>LR999959.1:37679922-47679922 GCA_905220385.1 Xylota sylvarum
TCTATTTTCGCATACATGTCCACAATAAATTGGCTGAACAATCCTCGAAATCGTTGCAAATAGATAAAACGATTGCGCCTTTTCTGTATCAGGTATGAATAAAATTGCTGGCCTGGCGTCGTAAGATCGGTGTGTTTCGGAAATGCGTTGTAAGTGATCGTCGCGAGTTCGCAACACGATGTTAAGCCTGTCGCATTCTTGATCAACTAAAACCACTGCAGCTTCATCTGCGACGAGGGCGTTGTACCTGCCGCGGTGTTCAGCAACAGGTCGCCTATCTGTGCTGATGATAATTTTGTAATCATTGCTTTGTTCCTGTGGAACGGATTCACCTGATGCAGCATATTCTGGAGTAGACATATAAGGTCACTATTTAGTTGAGGAAAGTTAATATTTCTGATATTGGACTGTTCATTGTAATCTAATACCAAATAAATCTCGATAAATTTTGGCTCATCTTGTGGTAACAAAGATCCTATGAAATGATAAATTTGGCCTTGCACTTTGAAGGTTGACATAAATGGTTCTTCTGTAATTTGTTTTGCACCAAAAGATGTCATTTGCATTGCGCTGTTGTATAAACTGATTCTGTCTTTAGAAGTGATTTGATTGTGGATGGTCACCATTTAAAAGTGATTTGATAAGATCTGGAGGTTCTTGAAAATTTTTAATATGAACTTTTCACTCGAACAACAGATTCCATTTGGTTATTTTCTCCATTTGAAAGCGCCGCAAAAAATTGCATCTTACGATCATATGTACCACCTATGGAAAGGAATCCAACATAATCAATCCTAGGAGGATACATAAAACCTAATTTTTCCTCATCGAACTAAAGAAGACCATTGTTTGCCGCACCATATTCATGAGATCCATAAGAAACTTCAGATGAGATTGACATTCTATTAAGAGAGTGTCGAATTCGATCAGCCACAAGACGTGATTAACGTTGTTCTGATGTTTCTGTCTTCATTTACTCTTTCCCTTTCAGTCCATAAATGACTTTCTTTATCTTGACGCGAACGTTTACGATTCTCTCTAATTCTAATCTCCGCTCTGGCAAAGTTGTGACGTTCCCGATCGGCAGTTAATCGCGCTTCAAGTTTTTCACAACTTTCAACTTACTGCTGTGCGAGATCTCTGAGTACTTAAGCGCGATTCCTTGTCCGTGAAAGTTTCGGACTCACGCGATAATGCAAGGCGCTGGCGGTTAGCGGATAGACGGGCTTCACGTTCCTCATTAATCTCCAGGCACGGAAAATTTGCCATGCAGGCACGCTGAGTACTTAGTCGAGACTCACGTTGGGTAGAAGATTCTGAAGCATAACGTTCTTCACATTCTTGTGACCTAATTAGTCTCCGGCTTTTAGTATTTCTGCTGTATTGAGAAAGATTAGATTTTTTCTTGAAGGCATTTTCAAAAAAATTACAAACGAAATTCAAGTTTCCCAATCAAAGATATCCAAGTCGTAATCCAAATACTTAAAATGCGTTTTTCTACAAAATCGGTAAATAAATAAACTATGGATAATAAAACTGTAAAGTAAATAAAACGAAGTAAACTTACATACATACGTAATTATCGAAAAATTTTATTTGCGGAGGACGACTGACAACGACCACTAAAAGAAGATGTAGAGGCAATCAAAACTTACAGTTTTTCCCAGTTAGGAAGATATAAAACAACACAAAAATTCCGACCTATCCACTTTTTTTTACAAATAAAGATTCTCGAGTGGAAAGTTACAAATTGAAACACTGACGCTGTTTTTACTTCCTATACCCAAGAGTCAACACAAAGAAACTTTACTTAAAGTCTAATCTATAATTTCCCTCTTGAACGAAAACAACGCGACGCACGATTACCACCAGTCGATACACTAATATTTCCCAATGAGAGATACCTGTGAACTGAAGCTTGCGTGAAAACGAAGTAAGCTTATATCACATACGGCATTGAAAAATTGTACGTGCCGTCGACAACCAACAATCTGCCGTCATGCTCGCATTGTGTTATTCACACGCGTCGAGTAGCTATACATATGTACATATGTACATACTTACGTAAATACCTGTAAGTACATAATGCAATGTAACTGCATTTCTGAAAACTTAAAATTTCCATATCTTCTGAATGAGTTGGCCGATTGCGATGAAATAAAAACTTAATGTTGAGCCCTGTGTGTTTCTGGGATTGGGTGAGTAGTTTTAACGTGATGCGTGGTCAACCAAACATACAAACAGACAAACTTTCCAAAAATGATCTTAATGCATTCTATCATTTATCTCTCATCCCCGTAATTATTTTTTGCAAATATTTTCAATGTACAGACACGCGAGTTTTACAATTTTATTATATGTATAGATATCTACATGACTACTAACAAGATGTTCTAAAAGACACTCACCCCTGCTATTGATGCCACTACTGCTCCAGACCACATGATGCCCATTGGCATCACAACTTATAATGTAGTGGAGGTTGCTCTCTTGGCAATGTCTGATGAGTTCCTGAACCTCTATGGGCTGGATGTTGTCGTCGTCGCCGAGGAAGTATGCCGAGGCACACGCGATGTTCTATTATCACGTTTTGGTCGGTTTGCCGTAGTAGTTGAGCTTTCTTAGAGCCCTTTACCCTACGGCAAGCAGTTGGGTTAGGACGATCCATTAGTCTGTTCCTAACTGATTCGTCTTTCTTCCGATAAGCGTGCCCAGTGGCGCCACTTGGTCATATTACCGGACGTACGAGGCTTTGAGTATGTACAGCCTTTACGCTAGTGATCCACGGATCTAGCTACCGTATTTCCAGTTCTGTTACCAGAACCGCTGGGACCAGCATGCCCAGTGGCGCTGTTGGTCGGTACTAACGTGCCCAGTGGCATTGCTAGTCGAAGAAGCGGGTCGTGGGCTCTGCAGAGCGGACATATTTCCGACTATAGGTTCTATCAGCCTAACCTGGCAAAAGCGGTAGCTAACTTTACCTTTAAAGGTGTTAAGGCATTTCATCGAGGCGCCATCAATCGCCAACACAAGGTGAAGGAGCGCACCACACTCTAAATGACTTTCCACAAATAGCCTGCAAGTCGGCATTTTGCGCGGAAATCGTGGCTAGAATCTTCTCCGAGGAGAGCTCCAGACTTTGTGGATAGAATTTACGGTGGCAGTAAGTTTTACAAATTTTGCTTACGTGCGTTGTAGCAAATAATATCGTAAAGTACCTACGAAGGACTCAACGGACGCACGCACGCACGCAACATTGTGATTTGGCCATAATGCCAAACAGAGTATAATGCTGTTTCCTCAAATTTGCCATACACGATTTCGTCGCAGAAAAAAGAGTAGAAATTTACTCCTTTTTTTTTTATTTGCAAATATAAATCTGAGAAATAACTTTGTTAGACAAAGGAATATTAATAAAGAAATTAAAAAAATAATGTTTACATAATCTAACACGATTAATTTGTATTAAAAACCATTACAGGTTAATTATTCGGAGTAAATACGCGACACAAGAACTTACCCTGTCGATGAAAATCGAAAAATTCATAAAACAGCTGATAGCCGATAGTTGTCAAACGGACGCAAAAGTAAACATACAGAAAAGCTACAATCCGTCTGGAACGGATCGTCTGATACCCTATCCTCCTCCCTATAAAGTGGGCGTGGCCAAATTGCATTTTGTACTCAAATATAGCTATAATGCCGAACGTTTGAGGATGTTACATGTAAAATTTTATCAAAATAGGTTTTTTGATGATAACGCCCCCAAAAAGTGGGCGTGGCCAAAACTGTTCTATGGGTGAATTGTAGGGAATATATATACCCAAATATTTGGTCTTAACAAAATTTTTCGGTTTCATATAATTTAGTGAAGTTATAAAAAAGTAGGCGTGGCAGTGGGCGGATGTAAAAAAATTTTACACTTGTACTGTATCTTTTCGTCAGAAGCCCAGATATGAAATTTCAGCGTCCTAGTTAAAAATTTAAGGCCCAAAAACCGGTTTTGTGATGAAAACGCCCCCAAAAAGTGGGCGTGGCCAAAACTTTTGTATGGGTGGATTGTAGGGAATCTGAATGCGTAAATATTTGGTCTTAACAAAATTTTTCGGTTTCATATAATTTAGTGAAGTTATGAAAAAGTGGGCGTGGCAGTGGGCGGATTTCAAAAACTTTTACACTTGTACTGTATCTTTTTCTCAGAAGCCCAGATATGAAATTTCATCGTCCTAGCTCAAAATTTAAGGCCCAAAAAGCGGTGACATACGGACGGACGGACGGACGGACGGACGGACGGACGGACGGTCATCGCTCAATCGATTTCGCTATTGATGCTGATCACGAATATATATACTTTATAGGGTCTATCTCGATTATTTCTCTATGTTACAAACTATGTGTCAAACTTAATATACCCTTAGGATAGGGTATAAAAAGTAGATCTACTTGGACGTTGTAGTAGCGTTTAAGATATTTACGATGTAACGCCGATATAACGCTGAGGTCACATTTTGTGTTACCCCATAATAGCCCATTGTTTCTACAAAATCTGTCAACGGACGGACGCACGCGTAACCAAGCATTCGCGCTTTCGCTTACATAGTGCGCTTGGGCTTATGTTATGTCCCCACCAAAACTAAATCCGGAATTTAGCTATGATTTCCCTAAAGCCACCTAAATTTTCACTAATTCTCGAGGATTTACCATGCGATTTGACGTCTATAAATCCCATCTAAATCCTAGATTTATAATAAATCCCACTTAAATCCTCGGGCGACACAAATTCAACAATCCTTTTTATGTCAGCACATTATATCTGTCGATGAAAATCGAAAAATTCATAAAACAGCTGATAGCCGATAGTTGTCAAATGGACGCAAAAGTAAACATACAGAAAAGCTACAATCCATCTGGAACGGATCGTCTGATACCCTATCCTCCTCTCTATAAAGTGGGCGTGGCCAAATTGCATTTTGTACTCAAATATGGCTATAACCTCGAACGTTTGAGGATGTTACATGTAAAATTTTATCAAAATCGGTTTTTTGATGAAAACGCCCCCAAAAAGTGAATACCTAAATATTTGGTCTTAACAAAATTTTTCGGTTTCATACAATTTAATGAAGTTATGAAAAAGTGGGCGTGGCAGTGGGCGGATTTAAAAAATTTTTACACTTGTACTGTATCTTTTTCTCAGAAGCCCAGATATGAAATTTCATCGTCCTAGCTCAAAATTTAAGGCCCAAAAAGCGGTGACATACGGACGGGCGGACGGACGGACGGACGGACGGTCATCGCTCAATCGATATCGCTATTGATGCTGATCACGAATATATATACTTTATAGTATGTTACAAACTATTTGTCAAATTTAATATACCCTTAGGATAGGGTATAAAAAGTAGATCTACTTGGACGTTGTAGTAGCGTTTAAGATATTTACGATGTAACGCCGATATAACGCTGAGGTCCCATTTTGTGTTACCCCATAAGAGCCCATTGTTTCTACAAAATCTGTCAACGGACAGACGCACGCGTAACAAAGCATTCGCGCTTTCTCTTACATACTGCGCTTGGGATTATGTTATGTCCCCACCAAAACTAAATCCGGAATTTAGCTACGATTTCCCTAAAACCACCTAAATCTTCACTAATTCTCGAGGATTTACCATACGATTTGACGTCTATAAATCCCATCTAAATCCAAGAATTATAATAAATCCCACTTAAATCCTCGTGCGACACAAATCCAACAATACTTTTTATGTCAGTACATGTAATTTTCGTTTGCTGACGAAGAAAAAAAAAATATTGAAAACGTCAAAAAAAATCGAAAATGCATTAAGCAAATCACGTTTTAAGTCATTTTTGGCAATCATTTCAGTAATTCTAATCTTTAATGAATTATAGACATACAATTGGTATCCACTTCCAAAAATAATAAAAAATCTACCAACTGTGACTATCTTCTGCACAGCAAACGTCCCGGTGGAGACAGCCTACATAAATCTAATTTTTTTTTCGCTAAATCCCGGATTTAGTTATAACATAACATTAAGAGGGAAAAAAACTATTGTTTTCTGTTTTCTCGAAATCTGGAATTGTTTATGTTAATAAGACGGCAAACGGAAGAAGATTTTCCATCGAAATGGTCTCCATTCTATTGCTGCTGGTCCTGTTGATGCTATGATTACCTGATATCACCATATCCTAATCATTTGTTTAATTATGTAAACTAGAAATCATTAAACAAGTACTACGTTTATATGGTGGATTGAATCCGGATTCAATTCCGATTGAGTGCCATATAAACGCAGATTGGATTGAAACTGGATTGACTCGATACGATCACAAAATTTCCATGTAAACGAGGTTTTTCCATGTAAACGAGGATCGATAGATTGAGTTTGACAGATAGAGAAAACATACAGAAAAGCTACAATCCGTCTGGAACGGATCGTCTGATACCCTATCCTCCTTTCTATAAAGTGCATTTCGTACTCAAATATGGCTATAACCTCGAATGTTTGAGGATGTTACATGTAAAATTTTATCAGAATCGGTTTTTTTATGAAAACGCCCCCCAAAAGTGGGCGTGGCCAAAACTGTTCTATGGGTGAATTGTAGGGAATCTGAATACCTAAATATATGGTTTTAACAGAATATTTCGGTTTCATATAATTTAATGAAGTTATGAAAAAGTGGGCGTGGCAGTACGCGGATTTAAACAATTTTTACACTTGTACTGTATCTTTTTCTCAGAAGCCCAGATATGAAATTTCATCGTCCTAGCTCAAAATTTAAGGCCCAAAAAGCGGTGACATACGGACGGACGGACGGACGGACGGTCATCGCTTAATCGATTTCGCTATTGATGCTGATCACGAATATATATACTTTATAGGGTCTATCTCGATTATTTCTCTATGTTACAAACTATGTGTCAAACTTAATATACCCTTAGGATAGGATATAGAAATTGATCAGCATCAATAGCGAAATCGATTGAGCGATGACCGTCCGTCCGTATGTCAAATTTTGAAATCCGCCCACTGCCACGCCCACTTTTTCATAATTTCATTAAATTATATGAAACCGAAAAATTTTGTTAAGACCAAATATTTAGGCATTCAGACTTACTACAATCCACTCATACAAAAGTTTTGGCCACGCCCACTTGTTGGGGGCGTTTTCATCATAAAATCGTTTTTTGAGAATTAAATTTTTCACTAGGACGCTGAAATTTCATATCTGGGCTTCTGACGAAAAGATACAGTAGAAGTGTAAATTTTTTTTACATCCGCCCACTGCCACGCATACTTTTTAATAACTTCACTAAATTATATGAAATCGAAAAATTTTGTTAAGACCAAATATTTAGGTATTCAGATTTCCTACAATTCACTAATAGAACAATTTTGGCTACGCCCACTTTTTGGGGGCGTTTTCATCAAAAAACCGATTTTGATAAAATTTTACATGTAACATCCTCAAACGTTCGAGATTATAGCCATATTTGAGTACGAAATGCAATTTGGCCACGCCCACTTTATAGAAAGGAGGATAGGGTATCAGACGATCCGTTCCAGATGGATTGTAGCTTTTCTGTATGTTTTTTTCTCCTTTAACTCTCATCTTCAGCATCACTTCCGTCATTTTGTCCACAATTTCGAATTGGAGCAATTCTGAAAGCCCAATACTTTGAACTCCCCCGCGACTGTCCTGGTATGGAACTCTCACATTAAGGTAATCGAACCAATCATTTACCTGGAATGCGATATACATACATACGTCTATATGAATTAAGACTCGAATTTTAGAGGAAATAGTAATTGATACCTGTTTGAAAAACTCAAGACACTCAAGCCAACCTTCGGAACTTAGCTCACCCAAACTTGCAGAGCGCCAATAGCTTTAGAGATAGTGTGGGAAAACAGTTTTGTTGTCAGCTTTACTTTTTGACGCTCTGCACCTTTAACATTCAAATTTGTTAGTGATATTTTATAAGCAATACTTAAATCGGCCTTAGTTTTCGAAATCTGCTCTTCAATGATTCCTTTAGAGATCCAAAATAAAACCATCATGATCAATAAAATTGTTCAGAATTAATTTTATTAGATGTGGCACATCAGCAAATACATAAATTTGCTTCGATTGATCGATTGGATTCGGGAAAAAGGAATTTGTAACCGTGATTTGGAGTTCGCGTAGCAAACCCTGATTTGTTCCCCCGAGATCACAAACTATTACAGACACTTGAAAGCCGCACACGTTTAAAGCATCTATAATACTAAATAGTATATTTTTGGTCATTCTTTAATCAAAATCATAGAAAATTGGTTGTTTCCAATTTCCAAACAATCCACGTATCATTGCTACTTGTATGTATTTCGCAGCTTTAAGCGTTTCATCTTTGCGCTTGTCGTAAACTATTTTTTCCTTGATTTTCATCTCATCAAATTAAAGAACGCAAATTTTGTCAATTGGTTTCATATCGACATTTTTTCATGATATCCAGTACTGGTTGAATGATTCCTCGATATACCTATATTTTAGAGGTTTGTTTTTGTTTCCAGCATTGCGCTTTTAGCTTTATTATTTCTTCCTGTAATCTAGAAAATACATAAATATTATTGTAGTGATACTAACTACATTATATCATTTTCTTACAGAGAATATGTTGGGTTGATTTCATCATTCATTTGTGTACTACCGTCAATTTTCAGTGCTTCAACTTGTGTACTGCAGTCAACCTTGGTAACTTCAGTTTGTGTAGAGCAATCGACCTTGCCTGAGAGAACTGAATCCTTCGTGGGTTCTTTCAGCTCCATGATATTTTCGATATTTACAATTGCAAATGCACCACTAAAATGAATAAAATGAGTTGTTGTTAGTACATTTTTTACACTTTTATTGCACAACTTATACTTTGTAAAGATACAATCAAAATTTCAAACTATTTCCTTTTCCGTCTCTTTATGGGTCACAGGTGTCGGCCATATTACGAAAAAATGACAGATGCGCAGAACGTGACTAAAAATCTTGCGTGCAATAAATTACTTTCTCTTCATATACCTTGGGCGATGACAACCGAATTATGAAGTCATGGAAGGAGCGGGAATGTATTTTGGCGATGTTCGTTAGATTTAAAAAATATTTAAATTTGAATTCTCCGTTAAAAGACAAAAAGAATTTAAATTTCATCGGTTGACCGAAAATGTAAAAACCAAAAACTATATGTTAAGATTCTTTCTTGATTAAATCTGCTTAAAATCGTGAAAAGAAGAAAAATGCCATTTAGCAAATTCCTCAACCGATTGAAACAATTGTTTAAAAAGAGTAGAAATTGATTTCAATTTTTGTAAATATGTACATGTTTCAGTATTTCAAATTATCGCAAATAACTTTTGTCAAAAGTTTTGAGTAAATTGTGATAGTATCTTCTTTAAAATCGTAATAATTGGATGAATACAATTGGATTAAACACTGATTTTCATGTAATTAGAAAAATTTTTCCAAAAATATTTAATGGCACATAAAAGGTCTCAGATTCTGTTTATATCAAGTTCATGTTTCGGATTCTTCAGCGTTTAAATCAGAAAATTTTTATTTCCGGCTTCGATATTTTATTAAATTTCGGTTGATTTTACAAATTATTTATTTATTTCCTAGGTTGCCGATAAAATATGTTAACTCATCATTAGATTTAATTTAAGCATAATTTTTTGGAAATTCTATTCAATTCTCAAGAAATCATGTCAATTGCATAAGTAAAATTTGTTTTTTGTCAGATAAAATTGAATTCAAAAGTAAATAACATTATTACGAACAAGAAAAAGGAAGATGAGCGAGTTACCGATGGGTTTTCAACCAATAAATTACAGTGCAGCCTCGCTGCAAAAAGTTTTGGCTGTATCCGGACTAGCGAGGCTTTACTGTGTTAGACAATTAGAAACTTATTTTTCATTTGTAGTTACTTAATTTTCCTTTATACAATGTATTTTCTAATATCAAAAGCGTAATCATATTATTGTTCGCAGCCTTTATTTAACTTTTTTAGAGAACATTTGTCGGCACATGTGCGTATAAATGTACTGGGGTTAAAATAGTTTAAATAAAATCATAAGCAAGTCTTCTTATGAGTTACTTATAAAAAAAAATTAATAAAAAATTAAATTAAGCAATACATATGTATGTACATGTACATACATATACATATACGTATACACATATTGAACATAAACTAACCTTCTGCATAACGTGTGCCTTGAAATGAACACTGAACCAGTCCAAAAAGATTTGTAAGCGTAAACCTTAACAAAAACATTACAATCACTTACATCAACGAGCTAAATTCGAGTGTCTTGCAATTGTCCTATTTTTGTCAAATACTAATGTTTGTTTATTAAAATCATCTACCTTTTCCCTTTAGTGGAGCTACCATAATTTCATATACATATGCACATATGTTTTCCTAAAGTTTCTAACTCGAAATAAAACTTATACATATTTTTATTTATTAAACGAGAATGAAATGACCGACATTTAACGATTCTGTTAAAACACGTTTATCTATCCCGTAAAACAGAAGGCATTTTCATTAAGTCAAAATTCGATGAAAAATAAAATCAGTTTGACAAAAAAAATAATTTCTTATTTAAGAAAAAGAGTCGTTTTGATGTCATCCAATTCGAAAAACAATCAATAATTGTTCCTCTATTTGGGGGTGAGTATATGGATGTCGTGTATTGGCTATTGGCACGAAATCACATTCCTCAGAAACACCACCTTCCATTCGCAGTAGTGACAGCAACGCAGCTTTGTTTTTCTGGAAACAACGAACAATAACAATACCAATAACTGTGAAATAAAAGAATGTGTTTAGTTTTAAGAAAAACAAATAAACAATCTTTATTATTTCGAAAAAGATAAGAAGATCAATGGCAATACTGCATTAGTGTTGAACTATTCTTTGTTTATGCGCTGCGGAAGCCACGCTGTAAACTTGCAATGATTAAACACTATGTAAAACGTAATGCTCAAAACACATGTGCAGAATTTCTGTACGCAGCGCAGCGTGCATCTCTGCACGTGAAACACATGTGCAGAATGTTTTTGACATGCATCGCATCGGCTACAGTCATTTGCGAATTGAATTATGATTTATTTTGCCCCGAACTTATTGAAAAGTAACTTTTTGTCTTGCATGTATATAATTTTTTGTTTTTTTGGCCGGTTTCTTATATTAAATTCTACTAACTGGTCCTCAATTTTTCCTAAACAAAAATACCTACTCGTATAAATGAACAACGAAACTTCAAAAAATGGTGACACAAAACTCCTCAAACTGTGTTTTTTGCAGCGAATTTAGAAATCTTCGCTCATTCCACCGCATGTGGTCTAGTTTTTCTGCGTTCAGAATTCTGCACATGGGTTTGGGCATAAGTGGCAAGGAAGCTCACATGTAATATTTTTCTGAGGGATCTGTATTGGAACCGGCGCACAGCGAAATACCAAACGTAAGTGATTTTCATCGATTGATGGTGATGCTTTTATACTGTTTGAAAAGGAGCTTTAACATCAAAAGCTCTTACAGCTGTTTTTGTGTAACGGCGCTTTGACATAATTTGAAAGTTCTTGTGCGCATTCAGCTTAATAAAAGTTCTAGTTCGCACTCAGTGATGCCAAGTTACACTAATGTAACAAATTTATTTTATGAATGTCAAGGTGATAAATATGCCAAATGGATTGACAGTGAAAATGTATTACATATGAATGAATTAATAATAAAAACAATAATTAAAGATGGTGGTGTTACATAATTATTTTAAATTGAATTTCTGATATTAATTTTCTTATGTTTCGCATTGATTTTCCAGTATTCGTTCCAATGCACAATATTTCTAGTAAATTTTAGTTGAATGCTTCCGTTTTATGCGAACACATCCGCCGGCGTACTTACTCCACCACTAGGGATTGTTGTTGCCAATGGGCCAGCGCACACTGGATCAATTTTACCCCGGGGTAAGATCGGGGTAACTTTTACTTCAAGCGCACACGGGATGAATAACGTGGGGCAAAATTGTGTATACATGAACCGATTTTCATTGTAGTGGTATTTTGTTTGCATCTCGAAATTGACAACTTGTGTGTGTATTGGTTTTGCCCCGTTGTTCAACCACCTCAATGCTGGATGAAGATTTTACCCCGTTTCTTACTGTACACTTCATCTCCCTCTTCTATGAAACCGGTTTTACCCCGGGGTAATTGCTTCAGTGTGCGCTGGCCCAATGACAGACAATAAGACTTTTTGGTAGAAAGTCATTAAAATTGATTGTTTCACAATAGCTTTTTTTTTTAAATGTTCTGCATCACTTAGGACTAAAGTCCTTTAAAGTTATAAACCCAGTAATGGAGTGAAAGGGAAAGGTATAGGAAAGTTAGAAGTTGGTAGGAAAAGGAAAGAGAGTTAGGTGACGATGCGCGTTGACTTTAAATCTTTGTAAATCATAATTTGATGGAAATATTGAGGACGGCAAGTCATTCCACATTCCACATACGTGTTGAATGGCTAAAGAACGTGCTTCTGAATTTGACTGTGCGACCGAAAATAGGATTCAAAAGATAAGGGTGTGCAGAAAAGGCCGCTCGTGTAGTACGATTAAACTGACAGATAGGCGGGACACAATTATAGATTTCGTCCGAACAGCTATGATGGAAATATCGGTACAGGACCGATAAACATTAAACATTCCGACGATGTTCTAGCGAAGGGATTTGGTTGCAAATTGATAGGTCACCGATCAATCTACATGCCTGACGCTGGGCACGAACTAATAAACTCAGACATGTTACGGGAGCTCCCGCCCAAACGTGTGAGTTGTATTCGAGTTTTGGACGAATGTAAGCTTTATAAATAGTAGCCAAGTCTGCAGGACTGAAAAAACGTTTACACCTCAACCGAGGCATCTAGCGCCATGGAATACATTCAGCCAAAACCATTTTTGAGTGCTGACATCTATTGATTTTAGTTTAGACAAGCCCCAAAGGTTTTTGACAATGCTCACACGTATTCACAGATGAGGAGCGAATTACAACAAAAACAATGTAAACAAACGGGTTTTGAAAGAAAGGAGGGGTATAAGTTTAATATCTCTTTACTCAACGATTTCTGATGTATTGACTGTATTAATTTGCTCTTCTTAATTTTTCTCGCTTATTCTTTTTCTATTTGTCGCTCTCTTAGTCTGTGGTATTGTTTTTGTTTTTCTATTTTGTTCTCATTTGTTTGCTTTATTTTTAATATAAAGTGACTAATGTATGCTTTAATTACAGTGTGGATGAAAAATCAACGCATACAATGCTAAATATACTGTCTAAATGCCGTGATGGTTTTAAAGTGTGTCATTTAAATGCACGTAGCCTTAATCAATATAAATTAAACTATCTTAAGCACATATTTACGAATTCTGGTGTTGATATTTTTTGTGTTAGCGGGACCGGGTTTAGGTGTGATATTTCTAACGCAACGTACAATATACCTAACTACAAAATTTTTAGGAGTGATAGATTAACATATACGTAGGGAGCGGTGGGATAACAATTTACTGCAAATCTACTATCTAATCGTATCTGATATTTCTTATGTTCTCATTTTCGATCAGCCTTCCTTAGATTGTATCTCCGATCAGGATCTTTTTTTTGCACTTACAACATCCATTTTACTCACTCTGCTGTTGACCTGTCTTTTACTTATAAAGACTTTTATTTGATTAACTATGATGCTCTTCAGTTTACCGCCCTTACAGGCCCATGGGGTTGCTGCAGTCAGCATTCGGATTCTGAAAAAAAAACTGCACTGCTTTCAGGAGATTATTATTCAGCTATATAGCCAATATGTACCTACTAAAACTGTGAACATCTGTAATAAAAACAGCCCTTGGTTTACGACTGAGGTTATTGATACCATCAAAACTCGCAACAAGCTTTACAGTAAATGGGAACATAAACCATCCAATGCCAATTGGCTTGCCTACAAATCTATGCGAAACCATTTAACTGATGTAGTACAATCTGCTAAAAGAAATTTCTATGCTTCTAAACTGAACACATCCCTACCTCTCAAAAAAGCTTTGGAGTAACTTGCGACAGGTTGGTATCTCCAATGCTAAAAATAGCACTCAATGTGAATTTGATCCTGATGAGCTGAATAAGCGCTTTGTTGAAAATAGTACTGAAGAGTTAAGTTTCAATTTAGCAGAAAGCTCCAGCCCATCTCTTCATTCGATAAGCGACTTTGAAGCTGAAGTGGTAAGTAAAAATTAGGTTACAAGCTGTGCTGCAGCCATAAAATTAAACTCAGTTGGTAAAGATGGGGTGCCTCTGCGCTTCATTAAACTGATTCTGCCTTACATCATATCGCACTAAGTCATGGAAGATTGCTCGAGTACCAGTCGCTAAAAAGGTAACTTTAGTCTCAGCCGCTGATTTCAGACCTATCAGTATTTACCGTGCTTGTCGAAAGTCTTTGAAAAACTCATAGCAAGACAGTTCAAAATATTGGAAGAAATAAGACAGGAATTTAATAGAGGATATGTTACACTTCTTTGTGTGCTCGATTTTTTCAAGGCTTTTGATAAGGTAAACCACAAAATCCTCTGCTGGAAACAAAAAAAAACTTTTTTGGGTTCGGTGAAGGAGCAGTGGAAGTTTAATTGGAAGTTTTCTCTGTGATAGATTTCAAAAAGTTGTGACTGCGATTCTTCCTCAGCACTTCTAGCGGTGAAACAGGGCATACCTCAGGGGTCTATTTTGGGCACAATTCTGTTTTGCATGTTTATCAATGGTTTGCCGTCTGTCTGTAAATACACCTCGGTTCACCTGAACGCGGATGATGTGCAACACTACTCGGCCAGGCCAATTAATGACGTAACTGAGCTTGTCACTCATATTAACGAGGACATGTCTGGAATACACTATTGGTCGGTAATTAAAAATCCGACAAAGTCCTAGTTTATTCCCATATCCAATAAAATATTTAACTTCAACCTTTTGCCTGATGTACTGCTTGCTGGGAGTAAACTTAAGGTTGCTGAAACCGTAACTAGTCTACATTTTGTTATTAACACAGTAATCAGGCATATATATGGATGCCTTCGTAAGCTTTGGATAACTGCGAGTTTTACTCCTACTGAAACTCGGAGTTGTCGAGTTGTAATAATAGTCTTGTTCTACCCTTAATTACTAATGCTGAAGTTGTATATTGTAATATTGAATCACAATTTCAAACAAAGTTACAAGTAGCTTTGAATGATTCAGTGAGATTTCAAAGCCATGACCATGACAACGCAAAAAATTGTATTTTCTTACACAATATTGTAAAGAACACGACGCCGGAGTATTTGTACGAAAAATTTAATTTTGCTCGTTCGCGTAGGACCCTTAGCTTAATTCCATCACGTCATCGGTATTTGAATTTGAATTTGAATTTGAATTTTATTGAATTTAACAACAATTCATCAATTTTAACAATTTTTCAAACCTGCGTGGCTTGTCTGCAGGAGGTTGGTTACAAGATTGTTTAATTATTTCGTTTCAATCATCATAATGTATAGTATGTATATGCTAAAAGATAGATTTAAATGATTGAGATATTAATGATATTAGGTTATTGACTCTAAAAAATATGTTTTTAATTTTCTTTTTCTAGCGTTAGGTTGTGCAATGTGGATGGGTAGAGTGTTGAAAATTCTGGGAATAGCATACATCAACTGTCTTCGGCCGTACTCGTTGATGATTGGTGGTAGCTGATACAGTCCTTCTGCTCTCCTGCACGTTTCAAGTCGATGGTTTATTGGCATCCGCAAGTTTGGATCGTCATAATATTCTAGTGCAGCACTCATCTCGAATATCTGTTTTACTGTGAGGATTTTTACTTCTGTGGTGCCATTTCTTCCTGCGAGTAACCTGACAGCCCTGTCTTGGATATCTTGTAGCTTCTCGATAAGTGTGTGCAACGCTCCTCCCCATGCAAGTATGTCGTACCTCAACCTCGATTCGATGAGAGCGTAATATACTTGTTTTTGTACGCAAGTCGGTGATTTGTACTGCAGATAGGACAGAGCGAACAGAGATCCCCGCAGCTTGTTCCGCAGGTCATTTACATGCGGCTCCCACAGAAAATGGCAATCTATGGTGACACCTAGATACTTGTATGTGTTTACCACCTCGATGTTTTTGCAGCTTTGCAAATTGGCGCATTTAAAGCTTTTTAAGATGATGGGCGAATCTGGGTACATTGGACTTCGGATATGCATCAGTTTGGTTTTCGATTCGTTAATCACCAGACCATTGTCGTGACACCATCTTTCTACAGCGTTGAATTCGGATTGCATCACACTTGCTGCTTCTTCTAGTGATGGGCGGCATACCACGATGGCCGTGTCGTCTGCATAGGCAAATTTAAGCTCATCTCGTTTATTTTTTATTCGTTCGATTAAATTATGGAACTCTTTATCACTACTTATCAAAAATATTTCTAATACCACACGCTTCAAGAATGCAGTCTTTAATTATTTCTCGCTTCATACTTAAATTATTCTATATTGTATATTTAATCTCTAATGAAATTTTTGTATTACAATTTGTTATATTTGCATTGAAATTGATTAAACACGTCTAGTTCTTTGTACTAATTCTAATTACTATAAAAAGATTTTATCTTAATGTACATACCACTAAATTGAATAAATTAAAATTGAATTGTATTAAAATGAAACGAATTGTAGCTTTTTGTATGTTTTAAATGTATGTAATTATATTAGAAATTTTGGAACCCACGAGTCTCCGAGAAAGGAGGTCATCCATAACAGAGCTCAGTATTCCATATGAAAACTGGATTGAAACCGAAGGTCGCCAGGTATTCGGAGTCCGCGTACTACCGACTGCGCACCCTCTTAGCCATGCATCCATCGGCGTACGCTGTTCCACCTTGAATTAGGAATTTGGTCATGAGGTTTTCTTCTCACGTTGCTCACTTTAGCCGCCTCTCATGCTGTTTTTGCAACTGACCATAGGAGGGTGAACAGCCAGAGCATAAGAAGCGTTGCCCGGCGGCCGCCACGAGGAGACAGTGAGTTAAACAAAAAAAGTTTTAAAGGCCCATTTTTATGAACTCTCTCGTTTTTTATATAAATAAAAGCGTGTATACATTTAAACAATGTGCGCTTACTATCTCTCACAACATACGGCCAGAGAGATAGCATTTGGTTTGTGTCCTATCACATGAAGGGTGGGCTGGCCAACCTTTGCCGATAACATTAGACCTTCCCGGGTTCTTTATGAACCTTTATCCTGGAGCGACAAGGGAAAAGGAAAAATGTGTTTAGGGTAAGGAAGGTTAGTTTTAAGTTAGGTCTAGTTTAGGGTTTATTTTAAGTTATTAGCTTAGATTAGGCTAGTTACGATTAGTTAGGTTAGTTTCGCGTTTCTTTTAGTATTGGCATAATTCCTTGTCCACTACTTCTTCTTTCCTATGTATGTTTACATATACAAATTTACGCTTTTTACTTGCACCTATAGGGCAAGTATTCATCTCGTGAAATATTTCGAACTCGCGATTTTAATTAAATTTGACATTACTATGATGGAGAAGTCCAAAAAAGTAGGTGCGCTAATTCCACCTGTGTGTCTGTATATTCGACTGCAGACTAAACGGCTGGACGGACATGGTTCAAACATATCTGTGATTTGTGAGATAATCCCTAGAGGCGAAATTTGAATTTTCATTCTAACCTCAAAATTAAGAGTACTTTACTTAAGTACTTAAGCCGATTTCACTAAAAATCGATTTTCTCAAAATATGACGTACCAAGTTTTGGAACTGCCATGCCCACTTTTTTAAAGCCTAATTTTTTACAAAATTTTTACTAGAAATTTAAAAAAATTATTAAAACAAAATTAATAGGCATTGAAGTTCCCTTTAATTCACCTGAACGCTTCATATGGCCATGCCCCCTTCTTGAGAGTGTTTTTACAAAAGCAAAAAAAAAAATTGTGAAATCTTCTAGATAGCATCGTGTTATTAGTTCCATCAAAAATGGAGAATCCCACACCCGCTTCATTAGGCCTCATGTGTAAGAAAAACAAGACTTGAATTTCAGTGCTTATAAGATTGTGAACTGATACATATATATGTAGCATTAAGTTGCGTATGTACTTAAAAGTCGTGTACTTTATTTATTTTATAGGTACAACACT
Organism: Xylota sylvarum; assembly: GCA_905220385.1. Lineage (NCBI taxonomy): Eukaryota > Metazoa > Arthropoda > Insecta > Diptera > Syrphidae > Xylota > Xylota sylvarum. Next base: position 37,698,178 of record LR999959.1, read on the forward strand.
CTATTCTGTAAGTATAGTGACTTTACTTATTTACATTTACGCATTGAACTCAACTGCTTATATGTATACATTTTTATATTAAAATAAATATATGTATTTAGTGATTAGACCTAACGACATTTTGTTGCTCGTAAAACAGTAGCATAAACAATTACAAATAAATATAAGTATACTACTGCCCCCTTACTGTATATGAGATAAGAGGTAAATCATTTGTGCTCTTGCACGCTTAGTTCTGTGTGTTCTTTTCTAACTGCATTCGTTGTTTAAACATTTTAAATACAGAACGCTAGGTTGATATATCAGATCAATATAATAAATTTTAATATGCAGGATTAAGTGAAATGTTTTCAAATAAACGTAATAAACGTTCTCTCATCGTCTTCTGTAAATATGTATTCAATGAACTTAATTTATCCACGTTCGTAGCAAATAAAAATGGAGCAAATAAAACTGAAGACATATACGTTCATTATGTAGGTACTACAAGACTAGGTTAGGTTGGGTTATGAAGGGGTGTGTGACGGAAAAACTCATCACGTCCACTCAAAGACCTAAAGGTCCCCTTTTAAAAACTAGAATGAGACCTAAAAATAAAAATAAACCGAAATCTATCGCGTTACTAGCTGACTTGGGAACCAAGTGGTACTCTTAATGTAGAGGAGGAGATGCGATATCTGGAAGCCTGCTAACTCTGCAGTGCTTGCGAAGAATCTGGATCCTAGTGTCGTGACAAAGCAGATGTTGGATTGACTTGATTGACTCGACTCCGCAGCTTCTGCATAAGTCGTCAGACTACATATACGCTCCATGTACGGAGTATGACTCCGATGGCGTAGTGTCCTGTGATTATTCCAGTTAAAATACGGATAGGGGATCAATTTAGTGCCAGAAGGCTATTTGTTTTCTTATTATCTAATTTCGGCTATAACGTACAAGAGGTGGCACATTCCACCCTAGATAACCGGGACGAGCTGGTCTCTTTTTCCATTAAGTCGTCAATTATGCTATACAATTTTCCAATCGGTGGCAGTATGGATATGTCCGCTTCACTGATGTTTATTTCATTTTATATTCATTCCCTTCAATTTTGCTATGTCCGGGAAACCAGCAGAGTTTGACCGAAAAGTGCCCAACGGCGATCAGTGCTTCTGGGAATCTAAACGATTCCTGTTTATACCCTATCCTAAGGGTATATTAAGTTTGACACATAGTTTGTTCAGCATCAAAAGCGAGATCGATTGAGCGATGACCGTCCGTCCGTCCGTCCGTCCGTATGTCACCGCTTTGTGCCTTAAATTTTGAGCTAGGAGCAAATTTTTGAAATCCGCCCACTACCACGCACACTTTTTTATAACTTCACTAAATTATATGAAACCGAAAAATTGTGGTAACATCAAATATTTAGGCATTCAGATTCCCTACAATTCACCCATATACTACTTTTGGCCGCGCGCACTTTTTGGGGGCGTTTTCATCAAAAACCGATTTTGATGAAATTCTACGTGTAACATCCTCAAACGTTCGACATTATCGTCGTTTTTCAGTACAAAATGCAATATCGCCACACCCACTTTATAGGGGCTACATAGAAAGGAGGAGAGTATCATACGATCAATTCCAGGCGGATTGTAGCTTTTCCGAGTAAAATACTGTTCCCGTACTTAATATTTCCATTTTTGAACCATCCGTGAAGACTGTGATCCATTCAGGTCTTTGTAAAGATTCTTAGAATTTTGTTGACTGTAATAAGCCAAAGCAGTGAAGAGAGGACCCCTCCTTGTGCGGTCTGTCCTGTTGCCATTTTCCTTACAGAACTAGGCCTGATAGTTAAGTTGGTGACCCTGGAGTTAAGCATGTTTTCGAGTCAACTTCCCTAACCACACTATGGAGAAAACATTCCACTAATATACCTTTAAGGTTTATCGCGTTCGGCTTCACATAAATTTTGGAAGTTGTTCACTCTTCTGACATGAAGGTTACTGAGTCGCTCTAAAGTTTTGTTTTTCAAAAACGACGAGAGATTAATTGGCCAATAGTCTTTAGTGGTAGAGTGTTTGGATTTTCCTGCTTTAGGAATGAAAACCATCCTTACCTCTCTCCATTTACTACGCATTTACCCGGTACGCATACAGCTTAAAATATGTAGACTAGGTGGGCTACAACCGTGTTTAGAGATGGTTTTTTTTTTGCATCACAGAGCACAGAGAACTCTACACTACTAGTGTAAACTCTTAGTATCGCTTAACACAACTGTTTTTTGTTGCGCGACTACGGAATCATCTACCGATCTTCAATCTCATAGACTACTTCAAAGAAACAAGATATTAATTGAAAAGTTAATAAATACTATTTCGAAATTCTACTCGAGATAAGCAAAAATCAATTTCGCTGCAAAACTGATTAAAGTTGCATATGCAACTTGAAGTGACCTTTGGGGAGCATAAATATTTACGAGAGAAACTAATTCTAGTGAATTAATATCGCGAATAAATATGACCGATGATGCCTTACGCCTGAAACTTAAGGTTTGCAAGCCTATCTAGTTCATCAAACCTATTTAATTTGCGAATAGCATATTTCGTGAAGTTTGTTTTGAACTCTTTCTAAACGAAGCTCGTGAATAACATCTGGTAAATCCCAAGTGATAGATGAAAATTGTAAATAAGGTCTGACTAATGAGCAGTATATAGCTTTAAGGCTATATACATCTCGAAAGTCTTCACAATTACGTTTAAGAAAGCTTAACATAGAGTTAGACTTAGCAATGGCGTATTCATAATGAAAGGAAAAATTTAATTCACTGTCAAATATGACCCCGAGATCTTTGATTTCATCAAAACGTTGAAGTCCATGACCGTAAAAAAGCGGCGTTGTAATGCGGTATGCTGAAAAATTTTTGCATTTGGATATGTTAAGATGAAAAGCATTATAATTACATCATTCCGACAACCAATCAATGTCAGATTGAAAACGAATACAGTCTGCTGAACTATTTATACGAAAATATAACTTTAAATCATCCGTGAAGGTTAAGACATTGCAAAATTGAAAGATATCATGGACACCATTCACAAATAATATAAATAGCAACTTGAGTGAAACCATCGACCTTTACCATTTGCTTTCTGTCTTTTAAATAATATTGAAGCATTGAGGAGTGAAAACCTAGTGAATTAAGTTTCGCCAAAAGTAAGGTGTGGTGCACTCTGTCAAAAGTTTTTGTAAAATCTGTGTAGAGTACGTGAACCTGCGACCTATTCTCAAAGCTATTAAAAATATAATTTGTAAATAAAGTTAAATTAGAAGTACATGACCTACCGCGAATAAAGCGGTATGACTGTTGTATCATTGTTGGTATATTTTCGCTAGTTCCCACAGTTTTGAAGGATTTGAACGAATTTTTCAGACCATCCCAGTTTACCTTCTTTTATCACTTCTTCTTCTACATATTTTAAAGGAACTCCAGTCCTGCAAGAGGTGGCAATTTCGATTTCTATACAGTTGGGGAAGTGAGTTTCCATTAGCAGTTCTAGAGATTCCTGACTGGATTCTGCCCATTCGTCGTCAGTAGTCTTTGGCTAGTACCTTCCGGAGTATTGCGGCCTCGAAAAGGCTGAATTGGATCCTGCTGGTATTGCCATGGCTGGAAGGATTGGCGTTCTGTTGGTCGATTTTGACTTACGTGGGTTGGAGCAGCTGGCTCTACTTGAAAGCGATTGCTTTTTTCCTTTGTCGTTTCGATAATCAACATGGCTATGGTTGTAGTGGACAACGGTTGGCTTCAGATTTCCAATGCCTGTTCAAGAGCATCTTCGCTCTATCCGTCAAGGTTAGGGGATGTTTTGCTATTCATCTTACGCAGATATTGCAAAGACCTTCGGTAGCCATTCTTTTCTCTTGGCATTCCAGGTACCGGTGGCTTCTGGACTTTTATCTTCTGCCAACAGTCGAGCCTCTGTTTCAGAGGCAACATGAATGGGGTGGCTAACCTGTGATGAAGCGAAAGATTTATCGTCGGTAGCGTTGCCAATCTGCAGACCACAAAGGCGAACCCCGATATCATCCGAATCCAAAGATCCTACCGCGGTGGTATTCTGAGTCAATTGCCTTCCGAGAGTCTTTGCGGTAGGCTTTCCATCCATTGAAGAACGTCCGGGAGTGTCTTGTGTCATAAGTTTTTTTTTTTTTTTTTCGTTTTCGTTTTTGTTTTCGTTTTTGTTTCTGTTTTCATTTATTATAATTTTTTATCCCACGAGATAGGGAAGGGGTCGTCAATCTCCACAGAGCCCCACCTTATGCAGATAAGGCTAATTAATTCAGAAGGCGCCAGATAACTGAATACACCGTTCGTAACTGAACTATTTTTACTGGGTCCTCAGCCTGGTATATTCTTGGAAATGTTCGCTTGAAACCATTGATCCTAATGAGAAAAACGATGAAGGGGGTGAAAAGTGAAGGTGCGGTGCCCGGGATATGGAAACGGGAAACGTATGGACTGGACTGTTCTTTGTCTTGCACAGCAGACCACAGGATGGTTGCAAATTTCCAGTTGTTTGGTCGCCTAAGGGGCTAATACAATTTAAGCCTCCCTCCAACGCCAAGGCCGCAATTCAAGGGATGTTACTGCAGGGGTAACTGTTCTTTGATGAACTTCGGTCTAGTTTGTTATACTGGTTGGAATTTAGAATTTTGTCAGAATCTCTTTTTATAAATTCTTCCAGAAATATTTGACGCGACAGGCTCTTTTTTTGATGCGCTGGAAGGGTGAAATCCTTTATGGATACTCGGTAGCCCGTGCTACGAGTTATGCCAAATTCCATGCTCCTGCATGTTTAAAACACTCAGCCTTAGTGCCCACTATATATAAATTATGATAATGTTTGAATTTAAATAACAAGTGCATTGATATGTAGACATATGAAAAACCAGCTTCAAAAATATCTCTCGCCACAAGCTATGCTCTTATCTGTCTATCCCGCTTACACTGGGAAATATTTCCCTTTCCAACTTTCCACTTCCTTTTCAGCCTTTTGACACTTTCAATCTCATGTCCAATTTTTCCTTTAAAAACATACAGATAAGTTACAAACCATCTAGAATGGATTAGGCCTACTAAAGTGGATGGATCATACTGCATTTTTAATTGAAGTATGTACATCGATAACTTCCACGTTCCACGAAAAATCTCATTAAAATCGGTGTTTACTAAAAACTCTGCTAAAAGTGGGTGTTGTCTATGAATTGTAAATAAAATAAAATTTGCAAAAATGGGAGTGGCAGTGGTCGGATTTCAAAAATGTTTACACTTGTACTGCTTCGCTCTCTCAATCGCCCTTACATGCCTAAAAACGAGTGCAGTTTACTTTGCTTGGTGAATTGCAAAGCGTTTCTTGTGTTCACATTTATCAAATCTAGATCATCCAACTCCCTTATACGGTTACAAATTCTTAACGCGATTTGGAAAAAGAAATTACAGCGGCATCCACGCTGAAAGTTAAAAAGTATTTTTATTCTTTATATTCTTTTTTATATGTATTTTCCCTTTTGTCAGTCACTTATCAGAACTACATACATAAGTAGTGTGCTTAAAGGCGGTCACTTTATGGCTGCTTGACTTCTTATCAGTTTAATTACCCAAAAACATTTGGGAACGCACATTTATTGATGCTGCATTTGTAATGGGTAACCGGGTATAATTTGTCGAACTCGATGTTTCATTTCCAAAAGCGGCTTATATTAAAGGTGTAGAGCATTGAGCTATTTTGTTATCACAGGCTTATCTGAAAATGTACAATATAAATATGTACGAATACGTACATATGTAAGCGTGCACAAAAGAAGATTCAAACATATACCTAAATACTTTATTTCAATGGTGGCTAATTGAACTTCTTAGTAGATAATTGTTATTATAGTGCACACACTGTAATTGCACAGAAACATAATTACTCGATCCCTTTAAGCAGTGGTTTTCCAACTGGGGGTCAGCCCTAGCTTCTCAGCCTCCTTCGCTCTTTGTTCGCATGTTCGATCCGAAACCACTTGAGATGTAGAGTCGCGGCTGAAGCATTTAGTTGTTGAAAATACATACCAAGAGGCGTTAACACCTACTTTGACACCACGCCTTGGTGGTATACAGAACTTTAAATTCTAAAGAAGGAGGTGAGAAAAGCCTTTAATCATGCTATGAAAAGGGATGATCCTGAATCATGGGATGGGAAGAAAGAGGTAAAAGTAAAGTTGCAACTACGTAAAAGGGATTCGTGGAGGGAATTTTGCTCGAATATGAGAAGCACAACTGAGGTCAATAGACTTCAGAAAATTGTTTCGAGGGATCCAGTTTCCAAAGTCTGACTCATTCGTGATAGAACGGGGGAGATGGTTGAGCCACTGGAGCGTACAAATGATTCGGGAAGCCTGAAGTCAGATCAGCCCTGTGCTCTGAGGAAACAAGGAGCAAACAGGACGGATAGGGCAGAAGCGGAACGGAAGGTAACGCCAGAAGAGGTCAGTGGGGCGATAAAGATGGTATTTTCCCAGCTTTAATGCAATGGGGTGCAGATCTCATTGTACCAAGGCGTAGGGGTATATATGTTACACGCCTAGTAATAGGCTATATACCGGTAACGTGGAGAGAAATATATGTGATGTTTCTTCCAAAACCGGGTAAAAAGGACTACACCTAAGCGAAGTCCTTCAGACCGGTCAGCCTAACATCATTTCTGTTGAAAACAAAGGAAAGACTTGTGGTGACCATATGGAGAGCACGGCACTGAAAGCGTGTCCTTTGAGTAGTAGACAACATGCATATAGATTTGACAGGTCTACGGAAACAACTCTACACCAGGTGGTACGCATTGCGGGAGAGGAGATGAATACCGGAGGCATCGCAATGTCCATAATAATGGACATTGAAGGTGCCTTCAATAAGATATGGTTCGAAAGTTTGAGAGCAGCCTTAGAAGAACGCAGGGTTAACCCATTGATGGTGACATTCGAGGACAATATGCTGAAAAATAGGGCGATAAATATTCAGACGGGAACTTCAAGACTTAAGTAGAGGAAAGGTTAGCAGAGTTTGCCAGTAGATTGGAGTTTTATCACCTACTCTGTGGAATATAACTGTCCATAACTATCCACACACCGATGATATAGCAATACTGGCAAGAGGTAAATTCAGATACCATGAGAAATGCTCTCAGATTGATGGAGCGGTGGTGTCGGACAGACGGAAAAGCCAGATTTAATCATCTTTACAAGGAAGAGGAGAGATCTGGAATTTCAGCCCTTTCCACATGTGACCAGGAAAGTTAAGTATCTGGGTGTATACTTAGATGATGGGCTAACTTAGAACTTTCATGTGGAAGAGAAGATCAGAAAGGCGAAAGGGTGCTTCATCAGTACAAACGGGTATGTGGACTAAGGTGGGGAATCTCGCCGAGGTCAGCATATCTGATGTATACGATGATAGTTAGACCAATTATCACATAGGCGTCCGTTGTATGGTGGCAAAAAGCCATCCATAAGACTATAAGGAAGCAGTTAGATAGGGTCCAACATCTGGCGTGTTTAGGGATCGTCAGTGCAATACGATCGACACCAACATGCGCAGTGGAAGTGGTCTTAGGTATTCTGCCGCTGGAGTTATTTATTAAGCAAGCGACGGCATCGAAGGCACTTCTTCTACACCGGGATGCCAACTGGCACTGGCACGGTACTATCTATGGTCATAGGAAAATCCTGGATCTTGTGAAAAATAAGATTAGGGAGTTGAATATGCCCATGGATGGAATAAAGAGAATGCGTGTTACCGAAAGGTATCACAAAATTCTTATTGAGGATGGACCACTTCCGGAAAAGAAGATTGGTGATATAAACATCTTTACGGATGTGGCCATGATGGATGGTAGAGCGGGGGCAGGTATCTTCTCAGACAAACTGGAACTAGCAGGCCAACGAAAAGGCGGAGTCTCTAGCAAAGCAAGGTTCAACCTCGGAGCTCTCTGGTCCGGAACCATTTGTTGCAATTAACAGAGGCATGGTAGAGCACCAGAAAAGGTGGTCAACCATGGAAGGCTGCAGGCAGGCGAAAATGGCTACTAAAATGCCGATTGGCACTCCTCACAGAGAAGTTCTAAGCTTATGGCGAAGAGCACTGAAATGAGTAGTAGCGTTATCTACAGGTCAAGATGAGTCTTCTGGAGGATGACACCTGTGAACTATGCCTGGAGGATGTCGAGACATATATTGTGTCAATGTCCGACGCTAGCTAGCAGAATAAGGGAGGTCCTACGAAGCCACTGGGTAAAACTCGGGGGATGAATCAATTTTCTGTGAAACAGATACTAGCGTTGTTACGAGGAATCAGAGCCAGAGAGGAACTGTGGAGGAATCCAGAGACTCTCGGGCTAATAAGGATCGTGGAAGAGAGACGAAAAGGGATCCAATACTGTGGTCTGGTTCGTAATCTCTCGAATAGTATATATACATATATCTGTGAATATCTGCGAAAGAATCTCACAATCGAATAAATCGACAATTGCTAAAAATGTAATTCAATTGTCAAATTACTCGATCTTAAGAGAAAACAATTAAAACTTAATCGAATGACAATCGAATAGGATCAAATCGAGTAGAATCGAATAGTATGGAATCGAGTAGAATCGAATCTAGGCGAATAGAATTGCATAGAATCGAGTGCAATGAAATTGTAGAGAATTTGTTTCATTCTTACAATCAAGCGAGTGGTGGGTACTAATGGTCAATTGTGGAAATGTTTTTTTAAGATTTATACATCTGTTGGCATCAGTGTGTTTGTTGAATTTTAAGTTTCCACAAGAAAATTACACACATTTAATAATCCAGCAATCGCACCAGAACAATTAAGCTAAAACAACCGACGAATACATAATAATGTATTGCATATACCCATTCGCAGTCTTTACTTATATTTCAGGTGGTGCTACAGTTCGGCGTGAACCTGGGCCTCAACCCACAAGCCTCTCCAAGTTCTGGTCCTTAGCTAACTGCTTCCAGTTGCGCACTCCAAGTCAGTTGAGGTTCCCTTGTACTTATGTGCGCCACGGGTTCGATTCGAAAACTCTACTGGTCGGAGCACTGGCCCTAGCCATCTCAAACGGCTAATTCGCAGTTTTTTTTACTAGGTCGATGTCGCTGTACAGCTCGTATAATTCGTCGTTGAATCTTCTCCTCCAAAGCCCATCAACGCAAACGGGACCGGATATTTTGCGAAGAATTTTTCTCTCGAAACGACCGAGGATATCTTCATCCGCTTTCGTTAAAGTCCATGCTTCAGCGCTGTAAGGGAGGGCTGGGATGATCAAAGTCTTGTATAGAGCCTCCTTATTTGTTCCGGATAGGACTCTACTACTCAATTGCCTTCTCAGCCCAAAGAAACAGCAATTGGCAAGAGTTATTCTTCGTTTTATTTTTGCCGAGGTATTATTATCAGAATTGATAGCAGAGCCAAAGTAGACAAAGTCCCTTACTACCTCAAAGTTATAGCTGTCGATTGTGACGTTCTATCCAATTCGTCGATGTTGTGTATCCCTTCTTGTTGACAGCTTATTCTTGTTTTTGCCCTTGTTTACCGCTTAACTCATTTTGGCAGCTTCCGTTTCAATACCCCCGCTGCGTTCTCCCAATTTAGCGTACGCTATTAGTTGAACAGACTTTTGAAAGATTGTGCCTCCGGTGTTGGCTTGTGAATTTCGCACAATTTTTTCAAGTCGGATGTTAATGACGTCACATGAGACCGCGTCACCTTGCCTAAATCCTTTTTTGACATCAAAGTTTCCGATGAAATCGTTACCGACCTTGATGACGAGTTTGGCAGGGATGCCAAAGATAGACATGACTCTGTATAGCTCGTCTCTATAGATGCTGTCATATTCGGCCTTAAATTCGATGAAAAGATGGTGGGATTCGATTTAAACTTTTTGAGTTTTTTCCAAGGTCTGCAGAAATGTGAACATTTGTATGGCACACATCCATCTCCCTCTCTCTCTCTCTCTCCCTCATCGAAGTTGGAGAATAGGCGAATGCACACAATCGTTGTCACAATAAGAATCAATGAATAAAAATCGACGAGCAACAATCGACTCGGCTCGATTTTAATTCGAATTATTCGATTGTTATACCCTATTCTAAGCGTACATATTTGACACATAGTTTGTAACATAGAGAAATAATAGAGATAGACCCTATAAAGTATATAATATATTCGTGATCAGTACCAATAGCGAAATCGATTGAGCGATGACAGTCCGTCTGTCCGTATGTCACCGCTTTTTAGACCTTAAATTTTGAGCTAGGAGGATGAAATTTCATATCTGGGCCACTGCCACGCCCAGTTTATCATGTCTATATAAAACCGAGAAATTTTGCTAAGTCTAAATACTTAGGCGTTCAGATTCCGTACAATTCACCCATATAATAGTTTTAACCACGCCCACTTTTTGGGGGCGTTGTCATCAAAAAATCGATTTTGATGAAATTTTACATGTCACATCCTCAAACGTTCGACATTTTCGTCACATTTCAGTACAAAATGAAATATGGCCACGCTCACTTTATAAACGCTACATGGAAAGAAGAAAAGTTTATCATACAATCGGTTTATACCCTATCCTAAGGGTATATTAAGTTTGACACATAGTTTGTAACATAGCGAAATAATCGAGATAGACCCTATAAAGTATATATATTCGTGATCAGCATCAATAGCGAAATCGATTGAGCGATGACCGTCCGTCCGTCCGTATGTCAACGCTTTTTGGGCCTTAAATTTTGAGCTAGGACGATGAAATTTCATTTTTGGGCTTCTGAGAAAAAGATACAGTACAAGTGTAAAAATTTTTGAAATCCACCCACTGCCACTCCCACTTTTTCACAACTTCATTAAATTATATGAAACCGAAAAATTTTGTTAGGACCAAATATTTAGGCATTCAGACTTACTACAATCCACTCATACAAAAGTTTTGGCCACGCCCACTTTTTGGAGGCGTTTTCATCATAAAATCGTTTTTTGAGCCTGAAATTTTTAACTAGGACGCTGAAATTTCATATCTTGGCTTTTGACGAAAAGATACAGTAGAAGTATAAATTTGTTTTACATGCGCCCACTGCCACGCCTACTTTTTTATAACTTCACTAAATTATATGAAATCGAAAAATTTTGTTAAGTCCAAATATTTAGGTATTCAGATTTCCTACAATTCACTGATAGAACAATTGTGGCCACGCCCACTTTTTGGGGGCGTTTTCATCAAAAAACCGATTTTGATAAAATTTTACATGTAACATCCTCAAACGTTCGAGATTATAGCTATATTTGAGTACGAAATGCATGTAATGTACGTTCCTCACACTGGGGTGTGGCATACCCCAATCATAAATATAAGAAAAAGATGTGTTTTTGTGAAATTAAATTTTTATTTGTTTTTCATTTTCTTAGTACATCCAGATAGGGTTCTATATTCCACTCACATAAAAAAAAAATATTTATTAAGGAAAAAAAGTTGTTTAAAAATTAAATTGTAAAGGTAACGGCACGGTTTACAATTTTTTGTGGGGTATCTCATACCCTAGTGTGAGGACGGAAGGTTAATCGACTTCAAAGCCGCATATGATGGCATTCATTATCTTGAGCTCTACAAGGCGGTGGCCGAATCCGGGATCCCGGCTAAACTGATCCAGCGTGTTCTCTAGCGTCACGCGGCACAACATGCAATTCGGAAACAGTTCCTCCGAACTATTCCAAACATGTACCGGATTTCGGCAAGGAGATGCGCTATCATGTGACTTCTTCAATCTCGTGCGCAGGACAAGTGTTATCACGGAAGCCACTATCTTTAAAAAATCTGTCCAGCTGCTGGGATACGCAGACGACATCATCGATCGCTCCTAGCTAGTGTTGTGTTACTCAAACAAGATGCAATACAAGTGTCCCATACATCACTACAGAAATCTCACAACACCTCAAAGAAAATATTTGTCCCACTTCTATTCTTGTCATACTCAGAGATACCTTAACTGTTTTTATCATTCAGCAAGCATCAAAGTGTGTGTTGGCTCATTGACTGCAACTGTCATATTTATACCCTATCCTAAGGGTATATTAAGTTTGACACATAGTTTGTAACATAGAGAAATAATCGAGATAGACCCTATAAAGTATATATATTCGTGATCAGCATCAATAGCAAAATCGATTGAGCGATGACTGTCCGTCCGTCCGTATGTCACCGCTTTTTGGGCCTTAAATTTTGAGCTAGGACGATGAAATTTCATATCTGGGCTTCTGAGAAAAAGATACAGTACAAGTGTAAAAAATTTTTAAATCCGCCCACTGCCACACCCACTTTTTCATAACTTCATTAAAACCGAAAAATTTTGTTAAAACCAAATATTTAGGCATTCAGACTCCCTACAATCCACTCATACAAAAGTTTTATCCACGCCCACTTTTTGGGGGCGTTTTCATCATAAAACCGACTTTTGGACCTTAAATTTTTAACTAGGACGCTGAAATTTCATATCTGGGCTTCTGACGAAAAGATACAGTAGAAGTATAAATATTTTTTACATGCGCCCACTGCCACGCCTACTTGTTTATAACTTCACTAAATTACATATATGTATGAAACCGAAAAATTTTGTTAAGTCCAAATATTTAGGTATTCAGATTCCCTACAATTTACCCATAGAACAGTTTTGGCCACGCCCACTTTTTGGGGGGCATTTTCATAAAAAAACCGATTTTGATAAAATTTTACATGTAACATCCTCAAACGTTCGAGGTTATAGCCATATTTGAGTACGAAATGCAATTTGGCCACGCCCATTTTATAGAGGGGAGGATAGGGTATCAGACGATCCGTTCCAGACGGATTGTAGCTTTTCTGTATGTTTTGTTTTTTGTTTTTAGCTTTTGTAACATTTTTGTTTCTGTTGTCATGTATGTGTATGGAACAATACAGCCCCGTAAGCGACTGGGATGTGGAAACAAAGTGTCTCAATTATTATTTTTAAATTGCAATATGTAATATATGTAAGTACATACATATGTGTTTAATTTTTTTAAATTCTTGCATAGATTTTTATTAGAACTATCTCTCAGTTGCAGTATGTAACATAATGTAAGTGCAAGTACCTACGATTTTTAATGACTTGAAGTAAAATTTGTTTTTTTATTTTTTTTGATACTTTACTACAATTTTTCTTTACCACCAACTGTACTAAAAAATAACTCATTTTTCATCAAAACAAATACTTGTCGTCTATATATCCATATACTTTCTGTATCCATATACACTGTAAAACTAAAAACCAAAATGTGGAAAATTTAAATATTTCGAGTGTTTTAACATTAAATCTCATATTTCAATGAACGGTAGTTCGTACGGGTATTTAAAATAAAATACAAATGCCATGCATGAGAAGTACGTACATATGTATGTATGTATGTATGTAGGTATATAAAAGAAACCCCAAAGTATTCAAATTTTCATCACTCATTCACATACGTACTCGTATGTATGTGACAAGACAACACTTGCAATGCCATCCCAATGTCGTCGTATGGGAGTCATACTGATGTGACAACATGTACATCTTAACTAATGTGGGACCGCACCGTTTAAGAAGCTTTAACGGCAATTGAAGAACAGGTGAAACGAGCTGACCTTGAAGTGAAAGAGGACAAAACCAAGTATATGGGGTTGGGGTCACAATCCCGAAAACCAAAATCCCGAAAATCCAAAATCCTGAAAATCCAAAATCCCGAAAAATCCCGAAAAAAATCCCAAAAAATTGGGTTGGGTACGAAATATAACAATATAACAATGTAACAAAGCATCTAATCCTTTTCGGCGCAGGGTCATATGTCCACAGGTCATAAGTCCACAATTCGATTGTGCATAAACAGTGGAATATGTATGGGCAGCATGCCCCACTGCGTTCCCCCTGCTTGGAGTCACTGTTGGATTTGGAGTAGGTGCGAGGTTGGGTATATCCAAAATTTCTATAATTCGGGATTTTGGCCTTTCGGGAATTTTGATTTTCGTGATTTTGAATTTTCGGGATTTTAGATTTTTAGGATTTTGGATTTTCGAGATTTTGGCTTTTCGGGATTTTGTTTTTCGGGATTCTGTCCGATTCCCAGTATATGTTGTCAACAAAAAAAGAAGCATATGTCCACCGCCTTAGACAAAACGTCAGCGTTGGCAACAGTGACTTACTTAAGTAAGTAAGTAAATGCATATTTACATGCAGGTGTTCGCAGTCGTAGCACGGGCTTCAAGTATACATAAAGGATTTGCATCCTTGCGCATTAAAAATAAAAAAAAACATACAGAAAAGCTACAATCCGTCTGGAACGGATCGTATGATACCCTATCCTTTTCTCTATAAAGTGGGCGTGGCCAAATTGCATTTTATACTCAAATATAGCTGTAATGTCGAACATTTGAGGATGTTACATGTAAAATTTTATCAAAATAGGTTTTTTGGTGATAACGCCCCCAAAAAGTGGGCGTGGCCAAAACCGTTCTATGGATGAATTGTAGGGAATCTAAATACCCAAATATTTGGTCTTAACAAAATTTTTCGGTTTCATATAATTTAGTGAAGTTATAAAAAAGTAGGCGTGGCAGTGGGCGGATGTAAAAAAATTTTACACTAGTATTGTATCTTTTTCTCGGAAGCCCAGATATGAAATTTCAGCGTCCTAGTTAAAAATTTAAGGCCCAAAAATCGGTTTTGTGATGAAAACGCCCCCAAAAAGTGGGCGTGGCCAAAACTTTTGTATGGGTGGATTGTAGGGAATCTGAATGCGTAAATATTTGGTCTTAACAAAATTTTTCGGTTTCATATAATTTAGTGAAGTTATGAAAAAGTGGGCGTGGCAGTGGGCGGATTTCAAAAATTTTTACACTTGTACTGTATCTTTTTTTCAGAAGCCCAGATATGAAATTTCATCGTCCTAGCTCAAAATTTAAGGCCCAAAAAGCGGTGACATACGGACGGACGGACGGACGGACGGACGGTCATCGCTCAATCGATTTCGCTATTGATGCTGATCACGAATATATATACTTTATATGGTCTATCTCGATTATTTCTCTATGTTACAAACTATGTGTCAAACTTAATATACCCTTAGGATAGGGTATAAACATGCTGTTATAGATAAATCTTTACATCCAGTTAAGTTATATAAATCTACATTAAAATGCAAAATCATCAAAATATCTTCTGAAAATTTAAAAACAAAAATACAAATAAAATAATTCATTATTAATTGTAAACAAAATCCATATACGCATAGTTGAGAAATAACTCACACTTTTAAATAGCTAAAGTACTGTGATACGACTTGTTCTCACAAAATCTGATACACACCTGATAGCATATGTATTTATGTCTGGTCCTATGCTACAAGGCAACGGCCAGTTCTACCTATTTGACCAAACTTTCTGAGGTTGTACCAGTGGCTCAGTTGTTAGTGCGTGGGAATACTGACTGATAGTTTCAAGTTTTGATACCAAGATAACACCAAAGTTTCTTCACGGTTCTACCTCTTGCATACTTGTTATCGAACCAACTTGTAGGTTACTTTTAATTCGATTTTGTTTCACACCGTTTCTTTCTATTACGAGTTCCTATCTACATATTTGATATATAATAATAAATAAATAAATATTAACCGACATTTAGTACACACTATAATGCTTAAAAACATAAAATATTGCACATTTACATATACATATATGTAGATATGAGCAGTATTTGTAAACCTACTTCAGTTTCTTTTGTGTATTATGTATTGTCAAACTATTGGTTTTAAAGATGACCACTTCGTATACATAAGTCTATATTCATTAATTTAAGGATTATTCCTACAGGGTTACTCTTAGCTACCTTAGGATAATCTCACCAATCCACCGAAAGAACCTTACTACAACACAATGGTTTCATCTGGCGTTTCGATACTACTCCACAGCAAAAAGGGATTTCACTTGAGTTTTATTATTTTCTAATGAATTACCATAGCTGTATGTATTTCATGCATTCTTAACTGAAGTGGTCTTAAGCGTTGACAATAAAATGTCGCCAGAGACGCCAGGTATACATCAGCAAACACAAACATTGTATTGGAGTTAATCAGGGGCGAGAATTAATTAGTATGGTTTGGTTGAATAGTGCAAATTATGAATACAATTATGGATAATGAAAATCTTTTTGTACATAGAAAGCGATTGTTGTAGACACTAGGACCCGTAGCATTAATGAGTGGATAGGTGAGCAGACACAATTCCACTTCCAATTTGTTATATTTGGCAGAAGAAGGACAAAGGATATACATATGTACGTATGCGAGTGTGTACATACATATATGTATTTGATAATAAAAGTCCTGAATACTTTTTTGAAAATTATCTTTTAGTATATGTAGGTACAACTACATATAGTGGACTTATGTACATATATATCTAAAAGTATTTTTATAGGCGCAGTGACATAAGTCCCTTTTTTTCTTTTGGAACCTATGTCCCACTTAACTGGGATATAAGACCCAAATTGATTTAGGGACTTATGTCCCACTCCATCGGGGCAAAAGTCCCAAATTGTATCATTTGGCCTTACAACACTTTGATAAAGCGACATTAGACAAATTTTACTTTATGTACCTTATGTATAAACAGTGGAATATCTATTGTCACTTATATTTATGCATAAACAGTGGAATATGTATGGGTGGCATGCTGCCCCCAGCAACCCCCTGCTGGGGATTGGGATAGGTGCGAGGTTGGGTATATGCAAAGTTTCTTTATATCCATGTTTCGCATATTTCGCAAGAAAGAAAACTAAAGCAAAGTTTGGTGTACTTACTTGTTTAATGCTCTTCTGGGTATTTGAATTCTCTAAGATTATCTAAAAAAAAATATATAAATGTTAGGTGGGACATAAAACCCAACATTTGTCTATGGGACCTATGTCCCGATGCGGTGGGACATAAGTCCCTAATTCGATTTGGGACATACATACATATGTACATAAGCCCCGATGGAAAGTGACATAAATCACAGATTGCGCCATTTTTATCACATTTAGATTGGTTTTTGAAATTGTGCCAGATGGAATTCAAAACCACACGAAACATGTATGTAGAGCTATGGCCAAAATAATAGCAACACCTCTGACTTTTTAAATTGAGGTAATGTGGTTCTTTCTTTAACTTAAGAAATGAAATTAATTAAATCCAAATTTGGACTTATTGTCCACGGGACATAACATCTACTGTGAAGCATGATGGTGGCATTTAGAACGATGATATAGTTAATATTTTTATAGTGCGTTTATCATTGATTGTTCAAAATTACATTAAATTAACAGGATACCTTATACATTGCATAGAGTATTTACTATTTTTTAATACTACAATACTGTTGATTATTAAATAATAAGTAGTTATAAATTCTTATGATTCATTAAAAATATTATTGAAGTAGTAAGATCATAATATGGAACTGCGTTGCGTTTGCTTCTGATTTACTTCAGCAATAGTATCCATGTTATCCATTATGTGGTCAACAGAGAATTTTATTGTTTTAGCATTTTGATCAATGTAATTTCTTTCTTTAAAATATGCTACTGTGTCTCATTGGGGTAACAGTATTTCTAATGAAAACTGGGCACCGTGGCTCAATTATTAGTACGTCGGATTACTGAGCAGGAGACCAAGTTTCGACTCCCAAACAACACCAATGGTTTTTCACATTCAATCACCTCACAAACGCCTTACAGACCGCCAAGAGTATTAACTTGGCGCGTCCTAGCTTCTCAAAACCACTCGTGTTAAATTCTTTACATCATTTACATGTTTATACCCTATCCTAAGGGTATATTAAGTTTGACACATAGTTTGTAACATAGAGAAATAATCGAGATAGACCCTATAAAGTATATATATTCGTGATCAGCATCAATAGCGAAATCGATTGAGCGATGACCGTCCGTCCGTCCGTCCGTCCGTCCGTATGTCACCGCTTTTTGGGCCTTAAATTTTGAGCTAGGACGATGTCTGGGCTTCTGAGAAAAAGATACAGTACAAGTGTAAAAATTTTTGAAATCCGCCCACTGCCACGCCCACTTTTTCATAACTTCACTAAATTATATGAAACCGAAAAATTTTGTTAAGACCAAATATTTAGGCATTCAGATTCCCTACAATCCACCCATACAAAAATTTTGGCCAAACCCACTTTTTGGGGGCGTTTTCATCACAAAACCAATTTGTGTATCATCAAAAACCTATTTTGATAAAATATTACATGTAACATCCTCAAACGTTCGACATTATAGCTATATTTGAGTACAAAATGCAATTTGGCCACGCGCACTTTATAAAGAGGAGGATAGGGTATCATACGATCCGTTCCAGACGGATTGTAGCTTTTCTGTATGTTTATGTTTTTTTTTGTTTTTTTTGTTTTTTTTTTGGTTGCGCCTGGAGGTGAGGAATCTTCAAAAGATACCAATGGTCCGTGATGCCCGATTCATATAGCTGACCTGTCAATGTCATTAGTGTCAGTCAGTATATGCCTACGGGCTAAACCTCACCCCTCAGCGAGGCACTATGAGCCGCGCGTGCTCATAGTAGTACAGCTTCAATCCTCTCATTTCTTCATTGTTTGATGACTACGACTAAGTTCCCTTAACAAGTAGTTTACGCTTCTGTAGTGTTAATCTCGTTAGGTAGGTAGCCTTCCAGCGAAGGCACCTACTAATACCGTCATTAAATGCGGTTTTTCCTTACGGCGCTAGATCGTATGGTCTTGTTCTCGCTCGATGATTGTCACGTTCATAGTACGGATTATTTCATTATTGCAATGAGCATAAAGACGAGTACGAAGTTTGCGAGCAAAGTTCATTACTTCGTCATTCACAGTAGCAATTCCTAGATCTCTGTGAATATCACTATTCCTTATATACCATGGAGCATTCACGATTGCTCGTAGGGCTTTGTTTTGGAATGTTTGCAATATAGCCATATTGCTTGGTTTCGTACAACCCCAAAGTTGTATTCCATATGTCCAAAACGGTTTTAGCACTTGCTTATACAGAAGCAGTTTGTTATATACGCTTAGCTTCGAGTATCTTCCGAGTATCCAATGCATTTCTCTTAGTCTGATTTCTAGCTCGTCGCGCTTTTTTTTAACCTGTGACTTCCACTTAAGTTTTGCGTCATTCCTAGATATTTTGCCTCATTTGCGTATGGTATTTGTACCGAGTTAATGGAAATAGGTAAGTGGTTTACCTTTTTGTACGTAAAATTGACATGCGTTGATTTGGTCTCGTTAAGGACGATTCGCCAGGTCTTTGTCCATTCGCATACTTTGTTTAGAGCCTGTTGTAGTTTACCCGTTGATGCTTCGACTGACTCGTCCGTTGCTATATCCGTATCATCAGCGAACGTTGGTACGACGGTCCCTTCATCTTTTGGCATATCTCTTGTGTAGAGCAGGAACAGCATTGGACCGAGTACGCTTCCTTGCGGAACGCCGGCATGGATTTCCTTGAATTGTGAGTATTCGGTCCCGTGTCTAACCCGAAAGAGCCTGTTTTCAAGGTAAGATCCCAGTATTCTACACAATTTTTTCGGTAGAATTAGCCTTAGCTTATAACTTAGACCTTCGTGCCATACCTTATCGAAGGCTTGCGATACGTCGAGGAAGGCGCTAGAACATATCTTTTTCGCTTCTAGAGCTTCTTCAATTTCATTCGTTATACGATACACCTGATCGATTGTGGAATGTTTGACCCGAAAGCCGAACTGATGATCCGGGATCAAGTGTCTTTCTTCAATTACTGGTTGTAATCGTTTAATCAAAAGTTTCTCGAAGACCTTAGATGTTATCGGCAGAAGCCAAATGGGTCTATATGATTTCTTATCGTTTGCACATTTCCCCGGTTTCTGAACCATAATGACTTCGGCGACTTTCCATTGCCTTGGAACATATAAAAGTCTCAAAGAAGCGTTTATAATGTAGAGCAGCTTAACTAACGCCTTTGTTGGTAGCTCCTTCAAAATTTCGCCAGTGATTAAATCATATCCTGGAGCCTTGTTGTTTTTCAACCTTCCTATTGTCATTCGAAGTTCGGACAAGGATACGGTTTTTACTTTAAAGTTGTCGTGTGCCGTGTTAACATTCGGGTCTTCGATCAATGGTTGTCCATCTTGACAACCATTGAACGCTTCTTCTAAATGCTCGGCAAATAATTCCGCTTTCTCCTCATCATTCACATGTAAAGAACATTCTACCGAACTTCGAACCCCTTGCTCGGTATCTAGTGTGTCGGATTGCCCACATATGTAGATATGTATGTACTTGTGTTGATGTAAATAGATAGATTTATTTCCATATAGTACACAAAATGATACAGTTCGCCAGTATTATTAAGTAAGCCTCTTACTATAGGAAACTATTCACTGATGGGAAAATAGTACATCCATATATGTATGTACATACATACATATATATGTATGTATGGATATTGTACGAATTGTAAATGAACCAATTCGTATCTTGGTTTGTTTTGGCCGTTCACTAAGTGCATATTAATTTCTGTCTGTGCACTTATTATAGAAACAAAACCTAAGTGGAAGCTGAAGGGTAAGATTTACCTGCACGACAAGATCTCGACATCAGAACACGGAAAGATAAAACCAAAATACATACCTCCGTCGCCCTCCGTCTGTGAACATGAGAAAAAGATAAGGAACGGTGGCTGCGATTCGGATACATCGACCGAACAAACAGAAGGCAATAAAAAAACAACAACATTTGATACAACACATTTTTGTGTTGAGCGTGATGAAGGTTGAGAAACATAACGTCAGTAAATATGCCCAATCTCACCATTTGACATGGCGCCAGCGTTTAAGATGCGGTCTCCTGTGAAAAGCTGATAGCCGAATTCGATTCCTGATGCGGCAGGTTATTTTCATTTTTCGGTTTCTTGTTTTTATACCCTATCCTAAGGGTATATTAAGTTTGACACATAGTTTGTAACATAGAGAAATAATCGAGATAGACCATATAAAGTATATATATTCGTGATCAGCATCAATAGCGAAATCGATTGAGCGATGACCGTCCGTCCGTCCGTCCGTCCGTCCGTCCGTCCGTCCGTCCGTCCGTCCGTCTGTCCGTCCGTCCGTCCGTCCGTCCGTCCGTCCGTCCGTCCGTCCGTCCGTATGTCACCGCTTTTTGGGCCTTAAATTTTGAGCTAGGACGATGAAATTTCATATCTGGGCTTCTGAGGAAAAGATACAGTACAAGTGTAAAAATTTTTGAAATCCGCCCACTGCCACGCCTACTTTTTTATAACTTCACTAAATTATATGAAACCGAAAAATTTTGTTAAGACCAAATATTTAGGCATTCAGATTCCCTACAATCCACCCATACAAAAGTTTTGGCCACGCCCACTTTTTGGGGGCGTTTTCATCACAAAACCGATTTTTCGGCCTTAAATTTTTAACTAGGACGCTGAAATTTCATATCTGGGCTTCCGAGAAAAAGGTACAATACTAGTGTAAAATTTTTTTACATCCGCCCACTGCCACGCCTACTTTTTTATAACTTCACTAAATTATATGAAACCGAAAAATTTTGTTAAGACCGAACATTTGGGTATTCAGATTCCCTACAATTCACCCATAGAACAGTTTTGGCCACGCCCACTTTTTGGGGGCGTTATCATCAAAAAACCGATTTTGATAAAATTTTACATGTAACATCCTCAAATGTTCGACATTATAGCTATATTTGAGTATAAAATGCAATTTGGCCACGCCCACTTTATAGAGAGGAGGATAGGGTATCATACGATCCGTTCCAGACGGATTGTTGCTTTTCTGTATGTTTATTAATTGAATCCACTGATTTTTTTTTGTATTTGTGTGGTTCTTATGTCTTACAAAGATTTTACCACATTAGGAGCAAATTATAATGTTAAGAAAGTTGTGATGAAATGGGTGTAAGTAAAATTGTATATATGTATGTACATATAAGACATTCTACAACTAAGAGATTATGAAACCGAGGATACGTGTACTTACCACATGCAACTATAATACAACTAGAAATAATTACAATATATCAAATAATATTAGCGATGATTAGTTAATTCAAACAATATTGTTCATATGTATAAAATTAGCGAAGTGCAGAGGAACATGGCCATCCTCTGTTTCATTATTCGTTTAACATGTGTTCCAAGAATGCCAGTGAAAAACAAGAGGTGGTACCTCATGTCATCATAAAATCAATGTGGCACCAAGTGTGTCTGGAAAACGAGACTGTTAATGGCTCTTGCCTACGCATCACAATAATTGGATTACATACTGTACAAAAGGAAACGAAATCTGTTTCCCTTGTCTGCTAAGTAGACAGTGTTAATTTTATGCCTCATGTAGTTAATTTGGATATCAAATAGTAACGAAGCGTTGTTCCCACAATTAGGTTATTACAAATAAAACCTTTTTAATAATTTGCATTTTGTCTTAGTTTAGGGTAAACAAAATTAAGGGCCCCTCTGATCCCAAACAGAGTATTAAATAATTTTTTTAATTGTTTCGGAAGAAATATGTAGCTTAGTTCGTTTTTCACTGAAGTCGATTGTGTAATACCTATGCTAGATAGTTATAGGTTAGTTAGTTAATCATATGTAGGTATGTAATGTAGCTTATTTTTATGCCCCTTGCCTTAATATACTTATTGTGTAAGTACAAATACAAAACAAAATTATTCGACATACAGTTGCAGGCGTAGAAATTCGAACAGGGTGGAAAAAAAATCTTTAATTACCTTAAGAAACAGCAAGTAGTATTTTTGAGATTTTGCATAAAAAGTTTCTGATGATATGATTCTATTTGACTTTGTAAAAGTTCATTGCAGATAAAAGTAGTTTGAGTGAACAAGTATAAATGATTCTATTATCATGGGAAATAAAATGAAAATGTGTAAAAAACCAAAGTAGAAAAAAATTGCTAAAAAAAAAATACCGCGAAAAGTGCAATTCACAAAGTCGTCAGGGAAATCGTAAATAAGCTCAAGAACTGTAAGACAAAGGCTTCAAGAAGCTGGCTTGCCTCCAAGAAGACCTGCGGAAAAACACTATTAACAAAACAAAATGCGTCTAGAACGTCTCATAAAAACTGAACCATAGAAGATTGTAAAAATGCGATCTTCTCAGATGAACTCAAGTTCAACATATTCGGATCCGATGGAGTACATCAACCGTGAAACAAAGAAGCTCAAGGATGATTTGAGGGTGATTTACCTCGCGTTGAGGACAATCATCGCGTTGGACAACTGATGATCCTGCACCTTGCCACCGCGCAAAATTGATAAATTCTTCAAAATATTAGCAAAACGTTCGTAAAGTTTTATTATTGTTAATGCATTTTCCAACAGAACGGGAATAGCCCTGACCGGAACATTAGTGAGAACCTGTGATTAAGGCTCAGGTCGCTAAGAAGGAACCACTCACAATAACCGAGTTGAACAAATTCATCCAAAAAGAGTGGTATGAGGAAATTGCGCTATACAATTTACACGGACTGTTTTACTGGATAAAAATAAAAAGAAGACACTACAAAATATTAATATCTCCTGTTCTCGTAAGTTTAAGAAGTCCTTTTCCTGTATTAAAAATCAGAAATTATCTTCCCACATTTACCCAATTGCTTTTATTTGCATTTTATTGATACAATTTGAAATTGTTTATATTATAGTCCTTTTTTCGGTAATTGATTCATTGTTTTATGAATCTGAATGAAGCGGTACCAATATTGGTTTATGTGTCCTGGAAGCATTCTTCATTTGATTTTGATTGGTAAAGCTGTGTTCCCCAAATTTGTCTTCCAAATGACCCCATAGGTGCTGTATGGTTTTAGATCAGGAGATTGAGATGGCGTTTTGATCACTTTACGACAGTTATAAAGAAGCCAAAGTCTCGTATTTAAAACGGTGTACTTTCGATCATTATCTTGACAGAACTTAAAATGTCGTCCAATATCTAATTTTGTTGCACTAGTTGGTAAATTTTCTATTAGGATGTTAATACATATAATATCTATACGTCATCCAGCGTTCAGTTAATGAAAACTAAATTCCCCACCCCTGCAGCGGTCATAAACCCCCATACCAAAACACCTCCGCCGCTATGTTTTACATGCAGCACCAAGTTTCTGTTTTCTAGCTCAGTACTTGGCTTCCTTTAAACCAGAACTTTGCCATCACATCCAAAGAGGTTGAACTAACTCTCGTCAGCGAAAATAATATCCATCCAGAACTTTGCGGCTTGGTAAGATATGATCGTACAAACGTTAATCGTGAATGTCTTTTCTTCCTGGAGATTTACCGGTTTTTCCTAGTTGATCTTACGTGAAGTTGTTACTTTTTGGAACATTTCTTAAAATCTGTGTTGTAACGTTTATGTCAATTAGCATTAGACTTGTCGAATACTTTTTTTGCCTGGAAATTGGAAGACTCATTTTTTCTTTAAATGAGAGTTATTCGAAAAAATACTATTGAAATAAAAAGTGCTTAAATCTAGCTGAATAGTCTCCCTTAAAAAAATTACAATTGCAAGTTTTTGAAGAATTTATTACCCAAAACTTAAAAATGTACGGAATGTCGAATCCTTTTTTTTACCACTGTATGTAAAGTGTTTTAGAAATTTCAATACACAATTAAACATATTCAAACAAGCGCATAAACATAAGAAAAGTACATTCGCCCTTATTTCGCGTGGTGTTTTACAAAAACGTAGATTGTCGTTTTTTAAGAGTTATTCCAGAAATTGAACTTCATAAAACGCTTTGGCGGATAAGTAGGCATACATTCCACAAACAATCCACTATTGAAAAATAAAATGCTTTTTAATAACGACAATCGGCATTTTACGGCGTTTTAGTAAAACGGCACGCGGAATAAGGCTGATTATTTCAAAAGTTAACTGGTACGCACTGATAGTTTAGTAGCTTATTAGATGTTTAGAAATTAAGTAAATATAACTATTAAATATTCATCCATAATAGGTTTATTTTCTTAGTTTATGCACTAAAATTCATAGGACCGCAAAAACCTAAGAGTAATGAAAAATCCTTCAGAGAGCAATATTTATGGCAGAAAACATTTCATGAATTTCTATGAATTTTATACGTTAGGGACTGCCTTGCTGCACCCAACCATATAAAGTAAGTCGCTAGATTGTCAACTCTTGAAAAGGCGCTAAAAATGAATAAAGTGAGCGCAGAAAAAAATTGAAAAATAAGCATGTTGATTGACAGACGCAAGGGGCTTGCGCCTGTCGTTATGGCTCCTTTAGGAACTTTTGGCTCCTTTGAAGAGCACTGAAGAGCACATAAATTAAAAAGGCTCCCCAAATTTTACAAAGAACAAAAATAATAAGGTATATTTTAATACCTATGTATGTCAAACAATATTTGTGTCTATTACAACTTCATAGCGAATATTCGTTGCATTCATAATTTGCACATCTCTATTTCAGGCACAAAATTGCCCTTCCTTAATCTTTTTCGCGTTTTTACGATTTTTCAGAGGCTCCTCTTTCACGGAAATAGCTCCCCAAAATCTTCAAATGGGATCCTCTTCGAAATTAAAAACACGACAGCACTGGGCCACATCTTATAGACGTAACTTTTTATTACTTGTGTCTTCTTTTTCATATTTATAAGGTGATATGCGACACTAAAATGTAGATATTAATAAGATTAATAAACGCGTTAATGCCGCTAAATTATTTTATCTTTTGTCGCTAATAGGCGGGTTCAACATCGGTATGATGGCCCTAATGTTTATACATGTGTAAGTCGAACACTGGTAAGAAAACCAAGTTCGACTAGAATTCAAGTTACTTAATTTATTAACAAAAAAAAAAATAAAAAAAAATTTATCAACTTAAGACAAAAAAAAAAAATTTAGATAGATACTATTCGACTAAATTAGTTTTATTGATATTCTTTTTCTTCGTATATTTTATGGTATTTTACACTAAATAAAACTAGCTTAATGTTTTATGTAGAATGTAATTGTTAATGAGTATATATTTTATAATTTATAAGTACTACAACATATGTACACACATTCATATAAGTAAGTTGATATATATGTATATGCGTTTATCTTTAAATAAAAATGAGATAAAGCTAATTTGTAGTGAAATGAACAACATGAGCACTTTAAATATTGCTTAGCTTTTACTGCCCAATATCGCTGAGATGGAAAAATTGTTGATTTTATTTGTCTTAACTACGTCATCATCTTCAGAATCTACAACTTGAAGTAACTCTGTCGTTGCTGTATTATTTATATTTTCGTTTAAAGACCTTATTGGTGATACTTCTGGTGATTCCAAGCCGATAGTTAGTTCATTCGCTGGCTGATGAGGAGGATTTAATTGTAGCGGGTACTGTGGCCTCCCAAAGTAAGAGCACGCTAAATCAACAAATGAAGGGTTTATAAAGGATTGCATCCTTTGCATAACGGCCTCGTTTGACACTGGGAGTCTAGATGACGGGTAGGCTTGCATTTCAGTACCAAGATCAACATTCGGAGAATTTTTTCCACTTGAACTGCTGCTACTTATTGACGTCGGAAATCCAACCTCGTCTAGTGATGAAATAGAGCAAGTAGACCCATTCGACCTTATTCTTTTTATGGATGGAGACTCATTATCGTCGTCATTTTGCTGTATTTCACATGTATTGGTTCTTGATGATGATGGCGTTACTGGTAACATGTCAACCGATTGTATTTCTGGTGATGAAGACATTTTCCTTTTGCATCGCGATTGACCTGTTTCCCGGAACCCTTTTGCAAATGGATTGTTGTCGATTTTTAACTTTGTAATGCGATCATTCTGTTGTAAAAAATAAACGAAATATTTTTAGAATAGTAAGAACAACAAACATGTGTTGAATGTTTCATAATATAAAATGATATGGAGTCATGGAGTAAAATGGATTTTTGTAAATTTGGGAAAAAAAAAATTCAGACCAAACGAATTAATGGTAGATAGCTCTTCACACAGTTTAGAATCAAGCATAGGCAATGTAAAATGGTGTATTTTGTATTGTACACTGTATTTAATTTAATGCTATGCCCAATTTATTCGACCATAGTTTTAAACATACATATAGAAAAGTTACAATCCATCTGGAACGAATGGTATAGTATCCTATCCTTCATTTGTATTAGCCTTACCAAAATTGGCGTGACTTATTGCATTTATGTATGTATGCCCTATCCTATGGGTATATCAAGTTTGATAAAGAATTTATAGAGAACTAATCGAGGTAGACCCTACAAAGTAAATGCATACATTTATGTATGTATTCGTGATCAGTAGGTAACAATAAGACAATTGAGACATGTCCGTCCGTTTATATGTCTGCCCGTATGTCACTACTTTATGGGCGTTCAATTTTGAGATAGGAGGATGAAATTTCATATTTTGCATTTAGGAACTACGTACATTTGATGTTAGCATTGTGTCTTAATCCAAAGTTTAATACCCCACGCCCAATTTATTGGTATGGATAGAAAGAGATAAGGAAAGGCCAAAGAAAAGAATTCAAAATTTATCCAACAAAAAACGAAATTGTTTGATCAATACTTTATTAAAACGCAAACGAAACAATAACAAGTTCAACTTACCTGGTACGCCGTTACAGCTACGAATTCCGTTTCCGGGAAAACAAATGCCTGTTGTGGTGACCATGGAATCTGTGTGGGATCTGATGTTCGAATTATGTGAATTCGTGGCTGATATTTATGCATACTTGCTAATACTATCTAAAAATATAAGATATAAAATATGTATGTAATAAATTATTTTCTAATGTACATATGTATTTGTATATGTGTGTGTGCATCCGTTTAACAATTAAGTGTACGTTTTTCATTTATTCTTTAACGAATAAATTTCCTAGTCATTTCGAGTTCGTTATAACCGATTTTCACTGTATATATACATATGTACATATATACATATGTATGTATATGTATATACATAGATATTATGTATAAAAAAATTGCATAAATAATGATGCGTCCACTTACATGTCCATTATTGTCCAGTGTATTATTTGTTAACTTCACTTTATTGAAAAGTATCGGTTGAGCCTGCCAATGTGCACCTGAAGCTGGGCTATCAGTGTGTAAATACATTCTCTGTGGACTCTGGGGCTCCGCACCACCGGCTGGCACCCATTGTGATCCTGAAAATTTATATCGGCAATCACCAATCGGTACCATTTCCAAAAGGATACAATAATTTGATTCTTCCTCAAGACCGGATATTGATAATCGCATCGATGGAAACATTCGTCTAGAATGAAAAAATAAATAATACAAAATAAAAAAAAAAAAACAAAGTGTCTACAGCAGTTGTTATATTTACAATAATCAATTAAAATTAATTTCATTTCAACATCAGTTAGAAAAAAACAAACAAATTATCTCTGAAAAAACACACAACAAAAATTCTTCAGCAAATTTTTAGAGGCGCTGCTCAGGGGATGAGATCTCTTATTTGAACTGACCAAGATTTTTTTCCCATAGTTAGCAGGTCAGCAGGTGGTATTCTATGGCGCCGACGTTTTTGTTTGTCTGACAGTTGGGCAGGCTTGCAGCGTGCCTATCACCAGAGTGATTAATTACAGTAAAATATATGGCATTCTATTGATTGTATTTGATATCTCTGCGTGGATTTGCTTACAGGATTTGAATTATGAAGTGATTACATACCTATACATATAAGAGTAACTTCCTTGTCGATACGAGAGTAAACATTTTAATGTTGAAAAACAACATACATACATACATATGTATGTATGTAGGTTTGTTAATACTTTAGCATACTGGTCAAATGATAAGAATTGACTGCGAAAATTCGTTTGTATTTTTGTTGCATTACTGTTACTGGAATATGTACATCGTCGGTCAAAAGCAAAAGTGACCAAGTGCAGTTTTTATATTTTTCAAAACATCATTATGAAGTTACTCACGCATTTTTCAGGGGTTTTGGAGTTTTATAATATATGTAAATTCTAGTTAAATACCTACTAGTTGTTATTTTTCTATGATGTACACTTTATACATATGTACATACATGTATGTATGTATGTATGTGTCTTATTTTGGCCTCTAAGTTGTAAACGGAGATGAAAAAACACAAGAAGATATTGAGTGCATAATATTAGCAGTTGTCTGCAATTATAATAACGAATTTTACGATTTAGCTACATACATACATACATATGTATATAGGAATTTATACCAGTGCGAAACGTTTTTTCTGCAACAACCTGCAGACGAAGCATGGAAATGTGACTTATGTATAATCATCAGTTCAGTGTGGTTCTGTGTGTACGAAACAAGGTTATAAATTTTTTTCTGCAACATCCCGTAGACTTCTGATATAAAATGTTCAAAGCATGAAAATGTGACTATAAGCATCAGTTCAGTGTGGTTCTTTGTGTACGAAACGAGATTATAAATAATTAGATAAGGTGAATAGTCAGGGATATCTTAGGAATATATATTTAAATAATGATTGATATGTACATACGTACATATGTATGTATGTAAATCGTACATAAATGTTTGTAGCTACTTATTGAAACTAAATATCTATATACACAAAGAACAACAGCGTAAGTCAAAATTGACCTATTGGTATTACAGGTTCCCCATCATTCATACTTCCGGGTATAATCTTTGTCAATCAATGTACATATGTATGTACATATGTATGTCAAACTTAGATCTCCGATTCTTATTTGTGAAACTGTACATATGTACATACGTGCATATGTATGTAAATCCTACATAAATGTTTGTAGCTACTTATTGAAACTAAATATGTATCTATGTACACAAAGAACAACATCGTAAGTCAAAATTGACCTATTGGTATTACAGGTTCCCCTGTAAACTATACAATTCATTGTATAGTTACTATACTTCTGTGTTTTAACCACATGTATACGTACATACATACATATGTATGTACAAAAATATGCTATGAATACGTGTTCGTCCTCCGCATATCTTTATTTCTTAAACCCTAGTGGAGTTTATGCCTTATTTTCGTACATATGTACATATATGAACATAAACTACAATATGTATACATGTATGTACATATGTATCTACAATACCCATATCAACTATAAAATTTAGTGCCCCACTTTCCATCCTCTAAACTTAGCATGCATATTATCATTTTACTTCCTTACTTTGTTGGCATTAATTTAATACGAATGTATGTACAAACATATGTATATGAAACATATGAAACATATGTACATATGTATGTAGATACATATGTACATATGTATGTATGTATGTATTAATGTAAGGATAGAAAGTAGGTGCCTTGACAATTTTTGTGCACGATTTACAAGGTATTTATGCATGAATGTACACATCCGAATATTGACTTTAAAATATAAATGTATAGGTACATACTTACTAAAACACATACATATGTACATATGGATGCATGTACATACATACCTATGTATGTATGTATATCCTACATAATTTGGAAGCTACTTATTAAGACAAAATAATATTGTAGAAGGAAGCATTTAACTGTACACATATTCAAATGTATCACTTCATACAACATATTTCATAAATGGTCTTGCATAAACTACATATGTATGTATGTATACACAAGTACATATATTCGTTTAAACTTGAGCACGAGTAATACACCATTCATTCTTAATAAAAATGCATTTTTTGTTGTTAGTAATGCTGAAAATACATTTCATTGTTCTCTATGAAGATATCCGTACGTATTTAGGCAAATAGACATAAAAAATAAGTCAGTAAATAACAAAGCGAAATTCCTTGTAATTCTTCGGTATATTTGTTCTGTCTTAAAAAGCCATCCGCCGTCAGAATCAAACGAAGACAGAGTGGGATTTTGTGGATATTTTATGATCCTAAATTAAATTAAACAGAACCCGTGTTTAAATGAGATAAGTAAAGATGTCTAAGTGGCGCTCAGAATAAGAACTGGCGCCATGCTACTTTTTATTAAAAAAAAATTAAATAAAAATATTAATGAAACTAAGGAATGCAGATTGTTGCACATAGCAATTTTTTAAATTCTGGTTTACGAATACAGAACATAACTCTTAATAAACGTAACCAACAGAGCTCGTAATAAATACTTAAACCATTCAAAACAGTACTTAGTCAAACACAATCCTAGAAAATACGTCAGCTAAATACTATTCGTGTTTGAAAATGTAATAAGGACAAATGAAGTAAATAAAAAATAATAACGTATATACATACATATGTACATATGTGCATATGTATGTATGTTATCTTAACTATAACAAAAATAAACAAAAATATAAATAGGAACGCATTTTGAATTTGAACTGTAGATAATTTATGGAGGTAAAGGGCTTTTCAATAGGGACATAACAATTTTGTATGTTAATACAAAAGCACCCTTTAACTTATTTTATGATCTGTCAATGCTACCGAAATTTTGAGTCAATGGTCGCAACTTTAAGAGTGCTTACTGCTTACTCCAACTTTCGGTCGGTTCCAAAGTACCGAAAATATCGCAGCCGTAAGTGCTTCATTTCCAAATGAACCAAATCAGTCGATTCCACGCCGTTCACAGGAATTCGGAATCTCTCAGTGCACATTATGGCGAATTTTGCTTATAGACCTTGGCCTACCCCTTACAAGAGCAAATTAAATCAAGAACTGAAGCATGTTGTTCATTTAAAGCACCGAAACTACTTCGATTGAAGAAGAAATTCTTCCTGAATTTCACGGAACAATCATCTTCAGCGATGAAGCTCAATAATAGCTTTGTCAATAAGCAAAATATGCGTTATTCTACAGCAACAAATCCACATGTGCTTCAAGGGACTCCATCCATCTACAAAAAGTTACCGTGTGCTGTGGATTTCATACCGGAGGTGTGATTGGACCGTATTTTTTCGTCGATGAAAATTATCGTCATGTCAATGGAGTTCGCTATCGTGCCATGTTGAAAGACTATTTTTGGACAGAATTGGATGGAATTGACATCAGTGATATGTGGTTCCAACAAGATGGTTCCACATGGCATACAACTGGTCAAACAATTTATGTATTGAAGGGGAATTTCGGTAATCATGTAATCTCAAGAAATGGTCCGGTCCGATCGAATGGCCACCACGGTCATGCGATTTAACGGCGTTGGATTCCTTTTTATAGAGTTAAGTTAAGTCTTTGGTTTATGCTAACAAACCAATGACGTTAGAGGAGCTCAGGAACAATATCCAACACGAAATTGCCAACGTTCCGGTCGATATGTGTGGAAGAGTGGTGGAAAATTGGCTCCAAATAATCGATCGCTGCAAACGTGCTCGCGGTAGTCATATGAACGAGATCGAATTCCATACTTAAATTTAGCATGTGTACTACATCTGGAATAAATTTCAGCCCGATATCTCAATTATTCTGTTTTATTTAAATTTGTTATTGTTATGTCCTTATTGAAAAACCCTTTATATATACATATTTTACTATTCAACTGAAATAATAATTCTTTCGGTGGAATTACTTGTTTATAATATAATCATATAATATACATATTATGTAGATAACAATTTCAGAGTTTCAAAATAAATTATCTCTTTCAAGGGCACTGGGAAGTCTTCTTCCCACTTTAGAAAAATATTTTAAACGTCCAAATTAAATTTTCCCGCGTTGACGTCTTTTATTGATAATGAGGAACAACAATTTTGTGGACAAAGTTTTCTTTAAAAACATACATAAGAATAGGTACGTATAACTGTCTTTTTTTATACGGGAGTGATGCTTTTATTTTTAAATCTCACGCTAATGGAATATTACTGAACGAATAAGTTCAGTTTCAATGTCTTAAATATTTTGTCTTAAATATTTGAAACCAAGTTCTGATTTTCCAACACGGGACAGGGGGACTGATCACAAATTACATGAATTAATAATGAAATATTCTACCTGATGAAACTAATATCATAAAAATCATCTTATTACTACGACCTTCAGCATAATAATAGCAATAAGCCGTGCTTTGGATTGGTAAACCAAAACGAATTTCTTTAAAAAAAAAAATCCATACAAATTTCGTTCGACAGCTCCATGATTTTTCTCATACTCAATATATGGAGGTAGGTAGATATATAAAAATAATTACTTCAGGAAGTTTGTGCTCAAGATGTTCCTTTAAGAACATAAGTTAAACTTTTTCATGATATTTCGATAATTCAAAGATTTGGGTACTTAAAGATACTCATCTTATTTTCAGTTTTCATTCCTCGTCAAAGTTCCATTATTTTTATTTCTTATGATCAAATAAATTATGTATAGCTTTTTCTACATACATATGTAAGTAGATAAAAATAAACGTGTTTAATTTTAGACAAGTTATTGTACAGTAATTTTATATCCTATGGGTTACTTGGTGGCTCTGCTAAGATGATATCATTCATCATTCATTCACGTTATTTACTATATCACTCATCTATACACAAAATGAAAATGGGCTAAAATATTTATTGTTTTACTTCTATTTCGACCTTCAATCATACGGATATATTCCTTGTATTCTATTCTCGATTAATAATAACTATAGAGCGTCGTCCTAGTCTAATAAGACAAGCATAATACTTAAAACTCTTTTTAAGATACCTAGGTAGGTGCAAATGCGCAAATTTGTGTAGCGGTAATGTGCTCGGTAATTGAGGGGTAGATTGTTGGTTCATGCTCCAATAATAATGAAAACACTCAAATTAAGTACTGGAAACTAAATCGAATGCTAAAATTTGATTCAAAATCTCCCAGACACCACCCATGGAGTATTGAAAACCTAATACACCTATGTAAGTGTCGCACCACTACACTCTATCCTATTCTTCTAGTCATTTCCAACTTACGTCAGCAATGCTATTAGGCGTAACCTAAAATCTATAACACGAGCTATGTTCTGCATTATAAGATTATTCATAACCCCTTAACCGTGAGCACATTATAGAAAAATTGACACTGAAAAAAAGTTTGTTAAATTCTCTAAAACTCACCTGGATAATTCTATCAGTGAAAGTTTTAAGAATTGAGTTCGTTAAACAAATTCTTCTCTTATTATACCTATTTATATGTAGCAACAATAACCTCATCCTGATTGCTAAATGTGATAAATATGATTGTATGATATTGAAAAAGTATCAACATTATTTGTCTGTTGGCCATTGTTTTGAAATGTTCTTACTATAAAAACATGGAAGTCCATTTTTGGCCAACATTAAAGATTTTCGAGTGAAAAGCGGTTTCAATCAGGTTTGGAAGGAGAGCATTATTAAAAAAACATCCGCTTAAAATCCTGAACGGATTTTATTTGATAATTCTAATTGTTGTAAAATATAATAATTTATATGATCTCAGTTATTTTCTTTATTATCGATTTTATAGGCATTTAACCTTAAAAGTTGAATGAGTCTCAATAATTATTATAATTGTAACGCCATAAGTGACAAATTGTTCACCGTACTGGGGCACACAAAGCGATTAACTACCGTTCTCCTTTTGCTAAACTTAAGTTTTTGTAGACGTCGGTCGTTTGTAAGAGGGTATCTGGGAACTCATTCAGATCAGGATCATTCGTATATGAGAAATAAATGATGCTACGCAAACTTAACGAAGACCGAGTCGAGTCCTTAAACTTTACGGCTGTAGTGACTGAAACCCTAATTTAGAAGGCAAATATAAAATTACTTTATTTATAGAATATTTAAGTATAATAAAATGTATAGCTACAAATTCTATTCTCTCTAATTTAAATATTAACGTGGTAGGGTCATGTCGCCAGTAGTCGAACACTTCATGTTGTATTGCAAATAAATCTATTCCTGCAAGAGATGAACTTATGGATGTGAAATAAATTATAAATGCAGCGGGATATCAAAAATATTTTATTACTTACATAAATTAGTTTAGTAACTGTAACCAATAATTTATAAAAAAAAATAGAACTGAATAAAGTCTTATGCGCCAGTAGTTAAAACACTAGTCTAATTTATCCTGATTTCGAAGAAAGATTTCTAAGAGGTACAGTTTTTTTTCATCCTCATAGCTCAAAATTTAAGGCCAAAAAGTGGTGACATATGGACATTACTTAATTATCTCCGCTATTTCAATTTGATTACGAATATATGTATATACATATACATACATACATATGTATACTTTATAGTGTCTACCTATCTCAATTATTTCTCTACGAAATATATACATATATGTACATATGCATGTGTCAGACTTAATATGTACATATTACATATACCCATACTTACTTACTTCCTTAGGTGGCGGTACAGTTCGGGGTGAACCTGGGCTTCAACCAACAAGCCTCTCCAAATCCCGGTCCTTAGCGAACTGCCTCCAGTTGCACACTCCAAATCGGTTGAGGTCCCCTTCTACTTGTGCGCGGCACCTAGGCGAGATCTTCCTCTACTGCATTGTCTCTCCGGGTTTGTTTCGAAGACTCTACGGGGCGGAGCACTGGTGTCCAGTCGCTGTACATGTCCTATCCATCTTAAACGACTGATGCGCAGTTTTAAAATCTTAAAACTTAAAATCCTCAATTTTTGTAAGCACAGGGGTAGGACCCATTCTTTTTAGCTTATATCCTACCTAACCATGTATTCTATCATAAAAGGTAGCTATAAGGACAAAACCCTCCATACTCGCTTTGCGAAAGTTCATAGAACCACTAGGGATCCCGTTTAGAGCGCCCAGTAATGTAATTATGGTTCACTGTATTTTTTATAGGTTCACTTTATTTTGTTTAAAAATTATTCAAATTATAGGGCGGTCAGATAGAGAAACATGAAAACCCGTTTTAAGGAACCGAAAATGTACAGTTTCCTTAATCTGAACACAGAAGAAAATGGTGTTCGAATATTGAATTCAATTCCAAAAGGGAAACTATATTCACTTTATCATAATATTCAACGCTTGAAGGAAAAAAAAATAATTTTGAACCAATTGCCTAAAATCGAATCCTGTTGTTTCAGATGGAAACTCTATAAAAGTTGGTTTCCTATGTCCGAACAGTCCGAAAATAAACTTAATTGTGTGTTTTTGGATCAAATTTGTGAGTCAGTAAGTAAGTTTTTTTTATATCTAGTTACAGCTACTAGTAGAAATAGAGACATGTATGGTATGTACATAGTTTGTATGTTCAAAGAACATACAATTGAAAAATTGTAAAAATAAAGAAGTTTGTATTTTGCAGCCCTTTATATTTACATAATATGTACCTACCTACATATTTAAATGCATAACTTAAGACTTAAAAGATAACCAAAAGCACAATCTTACCTCCCACTTTTTGTTATGATCATTTCCGTGCCAATTTGATGAAATTGTTTCCATAAATCATCGTTTTGAAGATTAACCTCAACGCCAGGTAAACTCACACGTGGGGGGAGTATTATATGCCTTGGAATGGGAATCGGCATAATAGGTGGAAATGGATCTGTAATTAAACCATTATTTATTATGAGTATGTATGTTAGTTTAGCACTAGGTTCACTGAATT
Organism: Xylota sylvarum; assembly: GCA_905220385.1. Classification (NCBI taxonomy): domain Eukaryota; kingdom Metazoa; phylum Arthropoda; class Insecta; order Diptera; family Syrphidae; genus Xylota; species Xylota sylvarum. The sequence goes on from LR999959.1 coordinate 37,734,913, forward strand.
ACAAGTAAAGGTAGAATTTACATTCTTTTTCAAATTAGACCCTCACGAAACTAATTGTTTTTAGTCCTCAAACGGAGCAGAAATCTATTTTATTATATTATTTCCCGTATTAGTTAGTTTTTACTAACAATTAGCGCATTCGAATCAATCGTAATCTGGCAAAAGGTTTTGGAATATCAACGTTGAATGTTGTTGACAATGCCAAAGTTCTTCAAATTGTCAACGTTACTTTGTATTAAACTCAACATACTTAATTTTAACACGAAAACCTACATACAAATGTGCATATGTAAGTTAGAGTAAATCAAACAAAAATCAATGCTTGTATGTACATATGTACATATGTATATAGTTGTTCAGTGCTGAATTTCGAGTACACATTCAAAAACAATCCGACGGAGATTTATTCACATTTCACAACGGCCGTCGGCAAATCCAAATGCATTTATTTCTGCTTACCAGGAATGCGTTGCATGATCTGGTGACGATAGATTTCATGTGCTATATGTTGCTGCATTCTCAAATCGACAAATTCATTCATTGTTATCATTTTAACACTAGTTTGAGCACTACTTCTTTTTTCAGTCAGTTGTAATATTTGCAATTCTAATAACTACACTTTTCTTATTCTCGCTATCAATCACAATGACTTTGTATCAGTCTTTTTCTATGCAAAGAAATTTGTAATACAAAAAAATTATTTTCTGACGATCCCACAATATTACACATTTAACGTAAATTCCACGCGACGTCTTAACAAAACGAGATCCGTCCTTTAACTGACTCGTTACAGGCTTCCAAATTTTCAAAGCAAGTTTCTTTCTCTGGTATATTTTTGTGATTTGCGACCTGTTCCACGGCAAGAAAAGTAACAACAACAGATAACAGATACAAATCCCACAGCTACCTGTTTTCAATTTCAATACTTCTTGCCGGAGTTGACTCGTTTACGATCATATGTTGTAACCAATACGAAAGAGTGCGATCATCACAAGACACTGAACAGGTTTTTTAGTATTTAGTGCATTTTTCGTTGGATTTGCAGACAATCGTTTATTGGCTACTTGTGTAGGGTACAACAGCGTTGACTCCATTTTGAATTTTATATATCGGCCACGCATTCGTGAAGTCGAGATTCGGCTCCTCCTCTCGTTTTAATTTTAGGTTGAGACGTTGAGTTGTATTTATTTGCTATTGACATCAAAAGAATTTTTGTGTGCTTTTCGCCGCCAGTAAAGTAAATCTTACTTAAGAGTGGTTAATCTAAAAGGTGGTCTTGTTATTCATGCAGGTGGAAACAATTTTTTTCCTAGTCAGGATGGAATTGGCACCTTGTATTCGATAAGGAAACAATTTATTGCTCTTAGGTATTTACGGATCTAGCTGTTTATGTTGAAATGCATACCGCGCTGGGTTCTAGTTTCAAACGTATTGTAGGTGGCTTTGTATTTTGTATGTAGTATGTACCTACATAATATGTATGTATGTATGAAATTTAGCCTGGATTAATTTATAAAATTGTTTCTGTTTGTTGAATTTGAAACTGTGTTGAAATGAGTAATGTTAAGAAAGTGTGTTCTATTAGCTAGTTCAGATTAAGATTATGAAAATGGAATGCATTTGAAATGCCCAATTATGAATATTTCTGAGGATTTTTTCCTCGCGAATTTTACATTTTTTGAGGATTAAATCCTCCTATTCTGAATCAACAGGTATGTAAATAATTCTGGGTTTGAATCCGGGCGAAAGAATTTTTTGAGTTTCCAAATTAGATGTTAAGGAGATATGTATGTAAGTCTCATTTTGCTATAAATTGTTGTTCTTTGTAAAACGTAGCGTCAAAATGTATGGTGTTGTGCATATAGTACATATACCTACATAAATTGTTGAAGGAGAAATTGACTGCTGTTGAAAATCAAAACGTAGAAATAATAAGGAGGAACTTGAGAGGCATCTTGAATCAATTGGAATTACCTGAAAATTTGTAAGAATAAAAATTTATATGTATCTAGGTATCTAGTTTTTTTCACGCACAAATGTTTACTTTGACAGATTTCAAAAATAATTTCGCATAAATAAGCGCACATTTATGTAAATATGTATGTACATATAGTACTTGATGTGCTCACAGTATCTTTACAGGCAGGAAGAATTTCGTCCCACCAATTGCGAAACAGAATGCTTGTTTAAGGTTTTTTGCTCCATATCAGACTGGTGTTGGGAAGATTCATGATATTGTCCTTGACAATCAATGCTCCTTGTCGTAGTGTTCGAAATTTAAATTTAATTACAAATTACTTACATTTTGAACAAAATTCTTGCTTGAATTGTTGGAGGAAAACTTGTGAGAAATCCGAACGTATTGGTATTATTTCACGTTTGTGATTCCTATCCTAAGGGTATATTAAGTTTGCCACATAGTTTGTAACATAGAGAAATAATCGAGATAGACCCTATAAAGTATATATATTCGTGATCAGCATCAATAGCGAAATCGATTGATCGATGACCGTCCGTCCGTCCGTATGTCACCGCTTTTTGGGCCTTAAAGTTTGAGCTAGGATGATGAAATTTCATATCTGGGCTTCCGAGAAAAAGATACAGTACAAGTGTAAAAATTTTGTAAATCCGCCCACTGCCACGCCCACTTTTTCATAACTTTATTAAATTATATGAAACCGAAAAATTTTGTTAAGACCAAATATTTAGGTATTAAGATTCCCTACAATCCACTCATACGAATGTTTTGGCCACGCCTACTTTTTGGGGACGTTATCATCATAAAACCGATTTTTGGGCCTTAAATTTTTAACTGGGACGCTGAAATTTCATATCAGGGCTTCTGACGAAAGATACAGTAGAAATGTAAATTTTTTTTACATCCGCCCACTGCCACGCCCACTTTTTTATAACTTCACTAAATTATATGAAACCGAAAAATTTTGTTAAGACCAAATATTTAGGTATTCAGATTCCCTACAATTCACCCATAGAACAGTTTTGGCCACGCCCACTTTTTGGGTGCGTTTTCATAAAAAAAACGATTTTGATAAAATATTACATGTAACATCCTCAAACGTTCAAGTTTATAGCCATATTTGAGTACAAAATGCAATTTGGCCACGTCCACTTTATAGAGAGGAGGATAGGGTATCAGACGATCCGTTCCAGACGGATTGTAGCTTTTCTGTATGTTTTCTTCTAAAGATTTTTGCACTTTTCCAAAGTTAGAACAGAAGGAAAGTGAAAAAAAAATTTCTCGCAGTTATATTTTTCAGAACAGAAGAGTAGAGAAAAGTAAAAAAATTCTCGCGAAACTTTTATTCTTGATTGGGCAAAAGACAAATTTATAAATTCTCTAGTCCCTTTTTTAATTACCTATTTATTTTTATTTTTTCTTATTATTTAAATTATTAAGTATAGTTTTATCAGTTGCCGCTCTCGATAGTTGCCAGCGTTTACGAGTCTTCTCTTTTCAGATATTAGTTCTTATATTCGGGATATATGTATGTACTTATATATGTATAATAATGTCGAAAGCATTTGGAAATCAAAAGCTGAAATAAATTAGGTAACAATGTGGAATAGGGTTGGAAATAAAGTCGAAGTTCAATTAAATTCTACGAAATTAAATTAAAATATCATAGGTTTTAATGCCAAATAATATGTAATTTTAAAATAGGTTTACAGAATATACATAGGTACTTACATATGTAATTTTAGAAATGTTTGCAAGTCCAATGTAATAATGTTGAAAATTCAATTTGGATATTATTGCACTTTCAAAGTGTATTAATGTCCAAATTTTTACGATGATCGTTAAGGAGCAGCGAAGCGGGGTGTTGCAGGCGTATGTACATATGTATGTACTTATATGTACATAAATATGTATATAGGCAATTGGGATCTCTCGATTTCTCGTTGAGTGATATTTAGCGTTGATTTCTTTAATAGATATACATATGTATGTACATATACATTCATATGTATGTATACAAGAAGTTCTCCATCTCTTGCATTTGGAACTCTAGATTCCTAAAAATTTGTTCCTCACATTCAAATATACCTCCACTTACTTTCAAATATACGGAAGAGGTTGTTGAAATAAATTTATTTTAATCTGTAGCAATATACATACATACAAGATGCAGATTAAAGTTTGATTAAAATTTGAAATGAGTCTCGGACACAAGACATACCTATGTCAATATTTTTTATGTCGAGAGTCACTTGCAACTCTTCCTTTATTTACTCGAGACAATTGGCATTCCATACCAAGATTTTCATGTTTCTAGTCATGATATTTTAGGAATATTTTTGTTTCTTATCCTAAGACCGGGTACAAAAGTAACAAACAATCCCACGACCTGCACCAACCTGTCAGGACAATTTATGGGACGCAGTTATATGCGCATTATGATCTCACTCCCTTTCAGTCGATCGATGTTGAACTTTTGCTCTTATAAAATTTGTCCCCGGTCTCCACTATATTAAGTTTGATACCTACATCATAGTTTGTAACAAAAAGAAATAATCTAGATGGGCCATATAAAGTACATATGTACATACATATGTATATACTAATTCGTGGTGGATATGGTGTTTTTCACGAATTTGTTTTTTCGCAGTTTATTTGGCAAATTCTTATAAAGGCTTGTAATTTATTTGACCTTAAGATATTCTGCATTCATTATTTCGCAATTATAATTTCGCTTCTTACTAAGTTGGCGTTTTCTTGATAAGCTTTAACTTTGCTTTGACTAGCGTTAACTTATTTCAAATTAAAATTTCAAGTCCAAATTGATTGTGGACTTATGACCCATTAAAGTGGGTCATAATAACCTCCCTGCTTGGGGTCACTGTTGAATTTGGAGGAGGTGCAAGGTTGGGTATATGCAAAGTTCATTTATATCCATGTGTAACATATTTCGCATGAGTTTTAAGAAACTTTCCACATACCCAACCTCGCACTTTGAGTAGGATCCAACAGCGTTCCCAAGCAGGGGGTTGCATATACATGCATATATTCCACTGTTTATGCATTGTGGACTTACACATATGTACTTATCTATGAAGTACTTGCTTAAACCCCACCCGCTTCGCCAGGCTTTAGAACAAAACTTACTTATTTTTTTTGTTGCTCAAAAACAAATGAAATGAACGAACGTTCCAGTCGAACATTTGTGTGTACGAATGTTTGTGTATGCTTCGTTTGTTTTAACAGAGATGCTTTTTGTTGTACTCAGCTGTATGTACCACGATGTCATCGAACACAAAAATGTCTAAGTTCTTTCAATGTCTTTAAAGATTTTTATAATTTTGTTTGCCTATCACCTTTATACTGCAATTATCTACACTCAAAAAAAAAAACTACATTGGTTGAAAATTACGGGCGGTAGAGGGAAACATACACATTTTGCCACTTAGTTATACCTATATGTATATAAAACTTCTTATTGGTGGACATTGTGGTGCTTTCGGTATATCAAGCTTCCCTTGAGCCAAGTTTAATTTTTTCGTGTAAATCCCATATCACATGTTTATGCATTTAGCCATGTGCTTTTGAATTCAAACCTTTAAGCCTAGTATCCTGCTCGCGCTAAATTTCAGCTTACCAAGCCTCCATTTTTTTTCTCCAGATTACAGATAAATTTTTAATACAGGGAAAAGATGAGTAAAAAAGAAGAAATATATGCTATTGACAGATATCAGTTAAATGTCATTTTAATTAGTGACGTCAGTTAAAATATTTCAATTTCAAAAATAACAACTCAAAATGGAACACCGAATTATTTGTATATTTTTCCTCTTGTTTTTGCTGTATTCTACTTTGCTTCAAACACAATTTCACCTTCTAAATATTCCGAAAAATATTCCATCGTGAAAATTTTGTTTGTTTTCAATCTGTCAAAAATTTAGCTCCGATTTTAATGTCCCATACAATTATTTCACGAGCTAAAATAGTGGAGTGGCCCATCTGTATGAATTTAAGAATTTAACGCGCGAGCAGGATACTACTTTGCGAAATTGCCACGCTAAATTTTATCTTTGTAGACATTTTTGTATGGGAGCTAAAATTTAGGATGCTAGGCTTTAAAGTGAAATTATTCAATTTGCATGTATTGTTATAATGAAAACGCAAACCTTCAACGTGATATTTTAATTTTAAAGTCATCTAATTGATCCTCTCTACAAACTCTACATATTAAATATTTTTCTAAGTAATCCAACTTTACCTAGAAATCAGTTTTTGTACACTTCTTCATCACATCATATAAATTGTATGGTTACAACTTTCAAACCAGATGATCCTTTAAACAAATGAAGATTTCTTTGTTAGCCACAGGCTAAGATATTCATTTACATAACTTCACATTCGTAATGATGAGAAAAATATAAGTTGGCAAAAAAAGCAGGTCGTAGCCTGAAGGTTCGATTTATCATATTATATACTACATAATTATTACCGAATAACACCGAATACCTCAACAAAATGACTTCCGAATGCAAAAAAAACATACAGAAAAGCTACAATCCGTCTGGAACGGATCTTCTAATACCCTATCCTCCTCTCTATAAAGTGGGCGTGGCCAAATTGCATTTCGTACTCAAATATGGCTATAACCTCGAACGTTTGAGGATGTTACATGTAAAATTTTATCAAAATCTGTTTTTTTATGAAAACGCCCCCAAAAAGTGGGCGTGGCCAAAACTGTTCTATGGGTGAATTGTTCCATGGGAATCACATTAGCGTTTGAAAAAAAAATCACTTTTCAATTTTGCAATTTGAAAAATTGGTTTTTGTCCGGTTTTTGCTTGCATTTACTAATATGTAAGCGTGCTAGAAGAAATAAAATGTTAAATTGTTATGACGGAGGATTAGGCCCCGGAGACATCTTTGGCGGAGGTGAGAATGGTGCCGCATGCTTGGCATGCTTGCGGTTGGTTCGCTCAGCTCCACCTCCTATACAAATAACATACAGTTGTTGCAAGAAGATAAATCTATAAGAAAACAAAAGCTAAATCCTATTTAGACATCGGACGCAATAAAAAAATAGGAAAGAGTGGTAGTGAACAAAAAAAACAATGTGATACTTACCTAAACTTACCTAACTAAACCCTAAACCCTGTAGCCTAAACTAAACCTAAAATTTAAAATATACTTTTAACTATAAAAAACCATTAAAGTTTTGCTTTACCTAAACGCATTTCTGCTTTTCCTATTTCCCTCCAGGTAATGCTTCATGACAAACCCGAGGTATGCCTGATGTTATCCGTAATGGTTTTTGAAAATGCGGCTTGTATTCGTAATATCTGGCGAGAAGTTAAAATGTTTTGGAGAAATTAGCTGTTTCATATGTGCTTAAGAACTTCTTGGGGACACATAACATAAAACAACGACCTAAACAACATAGGATGAGACGGATGCGCATTATGGTTTCACCGTGACTGCACCAATTTTCTTGGAAGGATCTGTGAGTAAGTCCCCGAAGTTCTTCATATATGTGTATGTTTTCACTCCAATTTGCATTGAAAATGTAGGTGCTAAATACTGGCTGATGACAGGGCGAAAGTGTCTTATTTATAGCTTATCCTAAGGGTACCTACATATATTAAGTTTGATGCTTAGTTTGTAACATACGGAAATAATCGAGATAGGTCCTATGAAGTATATATATATTCATAGAGTATTTGATTTCACATCTGGGCTTTTGAGAAAAGAAGTAGTACAAGTGCAAATATTTTTGAACTATTTACATATAAATATTTGGATTTAAGACCAAATATTTAGATATTCAGATTGTCTACAATTCATCCATTAAAAGCCGATTTTGATGCAATTTTTCATGCAAAATCCTCAAACTTTTGAAGTTATCGTTTTATTTCGAGTAAAAATGCAGTGGCCACGCCTTTTAATTAGGGCTGCACAGATAGCAGGATAGAGTACCATACGATCCGTTCCAAACGGAGTGTAGCTCTTTTGTATGCTTTATTATTAATTTGTTAAATTTAAAGAAGAAAACTTTTCATTTTTAATTTGTTTTTACGTTAAATCAAACAGAGTTTATTTTAAAATAAACTTATTTTCGAATTCTTATAATATAATTTATATGTATGTATGTGTACACACGTATGTAAGTATGTACATACATAAATATATACATGTATATTACAGAAAAACGAAAATAAATTTATTTTTAATACCTATAAACTCTGTTTAATAAACTTTAACGTAAAAACAAAGTAAAATTAAAAAATAAATTTATAAATTGCAGTGGGAGGATTTCAAAAATGTTTACACTTGTACTGTTTCTTTTTCTCAAAAGCCCAGATTTAAAATTTCATCCTACTAGCTCAAAATTGGAGGGCTTAAAGCGTCGTACGGACAATCGGACATGGTTCAATCGATTTTGCTATTGATACTGATCACGAATATACATATATTCTTTATAGGGCCTATCTCGACTATTTCTCTATTTTACAAACAATGTGACAAATTTAATATACACTTAGAATAGGGTAGAAAAACAGGACTCGGTCACATATGATGTGTGGGTGAATTGTAGATAGTTTGAATACCTCCATATTCGGTCATAATAATTTATTTGTTTTTAGTAAAGATTGGACGTTTTCCAAAGTGTGCGGATTTTAAAAATGTTTACATTTGTTGTGCTTCTTCTGCCATATAAGTATGTATGATATTTCATCCACTTAGCTCAAAAATTAAGGCCCAAAAAGTGAGTCCGACATACAGACGGACGGACAATGCTCTATTTATAGTGATTAAAACTATATATAGATTTATACTATATAGGCTTTATTTCTCTATGTTACAAACTATGTGACAAACTTATGGTACAAAGTTTTTAAAAAAAATAAACAAACATGTTTTCTTGGAGGAACACGCGTACCTATAGGGCAAAGTCACTGAGCGATCCCTATAGGAAAACACATTAAGAAGATTCACTGCTTCCTTTTGGCAACCGCCGGGCAATGTCTCTCACTCTACTCTAGCTGTCGCACTCCAATCGGAAAACCTGGTACTTATAAAGTCTCTCCTGTCGTCCCGACTGACTGGTTGTAGAATGAGTATGAGAAAAAGTGAGTATGAGCTAAAGTGAGAAACATGGGGAGCAAACCTCATTGTCAAATCCCTTATGCAAGTTGGAACAGCATAGAAGACGGAGCTTAGCCGCTAGTATGCGTATTCCGAATATCTGGCGACCTTGAGTCTTAAACCAGCCTTACTATGGTATACCGGGCTTTGTCATAGACGACATCCTTTCTGGGAGACTCGTGGGTTCAAAATTATTACAAATAATTATGAAAACAATGAGACCGATGCAGCTCCAATCGAATCATCCTTAAGTTCTGCTGTTGAACAACCCATTATATGCCGGGTGTTGAGTTTTCGACAGTCAACTTTATATTAGCGACAACTTCTCGGTCTGCTGTCGAGCAGTCTAACTCTCGTTACCATACGGGCCCCATCTGAACTCTCTGATGGTGTCAGAATCAAGGAAGTTGAATCAGCCACTTCTGATTCTGATTCGATATTTATTAATGGTAAACACAGCATGACCATCTCTAGTGGCATGCAAGGTGCTTTACTACATACTTTAGAATGATATTGCAGTATTTGTGTTTATCTCGGGGTCATATCCTCCATCGAGTGCGCCACTCAGGCCATGTGGGCCAGTAGACGCAGAACTTGGACTCTTAATCCAAAACTGATACATTGGATGTATACAATGATACCGAGGCCCATTATTATTATTATGTTTGGTGGCCGAAAGTTCTTGAACGGACAAAGGCAACCAACCTTCGGAAGCTCTAGAGAATTGCCTGTCTCGGTATAAAGGGTGCCATGCGTACCTGCCTTACGGCAGCATTAGAAGCTATCGTTAAGCTTTCACCCCTACAAATCTTCATTACGCAGACGGCTCCTAGATGCGCTATCAAGGTGCAGCTAGAATACATATGTATGTATGTATAAACGAGTTGACTATGTAGGACGCCTTAAAATTCTTGACTTAATTGACTAAATGGACATGTTTTGCACTATCCCCGACAGTATTTTTTTGGTAGGTTATTTGAGGAAGAAATATTGGACTAGCCTAAAAGTGTTCCCGCACTAGATCCTAGAGGTCTGCTCTGGCTCACAGACGGATTGAAAATGAAACCTGGAGTTGGAGCTGATGTCTTTGGACCCAACAACAAAGTCTCGATACCTATGAAAATGTGTCCCACGGTATTCCAGGCTGAACTCCATGCCATTGAGATCTGCGCTAGGTTGAACCTTCGTAAAGACATTAAGGGCGCTAGGATATACATCTTATCAGATAGTCGGGTAGCACTTTTAACATACGGAAAAGCTATAATCGGAATGGAACCGATTATATGGCACCTTATTCTTGGTCCTATGCAACCCTTATAAAGTGGGCGTGGCCGTATATTAAGTTTGAAAGATGTTTGTAACATAGAAAAGCAGATCATGTAGGGAGAACACTGATGGTTCAACCTGACTGGAACTGTAGACGCTACCGTTGCATTGTTTCCATCCAGGGAATTCGTCCGCTGCCGCCTGAAGCGAGGGGAAGTGCCTTAGTGAAAAACACTCCTCCCTCCTCTCTCGTTCGCTGCCACCAACAGCCTTTCAAAGGGTTGGTTACCCAATCTCCAGTCGAGGTACTAGAAACGCAGTAGCCATTAACGTTGAGGTGTTGAGTGAGAATCCTTGTGCTTTCATATAGTTAGCAAACCCGCCTTACTATGGCTGCATAAAAAGTAGGATATGCTATCATACGATCAATTGGATTGTCTGTATGGTTTATTAATGACTTATTTTTTGAAGTCTAATAGATTTAAAAAAATGGACTTCTAGACTTGTACAAATGCCAATTTTTTTTTAACTCGTATTCTCGGGACCGTTTTATGTGGTCCCTTGAATTTTTTTTTGGGTTAGTAAGTTTAGATCCAATAGTTTGTTTTCTTAAAGCTCTTGTATTTTTTTATACACCACCACTCGGAATGCAGCCTAATATTTTGTTTTTCTCTATTATTTTATACCATTAAAAATTTAATTATTAGTTTAATAAAGTTTATTTGAACTGTTGTTTGTATAAATAAATAACATTTTTTCTCATTAAAGTGAAACTCATATTTTCAAATTTTTGCATCCTCAAGTCTTGCACAATCTTGCGGTCTTGAACTGCAGACAAGATTTTTCGCGTCCAGCTTGGTTTCTATAGGGCAAGTTTTCAAGAGTTTTGCAAAATTGCGAAATTGACTGAAAAAATGGAAATCCTTCACAAACCGTTAGGAGGAACTTCTAGTAGAATAAAATCATATCATAAAAGTTAAACGCATCTACTTTCAAGTCGTTTAAGCGAAAACTGCATTTTTAAATAAAAAGCGTGATCAATATTGTGAAAAATTTACATATGTATGTACAATTTATTCATATGCTGTGGTTGAATTTATCTTAGATAAACTTAACATAATCTTACATATTTAGCTTATACGTATACATATGTAGGTGTAGACATAACATATGTACAAGTACATAACGCTGCCTAACTAATTGTGTACTGTCGTTTATGTTGACAAGTGACCTCCTGCCGAAAAACAGAAAAAAAAACATGTCAGACAAGTCTATAACGACAAGAAAGGCAAAAAAGACGCCCGCGATTTTATCGTCGGCATCTGCACAAAACTCTTCTCAAGATAATATCAGTATCGATTACCCACAACTTGACCTGTGAGAAAAGAACAGAAGCACACAGTAAAAAAATGCCTTCTCAGCACGAGTATTATAGATCCCTTTTATTGAAAGTTGCTGCTTGTATCTTGACATGTCTGCAAATAACAAGCGATAAGTTGAAAAAGGCATTGTAACAGAAGGCGGTTGTGTCCTTTGTGAATTTCATTTAGTGAAGGTGATTTAACAGAGAAGTGATAATGGTTGATATCGTGGGATTAGTTCTTTTGCATTTTAAATTTGTATATAGTACATACATATGTACATACATATGTATATTACATGTATGTGTATACATATACGCTTACATATATTTGTAATTGCATATATCCATATTGATTTCACTTTTCTTTAGTTAATCCTTATCACAAAACTACATACATATGTATGTACATACATATGTATATGTATATATGTATGTACATATGTATGTACATATGCATATGTACATGCATATATATGTACATATGTATGTACACGTCTAAACATACATACGTTAACTTTCATGCCAGTATTATTTATATATATATACACACATATTCAAAATATTTACATAAACTCATACTTCTCGTACTATTAAATTCTATTAAATCAATTATCGACAATTTCTTAAGTTTAATATATATATATACATATATATATTGTTCGAGAGATTACGAACCAGACTACAGTATTGGGTCCCTTTTCGTCTCTCTTCCACGATTTATTTTATCCGGAGAATCCCTCTGGATTTCTCCACAGTTCCTCTCTAGCTTTGATTCCTCGTGTCAACGCTAGCATCTGTTTAACAGAAATCTGGTTCATGCTCTGGGTTTCTACCCAGTGGCTCCCCAGGACCTCCCTTCTTCTGCCAGGTAACGCCGGACATTGACACAATATATGTGCTGCCGTCCCGACTTCCTCCAGGCATAGTTCACAGGTGTCGTCCTCCAGAAGACCCATCTTCTTTAGGTGATACCCGAAATTCCCATGACCTGGGGGCTACCACCCATTTTAGTGTTCTTCGCCCTAAGCTTAGAACCTCTCTGTGTGTGGTGCCACCCGGCATTTTAAAAGCCATTTTCGCCTGTCTGCAACCTTCTACGGTTGACCACCTTCTCTGGTGTTCCGCCTCTGCCCAGTTGCTAATCAGGTGTTCTACCATCCCTCTACCAATTCCAGCAATTGGTTCCGGACCGGAGAGCTCCGAGGTTGACCCCTGCTTTGCCCGAGAGTCCGCCTTTTCGTTCCCCTCAGTCTCTACGTGCCCTCTCACCCAAAGCAGCGTCATCTCATTTCGAGATGAGCACTCATTGAGCTTATAAGCACATTCCAATGCCAGTGATGTATTGATTTCTGTTTGATCCATGCGTCTAATCACTGATTGATTGTCCAGTGCAATGGTAACGTTTTTACCTTCGACCTGACCCTCTTTCAGGTGATCCAATGCATGCAAAAGAGCAATCATCTCGGCTTGATAGACTGAGCAATCATCTCGGCTTGATGTTTCCCCAGACTAATATGACAGGCTAGTTCCAGTTCTTCTGAGAAGATACCTGCCGCCGCTCTGCCATCCATCATGCACCCATCCGTAAAGATGATTATATCACTAATCTGTTTTTCTGGAAGTGTTCCATCTTCAATGAAAGTTTTGTGATACCTTTCGGTAACACGCATTCTTTTTATTCCATCCATGGGCATATTCAACTCCCTAATCTCGTTTTTCACGATATCCAGGATTTTCCTATGCCCATAGATAGTCCCGTGCGAGTGCCAGTTGACATCTCATTGCAAACGAAGTGCCGTCGAGGTCGCCACTTTCTTAACACATAAGTCGAGCGGCAGAATACCTAGGATCACTTCCATTGCGCATGTTGGTGTCGTTCGTATTGCACCCGCGATCCCTAAACATGCCAGTCGTTGGACCCTATCTAATTGCTTCTTTACAGTTTTCTGGTTGGCTTTCAGCCACCATACAACTGACGCATATGTGATAATCGGTCTAACTATCATCGTGTACATCCAGTATGCTAACCTCGGCGAGATTCCCCACCTTAATCCACATACCCGTTTGCACTGATGAAGCACCCTATTCGCCTTTCTAATCTTTTCTTCCACATGGAAGTTCCAAGTTAGTCCAGCATATAGGTATACACCCAGATACTTAACCTTCCTGGTCACTTGCAGCTCCGATCCGAAAAGTGTCAAGGGCTGAAATTCCAGATCTCTCCTCTTCCTTGTGAAGATGATCAGATCTGTCTTTTCCGCATTAATGGAGAGTCCTTGTTCCTGACACCACCGCTCCATCACTCTGAGAGCATTTCTCATGGTATCTGCTGTGATGTTCATGAATTTACCTCTTGCCATTATTGCTATATCGTCGGCATATCCCACAATGTGGATACCAATCTCTTCAAGTCTTTTCAGGAGAGAGTCCACAGTTTTATTCCACAGAGTAGGTGACAAAACTCCTCCTTGCGGGCAACTTCTGCCAACCCTTCCTCTAAGTTTTGAAGTTCCCGTCTGAATGTTTATCGCCCTATTTTTCAGCATATTGTCCACCCATCTCACCACCAATGGGTTAACCCTGCGGTCTTCTAAGGCTACTCTCAGACTGTCAAAGCATATCTTATCGAAGGCTCCTTCAATATCCATTATATTGCGATGCCTCCGGTATTCATCTCCTCTTCCGCAACGTGTACCACCTGGTGTAGCGCTGTTTTCGTAGACCTGCCAGCTCTGTATGCATGTTGTCTACTACTCAAAGGATACGCTTTCAGCACCGTGCTCTCCATATAGTCCACCACAATTCTTTCCATTTTTTTCAACAGAAATGATGTTATGCTGACCGGTCTGAAGGACTTCGCTCCGGTGTAGTCCTTTTTCCCGGCTTTGGAAGAAACACCACATTTGTTTCTCTCCATGTTACCGGTATGTAGCCTATAGCTAGGCATGTAACGTATATACCCCTAAGCCTTGGTACAATGAGATCTGCACCCCACTGAATTAAAGCTGGGAATATACCATCTGGTCCCGCGGTCTTGTAAGGAGAAAATATTTTTATTGCCCCACTGACCGCTTCTGGAGTTACTATCCGTTCCGCTTCAGTCCTATCCATCCTGTTTGCTCCTTGTTTCCTCAGAGCCCAGGGCTGATCTGACTTCAGACTTCCCGGAAAGTGTGTTTCCATGAGGACCTCATTTGTACGATCCAGTGTGTCAACAATCTCCCCCGTTCTATCGCGAATGAGTCCGACTTTGGAAACTGGATCCCTCGAGACAATTTTCTGAAGTCTATTGACCTCAGCTGTGCTTCTCATATTCGAGCAAAATTCCCTCCACGACTCCCTTTTACGTCGTCGCAGAGTTGCTTTTAGATCTTTCTTCTTTGCCTTATACTCATCCCATGATTCAGGATCATCCCTTCTCATGGCACGATTAAAGGCTTTTCTCACCTCTTTAGATTTTCAAGTTCCCTACACCACCAAGGCGTGGGGTCCTTTTCATCTACCAAAGTAGGTGTACACGCCTCTTGGTATGCATTTTCAACAGTAGATTGTAAGTGCTTCAGCTGTGACTCTACATCCCAAGTGCTTTTCGGTATTTTGGGTACCCTCCCATCCAGTTTCTCCCGTAACACTTCCTGGTATTTCACTATGTCCGTGTTCCTGGGAATCCTGATATATTTTCGATCTTTCATCCATTTAGATCCGTATCGAACATCAAATGCGATGGCTCTGTGGTCCGACATCATTGTCTGATCCATTACCATCCAATTTGATATTCTATCAATCATTCTATTACTCCACAGAGACACGTCAATAACTTCCCTTCGTCTCGCATCCACAAAGGTCGGTTCTGTTCCTCTGTTGAGAATAGTTAGCTCTTTGCACACTACAAACTCGAATAAAGCTTCTCCTCTGTACTTATCGTTGGTGCTTTCCCACACTGTACAGTGTGCATTAGCATCGCAACCAATCGTTAGATCTTCACTCCTATCCCTGCAGACGTTCACTAGAGACTCTACCTCTTTTGTTGTGGGAGGGTCTAGGGAGTCATACAGCAGTTATGCAGATGCTATGACAAAACTGTCTGCACCTGTTCCTAAGCGCACAGCGACAAGGTTAGGGGCACATAGTTGCGGCAGCATAAGCGCTTTGACTCCGTGCCTCACCAGTACACAAGATCTAACTTTTTCGCCAGATCGCACATAGTGCAAAGTGGCAATACTTTCAGGTAGACCTCTAATCCTTCCTTTGAAGATCCAAGGTTCCTGCAGCAAGGCAATATCAGGTAGCTACCTGGTAGTACATCCTGTTCCTCTAATTAAGCCACCCCACCGCGACAAGGTGTCCAACATTCGGGATGGCTTAAGTTTAATAAGTAAGGGCAATAGTATTCTGGCGCGGTGAACTAAATCGAAATCCTGATTCGGCCTTATTTTGCTTTCGAAATGGAAATTAGCATAAGTGGGTTTTAGTTGCATTTAAAAAACGACTCCGTTGCTCTTTCCAAGCCTCTTCAACGCTTGTAGTTGTACAGCGCAGCGTAGTTAATTGGCGCAACAGGTTCATGGATATGGCGAGGTGACCAACGTTGGGAAAGTCTCTTAATTTTTAAGAACTCTTAGCTTGTATACAAAATTATAACCTACTTACAAGCTATTTATACATTCGATTCTTGAACCTCAAATTAGTTAGCGGGCTCCCTAATAAGAATTTTTGCACTTATAAGTGAATGACCGCTTATCAGGGTAAAAGGAAATAACTTCACTGGAATCTACTTCACATGAGTTGCATTTATTTCTCACTTGGGGTGAAGTTAATTCTATCTAAAATGCATAAACTGTAACATGAGCACATTTTTTGTCGTTGCTGTGTGCACGCTGTTGTGTCGGGGTTGTAGTGTATAATTTTTTGGATTTCAGGTATCGAAGTAAGATGGGCAGTTAATTAATGAATGGTTAAGTGCTTGCTAATGCGATCCCTTCATACCGCCCCTCCCGGGGTAAAAAGGAGAAGTCGTGAAATATCCTGATTTCTTCTTTTCCTATAAAGCCCTATAAAGTATATACATATGTATGTATATTCATGATCAGTATCAGTAGCGAAAACGATTGAGCCATGTCTGTCCGTTCGTCCGGCAGTATGTCACCGCTTTTTGGGCTTTAAATTTTGAGCTAGGAGGATGAAATTTCATATGTGGGCTTTTGATAAAGAGAAGCAGTATAAGTGTAAATATTTTTGAAATCCGGACACTGCCGCGCCCACTTTTTCATAACTTTACTAAATTATATGAAGTTGAAAAATTTTGTTAAGACCAAATATTTAGATATTCAGATTTTCTACAATTCTCCCATTCCATGTCTCTAGCCACGCCCACTTTTTCATTTTTTCATTTCATTTATTGTATAAACATCTTTTACAATAGACTTATAGTTTTTTAACGTAAAAGTTACAGTAGTTCAAAATTATTAAATTATTAAAACGAGTCAAACAATTCAATTATCAAATTAGGAATGAGTAAATCAATAATTCAGTACATTAATGTTTCTAGACCTATAAGAATTGAAGCTTTATAGATGTAAATTTTATACATATATGTAAAGATCTTAAAATTGAGTAAATTAAGAAAATTAAGAAATATCAGCCAAATGCCTGAATAAAACAGGTTCAAAGTTGTTTGTGTGTCATGAAGTTTTCTTATGTCTAGAGGTAAGGAATTCCATTACTTGATGACATAAATAAAGAATTGTCTTTCAGAGCTAGTGCATGTGAATCGTGGTTGCATAATTATAAATAGTCTAAGAGTCAATTTTGGACGTATGAGGCAACCGTATGAATCCTATGTTAATGTGGTGCTTTGATGCCCAAGAATTCAAATATGACCGTCTGGCAGCACGTAATGGCAGCTAAACGGTGTAACTGTATATTAAAAATCCGTTATGATGCAAAACAGGAATAATTGATGCAACCACTTGAATGTACTAGTAAATAATAGAGTATGATCCCCTCAGTACGAATACATGTATCCAAGACGTTTTAGGTGTAGCCAAGAGCCTGCCAGACGCCCCGGAAGTGCGTAAAAATTACCAATTTTGAATAATTAATGCAACCGCACTAATTTCTTCTGAAACATAGGATGTTACAACGTGAATACAAATATGTAGGTCCAAGACGTTTTAGATGTCGCTAAGGTCTTGCCAGACGAGGTAAAAATGTTGATAAAATGCCAATTTGGAATAATTGGTGCAACCACTTAATTTTGTTTTCAATATTTAGAGTTAAACTCCCTGATTACAAATATATAAGTCCAAGACGTTTTACTTGTCGCCAAGTGGTTGCATCAATTATTCCTGTTTTGCATCATAACGGATTTTTAATATACAGTTACACCATTTAGCTGCCATTACGTGCTGCCAGATGGGCATATTTGAATTCTTGGGCATCAAAGCACCACATTAACATAGGATTCATACGGTTGCCTTATACGTCCAAAATTGACTGCGGGCTCTTGGTCTAAAAGGACTGATTTGACACAGGTAATTCGATTTTTTCGAACAGATAACGAGGTTCTTTAGTTTTTAGAATATTGTTAAATGTTTTAAGGGCGCGGTATTTCATATACGTATGCAGGCTACATCCTAAAATATTTTTTGAAAAGTTCGATATGTGATCAAATCTTCTAAGGTTGAGGCTACAGAAGATTTCACACCCATACAATAGAATTGGCATAATTAGGTTTTTTGCCAAGCTTAACTTTATATGCAGTGGTGTAAAATGCTTTGATAATGATAGGCATCGCAAGCAGCCATATATTTTGCCAATAACCATTTGGATATGGTAGTTCCAGTTTAGCGTCGAGTCAAATCAAATGCCAAGATTTTTCGCTTTTTGAACATATTCAAGTATAGTGTTACCTAAATAAAGAACGGGAAAATAGGTAAGATCCAGTTTATGTTTGTAAACCACAAGGCATTTGGATTTTTTCGGGTTTAACTGGAGTTTGTTGATTTCAGACCAGTTCATAATGCTTTTTAGATCGCTATTTAATTTGTCAGCTGCATCTTCTATCATCCCTAGTTTACACCTAAAGTAAATTTGCACATCATCTGCATACACGTGCAGTGACGAAAACTTAACTGCTTGAGGTAGGTCATTTAAGAAGATGGTAAATAAAAGCGGTCATAGGATTGAGCCTTGCGGTACTCCCTTTCCTTCTCCTTCCTTCCTTTGAGGTAGGACAACATTGATTCAGTAGCTGACTGAGAAAATCGAAACTGGTCTTTCATTTTGGAGATAAGTACCTCGTGATTGACCGTATCGAATGCCTTCGAGAAGACAAGGAGTCCTAGAAATGATACCAAATCACAATCCAATGCGCATCTAAGTTCGTCTGTACCTTTCAGAATGGCTGAGATACAACTATATTTTCTCTAAATCTCGATTGGTAGACACTCAAAAGCTTATTATTTCTCATGAAGATTGATATCTGTTCATGCAAAAGTTTTTCCAACACTTTAGATAAAAATGGGAGTATAGATATTGGTCTGTACTCAGGTGGAGAAGTGCGGGTAGCAGCAACCTTCCATGCCAATGGAAAAGAGCTTGTTAAAATGATGGTGTTAAATATATGCGTGAGAGTGGGAAGTATGTGGGGCAAAATTATTTTGATGAAGAGAGGGTGCATGTTATCAAAACCCGTGGCCCTAGATTTTATTGTAAGTATTGCCCTAACAACATTAGGCTCGTCTACCCTTGGGAAATGGAAAATATCGTTATTGAGGGAATTAACAGCAACTGAAGTTGGATTCGGAACCGAAAAATGTTGGTTGGATTGAATTTTTGCAAATTCAGCATTTAAGTTGCCTACATCTAAGTCATCAATGCATTGGACATTTTGCCGACCAACACCTAGTTCGCGTATATTTCTCCACAGTGTTTTTATGGGTTGGTTCCTTTTGAGCCGTTGAGAATAAACCCTAGATTTGGCTTCCCTTATTTTTATACATACTCTGTTTCTTAAGATGCGAAACAAATTGTACAATTCTGTGAGCTTGTAGCGTTTCCAACGTTTATATACCATATCTCTTTGTTTCATGATTTGTTGTATCTCGCTAGAAAACCATAGGTTTGAATCATTCCGTTAGCATTTTGTTTTAAGCGGTACATGTTCATTAAACAGATTATTAACAGCATCTTGTAAAAAATTAACTTAATCGTTTGAGAGACTATATAATAAATTTGTTGCCAATTTATACGAAAAATATCTTCTTCCAAACGATTCAAGTCAATTCTTTTAAAGTCTCTGTGTGTGTATAAGGTAGATGCTATTGGTGGTTCAGCTTTAAAAGTCACAAAAACAATATCATGTTTTGAGAAAGCAGGTGCGGATAGTTGTGAGTAAAGCAAAACATTTTGTAGATTATTAACAAAAAATAGGTCTAGCAGAATAGACGCAGTTGGTGTAAAATGAGTTGGATTATTGGCATTAATTGTCTCTAACCCAAGAGTGGTAATTTTTTCCACAAATGATTTTGACCTCTCCTTACTAAGCAAATTGCAATTGAAATCGCCACACACAATAATTTCATTATATAGAGAAGAAATATTTTCAAGAGTTGAAAAAAGAAGAGACATGTCGATGTTTTTATTTGGCCTATATATGTACAACACCGAGTAAACGTTTATTTTCTTACTTACTTAGGTGGCGCTACAGTTCGGGGTGAACCTGGGCCTCAACTAACAAGCCTCTCCAGTTAGCTCGGTCCTTAGCTAACTGCCTTCAGTTGCGCACTCCAAGCTTGTTCAGGTCCCCTTCAACTTGTGCGCTCCACCTAAGGCGAGGTCTTCCTTTGAACGTTTATTTTCACCCTTAAATATTTCAATGAAAAAAATTTATTGGGGAAGCTCAATCTGCCAAGCAACACGCCTAAAGGTAAGGTAAATCGCTGTTCCACCTCCCTGTCGGTCACTTCTATCAGCGCGAAGCAATTTGTAACCAGTTAAATTGTAACATATATCTGGGATTTCAATTTGAAACCACGTCTCGGATACGCATACATATGACATCAATACATCTAAACTCGTCAATTTTCGGATACAGACTTTGTGCATTAATATGGCATACCCGAAAGCCAGTAGACTGGTTGCACAGCACATTTAGCATAATACGTGTATTTATGTTTGTATCATCAGTTGCAGTACTATTGTTAACATATACAGACAAGTTTTTACCTCTACGACAAGACAAATAGAAAACAAGGGACACATAAAATACGAATAACATTCAGGAATTGGGCTGATTAACATAAAAGTTTGAAATAGAAAATAAGAAAAGAAAACAGTTTTTAATAAGATTTGATAAAAAGAATCCATCTGGTACGGCTTACGATTGATCATCTCTATTCTTTGTTGTTTTATCGGCAATTGAAACCAAGCTTTCTAGAGAGTTAATGAAAAGCGCTTTATCTGCTGCATTGGCTCGCACGTAAACTCTTCCACGGGTAAATACACTTTAAAGCGATATATGTCGCTTTAATAAGAGAGCTTTTCGCAGAATCATATGGTTGCATGATGTTAAGCTTTCATTTACGTAGATGCGGCTGTCAGATTGTAGCCCTACATCATG
The DNA here is from genome assembly GCA_905220385.1 of Xylota sylvarum. NCBI lineage: Eukaryota > Metazoa > Arthropoda > Insecta > Diptera > Syrphidae > Xylota > Xylota sylvarum. The sequence continues at coordinate 37,756,282 of LR999959.1, forward strand.
TAAACAAAGGATTTAATTTTTATTTATTCTCCAACAACGATAAATAGACTTAATAAGATTGTTTTTGTCGGTGGGTGATCTAAACTTAACTACTATTGCGGTGTCAATAGAAGTATCGTTCGGTCTAGTGCGAAATACATTCTGCAGGACAAGTGAAGGTGTGCAATCGACGGAGTGACATAATTTTGCAAATAGTGCTTGCAGGTCTTCGTTCTCCTTTTTCGGTATTCCGCGGATGATAGCGTCTGCGGATAGTTTCTCACGCTCGAGTTCGTCAATTCGTTGGGCAAGTTAATTGTGGTGTTATTGTGACAGACGGTTCTGATTTAGTTTCAAGCTGTTGGACCCGTTGTGACAGATCTGCAACTGTTTTGGTGACCTCCTCGAAAAGTTGTCTAAAATCGCTTTCAATTTGATCAAGTTTCAAGGTCAGCTTACTATGTTCCTCCAATATCAACTTTTTTAATTCTTTGTATTGCTTGATCATATTAAGTTCGATGTTTTTATACCCTATCCTAAGGGTATATTAAGTTTGACACATAGTTTGTAACATAGAGAAATAATCGAGATAGACCATATAAAGTATATATATTCGTGATCAGCATCAATAGCGAAATCGATTGAGCGATGACCGTCCGTCCGTCCGTCCGTCCGTCCGTCCGTCCGTATGTCACCGCTTTTTGGGCCTTAAATTTTGAGCTAGGACGATGAAATTTCATATCTGGGCTTCTGAGAAAAAGATACAGTACAAGTGTAAAAATTTTTTAAATCCGCCCACTGCCACGCATACTTTTTTATAACTTCACTAAATTATATGAAACCGAAAAATTTTGTTAAGAGCAAATATTTGGGCATTCAGATTCCCTACAATCCACCCATACAAAAGTTTTGGCCACGCCCACTTTTTGGGGGCGTTTTCATCACAAAACCGATTTTTGGGCCTTAAATTTTTAACTAGGACGCTGAAATTTCATATCTGGGCTTCCGAGAAAAAGATACAATAGTAGTGTAAATTTTTTTTACATCCGCCCACTGCCACGCCTACTTTTTTATAACTTCACTAAATTATATGAAACCGAAAAATTTTGTTAAGACTAAATATTTGGGTATTTAGATTCCCTACAATTCACCCATAGAACAGTTTTGGCCACGCCTACTTTTTGGGGGCGTTATCATCAAAAAACCTATTTTGATAAAATTTTACATGTAACATCCTCAAACGTTCGACATTATAGCTATATTTGAGTACAAAATGCAATTTGGCCAAGCCCATTTTATAGAGAGGAGGATAGGGTATCATACGATCCGTTCCAGACGGATTGTAGCTTTTCTGTATGTTTTAACTTTTTTTCATCAGCTGTGGGTGTCATTCTGGATGCAGGTGATAGATATTGCTGCTGTTGCTTAGTTGCGCGAGTTTCTACACCGGATTGTTGGTTGGATATGACAGTAGACTTAACAAAGCCATTGTAGTGGGTAGAACTATCAATGATAATTTTCGAATTAAAATTGCGATTTTGGAAAGACTTTCAATATAAGCGTGCAAAACAAAGGCTTGTGAACCGAAAACAAAACACTTTTACTTAAATAATAAATTATAATTTAAAATAAAACTTGAATTGAATTGCATAATAATATAAGATCTTGTTTAACTTGTCATAATTGACATAAGATTTTCTTTAAGCTTTTTTCGGGGTGTTTTCATTAAAAAACCAATTTTGATAAACTTTTTCATGTAACATCCTCAAACGTTCGAAGTTATTTCAGTACAAAATGCAACATTACAACGCCCACTTTATAAGGGCTGCATAGGAAGGAGGATAGGGTACATACGATCCGTTCTAGACGGATTGTGGCTTTTCTGTATGTTTAGATGACCAATTGGATTTAGATTAGCAATGTGAAGTACTTTACATTAATACACACACAAAAGCTTTCTTTTTACAAAGTGTGACTACGTAACTTTATTATTTTAGTACATAAATTATTATTATTACGTCTTAATACAAGTTATTATTATTAATTATTTTTCCGAAAGGGTGGGCAATCTGTTGGTTTCTTTTTGAATCATATGGTATTATGGCACTGACAGCTCTTTTGCACCCAAATAATTGACAGTCATTCGCGGCGCGGGATCACCGGTCGCGGGACGGATTTACCATATAATACAGCATTTATTTCTGTCTTTCCGTCTGTCTGAGCTCGATTTGTATTCGGGTTAGTACTGTCCAAACTTCTTCCCAATTACCCACCGATTCCCACATCTCCTCCTTTAGAGTATATAGCGCGACATTTTATTGACTTTTTAATCTCCGTCTTTCCTCAAGGAACCTTGGGCAGTTAAAAGCAACATGTTCGCGATCTTCGTCGGATTCAGGGTAAGCTGTGCTGAGTGACAAATACTGCGTCAATTGGTAGTTTAATTCCGCATATAATGTATTTATGCAACAGCCCACATTCCCTTATGTAAGGTGCACCATCTTTGCTGCCACAGTCCTTTCTTGTCTTCTTAGTTCTTTAAGATTCAAGTAATCCGTCCTTCCGTCTCGAATTCTATACTTCATCAGTCAGTATACGTATGAGGATTATACCAATATGGCTCGAAGTGCAGTTAGTTCGAAGATCAGCAGAATTCTAGAGAGCGCCAAGGTATTTAATGCATCTGTTGGATGCACCGTGACTTTCATGGTCTCTCTTATTTTGTGACTACTATTAAGAACTCCCTCTTCCTTGTGTACTCCCAATGCTAGATTCTTTGACTCTACTTATTGTTTGACAGATGTGAAGGTCTCGTTTACGTTCAGTCTAGATGTTTTGCCGTAACCATTATCGCTATGCCGTAAGCAAATCCCATAATTTGTGCTTCATCGGAGACCTTAGTAGTGGTCCGAGGACGAAGCCGTGTGGAACGCCAGCGGTTACGGAGTACTCCTTTGTACCTATATCCGCGTCGTATAGCGGTACCTTTTGGGCCTCAACTAACAAGCCTCTTCAGTTAGCTCGGTCCGTAGCTAACTGCTTCGAGTTGCGCACTTCAAGCTTATTTAGGTTCCCTTCTACTTGTTCGCGCCGCCTAAAGCGAGGTCTTCCTCTACTGCGTTGTCCATCTAAATTAGATTCGAAGATAGACTCTAAGCATCAGCGCCATAAAGCAGGATTGGGATGATCAAGGTCTTATATAGAGTCTCCTTAGTTGTTCGGGATAGGGCCTTATTACTCAATTCTCAATTCCCTTCTCAGTACAAAGAAACACCGATTGGCAAGAGTTATTCTTCGTTTTATTTCTGCCAGGTGTTATTGTCAGAATTAAATGAATTGCAATACTAGGTGCGTTCGATAGTGAGTTTCGCACAATTCTTTCACATGACAGTGCGTCTCCTTGTCTAAATCCTTTTTTGACATCTAAGGTCTCAGTGAGATCGTTACCGACCTTGAAAGAGTAGCGAGAATTCTCCAACGTCATCCTGCACAGGCGAACGAGTTTGCCATGGATGCCAAAACTAGACATGGCTCTGTATAGCTCGTCTCTATAGATGCTGTAATATGCGGCCTTAAAATCGATGAGGCGATGGTGGGTATCGATTTGGACGCCTTGAGTTTTTTCCAAGATCTGTCGAAATGTGAAGATTTGATCGATTGTGGACTGAAACCACACGACAATCAGGTTGTTGACGAAGAATCTCAGACGATCACACAATAGGGCAGATAGGATCTTGTACGCGATGTTGAGGAGACTGATACCTCTGTAATTGGCGCAATTGAGGACGTCTCCTTTCTTGTGAATCGGGCAAACGGTGCTGAGGCATACATTCATCTGACCAAATTTTAGAAATGAGTTGGTGTATGTTCTCTACCAGGTCATTTCATGCTGCTGGTAAGCCATCAGTTCCAGCAGCTCTGCTGGATTTAAGCTTGGATATTAATATCCTCACTTCGTTTTGGTCAGGTGGACGGAAGTTTTGGCTATCATCGTCTATGTTGAATGGTTCGTTCTGCCTGACAGTGCGAAGTTGGTCTTCGTCGCCGTTAAACAGTCTGCAGAAAAATTTTTTTCCATATTCTCAGCATCGACTGTGACTCTACCACGAGGTTTCCTTCTTCATCTCTACAGACTTCTGTATTGGTCTTGTTGGCCTGACAAGTTATTTTTACCTGTTGGTAAAACTTCCGTACATTATTCCTGGAGTATAATCTCTCAATATCTTCGATCGTGCGGTTCACTTGTTCTTTTTTCTTCTTTGCGAGAAGCCGATATTCTACCCATCTCTTTTGTTCGTAGACGGACGTGGTGTCGTGGAGGCCGTGCTTGCCACGTGAAGGTCGTTGTCCGTGTTTCGTTTGCTGGTGTCAACAGTGAGTCCATCCATATTCGAACCTTGTTGTTTTTTTTCGAAACTATTATATTTTTTCTGTGGTCGGGCAGTTACCCCTACCCACAACCCCCAACCTGGACCAGTTCCCTTGTATACCCCTAGGACGAGGGGCCGGATTTTCCGGAGTCAGTGACCCACTTCAGGGATATGAGTGCTGCCGTTGGCCTATTAACGGTTCATCCGCCACCAACTCTTTTCCAACACCCTGGCTCAGTGTTGCGGATCTCTATAGACCTGGGATTCGAATAAGCCAAAGCAGCTCATATATAGGGATTACACTACGTAGTTCGGCCTGACTGGAACTGTGGACGCCACCGTTGATTCCAATTGGAGTGTAAAAATACTCCACCCCCCTCCCTCATTTGCTACCACCAACGACCTTCCAAAGGGGTTGGTTACCCAATATCCAACCGTTTTTATGGAGGTAGTTATCGTGTATTATCACTCCGCAATATTTTTCTGCGTCCCTACCTCCAGTTGGAACCCTCTGTCGATTGCTTGGGAATTAACACCACCATGCCAAAAGCAGCTATTGTTAATCGCACTTTAGGAAATTCATAATATTGGTCCGAAAGACCTTCTTCTGATTCAGTGACCAGGAGTAATCTACTGAATTTTAGGCGTTCAAGTGTCTTTCCCATTGTATAAAGCAGACAGAGCGATAAGATGACGGCTCTGCTTTTGGCAATAGAACAACCTCTCCTTTTTCCACATGGAAGGGGAGATACCATTTTCAAAGCATAGCTGCATTTTTTTTAGCTAATATTGCAGTGTTACATCTTACTGCTGCTTTAAAAGCTTTGTTGGGCATCTGGCCTGTGGCATTTTCTGTCGGCTATCTTTTTGCAGGCATTAAATTTTTTATTCACTGTGACTACGGGTATCGTCGATATTTTATAATTATGCTGCATTTCTCGTAGTATGGCTTTCAGAAACAGTATTGTGAAGATTTTCTTCAACAGCTCAGGGCATTTTTATACCCTATCCTAATGGTATATTAAGTTTGACACATAGTTTGTAACATAGAGAAATAATCGAGATAGACCCTATAAAATATATATATTCGTGATCAGCATCAATAGCGAAATCGATTGAACGATGACCGTCCGTATGTCACCGCTTTTTGGGCCTTAAATTTTGAGCTAGGAGGATGAAATTTCATATCTGGGCTTCTGAGAGAAAGATACAGTGCAAGTGTAAATTTTTTTTAAAGCGGCCCACTGCCACGCACACTTTCTCATAACTTCACTAAATTATATGAAACCGAAAATTTTTGTTAGGACCAAATATTTAGGCATTTAGATTCCCTAAAATTCACCCTTACTACAGTTTTGGTCACGTCCACTTTTTGGGGGCGTTTTCATCGAAAAACTATGAGTATAGTGTTCGCTTGCGAGCCATTTAACTTTTCTAATCAGCTAATTACTTGCAAATGTGATGTCGATGACCGAGTGGGCACCGTTTTTCCGGAGTATAGTAATGTTTACCTATGTTGGCTGAGTTTATTTGAAGGCATGAAGATCGGCATTTGTCGATCTTTCCAGTCTGTAACACACGCGTTAAAATCTCCGATGATAATAACACGATGTTGCCTCCTTGAGGATCAAACTATTTTGCTTAGCATCTCATATTGGGTGTGGCCAGATGGGTGGGACGTAACAGATATATATATGATATGCCTTTGACTTTTACCCACATAGATCCGTCTTCTTTTTCTCTCATAGAGAATAATTACCACACATCTATATTCCTGTATTGCATGTATTGGCGGCGGCCCACGCAGTCAGCGATTTTGAATGGTTCTCATAGTATGCCTACACATCATACACATCTTTGATCTGTAGGGATTTTTACCACTATCTGGATAAATGTCTAAACTCCAGACATCTGAAACATTTCGTCAGTTGTATAGAGCCTATTAACTTACATATACTTATACTTACACAATTTGTTGGCCATTTTTACTAGTAGACTTAGAAGTGTTGTCTGTGTGCTGTCATATGCTTTTCTAATCGCCCATACTTATCAGATACATGGAAGTGTTCGCTAAAAGTAGATATAATATCTACTTTCGTCCTTATTTCGTAAGACCTTTGGGTTGGGGTTGGTTGGGTTGAGTGGTTGTCCCCGCTTAGCAGGGAAGCACTTAGACCAAAAGAGAGGTCTATTGTGATACCACAATATAAAAACCGGACTACCAGCACCGCAGACCTACATGGAAACGTCCCAGATGGGATAGGAGGCATGGCAACCATTTTCGGTATAAACCCATGCCCATGGTTCACTGTTTAGTCAATAAACCAGTTTGACTTGGTGACAAAACTCCTAATCTTGCTTAAGTCTAGTCTGGCTAGATCGTTTAAATCTTCGAAGAAGTATTCGCCTAAAGTTTTCCTTCTCAAGACCGATAGAGCAGTACAAGTGCACAGAAGATGTGTCATGGTTTCTCCTTCTTCCTCGTCTCTACAGTTTCTACAGAAATCGTTGCAGGCAAACCAAGCCTTCTCGTTCAGAGATCCGCGGCATTGCTTTACCAACTTGGATGGAATTATTGTCGATGTACAAAACAATAGCGCTGCATTCTATCGAGTTAATTGAAAGCCAGGTCGCGGCTTCACGGACTGCTGAGACTTTTGCTTGAAAAACAATAGTCGCGTGGTGATGCGAATGTCCAATACACTGGAGTATACACTGGAGTATGGGCCTAAGGCCTTCCTGCATGAACAGAGGGCAATCGAGGCCTTCCTAGCACGGTCTTGTATATTCAGTTTCCAACTTATTTTTTTATCTAGAATAACCCTCAATTATCTGGCGTGATTTGCAAATTCCAATTCAATACCCTTAAGTTTTGTAGGAGTTATATGTGCTATTTTATACTTTCTTGTGAACAATACTAGTTCAGTCTTCGACGGATTAACTTCGAGACCGACACTATCCATTCACTTTGTTAGTTTGTTTAGAGTAGACTCCAATAGGACACTGAACCCCTCTTTAGCCGAGATTAGGAGTACCTCATTCACCACCATGAGCCACAATAGTGGTGATAGTACTCTACCCTGGGGGTAAGACAGCACCCTATCTCAGCATGAATAAACCCGCTTTTAAGCATATGCTCAATCCAATAGCAAAGATAGTTGTTAACCTTCAGGTCAAGAAGTGCAACAGATATATGTAGCTTCTGTTTTGACATTGTTGAAAGCCCCTTCAATATCAAGGAAGGACACCATAGTGAAATCCTTGTTTTCAAAGGATTTCTCAATGATTTTCTCTACCGATTTTCACTTGCGGTACGCTTGTTGGGATATCGAGAGGAGATTACTATCTAATTTAGTTCTAATGTGGACGTCGATTAGCCTTTCCAGAGTCTTCAGTAGAAAGGAGGATAGGCTAATCGGAAGTCTTTAGGGCATGCATGAGAGGTCTTACCGGTTTGCGGTATAAAGACAACTTTGGCGATAAAGATAGTGTGGAACAAAGGGCTTAAAATATCAAAACCTTACTGTAATACCACTGGTACGACCTTTACATTCCACCATTATTTCGTGCGTGTAAGATTTTATGCCCGCTTTTTCGCCCAGAGCTTTTCCTATTAGCTCCTTGTACTAACAGCTGTTATCCCTGACTCTGTTCTCGTCAGATTCTTTGTTTTGTGCCCTTCTGTGGGGGTTGGATTCCTGCTGTTTTTTTGGTGGCTTTTGATTATTATGACGTCTTAGTTTCTCCCACCAAGTATGCAAATTATATTCTGATTTGCTTTATCATTCTTTTTTATTTCATGATGAACGTTGTTCATATCGTTGGTGTAGTCAGCTAGTCTCTCGATGATATCCTTTATGTTGCGCAAATTAAGGTTGACAGTTTTCCAGTCACTGCTGTCCCTCTGCGCTGTTTATTTTATTTTTATTTTTTAGCATGCAACTGCCGAGCTTGGATGCTCACTCTCGGCTGCCGGTACTGGCGATCCGACTTCCTGCACCGTAAACATATTTCCTCTCACACTATTTATCTTTGGTTTATTTCAGCGTTCCAGGAAAGTTATGCTAAAATGGGCGGATTTCAAAAATATTTATATTGTACTGCTTCTTCTTCTCAAAAGCCCAGATATGAAATTTCATCCGCCGTCGGCTAGATTTTACTTTACCGGGGTCACCTGAAATTAGGAGTTTTTTTATTCAACCATTAGATTTAGACTAGCTTGCAGTGATCAGAAAAGCGAAAAACATGTTGGCCCAAAATTTAGGCGGTCCCGGTATAGTAAAATGTTGCCCAACTGCTTAACTCACAATCTTAGATCCAAAAAGTGTAGACATACGGACGGACGGACATCTTCGCTGTTGATGCTAATCAGGAATATATGAATTCATATGTATGTATGTATGTATGTACTATATACTTTATAGGGTCTATCTTGATTATTTCTCTTATAAACTATGTATGTGTCAAACTTAATAAATTGTAAACATTAAAAATATAATAAGTGACAAAAATACTGACGGTCAATACCTACAATAGCGTAACAATCTTATTAAGTTTTTAGGAGACGATCGAGTTCAATAAAACATATTAAGAAATATAATAAAATATTAAATATAACTAATGCAGTAGCCCTTTTTATTCATTGTATAATTTTTGCTTACTTATTTCCCAAGAATTTTTTCTGTTTTCTACTTGTACGTCTACCTACTGCAAATTTATTTTTATTTCAATTCTAAAAACCCTGCACATCTCAGATTATACTATTCAACAAAAAGCATATAAGAACGGTGAAATATATATGTAAAATCAATAAAAATGTTCTTCTTCAAAAAACCATATACAAAAAAATAATTATACAGAATGAACTTTTTCGTGTAAAAATAATCACAGCTTTTTTGTGCATCCAACACAAACTTTCAAACTTCGGTAGTGAACAGGTGTTAAGTGTCTGCATACAACAAAAATAGTTAAAAAATTTAGAATGAACTGGAGCTAGCAAGTAGAAGAGATGCCTCTTTCATACCACTATAATTGATAGGGTCTATCTCGATTATTTTTCTATGTTACAAACATGATACCCTTAGGATGGGGTATAACTAGGTATTTATGAAACTTAATATACCCTTAGGATAGAGTATAATGAAGATTTCATTAGAAATTCCCTTATACAAATTACACGGAATCATGAAATAAAGTCGCACACAAAGCAGACACATACATACATATGTACATATGTATGTACACATGTACGTATGTACACATAATGTTAATACAAAACAAGTAAGCCATGCAAATGATGAGGCGCCCATAGATAATTTATATTGTTACTCACTTAGTCATTTGTGTACTTATGTACATATGTATGTTCAACTCCAAGTGTCTCAGATGTTGATGCACATTCTCACATAAGTAGCGTTTCATTTATTGACATATGGTAATTCGAGTGCAAACATCAAATAAGAAGTAATATATATAAAAACCCGATTAAACACCTCTCAATTATTTTTCTTCACGATTCTACTTCACAGAAGAAAGCCCTCTTAAAGGTGAGCTCGAGAGTTGCGAGCGCTGCTGGTCTTTTTTCGTGGAATTTCGTTCAATTTGAAAATCAGTCAGTTTGTTTATTCAGTAATTTTGTCACTTGTTAACACGACTTTGTTAGAAGTGGCTCACATTGAGCATTCGTTGTTGATTCCTATGCTGATTTTCTCTTAAGACGTTGTGCATAACAACATATGCAAATATAGGATATAAATAAATCCAAAGTGCTTATGTTTTCTTGTTGAAGGTAAATTTAATGTGACTTCGTGTATTCCATATTTAGTTTTTTTTTTATTATCCGTGGAGATGCAACATTTGTTAAGGTCTGAAAAAAAATGTTTGAAGAGTATCGTTATCTGCATTTATATTTGCTTATTTTTATTTCCATTCATATGCACATAACTTCGTAAATTACAATTTTTGATTATTTCCTTATAATTTTCTGTGGTGTAAAGAATGTTTCAGTAGTCAGTTCGATTTTTTTTATACCCCATCCTAAAGGTATATTTAGTTTCATACATACATACATTGTTTGTAACATCAAATAATCCAGATAGACCCAATAAAGTATACATGACCATGTTCGTTTGTCCGTATGTCACTACTTTTGGGTCTTAAAATTTGATCTAGGAGGATAAAACTTCATATGTATATGGGCGTTTGCAAAATAGCCAATGTTAGGAATATTTAGGTATTCAGATCGTCAACAATTCTCTCATACGTCATGTGTGTCTACTTTTGGGATGATTTCGATGAAATTTCATCATCATAACAACCTCAAACGTTGAAAATTACCGTTGTAATTGTGAAAACATACAGAAAAGCTACAACCCATCTGGAACGGATCGTCTGATACCCTATCCTCCTCTCTATAAAGTGGGCGTGGCCAAATTGCATTTCGTACTCAAATATGGCTATAAACTCGAACGTTTGAGGATGTTACATGTAAAATTTTATCAAAATCGGTTTTTTGATGAAAACGCCCCCAAAAAGTGGGCGTGGCCAAAACTGTTCTATGGGTGAATTGTAGGGAATCTGAATACGTAAATATTTGGTCTTAACAAAATTTTTCGGTTTCATATAATTTAGTGAAGTTATAAAAAAGTAGGCAGTGGGCGGATTTCAAAAAAATTTACACTTTTACTGTATCTTTTCGTCAGAAGCCCAGATATGAAATTTCAGCATCCTAGTTAAAAATTTAAGGCCCAAAAATCGGTTTTGTGATGAAAACGCCCCCAAAAAGTGGGCGTGGCCAAAATTTTTGTATGGGTGGATTGTAGGGAGTCTGAATGCCTAAATATTTGGTCTTAACAAAATTTTTCGGTTTCATATAATTTAATGAAGTTATGAAAAAGTGGGCGTGGCAGTGGGCGGATTTGAAAAATTTTTACACTTGTACTGTATCTTTTTCTCAGAAGCCCAGATATGAAATTTCATCGTCCTAGCTCAAAATTTATAGCACAAAAAGCTGTGACATACGGACGGTCATCGTTCAATCGATTTCGCTATTGATGCTGATCACGAATATATATACTTTATATGGTTTATCTCGATTATTTCTCTATGTTACAAACTATGTGTCAAACTTAATATACCCTTAGGATAGGGTATAAAAAATGGAGTATGCACGCCTATCTTAATAGGGCTGCTCAGAAAGGAGAATCTTTCCAAACGGATTGTAGCTTTGCTGTATGTTTATTTAAAAAAAAATACAAATTTTTGGCGTGACAGGTCCATGGGACCCAGGGCCTAGCTTCTCACAACCATTCGTGTTGTGCGTGTTATATTCTTCACACGAATGGAAGGGGCCTACTATTTAATGCAGGATCCGAACGGCAGTTTTTTGTTTTTGAGAAGCTTTTTCATGACAGTTTTACTCTCGGATGTTTGTCAGACGCTCGCGAGAGGTGGGGGGCGTGAAAGAAATTTTAGGTGTTGTTTGGGGATTGAACCTGGAACCCCTCACTCCGTAGTCTAACGCACAAACACTTGAGCCACGGCGCGAAATAAACTGTTGCATGGGTGAATTGTAGGGAATCTAAATGCCTAAATATTTGGTCCTAACAAAAATGTTCAATTTTATATAATTTCGTAAAATTATGAAAAAGTGGGCGTGGCAGTGACCGGATTTCGAAAATTCTTAACGTTATACTGCTTCTTATTCTCAAAAGCCCAAATATGAAATTTCATCCTCTTAGCTCAAAATTTAAGGCCCAAAAAGCGGGGACTTACGGACGGATAGATGGATGGACGGAAATCGCTCAACCGATTTCGCTATTGATGCTGATCAGAAATATGTATACTTTATAGGGTCTATCTCGATTATTTCTCTATGTTACAAACTATGTATCAAACTAAATATACCTTTAGGATAGGATATAACAATGAGTATTTAAGCGGGAAAGGTAGTTAAGCGAGAGGTACAATAAAGGGGAGTTTTATATGAATATTTCATTATAAATATTAGTTTGCAAAAAACAGAGGACGTAAAACGGATTGTGCACTTACGCGTGTGGTTCGTACTGTATACCTAGACTCATATTTATTTAACAGGGATCAAAAAGACTTCGCGTATGATAATACATTTTAGTCTCACCGCTTACAAGGGTAGTTTTACAAGTATCCGTTCCGGTCCCACTCTTATTTTCAATCTAATTCAATGATCTCCCATGTGCTGTATGTACATATGTATGTATGTATGTATGTAGTAACGTTCACATGTTTGCTGATGATGTTCAATTATGTATATTCGGGGTTTCGTATTGATAGAATCAACTCTGCTGTTGATCATACCACTTATGACCTTTTAGAAATATCGATGTAGGTTTCTAATTATGGTTTAAGTTGGAAACCTAAGAAAGTCGCAGGGCATATAATCATTTACCGCTGTTATGCCTTGACTCCCTTGAACTATATATGCACAATATTGATCACGCATTTTCTTAAAAAACACAGTTTGCCCTTAAACGACTTGAAGTTTTCATAATATGATTTCATTGCACTCGAAGTTCTCTCTAACGGTTTATGACAATTTTTTGTTCTTTTCACTCAATTCAAACTCTCGAAAACTTGCCCTGCATAAAACAAGCTTTACGCAAAAAGATCTGATCTGCAGTTCAAAACTATAATGTTGTTTAAGGCTTGAGGATGCAGCAATTTGAAAACGCAGATCAAATCAAGCACGCACAGAATGTTATCGTTTCGCTGGAAACTGTTCACAAGACTCTAAGAGCAGTTGGTTTAAGAGAAGAGCCAAAGTAAAAAAGCCCTTGCTTACAAAACAACAATAAGACTTAAGGCTGAAATTTGCAAGGAGATATTCCATTTGGACACCTGAGGATTGGGCGAAAGTGATCTGGTCAGGTGAGAGCAAAATTAACCATATGGATTCATTCAAACTCAGGGTATTAAACTCGTCACGTTAACCCCACTTTGAAATGTGGGAGATCCTGCGGTTGCATGATGACGTAAGACGTTGGAAACATCCACAGGATCCAAGGACATGTGCCATCATCATCGCATTTAGAGATCTTAAGTTGTCAAAAGTGGGTGCCGTGGCTCAAGTGGTTAGTGCGTTGGACTACGGAGCAAGGGGTTCCAGGTTCAATCCCCAGACAACACCTAAAATTTCTTTCACGGCCCCACCTCTCGCGAGCGTCTGATAAACATCCGAGATAAAACTGTCATGAAAAAGCTTCTAAAAATTGCCGTTCGGATCCGGTATTAAACAGTAGGCACCTTCCATTCATGTGAAGAATATAACACGCACAACACGAATGGTTGTGAGAAGCTAGGCCCTGGGTCCCATGGACCTGTTGCGCCAAAAATTTGTATTTGTATTTGTAGTTGTCAAAAATTACCAATCGAATTCAGCGTTAAACAGTTCCTTCCCCTTCGTGTAAATATAACACGCACAACACGAATGATTGTGAGAAACTAGATCCTGCTTCCCATGGACCTGTCGCGCCAAAAATTTGTATTTTTGTGATTAATTTCATGAGTTACTATACGTACTTTAATAATAAATCGGTTAACTGCGGTATGATTCATCATTCGTTGAAGTGGGACGAATAAATGTACATATGTATAGGTATAAACAAAATCTGCTCTCGAATTTACGCAGCCCTACTTATGTACATATGTACATACTTTATACCATTGTGCACACCTATCTCTACCAGAACTGTGCTAGCTTAAACTCTGATTGTCTTATTAATTACTTATGGATGCAAACTCTTTCCCATACTGGAATATGGTTTAAATCGTACGCTGAAAGTAGCATTTAATAATGCGACTCGCTATGTCTCCCCATTTCAGAAACCATTATTTTGGACATGTGGATGTCCATGTGAAGCTTGTACAAGTTGTAATATTGTTTATCATGATTTGTACCATTGTTAGTGTTTTGGATAAAATTACGATGTCAATGCAAAAAAAGTTAGAGCTCGCCTTAAACGAATTGTAATATGCCTTAAACATATCGTTAATTTGGCTTTTCTCTGGTTTGTCAGCTTAATTTCAGATAATCAGATTATTTACTTGAAATCGAAAAATATTGTTTAGGCCGAATATTTAGATATTCAAAGTATCTACAATTCACCCATACATTGTCTATAGTCAAAAATGATTTGATGATTTCTTGCACGTAACATCCTTAAACGTTCGATGTTATCGTAGTAATTCAATATAAAAAGTGCAGTATGCCACACCCCCTTTAGTAAGGCTCATACAAAGAAGAAGGATAGAGTATCATATGATCCGCTCCAGATAGATTGCAGCTTTTCTGTATATTTTTTACTTGAAATCGGAAAGTATCATATAGAGTGTACATTGCCCACGATTATGATGATAGGAGCACCGAAGCGGTGCGGAAACGGAGACTTTATTGCACTTTCAGAATTATGTCCAAATGGAGATTTGGACATTATTATAAGAACCGTGCCATGAATTAAAGTCTAAATGAATGTCTAAAATTATTTCACTGCTCGCTCGCTTCGCTGCTCCTTAACTCCTCCTTAGGGCAGAGCTATGAGGCAAGTGGTATAGATTTTTCATATTTGAAAAGGAAAAGAAGAAATCCATTTGAAAGTGACATAAAGCCATAATGGGTTTATGTCGCTATGCTAAACCGACATTAGGCCATGCCTTGAAATATGCTTGAAATATGACACTGCCATATGGACGACTCGTCATATGTGGCATCATGTTTGAGCACAAAGCCTGGCATAAAATGCGCAGCTCCTGCCGTTCGCAGCACAAACGACACAAGGTCACCCAGATTCAATATCGACTTAGTCTCTATATCGCATAAAGATGAGAGCGGCGTGACATGCACAATTGCATCAATCCGCTGGCTACAGGAGCAGCAACTAAGTGCGAAATCAGAATCGTTTACAGAATCACAAAAATATTGATAGTTGGCCGCAGTTCTATTCTACACCTAAACGGCTAATGCATTGTAACCTGCTGTGGCTAAGCCTACAGGCATTCAAAGAACACCTCAAAGATACACTTGATGTTGAACAAGGAGGTTTCCACTCTGGCTCCTACTGTGCCGACCACATCAACAGCCTGCGGATCATCATCGAGCAGGCCGTTATTCCAGATAAATTAATAGCAATTATCAAGACATACAATTATATACCGGGTTCCGGGTTCCGTATATTTTACGTTTTGCATAGAGGAAGGCTGTCTGAGGAATTCGAAGTTCAAAGTGTAGCTAAATGCTGCTTTGTCGAAAAGAAACGGAGGAATTCTATGGACTCTTATATCCGAACTCAAACAACTCGACTAAGTTAACGATGTATGCCTACTCTCTCAAAGGATAATGGATCTTCACCAAATGATAGCGATTGTGTCATTGTTTGTTTGAGATGCTAACCAAAATTTAGAGAAGTAATGCAATTAGAAAGACACCAAGCTACGACTATTCCGTTCGTTGAGTCCGTGCTGCTATATGGATGTGGTACTTGGAGATCAACCGCCATTAAACCATTAAACGATGAAAGTGGCAGTGCATTGGACACACAGCACATGGCGCAGAACAGTCGGGAAGGTAAGAGTTGGGGAGAGCTGATACACATTACCAGAAATCGCACACGATGGCGCGTAGGCTTTGTGGAGGCTCTAGGAACCATAAGGGGATATAGGGCATAAGAAAGTATATGCATGTACATATAGTAAATATCGTGTATCGTACATATGTACATATCATCAAATTGCAATTGATGAGTGATAAATTTTTTAATTAAGGCTTCTTCCTAAACCAAACAACAGTACAGTTATTTCTAAAAAAAATTACTTATATATGAACATATCTATGTATTTATTTGTGTATCTTAATATGTA
This sequence comes from Xylota sylvarum, assembly GCA_905220385.1. Taxonomy (NCBI): domain Eukaryota; kingdom Metazoa; phylum Arthropoda; class Insecta; order Diptera; family Syrphidae; genus Xylota; species Xylota sylvarum. The sequence goes on from LR999959.1 coordinate 37,772,520, forward strand.
CAATTAGGTAAATTCTTTCGAGTACAGTTTAAGGAAAACAGGTTTAGTAATTGCACAAATGCAAAATACATTCATGGTGTGTATAACAAAAATGTTTTTATCTGAATGAATTATCTCAAAGAGACGAATTCAATATGCTTGCAGGTACACAAGAAGAAGATTAATTAGGCAACCGGCACTCAAAACGAATAGAAAAACAATTGTAAGACTGCCAATGACGCCTAGCTAATTTAAGCCTAAGGCGTGTCAAACCCTTATCAGACTGAAAACACTCAATGTATGTATTTCTCGTTTCGTCCTTCAAATAAACAAACAGGATATTGTCTCACCATATAATTAGTAGAGGAAGCAGACGAGATAGGATCATGTGCCAATTTCCGTTTGTAATTAGTCACAATCTTCCCTAAGAATATTTATCATTATCACATTTATTACTTTTGTTTGCATATTCGAAGATATACATATGTACACACAGGTAAGAACAATTTGCTATATTTATTTTTAGTTATTTCATATGTTCATGCACATATATACATATTTATAGGGATCACCACGTTAGCTAGAACGCTTAAAATCTAGAACGACAAAAATCTCGAAAATAAATCTCGAAAATAAATCTTATAAATCTCGAAAGCAAAAATCTCGAATGGCACAAAATCTAGGAAGTACAAAAATCTCAAAAGACTAAATCTCGAAAATGTAATTTCTTTCGAGATTTTTTTTTCTTTATTCTAATTTTGAAAATAATGAAAACGGCTATAAAATGTAAACTGGGTTTACCACGATAAGAACAATAAAATATAGAAAACAAAAATATAGAAAAAAAAATCTAGAAGAAGAAAAAAAAGCAAAATCTCGAACACCAAAAATCTAGAAAAAAATAATCTCGAATGACAAAATCTAGAATTAATATTAATTTTTGAGACAATGGTAACTATTCGCGCGCAAGGATATATACATATATGTCAGTCCCTGTTCAGTGGGACATGAATCCACAATCGAGTTACAGACTTACAAATGTATGTCCCAAACCATCGCATCACATAAGCTCACAATTTTTGGGAAGATAATCAAGCAAAATTACATCACCGCTCGCTACGCTCACGTTCCGCTCCCGCTCCTCTTTGCTGCTCCTTAACGATCATCTTAGGTATTTGGTATACAGGCACATACCAATGTAAGATAATACATATGTAAGGTGTGCGTGTTTTTTATACCCTATTCTAAGGGTATATTAAGTTTGACACATAGTTTGTAACATAGAGAAATAATCGAGATAGACCCTATAAAGTATATATATTCGTGATCAGCATCAATAGCGAAATCGATTGAGCGATGACCGTCCGTCCGTCCGTCCGTCCGTATGTCACCGCTTTTTGGGCCTTAAATTTTGAGCTAGGACGATGAAATTCCATATCTGGGCTTCTGAGAAAAAGATACAGTACAAGTGTAAAAATTTTTCAAATCCGCCCACTGCCACGCCCACTTTTTCATAACTTGATTAAATTATATGAAACCGAAAAATTTTGTTAAGACCAAATATTTAGGCATTCAGATTCCCTACATTCCACTCATACAAAAGTTTTTGCCACGCCCACTTTTTGGGGGCGTTTTTATCATAAAACCGATTTTTGGGCCTTAAATTTTTAACTAGGACGCTGAAATTTCATATCTGGGCTTCTGACGAAAAGGTACAGTAGAAGTGTAAATTTTTTTTACATCCGCCCACTGCCACGCCTACTTTTTCATAACTTCATTAAATTATATGAAACCGAAAAATTTTGTTAAGACCAAATATTTAGGTATTCAGATTCCCTACAATTCACTCATAGAACAGTTTTGGCCACGCCCACTTTTTGGGGGCGTTTTCATCAAAAAAGCCGATTTTGATAAAATTTTACATGTAACATGCTCAAACGTTCGAGTTTATAGCCATATTTGAGTACGAAATGCAATTTGGCCACGCCCACTTTATAGAGAGGAGGATAGGGTATCAGACGATCCGTTCCAGACGGATTGTAGCTTTTCTGTATGTTTTTTTATGAAAATGTGTTAAACTTTTGATATTTTCAATCAAAAATTCCAGAGCTAGATTTTTGTTTTCCATATTTTATTTTTCTAGATATCGTGGTAAACCCATATTTATATACATATGTATACATACTTTCATAATGTGTACGTATGCACATGTACTTTGATTTGTATACATATGTATACACACCAACATAATGTGTAAGTATGGTCATGTACTTTTGATTTCCTTTAAGAACGGAAAACATTCGTTTTCAATTAAAAATTGGCTTTTAGTACCATCGTCGTAGTTAATGTCCTTATGTTTCTCAAAAACAACAACAGTAAACATTTATACTTTTGAAATACAGATACAATGGGGGGTTAATGTATTAATATACATATGTTCTGGGCAATAAACAAATTAATAATAATGAACCAAACGAAGTGATAAATATTTGAATACCCCATCCTAAGGGTGTATGTACATACATATGTATGTATACTATATGTATATGCTTTATGGCTTGAATTTGACATACAATTTATACGTACATGTGTATGATTGCTATCCAAATAAATAGCTAAGCAACATAACAAAAACAATATTTGCAAAATGTTTACTGGAAATCGAAACAATTCCTTAATACAAAATGTAAGTAGGTACTCGTATGTACATCCTAAATACTATATGCACATGTGTATGTAACTTAAAACGCTTATCTTACAATGAATGATTGTAAACGCAGCTTCTCCGAAACCTCTTGATATATTTTGCACAGTAATTCCTTACTATATGTAGTATTTTCCGAAACTCGGGTTCTAAGTGGTAGAAAGGGGTTTAGTATAGAATTTTCCGTCATCAAAAGGTGATTACACAGCCTTCACTTAATAATGGCTAATCGCATTGAAAAATACACTGAAAAGCTACAATCTGTCTGGAACTGTTCGTATGAGACCCAATCCTCCTTACTAAGCAGCTCTTTTGAAATGGGCATGGCTGTATTGCATTTTTGAGGATGTTACATGCAAAATTTCATTAAAATCCGGTTTTTAATAAAAACTGCCTTAAAAAGTGGGCATGGACAAAACTGATGAATGTATTTGTAATTTTTCAATTTCATGTAAAATGGTGAAATTATGGAAAAGTGAGCGTGGAAGTATGAACAATTTTTACACTTGTATTGCTTTCCTTCTCTTAGCTTAAAATTTAACGCCCAAAAGTGGTGACATGCTGACGAACGGACATGACTAAATCGTCTTCGCTACTGATGTTGTTCACAAATATAAGTATACTTTGAGGCTTGTACACACTAAACAAACATTTTGAAAACATTCGGAAAACATTTCCTAAATGTTTCCGAAACGTTTCTGAAAATTTTCTGAAACGTTTCAATAACGTTTTCTCAATGTTTTGAGATATTTGAATGTGAAGTACTTAGAAGTACTCGCCTTGATATTTCCTGTTCAAAGTCAATAGGGGAGGACAGGTACACAGAAAGTGTGTCATGGTTTGCTCCTCTTCCTCGTCTCTATAGCTTCTACAGAAATCATTGAAAGGTTCATTAAGTCTCCTGGCAAGTTTGCCTCGTGATACAGTGCTCTAACTATCTTTCTTAGATTTGTCCTATATTAACGGAAATAAGTCTTCTGGTTTCCCTACAATCTAGCTCTGGCTAGATTTGTTTTGATGAACGGCATGTGCTGATATTCTTCCATCTACTGGTTGCCATTCTAATGGCTGCGATATCTAATTTGATTTTTATCGATTTAATAGGTGCTGTCGGTACCCCCTATTATCAGGAAGGTTACGGTCTGCGCCTCTTTAACTAACTCGTCCGCTTTGCAATTGCCTGGGATATCCTTGTGGCATGGAGCCTAGCACATGACTACGTCGCACCTGACAGACGTCTCGTTAAGAGATCCGCGGCATTGCTTTACAAACTTGGATTGAATTATTGGCGATTCCAAGACTTTTATCACTGCTTGACTATCTACATATGTACATACACAGAAAACAAGAGCGCTCCACTTTATCGAGTTAATTGAAAGCCAGGCCAGCACTTCTCGGACTGTTGTGAGTTATGCTTGAAATACACTATAGTGGTCCGGCAGTCATGTGGTGATACATATATCCAGTTTTAACAGCATGGATTACGGACACAAGATACTTCCACATATAAGTATTATATGACTCCGAAAAAACGCAAAAAATTAGCTCTAAAGGACAAAAGCAGAAGGTTCAACAACTCATTATTACGTGTTTTATTTTGTCCCTGGAAACATTTTTAGATCCCGGTTTTTAGCTCTAATATTGCCATTTGTCCCGTGCACAGTGTGGTGAATCGCCAATCTAGCTGGACTAAATTAAAAAAATCAAAGTTTAACCAGTTGACTTTAAATCATGCATTGAGCTTCTCAATATAGGCAACTGTAATTCATGTTTTGTTTTTTTGTTTTTATCTTTGATTAGGAAAAACTAAGCTTGAAAGTTAGCTGTTGTCAACAGGTGCAAAGAGATAACACCGAATAGCGTATTTTTTGTGTGAGTTTGATTGATGATTTAAAACGCTGTGGTGATTTTATTGTTATAATTTTTTTTATTATTATTATTAAGAGTTATTTTAAGGTGAGATATAAAATTTTTTATTTGATAATTTCCATTCCAAATATTTAAAAAAAAAAAAAATCTGTAGGAAGGTCAAAAAGTTCCAAAAATAAAATATTGTTGATTTTCAAGTAGAGCTAAAGTAAAGCGGAATAATTCCGCATAATTCCGGTCTGAAACTACATTTATATCATTCTGTATAGTGTTCTCATTAAGGCAAACTAAAAACATCTTGCGCGTTTTTGCGACCGCCATACAATTTTTTTCACTTTTCCAGAATGATTTCCTCCTCTGTCGCGAAGACATTTTTGAAAATTGAAAAAAAAAATAGCCAAAATATATCGCTAAGACGTGGTTTTGGCATTAATAATAGACAGATATGATCTTCAAAACATAAATAAAAATGTTTAAAAAAATGTTCAAGTCTTAAAAATGTCTCTTTTTTTTAACCATGTAAACTGATTTTTTGTCACTTTTTTATAAAAATTTCAAACTCAAAAAAAAAATTTTTTATGACCATTTATCTATTTAAACTCATTAAGAAACAAAAACAAGAAGTCGATCCAACATGATTTCATAATTTTATCCAGCTAGATTTGCGATTCACCACACTGTGCGTGGGGCAGCAAAAAAATACTGGCAACCCTAGAGCATATAGTGTATTTTAGTAAAATGATTACACACCTGTAAGCAGTTTTCTCAATTCGTTTAATCAATACAAATACATACATAGCTAAATGAAAGAAAATCCTTAGTGAACGTAAGCAATAAATTTGAATTATCGACCAAAATTGGCGCCACACTTCAATGTGCAGCACTCATCTCAAGGGCATAAAAATTTTCTGGCGACACAAATTCCGATACCTGTATCGTTCCTCATTGTGCAATTGAGAAAGTTCACACTCCGAAACCGCACTTAAACAAAAAACAGAAACGGCGTCTAAACTCATCAGATGACTGGTCCCTTAGAGTGCAACCTCTGTCTGGTGGCTACTCTCTTATCTCTGCCGCCGTGAAAAGACTTCTGTGACGAGATACTTGTCATCAGGCAGAGTGTGTATACATACGTATATCGGTTTCATGGTGACAAGTGCCTAGTTGCCTTTTTCAGAAAATGTTTTATTTCTAATAGAACAAGTGTGTATTACACAATATCAGTTTTGATACAGATATTTATACCTAAATATCTACCTGAAAATCGAGAACTAAAGGAATTCAATTCTTGATTTACTTTTTATACCCTATCCTGATGGTATATTCAGTTCGATATGCATATGTATTTATAGATTGGAACTTAGAGAATAAATCGAAATAGACCCTAAGAAGTATATATGTAAGTATGTATGTACATACATATATTTGTGATCAGTATCAATTGCGAAGGCGATTGAGCCATGTTTGTCCGTCCATATGTCACCAGGGCAAAAATTGATGTTTAAAATTCGCAAGGCTTGTCTGCGCGCTGTTGCTCGAAATATCAATCAAAGTTTTATTAAATTACATACTAGCTGACCCGCCCGGCTTCGTTCATTTGTTTAGAAAGTGCATAAGTAGATATGAACGTAGATACATTGCATTAAATCTTATTATTGGATTTCTACAATATATTTTTTAAGAAAGCCAAATTAAGAAATTCAATTTCGATACCAAGGCAAATTTGCAAAGTTTCAGATTTAAATATGTATGTCATTTTCATAAATCATATAACTAGGCAGACATACATATGCATATACATACTAATATATTAATTAGTTCGAGGTCGTATTTATGTCATGGCAGATATTTCGCTAAACCCGATTATTTATTTATTTAATGGGGTTATCGAATTAGTACGTAGTGTTACGAAAATTGTAGACCTATAGGCTTCCTTATTTCTTCAACACCTCTATATATAATATGTTTGCTTCAATTAACCAAAGCCTTCTTTAAGGATTGACTCTGAGCCTTATATGTATATTGTCATCGCGAAACAGACATTCGATGAAAACTACAGTTGCTTAAAATAAAATGGGTAGTTAGATGGTATAGCAGGGGCGAAATCATTTATGGATACTCGATAGCCCGTGCTACGAGTTATGCCAGACTTCATGCTCCTGCATGTTTACGTAAAACACCCCCCTAACCCTGTCCTAAATCCCTTTACTGCATCTCCAGACAAGTAATTCCTTCGTGGGGACAGGTTTTGACATCATGTCTTCTCCTTCTTATGATTCAGGGTTTTCTTCCTCTTGGACTCTCGGTGTATGATTTTCCCGCCTTAGTTCCTGCATGATGCTTGCAATGATACTATTGGCGGTGTCCCATGCTTCCCTCATGAACGATATCACTCTCCTTGAGGTTATTTCATTGCATATCTCCTGTTTTAGAACATTTCTAGGTGCTTCGTGTTGTTTGCACTCCAGCAAGATGTGCTCGGCGTTTTGGACTTTGCCTTCACAGTGACTGCAGAATAGTTCATCTGCGATATCATACTTGTAAAGGAATTACCAGAAGCTTCCATGTCCCGTTAGGAGTTGGGTAAGGTAGAAGTTTACTTCACCGCGTTTTCTTCTTGCCCACTCTTCTATGTTCGGAAGCAGTTTGTATGTCCACCTGCCGTTTTCTGAAGTGTTCCATTACCGTTGCCTTTCTATTACAGCAGCTGCTCTGATGGCTTTTTATATTGTATGTTGATGTTGCTACTTTGACCTAGCATATTTATTGCAACCCCTGATACCGTTCTATATGCGCAGTATACTCTGAGCGATACTCTTCTATGTACAGAGTTTTTACTTCTCATGTACGAACTTGTCGCAGTTGCCGGTGCCCATATAGGCGCTGCGTACATCAGAATTGACTTGCTTACTGTCGCAAGCAAATTCCTTATTGGCTGCCTGAGTCCTCCAATATTTGGCATTAGCCAGGATATTGCGGCAACAGCCCGGTTAGCTTTCACGCTTGTGTTTGTAATGAAGTAGAGTCTATGGTCTAGTAGTACCGCTAGGCTTTATGTAGAGCCTTGACTCGAAAGAGTGTTCTCCTTGTGGCTGCTTATGAGGACAGCCTCAGTTTTGTGGTCTGCTAATTCCAGGCTTCGTAAGCGAAGCCATATCTTCACGTCTTTGATGGTGTTGTTACAGTTTTGTGTCACCTCTTCTAGGGTTTTAACTACTAAGTACCACCACCGCGATGCCATCGGCGTACCCGATTATGTCCACTACTCTTGGTCTCAGCAAGCGTAGTACTCCATCATACATAATGTTCCACAGGGCAGGGCCTACAACTGATCCCTGTGGAACCTCTCCTGTAATTATACCCTATCCTAAGGGTATATTAAGTTTGACACATAGTTTGTAACATAGAGAAATAATCGAGATAGACCCTATAAAGTATATATATTCGTGATCAGCATCAATAGCGAAATCGATTGAGCGATGACCGTCCGTCCGTCCGTCCGTCCGTCCGTCCGTCCGTCCGTCCGTTCGTCTGTCCGTCCGTCCGTCCGTCCGTCCGTATGTCACCGCTTTTTGGGCCTTAAATTTTGAGCTAGAACGATGAAATTTCATATCTGGGCTTCTGAGAAAAAGATACAGTACAAGTGTAAAAATTTTTGAAATCCGCCCACTGCCACGCCCACTTTTTCATAACTTTATTAAATTATATGAAACCGAAAAATTTTGTTAAGACCAAATATTTAGGCATTCAGATTCCCTACAATCCACCCATACAAAAGTTTTGGCCACGCCCACTTTTTGGGGCCTTTTCATCACAAAACCGATTTTTGGGCCTTAAATTTTTAACTAGGACGCTGAAATTTCATATCTGGGCTTCTGAGAAAAAGATACAGTACAAGTGTAAAAATTTTTGAAATCCGCCCACTGCCACGCCCACTTTTTTATAACTTCACTAAATTATATGAAACCGAAAAATTTTGTTAAGACCAAATATTTAGGCATTCAGATTCCCTACAATTTTGGCCACGCCCACTTTTTGGGGGCGTTTTCATCACAAAACCGAGTTTTGGGCCTTAAATTTTTAACTAGGACGCTGAAATTTCATATCTGGGCTTCCAAGAAAAAGATACAGTACAAGTGTAAATTTTTTTTTACATCCGCCCACTGCCACGCCTACTTTTTTATAACTTAACTAAATTATATGAAACCGAAAATTTTTGTTAAGACCAAATATGTGGGTATTTATATTCCCTACAATTCACCCATAGAACAGTTTTGGCCACGCCCACTTTTTGGGGGCGTTATCATCAAAAAACCTATTTTGATAAAATTTTACATGTAACATCCTCAAACGTTCGACATTATAGCTATATTTGAGTACAAAATGCAATTTGGCCACGCCCACTTTATAGAGAGGAGGATAGGGTATCATACGATCCGTTCCAGACGGATTGTAGCTTTTCTGTATGTTTTGTGACTGTATCCTTTTTTTTGGTTTTCCCGTCACTAATTAATGTACATAGCTATAATGTCGAACGTTTGTACTCAAATATAGCTATAATGTCGAACGTTTGAGGATGTTACATGTAATATTTTATCAAAATAGGTTTTTGATGATACAAAAATTGGTTTTGTAATGAAAACGCCCCCAGAAAGTGGGCGTGGCCAAAACTTTTGTATGGGTGGATTGTAGGGAATCTGAATGCCTAAATATTTGGTTTTAACAAAATTTTTCGGTTTCATATAATTTAGTGAAGTTATGAAAAAGTGGGCGTGGCAGTGGGCGGATTTCAAAAATTTTTACACTTGTACTGTATCTTTTTCTCAGAAGCCCAGATATGAAATTTCATCGTCCTAGCTCAAAATTTAAGGCCCAAAAAGCGGTGACATACGGACGGACGGACGGACGGACGGACGGACGGTCATCGCTCAATCGATTTCGCTATTGATGCTGATCACGAATATATATACTTTATAGGGTCTATCTCGATTATTTCTCTATGTTACAAACTATGTGTCAAACTTAATATACCCCTAGGATAGGGTATAAAAAGGGAGAAACGATTTTGGTATGTACCAAATCGTGTGTACGTACATAATGTATGTATATGTATATACATACATAGCATGTATATATAGCTCGGAAATATAGAATAAGGTCATTAGCTAATTACATTCTCATTATGGGTGCAAGATGAATTTTCGTTTTGCAAGTGGACAAAAAATGCAAAGTAGTCTCCTGTTGCGAGACAGTTTTAACAACTTTTCTCCTGTTGTTCTACTTTTCGATTGAAAATCAACATATTCCTTTGAGTTCGCTGAATTCCTGCGTTCCTAATTTCTTTATTAGAGTTAAATTAGAGCTCCTAATTTTTGCAGTACCTAACATTCATAAAATCACAACTATAGGAGGTGAGGAGCTATATCGCTTGCTATCAATTTATAGCTTGCTTTAATAGTCTCCACGGACGAAGTTCGGAATCGCGTCCATTCCTGGAGCCTTAGTGTTTTTCATTGAGCCCGCTGCTTGCAGGACTTCTACAATTGTGACGCGTTGTATTGGTTCCGTTTCCTCTGTTATTTTGCGGGAAGATGCACATTGGTATTCCTTGGGAATAACCCACTGACTATAATATTCATCATGGTCGGCTATGTCGGTGCAGCTGCCGTGCCACTTATAAGTGTGTCCATAACTATTTTATAGGCTCTTCTTCACTGGTTACGTTGGAGGTCTTCTCTTAGCGATTGGAAAGATTCGGTTTTACTCTTTTTAATGAGTTTCCGAAGTTCCTTTCTTTTCCTCAAGAATTCTTCTCGAATTTCTTCGGAATCTTCTCTTTGTCTTTGTCTTCGTCTTGCTCGCTGCTGGCACCTTCGCATTTTGAGGCAGTGTGCTCTCGGCTTAGCGATGCAATCGTTCCACCAGTACACCGGAGTTCGCCGATTCCCATTGCCTTTGGGTGGCATGGATGCATCGCATCCTCGGGTGAGGGAAGTTGTCACTTATTTGACCTGTTCTTCAGCTGTGCCCCTGGGAATTTTCATATTACTCAGCACATCGGGTTATAGCAAGGGGGCTCCACCACTGATGCACCAAAGAAGAGGTTATGAACGACCTTCAAGCCAAAGGCTTTAAAATACTTGATGCCGTTAATATCATCAAACGGAAATAGATAAGGGCATAAGGGTAAGGCCTGGACTTCAGCTTTTATGCTTACCTTCGATAAATCAGATAATATCTAGCAAATTAAAACTATATTAAATATCGTGGTCAAAATCGAGCTCATGCGTATAAATTTAAGTATAATTCCACATTGCAAACGTTACCAAGAATTCAATCATACGCAAATGTATTGCAAAACATACAGAAAAGCTACAATCCGTCTGGAATGGATCGTATGATACCCCATCCTCCTTTCTATCTAGCCCTTATAAAGTGGACGTGGCCATATTGCATTTTGTACCGAAATACGGCGATAGCGTCGAAAGTTTGAGGATGTTAAATGTAAAATTTCATGAAAATCGGTTTTTTGATGAAAATTCCCCCAAAAAGTGGGCGTGGCCAAAATTGTTGTATAGATGAATTGCAGAGAATCCGAATGCCTATATATTTATTTTAGAGAGATTTCGAACCAGACCACAGTGTTGGGTCCCTTTTCGTCTCTCTTCCACGATTCATCTTAGCCGGAGAGTCTCTCTGGATTTCTCCACAGTTCCTCTTTGGCTTTGATTCCTCGTGTCAACGCTAGTATCTGCTTATCCTCTGGGTTTCTTCCCAATGGCTAACCAGGACCTCCCTTCTTCTGCTAGCTAACGCCGGACATTGACACACTATATGTGCCAGAAAACCCATCTTCTTAAGGTGATATCCGAAATTTCCATGACCTCTAGATAACTGAGAAGGTACCTGCCTCCGCTCTGCCATCCATCATGGAGCCATCCGTAAATATGATTATATCACCAATCTTCTTTTCCGGAAGTGTTCCATCCCCGATAAGAATTTTGTGATGCCTTCCAGTAACACGGATTCTCTTTATTCCATCCATGGGCATATTCAACTCCCTAATCTCGTTTTTCACGAGATCCAGGATTTTCCTATGACCATAGACAGTACCGCGCCAGTGCCAGTTTGCATCCCGGTGCAAATGAAGTGCCGTTGAAGCCGCCGCTTTCTAAATAAATAAGTCCAGCGGCAGAATACCTAGGATCACTTCCATTCCGCATGTTGGTGTCGTTCGTATTGCACCGGCCATTCCTAAACATGCCAGTTGTTGGACCCTATCTAACAGTTTTCTCGGTGGTTTTTTGCCACCATACAACTGATCCGAATGCCTAAATATTTGGTCTTCACAAAATTTTTCGGTTTCATAAAATTTAGTGAATTTATGATAAAGTGGGCATGGCAGTGTTTGTACTGTATCTTTTTCTCAAAAGTCCAGATATGAAATTTCATCCTTCTAGCTCAAAATTTGAGACACAAAAAGCGGTGGCATACAGACGGGCGGACGGTCATCGCTCAATCGTTTTCGCTATTGATACTGATCGCGAATATACATAATATACTTTATAGGGTCTATCGCTATTATTTCTCTATGTTACAAACTATGTGTCAAAGTTAATATACCCTTAGGATAGCTTCAAGGGTATTCTTTAACGTCTCGCAAGCCTTTGATAAGGTGTGACACGAAGGCTTGAAATGCATATTAAGACAAGTTCTCCCCGTATGCCTATACGATATTCTAAAATCGTATTGCGGGAATAGACTCTTCTGTGTTAGACATGGAAACGAATACTCGGAACTTAAAGAAATTTCGGCCGGTCTACCGCAAGGAAGCGTTCTTGGGCCGCTTCTCTGACTGTTATATACTCGTGATATACTGAAAGAAGATGACACTATCCTTGCTATGTTTGTCGATGACACCACTATTTTATCAGTAGGTAATACAATCGAAGAAACGACTGCAAAACGCAACAGTAAATGAATGGATGCTAATATTATACAAGCTTCTCAAACTAAAGTGCTTAGAGAAATTGTACAACAACCGTGGTATACTAGAAACGACGATATCCATAGAGATCTGGGAATTCAATCAAAGCTGAAACTACATAGAAGCTTCGCACGAAAGCATAGAAACCGACTAATCGGACATATCAACAATACAGTCGTACAAATTTTGGATGAGAGCAATTTATTGTGCCATTTACAAAGCCCAACTTTTGTACCTTTTCAGTAGTTTTTTATACTCTATTCTAAGGGTATATTAAGTTTGACACATGGTTTGTAACATAGAGAAATAATCGAGATAGACCCTATAAAGTGTATATATTCGTGATCAGCATCAATATGGAAATCGATTCAGCGATGACTGTCCGTCCGTATGTTCGTATGTCACCGCTTTTTGGGCTTTAATTTTTGAGTTAGGAGGATGAAATTTCATATCTGGGCTTTTGAGAAAAGGATACAGTACAAGTGTAAAAACTTTTTTAATCCGCCCACTGCCACGCCCACTTTTTTATAACTTCACTAAATGATATAAAACCGAAAAATTTTGTTAAGACCGAATATTTAGGCATTCAGATTCCCTACAATTCACCCATACAAAAGTTTTCGCTCCTACTTGTTGGAAGCGTTTTTATCAAAAAACCGATTTTTTGAAATTTTAGATACAATATCCTCAAACGTTAGACGTTATCGTCGTATTTCAGTACAAAATGCAACATGGCCACGCCCACTTTATAAGGGCTACATAGAAAGAAGGATAGGGTATCATACGATCCGATCCAGACGGATTGTAGGTTTTCTGTATGTTTGGTACTGGTCTGTTGTTTCAAATATGATAGCCCGATGATCATTGTTTATATAGAGATCGGAGTCATCCCTAAGCCGGGACTGGTAAAGATTGTCGCCTCTTGCAATCCGGTTCCGTTGCACATTTTGGTTGCACATTTGGGTCTGAATACCTTAAGAGCATAATAAGTATGTCCACCTTCAATAATATTTTGTATGAATATTTAATTCAAGCGAAAGGCAATCATTAATTTCGATTGGATAATTGTTGGTGTTATTATAGCCTTCAAATACTTAGTATAGCATAGTATAGTATTGTTCTTCAAATCCGGAGTGTCTTATGTCTATTGTTCTTCAAATCCGGAGTGTCTTATGTGAAATGGTACAAACGATTAAGAATTTATACTTTTACTCCTTTTCTTCTTTTGGATTTCCGTCGACTATTTTAGCTGCGCAAACTCTTACCCACGTCATATACCAAATGTACCCTCATATTCTTTTTAAGCCACAAGTAGGATGATCTTAGGCAGGCCCTTACAAAATCCCTAGTCTACAGAAAATCTCTTTTGAAAGACAGACAATGACAGACAGACAGACCACAGCAAGCAGTACAGTGACTCCAGTCATGAGCATAGTGTTACTTCGTAAATCCTTTCCAATGTTTCGATTGCTTTTTTGCGTGACATAGTGCACTCCTCTCAGACTATGATCGTGGATTCTCCAAGCACTTGAGCCATATATGTATGTAACTTTACTTAGATATGTTGCAAAGAGGACTTGCTGCGTTGCGTTTCGTTGTCGGGTCTATCTTCGGTGCTATTTCATAATGTTTCTCACAGTGTCGCTAACTGCTTCTCAAGCCTAGCCTCTTGCCTGTTCATCATCTGTCTGGTGATGCTGTCTGGGGTTATATTCTCATCCAGTTTATTCACCAGCAGGTGCCTTTCTTCATGATATCGTGGACAATGGAACATAATGTGTTCTATTAATGCATTTATCAGAGTGATACTATTTCTCCCGCCATTCTTCCAGAATTGTCCTTGGTGGTGCCTCAGTATCACTTCGACTTGTGGCTGGCACGTTATTTCCGTTGCGTTTCTTTAACAAGAAGGCCTATTGGTACCACGCCAGCTTCTTCTTGTACGATTTCTTCTTCATAGCACCAGCCCATATTTGAGAGCTGTAGAGCATTCTCCATGCCGCAACTTCTTACTAAAAGCAATCTCTTCCTCTGGTTTGATCCGCCGATATCTGGCATGATCCTTTCCAGGGCAGCCGTTGCCTTTTGTTGGCTTTTCAGATGTATGCTGCAGGTGTTGCTTAAAGAAATCTACAGAAATCTAAATTTAAAGTAATGCCAAGATACTTCAACTCTGGTCATATTTATCCTCTCCGCATGTTCTTCCATTCCCTGTTGTTGTGGAAAAAGTACAGCCACCACGTTTTCTAAAAAGGCCGTGGACGTAGTCGAGCCTTTTCAATGGTTTGTATAAGGAATTGTTGCATATCTTCAAAAATATGTATGTATTTTATTAAATATATTTAAACAGATCCTGAAAAATTATTTAAAGATCTTTAAGACCGTGTTTTAAGATTAGTCCTAACCTTTATACTTTTTATTTTATTTTAAAACTCAACATTTCGAAATGAATCAAATAGTTTTTGTGCTCATGGTGTTTTCACACTTAAGGTAACATAAGAAGGATATTTTTTTTTTATTAGCTTCAATTACTAGTTCTTAAAACTACAATTGAGAAAAAACGTCTCTACCTTAAGTCAAAACACATTGCATTCGTCACTTTTAACAGTGCATAAACATGAAATGAATTTATTGAGAATTAAGAATAAATGTAAAGGATATCTCTGTTTCGCTGATTTTTCTCAATTTCCAATATGCCTATTAATACAATAATAATTGAAAAACAAAATTATAATTTCTTCCCAGTAATAATTACCGAATTTATTTTTTTATTCTTCTTTGCTGAAGAGATTGATTGAATTATCTTTATTGAACTTTTCAGATTTTTCATGTTTCCAAGATTTTTGCATTTGATGAACAGTAAGGATCGGAAGGCGAATCATCATACATGACAACATTATATGATATGCAAAACATACATATGTCGTCATCAAACGCTTTTTGACTGCATTGTCGGACTATATGCCAAGGGTTTTTTTTTGATTCGTGAACAGTTTCAAAGTTATGCTGGTGATCAGGTCAGCACATAGGATGGTACTCTTAACCATTTATTCTCAGCAGCCTTCTGCAACAGTTTTTCATCCTTTAAGGCACTCGCATACTTCACGATAGTTGACGATATCGTGTTTTGTTCAAAGGCACGTATGTGTTGAATGCGACCTTTATGCTACCTTTGCTTTTAATTACAAAGGTAGCATTTAAAGCTAACTTCACAACAATAAACTGCATACTTTAAATCTTTTAGTGATACATCTGACGATGATGGTGCTATATCTTCACAGGAATATTTTTTGTTTAATGCTTTAAAACTCATGGAACAGTTCACATGATAGCCTTTGGTGTTACATAGACTAGAGCGCAAAACAACATCCGAAAATTAAAACTTTAACTTAGCGGGAATTTTTAGACATTCATTACATTTTTTAAACTTCCTTCACTAAACAGTACAATTTTTCCGGTATTTTTTTTTTTTTTTATAAAAGCAAGACTACGGCTGACGCTGCTCATGTATATAGCTGACACTGCCAACACGCATACAGAGCTGGCATGTCTACGGAAACTTCGTTACACCAGGTAACGATAAATATTCAGACGGGAACTTCAAGACTTAGAGGAAGGGTTGGCAGAGGTTGCCCGCAAGGAGGAGTTTTGTTACCTACTCTGTGGAATAAAACTGTGGACTCTCTCCTGAAAAGACTTGAAGGGATTGGTATCCACATTGTGGGATATGCCGACGATATAGCAATAATGGCAAGAGGTAAATTCATGAACATCACATCAGATACTATGAGAAATGCTCTCAGAGTGGTGGAGCGGTGGTGTCAGGAACAAGGACTCTTCATTAATGAGCAAAAGACAGATCTGATCATCTTCACAAGGAAGAGGAGAGATCTGGAATTTCAGGCCTTGAAACTTTTCGGATCGGAGCTGCAAGTGACCAGGAAGGTTAAGTATCTGGGTGTATACCTATATGCTGGACTAACTTGGAACTTCCATGTGGAAGAGAAGATTAGAAAGGCGAATAGGGTGCTTCATCAGTGCAAACGGGTATGTGGACTAAGGTGGGGAATCCCGCTGAGGTCAGCATACTGGATGTACACGATGATAGTTAGACCGATTATCACATATGCGTCAGTTGTTGTAAAGAAGCAATTAGATAGGGTCCAACGTCTGGCATGTTTAGGGATCGCGGGTGCAATACGGACGACAACAACACGCGCAATGGAAGTATTCTGCCGCTGGACTTATTTATTAAGAAAGTGGCGGCTTCGACGGTACTTCGTTTGCACCAGGATGCCAACTGGCACTCGCGCGGGACTATCTATGGGCATAGGAAAATCCTGGATATCGTGAAAAACGAGATTAGGGAGTTGAATATGCCCGTGGATGGTGTTACTGAAAGGTATCACAAAACTATCATTGGAGATGGAACACTTCCGGAAAAAAAGATTGGTGATATAATCATCTTTACGGATGGGTGCATGATGGATGGCAGAGCGGCGGCAGGTATCTTCTCAGAAGAACTGGAACTAGTCTGTTATATTAGTCTGGGGGAATATACGTCAGTCTATCAAGCCGAGATGATCTGTTGCATGCGTTAGATGAAAGAGGTCGTGGGTCGTGGGTAGAAACGTTACCATAGCAGTGGACAACGAATCAGGTATTAGACGCATGGATTGGAGATATCAATACATCACTAGCATTGGAATGTGCTCATAAGCTCAATGAGTGCTCTTCTCGAAATGTGATAACGCTGTTCTAAGTGAGAGGGCACGTAGGGACTGAGGGGAACGAAAAGGCGGACTCTCTGGCAAAGCAAGGGTCAACCACGAAACTCTCTGGTCCATAATCATTCGCTGCAATTGGCAGAGGGATGGTAAAACACCTGATTAGCAACTGGGCCTCGACAGAACATCAGAGAAGGTGGTCATCCGTGGAAGATTGCAGGCGAAAATGGCTATTAAAATGCCGATTGGCACCACTCACAAAGAGGTTCTATGCTTAGGGCGAAGAACACTGAAATGGGTGGTAGCGTTATCTACAGGTCATGTGAATTTCGGGTATCACCTTAAGAAGATGGGTCTTCTGGAGGACGACACCTGTGAACTGTGCCTGGAGGAAGTCGGGACGGCAGCACATATATTGTGTCAATGTCCGGCGTTACCTGGCAGAAGAAGGGAGGTCCTGGGGAGCCACTGGGTAGAAACCCAGAGGATGAACCAGATTTCTGTTAAACAGATACTAGCCTTGACACGAGGAATCAAAGCCAGAGAGGAACTGTGGAGAAATCCAGAGGGACTCTCCGGCTAAGATGGATCGTGGAAGAGAGATGAAAAGGGACCCAATACTGTTGTCTGGTTCGTAATCTCTCGAACAATATATATATGTATATAGCTGACACTACGACCTGAGAAGATCTATTGTATCAAAGGGTATTACTAAGCCAAAAGGCGTTCCATCTCTCTCATGAAGAATAGTACGTCCTTAGCAGAAGAGTTTCTCTACTCCGCTGATGAACATTTCATATTATTTTTTTGTGAAAAATATAATGCTAAGCATTGACAGAGAATGTGCTCAGAGGATTCGTCATCTTCTAAGTAGAACCTACATTCCGTTTCTGGGCACAAATTAAGTTTGTTAAGGTGATCTCGCAGGCCGCAGTAACCTGTGAGAAAGCTCACCAGCTTTATGATACTTTCCTTACCTAGATTAAGGATTTCCTTGTACGAAAAAGGCCTAATTAATTGCTTGGATTGTCTTAGCCACGAGCCATTTTCCCAGTGGGCCAGATTAAGTTTGTGTTCACAAGTATTAATCAGCGCTGTGGCGCAGATCTCAATGGCATAGAGTTTAGCCTGGGAAACCGTGGGACACATTCCCATCGGAATTGAGACCTTGGTGTTTGGTCCAAAGACTCCAGCTCCAACTCCAATTTCCATCTTTGATCCATCTGTGTACCAGATGTCGGAAAACCATTAGACCAGTTTGCACGGTCCAATATTTCTACCTCAAATAACCTACCGAAATGTCAAGAAAGGCACACAGAGCTATTCCCTTGGAACGTAAAGTTCCTTCTATCTTCTTCACAAGATAGTACAGAGCACCTTCTGTTGATTTTCCTTTTCTGAATGCAAATTGACTTGAGTGCAGAGGGGTAGACAAATCTAGCCCACCTCTAATATGAACGTCAATGAGTCTCTCCATTGGTTTGAGAACAAATGATGTTAGACTTATAGGTCTGTAAGATTTAGGCAGCTCACTAGGCCTACTGCCTGGTTTTGGGATAAAGATTACATTTACCTGCCTCCAGGTTATCGGGAGGTGATCCCAATTGTAGCTGGCTCTAAATAAAGCAATCAAGCCCAGCAGGATGAGATCAATTACCTTCTGCAAAAGCGTCGGGAATATAACATCAACGCCGAAGGCCTTAAATAGTTTGAAGGACCCTGCAGCCCAGTTGACCTTATCTCTAGATAAGAATTATGCTCGCTTCGTAATGCTAGAAATAAACTCTGGCGTGTCTATCTCAAGTCTCGTTTAGACTTTGACTTCTCCTCGCAGCCACCCACTTCTCCGAACTCTGTGAATCTCTTTATCGAATATCGAATATCTTGACCGAATGCAACGCAATATAATGTTAGATCCCAAGCGTTTTTTCCATTTCATCAGCATAAAAAAGAAATCTGACAACTATCCATCCACTTTGAAATTATCCAACACCTCCTCGAGCGATCCTAAAATTATCGCAAATTTATTTGCTCATAACTTCAGCCAATCGTTTAGCAACCACCTGATTGAAGTTGACCTCAATTACTTCTCCTACATGAGAAACTGTGCCCAAACCTCACTTAATTCTATTGATATTCCGGCGGCTCTTGTCGAAGGAAAGATAAAAAATCTCAAATGTGAATACTTTCTTGGTCCTGATGGTTTACCCTCTATAGTTCTCAAAAATTGTGTAGACTATTTGGCCCAACCCCTCTCATCTCTGTTTCAAATTTCTATCTCTCATGCTCTGGAAGAGCTCCTTCATAATTCCCCTCCATAAAAAAGGTCATAAGAATGAAGTTTCCAACCACCGTCCGATCGCTAAACTCTCCTGCATACCAAAGCTCTTTGAAAGCATTGTTTGGTCCTCTGATTTTCATCCTGTCTATTAATGATGTTGACCGTGTCATTGAAAACTCTCATTTATCTGTTTATGCTGATGACATGAAATTCTTCAGGCACATTTCAGCCCCCGCAGACCCACGTTTACTACAAGCTGACTTGAACAACTTTTCTACCTCGTACCAAAACAATTTCCTTGAGCTCAATGTTAACAAATGCCAAGCCATTACATATTCCCGTAAACGTATATCACCAGCCCCCAGATCTTATCTTATCTGTGACGAACCTGTCCCCTCCTTATCTTTATTGCGTGATTTGGGTGTTATCTGTGACAGAGAACTTAATTTTCGCTGTCATATTGATAACATGATTGTAGCTTAATTTAGAGCCAATTCTGCGCTTGGTTTTGTGAAACGCTGGTCTAAGAAATTCTCGAACCCTTATGTCACAAGATGTCTCTTTTTCACATTTGTTAGGTCTATCCTCAAATATGGTAGCCAAGTCTGGTCGCCCTATCACGATACCCATTCCCTTCGTATCGAAGCTGTCCAACGCAGACTCATACGTTTTGCTTTACGCGGTCTCCCTTGGGTTGATAGATATAACCTACCCCCCTACGAGGATCGTTTGAAATTAATTAACGTACAATCCCTTGTAAAACGCCGTGAAGTTGCCGACATCCTCTTTATACACCAAGTATTAGCAGGAAACATTGATAGCCCTGCACTCCTACAAACGATATCCCTTAACGCCAACCCACGCAACTTGAGATCTGTACCCCTCTTCCGCATTAATTATCATCGCACCAATTACGGCTGTAACGAACCAATGTCCAAAATATTACGTTTGGCTAATGGCATGCATAGTACCTTTGATTTCCAGTGCACCAAGTTTACGCTTCGGAACTCCCTTCTTTCCTCTCCTTCCCTTCTGTAGTTTTAAGTTTGCAGTTTTTAAGATCTAGTTTTAAGTTTGTAGCTAAATACATAAAAACAAAAACAAAAAAAAAATTGCCTTAAGCTTAGAGTTAAGTTGCTTGTACTAAGCATAAATAAATAAATAAATTATCACATAACCATGCTGTAGGTTTTAAACACATGGTACATATGTAATTATTTCTTTAATTATTATCTCGGTTTTTAACTAACTGTCACTTAATTAATACGCCAAAGTAGCGAAACATTAAAAAAGATTAGTTGTATTTCTTTTCTAATTATCACATGTGTAGAAAGAAGGACAGATCGATCTTTATGATTAATTCCTCCGATCAAACTCGATCGACTAAAAGAAGAAAAAAATACTCCAATTAAAAATGTACATATTTAATGACGTGTCTTGAAATTTCGTAACATTAATATTTATAGAACTACCAGACAATGTGTGTGGCATTTTAAATTAAATAAACTCCTGTTAACAGTCCTGCGGCATTTCTTTTATCACCTGCGTATGGCGAAAAATCATTCGCATTTTAGACTTTTAAAATTATTCTGCAAGACCGAATAATTAAAATTAGTTTTGAAAAAAATAACGTCCAAAAGGAAAGATTCAACACATTTTTTTAACATCTTTTCGATATTCGAAATATAACAAGACAGTAATGAAGAACCTTAAGAAATGAAAAGCATTCTTGAGGTACGTACATATGTATGTGGGTGTGTATGTATATACGTAAGTACACATATGTGTACCCTATAAATTATCCATCAATTTCAATGTGAAGAGAATTCTCATCAAAAATGAAATAAATGGGAGGTCAGAACAGCACTGGCGCCATCTCACCTCCTGCTGATGTGTAAAATAAATAGGATCGCTTTGTTTCTGAGCTCATTTTTGTTAAATGCCTGGCATATCAATCATTTTTTTAGTGGGCAAGAAGAGAAGCAAGTGGAATTTTTAATCGTGAGGATCTTCGTGTGTTTACAGATGTCCTAATGTCTACAGATGGACTAATTCCCATACTTTATCGTATTCTTAATATGGGAAACTTTTTTGTGTACGAGTCAAATTTAGTATGTAATCATTTTTATGGCCAGATAATTGTTCTTGCAATTAAGGGTGTTCATACTCATCAAATTTTTCGTCACCCTTTATTTGATGAATGTGAACACACATTTACTTGGGTTGGTGAATTTGTCAAGTCAATCGTCAAGCCGATTTGATAGGAGTGAACACTTCTATTCTCTCCCGGTTTCTTTGGTAAATAGTGTACGTATATAAGAAGCATTTAGACATTTCTGGTGTCAGTACAGAAACTTTCATTATGAAACTCTTACGTAAGAAAGCGGTTGCATTTATTACGTTGGTTGCTTTGAAAGTACATACACATAGGTAGTACTACTCGTATATCTCCTGTTATCAGAACGAAAAACTGTGAAAAAATTAATAAACCACTGTATGCAAAAGTTGTGTAAATCAACAAAAGTTAATAATCTAGCTCAGATGTGCTCGCTTCTTTTATATAATTTATTCATTAGGGCTATGTAAATGGGTCCCCTTTTTAGAACCTATCCTAAGGGTATATTAAGCTTAAGGGAAATAATCCAGGTAGACCCTATAAATTATACATACCTATACACTGAAAGCAATGGTGGTAAAAGTTTTTGTCCGTCTAAGGGAAAACAAAAAAAAAGAACATAAATTTTCAAAATAAATACATATGTATGTAATAGCTATATGTAATAGCTCATCACCAAGCTCTGAAAAAGAGACCTGTCTCATCTGCGTTTTAAATGCAGTCAGGACAATAAGCTGCTATAGTTTTGGGTAGCTTGTCAAGAAAAGTCTTAACGTCCCCAAGATCTGCATACATCCGCAACTTCCCCTTTTATGTTTTTGTAAGCAAATACCGTGAAGCTTTCGAAATCCAGCCAGCCTGTAGATGCTTTAAATCTATGACTCCTAACTTCTGGTGTTGAATTGCAGTTCCAGCAATCGGAAATGTTTGTATCGAACCGCACAGAACCACTGAAACACTATGTCATCTATACGACCAGTGTTGCTAGAAAATTTCTAGCAGAATATGCCAAATTAAAAAATAAATATGTTAAATTATATGTAGGAATAAACCAAAATATGCTAAAGTTTAAAAACAACGACTTTATTATAAAAAAAGTTAAAAAAAACAGAAAAATGTTTCATGAATTTTACGTGCTTTGTTGTTTTGGCATGTTGTTGAATATTTTGGCTTTATGGAAATCTTGCAAATTTTGCAAAGAGTACCCAGTTCTTAACTTCATCTTAGCACATCCATTCCCTGCTAAATTTATGTTGGTAGTAGTTCATGCTAGTATGTGTAATAGTTTTCGTGGAATTATTTATTTGCAGTACGACCATAATTTCCTATGTTTTAAAACTTCGCCATCATCATTGCCGGTTACCGATACTTCACCTTTTTTTGTATTCAAAAACCTGGTGAAATATTTTAAGCTTTTCATACATACATATGTATGTATATATTTACCTGTCCATTTAGGAAGCAACTTAAACTAAATTGATCAGCAATTCACGGGCATTTGTTTTTTGAATTGAATTTTGTTTTTGAGGTTTGGCGGTTGATACTTCAAATTGACAAATTTTTATACACATTTTCAATAATGCCAAAAACAGAAAATTACGATGGGTATAATATTTTTGCATTTTTATGTTAAAAATGTGCTGGATTGCATATACATAGGTTTTTTTATTTATACTTATATGCAATTTAAAGTTCAAATATGATGTAGCATAGAAAATGCTAAAATGGTACCACTGTATACGACCGCCAATTGAAGACACAAAACGTCGTTTTAGATGAGTTGCAGTCGAATTTGGTTTCCATTCTCTCAATAGCTCCTTATTCTTTCTCAAAAAAAAAGAAAACTGTCGTAGCCAACACAGCAGTCTGGAGACATGTTTTAACATGCTTTGGTGTGCGCCTAAGAGCAAATATTTATTATTTATATGCGTAATTTGTGTCCGCGTCTAAGGTAATGTCCGCCCAAGGGAAATTTTCCGTTCACAAAAAAATTTCCGCTTAAGGGAAGTGTCCGCCTAAGAGAGGCATGGTAGATTTCACTGTATGTACATATGTACATATATTCGTGATCAGTATCAATAGCGGAAACGATTCAGCCATGTCTGTCCGTCCGTAAGTCACCACTTTTTGGGCCTTAAATTTTGAGCTAGGAGGATAAAATTTCATATTTTGGATTTTGAGAAAGTGAAACAGTGTAATTTTTTTTAAATGCGGACTTTTCATAACTTCACTATTTTACATTAAATCGAACAATTTTATTAAGATCAAAAATTTAGATATTTAGATTGTCTACTATTCACTCATATAATGTCTTAAGCAATGCCCACTTTTGGAAGCTTTTATGAAAAAGACCTATTTTGATGGAATTTTACATGTTACATCCTCATAGGTTCGAAGTTATCGAGAAAGTAATGTAGTAGTCCACTTTTTAGGACTGCATATATAGGAGGACAGGGCATCAAACGATATATTCCAGACGTATTGTAGCTTTTCTGCATGTTTTTATTTCTCTGGATAATCATTGGAGCTTTTAATGAATACCTACCACCTTTCCAGGGTGCAATGACAGTTATGCTCATATTCATCAAGGAATGAAATCAAATCACTAATTACAATCTTGACGGCATACTGCCCATCATGCTGCAGGAAACGCTAGACCAGCTGTTTCCGTGACTTGGATCGACTTTCAGAAGCTGTTTATTATTAAACCTCCTCACCCTAAGCTGGAGACGCGAAATCGCGGATTTTAGATCTGTAAGGTTAACTTCTTTTTTATTCAAATCGTTGGAACGTATTCTAGATACCCACATATGTACGAACAATTCTCGAACGACCAATTCTGTCTAATTCACAGCACGCCTACACTAAGGGCCGATCGACGGAAATAGCGCTCCACGAGGTTGTCCAAATGATTAAAAAAACTATCCACTACAAACAGCTTAGTCTAGCAACTTTCCTAGACATTGAGAGTGCCTTCAATGACGTCCACATTGAATAGATTAAGGAATCGCTAATTCAACTCGGGTTAGAGGAGTTTATTAGCCAATTACTATGATAAGAACTAGAATCATCCAATCAACTCTTGGCAACAGCAGGAATACCTCAGGGGGGCATTATTTCCCCTCTTCAATGGATTATGGATATCAATAAAATTCTCTCAAGACTCGACAAAGACGGAGTCAAGGTATTCGTGTATCCGGATGACGTGGTAGTTTTGGTGGAGGGAATGTTTCCATCGAATCTCAGAGATCATGAAATGTACTAGGGAGAAAGTAAGCACATGAGCTACTAATTGACTAAACTAAACTAGTACTCGACTAGCCGTTGTACTCGATTCAAAACGTAGCTAGAAGCTTAATATAGGACAACGAGTCAAAAATTACTGTGTAATACAGTAAAACGTAAGAAGTGGGAACTTCGACCGAAGATGGTCTTATGAATGAATTCCGCAGTGGTACTCCCCATCGTCCAGTACAGATAACTGTGCTGAGAAAATACTATAACATTAGACAACTAAACAAAGTGCAAAGAACAGCGGCCTATTACAGGCGCTACGCGATCATGTGCAACCGAAGCTCTGAATATTCTCCATATTAACACCATATCATATATGTACCGCGGTTAGACAGCGCCAAATATCTAGGCCTACCTCGTATTTGATAAAACGTTAAACTGGAGGTCTAACATTAATAAAAGAAAGAAAAATGCAGAGAGAAAAAAATAGTGTTTCATCTCCTTTGCAGGTATTTGGCTCAAGGAAAACTCAGGCTTCGCATTCTAAGCGAAACTTTCGTTGACAATCTTAGCGACATCTCGGAGGAAAAAATCAGCGAACTGGTCAGTTTCAGAAGATTTCCGCTCCCTTCTTCTATGTGCACTTTTACACAGTGGGATTTTATCCCTGCGACACACGGATGTGTTTCCTTCCTTCCTAGGAAAGGAAGGTGAAAAGTGCCAGAGACGCACGGGTAGAGAATTTGTATGTATACTTTAATTCATTTGCTTTTGCTGTTTGTGTTCTCAGCATTGCGTTCGTGTCAAAAACACCCTCAAAGCACAAAAAAGTATGAATGAAGGAAGATATAAATGTAAATAATCTCCTGGGCACAATTGCATCGGGTAAAAGTACGGCGGGACTCCAAAAGAGTATATCAAAAATCCAAAGTGCTCTGTTTTTCACATCAACATTGACAATCAGGTCACGTGAGGTGCGGTGTTCAAATGGCACTAAAGCGCTAATTGAGGCTCATCATGGAACGTTGAAGCTATCACTTCTACCTACCTACCTACTTACTTACTTACTTACTTAGGTGGCGCTACAATTCGGGGTGAACCTGGGCCTCCATTAACAAGCATCTCCAGTTAGCCCTGTCCTTTGCTAACTGCCTCCAGTTGCGCACCCCAAGTTTCGTTACGTCCCCTTCAACTTGTGCGCGCCACCTAAGGGCAGGTCTTCCTCTACTGCGTTGGCTCTCCGGGTTGGAATCGAAGACTCTACGGGCCGAAGCATTTGTGTTCATCCGCTCTACATGTCCTAGCCATCTTAAACGACTGATGCGCAATTTTTTGACTAGATCGATGTCGCTGTACAGCTCGTATAGTTCGTCGTTAAATCTCCTCCTCCCAAGCCCGCCAACGCAAACGGGACCGAAAATTTTGCGAAGAATTTTTCTCTCGAAGCGACCGGGGATATCTTCATCTGCTTTTGATAGAGTCCAAGCTTCAGCGCCATAAAGCAGGACTGGGATGATCAAGGTCTTATATAGAGTCTCCTTAGTTGTTCGGGATAGGACTTTATTACTCAATTGCCTTTTCAGCCCAAAGAAACAGCGATTGGCAAGAGTTGTTCTTCGTTTTATTTCTGCCGAGGTGTTATTGTCAGAATTGATAGCAGAGCCGAGGTAGACAAAGTCCCTTACTACCTCAAAGTTATAGCTGTCGATTGTGACGTTCTGTCCAATTCGTCGATGTTGAGTCCCTCCTTGTTGACAGCATATACTTGGTTTTGCCTCGTTTACCGTTAAACCCATTTTGGCAGCCTTCGTTGCAATACTAGCGAACGCACCGGTGACAGCCCGCTGTGTTCTCCCAATTATGTCGATGTCGTCGGCGTAAGCTAGTTCCACAGACTTTTGAAAGATTGTGCCTCCGGTGTTGGCTTGTGAGTTTCGCACAATTCTTTCAAGTATGATATTAAAAAAGTCACATGACAGCGCATCACCTTGTCTAAATCCTTTTTTGACATCAAAGGTCTCGGTGAGATCGTTACCGACCTTGAAGGAGTAGCGAGAATTGTCCAACGTCATCCTGCACAGGCGAACGAGTTTGGGATGTCAAAACTAGACGCGGCTCTGTATAGCTCGTCTCGATAGATGCTGTAATATGCGGCCTTAAAATCGATGAAAAGATGGTGAGTATCGATTTGGACATCTTGAGTTTTTTCCAGGATCTGCCTAAGTGTGAAGATTTGATCGATTGTGGACTATCCTGTTCTGAAAACACACTGATAGGGCCCAATCAGGTTGTTGACGAAGGGTTTCAGACGTTCACACAATATCGCAGATAGGATCTTATACGCGATTGGCGCAATTGATAGGGTCTCCTTTCTTATGGATAGGGCAAACGGTGCTGAGGTTCCATTCATCAGGCATACATTCATCTGACCATATTTTAGAAATGAGTTGGTGTATGCTCTCTACCAGGTCACTTCCAGCTGCTTTGAACAGCTCGGCTGGTAAGCCGTCAGGTCCATCAGCCTTGTTGGACTTAAGTTTGGATATTGCTATCCTTACTTCGTTTTAGTCAGGTGGACGGAAGTTTTGGCTATAGTCGTCTATGTAGAATGGTTCATTCTGCCTGACAGCGGGATGTTGGTCTTCGTCGCCGTTATACAGTCTGCAGAAGAACATTTTCCATATTCTCAGCACCGACTGTAACTCTACCACGAGGTTTCCTTCTTCATCTCTACAGGTTTTTGTATAGGTCTTGTTGGTCTGACACGTTCTTTTTACCTGTTGGTAAAACTTCCGTACATTATTCCTGGAGTATAATCTCTCAATATCTTCGATCGCGCTGTTCTCTTGTTCTTTTTTCTTCTTTGACAGAAGCCGATGTTCTTCCCGTCTCTTTTGCTCGTAGAGCTCACGAGCTGCTCTTGTCCTTCTTTGCAGCACCGCTTTGTATACCTTTTGTTTAGCTGCATTTGCTTGCCGGCACTCTTCGTGAAACCATGGCTTTCTTTGTGGTGATCGAGCGAAATCCAGCACATCAGTTGCGGCACTTCTGATGGCGTGTTGGCAGCGTTGCCATTGGTCCTCGGCATTTGATGCTAGCGGCATAGGAGTCGTAGCGAGATTTCGGGATACGCGTTCGCAAAGTTTCTGGCGATCTCTTGCGATTGCAGCTTTTCAACGTTATATCTTCTCACAGTATTTCTTCTTTGTTGTGACGCTAGGGATATCCGCATTCGTACCGTGACTGCAACAAATAATGATCCGAGTCGATGTTGGCTGCTCGGAAGGTTCGGACATCCAGAATACTGGAGACATGCCTTACGTCGATCACAATATGAAAATCGCCCAGAACGATTTTAACGTCATATTTAGGACATTGCTCGTAAGCATTTGACCGTGTAAATCATAGCTTATTACTATTCAAGCTTAAGCGATTAGGTTTTCTAGCTTCTTTCTTACATTGGTTATCTTCTTATCTGTGTAATAGATACCAATTTGTAAATTTTAGGAATATATTTTCAAATAAAATTAATGTAACTTCCGCAAGGAAGTAAGTCCTCTCCTGTTTATTTTGTTTGTTAATGATATTGTTAAATTTCTACCTAATTGTAATATTTTAATGTTTGCGGATGACTTTAACATTTTTGCATCTGGCAAAGCTTTGAAATGCTGAATACAAATATGCAAAAACTTTGTATATGGTGTTCAAAAATTTACTTGTCTTTAAACGTTAATAAATGCTCTGTCATATCCTTTTCACGTCGCAAATCAATTCTTATATACAATTATGTCCTTGATAATAACGTCATTCCTCGTGTCTCTACAATAAAAGATTTGGGTGTTTTTCTTGACACAAAACTGTCATATATTAGCCACATTGAATATATTTCGAATATGGCTAATAGGGCATGGGGAATCATAGGGCGTTATGCCTGTGAATTTTCTGATCCAGACTTAAACTGATAAGCTTAAAATCTCTTGAAGTTAGAAGAACGCTGGCCAGAGCTATTTTCTTTCATACATAGGTTACGTATTGGAGAAATTGATTCCCCTGAAATCCTAAGTCTACTAAATATTAATATTCCAGCTAGTGGTTTACGGAATCAAAGATTTTTCAAAATATCTCACTCACGAACCAATTACGGCCATTCATCTTCTATAAACGGTTACATAACGATTTATAATGGAAATGCACATTTAATTGATTTTAACTCATCGGTTGATGTTATAAAAAAGAAATTGCTTGAAGCTCTTTCCCAGTCACAATTCTTATGTCTTTAATTTGATTTTTTGGTTTTTTTTTTCTTTATCAATTTATTTTGCTGCTTAATTGTTAAATTTCTTGTTTTTTTTTATTGTAATTTCTATAATATTCATTGTACTTGTATATTACCTTTGTCTAAGAAAGTCTAGAACTTTGATGATGATAACAAATAAATAAGTTTTGTCGAGGAGCTCGTGGTGGCGTCGTCCTTGCTTCTGTGGGGGTTGGGTTACGCCTACCCACAACCCCCAACCTGGGGCCACCAGCTCTACCTACCTACACTAACAGATTTTAAGATTTCTTGTAAACCTAAGTGATAAGCAATCATCACAAATAAAAGCAATATTCTTATACGAGCGCACTAAATTCAGATCATATTCTGGTAATTGCGTAGATTTGGTCTAGAATGCTTTTTCGCAGAAACAACCACACTTTATTATACCCTATCCTAAGGGTATATTAAGTTTGACACATAGTTTGTAACATGGAGAAATAATCGAGATAGACTATAAAGTATATATATTCATGATCAGTATTAATAGCGAAATCGATTGAGCGATGACACCGCTTTTGGGCCTTAAATTTTGAGCTAGGCGGATGAAATTTCATAGTTCAGTACAGACTTCAGCATGACCACGCCCACTTTATAAGGACTACATGGAAAGGAAGATAGGGTATCGAACGATGCGTTCCAGACGGATTGTATCTTTCCTGTATGTTTTTACTTGCACCTATATACATACATACATACATAAGTCATACTCCGGACAGACTCCGAGGGTTTCGTCCAGTAGGTAGGGGCGCGTGCACATATTATGCTGATATTTTGGATAAAGATTACATTGACTTAAAGTTAATTATCATTGAGCGTAGCCGATTTCCCACAACGAATCCGCATTCGAACATATGCAGTCTTTTGTGACAGCTGTAATAAATGTCGCAATTTTTTCGTTTTTGCATGCCTGGTCCTATCAACCGTATTTCCTGGATCGGATCCGCCTTGTACCGGGTAAATTACTTTTAACTCGTAGTTCGTGAACGTTCCGGGTCTTGATATTAAATGAGGGGTCCGTTGTTATCCGAGGCTGGTGTCTCTCTCATAACTATTTGTTTTTTTCCTCCGATGTCAAAATCATACTCGGGAACTTCAATGCCAAAATCAGTAGAAAAACATCTTTGGCGGATTAGTCGGAAATCACAGCCTCTACGACACGACAACAAACAACGGCTAATCGATTTTTCAGCAACTCGTAATAGGTTCATAAGTAGCACTAGGTCTCAAAAACTACGAATATACACAGCAACCTGCCACTCTCCAGATGGTCGAACCAAATCGACCACGTGCTACCAGATGCGAGGCACGCATCCAATACTACAAACTTTCAGAGGAGTAAACGTCGACTCTGACCATTTTCTTCAAATTTAGATCTCGACTATCCAACGAGAATAAGCTGCAAACCGGAAGCCTTAGCACGGCTGGATTAGCCAGAGCCTACAGAAGAGTCTCACAATAGAAAAAACATCCGAATGTTTTTTAGGACAGTCAAGCAACTGGCAGCTTACTTCAAGCCCGGAACGCACGCTCTTCGAAACAGTGAAAGAAACCTAATCACCGAAACGTCTGTAGCAGCATTTCCAGCAACTACTTAATAGACATCAGGTAGAGAGAGTGATAGGGCAAGAACCCGCATCCAGTCAATGATAAAGCCATCCCCACTCCCAGTTTTGAAGAGATTGGCTAAGCTATCAAAAAGCTGAAGACCAACAAAGCCGGTTCTGATGGTCTACCAGGTGGCCCGGTAGACCCACGATCATTCAAATTTTCACACTAAAGCCAATCTTGGAAAAAACCTACGAATTTCCAGCTAGCGCCGCATACATATCATCATCTTCTTGAGCAAATATTCGTTTCCTGTAAAATTTTGAACTCGAGATTTTGATTGAACTTTACAACAAAAACGAAATACTTTGTTTTTTAAATCTCTCAGTTCAATGTTATCGTCATAATTCCATCCTTTCATGCGATTATTTTATTAAGCATTATAATTAGAATAAATAGGCTTGTATTGCAATCCTGAAAAGTTTCTAAACTTATAACATAAAGGTGCAAGTACTTACGACTCAATATTCTATTTTATTGAACTAAGCCTATTCGTCAAAGAGATCGACGAATGATCCGAGGAGAGATAATTTTTTCGATTTTATGTACAATACATATTACTAAAGCGTTATAGAAGATAATAATCTTATCCCTGACCACCAGTTTGGGTTTAGATTGACGATTGATTCGACGATTGACCAGGTGGACCAGGTGAATAGAAGTACTGACGTAACCGAGAAAAACAAATGCTCAGAGATCAAAGAAATTCCGGTCGGCGTATCGCAATGAAGCATTCTTCGGCCGCTTCTCTATCTGTTATACATACATGTACTCGTGATATACCGAAAGAAAATCCTTGCTATGGTTACCGATGACACCGTTCTAGCAGTAGGTCAAATAATCGAAGAAACGACTGCAAATGCACTAAATAAAGTAAATGAATGGACGAGGGATTGACGGATCGCCCTCAAACTAAATCTGTTCACGCGAATTTTATCTATAAGAAAACTAATAACTTGCCATTTTTCCTAAACTTGGCTCAAATAGCTTTTGCAAACGAAGGCTGAAACTCGCCGCAAAACTGAAATGGAATTCGCACGTAAAAATGAAACATAAAGAACTCGAAATAAAATATAGAGAAATGTAGTGGTTACTAGAAAAACATTCCCAGTTAAGTATCGAGAACAAACTGCTTTTATACAAGCAAGTGCTAAAACCGATGTGGAACTACGGTATACAACTTTGGGGTTGCACTAAAAAATAAATGCAAATATTTTACAAACTTTTCAAAATAAAGTGCTTAGAGAATCTGTCCAAGTATCGTGATATACTTCAAACGATGGTATCCATAGAGATCTCAGAATTCCAATCAATCTCAGAATTCCAATCCAAATTACAATCGAAGCTTAAACTAGAAGCTTCACACGAAAGCATAGAAACTAATCGAATATACAAATAATACAAATAATACAGTCCTACAAATTTTGGACGAGAACAATTTATTGCGCCGAGTGAAAAATTCCATCAGCGTAAGTTCACGCTTACGTGAACTCTTGAACAGATTAATTTTAAATAATATTGCCAATTCTTGCGCATTGAATTTTGGTATTGTAAAAAAGGAGAAAATTGAATCTTTTCAAATATATAAAAATCATTACGTGAAAAGACGTGGGTATATAATTTTACTTTAAGAAAGCAAGAATTGAGGTTTGAATACGAACAAACCAGAAACAATACCGATATTTCTAGGTTCTAAATAAATAGTACATACGTTGTGATTCCTCAAAAATAAAAAAACATACAGAAAAGCTACAATCCGTCTGGAACGGATCGTATGATACCCTATCCTCCTTTCTATGTAGCCCTTATAAAGCGGGCGTGGCCATATTGCATTTTGTACTGATATACGACGATAAACTCGAACGTTTGAGTATGTTAAATGTAAAATTTCATGAAAATATTTTTTTTTATGAAAACACCTCCAAAAAGTGGGCGTGGCCTAAACTGTTGTATGGGTAAATTGTAGGCAATCTAAATGCCTACATATTTAATCTTAACAAAAATTTTCGGTTTCATATAATTTAGTGAAGTTATGAAAAAGTGGGCGTAACAGTGGGCGGATTTTAAACATTTTTACACTTTTACACCTTCTCAAAAGCTCAGATATAAAATTTTATCCTCCTAGGCCAAAATTTGAGACCCAAAAAGTGGTGACGGACGGACGGACGGACATGGCTAAATCGTCTTTGCCATTGCTACTGATCACGAATATATGTATATACTTTATAGGGTCTATCTCGATTATTTCTCTATGTTACAAACTATGCATCAAACTTAATACACCCTTAGGATAGGGAATAAACATACAGAAAAGTTATAATCCGTCTGGAACGGGTTATGTGATACCGATCCTCCTTTCTATGTACCCCTATAAAGTGGGCGTGGCCATATTGCATTTTGCGGGGCTGCGAAAGAAATTTTAGGTGTTGTCTGGGGATTGAACCTCGAACCCCTCGCTCTGTAATCCAACGCACTAACCATTTGAGCAATGGCGCCCACAAGCCAGAGTTTACATACACCAAAAATTATATAAACTGTCACTTGTCACTGTCAAAGAGCTAAATCTCAATTGAATAAATGTCAGTCAATTGTTTACTTTATTTGGCCAAGTATAACTGATCGAAGAAAGCAATGAACGCTTAAAACCGATAAGACTATTAATGTGTTACTATTTAGGAACATCTTGTTTCTATATGTTTACTCGTATGTCAGAGAGAAAACGAAACCAAAACGAAAACATACAGAAAAGCTACAATCCGTCTGGAACGGATCGTATGATACCCTATCCTCCTCTCTATAAAGTGAGCGTGGCCAAATTGCATTTTGTACTCAAATATAGCTATAACGTCGAACGTTTGAGGATGTTACATCTAAAATTTTATCAAAATCGGTTTTTTGATGAAAACGCCCCCAAAAAGTGGGCGTGGCCTAAACTGTTCTATGGGCGAATTGTAGGGAATTTGAATACCTAAATATTTGGTCTTAACAAAATTTTTGGGTAATTTAATGAAGTTATAAAAAGTAGACGTGGCGGCAGTGGGCGGATTTAAAAAGATTTTACATTTGAACTCTATCTTTTTCTTAGAATTTAAGCCCAAAAATCGGTTTTTTGATGAAAACGCCCCTAGAAAGTGGGCGTGGCCCAAACTTTTGTATGGGTGGATTGTAGGGAATCTGAATGCCTAAATATTTGGTCTTAACAAAATTCTTCGGTTTCATATAATTTAGTGAAGTTATGAAAAAGTGGGCGTGGCAGTGGACGGATTTAAAAAAAATTTACACTTGTACTGTATCTTTTTCTCAAAATTTAAGGCGCAAAAAGCGGTGACTTACGTCCTAACGGACGGACGGTCATCGATCAATCGATTTCGCTATTGATGCTAATCACGAATATATATACTTTATAAGGTCTATCTCGATTATTTCTCGATGTTACAAACTATGTGTCAATCTTAATATACCCTAAGGATAGGGTATAAAAACAGAAACGTCAATACACTTAGACTAGCAATAGGTCCATTGTGATAATGCATGGATCATAGGAGAAAGTTTTTCTCTACCTACTCGTTAAACCATATTGAACCTCTGATGAAACGTAAGAGACTATTGATATCTATGTTTATCAGATCGCCTAAATCATTATAACAGTAGAGCTTCTAAGTAAAGCTTCCTTCTGCGGGAGAGAGCTGGGCAGAAACAAGGAAGGTGAGGAATGGTTTCATCCATGCAGCTTCTACAAAAGTCATTCGCTCAGCCTTGTGGCATGCTTGCCTATTGAAAATGTCCAGTAATGACACCTATTGTAGTGGCAATATGCGACCTGTTGAGAGAAATCAAATTCTTAGAGCGTTTTAAATCCAGCTTTGGACAAATTTGTTTTTTTCACTAGTCCACTTGTTTATACATATGTATATAGCGATTGGTATACCTAAAGTGCCTTTTCAGTAGTTTCTTATCAAAACTGTTGGGTAAGTGGATATCAATTAAACGTTCTAAGGTTTTTAAGAGGAATGATGATAGAATAATTGGTCGGAAATCTTTTAGATTTGTGTACATTTGTCCGCCGCGCCGTGTGATTGAATACAACTTTAACTTCTCTCTATATCTTTCGGATATACACCAGAATTAGACAACTTTTTGAAATTGTCTCGAGCACCGGCAAGATTATGTCCGATGCCATCGGCAACTCGGCAGATATTATTTCGTCAGTCCCGCTGATTTGTATGGTTTGGAGTGAATTGTTATACGTGCAGATTGACTAGTAAAAACCATATTGCTAAAGACTTGGGAACTACCTGGGAAATGACTATCAAGCAGTAAATTTATCGAGTCATCGCTGGAAGTCGAACAGGACCCATAAGCTTTCTTGAAGAAGTTACTTTACCTCAATATTATATTATTTATATGAAATAATATTATATTATACATATGTATATGAAATGAATTAGTTTTCTGCAATGATATAAAACTTTAAGTACTTTTTTTTGTTATTTTATTTTTTTGCAAAAATTACGATAAGGATATAATAACATATTTATACAATGGACAAAACGACATATATACGTACATCTAACATTTAGATGTGCACGTTGAGAGAATATTATACGTATGTACATATTTAGAATTACAGCTATCAAAATTCCAAGCGACTACAAAAGGACACGAGAAGATTTAAGTTGACTTTTCCTCCTATACCCCAGTCACTAGAAGCCCAACTTTTTGGATTCAGACAGGACCCGAGAACTTGAATTCAAATTAACAGAGAAAAATTAGTTTCAGCACATGGGTTATTATATGGTGGTTTTCTAAGAAAATGTAAGGATATTACATTGCGTAAACCTAAAGTCACTTTGAAGCCTTCAGTAAACCACAAGTTGAAAGCTTTTTATGAAATGCTTTTGAATGCTAACAAACAAAATTTTTAATGTGGATGAGTTACGTCTCTCCACTGTTCAGAGTCCTCAAACATTTTTAGCAACGACTGGTAGAAAGCAAGGTGGTTGTGTCACCAGTACTGAGCGCGGAATCAGAATGATGGTTGGAAGCTAAATGAATGCAACTGGTATGTCGGGGTTGATGACCTCAAAATTGTTTCAAAAATGGCTAAAACACTTACAAACTCATGCAATTATTTATGTATTGCTTATCAATTGTGCTTGGATTGTGTTGGATTTGCGTATATATAATTATGTCATTCAGTCCTTTTGTAAAGATCAATTATTATCAACCGATTGATAAATTTGTCAATTAAAACTAATAATGGTATTGCGAAAAACCATTGATAAATATCTGAGATTTTGTAAACATCACACAAAAAATAAAGTTATTGTGAATGCGAATTCAAGTTTGACAAAATAAAAGCAGTATCATTTCTGTAATTTTGGACATACATACTTCTTCTATCATACATAAGACTTTCGTTGATCAATGTTCTTTTATTTAATCAGAACCAATCACAAATTCAATTTAAAGGATGAACTTAGCACCTCAAATTGATCGTGACTTCCAATTCTCAAATGTAAATTTTATTTTTTAATACAGATGTTATATGCAAATGCTATTTCTCACCTACCGAAGTGTCGTGAATGACATAGCATATTTCTCATTTTTGTTTGTTTGTCAGGTAAGCAGTCTTCTTAGGTACCAACTAACTGCAGCTATTCTGTGAAAAGTGTTGTATACCACATTAGCAGTGCCATTGTAAATAAAAAAAATCGTAACAGTTCGTGAGGCGTGAATTCATTAATTTACAGTCAAAAAAATATTACTTTTGTATCGTAAATAATTCATAAGTGTAGACATGGTCATACGGTAATGTTAACTTAAAAATAGTCAACAAATACTATATGCTTTTTTTCATCTTTTGCACATAGAATATTTTACTGCGTACTATCTTAAGTTTTAGTTACAACTTACATAGTAATTTTGCACTCAAAATATAATTATATCAAAATGTAGGTAACTTTTAATGTTTACATATTCCATGAACTTAAAAAACAGCCATATGCAAACATATACACATCATACATACATATTATACAAATGTATATATGTACATATTATATGTTTTCCTTCGTCAAATGGAATACTGATTGTTTTTGGCCATTATAAGTTGGAAAGGGCTATAGTTTTAAATAATAAGAAAAATAAATTCTTATTTAAAAAACGGTAATCCTTAATTAAATAGGACTACCATTATTTTTAATAGTTTAACAAAAACGATGGTCTTCTGAATCAAATTACATATACATATTTACTTACAGGAAATTCGAGTTTTTTTGACAATAAATTTGGCACAAAAAAAATAATATAAATAGACCTCCCAAAATGTGTTTATGTAAACTGTTTCTTTTCTGATATCAATTAGTAGTAGTTGTAGTAGGAATTTTATTTAGAAAAAAAAACAAAGATCAAATTTCAACAATGGCTAATGTCGTGGTGGATTGTTAATATTAAATTCATAAGCATGTAATATAGTTCTATCAATTTAGTTTGTAATATTTAAAGAATGCGATTTAGTAGTTAAATTCATCTATTAACTCTTTCCGATACCAAAAGGCGTTTTTTATATATGTAGCTGTACACTTTTTTCCAGTGCAGACCGTTTTGGGCGTTGAGTATGTTGATCATTTCAAGGTATGCTTTGCTAAAGTACTTTCGACGAAATTCCGCAATCGCTGGACATCTTCTCAGATAGATCTCCATATCTTCATTTAGTCCGAGATTACAGAGTGAACACAATATTCTTTAAGGTTCCCGATAGTGGCAGTCGGTGAGTCCTATTAATCCGGTCCGTATTTTGAAGATCCACATTATTTTGTCTTAGCGGTTGTTGTCATAGAATATTTTGTACCCTGCGTTGCGGTTCAAAAACCTGTAAAGGCTTAGTGAACTTTCAGTAGCTCTTCTCGAGCTACTTCTTTGAAGTTTTTTTTACGTTTTTCCGACAGTATCCCCACAAGATTTAATGTAATGCTCGTCCAATCGACGCTAGGGCTACTAAAGTTTCAACTATTTTCCTTGCTAGTTGATGAGGATGTCTGTGGATTTCATATTTTTTTTTTGTTTGGAGGTCGCTGGAAGGAAAAATCATCAAAAGACAATACAGAGGCGTATACTTCTAAATTAACGTGGTTGAGAAGCCTAACTTTATGTCTTTGAGTAACTTTTTTAACTTCATCATCAACCATTTCAATAACTAGATCTCTATGTACCATGGTGCATTAACTATGTTTCGTAGTACTTTATTTTGGAAACTTTGGATTTTTTGTAAATATGTCTGGAATGTACATGCCCATAACTGGAGCCCGTAGGTCCACACAGGTTTCAAAACTTGCTTATATAGCAATAATTTATTGTAGTTGGACAGGGATGAGAATCTGTAGCGCATGTTTAATTCGTATCTCTTTTTCTTTACATGTGCTTTCCAGAGTAGTTAAGCGTCTAGAGTCATGCCTAGATATTTGGCTGTATTTGAATATTCAACTACATTGTTATTTATGTACATATACTGGAATGTGTTGCACATTTTTATACGTTAAATTAATATGGACTGACTTTAGGTCATTTAATCTAATATGCCATTTCTTAGTCCTTTCTGAAATATTATTTACCGCCTTTTCAAGCTTTTTTATTACTACTTCGACAGTTTCTCCCACAGCAAGTACAGCAGTATCATCTGCAAAAGCTGCTATAGTGATTTGTTCACTTTCAGGTAGATCACTGGTAAATAATAGATATAGTACTGGACCTAGTACACTACCAGTGGTACTCCAGCTTTGATTTCGCTTAGCGTTGAGTACTCTGTTTCTTGTTTAATTCTGAAGAATCGCTGTATTATATAGGACTCTAGAATTTTCGAGTACTGCTTCGGCAGTTGTTTTTGCAATTTGTGGATCAGTCCTTTGTGCCAGACTTTATCGAAAGCTTGTGCTATATCAAGAAATATAGTAGAGCATATCTTTTTCTCTTCAAATGCCTTTTCGATTTTATCTGAGATTCTATGCACCTGGTCGATCGTAGAATGCTTATTTCTAAATCCAAATTGATGGTTTGGCACTAGCGATTTTTCTTCAATTATTTTTTGCAGGCGCTTCACCAGCATCTTTTCGAATAACTTAGACAACATTGGTAGTATTGATATTGGGCGATATGAGGTTACTTCGCTAGGTAGTTTGCCTGGTTTTGGAATCATTATAACCTCCGTGACTTTCCACATGCTCGGCACATACCTTAAACTGAATGCAGCATTTATAATCTGCGCTAGTTTTTTTTAGACATTTTTTTGCAAATTTTTTTTTAATTTCCCCCGTAATCAAATCAAACCTTGGGGCCTTTTTTATATTTATGCCTTCTTTTATTTCTTTTGCAAGTTCTTTAGATGTGACCGCTTGAATAGGTCTGTCTTCTTCGCACGTTTCTTCCGTTTGTTGAAAATCTTTATGTTCATAAGTTTGGAAGACGTCTTCAAGATACTCAGCATTTCATCATCATCATCATTTGTAAGATTGGTAAGGTAAATTTTTAGAGACTCATTATTAAATTCTCTTACTGATTTTCTAAGCTTATTATTTAGGTTGTTCAGTTTTGTTTTGTTGCTTGGTGCCCTTGTCTGTTGCCAACGTTTTCTAGCTTTCCTCTGTTCTGCTATAATTTCACATATTTCATGAGGGTAAGAGTTTTTTTTTGGTTTGGGAGGTGCAGCCCGTGCAGCCTTTTGTATATTGAGTGTAAATATTTGCACTGCTTCTTCTAGTTGATCTTCTGTTTGTATAGGTGATGATATAGGTTGGACGTAGTTCTAGTCAGTCAGCCTATTAACTAGTTTTGGGCTATGTTCCTTAGTTATTATTTTATCGCCAAGTGTAAGAAGTATTGTAGAGTGATCTGATTGTAGATTTGGCTCTTCTTCTACGCTTATTTTATTTGAGGAGATATTTTTTGTAATAAAAAAGTCGACAAGATCAGGAGTCTTATTCCTATCTGTTGGCCAGTAGGTAGGTTTCCCCGTTGAGTGATATTTGCCGCCACCTTCTTTAATTGTTTCATATAATGCTCTTCCTCTAGTATTCTTAATTTAGATCCCCAATATTTATTCTTGGCATTAAAATCTCCTCCCGCGATCAATCTTTTGTGAAATATGCGGAAGAAGCTTTCAAAATCATTTTTCTTTATGCTATAGCTAGAAGAACAGTATACTGATGCAACAGATATCTGTCTGCTCGTTTTTATACTTATGGAAAATCTTTGGATCGCATAAGATTAGAATTTGGATTCTATATTGTGCTCAATCGCATTCTTTATTAAGACTATTCTAAGCCCCGCCTTTTGCGCAAATATGAGGATGTGGGAAGTGATGTAATTTATACCCTTGCAGTTTAAAGTCAGTTGTAAATTTAAAGTGCGTCTCTGAGATAAGACATTTGTCTATATATGTAGTTTATGTCGAGAGTCACTTGCATTTCTTCCATGTGATTATGATTCCATCCAAAGATTTTTATTTTATCCATCATGTTTGTCTTTTTGTAACAGCCCTTTTATTACTGTTCTGCCTCTCAAGGAGTGATATTCTTTCTAAAATTGTCTTATTTTACTTATCCATGGAATCCATTCTGTTTAGTATTTCTTTCATTAGGGGTTCCATTGCAGTATTTGGCTTCACTTTGCTTTTTTCGACTTTTCCAACTTGTTTTTCTGTTGTTGTTGATGCTGCTTGAGCATACATATTTCATACTTGTACCCGCGGAAGTTTTTGGTCCTGAGTCCTTTTTAATAATCTCTTGGTCTTTGAGTTTTTCTTTTTGTTTGCTTTGAGTTTTTTGTTAAGTCCTTTTTGACTTTAGCTGCGTCCTTATTTAAGCTTATTGGTGGTTTCCTTTGCTTTTTGTCTTTTGCAATTTGAATTTCTTTTGCAACTAAACATCCTCTATAACTAGCGGGATGGTTTTCATTGCAATTCGAGCATTTAGGTGGCTCATCATTTTGTTTTTTCATACAGTCTTTAGTATGGTGACTTCCCGCACACCTTTTGCACCTTGGGTTTACACTGCAGTATTTATGCGTATGTCCATACTTTTGACAATTTTTACATTGCGGAACTAGTTTAGATTTCCGTAAAGAATGGATTTCAACCTTCAGTCCAAGTATGTCTTTAATTTCATATATCTTCCTCAAATCATCGTCATGCTCAAAACTGAGCACAAAAATTGGAAGCGGTATTTTGCTTTTGTATTTAAGCATATTGACGACCTTTAAGTCTTTTTTAATGCTTTCTGGCGAGCACGAGTAATGCATTTTTTTCACAATAACCTTTATTGGCCTGAATTGTTTTCTCTCGTACTAATAATTGTTTTCATTGCACTTTATTTTGGTTTAGGATTTTCGTAAGGTTTCTATACGATTCCTCTTCTACCACATTAATTTATATATCATTATTATTGATTAGCACTGTACTTGCTTTTATTTTATTTTCCTCCAACAATTTGACCAACCTTTCATATTTATTTATTTGAAGTGCTATAATTGGTGGAGGTTTAATTAGTTTTTGTTTTTTTTATTTGAAGCATACTCAGTAATTGTGCAGCTTTCTTTTGGGGATGAGATTTTTGGGGATGTACTCATTTTACGTTTTTTATTTTTATTTTCCATGTGACGATGTCCTTCCGTCTCTTTTTTTAGTTCTTCTTCATCTGTTGAGAACTCGACAATTTGAGCATTCTTTTTTTTTCACTGATTTGTTCTTTCAACAATTGCAACTCTTGCTTAAGACTATTTTGTTCTTTGAGCAGTGTTTTGTTGAGTTGCTTGAACCCATCTCTCTCTTCACAGGATTTTGAAGGGTTTCTTTATCATATTTTTTCTTAGATGGGGGTGTTCTCTTAATCCTTTTACTTCTTCCAAAAGGCTAATTTTTATGCAACAAATTGTTCCCCCCAGAATCCATGGGACCGACCTCCTAAGAGTGTGGATTTACCAGTGTAACTGGCATACCACCTGGGGTATGTATATCTTTTGTTTTGATCATTGCATCATTTGTTTTCTTTTAACTTTTGTGAAAAGTTTAAACTCTTTGGATTTAAGTCGCCTTTTACGGCGGCCATACCTTGCCCCGGGTATATTCTAATCCTTCGGAATAGGGGGGATGTCATATTTAAAAAGATTTTGTAAATATATTCCACGTGCGACTTAAGTGTATATATGTAGATGTGTTTCAATAAGACCTGTTTCGAGAAATATCGCATAGTTTGGTGTAAATTGCGATAAATTAATCAAGTGTTTTAGCCAGAAACGTTGTTATTTATCTATACAGTTGAAATCCTTATAACGCCATAATTCAGCTGCATAGATTAATCTAATGGCAGAATTGAATACGTTGCACTTCGATGATAGCTTAAGCCTTTTGTTGGACATGAAATTGTTCCATATTGTGCATAAATTAATTTATGATATTGTGTAAACACTATTTTTCGCTAAATATTCCCTTTCTTTGAGCTGATGTACAAAAGCAATTTATATTTTCTTTTCTTTATAGGTCCATTTTTCTCTTCGTGATAATCTTACGGACTTTCTGAAAACCATAATTTTGGATTTATCTGTATTAACTTCTAGATTCCATAACTTATACTACTGTCTGTCTATAATTTTTTGAAACATTTCTACATCATCGGCTAATATTACTATAACATCGGCATACATCAGCCGCATATGGATGTTACCCATATGTATCCCTTCTCCATTTAAATTATTTAGGTCATCTAAGAATAACGCAGTGGACTAAGGAGGCATCATTGTTTAACTCCCATATTAGTTTCGAAATAACCAGACATTTCCTCTGCATCTCAGATGGCTGCTTTAATGGCATAATTCCTTCAATGATATTCTCATACATAACAGCTTACAGAACAGACATTTCTGCGGTATGGTGCGTTTTTTTAAATTCATATGGTATTCTATCCTCACCTAGCGCTTTGTTTGACTTAACTGTTCAAATATCTTCCATGCAAATCATTTTATCCAGTTCTTGAACTTCTACAAAGTGTTCCATGTATTCAACCAGCGGTGATATCAATTATTGCAGTAGAAATAAAACTTGGACAGCTTAGATTTGTGCTTGATCTCAACATCTATCGTCCGCAATTGCCAAGTGTCTTCATGATGCGAATATATGTACGTGATTCTTTGCAACCTCTTGAGTGGAGAAGCCTAAATTAGACTTGAAACGCTTACGAAATCTATAATACTAGTACCTATTCTCTGGATAAAGCTACTTCGACCTTCTTAATACTAACCGACGAATCATTTCAATCTATTTTGGTACATTAATACAGATATGAGCTATCTCAAACTTTGACTTACTTCAGCTAAAGTAGCCGATCGAACGAAATCAAAATGATTTAACTGCATATTTAGTAAATTTTCATGTCGTTTACATAATAATGATTAGATCGTATAGTGCTAGTAATAATCTTGAATATATTCGTGGTATACTAATCATTTTGCTATCCACTAGTCTAGTTATAGTTTTAGAAGAAAACGCTAAAAAAAACATTCTCTGTTAGATTGGCGAATAGAACTTGAATTTTGGAAATAAATTTTCACGACACGTAAGCTTTAGTGATCCATAAGTCTTACCATGTTTATTTCCCAAAATGTTTAGGCCGGTGGACCTAAGGCCTAGGTTCTCACAACCATTGGTGTTGTGCATGTTATACTGTTTAATGGCGTGTCCGAAGAAGATTTTTCATAACACTTCATATACTCTCGGATGTTTGTCAGACGTTACCCAGAGGTGGGGGTGAAAGAAATTTAGGTGTTTGTCTCCGGATCGAACCTCGAACCCTTCGTTCCGTAATCCAACCTACTTGAGCTACGGAACCCACTTCTCTAAATATATGGTCTTAATAATATTCTTCAGTAGTTTCCTTTACGAGACTATTTACCTTGCCGCGGTGTAGAACTAAATCTCGTCAGAGGAGACCGAAGCCAAAAGGTAGTCATCTTCTCTCCCAAATTCCCATCCACCCTCCCCATCACTATATCCTACCGCTCTTCCTACCAACAACCCTTCCCTTCCTAAGGGCTGGATCAAGGCATCATACGACCCATGACGATGATCAACCTGACTGGGGCCCCATTGCAAAAATAGCTCGTCGCAAACGGAGTTTCCGGACACCTGGGGACCCCCGGACTAGTAAGTCTTATCTATTAAATGCGGATCCCTGCACAGGTGGACATCAGTCAGCCTCTTAAGGAGCATACAGTAAAGGGAAATCGGTTGAAACGGCCCTTCACTCAATAGTTAGCATTATTGAAAAATCTTTAGATTGCAAAGAGTATAGTTCGGTAGCGTTTCTGGGCGTTGAGGGAGCGTTTCACAACGACATCGAACTAAAATACATTGAGTACATACTCTCCCAGCTCCTTTCAACAAAAATTTCGAAACCTAGATATGTATATACCGTCTGGGACTGACTGGTAATATAGGGTCTGGCAGTGCATCCGTTTGCCTCGGAAGCAGGTGGAGGTGTTTTCTCCCAAAATCGGAACTGCAAGATCTCCTTCCGCTTTTTCAAACACTGTAGCAAGTTCCAGGCGGAAATAATGGCGATCAAGGAGGCCCTGTCGTGGCTAAGGTACAATGAAATATCCGCGAGGTGTATCACCATTTTTATCTAAAGTCAAGACGCGATTAAATCCCTGGATTCGGACACCTTCAATTCCAAAGTTGCCCTTAATTGCCGCTTATCTCTTAACGAGATGGCAGAACAATTTAAAATTTACCTCATTTGGGTGCCGGGCCATAGGGACCTTCCAGGAAATTGCATGGTCGACGAACGCCTGGCTTGGTGCAACTCAGTCGACTACACCGGAGAAGGAAAATCTTTACATCGCTCTCGCTACGTGTAAACTCTT
This sequence comes from Xylota sylvarum, assembly GCA_905220385.1. Taxonomy (NCBI): domain Eukaryota; kingdom Metazoa; phylum Arthropoda; class Insecta; order Diptera; family Syrphidae; genus Xylota; species Xylota sylvarum. Next base: position 37,817,251 of record LR999959.1, read on the forward strand.
AATTAAGCAAAATGCGAGTAATGCTACTAACCGCAGGTGGTCGAACTGTACCACGCGCTCTATCACGAAACAGATCTGGCCCAAGCTGGATCTCAAGCGCTCCAATAGTCTAATAAGACTAAAGAGATCTTTCATCAGCACAATAGTAGGTGTCATTACAGGACACTGCGAGGCATGGCTTCAGGCTGGATCTCCCGGCAAACGACATTAGCCGCCTTCAGCGCTTTATGATAAGCTCATGCTGGTTCAACGGCTAGTTTGAGGACACTAGATCCTGTGGTATCACAATGAGCCTGAGTGTGGCTGCACTTGCTACAGCCTGCCAATCGAACCTAACCTAATATGATTCTGTTTCATGTAAAGTAGTGAAGTTCTGAAAAATTGGGAGTGGCAATGGGCGGATTTCAAAAATGTTTACCTTTATATTGTACCTTTATATCAGAAGCCCATATATGAAATTACATCCTTCTAGCTCAGAATTTAAGCCCCAAAACGCGGTGACATATGGACGGACAGACATGACTCAATCGTCTTCTCTATTGATGCTGATCACGAATATTTATATTTTATACGGTCTATCTCGATTATTTCTCTATGTTATAAGATATTTATGTATCAAACTTAATATATCGTTAGGATAGAGTATGGAAAATAAATAAAAATAGAACAAAATAGTAAATTCATTTGGTACATAACCTAAAATACAAAATCAGAAAAAAAGATGTATTTTCTAGTTGCAATACACTATTTATTATTAAGACAAGATCAATTTATTATTTTAAAATAAATTGGTCAATTTTTCTATATGACTAAATAACAGCAGATGTTAAGCAAAGCGGAGTGTCGGAATACTTACTTAGGTCCTTTAACCCCTCGGGGGGCATAGGGCGTCAACCACACCTGCGCGCCATCTTGTTCGTACTTCTGCAAAGCGTTTGAGCTGCCTGCAATTCATTCCTAGAGAGCTCGATTCCTCCTCAACTGTTCTGCGCCATGTTTGCCTAGGTTGTCCCGCTATTCTGCCTGCTTGGGTGAGCGGATTCCACTGCATGGCGTATTTCGCAATGGAGTTGTCTTCGCGCTGTAGGGTGTGTCCAATCCACTGCCACTTTCTCCTTCTGATAGTAATGCTTATAGGTTCTTGGCCCGTTCTCATATAAAGATGTTCGTTGGAGATCCGGTTCGGCCAAAAAATCCTCAAGATGATTCTTAAACATTTATTTACGAAGACTTGTAGTCTGCGTGTGTTAACGGTGTCCACCTTCCAGGTACTGCACCCATACAGCAGTACCGATTCCACGTTAGAGCGGAACAGTCGCAGCTTGGTTCTTAAGCTGATAACATTACTTTTCCAGATTGCGGATAGCATACCGAACGCAGCTTAAGCCTTCCCGATTCTACTGCATACGTCCAGTTGGGTGCCATCGCGATTAGCCGAGACTTGTTCATTAAAGGCTCTGCCACGAAAGGAGCTCTCAAACTGAAAGAATCCAACCTGTGGAAAGAGACCACCTATGGACATGCGGTAATATTAAACGCTGTAAAGACAATGGGCAGGAAATATAACTCCGAATGCTTCACAGCAACATCGGATTATATAGACCCCTACAACGACTTCAATTTTGATACCCCAATCCTATTCCCAAGCCGAGCAGAGTGGGAGTCCAATAATATAGACAACGATCTAGGGATCAGTCTACACAAATAGCTCAAAAATGGAGATAGGTACGGGAGCAGGATTTTACTCGGAAACATTGCAAAACAGGAATGATTCAGATTACCAGAAGCATGTAGTGTATTCCAAGCTGAAATCCTGGCAATAGAAAAAGCTGCTAGAAGCATAGGAGACAGTCACCCCCCGTTGACAGTCAAGCAGCTCTAAAATCGATTAAATTTATAACAATTAAATCAAAGGCAGTTAGGAACTGTCGTGATGCACTGATCACGATTAGACACCATTCCGTCAAACTCTGCAGGGTTCCCGGACATAGCAATATTGAAGGTAACGAGAAGGCAGACGCTTTGGCAAGAATGGGGTCGGAAATGAACATCAATGAAGAGGACACATCCATATTGCCACCGATTGGAAAATTGTATAGTATAATTGACGGCATAATAGAAAAAGAGGCCAACTCGTCCTGGGTATCTAGGGAGGACTGTCCCACCTCTCGCACGTTATAGCCGAAATTAGATAAAAAGAAAACAAAGAGCCTTCTGGCACTAAATCGATCCTCTATCCGCGTCCTTACTGGGATGCGACATCGGAGTCATGCTCCGTAAATGGGGAGTGGAGTCCAATGACCTATGTAGAAGCTGCGGAGATGAGGAAGAGGTGGAGTCTATCCAACATCTGCTTTGCCACTGCCCCGCTCTGCAAGAACGACGCCTTCGCACTTTAGGTTCTAGGTTCTTCGCAAGCACCGCAGAGGTAGCAGGCTTCCAGATATAGGACTTCTCTACTTTATCAATAGCACCAGCTGGTTCCCAATCCAACCAGTGATGCGATAGGTTTCTGTATTTTGCTGTTCCCACTCCATCTATTAAATAGGGGATTCACAATGAACCTTTAGGTCTCCGAGTTGACGTGATGAGTTTTTAACCGTCACAGACCCCTTCTTAACCTAACCTAACCTAACCTAGCCGAGACCACACTTCCTAAATATAGAAAGTTGTCAACTTTTTCGACTTCCTGTCCGTCAATGTTAAGTTGAGCGTTAGTGTTGGAAGTGCTGAGGGCTTTTGTTTTGGCCGTATTTATTTTGAGCCCCACTTTGTTTGCCTATGATTATGGGCCATTAAATGAAGGTCCAGTCTAGGTGTATAAAGTAAGATGTCATAGTCCAACGAATTCCATTGTTTCCTTCCGTCAATGCTGCACGGTGTACATCGCTGATAACCACCAAGAACAATAGTGGTGACAGTATGCATCCTTGACGTACTCCACTTTGGACATCAAATTCCTCTGACACCTTACCGTTGTGTAAGACGTGACACTTACTGCCCTCGTATGTAGCCTTGATAATAGCAATAAGTTTTTCCCGGATGCCTCTCCTGCGCAAGGCCAAATAGCATCTCGATTCAAGCTGTCGAAAGCCTTCTCGAAGTCGATAAACAACAGATGTAGCGGAGACCTATACTCAACGCATTGTTCAATTATGATCCGTAAGGTGTTTATGTGGTCGATGCAGGTGGATCCAGCGCGAAAGCCTGCCTTTTCGACGTCGAGAGTAAAATCTAAATGCTCTTTAATTCGGTCCAGAATTATTTTTGCTATTATTTTGGCTACAGCTGGAAGAACCTATATACCTCTGCAGTTTCCGCATTCCATCAAGTTTCCCTTTTTCGGAAGCTTCTGTGGAAATTGTTCGCTGTCCCAAGCTCTCTGTATTAGCGGATGCCACAGATCTGCTGATGTGTTTGGCGCCGCTTGAAACAGTTCGGTCGGGATGCTATCAATACCCACCGCTTTGTTTTTCTTGAGGGACTTGATTGCTGCCATAATCTCTGTTTTGCTGAGAGGTGCCGTTTGTTGCTTCGGAGTACTCATTCGAATTTGAGATTTGGTTAAAATTTAACAGTCAAATTCGTATTGAATTTTACACTTCTAATGTTACAATTTTTCTTAAGGCTTTTGTACGCCTAGGTAACTTGAGCTTTTAAGTAAAAGTGGTAACAATTAATGCAATGTATATATGTATACGTACATAGAAGGTGAATCTTCATATAAGTACATATGTACGTACTTTCATAATGTAATTTTTGTCTACTCATGTCAACCACTTTTTTTTACATTATGAATCAAAAAATTGTTTTTGTAACCAATCTTGGACAAGTTTCTGCCTAAAGGGCGTTATGTTATGATCCAATTCAAATTTTCAAAGAAAAGTAATTTAACATTGAAGATGCCAAGAAGATAATCCCTCCGACATCATTTTAGGTCATTCTTTTCAGTAGCGGCAAATAACCAAACGATCATTTCACTTAAATGACTTTCTTTACATTCAGGCAATAATTTGTGACACAGTATATGTACATGCACAAAATGCACCTATTTTCAATGAGTTTTTTTCAATAAGTAAGTGTGTAATCATTTGATATCCTATTGCCAATAGTTAGTCATGCGCATGCCGCACTCCAGCACTTTGCACAACAAAACTAAGAGCGAAAAATAGATCCCAGGCGTTTGATCATCCGACCGTAATTTTAATCCTAATTAAATGTACGAATATATTTTAAGCCGTAAGTAAATCTCTATCTGCTTGGCCCCAGATGCTATGATCTTACCGCAAAATATATGTATACCTCTCAGGATTCAGGTGAAATTTATACTATTTTTACTTACAACTATAATTTCATATAACTTTAAAGCAAGTAGTGGTTTCTTTCAAAACTTCAAACTTCACGCACTTCACCCGACAAATATGTCTGACTATTTGTACGATAGCAAACACCAACTCATTTCTAAGATTTGGTCAGACGAGTTTATGCTTGACGATCAAATCTTCACGCCTCGGCAGATCCTAGAGAAAACTCAAGAAATCCAAATCGATACCAACCACCTTTTTATCGATTTTAAGGCCGCATATGACAGCATCTAAAGAGACGTGCTATGAAAAGCCATTGTGAAAGAATTGTGTGAAACTTACAAGCCAACACCGGAGGCACAATCTTTTAAAAGCCTGTGCAACTACTAGCGTACGCCGACGATATAATTGGCAGAACTCTGCGGGCCGCCATCGGTGCGTTCGCTAGTATTAAAATAGAAGCTGAGAAAATGGGTTTAGAGGTAAACAAGAGCAAAACCTAGTAGACCGTATGAGAGCACAAGCATTCTCACGTTAGCCTCTCACTATCAACTCCTACTCTACATCTCCACGGTGATGGCTGGGTGCCTGTGGCGGTTCGCAAGTCACAAAAAGTGTGAACATCACTTTTTCAACCTTCTGTGTACGAAAAAAAAAAAGAAAAGATTTATATGCAAACTGCCATGTCAGTAGTCAGCCTGGTGTCGAGTGCGAGAAGCGCAACATCTCATAATAAAAAGACTTCTTCTCAACCAGGTTGTTTTACTGGCAGATTTTAATGTGGCACAGACCACGAGTCGTAGCTCGGTTTTTCCGGTTGGACCACAAATGGTGACCCCGACATTTTTTTTTATCAATCGCTCCAAGGAGATTTCATTAATCGCTTCGCCGAATTAATAGAATTGTAAAGAACTGAAAGACGATAGAATTGATGCATGTGCGTTCGTGTGCGACAAAGTGCGTTCATGTCCATCCAAGTGCGTTCGAAATCAACCAAGCCGACATCACGCCACATCATCAGGCCACCGTTTTGGCGCATTATCATCACCATCATAGCAAGACCAGCAATATCCACCAAAGCGACATCGGCAGCGAAGTAGCAGCATCCACCAAAACAATCATAAGGTAGCAGCCATTGACATACTATACATGGACTGCTAGTAGCTAGTTTCGCACCGGTTCCAACATTAGCACTAGCGGTCCGAGTTCGGAGCGGAAAAATTTCGAAGCTCACACTTTGTTTGATGTTGGACGTGAAAATGAGTATACATTTAATTACTGTGATTATTGCGCTAAAATTAAAAAGCGGAGAAAACTTGAAGTAAAAATGATGGAAAATTAAGTGCTGTATTTTCATCTGCTGCATTCATCTTGAAAGCAACAAAACACATAAATTACAAGTCATTATTCAAATTTTTTTGGCGACATCTGTTCGAAGGGATGACGGCAACAATTTGAAATTTAACGGTTGTACTCAGTAAATCACTTCAGCGCCAATATTTGCCTCTATGAAGAATTGCAAGATGATGGGCATTTTTGCCGCTCCGAACTCCGACCGCTAGTTATGTTGGCGACACTTTTTTCGCAAAGGTTGTATGATAATGACATTTTACTAGCAGTCCACGTATAGTATGTCAATGGGCTTAATGCTTCAAGAAAGGACTCGGTCATTAGATCGTTTACGAGATCTATATGCTTCTCGTGAATTTCTTGCTTCAATAGTTTTACTAACGGAGTGTTGTGCGGTAGTACCATTGGATGCTTGGCATCAAACGAAAGTGTTCCCGACTCTAGTCGACCTCCAACTCGAATAATTCCCTGATCATCCAGAAATGGAGCGAGGCTATTGAATTGGCTTATTTTCTTCTGTTCCTTGTAGGCCTGCAGGTCACTGTATCCCCTCTTGTCGTCGATCCTTGGAGTTTCTGGCATTATTGCAGAATCGTAGGGTTTATCCAGTTATTCGCTGAAGCGTGTTAAATGAATTGCGATGGTTAATTTTATATATAAATTCAAGCATAAATCGTTGTTGCTACAGTTGACATCTTTCGTTTTCGTCCTGTGAGTTCCGGAATTGAAAGCTCCTTGACATATTTTGCTGGACACATATCTTGATTGCCAGATAGAAAAAGAGGACTATAAAACCACAGTGTGCACGATGGCAACTTGGCTGGTTGTAGACCTCTTGTTAATACATCCGCGGGATTGTGTTTTAATAACACGTATCGCCATTGTTCGGGAAGTGTTAGACCCTGTATAGTGGCAACTTGATTGGCCACAATTGTTTGGAATGATGATGAAGGAGAGTTTATTCATGATAGGGCGATTTCAGAATCTGTCCATAAAAATGTGGGTGTATCCTTGAGTTTTAAGTCTTTCTTAATTCTGTTGGTTAACTGAGCGCCTAGAACTGCAGCACATACCTCCAATTCAATTTCAATTCAATTTCAATTTATTATGTATTATCAATTGCACATTAACATAAATATCTTTTATAGTACTTAGAGTTAAACAATGAGGAATTAAGTTCATTTAAACAGATTGCAAGTCTTAAGGCTAAATTTACAAAATAATAATGTGAAAGGATAAAAGAAGAAAAGTAAGGTGAGATAGGAAGGAGAATTAGAATATATCTAAAAGAATAGATAGCACGACATTTGATAATGTGTTGATGGTTAGTTTTTTACGTGATATAGGAATAACCTGCGGCTTATTAGGATTTAAAAGTAATCCATTTGCTATAGACCAGGAATAAATACTATCAACCCCTCTCTACCTTATCTTTAGAAAGTCTATTGAAGGTGGTTACTTTATAAATACTTGTAAAACTTCTTATATTGTTCTTATAAACAAGTCAAGCCCTAAGCAAAATGTCTGCAATTATCGTCCTATTTGTAAAATATCGTGTATTCCAAAGTTGTTTGAAAAACTAATTTACAATAAGGTTTTTTCTCTTGTCAAAAATAAATTAACCGAACACCAAGATGGCTTTGTGCAAGGAAGATCCACAATTTTTCTTCCTCCACAAGATTTAGCCATTTTTTGCAATTTTGTTGTCAAAAATTTTGAGAAGGGTTTACAGACTGATGTGATATTTGCTGATTTCGCCAAGGCCTTTGACCGCGTTAGTCACGATACCTTGGCCCGTAAATTATCTTTTCTAGGAATTCATTCTAATCTTCTCAGTTGGATTGAATCATACTTGTCCAACCGGATTCAATTCGTAAAAATCAATGATTGCGTCTCTAAACCCATTAGTGTTTCGTCAGGTGTCCTGCAAGGTAGTCACCTTGGTCCCTTATTGTTCCTATTATTCATCAATGATCTTCCTCAAGTTGTTAAGCATTCTGAATGTCTTTTGTTTGCTAATGACCTCAAAATATTTCGGTCAGTTAAATCTGACACTGATTGCAACCTTCTGCAAGAAGACATTGCTTTAGTCGATGATTGGTGTGAAAGAAATAATCTATTTCTTAATATTTCGAAATGTCAGTGCTTTACACTCTCGTGGTCAAATTTACCCATTGAGTTCAATTATTCAATTAAAGATAATAATCTTGTTAGAGTCACTTCAAAAAATGATTTGGGCATTATACTTGACTCCCGTCTTACATTTACAGATCATATTGACTATATTGTTTGCAAAGCCAATTCAATGTTGGATTTCATTAAAAGAAACTCAAGGGATTTTACAGATTCTTATACTTTTAAATCTTTGTTTATTTCACTTGTTAGACCTCACTTGGAGTATTGTTCGATCATACGGAATCCTTCTTATGAACTACATTCTTTGCATTTAGAAAAGATTCAAAAAAAAACTTTACAAGATTCGTAATGTTTAAATTGAATTGGCAAATCGAGACTCCCTCTTATGAAACCAGGTGTGCATTAATTAATATTAATAGTCTTAAAAGTCGTCGTAAATACTTCTCTGTAATGTTTGTTAGAGATTTAATTCATAATCATGTTCAATGTCCTGTATTATTGTCTATGCTTGATTGTTATTCGCCTTCGCGTCAACTTCGCGGTTATTTTCATTTTCGTGAGCAAATTTGCAGAACTAATAATGCTCAAAATGAACCTATGGCTCGCTGCATCAAGGAAGTAAATTTAATCTTATCTTTTCAAAACTGTTCAAGACTCTGTTTCAAAAACAAAGTTATTGAAATTTTAAATTAACTACATATGAATTGAATTGTTATTGATCTCTTTAATAATTTCTGTACTTTAATCTATCCGAAAGAAAGCTTTCAAAAAGCTTCACTGCACTGTTATCAAAACCAAAGAGATGTTTCAATTTCCAGCAGAGAATTTTGTGGTTACTTACTTACTTAGGTGGCGCTACAGTTCGAGGTGAACCTGGGCCTCAACTAGCAAGCCTCTCCAGTTAGCTCAGTCCTTAGCTGTCTCCAGTTGCACACTCCAAGCTTGTTCCGGTCCCCTTCAACTTGTGTGCGCCACCTAAGGCGAGGTCTTTCTCTGCTGTGTTGTCTCTCCGGGTTGGAATCGAAGACTCTACGGGCCGGAGCATTTGTGTTCATCAGCTCTACATGTCCTAGCCATCTTAAACGACTGATACGCAATTTTTTGACTAGATCGATGTCGCTGTACAGCTCGTATAGTTCGTCGTTAAATCTCCTCCTCCCAAGCCCGCCAACGCAAACGGGACCGAAAATTTTGCGAAGAATTTTTCTCTCGAAGCGACCGAGAATATCTTCATCCGCTTTTGATGAAGTCCAAGCTTCAGGACTGCGATGATCAAGGTCTTATATAGAGTCTCCTTAGTTGTTCGAGATAGGGCCTTAATACTCAATTACCTTCTCAGCCCAAAGAAACAGCGATTGGCAAGAGTTATTTTTTGTGTTATTTCTGCTGAGGTGTTATTGTCAGAATTGATAGCAGAGCCGAGATAGACAAAGTCCCTTACTACCTCAAAGTTATAGCTGTCGATTGTGACGTTCTGTCCAATTCGTCGATGTTGCGTGTCCCTTCTGGTTGACAGCATATACTTGGTTTTGCAATCGTTTACCTCTAAACCCATTTTGGCAGCTTCCGTTTCAATACTAGCGAATGCACCGGTGACAGCCCGCTGTGTTCTTCCAATAATGTTGATATCGTCGGCGTACGCTAATAGTTGCAGAGACTTTTGAAAGATTGTGCCTCCGATGTTGGCTTGTGAGTTTCGCACAATTCTTGTTAAAAAAAAGCACATGAGAGCGCGCCGCCTTGTCTAAGTTCTTTTTTGACATCAAAGGTCTCGGTGAGATCGTTACCGACCTTGATGGAACAGCGAGAATTCTCTATCGTCATTCTGCACAGGCGAACGAGTTTGGCAGAGATGCCAAAACTAGACATGGCTCTGTATAACTCGTCTCTATAAATGCTGTCATATGCAGCCTTGAAATCGATAAAAAGTTGGTGGGCATCGATTTGGACTTCTTGGGTATTTTCCAGGATCTGCCGAAGTGTGAAGATTTGATCGATTGTGGACTATCCTGTTCTGAAACAAGACTGAAGACTGACTGGGCCAATCAGGTTGTTGATGAAGTTTCAGACGTTCACACAATATGGTAGATAAGATCTTGTACACGATGTTGAGGAGACTGATACCTCTGTAATTGGCGCAATTGAGGGGATCTCTTTTCTTGTGGATCGGGCATACGATGCAGAGATTCCATTCATAAGGCATATACCCATCTGACCAAATTTTAGAAATGAGTTGGTGTATGCTCTCTAAAAGGCCATTTCCTGCTGCTTTGAACAGCTCGGCTGGTAAGCCGTCAGGTCCATCAGCCTTGTTGGACTTAAGTTTGGATATTGCTATCCTTATTTCGTTTTGGTCAGGTGGACGGAAGTTTTGGCTATCATCGTGTATGCTGAATGGTTCATTCTGCCTGACAGCGGGATGTTGGTCTTCGTCGCCGTTATACAGTCTGCAGAAGAAAATTTTCCATATTCTCAGCACTGACTGTGACTCTACCACGAGGTTTCCTTCTTCATCTCTACAGGTTTTTGTATGGGTCTTGTTGGCCTGACACGTTCTTTTTACCTGTTGGTAAAACTTTCGTACATTATTCCTGGAGTATAATCTCTCAATATCTTCGATCGCGCTGTTCTCTTGTTCTTTTTTCTTCTTTGACAGAAGCCGATGTTCTTCCCGTCTCTTTTGCTTGTAGAGCTCACGAGGTGCTCTTGTCCTTTGCAGCGCCGCTTTGTATTCCTCTTCTTTAGCTGCCTTTGCTTGCCGGCACTCTTCGTGAAACCATGGCTTTCTTTGTGGTGATCGAGCGAAACCCAGCACAACAGTTGCGGCACTTCTGATGGCGTGTTGGCAGCGTTGCCATTGGTCCTCGGCATTTGATGCTGGCGGCATAGGAGTCGTAGCGAGATTTTGGGATACGCGTTCGGCGAAGGTTCTGACGATCTCTTGTGATTGCAGCTTTTCGACGTCAAACCTTCTCACAGTAGTTCTTCCTAGTTGTGGCGTTTGGGATATCCGCATTCGTACCTTGGCTGCAATAAGGTAGTAATCCGAGTCTATGTTGGCTGCTCGGAAGGTTCGGACATCCAGAATACTGGAGACATGCCTTTCGTCGATCGCAATGTGGTCAATTTGGTTGACCGTTTGATGATCAGGCGACCGCCATGTCCCCTTGTGGATATTGAGATGAAGAAACCGTGAGCTTGCTATACTGGCATTTCGCTTATGTTCGCGAATTTATCCTTGATGCGGGTTGTCATAAAACGCTCGCTCACGTGTCGAAAGCTCAAGACTTCTTGTCTAAGTCTGTCGCGTATGACGAACCCACATCCAAGTAAGTGCTGTTTCTGTTCCCTATAGCAATCACCGTCACAGTTTTTCATCCTCTTTTTGCCCGGCCATCCCATCGCACTTCCTGGATGGCGGTGATATCTGCATTGTAGCAGTCTAGGGCCTCTGCTAGTTGTTCGGCTGCACGCGGCCTGTTAAGGGTCCGAACATTCCACGTGCAGATCCAAAGTTCGTTGTCCTTATTTCGTTTGCTGGGGTCGTCAACAGTGCGATCATCCTTATCGGAGGCTTGTTGTTGCTTCGTAACTAAGTTCTTTTTACGTGGTAGGGTAGTTACCCCGACGCACAACACCCAACCTGGAGGACCAGTTCCTTTTTTACCCCTAGGACAATGGGACGGTTTTTCCGGAGTCAGTACACCGCTTCGGGGATGTGATGCACTGCCGTTGGCCCATTAAGGTTTCATCCGACACCAACTCTTCCAACACCCTGACTCAGTATTGGAAATCCCTATAGACCTGGGATTCGAATATGTCGAAGCAGCTCATATAGAAATAACACTAGTTCGGCCTAAGTGGAACTGGTTGACGCCACCGTTGATTCCATCTAGGGAATTCGTCCGCCGCCGCCTGAAGCAAGAGAAGGTGCCTTAGTGAGAAGACACTCATCCCCCCTCTCTCGTTCGCTGCCACCAACAACCTTCCAAAGGGGTTGTTTACCCAATCTCCAGTTCAGGTACTAGGCACCCAGCAGCCACCATCGTGGAGGTGTAGAGTAGGAGTTGATAGTGAGAGGCTAAGGCGAGAACGCTTGTGTTCCCATATATTCCGCATCACTACCCTTTGGCTGCAAAATTTCGAATTTTGTGGTTAACCTTGTCAAAAGCCTTCGAGAAATCAAGCAGACAAAGTAGTATCCTTCATCAAACTCCTGTCTTATGTCTTCCAAGATATTAACCATTGTGGTGGAACAACTGTGGCTAGACCTAAAACCGGACTGCCCCCCATAAAGGAGACTATTAAGAGATAAGTGTTCAATAACCTGTCTTGCTGCGAGTTTCTCAAAGACTTGTGACAAGCAAGGTAAAATACTAATTGGCCTGAAATCAGCAGCAGAGATCGGAGTATTTTTTTTTTTTTTGCAACAGGTACAACTTGAGCTATTTTCCAGGATTTAGGGAAAATTGAAATAGTGATGCAGTATATGGGTTAAGTGGGATATGATATAGGGTTTCGATTTCCAATCGTGGCAATGTTTGTTTCTTCAGTGGGGCCACTCGTGATTTGGAACATAACAATCTTATTATTATTCCATCTTTTGTAATTGTTCGCAGGTACGCCACTGTACCATTGGTCCTTTCAGATGCATCAGAAACGGCATGGATCTGTACGCTTATTGTCGAGCTCAAATTTGTTTTAACACAGAATCTATCATTCGTTGGCTGCCATGTCAAACCCAATGCCTTGATTATGATGTATTACTTTCGTCGTTAAAATCGAGATCAATTTCTTGGTCCTCTTTAGCAATGTCTTGTAGTAGCCGGGGATGATTTGCACACCATTTTCGTAGTTTGAATCCTGCACCTTGTAATATGCACGTGAGTTGATTTTGCATTTCCAAAGCAGTTGATAAGCGATTGTCTCCAGTCAATCATCTACATAAAAATCGTTGTATAGAGCCTGCGCACCTAATGGAAATCTTTCACTATTCTCCTTGGCTATCTGCTGCAAGCACTTTGTGGCTATATATGGTGTTGTAGAAGTAGATGATGCTGTAGTAGACAAGAAGTTCATAACATGGACCTTTAAAACACGGGCTGGACTTCTGCGATTTAATGCAAACCATTTTCGGGAGGGTGATCGTAGAAACTGCAATTTAATTTAATTTACTTTATGCAATTTAAACAAAGAAGAAGATGTTGCACATTATAAAGGAAAATGTCCTATTTTAAAATCTATTCGGCGAAGTGTCCTCGGACAGCAATCAATACAGGAGGATGAAATTATTGCAATGCTTAATGGAGGAGTTGATGCCAAATGGAAATATATCATAGAAGCATTTTGGTACAGAAAAAACTTAGTTAATGAGTATAATTCGTAGTATTCAGAGTTAATGTAAATATACCACTCTCTCTCCAACAGGCGATATAACTCATTGTCATGTTGTAATGTTTTTGTACATTTTCATTGAAAATAAACTGAACAGTTAATTATTATTATTATTTTTATTATATTATAATGCTCTTGTGCAATAAGTCACCGTGTTGAGTTGATAATAGCGTAAAGGCTTATTTACGTCAGTTCTCCATACCAATGGTTTGGTATCTTCTATCTTCTGGATGCATGATGATTTGCCGATACATTTTTTGAATTTCAGTGCAGAAAACATATCGTGGTAAGCGGAATCGAATGAATAATGAAAATAATTCACCCTACACTGTGGGTCCTGTGTACATGATCTCGTTTAATGATAGTCCAGACGATGTTTTCGATTTGTTTGGTAGTGCTGCTATCTTGAACACACAGTGGTGGGGAATGACGTAGATTGGTGTTGCCAAGTCATTGATGTTGATTTGTGTCATGTGACCTACGTCTTCATATTCCTCCATGAATTGAATGTATTGATCCTTTACTTCATTGTTTTTATATAACCTTCGCTCAAGGGCTAGAAATCTGTTGACTGCTATTTCCTTGGATTTGCCTAAAGAGGTTATGCTCTCATGAAACGGTAGTTTGTTGTTGACGATCTTGTATTCCCCTCAGAACTTGAAATGTTGTCTCTTTCAATGTTATTTTGAAACTTGTTGATGGGTGAACCTTTGAAGTTGCTCTCAAGATGCAAAAGCGTGTTGTGTTTTTGATTGCATTTTGAACAATTTCTTGAAGAACAATTGTTTGTCCCACGGCCAGTCTTTAAGCAGTTTACACAAAGCTTTAATTTTTGCACTACTTGCAAACGCTCTGCTAGCTTTAGTGTTAAAAACCGTTTGCAAGCGGATAACGGGTGTATTCCGGTTTCACAAACCTTGCAAGATGCCTTCTTGTTCTGATTTGATGTTAATGATGCACAGGCTCGAAATGATGTATCCCTTTTCTTTTGTCCGATTGATTCCAGTGATTGAAATTGGTTCTCCAGGAACGTTAGAAATTCCCTTATTGATTGTAATTCTTTTGGCTTCTTGAGAGATTGTTCGTACGGGATCCTTGTGCAGTGATCTAGTTTATTTACTAGTAGATGTAGAAGAAGGGGATCCCAGGTTCTAGTATCTACGCCGATGTTATTTAGAGCAATCAAACATTCTTGTGTGGTGTCGTGAAGACCCTTAATAGCCGATGCTGATGGTTGAAGTTGTGTCTGGTTTGGTTGTCTAGTTATTTTCCGCAAAAGAGTTGATGTGAGTATCCTAATATTGTTGTATCGATGTTGAAGACTGGTCTATGCCGTTTTGTAGTTGTCTTCCGTCAGTGATAGATGACGGATAAGATTTTCTGCTTCTCCGCTAAGATTGGTCTTAAGGTACCACATCTTTTGTACGCTTGGTATTGGTTGCTTGTCAACCATTTGAGAAAACAGATCGAAAAATGGTTGATTCAGCGGACTGCTGTGATGCAGTATGTTTTCCGATCATCTCTGCCAATAAAATTAGTGCTTGTTGCACCCTTTCCTCCAGTTGAATATATTGTTCGATGTCATATCCAATGCTTCCAACATCGTTGGTTGACTCCGAAATTGAATTATGGATGCCTTCAATTAGAGTCCAATATCGATTGATGGTTCTTTCCTTCACCTCGTAGTAGTGCTTAGAAAGTCGATTCTCATCTCATCTCATATGGTTGCTAGTACTCGTTGCAGTGAATCTATAGAATCTATATAGACTGTTGTCGTCTCATTGGCTTCGTACAATCGTTGTCGCCACCTGGTGGTGGTTGATGGTGATCGCCGGACTCCTCCTCCCTAACATACTCTGCTTGTTTCAGCCTTTCCCTAATCTCGGTATCGATTATTTCGAAGATATCCCACTGCTCAGTGAGTTTCTTCAAACGTTCCTGGTAATAGCTTAACATCTTTCGGATCTTCGAGTCCTTCCGATAGTTTGCTATGATCTGCTCGATCTTCACTCCCGTCGCTTGTTGTTTAGCCGCTGTTTTATCCATGATGATGATTTCAGCACTCTAAAGTTCTTCTGACTCTTATTATGAACTTATTCTTGTGATTCAAGTGTTACACCTGAATCACGTCGGGGTCACCAAATGTTCAGACTCGTTTGAGAGATGTGTAGAGAAAGCACATAAACTTGACATATTAACAAATGTTTTTAGTGAAACAAGCACTTCAACTTGTTCACTGTGGAGAACTTAAGTCGAGGAAATGAAAAAACCCAGTATCTGATGAATACTACCCTTTATTAATAATTAATTGTTTCTTTTATACAAATAATTTGCTTATTTTAGTTTACAGAAATGAAATTGCTTAGTTTAAGTAATTACATAAAGCATTACATAAAGTTTAAGTAATTGCATGTATAGAACGCAACAGTGACTTTCTTAATTCTTGCAATAATATTAGGCCTCCAGGTCAGTTTTTTGTTAAGTTCGAGACCTAGGTATCTGGCGCTGTCCGATAGTCTTGGCCCCACTATACCTGAGTTGTCGAAGTACGTCATTTAGCACAATGACCCGGAGATTACTCCGCCTTGAGCGGTTCTTCTAGAGACATATGCTTCCAACTTCGTACCCTCGTGCTCCGTTATGATGTGTCTTTCCTCAAGAATTTCCACAATCCAATTGATCACCGCGTCCGTTCTGACATTGTTAAATGCTCTTTCAATGTCCAAGAATGCAATTAAACTGTATTCCTTATCTTTTATCGATTTCTCGATTGAGCTAGCCACCCAATACAAAGCCGTCTCAACACTTTTTCCTTTGATGTAGGCACGTTGGGCTGTGGATATATCCTCGGGGCGTAGCTTACTACGAATGTGAATGTCGGCTAGTCTCTCAAAAGTTTTCGGTATGAAGGAGGTAAGGCTGATTGGCCTGAAGTCTTTTGCGGTGGAATGACTTGCTTTACCAGCCTTGGGTAAAATACCACCTTGACCTCTCTCCAAGCTCGTGGGAGATGTTTTCATATGAAACTACTAGTAAATAGTACCTTGAGTACCGGAATAATCATACTCACAGTGCTCTATAGAATGATCGGGATAATACCATCCAGTCTCATTGTAGGGGGAGAACGATCTAATTGTCCACTCAATTCTCTCCTCTGAGATCAAATCCGCTGGTAGTTCATATTCCGTGGGCGTATGAACTCTGGTGCTATCCACAGAGTGGGTTACACTTCCTGGGAAGTGCGTACTTATCAGTAATCTTAGTAAGTCTGAACAAGATTCAGCCCAATTTCCGTCGGGATCTTTGAGTGATTCTATAGCCGTAGTTTGTCTAGAGACAAACCTCGCAGATTCTGTCTTTCAGCGTAACGTCTGTCATTACAGCGTTCTCTGGCGTCCGCAACTCTTACTCACTTCCGTACTGAAGACATACCAATTAGCCTTCCTCGGATTCCTATATGGTTTAGAAGAATCAAAGTTACTGTTTAAGAAAAATTCAATAATTTTATGATCAGAGTTCGATTCGACGGCCAAAACTCTCCAATTCTCTATGTTAAAAGCACTATAATTACTTGCTAGTGTTACGTCTGGACTTGTGATTCAAAACAACTATAATTGTATATAATATATAAATATAATTGGAACAAATCTGTTCCAATATCCGAATGCTCTCCAATTTCAATAACCTCCCAGTTGTCGCTATAAAGCTCAGGGTTGAGGTGACAGAGGTTCCACTCAATCCTTTCTCTGGGAATATGAGGGCCCGGAATGTTAAAATTTATTTTAACGAGCTGTTGCTTTGACTCTTTAAGAGTGTCATTTATCTATTGTAAGTGAGTAGACGTAGAAAAGAGGTCAGCATATTTTTGGTGCAGCTTGTTGTGTAAGAGTGTCATTTATCTATTGTAAGTGAGTAGACGTAGAAAAGAGGTCAGCATATTTTTGGTGCAGCTTGTAGGGTATACAGCCACCTATGCATGTGGCTTAATATCATGACATAAGTTTAATCCTACTGAAGTTCATTATGGTTGGCTTTCAACAAATTTCCCCATGCTACGAATTTTAGTGCAAAAAATTTCTTTGCACTGATTTATATCATTTACGAAAGACTACGAAACTTTTGCGTACTCAAAAAGGATTTCGTGAATTTTCGTTGAAATTCGTCAAAATGCGCTGTTTTGGGAGGGTACGCGGATTTAAAAAGAAAGCATCCTTTCCCACATAAATGATCTTGATTTTTTCCATAAAGAAAATTCTTTTTCATACTTCACCCCTGTAGTTAACAGTAGTTTCACCTTCACGGGGCTAAAACAGTGATGCCGTTCGTTTCTATAAACGAACATTTTAATAAATAAATAATATAAATTAACGATGTACACCCACAACACTAATGCTTGTGAAGAGCTGGGCGCTGGGGTCCAATATGGTCCTCTGTCGCGCAAAATTTTTGTATTTTTTGTATTATATTAAAAATTATTATATTATATTAGGACGATTAACCGTGTGATTTAATTGGCTAAATTCCTTTTGTATATATGTATGTACTGCAGATTTAAACGTAAAGGTAGTCCAATTTAGGTTACTGAGATTGTTATACAAATTATCTTTTATTTGTAAGAAATTGTTATTTATACATCTTATCGTTTATTTATTTTACAAATCTCTTTATATTGTATATATTTTAATAACACAATTTAATCTATCACAGATACATATCCAATATGTACATTCATATTAATAATTTAAATAATTAGTGTTCATAAATCTAAAAATAATTCTTATGTTTTTCTTTTGTCGGAAATATTAATGTTTTTATGTTGTTATGTTGAATACATTATACATATGTGTATGTGTAATCCTAAATAAATAGAGTAAAATATGTAGAATGTTTTTTTTTTTATAAAATGTACACTTAATGTTACCTCTTAAATATAACTATGATAGTTCAAAACCAGTATTACTGCATACCGCATAACGTAATTTGTCTCTTAACGTTGATTTCTTCTGATAATTTGGTAATTTCAACAAATTAAAACAAGTAGAAGATGTTGGTAGTCTATTGAGAGGATCCTTTTTGCGAATTGTAAAAAAACCACGAATAACGCTACCGATGGTATCTCCAGTGTCTTCATCATCACCAACTTCTACACATCTAATTGAGAATGGTGGCTCTAAGTGAGCGAATCCCAGCAAAGGTGGTTTAGAACAGCTTGTTACAAACTAATTGAAAAAAGAAAACAAAAATAGTATTATATTTAAAGTATAAAATACAAAGGGATTTAACTAAACAATCTTATAAGAAATTTTAGTCTTCCTTAAATAGATTCCTTAGAGTTGGTTTTGGTAAAGCGTGGCACGAACTTAAAGAAATACAAGGAAGCGGGGAAATATACCTCAGTCTATCGAGCCGAGATGATTGCTCTGTTGCATGCGTTGGATCACCTGAAAGAGGGTCAGGTTGAGGATAGAAACGTTACCATAGCACAATCAATCAGTGATTAGACGCATGGAGAAAACAGATATCAATACATCACTGGCATTGGAATGTGCTCATAAGCTCAATGAGTGCTCATCTCGAAAGGAGATAACGCTGCTCTGCTTGAGAGGGCACGTAGGGACTGAGGGGAACGAAATGGCGGATTCTCTGGCAAAGCAAGGGTCAACCTCGAAGCTCTCTGGTCCGGAACCATTCGCTGCAATTTGCAGAGGGATGGTAGAACACCTGATTAGCAACTGGACCCCGGCGGAACACCAGAGAAGGTGGTCAACTGTAGAAGGTTGCACCACTCACAGAGAGGTTTTAAACTTAGGGCGAAGAACACTGCGATGAGTAGTAGCGTTATCTACAGGTCATGGCAATTTCGGGTATCACCTAAAGAAGATGGGTCTTCTGGAGGACGACACCTGTGAACTATGCCTGGAGGAAGTCGGGACGGCAGCACATATATTGTGTCAATGTCCGGCGTTAGCTAGCAGAAGAAGGGAGGTCCTGGGGAGCCACTGGGTTAACCCAGAGGATGAACCAGATTTTTGTTAAACAGATGCTAGCGTTGACAAGAGGATTCGAAGCCAGAGAGGAACTGTGGAGAAATCCAGAGAGACTCTCCGGCTAAGATGGATCGTGGAAGAGAGACGAAAAGGGACCCTGGTTCGAAATCTCTCGAACAATATATATTCATACATATACATATATATAAAGAAACTAAAAAACTCATGTTAGACAGAAGATGCTTTTTGTGAAGTCGAATGCTCTATGCAACCTAGAGGACAGTTTTAGAATTTTCTTTCGTTTCAAATTTACTTTGGATCGATTATTATAGAAATACGACTTGCAAATTCTAGGAACGAGATGGGATATAAGGACGTCTTTGATGTCGTTGCATCTGGAGAGTATATATAAGTCATCAGCATAGATAATGTTTTCGATATTATTGAATTGCAAGATAATGGTTTATAAGGACGTCTTTGCAATTATGGACAATAACACATATAGAGGTGAGCCCGGAGGAATACCGTTGTCCAGGTAATGAATTTTTGAGTAATTATTGATTTTTGTCCTAAACTTTTTGTTTAACATAAGCGACCTAATGAAGGAACACATATTTTGACCAACCTTTCATTATACCCTATCCTAAGAACAGCAACTATAACAAATGTTATTTGCATAATGCAGGTTCACAATGAGCTTTTGTTTCACAGACCAAGCATTGCTGCATTTGCAAAGCAGTAGTGTTTGGGCGTGTACTCAGAGGTGTAATGTTTAGAGTTCTTTCTGTGTGAGTGCGTGAAATTTGCGTACGTATTCAGCAGTTGTAGACATTAGAAAAGCTAGTAGTTTTTTTTGTGTTGTATTGGAGTAATTAATCTTGTAAGATTGCTGGATTTGAGTAATCCTAAGGGTATATTAAGTTTGATACATACATAGTTTGTAACATAGAGATAGGCCCTATAAAGTACATATATATATTCGTGATCAGTATCAAAGCGAAGACGATTTAGCCATGTCCGTCCGACCGTCCGTCCGTCATCACTTTTTTTTGGGCCTTAAATTTTGAGCTAGGAGGATGAAATTTCATATCTGAGCTTTTACGAAGGAGAAGCAGTACAAGTGTAAAAATTTATTGAAATCCGCTCACTGCCACGCCCACTTTTTCATAACCTCACTAAATTATATAAAACCGAAAATTTTTTGTTAAGACCAAATATTTAGGCATTTACATAGATTCCCTACAATTCACGCATAAGTTTTAGACACGCTTTTTTGGGGGCGTTTTCATTAAGAAACTGATTTTCATGAAATTTTACATTTAACATCCTCAAACGTGCGACGTTATCGTCGTATATCAGTACAAAATGCAATATGGCATTTAAAATAGAATAGGGTATCATACATAGAAAAGAGGATAGGGTATCATACGATCCGTTCCAGACGGATTGTAGCTTTTCTGTATGTTTATAAATGATAACGATTCTTTTTTGTTTTTGTAGTGTTGCTGACGTTTATGGAGTTATCTTGATTTACATATTGTTTATGGAGGACGGTAGATTCTGACTGAGCGGATGTAATAGCGGGATATGACTAACGAACACGATCTGAATGAGCGAAAAGGAACCATGCTGCCGATTCAGAAGATAGTCTATGACTGGATACTAAAATAAAATGGAAGGGATATGTTCAAAATGAAGGTGGCCAATTAAATATCAGATATCCGAACGTACATATGTATGTATGGTATTCAATTATGAGGCTGTATAAACAAACTTAATGTATGTACGAATAATCCAACGATTTCAAAATAAAGTCCTTCGTGGTCTTTTTAATGCACCATGATACTTTAGAAGTAAAGACTGGCATCATAACTTGCAGATTGACCTGTTGGCAGAGATGAACGCAATTTGTCACTCACAACCGGCGTCTTCAGATGCATATTCATCCTGTGATAAGATTTCTCTTTATTTTAATCTAAATCTATAAAAATTAATTGGTGTCGTTTCGTACTCGGCTGAATATCATCCGGTTTGCATGCGGATTTTTTTGTTGATTCGTTGATTGAACCAGGTAAACACACACGGAACCGAAATTTGGCCGAACATTGGAAATTTCGACCGGAAAAGTCGGAAAATCGTGAAAACCCGAAATTGCATACTTTCAGTTCAGGGGTGGATAGTGGCGATGTCTGAAAATTCCATTTTGTATTGGAAGGAGAAAATATTGATGCTAATGACATGACAATGACATCAATAGAAGAAAGAAGAAAGAGTCGATCATGTGGTAGCAGATCATGTAACCTCAATCGACGTGAAGAGGGAAGGACACGCACCACCAATTTAAATCGAGCTGCATTTCGCGGTCGTAAAGCCGTCTGCATTGTTTGTTTACGCACTGGACAACAAAACAAAGAAAAACTTGTTTATCACAAAGCGTTGCATTGTCCTGAAATGGGTAATTTAATTTTCCGTGTAAAATAAAATGCATTGAATTCAATTTAATTCCAAATGAGTTTCATTCTTTCAATAGAGCGGCTCGACTTTCAAAAGAGACATTAATAATTTAATCAATTTTAGAGAAGAAGTTCGCCGGGTCAGCTGGTATAATAAAGAGGTGTTTTTAGTTCGGTTAGAGAGTATCCTAACTACTCAATGTATTTTAAGATGTTTGCCGTCATTAATAAAAACACACAGAAAAGGTACAATCCGTTTGGAACAGATATTGATACCCTATCCTCCCTTCCATGCAGCCCCAATAAAATGGGCATGGCATATTGCATTTTATTTCTCGAACTACAACGATAACTTTAAACGTCTGAGAATGTTACATGAAAAATTTCATTAAAAACGATGGGTAAAATGTACAAAATATGAATACAGTATACCTCCGATTATCCGTCACTCGATTAACCGTCACAAGTCACACACATAATTCATGCGTAATTTCCCTGTCTCAAAATCACAAGCCACTATAAAACAAACCAAAATTACCGACTTCTTATCCCAATCACGATTTGTGATTCTTTTTTTTATAAATATACATACAAATGTGTTCAATTCATTATAATGTTCAATAAAACTTCAGCAAAAAATAAAATTCACATTGAATTTTCCAGTTTTTTTTCCAATCTCGATTAAAACCGTCTTTTTGATTATTCGTCAGGGTGTTGGTCCGGTGGCTGACGGATAATCGGAGGTGTATTTTATCTAAATATTTGATCTTAACAATATGTTAGACGTTGGACACGAACTTAGTAAATGCAAACTAATTAATTTGAAATACAAATATTAGAAAGGTTGATCTGAACGTATTTATATAAGCTTTTCTACAAAAGAGCCACAAAATTAAAGCCTGTTACTAAATCCCACGTTCACCCCGAATTGTAGCGCCACCTAAGTAAGAAAGTAAGTTACTAAATCTTTTCTATGATCATATTAGAAATATCTGTGAACAATCCAGGATATACATATTTTTGCAGAAATATGTCCTGTATATTTATGATGGACAAAAAACCAAAAATATTGGTGCCCTCTTTTAATTTGTAGCAGAAGGTTTAGCTAGATGAGTCAAATCTATTTTGTATTGAAATATCTCCCAAAGTTTGGGAGTTACGACTTTTTTATATGCCAATATTAATATTAGTAAAGAAATGAAAAAAAAAAGTTAATAGTTTCTTCGCAGTAAAAAAAAGTAACACTTAAAGTTAAGTAAACAATAACTTGAGAATAAATACCTTTAAAAACAGCTTTCGTTCCTCTTCACTGAAATCCTTAGCTAAAATATCCCATAACCAGCCAACTACTCGGTGCGAATCATGAAATCCTCCATAATATTGTGTATGTTTGCGTAGATCTCTCAAATCTAAAGGAGCTGTGTCACCAGAAATCAATCTTTGAAGCTCAGGTGCTGAGAACAACGACAACCACTCAGGATTTACAATGCTGCGGAATCCGCGATTGAACGCTGCAGTTTGCTCCCTAATTTGGGTATGCATATGAAAATATGCCATATAATGGATGTAAATAATCCTAGAAGAAATTTGAAGCTTATAAATTCCAATCTAAATAAAATAACTTAACAGTTTTTACAAATCTTTCTTGGTTACAATTTTAGACACTAGATTTAAAATCACATAAAACACATACTCTAAAACCATATTTTTTTACAATTTTATCATGATCAATAATTCTACAGTTCAGAATCATTTTATCTTATGTACATATGTATGGAGCTCAAAAATCAAAGCAGTTTATATGTTTTGAAAAGGAAACCCCATTGGAATATTTATAGGGTATTTCAATAAGCTTTACGGTATGATTTACACCCCTATCGTGGAACCCGTGTGTCAGGGGGAATGATTCACTAAAAATGAAAAATTTGTATCGTGCAAACCGCTGAAGTGAACGATTCACATGTCGGCAATGTGAATAAGATTCACTGTATCGTGAAAAACGCACGCAAACTTTAAACTTGCTAACAGCGATCTTCAAGGGAAATGTAGATTTACGGAGGTGAAAGTGTCTTCATTCTCATTTCATTAAGAAAAGAGAGAAGTAATTTTGCCTTATCTATTTATTCAGTAATCTTTATTCCGTCTTCCCGTCACCAAATATTGAATTCTTAAATTATGACCTAGTCATCATTAACCACAAATTCCTTTCAAACAAGCTGTCAAACAAGCACTTCCTAATCAGCAATAGTCGTCGGTAAGAAAGCGTATCCGACGGGTTCGGGTGAAGTGAATCTCAGATCCGTTGGGTTCCACGATAGGGGTGTTAGAAAAATAAAAACCATATACATATATTTGCATATGTGTCAAGTTATCAAATAGTTTTTATAACTGGATAGTAACTAAAAGATATACTTATTGTGATCGGTAACGCCACGAGCCTTTCCACCAGGGTGCAATTCATGAGTAACAATTTTTCCCATTACATCCTGATCAACTGAAAACGTTAGGTTCAAGTCTGATACATCTTGCTTGTAGTGCTTAATAAAAGTCAAGCTCCTATACAGCTCGTTATCTAAAGATGGCAATTCATCCATGCATGAATAAAGAGCTTGCTGTGTTTGTCCCAATAATTGGGATAGGAAAAACGAAGCGAACGGAACATCTACGACTATTCCTTCATAAACAGCTTTTCCCAACATCCTCCCCACAAATTCGAAAAGCTGCAGATGATTGTCTTGAACATACGATATTGGCGAAGGATAGAGGCGTTGGTCTGATGTAGTTTTGAACAAATTTAAAGATGGATCAAAAACTCTTTTGATCGTTTCCTCCAGAAATTCCTTAAAAACACCATCTTGATCTATTCCAGCCTCATGAAGACCTTGTTGATTTATAAATCTCACGCGAATTACTCCTTTTAAAGCATGGGCACGTAATGCGGCTAGTTGCCGATAACCGTCTTCAACAATTCTTTCTCGATGAATGACAATTAAAGCTGATCTTGGCGATGCACATGCAGATTCCGTAAGACCGAGTACAGCCTTTTCATTTTGGACGTATCTACGGAAAAGCTTAACACGATCCTCGTGTGGTATAATGTGCGGCATTTTCTGCAAAAGTATTTGAGTGTGCTTTTTCCCCTTTTCCAAGTCGCCTAAGAAATGCGAAGGCTTTATTTCTTGAATAAGCCAATGATTTGGTGGTGCAAAAGGTCTGCGGCAATCTCGGCGGTAAAGACAAAGCAAAAGCGTGTGCAGCGATACAAATAGAGGTAATGACGTTAAATTTTTTCGATCTATAAGAAAATACAGTTAAAATATAACGAAACTAAAATTAATTAATATGTTACCCAAAATGTTGTCTTGTATGATCCTATATAAAAAATTGTTTAAGAAGTGAGATAAGCCAACAAAGTCATTCAGCAAAAATGGTTTCTGTTCTGTGTACATTTCATACTCGTCCAAAATTCTGAAAGTGGTTTTTAAATGTAAACATAATTGTTAGACTTAAACACTCATAAAATTTAAAATAAAAATCCGTGATCCGCGGCACAGGACCTATGTATGTAGTTTGCTATTTTTGATTGAGAAACTTATTCATGACATTTGTTTGTCAGACGATTATAAGAGATCAGATCCAAAAAAACATTGTTCTTGTCTGTGAACCGAACCTCGAACCTCGAACATCCCACTCAGTAGGTCGACGCATTTACCACT
Source organism: Xylota sylvarum (assembly GCA_905220385.1). Taxonomy (NCBI): domain Eukaryota; kingdom Metazoa; phylum Arthropoda; class Insecta; order Diptera; family Syrphidae; genus Xylota; species Xylota sylvarum. The sequence continues at coordinate 37,842,591 of LR999959.1, forward strand.
GATCCACGGCGCCCTCATTAAACTAATAGCTGTTTTTATAGCATTTGTAGATACATTTAAAAACTTTGCCGAAGTAGAAAACTCCTATAGTTACAAAACACATATATATTCATGCTCATCGCAAGCCAGCGGAGGTTAAAACCATAGACCCAAATTTATAGACTATCTGTACCTTGCCCCTGTGGGATAGGGGTCAAAATATATCCACAGTAGACATGCCTGTCGTAAAAGGCAACTAAAATTCCAACTCGCCGTCTTTCTAAAGATTACGACAAAAAAAATAAAATGCCAAAAGCAGAAAACCAAATCGGAAGCACAGAATTTAAAGTAACTTCCTTGCAAAACGGTGCATGGTAAATCAAGGTTAATGACGCTGAAGGCTATCGGGCTATATCTCAAAAGTTCAAAAACGAAAAAATTCAATGGCACACTTACGAAGACAAGTCTGAGAGCTATGAGGGTCGTAGCTAGAGGACTTCATTCATCATGTGCTAAAGAAGACATTATAAGTGAACTACGCGATAGAGAATATAACATTTTCGACGCCGTGAACGTTTAAAAAAAAACCGGACCGACTGTGCAGAAGAAACGTAAACGTAAACGATAAAACAGAAAGCCAAGAAAAGATAGTGCAGATAGCAGTACAGACTCCTTAACCAGTCAGTCTGCCTTCTAGGTCGATTAAACGCACGTCGATGTCGTCCACTAAAAAGACTGAACGAAAAATAACCTCGGATGAGCAAACGAACCCCAGTTCTCTGACGTATTCCCAGGCTGCTGCCAAAGCAACTAAACGAAACGACAGGCCACCCTCTGATCCACTGCATTTACGCTAAGTTCGAGGAACAATGTGAAATGAACAAACGAATTCTCGAACGTCTCAGTAACGTCGAAAGCTTTTGTATGGCTAACTTTATATCTAAATCTAAGTAGATATGGACACTTTGCTTAAAATTACAAATTCGGGGGTTCAAGATGTACATCGTCTAAAGGAAAAATTCTCTAAACGAATTCGGTTGTTGTTTTTATTCGACAGAAATACCGACTTATTGGCCAACCGACTCAGAAAAACATCCCGATCTTTAGAAGATCCCGAGGGTTTTAGAAATCTGAAGACGACGACGGATTTAGAACCAAACATTCTACAATCGATCAAGTCCACAAAATAACCGACGTAATTGAGAAAGTTCTCGAAGAAAAAAAGATTTGTTGTGGTGTATTTCTTAACGTCTCACAAGTTTTCGATAAGGTTTGGCACGAAGGCTTGGAGTATAAATTGCAACAACCACTGCCAAGGCAAATAGCATAATAATCTCTAAAAATTAATAAGAGTATTTTGATACATTCGCAGGTTTATTAACCATCATGGCCACAAAGATACGCCCAAGTTAAGTGGTCAGTTAACAGCGTCAGAATATGACGAAACATTAAGGTTTTTACTACGCACAGTTCAACTGAATACGTTCGCCGAAGAAATATGCTTTCTGAAGAAGGAAAAGCCTCTCAATCCAAGTATTCAATCGCTAGCACGATTCATAAAGGACGGACTTATTCGAGTTAGGGGGCGAATCGCAAACTCATCACTACCGTACAATGCCAAGCTTCCAGTACTACTTCCAAAATCGCACACTTTCTTCATCACTCTTATTCGTAATTATCACAACAACAATCAACATGCTGGTCCACAGACACTACACAACATTTTGCGACAACGCTACTGGATCTTAAGTGCCAAAGGAACTATAAGACAAGTAATTCATAAATGCATCAACAAATAATGGGCAACCTGCCCGCTGATAGAATAACACCATCTCGCCCTTTCATCATAACAGTTTTTGTTTGCTTCACCACCAAGGCTGTTCACCTGGAGCTACAGTATGTGGCCATTGAATTATGACCGATGAGAAATATATGTGATTTTTCGCTTTGACCGCAAATAAAGACAAAATTAATTTGATTATTTAAAATCTTGTTGCACATATATATTGTTACATGGCATATCAGTGATTATAAAGTAAAAAAAAAAATTATTAAATCTTAATACTTAGTACTACCGCCCTTTTGTTCGTACCTCCTTTATACGTGTGGGCATACTTTCAATGCATTTCGCCCGTTTCGGGCTCGTTTTTCCAGATATCTGTAATGTTCTGCTTGAGCTCTTGTATGGTATTGTTTCATCCACTATAAAGGCGAGATTTTAGGTAGGCTAAGCAGTTTTTAATCGGGTTCAAATTCGGAGAATTACCAGGCCATGGTAAGACTTCCAAGTTCATTGAACTCAAGCATTTCATGCTTGCTTTGGATGTGTGGCATGGAGCTCCATCTTGCCTAAAGACGTATTCTTCTCTGGGAGAGTCTAATGTGTTCAAATACGGCCGAAGAACTTTCCTCAGGACAGGAATAAGACGGATTGGGTCTATTGTTCCATCAACGTAATAAATTGACCCCGTACTTTCGCATATTATGCAACTCCAAATCATCACTGAGGGTGGGTGTTTGACCGTCTGAACTACGCAATGCTCTGAATATCTGTCATTGGACCTTCTGCAGACAAATTTGATCGTCTCCGTCACGAGTTCTAAGCGACACTTATCGCTAAAGACAACCTAAAATAAAATCGTGGTTACGGGAAAATTGCTAAAACTGTTTCATCTTTTATTGTGAAAAGAAATTTGAAGAACAAATTAACTTGCTTTGTTCCAATAACCACTCTCGCAGTCTATGTGAAGTTGTGCTCAATATTATCGCCATTTTCACATGACATTGGTCAATTTGGGCTTCTTTGCTTGTCTCCAATCGACGCCGCAGAGTTCTCACCGATATGTCGATTCCAGTTTCGTTCAAAACCTTCAAAATGCAGTGAGCTGGTGGATTACGTTCCTGTAGAGCTTTATGAATAATTTTCCGATCAGTCCACGGTGTTATTTTTCTTTTTTTGCCACAGTATTGCCGATTATTTGGAGTAATCAAGGTTGAACCGCCTGGTACGTCCACGTGTTTTGCTATGTTGAGTACTGAAGACTTTGCCGTTCCAACAATCTTGGCTATTTAAGCATAGCTGGACTTCTTCTCAGTCAACAAAGCAGCAACTTATTTTCAAAAGGAATGTCGGCTTATTTACCAATATTGATAAAAATCAATTAAAATAAGGTTTCCGACTTTCTATGAGGTACATATATTAATTTTCTAACAAATATGTAATGCTACTAACTGCAACTTATTTAATTTAAGTCCCAAATTAATTTTCCACTTATTAAAATACTTATTTACAACCGCACTATTGCCAATTGCGAGCTTAAAGAAAATGATAAGTAAATCACGTTAAAACCTATTTATGTGTTGCTGCACACTTATCGTACGCACGTAGGCAAGTCCTTTGATACGTGCTTTTGAAACTAAAGAAAGTATAGAGAAAACCCGTAGTTAGCCGTATTCTTAAAAACAAATAACGAAAAAACGCATTTCACAGAAAAAACACTTCAAAAAGAAAAAAAAATCGTTGAAACCAACATCGGTCATAATTCATTGGCCACATACTGTAGTGTCTATCATCTATCAACAGCAGCAATTATTTTGACAATAAAACGATTCATTGCTCGTAGTGGTAAGTGTTTAAAAATTTATTCGGACAATGCTAAAAATTTTCAGAAGCCATCCGAGAACTTAAAGAGCTTCATGCATTGGAGCTTTATTCCGCCACTCTCTCCTCATTTCAGAGGCCCCTGGGAGGCAGCAGTTAAGGTTGCCAAACATTACCTTCGAAGAATGGTTGGCTACAGCTTGCCAGCAATCCCAATGACTTAACAGCTCTTACTCCCGGAAATTTTTTTAATTGGAACACCACTCAACAGCATTGCAGAGCCTCGCCTTGAAACCAAGGAAATAGGATATCTCAAACGGTATCAATATTTGCAATGGATACAGCAACAATTCTGGAGAAGATGGACACATGACTACATTCAACAGCTTCTAAATCGCAAACAATGGCATTTCTCGCAATTGAACGTCAAAATCAACGATTTAGTTCTTCTAAAAGGAAGAAAACGCACCTCCACTGAAGTGGCCAATGGGACGAATCACCAAAACCTACATGGGTGACGATGGCAACATATGCGTAGCTAACATAAGGACAGCGACCGGGATATAGAAAAGAACGATATCCAAATTGTGTCCACTACCAATAGCGAGCAGTATGTTGCTACTCACCAGAATCATTATTACGGTACGTATAGCACCATCAAATCGCATCAACTATTAACAAAAAAAAAAAAACCATCATCATATCGGACCACATATAACAGGTACCAAACCATGGTCATCAAACTTAAATGCACTTGCAAATGTGTAGCAATCATTCTTCCCCATCATCAACGACGGCCGCTTTCAAGTAGAGATAGTAGAGACCGACAACAAGCTGCCTAATTCTGCATCTTGGATAGATGCTAGCACAATCACCCACCAGCGGTAGCTCTCAAATAGCGGTAGCTGCGACCAACAACGAGTTGCCTAAGGCCACGTTTCCATTTGCAAGTAAACTCGCGGAAGTCTTGCAGAAGTTTCTTGCAGTAGCGTTTACATTGTAATATGAATTACTGCAATTTATTCGGCAATAAATATCTAGCAAGAAGCATCATATTAGTCGTTTTTCTTTTTTAGTTCAGAGCAGAGCCTGAGTTGTCAAAAAAAATGTTTGTGTTTCTTTTTTAGTTCAGAGCGCTTAGAGCACTCGATTCGTGTTTCTTTTTTCGTTTAGAGCGCGCTCCGAGCGCTCATATGACAGGTACTGCTCAATCGTGTTTCTTAAATATATCAGAGCGTTTAGAGCGTGCTCCGTTCACAGCGCGCTCGACATGTTCAGGCTCTGTTCAGAGCTCTGTTCTGAACTAAAAAAGAAAAACGCCTATTGTCGCAATTTATTACAGCGGTATTTACACAGGAGCCATTAATGTCGCAAGAAATTTGGTTATTTACTTAAAATTGTGAAATCATCTCGAGAAGACGTCAACGTTTAGCAGCTGCAATTATAATTTTATTGTTAAAAAAGAAAAAAAAGATCAACTTGAGTTCGCGATTGGATTTTAAGAAGACAGGAAGCTGGTGCCTTCTATAATTTATTAAACGAACTAAATATAGAAGATGTTCAACAATACAAATATACATAGATATACAGATTATCCTGGCCACTTGTCTTTATTTTTATTTTTTTTAGTTAATTTTGCCACTGGCTCCTTAAGTTATGAAGTTTCCGAAACACTTCATTCTCATTTGTTAGGAACTCTTCTCCGATCTTATTAAGAACAGAATTTTTTTTATTTCGGTTTTTCTAATCTTGGTGCCGGTTATTCCGCACGGATTACACTCGTAACGTTCAATTAACCGCATTACTTTTTCGCGAGACCACTCACGAACTCTCTTTTGACTAATTTTTTATTAAAAAAATACAGATATACAATCCGTCTGGAACAGATCGTATGATACGTCATAAGTCGTTCGCTCACGTGTCGAAAGATTAAGACTTCTTGCCTAAGTTTGCCGCTTATGATAACTCCACATCCGAATAAGCGCTGTTTCTGCTCTCTATAGCAAATTCTTGGCTTCCAAATTCGCCAACATAAGCCTTATATGAGTCTATGCCCCCACAGAAGACAAGGACGACGCCACCAAAGAATATTTCTACGAGCTTCTCAACAAAACATATACGAGCAATGTCCTAAATGACGATTGGTAAGCACAGCCTCCATGACATTCCGCTCGGAAACGGACTTAGGCTTATTGACTTTGCTGCGTTGCGTAACGTCACTATAGCAAGCGCACGGTTTCCTCATCTCAATATCCACAAGGGACCATTCGCGGTCTCCTGATCAACAAACGTTCTAACAAATTGATCATATTGCGATCGACGCAAGGCAAGCTTCCAGTATTCTAGATGTCCGAACCTTCCGAGCAGCCAACATCGACTCGGATCATTACCTTGTTGCAGCCACGGTACTAATGCGGATATCCCTAACGTCACAACAAAGAAAAAACAAGACCCGTACAGAAAACTGTAGAGGTGAAGAAGGAAACCTCGTAGTAAAGTAACAGTCGGTGCTAAGAATATGGAAAAACTTCTTCTACGGAATGTACAACGGCGACGAAGACCAACATCGCGTTGTCCGTCAAAATGAACCATTCAACATAAACGATGACAGCCAAAACTTCCGCCCACCTGACCAAAGCGAAGTAAGGATAGCAATAGGATGACGGCTTACCAGCCCAGCTGTTCAAAGCAGCAGGAAATGACCTGTTAGAGAGCATACACCAACTCATTTATAAAATTTAGTCAGATGAATGGAAACTCAGCACCGTTTGCCCGATCCACAAGAAACGAGACCCCCTCAATTGAGCCAATTACAGATGTATCAGTCCCCTCAACATCGCGTACAAGATCCTATCTGCCATAGTGTGTGAACGTCTGAAACCCTTCGTCAACAACCTGATTGACCCCTATCAGTGTCCTTTCACACCAGGAAAGTCCCCAGTCGATCAAATCTTCACACTTCGGCAGATCCTGGAAAAACCCAAGAAGTCCAAATCGTGACCCACCATTTTATCGATTTCAAGGCCGCATATGACAGCATTTATAAAGACGAGCTTTATAGAGATATGTCTAGTTTTGGCATCCCTGCCAAACTCGTCAGATTGTGCAGAATGACGATAGATAATTCTCACTGCTCCATCAAGGTCGGTAACGATCTCTCCGCGACCTTTAATGTCAAAAAAGGATTTAGACAAGGAGACGCGCTGGCTCACAAGCCAACACTGTAGGCACAATCTTTCAAAAGTCTGTGCAACTACTAGCTTACGCCGGCGACATTGATATAATTGGTAAAACGCAGCCCGCTGTCACCGGTGCCTTCGCTAGTACTGCAATGGAGGCTGCCAAAATGAGTTTAGCGGTAAGCGAGGGCAAAACGAAATATATACTGACAACATCGACGAATTGGACAGAACGTCACAATCGACAGCTATAACTTTGAGGTAGTAAGGGACTTTGTCTACCTCAGCTCTGCTATAAACTCTGACAACAACATCTCAGCAGAAATTAAAGGAAGAATAACTCTTTCCAATCGCTGTTTCTTTGGGCTAAGAAGGCACAACTAAGGAGACTCTGTATAAGACCTTGATTATCCTAGTTCTGCTTTATGGCGCTGAAGCTTGGATTCTATCAAAAGCGGATGAAGATATCCTCGGTCGCTTCGAGAAAAAGATTCTTTATAAAATTTTCGGTCCCGTTTGCGTTGACGGGTTTAGAGGAGGAGATTCAACGACAAACTATACGAGCTACACAGCGACATCGACCTAGTCAAAAAATTGCGCATCAGTCGTTTAAGATGGCTAGGACATGTAGAGCGGATGGATACAAATGCTCCGGTCCCTAGTCTTCGAATCCAACCCGGAGGAACAACGCAGTAGAGGAAGACCTCGCCTTAGGTGGCGCGCACAACTAGAAAGCGACATCAACAAACTTGAAGTGCGCAACCAGTTAGCTAAGGACCGGGCTAACTGGAGATGCTTGCTAGTGGAGGCCCAAGTTCACCCCGAACTGTAGCACCACCTAAGTAAGTAAGTAAGCAAGTTTGTATGTAATTCTGTTATAAATTCAAATAAATACAAAGCAAAACTTACGTGACATAATGAGTCATACAATCGGAAAACAGCATAAGCATATAAATTTGCGGCTGCGAACCGGTGGGGTCTGATTTCAAAAGTTCTACATATTCTTTTATTCCGCAGTATTGGCCAGCAGATGTAATAAGTTGCCAAAGATCGTAAAGAATAGAGTCATTATAACATATTCCTAAAAAGAAAATTATTCAAACATTTGATGGAAAAATGCACAATTTAAGTTATTACCTGATAATATATCTAACTTTAATTGTGACAACGTTGTAAGTGCAGCAAAGAACATTGAACATACTTTGGCAATGTTCAAAAATTCTGGCGAGTCCAGTTTTCTCCATTGCTTCCCACTTTTGCTTAAACTTCCTTTAGTTGAACTTCTTTCGAGAGCACGTCGCAATAAATTGCATCCAGAATTTTGAGCAGGAGGTTGAAATTCAAGTCGCTCAAAATTTTTATTAATTTCCTTAAGGACATCTCCAAGGAGCAACTTTATGCACTTGTGACCCCATAACATATGATATTGTTTTTTTAATAGCGGTACATTTTGGTTTTGAGCTGAATCTTGTGATGGAGTGTACCAACCAAGCAGATCGTGCCATTGGGAAAACACTCCCTTCGTACCAACGCTTTCTGGGATTCTTTCTAATATATTAGTTGTAATCTCCTAAAATTAGAAATGTGAATGTGCATATGTATGTATATACGCACATATTTAAACATGTTCACAAGCTCTTATTTTAAATCGTATTACCGTCATTAAAGGATACGCCAACAATTTAGCTTCATCTGTATTTTCGATGTGAAACAGATTAATGAGATTGCCTAAGAATGCCAATGATTTTGTTCCCTAAATTAGTTAAAATTAACTACTACACATTTTTCGAACTCCGCTTTTTTAATTTTTACTTACTGAAACAGTTTTAACGAATTGTTTATGCCAATCGCCGTTCTCTGACATTTTAAGTGTTCTTTGAAGAATATTCATCGACTGGAGCTGAAGAACGCATTGCGGAGCGTTGGATTCTAAATGCAAAATCAATGCAGGTATTGATAATATGTCTGTCAAAAATTGCGTAATCAAAAATTCGCTGAAGTCTCCGTCGATTAGGGGACGCGTGCATAACGTAATAATGGCTTTTAATGAAACCGGTTTTAATGACAGTTCTTCACGTGCACATCCTTTTAACATTATACACTAGCAATAAAAAAAATTATTAAACTAGCTCTTTTATATGAAACAAATATATTACTCTCATTGTTTGAAAAAATTTATTTTGAACCAAATAACCTTGAATATTACAGCATATTCTTTGTAATACTGGTTGAATTTTTTCCATGTTCTTGTTGTGCAACAAGGCCCACGATCTCGGTGATGTAAAGACGATCAACGTATGTAAATATAGCGTTAACGAAATACTATCGGTGTGGTTCTCTGAATAAAAAGAAACAAAATTTAAATTAAATCTGTAAACTTATACTTATATATGTATTAGACAACAATTCTAATCTAAATCATAAATAAATAAAACCCATTAATAAATTTATATTGTATTTACTGCCCAACAAACGCCGTTTTTTTTTAATTTTTCATACTAAACAAATATTAGGCGGTAGGGTAAAAAAGTAACACAATGGCAACAGGAAATAGAACAGTTGGACAGTAGTTCCATATTATTATTTTTCCATGGGGCATGGCGTACTGCATTTTAGTATTTAATTACAATGGTAACCACGAACGTACTGCACGCAAACATGTGCTGATCAAATTTCCGCAGTGAAAGAATATATCCCTTTTTTTTGTAAAATAATATTAAGCTTTATTTAATAAAATAAATCTTTTACTTTTTCAATTCATCAGTTTTTTTTTTGTGAATTTGTATTACAAATAGGAACCGGAAATATGGTCTTAAAAAACCGTTTATAGCGCTTTAAATATGCACTAAAAAAGACGTTATATGCTCTAAAAATATTAAAAACTGGAAAAATCACGAAAAATTAAACAAAAAATATTATTTTTAAATAATTTTTATTCGAGGAAACACAACTAAAAAAGAAACAACTTAATTAAATATAACTTATATATATATATTATATATATATATTATTATATAACTTAAATATATCAAAATTCTTCTTGAATTATAATTAATTTAAATTTTTGTTGCAATAAATGCAAATAATTTTGCTTAAATTGTCAAAAAGAAATATAAATAGGCGAAAATATAAATGCCATTATCTCAGAGACTGTGTATTCATTCACTGTTGAATTTTGTCCGGACAGACAACTGGAAATATCTTTTAAAATCTTAAAACCACGGTTTTGTCCAAAATATTTGACCTTTTGGTCTTTATTTTTCTCCCTATTTTGCAGTCGAGCAACTAACTTTAATTTCTGCATCGTTGACTATGACGATATATGCGGCAAGTTCTAGACCATTTGTTTTAATTGATTTAGAAAAAAGTCGTAGTTTGCTGCCAAAAACACCAAGTCAGTTTACCTCGTTCAAGTAATTCTTTGGCACTTTTGACAGCAGCAGAATCCTCTTCATCGAATGTTTCTTCACACAAACAGTTGATGAAAAAAGGACAAATAAGCAAAAATATTGAAAAAAATTCCCAAATATGCTAAAATATGTCCTAAAAACGCAAAAATATGCCGAAATATGCTCTTAAAAGTGAAAAATGCAAAAATATGTATTTATACCCAAAATATGCACAAATATACCCTAACAAATAGGGCTCAAAATGCTTAGTTTTGTAAAAAACGTATTTCTGTGTAATCCAATTTCCAATACGACCTCCAAAAAAACATGCTTTTCCATATTTCCGGTTGCCCTAATTATAAACACACAGCAAAACTACAATCCGTCTGGAACGGATCGTTTTTGTTGTTGTTTTCCAATGGAGAGAGCTGGCCATTTTTTCTCGAGCAGTCCAGTAATGGTAGGAGATGTTTGTGCTTTGTTTCCTGGTTTGTTCCAAAGCCGGGCATCTTGAAAGGTGGTCTTCGTCCTGTGTTTCATTTGTTGTGCAAAGGCTGCATATGTCCGATTCAATTATTCCAATTCTTTTAAGGTGTGAAGATAGGCAGCTGTGTCCAGTTTTTAATCTAAGCAGTGCAACTGCTTCTTTTCTTATTGCGTGGGATATTTTGTTGTAGAGGTCATGTATATTTTCGTAGCACTTCCCTGCAATTTCCGCTTGTTCATCGCTGACTGCTTTGTGTATGCGATGTGTTTTTATTCGTTGCAGTCTACTTATCAGTGGCATCGTTTCTGGTGTTCTGCCGATGATGTTGGCTCCTTTCTTAGCTAGTTTGTCTGTTGTTTCGTTTCCAAGTATGTCGACATGGGCTGGTATCCACTGTAGTTTGATGCAGTGTCCTCTTTGTTCTAGGAAGTGGTATGTTCGTCGGATGTTCCATGTAGATTGTGTTTCTTTTTGGTTATTGTAGTTGTTTGGTGATGGGGAGCGGATTTTGAGTCCGAAAGGATAACTACATATATTTTTTTCTGTTTCTTGTCTGCGGAGAATTTTCTCTAAGGCGTACTCTCTGCGAGTTCTCCTTCAAATACTGTCGAGTTGGTTGGTCATGCGAAATAGTGGCTAAATTTTTCGCAATGTACTGCTGCATCTGCGCCGATACTGTTTTTCAATAGAGATCCGTCAGTGTATATTCTAAGCCAGGTGTTGTTTGGGTACTTTTCGTTGATTGTTGTTAGTGCGATTTGTTTTATAGCTTTTGTTGTTGTGTGGTGTTTGTTGACTTGTAATACGAGGTTGGTATGTACATCCATAGATATGAGGTCTAGAGGGTTCATGCGTGGCGGTATCGGAGCTATTTTTGGTGAAGGACCGGTTTGTTCGAGGATGTTTTTGGCTGTTTGCGAGAAGTCCGGGTATGTCTTAAGGTGGAAATTAGTTGTTTAATTAGTTAGCAACGGAAAGTTTTCTAGTACAGTTGTGCTGTTTGTGTATCGTGCTCTGTTTTTATTGTCGTGTTTTCCGAAAATTATTCTGTGCTGATTCTATCCTTTCCCCTTTTTGATTTGAGATAGTTGTCAATAGCTCTCCTCCGTATTTTAATATTGGTTTTATGTATGCTTTGTACGTACGGTTCAGTAAGTCTGTTGTGCCGCCCCATTTGCATCCTGCTAGTCTCATAAGTATGTTTGATTTTCGTTGGATCTTGGTTCTTGTTTTTTCGATTTGTTCGTTTAGATTTAGTTTTGAGTCTAAGGTAATCCCGAGATATGTTGTGGAATACTTTCGTTTTATTGTGTTATTTTTGATTTGGATTTCGATGTCATCCAGTTTGTGTGTTAATGTGAAGAGTTGATACGGATTTAAAAATGTTTTACACTTGTACTGTATCTTTTCCTCAGAAAGCCCAGATATGAAATTTTATCCTCCTAGCTCAAAATTTAAGGCCCAAAAAGCGGTCACATACGGATGGACGGACGGTCGGTCATCGCTTAATCGCTAATGATGCTGATCACGAATATACACAGCTAGTCAAAAACATAGGTGTGTGCCCTTTTCTTTTAGTCACTTTGTTTTTGTTGCTCACATGCACTCTGCTTTATGGCATAACATCCTTTGGAGTGACGAGACAAAAATGAATTTATTCTCTTCGGATTGTAGACGAAATGTTAGGCTACCAAAAGGAAAAGGAGGATACCCAGGTTATTGATAAAAAAATATTGATAATAAACCATATTCATATTTTAGGACGACACACCTATTTTTTTGACCAAGCGCAAAATTAACATCGGCCGTTTTTGCAACTTAATTTTTTTTTCTTTATTGCTAAACCATTTAGTTTACTAAATTTGTTGACTTGCTATAATTTTAATAATATCCCAGTAAAAAACGCCAACTCACTACCCCCTTCGGGTAGGGGATAGAATATACCCGAGGTAGGCATGCCTGTCGTAAGAGGCGACTAAAATCCACCCTTCGTATACCAGGGATAAAATGTATACATAATATGCAATGAACAAAACAAATAGATATAGTACCCCAGGTCCAGGTTCACTGAAAAATCCACCCTCTTCGGAGGTAGGCTCTACGGATTCTGGGGAGAGCCAATTATTGCATCTAATAAATCCCTTTGTGAGAAATTCAAGGGTAACTCGGTCTCCACCATCAAGACCGAATGTCTCCGGAAAAAGAAGTCCGCCGGAAGCGCAAGCGCGAGGAAAACGGGACTCAGTGATATGTAAAAGCTTTAAGGAGGAGAACAATGAACTCCGTATTAAGCTTAATAAAATGGATCTACTCTACCAAGAGCTCAAGAGAGAGGTAGATTCACTAAAAGAAGAAAACCAGGCTCTAAAGAATTCACTCTCGCACAAAGAACGCGAAGTTACTCTGTCTCATGCAGCTAGTCCCAATTATCACACGGACGAAGAAGAGCTAGCACGCGAAACAAATTGGGTAGAAAAGAAAAGACCTAGTAAAAAACGAAGAGCCGGTTCTTCACCCGAAATCGAGCCACGGAAACAAGGCAAAGAAAATGAGCCGAAGAAGAAACAAGTTGAGGATAAAGTACGTCCTCCGCCTGCAATAAACGTAGTGGGAATTACAGAGTACAATAAACTGCATCGCTTCCTCAAAGGAACTGTGACGTCGGAGTTTAAGGTAACGTCATTCCGAAACAATGCTTGGAAAATTAACGTAGTTGACTCCGTAGGGTACCGAGCAATATCCAAGAATATCCAAGAAATTAAACGCGGAAAATATGCAAGGGTACACTTATGAAAATAAGTCAGAAAGACCACTACGTGTTGTAGCAAGGGGTCTCCACCGTTCTTGCACTAAAGATGACATTATAACTGATCTTAAAGCGAAAGGTTTGAAAATTATTGACGCAGTTAATATACTAAAAAAAAACAAAGCAGAAAACGGAACAAGGCCAGGAAATCTTGGCCAAGCATGGACTTCCGCTCTTTATGCTCACTTTTGATAGGAGTGAAAATATAGACGATATTTACAATATTAAAACAATTTTAAATATCGTAGTTAAAATTGAACCAATGCGTACGAACACACGATCGATACCGCAGTGCAAACGCTGTCAAGCTTTAAATCACACCCAAGCATATTGCCAAAAAAAACCAAAATGTGTAAAATGTGCTGGTAACCACCTATCAGAAAGGTGTGACCATAATAGGCACGCCCCGGCGACCTGCATAAACTGCAAAGGCAACCACCCAGCAAACTATAGAGGTTGTGAAGTTGCTAAGGAGCTCCAAAAAAGACGCGATGCACTTAAGAATACTTTAGTCAAAAACGCTCAGCTGATTAAAGAAAGACGTGTAACCATTAAGGGAAAGGTTACGAACGAAATTAATCCCGCTAAGGTTAAGACGAAAGGGGACCAAACCAAAATTCCTCTAACAAAAAATAATGAAAAGTCGAAATTTTCAGGAGCGCAATCATATGCTCAAACCGCATCACAAGCAAACAAACAGCCTAGTGTTACGAAAAAACCAATTTCGCAAGTCTTCTCTATTATTCTCGCGAAACTTGAGGAGCAAACCAAGATTAATAACACCATATTTGACAAATTGAGCAAACTCGAGTTTAAACCTCGTACAAAAAGAACTCCTACATGAACATGAAACGGTTGCTAAAAATGTTAACGTGGAACGCAAATGGCCTCCTACATTAACATACTGACCTAGAGGTATTCCTACGAAACGACAATATTGACATATGCTTGATATCTGAAACTCATTTGACAAAAGAATCTGAAGTAAAAATAAGACGATTTCGTGTATCACGCTTACCATCCTTCCGGGAGAGCCAGAGGCGGATCCTCCCTATTCATTAAAAACTGCATCAAGCACTCCACGAATTCAACGATTGAACTTGACATTATGCAAACAACTTCAGTTCGTGTTAAAAACAAGAACTCATACTTCATCATCGCGTCCATTTATTGTCCTCCACGATGCACGTGTAAAAGTAACGACTTTGTAGATCACTTCAACTCGTGGTGACTTTAATGCAAAACACACCTTTTGGGGTTCAAGATATAATTCGCCAAAAGGCAGACTTCTATACGAAGTCGGTATGCAATTCGGGGTTGACTTCTATTCGACAGGGAAACCGACATATTGGCACTCCGATGCAACAAAAACACCTGACTTGATAGACTTTTTCATAACAAAAGGAGTATCTCCAAGTTTTGCAAAAGTAGAGGAAAGTTTTGATCTTTCCTCAGATCACTCACCGGTAATTTTAACAATAAGTGACCAACTCATGAAAGTAGAAGGCGTGCCTAGATTAACTAACAACAAAACTAACTGGGACGGCTTTAAAAATTATTGCAAAGAAAATATTATTTTAAACGTGTCGCTAAAAACACCTCTCGAAATAGAAGAAGAACTCGGTAAATTTATTGAATCTATTCAGTATGCCGCATGGAATAATACTCCCTTAAGGAGAAAAGCAGTCAAACGCAACGAAGTTAATTATCCGCCCGATATAAAAGAACTCATTCGCGAAAAGAGAAGAGCACGTAAAGTATGGCAACAAACCCGTGCCCCCCAACATAAGACATACGCAAATTACTTAAAGGTTTAAAGGATTATCTTAAAGGCTTAACAGCCGAAAAAAGCACAAATTATTCGCTCTGGAAAGCTATGAAAAGCGTAAAAAAAAAAACAAAAATGCAATCACAACCAATCAGAAAAGAGAGAATGGCGAAAAGGCCGACCTTTTTGCCAAACATCTGGAGGAAACGTTTAAACCATTTGATGGTCAAACATTAATAGATGCTCATAGAAGTGTGACAACGACACAAAAGCGTGTCGCGAACCGAACTTTGCAACGTAATAAATAAAACTGAAAAATTACAAAGCCCCTGGATTAACTACATTTAGTAAACGCCTCGCTTAGATTGCTACACGTCCCAGATGCGTGGAAGGTAGCAGAAGTGACAATTGTTCCGAAACCGGGTAAATCTCCTAACGATAAAAAATCGTACAGACCAATATCGCTCCTTCCAATAATATCAAAGGTATTTGAAAGGCTCCTATTGACACGCATCCAACCGGTTATTGTAGAAAGTAGACTTATACCTGATCATCAATTCAGGCTTAGAATCAAACATTCCACAATTGACCAGGTTTAACCGATGAAATTGAAAAAGCCTTAGAAGAAAAAATGGTATGTTCTAGCGCTTTTCTTGACGTCTAACAGGCCTTCGACAAGGTTTGGCACGATGGCTTGAAATACAAGCTAAGACAGACCCTGCCGGACCACTTAAATAAGATCTTAGAATCCTACCTTCAAAATAGATTATTTCGTGTTAAACACGGAACTGAATACTCCGAGTTCAAGGAAATCGCCGCTGGAGTTCCGCAAGGAAGTGTCCTTGGTCCAATTTTATTTTTGCTGTACACTCGGGACATACCCCAAACTGAAGGCACCGTAGTAGTTACGTTCGCGAACGATACGGCTATTTTAGCAACGGATAGATCCATTGAGTCAGCAACTGAAAAACTCCAACAAGCTTTGGGTAAAATCTGTGATTGGACCAAACATTGGCGCATTGTCCTCAACGAGACCAAATCGCCGCATGTTAACTTCACATACAAGAAAATAAACAATCTACCTGTTTTTATTAATTCGGTACAAATACCACATGCAAATGAAGCTAAATATCTAGGGATGACACTAGACGCAAGGCTCAAGTGGAAAACGCACGTTAAAAAGAAACACGATGAGCTTGAAAACCGCTTTAGAGAAATGTATTGGCTTCTTGGAAGATATTCCAAGCTAAGTATACATAACAAACTGCTTATATATAAGCAAGTGCTTAAGCCTATATGGATATATGGCATACAACTATGGGGTTGTACTAAAGAAAGTAATAGAGAATTTATTCAATCTTTTCAAAATAAAGTGTTAAGAGCAATCGTGAACGCTCCCTGGTATATTAGAAATAATGATATACAAAGAGACTTAGGGATCGTAACTGTGAATGAAGAAATAACAACTCCATATTCGCCTTCATAGTCACTGCAACCATGCCATACTCCAAACATTGGACGTGAGGAATCTTGTGCGCCGACTTCAAGGAACGAAACCGTTCGATCTAGCGCAATAAGAAACAACCGCATTTAATGACGGTATTAGCAGGTGATTTTGCTGAAAATCTACCTGCCTCACGCGAATATTATTGAAGCTTAAACCACTTGTTAAGGAAACTTAGTTGTAGTAAACAAAACAAAAAAAAGGGAAGGGTGTGTTTAGTCAGTAAAAATCTGACACTACTATGAGTACACGTCTTTTGAAGATTCTCACCAACCCACGAAAAAAAAAAAAAAAACTTGTGTTATTAAAAAATTTAAGTTTAAAGAAAAAAAATTTTTCACATCTATTTTTTTGACCAGCTGTGTATATACTTTATAGGGGCTATCTCGATTATTTCTCTATGTTATTAGGTTAGGGTATAAAAATCAAAATCGGTTTTTCATGAAAAGGCCCTCAAAAAGTGCATGTGGCAAAATGTATAAAATTTTAATACCTTAACATTTGGTCTAATAGCTGCCCACTAAATTAAATTTTATCAAAATTATTAAAGTCGTTTTCGAGAAAATCCAACTTTAGTGAAATCTGCCTTTAGTAAAACATCTCCTTCGAATGCTACCTATTATTATGATTCCATGCAGCGATTGGTCACACATGCATCCTCAGGGGGAGGGTCCAAGCTAAAGAGAAATCAACCTAATTCCAGTGTTGGTGTGAGCGCACTCTCTAATGAGTACTTTGGCAGGACTTCTTACCGACTTACTAGTGGGACCAACATGACACCCTTTAAAACAACTTAAAATAAACAAGACAACACAACAAATTTTGACTCAGCGACTTCAGGCGTGCCACAAGGACGATGTATTGATGATAATACTGTCTTCACTGACCGGGATTCCGATTTGATGGCGACTTCTGTTTCGGAAACTGCCACTATAATAACTTCTACCAATAGACGACCTCCTGCAGCGAGATGTCCTACGGTTAGTAACATGAAACATAACACCGATTCGATGGGGTACAAAAAACGCAGATTTGCCAAGCACGTCCTAGAACCGATGTACATATGTACATATGTAAAAACCAAAAAACCTGAAAAATGTTTTTCTTGTGGAGAGAGCCCACTGGCAGAAAGACTGCACTAAAAAAGTTAAGAACAAGCATTGTATATAAATCTAATAGTAGTATCACTTGAGGATATCGACACTAGCGCCTCTAACAAGCGAGGAAACTTTTTTCTCATTCGCTCCCAACTATCCATTTGCTCTTACAGTTGCAGATATCAAGTGAGAAGAGAAGAAAGAGAACCAAACAAACACACAAAAAAAGGTGGAAAGCGAGAATACAGAAAGAAAAAATAGATGATCGTTATGTGTCCTGTGAAGTTTCTGCCGAGGTGGACTGCGTTCAACTTTGTTTGTACATATGCATACATATATACTTATATAGGTATGCTTTTCTTTATCATGATTCTGGCGGTTAAGGGTTGGTCACCGTCATTGCATAACAAATCAGACAGATAAATTTGTTTGACTGGCAATTGGGTGTAAGAAAGATCATTTCTTCTTCCACATTCTTACATATGAATTACGTATGTGCATCTTTAACCTGTAATCTGGTTCCGTGTCAGATTTTGGATGGATTTAAACTCCTTAAGAGCATAACAGGTGCGCCTTCAATATTTGTTTGTGTGAAGGAATACCTGGGGGTAATGTATCACTTCTTCCATATCTGTATAGAGTTGTTGCGTAATGTGTGTCCTGAAGTTTTCTGCCATATGATGTGTATACGTACTGTGCGCAACTTTGACTTACTCTGGACATATGTATGTATATACATATGTACATGTGTATATGTATGTATGGAAGTACATTTATAATTTTCCTTTTCTTGGTTTTGGCGGTTAAGGATTGGTCACAGCATTGCCTAACATAAAATCAAAAAATAATTTGCCAAAAGAGAAACAAAAAACATATAGAATTGCTTGACTGGCAATTACCAAATTGTACGTTGTAAGAAAGTTAATTTTTAATTCAATATTCAGAGCAGTGAATATATACATACATACATATGTAGGTACATTATATACATATATGTTCCTTTTAAATTTATATGTAAATAAATAAGCAAAGGTTTTATAAGTGTGGCTACCCAATGTTCATCCACAGATTGCAATAACGTTAAGAAATCGTTTTCTTTGTCATTTTTTCACATTCCGAATGACCAGCGAAGAGAAATTTGGTTAAAGCATTCTCAGAAAACAACTTTGAAAAAAATGCCCTTTTTTGCGAAGAACATTTTTACTTGAAAGATGTAATAATAAAGGCAACTCGAAAATGCCTCACTAAAAATGCAGTTCCCAAATCATGCATAACGGTGTGCAAATGCAGTGACGTTGTAATTGACGATACGTGCTTTAGAATTATTTAATTAATAATAATTCGGGGGCAAGCACAGTTGGAAAGAAAAGAACTATTTTTGAAGTTTCAACTGCAGTAAAAGAGGTTCAAATTGATTTGCCTCCATTAACAGTAAATAAAAGTATAGTTTATGAAATTGTTATATCTACATATGTACATACATACATGCATGCATACGTACGTATGTATTAAATGTATATTATATCCCTTTGAATGCATGTGCAATAATAGAATTTATGAAGTTGTGATAGAGAATAGGCCTACTGGGGACACTTAAAAAAAAAACGCAACTAGTATTTTACCCCACTGGGTGATGTGGAAAGAATACAAGAATATATGTACATATGTACGTACATACATACATATGTAAATACTTACATATGGAACTACATTTCTAGGTACAAATAGTCACATATGTATCTACATATAGTTAGGGACAATAAAAAAATATTAAGCATAATCCGTATTGGTAACCGTAATTTACTCCAAAAAGGAAAAAAAATGTTGTTTTCATCAATTTGTCCTTTCAATCCAATGTTTGTAATTAAATAAAATAAATCTGTTGTCGTGGTACAAAACATTAGAATACGTATTAAATATTTACATGTGTTAATACATACACATACATATGTATTAACAAGAAGAAAAGCATTTGCATTTGCATTAACATTGAAATCTACAATATTGCAACGTCGCTAATTCCCGCATAGAAATAATAAAATGTGGCAACGTTTGAGTGTGTGTGCAATTGTGTATATTGCAGAAAAATAACTTCATTCATAATTAAGGAAAACACCAAAAAATACAAAACACGAAAGGAAAACATAATCCTCCCGTCTCGTCCATCACGATGGTATTAAACCACACGAACATGTACATATTTGGATGTGTGTACATGATCAAGAAGAGAGTCTGTTTTTTTTTATATTCCTTGCCATTTTTCATTTTGTTTGCTCGTTTATCCATTTGTTCGCTCAAAACTCTCTTTCTGTGTGTAAGAGAAATCACTTTGCTTTGCGCCCTCTGTCGAACGAGGTAGCTAAGAAAAAATTTCGTCAAGTGATAATACTATTAGATCTATATACAATGGAACAAGGTAGTTTCAGTATCATCACATCAAGGGACACACACAAAGAGAGTAATGCTCTCATTTGCAGAAACTATGCTGTCAGTATATGACAGTTATAGTAGTGAGTGATTTCTTGATACCGGAGCCAGCAATCAAAAGGCGTTTTTCTTTTTTAGTTCAGAACAGAGCTCTGAACAGAGCCTGAACATGTCGAGCGCGCTCTGAACGGAGCACGCTCTAAACGCTCTGATATATTTAAGAAACACGATTGAGCAGTACCTGTCATATGACTGCAAAATTAATCGACCATTCATGCTTTTTGTCTTCTTAAACACTAAAATAGCGTTTATACACAAATAAAGTTTTCATTTAATTATTAACTACTAATAATTAATTAAAAACAAAGCCTCGAACTCCATTTCAATTGTTTTCGATTTCGTTTTCTCATTGCTTTCCCCCCTGTCAAACGTCAAATTCACTGTGCTCGGATTTTGCTCAGGATGCTCAATCAATTCATGCTGAGCTGATAGAGCGCGCTCTGAGCACGCTCTAAACGAAAAAAGAAACAGGAATCGTGTGCTCTAAGCGCTCTGAACTAAAAAAGAAACACAAACATTTTTTTGACAACTCAGGCTCTGCTCTGAACTAAAAAAGAAAAACGACTAAACAGGCGAGAGTGGTTTGTCACTTTTAAACAGTTTAAATCACCAATACAGCTGCGGATTGGGAGTGGAAAAATAAATGATCCAGATGGAAAGGGTATCAATGTAAAACTGTTTAACGGAAGAGCGTGGGACAGCAAGCACTTAAGTGATGTCTTATATATATGTTCTTTAAATTAACCTCAACACTTTATTTCAGTGCAACAGTAAAGTCTGCAAGTTTACAAAAAGGGTAATGTCGTTGTAGTGGAAGTGCGTGGGAAAAAACTTTTCCGCATGATGCTAATGGTGGACATCGACATGAATGAGCGGGAACACACACTAGTTGCTTCGTGTTCATCGATAAATAAATATTCGTTGAGAACTTAGCACGAAAGAATGGGACACCAAACTACAGCTCAAATAAAAAAAACATTTGTCTCTTATGAACATAAAATATGAAAATTATTGCGTAAATTTATGGAAAGCAATGTCGAACTAACTTCAGAAGCAGTGAATTGCAAACGTCCAAGTGTGACAAACTTTTGTACTCATTGTACTTTTTATACCCTATCCTAAGCGTATATTAAGTTTGACACATAGTTTGTTACATGGAGATATAATCGAGATAGATCGTATACATATTCGTAATCAGTCTCAATAGCGAAGACGATTTAGACCTGTCCGTCCGTATGTCACCACATTTTGGGCCTTAAATTTTAAGCCAGAAGAATGAAATTTCATATTTTTGGCATATTTGGCCTTTTAACATTTTTAAAATAAGAAACCGAAAAATTTTATTAAGACCAAATATTTAAATATTCACATTGCCTACAATTTACCCACATATCAATCTTGGCAACGCCCACGTTCGAAGTTATCGTCGTAGTTCAGCACAAAATGCAATATGGCCAGGCCCACTTTATGAGGGCTGCATAGGAAGGAGGATAGGGTATCATCACACAAACCGTTTCAGACGAATTGTAGCTTTTCTGTATGTTTATTATTCAAAAATATTATTCTCCATCCCGGATGTTGGACACCTTGTCGCGGTGGGGTGGCTTAATTAGAGAAACAAGATGCACTACCAGGTAGCTACCACTACTTTGGCAGAGCTGAATGTGAATCGAAAACTAAGATCCAACAACCCTTAATTCCATGGTTGTAAGTCGCCACGCCGAGGGAGCTGCGTTTAAGTAGTAATACTACTGGAATACAGGGTTCAGGGGTAATTGAACCGCTAGTGGTAACTCCTCAGGGGCAGCTCAATCCTCTGTTGTATACTAGTTGAGTAGGGTAGGTAATGAAGATCTGGTCTGTGATTTCTCCCCGACTCGTGGGAACATTATGTACCCAGTTTTCAAAAATTATAAAAATGAGAACGAGTCATCAGAGGGCCAGGCGGAAGGCTCCGAAAAGGTCGAGAAAGTGCCGGAAGGTGCGGGATCGACAGCGGAAGAGCTCGTGAAGACAATGGTGTTCGGAGGGAAACCAAAAGTTGAACAATCGTCGATGTCGATGGACAATGCGGTGCTGCAAGGCGCCAAGAGGTTAATCGACGTTGCGGAAGCCGAACCCAAAGATGACGGTGCAGACCCTGATTTTGAGCTTAAGCATAAGATGAAAAGGGCGAGAGGGAGACAGAGGTTGCCATTCGCAGGATCTGTCTCGGAAAATAGTGACGTATCGGTCAATGAATTGACTAATATGATTGCTAATTTAGCCGAAACCACCCCAGAAGAGGCAGGACATAGGAAACGGTTCAAAACTGATACCGAAACCTTCAGTTCAGCTAAAGCCAGGGTGGTGGAGGCGGAAAGCGGAGAAGGTGATGGACAGCCTGTGTCCTGGAATGTTAATCAATCAAGTACACGTGAAAGTAGAAAGGCTGATGGCCAAACCAGGAAACAGAAGGTCAGTCAACCCGAACCGCAACAAGAAAAACTTAGGGTGATTCAATTGAATCTTTACCACAGCAAAGCTGCATCAGCAATGTTGATCAGATGCTTTGTGGAAGAGTCGATTGATATTGCCTTGCTGCAGGAACCTTGGATCTTTAAAGGAAAGATTAGAGGTCTACCTGAAAGTATTGCCACTTTGCACTATGTGGGATCTGGCGAAAAAGTTAGATCTTGTGTAATGGTGAGGCACGGAGTTAAAGTGGTTATGCTGCCGCAACTATGTGCCCCTGAACTTGTCCCTGTGCGCGTAGGAACAGGTGCAGAAAGTTTTGTTATAGCATCTGCATACCTGCCGTATGACTGCCCAGAGCCTCCCCCAACAAAAGAGATAGAGTCTCTAGTGGTTGTCTGCAGGGATAGGAGTGAAGATCTAACGATTGGTTGCGATGCTAATGCACACTGTACAGTGTGGGGAAGCACCAACGATAACTACAGAGGACAAGCTTTATTCGAGTTTGTAGTCTGAAAAGAGCTAACTATTCTCAACAGAAGAACAGAACCGACCTTTGTGAATGCGAGACGAAGGGAAGTTATTGACTGTGCAGTAATAGAATGCTTGATAGAATATCAAATTGGAAGGTAATGGATAAGACAATGATGTCGGACCACAGAGCCATCTCATTTGATATTCGATACGGATCTAAAAGGAAGAAAGATCGAAAATATATCAGGATTCCCAGGAACACGGACATAGTGAAATACCAGGAAGTGTTACGGGAGAAACTGGATGGGAGGGTACCCAAAATACCGAAAAGCACTTGGGATGTAGAGTCACAGCTGAAGCACTTACAATCTGCTGTTGAAAATGCATACCAAGAGGCGTGTACACCTACTTTGGTAGATGAAAAGGACCCCACGCCTTGGTGGTGTAGGGAACTTGAAAATCTAAGGAAAGAGGTGAGAAAAGCTTTTAATCGTGCCATGAGAAGGGATGATCCTGAATCATGGGATGAGTATAAGGCAAAGAAGAAAGAGCTAAAAGCAATTAGCGACGACGTAAAAGGGAGTCGTGGAGGGAATTTTGCTCGAATATGAGAAGCACAGCTGAGGTCAATAGACTTCAGAAAATTGTCTCGAGGGATCCAGTTTCCAAAGTCGCACTCATTCGCGATAGAACGGGGGAGATTGTTGACACACTGGATCGTACAAATGAGGTCCTCATGGAAACACACTTTCCGGGAAGTCTGAAGTCAGATCAGCCCTGGGCTCTGAGGAAACAAGGAGCAAACAGGATGGATAGGACTGAAGCGGAACGGATAGTAACTCCAGAAGCGGTCAGTGGGGCGATAAAAACATTTTCTCCTTACAAGACCGCGGGACCAGATGGTATATTCCCAGCTTTAATTCAGTGGGGTGGAGATCTCATTGTACCAAGACTTAGGGGTATATACGTTACATGCCTAGCTATAGGCTACATACCGGTAACATGGAGAGAAACAAATGTGGTGTTTCTTCTAAAACCGGGAAAAAAAGGACTACACCGAAGCGAAGTCCTTCAGATAAATAAGTTAGGTTAGGTCGAAAGACATAGAATAAGTATTAAGTTTAGCTTAGAGCGCCCGCATGGGGCCAGTAAGTTAGTAATAACATAGTTAAGTTAGTTAAGCTAGTTTTAAGCCTTTTTGTCTAGCACGTAAGAATATATGAAATAATAAAATATAAAGCTTTAAAAATGAAATGTGTTTTATCACCTACTTTGTGGAATATAACTGTGGACTCTCTCCTGAGAAGACTTGAAGAGACAGGCATCCACACTGTGGGATATGCCGATGATATAGCAATAATGGCAAGAGGTAAATTCATGAACATCACAGCAGATACCATGAGAAATGCTCTCAGAGTGGTAGAGCGGTGGTGTCAGGAACAAGGACTCTCCATTAATGCGGAAAAGACAGATCTGATCATCTTCGAAAGGAAGAGGAGAGATCTGGAAATTCAGCCCTTGACACTTTTCGGATCGGAGCTGCAGGTGAAAAGGAAGGTTAAGTATCTGGGTGTATACCTAGATGCGGGACTAACTTGGAACTTCCATGTGGAAGAAAAGATTAGAAAGGCGAAAAGGGTGCTTCATCAGTGCAAACGGGTATGTGGACTAAGGTGGGGAATCTCGCCGAGGTTAGCATACTGCATGTACACGATGATAGTTAGACCGATTATCACATATGCGTCAGTTGTATGGTGGCAGAAAGATAACCAGAAAACTGTAAAGAAGCAATTAGATAGGGTCCAACGACTGGCATGTTTAGGGATCGTGGGTGCAATACGAACGACACCAACATGCGCAATGGAAGTGATGCTAGGTATTCTGCCGCTCGATTTATGTGTTAAGAAAGTGGCGGCCTCGACTGCACTTCTTTTGCACCGGGATGCCAGCTGGCACTGGCGCGGTACTAATATGGGCATAGGAAAATCCTGGATATCGTGAAAAACGAGATTAGGAAGTTGAATATGCCCATGGAAAAAGAATGCATATTACCGAAAGGTATCACAAAACTCCACCAGAACACCAGAGAAGGTGGTCAACCGTAGAAGGTTGCAGACAGGCGAAAATGGCTATTAAAATGCCGGGTGGCACCACACACAGAGAGGTTCTAAGCTTAGGGCGAAGAACACTGAAATGGGTGGTAGCGTTATCTGCAGGTCATGGGAATTTCGGGTATCACCTAAAGAAGATGGGTCTTCTGGACGACGACACCTGTGAACTATGCCTAGAGGAAGTCGGGACGGCAGCACATATATTGTGCAAATGTCCGGCGTTAGCTAGCAGAAGAAGGGAGGTCCTGGGGAGCCAGTGGGTAGAAACCCAGAGGATGAACCAGATTTCTGTTAAACAGATACTAGTGTTGACACGAGGAATCAAAGCCAGAAAGGAACTGTGGAGAAATCCAGAGGGACTCTCCGGCTAAGATGGATCGTGGAAGAGAGACGAAAAGGGACCCAATACTGTGGTCTGGTTCGTAATCTCTCGAACAATATATATATATATATATATTCGAAAATGACTTTTCTCACCTACGATTTGTCGATGTTTTGAAACATAAGTCTGAGGTGGCTGACAAATATCTAAAAGTGCCCACATAGTAAAAATGTGTAGACCTTCACCCCTATCGTGGAATCCGTCGGGGGGAATGATTCACTAAAAATGAAAAATTTGCATCGTGCAATCCGCTGAAGTGAACGATTCACATGTCGGCAATGTGAATGAGATTCACTGTATCGTGGAAAACGCACGGATCGAATCTCCCCATACATTTGACATCCGCAACTATTTCATTGCGGATTTGGTTGTTGTGTTGTAGTTTTCTGAAGGATTTCCTTAAAAAAACAAAGAATAATTTAATAAACCGACGGAGGACAGTCGAGAATATAGGGAGAAACTACAAAAAAAAATGTATACGTTGTTTGTAGTTCAAGTAAGATTAATTGGTCTAAATACATGATCACTTTAAAAACTCATTTCTCCCACTAAATACTAGAACGCAATGATTTTAAGCAATCAATACAAGCACTCCACTAACAAAAAGTTTCATATCAGAGACGAATATCCTTTAGATTATGCGTAGATTCAAACTGTCTGGTGAGATAATTCCTTTAGAAATTAAGAAGTTCTTGGACATTCTTCACTCGCTAACTGCGATCTTCAAGGGAAATGTAAATTTGCGGAGATGAAGGCGTCTTCATTCTCATGTTATGAAGAGAAGAGAGAAGTAATTTTCCCTTATCTATTTATTCAGTAATATTTATTAATTAATTCCATCTTCCCGTCACCAAAAATTGAATTCTTAAATTATAACCACAGTCAGCATCAACCACAAATTCCTTTCAAACAAGCTGTCAAACGAGCACTTCCTAATCAATATTACTCGTCGGTAAGAAAGCATATCCGACGGGTTATACGATAGCTATAAGAGATTCACGTGAATCGAATGAGTGAAGTGAATCTTAGATCCGACGGGTTCTAAAAAAAAAAACCGGTAAAAAACCGGACTGTTACAGAGTTGGGCAGCATTATGTTGCATGCTAGTTGTATGGAAAAACGTTTCTGGGCTAAAGCTGTAAACGCAGCAACCTATACATTGAATAGAACTAGAAATAGATCAGTTGCAGATAAACTACCCCACAAATTATCGTATCAACAGAAACTGAACACACATCATTCAAAGGTTTTTGAGAGCGACGTTTATGTGCATATTCCAAAAGAAAAGCGGAAGACATGAGATGTTAAAACTGAAAACTTAATTTTTGTTGGTTATTCTGTGGACATCAAGGGTAACAGAGATGTGATATTCAACGAAAATGCATAATTCAACAAAGTATGAAGTAATCTCACCAGACAAGGATTTCGTTACGAACAACTTAAACTCGTCTACTGAAAAATCTAATAAGCACCCCCATCGAATAAAGACTTCAAGCAAAGCCAGAGAATAGGATGTGACGGGAGCAGTTTCAGGAAAACAAAATTTAATTCCAAAAGCAGGACCGGATTGTGTAAAACCGGGTAGAGTTCTGGATTACGATCAACTTCACGTAGAATCACCAAACTTCCAGGAATTAAAACGAAGTGAAAGAAACAAAAAACATGTGAGATACGCTTATAACTTTCATAACTATCACGCTTTATGACATAGGTAATTGACCCATTGACGTACGAGGAAGCTATATCCAGAAATGACAAAAGTTCTTGGATTGAAAGGGAAATACAAATCCTTTGCCTGAAAATGAAAAAAATTATTGGATGTTGTTGTGTATAGCAAAGTACAAAGCGGACGGAACCATGATGGAAGCCAGACTAGTTGCGCGTGGTTTCGACCAAAGGCTAGGGGAATATTTTTAAGTAAGTTTCAGTCCACTTGTGACGCTCGATTCTTTAAGGATGAATATGGCAAAGCAGCAGTGTAAACTCAGATTATATACTTATACAGATAGTCATCTCAGAACGGTTCTCTCCTTCGGCCCTCAAGCTAAAACGCACCAGAAAACAGCTGTTTTTCCCCATCGCTCTTTAGGTGTATAGGTGTTTCAATGCAAATCAAATAGGACCTCAGGCACACATTCTTTGAGCGATGGGGAACCCATGGGCGCAGCCATCTTGGTGTCAAAAATTTACCAACAGGGAATTTGTTTTGTTCCTATTCGTTATTATTTGAAATTGCAATTTGAAAGTGCTATAACTATTAAACGAAAGGAGTATGACAATATCTAATTGCAGCATTGAATTCAGTGCAATAAGATGAATCAATTGACATACACAACAATACTGTAGAGCTGAATTAATTTATAGCTATTCGGGTGAATTTCTCGGAACAAAACAAAAAGGAAATTTATCTCTCAATTTTCCAACACATGCAAAACTTAGTTCACACTAAAGGAAATTTAATCAGCTGATGCCGGTAATATATTATTCACATGCATTCACGGATAGAGAATCATGGGAGAGGATTTAGGCTCCACCCATTTGAGGGTTTTAGCGGGCAGGGGATGACAGGTCGACTATCTGTATTAATCTGTGGGTGTACGGTTTGTATTTAAAGCAGTTCGACATCAAGACTGCATTTTTTTTTTTGTTAAAGAAAATGTGTATATGGAACAACCAAAGGGTTTCGATGATAGAAACGGAATGATATGAACACCAAAACCTGGGTTTGCGTCGTTCCGATTTGCGTTTTTATTTCAGTTTGCGTCGTTCACAAAATTTAATGGTTTCGAATTTGCCTCGATATTATTTCGGTTTGCATTTTTGTTATTACTTTTTTCATTTAATTTTTTTTTGTAAAAATTGGATTCCCCATGTTTAAGACAGATGCTATCAATCGTTACAAAGAAATTTACTTGAAAAAAAGGCAGTGACAATTTAACCAACTATGGACCAATTTTTAATAAAATCAACACGACAGCCACATCAGTCGATAGAAATGTCCATTGAAACTATAAAATGAATTAAAAGTCCACCTAATAACATAATATTAAAGTTACTTTTTCTGTTGAATTTATTGATTTTTTAACTAATTTATACGGTTTTATAAATTATCTATTTTTCTATTATTTGAATTAACATTTTCGTTGCAATGAAATTAAATATACCTATTAAAAGTAATAAAAATTTGGATTTTTAATGATATATTTTCTTCCAATTAATCCAAATGTAGTGAAAATACGTTAATTCGATTTGCGTCGTGTTTTTGGTCTCAATTGACGCAAATCAGGATTTTGGTGTACTCATAAGAAGCACGTACGAATTAAAGCAATCATCAATATGCTGGAATCAAAGACCACAGCATTTTCATTTATAAAAAAAATGGTCAGCACATGTTTTTCGCTGTATGTGTCTATTGACTATGGGTTTGTAGTGGCTTCAAACGACGAACTTGTAGCGCTCCTAAAAGATGCAGATACATTCGCACTACCCCAATCGGAATTTGAAGTAGTCACTGAGAACGAAATGCTCTGTATCGTGGCTTCCATACAATCTAACGCTATACGATTTGTGGAAATCCTGCTACCGCAAATTTTATGTCATCTAACGCACATAATAAACTTTTGCATAAAGACATCGACTTTTCCGCAGTTCTGGAAGTGTGCAAAAGTGATACCAATTGCAAAAAAGGCAAATTCCGTCGTTGCTGGCGATTACAGACCTATCAGCATTCTCCCATGCTTGTCAAAAGTTCTTGAGAATGTCCTAGCCAAATAGATTCAAAGACATCTATCTACCGATTCCCTGCTAAGCCCGTTTCAATCTGGCTTCAGAACTAAACATAGTTGCTCAACTACAATGATCAATATATTATATGATATACGTCAAGAATTTGATAAGGGTTACATAACCTTGCTTTGCGTAATTCACTTCTCTAAAGCCTTTGATAAAGTCAATCACATGATTCTCTGCTGGAAACTTAAACACTTTTTTGGTTTCAGTTTTCTATCTAACAGATTCCAAAGAGTTGTTGTGAAAGGAAAATGCTCGGCATTAAAACCCCTTATACAAGGTGTTCCTCAGCGTTCAATATTAGGACCTATATTATTCTGCATTGTTATCAACGATCTGCCATTGGTATGGAAGCATACATCAGTCTATGATGATGTACAACTCTATCTATCCCACCATCTGAATAGAATAGATAAACATGTTCTACATCTTAATGAGGACTTATACGCCATAAATGACTGGTCGGTTAGTAATGGGTTACTTATAAATCCAGCCAAGTTCAAGGTGATACCTATTTCGAACAAGGTTTTCGACATGAATTGTTGCAATTAGTAGAAAGAGTAAAAACTCTTAGTTTTGTAATTAATCGTAGCATGTCTTGCTAAGACCTCATCAACTTAGTAACAGATCGTATTTACGGGTGTTTCCGAAAACTATTGCTGACTGCCAATTTTACTCCGATGGAGACTCGCCGAAGACTTATTCGTACTTATATAATTCCTATATATAACGTATGCTGAGGTCGTTTATTGTTTGTAACCTCGATTCCTTATCTCAACATATACTCCAGGTAGCTTTCAATGATGCAGTGCGATATATTCACGAACTTCGTGAATAAGGCAATAAAACTGGGAGAGTGTTCTTTTATCAGAATGGTCAACTCGTCATAATTATTGACGAATCCTTTCATGTTCCATTGCATGATTTTAAGTTTCATATTGGGGTGATTTGGTTTGTGTCAAGTTGGGTAACTTCAGTGAGTGTGAGTGGCGACCCCGACTTCTGGGGGTCAAGGTATATGAGTTTTGTTGTGAAAGATTAGAGTTGGGCGGAAGATTGGGATAAAAATGCCAACACAATGCCAACGGGGAAGGGGAGTTGCTATAGTTGTTGTTATTGATCGGTTCCATGGTTATCAAATTCTGAGAGATTTGTGTAGTATTTGTTGTTATTTATTAGATTAAATTGGTGATTGTGTAGAGGTGTTGTAAATGTGTGTATTTACATTTGGTGATGATGAGTGTTGGTTGAATATAATGTAAGAAGTTTTGTGCGTGAGTGCTGTACGAGCTGGTTTGAGTGGAGGGTGAGGTTAATTCGACTGTGGCTGGCAGGTTAGGGGGTTTTGTTTTTATGGCATTTGTAGTGGGATTAGTTTGTGTGTGATGTGGTGATGTAGTGATGAGGCTGTTTTTTTGCTGTTCGTGAAGAACGTGTTTGGGTACGATTGTGTTTACCTGAATGATGATTGACGTTGGTGTGTCTGGGAGAA
Organism: Xylota sylvarum; assembly: GCA_905220385.1. Taxonomy (NCBI): domain Eukaryota; kingdom Metazoa; phylum Arthropoda; class Insecta; order Diptera; family Syrphidae; genus Xylota; species Xylota sylvarum. The sequence continues at coordinate 37,873,590 of LR999959.1, forward strand.
GAGAATGTGGTATTGACGTTGAAGTGCCGCTGGTGGGTTGAGTTAAATCGTTTATTGAAACAGTTGGTTTTTGGGTGTTTAAATAACCTACCACTGCTGAGTAAGTTAATGGACGGTAGGTGGTGGGGTTTTGTTCTTTGTATATTAGTTTGGCTTCAGCCATGCTGCTTTTTCGCGTTGTCTTTATTTTAAGAGTCTCTTTTGTTTGTTGGTAATGTTGGCACATGAAATTCGTGTGCATTCTTCAGGGGCGTGAGGTGGTAGATTGCAGTTCACACATGAAGAATTACCCTTGCAGCGTTTGGCGGTGTGGCCCAGTAGTTGGCAGTTTTGGCAGCGCATAGGGTTTGGGAAATACTCAGTTACTTGGACATTGTACCATCCGATATTGACCGTGCTTGGTGGTCGGAAAAGGTCGAAGGTAAATAGAACCAGTCCAGTTGCCCGTTGATTTCAGTTTTCTTAAATTTGAACACGTCCGTGACACCTTGTGATTTCATTTCTTCAATGATCTCGGTTTCGAGAACATTGGTGAGGTAAGGAGCATATACCGTGCCTTTCGACGAGTTTAATTGGGTGTGTAGGGCTACTGAAATCGGGCATAAGTTGGAGAGCACTTTCTTGGATAAGGAAAGGTCGGCTATTTTTTTGGTTTTAACTAAGATAAGAAGGCTGCCATCGCGTAGTTGTGTGATTTGCTCATAAGCTGTGCTTTGGGGCTTTTCGGCGTTTGTCGAGGAGATCACCATGAATTTTGGATTGTCCGATAAAGTGGGTTGAGAATAAATTAACTGGATCGATAGGAGAAGAGTTTTTTTGTTCTTTTTTTTGTTTTTATATCCAGGGGCCGGGTCTGTTATCAGACCACTAAAACGGTTGCCCGAAAGCACACGTGGCCCTTCGACCATAGTATATCAGGTTTAATTTGCCGCGATATATGTACATACATATATGTACATATATTTATCGACTCACTCAATGAAAGAATAGAAAACCGTTGGTTGGTATTAAGAACCGGTTTGCACAACGAGAGAAAAAGATCAGAGAGAAACACAATCAGCTGAAATATGTTGCCGAGTCGAGTGTTAGTCGATGACTGATGTGCTGGAATTTATCAAAAAAAAAAGTTAAAGGACAAAATATTAGACTTGCTGCTTTACTGTCATATATTCCAAGCCGTTCTTCTTATAATCTTTTTTACACGACCAAGAACTAAATTGGATGCTTATTTGCCACGACTAAAGTTTCCGAGGCGCTAAGATCTAAAAGAAGGTCTGTAGATCTCGATGAATTAAGACCAAAATATAAATACCAACAAAAATTAAAAAGAAAGTTTGAAAATTCAAGTTTTTCGAATGAAATGAAACTGCGTTTTCGATCTTGGCACCTCGGAAACTATAGTATCCCGCTAATTTTTTGTATGTTGGATAGGAATTTTCAAAAGATTGAGATTTAAAGAAATTATTTTGGTACAAATTTTCAAGTGAACCACAGTACATATATATACATATGTACATGAGTATGCACCTGTAATTTAAAACTACCTTGTTAACACGTTCAGGCTTATTACGGCTATAGCTGTCATATTTTGAGAAACAAAAAAACAAATAATGGCTATAACCGCCGTTTGAGTTTTGTTTAAAAAATGAGCGCGAACGTGTTTATTATTAAAATATCTTTCACTCTATATTAGGAAATACTCTATGTTTATATTTTAATTAAGTTTTGTGAAGATTGGAAACATACCTGGCTTAAGAGTTTCTATTATCAAACAGCAGTATCTCAAAAGTTTTTTAATGTGTGCGATCCAAGACAAACTAAACAAATATTTTGTAAATAATAGTTAAATGAATATTAATACAATTTATATTTATTCCAGACCTTAAATTTTTTTGTAAACACAAACTTGCATAGTTAGCTTTTAATGACTCTGACTCAACCGATTTGTTCACATATCTACAAAGGCGTTCGAATCTTTCTCGCAGTTCCAAATCTTTGTAACGAAACTGTGTGAGAAATCGGCTGGCCACCAAGTAAACCTCTGGGGCTGGACACAAATTCAGGTCGCATTCATCCGATTGCAAATTTACCACGGCTTTATCAAAATCGTCCCTTTTATAAAGACATTGCAAAATAAAGTAGAAAATAATTTAGGAAAGAGCAACTTACAAAATCTTTTTCTTATATTTCTTTCGAGCAAGAAATCCCTTCATACACGATTGTATACAGATTGCAGCATTTTCTCTTTTCTTTTCTAATGCCCTTTCTTCACGAGCAAATTTTGTTTGCTCAAGGAAAGAGTCCTTTTGCGACTCGCTCAAGCCGAACATACTGACTCAACAAATGTGCTCCTATTTTTCAGCAAATAATCCAACAATTTTAGAACAATATTTTTCGTAATACCTTTATAATTAAAACTTCTATTTCAATTAGTTCGAAATGGAAACATTAAATAATTTAGCAAATCGTGTTGACATTGGACATTATTTGTCAAAAACATATGTACACTACCCTGAAGCATTCAATTAGGCTATTTGACAATAGATGTCACTGTGAGAAGACTTTAAACAACTTGACTTTGTAAAAGGTAATGCCGTAAGTTTTGTATTTGACCTTTCGTAGTCGAATACACTTCCTTACCACCGTGATATTGAGGCAGAAGTGTTTTCCCGAATTCGCCTGATAATATAACATTTGTTGTTAACAATATACGCGTACGAAACTTTTGAAATAAAACTACTGAAAGGGAATAACAAATTTATTTCATTTTCATTTTCAACCATGTCGCGTAGTTCTAAGCAACAACTAATTGTTGCCTTCAGGGCTTTAAATTAAGTCCAAAAACTGGAAAAAACGAAGGTATCGTGTTTGGATTATTCTAGAAAAGAAACATTTACATGATTTAGATACTAGTTTTCTACACGATTTTTAGTGACATTCGGCAATCAGTCATGTTTTCTTTGCAGTAAAACTCAAATTGACAGTAAAGCATAATAAGCAATTTCACAAACTTGTTTCCTGTTCTCACGTTAAATTCTTAACTTCATACAAACGGGCCAAACAAAAAGTCACCACTAGTTTAGCTCTCCACTATTTTAGCTCAATCATTTTAATTGACGACACTTTATTGACATAGCATATTTTTATACCCTATCCTAAGGGTATATTAAGTTTGATACATAGTTTGTAACATAGAGAAATAATCGAGATAGACCCTATAAAGTATATATATTCATGATCAGTATCAATAGCGAAAACGATTAAGCCATGTCCATCTGTCCGTCCGTCACCACTTTTTGGGCCTTAAATTTTGAGCTAGGAGGATGAAATTTAATATCTGGGCTTCTGAGAAAAAAATACAGTACAAGTGTAAAAATTTTTGAGATCCGACCACTGCCACGCCCACTTTTTCATAACTTAACCGAAAAATTTTGTTAAGACCAAATATTTAGGTATTCAGATTCCCTACAATTCACCCATACAACAGTTTAGGCCACGCCCACTTTTTGTTGGCGTTTTCATCAAAAAATCAATTTTGATGAAATTTTACATGTAACATCCTCAAACGTTCGAAGTTATCATCGTAATTCAGAAAATGCAATACTTTGTAATTAGACTTACACAGTAAGATACAGTATCTTTTAAATTAGTGTAGGCTTCAGTATTAATACTATTAAATTCGTTTACTTTAGGTTACTGAGTGACAAAAATATACATATGTATGTATCTAAGCTTAAATAATTATTCAAAATTAGAATATAAGAGTAGATGTATTAACTGAAATTATTTTCATTTTAGAGTTATTAAAGATAGAAAGAAAGCTATTAAAAAAATAAAACATATAAAAAAAAGAAAACATATCATCATCATGCTAGCGCCTCCAAATGTTGCTTAAGTCTCACCTTAAACTGTGTTGCACAACTTATCAATCTAATAGTTCGGGGAAGAGAGTTCCACAGCCGAATGGCATAAATGAAAAATTGGCGTTCAGATACTAAGAATGAGAAACGTACTGCAACCAGGTCACAGCTTCGGATAGAGCGCGGAAAACAAATCTTATTATAAAGATACGACGGTTGACGTGTTTGCATAACTTTGTGAAGCAAGGTTACCGCTCTTAGTTTGAAGAGGTTCTCAAGAGTAAGACCATGTATTGATTTACTAAAAATCGAGATGTGATCATACCTCCGTCGTCCATAGACATATCGGGCGACACTATTATAGGCAACATTAAGCCTTCGTCTGTGCTCGTAGTCACAGTTAGAAAAAAGTTCACATCCAAATAATAGAAATGGGATTAGCAAGGTTTTAGCAAAAATCATTCTAGTTTTTACAGGAATGATTCGCTGGATGGCCCAAAGCATACGAAGACCTCCGTAAACTTTGCCTATAGTTAGTCTAATGTGCTCATTCCAGGTAAGCGTTTTATTGAAAGTAATACCGAGATTATTTGCAGAGTCAACAAACTCGATTGGTACATTATTAAGATGTATCTGAGGAAAATACGAAGTATCTATTGAAGCCCTAGATTACCAGGCATTTTGATTTAGTCGAGTTCAGGCAGAGGTCATTAGACAGGGACCAGTTTAGTATCTTGTAGAGATCTTCATTGACTACGAATACCCCATTTTCAATAAAACCCAGAGGACAGCTATAGTATAGCTGAACGTCATCAGTATAAGTATGAATGCAGGAGTTTAGTGAAAGTGAAGGAAGATCATTAATGTACATACAAAAAAGTAATGGACCCAGAATAGAACCCTGAGGGACTCCTCTACTCAGTGGAAGAAAACTGGAAATCGAGTTTTTCACACTAACTGCCTGGAATCTTTTACCTAAATAAGAGTAAATTAGTTTCCTAAGTTTCATACATAAGATACTGTGGTTAACAGTGTCGAAAGCTTTGGAAAAATCTAGAAGAGTGAGGAAAGTCACATTATCATTATCAACAGCTTGTCTGATCTCTTCTACTATGTTTATCAAGGCCGTAGTACAGCTGCGCTTAGGACGAAATTCGGATTGGGTAAGACATAGCATGCTATTTTTGCTAAGGAACTCCCGCACTTGACCATTCATAATCTTTTCAAGCATTTTAGATAAAAAAGGGTAAGATTGATATTGGTCTGTACTCGTTACGATTCTTAGGAATAGGTATAACTTTCATACGCTTCCAAGCGGTTGGAAAGACTCCCGTCGTAAGAATTGTGTTGAAAAGATGAGTAATATATTTTAAGGTAAAAGGAAAAGTAGCTTTTAAGAAGGTTGGATGTATTTCATCAAAACCAACAGAATTCGACTTAATAGATATACAGCTCTCTAAAACATCAGCTTCATCAACTGTTCTGAAGCTAAACTCTAGTGGAGAACGCGTATAACAAGAGTTTTCTCGAAAATGTGTAGTCGGTAAGCTATTACCTGAGGAAGAGAGGGAGGTGAAACTTCGATTCAATTCTTCGCAATCAATGTTTAAAATATTTCGATTCGTTTCCTTGCCAACACCAATTTCTTTTAAATTCTTCCAAAGCTTACCACCAGCCTGGGATGAGTCCAGTCGAGGGGCATAAAAGCGTCGCTTTGCCTTTCGTATCTCAAAAATGACTTTGTTTCTCAAATCTCGGTATAAGTTATGAAGCACATCCATTCTGAATCGCTTCCAACTCTTATAAGCGTGATCCCGTTTAAGAATTAATGATTTAATGTGGTTAGTAAACCAAGGATGATCTTTGGCTCTAGCCGTTTTAGTTTTTAAAGGGACATGAATATTAAACAGATGACTAATATTGCTCTGAATAAAAAACACCTGTTCCTCAACAGAAATCATCGAAAAAACTCGAAACCATTCGATAGACCTAAGATCTTGTTCTAATTGACTTAAGTTAATGTTTTTAAAATCCCTGAAGCTATAAGTAGTGTTCGAGCTAGCAGGTTCACACTGAAAAGTTAAATGGAGGAGGCAATGATGGGAAAAACATGATGCAGAGAGTTGATTATAATGAAGAACTTGTTTTAAATGACTTACAAAAAATACATCAAGAAGTGTACTGGAATGATTGAGAAAATGAGTGGGGTTTGATGTATTTACAGGCAGTAAATTGAGCGTTCTCATACTATCAACAATAGAAGTTTCTAGAAGAATGTTGCTATTAAAGTCACCAACAAGAATAACAAAAGGTGATACATAGGCTAGTTCATCTAAAACAGTGATTAACAGTGTTAAGTCTATGTGCTTTTTGGGCCTATAAGCAGAGCCAAGCAGAATCTTTTTTCCTTACAAATGATTTCTACGAATAAATACTCAATATTACTGGCAGGCAGAGACGCACGTATTAATTTACAAGATATGTCACAGCGAACGTATATCGCAACGCCTCTCCCAATACGTCCCACTCTATCGCACCTGAATAAATTGTACCCATGGAGAGAAAATAGAGCATCACTCAAGTCAGGCGACAGAAGGCCCAGTCCATTCGAAGAATATAACAAGCACCTCACGTGTGGTTGTGAGAAGCTAGACCCTGGGTCCCATGGACCTGTCGCTCTAAAAATTTGTATTTTCAAATCGTCAGGTTTGGACACGTCTATTTTTTTCGGGGCGTTTTCATCAAAAAACCGATTTTGATGAAATTTTACATGAACATCATCAAACGTTCGAAGTTATCGTCGTAGTTCAGTAAAAAAATGCAATACTGCCACGGCCACTTTATAAGGGCTGCATAGAAAGGAAGATAGGGTATCGTATGATCCGTTCGAGGCGGATTGTAGCTTTTGTGTGTTTTCTTTTGTAGAAAATAAAACCAGTTTTATTTTTGTGTTCGGTTGGTGTGCTGATGGGATGCAGGTTATTTATTATATTTTTGAATTTGCTTTCCTTTATTGCATTCTTTACAATCTAGTATACATATGTATATCGTTCATCCCTATGCATTCTTTTCAAAGCAAATACTTCAACAACGAGAACTAACGACGAACAATTGCAAACGAATAATGCATGATTGATTGGAAAGACAGAATCATTGGGCAAGTTCAATATAGTCGATATATGCTAGTAGTTGCACAGACTTTACAAATATTGTGCCTCCGGTGTTGACTTCTAAAAATCGCACCATCCTTTCAAGTTTGATGTTGAATACATCTCATGACAGCGCGCCACCTTTTCTAAATCCTTTTTTGACATCAAGGGTCTCGGTGATATCGTTACCGACCTTGACGGAGCAGTGAGCGTTCTCTATCATCATCCTGCACAGGGGAACGAGTTTGCCAGGGATGTTAAAACTAGGCTAGGCTCATCTCTACAAATGCTGTCAAATACGAAGCCTTGAAATCGATAAAAAGGTGGGTGTTTTAAACCATTTAAACTTCTTGACGGTCTGTCGAAGGATCTGCCGAAGTGTAAAAATTCGATCGACTGTGCTATTTCCTGGTCTAAAATCACACTGAAAGGGCCCGATCAGGATGTTGACGAAGGGTTTCAGGCGTTCACACAAAATGGCAAATAAGATCTTGTACGCGATGTTGAGGAGACTAATACATCTGTATTTGGCGCAAATCAGGGTATCTCCTTTCTTGTGAATCCGGCAAACGATGCTGATATTCTACTCATCAGGCATACACTCGTCTGACCAAATTTTAGAGATGAGTTGTCGTCTATGTCGAATGGTTCATTCTGCCGAACAGATGAAAAAGGAGCTCGTAGAAACATTCCTAAGTGGTGTCATCCCTATCTTTCTGGCCTTGGTGCGGATTGTCATTAGACCCGCGCTCACTTCTTGCCTAAGTCAGCCGCATATGACAAATCCACCTCCGGCAGTTTGTTATCCTTTTCTTTGTCCGGCCCATCTCATTGCACTTCCTGGATAGTGGTGATGTCTGCTTTATAGCGGTCTAGGGACTCTGCTAATTCTTCGGCTGCACGCGGTCTGTTACGGGTTCGAACATTCTACGTGCAGATCTGAAGGTCGTTGTTCGTGATTCGGTGGCTAGGGTCGCCATTAGTAGAGACATCATTATCCGAGGCTTTGTAAGTTTCGGAATTAATTTTGTTTTCGTAGTCGAGAAGTTACCCCTACGCACAACCCTCAACTTGGAGGACCAGTTCCCTTTTATACCCCTAGACGATGGGCCGGATTCACCAGAGTAACCGACTTCGATTGGGCGCTGCCCATTAAGGGTTCATCCGTCACCAACTCTTTTCCAATACCATGACTGAGACTTGAGATTCGAATATGTCAAAGCAGCTGATATAGGGATGACCCTAGATAGTTCGGCCTGGTTGGAACCAGGGTTGCCGTTTTAAAATTCTCCAGTCAGATTTGACTGAAAAAAACCAGTCAAAAAACTAAGAACCAGTCAAAAAAATTTAAGCACAAAACCAGCTAAAAATCCAGCCAAGAAAATATTTTATTCGATATAAAGGTAATATAGAATTCATTTTCTTTCATATTTGCACATATGTATGTATGTACATACTCGTATATACTCGTACATTAAATTTAGTTTTAAAAAAAAAATAACAGTAAGAATAAGAATAGCACGCATAGCGTCTAAAAATTCATTCTAATAGTACATTGCAAAAAAATCATGAATAAACTTTCTGCGAAATAAAAATAACAGGCTTTTATTGCGAGTGTCGATAATTGATAAATGATAACAGAATCCATTTTCATTCACGTATAGATACATACACATTAGTCGTTTTTCTTTTTTAGTTCAGAGCAGAGCCTGAGTTGTCAAAAAAAATGTTTGTGTTTCTTGTGCGCTCCGAGCGCGCTCTATCAGCTCTGCATGAATTGATGGAGCATCCTGAGCAAAACCCGAGCACAGTGAATTTGACGTTTGACAAGGGGTAAAGCAATAAGAAAACGAAATCGAAAACAATTGAAATGGAGTTCGAGGCTTTGTTTTTAATTAATTATTAGTAGTTAATAATTAAATGAAATCTTTATTTGTGTATAAACGCTATTTTAGTGTTTAAGAAGACAAAAAGCATGAATGGTCGATTAATTTTGCAGTCATATGACAGGTACTGCTCAATCGTGTTTCTTAAATATATCAGAGCGTTTAGAGCGTGCTCCGTTCAGAGCGCGCTCGACATGTTCAGGCTCTGTTCAGAGCTCTGTTCTGAACTAAAAAAGAAAAACGCCTATTATTGTGAAGTTAAGTTTAAGAACTAAATAACTTCCGGCTTTTGCTTTAGATAAAGGGAGCACTAATACTGAGATGGCTAATCTTGCTAGATCAGAGTACGGGTTCTCATTCGCAGCATTTGTAGTTGAAAACTTTACACCAGAATGATTCTGTGCTGGAAATATTCTCTCAGCTCGTGAGCATAGGGCTATCCCATTGCGAAAATTGTTTCCAAGTTCAGAGCAAGGATAGTAAAATCACGTTAAAAGTTTTTCTTCTATTTTTGTTTTCTATGGTAACTTTGATTTTTAAAAGGTACTGACTGGAAAAAATGCCAATTCAAAACTTTCAAAAGCAGTAAAAAAAAAATTAAAAATTTTAAAACATCATCCAGCTAAACTCATGTCAGATCTGACTGGAAAACATTTAAAACGGCAACAGTGGTTGGAACTGTGGAGCCAGTACTGCCAGATAGTGGTAAATTTACCTTTTCGTGGTAAATTTCAACTTCAATTTTCAAGTTATGGTAAAAAGGTAATATTTTTCGATCTCCATACAAAAAAGGGAAATTCTATTGACTCGCTTATTTTCACTGAAATAGTGAATCCCATAACTTGAAAGGGTTACTTTCGGCGATCTCACATATTTGGTGATTGTACTTATGCGCAGCGATCTATACTATTATTTTGGGGCACTTTTCGTATTCTAGGCACTAGGTAAATAAAAGTTTAGGTCAAAGGGAGCTGAAGGCAACAAGAGGAAATGATTCCAATCGTGCTGGTTGGAAGTTGCGGAGTTTTGTGATATATTAATGTGTTGTGGTTGTTTCGTTAAATTTGTGGTTTCATGCTGTTTCATGTTTTTTGTGGTACTCTATTGACTTTGAAAGTCATTTGTACTTGTGTGGGAAATTTTTGGTGGGAATGGTAAATTTTCATTCAACATGTAGTATTTTTCTTGAAAAATGTCTGGCAGCACACTGTGGACACCACCGTTGATTCCATCTATCCCCCTCTCGTCTACTACCACCAACGACCTTCCAAAGCGGTTCCAAAGGGTTACCCAATCTCCAGCCGAGGTACTACGCACCCACCAGCCACCAACGTGGAGGTATAGAGTAGGAGTTGATAGTGAGAGGCGGAAATCATTGAACAAAGAGATATTAAAATTTCCCGGCACTGTCCAGGTGCCTACAAGCTATTTCACGCATATTGTTACATTTTCACGCACATTTGTTAGAAATCTGTCTATTCACCCCTGAATCCGTCTATTCACCAAAAAAATCCGTCTATTCACCCTTAAACACAGCAACAATGGGTCAATTTCACAACAACAACGAGTGAATTTGGCAGTCGATGACAACCGAATTATGAATTCATGGAAGGACAGGGAAAGTATTTTGGGGCTGTTCGTTAGATTTAAAAAATATTTAAATTTGAATTCTCCGTTAAAAGACAAAAAGAATTTAAATTTCATTGGTTGACCGAGAAAACCAAAAACTACGTTTTAAGATTTATTCTTGATTAAATCTTCTTAAAATCGTGAAAAGAAGAAAAATGCCATTAAGCAAATTGGGAACCGATTGAAACAATTGTTAAGATATTAAAAAGAGTAGAAATTTGATTTGAATATGTACATACATGTTTCAGTATTTCAAATTATCGCAAATAACTTTTGTCAAAAGTTTTGGATAAATTGTGATACTATCTTCTTTAAAATTGTAACAATTGGATGAATACAATTGGATTAAACACTGATTTTCATGTAATTAGAAAAATGTTTCCAAAAATATTTAATGGCACAAAAAAGGTCTCAGATAAAGTAGGAAAACAGTAGTACGACTGTTGTTAGTGTAAATTCTGTTTATAACAAGTTCATGTTTCGGATTTTACAGCCTTTATATCGGAACATTTTTATTTCCGGCTTCGATAATATTTTATTAAAGTTCGGTTGATTTTACAAATTATTTATTTATTTCCTAGGTTGCCGATAAAATATGTTAACTCACCATTAGAATTAATTTAAGCATTATTTTTTGGAAATTTTACTCAATTCTCAAGAAATCATGTCAATTGCATAAGTAAAATTTGTTTTTTGTCTGAGAAAATTGAATTGACAAGTAAATAACATTATTAAGGACAAGAAAAAGGAAGGTGAGCGAGTTGCCGATGGGTCTTCAACCAATAATTTACAGTGCAGCTTGGCTGCATAAAGTTTCGGCTGTGTCCGGACTAGCATGGCTGTACTTTGTTAGACAATTAGAAACTTATTTTCCATTTGTAACTACTTAATTTTCCTTTATATAATGTATTTTCTAATATCAAAAGCGTAATCATATTATTGTTCGCCGACTTTATTTAACTTTTTTAGAGAACATTTGTCAGCACATGTGCATATAAATATACTGGGGTTAAAATAGTTTAAATAAAATCATAAGCAAGTCTTATGAGTTACTTATAAAAAAATTAAATTAAATTTCCTAAAGTTTCTAACTCGAGATGAAACTTATACATATTTTCATTTATGTACTAAACGAGAATGAAATGACCGACATTTAACGATTCTGTTAATACACATTTATCTATTTCGTAATACAGATATATTTCCATTAAATCAAAATTCGCTGAAAAATAAAATCAGTTTGACTAAAAAATAATTTCTTATTTAAGAAAAACAGTCGTTTTGATGTTATTTAATTCGAAAAACAATCAATAATTATTTTAAATTTAATTTTCTCGTTTCGCATTGATTTTCCAGTATTCTTTCCAATGCACAATATTTCTAGTAAATTTTAGTTGAATGCTTCCGTTTTATGCGAACATATCTGCTGGTGTACTTACTCTACCACTAGGGATTGTCGTTGCCAATGACTGACAATAAGACTTTTTGGCAGAAAGTCATTAAAATTGATTGTTTCACCATAGCTTATAATAGGCGTTTTTCTTTTTTAGTTCAGAACAGAGCTCTGAACAGAGCCTGAACATGTCGAGCGCGCTCTGAACGGAGCACGCTCTAAACGCTCTGATATATTTAAGAAACACGATTCAGCAGTACCTGTCATATGACTGCAAAATTAATGGACCATTCATGCTTTTTGTCTTCTTAAACACTAAAATAGCGTTTATACACAAATAAAGATTTCATTTAATTATTAACTATTAATAATTATTTAAAAACAAAGCCTCGAACTCCATTTCAATTGTTTTCGATTTCGTTTTCTTATTGCTTTACCCCTTGTCAAACGTCAAATTCACTGTACTCGGGTTTTGCTCAGGATGCTCCATCAATTCATGCAGAGCTGATAGAGCGCGCTCGGAGCGCGCTCTAAACGAAAAAAGAAACACGAATCGAGTGCTATAAGCGCTCTGAACTAAAAAAGAAACACAAACATTTTTTTTTGACAACTCAGGCTCTGCTCTGAACTAAAAAAGAAAAACGACTAATGGGATACATTCCACCAAAGGTTTTTGCCAATGCTCACACGTATTCACATACGAGGAGCGAATTACAACAAAAGCAATGTAAACAAATGGGTTTTGAAAGGAAGGAGGGGTAAAGGTTTAATATCTCTTTACTCAACGATTTCTGGTGAGAGGCTAATATAGGAGCGCTTGTACTCTCATGTATTCCGGTCACTAACGCCTATGTTCATTTATGCCCTACTACTTCGCTTTTTTTTGTTTTTACTTTTAATAGTTGTACAAAAAGATTTTGTTTTGGCTTGTTGCTAAAAACTTGAGTTGCCAATCTGACAAAAAGAATTTAGAACGCATTTGGCTTAAGATGTTGATAGTTCCAGAATCAGTTTCGAACAATTTTCACGTGCTATCCATGGGAAGCAAATTGCAATACTCATCAAATTCCAACTAAGTAACTTGCGATAAGCAGTATTTGAAAATGTAACTTAGGTCGGGACCATTTACGTTTCGAATATATATATGTATGTAGATCGCAATAGTTTGCTTCTAATTACTGTTCAATAGCCTTAATATAACAACTAGTGTATGTGTTGCAATCACGTTTTTTCGTCCTAATTGACCATGATCTACAGATCCATATAGGACATCTTCTGCGTTTAACTCAAGCTGTGGCTTTATGGCAATTTCATTTAAAAACTGTTGTGTATGTACAAAAAAAAAGTGCTTGCTAATCCAAAAATATACTTTTATTCTTTTGATTCTTTTACAATGAAAAAATGGCGACTAAGCAAGTTAAAAATGAAATAAAAACTGGATGGAGATATGTGAGCGAGACAACTAGTAAATGTCAATACGATGTATTTATCTTAAGGTTGTGTTGCATGTGTGTGTCTTCTTAAAGCTATAGACACAACATTTCTTCTACCTTCTCGATGTCTCAGAGTCCGTAGTCGGTGGCACTATGGTGAGAAGAGTATCCGAGGTTTTCTTACCCTCTCTGATCTTCGTAGGGTTCTCGCCGGGGTTGTAGACTCTTCAGTTTGTGATAACTCCTTGAATGTATGCTGGAATGTTGCATTTTGCCTGGGCGGAGGTGACGTAGAGATAGGTCTGGTTTTCGAAGAACCCAAGTCACCTGCTCCTTCAGTTGTCGTGATGAATTGCGGCAAGTTCCGCTCTTCTGGTGCCGTTGGAGTAGAGGGATTCACATGTATGTATATACGCTCGACTCGATGGCTTCGTTAGTTGGTAATGCTGGACTGGTACCTCCTCGAATGCGACTTTTGTGTACACGGATTTGGTCGATGTGCCTTTTGAGGCGTTTGCCAAAATAGTCGATTTCATAATGCAGGTCTCCAAGTTTAGAGACGATCATTCCTGGTATCCATTTGTCCAGGCGGCTGGTACCTGAGATGATGTATACTGCTTGTCCTGGCTCAAGCGTTATTCTGGTATACAAATCCACAGGCCTCACGAGATCCAGTTTGGTACACAGCGACCGACCTAAAAAGAGTTAGGACGCTGACTGACCTGTAGTTGAACGTGGTGCTTTCCTGTACTGCGTCAGGAATTCATTAAGGTTTTTCTGCAGGGATCCCGTTGTGGTTCCCATAGCTCTCAGAGCGTCTTTCACAGTCTGGACGCTACGCTCCGCCTGGCCATTTGTTGCTGGGTGATATGGTGCTGTGAACTTGTGGAACTTCACGCCTTTGCTTTGCAAGTATGTTCTATACTCGGTAGAGGTGAAATTGGATCCATTGTCCGAGACCACAGTTACCGGGATGCCATAAGAAGCAAACAGCTCGTCGAGAATTGCGATTGTGGCGCTAGTTGTCATTGTGGCGGTGACTTTGACCTCGAGCCACTTGCTATAAGCATCTGAGACAATAAACAGCATCTTTCCAGTGAACAGCCCAGCGTAATCTATGTGGATATGTTCCCACGGTCCCTTAGGGTACTCCCAATGGTGTTCGCGACATTTTGTTGGAGCATGCGCATGTATGGCACAGCTGTTACAGGTTCTCGCAATCTCTTCGATATCAGCATCGATTCCAGGCCAATAGACAAATGATCGCGCGAAACCCATTATTTTAACCATCCCTAGATGCGCTTTATGAAGGTCTTTAAGAATTTCGCTACGAAGTGCTTTTGGTATGACGACTTTGTGTTCAAAGATAAGGCAGTTGGTGGCGATGCGGTAGCTTTGTTCTGGGGCTTTGTATCCTGCTCGAATAAGGCATTGATCAGATTGAAGCAGTCTCAATATTTTCCCTAAGTGTGGATCCTTCTGTGTTGCTAGTGCTATCTGTTCAGCTCTGAGCGGTAATTTTTTTATTTGCCGGAGTAGAAAATAATCAAAGGCATCGTATTCCTCTTCTCCTCCTACGTGGTATGCGAGGCAATTAATTCTATTTGTACGTGGTGGTGGTGGTAGCGGTGCACGGCATTGGCGTTTAGCTTGGTTGGCTTAAATATGACGTTGTAATCGAAATTTCCGAGAAACTCTGTAGCAATCTTGGCATCAATTTCCTTCTTATAAGCGTCTCTCAATGCCAAGGGGATTTCTCTAGGTGAAGCGCCCGGTTTAAGATGAAGTTTAGCAGGGGGCCCTGTAAGTTTGCCAGCCGAGTTACTGAACACATTACCATATCGAGGAAAAAGTTGGTTGAGACGGTTTTGTTGTTCAAGCGTGAGGTGCGGTGTCGCCGTTGTGATGGAATTAACCTGATCAGATGTTGTGGAGAACAGCTTAATGAAATTTATTTCGTGTGCAAAGTGAGCGATACACTCCCTTCCGAAGAGCGTGTCGAAATCGCCATCTACTACGTAGAGATTTAGCCGTCGCGATGTTTTACCTATAGTGACATGTACAGGAATACGACCAATAGACCTTTTCGCCTGCTTGTCAAAATTGTGACGTTTAGGCTGTTACGGACTTTTGGTGGTCAAACAAAGGGCGAAATTCGTCGAAATCGTATGAAATATCTATTAAAAGTGGAAAGAATTGTATAATGTGCGATATTTATAATATATTTTTAAGTTTCTTATATGCAAATGCATAGATACAAACGTTGTTAATCAGATTAAGCAATAAAATAACGGTTAAATTGAATTTATAGTACCATAGTATCGCGTGAAACATTAGCTCTCCGTTTGGTTTGTGAAACGTTCACATAAATATGAATTAAAATAATCACTGATTTAGTCGAAGTGTTGATAGGGACTGTTGTCTTCATTAAATAATATAAATTATTAACTTTATTTCATTAAATACACCACATGAAAAACTAAATCGAGTGGAAAGGTGATTCTACACACGACACCAGACTACTATAAATGTAATTTAACCGGATTTTTTTGGCTTGTACTGATTAATAACATTTGTATGTATAAATCTGCGTACAAGAAACTTAAAAATATGTAACAAATATCGCACATTATACAATTCTTTCCGCTTTTAATAGATATTTCGTACGATTTCGCCGAATTTCGCCCTTTGTTTGGCCACCAAAAGTCTGTGACAGCTTAAACGTCAAACGGCGAAAAGGTCTATGCAGTGGATTTTGTGATGCGTGTAGCTGGCGAACTATCTATCTGTTTTCTGTAATAAAAATTTTGGTTCAATAGACAGAAGAGTATTTTTTACTAATGATACCACATGGGGCTCCGGTGTCCAGTTCCATTCCTAAGCTGCGGCCATCAATCTGTGCCGTAACGATCTTTCTGCTGATTAGTGGCTGAGTGTTTTTGAAACCCTCGATTTTGTTAACTGGACTGAGGTATTCACTTGCGTCTTCAATTTCCGACGGTGGCAGAAGTTGATGTTTCGGCAGTGATTTGTGCGGTTTTAGACCTTCATACCCTGGATATGTGTCCTGTTTTACCACAAGTGTGGAATTTGGCTTCGAGGAATTTACAGCGACTGCGTAAAGCTTGCAATTGGTTCATCGTCGTGCTGTGTGATTTGCCTAAATTTGATGCTTTCGGCATATTCGTATTTGACCACATGAAATGTTTAATGAGTGTGCTTTTGATTTTATCGTATGACAGGCGTTTTTGGGCTTACAAGTGTTTTGAGAGCATTGTTGAGCTCTGTGCCATGTGCCCATGTGAGTGGTGCTCCGCATTTGCAATCTTACTTAGCTGGAACGCCCAGTCAAAGCGCTTGAAATAGTCCTCCACAGAGGTTGAGTCTGAAGTTCTATACTCACATACTGAGAATGGTGTTGGTCTTGATGAAGCTTATTGTGGAGCCGGTTGTGAAGCTGAAGACGATGCTGTGCTTAGGATTGTTTGCGTTGCATTAGAGACGGCTTTCTGGATAGCGGTGGCAAACATTTCCGTAAGGGATTCCAGTAGCTCCGGTTCGAGAGACATTTTTGTACATTCCAAAGTGGTGGATCCCACTTCTGACACCACTGTCGTGTATGTACAAAAATAAAGTGCTTGCTAATCCAAAAATATACTTTTATTCTTATGATTCTTTTACAATGAAAAAAACTAGCCTAAAATTAAAAGCGCATGGCAAGTTAAAAAATTAAATAAAAACTGGATGGAGATGTGTGAGCGAGACAACTAGTAAATCTTAAGGTTGTGTTGCATGTGTGTCTACTGAAAGCTATAGACACAACAAAAACGAAACGCATTTTTTCTCCATTTGTTTAAAGCGAAGTTCTATGTACCTACATAAATAAACTCAAAAATTGCTCAATAATTCTAGAATACTCAAACTCATTAAGATAAATTAGTCGTGTAAAATTTGCCTTTACTGGCTACTACTGACTGCCGAGGTTTAAAAAAAAACACAGCTAATAATACTTATGGAATAATAATATGGATAATATCTTGTTTATAAATCTAATAGTGGGTTGTGTGAATAAAAATTGAGTGCGAGATTTCACTCAAGTTTTAAGAGGAAACACTCTATTTGGTGTGAATAAAAATGAAGCGAAAACATTCCACTCAAACAATTTGACATTTAAGGGATTTCATTGAGGGAATACTCTAAGAAGTTGAGGGTGTGTAGGAAGGCACTCGATAATTAAAAGTCGATTGTTATTTCTGAGAAAAATATTCGGATAAAGTTGAGGAAAAACCAGTTGTTTTATAACCCACGATGAAAAACGAACGAAAGGGTTAATATTAGGATTAATTATACACGGGATAGTAAAAGAAACAACCCAAATCAATATGTACAATCCTTTGCCACATGACCCGTCTTCAGACATTTCTCACAGCTTGATTTTCGTTGAGGACGTGGACACTTCACAGCTATGTGGCCAATTTCATTGCAATTGTAGCACTTTGGGCCCCGTCGTTCACTTGTGATTGGTCCTGTTTCGTTTCTGCGCTCGTTTGTCCCAGGTGGGCCGGTCGTTGACACTCTGTTGACCTCTGTTGTTTATGCCAAATTCTGGAAAGAATGCAGAACCTCGTTGCACGCCTGTATGTTAAGAGCCAGTAATGTGCGCATCAGGTTGGGATCATTAACTCCGTTTATGACATATGATGTAATTGATGCATCGTCTATTGATCCCGCCGTCCGATTGTTAGCATAACGTAATAGTATTCCATCAGGGTTTCATTTGGTTTGCGTTTCCGTTTTATTAATTCTCTGTGAATATCAGCGGCATTAACTGAAGATGGAAAGTCTTTGCAAAACATACTCACAAACTCAGACCATGACTGGAACGCTGGATGCGCGTCCAGCCAATCCTTCGCGATCCCTTTCATCTTATGTTGTACTGCGAATAAAACCATGTACTCGCTCTAAAAATACGCAGCTCGTAGTTGTTGGACTCTGTTTATAAATTGCTGAGACGATATGGTTTTCTTCAATGGATCGAATCCTGGAAGTATTCCGACAATATCCTGAGCACGATGTGAACGTCGTGGGGGTGTTGTTGACCGACTCTCTAATGACCCGTTGATGCTTTCGGCTCCTGGCGGTGGAGTCACTGATTGCTCATCTCGTGGTGCGTTCAATCTCATTTCTCCCACCGTACGTGTCAAGCTTGCCACCATATCCTTTAACTCGTCCAATTGTATCTGCCATGATTCTGTTGTCTCCATTTCGTCCACTTCCTCTTCACCAATCGCTTCCCTTAGAGCAGTAACTTGCTGCTCTATATTTCCAACGATCGGCAAATTATAGTTACGCAGTAATTGGTTCAGATGGCTGGATGCTGTAGGAATAGGGTAGGCACTGACTGGCGTCAACCTGGCGACGTCCAGTGTTGTAACTGTTACTGCGCATCAATTGTGCTTATTTTACCTCCTAGTGGTAGCCATCGGGCACTGGTTGGTGTCCATCCGGACACGACTTGCTAAACTTATAAGCGCGAGTGTTGACCAAGAGAAAATTGCAGCACTATAAATACGACAGCGGACGAACTCTCTCGATGGAGTCAACGGTGGCGTTAAAGCTTCAAACGGAAGCACAACACTTTATCTGGGCTACTTCGACATATTCGGAGCTCAGGCCGATAAAGATTTCCAAGAATAAGTCAGGTTTTTGGAAAAGAGATGGTGGCGGATGAGCCCTTATTGGGCCAACGGCAGCGCTCATATCCCCGAAGCGGGATACTGACATCGGTTTAAAACCGGCCCCTCGTCCTAGGGGTTTGAAAAAATGGAACTGGCCCTCCAGGTTGGGGGTTGTGCCGTTGGGGTAACTTCCTTACCACGTAAAAAAAAATTTAGTTATGAGAGAGACACAAGCCTCGGATAATGGACCCCCTCATTTAATACCACGACCCGGAACGTACACGGACTATGACATAAGAGTATGCACCTGGAATGTTCGTACACTGTACACTCCTGGTGCTATTCAAAAACTTGAATCTGTTCTCACGCGGTACAAGGCAGATATTACCGCGATCCAGGAGATACGATAGATAGGATCAGGTATGCAAAAACTGCCACAAAAGACTGTACATGTTAGGATGCGGATTCGTCGTGGGAAATCGGCTACGCTCAATGATAATTGACTTTAAGCCGATCAGCGATCGCCTGGCTGTGATCCGCATCAAGGCTACATTTCAAAACATCAGCATAATATGTGCACACGCCCCTACCGACGAAGCTGAAGACTCTATCAAGGAGGAGTTTTATGACCTCCTGGACGGAGCCTACGGAGCCTGTCCGGAGTATGTTGTCAAAATCATACTCGGGGACTTCAATGCCAAAATCGGTAAGGAAAACATCTTCGGCGGATTAGTTGGAAAGCACAGCCTCCACGACACGACAACAGACAACGGCTTCCGGCTAATCGATTTTGCAGCAGCTCGTAATACGGTGATAAGTAGCACTAGGTTTCCAAGACTACGAATTCACACAGCAACCTGGCGCTCTCCAGATGGTCGAACCGCCAACCAAATCGACCACGTGCTAATAGATGCGAGGCACGCATCCAACATTCTGAATGTGCAAACGTTCTTGTTGCAGCTAAGTTCAGAGCTCGACTATCCAATGAGAAGAAGCTGCAGACCGCCCAGAAAAAGAAATTCAACGTTGGAAGACTTAGCACGTCTGGAGTAGCCAGAGCCTACAGGGAGCGCATGAGTGAGAGACTCTCCGCTGTGCATTCACCATCCACAAACGCCAACAATCTGTGGAACCAGTATCGCGACATCATCAAAGGGGTAGCAGAGACCACCATAGGCTACCAGCCACCACCCAAAAAGAGCCCTTGGTATGATGATGAATGCGTACGCCGGAAAAAGGTGACAGAAAATGCACACTTGCAAGCGCTGCAACGCAAAACAAGGGCAGCGAGAGAAGAGTATCGAACCAGAAGAAGGGAGGAGAAGAAGATCCTGCGTAAGAAGAAAAGGGCCCACGCAGCCTCCCAGCTCAAGGATATCGAAGAGTCCCGCGATAGGAACAACATCCGGATGTTTTTCATGAAAGCCAAGCAACTGGCAGCTGGCTTCAAGCCCGGAACGGAGGTTCTTCGAAACAGTGAAGGAAACCTAGTCACCGAAGCACAGGAATTAGTAGATGTATTTAAGCAGCATTTCCAGCAGCTACTTAATGGGCAGGTAGAGAGAGTGATAAGGCAAGAAGAGAACCCGCATCCAGTCAATGAAGAATCCATCCCCCCTCCTAGTTTTGAAGAGGTCGGCTCAGCTATCGAAAAGCTGAAGAACAACAAGGCCGCCGGCTCTGATGGTCTACCACTAATCGGCACGTACCAGTGTGGCTTCCGGCCCGGCAGATCGACGATCGACCAAATTTTCACACTAAGGCAAATCCTGGAAAAGACCAACGAATTTCAAGTCGAGACTCACCATCTCTGCATCGACTTTAAAGCCGCATATGATAGCATTCACCGTCTTGAGCTCTACAAGGCGATGGCCGAATTCGGGTCCCGGCTAAACTGAACCAGCTGTGACGCGTGACGCTGGATAACACACGGTGCAACGTGCAATTCGGCAACAGTTCCTCTGAACTATTCCAAACATGCACCGGATTTCGGCAAGGGGATGCGCTATCATGTGACTTCTTCAATCTTGTGCTGGAACAGATAGTGCGCAGGGCAGGTGTAAACACGGGCAGTTATTTTAAGAGAATCCAAATGATATTGAGAACATAATAACTAGAAATCATAATAATGACTATTGCAAATAAGTATATACGATATAAAGGGTACAGTGATTAACTAGCATTAAGGTGTGATCTTAGTTTAACAAATGAATTATTTATGCCTGATAAGGCAATATAACTGAATAAATGAAAAGTGAATTTAATTAGATAAAATGAATGAAGTTAGGTGTTGAACATAATTGGATCCCAAACACCAGTGAAGAGGAAGATATATGGTATGGAGGAAGAAGATTTTATAAACATAATAAAATTATTATCGCCATGCAAATGAGGCTTTGATATTTCAATGTGAGTACAATTTAGAGCTTCATATGCACTGGGAAAACAGTATTTTGATTGCCATTCTTGCTTTGCTTCTCTTATTTCCGTTGATGATCGAAATTTAATCCAACATATAGAACAACACACTTGCCAGACTGTTTTCCACACAGTCGATCTATGGATTCCAATGTGCTCACCAACTCCAACTTGGAATCCCGGGTCACCAATGTATCTGAGAAATGTTTTCATCTTCTCAATTCTTGGTATTGCACCACCACGGGTTTCGTTAGAAATTGATGGGTTAACCATTCTACATTATGGAACTCGAATCGGTATAGGCTCTTAAAATTATCCCCCGTGTCGCCAAAACGACGTAAACTATAATTTTTTACTTTTCGCATTTGTAAGTTTATAAACATGATTTTGGATTTATATTTTATTACTTTGGGTGAATGAATAAGCAACTTTGTCAGTTTTCCACTCCAGGTTTAAAACTTTAACTTGAGGGGAAGAATCTACTAGAGGAAAATTTTTATTCGCACCGAATTGAGTGTTTACTCTTCGGAAAACACTTCCCTCAAGAGGGTGTACTCAGAGTGTTCACTCAACTTTTATTCACACCACCCAGTAGTATCACTTGAGGATATCGACACTACCGCCACTAGCGAACACCGAAATCTTTTTCTCATTTGCTGCAACCATCCATTTGCTCTTACAGTTGCAGATATCAATTGAAAAGAGAAAAAATAAAAAAAGCAAAACAAACACCAAAAGGAAAATGAGAACCGAAAACATAAAAAAAAATTATAATTTTTATGATCGTGTAAAGTTTCTAGTTCTACCATGATGTATATTGTCGGTTAAGGACTGGTCACAGTCATTGCGTAACATGAAATGGAAAAAAAGAGAAATAAGAAATAAGTACCTACTTACATATGTATGTATGATGTATGTATACATAAATTTGTTTGACTGGCAATTTGGTTGTAAGAAATATCATTTTAATATCAATATTTAGTACCGTGAATAGAACAATCCTAATGATACGTCCCCACCAAAACTAAATCCGGGATTTAGCTATGTTTTCCCTAAATCCACCTAAATCTTCACTAAATCTCGAGGATTTACCATACGATTTGACGTCAATAAATCCCATCTAAATCCGAGATTTATAATAAATCCCACTTAAATCCTCATGCGACACAAATTGAACAATCCTTTTCTATGTCAGCACATGTCATTTTAATATAATAATTAATTATAGACAGCAATACAATTTGTATTCACTTCCAAAATATATAATAAAAATCAGCTGAGATTGTTTTCTTCGCTTATTTATACATATAAAGACGTGATACCAATGCACTGAATTTAATACTCTTTGTTAGTTCTCTTTTCTCTCCTGAATGGAAACTGGATTGCATAACAATTATTTTTAAAACTCTAATATAATATTATTTTTACCACACAATAACTTTGTAGAACGAAATATGTAGTAATTAATTAATTTTTACTGTAAAGTATTTCAGTAAATAATAATGAAGATAAAGGAATTTTTAAAATTCATGAAAATCGAATAACGCTTATACAGTTTCAGCTAAATTCAATTACCATTTAACGCATAATTTTAGTATTCTAGATACTAAATCTAATCCTTTTTAGTATTGTTCGTACTATTAAATTAGTGCATTGGCATTACTCTGGTCTTTAATGACATATTTGTAAAATTAAACATGACTTTCTGTACATTAAAATTTAGCTCCATACTAGCACTAAAGCCGACTATTAAATTCATTATTGGTACACACATTTTGGAAAATGTGGAGATTATACTTAAGCCGTATACTAGATTTGGTTGTTAGTAAGGCCCAATGTGAAATAGACCTTTGATGGAAACCGCAGTAGTTTAGAACAAAGTTTTTAAACGAAATTGTTTCGATATGGACATTTTTTCTAGATTTATATCTCGTCTAAATGATGATTACACTACGGGACCACGGTATTGGTTCACTAATTCTATAAAAATGCTATCATGCCCGCACTCTTCCTTTAATACATGTTCAAACTATCCCTAACTTCTGAGATAATCTCTTGCTTTTGGAAAAGAGCTTTTATGAGTATGAGATATACATATTTGATTGTTATTGATTTATTGTCCATAATTGGACTAAACTTTCTCGCACGACGTACGTAGTTTGAAGTTATTGCACGTGTCACATCACAGAACAAATTACAGCACGCATGATTAGCCGTATGAGCAGTCTATACAATTTAAACTCTTTCTTCCTTGATGTAAATGATAATAAACTTATTTTAAAAAAAATGGTTTGGCACGTTGCTAAATATTTTGTTTGTTTGTTTGATTTAATTCTTTGCTCTATGTGCTAGTGTTAGTAGTGTTTTCCTTGAACTGTTGTGTTTTATAAATATTCATACATAGTTTCCCGTGGCCGCAGTTGGTGAAGATTGTTGCCTTCTTCTTATTCTTATGGACAGTTTTCACCTGTAATCTAATTCTGTTCCAATTTTTGTAAGGATTTAAGCTCATTAAGAGCATAACAGGTGCGCCCACCTTCAATATTTGTTTGTGCGAAGGAATACTAGAAGTTGGGAGTATGCAGGAATTCCACCGGGTAATGCATCACTTCTCCCATATCTACCACTGTCTCTATAGAGTAATAGGTAGGTATATCATTTCAAAATCATTTAACTTAAGCAAAACGAAATCAATAATTTCGTTTACTCTAACTTAGCTACTTAGCCGTAGATAAGGTAACCTATTGGGAATCTATATTTCCGTCGCGCCGTCCGTAGTAGGTGCGCAAACTCTGTAATTATACGAATTCCATGCATGAACATAGTGTTACTTCTTAGATCGTTAAACGTCCCATCCAGTGCTTCAGTTGCTCTTTGTGTAACATGCTCATTCTGACTCATCGCAGACTACCAGCTTGCATCCCCGAAACAAAAAAAAATACAAATTTTTGGCGCGACAGGTCCATGGGACCCAGGGCCTAGCTTCTCACAACTACTCGTGCTGTGCGTGTTATATTTTTCACACGAAGGGGCCTACTGTTTAATGCTGGATCCGAACGACAGTTTTTTGTTTTGAGAAGCTTTCTCATGACAGTTTTACTCTCGGATGTTTGTTAGACGCTCGCGAGAGATGGGGCCGTGAAAGAAATTTTAGGTGTTGTTAGGGTATTGAACCTGGAACCCCTCGCCCGTAGTCCAACGCACTAACCACTTGAGCCACGGCGCTTCAACTTCATTTATAATTAAGGTAAACACAAAAAAATACGAAAACAAAAGACAAAAGGAAAACATAACCCTCCCGTCTCATCCATCGCGATAGTATTAGATCAGACGAATATGTACATACATATGCATGTACATGATCAAGAAGAGAGTCTAATTTTTTTTATATTCCTTGCTGTTCTTGTTCGCTTGTTTATCCCTTTGTTTGCTAAAAACTCTCCTTCTGTGTGAAAAAGAAATTACTTTGCTTTGTGCCGTCTGTCGAAGACCAAAACTAAGAATAAATTTCGTCAAGTGATAATACTATTAGATTTATATACAATGATAATACTCATAGAAATCATGCTAGATGAACTACTATACTCAATGCAATTCGTTATTGACAACAATCCTATATGGGCTTGCAAAAACACGTGCCTTCTATCCATTATTAATAAATAAATTAGTTTTAGAATCAGCCAAAACTGTTTTGTTTTTCTTTGCGAATATTTTGACAACTACTACAACTACAACTGCATACTAAGAAACATACTGGGAAAATGAGTGCGGGACGCTTTTAAGAATTTTTTACATTGCTCTGCATAGTTCTCAACAAAGCACGTTTAATACTATTTTCTCCTATTTCTGAAGTTTGGTGCCCCTGATTGTCATTTGGCATTAGTTGTCAAAATATTTGCAGATACAAAAAAATATCAAAATTGTACTGAAACTAAAGCTAATTTATTTGCTAATATGTACTACATCGGACAATATGCGAAAACAAGTTATAAAGTGTTGCTTACATTTCTAGAATACAACTGATCATCCAAACAAATACTGAAGATCTGACTGGGGATCGATTTGGTCAGAAAAGTTCACATTACTTTCCATACGACTTAAAAGACGCTTTTTTTGCAAGTCCTTAGGGAATTGAACGAAAAAACAGAATCGGAGCTTAGCAGCGTCATCACAAAAATTTGGTAGTACTGCGTATAGGCTGACACTCCAACTCTTGAGCTGTTAGCCTAGTATTCTGCTCGCGCTTAAATTTTAGCTCCCATGCAGAAATGTCCATAAAGATAAAATTTAGCGTAACAATTTCGCAAAGTAATTACCTGTTCGCACGTTAAATTCTTAACTTCATACAGATGGGCCAAACAAAAGTCTCCGATATTTTAATACATTAAATCGGAGCTAAATTTTTGGCAAATTGAAAACAGTCAAAATTGTTGATACAATATTTCACGAAACATGTAGAAGGTGAAATTGTATTTGATCCAGAGTAGAATATAGCAAAAAAAAAATACAAATAGTTCGTTGATCCCTTTTGAGTTATTTAAAACAAGGTTTTTTGAAATTGAAATATTTTAATTGTTGTCACTAATTAAAATGACATTTACTGACATCTCTCAAGAGCATATGTTTTTTTTTCGCATCTAGTCCCTGTATTCAAAATTTATCTGCACTGTGGAGAAAAAAATGGAGACTTGGGTAACTAAAATTTAGCGCAGAATACTAGGCTGTTAATGTAATAAAAATAAAGCCATAATCAAAATAATTCAGAGCAATAACTGGAACAAAAAGAAAAGGATAAACTAGTAAAATCAATGGGTTATCTACAATTTTTGTAAAGCGGCGTACACACTTACGCGCAAATCATAGCACTTGCATGCGGATTTTTATGCTCGCGGGAAAGTGCGTGTGTCTGGATCACATTTTGGCTTGGCTTTAGAATGGAGAAAAGGGCAACGCACTTGCGTGCGCACTTACCTGTACGCACTTGCTCGCAGATTTGTGCGAGAGTGTGTACGCCGCATAACAATAAATTTTTGGATGACATCAACGTACGTCAATTTTTAGATTTTCATGCAAATTACCGATAACACAAGGAAAAGTCATGTTTGGCATCACTGTTTTTATTAGGGCTAAGAGTTTTAAGAGAGATATTTAACTGGGCTTACCTATGCCTATACGGTATTAGTTGTTGTATCTTGCCTGCAAGTTGCTTAGCCTCGATATCGTACAATTTTGTAAGCAAAGGTTCAATGAAAAATCCAATCACCTCCAATGCACTTCGAAACATAACCAAAACAAACAGTTCTGAAGAATTATAAACTGTATCCGACTTTAGTCGGTATTTTGACACCTAGAAATATTTTGACAGCTCTTTTCTAACTTCATCTATGCAATTTTTTTTTTTTCAAGAAAAATTGTTGTATTCACATATTTCCTCTTTAGAATAATGTAATTGTGCATATTCGTTTATAATAAATAGCAATAGACAATAAATGGTTATATCGACGTTAGTATAGATCACGCCATTGAGGTAGATTTGCACATACTACCAATTATGTGGCATTTCAATTGTGAACCATTACAATAAAGATATAATAAACGGATTTAAGAACGGTAAATTTTTGGAAAGAAAAAACAGTTTGCTGTAGAAAAGGCGCCGAAAAGGTTTATTTCGTCTAGAAAGTTATGGTGGATCCGCATACTTGGAATTAAATATAGTTTTTAGTTATTTGGGTAAATAATCTAAAAGTGAAATCTATTCTGCTAATCTGCGCTTACGATATGAGTTTTTTGTATTGACGATTTTTCTACAAATATCTACTGTGATTTGAAACTTGCGTTGTAAGTATTATACATAATAGATATACGGGCTTAGTTAATTAGTTCTTACTTTTCTATAAAATGATACTTGGCATTTGAAATAAATTGTTTGCAGCAGCCTTTTATTTTTATTTAATTGATGCATAAACTTTAGTTGCTTCTCTGACTAATTACGTTATTGAGAACATTTTGTTTATAACGGTATTCATTAAACTAGCAAATCAAAAAAAAAAGGCTAGTATGACTAGATGCTCTTTCAGTTCACTAATAAAATGCGCTTGAATTTAAGAGTTTTTTTTATTATCCATATCCATACTTAAGAAGCGCACAAATAATAAATGTAGGTACATATGTATTTAGATACTTAAATATGCCACTATGCGTCTTAGGGCATCCATTATTGCTCCGGACGTTTGTCTGGTTCCAGCGATGAACTTGAGCTTGGATTGTGGTTAGAAATCAAAGTGTTTCAACTTAGTGCCACTTGGGGAATGTGTAAAAAACATTCCGAGTGTAGTCTTAGGTTTACCGAAGACGCCTCACTCGACACCATCTTTAACCTAAGTAATGTCTTATCTAAGTATGGCTTAGATCTATAGAAAATTCAGAATGTTTTACTAGCAATATTTTAAGTAAAAGTTCAAATTCAAAAGGTAATAAAAACTTAAACACAATAGACTTAAAGCATGAATGTAGACAAATTAATATTTAACTTATGTTTGTTGACCGTTTCTATGAACTTTATTCTGATCAGAGATTCATACAATCAAGTTTGTATGTGATATATACATACATGGAGGAGGGCACGGGAGATATTGAATTAGACAACTTTGGTTATTAGGTTGTCGCTAGACTTCGTTCACGATTCTTCTTAAGCAGCTCATACACAATTCGATTGTAAACTGATTTATCAACTGAATTGATACTTGGCCACATACAACATCTTCCACTGAAGAAAATCACCCGATTTATCCACACACAATTCAAATGAGTTGAAAGACCCGAAGTTCATAAAATGCAGATGAAAACTCAAAAATATCTACTGCAAATTTTCTTAATCGAGTTGAAAGACTTGCCAATCAACTTTAAAAAATCAGAATCTTTTGATTTTTCATCAGCTACATCGTCAATCGTTAAATCGATCAAATGACAAGGCCACACACGTGCAACAACCGACTGAATTGACAACTGAGTTGAATCGTGTATGCATTATAATCCTCTAAAGCAATCTTTTCCAATATTTACTACAAGATTTTGTGATGTAATATTAAGCGTAGCATTTATGTACTTGGCATGTCGTTGGTACTGTTTTAGTTCGACGAAAATTTTGTTACCAATTTCATACTGTTATGAATTAATTTACTTCTTAAAATTCCTCTCCGCTCCGTAGGTTGAAAATCATAATTTTTTTAGTTCGTTTGTTTATACTCATTATTTCTGAAGTCGAGAAAAGTTGAGCCATTCCCGTATCTTTGACAGCCATGTCAACCTTTGACTCCTAACCGCTCGTCTTCCTTCTATCTTCCCTTGCAGAAGTTTGTATTTATCGTTTCTTAAGAAATGTCCGAGGTATTCAAGTTTTCTATTTTTTTAATATGCATGTATGTACATAACCTCTCTTTTCATTTACCAGGAGATACGCAATGTTCTGTATATCCACATTTCGAAGGCCTCTACTTTTCTTATTGTTGCTCTGTGTAACGTCCATGTTTCCACTTTATATAAGAGTACCGATCAAATGTAACATTTGACTAATGTTATTTTGATATATACATAAATGGCTTTCTCTGCTGCATAATACTTTTTTCATTTTGCAAAAACTGCCCTCGCTTGTTCTATCCTGCACTCTATTTCTTTACTAGAATCTTTCTTATTATTAGTAATAGTAGTAATTTATTAGTATTTAAAATACTTTACAAATTCATAAAAACATGTTTAACAGCAAAATAAACTTACTAATTTTTAATGTTTTTTTCTTATTGATCAACGTTTCTAAGTATTTAATACTTTCGACTCTTTCTATGTTTTTGTTGTATACTTTTAATTTGAAATTCTGCATTCGTTGAATCCTACTAATAACTTTAAACCTAGTTTTGGCGGTGTTTATTCATAGTTATTGCTCATCATTTAGTTTGTTCATTATGCTACTCATTTCGTTTCTGTTGCTTGCTATTATGACAACATCATCTGCGTATCTTATGTTGTTTATGTTGACTATTTATTTTTCTGGCACGATTACGATTTCCGAGGCACAAACTTCTGAGAATGCAGTTTTGTAGTTCTCAATGAAATAAGATCAAAATATAAAGTACCAACAATCTCGTTTTCGACTAGTTTAGGAGATATCGAGGTTTGAAACTTTAATTTTTCCTATGAAATTTCTATTGAAATATATTATAGTTTTGCCGTGAAACAGACAAATTACTGCGCATTTTAGATGTTAGTAAAGTGGGTGGGTGGCCCGCTTGGCGGGTAAAAGGATTTCAAACTCTGGAGTATTCTTCGACTCATACACCGGACGGCCTTCGTCCTCACATGGAGGTGCTCAGGGCGCCGCTACGCGGCGTATATCAAAGTATATATGTAAATACATGTTCATGTATGTACATATGTACATACATATATGGAGAAAAAAAACTTCTAAAACTATGCAAACAATTTTGGGTTCCACCGCAAAAAATTATATATTTTAAGAGAAATCCCATAGGAATAATTGAATTTTTAAATATCGATATCTAATAAACTAGGCGAAAACGAGAATGTTGGTACTTTATATTTCATCGAAATTCATCGAGATCGACATCGACTACCTGGGTCGAAGAGTCGAACCAGTTTGTTTTAATCATGTCTGGTTGGCGAACGGATGGTTGGTCATTAAGGGATGATGCAGGTCATTAATAATATTTTTCAGTCATAGTTTCAGAATGAATGGCGGTAATGCCCATCTGTCAGTTCAACTACATTTCAAACCGATTTCGACTCAACCCCTCGACTCGGTGTGTGCAACTGCCCAGGTCGAAATTTCAACTCAGTTTCGACTCGATTTTTCAATCCTGCATATATACGCGGTAATTTATATATGTACAATGCTCTTACTCATCTCCAGTAAGATATCTCTAATATCCGTCCATTTGGGATTGATACTCCCTTTCTCTCTTTTTGTTTATATGTTTTTTCGTTTTTTTTCAATTAAATATCCATTTTT
The DNA here is from genome assembly GCA_905220385.1 of Xylota sylvarum. Taxonomy (NCBI): domain Eukaryota; kingdom Metazoa; phylum Arthropoda; class Insecta; order Diptera; family Syrphidae; genus Xylota; species Xylota sylvarum. Next base: position 37,904,058 of record LR999959.1, read on the forward strand.
GCCATTTCTTTCTACTAAATCCACTGTATGTCTCGGGGAGGTCCACGTATAGAGCCTTCTTGGGGGTTGCTTGAACCATATGTTCATGACGGTTAGTTCGTTTATTTGACAAAATTCAACCAACTTTGCCCTCTTTCATTTTTACTACCTAGACCGTGATAGTCAATATCACATCTTCAATTTTTACTTCCCCCCTTTTGTATTTAAGTCTCCTATTATTAACGTGATTTTTCTTTTTTGTTAGTTTTATTGATTGTTCCAATTGTTTGTAAAATTCGTCAATAACTGATTCTTCACAGTCCGTTGTTTGAGCGTGCACTTGGATTATAGTAGTAATTTGTAATTTTATTTTTATTATTCTTATAAAAACTTCATTTGTTTACAAATTATAATATTTAGCATTGGCGTTGGCCGTCAGTTATTTAAGAAAGTTTTAACTCTTTATTTAATTAACAAAATAACAGCGTAATTCACTAATAGATCTTAGCAGATTAAAAATCTTGATTTAAAATTTCTTGTCGATACCTCCATGCAACTTTTGTATATGTATTTAAATAGAATTACCCAATGATGACCGTTTAAAATGGTTGCTATTTCATTTTGTGTTAAAATATATTTTACCTAACGATTCCGACGAATTACCTTAAGAATGGGACATATTCCGAGGCAGTATTGGATGCAAACTCCTAGTTGTACTTTCTTGTGCCTTCTCAGTTCACTTAGAAAATGACGATACTTCAATCCTAAATAGTAGTAATTTAAGTGTATTTTCCCAGGTCGCTCCGTTATTAAATATTATTGGGACATTATGCTCGCTTTCTAGTCAACTCCATTCCATAAAGAACTGAAGTGGCGATATTTGGAAGTCGATGACTTGATAGAGACATAACTTTACTTATATGAGCGAAGTGCATTCTTATTGTAATTACATATATACATACAACGGTCTTAAACCAGTCTCTAGATACATCATATGTGGCGGCGTATTTTCTGGTAATCTGAATATTTTTTTGGTAAAGTATCGCAGAAGGTTCTCTACTTCTTCGCACTCAGATATTCCCCATACTTCCACAGCATAACATATAATGGAAATCATGGTAGCTTCAAATAGTTTATACTTCGCACTTGTAATTATATTTTTCTTACCCAGTATATCTCCAGTTACAGTTGATCGCCGTTTTTGCCTTCTTCAGCTTTCCTTGCAAGTGTTTCTTGACAGTTGCGGTGTAATGGTGGCCCCTAGATATTTGTATTTTTTCACTATCTATCTTTTCGTTCCTCCTAATCCAATTTTCTTCTCTAGTGTACCTTTCAGTCCCTTTTTCGAAATACCCCTATTTCGGACTTATTGGCATTTATGGTGATATTCCATAAGCAGCATTACTGCTGCAACCGGTTTATTATAATTTACAACATGTTTGCTGTTTCCGCTATTATGACGATGTCATCAGCGTATAGAAGGAGTAATAGAATGTCCGTTGAACTCAATTCCCCTCAGAAGAAATTCTTCTTCAGCCCTGTTTTACTCCCATTTTTGCCTGAAACTAGTTAGACTTTTCTTCTCCATCCCACACCGCTGACATGGTTTCCTTATAGAGACTTTGGATTATCTTCAGCATCTTTGTTGATATTCCTAGATTGCTCAGTTTGTAGAATAGGGCGGTGCGGTCAATGGAGTCGAAAGCTGCTTTAAAATCGACGAAGAAGACAAATAATTTTCTGTCGTTATCGAGGTTCTCACAATGCTTGTCAGGGTGAATACATTATCCACAGTCAAATAACCTTTCCTGAATTCAGTATCTAAGTATGTACGACTATAACATTTCGTCGTCTGTCGGTAGTTTGACATATTATTTATTATATAATTCGTACTTTATCTATTTTATACTATATAATGTATACTTTTTATCTAATATAATGTATTGTTATTAGTTCTAAATTCTGGTTTTAAATAGCTAAAATAATTAATTAATTCATTTCTATATTTAAGAGCACCGATAACGAAATTACTGAGCTTGTTCTAAGACTCGTCATTTAATCCATTTAAAACATTAATTACATCTTCTTCAGTGAGTGTTGTTTTGCAAAAATATCTATACCTAAATTCCCCCAAAATCCGGCAAATACCAATGAAATGTTTGATTGTTTGTCTGACTATATATCAGTGAAGTACGTTTGACCTTTCGAATAATCAAGTTGGCTATAAATTCTATTTTCGCTCATTGATGCTTTATGTAGAAAACTTTGCCATATTTTTAGCTTAAGTTTCTGTAACAGTTCTTTTCCTTTATTAAGCCAGATTTCCAGCTCGCCATTGTAGATCAAAATCCGATCCAAGATTATATATTTCTTTAGCCCAAAAACTGTTTTTTTCCATAATTTTCTTCGACAATATATGAGGCAATCTTCTATCATCGTATTCAAATAATGTTTTATAAATGTATTGCAAGTGTAGCTCTAATGTGTAAAAATGTCCACAATCAATTCCGGTCTCTATATACAGGGCATAACTTGGTGCGTTAGCCGGAAGCCTCAGCACTCACTTGAGGAAATATCACTGTAGTTTATCAATGTCCTCCAAATGTTTACATCCCCATATTTGTGCTGCATAGGCTTGGACTGCTCTACAAACTGCTTGGAATAATTGCCACTTCGATTTAAGAGATATACCTTTTACCCAGACTGCTTGGAATAATTGCCACTTCGATTTAAGAGATATTCCTTTTACCAAGAAAATTTTTCCATGTGGCGTTAATGCTGTTTTCTGCTGAGTTGTTTCTTTTTTCAACATGCTTGGAAAATGACATTTTTGGAGTAAGAACCACTCCTAGATAGCAGTACTCTGATACAGTTTTAATCTGTTCAACTTTGAATACCCACTTTTCTGAAGAAGATAATCTTGCTCCGTTTCTGAATACCATAATTGCTGATTTATCCAAATTGACTTCTATATTTCATAGGTTGCAATATTCTTCTAAGCGTGTTATCATTGTCTGCAATGTGTTAACATCATCTGATAAGATAACGATGTCATCCGCATACAGAAGCAATCTTATATTAGCTTCACTTAATACAATGCTACCACCTAAATATACGTGCAGATCATTTAAATATAAAGCAAAAAGTAATGGGGATAGACGACATCCTTGTTTTACACCCGATACTGTTTCAAAGTACTCCGAAAGTTCTCCACCCGTCCATACTGCAGATCTTGTATTACTATAGATACTTTCGATAAGATTTACTACTTTTGTTGATATTCCAATATTGTGTAGTTTAAAAATCAGATTTTTTCTTGGTACTTTATCGAACGCTGCTCTAAAATCCACAAAGAATGCATAGGGTAAAGGCACTAGTAGCCGGGCACTTAACACAAATCTTAACTTTGACTTCTTCTCATTTTTTAACTATTAAAGCTTCAGTGAAAAGGTTTGGATATATAAATAATGTAGATAATTTTTAAAAAGATAGTAAAACTTCTCAAACATATTTATTATTGTGGACAATTGATAATTGGTGTCAGAAGCCGGACACCAAAATTTCATATCAACTTTTAACGTTTCCTTTTTGATTACTGAAACATTTTATTAAGTTTTATACGAAAAAATAAGATTTATTCACATTTTTGTTAAGTAATTATTCACATAGTAAGTACATAACAATAAATATATGTATATGTGTTTATATACTCTTTAACGACGGCCCTGCCTTTGTTTACGCTTTCAGCTTAGCTCATAGCCAAAGAAGGATTTCTTTTCATAAATGATTTGAGCCATGTTTTAGCTGGTCGATCACCTTTAAAAGGTGTTTCCCTTTTCAAGTCCTTAACTATTTTTTGCACCGTATTAAAGAGGTCATCAGTCTTTAAGGGAAACCCACATTTGCACATATCGGTGCACCACTCAGCAATTTTACTTTCTTCTTCAGGTGTTAAGTAAGGATCTGGCCCCTTTTTTGTTGCCTTTTCCCCAATTAGCCTTTTACCCTTTTAGTCGGTCATGAAGAGTTTATCGACGCAGACCATATTTGGCAGCTGCTTTTCTTAAACTCAAATTATTTGTGCGAATATCTTCTAAAGCCCCTGTTAAACTGCTTTCCTCCATTCTTAAGTAATTAAATCTAAAAATATGACGTTTTTAACGTTTTACATATTTTAATGCGTAAAAAAACAACTGTCCGGATACTAAACTACACTTAATTTGCATTAAAGTTTCAGTACCCGGACACTGTCCGGAAACTAAAATCAGTATAAAATTTGGGCTCCTGTATCCGGACACCAAATAAATTGCATAGAATTTAACCATTTTTTTTTGTTTTTAATTGAACACAGAAATTATATATATTTAATTAAAATTAAAACTGATTTGATGTGCAAATGCAATAAATAATGTTTAAAATACTTACATTTTGAAAATGGCGTCACTATTTTTTTTTTTAGAAAAAACGCACATACATGTGCAGCTACATTTCACGACTACCACATACTAACTGATGCGTATTTCGCAAACCAGTTATCGCATCTATTGTAAACTACGTGGGTGTATGAAAGAAACATAGAGGGTTGTTTTTTATGTATTTTTCAGACTAAAACCGGAAAATTCTCTTATTTTTAGACAATAAACGACGAAGTGTCCGGATACTAGCACTGTCCGGCTACTAGTGCCTTTACCCTACTTGTTATGAATGTATTATCCACTTTACCTCTTTCCAAAATTGTATTGCATTTTTCAAAAATTCATATGATATTCGGTCTTCCCCAGGAGCCTTATTTAGTTTAACCTTTCTTAAAGTTTGTTTCACTTCCTCCATTGATATACATAAGTTTATCCAAGTCTTCATTTTCAATAAACATAGGTGCATACTATACGTCATTTGCCAATTGTGGTGGATTTAAGAGAGAATGAAAATAAACCTTAAACTCTAAAGCTGCAATCTCACTGCTCGACTGATAGCTTTGGTTTCTTATATCCTTTGCTAGTTTCCACCACTCCTTGCTATCTCTTATCGTATTGATTTTGTAATTGACCTGTTGGTAATATGTGAGTTTTTTGTCATTACATATGCGTTTGTAGTTTTTGTTTGCTTTTAGATATCTAATTTTGTCTTCGAAATTGATTGTACTTTTGTAAATATTTAGCAGATTAAATGACTTTTTCCTTGCTATATGGCAATCAACACCGTACCATTTACATTTAGCTGTATAAATTGGTGCAGCGCTAAGTTGCTTTATTGTAGATGCCTTTCCTGTTTGTTTCAAGTCGTTCAGATTTTTTTTTAATTTAGCTTGATACTGTTGCTTTTGTGCCTTTTTCCAAACTAATTTCGCCAGGAATTTGGGTTTTCGCTTGATAGATGTTCCAAACTTAAGAATTAATTGGACGGGTAGATGATCAGACCATCCTTTGTTGTCTACCAGGAAGTTCTGAACATAGCCTAACATATGTATCTTGGGATATAGAACAAATGTCATTTACAGATTCCCCAATGTTATTGATGAAATTACAAATGAATATTGACCATATATATTTTTTAGCACCTCTTCCCCTTTTTGTTGGCCACAAATCAGCTCCTGTTTACCGTTTCAATAAAACCACTGATTGTTTATTCTCATTCTGTCCTTCGCTGCTGGGTTGAGTTTTGTTTATAGATAAAATATCCTGTTTTAGCGTCAACATAATCTTTTTACGCATTTGCTGTTCGCAGTTAAGATCATGCTCAATTGAGATAGCCGTACCCAGGGATGAGAATGCTGAGCTCAGAAAGTGAAATAAAATGACCAAAAAAACGAAATAGATTTAAAAAATGTGAAGCAGATAATGAAACATATTTATTTTAATTTTATTTAATAACTCAGAACGAAAACATAACATTGACTAGTGTTATTCGTTGACTGCTTTTTAAAGAACAAGTTTCGTACATTAGTTTATTTGTTATATTTTTTATAGATGAGTGCATTCAGATCAAGCAATTGATTTGCAAAAATGACACATCGAATCAAATTTTAATCGTTAGATAAAAATAAGTTAAAAGTAGTAGAAATAAGTTGCTACGTAGTAGATTCATACAAATAAATTAGTTAAGTAGATCTACTACATATGGAGTAAATTCTCATCTCTGGTCGTACCCCGTAACTTTCCTGTTGTACCATACTCTCTGCTCTTATCTTGGCTAGCACTGACATCTTTCCATTGGTAACAAACATTTTCTTGGTGTATTCGATTTCGATTGGCGTTGTTATTTCAAGTTTTACTCTGTAGACCTTTTCGACAGCTTCAGTTGCGGACTCTTGGTTTCAATGCCTCTAAATATAACTTACTTACTTAACGGGCTCCCGACCCGTGAAGAGTCTCTGCCTGAGACACAGCAGCCTTCCACTCTCTTCGATCCCGGGCACGCTGCTTCCAGTTATCTAGACCAAGCGCTCTGGCATCCGCGATAGCTTGATCCTTAAAACGGAGGTTCGGTCTTCCTTGTCTTCTCGAACCTGGGGGCTGTGATTCGAAGATCCTCTTTGCTGGAGCATTATTGTCCATTCGCTCGATGTGGCCGAGCCAGTGTAGTCGACGTGTTTTGGCTTTTTGGACTACATCCACATCCTGGTACAGCTCATAGAGTTCGCGGTTATATCTTCTCCTCCATTCGCCCTCCTCGCATACGGGACCGAATATCCGACGAAGAATTTTTCTTTCGAAAGTGTTCAGTATTTGCTCTGCTTTCCTGCTTATCGTCCAGCACTCGGCTCCATACAGCAGAACTGGCAGGATCAAAGTTTTGTAGAGCATACATTTCGTCTTTCGAGTTAGGAGTTTTGACCCCATTTGTTTCGCCAAACCGAAGTAGCAGCGGTTTCCTAGGGTAAGTCTTCGTCGAATCTCCACTAAGTTGTCATTCGTGGAGTTGATATTTACTCCGAGGTAGGTAAACTCCTTAACCACTTCGAAGTTACTGTTGCCAACAGTGACGTTTTGTCCTAGGCGGTGGACAGATGCTTCTTTGTTTGTTGACAACATGTATTTGGTTTTGTCCTCATTCACTTCAAGGCCAACACGTTTCGCCTCTTCTTCAATTGCCGTAAAAGCCTCTAACACGGCGCGCTGGGAGCGACCGATGATGTCGATGTCGTCTGCGTATCCCAGCAACTGGACAGATTTGTTGAAGATAGTGCCTTCCGTGTTTACACCTGCCCTGCGCACTATCTGTTCCAGCACAAGATTGAAGAAGTCACATGATAGCGCATCCCCTTGCCGAAATCCGGTGCATGTTTGGAATAGTTCAGAGGAACTGTTGCCGAATTGCACGTTGCACCGCGTGTTATCCAGCGTCACGCGGCACAGCTGGATCAGTTTAGCCGGGATCCCGAATTCGGCCATCGCCTTGTAGAGCTCAAGACGATGAATGCTATCATATGCGGCTTTAAAGTCGATGAAGAGATGGTGAGTCTCGTTGAAATTCGTTGGTCTTTTCCAGGATTTGCCTTAGTGTGAAAATTTGGTCGATCGTCGATCTGCCGGGCCGGAAGCCACACTGGTACGTGCCGATTAGTGTGCTGCAGAAAGGCTTCAGACGTTCACACAGTACGTTGGATAGGATCTTATATGCGACATTAAGCAGGGATATGCCTCGGTAGTTCTTACAAGACATAGGATCGCCTTTCTTGAAGATGGGGCATATAGAGCTGATAGTCCAGTCATCGGGCATGACTTCATCCACCCACACTTGGTTGATGACTTGGTGCATGCACCCCACCAAAGCATCACCACCATGTTTGAAAAGCTCTGCTGGTAGACCATCAGAGCCGGCGGCCTTGTTGTTCTTCAGCTTTTTGATAGCTGAGCCGACCTCTTCAAAACTAGGAGGGGGAATGGATTCTTCATTGACTGGATGCGGGTTCTCTTCTTGCCCTATCACTCTCTCTACCTGCCCATTAAGTAGCTGCTGGAAATGCTGCTTAAATACATCTACTATTCCCTGTGCTTCGGTGACTAGGTTTCCTTCACTGTTTCGAAGAGCCTGCGTTCCGGGCTTGAAGCCAGCTGCCAGTTGCTTGGCTTTCCTGAAAAACATCCGGATGTTGTTCCTATCGCGGGACTCTTCGATATCCTTGAGCTGGGAGGCTGCGTGGGCCCTTTTCTTCTTACGCAGTATCTTCTTCTCCTCCCTTCTTCTGGTTCGATACTCTTCTCTCGCTGCCCTTGTTTTGCGTTGCAGCGCTTGCAAGTGTGCATTTTCTGTCACCTTTTTCCGGCGTACGCATTCATCATCATACCAAGGGCTCTTTTTGGGTGGTGGCTGGTAGCCTATGGTGGTCTCTGCTACCCCTTTGATGATGTCGCGATACTGGTTCCACAGATTGTTGGCGTTTGTGGATGGTGAATGCACAGCGGAGAGTCTCTCACTCAGGCGCTCCCTGTAGGCTCTGGCTACTCCAGACGTGCTAAGGCTTCCAACGTTGAATTTCTTTTTCTGGGCGGTCTGCAGCTTCTTCTCATTGGATAGTCGAGCTCTGAACTTAGCTGCAACAAGAAAATGGTCAGAGTCGACGTTTGCCCCTCTGAACGTTTGCACATTCAGAATGTTGGATGCGTGCCTCGCATCTATTAGCACGTGGTCGATTTGGTTGGCGGTTCGACCATCTGGAGAGCGCCAGGTTGCTGTGTGGATTCGTAGTCTTGGAAACCTAGTGCTACTTATCACCGTATTACGAGCTGCTGCAAAATCGATTAGCCGGAAGCCGTTGTCTGTTGTCGTGTCGTGGAGGCTGTGCTTTCCAACTAATCCGCCGAAGATGTTTTCCTTACCGATTTTGGCATTGAAGTCCCCGAGTATGATTTTGACATCATACTCCGGACAGGCTCCGTAGGCTCCGTCCAGGAGGTCATAAAACTCCTCCTTGATAGAGTCTTCAGCTTCGTCGGTAGGGGCGTGTGCACATATTATGCTGATGTTTTGAAATGTAGCCTTGATGCGGATCACAGCCAGGCGATCGCTGATCGGCTTAAAGTCAATTATCATTGAGCGTAGCCGATTTCCCACGACGAATCCGCATCCTAACATGTGCAGTCTTTTGTGGCAGCTGTAATAAATGTCGCAATTTTTCCGTTTTTGCATACCTGATCCTATCCATCGTATCTCCTGGATCGCGGTAATATCTGCCTTGTACCGCGTGAGGACAGATTCAAGTTTTTGAATAGCACCAGGAGTGTACAGTGTACGTACATTCCAGGTGCATACTCTTATATCATAGTCCGTGTACGTTCCGGGTCGTGGTATTAAATGAGGGGGTCCATTATCCGAGGCTTGTGTCTCTCTCATAACAAAATTTTTTTTTACGTGGTAAGGAAGTTACCCCGACGGCACAACCCCCAACCTGGAGGGCCAGTTCCATTTTTTGAAACCCCTAGGACGAGGGGCCGGTTTTAAACCGAAGTCAGTATCCCGCTTCGGGGATATGAGCGCTGCCGTTGGCCCAATAAGGGCTCATCCGCCACCATCTCTTTTCCAAAAACCTGACTTATTCTTGGAAATCTTTATCGGCCTGAGCTCCGAATATGTCGAAGTAGCCCAGATAAAGTGTTGTGCTTCCGTTTGAAGCTTTAACGCCACCGTTGACTCCATCGAGAGAGTTCGTCCGCTGTCGTATTTATAGTGCTGCAATTTTCTCTTGGTCAACACTCGCGCTTATAAGTTTAGCAAGTCGGGTCCGGATGGACACCAACCAGTACCCGATGGCTACCACTAGGAGGTAAAATAAGCACAATTGATGCGCAGTAACAGTTACAACACTGGACGTCGCCAGGTTGACGCCAGTCAGTGCCTACCCTATTTCTACAGCATCCAACCTCTAAATATAAGCTTTTAGTTTTTTTAACTTCTTCCTTAAGCGCTTGGTTTTCACTTGAAAGTTCACATATCTTCAATGACAATTTATCTACTTGGGCCTTTACTTCTTGTATATCATCTTTTGTCGACAAGTTTTTAAGTTTTTCATCATGTCCTTGAGATCGTTGATATTCATGTTACCTACGGAGCTACCCAGCGGCATGATTTCCGGAGATATTGACGTTCCTGGTGATTTAGTAGGAGTGCGTTGCATACTTTTAGGATTTTCGAAATTATACAAGCCCTGATCCACCTTCTCAAATTTGATCAAGGACAAAAACCTTTTAAGCCTTTTAATTTCCCTAGTGTTTAATTGTAGAGATCAAAGTTTTTTTTCGTAGAGTACAAAGTTCTTTCAATTTTACACGTCTTGATGAGCACACCAATCAACATTTTAGCTAAGCCACTGGATATTTTATCTGCACTCGAGCATCTGGTACATAATTTCAGTTGAACTTTGCATTAGATACACTCTCACTTTTATATGTTTTAAAACAAGATAATTCTTCATTTTAATTTCTCTGCTTTGTTTACTTGCACTATTCACTGACCAGGGTTGCCAAACTCCCATTCATTTTTTATTCCGTATCTATAGGGTGGGCTATATGTTGGTTTGCCTTTTAAAGCGGTTATAAAAAAAACAACTTTAATATGAAACCTGAAACCATAGCTCACCCAAGTCCAAATCCTCAATTTTTGGTCATAAAAAATCGGTTATCATGTCTCGGTAGCGTTCTCCATTGCCTGCAAAGTTTCTTCTTCTATTGTCGTCTTGGAAGTAAAATGGGCCAATATTACCGCCACTCCAAAAACCTTCAAAAAGCTACTATATTCTCCGTTTAGGGGAATATGTTTGGTTATCAATCAGCAAACTAGTCTCACGAACTTTCATCACAAACTTGCGTACATCAGCTGCACTTTATATGCATTATTTCGACCAATATTTTTTTTTCAAAATTCGCACTCCTACGGCAACACAGCAACCACTTTGGAAGTAACTTTACAATATTTCCCAACCTTGTTCAACTTCCCAAAATCGATCTATTTCGTACTGCGAAAATATAACACTGAGTTTCTGTCAATTTTTTGAGCGCATCTATCAGTGTCAAAATAACATGATTTAAAAAGAACAGAAAAGAACCGCCCTTCTTGATGCGGTGTGCTAACATCAAGAAGGGCCTTCGATGAGCTTAGATGTGACCCTACCCTGCCTAGTTCATCCGCTTTTTCGTTACCCTGGACATCCACGTGATACCCAACAGACGACCACCTCATTGGCCAATGAGATGTCGCCCAGTCTTTTTATGTACATTTTTACTACCTTGGACCTTACCAATCCTGACTGTATCGCTTTAATGGCTGTTCAACATAGACATGTCCTGATTATTTTACCAAAAATATTTTTCTCGATAATCCGCTGCTTGTTTAATTTAGTTGTACTGTTAATTAGCCTTCATTGATTCATTATACAGTAGAACCCCGATAATTTGAACTATTCAATAATGTGGTAAAATTTATTTGGTCACTAGTGTGTACATATGTACATATATGTATGTATGTAGTTAAGTATGTACCTTAAGTAATGCACGAAGTTTTTATTTTTTATTTCATATATGTATTTTGAAATGGGTTTATTTATGTTCTAATACTAAACTAAATACAAATATTTGGGCGACAGGTCTATGGGATCCAGGGCCTAGCTTCTTACAACCACTCATGTTGTGCGTGTTTTATTCTTTACACGAATTGAAGGGACCTACTGTTTAATGCCGTATCCGAAAGGCAAACTTTGTTTTGAGTTTTTTTATGACAGTTTTACTCTCTTTTAATCTCATATGGCTTGTCGCAAGCAAAAAGATTGTCGATGCAACAGTCTTTATTATAATTCTAAACAATTTTTTTTATTTCAGGATCTAAACAACACCACCATGAAATACTCAAGCGGAAACTCGTCAACTTTGTTTTGTGAACAAGTTAGCACAGTGACATCTTTATTTGAAAAATGGAATGATTGCGAGCGAACAGTTGTAATTTATGCTCTGTTAAAACGATTGCGTTATCCGAGTTTAAAGTTTCTTCAGCATTCAATCGAAAATAATTTAACTCAAAATCTAGGGTTACAAAACCACATGACAACTTTTGATATAAATGCCAATAGCCCAATATATTTACAAAATTTAGTAAGTGCATACCAGTCATTTCCAGGAACAGAAATGACGGAAATTACAGACAAGGAAACCATATATTTTGGGTCCGATTTTTTCCTGAAAAATGATGGTAAAACATATAGCAAAAAAGAAGATATTCTAAACGATGTATTGGAAATGCTACCACTTTTGAAACCGGGAAATGACGAAGTCAAGTTGATTTATTTATCTCTAATTCCAATTGCTGTAGAAGATACAGTCCGGCAAATAGTTTCAACAGAATTGGTACAACAGATATTTTCATATCTGCTTATTCATCCTGCAATTTCAAATGAAGATAGAAGGTAAATGTTTTATTTTAAATGAAATTAATCGACTGTTTCCAAGTCCAAAGAACCAAGTCTGGTATTACTCGATGATTCAATCTGAGTCGAATCTCTCGGATATTCTCTTTTAAACAGATATATCATATTCAATTTTAGTGGTCTTTATATCCTATCCTAAGGATATACAGTATGTGGCCAATGAATTATGACCGATCGTGGTTTCAACGATTTTTTTTCTTTTTGATGTGTTTTTTCTGTGAAATGCGTTTTTTCGTTATTTGTTTTTAAGAATACGGCTAGCTACACATTTTTATTTGTACCTATAACAACTATAGGGCAAGTGCAGTGATGGACAAAACAATAAGACCAGTAAGAAAAACCCCAAACAAGTATCTCTTTCTCATTAAAATGAAATTAACGGTAATGTCTGTGTGGATATTTTTCGTCGTTGGCAACGGTACTCTCTCTGTCAAGCAAAGAAGATAGGAGTAATCATGGTCACATCAAGGAAAAAAGTAAACAAACGTGAAGGAACTGTCACGACGTGCGGACAAAACAATAAGACGACATTAATGTGTTAATTTTTTTGGTTGAACTGATATAGACTTAATTTTTTTTTTTCAAATGTACTATTGTAAGTATAAAAATAAAAAAATCTGTGCATTAGATGGATAAAATTATTTACAAAAACAGCTAATATGGGTCGCGGATTGCACTGCTCCACAACAGAACGAAGAGCTCCAACATCGATCTGTTGCGTTGGCCCTCCCAATCTCCAGATCTCGATCCCTTGGAAAATTCATGGGCAATAGTAAAAAAGTCTCTTGGTGCCGAAAAACCAAAAAATAAATAAGAATTGTGGAGCAGAATTTAAGCAGCTTGGTACGCCATACCAAAGAGCACTTGCCCCACACTAGTCGAGTCCTTGCCCCACATTAGTCGAGTCCTTGCCAAGAAAAATCCGTGGAGTGATAAAAAATAAAGGGTACTCCACCTCTATGTTTATTTAAAGAAAACAACAAATTAATACAGGATTCCTAACATTTCATATAGTGGTCATATTGGGCCTTACTAACAACGAATCATTAGTCGTAACTTAAAAAAGGTGTCGACTTAAATAGTAATACACACTTAAGTCTAAAGTGTACTAATAATGTTTTAATAGTTGGCTTTTACTTAAACTTGGCTCTTTCAAAGAATTTACTACATTGTTATTGAATCTACTACATAACATTGGTTTGACGTTTCATATTTGCACTTGAATTTGAATTTTTATTTTCTTCCATGGTGCTAACAGGACAGTGTTTATTTAAAATTGAATTGAATGCTTATTTTACATACCAATATCAGCGTTACACTTACGTTTCGAAAGTCGAAATAAACAAAATCAGCTGAGATTGTTTTCTTCGCTTGTTTATACATATAAAGCGGTGATACCAATGCACTGAAGTTAATACTCTTTGTTAATACTCCTTTTCCCTCCTGAATGGAAAGTGGAATGCATAACAATTCTTTTTAAACCTCTAATATAATATTATTTTCATCAAACAATAACTTTGTATAGCGAAATATGTAGTAATTAATTGTTTCAATGAAACATTCATGAAAAACACATTTTTACTGTAAAGTATTTCAGTATATAATAACGAAGATTAAGGAATTTTTAAAATTCATGAAAATCGAATAACACTTTTACAGTTTCAGCTAAATTCAATTACCATTTAACGCATAATTTTAGTATTCTAGACACCAAATCTATTCCTTTTTAGTATTGTTCGTACTATTAAATTAGTGCATTGGCATTACTCTGGTCTTTAATGACATATTTGTAAAATTAAACATGACTTTCTGTACATTAAAATTTAGCTCCATACTAGCACTAAAGCCGACTATTAAATTCATTATTGGTACACATATAACAACCGTATATTAGATTTGGTTGTTAGTAAGGCCCATTGTTTTGTCCCCTTTTTTTTACCCTATCCTAAGGGCTTATTAAGTCTGACACATAGTTTGTAACATAGAGAAATAATTGAGATATACCCATTAAAGTATATATGTATATTCGTGATCAGCATCAATGGCGAAATCGATTGAGTGATGACCGTCCGTCTGTCCGTCCGTATGTCACCGCTTTTTGGGCCTTAAATTTTGAGCTATGATGATGAAATTTCATATCTGGGCTTCTGAGAAAACGATACAGTACAAGTGTAAAATTTTTTTAAATCCGCCCACTGCCACACCCACTTTTTCATAACTTCACTAATTTATTTGAAACCGAAAAATTTTGTTAAGACATTTAGATGTCGTTACATACATAAGTTTTGGCCATGTCCACTAAAAAGTGGCGTTTTCATCAAAAATCCTATTTCCATGAAATTTTACATGAAACGTCCTCAAACGTTCGACGTTATAGCCATATTTGAGTACAAAATGCAATTTGGCCACGCCCACTTTATAGAAAGGAGGATAGGGTATCATACGATCCGTTCCAGACGGATTGTAGCTTTTCTGTATGTTTATAACTGTCTTTTGACTAAATTCTAATCACTAAATCAAAATTAAATCGATACTCGGTGGTCCTATTGTTTCGTCCGTAGATTTATGTACATATGTATGTATTCGTTTTCTGCAAAATTTCGAACTCAAGGTTTTAATCAAATTTGAAATAACTATGATGGAGAAGTCCAAAACACTGGGTCCACCAATTATGTCTGTCTGTCTGTCAGTGATTGCACTCTTAACGACTGGACGGATTTGCTTCAAACTTCATATCTGAGGTCTGTGGCGTTTCGCCCCGAAGTGAAATCGGAATTTTAACCCTCTAACGGTCAAAAGCTGAAAATTTAGGCAGAAAAGTTGGGAATTTTTACTTCAGTAAATTTTAGCCTACAAAAGTATAATTTAAAATCAGCAGGTGAAAATCATTTTTTTTTTTTTTGTCGCTATTTAAAAAAGAACATAAGGCTGCTTCAAGGCATCCTGGGAGGGCACATTTGGGAGTAAAAGCATAGTTGCCCTGCCTTAGTTGATTAAGGGTTGATTCTTATATCGAAGTTAAGGATCTTTATTTATGGTATACTATGTCTCTACAATACATATTTACATACATACATATTTTATTCCAGAAATTTGAATTTATTGACTGGTGAGCAAATTATGCCAAAACACTTCATTTTCAATCATGTCGTAACAATGTAACAAAACCAGACTTGCTCGCGATTGTAATTATTCGTAACATAACCACAATGCCCTGATAAAATGTATTTAATTTCAAAGCACTGGCTCGCGCTTGTATTACTTGCTTGCTACATAATCATACCCTAATGCAGTATACCATATTTCATGTTATTTATTACTAAATATATGTATATGCAGAGTTGAACCGTAGGTCGAAATGCATATACCTATGTATATTCGTGGGTCGAGTCGAGACCGTCGACTAGACTCGACTCCACTATTTTTGCTGAATCTAGTTGAAAATATGTGTAACTACTTGGGTTGATGAGTCGAACTGACAGATGGGCGTTGTTTGGGTTTTTTCTTTTGTAGAATCAATGTCACATAAGAAATATGGATTATAATTTCGCATATAGCGAACCGACTTAGAGCGAACTTTCGCATATAACGAACACTTTTTGCGTGTTAAATGAAGAAAATGTCTGGTTATAACGAACCAAAAATGTCTTATCTTAAATTGTCATTCAGATTTCCCCAATTTTTCGGGACTTCCTGTGGGTTTTGTAAGTGGTACTGAAGATATTGAAGACGATGGTGAAAGTGAGTACGTGTCTTTTGTAACACCTCTAGTAGCCACATCGGACGCGTTGTGCTTACTGGGGGTTACAGATTGTTTTTAAACGAATTAAAATTTTCTCACACAAAACAAACTAAAATTCATGACTTTTTTTAAATAGAAATTAAATAAAAATATAATACTGTGTACTGAAATACTGTTTATACCCTATCCTAAGGGTATATTAAGTTTGACACATAGTTTGTAACATAGAGAAATAATCGAGATAGCCCTATAAAGTATATACATATATTCGTGATCAGCATCAATAGCGAAATCGATTGAGCGATGACCGTCCGTCTGTCCGTATGTTACCGCTTTTTGGGCCTTAAATTTTGAGCTAGGACAATGAAATTTCATATCTGGGCTTCTGAGAAAAAGATACAGTACAAGTGTAAAATTTTTTAAATCCGCCTACTGCCACACCCACTTTTTCATAACTTCACTAAATTATATGAAACCGAAAAATTTTGTTAAGACCAAATATTTAGGCATTCAGATTCCCTACAATCCACCCATACAAAAGTTTTGGCCACGCCCACTTTTTGGGGGCGTTTTCATCACAAAACCGAGTTTTGGGCCTTAAATTATTAACTAGGACGCTGAAATTTCATATCTGAGCTTATGACGAAAAGATACAGTAGAAGTGTAAATTTTTTTTACATCCGCCCACTGCCACGCCTACTTTTTAATAACTTCACTAAATTATATGAAACCGAAAAATTTTGTTAAGACAAAATATTGAGGCATTTAGATTCCCTACAATTCACCCATAGAACCGTTTTGGCCACGCCCACTTTTTGGGGGCTTTTTCATCAAAAAACGGATTTTGATAAAATTTTACATGTAACATCCTCAAACGTTCGAGGTTATAGCCATATTTGAGTACGAAATGCCCACATTATAGAGAGGAGGACAGGGTATCAGACGATCCGTTCCTGACGGATTGTTGCTTTTCTGTATGTTTTTTTTACGTGTTTTGTCCTATTAGTTTTGGTTTTTTGAACAAAAGTTGATGTTTTTTTAGCATATCACTTGTAACGAACTTGGGTTATATAAAACTAATTTGTCCGGTCCATTCGAGTTCATTATTTAGCCACGATTTAGCCACGTCCGGCCGTCCGTCCGTATATCACCGCTTTTTGAGTCTTAAATTTTGAGCTAGGAGGATGAATTTTCATATCTGACCTTTTGACAAAAAGATGCAGTACAAGTGTAAATAAAATATTAGTGTATCTACAATTCACCCGTACATCATACATAGCCACGCCATCGCGTTGTGTCCTTGGTGTAAACGATTAAAACAGCGAATGTTATTTTACGAACTGGCGACGAAAATTGATATCAAGGACGGCGAAACCTTTATGCCTAAATCACAATATCGCGTGCGTGCGTGTGTCCGTTCTGTCCTTTGTAGGCACTTTACGACGGACGCACCTAAAATTTGCAAAACGATATGTTGCTTTCCGCTAGTTGTGCGTTCCGAGGTTAGGAAGATGACAGAATATAATGTTGTTTCCTCAAATTCGTCGCAGAAAAAAGAGTAGAATATTCCTCAAATATTACAAATATACATAAATGTGAGAAATAACTTTGCAAACAAAGGAATTTTAATAAAGAAATTAAAAAAAACAATGTCTACGGACATATTTCGGAGGAAATATGCGACACAAGAACTTACCCTGTCGCTGAAAATCAAACTAGTCATAAAACAGCTGATAGTTGTCAAACGAACGCAAAAGTAGAGTGGATCTAATTGAACGTTGTAGCAGAGTTTACGATATTTACGATATAACGTCGACCAAACGGTGAGGTCGCATTTCGTGTTACCCCATAAGAGCCCGTTGTTTCTACACACTCTGTCAACGGACGCACGCACGCACGCGACATTGTGATTTGGGCATTAGACTGAGCCAATTATACCCTATCCTAAGGGTATATTAAGTTTGATACATTTTTTGTAACATAGAGAAATAATAGATAGATAGACCCTATAAAGTATATATATTCGTGATCAGTATCAATAGCGAAGACGATTCAGCCATGTCCGTCCGTCCGTGTAAACATTTTTTAAATCCGCCCACTGCCACGCCCACTTTTTCATAACTCCACTAAATTATATAAAACCGAAAAATTTTGTTAAGACCAAATATTTAGACATTTAGATTCCCTACAATTCACCCATACATAAGTTTTGGTCATGCCCACTTTTTTGGGCCGTTTTCCACCCATGTTTGTTTTGTTTCCTGATCAACCTTTTGAAGTAAAAGGTGTATGAGCCATGGATCGCAACTGTTCGTGTTCAACGCGTGGAGTACTCGAAGGATCTCATAAGCTCCGTCAGTGATCTTCCGAAGCATCAGAACATTTCCCAAAGTCGTAGGTAGCGAGAAAAACGACCGAAGAAACGATTGGATGATCAGGTGCGTTTTATCAAAGTGCGACTCCAACCTTTCCCAAGCTTCCACGTAATTATCATCGGACACGGTGATATGTTTGACCACATTGGCGGTGTCTCCGCTTAACAACGACTTCAAATATTGAAGCTTTTGTGACCGGTAAACGATTTGTTGGAATCAACGTAACCCGTGAACAGGTCCTTAAATTCAGGCCAATCTTTGTAGCGACCGGCAAACAGAGCGATAACAATTTTCGGCAGATTAACTGATGGTTGAGGTTGCGGTGGTCGACGAGTTCAGGGTTTGAAGAAACGAAGCTTTCTGATTTACTAGTTTCTCAACAAGCGAAGTTTCTCAACCAACGAAGCTTCCTTATTTACTAGTTTCTTAACCAGCGAAGTTTGAGAATTATTTGGATCAGGCGACTGTCTTTTAGATCTCGTTTGTAAATGTTAATTGTTTGAAAAAAAAAATATTTTCATATTCCCCAAACTCAGACTATGGGTCAACAAAATCAGGGTCATCACAAAAATCGCAAAACTGTTTATTAAGGGTGATAAACTCTGACCACGCTTCGTTTAATATAGCGAACCGAATTTCAATTAATGAGAGCGCAGTATTTTCATGTATCGATGCGGCAAATGTCTCTCCACGTGTTAAACCGAACTTTCCGAGATCTCTAATTGCTTTGACCGTATTCATGTTTAATTCGAAAAATCCGATAAAACAGCAAGGCTTAAAAGACAATCCACAATGAGTAGCTATCGATAAGATGTGTTGAATTGCTCTTGCACGCTACCTAAATACTCACGATATAATAATTTTACCTGACCGAACGCATGCAAATATCAAATTATTATCAGTCTATTTTTCATCCATTGAATTAAGATGACTCTCAACATAAATAAAATTTTCCCACCGTCACACTTTGGTTACCATAGGCAATACTGTGGCACGTTTAATATCAAATTGATATATGTAAATTGTCTTTTTCAGTTCTCAGGCAGTAGAATTGTCCAAAAACAACGCAATCCGGCTCGAATGAGATGGTTGAGATGGTTGATACAATAAAACGAATGATATCAAACCACGTTATAAAATTAAATTTTATTGTGTAAGAACAAAAAAAAAATGTATGATCTCGTAAAGCAAAAAAATCATCAAGGCTTGAAAACATTCGTATGCGATCACGATCAATAGCAAAAACATATAGAAATGCTACAATCCGTCTGGGACGTATAGTATGATACCCTATCCTCCTTTCTATGTAGCCATGTATTAAAGTGGGCTTGGCCAAATTGCATTTTGTACTGAAATACGACGATAACGTCGAACGTTTGAGGATGTTACATGTAAAATTTCATCAAAATCGGTATTTTGATGAAAACGCCTACAGTATAAGTGGGCGTGGCCAAAACTGTTGTATTGGTGAATTGTAGGGAATCTGAATGCCTAAATATTTGGTCTTAACAAAAATTTTCGGTTTGATATAGTTTAGTGAAGTTATGAAAAACTGGGCGTGGCAGTGGGCGGATTTCAAAAATTTTTACACTTGTACTGTATATTTTTCTCAGAAGCCCAGATATGATAATTTCATCCTAATAGCTCAAAATTTAAGGCCCAAAAAGCGGTGACATACAGACGGACGGTCATCGCTCAATCGATTTCGTGATCTGGCGTACCTTGATATTTCGCAATTACTTCAAGTAAGTTGGAGAAAAAAAGTTTTTTTAAAACTTTTTTTGAATTTTTTTTTTTTACAAAAATCAGTAACAACTAATGAATAAAATGATGAATAAAAAGTATCACTGCGCCACTTTTTTTGTAACTCATTGTATATACCTTGTACGAGTATATATATTCGTAATCAACATCAGTAGCAAAGACGATTTAGCCATGTTCGTCTGTCCGCCCGTCACCACTTTTTGGGCCTTAAATTGTGAGCTAGGAGGATGAAATTTGATATCTGAGCTTTTGAGAAAAAGATGCAGTACAAGTGTAAAAAATTTTGAAATCCATCCACTGCCACGCCCACTTTTTCATAACTTTACTAAATTATATAAAACCGAAAAATTTTGTTAAGGCCAAATATTTAGGTATTCAGATTCCCTACAATTCCTTCATACAACAGTTTTGGCCACGTCTACTTTTTGGGGGCGAGTTCATAAAAAAACCGATTTTGATGAAATTTACCAAGCTGCTTGATTTCTGCTCCACAACTCTTCTTTATTTTTTGGTTTTTCGGCACCAAGGGACTGTTTTACTAGTGCCCATAAATTTTCCAGATGATTGAGATCTGGAAATTGGAAGTGACAAAGCAAACGAATCGATATTGTGCTTTTCTAGCCAAGTTTTTACTTTGCCCGCCGCTCCGTATGCCGTATGCCGTATATTTAATGGCATTTCCTGATCAGCATACGCGACCATGACCTCAACCAATATCTTGGTGTATAAATGCTGGTCCATGGTCTCCTTTATCCTAAATATTGGACCAACACCATACTACGAAAACATCCCCAAACCATGATACTTCCGCCTCCATGCATGCCGCTTTTGCTGCATTCTCTGGACGTCTGTTCCATATCTTGCCATCCGAACCCACCAAATTTATCTTTGTTTCGACGGACCAAAGAATGTTTCGCCACTTTTTTTCGTTTTCTGGGCCTATCCATTCCAGGTGTTCTTTGGCGAATTGGATGCGATTCTTTCGGTGCCTTTTGGTAAGAAGCGGTACTTACCTGGGACTTCTTCCGAAGAGATGCTGTTCTTCCAGTCTCCTTCGCACTGTCCTAGAGCAGACTGGCAAGTCCAGTTTACATCTAATCTCTGCAGCTGATTTAAACGGATATTTTTTGACCAAGCGTGTGATGTGGGCGTCATCTTTCAGCGATGTTTTTCGTAGTCGACCTATCTGTAAGTGGTATTTAAAGGACTGTAAGGTATGGAAAAGAAACGTTTTTGATCTGCAAATGAGCGCGGACACCTCCCGCTACGACTTTCTTTCCTGTGTGAGCGATCCGCGACCCATAATAGCTGTTTTCGAAAAAAATTTTCTCATCTAATGCACAGATTTTTTTATTTACCTACTTGAAAAAAAAAATTAAATCTATTTCCCTGCAATCAAAAAAATTAACACAAGTAATGTCGTCTTATTGTTTTGTAATTGTCTTTTGACTAATTTTTTGTTTTTTTTTTTTTTTAAATTGAATTTTCATTTATTTTTGTATGAATAATTTTTGTTTTTCTTTATGTATACAATAATAAAATGAAAAAAATTGTTTAAAAAATTATAAAATATCTGAGTTTTTCAATCAAATTTAAATCGGTACTCGGTGGTACTATTGTTGGGTGTCAAATGTCAATTGGAAAGGTCGTGGTTTAAAGAGCAAAATTTTAATAAAAACAGTGTAAACGCGATAAATAGCAGCGAATCAAAAATAAATAAATAAAAATATCAACGAAATAACTAGAAGTTCCTTGTGAAATCTTATTATAAAGTTGTGGATTTTTATAACCGTAAAGGGAAAAGAGAACAAGAAGAAGAGAAACCTCCAAAGAGCACCATAACATAAAAGGGTCCATCTAGTGAGAAATGGATTCATTGAATTTACAAAAGGAATAGAAAAAATAAAACAGGGTGTTTCACTATATTTATTTTAATTCTTCATTTACTTACTTACTTACTTACTTAGGTGGCGCTACAGTTCGGGGTGAACCTGGGCCTCAACTAACAAGCCTCTCCAGTTAGCTCGGTCCTTAGCTAACTGCCTCCAGTTGCGCACTCCAAGCTTGTTCAGGTCCCCTTCAACTTGTGCGCGCCATATAAGGCGAGGTCTTCCTCTGCTGCGTTCTCCCTCCGGGTGTGATTCGAAGACTCTTCGGGCCGGAGCACTGGTGTCCATTCGCTCTACATGTCCTAGCCACCTCAAACGACTAATGCGCAGTTTTTTGACTAGGTCAATGTCGCTGTACAGCTCGTATAGTTCATCGTTGAATCTTCTCCTCCAAAGCCCGTCAACGCAAACGGGACCGAATATTTTACGAAGGATTTTTCTCTCGAAACGACCAAGGATATCTTCATCCGCTTTTGATAAAGTCCAAGCTTCAGCGCCATAAAGCAGGACTGGGATGATCAAGGTCTTATATAGAGTCTCCTTAGTTATTCGGGATAGGGCCTTACTACTCAATTGTCTTCTCAGCCCAAAGAAACAGCGATTGGCAAGAGTTATTCTTCGTTTTATTTCTGCCGAGATGTTGTTGTCAGAATTGATAGCAGAGCTGAGGTAGACAAAGTCCCTTACTACCTCAAAGTTATAGCTGTCGATTGTGACGTTCTGTCCAATTCGTCGATGTTGCGTATCCCTTCTGGTTGACAGCATATACTTGGTTTTGCCCTCGTTTACCGCTAAACCCATTTTGGAAGCTTCTGTTTCAATACTAGCGAACGCACCGGTGACAGCCCGCTGTGTTCTTCCAATAATGTCGATATCGTCGGCGTACGCTAGTAGTTGCACAGACTTTTGAAAGATTGTGCCTCCGGTGTTGGTTTCGCACAATTCTTTCAAGAACGATGTTAAAAAAATCACATGACAGCGCGTCACCTTGTCTAAATCCTTTTTTGACATCAAAGGTCTCGGTGAGATCGTTACCGACCTTGATGGAGCAGCGAGAATTCTCCAACGTCATCCTGCACAGGCGAACGAGTTTGGCATATGCATATGGTATAGCTCGTCTCTATAGATGCTGTCATATGCGGCCTTAAAATCGATGAAAAGATGGTGGGTATCGATTTGGACGTCTTGAGTTTTTTCCAGGATCTGCCGAAGTGTGAAGATTTGATCGATTGTAGACTTTCCTGGTCTGAAACCACACTGATAGGGCCCAATCAGGTTGTTGACGAAGGGTTTCAGACGTTCACACAATATGGCAGATAGGATCTTGTACGCGATGTTGAGGAGACTGATACCTCTGTAATTGGCGCAATTGAGTGGATCTCCTTTCTTGTGGATCGGGCAAACGGTGCTGAGATTCCATTCATTCATCTGACCAAATTTTAGAAATGAGTTGGTGTATGCTCTCTACCAGGTCATTTCCAGCTGCCTTGAACAGCTCGGCTGGTAAGCCGTCAGGTCCAGCAGCCTTGTTGGATTTAAGTTTGCATATTGCTATCCTCACTTCGTTTTGGTCAGGTGGACGGAAGTTTTGGCTATCATCGTCTATGTTGAATGGTTCATTCTGCCTGACAGCGGAATGTTGGTCTTCGTCGCCGTTATACAGTCTGCAGAAGAAATTTTTCCATATTCTCAGCACGGACTGTGACTCTACTACGATGTTTCCTTCTTCATCTCTACAGGCTTCTGTATGGGTCTTGTTGGCCTCACACGTTCTTTTTACCTGTTGGTAAAACTTCCGTACATTATTCCTATGTATAATCTCTCAATATCTTCGATCGCACTCTTCTCATGCTCTTTTTTCTTCTTTCGGAGAAGCCGATGTTCTTCCCGTCTCTTTTGCTCGTATAGCTCACGAGCCGCTCTCGTCCTTCTTTGCAGCGCCGCTTTGTATGCCTCTTGTTTCGCTGCATTTGCTTGCCGGCATTCTTCGTCAAACCATGGGTTTCTTTGTGGTGGTCGAGCGAAACCCAGTACATCAGTTGCGGCACTTCTGATGGCATGTTGGCAGTGTTGCCATTGGTCCTCGGCATTTGATGCTGGCGGCATAGGAGTTGTAGCGAGATTTTGGGATACGCGTTCGGCAAAGGTTCTGGCGATCTCTTGCGATTGCAGCTTTTCAACGTTATATCTTCTCACAGTATTTCTTCTTTGTTGTGACGTTAGGGATATCCGCATTCGTACCGTGGCTACAACAAGGTAGTGATCCGAGTCGATGTTGGCTGCTCGGAAGGTTCGGACATCCAGAATACTGGAGGCATGTCTTACGTGGATCGCAATGTGATCAATTTGGTTGACCGTTTGATGATCAGGAGACCGCCATGTCCCCTTGTGGATATTGAGATGAGGAAACCGTGTGCTTGCTATGGTGACGTTTCGCCCCGCAGCGAAGTCAATAAGCCTAAGTCCGTTTCCGGACGTGGTGTCGTGGAGGCTGTGCTTACCAATCGTCCTACCAAAGATGTCCTCCTTTCCTATCTTGGCGTTAAAATCGTCTAGAACGATTTTAACGTCACATTTAGGGCATTGCTCGTAGGTTTTGTCGAGGAGCTCGTAGAAACATTCTTGTCTTCGGTGGGAGCGTGAGCGCATATAAGGCTTATGTTGGCGAATTTAGCCTTGATGCGGATTGTCATAAGTTGTTCGCTCACGTGTCGAAAGCTTAAGACTTCTTGCCTAAATCTGCCGCTTATGACAAATCCACATCCGAATAAGCGCTGTTTCTGCTCTCTATAGCAATCACCGTAATAGATGTCACAGTTTTTCATCCTTTTTTTGCCCCGCCCATCCCATCGCACTTCCTGGATGGCGGTGATGTCTGCCTTATAGCAGACTAGGGCCTCTGCTAATTCTTCGGCTGCACGCGGTCTGTTAAGTGTCCGAACTTTCCATGTGCAGATCCGAATGTCGTTGTCCTTATTTCGATTGCTGGGGTCGTCAACAGTAAGTCCATCCATATCCGAGGCTTGAAAGTTTTTCGGAACTAAGTGTTTTTTCCGTGGTCGGGAAGTTACCCCTACGCACAACCCCCAACCTGAAGGACCAGTTCCCTTTTAAACCCCTAGGACGAGGGGCCGGATTTTCCGGAGTCAGTAACCCACTTCGGGGATATGAGTGCTGCCGTTGGCCTATTAAGGGCTTTTCCGCCACCAACTCTTTTCCAACACCCTGGCTCAGTGTTGGAGATCCCTATAGACCTGGGATCCGAATAAGTCAGAGCAGCTCATATAGGGATTGCACTAGAAAGTTCGGCCTGACTGGAACTGAGGGCGCCACCGTTGATTCCACCTGGAGAATTCGTCCGCTGCCGTCCAGATTAAGAGGAAGTGTCTTAGTGAGAAAACACTCCTCCCCCCTCTCTCGTTTGCTACCACCAACGACCTTCCAAAGGGGTAGGTCCTTCGACCTTCTTCATTTACAATTTTTAAATTTCAGTAAAAACTAAAATATGAATAGTCAGGAAATGATCTCAATTCTAAACAAGTTCAAAGAAGAACTAAAAAATTAACTGAAAGAAGATTTTAAAAGAAGGGAAGATATAAGGGAAGTAATTTTCAGAAAATACAATGAAGTAAATCAAAATGTAAAGAGCATGAAGAAGGAAATAAAGGAAAAAATGGAAACACTGGAGGATTGATTAAATAAAAAACCTGAAAGAAATATTTACCAAACAAAGTGAAAGTTATGAAAAAAGTGATCGAAGTAATAATAATATAATATTTAATGTTAAAGAAATAGAGGAAAATAAAGAGAAGTTGCTAATCTAGTCAAACAAATGATGAAAACTAAGATAAACGTGAATTTATTAGAATCGGAAATAAACTTTGTAAAAAGAATTGGAAAACCTAACGTTGGTGATACAACAAGGCCTATTTTAGTCAGAAAAAAGTGAAATTATGCAACAAAAAAGAGAATTGAAAGGTTCCAATTTGTACATTACAAACGATCTATCGAGATCAGAGCGTGAAATGAAGAAAATTATTATTAAAATTTTCCGACGGAAAAGAAGTAAATCTAACGAACAAAACACCAACTGATAATGAAACATACCAAAAACGAAATAGGTCACCAGAAACGGAGATAAAAAAAGAGAACAAAAAGATAAAAGGAGGCTTGGTAGAACAAAATAGTAAAAAAAAACACCAAGAAGGACCTCCACCACCAATAACAATTTAATTAAAAAAAAAAAAAGAAGAGTTCAATGGTATACAACACGGCTATGAAAAAGGAAAAAGAAATAATTTTTAATTTGAAATAGAAGTACGGAAAAAGAATAAACAAAACGATAAAGAGAGAGAGAGAGAAAAAAAAAACATGAATAAAGATATAGAGAATTAAGTAAAAAGAGAGGAAGGCAACGGGAAACCACCTCTCGAGTTATTATATTGAATATATATAAATATCACTCCTTAGTAATAATCATCATGAATAAACAAACAAATATAATGGCCCTCACTCCCCGGCAGACCTTAAATGGTCAGAGGATGCTAAGAATCCCCGGTGGGTATTTAAATATAGGTACATGGAATGTAAGAAGCCTGTATCAAACAGGAAAATTAGATACTGCCATAAAAGAAGCGAAGACATTCAAAATAGACATTTTGGGAATAGCCGACGTACAATGGATTGGAAACGGAAGTATATCAAAAAACGGATACACATTGTACTATGCATGCGAACAAACGGGGTAACAATTTTAATCACAGAAAAACTTAGAAAATCCGTCACAGGAGTAGTTTACCTATCTAAAAGAGTAATATTAATGCAACTCAAAGCTAATGATTAACATCATCCAGGTGTATGCCCCAATAGCTGACTGCGAAGATGCGGTTATTGAAGAATTCTATAAACAACTGGACCAAATCATTAAATTAACAAAAAAAGAAGGATATAACGCTAATAATGGGGGACTTAAACGCAAAAGTGGGAAAAGGACGAATTGAAGACGTAGTGGGTGACTATGGTATAGGCAATAAAAATGAAAGAGGTCAAAAGTTAGTTGAATTTTGTCAACTAAATTAACTAGTCATCACAAACACATGGTTCAAACAACCCCCGAGAAGGCTTTATACGTGGACCTCGCCAAGACATACAGCGGAATTAATAATAAGAAACCAAATAGATTATATTATCATAAATAAAAGGTTTAGGAATACGATCAAATCAACAAAAGCCTATCCAGGTGCAGAGATAGAATAGGTCAGACCACAATCCCATCATTGCAAAAATTAAGATTCAACTAAAAAAAGTACAAAAAAAGCCCAAACAGGAAAAAATTGAACTGAGTCTTCTTAAAAATCGAGAAATACAAGATCAAGTCAAAATAGAGATAAATGAGAAACTTACAAGGATGGGTACAGTCCAAACTGTTGAAGAAAATATTAATTCGAGATGGACGGAGTTTAAGCAAATTCTACTGGGGACGGGTAAAAGGCATATGAACAATAAACACCAACGGCCAAGACAGGTGTGGATGACAAATGAAATACTAGCACTAATGGAAGAAAGAAGGAAAAATAAGACGAATGAAAATAGATACAACGAAATACAAAGATTTATAAGAAATAAGATTAGAGAGGCAAAGAATAGGTATTTACAAGAGCAATGTGAGGAATTAGAGACACATGAGAGAAATCATGACAGCTTTAACTTGCATAAAAAAATAAAAGAAATTTGTGGTACTGGAAGAAAAAAGCAATTTGGGGTGCTAAAGTACAAAGATGGATGAAATAGACCAAATGGAAAATTTTCGCGGATTTGAGGGACCGGAAATAATGGAAGAAGAAATCATAAAAGTACTAAAAGAGTCCAAAAGTCAAAAAAGCAATAGGTGCAGATAAATTACCAAATGAACTTCTTAAGCTTATCGATGAAGAAAGTATCCCCGTACTAGTCAATCTGTTCAACGCAATTTATAGATATGGCAAGATTCCTAAAGACTGGTTGCGAACTACCTTCATAACATTACCGAAGAAAAGTAAAGCTGTTCAGTGCTGTGACTACAGAACAATTAGCCTAATGAGCCATGCGTTCTTCCTAAAAATAATACTCAAGAGAATATATAATAAAGTTGAAAATGTCATTAGCTCCTCCCAATTTGGGTTTAGAAATGGTCTTGTTCACCGAAGCTTGGAGATGAACAAAGACGTTTTTGTATGCTTCGTAGATTACGAAAAAGCCTTCGACAGAGTACAGCACAACAAAATGATAGAAATCCTTGAAAGCAAACATACATATGTAGATATGAATGACAGCAGAGTGATCAAAAACCTATATTAGGGGCAAAAAGCAAAAATAGCAATGGAGGGAGAAGAATCCGATGAAATAGAGATTCGTAGAGAAGTGAGACAAGGATTCATTCTATCACCATTACTTTTTAATATGTACTCCGAAGAAATATTTAAAGAAGCTTTAAAAGGAAGTGACGGTGAATTGAAGATAAATGCAGTCAATATTAATAAATTAAGATATGCGGATGATGCTATCATAATAGCAAGCGACATAAGTAAATTAAGTAACATAATAATAATGTTAGTAACAACTACAGACTATCCATAAACACCACCAAAACAAAGTTTATGATATTAACTAGGAAACAACAAATACTGAACTTCGAGCTAAAAAACAAGAACATCGAAAGAGTCAACAACTTCAAGTATCTAGGAACGATAATTAATGATAAAGCTAATCCTAGTAAAGAGATAGAGTGAAGAATAGATCAAGTGAGAGCGGTATTCTGTAAAATGAAAAAAGTATTCTGCAACAGAGAAATTAACTTAAAGATAAAAACGAGAATGGTTAAATGCTATATTTGGTCAGTGCTCTTATACGGGGTAAAAACTTGGACGCTTAAGGAAGCAATGATAAGAAAAATAGAAGCATTTGAAATGTGGATATATCGAAAAATCCTACACATTTCTTGGGTAGACAGAATAACTAACGAAGAAGTGCTACGACGGATAAAGAAAAAAAGAGAACTAATATACCTAATTAAAAACAGAAAACTCGAGTATCTAGGACACGACTTACGTAACAACAAGTACAAACTTCTGCAACTTATTTTACAAGTAAAGATATAAGAAAGAAGAACGGTGGGGGAACAAAGCCTATCAAGGATGTCAAACCTTCGGGAGTGGTTCAATCTTTCCACAGAAATAATAAGAAGTGTCACAAATAAACAAACAATAAAAACAATGATTTCCAACCTCCGCAGCGGAGAGTAACTTTAAGAAGAAGAAGAAGGTACTATTGTTTTGTCCGTCATCGTATATAATTTATAGAGTACATATCTCGATTGTTTCCCTATGTTAAACTATGTATTAATCTCAATATACCCTTAGAATAGGGAGCCAGACGAATTTTAAATTGTTTGTAAATATATTTTGTAAGGCGAATAACTGTGATTATGAGCTCGGCTAATTTAATCTCGTATGTATTACATATAAGCTATAGTTGTTGAATTTAACATTAATATTTTGTATACAAACAAAAAACACCTATTACCGTATATTTATTCATGGGTTTAAGGATTGTACATATATAGATAAATTGCCTCAAAAAGTATTAATAGAAATTTTTTTGTTTGTATTTCAGATCCCTTAGCCACTGGTTGCGACATTTAGAAGATCACATTCAATCGTCATTTGCGTCCGCTGGTCAGCAAAGCTTTTATGTACTTTCTAGCAATGCAGATGCATGTTCGTCTAATTCATCTACGTCTGTGTCTTCATCAGTGGGAAGTGTTGCATCTCGAAATGCTTGGCAAGCAATAGCTCCTCCACAACAATCAACACATAAAAGCCTGCAACAATCACAACCACTAGTTATTTCTGACAAAACTGAATGGAATGTTACCATACCGAACATTTCCGATAATCTCTGTGATAATTTTAACGGTATTAATATAAACGAATTAGGTTCTAGTCAAAATAGTTTAGGGCTGAGTTATAATGGGTCGACAGCTGGCGCTGCGGGAAATTGTTCGTTTGGATCAAATAGTCAAATTGACATCAATAATGCCAATACCAATGCCGAAGACCATCATACGTCATTTTCTAAGAATGGCACCGAAATCATTGACTTTGACTCAAATATTTGTGATAATTGCAGCTGCGCTCAAATTGGTTTTCCCTCATTGTTAAATACCTGTGATCATTTTAGCGAAAATCGTTGGAGTCTGGATGCTAAACTTGCCTGTTTGAAAACGAGGCGCTCTAACAGTTTAACAACTGCTATATCTTCTTTGACATCTTCAAATGCTTCGGTAACAGCTGTAAATGATAACTGTTCTAACTCATCTGAAAATTTAGCTCAGTATGTTCAGAAACCTCGGAGTTTTTCACTTTCTATCGAAAATCCACGAACTTCATTGATATCGACTGGTTCGGATACAAGGTTAGATGATATGAAACCAAATTATCTAAAATTTAGTAGTCACAACAGTGGCATGTCTAATATTGGGCAATGGTTAAAAAGCTTGAGGCTGCATAAGTATATTGATCTATTTAAGAATATCTCATATGAGGCAATGCTTGAAATTACGGAGGAATATTTACAAGACTTGGGCGTCACAAAGGGCGCCAGTCATAAATTAGCACTTTGTATCGAAAAACTTAATGATCGAGGGAATAATTTGACGAAAATCGAACAAGATTTAATGAGCGGCCAAATAAAACTAAACCTTGCCATCGAAGAGCTTGCTAGTATTGTGCTGACACCAATGAAACCTGCGGATTCATCTTCCGAAAACGTGGCATTCAAATTTATGAAAGTTCTTGATTTAAGTATGCTTAAGTTTTATCAAAATGAATAAACTACTATAATAAACTTTAATATCTTTCTAGTATCTGGTACCATAATTCAAAAAGACTCATTTTGTCTACAGGATGAGGAAAATGTTTCTGTATTACTATGGATACTAGAACGATCCATTCACGGAGAAGCATTTATAGCACATACAAATAAGTTAAAGGAAATGAAATTTAAGCTTTCTAAGTTGAAAATTTCTTTCGCCCCAAAAGCACATCATCCCAAAACTGGTAGCAGCAGCAATCTGAGCAAACCTAGGTACGTACATACAATATAATTTAAATCAGAGGAATTAATCTTATGATACAAATATTAATTCATTCGCTAGATGGAACTGCAAAACGCGTAAAACCGATCAGAGGAATGGAAGTAGCGATAGAATAAACCGGAAAAACTCAAATGATATGCTGAATTTTTCGATAAGTTGTTCACAACAACAACATCTAACCACACCGGTAAATTACAATTTTATTAGATTTTATGAAAGAGACATTTTTATTGTGCTAATCATTTTTTCTCTCTTTTATCAACAGCGCAACCATTTAAATAAAAGTATTAGTAGTAATACAGCAAGCTGCTCGCAATATAAAAGTTCTTCATATCCTAATTTTATAAGTGGAAGTGCTATTCCGGGTCAATCCTATCATCAAGCTAAACCGCAAGTTAATCAACAGCCGATTTTCGCACATCATAAACAATTTTCTTCATCAACTGCACACCAGCAAGTTAATCATCAACAGCATAGGCGGTCTTTAAATAATTTAATCGTTGTATCGCCTGGCCAAGGAAGTTTGTCGACTTCTAATTCAAATGTTTGCATAAGCAGTTCCCCTATGTCTCCGAAAACGAGTTTGTCAGGTATGAACGACGGAAAAAATAGAAAACAGAGTCTTGTGCTATCTACATCTCTCCGTAATCAACAATCTTCTGAAATCCAACCGAAGCAACCGTCATCAAATGTGGCACCTAAAAAGCCTCTAGAGAAAACTATGGCAGCAGTTGTTTTGGTTAGTAATAAAAAAAGTAGTGAGTTAGGCGACATTAGCAGTAACGAGAATAATAACAATGACATTAATATAAATAGAGACAGTAAAGTATGTGACGTTGGCGTGTGTACGTCATCACATTCGTGTTCGTCTATTTTGTCTAGTAACATTTGTTCAGCTATAACAAGTAACTTTTTTATATCTTCCCCTTCTAGTGTATTGTTAGGTAAAGAGAAACATCTAAAAAACAATAATATCAATGATATAAAAAGTTTAGAACAATTAGAGTTTTTATGTTTACAGATGACAGAACAGGCTATTAACTAGATGTGATACCTCATTGTTATTTATACTAATATTTACGTTATGTCCACATTCTTAAGACTTGTCAAAAGTCAACCTAAATTTAGAAGCCAGTTTGATGTGTTGATGTATGATGTGATCGTGTATAAATGAAATTGTCCGAGGCTAAAAATTCTCATGATGTTAACAGCAATTCAAAATTAAATCTTCAAAGCATATTGTATTCACACGAAATAAGAGCGTTAGTTTTGTCAAAACAAATCCATGAAATTGTGAATTAATGTTTGGGAAGCGTAACCTATTTGAAACATTATAATTTGCGATCAGAAAATAACACACTAAAAATCTTGCTTTTATTTTCCAACGAGTGTTGGAAGATAAAGTTATAGTTTGGTTATAGCTGTAATTTAACAGCAATGTACGGATGTAAATATATGTATAAATGTGTTTAATATTAGCGTACGAAAAAAAATTAATATTTTTCAAATGATTTTTTCTGATTACTGGAACTTATGTTAGACTAAATATTGTACATTTGATAATGGGTGCTTCCGTGTGCTTATCACAGTCCGATGGAGGAAGTAAAGTATTCACGGGCAGCTTAAATAGTTGTTCGAGCGTTGCTGACAAAAGTTTCTTGAAAATTCCATTTTGAAATTGAAATTTTGAATTTTTTTTTTCTTTTTCTTTCTGTTTGTGCTAAGGAAAATATGCAAAGAGCCCGACGTAGCGGCATGCACGGTGCATATACCTGGCCCTGACATACAGTGTCAGCCCATAAAGGTCTACGTACTAAACCTTACCGCCGCGGAACTCCCGTTAGGTATTACTTCGCGGGGTTGGTTAGCAAATTAAGCTATTCGTCTTGTCACCTTCTGTTGCTTTTCTTAGTTCTTCTATTCTCCGCAGTTTATTATGTAGAGTTGTTATGAAATCACATGTTACCGTCCAATTCTCTTCCGACTGCAGCATGTCGAGGATTAACGACGGACTGGCCAGCGGAATTCTCCATACCATGAAGTAATAAAACATTGTATGCTCCGTAATCTTCGTCTTCATTTGGGCATTCGGGGCAGGATGGTAAGCTGTCGTGTCCAAATCGGTGGAGATACTTGTGGTAACCACCGTGGCCAGACAGGAGTTGCGTAAGGTTTTGGCTGCAGTCTACATCGTAGGACTGTTCCACAATGATGTTCCACAATAACAGCCCTAGGAAAGATCCCTGTGGAACAAATACAAAACATCAGTTAGTCCACATACATATGTATGTATGTTTTATTTAAATATTTTTTTTTTGTTGCGTAGATAATTTAAAAACAATTACGAATAAACAAAATGAATCCTGATCAGACATAACGTCCTCGACAATATCTATATGTAGTACAAATCATTCTTTTTTCTTTGTTTTCCTGTAGGATATACAAGTTCCAAGTCAGTAATATCCCTTGTATTCCTTTTGCTCATATATGTCAGCCACTGGACCACTGGATGGTCCACTAAACGACTTCCAGTTGTTTTGTGGAAACAAACGACTCTAAAGAAAACGACGAGGGCCTAACAAAAGTGATGTTAATAGCCATTGAAACGAAATATCTTTTCACTGAATTATCTTGGCAAATGGCAAAAGATTGTTCTAAAATTTTGTGCACATGCATTTGTGTATTTGTAATTAATCTTTTGTATGTAGCTTTGGAGCGATGCCAAATATAAAGTTAAATTTAAACTCCAACACAATAAAAAGAAAGTCAGGTAGTAGGAAGAGAGTATTATCAGAAACAGTTGTGTATCTGACTCGGAGGAAGTAATTCCTACGATGGCTTAATAAATACAAAAGAAACTTCCAAAGATGTTTGTCTAAATACATCTCCGGTATAAGTTCAACTTAAGTCACCATCGTCTCTATCCACAGAACCTGTTTCATCAGCACCCGCTCAATCATTATCTAGTCCCAGATTAATTTCAACATTTCATCAATTTTCAAACATTTTTTTTTAAATGTTTTCCACTAAGTCACATGAAAAATATAAATTCGTCGACTCAAATGTCAAAACACATGTGTGCAGTGTGTGGAATGTATGTGGAATATAAGTGTTCAGAGAGTCGTGTCGTTTTAATTACGCAATGTGAAATTCCACACGCCTAGACTCGACAGATGTCGCCAATCGTTTTCGCCAGACGACGACGACGACGACAATAAGGGTGAAAAATTCCTTCTTCATTTTCATAGCATTGAAAGGCTTTCTATTCCTTGATGCTTTAATCACTTCATCCCAGTCATCAGAAAGGAATATATTTTCAAAGAATTTCTTTTTGTTCTCAATTAAACCAAAATCTTGGTCGGAGGTTATTCTACTGTTAAATCAAAAGTAGTAATGTACTGACATAAGACAGCCATTTTAATTTTTCGGTTTTGAGCACATTGATCAGAGTAAAGTTAAGCTTTTTTGCAGTCTTTATTAAAAACACATTTAGAACGACTCCAATGAATCCAATCAAAGTAATAGAGAGATTTGTTAACCAACCGGGAATATGGAAAGATAAAATACCATATGGTGTATGTTTGTCAATTTTTGAATATTGTCTGGTCTTCCCATCTTTGATCACGGATATCTTCGAATACAGTTACGGAGTCTTTTTTTTAATATACTGTATCTGTTCAGGGGCTCTAGATGCAATTAATTCATTCCATATTGACAATAGATCCAGAGTTGGCTTTTTTAATAGCAAATTCCAGTTGAAATTACAGGTGTTGGCAGAGTTTTCATTGAATCAAATACCAAAACAGTCAGACCTATTATGGTATCCGTCCAGAAAAAGTTATGAATCGTAACAAAATTCCTATTGCAACGTATGACACCATCACGATATCCGTTTCTACCAACGCGTATAAATCTATTTAGCCCACGAAGAATCGGAAAATTTCGCCGTGATGAATATCTGTCGGAGAACTTCAGAGAAAAAAATCATAACTGACAGAAAAAAGTGCAATACGTCGCAGGTAGTCGTGCGACGTTGTACATCATGCCCTTTCGGAGAATGTCTCCGATATGAGCGTCGGAGCGGATACCATCATATGAAGTTTTACGATTTTGTACGAATCGGAGAAAATTCCGTTCGGATCGGATAGCATGATATGGTATCTTCAATTTCTTTAGACTTTTCTTTGGCTTAGTTGTAATTGATAAGTCCATTTTTGTCCTCTTCATTTTCACAAACTTTGATCTTTTTATCCAACATGTCACACATTTTACATGAGTCACTAATAGGGGCATGGAAAGATAAATTAAAATTTCCATTGAATATTTTGCTATATTTTGCTAAATAAAATAAGACACTGGTGTAGCATTTTCTTCACAATATAATTTCCGTTTTTTTTTTGCTTAAATTTGTATCTGGAGACAGATCTATCTGTCTGTACTTTTCTGTAAAGTGTAGTGTGATTCATACCGAAGAAATTTGTATATAAATTCTGAAATGGTTCATCCCCGTTGCCAAACAGATCTACAATTATTTGCAAACTAATATTTAGAATTTATAATTCATTTCATTTAGAATTTATAATACATTGATTATACCTTGTATTTGTTGTTCTACAACAAACTACCGCTTGTAAATTGCATTTTTCTGAAACCAAATTGGTGATCTGAAAGAGCTAATCTATTTTAGATTATTTTTTCCCTGGTATAGGCATATTGGACGATAGGACGATGGTTCTCCTGGAGGCTTCTTTCCTTTTGGTAGGAAGACCAAATGCTGCATAATCCATTTTTCAGGAAAGTTCCTTCTTTAAGGCACTTCTGCTTTGGTCATGCTATTATGATCATTATTATCTGGATCTTCTTCAATGTGTAATAAACAAGAGTAGTCAGAACAAATGGCGGTGGCTAATAAGTACATATGTACTTAGCATTGCCACACAATTTTAGCGTATGTACATATGGTAATACTGTATCAAAAAGTGCGCGATGGGACAATTCTCCTCACTTACTATTTTATCTGATCCTTGAATCAGAATGAATAACTTGCAACTATAGTGGAATTGTATTTCGATTTAATTAAGACCAAGCTGTCATTGTGTTGTCAATTGCAGTGGCAGTGTTGCTATAATAAATATTTTTTATGTGGTGTGGATGCATTATTTTTTTTTTTATATAAAACTTTTTTTTAATATATTTTTATCGTTGTGATTGGTTTATTTTGCTCATAATAAGCATTACAGTTGTACACAGTCTTTCAATGTTCGATGCTTTCAATTGTCTTTAATTGACTATTCTCTAAGGAATTTGTCCTCACCTCCTAAAGTTATGATTTTATGAATGTTACTGCAAAAATTAGGAGCTCTAATTTAACTCTAATAAAGAAATTAAGAATTAATTAGGAACACAGGAATTCAGTGAACTCAAAGGTAAATGTTGATTTTCAATCGAAAAATAGAACAGGAGAAACATTGTCAAAACTGTCTCGCAACAAGATAGTACTGTCTGATTGCTTTTGTCCACTTGCAAAACGGAAATTCATCTTGCACCCCTAATGAGAATGTAATTAGTTAATGACACTATTATGTATTTCCGGGTTTTCCGGAGAAGTCGCTTTCATTTCCCCACAATATATCTTTCAACAAATGAGACTCAATATCATATAGTGTTCTTCTTGCTAAAAACGGATTAACCCAAAATTGATGTTTTCTTTTTTTTTGTTTTCTCTGCCGATTTAGCTGGTTCAATAATTTCATTGCTTTAATGCACTCTACGCTACGTGTTTTTATTTAAAAAATCAAGCTATGTATGAGCATCACAGGTATTTTTCAAATTTGGTAGATAAATCGTTTATCTCTTTTTTTATAACTCTGTTTCCCTTTTTTTGGTTTTCCCGTCACTAATTACTTAGCAAAAATTAAATTTTGTTTTACTTTACTTCCGCATTATTACATTTTTCTCTTCTATTTCCTGGAAAAAAGGAAAATCATCTGGTAACACTGCCCTTCAGTGCCTTGATGCACTCAACACACCATATTCATTGTTCGGCGTCGCCATCTGAATTAAAAAAGTATGCTATGAAATGCCCACCACAGAAAATTTGACAGATGCTCTGCTGTCAGCTTTCTGCTTTGGCTATTGCTATCTGCTATGGATTTATAGCTAGTGGAGACGATGGCATGAAAAATTTCAATATCGTTTTGAATTTGATTAAATTTACAATCGTTCACCGACCTACTCATATAAATGTTTAAAATACAGTTATCTTGTCCAATTGTACTTTGTAAAAGTAGTTCTTACATACATATATAATATTCCTTTATCTTCTTACATCGTTTAAAATCTAAAAATGTTCCGATTTCTTCTCTGTTTTCGTTTATTAGAAAATGATTATCATTAGTATTAGGACATAGCATAAAGTGAAAACTTTTTTTCCTTTAATACCTGGTAAAGTTATTATTTCAAAAAGTTCTATATTTCTTTCTTCTACAAAATGTATTTCTACAATAATATTAATTTTCTTGCCCGATAAATAAGATTTTACTTCCGGCTCTTCTATAAGGTAATTATAATTTTCAGTACTTGGTTCAAAAAGTACAGAATACTTATTAGTGCTCTGTTCAAGTATTTCGATAAGCTTAGATGGCTTAAGAATTACAATGTGAATGAAATTGGATTTCAAAAGAAAAATAGATTGCTGTATAACATCCGTTTCTATACCTAAAGCTAATGTTTTATCAAGAATCTGCCTATGAATTCTTGCAAAATATTTATTTATTATAATTTCTTGATTTACTTTATCAAGATTTTGAGTTAAATTGTTCAGTTTTTCCACTAATTCATTTATTTTATTTTCGTGGGAGTAATAGCTATTGTTTAATGCTTTATTTTGTTCATTCAATGATTTCATAACGGTAATTTGAGATTTCAGGCTACTGTGTAAATTTTCACTATTACTTTGCATTGTTCTTATGGGTTTTTCATAATACTCGCTATCTTCATTGTCCATAGTTCCGGAAAGACCTTTCAATCCACTTCCTACTATATTAATAAGACCTCTCCTGTTTCTACTTGATCTTATGCTTAATAAACCCTATATATCATCTAATTTTCTGTCTACACGAGATGTATGTTTTAGTACCTCGGACTGTATATCATTACATTCTAATTTATGTTTGATACATATAGTATCTAATCCTTGAGACTGTTTAACTATTTCTTGGACGCTGCTTGCTATTTCGCTGATATTTAAAGTGTTGATTACATTTTTCTCTATTTCCTGAAAAAAAAGGAAAATCATCTGGTAACACTGCCCTTCAGTGCCTTGATGCATTCAACACACCATGTTCATTGTTCGGCGTCGCCATCTGAGTTAAAAAAGTATGCTATGGAATGCCCATCACAGAAAATTTGACAGATGCTCTGCTGTCTGCTTTCTGCTTTGGCTATTGCTATCTGCTATGGATTTATAGCTAGTGGAGACTAGGGGTAATATAAAACACTACACCACCCGTATGCGGAGATTCAGAATCACATCTTACAGTATTGTATTTCTGTAATTCTAATGTTTTGTTTTCGTCCAGATTTGTAACATGAGTTTTAGTTGTACATACATATGTACATGTAAATTCAAAGTTGTTGCCGACAACTTTAGACTCAAATTCACAAAACTTATTTTCTAGACCTTGTACATTTAGATGCAAACAGAGACGTTCATTTAATTGCAATAAATGATTTTACTTCTTTCCGTCATGAATTCTGGATAATGCACACTTCTCACATCATGGTCAAAATTTGTTTTAATTTCAGCTTAGTTAACACATTTTATAGTCTCGCTTACACAGTCTTTAATTTCGTGGCCACTTTCGCCACATCTTACCACTAGTAAAATTTTCTTGCTTGTGGTTATATCCAAGACACTTAAAACGCCGTCTGATGTTTATTTTTTCGTATACAACACATCAATCATATTTGATGAACATTTTTTCCGCACTTATTATATCTTTTAGGGCTTGGCTAACAACTTCCAATAGCACGTTATACATATGTACATATATTGAATTATTTTCAAACTATTTATAAACTTTAATGCACTTAATTCTTTGAAAATAAAATTATTTGGACTTTTATTGGACTCTAATATGTCATCATTATTTACATTCTCACTAAGACCACGGGGCCACTTTCCATTATGGCCTATTCGGGAAAATTTTGAAAAAATACGAAAATAAAAAAAAAATGTATTTTCCGAGGAAACTATTATTAATAAAGTTATTAACAATTAAATTTTTCGAAGGACGTCTAAACGGACTAAATGCTAAACGGAGTGATTTCTCGATTATAGTAACCACCTCGTGTAGCGCTGTCTCAACTGATCGACCCTTCATATAGGCATACTGAGTAGGTGAGATGTCCCTTGTGTTAAGTTTGGAGCGAGTCTGGGAGTATACAGTGATGGACAAAAAAATAAATACACCTGTAACCATTTAATGATTTGCTCTATTTCAGCTATCTTACACATGCTATTAAAGAAACTGTTTTAGCAAAATACTTCTACAAACATTAGCCAAATATTCACATATGTAAATAGTACGGTTATGTCCTCATTTTAGAAAAAAGCAAGTTTTAACCTGGACAAAAAAATAAATACACTTCAATGTTCCTTTAGTAAATTTACTAGTGTTGGCAAAAATGGTAAGAAAAACGACTCTTTTTTATCTTAATACTTAGTACTTTATTGTATGACTTTTATTTTTGATAATTTGGCTTATTCGTTTAGGCATGAAATTAACTAGCCGCTGGCATGCCTATGAAGATACTGACTCCCACACCATTCGCACGGGCTGCCACAATTCTTTTTTTATTTTCGGGATTTGTCAAACCAACGTGTTTGACCTGTGTCCATAGATTCTGTATGGAATTTGGGTCCGGCGACTGAGCAGGCTACTCTAAGAAAGTAACTTCATTATTGCCAAACCATTCTTTGAAGGCAAAAATGACCCTTTTATCTCGTCAAACAAAATATTAAAAGCAAGTAACCTCAACATCAGCGCAAGAACAGTAAGGAGAACACTTGTAGAGTCCAAGCTTCCATCTAGATCACCAAGGAATTGCTCAATAAGAAAAATATCAACCGGAGAGTGATGTTCCCTTCTGAGCATAAAACATGGTGTTACGATCAGGGTATGAAAAAAAGACGAAACATTCTTTAGAGCGATAAATGCAAGTTCAACCTGTTCGGATCTGATGGCAGACAGGCTGTAAGACGTCCACCTAACACAGAATTCAATCCAAGGTACACAAAGCAACCGTCAAACATGGGGGTGGCAGGATTATAGAATGGGCATGTTTCTTTTGGTATGGTGTTGGTCCTTTACATCTCATAGAAGGTATAATGACCAACGAAATTTACATCAACATACTCCAGAGCATAATGCTGCCACTTGCTGAGGATAATATGCAGTTGGTGTGGACGTTCCAACAGGATAATGATCCGAACCACGTCGCCAATGGAAAAAAAATGGTTCGCCAATAATGAAGTTACTTTCTTAGAGTAGCCTGCTCAGTCGCCGGACCCAAATTCCATACAGAATCTATGGACACAGGTCAAACACGTTGGTTTGACAAATCCCGAAAATAAAAAAAGAATTGTGGCAGCCCGTGCGAATGGTGTGGGAGTCAGTATCTTCATAGGCATGCCAGCGGCTAGTTAATTTCATGCCTAAACGAATAAGCCAAATTATCAAAAATAAAAGTCATACAATAAAGTACTAAGTATTAAGATAAAAAAGAGTCGTTTTTCTTACCATTTTTGCCAACACTAGTAAATTTACTAAAGGAACATTGAAGTGTATTTATTTTTTTGTCCAGGTTAAAACTTGCTTTTTCCAGAAGTTTTAACAATGTTTCTAAAATGAGGACATAACCGTACTTGTTATGATGATGAATGTAAGCAATATAATATATTTCTATTATTATGACCCCTTACCACTGGTGGGGGGAAGTCAAAAATGAAGACGTTGATTTGTGTTGGTTCGAAAAGAACTGACTTTATTTCTTAATTAACATGATCTTAAATACTAAAATATTGCTAACTATACAAAATAATTTACAAGAGTTTAATTACTTAGGTGTAGACAGACGAAAACAAAATAGCCAGACAGCAATAAAACACCTTACATTCTGCTGCCTGTCTGGGACAATATTTTTTATGCTGAGTGCAATGATAAGAAATATGAATACATGAGAAATGGGAAAGAGAATTTATGAAATTATGTCATTATCATGACATGCTGGGGCCGCCGCCTGATGTCTAGACTGCAAAATGTTCATCCAAAAACATTGATGTTGGCTGGATCTGATTTGCTGACGATGATCTTCTGTCTCTTCTTCGAGGTGCTGGTTCGGGATGATGGGTCAATTCAATTGTTTCCTCCGGTTTCTTGCGTGGCAGCCTTCTCAGGATGATGATAATAATGGAAAGAATTACCACAAATGTGACAATTCCGCTCAAGGAATACTGATGGATTTTTTGAGTCCGTACTTCGTGCAGGAGCATCTCTTGACTCCTTTGAAAGGCGAGATCTTGTTGTACCTTCAGGCTTTGCTGTGTAATATCCGAAGTTAGTATTTGAGCTTGTTCTGGCTTATATCTGAATTCAACTAATTGCTCAGACATGTTCTGGATAGGTAGGTACGAAGACTGAAGTCGTGTTGTGATGGTTTGCTTGCCAAAAAATATCATGGTTGCCTGATGAATTCTGCAGTTCGGTTTTAGCTTCAAAATACCACTGCCTGATAGCTTGACTGGAACTACAGTTGAACTACACGCAACATCTATGTTGATCTCAGTTGGAATGCTAAATATCCACGTGTTTGTGTGGTGCATCTGGACCCAAAAGCTTTGTGGTGCCACTGTTCGAGTGACGCATGACCTGGGCAATTCTTTTGTATGCCTTAAGAGGTTTATCTCACAGGAACTTACAGTTGACCCGGCTGTATATAATGGATTGCATCTCGCACCAGTAAAAGTCCAAGGCTCTTCGGTTGCATGAAGAGAATGCGCCTTCGTTCATGGGATAATAATGATCGCCTTGAAGATTTACTATCATGTAGTCTGATGATGGTTCGATGAATGTAAAGTTGTTATTACGCAATGCGGGTACTGGAAGAACCTTGTACATTTTAAATTCTTCATTATATAATAACGGCATGGTGAGTTCAATGATGATGTTTTGATCTGTCACTCGTGCCCTTGGCTGTAAGGCCTTATACAGTTGAAGGATTGACTCATGGTGTCGATCTCCAGGTATCATCATTGTCCTTGGGATGTTGTCATGAATGCGAGCCAGTTCTGTTTTGAGTTGTTGAACTGTTAATATTAATGGATGTATTTGACCACGATGTGTTGCTAATACAACATTAAGCAGAACATTTTGCGTGTTTTGATAATGTATCATTGTCAAAATGCTCGGGAAGGCAGTTGATATAAATGTTTGAAATACATGTTCCTCATTTCTCTGATTGTCTAATGCTGAGACCATTTTGGTTATTGCCTTTAACTGTTGATTAGTTGATGCATATTGCGTCTTGAAGATATTTAACGTTGAATGATGGTGGTTTGATTTTTCGTTAGATCCAGTAGATGTTGTTCATTGTCCTTTATCCTTTCAATGTTTTCCTCGTACTTTTTGTAAGTGTAGTATTCTGCCCAGTAAGTTGTGAGATTGAAGAATACTATGGTCTTCCAAGAGCTGATGATTATATTTACTCGACCGATGTCTTCAAAATATATACCTGGTTGTGTTTCAAATGGTGTGATCTCAAAGTTATTAGTGATTTGTTGAGATCCTATAGGGCTCATTGCTATGGCTATGATGCATAACCATAGAAGAGGCTTAAAGCATGTCCTTGCCATTAAAGAATTGACGACCTTGTGTTCTAGTGTTACTTTACTAGAGTTGTCTTCAGTCGTCGTTCTGTTGTTTTCTGGTCCTGTATCTCCCGTATCATTTTCCATTGGCAACGGGCACAGTTTGGATAAAGGTCGTTTTGCATTCCTTTTATTGCAGTAGACTGTTACTGCACGGACATGATTATCCTTTCCTGGATGTAGCTCTGTTATCATAGCTAAGTTCCATTTAGTTGGCGGTAACCGGTCGTCCTTAATTAGCACTATATCACCAATAGAAACGTCTTTTTGTGATTGTTTCCACTTGGATCTTTGTTGAAGTTGTGCCAAGTATTCTGACGACCATATCTGCCAAAAATCTTGCGTTATTTTTTGTAACAACCCCACCGTGAACGACAGCCTTTCGTTTGGTCTAGTCTGGGATCAGGTAAGGCATTTAAGGCAGCGCCGATGAGAAAGTGTCCAGGCGTAAGTATAGGGTTGTCATCAATATCATTGCTTATTGCAACTAACGGACGAGAATTTAGACAGGCTTCGACTTGCGTAAGTATGGTGGACAGTTCTTCAAACGTCAAGTATCTCCGATAACCCTTTTTAGATGGTATTTCATCGATTTTACCCCAGCTTCCCATAAACCACCGAAGTGTGGCGCTGTAGGAGGGATAAAGTGCCACTGGACTCCATTTGTAGTCATTTTATCTGCGGCTTCTTTGTTGCTTTGGGCGATCACAAGTCTGAGCTGCTCTTGTAGTTCTTTGTTCGCTCCTACGAATGTTGTCCCGCAATCACTGTAGACATGAGCGCAGAGTCCTCTCCGGGATGTAAGCAGCTGCAATAAATAATAGGTGAATGGCCTTCGTTGCCAAGCAAACCAACACTGCAACATAGCCCTTTGTTGATCGATTCCCTCTGCCTTTG
Source organism: Xylota sylvarum (assembly GCA_905220385.1). Classification (NCBI taxonomy): domain Eukaryota; kingdom Metazoa; phylum Arthropoda; class Insecta; order Diptera; family Syrphidae; genus Xylota; species Xylota sylvarum. The sequence continues at coordinate 37,948,178 of LR999959.1, forward strand.
GAAATAAGTATTTGAATCGGGCCGGCATAGTCAATCCCCGTGTGTGTAAATGGAGTTGGAAGCATTCCCATAATCTGAGTTCTAGAGGCTGCGCTGAAGCGGTGGCATCGTACGCAGTTGTGGATGATTTGACGTGCTGCCGATTTAGCTTGAAGAACCCAGAACGACTGACGAAGAGTGACCAATAGTAACTGAATTCCTCCATGTCGAGTTTTCTCATGAATATGTTTGATTAGCAATTTTGTGAATCTACTGTTGTGACAACCAAGAGACTATGTTTATCTAGGCGTTGAGCTAAGGCTAATAGCTTACTCTTTTTAGGTAGGCTGTTGCCATTCTGTAGGCACAATATTTCTTCTGCAAATCCATTTGCTGAACTAGTTGGATCATAGCTCTTTGAGCTTCTTCCAGTTCCGTTGTGGTTAAATCTCCAGTTTGGTTCGCTTCCTTGCTGTTCCTTACATTGAAAGCAAATCGTTTGCAGTAAGCAATTGATCGAATCAATCTCGTGTAGGAAGAAAATCGTTCACAAATGTTATTTTCCTTGATTGTAGATGTTACTGCAACTGTATGTGTGTATTTACATATGTGGATATTTGGCTAATGTTTGTAGAAGTATTTTGCTAAATCAGTTTCTTTAATAGCATGTGTAAGATAGCTGAAATAGAGCAAATCATTGAATGGTTACAAGTGTATTTATTTTTTTGTCCATCACTGTATGTCTAATATTCTTTAGAATATTAGACTGATCGATATAAAATCCTTGTGGCTGGGTTTTCCCGCCTTGGATACAAAAATGACGTTGACTTCTCTCCATGATCTGGGTACATACAGTGACGGACAAAACAATAGGACCACCCAGAATCGATTTAAATTTTTTATTATTTATTTAATAATTTTTTAAACAATTTTTCATTTTAGTATTGTTTGCATAAAGAAGAAGAAAAATTATTCATACAAAAATAAAAAATATTCAAATTAAAAAAAAAAACAAGAAATTATTCAAAAGACAGTTATAAATATGGCACAAAACAATAAGACCACATTACTAGTGTTAAGATTTTTGATTGCAGGGAAATAGATTCCATTTTCTTATACCCTATCCTAAGGGTATATTAAGTTTGACACATAGTTTGTAACATAGAGAAATAATCGAGATAGACCCTATAAAGTATATACATATATTCGTGATCAGCATCAATAGCGAAATCGATTGAGCGATGACCGTCCGTCCGTCCGTCCGTATGTCACCGCTTTTTGGGCCTTAAATTTTGAGCTAGGACGATGAAATTTCATATCTGGGCTTCTGAGAAAAAGATACAGTACAAGTGTAAAAATTTTTGAAATCCGCCCACTGCCACGCCCACTTTTTCATAACTTCACTAAATTATATGAAACCGAAAAATTTTGTTAAAACCAAATATTTAGGCATTCAGATTCGCTACAATCCACCCATACAAAAGTTTTGGCCACGCCCACTTTTTGGGGGCGTTTTCATTACAAAACCGAGTTTTGGGCCTTAAATTTTTAACTAGGACGCTGAAATTTCATATCTGGGCTTCCAAGAAAAAGATACAGTACAAGTGTAAATTTTTTTTACATCCGCCCACTGCCACGCCTACTTTTTTATAACTTCACTAAATTATATGAAACCGAAAAATTGTGTTAAGACCAAATATTTGGGTATTTAGATTCCCTACAATTCAGCCATAGAACAGTTTTGGCCACGCCCACTTTTTGGGGGCGTTATAATAAAAAAACCTATTTTGATAAAATTTTACATGTAACATCCTCAAATGTTCGACATTATAGCTATATTTGAGTACAAAATACAATTTGGCCACGCCCACTTTATAGAGAGGAGGATAGGGTATCATACGATCCGTTCCAGACGGATTGCAGCTTTTCTGTACGTTTTTTCAAGTATACTACTGTAGGTATAAAAATAAAGTCCCAGGTAAGTACAGCTTCTTCCCAAAAGGCACCGAAAGAATCGCATCCAATTCGCCAAAGAGCATCTGGAATGGATAGGCCCAGAAAACGAAAAAAAGTGGCGAAATATTCTTTGGGCTGAAAGATAAATTTGGTGGGTTCGGATGGCAAGATATGGGTCAGACGTCCAGAGAATGCAGCATATTAGCCCCAGTACAGCAGCAAAAGCGTCATGCATGGAGGCGGAAGTATCATGGTTGGGGGATGTTTAGGATAATGGTCTCTTTTATATGCCAAGATATTGGATGAGGTCATGCTCCCGTATGCTGAGCGGGAAATGCCACTCAAGTGGCAGTTTATGCATGACAATGATCCGAAACATACGGTGGGCAAAGTAAAAAGGTGGCTGAAAGAGCACAATATCAATCCGTTTGGTTTCCCCTTTCCAATCTCCAGATCTCAATCCCCTGGGAAATTTATGTGCACTAGTAAAAAAGTCTCTTGATGCCGAAAAACCAAAAAATAAAAAAGAGTTGTGGAGCATAATTCAAGCAGCTTGGTACGCCATACCGACGAGAACTTGCCGCACACTAGTCGAGCCCTTGTCAAGAAGAGTCTGTGAAGTGATAAAAAATAAAGAGTAATCCACGAAGTATTAAGTTTATTTAAAAAAAAAAAAACAACAAATTAATATACGATTCCTAATGCTGTCTGTAACGCTTATTACGCGGGACGAAGGATATTCGCGTCGCGCACCACTTATGTTTAAACTTTTTACGCGTAGTTTTCGCGCTTGCTTGGACGTGGGAGCGTTACTGCGCGGAGAGTTAAAAAAAACGAGTTGTTTATTTTTTTTTATAAAGGTCCTCCGTCTTAAGCGTCGCTGCGACCTTTTATTTTATTTTATTTATTTATTTATATAGGTCCGCCGTCTTTAGCGTCGCTGCGACCTTTTGAAATCTCAGATTAACTCTTAACTTTTCTTCTCACATCAATCCTCCTTTTATATTAATTTTAACATCGTCCTTTCTCCTTTCTATCCCTTCCCAGGACCTCTTTTCTCCTGCATTTTACATAAGGTCGCTAACACGACCGTTTGTAATAGTCGCTTATGCGTTTCCCGTCGTAAAACACTCTTCTGCATTTTGGGTATTATCACCCAGAACCGGTGTCAAGTATCATCCATAAATTGTATTAAACCGTAACGCTAAATGCATTTAATGCATTTCGAGTTTTATTACCCTGTGCGTTTTGGGTACGTATTCGGTTGGTGTCATATTTCGGACATGCAATCGTCGGCTCGGGTCGAAGTCGACGCCGAACGATCGGGGTAGAATTACGTACATACATTATGATGGAGTTCGTTGCTTGACAGTGCAGTTTATTATTATCTTGGGTTGGCAAAGCGAGAATCACAAATTTGGATACATATGTATGTTTGCCAGGTTAGTGTCGATTGACATGGGAAGGCTGGAGATGGTTTCAATGCGGGTGGACATTTCTTGGTTGTGCGTATCGCGACACGTCCCTTTAGACGTCCTTCAGGAAGTTTAATTGTTAATGACTTTGTTAATAATAGTTTCCCCGCAGAATAATTCATTTTCATGTTTAGAAGGTCATTTTACATATAAAAACATTTTTTTTTCCCCGAATAGCTGTTATGCATGATCATTTTTTTGGATTGAAACGATTTTACACACTGGCGTACAATTGCAACTAAATGATTTTAAACAACAAAACACGACACACTTATTTTATGGCAAAGGAAAAATTTTATTAATTTCTTATTTTAATTTTGATATAAAGAACGTGAGATGACTTCCTTTATTCAACTCTCGAATTTATTAGATGGTCATGCATTTCAAAATGAGTCGTGGGTGGATTGTCGATCCTCCACTTGTTTATATAAAACCGCTGTTTACGTTTGCCAGAGTCACATGAATACGGTGACAAAGTATAAAGTACAAACGTACAGCATCCGTACGAATGTGCTGACAAAGTACACAAAAGTGCAAACGTACACAAAAAAGTACGGCATCCGTTATAAAATTGTATCTTTCTTAAAATGTAACGTTATCCATGTGAATGCATAACATCTCCCTTCATTAAAAAGAAACAATACTATTGTTTCGGAAATAATCTATACATAATGTTCTTTAAAATTTTTTGTACATACTTTGTATAGTATATGTTGAATTACATACTTTAATTTTTTGTTTTACTTCTCTTTGAACATTTCTTAATTCACATATAATTAAACATTAATTTGACATATACATAAGTAATAAAGTTGAATACCAGCGTAATGATGTTAAAGGTTTACATTGGAATATTTGTTTTTCTTATGCTAACATTTAAGTTTTATTCATCGAGTTTAAAACTCTCGAAGTGGGACGTTCTTTATTGTAATAATGAACAATTTTTTCATTTTATATTACAGGATTACGATTTGTTTTATTGAAGCAATTGTGAAAAAATAGTATTTTATTAACTTGAACGATCTTAATAATTATGTACGCAATAACAATTGTCAATATTACAGCAAAAGTTAAAAATCCTCCTCCTTGTATTTTTGTAGATATTGGTTTTAATAAATTGTCAATAAAGTTCTCTTCATTTTTGAGTTCAACGCTTAGATCAATGATATTTTTTAAATTTCCTTTTATTTTTGCTAGAACAGTACTATTTGTTTTAATATCATCTAATTTAGTGCTAAGACAATCTACGGTTGGATTCCAAGTATAGAATTCCTGTTCCTTGAATATAATTTATTATTTCTTCGGATTTGCATTTCCAATTATACTTTGTTTTGTCTTTAACGAGGAGAAGATATTTATTGGATTCGATGGCATGCAAAATTTCAATATCGTTTTGAATTTGATTAAATTTACAATCGTTCACTGATCTACTCATATAAATGTTTAAAATACAGTTATCTTGTCCAATTGTACTTTGTAAAAGTAGTTCTTACATAAATAATATTCCTTTATCTTCTTACATTGTTTAAAATCCAGAAATGTTTCGATTTCTTTTCGGTTTTCGTTTATTAGAAAATGATTATCATTAGTATTAGGACATAGCATAAAGTGAAAACTTTTTTTCCTTTAATACCTGGTAAAGTTATTATTTCAAAAAGTTCTATATTTCTTTCTTCTACAAAATGTATTTCTACAATAATATTAATTTTCTTGCCCGATAAATAAGATTTTACTTCCGGCTCTTCTATAAGGTAATTATAATTTTCAGTACTTGGTTCAAAAAGTACAGAATACTTATTAGTGCTCTGTTCAAGTATTTCGATAAGCTTAGATGGCTTAAGAATTACAATGTGAATGAAATTGGATTTCAAAAGAAAAATAGATTGCTGTATAACATCCGTTTCTATACCTAAAGCTAATGTTTTATCAAGAATCTGCCTATGAATTCTTGCAAAATATTTATTTATTATAATTTCTTGATTTACTTTATCAAGATTTTGAGTTAAATTGTTCAGTTTTTCCACTAATTCATTTATTTTATTTTCGTGGGAGAAATAGCTATTGTTTAATGCTTTATTTTGTTCATTCAATGATTTCATAACGGTAATTTGAGATTTCAGGCTACTGTGTAATTTTTCACTATTACTTTGCATTGTTCTTATGGGTTTTTCATAATACTCGCTATCTTCATTGTCCATAGTTCCGGAAAGACCTTTCAATCCACTTCCTACTATATTAATAAGACCTCTCCTGTTTCTACTTGATCTTATGCTTAATAAACCCTATATATCATCTAATTTTCTGTCTACACGAGATGTATGTTTTAGTACCTCGGACTGTATATCATTACATTCTAATTTATGTTTGATACATATAGTATCTAATCCTTGAGACTGTTTAACTATTTCTTGGACGCTGCTTGCTATTTCGCTGATATTTAAAGTGTTGATTACAGAGATTTGACCTTTAGTTCTCCGAATATTTCCTTCTCTTTTGAAGTACATCCCGTTTGAATTCATATTTTCAAGTGAATTTAAAGCGATAACAAATAAAACTCAAGTGCGTAGTCGTTCCGCACCTCTATTTGTAGTCTATGCAATTTTGATCTGATACACGATAAGTTGACACATGTTGCTGCGACAGCGTCTGGGAGTTTTCCAATGCGTTCTGATGACCTGATGATATTTGGTATTTTTTGCGAATCTTCTGACGATTCCAATTATTAATGCTGTGATCTCCGTAACAATATACATAAATTTATGAGTTGAAATTGGGTAGAAATTACTTACTATTTTTGGCGGACTACTATTTTTAGCGGACATTCAAACCACTTGCAGCGTCTTGTGAGTACTGGCAAGTACTCCCGCACCTATCTCCTCCAGAAATGATCCTTTATCTGTTAGCTTACACTCCATTGTTATTTTTAGACATAGGACTCTTCTATCCACTGAACCTGGAGTCATTTCCAACAGGAAATGGTTTGGCGTCAAGAGTTCCTTCTCGTCGTGTGACACCGGCAGGTGGGTAAGTGGACAGCTATTTACTATATTCTCTGCCTCGATAAGGGCGCTCTGCAGGGTCTCTAATCTCGGAGCCACCTCGCTGAGTGAGCATCGTAGGACTCTCTTCACTGTGCGCACGAGCGGCTCCCAACATCCTCTGGCGTGCGGGTTTAGTGGACAATTAAAAACCCACTCGAGGACTTTCGAACACAGCTCCGTTTTAATGGCGTCGTTATCAAAAATCTCGACAGTCGCCAAATTCATTTCTCGCTTCAATAAAATTGGTTCCATTGTCGCTCCTCACCAGCTTAGGAACACCTCGCCTGTTTACAAAATTTCATATGCATAAGATGCATGAATCTGTTGATAGATCGGCTGCGATTTCGAGGTGGATTGCTCTAATCGTCATGCAGGTAAAAAGGGTGATCCACCGCTTTTCTCTGCGGCGTCTAACTGTGACATGTACTGGGCCGAAATAATCAAGACCGGTGTAGGTAAACGGTCTTATAAACGGCGTAACACGGTCTCTCGTTATGTGGCACTCAGAATCGTTGTTTTATCTCGTTTGCGATGACGTCATCCCATCATCATCTATGTATGGTGTCAGCTTAAAAATAATACTACTCTTCTCCACTGCCAGATTTTGCCTCAGTTGGACAATTGCTAGCGCGAAGACATCCGCCTGTGCTTGGAGACACAAGAATCGTTCAGCTTCATCAACCTCCGTAACTGAAAGTTCCCCTCGTTCATCCTATTTTCGCCGACATATTTTTATGAATCTGAGCACCCAGTCAAATTTTGGATTACTTACTGCGCTGATGTGTAGAAGAAACTTCGGGCGCATCTCTTCCCGGCATACATGGCCGCTGATGTCATCTGGCTGAGAACGGTGGACCATTCAGCCACTTGTTGTCAGCCCCGAACTTCGGCGGATATCGTGCTCGCGTGGCTTCGTCCGCAGTTTTAAGCTTTGATGGTACCCAACGCCACTGCTTCGTATGACTGCTCTCGAGCACCTCAGCAATCCGAAACGCCACAAACTGTTTATGTCGTCGTGGATCCGAGCGGATGCAGTTAATAAACGTCTTGGAGTCACTCCAGAAGACTTGATCGTCCAACCTCAATTCGTTGCGTTTTTCCAATAAAGTTGGCGAACTTGACTCCCAGGACCGCTGCTGATAATTCGAGGCGCCGGATGGACATCAGATTCTGTGGGGCGCATTTCGTTTTCCCACAGACGAACGACACGGACACTCCATCGGCAGACTCGACGCGGAAATACCCAACACCGCTGAAGCAATGTCCATGTTTAAAACCTCTTCGCGTTGACCAAAGTTCGGTTCTGCAACGGCTTGTAACACCTCTCTCGATCGCTTCATCCACGTTGTCAAAGCTATCGACATAGTGATGTTGAACGATTGATTTGACTGCTCTTGGATGACTCGTTAAAAACCTCGAAGAGCAGCTAGCCCCAAATGTCATTGCTTGCATGATGTACTCTTCGATCGGCTCTTCTTCTGTTTCTCGCCAAAGAAAACGCTGCAAATCCTGGTCTTCGCGCCGGATAAGCACCTGGTGATACATCTCCTCAATACCTGACACTGCTATAGGCCTCATCCGAAAATTCAACAGTACCGTAAGTAGTGGTGGGCGGTCATCAGGCCCCTTTATTAGGAATGAATTCAAAGATACGTTGTTAACTTTAGCGGCTGCGTCGAAAACCAAACGAATTTTTTGGGGCTTGTTCGGGTTTTTTACCCTGAAGTGTGCCAGGTACCAAGTCTTCCGACTTGTCGTTTCGACTTCAACCCTCGACAGATTCCTGGCGTATCACTTCTTCACGTATACTGCGATGACATCTCAATAGGCTGCTGCAAGCTCCGGATCCGTTGCGAACCTCCTTTCCAACCCATGAAGACGTAGTTTGGCCATATCTTAGCTTTTAGGAACTGACATGCGGACATGAGCAGCTTCGTTGGTTTCTTCACTCCGAAGATCTCCGAGGACAAATACTCTTCGACGACACTATTCAGATGTGCATCTTCGTCTTCACTGATTCGGCTATTGTGGAGAACGAATCCTTCATCCGTAGTTGGTCCTTCTGACTTTCCGTATACAAGCCCACCGAGCCTTGTTTCCGCAAAGATCAGGCCCCCGTCCGAAGATTCAATGGTTCATAGTGGCACTCTGAGTTGGCAATGGTCAAGACCAATCAAAATTTGAGGCTTCGCGTTCTCGTACTGAGTAAACATACCTGGACTCCAATGTTCACCCATATGTTCTAGGTCAACATCAGACAATGTATGATTATCTTGCCAAAGTCTCTTCTCGGAACCACTGCAATGTGAGATCTTTTGCTTGACCTTTTAGACCCAGTCGAATTGCTATACTTGAGCTCGTAATTGGTATGTCCTCACGAAATAAAAGAGAGTTATTTTAAAGAAATTCAATACATTTATTTATTGATAAATACGCTCAAAACTATTAATTATAATTATTAATTAAACTAGGAGAAGAAAACACGTCTGGACTGTTTGGCGTCTAGGCACAGAAGAAGGAAACTATGGCCGCCCTTCATGGACCTGACGTCAAACGTCAAACTATTTGAAGACCGGTAATGCCAATACATCACATACGTCCCCTTACAAAAAATTCGTTACGTTTAATCATTTAAATTACATTCAAAACATTGTATTTTTGAGGCTTCTTAATATCTAATCTATTTCTTAACAATCTTTCTGATTAATGTTCTCACTTCGATTCGATATGTTAACATTTTGAGATCTTTGAATTACGTTATTACCGCTTAGGTTTTTAGTGTTATAGTAAAGGAACCTTTTAACATATGGACTTTTAACTTTATAATTACTCTCATTACATACTTTATTTTTAGCCTCTGTGTTTACTGTCATATGCTTTCTTATTTTATCAACGGGTCTTTTAATATGTCGGCCCGATTCCATTTTGCATAAGTACATTCGCGGACCGAACACTTTAAATATACTAGCTTTTAACCACTGCGGAATATTTCTTTTTGCGTTAAAATCTCGAATCATTATCCTCTCCCCGATCTTAAAAATTTCGGTCACCTTACTGATATTGAAAGCTTTTGCTAAATGGTTTTGAATTTAAGCTCCTTGGTGACAAAAGATTAAACTTTCTTGTAGGTAAATACTTAAAAATTACTGAAAAAGGTGTTTTACCCTTTGTACAGTGAACTGTGTTTCCATAATAGAATAAAAACTCCGAGAGAATTTGATCTATATCGCATTCTCCTTCTCCAGCCTTGATCGCATTTTTAATAGTTTTAACTGCATTCTCAGCAGCTCCGTTCGTAGCTGGAAAGCCCGGTGCAGTTAGGCATTGCTTAATACCGTGTTAGTTTAAGAAAACTGCTTTCTTCGGGAACAAATTGTGTTCCGTTATGGGAAACAACAATTTCTGGTATGCCAAATCGAGAGAACAAGCTTCGTAAACATTTTATGTAAAAGGATGAATTTGGATTTTTGGTATAGAATACTTCGATCAATTTCGAAAAGCATCGATGACAATTAAAAAACTTATGCCCTTAGGTGTGATAGTAGTTGTTTCTCAGCTAGTAATATTGGCCTTGGGTGGATTAGGTAAAAGCGACAAACAAACTTCGCATCCTTTAACTAATTTATCCACCTCCACGTCCATGTTAGGTCACAATAGAGATTTGGTTCTGAAGATTCTCATGTGGGTATTGTGAGCTTGTTTCAAAATTAAATTTCGTAAATGACGCGGAATGACAACCCTATGGCCCCACATCAGAATCTCGTTCTCGTTTGCAAGCTCGTCAAAGCGTTTCAAATATTGAGTGAATTTTTCTTCCTTTTTCAATTCTGTTGTACTCCTTCAATTCAAACACCTCAACACCATAGTAATAATTTCGTCAGCTACCGTTTCTTTCCTGATAAGGTCTGCGTCAACTAAAATGTCCCTATTTCGCTCAATTCGATTCAGGTATGTCATTGAAAACAGGCTGATTTAACATGACGTGCAGTATACTGAAAAGCTGAAAGATGGAAGGCCCACCTTTAGTGCCTACTCGTAAACATTTGTGGAATGCCTTTCTTTTCACCAAAGATGGCTACCAGAGGTTTGTGGTCCGTGACCAACTCAAACGATTTTCCTATTAAGTTTTGTTAAAATTCTTTTTCTGTGACACCGTAGTTTAGCTCGGATTTTGACAATAAACGCGATACGAATTCAATGGGTCGTTCAGATCCGTCTGGAAATTTTTGTGCCAAAACCGCTCCTATTCCCACGTTAAATGCGTCACAGATGAGGACAAATGGTACATCAGGATTGAAATGAACCAGAACAGTATCTGACATCATAACGTCTTTAATCATCTCGAATGGTTCTTGAGTTTGCTTCGTCCATTGAAACTTGTGTTCGCTATTGGAGTTTAAGAGTTCGTATATTGGAGATTTTTTGCTAAATTAGAAATAAAACGTCAAAAATAGTTTACTAATCCACAAAAAGATCGACCTTCTGAACTACCCGTGGCTGCGGGGAAATTTTTAATTGCTTCGTTACGATTTTTTAACAAAACCGGCTTCTGAAACCGAATACCCCATGGGCGGAATCCTCTAAGGTGATAGTTGATAGTCACACTTTTGATAGTCAAAGTTGATGATCACACTTTGTCAGCTATCAGCAAAGAATTATTTAAAAGCACAGCTTTTTTCTTGTCAGTGATGAAGACAAAAACTCCTAAAACTATGCAAAAAATGTTCGGATTCAAGGCAAAAAAATAAAAAATATATGCTGAGAAATCCCATAGAAAAAATTGAATTTTTAAACTTTGATATCTCGTAAACTAGAAGAAAACGAGATTTTTAATACTTGATATTTCGGTCTTATTTCATCGAGAAGTACAAAACTACGTTTTCTGATTTTGGCGCCTCGGAAACTAAAGTATCCCCTTCCATTGGAAATGGAAGTTCCGAAATATTGGATTTATTTCTCATATCCGATTGAAGCAGTCGTACATACATACAGTATGTGGCCATTGAATTATGACCGATGAGAAATACATATATGCGATTTTTCGCTTTGACCGCAAATAAAGACCAAATTAATTTGATTATTCAAAATCTTGTTGCACATATTTATTGTTACATGGCATATCAGTGATTATAAAGTAAAAAAAAAAAATTATTAAATCTTAATACTTAGTACTACCGCCCTTTTGTTCGTACCTCCTTTATACGTGTGGGCATACTTTCAATGCATTTCGCCCGTTTCGGGCTCGTTTTTCCAGATATCTTTAATGTTCTGCTTGAGCTCTTGTATGGTATTGTTTCATCCACTATAAAGGCGAGATTTTAGGTAGGCTAAGCAGTTTTTAATCGGGTTCAAATTCGGAGAATTACCAGGCCATGGTAAGACTTCCAAGTTCATTGAACTCAAGCATTTCATGCTTGCTTTGGATGTGTGGCATGGAGCTCCATCTTGCCTAAAGACGTATTCTTCTCTGGGAGAGTCTAATGTGTTCAAATACGGCCGAAGAACTTTCCTCAGGACAGGAATATACTGATCGGGTTTATTGTTCCATCATCGTAATAAATTAACCCCGTACTTTCGCATATTATGCTATGTCTGAACCACGCAATGCTCTGAATATCTTTTATTGGACCTTCTGCCGGCGAATTTGGCAGCCTCCGTCACGACTTCTAAGCGACACTCATCGCTAAAGACAACCTAATATAAAATCGTGATTACGGAAAAATTGCTAAAACTGTTTCATCTTTTATTGTAAAAAGATATGTGAAGAACAAATTAACTTGCTTTGTTCCAATAGCCACTCTCGCAGTCTATGTGAAGTTGTGCCCATGTTTCACATGACATTGGTCAATTTGGGCTTCTTTGTTTGCCTCCTTCGCTTGTCTCCTTAATCGACGCCGCAGAGTTCTCAACGATATGTCGATTCCAGCTTCGTTCAAAACCTTCAAAATACAGTGAGCTGGTGGATTACGTTCCTGTAGAGCTTTATGAACAATTTTCCGGTCAGTCCACGGTGTTATTTTCCTTTTTTTGCCACAGTTTTGCCGATTATTTGGAGTTACCAAGGTTGAACCGCCTGGTACGTCCACGTGTTTTGCTATGTTGACTACTGAAAACTTTGCAATTCCAACAATCTTGGCTATTTGAGCATAGCTGGACTTCTTCTCAGTCAACAAAGCAGCATCTTGTGATTTTTGTTCGACAGAAATGTCGGCCTACTTACCCATATTGATAAAAATCAATTAAACTAAGGTTTCCGACTTTCTATGAGGTATATATATTAATCTTCGAAGAAGTATGTAATGCTACTAACTGCAACTTATTTAATTTAAGTCCCAAATTAATTTTCCACTTATTAAAATACTTTTTTACAACCGCACTGTTGTACGTTGTCACGTTAAAACCTTTTTATGTGTTGCTGCACAGTTATCGTACGCACGTAGGCAATTCCTTCGGTAACTCCTTTTGAAATTAAAGAAAGTATAGAGAAAACCCGTAGCTAGCCGTATTCTTAAAAACAAATAACGAAAAAACGCATTTCACAGAAAAAACTACTAATTTTCTTGATTCCGTGGCTGAGTTCATAATTGTCAAAGTTGCTGCTGTAAATATGCGGCAGCACTTTCAGAAAACCTTTATGAACGCAAATTTAATTGCAAAACGAACTACAGAGCAACATTTATGATTTAGATGACATTTTTGTAAATTCTGTTCCTGATGACGCTAGAGTAAAAAGAGACAATATAACAATGTTGTTCTCTTCATAAATAGGATATGCAGTGCTAATACTTCACCAAAAACCATGCCAATTCAAAATAAAACAAAAGCAAAATAACGCAAGTGAGGTTAAATAATACCATTGCATATAAATCTAATAGTACATACTATCACTTGAGGAAATCGATGGTGCCTCTAGCGGTCGCTGATTACCACAAAAATATTACGCTCTTTTGCTTCAACAATTTGCATATGGACTCATAGGCATACCACATTTCCACTCTAATCTAACCAATCCTATGGCAGTAACTCTGCACAAACCCACTCCGCTCAAACATCATGCTGGGTCGAGTAAGATAGATACTTTGCAATGTGAATAACTCGTCGATCTAACCCAACGCAGTGCTAGACTGCCAAAAATACACACACACTCATAGCACGTTTTTGCTTATTGTGCACAAACATAATATTTCCTATACATACATATGTCTGTGAAGTCTGTGGGGAGTGTGTGTGTTTATTTCATTGCGAATAACTCATTGACCTGATCAATGACCTGACACCTGAGCCATTGGCAATCCAGTTTTTTTTTGTGAATTTTTGTTTTTATTAAGTTTTTGTAGTTATTCATTATTTTTTTAATTAATAGATAGTTACTATTTATTTTATAATATATTTCTATTTCTTTAGTATTTATTAAGAACGAGCACTATGCTTACAGGGCATACTACCTCATTAGCTAACTTTAGGATAGGTTATATTCGATTGGTATGCTACAGAAAGTGAATTGGATTTACTGCCCCTTGTTTACAATATATATCTAGCGGAAGTAAATGGAACAGTGTGTCCATGACTGCAGTAGGAGTGGTCCTTATGGCTCCACTAATAAGAGGCATTCCGTTCTTTACACCCGACTAAGGAGATTATAGTGGATGACTTTATCCAGCGCAGCCCATCAGACGATTACACCATACATACATAAGTATGGCCCTGATAACAGATACATAGAGCCAATTTTTAATTCGAGGCTGAAGTCTCTAATTACTTTAAGTCTATAGCACAGAGACGTGTTGGCTTTTTTAACTCGCTCCAGTATGTTGGTATTCTAGCTTAATTTACTATCTAGGATTAGGCCTAAGTACTTGACCTTGCACCCCTTGCACTTTCAGGATTAGAAGCAGTTCATTCACCACTATATTTCAAACAAGAGGGGAGATCACACCTCCTTTTGGTGTTCCCCTACTGACGAACCTCGGAACTGAGACCTCGGCCAGCTTTGAGTTGACGAACCTGTTAGTAAGAAACTGGTTTACCAGTGCGGCAATCGGCGTTCCAATTCCAAGGTTCTGGTTCGACGTTGTTAAACGCTCTCATAATGAGGGAAAGTTTATCTGTGCATAAGATGTTGACATTACCTAGTTATGTAGTTACATGGAGAAGCTTTGAAGATCTTAAGTTTACTTTAGCTACATACGTATTTATGTACCCACATATGTACATATGTACATACATATGTAAATTTCACCGCCGAAACCATAGAAAATGTATTGAAAATAGGATTGACAGGATGGCTTATTGCCAAGTCAGCCGAGGCAGTCATTTGAATGAAATAATATTCCATAATTAAGCGGAAGGATTACTCTTCTTAATAAAGCAACAATCGTTGGAAAATACTAAAAATACTTCATAAATCTCAATGAAGATACAAATGACTTCACTTTCGCTTGGAATCGGTTGTAGATAGATTATTACATACATAGTTTATATGTATGTACATAAGGTCTTCGGTGATCATCCTACTCCCGCAGTTAGATAAACCTACGTCTTTTTATTGAGCGAGGAAAATGATATACATAGTTATAACCTGCTCGCTCAATGCTCATGATTTTTTTTAATCAGTTTCTTTACTCATTTTCTTGGCAAAGTCATTCACTCAGTTGCGTAACATGTGGACAAAAATTCAGAGTGGGAATGGAAACCCATAACCGGTTTTGCTTACTTTGTTTGCACTCATTACTCACTCATCCTGTCATTATAACTCCATTCTCAGAGAGCAATAACATCTTTCTTTGCTTGCGAGGAATGAGAACACACCACCAAGGCGGTATAAGCGGAAAAGGAAAAATATCGTTTGATGATAGTACTATAAGTTTCATATACAGTGATAATACATAAAGAAAATAAAAAAAAGGATCACAAATTCTATGCATAGCTCTGATAATAAATTGAATAAAAATGTACATAAGTACTTTGTACTGTGTAGTTAGGCTGCGGAACCTAATCGGACAGCTTTTTCATTTCGATCTTTGTTTCTTCACTTGATCCTTTTCTCGTTCTACCAGCAACACTTCCCTATGACGCCGCTCATCTTCCTCAGCTTCCCTTTCGAGGAATTCCATTATTTGGGTTTTTTCAGTACGTTTGGGTTTTTTTCTTGTAAGCTCGATAACTTTCTCCTCCCTGGTTGAACTTTCTTCGTTAATCCCAAAGATATTGCACACAAGATCAGCCGGTGGGTTGATACTGTGGCGAGTGCCGTAAACCTCATCAAACTCGTTAAAAAAATCCCATGTGGAAACATCGTTCCTCTTTCTTTTTTGCGCCTTTTAATTCGATTGTAGGACACCATCAAGTTAAAAAAATTTTTTGTAATATCTGCTTTGTTGTGAGGAAAAATCGGACAAATTTTTAAAATATCCGTCAAAACTTTTCCCCATAGAACAGATTTCTTCTTTTTTCCCGCCGAAAAAACTGGCTCCATAGCCAGCCAAATCGTCACCAGCAGTTTGGTGTCCTCGCTTGCCCAATTTTTCAATTCGCAAGTTTCCCTGAACATTTATTAAAATTATTAACAAATCATTTGTAACTACATTACATTTTACACTGAGTTACAAAAAAAGTGGCGCACCTTGATATTTCGCAATTATTTAAAGTAGTTTGAAAAAAAGGTTTTTTTTAATACAGTTTTGTTTATTAATATAAAAATAAGTATTTCATGTTAAAAAAAAATAAAAAAGGAAGACCTTAGAAATAAAACATAAATTAAGGAAAATGGACCAAAATTTTATAAATTAACATTTTACATTTTTATTATTATTTTTGTTTTTAACGAGTCCTTGTTCCTGTAATAGTGTGTATTGTCTCCCCGAACATCTAACAAACCAGATATTTGCCGAGGGATACATTGGATTAAATTTTTTACGATGGTATCGTTCAAATTGTCCCATTCCTCGATCAGAGCAGATCACAGGCCGCTGAGTGTCTCTGGAAGGGCTGGTCGTATCCTAATCTTTTTCTCCAGCAGGTCTCAAACGTGTTCAATGGAATTCATGTCCGAGCTCATCGCAGGCAAAGTCATCACGTCGATTTCCACTTCTGGCAACTATTCGGTAACGCACCTGGTGATGTGTTGTCTAGCATTGTCTTGGATCAGCAAGAAGTTTTCCTCCATAAATGGTGCGAATAGAACCACATATTCCTCCAATGTTGGTGATATAATACGTAGAGGTCACTTTTTCCGCGCATGTTTTATATTTCGTATGAAGCCGCTGTCTTAAGCAAGGCTGCACTTCAATATGAATATTTTTAGTTTATTATAAATGAAAACACAATCAACTGAACCTAAAATCTAATGCGAAACAAATTCCAGCAGAACTTCTGTATAATACATTGCGATTGCATACCGGGGCAAAAGTGCTCCGGTTACAGTTTCGTGGGAATGGACTGTTTGGTGTGAGTTCACACCACAGTGAACAATAACAGAAGTTATTGGATATGTAACTCCTCCTTCCTTTACATCAAAACTCTCCGGAGTTTTATTAACTTTACGGGATAAGGGAATTTGAGAAGCTTCTGCTGGATTTCTTATAAAATTTTTAATTCTAATTTTCATTTTGTTGCTTTTACGATATAAAATACTTACAATAATTATAATTATTACGGGGTTATGAAGTATCCGTTAATAGTCTGAATGTTAATATTTTTAAAACTCAATTTGCTGCTTTATCTAAGTAGTTATCAGATACATTAACATTTCTGTCATCACAATCATTTTTTCTTAAAATGTTATCTGCGTTCTTTATTACATATGTATTTTCGTCTATATTTTCTACAGAAAATTCATTATTAATTTTATACTGACATACTTAACGCTATCAATTCGTTGTTTTAATTTATTAACATTGTATTCGTTTGAGTCGTACTCATATTGCTTTTTATTAAATTCAACAAAAGTATCTTTATCTATGATTATTTCTTGCTTATCATTATTTAGAACTGGAATTATTTTCTTGATTTGAACATTTACATAATTCATTGGTATCTTTATAGCAATTATAAGTTTATTATTTTGGTATTCCATTACTCCAACCTTACTCAGCTTAATTTTGTTTACATCTAACTTCATGATAGTAAATTCTTCTTGAGAAAAAATACTAGGGTGTACTATTCCTATTCTGGCTATATCAATTGCATTTAAAATATCGTATAATTTATTTTCGAGAATTTTAAGTTTTAATAATCCCTCTGTTTTCCGTTGTCTTTTCAGCAGAGTTTTTTGCACATAACTAATACTGCCTGACAAGGAAATTGCAGTTTTTCTGTCTTTCTCTATTAAATTTTTAAGGTTTAAAATTGCTCTGTGATTGTTTTCTGTTATCGTTTTCAAATGTATCTCAATGTCTTGTCTGTCACTTTCGTCCATTGTCCCAAAAAGCCATTTTTGTAATGTACCTACTGTGTTTATTAATCGTCTCTTCTGCCTGTTTATTGCTGATGGAAGAATTGTAGTAATTTTGGTGCGAATTAAGTCTATCTCATTGTGTGTATTTCCAAATCTTCTTCAGGATGTAATTGTTCTTGAAGAGTAGATGCTATTTCTCGAAGCGAATCCAGATCTATTATGTGTAAAACTGTTTGGGTTTGATTCACTAATTGAATTGTTCCCATGTTGATAAGTGTAAAACCATTATTGGCTTGAATCGGTTGAAGCAAGAGTGTAGCTGTTGTCGACGATGGTATTGTTAGCATTGCTAACATTATTAGGGACCAAACCTGGAATTTCATGTGCTCTTTTAATGTTTGAGATATATACATTTCTTAATTTAATATTTCTAAAATAGGGTTCAACATGTTTGTAATTCTTTACAAAACCTTCGGACCGGGTTTTTTTTATAATTCTGACGAGTTTTATTAGCTTTCTCTAAGTTTTCTCGTTTGATGTTTTCTATTCGTTTGCTTAATTTTACTTTGTCTAAATTGTCAGCTTTATTAGGTAAAGTCCCTATTGTGCTATGATATCGGTTGTTATAATATCTAAAAGCTCTAAAGATTTTTGTGTTTGTCGAAATGTCTTTATCCTCGATAGTATGCAAAATTTCTAAAATGGTAGAATGCAAGCGCTCAATGTCGGAATTTCCCGTAAGAGTAGTGAAATGTATTTCAATATCATGTTCTCGTAGAAATTCTAAGATATTTGCTGATCTGAATTCGTTATATGTTATTATTTTTTTTGCTTCCCAAATTTATTAATATGTTTCTAAGCTTTCAATTTTATGGACATAATTTTTACTTGCAAGCCTATAAACGTATCCTTGTTTTGTCAATTTGTCTATGAACGTTAGATAAATTTGTTTATTAAAATGGAATATATCCATATGTATGATTGCATTTTTCTCTGTAGGTGCTTCGGATAGTTGGAAATTTGCTTTAATAGGTTTTCTATCATATTTGTTTGCTTGGCAAGTTTGACAATTTCCTATGATTCTGCGAATATGTTTTATTAAATTTGGATAAAAGATTGCATTTTTTAATGTATGATAAGTTTCTACAATCCTTGAATGACTACTTTCTTTTGTAAGATATACTGAAATTTGTTTGCGTAGATCTTCTTCTTTTCTTAATTGTCGAGCCTTTCGAGTAGTTCTAATCAATTTTACTTCCTTATCATGTCAAAAAAAATCTATTAATATCTGCTGTATTTTATTGTATTCATTATCATCAACTTCCGAATATAATCCTATATGTCCGCCTTTAATGTACCGCTTCAATAGATCTTTCCAATATTCTGGTGTTTTATTCATATCTACATAAATAATATGTCTCTTATGTAATTTCTCTAGTTGAAGAGTGCATGGTTTGATAATCTAAATCTGTATTATTCGTTTCTTGTTCTACAGGTGGGGTTCTGTTTAGAAAATCTGCTACTTTGTTTTCCTTCCCTTTTACATATTCGATATCGAAATCAAATTCCTGTAATTTTAGTAGCCAGCGTTGATTTTTTTGACTAAATTCTTTGCCTTTATATTTCTTATTTAAAAATTTGATTGGTTGATGGTCGGTAATGATCTTTAACCTTTTACCCCAAAGGTATGGTCTAAAGTATGAAGTTGCCCATACTATAGCCAAAAATTCCTTATAGGTGGTAGAATAGTTAAGCTCATGTAGGTTAAGTGTACGAGATGCATAGCACACAGGTTGACTATTTTGTGTCAAGACAGCTCCTATTGCGTAATTACTTGCATCCGTAAAGAGTGATAATGGTTTATCAAAATTGGGATATTTTAGAATAGGATGATTGGTAAGATTTGATTTAAGTGTATCAAAAGCGTGTATATATTCCGGATCGTGTGTATTAATTTTATTATCCTTTTTTAAGTATCTAATCATTGGGAAGGCGATCTTGAATAATCCTTTATAAACTTTCTATAGTACCCACTTGCACCCAGAAATGATTTTAGTTGTTTTTGAGTTGAAGGAAGTGGATTGTCTTTGATAGCTTTCACTTTATTCGGATTAGGTTTCATTCCATCTTTCGTCAGGATATGACCTAAGAATTCTGTGTTTCTTTTTAGAAACAAACACTTGCTTATCTGTATTTTTAAATTATGGTTTGCTAGTGTTTTAAAAATTTGTTCCAAGTGCAACAATATGTTCTTGTAGGGATGTAGAAAAAACTAAAATGTCGTCTAAGTAGACGATGCATGTTTTACCTATACCTATATATTCCCTCAGAATCTCGTTCATAAGCCGCTGGAACGTAGCGGGGGGATTTTTCAGCCCGAATGGCATCCTGACATACTCGTATAGGCCTCTACGTGTGACAAAAGCAGTTTTGTGTATGTCTTCTGGATGGACGAGAATTTGGTGATAGCCTTTTGCTAAGTCTAGGGTAGAAAAATATTGCGCTCTTCTAAGCTTATTCAATATGTTATCAATATTGGGTAAAGGATATCTATCTGCAATTGTAAACTCATTTAGTTTCCGATAATCAACACATATTCTGTACTGTATTCTACCTTCTTTATCTGGTTTCTTCTCCACTACTACTATAGGAGATGCGAACCGGCTATAGATATTAGATTTCCTTATAATACCATGTTTCTCCATTTCGGCGACCTGTCTATTAACTTCATCTTCATGTTTTGGAGGTAGTCTGTATAGTTTTGAATGGATTTGCTGATCACTTGAAAGACGAATTTAATGCATAATACTCCTGGTGTTTGTTAACGGATCACCCTCATGATATTGAAGTATTTGGTATTTGTTAATAAGTTTACGAATGAGGTCTTGTTCTTCGTGATTTAAGTGTCCTAACTCTATGGGATTATATTTTTCAAATTCATAACATGCTATTGGAGTTTCTATGTCTTTTACAATTTTTAATAATGTACCATTCCGCATTACAATTAATTAATTTATGAAATTAACTCTTCTAATAATTTTTTCAATTGCATCCATACCAAGAAGTAAGCTATAGTTCTTATCTTGCATATTTCTCCCATAAACTTTAAGAAAAACATTAGTAAATCCAAACTCTTCAGGAACTGGAAAACTGTATAAATTTAATTTCTCTGTACTTTTAGTATTTATTGTACTAATACATATTTGTTTTTCTTCAACAATCTTGTAATTTGAAGGAGATATTTTAGATGTATTTAATATTGTCATAATACTTCCTGTATCTATCAAACAAAGATGTTTCTGGTTAGCTATATTAAATGCTACCAAAAGTTTTCCTCCGCTGAGGCTTCGTTGAAAAAAATGGGCGGATGTTCTGCTGAGTTCGCTTCTTGAAAAGTCTCTTCTACTTGCCCTACTCGTTGGGATATGTTGTTAGTCTCCATAGGCTGCGGTCTTGATCTCCAGTTTTGTTGAGGAGAATCGTTGGTCTATCGTACTTGTCCAGAGTTATCTTGGTTATTGTTGTATTGTCGATAACTTTCACTATTCTGTCTACTATTTTGACCTATTGTTATAGTTATTCGTTCTTTGGAAACGGTCATTATTGGGCCCTAAGTTATTTTGGAAATTATTTTGTCTTACTTGATTGAAACTATTATTTTTCCTAGAATTAGGATTATTCTGATATGCCACTAAATTTCGGCGAGTCTAAAGTTTCCGATATCGTACCCGATGTATTTTAACAATATTCTTTTAATTTCACTAATGTTATAATTATCTGCCAGTTCCATAGCTAAATTACCCGATACTAAGTCTTCGATTTTTGATACTAAAACCATAACTAGTTTATTTCTAAATAATTCTTGATGATTTTGATAAATTGCTAAAGTTCGCTAATGAAATAAAATAATCCACTTTATTACATAAATCTTGCACTGAACTTACTTGTAGATTATTTATTTTTCTGCTGAGTTCGTTTTTATCACCCGTTGGTCGGAAGTTTAGTTTAAAAGATTCCCTCGTTTCGTTCCATGTGGTAAGTTGATGGACGGTTATTAAATCCAATGCTTGCCAGTAATTTTTCGCTGTTTTATTTCTTCCCAGGTTACTGCTTTATGTTCTGCTGGTACTCTCTGTAAGGCTCCTCGAAGTCCCATATAAACTTAAACAGTTGCGTTCGGTCGCCGCTAAACTCCCTGATATGCGTTATTTCTCTGACGGTTCGATCGGTGCATAAATATTCTAGCAACCTTTCGATTCTATTATTGGCTAAATTTTGTTCTTCATTGGCCATGATTTCTTCCGGCAATCGTCTTCTTGCTTCGATGATGCTTCTCCTGGCGGATTTCCTCCTGTCCAGTTTGATATACTATTTTACTTCACTTTTTTGTTCGTTCTCGTATGAATTGTGAAATTTTGCAACAATCCTACCGACTGCGCCAGTTTTATTTTTCGTATGGAGCCGCTGTCTTAAGCAAGGTTGCACTTCAATACGAATATTTTTAGTTTATTATAAATGAAAACACTAACACTGAATGTTCTTTAATATAAAATCTTGATTTATTATTATATTAAAATGACCTCAAGAAAAGCCGCTGTCCAAAGCTAGGCTGCACTTTTCGAGAAGGTTGACAATCAACTGAACTTAAAATCTAATGCCAAACAAATCCCAGCAGAACTTCTATATAATACATTGCAATTGCATACCGTGGCAAAAGTGGTCCGGTTGCAGTTTCGTGGAATGGAAAGTTTGGTGTGAGTTCACACCACAGGTTTCACGTTAAATGCTGACTTTGCGTCTGTGGAAGTTACTGGATATGTAACTCGCATGAAAATTTCTGCCCACACCATGACGGAACCGCTCCTGAAAATTTCCCGCTGGGCAGCTGTTGCCGAAGAGTATCTCTCATCTTATCATCCCCACACTCGGCTACGTCCATCTGTTGAGCGGAGACGAAACCTGGGGTCATCAGTGGAAAGAATTCTACCCCAGTCGGCCTCTGTCCAATCCTGGTGAAGATTAGCAAATTCAAGTCGACGTCGCTTATGTGTACCGCGAGTCTCGGTACACGAGCAGGTCTTCTTGCTCTCAAGCCACTTTCTACTAATCGCCTCCTTACCGTTTGAGCATTCACAGCTGTCCCTCTAACAGTTCGAAGTCTGTGAGCCAGCTCAACTGCTGTTTAGAGACGATTCCGAAGACTTTGAATCACCAAGTATCGGTCATCTCTTGCAGTAGTTACTCCGGGGCGGCCTGATCCTTATAGCCGTTTGTAGGAGTTGGTCTCCCTGTACCTTTAATGGCTATTTTTAACGTCTTCTACGGTTTTCTTATCATAATATCGGCATAGCGCACGTCCCGGCCACGCTCAACTAAAGCCAGCGCACAGGCGAATCCTTGTGCCATTATTTGCATATTTTTTTTTACAAAAATCAGTAACAACTTATAACCAATCAAATTAAAACAAATCCAGAACAATAAACTTACAACAATAAACATACGGGATGATGGAAGCTAAATTTGGTATGTCTCACGTCTGTAGGAAAACACGAATACAATATGGTTTTCTTCAATACGATGTGCACATCACAAAGAAAATAAGAAATTATAAAGCTATAAAGCTCCGCAAAAACATAGCGGCATATTACCAAAATGATAAGAACATACAAAAAAGTATCACTGCGCCACTTTTTTTGTAACTCAGTGCATTTGATTAAATAAAGAATTTTTTTAATAAATTGTACTCACATTTTTTCTCTGCAGTTTTTCAGCAGCAAAAAAAAATTGACTATGAACTTATGAACACATAGTGCTGCCAAATTTATGCATTGATAATGCAGTTCGACTGCAATAATGAACTCAAATTCTACAATACTGCGGTAAATTTAGATTTATGAACTCAGCCCTCATCTAGCTCTATTTGATTATACGCGTTCGCTAAGTCAATTTTTTGAAAAAAATTTACCGTCTTTTATTTTGTTCATTACATCTGATATTTGGGGTAAAGGATGATTCGTATCTATTAAAAATTCGTTAACTGTAATTTTATAATCCGCGCAGATTCGAATTTTATCGTTCTCTTTCAACGGAGTGTCCCATTCCGTACTTTCGGTTTTCGTTATAATTCCGCATTTTTCAAGGTCGTTAAGTTGGTTTTCAACTTTTTCTTTAAATGCAAATGGAACTGTTCGTGATTTGACAAAGATGGGCTTAACGTTACTTTCTATATCAAGTTTAATATTACAATAATTTTTCAAGGTCGTTAAGTTGGTTTTCAACTTTTTCTTTAAATGCAAATGGAACTGTTCGTGATTTGACAAAGATGGGCTTAACGTTACTTTCTATATCAAGTTTAATATTACAATCATTTTTCAAGGTCGTTAAGTTGGTTTTCAACTTTTTCTTTAAATGCAAATGGAACTGTTCGTGATTTGACAAAGATGGGCTTAACGTTACTTTCTATATCAAGTTTAATATTACAATCTTTAAGTTTGCCGAATTCATCAGAAAACAGTGATTCGTTCTTTTTAATTATAGACTGTAAGCGACATGCTGTCGAGGCGGTCGCCAAAATTACAAGCCTTGGCCAAAGTTCGTTGGTTGATTAAATAGTCCTGCGCCGACTCTGTCTCTTTTCTTGATGCTGCGTAAAAATTCCTCCTTTCACAGTATAAAATAGTAGAGATCGTGAAATTGTCGTCGAAAATTTTGACCAAATTCGCATACGAATTTTCCCCAGGAGTCTTTGGAGCACACAGTCCGTATACCACTTCATATGTCTTATCGCCCAATAGATTTAAAAGGGCTGCACGTTTCTTCACGTCGTCCTTAATTTCGGCCTGACAAAAATACTGCTCCAGACGCCCTTTGTATATTATCCAATTTTGCACGTCGTATTCAAATGGAGCGATACTCAGAACCGTCGTCGATGACTGCGTTGCTGCCACTTAGGGTGCCTCCGGCAATTTGGTTTTTTTTTTTACACGTATTTGTATAGAGATTTAGTAATCCGCGTGGATCCCTGTCATCCCTCACTCGTCGTCAATGTTATGTCCTCACAAAATAAAAGAGGGTTATTTAAAAGAAATTCAATATATTTATTTATTGATAAATAAATACGCTCAAAACTATTAATTATTATTATTATATAAACTAGGGGAAGAAAACACGTCTGGACTGTTTGACGTCTAGGCACAGAAGAAGGAAACTATGGCCATCCTTCATTTCCCTGACGTCAAACGTCAAACTAAATAAGTAAATAAATAAATTTTTTTCTTTCTTGACGGCATTACAGCTTAGCATCAGCATCTGCGGTTCCGCTATACTGGTAGCTGCCGATGTCGCTGGCGTATGACTTTCATGCAGCGATGTATGATGACTCCTAGCACAACCACCAATTTCACATTTTTTCGATGACTTGCAAAATCTTGATCGATGTGTCCGTACTTTAGACAGGAGAAACATAACCTGTTTTTCTTTACGAATCTACACTTGGCTGGGACGTCCAATTTGTCGAAGATGTGACTAGATGTGGTTCTTTTTCGCAATATCGACACTTGTTGACTGGCTTGCGTTGCTCTACGGCGTGTAACACATTTTTCGGCTTCCATTTATGCTCAGTGTTGGCAGTCGGTAGTAGAACACTCGGAGCGACAAGGCTGACTGAAGTGTCTAATCGTTGGATAGGGCTGAATCATGATGCTGTGTTGCGCCCACTCCATCCTTTTGCTCATTGGTAATTTGTTGACAAGCTCATCCGTTGGGTTCGTCAAATCCTGATATATTTTGAACCTTTGTGGCCAGTGGTATAAGTAGCTCCAGTTAGCTTCTAAGATCGGTTGAATTTCCCTAATCTTCTTCAGCTGACTTCGAACTAAACATTCAGGGCGTCCGCAGTTTATTTACTTGATATACTCGTTGACTTGCTGAATGGAATGTTGACGTCTCTGGCTGATCTCGTGCAGTCGGCTGGTTGGATGGAAAAATTGTGTTTACTGGGAACATCAAAGTTGGCACTCTAGAAATGGATGAGTACATTGACATGGATGCCGTCGGTTGCCCCATTTTCGTTGCCACCGTGGCCTGTGGTTGTTGTGGCAGGAACATAGGTCTGTATGCTTGCGTAGATTGTGTTGATTTTGGTCTTAGACAACGTTATATTTGTGAAATATTCCACGGTTGTGTCGCAGGTCCGAAATGAAAGTTTCGTTTTCTTTACTTTAAATATACATAATTATGTTGAAAATGGACAATAGATCCACTTTTTTTTGTTGCAGGCGGCGATATTCTTAGGCCACGAGGAGCAAGGTGTGTATGTTGCAGGCGGCGACTCCGTAGGTCGACGAGGTAGCAAATGTGTCGCTGACGGCGACTGTCTCGTTCTTGTTCTCATTTAATACGAGTGCACGGCAGCAATCCCTTATCGCAGGTTGAGATCTCGTTGTCGACGAGACAAAAATAAGAATACAGATGTGGCGGCGGCTCAAAGTTGTCCTGGACCGGCTGAAAGCCCCTCTGGATAGTCCTTAGAACGAACGTACCGCAAATTAACAACGTACAATTGTCGTGATTAATATCTCTGTGATTAATATATACAAAAATTCATGAGATACTCGAAAACTCTGCTTCCGCAAATTACGTTGAATGTATATCTTTTGTCTAGAGCGTATGTCCAACTATTCGGGGTGTGTAATTGGATCCATACGGGGGACGGATCCATGCTTTGTACTTTACAGAATGATGATAACTTACTTGTGTGAGTTAAGAGGTCTAATTCACACCTGCTTACGTTTGAACGTCGATTAAATATGGGATGATGTTGGTGACTTATATACTTGTCTTTACTTTTTATACATTTGTTTAATTCTTCTGACGTCATCGTGTAGTAAGACTCCCGAGGCAAGTTTACTGTTAGGTATTCGGCTGATGGTTCGATGAAAACATACTTCTTTTGATGAGCTGTTGGTACTGGTATGACTTTAAAGACTTCGTACTCCTCGGTATTCGTCAAAGGTTTTCTAATTTCAAATATGACGCTTCGTTCCGTTATACTCCATTTGGCCGTTAGTAGACTGTAAAATTGCAACAGACTCGTTTGTGTCGTACCTCCTGCGATTGCCAACTGTGGAGGTAAGTGGTTCCTTACTATGGCTAGTTGTGATCGAAGCTGCTCCGGTGTTAATACAAGTGGATTGATTTTGGAGTGGTGGAGATCGATCAGAACGTCCAGGAGCGAGTTTTGAGTTTTTTGATAGTCGTGTATTGGAAGAGTCGCGTACATATGTCGATAGTGCAAAAAATTCTTGTTTTGTAGCTAATACGTCGTTGGCTACTTGTGCATCATTTGCTAGTGTCTCTAGGTGGCTCTGGAATACTTCTAAGTTCTAATTGATGTGTTACTGCTTCTGCTATTGACGTTTGATTTTTTATAAGGTCTAGTAAGTGCTTCTCGTTTGTGTTGACTTTTTGAATTTGTTCCTCATATTTTGTAGCAAACTCCTTATCTAGTATTCCGAATAATTTCTTTGCTATTGTTCCGACCAAGTTTAATTGAGATCGCCTCTGGCTCCCTTCCGACTCCTTGTTTCAGCAATAGTTCATTGTTACTTTTCATGATGTTGAGTTGGTGCCAGAATTGATTGACTATATTAACGCATCGTATGCCCCCGTTTTTCTTTTCGCAGAAATTGTTCATCCGAATCTTTGAATCCCAAGCACTCACGCCAGTAATTAGTCATATCGTAGTATACGATAATCTTCCAATCATTTGTTTCGAGGGCGTTGCTTGGTGGCCATATGATTGAGGCGAGAGCAATTGAGACAACCAGAGATGGTATAGTTGATCTCCCCTTTTTATCTCACTGGCTTGAATTGGAGTTTCATTTGTCCGCTTCCTATGTTGTTGCTCAATTAATTCCTCGATAGGTGGTCTCCAGGTATGGTTCTTTTCCCAGAGCCCATTTTGTTGGGGGAAGTTCTCGTTCTTTTTTGTCCACTTAGGGCTTTGCTGAAGCGTTGCGAGGTAGTTCGTGCTCCACTTTTTCAAAAATATTGGTGCACTCTCTCCAACAATTGCCATCTATTTAGTAATCTCTCTTTGCTGTCAAGTCTACATTCTTCTGGTGGTACTAGCGGGGATGTACCGATCAAAAAATGACCTGGTGTTAAGACATTTGTCTCTTCGGGATCATTCGAAAGTGGACAGAGTGGCCTGGAGTTTAAGCATGCCTTTATTTATGTTAGCAATATTGAAAGCTCTTTGTAAGTTAACTTGTGTTCCCCTATTGTCCGCTTGAGGTGGTATTTTATTGATTTTACACCAGCCTCCCAAAGGCCACCAAAATGTGGTGAGCCCGGTGGTATGAAATGCCATTGTGTATGATAGAAAGTTAATAAATCGCAAATTTCAGCATTTTATTTTGCTACTTCCTTTACATTTGACTGTAGGATCTTGTTTGCAGCCACATAATTCGTACCATTGTCACTATAGAGATGTATTACGTGTCCTCTTTTGGCCCACAACTTTTTGAAGGCTGCTATGAATGTGTTCGCTGTTAGGTCGCTCACTATACTTCGATATGAATTGCTTTTGTAGGTAGACATATGAATATTGCCACATAGCCTTTGTACGACCTGTTACCTCTTCCTTTGGCCATCCTTATGTCCATTGGGCCAGCGTAGTCGACTCCCGTGTGTAAAAATGGTCTGTTCTGGCTCACTCTTGGTTGCGGAAGATTTCCCATCAGTTGTATTATGGTTTTTGCCTTGTGTCTTAAACAAACGGTACACCTGTAGATGGTTTGCTTGACTGTGCTAAGGCCGTTTATAATCCAATATCGCTGTCGAATGTAAGTTATTTTTATGAAACCTTGTTTTAATATTTTTAAAAGAAACAGCGTTTTTACTTCTTTCCTGTCCTCTATGAGGACGTATTTATTAAACGATCTGTATAAGACTAAAAACTAAAGTTACAATTTGAAAAGAAAGAACAGAGGAAAAGAAAATAGAAATAAACAAATTCTGCTGGATATGCAAGAACGTTGAACTCACTTTCAGTTCACGCGCTGAAATTCGAGAGTTTCCGTTCCGAATTAATAATTTTTATTTCAACTCAGCAGAACCTGAATTGATTACAGTTAAAAAAGAAATATAAAGGTTATACAGTTCAAATAACTTATAACTTGTATGCATGTGTCAATCCATAACCTCCATGCAAGGTTGTGACCGGTGTCCTTGCTTCAGATCTTCAGGGTCTATGCTTCTGAGTAGCTCCTTGGAATTTGAGGACCATGAATCCTCCGCTATTCATTAACTGCACAATTTGTTGTTGTGCTCTCCTTGCTGCCTCTAGTGTATCTCCTACGGAAAGGAGATCGTCTACATAAAAATCTTGCTTCGTTATTTTTGATGCTGTCTTGTGCCGTTCTTCATCGGAGGCAAGCTGTTGTAGCGTCTTAATGGTCAAGTATGGTGCTGAGGATGTACCATACGTTACTGTTGTTAGCCGATACTCCTTAATATACTCTTTTGGATGTTCCCTCCAAAGAATTTTTTGAAAATCCCGATCTTCCTCAGCAACCAATATCTTTTTTTTTTCTATAATTCACGCGAATTATGGATGATTGATACGTTTCGGTACGTCCGAAAATAGGCTTGAGTGTTGAGAAAATTGATGAAGGGGCGGAATGCAACTGGCTATTTCGCTGGAGCACTGTTTGTGAAAAAAGCGATAGAATAAGGAAAGGAAAGAGACATTTTTGCGATGTTGGAGCGAGTCAATAGACTCCGCTATGCTTCTGTTCCCTATTAGTTTTAACGCTCGATTTTGCAAGCAGGTGCAAAGAGGTCTTAGGAGCACCAGACCAGATATGAGCATTATACTCGAGTTTGGGGCGGATGTATGCCTTATATATTACAGCCAGATCAGAGGGGGTAAAGAACTTCTTGCACCGTTTAAGGCGGTTTCGAATATTTGGTCATTCCAACGAAGATGGTCGTTAACACACATACCGAGAATGGAAAGATTTTCGGTTTCGACGATGCAAGTGCCATTCATTGATAATGGCAAAGGGTTAAGGTTACGTTTGAGCGACAGCTGACAACATTGGTTTTTCGAAGCATTAAATTCCACTCTGTTGTTTATACCCCATTTAATTTACTGTCAAGATCGGAATTTAATGAGCTTAACATATGTACGCTGCCGTTCCAGTTCTACGGCCGAAGAGCAGGGACGTGAGTCGGGGAACGAATATGAGAAGCTGAGGGTGCTGTCATCAGCGAAGGAATGTATTGGATTAGAAGTAGCAGAAAAGAGATAATTTATGAATATAAGAAAGAGAGTCGGAGACAAAACGGAGCCTTGGGGAACACCAGCACTTATTTGGTGGATAGCAGACTTGAAACCGTCCAAAACTACTTGAATTGAACGTTCCGAAAGGTAGTTTCTAATCCATTGAAGAAGAGAGATGCATCGATGCCAAATGCACGCATTTTGGACAAAAGAGCTTGATGCCAAACTCTGTCAAATGCCTTAGAAATATCAAGCGCAACAATCTTATATTCACCAGAATGATGCAGAGAGTGGTTCCACTTTTCGGTGAGATATGCCATCAAATCACCAGTGGACCTTTTACTACGAAAACCATATTGACGGTCATTGAGGAGCTTTCGTGATTCAAGATATTTCATAAGCTGACGATTTATCAGCGTTTCCATGACCTTGGAAAGAAGAGATGTAAGTGCAATGGGTTAATAGTTGGAGGGAGAAGAAGATTCGCCTTTTTTAGGGACGGTCTGGACAAATGCTGTTTTCCATCTACTCGGGAAGAGTCCAGAAGAGTAGGATAGATGAAAAAGCTTACGCAGTGGTTTTGCCAGCGTGGAAGAACAGCTCTTCAGAATAATGGGTATAATGAGATACCATCTGGACCAGCGGATTTGTTAATGTTGAGATCTTTAAGTACTCTTGCTACTGTACGAGTGCGAAAGTGGATTTGTCCCATAGAGTTCGTAGCGAATAGGGCTGCAAGCAGATTGGCCTTGTCCATAGAGCTGACAGCTGGAGTGTCATTGTAAACTAGCGTTGGGGTGGAAGATAAGGCACAATATTTTATGTTTTTTACGAACGACCAAAAATGTCTGCTACCTTTGGGACAGTCTAGAATCTTTTGCCTTAACTCCCTCAACCTGATAGCTTCTTTGCAGGTCGAGTAGTACCACGGGTTTTTCTTTGGCTTAATACTCTTTATTCTGTGAGGAATAAAGGATTTCATGCCGAGGAGAATAGTGTTCGTAATCGTATCGGCGGCGGCGTCCACGTCGTTATCGAGGAAGCATAACGACCAGTTAAAACTCCTAAAGAAGGTACGAAAGGTACGAAAAATTAGCCGATACGACACAGTGGTCTGACGACCCTAGAGGTGATAATACATTTATGGTGTATTTATCGGGGTGGGAGCTAAGGAACAAGTATTGCCGGCTTGACTGTCAATGTCGGGTAGCCGTGTGGGCTCATTCACAAGCTGGGTCAAATTATTTACCTCAGCAAAGATTTCAATTTCAACATATCTTCCTTCGGGTGTTGTCTGTCCAGAATGTCGAAGACAACCAGATTTGTGTATATTGAAATCGCCCGCAATGACGATCTCAGTATGAGGGTAATGGGAAACAATTCATAAGATGGAGTCAGACAGCGCATCAAACTCATTACAGATAGAATTGCTGTCAAAGTTGGGGCTTCTATAAATAAAACAGTAGTGGATAATTTGCCTACGGACACTGATTTTTAACCACATGAAGTTGAATTCCGGATTGGAACAGGAGCCATATTGTGGTTGAATTTGGTAGGTTACATCACTACGGATATAAATGGCGAGACCCCGGTGGGAGAAGTTTAAAGGCACCAGGCTATATCCAGGAAGGTTCAAATCTGAATAATCAGAATTCTCACCTACCTGTGTTTCACCCAGTGCCAAAACAGCTGGCCTGTATTTACAGACGTGGACGTATGCGGCAAAATGATTCTTAATTAGCCCACGAATGTTACTTACATTCACTCTAAAATTCCCTAGCATTATAAAAGACAAACACAAGAAACACAAACCCCGACCAATATCTGGCGATACATCTTCTCGATATCCGCTCTGTAAACGTATTTATGTTTTCTCCAACGCGTCATTATGTTGAATAAATCTTGCTGTATGATTGGACCTGTTAGCATGGTATCGTTCAGACTTATTCCGGAGCTCGTTCTGAATGATGCATCGAATACCACTCTGATTTTATTTGTTGAACTATCTGGTCTGATGACTGCTTGATGTGGCAAATAATATATCTTGTCCACTTCTTTATTTCTTGAGTTTGATTTTACCAGCTTCATGTGTCCGAGTTCCTCGTATTCTCTTATGAACCTCTTGTAGGCGTCGTGCAGCTCCTTATTCTTCATGAATTTTTTCTCAACTTGGAAAAGCCTTGCTAATGCTCGATCTCTTGACTTGCCTAGTTTTTCTGCGTCAGACTTGAATGGAAGACGAACAATGTATCTTTCCGTTTTGTCCCGTTTGTGTGTCTCCTTGTAGATTTCTTCGCACTGCACTTCATCTTTTGTTTGACTTCTTGTATCTTGGATTTCTTCAGTCTCCCAAAAAGCTTCAATTGGTCGTTCAGTTCTACGTTAGATATAAGGCAGACTGTCGACCCATCTTTTTTCGAATTGTGTTGACAACTTCCAGACAATATCCATCCCAACTTCGTGTTTTGAGCAACTTAATCCACGATTACCCTAAATCACTCCATCTAGTACAATGTCTTTTAATATATCTGCTCCGATTAGAATGTACACCTTCGCTTTTTTGTTGTAAGACGGATCCGCTAATGGTAGGTGCTTGATGTGGTTCCATTCTTTTACCGTGAAGGACTCGTCCGGCAAAACCTTAGTTAGCTTATCGAGCACGAGGAATGTTCCCCATATTTGATAATCCGTTGGATAGATTGATCCAATATTTAGTTTTACCTTGCTTGTTGATGTGCCTGCTTTTGTTGTTCCAAGTCCAGTTATCGTTGCATAGGATCTCTTCTTTTGCAGTTGTAGACGTTGTACTGTATTTTAGTATTTTATTATACTGTGTGTTGGATGAGAAATTCGTTTGTGCTTGTTGAGATTGCCTGTCTAAGTGCGAAATGTGGAGTAGTGTGTGGTAACGTTGACGATAAATTTGACAGCTCTTGCCTGATGGACATCTTTGTGTTTCATGGTTTGGCCTGAAACAATTCTTACACAGTTTTTCTTTCTGTACAACCTCTTTTCTTTGCGACACTGACATTTGAATATATTTGCTGCATGTGTGAAGCCAGTGCGCCCCAGTGCGCTTTGCAAAACGGAGTTAGAGTTGTGTAGAAATTCTTTAAAAATCCTTTTTTGTTGTTAAATGGGTTTTTGTCCCTTGGACTGTCTATTTTTTTCTTCCAAATCCTTGGGTTTTTTCAAAGACTTCCCGTACGCCTTTCTTGTTTCGCTGTCCAGGTTTTGCGAGATGATGTACAAGCTTATCGTTTTTGTGTTTAGCTTGCTCAAATAGGTCAAAGAATGACTTCTATTGTTTATAGTCACCTTTAAATGTTGGGAGCTTTAAAACGGGTAATTTCAGCTCGTGTTGTGTATTCTCCGCCGTGCCGTCTGGCCTCGTACCGCTTGCATGCTGGATCTCAAATTCGTCGATTTTCTTCTGCAAGTTCACCATTACATTTTCATAAATCACTTCTAGTTCTTCGTGCTCGTTCATGTAATCTTTGTTGGTCATTCCCCCTACGTGCTCTGTAATCGATGTCTAGAGGTATATGCCCTATTTTGTGGGATTATTTTAAAGGCTATCCCAAGCCGATGGTGGATTTGGCTAAAGAGCCGAAATGAAAGAAAAAATGATATTATACTTCTCTCGAAGCTTGATCAAATTTGACTTCGCTTTATTCTAATTTTTTTATTCTATTTATACAAATTTTCTTACATGCTAACTTATGCCTAACTTACAATACATCATATTTTGCTGAGTGAGCATGTAGAGTTCATGCTCTTTGCCCGATTGGCTGAGTTAGCTGAGATGGCATATTTGCCGTGCACGAGCCGAAGGAAATCCGAGACAATTGGGCATTCAACAAGAATTCAATCAAATCAGATACATTGTATTAGGCAATGAACTGACTTGAACTTGGACTCCAACTTAATGTTTATGGTACCATGCTATGTCGTATGCGTATGGAGTGGTTTCTTATTACTTCATTATGAATGCACTGAAACTGTCGTGCATACTTTGTATTTTTGTCATTTTGTTTATCAAGTGGATTTTTTTTGTTACTCTATTATGAATGAACTGTATTGTTGTGCATACTTTGTTTTGATGAATGAAAAGATGTTGTGTGTCTTACTATGTCTGTGCATTACTATGATGTGCATACATTGTTATTGTAGTGTGGCACTACATCCTCACTATTTTGCGGAAAAAAAAAAAATGTTGTTTATATAAAAAAATTTTTTTTTTTTTTTTAATATTCTATGACGAATTTAGTTGTTTTAACCTATTGTTGTGTACTTCCTTTATCTCATCATTTATTCTAATCTTTGCGTTTACACCTTTTAACTCTATGACTTCATAGGGTCCTTTGAATGGTGCATCTAATTTTTTCTGCTGCTTTTAAATATACTAAATCTCCTATGTTAATTTTCAATGGATTTGCATTCTTATCTACTAATTCCTTTCGTTCTAACTTAGCTATTTCTAGTAATTTTTGAGCAATTCCGTGCTTGTCTTAATCTAAACTTTAATTCTAAACTGTAATCTTCTATATTATATACTGGGTTTGATTAAATCTTCAGGCAGTTTTACTATTTTACCGTTAATTAATTCAAAGGGTAATATGCCTATACTAGAATGTGGTGTTGTATTATAACTAAATACAAAATAAGGTATCCATTCACTCCAATTATTTTCTTTCGTAAAAGCTAGAAGATATTCGTTCAGTACTCTATGGTTTCTTTCAATTGAGCCTAAAGTCTCGTGGTGATAGGGTGTTGACGTTACGTGATTAATCCCGAATGACTCATAAACATTTCTCATTATTTCATTAAGGAATTCTGTTCCCATGTCTGTTTTTAGAGTTTTAAAGTTTCCATGTCTAAGTATGAAATTTTCTACTAAGGCTTTAGCCACAGTCTTCGCATCTTTACTTTTTATTGGTATGGCCTCTATGTATTTGATCAACTCACATTGTAGAGTTAATATGTAACGAAACTCATTTAAAGTCTAAGTGGTCCAACTGTATCTGCCGATACTATCTCGAAACTCGTTGTCGGTGTTTCTGTTATTGTTAATTTTTCTTTAGTGTTTCTAATTTGTTTATTTTGTGCACATACTCTGCACTCGTTGACATATTTTTTAACCATCTTGCTAAAATTTTTCCAACAATATCTTTGCTTAATTTTATGTATCGTCCTCTTGACACCTGAGTGTCCACCTGCAGGCGGTGTGTTATGAAATTCTTTTATTATTCTGTTCTTTTCTCCTTCTTCTTCAATTCTAATTAGTGGTTGATATATCAACCGTGCTTATGTATATAAATTAAACTTGATTTAACCTTTTTATTTTAAAAAAAAAAACTTTATTTTTTCAACTTCCTGCCTTCACGACTACTTATCAACTAAATACAATTTTCATTACTTAAAACTACCTATGCTACACTATTCCCTATTTTTCCGTGCTCCCACGATTCGCAAATTACACACGTCACCGAACTTGCTGACGCTGCGTCTGGATCACCGGACACCACCTGCATTCCAAGTAACCTGCATAAGGTAAGTGTTTGCACGCGCAGAAGTATGCGGATGTTGTTCGCTACCTGATCTTTCTGCTCGCTGTGCTGCCATATGATTTATTTGTTGTTAACTTATATCTCATCACTTTTTGCAATTGCAAATTTTTTTATATTTTGTTTTTGCATCTCTAATACTAGCTTCTCCATGATTAATCCTAAGTCTAGATATGGTTTATCGCTGTATTTTACAATTATATTTTCATTTCTGTCGACAGTTATTATTGGCAAAATATCTTTATTATTATCACGAGCGTAATTATTGTTTCTGGGCACATTTTCAAATTTCAATTCACGTACGTTTTTTATTTCAGATAGAGATACACATTCCCATGAGTAAAGTTGATCAGGCTTCACATCTAAAGCATCGCTTTTGGGTACATCTCTTTTATTTTTTTCTTCAGATAACTGTTTAGTCTTTGCTCGTGTTATTATATCTATGTTGGAGGTGGGTATCATTTCTTTAAGTAAACCCGAGTTAATGCGTGATAAAGCATCAGCATTCGTTTTCATCGAACCTTGTTTGTAGTGTATATCAAACGTGTAGTCAGATAAATCCAGCCTTATTCTTGTTAGCTTAGATGATGGATTTTTGTGCGTGAAAAGGCTAACTAATGGTCTGTGATCTGTTACAACAATAAATTTTCTACCGTACAGATATGGTCTGAAATAATTTATCGCCCAATGTATTCCAAGTAATTCTTTTTCAATGATAGGCTTATTCAATTCATGTTTATTTAGACTTCTACTCGCATATGATATTGGTAGATCTTTGCCTATTTCACCTTGAGATAGTACCGCTCCCAGTGCAGAATTAGAAGCATCCGTAGTTACTATAAACGGTTTCTCGAAATCTGGATACTTTAGTATTGGTGGGTTAGTTAATTTTTCTTTCAAGGTAGCAAATGCTGTTTGGCAATCGGCTGTCCAAATGAATTCAACACCTTTTTTGGAAAGAGTATTTAATGGTTTGGCAATAGAAGCAAAATTTTTTATGAATCGTCTATAGTAATTGCAAAATCGTTTTACATCTTTCGCATTTGTAGGTACTGGATAATTTACTATGGTTTCATATTTCTTGGGGTCAGTTTTAATCCCTTCATCCGTAATCAGATGACCTAAATAGGTGACTTCTGTTTGAAGCCAATTGCATTTTTGAGGATTTAGTTTTAAATTAAATTTTCGTAATTTTCGTAAAGTTTTAATTAAATTTTGATTATGATGATTTAAAATGCATCCAAATACAATTATGTCATCAACATAGAGAAAAGCTTCTGCATTAAGACCTGATAGTGCTATTGATAACATTCTTTGAAAACTGTTCGTAGAAATTTTCAAGCCAAAGGGTAATCTTTTAAATTGAAAGTGTCCTCTATTGGTTGAGAAAGCTGTTAGAGGTCTAGAACTCTCATGTAATTCAATTTGGTGAAAAGAATTAGTGAGATGTAGTGTTGAGAAATATTTCGCTCTTCCTAGTGTGTCAAGAACGTCGTCTAGTCTTGTTAATGGAAATTTGCCATCCACTATTTTCTTATTTACCTGACGGAAATCTACTACTAGTCTCCATTTGTTTTCACCTTTAACATCTTTTTTTGGTACTACTGGTAATGGTGAATTAAATGGACTTACTGATGGTTCTATAATATCTTCTTTGATAAGCTTGTCTACTTGTGTGTCTATTGCTTTCAGCTGTGAATGTGGTAATCTATAATTTTTTATATAAACTGGGTTTCTATCCGTTAAGGATATTTTCTGTTTGTAGAAGTTATTAACTGTTAGTGAATCACCTGGTAAATGGAATACATCTGCAAATACTCTACATATATCTAGAACTGATTCTTTTGCTTTTTCATCCAAGATATTTATATATTTTATTGATCTTTGTTTTTATTTTTATCGTAACCCGATTTAAGATTTACAATATGATAGTTGTTCAAAGGTATTATTTTAGGTTCAAATTGTTTTATAATAACATCATGTTCTAATGTATTCATAAATGCTAAGTGCACTAAGCCTTTCGCAGGTATGATACCATTTGCTATGAATATTCCTGGTTGAATTTCTTGATTCATAATGACGCTGTTTTCAGTTACTTTTATATTTGTTGGTTGTACGGTTTGTGTTCTTGCTGGTAATTTTATGGTATTTTGACAGGGTAACTTCATTACCATTGGTATATTGTATTCATTGTTGTTTGCAATAATCGATATTGTGAAATTTTCATAGTCTATTTTGCTATAAGTTTGAATTAAAAAATCTCTGCCTAGTATACCATCTGTTACAATCGGAAAGTCATCTCTTACTATTTGAAAATTTTGTTTTACATATACGTTTTCAATCCTTATGTGTGCTGTTATCCCACCTAATGAAAGTATTTCTGAATCTGTTACTCCTGTAATTCTAATGATATTTGTAGTATCCTATTTTTAAAATTGAAATGTCTGCACCTGTGTCTATTAAGAATTTTTGATTGCCTGTTGTTATATTTGTTTCTATTTCTATGTAATTTGATAAAATTTGATTCAAATTTAAGATTGATTTTGATGACTGTTTCTCAATTGGTGTTATTAGTCTCTCAGGCCTTCGGAGACTCCCAACTCGTTTCCCGAGCTCTCAATTAAATTAATACGTCTGTTATTTGGAGCTCTTGAATTGGAGCTGAATCTGGCATTATTATTGTTCCTGTTATTATTATTTCTGTTATTATTATTCCTATTGTTATTACTAGGTCTGTTATTATTCCTGTTTCTATTGTCAAGGTTGTTATTATTGTTGAAATTATTGTTGTTATTATTGTTATCTGTTGAAACTATTATTGTTATAACGTCGGTTGTTGAAATTTTTACTAAAATTGTTTCTAAATGATTGATTTCTTCGGAAATTATTATTGTTTCCCCTAAATCGATTTGTTTGATAGTAATGTATCTGTACGCTTTCACCCGGACTATCTAGTTCTGAGGCTGATTAAATTGCCTCACTAAGGGTATTTGGCCTAGCTGCAAAGATAGTTGATTTTGTTGGCTGATTTAAGCCATTCTTGAACGCGTTTAGACCTAACTGGTCATAAAGTTTTGTTATTATCTGCTCTGCTATTTGCAAACTATTCAGCTCAGCGACTATTGACTCAACCGAACCGGCTGTTTCGGGATACTAAACAAATTACGTTGGAGGGAATTTGCGGGTGACGAGTACATAATGCACCGAATGCAATTGCTTATAAATTTCTCAATCTTACTCTTCATATTGGGGAACCAATATTTTTTTTCAATTTGGTGATATCACTTCATAATACCTAAGTAGGTGGCCAATACTTTCGTGGACATGCCTAATTAAGTTGGTTTCCATCTCGGTAGGGACATAAAATAGGAGTCTATCAGACTTACCCCTTCGGAACACAACGCCATTTTGAAGGGCGAACAGCTTCGAATTCTCCTCGCCTAGTTTGTCACTTAATGACGAGATTACTCGGTCACGACTTTGAGCTGCTCTTAATTGAAAGTCTATGTTCTCGGAATTTACAGCGGAAATCATAAAACACCTACTCATGCTAACCCCACTACGGTGTTTGGCCTTATAGTTGTAGTTCTCTAATTCCAACGCCCACCTCGCGATTCTCGGATTAACGTTTTTCTTGTTAAGTGTAAGGGTGAGTGAACTACAGTCGGTAACCACAGTGAACGGGATTCCTTCTAGATAAATACGGAAGCGCCGAAGGGCGGAGATTATTGCCAGGGTCTCAAGTTCGAAGCTGTGGTACCGTGACTCCTGTGGCGTAGTGCTCTTCGAAAAATAGCCCACGGGGTGAAACTTATTATCAGCCTGCCGTTGCAAGAGGACAGCACCATAACCAAGTGTGCGCGAGTTACGACCCGTGTAAGGGAGCGATTTAAAAAAAAAAACAAATTTTAATTTTAAAAACAGGTTTATTTTCGGAATTACAAAATGACAATGACAAATGTTCACAAATTTTCCCTGCTATTTATTCTTTAGTTTTACATCTTCAGCAATTTTTAGTTTAGATACATTTATTCGGTTAAAATATATTTATGTGCTAATTTAATTTGATCCCTTCCTACGGCTCGTATTTTATCTGACACCTTGCGTGTGTTGGTTGTCTGGTCTATGGGATTATTGCGGTGAGTGACCTGCTGGGAGCGTAACTCGCGCGTCACAATGAAGCTCAGTTTCCCGATCTGGACTATAGATAGCTAATACCGGGGAAGAATCCAAGGAATCCTTCAAACGTTGAAAGGCGGTTGCGCACTCAGTAGTGAAATTAAACGGGATATCCTTCTTTAATAGATTATACAGAGGTCTAGCTACTCGTGAGAACGAATGAACAAATCATCTGAAATAGGAACTCAGGCCAAGGAATGAATGCATTTTCTTAGCATTCTTAGGCACCGGGTAATTAAGTATAGCTTTAAGATGAGAGTCACTTGGTTGAATACCACGTTCAGTCACTTTGTACCCAAGGTACTCTATCGTATCATACCCGAAATGGCACTTTGATAACTTAAGTTCTAAACCGTTTTCTGATATGCACTGAAGAACGCGTTCTAATAGTTGAAGGTGATTGTCGATGTTAGTACTCGCTAGGATTATGTCGTCCATATACAACATGATTTGGTTGTTCTCAGTGAACTGCTTAAATATTCTAGAAATAAATCGCTGAAAGACGCTTGGGGCATTTTTAGGTCCGAAGGGCATCCTTAGAAACTCAAATTGTCCACCCGGAGTAATGAAAGAAGTCAGGTGAGTCGAATCAGGCGACATCTTAACACGGTAAAATCCACTCTTCAGGTCTAACAATGTGAAAACTTTCTTCCCTTCAAGGTACTCTAAGCAATCTTCAATGACCGGAAGGGGGTAGTTATCGCGGACCGTAAGTTTATTCAGCGCATGATAATCTATACACATTCGAGTCTCTCCAGACTTTTTTTTTACTAAAACAATGGGCGAAGCATACGGAGAGTCACTG
Source organism: Xylota sylvarum (assembly GCA_905220385.1). Taxonomy (NCBI): domain Eukaryota; kingdom Metazoa; phylum Arthropoda; class Insecta; order Diptera; family Syrphidae; genus Xylota; species Xylota sylvarum. Next base: position 37,988,864 of record LR999959.1, read on the forward strand.
GGCCTGATAATCTTTTGATTCAGAAGATCTCTAATAATGTCGTTCACTTTTTGCTTCTCAGCGAAGGAAAAACTCTTCAAATTCATTTGTAATGAAATATTAAAAACATCTAATCCGTCGCGGCCGATCAGCAGAGGGACCGGTGTGGCCTCATCTGGAAGGATCATAAACAAAATTTTCCTTTTATAACTAGAAAGCGTAATATCACAATAAACAGTACCGTAAGTAAATATTCTGACGTTTCTTAATCCTTTGTACTTGGAGTAGGAAAGTTTTCCTACGGGTATGTCTTCATGCACCAGCGACTTCCGAATAAAACTAACCGGACTACCGGTATCCAAAAGGGAATAAACGTTTTCACAATTAGTATACTTATTTTTTTTTAAAACAAAGGAAACGCTCACCAATGGAACGGCACTCATTGGCCTTGTTAAATCATCATCACTATCGTTGGCCTTAAGGGCATCGTTGTCTGGATGTGTGGCTCCAACACGTCTCGGCTTCACCTTTGGGCAATTCTTATACGTATGTCCAGTATCGAAACATCGAAAACACGAGCCTGGCGGCCTTTTCTCCTCTGGACAGCTGAGTGCGAAATGGCCGAACTTCGAACAGTTGTAACACCTTTCTTGTCCTTTGGCTGATGTCGACGTAGGGGTGTTGCGTTCTTTGGTCGAAAGTGACGGCGGCGGCTTTGACACTCTTCGTTTTTCGTAACGGGGAAGAAGTTTTTTTTAGCTCCGGAATAGATTTGGCAGCATACAGGATTGAGACACTTGATGACACGTCTCCGATGCCTTCGATGATGAATTCATGCAGTTCGGCCTCGTCGATGTCGGTATGCGAGGCGATTTCTTGCATGGACAGGATATAACGTAGCAGCGACTCTTCCTTCAATGGCGATCGGCGGCTCAATTTGTTGTACACTTCTCGGCGGGTCATTTGTTGGTCGAATTCTGCTAGCAATACCTCCTTAAGGGAATCCCAGCAGTCGACCCGGGTGGTTCTCAAAAGAACCTTTGCAGTTCCGGACAAAAGTCGACGGGCACAGAGGTATTTCGTGCGATCATCGCAACAGAGCGACTGAGCCACATCTTCAAAGTCGGTTATCCATTTACGAACACTATAATTGTCGTCACCGGAGAACAAAAGGACCGCATTCTCGATGTCAGTGAAATCCACCTTTTTTGCAGTCGTAGGAACCGGCTCCATGTCTTGTAATTCCCTCTGCAGTTCGCGGATGCGCTTTCTCCTCTCCAAACGGGCGAGTTCTCGTTGTAAGCGCTTTGCCAGAAGTAGGAGCTCCGCCCGTGGTGGACGCTCCCTCAGAAGTGAGTGCTTTTTCAGAAGTTGTGTACACACTTGAAGTTCCAGAAGTTTCTTCGTTTGTTTCATCATGTCTTCGAGTACGGGAGTCCGACACGCTTCCTGGTAAATTGTACGAATTTGCCCGATCGTGGTCGTAACCGGAATATTTATCCCTGCCTCGTGCAAAATATGTCTTTGCCAAAAAGAAATATAAAAATAGAAACACTTCATTTAATTTCAAACACTCAAATATTTTATTTTTCATCCAAAAGTCCTAACACTTAATTGATTCTTTTATTTTATTTACGACCGATCTCGTCTACGGTTTTAGATCAACTCTAAGAAACTTTCCAATCGTCTTCCCACTGAAAATGCATTAAGTACAATATCAGCAAAACGTGTCACCAAATGTGCACTGTAATTTCCTTCTGTTTGTTTGTTTCAACGATCGGGTTATCGTTCGCTCCGTGAAGGAATGTGCAAACATGAACAATTATGTGTGGAAGTTTTTTGTCACCGTACCGTTGAGGTATTCGAATACATCCGCTAAACGGGTGTCGAGTGGTGTTGGGTGGGAAGGTGTCATATACATAACTTCTCCCTCCTTTGCATTAAAATTCTCCTGAATTTTACTTTTTACTTCTGCTTTAACGGGTTTTTGATTCTTACAAAATTTGAAAATGAAAATGATTGTTATCGTAAGTATGATAGCTGTCAAACTTAAGTTTATACCATAGGATACGTTTTTATGGTATTGTAACTCTTCTATTTTATTAAGATTGATCTCATTTTCCAGTACGATATCATCTAATGTTATTTTGTCGCTAAAATTGTTGAAATTTTGTTTCTCTGGATAAATAAACCTTTCTTGGAAAGTTTCTTTTACATTGGAAAAATAATGATCTAATATTCTTATTTCACAACTATAAAAATGAATTAACACATTTCCAGTTATATTTAAAATTCTTTCATCACATGTTTGATTTATCTTTAATTGGTTTGCGTTTTTTATTACAATTGTTTCTTCATCCAATGTTAGAATTTCTGTTTTAGTATTTCTTAAAAGTTTACAGTTATGCTGATAAGAACAATGTTTACTTAATTTTAATTCATTTAGGGTTCTTAATTCTTCGTATTTATATGTTGAATTATTATAATTGAATACAATCTCGTTTGGAAAATCTATTTCTTTTTGAGATTTTTTTGGTATTGGTAAAATCATTCTCAATTGCATTTTAGCAATCTCTTTTGGAATTTTGATAGCAAATATTAATACATTTTCTTCGAACTTAGTAATTCCTAATTTTATATACTTCATTTTATTTAGATCTATATTATACTTTTGTATTTCTTCATCAGTAAGTATGTTTGGATGCAACATGCCATACCTGGCTGATGCCAAATTATCTTGTATGTGTTCAATTTTATCTTTAATTAATTGTACTTTAAAAAGTTCATCATAAAATAAACTCTGCTCTATTGTCTTGCTGGCTACATTATTAATTTGTTCTACTATTACTACTCTATCCTTTTCTATTATATTCTTAAGTTGCTTCAATGATTTGCTAACATTATCGTTGATTAAAATTTGCTGGTTTAAATTGGTAATTTCATTATGATTATTAATTTCTACATTTCTAAGATGATTTTCAATATTTACCCTATCCTCCTCATCCATCGTGCCAAAAAGCCATTTTGATGCACTTCCTATCAAATTTATAAGCCCTCTTTTCTCTCTCTTGATTCTAGGTATAATAGTGTTCACTTTATTAGTCACATGTATAAGTTCGTTTCTAAGTAAGTCTTTGTGTTGCACCCCAAGATGTTCTATGTTTCTTGAAATGTCGTTTAACACTTCTATAATTTCCAGTGGTTTGATTAAGTGAATTATTATATCTGTTTCAGTTACGATGTCTGCTTTGTTCATCTTTATTTCTGTAAACCCAGCCTGTTCCTTTATTTCATCCATGCTTAGATTAGAAGTCCGTTAATCGGTGTCATTAAATGACAATTAAATGACATTAACAATAGTATCATGAAGAGCTGAAAAATTTTGGTGGTCGTTTAATGTTAGTAATATGTATGTTTGTGAGTTTGCTTTTCTTAAATCTAGGCTGGTGCTTATGGCGAACTGCTTTGTAATTTCTAACAAATCCTGTGGATCTATATTCTTTATAATCTTCTCTATTGTAGTTAGCTTTTTCTAAGTCTTTCTTTTACTGCCTTTAAATTATGCCGTATTTTGTCAAAGTCTATTTTGTGATACTGTACACTAGAAGAAGAAGATTTAATCGTTGAATGAAACCTGTTATAATTTCTAACAGCCTGATACAACAATCTTTTGATGGATATGTTGTTTGCATTTATTTTTAGTATTCTAAATTTCTCAATAAGGGTGCTGTGGAATCGTTCGACGTCCGAATTCCCCGTATGGCTATTGGGTTTAGTGTAGTGGATGTCTATTCCTTCTTTCTGCATTAAGTCTTTAATATGAATTGAATTAAATTCATTATCGGCTATTATTTTCTTAGGTTTTCCCATTTTAGAGAAATGATTTTCTAACTCCTCCGCTATTGTTATGTGATTTCTGTCAGGTAGATAGTATGCCATTCCGAATTTTGAGAATTTATCGATTATTGTCAGAAAACTACATTTCATTATGACAAATGTGTCAATATGAATTATTTCATTTAAATCCGTGGCGGTTTCGGTCAGACGAAACTTGGGCCTAATTGGTCTTCTATCATATTTCGCTTGTTGGCATAGTTCGCATTGGCCTATAACGATTTGTATTACTTCTAATAGTTTAGGAAAATAAATTTTGTTTTTTATTTGATTGTACGTTTCGTGAATACCTGAATGCAAACTTTCCCTTACATGATATAATGCAATTTGTTTAACGGCTTCTGTCTCAGTTAATATATCTAATGCTCTGTAAGAACATTTTATAAATTTAATTTGGTTGTCGTTTGAAAACATTTCCCTGAGTTTTTGTTGTACTATGTTATACTGAGGGTCTGGAAGTTCTGAAAATATTCGAGTTATACCCTTTTTAATGAATTTTCTAAATATATCTTCCAAATTACTAAAATCGTGTTCGGATATATAAATTACTCTTTTCCCATGAACTATTTCTATTTCCTGTGTTTTGTTATTTGTCAGAATTATTTGAGTCTTATGTTTATTCACTATTTCTTCTTTAATTGGTATATGATTCAATAGATCTTCTCTAGCGGAGTGTGCTGTTGCCATTGTTAAAGCGTCATATTCTTCGTCTAGATTTTCTTCTTCCGTATTAAATAATATTGGTAAGTCTGAATCATTATCGTCTACTTTATTTAGAATGGTATTCGTATGAGTAAGGTCTGAGGAGTTCTCTCCACTGTTAGACTTGACGTCCTCGTTAGTCTGGATCCTACTTAAAAAATCGGCAACCTTGTTTGTCTTTCCCTTTAAATATTCTATTTGGAAATCATATTGTCCCAATTTCAACAACCATCGTTGGTGTCTTGGAGATATATCTTTTCCATTGTGCTTAGCATGTAAATACTTAATAGGCTGGTGGTCTGTAAATATTTTGAATTTATTATCGTAAAGGTATGGTCTGAAATAGTTTACGGACCACATAATTGCTAGGAACTCTTTGTCCGTTGCAGAATAATTCTGCTCATGTTTATTAAGAGTTCTTGATGCGAAACAGATAGGATGGCCTTCTTGTGACAGGACAGCGCCTATTGCGTAATTCGATGCATCAGTCGTTAATTGAAATTGTTTTTCAAAATTAGGATACCTAAGGATCGGGGGGTTACTTATTAACATCTTGAGTTTTTCAAAAGCTTCTATATAGCTGGGATCGTTTATATTTATTCTTGTATCTTTCTTGAGATATTTGGTGATTGGTTGGGCTACCTTGGCATAATCCCTAATGAATTTTCTATAAAATCCCGTCATACCCAGGAAACTTTTGATTTGTTTCTGTGTTGTTGGTAGTTCTAGAGTTGTTATTGTCGAAATTTTTTCATTGTTTGGTTTCAGTCCGTCTTTTGTCAATACATGTCCGACAAACTCTGTTTGTCTTTTTAAAAAGTTACATTTATCAACCTGAATTTTTAGTTTCTTTGATTCGAGTACCTTGAATATGTCAGAGATTGCCTTTATATGTTCGGTTAGTGACGTACTGAAGATAAGTATGTCGTCGAGATACACAACACATGTTCTATTAATGTAGTCCCTTAGAATCTCATTCATCAGCCTTTGGAATGTCGCTGGGGCATTCTTGATACCGAATGGCATTCTAATGAACTCATACGGTCCATGGGGTGTTACGAAGGCTGTTTTCTTCCTATCCTCTTCTTTAATTAGAATTTGGTGATACCCTTTCGCCAAATCTATTGTGGTAAAATATTGCGCTCTACCCAACTTGTCTAATATAGAGTCTATATTAGGAAGTGGGTATTTGTCGTCAATAGTGACTTCATTAAGCTTCCGATAGTCAATAACTATGCGGTACTTTTTTGTTCCCGAATTATCACTTTTCTTAGGGATGACTATAAGCGGACTGGAATATTTGGCGTTACTTTTTCGTATTATTCCTTGTTCCTCCATCTCTGCAATTTGTTTCCTAACCTCTTCCTCGTGTTTTGGCGGGTATCTGTATAATTTTGCGTTAATCTGTTGTTCAGTAATTTTTTTAATCTCATGTTCGACTTCAGGAGTGCTTGTAAGCTTGTCTCCATCTTTGAAAAATAATTTACTAAATCTATCAATTAAGTTAGTTATGGCTCTATACTCTTCTTTATTCAGATGGTCTAATTTAAAATGTCCCGTTTTATCATTTGCTTCTAGTGTACATACTTTGTCGATTTCGTATGGTTGATTTAGTAATTTTATTGTTTTGAAAATATTAATTTTTTCATCTATTATACTCAACGAGGAGCCTGTATCTATTAAAGCTAGGTATTTTTGTTTTTTGATAGTAAACTGAATTATTGGAAGTCCGTCCGAGGCTAGTTGATAAAAAATGATGAAGGGTTAACTTCATTCTGCGATTCCCTACTATTATTAATAGAACATGATCCATTCCTTTGCTCGGACACATTCTGTTGGTGGCAATATTGGCCCGAATGTGATCCTAGGTTTCCTGGATGTGGGTTCTGTTCATTTATAATATTTACTTGTTTATTTCTTTGGATATTCTCTACCTCCATTGCTTCTTGTCTAGAGAAATTTTGAGTTTGGCGATATTGCCCTGAATTTCTATTAAAGTTTTGTTGTTGATAATGCTGACCTGAGTTTCTGTTCGAACTATGCTGTTGATGGTATTGGCGTGAATTTCGATTGAAGTTATTTGAGAGTTGTTGGTATTGATTGGGTCTTCTGTTAAAATTTTCTTCTTGCTGATATTGATACTGATTTCTATTAAAATTCTGTTGACGATATTGGCTAGACCTATTATTACTAAAATTTCCTGAATTGGTTGGGTTCTGATTACTATGATTAGCTCTATATTCTATATTTCTATTTCTGTTTTCAGCTTTAAAGTTATTTAATTTATTATAATCTTTAGTAAGGTTCCTTCTTTTTTTAAATTCTTCTCTAATGCAAGTATCCTCATAGTTACGTTTTCGCATAATAGTAATTATTTTATTTAGATCAGATTCATCATAAATTTTCTCTAGTAGAGTTCCCTGCGTTATTTCTTTTATTTTATTAATTAACATTACTTCTACAGTACTCAAATCAATATAATGGTCACTTTCGTAATAAATTCTTACTTCGTTACTTTTATACTTTATATTTTGAATCTCTACAGCTAGTTCACTTACATTGTTGACTCTTATGTTGTGTAAATTAAATTACGGTTAATTCATTTACTTTAAAAAAAATATATTTATTTCTTAAACTGGCAGAGGTTCTGCCTCTTAAAATGAACTGAACAACTTGAATAACTTATCTCTACCTTAAATACCTAATAAACGCTGTCACTGCAATTTGGCACCTTGATGTGAGGAGCGCGTCGATCGTGGGAACGTTGCTGACGTTGGCATTCGATGACCGGTGTGACGGTTGTGGGAACGTTGCTGACGGTGGCATTTGATGACCGGTGTGGCGGTGTTTGGTTCAGCAGACTTGCTGACTCGATGACTTGAATGCGGCATGTGTTGGGTTTGCCTGCATATTATGTTGCCTTAACTCCTCCGCCCTTAAGAGTAAACGTCCTCGTTTACTTAGAAGAATGGTATCTGGCTTATGCGGGAAGTTGTAGCCCTTGGAACAGGTGATGGTGAAGATGTTGGTGGGGATTTGGTCTGTGAGTTTGCGTTGATGGTGCTGAGCGTTGATTTGGTACTTGCTACTGTTTTTCTGAAGACTATGGCTATGATGATGACGAGTGCGAATAGTAGACAGACTCCAATGCTCATTACTGTCCTATTTTCCACTTTTGTCCTCAAGAGTTGAATGTAGGGGGTGTTGTTTGCATGTAATTCTTTTATAAGCTCCAGTGATAACGTTTCTTCCACTTCGTGGTGCTGTGCTGACGTTTGTTGCAGGATGGCTGGGAGAGGGTTGAGATGCGTTGACTCGAAAGATTTGAATGTTTTTTTTCCAATTTGTAGGCTGCTGTTGTAGTATTTAATCAGGAATGTGCCATTGAGGGCAACCGGTTCATCGTCGATTATGATTTCTCCATCGTACTGGTTTAGAAAAATGATGTCAGATGATATTTCTTCAAGGTCTGGGATGTGTTGGCCATTAATTGCAGTACAGTTCGCTACTTTGCTATTTAATAAATTTGGTATACAACTAGTGTTACTTAAATTGATTACATTGTTTTTGTTACAGATTGAAAACTTATTTACTGTCCTACAATTGACATTTATACCATATATTTCATTTTCACATTTTAAAATTTCATTAAATTCAACTTTGATTGCTTTATTTTCTTTCTTTACTGGTTTAATATTTAACTTATTACATATTTTTTCTTTAACTGTAGGTAGGCTTACAATGTATAATAGTACAGAATTATTAAAAGCTACTTTTATTTCTGAGAAGTCCATTGCTTCTTCTATATCTTTGAATAATATACCTTTATTATTTATTATTTTTTCGATTACATTTACTTCATTTCTTGATAAAATATAAGAGTTTATAATATTGGCTTTTGCCCAATGTAAAGCATACATAATATTTTTTATTTCATCTTTTACTATATCTAATCTGTATTTTATACTGAAAACAATTTCCTCTATTACATTTGTATTTTCTTTTACAATTTTACTTATGGAATTTGTTTTATTTATTATATCTTCGATTTTATTGACTAAAAGGTTATTTATAACAGTTTGTTTATTATTATTTTCAAGTGCGTTATTTATTTTTTCCTTGATTATCTCGAAGTCGTGATTATCGGGAGTGCCTGCTATGAACTTCCAAGCGCTTCCAATGAAGTCAAGCGATCTTTTAGCTTTATGCTGATTGGGGATTAAACGTGAAAGGATTGATCTAATAGATGAGATTTCTTGAGATAGAAGATAGAAACTGGGATGGGAAGTTATAAGGTTTTCTCTCATGTACGATTCTATGTTACTTAAGGCTTGCGGATATACGGATAAGTCTATTTCATGAATTAGTTTGTAAGTTCCGGTTTGTATTCTAGATGTTCCGGTGTTAATAGCCACTAGTCTTGCGTTCGTGTAGTCCAGTATTTGTACGTCACCTAAACAGTCAGTCAGTAAAAGTCTGGAAAGAAAGTTTGAGATTAGGATTTTATGTGAGATTTGTGAACTACCTTTCCTGATTGGGTGAGAACGGTAGTTTTATTGTTTTCTTTAACAACTTCTTTTGAATATCTTGGAGAGAGTTTTGATCCTACTCTCTTATTTTTTCTGACATAAATTATTTCTCCTGTTGAGTAATCTTTGATTGGGGGTTTCCCTTTATTGTGATAGGTCAAGTCATGTTGTTGTTTGTCTTCTAGTTTGGCTTTCACTTCTGAACGAATCTTGTCAATTTGAGGGGGGTCTATGTTCCTACTGAAAAATATGTCCACTGGTTTCTTACGTGTTACCGAATGTATCGTGAAATTATAGGCATTAACTGCAGTTTCAAGTAATTCCGTGAAGGATCTATGTACTTGTTCCTTTCCAATGCAACGCATAAGTTCAGCAAGAGTCGAATGAAATCGTTCGACTTGGCCGTTCGATGTGCTCGTATATGGGGGTGTTGTGAATACTTCCATGCCAAATTCGTTCTTAAGCATGAATATAATTGGTGAGGAATTGAAAGACTTCTCATTATCGAATACTATAGTCTTCGGTATTCCATAGGCAAATATGAGTTCTCTTAGCGGTTGCCTAACATCCTCAATAGCTTTAGATTGTATTTTCTTGACTTGAGCGTATTTAGAAAATTTATCAAGTGATGTTAACACTAAATTGCCTTCGGTTGAGAAAATGTCAACATGAATAATCTGTCCAGGATAAGTCGGAATTGGAGTTGCCTGAATTTCAATTTTATCGGGGTGACGGTCATATTTGTTTTCTTTGCAAATAGAGCAGAGTTTGATTATTCTTTTTAATTTTCGCGACATTCCGGGAAAATAGAATTTTTCGAGAATTTGCTGTTTATTCTCTCGTTCATTCCTATGAGCACGTTGATGGGTGGTAATGATGATTTCTTCTTGTCTAGTTTCACTTGTTACGTCTTCTACAATTGCTTGGGAGAATCTTACACGATAATTCGCAAAATTATTTCTGTAAATTTCTTGGATCATTCCCTGGATTCGTTCTTCCGTCTTTATGCAGTTGGTAACTGTAGGGTTCAGTCTGGCCTTAAGAATTTCAATAAGTTTATCAGTTGTGTAGGATTGTTCAGTTATAATATGCCTGTGATATGTGGGAAAAACTATGCGAAACTCGTAATTGCTTGTGTTACCCGTATTGAGGAATATTTGATTTTTGAATACATTGATAGGCGATTCAACGCTGAATATCAGCCCATGTGATGAACTCTCATCACTATGTATTGTTGGAGTAAGGGAGTTTATTTCGGTTCCGGTGGGAAGTCTGGAAAGTGCGTCTGCAACTACGTTTGTTTTGCCAGGTTTATATATTAATTCGTAGTTGTATTCTTCCAAAATAGCTTTCCATCTTTTCAGTTTAGAGTTATTGTTTTTATTGCTCAGGGAATAGGTGAGGGGTTGGTGGTCAGTATGAATTATCACTTTTGCTGTCCCGTAGAGATAATTTCTGAAGTTGTTAAGTGCCCATATTATAGCTAGCATTTCCTTTTCGTTGGCTGCGTAGCTTTCTTCTGTTTTACTTAATGTTCTAGATATGAACATAATGGGCTTATCTCCTTGTGACAATACAGCACCAAGGGCATAGTTAGAAGCATCAGTTACTAATTCGAACGGTTTTGTGAAGTCTGGGTAAGCGAGTACAACTTCTTCCGATGTTAATGTGTTTTTGATTTTTTTAAAAGCTGTTTTGGCGGATTCGTCTAAATGGATAAGTTTCTTGCTTGAAATGTTTTTGGACAATCGTCCATCCTCCCCCCTTAAGAGGGCTGTTAGGGGTTTGGCCAGCTTGGCGTAGTCCCTAATGAAGCGGCGATAGTACCCTGACAGGCCAAGGAAAGAGCGAAGTTCCTTCAGGGTATTCGGATATGGAAAGTCTTGGATTGCTTTGATTTTTACCGGATTGGTTTTAATGCCGTTAGGCGAAATGACGAAACCCAGGAATTCTACTTCTTGTTTGTAGAATTCGCACTTATCCAGTTGAACTTTCATATTTGCATCATGTAATGTTTGAAAAACTTTCCGAATATTTTGTTCATGCGTAGCTTCGTCCTTGCTGTAAATGACTATGTCATCTACGTAGACATCGCATATTTTACCGATGAGGTTACGAAGAATGTCGTCAAGCGTCCTTTGAAATATGGCCGGTGCATTCTTGAGACCGAATGGAAGCCTAAGAAACTCGAATTTTCCATTATTGATAGAGAATGCTGTTTTTTTTGGAACCCACTTTTCAAGTCTATAACGGAAAAAAATTTATTATCGCCGAGATGTGCAAGGATTTCGTTAATTTGGGGAATCGGGTATCGATCCGGGATAGTAATGCTGTTTAGCTTCCTATAATCTATTACGACCCGATATTTCTTCTTACCAGAAGCATCAGCTTTTTTTGGCACTATCCATACTGGTGAATTGTATGGGGACCGTGAAGGCCTAATTATTCCATCATTGAGAAGCTGCTTTATTTGTTCTTCAACCTCGCTTTTAAGGGACATAGGATATGGGTAAAATTTGGTGTATACAGGTGAATCAGATGTTGTTCTGATTTCGCCTTTTACTCTTGTTGTGTAAGCGAGTTTTTCCTCTGGTTCTTCGAAAAGTTTGGGAAAGTCGTGCACGATTTTATCAATAGAAGCTTTTTGTTTTGAAGACATATGATCGGTTCGGATATTTATAGTATTCACAGATTGCGAAGCCATCTGTTTAATGCGTATTTTTAACTGATTATTAACAAGCATGTAGTTATCCTTTGCGTGAATGACAGCCGAGAGATTCTTCAAGCTATCATTTCCAAGGATCGCGTGGAAAGATTTAAATTTTGGCATGAGAAAGAATTTGTGTTTAATATTTTCGAGACCAAAAAGACTAATAAAAGTATGGTGAGTTACTTGAACGTTACCACCAATGGAATTACAACAGAATGGTTTTTCGTTTGGTAAGGGTTTATTTATTAAAGACGGCTGTATATAATTTTTATTGGATCCCGTGTCAATCAAGATTTTCAGAATGTCTCCACTCTTCGTTGCACATTCGAAATACGGCAGCGAAGAGTCACTTAGTCTAAAAAATGTATGTCGCTTAGTTCCGTGACATAATTTGAGCTGGTGATTTCCGGTTGAGTTATTTCGATATACTCCTGGAAAGACTCGCCATATTCAGTCACGTTGTTCATGTCGGCTTGTGCTTCTTCATATCGGTTGAATTCCGCATCTTCTGTCATAGTACCCAGATGAAAGTTTCTTTGCATCTTGGTAGGATGGACTTGATGAGATTGAGGAGCTGATGGTCGTTTTGGTGCCGGAGGCCAATTCTCCATTCGCGGTCTGTTTATGTAATTGACCTTGTTCGTACGGATTGTTTCTGCATCCATAGGCTCTGGTGGTGGTTGCCTTGGAGTAGCAAAGAATTGTGGACGTTGCTGTTGATATTGTTGTTGCTGATGTTGATGTGGTGCAAACTGTCTCTGGGGCCTCGGAGGTGGAATGGGCCTTGCATTGTATTGGGGTGCCACTTGTTGTCTCTGTGGCTGTACAAAGTCAATTCTGGGTAAAATGGTTGACGATTTTGGACTGGATTGGGGATTACTCGTCTTGCTGGAATTGGTGGTGGTTCCGGATGATTTATCCTCCTATTATGCTTGCAATGGCGTACTGCGAGCGGTAGTTTTGGTTTTCTAACCTCAAACACAAGTGCAATGCTTGGGGTAGATCTACCGGTTCTCGCATTCCCAAAAGTCTGGGAAGATCGCCTTTCAGTCCTCGAATGAAGGTGTCAAGGGCTTTATCTCTATAGGTTTGCATGAGCAAATTTAGAGATTCGGCACTGACATCCATGCATGCAATTTTATTAAGTATGAGTGAAAGGTGCGAATACACCGATTGGTAGAATTCTTGAATGGACGTGTTACCCTGTACCAACGCCGTCATTTGGTACTCTAGAGTACCCAAATCACGCTTGTCTGCATAATGCAGAGTTAAGCATCGGGATATGCAGTTCCAGTCTAATGGAGTATTGTAAGACTCCAGGACGTGGTCTGCATTTCCAATTATTTTGTTTCTTATAGTGTTTAATATACCAAAATACTTTGCCGATCCTTTGATGGAATCGTAGATTTTTAAAATACGCTCTACGCTTTTACGCCATGAGCTAAATTCACCTGGATTACCAGAGAATTCGCGTAGGCTACGTACTACATCCGGGATTTTATCGAGATCATTAATATTCTGGTTTGGTGAAATGGTTTGATCAATTCCCGTGAATTGATCCGCGTACGGGTTTAAGATTGAATGAATTAGAGCGCGGCCCTCAGTACTCAGAGCTTCGCGTATCATAGAACTAATGAGAGATTGGAGTGGGGGATTCATGACAGGATTTTCGTTGGGTCTTCCAGAAGAAGTTGAGGCTTGATTCGCTTGAGCAGCATGTGCAGCTTGAGCGGCTTGAGCAGCCTGAGCGGCAGCTTGTTCGAGAACGGAAGGTCTTACGATATTTTCGTTAGTCATTTTAACGAGATGTCAAGATAATCAGGATAAATTTAAGACAAATCAAGATAATTAAGGTAAATTCAAGATATTTTCACTACAGAACAATATAATTTAAAGTATTTTCACGTCAAATTAAGAAAATTTAATATTATATAATATGTTATTAATATTTGCAATAATTAGATCTTACAATAATATGATGATCCTCATCCTATGGGTGGTGGCGGCTAGCTGCTGCTTCCCGTTTGTTTTCACTACTAGGGGGCCCTTGAATTTTCCACACCCCTGTTGTCTTACACTACACCTTACTGCTACCTTGCTTTTCAACTAAGTCCTTCGCGACACTACTTAAGGGTCTCTTTTTTTTCAACACTACTTGAGGGTCTCTTTTTCTTTTCGACACTACTTGAGGGTCTTCTTCTTTTTTTCTTTCGACACTACTTGAGGGTCTTTTTTTTTTTTTCGACACTGAATGTTTTGGCACTACTTAAGGGCACTATAATCACTCTGCGTTCGCGACGGGTTCCGGGACATAGGCAGTATACGATTTTTTTGCACTACTTAAGGGCTTAATCGATTTTAAACTCACGAATGAAAATTGCGCTACTTTAGGGCTTCTACTTTCAAACGCGATACCTATGTCCCTGCTCGGGCGCCAATTAAATTACGGTTAATTCATTTACTTTAAAAAAAATATATTTATTTCTTAAACTGGCAGAGGTTCTGCCTCTTAAAATGAACTGAACAACTTGAATAACTTATCTCTACCTTAAATACCTAATAAACGATGTCACTGCAATTTGGCACCTTGATGTGAGGAGCGCGTCGATCGTGGGAACGTTGCTGACGTTGGCATTCGATGACCGGTGTGACGGTTGTGGGAACGTTGCTGACGGTGGCATTTGATGACCGGTGTGGCGGTGTTTGGTTCAGCAGACTTGCTGACTCGATGACTTGAATGCGGCATGTGTTGGATTTGCCTGCATATTATGTTGCCTTAACTTGTATGCGTCTGAAAATTTCACTGGGCTCCGTATCCGGTTGATATCTCAGCTTCAATGTTGTTTTTATCTCGTTCCAATCGTCTGGATGTGACAGGTTCAATACAGTTTCCTTGGCTTCTCCTTGAATTTTTTCATTATATATTGTCCTCACCCTGTATTTTTTCAGGGGTTCGCTGGTCACTTCAGATAAATAGAGCTCTACGTTCGCCAGGAAAGAGTTAATTGTTACTTCCCCACTTCCTGTGTTCCTGTGAAGGTTGTCATGTGTCTCACTTCCCTCAAAACCCTTTCTCGGTCCTCTCTCGTTGTATCACTCCCTCTAAGTTTTTTTTTTTTTTTTTTACTTTTATTTTACTTTTCTAAATCACTTGTAAGATAATTTCTTGTTAATCAGTTAACACGCTTACAACGCGTTTACAACACGTTTACAACACGTAGTTTCGATCACTAGATAACTTTTTAATTAGTTATCCTACCGACTGCGCCAACTATGTCTTTGCCAAAAAGAAATATAAAAATAGAAACACTTCATTTAATTTCAAACACTGAAATATTTTATTTTTCATCCAAAAGTCTTAACACTTAATTGATTCTTTTATTTTATTTACGACCGATCTCGTCTACGGTTTTAGATCAACTCTAAGAAACTTTCCAATCGTCTTCCCACTGAAAATGCATTAAGTGCATTATCAGCAAAACGTGTCACTAAATGTGCACTGTAATTTCCTTCTGTTTGTTTGTTTCAACGATCGGGTTATCGTTCGCTCCGTGAAGGAATGTACAAACATGAACAATTATGGGTGGAAGTTTTTTGTCACCGTACCGAATATCGTACGAATACATCCGCTAAACGGGTGTCGAGTGGTGTTGGATGGGAAGGTGTCATACATAACTTGCAAGGCTTCCGTCATTTGATTTTTTCCCAGTCTATCGGGCATTACTTTTATCCAAGATTAATCCGTTTTTTCGCGCACATCCACTGATTTTTTGTTATTTTTATTGTCGAAAACCCCACACCTGAGTTTTAGTGAAACTATTTCGTTCTTTTATTTAAATGTTTAGTATACACGTCCACCCAGTGTGACTGCTCTAGAATGATCTCTGGTATGGTAGATTTATGTTATTAAATTCGTGACCTGACTCGGTTTCATGCCTTTTTCAGTTAAGACATGGCCTAAAAACTCTGTGTCCTTTTGAAGAAAAGAACATTTATCAAACTGCACCTTCAGATTATGTTTGGCAAGGACATTGAAGATCGTGGTAATAGCAATAAGATGTTCTTCAAAACTAGTGGAAAATATTAAAATATCCTCAAGGTAGACGACGCAGATCTTATTTATGTGATCCCTTAATATTTCATTCATAAGACTTTGGAACGTCGCTGGGGCGTTCTTGAGGCCAAAAGGCATCCGAGTAAACTCATATAAACCGTTTCGGGTTACAAATGCAGTTTTATGAACATCCCTCGGGTGCATTTTGATTTGATAATATTCTTTAGCTTTAGCTTTAATACTGGGCTCTCCCTAGCTTATCTAATATACTGTCGATATTAGGCAGAGGGTACTTGTCGTCTAACGTGATTTCATTTAATTTTCTAAAGTCCACACAAAGTCTGAATTTTTGTTCTCCTGCTTTACCGATCTTTTTTGGGACAACCACTATGGGGGAGGAATACCTACTATTTGATTTCCTAACAATTCCCTGTTTCTCCATTTCTGTAACCTGCTTCCGAACTTCTTCTTCATGTTTCGGAGGCAACCTATAAAGCCTTGAATTAATCTGTTGATCAGTGGTCGTCCTGATCTCATGCATAATCGAATCTGTATTGGTGAGCTTGTCGTCTTCTTTGTAAATTAAACCCTGGTACTGCTTTAATATTTTGTGAATTTCCTCTCTTTCCTGGACGTTTAAATGAGCAAGATCTATTTTGACGGTGTTTTGACTTGTTAGTTCATAATATTCAACTTCTTGGGATTCTTCCGAATATAGATTAATTTTAGCGGTGTTTACTAGTTTGATGAATTTTTTGTTTATATTAAGCTCAGTCACGTTCTTCCTAATTATATCCATACCCATAAGAAGATCATAGTGTTTATTGGTTAATGGCATTTTATACCACTTTAATTTGCTCTCATCACCCATCCGAAATTCTTCAGGTACGTCAGTAACAGTAACAATAATTTGTACTTGTTCTTTCGTTTTACTATTAATTGCGTTTAGATATACGGGTTTCTCTTCAAAAATAGGGAAATTACTACATTCAACTCTTGATGAGTTAATTAAACTGACTGTGGACCCAGTGTCTATTAATGCTTTATATTTTATTCTACCTATTGTTAAATTGCAGAATATTTTATTCCCGAGGTTTAGTTCCGAAAATCCGTCGGCTCTATACTATTTATTTCCTCATTACATGTGGCTGAACTACTAGTTCTACTTTCATTAGCTATGTATGTTGGCTCCTAAATTGTTAACTTCCATCGGTTGTGGGTATTGACTATTACTCCTAGCTTGCCCTGACGGGTTAAATACTTGGAAAGAATGTTGTCTTGATTGTCCTGATCTATTATTGTTATAGTTTCTGTTCTGTCCTGATCTATTGTTATAATTTCTGTTTTGTCCTGATCTATTGTTGAAATTTCTATCTTGGCTATTGCGATCCTGGCTTCTGTTCAAATAATATTGTTGACCTATTTGTCCTGCATTTCTACTTTGAAATGAACTATTATTACTATAGTTTCCAGCCCTCTCAGAGTCGACATTTCTTGATTGTTTGCTGGTTTGGTTAGACGTAATATTAAAGCTATTTTTATTATTTTTTTTTAAATCCCAGTCACTATCTGGGATATATGTCCGTAAAATAGACAGTATTTTATTTAGATCGAACTCATTTCTTATTTCTCTACTCAGTTGCCCAATTGTTAACTCTTTTACTTTAGCTACAATCAATAGCTTCGGAGTTTATAATCTCCGTGTTGTTAATTTCGTACAATGCGTATTCATAAGTTTCTTTTATTAAATAATCTACCTCATTACATAGTTCTAGGATGCTATTTACCTTAAGGTTATTTATTTTTGAGAGTACGTTGTTGAAATCTATAACGGGACGGAAATGATGTATTAAACGGCCCTTCTGCTTGATCCATTCAGCCCTCTCTCTTTGTTGCTCGGCCAAATCGCCTATACTCGTCATTCTTTCCGTATTATTTTCTCGTATCCCTTTCGTAATTATTTCGTAATTCCACTATTCACTACTTTTAACTTTCTTCTATTCTCCTAGTGTTCATTATTTCGAAGGACCAAATGTAGTACCAAATGCTTCGATACGAGTAGCTACCTTTCCTCTGGAGAGGGGATAGCTACTCAACACTGGAAACTGCTTGTAG
Source organism: Xylota sylvarum (assembly GCA_905220385.1). Lineage (NCBI taxonomy): Eukaryota > Metazoa > Arthropoda > Insecta > Diptera > Syrphidae > Xylota > Xylota sylvarum. The sequence goes on from LR999959.1 coordinate 38,006,847, forward strand.
ACTTGAATACCCACCTTACCACTGGTGGGGGACTTTATTGAACAATTCGTGTCTTCTTTTATATGTACATCTTTTTTGCTTATTTCGTAAATTCTAAGAATACACCAAAATTAGCTTGGTTTATAATAAAATATGATATAATACAAAAAATGCTTATGTTACGCTAAACTACCTATGAGAAATATTTATTGCTCACCAAGCAATAATTAATAAAATGGAAGTGCAGTGAGTATATGCAATATGTGTGTATTGTACAGTGACTCTGTACATTAATTGTACAGAGGTTTTGCCCACATGGCACAAAACTTGTCTATAACCTTTGTATCACCTTATACACTAAGATATAAATTATAATTTACCGTGACCTTGAACTCAGCTTATTAGGTCCCCACTGAAGGATCCTTTGCATTTTCTTCCACACTTATTAGGCGAATCACTTCTCTAGTAGCTACTATTCTTCAGTTTGTACCTATCGTTTGGAAGAACTCCGACAACTTCGTACGGCTCTTGATAATGAACGTCTAATTTAGACTTCTGAATCTGGTTACCTGCCTTATCGCCTATCTCCAATGGTTTTGGTTTACATTTGCTTCTCTCAAATCTGGTTTTCATACGTAGAGCGAACTTTCGTTTCTCTTAAACTGTACTGAGTGATTATTGTTGTTGAAATTTCGATACTGTCCTAAGTTATTATTGCTAAAATGCTTGCTTTGACCAAAAGTGGTTCTATTGCTATTTTGTTCATTACTAGAATTCCTTGATGGACCTGGCTGATTAGCTTTCTCCCTATAGTAATTCTGACTATAATTATGTTTCACACTTTGTGGGTAAATTTAATTTTAAATTCCTTACTACCTTTTCTACTACCTTTAATGAATAACTTCGTATTCGTCTAATAATCCCAAAACGTCAAATTTATTAAACGTTTCTATTAAGGTCATATTTGCTGTTATAGTGGTTCTATAGCTACCAGTTATCATATCTTTTACTATGTCGACTAAGTGTTTATCATTGTTATCTGGACTATAATTAGTAGGCTTATTAGTATCGAATTCATATAATTTATTTAGTCTAAATTTGATTGACCTAATTATATTAAACAATTCCCTTAAATTTAGTACCTTAACATTTCTGCATTCATCCATCAGTTGCTTGTAACTTCGTCTTGGTCGGAAGTAGGTGATAAGCTCCGCTTTTACTTTCTCCCAAGTCAGATCCCTGTCTAAGTGTTGAATTGCTTTGCTTGCTTCGCCTTGGATTTTCTCCTTAAAAACGGTCAGCAATCCATGTAGAAGTAACGGTTGGTTGTGGCCGCATAAAGTCGCGACGTTTTCCACTGCACATATAAATCCTTGAAGAGGGTAATCATTCTAACCGCTAAAAGTTTTTAATTTTCCTTGAAACTTGTGTAGAATTTGGTCCGCCGTTAATTGAAACAAATGTGTTGGCAATACTGGTGGTGTTTCTAATTGTTGCCTCAATGTTTGTATCTCCTGCTCATGTTGCAATTGCAATTGGTGAAAAGCTTACCTTAGAGCTTCGATTTCCTGTTGTTGTCGTTCAGTCATAACTTCTGGTCGGTTAAGATTTCGATTTAGATCCAAAAGTTCTTGTCTTTTTCTCATAAAATCACTTTCACCACTTTGTGGGTGTTATTTTATTCACTTTGTTTTTTATTTCTTTTTCAATTCTTTTTTTTTGATGATTAATGATAATTAGCAATCACTTTTACACTATGAATATCAATTTTTATTTTTGTTTCTCGTTTTTATACACTACTTTTGTCACTTTGGTATTCTCGATCTTAGTTCGAGCTATGTATGTGATAACCTAAACGTACTTTAGAAGTTTTACTTTTCCACGATTCGAATAACCGACTGCGCCAGTTATGGATGGCTATATTACTTTATCCAAAGAAAAAGCTACAAACTTAAAATTTTAAAATTAAAACGGAAGTTTATTGGTTGGTTGTTTACTTAAGACTATGTACATACATGAAAATACATGAAAAATAATTCTATCGCTAACATTTTTTGCTTACTTCACTAAAATTTCCGAAAGCAGTGAAAATTCATAATCGATGAATTCACAAACGATAAATTCGCATAAATTCAAGAACGAGGTAAATGCACTGGATGCATCGAGTGTAAATTCAGTTCATGGGAACCTTGAAAGTTTCCCATACTTTTGTCGGTGTTGTCAGTTTCCCTAACTGAATATTAAATCTAACAACTTGTCAATCAGTTATTGCAAGCCCAACTCAGTTCATTCCGGCTTACCTCAGTGCGGAACACTCCCGGTTATTGACTTTTGGGAATGTAACTTGCGCTCCTCCAATGGAATTCAAACATCGGAGTGTACCAATTCTAAGATTCCAGTTTTCTCAAACAGTCGAAACTGAGACTCCCATCCTGCGATGCCATAAATTCTGATCTTGATTGACCTGAACTGAGAAATTTGTGCCTGTCGATGATGGCAGCTTAACTTACAAATCTCCCTCAAGTGACGCGGTAAGGATTCGCTGATTCTTGCTATTAAAGATTTCAGCTCGGCTTCCCTGAAATCTGATTCCATTCCCCATTTTTATCAAGCAACTGACAGAAAACAAATTATCACAAAGGCCAGGCACATACAACACATTTTTTGCTGTAGCAATTTCTCCATTAAGCAAATTAAAACGAACACTCAACGAACCATGCACTCAACCTTCAATCGATTTTTGTCGATGACATCGTTCATCGGTTTTCTAACATTTTCGAACACATAGTCATCATCCCGGCACATAGTCATGTGGGACTATGTGAGTCAAGATACCCTTCTTGATTATTGACTACTTTCACCACTAAAGATGCGTACAATGCATTCGTGACCACCCTCGGCTGTTGTTGCTGTGACTTCTTTTCCGGGCAATTTTTAGCAAAATGTCCAAATCGATTGCACTGAAAGCAACTAACACGCTTCTGATTGAATTCCTTTTTGATTGAAGTGTTTTTGCCATAGAATGCCACTGTGTTGTCTGGTGCCGCCTTTATATTCTGCAGCAATTTTGTTTTCTTGGAGTCTGCTGTAATTGCTATACCAGTACTCTCTACGCCCATTATCATCGGTTGGTAATGTTCTGGTTCTTGGTTCTCAACAAACCAACTTTTCTCGACAACCCAGAGTCCTGAAATGCCTTTTCCAAATTGTTCCATACATCTTTAGCCGTCTCTGCGTTCTGAAAGTGGACAAAATTTACGGGATCAATTAGCAGAATGAACTTGGACTTCGCCTTTGTTATCAGCTTTGCATCAGTCAATCTCTCAAAATCTACTGCATCCGCTAGAAAACTTAAATATAAATTACTTTATTTTATTCGCGACTTTCCCTAACTTTCTTGTGCTTAATTAATTTGCTTTTTCTGGGCACATAACCTAAAGAAATCTGTAACTAAACGAGAAGCACAAGAAATAAAAGACCACACACTTCTGGGAACAAAAAGGAAGAGAGCTTTATTAAAGGAATGACGTCTGACGTTTCTGACGTAGAGGAAGACCTCGCCTTAGGTGGAAAGGGACCTCAACCAACTTGGTGTGCGAAACTTGAGGCAGCTAGCTAAAGATCGAGGTGGCTGGAGAGGCTTGTTGGTTGAGGCCCATGTCCACCCCGGACTGTAGCGCCACCTAAAGTAAAGTAAAGTTAAGCTAAGATTAGACGACGTGTAAAAAACCACATATTTGTGTACCCGTGATGTAATTTTGACGTCAGATGTTGTCATTAATGGTTACATATCGTCTAATAGACATAATTATATCAGTCGCATATAGCACATACAATTATGTGGACAGTATGTGGAACCCATTGCACACAAAAATATGTGCATTTTTATATATCATGTAATCGAGTGCCGCATACAACTTTTGGCATGTAAAAGTTTTGTTACACAAATATGTACCAGTAAAAATTGTGTATCCGTTTAAAATCCTACAGCTGCATATTTTTGTTATGTGTATGTTATGTGTTGTTATTAATGGAGCAAACAAGTGTGAATTTTGACACCCTATCTTAAGGGTATATTAAGTTTGACACATAATTTGTAACATAGAGAAATAATCGAGATACATAGACCCTATAAAGTACATATACATATATGTATATTCGTTATCAGCATCAATAGCGAAATCGATTGAGCGATGACCGTCCGTATGTCACCGCATTTTGGGCCTTAAATTTTGAGGTAGGAGGATGACATTTAATATCTGGGCTTCTGAGAAAAAGATACAGTTCAAGTGTAAAAATTGTGCAAATCCGCCCACTTTTTCATAATTTCACAAAATTATATGAAATCGAAAAATTTTGTAACAAAATGGGTATCAGTACCAAATGCAATATGACCACGCCCACTTTATAAGGGCTACATAGAAAAGAGGATAGGGTATCATACGATCCGTTCCAGACAGATTGTAGCTTTTCTGTATGTTTTATGTACGGTTGCACCAAATGAAGCAAATTATCAAACTTCAGCCGTCATCCGTACAAAATTCTGATATAAGCACAAAAACCTTCTGTTTCCCGAAGTCGCACCTAATTCTTTCTCCAAATGCGACGTTTCCATATAACTTTCATCTTTCCGTTTTTCCTCATCATTTTCAACCAGATCCATTGCCAAAACAACAACAATAGACCTTTTCGACTGCTTGTCAAAATTGTGACGTTTAAGCTGTTACGGACTTTTGGTGGCCAAACAAAGGGCGAAATCGTATGAAATATGTATCTATTAAAAGTGAAAAGAATTGTATAATGTGCGATATTTATAATATATTTTTAAGTTTCTTGTATGCAAATTCATACATACAAACGTTGTTAATCAGATTAAGCAATAACATCCCGGTTAAATTGTATTTTTAGTACCATAGTATCGCGTGAAACATCAGCTCTCCGTTTGGTTTGTGAAACATTCATATAAACATGAATTAAAATAATCACTGATTTAGTCGAAGTGTTGATAGGGACTGTTGTCTTCATTAAATAATATTAATTATTAACTTTATTTCAGTAAATATACCACATGAAAAACTAAATCGAGTGGAAAGGTGATTCTGCACACGACACCAGACTACTATAAATGTAATTTAACCGGATTTTTTTTGCTTGTACTGATTAATAACATTTGTATGTGTAAATCTGCGTACAAGAAACTTCAAAATATATAACAAATATCGCACATTATACAATTCTTTCCACTTTTAATAGATAATTCATACGATTTCGCCCTTTGTTTCGCCACCAAAAGTCTGTGACAGCTTAAACGTCAAACGGCGAAAAGGTCTATAGCAGACCACTTCTTTCTCGACATTGTATTTGTGAAACTTCAAAAAGCACCATATGAAATCGTCGCTGTGCACATGTTAACCGAATGTTAACAATTTACACGTAGTATAATCAACACAAAAATATGGAGCAAATGTTGTGTACGCATTTGTAACCACATTATATGCGATCGCCAAGAGCACATATTTTTATGCGGCTTTTTTTACACAATACACATATCGTGTAATACACACATTATGTAGTTCGCCACTTTCGCACCACGTACCAAATATGCAACTCGTATGTCGAACTTTTCTTTGACGTCACGGGTACACAAATATGTGGTTTTTACACGTCGTCTAATCTTAGCTTAAGTCTGACATTTATGAATACATCGTATTTGTAGTATTGCCAGCATTAATTAAATTATTGAGTTTTGATTTTCAAAACACCAACTGTGTGGTGTTTATTTTGTTTTCCTCCGGTAAATACAACAATTTGCGTCCCATGTTATTCGATAAATGTGGTCGTCTAGTTCATGAGATTGGCTGCTTATGGTCTTGTGGTCTTTCCGCATGATGTTGAGTGTTGCATCTATTAGTGAAGTTTGATTTTTCAATAAGTCAGAAAGATGTACTCCGTTTTGTTCAACCTTTCGTATCGTAACTTCCATATAGTCAGCACATTCGGAACCAAGTGTACCAAGTAGTGTATTAGCTACATTGCCGATGATATTTGCAGCTCCTCTCTTGAATCTGGCGTTTCTTTCGTTTTTCAAGAGCTCATTATTCTGGGTCAATGTATTGATCAGGTGTTGAAATTGGTTAATGATCTGCTGCCACTCATTGTTGTGGAGCTACAGCTCGCACACGTCGACTAATCTCCCATAGTAACTTTTAAGAAGTTGAACCTCCTTTCAGTATAAGTCCATGTTATAGTAGACCACCAAGGTACACTCACTGCTTATTATACCTGATGGTTCCAGATTCTCGAAGAATATTCTTGGTTGGTTGTTGAAGGTTGTGGTTTCAGTAGGTGCCGATTTCGTTGTAGTCATCACTAAGCAGATGATAAACCTTGTAAGAAGAGTAGAGCACAGAGACATCTTCCTTTTCTTCTTAGGTTGGGTGATTTTCAGGGAATTGTTCTTTGTATTAAAGATGAATTCTCTACCGGTCCGGTCTGTTGAGCTTTGCGACTGGTTTTGCTCTTGCGACATTTCTTTGGGTGAAGTTTTAGATGTAATTTCCGTGTCTTCTTAACACTAGTGGCTACTGACAAACTCCCCCCGTAAGTCTTCGGTTAAGTTCAGTCTTTGTCCCTATATGCGGCTGTCTTAAGTTCAGTCTTTGTCCCTATATGCGGCTGTCTTCCTGACGCGACCATCTTTGCCAACATTGATTGCTCCTCTGCTACCGCCTTTTGCCTCGCGATGATGAGTCACGCCTCCATCTCTTCCATGGATGGTTTCTGCTATATCGTACGGAAAATTTTTTTCTCGCCTTCGAATGATGGCACCAGTGTTCTAACCCTGGTAATGCGAGAAATATAAGTTGTTTCTTTTAAACGAAACAGAGAAAAATAATGAAACGTTTTAAAATTTTATTTATGTTGTTCACTTTAGACTCATTACAAAAGACTGATTATAAAATTGTTTTTCGCTTTTCCTTCAACATATTCGCCGAGGTCAAATATTCTGAGTCCAGTCGATGGCAATTTCCCTCGTGGATGTCGATCTAGTTAAATTTGATGAACTCGAAATAGGTCGAGTCAAGTCGGTGGCAATTTCCCTCGTGGATGTCGATCTAGCTAAATTTGATGAACTCGAATTAGGTCGAGTCAAGTCAATGGCATCCGGTATTTTGCTGACAGCTGGTATGTCGGTTATTGGCATCGACATAACTACTCCCCCTTTTGGATGAAAACTCTCCTGAGTTTTAAAAATAATGTTTCCTAACTTATTTGTTCTTATATAAATATATATTGCAAATGCTATAACTAAGAGTAATACTATAATACCTATACATATGTTTAACAATAAATGATTCTTTTTTTCGTATTTCAGTTCGTTTATATATTTTATGTTTTCAATTTGCTTTAAGACAATTTCATCGAAAGTTATTTGATCTTGAATTTGGTCTATTTTTATTTCGATAGGTATTACGAATCTTTGTTCAAACAGTTCTTTTTTATTATTGATTGACTGGTTTCCAATTTGTAGTTCACAATTATTAAAATTTAGTAAATAATTTCCATTTAATCGAACAAATCTTTCATCGCAAGTACTATTTAAACTAACATTTTTATAATTTTTTAGTAATATTAGTCCTTCTTCAATTTCGACAAGTTCCGTTTTAAAATATTTTATTCTCATACAATTTTGACTATATATACATGAATTCGATTTCTTCAAATTCTTTAGGTCAGTATTTTTTTCGAGAGTATAAACAGTATTATTTATTTTAACAATTTCTTCGTTTTCCATAACAATTTTTTCATTGTTTTCATTATTAAGACCCGTTATAAGATATTTCTTTGTAACAATAATTTCATTAGGTATTTTGATTGCGAATGGGATTTTATTATTTTCATATTTCGCTGTACCAAGTTTTATATTCTTCAATTTTTCTAAGTCAATATCATATCTTGTTATCTCTTCTTTAGTTAATATATTATTTCCCATTATTCCTAACCTACTTGACGCTATATTATTCTGAATTTGCTCTACGTTATCTCTGATTATTCTAATCTGTGATAATAACTCTAAATATCTAATTTTATTGATTAACTTTATGTTTTCGGTTTTTACATTATCGAACTGTTTTAGAATATCAGACCTATCATTTTCAATTGTCTCCTTAATCATTGAAAAAGTATTATTAAAGTGGTCATTAAAAGAGACTTGGTGGTTACTTTGTTCTATTAAGTTGTGGTTATTACTGTCCACAATTCGTAAGTGTCCTTCAATGTTCTGTCTATCGTCGTCATCTATGGTTCCGTAACCCCATTTCATTACGGTTCCTGCAATGTTTATAAGTCCTCTTGTATGTCTGTGTGGTATTATTGTTTGTACTTTATAGTTGAGCGACTTTAGTTCGTTGATAAGTAAATCCCTTCCGTCTTCTACATTTATTTCCATAAGATTATCTTCTAGTTTAAAAAGTATTTGCTGAATTTCTACCGGGTTGATTATATGGAGTATGATATCGTAATTTTTGATGATTTGAATATTTCCAATGTTTACTTCTGCATATCCGTAGCTACTCTCAATTTTTTCTATCATTAAAGTTGCAACAAGTCCGGATATCATCAGTATCAATATTGTCAATATCCATTTGACTTGCGAATTTGTTTGGACGTTTAATATTTATAGGATGAATATTTTCTAAGTTTAGCTTTCTATACCTAGGTTCACTTTTATGCCTTAATGCTCGGTAATTTTTAACATAGCCTACTGATCCTGTTTTGGTAAAGTGTTCCCTATTGTTGTTTGCCTTCTCAATTAACTTTAATTTATTTTGTTTCATTAAGGTAGCTAGTTTCTGAGTATCAGCCTTTCCGTCTACAATATCTATAGGTTTATATTTAGTTACAGAATGTATAGACTTGTTATAGAGTTCTATGCATTTACATATATAACTTTTCCTGCACTGTAAGATTTGATTTTGTGACTTCGAATACTCTAAATTTCTCACTAATTGTGCTGTGAAGTCTCTCTATGTCAGCATTCCCAGTATGGCTATTGGGTTTTGTATAGTGTATCTCTATTTCTTCTTGTCTGAAAAAGTCTTTTATATTTATAGTATTGAATTCATTGTCCATAATGCACTTTTTAGGTTTTCCTCTAATTGAAATGTATAATCTTATTTTTTCAATAAATGTTAGATTATTTCTGTTTTCCAAATGAAATGCTATAGCATGTTTAGAAAATTTATCTATAAAAGTAATAAAATTTTGTTTGGAGTTAGTGTAGGTGTCTATGTGCACTATTTGATTTATATCCTGCGGTGTTTCAGTAATATGATATTTAGGTTTAAGTGGTTTTCTATCGTATATAGAGCGATTGCAAACATCGCAATTATTTATATATTTTTCTATTAATTGTTTTAAGTTCTTTATATATATGTATTTCTTAAGACCTTCATAATTCTCATTTATACCTGCATGCATTGTCTCACTTATGTGGTACTTATGAATTTGTTTAAATGCTTCATCCTCATTTTTCATATCTTTAGCGTTATAAGTGCATTTCACGAATTTAATATTCGGACTGAATAGTTCTATGAGTTTCAGCTGAACTAAATTATACTCGTGTTCAGTTAACTCAGAATATAGGCCAACTTTTCCTCTTTTCAAAAACCGTCTGAATATGTCTGTCATGAAGTCGTTCTCTATATCTTGAGCACATATATATATTTTTCTTTTCTTGTCTACTACTTCAGTCTCCTTTGACTTATTATTTGTTAAAATTATTTACGTAAAGAACCTATTAACTACTGTATCTAAAATTGGAAAATGATTAAATTGATCCTCTTCTTGAGAGTGGATTGTGCTCATTTGATCAATTTCAAACATTTCCTCTTCAGTTCAGGCATTCTCTCCCTCGTCAGATTTGAAAGTCTCTGTCAAATTGATTTCACCTGTATCGGGGTTTATCCTGCTTAAAAAATCTGCTGCCTTATTGTCTTTGCCTTTAATATAATCAATGTTAATATTATATTCTCCTAACTTAAGAAGCCATCTTTGTAAGCGAGGATTTATATCCTTCCCTTTATATTTGGCTTGTAACCACTTTAGTGGTTGATGGTCTGTCATCAGGTCAAACTTCCTGCCGTAAACAAATGGCCGAAAGTAATTCACAGCTCATACGATTCCCAACAACTCTTTTTCTGTGGCTGAGTAATTTATTTCATGAGTATTCAAGGTTCTGCTAGCGTAGCAGATTGGGTGTTCATCTTGAGACAAAACAGCACCTAAAGCGTAATCACTAGCATCGGTTACTAATTTGAACTTTTTGTTAAAATCTGGGTATCGAAGTACTGGTGTTTCGGTTAGAAGTCTTTTTAATTTCCCAAAAGCATTGATGTAATTTGAATCGTTTTTGTTAATTTTTGCATTCTTTTTAAAATATTTCGTCATGGCATGTGCAATTTTTGCATAGTCTTTAATGAACTTACGGTAGTATCCCGTTAAGCCCAAAAATTACTTAATTTGCTTCTGAGTTTCTGGAAGCTTAAGTCTTTGAATACTCTCAATCTTAGTTGTATTAGGTTTAACTCCTTCTGTAGTAAGAATATGACCTAAATATTCTGTCTCCCTAGCAAAAAATTTACACTTGTCTATTTGTATTTTGAGGTTGTGTATTCTGAGTTTGTTAAGAACTTTCCTGATGTTTTCAGCATGTTCATCAATATTTGTACTGAATATTAGTATATCGTCCATATATACTACACAGATTTTATTGATATACTTTCTTAGGACTGAATTCATTAAGCGCTGAAAAGTAGCCGGCGCATTTTTAAGTCCGAACGGCATCCTTATGAATTCATAGTGCCCTAATGGAGTGGAAAATGCTGTCTTCTTTCGATCCTGTTCTTTGATTAGTACCTGATGAAAACCTTTGGCTAAGTCAAGAGTTGTGAAGTACTGTGCTCTGCCTAGTTTTTCTAGGATATTATCTATATTTGGTATGGGAAATTTGTCGTCAACAGTTACTTCATTCAGTTTACGATAATCTATAATGATTCTCCACTTCTTTTTCCCTGAATTATCCGATTTTTTAGGTACTATCCAGAGAGGAGAGTTATAAGGAGAGTTACTTTCTTTAATAATTTGTTGGTCTAACATTTCCTTAATTTGCCTACTTATCTCTTGTTCATGGATTTGGGGATATCTGTAAATTTTTGAATAAATAGGATTACTACATTTCGTTACTATCTCATGTCTTATCTCATGAGCATGGGAAAGCTTTTGACCTTCTTGAAAAAACAAATCACTGTTATCTTTCAAAATACCTTTTAATTTTACTTTTTCTTCGCTTATCATGTCTGAACGTTGAAGAATTTTAAATACATTTGTTTTTGAATATTCTAGTAAATGAATTTCATTTTCCGTATATGGACATGAATTTAAAAATTTGATTTTGCTTCCATGGACTTCCAAAACTTCCTCATCTAAGTTTACTATTGCTTGGAGGGGTTTAAGCAAATTTAGTCCGATGAGTCCGTCGAATTCTTTGTTCTTAAAAGTTGTTAGCTTCCAACTCATCCATTTCTTTTCATTGAATTCTGAAGGTAATTCTGTTATTATTTCTGTATCTACTATTGTTTGACCGCTAAGAGTATTGAAATTAATTATTTTATCTAGCCTAAGTCGTTTATACTGTAATAGCTTGTTTTTGGCTAGTAAAGTAGTTGTTGAACCAGTGTCTATAAGGCATTTAAGCTTAACGTCCCTTACTGTCAATTCGAATATCGGTAAATACGTTTTAAAGGTGGCAATTGAAAATTTACCTCTTCCTGTACTTCTCTTTGTAAATGACCTACTTCCATTGGTTCTACTCTGTTCCTGTTGCCAAAACTGTATTGAATTCCTTTTACTCTTATTTCTATTTTGTCCTGAGTTTGGACTAAAATGTTGATTATTATTATTTCTAAACTGCCCTGAAGTTGTATTGAAGTTTTGGTTGTAGTTTGGTCTAAACTGCTCGAAATTTCTTTCCCAATTTTGATGTTGATTATAAGATGAAGCGTTCATATTTTTATTATAGTTATGAACTTTTCTATTTTGAGTGAAATTATTTGTATTTCTATTAAATCTACTTTGCCTAATCAATCCATTTTCTTCCAAAGTAAAGAAAATTTCTCGAAGGGTATTTATATTTCTGCTTAATATTATACTGGCTAGACTTGGGTCTATAGCATTTATAAATGTTTTCAAAATAATGGATTCATTCACTGAAGGTGAGAATTCCATAGGCTTTTGCGTATCTTGTTCATACTTAGAATTTAACTTATCTAATATATTTTTTAATTTATAAAAATATTCACTTACGTTGTTAAAATTCTTAAGGCTAACAGCTTGGTGATAAAGTTGGTGGTACGTTTCCCTCACTCCAAAACTTCTGGTCAGCTCTACTTTAATTTGTTCCCACGTTGGATTGGTCCCAAGAGTTCGGATCGTTTGTATTGCATCTCCTTGGATTTTATTTATTACACTCCTCTGTAGTATGAAATTGTAGAGGGCTTGATCGGCTTGGAATAGTGGGAGGAGCAGTTCCACTTCCCTTATGAATGATTTTAGTTCATACCCATCCTCTCCTGTGAATTCCTTAATTCTAGCAGCTTCTTTTATTAGCTCCGACACCGGTATTTGGTATTGGGGTGGATTTGGTTCAACCTGCCGACTTCCTGATGCTCCTGGTTGTGATACTGGTGATCCATCTCAATTTCCTCCGGTGGTACTTGATACGGTTTAAATGTTACTTTAGTTTTATCGGCCTTTGACATTAATATTTAAATTTTTATCTGTTAGTTCACTTAGTTTGTTCTTCAGAACAGTATTTTAGTCTATTTTTTCCTTCACTTCTTCCAATCTTATGATATGGAATTATTTTCACGGTTTCACCTTTTTTTGTTTTTTATATGTTCAAAATTCTAATCTTTTGATCTAGAATCCTACCGACTGCGCCAGAAATATAAGTTGTTTCTTTTAAACGAAACAGAGAAAAATAATGAAACACGCAAAAGAGAAAATTATTGTTTTAAAACTTTATTTATGTTGTTCACTTTAGACTCATTACAAAAGACTGATTATAAAATTGTTTTTCGCTTTTCCTTCAACATATTCGCCGAGGTCAAATATGCTGAGTCCAGTCGATGGCAATTTCCCTCGTGGATGTCGATCTAGCTAAATTTGATGAACTCGAATTAGGTCGAGTCAAGTCAATGGCATCCGGTATTGCTGACAGCTGGTATGTCGGTTATTGGCATCGACATAACTCGCGTATGTTAAACTTTTGGATGTTAGTACCTGTGTCTTACGCCCTGGTAACGCGTTTTTTAATTTGACTTGAGAAAGAGTGATTTGCCCCTTACCACGTCGGGGCACCAAATGTTTGAGAGAACCTAATTTGATTCTTCAGAGAAATTCGCCAAGCACATAAACTTGTCGAAATAGGATAGCGATGCACAGACACATAAACCAATACAGTAAAAACTCTTTTTTCCGGAATGCTCGGGACCGACAGTGTTCCGGATAATCGATTTTTCCGGATATTAGAGGTTAAGAGATTTCGAAAATGCTTACTGAAACGTACAATCAAACACTACGAGTGCTCACGAGATGTACTATTTGGTGAAGGAAAACAAAACTTAAAGTCTTCCATTTAGTCTAGACGACAAACGGCAAACTTATTTTTCAGACTAAAACGCAGACGGCAAATTTGTTTTCGTTTTCAGGCACGCATTCTTGTGCAAATCGCAACATGTTTGAACATTTACAAGCTTGTGTAAAATCATCAGTACACAGCATTGCGGATATTAGAGGTTTCTCCGGATATTAAAGTGTAAATTTCACAAATATTTTCTTGAAAAAATTCCGGATATTAGAGGTTGCCGGTTATTGGAGTTCCGGTTAAAAGAGTTTTTACTGTACACCAATATAAAATAATAATAACCACCGTGCCTTGTGCTTTTGCTTATTTATAAACCAGTGACTTTATTCTAAAAATGTTCTATCTTAAACACTAATTTACATCAAAGAAATCGTGTGAATGGGAATGGGAATTGGATTGAAAGGATCATGTGGCTAGAGCGTGACATTGATAACAATTGGATACCTTGCATAAAATTATTCTCATGGATAGTTTATTACGCAGATCGTGCAATTACCGGAATCTAAAACCTTGTCTAACATTCGCACATTACATTACATTCGCAATAGCACATTATCTGCTCTGATTATGCGAAAGGTGATGGAAATATGACTATTTAGATATTTGACAGTGTGGCAGGAAAGAAAGTAGAAGGTTTACGCTAATGATTACAAAAGGGTGTGCACGCAAGTATGGAATGTGCATATAACTTTATAATAAACACAACTTGATTATTTAATATTATTTTTAAAGAGAACGCATTAATTCTCTTAAACTGGCCGAAAATATCAGTGAACTGAATTTTTATTCAATAAGAGTTCATAAGCGAAATTATTCAAATGTGTAATGTCTTTTAATAAATGTTACAAAGGTTGCGATACTATAAGTAGATAATAGACGATGTTACTAGTGCGACGGTCAAACAGCAAAGAGAACGATTGGGATTACAAATATGATCACTTAGTGGAGCAAGTGGAGCTTAGTCCGTTATGAATATAATGCAAAAAATTAAATAGAAAGATAAGATATAAAATAGGGTGATGTATGTGTGTTCGGCTGACTGCAACGCATTACAGAACATTCAGCCCCCCCTGGAAGACTCCGGTCTTTCAGCAGTAGGAAGTGGGGAAATCTTAGTGATGGGACGAGTATAGTTGCCAAACTTGGTGCGGATTGTGACTACTCTGATGTTGTTGTCCTTTCCAGGGTGTATTTGTACGATACGTCCAAGAATCCATTTAGCTGGTGGTAAGTTGTGTTCCTTGAGAAGAACGACGTCGTCCACTTTTAGGTTGGGTTGAGTACGCTGCCATTTTGGTCGATACTGTAGTGAGGTCAGGTATTCCTGATGCCATCGTTTCCAGAACCCTTGAAGAAGTATCTGTAATGTATACCAATTAGATTTAATTGAACAATTCAGATCAGGTATGTGTGGTTGAGGAACTGCAGTATACTGTTCCCCGATCATGAAATGTGCTGGAGTTAGGGCACATGGTTCTCCATCCGATATCTGCCACATTGGACGCGAATTTAACAACCCTTCGATCCTTGCTAGGAGGGTGTACATCTCTTCATAGGTCAGTTTGTTATCACCGATTACTCGTTTGAGATGAGTTTTAACAGACTTTATACCTGCCTCCCACAGACCTCCAAAGTGAGGCGCGGAAGGTGGTATGAATCTCCAATTAATATTGTCCTTTGAGAGATGATCTGATACGACGGTGTTGTGGTGCTGACTACGAAGGAGATCAAACATTTCACCTAGAATACGCTTTGCACCGTGAAAGTTCGTGCCGTTGTCACTCCAGATTTCCAGAGGCTTCCCGCGTCGCGCCACGAACCGGTCTAAAGCCAATAAAAAAGCATTCGATGAAAGGTCTCCAACCAATTCGAGGTGGATTCCCTTTGTCACGAAACAGACAAATAAAGCTATATATGCCTTAACAAATTTGGGGTTCCGACCGCGAGATAGCCGTAAGATAATGGGCCCAGCGTAATCACACCCGACTTTGCTAAAGGGTCGCGAGTATCGAATTCGTTCAGAAGGGAGATTGCCCATTAATTGTTTCGAGGTATTTAGACGTTGACGAAAGCACACAATACAATCATGAACCGTTTTTCGAATGATATTTCTACAACCCAGAATATAGAAATTTTGTTTTGTTAACGAGAAAGTTAATGTCACGCCGGCGTGCAAATGTTTCACATGGATATATTTCACTATGAGTTTTGAGACAGGGTGTGATTTGCACAATATTATAGGATGTTTTTCATCGTAACTGAGGGTTGACTCCTGTATCCGACCGCCTACGCGAAGCACTCCAAACGAATCGAGAAATGGACTAAGTGATGCAAGCTTGTTTCTTTTCGATAAGTACTGATTTTTCTTAATTAACTGGATTTCAGATGAGAACAACGACCACTGCGCGGTTTTTAATAGTAAAGTTTTTGAGTCTGAGAGTTCTTGAGTAGTCAAGACTTGTAGCTTGCCAAGTCTAGAACCGGACTGACAATTTGACACAAAACGACGAATATATGCCACGACGCGGATACATTTCAACCAACTGGAAGAATTATGTATAAGTGTTTCTAGAATGTTGTTCGATTCTAAATTAGATAACAATGCAATTGTTTTAGATGTGGTTCTCTCTTCCAACAAATCCACAGGAATTATATCAGGAACTACGTTTGAAACAGGCCACTGATTTTTCTCCAACCAGAGCCAAGGAGGACCCTTCCACCATATCTCGTTTAAAGGTAAATGAGATGGTAGAATGCCACGAGAAGCGATATCAGCTGGATTACTAGCTGAACGGACGTGGTTCCACAATTTGCGAGGTATCGATGAAAGTATCTCGGAAGTTCGGTTGCTGATGAAAACTGACCATCTTTTAGGAGGAGATGACAGCCAATGAAGAACTATCGTTGAATCCGTCCAAGCAAAAATTGTGGCTTCTTTCACCTGTAAAGAAATCTTAATTTTGTTAATTAGACGGGTTAGAAGGACTGCGCCACAGAGTTCTAGCCTAGGTAACGAGAGAACCTTGATTGGAGCAACCTTACTTTTTGCTGCTACTATAGACACGGATATGGTATTATGGAAGTTGATACTTCTGCAGTAAACCACAGCTGCATAGGCGTCCAAAGATGCATCACAAAACGCGTGTAGTTCCCACCTTTCTTTATTTGACCATAGTATTCTGGGAATTCGAAGAGATTCGAGATGGTGCAGCTCTTGATGAATGGAATTCCAACGATTGGTAAGTTCTTCTGGAATTCGCTCGTCCCAATTAAGTTTCTCCTTCCAAAGTTCCTGCAATATGATTTTAACTCCTACGATGACAGGAGCCAGAAATCCGATTCGGTCAAATATTCGAGATGCTTCTGAAAGTATTCGACGCTTGGTTACAACGATTGTTGACTCGACACGAACTCGGTATGAGAAGCAATCGTTAGAAGGGCACCATATTAGCCCCAGAATTTTGACAGAGTTTGATTCTTCGAACTCAATAGGGGAAATTTCTCGTTGATCGTCTGGTAAGGACAAAAGCAAAGGCCAGCAGTTGGTTGTCCATTTTCTCAATAGAAAACCTGCAGAATTAAGTAGGTCAACAACTTCAGTTTGCAGTTTCATCAACTCATCAATGGTGTCTGCGCCTGTCGCTAGGTCATCAACGTAAAAATCGTCCTGAACTATTTGAGATGCTATGGGATGAGTAAGAGTCGAGTCAAGAGCTAACTGTTTAAGCGTTCGAATTGCCGAAAAAGGTGCTGATGAAGTGCCATAGGTGACTGTCAGAAGACGATAGTGTTTAAGAGGACTTATAGGGCTTTCACGCCAAACTATTCTTTGAAAATCCGTATGACTGGGGGAGATCCAAATCTGTCGATACATTTTTTCGATGTCCCCTGAAAGTGTGTATATATATCGACGAAACCGTAGACTAGTCGAAAAAATATCGCGCTGGATTGTGGGGCCAACGAGAAGACATTCATTCAAAGATTTTGTCGTAGAAGTCCTAGCAGAACCATCGAAAACTACTCTGATTTTTGTTGTGCTACTATCACTCTTAAAAACAGCGTGATGTGGGAGATAATAGCATTTTGTGCTCGCCTGCATGATTTCATTTGAAGGTATCTCTTCCATATGCCCTAGCGTTAGATGCTCCTTTATGAACTGGGAGTATTGAAGTTGAAACTCAGAATTCCATGCAAATCTTCTCTCCATAGATTGCATTCGGTTAAGTGCGATTGTGAATGAGTTTCCGAAGTTTAGACGTTCATTTTTTTTAAATGGCAATTCCACCATAAATCTTCCATCAGAGCAACGAGTGTGAGTTTTTACAAAATGATCTTCAGCCTGCTGCTCTTCAATAGACAAAACGGGATGATTAGTTACTTCTTCTAAACGCCAAAATTTTTCTAAATCGAAATCCTGAGTATAATCTAACTGCGTACAGAACGTATGAAGTCCTGTGCTATTGTAACGTGGACTTTGAGAAAATTGGATCGGCTAACTCGATTGAAAGTAATTTCGTTGTGTTTAAACTGGCGATAGAAGCCGTAGGCAGCAATGATGTTAGTTTTGAAATGACATGGCAGTCAACTTCAATAAAAGCATCACTAAAACGAGAGTGAAGTTTGAGGGTAACCATTCCATTGGTTACACCTGCCGAGGTTGAAACTATTCCAGAGATTGGAATACGAGACCGTTTTCGAAATAGGCCCAAGCGTTGAACGGCATTCTCCGTAATGAACGATACCTGGGACCCTGTATCAAGCAACAAACGAATATTTTGAAATGACCCTTGTTTATCTTGAGTCTTAACAATTGCTGTTGGCAGAATGGTTTGAAGGAGATGAGAACTATCCAGTGAGTGGTTAGAGAAGATTTGAGGGTCAGACATCGAGTGCGAAATGGGATTAGTAGAGTGCGAAGACGAAGGCTCAGATGCTTGAGTATGTGTAGAATGCACTAAAGAATGGTGACGAGCGTTGCACATTCTACACCGAAAGTTTGACCGACATTTGGTAGCGTTATGACCCTGACGAAGACAATTGAAACACAGCGAGTGTTGTTTTACAAAGTTGCGACGCGACTCGATATCCAAGCCGATGAAATGTTTGCATTGCGATAGAGTATGATCATCATGGCACTTCGGGCAACCTTGCTTTGATTCCACTAAGTGCGACCGAACAGGACCTTGAACCTTGCTGCGAGATTGAGATGTACGAGCGGCAGAATAGCAAGATTCCAAAGAATTGCACCGAGCTTGTAAAAAGTCCAGAAGTTCGTCAATAGATACATTTACCCTAGATCCTATTTCTTCTGCCCACGCATGCTTGGTATCCTGATCAAGCTTTTGCACTAAAAGATGTATGAGCCATGGATCACGATTGTTAGACTCCAAGGCGTTGAGTCCGCGAATAACCTCATCAGCTTCATCAGTGATTTTACGAAGTGTATGGATATTTCCCGAAACCGATGTAGGCAGCGAAAGGTATGATTGAATGAATGATCGAACGATTAAGTGCGTTTTGTCGAAGCGTGCTTCTAGTCGTTCCCAAGCATCAATGTAGTTGTTTTCCGTACAGGTCATGTGTTTTATTAAGTTAGCTGCATCGCCGCGAAGAAAGTATTTAAGGTATTGCAATTTCTTAGAACCGGACAACGACTTATTGCAATCAATTGATGCTGTGAAAAGATCTTTAAACGCTGGCCAATCCTTATATTCCCCAGAAAAAATAGGAATGGTGGCCTTTGGTAGATTGATAGACGATGAACTGAAGGAGGAAGTAAGGGCTTGAAGAAATGACTCCTGTTGACTTGCTAACTTATCGGGTATCGAAGAGTCATTAAATGTATTGCCATTTGCTGATTTCTCTGTGGAGTCTTGAAGAGGTTCAGCCGATGTGCGTTTGCGAATCGCATCTGTGAGAAGGGAATGTGCCAGAAAGTATTTTGTTTCGTATTCCCCGAACTCAGGCTCGGGATCGATGAAATCATCCTCATCACAAAATTCGCACAATTCATTGTGCAGGACCTCAAAATGTGACCACGTTTCATTAAGTTTACTTAAACGATTTTCGAGTAATGAAAGAGATATGCTGTCATCGACTGACTTTGCGAAAGCTGCAGCACGTGTTAAAATGCCTTTCGCATGGCCCCGTTTTACCTTGATAGAATTCATATCAAAACCGAAAAATTATACCGAATCACAGAAAAAAATGTTCTAAGAGTTTGTGTGAATGTTTTATCGCGAAACAAAGAAATAAGACCACACGATGATTCAATTTTTTTATTTCTACGACGCACGTATTATATTACACCTGTCTATATTTACATATAAATTAAATTACGGTTAATTCATTTACTTTAAAAAAAATATATTTATTTCTTAAACTGGCAGAGGTTCTGCCTCTTAAAATGAACTGAACAACTTGAATAACTTATCTCTACCTTAAATACCTAATAAACGCTGTCACTGCAATTTGGCACCTTGATGTGAGGAGCGCGTCGATCGTGGGAACGTTGCTGACGTTGGCATTCGATGACCGGTGTGACGGTTGTGGGAACGTTGCTGACGGTGGCATTTGATGACCGGTGTGGCGGTGTTTGGTTCAGCAGACTTGCTGACTCGATGACTTGAATGCGGCATGTGTTGGGTTTGCCTGCATATTATGTTGCCTTAACTCCTCCGCCCTTAAGAGTAAACGTCCTCGTTTACTTAGAAGAATGGTATCTGGCTTATGCGGGAAGTTGTAGCCCTTGGAACAGGTGATGGTGAAGATGTTGGTGGGGATTTGGTCTGTGAGTCTGCGTTGATGGTGCTGAGCGTTGATTTGGTACTTGCTACTGTTTTTCTGAAGACTATGGCTATGATGATGATGAGTGCGAATAGTAGACAGACTCCAATGCTCATTACTGTCCTATTTTCCACTTTTGTCCTCAAGAGTTGAATGTAGGGGGTGTTGTTTGCATGTAATTCTTTTATAAGCTCCAGTGATAACGTTTCTTCCACTTCGTGGTGCTGTGCTGACGTTTGTTGCAGGATGGCTGGGAGAGGGTTGAGATGCGTTGACTCGAAAGATTTGAATGTTTTTTTTCCAATTTGTAGGCTGCTGTTGTAGTATTTAATCAGGAATGTGCCATTGAGGGCAACCGGTTCATCGTCGATTATGATTTCACCATCGTACTGGTTTAGAAAAATGATGTCAGATGATATTTCTTCAAGGTCTGGGATGTGTTGGCCATTAATTGCAGTACAGTTCGCTACTTTGCTATTTAATAAATTTGGTATACAACTAGTGTTACTTAAATTGATTACATTGTTTTTGTTACAGATTGAAAACTTATTTACTGTCCTACAATTGACATTTATACCATATATTTCATTTTCACATTTTAAAATTTCATTAAATTCAACTTTGATTGCTTTATTTTCTTTCTTTACTGGTTTAATATTTAACTTATTACATATTTTTTCATTAACTGTAGGTAGGCTTACAATGTATAATAGTACAGAATTATTAAAAGCTACTTTTATTTCTGAGAAGTCCATTGCTTCTTCTATATCTTTGAATAATATACCTTTATTATTTATTATTTTTTCGATTACATTTACTTCATTTCTTGATAAAATATAAGAGTTTATAATATTGGCTTTTGCCCAATGTAAAGCGTACATAATATTTTTTATTTCATCTTTTACTATATCTAATCTGTATTTTATACTGAAAACAATTTCCTCTATTACATTTGTATTTTCTTTTACAATTTTACTTATGGAATTTGTTTTATTTATTATATCTTCGATTTTATTGACTAAAAGGTTATTTATAACAGTTTGTTTATTATTATTTTCAAGTGCGTTATTTATTTTTTCCTTGATTATCTCGAAGTCGTGATTATCGGGAGTGCCTGCTATGAACTTCCAAGCGCTTCCAATGAAGTCAAGCGATCTTTTAGCTTTATGCTGATTGGGGATTAAACGTGAAAGGATTGATCTAATAGATGAGATTTCTTGAGATAGAAGATAGAAACTGGGATGGGAAGTTATAAGGTTTTCTCTCATGTACGATTCTATGTTACTTAAGGCTTGCGGATATACGGATAAGTCTATTTCATGAATTAGTTTGTAAGTTCCGGTTTGTATTCTAGATGTTCCGGTGTTAATAGCCACTAGTCTTGCGTTCGTGTAGTCCAGTATTTGTACGTCACCTAAACAGTCAGTCAGTAAAAGTCTGGAAAGAAAGTTTGAGATTAGGATTTTATGTGAGATTTGTGAACTACCTTTCCTGATTGGGTGAGAACGGTAGTTTTATTGTTTTCTTTAACAACTTCTTTTGAATATCTTGGAGAGAGTTTTGATCCTTACTCTATGACCCTTAACTCTCTTATTTTTTCTGACATAAATTATTTCTCCTGTTGAGTAATCTTTGATTGGGGGTTTCCCTTTATTGTGATAGGTCAAGTCATGTTGTTGTTTGTCTTCTAGTTTGGCTTTCACTTCTGAACGAATCTTGTCAATTTGAGGGGGGTCTATGTTCCTACTGAAAAATATGTTGTGAAGTAACTTTCAAGTTACATAAAAAAAACCATACAAAAAAAAACCCATAGACCAATTCAAACACGTCTTGTTCAGATGGTAGCTTTATTCAGACTGCTCGTCTTCCTCTCTCAAAATACTTAACAAGCAGATCATACGTAAAAAGAGCTTTTGGTTTAAAACAACAAAGTCGATAGTTTACATAAAAACTGTGGTTCAATCGTTCGACATTACTGCTATCCATTGTTAATATAAATACAAGTGTAAATAATTGATTATGTATATGAACATTGACAAATAAGAGCACAGGGTGGCCAAGAGACATTTTGAATTGAATAAAGAGTTGGTACATAATGACAAGCACATTTTATATTAGAAATGTCTTACAACTCGACCATCCTGAATATAAATCGTCCTCGATTTAATATCGAACGCAGGCAAAATACATTTTTACATATTGATATAATACATATTGGCCAACAATAAGACATGCGATAAAATAAAATTTTCTTTTCAAACATATTTATGAGTATAAATAAAAATTAAACAATAAACTTATTATACGATAGAGATTACATAGAAGACGATAATGAGTATTGATACATGGGAATAATATAACATTTTCATTCAGGATAAAACGTACGGTTTCATATTTTGGGGACACGCAACTCCCTCGTAAGGAACACGAGAAATCTGAAGGTTTTCCAGATCTTTTATTAGATAACGATCATTTTGCAATTTTTTTATTATTTCATATGGCCCCTTAAATTTAGCCAGAAGTTTTTTGTTAATACCCGGAGTAGTTACAACGTTTTTGACCAAAACAAAATCACCAACATTATATTCATGTGGTTTCTTGTGATGTTTATCATAATAGACCTTATTCAATTCCTGATTATGAACAGTTTTCTTACTTGCTTCTTGCCTGAACGATTCTAAATTTCTCGGTTCTTCAATAATTACGTTGTGTTCTAAATATTCTTTAATTTTATCGTTGACAATTCCCTTTTGCGTTACGCCGAAAAGAAAAATACTTGGACTAAAACCTGTGCCTTTATTAATAGTGTTATTCAATGCGAATTCCACTTTAAGCAAATGTTTCGTCCAATCACCAGGTTCAATTTCACTTTCCTTGGCTAACATTGGAGTAAGACACCGGTTTACACGTTCTACCTGTCCGTTAGACTGAGGTGAACTTGTGGCAACCTTAATATGTTGGACACAAATTTTTTTACAAAATGATGCAAATTCTTCGGAAGTAAAGCAACTCCCTCTATCTGAAATTAAACGATTTGGTGTACTGTATGTCGAAAAATATGTCTCCAAACACTGGATTACTTCTTTGGTGCTTGTACTTTTAACCGCAAATAGTTTAGTGTACTTTGAAAATCCATCAACAACTAGAAATACATGTTTCTTAAAATTTCTCACAGATGATGGTAATGGGCCATAATGGTCAACGTGAATGGTGTCAAAAGGTTTATCACCTTTTGGAATGCTATGCAAAATTGCCTCCTTTTTACCATAAGGTGGAGAAAAATGTACACACTTCAAGCAGTTGCTAATATAGTTTTTTATCTTAGCTTTCATGCAAGGGAACCAATATGTTTTCCTTAAAAAATGATAACACTTATCAACTCCAACATGACATAATGCGTCATGATGTGTTTGTATAACACTTCTTTCCATTTGAGATGGAACATAAAAATAAACATTTTTATCGATTTTACGATACACCAATCCGTTAACAAGTTCGTAGGCAGGACTTTCTCTTTCTTCCAACATTTTGACTAGTTTCTTCACTATAGGATCTCTTTGCTGTGATGCCGCAAGAACATACTCAAAGGAATCCGGTTCAACGATCAAAATATTATGACACCTGCTTAGAGCGTCGACGTGTCTCATCCTTTGACCATCTCTATGTTCAATAAAATAATCGTAATCTTGGAGCTCTAAAGCCCACCGTGAGATTCGCGGATTTATTAATTTTTTATTTAGAGTAAGGGTCAGTGACCTACAGTCAGTTACTATTTTAAATCGGATGCCAGTGAGGTAAATTCTAAATCTTCTTAGAGCGGATATAATTGCCAAAGTCTCTAGTTCATAAGAGTGGTACATTGATTCTTGAGCAGTAGCGCGTTTTGAATAAAAGAAAATCGGATGAAATTGTTTGTCTTCTTGTCGTTGTAGCAAGACTGCACCAAATCCTAAACTGCTTGCATCACAGTGCAATTCTGTTTCAGCATTTGGATTGTAAATACTTAGCAGTGGCGCATTTAACAACTTTTGCTTCAACGACTCAAAACTGCCAGCTCGTTTTCACCAAAACTAAATTTGGCATCTTTCTTAAGAAGATCATACAATGGCTTGGAAAAGGTAGAGAAGTCCTTTATGAATTTCCTGAAATATGATGTTAAGCCCAAAAATGAGTGCAAGTTCTTTACATTCGTAGGTATAGGAAATTCAGATACGGCCTTTAAGCCATTCAAATTCGGTCCTATACCATTAGCGGAAACTTCATACCCTAAGTAAGTGATCTTATCAAACATAAAAAGACACTTATCGTAACGTAATTGCAAATTGTGCTTCATAACAACATCCATAACTGCTCCTAAAATTTGAAAATGTTCATCCTTAGATTCCGTTGCAACAAGCAAATCATCAATGTAGACTAGTAATTTTCCTGAACTTATGAGATCTTTGAATAGCATATTTATGTACCGCTGAAAAACAGACGGCGCATTTTTAAGCCCGAAAGGCATGCGCAGATATTCGAACTGTCCTAAAGGTGTTATAAAGGAAGTAAATTTGACAGAACCTTCAGCCATCTTAACGTGGTGAAATCCACTTTTTAAGTCAAAGAGCGAAAAATATTTCTTGCCACGTAATCTGTCCAAATGATCTTCAATAAGAGGAATAGGAAAATTGTCTTTTACTGTCACTTTGTTTAGCTGACGAAAATCTATGCAAAGACGCAATTCGCCTGTCTTTTTCTTTGCTAAGACAATTGGCGAAGCAAAAGGTGAATTGCTTTCACGAATGATATTGTTCTTTAATAAATCGTCTAAAATTTTTTGTAGCTCCAACTTATGAGCGTAAGGCAATCGTCGAGGCACGCAATTAAAAACACTGTTCTCATTCGTCAAAACTATTTTCATTTCAAAATCGTCTGAAAATTGGTGATTCGTGGAAAAACTGCGGGTCATCAAACTTCTAACTAATTCTTTGTCACCGTAATTTAAACATTCATTAATTTTAAGACAAACCGATTTGTCACAATTATCCGATGTATCGATACTTAAAATTTCCTTTACAAATTCCTCACAAATCGAGTCGTTTATATCATTATTTTTAGTTTTATCTACTTCCTCTTCTCCTACAGAGAGTTTTATGTTACTTTTTTTTAAAAAGTCTCGTCCTAGCACTATTGCGTTTTGCATAGTGTCATTTTCAACAACAAATAAACATAAATTGACATAACTGTTATTAAACTTAACATTACAAAATACATTTCCTAACATAATTAACTTAGAATTGTTGATACCTACATAGTCATGCATTGGAGATGGTAGAGATGTCATCAAAAACTGCGGAACATAGCGCTGCTGCACAAAGCTGATCGGGCTTCCAGTATCTATCATTGTCATCACATGCATTGACAAGCGGACAGCTCCAGAGTCATCTTCTTGAAATCCATATTCGAAAACACCATGAAAATCAGGCAGAATGGAAGACATTTGGTTTTCTGTTTGTAGTTCAGTATGCTGAACCACAAGAACTGATGTCGATTGTGGACAATCCTTTACAACATGTCCCTTTTGTCCACAACGGAAACAGGAACCTTTTTCTCTTCGGGGCTTTGGGCAAGTGGTTGATATATGCCCAGATTCATTGCAATTGAAGCACCTGACACTAACCTTAGTACTCGTGCTTGATGTACTTCTGGGTTGAGGGGACGTCTTATTATAGAGCGGTGTAGATGGTTGCAAATCACATTTCATCTTCTCGTATTTTCGTAAAATGACCTTTAATTCGGCGATGTTATTTGCAGTCAATAAAATTTGTTTGCTGAAAATCGAGTCCGGAATGCCCTTGATGACGTAGGTAATGACATCCTGTTCTTCGATGTCTGCTATGGATGCTATCTCCTGCATCGTTAGTACATATTGTTGAAATGTTTCATCTTTCCGCTTCTTACGACCTCGCAACATATTGTGAACGTCCGTAGCAGAAGCGTGCTCATGAAACTCTGTAAGCAAGGCTGATTTCAACTCACCCCAAGAACGACACGACGTAGATCTCAGAAACAACTTGGCTGTTCCCTTCAGCAATCTCTTGGCATAAACGAAGCTTTCTGACTCATTGAATTTGTACAACAGTTTTGCATCCTCAAAGCTGCTGATCCACTTTGTAACACGATAATTATCATCTCCCGAAAACGTTGGAATTTCGTCTTCAACATCACGGAACGTACACGAAGATTGGATCTCTCTTACTGGATTATTTAACTCAGCTAACCTCTTTTGCAGTGAAATAATTTCTTCTTTTTGTTTAACCATTTCACGCAACTTCTCTAACCTCTGAGAAATAATAATTTCCTCCTCTTCCAAATCTGCGGCATTTTCGTCATCATCAATGCCACCAAGAACATCAAGCGGGAAAAACTCTTCCAATTGACCATCATCAAGTAGAGCTATCCCCTCACCTAGACGCACCTTCAACGTGGCTTTTATTCCATTCGTAGGCAAACCGATCTCCGCCAGTTTGTTTTTCAATTTGGGTACAGTTGCACTTTGCAAAAAATTAGCAGCCCGAGTACTCGCATTCATTGTAACACAAATTAGTATGTCAAATCAAAATTGAACAAAACTTTTAAAATGTAAAAAAAATTAGATAGCGTAGCAGGTAATCTAATCCCACTTCTGAATATTTGTGAAGTAACTTTCAAGTTACATAAAAAAAACCATACAAAAAAAAACCCATAGACCAATTCAAACACGTCTTGTTCAGATGGTAGCTTTATTCAGACTGCTCGTCTTCCTCTCTCAAAATACTTAACAAGCAGATCATACGTAAAAAGAGCTTTTGGTTTAAAACAACAAAGTCGATAGTTTACATAAAAACTGTGGTTCAATCGTTCGACATTACTGCTATCCATTGTTAATATAAATACAAGTGTAAATAATTGATTATGTATATGAACATTGACAAATAAGAGCACAGGGTGGCCAAGAGACATTTTGAATTGAATAAAGAGTTGGTACATAATGACAAGCACATTTTATATTAGAAATGTCTTACAATGTCCACTGGTTTCTTACGTGTTACCGAATGTATCGTGAAATTATAGGCATTAACTGCAGTTTCAAGTAATTCCGTGAAGGATCTATGTACTTGTTCCTTTCCAATGCAACGCATAAGTTCAGCAAGAGTCGAATGAAATCGTTCGACTTGACCGTTCGATGTGCTCGTATATGGGGGTGTTGTGAATACTTCCATGCCAAATTCGTTCTTAAGCATGAATATAATTGGTGAGGAATTGAAAGACTTCTCATTATCGAATACTATAGTCTTCGGTATTCCATAGGCAAATATGAGTTCTCTTAGCGGTTGCCTAACATCCTCAATAGCTTTAGATTGTATTTTCTTGACTTGGGCGTATTTAGAAAATTTATCAAGTGATGTTAACACTAAATTGCCTTCGGTTGAGAAAATGTCAACATGAATAATCTGTCCAGGATAAGTCGGAATTGGAGTTGCCTGAATTTCAATTTTATCGGGGTGACGATCATATTTGTTTTCTTTGCAAATAAAGCAGAGTTTGATTATTCTTTTTAATTTTCGCGACATTCCGGGAAAATAGAATTTTTCGAGAATTTGCTGTTTATTCTCTCGTTCATTCCTATGAGCACGTTGATGGGTGGTAATGATGATTTCTTCTTGTCTAGTTTCACTTGTTACGTCTTCTACAATTGCTTGGGAGAATCTTACACGATAATTCGCAAAATTATTTCTGTAAATTTCTTGGATCATTCCCTGGATTCGTTCTTCCGTCTTTATGCAGTTGGTAACTGTAGGGTTCAGTCTGGCCTTAAGAATTTCAATAAGTTTATCAGTTGTGTAGGATTGTTCAGTTATAATATGCCTGTGATATGCGGGAAAAACTATGCGAAACTCGTAATTGCTTGTGTTACCCGTATTGAGGAATATTTGATTTTTGAATACATTGATAGGCGATTCAACGCTGAATATCAGCCCATGTGATGAACTCTCATCACTATGTATTGTTGGAGTAAGGGAGTTTATTTCGGTTCCGGTGGGAAGTCTGGAAAGTGCGTCTGCAACTACGTTTGTTTTGCCAGGTTTATATTTTAATTCGTAGTTGTACTCTTCCAAAATAGCTTTCCATCTTTTCAGTTGTTGGGGTTGGTGGTCAGTATGAATTATCACTTTTGCTGTCCCGTAGAGATAATTTCTGAAGTTGTTAAGTGCCCATATTATAGCTAGCATTTCCTTTTCGTTGGCTGCGTAGCTTTCTTCTGTTTTACTTAATGTTCTAGATATGAACATAATGGGCTTATCTCCTTGTGACAATACAGCACCAAGGGCATAGTTAGAAGCATCAGTTACTAATTCGAACGGTTTTGTGAAGTCTGGGTAAGCGAGTACAACTTCTTCCGATGTTAATGTGTTTTTGATTTTTTTAAAAGCTGTTTTGGCGGATTCGTCTAAATGGATAAGTTTCTTGCTTGAAATGTTTTTGGACAATCGTCCATCCTCCCCCCTTAAGAGGGCTGTTAGGGGTTTGGCCAGCTTGGCGTAGTCCCTAATGAAGCGGCGATAGTACCCTGACAGGCCAAGGAAAGAGCGAAGTTCCTTCAGGGTATTCGGATATGGAAAGTCTTGGATTGCTTTGATTTTTACCGGATTGGTTTTAATGCCGTTAGGCGAAATGACGAAACCCAGGAATTCTACTTCTTGTTTGTAGAATTCGCACTTATCCAGTTGAACTTTCATATTTGCATCATGTAATGTTTGAAAAACTTTCCGAATATTTTGTTCATGCGTAGCTTCGTCCTTGCTGTAAATGACTATGTCATCTACGTAGACATCGCATATTTTACCGATGAGGTTACGAAGAATGTCGTCAAGCGTCCTTTGAAATATGGCCGGTGCATTCTTGAGACCGAATGGAAGCCTAAGAAACTCGAATTTTCCATTATTGATAGAGAATGCTGTTTTTTCGATATCAGATTCTTTTAAGGGGATCTGATGGAACCCACTTTTCAAGTCTATAACGGAAAAAAATTTATTATCGCCGAGATGTGCAAGGATTTCGTTAATTTGGGGAATCGGGTATCGATCCGGGATAGTAATGCTGTTTAGCTTCCTATAATCTATTACGACCCGATATTTCTTCTTACCAGAAGCATCAGCTTTTTTTGGCACTATCCATACTGGTGAATTGTATGGGGACCGTGAAGGCCTAATTATTCCATCATTGAGAAGCTGCTTTATTTGTTCTTCAACCTCGCTTTTAAGGGACATAGGATATGGGTAAAATTTGGTGTATACAGGTGAATCAGATGTTCTGATTTCGCCTTTTACTCTTGTTGTGTAAGCGAGTTTTTCCTCTGGTTCTTCGAAAAGTTTGGGAAAGTCGTGCACGATTTTATCAATAGAAGCTTTTTGTTTTGAAGACATATGATCGGTTCGGATATTTATAGTATTCACAGATTGCGAAGCCATCTGTTTAATGCGTATTTTTAACTGATTATTAACAAGCATGTAGTTATCCTTTGCGTGAATGACAGCCGAGAGATTCTTCAAGCTATCATTTCCAAGCATCGCGTGGAAAGATTTCAATTTTGGCATGAGAAAGAATTTGTGTTTAATATTTTCGAGACCAAAAAGACTAATAAAAGTATGGTGAGTTACTTGAACGTTACCACCAATGGAATTACAACAGAATGGTTTTTCGTTTGGTAAGGGTTTATTTATTAAAGACGGCTGTATATAATTTTTATTGGATCCCGTGTCAATCAAGATTTTCAGAATGTCTCCACTCTTCGTTGCACATTCGAAATACGGCAGCGAAGAGTCACTTAGTCTAAAAAATGTATGTCGCTTAGTTCCGTGACATTATTTGAGCTGGTGATTTCCGGTTGAGTCATTTCGATATACTCCTGGAAAGACTCGCCATATTCAGTCACGTTGTTCATGTCGGCTTGTGCTTCTTCATATCGGTTGAATTCCGCATCTTCTGTCATAGTACCCAGATGAAAGTTTCTTTGCATCTTGGTAGGATGGACTTGATGAGATTGAGGAGCTGATGGTCGTTTTGGTGCCGGAGGCCAATTCTCCATTCGCGGTCTGTTTATGTAATTGACCTTGTTCGTACGGATTGTTTCTGCATCCATAGGCTCTGGTGGTGATTGCCTTGGAGTAGCAAAGAATTGTGGACGTTGCTGTTGATATTGTTGTTGCTGATGTTGATGTGGTGCAAACTGTCTCTGGGGCCTCGGTGGTGGAATGGGCCTTGCATTGTATTGGGGTGCCACTTGTTGTCTCTGTGGCTGTACAAAATGAGTCAATTCTGGGTAAAATGGTTGACGATTTTGGACTGGATTGGGGATTACTCGTCTTGCTGGAATTGGTGGTGGTTCCGGATGATTTATCCTCCTATTATGGCTGCTTGCAATGGCGTACTGCGAGCGGTAGTTTTGGTTTTCTAACCTCAAACACAAGTGCAATGCTTGGGGTAGATCTACCGGTTCTCGCATTCCCAAAAGTCTGGGAAGATCGCCTTTCAGTCCTCGAATGAAGGTGTCAAGGGCTTTATCTCTATAGGTTTGCATGAGCAAATTTAGAGATTCGGCACTGACATCCATGCATGCAATTTTATTAAGTATGAGTGAAAGGTGCGAATACACCGATTGGTAGAATTCTTGAATAGACGTGTTACCCTGTACCAACGCCGTCATTTGGTACTCTAGAGTACCCAAATCACGCTTGTCTGCATAATGCAGAGTTAAGCATCGGGATATGCAGTTCCAGTCTAATGGAGTATTGTAAGACTCCAGGACGTGGTCTGCATTTCCAATTATTTTGTTTCTTATAGTGTTTAATATACCAAAATACTTTGCCGATCCTTTGATGGAATCGTAGATTTTTAAAATACGCTCTACGCTTTTACGCCATGAGCTAAATTCACCTGGATTACCAGAGAATTCGCGTAGGCTACGTACTACATCCGGGATTTTATCGAGATCATTAATATTCTGGTTTGGTGAAATGGTTTGATCAATTCCCGTGAATTGATCCGCGTACGGGTTTAAAAGATTGAATGAATTAGAGCGCGGCCCTCAGTACTCAGAGCTTCGCGTATCATAGAACTAATGAGAGATTGGAGTGGGGGATTCATGACAGGATTTTCGTTGGGTCTTCCAGAAGAAGTTGAGGCTTGATTCGCTTGAGCAGCATGTGCAGCTTGAGCGGCTTGAGCAGCCTGAGCGGCAGCTTGTTCGAGAACGGAAGGTCTTACGATATTTTCGTTAGTCATTTTAACGAGATGTCAAGATAATCAGGATAAATTTAAGACAAATCAAGATAATTAAGGTAAATTCAAGATATTTTCACTACAGAACAATATAATTTAAAGTATTTTCACGTCAAATTAAGAAAATTTAATATTATATAATATGTTATTAATATTTGCAATAATTAGATCTTACAATAATATGATGATCCTCATCCTATGGGTGGTGGCGGCTAGCTGCTGCTTCCCGTTTGTTTTCACTACTAGGGGGCCCTTGAATTTTCCACACCCCTGTTGTCTTACACTACACCTTACTGCTACCTTGCTTTTCAACTAAGTCCTTCGCGACACTACTTAAGGGTCTCTTTTTTTTCAACACTACTTGAGGGTCTCTTTTTCTTTTCGACACTACTTGAGGGTCTTCTTTTTTTCTTTCGACACTACTTGAGGGTCTTTTTTTTTTTTTTCGACACTGAATGTTTTGGCACTACTTAAGGGCACTATAATCACTCTGCGTTCGCGACGGGTTCCGGGACATAGGCAGTATACGATTTTTTTGCACTACTTAAGGGCTTAATCGATTTTAAACTCACGAATGAAAATTGCGCTACTTTAGGGCTTCTACTTTCAAACGCGATACCTATGTCCCTGCTCGGGCGCCAATTAAATTACGGTTAATTCATTTACTTTAAAAAAAATATATTTATTTCTTAAACTGGCAGAGGTTCTGCCTCTTAAAATGAACTGAACAACTTGAATAACTTATCTCTACCTTAAATACCTAATAAACGCTGTCACTGCAATTTGGCACCTTGATGTGAGGAGCGCGTCGATCGTGGGAACGTTGCTGACGTTGGCATTCGATGACCGGTGTGACGGTTGTGGGAACGTTGCTGACGGTGGCATTTGATGACCGGTGTGGCGGTGTTTGGTTCAGCGGACTTGCTGACTCGATGACTTGAATGCGGCATGTGTTGGGTTTGCCTGCATATTATGTTGCCTTAACTTATATCCACATGTACCTAAGCTCTAATGATTTTCACTTATTTTTCCTCTTTTATCACGATTTTGATTCTAATTATAAGTCACTTTCCATCATCCAAACATATGTACGCAGGTATCGCCATCAATTGCCATATGCAAAACATAAGCGCACCAGAAATAAAGTTTTTTTTTTTTTTTTTTATGTTTTTTAATATTTACCACACTTTGTATCGAAAATGTCAATAATATAATATCACCGAAAAATTCCAATAAATCCGACAACGAAGGACCATCAAATGAACTGAATTTTTATTCAATAAGAGTTCATAAACGAAATTATTCAAATGTGTAATGTCTTTTAATAAATGTTACAAAGGTTGCAATACTATAAGTAGATAATAGACGATGTTACTAGTGCGACGGTCAAACAGCAAAGAGAACGATTGGGATTACAAATATGATCACTTAGTGGAGCAAGTGGAGCTTAGTCCGTTATGAATATAATGCAAAAAATTAAATAGAAAGATAAGATATAAAATAGGGTGATGTATGTGTGTTCGGCTGACTGCAACGCATTACAGAACAATCAGGATGTCGTCAAGATAGACCTTGAATTTATTACAGTGTACCCTATTAGAATTGATTATGCTCATATATAGTTGAGCGCATATCGATTGTTCCTTTGTGTTTTTGTACGTCAATAGTCATGTCCATATATACATATCTTACTTCCGAGGATGAATTGAGAAAAAACTCGGGTTTAATATTATGTACTTCCTTGTTTCGAGTATCAGCCTGCTTCCTACCTGTTAGATTATTGTGTGCGAATTGTCCTATCTCCATACATAGGTTCTGATTGACGCTGTGCATTTCTAGATTGCTCGGATGGATTAAAAACTTGTGTGGTGATAGATAGTAATTATTTTGGGGATTTCGAAAAGAGAAATTGTTGTTTCGTCTATTAGGTTTTGTATTTTGCGTAGGTCGTTGATTGTGAATCGTAAAATCTTTGTCTAAGTTGTGGTCATTCCATATGTACATATGTATGTGTATAAATTTTTTTTAATCTCGTGCAGATCAAATTTATTTTTTCCCTCGATAGCTTACCTGAGGTTAATTGTTTTATTCTATTTATCGAAAGTGTATACAAGGTTTTTTTTTGACTCTACAGGGTTTGTTTCGTATGTGGAAAATGTGGTAGTTTGCTGAATAATTGATTCTAGTTTTTATTAGATATCCTTCAGGAAATTTATTTGTAATTGTACGCCGCACAGAGGGGTATCACTATTGAGAAACTTGGCCAAAAGTGAAAAAAATGAAACTTATTCAAACCAATAACAATGGGTATATTATCGTAGCTTAATATCCATTACGTTACAAATAATTATTCTTTTTTTCTTCTGTTACACATTCAATCGAAAGTCAGCAGTTGCGTTAGAGTCATGTCTTTGCTGAAAGCGATCCAGTTTAAAGCGTAACATTTCAGTCGCGTTTTTGAGTTTATAGTTTGTGAAAATTTGTTGTAATCAATTTGTATTTGTAAGTAGATGAGTTCTTTGCAAAGAAATAAGAAGTTTTGTGTTTACTATTGATACGGACAGAAAGACCGAGTATCGATTTAAATTTTATTGAAAAACTCAGATATTTAATTGAAAATCTATGTACATACCTCACATGAGGAAAACAAAAAAGGCTTGGTTCGATTGATCTCAGCAGACAAAATTCAATTATTTATTTTTTGTCTTTTTATACTACTAATATGCTGACATCGGCATTACATTAAAAAGTGCAGAAGTAAAGTGGAAAGAAAAAATATGTTTAATTAACAATATATGTATATAAACAAGCGCAAAATGAGCAATAAGAAATGAAGAGACAAAATATGCTTAAATCTATTTTTTTGTTGATATCATCAACATTTTGCTTCCTCCGGCGTTATTTGCCAATTGATCTCAAAGTGCTGATCCGGTATCTCTCTTAATTCAATGTTGGCAGAGCTGTTAATCCTAGCTTGATGACTACGGTATTTAAGTATTACAGCCAATACGCAGATGAAGATCATAGCAGCTGACAATGAACAGAACCCAATTGTCCAGTACTAGTGTCGTTTGATGGTTTTCCAATTGTGATCGTGTATTCGATTCACCACCTCGGATGCCTCTTGATGGTTGAAATTTTAGACCTCCATCAAATCCTTATTCAGAGAGATGCCAGTTTCAGATGTAAAATAAACCGGAGCTTAGGTTGATAGGAGCTAATGGTGGCAATTGGTTTGCTGAAGCGACACTACTCTCGTTTCCTTAAACAATTTTGCTTCCAATCGTACGAATTTTGATTGAATGGCACAGTGCGGTGTCACATGAATGATGCCCGTATTATTTAAATTATAATTGGTCTACAAATTATAAATACCGTGGTGTAATGAACATCCAGGTATTGTGGGTCCATAATTCCTTCCACATAGTGTGTGTTAGTCTAAACGTCCTGGTTGCACATCGTTTGAAAGACAATTTTTTGTACAGCTGCTGGACAATGCAATCCTCACTCTGCTCAATACTATAAAATATTGATGGCCGGAGGATGGATGTTTTTTCCATAAGGGTTGGTGCGTTGCTTATATCTTCCAGTGGTAATTAAAAATACCTCTGTAGATTATAGTTGACTCCCAGCACCGTCTGCTGTATTTGTACCTCTCGAAATGTTTGCTCATCTACCTTCTCTGGAACAATGTTGGTTTTAATCAAGTCGTATTCATCGGCATCACTCATTATAAAATATCCTGAGACTAAAATCTCCGTTGAGGTTGAAGACATCTCTAGGTTGTCCATTGGATTTGGTAGCACATTCATTTCTGGGCCAAGTTTCTTTGCACACTTGCTGTGACAAGTATTCAAACAAATGAGTTCTTTTGAAATAGGCATTTAGCAGTTTGTTGTACTTTATTTCAATTTCTCGCATGTAGCTGAGTGCAATCAGATTGGCGTTCGTCAGATGTAGATTTATTTTGTTTTCGTCAACCAATGTGTACCAAGATTCCATCTTGTTAATCTCTTCTAAACCAGCATTCAGATTCTTTGTAAAATTTTTGATTTTCTTGTTTATTCTGGCTTCTGTCTCATTCACACTGGAGATTGTAGACAGCATAATTTTGGTGTTTGTGTTATGATTTAAACGATTGCACTCTTTGATGTATGAATTAACTCTAGCTTTATTTTCGTATTTGAATAGATGAAGAAGCAAAGATTGAAAATGTGCTAAAGTGCACGAATGATAATAGTGGGTGTAGGATAGCATAGAGTGGAGCGATTGAAATGAGTGGGTGTATAGCATAGTGTGGAGTAATGTACTGAGTGCACAAGTAAAATGATCAGCGGACGTTTAGATAAAAACATTTCCACTGAACAGAGAATTTGCAGAATATGCAAGAATAGCAAAGATATGAAGGAATGACGAATGTATGTAGTATAGGTACATAACACCTCCCTCCTTAAAAATGGGAAAATTGTAAATTTGAAAGTATGTAGATAGAGACGGAAATTATTGAGAAATTGCAATTTTCTCTTATCAACTAACTTAATTAAGACATACATATTAAAATCTTAGTTCTATATATTTATGAGTAAATATAAAGGTTAGAATAAAAAATTTTCGGCAATGAAACCTTAGTCGGATGTAGAGAATCCTGGTGATAAGCAGTTCCGGGAAGAGGAAATCGAACGTCTGGAAGATATGTATGTGTGTGGACCGGTACTTTGAAGGTCGTTCGCTTAATTGGTAGGTTAATACGATGTTATCTGGTTGTTCTTGTATTGGTTGTAATGTTATTATTGGTTGAGGATGGCTATTTGTAGATGATGCTTCGAAACACTGATTGTAGATATTGACGAGGCATCCTGGTGAAGATTCGTTTCGATGGCGTTTACAACATAATAATCGAAGTAATGAGTAGAGTCCGACACAGGAGAAGATTTTATGCAAAATGCTGCATATGACAATAAAAGCGATTATCTTAAGTAGAATTATGAACCAATTTCCATGTTGAATTATATTATGTTTTCCCATCATATGGTTGATTTGATCGTCGATGACTCGTAGTCGATGTGTCGCATGTTTTAGATCGTCAAGTTTTATATTGGTCAAATGAATAGGCGAAAACTGAAGAGTAGATATTGTTTTGTTTATCGAAGACTTAGAACAACAATCGTCTTCGAGAATGTTGAAGTTCGGGATAATATTTTGATAATCTGTACTTATTTTACTGATAGCTATAAGCTGAACCAGTCTGGAATAGGCGCGACATCCTTCTTGAAGCTTGAGAATGCCAGTATTTTCTAGGATTTCGTCAAATATATCTTCGTTTGGACAGTCGATGGTGATCCTCTGTGTTTCACTTAGTACGTACATATATCCATTTGTTAAATTTGAGGGCTGCCAGACTTCAATGATGCCTTTGATGGTATTTACTTTACATGTTTGAGGTAGCTTATTACTGCAGTGAGTAGAGATGTTTCACATGTGGGTTTATCCATCGTAGAATATACGAGTTGATTGTGACAGATGAAATCTTCTTCAGATAGTTTTTTACAAGAATCGAAATTATCTAATTGCTTATACGATTGCTTATTATTAGACAATGCAATAAATTTAAATGTTGGTTCAATATAAACATAAGTTGAAGTATCTTGAAGAGTTGGTAGTGGAATTAATTTATAAACATTATAAATAAAACCAGATGTTAAAGGTATTTGAATTACAAATATTAAACGTTCATTAGAATATAATGCTTTCAATGTACTTATTCCTAACAGTTTATAACCAAAGTTATATTTTAGAGGTAATGGAAATATTTTACCTTCGTCAACATTTTTACATTATTATTGAGTTCGTTTATAAAATTTTTAGGAGAAACGATACATGGATGTATAATATTAGCTTTAACAAGTAGAATTGCATCAATTAAAAGATCAAATTGTTTATCTAGTTCTAAGTAGTTTATATGATCTAATATTATAACAGAGTTTTCAATAGAATTCTTAGTTTCTTAAAAATTTTCTATAAAATTATTTAATTTTTTAATATTAGTGTTAAAAGTTTCTTCGTGTATATATTAAAACATTAATAGAATCGTTAAAGTTTGAAATTGTACTTGTAATAACTTGTATTTGTTCTTTCATTAATTTTTGTAAGTTTTTATCATCTTCTTCGAATTGTTTTATTGCGTCACTGTAATATTGTGCATCATCTGCGTCAGGAGTTCCAAAAAGCCAGTTTAATACATAACCACCGCCATTAAATATACCGCGTTTCGATCTTTTATTTTCCGGTGATTGATTTAATAAGTGACATAGAGTTTCTTGTTTTTGAAATAATTTCTGAATTTTTATAGATAAAAATTTTAGTGTTTGAGAGCAATGAAAAGTATAAACTTTTGGGACTTCTGCAGGACATAATGATTGTGCTTGTTGGAATACTCCTTCAATGTTATTTAATTTTGTTGAGTAAAAGGAAATATTAGTATATACGATTAATTCCCAATTATCAGAATAGAATTTTGCATGACCTATTTTCTCGTAAAATATACCACTACTGGTTTTTATAGGTTCAATTTCAAAAGATAGGGCTTTGTTTATCAGTATGATGATAAATCTGGAAGAGAAGATAAAGGTTTTAGTCTATTGACATGGACACGAACAAATTTATTTTTGATTTTAATTGTAGCATTTTGGTTTTCATGAATTTTAGCCACTTTGAAAGGACCTTTGAAGTTTGGGCTAAGAGTTTTGTTTTTACCAATTTTGTTTTCATTTGATTCTAGGTAAACTTCATCACCTACTTTGTATTTAGGAGAATAAAGATTTTTATCATAATATTTGTTTGAAGTAGCTTTTGAAGATAGCAAATTTTCGCGAGCTATTTGATGAGCTTTATTTAATCTGTATTTTAGTTGATCATAGTATGAATCATAGGTATACTTGAACTCTGGTTTTGATATAATAGAACTAGGAAGTATTGCTTTGTGACCAAATACTAGTTCATAAGGGGTTAATTTGGTGGATGAATGGACATTGGTATTGTATGAGAACATTGCTAATGCAATAAATTTATTCCAGTCTGTTTGATTGCTATTAATAAAATGTTTTAAATAATCTTTTAGAGTTGAATGGGAACGTTCTAACGCATCATTAGTTTGAGGGGTGGTAGGCAGTAGCAAAAATTTGTTTAATATCGAATAATTTTGACACACTTTTCATTAACTCCGAAGTAAAGTCTGATCCTTGATCAGTAAGAATAGTTTTGGGTATACTTAACATTGTTATGAAATTAATAAGATTTTCTGCGACAGTTTTAGCTTCATGATTAAGTAAGGGAATTGCATAGGAAAACTTTGTTAGATCATCTTGCATAGTGAGAATATATTTAAAACCATCTTCGCATAATGGCAATGGATCAACAACATCTAGAGCTAGTCTTTCAAATGGTTGGCTGCTAGTACTGGTTATTTCCATAGGAGCTTTATGTTTTTCTCATTGTTTTATTGACTTGACAAGAAGTACAATTTTTTATATATTTCTTAATATCTTTTCTCATATTTGGCCATTTATATTTAAAAGAAATTCGTCTTAGCATTTTGTGATAACCACAATTTGCTGAAAGTGTAGTATCATGATTTTCGCGTAGAATTATGGGAATTTGTTCCATAGAAGGATTTTCAATTATGTTGTTATACATTACAATTTTGATTTTAGAATTTCGAAAGACGAATAAGAGTATTTGTTTGCATTTCTGGTAATTGAATTGGTTGAATTTGTTGACAGGATTTGCAATAGAAATTGAGTTGACACAGTCATTTTCTAATTGTATTTTTAAGTTTTGCGTTGTATAAAAGAAATCGGCATATGAAGGTTTTTCAAAATACAAATGCTTTATAAAGCAATGACAGAAGAAATGGAGAATAGTTCATGAGGCGAATTACTTATGATTTCTGAATTTGTAGACAACGATAATATTTGGTCAGTATAAGGATTTTCTTCATCGAGATCGATAGCAGTGAATAGCAGATTTAAAAATATGATCAGAACTTTCTGTGAAATCATACACTGTTGGATTTAATGACTGATAGTAGAACTTTACATAGTCCTCGAAGGATTCTTTTATTTCAGTATAAAGTATGGTATTTGAATTATTATTATGTGTAATGCGTGATAAACAGTCGGCGTTCATATTGATGCGACCTGGTTCATAAACAATTTCATAATCATATTGCTCAAGTTTTAGTCTCCATCGAATAAGTTTTGATCCTGGATCTTTGACGTTGAATAGCCAAACCAATGGTCGATGGTCAGTTACTATTTTAAAACGTCTTCCATACAAGTACGGACGAAAGTGATTGACAGACCAGATGATAGCTAAAAGCTCTCGCTCGGTTGTACTGTAGTTAGATTCTGCTCTATTAAGAGGCCTACTGGCGTAAGAAATAGGCAAATCAGAACCCACTTCCCCTTGACTAAGTATGGCGCCAATGGCGTAATTCGATGCATCCGTAGTTAAAACGAATTCCTTCGTAAAATTCGGATATTGCAATATTGGTTCGGAGATTAATTTTAGTTTGAGCGTATCGAATGCTGTTTGCTGTTCAGAGCACCACTTAAATGAAGCATCTTTTTTTAACAGGTTAGTTAGAGGTCGAGTAATTTTTGAAAAGTTTTCTATAAATCTTTTATAATAGCCGGCAAGGCCTAAAAAGGATTTAATATCTTCAACATTTTTTGGAACTGGAAATTCAGAAATAACTTTGATTTTTTCGGGATTTGGCTTGACTCCATTATTTGTATTAATCTCATGTTGAATGACTGTTGTAGCCGTAAGAATATCTCCCTCTAAGTGAAATATACCATTGAATTCTTCACATATATTTATGAGATTAGTTTTTTCTTCATTATTTAAATGAGTGAGCCTTAAGTTTTTTTTGCAGATTTTGGAGACGATTTGAGTTATTTATTTCTGTCTCTGGAAGTAGAGATGGTAGTGGTTCTAACTGACAAGATAGATTTTTAAGAATTATTGGTTTATCTGTCGTATTCAAAATGGAAGCTATAGTGTATGATTCATTATTAACTTTAGTAATGGCTTTCGATAGACACCTTCTTGTATTGATAATTCTGGAATAATACCTTCCTTTAATTCGGGATTTGATATTAGAATCGAAATTAATGTTTCAGTTCGAGGTTCGAGTTTGGTAATATTGGAATTTGATGAAGGTACATGATTATAATTAATTGGAATATTTCCGTTTTTAAAACGAAGACGTTGGAGTTTGTAATCAATAATTGCATCTTGAGATTTTAGAAAATCATTACCCATTCCATCAAACGGAATATTTGATATAGTATTCAATACATGAAACCTGTATGTAATTGATTTTTGTGGGAAATTGAGATTTAGATTGGAATAGCCTGAAGTTTGAATAGGATTATTTTGACTAATTCCGTTTAATAAGATTTGTTCGTCGCGGTAGACTAGAGTTTGTGATTTAAGAGATTGAGTTTTAACTATCGATATATTTGCTCCTGCATCTAAAAGGAGTTTGAGATTATGATTTTTTCAGTACATGGAATTAGAACAAATGAATTTGTGTCAGAAAACAAAATGTTTTCAATTAATTGTCCGTGGTTACCTCGTTTATCTGTCGAGACTCCATTTGGGTAACCGGAATTGGAGACTGTGTGAAGTTTTTTGATACATTAGCAGATTGTTTGTTTTGATTATTATAATTTCTTTTACGACACTCCTCTATTAGGTGCCCCCGTTTTTTACAATATTTGCATACTTTTGGATTTGAGGCGTTAGAGGTAGAAGGATTTGAGTTTGAAAATTTTGTATTCGAAGCTTGATATACTTGTTTTGATTTCTTAGGAATAAAATTGTTAGATGAACTTGGGTTTTGATTTATTTTAGGATTATGACGAAAATGATTCGTGAAATGCTTGGTGTTATGGTACATATTTTGTACCTGTTCCTCTGCAACTGCAATGGATATTGCTTCGTTTAAAGTTTTTAAGTCTCTTATGCGTAAAGCATTGGAAATAGGAGGTAATGTAAAATGCAAAAATCTGTTGAGCGCGATTTCGTTTATCATTTCTATTTTACCGTTGAGATTTAAGTTTGAGTTTAAGTTTTGTTGAGTTGCGTTAATAGTTCGCTTTAGACATGTTTCAACGCGATATACGAATTGGGAAACTGTTGCATTCTGATTTTGTTTGAGAGTAGTTCATTCACATAATAGCTGGGAATCGTGTTTTTTATCTTGATACATGGTTTTAAGGAACGATTTTAGCTCGTCCCAGTTTAAAAAGGTTCGATTGACACAAGCCGCCTTAGCTTTGCCAGAAATTTGAGTAAGTATATAATCAAGCAAGACATATTTTTGATTGGAAGTTGCCAACGTAAATACTTTGTTGCAATCTGAAATAAAGGAACTTAATTCGTCCCGATTTCCGTCGAATGGTTTAACGAATTTTATTAAAAATGTAATGGGTAATTCTGGAACCTCTGATACAGACGACATATTTTCAAGATCGTCATTATTAAAATTTTCGGTCGACATGGTAACAACAATACGATTTAATATAGAATAATTATAGTGAGCAATTTACAAGAATAATTATAGCAGCAATTTA
Organism: Xylota sylvarum; assembly: GCA_905220385.1. Taxonomy (NCBI): domain Eukaryota; kingdom Metazoa; phylum Arthropoda; class Insecta; order Diptera; family Syrphidae; genus Xylota; species Xylota sylvarum. Next base: position 38,049,258 of record LR999959.1, read on the forward strand.
CGATTTACAATTTACAATAACTTACAACTTCATATTTGACAATGATTTGATTTGATTTTATTCGAATTTATTTTGACGTATTTTCCTTTTTTTTTTGATTTTAGTTTCGATTTGATTTACACTTCACTTTAGATTTGGATTTGGATTGGGCTCGTTCTTCAGTAGCACCATTCGACCAATCTCCATAGTTTTTGTTGTGTGTTTCCACTTGTATCGTTGTTGAAGTTTATTTATGTACTCCTCATACCAACGGTTGCAAAAATCTTGTTTGATTTTTTTAATGAACTTCCACAACTTTAAACTACTTTCTGTCAAATCTAAAATGACTTCAGGGCGTGGTACTATTAGTGTTGATCCAATAATGAAGTGGCCTGGTGTTAGTGCATCCAAATCTTCAATGTTGTCTGTTAATGGACAGAGTGGTCTCGAATTTAAACAACCATCTATTTGCACTAGAATTGTGTTCATCTTTTCGTATGTCAATTTCTGCTCTCCAATGATGCGATTCAAATGATATTTGACTGATTTAACCCCAGATTCCCAGAGTCCACCAAAATGTGGAGCTCCAGGGGGGATATAATGCCCCAAATGATCCTCTAGACGGAATAGCAGCAGGATTCTCTTTTCCAGGTACGAATCTCCATTGTCCCTTAAAATGTTCTTGTACATAAGATACCCGATTGGCTACAAACGTGTTCCATTTTACTGGGTATTGTTTTAACCAGTTTAGTACTATGGTAGAATCTGACCATGTGAAAACTGTATTGTATTTGGTATCTATTCCCTCTTTGATGCAGTTCATTAACTTCGTAAGTAGTGCAGCTTGTTTTACAGGTGCCACCTTGGTTTTTGATGCGATGATGCGTATAGTAGTAGATCCGCCGTTAATAACCTTTTGATACACTACGGCTGCGTACGCTGATTCTGATGCATCTGCGAATCCGTGTAACTCTAATTGATAGTTTTCAATTTGTTTAGTCCATCGTGGTATTCTTACTTGGTTAAGCGTCGATAATCTTGCCTTGTACTCGTCCCATTTGTCTTGGATTCTCACTGGTACCTTTTCGTCCCATCCGATGCCCAATAGCCACAGTTTTTAAATAATCTTGGCCTTGATTATTATTGGCGACAACCAGCCAAAGGGATCGAAGATTTTGCCAGCGTCACTCAATATTGCTCGTTTAGTTCCCTTTGTGCTAAATGTTGAGAAATTAACCTTAAATTGGAAGTCTGCTGTCCTTGGGCACCAATTTATTCCCAAAATGTTGTGTCACTATTAAAGTCATGTTCTGGTTCAATTTCAATGACTTCTCTTGGCAATGCTTTATTTGATGTCCATTTGCGTAAGTTGAATCCACCCATATGTAGTATATTCATCACTTCTCGTTGAAGGTTTTGACACTCTTGTAGTGAATTCGAACTTCCAAGACAGTCGTAGAATCCTTCACGTACTGTTTTGCTTACCCGTGGATACCACTGTCTCTCATACTCAGCAAGCTGGCATAAAATTTTAATTGCCAAATAGGGTGCGGCTGCTGTACCGTATGTGACTGTTTTGAGAGCATAGTCCTCGATTGGGCCACTGGAGTTTTCTCTTCACAAGATACGCTGCAGATTTTGATCCTTCGGATCGACCAAAATCTGTCGGTACATTTTTTCAACGTCAGCTGTAAACACGATTGGAAACGACCTCCATTGGAGTAGCAGGAAAAATAGGTCCCTTTGACCAGTGGGACCTTTCATCATGATGCTATTTAGCGATTTCCCAGATGTTGTTTTTACTGAGGCGTGAAATACTACCCTCAGTTTGGTAGTAGTGTTGTCATCTTTCATCACTGCGTGATGAGGAAGATAGTACGTTTTTCCAGTGTAACCCTCCTGTATTTTCTCCATGTGTCCAAGCGCAATACATTCCTGAATGAATTTTGAATATTCATGTCAAAGGTGTTCATTTTTTGGGAGTCTTTATTCCAACATAAAGAATCGCTTCAATGCCATTTTGCGTTAATCGCCCAAAACCTTCCGATCCTTCAGTAGGGGCAATTTGACAGTATATCGTCCTGTTTCATCCCTTTCATGTGTCATTCGGTAGTGATTTTCGCACGTTTCGTCTTATGTCAACTTAAATTTTGCAGTTGGTACTTCTTCTAACTCCCAAAATTTCTTCAAGTCTTCATCTTCACTGGACACACTGATGCATGACGTGAGTATATTAATTTGTGCCTGCTTCCTTGTAATTGGGATGGTTGTGACTGGTCCCGGTAGCATCCACCCACGGCAAAATGTCCTATCCTATCAGCAATTCAATCTCCTTTGGTTGTTCGTACCATGGATCCGCCAACTTCAAACGTGTGGCTACTGGTCGTGAGTAAATTGTTGCATTGGCATTGTAGATGTAATAGCTGGCATTACTAGAGCTTCTACCTGAATGATTAGTGGATCCCAAGAGCTTACGTCGACTCCTAAGTTGTTGATACCGTACAAGATTTCTTTCGACGTATCCATGATAGTTTTTAAGTCGAACGCGTTTTCGGTTCCAACTGATGTCAAAGTAAGCAATTTTTGGATGTAGTTGTTGACCGATGCTGCTGAATTTTGAAACCTTAACAATATTATAGCCGTTGCATAATTGCTTGACGTCGGTGACAAGTGGTTAACAATCCTCGCTGCTTTTCCCTTCAGATCATTTAAGGATCCATTCTTGTGAACTAATCGATCCAATAGTTCCCAAAATGGTGTCCACTCTTCATCCCTTCCGCTGAATTATGGTATGTTTATGGTTGGTTTCTCGATGTGTTCCAGCTTGTGGAGCCACCGCCTCTGTTTGCTGTTGTCACTGTTCTGCTTCATTTATTTGGATATATGCATCTTGATACATCTGCTCCAAATCGATAAACTCGTTGCTTAACACATACTATTGCTCGTAATCAGCTTCTTCCAGTGATGATATGATTTCCTCATGCAGTTCCACCAACTTTGTCCAACATTCCTTCAATTGACCCAACTTGAATCCGAGGTACACGGCATTTTGGCTCAAATCCAAGTTATCAATTATGCGTACGAAGTTGTCCTTAATGAGGTTCAGCTTTTTGAACCTTGCTGGACACTTTATGTTGTCAGCTGACTTCCTCAATTTCCTCGTATTTGTGCTTCCTGATGTTTGTCTGAATCGGTAGGTAATAGCATCGATGATGGTTGCTTTTTCCTTATAAGATCCAGTTTTGCCTTAAAAGTCGCTTTAATATCGAGATACCTTTCTTCAAACTGACTAAAATACTTCTTCACAAAGTAGTCATGCTGCGGATTTGTTTTCCTTTGCTCTTCCAAACGTCCGTTGTTTATTTGCAAGTCGATCCAGTACTGCTCCAATTGCTGCAGTCGTCCTACAAAGTACTCCACCGAGTACCGGGAGGGTCCATCCTTCTTCAAATTGATCCATAAACGATGGACTTCTTCCGAAATTCGTGTTTGAGTTAATGCGAGATCTTCGAATTCAACCATGGTTGCTGATTTCCACTACACCTCTACACTTTTCTTGATTAATTGGTCTTGTACCAACACTCACTATATTGACACCTTTCACTTTTCACTAATCCGGCTCGAAAGACCATGAAAATCTATGTACTTAGATTTCTGTTTTTCAATCGCCTAATGCAGCCTCACATTAGGAAAAGAAAAAAGGATCTCAGCAGACAAAATTCAATTATTTATTTCTTGTCTTTTTATACTACAGTAAAACCTGGATAACTACCTCGAACATTTTCATCTCTTTTGGGCTCTTAAGCGAATGAGGTAGCTATCCGAACCCGCTTTAAAACCCCAATGAGGTAGATATCCGAATTCAGATATCTACCTGAAGGAAGTGGTTAAGACAGTTCCTAACCTACGAAGGAACATTTTAAATCAATACATGTAAATCAATAAGACAATTCACTGCTTTTTTATTACTGTTTTTATTTAAAAAAAAGATCAATTCAATGGCAATAATATAATAAATTGATTTGCATACATACATGTAGGAATTAATGAGATTATTTATTTTAATAACTTTAAATTTACAATAAAAAAATGAGTGAGAAGTTAAACAATCAAAAAGGAACTAGACTTATTACTGCCGTCTCGATATTTTCTTCGCTGGTCCACGCATACGACCTTTCTTCTTCGATGGTCTTTGTCCAACTCCCTTTGGCCATTTCCTCTTCATTCCTCGTTGCATCGCCGTCGTCGCCCTCGTCCAGTCAGCAAAATCCCACGGGAGATTCAACGACTTGAACCACATCGAGAGTAGCGCAAACACTACCCCCACACACAAGACGGCAACCAATATCGCTTTTCCCATTATGCTGCTACGCCAGCCAGTGCACTGCCCTTTTGTTTACATTTCGGTGCACTGGCTTTATATGATGGTATGTGGGTCATTGATGAAACGTGATCGCGTCCACTTCAAATCGATCGTGCTGATGACCTCTCGTTTGACGACGCCCGACGATGCATGAAAATAGATACTATGATTAATCGGAAAAGAATGCTTACTTGTCTAACTGGGTGTAGTTTGGTACTCCCACACTCGGCCACTCCTGAATGTTCGACTGTCCTCAGTCGAATTGGACATCATCAGATTCGTGTAACTCCAGCTCATCGCCATCATCATCACCCGCCCATGGCTTCATAAAATCAGCGGAGGTACCGTCATGGACAAAAGTTTTCACACAAAGACATTCCGAAAGTAAAACAAGCATTTAAACTAAGACTAAGCGAGAACTTTCATTCACTCTTTTGGCAAAATGATTATTCAATATTAAGCTATTTACTAACATAGAAATAAAAAAAAAAAGGATTATTTGTTTTTAAAAAGTAACAAAATAACAAAAAACTTAACATTTTAGTGCGGACAAAAGTTTTCACACAGTAAAAAGATGTTACACAAAAGTTATAAAAAAGTTTAAATTAGTATTTAGTTGATAAACCCTTTTCGTTTAATAACCTCCCTTAATCTCTTAGGCATTGATTGCACAAGCTTTTTCGTGTAATCAGATGTAATATTTTGCCATTCCAGTTAAGGTGTTTGTTTCAGTTGCTCTTTGTTGGACACAGTATGCTTTCTGATACGGTTTTCGAGTTCGTTCCATACGTGCTCAATTGGATTGAGGTCCGATGACTGTGGAGGGTGTGGTAGAGTATGTGCCATGTTATAAGCGATCCACATTCGTACATTGTGAGCCGTATGCTTGGGATCATTATCCTGTTGAAAATAGAAATTTTCATCCAATCCCAGATTTTCGGCGCTTTTTTTGACATTTTCCTTAAGGATGTTGAGGTAAATGTATTGATCCATGGTTTGTTCAATAAAAATAAGTTCACCAACACCCGACGCGGCCATACAGCCCCAAACCATAACTCCCCCACCGCCATGTTTTACTGTGCTAGTGATATTTTTTAAGTCCGGTTCTGTGTTAGGTTTTCTCCACACGAGGATCCTCCCATCAGATTGAAAGATGTTAAATTTGCTTTCGTCCGAAAACAACACATTATTCCAAAAATCATCAGTCTTACCCTCGAAGTCCTTGGCGAATTCCAACCTCTTTTTTTTTGTTAGCCTTTCTAATGAGTGGTTTTCGCCTTGCAACCCGTGCATTGTATCCAGCGCGATGAAGGACACTTCGAATCGTTTTAGGGTGGACATCCTTTTTAAAATCAGTTTTAACTTGTGCTGCTAACTCAGATGATGTAGTCTTGGGTTTTTTTTAATTGTTCTCACAACTTGCACCTCTTCTCTTGAAGTTAATTTCCGTGGGCGACCAGTACGTTCGGAGCTCTCAAAATTCGCATTACTTTTAAACCGCTTTATAACACTGAAAATTGTGAATCGACTTCTTCCCACTATTTTACCGATTTCCGTCAACGATTTATTTTCTTCGTGTAGTTGCAGAATAATTTTTCTTTCTTCTTTAGTTGTTTCTTTTTGCCTACGGCCCATGATTACGACTTCGGTAACTTTAGAAATAAATGAAACACGCAAATATGGTATATTTCCATTCAAATATTAACCGGGACTTCACCGTTACATAAATGAAAGCAATGATGCCAATGTGTAACATCTTCGGTGCAATCTTTACCTTAATGAACCAGTTACATTCTATTGTGTGAAAACTTTTGTCCACTCTAAAATGTTAAATTTTCTGTTATTTGTTACTTTTTAAAAACAAATAATCATTTTTATTTTTTATTTCTGTGTTAGTAAATAGCTTCATATTGAATAATCATTTTGCCAAAAGAGTGAATTAAAGTTCTTGCTTAGCCTTAGTTTAAACGCTTGTTTTATTTTCGGAATGTCTTTGTGTGAAAACTTTTGTCCATGACAGTAGATGTTGTGTTGGATCCATCGTGCTCTCCCACCTTTCGGACATCATAGCGGTCGTTTCCTCTAATATTCGTCACCTCATACGGACCCATAAACTTGATGTGTAATTTGAGACCAACCCCAAACTGCGTCCTCTTGATGGCCACCAGATCATGCAACTGGTAGCATCTGGGTGCCTTCCTCCTCCGATTGAACGTCCTCCTATTCTCCTTCTGCACCTTCTGTATTTCTTCCTTAGCCGCTTTCCTCATCGTGTCCCGACTATTTTCGAAGTCATCTAGAATAGCCTCCTCCAATAATTCTCGTAGCTGACTATCATTCCCTCGTCTCATTATAGTGCCGAACATAAGTTGGAAAGGGCTTCGCTTGGTACTTCGTGATATAGTCGAATTAATTACGCACTGAACATGGGTGACATGTTTGTACCACTTCTTGGGATCCTCCACTGACACTTTGGTAAGCACCTCTATTATGATGCGATTCATTCTTTCTACCTGTCCGTTTCCGCGCGGCACTCCCGTTGTCGTGACGATGTGGTGGATGCTATTTTGTTCACAGAACTCCTTAAACACGTTGGCGATGAAAGCCGTCCCTCGGTCCGATATAATGTGCGTTGGGTTTTCAAAAACTTCGCTCTGCTGTTGGATCTTCTTGACCACCTCTTCGCTCTTAGTGGTTTTGACCGGGTAAATCCAGACAAACTTAGTGAAAGCGTCGACTGCTACGAATATATAATTATAGAACTTGTTCGTCGAAGGGAGTTGACCCAAATGATCCACGTGATACGTGTGCAGAGGTACGTCGGGTTTATTGATCGGATGCAGAAATCCCTCCGCTTTTCCGTCCTACCTTGCAGCCAGTATGCATGGAACACAATTTGATAGTACGGCGTCAATGCAATTTCCGATTTTGGGGATAAAGTAATCCTGGTTGCAGATCGCCTCCATTCTTTTCGCGCTTATGTGGCCCATCCCGTGAATGCCTCTCAGAATCTCCTTCTGCATAGACCTGGGCACCACAAGCAAATGAGCCCCTTCGACAAACTTGTAGAGAAGATCATTCCTCATCTCATAGTCCTTGTAGGCTCCTGTTGCCGAAAGAACATCTACGTTTAGTTGATAGAATTCGTCCTTGCCCTGTAACTTCTTAATTCTCTCAAGAATGCCATCCTAAATCCGTAGTACTTCTGGGTATCTGCTAAGTGCATCGACGTGACGCATGGATGATCCTGAGCGGTGCAAAACCTCGCAAGAATATTCCTGCAACATAATTGCCCACCTGGCTAACCGTGGGCATAAGTCCTTTTTGCTCATCGTGGTCTGAAATGCCTTGCAATCCGTGTAAATTTTGAATTTCATCTCCAACAAGTAGACGCGTAGCTTCTTGATACATTTCACTATAATCAATACTTCATGCTCATAGCTGGTGTAATTCCTTTCTGCCGGTGTTGCTTTAAAACTCATATAGATGCAATTGACCTTCGTGTTTCTGGAGCAGAACACCACCATATCCGACCATACTCGCGTCCGTATCCAGCATCGGGTTGAATAGCTTCAGTACAGGCTCTCTACACAGCATATCTTTTAGGGATTCGAATGCAACGATCTGGTCCAGGCCAAAAACGAAAGCACTCTCTTTCTTGGTCAAGTCTGAAAGTGGTCTTGCATAAACAGAATACTTAGGTACAAACTTACGGAAGAATCCGGTCAGCCCAAGGAAGCTCTGCACTTATTTCACATTAGTCGGTCTTGGAAAGTTCCTCACAGCGCTTATCTTTTCAACAGACGGCTTTATACTTCCGTTCTCCACCACATGTCCAAGGAATTTAGTAGACCTGCTCAGAAAATCGCACTTTTCCCATTTAATCACCAAACCGCTCACCTCTGCTACTCTTAATACGACATCGAGCTTTGCTAGGTTTTCCTCCTCATCTTCCACGGCGATAATTACGTCGTCCAAATACAAAAGTAAATAGTCTTGCTTTATCAGGTCTCGAAAAACTGTGTTAACAAACCGCTAAAACACCGCAGGTGAGTTACACAGTCCGAAGGGCACCTTCAAGAACTCGTACTGGCCATCTGGAGTTACGAATGCGGTATATTTTCTGCTGCTTTCTAACACATCCACGTGAAAAAACCCATTACGAAGATCCAGTGTGGTGAAGACTTTTGCCGTATATAGTTTCTCCAGTATTTCCTACATTACTGGTAAAGGATACCTGTCCTTGACAATCCTAGCATTCAGTTTTCGATAGTCTACGCACATACGATTACTTCCGTCCTTCTTCTTCACTAGGACAATAGGACTAGCAAAATCCGATCGACTGTGACGATTGACACCTTCGTCCAACCATTCCTCCACTTGTTTGCACACTGCTTCCTTTTCTGGTGGTGCTAGTCTTCTGGCTTTCTGGTATATAGGACTTTCGTCCGTTAGCACGAGGTTCATCTCAATGCACGACCTCGTAATTTTTTTGGGGGAGTACGACGAAATAATGTTGCAAATAGTTTTCCTGTAGTCTTCGTTGCCTACTTGCGGGTCTTTCCTTCTATCTCCTTCGTCGCTGATAATTCCGATGTTCAGAACGTCATTCTCCTCCAGGTCGTAAGTTCTGCCCTTCTCCACTTCAGTCGGATTCACTTTAGTCATACTCTTCACCTTTCCGTTACTTATCAGTAGCTCCACATTCTGCAAAAAATCCCTTCCCAGTAGGATTCTATCTGATATCCAATTATCAGGGACCACTTGAAATCGAACCCAATGCCTGTCCGATTCGACCTGAATTTCTAGAAGGCAAGATCCTAATGTCTTCTGGGGACTATTATCGAATCCTTTCAGAATCATTCCCGGCTGTTCTAATTTTGCTTTCCCCATTTTTTCCATGAATGATTTGTGTATTATCGAGACGTCACTCCCATTATCGACTAAAGCGTAGTAGGGTTTCTCCTCTATGTTAACCACAACGTGACTCCCATCCGAGCTAATGCGTCGGACATTGTTTACACCTCTAGTACGCGTTCCTCCATTTCCTTTGTTCGGACAACTCGGAGATATGTGTCCAAACTGATTGCATCTGAAACATCTTGTCCCCTTTTCCTTATCCGGACAATTCTGCGCCAGATGCTTCATGGCTCCACAGTTATGACATCGTTTTGGCGCATAGGAGTGAGCTCCGTTCGATTGACTTGGTCTGCTGGACACGTTCGGTTTGTTACTGATATCAGCTCGTTGTTTCGGCATCTGTCGTTGCATTCTCTTGTAGCACTCGATTTTTAGTTTTAATTCTTCCATCGTCGCAGCTTCATATAATATAGTTTTGTTATTTAATGAATCTGGAATCCCATTGATAATGTACTCGATAAGTGATGATTCATCAACATTTACCTCTAACAAGCTTTCAGAGGAGCTTTTCTTCCTATTTTCCAGTAGTTTGTGGATTTCTATACTGGAGGGTTTTTTCCCGAACTCCTTCTCTAATCTCTCCTTTAAGGTTCTCCAGTTCGATACTCCTCCCGGCGCTTCCACGGCCAACTTAGCTGATCCCTTTAATAATCGTCGTGCGTACAGATATCTTTGCATTTCACTCCATTCGCACGCCGTTGCGATATCCTCGAATTTTTTCATCCAGTCAGCGTAATTCTTGCTCTCTTCTCCCGAGAATTTCTCGAGGGACTCTTCCACATCGCGAAATACAAAATTATTTTTGTTTGACATTCTTTGTTCTTCTTCTAGAATCACTTGCTGCTGTTCCTCCTTCTCTTCGTCCGTTTCTGATGTCTCGCTGTCGTCTTCGCTTGTGGTGTTCAATATGTCCTCAATTTTGATATTTCCTTCTCAAAACGTATCGCGAATTCGATGCAACAAATCGGTTTTAACGTTATACCGATAAGATAGACCCTTCGTTTTCAAAAAGCCTTGTAGTTGCCTAACCTACCCCCACACACAAGACGGCAATCAATATCGCTTTTCCCATTATGCTGCTACGCCAGCCAGTGCACTGCCCTTTTGTTTACATTTCGGTGCACTGGCTTTATACGATGGTATGTGGGTCATTGATGAAACGTGATCGCGTCCACTTCAAATCGATCGTGCTGATGACCTCTCGTTTGACGACGCCCGACGATGCATGAAAATTGATACTACGATTAATCGGAAAAGAATGCTTACTTGTCTAACTGGGTGTACTTTAGTACTCCCACATACATGTGTATATATGTATAAACAGTAAACACATTGTTTATGTATACATATTTATACATGTTTATTGCATCATGGAAATTTTTCATTAAGAATAAAAACTAAATAAAAGCCATAAAATCTAGTGAAAATAATCAGTTATCTTCATCTGATTCATGTGTACTTCAATGTTAATATTTTCTCCTCCAAATTTTCGATTTCGGTGCTGATATTCTTATGCGAAACAAATTTCCTAAGAATATCTAATGCGTCCTTTAAATTAGGAGGACGAAGTTCTTCACTCATATCACCCGCATTTTCGTCGTCTTCTTCTGCTTCATCAAAATCTTTCTGGATTTCATCCACAATTTCGTCTTCTGTCAGAAGCCCATGACATGCAAGTTATTATCGCAGCACACAAAACAATCAAATTCATCAGAACTTATGGCCATGTCGCCTAAATTCTTTTCCTCAGGTATAATTGCTTCATCTTCTAAAAATTCCTGATTAAAATGGAATCCTCCCTGAAACCAAAATTAATTTTATTTCAACTTGACTAATTTTGAATTGGACATCCATACGACCTTTTTAAAACAATTTTTAATCGTATCTCCTGTAACCAGGCACCAAACCTTCTTCACAAAAAAAAGTGCATCCAGAAGAGATATTGTGGTGATGACTTGTTTTAGACTAAGAACCACCTCTAAAGCAACCAGTTGTTTTCTTATCATTATCTGCCTATAGTTAGATCTAAAACTATGAATAATTCCCTGATCAAGTGGCTGAACCAGGGCGGTGGTGTTAGGTGGTAGAAATTGCACGCAAATGTTGTTTAGTTCAACTGTTGTGGCAGGACGCATTGTCAACGAATAAGAGAATTTTCCTGTTTTCTTTTTTCATTTCCTCATCGATTTTGGATAGTATAGCATTCCATATCAAAGTTGTCATCCAAGCCTTTTGATTTGCATAATAGGGGAAAGGGAGATTTTTTTTGTTAAAACGTCGAGGATTTTTCGGTTTTCCTATAGCGAAGACATTTATGTAGGTTCCCGCAGCATTGCACAAAAATAACAAAGTTATTCGAACTTTGTGGGATTTGCTGCCTTTAACAATTGTTCCATGCCGAGCAAGTGTCCCTTTTGGCAGCGCCCGATACAGTAACAGTAAGCCACTTTCGTCGGCATTAAACACATTTTCAGGTGGAAACTTGTTTATAATCGGACCAAGGACATGGTTTATGTAATTTTCTGCACTACTCTGATCGCTTTCATTGGATTCACCGTGCATTTTTGTAAATTTGATGTTCTCTCTATTCTTCCATCTCCATAGCCACCCATTGTAGTTTAGAAGGAGTGGGCCGAATATGACTGCATTTTGAGCTCGAGTCTGATCAAACCATTTGGATAACGCATTTTCAACATCTTCATGTGTACCTTTGCGTTGCCGTTTAGAGTTCAAGTTTTTGTTGACACACGCAAACTCGCGAATTTGATTTTTATTTCTTAAAATTTTGTTCACAGTTCAGATGTGTCACATAAAAGGAAGCTAATTCCTTTCTGTTTTTTGTTTGTTTTCGAATTGCGAGAGCAATTTCAATTTCTCTTTAATCGACAGTGTTGATACGCGAGATAAAAATTATGAAAAGCGAAATAAGAAATAAAAAAAAAGATCAACTAGAATTGATTTTGGTAAGCACCTTTATTCATTCACTGTTCGAACAAGACTCCTCTTTCAATCTTACTTTCTAGCTTACGACTACTTTAACATTATGATGATTCGGCCACTTCGAGTTCATGTGAATGACCGACGCTTATGTCATACAAATCACCAAGCAAGCGGTTTCTCTTTTGGTTTGATTTGGTATGCACTTGGTAGGTCATTGGCAAGGTCTTTGTCAGCATTTCCTGTTTTTGGCGGATGTTCGCTGCTGACATATGTAACTCCTCCTCGCTTTGAATCAGAAGTCACCGGCTTCATGTTATTGATTACACTAATCTTATTTTTTTCTAGTTTTCCAAGATACATAAAAGAATATACCAACAGCCATAAAGATTATTATCAGCATAAGGCTTGTAGATGTACCGTAGGTTACATTTTTATGATATTGCAGTTCCTTAATTTGTTTTAAATTTTCCATACTATTCATTATTATTTCATCTAATTTTATTGGTTTAAGAAACATTTCCTTTACATTATTGGCTGGATAATAGTACTTATCAGTTACAGTAATTTTCTTATTATAAAATTTATTTTGTTTTATTTCTAATGTACAATTATTAAAATTGATTAAATAGTTTCCCGTTAAATTTATAATTCGTTTATCACAATCTTGTAATAGCGTTTCATTATTCATATTTATTATCAAAATAGATTCATCGTCTAATTCTTCTATACTAGTTACATTATTATAAACTAATGAACATGTTTCCTTAAATATACAATTCGTACTATATTTTAAATGTCTAAACAGAGCTTTTTCATTGTATTCGTATATTTGTTCATTTATTTCCACAACTAATTCTTCTGATGCATCAATTTGCAAACTATTGGAATTTGGTATCGGTTTAATTAATTGTAACTCTGCTATTACATAATTTACTGGTATTTTTATTGCGAATATCAAACAATCATTCTTGTATTCCATTACTCCAGCTTTTAAGAGTTTTAATTTATGAAAATCTATATTATAATAATCTAACTCTTCTATGGTTAACATACTCGGATGAAGTAAATTGTTCTTAGTTGCCATTATGTTGTCAAGTATTTGATTCACTTTGTTTTCTAAATACCTTAATTTGGTTTCTTGATCTAGAAATAAAACTTTGTAATTTAATTCCTTAACTATGTTATTTGTATTATTGTATGATTCTAAAATTTTTCTTCTGTCGTTTTCTATAAGTATTTCTATCTATAAGTCATATAATGTCTTGTTAAAATGATCGTTTATTTTAATTTGTTTATTAAGATTTTCAATAGCTTTATGGTTATTAGTGTCCGTAATCTTCAAATGATCCATTATTTCTTGACGGTCATTGTCGTCCATTGTTCCAAATAACCAGTTTTGAACTGTGCCTACGAAATTTAATAAACCCCTTTTTTGTCTATTTGATCTACTTATGGTTCTTAATTTAGTTTTTACTAATTTAATTTCTGAATACAGTGCAATTGAATCTTCTAATTTTAAGTGAACTAGGTTTGATTCTAATTGATCTAAAACGCTCATCATTTCAGATGGATTTATTATATGTAAGTTTGTATCAGTGTTATTAGCTATCTCCACTTGTTTAATTCTCATTTTTACATACCCGTTTTCTTCCCGTATAGGATGTACTTGTAGTAGTCCCTGGACTGTGATTATTTTTATCATCAAGAATATTATAATGACCTGAAAATTTAGGACCTCTTTTAATATTAGACAGATGTACGTTTTTTAATTTAAACTTCCTAAAATATGGTTCATCTTTATGTCTGACTCTTTTATAGTTTTTAATATACCCTTCATTCCTATTTTCAACGTAGACTTCTCTGTCCCTATTAGTTCTAAGTATATTCTTGTATTTTTTCTTCTTTACTTTTTCAACTAATGATGTTGTGTTTGTGACTTTACTAGCTTGTCTTGGAGTCATCTCAATTGTTGAGTGATACCTATCGTTGTAATTTCCTATTGCTTTCTGTATCTTCTGTTCTACTGAAATATCTTCTTCTATTGCCTGAACCTTTTCTATTAGAGTGGAATGTAGCCTTTTGACATCGGAATTCCCAGTATGACTATTTAGCTTTGTCCAATGTATTTCTATTCCTTTTTCCTGTAAATATTTTATAACTTGTTCCGATTTGAACTCATTATCCATGATAATTTTTTTTGGTGTATCAAAAGTAGACAGATAGCCTTCTAATATAGCAATCTTTTTAATCCAGTTTCTATCATTAATTAAGTATGCAACGGAGAATTTTGTTAATTTGTCGATAATGGTAACGAAAGCCTGTTTTTTATAATGAAAGATATCTATGTGTATTATTTTATTTTTCTTAGTTGGTGTTTCTGTTACATTAAAGAGTGGTTTGATTGGATTTCTGTCATATTTTATTCCCTGACATTTTCCACAATTATTAATAATAAGTTGTATATGTTCCTGCAACTTTGGATAATATATTTTATCTTTTAGTGTCCAATAGGTTTCATTGATTCCGCTATGTAATGACTCTTTTGTATGATACAGAGATATTTGCTTATGGCATTCTTCGTCGCCTTCAATTTCTTGACCTCTTTCTGTTGCTCTTCTAAACATTATTTTTGGATTCTCCGAAAATAGCTCTATAATGTATTGCTGTATTTTATTATATTCTCCATCATTTACTTCCGAATATATGCCTATATGCCCTAATTTAATATTTCTTTTTAATATATCTTTAATAGTTAATTCCTCACTTTGTGAATTGATCTCTATGATCCTCCTTCCATGTTTGATCTCTATCTCTTTTTTCGGACAATAAGTTAAAATTATTTGAGTTCTGTATTTATTAACTATCTCTTCTTTTATAGGTATATGGTCTTGTAATTGCTCTTCTACTGAATGCATTGTATCAGACAGGTCCATATTGGATTCACTGCTGTTTTTTACATCGATTTGAGGACTATTTTTCAATCTACTGAGACAATCGGCCATTTTATTTTCCTTACTCTTAAGATACTCAATGTCATAGTTATATTCTTGTAGCTTAAGAACCCACCGTTGGTTTCGTTGGGAAAATTATTTCCCTTTGTACTTTGAATTTAGATACTTTATTGGTCACTGACCATGCAGTGACAATCTTAAACTTTCTGCCGTATAGATATGGTCTAAAATAATTAACCGAGAAAACTATAGCTAAAAATTCTTTAGCAGTTACACTATAATTTTTTCGTGATTGTTTAACGTTCTGGATACATAACATATAGGATGACCATCTTGTGAAAGAACTGCTCCAATTGCATGATCACTAGCATCCGTTGTAACCATAAATTCTTTTTCATAATTTGGAAACCTTAAAACAGGATGAGAAGACAACAAGAGTTTGAGCTTTTCAAAAGCTTCAATGTACTGAGGATCATTGGTATTAATTTTTTCATCTTTTTTTAAATATTTTATTAAAGGTTGTGCTACTTTGGCATAGTCTTTTATAAATTTCCTGTAGAAACCTGTCATCCCTAAGAAACTTTTAAGTTGTTTTTCTGTTTTGGGTAATTCAATTCGCATTATATTCTCTATTTTATCCGAATTTGGTTTAATTCCATCTTTTGTAAGAATGTGCCCTAGAAAACTGGTCTTTTTTTTCATAAAACAGCATTTATCAGGTTGTATTTTTAAGTTATGTTCGCTTAATTTTTTGAAAATTAATTGCAAGAAATTTAAATGTTCCTCTAGTGTAGTTGAAAAAATTATAATATCACCTAAATATACTACACATATTTTATTTATGTAATCTCTTAATATCTCATTAATGAGACGTTGAAATGTCGCCGGAGCATTCTTCAAACCGAATGGCATCCGCACATATTCATACAATCCAGATGGTGTAACAAATCGATGTCTTTTTCGGCTACCAAAATTTGGTGATACCCCTTTGCTAAGTCCAATGACGTAAAATATTGAGATTTCCCCAACTTGTCCAATATACTATCTATATTGGGAAGTGGATACTTGTCATCAATTGTCACTTGGTTTAGTCTTCTGTAATCTACCACAATTCGAAATTTTTGTACACCTGAATTGTCTTTTTTCTTTGGAATTACTATAATAGGTGAACTGTACCTGCTTTTGCTTTTTCTGATTATGCCTTGAGCTTCCATTTCTTTCATTAGTTTTCTAACTTCTACTTCATGCTGAGGTGGATATCGATATAATTTAGAATTGATCTGATCATTTGTCGTAGTTCTAATTTCATGAACAATACTTGTAGTACTAGTTAGCTTGTCGCCTTCTTTATAAAATAGTTTCTTGTACTTTTCTAACAACTTGATTAAACCATGTTTTTCCTCCTCATTTAAATGGTTAATTGTTACATTTTCAAGTGCACCTATTTCTAATGTATTAACTTCATTTTGAACTATTTTATTTAGAAATGGTATCCTTATATCATTGCGTAATAAAATTTCCTGATTTTCAATATCTATTGTTCTAACGTTTTTATCTACCCAATCCATTCCAAGCAAAAAATCGTATGGTTTTTCTACTTTAATTTTTACCCACTTAATTCTAGCATTTTGGGTCTGACCAAATTCAACTGGACATATTCCATACTCTTTGTTACTTGTCCTTCTATTGTTGTTAATGTTACTTCCCCTCCTATACTTTCGTACATTCCTTTTGCAACTTTGTTTGAATTTAATAAACTAACTGTTGAACCTGTATCTACCATAGCAACATACTTTTCTTCGTTAAAAGTTAGAATAATAAAAATTTTATTTATTTCCGAGGCTAGTTTATAAAAAACTCATTTTGGGAAATTAAATTAACCTCGCCCCTATTACTAACGGTGTCAACTTCCATTGCTCTCGATGAATTATAGCTAAAATTTCTATTATTTCTGAACTGTCTACTTGTATTATTATTATTGAAAACATTCCGAGTTTGTCTTGAATTACTATTGTTATTCGAATTATTTTGTTGATAATTATTATAATTATTACTGTGATTTGTGTGATAATTAGTGTGTGGTGAATAATTAGTTTGTATTGGCCTGGATGCAATTTGTTTATATTCCCTAGAAGGTTTATTTAATTTTAGTTCTTTCAAATTAAAACTATCTTGACCAACTTATTTATTTAGTATTTGGCGAATATCTTCCAATGAATACGTATCATATAATTCAGCTGCTAAAGCTCCTGCAGTTATTTCTTTTATTTTTAGAACTAGGAAGCTACTTAAATTATTTACAATCATAGTCTGAGAATCACTAAAAATTGCACATTCTGCAATGTCACTAACAGTATTTCTAACTTTATCACATAATTCAGAAATCGAACTTACTTTTAAAAAGCTGATGTCCTTCATAATCTGCCCTTGGCCCTTCGTTGCCTTGAAGTGGAGTTTTAATTTACTCTTGCAGCTTTCCCAGGTTAATGGAGGCGATGTTATTAAATAGTTCTTTGCCGGTCCGATGATTTTTTCGTTGTAGATGACCGTGTATACATCATTTTTCTGGTTCATTTCATATTCTTCTAATGCTCTGTCCACTGAAGAAATGAACGTTGGCAAAGTCCCCACACTGCCATCAAAAACAGGAAGATACCGAAGTTCCTTCTCGAGCCTGCTCCTTAGTGTTACCGGTTGATTTTGCCGGTTTAATATTTTTGTTAGCATGGCTAAGCATTGCTCCGTTATATTTTGCGCCTACCATTCTTGTTGTCAAAAATTTTATTTCGTAACGTTCTTCTTTCCAGATTGTGTTTTTTTTTTTTTTTTGTTTTTTCGTACCATTCAATCTAGACGATGATAGCCAAAACTTCCGTCCACCTGACCAAAACGAAGTAAGGATAGCAATATCCAAACTTAAGTCCAACAAGGCTGCTGGACCTGACGGCTTACCAGCCGAGCTGTTCAAAGCAGCTGGAAATGACCTGGTAGAGAGCATACACCAACTCATTTCTAAAATTTGGTCAGATGAGTGTATGCCTGATGAATGGAATCTCAGCACCGTTTGCCCAATCCACAAGAAAGGAGATCCCCTCAATTGCGCCAATTACAGAGGTATCAGTCTCCTCAACATCGCGTACAAGATCCTATCTGCCATATTGTGTGAACGTCTGAAACCCTTCGTCAACAACCTGATTGGGCCCTATCAGTGTGGTTTCAGGCCAGGAAAGTCCACAATCGATCAAATCTTCACACTTCGGCAGATCCTGGAAAAAACCCAAGAAGTCCAAATCGATACCCACCATCTTTTTATCGATTTCAAGGCCGCATATGACAGCATTTATAGAGACGAGCTATACAGAGCCATGTCTAGTTTTGGCATCCCTGCCAAACTCGTCAGATTGTGCAGAATGACGATGGAGAATTCTCGCTGCTCCATCAAGGTCGGTAACGATCTCACCGAGACCTTTGATGTCAAAAAAGGATTTAGACAAGGTGACGCGCTGTCATGTGATTTTTTTAACATCGTTCTTGAGAGAATTGTGCGAAACTCACAAGCCAACACCGGAGGCACAATCTTTCAAAAGCCTGTGCAACTACTAGCGTATGCTGACGATATCGACATTATTGGAAGAACACAGCGGGCTGTCACCGGTGCGTTCGCTAGTATTGAAACAGAAGCGGCCAAAATGGGTTTAACGGTAAACGAGGGCAAAACCAAGTATATGCTGTCAACCAAAAGGGACACGCAACATCGACGAATTGGACAGAACGTCACAATCGACAGCTATAGCTTTGAGGTAGTAAGGGACTTTGTGTACCTCGGCTCTGCTATCAATTCTGAAAATAACACCTCAGCAGAAATAAAACGAAGAATAACTCTTGCCAATCGCTGTTTCTTTGGGCTCAGAAGGCAATTGAGTAGTAAGACCCTATCCCGAACAACTAAGGAGACTCTATATAAAACCTTGATCATCCCAGTCCTGCTTTATGGCGCTGAAGCTTGGACTTTATCAAAAGCGGATGAAAATATCCTCGGTCGTTTCGAGAGAAAAATTCTTCGCAAAATATTCGGTCCCGTTTGCGTTGACGGGCTTTGGAGGAGAAGATTCAACGACGAACTATACGAGCTGTACAGCGACATCGACCTAGTCAAAAAACTGCGCATTAGTCGTTTGAGATGGCTAGGACATGTAGAGCGAATGGACACCAGTGCTCTGGCCCGAAGAGTCTTCGAATCACACCCGGAGGGACAACGCAGTAGAGGAAGACCTCGCCTTAGGTGGCGCGCACAAGTTGAAGGGGACCTGAACAAGCTTGGAGTGCGCAACTGGAGGCAGTTAGCTAAGGACCGGGCTAACTGGAGAGGCTTGTTAGTTGAGGCCCAGGTTCACCCCGAACTGTAGCGCCACCTAAGTAAGTAAGTAAGTTCGTTTCTTCGTAATCTACTAAATTTTACTTTAGATTACTGTGTTTCGCACTTTTAACACTTCAACACTTTTTACGTTTTATGGTTCGATTCACTGGATTCTAATTCTACTGAACAGAATCCTACCGACTGCGCCAGATAAAAATTATGAAAAGCGAAATAAGAAATAAAAAAAAAAGATCAACTAGAATTGATTTTGGTAAGCACCTTTCACTGTTCGAACAAGACTCCTCTTTCAATCTTACTTTCTAGCTTACGACTACTTTAACATTATGATGATTCGGCAACTTCGAGTTCATGTGAATGACCGACGCTTGTATCATACAAATCACCAAGCAAGCGGTTTCTCTTTTGGTTTGATTTGGTATGCACTTGGTAGGTCATTGGCAATGTCTTTGTCAGCATTTCCTGTTTTTGGCGGATGTTCGCTGCTGACATATGTAACTCGCGCCTACTCATTGCTTTTGAAATGAACACTTTAAACACTACAAAAAGGCTTAATATACTTCCGCTTGATTAATATTTTTTTGCAAATTTTTGCCAGCACAAACAATTATTATTGGAAATGGAATGCATGACAGATTTTAAGAATTGTGTTTTTGTGTTTCTAAACTAAAAGGAGACGAAACGAATATGTCATTTTTTAGCATGGACAAATGCAACGAAGTTTGCTGCGGTGAACATTTTTAAGTTTGGAATGAGGTACTTACCCAAGTTTAATTCCAGCCAATTACAGAAATAAAACTGACAAATAGAGGGCATTTAACCGATTTAGGCACTTAGGCAAAGAGTACTTATCGGTGTAAATTTATTTAGAAATGGATAGAAAATATATGAATCTAATAATTTCGGGCACTTAAGCGGTTTGGGTGCTTAAGCGCGAAGCAATTAACCGGGTTTAACTGTACTAATATGCATTACATTAAAAAGTGCAAAAAGTAAAGTGGCAAGAAAAAATATGCTTAATTAACAATACACATATGTATATAAACAATTGCAAAACGTGCAATAAGAAATGAAGAGACAAAATATGCTTAAATCTATTTTTTTTGTTGATATCATCAACATCAATAATAATTCTTTAAAAATTTTTTTTCATTTTATTATTGTTTATATAAAGAAACACAAAAATTATTCATACAAAAAAAATGCAATTTTCTTATAAAAAAAACAAGAAATAAGTCAAAAGACAGTTATAAAAAGGAGACAAAACAATAAGACCACTATATGAAATGTTAGGAATCGTGTATTAATTTGTTGTTTTCTTTAAATAAACTTACTACTTCGTGGAGTAATCTTTATTTTTTATCACAGCACGGACTCTTCTTGGCAAGAACTCGACTAGTGTGCGGCAAGTGTTCGTCGGTATGGCGTACCAAGCTGCTTGAATTCTGCTGCACAACTCTTCTTTACTTTTTGGTTTTTCGGCACCAAGAGACCGTTTTACTATTGCCCATAAATTTTTCAGGGGATCGAGATCTGATCAGATTGGGGGGCGAACGCAACAGATTGATATTATGCTCTTCCAGTCACCTTTTTACTTTGCCGCCATATGCTTCGGGTCATTGTCGTGCATGAACTGCCATTTCCCAATCAGCTTACGGGAGCATGACCTCATCCAATCTCTTGGCGTATAAATGCTGGTCCATGGACTCTTATCAAAAAAATTGGACCTACACGAAAAACATCCCCAAACCATGATACTATCGCATTCATGCTTGACGCTTTTGCTGGTTTACTGGGTCTAGTATGCTGTATTCTATGGACGTCTGACCGATCTCTTGCCATCCGAACCCACCAAATTTATCTTTGTTTCGTCGGACCAAAATATGTTTCGCTACTTTTTTTCGTTTTCTGGGCCTATCCATTTCAGGTGTCCTTTGGCTAATTGGATGCGATTCTTTTGATGCCTTCTGGTAAGAAACGGTACTTGCCTGGGACTTCTTCCGAAAAGATGCTGTTTTTCATGTCTCATTTGCACTGTGGTCGACCTGTTTTTAAGTGGGATTTAAGTGGCTGTAAGACATTAAAAATAAACGGTTTTAATCTACCAATGAGCGCGGACACCTCCCTCTGCGACTTTCCTTCCTGCGTGAGCTTTAGGATTAAATTTCGTTCTGTTGTGGAGCAGTGTAATCCGGACCCATATTAGCTGTTTTCGTAAATAATTGTATCCATCTAATGCGCAGATTTTTTTTTATACTTACAGTAGTATACTTGAAAAACAAAAAAAAAATTAAATCTAAAAAAATTAATATCTATGCAACCAAAAAAATTAACAGAAGTAATGTGGTCTTATTGTTTTGTCCGCACGTGGTTCAGTGGGGCAAGATACCCCGAAAACCGGAATCAATTTCTGTGTTGAATTAAGGATGCTAAATTTTTTTTTTTTTGTTAAGGAACCGGTTATTTCCAAAAAAAAACACTTTTTTTCTTTTCAAGGTCTTATTTTCGTTTTTAAACCATGTTTTATTAGCTTTTTTTGCAACCTGCACACTCTTGTATGAAGGAAACCTTTCAGGGTCTTTAATTGTAATTATATTGTATTGATACCTTGTTAGCTTCGCTTCCACAACAGTTGAAAGGGCTTCTTCTCCTGACATCTTAATCATCCTTCGTTCTTCGTATGTCTCATAGGCTTTTCTGTAATTTCCTGCGCGGTAAGGTGAACGCAATACGTTCGCCACTAATTATGATGCAGACTACTGACCCTCAGCTCTTACGTTTGTCTTTGTAGCAAATTCTAACTCCATAGCAGAAAACATATTTCTAATAGTTTAGGTTTTTATTCGCTTAGCTCGACTGCAACTTTCTTCAAAGGCTGTCTTCGGACGCCCTCGTTTATTTGAGGGGTTAACGTTGTATAGTTTGAAACCAATGGATGTCTGAAGCCATTCTTGAGTTTTGTGCCTAAATCGGGTTTCATTTCGATCAGATTGTGCCCATTTTTCTTTGAACTTTAAACTTTTTCTTTGAGGTTTAAGAGTACACCGTTTCTTTACAACTCAGATTAATAACTAACTGTATGGAATTTATCCACTCCCTTATATCTAATAGCAACTATGCATTCATACAATAACCAATTCTTACTCAATGAACTCTTTTAGGACGAATGAAATAAATCTTTGAAATACTGACGGTGCGTTTTTCAAACCAAATGGCACTTTCAGGTATTGAACTTAATCGAATCATCAGCCACAGTTATTTGGTGAAAACCACTTTTCAAATCTAACAATGTGAACCACTTCTTCCCACCCAGATATTCTAGGCAATCTTC
Organism: Xylota sylvarum; assembly: GCA_905220385.1. Taxonomy (NCBI): domain Eukaryota; kingdom Metazoa; phylum Arthropoda; class Insecta; order Diptera; family Syrphidae; genus Xylota; species Xylota sylvarum. Next base: position 38,072,117 of record LR999959.1, read on the forward strand.
TATTGAGTTCCCTGTATTCATTGCACATACGCGTCTCTCCACTCTTCTTCTTCACCAGTACTATTGGAAAAGAATATCACTAACCTAATAACACCTTGTTTCTATAAATCATTCGTTATTCGCTGTACCTCAGCTTTGTCTTTGTAGGACAGTCTACGAGGATGACAATGCACAGGAGTATCGGAAGTCAATCGGATTTTCATTTCGAAGTTGTTTTTCTTTAATTGTCTTGGACAATCTATACAGCTATTGTGAATAATTAGTGAGATTTGATCTTGTAGATCTCTATGCAAAGAACAATTTATATCGATAAAGTCAGCTGTGCTGGAATTATTCAATTCAATGCTGTAAATATAAGGGACTTCATCAGCAATGATACTGAATGAGTGATCGATATTTTCGGATTGAGTGTTAGACGTATTCGAAGCTGAGTTGTCTTTCGTATCGGAACAATCGTCATCGGAACAATTGGAATCGGAATCGAACGCGTTTTCACAATCAACTAAACACAAAGCGAAACCGTTTTTTGATTTCCGTTATTTTCATTAGTTACAATAGTATTCTTTATAAAACAAAAATTCAAGGAAGTCTCTGCCCTACAATAAAGGTCGTGGGAGATATTGTGTCCGACTACAAATAAAGAGCAATGTTTAATCGTATTAAGCAATGATATCTGACATTTTACTTTACCGAAAGTAGTTAATCTGGCACCTGTAATGTCGCGAAAATTGGAGCTTATCGGTACGTCATGAAAGAGGTTAAAAGGGACGATCTTCCTGGACACGAAACTTACTGGACTACCGCTATCAATTAACGAATTATAAAACACAAACTTTGAATTTTTCAGACCACGGTGTAAAAAAGCAACACCTATTTATTGGTATGGATCAAGTTCTTCGAAAATGTTTCCGCTCACTACCACCTGAACTGTATGCACTCTGGTTCCTTGGGTACAATCCTTGAGTTGATAGCTGGTGCTACCAAAGCGAAAACAAGATCCAATGGCTCGTCTCTTCTTTGTGCACTGTCTTGAAAGATGCACCAAGTTCGAAGCAATTGCAGCATTGGATTTGCGTTGATGGTTTTGCTGACGATGGTGGCTTCAGTGAAGACAGCGCTTTGTTTTTGGTGAATAAATTATCGTTGGCACTTTTTTTTGTACTTGAGTAGCAGCTTCTTTAATTCATCCAAATTCTTGGCAGTGTACAGCATCGACGTGTAGGCGATCCTGTCCCTTAATTCCTCTATTACGGCCGATATGACTTTGCACTCTTCAAGTCTAACTTGCGCAGCTATCTCCTTTGTACAACATATACCTGATGATGGGCTCATTTGGAAGTCGGTGCCCTTTTTATAACTGGCGATATACCTCGTTCAGCGTAATGTTGTTCTTGAATTGTCGAGACAGACTGGCTTTTAATTCAACGTAGTTTGTGGCGTTACACGTGCATAGGAAAATTGCAGCGGTGCCACTGAGGAGTCGTCGCAAACACAGTTTGAGAAGTCTGCTCTATGGAAATTAAAGCTGTAGGAGTGCTCACAGGAAGTAGTTTTAAGACCATTGTTATATGAAAGAGTGAGAGAGAGAGGAGGGTGGTAATTGTCCAATTCCGATAGAAGATGATTGTTTGCTGAAAGAATACAGTTGTCTGAATCAGTAGAGAAGATAAGATCAAGATGTTATTGGTGACGCCTCTTAGTTGATAAAGACCAGAGTCGGTAAGACAGTCTATGAAAAAGACTTCCTTTTCAGAGGTGGCATTAGTGGTGGTATAGAAGGTGTTATATTCAGGACAACTACGACCAACCACAAGCAAAACGCTACTTCACTTCTTGGATTATCAAACAGTAATGATTTATTTTCATCTTCTTAAATCTAATGTGCTTAAACTAAAAACTAAGAGATAGCAAATTATCAAAGTATGCGTAGGTGTAATAATAATGGCAAGGGAGAACAGTTTCAGCCTATACAATGTATGTGTGATATGATCTTACAGTGCAAAGCTACGTTAGCAAATTTGATCATGAGATAATTTGATGTGCAAGACCTATATCTTTCTCTTAAGGATATGGGTCTTCTTTCTCTGCGAACCACGTGATTTCGCATACGAGGTGCAGTTTCAGGAATGGAGTAGTTATCAGCCTCGGAATGATTTGGAGTTAAACATTGATTGTAGATTTTTATTAGACATCCAGGTTGGTCTTCCTCTCGGCTTCTAGTGTTGCAGCAGCATAATAGTTTCATAAGTGTGTACAGTCCAATACTAGAAAATAATTTGTGTAGTATAGATAAACCAATTATAAGGACCAAAAGCTGTACTGCAATAGAAAACCAGTTAGTATGTGATTTTGAATACGGGTTTTTAATGATCGATATGATGTTTAAGGATATCAATTCGGTGAGATGCTTGTTTTAAGTCGTCTAGTCGCACGTTGGTTACATGAATTGGCGACAGGAGAATATCGCTGATGTTTTTAGATGAGTTTCTTGTAATGCAGCAATTGTCATTGAGTATGTTGACTTCGGGTATAACGTTTCGATACTCAGTAATAATCTTTCCGTTAGCAATTGGTTGATTAAGTTTCGAATAGGCTCTGCATCCTTCACGTATAGTTAGGATTCCAGTTTGATGTATAGTATGATCAAAGATGTCGGTTTCTTTACAGTCAATGGTTAAATGATCTGGTTCGCTTAATACGAATATCGCTTAATATTCGAATATGATTAAGTTTTAATGGATGCCATATGGTAATGCTTCCTTTTATTATGAACGTTTTGCAGGTAGACGGAATTGTTTTGATTCTTGAAGTAAGTAATGTAGTTTCATATTGTGGCTTTTCTTGTGTGGAGTATATTATTTGTACTTTACATAACCTTTCAAACTCGGACAAAATTTGACAATTAATAAAATCCTTTAATTGAACATATTGCATTTGTTACTAGAAATAGCTAGGTAAGGATAAGAAGGATCGATAAAAGCAAATGTGGAAGGATTTTTTATTTATTTTATACCCTTATAATGTATGCAAGTACACAGCGTAAGAGATATTATTGACTTACGCCTAAGAGTATGCACTCTTTCAGCGTAAAGTCGGAAGGAAGAAGAGAAGATAGGAAAGATTTTTCTGGTGTAGTGGTTGAAACTCAGGTGGTGTTAGGTTTCATTACTCCGTGGGTGGTGTCTGAATTAGTCAGGGAGCATTTGTAAGGTTTTTTGTGCATTCGGCTAGAATTCTAATATTAATAACAAGAGTGAGTACACTTAGATGGAGATGGGGGGTTAGTTTTATTAGAAAAATTGAGTAGCTATGGTTGGGACTTGAACCAACAACCTGCTATTCAAGAACCGAATACATTACCACTACACCATTGCCACCCACACAAAGGATCTTTAGGAATAGGCAAAGGGAAAAGTTCATATAAGTTGAACTTATTGATTTTTGTTAGTGGTATTTGAATTAGAAACACAAGTCTATTTTGATGAAAAACCGATAATTTAGAAATGTCCAACATGCATTAGAGGTACAGGAAAAGTTGTGCTGTCAAATAAGAATCGTATGTTTTTATTCATCTCATCCACAAATTTCTTTGGAGTTATTATACTTCGGTGAACGATATGATGTTTTGCAAACAATATCGCATCAATTAATTGATCATACTGTTCATTTAATTCGTTAACAAGATATGCCAATTTATTTAAATGACTTTCCACAACTAAAAAGTTTTCTAAAATATCTTCTCTTCCACTTATATTTTTTATGAAATGATTATACTTATTTATATTACCGTTAAATACGTTTTCGTGAATTTTTAGTATACTAATTAATTCATTGAAATTAGATATAGTAGTTTTAATAATTTGAATTTTTTCACTCATAAGTGTTTGCAATTTGGAATCATCTTCTTCAACTTGTTCGATAGCTTCACTATAATATTTAGCGTCATCCGCATCGGGTACGCCGAACAACCAATTTAGTGCGTAGCCTCCGCCATTAAAAATGCATCTTTTGTTTCTATGACGGCTAATCAAATGTGTAAGCGTTTCTTCTTTCTCTAGTAATTTGGGTATTTGAATTGCCATAAAATCGAGAGATTGAGAACAGTGAACAACGTATGTTTTTTCAGGGTTTCGTTTGCACAAGGATTGTGATTTTTCGTAAGTGTCTTGTATTAACGTAAATTTTTTCCTATAGAATGTTGTATCAGTGTACGTAATGATTTGCCTATAATCAGAATAAAATTTTACGTATCCTAAATGTTCGTAGAATAGTCCACTGGCGTTTGAAATCTGATCGTTTTTAAAGTTTTTAGCATTTGGCTGATATGGCTAATCTGTAACGAGATGTGCAAGTTTTATGCGATTTACATGAACTCTTATAGGTTTGTTTTTAATATTTAGAGTAACGTTTCGATTGAATTTCTATAATCTTATAGGGACCTTTATAATTAGGAGAAAGTTTTCTGGAAGTTCCAACTTTCGTAGCGTTATTTTTTAGGTAAACTAAATCATTTATTTTATAACTAGAATATCTTGCGATCGTAATTTTCTTTAGATTTTCGTTTTGAAGTTATTAAATTTGATGAGTACGGTTCAACCTATATTTCAATTGATCATAATACGTGTCATATGAATATTTAAATTCGGGAGTAGCAGTTAAAGAAGTTGGTATTATAGGTTTATAACCAAATACATATGAGTTCGTATGGGGTAAATTTGGTAGAAGAATGGACATGTGTTGTTTGGGAGAACCTCTTTTGATTCTCAGATTCCTAATGGTCGTCAATTATGTGGTTCCCGAGCGGTGGGAATAAAAAAAATCTTTATTTCAAAATTAATCCACTTTATACTTTATTCCAAAAAACATTACAAATATACAATTATACAAAGTTATACAAAACGTCTAACGATCAAGATGAGTACAGAAGAATTCTGAACTAAATCATTCTGTGGGTATCTCTTATAGTGTTTGTTTTGATGACGCTGCCCGAAGCCACTAACCTGTGGGAAAGGAAATACAGGTATCAGGTGTTATTATGTCCGCGCGTGTAGCACGAAAATGTCTGACTCAGCGAATAAATGGCTGCGCGTGTGCATAACTGCACATTTGGGTTGCGCGTGTTTATAACGGGAGATTTTAGAAAGAGGGGGTGGTTCCATTAGGAACTGTTATTACTAATAGAAAATGGAGGATAATGAGGAGTGTGGCGAAAGGAAGTGAAGTCTCCGACTTAACTCCTCCTCCTCCCTTAAGATTCTGCTCCGAAGAATCCGAATTCTTAATTTCGACTTTAATATCGGCTCTATTTTTCTTATTTTTCCTCAAAAGGTAACCGATCAATAATGTAATCAATATAATTATTAATAGGATAGAAGTCCCAATGGTAGTATGTTCGTGTAATGCATTCCTGACTTTAATCTCTTCAATAATTTTACAGTTTTCAACATGTTTTATATGTAAATCCTCCACAGAATAATTCGTTACAGTTTTTTTTATAGTTATATTACTGAAATTTTGGTATTACAATGTTTCCGTTTTTGACAATATTCTCGTAAAAAACATAATTTATTCGTATAAAACAGTTTTCAAATTTTATTAAGTTATTATTTCTTACATTTGTCGTATACTGGTTACAATTATGATTAATTCTAATGTTAGGTATATTCTTAGTTATAATAATATTGTTGGTTAATTGCTTAATTTCTTCATTCTTATTTGCCCTAAAGTTACAATCTGAATGTTCTTCTAATAGTTGTGAAATACAATTATCTTTAATAGGTTTTAAGAACTACATTTTCTTGATTTTCGTAAATATTTTTATTATTAACAATTAAAACTCGATAATTCGTGTCTATCTCAAGACCTTCTTTATTGGGGATTGGTTCTAAAATCATTTGGAAGCATGCGCACAAATATGATTGAATTTTCGTGTAAAACAACTGAGCTTCTTTTATATACGAGATCTTTAAACGTTATATTATTTTCGTTGGCTTCTTCCGGCGTTGAAATGTCTTGTCCTAGGACTCCTAATCTACTAAGTAATAAATTTGTTTTGATCTTCCTGGCTTGCTCTCTGAGTATCTGAATGTCGTACTGTATTTGAAAGATGTGCTGTATATGTTCTACTTCCTCTACTTCTTGATTTAGTGTGTTTGCGAAAATATCTAGCTGGTCCCTGATACGTGTCTGTTGTTTGTTTATGTGTCTTGTAATGTTAGTCATTTGTTCGTTCAAATTAGTGTTTATTCTGATTTGGTCGTTCATACTGTTAATTAGATTATGATTGTTCTATTGTAAGTAGTCTAGCTTTTATTTCCTGCTCATCTTCAGAATCCATCGTTCCTACTAAGTATTTTAATCCTTTTCCAACTATATAAACTAGTCCGCGTCCATTTCTGTGGGGTACAAGATTATTTATTTCGTCCTTGAGTGTCAGAAAGCTATGTAAAAGAGTTGGGTATTGTGTTTTGTATGTTAGTCTCTCAATGTTGTCTGATATTAGCATTAAATTTTCCTCATATTGCGTTAAATTAATAATATGTAAAATCTTTTTGTAGTTTGTTATAACTTTGATTGTATTGTCGTTTATCAAAACGAATCCGTTTCCATTATCCATATTCAGAACTTGGATTGATTGGCCTCTACTGATAGTAAATAAGCTGATGAGAATTAAACTTGTCAGTCCTAAGGTCGTCGTCCGTTTTTTTGTTTGTGAATTCTGAAAAAAAAATGTTATGTATTCTCGTATTTATATTTTCTCTTGACCTGTGTTTTATAAAATTTGCTGCCTTTTTCATCCCTAATATGATCTTTGCCTAAAACTACTGGATTAGATTTTTTATGGTTTGGCTTTAGGTTATTACTATTTCTATTCTTTAAATATAGGTGTTCTTTTTCTCTTAAATCTATATCTTCCTTATTTCTGTTAAGCTTATCTATGTAGGAACATTTTAGTTATTTATTTCCTTAATAGATTTAATTTACAATAAAAAGTTAATGAAACTGCTGAATTTAATTTACAATAAAAAGTCAATGAAACTGCTGAATTTGATTTACAATAAAAAGTTAATGAAACCGCCGGCTCGTTCCGACCACGCGCACGACCGTTCCTCTGGGATGGTTTGACTTCGACTCTCTTTGGCCATATTTTCTTCTTTCCTCCTTGCATCGCCGCCGCCGTCGCCCTCGTCCAGTCAGCAAAATCCCACGGGAGGTTCAACGACTTGAACCACATCCACATTAGCGTAAACATTAGCCCCACACACAAGACGGCGACAATCCATGTCGTTTTCCCCATTATGCTGCTATGCCCGCCAGTGCACTGTTTTTTGACTTCAAGATAGGCTCGCTAACTAAAAGTGTTTTTAAAGTTTGAAAAGACTGGTTGTATTCGGGATCAGAAGGGTTAATTTTGGTATCTTTCTTTAAGTATTTGGTCATGAGTTTAGCAATTTTAGAATAGTAACAACATGTCCTAGAAATTCGGTTTCTTTCTCAAGAAATTCCGATTTATCTAGTTGGACTTTTAAATTCACATCTCTTAATCTCTTAAAGACTTTTTGTAGAGAGTCGATATGCTCTTGGAGCGATGTTGAAAAGATAATGATATCGTCCATATACACTAGACATATATCGTTATTTAATGATTGCAAGACAGCGTTCATCAGAATTAAGCCGAATGGCATACAAAGGAATTCGTAGTGTTCATTTTCGACACTAAAAGCGGTCTTCTGTATGTCCTCCTCATGAGTTTCAATCTGATGAAATCTTTTTGCTAGATCAAGTGTTGTAAAATACTGACATCTTCCGAGTTTGTCAAGAATCTCGTCGATGTTCGGTATTGGGTACTTATCATCGATAGTCGCTTCGTTTAATTTACGATAGTCGACTACAAGTTGCCACTTAGTCTTTCCGCTAGCATCTACCTTCTTAGGCACGATCCAAATGGGTGCTGAGTATGAGGAGTTACTGTGCCGTATGATATTATTATCTAACATTTCCTGTATTTGTTTCTCAACCTCTTTTTTGTGGATAAAGGGATGTCGGTAGCTTTTACTTTGAATCGGAATATTATTAGTTGTTCGGATTCTGTATTTTATTGCATTAGTAAAAGTAAGCTTTGTATCTTCTTCATAGAAGATATCTTTGTATTTCCTTACTAGATTTAGTAATGCACTCTGTTCTTCTGCGTTCAAATGGTCTATTCTCAACAGTTCTATAAGGGATCTTCTCTCGCTACTATCTATTGTATTGAAGTTTTGTTCGTCTACCTTTTCTATTTCTATTGGTTCTTGGTTTATCAGTGTTTCTTCCCTATTTCCAATTGTTTTTACATTAGCCCGTATTTTATAGTTATTTATTTCCTATATTCCTTTTTTTATTATAAATTTTTCATTTATATTTTGCTCTTTAATGTAGCCTAATCTTGCAAGACTGGGAGGTTCATTTCTTTGGTTTGACAAACGGTATCCTTTTGATTGAAATATAGTTTTACATTTCCATTATTTGTGACTAAGTTTTGGTTCTTATAATCTATTATTACTTGTAATTCCATAAGGATGTTATTACCTATTTAAACCGTCGAATTCTGTATGGTAAGGGTAAACTAAAAATTCTGCTTTTTTGTTGCTATCACCTAATTCTTTAAATAATGGTATTCGCACTTTTTCTTTTATTCTCACGTAATGGTTAAGGGTTTTAAGATTAAGGGGCTCATTTAATTGTATGCTCAACTTGGGGTGACATAGGTTGGGGTCTATAATTGAGTGTGTGGCACCTGTGTCTATGATAAATTTTAAGGGTTGGTTTTTTGATTTAACTATTATATAGGGTAACTACTATTCGGCTTGCGATTGAAAATTTCTAGCCTGTTCAGTACGTGGTTTATTTTTCGTACGTTGTGGTAGATCGACTTCCATAGGCTCTGGTACGGGGGTATAGTTTGTACCATTATTATTGAATCTATGGTGGGATTTGAATTATTACCGAATGGGTTGCCGTTAGATCTGTTATTCCAATTATGAGTGTTTGAATTGTTATAAGGAGGGTTGTTATTATAGGAATTTCGATTTTGGAAATTGTTGTTATTATTCGTGAAGTGTGGTTGTGAACGCGTATTATCTTGACGAAATTGGACAAATGGGGGCTTAATAAAATTATTTCTATTTGGTTGATTATTTGAATTTTGGTAAAAACTATTATTTGCTTTCGGTTTAATGTTGCTCTGAACATTATATTGTGTTTTTGTGTGAGATGGGTTGTAAAGCGCATATCCGCTTTCATGGAGAATGTTTATTGCATTTTCCAGACTCGTCGGATTTCTGCAGTAAAGTAGTGAGCGCATTGACTCTGGGAGTTTATTCTTGAAGATTGTTAAGGCTGATTTTTTGTTATTTTCAATATTGCCAGATATTACTGGTTCTTCTAATTCTGATAACTTTGTTTTTATGTTTAGCCTTCGTAAAATAGTTTTAAGTTCGTTGTAGAATTCAACACTGTTTGTCCTAAATTTAATAGTTCCTCCAATGTTAGTCTGTCTCCGAAATTATTCACTAAAGTATTTTTCATGTCCGCCCATGTCGTTATATGCGTATTTATTTCTATTACTTCCCTTGCCTTTCCTCTAAGTTTCGACTTAATTGAGTCAGAAAAAAATACTTTTCGACAATGCATCGCATCTTAAAAGGACTGGATGTATTCTGTCGACTAAATCTATAAAATTTTGAAGGTCCCTATAGTCTCCGCTAAAATCAGGAAGTTTGGTGATGTATTTGAGGGGGTCTATAGTAAGAGATAACATATTGGAGGATTCGGTCGAAAAAAAATTGTTAAGAATATTTGAAATTTCGGCAGATTGAGTTCTTACAGTTTCTAACTGTTCGCTTATACTATCTTCACTTGGCATACTATATTTTGCATAAATTAAAATTATGTAAACTGATGTTTATATGTGTGCATATAAATATGTATATATTATCTAAGATATAAATGTATGCATTTGAATATTTGTTTGTAAAAAAAAAAATTAAGTACTTTGCACAATATATGTAGTTGAGAAAAGAAATATGATAAAATATCTGCTTTCTAACCTTCAGTTGGTCTGGTTGCTTCGTTGTACGTATGGTTGATATGATTATGAAACTTATACACTTCTGTTCTTAGTTCTTCAGCTGGTCCGATTGCTTCGTTGTAGTATATAGTATATACATAGGTAGTTGATGATGAAACTTGTACACTTCTGCTGTATCAATTTTCGACGAACACCGTATTACAGTTCTTTTACTATTTTTTTTTTTTGAACACGCACTTTCAGGAGGCTTTTTTTTAACAATTTTCTGATTTTGTGTTTCCTATCTTTATGAAGTGTCTGTGAATTACTTAAACACAGTTTTAGCTAGTTTTCTTAGCTTTGGGAACTGGTACGATACCCGATAAAACGTTGAAACGCACTGTATAAAGTAGTAATCTTAATTTACCAAAGATACATAATAAGATACATTATTGGAAAATAAAAAAATAAAACTTTTCTATTTTCGATGTTTCTTTATTCGAATCTATCTTAAGACTAAATTATCAATATTACATTTTTAAAAACGAAACTTATTCTACTGTGGTAATTTGCACTGTTGCACAAATAATTCCGAGAATTACTTTTCTGTGCCGGATATCATACAGACGCTTATTCAGCGCTTTGATTGGAGTTTTTACGATTCTTTAGAATTATTTGTGCACGTACATTATCAAATTATGTTGTGTTGTTGACCTTTTTCTGTGTCGCTTATGTTGCGATCTATAACTCGATCTATAACTGATAGGCTCAGACGTAATCAAAATTTTCAATTGTGCGAAACTGTTAATGTAATCTAAATCTTTTATATCTATTTTCGCATTCTTTTTTAGAAAGGCTGTCATCGGTTTGGCTACCTTACTATAATCCCTGATAAACTTTCTGTAATAACCGGTGTACTAGGAATGCCTTTATTTGTTTTGCCGTTTTAGGCAATTTATAATCCTATATAGCCGCAATTTTGTTTGGATTTGGTTTAATCCTTTTTGTGGTTATAACGTGGCCTAAGAACTCCGTTTCTTTTTTTTAGAAATTCGCTGTTATCTAACTGTACCTTAAGGTTCACTTCCTTAAGTTTCCTAAAAATTTTCTTTAGGGAGACTATGTGTTCTTCTAAGCTAGTGGAGAAAACAATGATGTCGTCCATGTACACTAGACAGATTTTGCCAATAAATTCCGAGAGAACTGTGTTCATTAGCCTTTGGAAGGTGGCGGGCGCGTTCTTCAAACTAAATGGCATGCGAACGAACTCGTAATGTCCATTGTTGGTTAAGAAGGCCGTTTTTTATATCTTTATCTGCTATTTCAATCTGGTGAAATCCTTCAGTCAGATCTAATGTTGTAAAGTAATGCGCTTTTCCCAGTTTATCAAATATATCATTGATGTTTGGGATGGGGAACTTATCGTCTATTAAAATTTCGTTGAATTTTCGATAATCGATAACGATTCTCCATTTTTGTTTTCCGGAAGCGTCTACCTTCTTCGGGACGATCCAGATAGGTGCAGAATATGGCGAGCTGCTAGGTCGGATAATGCCTTGCTCTAGCATTTCATTTATTTGGCGAGATACCTCGTGTCTATGTACCTCCGGATACCTGTAATTTTTTGTAAAGAAAGGAATCTCGTTTACAGTCCTTATTCGGTGCTTAATTGCATTTGTAAACGTTAGATCGCTACCTTCTTGATAAAAAATTGACGAGTATTGAGAAACAACGTTGGTTATTTCCCTTTTCTCTTCGACGTTGAGGTGATCGGTTCTTATCTGTTCAATAACCGGATCCCTACTCGTTTCTGTATGGTATGTTTCTAATGTTGGTATATGTGTTTCATAATTTTGTATTGTGTTTTCTTCTTCTCTGTTAAAATAAATTAGATTTTTTTTTTTGTCAATATTTAGAAGTCTTCTCTTATAGAATACATATGGAAATAAAGAAGTCTTACCAGTTCTGGTGCCCTTGCATCGGTAAATTTTGGCCAGGATTTAATAAATTCAAAATTGCATGTTTTTAACTCACGTTGACGAAGAGAAAACGTTTTCTTCCACTTATCGCAAACAAAAGTCCAAACCGAGCTTTCTCGGCTCAACGTAGTTTTTAGGGCCAAAGCTATAGAATCATCAACTTCTACTAACTGCTGCGGTTCAGTTACCTCTTCCGGTGCAATTTTTTTCTGTTCATACTTCTTACGTTTGGACCTTGAGTTTCCGTATCTAGAGTATAATTTACCACTAGGGTTCTTTTTTCCTTTTCGAGGAATAAAATAGTAATCCTAAGACATATGTACATATGTATGTGTGTATAATGTTTCTTAATTAAGAGAAATTTAATTATAATTGCTTTTACGTCAATGTCTTTTTCACTTGGAAAAATTAAGACTATTTGCTCAACTATGCTCGGAAAATCAATTGGCTTTAGCTGTATGTTTGTGCAGTTAACTTCTTCGACGACTATTTGAATTAACTCATCCCTGTGAAGATTTTCCAACCGATGGTTGTCTTCATAGTACTGTATCAGACTTTTTCCTTTCGATGTTAAGCTCAAGAGGTGTCGAAGGTCCTATAACGAGTGAATTTGATATATAGCAAATATGTATGTAAATATTCACATGAATCATAATATGCTTACTATTTGTCCACACTTCGACTTTGAGCTTGAGGATGGTGTAGTTTCTCGTGAAGAGTTGTTTTGCCAAAATTGTACCTTTGAGTTCACAGAAATAGTCTCGTCATCAATTCCATACTAGGACGGAAATTCAAATTTACGGTTTGTTTTAAAAATGTAGATGCACACATAGAGAGTGTTTCAAGATCTGGCCGTTTTTTTATTTATTTTATATTAATGCCAGAGCACATAGACTCGATCCTGTCCATTGTACTCCAGGCACCTACAAGTATAGGTCCAAATTTTACCTCAAAAGTAATTGGACTAGCAGACCCCACAGTATGGCTAAACCCTACGAAACATCATGTATGATAATATGTATTTACCTGTCTTTTTCTCCATAGAAAAAGTTTTTCCCTAAATTCTGCCGCAAACCAATATCCTCTATGACGTCCCGAATATCGTCTTTCATTAAGTACTTAAGAGAACGAAAGGTTATGCGGGTATAAGCGTTAATATACATATTTAAAACAAAATACAACATTGAAGTTACAAAACTCAATAGACAAAAGTCTATTGAGTGCACAGCATACATTTGTATATAGATTACATTATGTAATCTCGGCTGATCTACTATTTTGAAAACTTACCTTACTTTACCTAGAGTTTCGAAGAGACAATCAAGTTGAAATTCTTTTAACAAATTGAACAATTTGTCTTCATCTTCCTCAAGCGGCTCAATAATGACGTCTAAAATTTGTCAATTTTCATCCACATATTGCGTCACTTCATTATTCGCATTTAATGCACTGTTTTGTAGTACTCCGAAATTTGTTGTAATCCATGTTTTTTTTTAACAAACTTTGAAACGCGCAACTATTACTCAACTCAACAGACTGAAGTGTACACTAATAGTAACAATAAGATACTACATGGAGGTGACGCGTCTGCCTTTTGGAGTTAAATTCAAGCGAAAACAATTTACGGTTTAAAAAAGGAACATGTTCCACTTTAAATTAAATACGTTTCCACTTTGATTGAGGAACTTCAACTTTGAATGAAGGTTGCTAAAACATTTTCATTGAGATTAAAACATTTTCACTTTGATTTAAATACGCCGATGCGAAACGATACCACTATTAAAATCAAATACGTAAATTTTCTCTCAATTCAATACATTTTCACTTTAATTTAAAAAGTTTCATATTTGAAAGAAAATAAAAATTTCTTTATGATTTTATCAAATATTTTCAACTTTAAAATAAAGTCGAAGTGTTCTTAAAGTAAAATGTTTTCAATTTTATGATTTCAAGAGCAGTCTCCAATCTTGAAATGAAGCAAACAACGTTTAGAATCAAAGTTGTTCCACTCTTATCTGATTTTTTTATATATTTTCATATTTAAATCAATATGTTTTCAATTAAATTTAAATATGTTTACAAAAAATTATCGAAACTTTGTTTTTAATACGATGCTATTAAAATCTACTATGCAATTTTTCTTTGAGTGCATTAACCTTTGAAAAGTTGCAGAGGCGTTTTTTAATCCAAAGGGCATTTGAACGAATTCGAAGTGACCCAGAGGAGTTGAAAAAGCGGATTTAGAAGTATCGTTGGAATTAACTTTGATTTGATGAAAGCCAGAGGCGAGATCAAAGTTGTAAAGTAAATGGAATGACCCAATTGGTCCAGGATTTCGGAAATATTCGGAAGAGGGTACGCGTCTACTACAGTAACCTCGTTTAGTTTCCTGTAATCAATAACGACGCGCCATTTTTGAGTGCCGGCTGCATCTCGTTTTTTGGGGACCACCCAGAGAGGTGCAGACCAAGGTGATTTTGACGGTCTTATGATATTTTGGTTGAGCATTTCATTAATCTGACGATTAACTTCATGTTTATGAGCCTTTGGATATCGGTATGTTTTTACAGCGATTGGAGGTGATGCTCCAGTATCAATATCGTGTGTTAGGGCATCAGAGGAATATATCGTTAAATTCCTTACAAATGGTAAGCAAAGAATCTTTTACACCTTCTGAGGAAAACCCTAGTCTCTATAAACGGGCTAGAAATGACTGCAACTCAATTTTAAAGCGTGCGAAATTTCTACGACACCAAAAAGTGAGGCAAAAAATACTGCAATGTCCTAAAGGTAGTAAATCTTTCTGGTCTTTCGTTAAAAGAATTAAAGGCTCCGCCTCATCATCTATCCCAGCTCTTGTCCACAATGATCAAAGTATCACTGACTCCCAAAAGAAAGCCAATCTGCTAGCAGCTATGTTCGCTGCAAATTCCACCTTGCCAGATACTTCTCTTTCACCACCATTACTGAATCCGGTTCAGTATACACTAGGACAAATAGACTAGGACTTGTCATATTCTACAGGCATCTTTCCGGATTGGTATAAACTCGCGCACGTCCAGCCGATCCCTAATAAATAAAAAGCAATAAAACATCCCCTTCGAACTACCGACCCATTGCCCTAACATCAGTGCTCTCCGGGGTCATGGAGAGCATTGTTAACTTCCATCTCATGAAATATGTCGAAAGAAACCGTCTTCTCAATGACCTTCAGTACGGTTTCCGTCAACAACGTTTTACAGGTGACCTTATGGTGTACCTAACAGAAAAATGGAACCAAAGTATTCACCATCACGGCGAATGCCGAGTAGTTGCCCTTGATATCTCTAAAGCTTTCGATAGAGTTTGGCACAGTGCCTCTTAAGCAAAATCCTAGGTTATGGTGTCGGCAGCATCTTCTCTTCATGAATTGCAAGTTTTTTGAGTAATCGGTTAATACAAGTTGTATTGGACGGATATACTTCTAACCCATTCTCAACCAATGCTGGTGTACCCCAAGGCTCAGTCCTCTCTCTGACCCTGTTTTTAATATTTATTAATGACCTTCTCTCTCTTACTCATTCCTTTGCGGATGACAGTACTCTTGACTTCACTTATTCTTTGGCGACTCCACGGCTGAGACCCCAAGCTGTAGAGTCTCACCGGCAGCGAATGTCAACCGAGCTCAACTCCGATATTGATGCAATCATCAATTGGGTTGCTAAAAACCGAGTCGAGTTCAATTCGTCAAAAACCCAGTGCTGTCTCCTGTCTCTGAAGCGGGATATCAATGTAGCCAAACTATACATGAATGGAGCTGATATTGAGGATTCTAATGGCTTGTCAATGCTTGGCATGCAAGTTACCCCAGACCTTCGCTGGAATCATCAGATTTCCGAAGCTGCGAAAAATAGCGCTAGATGCCTCGGTTTCCTCAAGAGGTGTAAACGTTTTTTCAGTCCTGCAGACTTGACTACTATTTATAAATCTTACATTCGTCCAAAACTAGAATATAACTTACACGTTTGGGCGGGAGCTCCCGTAACATGTCTGAGTTTATTAGATCGTGTCCAGCGTCAGGCATGCAGATTGATCGGTGACCTATCAATTTGCAACCAAATCCCTTCGCTAGAACATCGTCGGAAGGGATCATAGCTGGTCGGACGAAATCTATAATTGTGTCCCGCCGGTCCGTCAGTTTAATCGTACTACACGAGCGGTCTTTTCCGTACACCCTTATCTTTTGAATCCTATTTTCGGTCGCAGAGTCAAATTCAGAAGCACGTTCTTTAGCCATTCATCACGTATATAGAATGATTTGCCGTCCTCAATAGACGTTTAGAATAGGGACTCTAGCACAAACAAATTCGAAGTATGCTGTGGATGATTTTTTAAAGAGGCTGGAATCGAAACGAGAGTGTATAGCCAAAGGGACTCCGCGGCCAAGTAAGTCATCCTCTTTATCCAGACCATCGTCACGATGTAAATCAAAGACTTTGGTGAATAATTCAACATTTTTTATATTAGACGTAAGGTAGGTCTCAGTAAGGGCAAAAATGTCAAAAAAATGTCTCCGAAATAAGATATACAGTAGAGGTCTTAGTACGCAATCCTCTTACATTTTGGTTGTAAAGGGCTTTCCCTTTGGGAGGTTACAAGGGCAGGTGTAAGATATTGCAGTGGGTTAGGAACGATAGTAGTTCTTAAAATTGGAACGCGTTCTTTGAAGGTGCAACATGTGCTTCGAAATTACGTGAGATTCTGATGGAACCGAACGAAAATCTGGCGCAGGTTATTAGGATTAGTTATAAGTCCTTCCAGATGAAGTCAAGCCATGACATTTGTTTTGGTAATTCCGTCGATATAGATGGAAATAAGCGAGGTATAAACGGACATTCTCGTAGATTCTGCGGTCTCTTAAGCGAGAAAGAATATAACGGCCATCATCACTCGAATCGGCTAGGTGTGAGTTTAGCCGTAGGAGAAAGCATAGGGTCTAAAAACGAGGGTGGTGAAGCGGGAATAAAGGAAAATTTTCTGTTATCTAAAATAAAATAAAAAAACTTCAAAACGAAAGAGACTTATTCTAACTTAGAGCTAACAAAAAATTAACCGTGTTTTATAGAAACTGAGTACTGTCTGTAAAAATATTTTGATGTGGCGTTGCTTTCAATTTGTTGCAGAGATTTCTTAGAAATATCTTTGGTGTGTTGTTGTCGTTGGTGTCTGCTGCGCCAGCAATTGTGCAGGTGTTGTTTATGCCAACGTGGGACAGATTTAACATAACTCGGGGGAAGGACTTTGAGCGCTAGAGGAAGCATTATTAGTGGCAGGGGTGTCAGAAGATGATGGAGAGGGATTTAGAGTATGGGATCGAATAAAGTTAGGGAAGCTGTGCTAGTTTGGGCGAAATCACAGGAATTGGTTAGGGTCAGAGTCTAAGATTAAAAGATACCCGGTTACGGCTTGTTTTTGGTTGTGAGGAAGGGGGATTTAAAGAACGATTCGATTTTGGTTTTAAGGAAGGGGGTCTTATAAAACTAAAGATAGAGGTGTATAATCTAAGACTAAAATTTATGTTTAATTTTGTTTTTAACATTTACTTTTCTAATTTTTATTTTGCCTGGATTGAAAACCTCACAAAAAGGATTAATAAATAGCCATTCGCATTTTAAGGGAATGTTCATTTTAAAGCAGTTTGGACTTTTTAGATTTACGAGGGGATATTTTTTTACAATCGCAAATGGAAATACTTAGTTTATGATAAAAAACCTTTCTAACCAGGAAGCTGATTATTGCTGATTACTGATTTTGAGACTGGGCTGGATTTGGATGGATGACGGGTGGTCTCGACGAGCCTTGGAGTAAATTTTCCACATCAGACCGAAGATCTTTAATTGCTCCGATCACTGTATTAGTTAAGTTGGCCGATATGTCGGACAAAATTAGCTTTGATTGGTTAATTAGATCGTGAGAAGCAGCGGAGGGTGGACGGTGGAGAAAACATCGATTTTGTTAAT
This sequence comes from Xylota sylvarum, assembly GCA_905220385.1. Lineage (NCBI taxonomy): Eukaryota > Metazoa > Arthropoda > Insecta > Diptera > Syrphidae > Xylota > Xylota sylvarum. Next base: position 38,090,143 of record LR999959.1, read on the forward strand.
TATTGCGTCAAGTCTATTAATGATTCGATTCACTGAAGTATTGTTTACTTTATTAGAATTATCCAACGCGTTGCCTAATTCGTCTATGCTTTTTACGAGCAAGTCATTATTGGGAACCACAAATTTTTTTATTGGATTTTGTAGTATTTTTTGTGAAGTGATCACCGAATCGTTGAGAATTTGAATCGCACGTAAAACATCACTTAGCGAGATCTTCCTCCATTTGTCAAAGTAAAATCTAAAAAGTGCCGCAAAGTCATCAAAATGTAATAGGATACGCTTATTTAGACCAATGCAGACCAATGCGACACTGCAGTTGACCCAGTCAGCGCTGCCAGACACGAATTTACAATCATTAGCAGAGCACTTTGCCATTTCTTCGGAATGGAGAGTCAGTGAAATCAAAGTAAAAATCAGGTCAAGGAGGGTAACGGAGTAATTAAAGCAAAAACGGTAAAACGTCTAGTGGACACCGTTTGCACGGATCCGTTCGGGCCCGATTTATGGTATTTTCTATCAGTCACCTATCCGGCGATAGGTCCTCGCATAAAGAAGTCTGGACCGGGTAAATCTTGCGGCCAGTGCAAATCGCCAAAACGACCCGCAAATGCAGCCGTCAGATTTTCGGTTGTGGCTCATGCAGTATTTGTCGTTGCTCCATCTTGTTGGAACCACATGTTCTGCAGTTCCAATTCTTCGAATTGAGGAAGGAGAAAGTCGTTAAACATGGCTCTATAGCGCTCGACATCCTCCATTGGCCCGCGACGCTTAAAAGTTGTCTATCTCGTGGTTGAGATTCAGGATGATTTGAACGTAGGTTACATGCGCTTGGCAGTCAACAGCTAACAGCTGATGCACTGTCTGGACTTTGCAAGGGAACATTTTGTATGTATAAATTTGTATACAAGAAACTTAAAAATATATAACAAATATCGTACATTGTACAATTCTTTCCACTTTTGATAGACTTTTAATACAAAAAACACTGTTTGTGTGACCACCAAAAGTCTGTGACAGCTTAAACGTCAAACGGCGAAAAGGTCTATTATAGCATCTGTGGTGGCCGCTTTCCCGGACGAGGGGACTTCCTTCAAAAAAATAATAACACTAACACTCTGGATTTTATATTTATGAAAACATTTATTTTGTACTATGACTGTTTTAACCAGAGAGCAAAATAGAGTTTTATTTTAGTTTTTTTTCTTCACCATCCACCTCGTCCAAGCGCCGTCACGAGGAAAATGAAACGAATGAAAAATGGCCGAACAAAAGTCAGGAGGCCGGAAACAAAGTAATAGAATTTTTGAATTCCTTGGTCGTGTTCAGGTGCTTAGACGAGGTGATGTTCACTAAGATCTGAAATTTACTACTGGAAAACAAATATTAATAAATGTCGACAATATCCCGGGCCCAGTGAATCATCGGTCTCATGATTCACCAACATCTAGCTTCGCCATCATACTCGCCGGTTTCTTGAGCACGCCTGCTTTCGTTAGGACTTCTGCAACTCTGACTTGTGAATCCTTACCCGGAAAGACTCGGATAACCCTTCCCAATGGCCACCTGGATCGATGTACGCTGCTATCGCATATCAAAACGATGTCGTTCACTGTTAAGGGACTGACTGGCTGGTGCCACTTCGTACGTCGGCATAGATCGGGTATGTACTCTGCTAGCCACTTATTTCAAAAGCGGTGTTGCGCCTGCTGCACCTTGCGCCACTGCTTTCTCGTCACGGTCAAATCTTCAGCCCGGGGGTGGGGAGTTTGCTGTGAATTAGGTACAACTAAAAGAAAATAATTTGGGGTTAAAGATTCATCGGTGGGTGTGGCTAGTGAAATGTGAGTTAGAGGTCGAGAATTGACGATGTTTTCAGCCTCGCACACTAAGCTATAAAGGCTATGTTCTAGGAGGTTCTCGCGGTACAGGGCATGTCCCATGGCTCTTTTTACTCTGCGCCCTGAGCGCTCCCAACATCCGCCTGCATGAGGGTTCAACGGACAATTAAAGACTCATTAGATGTTTGAGTTGGCGAGAGTATTTGAAATAAGACCATGATCCCATTGTTGAAGCTGCCGCTTGAGTTCTCTATCCGCTCCTACGAAGTTCGTGGCATTGCCTGAACATATGCGCGCTGGGGTCCCGCGTTTGTTTACAAAGTTGCGAATGCTCATCAAACGCGCATCAGTCGGAAGGTCCCTGACTATTTCTAAATTCACCGCCCGGATTGTGATTCACGTGAACAACGCGATCCATCGCTTCTCCGTGCGTCTTCCGGTGACAACGAAAAACGGTGTCATGTAGTCTATTCCAACGTATTAGAATGGCTTTACGAATGGCGTCAACCTGTCTTCTCGCAGCTGTCCCATAAGCGGGGGTTGAGGTTTGGCCCGCTCCTTTTGGCAAACCAGATATCCTCGCGACACTCTCCGCACGACGGTTCGTATATGAGGTATCCAGTAGCGTCTTCTTATTTCATTGATTATCTTTATGATAGAAGTTTACGATTAGGTCGGTGACCCTGTGCTTCTGCTGCATTACGAGTACAGGCTGGAACGGCGACAGCTGAATTTATTCGGCCATCAACTCGAATCACTCCGTCGTCATTCAAATACGGGTTCAGCTTCCGTAGACGGCTACTGCGGTGCACTGCCTTTCCCATGGACAATTGTTCGTGATCATCCGCATATACAATCATCTGGATGCTTCTGCATATTGTCAACTCCGCATTATTGAGTTCGTACGCTTTTAGACCTCTTAGGCATGGAGCTTTTGCGCAATTCTTCTCGTATCCGAAAGTCTTAGGCCACATCGACTATTCGCTCGTCAGGAATTCCGGTTCACTAAGCCAGAACGATTCCGACTTTCCATGCTTTAGTCGACTGCCGAAGTCCGCTGAGTTGAGGGCTGTTGGGAGCCATGTCCATTCGTTGATCTTACTACTGCCCAAAACCTCGCTTACACGATGCGCCACGTACGGCTTATACCGCCGATGATCTGAGCGTATCCATGCTAGAACGGTACCAGCGTCTGTCCACATCACCACTCTTACTGGCGAAACGTCATTATTGGACTACTGAGTCTCGAGTGCTTTTCTCTGCTGTCGTAGACAACCCAACTAAGTTTCGTCGACACCACTGCAGGTCCTTTCCAGCCATTAGCGATAATGTTTCGTGAAACTCCAAGGTGTATATTATCGAGGCCAATAAGTAGTTCTGGTGTCGCGGCGGTGTATTCATCTATTGGAAGTTTTTTTAGACCAACGGTTCCTTTTACGCAATTCAGCGATATCTAGGGTTTGAGTTGGCAGCCTCAAATCCGTAGCTGTTTTGACGTTCCTCAGTTCGAAGATCTGAAGATTCCTGGTCTCACTCCGGAAATCTTCACGTTTACTCTTCTGGTGGTTCTGTTGTGGTGTTGTTAGCAAACCATTGCATGGTCAAGCTCTCCTCAGGTCCTTTCAGTACAAGGCGATCTGCTAAATTCTTGTTAACCAACGATATTGATGAACCTTCATCGATGAATGCGAAGGATTTTGAAGATCAACTTTTTACTGGGAGAATGAAGAGCCGTTCCTGTGACCAGTTGTCCCTGTTGCGAAGAATCTTGTTGGCCTTGCGTCATATCCTGAGTCCCGTGCAGCAGCTTGTGAAGTTTCACCGTACAGTTCGTTGAGCTACACTCGTGATTCTAAGTGCACGTATTTGTCCGGTGTCCTCTTTCTTTGAAGCACAGCTGACATCGCCGAATCAATCGCTATCGTTGCCTGTAATCCATCCCCAAGAAACATTTACATTCCAATCTTCCTTCTACAGGCAGCTTAAGCTCGTCCATCAGCGGGTTAGACAGGTGATGTTCACGCTTTGCAGCTTTCAGAACTGATGACAGGTTTTGCACTTTGGTCGCAAACGATAATATCTGCATCAGACGACTCTCCGGTGTTGATGGGATGCTTCTAAGCTTGAAGATTGCGCTTTTCACTAGCATCTCAGGTCTGCTAAATTGTGTCTTAAGTGTTTCCATTATTCGTTCCACATTACTACTATGAATAAGCAAACACTCAACTGCTTCCTTCGCCTTATTCATCAACGCTTTCTGGAATCGAATAAGGTTCTGTTGATTGTTATAACTGTACTGCTCCGTTGTGATGTCAAATGATTCGCGAAACATGGGCCAGTCCTCTTGGCGACCATCAAACTCAGGAGGGTCGTATAATTTTCTTCCATGTTCCGGCCTGTTATTGGACTGGACAGCGTGCGGCTCAGGTCACTCAAGGCGGCTGCTAAATTCCTCGTGTCGCTACCTATACCGGAACTACCGCTACCCGAAGTACCGTTAGCATCGGTGCTGTTCTCCACAGTCGTCGATGTGTTTCTCCTAGCAACTTCGGCTTGCAAGAAGTTCAGCTGTCTCATAATGTCCTGAAGCTTGTCTTCAATTGAAGGAGTCTCATCCCTAACCATTCTTTTATGCTCCTCGTAGTCCTCGCTTTCGTAGTCTTCGATGCTCCCACCTGTCGCTGTAGCAGCTTTCGACCTAGTATCTGGCATTGTCAACTTTTTTCTATATAAATCTAAGCCCTGGATAATCTTTATTCTAACTTCAACTACAATGTCTAATACCGCTTAAAAGACTCTCACACATACCAAATTACCCGCCCCAAATCAAATTCAATCAAATGCACTTACCCCACAAATTTCCTTTTATCTCAGCTGTTGTCTTCTTCTTGATGTGAGCTATGCGCTGCTGACGATTTACACAGTCACTGGTGGGCCGCTTTCCCGGACGAGGTGACTTCCTTCAAAAAAAATAATAACACTAACACTCTGGATGTTATATTTATGAAAAGATTTATTTTATACTATAAATGTTTTAACCAGAGAGCAAAATAGAGTTTTATTTTAGTTTTTCCTCTTCACCGTCCACCTCGTCCAAGCGCCGTCACAAGGAAAATGAAAAGAAATAAAAATGGCCTAACAAAAGTCAGAAGGCCGGAAACAAAGTAATAGAATTTTTGAATTCCTTGGTCGTGTTCAGGTGCTTAGACGAGATGACGTTCACAAAGATCTGAAATCTACTACTGGAATGCAAATATTAATAAATGGCGACAACACCATTGATGACAATTTATTCAGGATAAGGAACAGGTGTTGATACACTTGTTGATAGTGTAGTTAATTGGTATTCGAGGGTGCCTAAATCCCTCTTGTCGGCGTACTGCAACATAAGGCAACGGGAAATCTTGGCCCAATTAAGGGGGTATTGTAGGATTCGAGTGTTATGTCTGCGTACCCCGTGATTTTGTTGCGGATTACACTTAATATTGCGTAATATTTAGGTAATCCGCGAATAGGTTAGGTTCGTAGATTTTTAGAATTCTATCTATGACCCAAATTCGCCTGACTGTCCAGAGAATTCTCGTAAACTTTTTACTCACTTGGCCTTAACACGTTGTTGTTTGGCATGATTTTCCAATATTTATTTGATTTCAAAAAAAATTAAATACGATAGGATTTAATTGTCCTAATCTATACACTTTCTCTTATGTTATGGGTTACAAAACTTTTTTTTTCGATAAATGGTTTTAATTACTTAATTTTTGATATTTGTTGAAATAAAATGACTTACAGGAGAAATCTTTACAATTCCATCGTTAGGATACGGTGGCGAATTCTTCCACCCGTATCCGTTTTCTTCGTCCGCGAGTTATCGGCTGATGGCGGTGACTCCGGTACCCTTTCAACTTCGGTGGGGAATTCTTGTCGAAGCTAATGTGCTACACTGTGCTTACTGCTTTGCTTTCTTACGGAAATTTTTCCAGATTCTGTGATTATAGTTGTATTTTTATTTTCGCGTACAACTTCTTTCCTATATTTTGGTGTTAGTTTTGATCCTAGTCTTTTATTTATTCCTACGTAGACAATATCATCGGGTGAGTAGTCTTTGATAGGTTGTCTATTTCGGTTATGATAAGTTAAATCAGTATTTTGTTTCTTCTTAATCTTTTCTACATTTTCTTGTCGGGCTTTTTCGAGTAAGTTAGGGTCTGTACTAATGTTTCGACCGAAGAATAATTCTACTGGCTTTCTGCTGTGCCAGTGACGGAATGAATAGAAAAGTTATATGCAATTATTGCATTCTCCAACAGCTCCGTGAAGGACCTGTGAATATTTTCAGTTTTTAAACAACGCATTATTTCTATTAGGGTAGAGTGGAAGCGTTCTACCTGACCATTAGCACTGCTGGTATATGGGGGAGTTCTGTGTATTGTAATGCCCAATTCGTGTTCCAACATAAAGGATATCGATGCCGAATTAAAAGATTTTTCGTTGTCGAAGACCACCGTCTCTGGAATGCCATATGCAATTAGTATTTCTCTTAAAGGCTGTCTTATGTCTTCAATTGCTTTGGATTGTACGATTTTCGCTTGAGCATATTTTGAAAATTTATCTACTGATGTGAGTACGAGTTTTCCTTTGGTTTAGAAGATGTCAATGTGGACAATATTTCCGGGATATTTCGGGATAGGAGTAGGTTGAATTAGGGGTTTATGCGGATGTCGATCATATTCATTTTCTTGGTAATCTTTTTAATTTTTGATGACATACCGGGGAAGTAGTAATCTTGAAGGATTTAGGCTTTGTTTTCGCGAGCGTTTCTGCGTGCTCGTTTGTGCGTTCGGATTATAATTTCTTCCTGCTCTTGTTCCCCTTTAACGTCTCTAACCTGGATTTGTATGAATCTTACTCTATATTTGCTGAAATGATTCCCATGATTGTTTCTTCTGTTTTAATGCCGTTTATGACCGAAGGATTTAGTCGTGTTTTCAGAATATCGATTAATTTGGGTAAGTCGTAGGAGGGCTCTGTTATGGTATGTCTATGATAGGTAGGGAAAACTATTTGAAATTTGTAATCAGATACGTTATCTATGTTCAGGAGGATTTGATTCTTGAACGCGTTTATTGGTACCTCCACACTGTATATAAGGTTTTGTGGTGAGCTTTCACTGCTATGCACCGTCGGAGTCAAAGAGTTAATTTGTGAACTAAGGGGTTGTCTTGAAAGCGCGTCGGCAACAATATTGGACCTTCCTGGCTTGTATTTAAGCTCGTAGTTATATTCTTCGAGCCTCGCTTTCCATCTCTTGAGTTTAACATTACTATTCTTACCGCTGAGGGCGTAGGTTAGGGGTTGATGATCGGTGTGGATTATGACCTTCGCGGTACCGTAAAGGTAATTCCTGAGCGAAGTTAGGGCCCATACAATGGCCAGCATTTCCTTTTCATTTGTTGCATATTGTTCTTCGGTTTTGCTAAGTGTTCGTGATATGAATGTTATAGGCTTATCGCCTTGAGACAAAACAGCGCCTATGGCGTAGTTCGAAACGTCAGTAGTGAGCTCGAAATCCTTTGAGAAGTTTGGATAAACAAGCATTGTATCTTCCGATACTAAGGATCTTTTTATTTTTTCGAAGGCTTCCAAAGCTTCATCGTTCAGATGTATAGGTTTTTTACAAGAGAGATTCTTGGGCAGGCGTCCGTCCTCCCCCCTTAAAAGGGTTGTCAGGGGTTTCGCCAATTTGGCATAATCCTTGACGAATCTGCGATAATATCCTGACAGGCCAAGGAATGACCGTAGGTCTTTCAATGTCTTGGGTGCCTGGAATCTAAGTATTGCCTTCACCTTTTCTAGGTTGGTTTTGATGCCTTTAGAGGAAATTACAAAACCTAGAAATTCGACTTCTTGTCGGAAAAACTCACATTTATCGAACTGTATTTTCATATTTGCAGCGTGCAGCGTCTGGAATATTTTTTTGCTATTTTCTACGTGAGTTGCTTCGTCTCGACTGAAGATGATTATATCATCAATATAAACATAGCATATACTGCCGATGTGTTCTCGTAGAATGTCGTCGAGTGCTCTTTGGAAAATAGAGGGGACATTTTTGAGCCCAAAAGGCAACCTCGTAAACTCGTATTTGCCATTATTTATTGAAAACGCGGTCTTTTCAATATCTGCTTCCTTGAGTTTAATCTGATGGAAACCGCTTTTTAGGTCTATGACCGTGAACCCGCTATTTTGCCCTAATTGTGACAGTACCTCGTTAATGTCGGGAATGGGATATCTGTCGCCGATGGTTATAGAATTTAGCTTTCGATAGTCGATTACCAATCTGTATTTCCTTTCGCCAGAAGCGTCAGGCAGCTTCGGAACAATCCACACTGGTGAATTGTATGGCGATCTAGAAGGTCTAATTATACCGTAATATTTAGAATATACCGGTGAGTCTGTGGTTGTTCTTATCTCACCTTTAATAGTTGTAGTGAACGTTAATTTTTCGTCTGGATCGTCAAATAAATTTGGGAAAGATTCAACTAGAAGGTCTATTGCAGATTTTTGCTGGAGTGTCATATGATCAGTACGTATATTTATTGCATTTACTGAATCTGAAACATGTTGTTTAATTTTGATCTTTTTCTGATCTCTTATGACCATATAGTCATCCTTGGTATGGATGACCGCGGATAGTTCTTTTAAGCTATCATTACCGAGGATAGCATGGAATGATTTCAGATCTTGCATCAGGAAAAATTTAACTTTTATATCGTCTAGACCAAAAAGGTTAACGTAAGTGTGGTGAGTGACTCTTATGTTTCCCCCTACGGATTTAGCAAAGAATGGTTTTTCGTTAAGAATAGGATTTTTTATGAGTGAAGCTCGCATATAATTTTTATTCGACCCGGTGTCGATAAGTATTTTCAATACGTCTCCGCCCTTCGTCTTACACTCGAAATACGGTAGCGAAGAGCTGCTTAATCTAAAAAATACATATCAGATAAATTGGCAGGTTCTTCGTTTTCGGTTATCTTGGAATCTGTTTTGGTTATTATACATTTGGGAAGTTTGACCGTTGTCCGTTGGTTCTGGTTTTACGTGGGGATTTTGAGGAAATTGACGTGGAAAATTTGGACGTACATACTGTGGACTGTGGTTATGACGCGGTGGATTGGACTGCGGTGCATATTGTTGTTGCACTGTCCTCTGTGGAAAAGCTTGATTTGGGTACCTCTGAGGGAAGTAAGTAGGTGAGGGATAAAAGGATTGCCTGTTAACTGGAGTTTGAACTGGAGCTGAATTTTTCCTAGGTAGGAAAGAAGTGGTTGGAACATGTGTTTTCTTCTGGTGATGGTAAGCATGGTTTGCTCGAAAATTTTGATTTTCCAGCTTAAGACATAAGTGTAGTGCTTGAGGCAAATCGATGGGCTCTCTTATGCCGAGAAGCCTTGGTAAATCTCCGTTAAGGCCTCTTACGAACGTGTCGAGGGCCTTATCCATATAAGTTTGTTTAAGGAGATGCATGGACTCAGAACTTATATCCATACAAGAAAGTTTGTTCAGGATGAGTGAGAGGTTTGTGTACACGGTTTGGTAGACTTCTTGTACAGTTTTATTTCCCTGTACAAGGGCAGACATTTGATATTCAAGCGTGCTAACGTCACGCTTGTCCGCATAATGCATTACTAGGCATCGAGATATACTCGTCCAATTAAGTGGAGTGTTATACGACTCCAATGCTGCGTCTGCGCTCCCGATAATTTTATTACGGATAACGTTGAGTATTCCGTAATATTTCGCGGTTCCTTTTAAAGGTTCATATATTTGCAATATGCGTTCCACACTTTTTTTCCAAGAGCTAAACTCTTGAGGGTCTCCGGAGAAAGTATCTTGTATCTTGTCTAGATCCTCTAGTTAAGCGCGTTGATCGGGTGAGATTGTTTGATAATTTCCATGTAATTGATCGTGACACGGATTGAGAATGCTTTGCACAAGATTTCGGTCTTCGGTTTCAAAAACTTGACGAACTATTGAGCTTATAAGGATGTTTAATTCGGGTGTCGAATTAACATCCGAGGCATTATTAGTGTTTGAAGAACTGGATTGGAAAGAACTGTTCTGGGTTTCGAATATAGTATCTATAGTATGGCCAGCGGGTCTGGATGGACCTGGTTGGCCACCTTCAGCCTGACTTTGAGAACTCGTTGAAGGCATTATTCTTCTATTTTTCTTTTAGTTATGGAAATAAATATAGTTTTGGCGTGCTTTTTAAGGACGACTTACTGGAAACCACAGGATTTTCACTCGCGTTTTGGCGTGCTTTTTAAGGACGACTTACTGGAAAAATGCGGCGAGTTTCGGCGGAATGTCACTATGCGATTACGTGCTACTTGAGGACGATTAATATTCGCGGCGTACTGTTTAATTATTCCAACCGAACCTGTGGTCCCTGCTCGGGCGGCAGTTAAATTATTTTAAATTTATGTTTCTAAAAAAAAACTTTATTATTTAATCCGGCAGCGTTTCTGCCTACTTACAAACTGAGTACAATTTCACTTAAACTTAGATCTTAAATACTAACTTAATGCTAACGTAAACAGAACCTGTTTCCACTGCATCTTCCCACAGTTCGGCCGGTACGTGATGGAATGTTGTATCCGATTCAGCCAGACGCGATGTCAGCATATTTGTGTGAGAACTGTGCAAGGTGCAACTTCGCTGTTGGTCATATGAGATAATGTTTTGATAATGTTTTCCGTTAACTTATATACAAAGTATGGTTTTATGACCAATACTTAACTCGCGTGCATTCGCGAGGTGTTTTCTGCTGATGTTGTTTTCTTTGCATTTGCGACGAATACGTTTGGATTTGGAGATCATTTTATGTTGATGTTGTTAACTTGCATACCTTAAAGTGGAATGTGTCATCTGAGGGATTCCAATGCATTCCTAGAATTTTGATCGTCTCCTCCTTAGCAAAATTGATATTTGTCTGGTCACGTGCATCCAGAACTGATCCATAATTTGCTGCCTATTTTCGAAACCATCATCCTTTTTAATAACTTTGCTAGTTGATTTTTCGCTTGTTTACAACTCCTTGAATGCATCTCCTCTAGTCAGTACGTCATCTAAGTAGCTTTCAGTTTGGACAATCTCTGCAACTATTGGATATTTTTGCTGTTCATCGGTAGCAAGCTGTCCATATGTGACTGTTGTGAGTTTGCACTACTTTATAGGCTGATTAGTTTCACATCTAATCAGTCTAGATGCTTGCTATGTCGGCAGTAAAGACAAACAAGACTTATGCGTTCTCCATCGCATTATGATCGTTGTAATATCATCTTGGAGCCTGGGGCCCACCATCATTAATTGGTTTAAGCTCACTCCGTTGGTAGTTTTTGTCGATCCAGCAATACTACATGTTTTTTAGTCGTAGTACTATCAGGCTTAAGTACTGCATATTGGGGTGGATAGTAGCAGCCGCTTTTCTGCTTATCTTTTTTGGGCACTTCTATCATATGTCCTAATTGTAATTCATCACCTTTACGTACTCATCTTCAATTCCTTGTTATTGTTGAACTTATCCTCGAGCTGGAATAGTGTAGCTATGGCTCTATTCTTGGATTCCCCTAACTTCTTGCCCTTACGAGCTTGCTGCTTAAATGGTATTTTGACCACGTAAATTCCATCCTTCTCATGAAAATTGGATTCATGATAAAAATCTTCACATTCTTGATCAAACGGCTTCTGTTGTTCTGGCTGAAAAACTTCTTCAACCTCCCAGAATCTCTCAAGATGTATTTCTGATGATGTTTGCACGACAAGCCCATTGATTTCGATTTTATCCTTTCTTTATGTTGATGTCCGACCTGAGATAATTCATCCGAACTGGTAATTTTGTGTTATCAACGGATTAATAGGTTTCCTTCTTAAGCCATCCAGAATTATGTCACCATATTGTAGGTTCCTATGATCATATCGAATATACCGAGGAAATCAGCTAGTAGGTAGGATCAGCTAGTTCGAGTTCATTGAACTAACCAATTTTTAGATTTTTCGTTGCTTCAGATGGCAGTTGTGTTTTCAACTTTAGTAGAGCAAGGACTTCTATTTGAAGCTTGAACGCTGATGAGAACCATAGGGTTATTATTACATCTACCTTGTGTCAGGCTATTCCTGCGTCCGTGCCACCCAATCCACTCACTTCAACAAAAGCCTTGTGCCTTTTAAGTCACAGTTCGTCTCTACTGCTTGCATTCAAAACTGCTGTCGCAAGAAGAAAGTTTTAGTTTTGGAGGCTATGGTTTATTTGTTTCGACGTAACTATTAGTGATTTTTTTTTTTGGCTGTTCCCTTGTTTGAACTGTGGAGTTTTCTCCGACCATTCCATATGTAGGAGTGAATGGTGTTCTTTGTTGCAGTATTTGCGAGTTCGCTTGCTCAGATATTGTCTTTGATGGCAAGCAATTCAAGCAAAGTTTGACTTGTTTTGTTTATTGGTACATTTCCTTTGGCATAAAGTTCATTGATGTTGGGTTAGAAAAGGTGCACTTCATCATCTTGGAAACTATGTGAAAATTGTGCATGGTGCGCTTTGCGTCATCTACACACTTGCGTTGCCTTTGTTTTGCATCCAAAGATTGGTATCTTCTTTCCAAGAATTCCAAAAAGGTTTGCAATGACGGCATTTTATTTGGCTCATTCAGCCCTTGCTCAAACAGATTTCTTGCTTTCGTTGTCAAATGTACTACTATTGAACCTCATGATGTGGTGTCAATGCTCATGTTTTTCAATGCTGCTAACCCTTCTTTTGTGGCACCCAGTATATTTTTTATTGACATCCTTCAGCGATGTCAATAAAAAATTAATTTCCATGTTACCCATCCTTTATCATTTTGTCAACTTTAGTATTTCTCAGGCACTGATGTAGTTGTCGCTGGAAATTGGCAGGTCATGAATGAGTTGTAAGGGTTCACCCTTCAAATGAGTCTTCAAATACTCCATCTTTTCCGTTATACTAAGGCTATCCATTTCGTGTATGATGGTCGAAAATAGGTCGTAGAATGATCGCCACTTCAGGTAGTTTTCTCGAAAGGTGGGTATCTTCAGTTGAGGTAGTCTAGATTCATTGTGGTTTGTTCGGTGTGATTGATTGGTTTCACCTAATCTGGAGGCCATTTGGCCTTATACCTTTATACGCATTTGACATAAATTGTTCATATAATTCTGTCTAATTGCAAAGTTGCTTCAATAAAATTTTCTTTTGACACTCTTAAACCTCTTTTGAATAGTTGGTAAATGTGTCTTCGAATTCTTCCATATTGCTTATTATCGCTTCCGTTTCTAATTGGAGCTTTCTCAATCTTAATTTTTAAGCATGGCTTCGCTATTTCCGGCATTACCCTACTGGCTGGTAGGCTCTGCCATGTTGCTCGTTGCAGCAGTTTTATTCTCCAATTTAGGTTTTAGATCCTCATACATTCCTTTACTTTAAGAAATGTATTTCTTTCTATGTACGGTGTGTCGTCTTTGACAGCCACTTTCCAATTCTTCATTTTTATATTTCTGCGTTTTTCTAGATGAGTTATCCTTACTAAAGTTGATACTTACATAGTTTTTCCACCTCTTCCGTTTACCATTATGAAGATCTGCCTTGTCCATGTTGTCTTGTTATTGTTATTGTTTACTTTTTTTATTTTATCGGTGTTGTAAGCCCTGAAACCTCTTTCACAAAGTTGGTTTTTTGTACCAGTGTTTGAAACCCTGATAAGGGTTTCACTGAGTTCGTTTTACTTTATCGAATCGAGGAAACTCTTTAAGTCTAACTGAAAGACTCAATTTTCTTTAACGATTGAATCGCTGCATTTTATTTACTGCCTTGAATACTAAAATTTTGCTTACATTACAAATATGCAACTAGTGGAATAATATGCTAAGTCAGCAATTATGAGCAGATGTTTATATTTTTGCTGACTTAGTTGGGAACAAAATTGACATGAACGACATGAGTTTAAAATTACTGAATTCGAATATATAAATTAAGATTGTTGTTTGGTGTTATCACCATGACATTTCCCAATTCGAATACAAACCTTTGAAAAAATGCGCTGTATAAAATTTAAAAAACAACATTTTAAGCATGTTAAAAATTCGTACAGAAACATGAGATTATTGAAGTCTTGTTAAAAAGGATAACTTTCATTTATTAAACAATTCAAAATTAATTCATCATGACCATGTACATACATATATACGTATGTAGGGTGTTCAAAATTTGTATGGATCGAAAAATCCGTTGATTTTTACAACACTTTGAAGATTTATCATATATTGTTATAAGCATGTATAAAATGTATCGATTGTTTATATGTATCCTCCTATCCTACATATGTGTATCCTCACAATAACCTACTGGTGTTTTGTGTTGTTAAAAACTTCAAATGGAATGTTGCCCATCAGCCATAGTAACTATTTTATATTGAAATGATAAAATTATAAATAATTTATGAAAATGTTTTAAAAAAATTTGTTTTCCGCTTTAATTAGGAGAATTTGGCGAAGTTAGACCACCATTTTAAGAAGTAGACCTATGATGTTTGGAACATGAATCATTTTTAGTATTTATTTTAATGTGTATATTGTATTATTTATAAATGTTTGCTGAAATTTAAATTAATCAATAATATTCTGATAATGATTAAAATAGTGCATCGCGACAATGAGACTGACTAAGATTATTTTCTGAATCTATCACGCAGAAACTCTGCGTGGTAAGTATTTTAGAAATATAATTGCTGAATGAAATATGAAACAAGTAGAAAGTTTTTTATTTCTAAATAATCTGTTTTAAAAATTAGATTATTAGTAAATTTTATAAATTTTTAACGTAAATGAAAACTCTTTTTGTTTGTTGTCTTTGTTAATTTTTTTTAAAGTAAAAGATTATATAATCGGCGAATGGCAGAATAAAATACTATAATTCCGACGTATTCACAATATTGTTTCTATGTATAGTCAATTATATTACCTTCTGTAAAACACTAAACTAAGATATATGTATATGTAATTCTTCTTTCGGTTTTAAAATTATCCATAGGTAAGTTATAGAAATATACATAACTATCATAATTTATATAAAAACATGTTTTATATTGTTAATAGAATTAATAAATACATATGTGCATCATTAAACTAACTTTATACAATAGTTTTTAACAGTTGTCGGAAAAAATAAGGCAATGATATATGAAACATTTATTTTATGTAAAGGTATTTCATTGTATTATAATATATTGAAATTATACTTTAAAATATGTAAATGTCACAACTAAGACTTGAAATACGAAGTTCAACATATGGAAGTATTTATGTATGTTTAAATATTTAAAATCAAATATCCTTGTGAACATTGAAACAAGTAATAGACAATTTAATTCTATGACCCAAAATTTTTAATAAAAGTTAACTTTGTTTACTTATATTCGTCTGCTTGAAAAATATATGTAAGACATGCGCCAGAAACACAAAACAGTAATTTTTTAATTTCTGTTGTACAAAAAACAAAAATCGTTGTGTTAAATATACGCATATTTGGTTTTGTACATAAAAAAACTAATCAAAGGCAACAGCGCTGCTAAAAAATATACGTATATCAGAAATACAAATTAATGCAAATACATATGTTTGTCGTCTTTAATTTGTCTGTTATTCATCGCCTGAGAATTGTTTTACCCCATATGCCACTGACATCTTTTGGAATGGGGATGAATATTTAGGAAAAATAGAGTTTTAAGTAAAGATTGCAGTCAAAAAGTTGAATTAAAAGAATTTTTTATTATTTACTTGAAAACTCTCAAGTAACATTTTGGTACCGAAACCCGGGATAAATCGATTGGATGATCCCATGATAAATTAAATCCAATACATATTGCAAATTCAACGCAACATCCATTCATTCTACTAGGACACACATGAGGAGAAAATTACATATCGCTCTTTTGCTTTAAGACTGACATAACTCATAACACGTGATTTTTGAGTTAATTATACTGAATTATTCGTCTTATCATGCTTCATATTGTGTAAAATTTTCATATTAATATCTTGTATACTCTCCGCGTTAGAAGAGAGAGAGAATATGTCGTTATTTCATTTCATATGTACATATGTAATGTGTTAGTTCGTTTGGCTTTCCCAAAAAGCGGCACATTTTGTGTTGTGAACTTATTCGTGAAAAAGTATTCATATTTTTAATGTAAATTTGTATGTACATTTCATTGCATTATTTCGCGTTGTGACTGAGTTGTTGAAATATTTTACTTGAATCAAACTTGGTTGTACTTTGCAATACAGTTGATTAATTTAATCTGATCTAGATCATTGGTTTGTTTGCATTAAAAAAAGCAACACGAGATCTTGCTTTTCATTTGGATCTATTTTCGTGATCCAAAAACTAGTTCGCGCTATTTCTCACTAGGTTACATTTTTGTTCGTAAAAGCTGGTATAATTTTCAACGATGGACATATATTATTGGAAATATTTCCGATTTAAGGGATTAATTAATCGCGCGACTTTAATGAGGGGAATTAGTTTAGAAAAGGGAAAAAAAAACTGGAGGTAAACAAAAACACACGGCCGCGCACACGAATGAAAAATTTCGAATGAGGGAGAGGGAATATCCCAACAACAGCGAATGCGAATTCGCCGACCTCCGATTGCTCAGCAGGGATGGGATCGGGATGTATTGGGGGATGTTCCTTGGGGTTGGAACACAATGGGCGCCAGGTAATCTTTTGCAAAAAGAGGTAAAATTACCAAAACCTTTGAAATAAAAAAGACGTGGTGTAAAGTATTAAATGAAGGATATTTTGATATATACATATATATATACGATGATGGAATGGTACAATCAAGGCCGCAATTTTGAAGAAAAAGGAAACGAATCTTCAAATCAGGAGATTGGAGTAAAAGTAAAACAAATGAGTTAAGAAACATACAGAAAAGCTACAATCCGTCTGGAACGGATCGTATGATACCCTATCCTCGTTTCTATAAAGTGCTCATGCCCAAATTGCATTTGGTACTCAAATATGGCTATAACGTCGAACGTTTGAGGATGTTATATGTGAAATTTCATGAAAATCGGTTTTTTGATGAAAACGCCCCCTAAAAGTGGGCGTGGCCAAAACTGTTCTATGGGTGAATTGTAGGAAATCTGAATACCTAAATATTTGATATATGAACAAAATTTTTCGGTTTCATATAATTTAGTGAAGTTATAAAAAAGTAGGCGTGGCAGTGGGCGGATGTAAAAAAAATTTACACTTCTACTGTATCTTTTCGTCAGAAGCCCAGATATGAAATTTCAGCGTCCTAGTTAAAAATTTAAGGCCCAAAAATCGGTTTTATGATGAAAACGCCCCCAAAAAGTGGGCGTGGCCAAAACTTTTGTATGGGTGGATTGTAGGGAATCTGAATGCCTAAATATTCGGTCTTAACAAAATGTTTCGGTTTCATATAATTTAGTGAAGTTATGAAAAAGTGGGCGTGGCAGTGGGCGGATTTCAAAAATTTTTACACTTGTACTGTATCTTTCGGTACAAAATTTAAAGAAAAGAAAAAGGTCGCGAACTCGAAATTATGTCTATATGTACATATATACAATATCCTACACGATTAATAAAACTAAGACAAATCTAATATTAAAAAAAAGAACACTTTACTTATCTCTGATCGTTTCACTAGGGGGTTGGGGAATCTTCCTGCTATGCTTCTATCTATCTTCCTGGTTAGGGGAGGTTGAATTTTCTCCGCCACAGTCACTCGCTGTATCCGGGTCTCGTCTCCTGGTTTCGTTCTCGTGGTTGTTGTACTCGTGGTTTGGTCTTGGGTTTCTGTCCGTTTATTTTTGTTTTTGTCTCTTCCTGGATCCTCGATCTCTTCTCTAACTTTTCTCTTGCTTTTCACAGCAACTCGCTCTGGAATTTCTCTTCTCTCAAAAAGAATAACATCTCGGTTGTCTCAAAACCCAAAAAAGGCGACGTGTCGAGACATGCGACAGAGCTTCCTCTCTCACGGCTCTCATTGGTAGCAGATGATTTTTGGATTGGTGGGGGACTTTGTTAACCCATTCGATGAAGATTTATTTAGATAGTTGGGGGACCTTGTTAACCCCTTCGATGAAGATCATTTGGATTTTTGGGGGACCTTGTTAACCCCTTTGATGAATTGATGGAATTGATGGAAAAGGGTCAGGGTGAGTCTCCAGGCGGTTTGCCTGGCTCTTCCTGCTTCAGACCGTCCTTCTGGCCCTGGGGTACCTGCTTTGTCATCCCCTTCGAGCATATGGGAAAGAGTGAGCACTGGGTTGTATAACAACCTAGGTACGCTCAGTTAACCCACAGCTCTCAGACAACAACGGATAAAAAGAGTAAAAAGCAAGGCAAAAATGGTGGATGGGTGCGAATGGGAAGGATGGAGCGGAATTTTGTGCGTAATTTGAACGCAACAATATTACATATAAACATTCACATCACCTTGAAACTGTTTTTGATACAGATCATGTATCCATTTCAAGGTGCAAATGCAAGATCATATTTGCATTCTTACCTCGAGGGGAATACATAAAATAAAAATTCCCATTACCTTGAAACTGTTGCATATAGGTACAAAGTATCATGTGGCCGTTTCAAGGTGATTAAATGCAAGCTTGCAATCTTGTATGGGAAATAAAATAAACTAAGGGCAGAGGACTTCTTGGCATTGGATAGAATATAATTAATAAAAAAGATGAAGTAAGTTTCGAGCGGTGACAAAGTGCACATCGTGCAGGATCGCCAAGATTCATTTTTATTTTCAAAAAACTAATAGCCGTGTTTTATCACCCATTTTTTAATAAAAAGCTCAACTGTGAATCTTTCGTTTTTGCTTATTTTGTGAAAAGTTAGATGTACATATGCATTAATCACAGAAAATAAATTCCTTTCCAACGAAAAGTGAATAAAATAAAAAAGAAATAAATAGCTCAACTGTGAATCTTTCGTTTTTGCTTATTTTGTGAAAAGTTAGATGTACATACATACAGTCAGTCACTAAAGTCTACATACAGCCCTGAAAAGTGCTAAATCTTCATTTATAGACAAAATTTCATATTTGTTTTTTATTAGATAACATTATTATTGTTTAAAAACATGATTCAAAACAAAAACAAATCAAATCCTCACAATAATTCAAAGAAAAGAAGAAAAAAACCAAAAATTCACCTCACGAAAGTCTACATACAGCTGCGTTCCAGACGGAAATCCTAGTCGGCAGAACAAATTACCGCTATTTTTTCCAGCAAATGGGAATTCTTCTTCATTAATACTCAGTTACGTTATATTTGTCATAAGTATCGTACCCTTTTGCGTTAAAGTTTGTGAAAATGGAGAGCAGAAGAGAAATACCCGTGGAACTTAGAAATTTAATCATAAAACTTAGAAATAAAAATAAAAGTTATCGTGAAATTTCAAAAATCGTGGACAAAAGTCCTGCAACTGTTCAGACAATAATAAAAAATTATAATGACAGGGTACACGTTTCGAATAAACCCCGTTCTGGCCGTCCGAAAAAGCTAAATGATCGCGATATCCGAAGTATCATCCGTAAGGTTACAGCCAATCCTCGAATTAGTGCTCCAAAATTGGCAGAAGACATAGCGAATACATCCGGTAAAGAAGTTCACCCAGAAGCTGTGCATAGAGTTCTGAGATCGGAAGGATTTAATAGAAGAGTTCCAAGGAAAAAACCCTGGATAAGTGAAGTTAACCGCCAAAAACGCTTAGAGTTCGCAAATCGCTACATATCGGAGGATCACGACTTTTGGAAAACGGTACTTTTCACGGACGAAAGTAAATTTAACGTCTTCGGATCCGATGGCAAGGGAAAAGTATGGCGCAGGGCTAACCAAGAAATGGAAGCGAAGAATCTGTGGTGGGCATGTGATGGTCTGGGGGTCAATGGCAGCTTCTGGTGTCGGAAGGCTAGTTTGTATTGAAGGAAATATGGATCGGTTTCAGTACCTTAATATTTTGCGTGATAACTTGCATGCCTCTGCTGAGACACTAGGTCTTGGAAACAACTGGATACTACACCAGGACAACGACCCTAAGCATACGGCAAAGATTATAAGAGAGTGGCTGGTGTTTAGGGTCCCAAAACAGCTTCATCCACCTCCGCAATCTCCAGATCTTAATGTAATAGAGCATATCTGGGATGAACTGGAACGCAGGGTTCGCAAGTTTAAGACTACTGATCAAAGTTCTTTAAAAACGGCTCTTTCGAATGCCTGGGCTTCAATTACCCGCGACGTCACCGAAAATCTAATCCTTTCCATGCCAAGAAGACTTAAAGCAGTCCAGGAATCAAACGGTGGTCCAACAAAATATTGAAGTTATTTTATTTAATTTTTTTATTAATTAATTTATCTCCTAATTGACATGTATGTATGTAGACTTTCGTGAGTTGAATTTATTTTTTTTTTTTTCTTGTTTTCTTTGAATTATTGTGAGGATTTGATTTGTTTTTGTTTTGAATAATGTTTTTAAACAATAATAATGTTATCTAATTGAACTGAATTTTTATTCAATAAGAGTTCATAAACGAAATAATTCAAATGTGTAATGTCTTTTAATAAATGTTACAAAGGTTGCAATACTATAAGTAGTTAATAGACGATGTTACTAGTGCGACGGTCAAACAGCAAAGAGAACGATTGGGATTACAAATATGATCACTTAGTGGAGCAAGTGGAGCTTAGTCCGTTATGAATATAATGCAAAAAATTAAATAGAAAGATAAGATATAAAATAGGGTGATGTATGTATGTTCGGCTGACTGCAACGCATTACAGAACATTCAGCCCCCCCTGGAAGACTCCGGTCTTTCAGCAGTAGGAAGTGGGGAAATCTTAGTGATGGGACGAGTATAGTTGCCAAACTTGGTGCGGATTGTGACTACTCTGATGTTGTTGTCCTTTCCAGGGTGTATTTGTACGATACGTCCAAGAATCCATTTAGCTGGTGGTAAGTTGTGTTCCTTGAGAAGAACGACGTCGTCCACTTTTAGGTTGGGTTGAGTACGCTGCCATTTTGGTCGATACTGTAGTGAGGTCAGGTACTCCTGATGCCATCGTTTCCAGAACCCTTGAAGAAGTATCTGTAATGTATACCAATTAGATTTAATTGAACAATTCAGATCAGGTATGTGTGGTTGAGGAACTGCAGTATACTGTTCCCCGATCATGAAATGTGCTGGAGTTAGGGCACATGGTTCTCCATCCGATATCTGCCACATTGGACGCGAATTTAACAACCCTTCGATCCTTGCTAGGAGGGTGTACATCTCTTCATAGGTCAGTTTGTTATCACCGATTACTCGTTTGAGATGAGTTTTAACAGACTTTACACCTGCCTCCCACAGACCTCCAAAGTGAGGCGCGGAAGGTGGTATGAATCTCCAATTAATATTGTCCTTTGAGAGATGATCTGATACGACGGTGTTGTGGTGCTGACTACGAAGGAGATCAAACATTTCACCTAGAATACGCTTTGCACCGTGAAAGTTCGTGCCGTTGTCACTCCAGATTTCCAGAGGCTTCCCGCGTCGCGCCACGAACCGGTCTAAAGCCAATAAAAAAGCATTCGATGAAAGGTCTCCAACCAATTCGAGGTGGATTCCCTTTGTCACGAAACAGACAAATAAAGCTATATATGCCTTAACAAATTTGGGGTTCCGACCGCGAGATAGCCGTAAGATAATGGGCCCAGCGTAATGACACCCGACTTTGCTAAAGGGTCGCGAGTATCGAATTCGTTCAGAAGGGAGATTGCCCATTAATTGTTTCGAGGTATTTAGACGTTGACGAAAGCACACAATACAATCATGAACCGTTTTTCGAATGATATTTCTACAACCCAGAATGTAGAAATTTTGTTTTGTTAACGAGAAAGTTAATGTCACGCCGGCGTGCAAATGTTTCACATGGATATATTTCACTATGAGTTTTGAGACAGGGTGTGATTTGCACAATATTATAGGATGTTTTTCATCGTAACTGAGGGTTGACTCCTGTATCCGACCGCCTACGCGAAGCATTCCAAACGAATCGAGAAATGGACTAAGTGATGCAAGCTTGTTTCTTTTCGATAAGTACTGATTTTTCTTAATTAACTGGATTTCAGATGAGAACCACGACCACTGCGCGGTTTTTAATAGTAAAGATTTTGAGTCTGAGAGTTCTTGAGTAGTCAAGACTTGTAGCTTGCCAAGTCTAGAACCGGACTGACAATTTGACACAAAACGACGAATATATGCCACGACGCGGATACATTTCAACCAACTGGAAGAATTATGTATAAGTGTTTCTAGAATGATGTTCGATTCTAAATTAGATAACAATGCAATTGTTTTAGATGTGGTTCTCTCTTCCAACAAATCCACAGGAATTATATCAGGAACTACGCTTGAAACAGGCCACTGATTTTTCTCCAACCAGAGCCAAAGAGGACCCTTCCACCATATCTCGTTTAAAGGTAAATGAGATGGTAGAATGCCACGAGAAGCGATATCAGCTGGATTACTAGCTGAACGGACGTGGTTCCACAATTTGCGAGGTATCGATGAAAGTATCTCGGAAGTTCGGTTGCTGATGAAAACTGACCATCTTTTAGGAGGAGATGACAGCCAATGAAGAACTATCGTTGAATCCGTCCAAGCAAAAATTTTGGCTTCTTTCACCTGTAAAGAAATCTTAATTTTGTTAATTAGACGGGTTAGAAGGACTGCGCCACAGAGTTCTAGCCTAGGTAACGAGAGAACCTTGATTGGAGCAACCTTACTTTTTGCTGCTACTATAGACACGGATATGGTATTATGGAAGTTGATACTTCTGCAGTAAACCACAGCTGCATAGGCGTCCAAAGATGCATCACAAAACGCGTGTAGTTCCCACCTTTCTTTATTTGACCATAGTATTCTGGGAATTCGAAGAGATTCGAGATGGTGCAGCTCTTGATGAATGGAATTCCAACGATTGGTAAGTTCTTCTGGAATTCGCTCGTCCCAATTAAGTTTCTCCTTCCAAAGTTCCTGCAATATGATTTTAACTCCTACGATGACAGGAGCCAGAAATCCGATTCGGTCAAATATTCGAGATGCTTCTGAAAGTATTCGACGCTTGGTTACAACGATTGTTGACTCGACACGAACTCGGTATGAGAAGCAATCGTTAGAAGGGCACCATATTAGCCCCAGAATTTTGACAGAGTTTGATTCTTCGAACTCAATAGGGGAAATTTCTCGTTGATCGTCTGGTAAGGACAAAAGCAAAGGCCAGCAGTTGGTTGTCCATTTTCTCAATAGAAAACCTGCAGAATTAAGTAGGTCAACAACTTCAGTTTGCAGTTTCATCAACTCATCAATGGTGTCTGCGCCTGTCGCTAGGTCATCAACGTAAAAATCGTCCTGAACTATTTGAGATGCTATGGGATGAGTAAGAGTCGAGTCAAGAGCTAACTGTTTAAGCGTTCGAATTGCCGAAAAAGGTGCTGATGAAGTGCCATAGGTGACTGTCAGAAGACGATAGTGTTTAAGAGGACTTATAGGGCTTTCACGCCAAACTATTCTTTGAAAATCCGTATGACTGGGGGAGATCCAAATCTGTCGATACATTTTTTCGATGTCCCCTGAAAGTGTGTATATATATCGACGAAACCGTAGACTAGTCGAAAAAATATCGCGCTGGATTGTGGGGCCAACGAGAAGACATTCATTCAAAGATTTTGTCGTAGAAGTCCTAGCAGAGCCATCGAAAACCACTCTGATTTTTGTTGTGCTACTATCACTCTTAAAAACAGCCTGCATGATTTCATTTGAAGGTATCTCTTCCATATGCCCTAGCGTTAGATACTCCTTTATGAACTGGGAGTATTGAAGTTGAAACTCAGAATTCCATGCAAATCTTCTCTCCATAGATTGCATTCGGTTAAGTGCGATTGTGAATGAGTTTCCGAAGTTTAGACGTTCATTTTTTTTAAATGGCAATTCCACCATAAATCTTCCATCAGAGCAACGAGTGTGAGTTTTTACAAAATGATCTTCAGCCTGCTGCTCTTCAATAGACAAAACGGGATGATTAGTTACTTCTTCTAAACGCCAAAATTTTTCTAAATCGAAATCCTGAGTATAATCTAACTGCGTACAGAACGTATGAAGTCCTGTGCTATTGTAACGTGGACTTTGAGAAAATTGTCCAGCCATCACCCAGCCAAAAATCGTTGGAATAGACTCTGGTTTTCCATTTTTTGATAACTTTGCAATACCTGTTATAACGCTGAACACTTTGTCGGAGCCTATCAAAATTTCGATAGAACTCGGTTTGTTGAAATGAGGATCGGCTAACTCGATTGAAAGTAATTTCGTTGTGTTTAAACTGGCGATAGAAGACGTAGGCAGTAATGATGTTAGTTTTGAAATGACATGGCAGTCAACTTCAATAAAATAAAAAGTAACCAATCCATTGGTTACACCTGCCGAGGTTGAAGCTATTCCAGAGATTGGAATACGAGACCGTTTTCGATGTAGGCCCAAGCGTTGAACGGCATTCTCCGTAATGAACGATACCTGGGACCCTGTATCAAGCAACAAACGAATATTTTGAAATGACCCTTGTTTATCTTGAGTCTTAACAATTGCTGTTGGCAGAATGGTTTGAAGGAGATGAGAACTATCCAATGAGTGGTTAGACAAGATTTGAGGGTCAGACAACGAGTGCGAAATGGGATTAGTAGAGTGCGAAGACGAAGGCTCAGATGCTTGAGTATGTGTAGAATGCATTAAAGAATGGTGACGAGCGTTGCACATTCTACACCGAAAGTTTGACCGACATTTGGTAGCGTTATGACCCTGACGAAGACAATTGAAACACAGCGAGTGTTGTTTTACAAAGTTGCGACGCGACTCGATATCCAAGCCGATGAAATATTTGCATTGCGATAGAGTATGATCATCGTGGCACTTCGGGCAACCTTGCTTTGATTCCACTAAGTGCGACCGAACAGGACCTTGAACCTTGCTGCGAGATTGAGATACATTTTCCCTAGATCCTATTTCTTCTGCCCACGCATGCTTGGTATCCTGATCAAGCTTTTGCACTAAAAGATGTATGAACCATGGATCACGATTGTTAGACTCCAAGGCGTTGAGTCCGCGAATAACCTCATCAGCTCCATCAGTGATTTTACGAAGTGTATGGATATTTCCCGAAACCGATGTAGGCAGCGAAAGGTATGATTGAATGAACGATTAAGTGCGTTTTGTCGAAGCGTGCTTCTAATCGTTCCCAAGCATCAATGTAGTTGTTTTCCGTACAGGTCATGTGTTTTATTAAGTTAGCTGCATCGCCGCCAAGAAAGTATTTAAGGTATTGCAATTTCTTAGAACCGGACAACGACTTATTGCAATCAATTGATGCTGTGAAAAGATCTTTAAACGCTGGCCAATCCTTATATTCCCCAGAAAAAATAGGAATGGTGGCCTTTGGTAGATTGATAGACGATGAAGTGAAGGAGGAAGTAAGGGCTTGAAGAAATGACTCCTGTTGACTTGCTAACTTATCGGGTATCGAAGAGTCATTAAATGTATTGCCATTTGCTGATTTCTCTGTGGAGTCTTGAAGAGGTTCAGCCGATGTGCTTTTGCGAATCGCATCTGTGAGAAGGGAATGTGCCAGAAAGGCTCGGGATCGATGAAATCATCCTCATCACAAAATTCGCACAATTCATTGTGCACGACCTCAAAATGTGACCACGTTTCATTAAGTTTACTTAAACGATTTTCGAGTAATGAAAGAGATATGCTGTCATCGACTGACTCTGCGAAAGCTGCAGCACGTGTTAAAATGCCTTTCGCATGGCCCCGTTTTACCTTGATAGAATTCATATCAAAACCGAAAAATTATACCGAATCACACAAAAAAATGTTCTAAGAGTTTGTGTGAATGTTTTATCGCGAAACAAAGAAATAAGACCACACGATGATTCAATTTTTTTATTTCTACGACGCACGTATTATATTACACCTGTCTATATGTATATCCACATGTACCTAAGCTCTAATGATTTTCACTTATTTTTCCTCTTTTATCACGATTTTGATTCTAATTATAAGTCACTTCCCATCATCCAAACATATGTACGCAGGTATCGCCATCAATTGCCATATGCAAAACATAAGCGCACCAGAAATAAAGTTTTTTTTTATGTATTTTAATATTTACCACACTTTGTATCGAAAATGTCAATAATATAATATCACCGAAAAATTTCAATAAATCCGACAACGAAGGACCATCAAATGAACTGAATTTTTATTCAATAAGAGTTCATAAACGAAATAATTCAAATGTGTAATGTCTTTTAATAAATGTTACAAAGGTTGCAATACTATTAATAGAACGATTGGGATTACAAATATGATCACTTAGTGGAGCAAGTGGAGCTTAGTCCGTTATGAATATAATGCAAAAAATTAAATAGAAAGATAAGATATAAAATAGGGTGATGTATGTATGTTCGGCTGACTGCAACGCATTACAGAACACTAATAAAACACAAAATTGAAATTTTGTCAATAAATGAAGATTTAGCACTTTTCAGGGCTGTATGTAGACTTTCATGACTGACTGATATGTACATTTATTTGCCATTAGCTTGAAGTGATGAATCACAGAAAATAAATTCCTTTCCAACGAAAAGTGATATGAATGTGTAATTGAAGAGTTCCTACATAAATGGTGTCCTCAATACTCAACAACAAATCAACACCACGTCTGCAACCGGTTTCCTACGAAATAGAATAGCACGGGTGAATCCAGGCTAAGACAACATAACACTAGATTTGAATACGAAATATTATTTGCAAACCAAATAAAATTCAATAATTTTTATGCTCGAATAAATTAAATATAATATAAACTCAAATAAAAATCAATAATAAACTTCAAATTTCTAGAACCTACTGAGTGAATTTAAAAACATTTGGATGAATTATGAGTGGTCAAAGGATAGTGATGCGGAACATATGGGAACACAAGCGTTCTCGCCTTAGCCTCTCACTATCAACTCCTACTCTACACCTCCACGATGGTGGCTGCTGGGTGCCTAGTACCTCAACTGGAGATTGGGTAACCAACCCCTTTGGAAGGTTGTTGGTGGCAGCGAACGAGAGAGGGGGAGGAGTGTCTTCTCACTAGGACACCTTCTCTTGCTTCAGGCGACGGCGGACGAATTCTCTAGATGGAATCAACGGTGGCGTCAACCAGTTCCAGTTAGGCCGAACTATTAGTGTTATCCCTATATGAGCTGCTTCGACATATTCGAATCCCAGGTCTATAGGGATTTTCAATACTGAGTCAGGGTGTTGGATTGGAGTTGGTGGCGGATGAACCCTTAATGGGCCAGCGGCAGCGCTCACATCCCCGAAGCGGGGTACTGACTCCGGAATATCCGGCCCCTTGTCCTAGGGGTAAAAAAAAAGGAACTGGTCCTCCAGGTTGGGGGTTGTGTGTCGGGGTAACTTCCCTACCACGTAAAAAAGCAAATAGTTACGAAGCAACTACGAGCCTCGGATAAGGGTGATCCTACTGTTGACGACCCCAGCAAACGTAATAAGGACAACGATCTTCGGATCTGCACGTGGAATGTTCGGACCCTTAACAGGCCGCGTGCAGCCGAACAACTAGCAGAGGCCCTAGACTGCTACAATGCAGATATCACCGCCATCCAGGAAGTGCGATGGGATGGCCCGGGCAAAAAGAGGATGAAAAACTGTGACGTATACTACGGTGATTGCTATAGGGAACAGAAACAGCGCTTATTTGGATGTGGGTTCGTTATACGCGGCAGACTTAGGCAAGAAGTCTTGAGCTTTCGACACGTGAGCGAGCGTCTTATGACAATCCGCATCAAGGCTAAATTCGCCAGCATAAGCCTTATATGCGCTCACGCTCCCACCGAAGACAAGGACGACGCCACCAAAGAATGTTTCTACGAGCTCCTCGACGAAACCTACGAGCAATGCCCTAAATATGACGTTAAAATCGTTCTAGGCGATTTTTTGGTAGGACGATTGGTAAGCACGACACCACGTCCGGAAACGGACTTAGGCTTATTGACTTCGCTGCGGGGCGAAACGTCACCATAGCAAGCACACGGTTTCCACATCTCAATATCCACAAGGGGATATGGCGATCTCCTGATCATCAAACGGTCAATCAAATTGACCACATTGCGATCGACGCAAGGCATGCCTCCAGTATTCTGGATGTCCGAACCTTCCGAGCAGCCAACATGGATTCGGATCACTACCTTGTTGCAGCCAAGGTACGAATGCGGATATCCCAAACGCCACAATTAAGAAGAACTACTGTGAGAAGATTTGACGTCGAAAAGCTGCAATCGCAAGAGCCAGAACCTTCGCCGAACGCGTATCCCGAAACCTCTCAACTACTCCTATGCCGCCAGCATCAAGCGCCGAAGACCAGTGGCAACGCTGCCAACAAGCCATCAGAAGTGCCGCAACTGATGTGCTGGGTTTCACCCGACCACCACCTAGAAACCCCTGGTTTGACGATGAGTGCCGGCAAGCACATGCAGCTAAACAGCAAGCATACAAAGCGGCGCTGCAAAAAAGGACGAGAGCTGCTCGTGAGCTCTACGAGCAGAAGAGACGGGAAGAACACCGGCTTCTCCGAAAGAAGAAAAAGAGCACGAGAAGCGCGCGATCGAAAATATTGAGAGATTATACTCCAGGAATAATGTACGGAAGTTTTACCAACAGGTAAAAAGAACGTGTCAGGCCAACAAGACCCGTACAGAAGCCTGTAGAGATGAAGAAGGAAACCTCGTAGTAGAGTCACAGTCGGTGCTGAGAATATGGAAAAATTTCTTCTGCAGACTGTATAACGGCGACGAAGACCAACATCCCGCTGTCAGGCAGAATGAACCTTTCAATCTAGACGATGATAGCCAAAACCGTCCGTCCACCTGACCAAAACGAAGTAAGGATAGCAATATCTAAACTTAAGTCCAACAAGACTGCTGGACCTGACGGCTTACCAGCCGAGCTGTTCAAAGCAGCTGGAAATGACCTGGTAGAGAGCATACACCAACTCATTTCTAAAATTTGGTCAGATGAGTGTATGCCTGATGAATGGAATCTCAGCACCGTTTGCCCAATCCACAAGAAAGGAGATCCCCTCAATTGCGCCAATTACAGAGGTATCAGTCTCCTCAACATCGCGTACAAGATCCTATCTGCCATATTGTGTGAACGTCTGAAACCCTTCGTCAACAACCTGATTGGGCCCTATCAGTGTGGTTTCAGGCCAGGAAAGTCCACAATCGATCAAATCTTCACACTTCGGCAGATCCTGGAAAAAACCCAAGAAGTCCAAATCGATACCCACCATCTTTTTATCGATTTCAAGGCCGCATATGACAGCATTTATAGAGACGAGCTATACAGAGCCATGTCTAGTTTTGGCATCCCTGCCAAACTCGTCAGATTGTGCAGAATGACGATGGAGAATTCTCGCTGCTCCATCAAGGTCGGTAACGATCTCACCGAGACCTTTGATGTCAAAAAAAGGATTTAGACAAGGTGACGCGCTGTCATGTGATTTTTTTAACATCGTTCTTGAGAGAATTGTGCGAAACTCACAAGCCAACACCGGAGGCACAATCTTTCAAAAGTCTGTGCAACTACTAGCGTATGCTGACGATATCGACATTATTGGAAGAACACAGCGGGCTGTCACCGGTGCGTTCGCTAGTATTGAAACAGAAGCGGCCAAAATGGGTTTAACGGTAAACGAGGGCAAAACCAAGTATATGCTGTCAACCAGAAGGGACACACAACATCGACGAATTGGACAGAACGTCACAATCGACAGCTATAACTTTGAGGTAGTAAGGGACTTTGTCTACCTCGGCTCTGCTATCAATTCTGAAAATAACACCTCAGCAGAAATAAGACGAAGAATAACTCTTGCCAATCGCTGTTTCTTTGGGCTCAGAAGGCAATTGAGTAGTAAGGCCCTATCCCGAACAACTAAGGAGACTCTATATAAAACCTTGATCATCCCAGTCCTGCTTTATGGCGCTGAAGCTTGGACTTTATCGAAAGCGGATGAAGATATCCTCGGTCGTTTCGAGAGAAAAATTCTTCGCAAAATATTCGGTCCCGTTTGCTTTGAGGGGCT
The DNA here is from genome assembly GCA_905220385.1 of Xylota sylvarum. NCBI lineage: Eukaryota > Metazoa > Arthropoda > Insecta > Diptera > Syrphidae > Xylota > Xylota sylvarum. The sequence goes on from LR999959.1 coordinate 38,120,279, forward strand.
TTGGAGGAGAAGATTCAACGACGAACTATACGAGCTGTACAGCGACATCGACCTAGTCAAAAAACTGCGCATTAGTCGTTTGAGATGGCTAGGACATGTAGAGCGAATGGACACCAGTGCTCCGGCCCGAAGAGTCTTCGAATCACACCCGGAGGGACAACGCAGTAGAGGAAGACCTCGCCTTAGGTGGCGCGCACAAGTTGAAGGGGACCTGAACAAGCTTGGAGTGCGCAACTGGAGGCAGTTAGCTAAGGACCGGGCTAACTGGAGAGGCTTGTTAGTTGAGGCCCAGGTTCACCCCGAACTGTAGCGCCACCTAAGTAAGTAAGTAAGGATGAATTATGAAGTACCGGTAAAGTACACTAAAAAAACTAAAGTAAAAACTAAAATGTATTAAACTAACATAAACAAAAATGTTAGCTACAAAATATTATTTTCATTTGGTATCTGTAAATAAATATTAACAATTGGTTCCTTAAAAAAACTTATCGTATCAAATTTTCATTAAAAAAAATATTCAGTCGCATGGCAACTTCGCGCTAAACGTCAAGAAGGAACTCAGGTGAAGAGAATATTCTCAAAAGAGAGAAGAGAGAAATAAATGTCAAATTATACGACTTAAATTTTTAGTTGATCTGGACTGTTATATTATCATTGTGTGATCCAGATCAGATCATGGTTATACGGCTAATATCATCACAATCATCACCGTCACTTTCATTTCAAAATGCTACAATTTTTTCAACTGTAAGATATCTTAGTGTTGGCAGAGATTTTCCTTATTATCGCTTGCGAAAAGACTAAACGCAAATGACATTTATATGAAATGCACTAATTATCCATATGTGTAGAAATCTACACAATGTAGATAACGTAATTTTAGCAATAACAACTGTTCTTTTTATAGCCTATCGTAAGGGTATGTTTAGTTTGATACATAGTTTGTAACATAGAGAAATAATCGAGATAGACCCTATAAAGTATATATATTTATGATCAGTATCAATAGCGAAAACGATTGAGCCATGTCCGTCCGTCCATCCGTCACCACTTTTTGGGCCTTAAGTTTTGAGCTAGGACGATGAAATTTAATATCTGGGCTTCTGAGAAAAAGATGCAGTACAATTGTAAATGTTTTTGAAATCCGCACACTGCCACGCCCACTTTTTCATAACCTCACTGTTATGTATGTACATTTATGCATCATATAAAGAGATCATAGCATACATATGTAATATATAGAGTAAGGGAGAGAGTTAAGCATTAGTCAATAAGTTAGTTCGTCAGTAGCCTTCATAGAATAAACATAAAATCAAATTGAAGAGTAGCGTTTTATTTCCCCCTCCTTTTTATACCCTATCCTAAGGGTATATTAAGTTTGACACATAGTTTGTAACATAGAGAAATAATCGAGATAGACCCTATAAAGTATATATATTCGTGATCAGCATCAATAGCGAAATCGATTGAGCGATGACCGTCCGTCCGTCCGTCCGTCCGTCCGTCCGTCCGTCCGTCCGTCCGTATGTCACCGCTTTTTGGGCCTTAAATTTTGAGCTAGGACGATGAAATTTCATATCTGGGCTTCTGAGAAAAAGATACAGTACAAGTGTAAAAATTTTTGAAATCCGCCCACTGCCACGCCCACTTTTTCATAACTTCATTAAATTATATGAAACCGAAAAATTTTGTTAAGACCAAATATTTAGGCATTCAGATTCCCTACATTCCACTCATACAAAAGTTTTTGCCACGCCCACTTTTTGGGGGCGTTTTTATCATAAAACCGATTTTTGGGCCTTAAATTTTTAACTAGGACGCTGAAATTTCATATCTGGGCTTCTGACGAAAAGGTACAGTAGAAGTGTAAATTTTTTTTACATCCGCCCACTGCCACGCCTACTTTTTCATAACTTCATTAAACTATATGAAACCGAAAAATTTTGTTAAGACCAAATATTTAGGTATTCAGATTCCCTACAATTCACTCATAGAACAGTTTTGGCCACGCCCACTTTTTGGGGGCGTTTTCATCAAAAAAGCCGATTTTGATAAAATTTTACATGTAACATGCTCAAACGTTCGAGTTTATAGCCATATTTGAGTACGAAATGCAATTTGGCCACGCCCACTTTATAGAGAGGAGGATAGGGTATCAGACGATCCGTTCCAGACGGATTGTAGCTTTTCTGTATGTTTTACATACATTTTAGTGGCGACGAGGATTTATACGAACTGCGCGAATAATAATTAATAAAAATACCTATTTTTCTTTTCCGTAAATAAGTAAGCGGCATTGTGATTTGTGAAGAATGAAGATATACATATATAGAAATTGCCTAAAATAGTGAATATGACTGGAGATAACAAAGATATTACGTGCGGGACACGTGTTAGTTTGGGGCCACATCGAACCATTTTTGCTCGAAGATGATTTCGAACAATATATTGAGCGCTTGGAACACCTTTTTCTTTTGAACAATGTTGAAGACAGTAATCGAAAAGTATCCGTATTTATTAGTTTCGCGGGTGGAGATTTATATAAAATCTTAAAATCGTTAATCACACCTAAACTAGTAAAAGACTTTAATTTTGATTCATTGGTGGCCACATTAAAAACGCATTTTAAGCCCAAACGCAATACCAGGGCAGAAAGAAATTTATGTCACGTTTTTTACGAGCCGACGAATCATTGAATGATTTCATCGTTGAAATAAAGACACAAGCAGAATCTTGCAAGTTCGGAGAATATTTGGACCAAGTACTTTGCGGTAAGTTTATTTGGTCACAAAGAGATGAAGCAATACAGCGTAAATTACTTGATCAGCCTATCACTAAATTATTTGCTGATATATGTGAGACCGCATTGACGATGGAACTGACGACAAAAGAGGTGAAGGAACTGCAAGGAACCAGTTTAAACGGTAGTACTCTTCGGGAAAATTGAGGGAGATCAACCAGACGAAACAACCATAACAGAGCAACCAACGGAGATCGAAGACATCAACATAGCCAGCAAAAACCTCTATCGAGAGATGATTATCAAGATGTACAGTGTTATAGATTCCAAAAGTGACGTGAGTAGTCATCTCGCTAATAAAAAGTACAGTAAAGTAAATAAGGTAGATTTAAGCAATGATGTAAATAATAATTTCTCTCATCTCACATTGGGTAATGTAGGCTCTTATATGAATAGTGATTCACTTGTTATTAAACTTAATGGGCCTTACTAACAAGGAATCATTAGTCGTGACTTAAAAAAGGTGTCGACTTAAATATTAATACACACTTAAGTCTAAAGTGTACTAATAATGTTTTAATAGTCGACTTTTACTTAAACTTGACTCTTTCAAAGAATTTACTACATTTTCATTGAATCTACTACATAATATTGGTTTGACGTTTCATATTTGCACTTGAATTTGAATTTTTATTTTCTTCCATGGTGCTATGAGGACAGATGTTATAATTTAAAATTGAATTGAACGTTTATTTTAGATACCAATATCAGGGGACATCTACACACTTGGCATTCGAAAGTCAAAATAAAGAAAATCAGCTGATATTGTTGTCTTCGCTTGTTCATACATATAAAGCGGTGATACCAATGCACTGAAGTTAATACTCTTTATTGGTTCCATTTTCCCTCCTAAATGGAAACTGGATTCCATAACAATTCTTTTTAAAACTCTACTATAATATTATTTTCATCAAATAATAACTTTGTATAACGAAATATGTAGTAATTAATTCTTTCAATGAAACATTCAGGAAAAACACATTTTTGCTGTAAAATATTTCAGTATATAATAATGAAGATTAAGGAATTTTTAAAATTCATGAAAATCGCTTATACAGTTTCAGCTAAATTCAATTACCATTTAACGCATAATTTATTCTAGATACCAAATCTAATCCTTTTTAGTATCGTTCGTGCTATTAAATTAGTACATTGGCATTACTCTGGTCTTTAATTACATATTTGTAAAATTAAACATGACTTTCTGTACATTAAAATTTAACTCCTTACTAGCACTAAAGCCGACTATTAAATTCGTTATTGGTACACACATTTTGAAAAATGTGGAGATTATTCTTAAGCCGTATACTAGATTTGGTTGTTAGTAAGGCCCAATATAAATGGAATTGAAATTGATATGGAAGTAGATTCAGGTGCATGTTTTTAAATTATTTCAGATCTTACATACAACAAATATTTTAAGAACTCTACTCAGTTAAAACCTTTTTCTAAAAATTTGAGTGTAATTACTGGCGAATCAGTTTTAGGTTATTTCACTGCATGCGTTTCGAAAATTGGAAGCATCAATAATGATTGTCTTATGCTTGAGTTGATTGTTGTTCGTTCTAAAGCAGAATTCGTTCCGTTGCTTGGTCGGAATTGGTTTAATATGATGTTCGCTGACTGGAAGAAATTATTTATGGTAAATAGTGTGAATATTTCAAAAGTAGGAAAAGATTCCCTAGCGTATTTGATAATGATTATAATGGGTTGATAAAAGATCACGTTGCAGAAATAATAGTTGAGAAAAATGCTTGGCCAATATTTCATAAGGCGTATACCGTACCTTATGGATTGCGCAACAAGGTAGAAAATGAATTAGAAAGATTACTTAAAAAGAATATTATTATACCGGTGAAATACAGCGAAAGGGCTTCACCAATTGTACCTGTTGAGAAGAAGGATGGATCAGTTAGAATTTGTGTTGACTGCAAATCAACTGTGAATCGATTTGTGCAAACAGATCACTACCCTATTCCAAGGATAGATGACATTCTGGCTAGTCTATCAGATTTTTGTATCTTAGATCTTGAAGGTGCTTTTCAGCAAGTAGCCTTATTCGAAGCTTCTCAAAAATATATGACCATAAATACACACAAAGGTCTATTTAGATATACTCGTTTACCATTTGGTGTGAAATTTTGATGAAATTTTACATGTAACATCCTTAAACGTTCGAAGTTATCATCGTAATTCAGTAAAGAAAATGCAATACGGCCACGCCCACTTTATAGGGGCTCGATAGGATGGAGGATAGGTTATCATACGATCCGTTCCAGACGGATTGTAGCTTTTCTGTATGTTTTTTCATGGCGAACATTTTCTTTATTTGTATAAGGTTTTAATAAAGTCAACAAATTTCGGAACTTATCAATTAGTGGTTTTTGAAAAAATAAGAAAAGAGCGCTTATTTGTGTAGTTTTCTACACAAGGATTAGAGCTCGTAATTCGATTCTCGCCTATTTTGCGAGCTTTGTGGCAAACTAGGTATAGAATGTAACCGCACGACTGCATACAACCCGAAAGCAAACGGATTTTTAGAGACCGCACCGCACTTTAAAAGCTACACTTATGTGTAATAACAACAAGCAGTGGACCAAGTCATTACCTCAGGTGTTACTGGGTTTAAGGTCGGTTTATTTTGAAAAGGTTCGACCCTCCGCGCCAGTACACTATTCTAAAGTCAAACTCTTCGTGTTCAAGGAACAGAAAAGCAGCTCTTGCGTTATCGTTAGAATCGACGCGGTGAAAAGACCATTACAACGCCTGTACGAAGGACCATTAAAAGTTATAAACTGCGAAAACATTCCGGGATTTGGTAAACGGTAAAGAGATGGTAATCGGTATAGACCGGCTGAAGCCTTGGCATGTCGGAGCCTAGCGTGACCGTCACCAAGCAAGCAGCTAACAAACAAAGTGTCCCTGGTTTTAACTTCCAGGTCAGGGCGTAGAATTGTCCAGCCAGAGAGGTACCGTTGAATGCTTGGCATAAACTGCGGGGGAGTAATGTGACAGCAATGTTATAACGCCATCAGACAACGCACAACGAACAGAACTGACAGCTGAGTGGTGGCGGCATTTGTCGTTATGTTTTAAGATTATTAGTTCTCGTAACAACTCGAGAGGACACTTTATTCTTGGCGGCTTCACCGTACACATATTGTAAATTATTAGCGGCCTCACTGCATATCAATAGTTTTTAGTGAAGTCTTTATATATACATATAGCTTAATAAATATATCATATTAAATACTGAAATGTAGAGTAAAGAACGTATTTATCTTTTATCCATACCATATACCCCACATGTATAACCACTCGAAACTACCATTAAATTAAGGAACAGAATGCACTGAATACAAAAAATAGGTCCCAGACGTTTTGCGTGCAGCTATCCCTTTGCCAGACGTGCTAATAGTATGCTAAAAATCATTTTTTATGTGTGATACATCAAAAAAAATTTAAAATTGCCTCTGCTACAAATAATTAGGTGCCAGACGTTTTAGATACAGCTTTTCCCTAAACGTACTAATAGAGTACTAAAAATGCAATTATTTTATAGATATGTATAATAAATTGATTTTTATTTTATGATGTAGGTAATAAGAACAAGAAAATTTTATGATGTAGGTAATAAGAACAAAAGTGTGTAAACTTAAAGAATATTATATTATTCACTATCAGACTCATCGGATGATTCCTTAGTATGACCATAATCTTCATGACCGGATCTTCCAGTTTATCCGTCGAACCATTTCACTTTATACATATTATCTTTTAATACCCATCCACAGTCCGATTGTGATAGTTGTTGTGATCTTTATGGCAAAAGACCTCCTCCAAAGCCTAACATAAGCAAATTAATATTACGTTATGTAGGTATGCTATTATTATTAAAAATGTAACTTACTTCTGACATTTTTCAAAATTATTTTGCTTGCGGCATGCAGGTTTTAAAAAATATTTCATACTTGGCTTCGTCTTCGGTTAAAGTATAGTCAGCAGTATTTAATCCATTTCCAATTTCAGAAAAAGTGGACTGAAAATCTGGACAGCTTTTTAAAATTCGAAACGGCTTGATTTTCGCTTTATTAAAGAAGGATAGGGTATAGTCACATTCAGTGAAGCAGTGAAAAACAGCTAGAGCAGCACAAAGCGTGGGTCCCAATCCGTGATAAATTGAATTCACGTCAATGTAACTAAAGGTGGCTATCCACAGGCATGCAAGAATGCGCAAATTTATGCTTTCGCGTACAAAATTGCCTGTGGATACCAATGCCTGTGAGCTTGCGCGGACATGCATGCGAGAACTCAAAAAATTTTGAATTTCGCTGACATGCGTGCGCATTCCACATGCATACACCCTTGTGGATAGCAAGGAATGCGCAAATTCTTTTGTTTTCGTCAGTTGTGTGAAGTGTTAATCGTGAAAAGAGACAATTGCATCATTGCAGAAATAGGTAATTTTGTAGTGAATTTATCAACATTTATGAGGAACGCACATGCATGCATGCATGCTAGTAGATTGCAAAATAAATTTGCGAAAAAATTTGCACTAACCCAAAGAATGTGCGTTCTTGTATGCCTGTGGATAGCCACCTTATGAGTATCTTTTGATGAATTTCCAACTTCAAGCCAAACTTTTATGCCGTTTTTTAAGTTAGGTAAATTGTAAACCGTAATTATGAGCACATCCGTATCTGAGGACTTTATTACCACAGAAATGGCTTTTGGCAAAAATGATAAATGCAGTATCATCTGTGTGTTAGTTTCGTCTTGAAAGCTCTTTAGCTCTTTCACTACTTCGCGAAAAACATTGCCATTTTGAGTTTTGAAATGAAAGCATGTCGCATTGCTGGTAATAAAAACATCTTTTTCACTAATAATGTGATGATATTCATTTCAATTCCATTCCTCTACTAAAAATTCGTTTAATCTCTTTTTGAAAGAGTTCCTACTTAAACTTATAACAAAATTAGCTGGTCGTCTTTATGTTTTTGTAAAAGCGCTATAAATAAGTTGCTCGTCTGAGTCGTTTTGCTTATGTCTTTCATGATCTTTTATGGAAGGCGATATTATTTGCGAACGACTTATGACAATCCGCATCAAGGCTAAATTCGCCAACATAAGCCTTATATGCGCTCTTGCCCCCACAGAAGACAAGGACGATGCCACCAAAGAAAGTTTCTACGAGCTCCGCGACAAAACTTACGAGCAATGTCCTAAATATGATGTTAAAATCGTTCTGAGCGATTTTAACGCCAAGATAGGAAAGGAAGACATCTTTGGTAGGACGATAGGTAAGCTAAGCCTCCACGACACCACGTTATTAACTTCGCTGCGGGGCGAAACGTCACTATAGCAAGCACATGGTTTCCTCATCTCAATATCCACAAGGGGACATGGCGGTCTACTGATCATCAAGCGGTCAACCAAATTGATCATATAGCGATCGACGTAAGGCATGCCTCCAGTATTTTGAATGTTCGAGCCTTCCGAGCAGGCAACATCGACTCGGATCATTACCTTGTTGCAGCCACGGTAGAAATGCGGATATCCCTAATGTCACAACAAAGAAGAAACACTTCAAACATAACGTTGAAAAGCTGCAATCGCAATAGATCGCCAGAACCATTGCCGAACGCGTATCCCGAATTCTCGTATCCCGACCAATGGCAACGCTGCCAATATGCCATCACAAGCGCCGCAACTGATGTGCCGGGTTTCGCTCGACCACCACAAAGAAACCCATGCTTTGACGAAGAATGCCGTCAAGCAAATGCAGCTTAACAAGAGGCTTACAAAGCGCCGCTGCAAAGAGGGATGAGAGCGGCTCGTAAGCTCTACGAGCAAAAGAGACGGGAAGTACATCGGCTTCTCCGAAAAAAAAGCACGCAATCAAAGTATTGAAAGATTATACTCCAGCAATGTAATGTACGGAAGTTTTACCAACAGGTAAAAAGAACGTATCAGGCCAACAAGACTCATACAGAAGTCTGTAGAGATGAAGAAGGAAACCTCGTAGTAGAGTAACAGTCGGTGCTGAGAATATGGAGAATATGACCAAAACGAAGTGAGGATAGCAATATCCAAGCTAAAAGCCAACAAGACTGCTGGACCTGACGGCTTACCAGCCTAGTTGTTCAAAGCAGCTGGAAATGACCTGGTAGAGAGCATACACCAACTCATTTCTAAAATTTGATCAGATGAATGTATGCCTGATGAATGGAGACCCCCTCAATTGCACCAATTACAGAGGTATCAGTCTCCTCAATATCGCATACAAGCTCCTATCTGCTATATTGTGTGAACGTCTCAACAACCTGATTGGGCGCTATCAGTGTGGTTTCAGACCATGAAAATTCACAATCGGTCAAATCTTCACACTTCGGCAAACTCAAGACGTCCAAATCGATACCCTCCATCTGTTCATCGATTTTAAGGCCGCTTATGACAGCATCAGAGCCAGAAGCAGTTATATAGAGCTATGTCTAATTTTGGCATTCCTGCCAAACTCGTTCGCCTGTGTAGGATGATGATGTAGGATTCTTGCTGCTCCATCAAGGTCGGTAATGATCTCATCGAGACTTTTGATGTCAGAAAAGGACAAGGTGACGTGCTGTCATGTGACTTCTTCAACATCATTCTTGAAAGAATTATGCGAAACTCACAAGCCAACACCGGAGATAAAATCTTTCAAAAGTCTCTGCAACTACTAGCTTACGCCGACGACATTGACATGATGCCGTGATATAACGCCGTGATATAACTTTGACAAACTGAAATAAAGCCGAGTCGGCCTTATTACGCTTTGAAATTATATGTACACGCATTTCTAACTATTATTTTCTCAAACTCCTCATAGTAAAAGTTTTCGGTCGTCCCATTTAAAGCCACATTTGACCAATTTGGCTTTATGTGACTTTCATATGTATATGCATACATATAGTGCAATGTTGGATTTAAAGTAGGTGCGAGGTTTGCAGTATGCACAGTTTCTTTATACCCATGTAACTTTGCATATACCAACCTTGCACCCACCCCAAATCCAACAGTGACTCCAAACAGGGGGTTGCAAACATATTGCACTGTTTATGCATACATATACTAAGTGACATAAACCCAAATTGGTCTAATGTCGCTTTATCAAAGTGGAAACATTTGCTTTGGCCTTATTTCACAAACAATGTTCGGCTTTATTTCACTTCATGGCTTTCATAATGTGAAATAAAGCCGAATCTTGAAAAAAAAAAACCAAGTACAGTACGGCGCAGGGCCATAAGTCCCATTTTTTTCTTTTGGGACCTATGTCCCACTTAACTGGGACATAAGACCCGAATTGAATTATGGACTTATGTCCCACCCCATCCGGACATAAGTCCAAAATTTCTCTTCTGGGTATTTGAATTCTCTAAGCTTATTTAAAAACAAATATGTTGGGTGGGGCATAAGACCCAACATTTTTTAATGGGACTTATGTCCCGATGCGGTGGGACATACTTAAGTCCCTAATTCGATTCGAAAAAAAAGTTTGGGACTTATGTCCCGGGGTCTTATGTCCCTGCGCCGTACAGTACACCTCCGATTATCCGTCAGACACCGGACCAACAAAACTGACTAATAATCGAAAAGTCGGTTAATCGTGATTTTGAAAAAAAAAAACTGGAAAACTCAATGCGAATTTCATTTTTTGCTGAAGATTTATTGAACATTATAATGAATTAAACGAATTTGCTTGTATATTTATAAAGAAAATTAATCACAAATCATGATTGGGATAAGAAGTCGGTAATTTTGGTTTGCTTTATAGTAGCTTGTGATTTTGAGGCAGATAAATTACGTGTTTGACGTGTGACGGTTAACCAGAGTGACGGATAATCGGAGGTGTACTGTATATGTTGTCAACAAGAAGGGGCACTCAACATCGACGAATTGGACAGAACGTCACAATCGACAGCTATAACTTTGAGGTAGTACCGGACTTTGTCTACGTCGGCTCTGCTATCAATTCTGACAATAACACCTGGACAGAAATAAAACGAAGAATAACTCTTGCCAATCGCTGTTTCTTTGGGCTGAGGAGGCAATTGAGTAGTAAGGCCCTATCTCGAACAACTAAGAAGACTCTTTATAAGACCTTGATCATCCCAGTCCTGCTTTAGGGCGCTAAAGCTTGAACTCTATTAAAAGCTTATGAGAGATTCTTCGTAAAATTTTCGGTCTCGTTTGCGTTGACGGGCTTTGGAGGAGGACATTTAACGACAAACTAAACGAGCTGTACAGCGACATCGACCTAGTCAAAAAATTGCGCATCAGTCGTTTAAGATGGCTAGTACATGAAGAGTGGCTGGAGCCAAATGCTCCGGCCCGTAGAGTCTTCGCATCCAACCCGGAATGACAACGCAGTAGAGGAAGACCTCGCCTTAGGTGGCGCGCACAAGTAGAAGGGGAAACTTGGAGCGGACAACTGAAGGCAGTTAGCTAAGAACCGGGCTAACTGGAGATGCTTGTTAGCGGGGGCCTGGTTTCAAAATGTTGCCAGCAAATATATTTACAAATATATTTTTTAAATCTTTTATTTGGAGTTGTATGAACAATTACAAACTCAGGCCAAATATTTCTAAGTGTTTGCATAGTATCATTGTATATAAATCTAATAGTAGTATCACTTGATAATATCGACACTAGCGCCTCTAACAAGCAAGGCAACTTTTTTCTCATTCGCTCCCAACTATCCATTTGCTCTTACAGTCGCAGATATCAAGTAAGAAGAGAAGAAAGAGAACAAAGAGAAAAAAAAGAGAACCAAACAAACACACAAAAAAAGGTGGAAAGCGAGAATACAAAAAAAAAACATACAGAAAAGCTACAATCCGTCTGGAACGGATCGTATGATACCCTATCCTCCTCTCTATAAAGTGGGCGTGGCCAAATTGCATTTTGTACTCAAATATAGCTATAATGTCGAACGTTTGAGAATGTTACATGTAAAATTTTATCAAAATAGGTTTTTTGATGATAACGTCCCCAAAAAGTGGGCGTGGCCAAAACTATGGGTGAATTGTAGGGAATCTAAATACCCAAATATTTGGTCTTAACAAAATTTTTCGGTTTCATATAATTTAGTGAAGTTATAAAAAAGTAAGCGTGGCAGTGGGCGGATGTAAAAAAAATTTACACTTTTACTGTATTTTGTTCTCAGAAGCCCAGGTATGAAATTTCATCGTCCTAGCTCAAAATTTAAGGCCCAAAAATCGATTTTGTGATAAAAACGCCCCCAAAAAGTGGGCGTGGCCAAAACTTTTGTATGGGTGGATTGTAGGGAATCTGAATGCCTAAATATTTGGTCTTAACAAAATTTTTCGGTTTCATATAATTTAGTGAAGTAAAGTGGGCGTGGCACTGGGCGGATTTCAAAAATTTTTACACTTGTACTGTATCTTTTTCTCAGAAGCCCAGATATGAAATTTCATCGTCCTAGCTCAAAATTTAAGGCCCAAAAAGCGGTGACATACGGACGGACGGACGGACGGACGGACGGACGGTCATCGCTCAATCGATTTCGCTATTGATGCTGATCACGAATATATATACTTTATAGGGTCTATCTCGATTATTTCTCTATGTTACAAACTATGTGTCAAACTTAATATACCCTTAGGATAGGGTATAAAAATAGATGGTGGACTACGTTCAACTTTGTTTGTAGATACACATACATATATACTTATATAGGTATGCTTTGCGTTGTTGCGTAATGTGTGTCCTGAAATTTTCTGCCATATGATGTGTATACGTACGTGCGCAGCTTTGACGAACTCTGGACATAGTGTGTGTATTTTCATAGATGTATGGATGTATGTAAATTTATTATTTATGCAATTATTATACATACATACATATGTATGTTAATACATTATGTATATAATATATGTATCCATATGTACATAATAACCTTTTTTTAAATACATGTGCAATAATCTAGTCATTGCAAAAATATAGTTTATGAAATTGTTACATGTACATACCTACATACATGCATGCATACGTATGTATTAAATGTATATTATATTCCTTTATAACTAAGTACCTACCTACATATAGTTATCGACAATAAAAATATTCAGCATAATCCGTATTGGTAACCGTAATTTACTCCAAAAAGGAAAAAAAGGTTGTTTTCATCAATTTGTCATTTCAATCCAATGTTTGTAATTAAATAAAATAAATCTGTTGTTGTGGTACAAAACATTAGAATACGTATTAAATATTTACATTGATTAATACATACACATACATATGTATGTATTAACAAGAAAAAAAGCATTTGCATTTGCATTAACATTGAAATCTACAATATTGCAACGTCGCTAATTCCCGCATAGAAATAATAAAATGTGGCAACGTTTGAGGGTGTGTGCAATTGTGTATATTGCAGAAAAGTACCTTCATTCATAATTAAGGTAAACACAAAAAAATACAAAAACAAAACACGAAAGGAAAACATAATCCTCCCGTCTCGTCCATCACGATGGTATTAAACCACACGACATGTACATATTTGGATGTGTATACATGATTAAGAAGAGAGTCAGTTTTGTTTTTATATTCCTTGCCGTTTTTCCTTTTGTTCTCTCATTAATCCATTTGTTCGCTCAAAACTCTCTTTCTGTGTGTAAGAGAAACCACTTTGCTTTGCGCCCTCTGTCTAACAAGGTAACTAAGAAAAAATTTCGTCAGCTGATAATACTATTAGATTTATATATAATGATAGTATCAAAAGGGAGAAATTGTTAGATAAAAAAGAAAATTGTTTTTTCAAGTATTTTATTTTTAAATAATTCTATTTGAGATTGGATACTCGAATCAAAAAAATTTTTGTTGAGACAACAATCAAAATATTGGAATGTTTAAAAATTAAAACAATTTTTATTGATACAAATATCTTGAACTGCTGACTTATTAACAATGTAAAATATATAGTTGCATCGAACAAAAAATTCTTAGTGGAAAAAATACTCCTTCACATTGGTGGTTAAAAATTATATGAATTATAAAATCAAAAATTATTTCTTCCGGCTTGCTGCCTAAATTTTTGAATTCTCAACAACTGGTATATTCGCGCAACAATTTATTGTCGGGTTAGGAATGAATCGTTCTTGTTTTCAGAAATTATAACTGTTCATTATGTTTTCTTACATATTCTTGTATCCCTTTTTTACAGTTTTAATCTAGTTCCTCGATTTGAACTGCTTGTTTGGCTTTCTCCACACACAAGCCCTTCCGTCCGAAGCGACGGAAGGGCTTTAGATTCATCACTAAAAATAACGCTATCCGAGAGATTTTGTGGCTTGTTGAGATGAATTTTTGTGAACTCTAACCGTTTTTTTTGGTTTGTCATGCTAATCAATGGCTTTTTTCTGGGCACTCGGCCGTTGTAGCCCTCTAATCTCAATACATTTCGCACTGTTTCAGGAACAACATTAATGTTATAGAGTTTTGAAATCATACCTGTTAATTTAGGTGCACTGGTCATTGGTATCTCTCTAACTTCTTTTAAAATTGCTCTGCGATGATTTCTTTCCAATTTTCTTGGGCGTCCTGAACGAGGTCTATTGTCGAAACTGTTCATTTCATTATATCGATTAATGATTTACTGCACAGTTGCATGGGATTTGTCCACAATTTTTCCTATTTCAAGCAACGATTTACCTTCTCCACGCATCTTTGCTATAAGCGCACGGATATCTTGAGAAATGTTACATATACTCCCTGTAACCGACTTACGTCGCTGCTGCCACCTGCACTAAAAATGACAGCTGAAATGTGACAGCACTTTTCATCCCATTCATTTCCGACCACGAGGAGCAGTCGCGCTCGATAAATGCGCTCCAACCTAACTATTCATTTAGTATACATGCATAAAATATAATCTAAAGTTATTAAAGTTATTTTATACGTTTAAGAACCCAGAGACTTTTATTTCAAATACATAAAAGTGGCGACGAGGATGGGGTTGCTGGAAATATTACATTAATCTGATTATGTGCGACTCATCTGAAGACGAAGGAATTCAGTCCAGCGATTTCCACAAAAGCTTCGTACAATTAAGAACCAGACTACTTCGGAAAATTCACCACTTTCTGAGCATTCTAAAACTACACACCCAAGAAAAATGGCGAAGGAAGTCTCCATTTCGATCGAACACATGGAAGCTTTCGATGTCGCAAGGCAAGGCACTTGGGTGTCTTACAAAAGACGTTTCGACATCTTTCTGGAGGCAAATGGAAACACGACGCCCAGTCTGCAACGAGCTACTTTTCTTACAGTTTGCGGAGCACCATTATTTGATCTAATGGAATCTTTAATTTCACCCAAAAAGGTAACTGAACTTGATTACGGTTTCATTTCTAAGACTCTCTCCGATCACTTTTCCCCACCTCCGTCGGAAATTGCTTCGTTCTATAAATTCTTCAAGAGAGATCAACTACCTGCAGTATCGGATACAATAAATGTAATTTTAGGTGTACCACAAGGATCAGTTCTTGGCAATCTAATGCTAATATATTAATTGACAATGAAATAGTTGAAAATGTTAACGAAATTAAGTACCTAGGAATTATAATAGATAACAAATTAAACTTCAACAATCACATTGATTATATATCAAAGAAATTAAGTAAAAAAATTGGTTTCTTCGGAAGAATACGCAAAAGAATGTCAGTAATAAGTGCTATAAATGTAAATACAATAATTAAGCCTCATTTCGAATATTGCTCTACAATTGTATATTTGGCAAATAACACAATGTTAGATAGATTACAAAAATTTCAAAATAGAGCTATGCGAAGTATTTTAAAGTGTCATTGGCTAACTTCAATTGCAAACATGTTAAATGTATTGAAATGGCTAAGTGTAAAACAAAGGACAATCATGAATGTACTTATTTTTGTTTTCAAAATGAAGAATGATATGTTACCAAGTTATCTATGTAATAAAATAGTATATGTTAGTAATGTGCACGATTATAATGTACGCAATAGAAATAATTTCCGTCTTCCACTCTTTAGAACCCAAAAAGCACAAAATACAATTTTTTTTAATGGTTTTAAAATCTTCAATGAATTACCTGATGAATTAAAGCTAAAGAGTCAGCTAGTAAGATTTGAACGCAAAATCACCACGTATGTTAAAACTAAATATGACTAGAATTAAGTACTTTGTTGTAGTAGAATAGCGAAACATTGCTAAATAAACGATTTAAACTAAACCTGATGAAAAAACGACAGACTACATTGCAGAACTTCGGAAAATTGCAAGCCACTGCAATTTTGGCAATTCATTAGACCGCATGCTGCGAGACCGGTTTGTCTGTGGACTCCGGGATAGCCGACTACAACAGGAGCTTATTGCAACACCAGCACTTACATTCCAAAGCGCTCAAGAAAAAGCAGCTGTAGCTGAATCAGCCATTCGCAGTCTACAAATGATTAAAACCAACACGCCTATGTCACTCATTCGGATGATCAAATAAATGTAGTACAAAGAGAATTCAACAACGAAAAATCCAAAAAATCAAGAACTTCTAATAACGATTCCTTTGGGTCTTCCCTTCATTCAGGTTTGTGCTACAGTTGTGGAGGGATACACCAACTTTCATCTTGCAGATTTCGCACAGCTGTCTGTAACAACTGTGGCAAAACAGGACATATCAAAAAGGTATGTAGAGGTGGAAAGAGAGATAGTCAAGATCACATAAACTTTAAGAGAACTGCAAATTCAATTGTTAATTTAGTATCCTGCGACCCAATTTTAAAACAGCGAACGAATATTTCCCTAAATGGATACAAGTGCGAGTTTGAAATAGACTCTGGATCCAATTTTACAATCATCTCTGACCGTAGTTTTGATAGATTATGGCCACATTATAAACCACAATTATCACGGATAGCATTAAATATAATGGATTTTCAAGGACATGCTATTACGTTTAAGGGAGAATGTTTAGTTAGTGTCGGGTATAAAGGCCGTGAAATTCGAAATTTATCGCTTCTTATTGCTGCTGGTACACGCACGAATATTTTGGGTTACAACTGGTTCGCTCCCTTAGGAATCTCAATTCAAGGTGTTCATTCCGTGTCATCTTCCATTGTTCACGAAGTTGTGGACGAATATCGCGATTTATTTTCCAATAAACTGGGTGCTTATACGGGACCACCCATTACCCTTTCTTTAAACCGAGAAGTTGCGCCAATTCATTTACCTGTTAGGAGGATTCCTTTTGTGATTCGATCCAGAGCTAGATCGCATAGTGTCACAGGGCATTCTTAAACCCGTCGATTATACGAAGTGGGCTACACCCATTGTTCCAGTGCCAAAACCAAATGGAACTATACGAATTTGTGGTGACTACAAGGCTACTTTAAACAAGGCATTGCAGCAGCATTGTTATCCAATCCCTTCGATGCAATGAGTTGATTGCAAACCTGCCACGTGGGGCTGGATTTGCAAAGTTGGGTCTAGCAACTTACTGTGGATAACGAGACGGCTGAAGCTCAAACTATCATAACTCACAAAGGCGCATTCAAGGTCAAGCGACTTCAGTATGGAATTTCTTTCGCACCAGGGGAATTTCAGAAATGCATGTCAGGGTTGTTGCGTGGTATTGACGGGGTTGTGTGTTACTTAGCTGACGTAGTTGTTGTTGGTGATAATTCTGACGGCTTAGCTAGTAAACATCGAATTGTTTTCGATCGAATACGATCATCTGGTCTAAAATTACGAAAAGAAAAATGTATGTTTGACGTTCGGTCAATTAATTTCTTGGGATTCCGTATTGATGCAGAAGGAATTCATCCTCTAGAAGAGAAACTTGTGTCGATACAAAACGCGCGTCCTCCAAAGAACAAGAGCGAGCTTCAAGCATTTCTAGCGCTTAACTTCATAACTTCTACCATTCGTTTCTTCGCTCAAAGGCAACGCTGGCGGAACCCCTCCACAGACTTTTGGATACAACGTCTGCTTGGAAGTGGACCAAAAATCATCAAACATCATTCGATAATCTTAAGAAATTGTTATCATCAGACAGCGTTCTTATGCCGTTTAGTGAAAAATTACCTGTCGTGTTGACCTGCGACGCTTCACCATATGGAGTTGGTGCGGTTTTAGCACACGTGTTGTCAGACGGATCCGAGCGACCAATTGCATACTATTCAAGGACTCTCAAGCAATCGGAGCGAAATTATGCGCAAATTGATAAGGAAGCTCTGGCGATTATTGCGAGCATTAAAAAGTTCCATGATTACTTATATGGTAGACAATTCGTGATATACACAGATCACAAAGCATTGTTGGGTCTATTTTCACCCTCCAAGCCCACACCAAATACCCTGAAAGAATGCTTCGTTCAATTATTTTCTTAAGCGCCTATAACTACAAACTTCAACATAAAACTGGGAAAGACATCGCACATGCCGACGCATTTAGTCACCTACCAGTTGGCAGTTTTATTGATCCTACGGAAAATGAAGAGGAAGTAGTCTTGATGATAGACTTACTTGATTCGCCGCTACTACAGGCGAGTGACATTGCAAAAGACACCAAAAAGGACCGAATACTATCACGTATTTTACACTGGACGTTGAGGGGATGACCAGCTTTCGCTGAACCAGACTTTAAGGTCTTTTTCGATCGAAGGAACGAGATTTCGTCAATTAGAGGATGCCTAGTATGTGGTCAGCGAGTGGTAATTCCTGAAATTCATCGACCAAAACTTCTTACAGCACTTCATGCAAACCATCCTGGAATAGTCCGCATGAAGGCTTTAGCCAGGAGCTACGTCTGGTGGCCGAAAATCGATAGTGACATCGAACAGACAGTAAAGCGGTGTAATGTCTGTCAACAGATGTGTCCAGACAATTGTTCTATCAAAGGATTTACCTGGGAGGAAGAAAAAAATCCTTGGTGCACTTGGTGTTTACATCGACTTTACGGGTCCATTTAAAGGGAATCTTTTCTTTCTGGTGGTAGGCTCGTATTCCAAATGGTTGGAAGTACAACCAGTTTCTGCTACATCGTCTTCTTGCGCGATGTCAGTTTTGGGACAACTTGGGCTACCCGATGTCATCGTTTCTGACCAATCAACGGCGCGCCGTTCACATCCCATGATTTTAAAAATGTTTGTGAAAATAATTTAATAAAACATCTTTACAGCTCCATTTCACCCATCTACAAATGGCCAAGTTGAGCGAATGTTGCAAACGACAAAAGACTATTTAAAGAAGACTCCTAACACGGTGTCTCCACTAGCAATTTTTCATAGCTTGCCATATGGCATTCTATGACAATTGCTCGTGGAGACTGCAAATAGTATTCTATGAAAAATGGCATTCTATGTATTGCTCGGCTGATGGCTTTCTATGGATAGCATTCTATGGGCTGTCATTTTATGTTTGACGTTTACGTTTTTTTCGCGATGGCTGAGTGGCGGATGGACGAAGTGATCAAATTGATTAATAATTATGAAAAATTCGAGTGTTTGTGGAATTATAAGAGTGCCGAGTACAAAAGACTAGATTTAAAAAAAAATGCTTGGATGCAACTACAGAAAGAAAGTGGAAAAGAAGTTAAAAAAAAAATTAAACACTTGCGAACAGCATATGTCGTAGAAAAAAAAAAGTGGATGATTCTAAAAAATCGGGTTCTTCAGTGGAGTCAGTGTATGAGCCTCATCTGTACTACTATGATGAGCTTAAATTTTTAGATGGAGTAATTGTTTTAAGAAGAACCAAAAGCAATTACAATGTGGTGTGAAATTATATAAATACAAATTAATTGTTTATATTACATTTGATCCTTATGTTTTTACAGGAGGACAGCGTAGAGTGTGCTCCGGAAGCAGTCGAGGCAAATGTATTTGATTCGATGTACATGGAGGATCCCCATACACCCACATCGGTGGAAATACCTGTGCCGAGAAGAGGATTGGAAGAATCACCGTCGCCGTTATCTGTAGCTTCAACGTCTGTAAGCGTGAAAAGAAAATCTCACAAGAAGTCTAAAGAAGATAAGATAGACAGTGCGATTAATGCAATCGTCAACTTCGCAAAAGGGGAACAACAAGACAATATCTATACCTCTTTTGCTAAAAGTATAGCGTTGCAGTTATAGCAGTTGACACCGGTGGAAGCGGCCGAGACGATGGGAGAAATTCAACTCCTGACTACTAGAAAAGTAGTGCAGTCTATGCTGTCTAGAACGCGGAGTCAATCCGAGTTGTCGTCGTCAACTGGAAGTGGTAGGAGCGACAAGCTGTATACAGCAATGGTCGATGCTGACATCCAGTTCGATGTTAGTGAGTAACATTGGTTTTGTTCTTTTTTAACTTTTTTTATTTTTATTTAATTTTTATTTCAATAAGTACGTATACATATAAGCTGTAATAAACAATGAATTTAAAACTAAAATTATGATATGGTTTGTTTTTTTATTTTACTCCATTGGTATGGAATATCACCATCCGTCATACAATATCTGGTACTTGTTTTTTTAGAGAAAGGTAATTGAGTAACACACAACATGCTCTCACCAGATCGATGCAGCTATCCAGGCCTATTTCTATAGGTCGATGACAAATCCTGAATCGAGATGCGAGCCTGCCGAAAGCCATTTCAACTGTTAATCGCGCTCGACTTAAGCGATAGTTAAAGATTTCCTGTGATGTTGTTAAATTTCCATTTCGGCCATAGGCCTTCGTGAAGTTTCGATCCAAGCCGAAAATATCATCACCGTTACCGCCCAAATCAATATATATAAATTTGCTATGAGCATCAACCACAGCAAATAAGACGATGCTGAAGATCCCCTTATAGTTGAAGAAATCGGATCCCGAATTTGGTGGAGCTTTGATCCTTATATGCTTCCCATCAAAGTGTGCGGGAAATCCCAAAATACACCGAAATCGTTTGCGGTTGCAGACCTTTCGTCTTGTGTGGTAGGTGTCTAAAGAGAACTGATTAAATCGATGAGTATAATTAAAACGACAACAAATCACCTTTAAATGTTCGCACTCCATAGCGTGGTTTATAGCATGAAGTACTTCGGGCACAAATTATGCGACAAGAATTCAAGGGACCTGTAGGAATCACCAGTAGCAATGTACCTCAAAGTTATTGCAAGCCGTACTCTCGAACTGACAGCATAACGCATAGTTGTATCAGTTTTTTTTATGTTGATATCCATCTATTTTTAGATATAAAAATGAAGTTTGTATTCACGAACTAAAAATTCCATCTTACCAGTGTGAGAACTTGTTCAAGCTTGTCAATTGTCATCCTGCAAAAGTTACGATATTCCTTATCATCGTCCCACAAAATGTCTTTTAACAAATGCTCCTCCAAACTGTGTAGTTCCCTTTTCTCTAAAAACGGATTCAACCAAAACGTATGTTTTCTTTTCTGCGTTTCTTTTTCCAATTTTAATAATTGCTTTAATGCATCTAATGCGAGCACACAACGATACATTCTCTTCTGCGAGATTTTCACGAAGGAAATAGTATGCTATGAAATGCCCACGTTAAATTTGATGGCATACTATATTTCTTTCTTTCTATGAAAAGTGACAGAGGGCATGCTATGAAAAATTGCTAGTTGAGACACCGTGTAACGGAGATATCCGATTGCGTTTAGATTAACACGTTACACCTCATACTTCTACTGGTCGTTCACCTGCGGATTTACTTTTTAATCGCCTACCTCGCACATACTTCGACAAACTTCATCCCGAACCAATGTCTGCAAGTAAAGGGGTAAAAGGAAATGCTAACGTGGGATAACAGCTACGAAGGCGGTCAAGAGGTTCGTCGTCATGCTGATCAGGTTCGTCGTAGATCAGTAGAGCACACCGTTCCTAATCCTGAAAATGCAGCTTCGGAAGAAACATCCGAGAAGTCGACTCCAGCCATTCCTGAGTCAACATCAAAGGAAAGGGCGAAGATCTGAAAAGATCGGAAAAGAGCAAAGAGCAAAGATCCGAAGTAGTTTCATCCAAGAGGGAAGGAGTGTTGCATATGTATGTATACATCCTGTAACCGACTAACGCCGCTGCTGCCACCTGCAATAAAAATGACAGCTGAAATGTGACAGCACTTTTAATCCCATTCATTTCCTACCACGAGGAGCAGTCGCGCTCTATACATGTGCGCCAACCTAACTATTCATTTAGTATACATATAGACCGCGACAAAAAGATAGCACATTCATATTATTTAAAAAAAAATACAGTTAGCAATGAATCTGGATAATTGTCTACTCGATTAGTTTTGAGAAGTAGTTGAATGAATTTGTTTGAGTGTATTTCGTTGACTGCAGGGTAAAAACACTCAAAGATTTTCACCGTTATTTGGAAAAAGAGGATATGTGACGCGACAAAATGATAGCACAGTATGATAAATTTGCGTTCAGTTTACTTTGAGCTATCGATTCGGCGGATGTATTTTTATTTTTTGTAAGAAAATTATTTGTTCGTCCTTTTAAAAATTAAATACCATTTTTTTTAGTTGAAAATGGGTAGAGGAAAACGGCTTAACAGTAGCGAAGTTCAAGTAGCCCTTAATTTTCATAAAGAGGGTATGAAAATCTGTGAAATCGCAAAACATTTATGCAGAAGTCGAAAAGTTATCATGAATTTGATTAAAGATCCCGAGAATCATGGCAAAGCTCACAGTAGTGGACGACCGAGGTCTGTAACAGCCAGGGAAAAACGAGCCATTTTGCGTACGGCATCTAATTCCGACCTTACTGCCAGAAAAATCGCAGAAAAGGCAGGCGTTAAAACTAATGTTCGCAACGTCCAGAGGATTTTAAAAAACTCTGAAACCATTAAACGCAAAAAATTGCAGAGAAAGCCTCCACTTACAAAAAAACATAGAGAGGAAAGACTTAAGTTTGCCGAAGGACACATTAAGTGGACAAAAAGATGGCGTCAGGTTCTCTTTACACACGAAAAAAAATTTAATTTGGATGGTGGTCTTATTATTATCACGATTTGCGAAAAAACCAAAAATTTTAAGTCGTCGCCAGCATGGAGGTGGGTGCGTAATGATATGGGCCGGAATTGGCTATTATGGAAGAACTGAAATAAAGTTCGTTCCGTCAATAATGAACAGCCTTGGCTACTTAGATTTGATTGGGAACATTGTAACTAATTCGGAGCAACGATTTACTAAAAGTCCCATGATTTTTCAGCAAGATAATGCAGCCGTTCACACTGCCAGGGTTGTGGAAGAGTTTTTTCGAGAGAAAGAAGTTAAAATTCTGGAATGGCCAGCTCGCTCCCCTGACCTGAACATAATTGAGAATTGTTGGGGATATCTTGCGAGAGAAGTCTACGCCGAAAATAGGCAGTACGACACAATTGAGGATCTCAAAAAGAGCATTGCAGAGAAGTGGGCAGCAATACCAAGGAATTATATAAAAAAATTATTTAAATCCCTTCCACGGCGTATGACGGAGGTTTTGAAAAAACAAGGAGGATCCACTTATTACTAAAATTTTGAATTTTTTAAGTTTATCATAATTTTTCTGTATTAATTTCTTATGTTTTCAAAAATGTGCTATAATTTTATCGTACCACTTAAAGTCCTTATGCCTTGTATTGAATACCTATTTTCGTTTTTGTATTTTTAAATTTCTATTTTATCATGTCATCACTTAAATGTACAGAAATTGTGAAAAAAATGTTCTTTTTTTTTATAAACAATATAAACACAAAAAATGTAAATGTGCTATCTTTTTGTCGCGGTCTGTACATAAATTATAATCTAAAGTTATTAAAGTTATTTTATACGTTTAAGAACCCAGAGGCTTTTATTTCAAATACATAAAAAAAAACTTCCATTTTACGCAGTAAGAATGTCAGCGATACGTACGTGTAACGAATGAGAGATAAACAAGACTGATTAAAAACAACAACAAAGTTGTTTGCATTTTACTGATTTCATTGATAACTGTAAATATGTATCTACATCCAACAGGGTGTATGGAAACTTTTTTGACTTTTGCTTCAGCCATTTTTGCGAACATCAATCGAATTACGGGTGACGTAATTTGTAATATGTTCATTTAGATACATATATGTACAAAGATATATATTTATGCAGTCCTAAGGAATAACTGACTAAAGTTGTATTCATTCACTGTAAAAATAAAAGCATTCAAATATTTTGGCTAGAAGTGTATGGAGACTTTTTTGACTCAGTGTAGATGAATTATGGAAAGAAACATCTTTCGATCGAACGCAGCAGGAAAAGCATCCACTTTGAAATTTTTATTATCATCCTGGTCATGATATAAAGATTCGAAAGGTGATAGTCTTATTAATATTATTTCATGGAGTTGCATGCGGGAAAACAGCACAAGTTTTTTGAGAAAATTGAAGAGATCGAGAAAATAATTAACAAACTATAAATAATAATAACTAAAAACTATAACTAATAAAGGACAACATTTTCTATAAAAACGTGCATTGTCATGAAATTTTTTCAGGTAAATTGCCTTGATTTGGAAAAATAAACATTTTATTAATTGGATTTAGTTTACAGATTCGAAATACTACTGCTTTTTTACACTACTACATACAGTAATATTGCGACCTAGGATCAGCAAAAAATGTAAACCATCTATTACTGATGCCCAAAAAGATACATATGTATATATGTTAATACATTTGGTGAGTTTAAACAACTTTAAACAAAAAGATGCATACAGATAATTTCATTTAACCAAACTGCCATATTATCAAAATTTATGCACAAACTTAGTAGAAGGCTTGTTTTATAGAGGTTATGCCTTTAGATAAAATGAATTTGTAAAGTGTGGCGAGTAATGAATATACTTCACATCTTTTTTGATTCTGAAGAACATTGTCATTTAATATGCCAAGACGTAAAAACTTTGTTTTCAGAAAAGTTTCAATCATTTAAAATTGTTGAAGAATTAGATTGCTTTTATATTAAAAAAAAAATAAGTTTTTCTAAGTATGTATAAACCATAACTTTAAATAATATGGACAAAGTCCTTCGATTTTAGAACTTATACATATGTATGTAAAATTAATTTTTTTTGGATTTTATTTTTTGTACAATGTTCTTAAAATAGAATTATTAAATGAATTTGGTAATTTTTCAATTTTTTAATTATTAAATCTTGATTTTCCATCCGCAAGGAATAATTTTTTTTAATTTAAGTTTCCAACAAAGGTAAGTATTTTTGATTCCAAGTTAACATTGGTTTCCTTGAAGCAACAATTTAAATTTTTGATTTTTTTTACTTAACTCGTTTTCTTGATGCAAGTAATTTACTTTTTTTAATTCTTATTAACAATATCTCATTTGGTACTCTTACAATGCAAGAACTTTTTTTCTCCATGCAAGAAATTTTATTCTTATGTAATAATTAACACCGAGATTCTTAAACCAATAATTTCAGTTATGGAGTAGATTTTAACAAATGTTTATTCTTGTGACAAAGCATAAAATTGTTTTGATTACAAATACAAATACAAATTTTTGGCGCAACAGGTCCATGGGACCCAGGGCCTAGCTTCTCACAACCATTCGTGTTGTGCGTGTTATATTCTTCACATGAATGGAAGGGGCCTACTGTTTAATGCCGGATCCGAACGGCAATTTTGAGAAGCTTTTTCATGACAGTTTTACTCTCGGATGTTTGTCAGACGCTCGCGAGAGGTGGGCCGTGAAAGAAATTTTAGGTGTTGTCTGGGAATTGAACCTGGAACCCCTTGCTCCGTAGTCCAACGCACTAACCACTTGAGCCACGGCGCAAATTGTTTTGATTACAACTTTTTTTCTGAGTGTAGTACGTCTGGAAGGGTAAATCTGCATCTTAAACACCTGTGACCTATTTTTTGTATTCAGTTTTCTGTTTAATCTGTTTTTTACTTTAATGGTAGTGTGAAGTGGTAATACTTACGAACCACATTTTGGAAAAATATGCACTTTTGGCATACTATTATTAATCTTAGCTGCAAAAAAATTCTGCCAGGCATCCGAATTAATTGTTAGTTATTTGAGGGCTTCACATTCATGTAAACTACTTTCGGTTATACATATCTTCACGCTGTGGGCTCTTGCTCTAAAAGTACAGTTGAGGGGTGTGAAACCATCAATTATCAACGATTTGTGGACATCTGTGAAGGCTGCATGGGAAGCTATTCTATCACAATGTTCTTAGTTTTTTCGTTTTTTCAAATATGGAAATAGCTGTTATTTTGCATGTGTGAGTGTAACAAAAACAATTTCACTTGTAATTTACTAGACTTTTTCACAAGCTTCATATTTCTGGCATAACCAAATCATTTGTTTCCTGTGCCAGAAGTTGTCATTAAGAACACCCATACAGAAAAGCTACAATCCGTCTAAAACGGATAGTATGATACCCTATGCTGAAAGTGGATTTTTAAGGACATGTTACATCAAATTTTTTATATGAGTCTGTAAGAGGCAAAGATTAAAAGAATTTCGAATTTCCAAAAAAAATCAAACGCAATCTGGTACTCCTTTTCTCTTTTCCTTTATTTCGACTACATGGTCGTTCGTCTTGATACAGAATGATGGATTTTGCCTACGTGGCAATCTTACTCTACTATGATGGTCAACCCAGACCCGAAATTGGTTGTGGTTCTTAAGCTATTGGTAACGTCACACAACAGACTCCGGGTACAGGCTTGACAAAAATTAATTTTACTATTTAGTCTACTACATCTCGGCCAACCTGACTGTTTGATCGGCCTCGATCAATTTAAATAAATTAACATGATATTTACTAGGCTTAACCTAACTTAACCTATGGTTATGGTGGACGACCCGACTAGATTGATAATTTAAACTAACTAAACTGACCTAGGAGAAATCCTCTTTCCACAACCGAATATTTTAGTCTCTAAGATCCCATCATAGGGCAACTGGGTAATAGGACAATTTTCTATATCCCGTACAACATACCTATCATGTGGCAGAACTTTGTGAATGACGTATGGCCCTCGGAACTTTGGAATGAGTTTCTTATTAGTACCAGCAGTAGTGTCGATATGTCTTATCACTACATAGTCACCCACTAGGTATTCGCGGGCGGGCGATTATACTCCTGAACCCTATGTATCTCTCTGGACAACGCGACATCTCTAAGCCCCACTAGAACCCTCTCAGGGGAATTCAAACACTTTTCGTCTAGAAACTCGGCGAGCTCATGCACCATAATACCCCGCTGCTCAACCCCGAACAGAAGTCTACTAGGCGTAGTCCGCGTTGACCGGTGAATCGTGTTATTCAATGCGTATTCAACCTGGGTTAGGGCGTGCTCCCAATCCCAATGCTGTAATTGCTCGCTAAGCTTACCTAACATCTTACCTAACACCCTATTGACTCTTTCTACTTGGCCGTTGGCCTGAACAGCCACTTTAATATGTGTCATGTTTCGCTCCAGAAGGAATGAACTGGCCTCTAGCAATGTAAAACACGTACCTCGATCCGTAATCACCCTTAAGGGCCTGCTATAATATTCGAAATACCTGCTAAGGGACTTACACACCCCCCTGGTACTCGTCGAGACGACGCAACTTAACATATTTAGTGAAGGCATCGATCACCAATAGTATATGCTTCCTCTTAGATGTCACAGAGGGGAGAGGCCCAAAGTGATCCAAATGGATAGTGTGAAGCGGTACCGGTTTCTTCGGAATATGAAAACGGTTAGGCTCGCGCGAATCCACTGGTGAAGAGTACATATTGCACTTAATACAGTTCTTCGTAAACTTATCTATCTTCTCCCTCATCTTCGGAAACCAATAATGCATACATATCTGGTCGTGACACTTAATACGTGACGAACACGTCACGAATAAGGTTAACCTCTAAATCAGAAGGGACATACATCCTTAATTTATCACTACGATCCTTCCGGAACACTATTCCGTCCTGAAGGACATAATGATTTAACTCCTCAGAACACAATTTTTCCCTGAGACCCAGGATCACGGGATCTCTGCCTTGATTGAGAATCGTAGATTGCCAAAACAGGCGGAGACGTTAGACTATTTTTCAATTCCCAGAAGGCACGCTTACACTAAGCGATAAAAACAAAAGGCTTGTTTCTCTTCAGAAGGTCATACAAAGGTCGAGCAATTCTTGAGAACGAATTTACAAATCGGAGGAAGTAGGAGCCTAACCCGAGGAAGGAGTGTAACTCACGGTGTACCCTAGGTATTCTATTGTCGAAAAGACAAACCGACACTTGGAAGCTTAAACTCAAGGCCATTCTCTGCAAGACATTGCAAAACACTTTCCAATAAACATGCATACGTAGGTGATCAGACATGTTGTCACCTGCAATGACGATATCGTCCATATAAATGACGATTTGCTTAGTTTCAGTGAATTTACGGAAGACACGAGAAATAAAGCGCTGAAAGACACTTGGCACGTTCTTAAGGCCAAAAGGCATCCCAAGAAACTCATATTGTCCCGTCGGAGTTACAAACGAAGTGAAATGAGTAGAGTCTGAAGCCACCTTCACCTGGTGAAACTTTTAAGGTGAGTACCTTCTTGCCTGCGAAGTACTCAAGACAATCTTGGATCAGAGGGAGAGGGTAGTTATCCCTGACTGTATATTTATTTAGGGCGCGGTAATCCACACACAATCGTGTTTCGCCGGACTTCTTTTTCGTCAAGACAATGGGTGACGCGTAAGGGGAATCACTATGTCTTATTATTCGACGTTTCAGAAGGTCTTTAATAAGAACATCAACTTCGCGTTTCTCGGCATATGACAATCGTCGCGGCGGACGGAAGAATGGAGTATCGGCAGTAAGTTGGATATGCATTTCGTAATTCAGCGGGATCACTTTCGACTTATCAAAATTAGTATAACTATCGGAAACTACATATCTGTCCCACCCTTTCGGAAGTTATTGCATCTAAACCCGGTCCCACTATCAACTCGTCGTTCTGTTCTATTTCAATCCCGAAAATCTCGCATCCCTCCACCTATCAACGGAACAGAGCCACTCCCGCTTAAGTCACTATCTTCATTTGTTTTCTTAGGCAAAATCAACAGGCCGTCACTACAAAGTTCACTACCACTTACAATATTTTGGTTGCTTGATTATCTATAGAATTTGGAAAATAAGTGCACAAATACAAATGATTTGATAATAAATGTTTATTAATACTTAAGGAACATTTTCGCTTAGAATATGGAATGTGTCTGCTAATCGGAATTTTCAATTTTATACAGAAGATCTGAAGTACATCGCGGCCAATGATCAAAGGCATAAACATAATATCATCTGGAATAATCATATGCGAAATTTTATTTATTTTCCCGGCAATTTTAAGGTAACACGACAACGT
The DNA here is from genome assembly GCA_905220385.1 of Xylota sylvarum. Taxonomy (NCBI): domain Eukaryota; kingdom Metazoa; phylum Arthropoda; class Insecta; order Diptera; family Syrphidae; genus Xylota; species Xylota sylvarum. The sequence continues at coordinate 38,149,504 of LR999959.1, forward strand.
ACCGTAAGTGTAAATCTTGACGTTCCCGAGTCCCTGGTAATTTGAATAGCTTAAGCTTCTTATTTCACAGTCTTGAAGTACAATAGATCTCCGTATGAAACTAACCGTACTACCGGTATCGAGAAGACAATCAAAATTAGAAAAGTTTGTGCACTTAGTTTCGTTAACAATAAAAGATACGCTTACCAAATGTATGGTATTCAAAGGTTGCCCTAGCTCATCGACGTCGGAGTCGTCTTCAGGAACTGCTTCACGTCTGTTGCTAACGGCACCTACACGTCTCTCCCTCGGCGCCTTCGGACACTGCTTGTAGATGTGGCCTGGATCAGCACAACGGAAACATGATCCAGGTGGCCTCTTCTCCTTCGGATAATTAATGGCGATGTGCCCATAAGTTGAACAATTCTAGCACCTGATTTGGGTTTCAGGCGATGTGATGTCGGAACTCCTGGCTGCTGAAGTAGTAGACGCTGATGACCTCGTGGCACTATTTCGAGTTACCGTTGGCTTAACGGATGCTGGATGCTGTAGGAATAGGGTAGGCACTGACTGGCGTCAACCTGGCGACGTCCAGTGTTGTAACTGTTACTGCGCATCAATTGTGCTTATTTTACCTCCTAGTGGTAGCCATCGGGTACTGGTTGGTGTCCATCCGGACCCGACTTGCTATACTTATAAGCGCGAGTGTTCAACAAGAGAAAATTGCAGCACTATAAATACGACAGCGGACGAACTCTCTCGATGGAGTCAACGGTGGCGTTAAAGCTTCAAACGGAAGCACAACACTTTATCTGGGCTACTTCGACATATTCGGAGCTCAGGCCGATAAAGATTTCCAAGAATAAGTCAGGTTTTTGGAAAAGAGATGGTGGCGGATGAGCCCTTATTGGGCCAACGGCAGCGCTCATATCCCCGAAGCGGGATACTGACATCGGTTTAAAACCGGCCCCTCGTCCTAGGGGTTTCAAAAAATGGAACTGGCCCTCCAGGTTGGGGGTTGTGCCGTCGGGGTAACTTCCTTACCACGTAAAAAAAATTGCAAAAACACAAGCCTTGGATAATGGACAACCTCATTTAATACCACGACCCGGAACGTACACGGACTACGATATAAGAGTATGTACCTGGAATGTACGTACACTCCTGGTGCTATTCAATAACTTGAATCTGTCCTCACGCGGTACAAGGCAGATATTACCGCGATCCAGGAGATACGATGGATAGGATCAGGTATGCAAAAACGGAAAAATTGCGACATTTATTACAGCTGCCACAAAAGACTGCACATGTTAGGATGCGGATTCGTCGTGGGAAATCGGCTACGCTCAATGATAATTGACTTTAAGCCGATCAGCGATCGCCTGGCTGTGATCCGCATCAAGGCTACATTTCTAAACATCAGCATAATATGTGCACACGCCCCTACCGACGAAGCTGAAGACTCTACCAAGGAGGAGTTTTATGACCTCCTGGACGGAGCCAACGGAGCCTGTCCGGAGTATGATGTCAAAATCATACTCGGGGACTTCAATGCCAAAATCGGTAAGGAAACAATCTTCGGCGGATTAGTTGGAAAGCACAGCCTCCACGACACGACAACAGACAACGGCTTCCGGCTAATCGATTTTGCAGCAGCTCGTAATACGGTGATAAGTAGCACTAGGTTTCCAAGACTACGAATCCACACAGCAACCTGGCGTTCTCCAGATGGTCGAACCGCCAACCAAATCGACCACGTGCTAATAGATGCGAGGCACGCATCCAACATTCTGAATGTGCAAACGTTCAGAGGGGCAAACGTCGACTCTGACCATTTTCTTGTTGCAGCTAAGTTCAGAGCTCGACTATCCAATGAGAAAAAGCTGCAGACCGCCCAAACAAAGAAATTCAACGTTGGAAGCCTTAGCACGTCTGGAGTAGCCAGAGCCTACAGGGAGCGAATGAGTGAGAGACTCTCCGCTGTGCATTCACCATCCACAAACGCCAACAATCTGTGGAACCAGTATCGCGACATCATCAAAGGGGTAGCAGAGACCACCATAGGCTACCAGCCACCACCCAAAAAGAGCCCTTGGTATGATGATGAATGCGTACGCCGGAAAAAGGTGACAGAAAATGCACACTTGCAAGCGCTGCAACGCAAAACAAGGGCAGCGAGAGAAGAGTATCGAACCAGAAGAAGGGAGGAGAAGAAGATCCTGCATAAGAAGAAAAGGGCCCACGCAGCCTCCCAGCTCAAGGATATCGAAGAGTCCCGCGATAGGAACAACATCCGGATGTTTTTCAGGAAAGCCAAGCAACTGGCAGCTGGCTTCAAGCCCGGAACGCGGGCTCTTCAAAATAGTGAAGGAAACCTAGTCACCGAAGCACAGTAATTAGTAGATGTATTTAAGCAGCATTTCCAGCAGCTACTTAATGGGCAGGTAGAGAGAGTGATAGGGCAAGAAGAGAACCCGCATCCAGTCAATGAAGAATCCATCCCCCCTCCTAGTTTTGAAGAGGTCGGCTCAGCTATCAAAAAGCTGAAGAACAACAAGGCCGCCGGCTCTGATGGTCTACCAGCAGAGCTTTTCAAACATGGTGGTGATGCTTTGGTAGGGTGCATGCACCAAGTCATCAACCAAGTGTGGGTGGATGAAGTCATGCCCGATGACTGGACTATCAGCTCTATATGCCCCATCTTCAAGAAAGGCGATCCTATGTCTTGTAAGAACTACCGAGGCATATCCCTGCTTAATGTCGCATATAAGATCCTATCCAAAGTACTGTGTGAACGTCTGAAGCCCTTCTGCATCACCCTAATGGGCACGTACCAGTGTGGCTTCCGGCCCGGCAGATCGACGATCGACCAAATTTTCACACTAAGGCAAATCCTGGAAAAGACCAACGAATTTCAAGTCGAGACTGACCATCTCTTCATCGACTTTAAAGCCGCATATGATAGCTTTCATCGTCTTGAGCTCTACAAGGCGATGGCCGAATTCGGGATCCCGGCTAAACTGATCCAGCTGTGCCGCGTGACGCTGGACAACACGCGGTGCAACGTGCAATTCGGCAACAGTTCCTCTGAACTATTCCAAACATGCACCGGATTTCGGCAAGGGGATGCGCTATCATGTGACTTCTTCAATCTTGTGCTGGAACAGATAGTGCGCAGGGCAATTGTGAACACGGAAGGCACTATCTTCAACAAATCTGTCCAGTTGCTGGGATACGCAGACGATATCGACATCATCGGTCGCTCCCAGCGCGCCGTGTTAGAGGCTTTTACGACAATTGAAGAAGAGGCGAAACGAGTTGGCCTTGAAGTGAATGAGGACAAAACCAAGTACATGTTGTCAACAAACAAAGAAGCATCTGTCCACCGCCTAGGACAAAACGTCACTGTTGGCAACAGTAACTTCGAAGTGGTTAAGGAGTTTACCTACCTCGGAGTAAATATCAACTCCACGAATGACAACTTAGTGGAGATTCGACGAAGACTTACCCTAGGAAACCGCTGCTACTTCGGTTTGGCGAAACAAATGGGGTCAAAACTCCTAACTCGGAAGACGAAATGTTTGCTCTACAAAACTTTGATCCTGCCAGTTCTGCTGTATGGAGCCGAGTGTTGGCAGAGCAGATATTGAACACTTTCTAAAGAAAAATTCTTCGTCGGATATTCGGTCCCGTATGCGAGGAGGGCGAATGAAGGAGAAGATATAGCCGCGAACTCTATGAGCTGTATCAAGATGTAGATGTTGTCCAAAAAGCCAAAACGCGTCAACTTCACTAGCTCGGCCACATCGAGCGAATGGACAATAATGCTCCAACAAAGAGGATTTTCGAATCACAGCCCCCAGGTTCGAGACGATAAGGAAGACCTAACCTCCGTTTTAAGGATCAAGCCATCGCGGATGCCAGAGCGCTTGGTCTAGATAACTGGAAGCAGCGTGCCCGGGATCGAAGAGAGTGGAAGGCTGCTGTGTCTCAGGCAGAGACTCTTCACGGGTCAGTAAAGTAAGTAAGTTGGCTTAACGGCGCGCCTATTCTCGTAACGGGGCAACAACCCCTTGAGCTCCCCAATTGATTTTGCGGCGTAGAGGATGGACACTGTTGCGAAGGTATCCGCCAACCCGTCAATGATGTACTCAATAAGATCCGTTTCGTCCACATCGGCGTAGGCAGCAATCTCCTGCATCGACAAGACGTAATGTAGCAGGGTTTCGTCCTATCGGCGCACTCGACGACTCAGCTGCCGGTAGACCTCCTGTCTGGTCAATCGCTTGCCTAATTCGTCAATTAACAGTCTCTTAAGACCATCCCAGCTGTCGACACGTGCGGTCCTTAATAGCATCTTGGCGGTGCCCCTCATGAACCTTCTTACGCAAACGTATTTACCGCGCTCGTCGCATCCGATTGACTGCACCACATCCTCATAATCAGTAATCCACTTTTTAACACCGCTCTAGACGAGCCAGCACACGTTCTTCTTCGATATCTGACGGCGTAACGGCACTATTACTGGTTTCGGCTGAAGTTGTAGCACTGAGTGACACTATTGGCGCTGCTGAAGTGGCGGAGGTTTCGGAAGTTATCACCGCAGAAGAACTTAATACGGCCGCGGAAGTCTCTGGAACACTGATAGCAGAAATCCCTTCAGTTAGTCTCAAGTTTGGTCACGGAAGTCTCGGCAGTGGTTTCGGAAGTCATCGGGGGTGCTACTCGGCACAGCTCTTGGTCATACAGTGTGCGCAGTTGAATTAGTGTTGCTGAAGGTGGCACGACGACACGCGCCTCTTGAAGTGCCTCCTGGAGTTGCGCCTTCCAAAGTTTCTTGCTACCCATCTTGAATCTTGAAATTTTCGTCTCACTCGGGTTATTCACACTGTGTTGGCTCAGTCGACAGTGTGTAACCCCACACCTGATTTTGTAAGAGAAAAAGAATAAGAAGAATTTCGAATTTCCAAAAAAAATCAAACGCAATCTGGTACTCCTTTTCTCTTTTCCTTTATGTCGACCACATGCTCGTTCGTCTTGATACAGAATGATGGATTTTGCCTACGTGGCAATCTTACTCTACTATGATGGCCGATCCAGACCCGAAGTTGGCTGTGGTTCTCAAGCTGTCGGTAACGTTACACAACCGACTCCGGGTACAGACTTGACAAAAGTTAATTTTACTACTTAGTCTACTACCAGTCCAACATTTATTTCATATCGTATCATATAATAGACTTTCCAAAAGGCGTGGTAGCTGTGCAGATGCGGACTGTTCTTTCTCGCCTTACTTGTGAGATCTACATGGATAAAACATTAAATAACAAGAACAATAACAAGAGACTTTTCTCTCTTCTCCAAAGAGAGATGAGGACAGGACCGATGCTCAATACAAAATGTACCTAGCACCGAGGTAGTAGCAAATATCGAAGCTAGCAAGCCTCGGCAGAGGTACGAGTACTTCACTGGGGCCCAAAAGCGTCAAATCGCTGCCTTTATCAGGGACGGAATCCGAGGAGGTGAAGCGGCTAGAAAGAGCCAGATATGCGCTAGTTCTCGCGCAAAGAAAATAAAGTGCACGACTGGGTTGTACGTACTTGCACCATAATGCAATAAGTTTAGAATCTTATAAGCACTTAAATTTCTTGTCTTATTTTTCTTACACACGAGGCCTAATAAAGTGGGCGTTGCATACTGCACTTTCGATGGAATTGATAACATTGTATTTTGCAGATTTCACAAAATCTTTTTTTTGTAGAAACGCCTTCAAAAAGTGGGCGTGGCCTATTAATTTTATTTTAACAAATTTTTTCGATATTCATTAAAAATTTTCAAAAAGTGAAATTTTTGAAAAGAGGGCTTGGCAGTTCTAAAATTTGGTACGTCATATCCTTGCACTTGTCATACCAACCTCAAATACAATACAATACGGTTCTACGCATTTTTGGGGCGATTTCAGGAGAAATCTTTCAGGAAGGGAAAATAAAATGGGCCATCAATTCATTTCAATTCACAACTAACCCCGCTTCTTATTAACATTTTTAGAACAAGCTTTGCCTGGGGTTACATACCAAAACGTTGAAAAGAGGTAACGGTTAAATTTATACCCAAAGCAGGTCGGAGACTAACTGATCTACCAAAATCATACCGACCCATGGAAAAAATACTTGATAGGAATATTAGGGATGGTCCGCTATATAGGAATCCACTTCGTAAAAACCAATATGCCTATCAACCAGGAAAATTAACAACGCATGCTGTTCAGGAACTCACCACGAGGATTGAGAAATCTTTCAGAGATAAAGAAATTGCGGTGGGCTGCTTCCTTGTTATCGAAAGAGTTTTTGACAACACCGAACATGCCTAGATATACAGATGCATCCAAAACATACTATAGGAGCAGATAAAACTACGTGTAAATGGATAAAGCACATGCTACGTGACAGAATTGTCAATGCTACGATAGGTAGTGACAGAAGTCATGAGTAAGAAGAGTGGTGGTGTTCTCTCCCCCTGTTATGGTCCATCGTAATAAGTGAACTGCTAAACATACTCAGCAATGACGGTTTTTATGTCCAAGGATACGTTGATGACATTGCGATCCTAATCAGAGGCAAATTCGAAGAAATAATCTCGGAACTCCGACAGAGAGCACTCAACCTACTTACTGACTGATGTAAAAAAGTTGGCCTAAACGTCAACCTCAAACATAGTTGCTTTCACAAAAAGAAGAAATAGAGATTAACTACAAAACCCCAGCTGGACCTAACTCTAGATGAAAAACTCACATGGAACTCTCACCTCAAGAAAACCATAGACAAAGCCAGGATCTCCTTATGGACCAGCAGAAGGCCAATAGGTAAGAGTTGGGGTATGAACCCCAAATTTTGTTGTGGCTTTACACAGCCATAACTATGCCAATCGTCACTTATGCAGCACCTGTGTGGTGGCAAAAAACGAAGCAGAGGTCTACCCAGGACAGGCTTAATCCTATACCGCCATATGTAACTGGGAACAGAACGGACCCACATTTGCCAGCGATTCTCATGTATGGTACACAGATGGATCAGAATTAGATGAAGGCGTTGTACTGTGGGGTATACCGTATATGATAAAAAAATAACGCACTCTTCAAGCCTAATACAGTAGCTTAAAGAAAAACACAACAACACGCCAATACACTGATCTAACGCATCACAGCATCATTCCAATCGCGGCGTCATTAGAGGTGCAAGTAGGCAGTGTTTAAAGTTTGACCAAAATCGCTTGTAGTTTCTGTTGTGTAATTAAATTAAAATAAAATAATTGACCTAAATTCAAAATGGAATCGATTTCTGAAGGTATATACTATGTAAACAAAATAGATTACGTGTTATTTTTTATGTTTTAGTGCATAAAGTTGAATAATTGTGAAAACATGTTTCTGGGAGTTTGTTTGCTTATTAATGGCCATTTATCATGGATGTTTTGTTTATGTTCCCCGAATTTTAAAAGTTATTCAATGTTTTGTTGGCTTCTATGTACTTGAAGTAAACAGTTCAATCAAACGGTTTTTTTCTAATCTTAATACTGTATCGGCCAGCTAATTTAGAAATACATATATTACAGTTCTTACTATTCTAAAATATTTGTTAAGCCCTTTGCGGACCAAATTAATTTTTCTAAAAGCGAACAAACTCAAGTGGTTCCAACTACTGTTCAATAGGCAGTTTTAACTATGCGTCCAAACTTAGTTGTGATGTCCAAGTAGTAAGATTTTTCAAAAGAACACGTCTTAGTCAATCATTAAACTTTTTATAGGACATTGTGATAAGCTTGTGGTAAGCAGAAGGTACATGTTCGACATCATGAATAGTTTATCTTCAAGTGACCACTTGGCGCAGTGCAATCATTTAAAAAGGAAAATGGAAATATTGACGAATTGGCCTAAAGACTCCCTAATAAATTTATATAAACCTTTGTCACGTTTTACTTATGAAGTTAAATCCAAATGGACTGCATGCAGCCGAAAACGTGATCTATTTCTTAAGAAAAACAAAGAATGGCTCGAAACAACGCTGACTTTTAATAAATATCCATCATCGAATATAGGTGACCGTCCTGAAGTTGAGTTTGCTGAATGTTCTGAGCGTACAAAACGATATTAAACAAGTGAGTTGAGATCTAAGATTCCTCTACCGGTATTGGCTTATGCAACTCAGATGTCATTAAGAACATCGGGTAATTTGGAAACATCCAAATTAGTAAAAGAAGTCGCAATATTGTCAACCACCAGTGCCAACAAATATAGAGAAGTACTGAAGCGTGCAAGCAGTGACGTTTAGTAGAAGCTAAGCTCACGAGGCACCAGTATAACATTATTCAAAAAAGAACAAAAATAAATTCCTTGTTATTCCATGGTTCAACAGGCAAAAAAGAATGCTTATCCTAATGATATTATTGTTTGGGGATCAAGCGGAGAAGTAAAACTACAATCGCTATTAGATCATACTGTAAGTCGTTTGCTAGAAGTCCAAACTGAAGTTGCATCTAGTTTAACTGAAATTCAACTGGAGAATATAAAGTTACTTTGTAAGTGGGGGTTTGATGGGAGCTCAGGTCAAAGTCGTTATAAGCAGGCATTCGATGATGGCGATATTGACAGAGATGAAGAAGTAGTTTTAACTTCTCTCGTGCCTTTACAATTAGCCCAAATAAAGTAATAATTGTAATAATTTGGTAAAATCCGCATTCTTCTTCAACCCGCTACTGTAGGCCTATACGCTTGCGTTTCATTCATGAAAACAAAGTAGTTTCACTAATAGAAAAGAAGTATATTGAAGATCAGATTGGTGCTTTGGAAAAGTCCGTAGTAAAAATTGGTGATAATTTTATTGCTAAAGTTAGTGACGAGCTTTTTTTTACCATGATTGATGGCAAAGTCTGCAATGCTATAACTGAGACTACTTCAACACAGAGGTGTTATATATGCAAAGCTACAATTAAACATTTCAATGATATCCAAAAATGCTTAACATTCCTACTCATGACTCACAACATCTAAATTTCGGTCTTTTAGTTTTACATTGCTGGATACTTTTTTTTGAATGTGTGCTTCATATAGGCTACAAGCTACCAATAAAAAAATGGCAAGCTAAGACTGATGATGAGTCTGATGATCAAGACGATGACAATGACACATGCTCAAGTGATGAAGACTGTCCCTAGTTGTTTATAATTTTAATAAATATAAAAAAGAAATAAACAAAATTTTAATAAATATAAAAGAATTAAACAAAATAAAATTAAACAAAGTGTGTCTTTATTTTTGATCCTGGCTGTAAGTTTGACCATTTAAATTACAAATATATTCTTATTATACAATTGAGTCAAAATAATCATCAAAATAATGGATGACATGCAAAATATCTTTGCATCCGTTCTCAAATTCGTTCTTGTTTTGTAATAAACATTTTAAAACTGCTGCTTGTATACGTACACCCCCCTCATCGCCCTAGATCTTGAAAACTTGGTAGTTTTTACTTGGTAAAACTTCATAGTTTCTGTAAAAATCTGATCTTCATTACGTGAAAGTTAATGCCAGGTTTCATGGTGAAATACCCCACTGTGCGTTGGTGTAACTCCGAATTTCAAGCGGAAATCTTTACTACAGAACTACATATGTCTCAGAGAAAATATCAACAGATCTATAACAAACTAGCTGACCCAACAAACGTTGTTTTGCCCGGAAATATTTTGAATTGGTTTTGCCTTAAATACTTCTTTTTTTTTTGACTGACATTTTTTTAACTATGATAAGTTAAGGAGCATAATCAAGATCAAATCAAGATCAAGAAAAAGTCATACTGTTATTTTCAAATTAAATTTTATATTAATGACAAAGTAAAAACATTATTTGTTGAAAAATTAAATGTATTTGAAATTGAAATATTTTGTTAATTATTGTAATGCCAATGCATAGACAACGTTTTTGGTTTGCCTTCGTATTGGTGTGTAAATAAATAAATTCTATGGCTGAATAACTCGTGAGCAGGCCACATACAATTGGTTATGGGAAAAACATGGATTTTCCAAGTCCAAAGCGGTAAATCTCATTGTTTGGCCATGCGATTTTATGATCGTGATAGCGAAAGCTTAACAAATTGGGAATTGCAATTCTTTAAATTGGATGCGGCATCTGTCGGAATCACTGGAATACGTTGGGAGTAGAACGTGTTCTCTTTAAACAACTACACTTACGATCACTTTGATGTTAATTCCGTTTCGATAAATTATTTTTATTTTCATTCAATCAATCTATTTATGCGCACGGTTTAACTACATGCAACAATTCTACTCAAATATCAATAACAAAATGGACCAACAAATTCAAAAGTGGGAATATAGCGCTACCTATCAAAATTCAACATATTTATAAGCATTTCAATAATCATATCTAACTGGATGTATGTTAGCTGTAGTTAGATGTATGTTTCTGATATGAACAAATATCAGTAAATGTAGTTTTTTGTATATACATACATATCTCGACTCCAGCGCCACTTAGCGGATCCAAATTATCCATTATTATCAACAAACTTATTTTTATTTAATAAATTTAAGCCAAATCGTACCATAAATACAAAAAATTTAAATATCATGACTACAGTGCCACCTATCGGGGTTAAACTTCAGAGCAACCTTCCTGCAAACTAGACTAATACATTGTCCTAGTTTGATGTCAGTCGGTCCAGCGCTTCTCGAGTTTTAGACGCTCGTACCCGGAACAAGCATTTTTATATATTAAGACAGAATCGTTGAGCAAAGAGATATTAAACTTTCCCGGCACTTTCCAGGTGCCTATAAGCTATTTCACATATTGTTACATTTTAACGCACATTTGTTTGACTTGGTCAATTCACCACTGAGTTGGTCAATTCACCCCTAAATCACAACAACAACACAATAAATTCACCTCTGAATCACAATAACAATGAGTGAATTTGACAGCTGATGAAAAGCGCAAGGAAGAAATTGGAAAGTGTTTTGGGTATGTTCACTAGATATTAACAATATTCAAATTATTTATTTTTCTTTAAAATATCAAAATGTAAATGTCGTTAATTGATAAAAAACCAACAAACATAGACAAATAGGATATTTTATTACACATTTTATCTAAATACAGAATGTGAAGTAAAGTAGAAAAATATAAGTGCTCAAATTTCTGATTGCATTTTACAATATTAAAATAAGAAATTAATATAAAATGCACACTTTTGATCTTTACTTCTGGGTTGACGATAAAATAACTTAAAATTGTTGGAAAACATTAGTTGGAGTTTCGAAATTTTATTCACTGTGGAAATACATATACATATGTATCCATATAATGAGAAATATTAAAAAAAACATACAGAAAAGCTACAATCCGTCTGGAACGGATCGTCTGATACCCTATCCTCCTCTCTATAAAGTGGGCGTGGCCAAATTGCATTTTGTACTCAAATATAGCTATAATGTCGAACGTTTGAGGATGTTACATGTAAAATTTTATCAAAATAGGTTTTTTGATGATAACGCCCCCAAAAAGTGGGCGTGGATAAAACTCTTCTATGGGTGAATTGTATGGAATCTAAATACCCAAATATTTGGTCTTAACAAAATTTTTCGGTTTCATATAATTTAGTGAAGTTATAAAAAAGTAGGCGTGGCAGTGGGCGGATGTAGAAAAATTTTACACTTGTACTGTATCTTTTTCTTGGAAGCCCAGATATGAAATTTCAGCATCCTAGTTAAAAATTTAAGGCCCAAAAATCGGTTTTGTGATGAAAACGCCCCCAAAAAGTGGACGTGGCCAAAACTTTTGTATGGGCGGATTGTAGGGAATCTGAATGCCTAAATATTTGGTCTTAACAAAATTTTTCGGTTTCATATAATTTGGTGAAGTTATGAAAAAGTGGGCGTGGCAGTGGGCGGATTTCAAAAATTTTTACACTTGTACTGTATCTTTTTCTCAGAAGCCCAGATATGAAATTTCATCGTCCTAGCTCAAAATTTAAGGCCCAAAAAGCGGTGACATACGGACGGACGGACGGACGGTCATCGCTCAATCGATTTCGCTATTGATGCTGATCACGAATATATATACTTTATAGGGTCTATCTCGATTATTTCTCTATGTTACAAACTATGTGTCAAACTTAATATACCCTTAGGATAGGGTATAAACAGAAATTAAATATATTTTTTATACCCTATCCTAAGGGTATATTAAGTTTGACACATAGTTTGTAACATAGAGAAATAATCGAGATAGACCCTATAAAGTATATATATTCGTGATCAGCATCAATAGCGAAATCGATTGAGCGATGACCGTCCGTCCGTCCGTCCGTATGTCACCGCTTTTTGGGCCTTAAATTTTGAGCTAGGACGATGAAATTTCATATCTGGGCTTCTGAGAAAAAGATACAGTACAAGTGTAAAAATTTTTGAAATCCGCCCACTGCCACGCCCACTTTTTCATAACTTCACCAAATTATATGAAACCGAAAAATTTTGTTAAGACCAAATATTTAGGCATTCAGATTCCCTACAATCCGCCCATACAAAAGTTTTGGCCACGTCCACTTTTTGGGGGCGTTTTCATCACAAAACCGATTTTTGGGCCTTAAATTTTTAACTAGGATGCTGAAATTTCATATCTGGGCTTCCAAGAAAAAGATACAGTACAAGTGTAAAATTTTTCTACATCCGCCCACTGCCACGCCTACTTTTTTATAACTTCACTAAATTATATGAAACCGAAAAATTTTGCTAAGACCAAATATTTTGCCATTCAGATTCCCTACAATCCACCCATACGAAAGTTTTGGCCACGCCCACTTTTTGGGGGCGTTATCATCAAAAAACCGATTTTGATAAAATTTTACATGTAACATCCTCAAACGTTCGACATTATAGCTATATTTGAGTACAATATGCAATTTGGCCATGACCACTTTATAGAGAGGAGGATAGGGTATCATACGATCCGTTCCAGACGGATTGTAGCTTTTCTGTATGTTTAATTTTCTTTTTCTAGCGTTAGGTTGTACAATGTTTCTTAAGTGGATGGGTAGAGTGTTGAAAATTCTGGGAATAGTATACATCAACTGTCTTCGGCCGTACTCGTTGATGATTGGTGGTAGCTGATACAGTCCTTCTGCTCTCCTGCGCGTTTGAAACCGATGGTTTATTGGCATCCGCAAGTTTGGATCGTTATAATATTCTAGTGCAGCACTCATCTCGAATATCTGTTTTACTGTGAGGACTTTTGCTTCTGTGGTGCCATTTCTTCCTGCGAGTAACCTGACAGCCCTGTCTTGGATATTTTGTAGCTTCTCGATATGTGTGTGCGACGCTCCTCCCCATGCAAGCATACCGTACCTCAACCTCGATTCGATGAGAGCGTAATATACTTGTTTTTGTACGCAAGTCGGTGATTTGTACTCCAGATAGGACAGAGCGAACAGAGATCCCCGCAGCTTGTTCCGCAGGTCATTTACATGCGGCTCCCACAGAAAATGGCAATCTATGGTGACACCTAGATACTTGTATGTGTTTACCGCCTCGATGTTTTTGCAGCTTTGCGAATTGGCGCATTTAAAGCTTTTTAAGATGATGGGCGAATCTGGGTACATTGGACTTCGGATATGCATCAGTTTGGTTTTCGATTCGTTAATCACCAGTCCATTGTCGTGACACCATCTCCCTACAGCATTGAATTCGGATTGCATCACACTTGTGCTTCTTCTAGTGATGGGTGGCATACCACGATGGCCGTGTCGCCTGCATAGGCAAATGGAGTACTTTCTTTGATACACTTTAGCATTTCGTTCGTGTATAATATAAAGAGTAGGGGGCCTAGCTTAGATCCTTGAGGAACCCCATGTAATACTTCATATTCACTGCTAAACGAATTGTTGATTTTTACCCGAAACGTTCTATCTTTAAGGTAGTTTAGTAGCCAGTCCAATAACTTTCCTCTAATTCCCATTTTTCCTAAAGCATCAATAAGTTTTGTGTGGTCCAGGGTATCAAAAGCTTTGCTGAAATCCAGGAATAGAACTAATACTTGTTGACGGTTGCTCAGGGTAGTGTTGATCAAGTTAGCAAAATCGCCGAGGAGTTGGTTGGTGCTTTTTCCTTTTTGGAACCCATATTGGTGTTTGCTTATCAAATTATTCTTTTCAACAAAATTCTTTATTCGATCTGATATGATCTGCTCCATGATCTTTTCTATAGCCGGAAGAATTGCTATTGGACGATAGTTCTCTACACACTTTTTAATACCACCTTTATAAATCGGCCTAACAACTGCTTCTTTGAGTTTCTTTGGTACAGTTGACGTTTCGAAGCTTAAGTTTATTAATTTAGTTAGTATAGGCACGAAGATTTCAGTGTTGGCTTTTAAATCTGTTGTCCTGATACCATCTGCACCCGGTGCTTTTTGACATCTAAGCGACTTAGTACGTTTGTTACCTCAGTACAATTAGTATCTCCTAGAAATATCGAGTTTTGTAGGAATGTGTCATGATGTTCAGATGTGGTTATGTTACATGTATGAATTATGGATGCTGCCTGTCTTGAAAAAAGATCTCCAAATTCGTTTGCAAGTGCGTCCATGTTTGTATTCAACGGAAAATTATTACTTAAAGTTTCATCCAAGGAAGGTTTTCTTCGTCCTAAAACCTCGTTGATTAATCGTCTTCTTTGTATCAGATTTTGCAAGATCAAACTTTGTTTTATAATACTGATCCCTCGTTCTAGAAACTTGTTTATTTACTTGGTTGCGTAACTTTTTATAAGCCGTTTCGTACGCTAAGTTGCTTCGGTTGTTTTTCCATCTTCTGTAGAGTATATCCCTTTCTTTGCAGCTATCAATTACTTCCCTTGTTATCCATGTGGTCCTTTTTCTTACATCACGCTTTTTACATGCACGTTTTGATTTTGAATATAACTCATTTATACTAACCACTAAAGAGTTCATTAGTACTTCAGGGCATATTTCTTCTAAAAGTTTAGTCCAATCTATAGCTCTAATTAGATTATTTAGCTGACTCGTCCATAGTTTGTCGTGTACAGTAGAGTTCTCTTCGATCGTACTTTTCTCGTAGACTCCATATAGAGTAGTGTAGTGGTCTGAAATGTCATTTGCAACTATAGCCGAAAACGTTTTGTTATCTGGCAAGCTCACTAAAATATGATCGATAAGTGTACAACTACCAATATTTGAATCGACTCTAGTAGCTCCTTTAATTATGTTGCATAACCCATTTGACGCCAGCATATCTTGGTAGTGTCCTACTTGATTGTTTGAATAATCATTAATATTTAAATTCATATCTCCCAAAATAACTAAGTCGTTATGAAGTTCTTTTGTACTTGTTATCTTTGAGAATTCTTCGATAAATGCATTTTTATTTAGATTTGGAGGCCTATAAATAGCACTAATCACTCTTTCTTTTGTGTTAAGTTCCACCTTCAGTGTTAGATTTTCGTACGACGCTGTTTCGATATTCAGTCGTTCATAATTTAGATGCTTTTTAATGAACATCGCTATTCCACCACCTTTCTTGTGTATCCTATTGGCGAACTCAGAATCGAATCCATCCAAAAGATACAAACTATTTTCTTCTACTCTAATGTTGATTTCAACTAAAACTACGACATCAATATACTTCAATATAGGACAAATACGCGCGCAAAAAATATTCCAATGTTTTCTTAACGTACGTTAAGACACAAACAACCAAGGCTATGCTTTCCATTATGGCCACCTCGCAAAAAATTTGAAAAAAATATTTTTACATGTAAAATGGGCTCCTAAACACGAATATGAAATTTATTTTGCGCGCAAACTATTATTAACAAAGTTATTAACATTTGAAGTTCTCAAAAGACCTCTAAACTGAACGCATTTTCGAGGTATTATTCACAGATAAGTAGCAATTTCTCTTTAATTTCCGCTTTCTAACATCATATTCTTTGTTTTAAAATTGTAAAATATTATAAATAAATTGTAGAAATAAACAAATAAAGATAATAAAAAACAGTAGCCATAATTTTCAAAAATTACAGGTATATTCGTAATTCCCTAGAAATATGCAATACAAAAGAATATGTGCAAAAGTTGGTGGCATGGAATTAATTCTTGCCTAGAAATAGCCACCCACCCCAAACTCGCTTATAGGCGGCTGCCTGACAGTTGTTGACATACCCTTAGCGGAGCGACTAAACCCTGCGGAGAAAAGGGTGAAAACCCTGTTATCGAGCGAAGCGAGCCACCCACCCCAAACTCGCTTATAGGCGCCTGCCTGACAGTTGTTGATATTTGAAACAAAAAAAAAACAAAAATATGTTCCACATTTATTGCATATTTCTAGGGAATTACGAATATACCCGTCATTTTTGAGAATTATGACTACTGTTTTTTTATTATCTTTATTTGTTTATTTCTACAATTTATTTATAATATTTTATAATTTTAAAACAAAGAATATGATGTTAGAAAGCGGAAATTAAAGAGAAATTGCTACTTATCTGTGAATAATACCTCGAAAATGCGTTCAGTTTAGAGGTCTTTTGGGAACTTCAAATGTTTATAAATAATATAAACTTCATATATAATATAAATTTCATATTCGTGTTTAGGAGCCCATTCTACATATAAAAATATTTTTTTCAAATTTTTTGCGAGATGGCCATAATGGAAAGCGGCCCCTTCATTTCTATGCTGTGTTTTAGTTGTTGTTGTTCTAGTTTGTTTATCTGTGACTGCAAATTAGTGATTTGTTCATCTTTTTCTTTATTGGATTCTTTTAATTTTTGTATCTCATTCATCATTGTGTCCATAAATGTGTTGTTTTTCTCGATGTTTTTATTTATTTCATCGAACTTTTGTGACACAAAATTGCAAAAGTCGGCTATACTTTTCATTTCAGTTTTCATGTCTTTTAATTCGGTTATTATGGTGTTACTGTGCATGTCTGATGTGTTGTCTGCAGCTTGGTTTCCATGTTCATTGCGCTGAGGGCTATTAATTTCCGACCGATTTCTTTTGTTAGTTTGAATTTCAGGTGTTAAAGGCCGCGTAGAAGGTGTTAGAGGACGCGATGAAGAGTCGTAAGGTGCGCTGCTGGAATATTCGTTTGCGTTTCTACAGAACTGGCACCTGCATACTTCCCTTTTGGAACCCATAGATCTCCAGGATCTTTCCGTTACCGTGGTGCATTGGTAATGTAGCTTACGGGAACACAATGGGCATATAACAAAGTCACCCACAGGAGGCAACTCATCTTTGCAATTGTCACACATGGGCATATTAAATGAGTGTACTTACTGTGTGCGAAATTGCGTACTTTCAGAGGTGGATGGTGGCTATTGTAAATTCCAATTTACCCGATAAGAAACCCAGTTCACAATCCCGAAAAGACGAAGAAAAGAAAACTCGTTAAATGAAACTATGAATTCTTTATTGATGCTTCCTGTTGTACGGTCCAAAGAAGTAGAGAAAGAAAAACGAGCTCGAAGCACGATAACTTGTTTGGGCGGATTCGAACATGTATTCGAATTCAAGATGGTGGCTTTGGTTTTCTCTGCCCGCCATCTATTCAACAGTATTTAATTCAACATCCTCCCCCCGCCAAGATTGTAGTTCGAAAGGATACAGGAGCTGAATTTGTCGCTTGAACTTATTTCCGTTGGCTAACTTCACTAAGCAAGATCGCACACGTTGGTCTCGTCCGGCGTATGTTTCTTCTACTACAGCCATCTTCCAGTCGATCCTCGCTCGTCCTGGGTCAGTAATACGACGTCACCAGTTGACAGCTGCTTTGTTGATCGAAGAACGTTGTAGTGAAAAGAGCGCAGCAGGTGTAAGTACTCATGTTGCCATCTCCTTTTCAATTGCCTCGAATACTTGAAACGCTGTTGCCATGCCTCTCTAATTTCCACGCGCAATGATGACGATGAAGCTCCACAGCAATCACTTGGCGCGATAAGGAAGTCTGAGGGCGTCAACGGTGTTAAGTCGAGAGGATTAGTACTCACATAAGTTAATGGACGATTGTTGACGGGCAATTCCGCCTCCGTTACGATGGTCCTTAGCTCTTCAAAACCCATCTTTACCTTACCTATGGTGACTTTAAGAACATTCTTCATTGTGCGAACCATTCGCTCCCAGAAGCCGCCCCACCATGGCTCACGCTCCACTATAAATCGCCATTTGATTTTTCGCCTTGAAAGGAACTCCTGAATGACCTCATTGTCCATAGAAAACCCGATGGACTTTAATTCTAACGCCGCTCGTCTAAATGTCCTCGCATTGTCAGACAAAATCATTCCTGGTACACCACGCCGGCTGATAAAGCGTCTTAGTGCTTGGAGAAAATCCTCAGTTGCCATGCTTTTACTAACTAACTAAGTGTACAGCGCGTACTGCCGCACAGGTGAAGAGCACAATATAGATTTTAGTTGCTTCATCTTCAGAATTGTAGCAGTAGAGTGGTCCGGCAAAGTCCACTCCCACACTCTCAAAGGGGCGAAGCAAACTGATCCAAAACCCCAAAGTTTTTTGCATCCCTGCTTTGATTCGCTGCTTTACCACCTGATGACCCCGCAATATCCAAAAGCGCTTACGGAGTTGTGTCAGCACAGTTCTGGCCCCAGCATGTAGTGACTGTTGATGACTGTCATCGATGATTAGGTTGACGATATGAAACTGTGACGGCAGGAGTATTGGATACTTGGTACTCAGCGGAGCATCCAAACTTTGGAGACGTCCTCCATGCCGCAAACTACCCTGGCTGTCCAAGATTGGGTACAGCTTTGCTATGCTTGATTTTTCGAGAGTTCGCCCATTCTGCATGATAGAAATCTCTTGAGAAAAACTGAGTTGTTGCACATACCTGATCCAATGATTTTCTGTGGCTTGCATTTCCTCGGCTGTCAAGCTAGACATCATTCCATGCTTTGGAGAAATCTTCTTATGCAGGCGAAGTGATATGCGAAAAACTAGGCAGGTCACCCTAAGTAGTCGATTCCAAAAATTGAAGTTGTGGTAGGACATCAAGGGGCCCCTTTCTTCAAGGCTCGCAAATTTAACCTCTGCTAACAGAAGCGCAGTCTTCGAAACTTGTTGATCAGAGTTAATCTGACAGCTATCCTCCTTGTCTTGCAGCCAGTGAGAACCATGACCCAAAGTGAGCTCTCTTGCAAAAACTCTCCGTTGATGCCACGAGTAAGTAGATCCGCCGCATTGTCTTCACTTCGACAGTGATTCCACTGTGCAATATCATTCAGACCCCGTATTTTGACTACTCTGTTCTAGACATACGGTTGCCATCGCTGTTCCCTGCCTTGGATCTAATTCAAGGCTATTTGGGAATCCGTCCAAAAGTAGTACCTCGCTGAAGATACCTTCAAATTCTTCATCAGGTATGATCCGAGCCGAGCTGCGATCAGCGCCCTTAACTCCAACTTGGGCACTGTTAACTCGTTTTTACCGTCCGCTTTGAGTGGGGCTACCCGATTCTTCGCACATAAAAACGAAACGCTGACATATCCAGTCGGTAAAACACATCTTGCAAATGCCACGGACCCAATTGCCTTGGTGCTGGCATCAGCAAAAAGGTGAAATTTAATGGCTCCATCATTCTTTGGACATGGCAGAACAGCTCTGGGAAACGTCACATTTTTGAGCGGTCAAACTGCCCTTACGCATTCATTCCATTGAGTCTGCAATTCGTTTGAGAAGGCTTCATCCGCTGTTGACAAACCAGGTGATTCCGAGTACGCTTTGGACAAGTGGCGCATCTGCACAGTTGACCGTCTCTCGTACACATATGCTGTTTGAGTTCCACTTATGGAGGCGCATTGAGGCCTTTGATAAGATAGAAGCTGCGGTTCTGCATATCTCGATACCCTTGTGTTCCGAGTCGACACTGATTATTATATCGTCCATGTATATTCCCTCTCGCAGAATTGCACAGCCGCTGGTGAAATGTTCCTTTTCTTGATCCAGCACGCATCTAACGACTGGACACAATATGAAAGGACTGCATGTCACTCCAAATGTAACTCTGGTCATTCTGAACCAAGCGGAGGTTTATCATTTGCCGATTGCAGCGCAGAGGAGAACCACATTAAACGATGGCTATCGCGATCCTCCTCGTGTAGAAGTATCTGTAAAAATGCCTTCTCGATGTCGGCCACTATACCGTACGTTGAGCGACATTCTTCCTTCAGCGTGAGCCGAGGCGTCAAAGACGACGCGGATTTTCGTTGTAGAACTCTGTGCCTTGGAGCGGCAGATAGAAGACACGAGCACCAACACGATTAGATCCGACCATAGGTTCAGTAATTCCATCACGATTCCACTGTCGTATTACTGCATCATACTCCAATAGTTGAGTTGGATTTCGTGACAGTCGTCTAATAAGGGAACTCAAACGCTGGTTGGCAAGATCTTTGTTGGAGTCCAAGTATGATTCGTCGACCTTCCATGGCAGCCTTGCGACGTACCGTGCACCTTTCCGCGAAATGCACTTTGTGATGAGATCCTGAGCATTGCTCACGTTGTTCTCTTCAGCGCAATCCCCAGTGTCTCCAGTGACCAGAATTGCAACATGTCGTCCTCTTTCTCGGCTGCCAGGCTCAAAAGCGCACTAGAATAACAAGAGAGATTTTTATCATTTGAGCTGTTAACCTCACCTGCAGTGTCCACCCGAAAATTGTTTCCACCGCCCGTAATCTGCTCAGAAGGCCCACTTGCTTGCCAGTGACGATACTCCAGTAGTAGTCTGCTCCAATTAGAACGCTTAGTCCATCTTCTGTTTCGGTGTCTGAAGCTCAAACGTCAGCTAGGTTAAGGCCTTTGAACAACGGACAGTCGCTTTGAGGGGCTGCCAAAACATCCACGCAAATCTTGGGAACCATTATGGCTTCTAGCGTAATCATCACCTGGGATTAAACTGACTACGCAGCGACAATTTAACCTTCTGGAATTCGTTGAAAGGCTTGGCTTGCTTTGACCCGAAGGGAATGATGGCCAAAGCAACTGTGCCTGATATGTTTAATCCCAGTTTCCTCGCCAGGTTCTCTCGTATGTAGGTAAATTGACATCCTCCGTCAATTATAGCTCGTATAGCTACTCTTGTTTTTGGTGTACACAGCATACACCGCATGGTTTTAAAAAAAACCTTTTGATTTGATATGTGAGCACACAAATTCACAGACTTATTGTCCGTCTCTGCTCGGCTGTCAGTATTGACATCTGTTTTGATGAGCGAGATGGATGGATAACGACGACATGTGCCTTCCTTTGCATTTGACACACAAGAACGACTTGCTGCTCCTACAGTCTTTCGCCACGTGGCCAAGTTTAGTGCAGCATAGACGTCTTCTTCCTTTTCTAAGTATATTTCTTTTTTCCGCAATGGTTAACTTACTGTCACAGTCTTCCACAGCATGGCGCTGCGATTGATAAAACAGACATGTGCGTGTCTCACTCACTACAACTAGACTTGAGGCTGTTTTTGAATGATGGATATTAGATTTACCTTTGAATTCGCTTTTATCAATGTCACTCATGTCCATGGATTCAATTTCCCGCTTCAGAAACCGAAGAATGCCCTTCACATCGTCATCTACAGGTGCAGAAACGGTTGATTAACTTTGATTCGATGCCTGGTACGTTACATCCAAATCCTCAGCACGCTCTGCCTGCCGATGATAATAGATGCGCAGAGATTTTGGTAGACAACGAAGTAGCACTGATTTTAACATGACTGAATAATGAGTCGGAGGAACCTGCAGAGCGGTGAGCGAACGTATGCTAGCAACTACGGACCCATAAATGTTTCGCAATCCTGAGAGATCAGAACGGTTGCGAATTGGCTTTAGATTTACTAACTCAAGTATATGTTTGTCGATCAGCTTCTCGTTGTGGCCATACTGCTCCTGTAGTAGAGCTACAGCTGATTCTTAGCACTTCTCAGTAGGGATAAATCCATCTATCACCTTCCTGGTATCGCCCTTCAATGTAGATTCTAGGTAATTAAACTTCTCGGACGAGCTGAGGTTGGAGTTATCGTGGACTGCACTTTTAAATTGCTCCCAAAAGGGCAACCAATTGGAGAAATTTCCATCGAAGGTCTTCAACGAAGTCTCTGCAGCATTGTTCCGTGGAACCCACTGGTGGATAGCCTTGCGTTCGTGGATATGTTACCTGACCTGCGTAGAATCGGGGTTTAGTTTTTACTGTAGCCTAGATAACCGTGTGTTGAGGCGTGCAAGCGCATCCACGACCTGCTCTTGATATTCTGCTACTTTATCC
This sequence comes from Xylota sylvarum, assembly GCA_905220385.1. Classification (NCBI taxonomy): domain Eukaryota; kingdom Metazoa; phylum Arthropoda; class Insecta; order Diptera; family Syrphidae; genus Xylota; species Xylota sylvarum. The sequence continues at coordinate 38,171,843 of LR999959.1, forward strand.
TGGGGTCATTCTCTTTCTGATGATGTCCTCGTTTACCAGCTTGAGATTCTCGTGTGCCGTTTTCAGCCTCTAAATGTAAGACACGAGCTCTTCTACGAACCTTTCGATAACGTGAACTGCGAATGTAAATTTTATCACAAATGAACATGTCCTAACAAGAATAAATGGTAGCTGTAACTATGTAGCCAATGATTTACATTGTGTATATTGTGTAAGTGTGTTGTTCTGCCTAAGAATATTAATTTTTAAAGAGATTTTTTTATAGTTTTTACATTTTTGTTAACACTTTTTTCTATTTTTATAAATAAAATGAATAAAAACAACTATTTGTAATTAATTTTTAATGCAAATATGTTCAGTACATATAAACTTTCGCAGCTAATCGTTATTTTACATTAAAAAACTCCTATTCGACAACTTGAATTTTTCGTCTAACTTCGCTGCAACAATAATTTTTGTAGCAATTATTTGATTTTTTATTTAACAATAACAATCTCAATTGAAATTGGTGTCTATTATTTTCTATTTATGTTCAGTATTCAAAAAATAATATCTTATTTTAGAAAGAGTCGTTTTTATGTTATTCAATTCGAAAAACAATACTTTAAATTGAATTTCTGATATTAATTTTTTCGTTTCACATGGATTTTCCAGTATTTTTTCCAATGCAGAATATTTATAGCAAATGCTCCCGTTTTGCGAACACATCCGCTGACGTATTTATTCCACCGCTAAGGAATTGTTGTTGGCAATGATTGATAATAATAAGACTTTTGCTCATACGTATTCTCAGATGAGGAGCGATTTACAACAAAAACAATGTAAACAAATGGGTTTTGGAATTGAACAAATTTTGTTTTCTGTATTAAGAGAAGAACAGTTTTATTCTCTCTGACAGCAAAGCTGCGCTTCCAGCCATTAAGGCATATGAAATAACATCAAAACTAATATGGGACTGCCTTTAACTACTTATATCATTACCCAGCACAAACAGAGTTCATCTCATTTGGGTGCCAGGACACAGCGGACATATTGGTAATGAAATGGCAGATATACTAGCCATTAAAATAAACACTGCATTAAAAATTGGCTGAAAAATAAAGCTCACCATTACTAGATAAAAGCTGAAGGTAACAGACAAGCCAAAATGTTCATACCAAACATTTCGCTTACAAGAACGAAACAATTTCTAGGTCTAACTAGAAGTCAGATTTGTATAGTCACAGGATTCTTCACTAGACATTGTCAAGTCAAAAAACACCTTATGACTATGGGAATAACTCGAGATAACACTTGCATAATGTGCAACGAGGACGAAGAATCAGCAGAACACATTTTGTGTCACTGTAACTGTTTAATCAGAACACGTCAGCGTCACTTAGGGAAATTCAACTTTAAACAGAGGACATAATGTACATCTGTATCTGTAAGCTCATTCAAAGATCTACTAGGATTTATTACTAACTCGGGTATCATGAATGAGCTCTAATTGGAGGAAATCATAATAGGCCCATCTGTAGCCGTAGTGATATGGTGATAAGCTCCCGGAAAAAAAACACTTAGTCTTCATCTTAATCTTCGAAGCCTATTACATCTGACGCAGTGTTTATGTATGTGGTGCTCAGGATTTATTCTGATATTTTATTTTTAATTTAGGGCAGGATAAGTAGAACTTGTCAATTAAAGTTGTTGTATTACGTTTCCGCGCACTATCTGATTTAAACTGCCGCGAGTTTTAGAAATGCTGACATTGGGTATAAAGGTAAAAGCTTCCTCCCGTGATCTTGGGATGTGATCTGATCGATCGAGAGACTATTTTTCCCGCTATCTACAGACTAAGCACAAGGGAAAACAGTAGTCGTTATGTCTGAGTTTTTTTTCACTATTATCCAATGAATTGGTCGACAAAACCAAATTTTTGGAATGTTACGTGGATTAATTAGTATTCTTATAGTGTTTGTTCTACTGAATCCAGATCTGTGTTCGAAATTTTTCCATTCACTAGGGATTTTGAGTAACATACGATATAATGACTATACCTATTTCCTTACCTTTAACGTTTAAATGTAAAAGAAATAAATAAAAGGTATTACTTGCTGACTTTTTTCTGTACTTATTTTGTATAACGTCTCTTTTGAGTGTCCAGTGGAAGTCCGGTTATATTTTTGGACTGCATTTTTTGAGCTAATAGCTTTGTTAGCGCACCCTAATTTATTTTATGGTTTTCTAGAGTTACTTCCACAAAAAATCTGAATGAATGTCTTCTTCAATCTTAAAAATATCATGCTCTGTACCGTTTGTTTCATCCTCTACCTCTACTTCCAAATGCCAGGACTCTGTAGGTACTGTTACAAGCAACGGATCTGGTAGGATTGCGGAGGATATGTTCGGGCAATATACAAAGATTCTACAGTTATTTAAGACTAATGATTTTTGTAATACGAAAATAATAGTTCTCTCCATACCATTGATCAAATAGTAAGCAAGGCGACACAGGAAATACAGTAACTAAGAAGGACCCAAGTCTTATCCTGATCTCCTATTTTGTACCCAAAATATAGTTTAGAACTTCTACTAACTAACGGTCTTATGCTTTTTCTTTGTGACTTGAAAGTAACTTCACCACATACATAACAAAAGTTCTCTGGATGCCTGACGCAACTGTGGGGCACTTTTGCATTATATTATAACATTGCGAATCATACAACACAGTAAAAATACGGAACACGATGTATGATTCTACCAACTTAAAGCTTTGTGTAGAAATTACGCTTTTGAATCTTCGATGTTGGCTCACAAGGATGACATCGTTGTTGGGTTGTCCGCATAGTCAAACGACTCCAAATACCCCCACAGAAAATAGTCCAGGAACGTAAAATCGCACGACTTAGTAAACTCTTAGTCTAGACATAAATAATAACTTTACGTTCTATATTAAATTTAAATAATCTGCAACTACAGGGTTATTATTAACTCCGATCATGCACATAACTGGCTCTTTTATAGTATGCAGTGGCCTTAAACATATAATTATTCATACTAGTAATATAATATACAGGGTGTCAAAGTTATTAGGTATCATCCTTTGAGGGGAGATTCCTGAAGTTCCGGCGAACAAAAAAATTATGTGGCAGGGAGGGGTCTGTTTTCACTCTATTTCCCGTTATAGCCCGATGAAGTGGGACTCCTCCGATTTGGAAGTATAACCACTTTAAATTGTATAACTTCTGAACTATTATAGCTACAAAAACTATTTTTTGACTATTTTTGTCTGACAAAAAATGGCTTTTTCTACAACTTCTGTTAATCGTACGTGAAAAAGTTGTTTAACATAATTTGTAGAAAATTTGTCAAAGATAAACGTGTAACAAAAAAAAATTTTATTGAGTAAAAGTTTTGAGAAAAATGCATTTTAAGTAAAAAATTGGAACAACAAATTTTCATAATTTTGAGTTTAAGGAGCCATAACCTTCTTGTGGCTGCAAAGAATTACACGCTACTGAATTGTTACTCCAAAATATATAAAACCGTTTTTGTAGCTATAATAGTTTAGAAGTTATACCATTTAAAGTCGTTATACCTCCAAATCGGAGGAGTACCATTTCAACGGGCTATAATGGGAAATGGAGTGAAAATAGACCTCTCCCCTGCCATACGATTTTTTGTTCGCCGGAACTTCAGGAATCTGCTCTTAAAGGATTATACCTCTTAACTGAGACACCCTGTATATATGTATGTTCATACATACATATATAATCTGCATATATGTACATTATATTTTTATTTTAGAAAGTGTACTTTATTAGAACTCCTTTTCGAAAACTGTTTCCCAAATATTGTTTTCTGATCAAATATTTTCTTATGTGATTTTAAACTTGGGCAATTTCTTTCATCATTAAAAATAACTTCAAACAATTTGAATGATGAAAAGTAAAATATCTCAACGAGGCTTATAACAGATCCGCCTAGACAAAGTCCAAATATTCCTCCAAATGAAGCTAAAAATAAGCAAATCACTTGTACATACCAACAAAATAAAATGATGTAGGAATCCAAATTACCTAAAAAGTCGTCCCAAGTTTTGAAAAGCTCTCTGCGGTATTTTATGCATGATATATCCTTAAAGTACACGACAATTGAACTCAGGTTTGACATAAATTCGCTACAAAGTCAAAAAAAAAGTTTCGCGGTTATTTCATACATACGTAATTTTCTGTATTTGTGACTGTAATCTCGATAACTCCACTTTAAATATGTACAAATGTACTGTGAGCGTCAAAAAAAAGTGTATACCTCCATGTTGCAACTTTAACATTTTATTTTTACGAAAGGTGTGTATCCTTTTTGAAATATTGATGTTAGTTTTTTAAGGTTTTTATTCTCAATAACTTGGCACAAAAAAATTAACAAACATACAGAAAAGCTACAATCCGTCTAGAACGGATCATATGATACCCTATCCTCCTTTCTATAAAGTGGGCGTGGCCAAATTGCATTTTGTACTCAAATATGGCTATAACGTCGAACGGTTTTTTTATGAAAACGCCCCCAAAAAGTAGGCGCGTGAATGTCTAAATATTTGGTCTTAACAAAATTTTTCGGTTTCATATAATTTAGTGAAGTTATGGAAAATTTAAAAAATTTTTACACTTGTACTGTATCTTTTTCTGGAAAGAAAAGATATGAAATTTCATCGTCCTAGCTCAAAATTTAAGGCCCGAAAAGCGGTGACATACGGACGGACAGACGGACAGACGAACGGACGTCATCGCTGAATCGATTTCGCTATTGATGCTGACCACGAATATATATACTTTATAGGGTCTATCTCGATTATTTCTCTATTTTATAAACTATGTGTCAAACTTAATATACCCTTAGGATAGGGTATAAAAAGTACTTCTTTTTTTTGCGTCAAAAAAAAGTATACAGCTAGAGGCACATATTGTAACAGATTCTGTTAACCACGAAAACACCTGTTAGATTCGTTTTATTTGTATTGTTTCCTTTTTGCTTTGCTGGTGAAGTACGGAATATTGTCAGGGAAATGCGAAAAAAATCCAGCGGCAAGTACAATGAAAATTCCGGAAGACATAAACCAATCTTCTGAAATTCCGGTTGGCCCAAGAACTGGTCGTCGGGCCCTCCATAGTAGTGGGATACATGGCAGAGTTCCACGACATACATATGTATACCTTACATTTCCGAAAATAATCAAAGCGGTGACTGCCTTACGCCCAAAGCATAAAACAGCTGAGAAATTAGGGTTTGCTAATCTGAAAAAATGTCCTTTCTTGTGATGGGAACAAGTTTGGAATAATCGGATCGAAGAAATCGTCCAAAATTTGAAAAGGCAAAAATAAATAATTTCAACTATAAAACACGGTGTTGGCTCGGTTGTAGTCTGGTCTGGGCGTGTACGCCAGCATCGGGCGTTGGAAATCTAGTCTTTATTGAGAGCACAATGAACAAAACTGATAATCTCTGCATTTTCAGAAAATCTATCAAATGTTGCAAAATTGGGGTTAGATCAATTATGGGTCTTCCAACAGGACAACGTCTTCCAGCTTATGGACAAATTGGTATGGGCTCAATCTGCTGATTTGTTTGATTTTCATACATTTTGTGCAGTTTTAATTAATTGAAATTATTGAGATTATACCTTAAAATAATGTGTATATGTACGTACTTGGTATTTGGTATTCCAACTCCAAATACTCGGTTAGATATAAAAGTGTCTGCACCATAATTTTGTTCCGTACAGCTAGGCAGGCAATCACAAGGCATTCCACTTTCGCTGATATTTATGGTCACTCCCTTTTGCGCATGGCGTAGACTTGAGAACATATCTGCAAAATGTGTGTTACTGTTTTCTTTAAGATAGCTTCATATGTATGTATATATGTAGCTATGAGTACATATTAGACCTGTTTATTAATTTAAAATACTATAAAATTGAAAACGGCGGGGGGTTTTTTTGACACGAACTCAATACTGAGAACACAAGAATAAAGTAATTGAATACAGTTACGATTAAGATAAAAGACAACATTCAAAAATCTCAGACAAATCCTCTACTCATGCGACTCGGTCTACCCCCTGTACTTTTCACCTCCCTTTCCTAAACATTCGTTTGTCGCAGGGACGAAATCGCGCGGTAAAAAAAGTACTCTAGAAGTGCTTATCCATAGTTTTGTACCTTTCTAAATATCTGATGTGGGTACATTTTGTTGTGTAAACATGGAACATGGTTCTGTTATTGCGTCCATAATCAAATAATTTCTGTTTCATTTTGTTGTATGCCGTGCAACATCTTTATATTATACTAGCTGAACCCGTGTTCGCTTTGCTTCACGTTCAAGGTTTCCTGATGCATACAAATAATATCAGCGCAAGCGAAAAAACATCAAAGTATTTATCTAAAGAAAAGGAAGAAACGATGCCCCAACTTCTCTGGATAAGACCTATATTATCGGCATTGAGAAGGCAAACCATTAGCTAGTACAGTCATGGTTGCCACTTCCGAAAAAAACTTGCGACCATGATTGAAAAAAAAGTTACCAAATGAAGTGAAAATTACCAAATCAGTCTAAAGGCGAAAACGTTGATAAAGTACTAATATACGTTAACCCTAACCTTAATTTTTAGTTTTTTCTGGTCTACGAGCTTAATATATATAAAGAGCATGACTGCGAAGTACATTAGGTTAAAATAGTTAAGTAAGTGGGTTGATGAAGAAGATACTTCTCCATCTTCACACTTAAGTCTATGTAGACCCATTGTGATGCTCATTGAGGTTTACTCTAGTGGTTTTAATCTGAAGTACATTCTTCCCACACCTGTGGATCCCTGTTGAGTGCTTTTCAACAGCCCAAACGAAAACCTGTAAAGATCAGTGTAGAATATAAAACTTTCTGGCGTAATTGAGAATTTTTTATTTTATTGCACAAACATTTGTAATGAGGACTTGTTGAAAATAAAACCACCCACCGTCAAGCTGACGCTGCACCTCCAAAGCCACCGCGATTGCCCGGACATCAAAAGTAGGTCGGTCATCGCTCCAAACATGTATTTTTACCTTTTATTCCAAGAAACTATTCATTTGCATTTTGTATTAAAAGAAATAGTCAATTTAGCATTTTTTGTACTTAAATACTTTTTCCAAAAAGTTGACACATATTTCATTTACTTCAAAATCAATCAATTAATAATTGTCAACTTGTATAACTTTAACGATAAGGAACTTTTTGTAATGAAGATAGATCAGAATAAACTTGATAGTCAAACCGAAAGGAACATTGTTTTTTTTTATTCTCCCTCGGGGTTTGAAACCCGTAATTCGCGTGACGTTTTAAATTAGAAAAAATGGTCCTGAATGGGTTGTGTCCCTCTGGCGGTGAACACTAAATAACTTCGTCGGTGGTGCCAGCTCTCTCCGACCGTGACAATCAAAGAGAGAAGCATCAAATAGTTCTTCAATGTCTTGGAAGTAGTAACTTCCAAGAGCTCTATTCCTCAGATAACAGAGGTTTGAAAAGTGAGAAAAGAAATGGGGAGTATCATCGTGGGCCTCTTCGTCGTCAGCATTCAGTTTCAAGTTCATTGTTTGATTTCTTAGTAGGTTGAGACCGGAGAGTACGCCTATCAGTAAGAACAGGGATCCCTCTCTCTTTTCAGAAGCTTTTCGGTTTTAAGTTTATCGTACCTTGCCCAAAATTTACAAGTTGAAAAGTTCCCATCTGCTGGTTGCTAATTTGTTGTTCCACTATGCCTTTGAGGTATCAGAGTGGAATAAAGACTCATTTATCAGTTCGATCAGGTTCGAGCGCGGAACCCGGCGTTCACTTTCACTTTTATGCTAAATTATTCAGGATTGAGGCAAAAAGGGTGTGGCATTTGAGGGCACTACCGTGATAAATTTTATCAGTTGTTATCTACGTTATTTTAATTAAAAATGCTTTTTTTTGTAAAAACAATCTCGTACACCATCTAATAGCATTGATTCAATCTAACCACAATATCAAATTATATCGAATTCGTTAGATCTGATTTCGAGAAAAGTGATTTCTATTGAAATAGGAGCAAGTTATGGCCCTACTACCTTTAGTTTTGATGTAGGGATCATCCACATTCCCCAGATATGAGGTTTGAAGGAAATCCGTCCAACCGTTTGGGGTAAAGTCGAAGTCGCAAACAGACAGTGTTAATGAACCCACTTTTTTAAACATCTCCATCATAGTAATATAATATATGTACATACATGTTTGAGGGATGCAGTGCATTCGCTGAAACACTACTTATTTAGGTATCATTTACATAAGGCGATTTCGTTCATATGCAACCAATTAGGCATAACTCAAAATAATGAAACTCATTCAATTCTTAACTGACGTTCTTTAATCTAGTCTTGTCCAAAAAAGTTACCAAATAGAGATAAAAATTACCAAATTACCAAAACTTGCGAAACCCAAAAAATATTACCAAATATGGTAAAAATTTACCAAAGTGGCAACCGTGAGTACAGTAGTGTCTGGGTAGCATGAACCCCTGATTGCGTGAACTCTCCGCTGGCGTGAACACCCATTTTTTTTTATAAAGAGTACGCTACAGCTGAATGCTGTAGGAATAGGGTAGGCACTAACTGGCGTCAACCTGGCTACATCCAGTGTTGTAACTGTTACTGCGCATCAATTGTGCTTATTTTACCTCCTAGTGGTAGCCATCGGGTACTGGTTGGTGTCCGACCCGACTTGCTGAACTTATAAGGGCGAGTGTTGAACAAGGGAAAATTGCAGCACTATAAATACGATAGCGGACGAACTCTCTCGATGGAGTCAACGGTGGCGTTAAAGCTTCAAACGGAAGCACAACACTTTATTTGGGCTACTTCGACATATTCGGAGCTCAGGCCTATAAAGATTTCCAAGAATAAGTCAGGTTTTTGAAAAAGAGATGGTGGCTTGCTTGATGGGTTACTACATCGGTTTAAAACCGGCCCTTCGTCCTAGGGGTTTCAAAAATGGAACTGGCCCTTTAGGTTGGGGGTTGTGCCGTCGGGGTAACTTCCTTACCACGTAAAAAAAATATAGTTATGAGAGAGACACAAGCCTCGGATAATGGACCCCCTCATTTAATACCACGACCCGGAACGTACACGGACTATGATATAAGAGTATGCACCTGGAACGTACGTACACTGTACACTCCTGGTGCTATTCAAAAACTTGAATCTGTCCTCACGCGGTACAAGGCAGATATTACCGCGATCCAGGAGATACCATGGATAGGATCAGGTATGCAAAAACGGAAAAATTGCGACATTTATTACAGCTGTCACAAAAGACTGCACATGTTAGGATGCGGATTCGTCGTGGGAAATCGGCTACGCTCAATGATAATTGACTTTAAGCCGATCAGCGATCGCCTGGCTGTGATGCGCATCAAGGCTACATTTCAAAACATCAGCATAATATGTGCACACGCCCCTACCGACGAAGCTGAAGACTCTATCAAGGAGGAGTTTAATGACCTCCTGGACGGAGCGTACGGAGCCTGTCCGGAGTATGATTTCAAAATCATACTCGGGGACTTCAATGCCAAAATCGGTAAGGAAAACATGTTCGGCGGATTAGTTGGAAAGCACAGCCTCCACGACACGACAACAGACAACGGCTTCCGGCTAATCGATTTTGCAGCAGCTCGTAATACGGTGATAAGTAGCACTAGGTTTCCAAGACTACGAATCCACACAGCAACCTGGCGCTCTCCAGATGGTCGAACCGCCAACCAAATCGACCACGTGCTAATAGATGCGAGGCACGCATCCAACATGCTGAATGTGCAAACGTTCAGAGGGGCAAACGTCGACTCTGACCATTTTCTTGTTGCAGCTAAGTTCAGAGCTCGACTATCCAATGAGAAAAAGCTGCAGACCGCCCAGAAAAAGAAATTCAACGTTGGAAGCCTTAGCACGTCTGGAGTAGCCAGAGCCTACAGAGAGCGCCTCCGCTGTGCATTCACCATCCACAAACGCCAACAATCTGTGGAACCAGTATCGCGACATCATCAAAGGGGTAGCAAAGACCACCATAGGCTACCAGCCACCAGCCAAAAAGAGCACTTAGTATGATGATGAATGCGTACGCCGGAAAAAGGTGACAGAAAATGCACACTTGCAAGCGCTGCAACGCAAAACAAGGGCAGCGAGAGAAGAGTATCGAACCAGAAGAAGGGAGGAGAAGAAGATCCTGCATAAGAAGAAAAGGGCCCACGCAGCCTCCCAGCTCAAGGATATCGAAGAGTCCCGCGATAGGAACAACATCGGGATGTTTTTCAGGAAAGCCAAGCAACTGGCAGCTGGCTTCAAGCCCGGAACGCAGGCTCTTCGAAACAGTGAAGGAAACCTAGTCACCGAAGCACAGGGAATAGTAGATGTATTTAAGCAGCATTTCCAGCAGCTACTTAATGGGCAGGTAGAGAGAGTTATAGGGCAAGAAGAGAACCCGCATCCAGTAAATGAAGAATCCATCCTCCTCCTAGTTTTGAAGAGTTCGGCTCAGCTATCAAAAAGCTGAAGAACAACAAGGCCGCCGGCTCTGATGGTCTACCAGCAGAGCTTTTCAAACATGGTGGTGATGCTTTGGTAGGGTGCATGCACCAAGTCATCAACCAAGTATGGGTGGATGAAGTCATGCCCGATGACTGGACTATCAGCTCTATATGCCTCATCTTCAAGAAAGGCGATCCTATGTCTTGTAACATCTACCAAGGCATATCCCTGCTTAATGTCGCATATAAGATCCTATCCAACGTACTGTGTGGACGTCTGAAGCCTTTCTGCAGCACACTGATCGGCACGTACCAGTGTTGCTTCCGGCCCGGCAGATCGACGGTCGACCAAATTTTCACACTAAGGCAAATTCTGGAAAAGACCAACGAATTTCAAGTCGAGACTCACCATCTCTTCATCGACTTTAAAGCCGCATATGATAGCATTCATCGTCTTGAGCTCTACAAGGCGATGGCCGATTTCAGGATCCCGGCTAAACTGATCCAGCTGTGCCGCGTGACGCTGGACAACACGCCGTGCAACGTGCAATTCGGCAACAGTTCCTCTGAACTATTCCAAACATGCACCGGATTTCGGCAAGGGGATGCCGAAGTCCTGTTGGCAACAGTAACTTCGAAGTGGTTAAGGAGTTTACCTACCTCGGAGTAAAATCAACTCCACGAATGACAACTTAGTGGAGATTCGACGAAGACTTACCCTAGGAAACCGCTGCTACTTCGGTTTGGCGAAACAAATGGGGTCAAAACTCCTAACTCTGAAGACGAAATGTATGCTCTACAAAACTTTCATCCTGCCAGTTCTGCTGTATGGAGCCGAGTGTTGGACGATAAACAGGAAAGCAGAGCAGATATTGAACACTTTCTAAAGAAAAATTCTTCGTCGGATATTCGGTCCCTTATGCGAGGAGGGCGAATGGAGGAGAAGATATAACCGCGAACTCTATGAGCTGTATCAAGATGTACATGTTGTCCAAAAAGCCAAAACGCGTCAACTTCACTAGCTCGGCCACATCGAGCGAATGGACAATAATGCTCCAACAAAGAGGATCTTCGAATCACAGCCCCCAGGTTCGAGACGATAAGGAAGACCTAACCTCCGTTTTAAGGATCAAGCCATCGCGGATGCCAGAGCGCTTGGTCTAGATAACTGGAAGCAGCGTGCCCGGGATCGAAGAGAGTGGAAGGCTGCCGTGTCTCAGGCAGAGACTCTTCACGGGTTGGGAGCCCGTTACGTCGATAACGTCAACCAAAAATGTATGCACACGATTGAACATGTTCATTCGTTCGCTCGCTGGTTTGTTAGTTTTTTGTAATAAGGTGTTTTCGTGCGTGCGTAACTACATCCACATTGCACAAGTTTAAACACGTTCATTCGTTCGTTTGCTGGGTTGTTAGTTTTTGCATACAATTAGAACAGTGCAGTTCTTTGCAAAAATGTCTTTTAAAAAAAACTGAAGTTATTGAAAAATTGGAAAGAGGTGAGGGCGCCTCGAGTTTGGCCCGGCAGTACGGTGTAGCCAAATCCACAATTTCAGCGATAAATTCGCGAAAAAGCTGTGCAGAAAGCACTGCAAAATAAAAAATTAATTCACGCTATCCAGACAGCACTGTACTCCTTCGCAAGCATAGCTACCCAAACTAACCTAATCTCAAAAGAAAATATTGCAAGAAAAACATTGCGATTAGGTACATATGTATGTCAGTCAAGCCTGGCTTCATGTGAACCATATCCAGGATGGACAAAACTAAGAATTTACGTAGAATCATCAAATTCACTAGAAAAGTGGTAAAAAAAAACAAATTTTTGTGAGAAAGCTTGTAAACATTCGAAATTTGTTGTAACGACTTACATAGTCACTCAATCTTATAGTTCTGCGAGTTTAGAATAAATTCATCAAACACAAGGACTTTTTTTTGATAATTCACAAAGATTTATTTAAAACCACAAAAACTTTAATATTTGAAGTCCAAATTGGAAATGATTTGATTCTCGAACAATTGATGAATACTTAACCTTAAAGGGTCATTAACAGCTGCGCGAATTGCGAACAAACCGTTTTTAGCACATTTATAAGCAATTTTACTATTCCAAAAGAACAGAACTTAATTTATCTATCGATTTAAAAAAAGTTAAATTTCAATTAGTTTTTGTGAAGAAAATAACAATTCGCTGAATTTTCCGCGAATAGGCGAATGCTTTTTGGGAACTGTCAAAGTTTATTCACATTTTACAAAATCCAATTTACAATTTGACCTCACAATTTTGTTGTTTTGTTCTTGGGGATCCTTCTGAAATTGATCCGATGAGGGGACCGCGCTATGATGGCGTTATGACTTAAGCCAGAACTACATTTGTGTGGTCTGGTGTGTCGCTGTGTGTTGTAACGGTATAATGCATTTCTTATGGCTAGAACCACATTTATTTGGTGTGGTGTGTTGTGACGATATCCATTGCTTTTGGGTGTGTGTTACAACATGGCTCTCTGCCGCGTTGGGGCACCATGATACACGAAACAAATTGTGACGCGTCATAACGCTCCGACACGTTTGTGCGCACGCATATACTTGTATGTATTGAATATAAAAACATTGTTTTCAAATTTTTAAAAAGTACAACTACTAGCGTACGCCGACGGTATTGACATAATTGGTAGAACTCAGCGGGCTATCACCGGTGCATTCTTTAGTATCGAAACGGGAGCAGTTAAAATGGGTCTAGCGATAAATAAGGGCAAAACCAAGTATATGCTGTCAACAAGAAGGGACACACAACATCGGCGAATTGGACAGAACGACACAACCGACAGCTATAACTTTGAGGTAGTAAGGGACTTTGTCTACCCTGGCTCTGCTATCGATTCTGAAAACAAAACCTCGGTATGAATAAAATGAAGAATAAGGGTGAGTTCCAAAATGTATCAGATATGTCATAGATGCAAAGTCATAAATTCCAAAATCAAATGGGAAAGTGTTGAAAAAGTCGCAAGTTTCTAAACGCATCCTAAACGTTATAGATGCGCATCAACTGAGCAAACTATGCATCGATAATTTTTTCGATGCTTTGATTGGATATTCAAATCACTCATTTAAATTTATTTTTTTTCGTAAAATATTAGGTCCCGTTTGCGTTGACGGGCTTTGGAGAGGACATTCAACTACGAACTATACGAGCTGAACCGCAACATCGACCTAGTCAAAAAACTCCTCAGGTCCAGGTTCACCCCCGAACTGTTGCGCCACCTAAGAAGGTAAGTTTGAAAGGACATATAGAGCGAATGGACACCAACGCTCCGGCCCGTAGAGTCTTCGAATCAAACCCGGAGTGACAACGCAGAAGAGAGACCTCGCCTTAGGTGGCGTGCACAAGTAGTAGAGGATCCCAACCGACATTGCAACTGTAGGCAGTTAGCTAAGGACCGGGCCAACGGGAGATGCTTGTTGGTTGAGGCTCATGTTCACCCTGAACTGTACGGCCACCTAAGTACATAAATAAGTAAGTATGAATTATTTCGAGCTACAAGCTATTCAAATATTTTTTGTAATATGTGTGCAACCAAGTTCCGCAAGTACGACACGCTACCGATAAGTGTTTATTCAATCACATAAATTGGCTTATTCCATTTCTGGGTGTGTAAATTAATATTCGATTACTTACGTTTATGATTGTTTAGACATCCAACATCTCTTAAGCCACATTGTCGAATAGATTCTTTATCGCTTTCTAGAATAAAATAGTATTCAATATTTGCATAAAGATATTATATGAAATGCATATGAGGGGACTTACTTACTAAAGGATAAAAAAATGGTAAACATTTACAAACTTTTATGATCGTAATCGCTCTGCATTCAGTGATGCAAGACTGAAAGCTGTATTTTTTTGTTATTTGCAGTGACTTCTATTGAAATGTATTTGCGTTAAAAAAGTATAATTAACATCGAAACAAAAGGATATAAGTACATACATACCTCATGGCTAAAACTACAAAATCTTAAATTTGCTGGTATATTTGCTACATCCGGTACAGAATCAACGACTGAGGCTCGAACGGCTATTAGTACGTCGGTACCTTGCTGTCCGAAAGCTGTTAAGAGTGATTTATCAGGAAAATCTTCAGGATCGTGTATAATAATTTCGGATCCATAAAAAAGTCGCTTTGCTGCTAAATAATTGTGAGATTCAACATCTAAGACTACACGCAGGCTTACATCTTCCCCCGCTCCTGAAGTTCGAATTAAGGAAGCATTTAATTGATAATATTCATCTATGTTTGTCTCACTGTGTACGATTACATATATACATATTTACAGATTTATTACTTTGGAACTGAAATCATGTGCAGTCGCTTACATTTCTAGATTGCTTCTCAACGCTTGGTAATTGAAAGAGCAACAATATCCAAAACCAGATTTGGTGGTACGAAAAATTTGCCGGCATGGAACAGATTTTCCGAGCCAAGAGCAGAATTTTAGCATTTTTTTACATGGATGTGCAAGTTCTAGCATCAACTTGTCAGCGGTGTAACCCAAGCGCATTAGAATATCGAAAATAGCAAGATATTCTTCGCTTATTTCTTTGTAATTAATAAGGGCGGATAAATTAGTGAGAAAAACTTCAGCCCTCTCGGCTGAGACTCCATACTTTTTTCTAAATAAATATGAAAAAATTGTATGTATCGTACGAGTATGTATTTATTATTTTTTTTATTACAGTTTTTCTATAATAGCAAACGCATTCGGCTTGTACACCGCATTAATGTTGCAAATAGTCACTCCAGGAAATGGAACATTTGAAATTGGATAGTTGTTAGTCTCAATAGTGGTTATCGTCGGTGAAATCGCGTATCTTTTCCAAACTAAAGCCATTAAGTATAAACCAAAAAATAACCCTATCAGAACTGAAATCAACCACATCACTAACACCAATAAATTGTATATTTTTCCGTTTTGCTTTCGTTTGCTATCGACCAACCAATGAAATCCATGTAAACTCGTTGTGTTAAGAAAATCGTTAGCTACTATTGAAAACAAATGGACACATTTTGTAAGTATTCCCGTCTTGTAATATTCCGACATCACTATGTTGAGTCTATTCGAAATGAAATTTCGTACTAAGTGCGGAATACAATATTAAGTATGAATCCTTGCTTTACTGTTTGTGGATATATGTAGTATACAATTTAATAACGCGAATTGACTTTACAACTGGAATTTGCACTAGCAAATTTCAGCTCTACATATAAGTCATTAGGTTCAATAAAAGAATAAGGACTATAATAATGTGAAGCTAAGTAGCGACATGCAATGATTCCAATATGTAGCATGGGTCAAAACAAAAGCATTAGAAAGAAGGGTATATTAAGTTTGATACATAGATAGTTTCTAACATAGAGACATTGCAATAAAACTTTAGAAAACCACGGCAGAACTATAAAAGAAACACCGGAACATTTAAGAAATAGCTATAAACTTTATTAACATCGATATACTACTACTTGAATATCTAAAGGTTTACTCCATTATATATGTTTTTTACTAACGATTTTAATCAAACTTAACATTACTATGTTGGAGAAGTCCAAAAAAGTGGGTCCGCCAATTCCGTCTGTCTGTCTGTCGGTCTGTCTGTCTGTATATTCGACTGCAGCCTAAACGGCTAGACGTATTTGCTTCAAACTTTATATCTGGGCTCTGTGGGATGAGGTGAAATTGGAATTTTCATTCTAGCCTCAAAATTAAGGGCACTTTACTTAAGGCCAATGTCACTAAAAATGGATTTTATCGAAAACGGCTCCAACGATTTTAATAAAATTTCATATGTGAGTTAGTTGGTGCATAAGCTATTAGAAGGCATACCACGTTTTGCGCGAAAAATGCGTATAACGGTAATTTTACGAATGGGGTGTTTCTCGACTATATCTACAGCGATTGGTCTTAAAATTAATAATTGAGTAATAGGCTGCCTCAGTTTTTTTGTATGATTTTGTTTTCATGGCACCAGCCCATATTTGGTAACCGTAGAGCATTATTGATGTGGCAACTCTCGCTAAGAGTAATCTCTTCTTATGTTTCGGTCCCCCGATATTCGGCATTATCCTTGATAGGGCAGCCGTTGCCTTTGCTGCCTTTTCAGCTGCATATTGTAGGGTAATGCTAAGGTACTTCAGCTCTGGTTTGGAAGATACGACGTGATCGCCCGCGGTTACTCTTATAGTCTCCATGACTCGCCTTCTGCTGATGAGCACTACTTCATTCCTTTCTTCTGCAAGTTGTAGGCCCATGCGTCCTAGCCAGTCCTGGACCATCCCGATAGCTTCATTGCAATCATGCTCCAACTCCTCAATGTGTTTGTTCACTTCAACGATTGGTATGTCATCGGCGAAGCCAATTATTTTCGAAGACCTCGGGGTTCCAAGTCTGAGGACGTCATCATACATTAGGTTCCACAGTAGCTGAACACTGCCTCGTTCCATCATCAGTGTCGTAGAGCAATAATCTATTTCTAAAATAGACCGTTATTATCTTCTACAGGTATTCTGGTACTCTCTTGGCGATAAGTGCTCCCAGGATGTTTTTCCAGTTTGCGGTGGTGAGCCATAGAGGCCTATACGATAAGGGATCCTGTGGTAGTTTACTACCTTTTGGTAGGAGGACCAGTCTTTGTTTCTTCCACTGGTCGGGGAATACATCTTCTATGAGGCAACTCTTATATATATCTGCGAAGATGTGTAGGCGCCATTTGATTGCTGCCTTTAAGGCAATGTTATGGATTCTCTCGACAACAGGCGCCTTTTGGTCCTTGATTTTTTGCGCAGGCTTGCAGGTCTTCTTCTGCGGGGACGAGGGGTATTGGTAACGCCCCCGTCGTATTTACCCTTTCCGTTTGTTCAACCATTTCTTGTTGTTATGGGAGGATAACAGCCACCATGTTTTCGAGAAACACTGTGGACGTAGGCGCGGGTTTCGGCCACCCTTAAGCTTCATCATCACCACTTGGCAGGGTTTTTCTCACAGTTCAATGAAGCTTCTCTTTTCACTGTCTTTAATTGCAGTTTTTAGATTACTCCGGGCGGTTATGAATCTCTCATGGCCGCTGTGTTCCCTGGACCGCTGTTACAATCTGCTACTTCAAGATCCAGAGTGTGTGGTTTCCATCCCCTTTTCTGCGGCTGCCTTCTCTGCTCTCTTCTATTTTCAATGGTGCTGGGTCGTAGCTGGAACTTAATCGCCTGGTGGTCGCTGTGCTTATACATGGTGCATACTTTCCACGCAGCATTCCTTGCAAAACACGTGCTCATAAAGTTGATGCCTATTATTGACCGTCTTCCATTTTTGCTGAAAGTCAGCTCGCTCCTGGAATTCGCGAGAACTATGTCCAACGATGCGAACGCCTCCAGGAGTGTTCTTCATCTGACATTTTTAGTACGTGAACCCCATTTTAACGCCCACTTCCTTTACAAAGCATACATTCCGGCTCTAAGGAGCAATCCTTTGCCTTGTGTCCCTTTCCACCACATCTGTAGCAGTGTTCGGACCGATCTTCACTTTTGCAGCCCATTGCGCGGTGGCCATACCAGAGGAACCGGTAACATCTTTTCAGATCCTGTTTTCCTCTTAATCGGCAATTTACCCACTCGATTCTAACTTTTCCTGTTGACAGCGCCTTGTTGGCGATGCTTGCTATCAGGCTTACTACTGCAGTCTGCGTCCCGGCATAGATTTTGCGCATGGACTTTATTGCAGTTTCCGGTATCGGAACTGCTCTGAGAGCGACTTCTTCCTTGGTGGTGAATCAAGATCCTTCACCTCTATTGTGATGAAGGCTGATGCGCGAAGCTATGTGTGGTGGCCAAAACTTGACCAACAAATTGAATTGAAGGTTCAGCATTGTGTGTATACTTTGTATAGAAGAAGACGTGCTTTTGCCTTTCTCTTTCGTTTTATAAACATTATTCTAAACCCTTTTGCCTTAATTATTCAACTTCTACCGTAGAATTATTCGCGAGTTGTGTTCTCACCTTTAAATAGTTTAGTTTAAAAAAAAAAGTTTCTGATATTAAACAAAAGAACTTATTGAGTGGTACTCTAAAGCCAGTATTACCTTGCTGTATATATCAGCTGTTAAATTCGTTTTTCGACTCATTCTCTACTCCCTGGTTAGTTCATCTTAGTGTACGTTTTGCCAACATTGAAGCATTTGAGACCATACAAATATATTTTGTTCTCTCTTTACACTCAGCGTTGCCACTTCAAAAAAAGAGAAGCGCAGTAGATCATTAAAAAAATGCAGTAGATTGGATCTTTCCGCAGTAGATTTTTTATTAAGATACATAAAACTTAATAAAACTTAATCTTAAAAGTCTTTAATCACTTTAATGGTTTTTTATAAACTTTCCATCAATAAAAGAAAAACTTCGACAATACTCTAAAAGCCCAGGAGAGTCTGAGGTTGTCCAGCAACCGTTGCTGACAATATTCATTTCCTAACAAAAAATTACATTTTCAAGAGTATTTATGTTAAGTTTGTTTCGTAGTTTATTTTTTACTTGGCCTACAATCGAAAACCTTTGCTCTGCAGCAGCACTAGTATGGGGAAGTGAACACAAAATCAACATATACTCGCAAAGTTCGAAAGTGCAGTGAATTGGATTTAGTGGCAGCAGATTTATTTTTTGCGAAAAGTGCAGTAGATCTACTGCTATTGCAGTACAGTGGCAACGCTGCTCCAACTACTACATCACTGAGTGATAATAAAGGAAATTACTCAATTCTCCTGTCAACTACAGACCAACAACTCTGAGAAACATTAGTGATCTCACTCTCCCACATGTGTAGTACATTTTTAGTGCATGTTCTGCCGTCAGCATAGTGGATTCTACCATTGTATATAAATCTAAATGCTCTTAAGGAGTTTAAATCCACCCAAAGTCTGACACGGAAACAGGTTAAAGCTGCACATACATACATATGTAAGAATGGGAAAGAAGAAATGATCTTTCTTACACCTATTTGCCAGTCAAACAAATTTATCTTAACCCTTAACCGCCAGAATCATGATAATGAAAAGCATACCTATATAAGTATATATGTATGTATGTGTATCTACAAACAAAGTTGAACGCAGTCCACCTCGGCAGAAACTTCACAGGACACATAACGATCATCTCTTTTTTTCTGTATTTTCGCTTTCCACCTTTTTTTGTGTGTTTGTTTGGTTCTCTTTTTTTCTCTTTGTTGTCTTTCTTCTCTTCTTACTTGATATCTGCGACTGTAAGAGCAAATGGATAGTTGGGAGCGAATGAGAAAAAAGTTGCCTTGCTTGTTAGAGGCGCTAGTGTCGATATCCTCAAGTGATACTACTATTAGATTTATATACAATGATTCTACTCAACCGAATTTTTTTTTTCTGTTTTGTTTTAATCATTGCATGTTCCAATTTCGAGCCATCATCAATCAAATACTGGAACCACAATTTTTCTAATACTGCAACCATTGTCATTCTGTAACCAGTATAATTTAAGATGGAAACAAACATCATTTCCGGCTTGTAATATTTAAATATTTCAAACCACTAATCATTAGTGACTCTGAATGTTACGTATGCAAAAAAACATGATATTAAACTTTCTTGTGCAATATGCTTTGGGGATAAACATACTAAATGCATAATCATCAAAGGGCAAGACCACAGATTAATACAAATAGTCGACCAGTCATCCCCTGTCCTAAATCCTCTCCCATGATTCTCAATCCGTGAATGCATGTGAATAATATATTACAGGCATCAGCTGATTAAATTTCCTTTAGTGTGAACTAAGTTTTGCATGTGTGAAAATTGAGAGATACATTTCCTTTTTGGTGTGTTCCGAGAAATTCACCCGAATAGCTATAAATTAATTCAGCTCTACAGTATTGTTGTGTATGTCAATTGTTTCATCTTATTGCACTGAATTCAATGCTGCAATTAGATATTGTCATACTCCTTTCGTTTAATAGTTAAAGCACTTTCAAATTGTAATTTCAAATAATAACGAATAGGAAACAAAAAAAATTGCCTGGTGGTAAATTTTTGACACCAAGATGGCTGCGCTCATGGGTTCATCATCGCTCAAAGAATGTGTGCGTGAGGTCCCATTTGATTTGCATTGAAACACCTATACACCTAAAGAGCGATGGGGAAAAACAGCTGTTTTCTGGTGCGTTTTAGCTTGAGGGCCGAAAGAGAGAGCCGCTCTGAGATGACTATCTGTATACGTATATAATCTGAGGCAAGACACTGTGAAAAACATCGCAGAATATCGACGGATGTTTTGCACTGGAAGATTATCAAGCTGTAAAAAACTTTTAACAAATTATCTGCCATTATTTTGCCATTCGTCTGCTGCAACAGCATCAGCCTATCAGCGAGCCCCAACAGCTTATATATAAGCACTACAGAATCAATTAAAAGATCAGCAATCGCAACTACACCTCATTCAACAACAATTAGTTGAACAACAACAGCAATAACATAATCAACTTCAAAAAGAACGTCCACAACAAGAACTTCAACAACACGAGCCTCAGAAACAAGAACACCCATAACAGGAACAAAAACAAACATTTCAGAATCAGCATAAACAACAAAAAACAAAGGCTTCACAACCTAAACAGAAAAACATACGGAAAAGCTACAATCCGTCTGGAACGGATCGTCTAATATCCTATCCTCCTCTCTATAAAGTAGGAGTGGCCAAATTGCATTTCGTACTCAAATATGGCTATAACCTCGAACGTTTGAGGATGTTACATGTAAAATTTTATCAAAATCTATTTTTTGATGAAAACGCCCCCAAAAAGTGGGCGTAGCCAAAACTGATCTATGGGTGAATTGTAGGGAATCTGAATACCTAAATATTTGGACTTAACAAAATTTGTCGGTTTCATATAATTTAGTGAAGTTATAAAAAAGTAGGCGCGGCAGTTGGCGGATGTAAAAAAAATTTACATTTCTACTGTATCTTTTCGTCAGAAGCCCAGATATGAAATTTCAGCGTCCTAGTTAAAAATTTAAGGCCCAAAAATCGGTTTTATGATGAAAACGCCCCCAAAAAGTGGGCGTTGCCAAAACTTTTGTATGAGTGGATTGTAGGGAGTCTGAATACCTAAATATTTGGTCTTAACAAAATTTTTCGGTTTCATATAATTTAGTGAAGTTATGAAAAAGTGGGCGTGGCAGTGGGCGGATTTAAACATTTTTTACACTTGTAATGTATCTTTTTCTCAGAAGCCCAGATATGACGGACGGGCGGTCATCGCTCAATCGATTTCGCGATTGATGCTGATCACGAATATATGTATATACTTTATAGGGTCTATCTCGATTAATTCTCTATGTTACAAACTATGTGTCAAACTTAATATACCCTTAGGATAGGGTATAAAAACTGAACAAACACGTGTTCAGCAACAGCCACATATTTCTGCAATAACTATTTTGGAGTCAACCACTACAAACCGCTATGCAGCATGACGATGACTCTACGAATCCTGCACTTCCTCTCCCACTTATACAATTGGAACCTCCTGAAAAGAGAGTTTTACGCTCCAACTCGCATTTACTTGGGGAACTTCCCTCTATTGAAGTATCATTTGATAATTCGAATATTGATACCACTTTGTCTATACTTTCACCATTTACCAATATTGAGACACGTTCTACGTCAGGTAACTTTAAATCGAACAATACTCGTATATCTACCGCTGGAACTTGTACCTTAAGGGTAGTACCACCACCATTCGTTATATTTTTGTCTCGTTTGTAATACGGCACTAAACCATCTGATATTATTGATTATATTAATAAAAAAAATATCGATGCATGTATCAGATGCATGAGCTTAACAGCAGATAACTTACAAGGTCATTCAAAGTACTTGCAGCAGTGTCTACTAAATACTAAATACTTGTTAATCAAGATTTTTGTCCAAGTAATATACTAGTAAAGGAGTTAATTAACAGGCCCAATTAAAGAGCTTCCTCCTCAAAAAACATACGGAAGTCGCCTTCTTCTATTAAAAAGTGAGAGGACTAAGAACTAAATGCACACAATTTTTGATAAACATCTACAGCTGTTCCTCTGATATACTTATTATTAGTGAAAGTGGATTAGATGACAGCTTTCATAACGACGTCGTTTTTCCACCAAATTTTTCTGTTAATCGTTGTGATCCGTGAATAATAGCACCGTTCCGTGAATAATAGCTCCAAAGATCGTCTTGGTGGTGTAATTATCACAGTGAAAGATGTCCTAATGCCAAAAGAAATCGAATTGTCTAATTTTTCCGATATTGAAATATGCTGTAGCAGAATTAACCTTACAACCTCTTCAAAGTTATATGTTGTATACGTCTACATCCCACCGAGATCCCAGTCATCTGTAGTGACTAGGTATTTGGACGCTTTTCGTTTCATTGAAATCCTTCTTACTGTCTCGGATAAAATATACATATTTGGTGATTTCAACCATCCTAAAATAAAATGGGCTTCAGGAGATGCGGACTGCACATTTCTAAGCCCAAGTAATTCTTTATCAGGATCTGGATCTGATATTGTAGATACGCTACAATCTTTGGGTCTACTTCAAGTTAATCATATAACCAATCATCAAAATCGTACTTTAGACCTCATTTTTACAAACAACAGTGACGATAGCTTCATCTCTAGAAGTCTTACACCAATGGTCTCGGAAGATATGTATCATCCATCTTTATATTTTTTTTTAAATTTGTATACTAATTCTAATTCTTTTAAATTTAATTTCAAAAAAGCTGATTATGCTTATATTTGTGATCAACTTGAGAACTATGACTGGCAGCACTTTTATTCGTTAAAAATTGATGCTTTATGCTCCGAATTTTATCGGGTTTTCAAGGAAATTACCTTAAATATGTTGCTGTAGTCCGCGTGCGTAACTCCTCGGTCAACTCTTGTCCCTGGGATAACGATATTACTTGTTTCTTAAAAACCCAAAAGAATAGAGCTTAGAGGTGGCGTAATAGTTTATTATATAAGGACTACACGTCGTACATAAAACTTAAATCCGAATTTAAATTAGCTCTGTATCATGCTTACCTTAT
Organism: Xylota sylvarum; assembly: GCA_905220385.1. NCBI lineage: Eukaryota > Metazoa > Arthropoda > Insecta > Diptera > Syrphidae > Xylota > Xylota sylvarum. The sequence continues at coordinate 38,195,530 of LR999959.1, forward strand.
AAATATATATCAAAAAGATTAGATCTAAACCGAATCAATTCTGAAACTGAGGCATCTAGCGCCATTTTTCGCAGCTTCGGAAAATTGATGATTTCAGCGAAGGTCTGGGGTAACTTGCATGCCAAGCATTGACAAGCCATTAGAATCCTCAATATCAGCTCCATTCATGTTTAGTTTGGCTACATTGATATTAATCTCGGAGTTGAGCTCGGTTGACATTCGCTGCTGGTGAGACTCTACAGCTTGGGGTCTCAGCCGAGGAGTCGCCAAAGAATAAGTGAAGTCAAGAGTACTGTCATCCGCAAAGGAATGGATTGGATTGCGAGTAAGAGAGAGGTCATTAATAAATATTAAAAGTAGGGTCGGAGAGAGGACTGAGCCCAGGGGTACACCAGCATTGGTTGAGAATGGGGTAGAAGTATATCCGTCCAATACAACTTGTATTGACCGATTACTCAAAAAACTTGCAATCCATGAAGAGAAGATGCTGCCGACACCATAACCTAGGATTTTGCTTAAGAGGCACTGTGCCACACTCTATCGAAAGCTTTAGAGATATCAAGGGCAACTACTCGGCATTCGCCGTGATGGTGAATACTTTGGTTCCATTTTTCTGTTACGTACACCATAAGGTCACCTGTAAAACGTTGTTGACGGAAACCGTACTGACGGTCATTGAGAAGACGGTTTCTTTCGACATATTTCATGAGATGGAAGTTAACAATGCTCTCCATGACCTCGGAGAGCACTGATGTTAGGGCAATGGGTCGGTAGTTCGAAGGGGATGTTTTATTGCTTTTTATTTATTAGGGATCGGCTGGACGTGCGCGAGTTTCCACCAATCCGGAAAGATGCCTGTAGAATATGACAAGTGGAAGAGCTTACGTAGAGGTTTAGCCAGGGAAGAAGAACACCTCTTCAAAACAAGGGGAGGGATCCCATCTGGACCTGAAGATTAGTTACTTTTAAGATCTTTGAGGACTCGAGCTACTGAGCGGGTTCGGAAAATATTTGTCCTAGTGTATATTGAACCGTATTCAGTAATGGTGGTGGAAGAGAAGTATTTGGCAAGGTGGAATTCGCAGCGAACATAGCTGCTAGCAGATTGGCTTTCTTTTGGGAGTCAGTGATACTTTGATCATTGTGGACAAGACCTGGGATAGATGATGAGGCGAAGCCTTTAACTCTTTTAACGAAAGACCAAAAAGATTTACTGCCTTTGCACGCTTTAAAATTGAGTTGCAGTCATTTCTAGCCCGTTTATAGAGACTACGGTTTTCCTCAAAAGGTGTTTGGCGCCATAACGCAAAAGCCTCTTCCTTCTTCCGGACGGCAATCGCACAGGTCGGATTGAACCAGAGTTCTTGTTTGGGTTTGATACTAACAGTTTTACTTGGGATGAAGGAGCGCATTCCAAGTAAAACCAAGACTGTGATCATGTTAGTAGCGGCGTTTACATCTCTATTGAGGAAGCATAGAAACCATAGAGACCGGCATTTTCTTATTGCCAGATTGTTCTTCGAGGGTATCTTCTGTTAACTGAATGCTGATGGGAGTGCGAGAATTTTGCTGATACCAGACAATGATCCGATCTCCCCAGGGGAGAAGAAACTGCGATTGAATATTTGTCGGGAAGAGAGGTTAAAAACAGGTCTAGAGTGTGTTGGCCGTGACCGTAACATCGGGAATGTGCGTGGCCTTGTCCACAAGCTGAGTAAGGTGGTTAAACTCAGCGAAGATCTCTGTGTAACGACCTTCAGGTGTTGTTGGTCCAGAGTGGCGAAGCCAACTAGTATTATGGACGTTGAAATCACCCGCAATAACTATTTCAGTTTTGGGATAGCGGGATAAAATACTAGTTATTGATTCAGAAATTTTATCGAGGTGTTGAAATTTCAATTCTTTTATTGAACCGGGGCTTCGATAAAGAAGACAGAAGTGAATTGAATGCTTCCCGATGGAAAATTTGATCCAGAAACACTGAAAAAGTGGATCATCTGAGCTATCGAATTGGGGCTGCAGTTGGAAGCTCACTTCATTATTTACGTAGAACGCGATACCTCTACGTGGTACAAATAACGGCACCAGTGTATACCCTGCTATTGTGAATTCACTGGGATCAGTGTCATCGTTAAGCTGGGTTTCACTTAGTGCCATTACCGCTGGTTTGTGCGTGAAGATATGGGTTGCAACAGCAAAGAAGTTGCCTCTTAGCCCACGAATATTTGTGTACAACCTCGAAAATTTCCATCAAAAAATAATTTATAACTAAATATTTAAAATGTTACACTCCACTATGAATGAGAGAATGCTAGTTTATTAAAAAAGAAAGAGGTGGCAACCCTGCTGGTAGTAACTATGCCTTATCAGCGGGGTTGACACGTAATGCTCTCAATTAAAAAACTAGCGGACACTCATTCAATCGCATGCAATCGAAAGACAATGACAAACATACACACGCACAAGCAAGTTGGCTGCTTGCAGACCCGCTATACGGCGAGAGAGCTTACCGCCGTTTGCATTATGCGTGGGGGAAGGGTAAAGTGGATGGACGCACTGCGTTTTTTGTTGATTTATTTTTGGTTTTAGTTTTGTTTTTAATATTGATGGTGAATTTTTTTTTTTTTTTTTGTGATATGTACATACATATATATTGAGTTTGTAAAAAACACTTGGTCACTGCACTGTTGTCCTTGCTGTTTAAACAGATTAGATTTCCTCATTCAACAACGGGTAAAACACCTGCGGAGCTTTTAATGGATATTTTTCAACCCGATGACAGAGAACAGATTTTGCTGTCCCCTGAAGGGGTCGGGCGAGTAAGGAAATTTGAAACTGGAGACATCGTTTGGTTCCGCAACTACTCGACTGGCCCTGTGTGGATCGAAGGTGGATCGAATCGAAGTCACCGGACCTGTGTCGTATGTCGTAAGGTCAATCGAAAATAAGATAGCCTGCCATCACGTGGACCAAATAAAACACCGTGTGAATGAATGTCTGCAGAGATAACGGCTGCCAGTGGATGTACTAGAGATGACCATGATCAGGTAGTGCCGGCAAGTACGTCTCCGTTTGTACCCCCTGCCGCGAAAACTGAAGTCTCGGTTGAACAAGTGCCCATACGCTTACAGAGGCGTTTGAGTCAACACCCAACGAAACAGAGTTATCCCGACCGCGCTCATCAACCCAGCTACCGATAATGTTACCTGATACGGTAGAGTGATAAGAGCCCCTCAGAGATTTGGAACAAACTAAGATGGGAGAAATGTGTAATCTCTGTGTAATCTCCACCACTTTATGACAGTTACTTCATGGAAACCTTACAGGTGTCATTAGTGAAGAAAACACATTTTTTTGTTTTAAGAAACAAGGACTCCATCTTTGTAAGTTGTGGAATTACAATAAGAACATACAGAAAAGCTACAATCCGTCTAGAACGGATCGTGAGGTACCCTATCCTCCTTTCTATGTAAGCCTTATAAAGTGGGCGTGATCATATTTCATTTTGTACTGATATATGACGATAACGTCAAACGTTTGAGGATGTTAAATGAACATACAATTTCGTGAAAATCGGTTTTTTTATGAAAAGGCCCCCAAAAGTGGACGTGGGTAAAACTGTTGTATGGGTGAATTGTAGGGAATCTAAATGCCTAAATATTTAGTCTTAACAAAAATTTTCGGTTTCATATAATTTAGTGAAATTATGAAAAAGTGAGCGTGGCAATGGGCGGATTTCAAAAATGTTTACACTTGTACTGCTTCTCCTTCTCAATAGCTCAGATATGAAATTTCATCCTAAGGGTATATTAAGTTTGACTCATAGTTTGTAACATTGAAAAATAATCCAGATAGACCCTATAAAGTATAAACATATATTCGTGATCAGCATCAATAGCGAAATCGTCCGCCTGTCCGTCCTTATGACACTGCTTTTTGGGCCTTAAATTTTGAACTAGGACGATGGAAGCGTAAAAATTTTTAAATTCGCCCGGTGCCACGACATAACTTCACTAAATTATATGAAACTGAAAAAATGTATTAAGATAAAATATTTAGGCATTTAGATTCCCTACGTTTTCGTCAAAAAACCGATGATGAAATTTTACATGTAACATCCTCATCAAACGTTCGACGTTCGACTTAATAGGAAGGAAGATAGGCTGTCATACGATCCGTTCTAGACGGATTGTAGCTTTTCTGTATGTTTGTATTTGTATTCATCGGCGACATAACACAATGATACAATTTAATAGTATATTTAATTGTATAATTTAATTGTACAATTTAATGGTATTCATTGTGTAGATAAAATTGCTACCGAATTGCCTACTTTTAGAATTTTTTTTGACCGCTTGCATGGTAGTCTTAGATTTGGGTAGGTAATTCGGTACATTTAATGTTTTTTTTACCATTTTTGTCTGACAAAAAATGGGGTTTTCTACAACTTCTGTTAGTCTTCGGTGAAAAAGTTATTTAACATAATTTGTAGAAAATTTATCATCCGTTTTGTTAGCCGTGCGTTTTTATAGCTATAATAGTTCAGAAGTTATACTATTAACAGTGGTTACACCTTTAAATCGGAGGTGTCTCACTTCAACGGGCTATAACGGTAAATGGAGTGAAAACAGACCCCCCTGCCGTACGATTTTTTGTTCGCCGGAACTTCAGGAATCTTCCCTTAAAGCATTGACCTTCTTAACTGGGACACCCTGTATATAAATGTATATTATTCGAGTGATTACGAACCAGACCGCAGTGTTGGGTCCCTTTTCGTTTCTCTTCCACGATCCATCTTAGCCCGAGAGTCTCTCCGGATTTCTCCCTAATCTCTTTTTCACGAGATCCAGGATTTTCTTATGATCGTAGATAGTACCGCGCGAGTGCCAGTCGGTATCCTGGTGTAGAGAAAGTGCCATCGATTCCCAGCGGCAGAATACCTAGGATCACTTCCATTGCGCATGTTGGTGTCGTTCGTATTACCCCCGGCGATCCCTTATCTAACTGATTGTTTACACATTTCTGTGTGACTTTTAGAGATGACTAAAATCCAACCTCCGCATACCGAGTGTATAGTGTCTACAACATGCGCAATATAATGCAATGAACAAAACGACAAGATACTACATCTTCCCAGGTGGTTGTCCAAAGTTTAAGGGTATATCGGTCTCCTCCACCAAGATCGAATAAACCCGGGAAACGACGTCCACCGGGAGCGCCCGCGCGCGAATATCAATAGCTTTGAGCGAAATATCAAAGCTTTGAGGAAGAAAATAAAGCACTCCGAATCTATCTATCAAAATCTTAAGAAAGAGATAGACTTATTAAAAAAACATTCAGAAAAGCTACAAATCCTATCCTCCTTCCTATGTAGCCATTATAAAGTGGGCGGGGCCATATTGCATTTCGTACTGGAATATGACAATAACTTGGAACGTTTGAAGAAGCCCCCTAGAAAGTGGGTGTGGCCAAACAAACTGAATATTTAAATATTTGGTTTTAACAAAAGTTTTCGGTTTCATATAATTTAGTGAAGTTATGAAAAGTGGGCGTGGCAGTGGGCGGATTTTAAAAATGTTTACACTTGTACTACTTGACGAACGGTCGGACGGGCGGACTGACTTGGCTCAATCGACTTCGCTATTGATACTGATCACGAATATATATACTTTATAGGGTCTATCTTGATTATTTCCCTATGTTACAAACTATGTGTCAAACTTAATATACCCTTAGGATAGGGTATAAACATACAGTAAAGGTACAATCCGCTTAGAACAGATCGTACGATACTATCCTTCTTGTTTTGCACTGCAGTGTATTTTTGGATCGTCGAGTTACGATAACTTTGATCGAACATACACATGTATAGATTATATAGATTTTAGTACCAAAATATTATTATAATCTGTTGCGCATCTTATCTAAAAGAAGATGTGTATGTACATACGCGCTCATACATACTTATGTACATATATGTATGTATGAGTTCTTTATCGTTTACAGTTCTTACATTTAAATGTATTGCGCATCGAATACTTAAGATGAAGTTACTATTTATCTACACAGCATTTAGTACCCGTCTATAACGGACTTAATATCCGTTTACAACGGATCGATTGAAACCCTACCCATGCTCTATTGTACCAGTCTTAATAAACTAAAAGCCGATTGTAACATGTCTTTATGTCTGTTCTTGGATAATATAATTATTGATACTATTGAAATTACATACATATGTACATATGTATAATGACATTTTAATGTTAAGAATTAGTACGTGCATACAAATATGTAAATATCCAATTAGAGCTAATCTGTAAAAATAAATAAGACTACTTATGAATATGTAATAACTATTTAACGACATGTTACTACTAATGAACTATATGTACTACTGAACATTTCAAGTAAAATAATGTACAATAATTGGTTTAACGTAATTGCAAAAAGTTACCACCTGTAAGCGTAATTGTACTAACGATTGTTATTTAATAGTTAAACAAAGATATTAACATTTAAAAGTTTTATGAAATCTGTCCTTTATCTGTTACATATGACTCATAACCAGCTGTTCGAGTGGTAAGATTTTTAATTTTGAAACAAGTTATCATCAAAAGTGCTGAAAGTATACATATTAATAATGATATAGCAGCGGCTACAGATGAAATCGTCGACGTTGTTACGCAGGTTTCCAATATATTGCTCTGCAAATTTGATTTAACTGCTTCTTCTTCTCCTTCTTGAAGAACACGTAGTGATTGAAATAAATTAATATTCTCTGATAACGATCCAGTTGCTGGGGCACCAGTAGTTGAATTTAGGACGTCTCGCTTAGAAATCGCCTTTAAATTTCTCCAATGGCATGGTTGGCTCTAAAATTGATATACAAATTTTTCATTAATCAAATTATACCTATTATGCTCAGTAATAAATGGTAGTGCATCGTAAAACTTAAATGTAAAATGCGAAAATTTTTTCTAATTTTTGTGATTATTTAACCCTAGAACACTAATCCTCGCCTGTGAGGCACTTCACAATCGTTTTTTTTTTTTGCAGTTTTCCCAAAATTTACCACTCGCATCAGATTCTGTTTCCTTGCCAACCATAAATGAACCATAGTTAATATAGTTAATTTATGTTACCAACTCAGTTTACAGTAAAATGCAGTGGATAGCGCACGTTAGTTAAATTTGAGTTATTTATTTCCAAATTAAAGAGTTCTGTGTCGCCTGAGAGTCGAGGATTAAAATTTAAGGTAATTTTATTCAAATCTTTAATTTTACTTTTTTGTAGTATTTTACCAATTTGCATTAATAAATATTAAGAAAATTGTATTTACACTTAAGATGGATTCCAATAAAGTGCAATTAATCCAGTGGTTACAAGAACTGTCCGACGATGAGACAGAAAATGAAGATATGTAGTTTGGAAATCAAAGATTTCGATTCGGATGATAGTTTGGCTGACCTCACATATTTAGCTGATTCTGACGTTGAGTTGGCTAACACAGCGGTAGAAGGGCAAAGTGAAGCTAACATTCCATCAACTTCAATTTCAAATACACTTCAGCGCATTGTAAGAGCAGAAAATTCATCGAATATGCATTACCTAGAACGTACACTCAGTCATGAAAGTCTACATACAGCGCTGAAAAATGCTTAATTTGAAATGAATTTTGGTTGTTTTTCTTGTTTTCTTTGAATTACTTGAGGATATGATTTGTTTTTGTTTTGAATCATGTTTTTAAACAATAATAATGTTATCTAATAAAAAACAAATTTGAAATTTTGTCTATAAATGAGGATTTAGCACTTTTCAGTGCTACAGTCAGACTTTCGTGACTGACTGTAGGTCACCGAACTGCTTCGGGTGTACAGAGAACTAAGTTTCTAAAAATGGCTAATTTTTAAATTAACGTGAAGGCCGCAAAAAACTTTTTTATTTATATATTGTTTTTAGCAGAGCTAATACTTCATTTTTGAAAAATTTTGAACACATTTTTTAAAAGTCACTTACTTGTAAAGTGAAAAAGTGTGTTAAACAATTTTACGTGTTTGTTATCAAAATCTTAAATACTATAAAATCCAAAATGCTTAGGCTGCAAAAGTCCTTGTAATCACAGTTTCTGAAAAACCCCTAGACGTAGTAACTTGAAATTTTGCACAGTAATTTGTTATATCCTCTATATGTTCGATAAGAAGGGATTTTTCGAAATTCGAGGTCTAAGTGGGAGAAAGGCGATTAATATCGATTTTTTCGTAATTAAAAATTGTTTACACAGCCCTTACTAAATAATGGCTTATATAATTTAAAAACAAAAAAAGTTGTTTTTAGTAATTTCGTCCCCGATTCATTTAAGCTATAAATCATCCTTCTACGTTGCTCTGAAGCTGAGCAATGCTCATAACACTCAATCAAATCATCCCAATAATTTGCTATCACTGGAGACCACAGCCAGCAGACGTGCACCAGTTGCTATCATTGCAATAGCGGGTGTGTGGGTGCGCGCGCATTGACATGATCGTTTTTGAATTTCAGTCATGCTTCTTTATAAGTAAAAACGTTTGGCATGTTTGCAATTTTATTAATTCTGATATTAATAGAAGAAGAAAAATGATGATACGTACATATATGAAACCGGCGATCCTACCGGAGAAGGAGGATCTCTACATACCTTTCGCTACGTTGAAACTCTTATTTAAGACTAAAGAGATCCCTCATCAGTACAATAGTAGGTGTCATTACGGAACACTGTGCCATAGGGAGACATGCCTTCAGGCTGGGTTTCCCGGCAAACAACCTCTGTAAAAGGTGCATGGACGAGGAAGAGGAAGAGACTATTCTTCGCCTCATATGCACTTGCCAAGCTCTCCTTCAACTCGAAGGAAACTGTATCTAGGAGAGTACTTCTTCGACAACCTTGGCGAATTAACTAACATAAGTATTAACCGCCTCCAGTTCTTTATAATAAGCTCATGTTGGTTCAACGGGTAGTTGAAGACACTAGATACTGTGGTATCACAATGGGCCTATTCTGGCCTAAGTGTGGCTGCACTTTCTGAAGCCTGCCAACCGAACCCATCCTAACCTATGTATATGAGACAGACATTTCAGAGGCCGATTGGCCCATTCTTTGTTTTGGTATACATGAACGATTATTTTTTTCAGAAGATAATAAGGAAAGATTCAAAAATTCTCGAAAGACCATTAATGGCATTTTTCGAACTAAGCAACATCAACTATTTCCCCGAATACATACCTTTGTACTGGAAGGTATTTTATTACGTCTGGAAAAATAATAATTTTGTAAGAAAAAACAGAGAACGGAAGTACCCGAACACTCTGGATAAAAAAGACCATGTAATCGGTAGGATTTATATTGTTCATCCGATCAACATCGAGTGCTATTACCTCCATTCCCTGCTTCACGAAGTTCGAGGGCCTTTCCTTTTCAAACTTAAAGACGGTAGCTGCCTTCATTCATCCTACATTCCACTAAGTTTGCAGGGACTATTGGAAGAGGGAAGATATTGGAACCAGATAATGGAAGCTTCTATCTCTGATTTATGTTATTGATATCTGTTCACTATAATGCTGGTTGCTCGTTTTTGCGAAGGTCTGAGTAAAGATATAAAATAGCAGTTAATTGTTGGGACTGTATGATGAACATAGTATGGAAATCTACAACAAATACTTGATACTGCTCGAGAATTTAGTGGTTGCGGTGGGATATCACTATGATATCGCTATGAATTACCACAGCCCTTAGTGAAACTCCTGTCAAGCTTGATTACTTAAGAGAAATGTCATATGACATAGATGATCTATAAAACTACCCACTTCTCAACTGCAAGAGGAAATTTTATAATGAAATCATTCAAAGTTTCAAAACAACAGATGATAACATTTTGTTCTTGGACGCTGCAGGCGGGACGGAAAACATTTTTCTCAATAACCTGTTGCTTGATAAAGTAAGAGCATTGATGTCGCTTCGTCTGGAATAGCTGCAACACTTTTGGAATGGGATTGCACATTCAGTATTCAAGCTACATCTCAATTCAAACACATTTGCAAGACCTCTTCGCAACATATATAAGTAAAGTCATATGTAATGTCATAGTCTTGGATGAGTGCACTATGTCACATAAAAGAGTTTTGTGCTGACAAAATACGCGCCTGCCTAAATTCATCCTACTTGTGACCAAAAACGAAGCAGCTGTGTCTTAAACATACAGATAAGATACAATCCCTGTGAAACGAACTACTAAAGTGGGCGCGGCATACTGTAATTTTGTATTGAATTCCTACGACAACTTTGAAGAGAAATATTTTACACTTCTACTGGTTCTTCTTCTCAAAGCCCAGATATGACATTTCATCCTCCCAGTTCCCAAATTTAGAGTATAATATATACTTTATAGGATTTATCTGTATTATTTCTACTATGCATCAAACTTAATATACCCTACAGAGTATAAAAAGAATATGAGGGTACATTAAGGACTTGGTTGGGACGTGGATGGTAAAGAGTCTACGCAGCTTGAAAACTGAAATAGACGACGGAAATATAGAAGAAGAAAAGGGAAAAATACAAATTCTTAATACTTTGAGTCAAATCGTGAGGGACATAAAGACGTTCCGGATTTGAAGAACATACCCAACAAACCAATTCCAACGCTAAGGGAGCGGACTATACTAACAAAAAAAATGATGCAATCGAAATTAGTGCTTAACTTTAGCTTAAATTAAATACTTTTGATATGACCTACAATTCTATTGGCACAGTAGATAGTAGATAACGAACAAGTAATGGATTAAATAAAATAAATAAACATTTGGCGCGACAGGTCCATGGGACCCAGGGCCTAGCTTCTCATAACCATTCGTGTTGTACGTGTTATATTCTTCACCCAAAATGGAAGGACAATTTTTTATTTGAGAAGCTTTTTCGTGACAGTTGTACTCTCAGATGTTTGTCAGATATTCGCGAGAGGTGGGGCCGTGAAAGAAATTTGTAGGTTTTGTCTAGGGATTGAACCATTAACCTTTGCCCCGTAGTCCACCGTACTAACCACTTGAGCCACGGCGGTGCGTTACCTGTTGGAATACTTGCATGCTCTCAACCCCCCAGTTATTCCTTCCCCGAATGCAGGTGAAAGCTTTCCATAAAATGTGATAGAGCTGCGGCCAAGTGATAATTGTGTTTACACCTAGAATCCCTTTTATTCCATATTACTTCAATTTTCATCGTAGGTCTGTTTCGCGATGACAATATATAAAGCTTAGCTTAACTCATATACATAGTTTAACTCACAGTATGCCCAATGTACAGTCTATTGCAACAACAGCAAACATATGTATGTATTATACAAAGAGGTGGTGACCAAATAAGCAAAGCCGCAGGTCTAAAAGTTTCGTAACACTATACGTAAATTATCGACCTCGAATTAAATAATATATACATATATGTACGTACGTGGTTACACGGTTTATAAAAATGACATATTTAAATATGAGACTTTGTAAATTTGCTTTGATATCGATTTTTAGTTTATTAATTTGGCTTGCTTAGAAAATATATTGCAGAGATCCAATAATAAAAATTAGCGCTACGTACCTTCATATCAACATACTTATTCATACCGTGCATTTTAAAAACACACGAGCGAAGCCGGTCAGGTCGGCTAGTTCTAATTAAAGTTACAAATGATTTGTTTTTCTCAAAGGGGAACGTTTTACAAAGTATGATAAATACTTTTAAAAGGTATAAATAACTGTTTTAAATGATTTATCGGGTGTTTTTATTTTTGTTAATAATACGATAGTAGATAACCACGACCCTATCATAAGGATATACATACATGCATACTAAGTTTGATACATACAAGGTGGCACAAAAGTGAACACCCTATCGGAAGATGCTATAATTTTTGCAAATGGCAGTCCGACACCAACTCAACTGGGCAAACATTACGACGTTTAGCCGCTCGCCTAGAAGAGTATGGGACAGCACGAGACGCTGCCAGATCTTGCCGGCCCCGAAGCAACCGTTCTGCTGAGAATATCGCAGCTTTGGCTGAAGCTGTCGCAGAGGTTCCGGAGTATCGACCAGACGATGTGCCACGCAATTGAGCATCAATCGGCGGTCTTTACAGCGAATTTTGGTGAAAGACTAAAGAAAACTTTTCATCGAAAATCATCATGAGCGACGAGGCCAATTTCCATCTCTGTGGATATGAATAAGCAAAATTATCGCTTCTGGGGCACCGAAAATCCGCGTATAATCCCCATCCATGAAGATCCATTACACCCGCTCAAAGTTACTACATGGTGTGTTGTTTACGCTGGAGGCGTTGTCGGGCGTTATTTTTTGCGGAAACGCCGTGGCCAAAGGACTACTGTGGACACGAGGGCTACAGAGTCATGACTTTCGCCTTCCTCAATTGGATGAATTGGGACTGGAGAACATGTGGTTGCAACAGGATGGAGCAACGGCGCATACTGCACGAGCCACAACCGAAATTCTAAGGGCTGCATTTCCGGGTCGCCTAATCTCTCGTTTTGGCGATTTGCACTGATTTAACCGTTCCAGCCTTCTTTTTGGGGGACCTATCTCCGGAAGTTCTGGCAAGAGTGATGAAAAACGCCATAAATCGGACCCGAATGGTCATCAATTCTGACGGCGGCCACTTAGCCGATATCATTGGTTCATAATTCAAAAGCAAACCCAAAGTTTGTGGGCGTGGCCAAAATCGAAGTATGGGTAAATTGTAGACAATCTGAATATCTAAATATTTTGTCTTAATAAAATTTTTGGGTTTCATATAATTTAGTGAAGTTATGAAAAAGTGGGCGGATTTCAAACATTTTTACACTTGTACTGTATGGGTGAGTTCCGAAATGTATCAGATGCGTCGGAGATGCAAAGTCATAAGTTCCAAAAGTCAAATGAGAAAGTTTTGACAAAGTCGCAAGTTTCTAAACGTATCCTAAACGTTATCTATGCGCCTCAACTGAGCAAACTATGCATCGATCATTTTTTCGATGCTTTTATTTGACTGACTCACTCATTTAAATTTATTTTTCATTCAACGTTTGTCATTTTATTTTGGCAATTGCCTACTACGTTGCCAAATATCATAATTGTGCAGTGTAAAATGTATACAATCTATCGAAGTTGCATGCGAATCAAAAAAATAGTACTTACTTACTTACTTAACAGCCTCCCGACCCGTGAAGAGTCTCTGCCTGAGACACGGTAGCCTTCCACTCTTTTCGATCCCGGGCACGCTGTTTCCAGTTATCTAGACCAAGCGCTCTGGCATCCGCGATAGTTTGATCCTTAAAACAAAGGTTCGGTCTTCCTTGGCGTCTCGAACCTGGGGGCTGTGATTCGAAGATCCTCTTTGTTGGAGCATTATTGTCCATTCGTTCGATGTGGCCGAGCCAGTGTAGTTGACGCGTTTTGGCTTTTTGGACTACATTCACATCTTGGTACAGCTCATAGAGTTCGCGGTTGTATCTTCTCCTCCATTCGTCCTCCTCGCATACGGGACCGAATATCCGACGAAGAATTTTTCTTTCGAAAGAAAAAATATCTGCTCTGCTTTCTTGCTTATCGTCCAACACTCGGCTCCATACAGCAGAACTGGCAGGATGAAAGTTTTGTAGAGCATACATTTCGTCTTCAGAGTTAGGAGTTTTCACCCCATTTGTTTCGCCAAACCGAAGTAGCAGCGGTTTCCTAGGGTAAGTCTTCGTCGAATCTCCACTAAGGTGTCATTCGTGGAGTTGATAGTAAACTCCTTAACAACTTCGAAGTTACTGTTGCCAACAGTGACGTTCTGTCCTAGTCGGTGGACAGATGCTTCTTTGTTTGTTGACAACGTGTACTTGGTTTTGTCCTCATAGGCAGTTAAGACGTCATGAGCAAAAAGAACCGAATAATAAATCCTTCTCTTATTAAGAGGCTTAAGGTCGATTAACGCACATCTGGATTCACAATTGGGAATGTTGTTACTATCCCACGATAGCTTTCTGAGGGCAATCTTGTAAACCGCTTTTGAATCATTTCAATCCGTATCTCACTATTGTAATAGAAGGCATTCACAGACTATACAGCAGCACTCAAGGACAGGTCGAATTAAAGAAATATATAGTGACTTTATAGTTAATAGATCCTGAAATTCTTCAATCAACATGAACAGAAAATGTAAATTGCGCATCAAAGATAACTCCTAGATCCTTCTAATTAGTAACTCTTTTCAGGCAAGAATTTAGAATCACACAATCATACATTACAGAGGACCTACTTCTAGAAAATGTTGCAATTGTACACTTATCGATATTGAAACTCAATCCATTATCACCACACCATTTCGTGACATTATTAACGTCATTTTGCAGTTTTAGCACGTCCGACATTGACTTAACGGCCTTAAATATTTTCAAATCGTCTGCATATAAGAGACAGTTTGAATTTGAAATGTAAGAGTGTAAATCATTTATAAATAAAAGAAACAGCAATGGACCTAGATGGCTACCTTGGGGTTCTCCAGATTAGTTAAAAATTTCATCTGAGAGTACATTGGTTCTGTATACTGTTTACGATTAGTTAGGTACCTACTGATCCATCTTAAGATATTAGAATGAAATCCAATCATTTCCAATTCCTTCACAAGAACATGGTGTTGAACATGATCAAATGCTTTAGCAAAATCAGTATAAATCGTATCAACTTGAGAACACATTTCTATATTACGAAGGCAATAATTCGAAAAAATTACCAAATTTGTTGTGGTGGACCTTCCACGTACAAACCCATGTTTTTGTTCGGAGATATGGTTTCGTACTGCTGCATACAATTTATTTTTTACAATAGCTTCGAATATTTTGGGAATTAAAGGAAGCTTCGCAATTGGTCTATAATTTTCAACAAATCTCTTACACTCGGATTTATAAAAAGATGTAATGAACGAGCTTTTCCAGCAATCTAAAAATTCGCCACGGCATAAGGACATGTTAAAAGGCTTTACTATATTAAACTTGCAAAGTTTTAGAAATATGAGTGGAAAATTATCAGGTGGAAAGCTTGTACTTGAACTGAGACCCGACAAATCCATTAAAACTTCTTTCTCAGTTATGCTCATATCAGTAATTTCGCTACAAGAGGGAATCGTACTGCAGTCAATTGATTCATTGACGAAATTTAATTGAAAAAATAAAGCAACCATATCACATACTACTTTCAAATTATTCTCACTGGAAATGCCATTATAAACCATATTGGACGGGATACCAAACGACTTACGTTTAGTGTTAATAAACGACCAAAATGTTTTAGAATCATGCTTAATTTTGGATTCAATAGACCATAAGTACTGCCTGTACACAAACTTCTTAAGAAATTCATATTCATTTCTGAGTTGACAAAACTTGCCTCGCAAAGCTATCATAGATTTACTCTTTTTATGAGCCTTAAGCATAGCATTTTTAATTTCGATAAACTTTTATTAAACCAGACGGGCCTTTTAGAGTGTTTTGAACGTTTAACCGGCACATACGAAATCGATAATTCCAATATGTTTCCAAACGTAGTGTATGCTGCATCTAAATTCGAAGTGTCTAGGATTTCTTGCCAGTCAAATGAAGATAAATAACAATTAATAGAATCAAAATCACCCTTATTAAAATCGAGTTTCAGATCGTAAATGCGATTATCAGAAATATAAGAGTTTAGAACTGATAAATTAAATGAAATATGTAATGCTTTATGAAAAAACATTATTATTTGACAGCAAAAAATCCGCTTCAGAAACAGAAACTTCGAGCTCTTTATCTATAAAAACTAGATCCAAAGTTCTTCCAATAGAGTTACGAACTGAATTTAAAATACAAATTTTTAGCGCGACAGCAGTAAATATTTCAGCGGAGAAAAAGCTTTCATTCAGCCAAGTCTCCGACAAGGCAATAACATCATATGGACAGTCAGCTACAGCAATGAAGAAATCGTTTATTTTGTTCTCATTCCTCCCATATTTTGGTAATAGAGAGAGAGAGAGAACAGCACACATTAGTGGACGGGACGTCGACAGCTGGAGGTAAAGGAACTTGCACTAAGTGAGATTGACTGTAGGTGGATCAATGTCGTTTTTTTGATGAAATTTAAATTCGCGAACCCGAATTCCCTTCTGCCACAAATTAGAGGTGAGGAAAATAGATGTTAAATCCTCCGGAACACCCAATTTGAAATTTACATATTTCAGCGACAATTTCTCAATACCAGATTTTATTAATTTGTAACATGCAATTTCCGATAAATCGATGTGGAACACCGAAGAAACATATTGAAGTTCTGATTGAGATGTAGGTTTAAATGATGACAGATGAAGCCATTTCAATTGCGTTAGTACATCTAAAGACGAAGTGCTATTAGTTCCAATGATTGTTTTTCCAGAAGAGGGCCGGGATGATTTTGAAGCGGTATTAGCAAGAGTTTGAACATTCGTAGCAGCAGCAGTTATGGTAGAGACGTTAGATGAATTTGGTTCTGTAACAGCTGATGGAGCAGACTTGGCTTTAGCTAGAACAGCTTTGGAAGTGTGTGGACTGTTAGCATTCAGTTGTTTTGCAACGGTTTTATTTCGCGAGCCAGATTCTTTATTAAGAGCAGGGGAGGCACGACCGGGTGCGTTGACCCTACTAAGCGTTTGAGAGCGCGTTTGGGGTTTACCACTTATAGTTAATGAAGACATCGAAACTATTTTTTTTAATTCTATAATTTCATTGGATAGGGTATAAAAATACAGCCAAAGAACATCGGGTGACAACTTTTACGCCACCTTGTAATTTGTAACATAGAGAAATAATTGAGTTAGACGAAATGAGGATGAACTTTTACGTCTATAAATTAAAAAAAGGATCCTATACAGGTGTAAAGTTTTTTTTTAAATCCACCCATTATATCAAATATTTAGTTACTTAAGTTATTTACAATTCACCCATTTATTGTATACAGTCATGCCAACTATTTGGGACGTTTTCATTAAAAAAACGATTTTCATTTTATGCAACTAACATCTACACATACCTATATATATATGTACTCGTACGTTCGATGTTATTGAATCATTGTAGCTCAATGAAGAATGATAGGATATCGTATGATCCGCTTCAGTCGGATTGTAGCTGTTGTACTACATTGTAATATCCACACCCAAACCGAAAACGGACAGCGCCACCCATGGGAGATGTTTAACAATATTGTAATATCCAGACCGAAACCGAAAACGGACAGCACCACCTACGGGAGCTTTAATACCTATATTTTCATTCATGTGTCTGTTCTAGTTATCGAATATTCTAGACACATGACTAGAACATTCTGTTACCAGAACTTTCGGAGTCTTTCTAGAATGGTGAAATTCGGTATAAATACATCAACCAACTGGGAAGCAGACACAGTTGATTTTAAGCGATAGAAGATGTGAAGTGAAATTGTAAAAGGTGAAATATACATAAATGTTGTTGGATTGTGAGTAAAGTTGAATTGATGTGTTAAATACATATTATTGGATTGCTATTAAAGTAGAATTGATGTGTTAAATAAATGCTATTGAATAATAAAGTGAATCAGTAAACGAATTTCAAAGCGATAAGTAATAAAGAATTTGATAATTTGAAAGTGTGATTAAAAGAGAACTTGTTTGATTATTGGAGAAATGGAGGAGGACGATAAAGGTTAATCATTTACAGAACGGTTTTATCATCCGAATCCTAGCAAGGATATTACAATATATTATATCTTAGTATATATAATATATATTATATCTTAATTTAAACATTTAATTCTTTAAGCAAAGCGCACTGTTCTGTATAAAGAAAGGAAGTTGAAGTATTTAAGTAAACTCAGCCTTACCTATTACATATTGTGACCTAGCCCGACGGGTTCCCAACTTCACTTGTAAATCAAATGCCACTTATCATCAGAGAATAAAAGCACATTTTCTTAAAAAGTAGGCACTTGCGGGACCTATCAGCTCGATTACAAATGGTTGCAGGCACTTACACAGCACGACCGACAGGATCTTGTATGCAATGTTAATAGTTGGTGCAGTTTAGAGGGTCTTCTTTTTTGTAGATCGCGTACTTTCGTCGTTGTCGCCATTTAACAGTCTGCAGAAGTTATTTTTCCATATCGTCAGCACCGACTGTGACTCAACTACAAGCTTTCCTTGTACATCTCTACAGGTCTCTGTTCGGGTCTTGTTGCATTGACACTTTCTTTTTACCTTTTGGTAAAACTTTCAAGCAATGTTCCTGGAGTAAAGTTTCTCTAATTCCACTATCCCGCGTTTCTCGTGCTCTTTCTTTTTCCTCTGAAGAAACCGATGTTCATCCCTCTCCTTTTGTTCATAGAGCCCACGAGCCGCTTCGAAGGCGAGTTATTTTACTGCATGTGCTTGCCGGCATTGTTCATCAAACCAGGGGTTTCGGTCTATAGCACATGTGGGTGGCAATGGTGTAGTGGTAATGTATTCGGCTCTTGTGTAGCAGGTTGTTGGTTCAAGCCCAAACCATAGCTATTAAATTTTTCTAATAAAAACTGACCCCCTATCTCAACCTAGAGTGTACACACACAGAGTTCTAACCGAATGCACAAAAAAAACCTACAAAAGTTCCCTGACTAGTTCAGACACCATCCACGGAGTAATGAAACCTAATACCACTTGAGTTTCAACCATTACACATACAGAAAAATCTGTCCTATTTTCTCACTGGTTTCCTCCGACTTTACGCCATGCAGACGTAAGTCAAAAATATCACTTGCTCTGTGTTATTATAAGGGGATTCATAATCCCTTGAGCGTAAGTATTAATAGTTAATTAATATTATGCGTAAGATTAATTGAATCTGGGGGTTTGTTGCGATTGCAGCGTTGTTATGGCATCTGAAATATCCCTAGCCGTACATACCTTGCCTGCAACTAAGTAGTAGTTTTCGTCTATGTTGGCCGCTCGAAATGTTCGGACATCTAAAATACTGGAGGAGTGCTTTACGTCGATCTCAACATGGTCAATTTGGTCGACGGTTTGATGAGCTGGTGACTGTCATGTCCCCTTATGAGTGTTGAGGTTACGTAACATTATGTAAAATTACGTCCCGCAGCAAAATCAAATGAAATTATATGAAACCGAAAGTTTTTGTTAAGAGTATTTAGATTCCCTACGATTCACCCATACAACAGTTCTGCCTTTCTCCCACTTTTTGGGGCGTTTTCATGAAAACTGATTTTGACGAAATTTTGCATGTAACACCTCAAACGTTCGACGTTATCGTCGTATTTCAGTACAAAATGCAATGTGGCCACGCCCACTTTATAGGGGCTACGTAGAAAGGAGGATAGGGAATAATACGATCCGCTCCAGACGGATTGTAGCTTTTCTGTATGTTTATGCTTACTTTTGAGCATGACGAAAATATTAAAAAGATACCCGAAATTAAAGATATCATTGGAATGAAAGTACAGATTCATGCCTTAAGGACATCAAAACAATGCAGGAATTGCCAAAAGTATGGACATACACATAAATACTGCAGCTCTAACCTAAGATGCGGTAAGTGCGCACGAAACCACCATACTAAGGACTGTATGAGAACCTCAAAAATGCGCCAATTGCAACAAAAAACATCCAGCTAACTACAGAAGCTGCCTGGTTGCAAATCAGATTCAACTAGGACGCACCTAAAGTCAGCAAGGACCTAAAACCAAAAACGCTAAAAAAGTACCCAGAGTCTGAGAAATTGGCAAAAAAAAACCTAAAACCATAGACAGGGGCTGGTACAGAAATGGCCTATGTATGCACAAGCTGCATCAAAAAATGTAGAAAAATCAACAAACATAACAAAAACAAAACTGCCTACTAGTATGGGAACCTTCAAGCAAAAAATTCTTAATAGAATGGAAAGCATTGAATAAAATAATAAAGCTATATTAGAAAGAATATCGTTTCTTGAAAGGCAAAGCAGCAACCAAAAACTGCACTAAAAAGACAAACATGATGGATGATGTAAAAACCCTAGAATGGAATGCTAATGGTATCAAGAATTGTAAAGAAGAAATTCAAGTACCTAACTCTCGACATAAATCTAATAGCTATATGCCCTGTGTCAGAGACGCACTTTAGATTTGAAACAAACTTCAATCTGCATGGGTATGAGCTATATCACTCCCCACATGCCCATAATTCTGCAAAAGGAGGAGCTGCAGTTCTAATAAAGAAGACATTCGATCACCGTATAGAAGCTGAATTCCAATCATGTGCGATTTAAGGAATATCAATAAATATAAGAACGAAAAGCGGGCAAATATCAGTTGCATCTATTTACTGTTCCCCAGCTATAAACTTAAGAAAAATGATTTTAAAAGAATATGTGAATTCTGCAATAGATCTATCGCAGGGGGAGATTTTAGTGCCAAAAATAAGTATTGGGGATCTAGATTGACAAATACGAGAGGAAGAGAACTATATAATTTTTCGGCGAACGAAATTTCCAAAGAAATAAAAGAAGGCTTCAATACAAAAAAAGCCACGGGATTTGATTTGATAATTGGAGAAATCATACAACAATACCAAAAAAGGGTTTAAAGAAACTGGTACAAATTATAAATGCAGCATTCAGGATAAGGTATGTACCAAACAGTCGCTGTTGATGCTTCACATCATTTATTTTACAAATTTTCTTAAATTTTTATTATACTTCACGATGTTAATACTGCCTTGATATTTAATACTTTTATTAAATTATGAAAATGTTCTCGCTATAAATGTTGACCAAACGTATCCTAATTAATGAATTTGCGATGTAATTTTGTGGAATATAGACAATCTAAGCTTATAAAAAGCGAATTAAACTTAGATTTATTCTCTTTTTTCCTGAAACCTTGTATGGATAAAATTCGTTTTCTTTTTCAAAATCGTCGTTGTATGTAGTTAAAAAAAACGCTTTGAACATTTTTTGGTGCCGAAACCCGGGAATATTAGTTGTATTTCCCTATCATAAAAATTAATTTAAAAGTTAAAGTTTTATAAAGCATATACTAGTTATACTAGTTATACTAGTGTACGTTTAATTCAAAATAACAAATAGATTCTACACTATCGAACAAGCACCCAGTCTGTGGAACCACTTAAGAGCATACTCTTGTTGATCATCGTTGGAAACATCGCCACCACGGATTGTTGGTAAAAAGTCGAATTTAAATTGCACTATAAAATAAATTATAATAATATACGTAAATATGCTATAAAACAAACATACATATATTAATCATATATATTATATTTACACATAAGTATAATTTAAAAACTATATGTATATACATACATATATAAGTGCATGAAGTGCAAGGTACAAAGTACAAGACATACATACTATATGTACAGTCATAGAAGTGTTAAATGCATCTTTTGTTCGCCGCTGAAAATTTAAGAGCTGAGGGATAAGTCGCAGAAAAAGAGAATACGTGAATTTATAGTTTGTTGGGAAATTTGAATTTGGTGCATAGTTCGCCTTCCTTTATTTTCCCCTTCTTCGTTGAGTTGCGGACTCTCACTCCAGCGTTATTTATTAAATTCGCCGCATAAAATCGTTGTTCGATCTGCCGTAATAAAAGCTTGATTTCTCGTTGTTGCCTTTGGAGTCGTGTTGGATATAGGATTGGAACTGTTAAATTGAATGATTTCATTGTCTTTGAGTTAAAGTTTGCACCTCTTCTGCTGCAATTCGCCTCGAATAAATGCTTATCATTTCGTTGTTGCTGATACACTCGCCGTTGGATTGATTCATTTGAATTGAATTATTAAAATTTTCCTCATTGACCTTGAAGGAGATCGTTGTTGGTGAAAGCTTATTCGAGTAGAATTTATAAGTTGTTGGTTTCTATTCCATAGTTTAGTAATGAGAATTAGGGTGAGTTAAGAGTTCTGCGATCTACAACAAAAGGAAATATAAATAGAATCAAAAAGCTGATTGCAGAAAAGAGTTCTTCACTTTGAATTACTGAGTTGGAATGTCGGTTAGGTATTCTCGAATCATATGTTAAACAAAATGTAAATGTTCAACTCTCTATAGAGAAAATGTATATTGTTGGAGAGGAAAAAGCGAATGCGAACAGTAGAGCGGATGTTACAGAAGCCGAGTGCTAGTGTTTGTGATAACCTAAATGCAACAATGATGCCCCTGCAACATTCTACGAGATCATCAAAATTAGAGCGGATTAAGTTGCCAATTTTTTCTGGAAAGTTTTCGGAGGTCCCAAACTTTATAGGAGTTTTTAGTAGCCTAGTGGATGAAAATGATTTCTTGGATAATCTACAAAAATGTAATTATCTAAGAAGTTGCTTATCAGGGTCGGCGTTGAGTGCGGTGCAGGAATTTGAATTGACCAGTCGAAACTACTCTAAGGCAATAGATCGCTTAAAAAAAGGTTTGACAGTAAGGCGATTATAATTCAAAAACACGTTAATGGAATTTTAGAAATTTCGAAAGCTCTTCCGTTAATTTGCGGGATTTGGAGGATAGTTTTAACACCCATCTAGCTGCCATGCTTAATATTGGCGACTATAAGGACATTGCCGAGTCAATTTTGATTTCCTTCGCATTAGACAGGGTTGATTCTGATACAAGAGCCAATTGTGATGGGTTTTTTGACCATTCGAAGCTACCGTCATGGCTGGAGTTTTCTAAGTTGTTAGATCGTCGTTGTAAAACTCCAGAAGCAAGAGAATCCAAGATGAAAAAGGTGGAATCGACTGCCAACAATAATAATTTCCGTCCTCGTCCTCGAAACTCAAATAGGAACCAGTCGTCTATAAATAGTCTAATAAATCCAAATGTGAATTTTGCCAGTCGAGTACGCATGATATCGTGCGTTGTCTTGAGTTTAATCAATTGTCAGTAGCAAATCGGTTTCAAGAAGTTAAGAGACGCGTTCTGTGTATCAATTGTTTGGGGAAAGGTCATTCAGTAAGGAGATGCAACTTATCGAGGTGCGCTATTTGTTCATTACCACATCATTGCTTACTTCATAGATTCACGATGAACAATGTGGTGAAAGAAGTAGCTTCAGGGAATGATGCAACCCCAAATACTAGTACCAGTTGTACTACCACTATTATTTCGGCGGTACTTGAACCTAGCCGTTCCAGTGTGATTTTGGCCACTGCTATTGTCTACATAAAAGATAGGTTTGGTAGATGTTAAGTACTGATATAAATTATAAAGAGGTAACACTTAAAACGTCATCTATACTTAAGTCCTATTAACTAATTATATATTTGCACTATTGTACACAACTTCACTTTCTACAAAACTTACAACTATCATCTTTATACCCTTATTGTATCTCTCTCACTTCTAAAATAAATCCCATGAATTGTAGTTGGTGGTCTTTTTAATCTCTTTTAATCTGCGTCCATCCGCATATCATAACCACGCATTCACTAGTAGATTTCAGCCAGTTAGAGCCTTACTAGATTTTGCATCGCAGTTGACTGCCCGAACACAATGGTGTGTCTGTGTCCGTAGCTGTGTCGATAGTAGGACCTGTCAAAAGTACAACACACACAAAATCAATACTGCGAACACAATGGGTAGCTGTGTCGGTAGTAGGCTGCTGTGTCGGTATTACGAGTTGATGAACTTTTAACTTCTGTGGCGCGACAAGTTTGACAGCCGAGAAATAACAGAAAAACGAACAGAGCGAGAGAAAAATTATTGAAATTTGTGTGAGAGCTCAACAAAAAGGTAGATAAAATGGAAGAAAAGGATGTAGAAAAATTTGATAATTAATGCGTTACTTTTATTTTGAAATTTTAGCTCAATTGCAAAAACAATGCTTTAACTTACTTCAATAAAATTTTAGTTCAAATTGAAAAAAACAAATACAATATCAATCAGCTGACTTTTGTTTGACGCGATCTTTTGTTTCCAAACGCGACACACTATTGTGGGCGAAATTTTTTGAAGTGGCGACACACAATCTGAAAGGTGCTACTATCGACAGAAGCCAGTTGCAAATTCAGGATTTCTGATTTCGAGCAAAGGTAGGATATGTTGATTTTAAGGGCTATCACCAATGTGCAACCTGAAAAGAAGATGGATATTTCCGGTTGGAATATAAATAAAAAAAAAAATAGACCTGTTGATAGGCGAAGACAACTTTTTTCAACTCCTTTGTGTCAGGCAGATCAAACTTGGCCCCCATTTACCTATTTTACAGAAGACGTTGTTAGGTTGGATAGCATCTGGAAGCTATGGACTATCCAATATTCCTCAAGCTGCCTGCATGTTAGTTGGTTGTTCGACGTCGAAGACGCATCGTTAAACGAGACGGTCAACAAGTTTTCGGAAATGGAAGAAGTAAACCACAAGCCAATGTTTCTGTCGCCAGAAGAAGAAAAATGTTAAATAGCGTTTTTAAGAACCGTTCGACGGCAAGATGATGGCCGATTCGTCGTACCCATTCTAATCGATGAGAAGAAAGGACAATTGGGAGATTCTTTGAACCAGGCGAGAAAAAGGTTTTTTTCAATTTGGAAAGGCTACTACAGAAGGTGGAGAAGTACCTGGAGAGCAATACATTTAATTCATGGAGGAATATGAGAGTTGTCCCAAAAGATGAAGTCCCTCTGATTCGCTATTTTGCTCCTCATCAGTTTGTTCTGAGACCTGATACGCTGACCACGAAACTTAGGGTAGTTTTTGATTGTAGCGCCAAAACTTCCTCCAATGTCTCGTTAAATGACATTTTCTTAAAAGGACCAGTGATTCAGGATGACCTGTACAACATTATACTTCGTTTTAGATCTTATAAATTTGTAATTACCGCAGATATTTCTAAAAAATATAGGCAGATATTAATGAGTAATGAAGATCAAAATTTTCAAGGCATTTTATGGAGATCTAGCGAGCAGGAGTTTTTACTAGCTTAAAGGTTGAAGACAGTAACTTACGGTACTACATCAGCTCCATACCTGGCTACTCGATGTCTGAAATTGCTAGCGGAGAAAAGTGTATCACTGTTTCCCATAGGTGCTAAGGTTATAAGCGAAGATTTTATACATGGGTGATATGATCACTGGTGCTGATACGTTGGAAAGTATTTATCAAATCTATAGTGAAGTTAGATACATACTTCAAACTGCAGGTTTTGAGTTGCGAAATTGGTACAGTAACGATGCCAGCGTATTAAAGAAGATTTCTGGGGATGACAGTGAAAGTGATTCTTTGCGTATCAATGATAATGATGTCATAAACACGTTAGGCGTCGTATGGAATTCAGTGAAAGATGAATTTCAGTACATTACCACAAATATTGATTTTTTAGAGCCCATAACCAAAAAGACTGTACTACCAGAACTCGCCCAAATATTCGATCCTTTAGGATTAATAAATCCAATATTTGTAAAAGGCAAAATAATAATGCAGGACCTCTGGATCTCCAAATGCAGTTGGGACTCACAGTGGGAAGAATTTTGCAAGGATATTTCGCGTTTAAACACAATCAAGGTAGATAGATACATTCACTGCTCCAATCTGTCAAACCATAGGGTTGAGTTGCATGGATTTGCGGATACATTAATTCGTGCGTATGGTTGTGCTGTGTATCTTCGTGTTGTAGATTACATTTTGGAAATGTAAAATGCAATTTGTTGATCGCCAAGTCAAAAGTAGCCCCTATCAAAACCAAGTGGCTTCCGCGATTGGAATTGTGTGCTGCCGTCTTACTAGTCGATTTGGTGCAAAGAATTTTACCCAATCTCATCGAGGACGTTGAGGAGATATATCTTTGGTCAGACTCCGTGATTGTCCAACATTGGATTGGCGCATACCCCTCAGCATGGGAAATATTCGTTGCCATTTGGGTATCAAAGATACAATCTGAACTACCAGCTGCTATTTGAAGACAAGGCCAATCCGGCTGACATCGTATCTCGTGGTACATATACATCCGAGTTAATGGAGAGTATATGGTTTGCTGAGCCACAGCACCCCCAAAGGAAAATTGGCCAAAACATAAAATAAACCCCTCTTTCATTAAAAAGGAAACAAGCAACTCGGTGGTCTTACTAGCTAAGGTAATTTCAGCTGAATTTTCAGACTATTTTGCGCGATTTAGCAGCTACCTAAAAGTTATCCGGATTTTCGGATACGTTGTTCGATTTATAAAATCTTTTAAACGAAAAAACCAATCCAAGTTCTGACGCCCCCGTAAACTCTAGGTCACCAGAATTGACAGTGGAAGAACTTGAAGAATCTCTTCAACGAATCATCTGGAATATTCAGCAAACTTATTTCCAGGAGGAAATTGAAGATCTAAGAAAAAAACAGACGATAAGCCGAAAAAGTGTCATCAGTAACCTCAATCCTTTCCTTGATGATGATCACTGTATAGAGCTCTTGCGAGTTGGTGGGCGTTTGCAGAATGCAGACATCCCTTATAATGTCAATTGCGAGACAACGGTTGTGGGTGGTCAACGCTCAGAAGCTAGCGAAGAAGACTGTTCATTCCAGCTATCACTGCTTCCGATACAAGCCAAAACTTTTAAAGCAGATCATGGGTGATCTACCAGCCAGCAGAGTGACGATATCTAGGCCATTTGCGAAGTTAGGCGTTGATTTCTGTGGACCCTTTCATATCTCCCAAGGACGTCGAGGTTACTGCACGCATAAAGCATACGTGACCGTGTTTATTGACTTCGCTACGAAGGCTACTCACTTGGAGGACGTGTCGGATTTGTCGACTCAAGGTTTCTTAGCTGCTTTAAAACGATTTATTGCACGACGTGGCCTACGTGAGGAAATCCATTACGACAATGGGACGAATTTCGTTGGAGCTCGTAATGAGCTCAAAGAGCTTTACATGGCGGTCTTGAAGCAACAGAAGGAGAACATTATCTCGTCATGGTGCGCAGTCCATCGTATAAGGTTCCTGCATATACCTTCCAGAGCCCCACACTTCGTTGGCTTATGGGAAGCAGCCGTCACGTCACGTCTGCTAAATCTCATCTCCACAGGACAGTGAAGCAGGCTTTTTTTTAACGTATGAAGAATTTTCTACTGTAATTACTGAGATTGAAGCGATCATGAATTCTCGCCTAGTTTGTGTACTAAAACCAGATCCAAACGATAAGCAAGTTTTAACCCCTGGTCATTTTTTAATCGGCGATGCTTTAAATTCTATTCCAGAGCTTAAAATTCCAAGAGATATACCCCCCTTAAAACGATGGCGGAGACTTACGCAGATAAAGCAGCACTTTTGGACGAGATGGTCTAAGGAGTATCTGCTGGATTTACAACTCTGAGAATGCAAAAGTTGGTACTGTAGCATTGATAAGTGATGACAACTTACCACCACAACAATGGCTTCTGGGAAGAATCGAGCGACTTGTTACTGCTGCCGATGGGAAGGTTAGAGTTGCAGACGTCAAGACCAAGGGAGTTGTAGTAAGAAGACCGATTCATCGCCTGGCCCCACTATCATATTGTTGAAGTGCCTCTTTTCCCGGTCGACCCTTCAAGGCGGGCAGTATGTTGAATTTGAATTTTCATTATACTTTACGATGTTAATACTTCCTTGATATTTAATACTTTTTTTAAATTATGAAAATGTTCTCGCTATAAATGTTGACCAAACGTATCCTAATTAATGAATTAATTTAATGAATTAATTAATGAATTAATAAAGTAATTTTGTGGAACATAGACAATCTAAGCTTATAAAAAGCGAATTAAACGTAGAATTATTCTCTTTTTTCCTGAAACCGTGTATGGATAAAATTCGTTTTCTATTCAAAATCGTCGTTGTAGTTCAAAAACGCTTTGAACAGGCGCAGTGATAATTATGATAACAAAATACCAAGCAAACCACCTAGGAAAGTTCAAAAATTTTAGAGTCTTATATATTGCAGCGATATTTTAAAATTAAACAAGGAGATGAGTACTCCATATTGAGAGAAATAGAAGCTGGTTTACCACAAGGCAGTATTCTAGGCCGTGTATTATATCTTTTATTTACCAGCGATCTATCAAAAAGTGAAGAAATAACTATGGCAACATTTGTAGATGATACAGCTGTACTTGCTGTATCTGAAACTACAGAAGGCAGTGAACAATATTTCAAAGTGGACCAAGAAATGGCAAATTAAATGACCTAAAGTCGGTTCATATCAATTCTACGAATAAAAATGTTCAGCACATCCCAGTATTCATAAATAATAATGTAGTAGAATATGCAAACACTGCAAAATACTCTAGATGCAAAGCTGCGCTGGAAATCGCATGTTAAAAAAAAGAGACGAATTGCACATTCGTTACAGTAAAATGTATTGTCTTATTAGGAGATACTCTTGTTTGTCCAACTACAATTACCTACTGCTTTATAAACAAATTCTAAAACCAGTATGGACCTACGGGCTCCAGATGTGGGCATGCACATGCAAAACAATTTGAAAAAAATTCAAACTCTTTAAAATAAAGTGCTACGGAATATAGTAAATGCACCATGATATGTACATACGAAACTCTGATCTGTATAGAGATCTAGAAATTGACTTGATTGAAGATAAAGCCAAAAAAGTAGCTAATAGCTAATGATCACAAGAAAATAGTCGGGTTTACCACGATATCTAGAAAAATAAAATATAGAAAACAAAAATCTAGAAAAAAAAATCTTGAAAGCAAAATCTCGAATACCAAAAATCGAATGATAAAAATCTAGAATTAATATTAATTTTTGAGACAATGATAACTATTCGCTCGCAAGGATATATGTAAGTCCCTGTTCAGTGGGACATGAATCCACAATCGAGTTACAGACTTACAAATGTATGTCCCAAACCGTTGCGCATAAGTTCAGTTTTTTTTGTCGAATATAGGACATAAGTTCACAATTTTTGGGAAGATAATCAAGCAAAATTGTGATACGTAGTATGTAAGGTCACACTCTTGTGTGAACTTTGTTTTTTTTTTATGAAAATGTGTTAAACTAAAAAAAACTCGAAAGAAATTATGTTTTCGAGATTTAGTCTTTCGGGATTTCTGTACTTTGTAGATTTTGTGCCATTCGAGATTTATAAGATTTATTTTCGAGATTTTTGTCGTTCTAGATTTAAGGCGTTCTAGCTAACGTGGTGTTCCCAAATAGTGATTAATATTGTTAAAAGAAAAAGGTAACCGACAAAAAGAGGTATTTTAAATTTTCAAAAAGTGCGATAATAATCTGAAGAGCTAGAACACAATTTCTGTTCCATCTGAGCCCAATCCCAACGGGATAGGTACATCTCTGCTATTCGCTGAAATGCTTCAGCAGAGTGACTTGTGTTTTTGACGCAGAAAATTATTTTAAGAAGTATGTAAATAACATAGATATACAAACTGTCTATTAAATATTGTTATTTAATAGTTAAATTTTCTGTAGCTTCTAGGCAATTTCCATTTTATGCATTAATAAATCGCAATACGAAGATTTAAAATAAAATGACCGACTGGGTCATCGTCCTAGCACCTTAATGCTATAATTCTACAATCTTATAAAAACTGAAATTCAAATCTTGTTTTTCTTACACATGATGCCTAATAAAGTGGGTGTGACATTCTGCATTGATGTGATGAATTTGCATTAGATGGAATTGATAACATTGAACTGATGGTATCTGGGCGATCTCACAAATTTCTTTTTTTTTGTAAAAACGTTCTCAAAAAGTGGGCGTGGCCATAATTGGCATTCAGGTGAATTTTAGAAAACTTCAATGCCTATTAATTTTGTTTTAATAAATTGTTTCTATTTGTAGCAAAAAAAATTTAAAAAGTTTAAATTCTTGAAAATTGGACGTGGCATTTTCTAATTTTGTTACGTCATGTCCTTGCATTTGTCATACTGATGTCACATTACAATTTTAAACCATAAAATAGCCGAGAAACAGCTAATTTGTAAAATTACCATTATATGTACGTATTTTTCGTGCAAAACGTGGTATGAAATCTAATAGCATATGCCCATACTAACTTACATACGAAATCTTATCAAAATCGTTAACATTAGAATAGGATACAAATACGCGTAAACTAAAGTCGACTTAAGATAGCCTATCTTTTCAGCAGAAAATATATCTATACTTAATAGAGTCCATCTCGATTATTATTTCTCTGGAGAGAAACTGGAGAGGTATACTGAGTAAGAAGAACATAGTTAAAAGTGTATAGTCATGACATATAGAAAAGCTACAATCCGTCTGAAACGAATTATTATTATTTATTTATTTATTTACCAATGGATTACAAAAATCTGCTAGTTACATACAACTTAACCTAACTTAAAAGCTAGTATGCAAAAATAAAAAAAAATAATAATAATATTAATCACCCTTATTCCGCGAGGCGTTTTACTAAGACGCCAATTGTCATTTTCTAATGCTTTGCGTGAGAAACAGCAAATTTGATTAAAATCATTAGAGCCGTTTTCGAGAAAATCCATTTTTAGTGATATCGGCCTTAAGTAAAGTACCCTTCATTTTGAATTAAAAATGAAAATTCCAATTTCACCTCTAGGAATCATCCCATAGACCACAGATATGAAGTTTGAAGAAAATCCGTCCAACCGGACAGACAGACAGACGGAATTGGCGGACCCACTTTTTTGGACTTCTCCATCATAGTAATGTCAAGTTTGATTAAAATCTCGAGTTCAAAATTTTTCACGAAACCAATACTTGTCCTATAGGAATAGGTGCAAGTAAAAATATAGTAACCTAAGTGCAATTGCGAAGCTTTATGATGAAAAGAATTATTAAGCAAAGAAAAATCAGCAGACTGAATATAATACAGTAAGTCTTTTTTTTAAAAGTAAGATCTAAAATTCTTCCTAAGTTGTTTCTTACATTATTAATCTAAAATAACTCAAGAGAAGAAAGTGAATCAACGACTCGTCATCGTTCATCACGTTAAAAGGAATCAATATCTTTTCTTCTTCCATGTAACACCAATCGATGTCACCAATGTTAAAATCGCTGAAAATACAAGGAGACTGTTTAGTCGTTAATCCACTAACTAAATAACTAATATTTGAGATATGGCTTGAATAAATATCTAATCCGCTCGTTGGACGAATATAATTAACAATAAAGAAAATATCTAGAACAGAAGCTAAGCACTTAGAACTAATACATGCACATAGTTGTTAAATATCATCTGAATCGTTCTGCAAACTACATAGCTTACTATTAAAGGTAGTACGTACGGCAACAAGAACACCACCTCCACGTTCGCATCCAAGCGAGGGAGAGCGATCTTTCCGGTAAACGAAGTACGACGAGTCAAATAGTTCCGATGATATGATGATACGTTTTGACAATAACAATAACGTCATATGCATGCAATGACGACGAACTGAATAGCTTGTTTGTTTTCAGATAGACGGTCCACTGAAGACAAGCAGGGGCGGACATCAAGAGGAGACGCATTGGTGTCTATGCTTACTCGATGACAGACTTTTTCGGGGATAATTGATACCCTAACCCCCTTCCTATGTAGCCCTTACAAAGTCGGCATGGCCGTATTGCATTTTTTTACCCTACCCTAGGGGATTATTAAGTTTGACACATAGTTTGTAACATAGAGAAATAATGGACATGGATCTTATAAAGTATACATATTTATTCGTGATCAGTATCAATAGCAAAATCGATTGAGCCATGTCCGTCCATTCATATGACACCGCTTTTTGGGCCTTAAATTTTGAACTAGGAGGATGATATTTCATATCTGGGCATTTGAGAAATAGAAGCAGTACAAGCGTAAAAATTTGGAAATACACTCACTTTTCCATAACTCCATTATTTTACATGAAATCGAAAAAAAAATGTTCAATTCATCCATACATCTTTTTTGGCCACGGCCACTTTTTGGGGGCGCTTTCATCAAAATACTGATTTGGTGAAATTTTGCATGTAATACCCTCAAACGTTCGTATGTAGTTATCGTAATAATTAAAAAAACAAATGCAATACGTGCTGCATAGGGTAGTACGTACGGCAACAAGAACACCACCTCCACGTTCGCATCCAAGCGAGGGAGAGCGATCTTTCCGGTAAACGAAGTACGACGAGTCAAATAGTTCCGATGATATGATGATACGTTTTGACAATAACAATAACGTCATATTCATGCAATGACGACGAACTGAATAGTTTGTTTGTTTTCAGATAGACGGTCCACTGAAGACAAGCAGGGGCGGACATCAAGAGGAGACGCATTGGTGTCTATGCTTACTCGATGACAGACTTTTTCGGGGATAATTGATACCCTAACCCCCTTCCTATGTAGCCCTTACAAAGTCGGCATGGCCTTATTGCATGTTTTGACCCTACCCTAGGGGATTATTAAGTTTGACACATAGTTTGTAACATAGAGAAATAATGGACATGGATCTTATAAAGTATACATATTTATTCGTGATCAGTATCAATAGCAAAATCGATTGAGCCATGTCCGTCCATTCATATGACACCGCTTTTTGGGCCTTAAATTTTGAACTAGGAGGATGATATTTCATATCTGGGCATTTGAGAAATAGAAGCAGTACAAGCGTAAAAATTTGGAAATACACTCACTTTTCCATAACTCCATTATTTTACATGAAATCGAAAAAAAAATGTTCAATTCATCCATACATCTTTTTTGGCCACGGCCACTTTTTGGGGGCGCTTTCATCAAAATACTGATTTGGTGAAATTTTGCATGTAATACCCTCAAACGTTCGTATGTAGTTATCGTAATAATTAAAAAAACAAATGCAATACGTGCTGCATAGGGTAGTGGATAGAGTATCACAAGAACCGTTCCAGACGGATTGTAGTCTTTCTGAATGTTTTTACTGAACTACAATTCACCCATACATCAATTTTGGTCTCGCCCAATTTTTGGGAGCGTTCTCATTAAAAAGCATCATCAACCGTTCGAAGTTGTCGTTGTAATTCAATTAAACAATTAAGAGCACGACTGGTTCGTACGTTTTTGCTCCTTAATGCTATAAGTTTAGAATTTTATTAGTATAACAATTCAAGTCCTGCTAATCCTAATAAACTGGTCGTGGCATTCTACATTTTTGATGAAATTATAATGATAACATTAACCTGATCTGTCTCGGAGATTTTACAATTTTTATTTGTTGTTATATTTCCCAAATTTTTTCAATATCTAGTAAAAAATATGAATAAATTAAATTTTTTAAAAGTTCCGAAACTTGCTACGTCAAATCTTTGCATTTGCGATATACACGTCAGATATTAATTTTAAACCCAGTCGTTGAAGAAATAGCCGAGAAAAAGATTAAAAAGTACCGTTATACATATGTATTTTTAGCAAAAAACGTAGTATTCCATCTGATAGCATATACACAGTCAAAATGGCCCACCACTAACCAATATATATTCATTTAGCCAAGCAAATTCAAGGAAATTAGTAGAAATAAAAACTGGAAGTATTTGTTTATATTAGTTTATGGAGGCGTACGAAATACTCAAACAAAAAAAATCTTCATTGGACAAAATCTCTAAGAATTTAAATCTAACTTGTTATTATCTCCGGAGAGAAAATAGTTTTGGACAAAATCTCCAACGAAACAAAGTTTTTTGTGACATACATAATGTCAAGTGACACAACGCCAATAGGATGCTTATACAAAGCGTCATAAGGCCAAATTCTAGCATTTGGGAAATCAGCTTTAGGCCAAATTATTTTAAAGAAGCTTTGCATACACCCAACCTCTCACCAACTACAAATCTAACATTCTAAGCAGGAGGCTTTAAGTGACGTAAGGCCAAAATTATCAAAGTGTTGTAAAACCGCGATTCGAACCGGATATTCGAGAGGGGATTTTAGCCCGCTTTTTCATAACTTCACTAAATTATATGAAACCGAAAAATTTTGTTAAGACCAAATATTTAGGCATTTAGATTCCCTACAATTCGCCCATACAACAGTTTTGGCCACGTCCACTTTTTGGAGGCGTTTAAAAAAATTTTGATGAAATTTACATGTAACATCCTCAAACGTTCGGCATTATAGTCATATTTCAGTATAAATGCAATATGGCCACGCCCACTTTATAGAAAGGAGGATAAGGTATCATACGATCCGTTCCAGACGGATTGTAGTTTTTCTTTATGTTGGTTATTTTATTTGGTTGTTCTCTTTTTTTTTTCTTATATCCTCCGTGTTAGCTGAGTTCTATTAGTTGCTTTTAGAAATACAGCGCCACACTTCAATTGGGATTCGGCAATTAGTTGTTGAGCATTACAAAAATGGAAAAAGTCAAAGGCAAATTGCAGCAATTGTTAATAAGGCGCGGGAAAAAATAAGAAGTATTATTAAAAGATACAGAAAGAAAAAAAGAGTTGCTAATAAGCTAAGAGTTAGTCCAAAGAAGATTTTTCTGAGCGCCTAAAGTTTCGAGATATGGTGGGTTGTTTGCAATGCAAAGACGATCCGAAGAGTTCTACGCGGAGCAGGTTTAAATGGTAGAATTGAAAGTAAGAAGCCATTCGTTAGCCAGAAGAATACAAAAGTACGATTGGAATTCGCACACAACTATGCAATAAAAGACTTATCGTTCTGAAAAAAAAAAACGTTATTTCTACGGATGAGAGTAAATACAATCTTTTTGGATCAGATGGAAGAGTAAACGTTTGGAGAAAGCCCAATGAAGAGATGAAGACACGGCACTTGCGCCCAACAGTTAAATACGGTGGCGGTCATGTGATGGTCTGGGGTGCATGTTCAGCAGCTGGAGTTGCATTTTGCATTTTTTTTAAAGAAATATGGACAAATTCAAATATTTAAATATTTTAAAAAACAATGTCAAACTAGGTGCTCAAAAACTGGATATTGAAGTATCGTTCCACTTTTATTAGGACAATGACCCCAAGCACAGGGCTGGAATTGTTCGTGAATGGTTGCTTTACCATTGTCCAAAAGTCATAAAAATACCACCACCATCACCAGACTTGAATATTGTCTTGACATAAAGGTTTTGGTCAGGGGTGGGCCATTTTGACTGTAAGCCATTGTATATGCCCAAACTAATCGAAATTTGAAATTTTATGAAAATCGTTAGCGAAGTTTTCAAGAAAATCCATTTTATTTAAAATCTATCTTTAAGTAAAGCACACTTAATTTTGAGGTTATAATGAAAATTTCGATTTCTCCTCAGATTATGGCCCATAGACTCCAAATATGAAGTATGGAACAAATCCTTCTAGCAGTTTAGGCTGCAGTCAAGCGTACAGACAGGCAGACAGATTGTGCCAATTGTTCTCTGTTTGTGTGATCGCGACGATATTTGTTAGAGAATCTTCTCACAGAACTCTCATTACATCCAATTTGTCGCGCTATTTCACTAAATAACACATTTAACTTAGATAAGGCAACGATTTTTGCCTTATATTCTGGATTCATTTTTTCACTTTCACTTAAGGCAAACAACTAGGGCAACACCCAAGAAGTAATTAGTTAAAAAATAATATATAATATATCAAAAATTACATACATACATAAGTATATACATATACAAATTTGTTTCTTTTGTTTTGCACAACACAATATATAATCGTACATATGTACATATGTATGTATATGCATTTCTTTTCATATGCATTGCACTTTAGCTAAGTGAGACGTAATGTACATATTTCGTAGTTTTAAGGAATATAAGTAGTTATATTTATGAAAATCATCTCGGAAATTTAGGATTGAATCATTATGCAAATTTTCTTGAGAATGTACATACATATGTACATATGTGTGTATCTACTTACCGGGCATCTTCCATGACACATTCGAACATCACATTCGATGTAAAGGGCAGGAGATCCAGTGAATCGAAAGGTTTTCATATAGGCATAGACTTGGGTTTCGTAAATACCAGCGTCTGACCATGACCCTCTAAATCGTGAGATAAGTTTTTCGTTAACTGGGCAGCCGTATTCGTCGATAAGTTGAATTCGTTTACTCGCTCCGTTGTGAGCAAAACAATCATTTACAACTATGTCAAATCCCTCTGGAAATAAAATATATATGTATGTATGTTAGTCGTGATTATGTAAAATTAGTGTTGACAAAAATATTTTTCGTTTCGGTCAACTTTTTACTGTGGTTTAAATTTATATAATAGATATCCACACAATTAGACAACTACATATGTGTGCATATGTACATACATATGTATATGCAGATGAGGGCATTTATTGAATAATTTAATGAAATAACCTACATAGCTAGATACATAGTTTGTAACATAAAGATATAATCGAGAATCGAGATAGACATAAAGTATATATGTATGTACATATTTATATTCGTGAAAACGATTGTGCCATGTCCATCTGTCCGTCCGCCCGTAAATTTTGAGCTAGGAGGATGAAATTTCATATCTGCGCTTTTGAGAAGTAGGAGGGTAATAATTTTTGAAATCCCCCCAGATCCGCTTTTTCATAACTTCACTATTTTACACGAATTCGAAAAATTTAATTGATCCCAAATATGTATTTAGATATTGCAATTGTCTACAATTCACCTGTACATCATATGTGGTCACGCCCACTTTTTGAAGAAGGATAAGACATTGTACCATCCGTTCCAGACGGATTGTAGCTTTTCCGTATGTTTGGTAAATCATGCAAAGACTTTCACCCGATCTACGTTTGCAAATTGTGAAAATGTATTTCCAAGATCAGGGTTCAGTAAAAATATTCAAATTTTGAAGGATGTGGTCGATGACAATGTTATCTTCAGAAATGAACCTGTGATCTGGGATCGAAGATCGTGTGATTTGACACCGCTGGACTATTTACTGTTGGGGTATTTGAAGTAGTTGGTCTATGCGGACAAGCCAACAAAATTTTCAGCCTTGAAATCTAACATCAAGGGCACCAATCTTGAGATTCATCCTCAAATAATCAAAATAGTGGCCAAAAATCAGAGTTCCGACTTAAAAAGTGGGTGTGGGAATGGCGGAAAAATGTCCTCACTTGTACTTTTTCTCCTTTACAAAAAACAAAAATATGAAATTTCATCCTCTTAGCTCCAAATTTAAGACCAAATTTAATAATAATTAGAATTAGAGAACAAACAATTCGACATGCACTTTCAGTTGTCATTTATGTTTTAATAACAATTAAATATGGGTTTTATTTACATTCGTACTATGCATTTTATTTGTCAAAACAAGTCAATATAGCGAAATTGGACAATTGTCATGTCCCTTTACAGCATACTCATTAATGCTACTTGCACGTCACCTATCGTAATTTTTTGGAAGTATCATATAAACCTTTGCCGTCACTTAAACATCAATTTCCCAACTCAATCGGATGCACAGTCCTTAGGGTAAGAGGACACCACTGAATTTTATATACATATATATATGTATGTATGTACTATACATACATACATGTGGAATACATATACCTACATTTAGATGTATGCAGATATATTTTCCCGTTGAATTAAAGCATACCATAAGCATACCAAGTTTCTTACCAAACAAAAATGGTAAGAAACTTGGACTATTTTTATTATTACTTTAAAGTATTAATACGAGTTATTTATGCATAATTACCATATTTACTGCGCATATAAATTATAAGCGTCAAAGGGTCACCAACTCTAACAGGCCCGGTCACACGTGATCCGCCAATTCCATATCCGTTTTGAATTTCCATGTAACATTCAGGAGGACTTAATGTAAAAACCACGGGATTTCCAGTTGCTACTCTATAATAAAGGTATATGTATGTATATTTTATAAGTATGATAAGAACAAATAAAAAGAATGGAATTCACTATGATACATTCACACATATGTATGTACATACAGCCTTGGCCAAATGTATTAGCTACTTTTGGTTTTTGAATGAATTATTGAAACTTACCAGTCTAAAAGCTCAAAGATCTTAATGAATCCTTTGTTGTCATAAATGTAAGTCGGTAAGCGAGCTGAGAAGTGTCATCTCCGAAGAATTTGAATATGTACTACCATCCGCGTAAAAGACTCGTTAAGGTTTTGCCAACACCGATGTGGTAAAGTTTTTAATACTTTAAGGAAAAATCGGCTTAATAGTGATTTTAGTGTCGCATTAACACGTTCTTTGGGATAAAATATTTTGTTCCGCAGTAATTTTTAATTGTGAGTGATTGCAATGCGGTTAACAGTTGTTTTATATAATGTGTTATGTAAATTAAGTGTCCAATCGTAAAATTGTAAATATGTCCAAGCGAAGGCACGTAATCCCAGAATGTAAAATTGCATCGTGGGACTACTCGTGGACACTCTTAATTTTTGATGTTGTTTGTAAACAAATATATATTGTTTTATTTTTTTTTTGTTTTGTTTACAGTGAATAGAAATGGACAGACCTTTAAATACCGCAGAGTTCGGGAGAGAAGTGTTTTCAAATAATTGTTTGGATGATCAAAATTACCAAACTGAAGACGAAACTTCCAGCTTAGATTCTGAAAATAATATAAGCTAAGCCTACCAGAGCGCTCGGATGATACGATTCAAACAACTACTGGATTTCTTCAATGGCAGCCTGTTGCAGGTTCAAGGCAAACATTTTCTGCTGATTTTCCAACTAATGACATAGCGTCTGATATTCAGGAACAACTGTTTGGAACGAATCCACTTGATTTCTATAAGTTTTTGTCAGTGATGAAATTATATCTCCTATCGTAAATGAAAAGAATCCGTTCGCGAAAATATCATGCAAAGTTATGAGCCGAAACCATTTCGAGCTTTTGCTAACAATGTTGCACTTCACGGATAACAGTATTCATACAAACGATCGATTGTCGAAACTTTCAAGTTTGGTAGAGCTACTTCAAGCAAAATTCAAAGAAGCTTACAGTCCTGAAACATACAGAAAAGCTACAATCCGTCTGGAACGGATCGTATGATACCCTATCCTTTTTTCTATGTAGCCCTTATAAAGTGGTCGTGGCCATACTGCATTTTGTACTGAAATATGACTATAACGTCGAACGTTAGAGAATGTTACATGTAAAATTTCATCAAAATCGGATTTTTGATACAAAAAAAGTGGGCGCGGCGAAAACTTTTGTGCGGGTAAATTGTAGGGAATCTAATGCCTAAATATTTGGTCTTAACAAAATAGTTTTTTCATAACTTCACTAAGTTATATGAAACCAAAAAAATCCGTAATGGGCGGATTTAAAAAATTTTATTATATTGTATCTTTTTTTAAGCATCCCAGATATGAAATTTTATTCTCTTAGTTCACAATTTAAGGCCCAAAAACGGTGACATATGGGCGGACAGACGGACGGACGGTCATCGCTCAATCGATTTCGCTATTGATGCTGATCACGAATATATACGAGTATACTTTATAGGGTCTATCTCGATTATTTCTCTATGTTACAAATTATGTGTAAAACTTAATATACCCTTAGGATAGGGTATAAAAAGAACTTTGCATTGACGAGAGCAATGTTCCCTTTCGTGGTAGAATTTTTTTCCGTCAATATATCCCTAATAAAAGGCACACGTATAGTATAAGAGTATTCAAACTTTGTGCTCCTGGAAGATCCATCCGTATGTCACCACTTTTTGGGTGACATTTACAATTCATCTATAAATAAAATGCGGCCAGGCCCACATTTTGCGTCTTCATTAAAAACCGATGTTGATGATATTTTGTACATGTGTAACACCCTCAAACGTTCGAAGTAATTCAATAAAAATATGCCGTATGCTACGCCCACTTTAGAAGAGCTTAAATAAAGAAAGAACGATAGGGTATTATGGCCTATTAACGAATAGCAATATAGGATCGTAACCATATTCTTTTTTGTAAATTAGACCTAAAATACAGCACGAGGTGATGATGATGTAGCTGCGTATGTAATCAAAGCAAACCTAACGTGCGATAAAGCCCAATCAGCCGTCAGCCGATAAAAATATGTTCATTGGACAAATACATATGTATATTTGGTTAAGTTATGTGAAAAGCTATCATATCTGTTTTATTAGTTATAATAGTTGTTTACACCCTATCCTAAGGGTATATTAAGTTTGACACATAGTTTGTAACATAGAGAAATAATCGAGATAGACCCTATAAAGTATATATATTCGTGATCAGCATCAATAGCGAAATCGATTGAGCGATGACCGTCCGTCCGTCCGTCCGTCCGTATGTCACCGCTTTTTGGGCCTTAAATTTTGAGCTAAGACGATGAAATTTCATATCTGGGCTTCTGAGGAAAAGATACAGTACAAGTGTAAAAATTTTTGAAATCCGCCCACTGCCACGCCTACTTTTTTATAACTTCACTAAATTATATGAAACCGAAAAATTTTGTTAAGACCAAATATTTAGGTATTCAGATTCCCTACAATTCACCCGTAGAAGAGTTTTGGCCACGCCCACTTTTTGGGGCGTTATAATAAAAAAACCTATTTTGATAAAATTTTACATGTAACATCCTCAAACATTCGAGGTTATAGCCATATTTGAGTACAAAATGCAATTTGGCCACGCCCACTTTATAGAGAGGAGGATAGGGTATCAGACGATCCGTTCCAGACGGATTGTAGCTTTTCTGTATGTTTTTATTATAATAATAATATATATTATTAATAAAATAAAATAGATTAAGTTTAACTTACTCTACATCCAAGAAAGGAAAGGTAACAGTTTTCCAAAAATCATAGCCATATTCACAGGTGACCTTAAAATGTTCATCGAACTCTTCTTCTATCAAGGGATTATACTGTACTGTGACTGTATTCCACATGAAATTCTGGAAAAGAAACCAAAAATTTTAAATAAATATATACATATACATATGTAGGCAGTAGAATACGTATTTTTTTTATCAGCTAGAAAAATATAGGTAATAAAACTTGTTCTAGTGATCATCGTCGGCCTAGTTTGAAGGCATTAGGTTAGGCAGTAGAATATGTATTTTTTCATCACCTTGCATGTGTGAATTGTAGGGAATCTGAATACCTAAATATTTGGTCTACACAAAATTTTTCGGTTTCATATAATTTAGTGAAGTTATGAAAAAATCGGCGTGGCAGTGGGCGGATTTTAAAAAAATTTACATTTGTACTGCAGATATTAAATTTCATCCTCCAAGCCCAAAAATTAAGGCCCAAAAAGTGGTGACGGACGGGCGGACATGGCTCAATCGTTTTCGCTATTGATAATGATCATGAATATATATACTTTATAGGGTCTATCTCGATTATTTCTCTATGTTACAAATTATGTATCAAACTTAATATACCCTTAGGATAGGGTATAATGAGTGTGCAAGACATTTTTACACTATATGAAATTATAATATATATAATCAAAT
This sequence comes from Xylota sylvarum, assembly GCA_905220385.1. NCBI lineage: Eukaryota > Metazoa > Arthropoda > Insecta > Diptera > Syrphidae > Xylota > Xylota sylvarum. The sequence continues at coordinate 38,236,981 of LR999959.1, forward strand.
TAATTATATGAAATTCCATCCTCCTAGCTCGAAATTTAATGCCCAAATACGGACGGACGGACGCACGGACATGGCATATGTATGTATATGTACGTATGTATATACTTTATAGGGTCTATCTCGATTATTTCTCTATGTTACAAATTATGTGTCTACATGGCGATTGATCGGGAAACTACTGACTGCCCAAAACATGGATTGGGCCAGTAGCGCAACAATCAAGTTCGTAATGTAGTGCTTGCTTTACCTCCTCGTGGTGGTCCCCGGGCAACTACATGTATAAATCCTTATACATGCAGGCCAAAATTGCAAGTGCGAGATTGTCTAGAGTCTTAAGTCTAGACTAGGTAACCTGGGCCAGCAACCCGCGTTACCGAAACCCGCCCGCTACGGAAACCGACACAACGCCTCGGATAAGGACTGATAACACTTTTACGACCTTTGGCTATTGTACCCGGACTAAGATTGGTTTCTGGAATGTATTTCTGGAGTTGGACTGCTGTTAACACCCACAGCACGCATATGCCTAATTTCCTGGCAGCCACACGGTGATAGGATTTTAACGGCCAGATTCCGGACGAGAGTACGTCGCGTCACCATTATACAGTGTTACGCGCCCACGGATGGTTCGTCTGAGGAGGAAAAGGAGACCTTCTACAACCAGTTGGGAGCTGTGTATAATACAACACCCAATGGCGACATTGTCACAGTGATGGGGGACCTGAATGCCAAGGTAGGCAGCGACAACGAAGGGCTCAAACATGTTATGGGACGACATGGATTAGGCCACCGCAATGACAACGGCGAAAGATTCGTTGACTTTTGCAACGCAAATCGCCTTGTCATAGGTGGCACCATGACAGGTTGCTGACAGGCAAGCAACCTCCAACCAAATTAACCATTTTGCCATCAGTCGCCGTTTTAGAAGTAGTCTTCTAGACGTCCGAAACAGACGAGGAGCGGACATGGGGTTGGTACGAGATCACCATCTTATGATAGCTACTGTCCCATTACGCACTGCCGCCGTTCGAAGATCCAACTGCATGAGAACGCCCAGGTTCAACATTGACCGACTGAGAGATCCCACAGTACGCCAAGAACTAAGGGACCATCTTTCACGTGGAGTGGAAACAATCAGCAGCTCACTGCCCGCCACCATCCAAGACCATTGGTATGCTGTGAAAACTGTTTTCACATCAGGTGCAGAAAGGATTGTCGGTCGATCGCAAAGAAGTCATAGAGCGTGGCTTTCTGAGGATACCTGGAGAAGGATCGACGAACGAAAACAACTTAGCGCTCAAATTGCAGCAACTCCAGCAGCAGGGAGGATCGAGCTAGAGTCTCTATATCGAATGAAGATGAGAGAAGTGCAGCGTAGCGTGCGACGTGACAAGCGCAATTACATCAATGCGCTGGCTACGGAAGCAGAAGAAGCAGCAGCGAGGTGCGATAGCAGAACCGTTTATAGAATCACCAAAGAGCTAATAGGTGGCCGAAGCTCTACGCAACACCCAGTGAAAGGCTTAGACGGTTCGTTGCTTATATCGGATGAGGATCAACTCAAGAGATGGAAGGAGCATTTTGCTTCTGTTTTAAACAGAGTATTCGCCAGCAATATGCAACCAAGTTAGACTGAAGTATCCGTGGTAAGAAATTCCCGAATTCGCACCTCAACCCCCAGTAAAGAAGAGATCATTACCGCGATCAAAGCACTGAAAACGAATAAGGCGGTAGGACTTGATGGCATACCCGCGGAGCTTTTTCGGGCGGCGCCAACTGCATCGGCTGAGCTTCTATTTCCACTTGTTGGGAGAACATGGGAAGCCGAGAGTTTTCCGGATGAGTGGAAGAAGGGAATGATCGTCAAGCTCCCTAAAAAAAGGCTACCTAATGCAGTGCGAAAACTGGAGAGGTATCTGCGTGCTACCTGCTGTGGCTAAAGTAATAGCTAGAATTATCCTGGAGCGAATCAAAGAACACCTCGAAGACACACTCGACGCTGAACAAGCAGGTTTCCGCTCTGGATCCTCCTGTATCGACCACATCAACACCCTGCGGATCATCATCGAGCAATGCGTTGAATATCGATCACCACTACGCCTGCTGTTCATCGATTTCGAAAAGTCGTTTGATAGTGTCAATCGGGAATGTATTTGGCTTGCCTTGCGCAGGAGAGGCATTCCTGATAAATTAATAGCTATTATCAAGGCTACTTACGATGGATCCACATGTCACGTTTTGCACAGAGGAAGGCTGTCTGAGGAATTCGAAGTCCAAAGTGGGGTTCGGCAAGTCTGCATTCTTTCACCAATATTATTTCTATTGGTGATAAGCGATGTGCTAAATGCGGCTTTATCGACGGGAAATGGAAGAATTCGATGGACTCTTACATCTGAACTCAAACACCTCGACTACGCCGACGATGTATGCCTACTATCCCACAGAATAATGGACCTTCACCAAATGACAGCAAATGTGGAGAGAGAAGCTAACATTGTTGGGCTGAAAATTAACTCGGCAAAAACAAAAATGATCAGCCTAGGACCGAACTCATCAACTCAAACATGCATTGCTGGACAAACGGTTGAGAGTAGAGAGTTTCCAATACCTTGGGAGTATTATCTCAACTGATGGCGGAACCGAACTGGATATAGCCAGCCGAATAGGGAAAGCAAAATCTGCGTTTGGGATGCTATCCACAATTTGGTGTAGTAATGCAATTAGCTTAAACACCAAGCTACGACTGTTCCGTTCCAACGTTGAATCCGTGCTGCTATATGGATGTGGTACCTGGAGAGTGACCGCTACTATCACGAGGAAGCTGCAAACGTTTGTTAATAGGTGCCTACGCAACATCTTAAGGATTTTCTGGCCAAACCGTATCTCTAACGAACAGCTTTATCAGAGAACGGGTCATGAAGCTATAGGCACAACCATACAACGACGAAAGTGGCAGTGGATTGGTCACACTCTCCGAAAAGGTGACAGGTCCATAGCTAACCACACTATGCAATGGAACCCGCTTATTCAGGATGGCAGAATACGCGGCGGTCCCAGAAGTACATGGCGCAGAACAGTCGAGAAGGAAGCACGGCAATTGGGAAAGAGTTGGGGAGAGCTGAGGCACATTGCCAGAAACAGCACACGATGGCGCGTAGGCGTTGTAGAGGCCCTAGGACCCACAAGGGGATACAGGACATAAGTAAGTAAGTAAATTATGTGTCAAACTTAATATACCCTTAGAATAGGGTAAAAACATACAGAAAAGCTACAATAATTTCTATGCAGCCCTAATAAAGTGGGTGTGGAATACTGCATTTCTTTCTCGAATTACAACGATAACTTCGAACGTTTGACAATGTTTCATCAAAAATTCCATCAAAATCGTTTTTATACCCTATCCTAAGGGTATATTAAGTTTGACACATAATTTGTGACATAGAGAAATAATCGAGATAGACCCTATAAAGTATATATATTCGTGATCAGCATCAATAGCGAAGGCGATTTAGCCATGTCCGTCCGTCTGTATGTCAGCACTTTTTGGGCCTTAAATTTTGAGCTAAGAGGATGAAATTGCATATCTGAGCTTCTGAGAAAAAGATACAGTATAAGTGTTAAAATTTTTAAAATCCGACCACTGCCACGTCCACTTTTTCATAACTTCACTAAATTTTATGAAACTGAAAAATGTTGTTAAGACAAAATATTTAGGCACTTAGATTCCCTACAATTCACACATACAAAAGTTTTGGCCACGCCCACTTTTTAGGGGGGTTTTTATCAAAAAACCGATTTTCATGAAATTTTACATGTAGCATCCTCAAACGTTCGACGTTATAGCTATATTTGAGTACAAAATGCAATTTGGCCACGCCCACTTTATAGAAAGGAGGATAGGGTATCACACGATCCATTCCAGGCGGATTGTAGCTTTTTTGTATGTTTATACCCTATCCTAAGGGTATATTAAGTTTGACACATCGTTGGTAACATAGAGAAATAATCGAGATAGACCCTATAAAGTATATATATTCGTGATCAGCATCAATAGCGAAATCGATTGAGCGATGACCGTCCGTATGTCACCGCTTTTTGGACCTTAAATTTTGAGCTAGGATGATGAAATTTCATATCTGGGCTTCTGAGAAAAAGATACAGTACAAGTGTAAAAATTTTTGAAATCCGCCCACTGCCACGCCCACTCTTTCATAACTTCATTAAATTATATGAAACCAAAAAATTTTGTTAAGACCAAATATTTAGGCATTCAGATTCCCTACAATCCACTCATACAAAAGTTTTGGCCACGCCCACTTTTTGGGGGCGTTTCCATCATAAAACCGATTTTTGGGCCTTCAATTTTTAACTAGGACGCTGAAATTTCATATCTGGGCTTCTGACGAAAAGGTACAGTAGAAGTGTAAATTCTTTTTTACATCCGCCCACTGCCACGCCTACTTTGTTATAACTTCATTAAATTATATGAAACCGAAAAATTTTGTTAAGACCAAATATTTAGGCATTCAGATTCCCTACAATTCACACATAGAACAGTTTTGGCCACGCCCACTTTTTGGGGGCGTTTTCATCATAAAACCAATTTTTGAGCCTAAAATGTTTAACTAGGACGCTGAAATTTCATATCTGGGCTTCTGACGAAGAGATACAGTAGAAGTGTAAATTTTTTTTAAATCCGCCCACTGCCACGCCTACTTTTTTATAACTTCACTAAATTATATGAAACCGAAAAATTTTGTTAAGACCAAATATTTAGGTATACAGATTCCCTACAATTCACCCATAGAACAGTTTTGGTCACGCACACTTTTTGGGGGCGTTTTCATCAAAAAACCTATTTTGATAAAATTTTACATTTAACATCCTCAAACGTTCGACATTATAGTTGTATTTGAGTACAAAATGCAATTTGGCCGTTCCAGACGGATTGTAGCTTTTCTGTATGTTTATACCCTATCCTAAGGGTATATTAAGTTTGACACATAGTTTGTAACATAGAGAAATAATCGAGATAGACCACAAAAAGTATATATATTCGTGATCAGCATCAATAGCGAAATCGATTGAGCGATGAAGCGTCCGTATGTCACCGCTTTTTGGGCCTTAAATTTTGAGCTAGGACGATGAAATTTCATATCTGGGCTTCTGAGAAAAAGATACAGTACAAGTGTAAAAATTTTTTAAATCCGCCCACTGCCACGCCAACTTTTTCATAATTTCACTAAATTATATGAAACCGAAAAATTTTGTTAAGACCAAATATTTAGGCTTTCAGATTCCCTACAATCCACCCATACAAAAGTTTTGGCCACGCCCACTTTTTGGGGGCGTTTTCATCATAAAACCAATTTTTGAGCCTAAAATGTTTAACTAGGACGCTGAAATTTCATATCTGGGCTTCTGACGAAGAGATACAGTAGAAGTGTAAATTTTTTTTAAATCCGCCCACTGCCACGCCTACTTTTTTATAACTTCACTAAATTATATGAAACCGAAAAATTTTGTTAAGACCAAATATTTAGGTATACAGATTCCCTACAATTCACCCGTAGAAGAGTTTTGGTCACGCCCACTTTTTGGGGCGTTTTCATCAAAAAACCGATAAACATTCGAGGTTATAGCCATATTTGAGTACAAAATCCAATTTGGCCACGCCCACTTTATAGAGAGGAGGATAGGGTATCAGACGATCCGTTCCAGACGGATTGTAGCTTTTCTGTATGTTTATACCCTATCCTAAGGGTATATTAAGTTTGACACATAGTTTGTAACATAGAGAAATAATCGAGATAGACCCTATAAAGTATACATATTCGTGATCAGCATCAATAGCGAAATCGATTGAGCGATGACCGTCCGTCCGTCCGTCCGTCCGTATGTCACCGCTTTTTGGGCCTTAAATTTTGAGCTAGGACGATGAAATTTCATATCTGGGCTTCTGCGAAAAAGATACAGTACAAGTGTAAAAATTTTTGAAATCCGCCCACTGCCAAGCCCACTTTTTCATAACTTCATTAAATTATTTGAAACCGAAAAATTTTGTTAAGACCAAATATTTAGGTATTCAGATTCCCTACAATTCACACATAGAACAGTTTTGGTCATGCCCACTTTTTGGAGGCGTTTTCATCAAAAAAAGATTTTGATAAAATTTTACATGTAACATCCTCAAACGTTCGAGTTTATAGCCATATTTGAGTACGAAATGCAATTTGGCCACGCCCACTTTATAGAGAGGAGGATAGGGTATCAGACGATCCGTTCCAGACGGATTGTAGCTTTTCTGTATGTTTATACCCTATCCTAAGGGTATATTAAGTTTGACACATAGTTTGTAACATAGAGAAATAATCGAGATAGACCACAAAAAGTATATATATTCGTGATCAGCATCAATAGCGAAATCGATTGAGCGATGACCGTCCGTCCGTCCGTCCGTCCGTCCGTCCGTCCGTCCGTATGTCACCGCTTTTTGGGCCTTAAATTTTGAGCTAGGACGATGAAATTTCATATCTGGGCTTCTGAGAAAAAGATACAGTATAAGTGTAAAAATTTTTCAAATCCGCCCACTGCCACGCCCACTTTTTCATAACTTCACTAAATTATATGAAACCGAAAAATTTTGTTAAGACCAAATATTTAGGCATTCAGATTCCCTACAATCCACCCATACAAACGTTTTTCCACGCCCACTTTTTGGGGGCGTTTTCATCACAAAACCGATTTTTGGGCCTTAAATTTTTAACTAGGACGCTGAAATTTCATATCTGGGCTTCCGAGAAAAAGATACAATACAAGTGTAAAATTTTTTTACATCCGCCCACTGCCACGCCTACTTTTTTATTACTTCACTAAATTATATGAAACCGAAAAATTTTGTTAAGACCAAATATTTGGGTATTTAGATTCCCTACAATTCACCTGTAGAACAGTTTTGGCCACGCCCACTTTTTGGGGCCGTTATCATCAAAAAACCTATTTTGATAAAATTTTACATGTAACATCCTCAAACGTTCGACATTATAACTATATTTGAGTACAAAATGCAATTTGGCCACGCCCACTTTATAGAGAGGAGGATAGGGTATCAGACGATCCGTTCCAGACGGATTGTAGCTTTTCTGTATGTTTTTATTTAAGGTTGGCCACAGTAGCTTGGCGGTGTGACATTGGTCAAGTTGCTGCCAATTTATGATTGGTATAATACTAACATTTTGGTTACTATCAAATTGAAAGACAGAGGATCAATACATAAACTATCGAGCTATGAATAATGATCCGGAACAATCTATTGACCTGCAATGAAAAGAGAAAAATAGTGAAATCAGTAGTATTCGGTTTACTCAAGCAGTGAAGTATTATAACAGTAACATGAATTTTGTAGTGGGAGGCATCGAATCTTTTTCTATTTTTTGGATGCTTCCGTTGTCAATTCCTTAATTTTATATAAGATAACGGGAAGAATAGCATTTACAACAAAGAAAATTCGGCTTGAAGTAATTAAACGCTTACTAGCAGAAAGAATCGTTGTCAGAAATAAGAATTGTATAGTCTACAATTCAATTCTATAAAGAATATATATTCTTGATCAGCATCAATAGCGAAATCGATTGAGCGATGGCCGTCCGTCCGTCCGTATGTTACCACTTTTTGGGCCTTAAATTTTGAGGTAGGAGGATGAAATTTAGTATCTGGGCTTCTGAGAAAAGTACAAGTGTAAAAAATTTTAAAATCCGCCCACTGCCACGCCCACTTTCTCATAACTTCACTAAATTTTATGAAACTGAAAAACGTTGCTAAGACAAAATATTTAGGCAGTTAGATTCCCTACAATTCACTCACACGAAAGTTTTGGCCACGCCCACTTTTTAGGGGTTTTTTATATCAAAAAACCGATTTTCATGAAATTTTACATGTAGCATCCTCAAACGTTCGTCGTTATATCCATATTTGAGTACAAAATGCAATTTGGCCACGCCCACTTTATAGAAAATAGGATAGGGTATCACACGATCCGTTCCAGGCGGATTGTAGCTTTTTTGTATGTTTATACCCTATCCTAAGGGTATATTAAGTTTGACACATAGTTTGTAACATAGAGAAATAATCGAGATAGACCCTATAAAGTATATATATTCGTGATCAGCATCAATAGCGAAATCGATTGAACGATGACCGTCCGTCCGTCCGTCCGTATGTCACCACTTTTTGGGCCTTAAATTTTGAGCTAGGACGATGAAATTTCATATCTGGGCTTCTGAGAAAAAGACACAGTACAAGTGTAAAATTTTTTGAAATCCGCCCACTGCCACGCCCACTTTTTCATAACTTCACTAAATTATATGAAACCGAAAAATTTTGTTAAGCCCATTTATTTAGGCATTCAGATTCCCTACAATCCACCCATACAAAAGTTTTGGCCACGCCCACTTTTTGCGGGCGTTTTCATCACAAAACCGAGTTTTGGGCCTTCAATTATTAACTAGGACGCTGAAATTTCATATCTGGGCTTCTGGAAAAAGACACAGTACAAGTGTAAAAATTTTTGAAATCCGCCCACTGCCTACCCACGCCTACTTTTTTATAACTTCACTAAATTATATGAAACCGAAAAATTTTGTTAAGACCAAATATTTAGGTATACAGATTCCCTACAATTCACCCATAGAACAGTTTTGGTCACGCACACTTTTTGGGGGCGTTTTCATCAAAAAACCTATTTTGATAAAATTTTACATTTAACATCCTCAAACGTTCGACATTATAGTTGTATTTGAGTACAAAATGCAATTTGGCCACGCCCACTTTATAGAGAGGAGGATAGGGTATCATACGATCCGTTCCAGACGGATTGTAGCTTTTCTGTATGTTTATACCCTATCCTAAGGGTATATTAAGTTTGACACATAGTTTGTAACATAGAGAAATAATCGAGATAGACCCTATAAAGTATATATATTCGTGATCAGCATCAATAGCGAAATCGATTGAGCGATGACCGTCCGTCCGTCCGTCCGTCCGTATGTCACCGCTTTTTGGGCCTTAAATTTTGAGCTAGGACGATGAAATTTCATATCTGGGCTTCTGTGAAAAAGATACAGTACAAGTGTAAAAATTTTTGAAATCCGCCCACTGCCACGCCCACTTTTTCATAACTTCACTAAATTATATGAAACCGAAAAATTTTGTTAGGACCAAATATTTAGGCATTCAGATTCCCTACAATCCACCCATACAAAAGTTTTGGCCACGCCCACTTTTTGGGGGCGTTTTCATCACAAAACCGAGTTTTGGGCCTTCAATTATTAACTAGGACGCTGAAATTTCATATCTGGGCTTCTGGAAAAAGACACAGTACAAGTGTAAAAATTTTTGAAATCCGCCCACTGCCTACCCACGCCTACTTTTTTATAACTTCACTAAATTATATGAAACCGAAAAATTTTGTTAAGACCAAATATTTAGGTATACAGATTCCCTACAATTCACCCATAGAACAGTTTTGGTCACGCACACTTTTTGGGGGCGTTTTCATCAAAAAACCTATTTTGATAAAATTTTACATTTAACATCCTCAAACGTTCGACATTATAGTTGTATTTGAGTACAAAATGCAATTTGGCCACGCCCACTTTATAGAGAGGAGGATAGGGTATCATACGATCCGTTCCAGACGGATTGTAGCTTTTCTGTATGTTTATACCCTATCCTAAGGGTATATTAAGTTTGACACATAGTTTGTAACATAGAGAAATAATCGAGATAGACCCTATAAAGTATATATATTCGTGATCAGCATCAATAGCGAAATCGATTGAGCGATGACCGTCCGTCCGTCCGTATGTCACCGCTTTTTGGGCCTTAAATTTTGAGCTAGGACGATGAAATTTCATATCTGGGCTTCTGTGAAAAAGATACAGTACAAGTGTAAAAATTTTTGAAATCCGCCCACTGCCACGCCCACTTTTTCATAACTTCACTAAATTATATGAAACCGAAAAATTTTGTTAGGACCAAATATTTAGGCATTCAGATTCCCTACAATCCACCCATACAAAAGTTTTGGCCACGACCACTTTTTGGGGGCGTTTTCATCACAAAACCGAGTTTTGGGCCTTCAATTATTAACTAGGACGCTGAAATTTCATATCTGGGCTTCCAAGAAAAAAATACAGTACAAGTGTAAATTGTTTTTACATACGCCCACTGCCACGCCTACTTTTTTATAACTTCACTAAATTATATGAAACCGAAAAATTTTGTTAGGACCAAATATTTAGGCATTCAGATTCCCTACAATCCACCCATACAAAAGTTTTGGCCACGCCCACTTTTTGGGGGCGTTTTCATCACAAAACCGAGTTTTGGGCCTTCAATTATTAACTAGGACGCTGAAATTTCATATCTGGGCTTCCAAGAAAAAAATACAGTACAAGTGTAAATTGTTTTTACATACGCCCACTGCCACGCCTACTTTTTTATAACTTCACTAAATTATATGAAACCGAAAAATTTTGTTAAGACCAAATATTTGGGTATTTAGATTCCCTACAATTCACCTATAGAACAGTTTTGGCCACGCCCACTTTTTGGGGCCGTTATCATCAAAAAACCTATTTTGATAAAATTTTACATGTAACATCCTCAAACGTTCGACATTATAACTATATTTGAGTACAAAATGCAATTTGGCCACGCCCACTTTATAGAGAGGAGGATAGGGTAGCATACGATCCGTTCCAGACGGATTGTAGCTTTTCTGTATGTTTTTATCTAAGGTTGGCCACAGTAGCTTGGCGGTGTGACATTGGTCAAGTTGCTGCCAATTTATAATTGGTATAATACTAACATTTTGGTTGCTATCAAATTGAAAGACAAAGGATCAATACATAAACTATCGAACTATGAATAATGATCCGGAACAGTCTATTGACCTACAGTGAAAAGAGAAAAATAGTGAAATCAGTAGTATTCTGTTTCCTCAAGCAGTGAAGTATTATAACAGTAACATGAATTTTGTAGTGGGCGGCATCGAATCTTTTTTTATTTTTTGGATGCTTCCGTTGTCATTTCCTTAATTTTATATAAGATAACGGGAAGAATAGCATTTACAGTAAAGAAAATTCGGCTTGAAGTGATTAAACGCTTACTAGCAGAAAGAATCGTTTTCAGAAATAAGAATTGTATAGTCTACAATTCTGGATCACCAATACCTGCTGTTGCTTTTAAAAATTCAAAGCCGCTTGTGTCACTTGTAATAAGAACCAAAAGTTTTAAAAGTATTTTTCACCAGCACTTGGAGAAGATGCGCATCATGCGGCTCCATAAAAAATCGGGTACGCACAAATTGGGTTTTTGGGATTTGCAATGTATCGGGTCGGCGGGAGCAGCTGACATATTACATAGTACATATTACTGTATTATACTAAATGAATATGTACATATTTATATCTTTCTTTATTCCTCATAAATAAAAACATACAGAAAAGCTACAATACGTCTGGAACGGATCGCATGATGATCCTCCTAGCTCAAAATCTAAGGCCCAAAAACGGACGGACGGACGGACATGGCTCCATCGTTTTCGCTATTGATGCTGATCATTAATATATATACTTTATAGGGTCTATCTCTATTATTTCTCTGTGTTACAAACTATGTATCAAACTTAATATACCCTTAGGATAGGGTATAAACATACATAAACGCTACAATCCGTCTGGAACGGATCGTATGATATCCTATTCTCCTTTCTATATAGCCGTTATATAGTGAGCGTGGCTATATTGCATTGAGTACTGAAATGCGACGATAACGTTGAACATTTGAGGATGTTACATGTAAAATTTCATCAAAATCGATTTTTGATGAAAATGCCAGCAAAAAGTGGGCGTGGTCAAAACTGTTGTATGGGTGAATTGTAGGGAATCTAAATGCCTAAATATTTGGTCTTAACAAATTTTTCCGGTTTCATATAATTTAGTGAAGTAATGAAAAAGTGTAATGAAAAGTAATGAAAAGTTCGCTCGCGAGCGTTTGACAAACATCCGAGAGTAAAACTGTCATGAAAAAACCTCTCAAAACAAAAAACTGTCGTTCGGATCCGGCATTAAACAGCAGGCCCCTTCCATTCGTGTAAAAAGTATAACACGCACAGCACGAGTGATTGTGAGAAGCTAGGCCTTGGATGAGCTGTCGCGCCAAAAATTTGTATTTGTATTTTTTGTAATGAAAAAGTGGGCAGTGGCGGATTTGAAAAATGTTTACACTTGTACTGCTTCTCCCTATCTCGAATATTTCTCTATGTTACAAACTATGCATCAAACTTAATATTCCCTTAGGATAAGGTATAAAAAGAAATCAGAGCAGCTGCTGAAATAGAATGGCAACGGCGATGGTACACTTCAGAAAATGGCAAGTGGAGTTACAAACTGCTGCCGAACATAAAAGAATGGGCAAGTAGAAAACACGGTGAAGTAAAGTTCTACCTTACACAACTCCTAACGGGACATGGAAGCTTACGGAAATTCCCTTACAAGTATGACATTGTAGATGACCCATTCTGTATTCACTGTGAAGGCAAAGTCTAAAGCACCGAGCACGTTCTGCTGGAGTGCAAACAATATGAAGCAGCCAGAAATGTTCTAGAACAATTGATAGACAATGAAGTAACCCCAAGGAGACTGATATCGTTCACGTTATCAACGAGGGAAGCATTGGACACCGAAAATAGTATCATAGCAAGCATCATGCAAGAACTACGGCGGGAAAAGGAATGAACGAAGGAATGCCTCGACCGGCGGTGCCATATTGTGAATCAGAACAGGGTAAGGGGGTTTGTTTTAGCCACGTAATCATGCAGGAGCATGGAGTCTGGCATAACTCGTAGCACGGACTACTGAGTATCCATAAAGGATTTCACCCCTCCAGCGCATCAAAAAAAAAAAGACACACACACACACACAGCGTGTGCGACAATAAATCTTTCTGCAGAAAACGCAAGTAAGCTGTTGAAAGGGAGAAGGATTAAAATCGGCTGTGTCATCTGCCGTATTCGAGAACGGATACTACTTAAAAGGTGTTTTAAATGCCTAGAGTTTGGGCATCTAGCCAAGCAGTGTAAAAATGGAGAAGACCGCTCCAAGCTAAGCAGGAGGTGTGGAACAGAAGGCCACATAGCGAAGGATTGTAGTAAGGATCCATCATGCATGTTCTGTCGAAAGGAACATCCAGAAGATGTGAAGCATATAGCTGGAAGTAGTAAATGTCCAGTTTTTAGGAGAGCCATTACAAGGAAAACACAATGAAGATAATTCAGATAAATCTAAATCATTGTGAGATAGCTCAGGATATCCTGACACAAACAGCTAGGGGCGAGGGAGGGGATGTTATATTAATAAGCGAACCATACAAGACTCTAGGCAATAACATCTGGATTTGTGACAAAATATGGATATGCGGAAAACACGCCTTTCAAGATACCTATAAACAGGCGGAAGGGTTCGTACGAGCAAAAATTAATGGTATTCATTGCTTCAGCTGTTATGCACTACCCAGCTGGTCTTCCAGCCAATACCAGACCATGCTAGACAATTTAGTGGCAGACGCTCGCGGGAAAACTCGAGTAGTCATAGGCGGTGACTTTAATGCTTGGGCAACACAATGGGGCAGCAGACTCACTAATTCCAGAGGTCGCACTTTGCTGGAAACATTCGCACCCTTGGATATTAGCATTGCAAACACTGGACGGACAAACACGTACCGTAAAGCAGGAAGAGGATCAGTCGTCGACATTACCTTCACGAGCAACGCCCTCCTACGCAACATAAAATGGCGCGTCAGCGAGGAATACACGCACAGTGACCACCAGGTGATAATATTTGTTATCGAGGAAAAGAAAAGCGTGCCGCGTCTAAAAATAGGAGGTCGGAAATGGAAATACAAACTCTTCGACAAGGACATGTTCGAGGTAATGATGAGTACCAGCGGTCTAACCCCCCCGGGACAGCTGAGACCCTATCGCACCAACTTACCCGCGCTATTACCACAGCGTGTGATGCAGCAATGCCTCGAAGATCAGCCGGCAAAATGGGTGCACCTTGTTACTGGTGGAATGAAGAAATAATAGTACTTAGGGCAACATGCCTACAAGCCCGACGCAGAGCTCAACGATCCAGGAAGAGACCCGATTTCCAAGAACGTCTAGACACATTCCACTCAGCAAGGCGGGACTTAAAAAGGGCAATCAAGGAGAGTAAAAGAATATGCCTCAAACGTCTATCCGACGAAGTTGACATAAATCCGTGGGGCACGGCATACAGGATAGTGATGACTAAACTGAAGGGCTCCAGGTCCCCACAAATATCATGTCCCATAATGCTGAAGTCCATAGTTGAACATTTATTCCCACAATGTCTATCTACTATGTGTGACATAATCACGTGGAATGAACTCTTTGCAGTATGCAAAAAGATACGCGCCGAGAAGACGCCGGGACCCGACGACATTCCAAACAAGGCTGTGAAAGCGGCAGTTCAACAAAGACCGGACATGTTCATCACAACAATGCAAACGTGCCTAGAGGAAGGGATTTTCCCAGAACAATGGAAGCTACAACATCTGGTACTGTTACCAAAGGGAAACAAACCACCTGGAGAACCTTCGTCGTATCGCCCAATATGTCTACTAGACACACTGGGAAAGATACTGGAACGGATTATATACAACAGATTGTTAATTATAGCAGAGTAAAAAGGAGCCTTGTCTGACCATCAGTACGGGTTTAGAAAATCACGTTCCACCGTTGACGCTATAAAGGCGGCAACGGCAGAGCAACGGAAGCAATAAGTGGAGAGAGATGGCGATGGGGGATAAAGGAATATTGTGCAGTAGTGAAGCTGGACATTAAAAACGCCTTTAACTCAGCAAATTGGTAATTTATACGAAAATCACTCACCAGAATGGACACACCGTACTACCTGCGGTGAATAATATCAAGCTACCTCAGTAACAGGAGGCTGAGGTACGAGACAAATGACGGAGTAGAGTACTATAATGTCTCGGCGGGGGTCCCACAAGGATCGATACTGGGGCCTCTACTATGGAACATCATGTATGATGGAGTCCTACAACTAAAGTTGCCACAGGGAGTTAAAATATTTGGTTTTGCTGACGATATTGCCCTTGTTACAGTGGCAAAACATATTCACGAAATAGAGACGGCCACCAACGAAGCAGTGGCTAAAATCAAATATTGGTTAGAAACCGCTGGCCTTGAATTAGCGGAGAACAAAACAGATAATCAGTCGGAAAACTGTAGAATACGCGAATATAAGGGTTGGAAACCAAAGTATAAGATCGAATGAAGCAATAAAATACCTAGGAGTAATGATCGACAATAGGCTACAATTTAAAGTGCACGTAGACTACTCGAGTAAAAAGGCGTCACTAATACAAGCAGCACTTTCCTGAATTCTGCCAAATATTGGAGGACCTGGGTATCCTAAAATTATCTTTATATCCAGAGTAGTCAGCTCAGTCCTATTATACGCTGCCCCGGTATGGACAAGGGCACTAGCGACGAAGGAAACGAGAAGAAAATTATCGTCAGTCTACAGACTCTGCGCATTAAGGGCTGCTTTTGTCATAGCTGGAATGATTCCTATTGACATCCTCCCAGACGAGATGGTAAGGATCTACAACAGGAGAACCTCGAGGCAGTTGGAACCATCAACAATCAAGTGGATCAAGGAAGAGGAAAAATCAGTCTCAATGACTGCGTGGCAAGCTAGATGGGACAACACTACTCAAGGCAGATGGACCTACAAGTTGATCCCGACTATCGCGTTCTGGATAAAACGAGTCCACGGTGACTGCAACTACTATCTTACACAGTTCTTGTCCGGCCACGGTGGCTATCGGAAATATCTACATCGATTTGGACACGATAGCTCACCTAGCCCAGACCAGGAAGAGGACGCAGAGCATGCTGTTTTCCATTGCAGACGCTTCGTGGAATGGAGAAACGTCTTCGAAGCCCACAGTGCCTTATAGAGCGAATGCTGCGCTCAGAGTATGATTGGATGAAAATTTCTGGGTTCGTAACAAACGTTCAAACCGAGCTCAGAAGAATAGAGAAAATAAGGCGAGCTGTAACAGCAGAAACAGAGAGCATAGCATAAAGCTAACCAGCCCCGCGAAGTAATACTTAACGGCAGTCCCGCGGGGAGAGTGGTAGAAGAGTGCTGGGTGTGGATTAGTACGTAGGTGCATTCCTGGCATCGAGTAATTCGGGTTTGCGAATCGTGCATGCTGGTAGCCCGGGCTATTAGTATCTTTAGAAGATTACCACATCCATGGGCGCAACCATAAAAAAAAACACACACACACACACTTCTTCTAGGAGAACGAGCGTCCTATCGACCAATATGCTTACTGGACACCATGGGAAAGATACTCGAAAAGATAATCTACAATACTCCTAGTACCCGACGAGAAAGGAGTTCTTTCAGAACACTAATTTGGCTTCAGGAAAATGCGATCTACTGTTGATGCCATACGAGCGGTAACTGATATCGCAAAAGGTGCCATCGAAGGAGAAAGATGACTCTATGGCACAAAGGAGTACTGTGCAGTTGTAACGCTGGACGTTTGCGCTTAATTCTGCGAACTGGTCGTTCATTAGAAGATCACTTGCCAGGATGGACACGCCATATTATACGAGGGCAAGGTGAAAAGTTATCGGCCTGACAATGAAAGACTGCGATTTTCAGTTAAAAAAAGATTTTATTTTTCTACATAATCTCCCTTGACTTCAACACACTTGGTCCAGCGTTTCTTCAACATCAGTATTCCTTCTCGGAAGTGAGAGTCTGGAAGGCTGTGAAAATATTTATCTACGGCCCTCTCAACTTCTGCATTGGATGCGAAGCGCTTCCCAGAAACAAATTTCTTCAAGTTTGGGAACAAATGGAAGTCTGGGTTGTCAAATCAGGTAAATAGGGGGATGGCTGAGCAAATCGTATCCCAAATCCCGGAGTTTTCCCATCGCCGACGCACACACCGCACGATATTCAAATTTATCCATTTTAACGAAAAGACCACGAAAGACGTCTACTGCAAAAATTCGCGTAAACAAACTACTTGAGAGAATAAGTTGAAATTTGTCATACGAACTAATGAAAAGTGCACTCACGCAGGAAACATAAATTTTTGCTGATTGGAACACCATCGTCAGGCCGTATAGTGACCAACTATTTTAACAACAGGAAGTTGAGATACAACACAGATGAAGAAGATCATGTACGATGGAGTTCTACGATTAGCGTTACCCGGGGGAGTAACTATAATTGGATTCGCCGATGACATTGCCGATCGGCTAATAGCCTCTGGACTGGAACTAGCCGACCATGAAATAGAAGCTGTCCTCATAACCAGCCGAAAAACTGTAGCGTTTGCCAACTTCCAGGTTGGTAATCAAACAATCAGGTCCAAAGAAGCGGTTAAATACCTTGGAGTGATGGTGAACAACAAACTTCAGTTTAAAAACACATATAGAACACGTAACCAAGAAAGCTTCGCAAATGCAGGGAGCCCTTTCGCGCATACTGCCTAATATCGTTGGTCGACGCTAAACGGATCTTACTCTCGAGAGTTATCACATCAGTTCTATTATATGCTGCCCCAGTTTGGGCGCATGCATTAAGAACGAAAGAAACCAAAAGAAGGCTGTATTCAACATACAGACTCTGTGCGTTACGAACAGTCAGCGGCTTTCCAACCATCTCAGACGAGGCCGCCTTTGTTATAGCTGGAATGGTCCCCACCGACATCCTCGCAGATGAAATGTTGAGGGTCTATAACAGAAGAGCCTGGAGCCAATACGACACAAATATTACCAAGAGGATTAAAATTGAAGAAAAGGCAGTGTCAGCAGCTATGTGATAAGCTCGTTGGGATAATACAACGAAAGGCGGATGGACATACAAACTTATACCGACAATCCAAGCTTGGATAAGTCGCAAACATGGAGACTGCAACTACAATCTCATGCAGTTCTTGTCTGGCCACGGTGGTTACCGCAAGTATCTCTACTGATTTGGTCATGACAACTCACCATCTTACTCTGAATGCCCAAATGAAGAAGAAGATACAGAGCATGCAGTGTTCTATTGCAGACACTTCATGGCATGGAGAATTACTCTGCCCAGTCCTCCGTTAATCCTCGACCACATGCTACAGTCGGAAACGAGTTGGACGGTAACATGTGGTTTCATAACAACTCTGCAAAATGAGTTACGGAGAATAGAGAGCCTAAGAAAAGCAGCAGAAGTAGCAGAAGCAGCAGAAGTAGCATAAGTAGCAGAAGCCTCAGAAGAAGGTGACACATGACGAATAGCTTGAATAACCCCGCGAAGTAATACCTAACTGCAGTCCCGCGGGGGGAATGATTGAAGTCTGGTGAGGTTTAGTACGTAGGCATATATCGGCTGACACTCTATGTCAGGACCAGGTATATGAATCGTGCATGCCACTAGCGCGGGCTATTGGTATCTTTAGAAGATTCCCCACCTCTCTGGCGCAACCAGAAAAAAAACACACACAGCACTAGTCGGACGGACTAGTGGGGCTACGCACAGGCCACTGTGGAGGTCACAGGTGGAGGATAGTGAACGGACTACAGAAATGTAGGTTAGCTGCGAATACCCAATAAGCAGCCCTACCAAAAGCGGCAGAGAAGGAGGGCGTGCCTAAAAAGGCCAACGGAACCCCTATGAACTTTCTGTGACAAGACGAGTAAGCACCGTCTTCAAATAAGTGCTCTCTAGGTAGCCCCGAGAAATACAGAATAACCTAAATGGCGAGATCCAGAAGGACCCGTCACAAAGTGTACCACATAGCCCCGAAATAACACATATAAATACATAAATAATAATTTATAAAATAAATAGATCATTAAAACTGAGCCCAGTAAGGCCTTAATTATGGTATACTGGAAAATGATTCGGAACCGATAAGCTATGAGGGCTGACGTTTGTAGTATTCTATTACCTCGGTAGGCAGGAGTGAAATCCGGTTGAAATGGCTTTCAGGCTAATGCTACAAACGCCCCCGTCCCGTTAAAACCCTGGCAGGATTCAAAGAACGCTCAATGTTTCGTCGCCGTTCAGTTGGTGGCGTAGGTCCAAATGTAACATTCCTGGTTAGCATCCATAAGCATCCCATAAGGGCTTGTGTTAGCCCTTGTATGACCTCACTGCTCCAAAGATAACCATGGGATCCTTAGGTGACTACGCATTCGAACGTTGATAACGAGTTTGAGTGGGGACCCACTTGAAATGATTACAACTAAAAAAAACCTCAAACGACGAAAGCAGTATGGAGAACCTAGGCGAACCCTTAGGAGTTCCAGAATAGGTAGGTCACCGAAAGGCCAGGCAGCAACTCAAACCACTTAGGGACCTGACAACACACCAAAGAGTGAAGTGAGGAACGAGACTACCCACCAGTTATCTGACTTCCAGAAATTAGGAGAACAGATAAAAAGCCTGGTGGACATGATGGAGGAGGGGAGAAGGCGCTCCATCTACCAGCTTATGAGAGATGCGATTGATAGCATCAAAGCGCTCTTTGAGCTGTATGCAATTGAGATACATGACGACAGAGCAAAGGAAGTACAATGCTTCCCAGACATCGCCGTGGCTGAATCCGGCGCAGGACGCCAAAAGGGAACCGGAGCCAGTGGTCAAAACCTCAAGCTCGAAACGCCAGCAGAAGCCACTAACTAGTGAAGGACAAAAAGCACCAAAGAGAAAACCAATAAAGGAGAACCCCGACAAAGTCCCAAAACAAAAGAAGCCAGACAACGAAAACTGGTCAAAAGTAGAGAGAGCCAAGAAGAAAGTGGATAAAAAAAGCCTTCCAAGGGTAAAATCGTGAGAAGAGAGATTGCGAGAGTAGAAAGACCCGAAGAAAATCCGGAAGGCCTGATGCTATCGTAATCGCGGAAACGGGAGAGTCTCCTAGGCAAACATCCTCAAAACGATGAGATCGAACCCTGAACTTAAGTTGCTTTGGGGAAAACGTCAATAAGATCAGTAAGACAACCAAGGGTGAGCTGCTTATATTGCTCAAGAGAAGAAGCGATGGACAGACCACGAAATTCAAGGAAGATATGTCCAAAATCCTCCAATCAGAAACGAATGTGAAAACGTTGTGCCGAGTAACGTTCTAGATCCGCGACCTAGATGAAGCGACAACCATAGAGTAGATCTGCACGGCCATAGTGGATCCGACCCCAACAGTAGCGAGCATCACAAAGGATGCAGAATACTAACAGATTCTGGATGTACTTGTGGCCGATATAAGAGGAAAATCACCAGCGTTCGTATGCGGAGACTTTAGTGCATGGGCAGTCGAATGGTGTAGTACGAGGACCAACAGCAGAGGTGAAGCATTGCTGGATGCGTTTGCTAGCCGTGATCTTGTTCTACTCAACAAAGGAAACAAAGAAACCTTCAATAACGGTAGAGCTGGCTCAGTCATAGACCTAACTTTCGCCAGCAGAAGCATAGCAAGGAACAACAAAATGGAGTCTCCCTATACAAATAGTGATCATCGGGCCAGCATATTTGAGACAATAGAGTCAAGACGTTTCAAGTACCAAAAAGTCACTGAAAAGGTACAAAATTTGGGATGGAAAAGTAAGAACATTAATAAAGCAACAAGGAAATACCCATGCGCACAGCTGAAGAAAAGGCCAAAAAGGTGACAACTTTCCTCACCCGAGGATGCGACGCGTCCATGCCACGTAAAGGAAACGGAAATGGGAGAACACCGGTGTACTGGTGGGACGACAGCATCGCTAAGCTGAGAGCAGACTGTCTGAAAGTACGAAGGCGCCAGCAGTGAGCAAGACAAAGACGAAGGGACGACTTCAAAAATATATATGTACGAAGAATTCTTAAGGAAACGAAAGGAACTTCGGAGACTTATAAAAAGGAGTAAAGTCGAATCTTTAGAATCATTAAGAGAAGACCTCCAAAACAACCCATGGGGAAGTGCCTACAAGGTAGTCATGGGCAAACTTACAAGTGGGGCGGCTGCTGCACCGATATGCCCGATCATGATGAATATCATAGCCAGCGAGCTATTCCAAAGGAATACTAGCGTGCACCTTTCCCGAATAACAATAGAACATACGGAAACAATACCATTCGTCACAACTGCAGAGGTCCTGGCAGCAGCGGGCTCAATGAAGAGCAATAAATCTCCTGGAGTGGACGGGATCCCAAAATTCGTACTGAAGGAAGCCATTAACACTAAACCAGATGCGTTTGCAAACCTCTACACAACGTGCCTGAGAGAAGGAAAGTTTCCTCTGGAATGGAAACCACAGACGCTGGTATTAATCCCAAAAGGCGATAAGCCCCCAGAACAACCGTCGTCATACAGACTGCTGTGCATGCTAGACACAGTAGGAAAGTTCTGGAGATAACGGGCTTCCCGATCGACAATACGGTTTCAGAAAAAAACGAAGCACCACCCATGCGATACAAGCACCACCCAAAAGATATTTAGTTTAATTATAAGTGCATTGAGGAATATGCAAGTGCCAAGCTACCTGTTCCAAATAATCACTAACTATTTTGAAAATAGGACTTTCTTATACGATACAGATGAAGGGCCGAAAAGACAAAAAATTACAGGAGGAGTTCCACAGAGATCAGTTCTTGGTCCACCCCTGTGGCACATTATGTATGATGCAGTACTTCGTATGCGGAGATCAAGAGGAGTGGACATAATAGGATATGCTGATGATATCGCGGTGGGGGTAGTGGCTAGAACCCTAGAGGAGGTGACACAAAACTGCAACAACAGCATCAAAAACGTGAAGATATGGCTTCGTTCATCAGGTCTGGAATTAGCAGATCAAAAAACGAAGTCTGTCCTCATTAGCAGCTGCAAGAAAGTCGAGCGCCTGACCATACAGGTAGGAGAACACAGCATCGATTCGAAGCCCTTCATAAATTGCTTGATCATAGGCTCAACTTTAGAGAACACCTGACCCACACAAGCGCGAAGGCCAATTGGGCGGTTGTCGCAATATCCCGGCTAATGCCAAATATTGGAAGGTCCAGGCAGCCAATAAGAAACCTGCTTGCGACAGTGAGCAAGTCAATACTCATATATGCAGCTCCTATACGGACACCGAAGAAAAACTCTGTGCACAGAAGGTCATTGCTCATAGTATGCTGTGCATACAGAACGGTATCGGGGGAGGCTATAAGTGTAATAGCGGCGCGAATGCCTATTGACCTGGAGGTCAAAGTAGCGGCATCAATATATGTATGTATATTGGTGAAAACTCAGAGAGAGGGACCATCAGAGCAAATGCCAACATGCAATGGTAACGGCGGTAAAACGCCTCGGAAAACGGTCGGTGGACACACAAACTTCTACCGAACATAGAAGAGTGGACCAGAAGGAAACATGGTGAGGTAAACTTTTATATTACCCAATTCCTAACGGAACATGGAAGTTTCCGTGAATACTTTCACAAATACAACATCGCAGATGACCTATTCTGCCGTCACTGTGAAGGCAAAGTCCAGAACGCCGAGCATATATTGCTAGAATGCAAAAAATTTAAAGCAGTCAGAAAGGAGATTGATATCGTTCATGCTATCAATGAAGGAAGCATGAGACACCGCCAGCAGAATACTTGCAAGCATGATTCGGGAACTACGGGTGGAAAACCAAACCCCAAGAGGGAGAAAACCCTGAATCATAAGAAGGAGAAGACAAGACATGAATACCTGCCCCTATGAAGAAATGCATTGACCGGCGGTACCGTAGGGGGGAACAGGACAGGGTTAGGGGGGGTATTTTGTTATGAGCATTGCTCTGCTTCAGAAGAACGCAGAAGGATAATTTATAGCTTAAATGAATCGGGGACGAATTTACTAAAAACAACTTTGAATGAACAATTTTGATGAACCATTATTTAGTTAGGGCTGTATAAACATTTTTTAATGACGAACAATTCAATATTAACCCTCTTTCTCCCACTTAGACCACGTATTTCTGAAAATCCCTTCTTATCTAACATACATACATATACAGCCGATAAGGAATTACTGTGCAAGTTTCTACGTCTAGGGAATATTGAGAAACTGTGATTTCAAGGACTTTTGTAACCTTAGCGTTTTGGATTTTATAGTATTTAAGATAAGATGCATGTACATATGTATGTGGATTTGTGTGAAATGAAATTGTTTCATCAAACAAGGGACAAGATACATTGTTTGTAGATACTAGATGGTTAGGATTATCAGGAATGTTTTATTTATTATTTAGAATGTTTTGTTTTATCAGGAATGATAATCCTAACCATCTAGTATCTACAAACAATGTATCTTGTCCCTTGTTTGATGAAACAATTTCATTTCACACAAATCCACATACATATGTACATGCATCTTATCTTAAATACTATAAAATCCAAAACGCTAAGGTTACAAAAGTCCTTGAAAAAGGAAAAAAATATTTTTTTTTGGTGTTGTGAGAACAAAAAAAAGTTGATGTGATATTCTTGCCACATGAAAAGTTTATAGTCTATATCTTAAAGTTGATATAGAAACTAAGGCTAAATACATCACTTCGCGTCCCTCGCAAATTACTAGGGCAAACATTGTTTAATGTGATTCTGGGAAAAATGTGTATTTGTAACATCCCAGTTATATTTGCTGATAGCAGTTATTTTATTTGTTTCAATTATGAATTTTTTTTTGTAAAATTTCATTTACCATTTAATTAAAACCATTTTGTAAACTTTAATTCTGATTATATTAAAAAACATGCAGAAAAGCTACAATCCGACTGAAACGGTTCGTATGATACCCTATCCTCCTTTCTATGTATGTAGCCGCTATAAAGTGGACGTGGCCATATTGCATTTTGTACTGAAATACGACGATAACGTCGAACGTTTGAGGATGTTATATCCGCTACCTAGGATAGACGACCTGTTGCATTCAACATTAAAAACAAAATTTAAAAGCACATTAGATCATCGAACTGGGTACTATAATAAAGATAACCGAATGTGATACGGAGAAAAGTGCCTCTATATTACCTTTTGGACTTTTCCACTTTAAACGCATGCCATTTGGTCTTCGAAACGCTCCCGCGACCTTTCAAAGGCTAATGGATAAATTCCGGAAATAACTTTCTAGAACATTCATCCTTATCTATCTTGATGATATAATTATATGTTCAGACAGTTTCGAAGACCATTACCATAATTCAAGGAAAGTTTTCTAGGCAAAGTATTTCAACTAAAGGTTAACCAAGGAATGTCAAATTTCTGCTGTCCAAGAGTTAAATAGCTAGGGTACATAATAACAGACAAGGGCATTCAAGTTGACCCGGAAAAGGTCACTGCAATCACCAATCGACCAGAACCAAATAATGTTAAGCAGGTATTATCATGTTGATAATGATGTTTCAAAACCATTGAGTAATCTGACAAAGAAATCTTCCGTGTGGAAATGAGCCAATGAAGAGAAAACCGCATTTGGAAAACTTAATCCTACAGCAAGCGCAAGAAGATCAGCCTTTTACGTTAAAAACAGATGCCAGCAACTACATCCATCCTGGATGTTGGACATCGCGGTGCGGTGCGGTGGCGTAATTAGAGGAACAGGATGCACTACCAGGTAGCTCCCACTACTTCGGCAGAGCTGAATGTGAATCGAAAACTAAGATCCCACAACCCTTAACTCAAAGGTTGTAAGTCGCGGTTCAGGGGTTCAGGGGTAACTGAACCGCTAGTGGTAACTCCTCAGGGGGAGCTCAATCCTCTGTTGTATACTAGTTGAGTAGGGTAGAGTCATCAGAGGCTCAGGTGAAAGGCTCCGAAGAGGTCGAGAAAGTGCCGGAAGGTGCGGGATCGAGAGGGAGACAGAGGTTGCCATTGGCAGCATCTGTTTCGGGAAATAGTGACATATCGGTCAATAAATTGACTAATATGATTGCTAATTTAGCCGAAACCACCCCAGAAGAGGCAGGACATAGGGAACGGTTCAAAACTGATACCGAGACCTTCAGTTCAGGGTGGTGGAGGCGGAAAGCGGAGAAGGTGATGGACAGCCTGTGTCCAGGAATGATAATCAATCAAGTACACGTGAAAATGGAAAGGCTGATGGGCAAACCAGGAAACAGAAGGTCAGTCAACCCGAACCGCACCAAGAAAAACTTAGGGTGATTCAATTAAATTTTCACCATAGCAAAGCTGCATCAGCAATGTTGATCAGATGCTTTGTAGAAGAGTCGATTGATATTGCCTTGCTGCAGGAGCTTTAGATGTAAAGGAAGGATTAGAGGTCTATCTGAAAGTATTGCCACTTTACACTATGTGCGATCTGGCGAAAAAGTTAGATCTTGTGTATTGGTGAGGCACGGAGTTAAAGCGGTAATGCTGCCGCAACTATGTACCTTGTCGCTGTGCGCGTAGGAGCAGGTGCAGACAGTTTTGTCATGGCATCTACATACCTGCCGTATGACTCCTTAGAGCCTCCCCCAACAAAAGAGGCAGAGTCTCTAGTGAATGTCTACAGGGATAGGAGTGAAGATCTAACGACAGTGTGGGGAAGCATCAACGATAACTACAGAGGAGAAGCTTTATTCGAGTTTGTAGTTTGCAAAGAGCTAACTATTCTCAACAGAGGAACAGAACTGATCTTTGTGGATGCGAGACGAAGAGAAGTTATTGACGTGACTCTGTGCAGTAACAGAATGCTTGATAGAATATCAAATTGGATGGTAATGGATCAGACAGTGATGCACAGAGCCATCTCATTTGATGTTCGATACGGATCCAAAAGGAAGAAAGATCGAAAATATATCAGGATTCCCAGGAACACGCACATAGTGAAATACCAGGAAGTGTTGCGGGAGAAACTGAATGGAAGGGTACCCAAAATATTGAAAACCACTTGGGATGTAGAGTCACAGCTAAAGCACTTACAATCAGCTGTTGAAAATGCTTACCAAGAGGCGTGTACACCTATGTACTTTGGTAGATGAAAAGGACCCCATGCCTTGGTGGTGTAGGGAACGTGAAAATCTAAAGAAGGAGATGAGAAAAGCCTTTAATCATGCCATGAGGAGGGATGATCCTGAATTATGGAATGAGTATAAGGCAAAGAAGAAAGAGCTAAAAGCAACTCTGCGACGACGTAAAAGGGAGTCGTGGAGGAAATTTTGCTCGAATATGAGAAGCACAGCTGAGGTCAATAGACTTCAGAAAATTGTCTCGAGGGATCCAGTTTCCAAAGTCGGACTCATTCGCGATAGAACGGGGCAGATTGTTGAGACACTGGATCGTACAAATGAAGTCCTCATGGAAATACACTTCCCGGGAAGTCTGAAGTCAGATCAGCCCTGGGCTCTGAGGAAACAAGGAGCAAAGAGGATGGATAGGACTGAAGCGGAACGTATAGTAACTTCAAACGCGGTCAGTTGGGCGCTAAAAACGTTTTCTCCTTACAAGACCGCGGGACCAGATGGTTCTCAGCTTTAATTTAGTAGGGTGCAGCTCTCATTGTACCAAGGCTTAGGGGTATATACGTTACATGCCTAGCGATAGGCTACATACCAGTAACATGGAGAGAAACAAATGTAGTTTTTCTTTCAAAACCGGGAAAAAAGCACTACACCGAAGTGAAGTCCTTCAGACCGGTCAGCCTAACATCATTTCTGTTGAAAACAATGGAAAGAATTGTGTTGGCCCATATGGAGAGCACGGCGCTGTAAGCGTGTCCTTTGAGTAGTAGACAACATGCATACAGAGCTGGCAGGTCTACGGAAACAGCGCTACACCAGGTGGTACGCGTTGCGGAAGAGGAGATGAATACCGGAGGAATCGCAATGACCATAATAATGGGCAATATGTTGAAAAATAGGGCGATAAATATTCAGACAGGAACTTGAAGACTTAGAGGAAGGGTTAGCAGAGGTTGCCCGCAAGGAGGAGTTTTGTCACTATAACTGTGGACTCTCTCCTAAAAAACTTGAAGAGATTGGCATTCACACTGTGGGATATACCGACGATATAGCAATAATGGCAAGCGGTAAATTTATGAACATCACAGCAGATACCATGAGAAATGCTCTCAGAGTGGTTGAGCGGTGGTGTCAGGAACAAGGACTCTCCATTAATGTGGAAAAGACAGATCTGATCATATTCACAAGGAAGAGGAAAGATCTGGAATTTCAGCCCTTGAAACTTTTCGGATTGGAGCTGCATGTGACCAGGAAGGTTAAGTATGTGGGTGTATACCTAGATGCTGGACTAACTTGGAACTTCCATGTGGAAGAAAAGATTAGAAAGGCGAAATCTCGCCTAGGTCAGCATCCAGTATGATAGTTACGATGTGCACGATAATAGTTAGACCGATTATCAGATATGCGTCAGTTGTATGGTGGCTAAAAGTCACACAGAAATCTGTAAAGAATCAGTTAGATAAGCAATCGCCGGGGGTAATACGAACGACACCAACATGCGCAATGGAAGTGATCCTAGGTACTCTGCCGCTGGGCTTATTTATTAAGAACGCGGCGGAATCGATGGCACATTGTTCGCACCGAGATGCCAACTGGCACTCGCGCGGTACTATCTATGGTCATAGGAATATCCTGGATATCGTGAAAAACGAGATTAGGGAGTTGAATATGCCCATGGATGGAATAAAGAGAGCGCGTGTTACTGAAAGGTATCACAAAACTCTTATTGGAGATGGAAAAGAAGATTGGTGATATAATCATCTTTACGGATGGGTCCATGATGGATGGCAGAGCTGGTATCTTCTCAGACGAACTGGAACTAGCCTGTCATATTAGTCTGGTTAAATATACCTCAGTATATCAAGCCGATATGATTGCTCTGTTGCATGCGTTGGATCACCTGAAAGAGGGTCAGTCGAGGGTAGGAACGTTACTATAGCACTGAACAATCAATCAGTGATTAGACGCATGGACCAGACAGAAAGCAATACATCACTGGCATTGGAATGTGCTCATAAGCTCAATGTGTACTCATCTCGAAATGAGATGACGCTGCTCTGGGTGAGAGGGCACATAGGGACTGAGGGGAACGAAAAGGCGGACTCTCTGGCAAAGCAAGGGTCAACCTCGGCGCTCTCTGGTCCGGAACCATTTGCTGCAATTGGCAGAGGGATTGTAGAACACCTAATTAGCAACTGGGCCGCGCCGGAACACCAGAGAAGGTGGTCAAGATTGCAGGCAGACGAAAATTACTATTAAAATGGCGATTGGCACCACTCACAAAGAGGTTCTAAGGTTAGGGCGAAGAGCACTGAAATGGGTGGTAGCGTTATCTAGAGGTCATGGGAATTTCGGGTATCACCTTACGAAGATGGTGGAAGACCACACCTGTGAACTATGCCTGGAAGAAGTCGGGACGGCAGTATATATATTGTGTCAATGTCCGGCGTTAGCTAGCAGAAAAAGGAGGTCCTGGGGAGCCACTGGGTAGAACCCAGAGGATGAACCAGATTTCTATTAAACAGATACTAGCGTTGACACGAGGATTTAAAGCCAGAGAGGAACTGTGGAGAAATCCAGAGAGACTCTCCGGCTAATGGATCGTGGAAGAGAGACGAAAAGTGACCCAATACAGTGGTCTGGTTCGTAATCTCTCGAACAATATATATATATATAACTACGCTCTTGAGGCTGTCCTTATCCAGGGGAGAAGGAGAATAAGCATCCTATAGAATATTCTTCGAGCTTTCTCACAGTCGCTGAGCAAAATTATTCTACCACCGAGCGCGAAGCCATTGCCAGTGTATGGGCAGTTAACAAATTTCGAAGCTACGTTGAAGGTGGTGAAGTAACCGTTAAAACTGACCATCAACCTCTAAAGTGGCTGATGAGTCTTAAATCACCCACCGGGAGATTAGCATATTGGGCACTACAGCTCCAACCCTACAGTTTCAAGATAGAGTACACTGCAGGCAAAATAAACTGACAACGAGGAATGCGAAAGAAATTCGCGAAGCTCAACTAAGAGATGGTTGGCTTAAAACTTTTATTATTGGTATCCTATACAGATATTCTCCAGAATCTGATGGTGAACATGCATAGCTCGTGATCCCTGTGCATGAAAGGGAATCTATTTTAAAACATTATCACAATGAAGCTACGTCAGGTCATTCATTGTCATCATTGTGTAAAGAGATATTAAACTTGTAC
Source organism: Xylota sylvarum (assembly GCA_905220385.1). Classification (NCBI taxonomy): domain Eukaryota; kingdom Metazoa; phylum Arthropoda; class Insecta; order Diptera; family Syrphidae; genus Xylota; species Xylota sylvarum. The sequence continues at coordinate 38,266,279 of LR999959.1, forward strand.
CTCTATTTCCTCTCAAAACCCATTTGATTACATTGTTTTTGTTGTTATTCGCTCCTCGTCTGTGAATACGTGTACATTGGCAACAACAATTCCTCTAGTGGTGGAATAAGTACGTCAGCGGATGTGTTCGCAAAACGGAAGCATTTGCTATAAATATTGTGCATTGGAAAGAATACTGGAAAATCAATGTGAAAGGAAAAAATTAATATCAGAAATTCAATTTAAAATATTAATTATTGTTTTTCGAATTGAATAACATAAAAACGACTCTTTTTCTAAAATAAGATATTATTTTTTTAATTATTGATCATAAATAGAAAATAATAGACACCAATTCCAATTAAGATTGTTATTGTTAATTAAAAAATTAAGTAATTGCTACAAAAATTATTGTTGCAGCGAAGTTAGACGGTAAAAACATAGCAACCAAGTTAAGTTACAGTAATTCTTGGTTTACATAAGTAGAAAGCCAGTAACAATTGTGTCTTGATTGATGAGGCTTTCTATTACAGATATTACGGCCGTTCCTGGATTTTGGCTTAACGAACTTTAATAACAATTATGTATAAACGTACAAAAATCATTAAATAATAAAATTAAGCATAATAATTAGTAATTGTGTTAATCTCGAAGAAGTAGCCTAGAGTTCTAAAGCATATGAAAATGCAATTTCCATTCCAATACGTTTAAATATTCTGAACTACTACAATTGTAATACACAGCTGAAGTTACATTTATAATTAAAAGTTTTATAATATGTACTCGTAAAACAGCCTTGATAGCTTTATCAGTAAAACTACTTCAAGCAGAGTAAAAGTCGTGTACATTTAGGTGCTTGAAAATATTTTTAATACAATATATGTATTTATGAAAATAGTATTAAAAATGTATTTGCAAAATTGTTGTTGAGGAACTGCTTATTTGTTTTTGATTTCAATGACGAATAGAAAACACTTGTTTACCGGAAATGTTTTTCTCATTTTCACTTACATTCCGATATAATGCTTGAATTGCAATATAAAACCATTTTTAAATATTTCACTGATGCAGCAAATAGTAAGCAAGGTTGATTATGTGGATCATATCTTTCTCATATATATTTTTAAATATGTTTAAAATATTGAAATGTGTATGTATTTTGCCATAATGGATGTTAGTAGCATCTGTAATTTTTGAAGTGTCGCCATTGTCTTAAATTCAAAACACATCACACATTTCGAACCCTATGTTAGGGTTATAAATGAAAACAATATGAATCCATGAATGCATGCATTCATATGTATATCAACCACTAATTTATTCTTTTGTTAATTAAATTACAAAAGTGTAAATTTTGCCAGCACAAACTATGTTATCCAAACAATGTCCATCGTAGAATTTTTTCATAAAAAAACATCCACTTGAGAGCTAAGTAAATACAAACCGAAATGTGATCAAAGGCATTGCATAATAATTAACTGGTTTAAGGCCCATCGTTATTTCGTTTTTCTTCTTCACAATATTACTGTTTACTTAATAATTTTCAACTTAAAACAAAAAACAGAACTTCAATATATATAATTTCTTTTTAATACTTCTCATTATACATACTGATATTTCCACACTGAATAAAATTTTAAAACTCCAACTAATGTTTCCCAACAACATAAATACAATTTTAAGTTTTTTTTATCGTCAACCCAGAAATAAAGATCAAAAGTATGCATTTTACATTTATTTCTTATTTTCATATTGTAAAATGCAATCAGAAATTGTGAGCGCTTATATTTTTCTTTAAATAATATACGACATTTAAATTTTGATATTTAAAAAAAAAAAATTATTTCAATATTGTTAATATCTAGTGAACATACCCAAAGCACTTTCCAATTTCCTCCACGCGCACTTCTAAAGCACTTTCCAATTTCTTCATCAGCTGTCAAATTCACTCATTGTTGTTGTGATTTAGAGGTGAATTTACTGTGTTGTTGTTGTGATTTAGGGGTGAATTGACCAACTCAAGGGAGAATTGACCAAGTCAAACAAATGTGGGTGAAAATGTAACAATATGCGTGAAATAGCTTGTAGGCACCTGGAAATTGCCGGGAAAGTTTAATATCTCTTTAGTAAATGATTTCTGACAGTGGCTCGAATTGCTTCTCGATACTATTGGCCTGGAATAAGAAACAGCGTAATTAAACACATTGGAAACTGTCTTGCTTGCCAGCGGTATAAACCAAGTAATATGAAACCATGTGGCTTACTCCAAACTGTATCAAGTAATCAACGTTTCAAAGTTATAGCAACCGACTTATTTAGACCATTACCTATCACCAAGGACGGCTACCAATGGATCTTGATATCTGAAGATCAAGCAAGCAGATGGATTGGAATTTTTCTCTCAAGGAAGCAACAGCAGAGAATTGTGCCACGACCCTGCTACAAGAAGTTTTTTTTTCGTTCGGCGTCTTTTAACAGGCAATGGACCCCAATTTATATCTGCACTAATGCAATGACTAGCAGACTGCTTTGGGATTCAACAAACTCTGATTCCTGTCTATCACTCAGAAGCCAATCCGGTGGAAAGAAAGAACCGGGATCACACTACTTGGGCCGATTACTTACCCGCCATAAGGTTTGCAATGAACACTGCCAAATACCAAAGCACGGGATATACAGCTTCATATCTCATGTTTGGGCGGGAGCCAAGAACAATAGATGACGTCAACCACTACCTTAGGCCTATAGAACAAGACAAGAACTTTACTCCGCAAATTATTCTGCGATTGCAACAGCTTACGCAAGCAATTATAGATGCTCATAGAATGCAAGTACTATGCCGATAAGAAACGAATACAGCAAACCACCTTGAAATTAGGTGACCAAGTTTTGATCACCTCTCACACCCTTAGTAAAGCCGCTAAGGGAATTTCCTCAAAATGTTTTTCGATTCCGGATTTCACTTCGCAGTGCACTCCAAAATCACTTACACATATAAACTTCTACATAGGAATTTATTTTTCTTTAATTAATTTTCTCAGTACAGAGAAGTCTTCATTTTCCCAGTCTTCCCCATTTTTTGCTTTGAAAAAAAAATTATTAAAAAATCTGTCATATGCAAGTATTTGTTCTTACACGGAGGTCAATCCGCCTTTCCAGAGTCTTTAATAGAAAGGAGGATAGGCAGATCGGACGAAAATCTTTAGGGGATGCATGGGAGGACTTACCAGCTTTCGGTATGAAGATTTACTTTAGACTTTGGACATAGTCCAGTCCCCATCTAGTTTTATAATGTAACTAGGAATATTTGGAGATTTGGATAAGATTAGATAAGACGAATCACTAGTCTTTTCTATATTTTCACAGAAAAGATGCCTCCTAAATTTCGTAAGTTCTCGTAGAAAAATTCCAGTCAGGTGGATCCCTAGAGCGTTATGCATGGTTTAAAAACTTCATGTCTTCAAGTTTTCTATTTTGTATATAAATTGTAAATTGTATTTTTGTATTAAAAGTCAATACCGAACTGTATAAAGCGGAGGTCAGAAAACGACAAGTCTTTAAATAGCATCTTTAAATACCAGTTATAGACGCTTATCTTAGGGTAATCTTAGAGGAATTCGTGACAAAGGTCATATCAATGAGTTCCTGCACCATGTGAGTAAGAACGTAGACGCGGTCGGGGTATTGGAGCTAGTTGGCAGATTGCAGTAGATTCTATCACATTCGACATACAACCCATATTACTGACCAATATCGACATTTGTGACTTTTTAGCTTTTCTAACTATGTAATTATTCTAACTTTATTAAAAATGTGAATATTATGAATGCGTTGGGCACAGTGGCCTATTCGTTACTGCGTCGGACTACGAATCTGGAGGTTCGAGGTTCGACTCCCGAGAGTAAAACATGTTATGAAAAAGCTTCTAAAAACAAAAATTGCACTTTGATCAATGTTTAGGCATTAAACTGTAGGTCCCTTCCATTTATGACGTCAATAATTGCGAAAGCTAGGCCCTGGATCCCATGGACCTATTGCTCCAAATATTTGTATTTTCTTTTGTACGAGTTGATATTTACCGTGGGATTCTTTCTTTTTTCTTCGTGAAGCGCGTTTTTGCCAAGTGTACCGCATCTATTTAGTTGAATATAGAATTCGTAATAATCGCTACCTGTGCCGTTGATGTACATGCAGTCGGGGTCATACGCGTAACCTGAAACGACATGATATAAGAATGTATATGGGTATACCTATAGTCATTATACGTAAGTAGGCACATACATATGTACGAGCATGCCTGTGCCTATGTAAAAATAATTTTACGCAAGTTGCTATATACCAATCAATTAAAACGTATCTACATGTTCCAAAAATCGATCAACAATATCATTACCTGCTGAATATACGAGCCCGTTAAAAGAGCCATTAAATCCTATCCGTATCTTCATGTAATCATCCTGACATTCCGCTTCAATATCTAAAAGTATATTTTTGCATACGGAACTTAGTATTAAAAACAAATAATTACGTTGAACTCTAGTGCTGTTGAATATCAAATGTTTTTTCGTGTAATCTAATTCCCAATTATCAGGCTTCCAATTCTCACTATCATAGACAGCTGTATGATAAACACTTTTGTGAGCAACAGAGTTCAAAGCAAAGGGCTCACGAGGTGGAAGGTGTACTCTCGAGGGTCGGAAAGATGTTATTGGCACATAACCTGTTGACTCAGGAACATGATCATCCTGGAAGATTTTGAATAAAATAACATTTTAAATTAATATGTTAGTGTCTCTAGCCAGACTTGGCAACTATTAACAAAATTCACAGTAGGAAAATAATCATTAAAAGCATACAATTCACTCATATATCACATGTAAATAAATATACAAAAAAACTATAATACGTCTGGAAGGGATTCTATAATACCCTATCCTTCTTTCTTTATATCAGCCATAATAATGTGAGCGAGACGTGCTATACTTTTAGACTGATATACAATGAAGGGCGAATACAATGTATGTATGAATTGTAGATAATTTGACTTTGTAAATATTTCACCTTAATGATTTTTTTTTGATTTCAGGTAAAATAGTGAAATCATGAAAAAATAAGTATGGCAGTGGGCGGATTTTAAAAATGTTTACACTCGTACTGGTCTATCTCAATTTATTTCTCCATGTCACAAGCTATGTATCAATCTTAATATACCCGTTCCGTAGTCCGATGCACTAACCACTACGTACACTGAATCTTAGATGGGGTATATTTTTGTGCCATATAGTAATTGTATATTAAGTTTGCAACATAAAGAAAGAATCGAGACCACTGAGACATGTCGGTCTGACCGCATATCATCATTATTTGTTCACTCCTTAGGTCGATCAAAAAATCATTTTAGATATACATACTTATGTACATATGTATGTACATATGCATAATTATACAAGTAAAAACACAAATGAATCTATAAATAAGAAAAAACCCATGTTGATATACATATGTACATATTTACACATAAAGGGTTTTTCAATAAGAACATAACAATTTTGTATTTATATGAAACACATAATAATTAAGATATCGGGCTGAATTTTATTCCAGGTGTAGAACAAATGTTAAATTTAAGTATGGAATTCGATCTCGTTTATATGACCACCGCGAGCACGCGTCTGCAGCGATCGATTCTTTGGAGCCAATTTTCCACCACTCTTCCACACGTATCGGCCGGAATGTTGCAAATTTCGCGTTCGATATTGTACCTGAGCTTCTCTAATGTTGTTGGCTTGTTGGCATTAACCAACGACCCCATAAAAAGAAATTCAACTCCTTCAATAGATCAATTGTTTGACCAGCTGTGTGGCATGTGGCACCATCTTTCATTCGTTCATTTTCATCGACGAAAATACGGTCCAATCACACATCCGCCGGCATGAAATCCACACCACACGGTCACTTTTTGTGGATGCAATGGCGTCTCTTGAAGCACATGTGGATTTTTTGCTGTTCAATAACGCATATTTTGCTTATGACACAGGCAAAAATGAACTTTATCGCTGAAGATAATTTTTCAATGAAATTAAGGATTTTGTTGAAACTTTTGCAGAGGTACAATCAAAGAAGTTTTGGCGGTTCAAATGATCAATAGGCTTCAGTTCTTGAGTTAATTTGATCTTGTAAGGGTGTAAGAGAAGGTCAAAGGATAGTGACGCGAATAGGGCAGAGGCCCTACATTGCTATAAAGTAGAAATCACCATCATCCAGGAAGTGTGCTTGGATGGGACGGGCAAAAGAGGATGAAAAACTGTGATATCTATTACGATGATTGCTATACAGCGCTTATTCGGATGCGGATTTATCACACGCGGTAGACTTAGGCTTGCAGTCTTAAGCTTTCGATACGCGAGCGAGCGTCTCATGACAATCTGCATCAAGGCTAAATTCGCCAACATAAGTCTTATATGCGCTCATGGCCCCACAGAAGACAACGACGATGCCACCAACGAATGTTTCTCCGAGCTCCTAGACAAAACTTACGAGCAACGTCCTAAATATGACGTTAAAATCATGTGATTAAAAATCATAGTGGGTGATTTTAACGCCAAACAGGAAAGGAGGACATCTTTGGTGGGACGATTGGTAAGCACAGACTTCACGACACCACGACCGGAAACGGACTTAGGCTTATTGGATTCGTTGCGGGCGAAACATCACTATAGCAGCACATTGTTTCCTCATTTCAATATCCACAAGCAAGACATGCCTCAAGTATTCTGGATATACGAACCTTCCGAGCAGCCAGCACCGACTCGGATCACTACTTTGTTGTAGCTAATGTACGAATGCGGATATCCTTAACGCCACAACAAAGAAGAAAGCCTATGAGAAGATATAACGTCGAAAAGCTGCAATCGCAAGAGACCGCTAGAAGGCGGCAGGGTGACATCCCTGCCAAACTAGTTCGCCTTATTATGGGTAAAACCATGTGGGCTGTCACCTGCTTGGTACGTTCGCTAGTAGATATTAAAACGGAAGGTGCCAGCGATAAATGAGGGCAAAATCAAGTATATGCTGTCAACACGAAAGGACACACAACATCGACGAATTGGACAGAACGTTACAATCGACAGCTATAACTTTGAGGTAATAAGGAACTTTGTCTACCGTTGCTCTGCTATCAATTCTGAAAAAAACAACTCAACAGAAATAAAACGAAGAATAACTCTTGCCAATCGCTGTTTCTTTGGGCTGAGAAGACAATTGAGTAGTAAGGCCCTAGCCTGAACAACTAAGAAGACTCTACATAAGACCTTGATCATCCCCTTCCTCCTTTTTTTATGAAATTCTTGGTATATAAATAAGGAATTGAAATTGAATTGAAATTGCCTTTATGGCGCTGAAGCATGGAATTTATGGAAAACGGATGAAAATATCCTCGGACGTTTCGAGAGAAAAGTTCTTCGTAAAATATTTGGTCCCGTTTGCGTTGACGGGCTTTGGAGGAGCAGATTAAACGACGAACTATACGATCTGTATAGTGATATCGACCTAGTCAATAAACTGTGCATCAGTCGTTGGAGATGGCTAGGACATGTAGAGCGAATGGACGCAAATGCTTCGGCCAGTAGAGTCTTCGAGTCCAATCCGAAGGGAGCAGTAGAGAAACACCTCGCCTTAGGAGGCACGCGCAAGTGGAAGGGGACCTCAAACGACTTGAAGTGCGCAACTCGAGGGAGTTAGCTAAGGATCGGGTTAACTGGAGATGCTTGTTATTAGAGACCAAAGTTGTCTTACTGGCACAGGAACATTTGAATGTGTGAATATGTTGATTCGAATTTATCCACTATAGCACGCACAGCATGCTTGGTAGGATGTTTATTACGACCGATTATTCCAAACATTTGTCGTTCGTGAACTCCACCCTACTAAAAACTTGAACCTTTACTAGTACGATTTGGCATTGACAGATCATAAAAAAGTTTAAGGGTGCGTTTGTATTAAAATACGAAATTGTTATGTCGGTATTCATCATATCAAAATTGGTTTTGCTACTAATTGGATTCTGAACTCACAACCGAGAAATAAATACAGACATATGTACATATAAATTATGTATTTGTTTATTTATTTATTTATTTATTTATTATATGTAAGAATGTATTTTTTTACAATATGGTACTAAGAATCTACATTCAAACTAAATGCGAAATACAACACTTATTGGTACTCACCTTTACTTTTGAATCTGATAAGAGACCAGCTCTCTTGGTTAGTTTAGGATTTAGTGTAGGAGAATCAATCCGTGAAGAAGGCAACGATGGCAAGTGATTTGTTTTGTTTATTCGACTCGTTACGCTTGAGGTCTTACTTATTACGGTATACTCTGTCGTGGGATCTATTGGTTCTCCGAAACATTGTGAAACTATCTGCAAAGCAAAACAAAGAATGTACGCATAAACATGAAGACTTGGAGTTTAGTGCAAAGATATTGAAAGGCTCCGATATTTACACACAATACACAAATCTTTCTCAAAAAATTAAAGAATGAATCAGTTGTCCGCATCTGCGATATTTTTGATTTTTCATGCATCCGGTGATTAATTTACGAATTGCTTTAAGAACACTTGTTGCAATAACTCTGTCAGAAAGATATATGCGTGTTTTTTATTGAAGTGGTGTAATTCAGGTAAGCATACATATAATTCTGACACTAATGTGTTGATGACCATATTGAAAAGTTAATATATTTTTTAATCAGGTATCATCATTAGTTAGAGAAATGATTGTAGTAATTGTAATCTTGGAAGCATACAGGAAAGTGTGTCGAATTTAGGATCTGCATATTTGGAGTAGGTGCCGTGAAATAACGCCGAGTGAAATAAGGCCGAATTTTAAAATCCGGCCTTATTTCACTTTCATATTGTGAAATAAAGCCGAATATTGTTTGTGAAATAAGGCCGAATATCGGCCGTTCCATTTCGAATTCGGGATAGGTGCGAGGTTAGGTTATGCAAAGTTTCATTAAATCCATGCTATTTTTTAAAAGAAACTTTTGCACATACCCAACCTCGCACCTACTCCAAATTCAACAGTGACCCCAAGCAGGGGAGTTCCAGGGGGGCAGCATGCTCCCCCATACACATTCCACCGTTTATGCATATAAATGACATAAAGCCAACTTGGCCTAATGTCGCTTTATACATACACATGTATGTGTGAATACGTTATCACGGTAAATTGTCTGGGGTGCAAATCTGAACACAGGGTACATACATATGAACATATAAACATACATACATATATATGTATATAAATGCCTGAATAAATTGAAAGCGTAATAAGGCCGACTCGCTTTCATAATGTAAAATAAGGCCGAATTTTGAAATTGAATTATTTCACTCGGCGTTATTTCACAGCACCGTACAAGTATAACTCCGAATAGTCGTGGATTTTTAACATATACAAAAATGAAGGTAAGTGAGGAGACTATTATTAGCAAATGCATCAGGAAATAAAGTTGTGCGCGTAGCGTTTAAATGACTCCATTTGTGAGTTACAGACTCAGGGAAGTGTGTGTTTTACTTTATATTCTATTTAACTATAATTAAATATATAATCTGATTAAAAAATAAGGCGAAATTTTAATTTTAAAATACGTGGGGATTTTTTATGCGATGGGGTTTTTTGCAATGTCTGATTTTGCTGAGCAAAGAAGTTGCATTAAATTTTGTTCGCGGAATGAAATTTCTGCTGCAGGAACGTTGAGAATGTTGCAGTAGGCCTTCGGTGAGGTGATCAGGCTATGTCACAAGAAAATGTTTACAAGTGGTACAAACAATTCAAAGAAGGCAGAGAAAGCGTTGAAGACAATGATCGCCCTGGACGGCCATTAACATCAACTGATACAACACGTCAAGAAAGTTCAAGAAACCGCTCCGGGGACACCGTTTAAACACGATTGAGAAAATAAAAACCGAATCTCTGCGCACTTTGAAGGCATTCTGGAAATCGACTTTAACAATTATTTCGAGGATTGGAAAAACGGTTGGCATAAGTGTATTGTGTCGGGAGGGCAGCACTTTGAAGGCGATGAAATAGATGTAGAAGAATAAATAAAAATTTTAAAAGATATAAACTTTCACATTATTTTTTGATCACAGTAGTAAAACTATCGTCTTCCTTCTGGTAATGCACAGAAAGCCCAAAGACTCTAGAGAAGGTCGACTGCAAACTTGGTTTCGGTATTAGGAATGCCCAAGTCCAGATATTGCGCTCCTTAGGCCTAACCGAAGACTTAGTTGCAGTCGACGATTCTAATAAGTTGTTAGGTACGTAAACATTGTAATAGCTAAAAATACCACCTGTACCTATTAAAGTCTCTCCGTCCCTCCGTCCACCACTTCTTGGGTCTTAAATTTTGAGCTAGGAGGAAATGAACGGCTTAGACCCTGAAATGCTCGGATATATTCTAAGCAACATGAAAATGACAAGAGGCACAGGAGAAGAGCAAGCAAAATAAGTCTCATCATCTCTGACCTGCGAAAGAAATGGAAATGGAAGAACGCCGGTGTACTAGTGGAACAACAACATCGCCAAGCTATAAGCCGACTGCATTAGAATGCGGAGACGCCAGCAAAAGACTGGAGGCAGAGACTCGGACAATTACGAAGAACTACGAGACGAATTCCAGAGGAAACGAAAGCAGCTCCGAAAAACTGGTTAAAATGAACAAAAGCGAATCATTCCAGGCTAGAGGTCTTCATACACCTCTACACAGCATAAAAACAAATACAAATTCTTGGCGCGACAGGGCAATGGAACTCAGGCCTAGCTCCTCACATCCATTTGTGATGTGCGTGTTACATTCTTTACACGAATTGAAGGGGCCTACTGTTTAATGACGTGTCCGAAAGGTAATTGTTTATTTGAGAAGCTTTTTCATGACAGTTTTACTCTCGGATGTTTGTCAGACGCTCGCGAGAGATGGGGCCGTGAAAAAATTTTAGATGTTGTTTGGGGATTGAAACTAAAACCCCTCGTTCCATAGTCCAACGCACTAACCACTTCAGCTTCGGCGCCCACCTCTTCAGAGCATACGTAAGTAAATTCCAGTCATAGTGTAAACAACAACAACTACTGGGCAAAATTGTGATCGTACACACCACTATGCATGCTAGATACATTGGGAAAAGTGTTCCAGAGACTTATACAAGCAAGAACAAGAGCAATATACGGAATGGAACTCGGGGCTATACAATCGAAAATTCGGATTCAGAAAGAAATAAAGCACTATTAATGCAATACGCTTTGTGTGCGACAAATCACGGGAAGCAATTGCGGGAGAAAGATGGCTCCGAGGGAAAAAACAGTACTGTCCCGTTGTTATACTTGACGTCAAGACCGCCTTCAGAAGGAGTTGCTTAAGGATCAGTCCTTGGACCAATTCTTTGGAACATAATGTACAATGGCATACTAAGAACATCGAAACCGAGTGGAGTGGATATCATTGGATATGCTGATGATATTGGGCTTGTAGCAGTGGCAAAAAGTGGAAGTGATGTAAAAATGCAATCAAACAATCGCGAACGTGAAGCTATGGCTACAGAAATCAGGATTGAAACCAGCCATACAGGTCGGTGAGCGCATCATTGAGTCGAAGCACTACATCAATTACTTGATATTACTGCTGGACCACAGACTCGACTTCAGAGATGATCTACCGTACGCAGGCGAGAAAACCTTCCGGGTAGTAGCGGCATTATATAGATTAATGCCAAATATCGGAGGACCAAGGCAGCCAATAAACCTTCTTGCAACTGTGAGCAAGTCAATACACTTGTACGCGGCCCCAATATGGGGATCAGCGACGTACCGTGAGTCGTACATTAGAATCGCGCTTGGTGCACAGAATCGCATCATTAAGGATATGTTGCGCATTTAGAAATGTATCAGCGCATACGATAAGTACCGGGTCGAATCCTTATCGGTATAGAAGTGAAGAAGTCTGTAGTACCTCGCGGAAACGAGGACAGAAGAACAACCATGGAAGCTATAACAGCAGAATGGCGGCATATGTATGTAGAACATCATAACTGAAGGGCGATGGACATATAAATTGATACCCAACGTTCACGAATGGACTAACACCACAGAGAATTAAACTAAACTATTCCCTAATACAATTTCAATCGGGGCATGGAGTATCTCCACAGTTATAAGAACGCAGAGCATTTGTTGACGGAATGCCAAAATTACACAAGCCCTAGAAACATCTTGGAATAAGGTAATAAGCAAGCCCACTTTTTCATAACTTCACTAAATTATATGAAACCAAAAAATGTTATTAAAACAAAATATTTAGATATTTGGTTCTCTACAATTCTCGCTTACATCAGTTTTGACCACGCCCACTTTTTGGGAGCGTTTTGGATTAAAAAACGGACTGATGAAATTTCACGTGTATCCTCAAACGTTCGAAGTCATCGTCATAGTTAAGTACAGAATGCAATATGGCCACGCCCAAGCAAGGATCATACGATCCGTTTCAGACGGATTGTAGCTTTCCTGTATGTTTTTTTTTGCAGTTGGTAGCCGCATTGAGGGAGGAAATGTTTGCAATTTTTGTATTCGCTTATAATTCACACAATTTTTTTCGAGCATGCACGATGCTACTCTTGGTGAGAATGTGAGGCGTCATATAATTTCATAACTGTTAAAGTCGAACGTGTATGACTAAGACTTAAAACAACAGCCTTCCGTTCAATAACCGATCGCATTAAAACTGCACTGGCGATAGGTGGGAACGTGAAACAACTTTTGGTGTTATTTCAGAATCGAACCTCTAACCATACACCCAGTAGACATACTAGATCTATTTTCTTTAGTCGGTGTTTTTTCAAGTAAGCATTGCCGATTTTTAGTAAAGAGCATAATGAGAGAAGAATAAACTGATCAAACTACATCCAGGGAAGATTAAATCTAAGGATGAGAGTTCACGCCTGCCTGTATTAGAACCTTATTGACCATGCACATCAAAGTACGAATGACTATGTGTACTTATGTACATTCGTTTACAATAATCCCAAAACTCCGGGAGAGTACGATAACTTTGGCGCCAAAAACTGATAACGATTTTTTTGTAGAGGGGTCAAAAGCATTTTTTACTAAGGAAAGGGAATCCTATCCCGCCCCGTTTAGGGGGTAGTGACAATTTTAGAAAAAATGGCGCTAAAGTTATCGTACTCTCCCCCAAAGCTCCTTTCACTAATGCCGCATGTTCCGAAAAGACCCTATTTATTTTGGTCTTTGTGTTTATATAATAACTAGCTGTACCCGGCGCACGTTGCTACGCATATTAAAAAAATCTCAGTGCCCGAGATATGGTTTTCGGGTCATTGTCTTTGCAGTCTTGTTGTAATTACAATAACAAATCAAACTTCTCAAGCATACATTTTTATAATCCAAAACACTATTATTTATGTTTGTGTGGGTCTATTTGGCATGGTCCAGCGTAAGATATTATTAGAATTTGAATTAAAATCCGGTTTGGGCACTGAGTGCCCTAGATACGGGTATAGGGTTAATATGGGAAAACTGTATGAAAAACGCACAAAATTTGAATCGAGTTATTCTTTTAGATATTTAGATCAAGTTTTAAATACACTGAATAGAAGATTTCAAGTATTTTTGCTCTATATCTCGTCACTGGTGCTTACAATCGGAAAAATGCCTTCACAAAATTAATAGCTTTCAATATTTCCAACAATTTTTCCTTACATTACTTCCATGCAAAATTCAAAGTTTTAATTGTTATTCTGTATTTTTGCAAAAATAGATTAAAAAATCAACATTTTCGATTGTAACTCATCAATCATGTGTCCGATCAAAACAATTGTGACTATTTATAAAGTTTTGAAATAAAAAAAAAAATAATAAAAATTGGTACCAAAACCTTTTTCACAGAATTCTGAACAAAGTTGCCAAAGACATCAGTGCGCTATCTCTTACCATTTAAGAGTCAATAAAGGACAAATAAACAAACACTGATTTTTATATATGTATATAGATAGAAGATAGAAGAAGAAGATGTATTTGTGCACATTTATACTTACATGTAGAACTAATATTTTAACAAGCAATATCGAGGATCCTATGTTAGTTTTCCGTATTCTCAACTCAGCATCTAAATGATTTTCCTTCAACATGTTTATTTCTAAAATGATAGTTAAAAAAATAATTAATTAATGAATTAATGAATGAGTGTATGAGTATTATCATTGTATATAAAACTAATAGTACTATCACTTGAGGAAATCGATGGTGGTGCCTCTAGCGGTCGAAGTAAAGGATCCGTCGCTGAGTACCACAAACATATTACGCTCTTTTGCCTCAACAATTTGCATATGCTCTCATAAGCTTAACACATTTCCACTCTAATCTAACCAATCCCATGCCAGTAGCTCTACGCACAAACCCACTCCGCTCAACCATCACGCTGTGTCGAGTAAGATAGATCTTTCCAATATGAATTAACTCGTCGACCAACCCAACGCAGTGCTAGACTGCCAGATGCTTTGGTAGGTGTACTTTCCTCGGGCATGTAAATCTGACCAATATTGACAATGGAGCGAAAGGAATATGCTCAAAAAAAAATAAAAAACATACAGAAAAGCTACAATCCGTCTGGAACGGATCGTATGATACCCTATCCTCCTCTCTCTGGGCGTGGCCAAATTGCATTTCGTACTCAAATATGGCTATAACCTCGAACGTTTGAGGATGTTACATGTAAAATTTGATCAAAATCGGTTTTTGATGAAAACGCCCCCAAAAAGTGGGCGTAGGAAAAACCGTTCTATGGGCGAATTGTAGGGAATCTGAATACCTAAATATTTGGACTTAACAAAATTTTTCGATTTCATATAATTTAGTGAAGTTAAAAAGTAGGCGTGGCAGTGGGCGGATGTAAAAAAATTTACAATTCTACTATACCTTTCCGTCAGAAGCCCAGGTATGAAATTTTAGCGTCCTAGTTTAAAATTTAAGACCAAAAATTAAACGCCACCAAAAAGTGGGCGTGGCCAAAACTTTTGTATGAGTGGATTGTAGGGAGTCTGAATGCCTAAATATTTGGTCTTAACAAAATTTTTCGGTTTCATATAATTTAATGAAGTTATGAAAAAAATTTTACACTTGTACTGTATCTTTTTCTCAGAAGTCCAGATATTAAATTTCATCGTCCTAGCTCAAAACTTAAGGCCCAAAAAGCAGTGACATACGGACGGACGGACGGTCATCGCTCAATCGATTTCGCTATTGATGCTGATCACGAATATATATACTTTATAGGGACTATCTCGATTATTTCTCTATGTTACAAACTATGTGTCAAACTTAATATACCCTTAGGATAGGGTATAAATACACACACGCCCATAGCACGTTCCTTTTTGCATATAATGTTTTCTATATGCTGTGAAGTCTTCGGGATGTGTGTGTGTTTATTTCATTGCGAATAACTCATCCGCCTGATCAATGACCTGACACCTGAGCCATTGGCAATGCAGTTTTTTTTTCGAACTTTTGTTATATTTTCTGTTTTTCATAATTTTTTTTTTTTTTTGAGCGCTTGAGATAACAGAGACATAGTGCCAATATGTAATTCGAGCTGAAATCTGTAGCACAGAGCCATGGTGGCTTTCTTAACTCGCTCCAGGATGTTGGTATTCTAGCTTAATTTACTATCTAGGATTAGGCCTAGCACCCTACCGTTTCTAGGATTAGAAGCAGTTCATTCACCACTAACTTCCAAAGAAGAAAGGAGATCGCACTTCCTTATAGTGTACCCCTACTGACGTACATACCTCCGAACTGAGACCTCGGCGAGATTTGAGTTGATGAACCTATTAGTAAGAAACTAGTTCACCAGTGCGCCAATCGGCCGGCGTCTCAATTCTAAGGTTCGACAGTTCGCCTGTAATTGCCTCGACGTTGTTAAACGCTTCCATCATGAGGGAAAGTTTGTCTGTGCATAATATGTTGACATTACCTAGTTATGTAGTTACATTTAGAAGCTTTGAAGGTCTCAAGTTTTCCTTAGCTACGTATGTCCATACACACATACATATGTATGTCACCGACATAAACTCATAGACATTTTTTGTGGGGTGCCATTAAAGATCGATGTAATGCGACAATCCAGAGATAATTCGAAAATGTATTGAAAATTGGATTGACAGGATGGCCTATTGCCATATTCCATTATTAAGCGGAAGGATTACTCTTCTCAGTAAAGCAACAATCGTTGGAAAATACCTAAAAGATGGCCAATGTCCTTCAACTTCCAACAATTCCTGGCAGACTTCATAAATCTCAATGAAGGTACACATGACTTCACAGTTGTCACTATCTTAACAGCTTCCATAAAAATGCACTTGTAACTGCCCTAAATGAAAAATTAAGGACTATTGATGTACGCACTTTATATACGATCATTACAAATGACAATACAGCAAGCAATGATGGCTCGAAATCAGGAATTCCGGATATTTTTTTATAATTGTTCATTTCGCTTGGAATAGGTTGTAGATACATAGATACATAGATGCTTCTTTGTATGCAAAATTCCTAATCACACCACCAACCCACTGAGACAAAATTTTTTCATCCCTTAACCAGACACATAACTCAAAACTTTTTTATGCCTCTACCAAACCACTACTTAATTAAAAAAACCTACATCTTTTTATTGAGCGAGTGAGTCAGACTGAGAATGGAAACCCAAAACCGGTGCTTACTTTGTTTGGACTCATTACTCACTCATCCTGTCATTATAACTCCATTCTCAGAGAGCGATAACATCTTTCTTTGCTTGCGAGAAATGAAAACACGCCACCTAGGCGGTCGAAGCGGAAAAGAAAAAATATCGTTTGATTATAGTATTATAAGTTTCATATACAATGGCATTATGCAGAAAAGTACTCAAACTGGAACAGACAGAACATATTGCATCAAGTGGGACGTTTGAGTATACGAGTATTCTACAAAAAAATTAATCAAATTGGAACAGAATGGATCAGGTAGAACGTTTGAATAGTAGAGAGAAGAGAGTGCAAGAGAAGAAAACATTCTCAGTCTGACTCACTCGCTCAATAAAAAGATGTAGGTTTTTATACCCTATCCTAAGGGTATATTAAGTTTGACACATAGTTTGTAACATAGAGAAATAATCGAGATAGACCCTATAAAGTATATATATTCGTGATCAGCATCAATAGCGAAATCGATTGAGCGATGACCGTCCGTCCGTCCGTCCGTCCGTCCGTCCGTCCGTCCGTCCGTCCGTCCGTCCGTCCGTCCGTCCGTATGTCACCGCTTTTTGGGCCTTAAATTTTGAGCTAGGACGATGAAATTTCATATCTGGGCTTCTGAGAAAAAGATACAGTACAAGTGTAAAAATTTTTGAAATCCGCCCACTGCCACGCCCACTTTTTCATAACTTCACTAAATTATATGAAACCGAAAAATTTTGTTAAGACCAAATATTTAGGCATTCAGATTCCCTACAATCCACCCATACAAAAGTTTTGGCCACGCCCACTTTTTGGGGGCGTTTTCATCACAAAACCGAGTTTTGGGCCTTCAATTATTAACTAGGACGCTGAAATTTCATATCTGGGCTTCCAAGAAAAAGATACAGTACAAGTGTAAAAATTTTTTACATCCGCCCACTGCCACGCCTACTTTTTTATAACTTCACTAAATTATATGAAACCGAAAAATTTTGTTAAGACCAAATATTTAGGCATTCAGATTCCGTTCAATCCACCCATACAAAAGTTTTGGCCACGCCCACTTTTTGGGGGCGTTATCATCAAAAAACCTATTTTGATAAAATTTTACATGTAACATCCTCAAACGTTCGACATTATAGCTATATTTGAGTACAAAATGCAATTTGGTCACGCCCACTTTATAGAGAGGAGGATAGGGTATCATACGATCCGTTCCAGACGGATTGTAGCTTTTCTGTATGTTTTTAATTAAGTAGTGGTTTGGTAGAGGCATAAAAAAGTTTTGAGTTATGTGTCTGGTTAAGGGATGAAAAAATTTTGTCTCAGTGGGTTGGTGGTGTGATAAGGAATTTAGCATACAAAGAAGTAAAATTTCGGCACAAAGCAAAGAAATGGGTACAAGCATGAGAAAAACTTTATATTGGAGGTGTGAGGGAGTAGGATGATCACCGAAGACCTTATGTACCTAACACTATGTATGTATGTACATATGCATGTATCTATGTATCTACAACCTATTCCAAGCGAAATGAACAATTATAAAAAAATATCCGGAATTCCTGATTGCGAGCCATCATTGCTTGCTGTATTGTCATTTGTAATGATCGTATATAAAGTGTGTACATCAATAGTCCTTAATTTTTCATTTAGGGCAGTTACAAGTGCATTTTTATGGAAGCTGTTAAGATAGTGACAACTGTGAAGTCATGTGTACCTTCATTGAGATTTATGAAGTCTGCCAGGAATTGTTGGAAGTTGAAGGACATTGGCCATCTTTTAGGTATTTTCCAACGATTGTTGTTTTACTGAGAAGAGTAATCCTTCCGCTTAATAATGGAATATGGCAATAGGCCATCCTGTCAATCCAATTTTCAATACATTTTCGAATTATCTCTGGATTGTCGCATTACATCGATCTTTAATGGCACCCCACAAAAAATGTCTATGAGTTTATGGCGGTGACATACATATGTATTTGTATTTATTATGTACAGATAAATTTTCCCTCATGATGGAAGCATTTAACAACGTCGAGCCAGAGGCAATTACAGGCGCACTGTCGAACCTTGGAATTGACACGCTGCACAGTGGGACGAGTGTATGGGAAAATCGGCGAAATTAATATCTCGTGTGTTTATGAATAGAATGTCATTATTTTGCAAATATCCATTTATTACATACATATCTATGTTATAAACTTGAAATTGCATGAATAGACGATACCAACTCCCCCGCCCGGCTTGGTTTTGACAAAAAGAGTTGAACAGCGAACTGTTTACGGAATTTTGCATTTATTTTTCTGATCTTGTAAATAAGTATTGCTTAATTTCAATTTGTATTTTAAGTAAATCTGTACACATTTTATGATACAATGAACTTAAAACTTTACACTAATGATAATAATAATAAGAATAATAAATAATTATAAATAATTAATCACTACCACTCTCTGAGGAACCATTAATATCGCTCAAGTTTAGATCCACTGGTAATGTTAACACTTGCAAATCGTTTTTAAGTAGATATTGGTCAATATTTGGGTCGATCTTAGACATATGTGAGCTTTTAGAACGCATGTTTGAAATATGAGCAAAATAATGGCACAAAAGCTGTAACAAATATTTTTTTATAATTGCTGTGTCCGGAACTCCCATCAAAGCCCCACTTGCATATTAGATCGAATGAAGTGTTCGTATTCCCTGCAGCTAACAGATTTTCCTTGATAATTTCAATAATGCTCTTAGCAGTTTTATTTAAAAGTGATTGTAAGTTACCTTCAGCCATAGTTTCTGATACAGCAGCAATTTCGGGCAAGAGTTCAGCTTTATATTTTTGTAATTTATAGTAACTTGGAAAAAAGTCTTTATGTACACTATTGACTACAGAACGTAGTAGAGCGTACTTCCTCTTAGACAAATCCAAGTCTAGGTATAATGCTAAACTTTGCTGGAGTGTTAAAGTCTTATCTGATTTTTGAGGAGACCCTGAAGAACGGCCAACCATTTCAGCAGCATAGCCTAGTTCCTCTGTACTGTGTTGTGATATGAGTTCTTGTACGCGCCGTTTTTTCGTACGTTCACTACACTGCTCAAAGTTCTTTAACGGTCTACCTTTGCTCGTCCCTGGTACATTTGGATTACTAGTTTCACTTACACGATTGAGCAAGTTTTCTGGTAACAGAAAACTAAGGTTCAGCAATTGTTCATTGACTTCCATGAACTTCTCGCGTTTCCTTTGACACTGGTCCCATTTTTGCTTAACTTTTAGGCAATAAAATTTGGAAACATTTTGGGCCTTACTTACAACCAAATCTAGTATACGGCTTAAGTATAATCTCCACATTTTCCAAAATGTGTGTACCAATAACGAATTTAATAGTCGGCTTTAGTGCTAGTAAGGAGTTAAATTTTAATGTACAGAAAGTCATGTTTAATTTTACAAATATGTCATTAAAGACCAGAGTAATGCCAATGTACTAATTTAATAGCACGAACATTACTAAAAAGGATTAGATTTGGTATCTAGAATACTAAAATTATGCGTTAAATGGTAATTGAATTTAGCTGAAACTGTATAAGCGTTATTTGATTTTCATGAATTTTAAAAATTCCTTAATCTTCATTATTATATACTGAAATACTTTACAGTAAAAATGTGTTTTTCATGAATGTTTCATTGCAACAATTAATTACTACATATTTAGTTATACAAAGTTATTGTTTGATGAAAATAATATTATATTAGAGTTTTAAAAAGAATTGTTATGGACCCACTTTCCATTCAGGAGGGAAAAGGGAACCAACAAAGAGTATTAACTTCAATGCATTGGTATCACCGCTTTATATGTATAAACAAGCGAAGGCTTTCGAATGCCAAGTGTGTAGGGGTCCCCTAATATTGGTATGTAGAATAAACATTCAATTCAATTTGAAATTATAACCATTGTCCTTATAGCTCCATGGAAGAAAATAAAAATTCAAATTCAAGTGCAAAATGAAAATGTAGTAAATTCTTTGAAAGAGTCAAGTTTAAGTAAAAGCCGACTATTAAAACATTATTAGTACACTTTAGACTTAAGTGTGTATTAATATTTAAGTCGACACCTTTTTTAAGTCACGACTAATGATTCGTTGTTAGTAAGGCCCTTTGAATTTTCAGTTCAACATCTTCAGTTAACTCTTCTAGACCTAGCAAATCATGAATCTTCGCTGCAACAGTAATCAATCTCATTGACTCATGTTTGCAAGAAGTCACCATTTTTGATTGATAGAGTTGAACCTACAAAAATGTCAATTATTAAAATTGGCGCAAACTTGCGGAAATTTTTTTTCGTGATTTAGTCAATAGATAAATAGGTTATGATAAAACAAGAAAGAACTCGAAAGTGTTTTTCGATGTATTTGAGAAAAGTTGACATAAAACTAAAATTCGCATTTTTTTTTTGCGCACAAGTTAATATGTAACCACTTTAAACTATTTTAGAAAAAACACTTTAAATAACTGCCAGCCAAAAAACTTCAACAAATCAATGTTTACGACTCTGTAACTCTGCACGAGTTGACAAATCCAAATAATTTTAATGCAGTTAAAGCTTATATTTATTGGAGATAACTCAACCCATCACTCAAAAATACCGCTAAAATAGTTGATTTTTTTATATATTCCTATGGGTCGTCCCACTGTGCGCCAGCCGATTGGCGCACTGGTGAACTAGTTTCTTACTAATAGGTTCATCAACTCAAAGCTCGCCGAGGTCTCAGTTCGGAGGTACGTCAGTAGGGGTCAGTAGGGGTACACTATAAAGTAGTGCGATCTCCTTTCTTCCTTGGAAGTTAGTGGTGAATGAACTGCTTCTCATCCTGGAAGGAGTAGGGTGCAAGGTCGAGTACTTAGGCCATATCCTAGATAGTAAATTAAGCTAGAATACCAACATCCTGGAGTGAGTTAAGAAAGCCACCATGGCTCTGTGCTATAGATTTAAGTAAATGGAGACTTCAGCTCGAATTACATATTGGCACAATGTATGTTATCTCAAGGGCTCAAAAAAAAAAACATACAGAAAAGCTACAATCCGTCTGGAACGGATCGTCTGATACCCTATCCTCCTTTCTATAAAGTGGTCGTGGCCAAATTGCATTTCGTACTCAAATATGGCTATAATCTCGAACGTTTGAGGATGTTACATGTAAAATTTTATCAAAATCGGTTTTTTGATGAAAACGCCCCCAAAAAGTGGGCGTAGCCAAAATTGTTCTATTAGTGAATTGTAGGAAATCTGAATACCTAAATATTTGGTCTTAACAAAATTTTTCGATTTCATATAATTTAGTGAAGTTATTAAAAAGTAGGCGTGGCAGTGGGCGGATGTAAGGTGATTTTCAAGTCTAAATATTTGGTCTTAACAAAATTTTTCGGTTTCATATAATTTAGTGAAGTTATGAAAAAGTGCGCGTGGCAGTGGGCGGATTTCAAAAATTTTTACACTTGTACTGTATCTTTTTCTCAGAAGCCCAGATATGAAATTTCATCGTCCTAGCTCAAAATTTAAGGCCCAAAAAGCGGTGACATACGGACGGACGGACCGTCATCGCTCAATCGATTTCGCTATTGATGCTGATCACGAATATATATACTTTATAGGGTCTATCCCGATTATTTCTCTATGTTACAAACTATGTGTCAAACTTAATATACCCTTAGGATAGGGTATAAAAATTAAAATAATGAAAAACAGAAAATATAACAAAAATTCGCAAAAAAAAACTGCATTGCCAATGGCTCAGGTGTCAGGTCATTGATCAGGCGGATAAGTTATTCGCAATGAAATAAACACACGCACATCCCAAAGACTTCACAGCATATAGAAAACATTATATGCAAAAAGGAACGTGCTATGTGTGTGTGTGTATTTTTTATTTTTTTGAGCATATTCCTTTCGCTCCATTGTCAATATTGGTCAGATTTACATGCCCGAGGAAAGTACACCTACCAAAGCATCTGGCAGTCTAGCACTGCGTTGGGTTGGTCGACGAGTTAATTCATATTGGAAAGATCTATCTTACTCGACACAGCGTGATGGTTGAGCGGAGTGGGTTTGTGCGTAGAGCTACTGGCATGGGATTGGTTAGATTGGAGTGGAAATGTGTTAAGCCTATGAGAGCATATGCAAATTGTTGAGGCAAAAGGCTATATTAAGTTTGACACATAGTTTGTCACATAGAGAAATAATCGAGATAGACCCTATAAAGTATATATATTCGTGATCAGCATCAATAGCGAAGACGATTTAGCCATGTCCGTCCGTCTGTATGTCAGCACTTTTTGGGCCTTAAATTTTGAGCTAAGAGGATGAAATTTCATATCTGGGCTTCAGAGAAAAGATACAGTACAAGTGTAAAAATTTTTGAAATCCGCCCACGGCCACGCCCACGTTTTTATAACTTCACCAAATTATATGAAACCGAAAAATTTTGTTAAGACCAAATATTTAGGCATTTAGATTCCCTATAATTCACCCATACAACACTTTTGACCACAGCCACTTTTTGGGGGCGTTTTCATCAAAAAACTGACTTTGATGAGATTTTACATATTTGAGTACAAAATGCAATTTGGCCACGCCCACTTTATAGAAAGGAGGATAGGGTATCATACGATCCGTTCCAGACGGATTGTAGGTTTTCTGTAAGTTTTTTAGTAGTATTGGGTTCCGATACTCATTTCGAGTAACGAATTCTAAATACCGGATAAGTAAATACTTGTCGCATATACCTACCTCACACTGCTCAAACTGTAATAATTCACAAACTTCAATTCTTGACTTAAAACTAATAAAGTTCTAAAACTGACAGGGTTCTTTAAAACTATAATTATGAAACCGGTTGTTAAGGTAAAAGTCAAAGAAGGTGAATATCGTTGACTTTACGTAGCATTCGAAACATTGGCTCTTGGTACCCGTAATTTGTTCGGCGCTTATTGACTCGAAAAGGGGTATACATCTAAGATTACGTGGTTTAGTGTTAAGGAAGATAAGTTGAAGTAGAGAGGGGCTATCAATGTTACCAGGTAAAAGTTTATGAACAAAGAGTATGTCGTTAAAAGTTAAAAGTTTCAGTCGATCTGAGTACGGGGGTAAGTTTAGGGTATCAGTCCAGGGAGTCCCCTTAAGGCGAATCGAATAAACTTGCGCTGTACAGCTTCTACTTGAAGAATGTGGGTGGTGTAACAAGGCATCTAAACTTGACTGGCATATGCCTAATAGATGGATAGAAGCGAATAGCTTGCTGAAACAAGGCAGTTATCTGAATCAGTGGAGAATATAAGATCAAGTTGTATGCCAATGTTGTTAGTGATACCACTTAATTGACAAAGACCATAGTCGGTTAGATAGTCTATGAAAAGGAATTCTTTTACAGAGGTGGCATTATAATGGTATAGAAAGATTCATCAGACATATCCCAATTAAGCTTAGGCAGGTTAAAACCTGCCAAAAAAATAACAACGTCGTTGGGGTCGGCATACAATCAATTGCATTTACAACCATTGATTGATCGAATAAAGTTAAGGTAATTGGCTTGGTGGGCGCCGTGGCTCAAGTAGTTAGTGCGTTGGACTACGGAGCAACACCTAAAATTTCTTTCACGGCCCCACCTCCCGCGAGTGTCTGACAAACATCCGAGAGTAAAACTGTCATGAAAAAGCTTCTCAAAAAAAAAAAACTGCCGTTCGGATCCGGCATTAAACAGTAGGCCCCTTCCATTCGTGTGAAGAATATAACACGCACAACACGAGTGGTTGTGAGAAGCTAGGCCCTGTGTCCCATGGACCTGTTGCGCCAAAAATTTGTTTTTTTTTTTGTAATTGTTTTGAATTGTTGGAAGTCAGGAGTCGGGTCTAAAACTAAAAGACACACTTTTTTTTTTTTTGTTATGTGGATGAATTGCTGTTGGAGGTATGTGGTGATTGGGGTTAATTTAAACAAGACGCGCTTTTACGTCAACTTCGGTTGGACGACATCACATAGTTTATTTGAAGAAGAAGAGGTTTTATAGGGGTCGGAGGTGTAAAATTGGGGAATATGTTGGTTATGTGTCACAGTTAGTGTTAGAATTGTAACAGGAGTTGGAAATAGGTTTTGCTATTTTATTTGTAATATTAGATTTGTTTGTGTTCTTATTGCTAGTCTTAGATTTATTATTGGAGGGTTTGGTGTTCCATTTACAGATGTGCATCTTACCAAGGGTAAAATCGCAATGTTTATAAATACCCGTTCGTATCGAGTCGGGGATCGAGGGTCAAGTGGTTAGTGCGTTGAACTATGGAGCGAGCTGTTAGAGGGTCATTTACCAGACAACACCTAAAATTTCTTCCACAGTCTCACCTCTCGCGAGTGCTTGACAAACATCCGGGAGTAAAAATCTCGCAATTTAAGAATTTCTGTAAGCTAATAAAGCACTATAAATATCTTTTTTCTCCTCATTTGTTTTTCTTAGCAATTGTGTGGCTATATGTATCCCCTTTTCGGCCAAACCATTACATCGAGAATATAAAGGGCTTGATGTTGTCACATTGATATTCCATTCGTGAGCAAATGTTTTGAAATCGAAGTAGTTGAATGGCATATTGTCACAAATTATTTGATTTGGAATCCCATGTGTTGACAAAATATCTTTTAATACTGCAATAACCGATGATGCCGTTTTGTTTACTATTTGTTTCACCTCTAACCATTTCGAATAATAATCAACCAGGACAAGATATGGTTGATTTTGGAAATCAAGAATGTCACATCCAACTTTAAAGAATTGAAGAATAAAGGCAAGCTTTGTGTTTGAACGCTGAAATTTTGTGCAAACTCTGCAACTAAAAATTAAATTTTCAATGTCCGATCAAATATTTGGCAAATAAATACAAGTTCTCGCCATCGCTTTCGTTTTGGTTATTCCAAGATGACCTTCATGAAGAGTTTGAAGAAATCTTTGCCGTAAGTTAAAGGGAACAATGATGCGTTTATTGAAAAACAAAAGATCATTTTCGACATAAATGTCGTATCGTATTGGCAAATATTTTTTTAATTAAAGAATCAACTCGCATGAGCTCATTTGGCCATCCTACTTTGCACATTTTTAACAATAATACCATTTCATTATCAAACAACAATTCTTTTTTGATTTGATTAACGCGACTTTCTGATTCTTTTTATCGAATGCACTACTTTAGTAAGAGAACAGTCGACATCATCAAAATTTGATTGAATAAAATTTCTTGAAAGAGTATCCGCTATTAGCATGTCTTCCTTTCATATACTCGACCTTTAGGTCATACTTTAAAAGTTTTAACTCCATTCGTTGAAGTCGATTGGAATGGACCCTGGTCACAGATTTCTGCATTATAGCATCAAGTGGCTTATGATCGGTCGAAATTTTTACAGGTCTTCTGTATATGTAATAATTGGAACTTTTGGCGCGCGAAAACAATTGCTAGCATTTCCTTTCGATTTGTGCATATGACGATCCTGCACTACTCAATGACTTGGATGCATAGCATACTGGTTTATTGTTTTGAAGCAAGCAACTACCTATTCCACTTTGTGACGCATCTGTTTGAATAACAATTGGTGAAGACTCAGTATAATTTCGTAAAACCGGTGCTGTTGACACTTTATTTTTAAGCACTTTGAATGCTTTTGTATGATTATCCTTTTTTAAAAGTTCACGTAAAGGTTAGTTGTGAGAAATTTGGTATAAAATTTCTTAACCTTCATCTCATCCTCAAAAAAAACTTACGTTGTCTACCCTCGTGTGTAGATTTCTACATGCTTCTGAATGCTTCTTTTATATTTTTTTTCATAGTGCCAACCATTGTAATTTCTTTCGACAACAATTTTTGACCAATTTCATACGAAGGAAAAAAGTTATTCATTGTTATGTTAGACCTTTCAAACCGTCAACGAGATCCAAAAGAACATTCTCGCCTTGTCTTTTTATCTCCAATCGATTTTCCCAAGTATGGTTGAATTTTCCAATCATACATGTATAGAAGATACCAGCAACCAGAATTTTAATTCATATTTCACTTGTATTGACGAATATAAGTCATAGCTATAAACAACATTTTCTTCTGGCACAAATTCGTCATCGCTGTCTCCAGAAATATCACTACCATCACAATCATCACTGTCACTTTCATTCAAAAATGCTTCTATTTTTTCAATTGTAAGATACATATACATATATGTATGTATGACTAAATGCAAGTGTTGTTTTATATGAAAAGAACTAATTTTCCATATGTGCAGAATTTTACACACGAGGGTAGACAACGTATTTTTCTGAATAACAACCGTTATACATTTTTTTTTCAAGGGGAACATTTTTTTCTTTGTAAAATACGGGTTTTAATAAAGTCAAAATTTCGGAATTTTTCAACTAGTGGTTTTTGAGAAAAATTAGAAAAGAGATTGTATTTGTGTAGTTTTCTACACAAGGGTGGGATGAAGGTTAAATAATTAATGAATCCTAAGAAACTTCCAAGTTCTTTTTTATTTTCGGGTTTTCTCATGGCTTCTATTGCCTTAATTATATTTAAGTCAATAGCAATGCCCTCTTTCGAAAACAAATATGCTTGTATTGCAATTTCATCGGATAAAATTTAATATTAAAAAGTATATGAAACCGAAAAATTTTATTAAGGCCAAATATTTAGATATTCAGATTGTTTAGAAACCACCCATGCATCAGTTTTGGACACGCCCACTTTTTGGGGCCGTTTACAAAATGCTATATGACCACTCCCACTTTATTACAGAACCTCCTCCGTGGTTCACTGTAGAGGGTACGTTTTGAGGTTTAAGCTTCATATTGGGTTTTCTCCAGACTTCTTGATGACCGTCTAACGGACGGTCACAGCTCACAGCCGTATATACTTTATAGGGTCTAACTCGATTTACAAACTATGTATCAAACATTATTAATATACTTAATAATTAAATTAAGATCGAGTATAAAAAGCAAAACAAAATGCTGCTTGTGAAAAGGGAAAGCTGAACGGAATTGGTGGCGGTCCATTAGAAGTGAAAATGATTTCATTAGACGAAACCATTTTGAATATAAAGGGTGATCATGCCCACCATCCATTAATTTCTGCGGATTTTAAACAAGAAGTTTTATAAACAAAAGTTTTATTTATATCTTAATATAATTTTAGCTGATGATGATATAGCCACCAAAGAACCCATAGAAAGTTATTTTGATTCTGAAAATAAAGAAAACCATGGCCAAGGCACAAGTGCAAGTTTGACGATAGGGTCAAAATATAAAAATATGTATCCAACAAATAACATACAGAACCCTATCCGTAGGGTATATACATACATAGTTTGCATGGCAGAATCTGACTTATGCAATTCCTTTATGTGATGGTGGTTCTGGAACCTCTGTAGGTGAATCTGTTGGAATTTCGGTTCCTGCCTGTACTCCACTTGAAATCTATTTTCGGTAGCACAGTCAAACTCAGAAGCTCGTTCTTTACCCACTCAGCACGTATGTGGAATAACTTGACCTGCTCAATTTTTCCAATATGATACACAGAGATTTAAAGTCAACTCGCATCGTTATCTAACTCTGTTTCCTTTATCTATCAACTTTAAACTTAATTATACCCTTTCCTTTCACTCCATCACTGGGTTTATAACTCTAAAGGACTTTAGTCCTAAGTGATAAAAAACTATTAAAAAAACAAAATTACTCGTAAGTAGGTACATACACTGCGTTAAAAAAATAGCACGTACGAGCAATATTTCTTAGTTGGTTCGTTTTCCACATTTAACTAGTACATAAGTAGGTATCATAAGGGTTGCCATTTCTCCCGGTATTATGGGAGTTTTCCCGATTTTTATACCCTATTGTCCCCTAAGACTATATTAAGTTTGATAACAGAGAAATAATCGAGATAGACCCTATAAATATGAAATTTCATATTTGGGCTTTTGAGGAAAAGAAGCAGTACCTACTCTTGTAAAAATTTTTGAAATTTGCCCACAAAACTTCATTATTTTACATGAAATCGAAATATTTTATTAAGACCAAATAATTCCATCAACCTAGCTTAAAACTTAAGGTTCAAACAGTGATGAGTTAAGGTCTTGATACTTCTTTAAACCCTATTCACACGGTATATTGTTTGAGATAGACCCTATAAAGTAGATACATACATGTGTATGTACATGTGTATATTCGTGATCAGTATGAATAGCGAGGACGATTGAGTAACGTACGTCTATCCGTCCGCATGTCACCACTTTTTGGGCCTTAGTTTCTAGCTACGAGTATGTAGGAGGATGAAATTTCACGCTGGGCGTTTCAGAAGGGTAAGTCGTACAAGCGTAAACATTTATGAAATCCGCCCACTGCCACATCATTTTTCAAAAACTTCACTATTTTGTTTGAAATCGAAAAAAAAGTCATTAAAATAATGACCTATAACTCACCAACACATTTTGTGCAGCCACTCCTGCTTTTGGAAATTTTTTCATTAAAAACCCGATTTTATATTATATGTACATACATATAATAACTATGTACGTATCTACATACATACGTACATACATAAGTCTCATGTGAGAATCGTATGTATGTAATTTAATATTTTTGATTTATCTCTTTTCTTTGAAAAAAATTTAAAAGGCCCTCTACAAGAATCAAAAAGATATTAAACATTTATTTCAAAGAAAGCCTGTGTTAGACGAACAACATATTATGTAGGTATAAGTACATACATGCATATATGTATGTACATTAAATCAGATACTACAAAAGTCCATACCTGGTTACGCACCTTTACGTAAGCATGTTTTGTTACTGTTTTTTAGTTCAATACCCTCAGTAAGTCGATGGTAAATAGCTCTCATACATTTTTTGTTTACAACTTCGGTATAAATCTTACTGCATGCATACAAAATGTGACAATTCATGTTTTATATTAGAATTACTATTTTCACTTAAAAAGCAAGTAAACATGTTAAAAATATTCACCCACACACACGAAATGTTGGTAAATTTTACAATCTAACTATCTGCAGCAAAAATGAAATAAACGACATATGCATACCTACTTTATTTCGCAACAGAACTAGTAATTAACACTCACGGTTTTAGTTTTTCTCTTGCTTAGTTGATGAAACTGATAAATGAACATAAATTCGAGAATATTTTACTTAAATTCGGAAATTTTCGTCAATGTTTACACTACACACATACAATTACTTCATATGACATTAAATTCGCTTTGAATATACTTAAGTATTATGATATCGAGATAAGATTTGATGTAACATTTTTTAATCACCACACTTTGGATAAACCAGTAGAAACTTAAGCACTTTGCACTAAAAGAGTTTCTTATTCAACGGTTCAGAAACAATAACAAAATCACTCATATATGACCGACTACGGCTATTTAATTGCGAAATTTTGTTCGTATTTTTGAACATTAAATTAGCACATGTTATATGTTGAGTGCATTTTCTATAACTGAAACCGAAGTTGATATGCCGACGATTCATAAAAGTGTGAGGCGAACCGAAGAATAGTAGCATTTATATAAAGTGTACAGAATTATGAGTACATTATGTATATAGTAGGTATGTTGCATTTACATATATACAATACTTTTCACATTCTTGCATCAAAGTGAGTAAAGAACAGCGGAAATATATGTTACCAATGTCTTGGAAAAGGGTAAAAATATTAGGGACAATACTAATGAAAATAAATACATTATCTTTTTTTATACTTTTTCTTAAGAGTTGTGATACCTGCATATGTACATACATATGTAGTTTGTAACATAGAGACGTAATCAAGAGAAATAATTAAGATAAATAGATAATAGACCCCTAGTCTGGACGAGTGAACCATTCCTACCCGTACGCCTGTATGAAACCACTTTTGGCGTTTAGGACGATGAAATTATATATTTTGGCTTTTGATACATATTAATATAAGCCCACTGCCAAGCCCCCTTTCAAATAATTTTTATTTTATTAAAAATTGAAAAAGAAAAAAAACAAACAGAAGAGCTACAGTCCGAAGAGCTGCCCTATCCTCCTTTCTAAGTAGCCCTAATAAAGTGGGCGTGGCATGCATTTCGCTTTCGAATTACAATGATAACTTTGAACGTCTGAGGGTGTTACATGCAAAATATCATCTTAATCAATTTTTAATCACCATTTAGCTCAAAATTTAAGGCCCAAAAAGTGGTGACATACGGACAGACGGATGGATATGGCTAAATCGTTTCGCTATTGATAATGATCGCGAATATATGTATATACTTTATAGGGTCTATCTCGATTATTTCTCTATGTAACGAACTATGTATCAAACTTAATATACCCTTAGGATGGGGTATAAACAATTGTAATAAGAATTAGCCCAAATATGTACATCCTCGGAGGTACGTATGAACGAGTATGTACATAGGTGGTCAAATTATCTACCTGGGCATAGCTTCTCAGGACCATACGTTTTATGGGTGTTTGGTTGTTGTTTAGCTTTATTATGACAATTATACTCTCGGATGTTTGTCAGACAAGGCGATCCTATGTCTTGTAAGAACTACCGAGGCATATCCCTGCTTAATGTCGCATATAAGATCCTATCCAACGTACTGTGTGAACGTCTGAAGCCTTTCTGCAGCACACTAATCGGCACGTACCAGTGTGGCTTCCGGCCCGGCAGATCGACGATCGACCAAATTTTCACACTAAGGCAAATCCTGGAAAAGACCAACGAATTTCAAGTCGAGACTCACCATCTCTTCATCGACTTTAAAGCCGCATATGATAGCATTCATCGTCTTGAGCTCTACAAGGCGATGGCCGAATTCGGGATCCCGGCTAAACTGATCCAGCTGTGCCGCGTGACGCTGGATAACACGCGGTGCAACGTGCAATTCGGCAACAGTTCCTCTGAACTATTCCAAACATGCACCGGATTTCGGCAAGGGGATGCGCTATCATGTGACTTCTTCAATCTTGTGCTGGAACAGATAGTGCGCAGGGCAGGTGTAAACACGGAAGGCACTATCTTCAACAAATCTGTCCAGTTGCTGGGATACGCAGACGACATCGACATCATCGGTCGCTCCCAGCGCGCCGTGTTAGAGGCTTTTACGGCAATTGAAGAAGAGGCGAAACGTGTTGGCCTTGAAGTGAATGAGGACAAAACCAAATACATGTTGTCAACAAACAAAGAAGCATCTGTCCACCGCCTAGGACAAAACGTCACTGTTGGCAACAGTAACTTCGAAGTGGTTAAGGAGTTTACCTACCTCGGAGTAAATATCAACTCCACGAATGACAACTTAGTGGAGATTCGACGAAGACTTACCCTAGGAAACCGCTGCTACTTCGGTTTGGCGAAACAAATGGGGTCAAAACTCCTAACTCGAAAGACGAAATGTATGCTCTACAAAACTTTGATCCTGCCAGTTCTGCTGTATGGAGCCGAGTGCTGGACGATAAGCAGGAAAGCAGAGCAAATACTGAACACTTTCGAAAGAAAAATTCTTCGTCGGATATTCGGTCCCGTATGCGAGGAGGGCGAATGGAGGAGAAGATATAACCGCGAACTCTATGAGCTGTATCAAGATGTAGATGTTGTCCAAAAAGCCAAAACGCGTCAACTTCACTAGCTCGGCCACATCGAGCGAATGGACAATAATGCTCCAGCAAAGAGGATCTTCGAATCACAGCCCCCAGGTTCGAGAAGACAAGGAAGACCGAACCTCCGTTTTAAGGATCAAGCTATCGCGGATGCCAGAGCGCTTGGTCTAGATAACTGGAAGCAGCGTGCCCGGGATCGAAGAGAGTGGAAGGCTGCTGTGTCTCAGGCAGAGACTCTTCACGGGTCGGGAGCCCGTTAAGTAAGTAAGTAAGTATGTTTGTCAGACGCTCGCTGAAGGTGGGACCACGAAGAAAATTGTTGGTGTTGTCTGGGAATTGAACATTGAACCTCCCGCTCCGTAGTCCGACGCACTAACACTGAGCCACGGCGTCATCGCGCTACAGCAGGATATATGTATACATAAATATATACTAGCTACTAGGATCGTCGACTTTTAGATAATGTAGGTTAACTGCCAATAACTAATAAGTTATCCCCGACCAAAAACAGCAGTTCGGGGAGCGTGAGGAAGAGAAGTTTCTGTAGCGGGGGGAGTAGACATCGCGCATTAAATAAGCGTCCTCCTCCTCCTCTTGAAAAGTAACATGCGGTTACAATATCGTCCTAGATAGTGCGGATGGATACTATTACCGTGGTCTTAGTTGAGAAACAAACACTATGTATCGTGTTAGGCGATGTTAACGTCAAGATAGGAAAGGAGGACATCTTTGGTAGGACAGTTGGTAAACACAGTCTACATGACACCACGTCTGACAACGGATTTAGGCTTATAAACTTTGTGGCGGGGCGAAACGTCACTATAGCAAACACATGCATTCCTCATCTCAATATCCACAAGCAGACATCGCGGTCTCCTGATTATGAAACGGTTAACCAAATTGATCATATGGCGATCGAAGTAAAGTATTCTAGATGTCTGAAGCTTCCGAGCAGCTAACATCGACTCGGAGCACTACCTTGTTGCAGCCAAGGTACGGCGGATATCCCAAACGCCACAACTAGAAGAACTACTGTGAGAAGATTTACCGTCGAAAAGCTCAAATCGCTAGAGATCGCCAGAATCTTCGCTGAACGCGTATCTCGAGTTCTCTCTATGCCGTCAACATCAAGTACTGAAGACCAGTGGTAACGCTGTCAACATGCCATCATTAGTGCCGCAACTAATGTGACCACCAATGAGAAACCCCTGATTTGAAAAAGAATGCCGATAAGCACAAGCAGTTAAACAAGAGGCATACGGGGCGACGGCACTGTAAAGAAGGACGAGAGCTGTGCATGAGCTCTACGAGCAGAAGAGACGGAAAGAACATCGGATTCTCCTGAAGAAGAAAAAATTAATCAAATTAAGATTAAAAATATGAGGGAGTTTGTCACCATATCCCTACGGCCACACATGGGCCTATTGTGATTTTCTCCAATTAGAGCTCACTCATGATAGTCGGGTTAGTAATAAATCCTATTAGATCTTTGAGTGAATTAGCAGACATGTCCTCTGCTTGACGGTAGAATTTCCCTAAGTGACGATGACGTGTTCTGATTAGACAGTTACAATGACACAAAATGTGTTCTGCTGATTCTTCGTCCTCGTTGCACATTCTGCAAGTGTTGTCTTGAGTTATTCCCATAGTCATAAGGTGTTTTTTGACTTGACAGTATCTAGTGAGGAGTTCTGTGACTATACGATTCTGACTTCTTGTTAGACCTAGTAGTTATGTATATCTTTCTTGTAAGGGAAATGTTTGGCATGAACATTTTGACTGTTACCTTTAGTTTTCTTCCAATAATGGTGAGCTTTATTTTTCAGCCAATTTTTAACGCAATGTTTCGCAGTGCTAATAGGTAGTCCACAGAATGGTATTGGCATCATGAAGGTTGATGCAGATCCTTTTGTGGCTAGTATATCTGCCATTTCATTGCCCATTGCCGCTGTGTCCTGGCACCCAAAATGAGATAAGTTCTGTTTGTGCTGGCTAATGACATAAGTAGTTGAAGGCAGTCTCATACTAGTTTTAATGTTATTTCATATGCCTGTTTAATGGCTAGAAGTGCAGCTTTGCTGTCAGAGAGAATAAAAATATTCTTATTTGTTATAGATCTGTTGATATTTTCTCTGAGACATAGTTTTATAGCAAAGTTTTCCACTTGAAACACGGAGTTACATCTATCCAAACTTGTGTAGATAAATGTTTATATCCTATCCTAAGGGTACATTAAGTTTGACATATAGTTTGTAACATAGAGAAATAATCGAGATAGACCCTATAAAGTATGTATATTCGCGATCAGTATCAATAGCGAAATCGATTGAGTGATGACCGTTCGTCCGTCCGTCCGTATGCCACCGATTTGTTGGGCCTTAAATTTTGAGCTAGGAGGATAAAATTTCATATCTGGGCTTTTAAAAAAAGGTACAGTACAGAGAAAAAGATTATTAGGGTTGCACGGAAAGGAGGATAGGGTATCTAACGATCCGTTCCAAATGGAATGTAGCTTTTCTGCATACATATTCTTTATAGGATCTAACTCAATTAAATGTCCATGTTACAAACTACATATATTTCAAACTTGGTATATCCTTAGGATAGGGAATATTTTTAGAGAAAACAAACTCGGCTTCGATGCGAAGAAAAATCAATTCTCTTTGTTTTCTAAAAGAATACGTCTACTGCGACACAGTTTTAAATGGACGATTAAATCAAAACATCTTGAGGTGTAACTATACGCGCACCTTTACCTATCTTATTATACTATAAAATTAAATATTATTATACCATGAAGGATGTAATTATCTGTGTATCTTAAATACTATAATACCGAAAAGGCTTTGGTTGCAATAAATGGTTGTAATAACAGTTTCTCCGAAACCCTTATATATAGAAACTGCAAATTTTGGACAGTAATTCCTTATTTTCCGAATGCAAGATTCTAGGTTCAAGTGGTAGAAAGGGGATTAAAATCAAATAATTCGGCTTTAAGTGGTGATTACACAGGCCTAACTCAAGAATGTGAATGGGAACGGATTGTACTAAGGCTAAAAAATTATGAAATGATGCAATATAGCAGAGATCCAATATGATAAGAATTGACGTTAAGGTGTATACGTTTATAACTATGTACTTATTGATATTATACACTTTTAAAACACATTTTAAAACACTAGTTTATATATATGTATGTATAAATATCTGTTTTATAGAATACGAATACGAGTATATACGAATTCTACATACCATAGTATATTAAAGTGGCTTCGCAGTTAATGCTAGAAGTTAAATAACTTATTTGTTATTAAACTTAAACTGCAATATTGTTATGGTAAACTACTTTTATAGGGCTACCATAAATTACTTTGTCCTTGTACTGATGACAAGCATCTTTATATTCGATAAGTTAAGAAAATTTGTCATTTTTACAAAACTATCGCAAAGAAAAGGAAGTACAGCAATTAACATTGATTATAGAGCGTGAATTAATAGCTTGTCCAGTTAGGCATATTTTCCTCTGCATTATAGTAGCATTGTAATCAGTTAATGCACTGTTGATTTCAACCTTCTCATGGCATTGAAAAAATATATACCATAGACTTTCTGTTTCTTTAACGAGCTTGCGTTTCGCAATTATGCGTTGTAAATTTATAACAAATATTTGCTTACCAAATTATATGTTTGTATATACATATGATCTACCGTTAATTTCCAGACGTGTCTTACTTGGTTCTTATAATAAATTATTATTAATGATACCGTAGCAGATTGAGTTTCATGATGTAACTTGTTAGAGTGTCTTGCACTCTTCGGAGGTTAGATGAACTCAGATTACAAGGTTCTAGCAGAACAATTCTTCGTTGTCTCGTCTCGTCTCTCTTTTTTTTGTTATTCACTTAATTGGTACCGTTTGAAGGCAACCAACAAAGTGTGAAGAGTTACCTCAGAAAGTTCGTAATATCCATGTTTAACAATAATTCCGTTTTGCAATTTATTATAAAAAAGAAGACAATAATTATTTATTATTTGTATCACCTTGTAATTGTATATATGTGTGTAGGTATAATTAACCACACAGAACACTAAATTCTTTCAGTGCATACTCTCAGTATCGCTTTACAGAACAGATATTTGTTGCGCGACTAAGGGTCATATACCGATTTTACATCTTAAAGACTACTTCAATAAACAATAATATTATAAATTTAAAATCAATGAATAAATGCAATTTTTAAATTCTATGTTTCCGATATAAATAAAAATTAGGCCTCATGTGTAAGAATTATAAGACTTGAATTTCAGTGCTTATAAGATTGCAAGCTTATAGCATTAAGGTGCATGTAAGTACGACACAGGGTTACGCCTTTATTGCTTATTCTTGAGCATATGATTTAATATTATTGTTACTTTCCTTTTTGGTGTTATGATTTGTATTATTTTTAACATTTGCTGATACTTTTCTGGTTGAATTTTTTCGCAATTATTTGCTTCTGGACAGTGATGGGTTTATTAACTGCCATACACTTGTTTTTAATTTTTTGAAGTCTAACACTGCACCCTCGGCAGTTAGCCGGATGGTTTTCACCACCATGTACACATTTTGGCTGTGCATTTTTATACCTCAAGGTATAAAATATATATATATTAATATAAGGGTATATTAAGTTTGACACATAGTTTGTAATATAGAGAAATAATCTAGATAGACCTTATAAAGTATATATATTCGTGATCAGCTTCAATAGCAAAATCGATTGAGTGATGACTGTTCGTTCGTCCGTCCGTCCGGACGCCCGTTGTGTTCTCCCAATAATGTCGATATCGTCGGCATACGCTAGTAGTTGCATAGACACAGATAGAAAGATTGTGCCTCCGGTGTTGGCTTGTGAGTTGCGGCCTTGAAATCGATAAAAAGAGGGTGGGAAGTGTGAAGATTTGATCGATTGTGGACTTTCCTGGTCTGAAACTACACTGATAGGAGCCAATCAGGTTGTTGACAAAGGGTTTCAGACGTTCACGCAATATGGCAGATAGGATCTTGTACGCGATGTTGAGGAGACTGATACCTTTGTAATTGGCGCAATTGAGGGGATCTCCGTTCTTGTGGATCGGGCAAACGGTGCTGAGATTCCATTCATCAGGCATACATTCATCTGACCAAATTTTAGAAATGAGTTGGTGTATGCTCTCTACCAGGTCATTTCCAGCTGCTTTGAACAGCTCGACTACTAAGCCGTCAGGTCCAGCAGCCTTGTTGGCCTTAAGTTTAGATATTGCTATCCTTACTTCGTTTTGGTCAGGTGGACGGAAGTTTTGGCTATCATCGTCTAGATTGAAAGGTTCATTCTGCCTGACAGAGGGATGTTGGTCTTCGTCACCGTTATACAGTCTGCAGAAGAAGTTATTCCATATTCTCAGCACCGACTGTGACTCTACTACGAGATTTCCTTCCTCATCTCTACAGGGCTTCTGTACGAGTCTTACTGGCTTCACACGTTCGTTTTGCTTGTTGGTAAAATTTCCATACATTGTTTTTGGAGTATAATCTCTCAATATCTTCGATGTGTTGATGCACATCTTCACTTAGATTATTATATCTCTAAGGCGATATCCTCAAAAAATCATGTGTCTGTGCTCTCGCTTGACTTTGAAAAAGCCTTTGACAGGATAGGTTTCCACATACTGCTCAACAAGCTTAAAACATGGGAAGTTGGAACAAAAATCTTTGGGTATGTCAGATCTTTTCTATCCAATAGAAAATTCTTCACTAGAGCTAACGATTCTTACTCTAATACACACGTACTGAAGAATGGAATCCCCCAAGGATCACCATTATCGGTCGTATTATTTATAATTGCCTTCGATGAAATTTCAAATATATTAAATAATTATAAACTCTTAGACAGCTGCTTCTATGCAGACGACATTTATATATTAAGCAAAACAAATGATTTAAATGACAGTAAAACTCAACTCGATAATGTTGTTAATGATATTTTAGAATGGTCATCGGCCTCAGGAGCAAAACTATCATTAAAAAAATGCAAAATTCTTCACATTTGTAGAAAAATTCATTGCCCTGGACCTAGTTTAAGTATAAACAAGGTACAAATCGAGAATGTTAAAACCCTAAGTATACTAGGTTTAGTATTTAGCAATAAGTTCAATTGGAAAGAACACTGTTTAAGTTTGAAAAAATCCCTAGCTGCGAGACTTAACATTATTAAGTATCTAGCAAGTAAGAAAAGTCATGTGCATATTAATACTTTATCATATGTAACCAAAATGTTAGTCCTAAGTAAAATTGATTATGGTATATATATTTATGGCAATTCTCCAAAAACTACCCTTAAAATAATACAGCCAACCTACCACCAGGCAGCGAGGAGGAGCATTAACGCTTTCCCTACCACACCAATAAAAAATATACTTGCAGAAGCAGGCCTGCCAACAGTAGAAGAGCGTTTCGATGAAATTACATCAAAGTTAATTGCTAAGTTAGTTTTTTCAAAAAACTCAGTTATTGATAAGGACATCCACCAATCCATTGGACACAAATGCAAAAAACGTATCCCATCCTCAATCAGTAAAATCCTTGAAAAAGCGAAACAAATGGGAATTCCTACAAAAAAGCCTCAAAACTATATCTTAACTCACCCTCCATGGCATATCAAACCGGAATCTATTATATTGACTTTGGCTCATCATAGCAAAACAAACACCAACAAAGCTCTATACTGCTCTTTATTTTCGGATATTTCATCAGAACTTAAAAACAAAGGCTGGAAATTTATGTTTACTGACGGATCCAAATCACAAAACAATACATCGTTTGCCGTCACATCAGAAGATGGTTATATTCAAAGCATTGGCACCCTCCCGGAGTTCACCTCAATTTTCTCGGCAGAAGCATTTGCAATACTCCAAGCGACAAAGGCAACCATGAACCAAAGAGGCAAATTTGTTATATGCTCTGATAGTATATCGGTTCTAAAAGCTGTACTAAACCCTAACAACAACACCGAACTAGTTTCCGAAATAAGAAACAAGATTATTATGATGCCAAACAAAATCAAACTTATGTGGACCCCTGGACACGTAAACATTCGTGGTAATGAGGAAGCTGATAAAGCAGCAATATCTGCAAAAGACGCACCAGTATACAAATTCAATTTATTTACAA
This sequence comes from Xylota sylvarum, assembly GCA_905220385.1. NCBI lineage: Eukaryota > Metazoa > Arthropoda > Insecta > Diptera > Syrphidae > Xylota > Xylota sylvarum. Next base: position 38,305,904 of record LR999959.1, read on the forward strand.
AACAAGATCTCCACACATTTATACATAAAAACCTTAAAGCCAAACAAGCAATTGACTGGTGCCTCTACCACCATCATTACAAAAAAGTAAACGAAGGAAAACACCGACCAAGATATCCCACAAACCAATCAAAGCACAAAATTTCAAACTTTGTTCGCCTAAGACTCGGTCACACCTCAACAACCCACCAACACCTCCTCACCAAAAATAACCCGCCGCTATGCACCGCCTGTAACACAGCATTAAATATCCCCCACCTCCTAGAAAATTGCCTAGCCTCAAAATCCATTATGGAATCTATCTTTCAAAACATACCAATCTATGATGTATTAAAAAATCCTAACTATACAAACATTGAAAATATAAACAAATTTATTGAAATCCTTAAATTAACTATATAAATATTTAATTAGATAAGAGCCAATAGTCTCTGCAGCTAGGCTCTATAATCTTTTATGTTACCTTGTAATTTTAATTACCTGTTAATAAATAATAATAATAATAATAATATCTTCGATCGCGCGCTTCTCATGCTCTTTTTTCTTCTTTTGGAAAAGCCAATGTTCTTCTCGTCTCTTCTGCTCGTATAGCTCACGACCAGCCCTCGCCCTTTTTTGCAGCGCCTCTTTGTATGCCTCTTGTTTAGCTGCATGTGCTTGCCGGCACATGTGTTTCTTGGTGGTGGTCGGGTGAAATCCAGCACATCTGTTGCGGTACTTCTGATGGCTTGTTGGCAGCATTGCCACTGGTCTTTCGGGATACGCGTTCGGCGAAGATTCTGGCGATCTCTTGCGATTGCAGCTTTTCGACGTCAAATCTTCTCACAGTAGTTCTTCTTAGTTGTGGCGTTTAGGATAACCGCATTCGTACCTTTCTGCGACAAGGTAGTGATCCGAGTCGATGTTGGCTGCTCGGAAGGTCAACTACGGACGGACAGACAGACGGACGGACGGACGGACAGACGTGGCTCAATCGTTTTCGCTATTGATATTGATCCTGAATATATATACTTTATAGGGTCTATCTCGATTATTTCTCTATGCTACAAACTATGTGTCAAACTTAAGATACCCTTAGGATAGGGTATAAAAACAAGAGCAAGTAGACGGAAGAAGACTATTCGTGGAATAGCTGCCGAAGGTATGTGGAATATCTGCGTAAGATGGAAGCAAAAGAGACCCTAACACTGACTGATAGTGAGAAGATGCTTATAAACAGACATGGGAAATCTACAGCCATCTTCGAACGAAAAATAAATCACGGCAAAAGAGGTCAGCTACAGCCTGTGAGCAGAGGACGAAACGGAAGCTCGTTAGGACCTAGCCGCACCAGCCGGTCACCCGGTTAACCGGTCATCAGCAGTATCTCCAGCGATGGATCGACGAACATCAGCTACGATAATATTTGTTTTGTAAGTTAAATGAAAATTTTTAAGTGAAATTTTCATTAAATAGAATTTAAGAGAATAAAATCTAAAAAGAAAACAGAAATTAGTTCGAAAGTGAAATAAAGTAATAAAATTTAAAAAAAGTAAACAAAGATCCTACAGAGAAGGAAAAAAATCTAATAGAAAATATAGAAATCAGACCGAAAGTAAATTAAAGTAGAAGTTAAATTAAAGTGAACATAAAGTTGAAGTTAACTAATCAATTTGTTTAGATTTAAGAAGTGGAAATTAAAATTAAAACCTATGGAAGCAGACTTTTCTCTTTCTTTCGAACTAGTTAAGCGAGAACATTCTTATTTTCTATAACTTTATTTTTCGCGCGCAAACTTCAACGGTTAAAATGCCACTTACAAGAAGCCAAGCTGAGCTTCAGGCCGCAGAGAACCAACTCGGACGGCTAAGCCCTCCTCCTGCTATATTTAACCCTATAACTAACCCTGTAATTAATCCCATATATAGATCAGATCATAGATCCTACCCGAATATCGATATCATCTGGAAGATTTAAAAAAAGTGCCTGATATTGTCCGCTGTCTCAGGAATTTTTCCGGGGAGGCCAGCGAGTTTTCTATTTGGAAGAAAAGTGTCGAACGTGTACTTAAGATTTATGAGCACGCTAGAGGAACTCCGAAATATTACGGAATCCTTAATATAATTCGTAACAAAATTACTGGTAAAGCTGACGCGGCTCTTGAGTCGTACAACACGCCCTCTTCTTTTACTCTTCCTAATTCAGTTATTAGTAAACATTCAAACCTATTCTCTGAACCTGAAGAGAAATTAACTTACACTACAAAAGTGATTGCAGAGACTAAGACTTCTACAAACGATCCCGTCTATACCCGCTATTATCCCATCCCAATTTCGCTGAAAACAGAAGTCGAAAAGCAAATGCAACAGCTGCTTGACGCCGGCATTATAAGACCTTTACGGTGTCCTTATAACTCACCAGTTTGGATAGTTCCAAAAAAAATCCGACTCCACCGGAACAGAAAAGTATAGAATGGTAATAGACTACAGGAAACTCAACTCCGTCACTATAGCCGATCGGTATCCAATACCCGACATAAATAAAGGGCCTTACTAACAACGAATCATTAGTCGTGACTTAAAAAAGGTGTCAACTTAAATATTAATACACACTTAAGTCTAAAATGTACTAATAATGTTTTAATAGTCGACGTTTACTTAAACTTGGCTCTTTCAAAGAATTTACTACATTTTCATTAAATCTACTACATAACATTGGTTTGACGTTTCATATTTGTACTTGAATCTGAATTTTTATTTTCTTCCATGATGCTATAAGGACAGTGGTTATAATTTAAAATTGAATTGAATGTTTATTTTACATACCAATATCAGGAGACGCCTACACACATGGCATTCGAAGGTCAAAATAAACAAAATCAGCTGAAATTGTTTTCTTCGCCTGTTTATACATATAAAGCGGTGATACCAATGCACTGAAGTTAATACTCTTTATCGGTTCCCTTTTCCCTCCTGAATGGAAACTGGATTGAATAAAACAATTCTTTTTAAAACTATAATATAATATTATTTGTATCAAACAATAATTTTGTATAACGAAATATATAGTAATTAATTGTTGCAATGAAACATTCATGAAAAACACATTTTTACTGTAAAGTATTTCAGTAAATAATAATAGAGATAAAGGAATTTTTAAAATTCATGGAAATCGAATAACGCTTAAAGGCCATTCATAGGTCAGAGACCTGCGAATGCGAATAGGCGAATATTCGCAAATTTTGACATTTCATTCATTATCTGGTCGCAGCAATCTGCGAATTTCAGTTGTCATTTACGAGCACTAATTAACCACCAAGAACAAAGCAAAAGAATTGTGGATTGCGTCCTACATCGTGTGGAATGTGAATATATTTTGACAGCCAATTATTAATTTCTCACAAAAACTAATTGAAATTCAACCTTTTTTATCGATAGATAAATTAAGTTCTGTTCTAAATTCTTTTTAAATTCTATTACCATTTTACGCATAATTTTAGTATTCTAAATACCAAATCTAATCCTTTTTAGTATTGTTCGTGCTATTAAATTAGTACATTGGCATTACTCTGGTCTTTAATGACATATTTGTAAAATTAAACATGGCTTTCTGTACATTAAAATTTAGCTCCATACTAGCACTAAAGCCGACTATTAAATTCGTTATTGGTACACACATTTTGGAAAATGTGGAGATTATACTTTAGCCGTATACTAGATTTGGTTGTAAGTATGGCCCAAAGTAATTGCTCAATTGGGAAGAAATAAATTTTTCACGGTGATTGATTTGAAAAGTGGCTTCCATCAAATTCCTTTAGGTGAATCTGATAACGAGAAGACGGTATTTTCTATCAACCATGGCAAATACGGCGCAGGGACATAAATCCCCGGGACATAAGTCCCATTTTTTTCTTTTGGGACCTATGTCCCACTTAACTGGGACATAAGACCCAAATTGAATTAGGGACTTATGTCCCACCTCATCGGGACATAAATCCAAAATTTTTTCACCAAAAATTGGACATGAGTCCCAAATTCTAGCAATTGACCTTATCACAATTTGATAAATCGACATTAGGCAAATTTTGCTTTATGTCACTTATGTATATGCATAAACAGTTGAATATCTATGGGGGGCATGCTGCCCCCTGCAACCCCCCTGCTTGGGGTCACTGTTGGATTTGGGGTAGGTGCGAGGTTGGGTATATGCAAACTTTCTTTATATCCATATTTCGCATGGATCCTCAACCTCGCACTTACCCCCAATGCAACTGTGAAACCAAGCAGGGGGGCAGCATGGCCCCGCATAGATATTTCACTCTTGCGTATACATAAGTGACCTAAAGCAAAATTTGCCTAAAGTAGCTTTGCCATGCACTTACTTGTTCCATGCGCTTCTGGGTATTTGAATTCTCTAAGCTTATTTAAAAACAAATATGTTGGTGGGACATAAGACCATCTTAAGCAAGGCAAACACGAAAGTCCACCTTGAAAAATGCGATTTCTTCAAATCCCAAGTAGAATTTCTCCGATACCTAATTTCTCCAGAAGGCATTAAGACCAATCCTGCCAAAGTCGAATCCATTCTTAATTTCAGTACCCCGGAAAACCTCAAAGAACTCAGATCCTTTCTTGGCCTGTCAGGCTTATACCGCCGCTTTATTAAAGACTACGCGAAGCTCGCGAAACCACTGACAGCTCTTTTAAGAGGGGAGGAAGGTTGTGTGTCCAAAAATCAATCCTCCAAAATGCCAATACAATTTGATCAAGGAGCTACCGATTCTTTCAACAAAATAAAAAATTCACTGATCTCCAAGGATCTAGTGTTGCCGTAGCCCGATTATAATAAACCTTTCGACCTTACAACAGACGCGTCAAATTTTGCCCTTGGCGCTGTACTTGAACAAGAAAATAGACCTATAACCTTCATAAGTAGAATGCTTAACAAAACGGAAGAAAGCTATGCGGCTAACGAAAAGGAAATGTTAGCCATTGTATGGGCTTTAGGCTCACTCCGGAATTACCATTACGGTTCTACAAAAGTTCGAATTTTCACCGACCACCAGCCACTCACATTTGAGTAATACAACCAATTACAATAAAATGAAAAGGTGGAAGGCTATACTCGAGGAGTGTAGAACCGGTACTCAATCACGAGAATCTTAAGAAAATACTAAATCCGTCCGTTATAAATTGCATTAAAACCGAAGAAAATGTTATGGGTATGAATGTATGATCCAGCAAGTCTATACTTCCCACTTCAATAGCTATAGAATTAGGTTCACCCAAATACAAGTACAGGACGTAACTAATGAAGCAGAGCAGGAAGAAATAGTTATTAAAACACATAAACATTGTAACGATCGCGAAAACAAAGCACAAATTTTATAAAAATTCTACTTTCCGGCAATGGCCACAAAAATTAAAAGAGTAATCAAACAGTGCACAGTGTGTCAAGAAAGCAAGTATGACAGACATCCAAGCCAGCCAGAAATACAAGCTACACCAATTCCCCAATACCCAAGTCAAATTGTTCATCTAGATATCTTCTCCATCGAAAATAATCTCCTCCTCACCTCTATTGAAAAATTCTCAAAATAAGCGCAAGTAAGAATTCTTAAATCCAAAGCTATAGAGGACATGCGACAACCCCTAAAAGAATTCCTTTTTCCTTTGGTCTACCTGAAATAATGATAATAGACATTGAGAAGTCATACCATTCAGCCTCCATAAGCTTTCTGATCGAAGACAAACGTAAAATAAAAATGTTCACGACACCTTCATATTGCAGTACCGTTAATGGCCAAGTCGAGCGATTCCATTCGACAAAATACAAATTTTTGGCGCAACAGGTCCATGGGACCCAGGGCCTAGCTTCTCACAACCATTCGTGTTGTGCGTGTTATATTCTTCACATGAATGGAAGGGGCCTACTGTTTAATGCCGGATCCGAACGGCAATTTTGATAAGCTTTTTCATGACAGTTTTTCTCTCGGATGTTTGTCAGACGCTCGCGAGAGGTGGGGCCGTGAAATTTTAGGTGTTGTCTGGGGATTGAACCTGGAACCCCTTGCTCCGTACTCCAACGCACTAACCACTTGAGCCACGCCGCCCATGATTCCATTCGACACTCATTGAGATAATGAGGTGTTTGAAACGGAAGGTCTCCATCGTTCCTTCACGGAGCAACTAGAGCGTGCTGTTTACGAATACAATTTTTCTATCCATTCCACTACAAAAACGAAGCCAATAGAATCCTGATCCTGCGTTATTAGAAAAAGCACGTCAGGATAATATTAAGAAAATTCAAGATAAACAAGCCGTCGATCTCGAATGCCATAACAAAAAAAGAAAACCAGCGAAAGACTTCACCCCCGGTCAAATAGTTTACGTTAAACAGAATAAACGAATAGGATCCAAACTAAACCGTCGATACAAGAAGGAAGTAGTCTCTGAGAACAGGACCACAACCATTTTAACCGAATCCGGCAAAGTAGTCCACAAATCTTTAATAAAGAATTAACATCCATTTTAGATTCTGGGTCACACCTACAATCGGTGACGTAAGGATACTTGAGTACACAAACGCACAACTAATAACCATAAATTCCAGAAATGCGAAGGTACAAACTGGTACAAATGCAAATAAATAATGTTCTCGACAATAATAATGAACAGACAATAATAAATAAGTTAGTCTTCAAAATAAAAGAAATAAGTAATGTAACCAATAGTATGCTAAGAAGTTTTAAATATAATGAAAAATCAAGAGATCATTTCTTGTTAAGTTTAAATTAGAATTGTTAAAAGAAGAAGTAATTAATATAGAATACGCTATGCAATGGGCTAAAGCCGGCATAATTAACACATACATATTATCTAACTCGGAAGTGAATGTAATTAAGCAAGTCTAGAATAAAGAAGACATGCCCTACACTAATGTAGTAGAGGCGATCGAATTCTCTGAGGTGAAAATAGCCTCCAACAATACACTTGTACTATACATATTAAGCCTACCCACAACCTCTGTTGAAACATGTGAAAAATTAATAATAAAAGCTGTAAAAAAGGCAAAACAATAAATAAATTACAATATAAGGACATTTTGAAATGTAAAGATAAACTATATGAACTGTTAAATTCATGTAAAACATTTAACTCACTTTCTATTTGTACTCAGTATAGTATTATAGATATAACTAATGATAAGTGTATTGTATAGTTAGCTGCTAACAAGTCGACCTCCGGCATGCACACAAATCAACAATCAACACATTCCTGCAATAGAAGAATTAGCTCCCGGAATCATTCTGCTAAATCAATTTGACGACAAAATTGATGTAGACGAAAATGAAATCCCAATGAATGGAACGTATGTAATCCATTTTCCAAATGTAAACATTGAAACACGGCAATATACCTTTACATCAACCGAAATAACCCAATACAACGCTCTACCAGCCATACTACAACCACCTGCAAGCAGACCACGAATCGAAGAACTTTTCTCACTAGAGATGATAAAAGAGATAGAAGCCTACAATGCTCATTATATACAAAAACTGGAGTTAAGCAGCCGAAGGAAAAACATAGCCATGCTAGGATTTAGCTCTATTAACCGTTTCACTCATCATATGGAAAATAACGAAAGAAACCACAAAACCCTGTAGAAGAACAAGAGATGAACACCCTTAGAAGAACCTGCTGTAGAAGTACCAGTTCTAATTACGACTCCAGCCATTTCTACCGATAACCTTCGACCCGAAGTTTCCGTACGCCCAACTAGAATCAGCCGAATTCCTCTTTTCTAAAAAGGTCAAACGAGGACGTTCGAGATTAAGGAGGGAGAAGTTAACACCCACCACATCAAAATTCAACACATTCCATAAAATAAATTTTCACAGTAAAACTGCAACATCTAGACGACACCGCCACAAACATCTCCATTCGACACCGGCTGCATTCCACAGCGTCACCAAACCGTGGGATAGCAGCAATTCACCTGTCACACCGTCATCTCGTGTTCCGCCTGCACCGGATACCGGAGCTGTCGATTTTTGGTTTAGTTTAGTTTTAAGTCAGTCTATTTCGAATGTTCAAACTGTTAAGTTAAGTTTTTAAAAATAAAGATTATTTTTTTATATTAAAATAATAAGAGTTTAATTAATTTATAGCATTTATAATTTAGAAACTACAGAGGGTGGAATAGATGGACGATCGGACAGACTAACGAAGCGATAACAACATAGGGTTCCGATATTTATGTTTCAATATCTCTGCGAAAAATCTAAAAAAAATTAAAAGACCAAAATACACATCTAATAATTGTAGCAATGGGACTGATGATTGTGATTTTCCTAGAAGCCAATTGATGTAGACGAAAATGAAATCCCAATGAATGGAACGTATGTAATCCATTTTCCAAATGTAAACATTGAAACACGGCAATATACCTTTACATCAACCGAAATAACCCAATACAACGCTCTACCAGCCATACTACAACCACCTGCAAGCAGACCACGAATCGAAGAACTTTTCTCACTAGAGATGATAAAAGAGATAGAAGCCTACAATGCTCATTATATACAAAAACTGGAGTTAAGCAGCCGAAGGAAAAACATAGCCATGCTAGGATTTAGCTCTATTAACCGTTTCACTCATCATATGGAAAATAACGAAAGAAACCACAAAACCCTGTAGAAGAACAAGAGATGAACACCCTTAGAAGAACCTGCTGTAGAAGTACCAGTTCTAATTACGACTCCAGCCATTTCTACCGATAACCTTCGACCCGAAGTTTCCGTACGCCCAACTAGAATCAGCCGAATTCCTCTTTTCTAAAAAGGTCAAACGAGGACGTTCGAGATTAAGGAGGGAGAAGTTAACACCCACCACATCAAAATTCAACACATTCCATAAAATAAATTTTCACAGTAAAACTGCAACATCTAGACGACACCGCCACAAACATCTCCATTCGACACCGGCTGCATTCCACAGCGTCACCAAACCGTGGGATAGCAGCAATTCACCTGTCACACCGTCATCTCGTGTTCCGCCTGCACCGGATACCGGAGCTGTCGATTTTTGGTTTAGTTTAGTTTTAAGTCAGTCTATTTCGAATGTTCAAACTGTTAAGTTAAGTTTTTAAAAATAAAGATTATTTTTTTATATTAAAATAATAAGAGTTTAATTAATTTATAGCATTTATAATTTAGAAACTACAGAGGGTGGAATAGATGGACGATCGGACAGACTAACGAAGCGATAACAACATAGGGTTCCGATATTTATGTTTCAATATCTCTGCGAAAAATCTAAAAAAAATTAAAAGACCAAAATACACATCTAATAATTGTAGCAATGGGACTGATGATTGTGATTTTCCTAGAAGCCACGATGACAAATTTGTACTAGGAGAAACGATACTAACTACGATGACTTATGTACATTAAGAACGTACTGACTCTAAAATTGTAAAAGAACTAACTAAGTTGTACAATAACAATAAATATCTAATGAAAAGTTTATTTCGCTTCGTACTAACACAAATTGGTATGAAGAAGTTCCTGTTGATGACGCAATTTGCATTTCAATTCATACCTAAACGCACATTAAAAAACATACAGAAAAGCTACAATCCGTCTGGAACGGATCGTATGATACCCTATCCACCTCTCTATAAAGTGGGCGTGGCCAAATTGCATTTTGTACTCAAATATAGCTATAATGTCGAACGTTTGAGGATGTTACATGTAAAATTTTATCAAAATCGGTTTTTTGATGAAAACGCCCCCAAAAAGTGGGCGTGGCCAAAACTTTTGTATGGGTGGATTGTAGGGAATCTGAATGCCTAAATATTTGGTCTTAACAAAATTTTTCGGTTTCATATAATTTAGTGAAGTTATAAAAAAGTAGGCGTGGCAGTGGGCGGATGTAAAAAAAATTTACGCTTGTACTGTATATTTTTCTTGGAAGCCGAGATATGAAATTTCAGCGTCCTAGTTAAGAATTTAAGGCCCAACAATCGGTTTTGTGATGAAAACGCCCCCAAAAAGTGGGCGTGGCCAAAACTTTTGTATGGGTGGATTGTAGGGAATCTGAATGCCTAAATATTTGGTCTTAACAAAATTTTTCGGTTTCATATAATTTAGTGAAGTTATAAAAAAGTAGGCGTGGCAGTGGGCGGATGTAAAAAAAATTTACGCTTGTACTGTATCTTTTTCTTGGAAGCCGAAATATGAAATTTCAGCGTCCTAGTTAAAAATTTAAGGCCCAAAAATCGGTTTTGTGATGAAAACGCCCCCAAAAAGTGGGCGTGGCCAAAACTTTTGTATGGGTGGATTGTAGGGAATCTGAATGCCTAAATATTTGGTCTTAACAAAATTTTTCGGTTTCATATAATTTAGTGAAGTTATGAAAAAGTGGGCGTGGCAGTGGGCGGATTTCAAAAATTTTTACACTTGTACTGTATCTTTTTCTCAGAAGCCCAGATATGAAATTTCATCGTCCTAGCTCAAAATTTAAGGCCCAAAAAGCGGTGACATACGGACAGATGGACGGACGGACGGACGGACGGTCATCGCTCAATCGATTTCGCTATTGATGCTGATCACGAATATATATACTTTATAGGGTCTATCTCGATTATTTCTCTATGTTACAAACTATGTGTCAAACTTAATATACCCTTAGGATAGGGTATAATAAAATTGAGTTAAAATAGTTGATGTTAGAAATAAAATGAATTATACTGGGTAACAGTGAAAACTCAGACATAACGATATTTTTTATTGAAGTACTTAACCTTCTGTGATCACACCTGTTTATACCCTATCCTAAGGGTATATTAAGTTTGACACATAGTTTGTAACATAGAGAAATAATCGAGAAGACCCTATAAAGTATATATATTCGTGATCAGCATCAATAGCGAAATCGATTGAGCGATGACCGTCCGTCCGTCCGTCCGTATGTTACCGCTTTTTGGGCCTTAAATTTTGAGCTAGGACGATGAAATTTCATATCTGGACTTCTGAGAAAAAGATACAGTACAAGTGTAAAAATTTTTGAAATCCGCCCACTGCCACGCCTACTTTTTTATAACTTCACTAAATTATATGAAACCGAAAAATTTTGTTAAGACCAAATATTTAGGTATATAGATTCCCTACAATTCACCCATACAACAGTTTTGGTCACGCCCACTTTTTGGGGGCGTTTTCATCAAAAAACCGATTTTCATGAAATTTTACATGTAACATCCTCAAACGTTCGACATTATAGCTATATTTGAGTACAAAATGCAATTTGGCCACGCCCACTTTATAGAGAGCAGGATAGGGTATCATACGATCCGTTCCAGACGGATTGTAGCTTTTCTGTATGTTTATTATTCCAAAAGGCGTGCTGTAAGATCTTAATGAAGCGATTAACTTCAACCTCAAGTTCGTAGGGTGTCGTAAGTGGAACGCTCAGTTCAACATTATCTTCAATTTCGTTCTCAAACCCTTCCCAGTTAGTTGTTCCACCAGTTAATCTGGCTCTAGGTTATGGACGAGTTTTTCGCTCAATGTCAAAATAACTGGAGAATGGTCAGACGACAGATCAAAGTTCACTTCAACTTTTATGTGGTTGGTACACATTCCTTTTACAACGAAAAAATTTATGAGGTCAGGTATTTTCGAAGTATCAACCGGTTTGCATATGGAGTGGAAATCACAACTGCACTCTGCCATTCTACCTTTTTTGCGCGATATATCTAGAACCCCAGAACGTGTGTTTCGCATTGAAAGCGCCGTAAATAAAGAAAGAATGTTAAATACATGTAAAATTTCATCAAAATCGGTTTTTGATGAAAACGACCCAATTCAGATTTCGCCTCGAATTGTGGCCCCATAGACAGATATACATATGATGTGATCTGGTAGCATTATCGCATCTCATCTGCGGAATATTGGTCATCCTTACTTGACATATTCTGCCATAAACCCATAAGCTTTTTCCCCACCTTTTGACCATTCATTCCTCTACATTAAATGAGCTCCTAAGTAAAGGTTGTCCCATAATTCACGCAAAATGCAATTTTGACAGAAAATACAGATTTTTAATTGGAAAGCTTAAATTGTTTATTGATTCATAGAGTATACAGATTGGGGTTATGTATGGAATAGCACATCGGATAAATGGCCGCCACGGCTATGCTGGCAAGTACGTACTCTTTTATTGAAATTTTCTATGACCGTTTCGCATAAATGCGCCTGAATTTCATTAATAAACCTCCCAATTTCCTCGAACTCCTCCCTCCGTAGTCCAACCCACTAACCACTTGAGCCACGTCGCCCACCAATTTTGAGCTAGGAGGATTAAATTTCATATCTGGGCTTTTGAGAACAAAATACAGTACAAGTGTAAAAAAATTTGAAATCCGGTCACTGCCACGCCTATTTTTTGAAAATTATGTGAAATTGAAAAATTTTGTTAAAACGAAATATATAGATATTCAGATTGTCTACAATTCCCCCATACATTGTCTTTAGCCACACCCATTTTTGGCGGGACGTTTTCATTAAAAAGACGATTTTGATGAAAATATTCATATAACATCATTAAACGTTCGAAGCTATCGTTGTAATTTGAGAAAAAACTTTATTAGGGTTACATAGATAGGAGGATAGGGTATCAAACGATCCGTTCTAAATGGATTGTAACTCTTCTATATGTTTATACCCTATCCTAAGGGTATATTAAGTTTGACACATAGTTTGTAACATAGAGAAATAATCGAGATAGACCCTATAAAGTATATATATTCGTGATCAGCATCAATAGCGAAATCGATTGAGCGATGACCGTCCGTCCGTCCGTCCGTCCGTCCGTCCGTCCGTATGTCACCGCTTTTTGGGCCTTAAATTTTGAGCTAGGACGATGAAATTTCATATCTGGGCTTCTGAGAAAAAGATACAGTACAAGTGTAAAAATTTTTGAAATCCGCCCACTGCCACGCCCACTTTTTCATAACTTCACTAAATTATATGAAACCGAAAAATTTTGTTAAGACCAAATATTTAGGCATTCAGATTCCCTACAATCCACCCATACAAAAGTTTTGGCCACGCCCACTTTTTGGGGGCGTTTTCATCACAAAACCGAGTTTTGGGCCTTCAATTATTAACTAGGACGCTGAAATTTCATATCTGGGCTTCCAAGAAAAAGATACAGTACAAGTGTAAATTTTTTTTACATCCGCCCACTGCCACGCCTACTTTTTTATAACTTCACTAAATTATATGAAACCGAAAAATTTTGTTAAGACCAAATATTTAGGTATACAGATTCCCTACAATTCACCCATAGAACAGTTTTGGTCACGCCCACTTTTTGGGGGCGTTTTCATCAAAAAACCGATTTTGATAAAATTTTACATGTCACATCCTCAAACGTTCGAGGTTATAGCCATATTTGAGTACAAAATGCAATTTGGTCACGCGCACTTTATAGAGAGGAGGATAGGGTATCATACGATCCGTTCCAGACGGATTGTAGCTTTTCTGTATGTTTTTTTTCTATAGTTTGTACTATTTTCGAGATTTTGGTTTCAAAATTCTTTTATTCTAGATTTTTTTTGAGATTTTTGTTTTCTAGATTTGTGCATTCTATATTTTATTTTTATACCCTATCCTAAGGGTATATTAAGTTTGACACATAGTTTGTAACATAGAGAAATAATCGAGATAGACCCTATAAAGTATATATATTTGTGATCAGCATCAATAGCGAAATCGATTGAGCGATGACCGTCCGACCGTCCGTCCGTCTGTCCGTATGTCACCGCTTTTTGGGCCTTAAATTTTGAGCTAAGACGATGAAATTTCATATCTGGACTTCTGAGAAAAAGATACAGTACAAGTGTAAAAATTTTTGAAATCCGCCCACTGCCACGCCCACTTTTTCATAACTTCACTAAATTATATGAAACCGAAAAGTTTTGTTAAGACCAAATATTTAGGCATTCAAATTCCCTACAATCCACCCATACAAAAGTTTTGGCCACGCCCACTTTTTGGGGGCGTTTTCATCACAAAACCGATTTTAGGGCCTTAAATTTTTAACTTTCAAGAAAAAGATACAGTACAAGTGTAAAATTTTTTAACATCCGCCCACTGCCACGCCTACTTTTTTATAACTTCACTAAATTATATGAAACCGAAAAAATTTGTTAAGACCAAATATTTGGGTATTTAGATTCCCTACAATTCACCCATAGAACAGTTTTGGCCACGCCCACTTTTTGGGGGCGTTATCATCAAAAAACCTATTTTGATAAAATTTTACATGTAACATCCTCAAACGTTCGACATTATAGCTATATTTGAGTACAAAATGCAATTTGGCCACGCCCACTTTATAGAGAGGAGGATAGGGTATCATACGATCCGTTCCAGACGGATTGTAGCTTTTCTGTATGTTTTATTTAGATATCGGGTTAGAACCACCAATTCTTCATTTCTGGAGTCAGTAGGGTCACAATTAAAGCAATTTTCAGTGCATTTTAAGTTAAACCGGACCTTCACTGGGATCAGATTTCTCGGGCTCCTCTTATATAAATCAAACTTTCGGAAGCTAAACCACTAAAGGCGTACATACATACATATGTATGTATGTATGAATGTATTGGGTGCACATTTGCATAAAAAAAACAATACTTTCCCTTTATATTTTTCTATGTATTATATTGTTTTAAAAAAGTTGTTATATAAAATTTTTACAGTCATACATTTTATGTACATACAGATATTGATTGTATTTAAAGTTCAAGTCTCTTCGGCTGCAAGTTATTAAAATCTATGTTATCTATATAGTGCCCCAACATTAAAATGTTTGCACAAATGACTGTTGGTAAATTTCTTCTTCATACCTCATTGACAAAGTAAATATTTTTTTTCTAGTACACAGTTCATGTACCTACTGTGCATGGCTATTGCTACGTTGCGTAACATTTGATCTGGCGGCAAAGCTGCGATGAAGAAATGCCTAAGATGTGCAATAAATAGAATGACATGACGCGGTGAAGTGATACTAATCTCCACATAATTCAAATAAAAATTAATGACAAGGTAATTGCTTGACTCTTAGTCTTTTCTGAATAAATACATTTTAGATATGGGTTTTAGTCATGTAAGCATCTAACTCGGTAATCGAAAGTTATTCTTAAGTAAGCATTGGTTCTGAATTTTTATTTCCATTATTAGACTTGACCTCATAACCTTTGAATATGAAGAAAATCACGATGAATTGTAAGATGTGCACAGATCACATGACACTTACAAAAAGAAAAGTGAATCTGTGTAAACTTTAGGAAATGAACTTCATGTTTTGTTTTATTTTATTTTAATTTGGCATTTCATATACAAGTACAAACATACATACATTTCTGCTTAAACTTATCGAGTAAATATAAACTTAAGTAAAGTTAATTACTTTATTTCTAATATTTGAATGATTTTGAGGGTATCTTGTATTTGTAGCCATCAGATCCGAGTTCATGTGCTGGTTCTGGTTCTTGAGGTTGAGGCCCTGAACCCTGGGACTGCGAACCGGTATACGAAGGCTGTGGTACAGGAAACGTAGGCTGCGGAGCCGGATATGTAGATTGAGGACCCGGATACGTAGGTTGAGGAGCTGGATACGTAGATTTTGGAGCGGAATATGTTGGTTGGGGGGCAGGATACGTTGATTGTGTATCTATATTTGTTGACTCAGGACCAGAATATGTTGACTGTGGTGTCTGATAAGTTGATTGTGGTCCAGGATATGTAGATTGTGGTGCTGTGTATGTGGATCCTGGGGATGATATAGTCGGTTCTGGTGACGAATATGTTGGTTGTGGCGCTGGAGACTTTGGTCCTGGTGCTGGGTATGTGGGCTGCAATTCCGGCGAAGTTGGCTGTGGAGAAGGATAGGTTTGCTCCAACTCTGGTTCAGAATTTATTTCATTTTCACTGGGTGGCAGATATTCCCTCTCTGGCGCAGGTGAAGGTCTTCGTTGCGGTGGTATAGGTCTGGGTACAAAAGTTGGAGCTTGGGGTAGAGGTGGCCTTGGCCGTGGGGCGGAAGTCGGTGGAGGACCGTAATCTTTTGTTGGTTGCGGAGGTCCTGGAGAAGTTGGAAACCTTGGTTGAGGCTGTGGCCTTGGTGAAAAAACCGTTGGCGGTTGTGGTGGTTGAGGGGCAAAAGTCGGTGGTGGTCCATATTCTTGTGCTGGCTGAGGTTGAGGTTGCGATTCAATTGTTGATGGTGGGCTGTATTCGTTTACTGAGTCTTGTGGCTGAGGCTGAGGCTGAGGCCGAGGTTGCGGCCTAAGTGATGGTTGAGGCACCGGCTGGATTACGACTGGTGGAAGATAGTCTGGAGTTGGTTTGGATGGTGATGGTTGAGGTAAAGGTGGCCTTGCCTTAGTAGAAGGTTGAGACACGTCCACATCGAATTGATTATCTAGTCCATTATTATCTGGTGGGAACGGCTGAGATGGTTGTTTGTAATGGTACCCATCTTCTCGTAAATCGGTATCTAGATGGGAAACATCGCCACTGCAAATGGCTAGTAGTGTCCCTATAAACACTACTAAAATCTGCAAATAAAATAAAAATATAATTATTAAAAACAATTTTTATGCCCTCTAAAAAATGTTTTATTCAATCTAAACGATTAGATAATCAAATCAATTTAAAATTCAGTTTAACAGTGTTTACGTGTCAATATTTTTTTTTTAAATACTTTTCCGAATATTCACTTCTAAAATTTCACATGATACTCGATCACGTTTTTCTTGTTTTTGTATAACAGTGGATTATTATACACATACATAGTTTTTTTTAAAGCAATTTCACTTAAAAAAGGTAATTTTTAAATTACTGCACTTCATGTCGCAATCGTGTACCTTTTTTCACTCACACTGAAAAACACTCCCACTCTTCTTCGTGTACCGGCGTTACAATCTGTATATTACTTCATAATTCACTTTCGTTGCAGCACATACTTGTTGCTTAACATTTGTTTACTTTTTAAATTCAACGAACTCACCATTTTCACAGTTTTGTTTTTTATGTACACTGCCAGTCAGCAAAGTTATCTGATACAAGTTCACGATTCGAATGATGACCAATAGTTCTCTCCCAGCAATATTTATATAAAACGTGTAAACTCTATTGTGCTTGTAAGTGCGGCATGGGAGTAAAACTTTTTCAGACCATCAAACATATCATCACAAAGACAGTTGATAATAACCACAATACACTTGCCATCACTACCATATACCTTCGGTTACAGAGGCTGTGTACGGCTGCAGTCTTAGTTACTTGAGCCTTAGCGAATTAGACAACTACTAGCAATAGATACATAAGTGTGCAGATTACCTAATCAGTGTCGTTACCATATTTTGCAGCTAGCTAAAGAAAACTCGTGAATGATCTATCTGCCTACTTCAGTTCTTTTGTGAGTATTAAATTTTTTCCTCGTCGAATAGTTTCGAGGCTCTGGTGTGCACGGATTGGTAAATATCTCTTACCGGTGATGAGCAAAAGTACTTGCACCTTATTTTAATAGTGATGCTATGTTAATATAATCTGTTTAATGAAAAAATACATTTTTTAGACATGCGGTGAGTAATACACGATACATACATACGTACATATATATGTATTTACTTATATATGTACATACATACATGCAGCTATTTGCATGAATTATTTATTAATGACATACGAGTATATATTAACGTATTTACATTTATACCTTTTAATTTCTATATACATATACATACATATAGCAAATTTAAGAAAATGAGAACGATACATTCATTGCCATAATTTCACTAAAGAAACTAATATGAAAATTTCTCTTTAGAGACACACGTACACACATTGTTATGACTAGCTTTAACACAAATGGTTCATGTATATACATACACATCCTACATACATGCACACATATACATTTTTACCATAAAAATAATGGATCCTTCAATGTTTTTGGTGTTCAATTTGCCGTCAACACAAAGTGCACAATTGTACATACGTGTAGAAATACGCTCAATTAAATTCATACTTGTAGCGAAAAAAAAAAAAATAAAATTAATGAACTGATGTAATTATACTTGACAAAATAGTTAATCCTAATAGTTTTTTCCAATTTCAGTTTCGATATCATATCATCGGCTGTGAAAGGATTTTAACTTTTCCAAATGTTTAACCCCTTTCCTAAGGGTATACATAAATACATACATATTAGGTTTAATTACTTTCTTTCAAAATTGTTTTTTTTTATACGCGCGACCAAAAAAATGCTTGGATTCACTGTAGATACATAATTTGAATACCTACATACATACTTATTAAGGTTTACTGTTTTTTTTTGATTTCAAGTAAAAACGCGAAGTCTTAGAAAAGTGGTGACAAACAAGCAGACAGACGTGTCTCACTCGACTCGGTTATTGAAACTGATCACTAATACACACACAGTGGGGGCCACAGAATTAGAAACGACAACTACATATGTAACAATCCTCGAAAATATAACTTTTGTTTCTGAAATCTGTTGGGATTGATTACTGGTTTTATTAATAGTTCATAAAATAGAGTACGTTCTTAGTAATTTACGCAGAATATATGCGTGGCAATATGAGCAGGAAAAACAAAAGATTTAACTCAAATTTTGTTTGGTCATACAATTAGAAACAGAAACGAAAAGTTGTCATTTCATGAAAAATGTTCGGTGTGCTTCGGAAGTCAAGAAAGTATCAGCTTTGCTTATTCGCCATATTAATCTGTCTCCTTTTGGCGTCGGTTTTCGTACTAGCGACTTCCTTTTGGGGTTTTCCAAGTTGCCAGTCTTTTTATAAATTTGTATTGCACCAATCGTTTAAATATGGAGTCCATTGACTCATTTTCTTTTCGGTAGCAATGCACGACAAACCTTCGAATCTCTGAACTGCAAGTCTATTTATTTTTTTTCAAATGTAGTACTATATTAATATTGTAAAAACAATGAAAATAAAATGAAGAGATTTAACTCACATATGTATGTAGCTGATAAAATTAAATTTCAAACAAATTGGATAACTCTGTTGCCGTTTCTAATCGTACGTCCAGCTACAACTACAAATGAACTTTCTAAATAACGACGTTTTGACAATTACTCAAGTTCATACAAACACGTGTGGGGTACACACATTCCCCCAGTTAATGAATATTGGTATCATCCAAACCCAGTAACCCTTAAAAACCAAATACTGATCTATGAAAAGTATTTACAGATATCGTTTCTTATTGTATGGCCACCAATATACATACATATAGAGTCGATATCGATATTTATGGGTACGCCCCTTTTTTTGACTTTATATTAAAACATACAGAAAAGCTACAATCCGTCTGGAACGGATCGTATGATACCCTATCCTCCTCTCTATAAAGTGGGCGTGGCCAAATTGCATTTTGTACTCAAATATAGCTATAATGTCGAACGTTTGAGGATGTTACATGTAAAATTTCATGAAAATCGGTTTTTTGATGAAAACGCCCCCAAAAAGTGGGCGTGACCAAAACTGTTCTATGGGTGAATTGTAGGGAATCTGTATACCTAAATATTTGGTCTTAACAAAATTTTTCGGTTTCATATAATTTAGTGAAGTTATAAAAAAGTAGGCGTGGCAGTGGGCGGATGTAAAAAAAATTTACACTCCTACTGTATCTTTTCGTCATAAGCCCAGATATAAAATTTCAGCGTTCTAGTTAATAATTTAAGGCCCAAAACCCGGTTTTGTGATGAAAACGCCCCCAAAAAGTGGGCGTGGCCAAAACTTTTGTATGGGTGGTTTGTAGGGAATCTGAATGCCTAAATATTTGGTCTTAACAAAATTTTTCGGTTTCATATAATTTAGTGAAGTTATGAAAAAGTGGGCGTGGCAGTGGGCGGATTTAAAAAATTTTTACACTTGTACTGTATCTTTTTCTCAGAAGCCCAGATATGAAATTTCATCGTCCTAGCTCAAAATTTAAGGCCCAAAAAGCGGTGACATACGGACGGACGGACGGACGGACGGACGGACGGACGGACGGACGGACGGACGGACGGACGGACGGACGGACGGTCATCGCTCAATCGATTTCGCTATTGATGCTGATCACGAATATATATACTTTATAGGGTCTATCTCGATTATTTCTCTATGTTACAAACTATGTGTCAAACTTAATATACCCTTAGGATAGGGTATAAAAACCTAGTTTCTCACTATCTTGACCCAAAAATATAGTACGATCACATTATTTGGGCTAATGTAAAGAACGAAGAATAGGGTATCATACGATGCATTCCAGATGGATATAGGAACGCCCCTTTTTTGTCTTCATATTAAAAAACCGAGTTTCTCACTATCTTGACCCAAAAATATAGTACGACCACATTATTTGGGCTAATGCAAAGAACGAAGGATAGGGTATCATATGATCCATTCTAGGTGGATATGGGAACGCCCCCTTTTTGCCTTTTTATTAAAAAACCGAGTTTCTCACTATATTGACCCAAAAATATAGTACAACCACATTATTTGGGCTAAAGCAAAGAACGAAGGATAGGGTATCATGCGATCCATTCTAGATGTATTGCAGCTTTTCTCTATTGTTATTACGTACCTACATATACTGCATGTGCATACATACATATGTATGTATGTAGGTATGCTCATGTTTGTAAAATATACAAGTTTTTGTTTAACACCTTTAATACGAAGTAGATGTCCTCATCATGCACACTCGATTCGTGAGTAACTATCTTATATTACTTACTTTAAATTTTAAAATTCTGGCATGAGATAGAAGGTTTTTTTCCAACAATTAAGCTCGAATTAAAATCTTAATTCCTAAATAGACTATCGCCACACATGCAAGTCATGTTAAAGCAAATTAAAAGAGGTTGGTATTATACCGCACATATTTATGTATGTACATACATACATACATATGTAATTCGAATCCGTCAGTGAATAATTACATTGATACATTTATTGTTTGTGTAATATCCGCACTATTAAATTATATCCCCACCATTGAGTGAACTTATACATACTATATTTATCAAATACTGAATTCAATATTGTATCCTATAACAGATGACTAAATACTAGTAGAGGTCTAATGCATATTACGGTCCGTTTGTATGCATACATACAAATGTCTAGATTTGTGTATGCTATAAAAAGTATGACATCAGGGTCAGAATGTTGAGTCGCAGTCTGTAGACATGTCACTTTTGATTGGACGTTAGCTTCCGGGTTCGAATAACTGTCTTATATGGCAACTAATAAAAGCGAATGCCTTTGTGCAGATGTATGTAGGTATGTACACATAGATGTATAGACGTATGTATATATGTATGTACATACACAGTTTGATTTCTTTAATTTGATAAACATCTCTTCTTTAAAAAGGATGTTCGTTAAGACCATGAGTATTGAGATATAAAAAAAGTATATTCAGTAGGTGGAACAATATCGGGAACATTTCTCACTTATAGACAAATCTGGCCAGAGCTGGATTGTAGGAAAACCAGTACACTTATTTCCAGCAATAGGATAAATCTTAGAACGATAGTTGGCATCCTCACAGGACACTGTCTAATAGGCAGATATGCTAGAAGACTTGGTGCCCCCTTCAGCGATTTCTGTAGAAATTGTAGAGACGAGGAAGAGGAGGAAATCATGACACATCTCCTGTGCACCTGTCCTGCTCTATCGGTCTTGAGAAGGAAAACCTCGGGCGAATACTTCTCCGAAGATCTGAACGATTTAGCCGGACTAGACTTGGGCAAGATTAGGAGCTTTGACACCGGGTCAAACTGGTTTAATGACTAAACAACGAATCACACATCTTCGGCATGGATCTACACCGAAAATGGTTGCCCTGCCTTCTGCCCATCTGGGAAGTTTCAATGTATGTCTCCAGTACTGGTAATCCAGTTTTCCATAGTGATATCACAATGGACCTCCCTTTTAGTCTAACTGCGTCCCTGCTTAGCGGGCACAACCACCCAACATAGTCAAAATAATAAAGGCTTAAAACATAACAAAAATTCCATGCTTCCATTTTACGGTTATAAACAGCTGTTAATTGTATACTTTGCCCATGACAACCATGTAGGTGAACATTATGTATTTGCGTTTTAAACGATTTTTTATCAGTTTCTTTAAGCACACACTTTTTTTTTTCTTATTTAGTTTTTCTTATTGAAAAAAAAAAAATAACAGCAAAAAATTGCGCGTTTCGTATGGATTTAAAGAAAGTTTGCATATAGCGAACTTCCTTAAATCCAACAATGACTCCAAGCAGGGAGGTCGCACATATTCCACTGTTTATGCATAGATGTAAGTGATAAAGCGATATTAAGCGAACTGTGTTTTATATCACTTGTAAGCATAAACAGTGAAATATGTACCTATGTTGGATTTGGGGTAGGTGCGAAGTTGGGTATATGCAAAGTTTCTTTTTTAAATAAGAAAAACTAAGTGTGTGTAAAGCTAAATTAAAAATAATTGAAAATGAAACAAGGCCAAACGTGAAAATTTGGCCTTATTTCACTTGGCGTTATTTCACGGCACCAAGAATCATCCCGGATCCAAGCAGTTACTCGTAATCCTATGTCGCGTTTAAGTTTAAGTTTGATTTTTTTTAATAAAGACTTTTGTGTTTTTTTTTAATACGAATCCATAAATTTTACCTATGTATGTATATATATGTACCTAGCGTTTTGTCAGTTTTGTCTTAGGGATTGAAAATCGAGTCAAATCTTGAAAAGGAGAGTAATTAAAACGAAGAAAAGTCAGAATTAAGTGAAAACGCATGATGGCCTATGTCTGTCCTCTTGAATCTGCCCGAATAAAGTGAATGTACCAATTGTTGGTGGAGAGAGGGGGAGAGGGGTGTTCTCCGAAAAATCCGCCCCCTTGTCCTAGGGGTATAAAAGGGGAACTGGCCCTCCAGGTTGAGAGTTGTGCGTCGGGATAACTTCCCTACCATGGAAAAAATTATTAGTTACGAAACAACCAATAGCTTCGGATAAGAATGACCCTACTGTTGACGACCCCACCAAACGAAACAAGGACAACAACCTTCGGATCTGGACGATCCCTTAACAGGCCGCGTGTAGCCGAACAATTAGCAGAGGCCCTAGACTGCTACAATGTAGACATCACCGCCATCAAGGAAGTTCAATGGGATGGCCCGGATAAAAGGAGGATGAAACATACAGAAAAGCTACAATCCGTCTGGAACGGATCGTATGATACCCTATCCTCCTTTCTATGTAGCCCTTATAAAGAGGGCGTAGCCGTATTGCATTTTATACTGAAATACGACGATAACGTCGAATGGTTGAGGATTTTACATGTAATATTTCATCAAAATCGGTTTTTTATGAAAACGGACACAAAAAGCGTGGGCGTGGGCAAAATTGTTGTATGGGTGAATTGTAGGGAATCTAAATGCCTAAATATCTGGTCTTAACAAAATTTTTTGGTTTCATATAATTTAGTGAAGTTATGAAAAATTGGCCGTGGCAGCGGGCGTATTTCAAAAATTTCATCCTCTTAGCTCACAATTTAAGGTCCAAAAAGCGGTGACATACCGACGGATGGATGGACGGTCCTCGCTCAATCGATATCGCTGATCATGAATACATACATATATATACTTTATAGGGTCTATCTCGATTATTTCTCTATGTTTCAAACTATGTGTCAAACTTAATATACCCTTAGGATAGGGTATAAAACTGTGTCATACACGGCAGACTTCAGGAAGATATCTGGAGCTTTCGATACGTGAGCAACTTATGATAATCCAGATCAAGGCCAAGTTCGGCAACATAAGCCTAATACACGCTCATGCCCCCACAGAGTACAATGACGACGTCATCAAAGAATGTTTCTACTAAATATGACGTTAAACATACAGAAAAGCTACAATCCATCTGGAACGGATCGTCTGATACCCTATCCTCCTCTCTATAAAGTGGGCGTGGCCAAATTGCATTTCGTACTCAAATATGGCTATAAACTCGAACGTTTGAGGATGTTACATGTAAAATTTTATCAAAATCGGCTTTTTGATGAAAACGCCCCCAAAAAGTGGGCGTGACCAAAACTGTTCTATGGGTGAATTGTAGGGAATCTGTATACCTAAATATTTGGTCTTAACAAAATTTTTCGGTTTCATATAATTTAGTGAAGTTATAAAAAAGTAGGCGTGGCAGTGGGCGGATGTAAAAAAATTTTACACTTGTACTGTATCTTTTTCTTGGAAGCCCAGATATGAAATTTAAGCGTCCTAGTTAAAAATTTAAGGCCCAAAAATCGGTTTTGTGATGAAAACGCCCCCAAAAAGTGGGCGTGGCCAAAACTTTTGTATGGGTGGATTGTAGGGAATCTGAATGCCTAAATATTTGGTCTTAACAAAATTTTTCGGTTTCATATAATTTAGTGAAGTTATGAAAAAGTGGGCGTGGCAGTGGGCGGATTTCAAAAATTTTTACACTTGTACTGTATCTTTTTCTCAGAAGCCCAGATATGAAATTTCATCGTCCTAGCTCAAAATTTAAGGCCCAAAAAGCGGTGACATACGGACGGACGGACGGACGGACGGACGGACGGACGGTCATCGCTCAATCGATTTCGCTATTGATGCTGATCACGAATATATATACTTTATAGGGTCTATCTCGATTATTTCTCTATGTTACAAACTATGTGTCAAACTTAATATACCCTTAGGATAGGGTATAAAAACGTACTGTGTTAATTTAACGCCAAAATACGAAAGGAGATTATCTTTGGTAGGACAGTAGGCAAGCATAGTCTACACGACACCACGTCTGGCAAAAGTCTTAGGGTTATTGACTTTGCGACGGGGCGTAACGACAAACTCGTTAGATTGTGCAGAATGACGATTGAGAATTCTCGCTGCTCTTTCAAGGTCGGTAACGATCGAACCGAGACTCTTGATGTCGCAAAAGGATTAGACAGGGTGACGCGCTATCATGTGACTTCTTTAACATCATACATGAAATATTGTATACAAACCAGCATCGGAGGAACAATCTTTCAAAAGTCTGTCTAGTACTAATAGCATACGCCGACGATATGGACATAATTGGTAGAACTCATCGGTGTGTCAACAACGGTGCGTTTGATAGTATTGAAACGGAAGCTGTCAAAATGGGTTTAGCGGTAAACGAGAGCAAAACCAAGTGTATGCTGTCAACATGAAGGGACACACAACATTGACGAATTGGACAGAACGTCTCAATCGACAGCTATAACTTTGAGGTAGTAACGGACTTCGTCTACATTGGCTCTGCTTTAAACTCTGATAATAACATCTCAGCAGATATTAAACGAGGAATAACTCAATCACAAGTTATTTAGTGGCAAAATGTCAGGAAAATCGGGTTTTTAATGAAAACCCCGGTATACGCACATACGTATATAATAAAAATCTAACTGAATACTCGTAATATACCTAATACTGAATCACTTTTATACTTATATTTATTTCATACAGATTATATGCTTATTAATAGACACTTGAAAACCTTACACAAATTTTGCCAGGTTTGAACAAATACAAAATAAAGCATACATATTCGTTGAAAAAAAAAAACCCACATACTCTGATGAGTTAATCTTTAATATTGCTATGTGCTTTTAAACTATGAGTATGTGTCGAAACTTAAACAGTTTACGGTTTTTGTTTACAAAAAAAAAAAAACTAAAATTAAAACGCTTATTTATGTATGTATGCCGTCATCTCTGATCAAAAATGCAGCAATTCGTTATGATCAAATAAAATTTGTTCTACAGTCATGTGAAGAATACTAAATAGTGGTTAAATTGAGTTTGGTGGTTAGCATTGCATAATAAGTTATTGGAATGAGTTCTTTCTAATTTCTATTGAAATCAAAACTACAGGGTACACCGTAAAAACAAAAATGAGTTTTAGAGTCAATAATTATGTACATGGAAATAAAATATTAGTATTACAGGGCAGAAAATACATAAGTGCATACATAAGTATGTATACGACGGGTATGGTACAATTTGCTGTTTATACCCTATCCTAAGGGTATATTAAGTTTGACACATAGTTTGTAACATAGAGAAATAATCGAGATAGACCCTATAAAGTATATATATTCGTGATCAGCATCAATAGCGAAATCGATTGAGCGATGACCGTCCGTCCGTCCGTCCGTCCATCTGTCCGTATGTCACCGCTTTTTGGGCCTTAAATTTCGAGCTAGGACGATGAAATCTGAGGAAAGGATACAGTACAAGTGTAAAAATTTTTGAAATTCGCCCACTGCCACGCCCACTTTTGCATAACTTCACTAAATTATATGAAACCGAAAAATTTTGTTAAGACCAAATATTTGGGTATTTAGATTCCCTACAATTCACCCATAGAACAGTTTTGGCCACGCCCACTTTTTGTGGGCGTTATCATCAAAAAACCTATTTTGATAAAATTTTACATGTAACATCCTCAACCGTTCGACATTATAGCTATATTTGAGTACAAAATGCAATTGGCCACGCCCACTTTATAGAGAGGAGGATAGGGTATCATACGATCCGTTCCAGACGGATTGTAGCTTTTCCGTATGTTCTATTTTCACTTCCACTAGCGTACATACCTACCTACCTGCAAGGCAAGTATACATATATGGATTGGTTTCTTTAAAAAATTCGAACTCGAGATTTTAATTAACGGACATCAAGCTTTATATCACGCCTCGAAGTGAAATTGGAATTTTTATTCTTATCCCAAAATTAAGAGTATGTATTGTACTAAAGGCCGATTTCACAACAGGCACGCCCACTTTTTGAGTCTTTCCAATATTTTCATGCTCTGACAGAAATTAAAATAAAGTCCACGATTTGTTCGTACGTACTTGCACCTTAATGGTACAAGGTCGCAATCTTTTAAGCACTGACGTTGAAGTATGGAGCAGTGAGCTCCATAGTCATCCTGCAAAGGCGAACAAGTTTAACAGAGATGCCAAGACTAAACATGGCTCTATGTAGCTCGTCTCTATAAATACTATCATATGCGGCCTAGAAATCGATAAAAAGATGGTGGGAATCGATAGGATAGATAGATAGACAGATAGGATCTTGTTCGCGGTGTTGAGGAGACTGATACCTCTGTAATTGTTGCAATTGAGGGTGTCTCCTTTTTTGTGGATCGTGCATTTATCAGGCATACACTCACCTGACCAAATTTTAGAAATGAGATGGTGTATGCTCTCTACCAGCTTATCTCCAGCTACTTTGAACAGCTTGGCTGGTAGGGCGTCAGGTCCAGCAGCCTTATTGGATTTAAGTTTGGACGGAAGTTTTGGCTATCATCGTCTAGATTGAATGGTTCATTCTGCCTGACAGCGGGATGTTGCTGTTATACAGTCTGCAGAAAAAGTTTTCCCGTATTCTCAGTACTGACTGTGACTCTACTAAGAAGCTTCCTTCTTGATCTCTACAGGCTTTTGTACTGACCTCATTGGCTTGACAATTTTTTTTACCTATTGATACAACTTCCGTACATTATTATTCCTGGAATATGGTCTCTTAATATCTTCGATCGCACGCTTCTCGTGCTCTTTTTTCTTTTTTCGGAGAAGCCGATGTTCTTCCCGTCTCCTTTGCTCGTAAAGTCGCGATACGCTCTCTTAATTCTTTGCAGCGCCGCTTTGTATGTCTCTTGTTTATTTGCATTGGCTTAGCGGTATTCTTCGGCAAACCATGGGTTTCTTGACTGTGCATTCACCATCCACAGACGCCAACAATCTGTGGAACCATTATCGCGACATCATCAAAGGGGTAGCAGAGACCACCATAGGATACCAGCCACCACCCAAAAAGAGCCCTTGGTATGATGATGAATGCGTGCGTGCGAATAAGATCCTGTGTAAGAAGAAAAGGGCCCACGCAGTCTCCCAACTCAAGAATATCGAAGAGTACCGCGATAGGAACAATATTCGGTAGTGTTTTAGGAAAGCCGAGCTTCAAGCCCGGAACGCAGAACCTTCGAAACAGTAAAGGAAACCTAGTCACCGAAGCACAGGGAATAGTAGATGTGTTTAAGCAGCACTTCCAGCAGCTACTCAATGGGTAGAGAGATTGATAGGGCAAGAAGAGAACTCGCATCCAGTCAATGAAGAATCCATCCCCCCTCCCAGTTTTGAAGAGGTCGGCTCAGCTATCAAAAAGCTGAAGAACAACAATGCCGCCGGCTCTGATGGTCTTATAGCAGAGCTTTTCAAATATGGTGGTGATACTTTACTAGGGTGCATGCACCAAATCATCAACCAAGTATGGGTGGATGAAGTCAAGCTCGATGACTGGGCTATCAGCGCTCTATGCCCCATCTTCGAAAAGCGATCCAATGTCTTGTAAGAACTATCGAGGGATATCCTTGCTGAATATGATCTTATCCATCGTACACCTTTCTGCAGCACACTAAATGGCACATACCAGAGTTACTTCCGGCCCGGCAGATCGACGATCGACCAAATTTTCACACTAAGGCAGATCCTGGAAAAGACCAACGAATTTTAAGTCGAGACTCACCATATCTTTATGGACTTTAAAGCCGCATATGATAGCATTCATCGTCTTGAGCTCTACAAGGTGACGGTCGAATTTGGGATCCCGGCTAAACTGATCCAACTATGCCGCGTGACGCTGGAAAACACGCGGTGCAACGTGCAGTTCGGAAATAGTTCCTCCGAACTATTCCAAACGTGCACCGGATTTCGGCAAGGAGAAGCGCTATCATGTGACTTCTTCAATCTTGAGCTGGAGATAGTGCGCAGTGCAGTTGTGAACACGGAAGGCATTATCTTTAACAAATCTGTCCAGCGAATGACACCTTAGAGGAGATTCGACGAAGGCTTACCTTCGAAATCCGCTGCTACTTCGGTTTGGCGAAACAAATGCGGTCAAAACTCCTAACTCGGAAGACAAAATGTATGCTCTACAAAACTTTGATCCTGCCAGTTCTGCTGTATGGAGCCGAGTGTTGGACGATAAGCAGGAACGCAGAGCAGATATTGAACGTTTTCCAGAGAAAATTCTTTGTCGGATATTCGGTCCAGTATGCGAGCAGCGCGAACTCTATGAGCTGTACCAAGATATGGATATAGTCATTGTATATGAAACATAGTCCTATCATCAAGCGATATTTTTTCTTTTCCGCTTGGACCGCCTAGATGGCGTGTTCTCATTTCTCGCAAGCAAAGAAAGTTGTTATCGCTCTCTGAGAATGGAGTTATAATGACAGGATGAGTGAGTAATGAGTGCAAACAAAGTAAGCAAAACCGGTTTTCGGTTTCCATTCTCACTCTGAATTTTTGTCCACATGTTACGCAACTGAGTGAATGACTTTGCCAAGAAAATGAGTAAAGAAACTGATTAAACAAAATTATGAGCATTGAGCAGGTTATTACTATTTCATTTTCCTCGCTCAATAAAAACATACAGAAAAGCGACAATCCGTCTGGAACGGGTCGTATGATACCCTATCCTCCTCTCTATAAAGTGGGCGTCGCCAAATTGCATTTTGTACTCAAATATGGCTATTATGTCGAACGTTTGAGGATGTTACATGTAAAATTTTATCAAAATAGGTTTTTTGATGATAACGCCCCCAAAAAGTGGGCGTGGCCAAAACTTTTGTATGAGTGGATTGTAGGGAATCTGAATGTCTAAATATTTGGTCTTAACAAAATTTTTCGGTTTCATATAATTTAGTGAAGTTATGAAAAAGTGGGCGTGGCAGTGGGCGGATTTCAAAAATTTTTACACTTGTACTGTATCTTTTTCTCAGAAGCCCAGGTATGAAATTTCATCGTCCTACAAATACAAATTTTTGGCGCAACAGGTCCATGGGACCCAGGGCCTAGCTTCTCACAACCATTCGTGTTGTGCGTGTTATATTCTTCACATGAATGGAAGGGGCCTACTGTTTAATGCCGGATCCGAACGGCAATTTTGAGAAGCTTTTTCATGACAGTTTTATTCTCGGATGTTTGTCAGACGCTCGCGAGAGGTGGGGCCGTGAAAGAAATTTTAGGTGTTGTCTGGGGATTGAACCTGGAACCCCTTGCTCCGTAGTCCAACGCACTAACCACTTGAGCCACGGCGCCCACATCGTCCTAGCTCAAAATTTAAGGCCGAAAAAGCGGTGACATACGGACGGACGGACGGACGGACGGTCATCGCTCAATCGATTTCGCTATTGATGCTGATTACAAATATATATACTTTATAGGGTCTATCTCGATTATTTCTCTATGTTACAAACTATATGTCAAACTTAATATACCCTTAGGATAGGGTATAAAGATGTAGGTTTTTCTAATTAGGTAGTGGTTTGGTAGAGGCATAAAAAAGTTTTGAGTTATGTGTCCGGTTTTTAGTGCAAGTGGTGGTCTGGTTAAGGGATGAAAAAATTTTGTCTCAGTGGGGTGGTGGTGTGATTAGGAATTTTGCATACAAAGAAGTAAAATTTCGGCATTTGTACATATCTACAACCTATTCCAAGCGAAATTAACAATTATAAAAAAATATCTGGAATTCCTGATTTCGAGCCATCATTGCTTGCTGTATTGTCATGATCTTGAAAATATATAAAGTGTGTACATCAATAGTTCTTAATTTTTCATTTAGGGCAGTTTCATGGAAGCTGATAAGATAGTGACGACTGTGAAGTCATGTGAGATTGAGATTTATGAAGTCTGTTAGGAATTTTTGAAGGACATTGGTCACCTTTTAGGTATTTTCCAACGATTGTTACTTTATTGAGAAGAGTAATCCTTCCGCTTAATAATGGAATATGGCAATAGGCCATCCTGTCAATCCAATTTTCACTACATTTTCGAAATGTCTCTGGATTGTCGCATTACATCGATCTTTAATGGCACCCCACAAAAAATGTCTATGGGTTTATGGCGGTGACATTTGTACATACATATGTATGTGTGTATGGACATATGTACGTAGCTAAGGAAAACATAACTTAACTAGGTTATGTCAACATCTTATGCACATATAAACTTTCAGTAAGGATGGAAGCGTTTAACCGAGCCAGAGGCAATTACAGGCGCACTGTCGAACCTTGGAACTGAGACGCCGATTGGCTAGTTTCTTACTAACAGGTTCATCAATTCAAAGCTGGCCGAGGTCTCAGTTCGGAGGTACGTCAGTAGGGGTAAACTATAAGGAGGTGCGATCTCCTTTCTTCTTTGGAAGTTAGTGGTGAATGAACTACTTCTAATCCTGGAAGGGGTAGTGTGCAAGGTCAAGTACTTAGGCCTAATCCTAGATAGTAGAGTAAGCTAGAATACCAACATCCTGGAGCGAGTTAAGAAAGCCACCATGGCTCTGTGCTATAGATTTAATTAAATGAAGACTTCAGCTCAAATTACATATTGGCACTATGTATCTGTTATCTCAGGCGCTCCAAAAAAAAAAAATGAAACATACAGAAAAGCTACAATCCGTCTGGAACGGATCGTATGATACCTTATCCTCCTCTCTATAAAGTGCGCGTGACCAAATTGCATTTTGTACTCAAATATGGCTACAACCTCGGACGTTTGAGGATGTTACATGTAAAATTTTATCAAAATCGGTTTTTTGATGAAAACGCCCCCAAAAAGTGGGCGTGACCAAAACTGTTCTATGGGTGAATTGTAGGGAATCTGTATACCTAAATACTTGGTCTTAACAAAATTTTTCGGTTTCATATAATTTAGTGAAGTTATAAAAAAGTAGGCGTGGCAGTGGGCGGATGTAAAAAAAATTTACACTTCTACTGTATTTTTTTCTTGGAAGCCCAGATATGAAATTTCAGCGTCCTAGTTAATAATTGAAGGCCCAAAACTCGGTTTTGTGATGAAAACGCCCCAAAAAGTGGGCGTGGCCAAAACTTTTGTATGGGTGGATTGTAGGGAATCTGAATGCCTAAATATTTGGTCTTAACAAAATTTTTCGGTTTTATATAATTTAGTGAAGTTATGAAAAAGTGGGCGTGGCAGTGGGCGGATTTAAAAAATGTTTACTTTGTACTGTATCTTTTTCTCAGAAGCCCAGATATGAAATTTCATCGTCGTAGCTCAAAATTTAAGGCCCAAAAAGCGGTGACATACGGACGGACGGACGGACGGTCATCGCTCAATCGATTTCGCTATTGATGCTGATCACGAATATATATACTTTATAGGGTCTATCTCGATTATTTCTCTATGTTACAAACTATGTGTCAAACTTAATATACCCTTAGGATAGGGTATAAAAACAGAAAATATAACGAAAATTCGCAAAAACAACTACATTGCCAATGGCCCAGGTGTCAGGTCATTGATCAGGGGGATGAGTTATTCGGAATGAAATAAACACACACACACCCCAAAGACTTCACAGCATATAGAAAACATTATGTATGTGCAAAATATGAAAAAAGGAACGTGCTATGTGTGTGTGTATTTTTTATTTTTTTGAGCATATTCTTTTCGCTCCATTGTCATTATTGCTCAGATTTACATGCCCGAGGAAAGTACACCTTCCAAGGCATCTGGTAGTCTAGCACTGCGTTGGGTGGGTCGACAAGTTATATCATATTGCAAAGATCTATCTTACTCGACACAACATAATTTTTGAGCGGAGTGGGTTTGTGCGTAGAGTTACTGGCATGGGATTGGTTAGATTAGAGTGGAAATGTGTTAAGCCTATGAGAGCATATGCAAATTGTTGAGGCAAAAGAGCGTAATATTTTTGTGGTACACAGCGACGGATCCTTTACTTGGACCGCTAGAGGCACCACCATCGATTTCCTCAAGTGATAGTACTATTAGTTTTATATACAATGATATAGAACAAAAAGTCAAAACACGTCGACTACACTGGCTCGGCCACATCGAGCGAAGGGACTGCTCCAGCAAAGAGGATCTTCGAATTACAGCCGGGTTGGGTACGAAAACTCCAAAATTAAAATCCCCAATTCAATATCCCCAAACCCAAAATCCCCAAATCCAAAATTTCCAATCACAAATCGTTGACTTTGTGTCGGGTTGGCTACGTAATCCCGGGAGATTCCTAAATAAGAATCGATATATCGAAATCCACAAATCCAAGTCCCCAAACACAAATCGTTGACAATAAATCCTTCATAGAACGTCCAAAATTACTTCACCGCTCGCTCCGCTACCGCTCCTCTTCGCTGCTCCTTAAAGATCGTGGGGATAACATGGGTATTTTGCGCTTGGGGATTTTGTACTTGGGGATAGTCAATTCGGGTATTTTTCAAAATTTTTTGGGGATTTTGCACTTGTGTATTATGTAGGCAAACGAGAGAGGGGGGAGTAGTGTTTTCTCACTAAGACACTTCCTCTTAATCTGGACGGCAGCGGACGAATTCTCCAGGTGGAATCAACGGTGGCGCACACAGTTCCAGTCAGGCCTAACTTTCTAGTGCAATCCCTATATGAGCTGCTCTGACTTATTCGGATCCCAGGCCTATAGGGATCTCCAACACTGAGACAGGGTGTTGGAAAATAGTTGGTGGCGGAAGAGCTCTTAATGGGCCAACCGCTGCACTCATATCCCCGTAGTAGGTTACTGACTCCGAAAAATCCGGCCCCTCGTCCTAGGGGTTTAAAAGGGAACTGGTCCTCCAGGATGGGGGTTGTGCGTAGGGGTAACTTCCCGACCACGGAAGACTAATATAGTTCCGAAAAACAAACAAGCCTCGGATATGGATGGATTCACTGTTGACGACCCCAGCAATCGAAATAAGGACAACGACCTTTGGATCTGCACGTGGAATGTTCGGACCCTTAACAGACCGCGTGCAGCCGAAGAATTAGCAGAGGCCCTAGTCTGCTATAAGGCAGACATCACCGCCATCCAGGAAGTGCGATGGGAT
The DNA here is from genome assembly GCA_905220385.1 of Xylota sylvarum. NCBI lineage: Eukaryota > Metazoa > Arthropoda > Insecta > Diptera > Syrphidae > Xylota > Xylota sylvarum. Next base: position 38,339,918 of record LR999959.1, read on the forward strand.
GGGCCGGGCAAAAAAAGGATGAAAATCTGTGACATCTATTACGGTGATTGCTATAGAGAGCAGAAACAGCGCTTATTCGGATGTGGATTTGTCATAAGCGGCAGACTTAGGCAAGAAGTCTTAAGCTTTCGACACGTGAGCGAACGACTTATGACAATCTGTCCCTAAATATGACGTTAAAATCGTTCTAGGCGATTTTAACGCCACGATAGGAAAGGAGGACATCTTTGGTAGGACGATTGGTAAGCACAGCCTCCACGACACCACGTCCGGAAACGGACTTAGGCTTATTTACTTCGCTGAGGGGCGAAACGTCACTACATATACCAAGCACACGGTTTTCTTATCTCAATATCCACAAGGGGACATGGCGGTCTCCTGATCATCAAACGGTCAACCAAATTGATCACATTGCGATCGACGTAAGGCATGCCTCCAGTATTCTGGATGTCCGAACCTTCCGAGCAGCCAACATCGACTCGGATCATTACCTTGTTGCAGCCACGGTACGAATGCGGATATCCCTAACGTCACAACAAAGAAGAAATACTGTGAGAAGATATAACGTTGAAAAGCTGCAATCGCAAGAGATCGCCAGAACCTTTGCCGAACGCGTATCCCGAAATCTCGCTACAACTCTTATGCCGCCAGCATCAAATGCCGAGACCCAATGGCAACGCTGCCAACATGCCATCAGAAGTGCCGCAACTGATGTACTGGGTTTCGCTCGACCACCACAAAGAAACCCATGGTTTGACGAAGAATGCCGTCAAGCAAATGCAGCTAAACAAGAGGCATACAAAGCGGCGCTGCAAAAAAGGACGAGAGCTCACGAGCCCTACGAGCAAAAGAGACGGGAAGAACATCGGCTTCTCCGAAAGAAGAAAAAAGAGCATGAGAAGAGTGCGATCGAAGATATTGAGAGATTATACTCCAGGAATAATGTACGGAAGTTTTACCAACAGGTAAAAAGAACGTGTCAGGCCAACAATACCCGTACAGAAGCCTGTAGAGATGAAGAAGGAAACCTCGTAGTAGAGTCACAGTCGGTGCTGAGAATATGGAAAAATTTCTTCTGCAGACTGTATAACGGCGACGAAGACCAACATTCCGCTGTCAGGCAGAATGAACCATTCAACATGGACGATGATAGCCAAAACTTCCGTCCACCTGACCAAAACGAAGTGAGGATAGCAATATGCAAACTTAAATCCAACAAGGCTGCTGGACCTGACGGCTTACCAGCCGAGCTGTTCAAGGCAGCTGGAAATGACCTGGTAGAGAGCATACACCAACTCATTTCTAAAATTTGGTCAGATGAGTGTATGCCTGATGAATGGAATCTCAGCACCGTTTGCCCGATTCACAAGTAAGGGGATCCCCTCAATTGCGCCAATTACAGAGGTATCAGTCTCCTTAACATCGCGTACAAGATCCTATCTGCCATATTGTGTGAACGTCTGAAACCCTTCGTCAACAACCTGATTGGGCCCTATCAGTGTGGTTTCAGACCAGGAAAGTCTACAATCGATCAAATCTTCACACAACTCAAGACGTCCAAATCGATACCCACCATCTTTTCATCGATTTTAAGGCCGCATATGACAGCATCTATAGAGACGAGCTATGTATACAGAGCCATGTCTAGTTTTGGCATCCCTGCCAAACTCGTTCTCCTGTGCAGGATGACGTTGGAGAAGTCTCGCTGCTCCATCAAGGTCGATAACGATCTCACCGAGACCTTTGATGTCAAAAAAGGATTTAGACAAGGTGACGCGCTGTCATGTGATTTTTTTAACATCGTTCTTGAAAGAATTGTGCGAAACTCACAAACCAACACCGGAGGCACAATCTTTCAAAAGTCTGTGCAACTACTAGCGTACGCCGACGATATCGACATTATTGGAAGAACACAGCGGGCTGTCACCGGTGCGTTCGCTAGTATTGAAACAGAAGCTGCCAAAATGGGTTTAGCGGTAAACGAGGGCAAAACCAAGTATATGCTGTCAACCAGAAGGGATACGCAACATCGACGAATTGGACAGAACGTCACAATCGACAGCTATAACTTTGAGGTAGTAAGGGACTTTGTCTACCTCAGCTCTGCTATCAATTCTGACAACAACACCTCGGCAGAAATAAAACGAAGAATAACTCTTGCCAATCGCAGTTTCTTTGGGCTGAGAAGGCAATTGAGTAGTAAAGCCCTATCCCGAACAATTAAGGAGACTCTATATAAGACCTTGATCATCCCAGTCTTGCTTTATGGCGCTGAAGCTTGGACTTTATCAAAAGCGGATGAAGATATCCTCGGTCGTTTCGAGAGAAAAATTCTTCGTAAAATATTCGGTTCCGTTTGCGTTGACGGGCTTTGGAGTAGAAGATTCAACGACGAACTATACGAGCTGTACAGCAACATCGACCTAGTCAAAAAACTGCGCATTAGTCGTTTGAGATGGCTAGGACATGTAGAGCGAATGGACACCAGTGCTCCGGCCCCAAGAGTCTTCGAATCACACCCGAAGGGACAACGCAGCAGAGGAAGACCTCGCCTTAGGTGGCGCGCACAAGTTGAAGGGGACTTGAACAAGCTTGGAGTGCGCAACTGGAGGCAGTTAGCTAAGGACCGGGCTAACTGGAGAGGCTTGTTAGTTGAGGCCCAGGTTCACCCCGAACTGTAGCGCCACCTAAGTAATTAAGTAAGTAAGTATTATGTAGGTATCCCATCACAGCCCCCAGGTTCGAAACGACAAGGAAGACCGAACCTCCGTTTTAAGGATCAAGGTATGGAGGATGCCAGAGCGCTTGGTCTAGACAACTGGAAGCAGCGTGCCCCGGATCGAAGAGAGTGAAAGGCCGCCTCGTCTCAGGCAGAGACTCTTCACGGGTCGGGAGCCTGTTAAGTAAGTAAGTAAGACGGTGTGCTTGCTACAATGACGTTGTTTTTTCCAGCGTAGCGACCTATTAGTAATTTGACAGTTGTCAACGTCATTTGATTCTGTCAATCGCGACAGATAATGTGTTTCCAACTTTTCGAAAATGAATTGTTTGCGTAATTTTTTTTATTACTTTAAAAGGACCTATGGAGAATCTAATGATTTTTTTAATTTATCGCTTCTTACCAGGACATGCCTGCTAGTGTGTTATGTGTTTGGGACATATGTGTGTGTTTGAGGCGTTTTTATACCCTATCCTAAGGGTATCTTCTTGCATCAACAGCAAAAACGATTGAGCGATGACCGTCCGTCCGTCCGTATGTCACCAGCATGGCAGTTTTTAGTTTTTTTCCACCATGCCATTAGCCTGTGGGTGGTAAGCCGTAGTACGGATGCGCGTCGTGCCCAGGAACTTAGTCAGTTCCTTAAAAAACTTTGACTCAAACTGTGAGCCTGGGTCAGTGGTAATCCTGTTTGGTACTCCGAATCGAGAAACATGCTCGTTGACGTGAGTCTTGGCTTGTTTCCGTAGTGATGACGATTGTGAAAAGGTATTTGAACTCGTTTAACGCGGGAAATTGGGTCGACTATAATTAATTAAATGTGTTGAAATCTATGTACCTGGGGGAATTATGATTCGGTTGGTGGGCGTTTTAACATGTTTTTGTACCTTTTCTTACTGGCATGAAAAGCAGTTTTTTACCCATGAGTTTATGTCGTGGTTCATTTTTGGCAAGAAGTACATCTTTTTTCGTGTAACCCGAATTCCCGGATGTGCAAGAGAATGGATCGCTTGAAATATAGGTTTTCGTTCGTTTTGGGGAACGTATGGCATGTTATTGTCTTTAGATGTTTCGCACCACAAAGGCATGTCAGAAGCGCATATCTTTAAGAAATCGAGTTTTACATTGGAATTGTTGGGTGGGTTGCGAATAAGTTGGGCGAGTTCTTCGTCCGCGACTTGGGCTTCGGCCAGTGTTTTTTATTCCTGGGAGAGTTAGCTCAATTAAAGCTGCATCTGGACGTGAAAGGGTGTTTGCAACGACGTGCAGCGAACCCTTTACATATTGTATATCGCTTGTAAATTGCGAAATGAAATCCAATTACCGCTTTTGTCTCGGATTACGTTTATTCTTTGTTGTTAGTGCTGTTGTAAGTGGTTTATGGTCCGTGAGGACTGACAAATCTTGCCCCTCGATGAAGTTCCTAAAATGTTGCATTGCCATGTAAATAGCAAGCAGTTCCCTATCAAATGCAGAGTATCTAGATTGTGTGGGGGACAGCTTCTTGCTATAAAAAGCGATTGGTTCCCAGCTGTCTTCTTTTAGTTGCTGTAAAACCGCCCCAATGTCCGTGTTGGACGCGTCTGTTGTGATACTGAGTATAGCATTGTCTTGTGGGTGAACAAGAAGTGTTGCCTCAGCAAGTTGGCGTTTTGCTTTAGTGAATGCGTCTTGTCACTCGGAGGGCCAAGTGAAGTCTTTTAATTTGATGTTACTTTTGGAAAGTTTCGTTAGGTGATTGTAGGTGGGGGTGTAGGTAGCTGCTCTATATATGTGGAATGCAACGGTGGTAGTAGTTTACCATGCCAATAAACCGTTGCACATTTTTAATCAATTTGTGTTCGGGGAAGCTCTCAATTGCCTTAACCCGATCACTAGATGGCTGAATCCCATCACTAGATGTCAAATCCTAAAAACTGCAACTTAGACACAAAAAGTTTGCATTATGAGGTTTTAATACGCAGTCCATACTCTAATAGTGGTTGAAAAAGGCGTTTGAGATGACTTTCTTGTAATTCTTCCGACTTGCTGGGGATAAGGATGTCATCCACATAAACGAAGATAAAATCTAGATCCCTCGTAACCTGATGCATAAAGCGTTGGATGGTTTGTGCTGCATTGCGTAGCCCAAATGGCATACGGGTAAATTCGAATAGCCCGAAAGGTGTGGTTTTTATGATGTCTTCCTGTGCCATTGGTATATGGTGATAAGCACGTACAAGGTCGATCTTCGAGAAAACAGTGCACCCGTGAAGGATGGTAGTGAAATCATGTACGTGTGGGATTGGGTACCTGTCTGGGGTTGTGATTGAATTTAACATTCGGTAATCACCACAAGATCTCCAGTCGTTTACTTCTCGTTTGGGAGCCATATGCAGAGGAGATACACATGGAGACGAAGTTGGCTTGCAAATCCCTATTTAGACCATATAATTGAACTCCTCCTTTGCAACTTTGTGTTTGAAGTTGTTTGGGCATCTCGGGCGAGAGTATGGTAGAGGACCCTTCGTCAAGATGTGATACACTACGATGTGTTTGTTAAAGTCAAGTGGCTGCATTAACGAAGGAAAATCTAGTTTGTTGACAGGGTATGACCCTTACCATTAAGTTCGTCAGAGGGTCAGTGAGTTTTACATTTTTAACATCTATTAGAAGACCGGTTTGTGTGGTTAAAAACTCGTCTGAACCCTAGACTGGTACGGAGATATTTCGTGCCAAAGACTTTAATGGACGAGCCATTGGCTGCAGAAATGAATTGGTCAAGTTTTTTTGATTGCACATTGAAATGCGATGCTGAGACGTCGGAAACGGAAACTATTAAAAATGTTATACCTGAGATGGATTCTTTTATAAAAGACGGCATTTTTGGTTATTTATATTACTGTCATTTGCCGCCATGATGACAGTAGAATTTAGTGTGGGTTATGGTTATTGAATTCGCATGGTATGATACCATGCATGAATGCATGCGCATTCTTACCCCATTTGGTATGATACCAACAAACTTTTGTGTTGCTGTTGTTGGTTCTTGATTCAATTGCTATATGGTTTTATGGAAGAATGTTGTCGAATTTCGTTTCGAAAACTGTGATTGTTAACATTGAGATTTATAAGCAAATTTTATAGAAACTTGAACCAAAATAGCGAGTCTACGTTTCCATAATTTCAAAATCAAACTTTCTGTGACAATCGTGGATTGTCCAGCTAAAGTTTGGAGTTTGTTTTAGAACTAAAACATAAACAAAATACAATTTTTTGGCGCGGCAGGTCCAGGGGCCCCAGGGGCTAGCTTCTCACAACCACTCGTGCTGTGCGTGTTATATTCTTCACACTAATAGAAGAGCCCTACTGTTTAATGCCGGATTCGAACGGCAGTTTTGAGAAGCTTTTTCATAACAGTTTTACTCTCGAATGTTTATCAGACTCTCGCGAGAGGTGGAGCAGTGAAAAGAAATTTTAGGTGTTGTTTGGGGATTGAGCCTGCAACCCCTCGCTCCGTAGTCCAACGCACTAACCACTTTAGCCACGGCGCCCACAGCTTTAGAACTCGGATGGTTTTTTGTCACCCATCTCTTCGCTTGATAAAAGGGCGTCTATCCTTTTTTATATCCTATCCTAAGGGTATATTAAGTTTGACACATAGTTTGTAACATAGAGAAATGATCGAGATAGACCCTATAAAGTATATATATTCGTGATCAGGATCAATAGCGAAATCGATTGAGCGATGACCGTCCGTCCGTCCGTATGTCACCGCTTTTTGGGCCTTAAATTTTGAGCTAGGACGATGAAATTTCATATCTGGGCTTCTGAGAAAAAGATACAGTGCAAGTGTAAAAATTTTTGAAATGGGCGGATTTCACTGCCACGCCCACTTTTTCATAACTTCACTAAATTATATGAAACCGAAAAATTTTGTTAAGACCAAATATTTAGGCATTCAGATTCCCTTCAATCCACCCATACAAAAGTTTTGGCCACGCCCACTTTTTGGGGGCGTTTTCATCACAAAACCAATTTTTGGGGTTTAAATTTTTAACTAGGGCGCTGAAATTTCATATCTGCGCTTCCAAGAAAAAGATACAGTACAAGTGTAAAATTTTTTTACATCCGCCCACTGCCACGCCTACTTTTTTATAACTTCACTAAATTACATGAAACCGAAAAATTTTGTTAAGACCAAATATTTGGGTATTTAGATTCCCTACAATTCACCCATAGAACAGTTTTGACCACGCCCACTTTTTGGGGGCGTTATCATCAAAATTGATAAAATTTTACATGTAACATCCTCAAACGTTCGACATTATAGCTATATTTGAGTACAAAATGCAATTTGACCACGCCCATTTTATATAGAGGAGGATAGGGTATCATACGATCCGTTCCAGACGTAGCTTTTCTGTATGTTTTTAATTTGAATTGGTGGTATATGTATATACTGGGGGAGCGATTGATCCACATAATGGAATTTAGTTTGTTCAACAGTTATGTTTCTAGTCGCGAATTGTGATTCTACTTGGATAAACCAAATAGCGGGCATTTTTCTCCAGAATTCTGAAAGTTTCATAGCGACTGTATGAACTGCCCCAATCTGCTCATTTACCGGCTGGGTGGATTAGATGGTGATGTAAATTAAAAAATTAATAATTACTATTTTTTTTAACGAAATGCGTGATTGGAAGAAAGGCGTTTGACTTACAATAAAATTTAAATAAAAGGCAATATACATATGTATATATATGAATAAATATCAAAAGGACATTCAAGAAGTGTTAAAATAAAGATTAATACAATATTTAAATGCTAATGTACGATACTTATTGGAATGGTGGTGGTGTGACGGTTCAGCTAGGTTTGGTTGAGTAGCGGAACCACTGGTTGTGCTGGTAATGTATGGTGGTAAGTTGTAGACGATCGCTAATTTCATGAAATGAGGACGGTGGTGATGTTGACTTCCGTGGTTGATGTTGTTGAAATACGTGATGTATATACATAAGTGCCTTCTGTGCACAACGTATTCATGAATCCCACATATAAATGAATGGCGTGGATGTAATTCCTGTTGTTTAAAGTTCCGTTTTTTCAACGTGCGGGGTCATCGATGTAGTTACTTTATCTACTTTTATTTTCTTCAAATAACTTTTTAACTTTTTCGGGGATATGAGTGCTCCCGTTGGCCATTAAGGGTTCATCCGCCACCAACTCTTTTCCAACACCCTGATTCAGTATTGGAGATCCCTATAGACCTGTGATTCAAGCATTACACTAATTCAAGCATCAAACACTAATAGTTCGGCCTAACTGGAACTGGTAGACGCCACCGTTGATTCCATCTAGAGAATTCGTCCGCCGCCGCCTGGAACAAGAGGAGGTGCCTTAGTGAGAAAGCACTCCTCCCCCCTCTCTCGTTTGCTGCCACCAACAACCTTCCAAAGGGGTTGGTTACCCAATCTCCAGTCGAGGTACTAGGCACCCAGCAGCCACCATCGTGGAGGTATAGAGTAGGAGTTGATAGTGAGAGGCTAGCGTGAGAGCGCTTGTGCTGACATATAATCGCATCACCACCTTTTAGCCACCAAAGAAAAGTAACTTTTTAACAATGGTTCAATTTCAATTAGTTAGAATTACTTTTATTTAACTTGAACTAAGAACTCGAGTACGACCGATTGGCTAATGAAAATACTTGAATTCATTTCTTATCAACGTCGCTTTTCTTTCTTCCTGTCTATCGAGCGTCCTCTGTCGGAGAGTAGCTCTTCTTATTTGCTTTGTTAGCGCCTACTGCGCATTCGCAGCCGCTACACGTTTACCCCAGCAGCGAAGAAAGCCTAAGTCGTTTCCGCACGTGAAGTCGTGTAGGCTATGCTACGATTTCATATATTTCGTCACACATTTCTCGTAAGTTTTGTCGGGAAGCTCGGAAAAACATTCTTTGGTGGAGTTGTCCTTGTCTTCAGTGGGAAGATGCGGATTGTCTTAAATCGTTCAGTCACATGTCGAAAACTTCTTCTTGCATAAGTCTGCCGCTTATGACAAATTCACATCCGAATAAGCGCTGTTACTGCTCTCTATAGCAATCACAGTAATAGACGTCACAGTTTTTATACCCTATCCTAAGGGTATATTAAGTTTGACACATAGTTTGTAACATAGAGAAATAATCGAGATAGACCCTATAAAGTATATATATTCGTGATCAGCATCAATAGCGAAATCGATTGAGCGATGACCGTCCGTCCGTCCGTCCGTCCGTATGTCACCGCTTTTTGGGCCTTAAATTTTGAGCTAGGACGATGAAATTTCATATCTGGGCTTCTGAGAAAAAGATACAGTACAAGTGTAAAAATTTTTGAAATGGGCGGATTTCACTGCCACGCCCACTTTTTCATAACTTCACTAAATTATATGAAACCGAAAAATTTTGTTAAGACCAAATATTTAGGCATTCAGATTCCCTTCAATCCACCCATACAAAAGTTTTGGCCACGCCCACTTTTTGGGGGCGTTTTCATCACAAAACCGATTTTTGGGGTTTAAATTTTTAACTAGGGCGCTGAAATTTCATATCTGGGTTTCCAAGAAAAAGATACAGTACAAGTGTAAAATTTTTTTACATCCGCCCACTGCCACGCCTACTTTTTTATAACTTCACTAAATTACATGAAACCGAAAAATTTTGTTAAGACCAAATATTTGGGTATTTAGATTCCCTACAATTCACCCATAGAACAGTTTTGGCCACGCCCACTTTTTGGGGGCGTTATCATCAAAAAACCTATTTTGATAAAATTTTACATGTAACATCGTCAAACGTTCGACATTATAGCTATATTTGAGTACAAAATGCAATTTGACCACGCCCACTTTATAGAGAGGAGGATAGGGTATCAGACCATCCGTTCCAGACGGATTGTAGCTTTTCTGTATGTTTTATCCTTTTTTTGCCCGGCCAAAGTATAATCATCCTTATCCGAGGGTTTTCCGTGGTTGGGAAGTTACCACTACGCACCACCCCCAACTTGGAGGACAAGTTCCCTTCTATACCACTAGTGCGAGGTGCCGGATTTTCCGGAGTCAGTAACCCACTTCGGGGGAATGCTGCCGTTGGCCCATTAAGGGTTCATTCTCCACCAACTCTTTTCCAACACCCTGGCTCAGTGTTAGAGATCCCTAGAGACCTGGAATTCGATTATATCAAAGCAGCTCATATAGAGATGACACTAGATAGTTCGGCCTGACTGGAACTGTGGACGCCACCGTTGATTCCATCTAGAAAATTTAGCCGCTGCCGTACGGATCAAGAGGAAGTGCCTTCGTGAGAAAGCATTCCTCCCCGCTCTCTCGTTTGCTACCACCAACGACCTTCCAAAGGCCGCCAATATCCGCCAACGTGGAGGTATATAGTCGGAGTTGATAGTGAGAGGCTAAGGTGAGAACGGTAGTGCTCCACATATATTCGCATCACTAACCTTTGGCCACCAAAGTTTGACAAACACTTAAAACACATTAAACTTTGCGAAGATTTTGTGCAATTTACTAAAATGAATTTAACACACATATGTACATACCTATTCCAGGACAATTATGATAAGATATTCTTTGCGCACATGAGCGCGGTGGCTGAAGTTGTTATTGCGTTGGACTCGGTTCGATCCCCAGACAACACCTAAATGTTCTTTCACGATCCCACCTCTGGCGAGCGTCTGAGAAACATCCGAATCAAACAACTGTCATGAAAAAAGCTTCTCAAACTACTTTGTATATGACTGAATATATCTACATAAGATATACTATAGAACTATGTATATCACTGTTTTAATATACTTAACACATTCCTATAGTAGGAGTACAGCAAGTATGAGATAGGTGACCAAGACTGTTACAATAAAGCGTTGGTTACAGAATCATCCTGTCTTTTTGTTTTTTAATTGTCCTTTTATTCTGCACATTTTACAAGAGCGAAAAAATATAATATGAATATAATCTTAGTTTCTCAACTACTGCACAAACAAAGGGAATCTGCCTAGAAGTACAATGAACCGAATCGGATGCTTCTGGGCTTTGGATTCCTTTTAAAAAAAATAAAAACCTCCAAAGTGAAAACTGGCAGTGAGGATACGAGTTATGACACATAAAATTTCACCTACATTTTCAGTTAGTTTGGCGGTCCATATACTAGGCCTGTCGTCAAAAAGTAGGTCGGAATCCGGAACGTACCCGTTGGTTCTCATGGAAGATTTTGCGAATTTAGTAATCCGTAATACACATCACAGTATTGTCTTATTTTATTACAAGAACCGATTAGTGGCTTTCGCACCGAATTTCAATTGGAAAGATAATAATTTATCGTGAAACTAACAATCTCCTTTGTTATTTTTTTTTCTAATTATTCTTGATTAATTATTTAAGTTCAAATCAATTAATTTAATTAATTAATTAATAATTAATTTCATCATCTAAACTACACACATGAGGAGACGGATGCTATCGAATCGTTGGTTTCTTTTTGAATCATACGTTATTTTGACACTGAAAGCTCTTACGCGTTTAAAATAATTGACAGAAACTCAGTATCAGAAATCATTGAACAAAGAGATATTAAACTTTCCCGGCACTTTCCAGGTGCCTACAAGCTATTTCACGCATATTGTTACATTTTCACGCACATTTGTTAGAAATCCGTCTATTCACCCCTGAATCCGTCTATTCATCAAAAAAATACGTCTATTCACCCCTAAACACAACAACAATGGGTCAATTTCACAACCACAACGAGTGAATTTGACGGGCAATGACAACCGAATTATGAATTCATGGAAGGAGCGGGAAAGTTTTTGGGGCTGTTCGTTAGATTTAAAAAATATTTAAATTTGAATTCTCCGTTAAAAGACAAAAAGAATTTGAATTTCATTGGTTGACTGAAAATGTAAAAACCAAAAACTATGTTTTAAGATTCTTTCTTGATTAAATCTTCTTAAAATCGTGAAAAGAAGAAAAATGCCATTTAGAAAATTGGGAACCGATTGAAACAATTGTTAAGATATTAAAAAAAAGTAGAAATTGATTTGAATTTTTATAAATATGTACATGTTTCAGTATTTCAAATTATCGCAAATAACTTTTGTCAAAATTTTTAGATAAATTGTGATACTATCTTCTTTAAAATTGTAACAATTAGATGAATACAATTGGATTAAACACTGATTTTCATGTAATTAGAAAAATGTTTCCAAAAATATTTAATGGTACAAAAAAGGACTCAGATACAGGAGGAAAACAGTAGTACGACTTGTTGTTAGTGTAAATTCTGTTTATAACAAGTTCATGTTTCGGATTCTACAGCGTTTATATCGGAACATTTTTTTTCCGGCTTCGATAATATTTTATTAAAGTTCGGTTGATTTTACAAATTATTTATTCATTTCCTAGATAAAATATGTTAACTCATCATTAGAATTAATTTAAGTATTCAATTCTCAAGAAATCATGTCAATTGCATAAGGAAAATTTGTTTTTTGTCTGAGAAAATTGAATTGAAAAGTAAATAACATTATTAAGGACAAGAAAAAGGAAGGTGAGCGATTTTATTGGGCATTCAACCAATAAATTACAGTGCAGCCTCGCTGCATAAAGTTTCGGCTGTGTCCGGACTAGCATGGCTGTACTTTGTTAGACAATTAGAAACTTATTTTCCATTTGTAACTACTTAATTTTCCTTTATATAATGTATTTTTTAATATCAAAAGCATAATCATAATATTGTTCGCAGACTTTATATAACTTTTTTAGAGAACATTTGTCAGCACATGTGCATATAAATGTACTGGGGTTAAAATAGTTTAAATCATAAGCAAGTCTTCTTATGAGTGCCTTATAAAAAAATTAAATTAGCAATGCCTATGTACACATATAGCATACACATATACACATATTGAACATAAACTAGAATTCTGCATAACGTGTGCCCTGAAGTGAACACTGCATCAGAAGCAGTCCAAAAAAAAATTGTAAGCGTAAACCTTAACAAAAATATTACCATCACTTACATCAACGAGCTAAATTCGAGCGTTTTGCAATTGTCCTACTTTTGTCAAATACTAATGTTTGTTTATTAAAATCATCTATCTTTTCCCTTTAGCGGAGCTACCAACATTTCATATACATACATACGTACATATGTTTTCCTAAAGTTTCTAACTCGAGATGAAACTTATACATATTTTCTTTTATTAAACGAGAATGAAATGACCGACATTTAACGATTCTGTTAATACACATTTATCTATTTCGTAACACAGATATATTTCCATTAAATCAAAATTCGCTGAAAAATAAAATCAGTTTGACTAAAAAATAATTTCTTATTTAAGAAAAACAGTCGTTTTGATGTTATTCAATTCGAAAAACAATCAATAATTATTTTAAATTGAATTTTTCAATTTAATTTTCTCGTTTCGCATTGATTTTCCAGTATTCTTTCCAATGCACAATATTTCTAGTAAATTTTAGTAGAATGCTTCCGTTTTAAGCGAACACATCCGCTGGCGTACTTACTCCACCACTAGGGATTGTCGTTGCCAATGACTGACAATAAGACTTTTTGGCAGAAAGTCATTAAAATTGATTGTTTCACTATAGCTTATGATGGGATACATTCAGCCAAAACTATTTTTCAGTGCTGACATCTATTGATACTAGTTTAGACATGCACCAAAGGTTTTTTGCCAATGGTCACACGTATTCACAGACGAATTACAACAAAAGCAATGTAAACAAATGGGTTTTGAAAGGAAGGAGGGGTAAAGGTTTAATTTCTCTTTACTCAATGATTTCTGCTCAGTATTGTATATTCGTGGTGCAAAATGAATCGATTTACTAAGCGACAACTTTGGGAAAATTGCAAAGTTACTTCCATAGTGGATGCTGTGTTGCCAAAACAGTGCGAATTTTGAAAAGAAATTTCGGTCGAAATAGTGCACCAAGTGCAGCTGGTATACGCAAGTTTGTGATGAAAGTTCGTGAGACTGCTTTGCTGATTGATAACCGAACGTACATATTTCCGTGTTCGTTCTGTGCGCTATACGCAGAATATTGCAGCTGTTGCGAAAGTATGTAACTAAACCCGAGAACCTCTTATTCTTCTAAGACAACAATCAAAAAACGGTACAGTCAATGAAGAGCGTTGCCGAGGCATGATAACTGATTTTCTATGGCTAGAAATTATGATTTCGACTTCAGCGAGCTTTGGTTCCAGCAAGCCACATAAGCCGTCTAACAATCGATTTATTCCACAGTAAGTTTAGTGGGCGCCGTGGGTCAAGCGGTTAGTGCATTGGACTACGCAGCAAGGGGTTTGAGGTTCGATCCTTACGACAGCACCTACAATTTCATCCACGCCCTCACCTCTCGCGAGCTTTTGACAAACATTCGAGAGTATAACTGTCATGAAAAATCTTCTTGAATAAAACATTGACCTTTATCAGTCGTTCTAGTGATGTTACTGGGCCGACAGCTGCTATTTGACGCCGTTGGACTTTTTTTTGTTTGGCGCCATTAAAGATCGATGCTATGCGAACAGACACTCAAGAACGATTTTGGTCAAGCTATTCGTGAAAAAGGGGCCAAAACCGTCACAAATGTATTGAAACATACCAAAAAATCCGTTCGAAACACATCATTTAATACCCTATCCTCGTTTCTATGCAGCCCTAATAAAGTGGACGTGGCATACTGCATTTTTTTATGTCGTTGTCGAACTACAATGATAACTTCTAACGTTTGAGGATGTTACATGAAATACGGAACAGACAGATATAATCATCTTTACAAGGAAGAGATCTGGAATTTTAGCCCTTCACACTTTTCGGATCTGAGCTACATACATGTGACCAGGAAGGTTAAGTATCTGGGTGCATACCTACTATATATGTATATATACTAACTTGGAACTTCCATGTGGAAGAGAAGATCAGAAAGGCGAAAAGGGTGCTTCATCAGTGCAAACGGGTATGTGGACTAAGGTGGGAAATCTCGCAGAGGTCAGCATACTGGATGTATGCGATGATAGTTATATAATGCAAATGCCCATTTAATTGATTTTAACTCGTCGGTTGATGTTATAAAAAAGAAATTGTTTGAAGCTATTTCGCAGTCATAATTCTTATGTCTTTAATTTGGTTTTTTGGTTTTTTTTCTTTTTTTTTTTTTTTTCTTTATCAATTTATTTTACTGCTTCACTATTAAATTTCTTGTTTTTTTTTTTTCTTATTGTAATTTCTATAATATTCATTGTGCTTGTATATTACCTTTGTCTAAGAAAGTCTTGAACTTTGATGATAATAACAAATAAATAAGTAATAGTTAGACCATATGCGTCAGTTGTATGGGGGCAAAAAGCTTCCCAGAACACTGTAAAGAAACAGTTAGATAAGGTCCAACGTCTGGCATGTTTAGATCGTCGGTGCAATATGAACGACACCAACATGCGCAATGGAAGTGATCCTAGGTATTCTGCCGTTGGACTTATGCCAACTGGCACTAGCGCGGTACTATCTATGGTCATAGGAAATCCTGGATCTCGTGAAAAAGGAGATTATTGAATTGAATATGCCCATGGATGGAATAAACATACAGAAAACCTACAATCCGTCTGGAACGGATCGTATGATACCCTATCCTCGTTTCTATAAAGTGCTCATGCCCAAATTGCATTTGGTACTCAAATATGGCTATAACGTCGAACGTTTGAGGATGTTACATGTGAAATTTCATGAAAATCGGTTTTTTGATGAAAACGCCCCCAAAAAGTGGGCGTGGACAAAACTGTTCTATGGGTGAATTGTAGGAAATCTGAATACCTAAATATTTGGACTTAACAAAATTTTTCGGTTTCATATAATTTAGTGAAGTTATAAAAAAGTAGGCGTGGCAGTGGGCGGATGTAAAAAAAATTTACACTTGTACTGTATCTTTTTCTTGGAAGCCCAGATATGAAATTTAAGCGTCCTAGTTAAAAATTTAAGGCCCAAAAATCGGTTTTATGATGAAAACGCCCCCAAAAAGTGGGCGTGGCCAAAACTTTTGTATGGGTGGATTGTAGGGAGTCTGAATGCCTAAATATTTGGTCTTAACAAAATTTTTCGGTTTCATATAATTTAGTGAAGTTATGAAAAAGTGGGCGTGGCAGTGGGCGGACTTGTACTGTATCTTTTTCTCAGAAGCCCAGATATGAAATTTCATCGTCCTAGCTCAAAATTTAAGGCCCAAAAAGCGGTGACATACGGACGGACGGACGGACGGACGGTCATCGCTCAATCGATTTCGCTATTGATGCTGATCACGAATATTTATACTTTATAGGGTCTATTTCGATTATTTCTCTATGTTACTAACTATGTGTCAAACTTAATATACCCTTAGGATAGGGTATAAAAAATATGCAAATAATGGCACAAGAAGTCGCCTCTGCGCTGGCTTTAGTTGAGGGTGGCCGGGGCGTGCGCTATGCCGATATTATGATAAGAAAACCGGAGAAGACGTTAAAAAAAGCCATTAAAGGTACAGGGAGACGAAGTCCTACAAACCGCGTCTAGGATCAGGTCGCCCCGGAGTAACTTCTGCAAGGGATGACCGATATTTGGTGATTCAAAGTCTTCGAAATCGTCTCTAAATAGCAGTTGAGCTGGCTCACAGACTTCAAACTGTTAGAGGGACAGCTGTGAATACTCAAACGGTGAGGAGGCGATTAGTAGAGAGTGGCCTGAGAGCAAGAAGACCTGCTCGTGTACCGGGACTCACGGTACAACATTTTCACTAGGATTGGACAGAGGCCGACTGGTGAGTCCTTTTCACTGATGACTCCAGGTTTCGTCTCCGCTCAACAGATAGACGTAGCAGAGTGTGGGGATGATAAGATGAGAGATACTCTTCGGCAACAGTTGCCCAGCGGGAATATTTCTGGAGCGGTTCCGACATTGTGCGGGCAGAAATGTTCATGCGCGGAAAAACCGAGCTGTGCAACATGGAAGGATCAGTGACCTCTACGTATTATATCACCAACATTGTGGAGGAATATGTGGTTCTACTCGCATCATTTATGGAGGAAAACTTCTTGCTGATGCAAGACAATGCTAGACAACACGTCGCCAGGTGCGTTACCGAATATTTTCAAGAAGTGGAAATCGATGTGATGGCTTGGCCTGCGTTGAGCTCGGATATGAATCCCATTGAACAGGTTTGGGACCTGCTGGAGAAAAAGATTGGGATACGATCTGCCCTTCCAGAGACACTCAGAGGTCTGAGATCTGCTCTGATCGAAGAATGGGACAATTTGGACGATACCATCGTAAAAAATTTAATCCAATGTATGCCTCGGCAAATATCTAGTCTGTTAGATGTTCGGGGAGACAATACACACTATTACAGGAACAAGGACTCGTTAAAAAATAAAATAATAATAAACATACAGAAAAGCTACAATCCGTCTGGAACGGATCGTATGATACCCTATCCTCCTCTCTCTGGGCGTGGCCAAATTGCATTTTGTACTCAAATATAGCTATAATGTCGAACGTTTGAGGATGTTACATGTAAAATTTTATGAAAATCGGTTTTTCGATGAAAACGCCCCCAAAAAGTGGGCGTGGCCAAAACTGTTCTATGGGTGAATTGTAGGGAATCTGAATACCCAAATATTTGGTCTTAACAAAATTTTTCGGTTTCATATAATTTAGTGAAGTTATAAAAAAGTAGGCGTGGCAGTGGGCGGATGTAAAAAAAATTTACACTTGCATTGAATATTTTTCTTGGAAGCCCAGATATGAAATTTCAGCGTCCTAGTTAAAAATTTAAGGCCCAAAAATCGGTTTTGTGATAAAAACGCCCCCAAAAAGTGGGCGTGGCCAAAACTTTTGTATGGGTGGATTGTAGGGAATCTAAATGCCTAAATATTTGGTCTTAACAAAATTTTTCGGTTTCATATAATTTAGTGAAGTTATGAAAAAGTGGGCGTGGCAGTGGGCGGATTTAAAAAATTTTTACACTTGTACTGTATCTTTTTCTCAGAAGCCCAGATATGAAATTTCATCGTCCTAGCTCAAAATTTAAGGCCCAAAAAGCGGTGACATACGGACGGACGGACGGTCATCGCTCAATCAATTTCGCTATTGATGCTGATCACGAATATATATACTTTATAGGGTCTATCTCGATTATTTCTCTATGTTACAAACTATGTGTCAAACTTAATATACCCTTAGGATAGGGTATAAAAATGTAAAATGTTAATTTATGAAGCTTTTGTCCATTTTCCTTAATTTATGTTTTATTTCTAAGGTCTTCCATTTTTAATTTTTTTTTTTGACATAAATTACTTATTTTTATATTAATAAACAAAACTGTATTAAAAAAAAACCCTTTTTTTTCAACTTACTTGAAGTAATTGCGAAATATCAAGGTGCGCCACTTTTTTTGTAACTCAGTGTATATATATATCAATACCGAAGACTATTGAGCCATGTAAGTCTGTCCGTCCGTATGTCAGCACTTTTTGGGCCTTAAATTTTGAGCTAGGTAGACGAAATGTTATATCTACGCTTTTGAGAAAGAAATTCATTACAAGTGGTACACTGCGATGTCCATTTTTTCGTTATTTTCAATATTTTACATGAAATGGAAAGATATTATTAAGACGAAATATTTACATAGACATTCGAGTTGTCTACAATTCATCCATACATCATATGTGGCGACGATGCCTTTTTAATGGGGTTTTCATCAAAAAATCGATTTTGCAGTATGGCATGCCCACTTTCGTAGGGTAATATTCAATCCGTTATAGATGGATTGTAGCTTTTCTGTATGTGTTTGATAGTGCTGTATTAGGACGTAGTTAAAAGATATACCACTTATTTATTGTTTGTTGATGTTTGTAATTATAATCTCTTTTCTGATGCGTTAGACTTCATAAGTTATTTGCCATTAAGCCGACGAAAAAAAATATACTATTTCTAATTGAAATAATCAATCACCATAACTTCACGGTTAGCGGTACGCAACAGCTTGACACTGTATTATGTACTTTGTCTATCTTTCCAAATCGCTTTTTGATGGAAGAGTTAACATTTAGCATTTGTTTACAATAGGAATTTTCTGTTTAAAGCAAGACCATGAAGTTGCATAGCAGTAGTAACAAAATTGTTTGTTAAACGACAAATTTCATAATTTGGTTTTTTTCATATTCATTTACGATCGGTGCTAAAAAACTGCTCGTAAATGAATATTGGGGTTTATAGTATGGGGTTTAGTGTGACCTTGAATGCGTTCAATGTTGTGTTTCCTTTTATTCAACAACATCTTAGGTTAGTTGTATAATATTGTTCGTATCGATGATTATTTTTCCATTAGATTACATAGGTGCATTCCTGCACACATGGTCTCGAAAAACGATAGCTGCGGACAACCTCGGCATAAATTTAGTCTGCCCACATATGTATACATAGGTATGTATGTATATAATTAGCAAACCTGTTCTTCAATAAATATCTGCAAATTTAAATCTGCTCAGATAATTCAGTCGCATCCTTTTGGCCACTTTATTATACCCAATCCTTAATATACCCTTAGTATATTAAATTTGATACATAGTTTGTAACATACACAGAGTAATAATCGCAATAGAGCCTATAAAGTGTTTTTTATACCCTATCCTAAGGGTATATTAAGTTTGACACATAGTTTGTAACATAGAGAAATAATCGAGATAGACCCTATAAAGTATATATATTCGTGATCAGCATCAATAGCGAAATCGATTGATCGATGACCGTCCGTCCGTCCGTCCGTCCGTATGTCACCACTTTTTGGGCCTTAAATTTTGAGCTAGGACGATGAAATTTCAGATCTGGGCTTCTGAGAAAAAGATACAGTACAAGTGTAAACATTTTTGAAATCCGCCCACTGCCACGCCCACTTTTTCATAACTTCACTAAATTATATGAAACCGAAAAATTTTGTTAAGACCAAATATTTAGGCATTCAGATTCCCTACAATCCACCCATACAAAAGTTTTGGCCACGCCCACTTTTTGGGGGCGTTTTCATCGCAAAACCGATTTTTGGGCCTTAAATTTTTAACTAGGACGCTGAAATTTCATATCTGGGCTTCCAAGAAAAAGATACAGTAGAAGTGTAAAATTTTTTTACATCCGCCCACTGCCACGCCTACTTTTTTATAACTTCACTAAATTATATTAAACCGAAAAATTTTGTTAAGACCAAATATTTGGGTATTTAGATTCCCTACAATTCACCCATAGAAGAGTTTTGGCCACGCCCACTTTTTGGGGGCGTTATCATCAAAAAACCTATTTTGATAAAATTTTACATGTAACATCCTCAAACGTTCGACATTATAGCTATATTTGAGTACAAAATGCAATTTGGCCACGCCCACTTTATAGAGAGGAGGATAGGGTATCAGACGATCCGTTCCAGACGGATTGTAGCTTTTCTGTATGTTTTTTACGTAGGAAGGTGAGAATCTTTTAAAGACGAAACTGAGCCCGTATTCAGTAACAGTATGGGATTTCCACCCACTAAACCAACTCCCCTTCTACCCCAGGTCCTCGCGACACTACCGTCAAGCATTTCATCGAGAGGGGGACTTCAGCCTTATGTACTCGGCTCAGTCAAGTTGGCAGCCTGCAGCGCTGCGTTTCGTTATTGCTCCTGTGTTCACTGCTCTTTCATATTTGTAGGTACAGTGTCGCTAACTGCGTCACAAGCCTATTCCTTGCTCATCATCTGTCTGGTGAAGTTGTCTGGGGTTAAATCATCGCCCAATTGGTTTACCAGCAGGTGCCGTTCTCCACTGCTTCCGTGCACGTTGGACAATAGGGGTTGTCGTCGTGTCCAAATCTATGCAGGTGCAGGTAGGCTCTGAAGCATCCATGGCCAGTAAGCATCTGGGTCAGGTAGAACTTCAGCTGCCCATGCTTCCTATTAATCCAGGCGTCTATATTGGGTATCAATCTCTGCGTCCACCTGCGTTTGCCAGAGCGACACCATCTCTGCTGCCATTCTTCCAGACTTGTCCTTGGTGGTACTTCAGTATTACTTCGAATACTGTTGCCGTTGTCCTGCTGGCACAGTATTTTTGTTGCGCTTCTTCGGATAGAAGCTCTATTGGTACCACGCCAGCCACTACATATGCGTTGTCGTTACTCTTATGGTCTCCATGACTCGCTTGCTGCTGATGAGCACTACTTCAGTCTTTTCTTCTGCAAGTTGTAGACCCATGCATACTAGCCAGTCCTGGAACATCCCGATAGCTTCATTGCAGTCATGCTCCAACCCCTTAAGGTGTTTGTTCACTACAACGATCGCTACGTCATCGGTGATGCCAATTATTTTCGAAGACCTCGGGGTTCCAAGTCTGAGGATGTCATCATACATTAGGCTCCACAGTAGCGGACCTAGTGCGGAGCCTTGAGGAACGCCGCCTGTGACGTTATACTGTCTCGTTCCATCGTCGGTGTCGTAGAGCAGTATTCTATTTCTAAAATAGTTCGTCATTATCTTCTGCAGGTATTCTGGTACTCTCTTGGCAGTAAGTGCTCACAGGATGTTTTTCCAGTTTGCGGTGTTGAAGGTGTTCTTGACATCCAGCGTGATGATTGCGCAGTACTGTTTGCTCCCGCCCTTCCATCGTCTTCCTTCTATGGCTTTTGTCGCGGTATTCACGACTTTATCGATAGCGTCGATCGTAGACCGTGTCTTACGGAAACCATACTGGTGAGCTGCAAGGCCCCCCGCCTCGTCGATTGCACCAACCTGTCACTTATGATGCGCTCCTGTATTATCCCCATGGTGTCCAACATGCATAGAGGCCTCTACGATGAGAGATCCCGTGGTAGTTTACTACCTTTTGGTAGGAGTACCAATCTTAGTTTCTTCCACTGGTCGGCGAATACTCCTTCTTTGAGGCAACTGTTATATATATATCTGCGAAGATGTGTGTACGCCAATTGATTGCTGCTTTTAAGGCAATGTTAGGGATTCCATCGACATCAGGCGCTTTTTGGTCCTTGATTTTTGCACAGACTTACAGGACTTCTTCGGTGGGGGGGTATTGCTAACGCCCCGTTGTATTTATTCTCTCCGTTTGTATCTCCATTTTTATATCCTATCCTAAAGGTATATTAAGTTTGACACATAATTTGTAACGTAGAGAAATAATCGAGATAGACCCTATAAAATATACATATATACTTTTCGGTCCTTAAATTTTGAGCTAGGTCGATGAAATTTCATATCTGGGCTTCTGAGAAATTTTTGAAATCCGCCCACTGACGCCCACTTTTTCATACCCTCACTAAATTATATGAAACCGAAAAATTTTGTTAAGACGAAATATTTAGGCATTCAGATTCCCTACAATCCACCCGTACAAAAGTTTTATCTACGCCCACTTTTTGGGGGCGTTTTCATCACAAAACCGATTTTTGGGCCTGAAATTTTTAACTAGAACGCTGAAATTTCATATCTGGGCTTCCGAGAAAAAGATACATTGCAAGTGTAAAATTTTTTTAAATCCGCCCACTGCCACGCCTACTTTTTCATAACTTCACTAAATTATATGATACTGAAACATTTTGTTAAGATCAAATATTTAGGTATTCAGATTCCCTACAATTCATTTATAGAACAGTTTTGGCCACGACTACTTTTTGGGGGCGTTTTCATCAAAAAACCGATTTTGATAAAATTTTACATGTAACATCCTAAAACGTTCGACATAATAGCCATATTTGAGTACAAAATGCAATTTGGCGACGCCCACTTTATAGAAAGGAGGATAGGGTATCATACGGTCCGTTCCAGACGGATTGTAACTTTTTTGTATGTTTAGTTGTTGTGGGTGGAGTACTGCCACTGTTTCGAGAAACATTATGGACATAGGCGCGGGTTTTCGGCCATCCTTCAGCTTCATCATCACCATTTGGTAAGTTTTTCCCCACGGGTTTTGGTCGGCTTTGTTGCACAGTTTAATGAAGCTTCTCTTTTTACTGTCTTTTACTGCAGTTTTTATATTTCTCCGGGCGGTTATGAATCTCTCATGGAGTTCTGGTACAATCTGCGCGCCCTGTGGCACTAAGCGCACAGTTTGGCGATTTCGTCGTTCCACCAGTATACTGGTAGCCGCCACGCGTTTGCTGTTTTCTGTTGCATGGATGCATCACAGGCGCGTGTCAATGCTCTTCTGAGCTGATTCGCCTTGTTGGCGGCTGGTCCACAAAGGGATATATCTTCCATCATCAGCTGAGTACTTCAACGTCCAGAGTGTGTGGTTTCTATCCCCTTTTCCGCGGCTGCCTTCTCTGCTCTTTATATTTTTAAAGGTAGCTGGAACTTGGTCGCCTGGTGGTCGCTGTGCGTATACAAAGTGCATACTTTTCACGCAGCATTCCTTGCCAAACACGTGCTCATTAAGGTGATGTCTATTATTGACCCTCTTACGTTTTTGCTGAAAGTCAGCTCGCTCCCGGAATTCGCGGGAAATATGTTCAACGATGCGAATGCCTCCAGGAGTGTTCTTCCTCTGGCATTTGTGGTACGTTGTGTGATGCTGGGAGGAGCGTAACAGCTAAGGAAGTATGTGCCATTTACTTTGGCCCACACGAAGCCTGTCTGGCGCGTCGTCATTTTCTCTTCCAATGCTCGTTGGCCACATATCTATATCGCTGCTTTGTCTGTCCGCTGTCCACAAACTCTCATTAAGCTGCTTGTATGGCTCGCTGAGTATTGCGATATCCGCATTGTACTCTCGGACAGTCTGTGTAAGTAGGTCCTGAGCTGCCTCGCAATGGTTGAGGTTAAGTTGGATAACCTTCATGTTCGCTTCTGGAAAGCGTTCAGCGCGAGCTGAAATGCAGGGCATCCTATGCTTCCAATACTGTGCTTGGCGCTATAAAGTGTATGTCTATATGGTAGGCGTGCGCGCCCGCCGGAAATGGGTATTCACTCTTCAGGTGTTTAGTGTCAACAATTTAAACGCATGTACTCAGTCGTGCACTGTGGTTCATTTAGACCTAGGTGGAGAGTAAATCCCTAAAATCTCACTTAAGCCAAGGTGTGTAGGCACATGTGCCGAGGGCTGCATGGTCAGCGAGCGATAAAACAATGCTGGTCGCGAACGGTCCCTATCAATGCCTAGGCGAGGTCGGTAGTACAAATGCCTTATCCTGGTATGTCCGCTCTGCCAGTATGGACTGTCCATTCCGGACCTACTCGTGGGACCAAAATCAACAATAAACAGGAAAATCAAAAAAAAAAAAGAAAAAAAAAAACAAATGAAAAAAAACGACACTAACAAAGAGTGGGTGCTCGACATTGGCTCTTTTTCGGAAGCCGAGTTGCTAGTCTCCAGTTAGGAGCCTTTAGTCTTCCCCCCAGCCGCAGCAAGTACAGGTCATAGTACTCCCTCTGGCGCACAGAGGGCGGCTCACCAGTCTACAACAACAGTAAACGGCAACCAAAGGCTCTAAGGTTAGTGGCAACGGTTCGCCGGAGAATAAAAAAAACCGCGGCCGCTATCATGAAGAGCAAGTAAAAAATGGCTCAGTTCGTTCCTGACAAGATTATCAAGAACGAAGCAGCTGGTACCGTTCAGGAAAAGGACGCAGAGGACAAAATCAAGCACCAAGCAGTGGTTGATGAGCATATCGCCATCTTTAGAAGCTTCAACAACAACAGAAGAAGAAGGGTACTAAGGCGAATAAGCGTAAAAGGTATTCAGATGAGAAAAACCGCGGGGCAAAGAAGTGTAAGTTCGCAAAGACCCCAACCTTAACCTCAACACAACAACAACCGGGTAAATCCTCGGCCTGGACTACATAGACGACCCGACAATTTTTCGCGGTGGCTAGAGACCATCTGCAAGTCGCCCTGGCGGACGAGCGCCTTCGAGTGTAGTATCGAGGCCAGACTGTCGAAGATGGTCATTGGTTGGGAAATTACCACAAACCAGGTTGGTAATATACCCAAGACGTGCATTCTAGCTAAAAACATGAATGTATTAGTATGTCCAGATCTTAGCTCTGCCGATTTAACAGTAGTTAAATTGGAGGTTGCAAATAACACTCTTTTTATAACCTCAGTTTACATGGATCGAAATAGACCAGCATCGCCTGAGGAGGTACGCCAGTTAACGTCAGTTATTACAGGGAAAAAGGACAACCTGCTTCTGGGCTGCGACACGATTTGCCAGGCATACATTATGGGCCAGCTCTGCTGAAATTAACGACCGCGGCGAGTTTTTGTTTGATTTGCTAGTGATGTCCAACCATTTAGAAACTCTAAGAGAACTGACTGGAAAAATTTGGTCAGGTTATTAAATCAAAACTCTGAAGAATACCCAACTTAACTATTGAATCAGTTGAGGAACTAGGCACCAAAATTAGGACCCTAGAAATGGTCATGGGTTCGGTTTTTAAGGTTTTGTGTTCCATTAAATACAGCAAGAAAAAATTCACTTCTTGGTGGAATGAAGATCTATCTAATTTTGGTAAGATTACCAGAGATATCTTTAAAATCTGCTTTAAACATAGGTAAGTTTTGGCAACTATATAAGGATTGCCTCAAAGAATGCAAGAAATCCATAAAAAGAGCCAAACCTCCGGCTTGGATGAGCTACTGTCAGTCCATTAAAACCATAAACAATTCTGCCAGATTGAGTAAATCCTGTCAAGGCACTCTCCAGCTAATCCTTTATTAAAAGGCCGGATGGGACCTGGACGGACTCCTCTAAACAGTCCCTGGAGCTATTAATGCAAACACACTTTCCAGGATATGCAGCGTTGCTTCAGACCACGCAATCCTCATCCTTGCCTGTCATGTTGTCTTAATGTCAACATGTCATTCCAACATGGAACAGCAACAGGTCCATGGGACCCAGGGACAAGCTTCTTACAACCATTCGTGTTGTGAGTGTTATATTCTTTATACGAATGGAAGGGTCCTACTGTTTAATGCCGCGTCCGAAGAGCAATTGTTTAATTGAGAAGCTTTTTCATGACAATTATACTATCAGATATCTGAGGCCGTGAAAGAAATTATAGGTGTTTTCTGGGGATTGAACCTCGAACGCCTCGCTTCGTAGTCCAACGCACTAACCACTTGAGCCTCAGCGCGCATTTTGTTTATAGATAGGGTATTATACGATAAGTTCTATTCAGATTGTACCTTTCTGAGTGTTTTTTTATCAAGTCAATCATGTGTATGAAGCAATAAACGGCAAATTAGATACTCTACTCTCATCAACAAGCAGTGGTTTGCATAACGTGGTTGTATTGTGTTTGAGGATTTTTTGTTTGTGCTTTTTCCAAAATTTGGAGATTTTAATTTTTTACATTTTTATAGGTCTCCCGTTGATTGAATAAACTTGAAAACACTTCTTTTCGCACACTTCCCTAAATAATATGTCCAAAATGAAACAAACATGGCTTTGGTGTACAAGAAATATTTTTTTCAAAATTTGTAATAATCACTTGAGTATTTAAATGAATGTCTTTCAACAGTCAAATAAAATAATTCATAAAAGTATTCAGAAGAGGCCCCAGTCTTTTTACTCATAAGGGAAAATACCAGAGGCTCTACCGTCAATAAGGCCGTGTATGCTAAATAATTGCCGCTTAATAGTTGAAGCTTCTTTCAATGCATTCAATGAGATATTTGTTCCCAATATAAAATTTTTTATCACCGAATGATTTCTCCCTCTTCATGTTCATGTTGTCATTCTGTTTTTTCTGCCCTATCCTAAGGGTATAATAAGTTTGACACATAGTTTGGAACATAAAGAAATAATCGAGATAGACCCTATAAAGTATATATGTATATACATATATTCGTGATCAGCATCAATAGCGAAATGAATTCAGATGGACCGTCCGTCGGTCCGTATGTCACCGCTTTTTGGACCTCGATTTCGATTTGGATGAAATTTTACATGTAACATCACCAAACGTTCGAAGTTATCGTCGTATTTCAATACACAATGCAATATGGCTACGCCCACTTTATAAGGGCTGCATAGGAAGGATGGATAGGATGTCATATGATCTGTTCCAGACGGATTGTAGCTTTTCTGTATAGTTTGTAGCATAGAGAAATAATCGAGATAGATTCTAGAAAGCGTACATATGATCAGTATCAATAGCGAACCCGATTTAACCATGTCATTCCGTCTGTCCACATGTCACCACTTTTTGGGCTTTAAATTATTTTGAGCTAGGAGGATGAAATTTCATATCTAAGCTTTTCAGAAGAAGAAACAGTATAAGCATAAAAAATTTTGAAAAATTTTCGCTCACTGCCCCCCTTTTTCATAACCACTAAAGTACGAGAAACCGAAAAAGTTTATTAAGACCAAATATTTAGACATTGGAATTGCCTACAATTTAGCCATACATTGTCTTTAGCCACGCCCACTTTTTGGGAGCGATTTCATTAAAAACCGATTTTCATGATAGTTTGCATGTAACATCCTTAAAAGAAATGCAGTATGGCACCCCTACTTTATTAGGGTTGCATGGAAAGGAGAATAGGGTGTCAAACCATACGTTCCAAACAGATTGTGGCTTTCTCTATGTTTTTATACCCTATCCTTAGTGTATATTAAGTTTGACACATACATAGTTTGTAACATAGAGAAATAATCGAGATAGACCCTATAAAGTATATATATTCGTGATCAGTATCAATAGCGAAGACGATTGAGACATGTCCGTCCATCCGTCCGTCACCACTTTTTGGGCCTTAAATTTTGGGCTAGGAAAATGAAATTTTATATCTAAGCTTTTGAGAAGGAGAAGGAGTACAATTGTAAAAAATTTTAAAATCCGCCCACTACCACGCCCACTTTTTCATAACTTCATAAAATTGTATAAAACCGGAAAATTTTCTTAAGATCAAATATTTAGGCATTTACATACAATTCACCCATACAATAGTTTTGGCCACGGCCACTTTTTGAGTGCGTTTTCATCAAAGAACCGATTTTCATGAAATTTTACATGTAACATACCCAAACGTTCGAAGTTTGTCATAGTTCAGTACCAAATGCAACATGTCCACTCCCACTTTATAAGTGCTGTATAGGAAGGAATATAGAGTGTCAAACGATCCGTTCCAGATGGATTGTAGCTACATTAACTTCGCTATTGATGCTGATCACGAATATATATACTTCATAGGGTCTATAGCGATTATTTCTCTATGTTACAAACTATTTGTCAAACTTAATATACGCTTTTGATAGGGTATAAAAAGCTGAGGCAGAGACTTCACGGGTCGGGAGCCCATTAAGTAAGTTAGTTTATAGAAATTCACAGGAAATAGAGAATGTTCAGGCGTTTCGTAAATGTTTAGTTTAGTTTAGTTTATTTCAATCTACCGAGCTTAACTCTAACAGATTTCAGATAAGTAAATAAGTATGTACATAAATACAAAAAAGAAG
Source organism: Xylota sylvarum (assembly GCA_905220385.1). Classification (NCBI taxonomy): domain Eukaryota; kingdom Metazoa; phylum Arthropoda; class Insecta; order Diptera; family Syrphidae; genus Xylota; species Xylota sylvarum. The sequence continues at coordinate 38,368,153 of LR999959.1, forward strand.
TTTATTTAAGTTAAAATAATTACATCCAGTAGCTTTAGTTTAAATTTTGACCTATCACAATACAAGTCAATCTCGTTACATACTGAGTTAAATAAGTGTATACATTTTGTTAAAGGTTCGTTAAGACCTTATAATTATAAGCATGCCTCGGGTTCATTAAAAAATTTCGATTACGAAGTAATTCTTTCCGGAGTTGAAGATCTTTAAGAATATCTGGACAAAAAATACGATATCAGCAGACGTCATGAATAAACAGTTTACATTGAAAATTTCTCCGTTTATCCAAGGAGTCCAATCCTAACAGTGCACATCTAGATGAATAAGAAGGCATATTATCAAGATTCCATCTCAGTTGAGATCTCGTGAACGATTTTTGTACTCTTTCTAAGCGTAAATTGGAATCCAAACTATAGAACAAGGAATGGATATACTAGCGATATGTAGATTGGCGATATGAACGTTTAACGAAACCGGGCATTGAATACGCTTTACCAACGACGTGATCAATGTTGTTTTATAGTTGTAAATTATTACAGGAGTCAATGTACGATGAACAGAAAACGAGCGACATTTAATTACATTCAGTGAAAGCCGATTTATATGACACCAATTGACTATTACATTTAATTCATTTTGAAGAATATCACAATCATGAATATTTTGACCAGCACGAAGATTTTAAGATCATCGGCATACATCAGACATTTAGCACGATGAAATAATATTGGGATATCATTGATGAAGATGTTAAAAAGCAAGAGTCCAAAATGAACACGTATGGTACATCAGATAATACCTCAATGAGTCTAGATTGAGTGTTACCAATCTTAACGAATTGCTTTCTCTATGTAAGGGAGTTGAAGATCCATTTAAATAGGGTAGAATGAATTCCAAATGATTTAACTATATTTAAAGGAATGGTATAATATAAGTGTCAAATACCTTCATAAAATCAGTAAAAACGACGTCTGCTTTGTACTCAGACTCTATCGAATCAGAAAGAAATTTTTAATAAGAGTAGATTTTTTTACTTTTAATTACAAGGTAAAAATGCTATTCAAAGGTAAGGACAGGGAAAATTTGCATTGCTTTAGAACATCAAAGGGAATATTATCTGGTCCTGCACTTAGACGAGATTTCATTGAATATATACCCTGAATAACAACATCTGTTGAAAGATTTAGTGACTCAATAGATGTGTTCGAACTCTATTGAGTCAACTCCATTTCTTTAAGAGATGTATTGAGATTAGAGTAGTTAATGTAAACAGATTAAAAACATACAGAAAAGCTACAATCCGTCTGGAACGGATCGTATGATACCCTATCCTCCTGTCTATAAAGTGGGCGTGGCCAAATTGCATTTTGTACTCAAATATGGCTATAACCTCGAACGTTTGAGGATGTTACATGTAAAATTTTATCAAAATCGGTTTTTTGATGAAAACGCCCCCAAAAAGTGGGCGTGGCCAAAATTCTTCTATGGGTGAATTGTAGGGAATCTAAATACCCAAGTATTTGGTCTTAACAAAATTTTTCGGTTTCATATAATTTAGTGAAGTTATAAAAAAGTAGGCGTGGCAGTGGGCGGATGTAAAAAAATTTTACACTTGTACTGTATCTTTTTCTTGGAAGCCCAGATATGAAATTTAAGCGTCCTAGTTAAAAATTTAAGGCCCAAAAATCGGTTTTGTGATGAAAACGCCCCCAAAAGTGGGCGTGGCCAAAACTTTTGTATGGGTGGATTGTAGGGAATCTGAATGCCTAAATATTTGGTCTTATCAAAATTTTTCGGTTTCATATAATTTAGTGAAGTTATGAAAAACTGGGCGTGGCAGTGGGCGGATTTCAAAAATGTTTACTTTGTACTGTATCTTTTTCTCAGAAGCCCAGATATGAAATTTCATCGTCCTAGCTCAAAATTTAAGGCCCAAAAAGCGGTGACATACGGACGGACGGACGGACGGACGGACGGTCATCGCTCAATCGATTTCGCTATTGATACTGATCACGAATATATATACTTTATAGGGTCTATCTCGATTATTTCTCTATGTTACAAACTATGTGTCAAACTTAATATACCCTTAGGATAGGGTATAAAAATCGAGCTAAAAGTTCAGATGTTGAATAGGTACCGCAGGTATTATGCTTTCGTATTCCATATTTTGTAGAGTATCATTCAACTTCCTTTTAAACCTCTGATACCCTATCCTCGTTTCTATAAAGTGCTCATGCCCAAATTGCATTTGGTACTCAAATATGGCTATAACGTCGAACGTTTGAGGATGTTACATGTGAAATTTCATGAAAATCGGTTTTTTGATGAAAACGCCCCCTAAAAGTGGGCGCGGTCAAAACTGTTCTATGGGTGAATTGTAGGAAATCTGAATACCTAAATATTTGGACTTAACAAAATTTTTCGGTTTCATATAATTTAGTGAAGTTATAAAAAAGTAGGCGTGGCAGGGGGCGGATGTAAACATTTTTTACACTTGTACTGTATCTTTTTCTCAGAAGCCCAGATATGAAATTTTAGCGTCCTAGTTAAAAATTTAAGGCCCAAAAATCGGTTTTATGATGAAAACGCCCCCAAAAAGTGGGCGTGGCCAAAACTTTTGTATGGGTGGATTGTAGGGAATCTGAATGCCTAAATATTTGGTCTTAACAAAATTTTTCGGTTTCATATAATTTAGTGAAGTTATGAAAAAGTGGGCGTGGCAGTGGGCGGATTTCAAAAATGTTTACACTTGCACTGTATCTTTTTCTCAGAAGCCCAGATATGAAATTTCATCGTCCTAGCTCAAAATTTAAGGCCCAAAAAGCGGTGACATACGGACGGACGAACGGACGGTCATCGCTCAATCGATTTCGCTATTGATGCTGATCACAAATATATATACTTTATAGGGTCTATCTCGATTATTTCTCTATGTTACAAACTATGTGTCAAACTTAATATACCCTTAGCATAGGGTATAAAGATCCAAAACCTTTTTAGTTAGTTAAATCATTTCACCCCTCGAGGGGCATAGGGCGTCAACAACGCCTGCGCGCCATCTTGTTCGGGGTTCTGCAACGTGTTTGAGCTGCCTCCAACTCATTCCCAAAGAGCTTGATTCCTCCTCAACTGCTCTGCGCCACGTCTGCCTAGGGCGTCCCGCAGTTCTGCCTACTTGGGTGAGCGGATTCTACTGCATGGCATATTTCGCAATGGAGTTGTCTTCACGCCGTAGTGTGTTTCCAATCCACTGCCATTTTCTCCTTCGTATAGTAATGCCTATAGGTTCTTGGCCCGTCCTCTCATAAAGTTGTTCGTTGGATATCCGATTGGGCCAAAAAATTCTCGAGATAATTCTTAGACATTTATTTATGATGGTCTGCAGCTTGCGTATATTAGTGGTATCCACCTTCCAAGTATTGCACTCATATAGCAGTACTGATTCCACGTTGGAGCGGAACAGTTGCAGCTTGGTTCTTGTGCTGAGAACATTGCTTCTCCAGACTTTGGATAGCATTCCGAACGCAGCTTTTGCCTTCCCGATTCTGCTGCACACATCCAGTTCGGTGCCACCGCGGTTAGCCGAGACCACACTTCCTAAATATAGAAAGCTGTCTACCTTTTCGACTACTTGTCCGGCAATGTTGAGTTGAGCGCGGGTGTCAGAAGTGCTCAGGGCTTTTGTTTTGGCTGCGTTTATTTTAAACCACACTTTGTTTGCCTCAGCTTCTAGATTTTGGGCCATTAGATGTAGGTCCATTATCCGATGTGAGAGTAGACAAACATCGTCAGTGTAGTCGAGATGTTTAAGATACGATGTCATAGTCCATCGAATCCCATACCTTCCGTCAGTGGTGCACGGAGTACATCGCTGATGAACAGCAAAAACAAAAGCGGTGACAGTATGCACCCTTGACGTACTCCACTATGGACTTCAAAGTCCTCCGACACCTTACCATTATGTAAGACGTGACACTTACTACCCTCGTATGTAGCATTTGATAAAAGCTATGAGTTTCTCTGGAACGCCTCTCCTGCGCAAGGCCAAACAGATAGCATTTCGATTCAAGCTGTCGAAAGCCTTCTGGAAGTCGATAAACAGTAGATGTAGCGGAGATCTGTACTCGATGCATTGCTCTATTATGATCCGCAAGGTGTTTATGTGGTCGATGCAGGAAGATCCAGCGCGAAAGCCTGCCTGCTCGACGTCGGGAGTTGAATCTAAATGTTCTTTAACTCGCTCTAGTATGATTCTAGCTATTATCTTGGCTACGGCCGGGAGAACGCATATACCTCTCCAGTTTCCACAATCCATCAGATTTCCCTTTTTTGGAATCTTGATGATCATCCCTCTTTTCCACTCCTGCGGAAATTGTTCATTTACCCACGCTCTTCGTACGAGCGATTCTAGCAGTTCTGCCGACGTATTTGGCGACGCTTGATATAGTTCGGCAGGGATGCCATCGATACCCACCGCTTTGTTTTTCTTGAGGACCTTGATTGCTGTTATTATTTCAGTTTTACTGGGAGGTCCGGTGCGAATTCGGGAAATTGTTGTTTCGGAAGAGTCAATAGAGTGCGAGATCATATCACCATCGTCTAAGCGATTAAGGACTGTAGTGAAGTGTTCTCTCCATCTAGTGAGCTGATCCTCATCCGAAATCAAAAGGTTGCCGTCTAAACTCTTCACTGGATGTTGCTTGGAGTTCCAACCATCAATGAGCTCCTTGGTGATGCATTGGACAGTCCTACTGTCACACCTGCTCACTGTTTCTTCAGCCCTTGAGGCAAGAGAGTCGATATATTGAAGTTTGTCACGTCTCACACTACGCTGCACTTCCGTCTTTTTCACGCGATATTGGGCTTCTAGTTCGGCTCTCTCTACTGCTGAGGCCGCTGCAATCCGAGCCTTGATTGCTGTACGCTCTTCGATCCGTCTCCAGGTGTCTGCCGATAGCCATGTGCGGTGACTTTTCTGCCTTTTATCGACGTAGGTGCGTGCCCCAGTATCAAAAACATTTTTCACAGCATTCCAGTGGTCATCAACGCTTTCCTGCATTGTGCTGCTGATTGTTTCTGCTTCTAAGGCAAGATGGTCCCTGAACTGTTGGCGCACGTGGGGATCCCTGAGACTGTCTGTATTAAACCTGGTAATATTGAGCAAATTCGAGCGGTTGCTGTTGACGGATGCAGTACGAAGGCATATGAAAGCTAACATAAGATGGTGGTCGCGTTCTTGTCCGATGTCGACTCCACGTCTGTTTCGGACGCAATGTGATCGATCTAGTTGGATGTTCGCTGCCTGTCATTTGAGACCCAACTGATCTTGTGGTAGGTGTTATGGTTAAACAGTGTACCTCCAATAACTAGACGGTTGGTATTGCAGAAATCCACAAACCGCTCACCGTTGTCATTCCAGTCTCCAAGGCCCTGCATTCCCATCACGTGCTTAAACATACCTTTGTCGCTTCCTACCTTGGCGTTGAAATCCCCCATCACCATTACGATGTCCCCATTAGGCGTTTGGTTGTAGACGGAGCCTAAATGGCTATAAAAATTGTCCTTATCATCCTCAGTCGCGTCTTCGATCGGAGCATAACACTGTATGATAGTAATTTTTCTTACTCTGCTCTGGAATATAGCCGTCAATATCCAGTCACTGTGAGGTTTCCAGGATATGAGGCTGCTTCTTGCTGCTGAAGTTAAGATTAGTCCTACTTCGGACCTACGCGCGATCCCAGCTGGTCTACCAGAGTAGAGCATGACAGTGTTTTCTGTTGGGGAGCAGGTTTCCCCAGCATCGAACCATCTTACCTCACTCAGCCCTAAGATATCTATTTTATATCGCCTGAACTCACGCTCTAATTGGAGGAATCTGGCATTTTGAGGCCCTTCCTGGAGTGAGTCGAGGAGGGTCTTAACGAAACCGATCGTTGTCCGTGTACGATAGCCAAAAGTCGTCAACAAACTATCCGTCCGTATCCGAGGCGTTTTATTTCGTTTCAGAGCAATTTGGGTTTTTACGGTTGCGGCTCTCTGGGCCACAGGCCAACCGACACTTATCCTGTTTTGTGGCGCAGGGTGCTCGCCATTCGTCCTCTCCCGTTCGGAATTTCTAAATAAATTCCCAGATGGCACCACGTGGAGGTGGGAGTAGGTCTTACTAACAGAGCTGCATGATCTTCGGCTGCAGTGGCTCTTTCTCGTCATTTAGCGAACCATCATCTATCGGGAGATGCTGCTTCTACGAGGCCTTTGTTAGTCTTTACCATCCAAAACCTTTTTGGATTCCTTAAAATTTGAGACTCAGTACTAAATGTGATCTATATGTAGGTAATCGTAATGTAATCGTAAATTATAATCTATACACTGTATTAAGATATGTTGAAGATAAACGGTGAGCGAGAGATCATCGGCGAAAGACGTATTACGGAAGGTGTGTTTAGTTACGTTGCTTCTTCTTTGGATACTCTATCCTAAGCGTATTTAATAGTATAGTTTGTAATACAGAGAAATAATCGAGATAAACTCTTTAAATATACATGTCCATTCGTGATCAGTATCAATGACGAAATCGATTTAACCATGTCCGTCCCTCCATCTACATATACATATGTCATCACATTTGGACTCTATATTTTGAACTAAAAGAATGAAATGGGCGTTTGAGTACACGTATAAATTATTTTTTAGTTCATTCAATGCCACAACCACTTTTTCATAACTTTACTATTTTAGTTGAAATATTTTCGTATTTAAATTGTCTACAATTCACCTATTCATTATATATGTAGGTATATAGCCACACAACGAATATCTACATATGTACACACGTTCGACGTTATCATTGCAACTCAATCCAACAACATAGTATGCCACACACACTTAAAAGTATCCAACGACCAGTTATAAACGGATTGTAGCTTTTCTATATGTTTTCTAGGTTATTTTATTTTTACCGAATCAAGGTCATATTTCAGGTTCCAAATAGTGAGTCGATGTTTTTTGTTTTTGTATTATTTCCATCTACATATGTCGATTAGTTTTTATGCAAGAAAGGAAACGATATTAAAATGTTCATCATTTACTTTTTCTCAGTGTATGTTCTCTTGTTCGTTCTAATTTGGGGTGCTGAACGAAAACTTTAGTTGTTAACCTATCTCACTACAGATGGCTCTGCACAAAATGGTGGTAGCATGGGGTAAAATCGGTAGATGCTCGTTTATTATTTGAATTTTCTCCACTCCAGTACTCAGCTCAAGATACAGTTGCGAGAAAGAGAACCACATAATTTAGATATAATCTCAGTTATGTTTCAATAGGCTTACAATCCTGGGGACAATGAGACATTAAACTTCTAAGGTGATCAAAATTTTTACTCGAGTGTACATACACACATATGTATATGTACGTATACATATGTATATAAAGAATGTCTTTATTTTAGAGAGAGCACAGTTCGTTATTGCTGGGCACAGATTAATAATATATAAAATAAAAAATAATAAGTATAGGTATAGTAATCTGAGTTGCTGGGAAAGCAATGTACAACCATTTTTAACTTGTTTAAGACGTGATAAAAAAAAATTTATAAATAAAAGAATAATTTATTTATGCAAATTCATGTATTTCTTTTATTCAACTTCAAATGTAATGATGATCATATTTATCTGGCAATGTAGTATTTTTAGAATTTGTACCAGATATTATGTAAATATCAAATACAAAGAAAAAATTAACAAAAATGGGAGTTAATTTGCTTGTCTACTAAATTCGGTTTTACATACATATGCACATAAATGCTTTCTATCGGAGATCTGCAGATATTTTCGTATACAGCAACAGTATAGATGGAATGAACAAAAAATTAATATTAGGCGTGTTTATATTATTCTATATATGTAGGCTTAGAGAATATTTTCTATATTAAATACACCAAAAATAAAGACAAAAAAACCTTTGCCGAACATGTATCCCGAAATATCATATACCCATATAACAGCTATACAAGAACCGTGGGTGCGGAACAAACGCATCTGTGGTTTGGGAGGTGTTCGGGATATTACAGTACTTTGTGACGAGCGATCTGAAAGATCGAGAGCTTGTCTAATTGTACCAAACTTTCTCTCAGTGACCAAGCTCGGACAATTCTCTGGCCAGGATTTGGTTGCTACGAAAGGATACTCAAAGGATAAGCTACGAAACAAATGGCGAGTGGAAAACCTTCGTCGTTGCGTCAGTTTATTAGCCTTCGAAGGCTATTATCGAACTCAGAGTATTGTGATTCTCGGGAAAGCCTGGATGCTTATGCTTATGCTCAGAATACAGTCTGGGGCAGCAGCAAATGCAATGTACGAGGAAACCATCTCCTAGATTTCTTACTATCCTCTGACAACCTTTGTTATGGCAAGAAGAAAGGAGGTGATTGCCTTGACGCTATCTAACCGAAACTTCAAGTCAATTACAAACTGCAGAGTTCTGCCGGAAGTGTCCCTGTCGGATCATAGGTACATCGCCTTCCAAATCAAATGCGAAGCTATTACTTTGCAGGAGAGGAGGAATCCGCGAAAAACTAACTGGATACGCATTAGAGAGGAGCTAAACAAGTCTGTAAAAACTCTTCCTAAGCTCAGAACAAAGAGGGTCGAGGATGCTGCTCAAAACCTGACTAGTATCATCGCCAGATGTTTCGAACTGACGTGCCCGGTTTTGAAAACCTCCTGTAGATCGCCAGTTCCCTGGTGGAACCCAGAACTGCAGAGACTATGAAAGGAAACCAGAAAACTTCTGAATCGGTCATTTAAGACAAATTTAGATGGAGACTGGGACCTTTTCCGATCCAAACAAAAAGAATATAAGAAGTTAATTCGCTTGTCGAAAAGTGCTTCCTATAAAGCTTTTTGTGAAAAGATCGAGACTCTAGGTGAAACCAGTAGATTGGTTAAAGTTCTCAAAACAGGTAAACCAATCAAACCGGAGTCACTTAGAAAATCTGACGGTACCTACACTGTGACGAAAGCGGAGACTTTTAGTCTTCTGGTGGAGTCTCACTTTCCAGGTAACCAGATAACGATTGGGTCACAGCTTAGCCCGCCGGTGCAGGTTGAGCTCGATCTAAGTCGCAAAACTCGGTGGAGCTGGTATACTGCATGGGCCGTGGTTACAGATGAAGCTATCAAATATGCTGTAGCATCTTTTGATAGTTTCAAATCGCCTGGCACTGATGGAGTGTATCCAACCTTGCTGCAACAGGGTATAAACCAGTTGCTGCCAACTTTGAAGAGAATCTTCATTGCGTGTCTGGCACTGGCATATGTATATTCCTGCACCTTGGCGTACGGTTCGAGTGGCTTTTATACCAAAAATTGGAAGAAATGACTACTCCTTCGCTAAGAGTTTCAGACCTATAAGTCTGTTTTCCTAGATGCAACATGCATACCAGCATGGAAAATACTCCGATGCTGCGCTTCAAAATCTAGTTGCTAGAATTGAATGCGCGCTTGATAGGAAAGAATACGCAATGGGCATTTTCATCGACATGGGCGCGTTCGACAATGCGACTTTTGACTGCATGTGTGACTCTGCTAGACAACACGGGGTAGATGAGACATTGGTATTGTGGATTAGGGCAATGCTGATGAATAGAACTTTGGTTGTAGATGAGGACTGTGCCATGTTATGGCAGGTGTAAACAGGGTCCGCCCCGGTTGGCAGATTAATAGGGGGTGCCATCAGTAACAGCAAAATAACTATTTTGCACATTACACTACATAAAAACATAAATAAAACAATAAATTTGTTTCCCAAATACCTACCTATATAACGTTTTTGTGTTATCTTTCATTCTAGTGCGTTATTTTGAAAGAAGTTGATGCAGCACAGAAATACTTCGGGCTCATTCTAGAAAAAAGTGTAATAAAACTTAAGGCTTTTCTTCATGAAATTTTCTTCATGAACATCGTGAAAGGCCATAATATACGCAAGAGAACAATGTACTAAGCTAGAAATTTGAATTGAAAGATGCGGAAGAACAAAAAATAACAAAATTATGCCAGGCGAAAAGGCTCAAGATGCTGGTTTGACATTGAAAGAGGAAACACGAAGATCCATGTTGGAATGTCAGGATATATTTTACACAGAACTTATTCATCGGTCTAAGGCCATGGGAGACATTACGTCAGTTTTCTCAGCTCTTCAACCGAAAATATTGCTGTATGGAATGGAAGAAGAACTGCGTGCTGTTGTTCCAATACTTACCTCGACGTTCACAGAACTTTTTTTTTTTTTTATTGAAACTTTATAAAAATGTTTACATTTCTTAACACTGCAACTAGTTTACACTAACGAGCAGTTCATATTTGATATATACATTTAAAAACATAATATTACAATATATATAAAGTAACAAAACATATAATCTTTAACAAAACATATAATCTTTGTTTTAGTTGCCAGTTATTAGGTCATGTGGTTTGATGCGCTTCAGTCTTCTATTAAGTCCTTTCGTATCGGTGAGCTTCACTGCTTCTGGGTTTATGTGCCGTCTCAGCCTTTGGTCATAGACTCCTGCGTAGTCTGCAATAGTTTCTGCTACAGTCTTCAGTTTAAGATCGCGATGAAGGTCTACGATTCTAATATACCATGGTGCATTTACTATGCCTCTCAATACTTTATTTTGAAAACGTTGAATCATTTCAATATATTTTTTGGGTCGTACATCCCCATAACTGAATTCCGTATGTCCATACTGGTTTTAATATTTGTTTATACAATAGCAGTTTGTTATGCATAGATAAGGGTGATCTTCTGCCAATAAGCCAATACATTTTTCTCAATTTAATGTTCAATTCTTCTATTTTCTTTATCACGCGCTCTTTCCATTTAAGTTTGGCATCTAGGTTCATTCCTAGATATTTTGCTTTATTGCAGTAAGGGATTTGTATTCCAGAGATGGTAATCGGGAGCCGTTGGATTTTTTTATTAGTGAAATTAACGTGTACTGATTTAGTACTATTCAAGTTTATGCGCCACTTTCTGGTCCAGTTGACCATAGTATCTACAGCATTTTGAAGTATTCTAGTTGACTCTACTTCAGTTTTCTCAACTGCAAGTATTACTGTGTCATCGGTGAATGTGGCTATAGTACTACCTGAAGGGATTGGTAGGTCCCTCGTAAAGAGTAGATATAATATTGGACTTAATATACTTCCTTGTGGCACTCCAGCTTTGATTTCTTTAAGGCGGGAATAAGCATCTTTTTGTTTGATACGAAAGTATCTTTTCGAGAGGTAAGACTCCAGTATTTTCGAATATTCTTTTGGGAAAAGTAATCTGAGTTTGTATAACAATCCTGAATGCCATACCTTATCAAATGCTTGAGAAACGTCTAAAAATATGGCTGAGCATACAATTTTATCTTCCAAAGCTCTCTCAATAACGTCGGTTATTCTATGAACCTGTTCAATGGCTGAGTGCTTTTCTCTGAAACCAAACTGATGAGTTGGTATCATGTTTTCGCTTTCAATAATCGGGCTTAGCCTCTTGATGAGAATCTTTTCAAATACTTTCGACATAATGGGTAGCAAAGATATGGGTCTATAAGTAGACACTTCATGAGGATCCTTTCCTAGCTTTGGAATCATGATTATTTCAGCGACTTTCCAATGGCATGGAACATGCTTGAGTCTCAAACAGGCGTTCATTATTGCTGTTACTTACCCATGGCTCCTTGAGGCAATTGTTGCATCAACTCCACAGTAATCAAATCATAACCAGAGAATTTTTTCTGTTGTAGCTCTTTCCGAATAATAATTTCTATTTCATTTTGTGTGACTGGTGGGATTTCAACACTCCTTTGTATTTCTCTTAGGCAAATTTCATCATTTTGGATTTCATTGAGCTGAAATACTTTTGCCATGTGCTCAGCAAATAACTCTGCCTTTTCCAAATTGTTCTTAGCCCATGTACTATTAGCTGTTTTAAGAGGTGGATTATGCTGTATAGGTCGTTACTGATTACTTTGCTGATTTCCAAAATGAATAGTCAGTCGTTTTATCTGCGCTGAGTCCGCTTAGATACTGGCTAATCCTTCGGTTTTTTAGCTCTCTAATTTGGTTTCGTAATAATTCACTGAGCTGGTTGAGTTGCGATTTATACAGTACACGGTATCGTTTGTTACCATTTCTTTCGGATCTTTCTTTTTTGAGATACTAAGTCTAAAATTTGTTTTGGATACCTAATACCAATTTCTTTTTTTTTTAGTTAGAGGAGTACTTTTCCAAGCTGCTCTTTGTATTTGTTGAGTGAAGACGAGTACTTCTTCTTCAAGCTGATCTTTGTTTAGCAACTCTGAACTAACAGCAATAAAATTTAACAATTTGCTTCTCAGTGGCATCGTGTGAACGAAGCTTTTTAAAATTAAAATTAATTAAGACTTATCTAAGATCAACAATGAGCCAAAATAGGTTGATTATTCTGGCTATATTTGCAACCAAAAAGGAGCACACAAAAACTATAGATTTTTATGATTAATCGAAACATTCAGCGCAATAAAAGCTCGGAAGCACCTTTAAATAAAACCTTTGTTCGTGTTTTTTTCTTAAATTTTTTAAGGGGCGTAAGCTTGCTTTACCGCCCCGGGTGCCACTGCCTCTTAGTCCGCCCCTGCTGTGCTGTCATTTGTTTCCGTGTTTTCTGGTTCGGTGAAGGAAATTGTGGAAGCAGCAAGTTACAGACACTATTAACTTAGTCATTTTTGTGTTGTACTTACAAAGGTAATTGAAGCACTCTCCACCTAGATTGTAGAATACCGAATGGATTTTCACCTGTCCTCGCTTCTCGGACAAGCGATAATTAAATATTTTATTTGCGTCATTGTTCAGTAAGTTAGGCTTACCGTAAGGTTTTATCACATACATTTTCAATAGAAAAGCGGCGTCAGCGACAATAAAGTAGGGAAAGCTTCGAAATTATTGGTTGGAAATTTGTTTTTCGGAATATTAAGCGTTTGCTCTTCACGCATCTGTCCCATTGCTGATTTTTTAAATACCTACATACATACATACTTCGATTAAAATAAATTTATAATGTGCGTCGACAAGATCAAGAAGTAGATACAATGGGATGCTCCACTTTGAAATTGTAGAAAGTAGATACAGCATTTATAGGACATTTTATGCAGATAAGTTTGTTTGAATAATGCCCTGATTCGATTCGAAATATTCCAAAATGAGTCAAATTCATTTGCGATTTTAATCCAAGCTTTTTTGGCTGTGACTGGGTGACATAGGAATTCAAATGGTCTTGTATACTACTTCAACAATGATATCAACTATACTATCCTGTCGCCAAAAATGAAAAATACATTTTTCTATCTATCGTTTTAGTGCATGATGCAATGATAAATGGATAAACTCAGGAATGCTTATTCAAACGAAATAAAATGCCTGCGTTTGAAAACAAGAGGACAAGCAGCAAAAAATATTGTGCTATGGAGATACGACCACCAAATGGATATTTTACGCTGTCATGTGGAAGACAGCACAACAATTTGAAATAGGTACTATTTTGCATACAGAAACGTCATCTCAACGCTATCACCTTTTCCTCTAGACCACCTATCACCAACGCATATAATTACCATCACCCGGAGAAAGCCGCAGCCTGGATCTTCGAAATCGAACCCAGAAAGAACCGCGGTGTGTTCTCGCCTTGCATGTTCAAATTTTCAACGATCGTCGAATAAAAAATTTAGAACCAACAACGATTTATTAATTATTACCTACTTTTGTACTTTCAGTATTATTATTATTATCTATCATACTTCGTACTTTTATTATTATTTAAACAATCTCTTTTCTTTTTATTTAAAGTAAACGCACAAATGTAAACTAAATTTTGCTATTCGATGTTCGAAGCTTTAGATCGATTTGTGTAAAAGAAGTTACCCATTCGATGATCTCGTCATTTAGTTCTTTTCATTGTTCTTTCAAACCATCCTACTACTTTTACATACACTGTGGCTAATTCCATTGGAGTAAGAGTAAGAGCAGTCTGATAAAGCGTTATGTGTACAAGTGTATTTTTTTATCTTCATAAATAAAAGTTATTATATTTTGTGAATCCACAGTGTTTCATTCAAACACGTTCTACAACGGACAATATGTCCTTACGAAATCCTCGTACGAAGATGAAAGCGAAAAAAGCGATTGCGGGATAGTATGGTTCGTCCATTTGGCCATTTCTTTTTAAATTTGAGTAAATCGCTCAAACGACTGCCACAAGTAGACCAAACAAAAATACAATTCGACCATCATAAGGCAATTCATGATGCCGATATGAAACTCATTGAGCAGGAATTTATGAATTTATGAATTCATCTCCGGTCTATCTGTTAACAAGACCTTCCACGCCACCACATTTATAGATATACATACATAGTGGTGGTGAACAAAACAGTAACAGTTGCTACCAGAGACAATATTACAAAAAAAATTGATTTAGAAAAATAAAATATTACCTGAAACAAGTATTTCTTTTGTGGCAAAGTAGCGTCGCAATTTCGTGTTTATTTTCTGTACATCGTTTTTAATCATGGATTGTACTCGTATTACTTCGAATTGACTTTTTGTTGTATGGAAATATACACAATTCAAAGCTTTCGTAACTCTTGGACAAAATTGTGGAATTCGCCCTTAACTTATTTTAATTTATTTATTGGATGAATCCTAAATTTTATTTTTACTTTTTTCTTTTTTATTAGTTCGTATCGATTCATTAGAGCAAACGATACAAGTGATTTTGGCTTTAGGCAAAAGGGAGAATTGAAAAATACGTACTGTTTTAGAAAACGGCATGGTTGAGGTGTTGATTCCAATAAAAAAAACGAATGATACCACACCACGTTATAATTCAAATTTATTGTTGTAAGAACAAAACAAAAAATGTATGAACTCTTAAAGCAAATCAGCAAGGCTTAGGAACATCCGTACGCGATCACGATCAACAGCAAAAAGAAAGACCAAAGAGATTAGATTTTTCAAAATGCACTTGCTGTGCTGCAAACAACGGCAAATCCAAGAGCAATTACATGCACAGTCTTTGGCGCATGGGCCGTTATGATAAATTCAGTACATAAAGTATGTATAACAAATTCAAGTTCACATAAATAGATAAAAACATACAGAAAAGCTACAATCCGTCTGGAACGGATCGTATGATACCCTATCCTCCTCTCTATAAAGTGGGCGTGGCCAAATTACATTTTATACTCAAATATAGCTATAATGTCGAACATTTGAGGATGTTACATGTAAAATTTTATCAAAATAGGTTTTTTGATGATAACGCCCCCAAAAAGTGGGCATGGCCAAAACTGTTCTATGGGTGAATTGTAGGGAATCTGAATACCCAAATGTTCGGTCTTAACAAAATTTTTCGGTTTCATATAATTTAGTGAAGTTATAAAAAAGTAGGCGTGGCAGTGGGCGGATGTAAAAAAAATTTACACTAGTATTGTATCTTTTTCTCGGAAGCCCAGATATGAAATTTCAGCGTCCTAGTTAAAAATTTAAGGCCCAAAAATCGGTTTTGTGATGAAAACGCCCCCAAAAAGTGGGCGTGGCCAAAACTTTTGTATGGGTGGATTGTAGGGAATCTGAATGCCTAAATATTTGGTCTTAACAAAATTTTTCGGTTTCATATAATTTAGTGAAGTTATGAAAAAGTGGGCGTGGCAGTGGGCGGATTTCAAAAATTTTTACACTTGTACTGTATCTTTTCCTCAGAAGCCCAGATATGAAATTTCATCGTCCTAGCTCAAAATTTAAGGCCCAAAAAGCGGTGACATACGGACGGACGGACGGACGGACGGACGGACGGACGGACGGACGGACGGACGGACGGACGGTCATCGCTCAATCGATTTCGCTATTGATGCTGATCACGAATATATATACTTTATATGGTCTATCTCGATTATTTCTCTATGTTACAAACTATGTGTCAAACTTAATATACCCTTAGGATAGGGTATAAAAAAATATAGAGTGTTGCGTGTGATGTTTTTCCAGTTGCATCACATTTCATAACATTTAGCCCCCCCTGAAAGGCTCCGGACTTTCAGCAATTAGAAGTGGTGCAATTTTAGCAATGGGTCGCACGTAGTTGCCAAATTTGGTGCGGATGGTGACAACTCTGACGTTGCCGTCTCATCGGGGATGTATTTCTACGACTCTTCCAAGAAGCCATTTAGCTGGTGGTAAGTTTGGTTCCTTGATGAGTGCGACGTCGTTTACCTTGAGATTGGGTTGCCACTTGGGTCGATGCTGGAGGGATGTTAAGTACTCCTGATGCCACCGCTTCCAGAAGCCTTGAAGGAGGATCTGTAAAGCATACCAATTAGTTTTAATTGAAAAATTAGAATTAAGTACGTCGGGTTGAGGAACTGAAGTACACGGTGCCCCAATCATAAAATGGAATGGTGTTAATGCGCATGGCTCCCCATCTGTAGTTTGCCACATTGGACGCGAATTTAATAGTCCTTCAATTTTTGTAAGAAGAGTGTACATCTTCTCGTACGTCAGCTTATTGTCACCAATAACTCGTTTCAGGTGCATCTTAACGGACTTTACACCCGCCTCCCATAAGCCTCCGAAGTGAGGTGCGGAGGGTGGTATAAATTTCCTTACGATATTATCCCTTGAATGGTGATCCGAAACCATATTATTATGCTGCTGACTACGGAAGAGATTAAACATTTCGCTTCGCACCATGAAAATTAGTGCCGTTGTCGCTCCAAATTTCTTGTGGTTTTAATCGACGAGACATGAAACGGTCGAGAGCTAACAAAAAGGCGTCCGACGATAAGTTACCGACCAATTCCAGGTGGATGCCTTTTGTCACAAAGCAGATAAAAAGGGCTATGTAAGCCTTGACGAACTTAGGATTTCTACCTCGATCTCAATGTAATAGGCCTGCATAGTCGCAGCTAAATGGTCTCGAAAATCGAATTCGTTCGTTTGGTAAGTTGCCCATTAACTGAGTGGAGGTAGTAATACGTTGCCGAAAACACACAACACAATCGTGTACTATCTTGCGGATAAGATTTCGAGAACCGAGAATGTAAAAGTTTTGTTTTATAAGCTTAAACGTTAGTGTCACACCCGCATGGAGATAATATGTGTGGGTGTATAGGGCTATGAGATTGGATATCGGATGTGATTTGCACAAAATGATGGGATGTTTTTCATTATAAGTCAATTCAGATTCGTGTAACCGACCACCGACGCGAAGCACACCGAAAGCATCAAGTTTATTTCTTTTAGACAAATTTTTCCCCTTTTTGAGACACTCGATTTCAACGGAAAACAATGAACACTGAGCAGTTTTAATAAGCATAATCCTTAAGTTCGAAAGTTCTTGAGTTGTCAATGCTTGTGAATTTCGATTAGAAGATACCGACCGACGACATTTTGATATGAAACGATAGATATAAGCAACGGTTCGAATACATCTAAACCAACTAGAGACATTATATAGAAGCGTGTCTAATATGCTAATATATTCAATGTTAGACAAAAATATCTTGTACTTCTCTCTTCCAATTGTTCCTCAGAGATGTTTTCCGCAACAAAGTTCGAAGCAGGCCATTGATCCCTCTCAAACCAAAGCCAGTGTGGTCCCCTCCACCATATTTCATGTGATGATAACTGGGATGGAGCAATACCGCGAGAAGCAACATCGGCTGGATTGCTAGGTGATCGCACATGGTTCCACAACTTGCGAGGTATTGATGAAAGTATTTCCGACGTCTTGTTGCCAACAAAAACGGACCACTTTTTCGGCGGTGATGAGAGCCAGTGGAGCACGATGGATGAGTCCGTCCAGGCGTAAAGTTTAGTATCCTTTTCCTGCAAGGAAACCTTAATTTTGTTTACTAGGCGGGTTAGTAGAAGAGCTCCACAGATTTCCAAACGGGGAAGGGATAGAATTTTAATTGGAGCAACTTTACTCTTGGCTGCTACCAATGTTACCGATATTGAATTATCCGCGTTGATGCTCCTGCAATAGACCACTGCTGCATACGCGTCCAATGATGCATCGCAAAATGCATGTAACTCCAGGCTTTGCTTATTAGACCACATTAGTTTGGGGATGCGAAGGGATTCGAGGCAGTGAAGTTCCCGATGAATTGAGCTCCAACGATACGCGAGGTCCTCCAGGATTTGTTCGTCCCAAATCAAGTTCTCCTTCCAAAGATCTTGAAGAATGATCTTGACAGATATTATCACGGGTGCCAAAAAACCGATAGGATCAAAGATCCGTGATGCTTCGGATAGAATTCGACGTTTGGTGATAGCACCAGGCGCATCCAAACGAACTCTGAATGAGAAGCAACCTTTAGACGGACACCATAGTAGGCCAAGCACCTTGACTGCATTGGACTCCTCGAACTCAATTGGGGAAATTTCTCGCTGTGCCTCTGGTAAGGACAATAACAAGGGCCAGCAGTTGGTGGTCCATTTTCTCAAATGAAAACCAGGAGATTTCAGCAAATCCACCAGTTCCGTTCTAAGGGTACTAACCTCGTCAATTGTATCTGCTCCAGTCATTACGTCGTCGACGTAGAAATCATTCAGGATATCTGATGAAGCTACAGGATGAGTTTCGATGGAGTCGATAGCTATTTGCTTCAATGCACGAATAGCTAAAAATGGTGCTGACGCGGTACCGTAGGTAACCGTCAAAAGCCGATAATGTTTGAGAGGACCTTTGGGATCTTCTCGCCAAACGATCCTTTGATAGTCAGTGTGTTTTGGAGAAACCCAAATCTGTCTACACATCTTTTCTATATCCCCGGATATAGTATATATGTACATGTCGACGAAATCGCAGACGTATCGAAAAGATGTCACGTTGAACTGTGAGGCCGACGAGAAGGCATTCATTTAACGATTTTGATTTATTGCTTTTGGCCGATGCATCGAATACCACTCTTATCTTTGTTGTACTACTATCCGTCTTGAACACGGCATGGTGATGTAGATAATAGCATTGCGCATTGGGAACTTCGTGTGGAGGTATCTCCTTCATGTGGCCTAACGACAAATACTCTTGAATGAATTGCGAGTATTGGTGTTGAAACTCAGGTTTTAAGGCAAATCGCCCTTCGATAGATTGCATTCGATTAAACGCGACGATGAATGAGTTTCCGAAGTTGAGTGTTTCATTCTGTTTGAAAGGCAGTTCAACGATAAACCGACCATCAGAATGACGAGTAAGTCTGTTAATAAAATGGTCTTCAGCTTGTTGTTCCTCAAGGGACAAGATAGGTTGATGAGATACTTCCTCTAAGGACCAAAATCGCTCGAGGTCGAAGTCTTGAGCATAGTCTAACTGAGTACAAAAAGATTGAAGCCCTTGTATCCGGTTGTGATCATCTGGTGAAAAACAGCCAGCTATAACTAGTCCAAAAATGGTTGGAATAGTTTCAGGAACCCTATTTTGGGCTGGTTGCATAGGACCGGTTATTGTGCTGAACACCTTGTCTGAACCCATTAAAATATCGATATGGCCGGGCTCATTGAAGTGGGGATCAGCTAGTTGTATTGACATTATCTTGTTGGTATTAAGACTGGCGATTGTAGACGAAGGCAGCAATGAAGTGAGTTTCGTAATCACATAACAGTCAATGTCAATAAACTCAACATTGAATCGAGAGTGTAGTCTAAGGGTAACCAAACCATTAGTTACCCCTGCAGACGTTGAAGCTATTCCTGTGTCGGGAATCCGCGTTGGTTTTCATTTCAGACCCAGGCGTTGAACCGCGCGTTCAGGGATCCTGTGTCAAATAATAAGCGCAGATTTTGAAAAGATCCTTGCCTATCTTGAACCTGGACAGTTGCTGTTGGAAGCAACGTTTGAATGTGACGAGAAGATTCAAGCGAGTGCTGCGAAACGATTGGAGGATCAGACGAGAGGTTGGCACTTGAAGGAGCAGCATTCGAAGTGGAATTTCCATTTGCTGAAGGTTGTGTAGGATGTACCATAGAATGGTGTCGAGTGTTGCACAATCTGCACCGAAAGTTTGACCGACATTTATTCGCGTTGTGTCCTTGGTGCAAACAGTTAAAACATAGCGAATGCTGTTTTACGAATTGGCGACGAGAGTCAATGTCAAGACCGGCGAAAGCTTTACAGTGAGCCAAAGTATGATTCTCATGACACTTTGGACATCCTCGCGTAGAGTCTGCGATGTTAACACGAATCGGAACTTGCGTTTTGCTGCGAGCTTGCGAATTTCTAAAGAGTGTGCTTCACGATTCTAAACAATTGCAATGAGTTTCTAGAAAGTCAAGGATTTCAAATATTGTTGTATTTTCACGAGACCCTACTTCTTCCACCCATGCTTGTTTTGTGTCCTGATCGACCTTTTGAAGTAAAAGGTGTGTGAGCCATGGATCGCGGCTGTTCGTGTTCAACGCGTGGAGTTCTCGAAGGATCTCATCAGCTCCGTCAGTGATCTTCCGAAGTATCTGAACGTTTCCCGTAGTCGTAGGTAGCGAGAGAAACGACCGAGCGCTACTCTAACCTGTCCCAAGCTTCCACGTAATTATCATCGGACACGGTGATATGTTTGACCACATTGGCGGCGTCTCTGTGTAGAAACGACTTCAAATATTGAAGCTTTTGCGACCCGGTAAGCGATTTGTTGGAATCCACGGAACCCGTGAAAAGATCCTTAAATTCAGGCCAATCTTTGTAGTCACCGGAAAACGGAGTGATAACAATTATCGGCAGATTGACTAACGTTGAGGTTGCAGTGCTCGAGGAGTTGAGGGTTTGAAGAAACGAAGCTTACTGATTTATTAGTTTCTCAACCAGCGAAATTTGAGAACTATGTGGATTAGGCGACTTTCTTTTTTGGATCTTGTTTGTAAATGTCGAATGTGTGAAAAAAAATTTATTTTCATATTCCCCAAACTCAGACTCTGGGTCAACAAAATCAGGGTCATCACAAAATTCACAAAGCTGTTTATTAAGGGCGACGAATTCTGACCACGCTTCGTTTAATTTCGCGAACCGAATTTCAATTAATGAGAGCGGGGTATTTTCATCTATTGATGCGGCAAATGTCTCTGCACGTGTTAAGCTGCCCTTTGCGTGACCGCGCTTTGCTTTGATCGTATTCATGATGTAATTCGAAAAACCCGACAAAACAGCAAATCTTAAAAGACAATCCACAATGAGTAGGTGTCGATGAGATGTCTTGAATTGTTCTTTCGCGCCACGTGGATACTCACGATATAATTATTTTACCTGACAGAATGCATGCAAGTTACACGAAAAAGTTATCAAATTATTACTAGTCCTATTCTTGATTGAATTAAGACGATGACAAAAATTTTCCCACCGTAACATACATACATACATACATGCATCATATAAACAAGACCACAGTTGACTTACAACTAACTTTATTGTTCACTTACTTAAACTAACTTAGCCTACACTTACTCTAAATACTTATACATAAACAAGTGCTCTCTTATAGATAACAAGTTATATAAAACTTCTTCCCTTTTAAAATTCAACTTAATTAGGTTATATTTTTAATACATATCACTAAAATAATAATAATTTTTAATTAACAAAACCCTTTTTTTTTTTATTATCGATGAATAAGTTAATTAGGTAATTACCATATCTTTTTTTTATTTTTTTTTTAACCTTACTCTTTCAGACCTTCTTAATTCTATATCTTCAGATGCCAATGTTCCTTCTTCGCCGGGCCCATTATCGTCAGTCATTTCAGTTGATACTTCTTCCGGATTTTCTTTTCTAGGGGCTCTAATATTATGTGGTGCAAACCTAACTCTTTTTATATGGTATGCCTTTTTCAAATCTCCTACATGGGCCGTTCTCCTTACTCCATTCAAATTTATGTCATACAAACTTTTACTTAATTGTTTTACTACCTGCGCTAATACATAGTTACAATAGTTCTTATGAACATTTTTATATCTAACAATTTCATTTACTTCAAATTTAGTAGCTTCTTTTACAGTTTCTGCATAATTTTTCCTCATTTCATTTTCATTCGCATTATTTCGTACTTTAGTAATTTCACCTTCTTCCTTTCTTTTACAAGTTCTACTTAATATTGACTTCCTGTTCAGTTTACTTAAAATTGAATTTGGCTTATAACATAGAATTAATTCTGCCGGAGATTTATGCATCGTTGTGGTCGGGGTATTTCTGTATTGGAAGAGAAAATTATCAATCTTCCACTGAATTGGTAGATTTTTCGTTCTACGATCTAATATTTTTTTTTTTAAATAACGTTTAACTGTTTGGACAGCCCTTTCGGCTAATGCATTAGATTGCGGGTGATACGCTGGTGATTTCAAGACCTTTATTGTATTCTTATCAGAGAACTCTAAAAACTCATGAGAAAGGCTGATCATTGTCGGTAACAATTTCTTCCGGTAATCCGAAATAGGCAAATATATTACGTAAAGATGATATAAGTGATTGTGCTGTGGTGCGATTAAATACCTTGACGTCCATAAACTTAGAGTACGCATCTATTAAAACCATAAGATTATAACCTTTTAGATGACAAAAATCTAAATGAATTCTCTCTAGCGTCTTATGTACAACTGGCCACGCATTGATATCAGCCGAATTTCTTTTATTTTCAGTCATAGCGCAGACTTCACACTCTTTTACATAACCTTCTATCTCCCGATCCATTCCTATCCACCACACATATGCTCTTCCTAATGCCTCCATCCTAGCCATACCGATATGTCCGTCGTGTAAATATTTCAATATTCTAAATTTTAAATATTTTCGGATAACAACGCGTTCGCCATAGAATAGGCAACCTTTTTCTGTAGAGAGTGATTCCTTTTTTAAAAAATAACATTTAGTTTTCTTACATTCAATTGATTCCGGCCAACCGTTCATCACAAAATTTTACACTTTACTTAAAATGTTATCTTGCCTAGTAGCTTCAGCCACATGAACTAAATTAATAGGTAAATCGTTCGACATATTACCAGTTTATCATAAAATGTTCATCTTCTGTGTTTCCTCTTAAAGGAAGCCTTGATAAAGCATCAGCATTTTGCATTTTATCACCAGATCCATATTTTACTTCATAATCGTACATTGAAAGTTCGCTAGCCCATCTTTGTAAACGACTAACAGCAATTGCAGAGTTTCCCTTTTTCCCGTTAAAAAATTCTTGGAATGCCTTATGATCTGTGCAAATGGAAAAGTGTTTTCCATAGATATACTTATGGAATTTTCGTACTGAAAACATAATACCTAATGCTTCTCTATGCGTTTGGGAATAGGCTTGTTCAGCTTTGTTGAGTGTACTGGACACAAAAAAAACTGGACGCTCTTGACCGTCAATAATATGTGATAAAACACCACCAACACCGTACGGACTGGCATCACAACTGATAATTATTGGTTTATCAGGATCATAATGAGCGAGTAGCTTGTATTCAAGAAGCAACTTTTTACTCTTTCGAAAAACTCTCTCACAATCTTCGGTCCATACCAATGGCTTATTTTGCTGTTTTAGGGCATCATAGAGTACATGTAACTCGCCCGATAAATGTGGAACAAAACGTGAGTAGTACTGCAATAGTCCTAAATATGACCTTAATTTGCCTTCCGAATCTGGTGACGGAGCACCCCAAATAGCTTCAATCTTCCGCAAATTTGGACGAAGTCCATCTTTGCTTATTCGATGTCCTAGGTACTCTACTTCACTTTCAAAAAACTTACATTTGTTTTCATTTACTTTCACATTAAACTCCTCTAACCGTTATAAGACTTTTACCAAATTCCCGTAACACTCTTCAAAAGTTGCTCCTGCTACCAAAACATCGTCTAAATATGCTTGTACCCTATGAAGCCCACTGAGAATTTGGAAAATTGCTGGTGCAGTACTTACTCCGAAAGGTAACCTATTATACTGAAAGAGACCCATATGCGTTTTATAGTCAAGCATTCTTTTGAACCAGCACTAACCGCCAACTGCTGATAAGCGCCTGCCAAATCCAGCACGCAAAAGAATTTGCTTCCTCCCAATGACACCAAAAGATCGTCTAAATATGCTTGTACCCTATGAAGCCCACTGAGAATTTGGAAAATTGCTGGTGCAGTACTTACTCCGAAAGGTAACCTATTATACTGAAAGAGACCCATATGCGTATTTATAGTCAAGCATTCTTTTGAACCAGCACTAACCGCCAACTGCTGATAAGCGCCTGCCAAATCCAGCACGCAAAAGAATTTGCTTCCTCCCAATGACACCAAAAGATCGTCAATTATGGGTAACCGATAGTGAACCATCTCAACGAAGCGATTAATGGTAACTTTGCAGTTCATACATATTCTCAAATCCCCATCTTTCTTAGCCACGGAAACTATAGGTGTCGACCAACGACTATGAGTAACTGACTCAAGAATCCCAGCTTTGCATACACGCCCTACCTCTTCTTCAACCCGCTTTCTCATTCCAAAAGGTACATATGGCTTAAAGAAAATTGGTGTGGCTTCCGGTCTCAAAATTATATCGGCCTCGAAACTTTTTATAGGTTCATTAAAATTTCCCGAAAATACTTTTCCGTACCTCACTTTAAGGTTTATCACTAATGCAGTAAAACATGCAATCTATTTACCTTTTTATGGTCTTCTACACTAACTGTAAGATCACCGACCACATAGACTTTTTCTACTGTAACTACCTGTAAAATTTTAGAACATGACTTAATAGAAACACTATGAAAATTTTTTGTATAATCATTTACATGAACTATGGATGCACATGCTCCGGAATCAACTTCAAAATTAATACCACAACTATTTATAGTCAAATTAGCAATTAAAGGTTCTTCTAATGACAAACTGTTAATATAACCAATATTCAGTGTCTCGTCTCCCGCGTTTTCCTCTGCTGTTCCGCTCACTAGTGATTTGATCTGCTTCGATTGTCTATTTGCATGCTGTCGGTTGTCTACTGCTGCGCTAAATTTGCAATACCGCCCAATATGTCCCCACCGTTTACATCGATAACACTGATAATGTGTGGATCCTCTTGAAAAACTTCTTGCTCTCTCTCTGCTGGTACTAATACTTCGACGATTATAACACGATTTAGGAGACTCGCCCTTATGGTTACCCGTTTGATTGATCCATGTGTTCTTGTATGTTGGTGAAGTATACCGTCGTGATGATCTACTTGCTGATCGTATATGATTAGTGTTAACTGGATTAATCATCCTCATTTCGCTCTCCGTCATCTCCATAGTTAACGCAAGTTCTTGACCTTTTTCGAAGGTCAGATTTGGCTCGTTGAGTAACCGTTCCTGAATTTTATCACTCTTCAGGCCGCATACAAATTTGTCTCTTAAGGCATCTACTAGAAATTCTCCAAAATTGCACGTTTTTGCCAGAAATTTTAACTCCACAACGTAATCCGCGATTGATTCATGATCCTTCTGCTCTCGCTAATGAAATTTAAAACGCTGGGCGATAACATTGGTTTTTGGCGCAAAATGCGCTTATAACTTTATATTCGTGATATTAATGTTACTTTTAAATAACTAAACTTTCATCTTCGTCGCCATGTGCTATGAAGTTAAGCGGAACGACGGAGAGATATAAACAAGACCACAGTTGACTTACAACTAACTTCATTGTTCACTTACTTAAACTAACTTAGCCTACACTTATTCTAAATACTTATACATAAACAAGTGCTCTCTTATAGATAACAAGTTATATAACAGTTACTATATGGAATGCTTTGGCGCGTGTAATATCAAATTGATATACATTGTCCAAAAAATTATCGAATCAACGCAATTAATCCGGCTCGATGGACCAGTAAATGTTTTAGGAAACGGCACGGTTGAGGTGTTTATTCCAATAAAAAAAACGAATGATATCAAACCACGTTATAATTCAAATTTATTGTTGTAAGAACAAAACAAAAAGTGTATGAACTCTTAAAGCAAATCAGCAAGGCTTAGGAACATCCGTACGCGATCACGATCAACAGCAAAAAGAAAGACCAAGGAGATTAGATTTTCCGAAATGCACTTGCTGTGCTGCAGACAACGGCAAATCCAAGAGCAATTACATGCACAGTCTTTGGCGCATGGGCCGTTATGATAAATTCAGTACATAAAGTATGTATAACAAATTCAAGTTCACATAAATAGATAAAAAAACATACAGAAAAGCTACAATCCGTCTGGAACGGATCGTATGATACCCTATCCTCCTCTCTATAAAGTGGTCAAATTGCATTTTGTACTCAAATATAGCTATAATGTCGAACGTTTGAGGATGTTACATGTAAAATTTTATCAAAATAGGTTTCTTGATGATAACGCCCCCAAAAAGTGGGCGTGGCCAAAACTGTTCTATGGGTGAATTGTAGGGAATCTAAATACCCAAATATTTGGTCTTAACAAAATTTTTCGGTTTCATGTAATTTAGTGAAGTTATAAAAAAGTAGGCGTGGCAGTGGGCGGATGTAAAAAAATTTTACACTTGTACTGTATCTTTTTCTTGGAAACCCAGATATGAAATTTCAGCGCCCTAGTTAAAAATTTAAACCCCAAAAATCGGTTTTGTGATGAAAACGCCCCCAAAAAGTGGGCGTGGCCAAAACTTTTGTACGGGTGGATTGAAGGGAATCTGAATGCTTAAATATTTGGTCTTAACAAAATTTTTCGGTTTCATATAATTTAGTGAAGTTATGAAAAAGTGGGCGTGGCAGTGGGCGGATTTCAAAAATTTTTACACTTGTACTGTATCTTTTTCTCAGAAGCCCAGATATGAAATTTCATCGTCCTAGCTCAAAATTTAAGGCCCAAAAAGTGGTGACATACGGACGGACGGACGGACGGACGGACGGACGGACGGTCATCGCTCAATCGATTTCGCTATTGATGCTGATCACGAATATATATACTTTATAGGGTCTATCTCGATTATTTCTCTATGTTACAAACTATGTGTCAAACTTAATATACCCTTAGGATAGGGTATAAAAATATAGAGTGTTGCGTGTGATGTTTTTCCAGTTGCACCACATTTCATAACACATACCATTCTTTCTGGTTCAGCTGTTACCAAATAGCGAACTAGATGGTGTAAGAAGCATTAAAGTCTTCCACAACCAGGTTGTAAGATGGGAGAGATTAAGAAGAAGCGAAAGCATTCTGCAATGCGTTCGCAGCCCACGGGAATGAGGATAGAGTATCATACTATCCTTTTCAGACGTATTATAGATTTTCTGTATAATTTTTTTTAAGCTATTGGAAAAACTTTCGAAGTTTTCGAGTGAAAATGTTGAAGCGTGATAGAAGCGAAAAAGAAGCTTTGTGAGGAAAGCCTTTAGGATCAACAATTAGGGCAATTAGGCGCAGTAAATTGACAGAAGCAATATATATTTGTTAAAAAGAAGTTATAAGCGCAATTAAATCCACAAAATGTTCAAAGAACGTGACAATGTAAATTTAATCAACCAGGAACTCAAGTCCTTACGACACAAATCAAATGCTATCTCTCTGGCCATATGTTATTAGATGTAGCCCCTGTTATGATGATGAATGTAAGCAATATAATATATTTCTATTATTATGACCCCTTACCACTGGTGGGGGGAAGTCAAAAATGAAGACGTTGATTTGTGTTGGTTCGAAAAGAACTGATTTTATTTCTTAATTAACATGATCTTAAATACTAAAATATTGCTAACTGTACAAAATAATTTACAAGAGTTTAATTACTTAGGTGTAGACAGACGAAAACAAAATAGCCAGACAGCAATAAGACACCTTACATTCTGCTGCCTGTCTGGGACAATATTTTTTATGCTGAGTGCAATGATAAGAAATATGAATACATGAGAAATGGGAAAGAGAATTTATGAAATTATGTCATTATCATGACATGCTGGGGCCGCCGCCTGATGTCTAGACTGCAAAATGTTCATCCAAAAACATTGATGTTGGCTGGATCTGACTTGCTGACGATGATCTTCTGTCTCTTCTTCGAGGTGCTGGTTCGCAATGATGGGTCAATTCAATTGTTACCTCCGGTTTCTTGCGTGGCAGCCTTTTCAGGATGATGATAATAATGGAAAGAATTACCACGAATGTGACAATTCCGCTCAAGGAATACTGATGGATTTCTTGAGTCCGTACTTCGTGCAGGAGCATCTCTTGACTCCTTTGAAAGGCGAGATCTTGTTGTACCTTCAGGCTTTGCTGTGTAATATCCGAAGTTAGTATTTGAGCTTGTTCTGGCTTATATTTGAATTCAACTAATTGCTCAGACATGTTCTGGATAGGTAGGTACGAAGACTGAAGTCGTGTTGTGATGGTTTGCTTGCCAAAAAATATCATGGTTGCCTGATGAATTCTGCAGTTCGGTTTTAGCTTCAAAATACCACTGCCTGATAGCTTGACTGGAACTTGAACTACACGCAACATCTATGTTGATCTCAGTTGGAATGCTAAATATCCACGTGTTTGTGTGGTGCATCTGGACCCAAAAACTTTGCGGTGACGCATGACCTGGGCAATTCTTTTGTATGCCTTAAGAGGTTTATCTCACAGGAACTTACAGTTGACCCGGCTGTATATAATGGATGTTGCATCTCGCACCAGTAAAAGTCCAAGGCTCTTCGGTTGCATGAAGAGAATGCGCCTTCGTTCATGGGATAATAATGATCGCCTTGAAGATTTACTATCATGTAGTCTGATGATGGTTCGATGAATGTAAAGTGGTTATTACGCAGTGCGGATACTGGAAGAACCTTGTACATTTTAAATTCTTCATTATATAATAACGGCAAGGTGAGTTCAATGATGATGTTTTGATCTGTCACTCGTGCCCTTGGCTGTAAGGCCTTATACAGTTGAAGGATATTCGGTTTGTTGGCGAATAGTTGTTTGCATGCAGAAGTACTTCGTTGTTGAGGTCTATCTGTTGAAGTTGACGTTCAAATAGTTCTAATGTGTTATTGCATAGCAATGAATTCGGTTGTGTCACATTTACGGTCGCACAAATCTGATTCATGTGTTTTAAGCACTTTTTGTAAGTGTAGTATTCTGCCCAGTAAGTTGTGAGATTGAAGAATACTATGGTCTTCCAAGAGCTGATGATCATATTTACTCGACCGATGTCTTCAAAATATATACCTGGTTGTGTTTCAAATGGTGTGATCTCAAAGTTATTAGTGATTTGTTGAGATCCTATAGGGCTCATTGCTATGGCTATGATGCATAACCATAGAAGAGGCTTAAAGCATGTCCTTGCCATTAAAGAATTGACGACCTTGTTTTCTAGTGTTACTTTACTAGAGTTGTCTTCAGTCGTCGTTCTGTTGTTTTCTGGTCCTGTATCTCCCGTATGATCTTCCATTGGCAACGGGCACAGTTCGGATAATGGTCGTTTTGCATTCCTTTTATTGCAGTAGACTGTTACAGCACGGACATGATTATCATTTCCTGGATGTAGCTCTGTTATCTTAGCTAAGTTCCATTTAGTTGGCTATAACCGGTCAACCTTAATTAGCACTATATCACCAATAGAAACGTCTTTTTGTGATTATTTCCACTTGGATCTTTGTTGAAGTTGTGCCAAGTATTCTGACGACCATATCTAACAAAAATCTTGCGTTATTTTTTGTAACAACCTCCACCGTGAACGACAGCCTTTCGTTTGGTCTAGTCTGGGATCAGGTAAGGCATTTAAGGCAGCGCCGATGAGAAAGTGTCCAGGCGTAAGTATAGGGTTGTCATCAATATCATTGCTTATTGCAACTAACGGACGAGAATTTAGACAGGCTTCGACTTGCGTAAGTATGGTGGACAATTCTTCAAACGTCAAAGTAGTATCTCCGATAACCCTTTTTAGATGGTATTTCATCGATTTTACCCCAGCTTCCCATAAACCACCGAAGTGTGGCGCTGCCGGAGGGATAAAGTGCCACTGGACTCCATTTGTAGTCATTTATTCTTTGTTGCTTTGGGCGATCACAAGTATGAGCTGCTCTTGTAGTTCTTTGTTCGCTCCTACGAATGTTGTCCCGCAATCACTGTAGACATGAGCGCAGAGTCCTCTCCGGGATGTAAATCTTCTTACAGCTGCAATAAGTGCTTCTGACGTGAGATCACTGACCAGTTCTAGGTGAATGGCCTTCGTTGCCAAGCAAACGAACACTGCAACATAGCCCTTTGTTGATCGATTCCCTCTGCCTTTGGAGATAAGTATTTGAATCGGGCCGGCATAGTCAATCCCCGCGTGTGTAAATGGACAGGATGGTGTGACTCGTGGAGTTGGAAGCATTCCCATAATCTGAGTTCTAGAGGCTGCGTTGAAGCGGTGGCATCGTACGTAGTTGTGGATGATTTGACGTGCTGCCGATTTAGCTTGAAGAACCCAGAACGACTGACGAACAGTAGCCAATAGTAACTGAATTCCTCCATGTAGAGTTTTCTCATGAATATATTTGATTAGCAATTTTGTGAATCTACTAGTGCGTGGTAGTATGTACGGATGCCTTTCTTTTTCGGGCATATTTGCGTTTTCAAGTCGACCTCCGACAACCAAGAGACTATGTTTATCTAGGCGTGGAGCTAAGGCTAATAGTTTACTCTTTTGATGTAGGCTGTTGCCATTCTGTAGGCACAATATTTCTTCCGCAAATTCCATTTGCTGAACTAGTTGGATCATAGCTCTTTGAGCTTCTTCCAGTACCGTTGTGGTTAAATCTCCAGTTTGGTTCGCTTCCTTGCTGTTCCTTACATTGAAAGCAAATCGATTGCAGTAAGCAATTGATCGAATCAATCTCATGTAGGAAAAAAATCGTTCACAAATGTTATTTTCCTTGATTGTAGATGTTACTGCAACTGTAGATGCAACTGTATCAACTATAGGATAGTCTGAAGTTGCTGGTGATTCCGGGTGTTGAGGCCAATGTACCATATCCTTTTGAAGCCATGCTGGTCCACTCCACCACAGGTGATGATCTTTTAACTGAATTGGTGTTATACCCCTTGATGCACAGTCTGCTGGATTTTCGGCTGACCTTATATGTCTCCATGAAGTTGACTCTGTGTTTTCGTGTATTTGAGCTACTCGGTTGGAAATATGGGATGATTCTTTTCTTATCCAGGCTAAAACGATAGTTGAATCCGTCCAGGCATAGACATTTTCTGCCGGAGTACTAAACACCTGCTTCATTTCATTCAGCAGTTTCGACAGTAAGTGTGCTCCGCAGAGTTCCATCCTTGGTATGGTGAGCTGCTTCTTTATAGGTGCTACTCGTGTCTTACATGTGAGCACAGTAACCTTGTGCATTCCATTTTGATCAGTAATTCTTAAATATATATCTGCAGCATAGGCTCCATCAGAGGCATCACAAAATCCATGTAGTTCAATTTTTTGGGTACCATATGCACCAATCCACCTTGGAATTTTGATAGATTCAGCCATTGGAAGATCCCTTTTGAATTGATTCCAGCATTTCTGTAGCTCAGCTGTTAATGGTTCATCCCAATCGAGATCGGCTTTCCAAATTCGCTGCATTAAAATCTTCGCGGTAATGGTGATTGGCGCAAGCCATTCTAACGGATCGAAGAGACGTGCTATTTCAGAGAGTGTGGCACGCTTTGATGAAGTTTCAGGTTTAAATGTTGATTTGTTGATGTTTACTCTGAATAAAAATGTGTCTGTGGATGGGTTCCAATGGATTCCTAGAGTTTTAATAACCTCTTCCTTGTCCAAGTTGATGCACCACTGATTGTTGTCCACTGCATTGGACACAACTAATTTTTTGTGATTAGTGGCCCATTTTCTTAAATGAAATCCGCCAGTACTCAGTAATTTAATTAGTTGATGTTGAGCCTCTTTACATTCAGATAAGGTATGTCCTCCAGACATCACATCATCTACGTAGAAATCGTTTCTCAGAATTTCAGATGCGATTGGATAATGTTGTTGTTCATCCAAGGCCAATTGATGGAGGGTCCTTACAGCTAAATACGGCGCTGATGCCGTACCGTATGTAACTGTCGTTAGCTTGAAGTCCTTGATTGGGTCGTTGGTCGAGTTCCTCCACACTATACGCTGATAATCCTGATGGTGAGTGTTGACCTTAATTTGGCGGTACATTTTTTCGATATCCGCTGTAAATACGTAGCGGTGTCTTCGCCAGCGCATGATAATTGTTGTTAGGTCCTAACCTAACCATCCTAAATGCGATTTTTGCGCGACAGGGGAACCTTTCGAACCCTTCTTAATGCCATTGAGTATGATGTCTCCGTACACATCGGCTCCTAATATCATGTCAATTGGTCCATTAACGAAAAATGTTGGATCTGCTAATTCAAGATTTTTGAGTTGGGTAGGAATCGTAGTGATGTCGTTTTTATCGGGCATTAGTTTGGTAAGATTTGGTAACACAAGCGCTGGGATTACGAGCTTGAAATCTGATTTGAATCTTGGTTCAATTGTGACGTCCACCTTACTGCGGGCTGTCCCAGCGTCCGTTGCTCCTAAGCCACTGATTTCTGCGTAGATCTTCTTTTTCGGCAAGCGTAGCGACTGGACAGCTTGCTCTGTAATAAGTGTCGCTTGGGATCCTGGATCTATGAGTGCCCTCAATTCCTTGCGATGTCCATCAATGTTGGTGCCAATAACGATAGCTGTGGCTAGTAACACACTTTGGATTTGATGACCATAATGCGTTTGAACAGGTGGGGTTTTAAATGACGCAGCGTTGGTTGGATTGATCTGATGTCTTCCAGTGTAATGTTCTTGGTGAAGCAGTGTATGATGCTTTTTATTGCACTGCTTGCAAGTTCGCAGACTTGAGCAGGTGATCTTCTTGTCATGTCTTAGACAATTGATGCAAAGCTTGGCCTGTATAACATGCTCATATCTCTCGTTTGGTGTCCAGCCCATGAACTTGTTGCAGGAGTAAATATTATGATCTCCCTTACTAGATGGTAATTTCGAACAGCACCTTTATTTTCTTCCTTTTGGAGTCTTTGACGAGATGGAGCTAATACCTCTAATGCCTGATACCTTCTGGCCAGAAAATCGAAGAGTTCTTCTTGTGAGGGAACCTTGTTTGGACTTTTAATCCCTTGTTCAAAAAGATTTCTGCTTTTCGAGTCCAATCCCTTTACGATGAGATGAACTATAATGGGTCCTCAGGATGATGTCTCGAACCCCATGTTTTTTAGAGCCGCAAGGCCTTCTTTATTTGCATCTAAAATAGGTTTTAGATGACTTGCAGAGGACTGTTTGCCGTGATAGCCAATTTTGAACATTCTCTCTAAGTGCATTGATACGATTTTCCTCTCATTGTCGTATCGCTTTTTTAGAGTTTCCCAAGCACTTGCGTAATTTTCGCTTGAGATAGTAAAATGTTGTATCAACTGCAATGGTTCGCCCTCCAGATGCGTTTTGAGGTACTCCATTTTTTCGGTGATCCCAAGAGTAGCTTTATTATGGATTATAGTTGTGAAGATATCACAAAACGACTGCCATTCTAAGTAATTCCCTTTGAATACGGGAATTTTAAGCTGCGGTAGTCGCACTTCTGAGTTAGAGGGGGACTCTTTGGCTATTTGAGTTGCTGAGGATTTGGAAGCCATTTGAAATAGGCAGTTATTGACATCTTCTTGGACACCTTCATACCTCTTTTCGCTTACATATAAGGTCTTATAATCTTGAGCAGTTGCATTTGAAAGGAATTCTTCATGCAATTCGGTTAGGTTTCTCCACTGATCTAGAAGAATCCTTTGTTGATACTCGTATACTTCCCTCGAGTAATTTTCAAATGTCCGCTCGAATCATTCTATCGTTCTTATTATGGCTCCAATTTTGATTTCTAATTTTTTAAGGTGTAGCCGCTGGGTGTCGTCTTTGGAAGTCCTTGGCACTTCTTTTTGGACTTCGGTTTCTTCCGATAGTGGAACAATATTTTCCAAGTCTATTCTTAGCTTTTTATATATCGATTTAACGACTTCGAATGTGTTTGCCTGCATATATGGAGTATCAGGCTTTACGACACCTCGAATTTTCTCATGGTTTTCCTCGAACTCTTTCCAAATTCTGTCGATTTTCGCGATTCGGTCAGTTTTATACTGAAGTGTTTTCCGAGATGCGCTATCTTTTCCAAAGTTTATTTGCGCTCTTTCTAACTCTTGCGCTAAGGCAACAATAATGTAAACTTCGTAATCCTCCATCGATGATTGATTATTTGTTTATAATTTAGCACTGTTTCACCTTTTTGTATTTCACTTTTCACTTCACTACCAGTGTTACTAGTCCTGACAACGCTTTAAAAAATATTTTATGTTATGATTTAATAATGTTTAGCCTTGGTAACACTATTATAAGTTTTACGTACGATAACGCTACAGATTTACTGACTGTAAATTTAATGTATTAAACCAGTGTTAAAGCCCCGGTTACGCTTCCCCCAGTCACAATTCACGTCATCGTATCTGTCAGTCTGTCGTCATAGTCACACACCCACAGCATTTAAAAAAGGCGTAGCCACACATGTTTGTGGGCGCCGTGGCTCAAGTGGTTAGTGCGTTGGACTACGGAGCGAGGGGTTCCAAGTTCAATCCCCGAACAACACCTAAAATTTCTTTCACGGCCCCACCTCTCGCGAGCGTCTGACAATCGTGTGAAGAATATAACACGCACAGCACGAGTGGTTGTGAGAAGCTAGGCCCTGGGTCCCATAGACCCGTCGCGCCAAAAATTTGTATTTATTTTTTGCCACACATGTTAAACTTAGTATGTACTTTTATTTGAACAAAAGGGGAAAATCGTTGAAAAAAGGCAAGAAAAAAACTAAATCTAATAAAAAGGTGCTGCTTGTAGCATAAAATCTAACTTATTACTAAAAGAATCAACAAAATAAAATAAAAATCAAAGAAAGAATAAGGTTACTCACGGTGTTTTTCTTGATCGCCCGTAGTCCTGTCGGTAGCATTTGAAGAGACCTTGAAACTTCAAAATCCCAATAGGGGCATCCCGCGAACAAAAAAAAAACAAGCTATTTGCATCCCTTTCACACTGCTTATTAAAATGAATTTAAACACTAAACTTAACTTTAAAAAAGAAAAAAATAACTAAACTAATCTTTAAAAAAAACTAAAAAAAACTTTGAATTTAAAACCATTCAAAAACTAAACATTCAGCACTTCACAAAATTATAAAAGAAAAATCACTAAAAGATCCCACGATGGGGTACCCTGTGGGTATTTTGGAGCACCCTATTGCTGTTCTTGTTGTTGTAATGCTATTGTTTGATGTATGTTGTTATGTGCTGTATCTCTGTATGTTGTTATGATCTGTCCCTTTGATTGTGATTTTTGTGGAAGCACGTCCTGTCCTTTTGTATCGGTTATGTTTTTTATACCCTATCCTAAGGGTATATTAAGTTTGACACATAGTTTGTAACATAGAGAAATAATCGAGATAGACCCTATAAAGTATATATATTCGTGATCAGCATCAATAGCGAAATCGATTGAGCGATGACCGTCCGTCCGTCCGTATGTCACCGCTTTTTGGGCCTTACAATTTGATATCTGGGCTTCTGAGAAAAAGATACAGTACAAGTGTAAAAATTTTTGAAATGGGCGGATTTCACTGCCACGCCCACTTTTTCATAACTTCACTAAATTATATGAAACCGAAAAATTTTGTTAAGACCAAATATTTAGGCATTCAGATTCCCTACAATCCACCCATACAAAAGTTTTGGCCACGCCCACTTTTTGGGGGCGTTTTCATCACAAAACCGATTTTTGGGCTTTAAATTTTTAACTAGGACGCTGAAGCTTCATATCTGGGCTTCCAAGAAAAAGATACAGTACAAGTGTAAAATTTTTTTACGTCCGCCCACTGCCACGCTTACTTTTTTATAACTTCACTAAATTATATGAAACCGAAAAATTTTGTTAAGACCAAATATTTAGATTCCCTACAATTCACCCGTAGAACAATTTTGGCCACGCCCACTTTTTGGGGGCGTTATCATTAAAAAACCTATTTTGATAAAATTTTACATGTAACATCCTCAAACGTTCGACATTATAGCTATATTTGAGTACAATATGCAATTTGGCCACGCCCACTTTATAGAGAGGAGGATAGGGTATCATACGATCCGTTCCAGACGGATTGTAGCTTTTCTGTATGTTTATTTAGAAAGTTATTAAAGATCTATATAAAAAAAACGAAAACTAACATAAAATAGATCATCATGATGCTAACGCCTCCCAATGTTGCTTAAGTCTCACCTTAAACCTTGTTGCATAACTTATCAATCTAATAGTTCAGAGTAAAAACGCTGGCAACTATTGTTAGCGCCAAGTGTTAAAACAAGACTTAATAATATAACTAAGCTTAGGAAAGGGAGAATTGGAAAAGAATAGACATTTGGCATGTTTGCAATTTTATTAATTCTGATATTAATAGGAGAAGAAAAATTATGATTAGTACATACATATATACCGGCGATCCTACCGGAGAAGGATGATCTCTACATGCCTCTCGCTACGTGGAAACTCTTACTTAAGCAATATTTGATTAACACTACTAACCACAGGTGGTCGAACTGTACCACGAAACAGATTTGGCCCAAGCTGGATCTCAAGCGCTCCAATAGTCGAATAAGACTAAAGAGATCCCTCATCAGCACAATAGTAGGTGTCATTACGGAACACTGTGCCATAGGGAGACATGCCTTCAGGCTGGGTTTCCAGGCAAACGACCTCTGTAGAAGCTGCATGGACGAGGAAGAGGAAGAGACTATTCTTCACCTCCTATGCACTTGCCAAGCTCTCCTTCAACTCGAAGGAAACTGTATCTAGAAGAGTACTTCTTCGACAACCTTGGCGAATTAGCTAACATAAGTATTAACCGCCTCCAGCGCTTTATAATAAGCTCATGTTGGTTCAACGGGTAGTTGAAGACACTAGGTACTGTGGTATCACAATGGGCCTATTCTGGCCTAAGTGTGGCTGCACTTTCTGAAGCCTGCCAACCGAACCCATCCTAACCTATATATATGAGACCGACATTTCAGAGGCCGATTGGCCCATTCTTTGTTTTGGTATACATGAACGATTATTTTTTTCAGAAGATAATAAGGAAAGATTCAAAAATCCTCGAAAGACCATTAATGGCATTTTTCGAACTAAGCAACATCGATTACTTCGCCCAATACATACATATCTACATATGTTGTGGAAGGTATTTTATTACGTCTGGAGAAATTATAATTTTGTAAGATGAAACAGAGAACGGAAGTACCCGAACACTCTGGTAAAAAAGACCATGTACTCGGCAGGATTTATATTGTTCATCCGATCAACGTCAAGTACTATTATATACTATCTACTATTAGCTGCTTACATTCATCCTACATTCCACTAAGTTTGCAGGGACTATTGGAAGAGGGAAGATATTGGAACGAGATAATGGAAGCTTCTGTCTCTGATTTATGTTATTGAGATCTGTTCGCTATAATGCTGGTTTTTGCGAAGGTCTGGGTAAAGATATAAAATAACAGTTAATTGTTGGGGACTGTATGATAAACATAGTATGGATGTCTACAACAAATACTTGATACTGCTTGAAAAATTTGTGGTTGCGGTGGGATATCAACCCCTTAATCACTATGAATTACCACAGCCCTTAGTGAAACTCCTGTCAACCTTGATTACTAGAAACATATATCATATGACATAGATGATCTATAAAACTACCCACTTCTCAACTGCAAGAGGAAATTTTATAATGAAATCATTCAAAGTTTCAAAACAACAGATGATAACATTTTTCTCAATAACCTGTTGCTTGATAAAGTAAGAGCATTGATGTCGCTTCGTCTGGAAAAGCTGCAACACTTTTGGAATGGGATTGCACATTCAGTATTCAAGCTACATCTCAATTCAAACACATTTGCAAGACCTCTTTGCAACATACATATATAAGTAAAGTCCTATGTAATGTCATAGTCTGGGATGAGTGCACTATGTCATATAAAAGAGTTTTGTGCTGACGAAATACGGGCCTGCCTAAATTCATCCTACTTGTGACCAAAAACGAAGCAGCTGTTTCTTAAACATACAGACAAGATACAATCCCTGTGGAACGGACTACTAAAGTGAAATATACTTTGAAGTGAAATATTTTACACTTCTTCTGGTTC
The DNA here is from genome assembly GCA_905220385.1 of Xylota sylvarum. Classification (NCBI taxonomy): domain Eukaryota; kingdom Metazoa; phylum Arthropoda; class Insecta; order Diptera; family Syrphidae; genus Xylota; species Xylota sylvarum. The sequence continues at coordinate 38,406,449 of LR999959.1, forward strand.
TCCTTCTCAAAGCCCAGATATGAAATTTCATCCTCCCAGTTCCAAATTTAAAGTATAATATATACTTTATAGGGTTTATCTTTATTATTTCTCTATGTTACAAACTATACACCAAAGTTAATATGACCTACAGGGTATAAAAAGAATATGAGGGTACATTAAGGACTTGGTTGGGACGTGGATGGTAAAGAGTCTACGCAGCTTGAAAACTGAAATAGACGACGGAAATATAGAAGAAGAAAAGGGAAAAATACAAATTCTTAATACTTTGAGTCGAATCGTGAGGGACATAAAGACGTTCCGGATTTGAAGAACATACCAAACAAACCAATTCCAAGGCTAAGAGAGCGGACTATACTAACAAAAAAAATTATGCAATCGAAATTAGTGCTTAGCTTTTGCTTAAATTAAATGCTTTTGATATGACCTGCAATTCTATTGGCACAGTAGATAGTAGATATCGAAGAAGTAATGGATTAAATAAAATAAATAAACATTTGGCGCGACAGGTCCATGGGACCAACGGTCTAGCTTCTCACAACCATTCGTGTTGTACGTGTTATATTCTTTACCCACATGGAAGTCCAATTTTTTATTTGAGAAGCTTTTTCGTGACTGTTATACTCTCAGATGTTTGTCATTCGTGAGAGGTGGAGCCGTGAAAGAAATTTGTAGGTTTTGTCTAGGGATTGAACCATGAACCTTTGCCCCGTAGTCCACCGCACTAACCACTTGAGCCACTGCGGTGCATTACCTGTTGGAATACTGGCATTCTCTCAACCCCCCAGTTATTCCATCACACAAAATAATATTGTAGGTAGGAACTCTTATTATGCTCCTAAGGAATTTAAACCCACATGTGCAACAGAACCCGAATGCAGGTGAAAGCTTTCCATAAAATGTGATAGAGACGACAATCTTTACCAGCTGCGGCCATGGGATAATTGTGTTTACACCTAGCATCCCTTTTATTCCATATTACTTAAATTTTCATTGTAGGTCTGTTTCGCGATGACAATAAATAAAACTTAGCTTAACTCATATAGTTTAACTCACAGTATGCCCAATGTACAGTCTATTGGAACAACAGCAAACATATGTATTATACAAAGAGGTGGTGACAAAATAAGCAAAGCCGCAGGTCTACACTATACGTAAATTATCGACCTCCAATTAAATAATATATACATATATGTACGTACGTGGTTACACGGTTTATAAACATACACAAAAGCTACAATCCGTCTGGAACGGATCGTATGATACCCTATCCTCCTCTCTATAAAGTGGGCGTGGCCAAATTGCATTTTGTACTCAAATATAGCTATAATGTCGAACGTTTGAGGATGTTACATGTAAAATTTCATGAAAATCGGTTTTTTGATGAAAACGCCCCAAAAAGTGGGCGTGACCAAAACTGTTCTATGGGTGAATTGTAGGGAATCTGTATACCTAAATATTTAGTCTTAACAAAATTTTCGGTTTCATATAATTTAGTGAAGTTATAAAAAAGTAGGCGTGGCAGTGGGCGGATGTAAAAAAAATTTACACTTGTACTGTATCTTTTTCTCAGAAGCCCAGATATGAAATTTCATCGTCCTAGCTCAAAATTTAAGGCCCAAAAAGCGGTGACATACGGACGGACGGACGGTCATCGCTCAATCGATTTCGCTATTGATGCTGATCACGAATATATATACTTTATAGGGTCTATCTCGATTATTTTTCTATGTTACAAACTATGTGTCAAACTTAATATACCCTTAGGATAGGGTATAAACATACAGAAAAGCTACAATCCGTCTGGAACGGATCGTCTGATACCCTATCCTCCTCTCTATAAAGTGGGCGTGGCCAAATTGCATTTTGTACTCAAATATAGCTATAATGTCGAACGTTTGAGGATGTTACATGTAAAATTTTATCAAAATCGGTTTTTTGATGAAAACGCCCCCAAAAAGTGGGCGTGACCAAAACTGTTCTATGGGTGAATTGTAGGGAATCTGAATACCTAAATATTTGGTCTTATCAAAATTTTTCGGTTTCATATAATTTAGTGAAGTTATAAAAAAAGTAGGCGTGGCAATGGGCGGATGTAAAAAAATTTTACACTTGTACTGTATCTTTTTCTTGGAAGCCCAGATATGAAATTTCAGCGTCCTAGTTATTAATTGAAGGCCCAAAACTCGGTTTTGTGATGAAAACGCCCCCAAAAAGTGGGCGTGGCCAAAACTTTTGTATGGGTGGATTGTAGGGATTCTGAATACCTAAATATTTGGTCTTAACAAAATTTTTCGGTTTCATATAATTTAGTGAAGTTATGAAAAAGTGGGCGTGGCAGTGGGCGGATTTCAAAAATTTTTACACTTGTACTGTATCTTTTTCTCAGAAGCCCAGATATGAAATTTCATCGTCCTAGCTCAAAATTTAAGGCCCAAAAAGCGGTGACATACGGACGGACGGACGGACGGACGGTCATCGCTCAATCGATTTCGCTATTGATGCTGATCACGAATATATATACTTTATAGGGTCTATCTCGATTATTTCTCTATGTTACAAACTATGTGTCAAACTTAATATACCCTTAGGATAGGGTATAAACAATCGAATCTAGTCGAAGCGAATGGAATCGAGTTGAATAGAATCGAATCGAATTGAATAGAATCGAGTCGAATAAAATCGAATATAATCGAGTCAAATAGAATCGAATCGAATCGAATTCAAGATAATTTGTTTCATTATTACAATCGCGAGAATGGTGGGTACTAATAATCAACTGTAGAAATCTTTTTCTAGATTTATACATCTTTTTAATATGTTCAGTGTGTTTGTTGAATTTTCTTACTACAAGAAAATTACAACTCGTTCACCCAATATCTCGTTTCTATACCCTGTCCTAAGGGTGTATTAAGTTCGACGCATAGTTTGTAAAGTAGAGAAATAATAGAGTTAGACCCTATAAAGTATATACATACATACATACATATTTTGAGAAGAAAAAGCAATACAAGTGTAAACATTTTAGTAATCCGCCAACTTTTCCATAACTTCACTATTTTACATGAAATTGAAAAATTTTGTTAAGATATTTAGGATTATCAAATTGTGTACAATTCATCCATGCATTCATTATCTTTAGCCACGCCCACTTTTTGTGTACGTTTTCATTAAAAACGGATTTTGATGTAATTTTTTATGTAGCATCCTCAGACGTTCGAAGTTTGACGATGTTACACGTAAAATTTCATCAACATATACATAGATACACCCCTTCCAAAAAGTACGCCCACTTTAAATTGCAGATAATCTGAATATCTAAATATTTGATCTCAATAAAATGTTTAAGTCATGTAAAATAGTGAAGTTATGAAAAGTTACGCTTATACTGATTCTTTTTCTCAAAACCCCATGTATGAAATTTCACCCTCCTGGCTCAAAGTTTTAGGCCCAAAAAGCGGCGACATACAGACGATCATCGCGCAATCGATTTCGCTATTGATACTGATCACGAATATGTATAATTTACTAGCTTTTACCAGCCCATGTTCGCTCGTGTGTTTTGAAATGAAAGTGCATAGTTGTATAAATGAGTACATACCGCCAATTCTTATCATAAACAATATTGCTAACCCATTTGATCGTGTTAGTATAGGTCGCTTCTTTAGCCTTGTGGTCTGAAATTCAAAAGCGATCAAGTTACTGCACGCACACTCATGCACTATGGCTAACTATGGATAGACAAAACAAATTCTTGATTAATTAGACGAGTAGGTGCGATAATTGGAAGGATGATATAAATCGAACCTTCTCCGAGTATTTTTAGTGAATTAAAACACTAAACACTATCGCAAAGCTCGCATGCGATGTCTTTCGGTGATTTTCACACAGTTACACGAAAAAAAAAAAAGTCAACCTTTAGTAAAGATCCTGACGAACTGATAGCATCGTGTTCGCATTGTCTCAGGCAGAGACTCTTCACTTCACTTATTTTGGGTTTAATTTTATACCATACTTTTAGTAAAATATCATCCCATTAGTCGTATTGAATTATAAATAATTTATTTGTGTATATTTAACTACAGAAGTTTATCGAAATGTTTGCGCATAGGAATTTCTTTTGACAAAAGGTCATCGGAGTAATCCAATCATAATTTTATCACATAGAAACCGGATGAAAGTAATGTTGCACTGATGATACCGTCGGCTGATGCTGTTAAGCATTTAGTAGCGAAGGCGGTGTGTACGTCTATAAATTACAGGACGCTTGTATCGGTATCCGCTGGAGGTGAAGACATGAGCTGGAGCGGTCTCTACGGACGGAATAAGATTTAATCCAGAAACTTGAGCGCGTGCAACTGGAGCTGGTCTTGGAGGTTCCGGAAGGTCGATATCAATGTACTCTGGTTCGGGTGTAGCAATATCTTGTGGATTTGGTCCCTGAGTAGCCGAATCAAGCACTGCACGACGACTGGCACTCAAATGCGAAACATCTGCAGCAACAAATCCAATCAATGCAATTGCAATCAACACAAATTTCTATAAATCAAAATGCAATCATATCTTAGTCACTTGCATATTATATTTAACAAAGAAATCTTGGTTTGGATTTATAAAATATAAAAAAAAACTAAAACAAACAAATCACTGATCTGACACTAAGGTCGATCACCTACCATTTTGGTAATTTCTCGATTATCTGTATATCACTGAGAAGTTCAAAGACGAATGATGTTGTTTTTCCAAAATACTATCTTATTTATATGGACCACCACATGGCATTCAAGTGGTCAGCGGCCAATGTTGAAGACTCACATCACCTTTCATATGAGCTTATGAATAGATAGTGTGAAGAGTGAGAGGCCCACTGTGTCTTCGTCAAAATAGAAAAATATATATATCAACCTTTCGAGTATGGTAACGATTTGCGTGCTTGATGTGCCATCAGCACCAGTCAAAATGGATAAAAAAAATGTCTATGTATGTATGTATTTTAAAATCACCAAGTTAATTTGAATAAACTTCTACATTTTATTCTTTTTATACATTTCAGGAAGATTCTTAGTTTCAGATTTTTTTAATGGTTAAGTGGTGATCGGAAATCTATTCACATTCACTTTTTCTTCCACATCTGAACGACGTGTAGGTAAAATCAATTGAATTTTAAATGGTTGTAGGCACTTAGCTAAGCATCATCGCCTCTTTTATTATTACTATTTCTTGTTGCTTTTGTTTGTCAAGGTCAAGTGGCTGTTGGGTTCGCAGTATTCGTGGACAAGATCTACAGAAACGGGTTGCGATGGGGAGAGTTAGATATATTCATTCAGAAATTCAATGTGACACTATTTGATGAATAGAATGTTATGGTATAATATCGAATGTGTTGATTACTCTATCTATCAAAACGATTGCCTTCACAAACTTAATCCGTCCATCAGCTCTCTATTTGAATGGCGTTCAATCTGTGTATATAAATAATATTAAACCTACTATAATTCGAGTTTTGTACTTCGTTCGTTTGTTGAATAGCATTTAGCACATCAAACGAAATTACAGGAAGTAAGTGTGAAGCCATACTTATACTAAGATACTTGCAAAGCTCTGGAAGAGCCGTGGTCTTATTTCAGTTTATAGAACATCTGAACACTTGTGAATTTAGTTAAAATTTAGTGGGAAATAAATCCACATTGTTAGGAGTACAGTAGAACCCTAATTATCGGAATGTGAACTATTCGGATTCATTTTTTATAGCCATTCCTTTTTCTAAATGTTATATTTGTGCTATTACGAAAGTAAACACTTTCTTTTTTAACTTTAACTATTGGTGAGATGGTATGTGTTTTCGCTAATAATCATTTATAGTCTCTAACATTTAATATCTGTTTACTAGTTTTCTCAGGCAGAGACTCTTCACGGGTCGGGAGCCCGTTAAGTAAGTAAGTTACTAGTTTTCGTACTTTTCAAGGTTTTAAGTTGGCAAAATATTAAAGTGAAAAAGATTGTGGTATCACTTAAGCACAAAATTATTATAATTCAGTGTTTAAAAAAGGCGAGATTGAACGTTCTTTAGCAAATACACTTCTACAATATCGAATATGAAATAAAAATCGGAGCTTTTTCTGAAATTGACTCATACTCTCAACTAGGAAGATTAAAGTTCAAGGTCACCGTGTACATATTATACATATACACTTGGTTCTCTCAAAACCGATCGACTGGTTAATCAATATCGACTGACTATCAATCTTACGAGAAAGTGGTTTTGAATCAAAAACTCGGCGATTCTTATTTTTCAATGAGCTATTTATGTATATTGTTTTTTTCTTGTAAGCAAATACTCATTTGTTTTGCAAAGCTTTTATTTTGTTCAATCGAATGCATACAAAGATTGGACATCCATGGCCAGAAATTAATAAATTAAAACAAAACTAATTTTTGGCGCAACAGGTCCATGGGACCCAGGGCCTAGCTTCTCACAACCCCTCGTGCTGTGCGTGTTATATTCTTCACACGAATGGAAGGGGCCTACTGTTTAATGCCGGATCCGAACGGCAGTTTTTTGTTTTGAGAAGCTTTTTTTCATGACAGTTTTACTCTCGGATGTTTGTCAGACGCTCGCGAGAGGTGGGGCCGTGAAAGAAATTTTAGGTGTTGTTTGGGGATTGAACCTGGAACCCCTCGCTTCGTAGTCCAACGCACTAACCACTTGAGCCACGGCGCCCACGAATTAATAAATTGTTATGCGTTATAACAGAGATTACACTATATTGTTTATAGACTATCCTCAGGTTGCATTAAGTTTGACACATAGTTTGTAGATATACAAGATAAGGATAGTATGTTTATTTGCAGTTAGTATCAATAGTCGAGTCGATTAAGCCATGTCTATCAGTCCGACCGTACATCTATCAGTATCTCACGACTTTTTAGGCTTTAAATTTTTCGTTTACTTTTTAGAAGGCAGCTAATTGGACTTTTTTAAAAGTTTAGAACAAGTTTTGGTTCCACAAAAGAATTCGTGATTTTAATCAAACGTGACATGACTACGTCGTGAAATTACATGATGGCACAGGCAATTCTGTCTGACTCTCTGGATGCACATACATACCGTCTAAACGACTTGCTTCATATTTGTGGTCTGTCGGCTCACAATTCGGGCCGAAACTGGAATTTTCATTCCAATCTCAAAACTAATGGTAAATATTTTACTTAAGATCGATTACAATCAAAATTAATTTTTCCGAAAATGATTAATAATATTGATAACGCGTTTAACGGTACTTTACGTTACGGTTATACATACATACATATATGTAGGTACGTGCATACCGATACTTGGCTTGCTCCAAGCTATTTCTCCAGAAATGTTTAAAACAAATAGCTTTTGAATAACTAATTACTACTTATAACCAATAAACCGATCATCAATCCACGGCTAAATAACTATCTAAATAACCAAAACCTAAGACTTGTACTCGATTCAAAGTTACTGAAAGCTTAGTGCAGAGTAGCGAGTCAAAAGGCCTGTCTAAACTTTCTGCCTGCAGTGAAACCATCAGCTGTATTGAGGAATGAGTACAGCATAAAATAATCAAGTGGAAGAACATTACCTATCGATACTAAGGGTGTCATGCTATCTTGTCCAACGAAAGGTCTAAATGCTGTACTGCACCTTATAAATTTTATCAACGTGTACCGTAATTAGATTAAGAGAAGTAGGATGTTAACATGCTAAATCCATTCGCTCATAGCAACATTCTAGATGGATTAATATCTAATTAATACAATTTACTCTATCCTAAGGGTAAATTAGGTCAACCAAATTGACCAGATTGCGATCGACTTAAGGCATGCCTCCAGTATTCTGGATCTCCGAATCTTCCGAGCAGCCAACATCTACTCGGATCACTACCTTGTTGCATCCAAGTTACGAATGCGGAAAAACTGCTGCGAGAAGATTTAACGTCGAAAAGCTGCAATCCCAAGAGATCGCCAGAATCCTTGCTGAAAGCGTAGGCAGAAATTTCTCAACGACTCCTATGCCCCCAGCATCAAGTACCAATGACAACGCTGCCAACGTACCATCAGAAGTGCCGCAACCTGATGTGCTTCGGTTTCACTCTTCCACCACCAAGAAATCCCTAGTTTGACGAAGAATGCCGGCAAGCACATGTAGCTATGTAACTAAGTACAATACAAACCGGCGCTGCAAAGAAGGATGAGGGCTGCTCGTACAGCTAGAGTAGAAGAAACGTGAAAGCCATCGGCTTCTCAAAAAGTAGAAAAAAGAGCAGGGGAAGGGCACTATCGACGATATTCAGAGATTATGCTCCAGGAATAATGTACGGGAGTTTAACCAATGAACTTGTCAAACCAACATGATCCATACAGAAGAGTGTAGAGATGAAAAAGGAAACCTCGTAGTAGAGTCACAGTCGATGCTCGGAATATGGAAAAACGTGTTCTGCAGACTGTACAACGGCGACGAAGACCAACATCCCGCTATCAGGCAGAATGTATCAATCAATCTAGACGATGATAGCGAAAACTTTCGTCCACCTGATAAAAACGAAGTGAGGATAGCAATATTAAAGCTTAAATTCAACAAGGCTGCTGGACCTGACGGCCTACAAGTCGAGCTGTTCAAAGCAGCTGGAAATAATCTCGTAGAGAGCATACACCAACTCATTTCTAAGATTTAGTCAGTTGAGTGCATGCCCGATGAATGGAATCTCAGCACCGTTTGCCACATCAACAAAAAAGGAAACTCCCTCAATTGCATCAATTATTCCTCCACATCGCTTACAAGATTCTATCGGCCATAATGTGTGAACCTCTGAAACCTTTCGTCACCCACCTAATTAGCCGTTATCAGTGTGGTTTCGTCCACAACCGATCAAAGCGTAACAATTTGGCAGATTCTGGATAAAATTTAAGTCCAAATCGATACCCACCATCTTTTCATCGATTTTAAGGTCGCATATTAAAGTATCTATAGAGACAAGCTCTACAGAGCCATGCCTAGTTTTGACATCCCTGCCAAACTTGTCAGATTGTTCAGAATGACGATGGAGAATTCTCGTTGCTCCAACAAGGTCGGTAACGATCTCACTGAGACCTTTGATGTCAAAACCAGGTATGTATATGCTGCCAAGAAGCAGGGACACACAACATCAACGAATTCGACAACATTGATTAAATGTCACAATCGACAGCTTTAACTTTGAGGTAGTAAGTTACTTTGTCTACTTTGGCTCTGCTATCAATTCTGAAAACAACATCTCAGCAGAAATAAAACGAAGAATAACTCTTGCCAATCACTGTTTCTTTGGGCTGAGAAGGATATTGAGTAGTAAGGCCCTATCCCGATCAACTAAGGAGACTCTATATAAGACCTTGATCATCCCAGTCCTCCTTTATGGTGCGAAAGCATGGACTTTATCGAAAGCGGATGAAGATATCCTCGGTCGTTTCGAGAGAAAAATTATTCGTAAAATATTCGGTCCCGTTTGCGTTGACGGGTTTTCAACTACGAACTATACGACATCGACATCGACCTAGTAAAAAAAACCGCGCATAAGTCGTTTGAGATGAGTAGGACATGTAGAACGAATGGACATCAGCGCTCCAGCGCGTAGAGTCCGGAAGGAAAACCCAGTAGAGGAAGACCTCGCCTTAGGTGTCGCGCACAAGTAGAAGGGGACCTCAATCGCCTTGGAGTGCACAACTGGAGGGAGTTAACTAAGGACCTGACTAACTGGAGAGTCTTGTTGGTTGAGGCCTAGGTTCACTCCGAACTGTAGCGCCACCTAAGTAAGTAATTAAGGATATACATATCAAGTTTGATACATAATTTGGAACATAGAGAAATAATCGAAATAGATCATACATGTACCAACATATGTATAATAGCGAAAACGATTGAGCTATGTCCGCCCGTGCGTATGTCAGTGTACGATCAGACACTTATTACGAATATACACAGACCCTATGTAGGTATTTAATCTATCATTACAGCGTTTATTTCGATTATTTCTCTATGTGACATATGTATATGTGACGTATGTATGTACCATATCCTGAAGTAAAAAATCTGACGCGCCAGCATAAAGAAGAGAAGATAAGCACATAAGAATGTACATACATATGTATTACTAAGATTACAATAAACACTCTCCCATATTTTGCGTCCCAAAAAGGCAAGTAAACCGCTTCAAACAATTATGAAATTACTGTGGTAAGCGTACAAGAGTACAAGAATCTGGGTAGGTTCGGATTGTAGAATACGCAATGACAAAAAACAAGTGATTTGCATTATCGCAATATTCGAATAGAAGGTGTTTCGGATTAGCGAGACAACACGCAAATACGTTACGTAGATTGACATTATACATAAAGTCACCAAGTTTATTGGAAGGTGTTATGTTTCCCGACGAAACAAAAATTAACTTGTTTATCGTTTTTTACATCCCATCCTAGGGTATATTATGTTCAGCACGTAGTTTGTAGCATAAAGAAATAATTGAGATAGACCCTATAAAGTATATATATACATATATTTATGATCAGTATCAATAGCGAAGACTATTGAGCCATGTTTGTCTGTCCGTCCGCATGTCACTACTTTCTGGGACTTAAATTTTTAGCTAAAAGGATGAAATTTCATATTTGGACTTTTGACAACATTTTTCGATATCAAATAAAATAGTGAAGTTACGATAAATTGGTTGTAGCAGTAGGCGGATTAAAAAAATGGTCACACTTGTACAGCTTCTCTTTCTGATAAGCCCAAATATAAAATTTGAATCAGCCCTAATAAAGTGGGGGTGGCATTTTGAGATACAGTGCTGGCTAAGGGTATATTAAGTTTGCCACATACATATACATATGTATATTTATTTAATTAAGCTTAATACAAGCTATTCTTAACTAGCTAACATTATTTTTTTTTGTTTTTACAGGCCCACTATTTAATAATTTTAAACCTTAAACTATAATTACTTACTAAATTAAGAAAGGAAGGAAAAGGACAAGTAAGAAGAATTTCTCAGTGCCAATCTGCTGCAAGGGAAATCAAAACAACTTTGCATTCGGTTTGCCATGCACAACCATGACTGGCGCTGTAAAAATTAAGGCGGAAGAGTGGTACAGACATACGGTTGCGCGGGTTCGTGTTAAGGAAAATCATTTGGAACATAGCAAAGCAACCAATGTTTCCTCGTAGTAGTTGATGGACAAAGAGTATGTCAGTCACTTCTCGACGTTTTTCGAGTGATTGTACTTTGATCAGTATTAAACAATCCTCATATACCTTCAGTTTTATTCTAATTCCCCTTACTTGCATACAGGGGGTGAGTGCAGGAGGACATCTTCTTCCCCCTTACTCGTGGGACCCTAATGTCAAATTTTTCAAAAAAACATACAGAAAAGCTACAATCCGTCTGGAACGGATCGTATGATACCCTATCCTCCTCTCTATAAAGTGGGCGTGGCCAAATTGCATTTTGTACTCAAATATAGCTATAATGTCGAACGTTTGAGGATGTTACATGTGAAATTTCATGAAAATCGGTTTTTTGATGAAAACGCCCCCAAAAAGTGGGCGTGACCAAAACTGTTCTATGGGTGAATTGTAGGGAATCTGTATACCTAAATATTTAGTCTTAACAAAATTTTTCGGTTTCATATAATTTAGTGAAGTTATAAAAAAGTAGGCGTGGCAGTGGGCGGATGTAAAAAAATTTACACTTGTACTGTATCTTTTCGTCATAAGCCCAGATATGAAATTTCAGCGTCCTAGTTAATAATTTAAGGCCCAAAACTCGGTTTTGTGATGAAAACGCCCCCAAAAAGTGGGCGTGGCCAAAACTTTTGTATGGGTGGATTGTAGGGAATCTGAATGCCTAAATATTTGGTCTTAACAAAATTTTTCGGTTTCATATAATTTAGTGAAGTTATGAAAAAGTGGGCGTGGCAGTGGGCGGATTTCAAAAAAAGGCCCAAAAAGCGGTGACATACGGACGGACGGACGCACGGTCATCGCTCAATCGATCTCGCTATTGATGCTGATCACGAATATATATACTTTATAGGGTCTATCTCGATTATTTCTCTATGTTACAAACTATGTGTCAAACTTAATATACCCTTAGGATAGGGTATAACAATCTTTCTGAAGCGAAGAGTGCAACTGGATCGGGCACTCCTAGCTCTATAAAAACCGATCCAAAAGTTAGATTAGAGGAAGAACTGCTTCATGTTTCGGATGAGGAAAGCGTCGGTACAGTACGTCGGACGTCAATCTAGAATATCTCTTTCTAGATTCTAGTGACAGTTGTTCCGTCGCCAGCTCATCTTTCTCTAACTGGTCAACTAGTTCTAAGGGGTCTAAAAATTGCAAGTTGACCATCAAGAGACTAGGGACCAAGAAGTGGGACGACGCACTGAGCCGGAGAGAATAAGAGAGGAATTGTCACAGTCGGGAGGTAAGCCAATTGCTAACCTTCTGGAGGTGTCGGCTACTGCAGTAGACCTAAGCGTTGAGGAAATGATGGGACCACCGAAGTCCACGGCAAGCCATCGCCAGTCAGGGCAAAAGGCTGCCTCATCTGCCAATCAGGGGTCATCCGTTTCGACAGCGCTGCCATCACCATCAGAATCGCCCTCTACCTTAACGATGACGGGGTTAAACCCTCCATTGAGGAAGGAGGCACTTCTGAGTGCAGAAACAGGACTTCAGGACCATTCCAACGAGCCATTGCTACTCGCGGGGGAATGAGACTGTGGATCCTGCCTCGCCGGGTGACGTAAGCCCTGTCAATAGTGGGTTTCCTCGGCTATGAGTTTCGCTACTGTGGTTAGTAGTGTCGTCAATAGGCTAACGAACGCTGGTCGAAAGGAGCGAGGACTATCAGTTGAGAGGGCGGGAAGACATTTGCTCCCCACCTCAACCACTGTCAGACCTCGGCAAACAACGGACTCAAACCCTCCTGGGTCTGAGCTGGTTGCCTGCTCCTCCAAGACGGCCTTGAGTAGGTTACGACTTAGAACTGCTGGAGGAACTGGCAAGGGTTCGACTTTGTTGAGGAGTGAATGCCACCCACAAGCAGTCCACCCCAAACGCAGACGTACCCATGCTACGCTCAGTTAATCCGAGTAAAGGTTCAAAGCCCGAACCCAGGCTAAATGTACGTAGTTCCGAAGCTGTAGAGGACGGCTCTAACGCTTACGTAGGGAAACGTAGGAGAACGGTAAGAAGACTGTTTGGGATGAGAATGGAAAGCCATTTGCAATCCACCTCATCTGAACTTGTTGTAGGTCGTTCTAAGAGAGGAAGATACGAAGACTCGACGTATAGCAATTTCTGCTACTGAGATAAAATCAAGGCTTGTGAAGTGCTGTCGAGAAGAGCTTAAGGTTCTTGGAACACAGCACAAGGTTGCACTCTGCTGGGTTCGCGGACATGAAAATATACCGGGTAATGAGAAGGCTGACGATCTGGCAAGAAGAGGTTCAGAATCTACATCAGAACATGTCGACACAACGGTACGCAACCCGCCTTGCTCACTGAAGCTCGAAGCAGGGATTAGGGCCTGGAGGGAGGCTAACACTAGATGGTCCTCCCTAGACACTTGTGTCATCACAAGAAGTATATGGCCTTGCTGTGATAAGAATAGGACCGACAGAATTATACAGAAGGATAGGAAAACACTTTCTACCCTGATAGGAGTTATCAGGGGTCATAACACTCTGCGGTATCATATGAAGAAAATAAGATTAACAGAAGAAGACATATGTCGTGGATGTGGTGATGAGGAAGTCAATGAGGATACAACCCACTTTCTCTGCCACTGCCCAGGTGTTATCCACCTTAGATTTAGATATAGTGGGCGACACTTCTTCCGTGACCTAGAAGAATTATCCAATAGACCAATTAATGACATTTTGAACTACATAAAATCAACTGGATGGTTTGGTAGTTTGTAAGAATCGTATTCGCATTTTAAGGGTTAACCAATGGGCAAGGGACATCTTTCCCCTATCTATATCACAATGGGTCTGTATTGACCGCTGTGAATTCCTCCATCCGCCGACCCACGAACCTAACCTAACGTAGGGGTTAGAGAATTCCTTAGACCATCGTTTTACTAAACCAAGCATTGAGTTGGCCCTGCTAATAATGGAGTCAATATGGCAGCGAAAATTGAGTTATTTGCCACAGATGACACCCAAATCGCGTATAGGGAGACGAAGAGGTCAAGCTCATCTCCGATGAAATATGATAACCTAGGTGGCTGCCTTGAGGAATTCTAGAATTGGGTGTAATGGGGTTAGATACGGTGGATCTAAACAGCAACTTGTATTGTAGTACTTCATACGATTTAACTTACATAATAAATCTCGACTGAAAGCCAAGAACTTTAAGCTTGAAAATAACTATAGAGTGGGAAATTTAATCTAAGACTTTACTAAAATCGGTGGCAATTAAGTCCGTCGAATGAAGCACTTGGGGTCAGAGAATAAATTAGTTGGCATAAGAACTAGTTAGGTTAAGTCAGGTGAATGAGTTGACGGGAGAAGAGAAACTTGCACCCGTCACACTTAAATCAATGTAGATCAATTGTGATGACTTTAGGGGTTATACAATACTATAGAACCTACGTAAAACCAATGGATCTTCAAGCCATTCCGAGGCAATTATGAATTTATGCAAATCTTTTAAAGACCTGTTGGAAAGTTCATCTAAATCTTGGAAGAAATGTCTTTCCAGAATTTTGTTTCTCATTTGACAGAGTGCTGGGTAGTGACAGAGGAATTGTGGATTATCCTCATCCATCTCCTCGTTACCACAGCATCTGCATAGGTCGTCTGTGCTAAGCCTCATCTTCTTTGTGTGATATTTCAGCATGTTATGTCCGGTAATTACACTCACGAGAGAAGACAAGAATTTTTTACTCATTTGTAAGATTCTTTCGGTTTTTTGTTTGTTGTAGAGTGGTCACATTTTCCTAGTTGTAACACAGGAGTCGGGCCTGCTCCATCATCAGCTCATCAGCTCTTCCGAGAACTCAGCAAAGTCTTTCGTTGTGCTGCTTACAAGTTTCGATTTTATTTCAATGGCAGAAATTAAAAAACTATGCATCATATAGAAATTTTGCATCATATAGAAAAAAATCAAGCGTCTAATGTCTCAACCAGAGGACCAATTTCAGGAAAAAAATTTAAGGAAGCAGAAGAAAGCAATAAGCTGGATAGGATTTGCTTGGAAGTGGCCAGGAGGAAGTTCGAATGATACAGACTGGGACAGTATATTTACTTGCAACACATAGCGATTTAATAGACAATAGCAATACGCAATATCACATAAATAAACATGTAACGAAAATTACTGACGATTGAACCCGCAAATACAACGGAGTCACAGAGGAAATTAATGCGAACAATACCGATAAGTATGACCAAATAATCTTTAACAAACTACATAAAGATTTTGAAAGATGAAATCGGACAGATAGTAATAACACGACAACTTGCAAAGAAAGGCATCGAACATTCTAGTCTATTAAATAAACCAGAAATTATTGATACATATAGTATGTACTATCAAAATAGAAACACTATGATATTAGTGAAAGGTTGGCTATTTCTATGTGTAATCTGTTTAATAGTGTTCTTATCTGGCCAACCGTAAAAAATATAAAAGAATATATTTAAGCTTTCCTTCGGATTAAAAAATCGGATTTTAGTGGCTGAATTCTTAGCAACCCAGCAATATAGCAAGTTTGATACATAGTTTGTAACATATGTATGTAGAAACATACAGAAAAGCTACAATCCGTATAGAACGAATCGTATAATACCCTATCCTCCTTCTTATGCAGCCCTTATAAAGTGGGCGTGGCCACGTTGCATTTTGTACTGAACTACGACGATAACGTCAAACTTTTGAGGATGTTGCATGTAAAAATTTATGTCCACTTTATACCTTATCCTAAGGGTATATTTAGTTTGATACATAGTCTGTAACATAGAGAAATAATCGATAGCGTCAATAGCGAAATCGATTGAGCGATGACCATCCGTTCGTCCGTCCATCCGCCTTAAATTTTGAGCTACGAGAATAAAAGTTCATATCTGAACTTTTTGAAATCCGCCCAATGCCACGCACACTTTTTCATAACTTCACTAAATTATATGCAACCGAAAAATTTTGTTAAGACCAAATATTTAAGCATTTTGATTCTCCACAATTCACACATACAATATTTTTGGCGACTCCCACTTTTTGGGGTCGTTTTCATAAAAAAACCGAATTTGATGAAATTTTACATGGAACATCCTTAAACGTTCGACGTTATCGTTGTATATATTTCAGTACAAAATGCAATATGGTCACGCCCACTTTATAAGGACTACATAGAAAAGAGGATACGGTATCATCCGATCCGTTGCAGACGGATTGTAGCTTTTCTGTATGTTTTAATCTAGTGTATCTAGTGTCCAATTTAGGGGTGGGTCGTTTTCGTTTTTTATGTTAACGAAACGAAACAGCTATTAAAAAAAATAACTAGTTACCAAAAACCGTACATGATTAACCCAGATAACGCTAAAAATGGAAATAACAAAAACCGCAGAAAACGAAAAGACTATTAACGAACGGGTGAAGTATTTATTGATATTCGTTTTTCTCCCTTACGCGTTTTCCATGTGTGTGCGCAACAGATACACAGTGGGAAAAAAGCACTTCAGAGGGACTTTGTAAGCATATACATATGTACATAGAACGAAGTTCGAAGCGCTTACTCACTGCATGTCCCTCCGTTTCCTTTTTACTATATATGATGTCTGCAGGCGTAAGCACTTACGGACAAGTTACTGAGAAGCACTACTTCAGCGCTTCCTAAGAAGCCAGAAGTAAGCGCTTATGCTAAGATCAGTATGAAGCGCTGCTAAAGCACTGTAGAAAAGGCAGATGTAAGAGCTTATGCCAAGATCAGTATGAAGCACTGCTTAAGTGCTTCAGAAGAAGGGTAAAGTAAGCGGTTTCGACTGGTTTTATAAGAAGCTCTACTTTAGCAATTCAACAGGAAGCAAAGGAAAACGCTATTTATGATTGCGAATAAGCACAGTTGAAAAAAATAGAATGCCTATAGTTCAAGTTTAATTTTAAAGTAAAATATTTGTATTTTGTATTAAAATTTCATAATTATTTATTTATAGCAAAATAATAGTAAAAGTTAAAAAGACAATCTTGCATTTAAATTCACTTACATTATTTTATGTGTCCATAATAAAAAATATATATGGACGTAGTAAAATGTTTAAAGTTAAAAGCAACAGTCTTCAAAAGAAGCAAACAAAAATATTCCATTCAATGCATTCCAAGATATTTCCTTATATGTTTGTATGTATGTATGTACATAGTTGAAAATAAAACAATTTTCAAAAGAAACAATAACAATGTTACATTAATTGCATTTATGAATATACATATAATTACACGTAGTTAAAATATATATATTTTATATATATATAGGTACTTCTACATACCTATAGTTGAAAAAAAACAGAACAAAAGTAATATTTTATTCGTTCCATTTAAGAAAATATGTATGTGATTAAAAAACAAAAAACAATTTCCAAAAAAACAAAAATGAAATATCGAATTAAAAAACAAGACATTCTTAATTAAAATTTAAAATCACCAAATTATTTTTCATGTAAATTTCTATATTTTTCGTCGTGTTTTTATACCCTATCCTAAGGGTATATTAAGTTTGACACATAGTTTGTAACATAGAGAAATAATCGAGATAAACCCTATAAAGTATATATATTCGTGATCAGCATCAATAGCGAAATCGATTGAGCGATGACCGTCCGTCCGTCCGTCCGTCCGTATGTCACCGCTTTTTGGGCCTTAAATTTTGAGCTAGGACGATGAAATTTCATATCTGGGCTTCTGAGAAAAAGATACAGTACAAGTGTAAAAATTTTTGAAATCCGCCCACTGCCACGCCCACTTTTTCATAACTTCACTAAATTATATGAAACCGAAAAATTTTGTTAAGACCAAATATTTAGGCATTTAGATTCCCTACAATCCACCCATACAAAAATTTTGGCCACGCCCACTTTTTGGGGGCGTTTTCATCACAAAACCGGTTTTTGGGCCTTAAATTTTTAACTAGGACGCTGAAATTTCATATCTGGGCTTCCAAGAAAAAGATACAGTCCAAGTGTAAAATTTTTTTACATCCGCCCACTGCCACGCCTACTTTTTTATAACTTCACTAAATTATATGAAACCGAAAAATTTTGTTAAGACCAAATATTTAGGCATTCAGATTCCCTACAATCCACCCATACAAAAGTTTTGGCCACGCCCACTTTTTGGGGGCGTTATTATCAAAAAACCTATTTTGATAAAATTTTACATGTAACATCCTCAAACGTTCGACATTATAGCTATATTTGAGTACAATATGCAATTTGGCCATGCCCACTTTATAGAGAGGAGGATAGGGTATCATACGATCCGTTCCAGACGGATTGTAGCTTTTCTGTATGTTTTTTTGCTGTGATTATTTATCTGCTCCAAAATTTTCGTAGACTGCCGAATATCTTTTTTAATGACTTGTAAAAAATTCTCCAATTTGTAAGCGAAATATTTATTAATATTCCCAAATTGCTGAACGCATTCTGGTAATTGCAGCAAATTATGTACATACATATGTTATAGCTAATTTTGTTATTCCCATACAAAACCCCAAAATTTGTTACAGATGTATTTAGCATCTCTTGTACACATTCTAAGTTTTTATACCCTATCCTAAGGGTATATTAAGTTTGACACATAGTTTGTAACATAGAGAAATAATCGAGATAGACCCTATAAAGCATATATATTCGTGATTAGCATCAATAGCGAAATCGATTGAGCGATGACCGTCCGTCCGTCCGTCCGTATGTCACCGCTTTTTGGGCCTTAAATTTTGAGCTAGGACGATGAAATTTCATATCTGGGCTTCTGAGAAAAAGATACAGTACAAGTGTAAACATTTTTGAAATCCGCCCACTGCCACGCCCACTTTTTCATAACTCCATTAAATTATATGAAACCGAAAAATTTTGTTAAGACCAAATATTTAGGCATTCAGATTCCCTACAATCCACTCATACAAAAGTTTTGGCCACGCCCACTTTTTGGGGGCGTTTGCATCATAAAACCGATTTTTGGGCCTTAAATTTTTAACTAGGACGCTGAAATTTCATATCTGGGCTTCTGACGAAAAGGTACAGTAGAAATGTAAATTTTTTTTACATCCGCCCACTGCCACGCCTACTTTTTTATAACTTCATTAAATTATTTGAAACCGGAAAATTTTGGTAAGACCAAATATTTAGGTATTCAGATTCCCTACAATTCACACATAGAACAGTTTTGGTCACGCCCACTTTTTGGGGGCGTTTTCATCAAAAAACCGATTTTGATCAAATTTTATATGTAACATCCTCAAACGTTCGAGTTTATAGCCATATTTGAGTACGAAATGCAATTTGGCCACGCCCACTTTATAGAGAGGAGGATAGGGTATCAGACGATCCGTTCCAGACGGATTGTAGCTTTTCTGTATGTTTTTTGTTGCAATTGTTGGAACACGAAATAAGCCTGTATGCTGCAAAAAATGTATATACATGCTCTGCAGAATTCTTCATCAAGAAAATATTTTTGAAGCACAATTCCTGTGTACAAATTATTTATTTGACGAAATTCTACGGCTTTTCATTTAAACCTCTTGGTTTTCTGCAGAATTCTTTCAGAATGTGACTTCTGAATGAAAGTAGCTTGGTGTTTAGATTTTTTTTTATCTGCAGTTAATTTTCTACGACAATGTTTTCAATCCAAATGTTTGGTAATTTTTTTTCCTAACTCCCATATCAATTAAGTGCATGACGTCAAGTGGAAACTGTGTCACCATTTCTATATTAATATCTTCCAAGATGTTACGATTATTTTGAAAATATTGACTATGATAAGTTCTTTCAACCCTGAATTTAAAGTCCTCGTCTGTTCTTAAATAAGATGAGATGATGAGAGTCTAAAATTTTTTCTTTCAGCAGTTTAATTACATTTAGAACATTTTTTACCATCAGTATGACCGAGTGTACAAGTAATAAATGCCCTTGCTGGCTTATCGCAAATAAAAAATTTATTTTAAAAGCAACGTTTTTTTATTTATTATTCTTTATTATTCATCCTGAGTTGGTTAAATGTCTTACTTCAGTAACAACTTTTGATAGAAATTTCTGGCTTCCGTGAACCCATATACGCATCAATTAGAAATGACTTACTTCCAGGCAAGTTAGCAATGCACCCTAATATAGGCCAGAGTTGGGTTCCACTGCTCTTAAACACCATCGATTCCTATGTTTATTAATATAGGGGTGTTCAGCTAAATCCACCATCTGCTGAAAACTGCTGTAACCCGTAATGAAAATATTCTCCTGGATGAACTTTTAATAATTTAATTGGTTTATTTTTTCCTTCTATTAAACTCTTGTTCGAAAGTGGAATAACTAACCCCCTTTTCATTTATATTTTAATTAGATCCTGACAGGCCTTCCTCTTTATTGTATTTTCTGTGCTCCAATTTCTTATTTCTCCACGAAATGTTTGACTTTGGTTCAGAGTATTATTTTTAAACATTTCTTCATAGTGGTTATTTATTTTATTATTATCGGATACACCATTAAAATAACTATATAAATTGATTTAATTTTGGACATCTAAGTGCTTATTTTTCTTTCGTTTTGAAATCAGACGTCTCATGTGCCGTTTACTAACGCCTTAAATATGTTGACTCATTTTCTGTACAATATGGACAAATATGTATGTATTATATATATGTATATAATAAATAAGGTGGCCAAAGGATGGTGATGCGGAATATATGGGAACACAAGCGTTCTCACCCTAGCCTCTCACTATCAACTCCTACTCTAAACCTCCACGTTGGTGGCTGCTGGGTGCCTAGGACCTCGGCTGGAGATTGGGTAACCAACCCCTTTGAAAGGTCGTTGATGGTTGCAAACGAGAGAGGGGGGAGGAGTGTTTTGCCACTAAGACACTTCCTCTTAATCTGGACGGCAGCGGATGAATTCTCCAGGTGGAATCAACGGTGGCGCTCAGAGTTCCAGTCAGGCCGAACTTTCTAGTGTAATCCCTATATGAGCTGCTCTGACTTATTCGGATCCCAGATCTATAGGGATCTCTAACCATGAGCCAGGGTGTTGGAAAAGAGTTAGTGGCGGATGAGCCCTTAATGGGCCAACGGCACCACTCATATCCCCGAAGTGGGTTACTGACTCCGGAAAATCCGGCCCCTCGTTTTAGGGGTATAAAAGGGAAATGGTCCTCCAGGTTGGGGGTTGTGCGTAGGGGTAACTTCCCGACCACGGAAAAACCATATAGTTTCGAAAAACATACAAGCCTCGGATATAGATGGACTCCCTGTTGACGACCCCAGCAATCGAAATAAGGACAACGACCTTCGGATCCGCACGTGGAATGTTCGGACCCTTAACAGACCGCGTGCAGCCGAAGAATTAGCAGAGGCCCTAGTCTGCTATAAGGCAGACATCACCGCCATCCAGGCAGTGCGATGGGATGGGCCGGGCAAAAAAAGGATGAAAATCTGTGCCATTGCTATAGAGAACAGAAACAGCGCTTATGTGGATTTGTCATAACCGGCAGACTTAGGCAAGAAGTTTTAAGCTTTCGACACGTGAGCGAACGATTTATGACAATCCGCATCAAGGCTAAATTCGCCAACATAAGCCTTATATGCACTCACGCTCGCACAGAAGACAAGGACGACGCCACCAAAGAATGTTTCTACGAACTTCTCGACAAAACCTACGAGCAATGCCTTAAATATGACGTTAAAATCGTTCTGGGTGATTTTAACGCCAAGACAGGAAAGGAGGACATCTTTGGTAGGACGATTGGTAAGCACAGCCTCCACCACACCACGTCCGGAAACGGACTTAGGCTTATTTACTTCGCTGCGGGAAGAAACGTCACAAGAGCAAGCACACGGTTTCCTCATCTCAATATCCACAAGGGGACATGGCGGTCTCCTGATCATCAAACGGTCAATTAAATTGATCATATTGCGATCGACGTAAGGCATGCCTTCAGTATTCTGGATGTCCGAACTTTCCGAGCAGCCAACATCGACTCGGATCTATACCTTGTTGCAGCCACGGTACGAATGCGGATATCCCTAACGTCACAACAAAGAAGAAATACTGTGAGAAGATATAACGTTGAAAAGCTGCAATCGCAAGAGATCGCCAGAACCTTTGCCGAACGCGTATCCCGAAATCTCGCTACAACTCTTATGCCGCCAGCATCAAATGCCGAGACCCAATGGCAACGCTGCCAACATGCCATCAGAAGTGCCGCAACTGATGTACTGGGTTTCGCTCGACCACCACAAAGAAACCCATGGTTTGACGAAGAATGCCGTCAAGCAAATGCAACTAAACAAGAGGCATACAAAGAGGCGCTGCAAAGAAGGACGAGAGCGGCTCGTGAGCTCTACGAGCCAAAGAGACGGGAAGAACATCGGCTTCTCCGAAAGAAGAAAAAAGAGCACTTAAATCCAACAAGGCTGCTGGACCTGTCGGCTTACTAGCCGAGCTGGAAATGACCAGGTAGAGAGCATACACTAACTCATTTCTAAAATTAGGTCAGGTGAATGTATGCCTGTCGAATGGAATCTCGGGCACCGTTTGCCCGATTCACAAGAAAGGAGATTCCCTAAATTGCGCCAATTACAGAGGTATCAGTCTCCTCAACATCGCGTACAAGATCCTATCTGCCATATTGTGTGAACGTCTGAAACCCTTCGTCAACAACCTGATTGGGCCCTATAAGTGTGGTTTCAGACCAGGAAAGTCCACAATCGATCAAATTTTCACACTTCGGCAGATCCTGTAAGAAACTCAGGACGTCCAAATCGATACCCACCATCTCTTCATCGATTTTAAGGCCGCATATGACAGCATCTATAGAGACAAGCTATACAGAGCCATGTCTAGTTTTGGCATCCCTGCCAAACTCGTTCGCCTGTGCAGGATGACGTTGGAGTATTCTCGCTGCTCCATCAAGGTCTGTAACGATCTCATCGAGACCTTTGATGTCAAAAAAGGATTTAGACAAGGCGACGCGCTGTCACGTGACCTTTTTAATATCATACTTGAAAGAATTGTGCGAAACTCACAAGCCAACACCGGAGGCACAATCTTTCAAAACTCTGTGCAACTACTAGCTTACGCCGACGACATCGACATAATTGGGAGAAAACAGCGGGTTGTCACCGGTGCGTTCGCTAGTATTGCAACAGAGGCTGGCAAAATGGGTTTAGCGGTAAACGCCGCAATCTACAGCTATAACTTTGAGGTAGTAAGGGACTTTGTCTACCTTAGCTCTGCTATCAATTCTGACAATAACACCTCGGCAGAAATAAATCGAAGAATAACTCTTGCCAATCGCTGTTTCTTTGGGCTGAGAAGGCAATTGAGTAGTAAGGCCCTATCCCGAACAACTAAGGAGACCTTGATTATAAGACCTTGATCACCCCAGTCCTCCTTTACGGCGCTTAAGCATGGACTTTATCGAAAGCGGATGAAGATATAAGTAAGTAAGTAAGTAAATAAGGATGAAGATATCCTTGGTCGTTTCGAGAGAAAAATCCTTCGTAAAATATTCGGTCCCGTTTGCGTTGACGGGTTTTGGAGGAGAAGATTCAACGACGAACCATACGAGCTGTACAGCGACATCGACCTAGTCAAAAAACTGCGCATCAGTCGTTTGCGATGGCTAGGACATGTAGAGCGAATGGACACCAGTGCTCCAGCCTGCAGAGTCTTCGAATCAAAGCCAGAGGGACAACGCAGTAGAGGAAGACCTCGCCTTAGGTGGCGCACACAAGTTGAAGGGGACCTGAACAAGCTTGGAGTGCGCAAGTGGAGGCAGTTAGCTACGGACCGAGCTAACTGGAGAGGCTTGTTAGTTGAGGCCCAGGTTCACCCCTAACTGTAGCGTAACCTAAGTAAGTAAGTATATAATAAGTAAATAAATGACTGTTAACTTACCGAAGGATTAAAAATAAACAACAGTAAAAACACAGCTTACCATGAGCTGTCTTTGAGCAATGTCTTTCATACCATGCGAGTGGTACCAAGTGCTTAGAAGAATCTTCCTTTAGTCCTTTAGTTATGAAGAGTAAGCGTTTACACACAGCCTCTTCTGGAAGCGCTTACTATTTTTCTCACTGGGTAATGATTCGTTCGCAATTCGTATGCCTGTGTTGAATTTTGTGTATCTATTCTTTTTATACCCTATCCTAAGGGTATATTAAGTTTGACACATAGTTTGTAACATAGAGAAATAATCGAGATAGACCCTATAAAGTATATGTATATATTCGTGATCAGCATCAATAGCGAAATCGATTGAGCGATGACCGTCCGTCCGTCCGTCCTTCCGTCCGTATGTCACCGCTTTTTGGACCTTAAATTTTGAGCTAGGACGATGAAATTTCATATCTGGGCTTCTGAGAAAAAGATACAGTACAAGTGTAAACATTTTTGAAATCCGCCCACTGCCACGCCCACTTTTTCATAACTTCATTAAATTATATGAAACCGAAAGATTTTGTTACGACCAAATATTTAGGCATTCAGATTCCCTACAATCCACCCATACAAAAGTTTTGGCCACGCCCACTTTTTGGGGGCGTTTTCATCACAAAACCGATTTTTGGGCCTTAAATTTTTAACTAGGACGCTGAAATTTCATATCTGGGCTTCCAAGAAAAAGATACAGTACAAGTGTAAAATTTTTTTACATCCGCCCACTGCCACGCCTACTTTTTTATAACTTCACTAAATTATATGAAACCGAAAAATTTTCTTAAGACCAAATATTTATTATTTGGATTCCCTACAATCCACCCATACAAAAGTTTTGGCCACGCCCACTTTTTGGGAGCGTTGTCATAAAAAAACCTGTTTTGATAAAATTTTACATGTAACATCCTCAAACGTTCGACATTATAGCTATATTTGAGAACAAAATGCAATTTGGCCACGCCCACTTTATAGAGAGGAGGATAGGGTATCATACGATCCGTTCCAGACGGATTGTAGCTTTTCTGTATGTTTTTATTTGTTAATATCAGCACTAATAAAGTAGGGGAGGCTTCAGAGGCCAATATACATGGTAATTGATCGGGAAACTTTTGATCGCCTAAAACATGGATTGGATCGGGTCAGTGCTTTAGACTAGGTAACTTGGGCTAGCATTACGCGTTTCCGAAATAAAAAGTACAAAGGTAAGCAAGGACAACGAAGGGTTCAAACATGTATGAGGATCAACTAAAGAGATGGAAGAAGCATTTTGCCACGGTTTCAAACCATGTATTCGCTAGCAAGGTGTCCGAGTAAGAAATACCCGAATTCGTGCCACATCCCCCAGTAAGGATAAAATCATTACCGCAATCAAAGCACTCAAAAAACAACAAGGTATCAACAACTGCATTGGCTGATCAAGTGCACCCATTTGTTGGGACAGTTTGGGAGGCCGAGAGCTTTCCGGATGAATGGAAAAAGGGAATAATCGACAAACTCCGTAAAAAAGGCAACCTAATGCGGTGCGAAAACTGACGACATTTTTGCGTCCTGCCTGCTGTGATTAAGGTAATAGCTTGAATTATCCTTGAGCCGAACAAGTAGTTTTCCTTTCTGGATTCTCTTGTGTCGACCACATCAACACTCTGCGGATCATTATCGAGCAGTGCGTTAAATATCGTTCACCACTTCACCTCCTATTCATCGATTTTGGAATGATTAATAGTATCAATCGGGAATTCATTTGGAGCGCCTTGCTCAGGAGAGGTATTTCAGATAAACTAATAGCAATTATTAAGGCTACATAGAGGAAGGCTGTCTGAGGAGTTCGAAGTTCAAAGAGACACCAATATTGTTTTTATTGGTGATTAGCGATGTGCTTAATGCTGCTTTGTCAACGGGAAATGGAAGCAAAGTCTGCTTTCGGGATGCCAACCAAAATTTGGCGAAGTAATTCCATAAGCTTATGTAAACACCAAAAACGAAAAAGCTTTTGTTAATAGGTGTCTACGCAATATCTTAAGGATTTTCTGGTCAAACCGTATCTCTAACGAACAGCTTTATCGGAGAATGGGCTCTGTACCAATAGGCACAACTATATAACGACAGAAGTGGCAGTGGATTGGATACTCTTTCCGAAAAGGTTACAGGTACATAGCTAACCAAGCGATATAATAGATCCCGCTATCTCATGATGGCAGGATATGCGGTGGTCCTATATGCACATTGCGCAGAACAGTAGAGAAGGAAGCACGGCAACTAGAAAAGGGGCTTCAAGACATAAGAAAAAATATGACGGCCAATTTGTAGAAAAAATATAGAAGCTTTATCTTTTTTAAGGGAATGTTCAAATCTACTAGGTAATAAGTGTATGAGTGACGGCATGCCAATAATGCTAATTGCTCCAAATTTTCATAAGCCCAGATACAAAACTTTAAGTTTCTAGTTCAAAAATTATAGTTCAATAAGTGATGACATACGGACATACTAGTGATATACACCCATGCTATCCGGAAATTCGAAATCATATTGTTTTTGAGGTGCTCCTATCATACTGATCATACCACACAATGTGCGGCTTTGAGTAATGTATGTACGTATGTATGTATGTACATATGTTTATGTTTAAGTTTCTTTTCAACGAGATATGGCTGATGGCTATTATTAAAATCGGATACCATATGAAAATTATGTAAGTTTCATTGTACTTTAGTTACTGCTTCTTTTAGTAACAAATGCATACATACATACATACACATACATATATGTTCATAATGAGAAGTTAAGTGATGGTTATTTCAATTCATTTATTATACTACCGTTTAGACTGTGAATAATGTGGGCTCAAATGTGGTAGTAATAGGTTTGAATTGTAATTATCAAAAAAGGGAGAAAAACAAAGATTGGTAAACGATTGGTAAATAAAGCATTGAGCTTGATTTGATCATAAAGTCTTTTAAGCGAAGCAAATAGCTTGGGCATAGGTCAAGAGATGATATTTGATTGGAATGCAAGTGGCGGAAATTGGACTTGATGAGAAAAATATCATACTTTAATCACTTATAAATCCTCAAGATCATTCAGTTGTTTAAAAATTTACATGACGCGTTTGTAATGGCTGCATGTCAAACTGAAGGAGTTATTACTTCTCGATAGTAATTGGTCAGCATTTGTGGGGAATGCTTCGAGAGCATACTATTCACAAATGAATGGCTAATTAGCTTGAAAAGACATAAGTGGACGTTTTGCGCATTTTGTTGATTGCTAGCTTCCGTTGTGTGGCTTGGAAATCAAGTTACGGTTTAAAAATACGGAAAACTTAAATATTTTGTTTGTTTGTTTATTTATTTATTAGGTTGTTGCCCGGAATTACATAATATGATGCTTCATCCAGTTTTTACGGATTTTCGTAAGTGAATAAGTGCTGGATTGTCAGATAGTCTGATTTTATAACAACATTTAATTATGTTTATTTGTGTGTATAAATTTGGTTTTTTTATACCCCATCCTAAGGGTATATTAAGTTTGACACATAGTTTGTAACATAGAGAAAACATACAGAAAAGCTACAATCCGTCTGGAACGGATCGTATGATACCCTATCCTCCTCTCTATAAAGTGGGCATGGCCAAATTGCATATTGTACTCAAATATAGCTATAATGTCGAACGTTTAAGGATGTTACATGTAAAATTTTATCAAAATAGGTTTTTTGATGATAACGCCCCAAAAAATGGGCGTGGCCAAAACTTTTGTATGGGTGGATTGTAGGGAATCTGAATGCCTAAATATTTGGTCTTAACAAAATTTTTCGGTTTCATATAATTTAGTGAAGTTATGAAAAAGTGGGCGTGGCAGTGGGCGGACTTCAAAAATTTTTACACTTGTACTGTATCTTTTTCTCAGAAGCCCAGATATGAAATTTCATCGTCCTAGCTCAAAATTTAAGGCCCAAAAAGCGGTGACATACGGACGGACGGACGGTCATCGCTCAATCGATTTCGGTATTGATGCAGATCACGAATATATATACTTTATAGGGTCTATCTCGATTATTTCTCTATGTTACAAACTATGTGTCAAACTTAATATACCCTTAGGATAGGGTATAATAATCGAGATAGACCCTATAAAGTATATATATTCGTGATCAGCATCAATAGCGAAATCGATTGAGCGATGACCGTCCGTCCGTCCGTATGTCACCGCTTTTTGGGCCTTAAATTTTGAGCTAGGACGATGAAATTTCATATCTGGGCTTCTGAGAAAAAGATACAGTACAAGTGTAAAAATTTTTGAAATCCGCCCACTGCCACGCCCACTTTTTCATAACTTCACTAAATTATATGAAACCGAAAAATTTTGTTAAGACCAAATATTTAGGCATTCAGATTCCCTACAATCCACCCATACAAAAGTTTTGGCCACGCCCACTTTTTGGGGGCGTTTTCATCACAAAACCGATTTTTGGGCCCTAAATTTTTAACTAGGACGCTGAAATTTCATATCTGGGCTTCCAAGAAAAAAATACAGTACAGGTGTAAATTTTTTTTACATCCGTCCACTGCCACGCCTACTTTTTTATAACTTCACTAAATTATATGAAACCGAAAAATTTTGTTAAGACCAAATATTTGGGTATTTAGATTCCCTACAATTCACCCATAGAACAGTTTTGGCCACGCCCACTTTTTGGGAGCGTTATCATCAAAAAACCTATTTTGATAAAATTTTACGTGTAACATCCTCAAACGTTCGACATTATAGCTATATTTGAGAACAAAATGCAATTTGGCCACGCCCACTTTATAGAGAGGAGGATAGGGTATCATACGATCCGTTCCAGACGGATTGTAGCTTTTCTGTAACTTTTATATAAGGTAATAGATTCTCACTTGGCGATATTAAGTTCTAAGCAGTTTTTGGAGCAAAAGTGCGAAAAACTGTCTATATCCTGTTGAAGGAGACAGTAGTCCTGAGATGAAGAGATGGTTTTAAAAAATTTGGTGTCATCAGCGTAGAGAGAAAGGGAGGAGTGTTTTATAATCATATCGACATCGTTTATGGTTAAAATGAAAAAAAGGGGGCGAAGATGGCTGCCTTGTGGAACACCAGAGATGGCCGAAAAAGGAGCCGATAGGATGGATCTGAAGCGAACACTATAAAAACGGTCTTTCAGGTAGGAAGATATCCATTTTAACACTATGGGTTCGAAACCGAGGGCAGACAATTTGAAAAGGATCAGGTTGTGAGATATCGTATCAGAAGCTTTACTGAAATCAGTTGCAATGACGTCTACTTCCTTGCCATTCTCTAAAGCAGAGAGGGCAAATGACACGAATTCGACGAGGTTTGTCGTAGTTGATCTACCTTTTAGAAAGCCATGTTGGTTAGGGGAAATAAGAGACTTGCACTGAAAGCTTAAGACTTCGTATAAAATACTTTCAAAGAGTTTGGGTGTATGGAAAAGTCTAGCAATTGGACGATAATTTGTTACTTCGTTCCTTGAGCCCTTTTTGTGAATCGGGGTTATGTAAGAGGTTTTCCAAATCTGAGGAATTCTCCCGGAGAAAGAGATAGTCGAAAGAGATGAGAGAGGGGGAGGGAGAGATTGGACGAACATTTTTTGAGAACGATGGCAGGGAGACCATCCGGACCAGGCGAGAATTCATCATTAAGACCCAGTAATTTATTTTCGATAAGAGTAGGATGAAAGTGTTGAGACAGAAAGGGACAATCAGAGAAGTTAAGTAGATGATTGAAGGGATCCGGATCGAAGGAGTTGTCGGCAAAAGATTGTTTGAAATAGATGGCAAAAAAGTTAGCAAGTAAGTGGAGCAGTTGATGAAATGTTTTCAAAAGAGAGGGAGGGAGGGTAACCGTAAGATTTTCTTTTATAGTTGACGAATTGGAAAAAACACTTAGGGTCGTTTATAAGATAAAGGTATGGTCATCATCTCGAAAGAGATTGAAAGTAGGGGGAGATAACTCGTGGCTCTTTATGTCGGGGATCAAATTGATTTCAGTCAGAGCATATATGTCGAACGAGAGAGCATGGGTTTTTGACCGCAGGCCTCTTACGTTCTGGTATTAAAGGGTAAAAGGAATCTTGTAGAGGAGAGGAAAGTGGAAGGGTGGTTGAGATACTGACAAGGGTGGCGAGTTATGGAATTCGTTCCGCCTAAATTGATTAAATTATTAATACCTCTTTCGAAAGTCAAACCTCTCTATTAAAAGAATGAAAATCTTTTGAAATCAAATTGAATTTAATGCATTTTATTTACACGGAAAATGGATTTCACATTTCAACGCCATCTGTTAGCGATCCCATTTTCGTGAGGAACAAAATTAGCCGAGTGTCAATTCCGCAGAGTTTGTCATTCTTTAGAATCAATATTTTCTCGTTCATATGCAAAATTGAATTTTCAGATATCATCCACACCTGAAAGTATGCAATTTTGGATTTTTACAATTTTCCAAATTTTCCGGTGGAAATTTTCGGCTCCATAGTGAGTTTACCTGGTTCAATACGAATCCAACAAAATAATCCCCATGCAAATCGCATAATGTTAAGCCGAGTTATGCGCGTTCGAACCGACACCAATTAATTTCTATATACATATGTATATGTATGTGTATATATGTAGATTTAAGATCACTCAAAAGTTTTTCATTGAAATTAGGTAACAGCAACATATCCACCAATTTAATAAAATAGTCAAAAACGTGTATACCATCATTTGCATCAATTAAATCACCTATCATGAGAAGCACAAAATGAGTAAAACTTTTCATTTGCTTGACACTCATTTTGAATGAACTGTTTTGTATGTGGGACTTTTCGATTGGAGGACTAATATTTTCTATTTCTGTGTCAACATTTGCTTTTTGCAGTTAAAGACTTCTAATGAAAACAACTCATATTCTTTATCCATGTACTCCTAGGCCATTCTTTTCTAAATTCTGAAAAACGTTCACCAAAGATCTTAAAGAAATATTCATACCACTTTCGCTCATGTCTTTTGATTTTATAAATCCAGCAACAAAAATATTTGTAAGTTTTCCATATTAATAATTTGGTAGTACAGCTTATATATTCCGCAAACTTTTTGATGACCTGATTTTGAGCCGAGGGGTCGATTATTTCAAAATCATCTAGGTACAGGAAAACTGGTAGTGTAATTTTATTTCTATCTATATTGATGCTTTCCAAAATTCACCGTTGATAAAATTTTGATACGAATATGAATTTAAAAGTTGAACTACTCCTCGGCTCTCCAAATACTTCTTAATCTAAAAAGGTATATCTAGAAGACATATTTCGACGTTGTTTGATGCTACTGTAGGATTGCTATTAATTACAACTTATGAAAGGTCATTGCTTAGTATGTATGTCATTTTAGGAATGTTTAAAAAAGTGTGCGGCCTCCAATTGCTTAAAAAATTTATATTTGATATTTACTTTAATAAATGGTTGAGAAATATTTTTTGAAACCTCTTCTATTAATGAATTTTTGTGATTTTTTGAAAGGAACTGCTGAATAATTTTAACAATGAGATCTGTTATTGAGTGTGTGATAAGTTGTTGAATTTCTACAATATTTTTACGAGAGATTACGGTATTGGAATGCAATTTAAGCAGGAAAGATAATGTTAACTTTTAAAAGAAATCTGATTTTCTACTGGCTCATTTGATTGAGAAGATGGAGTAATGGATTGGACAACTAAAGAATCATTGTTATAATTTGTACTACTTCTGCTGTTACTATTAACTTTCTTGTTTCGTTGTCATGTTTTGCCATATGTTTATTATTTTTTCCAATGTGGACATTAGATCATTTATAGTTTTTACGTGCACTAAGGCTTGTAGCCTTATATATATATAACAGGAGGGACTTGATGCAGTCTTTAGAATCTAAGAAAAAATTAAATTCTATAATGATTAAATGTTAAATGTTTCGGTTTATTTTAATACAAAAGACAATCTTTTGAAGGGTTGGGGTCACAATCCCGAAAACCAAAATCCCGAAAAGCCAAAAACCCGAAAATGAAAATTTTTGTATGGAGTTGAAGAAACTTTGCATATAACATGATATGAAAAACTTTTTAAAAAACTAACTTCTGTGTAACGAGAAGGCAGTAGCTCTGGCCGAATGGGGCAGAAATCATTGAGTAAAGAGATATTAAACCTTTACCCCTCCTTCCTTTCAAAACCCATTTGTTTACATTGCTTTTGTTGTAATTCGCTCCTCGTCTGTGAATACGTGTGAGCATTGGCAGAAACCTTTGGTGCATGTCTAAACTAGAATCGATAGATGTCAGCACTGAAAAATAGTTTTGGCTGAATGTATCCCATCATAAGCTATGGTGAAACAATCAATTTTAATGACTTTCTGCCAAAAAGTCTTATTGTCGTCATTGGCAACCACAATCCCTAGTGGTGGAGTAAGTACGCCAGCGGATATGTTCGCATAAAACGGAAGCATTCAACTAAAATTTACTAGAAATATTGTGCATTGGAAAGAATACTGGAAAATCAATGCGAAACGAGAAAATTAAATTCAAAAATTCAATTTAAAATAATTATTGATTGTTTTTCGAACTGAATAACATCAAAACGACTGTTTTTCTTAAATAAAAAATTATTTTCTAGTCAAACTGATTTTATTTTTCAGTGAATTTTGATTTAATGGAAATATATCTGTATTACGAAATAGATAAATGTGTATTAACAGAATCTTTAAATGTCGGTCATTTCATTCTCGTTTAATAAATGAAAATATGTATAAGTTTCATCTCGAGTTAGAAACTTTAGGAAAACATATGTACGTATGTATATGAAATGTTGGTAGCTCCGCTAAAGGAAAAATATAAATGATTTTAATAAACAAACATTAGTACTTGACAAAAGTAGGACAATTGCAAAACGATCGAATTTAGCTCGTTGATGTAAGTGATGGTAATGTTTTTGTTAAGGTTTACGCTTACAAATTTTTTTGGACTGGTTCTGATCCAGTGTTCATTTCAAGGCACACGTTATGCTTTTGATATTAGAAAATACATTATATAAAGGAAAATTAAGTAGTTACAAATGGAAAATATGTTTCTAATTGTCTAACACAGTACAGCCATGCTAGTCCGGATACAGCCGAAACTTTATGCAGCGAGGCTGCACTGTAATTTATTGGTTGAAGATCCATCGGTAACTCGCTCACCTTCCTTTTTCTTGTCCTTAATAATGTTATTTACTTTTCAATTCAATTTTCTCAGACAAAAAACAAATTTTACTTATACAATTGACATGATTTATTGAATACAATTTGCAAAAAATAATGCTTAAATTAATTCTAATGATGAGTTAACATATTTTATCGGCAACCTAGGAAATAAATAAATAATTTGTAAAATCAACCGAACTTTAATAAAATATTATCGAAGCCGGAAATAAATGTGTTCCGATATAAACGGTGTAAAATCCGAAACATGAACTGGTTATAAACAGAATTTACACTAACAACAAGTCGTACTACTGTTTTCTTACGTTATCTGAGACCTTTTTTGTGCCATTAAATATTTTTGGAAACATTTTTCTAATTACATGAAAATTAGTGTTTAATCCAATTGTATTCATCCAATTGTTACAATTTTAAAGAAGTTAGTATCACAATTTATCCAAAATTTTTGACAAAAGTTATTTGCGATAATTTGAAATACTGAAACATGTACATATTTATAAAAATTGAAATCAATTTCTACTTTTTTTAATATCTTAACAATTGTTTCAGATTTTAAGAAGATTTAATCAAGAATGAATCTTAAAACATAGTTTTTGGTTTTTACATTCTCGGTCAACCGATGAAATTTAAATTCTTTTTGTCTTTTAACAGAGAATTCAAATTTAAATATTTTTCAAATCTAACGAACAGCCCCAAAATACTTTCCCGCTTCTTCCATGAATTCATAATTCGGTTGTCATCGCCCGTCAAATTCACTCGTTGTTGTTGTGAAATTGACACATTGTTGTTGTGTTTATGGGTGAATAGACGGATTTTTTTGGTGAATAGACGGATTCAGGGGTGAATAGACGGATTTCTAACAAATGTGCGTGAAAATGTAACAATATGCGTGAAATAGCTTGTAGGCACCTGGAAAGTGCCGGGAAAGTTTAATATCTCCTTGTTCAATGATTTCTGGAATGGGGTCGGAAATAAACATCAGTGAAGCGGACACATCCTTACTGCCACTGATTGGAAAATTGTATAGTATAATTGACGGCATAATAGAGAAAGAGACCAACTCGTCCTCGTTATGTAGGGAGGACTGAACCACCTCTCACACGTTATGGCCAAAATTAGATAAAAAGAAAATAAAGAACCTCGTGGCACTAACTCGATCCTGTATCCGTATTCTTACTGGTAATATGTATATCACTATAATTACTTATATAATAACCATAGGATACTGAGCTATCGGAGTCATGCTCCGTAAATGGAGAGTAGAGTCCAATGACTTATGTAGAAGCTGCAGAGACGAGGAATAGGTGTAGTCAATACAATATCTGCTTTGCTACTGTCCCGCTTTGCAAGAACGGCGCCTTCGCACTCTAGCTTCCTGGTTCTTCTCAACCACCGCAGAGTGAGGAGGCAGGCAACCAGTAACGCGATAGGTTTAATTGGTATGATTTTAGATCTCATTAAATCAACATTTTTAAAAGAGGATTCACAATGGACTTTTAGGTCTCCGAGTGGACGTGATCATGAATCATTGTGACGAATTGTATTGATGGGATTGCACGCGTCGAGTAGTACCTCCTACCGTTTAAATAACATTCACACAGTTTTTTTTTAATTTTTTAATTTTTGATTTAATTTAAACTACCTACATACATAATTACGCAAAATACAAAAAATACAAATTTTTGGCGTAACAGGTCCATGGGACCCAGGGCCTAGCTTCTCACAACCATTCGTGTTGTGCGTGTTATATTCTTCACATGAATGGAAGGGGCCTACTGTTTAATGCCGGATCCGAACGGCAATTTTGAGAAGCATTTTCATGACAGTTTTACTCTCGAATGTTTGTCAGACGCTCGCGAGAGGTGGGGCCGTGAAAGAAATTTTAGGTGTTGTCTGGGGATTGAACCTGGAACCCCTTGCTCCGTAGTCCAACGCACTAACCACTTGAGCCACGGCGCCCACGCAAAATAATATATAAAAATATTTAAAAATGAAATGCGGTGCATGTAATTTAAAAGTTGAAAGAAATGAAAATAAAATTTTATGTGCATATTGCACCGAATACATTCATGCAAAGTGCGCGAAATTGGAAAAGAGAGAAATCGAGTTTTTAGAGAAAAGTAAGCAAGGCTATAAATGTAACGGATGCGTCTCTCAGCGGCGGAATTCTATTTTGGCGGACGTTACTCCCATTACTTCAGTTCAAGTTCTCTCAAAATCATCTACAGATTCAGACTCAGCAAACATTTCTAATGAGCAAACAGTTACACTTCAAATGCTGTTTAGTGAGATCATTAAACTTCAAAAGCTGATAAGGAAGATTGATGGTTTGGAGTTTAAGCTGAATTTGCTTGAGCAGAGGGATAAGAAGAGCGCAGTGGATATTGATGGAGTACCTGATGTTAATAACACTAACGTCAAAGAGAGAGTTATGAAACTTCTTAGTGTTGGTGTGGGAGAGCAGATCCATGCTGGAGAAATCGAGTATTGTTACGTGGTGAAGAATGTTAAAGGGAAAAGAAATGACGAAAAAATGTTGCATCGAACATCGTGTGTGTAAAATTTTCATCGCCGGCACGGAAAGAAAGTATTATGACCAAGATGCGTGCAAAAAGAATTAAACTTTTTTCTAATATCTTTGATGACCAACGGACTAACATCGGTAGCAGCAAGAACATCAGCAGCAGAATTTTTATCAACGACTCCCTTACTGGATACTCAAGATCTCTTCTAGAAAAGGCGAAGCAGTTGAAGTTCAACAAAAAATGTAAATACGTTTGGGTGAGAAACTCATCTATACTCATCAGAAAGAAGGAAGGCGATAAAGTTATTAAAGTAGCTAGCTTTGAGGATTTTTCGAAAATTGATATTGATTGATTTTATATTATTTTATTATGTTTTATTCTAGTCCAGTAATTTCAAATTCCAATCCTCCTAATAATTCTACTAATAATTATTTTGCGACTTTAAATTCTGATAATAAAAATTGTTATTGTATAGATCACCCAAATATAGAATCTTCAGGTTTCTCCGTAATTCATCAGAACATTCGAAGTCTTAGAAAAAATTTTGATTCTTTTTATTCGCACCTTGCATCTTTAGATCACTTACCAGATCCCATATTTATTTCTGAAATTTGGATCTATAATTTTGAAATTTCAAACTTTTGCATACCTAATTACACAATTGCTGCAACATGCAATGATTCATATTCTTCCGGTGGTATTGCTGTATTTCATAGAAGCTATATGACATGCGAAATTATAAACTCTAATATGATAAGTGCTGATTTGATTAGTGTCACTTGTGAAATTTCTGGTGCCCGCTTTTGTATTATTGGGATCTACAGACTACATTGGTGTTCTGTAAAGGTATTTTTGGAAGAACACCACTTGAACACCAAACTTGTAAAAACCTTATCCTTCTAGGAGATTTTAACCTCAATCTTCTGTCGAATATACCTGATGTTGATATATTTCTTTCAACTTTGGCATCTTTTGGTTTTGAGTCTTTATTGTCTCAACCTACACGAGTCGGTCTAAATTCTAACTCTTGTTTAGATTATATATTTATAAGGTTACACAGAAACAACTCCATTGGTTACAAAACTAAAATATATGATTTAAAAATAACAGACCACTGCTTAACGAGCATTCAGCTTGATTATGTTGTTTCCAGACCAAAGCAAATGAGTAATCATGATTTGTTAAAAATTGATTTTGCTCTACGTAGAGCGTTAACGTTTGAGTTTTGGTATGAAGTTTACCTTGCAGATAATCCATCAGATGCGTTTGATTTGTTCCTTATAAAGTTACAACGCCATATTTCTCATTGCAGCCAAAATATAAACAAATGTTCAAACAAATTAAAAGGCCTTAAGCCATGGATGACCTTTAGTTTATTAAAAAAAATAAGAAAGAAAAACCAACTTTGTGTTAGTGTCGAAAAACATCCAAATAGTATCAGATTAAAAAGATTTTATGAAAAATTGTGTCATGAGCTCAAAACTGAAATTCCTCTTTGTAGAGATGCCTATTTCAGCAGTAGACTAGTTCAAAGTTTTGGTAACACTAAAAAAGAATGGAGAGTGGTTAATGAAATCTTAAATAGGAAAAAATTTAGCGTTGATATCATTTTAAAAAGTAATAACACAAATATATCTGAGCCTTTAGAGATTGCTAATATATTTAATGATTTTTTCACTACTATTCCGAGTTCTATTCAAGATTTCTCTTCATGTCAATGTGATAGCACTGTTACGCGGGAAAATCTACAAACTGGAAGTTTTCTCTTCAATGAATTTACATCCTTTGAAATACATAAATTGATACTATCACTAAAAACTTCTAATTCTTCTTCATATGATTGGATTTCAAGTAAACTCCTAAAAAATATCTCCTTACAAGTTTCAGATGTTCTTTGTTTTATATTTAATCTTAGCATTCAGAAAGGAATTTTTCCTAACTCTCTCAAAACTGCAGTAGTTATTCCTCTACATAAGAAAGGGGATACAAACACTTTAAATAATTACCGTCCTATATCCCTGTTATCTATATTTTCCAAGGTTTTCGAAAAAGGTGTTAAATGTAGAATGTTGAAATTTTTAGAGGAAACTAAGTTTTTCAATGAGTGCCAGTTCGGTTTTAGAAGCGAAAGATCTACCGAAGATGCCTAGTTAAAGCTATGTGGTGAAATATATAATAGTTTCAATGATTCGGAAATTCCGGCTTCTTTATTTATAGACATTACCAAGGCTTTCGACACGGTGGATCATATGTTGTTACTTAGTAAATTACATAATGCAGGCTTCAGAGGAGCTATACAGTATTGGTTTTCTTCGTATTTAAATAAACGTAACCAAAGGGTAAGAATTAAAGGTTGCTTGAGCTCACTGAAATTTATTAACATAGGGGTTCCGCAAGGCTCGGTTTTGGGCCCTATCTTATTCTTAATCTTTGTAAATTCTCTCTTTATCCAACCTTTCAAGGGAAAGATTACTGCATTCGCTGACGATACTGCTTTATCCTACTCAAATAAGAACTACTTCAGTCTATATTCGGATGTAAACTTTGATCTTGAATGCCGTCGAAGATGGTTTAAATTTCATAAGTTAACTATCAGTAGCAAAACAAAATTTATGCTTTTTAACGCTACAGGGATAGTTTGTCCAGATATGCTCCTGCATTATCATTCCGACAATTGCACCAAGTTTCCCTTAAACAACGTTTGTTGCCATGATCAGTGTACACCCACTTACGATGATAAAGTTAACTGTTTAGATGATTGCTTTGTAGTCGAACGTGTTGAAAGCTTTAAGTACTTAGGTATTGTGCTAGATTTTAAGCTTAGTTGGAAAGACCATACTTCGTACTTGCAACAATATCTTAATACAGTTGTAAGGCAAATGTATCATCTCAGTATCTACTCCAATCAGACAATTTTAAAATTGGTTTATAATGGTCTTTTTAAATCTAAACTTCAATATGGAGTGGCATGCTGGGGCGGTACACATTTTAGTAAAATTGAACCCTTACTCATCAAACAAAAACACGCAATTCGTATTATTTCTAAGGTTAATCGAAGAACTTCTAGTTTTGAACTGTTCAGAAATCTTAAAATTCTTCCATTAAGACACTTATACTTTTATAAAGTCCTAAAAATATTTTTTAGAAAATCCGTATATGCTGCTTCCAGATTGTACGGTAGCCACAACCTTCGCGTTAACACCAGAAATCTCGTAATGTTACCCAAAATTAATAAAGCACTATTTTCCCGCTTCTATAGTATTACGTCGCTTCGGTTATTCAATTACCTACCGGTAACTCTGAGATGCGAAAGAATAGAATCAGTATTTTTAAAACATATTCTAATTTGGCTTTTCACCTTTAACCATTACGAAATAGAGATCTTGTTCAATCCAATGATTTAGCATTGTAACTTTTCTCATTTTTCTTTAAACTCAATTTTTTTATATGAATATTTCCTTATCAAATTAACTTTATAAATTCATTTTGCTAACCAACCCTATCAACACACAATATCTTTGATTATGTTCTTCTGTATATTACTTAAGGGTGCATTCGCCTCTTGTCCTTCTGACAATAGAATGCTCCTAGCTACTTCATATTTAAACATTTAAATATTGTATTTAAATACTTTTTATAAATTTGCGTTCTGTTTTCATATGAAATAAAGATTATATTATTATTATTATTATTATTATTATTATCTTTCCGTCAGGCACCCCTTCTTATCTAACCTAGCCATACCGCAATGGTACATCCCCTCTTCTCGTACGGGTCACTTGTTTGGTGGCCTGCCTTGAGAAAAGAATACAACATTAGACAACTGATCAAAGTGCAAAGAATAGCGGCGATAGGCACTACAGGTTCCATGCGATCATGTCCAACCGAAGACGCACCTTATACCACTCGCTGTTCATATTAAAAGCATATCAGCGTATTAGCGAATATATTACCGAACTAGTCACTTTCCTAAATGCCACATGGTGGTTGTAAAAGATTTTTGCTCCCTACTTCTAAGCTTTTTACAGCGACATTGATATTCAGGTCACGTGAGTTGTGGTGTTAAAATGAGACTAAAGAGCTAATTAAGCCTAAGTGTTACGTTGAAGCTGCCACATCTACTACTAGAAATAAATTTGCAGTCACTGTTTCAACAGTTAAAAGGAGTACAATAAACAATGTCCCATTAATATTGAACCATACATTTTAAGAAACTGCCTGATGAAATACGCAACATAGTCACACTTGGTAAAAATTGTGTGCAATATCTAAGGAAACGGCTACTTTCAAGATCTTAAGTGGAGTTTCTCCCTCAGGTAACTACTTTTAATACCCTATCCTAAGGGTATATTAAGTTTGACACATTGTTTGTAACATACTCATGATCAGTATCAACAATGTCCGTCTGTATGTCACCACTTTTTGGGCCTTACATTTTGAGCTATGAAGATGAGAAGCTTTTGAGACAGAGAAGCAGTACAAGTCACTTTTTCCTAAGA
This sequence comes from Xylota sylvarum, assembly GCA_905220385.1. Classification (NCBI taxonomy): domain Eukaryota; kingdom Metazoa; phylum Arthropoda; class Insecta; order Diptera; family Syrphidae; genus Xylota; species Xylota sylvarum. Next base: position 38,446,910 of record LR999959.1, read on the forward strand.
TGATTTTACATGAAATCGAAAAATATGTTTAAGACCAAATATTTATATGTGGTCGTTTTCTCAAGACTCTCTGGCGGGGATCTGTATGGTAATGTTGGTTATGACTAAGTTCGCCTGGTATTTACCGCCGTGGTTGATTTAGCTGCCAGAACAAAAGGCGTCCCATACTCACATCCAGAGTTCTGACAGCTTCCTCTCTCATGGCTCCAAGTTCTCACTCTCTCGTAGTTCTGTTCGTTTTAAGTGACTGCTTAGGTTCGCATTCACTCTCCTGACCAGGGCTAAATATAAAACTAAATCAAGGCTAAGTAAATGACCCAGAGTGAAAGGATAAGAATACCGCGGAAGCTACCTGTCGAGTAAACCATCGTGTAAGCATTAAGGGCAAAATGGATACCCAAAGAATCAGGAGCAATCCTTTACAAAATAAGTTCTAGGTCCATTTTTGGAAGATGTGGTTTATAAAAGTAATCTTGTACGTCGTTAACAAAGATCAGATAATTGAATATAGGATGGGCTCACGGTCTTTTAGTTTCTTTGGGAAGCATATAATTTGGGTCGTTGGAGGACCTTGGCAACCTCTTGGAAACTTTTTCAATGGACATGGTCAAGATCTGCCTGGCTCTTCCTGCTTCAGACCTTGTTTGTCTGGCCCCAGAATACCGGCTTTGTTTTCCCTTCGAGCATATGAGAAGGAGTAAGCAATGGATTGAAAAACAATCTAGTGACGCTCAGTTATCCCATAGCTCTCGGAGAACAACGGATGAAAAGAGAAAAGGCAAGGCGAAAATGGTGGATGGGTGCGAAGAATGGGATGGACAAGGAATTTTGTGTATAATTTCCACGCAACAAACCTATATTAAAAACTTAATCTTAACATCAATATGAACTACCTTTGCTGCTGCCTTTATATTATAATAACTATTTAATATGTTAATTTAATTTTTATTTTTTGTTTTTAATTTTTTTTACCACTATTTAATTAATAGATACGCACTTGCTACTGGTTCTATGGCCACAAATAACATCCCTTTCTACACCCTATCCTAAGAGTATATTAAGTTTGATACATATGTATGTAGTTAAAAAAATCATCAAGACCCGATATAGTATATATATTTGTGATCAGTATCAATAGAGTGGATGATGTGGTTCAAGTAGATGCTGCTACGAAGCGAAAGGTTAATTAAATTGCCCTACTTCTCGCGGGCTTTCTCTCGCGTCTGAAGAACTTCCGAGAGTATAACTGTCATGAAAATTTTCTCAAAATAACAAATTGCCTTTCGAATACGGCATGAATCAGTATAAGTCCCTTCCATTCGTGTAAAGAAGATAACACGTACATATAAAGGTACAACACGAATGGTTGTGAGAAGCTATGCCCTGGGTCAGATGAACCCAGAGAAATCGATTGAGCCATGTCCGTCCTTTCGACTTTCTGTCTGTCCATATAGCACCACTTTTTGGGCCTTAAATTTAGAGCCAAAGTGACAGAATGTGTAAACAATTTTGAAATCCTGTCCCTGCCACACATACTTTTCATAACTTCACTATTTTATTTGAAATCGATTAAAGTCAATATATGTACGACATGTGTATGTGCCATGTCACATTTGAGGCGTTTTCATTAAAAACAGATTTTAATGATATTTTGCAAATATCATGTGCATACGTTTGAGGTTATCATTGATGTTCCGAAAATCTAGTATGCCACGCCCAATTTATTGAGCTGGTACAAAGGAAGAAGGAAAGTGTAATAAACCATCCGTTCCAGAAGAATTATAGCTTTGCTGTTGTTTTTTTTTTGTTTGCATTGTTAGTTTTGGTGATAAACGTCATATTTTATTGCGAATATGCTGAAATGCATTTCAAAGTGCAATAGTCCAATACAGATGACATACCAGCAAACACATACGCAATTTATCGGAATCCCCTTCAAAGAGACTGGATATTTATCATATTTGGAATCAAATGTGTAAGAAATAATCACTTTACTTCATCATCCTTTACGATTTAAGTCTTAAAAAGAAAGACGAAAGAAAGAAAACAAAGGGACAGAATTTAAACTGACTAAACGAGAAACTTTAATTTAAATAGATCAGAATGCCACTAACTAATGTTATTAAATAAAAAAAAATTACACCAAATTTGACTTTAATTACTTTATGGCGTTTCTAATTTTTCTTTTTGTTCAATGTAAAACCTAATTAACGTGCATTCATTTATCATGTCAATTATATGTATGTATGTATTTTTGTTTTTCTGCCAAACTGGATTTTTTTATTATGCTCATCACGTCGAATTGATGAATAATTATTTATTATTTATTTAACCTTAACGAACAACTTCAATCTATTCCAAAAAAAGAAGACACGCTTCAATCGAGCTTCGCATATACTTTCAAAATTGGACAAATTATGTAGGTTTCGTCATCGTGCTTAATTAAATGCAGAATGGTAATTTTAATTAACTTAAAAATTGTTTTAATAAGTAAAATTCACAGATTTTTATTGATCTAATTTCACCATAAGTGTAATTAAAATTCACATGGACATAAGGAATAACTTAAACTAGTTTAAAACATATTTTTGTAATACCTTAAGTAGTAGTAGTAGTACATGTGAAGTACAAGTTCTTTATTTGATTGATAGCGCGCGTTAAGCTCGTGCCAGAGTGCCAGATACCACACCGAAAAGGTTCCACTGGTACCACGGTTACGGTGACCTTGGCCTTATGTTCAATCAGAGATACCGTAAATATTTTATCAGATTTGGAGTCTGCCTTTTCTCCATACCTTACATAAGCAATAGCAGAAAACAGGTTTTCGAATGTTGAACAAAAAATTCACATCACATTAAATGAGTTTTAATCAACCGTGGATATTAACTCTCCCAATTTGTAAATATTGTACGCATTCGCAGTTCCGTTATAAATATGAACCGACCTAGTTTTATATCAATTCGAATTTTTTGTTGTTAAGTTTCCAGGTATATAAACTATTAATTCACATGAAGACTATTTTATGCTGTATATTGTACATTTCGACGAATCGATACGCACTTAAGTTTTGCAGCAATTATTTAAAATTTCTTTGGGAAAAAACGTTAATTTGGACAAACAAATCCTTCTAATATACCATAAAATATATATACATACGAATAGTACCACAAAAAAAAAATACTCTGAGTTATTTATTGATTCGGCACTAACTTTTAGGGCTCATGAAAAAAAAAACGAAAAGCGAAAAATGCATAATCGGTTTACAATGCCATTCACCGAACTGCGAACCGAATTAAATGGAACTTGTCACATGTTAAAGAATAGAGTTTTATCCGCAAATTTCTGAAATATGTTTTTGTTGCTGGGAATTTTTAAAATTCCGAAAACAACTTTCATTATATTAACTTCATTAACTATGTGTCAATAGTATGTAACATAGAGAAATACTTACTTACATATGTACATATGTACTTACATATGTATGTATGTATGTATGTAATCAGCATCAATAGCCATGTCCGTTCGTTCGTAAGTCACCACTGGGTTTTTGAGAAAAGATGCAGTACAATTGTAAAAATTTTTGCAATCCGCCCATTGCGATGCCCACTTTTTCATAAGTTCACTAAATTATATGAAACCGAAAATTTTTGTTAAGACCAAATATTTAGATACTCAGATTTCTACAATTCACCCATACATTGTGTTTAGCCACGCGTTTTCAGCGTTGTGGGCGTTTTCATCAAAAGAACAATTTTGATGAAATTCTACATTCTCGTTCGAAGTTATCGCCGTAGTTCAGTAAAAAAAATGCAATACTGCCACGCCCACTTTGCAAGGGCTGCGTAGGAAGGGGAATAGGGTACTATACGATGCGTTTTAGACAGCTTGTAACTTTTGTGCATGTTTTTTATACCCTAACTAAGGGTATATTAAGTTTGACACATAGTTTGTAACATAGAGAAATAATCGAGATATACCCTATAAAGTATATATATTCGTGATCAGCATCAATAGCGAAATCGATTGAGCGATGACCGTCCGTCCGTCCGTCCATCCGTATGTCACCGCTTTTTGGGCCTTAAATTTTGAGCTAGGACGATGAAATTTCATATCTGGGCTTCTGAGAAAAAGATACAGTACAAGTGTAAAAATTTTTGAAATCCGCGCACTGCCACGCCCACTTTTTCATAACTTCACTAAATTATATGAAACCGAAAAATTTTGTTAAGACCAAGTATTTAGGCATTCAGATTCCCTACAATCCACCCATACAAAAGTTTTGGCCACGCCCACTTTTTGGGGGCGTTTTCATCACAAAACCGAGTTTTGGGCCTTAAATTTTTCACTAGGACGCTGAAATTTCATATCTGGGTTTCCAAGAAAAAGATACAGTACAAGTGTACATTTTTTTACATCCGCCCACTGCCACGCCTACTTTTTCATAACTTCATTAAATTATATGAAACCGAAAAATTTTGTTAAGACCAAATATTTAGGCATTCAGACTCCCTACAATCCACTCATACAAAAGTTTTGGCCACGCCCACTTTCATCATAGAACCGATTTTTGAGCCTTAAATTTTTAAATAGGATGCTGAAATTTCATATCTAGGCTTCTGACGAAAAGATACAGTAGAAGTGTAAATTTTTTTTTAATCCGCCCACTGCCACGCCTACTTTTTTATAACTTCACTAAATTATATGAAACCGAAAAATTTTGTTAAGTCCAAATATTTAGGTATTCAGATTCCCTACAATTCATCCATAGAATAGTTTTGGCCACACCCATTTTTTGGGGGCGTTTTCATCAAAAAACCGATTTTGATAAAATTTTACATGTAGCATCCTCAAACATTCGAGGTTATAGCCATATTTGAGTACAAAATGCAATTTGGCCACGCCCACTTTATAGAGAGGAGGATAGGGTATCAGACGATCCGTTCCAGACGGATTGTAGCTTTTCTGTATGTTTTTTGTTCATTTGCTCTCCGATGTATTATAGATACTTCGTCCAGTCCCCTAGAAAGGTACTCTACCAACACTTGTGGTTCCATGGCTTTCAACTAGCCTAATGTCGTCGAAATCTTGTAAAAATCGGGGACAGACGCATCGGAAAGTTTTATGATGTCTTGGAAGTAGTAACTTCCTAGAGTTCAATTCCTTAGAAGACAGAGGCTTGGGCAGTGGCAAAGGAAATGTGGCGAATTCGCGCGGACCTCTTCGTTGCTGTACCCTCAGGTTGTCATCATTCAGTTTTAGTTTCATAGCATAATTTCTTAGTAGGTTGTGGCCAGTGATTACGCTTTTGAGTGAGAAGAGGGATTCCTTCTCACTTTGCAGAAGTTGTTCGGTTCTATTTTTATTTCGCAGGTGGGAAGTTGTTACCATCTAGTGTTTGTTGTCTTAAGAATTTTCTGATCCACTAATCATATGAGTTAGCAGAGTGGAATACAGCTCCTGAAAAGTTTCGATTTTATTTTTCGACAGTTATTGCTTTTATATCTGCCTGGCTGCCAATGAAAATGGTACTGTCCTCCAGTGGCATTGACATCATTGAAGCTAGATTGCCGGCTTTCGTCCCTGCTAGAACCTCCGTTTGGAAAATACTGCTGTCGTCGGAAGTCTGATCGAGCTACGTATATTGAGCATATATACCCGCGGCCTGTGCGTATTTCCATTATCGAACCATCTGTATAGATGGATAAGGATTTATTTTCTAATATTTTCCCTGTTTCCCATTCCTCTCTACTTGGAAAGATGCAGGAGAAAGATCTAGTCAAGTCGAGGGACGGTAGTAGGTAGTAGGTGTTCGTTCCAGTGAATTTCCTTAGAATTTGAGCATGACCGAATGGACTTGATTTCCACCCGTTGCTGGACTGATTTTGAGAGCGCTTTTTGACGCAAATTCTTGCATATACAGCTCTATTGGCTGCTAGACAAGAAATGTTTCCAGTCCCGCTGTTGGAGTTGCTCTCATGGCCCCATTAAGTTAGTGTTTTCAAGAATTGTGCTAATAAGTCGCTAATAGTTGGGTCGGCAGTCGCCTTAACTCCACTGTTTTTTTTGTTCATAAGTATTTCATTGACAACTCACTTCCATAGCAGTGGCAGATTATACTTCTAAAGGTGCAAAATTGACAAATTGTATCCTGAAAATATTTTAGTGCGCTCGACAGGTTCAGGGTCCTCAGGATATAGTCAGAAAGTGTTAGATTAACTAATGCTATTCTTGAAGTGGTATTTGCGAGAGGAATGGCCGGTAAGGAAGTAAGTTAAGATTTTTTTTTTGGTTGCGCCAACGGATCTTCTAAATGTACCAGTAACCCGGGCTACTGGCATGCACGAATCCTGAGTACACGATGCCAGGAATACGCCTAAGTACTAACACACGCCCTACACACTTCAACCACTTTCCCCTCGGGACTATCGTTAGGTATTACTTCGCGGGGCTGGTTGACACTTTATGCTCTCCTTTCCCTGTTTGAGGTTCCCTGTTCCGAGGGAGCTGCCGATGGGTTTGGTTGCTCTCCTTGACTACCTCCAGCCGTCGAAGTTCCTTCATGATTATCGCTGGGGTTTGTTTCACATCATCCCATATTGCGCTCGATGTTAACATACATATGGTTCACAATGTTCTGGGGAGTTGATATTTCTCCAATTCTTTCCTCAAGACCTCTGCGTTCTATACGAAAATGTGGGCACTGGAAAAATACGTGCTATGCATCCTCTCTAGCCTCTCCGCAGTTTGAACAAACAGGAGATTCATCAAGCCCAAACCTGTTTAGATACGCTCGGAAGCAGCCATGCTGGGTGAGATAAAAATCCACTTCTCTGTGGTGCCGGTTCATCCATTTTTGTATGTCCGGTATAAGTCTATGGGTCCATCTGTTGAATGATTCCATCTCTCATTATACATTGCTAGGAATGGTTCCGTGTTTGTTTCAAGTATAACGACCTTGTTTGGTATGCTATCCAACCCAGGTGACTTATTGTCATCGAAACGACTGCACACGCCCAGGAGTTCCGTTTCCGTGACAGTTTCGATTTCATGTATTTCCTGAGGTGCTTCTATATGCTCTGCTGTTCTTTGCACTGCAAATAATCCCGACACTATATTTTGCATTAACAAAGGGCATGAGGGTAAGGGTGCCCCAGTGGTGCCTTTGAGTTTTGCCATGACTGTCTTGTAGGCGGTACCCCAAGGATTTACATCTGCTTGCGCACAAAGTTCTTTAAAGTTGTCACTTTTGCGTCTTCTGATGGCTAATTTCAGGTCCCTATGCCTATACCTGTATTGCACCTGTAGATTCTGATGGGAGAGCAAACCTTTGGATCGTTGGAACAGTCTTCTCGCTCTGTGGCAAATGCTGCGTAGCTCTACTATCTCTACCAGTATACCGACCAGTGGCCGGCGATTTGCTGTTCCTGAGCTTTTTGTAGACTCTCTAAAGGTGAAGGTAAAAGAATCTTCGTCCAGTGTGCTTAATTTCCACCCCATTCGTTGTACCTTCTTTGGTGGGATTTCGTGGTTTGCTCTCCTTGATTGTATTTCAAACTGGATGACCGGGTAGTCGCTGTGGGTTGGCACCTTTCGATTGGGAACTAGTTACAAAGGTGATGTCAACTATGGAACCTATGTCATTTCTGCTAAAGGTGTGCTCGCTTCCCGTATTGAGCAATATTACTTCTAGTGACGATACGGCTTGTAGTAGAGCCTCAACTCTTCTATTGGTTCGAGTGCTGCCCCAATCAGTGGCCCATGCGTTGAAGTCCCCAGCCATAATTATTGGGCTACGACCTCTAGCATCATCCACGAGCCTATCCAACATACCCGGGCATTCCTCAAAAGTGCTGTTTGCAGATGCAAAACAACTGTAGAAATGCATAACAACATAGTAAAGCGCTTCCTGCCCCGTGTTTGAAGTTATTGACCCCCTTTTCTTTGCAGAGGACGCACCTTACGTCATGGGTGCAGTTCTTGGACACATGGCCTTTCTGTCCACACTTAACTAAATCCTCACTTCTATCCAACGTATTTTGACACGCCTTTGCTAGATCCCGAAGTTAAGGCACCTCAAGCATCGTAGCGGTACAACTTTTTCCCGTATCCTGCATACTGTATTATTACCATGTTGTCTTTCTCCGAACCTAGTATACAGTTGTAGTGTCTGCGGATAACACTTTCTAATTTCGTGATGGACATTGGTTTTCCCTTTAACGAATTCCATCAAAGTATTAATGTTCTTTCCCAGGGATTGCATGGCTTCACGATTTTTTCTTTCTTTGCTGCTTTGTCTTCGCACTTCCGTGTTGATTTCAGGTTTTAAACTAGCAGTTGGTGTTTCTGTGAGGTGGAAGTCCGGCTGCATTTGTCTGTTCCACTTCCTTACTATCTTCTTCCACCGCACCCTCCGTTATTTTTAACGGCGGTGATCGCATCAGTACAGAACTTTTCCTGAATGGATCTTCCTTTGTACTTTCAACTCCTGAATTTTGTACTTTTTTTGTTCTTTTTTTTCTGTTTTATTTATATTTATTTTTGTTTGATTCATAATTTGGATCCCACGAGTATGGGGTAAAGGAAGTCCACCACATCAGAGACCCCTGTAATGTGGTAAGGCTACATTACAACCAGAGGGCGCCAGGTATCTGGAGGGCTCCGTTAGTGATGCTGTATGGATTTTTTGTCCCCAGCACCATTCAGGCCTCGGCACGGGCCGCTTAACGCCTTGCCTTGCGGACAGGACGCTTAGTTACGGGCGGCATCTACTCGCCCTGTCACAAAAATTTCACTGGACTTGTGTGATTTTTCCGTCACACTCGCTCGGCCCAAGTTAAGATCTTAGGCCGGTATATAGGTAGGTAAGAAGGTAGATAGTATGTAGGTAGGAAGGTTGATAAGGGCAGGAAGGCTGAAACTTCATACACTTAGGTTCTTGTGATCCCCAATAAGGGTTTGGTTCCAGTTCCATACTGCTCGTTAGTGAATAGGGTCACGAACCATCGTGATGTCCTCAAAACCCTGGAAAGATTAGAGAGTGAGATATCAGATAGTTCTTGTAGGTTCTGGAAGTAATATCTTCCTACTGTTCTGTTCCTCAAGTGACATAGGCTTGAACAGTGACACAGGTAGTGAAGTGTATCCTCGTGAATTTCTTTGTTGACTTTAAGTTTCATTGCGCAGTTCTTTAGAAGATTATGGCCAGTAAGTGCACCTTCCAACATTAACAGCGATTTTCTGTAGTATTTTACATTCGACTCGCTTCTGTGCTTAGAGAGTGGAGCCTTACTTCCTTGAAGTACTTCATTTTGGACCCTCCCAGACCATTCCTTGCAAATTCATTTCCGCCTAACTGTCAATAAATAAGGTGATATTATCTCGTAATATTACCATCATTGATACCATACTGGCTGCCTCTGGCAGTATGACTTCCGCTTGCAAGACACTATTGTAATCAGGGAGTCTGATTAACCTGTGTATTTTTAGTTTTTCGGAGGATATACGGACCCCCTTTCCTGTATCCAACTTCGACCTATATGGGTCAATGTAGATAGACATCTACAATTTTTATTTTCAACACATCCGATTTCAAGTTTCCCTCTGGAACTTGTTTCAGTTACGATACAATTTCTGTTCAATCCAACTTTTTATAGGGTACTGCGCAAGAGATCTATAATAGATTGCAGTGCTTTGTTGAGTCTCACCCTTACGCACACCTTTATTTACCTTATAGCAAATGAACAAAAAATAAAACATACAGAAAAGCTACAATCCGTCTGGAACGGATCGTCTAATACCCTATCCTCCTCTCTATAAAGTGGGCGTGGCCAAATTGCATTTCGTACTCAAATACGGCTATAACCTCGAACGTTTGAGGATGTTACATGTAAAATTTTATCAAAATCAGTTTTTTGATGAAAACGCCCCCAAAAAGTGGACGTGGCCAAAACTGTTCTATGGGTGAATTATAGGGAATCTGAATACCTAAATATTTGGACTTAACAAAATTTTTCGGTTTCATATAATTTAGTGAAGTTATAAAAAAAGTAGGCGTGGCAGTGGGCGGATGTAAAAAAAATGTACACTTCTACTGTATCTTTTCGTCAGAAGCCCAGATATGAAATTTCAGCGTCCTAGCTCAAAATTTAAGGCCCAAAAAGCGGTGACATACGGACGGACGGACGGACGGACGGTCATCGCTCAATCGATTTCGCTATTGATGCTGATCACGAATATATATACTTTATAGGGTCTATCTCTATTATTTCTCTATGTTACAAACTATGTGTCAAACTTAATATACCCTTAGGATAGGGTATAAAAAGAAGCAAGAAAGAATTAGACCATTAAGTCATCAACATATTTGATATTCCTATCGAAAATTATATGGTTAACACATAAGTAGATGCAGTATGATAGAGTTTTCTGATGTGCTAAATCAGTAGTCAAATTCCTTATAAAGTGAACATATCCATAGTGCATTTTTATACCCTATCCTAAGGGTATATTAAGTTTGATACATACACTGAGTTACAAAAAAAGAGGCGCAGTGATACTTTTTCGTATGTTGTTATCATTTTGGTAATATGCCGCTATGTTTTTGACGAGCTTTATTTGTTTTTAGTGGGTTACTGGTTGAATGGTTTATTTGTTTGCTAGTTTGCAGAATTTCTCTTAATTTTCTTTGTGATGTGCACATCGTATTGAAGAAATCCGTTTTGTATTCGTGTTTTCATACAGACGGGAGACATACCAAATTTAGCTTCCATGATCCCGTACGTGTTTTATTAAGTTTATTGTTCTGGATTTATTTTAATTTGATTAGTTATTAGTTGTTACTGATTTTTATAAAAAAACATACAGAAAAGCTACAATCCGTCTGGAACGGATCGTATGATACCCTATCCTCCTCTCTATAAAATGGGCTTGGCCAAATTGCATTTTGTACTCAAATATAGCTATAATGTCGAACGTTTGAGGATGTTACATGTAAAATTTTATCAAAATAGGTTTTTCGATGATAACGCCCCCAAAAAGTGGGCGTGGCCAAAACTGTTCTATGGGTGAAATGTAGTGAATCTGAATGCCTAAATATTTGGTCTTAACAAAATTTTTCGGTTCCATATAATTTAGTGAAGTTATGAAAAAGTGGGCGTGGCAGTGGGCGGATTTAAAAAAATTTTACACTTGTACTGTATCTTTTTCTCGGAAGCTCAGATATGAAATTTCAGCGTCCTAGTTAAAAATTTAAGGCCCAAAAATTGGTTTTGTGATGAAAACGCCCCCAAAAAGTGGGCGTGGCCAAAACTTTTGTATGGGTGGATTGTAGGGAATCTGAATGCCTAAATATTTGGTCTTAACAAAATTTTTCGGTTCCATATAATTTAGTGAAGTTATGAAAAAGTGGACGTGGCAGTGGGCGGATTTAAAAAATTGCACGCCCCGGCCACCCTCAACTAAAGCCAGCGCACTGGCGACTTCTTGTGCCATTATTAGCATATTTTTTATACCCTATCCTAAGAGTATATTAAGTTTGACACATAGTTTGTAACATAGAGAAATAATCGAGATAGACCCTATAAAGTATATATATTCGTGATCAGCATCAATAGCGAAATCGATTGAGCGATGACCGTCCGTCCGTTCGTCCGTCCGTCCGTCCGTCCGTCCGTATGTCACCGCTTTTTGGGCCTTAAATTTTTAACTAGTACGCTGAAAGTTCATATCTGGGCTTCTGAGAAAGAGATACAGTACAAAGTAAACATTTTTTAAATATGCCCACTGCCACGCCCACTTTTTCATAACTTCATTAAATTATGTGAAACCGAAAATTTTTGTTAAGACCAAATATTTAGGCATTCAGATTCCCCATAATCCACTCATACAAAAGTTTTGGCCACGCCCACTTTTTGGGGGCGTTTTCATCACAAAACCGAGTTTTGGGCCTTCAATTAATAACTAGGACGCTGAAATTTCATATCTGGGCTTCTGACGAAAAGATACAGTAGAAGTGTAAATGTTTTTTACATCCGCCCACTGGCACGCCTACTTTTTTATAACTTCACTAAATTATATGAAACCGAAAAATTTTGTTAAGACCAAATATTTGGGTATTTAGATTCCCTACAATTCACCCTTAGAACAGTTTTGGCCACGCGCACTTTTTGGGGGCGTTATCATCAAAAAACTTATTTTGATATAATTTTACATGTAACATCCTCAAACGTTCGACATTACAGCTATATTTGAGTACAAAATGCAATTTGGCCACGCCCACTTTATAGAGAGGAGGATAGAGTATCATACGATCCGTTCCAGACGGATTGTAGCTTTTCTGTATGTTTATACCCTATCCTAACGGTATATTAAGTTTGACACATAGTTTGTAACATAGAGAAATAATCGAGATAGACCCTATAAAGTGTATATATTCGTGATCAGCATCAATAGCGAAATCGATTGAGCGATGATCGTCCGTCCGTCCGTCCGTCCGTATGCCACCGATTTTTGGGCCTTAAATTTTTAACTAGGACGCTGAAATGTCATATCTGGGCTTCTGACGAAAAGATACAGTAGAAATGTAATTTTTTTTTACATCCGCCCACTGCCACACCTACTTTTTTATAACTTCACTAAATTATATGAAACCGAAAAATGTTGTTAAGTCCAAATATTTATGTATTCAGATTCCCTACAATTCACCCATAGAACAGTTTTGGCCACGCCCACCTTTTGGGGGCGTTTTCATCAAAAAACCGATTTTGATAAAAATTTACATGTGACATCCTCAAATGTTCGAGTTTATAGCCATATTTGAGTACGAAATGCAATTCGGCCACGCCCACTTTATAGAGACTAGGATAGGGTATCAGACGATCCGTTCCAGACGGATTGTAGCTTTTCTGTATGTTTTTAAGTAAAATAGTGAAGATATGAAAGTGGCTGGATATCAAAAATGATATCCAGAAGTCCTTAGGCCACAAGAACTGTTAACAGACGAACAGAGAGACGGATAAACGGACATGGCTCAATCGTCTTCGCTAATAATACTAATCACGAATGCATACATATGTATACTTTATAGGGTCTACCTCAATTATTTTTCTATGTTACAAACTATATGTCAAACTAAGTATAAAGGTATTCTAATATAGGATAATGTATGAAAATAGTTTATAGTTCTGCGCTGCATATACATACATTCATATGAATGTAGGTAAGCACAATTGAGCATGCATACCCACTTGTGTAAAACACGGCATAAAGTAGGCTACTAGAATTGAGATTAAAATAACAGCCCAAAACTATATTCCTATTTATACACACTATTTGTTAGGGTCGGGTATAACAGTTACTCATCACACGCTGCTAAAAGTGGAATATTTGTATTCCTCTTGTATATACATATTTTTTTCTATCTCTATAATAGAAAACACATTTTTCGTGTATGGCTGCGAATAGGGAGTAGTTACGTAACGAAACCTCAACAGTATATGTATATATCAATCGATTTGTCGTGAGAAGAGGAATGCTTTAGAATTAATTTTAGTACCTTGAATCCATTATTGAGCTTTTAAACCCCTTTTATATGTTTTTTTTTTTTTAAGTGGCTAAAACCATTTTCCTATGGTTTACAAACATGTGACTATAAAATTATTGAACCGATCTAAATATGACTTGATTCTTCGATTATTACATTTCCTGCTAAAGACTGATGTATAACTCATTATTCTGCGATAATTATTTGAGATATAGAGATATCAAAGATGTGCGTACATACATACATATGTAGGTCATTGTAATCAATGGCCCACCAGTACGCGCATATTCATGTTCATCAACCTTTTGTATACCCTATCATAAGGTTATATTAAGTTTGATAAATAGTTTCTAACATAGAGAAATAATTGAGGGTCTATACCCTATAAAGTATGTACATATATATGTATATTCGTAATCAGCATCAATAGCGAAATCGATTGCGCGATGACCGTCCGTCCGTCCGTATGTCTTCCCCTTTTGGCCCTTAAATTTTGAGCTAGGAATGTGAAATTTCATATCTGGGCTTCTGAGAACAAGATGCAGTACAAGTGTAAACATTTTAGAAATCCGCCCACTGCCACGCCCACTTTTTAATAACTTCACTAAATGATATGAAATCGAAAAATTTTGTTAAAAGTAGAACCCCCTAATTCATGTGTGCGGATACCCGGACTACACGTGCATTTATCTTTGGCGTGAATTAGAACGTGTACTTCGAACCATGTATCAATTACACGTTCCCATGATTTACACGTGTATTTATGTATCATGGCTCGATTTGGTCTTTTTTATGTACCCTATCCTAATGGTATATTAAGTTAGACGCTATAAAGTATATTATGTGCATATGTATATACATTCGTGATCATTGACAACAGGGAAAACGATTGAGTTAGATCCGTCCTCAATAGGGTGCTGCATAGTCTGATTTGACTTTCAGATTACCCCTTTTGGTAATAACAGTTAGAACTATCCAGGAATAAAATTGTTGGCGATACAGAAAAGTTTTGATTATAGCCGTGTAATTACTATCCCAGAACACATCGAAGTTTTCGTGTTTAAATTAAATTTATTGTCAAATATGACTCGAGATCTTTGACTTCTTTAAAATGCTGAAGTCCATGATCGTTTTATAATAATCATAACAACCAATTGATGCTTGACCGAAATCTAATGCAGTTTTGTCTCGCATTAGAAATACACGTGTACTCGTGTTTGATATGAATTATACGTGTTTTTAAAACGTACACGTGTACCCATGTCTAGGCATTTAGATTCCCTACAATTCACCCATACAACAGTTTTAACCCACTTTTTGGGGGCGTTTTCATCAAAAATATGGTTTTGATGAAATTTTACATGTAACATTGGTGGCCAAAGGATGGTGATGCGGAATATATGGGAACACAAGCGTTCTCACCCTAGCCTCTCACTATCAACTCCTACTCTACATCTCCACGTTGGTGGCTACTGGGTGCATACTACCTCGGCTGAAGATTGGGTAACCTACCCGTTTGGAAGGTCGAGAGAGGGGGAGAAGTGTTTCTAACTAAGGCACTTCCTCTTGATCTGAACGGCGAATTCTCCAGACGGAATCAACGGTGGCGCCCACAGTTCCAGTCAGGCCGAACTTTCTAGTGTAATCACTAATCACTATATGAGCTGCTGTGCCTTATTTAGATCTCAGGTCTATAGGGATCTCCAGCATTGAGTCAGGAAAAGAGTTGATGGCGGATGAACCCTTAATGGACCAACAGCAGAACGTATATCCCCGAAGTGGGTTACTGACTCCGTAAAATTCCGGCCCCTCGTCCTAGGGGTATAACAGGGAACTGGTCCTACAGGTAGGGGCTGTTCGTAGGGGTAACTTCCCGACCACGGAAAAAATACCTAGTTGCGCAACCCACACAAGATATGGGTGGCTCGGATATGGGTGAACTCACTGGTGACGACCCCAGTAATCGAAATAAGGACAACGGCCTTCTGGATGTCCGAATCCGAACCTTCCGAGCAGCCAACATCGACTAGGATCATTACCTTGTAGCAGCCACGATACGAATGCAGATATCCCTAAAGTCACAACAAAGAAGAAATACTGTGAGAAGATATAACGTTGAAAAGCTGCAATCGCAAGAGATCGCCAGAACCTTTGCCGAACGCGTATCCCGAAATCTCGCTACAACTCCTGTGCCGCCAGCATCAAATGCCGAGGCCCAATGGCAACGCTGCCAACATGCCATCAGAAGTGCCGCAACTGATGTACTGGGTTTCGCTCGACCACCACAAAGAAACCCATGGTTTGACGAAGAATGCCGTCAAGCAAATGCAACTAAACAAGAGGCATACAAAGCGGCGCTGCAAAGAAGAACGAGAGCGGCTCGTGAGCTCTACGAGCCAAAGAGGCGGGAATAACATCGGCTTCTCCGAAAGAAGAAAAAAGAGAACGAGGAGCGCGTGATCGAAGATATTGAGAGATTATACTCCAGGAATAATGTACGGAAGTTTTACCAACAGGTGTCAGGCTAACAAGACCCGTACAGAAGCCTGTAGAGATGAAGAAGGAAACCTCGTAGTAGAGTCACAGTCGGTGCTGAGAATATGGAAAAATTTCTTCTGCAGACTGTATAATGGCGACGAAGACCAATATCCCGCTGTCAGGCAGAATGAACGATGATAGGCAGAATTACCTGACCTAAGCGAAGTGAGCAATATAGAAACTTAAACAACAAGGCTGCTGGACCTGACGGCTTACCAGCCGAGCTGTTCAAAGCAGCTGGAAGTGACCTGGTAGAGAGCATACACCAACTCATTTTTAAAATTTGGTCAGATGAATGTATGCCTAATTAATGGAACCGCAGCACCGTTTGCCCGATCCATAAGAAAGGAGATCCCCTAAATTGCGCCAATTACAAAGGCAGTTGAGTAGTAAAGCCCCATTCCGCACAACTAAGGAGACTCTATATGTATAAGACCCTGATCATCGCAGTCCTGCTTTATGGCGGTGAAGCTTTTACTCTAGCAAAAGCGGATGAAGATATCCTTGGTCGTTTCGAGAGAAAAATTATTCGCAAAATTTTCGGTCCCGTTTGCGTTGACGGGCTTTGGAGGAGATTTAACAACAAACTATACGAGCTGTACAGCGACATCGACCTAGTCAAAAAATAGCGCATCAGTCGTTTAAGAGGACCCGTAGAGTCTTTGAATCCAACGCGAAGGGACAACACAGTAGAGGAAGACTGTGTTGCTATGCACGCACCTGAAACTCCTTGACGACCAGAGACCCAACCAAGTTTCACTCTGTTATGTCTGACAAGAGATTGTACTGCATCCTAGCAGCATTTAACTAATAAACAGTCCATTAAATTGGACCACAGCGCTTTGAGTATTGACCGGGTATCTGAAAAGATATATATTCTAGCGCCCTTAATACCTTTACCAAGATTTATCCTAGCGTAGATCTCAATGGCATGGAGTGCAGCCTGGTAAACCGTGAGACACATTCCCACAGGTATCGAGACTTTGGTGTTGGGTCCAAAGACGCCAGCTCCAACTCCAGTTTTCGTCTTTAATCCATCTGTGAACCAGATCAGACCTCTAGGATCCAGTGCCGGAACATCATTAGACCAAATAACATACCAAAACAGTACTCACTGATCATGATGTCGGGGATAGTGCGAAACATTTCCCTTTTGGGAATTGGGTCAAGAACTTTCAGTTGTCCCACATTGTCACCTGACTTATACTTGTATTCTAGCTGTAGCTTAATAGCACATCTAGCTGCCGTCTTCCTAATGAAGATTTGTAGGGAATAAAGCCCAACAACAGCTTCTAATGCTGCCGTAATACCGAAACAGGCAATTCTTTGAACCTTCTGAAGGTTTGTTGCCGTTGTCCGTTCAAGAACTTTTGGCCACCAAACGATGGCCGCGTACATGAAAATGGGCCTCAATATCATTGTATACATCTATATATCATTTTTGTACTTAGAGCCCAAGTTCTGCAGTAACAGCGGCGTCTACCGGCCCACATGGCCCTTAGTGGCATTCTCGATGGCGGACTTGATATGGGAAATCCAGCTGCTTTCAGCCGTTTATTAAGACTGACACCTAGATATTTGACCTCATAGGAAAAAGATAAAGTGATGCCTTTGATGGTGATGGATCCTAGATCTTCTTTTTGTAAAAGGTACTAGAACGCTTTTGGAAGGATTGATAGATAGTCCTTAACTGCTGTACCATTCTAACACGTGTAGTAAAGCACCTTGCATAATACTAAAAATGGTCGTGCTATGTTTACCACTAATAAAAATCGCTAAGTCATCCGCATAACCAATGGCGATGTAGCCTGGTCTCTGTAGATCGACTAAAAGATTGTCGATGACTACCGAAGGGGAGAAAGGACTCATCCCTGGGGACAACCCTTAACTGCGGTCACATACACTGACACTCCTCCAGAGCAGAAAGTAATAATTCGATTTTGTTTTAAGTTTGTTTTTAGGTCAGTAATTTCATGCGTAAACCATGAAATACAAGGTTGTGTTATAATTTTAGTTCTAAGTGGTACGTGAGCGTTGAATAATTGTACCACGTGGCTTTGGAGGAATTCAGCCTGAATATGTATCAGTTTGGGTTTCATACTAGATTTGATTCTAGATGATTCTTTGTAGATGTTGCTACAAAATTCCAATTCCAATATTTATATTTTTTTAAATCTCGATAATTGTATTTATACTGTTGTACGTCTCGGGGAATCTTAAAAGTGGCAACAGCAAGTCATATTTCGAAAACGCAGGTGCCGAAAGCTGACTATAGCAAACATTCTGAGAGTCGTTACTTACTTACTTACTTAGGTGGCGCTGCAGTTCGTGGTGAACCTGGGCCTTCAGTTACAAGCCTGTCCAGTTAGCCCGGTCCTTACCTAACTGCCTCCAGTTGCGCACTCCAAGTTTGCCGGGGTCCTACTTATGCGCGCCACCTAAGACGAGGTCTTCCTCTACTACATTGTCCCTCCGCGTTAGATTCGAAGACTCTACTCTTGTTGACAGCACAAACTTGGTCTTACCCTCGTTTACCGCTAAACCCATTTTAGCAGCCTCCGTTGCAATACTAGCGAACGCACCCGGTGACAGCCCGCTGTGTTCTTCCAATAATGTCGATATCGTCGGCATAAGCTAGTAGTTGCACAGACTTTTGAAAGATTGTGCCTCCGGTGTTGCCTTGTGAGTTTCGCACAATTCTTTCACGAACGATGTTAAAAAAATCACATGACAGCGCATCACCTTGTCTAAATCCTTTTTTGACATCAAAGGTCTCGGTGAGATCGTTATCGACCTTGATGGAGCAGCGAGAATTCTCCATCGTCATTCTGCACAATCTGACGAGTTTGGCAGGGATGCCAAAACTAGACATGGCTCTGTATAACTCTTCTCTATAAATGCTGTCATATGCGGCCTTGAAATCGATAAAAATATGGTGGGTATCGATTTGGACTTCTTGGGTTTTTTCCAGGATCTGCCGAAGTGTGAAGATTTGATCGATTGTGGACTTTCCTGGTCTGAAACCACACTGATAGGGCCCAATCAGGTTGTTGACGAAGGGTTTCAGACGTTCACACAATATGGCAGATAGGATCTTATACCGTCAGGTCCAGCAGCCTTGTTGGACTTAAGTTTGGATATTGCTATCCTTACTTCGTTTTGGTCAGGTGGACGGAAGTTTTGGCTATCATCGTCTAGATTGAATGATATTGGTCTTCGTCGCCGTTATACAGTCTGCAGAAGAAATTTTTCCATATTCTCAGCACCGACTGTGACTCTACTACTAGGTTTCCTTCTTCATCTCTACAGGCTTCTGTACGGGTCTTGTTTGCCTGACCGTTCGTTTTACCTGTTGGTAAAACTTCCGTACATTATTCCTGGAGTATAATCTCTCAATATCTTCGATCACGCGCTTCTCGTGCTCTTTTTTCTTCTTTCGGAGAAGCCGATGTTCTTCCCGTCTCTTCTGCTCGTAGAGCTCACGAGCAGCTCTCGTCCTTTTTTGCAGCGCCGCTTTGTATGCTTGCTGTTTAACTCATCGTCAAACCAGGGGTTTTTTGGTGGTGGTCAGGTGAAACCCAGCACATTAGTTGCCGCACTTCTGATGGCTTGTTGGCAGCGTTGCCACTGGTCCTCGGCATTTGATGCTGGCGGCAAAGGAGTAGTTGGGAGATTTCGAGATACACGTTCGGCGAAGATTCTGGCGATCTCTTGCGATTGCAGCTTTTCGACGTCAAATCTTCTCACAGTAGTTCTTCTTAGTTGTGGCGTTTGGGATATCCGCATTCGTACCTTGGCTGCAACAAGGTAGTGATCCGATTCCATGTTGGCTGCTCGGAAGGTTCGGATTCGGACATCCAGAATACTAGAGTCATTCCTTGCGTCGATCGCAATATGATCAATTTGATTGACCGTTTGATGATCAGGAGATCGCCATGTCCCCTTGTGGATATTGAGATGAGGAAACCGTGTGCTTGCTATACAAAGTCAATAAGCCTAAGTCCGTTGCCAGACGTGGTGTCGTGTAGGCTGAGCTTCCCAATCGTCCTACCAAAGATGTCCTCCTTTCCTATCTTGGCGTTAAAATCGCCTAGGACGATTTTAGCGTCATACTTAGGACATTGCTCATATGTTTTGTCCTTGTCCTCTGTGGGGGCATGATCGCATATTAGGCTTATGTTAGCGAATTTAGCGTTGATGCGGATTGTCATAAGACGCTCGCTCATGTGTCGAAAGCTCAAGACCTCTTGTCTGCCGCGTATGACGAACTCACATCCAAATAAGCGCTGTTTCTGTTCCCTATAGCAATCACCGTAGTATACGTCACATTTGTTCATCCTCTTTTTGCCCGGGCCATCCTATCGCACTTCCTGGATGGCGGTGATATCTGCATTGTAACAGTCTGGGGCCTCTGCTAGTTGTTCGGCTGCACGCGGCCTGTTAAGGGTCCGAACATTCCACGTGCAGATCCGAAGATTGTTGTCCTTATTTCGTTTGCTGGGGTCGTCAACAGTGGGATCATCCTTATCCGGGGCTTGTAGTTGTGTCGTAACTACTGGTTTTTTACGTGGTAGGGAAGTTACCCCGACGCATAACCCCCAACCTGGAGGACCAGTTCCTTTTTATACCCTATCCTAAGGGTATATTAAGTTTGACACATAGTTTGTAACATAGAGAAATAATCGAGATAGACCCTATAAAGTATATATATTCGTGATCAGCATCAATAGCAAAATCGATTGAGCGATGACCGTCCGTCCGTCCGTCCGTCCGTATGTCACCGCTTTTTGGGCCTTAAATTTTGAGCTAGGACGATGAAATTTCATATCTGGGCTTCTGAGAAAAAGATACAGTACAAGTGTAAAAATTTTTGAAATCCGCCCACTGCCACGCCCACATTTTCATAACTTCACTAAATTATATGAAACCGAAAAATTTTGTTAAGACCAAATATTTAGGCATTCAGATTCCCTACAATCCACCCATACAAAAGTTTTGGCCACGCCCACTTTTTGGGGGCGTTTTCATCACAAAACCGAGTTTTGGGCCTTAAATTATTAACTAGGACGCTGGAATTTCATATCTGGGCTTATGACGAAAAGATACAGTAGAAGTGTAAATTTTTTTTACATCCGCCCACTGCCACGCCTACTTTTTTATAACTTCACTAAATTATATGAAACCGAAAAATTTTGTTAAGACCAAATATTTAGGTATATAGATTCCCTACAATTCACCCATAGAACAATTTTGGTCACGCCCACTTTTTGGGGGCGTTTTCATCAAAAAACCGATTTTAATAAAATTTTACATGTAACATCCTCAAACGTTCGACATTATAGCTATATTTGAGTACAAAATGCAATTTGGCCACGCCCACTTTATAGAGAGGAGGATAGGGTATCATACGATCCGTTCTAGATGGGTTGTAGCTTTTCTGTATGTTTGGATCCAAATCTTGGTGATCCCGATATTTTGACAGTATTTGGCGCGGCAATTGGGACGAGGGCATGAGAAAACTAGTAAAGATGTTAATGAATTGACTGGGAGCCTTCACAGAAATCTATTGAAATAGTAGCTTTAGCATAAAAAGATGTCTTTAAATAAAATTCATAAGTAAAATAAGTAAATATGAAAATTTCGGGAACTAGGAATTTCGGAATTTAGATTTATTGCTGCAGCTAAACTGATGGATTTAACTACTTTTGACTAGTATCTGTCATAAACATAGATTATTATATTAACTATGCTCTTATAAATAAAGATCTTTTCACAAGAAGAAACGTATGAAAAGAGAGAGGGAGAGATAAGAATTGATTGATGCGAAATCATGTTCAGTAATAAATAATAGTTATCGATAATTATATAGATCTGTTTTTAATGGTGATCTTACATTGGAGAAAGCCCAATATTCAATATTCCCCGCCCTTTTACAAAACGTATTTTCATTATCGCTTGCTGCACATTATACAGGCGTCTAAGCTTCCACTTTGACAAAGCTTTGGTGATCGAATTTGATAAAAAAATGCTCTGTCTATTTCGATGACTCAGGATTCTCGACTAAAGTGATAGCCCCTCGAATCGCATCATATTGATGTGCATTACGTTTGCCAGATTCGGCAATAGTCTTCTTAAATAAATTACAGCTTTCATTGTTGAACATAGCGCCACGAACTCTGCTTCCGTAGTTGAAGTTGTAGTCAAATTTGTTTCTTATAGCTCAATAATACTGATCCACCATTCGAGAGCGCCTTCCTTCCTGTTGTACTACGTGTTGTTTCATTGTCATCAACACGGTGCAGCTCGAAATCATAGCCATAAATTAAGTAGCCATCACTACAGTGCGGACGAGGAAGAACTCACGCGCGAAACGGATTGGATATTAAAACCATAAATTAACAACACCAAGATAGTCAACTTTCCATCCCCAACCCGCAAAAACCCGCAAATGGGCGGGGCCTAATCCTCTCTTTCGTTCCCATCGGTGAATACGTGTAATAAGAGATTTGAAGTTTAATCAGCTCATCTACAGGTCCAAAACGATAGCTCATGTAATTTTGCATTAGAATGGAGTGAATCTATGCTGACAGTTTTCACCAAATTTCAGTAAATCGTTACTTTTTATACCCTATCCTAAGGGTATATTAAGTTTGACACATAGTTTGTAACATAGAGAAATAATCGAGATAGACCCTATAAAGTATATATATTCGTGATCAGCATCAATAGCGAAATCGATTGAGCGATGACCGTCCGTCCGTCCGTCCGTCCGTCAGTATGTCACCGCTTTTTGGGCCTTAAATTTTGAGCTAGGACGATGAAATTTCATATCTGGGCTTCTGAGAAAAAGATACAGTACAAGTGTAAAAATTTTTTACATCCGCCCACTGCCACGCCTACTTTTTTATAACTTCACTAAATTATATGAAACCGAAAAATGTTCTTAAGTCCAAATATTTAGGTATTCAGATTCCCTACAATTCACCCATAGAACAGTTTTGGCCACGCCCACCTTTTGGGGGCGTTTTCATCAAAAAATCGATTTTGATAAAAATTTACATGTAACATCCTCAAATGTTCGAGGTTATAGCCATATTTGAGTACGAAATGCAATTTGGCCACGCCCACTTTATAGAGAGGAGGATAGGGTATCAGACGATCCGTTACAGACGGATTGTAGCTTTTAAGTATGCTTTTGTATCGGCTAAACATGTGACTGTCAAAAATGGAGTTGATTTTGCTTTTTTCCCATTTGTTTACTTTTCAGCTCAAAAAAGAGCAAATATATTTTTGATTTTAGACAACTTTTTATATTTTTATACCCTATCCTAAGAGTATATTAAGTTTGACACATAGTTTGTTACATAGAGAAACAATCGAGATAGACCCTATAAAGTATATATATTCGTGATCAGCATCAATAGCGAAATCGATTGAGCGATGACCGTCCGTCCGTCCGTATGTCACCGCTTTTTGGGCCTTAAATTTTGAGCTAGGACGATGAAATTTCATATCTGGGCTTCTGAGAAAAAGATACAGTACAAGTGTAAACATTTTTGAAATCCGCCCACTGCCACGCCCACTTTTTCATAACTTCACA
Organism: Xylota sylvarum; assembly: GCA_905220385.1. Taxonomy (NCBI): domain Eukaryota; kingdom Metazoa; phylum Arthropoda; class Insecta; order Diptera; family Syrphidae; genus Xylota; species Xylota sylvarum. The sequence goes on from LR999959.1 coordinate 38,470,588, forward strand.
AAATTTTTGTTAAGTCAGCATATTTAGGCATTTAGATTCCATATTTGAGTACAAAATGCAATTTGGCCACGCCCACTTTATAAAAAGGAGGATAGGGTATCATACGATCCGTTCCAGATGGGTTGTAGCTTTTCTGTATGTTTGGATCCAACTCTTGTTTAGACTGGAGTTGGTGATCCCGATATTTTGACAGTATTTGGCGCGGCAATTGGGACGAGGGCATGAGAAAAACATACAGAAAAGCTACAATCCGTCTGGAACGGATCGTCTGATACCCTATCCTCCTCTCTATAAAGTGGGCGTGGCCAAATTACATTTTGTACTCAAGTATGGCTATAACCTCGAATGTTTGAGGATGTTACATGTAAAATTTTATCAAAATCGGTTTTTTGATGAAAACGCCCCAAAAAGTGGGCGTGGCCAAAACTCTTCTACGGGTGAATTGTAGGGAATCTGAATAACTAAATATTTGGTCTTAAAAAATTTTTCGGTTTCATATAATTTAGTGAAGTTATAAAAAAGTAGGCGTGGCAGTGGGCGGATTTAAAGAAAATTTACACTTTACTGTATCTTTTCGTTAGAAGCCCAGATATGAAATTTCAGCGTCCTAGTTAAACATTTTAGGCTCAAAAATCGGTTTTATGATGAAAACGCCCCAAAAAAGTGGGCGTGGCCAAAAATTTTGTATGGGTGGATTGTAGGGAATCTGAATGCCTAAATATTTGGTCTTAACAAAATTTTCGGTTTCATATAATTTATTGAAGTTATGAAAAAGTGGGCGTGACAGTGGGCGGATTTAAAAAATTTTTACACTTGTACTGTATCTTTTCCTCAGAAGCCCAGATATGAAATTTCATCGTCCTAGCTCAAAATTTAAAGCCCAAAAAGCGGTGACATACGGACGGACGGACGGACGGTCATCGCTCAATCGATTTCGCTATTGATGCTGATCACGAATATATATACTTTATAGGGTCTATCTCGATTATTTCTCTATGTTACAAACTATGTGTCAAACTTAATATACCCTTAGGATAGGGTATAACAATACCTAGATAGTCAACTTTCCATCCCCAACCCGCAAAAACCCGGAAATGGGCGGGGCCTAATCCTCTCTTTCGTTCCCATCGGTGTATACGTGTAATGAGAGATTTGAAGTTTAATCAGCTTATTTACAGGTCCAAAACGATAGCTCATGTAATTATATATACTTTATAGACCCTATAAAGTATATATATTCGTGATCAGCATCAATAGCGAAATCGATTGAGCGATGACCGTCCGTCCGTCCGTCCGTATGTCACCGCTTTTTGGGCCTTAAATTTTGAGCTAGGACGCTGAAATTTCATGTCTGGGCTTCTGAGAAAAAGATACAGTAAAAGTGTAAACATTTTTGAAATCCGCCCACTTTCACGCCTACTTTTTTATAACTTCATTAAATTATATGAAACCGAAAAATTTTGTTAACACCAAATATTTAGGCATTCAGACTCCCTACAATCCGCTCATTCAAAAGTTTTGGCCACGCCCACTTTTTGGGGGCTTTTTCATCATAAAACCGATTTTTGGGCCTTACATTTTTAACTAACACGCTGAAATTTCATATCCGCCCACTGCCACGCCTACTATTTTATAACTTCACTAAATTATATGAAACCGAAAAATTTTGTTAAGTCCAAATATTTAGGTATTCAGATTCCCTACAATTCACCCATAGAACAGTTTTGGCCACGCCCACTTTTTGGGGGCGTTTTAATCAAAAAACAGATTTTGATAAAATTTTACATGTAACATCCTCAAACGTTCGAGGTTATAGCCATATTTGAGTACGAAATGCAATTTGGCCACGCCCACTTTATAGAGAGGAGGATAGGGTAACAGACGATTCGTTCCAGACGGATTGTAGCTTTTCTGTATGTTTTTTATGCCACTCGATTCGATTTATTGCACTGAATTCAAATCTATACTCAGATGTTGTCGTACTTGTTCCGTTTAAGAAATATAGCACTCTGAAATTGTTGTAAAATAAAGTAAACAAAGGCAATGGGTCGCCGCGGGTGTGTTTGGAAGTGCAGTGGGGAGTTTCGAATGTTAAAACAATATGTTTTTTTTTTATAAATAAATGAAATGTGTCTTACACAAATAAACAAATTGGTATAATGTAACTACGAAACTGTTGGAAATGGGTATTTCGATTTTTAATTATTTTATTTAAGTAATTATTATTCTGTTGTGTTATTATTCTACGTTTGTATGAAATTTCGTACTGTATTCAGTTATTCTTCGCTTACGTGCTTACTGATTTGCAGAAAAGTTTGATTTAAAGTACATATATGTACAATATACTTACATATATGTATGTAAAAATTATTCACAGTAGAATAAAGTGATAGTTCTCAAATTTTATGAATAGATGAAAGGGTTGGTCGAAACCTTCTGTTTTGTTAATCTTTAATGAAAACATAACTATAGATGGTTAAGCCAGAATACATAATTAAATGGAAAAGAATAAAACAAAGAAAGACAACAAGATATGTAGGTTAAGGATAACACACCAATTTGCGTTGACCATCTCAACACATATGTCCTTTAATCAAACATATTCTTCTTTTATATTTGACCTAAAATGTATAATAAACGTATCTACTTGTTATTTGTTCAAAAAAACAAAGTGAAAGAAATTAAAATATGTGTGTTTATGCTATGATACATATGATTGTATGTTTTAATTTAGTTTTTTATTTAGTGTAAATGATTTGAAATATTCGTTACATTTTGAATTTAACTATTTTAAATGTAACGTACTTTTAAAAGATTCACCTCGAAACGAAGAATATTTTTGGTAGTTGTTTATTGGACATAGCATACCCTCTAGAATTTCTCAATTTTTGACACTATTTTGTCCAAGATGGCTGCGCCCATTTGACAAATGTTACGGACCCAGTGAATTTGAATGTGTGCGCGAGTTTGCCTGCAAATTCACTGACACATCTTTGCTCACCAGGTCCGTCGGGCTTGTAGTTCGAAAGAGAGACACCCTCGAAGTTGACCATCTAGTATAGTTAATTTATGCTCATAGCTAACGAAATTCTACGACTCGTGCCTCTCAGGTATTTAAGTACTCCTTAGACTACTTCCTAATGCATATTCTTTGGGGTCTCCATATATTTGCTGATGACACCAACTATAAAGCCAATATCAAGTCTTGGACATACCATCAAATACATGACCGATCCTATTTCTCTTCTTCCTTTGTGAACTTCACTCCATATATAAACACTGCTCACCAGTGTTAGTGTGTGTTAATGGAACGCTCTAAGAGATTATTTTGTACACACGTCCTCATCATCTGTTCTTTTTTTGCATTCCAATTAACTATTTGGCTTCTCAGAACTGATAAAAGTAATGTTATTACCGCGAATGAGTCCATCATCCTCATATAGAGCCAGGTACATCCATTCTTTGGAATTGTTATAAATAAATATACGCTGATAAGCTGTTGATTGTTCCAAGCCATAATTGAACAAATACTCAACACTCTTATACTTCCAATCTCTAAAAGCTCTAGAAGCTTGTTTTAGACCGTGTGAACTTCAGAGTATATCTACTTACAGTGAGTAGGGACACTCTCTACCCATATGCATTGCTACTATTACAAACCAAAACCCACAACAAACATACAGAAAAGCTACAATCCGTCTGGAACGGATCGTATGATACCCTATCCTCCTCTCTATAAAGTGGGCGTGGCCAAATTGCATTTTGTACTCAAATATAGCTATAATGTCGAACGTTTGAGGATGTTACATGTAAAATTTTATCAAAATAGGTTTTTTGATGATAACGCCCCCAAAAAGTGGGCGTGGCCAAAACTGTTCTATGGGTGAATTGTAGGGAATCTAAATACCCAAATATTTGGTCTTAACAAAATTTTTCGGCTTCATATAATTTAGTGAAGTTATAAAAAAGTAGGCGTGGCAGTGGGCGGATGTAAAAAAAATTTACACTTGTACTGTATCTTTTTCTTGGAAGCCCAGATATGAAATTTCAGCGTCCTAGTTAAAAATTTAAGGCCCAAAACTCGGATTTGTGATGAAAACGCCCCCAAAAAGTGGGCGTGGCCAAAACTTTTGTATGGGTGGATTGTAGGGAGTCTGAATGCCTAAATATTTGGTCTTAACAAAATTTTTCGGTTTCATATAATTTAATGAAGTTATGAAAAAGTGGGCGTGGCAGTGGGCGGATTGCAAAAATTTGTACACTTGTACTGTATCTTTTTCTCAGAAGCCCAGATATGAAATTTCATCGTTCTAGCTCAAAATTTAAGGCCCAAAAAGCGGTGACATACGGACGGACGGACGGACGGACGGACGGTCATCGCTCAATCGATTTCGCTATTGATGCTGATCACGAATATATATACTTTATATGGTCTATCTCGATTATTTCTCTATGTTACAAACTATGTGTCAAACTTAATATACCCTTAGGATAGGGTATAAACATACAGAAAAGCTACAATCCGTCTGGAACAGATCGTCTAATACCCCATCCTCCTTTCTATAAAGTGGGCGTGACCAAATTGTATTTCGTACTCAAATATGGCTATAACCTCGAACGTTTGAGGATGTTACATGTAAAATTTTATCAAAATCGGTTTTTTGATTAAAACGCCCCCAAAAAGTGGGCGTGGCCAAAACTGTTCTATGGGTGAATTGTAGGGAATCTAAATACCCAAATATTTGGTCTTAACAAAATTTTTCGGTTTCATATAATTTAGTGAAGTTATAAAAAAGTAGGCGTGGCAGTGGGCGGATGTAAAAAAAATTTACGCTTCTACTGTATCTTTTCGTCAGAAGCCAAGATATGAAATTTCAGCGTCCTAGTTAAAAATGTAAGGCCAAAAAAGCGGTGACATACGGACGGACGGACGGACGGTCATAGCTCAATCGATTTCGCTATTGATGCTGATCACGAATAAATATATACTTTATAGGGTCTATATCGATTATTTCTCTATGTTACAAACTATGTGTCAAACTTAATATACCCTTAGGATAGGGTATAAACACCGCCTAATATTTCCAAAATTCATGTTAAATTGTAAATACGTACCTGAAGCAGAATTCTTCATTTAAATTTTATTTAGTTTTCTTTCACAACACTTCTATATCACTTATTGAACAACACTTACCAAAGTAGCACGCAGTGAAATAAAATTGCAGTAGATGCAACTGTTAACTTTGAACTCTTTTTATCACAACACACGATCTAAACAAAAATAAACAAGAACATACAGAAAAACTACAATCCGTCTGGAACGGATCGTATGATACCCTATCCTCCTCTCTATAAAGTGGGCGTGGCCAAATTGCATTTTGTACTCAAATATAGCTATAATGTCGATCGTTTGAGGATGTTACATGTAAAATTTTATCAAAATAGGTTGTTTGATGATAACGCCACCAAAAAGTAGGCGTGGCCAAAACTGTTCTATGGGTGAATTGTAGGGAATCTAAATACCCAAATATTTGGTCTTAACAAAATTTTTCGGTTTCATATAATTTAGTGAAGTTATAAAAAAGTAGGCGTGGCAGTGGGCGGATGTAAAAAACTTTAACACTTGTACTGTATCTCTTTCCTGGAAGCCCAGATATGAAATTTCAGCGTCCTAGTTAAAAATTTAAGGCCGAAAAAGCGGTGACATACGGACGGACGGACGAACGGTCATCGCTCAATCGATTTCGCTATTGATGCTGATCACGAATATATATACTTTATAGGGTCTATCTCGATTATTTCTCTATGTTACAAACTATGTGTCAAACTTAATATACCCTTAGGATAGGGTATAAAAACGTACAATAAGCGAAAGCAGGTCAAAAATATTTCACCCTTACGTGTGATCGATTAAAATAAAAAGAGACAGCAATACATTTTACCAAAGTCACTACATGGAACTACCTGCGTAAGATACATAAAAGTGATTTTCCCATAATGGTTTTCTAAAGGCGGGTTGACTTGATCGTGAGTTTGGTAGTTTCTCTTTCTGCCATTGTACATAGGAGCATTTGCATCAAAAACTTGGCCAAAACTATTTTTCGTTACTTTCGTGAATATTACACCCTATCGTATCATATCTGAGCTTTTATGAAGGAGAAACAGTACAAGTCTAAAAACTTTTTAAATCCGCCCACTACCACGCCTACTTTTTCATAACTTCATTAAATTATATGAAACCGAAAATTTTTGTTAAGATAAAATATTTAGATATTCAGATTGTCTACAATTCACTCATACATCAATTTTGGCCACGCCCACTTTTTGGCGGCGTTTTCGTTAAAAAACTGATTTTGGTGAAATTTTTCATGTAGAATCCTCAGACGTTTGAAGTTGGCGTTCTAATTCGACAAAAAAAAAATGCGGAAAAGGCGGATAGGGTATCAAACGATCCGTTTCAAACGGATTGTGCCATTTTTGTATGTTTATTTAAAAAAACACGGTGTGTGGCGTATGAGTGTTTTTTACAAAAAGTGAAAAATTCTTTGACCCACAGCACTGTAAAGAGCACGTAGAAGCAAACAATTTTTATTGCATTGATTTAAGAAATATTTAAATTATTTTATAAACTTCAATTCATTGCAGAACAACAGGGTATACTAAACCAAAATCATTAAAACTTAAAAAAATTTGATGTTTTGATACAATGGTTCTATGCCCAAATTGAAACAAAAAACATACAGAAAAGCTACAATCCGTCTGGAACGGATCGTATGATACCCTATCCTCCTCTCTATAAAATGGGCTTGGCCAAATTGCATTTTGTACTCAATTATAGCTATAATGTCGATCGTTTGAGGATGTTACATGTAAAATTTTATCAAAATAGGTTTTTTGATGATAACGCCCCCAAAAGGTGGGCGTGGCCAAAACTGTTCTGTGGGTGAATTGTAGGGAATCTAAATACCCAAATATTTGGTCTTAACAACATTTTTCTGTTTCATATAATTTAGTGAAGTTATAAAAAAGTAGGCGTGGCAGTGGGCGGATGTAAAAAAATTTTACACTTGTATTGTATCTTTTTCTCGGAAGCCCAGATATGAAATTTCAGCGTCCTAGTTAAAAATTTAAGGCCCAAAAATCGGTTTTGTGATGAAAACGCCCCCAAAAAGTGGGCGTGGCCAAAACTTTTGTATGAGTGGATTGTAGGGAATCTGAATGCCTAAATATTTGGTCGTAACAAAATTTTTCGGTTTCATATAATTTAGTGAAGTTATGAAAAAGTGGGCGTGGCAGTGGGCGGATTTCAAAAATTTTTACACTTGTACTGTATCTTTTTCTCAGAAGCCCAGATATGAAATTTCATCGTCCTAGCTCAAAATTTAAGGCCCAAAAAGCGGTGACATACGGACGGACGGTCATCGCTCAATCGATTTCGCTATTGATGCTGATCACGAATATATATACTTTATATGGTCTATCTCGATTATTTCTCTATGTTACAAACTATGTGTCAAACTTAATATACCCTTAGGATAGGGTATAAACATACAGAAAAGCTACAATCCGTCTGGAACAGATCGTCTAATACCCCATCCTCCTTTCTATAAAGTGGGCGTGACCAAATTGTATTTCGTACTCAAATATGGCTATAACCTCGAACGTTTGAGGATGTTACATGTAAAATTTTATCAAAATCGGTTTTTTGATTAAAACGCCCCCAAAAAGTGGGCGTGGCCAAAACTGTTCTATGGGTGAATTGTAGGGAATCTAAATACCCAAATATTTGGTCTTAACAAAATTTTTCGGTTTCATATAATTTAGTGAAGTTATAAAAAAGTAGGCGTGGCAGTGGGCGGATGTAAAAAAAATTTACGCTTCTACTGTATCTTTTCGTCAGAAGCCAAGATATGAAATTTCAGCGTCCTAGTTAAAAATGTAAGGCCGAAAAAGCGGTGACATACGGACGGACGGACGGACGGTCATAGCTCAATCGATTTCGCTATTGATGCTGATCACGAATATATATATACTTTATAGGGTCTATATCGATTATTTCTCTATGTTACAAACTATGTGTCAAACTTAATATACCCTTAGGATAGGGTATAAACACCGCCTAATATTTCCAAAATTCATGTTAAATTGTAAATACGTACCTGAAGCAGAATTCTTCATTTAAATTTTATTTAGTTTTCTTTCACAACACTTCTATATCACTTATTGAACAACACTTACCAAAGTAGCACGCAGTGAAATAAAATTGCAGTAGATGCAACTGTTAACTTCGAACTCTTTTTATCACAACACACGATCTAAACAAAAATAAACAAGAACATACAGAAAAACTACAATCCGTCTGGAACGGATCGTATGATACCCTATCCTCCTCTCTATAAAGTGGGCGTGGCCAAATTGCATTTTGTACTCAAATATAGCTATAATGTCGATCGTTTGAGGATGTTACATGTAAAATTTTATCAAAATAGGTTGTTTGATGATAACGCCACCAAAAAGTAGGCGTGGCCAAAACTGTTCTATGGGTGAATTGTAGGGAATCTAAATACCCAAATATTTGGTCTTAACAAAATTTTTCGGTTTCATATAATTTAGTGAAGTTATATAAAAGTAGGCGTGGCAGTGGGCGGATGTAAAAAACTTTAACACTTGTACTGTATCTCTTTCCTGGAAGCCCAGATATGAAATTTCAGCGTCCTAGTTAAAAATTTAAGGCCGAAAAAGCGGTGACATACGGACGGACGGACGGACGGTCATAGCTCAATCGATTTCGCTATTGATGCTGATCACGAATATATATACTTTATAGGGTCTATCTCGATTATTTCTCTATGTTACAAACTATGTGTCAAACTTAATATACCCTTAGGATAGGGTATAAACACCGCCTAATATTTCCAAAATTCATATTAAATTGTAAATACGTACCTGAAGCAGAATTCTTCATTTAAATTTTATTTAGTTTTCTTTCACAACACTTCTATATCACTTATTGAACACCACTTACCAAAGTAGCACGCAGTGAAATAAAATTGCAGTAGATGCAACTGTTAACTTTGAACTCTTTTTATCACAACACACGATCTAAACAAAAATAAACAAGAACATACAGAAAAGCTACAATCCGTCTGGAACGGATCGTCTGATACCCTATCCTCCTCTCTATAAAGTGGGCGTGGTCAAATTGCATTTTGTACTCAAATATAGCTATAATGTCGAACGTTTGAGGATGTTACATGTAAAATTTTATCAAAATAGGTTTTTCGATGATAACGCCCCCAAAAAGTGGGCGTGGCCAAAACTGTTCTATGAGTGAATTGTAGGGAATCTAAATACCCAAATATTTGGTCTTAACAAAATTTTTCGGTTTCATGTAATTTAGTGAAGTTATGAAAAAGTGGGCGTAGCAGTGGGCGGATTTAAAAAATTTTTACACTTATACTGTATCTTTTTCTCAGAAGCCCAGATATGAAATTTCATCGTCCTAGCTCAAAATTTAAGGCCCAAAAAGCAGTGACATACGGACGGACGGACGGACGGACGGACGGTCATCGCTCAATCGATTTCGCTATTGATGCTGATCACGAATATATATACTTTATAGGGTCTATCTGGATTATTTCTCTATGTTACAAACTATGTGTCAAACTTAATATACCCTTAGGATAGGGTATAAACAGCATATTGACCCATGTGTATTTAGCACCCACTATACCAAGCTTTTAGTTGTCAATTTTCAGAAAATCGATTTTAGGCCAGGTTTTTAATCAAAATACTCCTATGTGCATCTTATGAACTGGTGTGATCAGGTATGCTTTTCCAAATCGCTTTCATTTATGGTTTTTGTTACTCTTACTTTTTTTTTAAAAAAGGGTCTTTAAATTAAATGTTCCATTCCAAAACATCAAAATGAACATTTGTATTTTCACTTAATGAAATATTATAATGAGCGATTCAAAATTTTATATTCATCATTATCTACCTGCTAAGTTTTGTTGTAGCTGGTAACACTAATTGAGTAGTCATGTTGTTGTGAGGGTTGTTTACATTTTTTTCGCACGTCTTTTTAAAGGCAAGTTGACTTGAATTGTTATTAGTCGTGGCAAAGAGAACAAGCAAACACATAAAGGGTGTTTCGTGTATTTTAAGTACATGTACTGGGTACTGTAATACTGGGCAGTACATTTGCAAGTACTTTTCAAGTACAATTCCTAACGTGGTCTATGTGTGAAACGTGCTAAGAAAAAGCATTAATCTTCAAATTTGTTTTTGGCATCGGCAACTATTATTTTCAGTTCAGATATGCAAAACGCCAATCAGGAGATCAATTGACCACCACTTACTTGAATGCTGCTGCAGATAATGACAGTGGACTGTTACAAAGGTGATCCCGAGTCTCGACATATGTACGTATGTAGAAGAAAAACATACAGAAAAGCTACAATCCGTCTGGAACGGATCGTATGATACCCTATCCTCCTCTCTATAAAGTGGGCGTGGCCAAATTGCATTTTGTACTCAAATATAGCTATAATGTCGAACGTTTGAGGATGTTACATGTAAAATTTTATCAAAATAGGTTTTTTTATGATAACGCCCCCAAAAAGTGGGCGTGGCCAAAACTGCTTTATGGATGAATTGTAGGGAATCTAAATACCCAAATATTTGGTCTTAATAAAATTTTTCGGTTTCATATAATTTAGTGAAGTTATAAAAAAGTAGGCGTGGCAGTGGGTGGATGTAAAAAAAACTTTACACTTGTACTGTATCTCTTTCTTGGAAGCCCAGATATGAAATTTCAGCGTCCTAGTTAAAAATTTAAAGCAAAAAAATGGGTTTTGTGATGAAAACGCCCCCAAAAAGTGGGCGTGGCCAAAACTTTTGTACGGGTGGATTGTAGGGAATCTGAATGCCTAAATATTTGGTCTTAACAAAATTTTTCGGTTTCATGTAATTTAGTGAAGTTATAAAAAAGTAGGCGTGGCAGTGGGTGGATGTAAAAAAAACTTTACACTTGTACTGTATCTCTTTCCTGGAAGCCCAGATATGAAATTTCAGCGTCCTAGTTAAAAATTTAAGGCCGAAAAAGCGGTGACATACGGACGGACGGACGGACGGTCATAGCTCAATCGATTTCGCTATTGATGCTGATCACGAATATATATACTTTATAGGGTCTATCTCGATTATTTCTCTATGTTACAAACTATGTGTCAAACTTAATATACCCTTAGGATAGGGTATAAACACCGCCTAATATTTCCAAAATTCATATTAAATTGTAAATACGTACCTGAAGCAGAATTCTTCATTTAAATTTTATTTAGTTTTCTTTCACAACACTTCTATATCACTTATTGAACACCACTTACCAAAGTAGCACGCAGTGAAATAAAATTGCAGTAGATGCAACTGTTAACTTTGAACTCTTTTTATCACAACACACGATCTAAACAAAAATAAACAAGAACATACAGAAAAGCTACAATCCGTCTGGAACGGATCGTCTGATACCCTATCCTCCTCTCTATAAAGTGGGCGTGGTCAAATTGCATTTTGTACTCAAATATAGCTATAATGTCGAACGTTTGAGGATGTTACATGTAAAATTTTATCAAAATAGGTTTTTTGATGATAACGCCCCCAAAAAGTGGGCGTGGCCAAAACTGTTCTATGAGTGAATTGTAGGGAATCTAAATACCCAAATACTTGGTCTTAACAAAATTTTTCGGTTTCATGTAATTTAGTGAAGTTATAAAAAAGTAGGCGTGTACTGTATCTTTTTCTTGGAAACCCAGATATGAAATTTCAGCGCCCTAGTTAAAAATTTAAACCCCAAAAATCGGTTTTGTGTTGAAAACGCCCCCAAAAAGTGGGCGTGGCCAAAACTTTTGTATGGGTGGATTGTAGGGAATCTGAATGCCTAAATATTTGGTCTTAACAAAATTTTTCGGTTTCATATAATTTAGTGAAGTTATGAAAAAGTGGGCGTGGCAGTGGGCGGATTTAAAAAATTTTTACACTTGTACTGTATCTCTTTCCTGGAAGCCCAGATATGAAATTTCAGCGTCCTAGTTAAAAATGTAAGGCCGAAAAAGCGGTGACATACGGACGGACGGACGGACGGACATCGCTCAATCGATTTCGCTATTGATGCTGATCACGAATATATATACTTTATAGGGTCTATCTCGATTATTTCTCTATGTTACAAACTATGTGTCAAACTTAATATACCCTTAGGATAGGGTATAAACATACAGAAAAGCTACAATCCGTCTGGAACGGATCGTATGATACCCTATCCTCTTCTCTATAAAGTGGGCGTGGCCAAATTGCATTTTGTACTCAAATATAGCTATAATGTCGAACGTTTGAGGATGTTACATGTAAAATTTTATCAAAATAGGTTGTTTGATGATAACGCCCAAAAAATGTAGGCGTGGCCAAAACTGTTCTATGGGTGAATTGTAGGGAATCTAAATACCCAAATATTTGGTCTTAACAAAATTTTTCGGTTTCATACAATTTAGTGAAGTTATAAAAAAGTAGGCGTGGCAGTTGGCGGATGTAAAAAACTTTTACACTTGTACTGTATCTCTTTCCTGGAAGCCCAGATATGAAATTTCAGCGTCCTAGTTAAAAATTTAAGGCCCAAAAATCGGTTTTGTGATGAAAACGCCCCCAAAAAGTGGGCGTGGCCAAAACTTTTGTATGGGTGGATTGTAGGGAATCTGAATGCCTAAATATTTGGTCTTAACAAAATTTTTCGGTTTCATATAATTTAGTGAAGTTATGAAAAAGTGGGCGTGGCAGTGGGCGGATTTAAAAAATTTTTACACTTATACTGTATCTTTTTCTCAGAAGCCCAGATATGAAATTTCATCGTCCTAGCTCAAAATTTAAGGCCCAAAAAGCAGTGACATACGGACGGACGGACGGACGGACGGACGGTCATCGCTCAATCGATTTCGCTATTGATGCTGATCACGAATATATATACTTTATAGGGTCTATCTGGATTATTTCTCTATGTTACAAACTATGTGTCAAACTTAATATACCCTTAGGATAGGGTATAAACATCATATTGACCCATGTGTATTTAGCACCCACTATACCAAGCTTTTAGTTGTCAATTTTCAGAAAATCGATTTTAGGCCAGGTTTTTAATCAAAATACTCCTATGTGCATCTTATGAACTGGTGTGATCAGGTATGCTTTTCCAAATCGCTTTCATTTATGGTTTTTGTTACTCTTACTTTTTTTTTAAAAAAGGGTCTTTAAATTAAATGTTCCATTCCAAAACATCAAAATGAACATTTGTATTTTCACTTAATGAAATATTATAATGAGCGATTCAAAATTTTATATTCATCATTATCTACCTGCTAAGTGTTGTTGTAGCTGGTAACACTAATTGAGTAGTCATGTTGTTGTGAGGGTTGTTTACATTTTTTTCGCACGTCTTTTTAAAGGCAAGTTGACTTGAATTGTTATTAGTCGTGGCAAAGAGAACAAGCAAACACATAAAGGGTGTTTCGTGTATTTTAAGTACATGTACTGGGTACTGTAATACTGGGCAGTACATTTGCAAGTACTTTTCAAGTACAATTCCTAACGTGGTCTATGTGTGAAACGTGCTAAGAAAAAGCATTAATCTTCAAATTTGTTTTTGGCATCGGCAACTATTATTTTCAGTTCAGATATGCAAAACGCCAATCAGGAGATCAATTGACCACCACTTACTTGAATGCTGCTGCAGATAATGACAGTGGACTGTTACAAAGGTGATCCCGAGTCTCGACATATGTACGTATGTAGAAGAAAAACATACAGAAAAACTACAATCCGTCTGGAACGGATCGTATGATACCCTATCCTCCTCTCTATAAAGTGGGCGTGGCCAAATTGCATTTTGTACTCAAATATAGCTATAATGTCGAACGTTTGAGGATGTTACATGTAAAATTTGATCAAAATAGGTTTTTTTATGATAACGCCCCCAAAAAGTGGGCGTGGCCGAAACTGCTTTATGGATGAATTGTAGGGAATCTAAATACCCAAATATTTGGTCTTAATAAAATTTTTCGGTTTCATATAATTTAGTGAAGTTATAAAAAAGTAGGCGTGGCAGTGGGTGGATGTAAAAAAAACTTTACACTTGTACTGTATCTCTTTCTTGGAAGCCCAGATATGAAATTTCAGCGTCCTAGTTAAAAATTTAAAGCAAAAAAATGGGTTTTGTGATGAAAACGCCCCCAAAAAGTGGGCGTGGCCAAAACTTTTGTACGGGTGGATTGTAGGGAATCTGAATGCCTAAATATTTGGTCTTAACAAAATTTTTCGGTTTCATATAATTCAGTGAAGTTATGAAAAAGTGGGCGTGGCAATGGGCGGATTTCAAAAATGTTTACACTTGTACTGTATCTTTTTCTCAGAAGCCCAGATATGAAATTTCATAGTCCTAGCTCAAAATTTAAGGCCCAAAAAGCGGTGACATACGGACGGACGGACGGGCGGACGGACGGTCATTGCTCAATCGATTTCGCTATTGATGCTGATCACGAATATATATACTTTATAGGGTCTATCTCGATTATTTCTCTATTATTGAAAAGTACTTGCAAATGTACTGGCCAGTATTACAGTACCCAGTAAATGTACTTAGAAGAGAGGACTTCAAATAGTACTTGTACTTGGTGATTTTAAAGTACCAAGTACATTGTACTCCTTTTTTTTAAGTACAAGTACAAGGTACTGGGTACTTACACAGTACTGCAGTACAAATGTATTTCAGTACTTTACAACCCTGAAGTAGATATACGCTGGTAAACTTGTTTCCTATATGTATATTGTCATCGAGATTTCAATTCGTATCTAACGACTGATGCAAACATTTCTTCATAGTGCACTTTTACACGATGACTTTTTGAGTCAGCGACTCACGAATGTCTAGGAAAGGGAAGTGAAAAGTGCAGAGGGTAGACCAAGTCGCACGGGTAGAGGTTTTGTATGACTTTTTCGTGTTCTCTTTTATCTTGTTTGTAGTTTTTTTCAGTTGCTTTATTCTTGTATTCTCAGCGTTGAGTTCGTGTCAAAAATACCGTGTGTTGGAACAGAGCAAAATGCAGAAGAAGGGAGAAAGAAATATAAATAGTCCCTGTCTCAAAAAGTCATCGTGTAAAAGTACAGCGCGTCTCCAAAAGAGAATATGAAAAAACCCCTGGCTCAAAAAGTCATCGTGTAAAAGTGCTCATAGTCGATGCCTAATTTTGTAAACATCTTCTTGCAACTAAAGTCGCACAGCGGCAACAAAGCTCTGCTTTCTGAAATAAAAGGGATTAAGTGTGTGAATGGGTGAAAAATTGTGAAAAACATACAGAAAAGCTACAATCCGTCTGGAACGGATCGTATGATACCCTATCCTCTTCTCTCTGGGCGTGGCCAAATTGCATTTTGTACTCAAATATAGCTATAATGTCGAACGTTTGAGGATGTTAATTGTAAAATTTTATGAAAATCGGTTTTTCGATGAAAACGCCCCCAAAAAGTGGGCGTGGCCAAAACTGTTCTATGGGTGAATTGTAGGGAATCTGAATACCCAAATATTTGGTCTTAACAAAATTTTTCGGTTTCATATAATTTAGTGAAGTTATAAAAAAGTAGGCGTGGCAGTGGGCGGATGTAAAAAAATTTTACACTTGCATTGAATAGTTTTCTTGGAAGCCCAGATATGAAATTTCAGCGTCCTAGTTAAAAATTTAAGGCCCAAAACTCGGTTTTGTGATGAAAACGCCCCCAAAAAGTGGGCGTGGCCAAAACTTTTGTATGGGTGCATTGTAGGGAATCTGAATGCCTAAATATTTGGTCTTAACAAAATTTTTCGGTTTCATATAATTTAGTGAAGTTATGAAAAAGTGGGCGTGGCAGTGGGCGGATTTCAAAAATTTTTACACTTGTACTGTATCTTTTTCTCAGAAGCCCAGATATGAAATCTCATCGTCCCAGCTCAAAATTTAAGGCCCAAAAAGCGGTGACATACGGACGGACGGACGGTCATCGCTCAATCGATTTCGCTATTGATGCTGATCACGAATATATATACTTTATAGTGACTATCTCGATTATTTCTCTATGTTACAAACTATGTGTCAAACTTAATATACCCTTAGGATAGGGTATAAAAATTAATAAAACAGAATAGGATAGAAAATATGTGCTATAATAAATGCATACTCTTGGTTGAAACTCTTAAAATTGTTACAAGTTGCCTAATTTTAGGAGCTTCGATCTCAATTTTAATTAAAAACAAAAAATTAGGTATCCTTCTAGGAGTTATCAGTTCCTCAGGTAGATATTACATGCATACATACCTGTGTTTTAATAGTCTTGTTTTATTATCACCCATGATCGATATAGAACATTTAGGTGTATGCATTACAACAACAATACGAGATCTTGCTTTTGATCAAAATCAATTTTCGTGATCCAAAAATTAGTTCGAGCTATCTTTCACTAGGATACACTTTCGTTCGTGAATATTATTATTTATTATTATTATTATGGCGCCCATGTTGCCAGATTAGATATCGAAATATTATTTGCAACCCAAATGTTATTCAATAATTTTTATGTTCAAATAAATTAAGATTTCTGCTTATAGTGTTTTAAAATCAATAATAAACTTTGAATTACTATAACCTAAATATTGAACAAAAACAATTTGGATGAATTAGTATCGGTAAAATACACGTAGTGGGCGCCGTGGCTCAAGTGGTTAGTGCGTTGGACTACAGAGCGAGGGGTTCCGGGTATAATCACCAGACAAAACCTAAAATTTATTACACAAGACCACCTCTCGCTACCGTCTGAAAACATCCAAGTGTAAAACTGTTATGAAAAAGCTTCTCAAATTGCCCTACCGATGCGGCATTAAACAGTAAGCCCCTTCCATTCGTGTAAAGAATATAACACGCACAACACGAATAGTTGAGAGAAGCTAGGCCCTGGGTCCCATGGACCTATCGCGCCAAAAATTTGTATTTTTTTTTTGTAAAATACACGCAGTCAAAACTAAATAGTGTTAAATAAACATTAACAATCCAAATCATGATCATGGGTGATAATAAAACACATGGGTGATAATAAAACATGGCTAATCAAATATGACTTTTGTTTTGTCATCACTGTGCTCAGTTTAATGGGATGTGTTGTCCGCGCATGTTTTTGCAAATTGTTGGTAAGAAATATGCTACGATCGTCGATTTTTGGGGGAATTTCACGTTTGCTCTGTAAATGTCGGTAATAATATCGCTAGTTAATAGTTTTACCAACTGCCTTAACGATTTTAACAACATGTTTCTCAGTTGTTGATGGAATATTTTTCATATCTACATAATTATATTGGGAACGACTATAGTTTCTGAGGCGCCAAGATCAGAAAACGCAATTTTGTAGTTCTCGATGACATACATAGGTCCAAAATATAATGTACCAAAAATCCCGTTTCCGCCTAGTTTAGAAGATATCGGGACTTGAAAATTCAGGTTTTTCTGTGAAATTTCTATTGAAATCTATATATGTATATACATATGTATATTAATGAATTGGTGTCCAGGTATTGGTGAACCAGGTAAACACACTACAGAGCCGAAAATTAAAAATCTCGATCGGCAAAGTCTGAAAATCGTGAAAACCCGACATTGCATACTTTCTGGGGTGGATGGTGGCGATATCTGAAAACTCCGTTTTGTATGGGAAGGGCACGTTGTTGGAAGGCGGTCGGAAGGCTCACTCAGCGTTAAAATTGCCATTGAATCTTCACATGAATGACGAACCAACATGCGACATTTCCTGTTCAGTATGTACATACATAGAGACATGTTCTTGCATGTACACATATGGAGACAAAAAACTCCTAAATCTATGCAACCAATTTTCAGTTCCACGGCAAAAGAATTACATATTTATTCTAAGAGAAATCCCATTAGAAAAACAAAAACAAAAACGCCCTAAACTGGGCGAAAACAGGATTTTTGGTCCTATGTCATCGAGATCTAAGATCTTGGCGCCTTTAAAACTCGCTCTATATTGTTTTAAGCGTTGGCTGTTCCATAATTATACCCTATCCTAAGGGTATATTATGTTTGACACATAGTTTGTAACATAGAGAAATAATCGAGATAGACCCTATAAAGTATATACATATATTCGTGATCAGCATCAATAGCGAAATCGATTGAGCGATGACCGTCCGTCCGTCCGTCCGTCTGTTCGTATGTCACCACTTTTTGGGCCTTAAATTTTGAGCTTGGAGGATGAAACTACATATCTGGGCTTCTGAGAAGGAGAAGCAGTACAAGTGTAAAAAATTTTTAAATTCGCCCACTGCCACGCCCACATTTTCATAACTTCACTAAATTATATAAAACCGAAAAATTTTTTTAAGACCAAATATTTAGGCATTCAAATTCCCTACTATTCACCCATAGAACAGTTTTGGCCATGCTCACTTTTGGGGGCGTTTTAATCAAAAAACCGATTTTGATAAAATTTTACATGCAACATCCTTAAACGTTCGACGTTATAGCCATATTTGAGTACAAAATGCAATTTGGCAACGCCCACTTTATAGAGAGGAGGATAGGGTATCATACGATCCATTCCAGACGGATTGTAGCTTTTCTGTATGTTTTTTATTTGTGTTTGCATGTACTCTATAGTTTCGTCTTTTTTTTATTGCTTGCCTTTAGTTCGGTTATTTCTCTGGTCCACTCCATCGCCATAACTATTAATTCAAATTAATTGTCGTTTTTAATTGCACCTATACGTATAGGGCGTATTGATGGGGCGTGTATAGGGCAAGTATTGATTTCGTGAAAATTTTAGAACTTCAGATTTTAATCAAACTTGACATTACTATGATGGAGATCTCCAAAAAAGTGGGTCTGTATATTCGACTGCAGCCTAAACGACTGGACTATTTTACACTTTTTCATATTTGGCGTCTGTGGGATGATCCCTAGAGGCGAAATTGGAACTTTCATTCTAACCTCGAAATTCAGAGTACTTAGCTTAAAGGCGATTTCACTAAAAATGGATTTTCTCAAAAACGGCTCTATCGATTTGGATAAAATTTCATATGTGAATTAGCTTGGATATATTTTATTAGGTTTTAGCAATTATAAAGAATTGATGTATCTGGCTTTATATGTGGATGATGGACTCAGTTGTGGTACTGATATCATTTTTATCAAGATGCTATTAGCAACCTTCATCGAGAATTCGAGATTACGTTTAAAGAAGCCAAATAGTTTGTTAGAATGGCGATTGAAAGGGACAGAAGGAAAGCTCAAAAACAAAAAATCAAAAAGCGTTGCTACTGCTCATAAGTGTTTATACCAGGAAAACCGGGAGTGAAATTCACAAGGAAAAGAATGGTCAAGGTATTCTTGAATGGTCTAGAATTCCTCCATACAGAAAAGCAATAGCATCGCTCTTGTATTTAATCGTATGGACAAGACTTGATATTGCCGTAATAGTTTGTGTCTTCAGCAGATCTGTACATGGAGAAACTATGCATAGTCAAAGAATAAAAGAGTACTTAAATACCTAATGCCGCTGTCAAGCAGAATGAACCATTAAACATAGACGATGATAGCTAAAACTTCCGTCCACCTGACCAAAACGAAGTGAATATAGCAATATCCAAGCTTAAATCCAACAAGGCTGCTGGAAATGACGCCCTACCAAGGAGCTGTTCAAAGCTGCTGGAAATGACCTGGTAGAGAGCATACACCAACTCAGTTCTAAAATTTGATCAGATGAATATTGTATATGCCTGATGAGTGTTACTCAGCACCGTTTGCCCGATCCACAAGAAAAGAAACCCCCTCAATTGCGCCAATTAAAGAGGTATCCGTCTCCTCAACATCGCGAACAAAATCCTATCTGTCATATTGTGTGAACGTCTGAAACCCTTCGTCAACAACGTTTCAAACCAGGAAAGTCCACAATCGATCAAATCATCATATTTTTGCAGACCCTGTAAGAAACTCAGGACGTCCAAATCGATGTGGAGTGGAGGTTTCCAGATTCACCCCGAACTATAGCGCCACCTAAGTAAATAATTATGTCGCCACAAAAAATAAATCCGGGATTTAGAAAAAACACATTTAGATTTACGTAAGATATCTTCATCTGGATTTAGGATTTGTACGTTTCTTGTCAAAATGATTGCCACAGCTGGTAATATTTTTTATAAATTTCAAGAAATGGATG
Source organism: Xylota sylvarum (assembly GCA_905220385.1). Classification (NCBI taxonomy): domain Eukaryota; kingdom Metazoa; phylum Arthropoda; class Insecta; order Diptera; family Syrphidae; genus Xylota; species Xylota sylvarum. The sequence continues at coordinate 38,490,889 of LR999959.1, forward strand.
CAAACGATATAAAACTACTAATAACTAGCATACAATATAAAGTTACTAAATCAAGTGAAAAACATACAGAAAAGCTACAATCCGTCTGGAACGGATCGTATGATACCCTATCCTCCTCTCTATAAAATGGGCGTGGTCAAATTGCATTTTGTACTCAAATATAGCTATAATGTCGAACGTTTGAGGATGTTACATGTAAAATTTTATCAAAATAGGTTTTTTGATGATAACGCCCCCAAAAAGTGGGCGTGGCCAAAACTTTGGTATGGGTGGATTGAAGGGAATCTGAATGCCTAAATATTTGGTCTTAACAAAATTTTTCGGTTTCATATAATTTAGTGAAGTTATGAAAAAGTGGGCGTGGCAGTGGGCGGATTTCAAAAATTTTTACACTTGTACTGTATCTTTTTCTCAGAAGCCCAGATATGAAATTTCATCGTCCCACCTCAAAATTTAAGGCCCAAAAAGCGGTGACATACGGACGGACGGACGGACGGACGGTCATCGCTCAATCGATTTCGCTATTGATGCTGATCACGAATATATATACTTTATAGGGTCTATCTGGATTATTTCTCTATGTTACAAACTATGTGTCAAACTTAATATACCCTTAGGATAGGGTATAATGATAGCAGATGCATTGGACAGGAGAATCGTCTATCACCGAAGAAAATGGCATAAACAAATTATTAAACTGCTGCAATGGAGAATAAAAAGATTTGCAATAATGAAGGCAATGTTATAGTAAGAGAAATCAAGAAGAGTCTGGACGAAAGTGAGTTCTCTGTTGAGATTGTAAAAATTACATCTTCTGCCTAAAACTTTATATTTGTAGGTACGTTCTGGGAAAAGGACCGTGCTGATGATGACGACTTCTTCAGGGAATTCAGTGTTTATTAAATATTGAATGTTTTAATCAGTGACTTCAAAAGAATGGCGAATTACGGTTTTTAACTCCCAATATTTTGTAGAATAAGATTTCAAATCAATTCTAGATGAATTCAAAAGATTTAAGTCTTTTACAACTCTGGCCCAGTAGCACGATTTTATTAATCCTGAGAAAAGTGTCCCAAAAGTCATCAAGATTTTGAAAAGGTGTCCAATTTCGGCATTTTACAAAAAAGTAGTCGCCTTGTGTCTTGTGTCCCGGACACTAAAAAGTCGCCAAAGGGCAACCATGGTTTTACTACAGTAGAACCTACTCTTAAAGAGTATTTGGCTTTGCCAAATTGCATTTTGTAATCAAATATGGCTATAACGTCGAACGTTTGAGGATGTTACATGTAAAATTTTATCAAAATCGGTTTTTTGATTAAAACGCCCCCAAAAAGTGGGCATGGCCAAAACTGTTCTATGGGTGAATTGTAGGGAATCTAAATGCCTAAATATTTGGTTTTAACAAAATTTTTCGGTTTCATATAATTTAGTAAATGTTTACACTTGTACTGCTTCTCCTTTTCAGAAGCCCAGATACCTAGATGTATGTAGTTTCATCCTCATAGCTCCAAATTTAAGGCCCAAAAAGTGGTGACATACAGACAGACGGGCGGACGGACGGACGGACGGACGGACGGACGGATGGACGGACGGACGGACGGACATGACTAAATCGTCTTCGCTATTGATACAGATCACGAATATATATACTTTATAGGGTCTATCTCGATTATTTCTCGATTATGTTACAAATCTACGAAAGAAAAAGTTTAGCCACGTAATTATCAGTGCAAAAGAGACTATTAACTTTTAAATTTAAAGGTGGTGTGGCAATTATACAACATTTCATTGAATTCGATGAAATGATTATAGAACTACAGGCTGCAGGATTGCAAGTAAATAAAATGAGTAAGGTGGCGCACTTTTTGTGCGTTAACGTTACCTTCTTCTTGTGATGGGTTAGTGACAGCAACGGACAGCGCCACCAATGGGAGAGGTTTAGCAATATTGTAATATCCAGAAGGAAACCGGAAACGGACAGCACCACCTATGAGAGATTTAATACCGATATTTTCATTCGCGTGTCTAGAATATATAATGACTAGAAGCTTCCATTACCAGAACTTTCGGAGTCTTTCTAGAATGGTGAATTTCGGTATAAACACAACAACCAACTGGGAAGGAGTTGAATTGATGTATTAAATAAATGTTATTGCATAATAAAGTAAATTAGTAAACGAATTACAAAGCGATAAACAATAAAGAACTGGATAATTTGAAAGTGTGATTAAAATAGAACTTGTTTGATTATTGCAATAGTGGAGAAGGATGCTAAAGGTTAATCATTTACAGAACGATTTTATCTTCCTATTCCTAACAAGAATATTACACTATTATAAAAGGTTGATAAGTTATAACAAAAATCGAAATTATAATAAAGGGCATAAAACAGGGACAATTCAAACTATTAATGCAGTAACCAAATAACAAAAAAATTGCACTTATGATTGGCTGAGAACATATAAATAAAACACATGGCGATAATAATAATAAGTTGGATCAACCCTTGGACACTACAGTTGAAGAACATTCATGACTAAAGAAGGCATTTGAGGAGTGATCGAAAGATTCATAAATGAATTCACCCACTACGTAGTGGTGTATTTATTAACACATAAATCCGAACTATTTAAAGCTTTTAAAGACTATGCATCAAAACACGAATTTTAACCTTAGAATCGTAAATTTTTATTGTGATAAAGACATGAAAAACATTTTCAAGGAAAAGGTATCTCATATCATTTAACTGTACCATATACCCCACAGCAAAACTCAATAGCAGAAATAATGAATAGAACGTTAATTGAAAAGGCTCGATTAATGATTCACAATGCGAAATTGCATAAATGTTTTTGGGGAGAAGAAATTTTAATAGCTAAAAAAACTTCCTTTTGCAGTATGGTATAATAAAAAGCCAAAGTAAGTTTATTTAAGAGTTTTTGGTAGCACAGTTTTTGTTCATAATAAAAATCGAAGTCCCCGGCACATAAGTCCCAAACTTTTTATACCCTATCCTAAGGGTATATTAAGTTTGACACATAGTTTGTAACATAGAGAAATAATCGAGATATACCCTATAAAGTATATATATTCGTGATCAGCATCAATAGCGAAATCGATTGAGCGTCCGTCCGTCCGTCCGTCCGTATGTCACCGCTTTTTGGGCCTTAAATTTTGAGCTAGGACGATGAAATTTCATATCTGGGCTTCTGAGAAAAAGATACAGTACAAGCGTAAAATTTTTTTAAATCCGCCCACTGCCACGCCCACTTTTTCATAACTTCACTAAATTATATGAAACCGAAAAATTTTGTTAAGACCAAATATTTAGGCATTCAGATTCCCTACAATCCACCCATACAAAAGTTTTGGCCACGCCCACTTCTTGGGGGCGTTTTCATCACAAAACCGATTTTTGGGCCTTAAATTTTTAACTAGGACGCTGAAATTTCATATCTGGGCTTCCAAGAAAAAGATACAGTACAAGTGTAAAATTTTTTTACATCCGCCCACTGCCACGCCTACTTTTTTATAACTTTACTAAATTATATGAAACCGAAAAATTTTGTTAAGACCAAATATTTGGGTATTTAGATTCCCTACAATTCACCCATAGAACAGTTTTGGCCACGCCCACTTTTTGGGGGCGTTATCATCAAAAAACCTATTTAGATAAAATTTTACATGTTACATCCTCAAACGTTAGATATTATAGCTATATTTGAGTACAATATGCAATTTGGCCATGCCCACTTTATAGAGAGGAGGATAGGGTATCATACGATCCATTCCAGACGGATTGTAGCTTTTCTGTATGTTTTTTTTTACTTATGTCCCACTTAGGGTTCCCAACCGTCCTCCTTTTAGGAGGGCAGTTCTCCTTTACAGCACTTTGTCCTCCCGTCCTCCTTTAAGTAAAAATGTCCTCCTTTTGCTCTTAAAGCAAGCAAAATAAAAATTGTACCCTTTTCACACAAGACTGAAGGACTGGATTTTTGTTGAGGTTTTTGTATTCAGATTGATACAAATACAAATTTTTGGCGCGAGAGGTCCATGGGACCCAGGGCCTAGCTTCTCACAACCATTCGAGTTGTGGGTGTTATATTCTTTACACGAATGGAAGGGGCCTACTGTTTAATGCCGGATCCGAACGGCAATTTTGAGAAGCTTTTTCATGACAGTTTTACTCTCGGTTGTTTGTCAGACGCTCGCGAGAGGTGGGGCCGTGAAAGAAATTTTAGGTGTTGTCTGGGGATTGAACCTGGAACCCCCCGCTCCGTAGTCCAACGCACTAACCACTTGAGCCACGGCGCCACAATTCAGATTGTTAGTTCTGTCTAAAAACTTCCTTTATTACTTTATTTCGAAAACATACCCTCGGTATACTACTTTTCGGTATTTAGCTTTTGGGATACTGCTTGTTAGTCGTCGTTAATTTTCCGCGCATGAAGAATACCCCAAGGATGTAAGTTTAAATTTCAATGTTATCGTTCTTTTAAGGACGACGATGTTTACTGGTGGCGGTAGACGAAATTGCGCTCGAAGTTGTTTTTCTTGAGGTTCTTTGTTTTTTTTTCTTTCGATGCTCGGCTTCGGGCAATGAACCGGCTCTCCGTTTCTAACTAATTCTTTTCTTAGGGACCCGATTTATTTCGCGTGCTAGCTCTTCCTCGTCAGTGTGATATTCCTGATTAGCTACCCGTGGTGGAGTACATTCGTGTTATTTCTGAAAATGTGTGTCCCTTAGAACCTTATTTTCTTCTTTTAATAAGTCTACTTCTTTCTTAAGACCTTGATAAAGTAGATCCAATTCATTAAGCTTGACTCGGAGTGCTTTGTTTTCTTAAATCTTTTCCAAGTTTTGAATCTTTTATATTTTTTTTTAACCCTTTCGTCGAAAGACACCGATTGACATTTCCAAACGTCAACAAAAATCGAGAAAATTTTAGAAAATCTGATCATCCAGATTGCAATAACATGTCACCTCTCCTCATCCTCAATTGCATGTAAACGTAAAAAAAAAGTTAAACCGTCCAGTTCTATTTGAACATGGTCAATCATTCTATCATATCCATATTTCCAGCAAGTGTCACTTTTAAATCAATACAAACGTGCAATCAGCTTCTGTTTTCTAGTCCCACGGTTTCTGAATTTTGTCATTTGTTCATTTATGTGTTCCACTGATTATACCCTATCCTAAGGGTATATTAAGTTTGACACATAGTTTGTAACATAGAGAAATAATCGAGATAGACCCTATAAAGTATATATATTCGTGATCAGCATCAATAGCGAAATCGACTGAGCGATGACCGTCCGTCCGTCCGTCCGTCCGTCCGTCCGTCCGTATGTCACCGCTTTTTGGGCCTTAAATTTTGAGCTAGGACGATGAAATTTCATATCTGGGCTTCTGAGAAAAAGATACAGTACAAGTGTAAAAATTTTTGAAATCCGCCCACTGCCACGCCCACTTTTTCATAACTTCACTAAATTATATGAAACCGAAAAATTTTGTTAAAACCAAATATTTAGGCATTCAGATTCCCTACAATCCACCCATACAAAAGTTTTGGCCACGCCCACTTTTTGGGGGCGTTTTCATTACAAAACCGAGTTTTGGGCCTTAAATTTTTAACTAGCACGCTGAAATTTCATATCTGGGCTTCCAAGAAAAAGATACAGTACAAGTGTAAATTTTTTTTACATCCGCCCACTGCCACGCCTACTTTTTTATAACTTCACTAAATTATATGAAACCGAAAAATTTTGTTAAGACCAAATATTTGGGTATTTAGATTCCCTACAATTCACCCATAGAACAGTTTTGGCCACGCCCACTTTTTGGGGGCGTTATAATAAAAAAACCTATTTTGATAAAATTTTACATGTAACATCCTCAAATGTTCGACATTATAGCTATATTTGAGTACAAAATACAATTTGGCCACGCCCACTTTATAGAGAGGAGGATAGGGTATCATACGATCCGTTCCAGACGGATTGTAGCTTTTCTATATGTTTTACTTTATTTTCGTGTTATGTGAATAATGCCCAGTTATTTATAGAAATATTTACACTATTGTTTTAAACAAGAAATGCAAAGAACTGAACTAATTCTAATACAAACGGTGTCCTCCTTTTATTCCAATCAAAGTTGGGAACCCTAGTCCCACTCCATCGGGACATAAGTCGCAAGTCGAATTAGGTACTTACATATGTCCCACCGCATTGGGACATAACTCCCAAAAAAAAATGTTGGATCTTATGTCCCACCTAACATATTTGTGTTTAAATAAGCTTAGAGAATTTAAATACCCAGAACAGCGTGGAACAAGTAAGTACACGACAAAGCTATTTACATTAGGCAAATTCTGCTTTACGTCACTTATATGCATAAATAGTGGAATATATATGCAACCCCCCTGCTTGGGGTCACTGTTGGATTTGGGGTAGGTGCGAGGTTGAGTATGTGCAAAGTTTCTTTAAAATCATGCGAAACATGCACAGTTTCTTTAAATCCATGCGAAACATGGATATAAAGAAACTTTGCATATACCCAACCTCGCACCTACCCCAAATCCAACAGTGAACATAAGCAGGGGGGTTGCAGGGGGGCAGCATGCCCCCCATAGATATTTCTCTGTTTTTGCATATAAGTAAATTTGCCTAATGCAGTTTTGCCATGTACTTACTTGTTCCATTCTCTTCTGGGTATTTGAATTCTCTAAGCTCATTTAAAAACAAATATGTTAGGTGGGACATAAGACCCAACATTTTTTTATGGGACTTATGTTCCGATGGAGTGGGGCATATGTATGTAAGTCCCGAAAAAAAAGTTAGGGACTTATGTTTGCGAAACATGGATATAAAGAAACATAAGTCCCTAATTCAATTTGGGTCTTATGCCCCAGTTAAGTGGGACATACTAGGTCCCACAAGAAAAAAATGGGAAAGAATGTCCCTGCGCCGAATTGTAGGGAATCTAAATGCCTAAATATTTGGTCTTAACAAATATTTTCGGTTTCGTATAATTCAGTGAATTTATGAAAAAATACGCGTGGCTTTTGGCGGATTTAAAAAATGTTTACACTTGTACTGTATCTTTTTCTCAGCAGCCCAGATATGAAATTTCCTCCTCCTAGCTCAAAATTTAAGACCCAAAAACGGTGACATACGGACGGACGCTCAATAAATTTCGCTATTGATGCTGATCATGAATATATGTATGTACATATATACTTTCTATGGTCAGTCTCAATTATTTCTCTATGTTACAAACTATGTGTCAAACTTAATATACCCTTAGGATAGGGTATAAAAACAGTGAGTAGGAAATATTAATAAACCCAAGAACTTCAAATCGATACTCACCTCCTTTTTATCGATTTCAAGGCCGCCTATGAGAGCATCTATAGAGAAGAACTATGTAGAGGTATGTCTAGTTTTTGCCTCCATGCTACTTCGCTACTTTTTTTCCTTATTTGGCCACTTTTTGATAATAGGCTGCTTATGAACAAAGTAGTTTTCTCTATTTTTAGTCAGTCTGTGGACAGTGAGATCTCTGAAGTCATAAGCTTCATGTTCAGCAAACCACAAAAAAACTGCGATGTGTTTGCTGGTACTAGATCTTTTATCCGCACGCAGATTTTAATGTATTTCCAATGAGCTGAACTTTTGTGTGAGGATTTCAAAGAGCGAGTTTTTACTCTAAAATGTGTGCTGAATCCTTTTCCATAATATGTATGTTGGATCTATTGCTAAACTCTTTAAAACTAATAAACTTCTTACACGTACATTTGACGTTTGACGTTTAAAAGCTGGGAAAATTTCGTTGATTACGCGTTCGTTTACTTCTCGTAATTTTATCTCTCTGGGAGAATTTTATCCGAAAAAAAAACAAATATGGGACCCTTCTTCTCTTCACCACAACCATTCTTGTTGTGCGAGTTATATTCTTTACACGAATAGAAGGGACCTACTACTTTTTCATGACAGTTATACTCTTGGAGGTGGGAACGTGAAAGGAATTTTAGGTGCTGTCTGGGGATTGAACTTCGAATCCCAACGCACTAACAACTTGAGCCACGGCACCCACAATTTTACCTCCATTCCTTAAAGTTTCACACTCTACGAATTTTGGTATGCGTAAAAAATGTACTCTTTTAATATTCTATGCCATTCCAACAATTTTTTTTTGATGTTGCACTGACGCACAGTTATGATAGACGAAAAATTCATATACTTTCTTGGCGCGTATAATTTCTTTAGACAAAACATTTTTTAGAACTCCAAATTTCTTATCAAGCTCTGTCTTTGTAGCCATACTCAGTTTTTCTCAATGAAATTTTAATTCGTATAGGAACTTTATTTGTTTTGGTAATTGTCTGAGCACTTCCTATGCCGTCTGCGTAGAAATGTTCACTATAGGCATTTAAAAAAATCAGAAAATTTACTTACTTGCATAGATGCTCTGACAATGCAGCACCTTCCACCATTTTTAGATTAACAAGTTGTTTGAAAAGAGTTACCTTTCGAACAGAACCACTTGGTCATTGAGCGTCTTCTAGATTTTTCCAAGCTTTGCTTGACGTTTTTGAGTTTCGTATGTGTAGTAACTGCGATGGTCTCAAACAAAGCACGATTGTTGCCAACGCCTTTTCAACTTTAACTTTTCATGTAGCAAACTCAGTCTCCTGTAAACTTCCGGAAACATATCCCCATAAATCACTATGGATGAACACAGATCCCATGTGAACCTTCCGGCCATCATCATTCAGATCGTCAAACTTCTCTTTGTTGTACAGCTCAGAACTCATCCTTGTATGCATGCCAACTGGAAACAATGTGTGCGGGTAATAGCCTTTAATAAATCATCAAATCATCATTAATCAATAATTAAGGAAAACCAATTTTCTATATAAATAGGAAAGATACAATCCTTCTAGAATATGATACCCTATTCTTCTTCCTTTCCACAAGCCCTAATAAAATGGGCGTGGCATTCTGCATTTTTTTATAGAATTACTAGAACATGAAAAGTTCATCAAAATCGTTTTTTATCGCTTGTGAATTATAGACAATCTGAATATCTAAATATTTGGTCTGAATAAAATTTTTCGATATAGCTCAATCGTTTTCGTGTATTGATACTGATAATGAGTATACATACATATATACTTTATAGGTTCTATCTCAATTATTTCTCTATGTTATAAACTATGTATTAAAGTTAATTTACCCTTAGCATAGTGTATAAAAAAACGAACGTAAAATAATTTTTCGCAAACAGCTAGAGTTAATAATTTTGACTATAGCGCATGTATACATGGAATGGGTGAGAGGTCAATATGCGCATATTTGTCACTGCATACAACAAATCGTCCTAACACCTTGGTACAGTTCGTGGGAGGGTTTGTTACTCTCATGACTATGTTACTTTTATCCTCGGGCTGCTCGACATATCATACATAACCAACAATAAGGTACTTTTGAAGTTCTACTCTTTTACCAACTACATACTAACTGGCGAAATACGTAAGTACATATATACTTATGTATCTACATATATTGACAAATATCCAAACTTATCTAATAGTCAAATAAAACCTACGTGCACACGTGCTCTACAAAACACAAAGTCAGACAAAGTTAGTCACCAATACAAACTATCGCAAATTACTACCGGTTGTTTTACTCCATCAACTTCCATTTCATTGAAATATAGATTAATAATTTACGGCCGAATAGCCTTCGGCTATTAAGGCATTCAAGATATCACATTAACTAGATTCATTACTCTTAAGACAAGTAGTTTTCACACCAATTTTCGCAATGTAAACCATACACAAGTGATTTAACAAATAATCTTCTCCATAACCCAACAACAAGCCGACAGTTAACTGACATTACCCTACTCTAGAATATTGTTATACATTTTTCAAAGATTGACCCGTATTTCATTAATACTTTGATTGTTCAACTTCTGGCCAAGGTTGGCGTACCAAACCACATAAGACATACATAAATAATTATAATACCTTCCTCATTAAAAATGGGTTCGATTATGATGGACGTGTTTTTTGGAAAACAATGGTAAAAGATGACTGTTAAAAATAATTGAAATAAAATGAACAAAATCAAACCAAGCGTTTGTTATACGACATGCCTGTCATTTGTACATTTTGACCATAAGTAGATTAAGTTGACCTTATCAGTTGTTTGTCGAGGTCCGTACATTAAGCCAAGTCCGTTTAAATTGGACGAGAGTGATTCGAAAAAAATAAATAAATAAGTGAATTAGAGAAAGTTTGTGTAATTAAGAGGTAGACGGAAAAAATATTTCAGTTTAATATAAATTTTAACTAACAGTTAATATTAATGTTGGGTACCTAAATATACACGTTAAACACCATATGTGATTGCGAACGGGATAGTATATATGATATATATGTACATATGTACATACAAGTCCTCATTCCATTTTTAAATGCCTACGTATCAACGATAATTTCTATACAATTTACCGAAGTACAAAATTCTGATTGTGATCGTATTGTTGTATCTCCTAGATGTTTCTCTTAGTCGTGACCGGTTATGTGCACAGATGTATGTGTACATATATCAACATAAAACTTAACATCACTTCCAATCGTGCGAATAATATATGTAACGTACAATAGCTAGACTGTCTTTTACATATGTGATTGTTGCAGCGAAATTTCAAATGCAAATTATATACATATGTATATACATATGTAGATTGGTAGCCAAACATTTCATCAATATTTTGCAGTATATTTAATACGGGTTACCTAATAAAATCTGATCTAAATCGTTGTTATGCTTATTCGTATTCCTATTCTAGAAGGTTAATTTTTAAACACTGAAGAATAATTGAGATATAAAACATACAGAAAAGCTACAATCCGTCTGGAACGGATCGTATGATACCCTATCCTCCTCTCTATAAAGTGGGCGTGGCCAAATTGCATTTTGTACTCAAATATAACTATAATGTCGAACGTTTGAGGATGTTACATGTAAAATTTTATCAAAATAGGTTTTTTGATGATAACGCCCCCAAAAAGTGGGCGTGGCCAAAACTGTTGTATGGGTGAATTGTAGGGAATCTAAATACCCAAATATTTGGTCTTAACAAAATTTTTCGGTTTCATATAATTTAGTGAAGTTATAAAAAAGTAGGCGTGGCAGTGGGCTGATGTAAAAAAATTTTACACTTGTACTGTATCTTTTTCTTGGAAGCCCAGATATGAAATTTGTGCGTCCTAGTTAAAAATTTAAGGCCCAAAAATTGGTTTTGTGATGAAAACGCCCTCAAAACGTGGGCGTGGCCAAAACTTTTGTACGGGTGGATTGTAGGGAATCTGAATGCCTAAATATTTCGTCTTAACAAAATTTTTCGGTTTCATATAATTTAGTGAAGTTATGAAAAAGTGGGCGTGGCACTGGGCGGATTTAAAAATTTTTTACACTTGTACTGTATCTTTTTCTCAGAAGCCCAGATATGAAATTTCAGCGTCGTAGCTCAAAATTTAAGGCGGTGACATACGGACGGACGGACGGACGGACGGACATCGCTCAATCGATTTCGCTATTGATGCTGATCACGAATATATATACTTTATATAGACCCTATAAAGTTTATATTATTATTTCTCTATGTTACAAACTATGTGTCAAACTTAATATACCCTTAGGATAGGGTATAATATGGTAATTCACGATGGTAATACAAACTTTTACTAACAACTACACCTGTCTTCAAATACGGTAGTAATGGCTACACCTGATCCACCCTCGTAGTGATGACTAGTCACTTAAATGAATGCATTGATTTTGACGTCTACACTTTGATTGTTGGAAATGATTCGTCCAATCATAACTTATAACAGAATATTTATTTACTGATTTTAAGCTAAAGTCACAATAGAAGTCACTGAAATTAAATATTTTTCAGAGCTTTCAAAGAATTTATGTATTCAAAAATGATTGGATTCGTTTACAGCTCTGAATTAAAAAAAACATACGAGAATAAATTGTATATAAATTGGTTTCTTAAACAGCACCAAAAAGTGGGCGTAGCTTTATAAAGTTGAGTTGTAAATCATTTCGTATGTTTGAATCTTTTTGATATCTAGCAAATATTGCAAAAAATTACATTCTTTTAAAAGCAAAAAAAAGTGAACAAATATGTTCACATGTATGTACATACATACATATGTATGTATGTACTTCATAAGGTCTATCTCAATTATTATACCCTATCCTAAGGGTATATTAAGTTTGACACATAGTTTGTAACATAGAGAAATAATCGAGATAGACCCTATAAAGTATATATATTCGTGATCAGCATCAATAGCGAAATCGATTGAGCGATGACCGTCCGTCCGTCCGTCCGTCCGTATGTCACCGCTTTTTGGGCCTTAAATTTTGAGCTAAGACGATGAAATTTCATATCTGGGCTTCTGAGAAAAAGATACAGTACAAGTGTAAAAATTTTTGAAATCCGCCCACTGCCACGCCCACTTTTTCATAACTTCACTAAATTATATGAAACCGAAAATTTTTGTTAAGACCAAATATTTAGGCATTCAGATTCCCTACAATCCACCCATACAAAAGTTTTGGCCACGCCCACTTTTTGTGGGCGTTTTCATCACAAAACCGATTTTTGGGCCTTAAATATTTAACTGGGACGCTGAAATTTCATATCTGGGCTTCTGACGAAAAGATACAGTAGAAGTGTAAATTTTTTTTACATCCGCCCACTGCCACGCCTACTTTTTTATAACTTCACTAAATTATATGAAACCGAAAAATTTTGTTAAGTCCAAATATTTAGGTATTCAGATTTCCTACAATTCACCCATAGAACAGTTTTGGCCACGCCCACTTTTAGGGGGCGTTTTCATCAAAAAACCGATTTTCATGAAATTTCACATGTAACATCCTCGAACGTTCGACGTTATAGCCATATTTGAGTACCAAATGCAATTTGGGCATGAGCACTTTATAGAAACGAGGATAGGGTATCATACGATCCGTTCCAGACGGATTGTAGCTTTCCCACCTGTTCCAAGGCCCCATCTGACAAACATTCGAGAGTATAACTGTCATGAAAAGGTTTCTCAAATAAAAATTGCTCTTCGGACACGACAAAAGCTGATTGATACCCTGTCCTAAGTATATATTAAGTTTGGTACATAGTTTGTAACATAGATGAATAATTGAGTTCATAATCAGTATCAATCGTGTGCTACCAGTTTTTAGGCCTTAAATTTTGAACTAGAAGGATGAAATTTCATATCTGTGGCTCTGACAAAGTTATAGTACATGTTTAAAATTTTTTAAATACGCCCACTTTTTCATAATTTTACTATTTGACATGAAATCAAAAAATTTATGAAAACCAAATGTTTAGATATTTAAATTTTGCCATACGTATATGTGGCCACGCTCACTATTTGATTGAGTTTTGATTAAAAAGGCCGATTTTCATGATATTTTTCATGTAACATCCTCAAATATTCCAAATTATCACATAAAAAAAATATAAGATGACACGCCCACTTTAGTAGTTTTGATGCAAAGAAAGTAGGATAGGGTATTATACCATCCGTTGCAGATCGATTAGAGCCTTTCTATACGTTGTTTTTATACCCTATCCTAAGGGTTTATTAAGTTTGACACATAGTTTGTAACATAGAGAAATAATCGAGATAGACCCTATAAAGTATATATATTCGTGATCAGCATCAATAGCGAAATCGATTGAGCGACGTCCGTCCGTCCGTATGTCACCGCCTTAAATTTTGAGCTACGACGCTGAAATTTCATATCTGGGCTTCTGAGAAAAATATACAGTACAAGTGTAAAAATTTTTTTAATCCGCCCACTTTTTCATAACTTCATTAAATTATATGAAACCGAAAAATTTTGTTAAGACCAAATATTTAGGCATTCAGACTCCCTACAATCCACTCATACAAAAGCTTTGGCCACGCCCACTTTTTGGGGGCGTTTTCATCATAAAACCGATTTTTGGGCCTTAAATTTTTAGCTAGGACGCTGAAATTTCATATCTGGGCTTCTGACGAAAAGATATAGTATAAGTGTAAATTTTTTTTACATCCGCCCACTGCCACGCCTACTTTTTTATAACTTCACTAAATTATATGAAACCGAAAAATTTTGTTAAGACCAAATATTTAGGTATTCAGATTCCCTACAATTCACTCGTAGAACAGTTTTGGCCACGCCCACTTGTTGGGGAGGCGTTTTTATCAAAAAACCGATTTTGATAAAATTTTACATGTAACATCCTCAAACGTTCGAGGTTATAGCCATATTTGAGTACGAAATGCAATTTGGCAACGCCCACTTTATAGAGAGGAGGATAGGGTATCAGACGATCCGTTCCAGACGGATTGTAGCTTTTCTGTATGTTTTATTTTTGGATGGAAAAACTTGCGTAAAAATAAAATTGAAGTTGGATTCTGTCTATGGGAACCCTTCCCCATCTATGACAACCGTGAGATATTGAATCAACGAATTTAAACGTGGCCGTGCATCAGACGAGGAGGTCATTACCGAGACTGAAGCCTATTTCGAAGAGTGTGATACATCATATTTTGTTAGAGGGTTTAAAGAAATGGGAGGGACGTTGGGAAAAGGGTATTGCTCTAAAAGGAGATAATGTCGAAAAATAGAAAAAGTTTTTGTCAAAAATTTACGTTTTCACTGTAAACACGGGTACTTATTGATCCACCCTCATAACTGCATTCAATCCATTGAAGTCATTTAAAGTCACTGAATATATTCAATTTGTTGAAGTCACTTGAAGTCATTTGAAGTTTTTGAGGTCTTCGAAGTTACTAAATGCATTAAATTTTTTGAAGTCAAAGTCTTCAAGTGACTGCAACAAATTGAATGCATTCAGTGACTTGAAAGACTTCAAAGACTTCAACTGACTTCAAAGACTTCAAGTGACTCCAAATGATTTCAATAAATTGAATGCGTTCAGTGATTGCCAGTGACTTCAATGAATGCATTGATTTTGAGTTCAACACTTTGGCACGCATTCATCATATGAGTGTACATATGTACGTTTTTATGTGTGCTTATTTATACCATATCTTAGGGGTATATAGCGAAAACGATTTAGCCACGTCCGTTCGTCGGTATCTCACTGCTTTTTGGGCCTTTTTGAGCTAAGCGAATTAAATTTCATATCAAAAAAAGATACAGTACAAATGTAAACATTTTTGAAATCCATCCAGTGCCACGCCCACTTTATCGTAGTAAGTCGAGATAAAATGCAGTATACCACACCCACTTTATTAGGGCTGCATTGAAAGGAGAATAAGGTATAACATCCATTTTAAACGGATTGTAGCTTTTCTATATGTTTGAAGTGTTATTTTGTCGCGCTACTAGAATACATATGCGAATTTTTTCGTTCTTATACACGCGCTATCCTGATAGCAAGCAGGATACCAAAAGCAAGAGGAAGTGAAAACTATAACTGTGTTCTACCGGTTTTTACTGTATTAATAAATTTGAAATTACTGCATTATTAAAATAACTTATTATACGAAAAACAGTCTAAATTCATTAACATATGTAAACAATTTTGAACATTTCTGCAAAAGTGAAAGTTGAAATAAGTAAAAAGGTAAACAGAAGCATGCTGCCTAGCAAAAACGTAATGTATGTGCTAAGTTCGGTGAAAAGTGCTAAACATATTAATTGTGTTATGAAATCGTGAGTGTGTATATAAACTAAGCGTACAGAAAATTTACAAACTCTTTACGACTCTTCTTATTATACCCTACCGTTTAACTTAACACTGCCAATTAAGATATGATGGAAACTTAAAAATACGAGTATGTACCTAGCGAGTAAAATAAACGTAACTAAAAACATCAAGTGCCTCATAAATTAATTAAAGAAAAGGGCTTTGCATACATATGAATTTTATTACTGTATAAAAAAATTGTATTCTGATAGGTTTGAAATTAAATTTTTCTTTCGCAAAATGTAAAGTTCAAAAATGTGACTAAATCAAGGCAGAGAGATAAAAGCTCTTAGCTTAATCAATTCGATCCAGCCTGTATCTATTTCTTTATGTTACACAAAGGAAATCATAGTTTATATACCCTACAGAATAGGATTTAAAGATACAATTATGAATTGCGTCGCACTTTAATTTACTTTACAAAGAAAGTATCAATTTGATTAGGTTTGTAGATTCGCGGTCACTTAAATGTTTAGTAATTATTAAGCAAACTAGGAAAAAAATTTTCCTACCCGTAATTACTATTGAACATTTCAAAACTATCGTTGGACAAAATATAAATACATACATTACTTAGATAATTTATTGCAAAGATTTGTCTTAGTTATCCACATTTATCTGTATTTAAATAGACAATATTCTGGAAAATGAAAAAACAAATAACAAAGATGCTAAAAGTGCTATTAACTCGGATTTTATATTAATCTTTCACAATAAAATTATTGCTTGCGCCTCCACTCATTATTGTAAAATTTTTTTACTATTTGGTTTTTATAAATGTTCGTTGGCCATAATATGTTTTTTAATTTAAGGTTACAAAATGCCACGGTAGTGATCGGGGTAATATTTGGGCATAACAAAATGCCACACATAAAAAATAAAGTGCACGACTGAGTCGTAAGTGCTTGCACCTTTCTGATAAACGATTATAAAGTGTTCAGGATTAAAATTCAAATAAAATAGTTGCAGTCAATAGTCTGGATAGGTATAAAAATCTACCTATTCTCTTATACAAGAGGCTTAGTTCAGTTGGCGTGACACTCCGCATGTTTGAGGACACTACTACGATAATTTTTAACGGATGTTATCTGTGAAGTTTCATTGAAAAATGTTTTTTTTTTTTTTTTAAGAAAACGCCCTTAAAGTAGACCGCGCCCTATATTACGTATGAGTGAATTAAAGAGAATTGTATCGCCTATGAATTGTGTCCTAATATATTTTTTTAATTTCTAGTTAAAATATAAAAATATTGGACTTATTAAAAGTGGGCGTGGGTGTTTAAAACTTTGATACGCTATATCCTTGCATATGCCTTATATTGCTTTTAAGCCCAACCGCTGAAGAAATAGTCAATTTTAAAATTATCGTTTTTCGTCTTTTTTGTGAGTTATGAAATTTTATCAAAATCGTTGGAGACGTTTTCGAGAAAATTAATTTTTAGTGAAATCGGTTCTTAGTGAAGTACCTTTAATTTTGAGATTAGAATGAAAATTCCAATTTCGCCTCTAGGGATCATCCACAGACTCCTGGTAAACAAATTCGTCCACCAGTTCAGGCTATACCTTCAACAGACAGAAAAACCAACCCCACTTTTTTCGACTTCTCTATAATGGTAATGTCGCAATTCACCAAAATCTCGTGATCGAAAATCTGCACGAATCCAATACTTGCTCTATGTTACACATAGGTGCAAGTAAAAAATTAAATGAAACTGCAACACTTTCTTTAAAAATGAATTGCTAAAGTAAAAAACAAAATTTGGGCCGCACGTACTTGCACATTCATGCTATTCATTTACAAAGTTTTCCAGATATAAATTCAAGTCTTACTCTTCCTATAAATTCGTCTGGAGAGATTCGTATGATACCTTACGCTTCTTCTCTCACGGCAGTTCTAACAAAGTAGGCTTTCATTTGAATCATAATGATAACTTCGAACGTCATTTCATCAAAATCTGTTTATACCCTATCCTAAGGGTATATTAAGTTTGACACATAGTTTGTAACGTAGAGAAATAATTGAGATAGACCCTATAAAGTATATATATTCGTGATCAGCATCAATAGCGAAATCGATTGAGCGATGACCGTCCGTCCGTATGTCACCGCTTTTTGGGCTTTAAATTTTGAGCTAGGACGATGAAATTTCATATCTGGGCTTCTGAGAAAAAGATACAGTACAAGTGTAAAAATTTTTGAAATCCGCCCACTGCCACGCCCACTTTTTCATAACTTCATTAAATTATATGAAACCGAAAAATTTTGTTAAGACCAAATATTTAGGCATTCAGATTCCCAACAATCCACCCATACAAAAGTTTTGGCCACGCCCACTTTTTGGGGGCGTTTTTATCATAAAACCGATTTTTGGGCCTTAAATTTTTAACTAGGACGCTGAAATTTCATATCTGGGCTTCTGACGAAAAGATACAGTAGAAGTGTAAATTTTTTTTACATCCGCCCACTGCCACGCCTACTTTTTTATAACTTCATTAAATTATATGAAACCGAAAAATTTTGTTAAGACCAAATATTTAGGTATTCAGATTCCCTACAATTCACCCATAGAACAGTTTTGACCACGCCCACTTTTTGGGGGCGTTTTCATCAAAAAAACCGATTTTGATGAAATTTTACATGTAACATCCTCAAACGTTCGAGTTTATAGCCATATTTGAGTACGAAATGCAATTTGGCCACGCCCACTTTATAGAGAGGAGGATAGGGTATCATACGATCCGTTCCAGACGGATTGTAGCTTTTCTGTATGTTTATACCCTATCCTAAGGGTATATTAAGTTTGACACATAGTTTGTAACATAGAGAAATAATCGAGATAGACCCTATAAAGTATATATATTCGTGATCAGCATCAATAGCGAAAACGATTGAGCGATGACCGTCCGTCCGTCCGTCCGTCCGTCCGTCCGTCCGTCCGTATGTCACCGCTTTTTGGGCCTTAAATTTTGGGCTAGGACGATGAAATTTCATATCTGGGCTTCTGAGAAAAAGATACAGTACAAGTGTAAAAATTTTTGAAATCCGCCCACTGCCACGCCCACTTTTTCATAACTTCATTAAATTATATGAAACCGAAAAATTTTGTTAAGACCAAATATTTAGGTATTCAGATTCCCTACAATCCACCCATACAAAAGTTTTGGCCACGCCCACTTTTTGGGGGCGTTTTCATCACAAAACCGATTTTTGGCCCTTAAATTTTTAACTAGGACGCTGAAATTCCATATCTGGGCTTCCAAGAAAAAGATACCGTACAAGTGTAAAATTTTTTTACATCCGCCCACTGCCACGCCTACTTTTTTATAACTTCACTAAATTATATGAAACCGAAAAATTTTGTTAGGACCAAATATTTAGGCATTCAGATTCCCTACAATCCACCCATACAAAATTTTTTACGCCCACTTTTTGGGGGCGTTATCATCAAAAAACCTATTTTGATAAAATTTTACATGTAACATCCTCAAACGTTCGACATTATAGCTTAATTTGAGTACAAAATGCAATTTGGCCACGCCCACTTTATAGAGAGGAGGATAGGGTATCATACGATCCGTTCCAGACGGATTGTAGCTTTTCTGTATGTTTTTTAATGAAAACGTTCACAGAAATTGGTCGAAGGCATATAACATAACTATGTAAACATTTATACAAAAAGTAAATAATGTAAATACCATCAGATGCGTACATATATTTGGTCTTAATGATTTTTTTTATAGTAAAAGTATGATATCTTCAAAAATGATTGTCAGCGGGTGGATTTAAAATATGATTACACTTGTAAATGATTTCGTTCTCGAAGGCACATACATACATATGTATATGGAATTGCACTTGTAAACGATTTCGTTCTCGAAGGCACATACATACATATGTATATGGAATTGCATCGTCCTCACTAAAAGTGTAAGGCCCATAAAGTGGTGACATACGGAAAAACAAACATGGCTCAATCGCATTTTAATACCGATCATGATCATACTTCATGGGGTCTATCTCGATTATTTCTCTGTTACAAATTATGTGCCAAACATATCCTTAATATAAGGGTATAAAAACACACGGAAAAGCTACAATCCGTCTGGAACGGATCGTATGATACGTTACGCCCCCAAAAAGTATTCGTAGTCACATAATGATGTATGGGTGAATTGTAGAGAATAGGGGTTCATACTGATCAAATTTTTTATCAAATCTTCTTTATGAGTGGCTGAGAAACCATCCAACCAAAGTAATTTTATGTTATGATTAAAAATGTGATAAATGTGAACCACGCTAATAATTGGAATATCTGGAATATATGTAAATTAGTTAAGAAGAAATTTACTCTAATACTAAATAATTTTCTCAGAAGCTCAGATATTATGGAGTTGCATTCTTCGACCTGAAAATGTAAGCCCCCAAATGCGCTAACATACGGATAGTCGGACGGACATGGCTAAATCGTCTTATATCGTCTCTATAGGGTCTATCTCAACTAATTATGTTAAAAACAATGAGTCAAACTAAATATATGTATCTAGTCTAAGGATAGGGTTTAAACAATACCAAAAAGTACATACAATAGATTGCCTTTTGTTCACTTTAAATTTGGGTTTTTGGAAAAACAGTGAGTTCTGTGACTCCGTGGTTAGTGTATCGGACTACAAACCGGGAGGTTCTAGATTCGATTTTCAGAGAAAACCATTTTTTGGAAGAAGTTAGGACCTGAGTCCTCTAAGGAACTATAGCGTAACGTATCTATTTGTATTTTTTTTTTTTTGCTTTGTACATTGAAGTAGCTGAATGAATTAATTGCTAAAATGGGGAGGCTCTCTATAGTTAATGTTATATAAGTACATACATATGTACATATGTAAAAGGATACTAAGAAATAGAATTTATAGCGATTTTTAAGATAGATCTTCAAGTTAGATTAGTAATTACTACAAGCTACAAGTTCAAGGTCATGCTCTCTTACAAAATTATCTTTGCGTTTTTTTTTTGCCGCGTTTGCTTTTAACTATTCGAATATACAAAGTGTGACTAACGTAAACTCGAATAAGATATACCGGGTTGAATAACCCTCTAAATAACGAAGTAGGCACATTTAATTGGTATTTTATTAGTTAGCCGTTTTATTATATTATTTATTTATATTTTCTTTTCTTTTTCTCTTTGTATGTACAAAATAAATAATAGCTTTTTTTTTGTCACCACAAAGACAAACACATTTACATACACCGTCCCTCACAAATCCGTTAATGACAATATTACATCTTCATTACAAACGAATGTATTGTCTTACTAGTATTTAATATGCCAAATGCAGAGTATATCAAACCTACACTTCATATTGATTTAAAAATGTATTTGCAAATGTGTTTTACTCCAATTATTGTGAATTGGATTAATGAAAAAGAGAATAAGATTTGGGCACGCATGTGTGTCTTAGGTGATGGTTTGCGAATGTTATACTCAGATGAACGATAAGCCTTGATAAGTTTTTACCTTTACTAAACTGGTTGCTATAAATATCGTCGCAAGTCGAACAGCGACATCAATCGATACCTTTCAAAGTAGCATTGAACATCTACTTAACAAAACACAACATGGTAATAACACGAAACTATCAATAACAAAACAGTTTAATTTAAAATATGTTCTTTCAGAAATTGTACATCGCTGTGGTATGCCTGACCGTCTCTATTTTGGCTGATGTTTCTCATTTGAAACCATCTGGATACGTGTACAATGTTCCATCGCCAGTATTTGAGCTCCCATCAACTCCTGTCAAGGAATATTTACCACCTACTCCCCCAGCACCAGTTCCAGAAGTGATCATTCCAGAAATAATAGCTCCCAAGCCAGAGTATTTACCACCTGTGGAAGTTCCTGCTCCAGTCATCCCCGCTGTTCCTTCAAATGAGTACTTACCACCAAGCGAACCTGAACCAGTTCCTGAAGTTGTTGAGGAAATCGCTCCAGAGCCAGTAATTGAACCGGTGAATGAATATCTTCCACCTTCAGTAGCACCAATTGTTCCATCTACTGAATATCTGCCTCCATCCGTTCCACCAACTCAAGAGTATCAACCTGCAGTAGAAACTGGTGGATATAGGTACGACGCCCCACTAACTAAATTTCGCTTCTAGATGATTCATTCTATGTTCATTCATTTGCTACATACTTATTTAATACACTGAAAGTTTTGTAAATAAAAATATTGTTTGTTTTTATTACTATTCATTTGAAGACGGAATTAAGTTATGTACTTCGTATAAATATGATCATAAGTGAGTGATCCACTCGGCTCCATTTGAACGTAAGATTAAAACTTAAATTGTGTGTGTTATTTGTAACCTTTGATAAGTTCGAATCTTGGCGGAACTTTTCGCTGGAAATATCCGTACAGGTAAATCATTCGGTATTTCAAAGAATCGGAACACTACATATTTTTTTAAAAATTGTTGTAGGTATTGTATCCATTTTCACGAAGTCACCACATGTATATGAGTATATTGACTTCGTATGTTTATTCACAGATACTTATTAGGTAGTATACGAAAATGCTATCGTTAAACATTTCGTAACATTTAGGCGTGGCGTGTGTATTACTGGTGAATGCAAATAATACATAATACATGCGCTTGTTTTTATACCCTATCCTAAGGGTATATTAAGTTTGACACATAGTTTGTAACATAGAGAAATAATCGAGATAGACCCTATAAAGTATATATATTCGTGATCAGCATCAATAGCGAAATCAATTGAGCGATGACCGTCCGTCCGTCCGTCCGTCCGTCCGTATGTCACCGCTTTTTGGGCCTTAAATTTTGAGCTAGGACGATGAAATTTCATATCTGGGCTTCTGAGAAAAAGATACAGTACAAGTGTAGAAATTTTTGAAATCCGCCCACTGCCACGCCCACTTTTTCATAACTTCATTAAATTATATGAAACCGAAAAATTTTGTTAAGACCAAATATTTAGGCATTCAGACTCCCTACAATCCACTCATACAAAAGTTTTGGCCACGCCCACTTTTTGGGGGCGTTTTCATCACAAAACCGATTTTTGGGCCTTAAATTTTTAACTAGGACGTTGAAATTTCATTTCTGGGCTTCCAAGAAAAAGATACAGTACAAGTGTAAAATTTTTTTACATCCGCCCACTGCCACGCCTACTTTTTTATAACTTCACTAAATTATATGAAACCGAAGAATTTTGTTAAGACCAAATATTTGGGTATTTAGATTCCCTACAATTCACCCATAGAATAGTTTTGCAGTTTCACCCATAGACTTTTTGGGGGCGTTATCATCAAAAAACCTATTTTGATAAAATTTTACATGTAACATCCTCAAACGTTCGACATTATAGCTATATTTGAGTACAAAATGCAATTTGGCCACGCCCACTTTATAGAGAAGAGGATAGGGTATCATACGATCCGTTCCAGATGGATTGTAGCTTTTGCATGTGTACACGTTGTGCATTCACACGGATCGGGTGATCTGAAATGCAATAGAGTGCAAAGTGAAATTCTATACTTTATGAAATTTAAAGTCTGGGCAAATTCGTACGCATTAATCTGCGAAAGTCTTACCGCATGCCTGTGTTTGGTCTGCACATCAAAAATATTTTTCGTCTGCATGCAGTTGACAAGCAGGCGGCAGTCATTCTAGTATATTCGTGTTCATAATCGTCATGGCAGCGAAGAGGATTATTTTAGATATTATTCTAACAGAACATTGCCGAACAGAGTGTGAAAATGTGGCTTTTGATCGATTAATTAGCATTTCTAAGCTCTGTAAATATAGCCGTTTATTGCCCAAAATCACAATTGTTATGATGGCGATAGAAAAATATCCCGATAATATATTTCGAAGCCATTTCATAATGACAAAATCGACAAGGTAATTTTGAATTACATAAATGTACAACAAAAAAACAAACAAACGTCAATAGTTTAATGAAAATCAACTCATAGACTTGAGGCAAAAGAAAGCAACGGGACGACCTAGGCTTCAGCTGAAGTTGGCATTATACTCAACGCTATGGAAGTTGAGAAATATCGAAATATCGAGAAATATCGAATCTCTTTAATATTGCCAAAAGCATTTAAGTATTTTGTATTAATCCTCAAACTACTTTTCAAAAGACAAATGGAAGGTTTCATGAAGTTGCGTCGAGATCCGATACCATTTGTTATAGGTTGTGTAGACGGAAGTCATATCCCTATTCTCACACCTTCAAGTGACAAAATAAGTTATTTTAACAGAAAAGGGATCTCTTCTAGTAACCTTCAGGTAATAACAACATTGTGACAGTATAGAAACTTTCCTAGTCAGTTCAACTTCACAGGCAATTTGTGACAGTAGGCAATTGTTTCTCGATGTCTTCTTCGGTTTGTCTGGAAGCTGCCATGATGTTATATATGCGAGAGCAGTCCTACTGGGAACAAATGTGCAACGATTTCCGCCGCTGTAGTGGGTTCTGGTATTATTCTTGTGGATTTCGCGTATCCTTTAAAAAACTATGCAAAAAAAGTTCAATTTTATTCACAGGTCTCCTAGAGTGTGCATTGAACAAGCATTCGGAAGCCTAAAGGGAAAATTTCAAATTTTAAAATATATCGACATAAAACAACTGTTGCATTTGAAATACATAGTTAGAGCGTGTGTTGTTCTACACAATGTTATCATTCAGAAAGAAGGACTAAATAATGATGAGCCCGAACTAACTCCCAAAGAAAATTATGAAGATAATTATATTCAATCAGAAAACAATAGTAACGCGGAACATAATGAAGCAAGACAAAAGAGGGATGAAATCGCAATGTTGTTATGTGCATAACAGATTCTCGAATTCAAATTTCAAACCATATGTACGACATGTAAATTAACATTTATTAAATTAAATTAAAGCTCTTATCACAATTCATTAAATTCATACTTCATTAAAAGATTCTCAAACAAAAACAAAAAAAATCAAATAAGAACATAATCAATATTATTTTTTTATATTATTTGATTTTTCATTTTTGTCTAGAACATTTAGAAGGTCGCCAAAATCCTGAACTCTTTCGCGTTCAATTTTAATTTTCTCTCTTTATATATTCATTATATCTTCATGTCTTTTCTCGTCCTCTACCTTTAAAAAGTCTTCTAAATTTAGATTTTTGATTTTCCTCCTCTTTGGTGTCTTAACGCACTCTTCTTCCGGTTGAATAAGATCACAATCCAAAGTAGCTCCGATTAACTCATGCGGTGGAGATATATTATGTTTTGTTCCATAAATTGTATCGAAGGTTTCGAAGAATTTCCACGTAGTGGGGTCCCTTTCGGATTGCTGATTTCCCCTTTTACGTGCGTCGTTAGCAAATTGTCAAAAGTTTTTTTTTATTTAATTTTTTTGAAATAGAAAAACTGGATTTATCACCTTAATATCTATTAAGACATACAGAACACTACGCTCTCTCAGTGTAAACTCTCAGTATCGCATAACACAACTGTTTTTTGTTGCGCGAATACGGATTCATCTACCGATCTTCTATCTTATAGACTATTTCAAAGAGACAAAATATTAATTCTTTTTATTTAATTAATAAAAAGTGAATAAATACTATTCCGAAATTCTACTCGAGATAAGCAAAAATCAATTTCGTTGCAAAGCTGATTTAAGTTGCATATGCAGCTTGAAATTGGCTCATTACTACCATAATTGGTTCTGTGCCTATCAGAAAAAAATAAATTTCTCACCCGAAGTGACCTTTGGGTAGTATAAATATTTATGAGAGAAACTAATTCTGATGAATAAATATGATAATTAATAATATCACGAATAAACATGACCGATGATGCCTTACGCCTGAAACTTAAGGTTTGCAAGCCTATCAAATTACACCTTCTATTATAACTAGGAAGTTCATCAAACCTATTTAATTTGCGAATAGCATATTTCGTGAAGTTTTTTTGAACTCTTTCTGGCCCCTCGTCCTAGGGGTTTCAAAAAATGGAACTGGCCCTCCAGGTTGGGGGTTGTGCCGTCGGGGTAACTTCCTTACCACGTAAAAAAAATTTAGTTATGAGAGAGACACAAGCCTCGGATAATGGACCCCCTCATTTAATACCACGACCCGGAACGTACACGGACTATGACATAAGAGTATGCACCTGGAATGCACGTTCACTGTACACTCTTGGTGCTATTCAAAAACTTGAATCTGTCCTCACGCGGTACAAGGCAGATATTACCGCGATCCAGGAGATACGATGGATAGGATCAGGTATGCAAAAACGGAAAAATTGCGACATTTATTACAGCTGCCACAAAAGACTGCACATGTTAGGATGCGGATTCGTCGTGGGAAATCGGCTACGCTCAATGATAATTGACTTTAAGCCGATCAGCGATCGCCTGGCTGTGATCCGCATCAAGGCTACATTTCAAAACATCAGCATAATATGTACACACGCCCCTACCGACGAAGCTGAAGACTCTATCAAGGAGGAGTTTTATGACCTCCTGGACGGAGCCTACGGAGCCTGTCCGGAGTATGATGTCAAAATCATACTCGGGGACTTCAATGCCAAAATCGGTAAGGAAAACATCTTCGGCGGATTAGTTGGAAAGCACAGCCTCCACGACACGACAACAGACAACGGCTTCCGGCTAATCGATTTTGCAGCAGCTCGTAATACGGTGATAAGTAGCACTAGGTTTCCAAGACTACGAATCCACACAGCAACCTGGCGCTCTCCAGATGGTCGAACCGCCAACCAAATCGACCACGTGCTAATAGATGCGAGGCACGCATCCAACATTCTGAATGTGCAAACGTTCAGAGGGGCAAACGTCGACTCTGACCATTTTCTTGTTGCAGCTAAGTTCAGAGCTCGACTATCCAATGAGAAGAAGCTGCAGACCGCCCAGAAAAAGAAATTCAACGTTGGAAGCCTTAGCACGTCTGGAGTAGCCAGAGCCTACAGGGAGCGCCTGAGTGAGAGACTCTCCGCTGTGCATTCACCATCCACAAACGCCAACAATCTGTGGAACCAGTATCGCGACATCATCAAAGGGGTAGCAGAGACCACCATAGGCTACCAGCCACCACCCAAAAAGAGCCCTTGGTATGATGATGAATGCGTACGCGGGAAAAAGGTGACAGAAAATGTACACTTGCAAGCGCTGCAACGCAAAACAAGGGCAGCGAGAGAAGAGTATCGAACCAGAAGGAGGGAGGAGAAGAAGACCCTGCGTAAGAAGAAAAGGGGCCACGCAGCCTCCCAGCTCAAGGATATCGAAGAGTCCCGCGATAGGAACAACATCCGGATGTTTTTCAGGAAAGCCAAGCATCTGGCAGCTGGCTTTAAGCCCGGAACGCAGGCTCTTCGAAACAGTGAAGGAAACCTAGTCACCGAAGCACAGGGAATAGTAGATGTATTTAAGCAGCATTTCCAGCAGCTACTTAATGGGCAGGTAGAGAGAGTGATAGGGCAAGAAGAGAACCCGCATCCAGTCAATGAAGAATCCATTCCCCCTCCTAGTTTTGAAGAGGTCGGCTCAGCTATCAAAAAGCTGAAGAACAAGAAGGCCGCCGGCTCTGATGGTCTACCTGCAGAGCTTTTCAAACATGGTGGTGATGCTTTGGTGGGGTGCATGCACCAAGTCATCAACCAAGTGTGGGTGGATGAAGTCATGCCCGATGACTGGACTATCAGCTCTATATGCCCCATCTTCAAGAGAGGCGATCCTATGTCTTGTAAGAACTACCGAGGCATATCCCTGCTTAATGTCGCATATAAGATCCTATCCAACGTACTGTGTGAACGTCTGAAGCCTTTCTGCAGCACACTAATCGGCACGTACCAGTGTGGCTTCCGGCCCGGCAGATCGATGATCGACCAAATTTTCACACTAAGGCAAATCCTGGAAAAGACCAACGAATTTCAAGTCGAGACTCACCATCTCTTCATCGACTTTAAAGCCGCATATGATAGCTTTCATTGTCTTGAGCTCTACAAGGCGATGGCCGAATTCGGGATCCCGGCTAAACTGATCCAGCTGTGCCGCGTGACGCTGAATAACACGCGGTGCAACGTGCAATTCGGCAACAGTTCCTCTGAACTATTTCAAACATGCACCGGATTTCGGCAAGGGGATGCGCTATCATGTGACTTCTTCAATCTTGTGCTGGAACAGGTAGTGCGCAGGGCAGGTGTAAACACGGAAGGCACTATCTTCAACAAATCTGTCCAGTTGCTGGGATACGCAGACGACATCGACATCATCGGTCGCTCCCAGCGCGCCGTGTTAGAGGCTTTTACGGCAATTGAAGAAGAGGCGAAACGTGTTGGCCTTGAAGTGAATGAGGACAAAACCAAATACATGTTGTCAACAAACAAAGAAGCATCTGTCCACCGCCTAGGACAAAACGTCACTGTTGGCAACAGTAACTTCGAAGTGGTTAAGGAGTTTACCTACCTCGGAGTAAATATCAACTCCACGAATGACAACTTAGTGGAGAAACCGTTGCTACTTCGGTTTGGCGAAACAAATGGGGTCAAAACTCCTAACTCGGAAGGCGAAATGTTTGCTCTACAAAACTTTGATCCTGCCAGTTCTGCTGTATGGAGCCGAGTGTTGGACGGTAAACAGGAAAGCAGAGCAGATATTGAACACTTTCTAAAGAAAAATTCTTCGTCGGATATTCGGTCCCGTATGCGAGGAGGGCGAATGGAGGAGAAGATATAACCGCGAACTCTATTAGCTGTACCAGGATGTGGATGTAGTCCAAAAAGCCAAAACACGTCGACTACACTGGCTCGGCCACATCGAGCGAATGGACAATAATGCTCCAGCAAAGAGGATCTTCGAATCACAGCCCCCAGGTTCGAGAAGACAAGGAAGATCGAACCTCCGTTTTAAGGATCAAGCTATCGCGGATGCCAGAGCGCTTGGTCCCGTATGCGAGGAGGGCGAATGGAGGAGAAGATATAACCGCGAACTCTATGAGCTGTACCAGGATGTGGATGTAGTCCAAAAAGCCAAAACACGTCGACTACACTGGCTCGGCCACATCGAGCGAATGGACAATAATGCTCCAGCAAAGAGGATCTTCGAATCACAGCCCCCAGGTTCGAGAAGACAAGGAAGACCGAACCTCCGTTTTAAGGATCAAGCTATCGCGGATGCCAGAGCGCTTGGTCTAGATAACTGGAAGCAGCGTGTTCGATTTGTGTCGCATGAGGATTTAAGTATGATTTATTATAAATCCCGGATTTATAGACGTCAAATCCTCGAGATTTAGTGAAGATTTAGGTGGATTTAGGGAAATCATAGCTAAATCCCGGATTTAGTTTTGGTGGGGACATAGCATTACATTTTTTTCCTTAAATCAATTCGCCTGCTTTCCTGCAGAACTTTTTTTTAACTGCACAATCTGCCCGACGCCAACTTGTTTACTGCACAGTTTTGACGTTTATGAACTTACTAGATTTTTGTCAGCCTGCTTAAGTTCGATTTGTATTTCATTTTATGAACGCAGGTAATGCAGATCTTTGTTAGTCAGACGTTTACGAACTCGCCCTCTTGGTCCTCTTAAGCATGAGGCGTGCAATTCTGCATTCCGATGGAAAAACACTATAACTTACATATAATATGCAAGAATATATAATAAATTATAGTAACATTTTTCTTTTTTTTCGATTCCTATTAAAAATTTTGATAGAAGTTAACTTTCTAAAAGTGGGGAAGTCCGTCTGGCTTGCTGTAATTTATTTGGGATTCATCGTACGGAATTTTAATAAGTGGCAACGAGGAAAACAGTGAAGTACGCGTTAAAGTCAATTAGGTAATCGAAAATCAAATATATTATGGCAAAGAATTGTATGTTTGTGAAAATGGAAGAGTTTGTCGTCGTCGTCCAGATTGATTCTACCAGGTAACGGAAATGCAGTAAACAAAAAATTTATCAAACATACAGAAAAGCTACAATCCACCTGGAAGGGATCGTATGATACCTTATCATCCTTTCTATGTACCCTCTATAAGATGGCCGTGATCATATTGCATTTTGTACTGAAGCACGGCGATATCTTCAAACGTTTGAGGATGTTAGGATGCATGTAAAATTTCACAAAAATTGTTTTTTTGATGAAAACGCCCCCACAAAGTGGGCGTGTTGTATAAGTGAATTGTAGGAAATCTAAATGCCTAAATTTTTGGTTTTAACAAACATTTTCGGTTTCATATCATTTAGTGAAGTTATGAAAAAGTGGGCGTGGCAGTGGGCGGATTTCAAACATTTTTACACTTGTACTGCACTTTTCTCTCAGAAGCCCAAAATATTAAATTTCATCCTCCTAGCTCAAAATTTAAGGCCCAGAAAGCGGTGACATACGGACGGACGGATGGACGGACGGTCATCGCTCAATCGATTTCGCTATTGATGCTGATCACGAATATATGTAAGTATGTATATACTTTATAGGGTCTATCTCGATTATATCTCTATGTTACAAACTATGCGTCAAACTTAATATACCCTTAGGATGGGGTATAATAATGGATGTTTTTAAAATGTTTCTTTGTTTATTTATCAGCATGTAAGTACAGTTAAGAAAATATTAAGGGCTTAAAATTAGTGTAACCAATTTGATTTTATCCAACAATTATTTTTATTGTTGCAATTTTTTGAATTGCTTCAAAGTCAGGAACAAATATATACATGTATGTATGTATGCGGATCAACCCCAATAAAATAGGTAAAAATGTTAAAAAAAACATTTAAAAAAAAAATGGTCTATATATTATATTTCGTGAAAATAACGAATATTATAAAACTTATTTCACGTTAATTGGTTCAGTATTCAGTAGCCTGGGGACAAGGCTTTTTAATGTTTCGTCTTTATATGTATAATAGTAATGACATAATGATTTCAAAAATCCTGATCTTTGTTAGAGTATTGTTTAGGAAATGTTAGGCGCTTCCATCGATTTATTTTGCTAACACGAGGTTTTCTTCGTACAGTCTTGCTCCTGTACTCATACTTTCTCAATACTTTTTACACAGTTTTAGTACAAACAGAACCGGTAATCTGGTAATCTGTATGTATGTACCATAGGACAGGTTTCGTTCACCTATGTTCTTCTTTTAGTCTTTTCTTTTTATACCCTATCGTATTAAATTTGATACATACATAGTTTGTAACATAGAGAAATAATCGCGATAGACCCTATAAAGTATACATACATAATTATTATCAGTATATATGTACATATATATATATATATATATATATATATATATATACATATATATATATATATTCATTTGACTGGGATGAACTGCTAAAATCCCCCAATTTATAAGGTAATTATGATGTATTAATGGACAAAATTAATTCTGGCTTTGATTGATTTGTTCCTAACACGTGTCATTTGAATTGGTTTAAATTCCCTTGGTTCAATAAAACATTAGTTAATTTACGTAATGTAAAAAGAAAAGCTTATTCTAATTATTTATTAAATAAAACAAGCTCAGATCGTGAATTTTTGGTGAGATCTCGTAAAGACTACGAGTTTTTAAATAAAGTTGTCCTTGAAATAGTCAGTAAAATGTAACAGCAAATCGCTTTGGAATTATGAATACAAATACAAATTTTTGGCGCAACAGGTCCATGGGACCCAGGGCCTAGCTTCTCACGACCATTCGTGTTGTGCGTGTTATATTATTCACATGAATGGAAGGGGCCTACTGTTTAATGCCGGATCCGAATGGCAATTTTGAGAAGCTTTTTCATGACAGTTTTACTCTCGGCTGTTTGTCAGACGCTCGCGAAAGGTGGGGCCGTGAAAAAAATTTTAAGTGTTGTCTGGGGATTGAACTTCGAACCCCTCTCTCCGTATTATAATGCACTAACCACTTGAGCCACGGCGACCACTCTCAAAACACACAAGAGAAGCCGGAGGGGCTAGGTTCTGTCGATTATTTCTCTACGTTATAAGCTATGTATCAAACCTAAAATACTATTAGGACACGACATAAAAACCCTAAGGCTCTAAGGGCGTGAGCTGTCGCTTTCGATTTGAGGTTGGTAAAAATTCCCTCAAATACTGGACTTAATATAAAGAAAACACGAGACACACAATATGTAAGTATACTGTATGATTATATCTATATATGTATGTATGTACATATTAATATATGTATATATTTTATATATAAGAGTATAGAACAAAATATTTACATATCAGTATATAAAACAAAAAAAAAGGCTTGAAAAAATGTATGTACATACATATGAAGATTCAAACATAATTTATAATTTAAGACACCAAGAACAATGCGTGATTTAGGTTTGCCAGATGGAACCAATATGTATTTGCATTTGAAACACGTTTATTGGGATTTAGTTTTCTTTTTATAAATATTGGCATCAAGATTTGAAACCATGATACCCTATCGAACCCCTATAAAGTGGGCATGGCCGTATTGCATTTTCTTTACTGAACTACGATGATAACATCGACCGTTTGAGTATGTTACATGTAAAATTTCATCAAAATCGGTTTTTTGATGAAAACGCCCTCAAGAAGTGGGCGTGGCTAAAATTGAGGTAAGAGCGAATTGTGGACAATCTGAATATCTAGGTAGTTGGTCTTAACAAAATTTTTCGGTTTCATATAATTTAGTGAAGTTATGAAAAAGTAGGCGTGGCGGATTTGAAAAATGTTTACACTTGTACTGCTTCTCCTTCTCAAAAGCCCAGATACATATGTAGTTTCATCCTCCTAGCTCAAAATTTAAGGCCCAAAAAGTGGTGACATACAGACAGACGGACGGACGGACATGGCTCAATCGTCTTCGCCATTGGTACTGATCACAAATATATATACTTTTTAGGGTCTATCTCGATTATTTCTCTATGTTACAAACTATGTGTCAAACTTAATATACCCTTAGGATAGGGTATAACCAGGTCCATTGGACTACTACACCATAAAAGAGGAATCCTCTCCAAGATAGTTAACACCCTCACTGGACCCTGTGCCATAGGAAGACATGCCCAAAGATTAGGCATCCATCACAACAACTTCTGCAGAAGCTGTATGGACGAAGAAGAAGAGGAGACAATCAGTCACCTCCTGTGCACGTGCCCTGCGCTCGCCAAGACCAGGAAAGCTACATTAGGCGAATACTTCTCACCCACTTCGTTGTTCTTATTTTTTTGCACAACACTGTACATACATATATACATAATTAATTCTATTTTTAACAAACTATACATGTACAGTGCCCTCCAAAAGTCAGTTGAAATCACCATGCAAGGCACAAAATGGGTGTAATATTTACTAAATAGTTTGACTATTAATAATATGTGATAGCTATTATTAATATGTGATAGCAGAACAATACATAGAAAAAAACATACAGAAAAGCTACAATCCGTCTGGAACGGATCGTATGATACCCTATCCTCCTCTCTATAAAGTGGGCGTGGCCAAATTGCATTTTGTACTCAAATTAAGCTATACATAATGTCGAACGTTTGAGGATGTTACATGTAAAATTTTATCAAAATAGGTTTTTTGATGATAACGCCCCCAAAAAGTGGGCGTGGCCAAAACTTTTGTATGGGTGGATTGTAGGGAATCTGAATGCCTAAATATTTGCTCTTAACAAAATTTTTCGGTTTCATATAATTTAGTGAAGTTATAAAAAAGTAGGCGTGGCAGTGGGCGGATGTAAAAAAAATTTTACACTTGTACTGTATCTTTTTCTTGGAAGCCCAGATATGAAATTTCAGCGTCCTAGTTAAAAATTTAAGGGCCAAAAATCGGTTTTGTGATGAAAACGCCCCCCAAAAGTGGGCGTGGCCAAAACTTTTGTATGGGTGGATTGTAGGGAATCTGAATACCTAAATATTTGGTCTTAACAAAATTTTTCGGTTTCATATAATTTAATGAAGTTATGAAAAAGTGGGCGTGGCAGTGGGCGGATTTCAAAAATTTTTACACTTGTACTGTATCTTTTTCTCAGAAGCCCAGATATGAAATTTCATCGTCCTAGCCCAAAATTTAAGGCCCAAAAAGCGGTGACATACGGACGGACGGACGGACGGACGGACGGACGGTCATCGCTCAATCGTTTTCGCTATTGATGCTGATCACGAATATATATACTTTATAGGGTCTATCTCGATTATTTCTCTATGTTACAAACTATGTGTCAAACTTAATATACCCTTAGGATAGGGTATAATAAAATGAAATTCATTCGATTTAAATACAAGTCCTTGAAAGTCCTTAATGCGACTCGACAAGTCAGTTGAAATTAAGGTAAAATTGGTGCTTCTAGATAAATTTCACAGGTTTTTGAAAATTCAATATTTCGTATGACCAAAACAGCCTCAATGCGTTTCGGCATTGATTCCACCAAATTCTGCAACACGGTATTCAGTAAACTTGCACAGGTGTCCAAAAGCTTTTCGACAAAAACTGCTTTGCTTTTTATACCCTATCCTAAGGGTATATTAAGTTTGACACATAGTTTGTAACATAGAGAAATAATCGAGATAGACCCTATAAAGTATATATATTCGTGATCAGCATCAATAGCGAAATCGATTGAGCGATGACCGTCCGTCCGTCCGTCCTTCCGTCCGTATGTCACCGCTTTTTGGGCCTTAAATTTTGAGCTAGGACGATGAAATTTCATATCTGGGCTTCTGAGAAAAAGATACAGTACAAGTGTAAAAATTTTTGAAATCCGCCCACTGCCACGCCTACTTTTTTATAACTTCACTAAATTATATGAAACCGAAAAATTTTGTTAAGACCAAATATTTAGGCATTCAGATTCCCTACAATCCACCCATACAAAAGTTTTGGCCACGCCCACTTTTTGGGGGCGTTATCATCAAAAAACCTATTTTGATAAAATTTTACATGTAACATCCTCAAACGTTCGACATTATAGCTATATTTGAGTACAATATGCAATTTGGCCATGACCACTTTATAGAGAGGAGGATAGGGTATCATACGATCCGTTCCAGACGGATTGTAGCTTTTCTGTATGTTTCTACAAGTTGTTGGTATTCTTTTGCCGATTTCATCCGATAAATACTCAATGGGATTGAGATCCGGTGGCATGGAAGGCTAAATTAACAAATTTATTCCTTTTGCGGTAAAATAATCATTTATTGTTTTGGCCGCATGTTTGGGATCATTGTCTTGTTGAAAGACAAATGATCCACTCAATCCCATTAAAGCATCAGAATCTCCCAGGCATCACTTTCCAGGATGTCACAGTACATAACTGCATTCATTCTGCCACCAATAACATGCAAGTTTCCCACTCCAAACCAAGAAAACCCCCCACCAACATACCGCTACCAGCATGTTTTACGGCGGGCGGAGATATCGTTCACTGTACAGGTTGTCGTCTTTAGATTGCCAAAACAGTTTGACTTCGATGATTTCTAAATACCTCAAACTTTGACTAGTCGCGAAAAATTACTTATTTTCAAAATTCCAGCGGTTGGTTTTGATATTTTTTGGCAAACGGGGTTTTTTGTGAACCTTGGTAAGCAACGATTTCTTTCTTGCAACATAAATTTTAATTTATTGATCAGTTTAAAAAATAAAAAAAAAACATTTTTTGTCGATCGAGTGCAGCACTCATTGCAAATTAACGATTCGTTAAAAGTTAACTGTAGATTTTCGATATACTGTTGGGTATGCAAGACAACACATATTGTAGAAACTAAAAACGGTCTTGGAGTAATGGAACACCAAATTTCAGTTGATTTTGTGAAGATTAGCATGTACACTAGCTGATTTCAACTAACTTTTGGAGGGAACTGTATGTATCAAACTTCATATTTTTACTTGAAATAAAAAAAAATTATTAGCCCTTTACCGCATGAATATGTATGTACATATGTATATGAATATGAATATACATGAATAAGTTGTCCTTAGCCACGCCTACTTAGTGGCGCTTATTCGGTTAAGAAATCGATTTTGATGAAATTTTTCATGTTATATCTTCAGAAATTCGAAGTTATCATAGTAATTAAAAAGAAATGCAGTATGCCACGCCCACTTTAATAGGGCTGCATATAAAGGAGGAGAGGGTATCAAAATGTCCGTTACAAACGGATTGTAGCTCTTCTGTATGTTTCTAATATTATTACATTAGAATACGTATACGTATAAAATACAGTCAACTACTTAAAAGTTGTTAACTTTCCACACTCCGCTCTTCGGTTAATATAACTTGTCGATTAAGCTCGCGCTTCCAATTACAATTCAACTCACAGCAGTAAATTCAATTTTGTTACATGACCACAATGCTCTAATACAATGCGGTTAAACTTAAAACGCTTGCTGCATAACCACAGCCTAAGAGTATATTAAATGTGATGCATAGTTTGGAACATAGAGAGATAGTCGACATATGTAGTCCCTTTAAAGTATACTCATATATATTTTCATGATTCATGATCAGTATCAATAGCGAAAACAATATTGAGCCATGTCCATCAGTCCGTCCGTATGTAACCGTTTTTTGGGCTTTAAGCTTTTGGTTAGGAGGATGAAATTTGATATCTGGGCATTCAAGAAGGACACGCAGTAAAAGTGCAAGAATTTGTTAAATCTTTTTAAAATTTCATATCTTTTGAAATGACTACACATCTGTTCTGCTTCCTCGATTTTACATAGCACAGATTGTGTAAACACAGATCTCCACATTACTATACTATTTTACATGATGTCATTTTAAGTATCCAAATCAATGGACTATAAGAAAAAGTTATTTTTTTAATTCAAATGCGTCACGGTATGGGGGAATTCCAATGAACTGCCATTCTAAATTATGCAAATTTTAACTGAGTTAACTCTTCCACAACATTCACTTTAACATTAGTTACGTAACAAAAGTATATCTTTTCTGAGAACTTGCATACCTTATTATATATGTATTTACGAATTGTTATATCGTATCAGTTCTACGATTCTAATGCTTATACCCAAATACAATACCCCGAATTGAAAGTGGTTTCAAATCTTGATGCCAATATTTATAAAAAGAAAACTAAATCCCAATAAACGTGTTTCAAATGCAAATACATATTGGTTCCATCTGGCAAACCTAAATCACGCATTGTTCTTGGTGTCTTAAATTATAAATTATGTTTGAATCTACATATGTATGTACATACATTTTTTCAAGCCTTTTTTTTTGTTTTATATACTGATATGTAAATGTTTTGTTCTATACTCTTATATATAAAATATATACATATATTAATATGTACATACATACATATATAGATATAATCATACAGTATACTTACATATTGTGTGTCTCGTGTTTTCTTTATATTAAGTCCAGTATTTGAGGGAATTTTTACCAACCTCAAATCGAAAGCGACAGCTCACGCCCTTAGAGCCTTAGGGTTTTTATGTCGTGTCCTAATAGTATTTTAGGTTTGATACATAGCTTATAACGTAGAGAAATAATCGACAGAACCTAGCCCCTCCGGCTTCTCTTGTGTGTTTTGAGAGTGGTCGCCGTGGCTCAAGTGGTTAGTGCATTATAATACGGAGAGAGGGGTTCGAAGTTCAATCCCCAGACAACACTTAAAATTTTTTTCATGGCCCACCTCTCGCGAGCGTCTGACCCCTAGTCTCCATTAGCTATAAATCCATAGCAGATAACAATAGCGAAAGCAGAAAGCAGACAGCAGAGCAACTGCCAAATTTTCTGTGGTGGGCCATTTTATAGCATGCTTTTCTTAATTCAGATGGCGACGACGAACAATGAACATGATGTGTTGAGTGTATCAAGGCCAGTGTTACCAGATGATTTTCCTTAAGACAAATCTTCAATAACGGAAATAGAAAAAAATGTATTAATGTGGAAAAACCACACAAGAAGTAAATCATTTTATCTTTGCTAAGTAATTAGTGACGGGAAAACCAAAAAAAGGGAAACAGATTAATAAAAAAGGGAAAACGATTTTGGTATCTACCAAATCGCACGCAAGTAAAAACCAACCGTTTACCGAAAAATTATGCAAAACAATACATATAAGTATATACATGCTTGCTTAGCTCGGAAATATAGAATAAGGTCATTAGCTAATTACGTTCTGAATAGGGGTGCAAGATGAATTTCAATCATACAGAACTCTCTTGTTTCGAGATAGTTTTGACAATTTTTCTCCTGTTCTATTTTCGTTTGAAAATCAACATTTTCCTTTGAGTTCACTGAAGTCCTGTGAGCCTAATTAAGTGTTAAATTAGAGCTCCTAATTTTTGCCGTAACATTCATAAAATCACAACTTGAGGAGGTGAGGAAAAATTTCTCAGAGAATAGTCCATTAAAGACAATTAAAAGTATCGACAATAATGCTTATTATGAGCAAAATAAACCAATCACAATGGCAAAAAATATAAAAAAAAATTTATATAAAAAAAAATATTCCACACTACATAAAAAATATTTATTATGGCAACACTGCCACTGCAATTGACAGCTTGGGCTGCTTTCTAAGCATGCTTTATATAGCATGCTATATCGCTTGCTATCTATAGCTTGCTATAAATTCATAGCTTGCTTTAATGGTCTCCACCAGCTATAATGATAGCATGCTATATAGCAAGCTATCGGTTGATAGCTAGTGGAGACCGGGGGTGATAAACATCCGAGAGTATAACTGCTATGAAAAACCTTCCCAAATTGCCCTTCGGAAACAGCATTAATCGAGATATGTAGATCCTATAAAGTATAAAGGCCTATTGGGCCTTACATTTTATATATATATAACAGCAGTACATGTGTAAAAATTTTGAAATCCGCGCACTTCCACGCCCGCTTTTCACAATTTCATTATTTTACATAGAATCGAAAGATTGTATGGAGACCAAATATTTAGATATTCAGATTGTCTACAATTCACCCATACATTGTCCTTAGCCACGCCCACTTTTAAGGGCGTTTTTATTGAAAACAGATTTTAATGAGTTCAAGAGAACGTTCAAAGTTATCGTTGTAATTCGAGTAAAAAAACATACAGAAAAGCTACAATCCGTCTGGAACGGATCGTATGATACCCTATCCTCCTCTCTATAAAGTGGGCGTGGCCAAATTGCATTTTATACTCAAATATAGCTATAATGTCGAACATTTGAGGATGTTACATGTAAAATTTTATCAAAATTAGTTTTTTGATGATAACGCCCCCAAAAAGTGGGCGTGGCCAAAACTGTTCTACGGGTGAATTGTAGGGAATCTAAATACCCAAATGTTTGGTCTTAACAAAATTTTTCGGTTTCATATAATTTAGTGAAGTTATAAAAAAGTAGGCGTGGCAGTGGGCGGATGTAAAAAAATTTTACACTAGTATTGTATCTTTTTCTCGGAAGCCCAGATATGAAATTTCAGCGTCCTAGTTAAAAATTTAAGGTCCAAAAATCGGTTTTGTGATGAAAACGCCCCCAAAAAGTGGGCGTGGCCAAAACTTTTGTATAGGTGGATTGTAGGGAATCTGAATGCCTAAATATTTGGTCTTAACAAAATTTTTCGGTTTCATATAATTTAGTGAAGTTATGAAAAAGTGGGCGTGGCAGTGGGCGGATTTCAAAAATTTTTACACTTGTACTGTATCTTTTTCTCAGAAGCCCAGATATGAAATTTCATCGTCCTAGCTCAAAATTTAAGGCCCAAAAAGCGGTGACATACGGACGGACGGACGGACGGACGGTCATCGCTCAATCGATTTCGCTATTGATGCTGATCACGAATATATATACTTTATATGGTCTATCTCGATTATTTCTCTATGTTACAAACTATGTGTCAAACTTAATATACCCTTAGGATAGGGTATAAACAGTATGCCGCGCCCACTACATTAGGGCTATATAGAAAGGTGGATATGGTATCAAATGGATTGCAAATGGAGTGCAGTTTTTCTGTATGTTTATACCCTATCCTAAGGGTATATTAAGTTTGACACATAGTTTGTAACATAGAGAAATAATCGAGATAGACCCTATAAAGTATATATATTCGTGATCAGCATCAATAGCGAAATCGATTGAGCGATGACCGTCCGTCCGTCCGTCCGTCCGTCCGTATGTCACCGCTTTTTGGGCCTTAAATTTTGAGCTAGGACGATGAAATTTCATATCTGGGCTTCTGAGAAAAAGATACAGTACAAGTGTAAAAATTTTTTAAATCCGCCCACTGCCACGCCCACTTTTTCATAACTTCACTAAATTATATGAAACCGAAAAATTTTGTTACGACCAAATATTTAGGCATTCAGATTCCCTACAATCCACCCATACAAAAGTTTTGGCCACGCCCACTTTTTGGGGGCGTTTTCATCACAAAACCGATTTTTGGGCCTTAAATTTTTAACTAGGACGCTGAAATTTCATATCTGGGCTTCCGAGAAAAAGATACAATACAAGTGTAAAATTTTTTTACATCCGCCCACTGCCACGCCTACTTTTTTATAACTTCACTAAATTATATGAAACCGAAAAATTTTGTTAAGACCAAACATTTGGGTATTTAGATTCCCTACAATTCACCCATAGAACAGTTTTGGCCACGCCCACCTTTTGGGGGCGTTATCATCAAAAAACCTATTTTGATAAAATTTTACATGTAACATCCTCAAACGATCGACATTATAGCTATAATTGAGTACAAAATGCAATTTGGCCAAGCCCATTTTATAGAGAGGAGGATAGGGTATCATACGATCCGTTCCAGACGGATTGTAGCTTTTCTGTATGTTTTTAACTGTAAACGATGTCAGGTTTGTCATTACAGGCTCTAATCTGGAGATATATGCAGATGACCTGAGAATTTCAAGACAAATTTATTGCAACGCTGATTCTTACTGCAGGTTGACTGAAATGTATTCCTCATCTGGAGTCTATATTACCTACACTCGCAAGCGGAAAAATTTAATGGGTTATACCTTTGTTAATAATAGTTTCCTTACATAAATTAAATTAATTAATTGTAAATATTTACCAATCTATCCTACGAGTATATTAAGTTTGTAACAAAGAGAAATAATTCATAATAAACAACTTCACTATTTTACCTAAAATCGAGAAAAATCATTAAGACCAAATATTGAGGTACTTAAAAATTATCTACACTGACCCATACATTGTAAAAAACTGATTTTTATGTTCGAAGTTACCGTTGTAATAAAAAAAATTCAGTACGCGAGGTCCACTTCGTTAGAGCTGTATAAGAAGGAGGTTTAGGTATATTATATGTTTTTTAATAATTCGTAGTCGTATATCGGTAATGCCAAAATCCAAAATTTTAACGTACAAACGTATAAATGGACTTAGATAAGTTATTATTCGTACCACAGGTGTTAAAAGAGTCCATATACATGTTGGTGTAATACACATTTCTGTATTACCTACTCTTTTGACAAAATCTCTTAAGTGGAATTTTCATCCATG
Organism: Xylota sylvarum; assembly: GCA_905220385.1. Classification (NCBI taxonomy): domain Eukaryota; kingdom Metazoa; phylum Arthropoda; class Insecta; order Diptera; family Syrphidae; genus Xylota; species Xylota sylvarum. Next base: position 38,532,235 of record LR999959.1, read on the forward strand.
ACGTGTAATCCAGTTGTAGATTTTATAAGTAGTTTAAAGTAAACACTGGATGACTAGTAAAATATGACAAATTGAATAAAAATGAAAAAAAAAAGAATCTCTACTGTCTGGCAGTTGGATTCTTGGCCACTAATGCTTATCATTGGTGCTGGCTTCACAGATAATCGATAAAAATAAATTTTAAATTGGTTGTGTGTATTTCTAATACAAAACTTGTTTCATCAGTATCCGCTTGGAGAAAACACAGGTTCTTGTTTTGTTATTACTATTGTTTCACAAGTGGATTTTACGTTTGGCGGTGTATATTTAGTTTTGATGTATGAAAATATTTCAATTCATAGATTGTGTTATTGTGCTATCAAAATAAAAGGCATTTGAAAACAAAAAAAAAGCAAAAACTTTATTTTATCTGACCTACCCCATTATAAATGTCTAGGTAACCAACACACCTAGGATCTCTATTTTTATGAACATTATGTATTTCGAATATTTAAAAAATAGCGGAAGATTTTAACCTTCACATATTCTGTTTAACATATTTATACATATGAATTCCATAAATATCAACTCAAATATACAAAGGAGTTTCCATAACCTTGCAGTGGTAGTAAGAAATCCGGTAGGTTGTTCTGTATAAATCGAACATCTTTGTATGTTTTCTAGTCTTTTTTGTCATCTTATAAATAATGTGATTGAATTCTTGATAGTCATTCCTCTACATATTAAGGTGGAGAACAGATCGAGTTCTTGTTCGTGACTTTATCAAAAATGGTAATTTTTGCTTGTTTCTTTTTTGTATGAGAATTGTGTATTTAAACTTGATTATAACAATTTGTTACAGAAAATTTTAATTTTGTTCGCGTTAGTTGCCGTTGCGAGTGCTGATGTATCGCATATTCTGCAAGAAGATGGATATCATTATCAAATTCCAAGCAAACCTTTTCCTAGTCAACCATTGGTAGTGGATATTCCAGTTCCATCACGAGTACAGCAAATCTACCTGCCTCCACCACAAACCATAATTACTCCAAAACCTATTGTACCAATAGTACCACTTCGACCAGTTTTACCAATACTACCAGTGCAACCTTCGCCATCCACAATATCGTTTATCCAGAAACCAAGCAATGTTCAACCTCAGTACTTGCCTCCAATTCAGAAGGTGTCAACTATTCAACCACTTCCAGTGCGACCAGTGAATATTCCGAAGCCCCTGCCAACTATTGCTCCCGTGTTTATTCCCAGGCCTCAGCCCACCATACCACAACCTGTGGTAGTCCGTCAACCTGTTACTCCAGTAAGGGATTATCTACCGCCTACTCCAGTTATAAAACAACCAGTGCCATACCAAGTACAACAGATTGTGTCAAAACCTCAAGTTGTTTACCAGCCTCAGCCAATTGTTCAAGTACAGCGGCCAATTGTGCAAGTACAACAGCCAATTGTACAAGTACGGCAGCCAATCGTACAAGTACAGCAGCCAATTGTACAAAAACCAGCTATTGTTTACCAGCCTAAACCAGTTGTACAAGTACAACAACAAATTTACCAGCCAACTGTAGCTCCTATTGTACACCCAACACCCTCAGTACAAATTATTGAACAACCACAATTAATCTACCAGCCACAACTGTCCCAGCGCGTCCTAGACGATGACAATAGTGTATCTCAATCAGTGAACGTTGAAAAATCAGGATACTTCTACAACAATAACCCCCAACCGCCATTCAGTTTTTAATTTGAGCTAATGAATTAGGATCACCATTAATTACAAATGCTATTATAGGAATTAAATAAAAACGAGTATTTTATCAATAAGAGTAATTTGTAAATTTATTCATGTTTCCTACATGTTTCCTTGTGATTGCATGCTTAACCCAGCGCTAGCGTGACTTATAATGTAACGCACCTAGACGTCAAAGTAAAGCTAGAGTTTAGGGCGTACATTTTCCCAAATGTATAATATAAGTAATGAATATCGAGGCTAACATTGCGACAAAGGACAAATAGTAAGAAATTGTTCAGTTCATTGCGAATATTGGACGACAGAATAATTGAAATACATCATTTATTTATTTCTGAGTTACTAGTAACTACTTACTGTTTTATAAATATTTATCCATATTTAGAAATAGAAAGAAAAACAAAATATTAAGAATAATTAATTAGTTTTATGTACTTGGCTACTCATTACGTTTCGTGTTTGTGTTACTGTATATGTATGTATGTATGCATGTAACGCTCGGATATTCCCTACATGGTCTTTTGTTCTCACTTTCATTTGTTTATATCCTATTATAGAGAAATAATCGTGATAGACCCTATAAAGTGTATACATATGTATATTCGTTATCAGTATCAGAAGACGATTCTGCCATGTCCGTCCGTCCGTCCCACCTAAAACGCAGTATGTATAAGAGGGTATTGGCCTTTTTATAAGGCCTGCATAATAAGGAGTATGATCTGTTCTAGACGGATGTTTGAATGATTTGTGGCGAAAAATTATACAGAATGAGCTGACCCACCCGACTTCGTTCGTGTGTTTTGAAAGTGCATAGTATGTCGTATTTATGAAGCGGGTTTAAGAACTGCGGGATTCTTTATTTCTTATTTCTTCATCATCTCTTTATATAATATATATTGTTCGAGAGATTACGAACCAGACCACTGTATTGGGTCCCTTTTTGTCTCTCTTCCACGATCCACGTTAGCCGGAGACCCTCTGGATTTCTCCACAGTTCCTCTCTGGCTTTGATTCCTCGTGTCAACGCTAGTATCTGTTTAACAGAAATCTGGTTCATTCTCTGGGTTTCTAGCCAGTGGCTCCCCAGGACCTCCCTTCTTTTGCTAGCTAACGCCGGACATTGACACAATATATGTGCTGCCGTCCCGACTTCCTCCACGCATAGTTCACAGGTGTCGTCCTCCAGAAGACCCGTCTTCTTTAAGTGATACCCGAAATTCCCATGACCTGTAGATAACGCTACCACCCATTTCAGTGTTCTTCGCCCTAAGCTTAGAACCTCTCTGTGAGTGGTGCCAGTCGGCATTTTAATAGCCATTTTCGCCAGCCTGCAACCTTCCACGGTTGACCACCTTCTCTGGTGTTCCGCCGAGGCCCAGTTGCTAATCAGGTGTTCTACAATCCCTCTGCCAATTGCAGCGAATGGTTGCGGACCAGAGAGCTCCGAGGTTGACCTTTGCTTTGCTAGAAAGTCTACATTTTCGTTCCCCTCAGTCCCTACGTGCCCTCTTACCCAGAGCAGCGCCAACTCATTTCGAGATGAGCACTCATTGAACTTATGAGCACATTCCAACGCCAGTGATATGTTAATATCTGTTTGGTCCATGCGTGTAATCACTGATTGATTGTCCAGTGCTATGGTAACTTTTCTACCCTGGACCTGACCCTCTTTCAGGTGATCCAACGCATGAAACAGAGCAATCATCTCGGCTTGATAGGCAGAGGTATATTTCCCCAGAATAATATGACAGGCTAGTTCCAGTTCTTCTGAGAAGATACCTTCACCCGCTCTGCCATCCATCTTGGACCCATCCGTAAAGATGATTATATCACTAATCTTCTTTTCCGAAGTATTCCATCTCCAATAAGAGTTTTGTGATTCCTTTCGGTGACACGCATTCTCTGTATTCCATCCATGGGCATATTCACCTCCACAATCTCGTTTTTCACGATATCTAGGATTTTCCTGTGACCGCAGATAGTATCGCGCCAGTGCCAGTTGGCATAACGGTGCAGACGAAGCCGCCACTTTCTTAATAAATAAGTCCAGCGGTAGAATACCTAGGATCACTTTCATTGTGCATGTTGATGTCGCTCGTATTGCATCCGCGATCCCTAAGCATGCCAGTCGTTGGACCTTATCTAATTGCTTCCTTATAGTTTTCTGGGTGGCTTTCTGCCATCATACAACTGACGCATATGTGATAATCGGTCTAACTATCATCGTGTACATCCAGTATGCTGACCTCGGCGAGATTCCCCATCTTAGTTCAGATACCCGTTTGCACTGATGAAGCACCCTTTTCGCCTTTCTAATCTTCTCTTCCACATGGAAGTTCCAAGTTAGCCCAGCACCTAGGTATCCACCCAGATACTTAACCTTCCTGGTCACATGTACCTTCGATCCGACAACTGTCAAGGGCTTAAATTCCAGATCTCTCCTCTTCCTTGTGAAGATGATGAGATCTGTCTTTTCCGCATTAATGGAGAGCCCTTGTTCCTGACACCACCGCTCTACCACTCTGAGAGCATTTCTCATGGTATCGGCTGTGATGTTCATGAATTTACCTCTTGCCATTATTGCTATATCATAAATTATCACTTTTTACTTTGAATTTTTTATTTAAGAAGCGCCTTATGAATTCTTGCGTAGTGTTACTTCTCACTTAATTATTGAATATGATGCACACTATTATTCTTAAAGCTCAACTAATTTCTGTTTTTCATAATGCTTTTATTATTGTTTCCTTTTACATACAAATATCTTCTTCTTGGTGGGTAGTGATTGCAGTAATTAATTCTTATGGTTTTTGGTTTAGATCCTGACATTGTTAGGAGCGTTCTCAACGTGTTGTGTGGTAAATTCAATGGACTTTGTGTTTGTCATCTTAATGCTGGTAGTATCCGTTCTAAATACACTGTGCTGTATCAAATGCTAAGTACCTCTAAGCTTGATGTAATAATGGTGTCTGAATCTTGGCTTAATAGTAGTGTTATGTCCAAACTTGTAAGTTTTCCTGGTTTTAAACTGTTTAGGAATGATCGCGTTAATCGAGTTGGAGGTGGCGTTTGTATGTACATTCGGGAGCATATCTCTGCCAAGGTTATGTTTTGTTCTAATCAGTCAACTATTGAGTTTCTCTGCGTTGAGCTTAAGAACTCTGATGAAAAATGTTTACTAGTCGTTGTATACAGCCCCCCATCTCATTTTAAAGAGGAAAATTTAACTGAATTTGAAGATGCGTTAGTATTGCTGAGTCCTAAATACGACAATATTCTCATTGGAGGTGATTTTAATGTTAATATGTTAGTGAATAACAGTACCTCGCGGCTTTTATCTCACCTTTGTGACAAATTGGGACTTTCTATGGTAAACAACCGCTGGCCGACTTGTTTCCAGTCGAACCTCAATCCATCTTTGATAGATTTGTTTTTAACTAGTTCTAAACGCAGAGTGCTAGGTAATGATCAAGTTCGTCCCACCTCAGAATTTATACATGATTTTTTATTTTGTGCTATTGATTTTCACGAAACTCATAATACGGAAATGTATAGTTACAGGTCATTTCGTAACTTAGATTACACAAACCTTCAGCGGGACTGTCTCAGTTTTAACTGGAACGAAATATATAGTACACCTGATGTTAATAAAAAAGTATTACATTTTAACTCTATTGTAAACAGGTTGTATGAGGTCTATGTTCCACTGATAACAAAGAGTACGCAACCCAAATGTTGTCCCTGGTTCAATCATCAGATTAAGCTACTTATTAGGGAGAGAGAGCGCTTCTATCGATCCTTTAAAAGAAACCCCTCTGAGTATAATAGAAGGCAATACACTGTGGCCCGAAATAGTGTCACGGCCCTCATTCGGTCTTCCAAAAGATCATACTTGCTACAGAAACTTGATCCTTCCCTAAGCTCGAAAGAGTTATGGAAAAATTTAAAAACTGCTGGAGTAACTATGGATAGAACTAGTTCTAAATGTGCGTTAGACCCACAAGTCATGAGCTCACATTTTGTTTCATGCTCAAACTCAAATACCTTTAGTGTTCCTTCTGCTGATTTGTCTGACTCTATATGTAGACAATCTTTTTCTTTTGAGTGTGTTGAGGCTAACGAGGTTTTGGGAGCTATTTGCTCTATTAAATCTAACGCTTCTGGCTCTGACGGTATTTCTCCGAAATTTTTAAAACTTATTCTGCCAATTGTGCTTAAGTATATGGTCCATATTTTTAATTTCTGTATTTTTAGCAGTCAGTTTCCTGAGCTGTGGAAAAGTGCTAAGGTAATTCCAGTACCAAAAAAACCAAATCCGTCTTGCCCCTCAGACTACAGGCCTATTAGCCTCTTATGTTTTATGGCGAAAGTGTTTGAAAAAATAGTAGCTAAGCAATTACAAAGATATCTGAGCCTGAGTAATTTGATTTCTAAATGGCAGTCTGGGTTTAGAAACAAGCATAGCTGTGAGTCTGCCGTGTTAAAAGTTACCACGGATCTACGTTTTGCTCTTGATTCTGACAAATTTGGTTTAATGGTGCTTTTAGACTTCACCAAGGCATTTGACAGTATAGATCACTCGATTTTACTTACTAAACTTAAGAATAAATTTAATTTTTCTACTACCGCGATTAAACTGATGGGAATGTATCTTACTAATAGAGTCCAAACGGTTGAAACTGAAAGTGGTACCTCGCTTCCCTCTTCGGTTAATTCCGGTGTTCCACAGGGGTCAGTTTTGGGTCCATTATTATTTTCCCTTTTCATTAATGACCTTCCAGATATAATTCTGCATTGTAAGGTACATTTGTACGCGGATGATGTCCTACTATATGTCTCACGGCCCATTAATTTTATGGATGACTGCCTGGCGGGTGTTAACGCAGACTTATCGAGGATTCTGTGTTGGGCATCTATTAATAAACTTCTACTTAACCCATCAAAAACAGTTGCGATGATTTGTTCCAGAGCCCCAATTAACCCTAATGATTTCCCCTGCGTTATTCTTGACGGCAAAATTATAACATACGCTAGTAAAGTAAAATATTTAGGGTTCAGTATTAACTCCTCTATGAGCTGTTGTGATGCCGTCTCTGGAACAATCAGAAAAATTTACTCTGGATTGCGTACCTTAAGATGTTCCTCACACCTACTGTTACCTAGTATGAAGAAACGTTTAGTTAAAAGTTTAATTTTACCTTTTTTTACCTACAATTGCAATGTATATCCATGCATGGACTATGATTGTAAGCGTAAATTGAACGTAGCATTTAATGATTGCATACGGTTCATATATAATCTACCAAGGTACGCCAGCGTCTCCCATCTTAAGGCTAGTCTTTTGGGAATTAGCCTGGACAAATATTATACTCTCAGAAACCTTCTGCAGTTACACAATATAATTCATAGTAAGTGCCCTGACTATTTGCTTGAGATGCTTCACTTTTCTCAGTCACGTCGAGGTATGCATTTAATTTATCCACGTTTCTTACACACTATTGCAGAGCGTTCCTTTTTTGTATCTGCAATTCGACAATGGAACTCTCTTCCAGTCGAACTGCAGACGATCGCATCACAACCTATTTTTCGGAGGAAGATATTTTTATTTTTATCATCATAGTTTTTTTTTTTTTTCTGTACTAAAAGTTATTACTGATTTGCAGACAATTTATTTTTATTCTATTTTTATTACTTAATTTTGTTTTATGCATCATTTTTTATATTTTTATATTTTTTGAATTTATATATGTAGATACTTAATCTTAAGATCTTAAATCTTGTAGTATCATGTTTTAAAGATTAATAAAGAAAGAAAAAGAAAGAAAATATCATCTGCATATCCCACAGGGTGGATGCCAGTCTCTTCAAGTCTTCTCTGGAAAGAGTCCACAGTTATATTCCACAGAGTAGGCGATAAAACACCTTCCTGCGGGCAACCTCTGCTAACCCTTCCCCTAAGTCTTAAAGTTCCCGTCTGAATTTTTATTGCCCTATTTTTCAGCATATTGTCCACCCATCTCACCACCAATGGGTTAACCCTGCGTTCTTCTTAGACTATCTTATCGAAGGCACCTTCAATGTCCATTATTATGGTCATTGCGATGCCTCCGGTATTCATCTCCTCTTCCGCAACGCGTACCACCTGGTGTAGCGCATTTTCCGTAGACCTGCCAGCTCTGTATGCATGTTGTCTACTACTCAAAGGACACGCGTTTAGCGCAGTGCTCTCCATATGGTCCACCACAATTCTTTCCATTGTTTTCAACAGAAATGATGTTAGGCTGACCGGTCTGAAGGACTTCGCTTCGATGTAGTCCTTTTTTACCAGTTTTGGAAGAAACACCACATTTGTTTCTCCCCATGTTACCGGTATGTAGCCTATCGCTAGGCATGTGACGTACTTATATACCCCTAAGCCTTCGTACAATGAGATCTGCACCCCATTGAATTAAAGCTGGGAATATACCATCCGATCCCGCGGTCTTGTAAGGAGAAAAAGTTTTTATCGCCCCACTGACCGCTTCTGGAGTTACTATCCGTTCCGCTTCTGTTCTATTTATCCTGTTTGCTCCTTGTTTCCTCAGAGCCCAGGGCTGATCTGACTTCAGGCGTCCCGGAAAATGTATTTCCATTAAAGGCTTTTCTCATCTCCTTCTTTAGATTTTGAAGTTCCCTGCACCACCAAGGCGTGGGGTACTTTTCATCTATCAAAGTAGGTGCAGACGCCTCTTGGTAAACATTTTCAACGGCAGATTGTTATTTTTATATAATATGAATGTTTACTGTTGGGCAGACATTTTAAGAACATAATAAGTGCTCCCACCTTCAATATTATTTTGTGTGAAGGAATGCCTGGGGGTTGAGAGTATTCAAGAATTTAACTAATGCACTACTGCTTCGATATCTACTGTGTCCATAGAGTTGTAAGTCATATCAAAATCCTTTAATATTAGCGAAAGCCACGAATTAATATTAATTGCTTATGTATTTTGTTTGGGGTTAGTATAGTCCGCTCTCTTAGATTTGTAATTAGTTTGTTGGTTATGTTCTTCAAATACGGAGCTCACGATGTGTCACAAATTATTATGAATTCGTATTTTTCCTTTTCCTTCTTCTATATTTCCGTAGTCTAAAGAAAACTGCTTCGTTTTTGGCCACAAGTAGGATGATATTAGGCAGGCCCGTATCTCTCCCGGACAAAATCCCTTATAAAAATTCCTTCGAAAACTGGCAACGTCTGTCCAATGCTTCGAGTGCTCTTTTGTGTGATATAGTGTACTGATCCCAGACTATAACCTTGCATTCTTGAAGCACCTGAGCCATATATGTGTATTTAGGTAATTACACCCTATCCAAAGGATATATTGAGTTTGACACATAGCTTGTGATATAGAGAAATAATCGAGATAGACCCTATTATAAAGTATATACATAAATACATACACTGAGTTACAAAAAAAAAGTGGCGTAGTGATACTTTTTCGTATGTTGTTATCATTTTGGTAATATGCCGATATTTGGTGATTCAAAGTCTTCGGAATCGTATCTAAACAGCAGTTGAGCTGGCTCACAGACTTCGAACTGTTAGAGGGACAGTTGTGAAAGTGGCCTGAGAGCAAGAAGACCTGCTCGTGTACCGAGACTCACGGTACAACATAAACGACGTCGACTTGAATTTGCTAATCTTCACCAGGATTGGACAGAGGCCGAATGGGGTAGAGTCCTTTCCACTGATAACTGTAGGTTTCGTCTCTGCTCAATAGATAGACGTAGGAGAGTGTGGGGATGATAAGATGAGAGATACTCTTCGGCAACAGTTGCCCAGCGGGAATATTTCTGGAGCGGTTCCGTCATAGTGTGGGCAGAAATGTTCATGCGCCGAAAAACCGAGCTGTGCAACATGGAAGTATCACTGACCTACGTATTATACCACCAACATTGTAGCTGAATATGTTGTTCTATTCGCACCATTTATGGAGGAAAACTTCTAATACAAGACAATGCTAGACAACACGTCGTCAGGTGCGCTATCCAATATTTGCAAGAAGTGGAAATCGACGTGACGGCTTGGTCTGCGATGATCTCGGACATGAATCCCATTGAAGACGATTGGGACCTGGAGAAAAAGATTGGGATACTACCTGCCCTTCCAGAGACACTCAGCGGCTCTGATCGAGCACTGAGACAATTTGGACGATCCCATCGTAAAAAATTTAATCCAATGTATGCCTCGGCAAATATCTGGTTTGTTATATGTTCGGGGAGACAATACACACTATTACAGGAACAAGGACGGATCGTATGATATCCTATTCTCTTTACTATAAAGTGGGCGTGGCCAAATTGCATTTTGTACTCAAATATGGCTATAACGTCGAACGTTTGAGGATGTTCCATGTAAAATTTCATCAAAATGGGTTTTTTGGTTAAAACGCCCCCAATGAGTGGGCGTGTCCAAAACTTTTATAAGAGTGAATTGTAGGAAATCTGAATGCCTAAATATTTTGTCTTAACAAAATTTTTCAGTTTCATATACTTTAGTAAAGTTATGAAAAAGTGGGCGTGGCAGTGGACGGATTTAAAAAAATTTTAAACTTGTACTGTATCTTTTTCTGGAAAGAACAGATGTGAAATTTCATCGTCATAGCTCAAAATTTAATTCCCAAAAAGGGGGCTTCTGAGAAAAAGATACAGTACAAGTGTAAAATTTTTTTAAATCCGCCCACTGCCACGCCTACTTTTTTATAACTTCACTAAATTATATGAAACCGAAAAATTTTGTTAACACCAAATATTTAGGCATTCACACTCCCTACAATCCACTCATACAAAAGTTTTGGCCACGCCCACTTTTTGGGGGCGTTTTCATCATAAAACCGATTTTTGGGCCTTACATGTTTAACTAGCACGCTGAAATTTCATATCTGGGCTTCTGACGAAAAGATACAGTAGAACTGTAATTTTTTTTACATCCTCCCACTGCCACGCCTACTTTTTTATAAATTCACTAAATTATATAAAACCGAACAATTTTGTTGAGTCCAAATATTTAGGTATTCAGATTCCCTTCAAATCACCCATAGAACAGTTTTGACCACGCCCACTTTTTGGGGGCGTTTTCATCAAAAAACCGAATTTGATAAAATTTTACATGTAACATCCTCAAACATTCGAGGTTATAGCCATATTTGAGTACGAAATGCAATTTGGCCACGCCCACTTTATAGTGAGGAGGATAGGGTATCAGACGATCCGTTCCAGACGGATTGTAGCTTTTCTGTATGTTTTGTATCCGCTTTTGCACCCGCTGCCGTACCCGATGCTATAGCTGCTGTGCCCGCTGTTATCCCTACTGCCATATCCATTGGTGGACCTGCCACCATCGAAAATATACCGAACGATGAAGCACGCCAGCTGAAGGAGCAGCTGAACATTTTACGAATGCGTCGTGAAATGCTCGAGCTGCAACAGCAAATCCAACTTATGGAAAGGAGTGTTTGCCAAGTGTCAACCGGACAACATGTGAACTTTGAAGAGGTAGATGCCGCAGTCCCAATGTTCTCTGGAGACGACCACCATGACATAACCAAGTGGTTCGCGCAGTTTGAGGACTATGCTTCCCCTTGCGGCTACAATAAAAGAGAGCAGTGTTTGGGTGTCCGCCGCCGGCTCGACGGAACAGCGAAAATGTATGTGTCGAACTTGGGACTATGATGCCATGAAAGCCAGCCTAACGAAGGTGTTTAAGCGTACCATAACACGTCAGGAAATCTATCGCCAATTAAGATTACGCACATTGAAGCAGTCTGAGTCCGTTTTGAGCTACGTCGTGGCAATGCAAGTCATCGCAGCAAAAGCCGATATAGATGAACAGGAGTTAGTCGACATAATTATCGATGGGATTCATGACAATACTAACAGTGTCACCCTTTTATATGGAGGTAACACAATAGACGATTTAGTTCACCGAATGGATCGATACGAGCAACGCCGAGCAAAGAATATTAGCAAGCCAAGCGCTAATACAGTACGAACTCGATTTACGCAACACCCGATCTGCGCAACTCCTCGATTATCGCAACACAAAAATCATCGCATTGGTTGACTCTATAAGTGCAACTTTCAAAAAAGCTAGCTCGATTAGTGCAACTTCTTGTGTTTCATTGTCTCAGCATCTGTTTACAATAGGCGGAAGAAAATAGTATTTAAGTAGAGGACATTTAAATCCTACAAAAAATAAAAGAGATCGCAGTTTTAAAAAATATAGAGTCCAAAAAAATTCAGTGTAAAATATCAACTTTTGTTTTAAAAAAGACGCATAATTTTGACTGCGTGCGTGCATGTTAATTTTTGTAAAAGTCTTACCTCTCGTTTTCTGAATAATATTTTTTTTACAAAAACAGCGTCTGCTTTTGGTTTCCAAAATGTTTTATTATTAAATTGTTATTTTCTATGCAGAAGAACTGCTATTTTGACTATACATTTCTGTTTAAAAAAATGCTACCCGGTAAGTGCAACAACCTCGGTTATTGCAACTGCCCTGATTTCTATTAGTTGCGTAAATCGAGTTCGTACTGTATTACCATCTCCAAACCGAGGATCACCGCTGACACCGCTGTTGCTGGGAAAGAAGTAATTAGGTGCTGTAATTATTCGCAGTTCGGGCACTACCAAAGCGCCTGCCCGAAACTACCTAGTCCTCCTGGATCTTGTTATACCCTATCCTAAGGGTATATTAAGTTTGACACATAGTTTGTAACATAGAGAAATAATGGAGATAAACCCTATAAAGTATATATATTCGTGATCAGCATCAATAGCGAAATCGATTGAGCGATGACCGTTCGTCCGTCCGTATATCACCGCTTTTTGGGCCTTACATTTTGAGCTAGGAGGATGAAATTTCATATCTGGGCTTCTGAGAAAAAGATACAGTACAAGTGTACAAATTTTTGAAATCCGCCCACTGCCACGCCCACTTTTTCATAACTTCACTAAATTATATGAAACCGAAAAATTTTGTTAAGACTAAATATTTAGACATTCAGATTACCTACAATCCACCCATACGAAAGTTTTGGCCACGCCCACTTTTGGGGGCGTTTTCATCACAAAACCGATTTTTGGGCCTTAAATATTTAACTGGGACGCTGAAATTTCATATCTTGGCTTCCGAGAAAAAGATACAATACTAGTGTAAAATTTTTTTACATCCGCCCACTGCCACGCCTACTTTTTTATAACTTCACTAAATTATATGAAACCGAAAAATTTTGTTAAGAGCAAATATTTTTGCATTTAGATTTCATACAATTCATCCACATAACACTTTTAGCCACGCCCCCTTTTTGGGGGCGTTTTCATAAAAAAACAGATTTTCATGAAATTTTACGTTTAACATCCTCAAACGTTCGACGTCGTATTTCAGTACAAAATGAAATATCTTCTCGCCCACTTTATAAGGGCTACATAGCAAGGAGGATAGGGTATCATACGATCCGTTCCAGACGGATTGTAGCTTTTCTGTATGTTTTTACCTGTCATCAGATGGGTCATCAGCATAGAGATTGTCCTAAATTGAGACGTTGCTGCCGTGGGATCATCAGAGACGATTTCCAACCCCGATGTCAATGACGATATTGTAGAAGCCGTGCGGGTAATGCAAATGGTAAGGGTGGCTTTTATTGATTGTTGTAAGTCTTATCAAGATAAATGCACTGAGTTCATATATTTCTTTTCTCTTATTGACTCCTGTAGTCCGATTAGCCTTATTCATCGTTCAAGAGTTCTAGCTTCCGTTAGATTGTCAGATGTCAGATGTCAGATTATTACCGACTAAGTACCGCGGTCTTGGAAAACAAAAAATATATACTTACGGTACGATATCATGCATAGTAAAATTTCGTAATGAATCTAAAATTATTTCTTTTCTAGTTACACCTAATGAATCGATGATAATGCTAGTAATTCTGGGGCGCGACTTCATGAAAACATTTAACATTCATCTTATGCAAAGTAAAATTAAATATGTATCGATTTATAGAGATAAAGCAAATAAATTTGAAGGACATATATGCTCTCATTCATCTAAGCTTATTAATTTGGGAAAAGATGTTAGTGAGTTCAGCAATCGACAGGGGTCCTCTGCGGTAACCGCGGTAAAAACATGTGAGAATGAGTCAACTGAAACTAAGACTGCACCCTTGCCGGCTGATTGTGTAGAGAATTTTTTTAAGAAGTTATGTGTTATTGACGTAGACAGACCACAGATACTCTTAGAAGTTGACATTTGCCCGCGACTGGACTGGATCATAACCGATTCTAACCTACGACCCAAAAATATCGATCGGAAGTCATGTGACGAAATGAAAATTAGATTAAATGATGACACCCCGTTTCACTGCAACCCGCGTCGCCTATCATATCATGATAGATCCGAGTTTCAAAAGATAACCAATGACTTACTAGCAAGAACGATTATCCGACCAAGTCAATCTCCCTATGCGTCGGCTATCGTCTTAGTCAAACAAAAAAAAATGGCACAACACGTATATGTGTTGATAGAATTTTTTTTCGTGACGTGATTGATGTTGGCAAGATTATTGTATTGATGATATGTTGATGATATTTTAATTGCATCTGTCGATTTGGAATCGCATGTGCAGGTCGTTGAAAAGGTTTTGCGAAGGTTATATGCAAGGGGTTTCGAAATGAAATTAAGTAAGTGCAAATTTGGCTACGACGAAAGTACTTAAGTTATTTGATGAACTGCTTAGGTATTCGGTTAAGTGATGCACACATTAAAGATATAAAAAATTATCCAATCCCAGGAAATCAAAAGGAACTGCATACTTGTATAGGTTTGTTCTCATATTTTAGAAAGTTTGTGCCTTCCTTTTCAAAAATTGCTAGACCAATATTAGACTTACTACGTAAGGAATCCAGTTTTGATTTTTCCAAAAATTGTGTGAATGCATTCACTGAACTGAGAAACCGATTAGTGACTGCACCGTTCCTCGCAATCTACTGCCCAAAACGCGAAACAGAGCTTCATTGGGATGCCAGCAGCACTGGGTTTGGTGCAGCCTTGATGCAACGGCAGAATGATGGCAAATTCCACCCGGTTGCGTATTTCTCAAAGTCTACATCCGCGGCTGAATCAAAATATCATAGTTTTGAACTGGAAACTCTTTCTATTATTTATGCACTTCAACGACTTCGTGTGTATTTGGAAGGGATTCCATTTAAAATAATCACAGACTGCAATCCACTCACTATGACACTGAGCAAAAAGCAGGTAAATCCGAGAATAGCTCGATGGGCCCTTGAATTAGAAAATTTCAACTATTCAACTCAACACCGAAGTGGCGTATCTATGGGCCATGTCGATGCATTGAGTCGATGTCATCCAAAGCAGCCCTGTTGTGAAAATACTTTCAATCACGAGGAAGATAAAAATAAATGTCAGACTGTTGCCGCCATAGATAATGACGATCTGGACTTCCAGATACAGGTGACACAAAATCGTGATGAAAAAATAAGAGGGATCCAAAGAAAATTGGAGAATGGTCCTGTTGATGGTTTTGAGCTCTATGACGGTCTCGTTTTTAAAAAAATGGATTCAGATCTTCTGTTACTTGTACCAAAGGAAATGGAACACAATGTCATTCGGATGGTGCATGAGAAGATAGGCCATTTAGGAATCGACAAATGTTATAGTCAAATAAGAAAAAACTATTGGTTTGAGAGGATGAGGGATAAGATTGGTAATTTTATACAAAATTGTATTAAAAGTATCTTGTACTCAGCACCGACTCGCTCAGACGAGCATAATTTGTTCAATATACCTAAAAATCCAATTCCGTTTGATACAATTCATGTGGATCACTTCGGTCAAATTACGAAATTTGTTCGCCTGTACCCGATCAATTCGACTAGCACCAAGGAAGTATGTTGTGCGCTGGAAAAATACTTCAGTTACTATAGTCGACCCAGACGTACATATAATCTCCGAACGGGGTTCCTGTTTTACTTCGTATGAATTCAGTAATTTCCTGCTGGCGAACAAGATTGAGCATGTTAAGGTTACAGTAGCCTCTCCTCAAGCAAATGGTCAGGTGGAACGGGTAAATCGTGTCCTTAGAGCAATGCTCAGTAAATTGACTGAGCCTGTTCAACATGCAGATTGGGCATTAAAGTTGGGTCAAGTTGAATATGCCATGAAAAACACTGTTCATAGTACTACAAAAGAGACACCTAGTCAATTATTGTTAGGAATAAACCAACGGGGTAATATTATCGGCGAACTGACGGAATACTTGGATGTCAAATTTAGTAATATGAGACATCGCGATTTGGATAAGAGTAGGTCAAAAGCATTGAGCGATATAGAAAAATCTCAAGAGCACAGCTTACGGTATGTTCTCAAGGCCGGCAAGGACATACTCGATTGGGGACTTTGTTGTAATAAGACACACTGATACAACCGCAGGACAAAATAAGAAGTTCACACCGAAATACCGCGGCCCGTTTGTAATTTATAAGGTATTGCCTATTGATCGGTACGTGGTAAGGGACGTGGAAAATTGTCAGTTGACTCAGCTTCCCAACCATACAAAATTCCGTTATGAACATGCGCAATCCACATGTACAGTTATGTACACGCGCAGCCATTTATTCGCAAAATAAGCATTTTTGCGCTACACGCGCAGACATAACCCGATACCTACATTTCCTTTCCCACAGGTTAGTGGCTTGATGCACCGTCATCAAAATCATCCCATAAAAGATACCTGCAGAATAATTCAGGGAGTAATTCATTGTTAGTAATTCAGAGAGAATTCATTGTTAGTAATTCAGAGAGGAATTCATTTCATTGTGAGTGACTCGTTGTTCGTAATTCGTTGTTAACAGTTTATTAATTTATTGTTAAGAGTAAATAAAGATTTTTTAATAAATAAATATTTTTGAATAAATAAAAATTTTTTTTATGCCCACCGCTCGGGTACAACATAATTAGATGGGTTTCGTAGATCAAATATATGTCGGTATTTTCTTTTATTAGAAAAATTTCTAATTCGTTAGATTCTTGTAAGAGTTCGTTTACATTCCATGTTACAATTTTAAGCAAAGCGTCCATATTTACTTAGATCTAGATATAAAGTTAGCTATACAAAAGCTTTCGTCGTTTCTGAGACGTTCGAGAATTCGTTTGTTCATTTCACATTCTTCCTCGAACTTAGCGTAAATGCAGTTTAGAATTTCTTTCAACGGACCGTAGGGAAGTTTACGTTTCACTATAGCTTCTTCTCCACAGTCGGGTCGTTTTCTCTCTTTTCTTAAAAGGTTCACGGCGTCAAGAATGTTATATTCTCTATCGCGTAAATCACCTATAACGTCTTCTTTAGTGCATGGTGGATGCGCTAGCTACGACCCTCAAAGGTCTTTCTGACTTGTCTTCGTAAGTGTGTCATTGAATTTTTTCATTGCTCAAGCTTTTAAGATACAGTCCCATAGCCCTCTGCGTCATTAACCTCGATTTCCCATGCATCGTTTCTCAAGGAAGTTACTTTAAAGTCTGTAGCGATCGTTGTTTTTAAAATTCTTCTCAGAGAATTATAGTCTGCAACTCCTTTAATATTTATTGGAGGAGGGGCGCGTTTGCTTCCGATTTGCTTTTCTGCTTTTAGCTTCGCTTTACGTGTTGCGGAACAACCTCGGGCGATGAACCAACCTTGAGTTTTTTAGATGGTCTTCGTTTTAGTCATAAATTAACTATACTAGATGGTCAACTTCGAGGGGGTCTCTCTTTCCACCTACAAGCTGTGATCACTGGTGAGCAAGAATGTGTTAGTGATTTTGCAGGCAAATTACGCACACATTCAAAACCACTGGTGATCACAACTGACAGCTACAACGGTCACACGGGCGCAGCCATCTTGGACAATATTGAGTCAAAAACTGACGAATTTTGGAGGGGATGCTGTGTCCAATAAACAACTTCCAAAATATTCTTCGTTTCGTGGTGAATCTGCTAAAAGTACGTTACATTTAAAATAGTAAAATTCAAAATGTAACGTATGTTTTAAATCATTTATACTAAATAATAAATGATATAAATCAATTAAAATAAGGTTTCCGACTTTCTATGAGGTATACATATATATTAATTTTCTAAAAAAAATGTAATGCTAACTGCAACTTATTTAATTTAAGTCTCAAATTAATTTTCCACTTATTAAAATACTTTTTTACAACCGCACTATTGCCAACTGTGAGCTTAAAGAAAATGTTAAGTAAATCACGTTAAAACCTTTTTATGTGTTGCTGCACACTTATCGTACGCACGTAGGCAAGTCCTTTGGTGCTTTTTAAATTAAAGAAAGTATAGAGAAAACCCGTAGCTAGCCGTATTCTTAAAAACAAATAACAAAAAAACGCATTTCACACAAAAAACACATCAAAAAGAAAAAAAATCGTTGAAACCACCATCGGTCATAATTCATTGGCCACATACTGTATATTTTAGGTCAAATATAAAAGAAGAATATGTTTGATTAAAGGACATACATATGTGTTGTAAACGCAAATTGGTGTGTTATCCTTAGCCTGCATATCTTGTTGTATTTCTTTGTTTTATTCTTCTCCTTTTAATTTTGTATTCTGGCTTAACCATCTACAGTTATGTTTTCATTAAAGATTTCAGAACATAAGGTCTCGCACGCCTTTTCATCGACACATAAAATTTGAGAACTAACAATTTATTCTCCTGTGAATAATTTTTACGTATATGTATATTATGCACATATGTACTTTAAAACAAACTATTCTACAAATCAGTAAGCACGTAAGCGAAGAAATTTCATAGAAATGTAGAATAATAATTACTTCAATAAAATAATTAAAAATCTAAATATCCATTTCCAACAATTTCGTAGCTACATACATTACACCAATTTGTTTATTTGTGTAAGACACGTTTATTAATTTATAAAAAAAAGATATTGTTTTAACATCCTAAACTCCCCACTGCACTTCCAAACCCTCCCGCGGCGACCCACTGCCTTTGTTTACATTATTTCAGCACAATTTCAGACTGCTATATTTCTTAAACAGAAAAAGTGCGACAACATCTGAGTACAAATTTGAATTCAGTGCAATAAGTCGAATCGAGCGGCATAAGAAAAAATATAAAAAGTTGTCTAAAATCAAAAATATATTTGCTCTTTTTTGAGCTAAAAAGTAAACAAATGGGGAAAAAGGAAAATCACCACCATTTTTGACAGCCACGTGTTTAGCCGATACAAAAAAAGTATCGATTTACTGAAATTTAGTAAAAACTGTTAGCATAGATTCACACCACTCTAATGCAAAATTACACGAGCTATTGTTTTGGACCTGTAGATGAGCTTGATTAAACTTCAAATCTCTCATTACACGTATTCACCAATGGGAACGAAAGAGAGGATTAGGCTCGGCCCATTTGCGGGTTTTCGCGGGTTGGGTTGACTATCTAGGTATTGTTAATTTATGGTTTTAGTATCCAATCCGTTTCACGCTTAAGTTCTTCCTCGTCCGCACTGCAGTGATGGCTACCCGGAGAAGGCTCAATATGAATAACCATCAGCGTTTTTGAAGACTCGTTTTGAAGCATAGGTATTCTATTTTCTGATTCAAGTTTCTCAACTTTGCTTCTGAGCTCCCGGCATAACAGCTCCAATTCGCCTAGCCTCTTTCGGAGAATGGCATTTTCCTTTTCCAGAGTACTCTGTTTCAAGGCTTGCGTTTCCCGAAATAACACATCCCGGTTCGCGAGACTTTAGGAGAAGTAGCCTTGAACTTTTCCCAAATGGGTTAATTAGATTTTGATGCAATAAATACAAATATGCAATTTTCCAAAATATTTTTGTATTCTTGTGTCATGGTCTCCTCTATGCGAAATATGGGTCCGATACCATTCCAGGAAAAACATCCCCATACAATAATGTTTCTGGTCGACGAACATATCTTCCCGAATCATTGGAGAACAAATTGACTTTAGTTTCGTCACTCCATAAAATATTTCGCCATTTTTTTCCCCATCCGTTCCACACCATGTACGATGTGTGCTTTCCTCATTAGTAAAATTTTTTCCGAAGCAAAGGAACGTTCCGGACTACTCTGCCAGGTAGCTTGGCATCTACCAATCGACGTTGAACTGTGCGGGAAGTAATATTAATACCCTTATCAGCCGCAATAACCCTTGAAGACTTAAATGGATCCTTTTTAGCCAGTATGGTAATCTTCTGGTCGTCTGTTTGCGGTATTTTACGGCATTTGTGACAAAATCTCCCTCGGAATTGCCCTATAGATTGATATATTTTGCCCTGATTTCTCAGCTGCTGCATTAATCGCCTTTCTTCAAGAGTGCAGTGACTTTGTAGACCCACATAAAATGCCGAATAAAATTAGCACATTTTTATATCCATAGTTTTCAATAAACCTTTTGAAATATTTATCAAACAAAACACTTTAACACATGCCAACTAAAATTGGCTCCTGTCCTAGATGGTTACTCCTCACTTACAACCGTAGAATGCAATACTAAAATTTGAGTGAAAAATAACTTCGCAAATATTCAAGCGTCACATGCATAACGGTGAATTTGATGGAAAAATAAATTGTGTCCCGTAATTTCGCAACTACACAATATAATGCGCACGCGCCTATTATTTTGTCCAGCAGTGTAGCTTTCTCCAGAATCCGTAGAGCATGGGAGGGTGGATTTTCCAGTAGAACTGGACTACCACCTATTCATTGCATTATTATTTTTATTGCCGTAATCTTAAGTAAGACGACAGGCCTTTTACGACAGGCATGCCTACCGTGGGTATATTCTGTCCCCTATCCCACAGAGCGACTAAAATTAGATGTGTATACATTCAAAAATTTTGTTGTGGTTCAAAAAAAGCTAAGCATTTTACCATCCAGATATTAAGTGAAACTATTTCATTATTTCCATACTTAGAACCGAGATGTAATTTTTGCACTTGAAGCCAAATGATTTGACCAAAGTGAAAAAGGCACTTCCTGGAACTCGCCGAAGGGAAAAATTGTTTTGCAGCGGAGGAAGTAATGTTTTCTAGTTTTTCGGCATAGAGATTTCATGATGTGGAGCAGTTCAATAGTATACGATTATTAAAATTTCGAGATTTTGAAAATCGAAATTTTAGTTTTTCGAGATTATTCGGAGAGGGGATTGTAGTACAATGCTGGACCTGGCACCAAATTGTTTTCTGTACCATATGCAAACGTCACTAAATTCCTAATTAAGTTAATAATGAAATTATTTACGAACAAAGTCCCCGCTTCGTTGTAAATGTTTTTATTTGAAATAAAATGTAAAAACTCACTCTCTCTGGATCTATACTTACATATGTACCTAAGCAGATACGTAGACATTTTCTTTCGAAAGCTCGAAGTCTCTCCATATATGATGGACTAATATTGAAATTAAAGTTTTTTCTGTTTTTTGTGGGTTGGTGTACTCATAGTAGTGTCAGATTTTTACTGGCTAAACACACCCTTCCCTTTTTATACCCTATCCTAAGTTTGATACATAGTTTGTAACATAGAGAAATAATCGAGATAGACCCTATAAAGTATATGTATATATTCATGATTGCTATCAATAGCGAAAACGATTGAGCCATGTCCGTCCGTCCGTCCGTCACCACTTTTTGGGCCTTAAATTGTGAGCTAGAAGGAGGAAATTTAATATCTGGGTTTCCGATGAAAAGATACAGTACAAGTGTAAAAATTTTTCAAATCCGCCCACTGCCACGCCCACTTTTTCATAACTTCACTAAATTATATGAAACCGAAAAATTTTGTTAAGACCAAATATTCAGATTCCCTACAATTCACCCATAGAACAGTTTTGACCACGCCCACTTTTTGGGGACGTTTTCATTAAAACAACAATTTTGATGAAATTTTACATGTAACATCCTCAAACGTTCGAAGTTATCATCGTAATTCAGTAAAGAAAATGCAATACGGCCACGCCCACTTTATAGGAGCTCGATAGGATGGAGGATAGGGTATCACACGATCCGTTCCAGACGGATTGTAGCTTTTCTGTATGTTTTTGTTTTGTTTACTACAACTAAGTTTCCTTAACAAGTGGTTTAAGCTTCAATAATATTCGCGTGAGGCAGGTAGAATCACCAGCAAAATCACCTGCTAATACCGTCATTAAATGCGGTTGTTTCTTATTGCGCTAGATCGCACGGTTTCGTTCTTTGAAGTCGGCGCACAAGCTTCCTCACGTCCAATGTTTGGAGTATGGCATGGTTGCAGTGACTATGAAGGCGAATATGGAGCTTCCTAGCGAAGTTTGTTATTTCGTCATTCACAGTTACGATTCCTAAGTCTCTTTGTATATCATTGTTTCTAATATACCAGGGGGCGTTGACGATTGCTCTTAACACTTTATTTTGAAAAGATTGAATAAATTCTCTATTACTTGCTTTAGTACAACCCCATAGTTGTATGCCATATGTCCATGTAGGCTTAAGCACTTGCTTATATATAAGCAGTTTGTTATGTATTCTTAGCTTGGAATATCTTCCAAGAATCCAATATACTTCTCTAAAGCGGTTTTCAAGCTCATCCCGTTTCTTTTTAACGTGCGTTTTCCACTTGAGCTTCGCGTCTAATGTCATCCCTAGATATTTAGCTTCATTTGCATGCGGTATTTGTACCGAATTAATAAAAACGGGTAGATTGGTTTATTTTCTTGTATTTGAAGTTAACATGCATCGATTTGGTCTCGTTGAGGACAATGCGCCAATGTTTTGTCCAATCACAGATTTTATCCAAAGCTTGTTGGAGTTTTTTAGTTGCTGACTCAATTGAACTATCCGTTGGTAAAATAGCCGTATCGTCCGCGAACGTAGCTACTATGGTGCCTTCAGTTTGGGAAATTAAAGTGAAGTAGCATATAAGCTTAACGTCATGTCAGAGGTAAGATGTATAGAGTAAAATAATCTCTTAAGGTTCATAAAAGCAGCCCTTGCTTGCCGAATTGTATTTTAACGTGTTTGTTAAAATGTAAATATTGGTCTAACCATACGCATACTTGGAGAGTCTAAGTTGCATATTACCGTTGCTTATATACTACATATCTTAATATTCTTCGAATTTCTTATTGGCTCGAAATTGTCCCAAATAGAATAACCTCACATTTGTTCAAACTAACCTTTAACTGCCACTCAGCGCAGAATTCTTGCAGCTGATTAAATTTCTGTTGAGGATTATTTTGTATTCGTTTTTTTATTTTGTATTCATATTTGATCCATGAGAGTAGAGTATGATATCGTCGGCAAATGCTATAATACCTTGCCTGTTCTTCAAGAAATCGCTTAGGAAAACACTAAACAGAAGTGTTTATCGGAAAAACCTTTGCGATCTTCCAGCATTCCGGAAAATACAGATTTTTCAGTAAATTATTATAGACAATACAGTAATGCCTTATGATAATTTTTGGCAGATGCTTTAATGAAATATTTGGAATACTATCTAACCCTGATGATTTCTTATTATTTATTTTTATTTTTTTAATTTCTAAGAGATCTATAAAAGTAATAAAATAATTATTCGTTTGATGGTCATCAAGGGAGTCCGATTTCATATTATCACTGAACTGACTACATTTCTTATTTCAAAATTTCTTTCTCGAAAATCTGATATTTCTTCGCGAATCGTGTATGTGTCAGCTTTTACTGCACTACAAGCGTCTTTACAAAAAAACTCTAATTATGTAAATGTCTGTTACCGGTTTTTTTGATTATATAATTTTTGCTTACAACAGTTTTAAGCAGCGCACACAAATCCTTCGAATCTTGATGAAAAACATACAGAAAAGCTACAATCCGTCTGGAACGGATCGTCTGATACCCTATCCTCCTCTCTATAAAGTGGGCGTGGAAAAATTGCATTTTGTACTCAAATATGGCTATAACCTCGAACGGTTGAGGATGTTACATGTAAAATTTTATCAAAATCGGTTTTTTGATGAAAACGCCCCCAAAATGTGGGCGTGGCCAAAACTATTCAATGGTTGAATTGTAGGAATTCTAAATGCCCAAAATTTTTCGGTTTCATATAATTTAGTGAAGTTATAAAAAAGTATGCGTGAAAGTGGGCGGATTAAAAAAAATTTTACACTAGTATTGTATCTTTTCTCGGAAGCCCAGATATGAAATTTTAGCGTCCCAGTTAAATATTTAAGGCCCAAAAATCGGTTTTGTTACGAAAACGCCCCCAAAAGTGGGCGTGGCCAAAACTTTTGTATGGGTGAATTGTAGGGAATCTGAATGCCTAAATATTTGGTCTTAACAAAATTTTTCGGTTTCATATAATTTAGTAAAGTTATGAAAAAGTGGGCACGGCAGTGGGCGGATTTAAAAATTTTTTACACTTGTACTGTATCTTTTTCTCAGAAGCCCAGATAAGAAATTTCATCCTCCTAGCTCAAAATTTAAGGCCCAAAAAGCGGTGACATACGGACGGACGGACGGACGGTCATCGCTCAATCGATTTCGCTATTGATGCTGATCACGAATATATACACTTTATAGGGTCTATCTCGATTATTTCTCTATGTTACAAACTATGTGTCAAACTTAATATACCCTTAAGATCGGGTATAAACATTGATTGGAGGTATCTTTTTATACCCTATCCTAAGGGTATATTAAGTTAGACCACGATTTTTGGGCCTTATGTTTATACCCTATCCTAAGGGTATATTAAGTTTGACACATAGTTTGTAACATAGAGAAATAATCATTGTTACGACCAAATATTTAGGCATTCAGATTCCCTACAATTCACCCATAGAACAGTTTTGGCCACGCCCACTTTTTGGGGGCGTTATCATCAAAAAACCTATTTTGATAAAATTTTACATGTAACATCCTCAAACGTTCGACATTATAGCTATATTTGAGTACAAAATGCAATTTGGCCACGCCCACTTTATAGAGAGGAGGATAGGGTATCATACGATCCGTTCCAGACGGATTGTAGCTTTTTTGTATGTTTTTAACTAGGACGCTGAAATTTCATATCTGGGCTTCTGACGAAAAGATACAGTAGTAGTGTAAATTGTTTTTACATCCGCCCACTGTCACGCCTACTTTTTTATAACTTCACTAAATTATATGAAACCGAAAAATTTTGTTAAGACAAAATATTTAGGCATTCAGATTTCCTACAATTCACCCATAGAACAGTTTTGGCCACGCCCACTTTTTGGGGGAGTTTTCATCAAAAAACAGATTTTGATAAAATTTTACATGTAACATCCTCAAACGTTCGAGGTTATAGCCATATTTGAGTACGAAATGCAATTTGGCCACGCGCACTTTGTAGAGAGGAGGATAGGGTATTAGACGATCCGTTCCAGACGGATTGTAGCTTTTCTGTATGTTTATACCCTATCCTAAGGGTATATTAAGTTTGACACATAGTTTGTAACATAGAGAAATAATCGAGATAGACCCTATAAAGTATATATATTCGTGATCAGCATCAATAGCGAAATCGATTGAGCGATGACCGTCCGTCCGTCCGTCCGTCCGTCCGTCCGTATGTCACCGCTTTTTGGGCCTTAAATTTTGAGCTAGGACGATGAAATTTCATATCTGGGCTTCTGAGAAAAAGATACAGTACAAGTGTAAAATTTTTTTAAATCCGCCGACTGCCACGCCCACTTTTTCATAACTTCACTAAATTATATGAAACCGAAAAAATTTGTTAATACAAAATATTTAGCCATTTAGATTCCCATACATTCACCCATACAAAAGTTATCACTACGCCTACTTTTTGGGGGCGTTTTCATCAAAAAACCGATTTTTATGAAATTTTACATGTAACATCCTCAAACGTTCGACGTTATGGATTGTAGCTTTTCTGTATGTTTTTTTTTAGGACTGCACTACACTGCACTGATGTTTATTAAACTCGTGCGATCTAGTCTATTGTTTTTTTTTAATTTATTATTCTTCGGTGGGGTTGTTTGGGTTATTTTGTTATTTATTTTTTTTTTTGTGTGGAATGTTCTGTTTGTTATTTATTGTTGATGCAATTGAGAGATGGGCTGCGGGTTGAAAAAGCGCGTGCACCCACGACGACAGGCAACACGGTACTTCAATGTATGTATCTGTTTGTGCAGGACTGCCTGAAGCACGGCGTTTTTAAGCGCTGCCAGCGTGTTGGGTACCTTTGGTTGCATTGCACTTTTTTCTGTATATTGTAGTTGGCATTTTTTTATATTTTTCTATTTTGACGTCACAAAACAAAAAAAAATTAATAAAAAACAAAAACTATTAGCTTGTTTTTGCTTTTTGATTTCTTTTTGGGCAAAGTGAAGAACCAATTACATATAATGGTATTTAAGGAATTAATTTTATTAATTTGTATATAGGTTTCACTTCACTGGTTTCAAAGAATTAAAGCACAAATTGAATTCTAATAAAAATACATATTTTAATTATCGCAACGAGAATTGAAATGTACTTTCCGATTCAAATGCTAACTCGAGAAAGCTCAAAAAATCAAATCGATACCCACCATCTTCTCGTCGCTTTTAAAGCCACATATGACAGCATTTATAAATACAAGCTATACAGAGCCGTGTCTAGATTTGGCATCCCTGCCAAACCCTGCCAAACTCGTTCACCTGTACAGGATGACGATGGACAATTCTCGCTGTTCCATCAAGGTCGGTAATGATCTTACTGAGACCTTTGATGTCAAAAAAAGAAAAGGAGGACAAGTTGACGCGCTGTCATGTGATTTTTTTAACATCATACTTCAAAGGATTGTGCGAAACTTACAACTCACCACCTGAGGCCCAATCTTTCTCTCTATGCAACTTCTAGTGTATGCCGACGATACTGGCAGAACACAGCGGGCTGTCACCGTTACATTCGGTAGTGTTGAAAAGGGAAGCTGTCAAAATGGGTTTAGCGGTAAACGAGGGCAAAACAAAGTATGTGCTGTCAAGAAGAAGGGACACACAACATCAACGAATTGGACAGAACATCAAAATCGAAAGAACGAAACCGTTCGATCTAGCGCAATAAGAAACAACCGCATTAAATGACGGTATTAGCAGGTGATTTTGCTAGTGATTCTACCTGCCTCACGCGAATATTATTGAAGCTTAAACCACTTGTTAAGGAAACTTAGTTGTAGTAAACAAAACAAAAACATACAGAAAAGCTACAATCCGTCTGGAACGGATCGTGTGATACCCTATCCTCCATCCTATCGAGCTCCTATAAAGTGGGCGTGGCCGTATTGCATTTTCTTTACTGAATTACGATGATAACTTCGAACGTTTGAGGATGTTACATGTAAAATTTCATCAAAATTGTTGTTTTAATGAAAACGTCCCCAAAAAGTGGGCGTGGTCAAAACTGTTCTATGGGTGAATTGTAGGGAATCTGAATATTTGGTCTTAACAAAATTTTTCGGTTTCATATAATTTAGTGAAGTTATGAAAAAGTGGGCGTGGCAGTGGGCGGATTTAAAAAAATTTTACACTTGTACTGCATCTTTTTCTCAGAAGTCCAGATTTTAAATTTCATCCTCCTACCTCAAAATTTAAGGCCCAAAAAGTGGTGACGGACGGACATATCTCGATTATTTCTCTATGTTACAAACTATGTATCAAACTTAATATAACCTTAGGATAGGGTATAAAAAGGGAAGGGTGTGTTTAGTCAGTAAAAATCTGACACTACTATGAGTACACCAGAAAAAACCCACAAAAAAAAAAACTTTAATTTCAATATTAGTCCATCATATATGGAGAGACTTCGAGCTTTCGAAAGAAAATGTCTACGTGTCTGCTTACGTAAGTATAGATCTAGAGAGAGTGAGTTATTTCATATAGCTGAAATAATTTCATTATTAACACCCCCTTCGGATAGGGGATAGAATATATCCGAGGTAGGCATGCCTGTCGTAAGAGGCGACTAAAATCCACAAAACTTCGCAAATCTTGAAAAACAAAAAAATATTTAAATTACTGTACTGTAAATGTAGAAATTACTGTACTACCCAATAAAACTAATACGGTTACCAAAACAAATATGGCAATGAACAAAACAAATGATATAAATACCCCAGGTGGCAGACCAGGTAAACTGGAAAATCCATCCTCCTTGGAGGTCGGTCCAATGGATTCTGGGGGGACCATTTATTGCTACATAAACAAAACTCAAGAAGGAGTTCACTCAAGCCGAGAACTCCACCAAAAATGATAGCGTCAAAAAGCCTTAGAGCCGAAGATAGCGCTATAATTATAAGTATTCCAAAAATACAAAAACAGAAATCTGGAACTGAAACCAGTATAATTGAAAGTGAACATAAAACATACAGAAAAGCTACAATCCGTCTGGAACGGATCGTATGATACCCTATCCTCCTCTCTATAAAGTGGGCGTGGCCAAATTGCATTTTATACTCAAATATAGCTATAATGTCGAACATTTGAGGATGTTACATGTAAAATTTTATCAAAATAGGTTTTTTGATGATAACGCCCCCAAAAAGTGGGCGTGGCCAAAACTGTTCTATGGGTGAATTGTAGGGAATCTGAATACCCAAATGTTCGGTCTTAACAAAATTTTTCGGTTTCATATAATTTAGTGAAGTTATAAAAAAGTAGGCGTGGCAGTGGGCGGATGTAAAAAAAATTTACACTAGTATTGTATCTTTTTCTCGGAAGCCCAGATATGAAATTTCAGCGTCCTAGTTAAAAATTTAAGGCCCAAAAATCGGTTTTGTGATGAAAACGCCCCCAAAAAGTGGGCGTGGCCAAAACTTTTGTATGGGTGGATTGTAGGGAATCTGAATGCCTAAATATTTGGTCTTAACAAAATTTTTCGGTTTCATATAATTTAGTGAAGTTATGAAAAAGTGGGCGTGGCAGTGGGCGGATTTCAGAAATTTTTACACTTGTACTGTATCTTTTTCTCAGAAGCCCAGATATGAAATTTCATCGTCCTAGCTCAAAATTTAAGGCCCAAAAAGCGGTGACATACGGACGGACGGACGGACGGACGGACGGTCATCGCTCAATCGATTTCGCTATTGATGCTGATCACGAATATATATACTTTATATGGTCTATCTCGATTATTTCTCTATGTTACAAACTATGTGTCAAACTTAATATACCCTTAGGATAGGGTATAAACAGATTCACAAGCGAAAACAAAAACGAACAACTATTACAATGAATGACAAGCTGAACTTAAAGCAAGAAAAAATCTTGAAGTTATAGTTGAAAGTTTGCAAAATCAAATAAGAGAGCTGGAAAAAAGGGTCACCATTCTGGACTGCTCTAACAATTGTCCGGCTCAACCTGCCCAGCAAATAGAAAAGGAATACCTCACAGACGAAGAGGAGCTCGCACTGGAAACAGACACCCATCTAAAGAAAAACAAAAGGCCTACGAAAAAACGCAAGGCAGAGGACAGTCCTGAATTATCTGCTAGAAGACAGGATGCTAAATAAGCAAATTTACAAAGTAAGACAAGTAATAAAAGGCTTAGAAAGTTAACCACTGGTTTGAAAAAACTGCCATTACCACCACCAATAATGATCTCGGGAGTAGACAGATTTGGTGAGTTAAAAAGAGTAATAGAACAAAAAACGAAAAAGGCTTGTAAATTCACATCCTATAATAACAATAAATGGAAAATAAATGTCGATGACAGTGACACATATAGAGAAATCACTGAAGAATTAACTAAAACAAAGTTCCAGTGGCACTCATATGAAAATAAAGCTACTAGACCAGTTAGAGTAGTAGCCAGAGGTCTTCACTTCTCGTGTGATGAACACGATATCGTCGAAGACTTCAGTAATAACAAATTTAGGGTTTTGGAAGCCAAAAACCTAATTAAAAAAGAAACTACACAGGGTAGTGATGGGCAACCAATAACAAGAAACAGAAAATTATCTCTTTTTAATGCTCTCTTTTCATAATCAAGAAGAAATCGAAAAGATATATAACATAAAATCAATAATGGGTATTGTTGTTAAGATCGAACCACTTCGAAAGAATTCAAACACAATACCCCAATGCAAACGATGCCAAGCTTTCGGGCATACGCAAAGCTATTGTAAAAGAGATTTTGCTTGCGTTAAATGCGAAGGAAAACATTCCACAAATAATTGTCCTCTAAAGAAGAACGAGAAAGCAAAATGCATCAACTGTCATGGTGATCACCCAGCAAATTATAGAGGTTGTCCGATGGCAAAAGAATATCAAGAAAGGAAAAGAAAAACTACTAAAATCAACCAACGAAATGCATCTAATGATAAAAGCAAGCAACAAGTAAACACTGAAAACAAGAAACTAGACAAAGTGCCAATTGCTGCTAAAACGAACATTCCAACTGTCGAAAGTAAATCATATTCCCAAATTGTGAAAAATACACGAAAGGAAGAGGAAATATCGGTAATGCTTATTACTATTATCCAAAGATTGGATAATCAGGATAAAATTATTAAACTGCTAAGCAAAGCAGGAAAAAAACAAGAAAATATTGATGATTAAAAATGATCTAAATGTCGCAACGTGGAATGCAAATGGTTTACTCCAACACATCCCTGAATTTCAGGTTTTTCTATGTAACGAAAATATTGATGTTTGCCTGATTTCTGAAACTCATTTCAAACAGGGAACTAAGATTAGAATTCCTGGGTATTTTTGTTTTCACTCCCCTCATCCAGCTGACAGTGCAAGGGGAGGAAGTGCTGTGATTGTGAAAAGTACCTTGGATCATTACGAATTGCCAAAAATAGCCAAAGAAACAATGCAAGTAGCGACAATAAATATAGAAACTAAAGGCAAGGAGTTCAAAATAGCTGCAATATACTGCCCACCCAAGCACTCGCCCACAGAGGAAGACCTAACTGATCTCTTTTAAATGTTAGGTAACAACTTCATCATCGGTGGTGATTTTAATGCAAAACATACATATTGGGGGTCAAGACTAATAACAACAAAAGGCAGGAAGCTCTACAAATCAACTAATTGGCCATCTGACCCAACGAAAATACCAGATGTTATTGACTTCTTCATAACGAAAGGTATTAATAGAAAGGAAGTTAAAGTTAAAAGCAGCAGATGATCTGTTATCGGATCATACACCTGTAATCCTAACAGTCAATGGTTTATCGATAGAACAGATAAAAAACCCACGACTAACAAACAAAAGAACGAACTGGTGTAAATTCAGAGAACTGCTCGAAGGTTTCATTAACCCATTAGTCACAATAGAACATATTGACATTGAAACAGAACAATTCATTGCCGATGTGCAACAGGCAGCAGAAGATAGCACACCGATTTATGAACAAAAAAAACAGGCTTCGGTGAAATACCCCACAGAAATTAAGCAACTTATACTTGAAAAGAGAAGAGCCCGTAGAAAATGGCAAGCGACAAGATATCCTAGCGATAAAACCATTTTTAATAGACTGAATAATAGACTTAAAAAAACTATTACTGAATTCAAAAATGATTCTCTAGATAAATATCTGTGTGATCTACCGGCTGACAAAGTCACGGACTATTCCCTTTGGAAGGCTGCTAAACTCTTTTGTCAGCACCTTGCCAATGTCTTCAAACCGTTTCCACCTAGTATAGCAAATGAAGATCTTGATTTCTATAGCAGATTAGATGAAAAGGAAATTCCCTATGTTTCGTTTAGAAAGATCGAGACATGTATCCATAAACTAAATAATAGAAAATCACCAGGTTATGATCTTATAACTGCTCAAATCTTGAAGGAACTACCTCCAACTGCATTGTTGAAACTCAAGCTTATAATTAATGCTTGCTTTAAACAAAGGTATGTCCCACATCACTGGAAGATAGCAGAAATTATTGTTATTCCCAAACAAGGTAAGCCTTTATCAGAAGTTACCTCATATAGGCCAATCTCACTTTTACCGTTATATTCAAAACTGTTCGAGAAACTCCTTCTTAAAAGGTTAGACCCAATTATAGACCAAAGAAAGCTTATTCTGAACTTAAAGAAATACAAGCAGGTGTTCCACAGGGAAGTGTTCTAGGACCCACCCTGTATTTAGTATATACGAGTGATATACCGCATGCGAGTGATACCATGATAGCCACATTTGCAGACGACACTGCTCTTCTATCAACAGACGGATGTGTGGCTAAAGCTACAGAAAAGCTACAAAATTCAATTAACGAGATATGTGATTGGACTCAGCGATGGCGAATTAAACTTAATGAGTCAAAGTCCATCCATATCAATTTTACAAATAAAAAAATAACGAATCTTCCCGTGATTATTAATAATCAAATAGTTCCTTACTCTAACACAGCTAAGTATCTCGGTATGAATCTGGATGCTAAACTGAAATGGAAGGAACATGTGAAAAAGAAAGTAGAAGATCTAAATATTAGATATAGAAAACTTTATTGGTTGTTAGGATATAACTCAGAACTGTCCATATAGAATAAAATCCTAGTATACAATCAGATATTAAAACCCGTTTGGACTTATGGTATCCAATTATGGGGTTGCACAAAGAAAACAAATGTACAAATGTTGCAAACATTCCAAAATAAGGTCCTTCGGGGAATAGTGAATACCCCATGGTACATTAGAAATAGTGACTTGCATCGAGATTTGCAGATCGACCTCGTAGCAGATACAATTAAAAAGTACGCAATGCGTCACAATGCGCGTTTGCAGATGCATATAAATCCTGAGATAGACGATGTCTTAAATGTACGAAATAATATTCGTAGGTTAAGAAGAATCAAGCCCCATGAACTTTTTTGACAATTACGAGAGCCCGTATTTAAATTATAATACCTTCTCAAACCCGACTTAACGTTGAAAATAAAATCTTTGTCGATCACCTGTTGATTGGTCATGATCAAGGAGGTGTTTTTAGTGCGGTTAGAGTCCCACACTACTTTGGGTTTCTAACCCCATTGTGTCTTTCGAGATTTTCATCTTCTATATAAAAAAAAAAAAAAATTAACTTAATTAGGAATTATTTAGTGAGGTTTGCAAATGGTACAGAAAACAATTT
Organism: Xylota sylvarum; assembly: GCA_905220385.1. NCBI lineage: Eukaryota > Metazoa > Arthropoda > Insecta > Diptera > Syrphidae > Xylota > Xylota sylvarum. The sequence goes on from LR999959.1 coordinate 38,565,128, forward strand.
GGTGCCAGGTCCAGCATTGTACTACAATCCCCTCTTCTTCAAGAGATCTCTTGAAACAGGCCATGTTCCACCAGAGGCATTTCGGTATCTGGACAGTTTGGGATGCATACAGGACAGTCAGAACGTGCCTGTGTTCTATCACGTCTACCGTAGGGCAACAGACAAGGCAATTGTCTATGAACCACGGTTGAACTCCACCACACCTAACACAATCTGGAGATATAACATGGCTGTTTATAATAGGGATGCGACAGTTCACATCAATTCAGATAGATATTTCTTGGTCATGAAATCTCTACGCCCAAAATTTCGAAAACAAAAGCTCAAAACATGGAATCCCGAAAAAATATAATCTCGAAAAACTAAAATTTCGATTTTCAAAATCTCGAAATTTTAATAATCGTATACTATTGAACTGCTCCACATCATGAAATCTCTACGCCGAAAAACTAGAAAACATTACTTCCTCCGCTGCAAAACAATTTTTCCCTTCGGCGAGTTCCAGGAAGTGCCTTTTTCACTTTGGTCAAATCATTTGGCTTCAAGTTCAAAAATTACATCACGTTTCTAAGTATGGAAATAATGAAATAGTTTCACTTAATATCTGGATGGTAAAATGCTTAGCTTTTTTTGAACCACAACAAAATTTTTGAATGTATACACATCTAATTTTAGTCGCTCTGTGGGATAGGGGACAGAATATACCCACGGTAGGCATGCCTGTCGTAAAAGGCCTGTCGTCTTACTTAAGATTACGGCAATAAAAATAATAATGCAATGAATAGGTGGTAGTCCAGTTCTACTGGAAAATCCACCCTCCCATGCTCTACGGATTCTGGAGAAAGCTACACTGCTGGACAAAATAATAGGCGCGTGCGCATTATATTGTGTAGTTGCGAAATTACGGGACACAATTTATTTTTCCATCAAATTCACCGTTATGCATGTGACGCTTGAATATTTGCGAAGTTATTTTTCACTCAAATTTTAGTATTGCATTCTACGGTTGTAAGTGAGGAGTAACCATCTAGGACAGGAGCCAATTTTAGTTGCCATGTGTTAAAGTGTTTTGTTTGATAAATATTTCAAAAGGTTTATTGAAAACTATGGATATAAAAATGTGCTAATTTTATTCGGCATTTTATGTGGGTCTACAAAGTCACTGCACTCTTGAAGAAAGGCGATTAATGCAGCAGCTGAGAAATCAGGGCAAAATATATCAATCTATAGGGCAATTCCTAGGGAGATTTTGTCACAAATGCCGTAAAATACCGCAAACAGACGACCAGAAGATTACCATACTGGCTAAAAAGGATCCATTTAAGTCTTCAAGGGTTATTGCGGCCGATAAGGGTATTAATATTACTTCCCGCACAGTTCAACGTCGATTGGTAGATGCCAAGCTACCTGGCAGAGTAGTCCGGAACGTTCCTTTGCTTCGGAAAAAATTTTACTAATGAGGAAAGCACACATCGTACATGGTGTGGAACGGATGGGGAAAAAAATGGCGAAATATTTTATGGAGTGACGAAACTAAAGTTAATTTGTTCTCCAATGATTCGGGAAGATATGTTCGTCGACCAGAAACATTATGGTATGGGGATGTTTTTCCTGGAATGGTATCGGACCCATATTTCGCATAGAGGAGACTATGACACAATTTCAATACAAAAATATTTTGGAAAATTGCATATTTGTATTTATTGCATCAAAATCTAATTCACCTATTTGGGAAAAGTTCAAGGCTACTTCTTCTAAAGTCTCGCGAACCCGGATGTGTTATTTCGGGAAACGCAAGCCTTTAAACAGAGTACTCTGGGAAAGGAAAATGCCGTTCTTCGAAAGAGGCTAGACGAATTGGAGCTGTTATGCCGGGAGCTCAGAAGCAAAGTTGAGAAACTTGAATCAGAAAATAGAATACCTATGCTTCAAAACGAGTCTTCAAAAACGCTGATGGTTATTCATAGTGAGCCTTCTCCGGGTAGCCATCACTACAGTGCGGACGAGGAAGAACTCACCCGCGTAACAGATTGGATACTAAAACGATGACCATCTAAAAAACTCAAGGCTGGTTCATCGCCCGAGGTTGTTCCGCAACACGAACCTAATTGTAAAGCGAAGCCAAAGGCAGAAAGGCAAACGGAAGCTACAGACTTTAAAGTAACTTCCTTGAGAAACGATGCATATGAAATCAAGGTTAATGACGCAGAGGGCTATGGGACTGTATCTCAAAAGCTTGAGCAATGAAAAAATTCAATGACACACTTACGAAGACAAGTCCGAAAGACCTTTGAGGGTCGTAGCTAGAGGACTTCATCCACCATGCGCTAAAGAAGACGTCATAGGTGATTTACGCGATAGAGAATATAACATTCTCGACGCCGTGAACTTTTTAAGAAAAGAGAGAAAACGGCCCGACTGTGGAGAAGAAGCTATAGTGAAACGTAAACTTCCCTATGGTACTTACTTACTTAGGTGGCGCTAGAGTTCGGGGTGAACCTGGGCCTCAACTAACAAGCCGCTCCAGTTAGCCCGGTCCTTAGCTAACTGCCTCCAGTTGCGCACTCCAAGCTTGTTCAGGTCCCCTTCAACTTGTGCGCGCCACCTAAGGCGAGGTCTTCCTCTGCTGCGTTGTCCCTCCGGGTGTGATTCGAAGACTCTTCGGGCCGGAGCACTGGTGTCCATTCGCTCTACATGTCCTAGCCATCTCAAACGATTAATGCGCAGTTTTTTGACTAGGTCGATGTCGCTGTACAGCTCGTATAGTTCGTCGTTGAATCTTCTCCTCCAAAGCCCGTCAACGCAAACGGGCCCGAATATTTTACGAAGAATTTTTCTCTCGAAACGACCGATTATATCTTCATCCGCTTTTGATAAAGTCCAAGCTTCAGCGCCATAAAGCAGGACTGGGATGATCAAGGTTTTATATAGAGTCTCCTTAGTTGTTCGGGATAGGGCCTTACTACTCAATTGCTTTCTGAGCCCAAAGAAACAGCGATTGGCAAGAGTTATTCTTCGTTTTATTTCTGCTGAGGTGTTATTTTCAGAATTGATAGCAGAGCCGAGGTAGACAAAGTCCCTTACTACCTCAAAGTTATAGCTGTCGATTGTGACGTTCTGTCCAATTCGTCGATGTTGCGTGTCCCTTCTGGTTGATAGCATATACTTGGTTTTGCCCTCGTTTACCGTTAAACCCATTTTAGCAGCTTCTGTTTCAATACTAGCGAACGCACCGATGACAGCCCGCTGTGTTCTTCCCTATGGTACGTTGAAAGAAATTCTAAACTGCATTTACGCTAAGTTCGAGGAAGAATGTGAAATGAATAAACGAATTCTCGAACGTCTCAGTAACGACGAAAGCTTTTGTACAGCTAACTTTATATCTAGATCTAAGTAAATATGGACACTTTGCTTAAAATTGTAACATGGAATGTAAACAAACTCTTACAAGAATCGAACTAATAAAAGAAAATACCGACATATATTTGATCTCCGAAACCCATCTAACAAGGAAATCGCAAATAAATATAAGAGGCTACGCTGGTTATCACGCCTATCATCTTTCTGATGGAGTGCGGGGAGGATCATCCTTATTCATTAAAACTAATATCGAACACTCGGTCGATATCAACTAAACATAGAGCTGGTAAAACTTCAATTATGCGCGGTAAGGGTTAATAATAAACACCTGAGCTACAATATAGCGTCTGTTTACGGCCCACCGCGATGCTCGCTAAAAAAAGACGACTACTTTCGTGTCTTCAATGCCTTTGGTTTGTAATCTCCTGGGTTGAAAAGAAAAGCAACTTCCTTTGTTACGATCACAACCAGAATGCCGGAAATTATGATGTTTCCCTGCTGTTCCAGTTCCATTTTTATTAAATTTTCAACATTGCCAACATAAAAATTTTTGTAAGCTATAATACAGAAACAATAGAGGGCGTTAAGGTAACAAGAAAGTAATAATATTACAACTCGTCCAACCTGACACTTGATTGACCTCGATCAAGAAAAAAAAGTAAGCAAATACTCTAGTCGCCCCTCTGACATTTACGTTTTATTGGGTTCGGGTGACCGACAGATGTTAGTGACTTTAGCATTCGACGACCAAACCGGTTCCAACCACTTACGTATTTTATTAGCTTCTCCAACACCATCATATGGAAGCTGAGTCAACTGACAATTTTCCACGTCCCTTACCACGTACCGATCAATAGGCAATACCTTATAAATTACAAACGGGCCGCGGTATTTCGGTGTGAACTTCTTATTTTGTCCTGCGGTTGTATCAGTGTGTCTTATTACAACAAAGTCCCCAATCGAGTATGTCCTTGCCGGCCTTGAGAACATACCGTAAGCTGTGCTCTTGAAATTTTTCTATATCGCTCAATGCTTTTGACCTACTCTTATCCAAATCGCAATGTTTCATATTACTAAATTTGACATCCAAGTATTCCGTCAGTTCGCCGATAATATTACCCCGTTGGTTTATTCCTAACAATAATTGACTAGGTGTCTCTTTTGTAGTACTATGAACAGTGTTTTTCATGGCATATTCAACTTGACCCAACTTTAATGCGCAATCTGCATGTTGAACAGGCTCAGCCAATTTACTGAGCATTGCTCTAAGGACACGATTTACCCGTTCCACCTGACCATTTGCTTGAGGAGAGGCTACTGCAACCTTAACATGCTCAATCTTGTTCGCCAGCAGGAAATTACTGAATTCATACGAAGTAAAACAGGAACCCCGTTCGGAGATTATATGTACGTCTGGGTCGACTATAGTAACTGAAGTATTTTTCCAGCGCACAACATACTTCCTTGGTGCTAGTCGAATTGATCGGGTACAGGCGAACAAATTTCGTAATTTGACCGAAGTGATCCACATGAATTGTATCAAACGGAATTGGATTTTTAGGTATATTGAACAAATTATGCTCGTCTGAGCGAGTCGGTGCTGAGTACAAGATACTTTTAATACAATTTTGTATAAAATTACCAATCTTATCCCTCATCCTCTCAAACCAATAGTTTTTTCTTATTTGACTATAACATTTGTCGATTCCTAAATGGCCTATCTTCTCATGCACCATCCGAATGACATTGTGTTCCATTTCCTTTGGTACAAGTAACAGAAGATCTGAATCCATTTTTTTAAAAACGAGACCGTCATAGAGCTCAAAACCATCAACAGGACCATTCTCCAATTTTCTTTGGATCCCTCTTATTTTTTCATCACGATTTTGCGTCACCTGTATCTGGAAGTCCAGATCGTCATTATTTTTATCTTCCTCGTGATTTATCTTCCTCGACATGGCCCATAGATACGCCACTTCGGTGTTGAGTTGAATAGTTGAAATTTTCTAATTCAAGGGCCCATCGAGCTATTCTCGGATTTACCTGCTTTTTGCTCAGTGTCATAGTGAGTGAATTGCAGTCTGTGATTATTTTAAATGGAATCCCTTCCAAATACACACGAAGTCGTTGAAGTGCATAAATAGTAGAAAGAGTTTCCAGTTCAAAACTATGATATTTTGATTCAGCCACGGATGTAGACTTTGAGAAATACGCAACCGGGTGGAATTTGCCATCATTCTGCCGTTGCACCAAACCCAGTGCTGCTGGCATCCCAATGAAGCTCTGTTTCGCTTTTTGGGCAGTAGATTGTGAGGAACGGTGCAGTCAATAATCGGTTTCTCAGTTCAGTGAATGCATTCGGAAAAATCAAAACTGGATTCCTTACGTAGTAAGTCTAATATTGACCTAGCAATTGTTGAAAAGGAAGGCACAAACTTTCTAAAATATGAGAACAAACCTATACAAGTATGCAGTTCCTTTTGATTTCTTGGGATCGGATAATTTTTTATATCTTTAATGTGTGCATCACTTAACCGAATACCTGAGCAGTTCATCAAATAACCTAAGTATTCAATTTCGTCGTAGCCAAATTTGCACTTAATTCACTTCGAGTCCCTTTTCAACGACCTGCACATGCGATTCCAAATCGACAGATGCAATCAAAATATCATCAATATAATTAATAATTTTGCTAACATCAATCAAGTCACGAAAAATGTTGTATACGAAACGCTTAAAGTTTGAAGGGGCGTTTTTCAACCCAAAGGGCATCGTTAGGTACTCGAATTTGCCATGAGGCGTTACAAAAGCGGTTTTTGGAATGGAATCATGATGCATTGCGCACTGGTTGAATCAGTCCTTTAGATCGAGTAAGGTAAACCATCGCTTCCCGGCCATATACTCAACACAGTCCTCAATCAATGGCAGTGGGTAATTATCAATTCATTTATTAAATAGTCTTAATTGCCTGAGGTATTGGGGCTAACGAGGAAACTATTTCCTACTTTATGATTTCCTTTATTACGTCCTATTATTATTTTTCTATTTTCTACTTAATTTCTAGGAATCTAAAAAATAAATGGAAATAAATTAATGTTGAAAATTGTCATTGTAATCGAGACACAGAATATTTTATACATAACACATTACATACATTATGTACATGTAAGTTGCAATATAAATATAAAAATTATTGATGTTCGTTAACAGAAACGTTGTGGGCGCCGTGACTCAAGTGGCTAGTGCGTTCAACTACAGAGCGTGGGATTCCAGGTTCAATCCCCAGACAAAACCTAAAATTTCTTTCACGGTCCCACCTCTCGCGAGCGTCTGACAAACATCCGAGAGTAAAACTGTCTTGAAAAAAGCTTCTCAAATTAACAAATCGCCCTTCAGACACGACGGCATTAAACAGTAGGCCCTTTCCATTTGTGTAAAGAATATAACACGCATGACATGAATGGTTGTGAGAAGCTGGGCCCCGGGTCCCATGGACCTGTTGCGCCAAAAATTTGCATTAGTAACAGGAACATTCGTTCAGCTTCCGACGCCTGAAACTATCAGCATTATCTAATATACGAAGCCTAGTTATAGCTCACAGATTTGTGCTTACCTTCTTCGTCCTTTTACCAACTTGATGGGACTTATACCAGCACTTTCGGCATTCGCTTTTTGTTCGATGAGTAAGGTGTTTCCAGTCACCATTTGATTCTATGAACTCACTAAAATGGTTAAAATTAACAGAACTACTTTCATTTACTGCTTTTAATTTCGTTGCAACTGCCCGCAATCAAGTGAATCAAAGAATTAAATAACAAGCATTTTTTAGTACATATTAATAGTGTGGAATAACATGAACATTAACGTTATTTTACTTAGAAGCAAACATTAACGTTATTTTACTTAGAAGCAAACAATTTTTGGTGCGATGTTTTCGTAAAGAACCTCGGATTTAACATGTGAACTTGAATTAACGCTTAGCATTACAATAGGGTAGCATACGATATTTGTCAGTGTGTGAAAGAGTATTTATAATATGTACGCACGAATGCTTTTGAAGGTGAAGATAACATTAAACAATTGCCAATTTTTCTTAATCATACATATATAAATTTAACGACACAGTGTATTGTAACTCTTACAAATCGCTGTCCCCGGTTATTTGAAATCGATATCTGGTCTAACTTGATAAACATTCAACGGGCGCACATGGTTTACAGTCAAATACAAATTTAAATAAATTAATTTAACTCCCTTCCTTTATTTTAGAATGACCTTTTCTTATCAATTACAAATGCTGATGCTAACATTAACAATTATAATTCGAGCTATTTCGTTATACCGAAGGTCAAACGAATTTAGATATGTAGAAAAATATAAGCAAAACTCTGCAAGTCACAAAGATTATTCCATGTTTGTGTGCAACGATTGTAGGCTAGTTTTGAATTTGTTCACACAGACTGAGAAAATGATGATTAAATTAAAGCTCGTGAGAAAGAGTCATTGATAACAAAACCTACAATAATTTTTCTTCTACAGACGATTTATAAATATTTATTATGGAAACCACACCAGTTTTTATTTAGGCAGTGTTTTAGCCCAGACTTATATATATATCAACAAACAGATTCTTTTAAGCATTTTTATCGTAAAACTCAACCTGAAAAGTCTAAATAGGCAAAATGGTAAGATAGAAGTAATCAGTAAACTGTCTGTTACGTTAATGTACATAAATACGTTTTCAGCAATTGCTTATAGTCGGTGTGGCCTTGGTAGGATTTGTTTGGGGAGACGTATCACACCTAGGGTACGAATATACTCCACCGACACCAATTGCTCCAGAAATAAAAATTCCAGCAGCAACGGCTTTACCACAATATATTCCACCAGTTGATATTAAGCCAAAAAGTCCTTTGCCAGCTGCGCCTGCATCCGATTATATTCCACCAACAGAAGTTAAAGTAAAAACTCCGCTTGTTATTCCCACTTCGGTGCCTGCAACTGAATACATTCCACCAAGTGAATTGAAAATAAATAATCCTCCATCAATCCACGCTCATATTCCTCAACCAGTGCCAGAAATTACTCAAATTAAGAATCCTGTTAAGAATGGATATAATTACATTGCTTCAAAACCAATCCAACCTGTCGTTCCAGTTTCGGAAGAACTATCTCCGCAAGCTGATGTAGAGCCGGCACATGAATTGGCTAATGATGGGTACAGATACAAAACTGTCCGGAAAATTAAATACCGCTATCGTTCATAAATAAATGGCAGAGCTACATATAATCGTGACTAAAAACAAGTATTGATTTAGAACTGAATTTGGATTAATTCCCTCAATTTAAACGACTATGTAGACTAGTGAAAAATAATACATTTTGTAAATATATATAGAATTACGTAAATAAATACATTCATGTATGTAGATGAACACTTCGTTGCTAATCGGGTTGTGATCAAAATAAAGAGTACAGGCATTATTTACTCGAGTGTGGTTGGCTGCATTTTTGATAATATAATATATCTGCTGAATAGGTGAATTATCTTAAGTCGACTGAAGTAAATTTCTTACATTTTATTGTACGGTGTTCGGCATTTCAATACGCGTAGTTACATATATCCTATCCTCATGTTTGTACCAAACTTGTATCCCGATTTATTCAAAAACGTTTTTTCATCTCAAATCCGGAAATTCATATAAAAATAAAATAATTGTCTTCAGTTTTCTTGCTCTACTGAAAAACTGTGAAAACAGACTTAAGATAGTTTACCTTTTCAGCAGAGATTATGATATATGCACATATGTATGTACATACATATGTACATACATGTATGCACGAGTGCATTTAACACAATTTTTCAGAAGAAAGAGACTGGCCAGTACCATTTATTGTGCATATGTATATATATGTAGCATCAATTCTAGCAGAGTATCACTCATTCATATTATGTGTTTATGCATGTATGTTTGTATATACTGGACGTCGTGGCTCAAGTGGTTAGGACTACGGAGCGGAAGTTCGATTACCAGACAGCGCCTACAAATTTTTTCACGGCCCCACTTTTAGCGAGCATCTGACAAACATACATATGTATATACATATGTACATACATAAATATGTACATGCAGATAGTACATACATACTGTTTATACAGTATGTACATATATTCTGTTTCATTGGCAGCACTCTATTGTTGTATTGCACTTCTGAATTATCAAATTAGCATAAACTGCTATAACTACTGTAATTACTGTAAGACCAATCGTGAATAAACCACTTCTTCAACAAATCTTGCACATAAAATTCTGCCCAATAAGAACCAAATAAAACCTAGAATACAATTAATAGAAAGTAAAAATACAAGTTAAATCACATTCATCCTTTTTCGAACGGAACTACATTTTCCATTTACATTACAAATTACAAGGAAATACCAAAACAACGACTGGATTCACAAAAATTTCAATGAATATCAGCAGAAAGAAGAAAATACGGTTCTAAAGCCCGTATGATACTACATTTTTTCCGCATTTTTAATACATTAGTTTTCAGCTTTGCATAAAAGAGAAAACACGTTTCTTTAAGAAAAGGAAAGCAATCATTTTGCAAAGCAACATACACAAATCAAATGAGTCACACTTAATTTTCAAGTAAAGCTAGACAGCAAAACAGGCGCAAATGGCAAACGTATAATTTTAATGCAGAAATGTCAAAAAAAAAGCTGCCAGTGGCTGAAAAATGTAGTTTGAGATACATTTTTAATGTATTTTTTTTGACATTTTCCCATTTATAATGTTAGTGCGTATACACTTACACCAAATGGGAATTTCAGTAGGTAATTTTGCGTACTGCTCTAACTTCATTTTCAGAGCAATAAAAATGCGGAAAAAATGTAGTATCATACGGGCTTAAGAGATACATATTTGCAGAAAGATTGCGAATATACCCAACCCGGTTACCTATTCTCGATAGATTGGTTAAGCTCGAAAGTAATTCACGGAAAACGCATACTTCAACTAGAATATGAATGAAAAGTAAATGTTACAGATATGTATGTATGTACTTGGAATGCAAACGGACTTTTACAAGAACATAATGAATTGGAAATATTCATGCGCGAAAAAAAATTGGGATCCAGAATACTGGAAGCATGCCTTACGTCGATTGTAATGAGATCAATTTGGTTGACCGTTTTGGTTGATAAGCAGACCGCCGCGCCATGTCCACATGAACATGTCAAGCCAATAAAAGCCGTACAGAAGCCTGTACAGGTGAGGAAGGAAGCCTTGTAGTAGATGTTATTGTTAGAACTCAGTGCGCTTGTGACCGGTGCGTTCACTAGTACCATTGTATATGAAACTTATAGTACTGTCATCAACCGATATTTTTTCTTTTCCGCTTCGACCGCCCGTGTGCCGTGTTCTCATTTCTCGCAAGCAAAGAAAGATGTTATCGTTCTCTGAGAATAGAGTTATAATGACAGGATGAGTAAGTAATGAGTGCAAACAAAGTAAGCAAAACCGGTTTTGGGTTTCCATTCCCACTCTGAATTTTAGTCTACATGTTACGCAACTAGTTTTATATACAATGCTAGTACTGAAACGGAAACTGCCAAAATGGGTTTAGCGCAACACAACATCTGTGACAACAATACCTGATTAGAAATTAAACAAAGAATAACTCTTGCCAATCGCTGTTTCTGTGGGCTGAGAAGGCATTTGATTAGTAGAACCCTATCCCGAACAACTAAGGAGACTCTATATAAGACTTTGATAATCCCAGTCCTCCTTTATGGCCCTGAAGTATGGACTTCATCGAAAGCGGATGAAGATATCCTCGGTCGTTCCGAGAGAAAAATTCTTCGTAAAATATTCGGTCCCGTTTGCGTTGACGGGCTTTGGAGGAGGAGAATTATACGAGCTGTACAGTGACATCGACCTAGTCAAAAAATTGCACATCAGCCGTTTAAGATGACTAGGATATGTGGAGCGAATGGACACCAGTGCTCCGGCCCGCAGAGTCTCCGAATCAAACCCGTAGGGACAGCGCAGTAGAGGAAGACCTCGCCTTAGGTGGCACGCATAAGCAGAAGGGGACCTCAACTGACTTGGTGTGCGCAACTGGAGGCAGTTATCCAAGGACCGGGATAACTTCAGAGGCTTGTTGTTTAAGGCCCAGGTTTACCCCGAACTGTAACGTCACCTAATTAAGTAAGTAATCTCATTATTCAGTCCAACTCCGTTGGTTGTAGTCCGTTGGTTGGTTGGTTAAAGTAGGAGCTCGATGAGAATGCACTTAGACCAGAAGAAGGTCTGGGCATCATTTACTCCTTTGTATAAAAAAGCTAATATTACCCGTGTAGGCGTTGCTGGGATCGCTTAGATCATTGAATAGGTATTCACCTAATGTAGTCTTCCTGATGTTGACGAGTGCAGCGCAACGTACATAGGAGGTGACTATTGGTCTCCTCTTCCTTTTCGTCCCTACAGCTTTTTACAAAAGTCGTTGTCCAATATTTGAGCGTGTCTTCTTATAGCACAGTGTCCGGTGAGAGTATTAACTATCTTGGAGAGAGTTCCTCTCTTATGTTTTAGGAGTCCGCTGGACCGGGTTTTATTATGAGTCGGCCAGAGCAGTCGATGGTCGATGGGCCTGTATTCAGCAAGAGAGAGGGCTGTTTCACGCGAATCACCTTAGCAACTTTTAAAACACAAAAGCATTGAAGAATTCAGGAAGCTTTAAACGTTCCCACCTCTTTAAAGCAGAGTCGCGTTTATTTGGTAGGTTACCTTTCTCAGTGGTGAACCAAGAGCCCACTCTTGTATTTACAGGTATTTACAGAAGTGGATCTGGTTTTGAGTGGTCAAAGGGTAGTGATGCGGAACATATGGGAACACAAGCGTTCTCGCTTTAGCCTCTCACTATCAACTCCTACTCTACACCTCCACGATGGTGGCTGCTGGGTGCCTAGTACCTCAACTGGAGATTGGGTAACCAACCCCTTTGGAAGGTTGTTGGTGGCAGCGAACGAGAGAGGGGGGAGGAGTGTCTTCTCACTAAGGCACCTTCTCTTGCTTCAGGCGGCGGCGGACGAATTCCCTAGATGGAATCAACGGTGGCGTCAACCAGTTCCAGTTAGGTCGAACTATTAGTGTTATCCCTATATGAGCTGCTTCGACATATTCGAATTCCAGGTCTATAGGGATTTTCAATACTGAGTCAGGGTGTTGGAATAGAGTTGGTGGCGGATGAACCCTTAATGGGCCAACGGCAGCGCTCACATCCCCGAAGCGGGGTACTGACTCCGGAATATCCGGCCCCTTGTCCTAGGGGTAAAAAAAGGAACTGGTCCTCCAGGTTGGGGGTTATGCGTCGGGGTAACTTCCCTACCACGTAAAAAACCAGTAGTTACGACACAACGACAAGCCTCGGATAAGGATGATCCCACTGTTGACGACCCCAGCAAACGAAATAAGGACAACGATCTTCGGATCTGCACGTGGAATGTTCGGACCCTTAACAGGCCGCGTGCAGCCGAACAATTAGCAGAGGCCCTAGACTGCTACAATGCAGATATCACCGCCATCCAGGAAGTGCGATGGGATGGCCCGGGCAAAAAGAGGATGAAAAACTGTGACGTATACTACGGTGATTGCTATAGGGAACAGAAACAGCGCTTATTTGGATGTGGGTTCGTCATACGCGGCAGACTTAGGCAAGAAGTCTTGAGCTTTCGACACGTGAGCGAGCGTCTTATGACAATCCGCATCAAGGCTAAATTCGCGAACATAAGCCTAATATGCGCTCATGCCCCCACAGAGGACAAGGATGACGCCACCAAAGAAAGTTTCTACGAGCTCCTCGACAAAACATATGAGCAATGTCCTAAGTATGACGTTAAAATCGTCCTAGGCGATTTTAACGCCAAGATAGGAAAGGAGGACATCTTTGGTAGGACGATTGGAAAGCACAGCCTACACGACACCACGTCTGGCAACGGACTTAGGCTTATTGACTTTGCGGCGGGGCGAAATGTCAGTATAGCAAGCACACGGTTTCCTCATCTCAATATCCACAAGGGGACATGGCGATCTCCTGATCATCAAACGGTCAATCAAATTGACCACATTGCGATCGACGCAAGGCATGCCTCCAGTATTCTGGATGTCCGAACCTTCCGAGCAGCCAACATGGACTCGGATCATTTCCTTGTTGCAGCCAAGGTACGAATGCGGATATCCCAAACGCCACAACTAAGAAGAACTACTGTGAGAAGATTTGACGTCGAAAAGCTGCAATCGCAAGAGATCGCCAGAACCTTCACCGAACGCGTATCCCGAAACCTCTCAACTACTCCTATGCCGCCAGCATCAAGCGCCGAAGACCAGTGGCAACGCTGCCAACAAGCCATCAGAAGTGCCGCAACTGATGTGCTGGGTTTCACCCGACCATCACCTAGAAACCCCTGGTTTGACGATGAGTCAAGCATACAAAGCGGCGCTGCAAAAAAGGACGAGAGCTGCTCGTGAGTTCTACGAGCAGAAGAGACGGGAAGAACATCGGCTTCTCCGAAAGAAGAAAAAAGAGCACGAGAAGCGCGCGATCGAAGATATTGAGAGATTATACTCCAGGAATAATGTACGGAAGTTTTACCAACAGGTAAAAAGAACGTGTCAGGCCAACAAGACCCGTACAGAAGCCTGTAGAGATGAAGAAGGAAACCTCGTAGTAGAGTCACAGTCGGTGCTGAGAATATGGAAAAACTTCTTCTGCAGACTGTATAACGGCGACGAAGACCAACATCCCGCTGTCAGGCAGAATGAACCATTCAACATAGACGATGATAGCCAAAACTTCCGTCCACCTGACCAAAACGAAGTAAGGATAGCAATATCCAAACTTAAGTCCAACAAGGCTGCTGGACCTGACGGCTTACCAGCCGAGCTATTCAAAGCAGCTGGAAATGACCTGGTAGAGAGCATTCACCAACTCATTTCTAAAATTTGGTCAGATGAGTGTATGCCTGATGAATGGAATCTCAGCACCGTTTGCCCAATCCACAAGAAAGGAGATCCCCTCAATTGCGCCAATTACAGAGGTATCAGTCTCCTCAACATCGCGTATAAGATCCTATCTGCCATATTGTGTGAACGTCTGAAACCCTTCGTCAACAACCTGATTGGGCCCTATCAGTGTGGTTTCAGACCAGGAAAGTCCACAATCGATCAAATCTTCACACTTCGACAGATCCTGGAAAAAACCCAAGAAGTCCAAATCGATACCCACCATCTTTTTATCGATTTCAAGGCCGCATATGACAGCATTTATAGAGACGAGTTATACAGAGCCATGTCTAGTTTTGACATCCCTGCCAAACTCGTCAGATTGTGCAGAATGACGATGGAGAATTCTCGCTGCTCCATCAAGGTCGGTAACGATCTCACCGAGACCTTTGATGTCAAAAAAGGTTTTAGACAAGGTGATGCGCTGTCATGTGGTTTTTTTAACATCGTTCTTGAAAGAATTGTGCGAAACTCACAAGCCAACACCGGAGGCACAATCTTTCAAAAGTCTGTGCAACTACTAGCGTATGCCGACGATATTGACATTATTGGAAGAACACAGCGGGCTGTCACCGGTGCGTTCGCTAGTATTGAAACAGAAGCGGCCAAAATGGGTTTAACGGTAAACGAGGGCAAAACCAAGTATATGCTGTCAACCAAAAGGGACACGCAACATCGACGAATTGGACAGAACGTCACAATCGACAGCTATAACTTTGAGGTAGTAAGGGACTTTGTCTACCTCGGCTCTGCTATCAATTCTGAAAATAACACCTCAGCAGAAATAAAACGAAGAATAACTCTTGCCAATCGCTGTTTCTTTGGGCTGAGAAGGCAATTGAGTAGTAAGGCCCTATCCCGAACAACTAAGGAGACTCTATATAAGACCTTGATCATCCCAGTCCTGCTTTATGGCGCTGAAGCTTGGACTTTATCAAAAGCGGATGAAGATATCCTCGGTCGTTTCGAGAGAAAAATTCTTTCCCGTTTGCGTTGACGGGCTTTGGAGGAGAAGATTCAACGACGAACTATACGAGCTGTACAGCGACATCGACCTAGTCAAAAAACTGCGCATTAGTCGTTTGAGATGGCTAGGACATGTAGAGCGAATGGACACCAGTGCTCCGGCCCGAAGAGTCTTCGAATCACACCCGGAGGGACAACGCAGCAGAGGAAGACCTCGCCTTAGGTGGCGCGCACAAGTTGAAGGGGACCTGAACAAGCTTGGAGTGCGCAACTGGAGGCAGTTAGCTAAGGACCGAGCTAACTGGAGAGGCTTGTTAGTTGAGGCCCAGGTTCACCCCGAACTGTAGCGCCACCTAAGTAAGTAAGTAAGTAAGGATCTGGTTTTGAGAGGTTCGTGTTTATTAAATAAATTTAAGCTATTTTCCTGCAATAATTCAACTTGTTCATCAGTTAAGCTCATACAAATCCATAAAGAATTGAATTCTATGTTAAATATTTATAAACATTTAATGTAAAAAAATTAATCTGAATTTTTTTGATGTAAGGGGCCTGTTTAATGTTGTATCTGAAGGGCAATTTTTATTCCGAGAAGATTTTTAAAAACAGTTTTACTCTCGGACGTTTGTCAGACGCTTGCGAGAGGTGGGGCCGCTCATTAGCGGGCGTCTATATAATCTATGTACTAAATATAAAAGTAACATTGTAAAGTTCTATCAATTTATGTATTCGTACATACATACATATGTACATATGCACATATCTCTGTACTTAAGGCGAAGACTGAACAAGAAAGAACATAATTCCCCTTTTTTTTCCTCTGAGAAGATATACCTAATCGATTTGTGATGATACGACACCACTTATTGGATGCCAAACTCATGGTATCAAACAGAAACCTTCTTTAGTTGGAATTTTTTTTACATTTTTTAATCGATTTTAAACTTTCTTGTTAAACAGATTGTTATAACGAATACTTTCGATACAAACCACTATCAAAAAGTTAATCTTCTTTTAGACGATGTGTCATCGTCAAATAAAGATATTTTGGTTAAAAATGCAAATGGTTTGCATCTTCATTCAACTTCAAAACTGCTTGTGTGTTGACTATGATTTCTTATTTAAGTTATTTGCATAAATATTTTCATTTGTTCATTAAAAATTTGTTAATATAAAAATACAAGTAAAGCGGCAAAATGTGAGTCAAGTAGACTTCAAAATCTTTTAATGAAAAAAGTAAACACATAAGACTTTGTTTAGCTTACACTCAAGGTTTCATTTTAAAGTTTCGTTCATTTCGCATAACGCACCTTAAGTACGTATACTTGTGATGATCCTATGAGGTATTATCACTCCTTTAAATTTATTTGTTATTTAGAAATGCGGTTAACAATTGAATATATATTTTGATTGCAAAATTGTAGTCCGTCTTTGAAAAGCCTTCTCTCTTTTTTACTAAAATATGAATGTACGTTTATATATGGATTCCGGTTTCCCCAAAAATATACTTAAAAATATTACTTACGTCTCTTATTATGCTGCATATAGTTCTTTTGATTTTATATCGAGTATAAAAGACGACGTCGAGATTTGGTGAATACAATTAGTAGCTTCATTCGATCGAGAGCAGTGTTTTCTAAAATGGTTAGATATGCAAATCTGTTTTAAATAAGAACACATTCATAGATAATTTGCCACATTTATTTTTTATTTTTTTTATTTTTTATTTAGATATTCTTTTTTGTGACTATTGCTTTGTGTGGAATTGTATCCGCTGATGTTTCGGAAATTATTAAGCCCTCGAGGGAGTATTTGCCGCCATCAAGGGAGTACTTACCACTTCCACTGCCAAAGCTATTAATAACATCAACATCGAGACCAACAGTTACAACATCATTTCTGGAGGATCTTCAATCACCGTCCACCACACCATCCATCATCGCTCAGGATATTTATGTTCAAAGTACTCTAGCATCAGACATTATCAGGACTACAGTACCTAACACCTCTGAAAAGCTGAATATCGAGAATGAAATTATATCAACTTCTGCAGTTACTGTAGCACCCGTTACAGAAAAGATTTCCATCCAAAGGGAGTATCTACCCCCAGTACCCGTGTCATCAGCCGTGCCAAAATTGACAGAAATTTCAGTGCAGAATGAGATTCTACCTCCCCTACCATCAATTGCTACACCAAATGGAATAACAATTCATTCTAATGCCGATGAAGACGATTTAGAAATTCTTACGAATATCATATCCCAACCAATTTTTAGCACAGTCACTGTTCCGCAAACATCCACAATAACCACTACTGATCTAGTCCCAACAACAATTGCTTCACAACCATCTATAGTTACATTCATATCTGAAACAAGTCCAGTTTCTATTACCACGCAACCCACAACTGTGTCTGAATACATACAAAATACATCAGTTTTACCCATTCAAGACAATTCGCAAAGCGATCCGCTGATACGTATCAATGCTTCCGAACTATCCGAATCGATCGAACAAATTAGTGAACTGCCAGCTGCGTTGACTGACGCATCCACACCGGAAACAATATTATCAGAAGATGGGTACCATTACAGTATTCCACTGATTTCATTCGGTGCTCTTAATAAAAAATAATTATTGTACTCGTTAAACATAATAAAATCCATCAAAGTATTAAAACCAGTTTTCGTACTCGACTATTCTTGAATTGTTTCTACATACATATGTACATATGTAAATGTGTACGAGTATATTGACATCTTGTAATTTGTGCTGTTATTTTGTTTGGAACTTGTAATCATCACAACCACTTACGGTTAGATTTATACATACAGTGTTGGCCAAAACTAAAGCACGAAATTATCTCGATTTGGAAATTACATAAGAAAATTCAAAAAACGCATGATAATTTTCTAATTTTTATTTTTTTCTAATCGAATTATATTAGTCTTTAATTTACAACTAACGATGTTACTATTATTCATAACTTAATTAAAAAATAGTAAAATAAATCAGAGATCTTCAAAAAATAACCGTCGCGACGATTCGGAGGAATTTGTCCGTATATGAGAAAATAAACAAAACTAAAAACTTTTAAAAACAACATACAGAAAAGCTACAATCCGTCTGGAACGAATTTTATAATACCCTATCCTTCTTCCTTTGTATCAGCTTACTACAGTGGGCGTGGCATACTGCATTTTTTATTGAATTACTACGATAACTTCAAACGTTTGAGGTCCAGCACCCTTGTTATGCCCTATCCTAAGGGTATATTAAGTTTGACACATAGTTTGTAACATAGAGAAATAATCGAGATAGACCCTATAAAGTATATATATTCGTGATCAGCATCAATAGCGAAATCGATTGAGCGATGACCGTCCGTCCGTCCGTCCGTCCGTATGTCACCGCTTTTTGGGCCTTAAATGTTGAGCTAGGACGATGAAAGTTCATATCTGGGCTTCTGAGAAAAAGATACAGTACAAGTGTAAAAAATTTTGAAATCCGCCCACTTTTTGGGGACGTTTTCATCAAAAAACCGATTTTGATAAAATTTTACATGTAACATCCTCAAACGTTCGAGGTTATAGCCATATTTGAGTACAAAATGCAATTTGGCCACGCCCACTTTATAGAGAGGAGGATAGGGTATTAGACGATCCGTTCCAGACGGATTGTAGCTTTTCTGCATGTTTTTATCGTGTTGTAGTTCAGGAACGAGCAACGCGCGGAAATTACTAAAAATTATTACGGAAAGTTGTGAAAGTGCTTACTCCAATTTTCATCCGTAACTATCGTCCCAACAGATAGGGTGTGAGTGCAATAGTGGATAAATTCGAGTGAACATATTCACTTTTGAATGTTTCTGTGCCAATGAGACAACGTACCGGTCGAGGTACCGAAAATATCACAGCCGTAAATGCTACAGTTCAAAATGAGCCAAATCAGTCAATTCCAAGCTAAAGTTCAATTTTTGGCTTAATGGCTTTCTCATAAGCAAACTATGCGTTATTGGACAGCAACATGTGCTTTAAGAGACTCCGTGGCATCCATAAAAAGTGACCGTGTGGTGTGGATTTAATTGTTTTCGTCGATGAAAATGATAGCCATGCTACGGTCAATAGAGTACGCTATCGTGCCATGGCGGAAGACTATTTAAGCCGGAATTCGATGGACTTGATATCAATCATATGTGGTTTCAACAAGATGCTGCCAAATGCCACACTGTTTGTCAAATAATGGATCTATTGATGAGGAAGTTCGATAATCGTGTAATCTCGAGAAATGGTCCGGTCGAATGGCCACCTCGTTCTGGCCGATATGTGTGGAAGAGTGGTGGAATATTGGCTCCAATGAATCGATCACTTGCTTCCGGAATAGATATGAACCCTATATCTCATTTATTCTGTGTTTTTTATACTCTATGCTGAGGGTAAGTTAAGTTTGACACATATGTATATAGTTTGCAACAGAGAGAAACAATCGAGTTAGGCCCTATAAAGTATATGTACATATGTATGTATACATTCGTATATATCAGTATCAATAGCGAAGATGATTGAGCAATGTCCGTCCGTCCATTGTCCGTATGCCACCGCTTTTTGGGCCTTAAATTTGGAGCTAGGATGATGGAATTTTATATCTGGGCTTTTGAGAAGGAAAAGCAGTACAAATGTAAAAAGTGTTTAGATCTACTCACTGCCACGTCCCCTTCTTCATAACTTGACTAAATTATATGAAACCGAAAGATTTTATCAAATATTTAGATAGGGTGGGCGTTTTCATCAAAAAACCGATTTTGACAAAATTTTACAAGTAACATTCTCAAACGTTCGAGGTTATCGTCGTTGTTCAGTACACAATGCAATATGACCACACCCACTTTATAAGGGCTGCATAAGAAGGATTATAGGGTATCATAAGACCCGTTTCAAACAAACTGTAGCTTTTCTGTATGTTTTTAAATACAAAATTATGTCCTTATATTACCTTTTACAAATAGATTTTGGTGAAACGAAAAGTAAATATTTCCACAAATTTCCACTTGTAAAATACAACTAAAAAATTATAAAACATATATTTAGTGAAACCAAAGTTAACGATTTTTCTACAAATTTTGTGAAAAACGTCGGTCGTAAGCTAAAATCACGAATGTGCACTTTTCAAATAGTGCTCATTTACAAAAAATAAAACAACCTAATAGAAAACTTTTTTTTTTTTAAACTTATACAAACATAACCAATTAAACTTACAACCTATTAAAATATGTCAATATAATCCACAAAAAATTCTTAGTCGATTTATAAACATTAGAAATTAATTCTCTCAAAATTACGTTTATGCACATTCGCGGTTTGGCATCAAGTCGACGATATGTACATATACATATGTATGTATATACAGGAACAATCTCAACAGTTGCATACGTGAATGGAATGCCGATGCTTAGCTATATATGGATAATGTGGAAGAAATAATAAAGTTATCGATTCCTTGTCGGAGGCAATTGGCCAACACTAACTGAAAGAAATTCATATGCAGATTGTTTGAAAATGAGGAAGCGGGCTTTCAGTTTTCTTCGGCTGTTCGGAAAACTCGACCATGAATTATTAAAGAAGCTATACTCGTACAACAGAGCTAATGCTAACTACAAGCAACTATGCCGATTGATAAAGTCAGAATATTTTTAAAATGAGGTCAGAAAACTTCCAAACTGTAGTAGCTCAGCAGATTTCTGGAACTCAGCGAGGAAACTCAACGGCATAACTCCAAGCAGCCGCAACCAGATTCTCAAATCGCCAAGTAATTTTAAAAATCTTCTGAACCCACCTAATAATGGTTTTGTGTATGCAAAACCACACTTTGTTAATGATACATTAGATAGCCCAATCTTAAATTTTTGACCTGGATATTTCACGGTAGACCGTACCTTTGTGTTACGAAATATAGTACAAACTTTCATAGAATGGAAACAAAAACTAAACAATTTTTTTAAAGACTTCAAAAAGATTTTCGGTAATATTGATCGGTAAAAACAATTCTACAAACTACCTATATGAATACAAATTATCTCATAAATTATGTAATGTAATGAAAAACTTATACAACAACACAACACAGCAGTGTGGAACAGCGACAGTTTGTCCGAGTGGTTAGTTACAGAAATAAGAGCTCAACAAGTTTGCAACGCAAGCCTTACACTATTTACATTGAAGACATCACCTCCCAGGAGTATTTCACATGCCCTAAGTAAATTTTGAACTCAAATGCTCGTAAATTTCGCATTGATAGAACTAAGAATATGGTAAATAGCCAAATTAATATTTGGACATTTCTTATTTAGAAATATTTTTTACTTTGTATTTGATTATTAAAAAAGGGATAAAAATGGGATACTAAGAAAAGCTTACCAAAAAGTAGAATTATTGGCACCCGACCACAATCGTCGGCACCCCAAACATGTAAAATTATTGGAAAACAATATTTTCTTTTTTGATTTTTATTAATAAAATAGTTAATTTATTTACATATAATACGAAAAAACATAAAACGGAACATATGTACGTATACCGCTTCTTCTAGTTTATAAAGGACAAAAACAAATAAATTTTTAGTTAACAATAAATAAGTGTTATCAAAAAATAAATAAAAAAGAAAAGTCTGCATCAAAAATAAATTAATTAATACAAATTCATTCAAGTTGGAAGAAAGTTGTATTTAAGCATTTTTAAACATTTTATATTATACTCTCTAATACATTTTGCACATCTTATACCACAATTTTCAGTTCCAACTGTTTTGTATAAATAACATCTTCCTGGCCGACTTTGGTGTACATTGCAAGCAGCATCTATTTTTCGGGAGAGCTTTGGGGCAAGATCTGTTTTTCGGGACAGTTTTCAAGCAACATCTCTTTTTCGGGAAAGTATTCAATTAAAGCCAATGCACTGTAGGTTATTGTTTTTATACCCTATCCTAAGGGTATATTAAGTTTGACACATAGTTTGTAACATAGAGAAATAATCGAGATAGACCATATAAAGTATATATATTCGTGATCAGCATCAATAGCGAAACCGATTGAGCGATGACCGTCCGTCCGTCCGTCCGTCCGTCCGTATGTCACCGCTTTTTGGGCCTTAAATTTTGAGCTAGGACGATGAAATTTCATATCTGGGCTTCTGAAAAAAAGATACAGTACAAGTGTAAAAATTTTTGAAATCCGCCCACTGCCACGCCCACTTTTTCATAACTTCACTAAATTATATGAAACCGAAAAATTTTGTTAAGAGCAAATATTTAGGCATTCAGATTCCCTACAATCCACCCATACAAAAGTTTTGGCCACGCCCACTTTTTGGGGGCGTTTTCATCACAAAACCGATTTTTGGGCCTTAAATTTTTAACTAGGACGCTGAAATTTCATATCTGGGCTTCCGAGAAAAAGATACAATACTAGTGTAAAATTTTTTTACATCCGCCCACTGCCACGCCTACTTTTTTATAACTTCACTAAATTATATGAAACCGAAAAATTTTGTTAAGACCAAATATTTGGGTATTTAGATTCCCTACAATTCACCCATAGAACAGTTTTGGCCACGCCCACTTTTTGGAGGCGTTATCATCAAAAAACCTATTTTGATAAAATTTTACATGTAACATCCTCAAACGTCCGAGGTTGTAGCCATATTTGAGTACAAAATGCAATTTGGCCACGCCCACTTTATAGAGAGGAGGATAGGGTATCATACGATCCGTTCCAGACGGATTGTAGCTTCTCTGTATGTTTAAAATAGATTTTGGAGGAGGAAGTTTTTTTGCGATTGTAACTTTTTTTTGATTCTTTGGAACCTTCTTAATTTTATGAAGCTTTTTCAGTTCTTTAGCTTTTTTTTTAAGTCTTTCGGGTTTTTTTCTTCTTTTTATACCCTATCCTAAGGGTATATTAAGTTTGACACATAGTTTGTAACATAGAGAAATAATCGAGATAGACCCTATAAAGTATATATATTCGTGATCAGCATCAATAGCGAAATCGATTGAGCGATGACCGTCCGTCCGTCCGTCCGTCAGTCCGTCGGCCGTCCGTCCGTCCGTCCGTCCGTATGTCACCGCTTTTTGGGCCTTAAATTTTGAGCTAGGACGATGAAATTTCATATCTGGGCTTCTGAGAAAAAGATACAGTACAAGTGTAAAAATGTTTGAAATCCGCCCACTGCCACGCCCACTTTTTCATAACTTCACTAAATTATATGAAACCGAAAAATTTTGTTAAGACCAAATATTTAGGCATTCAGATTCCCTACAATCCACCCATACAAAAGTTTTGGCCACGCCCACTTTTTGGGGGTGTTTTCATCACAAAACCGATTTTTGGGCCTTAAATTTTTAACTAGGACGCTGAAATTTCATATCTGGGCTTCCAAGAAAAAGATACAGTACAAGTGTAAAATTTTTTAACATCCGCCCACTGCCACGCCTACTTTTTTATAACTTCACTAAATTATATGAAACCGAAAAATTTTGTTAAGACCAAATATTTGGGTATTTAGATTCCCTACAATTCACCCATAGAACAGTTTTGGCCACGCCCACTTTTTGGGGAGTTATCATCAAAAAACCTATTTTGATAAAATTTTACATGTAACATCCTCAAACGTTCGACATTATAGCTATATTTGAGTACAAAATGCTATTTGGCCACGCCCACTTTATAGAGAGGAGGATAGGGTATCATACGATCCGTTCCAGACGGATTGTAGCTTTTCTGTATGTTTGGTTTTCAAGTTGTTGCTTTTCTTCTTTTTTCTTTTGTTCTTTTTTGATCCATGTAGAGTTAGTGATAACAAAGCTTTTATTTTGTTTTTGGGGTTTGATATCTGTACGTATGGGCGTTTCAGACCAGTCTAATCGGTCAAGCTACGGACAATGACATTATCCGTTGATATTATTTGTGCGGTTGTGTCATTGGTATTTAAAATTTCTATTTCATCTCCAGCATACAAAAAATCGTTGATTGCACTTATGTCTATCAAATTGGTTGATTCCAATTTTGGGGATGTTTGTGTAACACTGCTTGCAAATGTTTTTCTTTCTGCAACTCGCTTAGATACATTCGTCTTAAAAAAATTGTATAGTTTATGCATCTGTGCTGTCATTGTTATTTTCGCAATCCAAACTGTAACTTTCCAGCTCTTCTATTTTCTGTTGCCCAATTATATTGCAAAAACTTTCAAATGCATTGTTTTGGTCCTGTACAGGAATACCTCGACTTACATATGTATGTCGCTAATTCGTTTCGAGAAAACGAATTATTTTACACACTACGTACATATATTTATGATAAATCAATGGAAGAATAACAAAAATCATAACAACGAAATAAAACATACAGAAAAGCTACAATCCGTCTGGAACGGATCGTATGATACCCTATCCTCCTCTCTATAAAATGGGATTGGCCAAATTGCATTTTGTACTCAAATATAGCTATAATGTCGAACGTTTGAGGATGTTACATGTAAAATTTCATGAAAATAGGTTTTTTGATGAAAACGCCCCCAAAAAGTGGGCGTGACCAAAACTGTTCTATAGGTGAATTGTAGGGAATCTGTATACCTACATATTTGGTCTTAATAAAATTTTTCGGTTTCATATAATTTAGTGAAGTTATAAAAAAGTAGGCGTGGCAGTGGGCGGATGTAAAAAAAATTTACACTTCTACTGTATCTTTTCGTCATAAGCCCAGATATGAAATTTCAGCGTCCTAGTTAATAATTTAAGGCCCAAAAATCGGTTTTATGATGAAAACGCCCCCAAAAAGTGGGCGTGTCCAAAACTTTTGTATGGGTGGATTGTAGGGAATCTGAATGCCTAAATATTTGGTCTTAACAAAATTTTTCGGTTTCATATAATTTAGTGAAGTTATGAAAAAGTGGGCGTGGCAGTGGGCGGATTTAAAAAATTTTTACACTTGTACTGTATCTTTTTCTCAGAAGCCCAGATATGAAATTTCATCGTCCTAGCTCAAAATTTAAGGCCCAAAAAGCGGTGACATACGGACGGACGGACGGACGGACGGTCATCGCTCAATCGATTTCGCTATTGATGCTGATCACGAATATATATACTTTATAGGGTCTATCTCGATTATTTCTCTATGTTACAAACTATGTGTCAAACTTAATATACCCTTAGGATAGGGTATAAAAACAAAACTAAATAAGGAATTCAACAATATAAACTTAAGAATCTAAAACAATACGTATTTCTTATATTATTTGCCTGGGAAAACACACAGCGTCGCTGTTGAAGAAGCTATTGTATACTCGCCTTAAGTTCCAGCATTCACTCTCCGAACTGCACCATTTGGCGTATAGATGGAGCTATACCCAAACGTCAAATACTGCAGGCGCGCAACACGCGGTTTTCCTGTCATAGCGTTGTGTACAGAAATCATTGAACAAGGAGATATTAAACTTTCCCGGCACTTTCCAGGTGCCTACAAGCTATTTCACGCATATTGTTACATTTTTACGCACATTTGTTAGAAATCCGTCTATTCACCCCTGAATCCGTCTATTCACCAAAAAAATCCGTCTATTCACCCATAAATACAACAACAATGGGTCAATTTCACAACAACAACGAGTGAATTTGACGGGCGATGACAACCGAATTATGAATTCATGGAAGAAGCGGGAAAGTATTTTGGGGCTGTTCGTTAGATTTGAAAAATATTTAAATTTGAATTCTCTGTTAAAAGACAAAAAGAATTTAAATTTCATCGGTTGACCGAGAATGTAAAAACCAAAAACTATGTTTTAAGATTCATTCTTGATTAAATCTTCTTAAAATCTTGAAAAGAAGAAAAATGCCATTTAGCAAATTGGGAACCGATTGAAACAATTGTTAAGATATTAAAAAAAGTAGAAATTGATTTCAATTTTTATAAATATGTACATGTTTCAGTATTTCAAATTATCGCAAATAACTTTTGTCAAAAATTTTGGATAAATTGTGATACTAACTTCTTTAAAATTGTAACAATTGGATGAATACAATTGGATTAAACACTAATTTTCATGTAATTAGAAAAATGTTTCCAAAAATATTTAATGGCACAAAAAAGGTCTCAGATAACGTACGAAAACAGTAGTACGACTTGTTGTTAGTGTAAATTCTGTTTATAACAAGTTCATGTTTCGGATTCTACACCGTTTATATCGGAACACATTTATTTCCGGCTTCGATAATATTTTATTAAAGTTCGGTTGATTTTACAAATTATTTATTTATTTCCTAGGTTGCCGATAAAATATGTTAACTCATCATTATCATGTATTCGATAAATCATGTCAATTGTATAAGTAAAATTTGTTTTTTGTCTGAGAAAATTGAATTGAAAAGTAAATAACATTATTAAGGACAAGAAAAAGGAAGGTGAGCGAGTTACCGATGGATCTTCAACCAATAAATTACAGTGCAGCCTCGCTGCATAAAGTTTCGGCTGTATCCGGACTAGCATGGCTGTACTGTGTTAGACAATTAGAAACATATTTTCCATTTGTAACTACTTAATTTTCCTTTATATAATGTATTTTCTAATATCAAAAGCGTAATCATATTATTGTTCGCAGACTTTATTTAACTTTTTTAGACAACATTTGTCAGCACATGTGCATATAAATGTACTGGGGTTAAAATAGTTTAAATAAAATCATAAGCAAGTTATGATTTACTTATCAAAAATATTTGTAAGCGTAAACCTTAACAAAAACATTACCATCACTTACATCAACGAGCTAAATTCGAGCGTTTGTCCAATTGTCCTACTTTTGTCAAATACTAATGTTTGTTTATTAAAATCATCTACCTTTTCCCTTTAGCGGAGCTACCAACATTTCATATACATACATACGTACATATGTTTTCCTAAAGTTTCTAACTCGAGATTAAACTTATACATATTTTCATTAAACGAGAATGAAATGACCGACATTTAACGATTCTGTTAATACACATTTATCTATTTCGTAATACAGATATATTTCCATTAAATCAAAATTCACTGAAAAATAAAATCAGTTTGACTAGAAAATAATTTTTTATTTAAGAAAAACAGTCAATTATTCAATTCGAAAAACAATTAATAATTATTTTAAATTGAATTTTTGAATTTAATTTTCTCGTTTCGCATTGATTTTCCAGTATTCTTTCCAATGCACAATATTTCTAGTAAATTTTAGTTGAATGCTTCCGTTTTATGCGAACATATCCGCCGGCGTACTTACTCCACCACTAGGGATTGTCGTTGCCAATGACGACAATAAGACTTTTTGGCAGAAAGTCATTAAAATTGATTGTTTCACCATAGCTTATGATGGGATACATTCAGCCAAAACTATTTTTCAGTGCTGACATCTATTGATTCTAGTTTAGACATGCACCAAAGGTTTTTGCCAATGCTCACACGTATTCACAGACGAGGAGCGAATTACAACAAAAGCAATGTAAACAAATGGGTTTTGAAAGGAAGGAGGGGTAAAGGTTTAATATCTCTTTACTCAATGATTTCTGGTTGTGTATTTCGTCAGAATAAAGTTCACTTTTTATTTAAAAAAAAAAATAAAAATTAAATTAACTACATAAAACAATTATTTTCATTTTAATAATGAGTTCATCCACAAGTAAGAGTGGAAAAGAAGATAACACTACGGCAAATAAGCAAAAAATGAGAAGTTTTGCATCTTCGTCAAGATCAAGTACTTCGTCGTCATCGGATAGAGAGCTCACAGCTTCTCCTCCACCAAATAAGCGAAAGAAACGCAATGAACAACTGAAAACCGTGGCACTTGAACAGCGTATTAATGATTTAACGAACCAGGTTAGTCACTTACCTAGTTACATGAGTATGTTTGTTCCACAGGACGCTGATGTAGCACACACAGATGCTAACATAAGTCGGCCCAGTACAAGTGCAGAAAATTTCTTGCAAAATCCAGAGATATCTCACAGAAAATTAGATTTGGGCCAGTTACACACTGAGTTTGACTCCAAACTAATAAATCTAGCAGATAAGGAGCACCTTGATGCTCTTACATATCAGGTTGCAACATTTTGGGCTACCGACTTGGAAGAATGTCTGATATTCAAAAGCGGTAAAGTCTTTAGAAGCCATACCAGGTTTTGTGGAATTAAAAGTTAACAATGAACTTTGTACCCTTAGTAAGAATAAGGATTACTTAGCTTCCACGGAACAGGTGATGGCGGCTCTATCAAACGGATTGTTAGAGCAAAAAGCACTTTTAAAAGTTGGTCTACAGTCTATTATTGATTGGGCGTTCAGCTCACCGGATGGCTTTACTCCCAATGCACTCTTCGAGAGATGTGCTATCATCTTCGGACCAAGTTCTGCTTCTTACAAAAATTCGGAGCTTCTGCTGCAGGTTGTTTCTGGTAAAAGAGCCGAATGTACCGAAGTAAGGCGTGAAAGGTTAATAGCCGAGATATCAAATAAAAACATACAGAAAAGCTACAATCCGTCTGGAACGGATCGTATGATACCCTATCCTCCTCTCTATAAAGTGGGCGTGGCCAAATTGCATTTTGTTCTCAAATATAGCTATAATGTCGAACGTTTGATAACGCCACCAAAAAGTGGGCGTGGCCAAAACTGTTCAATGGATGAATTGTAGGGAATACCCAAATATTTGGTCTTAACAAAATTTTTCGGTTTCATATAATTTAGTGAAGTTATAAAAAAGTAGGCGTGGCAGTGGGCGGATGTAAAAAACTTTTACACTTGTACTGTATCTTTTCGTCAGAAGGCCAGATATGAAATTTCAGCATGCTAGTTAAAAATGTAAGGCCCAAAAATCGGTTTTGTGATGAAAACACCCCCAAAAAGTGGGCGTGGCCAAAACTTTTGTATGGGTGGATTGTAGGGAATCTGAATGCCTAAATATTTGGTCTTAACAAAATTTTTCGGTTTCATATAATTTAGTGAAGTTATGAAAAAGTGGGCGTGGCAGTGGGCGGATTTCAAAAATTTTTACACTTGTACTGTATCTTTTTCTCAGAAGCCCAGATATGAAATTTCATCGTCCTAGCTCTAAATTTAAGGCCCAAAAAGCGGTGACATACGGACGGACGGACGGTCATCGCTCAATCGATTTTGCTATTGATGCTGATCACGAATATATATACTTTATAGGGTCTATCTCGATTATTTCTCTATGTTACAAACTATGTGTCAAACTTAATATACCCTTAGGATAGGGTATAAATATACAAGCTGCACTAAGAAATATTCATCCCAGTGTGGATAATCTTTTTGACAAGGAAGCATTGTCGGAACTAATACAATCATTAGGCGGACCACAGTCATGGCTTGCTCCCGCAGTAGAAAAGAAATCGTTTCAGACGCAAAAGTCATATTACTACAGCAAAAAAACTACTAATGACACCAAGAATACCCTCAGACGGCAACCTTATAAGAGCAATTATAAAGAAAGACAGGGAAAAAAAAAGTCCAAGCTGGAGAGCTTCAAAAGAAGTTGGCAGGATGTCGGTGCCAACTCCTTCATCTTAAAGATCATTTCAGGTGCAAGAATACCATTTTGTTCGAGTCCCCGGCTAACACACCCGTCACCAGAGGTTCTAGAAAAAGAAGAAAGAAAGAAAAGAATCTCCAAAGATGAATATACAAGTTTCGGAAATGAAAAGGCACAAAATATTGGAGCCTTCTCTGCAAACCAGTCCCAGTTTCATATCAAAAATGTTTCTTGTGAACAAGTCCGATGGGGGAACCCGTCCAATCTTCGATTTAAAAGAATTGAACAGGTATGTATCAACAAAGACATTCAAACTGATTTCTCATGCTTCTATAACAGACTTTTTACAACCAGAAGATTGGATGACAAAAATAGATATTTCACAAGCATATTTCCATATTCCAATATCGGAAAGTCTGGACTATCAACATCAAAAAGTCTGTCCTATCACCGTGCCAACAAATAGAATACCTCGGCATAAGGTGGGATACGCACAACAACATCATGTCACTTTCGGAAGCGAATTGGACAAAATTCGACTTTCACTCAAGAACATGTACCAAAAACAATTTTGCTCCCTTCGGCAGTTGCAAACACTTCTGGGACAATTAAATTTCGCCAATTTCGTTGTCCTCAGATGCGGACTACACTGCCGACGTCTTCAGGTTTTCTTGAGGAAATATCGTCACCGAGTAAGACAGATATTTACAATTCCACCAGGGGCTTTGGAGGATTTAGATTGGTGGCTCCGAACAGAACACACAAAAAGGAAGTGACAAACTTCTTAGTAACCGACGCAGCAGATTCGGGTTGGGGTGCGCAGTTAGACGACATAGCGATGTCCGGTCGATGGTCGAAGGAACAATCAAGATGGCGCTCGAATCTAAAGGAGATGTATGTCGTTTATATGGCCGTAAACAAGCAAGCATCCTATCTGAAGAACTCGCATATTCTGCTGCAGTCGGACAACAGAAGTTTAGTTGCCTATATTCGCAAAGAATGAGGAACAAGGTCCATAAGCTTGCTGAATCTTACATATCGATTGCTTCTTCTCATCGATCAGCACAAGTTAACTCTGTCGGCATTTTATCTTCCGGAAAGATACAAATTTTCGAAGAACTGGGTACACCAGAGATCGATCTTTTTGCTTCAAAAGAAACAGCGGTAGTCAGCAGATACGTATCATACTTAGATGCCTTCAGTCGAGATTGGAATTATCGCCTAGGCTGGGTTTTACCACCACCCAATCTAATGCCCAGGGTTCTCACTCACTTGAACAAGTCATATATACCTCATTGTAGCCCCCGAATGGAATCAGGCATTTTGGATGACAGACCTGAGTGTTCGCGCCCTGGAACCACCGCTAGCAATACCCAACCTGGGGAGGGTACTGATAGATGTCACAACAGGTCAAGCACCGCTCCAAGTGGAACATTTAATGCATGGAAGGTTAGAGGTGGTGCCATCAAATAGAGAGCTGGTCTAAAGACGAGAAGGAATTATTAAAAAAGGGATGGAGGACTTCAACCTTAAAAACTTACTTGCCAGTTATCAGAAGATGGATTTCTTGGTGTATACAGAATAAAGTCAGCTCTCAATCTTCAGATGGATCCAATGTAGCTAGATATCTAGCCCATCTGTTTTTGAATGAAAACTTCTCACCCAGTACGATTCTTCTACATAAATCTGCAATATCTACATTTTGCGGTCCGAATGCGACAGACCATATATCATCCAAGTTTTTAGTCCATCGAGTCCTTAAAGCCATTTCCATATCGAGACCAGCTACCACAAAACCACCAATATGGGATCCGAGAACTATGTTTGATTGGATTGCTTCACAGGCTAGAAGGGAGACACTATTTAAAGCTTTAAGAAGAATGGCTACCATCTTACTACTGGCGTCGGAAAGAAGAATTCATGACCTGACGCTACTTAGAATCTCCAGTGATAGTTATGATGAAAACGAACATGAAATAATTTTACATCCAGCCTTCGCACAGTGTGGTGAATCGCAAATCTAGCTGGACAAAATTATGAAATCATGTTGGATCGACTTCTTGTTTATATATTTGTTTCTTAATGAGTTTAAATAGATAAATGGTCATAAAAAAAAATTTTTTTTTTGAGTTTGAAATTTTTATAAAACATACAGAAAAGCTACAATCCGTCTGGAACGGATCGTATGACACCCTATCCTCCTCTCTATAAAGTGGGCGTGGCCAAATTGCATTTTGTACTCAAATATAGCTATAATGTCGAACGTTTGAGGATGTTACATGTAAAATTTTATCAAAATAGGTTTTTTGATGATAACGCCCCCAAAAAGTGGGCGTGGCCAAAACTTTTGTATGGGTGGATTGTAGAGAATCTGAATGCCTAAATATTTGGTCTTAACAAAATTTTTCGGTTTCATATAATTTAGTGAAGTTATGAAAAAGTGGGCGTGGCATTGGGCGGATTTCAAAAATTTTTACACTTGTACTGTATCTTTTTCTCAGAAGCCAAGATATGAAATTTCATCGTCCTAGCTCAAAAATTAAAGCCCAAAAAGCGGTGACATACGGACGGACGGACGGACGGACGGTCATCGCTCAATCGATTTCGCTATTGATGCTGATCACGAATATATATGTATACTTTATAGGGTCTATCTCGATTATTTCTCTATGTTACAAACTATGTGTCAAACTTAATATACCCTTAGGATAGGGTATAAAAAGTGACAAAAAAATCAGTTTAAATGGTTAAAAAAAAAAAGGCATTTTTAAAACTTGAACATTTTTATACCCTATCCTAAGGGTATATTATATATATTCGTGATCAGCATCAATAGCGAAATCGATTGAGCGATGACCGTCCGTCCGTCCGTCCGTCCGTATGCCTTAAATTTTGAGCTGGGACGATGAAATTTCATATCTGGGCTTCTGAGAAAAAGATACAGTACAAGTGTAAAAATTTTTGAAATTCGCCCACTGCCACGCCCACTTTTTCATAACTTCACTAAATTATATGAAACCGAAAAATTTTGTTAAGACCAAATATTTAGGCATTCAGATTCCCTACAATCCACCCATACAAAAGTTTTGGCCACGCCCACTTTTTGGGGGCGTTTTTATCACAAAACCGATTTTTGGGCCTTAAATTTTTAACTAGGACGCTGAAATTTCATATCTGGGCTTCCAAGAAAACTATTCAATGCAAGTGTAAAATTTTTTTTACATCCGCCCACTACCACGCCTACTTTTTTATAACTTCACTAAATTATATGAAACCGAAAAATTTTGTTAAGACCAAATATTTGGGTATTCAGATTCCCTACAATTCACCCATAGAACAGTTTTGGCCACGCCCACTTTTTGGGGGCGTTTTCATCGAAAAACCGATTTTCATAAAATTTTACATGTAACATCCTCAAACGTTCGACATTATAGCTATATTTGAGTACAAAATGCAATTTGGCCACGCCCAGAGAGAGGAGGATAGGGTATCATACGATCCGTTCCAGACGGATTGTAGCTTTTCTGTATGTTTTTTAACATTTTTAGGTATGTCTTGAAGATCATATCTGTCTATTATTAAAGCCAAAACCACGTCTTAGCGATATATTTTGGCCATTTTTTCCCAATTTTCAAAAATATCTTTTCGCGACAGAGGAGTAAATCATTCTGGAAAAGTGAAAAAAATTGTATGGCGGTCGCAAAAACGCGCAAGATGTTTTTAGTTCGCCTTAATGAGAATACTATACAGAATGACATAAATGTAGTTTCACACCGGAATTATGCGGAATAATTAACTTTAAGTCTACTTGAAAAACAACAATATTTTATTTTTTGCACTTTTTGATCTTCTCACAGATTTTTTGTTTTTGAAATAGTTGCAATGGAAATTATTAAATAAAAATTTTTATGTTTTACCTTAAAATATCGCTTAATAATAATAAAAAAAATTATAACAATAAAATCACCATAGCGTTTTAAATCATCAACCAAACTCACACAAAAAATACGCTATTCGGTGTTATCTCTTTGCACCTGTTGACAACAGCTAACTTTCGAGCTTAGTTTTTCCTAATCAGAGATAAAAACAAAAAAACAAAACATGAATTACAGTTGCCTATTTTATTGAGAAGCTCAATACATGATTTAAAGTCAACTGGCTAAACTTTGATTTTTTTAATTTTGTCCAGCTAGATTGGCGATTCACCACACTGTGCTTCGGTTCAAAAACCGATTCAGCAAGTTGGCATTGCGCGAAAACCCAAATAAGAATGTTTGTCCTGTTTCTTGGGTAAGATGTTTAATCAAACTTTCCCAGACAAGAAGATGTCAAGCGGATAAATTGGATAGCTTATTTATAACTATAAATGGAGAGGCTAAACCTGCATCTTGAACAGTAATTGGAGGCTGGGTACGTACTGTCCTACGTGCTGCTGGAGTAGTAGCTACACCAGGCAGCGTTCGGACAGCTGTGGCTTCATTAGGTTGGATGGAAGGTCGAAATATAGAGGAGATCTTATCAAAAGGAAATTGGAAGTCAGAAAAGACCTTCAGACAACATTATTGTGAGAGATAGTTCCCAATCCAGGCTCAAGTTCATCACATCTTTTTAATAATTTTATACCAAATTAACACTTCTTATTTTCTCAAGTAAGTCATGAACTATTGAATGTATTCTCGAAAGATAGATTTTATTTAGTTTGAGTTTTACTTTTAGTATAACATTGATTGTTTCCCTTTTGGTTCTGTTTTGCTTTGTTTGTTTTGTTTTGTTTTTAAGTCGATTAAGACAGTTCAATGGATTAAAAAATGAATAATAAATTATTACATAAAAACTGTTGGTTGCTTAGCTATTGTTATGTAGCTAAACAAGGAATCATCATAGCGTTGTGAGTTGTGGCCAATTCCAATAAAACCGATATCATTTGCCGACAGAAAACACATGTCGTCACAGTAAGTAACTTACTGGTGAAGACGCCATGACAGGAAAACCGCGTGTTGCGCGCTTGCAGTGTTTGACGTTTGGGTATAGCTCCATCTATACGCGAAATGGGCCAGTTCGGAGAGTGAATGCTGGAACTTAAGGCGAGTATACAATAGCTTCTTCAACAGCAACGCTGTGTGTTTTCTGTCGGCAAATAATATCGGTTTTATTGCAATGTGAAATTGTCCTATTATATTTTCATCTTCGTCACTTAGAACCTGTAGAACCTGTAGTTCAGCCTGAGCTTCTTGCTGTGGCTCTGCGGTTTTAGTAGAAGACGGCTTGAAAAATTGTGTCAGTGAAGTTTGAGTAGCTTCTAACTTCATTTTTTTGTACAGATCCTTGTAGCATGATATATTTTCTGAAACCAAAAATGAGACCTTCTCGCTTCCTTCTCGATTTGGATCATTTTTCAATATATTCAAGCCCCTTTCCATGTAATCCAGAAATTCTGCCAACTGTTTTGACGTAAATTTTTCTGTACCAGCATTAGTGCTCGTATTCGCCTTTTCTGAGTCTTCTAAAATTCTTATTAGTTCGTCAGTGGAAAGTGGTTCTTCTTGAACTTGAATTAAATCTGTTACGTCATCTTCACTAAGGTCAGAAAATCCTATTTGCTTCCCCAGACGAATTATTTCTGATAGGATTTCATCGTTACCGCTTTTCGTGCTGTCAACATTAGCACTAGGTGGAGATTAAATAACGTCATGGTATTGAACAATATCAGCTTTAGCACTAGGTGGAGATATACATTCTGGCCAAATTTGTCGCCAAACTTTATTCATGTTAGAAGCTGTTACATCTTTCCAGGAGTCAGCTATGTTTTTAATAGCCTGGTGAAAATTCTGCCAAATTTCCTTTATGTACTTATGTCTGTTTTTCTTCATTTTCGAGGGACATATCCAGAGCATGAATTATCTGTTGAAAAGTTCGACGCAAATAATACGCCTTAAAAGAAGCAATTACTCCTTGGTCTATGGGTTGAAGTATCGATGTAGTATTCGGAGGAAGAAGAAGTACTTTAACATTTTCATCATTATCGTCAAAACAGTGAGGATGACCGGGAGCATTGTCCAAGATTAGAAGAACCCTTTCTGAGAGATTATTTTTAAAGCAGTATTCCTTAGTCGCTGGGCAAAATTCGTTCTTAAACCAATCAGTAAACATTGATGAAGTTACCCTGGCTTTTTTATTTGATCTCCAAATTACCGGAAGACAATTTTTGTCTATGTTTTTTAAAGCCCTTGGGTTAAGAGAATTTTATATTAACAGCGGCTTAAGTTTAAAGTCACAGGAAGCATTTCCACCTAACAAAAGAGTCAACCTATCTTTTGCTGTCTTATAACCAGGAACTGCGCTTACATTTCTGCAAACAAAAGTTCTTGTCGGTAATCGTTTCCAGTACAAACCTGTTTCGTCCACATTAAAAACTTGCCTAGGACTATATTGACCTTCTTCAATTAATACTTTTAGATTACTTGGAAACAAAGTTGCTGATTCAATGTCTGCACTTGCGGTTTCTCCTGTTAACTTAATATTATGAAGTTCATACCTACTTTTAAATTTGTGAAACCATCCTCGACTAGCTTAAAAAGTAAAATGTTCATCCGGCCCTTTGATGGAATCAACTATACTCTGCGCTTTTGTCTGAATAACACTAGCATTCACAGGAATCTTTCTTCGGTTCAAGTACTGTATCCATATATATAAAAGCTTTTCCATTTTAATTAGAACGTTAGGTCTATTTTTAGTGATGATGGTATCCGATACAGAAGCTCCTGCTGAGGCGTTTTCTCGCATTTACTTTCATATTGCGCACAGTTGAGTGGGGAAGTTTTATCGAACGTGCGATGTCGGCAGCCTTTTCGCCTTTATCCAAGCGGTACAAAATCTCGATTTTAGTCTTGAAGTACCTTATGCTGCTTTTTGTGTAAATTTCCCGAAACATAGGAAGATGACCTTTTTCCATCCATGGTATTAAAGTTTCACTTCTACCTAAAGCAATCAAGCAATCAATACCTGCTTTTGAACTAATTAAAATAAATTAAACATGCAACTTACCAGAATTGCTTATCAAATACTTTGTACTGCTAAATATTAATAGAATAATTGCTTAGCAAACTAAAAAAGAACAGTTTTTTTGAATGTCAAATTTAAAATTTGCACGGCTAACTGACACATTTA
Organism: Xylota sylvarum; assembly: GCA_905220385.1. Taxonomy (NCBI): domain Eukaryota; kingdom Metazoa; phylum Arthropoda; class Insecta; order Diptera; family Syrphidae; genus Xylota; species Xylota sylvarum. Next base: position 38,602,248 of record LR999959.1, read on the forward strand.
CCGTCGTAACTCGAAGCATAAATGACGTATGTCGAGGAAAACTTCCTAAATTTTGCCGACGTCGTAAGTCGAAATGACTTAAGTCGAAGCTCGAGTTACGACTCGAGGTGTGACTGTACATGTTGAAATTCGGTAGCATAGCTGTATTTGGATCTTCCCAGACATTTAGAGAAATTAATGGAGTTTTTGGCTCAAGGAAACAGTCCACAACCCTTAAAACCATTAATAATGGTGGATGGAGAAATACTCTTCTCTACAACTTCTTTCAAAAGAGGAGCAAACATCTCCTTCGTTAGATTTACTCCTGAATTTTTTCGCCACCAATCTGCAACTCCATTGTTCCAGGCGTTTTTAAGGGGTTTAAAAGCCGCAACATGGTTGTGGCTGGTTGCAAAATTCGGGTAGGGTTGGGATAAAGGGCTATCAAGATGATTCCAAGTGTGAGACATAGCTGGCTCAGTTCAAGCTATGTCCATCAACTAAGAATATTATTGGTAATTTTATTTTTTCTAGGCTTTGAAATATATTCATAAAATGTTTGTTTGGTCATCCAGCCGTTTTCACTTACTCCGCAGCCAGTAGTATCAGGAATGGTGTTCCGTATATCATCCTTCAATCTCTTAAAAGGATAGATGATCATTGGAGGACACATCGATCCTAATGCGTTAAATGTAAACATAACAGTTAAATTCGATTTCGCTTGGCCTCTATCGACTGCATAAATGTTTCTTGATCCTTTTGCAGCTAAAACGGATTTAGCTTTAGGGCACAATAAAACATTTGTTTCATCCCCGTTAAATAATTAAACATACAGAAAAGCTACAATCCGTCTGGAACGGATCGTATGAAACCCTATCCTCCTCTCTATAAAGTGGGCGTGGCCAAATTGCATTTTGTACTCAAATATAGCTATAATGTCGAACGTTTGAGGATGTTACATGTAAAATTTTATCAAAATCGGTTTTTTGATGAAAACGCCCCCAAAAAGTGGGCGTGACCGAAACTGTTCTATGGGTGAATTGTAGGGAATCTGTATACCTAAATATTTGGTCTTAACAAAATTTTTCGGTTTCATATAATTTAGTGAAGTTATAAAAAAGTAGGCGTGGCAGTGGGCGGATGTAAAAAAATTTTACACTTGTACTGTATCTTTTTCTTGGAAGCCCAGATATAAAATTTCAGCGTCCTAGTTAAATATTGAAGGCCCAAAAATCGGTTTTGTGATGACAACGCCCCCAAAAAGTGGGCGTGGCCAAAACTTTTGTATGGGTGGATTGTAGGGAATCTGAATGCCTAAATATTTGGTCTTAACAAAATTTTTCGGTTTCATATAATTTAGTGAAGTTATGAAAAAGTGGGCGTGGCAGTGGGCGGATTTCAAAAATTTTTACACTTGTACTGTATCTTTTTCTCAGAAGCCCAGATATGAAATTTCATCGTCCTAGCTCAAAATTTAAGGCCCAAAAAGCGGTGACATACGGACGGACGGACGGACGGACGGTCATCGCTCAATCGATTTCGCTATTGATGCTGATCACGAATATATATACTTTATAGGGTCTATCTCGATTATTTCTCTATGTTACAAACTATGTGTCAAACTTAATATACCCTTAGGATAGGGTATAAACATACAGAAAAGCTACAATCCATCTGGAACGGATCGTATGTACTGTATCTTCCAAGAAAAAGATACAGTACAAGTGTAAAATTTTTTTACATCCGCCCACTGCCACGCCTACTTTTTTATAACTTCACTAAATTATATGAAACCGAAAAATTTTGTTAAGACCAAATATTTGGGTATTTAGATTCCCTACAAGTCACCCATAGAACAGTTTTGGCCACGCCCACTTTTTTGGGGGGGTTATCATCAAAAAACCTATTTTGATAAAGTTTTACAAGTTACATCCTCAAACGTTCGACATTATAGCTATATTGGAGAACAAAATGCAATTTGGCCACGCCCACTTTATAGAGAGGAGGATAGGGTATCATACGATCCGTTCCAGACGGATTGTAGCTTTTCTGTATGTTTTAATTCTGTTTTCGACACACATCTTATGTTCTGATTATTTTTTTCTTTCGCGTAACTATAGTAACCGTTTAAACGTAAAAAAGCAATAACTACAATGAGTGAAAAGAACGTCAACAAAGTTATTTATATTTTCGTTTGCAGTATAATACAAATACAAAGCAAATGATTGTTTTTGGAATTGCACTACATTCTAACTCATCAAAAAGAACTAAGAGCAGAAACATGCACAGGCCTCATGGATTATTTAGCCGGAGTTGCTGTAGGTAATACGATATTTCGATATCCAAAACAGGAGACAAGAGAGAATTCCTAAACCCGCTAACAGTGGATGTCTTTTAGAAATCATATTTCTGCCTTTTAAACTCTTTATAAATTTTCGTCGTTTACTAGTTTATTATATTCTCATATCAAAAAAAACATAAATTTTTAATAAAATAAATTACACATCCTCTAGCTTCTCCATTTAAAACCAAGGGACTTGTATTTATCTTTACTTATCTGAAACTACAGTCACGAATATTTGTGAAAGATGTTTTTATTATACCCTATCCTAAGGGTATATTAAGTTTGATACATAGTTTGTAACATAGAGAAATAATCGAGATAGACCCTATGAAGTATATAGATATATTCATGATTAGTATCAATAGCGAAATCGATTGAGCCATGTCCGTCCGTCCGACCGTCCGTCACCACTTTTTGGGTCTTAAATTTTGAGCTAGGAGGATGAAATTTAATATCTGGGCTTCTGAGAAAAAGATGCAGTACGTGTAAACATTTTTGAAATCCACCCACTGCCACGCCCACTTTTTCATAACTTCACTAAATTATATGAAACCGAAAATTTTGTTAAGACCAAATATTTAGGTATTCAGATTCCCTACAATTCACCCATACAACAGTTTTGGGCTCGCCCACTTTTTGGAGGCGTTTTCATCAAAAGAAAAATTTTGATAAAATTTTACATGTAACATCCTCAAACGTTCGAAGTTTTCATCGTAATTCAGTAAAGAAAATGCAATACGGCCACGCCCATTTTATAGGGGCTCGATAGGATGGAGAATAAGGTATCATACGATCCGTTCCAGACGGATTGTAGCTTTTCTGTATGTTTAATTCATATTTTTGTGCGTGATCTCTCTTAAGTGTGTGATCATCCCAACATATTTACTCGAACACTCGTTAACGTATGGATTTCATTCACTCGTTAACTAATATCATTGTATATATGTAAATCTAATAGTAGTATCACTTGAGGATATCGACACTAGCGCCTCTAACAAGCAAGGCAACTTTTTTCTCATTCGCTCCCTACTATCCATTTGCTCTTACAGTCGCAGATATCAAGTAAAAAGAGAAGAAAGAGAACAAAGAGAAAAAAAAGAGAACCAAACAAACACACAAACATACAGAAAAGCTACAATCCGTCTGGAACGGATCGTATGATACCCTATCGTCCTCTCTCTGGGCGTGGCCAAATTGCATTTTGTACTCAAATATAGCTATAATGTCGAACGTTTGAGGATGTTACATGTAACACGCCAAAAAGTGGGCGTGGCCAAAACTGTTCTATGGGTGAATTGTAGGGAATCTGAATACCCAAATATTTGGTCTTAACAAAATTTTTCGGTTTCATATAATTTAGTGAAGTTATAAAAAAGTAGGCGTGGTAGTGGGCGGATGTAAAAAATTTTACACTTGCATTGAATAGTTTTCTTGGAAGCCCAGATATGAAATTTCAGCGTCCTAGTTAAAAATTTAAGGCCCAAAAATCGGTTTTGTGATAAAAACGCCCCAAAAAAGTGGGCGTGGCCAAAACTTTTGTATGGGTGGATTGTAGGGAATCTGAATGCCTAAATATTTGGTCTTAACAAAATTTTTCGGTTTCATATAATTTAGTGAAGTTATGAAAAAGTGGGCGTGGCAGTGGGCGAATTTCAAAAATTTTTACACTTGTACTGTATCTTTTTCTCAGAAGCCCAGATATGAAATTTCATCGTCCCAGCTCAAAATTTAAGGCATACGGACGGACGGACGGACGGACGGTCATCGCTCAATCGATTTCGCTATTGATGCTGATCACGAATATACATATATACTTTATAGGGTCTATCTCGATTATTTCTCTATGTTACAAACTATGTGTCAAACTTAATATACCCTTAGGATAGGGTATAAAAAAGGTGGAAAGCGAAAATACAGAAAAATAAAGTGCTCGACTGGGTCGTACGTACTTGCACCTTAATGCTATAAATTTATAATCGTATAAGCACTGAAATTCAAGTTTTTTGTAAAACGCCATCCTAAAGTGGGCGTGGCCTTATATGATGTTAAGGTGAATTATAGAGATTTTCACAGCCTATGAACTATGTTTTAACAATTTTCTTTTGATTTCTAGTAAAACTTTTGAAAAAGTAAAATTTTTGGAAAGTTTTGATGAGTTTCAAAACTTGGTACGTTATGTCTTTGCATTTGTCATACCCACCTCAAATATTAATTTTAAGCCCAATTGCTGAAGAAATGGCTGATATACACCCAATTCGTAAAATTAGCGTTTTTGCGCAAAACGTGGTATGCCATCTAGTAGCATATGCCCAAACTAACTCACATATGAAATTTTATCAAAATCGTTAGAACCGTTTTCGAGAAAATTTATTTTTAGTGAAATCGGCCTTAAGTAAAGTACCCTTAATTTTGAGGTTAGAACGAAAATTCCAATTTCGCCTCTAGGGATCATCCCACAGACCCCAAATATGAAGTTTGAAGCAAATTCGTCCACCCGTTTAGGCTGCAGTCGAATATACAGACAGACAGACAGATAGACAGACAGACAGACAGACAGACAGACAGACGGAATTGGCGGACCCACTTTTTTGGACTTCTCCATCATAGTAATGTCAAGTTTGATTAAAATCTCAAGTTCGAAATTTTGCACGAAACCAATACTTGCCCTATAGGTATAGGTGCAAGTAAAAATAGATGATCGTTATGTGTCCTGTGAAGTTTCTGCCGAGGTGGACTCCGTAAAACTTTGTTTGTAGATACACATACATATATACTTATATAGGTATGCTTTTCATTATCATGATTCATGGTTAAGGGTTGGTCACCACCATTGCATAACAAATCAGACAGATAAATTTGTTTGACTGGCAAATAGGTGTAAGAAAGATCATTTCTACTTTCCCATTCTTACATATCTATGTATGTGCAGCTTTAACCTGTAATCTGTTTCCGTGTCAGACTTTGGGTGGATTTAAACTCCTTAAGAGCATAACAGGTGCGCCTTCAATATTTGTTTGTGTGAAGAAATACCCAGGGGTAATGTACCACATCTTCCATATTTGTATAGAGTTGTTGTGTAATGTGTGTCCTGAAGTTTTCTGCCATATGATGTGTATACGTACTGTGCGCAGCTTTGACTTACTCTGGACATATGTATATACATATGTACATGTGTATATGTATGTATGGATCTATATTTATAATTTTCCTTTTCTTGGTTTTGGCGGTTAAGGATTGGTCACAGCATTGCCTAACATAAAATCAAAAAATTATTTGCCAAAAGAGAAACAAAACATACAGAAAAGCTACAATCCGTCTGGAACGGATCGTATGATACTCTATCCTCCTCTCTATAAAGTGGGCGTGGCCAAATTGCATTTTGTACTCAAATATAGCTATAATGTCGAACGTTTGAGGATGTTACATGTAAAATTATATCAAAATAAGTTTTTTGATGATAACGCCCCCAAAAAGTGGGCGTGGCCAAAACTGTTCTAAGGGTGATTTGTAGGGAATCTAAATACCCAAATATTTGGTCTTAACAAAATTTTTCGGTTTCATATAATTTAGTGAAGTTATAAAAAAGTAGGCGTGGCAGTGGGCGGATGTAAAAAACATTTACACTTCTACTGTATCTTTTCGTCAGAAGCCCAGATATGAAATTTCAGCGTCCTAGTTAAAAATTTAAGGCCCAAAAATCGGTTTTGTGATGAAAACGCCCCCGAAAAGTGGGCGTGGCCAAAACTTTTGTATGGGTGGATTGTAGGGAATCTAAATGCCTAAATATTTGGTCTTAACAAAATTTTTCGGTTTCATATAATTTAGTAAAGTTATGAAAAAGTGGGCGTGGCAGTGGGCGGATTTCAAAAATGTTTACACTTGTACTGTATCTTTTTCTCTGAAGCCCAGCTTTGAAATTTCATCGTCCTAGCTCAAAATTTAAGGCCCAAAAAGCGGTGACATACGGACGGACGGACGGACGGACGGTCATCGCTCAATCGATTTCGCTATTGATGCTGATCACGAATATATATACTTTATAGGGTCTATCTCGATTATTTCTCTATGTTACAAACTATGTGTCAAACTTAATATACCCTTAGGATAGGGTATAGCGAAATCGATTGAGCGATGACCGTCCGTCCGTCCGTCCGTCCGTCCGTATGTCACCGCTTTTTGGGCCTTAAATTTTGAGCTAGGACGATGAAATTTCATATCTGGGTTTCTGAGAAAAAGATACAGTACAAGTGTAAACATTTTTTAAATCCGCCCACTGCCACGCCTACTTTTTTATAACTTCACTAAATTATATGAAACCGAAAAATTTTGTTAAGACCAAATATTTAGGCATTCAGATTCCCTACAATCCACCCATACAAAAGTTTTGGCCACGCCCACTTTTCGGGGGCGTTTTCATCACAAAACCGATTTTTGGGCCTTAAATTTTTAACTAGGACGCTGAAATTTCATATCTGGGCTTCCGAGAAAAAGATACAATACTAGTGTAAAATTTTTTTACATCCGCCCACTGCCACGCCTACTTTTTTATAACTTCACTAAATTATATGAAACCGAAAAATGTTGTTAAAACCAAATATTTGGGTATTTAGATTCCCTACAATTCACCCATACAAAAGTTTTGGCCACGCCCACTTTTTGGGGGCGTTTTCATCATAAAATCGTTTTTTGAGCCTTAAATTTTTAACTAGGACGCTGAAATTTCATATCTGGGCTTCTGACGAAAAGATACAGTAGAACTGTAAATTTTTTTTACATCCGCCCACTGCCACGCCTACTTTTTAATAACTTCACTAAATTATATGAAATCAAAAAATTTTGTTAAGACCAAATATTTAGGTATTCAGATTTCCTACAATTCACTAATAGAACAATTTTGGCTACGCCCACTTTTTGGGGGCGTTTTCATCAAAAAACCGATTTTGATAAAATTTTACATGTAACATCCTCAAACGTTCGAGATTATAGCCATATTTGAGTACGAAATGCAATTTGGCCACGACCACTTTATAGAAAGGAGGATAGGGTATCAGACGATCCGTTCCAGACGGATTGTAGCTTTTCTGTATGTTTAATTTAATATTCAGAGCAGTGAATATATACATACATATGAAGGTACATTATATACATATATGTTCCTTTTAAATTTTATATATAAATAAATAAGCAAAGATTTTATAAGTGCGGCTACCCGATGTTCATCCACAGATTGCAATAACGTTAAGAAATCGTTTTCTTTGTCACTTTTTCACATTCCGAATGACCAGCGAAGAGAAATTTGGTTAAAGCATTCTCAGAAAACAACTTTGAAAAAAAATGCCCTTTTTTGTGAAGAATATTTTTACTTGAAAGATATAATAATAAAGGTAACTCGAAAATGCCTCACTAAAACTGCAGTTTCCAAATCATGCATAACGGTGTGCACATGCAGTGACGTTGTAATTGACGATACGTGCTTTAGAATTATGAATTCGGGGGCAAGCACAGTTGGAAAGAAAATAACTATTTTTGAAGTTTCAACTGCAGTAAAAGAGGTTCAAAATGATTCGCCTCCATTAACAGTAAATAAAAGTATAGTTTATGAAATTGTTATATCTATGTACATGCATTCATACAAGCATACATGTATTAAATGTATATTATATCCCTTTGAATGCATGTGCAATAATAGAATTTATGAAGTTGTGATAGAGGAATAGGCCTACTGGGGACACTTAAAAAAAAAACGCATCTAGTATTTTACCCCACTGGGTGATGTGGAAAGAATACAAGAATATATGTATGTACGGTACATACATACATATACATATAGTTAGGGACAATAAAAAAATATTCAGCATAATCCGTATTGGTAACCGTAATTTACTCCAAAAAGGAAAAAAAAGGTTGTTTTCATCAATTTGTCATTTCAATCCAATGTTTGTAATTAAATAAAATAAATCTGTTGTTATGGTACAAAACATTAGAATACGTATTAAATATTTACATTGATTAATACATACACATACATATGTACGTATTAACAAGAAAAAAAGCATTTGCATTTGCATTAACATTGAAATCTACAATATTGCAACGTCGCTAATTCCCGCATAGAAATAATAAAATGTGGCAACGTTTGAGTGTGTGTGCAATTGTGTATATTGCAGAAAAATACCTTCATTCATAATTAAGGTAAACACAAAAAAATACAATCATAACATAATCCTCCCGTCTCGTCCATCACGATGGTATTAAACCACACGAACATGTACATATTTGGATGTGTGTACATGATTAAGAAGAGAGTCAGTTTTGTTTTTTATACCCTATCCTAAGGGTATATTAAGTTTGACACATAGTTTGTAACATAGAGAAATAATCGGGATAGGCCCTATAAAGTATATATATTCGTGATCAGCATCAATAGCGAAATCGATTGAGCGATGACCGTCCGTCCGTCCGTCCGTCCGTATGTCACCGCTTTTTGGGCCTTAAATTTTGAGCTAGGACGATGAAATTTCATATCTGGGCTTCTGAGAAAAAGATACAGTACAAGTGAAAAATTTTTGAAATCCGCCCACTGCCACGCCCACTTTTTCATAACTTCACTAAATTATATGAAACCGAAAAATTTTGTTAAGACCAAATATTTAGGCATTCAGATTCCCTACAAACCACCCATACAAAATTTTTGGCCACGCCCACTTTTTGGGGGCGTTTTCATCATAAAACCGATTTTGAGCCTAAAATGTTTAACTAGGACGCTGAAATTTCATATCTGGGCTTCTGACGAAAAGATACAGTAGAACTGTAAATTTTTTTTTAATCCGCCCACTGCCACGCCTACTTTTTTATAACTTCACTAAATTATATGAAACCGAAAAATTTTGTTAAGTCCAAATATTTAGGTATTCAGATTCCCTATAATTCACCCGTAGAAGAGTTTTGGCCACGCCCACTTTTTGGGGGCGTTTTCATCAAAAAACCGATTTTGATAAAATTTTACATGTAACATCCTCAAACATTCGAGGTTATAGCCATATTTGAGTACAAAATGCAATTTGGCCACGCCCACTTTATAGAGAGGAGGATAGGGTATCAGACGATCCGTTCCAGACGGATTGTAGCTTTTCTGTATGTTTATATTCCTTGCCGTTTTTCCTTTTGTTCTCTCGTTTATCCATTTGTTCGCTCAAAACTCTCTTTCTATGTGTAAGAGAAACCACTTTGCTTTGCGCCCTCTGTAGAACGAGGTAACTAAAAAAAATTTCGTCAAGTGATAATACTATTAGATTTACATATATACAATGCTAATATTGTATTGCGATCTCAGTTCACACCGTCTAGGTCAATCCCATTCACAATCCTCATCAGTGACTGATCACACCAGTGAATAGTTTGACCTGCAGAAGCTTTTTATATTGATTGCTAAAGAAAGGAAGCTTTCTGTTTACAGCCTTTGAGTTTGGTTTCCATTTCTTTTTGTTGTATTGTGTTATATGTACATATGTACATCCCCGTTTGTAGAGTGTCGAGGAGGACCGACCATAATTTATTGTCCCGAGAGGACAAGTTCTAATAGTTGATTCAAGTATATAGTGTGTTGAAATTGCTCTCTTGAGCTCCGTGGTCATGAAGTCAAAGGCAAGGGTTGAAACAGATTTTGTTGACATTTGTAGGTTGGAGGTTGGTTTGAAAAATTGAAGCCAAAGTCCTCATTGGAAACATAGCAAAGACCGAGTCAATTTTCCTACAGCGTAGGCCATGCTGACGAACCGCTACGACATCACACGACGTTTGGTAAAGTCTTATTTGCGGAACATTTTACAGTTACCATCGATGAGTGAGGAGTCTACCGAGGGCTTGCGCAGATTTTTGAATAGAGCAACCGATGCAGTTAGGGTGTTCCAACAACTCGGGCGTCCAACTAAACAATGGGACAACTGGCTGCTGTTCCTGTTAACCGACAAAATGGACTCCGTCACTCGCAAAATTGAGAAATGTCACTGGTATCCCCAAACTCCCTTCCCACTAATGCAGAACTGAACAAATTCCTTGAAAATCACCTTCAAGGGTTCGAAGCTATGGCATCAACTGGCAAAAAGACAAAATCCAAGGAAGTCGGTCAGACAATATCAAACAGTCAGCCCGTGTGGAGTCATTTAGCAACAGTTCCTCGAACCTGTCTCAGTTGGATTGGCAAACACCTATTAATGTTGTAATTATGGAGATGATGAATTGTTTGCGAGCTGTTCATAAATTGTTTGCGAGCTGATCATAAATCTCACCAGTGTACATTAACGTATGTATCTTCCAAATGCCAGCAAAAGCATCACACCATGCTGTACGATGATGGCGTTCGAGGTGTTATGATGGGCCGGTCGACGACCCGACTGACTTAAGCATCCAGGGTTCCACATTGATTGCGCCGCGCTGATGCTTCCACAACTGGGACAATTGGTGCCGTCTATGCACTTGGATTTAGCACAATATCGCTCGTTCTTGCATCTAGAACTAGCGGACTCCAACTTTACTAAACCTTAGTGAAGACTTGTGGCAGTTTAAGGAACAAGAAGATGTTCAGATCTCACCCCAAATGTCCCAAGTTGAAGTACACTGCGAGAAGTTTTATGAGCAAACGGTTCTTCTGAACGTCATCCTCGACCAATTCAGGTCTACCTTCAAGGTACAGCATCTAGGCAACGCAAAATCTGATGCATTCGCTCTCCCGAGAGGCATCTGGAGAGAGATTTAAATGTAAAAGGATTATATGAGAACTTCGTGCCTGAATATCTGAATCTTGCCCATTTGCAACTTGTAACCAACTTGTAGAAGACATCGGACCTAACCTTGTTTGTTATATTCCGCATCATGGGGTCTATAAGGATGCCAACACCATGGTTAAGAACGGTTTTTAATGCCATCGAGGAAGACCAAATCAGGTATGTCATTCTATGATGGGCTACATGTCGCTACAAGTCGTTCTACATGGATGATTGTTTTCATGGGACGGATGGGGTGCATGAAGCTCTAGTCTTTCAGAAGCAACTACTTCCATGTTTCTTCAAAGCCTCCCAGACAACTTGCAGCGAACGCTCTCTGCGACTTGGATGCAAATTGAACTACTAAGGCTCTAGAACGGCGCTGAGTTGGGTCAAATTTCATGAGGAGGAGGAATGTACCATCGGCGAACAACCCAGCTGATGTTGCCACCCGCGGCTTGTACCCGTCACAACTTGAAATGCTGCTGAAAAGTAACGACAAGTGGCACTTGAAATCGTGAGAGAGGATTCCATGATACTCTATCCTCCTTCCTATGCAGACCATGTTAAGTGGACGTGGCCGTATTGCATTTTGTATGGGACTTTGTACGAAGATAACTTCGAACGTTTTGATAAAAACTATCAGACAGACAGACAGACAGAATGAGCGGGAGCACTTTTTTGGACTTCTCCATCATTTTAATGTCAAATTTGATGAAATTCTCAAGTTCGAAACTTCTTACGAAACCAATCATATAAAACATACAGAAAAGCTACAATCCGTCTGGAACGGATCGTATGATACCCTATCCTCCTTTCTATAAAGTGGGCATGGCCAAATTGCATTTTGTACTCAAATATGGCTATAACGTCGAACGTTTGGGGATGCTACATGTAAAATTTCAGCAAAATAGGTTTTTTGATGAAAACGCCCCCAAAAAGTGGGCGTGGCCAAAACTTTTGTATGTTTAATTTTAATTTTATGTTTGGTGGAGCGACGGCCCCCATTTGTTTTGCTTAATAACAAGCTACAACTAACTTAAAAACAAAATTAAGACCTATGCCTTAAAGCTAAGGATAAAGAAGATTGAGTTTGAGGCTGGGAGTGCTGCGGTTAAAATCGAACTGGATCAGGTTTAAGTTAACTTTCCGCAGCATATGCGAGATTGGTTCATTGGAGCCATATAAGATAGGTCGGAAGATAGAACAAACGGGGCATCGTAATTTACGTGGGTTAGTGTTGACGAAAATTAAGTTGTAAAGAGATGCGCAATCGATGGAGCCTGAAAGCAGTCGATGAATGAAAAGAATGTCTGCAACTCTACGTTTCTGAAGTGAATTCAGATAAGGTTAAGACGGTCTTGATAGGGAGGCAGGATAAGTGGGTCGTTCCACGAAAGACCTCGAAGGGCAAACCGAAGAAAACGACGTTGAATGTTCTCGATTCTTGACACATGTACTTGCTGGTAGGGGGACCACGCTTGACTGGCTTATTCAAGTAAAAGACGAACAAAGGTAATGTAGAGTGATCTAGTCACGTAAGGGTCAGAGAGTTCCTTACACCACCGTTTAACAAAGCCAAGAGATGAGTTAGCTTTCAAGATTATCTCGTCAATATGGGAACGGAAATTTAGCTCCCTATCGTACAATATTCCAAAGTCGCGAAACGATAGTTATAAGTAGGCGGGGCAGTGGGCGGATTAAATAAATTTTTACACTTGTAAGTACTGTGTCTTTTTCTCAGAAGCCCAGATATGAAATTTCATCGTCATAGCTCAAAATTTAAGGCCCAAAAAGCAGTGACATACGGACGGATGGACGGTCATCGCTCAATCGATTTCGCTATTGATGCTGAGCGAAACGGGCGGTATTTAAGCTAGTAGGTACATATGCAGGGTGTCCCAGTTAAGAAGGTCAATCCTTTAAGGGGAGATTCCTGAAGTTCCGGCGAACAAAAAATCGTACGGCGGGGGTGGGTCTATTTTCACTCCATTTACCATTATAGCCCGTTGAAGTGGGACACCTCCGATTTAGATCAGCATCAATAGCGAAATCGATTGAGCGATGACCGTTCGTCCGTCCGTCCGTATGTCACCGCGTTTTGGGCCTTAAATTTTGAGCTAGGACGATGAAATTTCATATCTGGGCTTCTGAAAAAAAGATACAGTACAAGTGTAAAAATTTTTTAAATCCGCCCACTGCCACGCCCACTTTTTCATAACTTCATTAAATTATATGAAGCCGAAAAATTTTGTTAAGACCAAATATTTAGGCATTCAGACTCCCTACAATCCACCCATACAAAAGTTTTTGCCACGCCCACTTTTTGGGGGAGTTTTCATCCTGAAACCGATTTTTGGGCCTTAAATTTTTAACTAGGACGCTGAAATTTCATATCTGGGCTTCTGACGAAAAGATACAGTAGAAGTGTAAATTTTTTTTACATCCGCCCACTGCCACGCCTACTTTTTTATAACTTCACTAAATTATATGAAACCGAAAAATTTTGTTAAGTCCAAATATTTAGGTATTCAGATTTCCTACAATTCACCTTTAGAACAGTTTTGGCCACGCCCACTTTTTGGGGGTGTTTTCATCTAAAAACCGATTTTGATAAAATTTTACATGTAACATCCTCAAACGTTCGAGGTTATAGCCATATTTGAGTACGAAATGCAATTTGGCCACGCCCACTTTATAGAGAGGAGGATAGGGTATCAGACGATCCGTTCCAGACGAATTGTAGCTTTTCAGTATGTTTATACCCTATTCTAAGGGTATAGTCCAAATATTTAGGTATTCAGATTCCCTACAATTCACCTTTAGAACAGTTTTGGCCACGCCCACTTTTTGGGGGCGTTTTTATCATAAAACCGATTTTGGGCCTTAAATTTTTAACTAGGACGCTGAAATTTCATATGTGGGCTTCTGACGAAAAGATACAGTAGAAGTGTAAATTTTTTTTAAATCCGCCCACTGCCACGCCTACTTTTTTATAACTTCACTAAATTATATGAAACCAAAAAATTTTGTTCAGACCAAATATTTAGGCATTCACATTCCCTACAATCCACCCATACAAAAGTTTTGGCCACGCCCACTTTTTGGGGGCGTTTTCATCATAAAACCGATTTTTGGGCCTTAAATTTTTAACTAGGACGCTGAAATGTCATATCTGGGCTTCTGACGAAAAGATACAGTAGAAGTGTAAATGTTTTTTACATCCGCCCACTGCCACGCCTACTTTTTTATAACTTCACTAAATTATATGAAACCGAAAAATTTTGTTAAGTCCAAATATTTAGGTATTCAGATTCCCTACAATTCACCTTTAGAATAGTTTTGGCCGCGCCCACTTTTTGGAAGCGTTTTCATCAAAAAACAGATTTTGATAAAATTTTACATGTAACATCCTCAAATTTTCGAGGTTATAGCCATATTTGAGTACGAAATGCAATTTGGCCACGACCACTTTATAAAGCGGAGGATAGGGTATTAGACGATCCGTTCCAGACGGATTGTAGCTTTTCTGTATGTTTTTATCTTTCGATCACAGGCTGCCTCTCCGTACTTTTCGTCAAGCTTGATTTCTGCAAAAGCCGTATCACATCCCACAACGTTTACTATTCTCCTGTTTTAAAATGTTCGTCATGAGAATACGTCTTTTATTTGCTTGACCCAAAACCATCGTAAAATTCTTTAACTGTTCATAAAACACTTTCCCGCGGTCTAAGCAAATCACAGAAAAACTGGAATCATACTTATGTATGTTTAAAAAATATTAAAAACATAAAGCAACCCGGAAGTCAAAAATTATAATTTTCATAGTACGGCGTTTTTTTTTTGCACGTAGTGAACTTAGGTATGAATTTGAAAATTAATATGAAGTTTTGATTGGAAATATGACATCTGGTATTGTATAATCATTCAGATGAATAGAATGACATTACGAAAAAGTTCAAACGACTTTACAGTAAAACGAAACAAAAAATTTAAAAGCCAAAAACCAATTTAGAATCGAATGTTGTAGGAATTAAAAAAAGATTCATTATTGAAATCTAGAAAAACTACTTTCAATTTTTCTCCTACATACCAGTCTAATTTGCATAATTTTTTTGAGATTATTTTCATATGCTTTGTTTCATGATTTAGAATGTTTTTTGTTTTCTTTTCCGTAAGAACCTGTTTGTAGTTATTTATGTGTTTATACTTAGTGTTAACCTTCGTGTTTCCACACTGTAAAACGAGAATATATGTAGGAGTTAAATGAAATTAAAAGTCCGCATGATTCGGATATTTCATAACATCTAGGTTCAATGAACTGTTAACCTAAAGACTCGTGGAAACACACTAAAAAAATGTCTTTCAGTTTTATTCGTTTTGTTATGATACATGCGTAGTGATAAAAATTCAATAAAAAATTGCACTGAATGATAATAAATTAAAATTACAAAACGTGTCGGCTGCGATATAGAACTAATAAAAATTAGCTCGTTCATAAAAAACAATGTAATTGAGTAAACTTTTCTTAATTAAATATTAAGCAGTCTTCTCTTAAAAGAGAATCTCAACCCCGTAGAACAGCTCAAAGGCAAGGAAGTAATTCCTTTGTACAAAAAAACACTGAGTTGCAATACGTCTGCAATTATCCTTCTATTATCACCCCTAATTAAGTGGACGTCGCTTACTGTATATTTTGATTTACTTACAACGTGTTCTTCGAACGCATGTATGTACACATACTAGATCTTATTAGTGAAATGCATATGTAATAATAATATATAAGAGTTAAATATATATATGTAATATTCCTATGTATGTAAGTAGGTATAGCGCTCACAATATGAAATAAAAACATGCAGGATAGCATTGTATCAATCCTAATAAAGTATGAGTGGCGTAATGCTTTTGGACATGATGTAACTTAAATTTTTAAGTTCTCAAAAAGGGAAAAATATTAACTTTTTCGTAGGGCAAAGCCTCTTTATTCCAATCAAGGTAAAAATACAACTGAACTTAAAAATTAAAACATTACATGACTTAACCCTAGAGTGGAACATAGCATACGTGAATGAATGCTCTGCGGGTGTCATGTGCCGACTGGGTGCATGGCACTGGATGACACTATAAACTACGGGAGTGTAGGAAAATATTTCGCTATGATGTGTGGGAAGTACGATTCCCTGTTGACCGGATGCTCATGAGAAGTGTTGGGTGTCCGATGATTTTAGGAGTTCGCAGGTGCTGTTGTTAACTCTTCCCCGCTGAATTCCAAACGTCCTTGTTTGACCTCAGAAAAATGGAATTTGGTTTATCGTTCGAGGCTTAGTTGGTTTTCCTTGATTGCTCTTCACGTGATTCCATTGGCGGTATTGGTGGTGCTACTTCTACAGTTCTTTCGTCACGCGCTATGATGATGTTATTTTTAGGTGTTGGGTTGTGACAAATTCGTATGACTATGATTATAAGGAAGATCGTTATTATTCCTGATAGCCCAAAGCAGGTAATTACGTACGGCTGATTCTTACTCTCCAATAGCTCGATTATTTTGATGTTCTTGAGACTTAACTCCTTCAACATTTCCAAGGAAAGGAACTCTTCGACCTTCTTCGCAGCAGATGATGGTTGTGCTACCGCAGGTAATGGCTTGTATCTGGAAACCGTGCTAGATACGTAGGCTCTGTCTCCAATAATCAGCGTAGCGTTTTCGAATTTCAATAGGAATGTGCCCGTTAGGCGGGTAGTCTCGTTGTTGATGGTTACTGATCCGTTGTATGATTAAGAAGTATGATTCCTGATGAAATTTCTTCGACTATAAGTAAGTGTTGGCTGTTGACGAGGGTGCCATCTGATGGAAGGCTCATTATTAGGTTTGGTATACACGTATTGTCGCTAATGTCCACTAAATTATTATTATTACATATTCTTAAACTATTATAATCCTTACATTCTGATTTGATACCATAGATATTGTTTGAACATTCTAAGATTTCCTTATATTCAATTTTGGCTGTTACATTTTCTTTTTTAATGGGTTTGGTTGTTACATATTTCTTTAGTTGTATTTGGTATACGTATGATATAAATAATTGTTTTGCGTAATTGTTAATGCTTCTTCTAGGTTTTTGTATTCAACATTTTCGTTTCTTAGTATATCTTCAATTACGTTAATTTCAATCATAGATAAAATGTAGGAGTTTATTATACCCCGCTTTGCCCAATGCACGGCATATTCAATATTTACTAGTTCTTCTTTAAGTAGTTTTGTATTATATTGTGTACTTAATGTTAAATTATCTTATTTTGTTTATTCTTTCTATTGATTTTTTGTTAATTAACACTTGTTGATTATTATTTTTCAATGAATTGTTGTATCATGTATCATTCTCTGAATAATTTCAAAGTCGTCGTGGTCTGGATTTCCTGCAATCCATTTCCACGTGCTTCCAATGAAATTTAAAGATCTTTTAGTTCGTCTCGAGGTGAGTTTTTGGAGTAGGGTTTGGAGCTGGGACAGGAAAGGATGAATTCAATAGGTGTTACTTATGTTGCTGTGTACCGTTTGCGCAATGTTATGTAGCAATTTCTAATACGCTTTTAGATCAATATCGTGGATTAATTTAATATTTCCGGTTTATACTTTGGCTATCCCGACTTTGATGGAGACTGATTGGGAGTTCGTATAGTCCAAGATTTGGACATCGGATCATGAAAGGTTTCTTTGACCTAGTTTCGTATATGGCTCTTGTGGATTACTTTCCCTGATTTTGTTTTAATTGTGGTCCTAAGGCTTTCCCGAACTATTTCTTTAGCATATCGTTTCGTAAGTTTAGAACCTAGCCTTTTATTTTGTTTTACGTAGACTACGTCCCCAGGGTTGTATTTTTTAATCTCGGCTCTTTTCTTATTGTGTTATTTTAGATCTTTTTGTTGCTTCTGCATTCATTTCTCAATATTACTCAGTCGCGTTTTCTTGTAATTTTCTGGTCCGGCATTGATTGTTCTTCTAAAAAATAAATCGACTGGGCTCTTTTGAGTGGTGGTGTGGAAGGAATGATTATATTCGCAGACTGCCCTTTCAAGTAGTTCCTCAAAATTTCTGTTAGTGACGTCCTTTTTTAAACATCTCATTATTTCTGATAGAGTGGAATGGAACCGTTCCACTTGACCATTTATCTCGCTTCACGGTGTCGTGAAGACCGTGATTTTGAGTTCATCCCTCAACATAAAAAGAATTGACGCTGAATTAAAGGACTTTTCGTTGTCGAATACTACGCATTGAGGAACACCGAATTGGTAAATGATTTCCCGAAGAGGCCGTCTGACATCCTCAATCGCCTGTGACTTAATTATTTTAACAATGGCAAATTTGGTGAACTTATCTATTAAAGTGAGAACTAAATGTTTCTCGATGGAGAAAATATCCAAGTGTATGGTGTGACCTGGGTATGGGGGTTTCGCCGGGTATGGGGGTTTCGCCAAGTACTGGATTGTTAGAGTGACGATCATACTTATTTTTCTTGCAGATTGAACAGAGTTTGGTGAATTGCTTGATTTTCTCAGCCATGCTAGGAAAATAATATTTTTCCATAATTTGGTTCTTATTTTCGTCTGGACCGCGATGAGCTCTGTTATGGGTTTCGAGGATAAATTCTTCTTGTCTGTCCGTGGAGGAAAATTCCTGAACAAATGATTGAGTATACCTTATTTTGTAGTTCGAGAAGTATAAAGGGTATATTTCCTGAACTATACCCATGACTCCGTCTGGGGCTAACAGTCCATTTAGTACGCTCGGATCTAAGAATCGTTTGAAGATGGATATTATTTTCTCTTTGGTATATTCAGGTTCTTCAATAACATGCCTTCGAAAGTTTTTAATTGGGAATTGCATTTGTTTTCGACTCGTATCACCTAATTTGAGGATTATCTGATTTCGAAAGACGTTTATTGGAGCTTCAATAGAGGGAATCAAATTTTGCGACGAGCTTTCGCTGCTATGTTGGCGTCAGTGAGTTTATTTGAGGCTCCTGTGGCGGTCGTGACAGAGCATCCGCAACTACGTTGCATTTACCCGGTTTATACTGGAGAGTATAGTCATATTCTTCCAGGATCGCCTTCCACCTTTTCATTTTACTATTATTGTTCTTATTACTAAGAGCAAATGTGAGCGGTTGGTGGTCCGTGACATGAGCAGAACCGTACAGGTAGTTTCTTTGCGAATTGAGGGCCCAAATTATTCCCAGCATTTGCCTTTCGTTGGTGGCATAATTCTCCTCTGTTTTGCACAAAGTCCTGGATATAAAAGTTATTGGTCTACCAAGTCGACAAGACTGCGCCAATAGTGAAATTGGATGCATCAGTGGTGAGATCGGAGTCTTTGCTGAAATTCGGATATATAAGCGTAGTGTCCTGCGAAGCTAGTGAACTTTTAATTTTATTGAAGGCCTCGACAGCCTCGGAGTTCATGTGAATTGGCTTTAGCTAGAAAGGTTTTTTTGGACTCGACCTTCTTCTCCACGGAGGAGGGATGATAACGGCTTTGCAATTTTTGCTTGTGAAGAATGTCATCGAGAGCTCGTTGGAAGATTGTCGGCGCGTTCTTAAGGTCGAAGGGTAATAGTGTAAACTCATACTTTCCATTATTTATGGAGAACGCCGTCTTCTCGATATCAGAATCCTTTAAGGGGATCTGATGAAATCCGCTTTTGAGGTCAAGCACAGTGAAGTATGCATTCCTACCCAGTTGGGATAAGACCTCATTTTTTTCTGGGATTGGGTATCGATCCGCAATAGTTACCGAATCGAGTTTTCTATAGTCAATCACTAGTCGATATTTTTTATTTCCCATGGAGTCGGGTTTCTTCGATACTACCCAAATAGGGGAATTGTACTGTGACAGCGATCGTCTAATTATACCATCCTCAAGAAGCTTCGAGATTTGTTTCTCCACTTCATCTTTCAGCGATATGGGGTAAGGATAAAATTTCGAGAAAACGGGTGAGTCCGTGTTCGTACGGATTTCGCCTACCACCTTTGTGGTGAAAGTTAACTTTTCATTGGGTTCGGAAAATAGGTTGGGGCAATCTTTGACAAGTGATTCAACAACTACATATTTGTTGAGCGTCAGATATAGAATCGATTTTTGAATTTATTAAGTTGATTGACTGCCTTTTCATCTGTTTAATTCTGATTTTAGGTCCATCGAGAATGGACAAGTAACTTTCCTTAGCATAGATGACTGCTGATAACTCCTTTAAAGTTACCTAGAATCGCATGGATCCTTCCATTCTTAAGGTGGGAAGAAGAAAGAATTTGATCCTCGGTTCTTTAAGGCGAAAAGATTTGTTTCAGCATAGTCGGTAATTCTGGTGCTTTCGCCTATTGAATTTGCTTTAAGGATTCGTTATTTGGGATAGGATTCTCGACGAGGGATGTAATTCCGGTTCGATCCAGTGTCTAATAAGTTTTCATAAATTTTGCCATTCCTCGTTTTCCCTTCGAAATAGGATAACGATGAGTCGGTTAGCCTAAAAAATGCTGATCAGTAAAGTCCTCGATCAAACTAGTTTACTCATATTTATCATTACCTTCATTAGCCTTCATATTTATCATACCTTCATTAGCTTGTTCCAAGGGCTGAAGGTATTCTTCTAGAGTTTGATCGTATTCGTTAGTTTGGGGTTCTGGGTCCTGATTGTGGTCGCGATAGAGGTCTGTATCTACATGAAAATTTGTCAGCCACTTATTTCGGTGAAATTGATTTGACTCCGATGCTCCTTGCTGGAGGATGGGTGTCTGTCCTCTTGGTGCAAACCGGTTAATCTGTTGTGACTTTGGTGCATGCTGTTGGGGTACTGGTGCCGGTTCACTTAGTGCAAATTGGTTTGGTTGATACCTAGTCTGGAAGCTTTGACCCTGGTCGACTGGTTATGACTTAGCGATCGGATTTGCTGTCGGCATGGATGGATGCCTTGGTGCAAAAGGTCTGTAATTTTGATTTCTGAATTGCGGTACGAATGGTTGAGGACGGAATACGGTATTGGGTTGGTTGTAAGAAAAGCAACGCGGTAGCGCAGCCCGAGGTAATTGTGGTTGAGTTCTTTTAGGAGCTGCTTGATTATTATAGGCATGGTTTGTCCTATAACTTTGATTCTCTAACTTGAGACACAGTGCGTGAGGCAAGTCTAGCGGCTCTCTCATAGCGAGTAAGCGCGCAAAATCGCCTCTTGGGCCACGAGTAAATATATCCAGTGCCTTGTCCCTATACGTTTGGGTCAAAAGGCGCATGGCATCGGGAGTCGCATCCATGCAGGATATTCCATTGAGGATTAAGGAGAGATGGGTGTAAACCATTTGGTAAAAATCTTGAACAGATTTATTCCCCTGTATGAGAGATGTCATTTGGTATTCTAACGTGGTTATGTTTCTTTTGTCAGCGTAGTGCATTGCTAAACACCTCGATATTGACTTCCAGTCGAGTGGAGTATTGTACGACTCCAGTGCTATATCTGCGTTGCCGACGATTTTGTTGCGTAGTACTTTTGTGTACCTATCAGGGGTTCATAGATGTCCAGGATACGCTCGACACTCTTTTTAGAAGAGCTAAACTCTCCTGGGTCACCAGAAAATTGTCTAAGGCATCGGACCACATCTGGAATTCTGTCCATGTCATCCAATTGATTTCTGTACTCACGGGCTATTGCCTGGTCTGTATCAACGAAATTATCGAAATTATGGTTTAAGTAACTATGGGCAATGGACGGAATCCTGGTCTCTAGGACCCGGTTTACTATGGATGGAATGAGAGTATCCAAAGCGGGAGTTGATATAACATCCCGGTTTGCATGAGATGTCGTTGACTGGAATGAGTTATTCTGATTCTGGTAGCCCAGAGAATTCTTTGGGGGTTGTCCATTGATAGGGCACTTCTATTGGGGGCAATTTGTGGATTTGGTTCGAAGAAATTCCCGTTGACGGAATTTGTGGCTGTAATGTAGATGCGCCTGAACGAAGGTCGGGCATTTTTGGGATATTCAGAGTCTAGGAAATTTGAGACGAAACTAAACTTAACACGTTTTAAATTTTCCTTATTCTGGGTATTAGCAATAGACGGTATATTTCACTTAATTTCTCTTATGTTGTGACTACATTTATATTAGAATTATGAAAATAAATATAGTACTTATTCTTTAGTTTCACTTGTTATTGGTATATTTTATTTTACGTAAGTTTTTTATTCACTTTGTTTTAAGATTCTTGCAATTTTAATTTCTTGAAAAAAAATTTTACTCCTATCCTAAGGGTATATTAAGTTTGACACATAGTTTGTAACATAGAGAAATAATCGAGATAGACCCTATAGGAGGATGAAATTTCATATCTGGGCTTCAGAGAAAAAGATACAGTACTAGTGTAAAAATTTTTGAAATCACTAAATTATATGAAACCGAAAAATTTTGTTAACACCAAATAATTAGACATTTAGATTCCCAATTCACAAACACAAAAGTTTGGCCACGCCCACTTTTTGGGAGCGTTTTCAACAAAAAAGCGACCTTGATGAAATTTTACATGTAACATCCTCAAACGTTCGACATTATAGCCATATTTCAGTACAAAATGCGATTTGGCCACGCCCACTTTATAGAAAGGAGGATAGGGTATCATACGATCCGTTTCAGATGGATTGTAGCTTTTCTGTATGTTTTTTGATAGTATAGTCCGGTCCCTTAGCCTTGGAATTGGTTTGTTGGGTATGTTCTTCAAAGCCGGAGCGTCTTGATGTCCCTCACGATTTGACTCAAACTGTTAAGAATTTGTATTTCTCCCTTTTCCGTCTTCTATTTAAGTTTTCAAACTGCGTAGACTCTTTACCATCCAAGTCCCAACCAAGTCCTAAATGTACTCTCATATTCTTTTTTTACCCTGTAGGGTATATTAAGTGTGATGTATTGTTTGTAACATAGAGAAATAATAAAGATAAACCCTATAAAGTATATATGTATTACTTATACTTTAAATTTAGAACTGGGAGAATGAAATTTCATATCTGGGCTTTGAGAAGAAGAACCAGTAGAAGCGTAAAATATTTCACTTCAATAAAAAAAACAATAATTCAATACAAAATTGCAATATGCCGCGCCCACTTTGGTAGTCCGTTCCACTGGGATTGTATCTTTTCTGCATGTTTAAGACACAGCTGCTTCGTTTTTGGTCACAAGTAGGATAAATTTAGGCATGCCCTTATTTCGTCAGCACAACACTTTTTTGTGTGACATAGTGTACTCATCCCAGACTATGACATTACATAGGACTTTACTTATTAATGTTGCAAAGAGGACTTGCAAATGTGTTTGCATTGAGATGTAGCTTGAATATTGAATGCGCAATCCCACTCCAAAAGTGTTGCAGCTATTCCAGACGAAGCTACATCAATACTCTTAACTTATCAAGCAACAGGTTATTGACAAAAATGTTTTCCGTTCCGCCTGCAGCGTCCAAGAACTAAATGTTATCATCTGTTGTTTTGAAACTTTGAATGATTTCATTATAACCTTTCCTCTTGTAGTTGAGAAGTGGGTTAGATCATCTATGTCATATGACATTTCTCTTAAGTAATCAAGGTTGACAGGAGTTTCACTAAGGGCTATGGTAATTCATAGTGATTAAAGGGTTGATATCCCAACATTCCCAACATTCAACTGCTATTTTATATCTTTACCCAGACCTTCACAAAAACCAGCATTATAGCGAACAGATCTCAATAACATAAATGAGAGACAGCAGCTTCCATCCAGTAAGCAGCTGGTGCGGGGTCAAAAGTCCATGGGTCAAAACTCCATAATAGACTTTTCACTCACCTTGGTGAGTCAAAATTTCACAAATCGATTGTGAACAAAATTTGTGTGGACTATTGACCTATCGATTGTGATCTTTTGGCTCACTAAGGTCATAAGTTCATAATTACTAAAAGTTCTTATTTTTCGTATGAACACAAAAATATAGTGGTTTTCATTCATACATTCTCTCCTGCTCTCTCTTTGCGAACTATAAATCAGGAGCGGATTGACATTGGTGAAATAAAGCCGCACTGTACATATAAGTTATGTACATGTACATGGAGGGGCATGCTGCCCCCCTGCAACCACCCTGCTTGGGGTCACTGTTGGATTTGGGGTAGGTGCGAGGTTGGGCGGTAGCAAAGTTTCTATATATCCATGTTTCGCTTGTTTTGAAACTTTGCCCATACCCAAACTCGCACCTACCCCAAATCCAACAGTGACTCCAAGCAGGGGGGTTGCAGGGGGGCATCATGCCCTCCATACATATTCCACTGTTTATGCATTGTGAACTTACTCGCCTTGAGATAGTTTTTCATACATTAGTACAGCCCTGGTTAGTACGGCAAGGCTAGTTTTGTATAGTAAACACAGGAATACGTATGGGGGGCATGCTGCCCTCTGCAACCCCCCTGCTTGATGTCGCTGTTGGATTTGGGGTAGGTGCGAGTTTGGGTGTCAGCAAAGTTTCTATATATCCATGTTTCGCTTGTTTCCAAATTTTGCCCATTATATAAATCATACGAATAATTATGGACTTTTGGCCCATTTCCTCTTTAAGATTGTGGACTTTTGACCCAAAATATTGTGTACTTTTGACCTACCGGGGTGGGTTATATGTATGTTCACAATCCATTATGGAGTTTTGACCCGTGGACTTTTGACCCTGCACCTAAGCAGCTACTGTCTTTAAGTTTGAAAAGGATGCAGGCTCTCGAACTTCGTGAAGTAGGAGATGGAGGTAATAGCACTCGACGTTGATCGGATGAACAATATAAATCCTACCGAGTAGATAGTCTTTTTATCCAGAGTGTTCGGGTACTTCCGTTCTCTGTTTCATCTTACAAAATTATTATTTCCACAGACGTAATAAAATACCTTTCAGTACAAAGGTACATAGATATGTATGTATGTATTCGGCGAAGTAATCGATGTTGCATAGTTCGAAAAATGCCATTAATGTTCTTTGGATAATTTTTCAATCTTTCCTTATTATCTTCTGAAAAAAGTAATCGTTCATGTATACTAAAACAAAGAATGGGTCAATCGGCATCTGAAATGTCGGTCTCATATACATAGGCTAGGATGGGTTCGGTTGGCAGGCTTCAGAAAGTACAGGTAGACTTAAGCCAGAATAGGCCCATTGTGATACCACAGTGTCTAGTGTCTTCAATTACTCGTTGAACCAACATGAGCTTATTATAAAGCGCTGGAGGCGGTTAATACTTATGTTAGCTAATTCGCCAAGGTTGCCGAAGAAGTACTCTCCTAGATACAGTTTCCTTCGAGTTGAAGGAGAGCTTGGCAAGTGCATAGGAGGTGAAGAATAGTCTCTTCCTCTTTCCTGTCCATGCAGCTTCTACAGAGGTCGTTTGCCAGCTTGGGCCAGATCTGTTTCGTGGTACAGTTCGACCACCTGCGGTTAGTAGTGTTAATCAAATATTGCTTAAATAAGAGTTTCCATGTAGCGAGAGCTACATGCCTCTCCTTCTCCGGTAGGATCGCTGGTGTCATATACTTATCATAATTTTTCTTCTCCTATTAATATCAGAATTAAACATACAGAAAAGCTTCAATCCGTCTGGAATGGATCGTATGATACCCTATCCGCCTTTTTATAAAGTGGGCGTGGCCAAATTGCATTTTGTACTTAAATATGACTGTAACGCCGACCTGTCGAATCGGTTTGATGAAACGCCCCCAAAAAGTGGACGGGGTCAAAAATTTTGTATAGGTGAATTGTAGGGAATCTAAATGCCTAAATACTTGGTCTTAACAACATTTTTGGGTTTCATATAATTTAGTGAAGTTATAAAAAAGTGGGCGTGGCAGCGGGCGGATTTTAAAAATTTGTACACTTGTACTGTATCGTTTTCTCAGAAGCTCAGATAAAAAAAAAAATTTAATGCCCAAAAAGCGGTGACATACGGACGGACGGACGGTCATCGGTCAATCGATTTCTCTATTGTTGCTGATCACGAATATATATACTTTATAGGGTCTATCTCGATTTTTTCTCTATGTTACAAACTATGTGCCAAACTTAATATAACCTTAGGATAGAGTATAAAAAACATAAAAAAGCTACAATCCGTCTGGAACGGATCGTATGATACCCTATCCTCCATTCTATCGAGCCCCTATAAAGTGGGCGCGGCCGTATTGCATTTTCTTTACCGAATTGCGATGATAACTTCGAACGTTTGAGAATGTTACATGTAAAATTTCATCAAAATCGGTTTTTTGATCAAAACGCCCCCAAAAAGTGGACCTGGTCAAAACTTTTGTATGGGTGAATTATAGTGAATCCTAAATATTTGGTCTTAACAAAATTTTCCGGTTTCATATAATTTAGTGAAGTTATTAAATTTTGAGATAGGAGGATGAAATTTTATATCTGGGCTTTTGAGAAAGAGAAACTGTGCAAGTGTAAACATTTTTGAAATCCGCCCACTGCCACGCCCAATATTTCATAAAGACCACCCTTGAAGTAATTGCTCCGGACGAGAATCAGGACAGTGTAGAAGAATCTGATGTGTCTGGAGCTGCAGGTCCATCGACGCAAAAGGGAACGGGCACCAAGCCCAAACCAGTTAAACGAATCGCAGAAGAATCGACAGCCGATGTCCGCAAGGAAGAGGTACCAGTTGAAGGAATTAAACTTATAAGAAGGCAGAAAATAGTAGCAGAATCATTGAAGCAGCTTATCGACAGTCTCGATGAAGCAGATGCATCGACCAAATCAAAATCCCTCTACGAGTTGAAGATTTAAGGCATCAACAAATATTGGACCCATTTAGAGGGGCTTCACCAAGACTTAGGAGAGCTCACTCAAGACCCCAGCACGCTAGGGTACGACGTGGATGAATACATTGAGTTGGAAGACAAGGTAGAAATCAAAACTAGTAATATGGCTATCTACCAAGTTGGAAACACCTTCAGAGACTTATCATCAAGCACCACAGTCCACCTCATCCATGCTACAGCTGCCAAAAATTACCATTCCAAGATTTGATGGAGATTATGCAAAGTGGCGTCAGTTTTCTGATCTCTACTTGCAGATGGTCCATAGACAACCGTTCAAAAACTGCCAAAAAATGTGGTACCTCAAAAGTAACTTAGTGGGCGAAGCAGAAAAGCTTTTAAAACATTTTTCGTTGTCAGATGACAACTACAACGCAGCATGGAAGATGCTTCAAGATAGATACGAGAACAAAAGATTACTTGTTGCCTCGCTTGTAAACAAGTTGCTCAACCAACCAAGCCATGCTTCCGAACAACCATCCGCCGCCCACATCAAGGCTTTGCATGATACAACAAAAGAATGCTTATTGGGTTTAGAAAACCTAAAGATGTCAACATCAACTTGGGATCCACTTCTCCTCCGCATTCTTTACAAGAAATCGGATCGAAGTACACATGCCCTTTACGAACAAGGTTTGACAAGCCCTAAGGAGTTGCAGTCTGTAGAGGAATTCCCAACATTCCTTGAGGTACGCTTCCAGTCGCTCGAAGCTCTTGGGAATAAAGGCAAAGGAACTGATGAGTTCAAGACCCAGAAAAGATCCTCAGCACCATTGACATCAACTATAACAAATAAGCAACAATCACCCGCGGAATGCGTTGTATGTAAAAGAAACCATTTCTTGTATCAATGCACCAACTTTTTACAAATGAATGCAACTAAACGTAACCAGCTAGTATCCCAAGAAAAACTTTGCAAGAACTGTCTCAGGAAGGGACATTATGCATTCAATCGCTCGCTCAGAGGATGTAAAATTTGCTCAGAGAAACACAATACCCTATTACACTACGATATTCAACTACATTGTTCTACATCTAGCGCTAATACCAAGTCACTGCCTAGGTCAACACATACCAACTCAGCAGCTGCGAGCATGCAGAAACTGCAAAACGAACGTCAACACTCACCAAAACAGCAAATCATATGAAGGAAAAATTCATCATTCTCGGTACTGCGAGAGTAAAACTTTTAAACAGCATTGGAACAGAGATTGAATGCCGTGCACATCTGGACTCCGGATCACAGGTCAATCTTATCAGCGATCGGGCCGTTAAAAGGCTTGGTTTAACATCAGCATCTACTAACATGCTTATTCAAGGGATCGAACAAGGTCAAAGGAAGACACAAAGGAGGGTAAACGTTATACTTAGTTCTACAAGGAATGCCTTTTCAACCAGATTAGAGACCTTCGTACTAAGCAATATTATATCACCACAACCGATTAAAAAATTGGATATCTCCTCCTGGAATACACGACACAATATTCAGTTAGCAGATCCTACGTTCCACAATCCCGAATATATTGATGTTCTTCTGGGGAGTGAGCTTTTCTTCCAACTCCTCTCTATTGGTCAAATTAAGTTGGGAGTAAACCTACCAACGTTGCAAAATAGGAATGCCAAGGAAAAGGGCTAAAAACATGAGAGCGGCAAACATGCAAACGAGACAGTGACGGCCGGTATGTAGTAAGTCTGCCATTCTCAAATGATCCAAAATCCCTAGGCCAATTGAAGGATATCCCTCTTCGGCGATTTCTATCACTCGAACGGAGACTGGTAAAACAGCCAAAGCTGCACCAGCAATACACCGCTTTTATGGAAGAATATCAGAAACTGGGGCACATGAAGGAAGTCAATATTAACTCTATACCATCACCTCACTGCTTTCTTCCACATCATTGTGTGATGAAGCCGGGCAGCAGTTCCACAAAGTTAAAAGTAGTGTTCGACGCCTCGCAAAAACCACAACCAATATCTCACTTAACAACATTCTACATACTGGACCGGTACTTCGAGAACAACTATTCACCATACTTCTACGATTTCGGCTACCCTGCTTCGTGTTCACAGCCGGCATTGAAAAAATGTACAGGCATGTTGCAGCGTTTGGCACAAGACGAAGGGGCCAGATATCCCCTTGGAGCTGATGTTGTACAGTAGAACTTCTACAGGAGCAGATAGTATAATCACAGCTCGTGATATGCAGTCACAACTTGTCTGATTGCTCAGCACGGCAGGCTTCAAGCTGCGAAAATGGTGCGCTAACCATCCTGAGCTACTTAATGGTATCGTACAGGTACAGTGGTAGTCACCGCTAAGATATATTTATAGGAATTGTGAGGATTAAAGCAGGATTTGGATGCCTCTTTACCAGTCAAGCTGCATAGAAGATGGACAAAATTCCGAACCAGTCCTCTCCCTGGAAGGAATCGGTGTGCCTCGACACGTATTTGAGAACACTATTCCAGTCAGTTACATGCATTTGCTGAAGCATCCGAGAAGGCTTATGGTGCTGCGATATATATAAGCATCTACAGATGCTCATCAAAAATTAATAGTACGGCTCTTGTGTTCCAAATCTAGGGTAGCTCCACCCCCAAAGAAAATAACGCTCCCAAGATTAGAACTCTGTGTGGCGGAATTAGCAGCTAAACTCCTTGACAGAGTAAAGCGATGCCTTAAAATAGAAAACCAGCCATCTTACCTTTGGACTGTTTCCGAAATAGTTTTAGCATGAATAAACTCGACTTCATCCGAATTTCAGGTTTTCGTATTTCGTATTTCGAAACCGAATAGCGTCCATCCATACCACAGCAATGGAGACACGTGAGATCCAAGGAAAATCCAGCGGAACCGCTCTCTAGGGGTATACCGCCAGAAAAATTGAGCACTTGTAACTTGTGGTTTTACGAACCACCGTTCTTACATGGTAATGAAACAATTTGGCCTCTTCCGTACACGAAGAACACTGAGTGCAATCTAGAGCGTTCTGCAGCAAACGTTACCACCGAAAAAGAAGTTCCTACCGACAGTTTTATTGACACTTTCAATCACAGGAATTCTTTTAAAAGACTGGAATATATTATTTCCTATGTACTACGTTTCATCAACACCAGACAGAAGACAAATTATCACACACGGGAACTCCAAGCTGCTGAATTAGAAAATTCACGATATAGAATAGTGGAGATCATACAACAGGAAGGGTTTAAAGATACGCCTCGAAACGCCCAATGCTTCTTCCTTATGGACATCCGGGAACAAAGATGATACTAACTGAATTACATTTCAATAATCGCCACGTTGGTCCACAAGCATTACTTGGAATCACCAGACAAACTTATTGGCCTATTAATGGAAAAATAATTGCGAGATCCATCGTGCAACATTGTCTTTTTGCACAAGGACAAGACCTAAGATGTTAAGTCAGTTAATGGGAAACCTTCCATCGTTAAGAGTACAACCTTCAAGACCTTTTCTAAATTCTGGAGTGGACTTTTGCAACACATTCATTGCAATCCAACCATCTTTTCCGTACCTGCTAGTAAACTTATTTCGCGATCAATATTACCCATTAACCGAGCAAGAACTAAGTTCTTGCACCTCAATAGAGGAAGAAAAAACCATATGCAAACAACAGCGACCCATTTACAAAAATGGATCTCTAATCAGCTGTGAAATTACTTTCATGAATCAAGCCAAACAGTCCTTTTCATGTCGTATAGCTAAAGTAGAAGGAGGGCCTCATTGGATTCAACTGCATGCACCAAATCAATGGGTATATTCGTTAGATGAACGAACAACGCTTAATGTGGTTTGTGGCGAAAATGTTACCCAGTTTAGTCTTCACCAAGCAGGTCTACTAAAAATGCAATCACGATGTGTCATTACGCAACACCGATTCACCATACAAGCACACAATTTGCTTTAATCAGAAAGAATAATATCATATACTCCACCTACCAATATCACTGAAACACTGGTCCCCAATCTCACCATGCCAACAATGCACTTGGCACCGCCATATTTACCAGTCTGCCGCTTATAACAAATCCACATCAGAATAAGCGCTATTTCTGCTATAGCAATCACCGTAACAGATGTCACAGTTTTTCACCTTTTTTTTGCCCCGACCCATCGCACTTCCTGGATGGCGGTGATGTTTGCCTTATCAAGGGCCTTTGCTAATTCTTCGGCTACACGCGGTCTGTTAACAGTCCGAACATTCCACTTACAGATCCGAAGGTCGTTGTTGGTATTTCGATTGCTGGGGTCAACAGTAAAATCGTCCTTATCCGAGGCTTGTTTGGGTTTCAGAACTATGTATTTCGGGGACGGGAAATTACCCTTACGCACAACCCCCAACCTGGAGGACCAGTTCCTTTCTATAGCCAAAAGAGGGCCGGATTTTCCAGAGTCAGTAATACACTTCGAGGATATGAGTGCTGCCGTTGTCCCATTAAGGGTTCCTCCGCCACCAACTCTTTTCCAACACCCTGGTTCAGTATTAGAGGTCCCTATAAACCCGGGATTCCAATAAGTCAAAGCAGCTCCTATAGGGATTGCACTAGATAGTTCGGCCTGACTGGAACTGTGGACGCCACCGTTGATTCTATTTAGAGAATTCGTCTTTCTAATTCTATACAACCAACGATTTATCAAGCAGAATTATTTCTATAAGTTAAGTGTTTACGGAAAGAAATTGCTAAAGTCCATTAACCCAACACACATCTTACGACCACGCAAAGATTTTTATAAGAATTTCGATTTTATATTATAGCACACAAAATCAACAAACTTTTTAAAAACATACAAAAAAGCTACAATCCGTTTAGAATGGATCGATACCCTATCCTGCTTCATATGCAGCCCTTATGAACTACGACAATAACTTCGAACGTTCGAAGATGTTACATGTAAAATTTCATGAAAAGCGGTTTATTGATTAAAACGCATCCAAAAACATCCTCTCCCATGAATCTCTATCCGTGAATGCATGTGAATAATATATTACAGTCATCAGCTGATTGAATTTCCTTTAGTGTGAACTAAGTTTTGCATGTGTTGGAAAATTGAGAGATAAATTTCCTTTTTGCTTTGTTCCGAGAAATTCACCCCAATAGCTAAAAATTAATTCAGCTCTACAGTACTGTTCTTCATATCCATTAAATCATCTTTTTGCACTGAATTCAATGCTGCAATTAGATATTGTCATACTCCTTTCGTTTAATAGTTATAGCACTTTCAAATTGCAATTTGAAATAATAGCGAATAACAACAAAACAAATCCATGGTGGTCTATTTTTGACACCAAGATGGCTGCGTCCATGGGTTCCCCATCGCTCAAAGAATGTGTCCGTGAGGTCCCATTTGATTTGCATTGAAACACCTATACACCTAAAGAGCGATGGGGAAAAACAGATGTTTTCTGCTGCGTTTTCGCTTGAGGGTCGAAAGAGAGACACCCTCTAAGTTGACTATCTGTATAAGTATATAATCTGAGATCTCGCTATTATGGCCGATTGTCGACCTATGGAGACCAGGATTAATTTAATGGTTTCTATGAATGAAAACACATAATCGTTAAGAGTTACAAAATATCAATTAAGTAAAAAAGCTTAATTTACTTACTTACTTAGGTGGCGCTACAGTTCGGGGTGAACCTGGGCCTCAACTAACAAGCCTCTCCAGTTAGCCCGGCCCTTAGCTAACTGCCTCCAGTTGCGCACTCCAAGCTTGTTCAGGTCCCCTTCAACTTGTGCGCGCCACCTAAGGCGAGGTCTTCCTCTGCTGCGTTGTCCCTCCGGGTGTGATTCGAAGACTCTTCGGGCCGGAGCACTGGTGTCCATTCGCTCTACATGTCCTAGCCATCTCAAACGATTAATGCGCAGTTTTTTGACTAGGTCGATGTCGCTGTACAGCTCGTATAGTTCGTCGTTGAATCTTCTCCTCCAAAGCCCGTCAACGCAAACGGGACCGAATATTTTGCAAAGAATTTTTCTCTCGAAACGACCGAGGATATCTTCATCCGCTTTTGATAAAGTCCAAGCTTCAGCGCCATAAAGCAGGACTGGGATGATCAAGGTTTTATATAGAGTCTCCTTAGTTGTTCGGGATAGGGCCTTACTACTCAATTGCCTTCTGAGCCCAAAGAAACAGCGATTGGCAAGAGTTATTCTTCGTTTTATTTCTGCTGAGGTGTTATTTTCAGAATTGATAGCAGAGCCGAGGTAGACAAAGTCCCTTACTACCTCAAAGTTAATTTAATTTCAGTTAAAAATTCAAGAATGAGATTGACATAAAAGTGCGGAAACGGAAAACTTTTCCGTACCTACATACGTTTCATGTGCCAACAAAAAGAACTAAATTTCACACATTAAACAAATACATACGTTGTTAATTAATATATTTCTGTAAGGGCGACGGAAGCCACTATTCAAGTCAAGTGTCTTATAGCTAGACAGTAACAGTCATGCGTGCACAGTAATATCGTATTGCCAAGATTATAAAACCCATAAATTACAAAAAATACTGTTGGACTTCGCGTTAATGATTTAATTTCCTATTAACCCTCCTTAATAGAGATGAGAAAATCGTTCACGGAGCACTGATCCATATGTTCACATCCAAAATAGCAACCTTAATTAAAACAGTATTTAATATTGTAATGTAACATATATGTGTATGTACATATATGTGTATGTACATATGTGTGTAATAATGTACATACGATATGAATGGATTAATACATGTGAACGGGTAAGTATGGAACTAAAGGCCAGTTTCCATTGTGGGATTTCTTAAAATTTAGAAAACATAATAATGACACATCTTAACAGAACACAGGGAATTTATTTAAGTAGAATTCAGATTCTCATAATATTTTATATTCAAATTTACGTAAAACCAGTTGTTGTTCCTACATTATGGCAACTTAGGTTGTAAAAATGTAAATTTGCTACACGCAAAATTTTAGAATAAAAAATAGTTCCTACAAGCATATAAATACAGGAAACGCAAGTTCCGCAATCATTTTAGTTTTGGTTCTTCTTTGGATAAGAAAAGGAAAACTACAAAAATGGTAGGTTTCTAATTTTATAATTAATTTTATTGGATTGGACACGTGTATACAGTTACTCTTAAATTCTACGTTAATATTTTTTTTAGAAACTGTTTGTTGTATTATTCGCCATTGTAGCAACAACTGTTGCTACTAAAGTAACAACGGAGTATCTTCCACCGTTAGAGCAGTCTTTACCAGCTCCAATCAACGAATATCTGCCTCCTGTTGAAAGCGAACCAGCACACACACTTGCCGATGATGGTTACCGCTACAAAACAGTACGCAGGTTACGATACCGTCACCGTCGTGATGTCAACGAACTGCCGTCTAATGAGTACCTTCCGCCAGTACAACAATCAGTCGTAGCTCCAGCTCCTTCCCAAGAATACTTGCCACCTGTAAGTGCAGTTGCTCAACCTGATACTGTTCTTGCTGATGACGGATATCGTTACAAGACCGTTCGTAGGTTGAGATACCGCCACCGTCGTGATGTCAATGAACTGCCTTCTAATGAATACCTTCCGCCAGTACAGCAGTCAGTCGTAGCTCCAGCTCCTTCCCAGGAATACTTGCCACCTGTAAGTGCAGTTGCTCAACCTGATACTGTTCTTGCTGATGACGGATATCGTTATAAGACCGTTCGTAGGTTGAGATACCGCCACCGTCGTGATGTTAACGAATTGCCTTCCAATGAATACCTTCCACCAGTACAACAATCAGTCCCAGCTCCAGCTCCATCTCAGGAATACTTGCCACCAGTAAGTGCAGCTGTTCAACCTGATACTGTTCTTGCTGATGACGGATATCGTTACAAGACCGTTCGTAGGTTGAGATACCGCCACCGTCGTGATGTCAATGAACTGCCTTCTAATGAATACCTTCCACCAGTACAACAATCAGTTCCAGCTCCAGCTCCTTCCCAGGAATACTTGCCACCTGTAAGTGCAGTTGCTCAACCTGATACTGTTCTTTCTGATGACGGATATCGTTACAAGACCGTTCGTAGGTTGAGATACCGCCACCGTCGTGATGTTAATGAATTGCCTTCCAATGAATACCTTCCACCAGTACAACAATCAGTCCCAGCTCCAGCTCCATCTCAGGAATACTTGCCACCAGTAAGTGCAGCTGTTCAACCTGATACTGTTCTTGCTGATGACGGATATCGTTACAAGACCGTCCGTAGGTTGAGATACCGCCACCGTCGTGATGTCAATGAACTGCCTTCTAATGAATACCTTCCACCAGTACAACAATCAGTTCCAGCTCCAGCTCCTTCCCAGGAATACTTGCCACCTGTAAGTGCAGTTGCTCAACCTGATACTGTTCTTGCTGATGACGGATATCGTTATAAGACCATTCGTAGGTTGAGATACCGCCACCGTCGTGATGTTAACGAATTGCCTTCCAATGAATACCTTCCACCAGTACAACAATCAGTTCCAGCTCCAGCTCCTTCCCAGGAATACTTGCCACCTGTAAGTGCAGTTGCTCATCCTGATACTGTTCTTTCTGATGACGGATATCGTTACAAGACCGTTCGTAGGTTGAGATACCGCCACCGTCGTGATGTTAACGAATTGCCTTCCAATGAATACCTTCCACCAGTACAACAATCAGTCCCAGCTCCAGCTCCATCTCAGGAATACTTGCCACCAGTAAGTGCAGCTGTTCAACCTGATACTGTTCTTGCTGATGACGGATATCGTTACAAGACCGTTCGTAGGTTGAGATACCGCCACCGTCGTGATGTCAATGAACTGCCTTCTAATGAATACCTTCCACCAGTACAACAATCAGTTCCAGCTCCAGCTCCTTCCCAGGAATACTTGCCACCTGTAAGTGCAGTTGCTCAACCTGATACTGTTCTTTCTGATGACGGATATCGTTACAAGACCGTTCGTAGGTTGAGATACCGCCACCGTCGTGATGTTAATGAATTGCCTTCCAATGAATACCTTCCACCAGTACAACAATCAGTCCCAGCTCCAGCTCCATCTCAGGAATACTTGCCACCAGTAAGTGCAGCTGTTCAACCTGATACTGTTCTTGCTGATGACGGATATCGTTACAAGACCGTCCGTAGGTTGAGATACCGCCACCGTCGTGATGTCAATGAACTGCCTTCTAATGAATACCTTCCACCAGTACAACAATCAGTTCCAGCTCCAGCTCCTTCCCAGGAATACTTGCCACCTGTAAGTGCAGTTGCTCAACCTGATACTGTTCTTGCTGATGACGGATATCGTTATAAGACCATTCGTAGGTTGAGATACCGCCACCGTCGTGATGTTAACGAACTGCCTTCTAATGAATACCTTCCACCAGTACAACAATCAGTTCCAGCTCCAGCTCCTTCCCAGGAATACTTGCCACCTGTAAGTGCAGTTGCTCATCCTGATACTGTTCTTTCTGATGACGGATATCGTTACAAGACCGTTCGTAGGTTGAGATACCGCCACCGTCGTGATGTCAACGAACTGCCTTCTAATGAATACCTTCCACCAATACAGCAGTCAGACGTAGCTCCAGCTCCTTCCCAAGAATACTTGCCACCAGTAAGCGCAGCTGTTCAACCTGATACTGTTCTTGCTGATGATGGTTACCGATACAAAGTTGTACGAAAATTAAAATACAGGCGACATTAGAGGCTAGGAATTGATATTTTAAAACCGAGAAACCATTGTGTATTAAAATATAAATTACTTCGAAGAGTTATATATTTTTGTTTTACTGTTGTTTATACCCTATCCTAAGGGTATATTAAGTTTGACACATAGTTTGTAACATAGAGAAATAATCGAGATAGACCATATAAAGTATATTCGTGATCAGCATCAATAGCGAAATCGATTGAGCGATGACCGTCCGTCCGTCCGTCCGTCCGTCCGTATGTCACCGCTTTTTGGGCCTTAAATTTTGAGCTAGGACGCTGAAATTTCATATCTGGGCTTCTGAGAAAAAGATACAGTACAAGTGTAAAAATTTTTGAAATCCGCCCACTGCCACGCCCACTTTTTCATAACTTCACTAAATTATATGAAACCGAAAAATTTTGTTAAGACCAAATATTTAGGCATTCAGATTCCCTACAATCCACCCATACAAAAGTTTTGGCCACGCCCACTTTTGGGGGCGTTTTCATCACAAAACCGATTTTTGGGCCTTAAATTTTTAACTAGGACGCTGAAATTTCATATCTGGGCTTCCGAGAAAAAGATACAATACTAGTGTAAAATTTTTTTACATCCGCCCACTGCCACGCCTACTTTTTTATAACTTCACTAAATTATATGAAACCGAAAAATTTTGTTAAGACCAAATATTTGGGTATTTAGATTCCCTACAATTCACCCATAGAACAGTTTTGGCCACGCCCACTTTTTGGGGGCGTTATCATCAAAAAACCTATTTTGATAAAATTTTACATGTAACATCCTCAAACGTTCGACATTATAGCTATATTTGAGTACAAAATGCAATTTGGCCAAGCCCATTTTGTAGAGAGGAGGATAGGGTATCATACGATCCGTTCCAGACGGATTGTAGCTTTTCTGTATGTTTTTAGAAATGTGTCGTCATCGTTTCCGAAGTATACACATCGGAGGTTTTATAAAATGTAGGCATGATCCAATGTTGATTAACGTTTTAGTGGATTTGGTATAGTACGTACAGAAGCCTAATTCAATTATTGGAGAAAATTAAAACAATCAGAAAAGCTGCATTCCACTTGGAACAGATTGTATAGTAACCTATCCTTCTTTCCATTAGCCCTCATAAAATGCAAGTAGGATATTATTTTTATTTGCACCTAACCTATAACTATTGGCTTTCTTAAAAAAATGGAACTCGAGATTTTAGTGAAAGTTGGCATTACTATGATGAATAAGTTGCCCGCTCGATTGCAATCTGAATGGCTGGACGGATTTGTTTCAAACTTCATATCTGGAATCTGTAGGAGCACAATTCGAGGCCAAATAGAAATTTTCATTTTAACCTCAAAATTCATTGTAACGCAGTGCCACTAGCAGCTGTATAACCCACAATAATAACACAACCTCCTCCATCTTTTACCGTCAAACACGGAAGCTCCGTGATAAGTTTTTTTCTGGACTATTTGGCTATCTTCGGAGCGAAATTTTAATTTTATCGAGACGATAAGGGACAGAACGGAGTTCTACTTTCAAGAGCAAAACGACCTAGAGCATACTTCACACGTTGTACGCAAATGCTTACTGTATGGAACGGATCGCATCATACCCTATCCTTCTTCTTATTTAGTCCCTATAAAGTGGTTGCGGGCGCCGTGGCTCAAGTGGCTAGTGCGTTGGACTACGGACGAGGGGTTCCAGGTTCAATCCCCAAGCAACACCTAAAATTTCTTTCACGGCCCCACCTCTCGCGAGCGTCTAAAAAACATCAGAAAGTAAAACTGTCATGAAAAAGCTTCTCAAAACAAAACATACAGAAAAGCTGCAATCCGTCTGGAACGGATCGTATGATACCCTATCCTCCTTTCTATCGAGACCCTATAAAGAGTGGGCGTGGCCGTATTGCATTTTCTTTACTGAATAACTTCGACCGGATCCGGCATTAAACAAAAGGCCCCTTCCATTCGTGTGAAGAATATAAAACGCACAGCACGAGTGGTTGTGAGAAGCTAGGTCCTGGGTCCGATGGACCTGTCGCGCCAAAAATTTGTATTTTTTTTTTTTAAACTAATACTACATAATTTGTAAAACATAACAATGTAAGATAAAATAGATATGAAATATAAGAAATTCAATTGGCATTCTATATTTTTTATACATAGGTAATAAAAATAGAGTTGAGTGCCATTTCAATGATTAAATTATACATTCCAAAAATCAAATTATTTGGGTGCGTTGACCCTTGAAAAAAAAAAAAAATCAAGAATTAAGATACATAAATATTAAAATATTAATAAAATTATCGAAAGGGAACATATTTACTTTAAAACTTTATATAATAAGCAATAAAATTTAAGATTAATATTATATTAAACCAGATAGTCAGAAAGAATAGATTCCACGCTAGAGAAATTAAAATTGAGAAGTCAATTTTTTACTAGTATAAGAAATGTTCCAGGTACAGTTGTTTTTCTGAACGATAGAGGAAGTTTATTGAATAAACGATGCGACGAAATATAATAAAAATTATGATAGTAGTATGGAAAGAAGGCACAGAAACAGAGAATGAAAAGTTTCCACGTAAATTATAATTTGGCAGTAAGCAGAAATTACGATTACCAGATTTAAAAAAGAAATACTTCAGCACCTTAAAACAATACAGATGACGAACAGGTAGAATTTTTAAGTCACAGAACAAAGGGTAACTAGGATGTCGAACAGGTTTATGGCATAATTTTCGTAGAATATATTTCTGAAACAGTAAGAGAGAATTTATTTTATTTTTAAAAGTACCTCCCCAGCAAGCCATATTGTAATTTTGAGTGAAAAATTCCAAAATAGATTGTTTTTAAGAGCATTCTTGAACGGACATTGCGCAAATTGACGTTTTCGATCAGGAAGCATTAATCACTGCAGCTTAGGTTATTATTAAAGGTAGGAGAAGACAAGCCAGGGCTACATTTGCAAATATTAAGTTTGAATTTTCGGAACTCTGGTGAATGAAAGTATATATTAACTTTAGGATCCGGTATAGTCGACAGACTAAAAAACGTTACCTTTGTCTTGGCACTTATAACCAAGTTTTGCTTGGAGAACCAGGTTCTTAGAAGATGAAGGTCCATATTTATGTCTGAAATCAGGTCTAGTCGAATATCTGAACCATACGAGAAACCTACATCATCTGCAAAAGCAGTTGGCGAGCCTTTGAACTTAAGTGCAAAAAAGAGAGTTAATATAGATCAGAAAAAGAATGGGACCTAAGTTTAAAAACATAAGATCACTCCTAATTTCCTTAATCTTCACTCTTTGTGATCTGTTTTTCAGGTACGATCTAAACCATTTTAACATGAAGCCTCGAAATCCTGCTTTTTCAAGTTTATTGAGAAGAATAAGGTGATCGACCATATCAAACGCTATAGTGATATCAATAAAAAGACCAGCAGTAGCCTTCTTATTATCGAGGTTAAACATCACATTACCACAAAATTGTAAAAGTGCATTATCGGTAGATTTACCTTTTTGGAAGCCAAGATTAAGAAACTTAGTTTTTAAAAGATAACGCACTGTCCTGTTTTTTTTTTGTATAAAGTGGGCGTGGTCGTATTTACATATTTTACGTACTACATTTATTGATAACTACGAATGTTTGATAACTTCGAAATTCCATCTAATCGGTTTTTTTATGGAACAGCCCCAAAAAGTGGACGTGGCCAAAATTAATGTATGAGTGAATTGTAGACAATCTGAATATCTAAATATTTGTGCTTAATAAAATTTTTTGGTTTCATATAATGAGTGAAGTTATGAAAAAGTGGGTGTGACAGTGGGCGGATTTCAAAAATGTTTACATTTGTACTGCTTTTCTTTCTCAAAAGCCCATATATGTACATATGTACATATGTATGAAATTTCGTCCTCCTAGCAAATTTAAGTCCCAGAAAGCGGTGACATGCGGAAAGACTGACATGCATGACTCAATCGTTTTTGCTATTGATACTGATCATGAATATACATACATATGGCTAGTTAAGAACAAAACTGATCCAAGTAAAATTTTTAGAAAAACTGAGCTAAGTATGTCTTGGGCTTCAAAGACATTAATTTAGTTAGTGCAAAAGTGATCCTAGTGCTATCGAACACTTCTTCTAATATCTATGTATCATAAAAAAACATGTTGTAATTAGACACAATTGAAGAGAATAATGAAGAAAACGCGTTTTGTTCATTATTTCAATAATCACAAAATACTACTTGGATCACTTCTGTTCTTAACTAGCCATATATACTTTATAGGGTCTATCTGGATTATTTCTCTATGTTACGAACTATGTATGTATCAAACTTAATGTTATCACCCAGGGGACAGAATATACCCACGGTAGGCATGCCTGTTGTAAAAGGCAAAGTCGCCGCCTTCCTAAGATTACGGCAATAAAAAAAGAAAATGTATGCAACGAACAAAATTATACGCCGTGCTCCGAAAGAGGCTCGACGAAATAGCGCTGTTTGCGGGAGCTCAAAAGTCAAATTGAGAAATTTGAATCAGAGAATAAAGTATTTTTGCTTCAAAACGAGTGATTAAAAATGCAGACGGATATTCATAGCGAGCCTTCTCGGGGTAGCCACCATCACTACATTATGGACGAGGAAGAACTGACGTGGGAAAGAAATTGGATACTTAAATGAAAACCATCTAAAAAACGCAAGGCTGATTCATCGCTCGAGGTTGTTCCGCAACACGAATCTGATTGTAAAGCCCAACCAAAAGCAGAAAAGCAAATCGGAAGCAAACGTGCCCCTCCTCCAATAAATATTACAAGAGTTAATCTGCAACTCCTCTGAGGAGAATTTTAAAAACATCGATCGCTACAGAATTTAAAGTAACATCCTTGCGAAACGATGCATGGAAAATCAAAGTTAATGACGCTGAAGGCTATCGGGCTGTATCTCAAAGCTTAACAACGAGAAAATCCCACGGCACACTTACGAAGGCAAGTGTGAGAGACCTTTGAGGGTCATAGCTAGAGAGCTTCATTTATCATGTGCTAAAGAAGAGGTTATAGGTGATCTACGCGATAGAGAATATAACATTCTCCACGCCGTGAACCTTTTAAAAAACATACAGAAAAGCTACAATCCGTCTGGAACGGATCGTATGATACCCTGTCCTCCTCTCTATAAAGTGGGCGTGGCCAAATTGTATTTTGTACTCAAATATAGCTATAATGTCAAACATTTGAGGATGTTACATGTAAAATTTTATCAAAATAGGTTTTTTTATTATAACGCCCCCAAAAAGTGGGCGTGGCCAAAACTGTTCTATGGGTGAATTGTAGGGAATCTAAATACCCAAATATTTGGTCTTAACAAAATTTTTCGGTTTCATATAATTTAGTGAAGTTATAAAAAAGTAGGCGTGGCAGTGGGCGGATGTAAAAAAAATTTACACTTGTACTGTATCTTTTTCTTGGAAGCCCAGATATGAAATTTCAGCGTCCTAGTTAAAAATTTAAGGCCCAAAAAACGTTGACATACGGACGGACGGACGGACGGACGGACGGACGGACGGACGGACGGTCATCGCTCAATCGATTTCGCTATTGATGCTGATCACGAATATATATACTTTATAGTGTCTATCTCGATTATTTCTCTATGTTACAAACTATGTGTCAAACTTAATATACCCTTAGGATAGGGTATAAAAAGTGACAAAAAAATCAGTTTACATGGTTAAAAAAAAACATACAGAAAAGCTACAATCCGTCTGGAACGGATCTTATGATACCCTATCCTCGTTTCTATAAAGTGCTCATGCCCAAATTGCATTTGGTACTCAAATATGGCTATAACGTCGAACGTTTGAGTATGTTACATGTGAAATTTTATCAAAATAGGTTTTTTGATGAAAACGCCCCCAAAAAGTGGGCGTGGCCAAAACTGTTCTATGGGTGAATTGTAGGAAATCTGAATACCTAAATATTTGGTCTTAACAAAATTTTTCGGTTTCATATAATTTAGTGAAGTTATGAAAAAGTGGGCGTGGCAGTGGGCGGATTTGAAATTTCAGCGTCCTAGCTCAAAATTTAAGGCCCAAAAAACGTTGACATACGGACGGACGGACGGACGGACGGACGGACGGTCATCGCTCAATCGATTTCGCTATTGATGCTGATCACGAATATATATACTTTATAGTGTCTATCTCGATTATTTCTCTATGTTACAAACTATGTGTCAAACTTAATATACCCTTAGGATAGGGTATAAAAAGGAGAAAACTACCCGACTGTGGCGACTGTTTATAGTGAAACGTAAACTTCCGCTTTTTGTGCTTTATTCGATAAAAGGGAACGCCAGGAAAGGATATACAATATTCGTACAATCCTGAGTATGATGGTTCAAATCGAGCCGCTACGTGTCAGCACGAAGACAATCCCTCAGTGCAAGCGTTGCCAAGAGTTTAATCATACGCAGGCGTACTGTCGGAAAGAGCGGCGCTGCATTAAGTGTACACTCTTCGAAAATTGCAGTTTGAGCAAAAATGAAAAAGCAACTTGCGTCAACTGCAAACGAAGGCACCCAGCAAATTATCCCGGTTGCGAGGTTGCAAATCTACATTGCCGACTGCACGGGTAACGAAAAAAGTTGATCGGATTCCTAAGTCGAATAAGTCGGCTCGTAAACCAGTTGTATAGACTTCTAAAAGGACAGTCCAAACAGCAGAGCAAACTCTTGAACCAGTCAGTCAGCCTCGTAAGCCGATTAAACGTACATCGAAATCGTGCACTGAACTGAGACTGAACAAAAAATAACCTCAGATAAGCCAACCAGTTCTCTGACGTATTTCCAGGCTGCAGTCAAAGCAACCAAACGAAATGACGGGCCACCCTATGATCCGTTCAAAGAAATTCTGAACTGCATTTACGCTAAGTTCGAGGAACAATATGAGATGAAGAAACGAATTCTTGAACGTTTTAGTAACGTCGAAAGCTTTGGTATGGCTAACTTTATATCTAAATCTAAGTAGATATTGACGCTTTGCTTAAAATTGTAACATGGAATGCAAACGGACTCTTACACAAATCTAACGAATTAGAAATTTTCCTAATGAAAGAAAATATCGACATATGTTTGATCTCCGAAGCCCATCCAACAAGGAAATCGCAAATAAAGATAAGAGGCTACGCTGGTTATCACGCCTATCATCCTTCAGATGGAGT
The DNA here is from genome assembly GCA_905220385.1 of Xylota sylvarum. Taxonomy (NCBI): domain Eukaryota; kingdom Metazoa; phylum Arthropoda; class Insecta; order Diptera; family Syrphidae; genus Xylota; species Xylota sylvarum. The sequence goes on from LR999959.1 coordinate 38,646,133, forward strand.
ACGGGGCGGATCATCCTTATTCATTAAAACTAATATCGAACACTCGGTCGATATCAACTAAACATAGAGCTGGAAAAACTTCAATTATGAGCGGTAAGGGTTAAAAATAAACACCTGAGCTGCAATATAGCGTCTGTTTACTGCCCACCGCGATGCTCGCTTGAAAAGACGACTACTTTTGTGTCTTCAATGCCTTTGGTTCAAATTTCCTTATTGGTGGAGATTTCAACGCAAACTACACCTTCTGGGGTTCAAGATGTACATCGTCTTTCCTTTAGACTTCTCTATGAAGTGCCAAACGAATTCGGTTGTTGTTTTTATTCGACAGGAAAACCGACTTATTGGCCAACCGACTCAGAAAAATCTCCCGATCTTATCGATTTTTATACCCTATCCAAGGGTATATTAAGTTTGACACATAGTTTGTAACATAGAGAAATAATCGAGATAGACCCTATAAAGTATATATATTCGTGATCAGCATCAATAGCGAAATCGATTGAGCGATGACCGTCCGTCCGTATGTCACCGCTTTTTGGGCCTTAAATTTTGAGCTAGGACGATGAAATTTCATATCTGGGCTTCTGAGAAAAAGATACAGTACAAATGTAACATTTTTTTACATCCCCCCACTGCCACGCCCACTTTTTCATAACTTCACTAAATTATATGAAACCGAAAAATTTTGTTCAGACCAAATATTTAGGATTCACTACAATTCACCCATAGAACAGTTTTGGCCACGCCCACTTTTTGGGGGCGTTATCATCAAAAAACCTATTTTGATAAAATTTTACATGTAACATCCTCAAACGTTCGACATTATAGCTATATTTGAGTACAAAATGCAATTTGGCCACGCCCACTTTATAGAGAGGAGGATAGGGTATCAGACGATCCGTTCCAGATGGATTGTAGCTTTTCTGTATGTTTTTTGTGATGAAAACGCCCCCAAAAAGTGGGCGTGGCCAAAACTTTCGTATGAGTGAATTGTAGGAAATCTGAATGCCTAAATATTTGGTCTTAACAAAATTTTTCGGTTTCATATAATTTAGTGATGATGGTTGGATGCTGTAGGAATAGGGTAGGCACTGACTGGCGTCAACCTGGCGACGTCCAGTGTTGTAACTGTTACTGCGCATCAATTGTGCTTATTTTACCTCCTAGTGGTAGCCATCGGGTACTGGTTGGTGTCCATCCGGACCCGACTGGAATGTACGTACACTGTACACTCCTGGTGCTATTCAAAAACTTGAATCTGTCCTCACGCGGTACAAGGCAGATATTACCGCGATCCAGGAGATACGATGGATAGGATCAGGTATGCAAAAACGGAAAAATTGCGACATTTATTACAGCTGCCACAAAAGACTGCACATGTTAGGATGCGGATTCGTCGTGGGAAATCGGCTACGCTCAATGATAATTGACTTTAAGCCGATCAGCGATCGCCTGGCTGTGATCCGCATCAAGGCTACATTTCAAAACATCAGCATAATATGTGCACACGCCCCTACCGACGAAGCTGAAGACTCTATCAAGGAGGAGTTTTATGACCTCCTGGACGGAGCCTACGGAGCCTGTCCGGAGTATGATGTCAAAATCATACTCGGGGACTTCAATGCCAAAATCGGTAAGGAAAACATCTTCGGCGGATTAGTTGGAAAGCACAGCCTCCACGACACGACAACAGACAACGGCTTCCGGCTAATCGATTTTGCAGCAGCTCGTAATACGGTGATAAGTAGCACTAGGTTTCCAAGACTACGAATCCACACAGCAACCTGGCGCTCTCCAGATGGTCGAACCGCCAACCAAATCGACCACGTGCTAATAGATGCGAGGCACGCATCCAACATTCTGAATGTGCAAACGTTCAGAGGGGCAAACGTCGACTCTGACCATTTTCTTGTTGCAGCTAAGTTCAGAGCTCGACTATCCAATGAGAAGAAGCTGCAGACCGCCCAGAAAAAGAAATTCAACGTTGGAAGCCTTAGCACGTCTGGAGTAGCCAGAGCCTACAGGGAGCGCCTGAGTGAGAGACTCTCCGCTGTGCATTCACCATCCACAAACGCCAACAATCTGTGGAACCAGTATCGCGACATCATCAAAGGGGTAGCAGAGACCACCATAGGCTACCAGCCACCACCCAAAAAGAGCCCTTGGTATGATGATGAATGCGTACGCCGGAAAAAGGTGACAGAAAATGCACACTTGCAAGCGCTGCAACGCAAAACAAGGGCAGCGAGAGAAGAGTATCGAACCAGAAGAAGGGAGGAGAAGAAGATACTGCGTAAGAAGAAAAGGGCCCACGCAGCCTCCCAGCTCAAGGATATCGAAGAGTCCCGCGATAGGAACAACATCCGGATGTTTTTCAGGAAAGCCAAGCAACTGGCAGCTGGCTTCAAGCCCGGAACGCAGGCTCTTCGAAACAGTGAAGGAAACCTAGTCACCGAAGCACAGGGAATAGTAGATGTATTTAAGCAGCATTTCCAGCAGCTACTTAATGGGCAGGTAGAGAGAGTGATAGGGCAAGAAGAGAACCCGCATCCAGTCAATGAAGAATCCATTCCCCCTCCTAGTTTTGAAGAGGTCGGCTCAGCTATCAAAAAGCTGAAGAACAAGAAGGCCGCCGGCTCTGATGGTCTACCTGCAGAGCTTTTCAAACATGGTGGTGATGCTTTGGTGGGGTGCATGCACCAAGTCATCAACCAAGTGTGGGTGGATGAAGTCATGCCCGATGACTGGACTATCAGCTCTATATGCCCCATCTTCAAGAAAGGCGATCCTATGTCTTGTAAGAACTACCGAGGCATATCCCTGCTTAATGTCGCATATAAGATCCTATCCAACGTACTGTGTGAACGTCTGAAGCCTTTCTGCAGCACACTAATCGGCACGTACCAGTGTGGCTTCCGGCCCGGCACATCGACGATCGACCAAATTTTCACACTAAGGCAAATCCTGGAAAAGACCAACGAATTTCAAGTCGAGACTCACCATCTCTTCATCGACTTTAAAGCCGCATATGATAGCATTCATCGTCTTGAGCTCTACAAGGCGATGGCCGAATTCGGGATCCCGGCTAAACTGATCCAGCTGTGCCGCGTGACGCTGGATAACACGCGGTGCAACGTGCAATTCGGCAACAGTTCCTCTGAACTATTCCAAACATGCACCGGATTTCGGCAAGGGGATGCGCTATCATGTGACTTCTTCAATCTTGTGCTGGAACAGATAGTGCGCAGGGCAGGTGTAAACACGGAAGGCACTATCTTCAACAAATCTGTCCAGTTGCTGGGATACGCAGACGACATCGACATCATCGGTCGCTCCCAGCGCGCCGTGTTAGAGGCTTTTACGGCAATTGAAGAAGAGGCGAAACGTGTTGGCCTTGAAGTGAATGAGGACAAAACCAAATACATGTTGTCAACAAACAATGAAGCATCTGTCCACCGCCTAGGACAAAACGTCACTGTTGGCAACAGTAACTTCGAAGTGGTTAAGGAGTTTACCTACCTCGGAGTAAATATCAACTCCACGAATGACAACTTAGTGGAGATTCGACGAAGACTTACCCTAGGAAACCGCTGCTACTTCGGTTTGGCGAAACAAATGGGGTCAAAACTCCTAACTCGAAAGACGAAATGTATGCTCTACAAAACTTTGATCCTGCCAGTTCTGCTGTATGGAGCCGAGTGCTGGACGATAAGCAGGAAAGCAGAGCAAATACTGAACACTTTCGAAAGAAAAATTCTTCGTCGGATATTCGGTCCCGTATGCGAGGAGGGTGAATGGAGGAGAAGATATAACCGCGAACTCTATGAGCTGTACCAGGATGTGGATGTAGTCCAAAAAGCCAAAACACGTCGACTACACTGGCTCGGCCACATCGAGCGAATGGACAATAATGCTCCAGCAAAGAGGATCTTCGAATCACAGCCCCCAGGTTCGAGAAGACAAGGAAGACCGAACCTCCGTTTTAAGGATCAAGCTATCGCGGATGCCAGAGCGCTTGGTCTAGATAACTGGAAGCAGCGTGCCCGGGATCGAAGAGAGTGGAAGGCTGCTGTGTCTCAGGCAGAGACTCTTCACGGGTCGGGAGCCCGTTAACCAACCAACCATAATTTAGTGAAGTTATGAAAAAGTCGGCGTGGCAGTGGGCGGATTTCAAAAATTTTTACACTTGTACTGTATCTTTTTCTCAGAAGCCCAGATATGAAATTTCATCGTCCTAGCTCAAAATTTAAGGCCCAAAAAGCGGTGACATACGGACGGACGGACGGACGGACGGACGGTCATCGCTCAATCGATTTCGCTATTGATGCTGATCACGAATATATATACTTTATAGGGTCTATCTCGATTATTTCTCTATGTTACAAACTATGTGTCAAACTTAATATACCCTTAGGATAGGGTATAAAAACGCGACGAGCTCGAAAACAAATACCGACAAATGTACTGGCTACTCGGAAAATATTCGAAGTTGAACCTACATAACAAACTGCTTATCTATAAGCAAGTACTAAAGCCAGTGTAGACGTATGGTCTACAACAATGGGGTTGTACCAGGAAAAGCAATAGAAACATCCTACAAACTTTTGAAAATAAAGTTCTTAGAACGTTCGTTAACACACGGTGGTATGTTCGTAACGAATATATTCACCGGGATCTGGGAATTCCCAGCGTCGTCGAAGAGATAACAAAAATCGCGCATAAGCACAAACACCGGCTATTGTAACCGTACCGTCACTCATCCACTTAACGCGAACAATTGAATTCGTCGTCTGCAAAGGACAAACCCTTTTGAGCTCACGTGATAGTATATACTTCATTCTTATTAAAATTCCACTTACGACACCCTACGAACTTGAGGTTGAAGTTGATAGCTTCGTTAAGATCGTACAGCACGCCTCCTACAACAATACGCCCACTCCAAAGAAAACGCTGGTTTAAAACGATTTACGATATCCTCCGGATGTAAAAGAATTGGTCAAGGGAAAAAGGAAAGTGCAACAGAGCCGTGCTCCGCAGCATAAAGCACATTTGAATTTTTTGTGCAATTTGTTGAAGAAGAATATTAAGAATTTTAAGAATCATGGTATAAACTCCTACCTTTAAAGTTTAACAGCGAAAAAAGATTCCAATTATTCACTTTGGAAAGCTAAAAAACGCACCAAAAGGAGAGAAGTTTTCAAAGTTTTATCTAGAAAAGCAAACACAAAAAGCTTCTCCACTTATAAATGCTGTGCTCAGATTAAAACACGTGCCGAGCCAATAGAAAGTTTCGGAAGTCATAATGGTTTTAAAACCAGGAAAACCGCCAAATGAGGTAAAGTCGTACAGACCAATTTCACTTCTTCCAGTTATATCCAAAATCTTTGAAAGGATATCACTACGGCGTCTATAACCGGTTATAGAAGCTAATAATCTTATCCCTGACCACCAGTTTGGGTTCAGAAGTAAGCATCCGGCAATTAACCAGATACATAGAATAACTGACGTAATCGAGAAAGCATTCGAAGAAAAAAAGACATGTTCAAGCGTATTCCTTGACGTCTCGCAAGCCTTTGAGGCGGTGTGGCACGAAAGCTTAAAATGAAAATTAAGACAAGTTCTTCCCATTTGCCTATTCTAGAATCGTAACTCGGGAACAGACTCTTCCGTGTTAGACATGGAAACGAATACTCAAAGCTTAAAGAAATTTCGGCTGGCGTACCGCAAGGAAGCGTTCTTGGACCGCTTCTCTAAAAAAAAATAAATAAAAAAAAACTGCAAAACTGCAATATTAGAGCGTATAGTAAATGAATAGACTAGGGACTGACGGATCGCCCTCAACGCCTGGAGGTGAGCAATCTTCAAAAGATACCAATGGCCCGTACCATTGGTGATGCCCGATTCATATAGCTGACCTGTCAATGTCATTAGTGACAGTCAGTATATGCCTACGGGCTAAACCTCACCCTCAGGAGGCCGCGCGTGCTCATAGTAGTAGAACTTCGATCCTCTTATTACTTCATTGTTTGATGTCTACGACTAAGTTCCCTTTATAAGTAGTTTACGCTTCTGTAGTGTTAATCGCGTCAGGTAGGTAGCTTTACAGCGAATGCACCTACTAATACAGTCATTAAATGCGGTTTTTCCTTACGGCGCTAGGTCGAACGGTCTTGTTCTTTGGAGTCGGCTCTCGATGTTTGTGACGTCCATAGTATGGATTATTTCATTATTGCAATGAACATAAAGAGGAGTACCAAGTTTGCGGGCAAAGTTCGTTACTTCGTCATTCACAGTAGCAATTCCTAGATCTCTGTGAATATCACTATTCCTTATATACCATGGAGCATTCACGATTGCTCGTAGAGCTTTGTTTTGGAATGTTTGCAATATAACCATATTGCTTGGTTTGGTACAACCCCAAAGTTGCATTCCATATGTCCAAGACGGTTTTAGCACTTGCTTATAGAGAAGCAGTGTACTATATGCGCTTAGCTTCGAGTATCTTCCGAGTAGCCAATGCATTTCTTTAGTCTGATTTCGCGCTCGTCGCGCTTTTTTTAGCGTGTGACTTCCACTTAAGTTTTGCATCTAGGGTCATTCCTAGATATTTTGCCTCGTTTGCGAATGGTAGTTTTGTAAGTAAAATTGACATGCGTTGACTTGGTCTCGTTAAGGACGATTCGCTAGGTCCTTGTCCATTCACATACTTTGTTAAGAGCCCTTTGTAGTTCACCCGTTGATTCGGTTGACAATTCCGTTGCAAGGATAACCGTATCATCTGCGAACGTTGCTACGACGGTCCCTTCATCTTGTGGCATATCTCTTGTGTAGAGATAGGAAGAGGAAGAGCATTGCACCGAGTACGCTTCCTTTCGGAACGCCGGTGTAGATTTCTTTGAATTCTCAGTATTCAGTCCCGCGTCAAACACGAAAGAGCCTGTTTTAAAGGAAAGATCCCCGTATTCTACACAATTTTTGCTGTTAGCGCTAGAGCATATCTTTTTTGTTTCTAGAGCTTTTTCAATTTCATTCGTTATACGATACACCTGATCGATTGTGGAATGTTTGACCCGAAAGCCTTACTGATGATCCGGAATCAAGTGTCTTTTTTCAGTTACTGGTTGTAATCGTTTAATCAGAAGTTTTTGGAAGACCTTAGATGTTATCTTTGTTGGTAGCTTGTTATTTTTCAACCTTCTTATTAGTCAAGTCCTCGAGGTAAGTAGAAGTCTCGCGATTTCTTAAATCTTGCGGCATATTTTCCAGTTTGTTGCAAAGATGGTTCAGATAAGTTTTATCTGGGGGCGCGCGGGATTGTTGCTATCTCTTGCGCGCTCTCCTCTTTTCTCGTATGATATCTTCAATTTCAGGCTGGAATTTAACTTTATTGTTCCGTGTTACTGTCTTCCGAAAAGGAGTTTTTTTCACGCTGCACTCTGAATGGCTTCCACAAGTTTGTCAATTTCGTCTTCTATTTCGATCGGTGTCTTTAGCGGCACATTTAAAGCAACATTTTCCTTGCAGTCTTTTCTGAAAGCGTCCTAGTTAGTTTTGTTACTAGTTAACCTGGGCGGTCCTTCGTTCGTTGCTAGACGTCCACCCATTTTTTGAGCGACTGCTGAGTGGTAAAAATTTCACATATAAGAAAACTAATGACTTGCAAAGCTATCTAAACTTGGCCCGAATATCTTTTGCAAGCGAAGCCAAATATGAGAATGGGAATGACACCCGACGTAAAACTGAAATGAAATTTCGCTGAAATGAAATGTACTGTTTACTCGGAAAACATTTCCAGCTGAGTAGCGAGAACAAACTGCTTCTATACAAACAAGTGCTAAAACCAGTGTGGCCCTACGTTCGACTCCGCCATATAAGGATTAGCCGCTTCTAAGTTGCGGAACATGCAGGTTCTTTCATTGGAAAGAAACCTGCCAAAAGTTTTTAGATCGTAATAAAAAAATTGCTTGATAAGTTATATCTTAGTTGCAGTATCTAACAATGTTAAATCGAAAGGTGGTGTTTTTAATTACTTACTTAGGTGGCGCTACAGTTCGGGGTGAACCTGTCCTCAACTAACAAGCCTCTCCAGTTAGCCCGGTCCTTAGCTAACTGCCTCCAGTTGCGCACTCCAAGCTTGCTCAGGTCCCCTTCAACTTGTGCGCGCCACCTAAGGCGAGGTCTTCCTCTGCTGCGTTGTCCCTCCGGGTGTGATTCGAAGACTCTTCGGGCCGGAGCACTGGTGTCCATTCGCTCTACATATCCTAGCCATCTCAAACGACTAATGCGCAGTTTTTTGACTAGGTCGATGTCGCTGTACAGCTCGTATAGTTCGTCGTTGAATCTTCTCCTCCAAAGCCCGTCAACGCAAACGGGCCCGAATATTTTACGAAGAATTTTTCTCTCGAAACGACCGAGGATATCTTCATCCGCTTTTGATAAAGTCCAAGCTTCAGCGCCATAGAGCAGGACTGGGATGATCAAGGTTTTATATAGAGTCTCCTTAGTTGTTCGGGATAGGGCCTTACTACTCAATTGCCTTCTGAGCCCAAAGAAACAGCGATTGGCAAGAGTTATTCTTCGTTTTATTTCTGCTGAGGTGTTATTTTTAGAATTGATAGCAGAGCCGAGGAAGACAAAGTCCCTTACTACCTCAAAGTTATAGCTGTCGATTGTGACGTTCTGTCCAATTCGTCGATGTTGCGTGTCCCTTCTGGTTGACAGCATAAACTTGGTTTTGCCCTCGTTTACCGTTAAACCCATTTTGGCAGCTTCTGTTTCAATACTAGCAAACGCACCGGTAACAGCCCGCTGTGTTCTTCCAATAATGTCAATATCGTCGGCATACGCTAGTAGTTGCACAGACTTTTGAAAGATTGTGCCTCCGGTGTTGGCTTGTGAGTTTCGTACAATTCTCTCAAGAACGATGTTAAAAAATCACATGACAGCGCGTCACCTTGTCTAAATCCTTTTTTGACATCAAAGGTCTCGGTGAGATCGTTACCGACCTTGATGGAGCAGCGAGAATTCTCCATCGTTATTCTGCACAATCTGACGAGTTTGGCAGGGATGCCAAAACTAGACATGGCTCTGTATAGCTCGTCTCTATAAATGCCGTCGTATGCGGCTTTGAAATCGATAAAAAGATGGTGGGTATCGATTTGGACTTCTTGGGTTTTTTCCAGGATTTGTCGAAGTGTGAAGATTTGATCGATTGTGAACTTTCCTGGTCTGAAACCACACTGATAGGGCCCAATCAGGTTGTTGACGAAGGGTTTCAGACGCTCACACAATATGGCAAATAGGATCTTGTACGCGATGTTGAGGAGACTGATACCTCTGTAATTGGCGCAATTGAGGGGATCTCCTTTCTTGTGGATCGGGCAAACGGTGCTGAGATTCCATTCATCAGGCATACACTCATCTGACCAAATTTTAGAAATGAGTTGGTGTATGCTCTCTACCAGGTCATTTCCAGCTGCTTTGAACAGCTCGGCTGGTAAGCCGTCAGGTCCAGCAGCCTTGTTGGACTTACGTTTGGATATTGCTATCCTTACTTCGTTTTGGTCAGGTGGACGGAAGTTTTGGCTATCATCGTCTAGATTGAATGGTGTATTCTGCCTGACAGCGGGATGTTGGTCTTCGTCGCCGTTATACAGTCTGCAGAAGAAGTTTTTCCATATTCTCAGCACCGTCTGTGACTCTACTACGAGGTTTCCTTCTTCATCTCTACTGGCTTCTGTACGGGTCTTCTTAGCCTGACACGTTCTTTTTACCTGTTGGTAAAACTTCCGTACATTATTCCTGGAGTATAATCTCAATACCTTCGATCGCTCACTTCTCGTGCTCTTTTTTCTTCTTTCGGAGAAGCCGATGTTCTTCCCGTCTCTTCTGCTCGTAGAGCTCACGAGCAGCTCTCGTCCTTTTTTGCAGCGCCGCTTTGTATGCTTGCTGTTTAGCTGCATGTGCTTGCTGGCACTCATCGTCAAACCAGGGGTTTCTTGTGGTGGTCGGGTGAAACCCAGCACATCAGTTGCGGCACTTCTGATGGCTTGTTGGCAGCGTTGCCACTGGTCGTCGGCGCTTGATGCTGGCGGCATAGGAGTAGTTGAGAGGTTTCGGGATACGCGTTCGGCAAAGGTTCTGGCGATTTCTTGCGATTGCAGCTTTTCGACGTCAAATCTTCTCACAGTATTTCATCTTAGTTGTGGCGTTTGGGATATCCGCATTCGTACCTTGGCTGCAACAAGGTAGTGATCCGATCCATGTTCTCTGCCCGGAAGGTTCGGACATCCAGAATAAAATCATCCAGAAAAAATCGTCATATTTAGGGCATTGCTCGTAGGTTTCGTCGAGGAGCTCGTAGAAACATTCTTTGGTAGCGTCGTCCTTGTCTTCGGTGGGAGCGTGAGCGCATATAAGGCGAATTTAGCCTTGATGCGGATTGTCATAAGACGTTCGCTCACGTGTCGAAAGCTCAAGATTTCTTGCCTAAGTCTGCCGCGTATAACGGACCCACATCCAAATAAGCGTTGTTTCTGTTCCCTATAGCAATCACCGTAGTATACGTCACAGTTTTTCATCCTCTTTTTGCCCGGGCTATCCCATCGCACTTCCTGGATGGCGGTGATATCTGCATTGCAGCAGTCTAGGGCCTCTGCTAGTTGTTCGGCTGCACGCGGCCTCTTAAGGGTCCGAACATTCCACGTGCAGATCCGAAGATCGTTGTCCTTATTTCGGTTGCTGGGGTCGTCAACAGTGGGGTCATCCTTATCCGAGGCTCGCAGTTGGTTCGTAACTATTTGCTTTTTTACGTGGTAGGGAAGTTACCCCGACGCACAACCCCCAACCTGGAGGACCAGTTCCTTTTTTTACCCCTAGGTCAAGGGGCCGGATATTCCGGAGTCAGTACCCCGCTTCGGGGATGTGAGCGCTGCCGTTGGCCCATTAAGGGTTCATCCGCCACCAACTCTATTCCAACACCCTGACTCAGTATTGAAAATCCCTATAGACCTGGGATTCGAATATGTAGAAGCAGCTCATATAGGGATAACACTAATAGTTCGGCCTAACTGGAACTGGTTGACGCCACCGTTGATTCCATCTAGAGAATTCGTCCGCCGTCGCCTGAAGCAAGAGAAGGTGTCCTAGTGAGAAGACACTCCTCCCCCCTCTCTCGTTCGCTGCCACCAACAACCTTCCAAAGGGGTTGGTTACCCAATCTCCAGTTGAGGTACTAGGCACCCAGCAGCCACCATCGTGGAGGTGTAGAGTAGGAGTTGATAGTGAGAGGCTAAGGCGAGAACGCTTGTGTTCCCATATGTTCCGCATCACTACCCTTTGACCACTTTGACCACAGGTGGTGATTTTAGTCAGTAAAAATCTGACACCACTATGAGCACACGCTTGCTATTCTGATAGTGTCTATTGAAGGACATCCTTTTCCAAACATTGGGGATTTTGTAAGCAAAAATAAAACTGCTAAATAAGCGTGGGCTTAGGTGTAGTACTAATTTTAAAGAGAGGTGCATTTAGTAAGTAAAAATCTCACACTACCATAAGCACGCGCGGTCGTGCCTTATGGTGTGTTATCGTGTCTATAGAAGATTTTTACCTGTTCTCGGCAAAAAAAAACTTAATGTACCCTTAGGATAGCGTATAATAAAACATGCAAAAGTGGATATATGACAGTAGTGGAGATTTTTGGTTAATTCTAACTTTTCTTTTCATTGTTTTATTTGCATTATTATACCATTATATTACAGATAATAAATCGAGTAAACTATTCTAAAAGTTTTATTAAAATCCGATTTGAGAAACTTGTTTTATTAACTAAAAACCAGGAAATAAGAGATTATGTATCCAGTTTTGCTCGTCACTGTACATATCGCTCGACTGTCTAGGGCCACAATTCAAGGAACAAACGGCACTTTTATTCTGATCTCAAAAGTAAGGGCAATTTACTTTCGGGTCGATTTTAATTAAAATTAATTTTCTCAAAAAGGCTCTAAGCATTTAGAGATGGCGTAATTTCGAAAATTTACTTTTTCTCGGCTATTTCTTTCACGATTGGACTTAAAATTAATATCTGAGGAATATATGACAAATGCAAAGATATGGCGTACCAAATTTTCGAACTGCCATTCACAACTTTAGAAAAAAGGTTAAATTATTAAAAAATTTTGTTTTTATAGGCCTTGTAGTTCAATACAATTTACTTGAACACCATATAAAACCACTTATGAGGGTGTTCTTAAAAAACCAAAAATTTTGTGAAATATTCCAAATAGCATCACTTCAATGTCATCATTATGTATGATTCCATCAAAAAATGTAGAGTGACACGCCCACTTTATTATATCTCATGTGTAAGAAGCACGAGACTTGAATTTCAATGTTTATAAGATTGTAAACTAAGATGTAAAATAAGAATGTTTATACATATGTATGTAAGTTTGTATCAATGTATGTTCCTATATGTAGGCGGTTCATGTGTATGGGGTTTCGTTGCGTTTTTAGTAGGTGTAAGTGTGTTAAAATTTGTGTATGTAGTACTAGCTGACTCGGCGAACTTCGTTCCGCCTAAAATTAATTATGTAAATTATATTTATCTATTGAAAGAATGAAACTCTTTTGGAATTCAATTGAATTCAATGCATTTTATTTACACAGAAAATGGAACATTTCAAACATTTTATGTCAGTGCAAGGCTTGTTTTGTCGTCCGGTGCGTAAACAAACATTGCAGACGGCTTTCCGACACGCGAACACGCCACGTACAATTGTCCAACGAAATTCGAGACTAACCCCATCTGTTAGCGATGCCATTTTCGAGAGAGACAAAATCAGCACACGCTCATAGGCGCCTACGTATTTGTTCTTTTTTTTTTTATATGGACACAATCAGATGTTGACTTAAAAAGTCATAACTCACGAACGCGTCGATCAATTTTGTTCAAACTCTAGATAAACTAGCTACATGCGAACAAACCTTAAAAATTTGATCGAATTCAGGTTGACCGTTCGTGAGTTATAAACGCACTTGCAACAACGTTTTATATATGTATAGAGATCTGGTTGTATTTGTTTGCGTTGTTCGTCAGGATGTGAATATGCATATTCATATGTAAGTTTGTATCATGTGTATGTGGTTTCGTTGCGTGTGTAGTAAATGTACCGTACAGCTAACCGGTCCCACCATGCGGTGTATGGACCCGGGACACAGATTGTTAGTCGTTTATATGTTTAATTGTTATAAGCCGATTCATTATATGATCCGGCTCGAAGGACCAAACCGAATATCACTACACTAAATAGATATTTCCTATGTGATAAAATATGTATACAAATACATATGTATATAGGGTGGGCCATCTGTTGGCTTCCTTTTAAATCATATGTTATTTTGATACCGACAGCTCGTATGCGCTCAAAAAAACTAAACTGTCAGAATTACAGTATTATATTTTCGCGGTACGAAATGAATCGTTTTACGCGTGAACAACATTGGGAAATATTACTTCCCAAGTGGATGCTGTGTTACGAATTTTGAAAAGAAATTTCGGTCGAAATAATGCACAAACTGAGGCTGGTGTACGCAATTTTGTGATAAGAGTTCGTGTGACTGATTTGTTGATTGATATATTTCAGATTTTGAAGGTGTTTGGAGTAGCGGCATTATTGGACCATTTTTCTTCCAAGACGACAATGGAAGAAACGTTACAGTCAATGGAGAGCGCTACCGAAGCATTCAGAATTTGGACTTGGGCTGTAGTTCCAGCAAAATGGAGCAGTCATTCAACAATCGATTTATTGCACACTAAATTCAATAATCACGTAATTAGTCATCTTGGTATTGTTGCTTGGCCGTATGAGCAGCGATTTAACGCCGTTGATACATTACTTCAATTTGATATTTGACAGTTGTATGGGTACGTTGTTGCGTTGTTGCCATTAAGGAGTGTTCAATAACGATGATTGTCGCTGTCTTTCGAACACATTAACAGCGCTTACACTGCGGGGTCGATATTGTGCTCTTACGCGTATGTTCGATTTTTTACCTTGATTTTTAGAATAGTTTTAATACCGTAAATTGCATCTTTAAAAACTTAGTATGAAAACTTCCTGGTCTCCTTCCGACTGTTCCTTCTATTTTTTGATAATATTGACAGCGGCGTCAAGAATTTTAAGACCATCAGCTTCAAGATCGTTCATAACATCTTCTTTACTCAACGAGGGGTGAAGTCCTCTTGCTACAACACGCAGTGGTTTTAATACCCTATCCTAAAGGTATATTAAGTTTGATACATAGTTTGTAACATAGAGAAATAATCGAGATAGACCCTATAAAGTATATGTATATATTCGTGATCAGTATCAACAGCGAAGACGATTTAGCCATGACAACTTTTTGGGCCTTAAATTTTGAGCTAGGAGAATGAAACTACATATCTGGGATTTTGAGAAGGAGAAGCAGTACAAGTGTAAAAATTTTTCAAAACCGCCCACTGTGGGCGAGGCACTTTTTTATAACTTCACTAAATTATATGAAACCGAAAAATTTTGTTAAGACAAAATATTTAGGCATTCAGATTTCCTAAAATTCACCCATACGGTACTTTTAACCACGCCCACTTTTTGGGGGCGTTTTTTTTTTTATAAAAAAGCGATTTTTATGAAATTTTATACGTAACATCCTCAAACGTTCGACATTATCGTCGTATTTCAGCACAGAATGCAATATGGCCACGCCCACTTTATAGGGGCTACATAGAAAGGAAGATAGGGTGTCATACGATCCATTCCAGATGGATTGTAGCTTTTCTGTATGTTTCTAACTTGTTTTCATACATATACAGTGATGTGAAAAATAATAGAGACACTTCTATAAAAATGTTTCAAAGGCGTCCAATTCCTGTGATGGTTGATCAAAAAAAAGAAAATTAATGGGATTTTAAGCTTTACTGTTTGCAAAACAAAGTATAGTTGTCTACACCCAAATATTCTGCTTGCTTTCCAAATTATGTCATAAGTTTGCGCAGAGCGTTTTTTTTTGGCTGTGCAAAATAATAAGGACACCTTTTATATCTTCTCTGTAAATCAAGCATTTTTTGTTTTTAGCTTTACTTTTTTAACCTAATAGGTAAAACAAGAGTTTAATTTTACAAAACAAAATAAAATTTGTAAATTTATTAGAAATTAGTCATAAAAATGGGTCGAGCAGAGCACTGTAGCGATGAGATGAGGAAACAAATAAAAGACTTGCATAATAATGATTTTTTAAACCGGAAAATTGTCCAAATTGTTGGGTGTTCGAAGAGAACAGTTGAAAAGGCAGAAACACGTTTAAGAAAGCCAAAAATGTCTGCCTCTCCCAAAAAAGGGTTTTGCGCTATGTAAAAAATTAACCTTTTGCTTCATCCTGCGCATTGTAAAAGGAATTTAACTGGACGTCGACACTTCTACCATACGGAAAATTCTCATAACCAACAATTTAAAAGCAAGAAGCGCAAGAAAGGTACCGCTACAGTCGAAAAAGAATGTTGCCAAAAGGTTGCTTTTTGCAGAACAACATTGCAGTTGAACTGAATCGCGATGGCTCCATATCCTTTGGTCTTATGACACTTAAATTAATTTATTTAATTCTGATCGCTACAGCTTACTAGTGCGGAGACCGCGCAATACGGCACATAACGATAAATACACCATCAATACGGTGAAACATGTTAGGGGTTGCATCATGGTATGGGGATGTTCCTCCTACCAGCGTATAGGTCCCATTCATAAAATCGAGGGCACTATGACAGCACCGTCCTACGTTAATATATTAAATACCACTATGCCGAAGATAATATGCCTCTTCTATGGGTATTCCAACAGGATAATGATCCTAAACACTCATCGAAGGGTGCAAAAGAGTGGTTCTCGGACAACGATGTCAATATCTTAAGCTGGCCTTCTCAATCGCCTGACTTAAATCCCATTGAAAACCTGTGGCGAGAGGTCAAAGTAGCGTTAAGAGATGTCCATCAAATGTGGACATCTGTGAAGGCTGCGTGGGAAGCTATTCCACCTAGTACTTGCCGAAAACTAGTGGATTCGATGCCGCAACGTTTCTTAGCCGTTATCAAGAACAAGGTCTATTGAACATTGAATATTTGATCAAATATTTCATTGATTGTATTTTAACATTCATTTTTCATTGCTAAAGTTTGCGTTTGGAGTTATTTCATGAAGAATTGCAAGCTGTCCTTATTTTTTTTCACAGGCTATTTAGAAGCGAATAGCAATTTTTAATTTTTTTTTTACTTAAAGTATAAATTTTGGGTAACTGATGTTATTTTTATGTTTTGGAAATTGGAATCAATTAATACAGATTTAAAATTTATTATACATAATTATCACGAGGTTCTTCGTTTTTTCGTTTTTTCAACTGTGGTAAAGGCTGTCCTTATTATTTCGCACATCACTGTACCATTGGATCTTCTCGGCATTTTAGTTCTGTGATATGATTCGTTACTTACTTACTTAGGTGACGCTACAGTTCGGGGTGAACCTGGGCCTCAACTAACAAGCCTCTCCAGTTAGCTCGGTCCTTAGCTAACTGCCTCCAGTTGCGCACTCCAAGCTTGTTCAGGTCCCCTTCAACTTGTGCGCGCCACCTAAGGCGAGGTCTTCCTCTGCTGCGTTGTCCCTCCGGGTGTGATTCGAAGACTCTTCGGGCCGGAGCACTGGTGTCCATTCGCTCTACATGTCCTAGCCATCTCAAACGACTAATGCGCAGTTTTTTGACTAGGTCGATGTCGCTGTACAGCTCGTATAGTTCGTCGTTGAATCTTCTCCTCCAAAGCCCGTCAACGCAAACGGGACCGAATATTTTGCAAAGAATTTTTCTCTCGAAACGACCGAGGATATCTTCATCCGCTTTTGATAAAGTCCAAGCTTCAGCGCCATAAAGCAGGACTGGGATGATCAAGGTCTTATATAGAGTCTCCTTAGTTGTTCGGGATAGGGCCTTACTACTCAATTGCCTACTCAGCCCAAAGAAACAGCGATTGGCAAGAGTTATTCTTCGTTTTATTTCTGCTGAGGTGTTATTTTCAGAATTGATAGCAGAGCCGAGGTAGACAAAGTCTCTTACTACCTCAAAGTTATAGCTGTCGATTGTGACGTTCTGTCCAATTCGTCGATGTTGCGTGTCCCTTTTGGTTGACAGCATATACTTGGTTTTGCCCTCGTTTACCGCTAAACCCATTTTGGCCGCTTCTGTTTCAATACTAGCAAACGCACCGGTGACAGCCCGCTGTGTTCTTCCAATAATGTCAATATCGTCGGCATACGCTAGTAGTTACACAGACTTTTGAAAGATTGTGCCTCCGGTGTTGGCTTGTGAGTTTCGCACAATTTTTTCAAGAACGATGTTAAAAAAATCACATGACAGCGCATCACCTTGTCTAAATCCTTTTTTGACATCAAAGGTCTCGGTGAGATCGTTACCGACCTTGATGGAGCAGCGAGAATTCTCCATCGTCATTCTGCACAATCTGACGAGTTTGGCAGGGATACCAAAACTAGACATGGCTCTGTATAACTCGTCTCTATAAATGCTGTCATATGCGGCCTTGAAATCGATAAAAAGATGGTGGGTATCGATTTGGACTTCTTGGGTTTTTTCCAGGATCTGTCGAAGTGTGAAGATTTGATCGATTGTGGACTTTCCTGGTCTGAAACCACACTGATAGGGCCCAATCAGGTTGTTGACGAAGGGTTTCAGACGTTCACACAATATGGCAGATAGGATCTTATACGCGAAGTTGAGGAGACTGATACCTCTGTAATGGGCGCAATTAAGGGGATCTCCTTTCTTGTGGATCGGGCAAACGGTGCTGAGATTCCATTCATCAGGCATACACTCATCTGACCAAATTTTAGAAATGAGTTGGTGTATGCTCTCTACCAGGTCATTTCCAGCTGCTTTGAACAGCTCGGCTGGTAAGCCGTCAGGTCCAGCAGCCTTGTTGGACTTACGTTTGGATATTGCTATCCTTACTTCGTTTTGGTCAGGTGGACGGAAGTTTTGGCTATCATCGTCTAGATTGAATGGTGTATTCTGCCTGACAGCGGGATGTTGGTCTTCGTCGCCGTTATACAGTCTGCAGAAGAAGTTTTTTCATATTCTCAGCACCGACTGTGACTCTAGTACGAGGTTTCCTTCTTCATTTCTACAGGCTTCTGTACGGGTCTTGTTGGCCTGACACGTTCTTTTTACCTGTTGGTAAAACTTCCGTACATTATTCCTGGAGTATAATCTCTCAATATCTTCGATCGCGCGCTTCTCGTGCTCTTTTTTCTTCTTTCGGAGAAGCCGATGTTCTTCCCGTCTCTTCTGCTCGTAGAGCTCACGAGCAGCTCTCGTCCTTTTTTGCAGCGCCGCTTTGTATGCTTGCTGTTTAGCTGCATGTGCTTGCCGGCACTCATCGTCAAACCAGGGGTTTCTAGGTGGTGGTCGGGTGAAACCCAGCACATCAGTTGCGGCACTTCTGATGGCTTGTTGGCAGCGTTGCCACTGGTCTTCGGCGCTTGATGCTGGCGGCATAGGAGTAGTTGAGAGGTTTCGGGATACGCGTTCGGTGAATGTTCTGCCGATCTCTTGCGATTGCAGCTTTTCGACGTCAAATCTTCTCACAGTAGTTCTTCTTAGTTGTGGCGTTTGGGATATCCGCATTCGTACCTTGGCTGCAACAAGGTAGTGATCCGAATCCATGTTGGCTGCTCGGCAGGTTCGGACATCCAGAATACTGGAGGCATGCCTTGCGTCGATCGCAATGTGGTCAATTTGATTGACCGTTTGATGATCAGGAGATCGCCATGTCCCCTTGTGGATATTGAGATGAGGAAACCGTGTGCTTGCTATACTGACATTTCGCCTAGGACGATTTTAACGTCATACTTAGGACATTGCTCATATGTTTTGTCGAGGAGCTCGTAGAAACTTTCTTTGGTAGCGTCGTCCTTGTCCTCTGTGGGGGCATGAGCGCATATTAGGCTTATGTTCACGAATTTAGCCTTGATGCGGATTGTCATAAGACGCTCGCTCACGTGTCAAAAGCTCAAGATTTCTTGCCTAAGTCTGCCGCGTATGACGAACCCACATCCAAATAAGCGCTGTTTCTGTTCCCTATAGCAATCACCGTAGTATACGTCACAGTTGTTCATCCTCTTTTTGCCCGGGCCATCCCATCGCACTTCCTGGATGGCGGTGATATCTGCATTGTAGCAGTCTAGGGCCTCTGCTAATTGTTCGGCTGCACGCGGCCTGTTAAGGGTCCGAACATTCCACGTGCAGATCCGAAGATCGTTGTCCTTATTTCGTTTGCTGGGGTCGTCAACAGTGGGATCATCCTTATCCGAGGCTTGTCGTAGTGTCGTAACTACTGGTTTTTTACGTGGTAGGGAAGTTACCCCGACGCACAACCCCCAACCTGGAGGACCAGTTCCTTTTTTTTACCCCTAGGACAAGGGGCCGGATATTCCGGAGTCAGTACCCCGCTTCGGGGATGTGAGCGCTGCCGTTGGCCCATTAAGGGTTCATCCGCCACCAACTCTATTCCAACACCCTGACTCAGTATTGAAAATCCCTATAGACCTGGAATTCGAATATGTCGAAGCAGCTCATATAGGGATAACACTAATAGTTCGACCTAACTGGAACTGGTTGATGCCACCGTTGATTCCATCTAGGGAATTCGTCCGCCGCCGCCTGAAGTAAGAGAAGGTGCCTTAGTGAGAAGACACTCCTCCCCCCTCTCTCGTTCGCTGCCACCAACAACCTTCCAAAGGGGTTGGTTACCCAATCTCCAGTTGAGGTACTAGGCACCCAGCAGCCACCATCGTGGAGGTGTAGAGTAGGAGTTGATAGTGAGAGGCTAAAGCGAGAACGCTTGTGTTCCCATATGTTCCGCATCACTACCCTTTGACCGCTGATATGATTCGTTAGCCGTCGGAAATATCGCTGTTGATGTTCCACGTATTGTTTCGGAGAGATGTGACCTTAAATTTCGGTGCCGACGTTTCTTTAGAAGGCAATGTAACTTATAGTACACGACATTTATAGGTGACTGAGGGCCTAATTTTACTTTTTTTTTGAACTCCTTGCGTTTTTATACACTATCCTAGGCATGGAATACACTTGTAAGTTTTACTTACGTAAGTAACTTCTGAAAAAATTACTAGCTCTGTAAGTAACTTACAGTAAATTTTACCAACTTACGTAAGCTGTAAGTTGTGAGAGAATTGTATACGGTATAAACACGTTCGCAATGACTTATGGAGTTCTCACAGCTTACTAAAACAGTATCTGTAAGTTTTCTGCTTACTAGAATTAGAATTTGAGCGTGTGAGTGTTTTATATAATTTTCGGTTGACATTTTTGTGTTTATACCCTATCCTAAGGGTATATTAAGTTTGACACATAGCTTGTAACATAGAGAAATAATCGAGATAGACCCTATAAAGTATATATATTTGTGATCAGCATCAATAGCGAAATCGATTGAGCGATGACCGTCCGTCCGTCCGTCCGTCCGTATGTCACCGCTTTTTGGGCCTTAAATTTTGAGCTAAGACGATGAAATTTCATATCTGAAATTTTTGATGATAACGCCCCCAAAAAGTGGGCGTGGCCAAAACTTTTGTATGGGTGGATTGTAGAGAATCTGAATGCCTAAATATTTGGTCTTAACAAAATTTTTCGGTTTCATATAATTTAGTGAAGTTATGAAAAAGTGGGCGTGGCATTGGGCGGATTTCAAAAATTTTTACACTTGTACTGTATCTTTTTCTCAGAAGCCAAGATATGAAATTTCATCGTCCTAGCTCAAAAATTAAAGCCCAAAAAGCGGTGACATACGGACGGACGGACGGTCATCGCTCAATCGATTTCGCTATTGATGCTGATCACGAATATATATGTATACTTTATAGGGTCTATCTCGATTATTTCTCTATGTTACAAACTATGTGTCAAACTTAATATACCCTTAGGATAGGGTATAAAAAGTGACAAAAAAATCAGTTTACATGGTTAAAAAAAAACATACAGAAAAGCTACAATCCGTCTGGAACGGATCTTATGATACCCTATCCTCGTTTCTATAAAGTGCTCATGCCCAAATTGCATTTGGTACTCAAATATGGCTATAACGTCGAACGTTTGAGTATGTTACATGTGAAATTTTATCAAAATAGGTTTTTTGATGAAAACGCCCCCAAAAAGTGGGCGTGGCCAAAACTGTTCTATGGGTGAATTGTAGGAAATCTGAATACCTAAATATTTGGTCTTAACAAAATTTTTCGGTTTCATATAATTTAGTGAAGTTATAAAAAAGTAGGCGTGGCAGTGGGCGGATGTAAAAAAAATTTACACTTCTACTGTATCTTTTCGTCAGAAGCCCAGATATGAAATTTTAGCGTCCTAGTTAAAAATTTAAGGCCCAAAAATCGGTTTTATGATGAAAACGCCCCCAAAAAGTGGGCGTGGCCAAAACTTTTGTACGGGTGGATTGTAGGGAATCTGAATGCCTAAATATTTGGTCTTAACAAAATTTTTCGGTTTCATATAATTTAGTGAAGTTATGAAAAAGTGGGCGTGGCAGTGGGCGGATTTCAAAAATTTTTACACTTGTACTGTATCTTTTTCTCAGAAGCCCAGATATGAAATTTCATCGTCCTAGCTCAAAATTTAAGGCCCAAAAAGCGGTGACATACGGACGGACGGACGGACGGACGGACGGACGGTCATCGCTCAATCGATTTCGCTATTGATGCTGATCACGAATATATATACTTTATAGGGTCTATCTCGATTATTTCTCTATGTTACAAACTATGTGTCAAACTTAATATACCCTTAGGATAGGGTATAAACACTTCCACAGACGATAACAAAATTTTCAGAGATTATGTTGCTTCAGTCCTAAGAAGTTTGCCAAATAAAAATTCCCACAAACGTTTAAAACTTATGATACAAAGAAGCATTTTAGAAGCTCAAGAGACTGAAGTCAAAAATTCTGAAGATATTCCGTGAAATACAAATATGTCAATGTCTTCAACTTCGACATTGGTTGAGGAATCAACTCCAACAGAATCCTCTGAAGAAACATTTTCAAGTGCATTATATCTGTTACAATAGAATGCACACAAGGACATTCCAAAATCACAGTCGGATCAATTGGACAACCTGTTTATCCAGTTTTCTTTTTCAAAGTGTATTTTTGATCTCAAATAAATTTTCATTTACCTACTGCTGGTACGATTTTTATTTTACTGACCTTCAAAAAATTAAATTAAATTTAATTAACTCGTAAAATAGTATAAACGATTCTGTAAGTTCTTATGTAAGCTGAACTTACTTTTAACTTTCGTAAGTATTTCTTACCGTAAGTTCATCTATAGTGTAAAAATTCCTATAAGTTACTTCTGTAAGACTAACGTAAGTCATAAGTAAAACTTACAAGTGTATTCCTTGCTTAAGGGTATATTTCATAACTTCATTAAATTATATGAAACCGAAAAATTTTGTTTAGACCAAATATTTAGGCATTTAGATTCCCTACAATTCACAGTACAACAGTTTTGCCCACACCCACCTTTTGGGGCGTTTTAATCAAAAAACCGATTTTGATGAATTTTAAATGTAACATGCTCTAACGTTCGCGCCCACTTGATATGGGTTACATAAGAAGGAAGCTAGGTTCCAGATGAATCGTAGCTTTCTGTATGTTTTGTTTTCTTTTTATGACTTGTCTTCAGGTGAATAACCATTTTTACGTTTTTGCCGGGTCGTTTCTTTTCTATCTAATTCGTTTGGCGTGATAGTCTTTGCCATTTGTCTGGTATTCACGATTAGGCGAGCGGTGTAGGATAGTTATTCTAGCTTTTGGAAATGTGAAATTTCTATGAATCCCGTTTTCACGCTTTGGTGCTTCCGGGAGATTTCTTTTTCCGAAGACATTCGATCTTCATGGTGGAGTTCGAGATACTCTGAAACTTTTAGAAAAATGTAACTAAGCTCCAAAGACGGTGGACTTACCAGTGAATCTGAACTACCATGGAGCCATTACCGTCCTTTTCCAGTGGTTTTAAAAGTTGTAGTTATATTGTATGCATTTAAAAGCCGTCAAAAAAACCGATAAATATCATTTAAAGTAATCCTTGTCGGCCAGATATATGTATGTACATACTTATATGGGACTTAATTTCGAATAAAAAGCGATATCCGATTTTATATGATTACTTCTCTTTTTCAAACAAAGGTTTTAATTTTCTTACGAAAGGGAATGAAAAAATTTAATAATATTTTCTTAAAAAAATATAAATACTTTTTATTTATCCTAAGCAATTATAAACAATCTTATACAGAAATCGAAATAATAAATGCATTTAAAACACAATTAAAATGAAATGTTTTCATTAAGCTGTGAATTTTAAGACTCAAAAGAAATTGAGGGTTTCGAGTATTTGTACCCAGAGACGAACTCGTTTGGGATCTCATTAATGCGCACAGGTTCAAAGGGGATGACTGGCTTTGGGTAGTTATAGCCGCTTGATGTAACTGGTGCAATAGTCGTTGTTGTAGCCGGGGTGGTAGGAATTGGAATAACACGTATAGGTTCAAAGGGGATGGCTGGCTTAGGATAGTTGTAACCGCTTGATGTAACTGGCGCCCTAGTCGTTATTGTAGCCGGTGTGGAAGGAATTTGAAGAACACGTACAGGTTCAAAGGGGATGACTGGCTTAGGATAGTTGTAACCACTTGATGTAACTGGCGCCCTAGTCGTTGTTGTAGCTGGCGTGGAAGGAATTTGAATAACACGTACAGGTTCAAAGGGGATGACTGGCTTAGGATAGCTGTAACCGCTTGATGTAACTGGCGCTCTAGTCGTTGTTGTAGCTGGCGTGGAAGGAATCTGAATAACATGCACAGGTTCAAAGGGAATTACTGGCTTAGGATAGCTGTAACCATTTGATGTAACTGGCGCTCTAGTCGTTGTTGTAGCTGACGTGGAAGGAATCTGAATAACACGTACAGGTTCAAAGGGAATCACTGGCTTAGGATAGTTGTAACCGCTTGATCTAACTGGCGCTCTAGTCGTTGTTGTAGTTGGCGTGGAAGGAATCTGAATAACACGTACAGGTTCAAAGGGAATGACTGGCTTAGGATAGTTGTAACCGCTTGATGTAACTGGCGCTCTAGTCGTTGTTGTAGCTGGCGTGGAAGGAATCTGAATAACACGTACAGGTTCAAAGGGAATGACTGGCTTAGGATAGCTGTAACCGCTTGATGTAACTGGCGCTCTAGTCGTTGTTGTAGGTGGCGTGAAAGGAATTTGAATAACACGTACAGGCTCAAAGGGGATGACTGGCTTGGGATAGTTGTAACCGCTTGATGTAACTGGCGCCCTGGTTGTTATTATAGCTGGCGTGGAAGGAATTTGAGCAACACGCACAGGTTCAAAGGGGATGACTGGCTTTGGGTAATTGTAGCCGTTTAAAGTCACTGGGGTACGAGTCGTTGTTATAGCAGGCGTGGAAGGAATGCTAAAAGGAATTGATGGTTTTTGATACTGGTAACCGATTTGAGGCGGACTGGTAGTTTTTTGAGGTGGAATGTACGTATTTATAGGGATCGGTTTTGGAGTTGGAAGAATCAATTGTTCCTTAGGCTTAGGGTATTGATATCCACTATTATGAGGTACAATAGCTGGTACTCTGAATGGAATTTGCGGCTTAGGATAGTCGTATCCCCGACTCACATATTTTGGCGGCGGCGTTGGTAATGGCTGAGGTGGTACGTATTCTTTTTGTATCAAAAGCTGATTTTGCGGCTTAGGATAATCATATCCTTTATGAATTGGTGCCACAGTCGGAGATGTCGGCAGTGTAAATAGGTTATGTGGTTTTGGGTATTGGTATCCATCGCCGCGTTTTACATCCAAGTTTATTCCAGTTTGAAATTCGATCCCTGGTTTATTATAATAATATTGACCAGCTGCAAAGTGTATTATGCAGCAGGCTACTAGCAATATAGAAGATTTCTGAAAGAATGAAAAAAAATTAATTAGGCTATTTATTGTAAAAAAAAAGTTTAACAAGTATAACATCCTTAACTTCAATCTTCAATTAATTTAATTTATTCATTAAAACCTTCATTCATTCATTAAATTTTTAATATATTGGTCTTGGGACTCACCCAACAAGTATAACCAGTCGACTTGATCATTAGACCACTACCTCCAGTTTCGCAAACCAAATTGGTAAAGATATGGATGGATGCGAAATTCTCTGTCTTTAAGGGCTGAACAGAATGTGAATCTGAATCTCAAGCTGTCAAGAAATAATTACATGTGTAGCCATAAGCGCGAACACAAAATGTGTCTGAATCGTGAATCTGCATCTTGAAGTTGAACGTATTCAGGACGTACGTATTATTTGGAATTCATTTATTTTACTCTGATGTAAATGCAAGAAAAATATTGAATCCGTGCATAATCAGGCTTCACTATGTAATTCGGCCAATCCAAATCATAAAAATATGAACAGTGGCAGCACTGTTGGATATTGTGACGTCATGAGTTTTGGCGATTACACAACAGGATCAGTATGAACTAAGCCGTCAAGTCAAAAAGTTGTTGTCAAGCTGTATTAATATCATTGATTATCATTTTAACTATTCCTTCTATTAACTGAATTACTATTTTTTTATAATAAAACTATTTTGTTGTATCATTGATTGCAACATTGCAACAGAACATATACATACATACATAGCTGTTGATTTAACCTTCTTGCCTTAACAAATACCTCTTTGTCACGTACTTTTGAATGAATAAAAGTGGTTTCAAAGAATCCCTTGGGTTTACGTTCCTGGTAAAGCTGACGAACACACAACCTACGTTTCCTCTTTTTAATTAGTTTAATCGACAGATAGCATACATAAATACAGTACACTCATAATGATCTGATTTCTTCTTTCTCATCCATTTCTTTTTTTAATAACTGGTCAATTCAATTTATCACCGTCTTTTACTTTTCACAAATATTTCTGACAAGTAAACACACAGATATTGGACAGATACAGATTAATTGAGCGTCACCGTTCTGTTCGATGTATCCACAAGCCGTGCATCTGTGTTTGACAGCGAATCAATATGCAAGGTTCAGATTCACATTCTGTTGAACGCTTTAGTCGTTGAACACTTTGCTACATGGCATATCACCTGACGCATTTTTTTTTTCAAATCAAATCAGCGGCATGTCTTTACTTCGTTTAATTTCGGAACTGGTGTCATGTCTAGCTTAATAGCGGAGCCTAGTTAGACGAAATTCTTAACTACATTTACCAGCTTATCTTAGATACTATAAAATCAAAAACGCTTAGGCTACAGAAGTCCTGGAAAACACAGTTTCTCCAAAACCCCCTTTTTAGAAGGTAATGCTATGGAAAAAATCAACAATCCTTCAAGGACAACATTAATGACATTTTTGGAGCTGCCCAAAATCCATTACTTTGACAAATAACTTTTGTACTCCAAGGTACTATTTTATTACGTCTGGTGAAATCATAAATTTGTAAAATGCTTTGCATACACCAACAAATTATGCAATTGTAATTGATGTTTGCTTTTTGCTGAAATAAAATGCTTTTGATATGGCATATAACTCTATAGAAGAAGTAGTGCATTACCCATTGAGAAAATAATAATAAAGGTGAGCACACTTACTATGTTCTCAATGTATTTAAACCTAAATATGCAACCAAAATGCGCAACGGAACCAGATTGTAGTTTAAATTCTTTTCATGAGGCTTTGTGATATAGACGAGTTAGCTCCAGAATTAGCTTAACTCGCAGTCTGCCCATACTACAGCCTATTGGACAGCAAAGTTTTTATATAAAGAGGTGCTGAAGAAACCCGCAGGGTTTTATCTGTCCATCTATAAGATACCATACATAACACTGCTTCATAAATAAGACAACGAACTGTTGAACTGACTTTTTGAATGGAAGTTATATATGTATGTAGTATTCTTAACACATTTAAAAAATTATGATGAAGTGTAACTGAACTATTAAAGCTTCTGTAATTAGCTGGAGTGGGTGCCGTGGCTCAAGTGGTTAGTGCTTTGGACTACGAAACGAGGACGGCCCCACCTCTCACGAACATGTGACAAACATCCGAGAGTAAAACTGTCATAAAAAAGATTCTCAAAACAAAAATTTCCCTTCGGATAAGGCACTAAACAGTAGATCCCTTTTTATACCCTATCCTAAGGGTATATTAAGTTTGACACATAGTTTGTAACATAGAGAAATAATCGAGATAGACCCTATAAAGTATATATATTCGTGATCAGCATCAATAGCGAAATCGATTGAGCGATGACCGTCCGTCCGTCCGTATGTCACCGCTTTTTGGGCCTTAAATATTGAGCTAGGACGATGAAATTTCATATCTGGGCTTCTGAGAAAAAGATACAGTACAAGTGTAAACATTTTTGAAATCCGCCCACTGCCACGCCCACTTTTTCATAACTTCACTAAATTATATGAAACCGAAAAATTTTGTTAAGACCAAATATTTAGGCATTCAGATTCCCTACAATCCACCCATACAAAAGTTTTGGCCACGCCCACTTTTCGGGGGCGTTTTCATCACAAAACCGATTTTTGGGCCTTAAATTTTTAACTAGGACGCTGAAATTTCATATCTGGGCTTCCGAGAAAAAGATACAATACTAGTGTAAAATTTTTTTACATCCGCCCACTGGCACGCCTACTTTTTTATAACTTCACTAAATTATATGAAACCGAAAAATTTTGTTAAGACCAAATATTTGGGTATTTAGATTCCCTACAATTCACCCATAGAACAGTTTTGGCCACGCCCACTTTTTGGGGGCGTTATCATCAAAAAACCTATTTTGATAAAATTTTACATGTAACATCCTCAAACGTTCGACATTATAGCTATATTTGAGTACAAAATGCAATTTGGCCACGCCCATTTTATAGAGAGGAGGATAGGGTATCATACGATCCGTTCCAGACGGATTGTAGCTTTTCTGTATGTTTTCGTTTCGATTTCGTTGCTAATTTCCACAAGGCTTACATATGTATCTTTTGCGTAAGTATAAGCCCGAATAAAACTACAACATCGGAAGTAGAGAGAAGGTTGACGGTTGAAAAACACTTCAATCGTTCATAGTCGATGTGAGTCAATGAAAAACGTTGCGGAGGCAATTAAACCACGGAGTATACTGTCCTGTGCTAGTCAGCTAGTATACATATATAAGTTATATACTTTTTTTTACCCCAATTGAGCCTTTAACTCATCTTAGTCACTTCCCCTCAATACTGACAAGAGTGCTAATGACATCACGCTATGTTCTTCCAATAGTTTGGATTTTTGAAAGAGTTCTGCACATTTCTTTCAAGAACGATGTTAAAGAAATCTCAAGACAGCTCGTAACCATTTCGAAATCTTTTATTGATATCAGAGGTTTTGATCTCAAATTCTCAGACTTTGATGGAACGTGAGTGCTCTATCGTCATCCTGGACAATCAGACTTGTTTGGGATAGGGAATATTCAAGCTAGGCATGCCTTTGTATAAATCGTCTCTATAAATGTTATCGTAGGCCACTGTAAAATCGAAAAAAGGTGATGTTTATCAATTTGATTGTGTGAAAAAATGTTGGATAAAGGACTTTCCTGGCCTAATATCACATTAATATAGACCAATCCAGTTGTTGAAAAGAGTGTTAAGCGGACGATACCTTGCCTATGGAGGGTCCCCTTTATTTCGAATAGGATTTTGCAAACAATGTTGAGTTTTCATTTATATTTGCAGATAATTTGATATACATATGCTCCTTAACATTTTGATTTGAAGAGTTGATCCCTATGTGATCAACATGCTTGATGTTTGATTGATTGGGAAATATCCATTGACAGACGTTAACATCGCGTTCTCGTTGCAATTCGAAAGATACCCTCCCTACATAACAACGTGCTAAAATCGTCCAGGACAATTGTTATAAGAGCCCTACATTATTGGGAGTTGCAGGCAGGCGAAAGTAGCTACTAAAATGCCAATTGGCACCACTCACAGAGAAGTTCTAAGCTTAGGGCGAAAAACACTGAAATGGGTGGTAGCGTTATTTAGAAGTCATAGAAATTTCGAGTATCCCCTAAAGAAGTTGGGTCTAGGATCCAGCTCTATCTACATGTGGAGTTAAACTCAATATATTTTTATCGTTTGTTCACTTTTAGATAACTATTCGAAAATGATCAGACAGGGTATCAAAAGGTCAGTATCTTGAATTGCTCGTCGAGGTAAAGTCACAACTGTATTCCATATCCACATTGGAAAGTAGTCTACCTTTTGTGAGGTGGACTCTAACACGCAAAAGTGTGTTTCAGATTGAAAACGTATACGAAAACGTACGTACTTTAAGGATAGGGTACCTTGAGAATGGTAGTGATTTTCCAGGTACTATGTACATATTCATTATGCATTATACTTAAACTATTCTTTAAAAACTGTTGAAAAAGTCTCTTGGTCACATTTGCAAAAAACCAATCCGTGTATTGAAATGCTAATTCAATACGTCCCCGCAGGCGGTGATGAACTCAGTTAGCATTTACAGGCAATAAACACCTAGAAATTGTATTTCAATACGTCTCAGACGGTGACGTAGGATTCCTAGGTTGTAGGGTAGTTGAACACATTAGAATCTCTCATCTTATTCGTCAACCTCGTGTGACGAATTGATATAAAATTTCTCCTACTCTACGCACAATATGTTTCTAGAAAGCTAACACGATACGTCTCTGTTATTCTCGTACGAAGACGTAGATGTAGTTATTACTTTCACTGTCACGCACCGTATTATCTACTACAACAGATAGAAGGAAATCAAGAAAGGTCAGAGTACAGGCAACATCCATTGCACGACGGAAAGACAGAGGTATTTCTGGAAAAAGATGTATGTACATACATATGTACTTATTCCAATAATGAACTTGTAGTTCATTAAAATATCGTGGTTGTTATTCAAAACGCATTGTAAGATAGTCATCGTAAAATCTTACACTATCCTTATATCGACAGTACTACGCTGATGAATAGAACTAGGGTAACCTCTACTTCATGCCTATTATAGTCATTGAAATCCTTTTCTATCTTGTTCTATCATTAATAAGAAGTGTATTCGTTTCCCAGGCGTATCCATTCAATGTCCAAAGAAAATATTTGTGAATTAAGAACCGAATGCAAAAAATTCGCAACAAATCCCTGATTAATGCAATCTAATGACACCGGGGTTTTAAACGATTACTCCACAAAATCTATCACAACTTCTCTCCTCATTTTCGACTTACACCATGAGAGAGTGTATACTCTTAGGCGCAAGTCAAGATCAACTGTCTTGAGACTAAACCTTTTAAATTAATTAATTTTTTTATTCCATTAAAGAAAATTTGTACTTAATTATATAAGCCCATCTGTGAAGAAATGACAATACCACAAGGAGAGCAGGAGATGGTTCAGGTGTGTGGAAATTTTAAACTGTTACTGAGTACGGACTCCGTTTAGTTCTTAAAAGATCTCGAGTTTCAACTAGAAAACTAGAGAAAAACTGTAAGGGGTATATGCGTTCTTAAATTCCTTGCAGTTCCTAGCTACGAAGTGGACTAAGAAACTTAGCCTAAACACTGTCGTTTTGAGATGTTTTTCGAATATGCGTGAAAACCTCTCGTTCTTCTCTTCCACCAGCCATAATGGAATGAACGTGGTGTTTTGCGTTTTTATACCCTATCCTAAGGGTATATTAAGTTTGACACATAGTTTGTAACATAGAGAAATAATCGAGATAGACCCTATAAAGTATATATATTCGTGATCAGCATCAATAGCGAAATCGATTGAGCGATGACCGTCCGTCCGTCCGTCCGTCCGTATGTCACCGCTTTTTGGGCCTTAAATATTGAGCTAGGACGATGAAATTTCATATCTGGGCTTCTGAGAAAAAGATACAGTACAAGTGTAAAAATTTTTGAAATCCGCCCACTGCCACGCCCACTTTTTCATAACTTCACTAAATTATATGAAACCGAAAAATTTTGTTAAGACCAAATATTTAGGCATTCAGATTCCCTACAATCCACCCATACAAAAGTTTTGGCCACGCCCACTTTTTGGGGGCGTTTTTATCACAAAACCGATTTTTGGGCCTTAAATTTTTAACTAGGACACTGAAATTTCATATCTGGGCTTCCGAGAAAAATATTCAATGCAAGTGTAAATTTTTTTTACATCCGCCAACTGCCACGCCTACTTTTTTATAACTTCACTAAATTATATGAAACCGAAAAATTTTGTTAAGACCAAATATTTGGGTATTCAGATTCCCTACAATTCACCCATAGAACAGTTTTGGCCACGCCCACTTTTTGGGGGCGTTTTCATCGAAAAACCGATTTTCATAAAATTTTACATGTAACATCCTCAAACGTTCGACATTATAGCTATATTTGAGTACAAAATGCAATTTGGCCACGCCCAGAGAGAGGAGGATAGGGTATCATACGATCCGTTCCAGACGGATTGTAGCTTTTCTGTATGTTTTGATAAAATTACGATAATTTTCAAAGTTTGAAGATGTTTTGTACAGATAAGTGAGTATAGTGACAATTGTGTGTAAATGTAAGCATAACTTATTCCATGCAATATCTTGCAGTACGGTTTGGATTTAATGCAACGAAATATCCTAAACTTATTAATTAATTTAATTTCTTGTTTTTAGTTTTATGATTTTCAGCAATAATTTTTTAGAGTGTAGTACAGCATATATAGAATAAATAAGCATCAATTTTTCTTGAACACTTAAAAATATGCAATGCAGTTTCGGGATTAGGTCATTCATGTAATTTCACTTAAGAGTATGCAATTAGTTTTATACTTTGTGTCAATGTAAATTTCTTCTGTTTCTCCAAAGTGGAGTTCTCCATAATATTGTTGGACCAGATTCACAACGGGTAGTAAATTAATGCAAACGAAAATAAATATATTACTCCTTGGAATAGCTACAAAATACATAATTCCGTCATTTGTGAAAGTATATATAAAAATACAAATTTTTGGCGCGACAGGTCCATGGGACCCGGGGCCTAGCTTCTCACAACCATTCGTGTTGTGCATGTTATATTCTTTACAGGAATGTAAGCGACGTACTGTTTAATGCCTTATCCGAAGGCATTTTTTGTTTGAAGAAGCTTTTTCATGACAGTCTTACTCTCGGATGTTTGTCAGACGCTCACGATAGGTGGGGCCGTGAAAGAAATTTTAGGTGTCTGTCTGGGCATTGAACTTGGAACCCATTGCTCGTAATCTCATATTTGGGCTATTGCGAATGAGCATCAGTACAATACACATTTTTGAAATCTACCACTGACTCACCTACTTTCTGAAAACTTCATATTTTGAATAGAAATTTAAAGAAATCATAAAGGCCAAATATATAAATATTCAAATAATCTTAATCTTCTAACTAAAACAGATTTAACCTTTATCTCATCTATAAAACAAAATCACCCATGAGAGTAGACGTAATTTTGTGCATTTTGCATGAAAATACTTTTTTTATAACCTATCCTAAGTAGCGTTTTCATCAAAAACCCAATTTTGATGAAATATTTCATTTAGCACTTACATATGTAATTGTAATTCAATGAAATTCAAAAAAATGGAGAATTGCAGAGGTGATACAAAGGAAGAAGGATAGGGTATTATACCATTCGTTCTTTTATCTTTTCTGTATGCTTTTGTTACGTTATGCCAAAGAAAAAAAATAAATTGCTAAGATAGATACCTATGTACATATATTCGTATTAGTTCCTCTTGAATACATTTTACGAACATACATACCTACATATGTATGTACCTACATACATTCATATTTCAATAATATTGCGGAATACTTTTCTACGTAACGAAGTTAAGATTGTCGAACTTGATGAAGATGATGCAGACAGTCATGTTCTATAAAGATTGGACTGGTGTTGCTCGTATTGGTTTACCTCTTCTAGCAGCCACTTTTGGTTTTGAAAATAGAAAAACAAGTTCGAGTTGTAACACATTTATGCTATAAGTTTACAAACTTTTTTCGGATTAAAATTTAAGTCGTGTCCTTCTTTTACAAGAGGATTAATAAAGTGAGCATCGCATTCTGTATTTTTAATGAATTTTAATGATAACTTGTTTACCGATGAGGTTTTTGAAAAAGCTGAAAATGTGAAGTTTTGAAATATACATATGTAGGTGTTGATTTATCAAAACTTGGTAGATATGTATATATACATATCACTCAGATATTATTTTCAGGGCTAATTGTGGAGGATATGGCCCAGAAATAGACAAGAATGAACATTTCGATACCGTCTTTAATTGTGAACCT
The DNA here is from genome assembly GCA_905220385.1 of Xylota sylvarum. NCBI lineage: Eukaryota > Metazoa > Arthropoda > Insecta > Diptera > Syrphidae > Xylota > Xylota sylvarum. The sequence continues at coordinate 38,679,642 of LR999959.1, forward strand.
ACCGACTCTGGACAGGAAGAATTGGTGGTAAAAATAATAATATCAAAGTGGAATGCATATTTTCAAACGGTGCACAATTTATTTCAAGATCTTCATTGTTTTTAATTGTTTGACATTAATTTTAATTGTTTGACATTACCGAACGAAGCACTAGATTGCTATATTCATTAGTAACTGACGCATCAAAGCTTCGCTCTTGTGTTTTGAAAGTTCATAGTATGAATAAGTAGATATGAACGTACACATATAGCACCAATTCTTATCACTGGATCTCTTCAATACATTATATTTTCCAGAAAATCCAAATCAAGAAATTAAAAATCGATATCAAAGTAAATTTCATAAGTTTCAGATTTAAATATGCCATTTTTATAAACCGTGTAACTGCGTATACATAATAATATGAAATTTAGTTCAATGTCGTATTTTTTGTATAAAGCTGACTATTTTAGTTTTATGTATGGTATCTTATGCATGGTAGACACTTCGCTTGTGCTTTCGAATTATTCCATGGTATTACGAAAACTTTAGACCTGCGGGTCTTTATATAATGTGTTTGCTGTCGTTCCAATAGGCAGAATAGGCAGTCTGCGAACTGAGCTAACTCTGGAGCTCAACACTTAAATCAACCTCAGCCTTCTTTCAGGATTGACCCTGAACCTTATCTAGATATTGTCATCGCGAAACAGACCTTCAATGAAAACCGCAGTCGTTTAAAGGAAAATGGATGCGAGGTATAAACACAGTTTTTTTTTGGCCGCAGATGGTAAAGATTGTCACAAGTATCACATTCGTATGGAAAGCTTTCACCTGCATTCTTATTCATTTGCGCATTTGTGTTTAAATTCCTTAAGAGCATAATAACCTTGCCCACCATCAATATTATTGTGTGTTAAGGAATAACTTGGAGGTATTTATGTCCTTCACGATGTAACACGAACTATTAAGAATTTAGACTTTCTTATTTTCGTCTTCTATATTTCCGTATGCTATTTTTATAAATAGCTACGCCAGCTCTCAGCCACTTGCGTCATATACCAATTGAACAATCATATTCTTTTTAAACTACAAGTAGGATGATTTTAGACAGGCCCTTACCTAGTCAACACAAAATACGATTCGCCGAATTTTAAAATTCGTATTTATGAAAGCGAAATAAAGGCGTTATTTCACGGCACCAGCTTCAAATGATTTCATTATAAACTTGAGAAGAGGGTAATTTCATTTAGTAATTGAGGTTGACAAGAGTTTCGTCTACTAAGGGCTGTGTTAACCCATACCTAATAATAAGGGGGTTGACCTGCCACCTCAACTACTAAGTTCTCGAGCAATTTCAAGCATTTGTTTTAAACATCATCAATATTCTATTGGTCATCCAGTTCTAGACATTCTTTTCCAACTTCTATTTTATATCTTCACCCAAACTATCCCTGTGCCTCTTTCAGAGACGTAGTGGATTGAATACCTCAAAATAACAGCATAATATCGAACAGGTGTCTATGAGATAAATCAGAGACGTAAGATTCTTCCAGTGTCTGGTTCCAATATCTATCGTCTTCCAAAAGTCCCAGACCTCTGTAAGCTGGGTGGAATGTAGGATAAATGTAAGCAGATAACGTATTTAAGTTTGAAAAGGATGTAAGACCTTCAACTTCGTGAAATAGGTCACGGTGTTAATAGCGTTGTTCGGAGAATAGTATAAAACCTACCGAGTACATGGTCTTATTTTATGGAGAGTGCCTGGGTACTTCCTCTATCATCTAACAAAATAATAATTCCTCCAGACGGAATCGACCAAATATTAAGATATTCAGGTTATCTATAATTCACCTCTACATTGTGTTTAGCCACGCCTACTTTCTGGGTCGTTTTCATTAAAAAAACGATTTTGATGAAATTTTCCATATACCTAACATCCTCAAACGTTGTAGTTCAGTACAAATATATGGCCACACCCACTTTATAAGTGGGCCCGTTTCAGGCGGATTCTAGCTTTTCTATATGTTTGATTTATTGTACTTAATGTTCAGACAAGCAAAATATTTTTCAATTCAGAATGTATGAACATTTTGAATAATTTTGTTCTTATTTGTTAAAAAAATTGTCGCTAGAACTTGCAAGCGCTACACATATGCCACGGGTCGGAGACGCTTTCCCTGAAATAATCCAAAAAAATGTACGTTTTTACTTTTATATTGAACTCAACGCTGGTCAAAAGAAATTTCATCCCTGTAACTTCCGTTTATCACTCTCGCGCTTAATGGGTTAAAGTAAAGTTTGGTTTGTCGTATCTTCAAGGACTTGCCAAGTTTACTATCTTTAGACGAGTTTGGTGTTTGGGCTGGCAATTTTTACCAGCAATCTGGTTTCTGGTCTATGTGAAGGGCACAAAAGAGAAAAACAACAAATCAAATAAATTTTGTTGACTAACAAATAGTTTAGCCTTAATACAAGAAATACCGCAAATTTTCAAAAAAGAAAATTAATATTTTTCTAAAACCACTGTTTTAATGTATACTTTTGACTCACTTTGGGTAAATGCGGAAATTTAGAACTGAATAGAATTTGAAAACTAATGTTGCGAACAAATGAAGTACACCTTTATCTGACACTCGTATCAATCAATTCGCGAAGGTCAGCATCAGTGCACACATCATGAAACTTTTTATCATTCCTGCGATCAAAGTTCCGTCTGCCGTAACGCCAACGCATCGAAATCTTCAACACCTACACCGAGCTCAACATCAACGTGTCAAGGTGCGCCACAACGCAAATCATCTCGTGAAGATATTCTCTGTGGAGATATTCTACCATTGGTCTATCAAAAGAAGTCGATCTCCGTTGTCATCAACGGCCATATATGCCTGTTCGAAGTGGATTCTGGGTCGCCTGAGTCATGAAGGAAATAATATGTACGTATATATGTACATACTCTGCATATTCAACGGGAAATGAGTTTCAAAGAGCAGTTAATAAACCTCGTGACGGAATATGAATTCGTTAAATCGAGCAATTAAACCACACTGCCACCAACTTCCGGCAGCCAACACATTTGGGATAAATTGGGATTAATTTTTGCTAAGATCGATTTGGTTCACGTGTACAGGCAGTTGGTACCTTGATGGTCGATGAACGTTCAGCGATCCTACAAAAAATATGCATGCACAACCATGCGTTCAAGGTAACCAACATTTAAATCGGTATCTCCTCAGTGTCGAGAGCGTTTCAAAGCTGCGTCGAAAACATCCTACAGAACATTCCAGGAGTCTTTCCATATTTTAACGACACTGTCGTTACGGATTAGACAGAAGAGGAGCTGGCAGTAAGGCTAAATGAGGTGTTGTCCCCTTTTGACAAGGCGTAAAGAAAATGCAAATTTAGCGTACAATCCGAGGAGTTCTTGGGTTTTAAAATCGACGCCCTGGGTATAAGGTCGTCAACTGATAAGGTCGAGCTTATCAAAAACGTTCTATTCGATAAAAATGCACGTTGGTCGTCATCGAGTCAAATGACGTGTAAGTCCACTATGATGAGAAGCAGTCATTAGTACTAACATGTGTCAAAACTGAAATTAAATGGCGTCAAATGTGATCTCGCGATTTGTTTATAGAATGTATTTATTTGCTTTGGTTTGTGTTTTCGTTTAAATTTCAATTCAATCGTTTAAGTTTTCAATTAAATTTATATAGAAAAAAATAAAAAAACAAACAGAAAAGCTACAATCGTAGCTATCCTATCCCCTTTCCTATGTAGCCCTTAAAAAGTGGTGGTGGCCATATTGCATTTTGAACTCAAATACGACGATACCTTAGAACGTTTGTGAATGTTTCATGTAAAACTTCATGAAAATCTTTTTTTTTTATGAAAATACATCCAAAAACTGGGCGTAGGCAAAACGTATGTATAGATGAATTGTAGACAATTTAAATATCTAAAAATTTGGTCTTAATAAAACTCTCCGGTTTCATATAATTTAGTGATGTTATAAAAAAGTGGGCGTGACGGTGGGCGGATTACAAAAAAATTTACACTTCTACTGTATCTTTTTCTCAAAAGCCCAGATATGAGACTGCATACTACTAGCTTCAAATTTAAGGCTGAAAAAACGACCCTATATATATTTTATGGTGCAGGGAAATAAGTCCCCGGGAACTAAGTCCACTGAGGGACTTAGTTCCCACCTAGTGGGAATTAAAACCACTTTCGTGAAGTGGACCCATGTAAGTTGGGAACTAAATTCCGAAAACTCTGAGTGGTTTTATTTCCCTTTCAATTTGAAGTAAATTCTCACTGTCGACTAAGAACAAAGTAAAATTAAAGAGGCAAGTAGGTACTTTGCAATTTTTATTAACAAAAGCTAAATTAACTTTTAACTGAGACAGAGTAATATATGTACATATGTCAAATTTAATTAACAATAATAATATATACCAAATTTAATTAACAAAATTTTCAAGATTTCGAATTAAAGATATATGGTATATATCTAAATACGGTGCCGTGAAATAAGGCCACATTTTAAAATTTTGGCCTTGTTTCATTTTACCAAAGTGAAATAAGGCCAATATGGCCTTATTGCGCTTTACCCGAACAATAGTCAAATTTTGCTTTATGTCACTTACATATATGCATAAACAGTGGAACAAATATTGGGGGGGGGCATGCCTCAGTGGATTTAGTTCCCGGGGACTTATTTCCCTGCACCGTATTTCATAGGGTCTATCTTGATTACTTCTCTATGTCACAAACTATGTATGTGTCAAACTTAATATACCTTTAGGATAGGGTATAAAAAAATGCGTTGTGCTATTTATGAATGTTGTGCAAATAATAAAGGAAAAATGGGAGCAAAAAAATTTCATTTTAATTCTTCCCAAAAGAAATTAATTGTGGAAACAGGAGAAAAGATAAATTTAATGTTAGTACAGCTCGGATTAGCTATATACATTCTACAGCTAATGATTTTGTTCCACCAAGTTTGGTTTTTGAACAATGTAGAATGGCATGTCAAAAAGCCTTAAACAACATGTTGTGTCATCACTCTTACTTCAATTAAAAAAGAAGGCTTTTTCAACAGCCCGCGATGTAAGAATGAAGAAACTAGTTAAGCATAGTAACACAAGGTAAATGAAATTTAAAACTTGGAAATGGCTCGACCTACGATTGACGCGGATCTGGAGCAGCCCACACATTTAGACCCAGAATCGTCCAGCATACTTGCAATGCCGATTGCAGTACACAAACTTAGCCTACATCACCTTCGTATTCAGAGTGAGTTAAATAAACCGGCAGAGCTGAATTTCTCTATAGGGAAGGTATTGGTTTCGTGAAAAATTTCGAACTTGAGATGGTCTACCGTGCGTCTGTTTGTTCTGTCTGTCCGTATATTCGGGTGGACGGATTTACTTCAAACTTCATATCTGAACGATCCCTAGAGGCGAAATTGGAATTTTCATTGTAACCTCAAAATTAAAGGTACTTTACTTCGGGCCGATTTCACTAAAAATTAATTTTCTCGAAAACGGCTCTAACTATTTTGATTTTATATGTGAGTTAGTTTGGACATATACTATTAGATGGCATACCACGTATTGTGCGAGCAATATTAACATACTAGAAATCGAAAAAAATTGTTAAAACAAAATTAGTAGTCCTTGAAATTCTCTATAATTCATCTGAACACCATACATAGCCATGTCCACTTTTTGAGGGTGTTTTTAAAAAAATTTGTGAATCAGAAATGTATATGTAAGAAGAACAAGACTTGAATTTTAGTGCTTATAAGGTTGTAGACTTACAGCATTAAGGGGTAAGTACGTACGACCAAGTCGTGCACTTTATTTAGATTACATAGTGAGATTCAGCAGAAACAACAATGCTGGAAGCAGGGGCAAGTTGTTAATTCCATCGGACATATTTTCAACAAAGAGCAATAGCAATATGCTGCAAGTCCACGGGCGTGCCGACTGCTTTAAGAAAGGAATATCCAAAATATCTACAAAAGTGATGCGCAGAGATTAAAGTATATCCAGATCCAGGGATAATTCGATCTGTACTGGATATTACCCCTAGTCTCCACTAGCTATAAATCCATAGCAGATAGCAATAGCGAAATCAGACATCAGAGCAACTGTCAAATTTTCTGTGGTGGGCATATCATGGCATGTTTTTTTAATTCAGATGGCACACCAATAAACATGGTGTGTTGAGTGTATCAAGGCACTGAAGGCCACTGTTACCAGATAGTTTTCCTTTTTTCCAGCTTAAGACAAATCATCAATAACGGAAAATAACGGATATAGAAAAGAAATCTAAAAATGTGGAAAAATCATAAAAGAAGTAAATCATTTTATCTTTGCTAAGTAATTAGTGATGATAAAAATACAACAACACTGCTTCTGCAATGGACAACCGAATGACAGCTTCAGCTGCTTTCAAAGCATGCCTTACATAGCAAGCTATAGCTTGCTTTAATGGTCGCCACGAGCTATAATGATAGCATACTATATAGCAAGCTATCAGTTGATAGCTAGTGGAGACCGGGGGTTATAAAGAAGATCATTTGTCATTTCGTTTGACGAAATAAAGTCAAAGCTAAGACTACGCCCTGCCAAATACATCCAAGTTGCCATGATACATAGTTTGGTTGGAAGTTGGAAACAAACAGCCAATAAATTACGATTTTGACCAAAGGATTGCGGAGAAAACCCTATACAGCATTATAAACCCGTTCACTACTGTGGATTTGATATAGTAATTTAATTGCCTGATGTGAAGAGCATTAGAAAGTTAAACTTGCGCCAAAACTCTTTTCGCCGATTGATGACCAATTGCGTGGAACGTCGTCTGTTCGATACTCCGGGGTTTTCTGCGACATCTTCACCCACAGCTGCGATATTCTCAGCAGAACGAGTCCGGGGCCGGCCAGACCTGGCAGCATCTCGTGTTGTCCCATACTCTTCTAGATGAGCGGCTGAACTTCGTAGTGTTTGCCCAGTTGTTATCGGACGACCGGGAAATCTGCGCCGAAATTCACGCTGCGCCAACACCATCGACGAATTATTCCGCAATCGTAACAATTATTCCCCGTTTTTTAGGAGTATAGCGATTTATGTCTTGTTGACGTGTATTTTGTATCTATTTACTTCACAAATGTCAAAGTAGAATTGGCATTTGCTGCCGTTTGCAAAACATTTAGCATCTTCCGATAGGGTGATAACTTTTGGGACACTTTGTATATGTACATATGTATATGTATACAAACCAAATACAATACCGGAGCATATCAATTAACATCACCTAGACAGTTGAGTTTTACTTAGTCTTTTACCAGTTTTTTACCATTTGTTTCGTTCTTTGAATTGTAAATAGTTCCTAACAAAAAATTTAATTTTCGGGAGTCGACATTGAAATTATCGGCGATGATTCAGTTGACGATTATGACTGAGTGGAAGAGCCTAATTTAGAGAGTGGGCATAATGCGGAAAAGGATGAAAATAGTGAAATCACCAAAAACAAAGAGGGATTTTGAAAAGAAAATCTGATAACTAATGGAGCGCGGTTGCACCACAGAAACGTGAAAGGTCTCAGAAGAATTTAAACAAAAATAAACATACAGAAAAGCTACAATCCGCCTGGAACGGAACGTATGATACCCTATCCTCCTTTCTATAAAGTGGACGTGGCCAAATTGCATTTTGCACTCAAATATGGCTACAACGTCGAACGTTTGAGTATGCTACATGTAAAATTTCATGAAAATCGGTTCTTTGGCCAAAACTTTTGTATAGGTGAATTGTAGGGAATCTAAATGCCTAAATATTTTGTCTTAACAAAAATTTTCGGTTTCATATAATTTAGTGAAGTTATGAAAAAGTGGGCGTGGCAGTGGGCGGATTTTAAAAATTTTTACACTTGTACTGCATCTTTTTCTCAGAAGCCCAGATATTAAATTTCATCCTCCTACCTCAAAATTTAAGGCCCAAAAAGCGGTAACGTACGAACGGACGGATGGTCATCGCTCAATCGATTTCGCTATTGATGCTGATCAAGAATATATATACTTTATAAGGTCTATCTCGATTATTTCTCTATGTTACAAACTATGTGTCAAACTTAATATACCTTTAGGATAGGGTATAAAAAACCAGTTCAGGCTTAGAATTTGCTTTTAACTAATGAAATTTTGTCGGATTATACAAATGAGCAAATAGCTCGCCATTCAGTAGATTATAAAATATCGCAATCATATCAGGGACCAACATATATCGTTCAACTTGAGCGAACTATGATCCGTAAGATTTGGTGTATCGTTTTTTACAGTAATAATGTCGCAACATCGTTTTTATACCCTATCCTAAGGGTATATTAAGTTTGACACATAGTTTGTAACATAGAGAAATAATCGAGATAGACCCTATAAAGTATATATATTCGTGATCACCATCAATAGCGAAATCGATTGAGCGATGACCGTCCGTCCGTCCGTATGTCACCGCTTTTTGGGCCTTAAATTTTGAGCTAGGACGATGAAATTTCATATCTGGGCTTCTGAAAAAAAGATGCAGTACAAGTGTAAAAATTTTTGAAATCCGCCCACTGCCACGCCCACTTTTTCATAACTTCACTAAATTATATGAAACCGAAAAATTTGTTAAGACCAAATATTTAGGCATTCAGATTCCCTACAATCCACCCATACAAAAGTTTTGGCCACGCCCACTTTTTGGGGGCGTTTTCATCACAAAACCGAGTTTTGGGCATTCAATTATTAACTAGGACGCTGAAATTTCATATCTGGGCTTCCAAGAAAAAGATACAGTACAAGTGTAAAATTTTTTTACATCCGCCCACTGCCACGCCTACTTTTTATAACTTCACTAAATTATATGAAACCGAAAAATTTTGTTAAGACCAAATATTTAGGCATTCAGATTCCCTACAATTCACCCATAGAACAGTTTTGGTCACGCCCACTTTTTGGGGGCGTTTTCATCAAAAAACCGATTTTGATAAAATTTTACATGTAATATCCTCAAACGTTCGACATTATAGCTATATTTGAGTACAAAATGCAATTTGGCCACGCCCACTTTATAGAGAGGAGGATAGGGTATCATACGATCCGTTCCAGACGGATTGTAGCTTTTCTGTATGTTTATACCCTATCCTAAGGGTATATTAAGTTTGACACATAGTTTGTAACATAGAGAAATAATCGAGATAGACCCTATAAAGTATATATATTCGTGATCAGCATCAATAGCGAAATCGATTGAGCGATGACCGTCCGTCCGTCCGTCCGTCCGTCCGTCCGTATGTCACCGCTTTTTGGGCCTTAAATTTTGAGCTAGGACGATGAAATTTCATATCTGGGCTTCTGAAAAAAAGATGCAGTACAAGTGTAAAAATTTTTGAAATCCGCCCACTGCCACGCCCACTTTTTCATAACTTCACTAAATTATATGAAACCGAAAAATTTGTTAAGACCAAATATTTAGGCATTCAGATTCCCTACAATCCGCCCATACAAAAGTTTTGGCCACGCCCACTTTTTGGGGGCGTTTTCATCACAAAACCGATTTTTGGGCCTTAAATTTTTAACTAAGACGCTGAAATTTCATATGTGGGCTTCCAAGAAAAAAATACAGTACAAGTGTAAAATTTTTTTACATCCGCCCACTGCCACGCCTACTTTTTTATAACTTCACTAAATTATATGAAACCGAAAAATTTTGTTAAGACCAAATATTTGGGTATTTAGATTCCCTACAATTCACCCATAGAACAGTTTTGGCCACGCCCACTTTTTTGGGGCGTTATCATCAAAAAACCTATTTTGATAAAATTTTACACGTAACATCCTCAAACGTTCGACATTATAGCTATATTTGAGTACAAAATGCAATTTGGCCACGCCCATTTTATAGAGAGGAGGATAGGGTATCATACGATCCGTTCCAGAGGGATTGTAGCTTTTCTGTATGTTTTATTCATTGTAAAGTGTTTAAGCTTTAAATACAAAACTGGCCTGTACTTTCTATTATGGCCAATTCGGAAAGAAATTTAAAAAAATGTTTTTATACACATGTAAAATGGCCACCTAAACACAAAAATGAAAATAAATTTGTAAATTATGGCTTCTGTTTTTTAAATAATCTTTATTTGTTTATTTATACTAGTTGTTTATTATATTTTACAGTTTTAAAACAAAGAATATGATGTAAGGAAGTGGAAATTAAACAGATATTGCTAATTAACTGTGAATAATACCTCAAAAATGGCGTCCATTTAGACGTCCTTCGGGAACTTTAATTGTTAATAACTTTGTTAATAATAGTTTCTTCGCAAAATAAATTTTTAATTTTTGTGCTTAGGAAGCCATTTTACATATGAAAACATTTTTAAAATTTATTCCGAATAGGCCATAGTGGAAAGTGGCCGCCAAAATTGCAGGAGCAGGAAATGGACAAACTTGCTCCAATTCGCAAAATCGGGAACATTTGTATTACGAACTACCAGTCACTTTATACGCTGTACTAAAATTTCACGATTGACAAACGGAATTCCTTATGTTGGTAAAGTCGATGTTTTATTAACAGTACAAATGATGAACTTTTATTTATTCATTTACAATGCCCAGACCTACAGATCTATGGGGGTTTTTGTGGTATCCTGGATCAAGGTGCCGTAGGTGGTATGATATTTGCAAAACGAAATTAAAACATACAGTAAAGCTACAATCCGTTTGAAACGGATCATTTGATGCCGTTACCTCCTTTCTAGGCAAAAAAAAAAAAAATTGGCGCAACAGATCCATGGGACCCAGGGCCTAGCTTCTCACAACCATTCGAGTTGTGCGTGTTATATTCTTTACTTCTTTACACGAATGGAAGGGGCCTACTGTTTAATGCCGGATCCGAACGGCAATTTTGAGAAGCTTTTTCATGACAGTTTTACTCTCGGATGTTTGTCAGACGCTCGCGAGAGGTCTTGCCGTGAAAGAAATTTTAGGTGGTCTGGGGATTGAACCTGGAATCCCTCGCTCCGTAGTCCAACGCACTAACCACTTGAGTCACGGCGCCCTTTCCTCATCCTCCTTTCTATGCAGCCCTAATAAAGTGGCGTGCTATACTGCATTTTTTTAAATTACAACGTTAACTGCAACCGTTTGAGGATGATACATGAAAAATTTTATCAAAATCGGTTTTTTCCATCGTTCAAGGACAGAATTACAGCTTTCGCCGACTGCATAATCTAACTCCAACAATAATTCTCTCGACTTATTTGTAGTTCTGAACTCTGCTCTAGAAATATAACGAAGATGGTTTAAGTTTCATAAACTAGTAATTAGTGATAAAACCAAGATCATGTTGATTAATATTAAGGAAACAGTTCCAGAAGATACATATGACTTTGCGATATCACTCACCTGGATGTTTAAGATTTCGTCTTAACAATGTTTTTTACCTTTGATGACCACCTTTAATAATAATGCTAACTGTTCTACAATGGAAAGAGTTGAAAACTTTAAATACTTACATAGGTGTTATATTGGATTCTGGGCTAAGTTGGAAGGACCACACTACGTATTTAAAGCAATATTTTAATATTGCACTTCTGCGGTTTTAACACTACTTTAGAATGGTTGATAAAATCTAAACTTCAATATGGAATTTCGTGCTGGGGCGGTGCGCATTTCAATAAAATTGAACCTCTACTCCTAAAACAGATTCATGTGATTCTATCGAGCTAATCACAATAGTCCAAATTTCGAGTTATTTAGAAGTCTTTCATTATTTCATCTACATATATTATTTTAAATTACTTAAAATATTTTTTCTTAATTCAGGGTATACTGCCGCCAGGCTGTATGGTATCTACAACTTACGCGTTGTCACCAGAAATTTTGTTAAGGTAGGTACCCAAAATCAATAAAGCTATTTTTTATCGGTTTTATAATGTACCTGCGTGTTGTTTATTTAATACATAGTTTACCAGTTAATATAAGATGCGAAAGAAACTTTTTTAAAGATACTCGTAATTGGCTTTTTTCATTCAACAATTGTGAAAAAGAAAATTTGTTTACTCCAATGATTTAACACATTGTTCTTTTTGTTATAAAGTAGCTGATCCGGCGAACTTCGTACCGCCTCAGAATTAATAAATGTTGTATTAACTTATTAGCTGAATTAAATTCAGTTTTTTTATTAAGACAAAATACTCAAAATGAATTAAGTTTATAAATGTTCAAAAATCTACAAGATTCAAGATCCCTCTTCTTTTTCTGAATGTTTGGCGTCAGACAGCTTCTATCATCTGTCAATGTAATCATTAAAATGCATGTAATTCACTCAAGGCATTTGCTCTATTGGGAATTGAAAGATTAGATCTCCTGGCTCGCAAAAAATAAAAAATACAAATTTTTGGCGCGACAAATTTGGGCTCGGACCTGGGTCCACTGCTATGGAACGCTATTTACGACGAAATTCTATGCCTACCGATTCCAAGAGAAGCTTTAATCATCGGCTTCCATCGTACCAAAAACAATTAAAAAAATTGTACTCCACTTTAACGAGACAATTGCAAAGGCCCGTCGTTGGCTAGCTGACGCCGGTTTGCAACGAAACGAGTTGGCCTTGTAGTAAATGCGGACAAACCAAGTACGTCTTGTCAATAAACAAAGACGCATCTGTTCACCGCGTAGGACAAAATTTCCCTGTTAGTAACAGTCACTTCGAAGTGGTTAAGGAGTTTAACTGGATCGTAGACTCCTTAGGAACTGCTGCTATATGGATTCCAGACGCAATTAAATTCCCTATCGAAATCTAAGGAGCACAAAGAGGAGGACAAATGGAAACGATAGGATCGACGAGTTCCGACAAAAACTGGAAGACCTGGAGGACTTTATCAGTGACGTCGAAGGCGAAATCTTGGTTGCCGGAGACTTTAACGCCAAAGCCTAGGATTGGGGAATGCCAACTAAGGACTCACGAGGAAGGCTAATACTGCGCGATGTGGTCTTAACGTAGCAAACGTAGGAAACACGCCCACTTTCAGGAGACGCGGCTACGAAGGCACCATCCCGGACGTAACCTTCGCCACGGAATCCACACTCGCAAGAATTCAAAACTGGAGAGTTATCGAGGACTATACGGGCAGCGACCATCAATACATCGTCTTTGATCTAGAAGGTAACCAACGAGCTAATAGAACCCAAACACAGACTCCGAGGTGGAACGTAAATAGACTTAACGAAGAGCTTCTGACTTCTGTAGCTGAAGATGGAAAAAGTGCCGTACTTCAATTAGAGGGATCTGCGGAAACAAATGCTGAAGCCACGATGCAACTAATACGGCTGGCATGTGACGCCTCGATGCCTCGAAAGAACGGTGCCAATCGAAACAAAGACCCAGTGTATTGGTGGACGGAGGATATAGCGGCGCTTCGCAGGAGATGCTTACATCTTAGACGCAAAGTCACCAGGGGAAGGAGAAGACACACTTAGTTTACGGAGGAAGCTCTAGCGGAGTTCAGAGCCAAAAGATCCGAGCTCAAGAAGGCCATCAATTCGAGAAAAAAACAAAAGTTGGAGAATCTCCGCCGAGACATCAACAGCGACCCCTAGGAACTAGGCTACAGGATTGTAATGCGGAAGCTTGGAGCTCAGGCGGCCAATCCTGCCCTCAACGAAGAAAAGATGAAGGGTATTGTGGATACGCTTTTCCCAACTCATCCCGTCAGGCCCCCCGACACCACTACGAGAGGAAATACCCCCATTTAGTGAAGAAGAGTTGTGTTTAGCAGTGAAAAGGCTACAAAACAGAAGAGCCCCTGGACTCGACGGGATACCGTCAGAAGTGCTAAAGGTAATCGCCCATTCATGCCCCCAACTATTGCTGAACATGTACAGAGCTGCCTGGAAGAAGGAGTCTTCCCCAGAAGTTGGAAGAAACAACGTCTTGTGCTGATCAGCAAAGGTAAAGGAGACCCAGACTCTGCATCAGCGTACAGACCTTTGTGTATGCTGGACACTACAGGGAAACTCTTGGAGAAGATGCTGAGACCGCGACTCACCGTTGCAGTACAGAGAGCAGGAGGCCTGTCAGAAAGACAGTACGGCTTCAGAAAAGGCCGTTCTACGATCGGAGCGATTGAAGAAGTAGTAAAGGCTACCCTATTCGCTCAACAGGGAAGTAACTACTCAAGACAGATCTTATTATTGGCAACTCTGGACGTCAGAAACGCCTTTAGGTGGAGTGACATGCTGAACGCGAAAATACGTCACAGCCCCCAAGTTCGAGACGACAACGAAGACCGAACCTAAGTTTTAAGGATCGCGCTATTGCGGAATCCAGAACGTTTGATCTAGGGAACTGGTAGCAAAGTCCCCGAGATCGAAGAGAGTGGAAGGCTGCCGTATCTCAGGCAGAGAATCTTCACGGATCGGGAGCCCCTTAAGTAAAAATAAGTACCTACAATAAAGGGTTCAAAAATATAGGAGTGGTTTAATCGTTTGTTCAAAAGTAGAGATAAGTTTTACTCCCATTTTGTGTTTCAATGCTTCGTCAAAATCGGTTTTGCAAGAAAACGCTTCTAAAAATCGGGAGTGAGTCTATGTAATGTATACGAGTATAAATTAAAGACACATGTCTGAAGTTTTGGAAAAGCGTGCGGGGCAGTGGGTGGATTTTAAAAATGTTTAAACTTGTGCTAGATCCCCTTTCTGCCAATACTATCTAAGAATATCCAAACATAGAAGATAAGACTTCGATACCAAGCGATCCAGTTGGTTTTAGAAATTGGTATTCAAAAATGCATACCTGTGTGCATTCCCCTACCCTACTCGACTGCACACCTTGTCGCGGTGCAGGACTTTAGTAAAAGTCAAGGATTCTCGGGTATCATTTCAAAGATGAGACATGAAGCTAGGATGTATTTAGTCGACTTTATCATCCCTCTCCCACCCTACACACTTCTCTTTCATCCAACCCATTCCACTCCCCTCTCTGGTGGACTGGATCAAAGTTAAACCAAAAAAATGAAAACAAACCAAAATTGAGACCTGTTCTTTAGAACCGAACGGTGTCTAAGCTGTCTACTGGTAGTGTACCTGAACTGTTGGAAACTAAGAGAACTGTTAGTACACATAGTCCAACTACTATCAAAAGTCGTGTGGACCCGAAAGCCAACCCACACTCCAAAATGAACGCTTCTTGTAGAGCAAGCTCCAAATATAAGGCCGCTTCAAAACCGGCTTACGAAGACCGTCGCACACCAAGCCGAGTTCCGGAGGGTACTAGATCCGAGTGATTGAAAACTCATTTAGAGTGGGAGAAAAATTTCATCACCTCAGAACTAACTGGGACAGGGAGCGACTTAATGTCAAAGCATAGAAGATCGTTGGAGGAAACCGCTTCGTATTCGAAAACGGCTAAGTTACACAACACCAACACCTTATCCAGGCCCTCCAACATCACATCTATGTCATTCAGCGAGGGTCTTAAGAACAAGATCACCATAGCTTATTGATAAAAGCGATGTTGATGCTAACAGAAAGATGGAAAATGATCACAGCAAAACGATCAGTTGTTTTCTGGATATTATGAACAAGAACTCAGGCCCTTCTCCTATCTGTCATGATGGTGGTTGGTATCAGGGTCACGTTTACCTGACAGCATGTGACAGTCCTGTGACCTTTAAAAAAAATCTTTAAACAAATTTGGGGGATGTATGGCCAGATGCAAACCTCGAGATTGTTGCAAAGGAGGATACCCCAAGCCGACCAAGAACTCGCACCTGGATCGCAGCCGAACCCTGCAAAATGGATGAAATACTCTTGATCATTAAGTTCAGCTTCCCATATGTGAAAAGTGATGAGTCTCAACGGTCGCCAAATAAGGCATCTCTAGTTAATGAAGACTAGGTCGTATATCGAGATGGACGATTGTTTAAATAATGCCATTTGGAGTGAGGATATACTCCTGGGTCTATCCTCGAACTTGGAACGCATGAACACTACCCTGGTGAGGGTTTCTCTTTCTGATTGTAGCGATAATCTTGCAGTTAGTAGCTACATATAAACCTCCACTAACCCATTACGTCATCTGCCTATCCAAAGATAGGGAAGACATTGCCTTGTTACAAGAACCTTGGATTGTGGGAACTTGGCTTGCGACTCCTGAATAGTCTAAAGTGTATATTCTAGAAAAAGGTAAGCCTAGATGCTGCATATTAGTAAAAACTTTATTTGAAACTTTAAAAACTAAGTTAACTCCCTAATTACAACAAAGATGGCTATTATTTGGTATCGGGGTACATTTTCAATGATCGTATGGACTCTCTTCTTCGTGATAAACTGGAAAGATTGAGCGGTGAAACGGGGAGGCAGAATACTAGACTTATAATCGGCTATGATGCTAATCCTCTTCACACTGTATGAAGTAGTTCGGATAGAAACGAAAGAAGTGAGTTACTTTACGATTATATTTTAAGTACTAGTCTCATTGTGTATAATTTACGTTATGAACCCACGTTTAATACTAAAACCGATGACAAGTCTCCCTTGTCTCTCACAACATCTATCAACTAATTTAAAATTGGAATGTATCGGAGGACCACACTATCTCTGAATCTCGATACCTTGAATTCACTCTTGATGATAATCCCCGTACCCCATCAGTTTTTCGTAAACCTCGTACAAATGCAAGAAAATTTTTAAGAATTTAGTTATCCCCGATCTTCTCAAGCCCCCTTGCAACACATAGGAGCTAGATTATCCTTTTCCTGCTCTCAAATTCACCCTAGAGGGAAGAAAAAGCCTCACTGGTGAATTTCAGAATTAGGTCCGTTCAGAAATAATTGTATTTAGGAAACTTTTCAACAATGCGAAAAGTAGTAGAGATGCAGTTGATTGGGACTAACACAAAAATCTATAAAAAACATACAAAAAAGCTACAATCCGTCTGGAACGGATCGTATGATACCCTATCCTCCTCTCTATAAAGTGGGCGTGGCCAAATTGCATTTTGTACTCAAATATAGCTATAATGTCGAACGTTTGAGGATGTTACATGTAAAATTTTATCAAAATAGGTTTTTTGATGATACTTACTTACTTACTTAACGGGCTCCCGACCCGTGAAGAGTCTCTGCCTGAGACACAGCAGCCTTCCACTCTCTTCGATCCCGGGCACGCTGCTTCCAGTTATCTAGACCAAGCGCTCTGGCATCCGCGATAGCTTGATCCTTAAAACGGAGGTTCGGTCTTCCTTGTCTTCTCGAACCTGGGGGCTGTGATTCGAAGATCCTCTTTGCTGGAGCATTATTGTCCATTCGCTCGATGTGGCCGAGCCAGTGTAGTCGACGTGTTTTGGCTTTTTGGACTACATCCACATCCTGGTACAGCTCATAGAGTTCGCGGTTATATCTTCTCCTCCATTCGCCCTCCTCGCATACGGGACCGAATATCCGACGAAGAATTTTTCTTTCGAAAGTGTTCAGTATTTGCTCTGCTTTCCTGCTTATCGTCCAGCACTCGGCTCCATACAGCAGAACTGGCAGGATCAAAGTTTTGTAGAGCATACATTTCGTCTTTCGAGTTAGGAGTTTTGACCCCATTTGTTTCGCCAAACCGAAGTAGCAGCGGTTTCCTAGGGTAAGTCTTCGTCGAATCTCCACTAAGTTGTCATTCGTGGAGTTGATATTTACTCCGAGGTAGGTAAACTCCTTAACCACTTCGAAGTTACTGTTGCCAACAGTGACGTTTTGTCCTAGGCGGTGGACAGATGCTTCTTTGTTTGTTGACAACATGTATTTGGTTTTGTCCTCATTCACTTCAAGGCCAACACGTTTCGCCTCTTCTTCAATTGCCGTAAAAGCCTCTAACACGGCGCGCTGGGAGCGACCGATGATGTCGATGTCGTCTGCGTATCCCAGCAACTGGACAGATTTGTTGAAGATAGTGCCTTCCGTGTTTACACCTGCCCTGCGCACTATCTGTTCCAGCACAAGATTGAAGAAGTCACATGATAGCGCATCCCCTTGCCGAAATCCGGTGCATGTTTGGAATAGTTCAGAGGAACTGTTGCCGAATTGCACGTTGCACCGCGTGTTATCCAGCGTCACGCGGCACAGCTGGATCAGTTTAGCCGGGATCCCGAATTCGGCCATCGCCTTGTAGAGCTCAAGACGATGAATGCTATCATATGCGGCTTTAAAGTCGATGAAGAGATGGTGAGTCTCGACTTGAAATTCGTTGGTCTTTTCCAGGATTTGCCTTAGTGTGAAAATTTGGTCGATCGTCGATCTGCCGGGCCGGAAGCCACACTGGTACGTGCCGATTAGTGTGCTGCAGAAAGGCTTCAGACGTTCACACAGTACGTTGGATAGGATCTTATATGCGACATTAAGCAGGGATATGCCTCGGTAGTTCTTACAAGACATAGGATCGCCTTTCTTGAAGATGGGGCATATAGAGCTGATAGTCCAGTCATCGGGCATGACTTCATCCACCCACACTTGGTTGATGACTTGGTGCATGCACCCCACCAAAGCATCACCACCATGTTTGAAAAGCTCTGCTGGTAGACCATCAGAGCCGGCGGCCTTGTTGTTCTTCAGCTTTTTGATAGCTGAGCCGACCTCTTCAAAACTAGGAGGGGGAATGGATTCTTCATTGACTGGATGCGGGTTCTCTTCTTGCCCTATCACTCTCTCTACCTGCCCATTAAGTAGCTGCTGGAAATGCTGCTTAAATACATCTACTATTCCCTGTGCTTCGGTGACTAGGTTTCCTTCACTGTTTCGAAGAGCCTGCGTTCCGGGCTTGAAGCCAGCTGCCAGTTGCTTGGCTTTCCTGAAAAACATCCGGATGTTGTTCCTATCGCGGGACTCTTCGATATCCTTGAGCTGGGAGGCTGCGTGGGCCCTTTTCTTCTTACGCAGTATCTTCTTCTCCTCCCTTCTTCTGGTTCGATACTCTTCTCTCGCTGCCCTTGTTTTGCGTTGCAGCGCTTGCAAGTGTGCATTTTCTGTCACCTTTTTCCGGCGTACGCATTCATCATCATACCAAGGGCTCTTTTTGGGTGGTGGCTGGTAGCCTATGGTGGTCTCTGCTACCCCTTTGATGATGTCGCGATACTGGTTCCACAGATTGTTGGCGTTTGTGGATGGTGAATGCACAGCGGAGAGTCTCTCACTCAGGCGCTCCCTGTAGGCTCTGGCTACTCCAGACGTGCTAAGGCTTCCAACGTTGAATTTCTTTTTCTGGGCGGTCTGCAGCTTCTTCTCATTGGATAGTCGAGCTCTGAACTTAGCTGCAACAAGAAAATGGTCAGAGTCGACGTTTGCCCCTCTGAACGTTTGCACATTCAGAATGTTGGATGCGTGCCTCGCATCTATTAGCACGTGGTCGATTTGGTTGGCGGTTCGACCATCTGGAGAGCGCCAGGTTGCTGTGTGGATTCGTAGTCTTGGAAACCTAGTGCTACTTATCACCGTATTACGAGCTGCTGCAAAATCGATTAGCCGGAAGCCGTTGTCTGTTGTCGTGTCGTGGAGGCTGTGCTTTCCAACTAATCCGCCGAAGATGTTTTCCTTACCGATTTTGGCATTGAAGTCCCCGAGTATGATTTTGACATCATACTCCGGACAGGCTCCGTAGGCTCCGTCCAGGAGGTCATAAAACTCCTCCTTGATAGAGTCTTCAGCTTCGTCGGTAGGGGCGTGTGCACATATTATGCTGATGTTTTGAAATGTAGCCTTGATGCGGATCACAGCCAGGCGATCGCTGATCGGCTTAAAGTCAATTATCATTGAGCGTAGCCGATTTCCCACGACGAATCCGCATCCTAACATGTGCAGTCTTTTGTGGCAGCTGTAATAAATGTCGCAATTTTTCCGTTTTTGCATACCTGATCCTATCCATCGTATCTCCTGGATCGCGGTAATATCTGCCTTGTACCGCGTGAGGACAGATTCAAGTTTTTGAATAGCACCAGGAGTGTACAGTGTACGTACATTCCAGGTGCATACTCTTATATCATAGTCCGTGTACGTTCCGGGTCGTGGTATTAAATGAGGGGGTCCATTATCCGAGGCTTGTGTCTCTCTCATAACTAAATTTTTTTTACGTGGTAAGGAAGTTACCCCGACGGCACAACCCCCAACCTGGAGGGCCAGTTCCATTTTTTGAAACCCCTAGGACGAGGGGCCGGTTTTAAACCGAAGTCAGTATCCCGCTTCGGGGATATGAGCGCTGCCGTTGGCCCAATAAGGGCTCATCCGCCACCATCTCTTTTCCAAAAACCTGACTTATTCTTGGAAATCTTTATCGGCCTGAGCTCCGAATATGTCGAAGTAGCCCAGATAAAGTGTTGTGCTTCCGTTTGAAGCTTTAACGCCACCGTTGACTCCATCGAGAGAGTTCGTCCGATGTCTTTATTTATAGTGCTGCAATTTTCTCTTGGTCAACACTCGCGCTTATAAGTTTAGCAAGTCGGGTCCGGATGGACACCAACCAGTACCCGATGGCTACCACTAGGAGGTAAAATAAGCACAATTGATGCGCAGTAACAGTTACAACACTGGACGTCGCCAGGTTGACGCCAGTCAGTGCCTACCCTATTTCTACAGCATCCAGCCATCTTTGATGATAACGCCCCCAAAAAGTGGGTGTGGCCAAAACTTTTGTATGGGTGGATTGTAGGGCATCTGAATGCCTAAATATTTGGTCTTAACAAAATTTTTCGGTTTCATATAATTTAGTGAAGTTATGAAAAAGTGGGCGGATTTCAAAAATTTTTACACTTGTACTGTATCTTTTCCTCAGAAGCTCAGATATGAAATTTCATCGTCCTAGCTCAAAATTTAAGGCCCAAAAAGCGGTGACATACGGACGGACGGACGGACGGTCATCGCTCAATCGATTTCGCTATTGATGCTGATCACGAATATATATACTTTATAGGGTCTATCTCGATTATTTCTCTATGTTACAAACTATGTGTCAAACTTAATATACCCATAGGATAGGGTATAAAAAGAATTAAGATGAGCCAAACGAAAATTTTAGAGGCTTTTATGTGGTAAAATAAATGAATACACTGACTTTTCAAGGTTACGCTGGACAAACTTGTTTGGGCGCTGCACAAACCATCTGCAGGACCAGATGTCTTTATACCCGCGGAGCAACATTAGACATCTTATATTATCTATACTGGTAAATATCTTTAAGAGCTGTCTGGATTTGATCTGGTCTACATTCCAGAAGTACGGAAAGAAGTCAGTGTGGTTTTCATACCCAAAGCTGGTAAATTCTCCCCCGTACAACAACACTAGAAAAGTTGAATGGTACCATTGTATATAAATCTAATAGTAGTATCACTTGAGGATATCGACACTAGCGCCTCTAACAAGCAAGGCAACTTTTTTCTCATTCGCTCCCAACTATCCATTTGCTCTTACAGTCGCAGATATGAAGTAAGAAGAGAAGAAAGAGAACAAAGAGAAAACATACAGAAAAGCTACAATCCGTCTGGAACGGATCCTATCCTCCTCTCTATAAAGTGGGCGTGGCCAAATTGCATTTTGTACTCAAATATAGCTATAATATCGAACGTTTGAGGATGTTACATGTAAAATTTTATCAAAATCGGTTTTTTGATGAAAACGCCCCCAAAAAGTGGGCGTGGCCAAAACTTTTGTATGGGTGGATTGTAGGGAATCTGAATGCCTAAATATTTGGTCTTAACAAAATTTTTCGGTTTCATATAATTTAGTGAAGTTATGAAAAAGTGGGCGTGGCAGTGGGCGGATTTCAAAAATTTTTACACTTGTACTGTATCTTTTTCTCAGAAGCCCAGATATGAAATTTCATCGTCCTAGCTCAAAATTTAAGGCCCAAAAAGCGGTGACATACGGACGGACGGACGGACCGTCATCGCTCAATCGATTTCGCTATTGATGCTGATCACGAATATATATACTTTATAGGGTCTATCTCAATTATTTCTCTATGTTACAAACTATGTGTCAAACTTAATATACCCTTAGGATAGGGTATAAAAAAAGAACCAAACAGACAGAAAAGCTACAATCCGTCTGGAACGGATCGTCTGATACCCTATCCTCCTCTCTATAAAGTGGGCGTGGCCAAATTGCATTTCGTACTCAAATATGGCTATAACCTCGGACGTTTGAGGATGTTACATGTAAAATTTTATCAAAATCGGTTTTTTGATGAAAACGCCCCTAAAAAGTGGGCGTGGCCAAAACTGTTCTATGGGTGACTTGTAGGGAATCTAAATACCCAAATATGTGGTCTTAACAAAATTTTTCGGTTTCATATAATTTAGTGAAGTTATAAAAAAGTAGGCGTGGCAGTGGGCGGATGTAAAAAAATTTTACACCTGTACTGTATCTTTTTCTTGGAAGCCCAGATATGAAATTTCAGCGTCCTAGTTAAAAATTTAAGGCCCAAAAATCAGTTTTATGATGAAAACGCCCCCAAAAAGTGGGCGTGGCCCAAACTTTTGTATCGGTGGATTGTAGGGAGTCTGAATGCCTAAATATTTGGTCTTAACAAAATTTTTCGGTTTCATATAATTTAATGAAGTTATGAAAAAGTGGGCGTGGCAGTGGGCGGATTTCAAAAATTTGTACACTTGTACTGTATCTTTTTCTCAGAAGCCCAGATATGAAATTTCATCGTCCTAGCTCAAAATTTAAGGCCCAAATAGCGGTGACATACGGACGGACGGTCATCGCTCAATCGATTTCGCTATTGATGCTGATCACGAATATATATACTTTATATGGTCTATCTCGATTATTTCTCTATGTTACAAACTATGTGCCAAACTTAATATACCCTTAGGATAGGGTATAACCATACAGAAAAGCTACAATTCGTCGGGAACGTATCGTATGATACCCCATCCTCCTCTCTATAAAGTGGGCGTATCCACATTGCATATTGTACTCAAATATAGCTATAATGTCGAACATTTGAGGATGTTACATGTAAAATTTTATCAAAATAGGTTTTTTGATGATAACGCCCCTAAAAAGTGGGCGTGGCCAAAACTGTTCTATGGGTGAATTGTAGGGAATCTAAATACCCAAATATGTGGTCTTAACAAAATTTTTCGGTTTCATATAATTTAGTGAAGTTATAAAAAAGTAGGAGTGGCAGTGGGCGGATGTAAAAAAATTTTACACTTGTACTGTATCTTTTCCTTGGAAGCCCAGATATGAAATTTCAGCGTCCTAGTTAAAAATTTAAGGCCCAAAAATCGGTTTTATGATGAAAACGCCCCCAAAAAGTGGGCGTGGCCAAAACTTTTGTATGTGTGGATTGTAGGGAATCTGAATGCCTAAATATTTGGTCTTAACAAAATTTTTCGGTTTCATATAATTTAGTGAAGTTATGAAAAAGTGGGCGTGGCAGTGGGCGGATTTCAAAAATGTTTACACTTGTACTGTATCTTTTTCTCAGAAGCCCAGATATGAAATTTCATCGTTCTAGCTCAAAATGTAAGGCCCAAAAAGCGGTGACATACGGACGGACGGACGGACGGACGGACGGTCATCGCTCAATCGATTTCGCTATTGATGCTGATCACGAATATATATACTTTATAGGGTCTATCTCGATTATTTCTCTATGTTACAAACTATGTGTCAAACTTAATATACCCTTAGGATAGGGTATAAAAACAACGTATAGAAAGGCTCTAATCGATCTGGAACGTATGGTATAATACCCTATCCTACTTTCTTTGCATCAAAACTACTAAAGTGGGCGTGGCCTTATATGATGTTAATTTGAATTATAGAGATTTTCACAGCCTATGAACTATGTTTTAACAATTTTCTTTTGATTTCTAGTAAAAATTTTGAAAAAGTAAAATTTTTGGAAAGTGGGCGTGGCAGTTTCAAAACTTGGTACGTTATGTCTTTGCATTTGTCATACCCACCTCAAATATTAATTTTAAGCCCTATTGCTGAAGAAATGGCTGATATACACCCAATTCGTAAAATTAGCGTTATACGCATTTTTCGCGCAAAACGTGGTATGCCATCTAGTAGCATATGCCCAAACTAACTCACATATGAAATTTTATCAAAATCGTTAGAACCGTTTTCGAGAAAATTTATTTTTAGTGAAATCGGCCTTAAGTAAAGTACCCTTAATTTTGAGGTTAGAACGAAAATTCCAATTTCGCCTCTAGGGATCATCCCACAGACCCCAGATATGAAGTTTGAAGCAAATTCGTCCACCCGTTTAGGCTGCAGTCGAATATACAGACAGACAGACAGACAGACAGACAGACAGACAGACAGACAGACAGACGGAATTGGCGGACCCACTTTTTTGGACTTCTTCATCATAGTAATGTCAAGTTTGATTAAAATCTCAAGTTCGAAATTTTTCACGAAACCAATACTTGCCCTATAGGTATAGGTGCAAGTAAAAATAGATGATCGTTATGTGTCCTGTGAAGTTTCTGCCGAGGTGGACTCCGTAAAACTTTGTTTGTAGATACACATACATATATACTTATATAGGTATGCTTTTCATTATCATGATTCATGGTTAAGGGTTGGTCACCACCATTGCATAACAAATCAGACAGATAAATTTGTTTGACTGGCAAATAGGTGTAAGAAAGATCATTTCTTCTTTCCCATTCTTACATATCTATGTATGTGCAGCTTTAACCTGTAATCTGTTTCCGTGTCAGACTTTGGGTGGATTTAAACTCCTTAAGAGCATAACAGGTGCGCCTTCAATATTTGTTTGTGTGAAGGAATACCCAGGGGTAATGTACCACTTCTTCCATATCTGTATAGAGTTGTTGCGTAATGTGTGTCCTGAAGTTTTCTGCCATATGATGTGTATACATACTGTGCGCAGCTTTGACTTACTCTGGACATATGTATATACATATGTACATGTGTATATGTATGTATGGATGTATATTTATTATTTTCCTTTTCTTGGTTTTGACGGTTAAGGATTGGTCACAGCATTGCCTAACATAAAATCAAAAAATTATTTGCCAAAAGAGAAACAAAACATACAGAAAAGCTACAATCCATCTGGAACGGATCGTATGATACCCTATCCTCCTCTCTATAAAGTGGGCGTGGCCAAATTGTATTTTGTACTCAAATATAGCTATAATGTCGAACATTTGAGGATGTTACATGTAAAATTTTATCAAAATAGGTTTTTTTTATTATAACGCCCCCAAAAAGTGGGCGTGGCCAAAACTGTTCTATGGCTGAATTGTAGGGAATCTAAATACCCAAATATTTGGTCTTAACAAAATTTTTCGGTTTCATATAATTTAGTGAAGTTATAAAAAAGTAGGCGTGGCAGTGGGCTGATGTAAAAAAAATTTACACTTGTACTGTATCTTTTTCTTGGAAGCCCAGATATGAAATTTCAACGTCCTAGTTAAAAATTTAAGGCCCAAAACTCGGTTTTGTAATGAAAACGCCCCCAAAAAGTGGGCGTGGCCAAAACTTTTGTATGGGTGGATTGTAGGGAATCTGAATGCCTAAATATTTGGTTTTAACAAAATTTTTCGGTTTCATATAATTTAGTGAAGTTATGAAAAAGTGGGCGTGGCAGTGGGCGGATTTCAAAAATTTTTACACTTGTACTGTATCTTTTTCTCAGAAGCCCAGATATGAAATTTCAGCGTCCTAGCTCAAAATTTAAGGCCCAAAAAGCGGTTACATACGGACGGACGGACGGACGGACGGACGGACGGTCATCGCTCAATCGATTTCGCTATTGATGCTGATCACGAATATATATACTTTATAGGGTCTATCTCGATTATTTCTCTATGTTACAAACTATGTGTCAAACTTAATATACCCTTAGGATAGGGTATAAAAACATATAGAATTGCTTGACTGGCAATTACCAAATTGTACGTTGTAAGAATAGTAATTTTTATACCCTATCCTAAGGGTATATTAAGTTTGACACATAGTTTGTAACATAGAGAAATAATCGAGATAGACCCTATAAAGTATATATATTCGTGATCAGCATCAATAGCGAAATCGATTGAGCGATGACCGTCCGTCCGTCCGTCCGTCCGTCCGTATGTCACCGCTTTTTGGGCCTTAAATTTTGAGCTAGAAACGATGAAAAATCATATCTGGGCTTCTGAGAAAAAGATACAGTACAAGTGTAAAAATTTTTTAAATCCGCCCACTGCCACGCCCACTTTTATATAACTTCACTAAATTATTTGAAACCGAAAAATTTTGTTAAGACCAAATATTTAGGCATTCAGATTCCCTACAATCCACCCATACAAAAGTTTTGGCCACGCCCACTTTTTGGGGGCGTTTTCATCACAAAACCGAGTTTTGGGCCTTCAATTATTAACTAGGACGCTGAAATTTCATATCTGGGCTTCCAAGAAAAAGATACAGTACAAGTGTAAATTTTTTTTACATCCGCCCACTGCCACGCCTACTTTTTTATAACTTCACTAAATTATATGAAACCGAAAAATTTTGTTAAGACCAAATATTTAGGTATACAGATTCCCTACAATTCACCCATAGAACAGTTGTAGTCACGCCCACTTTTTGGGGGTGTTTTCATAAAAAAACCGATTTTGGTAAAATTTTACATGTAACATCCTCAAACGTTCGACATTATAGCTATATTTGAGTACAAAATGCAATTTGGCCACGCCCACTTCATAGAGAGGAGGATAGGGTATCATACGATCCGTTCCAGACGGATTGTAGCTTTTCTGTATGTTTATATTCCTTGCCGTTTTTCCTTTTGTTCTCTCGTTTATCCATTTGTTCGCTCAAAACTCTCTTTCTGCGTGTAAGAGAAACCACTTTGCTTTGCGCCCTCTGTCTAACAAGGTAACTAAGAAAAAATTTCGTCAAGTGATAATACTATTAGATTTATATACAATGATGGTACCCACTTACGCGATAGTCAACATATGGTCAACATGGTGTTTAATAATCTACTGACAATCCTAAAAGCTGAGGAATACACGGTATTTGCTTATGCAGATGTCGTTGCTATAGCAGAAAAGCATCTAAACATCTAAAAGAGCTCGTACAGAAAGCTTTGAATCAGCTAACCAACCAGAACTGATTTATTTTCTAGGAAGTATAAAATTCCGTTAATTGATTCCCCATCTCTAAATGGTATAAACTTCACTAACATTTTGATTCATTTCACAGCCCTTAACATTTTTGGCAGACAAATGGCTACTAGTGCAGTGGTTCGCTTTAAAGCAATATCACAGTATAGAATTTGCCCACGCTTCTTAATAATTTTGATATCGCTTCCGAAAATATAGACTACGTAGCTTAGTTAAGTTTTAACAAAAACCCGTGTATAAGACCAGTCGATTCTCTTCTATACCGACGGATCACAAATGTACGACAGATTAGGTGGGAGAGTTTTCTCTGATAGACTTGATCTTAGTTTCTCCTTCCGTCTTCCAATTAGAGAAGTCTTATATTCGCTCAAGAACAAACGTGATATCCATTAAAGATATATAAATTTTGGAACGTTTTAATAAGCTCTTTCAAAATTTAGTACGCCATATCTTTATTTTATTTAATTTTCTTTTTTAGTTCGTCGTACCATGGAGAACTAATCGAGGTAGACCCTATAAAGTGTATATTATAATACCTACATATATATATTAAAGTATACCTGTATATTAAAAATAGCAAAAATGATTAAGCCATGTCCGTCCATATGCCACCTCTTTTTAGGACTTACAGTTTGAGCTAGGAGGATGAAATTATCTATCTGGGCATTGGACAAGTAGAAGGAGTATAAACATTTTTAAAACCCGCCCACTGCCATGTCCACTTTTTCATAACTTATAACTAACTGTTTTACTTCAAACCGAAATATTTCATTGATACCAAATATTTAAATACTCAGCCACGCCTTCTTTTTGTGGGCGATTCATTAGAAACCCGATTTTGAAAAACTTTGCACGTTATATCCTGAAGCGTTCGAAATTATCGTAGTAATTCAATAAAATAATGCTATATGGCTACGCCCACTTTACAAAGGCTTCATAAGAAGGAGATTATCATACAATCCGTTCCACTCGGATTGTACCATTTCTGTATGTTTAAAATTAAAAATTTTAATTTAAACGTCAAATAAATTCAAAATACATTAACCAATTCGCTTTTATTTTATTTTTGGTAATTCTGCCCTGTAATCAAATGTAGGCAGCCATACAATTTACATTTACTTCTAGAAATTATAAAAATATTACCAGCTATGACAATCTTTTTGACAGCAAACGTTAATATAAATCCGAAATCCCATTGGAACCACCTTATGTAGATCTAAATCTTTTTTCGCTAAATCCCGAATTTAATTTTGGTGGAAACATAGCATTAGGTTAATAAATGACAAAATGAGAATTTAATTGCTATAGTATAGAGGAATTAAATTAATTAAATCCTAGAATAGTGCTTCTTAATTTTCCATATGCGATCATTTCATTTAGTTTAGTTCAAAATATTTTAAAGTCCCACGTACATACTATGTAAGGAGATCGTGTGGGAATAAAATTCGATGACGTAAATTCTAACTGGCGTAAATATCCGAACGAAATGTCTCTGTTCTGAAATGGTAACAATAAAACTATTTTTGGCATAAACGGGTTATTGGAATGTTCATCAATATCTAAGTCTGAATTATATAAACACAAATATATTACACTCTAAATTCCTGGAACTCTCAGAACTTGATATACATACATACTTGTCACCATACAACCGACATTCAGTTTTGAATATTTTGAACCAGAAATGCTATTAATTATAGTTACCACTAATCAGAAGCTATTTGACAGAGTGCTGATAACCAATTCTCTTTCTAATATTAAATTAATTTAATTAATCACAGTAATATAAAACAATTGTTAAAGATGTTTTGTCTGCCTGTAACGGGGAATGTTATGACCAGTTAGCACCATACAAATATTATAACTGCTTGCACTTGTTCTGTTATTAATGTCGAACTCTGTTTTATTCATCTACCTGTAATTACTGCTACTCTACTCCGATACATAATTAGATTAAAACAAGATTAACCACTTACATATAAGTTTGGCCAAAATACCAACGCTCACATCAATTCTTAACAAAGACTGTTTAAGCATTAGCATAAATTACCATCTAGAATATTTTCTTCAAGATCCCAATCTAACCTGAAGTGTATCAACCGGAACTACTTGAGAAGACACCCTTGGAATAGACGCAAATGATCTGTTTTAACCTTGAAACGATACTCCTTTCATCAGAAATAAATTTAATGGTATAGTAATAACAATTAACATTAAAAAAAAAACTTGATCACTTTGCACTTCAATCGGTATTGCAGACTTATAATGCAATTTCAACACTCCAAGCTTAATATGGTATCATACGATGAGTGGATACGTACATACATATGTACATACGTACATATTTGGGATTGAGCTTTTTTTTTTAGAATGCGTACATTTGTAAATTGAAGGACGTCACAAAGCGTGAAAACAGCCATAGATTCTAACTGATTGATGGACTTATCCGCTAATAAAATCACTTTGACTGTATGCTGTCACTTTCACAATTTTTAGTAATCACTTGGTTTGTTATTTAAAATTGCATTGCAATATCGAACGCATCTTATTATCTTAGTTAATTTAAATTGCACTTTATTGATAGACGTCGCGAAACTCACCATGATTGGGGACAGTATCCCTAATGTTTAACAGAATACAATATCTTTCCGAATTTCAAGTTACCAGAGCTCTACATACAAGCCAACCCCCGATCCAAAACGAACCAACGCACCAAATAACAACAAAATTGGATGTGAGTGCTGTATTTATAAGAGAACAACAAAAGTATAACAAGATTTTTAAGTTTACGTTATATCCACTCTAAATTAGTGAATGTTCTTTGGGAAATATAGAAGCTAGTGTAGTTATCTAGTGATACTAGAGTTACCGCTACAGATTTAAGATACAAAAAATAGGTATACATATAGTATCGATATATATGTAAGAATGTATGTTAATACATATGTATATATGAAATGCATTGACACTGTCTGATCTGATCTTCAAATTGCTAAGTGTGAGTCAGATTGTGAGAATTAACAAGTGTAGGATGAAAATGAATGCTGCGTTAAAGTTTTGTTTGGTATTAGCTATATGAAATAATAAAAAAAAACTATAAATACCGGATTCATAGGAGTAAGAGAGTAGTTTGTGAACTTTGAAATAAAAACAATAATAATATGGTATTTTAGAGACATTAATGCTCAAGATGATATTTTTCTAAAATAATGTAAGAATATCGCAACTCAAACATGTATGAATTATCATAAATCCCGAATGCAAAATTTAATCAACATAAATACTTTCTTATTTTCATACTCCAACAGAGGCTTGCCTTGTGTACACATTTATCAAATGGACGTCACAATACCCACTTTTGAAAATCAAATATGTAGATCCATTACTTTATTCCTTATTATTTATAATATTTATCGCATCCCTAATTGTTATGTTTAGGTAGTCTACTGGTATTCTATTCTTAAAGCTGTTAAAATGTCCTATTCTAAAAATCTTAGTCACCACCACCAGATACCAAAACATCATACTGAGTTATAGCACACGTACATACATATGTATGTACATTTGTATATGGTAGGATCGGTTGTGATAATATTTAAAAGATTGTTAGCCATCATAGGACAGACTTTCAAAAAGCTTATTTTTCTACTTGGCTCTAAAGTGTAGTCGATTTGCAGTTAAAAATAAAGTGCCCGACTGGGTCGTACGTTCTTGTACCTTAATGCTATACGTATAAACTTTTTCTATTACTTCCTATACATGAGGTCCAATAAAATGGGCGTGGTATTCTGAAGTTTAGTTGAAATTGTAACAATAACATTAAACTGATGCATTAAATTTTATACAGTGAATCAGATTAAGGTTTAATTGTATGCAATTTAGTTTCCTTTTGGTTTGGTGTATGTATGTACATATGTTTGCCTATAAACGCATTAATTTAAATATGTAATAATGTAATTCAGGACTGTTGCGCATTTCATATTCAAGCATTAAGGGAATTTATCCACAAAAAAATTGTTGAATGTTTAACATAATTAAAACGGTATTTAATAAGTTATTAATAAAGGGTTCTTTAATAAGGACATAACAATATTTAAGTACGGAATTTTATATCGTTCATAAGACCACCGCGAGCATGTTTGCAGCGATCGAATTTTTAAAGCCACTCTTCTACACATATCGGCCGGAACGTTGGCAATTTTGCGTTCGAAATTGTTCCTGAGCTCCTCTAACGTTGTTCGCTTGTTGACTTAAACCAACGACTTAACGTAACCCCTTAAAAAGAAATCCAACGGTATTAAATCGCATGAGTGAGATCGATTTTCTCCTTCAATAGATCAATTGTTTGATCAGCTGTGTGGCATGTGGCACCATCTTGTTGGAACCGCACATCACTGATGTCAAGTTCATCCAATTCTGGTCAAAATAGTCTTCCAACTATCGGCACGATAGCACGATATTTTCATCGATGAAAAAATAAGGTCTAATCACAACTCTGCCATGAAATTTACACCAGACGGTCACTTTCTGAGAATGCAATGGAGTCTCTTAAAGCACATGTTGCTGTCCAATAACGCTTATTTTGCTTATTCACAAAGTCATTAAGCTAAAAATAAGCTGCATCGGTGAAAATGATTTTTAGATAAAATTCAGGATTTACTCAAACTTTTACAGAGCCCAATCGGAGAAGTTTCAGCGTTTCAAATGATCAAAAAGCTTTAGTTCTTAAGTTGATTTGATCTTGTAAGGGTGTAGGCCAAGATATTTTCGTTACTTCGTCCGGTGCGTTTTCTCACTGGCACAAGAAGTTATCCACTATTGCACTCACAACTGATCTGGTGGGACGATTATTGC
Source organism: Xylota sylvarum (assembly GCA_905220385.1). NCBI lineage: Eukaryota > Metazoa > Arthropoda > Insecta > Diptera > Syrphidae > Xylota > Xylota sylvarum. The sequence goes on from LR999959.1 coordinate 38,711,660, forward strand.
GACCGAAAATTAGAGTAAGTGCTCTTAAAGTTGCGACCACCGACCAAATAATAATAATAATAATTAATAATTTCCAAACGTTGCTCGTTCGTTAACTTCACCATGATAAAAATGTAAACTTTGACTGACGTTTTGACATTGACAGATCATAAAAGAAGTTTAAGGGTGCGTTTATATAAAAATACAAAATACATAAACCCTTTATTACTCTAATAAAGAAGTTCAAAAAAATAAAGACAATTCTGTGTTCTTGTAAGATCGACTGGAGATAACGATTGTGTGGATATGGGCGACTGCTAAACTTTACAAAGCATGAAGATGCAAATGGGTACAACCCCGTCGTATACTTTATTTAATTGGAATTGACCAAATATATAATCAGATACGTTAATTTTTGTTTTTGTTTTGTGAAGTGTAATATCAGTCAAGTGGTCATCAGAAATGTCTGTCCCCATATGACAGCCATCAAATATGATTGATTAAATATTTAACAGACAAAAATTACGCGTGGTTTGTAATTCAAGTTCTTATTGGAACACTCTGTCCATACATACTTATGATTAGTTAATTATACATACATATAAGTACTTCTTGTTAGATACTACGTTTCTGCAATATAGACATCATTATCTAATCAAATTATCTAAATGAATTGGGGTCAAATGTAAGATTGTCATCGTCGTTCAGCGAAAAGTTCCTAAATTCACTTCTACAAAAATTATTGGCATCTTCCAACCTATGTACATATGCAATTATTTCCCCAGTTTTATGTGGGGTGTTAATTTTGAACGCAAATATGGCAGAGTAAGATTTTTTGACTCAAAGACAAGCAACGAAATGTTTTGTTCATAATTTACCTTGAACTATTAGTTTTTTTTATTTTTATTTGTATTAAGGAAAAGATAAATTGAGGTGATTTATGTATATATGTAAAAATCCAAGAAGGTTCTGATATGATATTTAAAATTACTGATTCAGAATTCATTAAAAAGACATCAAGTGCAAGCATTAAGATCACAGATCAAGCCAACCTAGAATGGGTCTTTCTTTCTACCCTTAAGCTAAAAAGCATCAGAAAACAAACTGCCCGTAGCTTATTGCATGTATGTAGTTATGTACCTATTCCTATATTCCCTGGCATAGGAATCAAATGGTAGCTCACACACCCATTTTTTTGTAGACGGAAAAATCATAGGCGCGCCTATCTTGGTGCACTAAATTGACTAAAATATTTGTTGTTATTCGTCATGGTTCTGAAATTGTAATTTGAAAGTACTATAACTCTTAGATGAAAGGAGCATGACAATATTCTTTTTTTGGATCTATAGATTTCGTCGCTTAAGCTTCGTCATACATGTATAAGCAGTTCAGGACGACAATCTGCCTAGTTATTTATTTTAGCCTGACACTTTTTTTTCTTTTTTTCTTGGACAAGACAAGACAATGAGTTCATTCTCGAATACGAAAGCAGAATTACACTTTAATAAGAACAGCTTTGGTTCAAGGTCAATGAGTTGGGTGTCAGTTTGTTTTTGTTTATCGAAAACGAGTTCAGAAATTTAATCGAAATCCATTTCACCACCACTAAGTAGGTGTAGCCATTGCATTTAGGTCGTAATTCCCCATCAAATTTTATTACAATATTTCTTTTGTATAGCGGAGTGACTAAGAATTCGCTAATAAAATTCCATTGCAATATAATGTACATATTTGTGTATGAGCAGCACGAAACAATGAAATTATAATAATTTTACATATAACCATTTTATTTGTCGTCCGCTCTGCAGATTACTGCTATTGGTGTCATTAAGCATTCACTGGCATTTGAAATCACTCATTGCTGGTGTATCTCAATTAGTTTCCTCTTCTTAAGGTGCAAAATCAGTTCAGGTAACCTTGTTTCAACAATAGGCGAGCCCAGCGCACGTACCCGTGAAGTGCGATGTGCGCGATCATAACTGCCATTTGGCAAGGTCAAATTTTTGTCTAAATGCATCAGAGCATAAACGACAAAAGATTAGAAACATTGCGTTCTGTGATTTTCTAAGTGATCGTGATTTATTTACACATGTACATTTATGTGTACATATCATATACATACATATATAGGTAGTATATGAAGTTTAACAAATAAAGGTAATACAGGTAGAAACAAGTTTGAAGAACTTTTATAAAACGGAAGAAGAAATGTTTAAAGCAGATATTGCGTAGGTGGAATGTTAATGGTCTTGAATTGTTACTTGTGTCTTGATTTAAACTTCTTTGTTTTATAGTTGATAATCTCTGTTTACATGCGTAGCGTATACAACGATGTATCGGGGTACTAGTGTATTGCCTTTTATTCAAATAAAGGAACTTGATACCACTAACTGTACCCTTCATCTCACTTGGTCTCTGATCAGAACTTGAACGAACAAACATTTAATTTTTGAAGAATGATAATTGATTGTATTTTGCCGATCTTTTAGCATGTCAATGGGAGCATATGTACGTTGTATATTTGACAGGTTAGCCAAAGGCGATTAAATGACAATGTTATGATTTGAATACTTCAACAAATTGTATAAATGTCTATGCAAGTGATTGTACATGAGTTCATTGGTATTATAACAGATTACTTTCAATGTGTGTTAAACGGAAATCTAAAATCGTTGCTTGCATACTTGAGGTACATACTTCTCTTAACGGTACAATGCTCTTGAACAATTATTCTGGTTGATAGATGCCTTCCATTTACCAAAATATGCAAATAGCTTAATTTTTCTTTTATTAAAAAAATAATATGACATTGAATTACTCACAACATATGTACATATGTACGTACTTCGAAGTAAGTGAATGAACGAATTTCAAATAAATAAATACATAGCATACATTATGTAGTGCGATTTTGAGACTTCCTGGGTAATAGCGTCAAGAAGAAACTGTTAGATAGGTACTTACATGTACATATGTTCAGATTGATGGTAATATGTACTTAGAGGTACTGGGGGTAGAACGGAATACAAGTCAAAATAGGTTTGAGGCTCCAGTTTACAAAATGAGTTAATTCACGTTTTAGGTTAATGCAAAGTACTACATATATGGAAAAGTTGTCGATTTTACCGCTATCTAAATTGTGGAGAATCGTTTTTTCCCCCCTCTTTGTTGATGAATCTCTGCATTTCCTTAAACAAGGTGCCTCTGCTCCGTAAAGGCGCCTCTGCGCCATAAAGCAGAACTGGGATAATCCGGATCTTATATAGGGTTACTTTAGTTGTTCGAGAGAAAGCTTTGCTACACAGTTGCCTTCTTAGTCCAAATAAGCTCCAATTGGCAAAAATGAATCTTTGTTTGATCTAAGAGCTGATGTCATTGCCGGATTCTGGGTAAACAAAGTCTTTAACTACATCAAAGTTTTATTTGTCGAGATTGGCGTTCTGTACGAGGCGTCAGTGTTGTATGTCCTTTTTTGTTGACGGTATATAAGTATCTGTACCTTGTTTTGCCCTCATTACCCGTTAAAGCCAATTTAGCCGCTTCCGTCTCAATGTTCACAAAAGCACTACTGACAACACGCTTTCTTCTTCCGATTATGTCAATATGCGAGCAGTTGCACGGACTTTTGAAAGATTGTGTCTCTGATGTTGGCGTGTGAGTTCTGCACAATTCTTTCAAGAACGATGTTGAAGAAATCGCATGACAGCGCGCCGCTTTGTCTGAATCCTTTTTTGATATCAAAGGTCTCGGTGAGCTCTTCCCCGACCTTGATGGAGCAGCGTGAATTCTCCATCATCATTCTGCATAACCGGAAGAGGCATAGACATAGCCTCTGTATAGCTCTTCTCTATGGATACGGCCTTGAAATCGATAAAAAAAATAGTGATTATCGTTTTGAAATTCCTGGATTATTCCCAAGATCTGCCGTTATGTGAATGTTTGGTCGATGGTGGGCTTTCCTATCCTAAAACCACACTGATGTGGTCCAATCAGATTGCTGACAAATGGTTTTAAGCTTTCACACTGAATAAATAGCAGATAAGATCTTGTAGGCGATGTTAAGGAGACTTATTCCTCTATAGTTGGCGTGTTTTAGAGAGGCTCCTTTCTTGAGGATCGGACAAACAATGTTGAGATGCTATTTATCGGGTATACTTTCATTCGACCATATTTTGCAATTGAGTTGGTGCATGCTCATTACCAAGTCATCCCCCCTGTTTGGAATAGCTCAGCAGTCAGGCCTTCAGCTCGAGTAGCTTTACTGAATTTTAGCTCAGATATCGCTATCTTAACATCATCCAGGTCGGGAGGACAGAAATGTTGGTTATCATCGTCCATATTGAATGGTTCATTCTGCCTGACAGCGGAATATTGATAATTGTCACCGTTATACATTTTGCAGTGTTGGTCTTTTCATATCCTAAACATCGACTGCGATGTTTAGGTTACTACTAGGTTTTCTAGTTCGTCCCTGCAGGTTTTGGTTCTGGCTTTGTAGCCTTAACATGTTCTTTTTATGTTCTGGTAAAACTTTCGAAACTCATTCTTGCAATAGCATCTCTCTGCTGGTCGCTTCTTTTCTGCTTGTAGAGCTCGCGAGCAGCTCTGGTTCTTTTGTATAGCCCCACTTTGTATCATCTGTTTTCCTGTATTTGCTTGGCGACATTATTCGTCGAACCCGTTATTTCGTTGAGGTGGTCGATAGAAACCCAACACATCAGATGCGGCATCCCTGATGGCTGTTTGGCAGTGTAGCCACTGTCTTCAGTACTTTAAGTTGGCGGCCACTGGTCTTCAATACTTGATGTTGAGAGATTAAGGGACACTTGATTAGAAAAACATCTGGTAATCTCTTGCGATTGTAGTCTTCCGATGTCAAACATCCTCACAATATTTGCTTGTATTTGCGATGTTCTATCCGTATCCGTACCTTGGCTACGACAAGGTAGTGGTCCGAGTCGATGTTCGCTCTTTGGAACTTTCGGACATCCGTCATACTGGAAGGGTGCCTTGCGTCGATCACAAACTGGTTGACGGTTGACTCATCTGGAGATCTCCATGCTCTTTTATAAATATTGAGATGTGAGAATCGCGTGCTAGCTACTACAAGATTTTGCTCCACTGCAAAGTCGATTAGCCTGAATCCATTATCGGAGGTGGTGTCGTGCAGACTATGCTTTCCGACAGTACTACCAAATAGGCGCTGCTTGAATAACTGAAATATCTGATTTACAGCAGGGCATTCGCTAATTGTTCGGCTGCACGTGGTGTTTTACGGGACCTATTATTCCACGTGCAGAAAGTCGTTAGCCTTATCACGTTTCTTGTCAACAGTTGGTGTTTTCGAAACTAATGGTTTTTTTTATGGTAGGGAAGTTACCCCGACGACGGGTTTTCCGGAATCAGTAACCCTCTTCGGGGATATGAGCGCTGCTGAGGGCCAATTAAGTGTTCATCCGCCACTAACTCTCTACGACATCCTGACTCAGTATTGGAGATCCCTTTGACTTTGGGATTCAAATATGTCGAGGCAGCTCATACGCTCAACGCTAATAGTTCGGCCTTACTGGCACTGGTAGACGCCACCGTTGATTCCATCTACGGAATTCGTCCGCTGCCACCTGGAACAAGAGGAAGTGCCTTATTAAAAAAGTACTCCTCCCCCTTCTTTCATTTGCTGCCACCAACCTCCAGTCGAGGTACTAGGCACGCAGCAGCTACTATCGTGGACGTGTAGAGTAGGAGTTGATAGTGAGAGGCTAACGTGAGAACACTTGTGCTCTCATTTATTCGCATTGCTACTCTTTGGCCACTAATTTATTTCATATTTACTAAGACAAAAGTGCTCCATTCAGTCAGCTCATTTACTAAAAACATTTTTTTAGCTTTAAAATCCGATAAGCCGTTATTGAGTTATGGGTGTGTAATCACTTTCCTCCAGAATATTTATTAATTTTTTGTTTTGAGAAGCTAAAGACAGTTATACTCTCGGATATTTGTCAAATGATCACGAGAGGTGAGATCGTAAAAAAACGTTTAGTGTTGTTTGGGAATCGAACCTCCAACTACCCACTCCGTAATCAGATGCACTAATCCATTACCGAAAGACCGCGATATAAGTATTAGAGGTATGCACGCTTTATACTACAAAGAACATGATTCTTAAAGTATTACAACCTTTGTACCACCAATCAAGGCACTAGACAATGAGATAACAAGATCAAAAGCAATATTCAGTCAAACCCATAATCGATTAAGCGATGCGCACAAGATTGCTGGGTTCTCAGAGAAGATATCCACACATCGGTAAGTGTTCCTATTGGTGTACTTAATGATTGATTGAAACTAAGATAAGCGAGCTAACTAACACCGCCTGTTCCTGATCCGGAAGTAACTGTTTTACATCTCGCAGCAAATGCCCAATCAAATTGGCATTAGAGAAGAATGAAATTAGTATAGCGAAGGATGACTGCTGCAGGAGCAGAGAAGATACAACAGAGAAGGGTACTACCAATCATTTGCTTTTTAAATGCCTAAATCTCTAAACCCGTTGCCTCTGTCATATGGAAAGTTTTGGAGAACTAGAGGATCTTGAACTTAATACGTTTCGTAAAGAGCTCAGGTTCATTTGTGAATAAACCAAAAAAATAGATATACGAATCCGTAAACGGTACCATAGCTTAATAGAGGTACACAATGGACCAAATGGCCTCCGTGCAAGTACTGTAAAAGTGCACCTCCCCCGAACTTAAAGTAACATACTAGTTGCTAACCGAATTTTTCTTAAAGATGCTCTTAATGTCAGACCACTGAGGGTCGATACATATGTGATATGTTAATATATTGCGGTACTTCCATTGTTTAGTGTTTGCATATTTAAATATTATTAATTTCTCCTATCTACTTGGGTAAAATGGTTCATATATAGTTGCTGGTAAAAATCCTAATCTTCTAATACCACAAGAACAAAATAATTAATACATAATGTCTTTAAATCACATGATCTGTGAAGATTATTCGTTTACATTATTTATTTAGTTCTGTTGTAGATATTAGAATTCACACTCTGATATGAATACATTTGAATATTAATCGTCTTCAACTGATTAGTCGTTCGTTGGCTTTTCAACTTCTGTAAATAAACAAGTTAATATGTTAATTGACTATTGCTTAATCTCATAATTTTCGGCGGAATGTAACAGCTTAGCAACGCGAAGCAAGACTAAAAAAATAAAGTGCACGACTATGTCGTACGGTGTTGCTGTTGCTGTTTGAAACTATTTATTCTAAAACAGAAAGAATGGAACCCTAACATTAATCATGCATGACGTCTAATAAGCAGAGTGTGGTATTCTACAGTTTTGATGAATTTATTACAACTATGGTCGTGAGCCTCAATAATGTTTTGGTCAATTATGTATAAAGAAATCAAGATCTTTATATTTTGATTTCAAATGTTTGCGTTCGCTAGTAAAATATATGTCTGCTTTGTCTAGTAGAGCCATATCCTTGCATTCGTACGATCGTCCTTAGATATTAATTTTAAGCCCAATCGCGAAAAAAATTTCATATTTTCTAAAGTACCATTGTAGGTAGGCATGTATTTATGTATGCATGCATTTTTCATCTAAAACATTGTATGCCATTTGATAGCATAATCAAAAAAAAAAAAAAAAACAAAATATAAAATTTTATTTAAATGGCTGGAGTCTTTTTTGAAATAGTCGATTATTATTGAAAGCACGCTTAAGTAAATTACCATTCATTTTGAGGTTAGAATGACAATGCCACTTTCGCCTCGAATTGTGACCCTGTTAACTACAGATATGAAGTTTGAAGCAAATCCGTCCAGCTATCGACCGTATATGCAGACAGAATTGGCGGACCTACTTCTCTACCTACATATTATGCTACCTAGTATGTATTCTTAAGTTTGACTAAATTCTCCAATCCAATTCGTTCGTGAAACAAATACTTGCCCTATAAATAGGTAAGTGCAAGTAAAAATATACATACATACATATGTACATATATATGTGTAGTCTATAATTTCATATATAATTTTGTTGTCGGAACTAAGCTGTATATGATTTTATTGCCAGCTAATTTAATAATCGTGTGATTAATTTAAGATCTAACTCTGCCATTATGAATGATATATGGGAGAATAATCGTTTAATGCCTACTTCTGCTTGTGAATAAATTTTGTGCTCATATCCGGCTTAATGATGTCGATTTGAACAAAAGTTTTTAATGGAGCGGCTCGAATTCTCATGTTTGTTTTAGACCATCTGCCCTCCATGTTTATGCGCTACAGAACATAATTCTTATACTTTGTTTCCAGTCCAATGGAGTATTTTAATTTTAAGCAGAAAGGAAAATTATACCAAAGACCATGTTAATATTATATGGTCTTTGCTTGTATATTATGTTTCCTTACTACCTTCCATCTATCCGTTACTAGATACTTTAGGTACTTTCTTAGAATCGATAATAGATACTGTCTTAGAATGGAGAGCAGATTTAATGTTAACAGTTTAACACATCTGGAGAGTCTAACACATTGCGACACTTACTTGGCCTCTTAATAGCACTGGATACTTATGTATTTATGTACTTACGTTAGTTTAAGGGTGAGTATTTATTTTTCTTTCCGCATCGCTACGTATCGAATGTAATCGCAAAAACACAGTATACTCGATCTAGAGACAACAGTCGCCGAGTCATCTGCGTATACGAATGGAAAACTTTTTATAATCAATCTTAAGAGTATATTAACTTTGACACATAGTTTGTAATATAAAAAAAATAATCGATTACATACACTTCATAACAAACCCAATTTTAATTCAATAAAATAATGCAGTACAACCGAGCCCACTCTCATAAGCTACGTTACCCCGGTTATTCTTCCACCTTGCGTGTTTTTTTGCAAGCCAGTATGGGATTATACAAAAAACGACATCGAGGCTAAGTAATTTGCATGTTAAATACAACAACAACTAATCAGTATACTAATAACAGTGATACCAGACTTGAATTTTGCTTATTTTATCGATAATTTGTATAAAAATATTTCAAAGATAATAATAAAATTATTATTAATATTTTAGTATTCGAACTTGGCAACTCAATTTACACCAAAATGTTGATATGATAGTTCGCATTATTCGATGGATCCGTCTTACTGGCAAGATGAAACTAGTCGTAGTATAGGCTGCAATAACAGCTTGGTGTGATTGCTTGAACGTATTCAATGTAGTCTAGTACTTCACATAGCACAAATATCCGACTTGAATACGTTCAAGCATTCACACCAAGCTGTTATTGCAGCCTTCTTCCAAAAAGGACATTATTTTATATACCTAAAGTCTTTGCTTTTAGATTTCTTTTAAATGAAAGAATATATGTATAATTTGTTTTTTGTGTTAGAACGGACACAATTGTTCGGTGAGAACACTACTATTATTTAAAATATCTGGTAGGTACTCAATTTGGTGGTACCATAAAGAAACAAATGGTGCTACAGAAGTTGATGGAGGGGAACAAAAGAAATGACGTTACGTCACTCAGTTGGGACGACGAGTCTAAACAAGCCTTCGAATGCTGCAACCAAGATGTAGCTAACACAACGCTTTTGCATCATCCTGCTCCAAACAGCAACCTAATTCTTCATAGATCGGCGCTTCAAACTATACAGTGGGTTCACAGTGCGGTGCTTCACCAAATCATGGACGAAAAAGTACAACCACTGGGATTTTATTCAAAAAGTTATCCAAGGCACAAATTAACTGTCGAATGTAGGCAGTGTACCACGCAATTCAGTTTTTTAAGAATCTGATTGAAGAAAGGCAATTTGTTATCCTAATAGATCACCGATTACATTCCAACAAAATCTCGACAAGGATTCTCCCAGGTAACGAAATCAGCTGGTTTTCATTGGCCACTATTCTACCGACATTCTCCACCTCAAAGGAAAGCAAACAACATTGCTGACTGTTTGTCACGTATTAGACAAATCTCTTGCGCAGACATTAACTTCGAAAAATTGGCGCAAGAACAACTAAATGAATCTATACATTACATTTATCATTTTTTCTGGTCTAAATATCAAGTTACTTCCTTTTCACAGCTCGAAGACATCCCTCTATTGCGGCACTTCTCAAAAGAATATTTCGGACCGAAATCTTTTCGTACGAAGGTCATTGAAAAACTTTATAATAAATATTTTACATCCGAGCGCAAGAGATGCAGTGAAGTTAATTCGAGAGAGATATTTGCCCAAAGATGTCGCGGACAATCACCCAGTTTGTCAAACAAACATCGTATTTCGTGCCAGAAATCCAAAGTTCAACGGCATAACAGAACGGAGTATAGCGTATGCGAAGCTCCTGGGAAACGCTTTGAGCATGTCAACATCGACATTGTAAGACCCTTGACACCATCTTCGTTTTCAATTGGGTGTCTCGATTCTGGAGTGTATCTCTAGTGACTTAGGGAGACAATTTGAGTCCACTCTGTTCACGGCGCTAACGAAATATCTCGGCATTACCCACCTGAAGACCATTCCATACCACCCCAACCCAACGAAACGATTAAATGGTGGCATAGGACACGCAAAGCAGCAATTCAGTGCTTCCGTTAGTTCTCCTTGCCCTACGTTCAACAGTCAAAAGTGGATTCAGCGCTACTCCAGCGGAATTAATTTAAGAAACCATCTTAAAACTTTCAGGTGATATTCAGCGCTGCTCCAGCGGAATTTATTTAAGAAACCACCTTAAAACTTCCAGGTGGGTTTTTTTGCTTGCAAAAAATTAATATTTCAGGAGTCGGATTTGAAAAAGATAGAAAGTGCTTGGTGACTAAACTAAGACTCATTCCGATCTCACATACGGACTCTTCGTTCCTCCACATCTGAAACAATCCAATCATGTTTTTGCCAGGTGTGACAAAATAAAAAGCCTTCTAGTGCTGAAGAAAAGAGAAACATTCTACGACGTAAAGTAAAAATTCCAGAGCGATACCTATAAGGTATCTCTAGAGGGCAGTACTGTGGATGTTTGTGAACTTTGGGCAACACAACTGACAACTAATCGGTACGTCAAATTCCGACGACCTATTCTTTTTTATTCTTGATCCGCATGCAAGCCACAAAATGTTAGAAACCTTTAATTTCATAAAGGAGAATGGCATATATGTATGTACATATATATATCTTATGGTTTCTCCACATTATGCTCAGCACTGGACGTGGGCTTTATCGAAAAATGGTTAAAATGTCATCCTGGTCGCGTTGAACACAAAATCAAATCAAATTTAATAGAAACCAATTATGTGTTTTTTTTTAAGTTAAATTGTTGCCTTGCGTTTTAACTCGGATTATTGAGTTTACATTTATGCCCAAAGATGCTCAATAAAGTTAAATGCAATCAACAAGTCTCAACATGCATCCTATCGGATTGCTGCTTGCATAGACGTATGTACATATTTATTTGCTAGATAAACAAATACAAATACTTATGGATACGTCTATCTACTTCCTGAGTCGCATGAAAGGATAAATTCCTACAATGCTTCAAAATGCTAGCATTTTTCATTGAAATATTTATTTACTGATTATATTTACATGCATGTTTAGCAAAACATTTTTTTATTTAAAAATAATGCCCATGGAAGCCGTATCCTCCGTAATATGGATAGTAGCCACCTATATATGTAGATAAAATAGAAGTGACATAACTAAATATATAAAATTGTTAACATAATGAAAAAAAAATACCATAATATCCACCATGTAAGCCATAATTATAAGGATAACCACCATAATATCCGCCAAATGGATACCCATAATATCCATAACCATGAGATGCTGAGCTTTTAAGATCATCCTTATTTGTGCCGTCTTCAAGATCATCGACATGGTCTTCACCATTTTGTAATCCTTGGCCGCCTGATTTTTGGTACTGAGGACTAGGAGCGGCTAATGTTGTAGCCAATAAAATAGCGATAACGCACAAAATCGAAAAGAAATATTTAATCATTTTAACGCAACAAAGCAAAGCTTAAGAAGTTCTATCGCACTGACAGGTACAATATGAACTCGTTGCGCTTTTATACATTCTGTCTTTTTTTCTACACCGCAGATACCTCACAAATAGTTACATCTCACGCAAGAGGTCATTCAAGCATTTCTTTACTGACTGAAGTCACCAAATACCCCATGGTGCTTCGTTTTACATGACTGATTGCTAATTGATAGGTGGCCAATGTCAAAGAACAAGAAGTAATTATGTTGATTGGCAATTACCTAGTTCTCACAAACGACTTGAATAGAATTGCAACAACAGTAAATGACAATTGAATTCTCAAGAAAGCATAATGTGCAGGAATTTTAAGTGCCGTGTGACCTCCACAGCAGCATGTACATATGTTTATACATAGGTACATGCATACTTATAAATTTATTATAGAATTTAAACTTCATAACTTCGAAAATTAAAACCCCAAAAGAAAAATACATACATACAAGATATAAAAAAGGATAGATACGTGAAGAATTGGACACCTAAGCGAAATTAAATGCACGACTCGTATGCGTATACTTGCACTTTTATGCTATACGCTTACGAAATTTTCAGGATTGAAATCGTTAACAGCGATCCATCTGAAATGAAAAGTATAAATGAATTTGATAGAAAATGAAAACATGATAGAATCAGCAAGAAGATTGAAATGAAAAACATGCAGAGAAGCTACAATCCGTCTGGAACGAATCGTATGATACCCTATCCTTCTTCTTATGCAGCACTTATAATCTGGGTGTGGTCATATTGCATTTAAGTATTGAATTATAAAGATGACTTCGAGCATTTGATGATGATACATGCAAAATATCATGAAAATATTTTGTTTTTCATGAAAACGCTCTAAAAACTGGGCGTGGCCACCTGTAATGTATGGATGAATTATAGACAATTTGAATATCTAAATCTTTCGTCTTAATATATTTCTTGTAAAGTAGTGAAGTTATAAAAAAGTGGGGGTGGTAGCTTTTACTTCTTCTTCCTTTCAAAAGCTCAGATATGAAATTTAATTCTCCTAGCTCAAAATTTATGGCACAAAAAGTGGTGACATACAGACGGACGAACGAAGAGACATGGCTCAATCGTATTCGCTATTGATACTGACCACAATAAAGCATATCATATAGGGTCTATATCGATTATTTTTCTATGTTACAAACTATTTACCTAAAGGGTTTTTCAATAGAGACATAACAATTTTGTACATTAATACAAAAGTACCTACTCTTGAAATTTTGTTTATGATCTATTAATGGCAAAACATCAGTCAGTAATTTTTGTCATAGTGAATTACTTGAACTATCAACGTTTGAAAATTATTAAAATTACTACCGATATTCTGAGTCGGTGGTCGCAATTTCAAGAGCGCTTACTCCAATTTTCGGTCGAAATTATCGTCCCACCAGACAGGCTGTGCATGCTATAAATTCGAGTCAACATAGTCTCTATTGAATGCCAGTGAGACAACGCACCGATCGAAGTACCGAAAATATAGCAGACGTAAGTGCTTCAGTTCAAAATGAGCAAAATCAGTCGAATCCACGCCGTTTAAAGGAATTGAGAATTTATCACAATTCACATTGTGGCGAATTTTGCATAAAGATCTACACCCTTATACGATCAAATTCACTCAAGGAGCTGAAGAGCTGATCATTGGAAGCGAAACTTCTCCGATTGCTCTCTGCAAAAGTTTGAGAAAATCCTAAATTTCATCGAAAAATCATCTTTAGCGATGAAGCTAATATTTGGCTTAATATCTTAATGGTCAATAAGCAAATTATGCGTTATTGGATAGCAACATGTCCTTCAAGAGACCCCATTGCATCCACAAAAAGTGACCGTGCGCTGTGGATTTACGGTCAAAGGAATTTGCTATCGTGCCATGTTAGAAGACTATTTTTGGCCAGAATTGGATGGACTTAACATCAGTGATATGTAGTTCCAACAAGACGGTGCCAAACGATTTGATTATAACCACAAAATCTTGAGGAAATTAATTCAAAACTGAATTTTCTAACAAACGTAATTTTTCTTGGAAACCTGTTCAAAATTCCTGTCCGCATTTTGGAAGGCAAGGGAAGTTCTTCAATTTTTCTATGCCTACTTATATACATAATCACGACAAATACCAATACACAGACATTAATAAAATACAAGAAACTGATTTTACTTTCTATTTTCTCTTTGTCTTTTTAATATACATAGATACATATGTATTTAATATATATAAAATTTGCGGTTATTTTTAGCTATTCAAATTCATGATAATTATCGGGAATCACAAAAAGAAGTTCTATTGACTTGCAAAATCAACATATTAAGTGTGCATGGCATTTGGTTAGCACAGCGTTAGATTAGAACCATTCTGTTATTCCTTCACTTTTTATTAAAGAAAAGGTAAGTTTAAATAGCTCGTGGCAATAAACTCATTTAAGTAAGTAAAAGTTGAACTATAAAATTAGATAATGTACACACTACATATTTGAATCAACTGTTTATTTTATCTTTACTTAATTTAATTAGTTCCTTCTTAAGCTCTCGTAATTAATTTTTAAAACTACTTTGAAATTTTGTCTAAAAAATGCAGAACGAATCTTTTAATAAACCACAGATCGCTTTCGAAAGAGTTTTGAAGGTGTTTGCTCATCTTAGCCAAAGAAAATGAATCTGCACAAGATTACGCGCTCTGTGTGCCTTGAGGTCTGTTAAAAATCACTTTCCCATGTCCATGTTTTTCCCTACAATATATCGAAAATAGAATATTATTTTCTTCTGTGCGAGTGCGATTGCTAAAAAATGAGCCAATATTTATTAAAAATAATAGTTTATGAGAAAAAAAACAATTCATCCACAAAAAAATTTATTAAAAATAACACTTTCATAAAAAAAAAATAATATGTTGGTGCACTATATGTATTGGATTGTTCACTATATCGTTCGTTCACTGTATACATATATGCATGTACATTTAAATCTAAAAATATAAACGATATGTAAATGTGTTCAGAGTTGCAGAGACTAATCTCTATGTCCTCGGGGAACACGGCTTCTTTCTCTTCACCACATAGTACCATATGAGTCAGTTGTTCAAATCTTGAATACTGCGCTTGGACTTCAAATAGCTGACTACAACATTGACTTTTGCTATCGAAAAAAGAAGCAAGAGAACGGGAAGCTATATGATTCTGGTGTTGTTGTGCTGAAGACGGTTCGAAGGTGTAAGACGGAAAAAATTTTGTATTATGTTTACAAATATAAATACCAATTTTTGGCGTGACAGGTCCATGGAACCCAGGGCCTAACTTCACACAACCATTCGTGTTTTGCGTGTTATATTCTTTACACGAATGGATGGGCCTACTTTTAACGCAGTATCCGAATGGTAATTTTTTTTTTTTTCGTTTTTTGTTTTATTTTTCTTTTTTGTCTCAAGTTTATGCAAATAAAAAACTAATTAAATAAATAATACGAAATATCTACATCAACGATTTTCATCTTCATCAGGCTAAAACGAACTGGATGAACTGGCGTAAAATTGGATCTGAGGTTAAATTCATCTTTCAATAGTCTTTTTTTAAATTCCATTCAATAATTTTTATACAAATGATAACTTATTTAAAAGACCTCTGTGATCCAAATATTCCGAATGAACCCACTGAGTATTATGTTGGTTCTAGTTTCTATAGTTCATGTAAAGATTTAAGATTTGTAAATCAGAATATCAGGAGTTTGAGAACATTTTCTGATAGTTTCTGTGTCCATTTAGAAAATTGTTTTATTACGTTGCCTCAAATTTTAGGTCTGACAGAAATCTAGGTATATAATCATGAAATTTCTAATTTTTCTGTACGGGGCTACACAGTTTACACCAAATGCAATGAAAACATCCTTTGGATGGCAGAGCTGTTTTTGTTAGAAATGATCTTGAAGAGAAATGATAATGAAATGAAGAGAACATAAAGTTCTTAATTGTTAAATCGAAGCCCTTCTTATTTTTCTTTGGGCTAGTGAGCAATTCAGAACTTCTCTTTGCCATAAATAGTTTAAAATTGAAAAGTCTTGTTGGATAGATGGTATAAGCAACTTAGTTATTAAACATACAGCAAAGCTACAATCCATCTGGAACGGATCGTATGATACCCTATCCTCCTTTCTATGTAGCCCTATAAAGTGGGCGTGGTCAAATTGCATTTTGTACTCAAATATGGCTATAACGTCGAACGTTTGAGGATGTTACATGTAAAATTTCATTAAAATCAATTTTTTGATGAAAAAGGCGCCCAAAAAGTGAGCGCGGCCAAAAGTATTGTATGGGTGAATTATAGGGAATCTAAATGCCTAAATATTTGGTCTTAACAAAATTTTTCGGTTTCATATAATTTAGTGAAGTTATGAAAAAGTGAGCGTGGCAGTGGGCGGATTTCAAAAATTTTTACACTTGTATCTTTTTCTCAGAATGTGTCAAACTTAATATACCTTTAGGATAGGGTATAAAAAGATAAGAAAAGCGATGCTAAATCCATTATTTTATTTCATAAATGTGAGCTTACAACGAGGGATATTTCCAGATTGCCTGAAAACATCAATAATCATTCTAATCTTTGAAAAAGGGAATTATAGTGACCTTAATAACTATAGACCTATTTCATTATAATCGGTTTACTCAAAGATCTTTGAAGTAATTATAGTCAACAAAATACTCAACTTCTTTACAAAAAAAAACATCTTTCTTTGATAAGTCTCAAATTTGGTTTTGTGAAAGGCAAACGTACTGAAGATGCAATTATTGTCTTTTTGGATAAAATTAACATAACAATAGACAGCTATTGGAAAACAGCTGCCCTGTTTCTGGATTTAACTTAAGCCTTTGATTTGGTTAATCATTATATATTGATCCAGAAATTAAGCAATTCTGGTTACATTGGTTTCATAATTGAGTGGTTTAAGCCCTTCTTGATAAACAGAAAACAAAGAGTAAGGGTAAATGGAGCAAGCAAGGAAGAGTTCACTAATTAATAAATAACACAGTAGACGTTTTCTCAATGTTATTACAACTTACATTTTCAACAAACTACAGTCCGAAATATCTAGCCTGGTTGAACTCGCATATCGATTTATGAAAACACTCAAAGTTTAACTGTTATCAAGATCTGAAGCGGAAATTTCACTTCAAGGTATATCTTAAATACTACAGAATATATTAACATCTCATTGCTTTCTTTCCTCGTTATGTGTACCTTATTTCAATCATCTTTTCTAAATAGCCGTCTTTACGAAATTTCTTCATATACATAAATACATATACGATAATTTTACAAATTACACATTGAATCAACATCGCATTTTCCTACTACTTGCGGCTTGTACATTATGTTATATTGTTATATTGAAATAAAATAATAAACAATAAGAATATATGAGGCCAATCTAATACTTTAATGGTTTTCTCTTGAAAGAACCTTCTCACCGTTACATACCATCTGGAAAAGATAGTATGATACTCTCCTTCCTACATACATACATGTGTATGTATTACATTGAATATATTCAAAAATTTTGCGCTTGTACTGCATTTCATTCGCAAACTCCCACGTATAAAATTTGATCATTCTAGCTAAAAATTTAAGGTCCAAAACGTGGTAACATACGGATGAACGGACATGGCTCTTTATACCGATACAAAATATAGGGCCTATATTGATTACTTGTCTATCCTAAAAACTATATATCAAACTATTTACCTACATAAGGTAAATGTACATGTGTACATATGTATATATGTACACTTAGGATAGGCTATAAAGAAATCAATGCAAATTTATTCTAAAATTTTTGAGTATATCAAAGAATGTTATCAACCAACATTCAGTTTAAATTTGAAGAAAATATTTGATCTGCTCTCCTCACTTACTTTTCCCGTATATGTACATAAATAGATATACTTACACTCCTAGTAGTTTCTGACCGCTGTCACTGGTTTATTGCACTTAAAATGAATAATTACTATTATTTATAAGGTAATAAAACCTACGCAGTACGAATATATATAGTTCTAAGAATTGCTTTCGTACACTTCGGAGTAATTTGTATATATACATATATAATATATTTGTAGATATATAAAATACATATATACATGTACATACGTATATCTATTTATATTGTTTAATAGATCTTTTTAGGTAAAGTCAATCAAATACTTTATTTGGAATGAAAATCTAAAATTTGCATTTATAGTGGATGATTGATCTCCAAAATTTAGAGACCACGTACATTCATATATCGAATAATTTCCATCGAACACACTGTAAAACACACAGAAAAGCTGTCTTGAATGGATGGTATAATCCGTTCCTATCCTTTTTCCTTTGTAATAGATCCGTCTAAAATAGATCGTAGATACCCTATCCTTCTTCCATATCCATAGAGAGGACATTGCATAAGTATTGTACTTTTTATAGAATTCCTACGATAACTTCAAACATTTGAAGACGTTATATTTAAAATTTCATCAAAATCTGTTTTTTAATAAAACGCCTCCAAAAAGTAGGTGTGGTCACATATGATCTATGCGTGAATTGCTGACAATCGCGACTATATGTACATATATACTTTATGGGGTCTACGTCGATTATTTCTCTATGTTACAAACTGTGTATCAAACATAATACATAGTATACCCTCAGGATAGAGTTTAAAAAGTAAATAAACATTTAAATGAAACTATGAACCATAATAGATTAATTACACTTTTCAAAATTCAAAAACTATTGTACAAAACATTTGAGTTTCTTTACAATTCATTTTGACCTACATAACCTCATTCGGAGAGGAGTTGCAAGAGAAATTGTTTTCATGCACAACTTGGATTAAACTTCTCTTACTGTGGCAAAGCTATACGCGCCAACTTCCACTTTCAATTTCACCGACGAATTCGTTTTTGTTTTCAATTTTCTTACAGCATCATCTGCGATGCAGAAATCCACAATAGAAACTACATCAACGACAGCGGAAAGTAAAATTCAATTATCATTCATAATCTATTATGACGCTTTGCAGGAGATGAAACCAAAAAGATTTTCAAGAAAACTTTATATAAGCCTTCCTGTGGGAGAAAGTATCTTAGAGTGATTGTGATCGTTGTTGTGTTAATTCGTCGAGGCCTAAGTTATCATGTTAAAGCTAAGACCGTACCTATCATTCGTTTTTCTTTTCTTATTCATCACTTTGGAATATAAAATTGCAGGTGCTAGAACACAATTTTTATTCAATAACGAAAAAGGATCACCATCATCATATCAACAGAACTACCGTTTATTAATTCCGCCGGTAAAGCAGACATTACATGGAGTTTCTCTGCATTTACAAGACACGCAGTTCGCGAATTATGGCAATAAGGACGTAATTCAAATCATAGACGCACCAAAGTTTACAAAGAATCAGAGAAATCCACATTATAGCCACCAATATCTTGAGACTGGACAACAGGATGCTGCCAGTAATATTGCTAAAGGCTACGATGCTAATCACATACCAAACCAGATAATTTACAACTATCCTTTAAATAACTTCGAAAAACATCGCCCATCAGCCGCGTTTCTCATTCAACCAGAGTCCCCAAATGAAAATGCACTGCTTCCTCCACATCAAGAAATGCCCCAACACAATAAGCAACCCCA
Source organism: Xylota sylvarum (assembly GCA_905220385.1). Taxonomy (NCBI): domain Eukaryota; kingdom Metazoa; phylum Arthropoda; class Insecta; order Diptera; family Syrphidae; genus Xylota; species Xylota sylvarum. The sequence goes on from LR999959.1 coordinate 38,731,401, forward strand.
ACATATCTACAAACCAAGGCGGAAGCAAGTCCCAATTAAATTGACAAATTTTGGAACAGGCTTAAATTCACCACCCCGAGCAGAAAATCTTAATTATCATCCTGCAATGGGCCCAATGCAACAATTTTATCCATTTCAAATCTCGGCAGCAATAAGACATAAAGAAATTATCCGAACGCGCCCTGTATCCTTAATGCCTTATATAAAACAAAGGGTTCACACGAAGAAGTCCAAGATATTCCAGTCTAAAATATTACATAATAGCTCTGATTTTGAAGAAGAAACTTACAACTCGCAGTTAAAAATTCTTCAAAATAATGCCACAAATAGCAGTAGAGCACGACGTGACGTCAGCTCTCGGAAAAAACCATCCAAACTACTTCGCGGAAGTTTACTACCTGTAGCGCTTACCATTATGGGAGAAAACGGCGAATTACTGACCGGAAGAGCATTGTTGCAACACATAACCGTTCTGCTAAAGAACGCATCTGCGTTTGAAACAAAAGATGAGGAGGATGACTTGAACCAGTTTACCAACGGAGACGTTCTTCTCAATGAAAAAGATTTCAATCGAATAATGAAAAACTCTATGAACTTAACGGATCCAGTTATGCTGACTGTTTTAGGACTTAATGCATTAAACGACTCTTCACTTTTAACCAATACATATGTAAATCAGTACCTTAACTGCATCGATGCATCGAAAATTACCAATAGATTTCAAGCCTTGCAAACTAAAATAGATTGTATGAAGCGGAAGTTGTTTGATAATAGTAACTTCGACTCGAGCGGCTCGTCACGGTATTCAATTACCAATCTTCCGGCAGCGCTGGTCTATGCTGATGTTATGAGTAATATAAAAAATTTAGTGCGACCGAAAAACGGTATTGCATTCTACTCACTTCCAGTCGATGAACTCACTCATCTGCAGCAAGTTGTGCTACCAATAGAGGATTTCGTATCTCAAATCCACAATGCGCATTTCGCACCAAGAAATTACAACAACCGGAAATTTTTTTTTAATGAAAATCTACACCCAAGGATGCCAATATTTTATATTGTCAAGCCAGATGGAAGAATTTATCAAACTGAAGGAAGTCGAGGTCATCACCCAGCAACTATTTATCATGGATTTCCAGATATTCCTAACGCAGATGTTTATGTTGATGGAGTTGCTCGTGGACCATTTTTCGAATCAATGTTTTATGACGAATGATGTGTTTAGAATGATTGCCCGCATTTTTGACAAAATTTATTTCGCAAATCTTATTTTGCATTTGTCGAAATAAATTCTGTTTGTTTCACAATGTTTCATTTGGTTTTCGATTTATTTCGCAACGTGATCATTTCGTTATCTTTTCATCGCGATTTTGTCTAATGATTAGATAGCAATTTGTTATTTTGAAAGAACTTATTTTGCTAACTTTTATATCTTCGTTTTAGAAATTACAAAATTAAAAAGAGACAATAAACAGAAGTTGTAATTCAAAAACAAATATCGTGAGTAATGATATTTCAAAAAAGATAAAAACTAATTTTATACAAAAAGAGATTAGAAAATATTTCAGAAAAATAATGGTTTATTTAATGCATTTCCTTTTAATAAAAACATTACATGGTTGAAGTGTAAATATTTTATTGTTTGAAAAATATTGTAAGATTATATTGTATTTCGCGTTGTACTATTTATGTTGGTGCGAAATTTATTAAAATGTAATAGATTGCAAGATGAACAAAATCTAAGAGCTAAATAATACAATGTAAAATAATAAAAAGCGAGATACGAAATAATATTTTTGAAAGATGATAATATAGCCAAATGAGAATTTACTGAACATAAGTTTCAAATAAAATAAAAGTGAAATACCTAGAATGCAAGACAGACAACAAATTGTTAAATGAACATGGTGAAATTAAAAATTGCTAAATCCGTGAGTTGATCCCTACCCGTTAAGAATACATGCATAGAAGCAAACGCCTGTCAATTTTGACAATACAGTCTTTATTTAGAAGTAATACGAATACGAATACGAACGAATTTTATATTCCTTTATCGTTGTCAGTTAATAAATGTCTGGAAGATGCTATTATGAAGCGGTTGCTACCCTTTATTCAAAAGCACTCTCTTATTCATTACCAGCAATATGGAACTCATAGTAGAGTTTGCAAATTGTGTCACCAAACGAAAGTATGAACAAAAACCACCATATGCTGGTACTGTCTATGGATTTCAGTAAAGCTTTTGACACTCTAAATCACCAAAAACTTATAGAAGCCTTAGAGCGAATTGGAGTACGGGGACTTCTTACTGACTCGATAAGGTACTATCTTTTCTGTAGGACTTTCCGAGTGAGAATTAAGGACACTTACAACCGCGAAAAAAGATAAAATACGGAGTTCCACAGGGCTTCAAACTGGGCCTAATACTGTTTGTTCTGTATGCAAAGGAACTGCTTCGAGTTTTCCAAAACAGTATCCCTTTTACCTACGGAGATGATACAGTCATTGTTGTCCGTCATAGGTCTCTGGACGTGGCTACGAGAATCATGCAAGATGAATTCAATCAAGCAGTACAGTGGTGCCATGATAATGGACTCATTATTAATGCAACGAAGACCAATAATGCACATTCGTGGACCACATCTAGCAGGCACGGAGCAGAGGATACAGACTACTCAAATAATAGATGTTGTTGAAAGTTGCAAATATTTGGGAGTAACCATCGATAGTCATTTTCTTTGGCATAAGCATATTGATAGCTTACGTTTGGAGCTGAAGAGAGCACTCTTCGGGCTTAATAACTTAAAAATCAACTCTACTTCGCAGGTAGGATAAGGTGGAGCATTTTCGACGGTAGGGCACATTTGACTTTTACAACTTTTGCATTGTTGGTCATACTGTCCTCTTCTATCATATACGAATTTTCACAGTTCTCTTTCAACAGCAGTGGTGTCTAGAGCGGTTCTTTTATATTTGAGTGATTTTGTGTAAATTTACTTTAATAGGTAAGCGATATTTAATTCTTTGATAACGGAATGTAATGAATGTCCAATTCAAGTTGTAGGTTATATTATAAACATAAGATTTTTATAACTTTATTGAGTTGTCTTTATAAAATTTGTAAAAAATAATACTTTATACAAAAACCAAGCATGGGGCACTTTCGATGAAAGTACGTGGAGCACTTACGACACCAGAACACCCAGTTGGATCATCAAGATATTCTAACTTTACAACGCGCAATTAATTTTTTTATACTATCGTTTGCTTTAACTAAAAAGTTTCAATACCTTTATCGATCAGTTATGTTTTGCTTTGTGATTTTATTTCATATATTCGTATGAAAACTAAATGTAGTTTTATGTTTAATTTTAAAATTAATTTCTGAAGTATTTCATGGAATTTTTATGTTTTTAGATATAAGATTGATTTATTTAAATATATAAAGCAGTTCGCTATAACAGAACACAAAATATATTTTATTTGTTCTTCCTTTTGTGTCATTTGAATTCGTGTCGAAAGTGCCCCTCTAGTACAACGAATGTACCCCACCCATGGGGCACTTTCAACTTTTTGCGGTGGTTTTTTAAAGTATTTTTTATAAACAATTAGGGTTGAGTAAGTTCTTTAAGATTTATAAATTTCGTAAGCACGATTATTAAAGCTTCAAATTAAATAAAAACGTATATTTAATACACATTTTAAAAAAAGTTGTAGGGAATCCACTGAAAATGTGTCGAATCTGCCCCACCTTACCATATTAAAACAAGTCTACTATATTTGAATCGTCTGTCTACCTGGTTGAATCTAACCTGAGATACGGAATCCTTGCATGGGCAATGCGTACTCAACACAACTGCAAAAACTCCAAAAATTACAAAATGCAGCGCTGAAGCAAATAGGGACCGTACGTGAAGGAATACCGTTTAAGGTGGTTAATGTCCAAGGAATCTTCAAGATAACAGTATTACTGGAATACTATGACGACGTGCGTTTCAAGATGGCTATCAACCACGACCATAACACAAGAAGTCGAGCTTAAGGTATGCTGAGAACACCAATACTTGAACATAGTGTTCCGTCAATTTTCAATCAACTCCAGCAAAATTTAAAAAAATATTGTAAACTTCAAAACGAGTTTGAAGGGGGCGTTTTCATAAAAAAAAACGATTTTGATGAAATTTTACATGTATGTAACATCCTCAAACGTTCGATGTTATAGCCATATTTCAGTACAAAATGCGATTTGGCCACGCCAAATTATAGAAAGGAGGATAGGGTATCATACGATCTGCTCTAGAAGGATTGTAGCTTTTCTGTATGTTTTTATTGAATCTCTACAATAAATTCGAACGTTTAAGGATGTTACACGCAAAATATCATAAAAATCGATCAATGAAATACCCAAAAAGTGGGTATGGCTAAAAACAATGTTTGGGTGAATTGTAGACAATCTGAGTATCTAAATATTTGATCTTAACAACATTTTTCGGTTTCATGTAATTTGGTGAAGTTATGACAAAGTGGGGATATTTCAAAAATGTTTTCACTTGTACGACTTCTTCTTAAAAGCTCAGATATGAAATATTATCCTTCTAGCTCGAAATTTAATGTTCAAAAAGTGGTGAAGCATGGATCCTATCGAATAATTCTTCTACAAATTTGGCTCAATTTTAACACATTAGCCCAGTTTCACAATGGAAGTTTACATTCCGTTCAAGATTTAAACTAAAGTTTATATGTGATCAACGCCCCATTTTCAAGCACCCTAATACGTATTAAATAAAATACGGTAGTTTTTTGTTTTTTAGTTTGCATTATTTCTGATAATACTTATTGGAGCAGTTATTATAACGACCAGTTATTTAGTCTGTGAGTTTGTCTTTGGTGAAGTGTGCAAATAATAAAAAGTTACAATATCTGAAAAATTTGATTGTTTAATTTTTTAATGTGTATGTGTAAATTTTAATTTTTTAATGTGTATGAAATATATATGTTTAAGTTGAACTTTCTAAAAAGTTTAAGGTTTTATAGAGTATTTTATGAGCTGCCCCATTATTGGGACGGTGAGCGTGGTTGAGAACACTGTTTTTAGTTTAACTGTACTCGTATTTTCAGTAAACTTGATGCACGTGCATGATAACAATTTTATTTCAGAGTGACTGTTGCCCAAATTATATATATAAATATATATTTTGAACACAGTTGACGATATTATCGAAGATACGATTTACAATTACCTAACAGAAAATCATATGCAGACCGATGGCGATGAAGGAGATGCAGAAGAAGGGGATCTGAATCGACTCTCCGTTAATTAGCTCAGGGCTGATTGTGAGCTCCAATGTACAAGAAAATCATCATGAGACTTTCGGTCTGAAAGAATCGGCCAAGGAAATGAATCGTGCAATGTCAGCAGCGATGACGTTCCTCTTTCCATGCTGGCACAAAGATATCAAAAATCACAAAGGCGGAAAACTACTACTGTACCAGTAAGAGAATGGAATAGAACTGAACATGTTATACCAGACCGGATTGGAAAGCTCCTGATTTCTTGAGTGTGGATAGAATTAATAGTGAATGCATTATTCTCTAAAATACCCAGATGTAAGCATAGATGAGTCTATGATATGTACCACATGGCACAAAACAATACGTCCATAATAAACCAATTCGCTTTGGCTTCAAGTGTTGGTGTATGGCTACCCGACCTGGATACCTCCTTCCGGCTAAGCCATACCAAGGTGCTTCTACCGGCAATATTATTCCTGATCTTGGAGTTGGTTGGTGATGAGTCTCGTTTCATAACTATCATCAGACTACCGATCAAAGGTCGAACGTGACCTTAGTGCGCTATAACAACAACAATGTGCTGATGGTGGTATTAACTTGTGAAAGTTTTGCGCCTCCCTACTATAGTTTAGACGAACTTTAATGTTTCGTTTACGTTAAACGACTGTATAACACTGCCTAAACTTTATATAAGTGCATGAAAAATACATACTCGACATCAACACCAACATCCGCGTATTTCCTTTGAAAAAGAAAAACTATGAAATTGAAGATGTATCCAGCTACGTTCAGTTTCTTTCTACTATTATGTACAGCCTGAGGAAACAGATAATTCAGTATAGGCTCTAGCGTAGATACGTGTGGCACTCCACACAGAACATCCAGTACGCGCGAACATCAATCTCCAAGTATTACATATTATTGTTATCTAATAAGGAAACCATAAGCTTCATTGACATTCTCGAGAACTTAAACTCATTTCTTACTTCGTTACTAAGAATCATCTTCTTAAACATTTTAGACAAAAATAGAAGCTATTGCCTTTTTGGTATACGAACGATCGTATTTCATTCCCACTCAGATGGAAACACTTTGTTATAATTGTGTTTAAAATATACGTTATATTTGTACACTACATATATGTGTGTATGTAAAAAAATATAAAAGGCAACCAACACTTAAAATACTTTGGACGTATCCCTTAAATGCCGACAGCATTTGATTTTACGGATATAATTCGCACAATATCGTCAATCCACATTGGTTTTAAGTTGAAACGATTCTTGTTTTCGTCTTCTATGCATATCTTTCTAAAGGTCAAAGGTATGTTTCTAAGTCGAAGCTACTTATACCAGATGAACGAAGCATTTATTTATTTTAGTAGATGAGTGCAAATAGTATTTTTTTTTTTTAAAGTCTCCTATGCTGATATATATGTATGTATAAAGTCACTTTGTAAAAGTTACATATTGAAATATTCTTACCAGGGTTCGGAAGATAAAACCGTTCCGTGAATGATTTTCGGCCTTTTTCACTACTCCGGTAATAAAAAAAATTTTGTTTAAATTTTGTATTAACTATCGCTTTATAACTTTTACTAATTCGCTTAATTATACAAAAATATTTATTTAAAACACCAATTCAATCTTTATCGCAATCCACTAAATCTGTTCACCTCACTTCCCAGTTGGTTTTATTTTTCTATAGAAATTTACCATTCTCTAAAGAGTCCGAAAGTTCTAGTAATTGAAATTTCTAGTCATCGAATAATCTAGTTGCATAAATGAAAATATCGGGCTTGAAACTATTTCCTCATAGATGGTGCTGTACGCATTAAGAATAGTTTCGGTGTCGGAATGGATATTACACTGCCCCCTTCTTATACATACTTTGTACTTATATTACATTGTCTCAATAGTAACGATGTAGACGGTCCACACGTATAATTTTGATCTTGCCTCTTGGTACCCGTTGAATTCTATAGACAACATCGTTGATACGCGTGGCCACTGCCAGTCCCATTGTAGCTTGAGCGATCGCCCTTTTTGTCATAGCAGGTTGTGCAGCCTTACCAGTTCTTCCTGGAAACCCGACGTTGTCGTTCTGGTGTCGGACCTGGTCTTCATGCGGTCGCTAGCTATCATGACCGTCGTCCTAGCCCTTTGGTGGATATCTCTGATCCTTTCTCTAAGGCCTGCCATTTAGTCTCCTTCACATTTGGGCTCCGCGATAGGGGATCCAAACTTCACTTCACTAGGAAGGCGGACTATTTGACCAAACAGAACTCGGATGGAGTATGTCTAGTAGTAGTGTGTGCAGCATTTCGGTAGGTCATCAAAAACAAGGGAATATGCCGATCCAAAGCACGTTGGTAGTCGCCTACGACCTTAGAAATATGTTGGTTAAAAGTCATGTTTAAGCGTTCTACCATCCCGTGGTTGATGAAGTGGAGTTGTTCTCGTTTTCTTGATTCCGAGTACTTGGCAGACCTCTTGGAATATGGTCGACTCGAAATTTCGCCCTTGGTCGGAGTGCAGTTCTATTGGTGTACCAAATCTGCTCACCCAGTTGTTGATGATCTGCTCCACGATGGTGTTAGTTTCTTAGTTAGGGATGGCAAATGCTTCAGACCACTTGCTTAATACCAGAATGTATCGATTTCAATTGCTGGTTTCTGGAAATGGTCTTGCGATGTCGGCTGCGATTCATTCAAATGGTGCGTTTACTGATGTATTTTCCCTTGCGTTCTTAACTCTCGGTTCTTTACTAGCTGCACATCCGACGCATTTTCGGCACAAATTTTCCTGCATTTTATGTAGCACCTCCCTTACTCTTAACCTTGGCACGATAAGCTACATTATATAAGATTTCCCGTCTGGCCTTCCCATTTCCTCTTCAAGACGCGATCTTCTACATGGAGCGAGAATGTGTCCAGTAGGCTTTAACGGTTCGACTTCTGTCCGAGAAGTCGCGTCCGCTTGGTTTCTCTACGTGCCCCTTCCAAGCAAGTATCGCATCAAAATGGGGGCTTCCTTCTGGGCATTCCGGATTTCCTCTGCGATATAAGCGATGGGTTCAGCTCTTATCTGATGCGTGGAGATAACGTTTGTAAAATTAACTTCTGCCCATAGAGATACATATGTATAGAAGTGTTTTGTCACCAGAAAGCTAGCAGTTTTCACCTGGTCACGCAGTAATTCCTTACCGGCTTGGAGAATACTTTATGCAAGTAGGCTATCACTTTCTCCTAGCCGTTATGTACCTGCGAAAGAACTGCTCCAACTCCGATACTACTGGCGTCTGCGTCCACAATAAATGTTTTGCCGGGAGTGGGATAGACTGGTATTGGCGTTTCGTAAAGCTATCGCTTAAGTAATCTAAAACTATTCTGGCACTCACCTGACCATTTATATTGCCTTCCCTTTTGCGTCAATTGAAGCAAGCTCTTGGCAATTCTGCCGAAACCATTTACGAACCGTGTGTAGTACGAGACGAGTCCCAGAAAGCTTCTTAATTGCTGTTTGTCCTTAGGGGCTGGTCAATTTTTCACAGCTTCGACTTCATCTGGGTCGATTCTCACTCCTTCTGATGTAATAACGTGTCACATTGTATGGCTTTCAAGTGGGAACTTCGAAGTTCAAATACATCTCTCAGGTTGTCTCGATGTTCCGCAACTGTTTTCCTACAACATCGTCCAGATACACCATGTGGCATGTTTTCCAGGTCAATCTATGAAGGGCACGTCCAAAGGTATCCGTCTTGCCGTGAAAGCCATCTTATCTCTGAGATCGCGGAAATCGGTACACATTTACCAAATACGTCCTCTTGCTTTATTCTTACGATGTAATTTTTCAAATTCTTAACTCTTACTGGAACCATGTTGTTCTTCGACTCCACAAAAATTTTTCAAAAATTTTTCGATATCTGGCTCTAGCAATCTGGCTCTCAGGATCACATTCCAACTATGTCCGAATTATAGTATCTGATGAAGGTGGTAAGACTTCTTCTTTACTAATTAATGTCCTGAGATGTTCAATGTTCTCGTTCCTGTACACCATAGAAATCTTCACGTTTCGATACCTCAACACTTGTATCACGATGTCCAAGATTACTTCATGCGCTTTTATCAGGTGGCCAATTGAAGAGCACGCCTACTATGTATATGTACATTAACTGAATATTTTGAATTAAATTTTGTACCTAGTTTAAGCTCGTTTTGAATAAAAACCGACCATTTCTGCAGCACTGTATTTTTGATGGGAAAATGTTTCGTCAGTGTTAGTGCTGATCTCGCCTCGCCATTGATACAGTTTATTCAGTTGCCAGATCAAAGAGAATCTCATCAGAATTCTGACAGCTTCCCCTCCAATGGCTTAGGGGAAGCTTTTCGATGGAGTGTTCACAATAGTGGAAAGTTCATGGTCTGCTTACACCATTGTATTTGTAGTTCAGTAAATGCTTGGGTTCATTTTCTCGCCCGGACTATGAATGAAAAGTGCTTTACCAATGTCTGCCGATTGAAAAGATAACCTATTGTAAGTGTGACCTTTTGAGTTAGAAGTCTATCAGACATCGGAGGACAAGGGAGAACCCATGGCGAAGCCATCCTAAGTCATTTTAAAGTTTGCTTTGATTTGTTGTCATCTTTGGCAAACAATTTGAATTCAGGTTGGATTCGCGGCCAGTCGTCCCTTGTTTATACCACTTATACACTTTGGTTCACCAGACAATAGATAATATCAGCATTGTGGTGATCTTGAAGGTCGAGTGAAACATCGGTGGGACCAGGATAAATCTCCAGACTGTCCATCTGGCTCTCCTGTCCTTTGGCATCTCGGCTTCGGGGTACCTGCTTTGTCATCCCACCTGTGATTGAAAATCCGCCTGTGTGCGCCGTTTTACAAACTTCCAAGCTAAGCTAAGTTGTTCGTTCAAACTGTAGGAGTTGTTACCCCAATGAAATATAACCCACACGCTACTTCGTGAATATATTGTGTCATACATACATAAGTATGTACATATGTATAAATGTTTATATACCCTATACTAAGGGTATATTAAGTTTGACACTTAGTTTGTAACATTGAGAAATAATCCAGATAGACCCTATAAAGAAACGGTTCTCCAACTATTTTTTTTCGCGGACCACTCATGTGCATTACGGTTCAAACGCGTACCACAAAACTATTTATTACTTAGTGAATAGTTCATTTAAGAAGCTGCATTTGAGTTTAATTTCATGGAATATGATATTCGTGATCAGCATCAATAGCGAAATCCGTCCGTATGTCACCGCTTTTCGGGCCTTAAATTTTGAGCTAGTAGGATGAAATTTAATATCTGGGCTTCTAAGAAAAAGATACAGTACAAGTGTAAAAAATTTTGAAATCCGCTACCACGCCCACTTTTTCATAACTTCACTAAAGTATGTATATGAAACCAAAATTGTGTTAACACAAAATATTTAGATATTCAGATTGTCTACACTTCACCCATACATCGATTTTCAAAAAACCGATTTTGATGAAATTTTACATGTAACATGCTCAAACGTTCGACGTTTTCGTCGTATTTCAGTACAAAATGCAAAATGGCCACATCCACTTTAAAAGGGCTACATAGAAAGGAGGATAGGGTATCATACGATCCGTTCCAGACGGATTGTACCTTTGCTGTATGTTTTTATGTATAAACTAGATGACCCGGTGAATTTCGTACCGGGTACCTAAAATTGAAATGATTTTACCTCTTCATAAGCGATTATGAGTCCCAATCGGCCTTCTAACTCCAACGCATTAAGATCGGCAATATTGGCAGCACTATATACGGTTTGAGTTTCTTTTGGTGATGCGAAAGAGGATTTTGTTATAATTACCTTGAAAGTGGGCATGAAATTGTCCCGTTAATATGGGTTGCACCAAACGACGTCATTTAGAAATGGGTAGAATCACTTCCTATTCCAGAAAGCAATGAGCGTGATGGCTCTAGTGGCGCATTTCAGTTTTCCACCTGAGCAACACACCCCAGGAGTTTCGCCGGTGAATTTCACCGCGTTACCATGTGGACAAACGACTAAAACTTCTCCAATTTTAACTGATCTATCCGTACTGTAATCGATTTCCGAATCGTAATGGAATGTCGCTCGTTCCAGGTTTATGCGTCAGCGCAATCGGTTATGTTCATTGTATTGTCCTCGCTGGCGTTGTGTTTCATGTCCAGAAACTTGTTGTATTCTAAACCTATTCGCTTGTCGTTTATATTCAGTCGCTCTCGAACGTAATTGGGATATGCCAATACGACTATTTTCATTATACGTCGCGCGCTGGTCAACAGTGCGGTTCGCGCAAGTATATATATATGTATATATATTAGTCCTTTCTTTGGCATTGTAATAGACTCTGTAAACCGACACGGAATTGTTTTCAAAATCACTTGTACACAAGCCAAATCCGTCGAAATTACCTTGTTATTCTTGACTGAGAATCAACCTTCCATTCAATAACTGAACGCGTTACAACTACACAGTGGCCACGCACAATGTTTCTATGAAAAACATTAATCGAAAAGTACAATTACCTATACATAATTTCAATTTGAAATGTACTTCGATCCATTCAGCTTAATATACATATTGCTTTATACATTTAAGATTATATAATTTTCAATTATTATTAAAAACGATTTATTGTCTAACATACTTAAGAATAATGTGTATGTATTGCGTACATACATATATGTATATGCATGTACATATATAAAAAGATGAGTTTAGCTTATCTAAGTACTTAAAGGATTTAATAAATAAGATAAAAGTATACAAATAAATAATTTATTATATTGAATGGTTTTATTGGAGACATCGCCTAGCTATTTATCATTACTGGATGCCAATTATTTTCTAGACCGCCAATACCGTAGCCAATTCTTCGATCTCTTGAGGTTATTATTTCGGTGCTTACTGGAATAGAATTCGTCGCTGTATTTCGCACCGACAATTGTTCCTTTCCATTCTTTTGGTGGCTTTCAAAGAAATCTATAATTGGATGATAGTTGTAGTTGATCCTTTTTCCGTTTCCAACTTCTTTCCTAGTATTTGAACCTACGGTGCTAGGAACAATGCTCAAATGCGAAAGTGTGGTAGTAATTTCAGTTGTCGGCATAAAACTAGGTACCGTCTCTGAAGAGATTATTGGGCCCAACGTATGGTATGGCGTTTCGACATTAGACGATCCAGAATAAAGTCGTGTACGTTTCTGATGAATTCTTGTGCTGTCATTGATTGAATAAGGTTTCATTTCTTTGTCCGACTGCTCAGTCCCTGATATTTCCAAGTCAACTCTGGGCTCATTTGGAGTGAAATTTTTGAACGGTTTTCGACTATTGCCACTAAGTAATTTATTAGAATTGGTATAATAGGCTGGCCTCGTTTGCTTAGAAGAAGACTGTGAGTCATAAATATTTGAGGGAGGACTGAGATAGGAACCTACTGTAGGGTTCAGCCTTGGAGGATTAACTTTAGTTTTTATATTCGTGCTTCCTAGAACTAGCTCTGAATGTTGATAATTTTCAAATTTATTCTTCTTCAAGCTACTGCCATACTGGTAAGCAACGGGATTGTCTTCATCATCTTCGTCCTCATAGTCAATCTCGTCATTGACAGTAAGGTATGGGTTATTGTTTGGCACGGGTGTATAGTCTTTATATTCCTTATGTTTTGTTCCTCCCAATGGTGGGAAAGTTTCTCTGTACCCATCAACTTGACATGAACAGCACGTTGGAACCTTAAATATATCTACGTGAAGTCCTCTTGTTTTATCCCAACTTAGAAGTCGATGATAATTATACACTTGTGTGCAACGTGAGCGATAGTTGTGAGATAAATAAGAGCAACTTTCTTGAGGAGTACTGAAATAAATAAAAAAGTAAGAAATATTTTAAATCTTTGCTTAGGTGATTTTTTTTTTTGCTTCGTACAAGTAAACTAATTTAATATAGACAATACAGAGTAGGGGAGGACGAGGTTAAAAGTAACATTTTTTTACTAAATTTGATGTTTCTCTTTAGGTTTTCCAAATTAGTCAGTCAAACAATTTCTAGCTAAAAAAAATGATGTTTTTGCTACAGAGTTCAAAAGAAACGTTGTAAAGATTTTGCTACGAAGATGTCAAATGTTGGCATTTGACTATATCTTAAATTTGTTACAAATTACCACGGCTATGGGGTTAGTTGTTACATAGCTTGGGGTAAAATGTAACAAGAATTATTTTTTATAAATCGCAAAAAATGATGCAAAAATATTCATCGTCTTTTTCCTCAAACAAAGACGCTAACACATTTTTCTTGACTCTCAAGTTTCCGCTGGACTTTACGGGTTTCTTTTTTGCTGAAACTTTATAATCCGACTTTCTAGTATTGAAGGAGCGGAAGAGGGCGTTGTTGAAGGTGTCCAGAGTTCAAAATTCTTTCAGTTGCTGTAGTTCCACACCAAGATGTGCCTCATAAGGTTCTATTGAAGTCCGTGAGTAACAAAGGAAGAGAGGAAATTGTAATCTTAAAAAAATATTGGAGCTAAGTAAAAATATTTGCACTTTTTTGAAATCCATTTATTTTTATTATTAGTGGGACTGAGAGCTAAGGGTAGAGCTCGTACAATTGACGGAATTCCATAATTATACCCTATCCTAAGGGTATATTAAGTTTGTGACATAGAGAAATAATTGAGATAGACCCTATAAAGTATATATATTCGTGATCAGCATCAATAGTGAAATCGATTGAGCGATGACCGTCCGTCCGTCCGTCCGTATGTCACCGCTTTTTGGGCCTTAAATTTTGAGCTAGGACGATGAAATTTCATATCTGGGCTTCTGAGAAAAAGATACAGTAAAAGTGTAAAAATTTTTGAAATCCGCCCACTGGCACGCCCACTTTTTCATAACTTCATTAAATTATATGAAACCGAAAAATTTTGTTAAGACCAAATATTTAGGCATTCAGATTCCCTACAATCCACTCATACAAAAGTTTTGGCCACGCCCACTTTTTGGGGGCGTTTTTATCATAAAACCGATTTTTGGGTCTTAAATTTTTAACTAGGACGCTGAAATTTCATATCTGGGCTTCTGACGAAAAGGTACAGTAGAAGTGTACATTTTTTTTACATCCGCCCACTGCCACGCCTACTTTTTTATAACTTCATTAAATTATATGAAACCGAAAAATTTTGTTAAGACCAAATATTTAGGTATTCAGATTCCCTACAATTCACCTATAGAACAGTTTTGACCACGCCCACTTTTTCATCAAAAAAAACGATTTTGATGAAATTTTACATGTAACATCCTCAAACGTTCGAGTGTATAGCCATATTTGAGTACGAAATGCAATTTGGCCACGCCCACTTTATAGAGAGGAGGATAGGGTATCAGACAATCCGTTCCAGACGGATTGTAGCTTTTCTGTATGTTTTTCTTATAAATACAAAAAAGAAGAAATCTTTGGAATTAAAAGTAACACATTACAAGTTATCCCGGAATTTTGCTCAAAACTCAATACGGCTTCGGTTTCGACATGGGTACCGTTACCGCGTTAAAATCTGCTTTTAAATGTCATAAAACTATTGCCCGCTGTAATTTTTTCAAAAATATTGTCTTTTTCAATGTGTTGATATTTAAATCGACATGTGACGAGGATTAGCAACCAAGTCAAGAACATGCGCCAGGAATGTGGTCAGATTTGTGGGTGGCCACGTGTAGTGGTAATGCGTTCGTCTATTGAATGGACGGTTGCGCGCTCAAATCCCAGCCATACCCATTCAATATTTGCAGTATTTACATTAAAATGTCACGCCACTCAATTCCATCTAGAGTAGGCTCGTGCATACTCGAAAAAAATACTGTGAACTATGATGAATGCAAAAATTCGTAACAACTTCCCGCTTAGTGCGAACACCACCCATGGAGCAAATACTGAAACCTAACATCACCGGAGTTTCAAAAACCACTACACCACAAAATAATCTATCCTATCTCCCTATTCATTTCCGACATACGCCATGCTCTTTGTTAGGCGTAAGTCAAAAACTTCCGCTCGCGCTGTGTCTTAACACTTTAAGGGTAATCATAACCCTTATAATTAGCGCAAGCTAATTATAAAAAAAAATTAAATACATATATGGTTACACAAATTTAAAAAGTCGCAAGTATAGCCAAAATAGCGTTTGCAGCCTATTGTGGCTATGTATTTGGAATTACAAGACGTAGAAGAAATGCAGACTGAAAGGTGTTGGCGGGTTTCTGAGGCTCTTCCACAGCTGTTCACACTCTGCGAATGTGAACATAATTCACAATCTGGAAGTCCAATTTTCACTACAAAATTTTATTCAGCGATGAGGCTCATTTTTGGTTGAATGACTAACAAGCAAATCTGCCTCATTCGGAGAGAAGCAAATGCACAAGTCATAATTGAGTCTGTTGAGGAACGCAGCTGCTATTAATTATTTGTTCTTCTTTATTGATTTGTTTAATATTAATTTTAACTTTCCATATGAACTTTGTCAATTTGTCTTCATTTGCCAAACATTTTGTAAGTTACCCTATGGTTCGAACTTATTCCCTATGTTACTTTGGATTTGGTTTTGGATTATTTCTTATCGCAAATGTTAGAAGTTTTTTTTTGATCATCATCATCACTGCAGTGGCACACGCTCTTGCTGGGACCGTTGCGAAGACGATAACCATTTACTGCAATTGTTAACGAAGATTATTGGACCATTGGTGACGTATACGAATACTGGTTTCAGCGAGTGGTGTGTAACTTATCGCTGCTTGCTAAAATTATGCAAAACGATTAGAAATCACTTTTGTAGCAACCACCAAACCAGACGGTCGAGCCATAGGGAACCGCCTATAATTCATCAGTATTGTCTTGATTTATTGAATTGAAAGTTTGTAATAAAAATTATATTGACGCATTCATAATCAAAGTCACTATTTGGTGTGCTTTAATGCGTTGATGACGCTGCGGCCTCGCTCATCATTCTTGCGGGTAAAAAGACTCGCAGGTTTCCGCGAGACCGCTGCGTCACCGCACCCGCAGTTGCGTCTTTCAGTACATTGTTTCTTATTGAGCAGTGCACACATGCGTGATTATGCCGCTAATTAATTCGAAACAAAGATGTCAGACATGGAAGAATTTGATATCGAATTATTTATCAATGAGATAAAAAAGTTTCCTGAAATATGGAGTGTTGCTTCCGAAGCATACCATGACCGGCAAAAGAAAAGAGCGGCTTGGATAAGTTTGCCGAGTACTTTATGAAAGTTTCGGGAGAAAAACGATAAAGCCAAAAACCCAATAACGTCGTTTCGTTTTAAGAACATAGTTTTTATGCATAAATTTACTCGTATCTTTTTATAAACCTCCATTACTGCAAGCCAAATGCGAACTGCAGATTGAGTCCTGTGTGAAAAACCCGCATGTATGCATTGAACTATTGCGGCACCGCAGCGACACCACTGCGGCACCGCGCGGTAAAAGAACGCATGTGTGCACCGGCCCTTAAGATCCATGCTTACTGACCAATGTGCTTCGATCCAAAAAAAGGCGACCATTTGCCTGGAATCATAATTTAACAGTAATGACATAAAATTATCTTTCCAAGACTTGTGTGTATTTTCTTTAATTTTAAAGTTCAAGACTGTATTAAAACATACAGAAAAGCTACAATCCATCTGGAACGGATCGTCTGATGCCCTATCCTTCTTCCTATATAGTGGGCGTGGCCGAATTGCATTTTGTACTCAAATATGGCTATAACGTCGAACGTTTGAAAAATTTCATCAAAATCAGTTTTTGATGAAAACGCCTCCAAAAGTTGGGCATGGCCGAAACTTTTGTATGGGTGAATTGTAGGGAATCTATGTAAATGCCTAAATATTTTGTCTTAACAAAATTTTTCGGTTTCATATAATTTAGTGAAGTTATGAAAAAGTGGGCCTGGCAGTGTACTGCTTCTCCTTCTCAAAAGCCCGGATATGAAGTTTCATCCTCCTAGCTCAAAATTTAAGGCCCAATAAGTGGTGATATACAGACATACAGACGGACGGACGGTCATGGCTAAATCGTCTTCGCTATTGATACTGATCACGAATATATATACTTTATAGGGTCTATCTCGATTATTTCTCTATGTTACAAACTATGTGACAACCAAAATTTGTATACAGCATAAGTATAATCTCCACTTTTTCCAGAATGTGTGTACCAATAACGAATTTAATAATCGGCTTTAGCATTGAGCTAAATTTTAATGTACAGTCTAATTTTGCAAATGTTTAATGTTTAATTTTGCAAATATGTCATTAAAGAACGGAGTAATGCCAATGTACTAATTTAATAGCACAAGCAATACTAAAAAGCATTAGACTTGATGTATAAAATAATAAAATTATATGTAAAATGGTAATGAAATTTAGTTATTTAATTTGCATGAATTTTAAAAATTCTTTTATCTTCATTATTATTTTATTGAAATACTTTGCAGTAAAAATGTGTTTTCCATGAATGTTTAATTGAAACAATTAATTACTGTATTTTTCGTTATACAAAGTTATTGTTTGATGAAAATAATATTATATTAGAGTTTTAAAAAGGACTCTTATGGCATCCAGTATCCATTTAGAAGGGAAAAGGGAACCAACAAAGATTATTAACTTCAGTGCATTGGTATCACCATTTTATATAAACAAACGAAAACAACAATCTCAGCTGATTTTGTTTATTTCGACTTTCGAATGCCAAGTAGGTCTGCTGATATTGGTACATATGTATGTAAAAAAACAATTCAATTTTAAATTATAACCACTGTCCTTATAGCACCAAGGAAAAAATAAACATTAGCGACCGCAAAATAGGTAAATTCAAATTCAAGTGCAAATATGAAACGTAAAACCAATGTTATGTAGTAGATTCAATGAATATGTAGTAAATTCGTTGAAAGAGCGAAGTTTAAGTAAAAGCTGCCTATTAAAACATACACACAGCCAAAGCAAAAAGACGTTGTAGAGTAAATGCGGCTGATTTTCACGAATGTTACTTTGGATTTCAATCTTAAGTTGTTGAATTATTTCAGTTTGGTATATCAAACTTCATATCGTCTTTCTGTTTTCGACTTATTTGTTACTAATGTATGCAGTTATGTTACTCAGCATATTTCATTGTCATCATCCGTCTTCTAAGTTTAGGTCTGAATTAACTTCAACCTCCTAAAATATAGTCACTATAATTTTTGAAAAAAATTTAGACGCTGTTAACAAAAGTTTTCTTAAATTTTATATAAATTTTCTTTTTCTATAAAGCTTCCCTCATTCATCCTGGAACTTATAAAGTTAAGAAACACTTACCGAAGACTATGGTAAAGATTTCGTCAATCATACTACGATATAGTTATGATGTTTTACATCTAAACAAATTAAAAGGTAAACATATCTCCGACCATTGCACTACCGAGTCAATTATGTTCACTTGACAAAAGGGCAAAACCGTTCTGGAATGGTATAAAAGTGGTAAAAACAAAAGCAGACAAGTCCCATTTCTCAATAATTCAACAAATACTTATTGTATTGCTGAAAATCACCGATTCATTAAACTTAGGAAATGTGAATACGAACTATTTTGTTAATAACGCCATCCAAAACTTGTTGGAAAATAATTACCAAACGTCTATATCAGCGTCGACGATACTGATACTTTGGTCAAAGATGTATATTTTTCAACCGAATAGATATGTCAGTTCCTTTAACTCCGATAATACTACGAATACTTAGCGATCTTACCTGCATTTTTCCAGACGTAGAGTTTGAGTATGGCGTCCTGTATTGACAATGTACTTCCATTCTCCTGATGCTGATCGGGCTTTTTGCGGACGAGCATATCTTACAATACTGGCACACATTCCACCTGGCGTAATTACATTTCCATCTTCCCGTCTGAAATTTAAATAGAATTTTTTAATTTAATTATCTGCAAAAAAAAAATAATACTCAAATTAAACCTCTTGCTATTGAATTGATATTCTTCTAACTGCTCTTGGTACTCAAGTTCTGCAGCCTTGTCATGATATTCCGCTAACAGAGCCGACATTGCATTTTTGTGTCTGCGAATACTTCCCATAATTTGTTCTCTGAAATAATTAAAGTAGGTACGCAAAATTAATAGTTTTACCAAAGAAATATGTACATACTTTGGTACAAAATATAATTGGATTATTTGTGTTATTCGTCTTGTACTCGTATTTGTCCTAAAAATGGACAAAAGTGAAGTGTGAAGGACACATTTATGCCGTTTTAAATCCAATGGCGTCGAACGTTTGAGGATGTTACATGTAAAATGTTATCAAAATCGGTTTTTTGATGCAAACGCCCCCAAAAAAAGGCGTGGCCAAAACCGTTCTATGGGTGAATTGTAGGGAATCTGAATACCTAAATATTTGGTCTTAACAAAATTTTTGGGTTTCATATAATTTGGTGAAGTTATAAAACATACAGAAAATCTACAATCCGTCTGGAACGGATCGTATGATACCCTATCCTCCTTTATATAAATTGGGCGTGGCTAAATTGCATTTTGTATTCAAATATGGTTATAACGTTACATGTAACATCCTCAAACGTTCGAGGTTATAGCCATATTTGAGTACGAAATGCAATTTGGCCACGCCCACTTTAGAGAGGGGAGGATAGGGTATCAGCCGATCTGCCCCAGACGGATTGTAGCTTTTCTGTATGCTTTTTCATAAAATTGCCCCCAAAAAGTGGGCGTGGCCAAAACTTGAATTGTAGGGAATCTAAATGCCCAAATATTTGGTCTTAACAAAAATTTTCGGTTTCTTATAATTAAGTGAAGTTATGAAAAGTGGGCGTGGCAGTGGGCGGATTTAAAAAATTTGTACGCTTGTACTGTATTTTTTTCTCAAAAGCCCAGATATGAAATTTTATCCTAATAGCACAAAATTTAAGGCCCAAAAAGCGGTGACATACGGACGGACGGCCGGTCATTGCTCAATCGATTTCGCTATTGATGCTGATCACGAATATATGTACTTTACAGGGTCTATCTCGATTATTTCTCTATATTACAAACTATGTGTCAAACTTAATATACCCTTAGGCTAGGGTATAAAAATGCAATATGCCACTCCCACTTTATTAGGGCTGCACAGAGAATAGGGTATCAAACAATCCGTTCCAAACGAATTGTAGCTATTCTGCATGTTTTCACACCCTGTCCTAAGGGCAGCAGCATCAAAAGCGTAGAAGATTGAACCATGTCTGTCTGTTCGTCCATCCGTCCGTATGTCACTACTTTTGGGGCTTAAATTTTGAGCTAGAGGGTTGAAATTTTATATCTGGGCGATTAGGAAGGAGAAACGGTATACGTTTTTTACATGAAATCGAAAATTTGTTTTTACTTATTTTGTGTGTTTTTAAAGTGCATAGTATGAATAATATGGGAGCCATGGTTCAAGTGGTTAGTATTTTGGACTATGGACCGAGGGATTTCGAGGTTCAATCCCCAAACAACACCTAAAATTTATGAACCAGACGATTTAAGTATTATGTATTGTATTTTATGCATGGCAGATATTTTTCTAACCTAGGGTATTTATTTACATAATGGAACATCCAATTAGTCCATAGGGTAAAGAAATTTGGATCTGTGGAATCATCCCACCCACCGTAAAATATCAGTCATAGTCAACTAACTGATACTTCCTTTTTTTTATAATTGACGCGCGCTCAAGGGTTTAGTACTACCCTTTTAATGTTAAGACACAGCGCGGGCGTTAGAGAAATTAGGAGGAGAAGATAGCAGATACCGATGAACGTTTGTTTTAAATGTTTGTGGATTATAATGTGAGGGAAAAATAGAGCGAGAGAAATAGATGAAAGAATCTCTATACCATATAAGCCATACTGACGGTCATTGAGGAGTTTTCGTGATTCAAGATATTTCATAAGCTGACGATTTATCAGCGTTTCCATGACCTTGGAAAGAAGGGACGTAAGTGCAGTGGGTCGATAGTTGGAGGGAGAAGAAGATTCTCCTTTTTTAGGGACGGGCTGGACAAATGCTGTTTTCCATCTATAGATGAAAAGGATAGATGAAAAAGCTTACGCAGTGGTTTTGCCAGCGTGGAAGAACACCTCTCCAGAACAATGGGTGAGCTACCATCTGGACCAGCGGATTTGTTTATGTTAAGATCTTTAAGTACTCTTGCTACTGTACGAGTGCGAAAGTGGATTTGTCCCATAGAATATTCAACGCGCTCAAGTACAGGGGGAGGCAAAGCACAATCTGGGAGTGTAGAGTTCGCAGCGAATAGGGCTGCAAGCAGATTAACCTTGTCTAAAGAGCTGACAGCTGGAATGTTATTGTGAACAAGCGTTGGGATGGACCACCAAAAATTTCTACTACCTTTGGGACAATGTAGGATTGCCTCAATTTTTGGTCAAAGGAGAACTTTACACGGCGAATAAGAGCATTGCAGTCATTTCTGGCTCGTTTAAATTTTTTCCAATTTTCCTCAGAAGGGACGGCCTTGTAAGACCGAAAACTTAGCTCCCTTAACCTGATAGCCTCTTTACAGCTCGAGTCATACCATGCATTTTCCTTTGGCTTGATACTCTTTATTCGGTTAGGAATAAAGGATTTCATGCCAAGGAAAATAGTATTAGTGATCATATCGGCGGCGGCATCCACGTCGCTATCGAGGAAACATAGCGACCAGTTAAAACTCCTAAAAAAGCTGTTCAAGCCGTCTCAATTGGCTTTCTCGTATTGCCACACTATACTTTTAGGAGTTTTTTCTTTAACTGAGTGGTTGAGGTACGAGAAATTAGCCGATACGACACAGTGGTCTGACGAACCTAGAGGCGACAATATGTTTATAATGTATTTATCAGGGTGGGAGCTGAGAAACAAGTCCAGAGTGTTGGCGGAATGACTATCAGTATCGGGTAGCCGTGTGGGCTCATTCACAAGCTGGGTCAAATTATTTACCTTAGCAAAGATCTCAACATATCTTCCTTCTTCCTTCGGGTGTTGTCTGTCCAGAATGTCGAAGACAACCAGAATTTTGTATATTGAAATCGCCCGCAATAACGATCTTAGTATGAGGATAAATGGAAACAATTTTTGTGATGGAGTCAGACAGCGCATCAAACTCATTATAAGCAGAATTACTGTCTAAATTGGGGATTCTACAAATAAAACAGTAGTGAATAATTTGAATACGGACGATGAATTTTAACCACATAAAGTTAAATTCCGGATTGGAACAAGAGCCGTACTGTGGTTGAATTTGGTAGGCTACATCACTATGAACGTAAATGGCGAGGCCACGGTGAGAAAAGAATAAAGGCACCAGGTTATATCCAGGAAGGTTCGAACCTGAGGAATCAGAATTCTCCCAAACCTGTGTTTCACCCAGTGCCAAAATAGTTGGCCTGTATTTACAGACGTGGACGTACGCGGCAAAGAGGTTTTTACTCAACCCACGAATGTTGCTCACGTCCACTCTAAAATTACCTAACATTATAATAGACAAACACAAAACACAAACCCCGACGCTTCTAAGCAGAGTTGTGAAGTAAAAATCCTGCGTTAGCTTTCCAAAACAGATTGCCGTAGGTGTTATGCCCGTACGACAATATGAGTTAGGCAATCAACAAAATTATCACTCACAACCCGCTTTTCGTCTGGTGTTACTTTCCCATAATCATTGCATTAACCGCATGAATAGAAACAACCATACGGCGAATGCAATGACTGAGGTCGAGTGACAGTCAGTGAGATGGAGAGGAGGGAGAGGATGACCCGCACTGGCACTCACACCTTTTTATACCCTATCCTAAGGGTATATTAAGTTTGACACATAGTTTGTAACATAGAGAAATAATCGAGATAGACCCTATAAAGTATATATATTCGTGATCAGCATCAATAGCGAAATCGATTGAGCAATGACCGTCCGTCCGTATGTCACCGCTTTTTGGGCCTTAAATTTTGAGCTAGGACGATGAAATTTCATATCTGGGCTTCTGAGAAAAAGATACAGTACAAGTGTAAAAATTTTTGAAATCCGCCCACTGCCACGCCCACTTTTTCATAACTTCACTAAATTATATGAAACCGAAAAATTTTGTTAAGATGAAATATTTGGGTATTTAGATTCCCTACAATTCAGCCATAGAACAGTTTTGGCCACGCCCACTTTTTGGGGGCGTTATAATAAAAAAACCTATTTTGATAAAATTTTACATGTAACATCCTCAAATGTTCGACATTATAGCTATATTTGAGTACAAAATACAATTTGGCCACGCCCACTTTATAGAGAGGAGGATAGGCTATCATACGATCCGTTCCAGATGGATTGTAGCTTTTCTGTATGTTTTTTTTGTTTATGCACTACACTGCACTTCACACAATTTTAGCTACGCGAAAGAAGTTTTATTTTCTTTTTTTTTTGGTTTATTGTTGTTTTATATTTCTATTGTTTATTGTGTTGTTAGTTGGATTTATTATTTTTTTTATTGTTTAGATTTGGTCTATTGTTTGTTTTAGTTTTTTGTTCCTGTTTATACCCTCTCCTAAGGGTATATTAAGTTTGACACATAGTTTGTAACATAGAGAAATAATCGAGATAGACCCTATAAAGTATATATATTCGTGATCAGCATCAATAGCGAAATCGATTGAGCGATGACCGACCGTCCGTCCGTCCGTCCGTCCGTCCGTCCGTATGTCACCGCTTTTTGGGCCTTAAATTTTGAGCTAGGACGATGAAATTTCATATCTGGGCTTCAGAGAAAAAGATACAGTACAAGTGTAAAAATTTTTGAAATCCGCCCACTGCCACGCCCACTTTTTCATAACTTCACTAAATTATATGAAACCGAAAAATTTTGTTAAGACCAAATATTTAGGCATTCAGATTCCCTACAATCCACCCATACAAAAGTTTTGGCCACGCCCACTTTTTGGGGGCGTTTTTATCACAAAACCGATTTTTGGGCCTTAAATTTTTAACTAGGACGCTGAAATTTCATATCTGGGCTTCCAAGAAAACTATTCAATGCAGGTGTAAAATTTTTTTACATCCGCCCACTACCACGCCTACTTTTTTATAACTTCACTAAATTATATGAAACCGAAAAATTTTGTTAAGACCAAATATTTGGGTATTCAGATTCCCTACAATTCACCCATAGAACAGTTTTGGCCACGCCCACTTTTTGGGGGCGTTTTCATCGAAAAACCGATTTTCATAAAATTTTACATGTAACATCCTCAAGCGTTCGACATTATAGCTATATTTGAGTACAAAATGCAATTTGGCCACGCCCAGAGAGAGGAGGATAGGGTATCATACGATCCGTTCCAGACGGATTGTAGCTTTTCTGTATGTTTTAATTTAATTTTTTTTTTGCGCGTAGGTGGGTGGTCGAGATCAAAGCGCGTGCGCATGTCAATCGCTTTCCTTTACAAGGAAAGCTTTTTACCTTTTTTGACTTGCCAAACTTGATATAAAAACCCAGCCTTAGCGACCTTTGGATAAAGTTCCGAAAAGTACTTATCTCCGATTTTCCTTAAATTTTGTCAGAAGTAAAAATCCAAAGCGATTTTTGGGGCAAACTACTGGTGGAAAGGACGAAAAGGACATGCAAAATTTGAAAATCCTGTATACAAAAACTCAAATATCTTTAAAGTTATAAGTAATACGTATATATCTATATAAATGATACTGCAAACTTACAATTAAGGACCGTCAATTGAAATACAAAGCTTTGAAATTCGTTTTGAAGATATAATCAAGTTTCGGAAAATATGCTAATATTTTTAGGGATAAAGATTTTATTTGAAAAAAAATAGTATCAAGGTAACTTTTCGGTTTTGTTTGCGGTTTCAATCGTTTCATGATACATTTAGAGTGCTAAAATTTTTCAGATCACGGTCACGGGAGCAAAAAGTTGTTAGGCCGAAAAATGGGTTTTTTAGGTACCTGCCTCATTTTAAAAGATTAAAGAAAAATGCTTTATTGGTGCAGTATTTTTGTTTTTTTTTATTGTCTATCAGAAACATTCTCTATCTAATTAGTACATTGTTGGACTTCCTTTGGTTTTATTACAGCTGCACATCGGCGAGACATTGACTCAGATAGGTTTTTCCATGTGGAAGCAGGTATGCTGTTCCAGGTCCGGATAAGTAATTTTTTTAGGTTTTCAATTGACTCTGAACGCTTCTTCGCAACCTCAAGTTTCATTATTGACCAAATATTCTGAATTGGATTGAGGTCTCGACTGTAGGGAGGCTAACTTAATACATCGACATTATTTTCTTCCAAGTACTTTTTAAACCAAGAAATAAAAAAAAATGCAAATATTATTTTTAGTCATAAAAGTTCTAGCTTATTTAAACAAAACAAGTTCATACTTACAATTTAAGCTGTATGATAAGGAGCATTGTCCTGTTGAAAAATAAATCTGCAAGTGTCACCAAAAAACTCCAGCGCAGAGGGCTGTAATACATTTTCCAGAACCCGTAGGTAAACTTCTGCAGTGAATTTCGATTCTAGGAAGACCATTCTACCTTTTTCATCTCCAGAGGAGCATCCCCAGACCATCACACCTTCAGTTTTGGGGGGCATCCGTAAGATGCGTTCAGAAATCAGGCTTTCCTTTGGTTCTCTTTGCGCAAGAATCCTTTCATCTATAACATGCAGCTTAAATTTTGATTCGTCGGAAAATATAACATTGCTCCACATGTCTTAAGTCCAATTAAGATGCTCTTGAGATCAATCATTTTTCTCTGACTCTTTTGGAAAATCCGGCTTCTGTATTGGTTTGAGTGCTCTAAGCCCAGCTTTCACGAGCCTTTTCCTCACTGAGCTTGACGAATTTATTTTTCCTGTAGCTCGACACAGATCGTTTTTAAGATCCACCGAAGTCTTGAACTGATGCCGACGGCTGTACAGCACCAAAAAACGATCTTCCACTGGGATCGTCTGTTTTGGCCTCCCAGAGCATTTCTTACTGCTGGTAGTCCCGGTCTCACGACATTTTTTTTAATTCCATGCCACAGTTTGTTGAGCAGCATTTAATCTTCTAGAAATTTCACGTGTTGTCAAATTGAGACGTGACGGACACAAAATATTAGCTTTGCACTCCGAACTGATTTTTCCCATTTTTTGTCACTAAATTACTTCGGTTCGGTTCGGACTGCTATCACGAGCTAAATGCACCTCTTATTCATAATAACATCGACTTTTATGCACTATTTGAACGATATTTTCCTACCTAGTGCAAAAAACCCCGTAGCTCTCATAAATTCCAAGAACTGCGCCCGAAAAAGGTAATAAAATGTTTGACCAAAATTTTTCGAACGGCACTGTATACTCTTTTGGGCAGTCTCATTTAATTAATTTACTTCTGTTAAGATTTTTTTTATGATCATATATAATTTTTTTGCATATACAAACATATAACATATACAGTGTGTATGTATATAAAAGGCTTTCCAATAGGGACTTGACAACTTTGAATTTAATTTGTGAACGCACTCTTATACTAATCATCAAACTGTCACTGTCAATTTATTCAGCAAACTCAACATTTTCATCGAATTGGAAGATATGGACTTAGACGACATGTGGTTTCAACAGGATGGTGCCCAAGTCACAAGTGAGAGCAAGTATGGTGAGCGTGTTATCTCAAGAAATGGGCCAGTCGATTGGCCGCCTCGTTCGTGCGATTTAACGCCGCTTGACTATTTTCTGTGAGGCTACGTTAAGTCATTGGTTTATGCCAACAAGCCGACGACGTTGGAAGAGCTCAGAGCCAACATTGAACGCGAAATAGCGCCATTTCGGCCGAAATGTGTGGCCGAGTCGTTGAAAATTGGGTCCAACGAATCGACCGCTGCAAACGTGCCCGCAGTGGCCATATGAACGAAGTCGGTTTCCATTCATAAATGTTTTTATTGTACTTCAAGCCGATAATAAAGTTTTTGGAATATCTCAAATGGTTTGCGTTTTATTTAAAAAAAAAAAGTTGTCAAGTCCTTATTGGAAAACCCTTTATAAGTATAATGGATGTAGAAGGGATGCTCTAATAGGAATCTCTTAGCCTAATCATCATCCCACGTGTCAACAACAGCGACACATTTTCTGTCCCCTACCCTTTTCTACATACGTCCTTCCTCTTATATCTATTGTGTTTCGTTAACTACTTTTTGTGATCGTGTTACCCCCTTTACATCCAACCGCATCCGAGTTACATCCCTTTTGCTACGTAAAACAACTTCAATTCAGACATTTCTTTTACCGTTTATTTCCCTTAACATATAGCACGAAAATTTATTTTGTAGGATCCGTTTCCGGCAGAAATTACCCACCCCATCGTTGAGCTGACACCGTGCATACGCAAGCGTGCCATCTTCTGTCTTTAGGATTAAACTTTATCTCAATCTCAATCTCAATCTTAGCACCTCTTTATATAATATACATATTTGCTGTACATATTGCATACTGCGAGTTAAACTAATTCTGAAACTTAACACTTAAATCATATTTTTATGGAAATGCTTTCCATATCTGCAATCTGGTTCCGTTGCACATTTGCGTTTAAATTCCTTAAGAGCATAATAATAGTGCCCACGTTTAATATAATTTTGTGTGAAAGAATACCCGTACCACTTCTTCGATATCTACTACCTACTGTGTCCATAGAGTTGTATGTCATATCAAAACCATTTAATTTAAGCGACACCAAACATTAATTTCGATTGCATATTTTTATACCCTATCCTAAGGGTATATTAAGTTTGACACATAGTTTGTAACATAGAGAAATAATCGAGATAGACCCTATAAAGTATATATATTCGTGATCAGCATCAATAGCGAAATTGATTGAGCGATGACCGTCCGTCCGTCCGTCCGTCCGTCCGTCCGTCCGTATGTCACCGCTTTTTGGGCCTTAAATTTTGAGCTAGAACGATGAAATTTCATATCTGGGCTTCTGAGAAAAAGATACAGTACAAGTGTAAAAATTTTTGAAATCCGCCCACTGCCACGCCCACTTTTTCATAACTTCACTAAATTATATGAAACCGAAAAATTTTGTTAAGACCAAATATTTAGGCATTCAGATTCTCTACAATCCACCCATACAAAAGTTTTGGCCACGCCCACTTTTTGGGGGCGTTTTCATCACAAAACTGATTTTTGGGCCTTAAATTTTTAACTAGGACGCTGAAATTTTATATCTGGGCTTCCAAGAAAAAGATACAGTACAAGTGTAAAATTTTTTTACATCCGCCCACTGCCACGCCCACTTTTTCATAACTTCACTAAATTCTATGAAACCGAAAAATTTTGTTAAGACCAAATATTTGGGTATTTAGATTCCCTACAATTCACCCATAGAACAGTTTTGGCCACGCCCACTTTTTAGGGGCGTTATCATCAAAAAACCTATTTTGATAAAATTTTACATGTAACATCCTCAAACGTTCGACATTATAGCTATATTTGAGTACAATATGCAATGTGGATACGCCCACTTTATAGAGAGGAGGATAGGGTATCATACCATCCGTTCCAAACGGATTGTAGCTTTTCTGTATGTTTTTTTTCTATCCCGCTCCCTTACTCTTGTAATTAGTTTGTTGATTATGCTCTTCAAATCCAGAGCGTCTTTATGTCCCTCACGATTTAACACAAAGTATTTCAATCGTCTTCTTTTCTTCTTCTGTATTTCAATCGTCTATATCTGTTTTCAAATTGCGCAAATTCGTCTTCAACACATCCCACCCATGTTCCAAATGCACCCTCATATTCTTTTCATACCCTATCCGAAGAGTATATTAAGTTCGATACATATGTAGTTTGTAACATAGAGAAATAATCGAGATTGACCCTATGAAGTATGTATTTTCGTGATCAGTATCAATGGCGAAAACTATTGAGCTATTGACAAACGTCCGCCTGTCTCTACGACCGTATGTCATCACTTTTTCGGTCTTAAATTTTAAGGTAGAAGGATGAAATTTCATATATGGGCTTTGAGAACGAAAAGCAGTTTTAGCAATTGTAAAAATGTTTGGCGTTCAAAGTTATCGTAGGAATTCAATACAAAAATCCAGTATGCCACGCTCACTTTAGTAGGCTTGATACAAAGGAAGTAGGATAGGGCATTATACCATCCGTTCCACAAGGATTGTAACTTTTCTGTATTTTTAAGACACAACTGCTTCGTTTTTGGCCTCAAGTAGGATGAATTTAAGCCCTTACCTCGTCCCCTTGGAAGGACTGACAACGTCTGTCCAAAGCCTCGATTGCTCTTTTGTCTGACCTAGTGCACTCATCCCAGACTATGACCTTGCATATAACTTTACTTATATATGTTGCAAAGAGGAGTTGCAAATGTGTTTCAATTGAGAGGTAGCTTTAATGCTAAATGTGCAATCTCACTCCAAAAGTGATTGAACTATTCCAGACGAAGCGACATCATCTTACCTCAGGAAGCAACAGGTCAATGAGAAAAATGTTTTTCGTCCTGCCTGGAGCGTTCAAGAAGAAAATGTTATCATCTGTTGATTTGAAGCTTTGAATGATTTCATTATAAACTTTCTTCCGATTGCTGAGAAGATGGGTTTTATAATATAGCTTCAGAACAACGCAGAAGAATGATTTATAACTTAATCGGGGACGAATTTACTAAAAACGACTTATTTTGTTTTTAAATTTGATAAGCCATTATTGAGTAAACATTTTTAATGACGTTAAATTCGATATAAACCCCCTTTCTCACACTTCCATCTCGAATTTCGAAAAATTCCTTCTTACATTCACCCATACCTTATATGTGCATATGTACATATTCTATAAGAAACCGATTTTGATTCGAAGTTATCGTAGTAATTCAATAAAAAATCACAGTATGCCACGCCCACTTTAGTTAGTTAGTTTCAGACGGATTGTAGCTTTTCTGTATGTTTTTAATATAAAGTTAAAGTAAAAACATGAAATTAAAATTTATCGACTGAGTCATAATTCTTGCGCCAGAGGGTTAAGGACTTTGGTTGGCTTTAGATGGAGCACTAATGGGACTAATTATCAAATTTTCTTTATTTTTTCACAGTGGTCATTAAACCAGCTTCTGGCTTTCTCGGTTTCCAGTGTCTCAGGCCAACCTTAAAAAAAACATGCAGTTCAACCTTAATCAGACAAACGAGTTTGATACTATAACTTCTGATTTAATAACTTCTAGATGAATGAAGCTACTGAATTACGTTATTTGACTAGACACCTGCTCAATCGCATCCACTTTTGGTACTGCTGTTAATCAATCAGTCATCATACCATTTTTAAATGCTATTGAGTTCTCGAAGACCGCTATTCCTAATGCTTCTTTAACGCACACTTCAACCTCATGTCAAATAACCAAACACCTCATTCATTCTTTCTTATTGTGTCAAAATCAAAGAAGTGGAAACAACCGCTCTTGTGTAGCACCATATCAAAGAAATCTGGATGCTCTCAAGATGGATTTGTTAGCCTGAATTCAATTGAAAGGAGACGTTTCAGGAATACTAAAAGGAATGGCCAAACCAAAAAAGGCGCCTAATTCAGGGAAAGCGGCCCCTCCCAATAAACCTGGTATTAACGAATCATATCGGATGATTAGCCTCCAATTGCAACGATTACTGAGAAAGCCTCTGAGTACTCGAACGGAGCGTCCTCAAAGATGAAATGAGATGAAAAGTCTATTCGGATCACTTTACACTTGCTATTAATACAATAGATCTTTTAATTTACACTGCCCGCCAAGCTCGTTAAAATAAACTGCCAAACAGCAGTATATAAGTTTACCTAAAGACAAAGTTTCTCAATAACGAAACTCCTTAAGGTTAAACCTACATAAATTAAGTTATTAGTAAGAAGTATAATGGGAAATATGTACTCACAATGGATAGTCATCAGCTTTGATGCACATAGATGCTGTGAAGCGCTCACACTTCTTTTGCAATAACGGTATTTGATGCGATCGAATTGGTATTCGTTTTCTTTTTAAATCTCCCTTGACAAAACTTACACGATGCTTATTAGGAATCCTATAACGGGGACCAGCAACCAGTTCCTCTGGGCTGGGTAAGTGTTCATCGACAGTATCATTTCCATTTAATTCAATCTCGGTTCCATTCAGATCGGCAAATGCGAGGTTTTCTATCTGCTCGTACGATAAACCTGTGTTATTATCCATGTCCTGATATTCTGATTCCGACTTATAGTAAGGTCCTGCGAAACTGCTTGTATTCAATTTCATATCCAGAGGTATAGTTTCCTTTAGGTGCACTCCTTCGGTTAAGTTGAGGGGTGATATTCGAATAAGCTTGTGGACAAGTTTTGCAGCTGAACGTTTCTTGCGTGAACTGTCGGATAATTTTTTAGGATAAAACTCAAAACCTCCCATCAATTCCTCGTTGATGAACCTCGGATCTATGACTTGTTCTTCAACCCCAAGGTTTTTGTCTGCCATATTTACTTCAGCTGGTGTTAATTGTAACGTTCTTCGCGTAGTTGGGAGACTTGCTTGTTGAGTTTCCCGCATTGTTTTAATATTAAGTCTATTGTAATCATGAGCAGAATTTTCAACTAAGTTGGCTATGTGATATATTAAAGAAAGCAATGGCGTTTTGTCAAGACCAAGCAAGTGTGTTACCTTCAGGAGAGAAAAAGAGAATATGGAAGTGGATTTTATTTAATATCATCATTGAACCCACCTTTTCGAATTTAAGCTCATGACCAGGCTTAGAGTTTATTTGAGTTGATATAAGAGCATACAATGTCAACATTTGTTCTTCTGTCAGATCCTTTAATATAGGCATCACTTTTATGAATTTTCTACGTAAGTCCTTGTTAATGGCGTGTACATGATTTCCGGTGTTCTGTCTTTCAAATGAATTCCATTCTTTCTTTTCTAGTTGGTAATTGTTTCTCCAATTGAGGCCAGACGAATCAAAATCGAATATTTCTGTGGAGGCATCAGTAGAGTCGAGTATGCAGAATACAATAGCGCAAAAGGTGCATAGAAACGATTGTTCCGCTTTCATGATGAATTTTTGTTTTTGCTACAAGAAAAATAGAGAACAACTTAATTTTAAAGACAATCACTTTAAACAAAAAACATACAGAAAAGCTACAATCCGTTTGGAACGGATGGTATGATACCCTATCCTCCTCTCTATAAAGTGGGCGTATCCACATTGCATATTGTACTCAAATATAGCTATAATGTCGAACGTTTGAGGATGTTACATGTAAAATTTTATCAAAATAGGTTTTTTGATGATAACGCCCCTAAAAAGTGGGCGTGGCCAAAACTGTTCTATGGGTGAATTGTAGGGAATCTAAATACCCAAATATTTGGTCTTAACAAAATTTTTCGGTTTCATAGAATTTAGTGAAGTTATGAAAAAGTGGGCGTGGCAGTGGGCGGATGTAAAACAATTTTACACTTGTACTGTATCTTTTTCTTGGAAGCCCAGATATGAAATTTCAGCGTCCTAGTTAAAAATTTAAGGCCCAAAAATTAGTTTTGTGATGAAAACGCCCCCAAAAAGTGGGCGTGGCCAAAACTTTTGTATGGGTGGATTGTAAAGAATCTGAATGCCTAAATATTTGGTCTTAACAAAATTTTTCGGTTTCATATAATTTAGTGAAGTTATGAAAAAGTGGGCGTGGCAGTGGGCGGATTTCAAAAATTTTTACACTTGTACTGTATCTTTTTCTCAGAAGCCCAGATATGAAATTTCATCGTTCTAGCTCAAAATTTAAGGCCCAAAAAGCGGTGACATACGGACGGACGGACGGACGGACGGACGGACGGACGGTCATCGCTCAATCAATTTCGCTATTGATGCTGATCACGAATATATATACTTTATAGGGTCTATCTCGATTATTTCTCTATGTTACAAACTATGTGTCAAACTTAATATACCCTTAGGATAGGGTATAAACAGAAATTAGAAGAGCTCTGTAAGATATCTACCAAAGTTGCTACCAAACATACAGAAAAGCTACAATTCCTCTGGAACTGGTCGCAGAATTACTACGATAACATCGAAGGTTTAAAGATGTTACATGCAAAATATAATGATAATTGGTTGTTTAATGAAAACGCCGCAATATGTGGGCGTAGCCGCACATGATGTATAAGTAAATTGTAAACAATTTGAATATCTTAATAATTATTGTACTTCATGTTTTTCTCAGTAGCCCAGATTTCCTCACCCATATGGTAACATATGGACGGACGGATATGGAATTCGAGACTTTTAGAAAGAGTTAATGTTCGAAGTTGTGTTCTTAGTTTTCAAAACTTTGTTGTGGTCGTAGATGTACTAGGTTTTCATTCAATAAACGTGGAAGCGGCATCCAATGCAGTTGAAAAGTTTACGTAAATTTCTTCTGGGTCTGCTTGGTTAATAACTCCAGAATTTTTTTAAATTAATAACTTATTATTTAGGTATTTGTGTTTATCAAGTGCACTTTTTATTGCTATTTCTTCTGCACTATGTGCATGCATATGACACCAGCGTTGAGATCAAACGAAGATTAACGCTTACCAATTCTGTATCAAAGCCCTCTCTCGAACAACTAAAGTAACCAAACAAAAGCCTGATCATCCCAGGCCTGTGAATTTGATTTTTGTTAAATGGGTGATTTTTGGTCACGTTTGCATAGACGGAGAGGGGAGGAGAAGATACAACCACGAGCAATATTAAGAATTCAAATACAACGACTAAGATGGTTGGAATATGTAGAACGAATGGACAATAATGCTCCGGCCCACAGAGACTTCGAATCCACCACAGACGGATGACGCAGTAGAGGAAGACCTCGTCTAATGTGGCGGACTGAAGTGAAAAGGGGCCTCAACCAACTTGGTGTTCGAAACTTGGGGCAGCTGTGTAAACATCGATCTGGCTGATGAGGGTTGTTACTTGAAGCCCAGGCACCCAGGTTAGTAAGTCATATATAAATGAGTTATTTAATTAATCATATAAAAAAGTTGAAAGCTGTGTTTCTTTCCTTTTTTAACAAAACGCCAACATAAACATACATAATCGTACACATAACTATCGTACATATCATAAACGAAAAAATCCTGAATGTTTTGCGCAACACTGTAGATGTTAGTTGCAAAACATACCCACATATTTATGATGAATGGGTGTAGATAGTTGAATGTATGTATATATGTATACATATGTATAAATATTTGTTCCAAATATTTTTATACCCTATCCTAAGGGTATATTAAGTTTGACACATAGTTTGTAACATAGAGAAATAATCGAGATAGACCCTATAAAGTATATATATTCGTGATCAGCATCAATAGCGAAATCGATTGAGCGATGACCGTCCGTCCGTCCGTCCGTCCGTCCGTATGTCACCGCTTTTTGGGCCTTAAATTTTGAGCTAGGACGATGAAATTTCATATCTGGGCTTCAGAGAAAAAGATACAGTACAAGTGTAAAAATTTTTGAAATCCGCCCACTGCCCCGCCCACTTTTTCATAACTTCACTAAATTATATGAAACCGAAAAATTTTGTTAAGACCAAATAGTTAGGCATTCAGATTCCCTACAATCCACCCGTAGAAAAGTTTTGGCCACGCCCACTTTTTGGGGGCGTTTTCATCACAAAACCGAGTTTTGGGCCTTAAATTTTTAACTAGGACGCTGAAATTTCATATCTGGGCTTCCAAGAAAAAGATACAGTACAAGTGTACATTTTTTTTACATCCGCCCACTGCCACGCCTACTTTTTTATAAATTCACTAAATTATATGAAACCGAAAAATTTTGTTAAGACCAAATATTTGGGTATTTAGATTCCCTACAATTCACCCATAGAACAGTTTTGGCCACGCCCACTTTTTGGGGGCGTTATCATCAAAAAACCAATTTTGATAAAATTTTACATGTAACATCCTCAAACGTTCGACATTATAGCTATATTTGAGTACAAAATGCAATTTGGCCACGCCCACTTTATAGAGAGGAAGATAGGGTATCAAACAAGTTTAATTTTTGATAAGTGGGCGTGACAGTAAGTCATCCTCCTAGCTGAAAATTTAAGGCCCGAACAGTGGTGACATCCGGACGGACAGACAGATGGACGGACGAACGGACATGACTTAATTGCATTTTCTATTGGTACTGATCACGAATGCATACTTTATAGGGATCTATCGCGATTATTTCTCTATGTTATAAACTATGTAACAAACTAAATATACCCTAAGGATAGGGATAGGCGGATTTGCCAAGATAACTGAAATCAAGTTCTTCTGTCTTATGAATACTTTACTAAGATTATTATAGGTCGCAAATCAATAGAGGTGGTTCTGTTAATGGTAATGGTACCAAAGCGGGAAAAAGCTTCAAATAACAAGAAATCATATGCCAATAATCATATAACTTTTACCAGTAGTACCGAATCTAATTGAAACAATACAAAACATACAGAAAAGGTACAATCCATCTAGAACGGATCGTTTGATATCCTATATTCCTTCTTATGCAGCCCTTATAGTCGGCGTGACCGTAAAACTTTTTTTTTTAACACTCCGAGAAAAAGTGGGCGTGGCTAAAGACGATGCTCGCCCCTAGCTCAAAATTAGAGGCCCAAAAAGCGGTGACATGCGGATGGACGGACGGTTATGGCTCAATCGATTTCGCTATTCAAACTGATCACGAATATACATACATATATACTTTATATATGTATGTCTCGATTATTTTTCTATGTTACAAACTGTATGTCAAACTTAATATACCCTTAGGATAGGGTATACAAACACAACCTACAAAATTAATGGGAAAACTCAAACGTTAAATTGTATACCCATTTAGAAATGCATAAAGGTTTCAGAATGAACTAATGGCTACATAATGAATTGGAATTATACCCCTCGGCATCAACTGATGTTCTTAGATCCAACCACATTACTATGTATGGCAACATGTCTTTTTTAAAATGGGCAATACACCTCGCCCTGATGTTTTGATTTTACGCCGTTACTACCGGCACTTTATTAAGCTTAATACAAGCCATACTTATGTAATTTAAACTTATTCTAAACTTAAATACTAAAGACAAACTTTTGAACTATGGAGAGAAGGGAGAGAGAAAGTATGGTAAGAAAAGGAGAGATGTGGAACAGTGGCTTGGCGGAATTGGAGCGATACTGAAGGATATTCCGAAGGGTGGCTCTGCTGCAGTGAAAAGCAAACCGGTTTTCCATATTGATAGCCAATCGAAACAATCTAGACAAAGCTGCCTTATAACCATAATTGGTGCGATGAATAATGAGAAGGAAGAGGAGAATGTACTTAAGTCTACGGGGATTGGTGTTAAATGAGACCGATGCAATTATTCAGGAGGCAAATTGAAACTATTAACCCAAGGGAGACCCCAAAGGACGAAACGTATACACTTGCGTTGGACGGCTCCAATACGTCGGATGTGGACAGAATAGTGAGGGGCCAAGCTTGTCTAGAGGATGGGTCTGACGAAGGTGATATAGAGTGATTTAGTAACGTAGTAGTCTGAAAATTCCTTAGACCAACGGTCCACAAACCCAAGCGGCTCTACTTATAATGTTGTTGTTATAATTTAAGTGGTATAGTTCGACATTTAGTTCCCTCTGCTCTCTCTTGACAATCTTCTCTTCAGCTGAGTTCCTTTTGCCGTTTAGCACGAAGTTGCCATTAAAATGAAAATTTGGTGGCAACATGGAAAATTGCCAATCGTTGAAAATTATACCAAAAGTGTATCCTAGTGAGGAAAAGCTCGAACTTATTTTTGGATCACGAAAACTGATTTTGATCAAAAGCAAGATCTCGTATTATTGTTGTAATGCATATAATAACAATGATCTACGTATATAGATCATGGTTGATAATAAACCACGGCTAATATCAAGTTCAATTTGTCTGATACCAGATAAAAAATTTGTTAAGGCCGTCTTGGGGAAAGTGAGAGTCGGTAGTAGAAGATATGAATTTTTATGTCATCGGCATAGAAATAGAGACAGGCGTTTTTATACCCTATCCTAAGGGTATATTAAGTTTGACACATAGTTTGTAACATAGAGAAATAATCGAGATAGACCCTATAAAGTATATATATTCGTGCTCTGCATCAATAGCGAAATCGATTGAGCGATGACCGTCCGTCCGTCCGTCCGTCCGTCCGTATGTCACCGCTTTTTGGGCCTTAAATTTTGAGCTAGGACGATGAAATTTCATATCTGGGCTTCTGTGAAAAAGATACAGTACAAGTGTAAAAATTTTTGAAATCCGCCCACTGCCACGCCCACTTTTTTATAACTTCACTAAATTATATGAAACCGAAAAATTTTGTTAAGACCAAATATTTAGGCATTCAGATTCCCTACAATCCACCCATACAAAAGTTTTGTCCACGCCCACTTTTTGGGGGCGTTTTCATCACAAAACCGAGTTTTGGGCCTTCAATTTTTAACTAGGACGCTGAAATTTCATATCTGGGCTTCCAAGAAAAAGATACAGTACAAGTGTAAATTTTTTTTACATCCGCCCACTGCCACGCCTACTTTTTTATAACTTCACTAAATTATATGAAACCGAAAAATTTTGTTAAGACCAAATATTTGGGTATTTTTTCCCTACAATTCACCCATAGAACAGTTTTGGCCACGCCCACTTTTTGTGGGCGTTATCATAAAAAAACCTATTTTGATAAAATTTTATATGTAACGTCCTCAAACGTTCGACATTATAGCTATATTTGAGTACAAAATGCAATTTGGCCACGCCCACTTTATAGAGAGGAGGATAGGGTATCATACGATCCGTTCCAGACGGATTGTAGCTTTTCTGTATGTTTGATAATGCGGTCGACATCGTTGGTGGTAAATAGGAAAATTAAGGGACCCAGGTGACTGCCTGCACACCTGATGTGGCCATAAATGCTCGTTAAATTTAAAAAATATTTAAATATTGATTCTCCGTTAAAAGACGAAAATAATTTAAATTTTGATACAGAGATTATTAATTAAGAATTAGTTGTGAAAAAAACGAAAAATTACTGCAATGCCCAGTCCAAAGCAACTGGTGTGGTTTCTTGACTGATGTACCGACTGTTATAGTCGTTGAGAACATACATACATATGTATGTATGTACCTACATATTTTTGCAACCCCAATATAATATATCGATTGCAAATGCAAAGACAGGCTTTGAGACTTATTTATTTATATGTTGGTTATTTATATGTATGGTTATGTTGAACCAGTGAGTGGTCAATACATGGCATATTCTGCCCTTTAATTGTTAATAGACGAACATAAACTGGCCTTCTGCCTTGAAAAGAGCACTGGATCAGAATCAATGCGAAAAGATTTGTAAGCGCAAACCTTAACAAAAACATTAGCATCACTTACATCAACGAGCTAATTCGCCCGTTTTGTAATTGTTTTATTTTTGTCAATTACTAATGTTTGTTAATTGAAAACCTCTACCTTTTCCCTTTAGGGGAGCTGCCAACCTTTCATACACGTATGTATATACATATGTTTTCCTAGAGTTCTTAACTCGAAATAAAACTTGTACATACATATTTACATGTACAAGTATTAAACGAAAATGATAAAATAACCGATATTTAACGATTTTGTTAATACATAAACATTCGGAAAACATTGTTTTGAAAATATTTTTTATAGTTTTCACAACATTTTCTAAATATTTTTTAAACGTTGAAAGGTGGCCTCAATTTTGCTCAGGGAACTAATTCTAAATCTAAAAAAATATCTAAATTGTTGAAGAAGTAACTTCCGTTCCGAGGTGCTTTATTCTACTCCAAGCAATGGCTTGACATTCACAGATTAGATGAGTAGTATCCTTACCGACACGTACTATGAGCGTCAAAAGTGAGTAAACACCTACATGATTTCTGATGTAATTTTCAATATAAACCAAAAAATTAATAAAAATTAGATTTCAATGATACAAAATAAAAGCTTTATATAACAGCAATAAAAAAATAAAAAATTAAAACATTAAAATAAAACTAATACATTTATTTTCTAATAACAATTAACCTTACTCCATATTTTACGCGTCAAAAGTAAGTAAACAGCATGTAACTTCTTCCGTTTAATATGAATTAGTTATTTTTTTTGCGTTAGAAATGTACATGGATATTAAGGCAGAGGTAAGAATTTGTTCTTACGTTACTGCAGAGTGCAGGCTGGTTGTGTTTAAAGGCTTAATAGTAGTGCAATTTGACATTTTTTTATAATAAAGAGTTAATATGTTTTGAAATGCTGAGTATTAAAGTAAAGTAGGTGTTTACTCACTTTTGACGCTCAGTGTACATACATATGCAAGTCATCCCAATACCTGGCTGTATCCATGTTCGTTAAACCTAATCTCATAGCATGCTTCCTCAGAAGTCAATGACCAGAGAGTATCCCTATCGCTATTCTTAATTTTGATCTATTGAGTTCTATTAATTCTTCAGATTTTGTTCGATCTAACTCAGGCCACAAGGCATTTGAAGCCCTGTGCCATTCTAAGTTTGACCACATTTGGTCGGCCATATTCATGATATTATGGAAAACAATCTTTATGGCCCCGGACATTGGTGATGTGACCCCTTCAATGATATCATTTGGTGGGAACTCTGCGGAACTCCTGGCGACTCCTGACAAGACTAACGCATTTATCGCAACTTGACTATCAATGTAGATGGCGATATTCTTATTGATATTGGACTCTAAGTCATTTAATTTTTATACCCTATCCTAAGGGTATATTAAGTTTGACACATAGTTTGTAACATAGAGAAATAATCGAGATAGACCCTATAAAGTATATATATTCGTGATCAGCATCAATAGCGAAATCGATTGAGCGATGACCGTCCGTCCGTCCGTCCGTATGTCACCGCTTTTTGGGCCTTAAATTTTGAGCTAGGACGATGAAATTTCATATCTGGGCTTCGAGGTTATAGCCATATTTGAGTACGAAATGCAATTTGGCCACGCCCACTTTATAGAGAGGAGGATAGGGTATCATACGATCCGTTCCAGACGGATTGTATCTTTTCTGTGTGTTTTTTAATAACCTGAGAAAGTTTAACTGAAAGGCAATGTCAATAATCCACAATAATTCATGACACACCACGCTCTCCGTCACCAATGACAGAAAGAACACATACAAAAAAGCTACAATCCGTCTGGAACGGATTGTATGATACCCTATCCTCCATCCTATCGAGCCCCTATAAAGTGAGCGTGGCCGTATTGCATTTTCTTTACTGAATTACGATGATAACTTCGAACGTTTAAGGATGTTACATGTAAAATTTCATCAAAATCGGTTTTTTGATGAAAACGCCCCCAAAAAGTGAGCGTGGCCAAAACTGTGGTATTGGTGAATTGTAGGGAATCTGGATACCTAAATATTTGGTCTAAACAAAATTTTCCGGTTTCATATAATTTAGTGAAGTTATGAAAAAGTGGGCGTGGCAGTGGGCGGATTTCAAAAATTTTTGCACTTGTACTGCGTCTTTTTCCCAAAAGCCCAAATATTAAATTTCATCCTCCTAGCTCAAAATTTAAGGCCCAAAAAGTGGTGACGGACGGACGGACGGACGGATATGGCTTAATCGTTGTCGTTATTGATACTGATCATGAATATATATACTTTATAGGGTCTATCTCGATTATTTCTCTATGTTACAAACTATGTATCAAATTTAATATACCCTTAGGATAGGGTATAAAAAGATGGAATATTTGAAAAACATTTCGCAAACATCTACACCAAAAACAGCATTTGAGAAACGTTTTAAAAGCGTTTTGCAAACATTTCTGCTTTTCTAAAATGTTTCTGAAACATTTCCAAAACGTTTTTAAATCATGCCTGAAATGTTTTCCTAAATATTTGTTTGGTGTGGAAAAGCCTTTGTATTAATGAATTTTTTACATTTTTTTACATAGATGCAGTACGAGCTGTATTGACTATACTGTATTTCTTGAATATTGCTACTGTAAACCAAACGGTTATCTAGAGAAGCAATATCTTTCAACACTGAACAAAAAATGTAAAGTTTCTCTTCCCTTAAATTATGCAAATCACTAACAAATTAAAACATACAGAGAATCTACAAACCGTTTGGTACTGATGGTATAATGCCCTATCCTTCTTCCTTTGTACTATCATTTCCTTTTGATGCTGATCACAAATACTTTAAGGGTCTATCTATTATTTCTATATGTTACGAACTATGTATATACATATGTATGTATGAATCTTAATAGGATAGGGTATAAATAGAAAAGTCAAAGATTCAGTATATTCTGAACATTTAGGTACATAAATAACATCATCTCAACAATTACCTATAAGAAGGAATCTGTAAAATAAAAGGTCTCTAAGAGAAATGAACGATACCGCAACAACGCTTCTCTCTTCGAGAGTTCATTTACTTTTGACCTTAGAGAGAAAATTTCTAAGGAAAATATTGCCTCGTCGTTACTTTCAATGTTCAATGTTCATCTGTATGCGCAATTGCATTCCTTAAGAGGTGCTGTTCCGATCACCTGCAACTGGTGTTTAACTGTATAGCAATGCACTATCGCTACCCATTATGGTACTTTTATTGAATGAAGCGGGATAATCATTTATTTTGAACACCTGTGCTGGTCTGGACCTGTGCTGTCGCTTTAACACGGCGCATTTAAGCGAAAGAAAGTATATTTGAGTATCATGCACGGTCAAGTCCATTCACTCTTATTTATTGTTTACTTAACTTACATCTTTTATTTTCAGTAAATAGATAGTCATGCGCACAATTTTCTAAAGCTGGTTATTAAATAATCTATAAGATTTGATTTTAAATGTACTGGGTCTTTTTGAACTAGGAAATAATCCATACCTGTTTAGAATTTGTTGGTATGAAGAAATTTTCTTTATCGCATCCAATAGAAGAGAGTGTATAATACTCAAACACCAAATATATCACAACCAAAACAGAAATTTTTTTACCAATCAAAATAAAAAATCGTAAAAAAAAAAACTTGAACAAGAAAAAGTGTCGGATCACATCTTCAATACATAGACACTAGCAAGAATTGACACAAATTCCACCTGAGCGCCATTAGTTGGCGATATAGAACACAGCTATAACAACATTCAGTGGATGATCTTAAGAGCGCGAATCTCAGCATGCAAGTACACATAAAAAAATTAAAAATATTTTATTGAAAACACTACAAGATTCACAATCTAGTTAACGACTTCGTCATAACGAGAAATTCCTAACCCACGGCCAATGTCTTTCAGACGATCTAGCGTTATTCTACGATAAACTCTCACCGTGAACTGAACGGTGGAATTAATTCAAGCAATGCTTAGACTCCTTCAACTCGTAGGCAGGTATTTGTTTTACCACTAGACTCATCAGATCGATGCTGTTAAGATGTTAAGCCACACTGCAGAAGAAGAAAACAAAATAAAAGTTGAAGAAAAAACGTTTTTCGCTTTTACTTTATGCACTCAACCATTGGAAAATGTATCTTTTTACATAAATATACATACATAGTTTAACATACCTATACATTTGCATGTAGGTAGACTGTACGTAGCTGGAATTATATGCAAATGTTCTGCGAATGCGTATGATTAGAGAACGGTTACCATTTGTTGAATGCCTACCACTAAAGATCTAAGTTGTGTGAATTAGGCTAATGTATAGGAAATAATAAATAAATTATAATAATAAATGAATATCCATATATACATACAGATATATACCCAAAGAAGCAGTAGCTATTTGGCGCTTTTTTATTAATAATTGTGCCCGCTGTTTTTGAATAGATTTTGAGCTAACGAGGTTTTGGGCACGTCGTTTTTAAGGTTTCGATAATAATGTACATATATAGGTCAAAACATACAGAAACGCTACAATCCGTCTGGAACGGATCGTATGATACCCTATCCTCCATACTATCGAGCCCCTATAAAGTGGGCGTGGCCTTATTGCAGTTTTTTTTAATGAATTACGATGATAACTTCGAACGTTTGAGGATGTTACATGTAAAATTTCATCAAAATCGGTGTTTTGATGAAACGCCCCCAAAAAGTGGGCGTGGCCAAAACTATTGTATGGTTGAATTGTAGGGAATCTGAATACCTAAATATTTGGTCTAAACAAAATTTTCCGGTTTCATATAATTTAGTGAAGTTATGAAAAAGTGGGAGTGGCAGTGGGCGGATTTCAAAAAATTTTACACTTGTACTGCATCTTTTTCTCAAAAGCCCAGACGGACGGACGGTCATCGCTCAATCGATTTCGCTATTGATGCTGATCACGAATATACATATATACTTATATAGGGTCTATCTCGATTATTTCTCTATGTTACAAACTATGTATCAAACTTAATATACCCTTAGGATAGGGTATAATAAGATCTCATTTTCAGTCAATAAACAATGCCCCGATGAAATAGAAATGATGGGGCGCATTTAATGCTAGATGAAATAGAAATGATGGGGCGCATTTAATGCTTAAGAGTTCGGGAATACCATTCTAAGGAGATTTTGTATTTTAATAAGTTTAGGTTTGCACCACTGCGCAGACACACTTATGAATACCAATAAAGGTCCATTGTGATGCCATGGATAGCACCATTTGGCTACCCGGGAATAAATAAAACCAAAAGCAGCTTTTGATAAAGCAAATGATGCTCGCGAGAGTAGTCTTTCTTGGGACAGATCTGGGAACTTACATTGGAGGTGGAAGATGGTTTCTTCCTCGTCCCTATAGCTTCTACAGAAGTCGTCTGATAAGAGACCCAGCGTTTTGGCATGTTGGCCTTTTATACAGTGTCCAGTAAGAACACCGATAATGTGGCTGATCTGTGGTCGCTTCAACTGGACCAACTCATCACTACATTTTAGATCAAACCTTAGCCATTTCTGCCTCGAATTGTTATAAGTAGAGAGATTTTTCCATCTACAGTTGGTTTTGCTGAAAGCATACTGGTTTAGTAAGAGCTTACAAGTAGCGAGGGGCATACCCAGGTTCCGCCATTTCGGGATGATCCTATGGGTCGTACCCTGTCTGGAGAGCTCGTTAGCCTTGCAACTCCCTGCAATGTCT
Organism: Xylota sylvarum; assembly: GCA_905220385.1. Lineage (NCBI taxonomy): Eukaryota > Metazoa > Arthropoda > Insecta > Diptera > Syrphidae > Xylota > Xylota sylvarum. Next base: position 38,775,992 of record LR999959.1, read on the forward strand.
CTGTCGTCTGGCACCCAGCAAAGGTGAATGTTGAGCTGCTCAGTCATCTCCAGAAGAGACACACGGCAGTTTAAAGTGGCATTTGAAGTGAAGGAGCACGATTCCAGGGATTTGATTACCGGTTGACTGTCAGTAAATATGCTAATATCGCTGACAGATATTGCATTACATTTCAGCCAGGACAAGGCTTACTTGTTCTCCACGATTTCCGCCTGAAAAACGCTACAATGATCTGACGGTGAAGACACCATAACCCACCTCCTCGTCAGTCTTGGAGCCACCCGTGTAGAAGTGAACTGAATTGTCCCCAGGAGAGTGAACCTTTCACTTCGGTGAGGGATGCTCGTGTGGAGGTTTCGGCCAAATGACAGGATCGGCGGGTGTAGCCGGTATCTTCTGAGATAAATGACCCTCATGATAGCTAGATAGCCGGACAGCCGCACTAGCAGCCAATTCCTTGCCAAGAATATCTAAGGGGAGCAGGTGGAGCATAATGTTGATAACAGTCACAAAACTTACCGCGAGCTCGAAGCCAAACGAATGGTTGTTCCTGAAGATGTTGGGGGTTTTACTTTGCTCACAAAGGCACTGCCAGACTTCAAAACCAATGTGCTAGTTGCATTAGCAGTGCTCTTTGCTGTGCTTCCCAGGATGCTGGTTTTTTAATAGGGCCTCTTTTTTATTTGTTGTCTTTTGTTTTTGTTTTTTATTTGAATTCATAGTTGGGCACACGAGTAGCGGAGAATGGAAGACCGACCTGCACAGGGATCCGCATTGTGGAGGCTAGGTAAACAAATCTGGAGGGCGCAAGGTATTCGGATACTACGTTTGCTGAGCTACTTCATTGGGCATAGTAGATCATCAGCACGGTTAGTATAACACCTTGATCCAGCCCAAGTGGACAAAGAAGGGGGAAGGAGAGGGATAGGATACGGAAATAATAAGAAAAGGGGTTGACTAGCATTGATTTCAATCTTACCTTACTCGGTCCCTATTGATAGTCAGTATGGATTCTAATTTAGTACGAAATATCTATGTTATCTTTTTCAACATTCATGTAGTATATTCACTGCAACGTATCTGCCCTAATCTCTTGATATGCCTCATCAAGAGTGACCTATCACTCTGCTCTGAAAATAATCTATTCTACGCCTTGTTATATCAGGCCATGTTAGCCCCGTCATTACGATTTTTTTGTCGGGTTAAAAAGCACTTTACTGAACCACTCAGACGCAAGAAGCCCATTGTACTACCAGGCAACAACAACTTGCAATCAACTTTCAGAGAAAGCCGAGAATCTACTTTAAACATGAGGAGCTTACAGTATCAGCAATCACCACATCAGCAAAGGGAGGACAATCACAAATTAAATGATCCGAAGTATCACAACTCTTTCCATAACCGTCGCATACAGCTGTGTTTCTTAAGCGTAGCACACACACACAGCTAGAATGGCGTTGATTTCTTACAAACTTTCGCCAGCATACGTTTAGTCTGGCTGAATCCTGGAGAGCTATGTGAAACACACAATTGTGTTTGTAGGAAACCCAATCGTCTATGGATGCCCTGACCGAGGACGCAGGAAATCTCAACGCAGATTCAGGTCCTGAGAAATCATCCTCTGATGTTTACTTAGAAAATTCATTGGAGATATGCTTCATTTCCCGCAAACCCAAACAAGAGTCAATAAAAATAACCTTAAGGCTATAACTTATTCTAAAAAAATGTTCGGTTAAATTTCGGCTAAAATCGTACACCAAAAATTCCAACCAGCTTTGAATTTCTTGCGTATGTATTCGTTGTTCATTCGTTATTTATTCATTGTTGGACCTGTCATTTACACTTTCGTTGTTCCGCGTACGTCGAAAAACGAACAACGAACACCGGGTAAAAGAACGAAAGTGTAAATCCACACTTAGAGCTGTGCGATCACCTTTTCATGATGGAAAACTTCGATTTGAACCTTTTTCGTGCCACTTGCACCTAGAATTTCGGAAAGTTCTTTCTTATCTAATAGCATTCACACACAATAAGAATCTCCTATGCAACATTTCAAGTTTCTATCTCTAGAAGTTTCTCAGGGGTGTGGCCCTATATAATCCTTAGATGGATTATAGAGAACACTTTACACTTTGTATTGACAAATATCTTCGGTTTCTAGTACGATTTTTTAAAAAGTTAATTTTTTGAAAAGTGATAATGGCTGTGTTGAAAATTGGATATAGTTGCATATGAATTATTATCAAAATCGTTACAGCCGTTTTCGAACAAATGCATTATAATGCACATTGACTACACGTAAGTTAACCTTCGTTCTGAGGTTAGAATGAATATTCCGATTTCGTCTCAAATTGTGACCCTACAGACTCCAGCTATGAAGTTTGAAAAAAAGCCCTATCAGCTTTTAGGCTGCAATTATGCAGTACAAACAGACAGATAAAGTTGACGAACCCGCTACTTTGGAGTCCACAGACCCTAGATTTAAGGCACATCTGTTCAGCCAGATTCCAGTAACATCTTCAAATGTTCGAAGTTATCAGTGTAATTCAAGAAAAAATCAGTCTGCCACGCCCACTTTATTAGGACTGTATGAAAAGGAGGATGGGGTATCAAATAATCCGTTCCAAACGGATTTTAGCTTTTCTTTATGTCGAAGTCCAGTGGCATCGGTACTCTTCCCGTCTCTTCTGCTCGCATAGCTCACGAGCAGCACTCGTCCTTCTTTGCAGCGCTGCTTTGTATGCCTCTTGTTTAGCTGCAAGTGCTTGCCGGCGTTCTTAGAAAAACCAGGGGTTTCTGGTGGTGGTCTAAACCCAGCACATCAGTTGCGGCACTTTTATGGCATGTTGACAGCGATGCCACTGGTCTTCGACACTTGATTCTGGCGGCATAGGAGTCGTTGAGAGATTTCGAGATACTCGATCGGCGAATATTCTAACGATCTCTTGTGATTACAGCTTTTCGACGTTATGTCTTCCCACAGTAATTCTTCATTGTCGTGGCGTTTGGGATATCCGCATTCGTACTTTCATTGTAACAAGGTAGTGTAGCAAGGTAGTCCAAGTCTATGTTAGCTGCTCGGACAGTTCGGACACCCAGAGAACTGGAGGCATTCCCTGCGTCGATCGCACTGTGATCATTTTGGCCAGTTTCACGATCAAGAGACCGCCATGTCCCGTTGTGGATATTGAGATGAGGAAACCGTGTGCTTGCTATACTGACTATTCGTCCCGCGCAAAGTCAATAAGCCTAAGTCCGTTGCCAGTGGTGGTGTCATATAGGAGGTGCTTACCAACTGTCCTATCAAAAGTGCCCTCCTTTCTTACGATTTCTACGTCATATTTAGGACGTTGCTCATACATATGTATGTTTTGCCGATGAGCTCGTAGAAACACACTTTGGTGACGCCATCTTTATCCACTGTATGGACATGAACGCATATTAGCCTTATGTCGGCGGATTTAGCCTTGATGCGGATTGTCATAAGACGTTCGCTCCATGTGAAAAGCTCAAGACTTCTTGCCTAAGTCTGCCGCGTGTGTCAAATCCACACCAGAATAAGTGCTGATTATGTTGTCTATAGCAATTCTCTATACAATTGCATCGCACTTCCTGGATGGCGGTGATATCAACATTGTAGTAGTATAGGGAATCCGGCGAGTCGTTAAGAGTCCGAACATTCCACTTGCAGATCCGAAAGTCGTTGTCCTTGTTTCGTTTGTTGGGGTCGTCAACAGTGAGATCATTCTTTTCCTAGGGTTTTGGTATATTCGTAATCATTATTTTTTGGCCCATTAAGGGTTCATCCGCCACTAACTATTTTTAACACCCTGGCTCCATATTGGAGATCACTATAGATCCGGCATTCAAATATGTCGAAGCATCTCAAATAAGAATAACAATTATAGTGCGTTCTGCCTGTAACTGGTAGACGCCACTGTTGATTCCACCTAGGGAATTCGTCCGTTGCCGCCTGGATCAAGAGAAAGTGCTTTAGTGAGAAAGCACACCTCCCTCCCTCTCTCTTCCGCTACCACCAAGGACCCTCCAAAGGGGTTGGTTACACAATCTCCAGTCGAGGTACTAGGCACCCAGCAACCAGCATAGTGGAGGTGCAGAGTAGAAATTGATAGTGAGAGATTGTTGGTTCCTAACACAAAACCCCAATACCGATCAACGATTTCATTTTTTGGCAAAAACATCAAACTAATATTAAAAACAACAAGAAAGAACGATTCACCAAAAAACCGACCAGACGCAACACTGAATGTCAAAAATCATCCTCGTAATGCATCTTCTCCGTCTAACGTATGTCACATCATAAACGAGATCGATCATTATCTCCCTTCCTCAAAATTATTAAGACAAAAGACAAACAGACAAGGAGAGAGGATGCATTATGAAATCCTACACCCCAATAGGGGGCATTAATCGCAGTATAACACACTAATAAAACAATGCATGTAAAAACACACAGCTCTTAAAATGTATTAAGTATATGAGAAAATTCAATTTCAAGTTCAAGTGGTCATTGACCTTCTTATGTAAAATTATAGCACTATGTAAGATTTGCAGTAACAACTGAAAGCGAAGCTTCATGGGAACTAGGATGGAGTTAATCCAGTCACTTGTCAGTTAGCAGTCAACTTAAAAGCAATAAACGATAATTATTATAACGTGGATCTTGTGTTCTTTAATTTGAATTTATTCATTTCATAAATTTGTTCCAAGACAACTATTCTTGGACAAAATTAATTTCTAAGTTTCAACTTAGCTTAGAACAGAGGTTAAGGTGAGAACGCTTGTGCTCTCATGTATTCACAGCACTACCTTTTGGTCACCTCATGTGATATTAGTCTTCAGGAATTTTCTCTATGAGTGGGATCTGCTCTGAGCGGGAAGATGTTGCGATTTTGGCTTATAATTCACAGTATTTTTTCCGAATATACAAGAGGCGCCGTGGCTCAGGTGGTTAGTGCGTTGGACTACGGAGCGAGGGTTTCCAGGTTCAATCACCAGTCAACGCCTAAAATTTCTTTCACGGCCCCACCTCTCGCGAGCTTCTAACAAACATCGGAGAGTAAAACTGTCATGAAGTTTCTCAAAACAAAAATTGACCTTCGGATACGACATTAAATAGTAGTTCCATTTGCATGAAGAATATACCACCATCAAAAACTGTGAAAATGTAACGGATATGACTGGGAATTGATAGCGCAACCTTCCTGATTATCAATACGCCATCGCCATCCTAAATCCCCTTTTCAAGTAATTTAAGCCTCGAGAAATATTCGCGTGAGTGAGGTAGAAGCATCGGCTAATACTGTCATAAGCCGTGTTTTATTTACCCTCATTCCGAGTGGCGTTTGAAAGGCATTTTAAAGGCGTTTCGTCAGTAAAACGCCACCCTGAAATTATGTGGGGCATTTTTACGCGGTTGAATGCCATTTATCGTTGAAAGTAACAAATGAGATACAATTAAAAGCTTTGGTGGAGATGATGGAAGGTAATGTATAGGGCAGCCGGAAATATGCTCTTAAAAAACCGTTTAAAGCACTTTATATATGCTCTAAAAAAGACGTTATATGCTCTTAAAATACGTTCTAAAAACTATTGCAAACTGGACGAAACACGAAAAATTAAACAAAAAATATTATTTTAAAATAATTTTTATTTGAGGAAACACAAATAAATAAGAAACAATTTAATCAAATAACTTAAGTATATCAAAATTCTTCTTGAATTATAATTAATTTAAATGTTTGTTGCAATAAATGCAAATAAAAATTTAAAAATTTAAAATTTAAAATTTAAAATTTAATTTTGTCCGGACAGGCAACTGAAAATTTCCTTTAAAGTCTTAAAACCACAGATTTTTTTCAAAACATTTGACATTTTGGTCTTTATTTTTATACCCTATCCCAAGGGTGGGCGCCGTGACTCAAGTTGTTTGTGCATTGGACTACGGAGCAAGGGGTTCCAGGTTAAATCCCCAGATAACACTTAAGATTTCTTTCACGGCCCCACCTCTCGTGGTCGTCTGACAAACATCCGAGAGTAAAACTGTCATGAATTTGCTTCTCAAACTTGCCATTCGGATCCGGCATTAAACAGTAGGCCTCTTCCATTCATGTGAAGAATATAACACGCACAACACGAATGGTTGTGAGAAGCTAGGCCCTGGGTCCCATGGACCTGTTGCGCTAAAAATTTGTTTTTTTTTTATTTTAACCCAAGGGTATATTAAGTTTGACACATAGTTTGTAACATAGAGAAATAATCGAGATAGACCCTATAAAGTATATATATTCGTGATCAGCATCAATAGCAAAATTGAGTGAGCGATGACCGTCCGACCGTATATCACCGCTTTTTGGGCCTTAAATTTTGAGCTATGATGATGAAATTTCATATCTGGGCTTCTGAGAAAAAAACTACAGTACAATTGTAAATTTTTTTTAAATCCACCCACTGCCACGCTCATTTTTTCATAACTTAAAATTTTGTTAAGGCATTTAGATTCCCTACAATTCATCCATACAAAAGTTTTGGCCACGCCCACTTTTGGGGGCATTTTCATCAAAAAACCGATTTTGACGAAATTTTACATGATCACGAATATACATACATATATACTTTAAAGGGTCTATCTCGATTATTTCTCTATGTTACAAACTATGTGTCAAACTTAATATACCCTTAGGATAGGGTATAAAAACATGCTTTTGCATATTTCCGGTTACGCTAGTAATGTACCTTTAGTTAAGGGATTTAAAAGAGGAATAACAAATGTTAAAGCCGAATGGGAAACCATAGCCATGACCCTTAACTGCCTAGGACCACCGACAAGAGACGGGAAATATTGACTGAAAGTATGTCTCTAATGTATTACCTACATACTTGCAAGAATAAACATGTATAAATTGATTTTTAGAAAAAAGAATATTGCATACAACAAAAGAAGTGTGAAACCACTGGAGGAGATGACTTCAGACAAAAATATCTATCAGATTTGGAGGAAGTGATTTCAAATCTTCTTAGTTATGACAAAATTATCAATCCGTAGGGAAAAGCTTAGCCGAGAATAGTTCAACTTCACACCCATCCAACTCATCGCAAAATAATCAGGTTATATCTGTATCAAACACAACTCACATTAAATCCAACACCTGCATCAAATTTACAATCACTTTTAAAACAAAGCATTACATTTTTTTCCATCGCTCCAACTATGTTCTTGTTCATAGTTTTTTTAAATAACTTTAAAATATGGCAATGATTCCCGATGTTGAGCCTGAAGTAGACAAACAAAGCCGTAAGAAAACGCCAAAGCCCTCCACGAAAAATAGGATGTTGAATAGCAACAGGCGCAGACATACATACATAAGTGCAGGCCTAAACCCTGAAACGTATTGAAAACTATTTAAAAGAAAATAACAGGTACGAGAGAAAACGCTTCTATTTGGAAGAAGAACGACTAAAATTGTACAAGGTGCAACTGGAACGTGAAGAAGACAACCAAATCAAAATGATGGATTTGTAGATCAGGAAAAAAACAACTGGATATCGAAGAGCGGATAATGAATCTTATTGCGGATTCTAAAAAAACGTACCTTAATATAAGTTTATTATTTATTATTAGTTTCAAGTTCAGGTTCTCCTATTACTTTTTGTGTTTTCTACATATATGCATACATATTCTAATGACTGTATAACTGCAGAAACGTTGACAATTTGTGTTAATTTTTCCGGTTTATAGCGCAGTTGTCGGGCACATTTCATTTACAGTAATCGTCGAATCTCACTTGAGTTCCAAACGAATAAGTCATGACTAGCTCCAAGATACCTGACATTCTAAGCGTCTGATCAATATTCGATGATCATAAACCTAAAAATCAACTCATATAACCATTAAAGTTTATATGCGATACTTACATACAATCAGGGCTATTAGATTATAATATCTTTTCCTTTTGTAGTACAAATGATGTTCCGCCCGGTTTGGTGCCACGATTTTTATGTGGGTCCCGTCAACGCAGCCAATAATACCCGAGATTTCAGCTTTTATCAAAAAAAATATAATTTGTCTTGTTTATACCCTATCCTAAGGGTATATTAAGTTTGACACATAGTTTGTAACATAGAGAAATAATCGAGATAGACCCTATAAAGTATATATATTCGTGATCAGCATCAATAGCGAAATCGATTGAGCGATGACCGTCCGTCCGTCCGTCCGTCCGTCCGTCCGTATGTCACCGTTTTTTGGGCCTTAAATTTTGAGGTAGGACGATGAAATTTCATATCTGGGCTTCTGTGAAAAAGATACAGTACAAGTGTAAAAATTTTTGAAATCCGCCCACTGCCACGCCCACTTTTTTATAACTTCACTAAATTATATGAAACCGAAAAATTTTGTTAAGACCAAATATTTAGGCATTCAGATTCCCTACAATCCACCCATACAAATGTTTTGGCCACGCCCACTTTTTGGGGGCGTTTTCATCACAAAACCGAGTTTTGGGCCTTCAATTATTAACTAGGACGCTTTTTCATATCTGGGCTTCCAAGAAAAAAATACAGTACAAGTGTAAATTTTTTGTACATCCGCCCACTGCCACGCCTACTTTTTTATAACTTCACTAAATTATATGAAACCGAAAAATTTTGTTAAGACCAAATATTTAGGTATTTAGATTCCCTACAATTCACCCATAGAACAGTTTTGGTCACGCCCACTTTTTGGGGGCGTTTTCATCAAAAAACCGATTTTGATAAAATTTTACATGTAACATCCTCAAACGTCCGAGGTTGTAGCCATATTTGAGTACAAAATGCAATTTGGTCACTCGCACTTTATAGAGAGGAGGATAGGGTATCATACGATCCGTTCCAGACGGATTGTAGCTTATGCATTTTGTACTTAAATATGGCTATAACGTCGAACGTTTGAGGATGTTACATGTAATATTTCATCAAAATCGGTTTTTTGATGAGAAAGCCCCCAAAAAGTGGGCGTGGCCAAGACTTGAGTGAATTGTAGGGAATCTAACTACCTAAACATTTTGTCTTAATAAATTTTTTCAGTTTCATATAATTTAGTGAAGTTATGAGAAAGTGGGCATGACAGTGGGCGGATTTCAAAAATTTTTACACTTGTACTGTATCTTTTTCTCAAAAGCGAAAGACGGACGGTCATCGCTCAATCGATTTCGCTATTGATGCTGATCACGAATATACATATATACTTTATAGGGTCTATCTCGATCATTTCTCTATGTTACAATCTATGTGTAAAACTTACATTATATACCCTTAGGATAGGGTATAAAAATGAAAATTTGATGAGCTATCAAGGAAGTAATTACTTACTTACTTAGATGGCGCTACAGTTCGGGGTGAACCTGGGCCTCAACTAACAAGCCTCTCCAGTTTGCTCGGTCCTTAGCTAACTGCCTCCAGTTGCGCACTCCAAGCTTGTTCAGGTCCCCTTCAACTTGTGTGCGCAGCCTAACGCGAGGTTTTCCTCTACTGCGTTGTCCCTCCGGGTTTGATTCGAAGACTGTGCGGGCCGGAGCACTGGTGTTCATTCGCTCTACATGTCCTAGCCATCTCAAACGACTGATGTGCAGCTTTTTGACTAGGTCGATGTCGCTGTACAGCTCGTATAGTTCCTTGTTGAATCGTTGGATGAGAACTCCAAAACCCGTCAACGCAAACGGGACCGAATATTTTACGAAGGATTTTTCTCTCGAAACGACCAAGGATATCTTCATCCGCTTTCGATAAAATCCATGCTTCAGCGCCGTAAAGGAGGACTGGGATGATCAAGGTCTTATATAGAATCTCCTTAGTTGTTCGGGATAGGGCCTAACTACTCAATTGTCTTCTCAGCCCAAAGAAACAGCGATTGGAAAGAGTTATTCTTCGCTTTATTTCTGCCGAGGTGTTATTGTCAGAATTGATAGCAGAGACGAGGTAGACAAAGTCCCTTACTACCACAAAGTTATAGCTGTCGATTGCGACTTTCTGTCCAATTCGTCGATGTTGAGTGTCCCTTATTGTTGACAGCATACGTTTGGTTTTGCCCTCGTTTACCGCTAAACCCATTTTGGCAGCTTCCGTTGCAATACTAGCGAAAGCACTGGTGACAGCCCCAAGGAAGTAATTGTCAATATTTAATAACAGATACCAAATGAAAATAATACTTTGCAGCTAACATTTTTGTTTATGTTTATTTTATACATTTTAGTTTTGACTAATTATACTTTACCGGTACTTCATAATTCATCCAAATGTTTTCTATTCACTCATTGGGTTCTCGGAATTCGAAGTTTATTATTGATCTTAAAATACAATGAGCAGAATATTAATTTATTCGAGCATTAAATAGTATTTTTGTTGCGAACAATATTTTCTGGTCTAATCTGGGCACTTCTCAATCGTTGAAAATTATTTCAATATTCACGAACAAAAGTGTATCCTGGTAAGTAAATAGCTCGAACTAATTTTTAGATCACGAAAAGTTATGTTTATCAAAAGCATGATCTCGTATTGTAGTTGTAATGTTAGTTTCGTTCATTTTATTTAGCTTTTTTAAAAAACCATATATGTATGTACATAAATACATTTTAGAAATAGTGTTTTCTTTTGTATAAGAGTTTCAAACTTAAAAATTGTTTTTAACATAATTGACAATGTCTTTTGAAAGCTGTTAAATTTGTTTCATTTCTTACATCTAATAATTGGCAGTTCATTGAACATTTTGAATCGTTTATATTGCAAAGAATTCTGCGATCTTCCTTTCATAAAGTTTAGTAGTTTAAAATTACTAGCTGTTCTTAATGAATATGGTTGCACCTACATATTGTACATAATTTAGTAAATAAATAGGCATTAGGTTACTTTTAATTCTATAAATTAACAAAAAAAAAATCATTATGATTCCTTGTTTGACTGACAACCATTTTAATGAATTTAACATAATTTGACACATATCTATTGCACTTAAAAAAGCCTTATTTTGTAACAATTGCAATCTTTGAACTATACTATCTGTACATAAAAACAAAATTGAGGAACAATACTCGAAATGTGGTTTAATTATTACGTTATAAATGTTAATTTTAAAAAAGCCTATTTTTTTGCATAAGTATAAATATGATTTCTAAAAGTCAATTTATTATCGATTATTATACCTAAATACTTGATTTCATCAATTTGTTCAATATATTCACCGTCAATTTTCAGTCTTACATCCTCTCCTTGTCTTTTATTTATGATGAGTTGTTTGGTTTTTATCACATTCAGTTTTAATTTATTCATCTTCAGCCAATGGGAAACACTTTCCAAGTCCTGTTGCATTTTTTGTTGACATTCTAAGTAATTTTTGTCCGCAACTTATATCAGCATATCTATTAAAATTTGTCCGTCTATTGTTTCAAATGCTCTTTTTAAATCGAGAACAACACATAACACTCTTTTTCCTTGCTCGGTTTCTTCCTTAAAATTGTTGATGATCAAATTTATTGCACTTTCACACGAATGGTTCTTTCTGAATCCTGACTGAATGTCAATTAAAATTATATTCGATTCAAAATAATTGTTGATACCTTTTTCACAGGTATCCATAAATCTCCTGGGGCTCATATATGTAAAGTCAACTTTGTTTTTCATTATACCCTATCCTAAGGGTATATTAAGTTTGACACATAGTTTGTAACATATAGAAATAATCGAGATAGACCATATAAAGTATATATATTCGTGATCAGCATCAATAGCGAAATCGATTGAGCGATGACCGTCCGTCCGTCCGTATGTCACCGCTTTTTGGGCCTTAAATTTTGAGCTAGGACGATGAAATTTCATATCTGGGCTTCTGAGAAAAAGATACAGTACAAGTGCAAAAATTTTTGAAATCCGCCCACTGCCACGCCCACTTTTTCATAACTTCACTAAATTATATGAAACCGAAAAATTTTGTTAAGACCAAATATTTAGGCATTCAGATTTCCTACAATTCACATACCAAAGTTTTGGCCATGCCCACTTTTTGGGGTAGTTCTCACCAAAAAACCAATTCTGACGAAATTTTATATGTAACAACTTCAAACGTTCGACGTTATAGCCATATTTGAGTACAAAATGCAATTTGGCCACGCTCACTTTATAGAAAGGAGGATAGGGTATCATACGATCCGTTCCAGACGGATTGTAGCTTTTCTGTATGTTTTATTTTACTTTTTTCGTCCTTTAGAACACATCTTTTTAAATTTTTCCACATGAATTTTTGATTGGTCGAACACTCTACTTTCTGTTTAATAAATAATTTCTTGCACTTTTTAATTTAATTTTTGTACTTATTTCTTATTAATTTATAATCTCGCCAATTGACTTCTGAGTTGCACAATACAGCTTTTACGTGTTTTCTAATCTTTAGTATTCTTAGCGATTGAAGCCGTTCGTTATTTGTGTAAATGACAAGGATATGGATGCTACCGAAGCAGGTACTGAAATGGATTCATACTCCGACAATAAGGCGTTGAGCGCTTGTGAAACTTTGTGGAAATTTGCTTTGAAAGGTGGAGAGGAAGAGGCAATGCAGTTGACATTTATTCTCCGATCTCACTTTGAGTCATTGATAGTAAGAGGTTGTAATCTCCGCCCAAGCAGGATTGAAGATTTTTTTTAAAATCAATATGTAGGCCATGGATGTAAATGTAGATGTGTTAGGTATACGTATTATTTACACGATTGGAAAGGCCTTACTCTTTAATGCCGTATCCGAAGGACAATTTTTTATTGGAGAATCTTTTTTATGACAGTTATACTCTCGGATGTTTGTCAGACGCTCGCGTGAGGTGAGGCTGTAAAAGAAATTTTAGGTGTTGTCTGAGGATCGAACATCAAACTTCGTAGTCCAACGCATTGAACACTTGCGCCAAGGCCTCCCACGCTTTAATCCAATCACACACTGATTTGAAATGAGATCTAACTACTGCATGCTCTTTAAACATACGCTAGTTCGCAACTATCTTCTTTCAGGTTATTTTAACTAAAAAACAAAATGGATTTGTATACATTTATAAACTTTTGTTGATTATTTTATTAAATTCCAACAGAAATAAATATTACAAAATTATGTTAACATCAAACAATAAAAATATGAGTTGTTTAACAAATAACTTGTATGTCATGAATTTTTGTTACACATAAAAATAGTTCCTAAATTACATTTAACGTTTCTGTGTAATTTATGTATACGTATATATAAACCAATAAGCAGACTAGATAAAACTAAAATTTATAGCGGTGTTTTCTAAAATATAAAACAATGCACAGAAAATAAAATCAAAAATGTGTTTGCACTACAACGAAAAAAGTGGGTTATCATCAGGCATGAATTACAATAATACTGTCCAGGACATCTGCATTACATGTAACATACATACATATGTATGTACATATTTATTGAAGACGTACAGAAATGGGAAGTAGAGTGGGAAAATCATTGTCATATTTCACACTCAAATTCTGATATCCTTTGGTTAAAATACACCATTCCATGTTCCAAGTCTTCACTAAAGCCACTTACATCCATGTAATCAGACGTTGCTGCATCATCGTCCATCCATTTGCAGACAGATCGCGAAATTTCCAAACGGGCTTCACGAAATGTTGGACGGAGATCAGGTACCTTATGCCAACACTGTGACATTAAATCGAAAAATCCATGTCGACCATCTTTTGGAAGATCCGGTCTTGTACCCTGAAGAACATGCCGAACAACTTCCCGGCCTGACAAATTAGAATAAGGAGTAGCACCTGCAAGACAAAATGTTAAGAATGTGTGTTCATAGCAAGATCTATATTTATAACAAAACCTAAGGTGGCTATCTCCCATAGGACTATACCAAAGGCCCATACATCGGTTTCTGTTGAAAATTCGTTATACTGCAACGATTCCGGTGCCATCCATCGAATGGGTAAAGCTGGTCTTCGACCTAATGTGTCGTGTGGTTTCTTTACATTATGACTGTTGAAGCCGTGGCTCCAATGGGTAATAAAACGTTCTCCTAGGTCGAATTTAAATTTATCGAATTTGCTAGAGTTTTTCCTCATTATATCGACAGGGTACTGCTTATTGCGCTTTTTACGTATGACATCCAAGTCGATCGACATGCCAAAATCGCAGATTTTGCAGATACCATTGTGGTCTATTAAGACATTTCGAGCAGCAAGATCTCTATGAACGACCTACAAAAGAAATACATAGGGCGATAAATATATAAAATCAATTAAATGTGTCTTTTCGGCTATAAATTGTCAATAAGTGTTGGACAGGAAAATAAACTTTAACAGCACTTTGTACACACGGATTCATATGTATGTACACACATATCTCGTTCTCAATAAATAAATGTATGTACATATACGTACATACAAAATCAGGCTAAAACAAATTTCATCAAAAACCGTTTTAGTGAGGAAGCAACATATCGTAACATTTGGAAGCAACAAGCGCTATTGCTTCCGTATCATTTGAAGTAGAAAGCAGAGCAACAAATACGCATCCCCACATCTCGCGAAGGTAGACAGTTTATGTAAAGGCTATGTTTAAGGTTAAAAATTTGATTGAAACTCCAAATAGGAATAGAAATTAAAAAAAAATACAGAAAAGCTACAATCCGTTTGGAAACGATCGTTTGATCGTGGGCGTGACATACTGCATTTTTTTCTCGAATTACAACGATAACTTCAAACGTTTGAGGATGTTACATGAAAAATTTCATCAAGATCGGTTTTTTAATGAAAACACTCCCAACAAGTGGGCGTGGCTAAAGACTATGTATGGGTGAATTTTAGATAATCTGAATATCTAATTTCTTTGGAATTTCGTGTATAATAGTGAAGTTACGAAGAAGAGGACGTGAAAGTGGTCGGATTTCAAAAATGTTTACACTTGTACTGCGTCTTCTCAAAAGATATGAAATTTCATCCTCATAGCTCAAAATTTAAGACCCAAAAAGTGGTGACATACAAACGGGCGGACGAACGGACAGACACGGCTCAATCGGTTTCGTTTATGATACTGATCAGGAATATATAGCTTATAGGGTCTATTTCGATTACTACTCTATGTGCCAAAGTATGTCTCAAACTTAATACACCCTTATATAAAAATACAGTATGCCATGCACACTTTGGTAGGGTTGAAGGAAAGGAAAAAGGAGAGGGTATCAAACAATCCGTTCTAGACATATTGTATCTTTTCAGTATTTTTATACCCTATCCTAAGGGTATATTAAGTTTGACACATAGTTTGTAACATAGAGAAATAATCGAGATAGACCATATAAAGTATATATATTCGTGATCAGCATCAATAGCGAAATCGATTGAGCGATGACCGTCCGTCCGTCCGTCCGTCCGTATGTCACCGCTTTTTGGGCCTTAAATTTTGAGCTAGGACGATGAAATTTCATATCTGGGCATCTGAGAAAAAGATACAGTACAAGTGTAAAAATTTTTGAAATCCGCCCACTGCCACGCCCACTTTTTTATAACTTCACTAAATTATATGAAACCGAAAAATTTTGTTAAGACCAAATATTTAGGCATTCAGATTCCCTACAATCCACCCATACAAAAGTTTTGGCCACGCCCACTTTTTGGGGGCGTTTTCATCACAAAACCGATTTTTGGGCCTTAAATTTTTAACTAGGACGCTGAAATTTCATATCTGGGCTTCCAAGAAAAAGATACAGTACAAGTGTAAATTTTTTTTACATCCGCCCACTGCCACGCCTACTTTTTTATAACTTCACTAAATTATATGAAACCGAAAACTTTTGTTAAGACCAAATATTTGGGTATTTAGATTCCCTACAATTCACCCATAGAACAGTTTTGGCCACGCCCACTTTTTGGGGGCGTGATCATCAAAAAACCTATTTTGATAAAATTTTACATGTAACATCCTCAAACGTTCGACATTATAGCTATATTTGAGTACAAAATGCAATTTGGCCAAGCCCATTTTATAGAGAGGAGGATAGGGTATCATACGATCCGTTCCAGACGGATTGTAGCTTTTCTGTATGTTTTTAGAGTAAGTTTATTATCCTTTAGACCTACGAGCGAAAAGTTGAAATTGTATAGTCTAATCTGCTCATACGGCTAATCGGGGCATGCATACCGTAATTTGTTCTATGATGTGACCAAAGTTTTGAAGTGGTTGGCTCAGCTATCAAATGAACAATAAGGCCGGTGGCTCTGATGGTCTACCAGCGGAACTTTTCAAAGATGGTGGTGCGCTTTGGTAGGGTTCATACACCATATCATCAACCAAGTATATGTAGGTGGATGAAGCCATGCCCGATGGCTGGACTATTAGCTCTATAAGCCCCATTTTCAAGAAAGGCGATCATATGTCTTGTAAGAACTATTTAGGCATATACCTGTTTAATGTCGCGTATAAGATCCTATCCAACGTACTGTGTGAACGTCTGAAGCCCTTCTGCAACACACTAATCGATCGACCACATTCTCACACTAAGCCAGATCCTGGAAAAGACCAAAGAATTTCAAGTCTTCCTCGACTTCAAAGGTGCTTATGATTGCATTGATGATTGATGATGCATTCACCGTCTTGAGTTCTACAAGGCGTGAAGCTGGAAAACACGTGGTGCAACGTACAATTCGGAAACAGTTCCTCTCAACTATTCCAAACATGTACCAGATTTCAGCAAGGAGATTCGCTTCAATCTCGTACTGGAACAGATAGTGTGTAGTGCAGGTCTGAACACAGAAGGAATATGCAGCTGCTTGGATATGCAGCTTTCAGCGCGCCTTCGTCTTAGAACAGACTAAACGAGTTGGTCTTCAAGTAAATGATAACAAAACCAAGTACATACATCTTGTCAACAAACAAAGACAACAGTAACTTCTAAGTGGTTAATGATTTTACCATCTTTGGAGTAAATATCAACTCCACGAATAGCAGCTTAGTGGAGAATCCGCATAGACTAACCCTAGAAAACCGTTGCTACTTCGGCTTGGCGGAACAAATGGATTTAAAACTCTTAACTCGGAAAAATAAATGCATGGTCAACAAAACATTGAGTCGAGTGCCGGACGATAAGCAGGAAAGCAAGGCAGATATTGAAAACTTTCGAGAGAAAAATTCTTCATCAAATATTCGGTCCCGTATGCGAGGAGGACGAATGGAAGGCTGCGAAGAGAGTGGGAGGCTGCCGTGTCTCAAACAGATACTCTCCTCGGGTCGGTAGCACGTTAAGTAAGTAAGGAGTAAGTACATAGCCCATTAACTTCAAACACAGATATGTAAGTTCAGCTCTAACAATTGTTGTGATCGGACGTGTTTCTTCTTTTCTTTTTCGCTTACCTTGCTCGCCTATTTATTCTAACTATGGCTTCTAAAACTAAGCAGTTTACCCATTGCCCTCAGTGCAATAGTAAAGAAATTAACTTAGAGTTGTTACGTCTAAAAATCGAGCAATTGTATGCAGAAATCACGGAGTTAAAAAATTTAATATCATGCCCTGCCACTGGTAATAGTGCAAAGACAATTCGCGTCACTCGATCCCAGTCGACGTTGAAGGTCAACGCACTTGACCAAAGTTCTCCCTCATTTCTCAAAAGTGCTGGTGCACGAAATAACCGTGCTGGGAATAGTTTGCCGATTACTCCCAATAGTATTGCTGCTGCTAGAGCGAAAAATAAATTTCATTCATCAACATCGACTACCGATACTGCTAACCAACCGATGTCTAAGTCGAGTGCGAATGTCTCGACTGCTGCTCCCGCTATCAATATGAAATCATCTACGTGCGTGGCTGCTCCTGCTAGTGATACCGATGCCACCGTCGCAAATAATATCCCATCACATCTTCGGCTGTTGGTGGGGAAATTCTCGTCGATGCTCTTGTTGGCGCTGATAACGTTCAGATTGAGCGACAAAACGAGCGTCAAGATTTGCATTCATTGTGCTCTGGTGCTTATTCTGCTGAGTCGAATCCAGAAAAAAATCTGTCACCGAGGAAGCATAGACAACAATGCGTCCCCTCTTGACGTCCTCCCCTGCTTACCCGCAGTTGTTCGTCTATCTGAATATGAATTGCGTGTTTATCTTCATAATGCTGGTGGAATGCGGTCCAAAACAAACAAAT
Organism: Xylota sylvarum; assembly: GCA_905220385.1. Taxonomy (NCBI): domain Eukaryota; kingdom Metazoa; phylum Arthropoda; class Insecta; order Diptera; family Syrphidae; genus Xylota; species Xylota sylvarum. The sequence continues at coordinate 38,794,186 of LR999959.1, forward strand.
TATTCACTTCGTCGTCATTGCATGAATATGACGTTATTGTTGTTGTCGAAACATGGTTGAAGTCTGACATCATATCATCAGAATTATTGGCAAGAGTACGATAACTTTGGCGCCAAAAATTGATAACGGTTTTTTGTAGAGGGGTCAAAAACAAGCATTTTTTACTATGGGAGGGGGGGTCCATCTCGCCGTTGTGTAAGTGTTGCCGTTGTTTTTTAATATTTTTTTTTTCAGTTTAAGTCATTTTTTCTAAAATTCCCCCTACCTCCTAAACGGGGCGAGATAGACCCCCGCCTCCTGTAGTAAAAAATGCTTGTTTTTAACCCCTCTACAAAAACCGTTATCAATTTTTGGCGCCAACGTTATCGTATTCTCCCCGAATTATTTGACTCTTCTTACTCCGTTTATCGGAAGGATCGCTCTCCCTCGCTTGGATGGGAACGTGGAGGAGGTCTTCTTGAATAAATATTGATTCCTTTTAACGTGATGAAAGATGACGAGTCGTTAGTCGTTGATTCACTTTCTTCTCTCGACTTATTTCAAATCAATAATGTAAAAAATAGCTTGGGAAGAATTTTAGATCTTATTTTTATAAATAATGATTTAAAGTATTATATTCAACCTGCTGATTTTCCTTTGCTTAATAATTCTACTACAATTTTTCTGCTAGCAACCCAAACGTTAAATGTAAGAAATATAACTATGCAAATGCAAACTTCGTTGGTCTTAATGAATACTTTACTGCCATTAAATGGAATGATATTTTTGAAGGTAAATCCTTGGAAGCTATGTATTCAATCTTTAAACAAATACTTGCAAGCCACTGATTTTTTTGTATCATTTTACACCAGGAGATTACATTTTAAGTTACCTTAGCATAATAAAAGACTTATTAATCTTAAAAATGTAAAAGATAAAGCTTTCAAACGCTCTAGGTTAACTGGTGATTCTGACGACCGTGCTGAATGATATTAAATCTAGTTACCAGCTCTTCGCAAAATTTTTTCAATCTTCCTATAACTCCGACACTATTCAAAATGTCGAGAGTATGTATAGTGATATTAATTCAAGTGTGGATTTCAGTCCCATGCAGTTTTCATATAATGATGTCGAAATGTGCTATCTCGCTCTCCTCTGCCTTAGTGTTATTATTTAATAAATCTCTTTCATCAGCTGAATTCATCAATGAATGGAAAATACCTTTTATTAATCCAATTTATAAAACCAGTCCTAAGCATATGATTATAAACTACAGGCCTATTTCTAAACTATCAATCGTACCTAAGATTCTCGAGAAATTAGTTACTCAAAGATTATATTTTTATCTCCAAGATATATTGGCTTCTGATCAGCATGGTTTCATGGTGCTCTACTTGCACGAATTTGGTTCTATTCTCTAAGTTTTGTATTGACCAAATTGAAAAAGGCTATCAGATTCATGTGTTATACACCGATTTTGTTAAAGCGTTTGATCGAGTGCACCATGATTTACTCCTCCATAAATTACTGAATATGGGATTTAATAGACCGTTCCTAAATTGGTTACGGTCCTACCTTACTAATAGAAAACAAGTGGTGCAAATCGATTGCCATTAGTCGGATTTTATAGATGTCAGATCTGGCTTACCTCTCAATTTTCCAATACATGCAAAACTTAGTTCACACTAAAGGAAATTTAATCAGCTGATGCCTGTCATATATTATTCACATGCATTCACGGATAGAGAACCATGGGAGAGGATTTATGCTCCGCCCATTTGATGGTTTTAGCGGGCAGGGGATGACAAGGCGACTATCTGTATTAATCTGTGTTGTTAAGAAGAGCCTAACGATGCAAAGTCGATATGTGTGGAAGTCAAAAGCCCAGCCAGTCATGGAGGAATTTGTAAGCGATTTGCGAGTGATAGAAAATATTTTGGGAAAGTTCTTTCTCAGTGCTGTTGTAATTTTCGGATTTAAATAGTCTTATTAGCAAACCACAAAATACAAATACTTTTGAAATTCGTTTTGCATTTATTATACATATATGTTTTGCAATAATTTGTCGCAATTAACGCACGCTACACCTGATTCTATGACCAGAATACATAGAACGCCTACTACGTTTAGGAAAAGTAAGTTGTTCTATATCTAAATCCATTTCAATGTCATTGTTATTTAGATTTAATGAAGGAACAGCATCCCTCTTCAGCATCTTCCTTCCAATAAATTCAGAGGAAAAGTGATTCTGGCACACGAAATACCTTCTCTCACTCTGAAAACAACATGATTGCTGATTGGACGAATGAATAATATGAATAATATTATTATTTCTCTGTGTTACAAACTGTGTGTTAAACTTAATATACCCTTAGGATAGGGTATAAAAAATGCAGTATGCCACGTCTACAATATTAGGGCTGATGGAAAGGAATAAGGTATCCAGACGGATTGTAGCATTATTTTTTTTTTTTTTGTATCATTTTACATGAGAAAAAATTACTCCAAATAATTTCAATTCAATAAGTAAGAATTTTTATTAAAAATTTATTTTTTTGTGTAATGTAATGACCGATTCCTATCTAACATATTTTTTTCATCTATTAGATTGTCCTTTAAAAGTTATCCCTCAATAGAAACCCTTAAATTTGCTTTATATTATACCTCCCGCCTATAATTCCCATTTAAATTAACGGCGCATAATCAAGTAACTAAGGAGAAAAACTGCCTACTTTAGACCAGCACTGTCGTTATGGTTCCTTTAGGAGGTTTTTGCTCCTTTCCACTGGGCTCCGCATAAATCAAAAAGGCTCCCTAAATTTTACAAAAATAATAAACATTTTAATAGTTATGCCAAACAATATTTGCATTCTATTACAACTTCTTAGTGAATATTCGTTGCATACATAATTTGCACATCTCTATTTTAGGCACAAAATTGACCTTCCTTCATCCTTTTCGCGTTTAAACGATACGTTTTCGGAGGCCCCTCTGGCTCCCCAAAATCTTCAAAAGGCCTCCTCTTTGAAATTGAAAACGACAGCACTGCTCGAAGCCCCATCTTCGAGAGGACATAAGCCCTAATAAATTACAAACGCTTGGCTCAAAGAACTCACAATGAAATGTTTAGCTTGATACTACACATACATATGTACATATGTACATGTACCGGTAAACGAAAAAGTAAAAACGAATGAATTTGATACTACTAATATGCAGTTAATTTTTGCACATAATTTTGGTACATATGTAATTACTCTTTTTCCTGCTATGTATTCCATGCCTGCTGCAATATCCAAGGCAAAACCGGCTAAAGTCCTTGGAGATAGAGGTGCTAGACTCCTCCCTCCTGGAACTGATGCTGGTAAAATATTCGTGGCACTTCTTGCTGCCCTCAAGAGTGATAAAAGTCTCCCACGCATAGCAAATTCCATAATAAGCATATGCGGTTCTGAAATTAAACACAACAATTCAAAAGTGCTTCTGAGCCTCAAAACTTTTGCAAAAAATTCGAAAATGTTTACCGCTTTCAATGCATGCTCCTAACAGAGTAACCACGTTAGGATGTGATCCAAGCTTTCTCATTATAGTTGCTTCCTCCTTTAGACCATCCTGAGCACTACCAGACCGCACAGTTTTAACAGCCACAATTCGGGTAGCACCAATATGACCGCTTAAGTCATCTGCTTCGGCCTTCCACACCTTACCGAAATTACCTTCGCCAAGCAAGGTTTTCAGTCTCAAGTTTGCTCTATTAAACTCATCCATACTGCTAATAGAACATTGCTCATAGTGTCCGCTTTCATCCTCTTCATCGTATTTCTCGATCTTCTTAACAGGACTAATAGGCTGTTGATCTGTTATACAAACATCAAAGTCTTCATCGTGTTTTGAATATCCTCTCAGTATTAATGATTTGGCAAGATACAAAATAACGATTAAAACTGGGAACATCCCCAATCCAGCCAAAACGTATGTCGCTATATTCAGACGCCTCGTATCCGAAGTTATTTCCCTCTCTTCTGATACGCGGGTCTTTGTTTTACGAGTACTCTCCGATAACGACGTCTTTGTGCTTTCAGTATTTCCGCTTGAAAGCGTAGTTTGATCAGGAATATAGTTTTCATCTACAGGATAGCTAGACTCAACATTCTTGGTTTTGTTAGTCTTACTTGTACTGATCGGCGGGTAAACCGTTGACCGAACTGAAGAAAGTATTGTTGTTTTTAAAACTGTTAAGCCGTCTGTCCCGTTAACAGGATCCTGGGAAGACGACGAAATATGAACTGAGGGCAGTGTAACAACTTCCATTGTTTTGTTAACGAATATAATTAAATTTGTTTTGTCTTCAGAAAAGTGTGAAGCAGCCTCTATTTTTGTGAGTTCCGTACTCAAGTCGTCATCTTCTAAACCAGTGGCTTCTGTCAGGTACTCTGGTGCTGGACTAATAGTTGTGTCCTCGTCTTCAATGACACTAATTATTAGGGGAGTAGATAAATCGGATTGAGTAGCTTCGGTCGAATATTGGTCATCTTCGACAAGCAAACTGGGTGTTATGTCTTCACTTAACAAACTGGTTTCTTTGTAAGACGTCGTTTCTATTCCTTTTTGTAAATCAGCGTTAAATGTCTTTTCAATACTTGACATGGAGGACTTATCGACTTCTAATGGGATATTTTCTGTGACTGGGTTGATAACTGGTGCAATAAGAGGAGCTAATTTCCCAGCATTACTTTTTCTAGTGAATGGTGAGATGTTTCTGTCTCTTGGATTGAATTTGTTTGAACTTTTGGGTCTTAGTGGTTTTTGTGAAACTGATACTTCTAATACTTGAGGATGTTCATCACTTACGGTAGAAATGCTTAAGAAAGATGGACGTAAAGAAGGAATCTTTCTTCCAAAAAATAAATATGAATCTGCATCTGAAACCTGTAACGGAGCGCTCGGTTTATTCCTTTGTCTTGTCTTGTAGGCGCTTCCCGATGATATTCCTGCAACTTTTCCTAGTTCAGGAATGTGGTTCATAGTATCATTGGCATCTTTGGCAACAATGAAAAATCCATGGGAGGATTCATCCGTGAAAAGTATTTCATTATTATCTTTTTGTGACTTCTCTTCTTCAGAAGTGAAATTAGATACAGAAGTCGTGTTACTATGTCGTTGAATAATAGTGCATTGTCGCATGCAACTTGCAGTTGTCCTTCTTGTGAAATTTTTCGTGCAATTTCGAACGCATATTGTACGCAAATCAGGTGGAGTTTTTGATGTCGTTTCAATTGGCGGTTTCGTTCTGCCAGTTGTTACAATTCTACGATGTGTCCTGAATCTGTCACGATGAAGAGCGCTCCTTCGTGCCGCCAGCAGGTTCATTAATTTTGTATCGCGTTCTTGTGCAGTACTAGCTGAATTATTTAACCGAACTGATCGATATGTTGTTGGGATGACATTTGCGTCCAATGAAACTGAAATAGAAAATGAAATACATATAAGTATAAATATATTTATCATTAAATACTTTATGAAAAAAACAGCATACAAAAAGTTGAACTTCACATTGTACCAATTTTGCAGGGTAGGTATTTCGAAAGTTGGTCGAACGTTATAAACTAAACAAATGTGAATTATAATACAGTAGATGACGGATATAAGAAAACCTCGTATAAGAAAAACACGCTTATAAGACACACATTCTAATATACCATGCATTTTCCCATATAGTTACATGTTAAATTAATCTGATATAAGAAAAAAGCTTATAAGAAAAACACTGATATAAGAAACTTATTTTGATACAAAGTTCTATATTTACATAGAAAATTAAACGTGTATAAGAAATTGTTCTCTCAAATTCGTTTTTTAACATTATACACCATACCCTTACGTATAAACACACAAATGATGCGACGCGTGTTACTGTGTACATACTACTTTGAACAGGTCCTTTTAAAATTACAAATGAAATCCAATGACAGAAATGACAGGACTAAATACAAAAAGAGTTGAGATTTTGTTTTAAAACGTTTTGCGATATTTATAGGAAATTTTATTTCTTGTATGTGTATTACTGATAAAAGAAAATGTCTTTATTATATCCTTTCTTTTCATATAAGAAAACACTGATATATGAAAGAAATTCTCTGGATTTTTGGACTTTCTTATATCCGTCGTTAAAATTTGCTATTGCCCAACAGGGTTTCTACATATGTACATACATATATACGTTGACAATAAACCTGAAATATCTTTCTTTCACTACTACAAGACGAACGTATTTTCTGTTACAGACAATAGGGAGGATTATTTTTAATTATGTCGAGTACAATGGTTCAAGTGTATCGCCTAAACATAGCAATATGCAAGTACAGACCGAGTATTTTTACGAAATCGGACCATTAATAAATTCTTTTATTGAGAAAGAGAGGCTTATTACATGTGCTTTCAGAAAAATGCACTTCGGGAGTGTGTATCTCACTTTGGGACAGAAATCGTCTTCGCAAAAGCAGAACCGTTTTGTACCCGTTTCGAATCCCATGAAGAATATACTATTATATTCCATACCCCGTAAAATTTTTCGACATCCACCTACTCCCACGCCGCTTTTACTTGACTACTTTACATTAAGTCGAAAATTTTGTTGAGGCCAAACGTTGTTTTTAGCCACGCATACTTTTTGGGGGCGTTTCAATACAAAACCAATTTTCATGAAATTTTGCATGTAACATCGTCGAACATTCGTAGTTATCGTAGTAATTCAATGAAAAAATCGAATATGCCACGTCCGCATTATTAGGGCTGCATAGTAAGGAGGATAGGGTAGCAAACGATCCTCTCCAAACGGATAATAACTTTTCGGTATGTTAATCATTGTATTCCATGGTCTTACGAAAATTTTAGACCAGTGAGTTGCCTTATTTCTTAAGTACCTCTTTATATAATTGGTTGTCCAAAAGACTGTAGCATTACCAGACTGCGAGTTAAGCTAACTCTGGAACACTTAAATCAACCCCAGCATTTTTTAAGGATTGACTCTGAGAGTTATTTATTTTCATCGAGAAACCGACCTTCAGTGAAAACTGCAGTCGTTTAATACAAATGAGTTATTCAGATGGAATAAGAAGGATGGGGGGTATAAAAAAAAGTGTCCCCTTGGGCGAAGCTGGTAAGGATTCTCTTCGATCTTCTATATTTACGTCGCTAAATGCGCACACTTTGCTATCGACGCACGTCATGTCCCAAATGTATCCTCATATTCCTTTTAAGACACAACTACTTCATTTAATGTAGGATGACTGTAGGTAGGCCCTTATCTCCAGCACAGAATCCATTCGGAAAGACTGGCACTGTTTGTCTGAAGTCACCAACAAGAAGTACAGTGACTCCTATGAAATCCTATTCAATATTTCGATTGCTCTTTTCTGTGACATAGTGCACTCATTCCAGACTATGAACTTGCATTCTCCAAACACTTGAGCCATACAACTTTTCTTAGATATATTGCAAAGAGGACTTGCAAATATGTTTAATTTACCATAAAACATTCTGAAATAAAATCTGACATTAAGTCTGACATGACAAGTTGAACCCGAATCAATTTAAAGCGGCGTTAAAAAATCTCTTGGACCCATACACCGAACGGCCCTCGGTCTCAAATGCAGGTGCTCAGGGTGATGGAACAAAAACTGAATGATCTGTCGATCAGTCCCGTAAAATGAGTACTAACATAAAGCCCAGTGCCATCGCAACTATGCCTGGTTCTAAGAGTACTCACCCGAAAAACGCCACTAGGCACGTATATTTGAGGACAATTGAATCGGATAGGCAGGCAGAAAGCATTGAGACGTCCTAAGCTGACTGCTTGTCGAAAGGAAAGAATACCGGCTCAATTATTTCGGCAATTTAGATCTTCCAACTTAGCAAGCAGTTGGACGATGAAAACATAACCCTTGGTCTCATCCTGGAACTTTGGTTTATTTGCGAACAAAACAAAGGTCTACGAAACAAAGCAAGTAAGTTGATGAACCGATACAAATATTAGCTTTCTTCTTATTCTAGAATTTGTAATAAAAGACCTGGTGGGCCTACTGCTAGAGGTGCCGACCGAAAGGGGAATACAAAACATCGTGTGTACCTTAGCATTTTTCCTCAGCGACAACAACGACATTCCACCCAAGGAGATTCAAAAACTCCTCCAATACTGCTTGGAGAGTAACAAACACTACATCATCGATCTTACAGAATACAATGTAGAACTGAGACGATCTAAACGCGCTACATGGATAAAATCCTGGGAAACATTGCTGACAAGCGACACGAATTCATAAGCCGAAACCTGGCCCTTTTCAATTCCAATTTATTTCTGCAGCATTAGAGCATCTCCATCTGCAGCATTAGAGGCTGTTGTTGGGCTGTCACACCTACAACTCTTTAGCTTGGTATAATACCCTATCCTTCTTCCTTTGTATCAGTGGGCGTGACGTACTATATACATATTTGTATTAAGATACAATGATAGCCTCGAACGAATGTAGATGTTATTTGCAAAATATCATCAAAATCAGTTTTTTAATAAAAACACCCCAAGTGATCTATGTATGTATATGGGAACCATATAAAATGATGATATGGATAATTAGAATACCTACATAAGTATGTATTTGGTGTTGACTATATTTTTCTATTTTATCTAATATAGTGAAGTTATGAAAAAGTGGACGAGGCTGTGGAAGCATTTTAAAAAATATTTATACTTGTACTGGTAGCCAAAGGATGGTAATGCGGAATATATGGGAACACAAGCGTTCTCACCCCAGCCTCTCACTATCAACTCCTACTCTACACCTCTGCTTTGGTGGCTACTGGATGCCTAGTACCTCGGCTGGAGATTGAAGGAGTGTTTTCGCAATAAGGCACCTTCTCTTGATCTGGACGGCAGCGGACGAATTCTCCAGACGGAATCAACGGTGGCGGCCACACTTCCAGTCAGGCCGAAGTTTCTACTGTAATCCCTATATGAGCTGGTCTGACTTATTCGGATCCCAGGTCTATAGGGATCTCCAACACTAAGCCAGGGTGTTGGAAAAGAGCTGGTGGTGGATGAGCCCTTAATGGGCCAACGGCAGCACTCATATCCCCGAAGTGGGTTACTGTCTCCGGAAAATTCCGGCCCCTCGTCCTAGGTGCATAAAAGGGAACTGGTCCTCCAGGTTGGGGGTTGTGCGTAGGGATAACTTCCCGACCACGGAAAAACTACGTAGTTCCGAAACCTAAACAAGGCTCAGATATGGATGGACTCACTGTTGACGACCCCAGCAACCGAAATAAGGACAACGACCCTCGGATCTGCACGTGGAATATTCCGACCCTTAACAGACTGCGTGCAGCCGAAGAATAAGCAGAGGCACTAGACTGCTATAAAGCAGACATCACCGTCATCCAGGAAGTGCGGTGGGAAGGGCCGGACAAAAAAAGGATGAACAATTGTGACATTTATTACGGTGATTGCTATAGAGAGCAGAAATAGCGCTTATTCGGATGTGGATTTGTCATAAGCGGCAGACTTAGGCGAGAAGTCTTAAGCTTTCGGCACGTGAGCGAACGACTTATGACAATCCACATCAAGGCTGAATTAGTTCTGGGCGATTTTAACGCCAAGATAGGAAAGGAGGACATCTTTGGTAGGACGATTGGTAAGCATAGTCTCCACGACACCACGTCCGGAAACGGACTTAGGCTTATTGACTTCGCTGCGGGACGAAACGTCACGTTTCCTCATCTCAATATCTACAAGGGGACATGACGGTCTCCTGATCATCAAACGGTCAACCAAATTGATCATATTGCGATCGACGTAAGGCATGCCTCCAGTATTCTGAATGTCCGAACCTTCCGAGCAGCCAACATCGACTCGGATCATTACCTTGTTGCAGCCACGGTACGAATGCGGATATCCCTAGTGTCACAACAAAGAAGAAATACTGTGAGAAGATATAACGTTGAAAAGCTGCAATCGCAAGAGATCGCCAGAACCTTTGCCGAAAGCGTATCCCGAAATCTCGCTACAACTCGCTACAACAACATGTTAATTGTTATTTTTAATTTATATAATAATTTAAATACAATAAATTTTTATATAATTAATAATTTTAATTTTTTAATTTTATATGTATTTTTAATTTTGTCGTTTTTAGTTAAAATACCTATGTTTTTAGTTCATTTATGATTACCAAAAGCTCTTGTTGAAACTCCAGTTTCTGGTTCAATAATTTTGGCAGGAATTATATTAAAATTAGGAGGTTATGGTTTATTACGAGTAATAAGTTTTTTACAATTTTTGGGAATGAAATATAATTATATTTTTATTAGAATTAGTTTAGTAGAGGCTGTTTTAGTGAGTTTAATTTGTTTACGACAAACTGGAGGTTGTTTTAAGAGGTTTAATAACAATAACTTATTGAGGATTTTGTGGTTCTTATACTTTAATGATTGCTCATGGACTATGTTCATCTGGATTACTTTGTTTAGCAAATATTACGAACGATTAGGTAGACGAAGATTATTAATTAATAAGATTATTAATTAATAATTTTATACCTTCAATAACTTTATGATGATTTTTATTATGTTCAGCTAATATAGCTCCTCCTACTTTAAATTTATTAGGAAAAATTTCTTTATTACATAGAATTGTAAGTTGATCATGATTGACAATAGTTATATTAATTTTTATTACATTTTTGCTGCTTATACATTATATTTATATTCTTATAGACAACATGGAAAATTATATTCAGGAGTTTATTCATTTGAATAAATTCGTGAATATTTATTATTATTTTTACATTGACTTCCTTTTAATTTATTAGTATTAAAATCTGAAATAAGTTTACCACGATTATAAAATTTAAATAGTTTAATTAAAATATTTGAGGCCCAGGTTCACCCCGAACTGTAGCGCCACCTAAGTAAGTAAAATATTGATTTGTGGTATCAATGATATGAATTTTATTCATTTTAGATTATGAAATATTTATCACTTTGTTTAATTAATTTTATTTTATTATTTGTAAGAATTAGTTTATTTTTATTATCTTTATATTTTATTTTAAATGAATTAATTTATTTCATTAAAGGAGAAATAGTTTCATTAAATTTAATAAGAATTGTTATAATATTTTTATTTGATTGAATGAGATTAATATTTATGTCTTTTGTTTTATTTATTTCTTCATTAGTGATTTATTATAGAAAGGAATATATAAGTGGTGATTTAAATATTAATCGACTTATTATATAAGTTTTATTACTTGTCTTGTCAATAATAATTATTAAACCTAATATAATTTGAATTTTATTAGGATGAGATGGATTATGGTTAGTTTCTTATTGTTTAGTTATTTATTTTAATAATATTAAATCTTATAATGCAGTGATATTAACAGCTTTATTAAATCGGATTGGAGATATTGCCTTTTTATTAGCTATTGCTTGAATATTAAATTATGGAAGATGAAATTATATTTATTATTGAAAATTTATAAAAAATGATAAAGAAATAATAGTAGTTGGTGTATTAATAATTTTGGTTGCTATAACAAAAAGTGCACAAATTCCTTTTTCTTCATGATTACCTGCAGCTATAGCAGCTCCAACTCCTGTTTCTGCTTTAGTTCATTCATCTACTTTGGTAACAGCAGGAATTTATTTATTAATTTGGTTTAATTTTTTAGTTAATAATTCATTTATGGGTCAATTATTATTATTATTATTATCTGGATTAACAATATTTATATCTGGTTTGGGAGCTAATTTTAAATTTGATTTAAAAAAGATTATTGCATTATCAACATTAAGTCAATTAGGTTTAATAATAATGATTTTATCAATAGGATATTATAAATTACCATTTTTTCATTTATTAACACACTTACTTTTTATATGTGCTTGAGAATTATTATACCCTATCCTAAGGGTATATTAAGTTTGACACATAGTTTGTAACATAGAGAAATAATCGAGATAGACCCTATAAAGTATATATATTCGTGATCAGCATCAATAGCGAAATCGATTGAGCGATGACCGTCCGTCCGTCCGTCCGTCCGTCCGTCCGTCCGTCCGTCCGTCCGTATGTCACCGCTTTTTGGGCCTTAAATTTTGAGCTAGGACGATGAAATTTCATATCTGGGCTTCTGAGAAAAAGATACAGTACAAGTGTAAAAATTTTTGAAATCCGCCCACTGCCACGCCCACTTTTTCATAACTTCACTAAATTATATGAAACCGAAAAATTTTGTTAAGACCAAATATTTAGGCATTTAGATTCCCTACAATCCACCCATACAAAAGTTTTGGCCACGCCCACTTTTTGGGGGCGTTTTCATCACAAAACCGAGTTTTGGGCCTCCAATTATTAACTAGGACGCTGAAATTTCATATCTGGGCTTCCAAGAAAAAGATACAGTACAAGTGTAAATTTTTTTTACATCCGCCCACTGCCACGCCTACTTTTTTATAACTTCACTAAATTATATGAAACCGAAAAATTTTGTTAAGACCAAATATTTAGGTATACAGATTCCCTACAATTCACCCATAGAACAGTTTTGGTCACGCCCACTTTTTGGGGGCGTTTTCATCAAAAAACCGATTTTGATAAAATTTTACATGTCACATCCTCAAACGTTCGAGGTTATAGCCATATTTGAGTACAAAATGCAATTTGGTCACGCGCACTTTATAGAGAGGAGGATAGGGTATCATACGATCCGTTCCAGACGGATTGTAGCTTTTCTGTATGTTTTATATTATGAATAATAGCCCCAATTCCTTATATAAATAATTCTGAAGTTTAACGTTTAATAGAGGGATTAAGTTTATATATACCATTAAGTTCTTCTTGGTTTAATGTAGCTAATTTAGTTTATGTGGTATGCCATTTTTAGCAGGGTTTTATTCAAAGGATTTAATTTTAGAAATTGTTTCTTTAAGAATAGTTAATTTATTTATGTATTATTTATTTTTTTTTTTCTACAGGTTTAACAGTTTCTTATTCTTTACGTTTAGTTTATTATTCAATAACTGGGAATTTAAATTGTGGTGCATTAAATGTTTTAAATGATGAGAGATGAATTATATTAAGGGTATATTAGGTTTAATAATTATGAGAATTATTGGAGGAAGATTATTAAGATGATTAATTTTTTTAACTCCTTATACAATATGTTTACCTTATTATTTAAAATTTATAACATTATTTGTTTGTATTATTGAGAGGTTATTTAATAACAAAAATTTTTTTTATTTTTTCTTATAAGTCTTTAAATAATTATATTATTAGAATATTTGCTGGTTCAATATGATTTATACCTTATATTTCTACTTACGGAGTTATTAATTATTCATTAAAAATTGGAATAAATGTAGTAAAAAATTTTGATCAAGGATGATCAGAATTTATAGGAAGACAAAATCTATACAAGCAATTAGTTATTTATTCACAATTTAATTATATAATATAAAATAATAATTTAAAGGTTTATATATTAATTTTGGTATTATAAATTTTAATTCTAACTATATTATTAATTTTTTATATTTAAATAGCTTATACAATTAGAGTAAAACATTGAAGCTGTTAGGGAAATTTATTAATCCTTAAATAATTAAATAATTAAAATTAGTAATATATAAAAAAAAATTTTTTTATTTTTACAATGAAAATGTAATGTTTTAATAAACTATATAAATAAGAAATATAAATGGAATTTAACCATTAAAATAAAAAGTTAGCAGCTTTTATTTGATTAACATTTTTCTTTAATTGGAATATTTATTCATTTTTATCATTAACAGTGATATACCTCTATTTTAGTTTCAATTAATAGAATAAGGGTTAAGTTGTTCAGTTTAATATTCCTTGATTTCATTCATGGTATAATCCTAGTAATAAAATTAAAATAAAAACAATAGAAGTAATTGTTCAAATTATTAAATTTGAATAATTATAAATTATTGGGCGCCGTGGCTCAAGTGGTTAGTGAGTTGGACTACGGAGCAAGGGGTTCCAGGTTCAATCCCCAGACAACACCTAAAATTTCTTTCACGGCCCACCTCTCGCGAGCGTCTGACAAACATCCGAGAGTAAAACTTTCATGAAAAAGCTTCTCAAAATTGCCGTTCGGATCCGGCATTAAACAGTAGGCCCCTTCCATTCATGTGAAGAATATAACACGCACAACACGAATGGTTGTGAGAAGCTAGGCCCTGGGTCCCATGGACCTGTTGCGCCAAAAATTTGTATTTTATAATTATAAATTAGAATTATTGGTAAAATTAGAGCAATTTCTACATCAAAAATTAAAAAAATAATTGTAATTAAAAAAATTTTTAAAGAAAATGGTAATCGAGATGATGAATTGGATCGAATCCACATTCAAATGCAGCATTTTTTTCTCGATTTCTATATCTTTTTTCTGATAAAATTGTTGCTTATATTATAACAATAGTTGATAATGAAATAATAATTAATGATATAATAGTTATAGAAAAAATTATTTGTACTATTAATATAATAGACCTTATGATTGGAAGTCATATGTATATATTTTTGTACTATATAAATATATTATCCTCGTCATCAATAGATTAATACATAAAGGAATAATCAAACAATATCTACAAAATGTCAATATCATGCTGCTGCTTCAAATCCAAAATGATGATTTTTTTGAAAAATGATTATTTAAGTGTCGAATTAAACAAATTAATAAAAATGTAGTTGCAATTAATAAATGTAATACATGAAATCCTGTTGCTATAAGAAAACTAGAACCATAAACTGCATCTGAAATTGTAAAAGAAGCTTCTATATATTCATATGCTTGTAAAATAGAAGAATAAAATCCTAAAAGAACGGCGGCGAGGACCAACATCCCGCTGTCAGGCAGAACAGCATAGACGATGATAGCCAAAACTTCCGTCAAGTGAGGATAGCGAAGTAAGGATAGCAATATCCAAACTTAAGTCCAACAAGGCTGCTCAACCTGACGGCTTATCAGCCAAACTGTTCAAAGCAGCTGGAAATGACCTGGTACAGAGCATACACCAACTCATTTCTAAAATTTGGTCGGATGAATGTATGCCTGATGAATGAAATCACAGCACCGTTTGCCGGATCCACAAGAAAGATGACCCCCTATATTGCTTCAATTACAGAGGTATCAGTCTCCTCAACATCGCATACAAGATCCTATCTGCCATATTGTGTGAACGTCTGAAACCCTTCGTCAACAACCTGATTGGGCCGTATCAGTGTCGTTTCAGACCAGCAAAGTCCACAGTCAATCAAATTTTCGTACTTCGGCAGATCCTGGAAAAAACTCAAAACAAATTCAAGGCATTTATAGAGACGAGCTATACAGAGCCATGTCTAGTTTTGGCATTCCTGCCAAACTCGTTCAGGATGACAATGGAGAATTCTCGCTACTCCATCAAGGTCGGTAACGATCTCACCGAGACCTTTGATGTCCAAAAAGGATTTAGACAAGGTGACGCACTGTCATGTGACTTCTTTAACATCATACTTGAAAGAATTGTGGGAAACTTACAAGCCAACACCGGAGGCACAATCTTTCAAAAGTCTGTGCAACTACTAGCTTACGCCGACGATATCGACATTATTGGGAGAACACAGCGGGCTGTCACCGGTGAGTTCGCTAGTATTGCAACGGAAGCTGCCAAAATGGATTAAGCGGTAAATGAGGGCAAAACCAAGTATAAGCTGTCAACAAGAAGGGACACTAAACATCGACGAATTGGACAGAACGTCACAATCGACAGCTATAACTATGAGGTAGTAAGGGATTTTGTCTGCCTTGGCTCTGCTATCAATTCTGACAATAACACCTCGGCAGAAATAAAACGAAAAATAACTCTTTCCAATCGCTGATTCTTTGGGCTGAGAAAGCAATTGAGTAGAAAGGCCCTATCCCGAACAACTAAGGAGACTCTATAAAAGAATAAAAGACCTTGATCATCCCAGTCCTGCTTTATTGCGTTGAAGCTTGGACTCTATCAAAAGCGGATGAAAATATGATTGGTCGTTTCGAGAGAAAAATTCGGTTTTTTATGAAAACGCCCCTAAAAAGTAGGCGTGGCCAAAACTTTTGTACGGGTAAATTGTAGGGAATCTAAATGCTTAAATATTTGGTTTTAACAAAAATTTTCGGTTTCATATAACTTAGTGAAGTGGCAGTGGTGGGATTTAAAAAAAATTGTACACTTGTGCTGTATCTTTTTCTCAGAAGTCCAGATATGAAATTTCATAATCCTAGCTCAAAATTAAAGGCCCAAAAAGCAGTGACATACGGACGGACGGACGGTCATCGCTCAATCGATTATTTCTCTATGTTACAAACTATGTGTCAAACTTAATATACCCTTAGGATAGGGTATAAAAAGGGTACACGTATCGGCAGCGTGATGAATCCTCTGTCGGTGGGAGATTGGATTTTTGATGCTCAGCACATAGTGAGAAGGTCTCGTGGGTATTGACGCTCTCCTATGGTGATTGCGGCGAGAGGAAGTGATCATTGCCGTCGTCACTGCTGCTGGTGTCTCTGCTACTACTGGCATGTTGTCTAAGTTAGTACATAGGTGGATTGTTTCCCTCTGTCGAGTAGAGAGTTGTTGAGCTCGTGCCAAGTGGTGTAGCGAGAGAGTCGGCTGGGGGCTTTTGTACATATGTACATAAGCACCGCGTGTTCCGGTATCGAAGCATGTCCATGATACATATTATATACTTCGCTGTTGCAATGCGGACTATGTAACTGCTGTTGCTATGCGGAGTATGTAACTCGCACACAAGTTGAAGGGGAAATAAACAAATTTAGGATGCGCAACTGGAGGTAGTTAGCTAAGGACAGGGCTAACTGGAGATGCTTGTTAGTGGAGGCCCAGGTTCACCCCGAACTGTAGCGCCAGCTAAGTAAGTAAGTAAGTTACACCTGTACTACTTTTGCTTCTCAAACGCACGATATGAATTTTCATCATTTTTGCTCAAAATTTGAGGCCCAAAAAGTGGTCATATACGTATTAGTTTTAACGCACTATTTTTAATTCCTTAGGTGGACGGACATTTTAGCATGCTAAACTATTTACCTAAATCTGAACAAACTGCTTTTCTAGATGTACGTAGTATGATAAAGTAGTAAAGAATGCTTAGAACACTTTCCGCTTCAATTAATTAGATTGGGATTAGCATGCAATTATTGTAAGTTTATGTTCAGAAATTCTGTCACGGATCGTGAACTTATTCATTTTGTTGCTATTTAATAAAATTTAAAACTATTGTATTCTACTTTGACGGAATAACAATATATTTGCTTTTATTGTCCATACACACATCTACTTCATGGCAGGGCGCAATGCACCGCTGAACATTTACATTGAAACACGACATGTTACTCAACCGGAAATATCTTTTAGAATTAGAAACTAAATTGCACAATTTAAAAAACTGATTACTGAAAGTAAAATTAATTAACCTGCTTCGACATGCAATCAAACCAATTTTATTTAAACCAGAGACTAAGAAGTAATGGAAAGTGTGTTTATTGAGAATCAAATCCATTCACATGATTACCATCGGTATGCGAATATCCATACAGGTTTTTTGAAGTAAATTGGAAGTGTTAACATACTGCCGTATAATTATTTGTATAACTTTAGCAATATGCTTGCCGCTTGTTAATTTTAAATATTGTATGAGTAATAAGTGATATCTGAATGTGGCTAAGGATAGCCTCACTTCTCCAGAAACCATTTTCAAATCTGGACGTTTGAAAAAATAAACCAAACAAGTGTAAACATTTCTTAAATCAACTCACTGACACTCCCACTTTAAAAAAAAAAATCATGTTTTTACTAGAAATCGAATCAACAATATTTGGGTATTAAAATTTTGTATAATTCATATAATCATGCCCACTTTAGAACCAATTTTGACGATATTTTGCAACTAACAACTGCATACATATCTATCTACGTCTGAAGTTATCATTGTACCTTAATCCAAGAATATATTGGGGATCTGCATGACGATTGATCGGGAAACTACTGATCTCCTAAAACATGGATTGGGACAGTAGCGCAAGAATCAAGTAGGCAAGGATGAACAAATTCAACACCGACCAATTTAGTAATCCCTCAGTGCACCAAGAATTAAAGAACCATCACGTGGTGTGGAAGCAATCAGCAGCTCACTATCCGCCACCGTTTGCTGAGAAAAAAAGACTGAAAACAACATAGAGTTAAAATTGCAGCAACTCCAGAGGGACGACCGAGCTAGAGGCCTCGCAGCTCTACCCATCACCCAGTGCAAGGCCGTACACGGTTCTTTTCAGTTTCTCTATGTCGGATAAGGATGAACTTAAAACCCTGTATTCCCCAGTAAGGATCCACAATCAAAGCACTAAAAAACAACAAGGCGGTAGGACTGGACAGCGTACCCGCGGAGCTATTTCGAACAGCGCCAACTGCATGGGCCGATCTACTGCACCCACTTGTTGATCAGCCTGGGGTCGAACTCATCAGCTCATATATGCGTTGGTCCGCAAACCGTTAAAAGAGTAGAGAGTTTCCAATAAATTGAGAGTATTGTGGAACCGAACTGGATATACCCAGCCGAATCAGCTAAACAAAATCTGCGTTTGAGATGCTAACCAAAATTTGGCAAAGTAATGCTATTAGCTTGAACACCAAGCTATGACTGTTCCGTTCCAACGTTGAGTCCGTGTTGCTATATGGATATGGTACGTGGAGAGTAAACGCTACTAACACGAAAAAGCTGTACCTAAACGTTCGTCAATAGGTGCCTACGCAATATCTTAAGGATTTTTTGGCCATACCGTATCTCTAATGAACAGCTTTATCGGAGAATGGGTCATTAACCAATAGGCAAAACTATATGACAGAAGTAGCAGCGAAATGAACATACTCTCCGAAAAGGTGACATGTGCATAGCTAACCACGCGATGCGATGAAACCCGCTTACTCAGGATAGCAGGATACGATGACGCGTAGGCGTTGTAGAGGCCATAGGACTTACATGAGGATACCGGACAAAAGCGACAGTAAAGTAATCCAAGAATATACCTAGTACGCCAGGTCAATTTAATTAGGGCTGATGCAAATGAAGAATCAAACGATCCCTTCAAGAGGGAAGGAAGGAAGATTTCTATTTCAACGAGCTATAAACATGACCGTTATCAAGATGACTGCATAATCTAAGATTTGACTAACACTGGATCTTCTGAGGAACTACAGGGTGTCAGATGCCCCAAGAGGATCCCGACCTCATTGCTATATCAGAATAGGAACTTAACCTATTTCACAATTATTACATTAGGTTTTACCTCATTTTTACATTGATGGACCTTTTTTGATATCCATATGAGATTAGTTCCACAATAAACACGTGGGAACACATACTACATACATTCTACATATAATTGCCGAAATCTGTTGATTATGAACTTCACCTTCTCTTGCTAATAAGCTTTTCTATACCTGTATGTACACATGTGTTTTCTAATAACTCGTTAATACCAATTGTGGTACCTCATACGTATATTTACTCAGATGTACTTACTTACTCGTATGTATGCACATATGTATGTACAAATTGCTATGCGGATAAAAAAAAAAAAACACATGCTTCTACTGTCAACACAAATACAGTATTGCGCACTTAAACACCTCTTCTTCTGAATGACCCACCAATAACATACCAAAGTGTAGATATTCAAAATTTCATTGAAATCGACGTGACAAGACGGCTTAATAGCAGCTTATCGTACGTATCGTGTAAGCAAGTACGAGTAGTTGACGCAATTCGTTTCTCCGTATGTTTATCAAGCAAAAGCCTTGGCCTAAACGTAAGCCAACGAACCACCATTCGTCTATCGTTGTTACCGTTAAAGGTGGCCAGCATCGAATGGATTCAAGAATTCTTTAAGATATTGCAGTCTTATATGATCATCCATCATAGTTCGATGTAAAGTACTGACACAGGTTTGTTATTGTGAATGCGGAGAGAAGAAAATTTAATTTTTATTTTTGCCGATATCACTCTTCCTAATTGATATAATAAATTGGTATGAGTTAGTAAATAGAAAACTTTTGAGAAATAGCTGCCGCTTAGAGAAGTATATATCATACATGTATGTAGGTATGTGTTCACTTGCATATATTTCCATGCTGGTGAAGAAACTTCATTGTATGAATAAATTCATTGCTTTCAAATTGTTAGTGTGTTTTTGGTCTTAGTTTATAGTTGCTTTTTTGTCTTATGTCCGTTGATACTTTACCACGTCCGAATTCAAAACCAGTTCGATAATGAAGGTATGCGTAGTTACATCATAATATTATGTACACAACACACGAAACGTGCGATTTAGTTTATGGTACGAGTAGAGTAAGAAAGTAAAGTGCACGACTGTGTCGTACGTACTTACACCTTAATACTATAAGTTTACAATTGAAGGGGATACATGGTTCACTATTTTTTATAATATCTGCTGCTTATTTACAACAAAATTATTTCCCAGTAAAAGAAAGAACATGTAGGCCCAGGTTCACCCCGAACTGTAGCGCCACCTTAGTAAGTAAGTCGAAGAAAGATCATTAAATGTCGAAATAATAAAGTTTAGCGCGGGAATAAGAAGATATCGAAACCAATTAAATTTATTTAACACAGGAACTTTATTTTAAAAACTTCAGAAAATTAAGTAGGTATGGTTCCATTATTATGTTCAAAGAAACATACATAAATAATTCAAAATATACATTATACTTCCATTATTTTAAATGATTTAAAATGCAATATTCATTTGCCTATGGTATTATACTTCTATAAAACCATTGATGCTCTTCAGATATTCATTTGCTTTTTCAAGAAATTTTTTTACTTATTAAAAATTTCATGCTTTGAAGACACCATGTAAATAGTTATTGTTCTACTGCGAATGACATTTCTTCTTTTGGACATTTGCTTCTTCAACTTTTCAAAATGAAGAATTCTCGTCTCGTCTAATCATCCTATCCCATCTAACAGCATCTCTGAACTGAACTGCTTGTTTCAGGACATTTTTTTTTCTGTTGATAATTTGCAGCGTTTTTTCTATTGATGCTATACCTATCCCTGAAGTGATCGGCCGTGGCAGTAATGGTGGTCGTTTCGGGGTTGGCATTTACATATAATTAGGTATCTGTATATCTCAGGTGTAGAAATTATTTTCTTTTAACTTTTTTCTCGACCATCCCAAGATCTCGACCTGAATCCAAGTAAGAGTGCCCGACAACAGAAAATTTCTGGTCTATCACCTTAAATTTACCTTGATGGATTAGAAGCTGGTAAATAGATTTCATAGCGAAATTTTTACTTTCACCGACGCAGGAATCAGACCATACCACAAGATGACTGATAGGAACAAAATCAAAATTTTGCTGCTACTGCCTGTTCTACTTCTTCAAAAGTTTTCATGGACCGATTCGAGTACTGACCTCATCTGTTCTTATTTTTAAAACTTATTTTCTTTTGGATGACTCTAAATTTCTTTGCCTTTATCTTAATCTTCTTAGCTTAAATACTGTAAAATCCAAAACGCTAAGGCTGCAAAAGTCCTTGAAGTCAGTTTCTCAAAAACTAGACGTAGAAACTTGAAATTTTGCACAGTTACTCCTTATAACCTATATATGTTCGATAAGAAGGGAAAAAGGAAAAAATTGAAGTTTCCTTCATAAATAAAGTGCACGACTGGGTCGTACGTACTTGCACCTTAATGCTATTAGTTTATAATCGTATAAGCACTAAAATTCAAGTTTTTTTTTGTAAAAACGCCGTTAAAAAGTGGGCGTGGCTATATATGATGTTAAGGTAAATTAAAGAGATTTTCAAAGCCTATGAATTATGTTTTAACAATTTTTTTCGATTTCTAGTAAAAATTTTGAAAAAGTCAAATTTTTTAAAAGTATGCGTGGCAGTTCCAAAACTTGGTATATTATAATTTTGCATTTAGCATATCCACCTCAGATATTGATTTTAAGCCCAATCGCTGTAGAAATAGACGAGAAACAGTCAATTTGTAAAATTACCGTTATGCTCATTTTTCGCGCAAAACGTGGTATGCCATCTAATAGCAAATGTCCAAACTAACTCATATATGAAATTTTATCAAAATCGTTAGAGCCGTTTTCGAGAAAATCCATTTTTAGTGAAATCGGCCTTAAGTAAACTACCCTTAATTTTGAGGTTAGAATGAAAATTCCAATTTCGCCTCTAGGGATCATCCCACAGACCCCAGATATGAAGTTTGAAGCAAATCCGTTCAGGCGTTTGGGCTGCAGTCGAATATACAGACAGACAGACAGACAGACAGACAGACAGACAGACGGACAGACAGACAGACAGACAGACAGACAGACAGACAGACAGACAGACAGACAGACAGACAGACAGACAGACAGACAGACAGACAGACAGACAGACGGAATTGGCGGACCCACTTTTTTGGACTTCTCCATCATAGTAATGTCAAATTTGATTAAAATCTCGAGTTCGAAATTTTTCACGAAACCAATACTTGCCCTATAGGTATAGGTGCAAGTAAAAAATGTTAACACAGCAAAGTGAAGCACAATCCATGTGGAACGGATGGTATAGTACCCTATCCTACTTCCTTTGTATCAAGCCTACTAAAGTGAGCGTGACATACAGATATGAAATTTCATGCTCCTAACTCAGAATTTAAGGCACAAAAACTAGTGACATACGAATGAAATTTTTGAAATTTGGGACTTTTGAGAAGGAGAAGCAATACGAATGTAAAAAAAAAATCATTTCTCACTGCCACTCCCTCATACCTACTCTAAAATTTAGTATCCCATACACAGTTTAGTAGGACTGATATAAAGATAGAAGGATAGAGTTTGTAACTTTTCTATATGTTTACTATTCATTAGATGTGTGCATCCACCAATTCTTACTCAAAATTCTTCGCCGTTAGTTTGTAATCCACTTTTAACTTGCGGTATTATTTACTGCTTACTTACAATTGAACTTTTTATTGCCATATTTTGCCCAAGAATGTAGTTGATATTGAAAGTCCTTTCTTTATGACAGAATTCAAGAATGATTTAAGGTAAACCTGACCTTTAAATTAGAACAGTTTTCATATCTGTGAAATGCGAAACGTTGTCGTTATATAATCCTTTCGTTACATTTTATCTTACTCAATCACATTCCATGACTTATCTTGAGATAACGTATTTAATCTTTCCCCTTACAGCTAACGAATTTAGTGTTATGAACTTAAACACCCTTGTCCAAAGGCGATTAATGGTTCATATTTTGTTCTTACACCAACTAAGTTTAGATGTACATAATGTACATAATTGATGGTTGGATGCTGTAGGAATAGGATAGATACTGACTGGCATCAACCTGGCGATGTCTAGTGTTGTAACAGTTATTGAGCATCAATTTTGCTTATTTTACCTCCTAGTGATATCCATCGGCTACTGGTTAGAGTCCATCCGGAGCCGACTTTCTGAACTTGTAAGCGCGAGTATTGAACAAGAGAAAATAGTAGCAATATAAATACAAAAATAAATAATTGCTACATTTATTACAGCTGTCACAAAAGATTGCACATGTTAGGATGCAGAGTCGTCGTGGGAAATCAGCTACGTTCAATGATAATTGACTTTAAGCCGATCGGCGATCGCCTAGATGTGATTGGCATCATTTTAAAACATCATCATCATATATTCACACGCCCCTACCGATGAAGCCGAAGATTCTATCAAAGAGGAGTTTTATGACCAAAATCGGTAAGTAAATCATCTTCGGCGAATTAGTCAGAACCTTCACGACACGAGAACAGACAACGGTTTGCGGATAATCGATTTTGCAGCAGCTCGAAAAACGGTGATAAGTAACACTAGGTTTTCAAGACTACGAATCGACACAGCAACCGGGCGCTCTCCAGGTAGTTGAACCGCCAACCAAATCGACCACGTGCTAATAGATGCGAGGTACACATCCAATATTCTCAATATTCAAACTTTCAGAGGGGCAAACTTCGACTCTGAGCATTTTCTTATTGCATCCAAATTCAGAGCACGACTAGTCAACGAGAAGAACCTGCAAACCGCCCAGTAGCACGACCCGAGTAGCCAGAGCCTACAGAGAGCGCCTTAGCGAGAAACAATGAAGGAAAGCTAGTCACTGAAGCACAGGGAGTAGTAGATGTATTTAGCAGCATTTCCAGCAGCTACATAATGGGCATCAGGTAGAGAGATTGATAGGGCAAAAAGAGAACCCGCATCCAGTCAATGAAGAATCCACTACGCTGAAGAACAACAAGATAGAGGTTTTCAAACTGGTGGTGACGCGACCGAACCTCAGTTTTAATGATCAAGCTATCACGGAGCAACGTGCCCGGCATCGAAGAAAACGGAAGGGTGCCGTGTCTCAACCAAACACTCTTCACGGGTCGCGAGCCCGTTAAGTAAAGTAAGTAGTGTATGTACATATTTGATGTGTCGCTTTTAGAAAAAAGACATATCGGCTTGGAATTCCTGTTCGGTTCTCTATTAACTCATTAAACAATGGACTTACAATAAATGACCACGAAAGGCAAAGGTTACAGCTTTTGCTTTTACTTTATGTATGTACAAATTTACTTCTAGTAATTGCTTTCACATTTTTTCGATAAGGTTCCTAACAATGACCATGTGAATGCGCAAACTTAAACGGAACAAATTGTATTAGTTTTGGCCATAATTGTGTAAGTCTCGTGTCATCCATTAATAGAAAGTACTACATGTATAATCGTGTCTAATTAATAAAGAGAACAAATATTTCTGAAAAGTGATTTAAAGTTTTTAAAAGTAATTTTAAGTCTTCGGTTTGATTACAATTTAAAACTTCAAATAATGTGCACACATATACATGCACTTAGTTCCACTCTAAATTGTAACCTTTATCTCCTACTCTCGGAAGTTGCGTTTCCGTATTTTGCCACTACTAAACGAATCAATACTTATGTATCAATCTTTTGCACACATATTTTCAAAATATAAGTGCATGTCCACACAGCAGGTCACAGTTTTACAGCAATGGACAACTGCATTCGAGTAAAATCGTCTGCGCGTAACTACAAAAGAAGAGAAAGTTGGACTACGGTGGTAGATATTAACAACATGAACATGCAGCTTAGCAACTTTCTTTTCCTCAACACATGCAAAGACGGTATCCGAGTAGAAACCTAGTCGAGTGGTGAATTTTCTTGTTTGGGAAGTGTGTGTATGTGTGTATATCGTATTCTTTCGTCATGTATTCGGCAGAATGCTTATTAATTTTTCTGATTTACCTCAATAAAATTAATGAGAAAAGAAACTAACTTTTGTGTTTAATACAACGCATGTGAACATGTAATTTTTCATGTAATTACAACCAAAAAAATTACCTAATTATAATCCATTCAAAAATATAAGTAGGTACTATGTCGGCAGGTATTCCCTCCTCAGTAGGTAGGTCAAGAAAAAGAAAACTGTAAGCATTACAAATTAATTATTATTTTACTTTATATTACATATACATATCGTATATTTCATGTGTGTATAATCTAATACAAATAGGCGCAGTAGGCATAAATACACCTGATTATACCCTATCCTAAGGGTATATTAAGTTTGACACATAGTTTGTAACATAGAGAAATAATCGAGATAGACCCTATAAAGTATATATATTCGTGATCAGCATCAATAGCGAAATCGATTGAGCGATGACCGTCCGTCCGTCCGTCCGTCCGTATGTCACCGCTTTTTGGGCCTTAAATTTTGAGCTAGGACGATGAAATTTCATATCTGGGCTTCTGAGAAAAAGATACAGTACAAGTGTAAAAATTTTTGAAATCCGCCCACTGCCACGCCCACTTTTTCATAACTTCACTAAATTATATGAAACCGAAAATTTTTGTTAAGACCAAATATTTAGGCATTCAGATTCCCTACAATCCACCCATACAAAAGTTTTGGCCACGCCCACTTTTTGGGGCCGTTTTCATCATAAAACCGATTTTTGGGCCTTAAATTTTTAACTAGGACGCTAAAATTTCATATCTGGGCTTCTGACGAAAAGATACAGTAGAAGTGTAAATTTTTTTACATCCGCCCACTGCCACGCCTACTTTTTTATAACTTCACTAAATTATATGAAACCGAAAAATGTTGTTAAGACCAAATATTTAGGTATTCAGATTTCCTACAATTCACCCATAGAACAGTTTTGGCCACGCCCACTTTTAGGGGGCGTTTTCATCAAAAAACCGATTTTCATGAAATTTCACATGTAACATCCTCAAACGTTCGACGTTATAGCCATATTTGAGTACCAAATGCAATTTGGGCATGAGCACTTTATAGAAACGAGGATAGGGTATCATACGATCCGTTCCAGACGGATTTTAGCTTTTCTGTATGTTTTTTTTTTAATTCACTGTAATTATATTAGATCGCAAACCGATCGAGACTTATCAATTTGAAATATACATATGTAGGAGTACATGGTGACGTGAAATAAGTCCCAACAATATACGATCAATTTTCAAAAAAAATTTCCATTATTTTGTTTCTAAAATGGAATTAAAGCCAAGTCAAATCGCTTTTCAAAACGAAATAAAGCCAATTTGGGCTTGTTCGCTCCACGGTTTTCGGTGTTTTGGAAGAGCGAGCGTCCAAATTCTTACGATGCGTCACGCCGCGACGATTGTTAAAGAGCAATGAAGCAGAGGGAGCGATGAAGTAATTTTGGACGTTCATTTCGTTCATTTAGACATTATTATAAAAAAATAGTTAGTAAAAAAATAGTTATTTAGACTTAATAAACGTCCAAAATTATTTCACCGCTCGCTCCGTTACCGCTCCGCTTCGCTGCTCCTCAACGATAGTGCTGAAAGCAAGTGCACATTTTTGTATAAAACACATTTGGTTTGATTTCCAGTCCAAATTGAATTTATTTTCATTTCAAAAGCGAAATAACGCCAAATTTGAGATTTGGTTTTATTTCGTTTGATTTTCACGTCTCCCTAGTGCATACATATGTAAGGGGGTTACATATTTTGTTACGGTGGCCAAACGGTAGTGATGCGAATGTAATGCTTCCCCAAAGATTTTCTAACGGATTACAATCCGAAGCAAGTTCCGGGCACTCAATTATTAAAATCTTTGCGCTTGAAACCATTGCAAACTTTAATGACTGAAGTGAATCACTGCATTGTTGAAAGACATTAAGTAAACGACGATGTCGTCTTAAATATGGTACCAAGTTCTCTTCGAATAGCAGGGTCTGGCCTGCACTATCCATTTTGAGGAAGCGAAGGCAACTGGAACCTTACCCCGAGCTCAGAACGCCGAAGTTCGTCTTCGAAAAAAACCTTAGATCTTTCCGTAAATCGTGCCAATATCCATTAAAGCCATCTGGTCCATCAAGATTAAATTTCTTTTCGTCACTATTGACGAAATTTGCTCGATATTCCGTTACACAAGTCAGAACTCTCTTAGATTTATTCCTTTCTCACGGCTCTCAGGGTGGCCAAGGGTAGTGATGTGAATATATAGGGCCACAAGCGTTCTCACCTTAGCCTCTCCCTATCAACTCCTACTCTACACCTCCACGATGGCGACTGCTGCGTGCCTAGTACCTCGAATGGAGATTGGGTAACCAACTCCTTTGGAAGGTTGTTGGTGGCAGCACACAAGAGAGAAGGGAGGAGTGTTTTTCACAAAAGCACCTGCTCTTGTTCTAGGCGGCAGCGGACGAATTTTCTAGTCGTAATCAACGGTGCTGTCTACCAGTTCCAGTTAGGCCAAATTATTAATATTTATCCTTACATGAGCTACTTCGACATACTTGAATCCCAGGTCTATAGGGATCTCCAATACTGAATCAGGGTGTTGGAAAAGAGTTGCCGGCGGATGGGCCAACGGCAGCGCCCGTACCCCCGAAGCGGGTTACTGATTCTGGGAGAACCCGGTTCCTAGTCCTAGGAATATAAAAAGGACCTGGTCCTTCAGGTTAGGGGTATATATGCACGCACATGTATATATATATATATCATGTGACAAATTTAACAGCAAAATATTTAAAGCAAAAATATGGAAATTCAAATTGTCTACAATTCAACCGTACATTATATATAGCCACGCCCACTTTTTGGTGGTATTTCTGCTAAAAATCCAACTTTGATTAAATCCCGCAAATCTGACTTATTAATAGGGAACAACTGCCAAATGTAAACAAATTTTCAAGTTCAAGATAACACTTGTAATCAGTATACTCTGGCAAATTAAAAATTAATAAATCAGGTTACCGCAGCTAATTTACATTTGCTCAGAAGTTCAAGATTCAGTGCATCAAATGTGTTATCTCTCATCTTATAGCTTGTTGTAGCTTAAGATTTATAGTTAATAGAACACTATGTCATTGAAAAACATACCTCTTTGCTAGAGGTAGCCGCTCACTAAAATCTGTACTGATATGAATAACTTTTGCTACGGAACTAATTGTTTATATTATATAGTATATATGTGTACTTATAGATACATCTGTATGTATGTAAAATTGTTATTGAGTTTGATACTCCAACTATTGTATTATGGATTTGTAATGATAAAAAACCTTATACTATATTTAACATTCTTAAAAACATTTTTTGGCTTCTGAAACACTATGGGCGTGCGAATCTGTGGCATTATATAACTAAATAGTAAATTTTTTTTTTTTTTCTGAGTTTATCTTCCCATTTCAGCGCATAGCTGAAACGTACCTATTCCGATGGGATTAGGCTCAGATGGAATACAAATTTTGTTCTAACTCTTAAGATTATTATCGCACCTAGTTTATTAAACCAATTAGCAATTTTTTTCTGATAATTGTCTTTTGAAAATTTAAGAAACCTTTTTTTGTCGGTTACCGTTTTCTTTTAACAATATTAATCACTTTTTTCTTGTGATCATGCTACATATGTATGTATGTATGTATGTTGCTTTTTTTTTTATTATTATCTAGCTAGTTCAAAGGGTTTTATTCTTCGTAATCTCCTAGTCAGATGGGCAGCATTAAGTTGTTAATAGTAAATCCTACTGCGTACCGGAGAATGATAAAAAAAGGCACACAAACCGGGCACAAATATACAAATGTTGGATGTGTTGGGCTTAAAACCAAAAAAGATTAACGATCGAATAAATGCAAAAACGCAGTTCACACATACATATATACATATATACATATACGGAGACATTCAACCCACTTAGGATGCTTTGAACTCCTATTGTTGTGATTTTAAGCTAGTCAAATATTTCAAAAGTTTGAAGCAATAACCTACCTTCAAGAACGCCTCACTGAAAAGTCGGAGGATACAATGACCCTTATCACGCTCATTGAACTTTCTCTGTTTTTGGGCATAACATACATACATACATATTACATAAAACATTAAGAGGTAAATTTTTCTACTTGTTACACACTTGTATATTCATACATGTAATTTATTAAGGGTTTGCTTGTACCACATGAGACAATGCGGTTATCCGCTCTCATTAACCTATGTACATACATATGCACATAAAAAATAGTATTTATGATAATAATATGCTCACCTTCGGTTTTAGACTGTACGGACGATGTAGGCTCCTTTAATTCAGTATGTTCCAGACGTTCTTCATTACTACGTAAGCTGGACTTAACCATAGTAAGAACAGTATCAGTGTTGTTACTAAAAATCACATTTTTTCACAACGGTTCGTCTGATACCCTATCCTCCTCTCTATAAATTGTGTGTGGCCAAATTGCATTTCGTACTCAAATATGGCTATAATCTCGAACGTTTGAGGATGTTACATGTAAAATTTTATCAAAATCGGTTTTTTGATGAAAACGCCCCCAAAAAGTGGGCGTGGCCAAAATTGTTCTATGGGTGAATTGTAGGAAATCGGAATACCTAAATATTTGGACTTAACAAAATTTTTCGGTTTCATATAATTTAGTGAAGTTATAAAAAAGTAGGCGTGGCAGTGGGCGGATGTAAAAAAAATTTACACTTGTACTGTATCTTTTCGTCAGAAGCCCAGATATGAAATTTCAGCGTCCTAGTTAAAAATTTAAGGCCCAGAAATCGGTTTTATGGTGAAAACGCCCTCAAAAAGTGGGCGTGGCCAAAACTTTTATATGAGTGGATTGTAGGGAGTCTGAATGCCTAAATATTTGGTCTTAACAAAATTTTTCGGTTTCATATAATTTAGTGAAGTTATGAAAAAGTGGGCGTGGCAGTGGGCGGATTTCAAAAATGTTTACACTTGTACTGTATCTTTTTCTCAGAAGCCCAGATATGAAATTTCATCGTCTTAGCTCAAAATTTAAGGCCCAAAAAGCGGTGACATACGGACGGACGGACGGACTGATCACGATTATACATATATACTTTATAGGGTCTATCTCGATTATTTCTCTATGTTACAAACTATGTGTCAAACTTAATATACCCTTAGGATAGGGTATAATAACTACCGGGAATAAAATACTATTCGGCGTCGAAATCTGGAACTTGTTTTCGATTCGATTTTTCGACCACGACTACATATATATATATATTTTATCTGCTCTTTGCACGATGATTTAATTTCATCTGACAAATTTAACAGCTTGTTTAAAAATTATCCCTACTGAAAGTTCGTCACTCCAAATATGATATCTTTTAAAAGCTCTGTTCAGTTCATTATGATATACGCTTACCATTACCATTATTGAAGCAAAACATACCAAATAATTGTCAAATTCAGTACAAAATCCAACTTAGCCTTGCAATCAGTCACCTTTTCGATGACTGAGTTGCATTAGAATTTGTAGTTATAATTATTTCGTTATTTAGTTATACTCGTCCATAATGATAATTGTAAGTACAGCACAAAGTAAAACGTTTCAAAACATAAATTCTCAAAAGATTAGCAATGCAAAATAAGCCCCACTTGGCATGCTCAATTTTTCACGAAACGTGAACGTTATTTTAATATTCAAAACAAATATATACATATGAAGCAATGTAAATGCAAGGTATTTCGAGTTCAGTCATGGGACAAAAGTTTACAAATGTATTGGAATTCAGCCATCTCTCGAAGCCATTGTTACAAAAAATGCATTAAAATTAACAGTAATTTTATTTTAAGGTATTTGTTTAGTGTTACCCGGTGATCCCCTCCGAGCAATGAAACAATGCATTAATATTATTGTCGTGCTTGTCCGTATAGTATTATATTAATGTTAAAAATCCCTTATCTAAGCATGGGAATGTATATGCATTAATCTTTCAAATAAAATTATAGCCACGCAATGCCAATAAAACAGATGAGTTTGCTGTGACTGCTTTTGTTGCGTAATTATTGGTGCATATTTTCTGATAGATGTTGACACAATTTCACTTTCAGTTTCTAATCAGCGTTTATAATACAAAATACTCGTAGAAAATATAGCTTTTTTAAACGCCATCACAAGGGTATATACATAAATACTTTAAGTTTGACAAATAGTTTGCAACCTAGATGTATAATCAAAATACTCGTATTTTGTATATTTTGTATTTACATACGTATGTATATACGTGCACATATATCATACTTGTAAACAGTATTCATCGAAGAATAACTTTTGCCAATCGCTGTTTCTTTGGGCTGAGAAGGCAATTGAATATTAAGGCCCTATCCCGCACAACTAAGGAGACTCTATATAAGACCTTGATCATCCCAGTCCTCCTTTACTTTATCGAAAGCGGATGAAGATATCCTTGGTCGTTTCGCGAGAAAAATCCTTTGTAAAGTATTCGATCCCGTTTGCGTTGACGGGTTTTGGAGAAGAAGATTCAACAACGACTTATACGAGCTGTACAACGACATCGACCTAGTCAAAAAACTGCGCATCAGTCGTTTGAGATGGCTAGGACATGTAGAGCGGATGGACACAAATGCTCCGGCCCGTAGAGTCTTTGAATCCAACCCGGAGGAACAACGCAGTAGAGGAAGACCTCGCCTTAGGTGGCGCGCACAAGCTGAAGGGGACATAAACAAACAAGGGTAACTGGAAATGCTTGTTAGTGGAGGCCCAGGTTCACCCCGAACTGTAGCGCCACGTAAGTAAGTAAGTAAGTAAGTAAACAGTATTAATATCCCAATCGATTGAGTCATATCCTTTAAAATTTGGGCTAAGATGGTAGGCATTTAAGAATGAGAAGCAGTACAAATGTATCTGTACTGGTATCTATCTGTATTGGCCTAGGGATTGAGTCAAATCAATTCTTAACAGGACTGACGTTCCAAGATCTTTATATGGCCAACCACAATTGTTTTTTGTTGTGGAATGTATCCTTACCCAAAGATCTCATAAGTTCCCCCATAAATTCTCATTCGGGTTGAGATCGGAGGATCTGAAGGTCATTGGTGCATCGATACTTGTTGATGACTCAACCAAGATTTCAACAATTTTGCAGAATGCTTGCGATCATGTCATTTTAGAAGTTCCACCGTGCCGGCATGTAGTCCTCCACATATGATAACATAATATTTTCTAGGATTTCGCTGTAAACTTCTTTCATCTTGACATTATGGAGCTGGAAAATAGGACCCACACCGAACCAAGAAAAGCACTCCCATAGCATTATTGAACCGCCTCCATGTTTAACTTTTTTTTTCCTGTAACAGTTGTGAAATTCTTTTCCAATTAGTTTTCGAACATTTCTTTTGCAATATATTAATTAATTTTCGTTTCACCACTCCACAATATATTGCGAAACCGTTCTGCTGTATGAATTTGCAAATCTAGTGCGAACTGTCTCCTATTCCTAATATTTGTGCAGACCAGTAAGGAACAGTTCTTCCTGGTAATGGGTTTTGCTATAGTCTTTTGCAGACCCTTGGTGGACTGATGAGTTGATAATTTTCGCTGCTATGGCTTTAGAAGTGCATGAATGGAACTTTTTTGCCTGCAATATGTTTCGAACATTCGTCCTTGAGGTTGCTTTTACCTAATGTATGTCTACATAATGTATTTTCTGCAGACGTTCTTTTCAAAGCATTTGCTATAAAATAGTGGATCTATACAAGAATTTAGCAATTAATTTGAGTCATTGCCAGCATTTTTCAAAGTTTTCATGATTCGAATTCCTTCAGGAGTACGATGCTTACTACCACCCATTCATTATGAAAAACTGATGCAGTTTTAACTCGATATTATAAGAAACGTCTAGAACGTCACCTTTTTCTGAATAAAAAAAGACAGGAAATCCCTGATGAAGACCAATTACCTATTATTTTGATCAAGTACAAAATGACGTCCTTTCAGTCTTACTGCTGCATTAGTACAAATCACAAGAAATTAATTTCCTTACATACATCGAAAGAAAGGAAATTTGTCTGCTTAATTAACAATACCGTTAAAGTTTGCAAAAATCATTGGCAGACAGTCGATTTCATTGCTACCATTACTATTACAGCTCATTACTTATTATTTTGATCATGACTATAAGAATTTTGTATTTAAATAAAACAAAGAATAATTGAGATATTGAGCTGAAATTTATTCAAGGTGTATGGAATTCAATCACGTTCATATGACACCGCGAGCACGTTTCGAGCGATCGATTTTCCACAAATCTTCCACACATATCGTTCCGGAGAGCTTCTTTTACGTTGTTTACTTGTTGGCATAAACCAACGACTTAACGTAACACCATATGTATAAAGAAATCCAACGGCTTTTAATTGCATGAGAGAGGAGGCCATTCGACCGGACCTTTTCTTGAGATTACTCGATTACCGAATTTCTCCTTCAACAGATCAATTGTTTGACCAGCTGTGTGGCATGTGGCATCATCTTGTTGGAATCACATATCACTTATGTCAAGTCAATCCAATTCTCCGATCATTTTCATGGACGAAAAAATAAAATAATATGTAATCCACACCACACGTCAATTTTTGTGAAGCACTTGTGGGTTTGTTGCTGTCCAATAACGCATATTTTGCTTATTGACAAAGCCATTCAGCCAAAAATGAGTTGCAACGCTGAAGATAAAATTGAGAATTTTTTTCAAACTTTTGCAGAGCCCAATAAGAGAAGTTTCGGCGCTTCAAATGATCAAGATGCTTCAGTTAATTTGATCTTGTAAGGGTGTAGGCTAAGATCTTTGCGCAAAATTCCCCACAATGTGGACTGAGAAATTTCCAATTCAGGTGACCGGCCTGGAATCAACTGATTTGGCTCATTCATACCTGACATACATCAGGAATCATTCATACTTGACGTTTATGAAGCGTTAGACTTAGTTTTAATAGTACAGTCTTAAAGAAAAAATCCGAAAGGATAAAGTTTAGACTAACTACCTTGGATAGCATAGTTGTACATTACTGCATCGGTTTGCTTCATTACTCCACTGCGTTAAACTTAACTTTAAGAAGCTAAGTTAAGTGGATCATAGTAGTCCATATTTTAGTGGACCATGATTCCAAAATTTATTGACTGAAAAGAGCCACCAGTCAATAATTAGAAGTGAGTCGTTTTTTTTTAATCTTAAATTGGTAGCTAATAAGTAGAGTAATGTTATGTGAAACTCTACCCCGCGAGATAAATTTTGGTAGTTCGATTGCGCTGTTGCGAATGCTTAGGTTGAGTTGGTATGGGGTCTGACATGTTATCTTTCATCTGCCGATTATAAATTTGGCGCCGGCTCTACCGGCATTTATTTAGCTAAATACAAGCATAACTTAATCTAAACTTAACAACTTAATCTAAACTTAAAAAACTAAATGGTTATATGGGGGATGATTGGAGGTTGTTTGTGGTTAAGGGCATTATGGCATTTATAGCGAAGAAACGCAGCGTGTCGGTCTTATGAAGGGGATGATTGGGGGTTAGGTATGGTTAGGGCATTACGGAGTACGAATTTACTCAAATTAAAATCAAAAAAGCGTGCCGCATTATTCTTGATAATGGTTCGTTATATCCGTAGTTAGTACGATGAGGAGGTACACGGAAAAGAGAAACAGACCTGAGGTTACGGGGATTGGTATTTAAAAACATACAGAAAAGCTACAATCCGTCTGGAACGGATCGTATGATACCCTATCCTCCTCTCTATAAAGTGGTCATGGCCAAATTGCATATTGTACTCAAATATAGCTATAATGTCGAACGTTTGAGGATGTTTCATGTAAAATTTTATCAAAATAGGTTTTTTGATGATAACGCCCCCAAAAAGTGGGCGTGGCCAAAACTTTTGTATGGGTGGATTGTAGGGAATCTGAATGCCTAAATATTTGGTCTTAACAAAATTTTTCGGTTTCATACAATTTAGTGAAGTTATAAAAAAGTAGGCGTGGCAGTGGGCGGATTTAAAAAATTTTTACACTTGTACTGTATCTTTTTCTCAGAAGCCCTCGATTTCGCTATTGATGCTGATCACGAATATATATACTTTATAGGGTCTATCTCGATTATTTCTCTATGTTACAAACTATGTGTCAAACTTAATATACCCTTAGGATAGGGTATAAAAATCGCTTGGAGTAAGGCGGGACAATCAATGTTACCCGATAACAACTGCTGAATAAAAAGTATGTCGGAAACATCACGACGTTTTTCCAATGACTGAAGATTAATCAGTCTAAGACGATCTACATAGGGTGGCAGGTTGAAGTTGTCAGTCCAAAACAGACCACGTAAGGCGAAGCGAATGAACCTACGCTGGGCAGCCTCGATTCTCACGATATGGGCAGCATAATGTGGAGACCATACTTGGCTAGCATACTCGAGGAGGTGTCTGACGAAAGTAAGATAAGGGGATTTTGTTACGTAGGAGTCAGAGAATTCTTTTGGCCAGCGTTTCACAAATCCAAGTGCTGCGTTGGCTCTACTTATGACGTTGTCGATATGTGATCGAAAGTTGAGTTCACTATCGCAGATGATGCCCAAGTCACGTGCTGACGTGACAGAGGGTACAGGTTCATCATGAATAAAGTAGATCCTAGGTGGAGGTGGGAGACACTTGCGGGAGTAGGTGATGGAGTGACATTTATTGACGTTAAGTTCTAAGCCAATTTTTTTACACCAGGAGAAGCTGTCTATATCACCCTGCAGAAGGCGAGAATCAGCGGCAAATGATATACATTTAAAGATTTTCATATCATCAGCGTAGACCAGAAGATCGGTGTGCCGGATGATACGTTCAGCATCATTTATTGTTAGGGTGAAGATTAATGGTCCAAGATGGCTGCCTTGAGGGACGCCCGATGATGCTGTGACAGGGTCTGATACTGTCGATCTGAATCGAACTTTGTATTGATGGCCACTAAGTATGATTTGATCCATGAGATAAACCGCGGTTGAAATGCAAGGGCTTTAAGCTTAAAAATTGTTTTCAAAAGCCTTACTAAAATCTGTGGCTACGACATCAACTTGATTGCCATCTTCTAAAGCGTTCAATGTACTAGACACGAATACGGTTAAGTTAGTGGTTGTTGATCTCCCTTTAAGGAATCCGTGTTGTTTTGGGGAGAGAATTGGCTTGCAGTGGAAAGACATCGTACACGATGCTCTCGAAGAGCTTAGGTATGCATGAGAGCTTGGCAATTGTTCGATAATTAGAAACTTCGCTCTTGCATCCTTTTTTGTGGATAGGGGTAATGTAAGCGTCTTTCCATAATTGGGGAAAATTTCCTTGTGAGATGGAAAGTTGAAAAAGAGTAGTTAGAGGCAGTGTACTATGGCGGGGACACCCTCAGGACCAGCAACCATTGATGGAAATATGTCCATGGAGACGAGGGAGGTCTGTGTAGAGTTGTTCAAATAGCAGAAATAATCAAGATCGGGTTCATGAAATTGAGCGAATAGGTTTGCAATTATTTTAGGGTCTGTCGAGGAGGAGTCAGAGTAGTTGAGAGTAGATGGATAGCCGTCAGATTTTCTTTTGTGTTTAATGAATTGAAAAAATCTCTTGGGGTCGGCTATTAGGTTTATATACACAAGTGTACTTCAGGAAGTCAGAGTCGTATGTAGATACAAGTTAGGACTGCCATAATTTGTTCCTATTATTGCGAAGGGAGCGTAACTCTTTATTATACCAGGATGAAAAAGACGAGCAGTTTTTTTTTTGTAGGTATGGCACGCGTAGAAAATCGCGAGGGCGTGGTCAATGGGCAAATGTGTAGAGACGGTTTTATGTTAAGAAGTAAGCTATTGAGTTTGATGAAATTAGCTTTACGAAAATTAAAGCAATAAGTGTGCTCTGAGACTGGGTTTGTATTATCGTTGTATGAAAAGGATAAGAATAGTGGGAGGTGAAATCGGTCCAAAGTCGAAAGAAGATGATTGCTCTCCGAGACTATGGAACTATAGGCGTCGGACGAGAAGATGAGGTCAAGTTGTCTATTCAAATTGTTACGTATGCCACTTACTTGGAATAGGCCAGATTCAGAGAGCCAATCAGTTAAGAGGATTTCCTTGTCGGAGGTGGCATTGGGAATATAGTGGGATTCATCATCAGATTGAGACCATTGGAGATGCGGAAGGTTAAAGTCCCCCAAAACTATGATGTCATCGCATGGGCCAATGGTATCACTCAAGTCGTCGATCGCATCGACGGCAAGTTGGTAAGATGTAATTGCTTGGGATGGATGAATATAGCAATACATTATGTACAGATAGCGCTTGGGTAGGGATATCTTGGCACATATAAACTCAAAGTCAACGGTGTGCGAGCTTTTGAAAAAAGTAGCATCGAGTCGGTTATGTATAGCCAGCAGGGTACCCCAGATAGAGCGCCGTAAGTTACTAGTCCATCGTTGCGAAAAGTGTTAAATGCAGCAGGAAATATTTCGCTGTTATTGATATTGGGGGTTAAATTTGTTTCCGTCAGGGCAAAAATGTCACAAGGGAGTTTTTGGGAGTTAATTTTTTGCGTAATCCTCTGACATTTTGATAGTAAAGCGACAGATGTTTCGGTGTGCTTATTGGGTATAAGGACAAGAGACTGTGCTGGAGCATTGATTAGGGACGGTAATATTTATTTGAGTCGGCCCTGTTTTTTTGAAGGAGGGAAATTCTTTTAGAGCTCAGGTAGGAGGCAAATGAGGATAAATCTTCAGAAATCTTTTGAGGTGAAATATTAAAAGCTTCATGACAGTTGTTGAAAATCCGTCGTAAAGTAGGTGTGTGAGTAGAAAGACCTTCTTGATGAATGGCTACCATGACCTTTGTTTTTGATTTACCATCGATACATACGGCGTCGGGTTTGTTATGGAGGTAAGCAAGGTACAGTCGGACATTATTATATATTCCGCGGAGTCAGCGGAACTTATCGTAAGTTTGACCGTGGGAGGGAGAAGAGGGTCGATACAAGAAGGAGAAGGTTTGGATGCATTAGTGAGAGGAGTAGCAGTATTGACAGAGGGGACGGGATGATTGGGTACGGGATTTTGGTAGGGAGTATTATTTATGTGATGGGAGGCAGTGTTAACAGAGGGGAGAGAAGAAGTTGCAGGTGAAAGGTCAAAAGAGACGCGATTGGTATGAGGTTTGTTAAGGTTATGCGAACGCGTGAAATTGGGATATTTAGGAGCGGCATTGAAATTAGGAAATAATACTGTTTTAAATTGCCAATTTGGCATGGGGGATTATAATTGATGGAAAGAGATTGGGGAAGGGGGGACTTAGGATCTTTATTACTAGACTTAAAACTAGGGTTAGAGTTGGGCTTAGAGCTAGGGTAATTTTTCTTATTTCTAGACTTAGAGTTAGGGTTAGTTGTATTATTATTATTATTAGAAGTTTTAGACTTAAAACTAGATTCAACGTAAATATTATTATTAGAAGTTTTAAACTTAGAACTAGATTTAACGTTAATACTAGCGCTGGACCATTTTTTGACGCTTGCGTCCCCTATTCTGAGCGCATCGTCGGTTGAGCTCGAAAACAACCAGTCATATCTTGATGGCATTTTAAATTTGAAGATGGCGGGCTTACGGGAAATTTTATAGCAATCTATTACCTTAATAGCAAGTCTGGAATGAAAAAGGTTCTGCACCCATGATGCATTGAGACGCGAATCTCACGGTGAAAGTCGACAAGTTGTTGTGAGTTTATTTGTTTAGCCTGTGGTTCCGATGGGTGCCGCTGAGTGATGTTAGCGACAACGGAGGTCGAGATAACTGCGGCAGAACTTGAAACGTCTGGTATGGCTGATTGAAGAGGAGGTGGATGAGGTTCTGATTCACGGGAAGCAGCTTGAAGTTCAGCAAATAAACTTTGTTGAGAACTAACCGTGTTGGGGAGTTGGTGACATTGGCTCAGGATCATCTTGTATCAACACTGAATTCATATGCATGTGTCGTGGTTGATGTGACGGTGACGCTGTATCATAGTATAACAAGGCAGGTTGTTTGATGGATGGTTGTGTGTCGATGATTTTCGTGTTAAGCGTTCTAATTTCTTCACCCAAATCACAAATCATCAGTTGAGTTGACATCAGTTCACTGGCGATAGTATCCATTCTGTTAATAAGTCCAACGTGAAGTGGGTCAGATTGACGAGGGGGCGGTGACGTAATTGAGGAAGGACCCTGAAAGTGTACCTCGAGGTCGGAACGTAGGGACCCAATATTAGCACAGATTTTGGATTGTAAGGAGTCATTGAGAGAGGAAAAGTAGTTTTTTAGATCTTCGAACTGACTTGAATTAGTCAGTTTCGTCGTTATTTCACCAAGACTTCCCACTTGTTTTTCTAGGTTCCTCAAAAGGGACTTGCGCACAAGACCAGATGACTCAACAGAGGTGTTAAGATCATCAACACATTTAATTAGTTCATCAATCCTGGAACTTTGATCAAGAACTTTTTTAAAAGAGCTCTTATTAAAATCGAGCATAGTGTCAGATGAGTCACTTAGGCACTTGATCGCGAGCATTAAGTGTGAGAGAGTAATTTGTTTACATTCATCACAATAGAATAAAAAGTTGTTCAGGTATTCTTTGAGGTAGGTCGAAGATCGCTTGCTCATTCCGGTGCAAAGCGGGTAAAACAATTTGCCACAGAGGCCACTACATTTAACAAAGTCAGCATTAAGTATTTCGCTGGAGCAGAGGGTATTCCCGCAAATATTTTCCATTTTTCGTTTAGCAGAGTTCAGTATCACGAAAAAAACAAAGGAAAGAAAAGAGGAAAAAACTGGGTTAATAACAAGGGGGTGAACAAACCGAAAAACGCTGACACACTTTTGTATGAAGACGTAAAGCGCCGAGCGATCAATGAGTAATTAGCGAAAAAATTAACAACGCGTGTAGCGGAAAGGAGACAGGTTTTAATAGTTGAACGGTCAGAATGCAACTGACCGTTGACCGTAATAGCAAACAAAAGCTCTTTACTGGCTTGAGCAACAACGAACGAAAGTTCACATGTCAGGCCCTACGCTTGGTTTGATTAAATTGGTTTAAGTTTCCTATTATAATAAAAGTCTATAATACAATTTTTACAAGAACAATTTTTGATAAGAAAATAATTCATTATTTCTTAACGTACTTAGACTGATTTTGATGAATGTTTCACCAAAATATTATGAAATTATTTCCCAAATGGCCCTTTAAACCAATGGTTCTCAAATAAATTTTTTCGCGTGCCACTCATGTGCATTACGGTTTAAAAACGTACCACAAGCATTACTTCCGCGTACCACCATATGAAAACCGTTGCTCTAAATCATTCCACAGACACGCCTACTATTCAAAAGTTTCATATTTTTACTAAAAATCGAAAAATATTTAAAGCAAAAATATAGAAATTCAAATTGTCTACAATTCAACCGTACATTATATATAGCCACGCCCACTTTTTGGTGGTATTTCTGCTAAAAATCCAATTTTGATTAAATTCCGCAAATCTTACTTTTTAATAGGGAACAACTGCCAAATGTAAACAAATTTTCAAGTTCAAGATAACACTTGTATTCAGTATACTCTGGCAAATTAAAAATTAATAAATCGTGTTTAATTTTATGGTTAGTCAAAAACAACATCGGCTCGGAACAGGTTACCGCAGCTAATTTATATTTGCTCATGAAGTTCAAGATTCAGTGCATCAAATGTGTTACCTCTCATCTTATAGTTTGCTGTAGCTTAAGGTTTATAGTTAATAGAACTCTATGTCATTGAAAAAAATACCTCTTTGTTAGAGGTAGCCGCTCACTAAAATCTGTACTGATATGAATAACTTTTGCTACGGAACTAATTGTTTATATTATATAGTATATATGTGTACTTATAGACACATATGTATGTATATTTAAAAAAAAATAATAATAATTTTTTGTACTCCAAATCTTATTTGAAGTACGATACGTTTTTATCCCAAATCGCAGATTTGCTATTTTCCAAGTTAAAATTGTTATTGAGTTTGATACTCCAACTATTGTATTATGGATTTGTAATGATAAAAAACCTTATACTATATTTAACATTCTTAAAAACATTTTTTGGCTTCTGAAACACTATGGGCGTGCGAATCTGTGGCATTATATAACTAAATAGTAAATTTTTTTTTTTTTTTCTGAGTTTATCTTCCCATTTCAGCGCATAGCTGAAACGTACCTATTCCGATGGGATTAGGCTCAGATGGAATACAAATTTTGTTCTAACTCTTAAGATTATTATCGCACCTAGTTTATTAAACCAATTAGCAATTTTTTTCTGATAATTGTCTTTTGAAAATTTAAGAAACCTTTTTTTGTCGGTTACCGTTTTCTTTTAACAATATTAATCACTTTTTTCTTGTGATCATGCTACATATGTATGTATGTATGTATGTTGCTTTTTTTTTTTTTTATTATCTAGCTCGTTCAAAGGGTTTTATTCTTCGTAATCTCCTAGTCAGATGGGCAGCATTAAGTTGTTAATAGTAAATCCTACTGCGTACCGGAGAATGATAAAAACATACAGAAAAGCTACAATCCGTCTGGAACGGATCGTATGATACCCTATCCTCCTCTCTATAAAGTGGGCGTGGCCAAATTGCATTTTGTACTCAAATATAGCTATAATGTCGAACGTTTGAGGATGTTACATGCAAAATTTTATCAAAATCGGTTTTTTGATGAAAACGCCCCCAAAAAGTGGGCGTGACCAAAACTGTTGTATGGGTGAATTGTAGGGAATCTGTATACCTAAATATTTGGTCTTAACAAAATTTTTCGGTTTCATATAATTTAGTGAAGTTATAAAAAAGTAGGCGTGGCAGTGGGCGGATGTAAAAAAAATTTACACTTGTACTGTATCTTTTTCTTGGAAGCCCAGATATGAAATTTCAGCGTCCTAGTTAATAATTTAAGGCCGAAAACTAGGTTTTGTGATGAAAACGCCCCCAAAAAGTGGGCGTGGCCAAAACTTTTGTATGGGTGGATTTGAATGCCTAAATATTTGGTCTTAACAAAATTTTTCGGTTTCATATAATTTAGTGAAGTTATGAAAAAGTGGGGGTGGCAGTGGGCGGATTTCAAAA
This sequence comes from Xylota sylvarum, assembly GCA_905220385.1. Classification (NCBI taxonomy): domain Eukaryota; kingdom Metazoa; phylum Arthropoda; class Insecta; order Diptera; family Syrphidae; genus Xylota; species Xylota sylvarum. Next base: position 38,836,811 of record LR999959.1, read on the forward strand.
ATTTTTACACTTGTACTGTATCTTTTTCTCAGAAGTCCAGATATGAAATTTCATCGTCCTAGCTCAAAATTTAAGGCCCAAAAAGCGGTGACATACGGACGGACGGACGGACGGACGGACGGACGGTCATCGCTCAATCGATTTCGCTATTGATGCTGATCACGAATATATATACTTTATAGGGTCTATCTCGATTATTTCTCTATGTTACAAACTATGTGTCAAACTTAATGTACCCTTAGGATAGGGTATAAACATACAGAAAAGCTACAATCCGTCTGGAACGGATCGTATGATACCCTATCCTCCTCTCCATAAAGTGGTCATGGCCAAATTGCATTTTGTACTCAAATATAGCTATAATGTCGAACGTTTGAGGATATTACATGTAAAATTTTATCAAAATAGGTTTTTTTATGATAACGCCCCCAAAAAGTAGGCGTGGTCAAAACTGTTGTATGGGTGAATTGTAGGGAATCTAAATACCCAAATATTTGGTCTTAACAAAATTTTTCGGTTTCATATAACTTAGTGAACTTATAAAAAAGTAGGCGTGGCAGTGGGCGGATGTAAAAAAAATTTACACTTGTACTGTATCTTTCTCTTGGAAGCCCAGATATGAAATTTCAGCGTCCTAGTTAAAAATTTAAGGCCCAAAACTCGGTTTTGTAATGAAAACGCCCCCAAAAAGTAAGCGTGGCCAAAACTTTTGTATGAGTGGATTGTAGGGAATCTGAATGCCTTAATATTTGGTCTTAACAAAATTTTTCGGTTTTATATAATTTAGTGAAGTTATGAAAAAGTGGGCGTGTCAGTGGGCGGATTTCAAAAATTTTTACACTTGTACTGTATCTTTTTCTCAGAAGCCCAGATATGAAATATCATCGTCCTAGCTCAAAATTTAAGGCCCAAAAAGCGGTGACATACGGACGGACGGACGGACGGACGGTCGTCGCTCAATCGATTTCGCTATTGATGCTGATCACGAATATATATACTTTATAGGGTCTATCTCGATTATTTCTCTATGTTACAAACTATGTGTCAAACTTAATATACCCTTAGGATAGGGTATAAAAAGGCACACAAACCGGGCACAAATATGCAAATGTTGGATGTGTTGGGCTTAAAACCAAAAAAGAATAACGATCGAATAAATGCAAAATCAGCCGCATACTACGCAGTTCACACATACATATATACATATATACATATATGGAGACATTCAACCCACTTAGGATGCTTTAACTCCTATTGTTTTGATTTTAAGCTAGTCAAATATTTCAAAAGTTTGAAGCAATAACCTACCTTCAAGAACGCCTCACTGAAAAGTCAGAGGATGCAATGACCCTTATCACGCTCATTGAACTTTCTCTGTTTTTGGGCATAACATACATACATAAAACATTAAGAGGTAAATTTTTCTACTTGTTACACACTTGTATATTCATACATGTAATTTATTAAGGGTTTGCTTGTACCACATGAGATATCCGCTCTTATTAACCTATGTACATACATATGCACATAAAAAATAGTATTTATGATAATAATAGGCTCACCTTCGGTTTTAGACTGTACGGACGATGTAGGCTCCTTTAATTCAGTATGTTCCAGGCGTTCTTCATTACTACGTAAGCTGGACTTATCCATAGTAAGAACAGTATCAGTTTTGTTACTAAAAATCACATTTTTACTAATTACTACTAACAGCACCGCAAAGGTAATAAAATAACTCTTCATCATAGCACTCGTTGAAGCACATACGGGAATAAAATACTATTCGGCGTCGAAATCTGGAACTTGTTCTGGATTCGATTTTTCGACCACGACTACATTATGAACATACAAGTAATTCTAGCGGATATCTTAGTATCATTGGTCACAATTCATTATACCATTTTTTAATTGTGGGACAGCATCTGCAAAAAAAGAGATGAAATGATTTAGTTACTTGACGGAATTTACATATGTTTTTTATTATGATAAAGCTAAATAGTTAAATATAAATACGTATCCACATAATGTAAGTAGTTCGGATTTCGAAACACTAAAGAAGAGCTGATTGGAACCCAACAAACTTGTCCTACTAGTGAATTTTGAAAATGTATAAGTACCAATTTCTAATGATAAATCAAACAAGTGTAATACAAATATATATACAGAAATAGAAGCTGGTTTTTCCATAAAATAAAACAATAATGAATTAAAACAAAAACTTTTCGGTTTTTGTACCCTATCCTAAGGGTATATTAAGTTTGACACATAGTTTGTAACATAGAGAAATAATCGAGATAGACTCTATAAAGTATATATATTCGTGATCAGCATCAATAGCGAAATCGATTGAGCGATGACCGTCCGTCCGTCCGTCCGTCCGTCCGTATGTCACCGCTTTTTGGGCCTTAAATTTTGAGCTAGGACGATGAAATTTCATATCTGGGCTTCTGAGAAAAAGATACAGTACAAGTGTAAAATTTTTTTACATCCGCCCACTGCCACGCCTACTTTTTTATAACTTCACTAAATTATATGAAACCGAAAAATTTTGTTAAGACCAAATATTTAGGCATTCAGATTCCCTACAATCCACCCATACAAAAGTTTTGGCCACGCCCACTTTTTGGGGGCGTTATCATCAAAAAACCTATTTTGATAAAATTTTACATGTAACATCCTCAAACGTTCGACATTATAGCTATATTTGAGTACAAAATGCAATTTGGCCACGCCCACTTTATAGAGAGGAGGATAGGGTATCAGACGATCCGTTCCAGACGGATTGTAGCTTTTCTGTATGTTTTTTTTAAGCTTCAGAACAAGAGTATCTCTACGTACAAATGTATTTTTATTTAATAAAATTTAATAAAATTTATTTATTTTAATAAAGTTAAGTACTTAGAGTAACGTATGTATACATATTACGGTTCCTGTACCATATACGAAGGTCTACTATGGATCGTGATGGATCGATTATGGTACATACTGTTTTAGGATAGCCTAACCTCATAACCCTACTTAACCTAACCTAACATAATAAGTATATGAGAAACAAACTTCACAATAGAATTGTGTTATGCTTTAAAACAAAGTATGTACCTATCCTATCACGATTCAGGGCAATGTTCATTTAAACATTGCTGATCAGCAAGCCAAGAAAATCCACAACTTTACACTTTACTTAGTATGCATAGTCTCGGCCGGAGATGGTATCGAACTCAATGCAAGCAGCAGAATCGAGAAAGACTGGACTGATTTCAAAATGCTACCAAAATTCTGAAAGAGTTATTTTTATTGCCTGTTCAACTCCAGTGATGGGTCAATACAAGCGTTGCTATTGGGACAGAAAGTGTCAATCTGAACTCTTATTATCAACCGGAACAGTTGGAATCTATTTTTTACAATAAGCTAAAGTGTCCATCACATTTTAAAAATGTTGAATGCTTTTGGACATTTTTCCACAATTTGCAGATTAAGCCATGTTGGTTGTTACGACTAAGCACATAGGATAGGTTAGGTTGAATATGGTTATGAATTAACCATAAAAGACATAAACATCGGGATCCGTAGGAATGACTAAGTAGCAGTATCAAAATATAAATAAGAAAACAAAACAAATATTTGACGCGGCAGTCCATGGGACCTCATCTCACAACCAATCTTGTTGTGCTTGCTATATTCTTTCACAAATGGAATGCGCCTACTGTTTAATGCCGTGTTTGAAGGGTAATTTTTCATTTGAGAATCTTTTTCATGACAGTTTTGTTCTTTACATGGATTATTAAGAAGCATAAGGAGCTAAATTTTTGTTTCCTTAAAATCACATTACAAGTCGTGGAAGATAAAGGGTTATCTCACAAATTTGCTCAACTTGTAGGAAATGAGTCGATACTAAAACGAACTTAATGTTCCCTTGCCCGGGGTATAATGAGGATCGGAATCTGCAAATGGAAGTGTATGTACTAACTCGTGATGAGCATGGCGGATTAACTCAGAAATGCAACAAAAGACAAATTGATACGAATTGAGCTGGCTGCTTATGAATATAAATACATTCTTAGTTACACGCATTCACACTACGGCAGATCCTGGAGAAAACCAAAGAAGTCCCGATCGATACTCACCATCTCTTTATCGATTTTAAGGTCGCATGTGACAGCATTTATGAAGACGAGATACACACAGACATGTCTAGTTTTGGCATTCCTGCCAAACTCGTCAGATTGTGCAGAATGACGATGGAGAATGCCGATGGAAAGGTTGGAAGTAATCTCACCAAGATCTTTGATGTCAAAAAAGGATTCAAACAAGGTGATGCGATGTCGTGTGACTTTTTCAACAACATACTTGAGAAAATTGTGCGAAACTCGCAATCCAACATCAGAAGCACAATTTTCCAAAAGTGTTTCGAATTACTTGCATACGTTGATGACATTGACATAATTGGCAAAATATAGCGAGCTGTCACTGGTTTGCAAATTTTGGAACATACGCGTTTGTTGATGCATGAGGGTAAAACGAAGTATATGGAGTCAACAAGAATAGACGCACAACATCGACGAATCGCACAGAACGCCACATTAGACAGCTATAACTTTGAGGGAGTTAGGAACTTTGTCTACCTCGGCTCTGCTATAAACTCCGCTATAAACTCTGACAACAATATCACATCAAAAATCAAACGATTACACTTAGAATCGCTATTTATTGGGCCTAAGAATGCAATAGAGAGGCAGTACAACCACGCCCACTTTATAATGGCTGCATAAGAGAATAGGGTATCAAATGATCCGTTCCAGGCATATTGTAACTTTTCTTCCTTTTTTGACGGTTTAAGAAACCGATTTTGATGTTTTCAAACCCACGTCTAGGTATGTATTCATATACATATGTTCATACAAAAATACATATATACATACATTCGAAGTTAGCGTTGGAACCGTATCCAAAAACATACAGAAAAGCTACAATCCGTCTGGAACGGACCGTATGATACCCTATCCTCCTCTCTATAAAGTGGGCGTGGCCAAATTGCATTTTGTACTCAAATATTGCTATAACGTCGAACGTTTGAGGATGTTACATGTAAAATTTTATCAAAATCGGTTTTTTGATGAAAACGCCCCCAAAAAGTGGGCGTGGCCAAAACTTTTGTATGAGTGGATTGTAGGGAATCTAAATGTCTAAATATTTGGTCTTAACAAAATTTTTCCGTTTCATATAATTTAGTGAAGTTATGAATAAGTGGGCGTGGCAGTGGGTCTTTATAGGGTCTATCTCGATTATTTCTCTATGTTACAACATATGTGTCAAACTTAATATACCCTTAAGATAGGGTATAAATATAGTACAGTACCCCCACTTTATTAGAAGCTGATGCAAAGACAGAAGGGTAGGGCGCAGTCGGTTCCAGACTGATAGTAAAATTTCTGCATGCTCTTATTAATTTTTTACAATACACCTGTATTTTTAGAAATACATACATACGTATGTATATAGTTACGAAATTTTATAAAAACGAAAAAACTTTACATCGTGGTTGAAAGTACGAAAATATACTATGGTATCCATTTAAGGAAATAAGTTGCAAATTACATCGCTTTTAATGAATATGTACATTTCTGAACATTGTTGTACAGATTTACATACATACATAGCTTGTTATAAACGGCTGTTAGCTGCTGCTGTTCGTAAGCTACATCCTTAAGCAAAAAAATTACGAGCAATATCATAGTAGTGCCTATGGGCAGGTGGAAGGCGTTTACGGGAAGAACTACAGTGGGAATATTTAACGTCGAAAAGCTGCAACTGGACCACTGGAACATTTTCGAACGCATATCCCGATGTCTCGATACCGAAGACCAATGGTAACGCTGCCAATATGCCATCAGAAATGCCGCAACTGATGTGCTGGGTTTCGTTCGGTCACCACCAAGAAACCCATTTTCTGATGAAGAATGCTGGCAAGCAAATGCAGCTAATCAAGAGGCATACAAAGCGACGTTGCAGGGAAAAATAAGAGCAGTTCGCGAGCTCTACGCGCCTATGAGACGGCTTCTCCGAAAGAAGAAAACAGAGCATGAAAAGGAGGAGTTTATACTTTAGGTATAATGTATGGAAGTTTTACCAACAGGTAAAAAGAACAGAAACCTGTAGAGATAAAGAACGACACTTCTTAGTAGAATCGCAGTCGGTTCTGAGAATATGGAACAATGTATTCTGCAGACTGTATAACGGCGACAAAAACCAACATCGCGCTGTCAGGCAGAATAAACCATTCAACATAGAATCCTCAAAAAGGAGTTAGGATAGCAAAATCTAAACTTAAGTCCAACAAGGTTGCTGAACCTAATGACCTACATGCAGAGTTATTTAAAGCAGCTGAAGGTGACTTAATAGAGAGCATGCACCAACTCATCTCTAAAATTTGGTCAGATTAGTGCAGGCCTGATGAATGGAATCTCAGCACTGTTTGCTCGATTCACACGAAAGGAAACCCCTTAATTGCGCCACTTACAGAGGTATTAGTCTCCTCAGCATCGCGTACATCTTATCTGCCATCCTATGTGAACGTCGAAAACCTTTCGTCAACAAACTAATTTGCAGGAAAGTCCACAATCGATCAAATCTTCAAACTTCGGCAGATCCTGGTTTTACAGGAAGTCCAAATCGATACCCACCATCTTTTCATCGATTTTAAGACCGCATTTGACAGAATTTATAGAGAGGAGCTATACAGAGCCATTTCTAGTTTTGACATTCCTTCCAAACTCGTCAGATTGCGCAGAATGATGGAGAATTCTCGCTGCTCCATCAAGGTAGGTAACCATCTCACCGAAACCTTTGATGTCAAAAAAAAGGCAAGGTGACGCTCTGTCATGTGGTTTTGTGCGATTTTTTGGATTGTGCGAAACTCAAAAGTCAACACCGCAGGCACAATCTTCCAAAAGTGTGTGCAGCTACTAACGTATGCCGAAGATATTGATATTATTGGCAGAACACAACAGAGTGTCTGAAGCGTTTACCAATATTCAAACGAAAGCGATAAATGTGTCTAGCGATAATTGAAGACAAAAAAAAGTATATGCTGTCAACAAGAAGAGACACACAACATCGACAAATTGGACAGAACGTCACAATCGACAACTATGTATAACTTTGAGGAAGTAAGGGACTTTGTCTACCTCGGCTCTGCTATAAACTCTGATAATAACATTTCAACAGAAATTAAACGAAGAATAACTCTTGCCAATCTCTATTTTTTTGAGCTGAGAAGGCAATTGAGTAGTACATCCCGAACAGCTAATGAGACTCTATATAAGACCTTGATCCTCTCAGTCTTGCTTTATCGCTCTGAAGCTTGGACTCTATCTAAAGCGGATGAAGAAATCCTCGGTCGCTTCGAGAGAAAGATTCATCTTAAAATTTTCGATCCCTTTTGGGTTGACGGGCTTTGAAGGAGACGATTTAACGACGAACTATACGAGCTATACAGCGACATCGACCTAGTCAAAAAATTGGGCATCAGCGGATGATGGAACGCTCGTGCCACCTAAGTAAATAAGCTGCTACAATTTTGCCACTGACGGTAAACTCAACTGATAATGAGAGTTCAAAATAAAAATATGTGTACACACATGCATATTTCTATATGTGTATAAATAAAATTAAATTTAGAATCCAAAATTCTGATTTAATTTACGATCTGCTCGTAAACAAGTTTTTCTGCACAATTTGTAAAAATATACAAATTCACGTAAATGTCCTCTGTTTACGAAGTTTATGGATTTTACGAGACATTTTATATACCCACATACCTACAGTGAAAATTGTCGGTTATTTTGATTAAGGTTCCCTAATATGCATATCGGGTTTTAAAAGAAATCGATCTTTTAAAAGTGCAATGAAATTAGTTACTGCGAACTTGAAACCGAGCATTTGACACTACTGACTGAAAAATGTTACATACCAGAAAAACTATTAATAAATCTATAAATAGAATATAATATGTACTTATGCATTTACATTCCTTCTAGACATGTTTTCAGTTGGGTAGATTGTTTTTTAGTTTAGCGGTTTGAAACTCAGGCATCATTAGGTTTCAGTATATGTATATTCCATGGGTGGTGTCCGCTCGAGCGGGTCGATTTCTTACATTCGAGTTTTGATTTCGTTATCCGAGTATACACTGTTTTATCCAAATTAGTAATTTTCGGATTTCTTACAGAGAATAAATCTGTTAGATTTGATAAATCATTGACAGATATAATTATACATATGTACATATGTAATAAAGCTGAGTAAATCTATTGACTTATTTATAGATGCTGTACGCGCTTATATAATTATTATCAATGCGAAAGATTCAGGAACTTGACCTACTCCAGGTAAAGTTGAGAGAGTGTCATTTAATTTTATAACTAGAACAACCTTCCACACAATTGCTGAACAGATTACTACTACATCATGACCAAAATAAGAAGTTAAACAAATACAACCCGCACTTACCTCTCAGCCATGACGTTCACTACACCGTGAATGCCCACACATACATATAGACATTAAGGGCTTCGTTTGAAGCATCGTATGTCACAAAAAAAAACTTAGAAATCATGAATATACACATGTACATACACTGACAAAAAAAACATTGGTTAAAACAAACATGTGTCATTGCTAATTAAAAATTTGCTTGAAATTGTCGAAACGAGACTTCTTGTTTAAACCAACTATTTTGGCACGGCTAATGAATATTTTGTTTATTTTTATTTAAAGTATCAGACATATTTAATTTAAACATATGTACATATTTGTAGTTGTTTCAATAATGGTTTCATTGTCAATCTACAACTTGATTGTTGATTTAATTGTTAAACAACAATAAATAAGGTAAGATAATAAGTTTGGCAAAGTAAAAGGATTAGATTTTAAGGGTTTTTGCTTAAGCACAATCATATTCAATAAATACAAATCAACCGAATTTCATTTAAACTAAACATATTCATGGTGTGACAATTACGATGCAATTTGTGCAATTTAAGGTACATAAATGTTAAGCTAAATCTTTTGATCCTAAATACATTGTTATAGTCATGAAGATGATCATTTCTTATTACCGAAACGCCTGTAGGTCCTATGCGTAACTGATAATGAACAAATTAAGAATGCTTAGTTTCAATCAAATATAATCTTTGTTTGAGAAACACTTACATTGTGAAAGTATTCAAATTGACTTGTTTTCTTATTGAAACAACTACGAAAGTGACGATGCATAACGTAATTTTCATTTGTGTACATTGATCGTCTTCGTCCAGTATATTTCAAAAATATTCACTTTTCACTAATAAGTCCAGTGTTGGACGTGATTAATTACTATTTTCGTTTTCAAGTGACGCTAATTTTTGGACTGTTAGTGAACAAAAATGATATTTACGTAAGAGACTGTCAATTATTACAACTATTTTACAAAAGACGTTATCGACAGATTGGACTAGACTTTTCGGAAAAGGAATATATCGGGTCGAATGGTATCCTTCCTGAATCAAATTTATTTGAAGAAGCACTTGAGATATTTCAGGTTCGTTTACTTGTTAACTTTAGTGAATTATATAATGCAAAAACTCTTATGTTCTAGATATGGTATGGCCATAGGGAACCCTGGGACGAGATCAAATTCAAATCAAGGAAGATATTCGCGCTAAGGCAAACAAAAATGCTCGAACACAATTTAAAGTATGGTGAGTCTGAAAATAGAAATATGTCCATTGGTAAAAACCAAAGCAGATTAAAAGGAACAAATTAAACATGTCAGCCAAGGAAATGTGGATGTTTTGCCGTTTGTTGACAATTATCATTGTTGATCTTGTTCCTCAAAAAACAAACACTGGGATTAATAATTCCCATTCTCAACAAAATTTTAGATATTGTTTAAAAATCTAATTTTAAAAAAATTGATCTAGTTACTTTGCAAAGTCTTGTATTAAAGCACTATGCTCTATGTATATATTAAGCTCGTCAATTGAAAATTTTACTTTATAATTTATAATCCCTATGTTAAGCAAATGCTAGGGCCTATAAAACATTCTTGGTCATATAGGTTTGAATCAAGACATAAAATACTTTATCTTTAGAAATAAAATCAAGTTTTATTTTTTGTAAAAGAATGATTTCTAATGTAGGAATTCCTGCAGTGATATCTAAAGTACCAAATCCTGGAATTTTGCTTAAAGATCAGCCTTGCTTATTTAAAATACAAAATGAATTGACAGACTTGTTTGATGAAATATTTGTTTATATTCAAATCCCAATGGAAAAATAAATTTACTTTTATAAAATATTTTTAATATTATACTACTTTTAACTAAAAGGTAAAAGCAAAAACAAATGTAATATAAACAAAAATAAAAACAAAATATAACCATCGAAGCAAAACATGATTTTTAATTCAATTTTAAGGTGGAGAACCATGACTGTAAGTATGAGTAAATTTACAAGATACATACATACATATTTTTTGTTTTTATAATCACGATTTAGGGAGACATGGTTAACATGGTAATGTAAGTATGGATACTTTCAATGAAGCACCCCAATTTTACAATACTTCAATAGTTGATCAACAATGATCATACTTTCCCATGTACATACAAACAGAATAATTTTAGCACAAACACAAGTTTTTTTTAATAAACATTTTTATGTTTAAAAAAACACTGTCTCTCGGTTTCTTTTATCAGGGACTGTGTTTGTTTCAGCACAAACAACCTGATGCCACTATGCGTTGTGATAATTTAAATACGAAATTGAAGATGCCGTAGTTAATTTTACCAATGAAAATTGTTATGTTTAATGTTTTTAAAATTACCAATGCAACACATTTGTTGAAGTAACAACGACCATTGGTTGACGCAAAATCAAGTAAGGTTCGTAGTAGATTTTTCCAACGTTTTTCTTTCGGTGTACAGAAACATACATTCATACATACATATGTAGGTACACGCATAGCTGTATGTGTACATAAGTATGTGTATGAATGAAACAAAATCAGGTTAACCCTAATGTCAACCAAAAACAAAAGAACCATGTTGACTTTGTTCGTACAACAAATCCCAAAAAAATATTGGATTTCGGAAGCAGTACGGAGTACGGAGCAATATAGAGTATGTTACCTGATCAAAATTGGTTGTGATCAGAAAATTCGGTAAGATATTGGATTTTTCTTCGAAGCTTTGAATGTAAGAGTACCTACCTACATATATTAAGTTTGATACATAGTTTGTAACAGAAATAAATAACCGAGTAAGACCCTAAAAGTGTATATATTCGTGATCAGTATCAATAGCGAAGACGATTCAGCCATGTCCGTTCGTACGTGTGTCCGTATGTCCCCACTTTGTGGGCCTTAGATTTTGAGTTAGAAGAATACAATTTCATTTCTGAGCGTCTGAGAAGGAGAAGCAGTACAAGTGTAAATATTTTTTTAATGCCGCCCCCATTTTTTCAGAACTTTCAGAACTATTTTGCCAGAAATATGTACATAGGTACTCAAATTATCTCTATACACCCATACATTGTATGCAGCCACATCTGGGGCCGATTTAATTAAAACATCTACATACACACATCTGTACGTATGAACGTTCGGGGATATCATTGTATATCAATCTAAAAACATAGTACGGCCATGCCCTTTATTAGGGCTGATGATACGATCCATTCTAGAAGGCTTGTAGTTTGTCTATATTTTTTATACCCTATCCTAAGGGTATATTAAGTTTGACACATAGTTTGTAACATAGAGACATAATCGAGATAGAACCTATAAAGTATATATATTCATGATCAGTATCAATAGCGAAATCGATTGAGCGAAGACCGTCCGTCCGTCCGTCCGTATGTTTTTGGGCTTTAAATTTTGAGCTAGGACGATGAAATTTCATATCTGGGCTTCTGAGAAAAAGATACAGTACAAGTGCAAAAAATTTTTAAATCCACCCACTGCCACGCCCACTTTTTCATAACTTCACTAAATTATATGAAACCGAAAAATGTTGTTAATACAAAATATTAAGGCATTTAGATTCCCTACAATTCACCCATACAAAAGTTATAACTACGCCTACTTTTTGGGGGCGTTTTCATCAAAAAACCGATTTTCATGAAATTTTACATGTAACAAACGTTCAAACGTTCGACGTTATAGCTATAGTTATACCGGTGCAAATTTGCAGTATCTTGGTTTCCAAAATTGATAGATTTGCCACGTACGACTTTGATATCGTCGTCATCAGTGCGTAAACACGGTGAAATGCTAAGTTGGCTCTTTTTGAACCGCATCAACTCAGTGAATCTTACTCTTAGGTACTTCGCTCCTTTAATCGTTGTTACTATCGTACCATCAGGCATTCTGATATTTATACCACGGCAGTTGTTGGCAGAACTCTTCGCTGTAGTGGCTTAGCAGCACCAAAATTTACCGAATGAATTCCTTCAGCCAGATGCTGGACTAGAGTAAGAAACGTCACGAGGAATAGAAACTATCAGCAGCCTAGCGCCTACGAACATGCAAAAATATTGAAAATTTTCGGAAGATCGCAAGGAAGCAAGGAGCACGTGGCTTTCAGAAAATACTTGGAGACTAGTCGGGGAAGGAAAAACTCTAAAATATCCAGAATTGTTTGCAGAATGACAAAGGGGCTGACAGGACAGAGCTCCAGCCAACACCTGGTGAGAGCCTAAAACATGTCTCTGCTCATTTCGGATCAACGAGGATTTCCCTACGTTTTTTAACCGTGTATTCGCCAGCGATATGCAAACCAAATCAAAATGAGCTACCGAAGTAACAATTTCCTGTATCTATACTTTAATCTCCAGATGATATCACTGGCGTGATTAAAGGACTCAAGAACAATAGGACGATAGGGCTGCATCCAATATAATATATATGTAGATCACTGCTTCACCTGTTTTTAATCGATTTCGAAAGCGGTCGATAGTGTTAATAGAGAGTATATGTATTTGGCTTGTCTTGTGCTGGTGAGGCATACCAGACAAACTTACACCTATTTATTAAAGGAACATACGACGTATCAAAATGTTAAGTTCTGCATAGAGGAACGCTGACAGAGGAATTCCTTTCACCTTTCATATTCCTCTTATTGGGGATAAGTGAGAACCGGAGAAATTCGATGTAGTCTGAGATCTAAACTCAGTCACCATCAATAACCGGCCTTCATCAAATGACAACTGACATGGAGGGAAGCAAACGTCGGCGAACTGAAGATTAACACTTCTACTACTTTATCCTCATAGTAGAGTGTTTCCAATGCCTTAGAAGTATGAAACTGGTTAGCACAGCGCCTGGAAAATGTCCGCCACTATCGCAATAAAGCTGTCAACGTTGCTGAATCGGTGTCTACGAAACATGCGAATATTCTGGACTTTGAGACTTTGTAGCGATATCCTGCGAAATAAATGGAAGGAAGCCACTGCGTCGAGTGTCAGCCTATCTCCCATATGAGATGTCAGAAATTCTATCTGACAAGATGAAAGGACTGATGGCCAGTACTAGGTGGATTTACATCGTGGGATACGTTGCAAACGCGCACCACTAACAATAGGGCAGCACTTTATTTTGTCCACTATAAGCCAACCGTATCCAATAAGGACACTAATCTTAATACACTAATAAGTAATACCTACCCAGATACAAAGAAATGGTGAGGCAACATTTTAGAGATAAGGCAATCCACAACGGCAATCCTTAAGATATATAGTAGACAAGTCAGTAAATAACCTTTGTAAGGTAATGAACATGGCATTTTAGAAACTATGTCCAGTCAGAGGGGTGTCGAAGAGATCTCAACCTCCATTGTAAATTAGCGAACTAAGCTGTAAGAAGAAACTAGTTAGGTATTTTTATAAAAGGGCAAAATTAGTAGGGGATGACGTTACGTGGGATGAATACATAGAAAGTAAGAGAGAGTTTAAGTACTTAATTAGGCAATCTAAAAGGAAATCCTGGAAACAATTCTGCAAGTCGATCGCAGATACTAGCGAAACTTCCAGGCTACGCAAGATGCTGGCCAAGGACCCGGCAGTTCCCAGCTGCATCAAGAAATCTGATGATGCGTGGGGGAAAGCAGGTGGAGGTATTGGAAACATAATTCGAAACTCACTTTCCAGGTGGATTCCATGTCGGGTACTCAGATAATACTAGTTTGTCGGTAGAGGAAGAGGTAATGAATCTCGTCACTTGAAAGAACTTGCGGTGGGCTATTACGTCATTTCAAAGCTCCAGGCCCTGGCAGTATTTTGACAGTTATGCTTCAGAAGGCCCTAGCAAAAGTCAGTAAATCTTCAAACAATGTTTAGGGTTAGGCTACATATCAGCAGCGTGGAGGGAAGTAAGGGCCATCTTCATACCTAAAACAGGTAAATCAAATCACACTCAAGTGAAAGGAATTTAGACGACTGGCGTAGTACGTAGGCGTATTCCTGGCATCGAGTATTCAGGTTTGCGAATCATGCATGCCAGTAGCCCGGGTTACTGGTATCTTTAGAAGATTACACATCCGTTGGCGCAACCAAAAAAAAAACCCTCAAGTGAAAGACTACAGACCCATTAATCTCTCGTCATTCCTTCTCAAGACACATCACAGGCAAGTGTCGCATCGGACGTTTACGCAAAGCTCAAAATACGTATCTCAAGGGTAAGTCAGCAGAAACTACATTACATGAGGTTATAGTGTAGATTGAACTGTACTGGATGGGAAACTAAAATGGAAAGCAACTTGCAATGTCATTACCGTAGTGCTCTGCGCACTACGCCCACAGCTGCACTCGAGCCGTTTCTGTATCTTTGCATTTCCCACTATCTGGCGGATAATAGTGCGCTTCGGCTCACTAACGTAGAGCTCTTCAAGTCCAACAATGAAGGACATAGCTCCAATCTTAGGGAATCACTCCCCGATATCCCTGATGAATCGGATGATATCCTCGGTACCTTCGACTTCGATACAGCCTACGAATATACCCGGAAAGGGAGGATTGGCATAGAAAAGACGTCTCTCAACAAAGTTTAGTTTAGAAATTATACAGATGGTTCCAAAACCAGTGAAGCTACAGGCTCAGGTATAATGTACCCCAAAGACATAAACCTGCAAGTGGCTCTGAGACTTCCGGACACGTGCAGTGTGTTCCAAGCAGGTTCTTGCTGTGCTCAAAGCTGCGGAATTACTATAAATACCTAAAATTTCAAATTTAACCAAAATTCTAATTTTCAATCATCCATACTGAAAGGGTAAACGAAACTGTTTAGTGGAGCGCAACGAATCTCACCGATCCAGTCATTTTTTGGTAGACGTACATATGCACATACATACATATGTAGGTATGTATAAGTAAATTTTTTCGTGAGATTCGTTCCCGAACTTTTTAGCTCTTCGGTTTTGGGGTATTATTCTATTGCGCAATTTAAAAGAGTTATTTGTATGAAAATTTGTTTTAAACATACAGAAAAGCTATAATCCGTCTGGAACGGATCGTCTGATACCCTATCCTCCTCTCTATAAAGTGGGCGTGGCCAAATTGCATTTCGTACTCAAATATGGCTATAACGTCGAACGTTTGAACGTTTGTTACATGTAAAATTTCATGAAAATCGGTTTTTGGATGAAAACGCCCCCAAAAAGTGGGCGTAGCTAAAACTATTCTATGGCTGAATTGTAGGGAATCTGAATACCTAAATATTTGGTCTTAACAAAATTTTTCGGCTTCATATAATTTAGTGAAGTTATAAAAAAGTAGGCGTGGCAGTGGGCGGATGTAAAAAAATTTACATTTCTACTGTATCTTTTCGTCAGAAGTTAAAAATTTAAGGCCCAAAAATCGGTTTTATGATGAAAACGCCCCCAAAAAAGTGGGCGTGGCCAAAACTTTTGTATGAGTTGGTTGTAGGGAATCTGAATGCCTTAATATTTGGTCTTAACAAAATTTTTCGGTTTCATATAATTTAGTGAAGTTATGAAAAAGTGCCCGTGGTAGTGGGTGGATTTAAAAAAAATTTACACTTGTACTGTATCTTTTTCTCAGAAGCCCAGATATGAAATTTCATCGTCCTAGCTCAAAATGTAAGACCCAGAAAGCGGCTCAATCGATTTCGCTATTGATGCTGATCACGAATATGTATGCTTTATAGGGTCTATCTCGATTATTTCTCCATGTTACAAACTATGTGTCAAACTTAATATACCCTTAGGATAGGGTATAAAAAGAAGGATAGGACTTCAATCCAACTGAAAAATAAACGCAACTTTATAAGCAATGCGGTCGTGAGTACTAACGTAAAGGTGTGGAAAAAGTGTTACGTATTAAGGGTCAATTTTACTTCATTGAGCTAATATCACAAGTAATTTATGAATAACTATCGAAAACAAACAAAGAGGCTTTACATTAGATCATTATCAACCCATTACAAATGCTGATCAATGAATTCTTAGCTACCTATGTATGTAGTTCTAATTTAACTTCGATTCGGTTTATGTTAGCTCTGAATAGAGGAGAAAGTTTACGACAAACTGTACTTGTTATAAGACGACATTGGTTTATTGTCATGTCTACGCATACATACATACATAAGTACATATTAGCTGTTCAAATCGGCATCCCACTGTTCCTTCCTGTAACGAAATGGAACGGCCAGGAGCTGGATGTCTTATTACCTATTGATCGATTTAGTTGCAAAGTCTTGGACCAGGTTTACCCCACTTTAATAAGTAAGCACAACAAAATGAGCAATATGATGGTAGAAATAGGGACCGTAAAAATGTTATGACGAAATGACCCTTCAACAAGCCAACAACTTTTCACCTATAGGTATGATACAAGTGTAAGATCGCTAATTGCGAAGGAGCTTTACAGAAATAAATCGACGACTGCAATTTTATGTAAGTATTTAACAAAAAAGTATAAAATTTTTCCAGTTTTTTCTATAATCGCTAAAAAAGTAAAAACCAATCGAACACATACATATGTAAATGTACTGCACTCTTGTACACGTTCTTTTACGTTCTTTATCTGATACAAAGCAAAATGAAAAAGAAAAATCATGACTACAACACCAACTCGACATGAAAGAGCTGCTGACCTCAGACTAATGGTTGCTTATGAGAAATCACCTGCTAAACGTACTTACTATGTGGGTACATATTTTCTGCTACTACAAGAAATAACAATGCAGTCGGCTACATACATACATATGTTGCAGCTATAGAGAAGTGGTACCGACTTCATTCCAAACCTCTTGCTGGGATTTTAAATAAGCATTGTTTTGTAATTATACTGCAATAGAAGGTTAGATTATTGCAACTTCCAATGGACTAAACTGCAAAACATTAAGATAATGGCGCAGTACTGTGTAGTATTGTACATCAGAGAATGTTTGAATAGGTATGGGAACTATTGAGCTACTGATCCGGTCGAGTAGCTGTTCCTAAGCACCTTTTGTAAATGCTATACAAACACATAAATAGATACATATGTATGTATGTATATATACAATAGGTTGTATTGAATAAATAACAGCATAGAGGGTTTCGCAATCGCTGTGCAATGCAGTCGGTATCATGAATGTTTTTAAAACCTGGTTTGTTACTTAGATGGAAGCGCAAGTTTGGACTCCTACAACATTTGGATTGCATTGAGGTGTAATGAAGAATTGTGTTTTCAAAGATAGAAGCAATAGTTGATGTTCTGGCTGGTATTCGAAGGCCATGTATACACCCGTTTATAACTGGATGTAAAGTCCTGGTAAATTCAAATGGGTACACATTTTATATGCATGTACATATCTTTCATTATTATTCATGGTTATCCAAAGGTTTAAATATCAATAGGTTATTTATTTTTTGCATTGGTAATTTATCTAGTTACAGATAAATATCAGTAAACAAAGGCCCTAAAGTGTATGTACGAATATGCATACCTATCTACTTATTTCTAATCGGAAAATATTTAGGCTCATAAACACTTTCTCTATTTAACTGGAATAAGGCGTACGATAAGGTACATTGACGCATATGCATGTATGTACATACTCGTACGTTAAATATTAATTTTTTTTTAATGCAGACAAAAATATGAATACCCATTTAACTCATTAAATAGGTAAATATGATTGTTAAAGATCGAAAGCCAAATATTATTTACTTAGAAACTTCATGTAGTTTAACCTTAGAAAATTCATCGCATTTGTTTCGATCCCAATTTTATCTCCCAAATAAATTACAATATGCATTTACCCTACCTATTATTATGTAAAATCATACAGATTCCAAAGTAGAGCTTTTATTATTCAAATGCATACCAGCGCAGTGTTATTATCCAATGTATTCCAAAGGGGTTTGTATGTATTTATCCATCTAATAACGAAATCCAAATTTTACACATAAGATTGTGTTAATCACAAATACAAATTGATCTTCACTTTAAATATACATAAATATACATATGTATGAATGTATATAAAAATTATACAAAAATTGGTTTTATTTGATATTAAGCACTGATTGATGGGATATTAGATGGCATTTCTAAACAAATATTGCCTCCGCTATTATATTTTTAATTTAAATAACACAATTATCACAAATATTTTTGCACCAAGTAAATAAATATCATTTACTTTTTACTAAAACAGAAAACGACTGAGTTAGCCGAATTCAACGCGTGAGCTCAAGTGCTGCTTTCGACTGACTGAAACAGGTCTACCAAGGTAACGTACAACACCATTCATGTGAAATCGACGTAGGAAAACATGCTGGGAGTAAGCTGAAGAGAAAATTAGTGGAGATACGATACGATACGATACGAGAAACTTAATATCAGCCTTTTACTTGAATTTAAGACTTATATCGTAATTTAATCGTAAGTCATGAAAGCCGATCTCGACACAATAGATAACTACGTATGTTAGATATTAATTAAATCTGCAAATGTAAAAAATTCGGAGTAGGTACATAAATATGTATGTATATGTAGTATATATGTATATGAAGAAGATGGTAGATTGCTTCTCGGTTTTCTCAAAAAATTATTTGACCGGTTGTTCTTATTACCTAAGTTTTAGGTATACGTATGTATTTCATATTTACAATATTTAATTTAACTGAAGGACACATCCTAATTATGTAGTCGACCCATTTTATATGTACATAAGTTTGCAACTTTTTTTTGAAGCGTTCATACCAAATAATTGCTAAGCAAGCAAAATACAACCCTTTAGAAAAACAATACCTTCACAATCGGTTTCCTAAAGACAATATTTTTTTTTTTTCATTTTTGACGCATTTCATTTTGTAATTCATGACTTAAAGCCAAGAAAAAGTGCTTAAAACTAGCTTAACTATCTTAGCTATGTTATGACTAGCTTACTCGTCCCATTCAGGCGCATTCATAGTAAGTCTTCAACTTACTATGTCTTTCAACTTAATATATGTATGTATATATTTGGGCTTTTCAGAAAGAGAAGCAGTACAAGTCACACATCCGGTAGTATAATGACGTAAGTACAACAATTTTGACATAACAAAAGACATAACAATTCATTTCCTTTTTAATGTAAGTAAATATTCATAGAAACCAAATTTAGCATAGTTTAAAGTACTGTAATTAGTCCTTTTTTGTATGATAAATAATATAATAATTAAGTTGTAAGTTATAGTATAACTCATTTTAAATTGAAAAGTTTAGAAAATGTTATTGAACAAAGATTCATAGAAGCTTGGAATTATATTATTTTTAAGCAGATGCAATAGATCTGCTTTCATCTTTGGTGCTAGTGGTATGTGAACGAGTATACTTACTTACTTAACGGGCTCCCGACCCGTGAAGAGTCTCTGCCTGAGACACAGCAGCCTTCCACTCTCTTCGATCCCGGGCACGCTGCTTCCAGTTATCTAGACCAAGCGCTCTGGCATCCGCAATAGCTTGATCCTTAAAACGGAGGTTCGGTCTTCCTTGTCGTCTCGATCCTGGGGGCTGTGATTCGAAGATCCTCTTTGCTGGAGCATTATTGTCCATTCTCTCGATGTGGCCGAGCCAGTGTAGTCGACGTGTTTTGGCTTTTTGGACTACATCCACATCCTGGTACAGCTCATAGAGTTCGCGGATATATCTTCTCCTCCATTCGCCCTCCTCGCATACGGGACCGAATATCCGACGAAGAATTTTTCTTTCGAAAGTGTTTAAAATCTGCTCTCCTTTCCTGCTTATCGTCCAACACTCGGCTCCATACAGCAGAACTGGCAGGATCAAAGTTTTGTAGAGCAAACATTTCGTCTTCAGAGTTAGGAGTTTTGACCCCATTTGTTTCGCCAAACCGAAGTAGCAGCGGTTTCCTAGGGTAAGTCTTCGTCGAATCTCCACTAAGTTGTCATTCGTGGAGTTGATATTTACTCCGAGGTAGGTAAACTCCTTAACCACTTCGAAGTTACTGTTGCCAACAGTGACGTTTTGTCCTAGGCGGTGGACAGATGCTTCTTTGTTTGTTGACAACATGTACTTGGTTTTGTCCTCATTCACTTCAAGGCCAACTCGTTTCGCCTCTTCTTCAATTGCCGTAAAAGCCTCTAACACGGCACGCTGGGAGCGACCGATGATGGCGATGTCGTCTGCGTATCCCAGCAACTGGACAGATTTGTTGAAGATAGTGCCTTCCGTGTTTACACATGCCCTGCGCACTATCTGTTCCAGCACAAGATTGAATAAGTCACATGATAGCGCATCCCCTTGCCGAAATCCGGTGCATGTTTGGAATAGTTCAGAGGAACTGTTGCCGAATTGCACGTTGCACCGCGTGTTATCAGTTTAGCCGGGATCCCGAATTCGGCCATCGCCTTGTAGAGCTCAAGACGATGAATGCTATCATATGCGGCTTTAAAGTCGATGAAGAGATGGTGAGTCTCGACTTGAAATTCGTTGGTCTTTGCCAGGATTTGCCTTAGTGTGAAAATTTGGTCGATCGTCGATCTGCCGGGCCGGAAGCCACACTGGTACGTGCCAATTAGTGTGCTGCAGAAGGGCTTCAGACGTTCACACAGTACGTTGGATAGGATCTTGTATGCGACATTAAGCAGGGATATGCCTCGGTAGTTCTTACAAGACATAGGATCGCCTTTCTTGAAGATGGGGCATATAGAGCTGATAGTCCAGTCATCGGGCATGACTTCATCCACCCATACTTGGTTGATGACTTGGTGCATGCACCCTACCAAAGCATCACCACCATGTTTGAAAAGCTCTGCTGGTAGACCATCAGAGCCGGCGGCCTTCTTGTTCTTCAGCTTTTTGATAGCTGAGCCGACCTCTTCAAAACTAGGAGGAGGATGGATTCTTCATTTACTGGATGCGGGTTCTCTTCTTGCCCTATCACTCTCTCTACCTGCCCATTAAGTAGCTGCTGGAAATGCTGCTTAAATACATCTACTATTCCCTGTGCTTCGGTGACTAGGTTTCCTTCACTGTTTCGAAGAGCCTGCGTTCCGGGCTTGAAGCTAGCTGCCAGTTGCTTGGCTTTCCTGAAAAACATGTTGTTCCTATCGCGGGACTCTTCGATATCCTTGAGCTGGGAGGCTGCGTGGGCCCTTTTCTTCTTACGCAGGATTTTCTTCTCCTCCCTTCTTCTGGTTCGATACTCTTCTCTCGCTGCCCTTGTTTTGCGTTGCAGCGCTTGCAAGTGTGCATTTTCTGTCACCTTTTCCGGCGTACGCATTCATCATCATACCAAGGGCTCTTTTTGGGTGGTGGCTGGTAGCCTATGGTGGTCTCTGCTACCCCTTTGATGATGTCGCGATACTGGTTCCACAGATTGTTGGCGTTTGTGGATGGTGAATGCACAGCGGAGAGTCTCTCACTCAGGCGCTCCCTGTAGGCTCTGGCTACTCCAGACGTGCTAAGGCTTCCAACGTTGAATTTCTTTTTCTGGGCGGTCTGCAGCTTCTTCTCATTGGATAGTCGAGCTCTGAACTTAGCTGCAACAAGAAAATGGTCAGAGTTGACGTTTACCCCTCTGAACGTTTGCACATTCAGAATGTTGGATGCGTGCCTCTCATCTATTAGCACGTGGTCGATTTGGTTGGTGGTTCGACCATCTGAAGAGCGCCAGGTTGCTGTGTGGATTCGTAGTCTTGGAAACCTAGTGCTACTTATCACCGTATTACGAGCTGCTGCAAAATCGATTAGCCGGAAGCCGTTGTCTGTTGTCGTGTCGTGGAGGCTGTGCTTTCCAACTAATCCGCCGAAGATGTTTTCCTTACCGATTTTGGCATTGAAGTCCCCGAGTATGATTTTGACATCATACTCCGGACAGGCTCCGTAGGCTCCGTCCAGGAGGTCATAAAACTCCTCCTTGATAGAGTCTTCAGCTTCGTCGGTAGGGGCGTGTGCACATATTATGCTGATGTTTTGAAATGTAGCCTTGATGCGGATCACAGCCAGGCGATCGCTGATCGGCTTAAAGACAATTATCATTGAGCGTAGCCGATTTCCCACAACGAATCCGCATCCTAACATGTGCAGTCTTTTGTGGCAGCTGTAATAAATGTCGCAATCTTTCCGTTTTTGCATACCTGATCCTATACCTGATGAGCGCTGCCGTTGGCCCAATAAGGGCTCTTCCGCCACCATCTCTTTTCCAAAAACCTGACTTATTCTTGGAAATCTTTATCGGCCTGAGCTCCGAATATATCGAAGTAGCCCAGATAAAGTGTTGTGCTTCCGTTTGAAGCTTTAACGCCACCGTTGACTCCATCGAGAGAGTTCGTCCGCTGTCGTATTTATAGTGCTGCAATTTTCTCTTGGTCAACACTCGCGCTTATAAGTTTAGCAAGTCAGGTCCGGATGGACACCAACCAGTACCCGATGGCTACCACTAGGAGGTAAAATAAGCACAATTGATGCGCAGTAACAGTTACAACACTGGACGTCGCCAGGTTGACGCCAGTCAGTGCCTACCCTATTCCTACAGCATCCAGCCATTTGAACGAGTATGCGGGATTTAAAGTAATATTTCGTATTCCCTTTGCTGCGGAGGAGCACCTGTTTCTTGTTGTAAATTGAACTTGTTCCCAACTTCTTTATAGCTTGGCTTGTAAAGGTGCACATTACCTAATTTTTAGAAACGCAAAATTTTTATTTCAGATATTTTAATCTAATTGTCGTTTATATTTTTTGAGTTATTAAAGGCCATTTTATCACGAAGAAACTTTAAATTGAAAAATCCTTGAAGCCCAATTTTTTCACAATGAAAGGATTTCCTATCCTTCTTACTTACTTATTTAGGTGGTGCTACAGTTCGGGGTAAACCTGGGCCTCAACCAACAAGCCTCTCCAGTTAGCTCGGTCCTTAACTAACTTCCTCCAGTTGTGCACTCCAAGTCGGTTGAGGTCCCCTTCTACTTGTGCGCGCTACCTAAGGCGAGGTCTTCCTCTACTGCGTTGTCCCTCCGGGTTTAATTCGAAGACTATATATTCTCTCTACATCCTAGCCATTTCAAACGGCTGATGCGCTGTTTTGTGACTAGGTCGATGTCGCTGTACAGCTCGTATAGTTCGTCGTTGAATCTTCTCCTCTAAAGCCCGTTAACGCAAAAGAGATAAAATATTTTACGAAGATTTTTTCTCTAGAAACGACCGAGGATATCTTCATCCACTTTCGATAAAGTCCATGCTTCAGCGTCATAAAGGAGGACTGGGATGATCAAGGTCTTATATAGAGTCTCCTTAGTTGTTCGGGATAGGACTCTACTACTCAATTGCCTTCTCAGCCCAAAGAAACAACTATTGGCAAGAGCTATTGCTTTTCTGCTGAGGTGTTATTGTCAGAATTGATAGCAGAGCCAAGGTAGACAAAGTCTCTTACTGCTACTAACTCCATTTTTGACATCAATGGTCTCGGTAAGATCGTTAGGAACATTGATGGAGCAGCGTGAATTCTCATCATATCATACCAAATCAACATTATTCAGTCACGTATTGCTCGATAGCTGATGTGGTAATTCGACCCCAAATTACCTGGCATACCAACTGAGGTTGTTATATAATATTATTCGTTGTTACTTAAAAACAAAAACTCTTTGTCGAGTTCTTTTAAATGGTTCAAAACATCCCATTGCTTTATCTTCCTGGACAGATACACCATAACCACGCCTTGGGTCAGTGTTCGGATTACAGAGCGGAATGTTCGAGGAACATCACAACACCAAAAAGTTTTTCACGATCCCACCTCTCGTGAAAGTCTGAGAAACATCTGAGAGTATCTTATTTTATCTCAAACACTATAAAATCCAAAACGCTATGGCTACAAAAGTCCTTGAAATCATAGTTTCTCAAAAACCCCTAAACGTAGAAACTTGGAAGTAATTCCTTATAACCTCTATGTATATGTTCGATAAGAACGGATTTTTCTCGAAATTCGAGGTCTAAATGGGAGAAAGGGGTTTATATCGAATTTACCGTCATTAAAAAATGTTTGCACAGCCCAAAGTAAAAGTAAATAATGGCATATCAAAAAAGTTGTTTTTAGTAAAATTATTCCCGCATCACTTAAGCTATACATCATGCTTCTGCGTTGTTCTGAAGCTGAGCAATGCTCATAACAAGTAATCAAATCATCCCAATAAATTTCTGTCACTGGGGAGACCACAGGCAGCAGACGTGCACCAGTTGCTATCATTCCCATATCGTGTGTGTGCGTATGTGTGTGGGTGCGCGAACAATGACTTGATCGTTTTGCAATTACAGTCGTGCTTCAGGATATTAGTAAGGGAATAGACCAAGGATTTACACTTGAAAGAAATTATGATGAGGTAGTACTAAGTACATACGTACCTATATATATATAAGACCGGCAGTTCAGAGGCCGATTGAAATAAATGAAAGATGTCCATCTGTTATGCATCTAACTATATGTATGTACATTTCGAAAATGAACAAAAAGTATACATTTCAGCAGATAACGATATGGAAACAATCAAAAATCACCTAAAGAACATTGATGGCGTTTTTCGAATGAAGCCAAATCTATTACTTCGCCATATATGTACATATGTACATACATTACTTATGTATGTACCTTTGTACTGCAAGGTATTTTATTACGTCTGAAGAAATAATAAATTTGATGGAAGTACCCGAATGCTCTGGATAAAAAAAAAACCATGTACTCGATAGGATTTATATTGTTGATCCGACCAACGTCGAGTGCTATTACCTCCATCTCCTCCATCTACCACTCAGCTTGCAGGGACTATTGGAAGACGGATGATATTGGAACCAGATAATGAAAATTCTGTCTCTGATTTATGTTTTTGAGACGCTTCGGGATTGAAGAACATACCCAACAAACCAATTCCAAGGCTAAGGGAGCGGGCTATACTAACACCAAAAAAATTATGCAATCGAAATTAGTGCTTAGCTTTCGCTTAAATTAAATAAAATAAATAAATATTTGGCGCGACAGTTCCATGAGGATCAGGGCCTAGCTTCTCACAACCATTCGTGTTGTACGTGTTATATTCTTCCCCCAAATGTAAGGATAATTTTTTATTTGAGAAGCTTATTCGTGACAGTTATACTCTCGGATGTTTGTTAGATGCTCGCGAGAGGTGCGGCCATGAAAGACATTTTTAGGTGTCATCTAGGGATTGAACCTCGAATCTTTGCCCCGTAGTCCACCGCATTAACCACTTGAGCCACGGCGGTGCATTACCTGTTGGAATACTTGCATGCTCTCAATTCCCAGGTATTCCTTCACATAAAATAGTAATGGAGGTAGGCACTCTTATTATTCTAAGGAATTTAAACCCAAAAGTGCAAAGGAACTAGAATGCAGGTAAAAGCTTTCCATTTTCTCTGCGTTATGGATTGCTCCTTCACAGTGCTGGTAGAATGGGTTCTTGTACTTGTAGAGATACTCCCGGAAGCAACCATGCCCCGATGGAAATTGCTTTAGATAACAGTTGAATTCAACGTGCTTTCTGGTAGTCCATTCATCAACGTTGGTAGTTCGCCCTTTGGTTTTGATGTTCCACCTATGCTGCCATTTTGTTTTACAGCTTCCATAGTTTTTCTTCTGTCCTCGTGCTGATTTCCGCATGGTACCACAGACTTCTTTGCTTCTATATCGATAGGCTTACAGCCCGAGATAATACTTATCGCATCCGCTGATACAGTTCTAAAGGTAAAACAACCCTTAAAGATGTAATTCTGTGCGCCGAGTTCATCCTTCTAATGTACGACTCACGATACGTCGCTGATACCTACCCATATTGACTCATGATGCGCTCACCGACCTGTATGATTATGCATTACACTTTCTTACGGCTGCTTATGAGAACGGCTTCGGTTTTGTGGTTTGTGATTTTACACTTGCTGTAAAATCCAAATAGAATAGAATTTCATTAGTTTTTGAATACAACCCTTTGGCTTACCTCTCACCACAGACACAAACGAAATATTGACAAGCTCTAGCTGTTCAATAACCCTTGATATCACTGTTTTTGTCGAACTTGCTAGCCGGTGGTGTATTTTGCTCAGTGTTTGTATTAAAATTTGTGCAATATATACGCTATTTTTAATGCTGATTACAAGTGAATGTAAGTATAGAATGGTTATTTATATTTAAGAGATATCAGTTGTCCAAAATATGGTAAATGTTTATTATTATTTCAAGTTGCAAGAAGTTAGTTACTTCAAAAGGATAAAATGGCACACTGAGCTCTCGCCTAAAGGGAACAGTATGCCATTTTATACACATACGTTTTCTTTTGATGTCTAGGCAATCATGGTTGGCCGATACAGTGCTCCTCCAACACAGGCGTCCAAATTAAGCCTATTGACATTTTAACTGTACCACATTTTACTGGCGATAACGTAGGAAAGTGGAAAGCTGAAGGCAGATAAATTTTGACTAGCACTCCATACGTAGATGAAGTCAAGGCCAAAGTTGCCGAAAAGAATTCGATCGAAGCTAGGAAAGCAGCAAAAAAAAGCCAAATAGAAAATAAAAAGTTTGTGTGCAAGCGATTCCGAACAAGATTTTCAAGCCAGCTATGATTTACTGTAACGACTTACATATATAGTCACAATGGATCCATTGAGATCCGAGTGAGGCTGCACACTTTATCAGTGCAGTCACCCCCCAATCTACCTAACCTGTTGTATTACTTTGGTAAAATGGCATACTGGTTTGCCATTTTATACTAGTATACATATATTAGAAATAGCACACATGGCACTTTTTAAAAATGCATTTTTTCAGCACTTATAGAAACTTTTGAAGATTAAGAAACTTGTAAAGTATAGGTAATTGATTCTTCTTCACTTTGGATATGTTGTTGAATCTATTTTTTAGGTTTCAGGCGAGATATAGGACATTTTGCTTATGGTGGTCCATTTTAGGCCAGGTTCCCCTACATTATGTTCCAAAGAATTGGTCCCAGGACTGACCCTTGCGGAACTCCTTGAATTATCTTGTACGTCTTTGGTTCCTCTTACGTGTCATAGAAGTAGAGGGTTCTATCTTCAAAGAAGTTGGCTAGTTTCTACTATTTTTGACCATATTAATC
The DNA here is from genome assembly GCA_905220385.1 of Xylota sylvarum. Classification (NCBI taxonomy): domain Eukaryota; kingdom Metazoa; phylum Arthropoda; class Insecta; order Diptera; family Syrphidae; genus Xylota; species Xylota sylvarum. The sequence goes on from LR999959.1 coordinate 38,864,434, forward strand.
AAAAGAATTTCAAAATTTGCTTGATAAAAAAATATGTACATATACTAAATATTCTGATGGGATAAAAAAATATAAAATTTTTATATGCGATTATTTTCTTAAGAAAATTATTTTCCATATGAACCTAAATATATTCCATAGTACAATATTTTATTCAATTCTGGTCACACTAGTCACCTTCTATGTACATACGATATGTTCTATATCTTTCTCTCATATTCGTAAGTATGTATGACGGTGATATGGACTGGTCTATTCTTTTTTTTTACAAAAATTTTCTTTTCCAAAAATTTGTGTTTGAAAAATAAAGCTATTACATGGTCCACGAAATAAGTCAACGCCTACAACAAAACGCGTCAAAGTACCGTCAATGGTCAACGTGTCAACGCATGAAACGTTGATGATCACTCAAATGACGAGAGACGGTCAATGTTGTCCCAAAATTAGTGGACATATAATCTGTGTCAACGCGTTGACATCACACGACTACACGAGTTGACGACTTCCGAACACCGTAGAAGACCGTAGCTGAGGGCAAATTGACAAAATCGAAAATCGGTCTCTTTTCGCATTGACAATCACACATGACATTGAGAGTTTGTGTCAATGTGATTTTGTCTCTCAAATAAAACAAAATAAATTAAATTGCAGCGAAAAAATAATTAAATCAAGCTGTTTTCATTGTATTTGCTTTGTTTTTAAAAATAACAATGTCAAATTCAAGACCATCACGAAAGCGTAGAACTGTTTGGTTGGTGCGTTGCGACAAGACACGGAAGAATTTTGTGCTAAATGGTTACGTGAACCAGGTTTATATCGAAATTTCATATGTCGGCTGCTCAATTTGATCATTTGCTGGGTTTAGTGAAGCTGGGCATACAGAAAGAAAACATGAATATGCTAACGAGCATTTTCGTAGGAATGCGGTTGATATTCGCGCCAGTGGCGACAATTTTCGTTCGTTGCAGTACTATTTCCGCATTTCGCAGCCAGCTATCTCGTGCAATATTCCGGAAGTTCTCAACGTTATTTTCGAGCTGCATGTCTCTGACTTCATAAAGGTGTGTGTTATTTTTAATAGTGATATATGTAGATTGAAATGGGAATGGAAGGATTGAAATGCGACAATTCGATTAAAATTGTCTCTTTTTTTTGTGGATTACTTCCAATGAACGAAACCGAATAGGAACCAGTACCGAAACGGTTCGACGAGGCGTGGCAATTCCCAACAATTTCGGAGGCACAGTCGACGACAAACACATCAGGATGGTCGCACCACCCAATGCCAGCAACGTGACAATTTGACACAAATGTTTGCATTCTCTTTTTATACCCTATCCTAAGGGTATATTAAGTTTGACACATAGTTTGTAACATAGAGAAATATTCGAGATAGACCCTATAAAGTATACATATATACATATTCTTGATCAGCATCAATAGCGAAGTCGATTGAGCGATGACCGTCCGCCCGTCTGTCCGTCCGTATGTCATCGCTTTTTGGGCCTTAAATTTTGAGGTAGGAGGATGAAATTTAATATCTGGGCTTCTGAGAAAAAGATGCAGTACAAGTGTAAAAATTTTTTAAATCCGCCCACTTTTTCATAATTTCACTAAATTATATGAAACACAAAATATTTAGGCATTTAGATACCCTAGAATTCATCCATACAAAAGTTTTAGCCACGCTCACATTTTGGGGGCGTTTTCATCATACAACCGTCCATCCGTGTCACCGCTTTTTGGCATACTTAAATTTTGGGCTAGGACGAAAAAATTAAATACATATTTCGGCTTTTGAGAAAAAAGTACGGTACAAGTGTAAAAATTTTTGAAATTCACGCACTCATAACTTCTTAATTAATTAATTACACATAAGTATATACATATATATAACATATGTATGCAACGGGCAAGTACATGGGGTACAAAGTTTTGGCACGGTTTGAATTTCAATATTGAAAACGATATTCAATTTATATCGTAAACAAATTCGTACGACCCAGTCGTGGACTTAATTTTTACGCAGAGGGATTGGTTCGCGAAGGGCAACGGTTTCAATCTTAGCACTGTTGCTGCGAACCACAATTAACCTATACCGATATAGGACGATTGAGCCACTTCGGCGGACTCTATATATGTACATACATACATCCTTTCGCTGATATGAGTCCACGACACCATCCCTTGTCCGAATGTTTTGGCACGAAATTTGCCCAAATAAGATTTAAAAGGCTGGGAACAGCGTTCCATTTGTAACGTGCCTCGTACGCAATCCCAAAGTGGCAGCAGTTGCACCGCCACAATCAAATCGCATCTGCTACCACTTCTGCTTGGTGACCGTACTGATAAACTATTTTTCGATATCGTTTTTCAGTCGCAATCTTGGGTGCCACCCTTGCCTTCTTTTGGGCACAGCCGTGTGCCATTCCCGAGAGACCACTATGACCGCTGTTTCAAAATCAGTTTCATCGACACCACTTTGGTACATCAGTCTTTTGCTAAATTTAAAAAAATCCAATTATTTTTAAAATCAAAAATATTTGAAAAGTTGATTACGACACGGTGACAAGCAGTCCAAATTTTTTTAAAAAATGTTTTGTTCATTTGCTGCCATTGGTATGAGTAAAACCATATCCATGACATAATTAGCGTAATCGGTTTGTGTAATTTGTTGTAAACTATACATATAAATATCTTCAATCGGCGTTTTTCTTTTTTAGTTCTGAACAGAGCCTGAACATGTCGAGCGCGCTCTGAACGGAGCACGCTCTGAACGCTCTGATTTATTTAAGAAATACGATTGAGCAGTACCTGTCATATGACTGCAAAATTAATCAACTATTCATGCTTTTTGTCTTCTTAAACACTGAAATAGCGTTTATACACAAATAAAGTTTTCATTTAATTATTAACTACTAATAATTAATTAAAAACAAAGCCTCGAACTCCATTTCAATTGTTTCCGATTTCGTTTTCTCATTGCTTTACCCCCTGTTAAACGTCAAATTCACTGTGCTCGGGTTTTGCTCAGGATGCTCAATCAATTCATGCTGAGCTGATAGAGCGCGCTCTGAGCACGCTCTAAACGAAAAAAGAAACACGAATCGAGTGCTCTAAGCGCTCTGAACTAAAAAAGAAACACAAACATTTTTTTTGACAACTCAGGCTCTGCTCTGAACGAAAAAAGAAAAACGACTAATTACTGCAACCAAGTAATGGTCGCTGCTGACATCGCTTAAAACTTGACGTCGCATACGTCATTCTGATTGTTAGGCGTAAGTCAACAACTTCCGCTTGCGCTGTTTCTTCACACTTTAAGGGTAATCATAAGCGCAAAATTATATAAAAAAAAAAAACCAAAAAAAAAACAAAAAAAATAAATAAATCTGTCAGCGTGACTTAACTGCGTTGACAGGGTAATGAAAATAGTACACACCCAAAAATTCTCGTCAATGCTGCAGTGAAGTCATTGACGGCCTTTTACGTTGACGATCATACGACAAATTTTCACGTCAACAATCACGCGTTGACTGATTTCATTGATCGTGTAGTATGTAATAGCGTAATGCTTTCACAACAAATCAAAAATTGGGTTGCTTTCGGTTTTCAAGAGTCAAAATTTTTCTTATTGGAGCGCAAATTTTATCAATTTTATTTCTCTGTTGTAAAACTCTAATTGGCAAGCACTGTCAAATTTATTTCCATAGAAATGTCAAGAAATAAAAGCATTTACGACCAAGGGTAAAACCGAGCCTACACAAGACATACATACATATGTATTTATGTCAAACTTAATGTTAGAAATTCTTAAATTTTACTATTTTTTAATAGATTAGATTAGAATATTAGAAAAGATAAGATTTAATTTTCAACCATGTCGTGTTAGAGTAAGCAGCGACTTTAAAAAAAATCGAAAAATTAGAAACCAAAAGAATGGATCGTTTTTGGATTTATCCATTTGTAGAAAAAAAAAACATTTCCATTTTCCGCTCAGCACTGCACTAAAATAATAGAACAGAATTGAAAGCTCAGACGCCGCTCTGCCGCTCAGAAACGTCGTTTGCCGCTCAGCGACTGCGGGGTCACAACCATACAATATCATGTTTTCAATTTTTTTGCCGCTCCGCCCCTTGCCATTCAGTGCATGGCATTAAGGCCCAACCATAATTGTGGAAAGCAATCGGAAGCTAATGAATTTGAATTTAATTTAAACAGCTTTTTACAATCAAATGTCAGATTTTCATACGAAAGAGCTAATGGATTCGCTCCTTTCGGAAGTGACCAAAAGTGAACGAAAACTTGACGAATCTGAGCAAGAAGCTATTATGGTTGTAGAATACATTTTCCTTGCATTCGCACAGTTTTGTACGACCACGTCCGAACCCATCGGATAATTATGGTTGGGCCCTTAGCCTAATTCCGCAACAGCAAATATGATCTCACGCGTTCGGTCGTTTTTTATCGTAAATATCATAAGCGCCACGCTAACGCCGGAGTAGCTCTACTCTCTACTCGGTCGGGCATTTGTCAGCTCACACACAGATTTTTTAACATTTCGTGTTTTTTTTCTTCGTACGGCAACTTATTTTGAGTTGTTATGAATTGCTTTAAAGGAAAATTTATTTTTGTTTTTTTAATTTAAATTCTTTTGATTTTGGTTAAAAGTGTGACAGCTGCTTCCTATTTGAATTTATTGTTTTTGAAGCCACATTTGGTGTTGCAAATTTTGAGATCGCGCGTTATGATAAATATTATCGTAAGTCGGCTCAATGTCTGTCAAACGCGCCAGCCACCGCCACATTGTGATTTGACCATTAGAATGTAAACCGTAAATATTTTGGAAAACCACCAGACTGGCACGAAATGAGAGCGGTCGGATTTATTTATTTTAATTTATTTCAGGGTGTATGTCCACTGAGATGTCAAGAAAGAAAAGCAGACATGGATGTCTTGCCATAGTTTATGTTAAGAAATCGTATTTGCATGACTTATTTCTATATACATATGTATTAACACCAAGTGACTTTCCGGAGATAGTCAGTCCGGAGACTCACTATCTAATCATAATCTAAGCGACTCTCCAAGCTAGCGCGGAAAGTCAGTGTCTAATCACGGTGTCGTCATATTCCACACTAGAATTCAAAGTCATATTGAGCAATTTTTGGTGCATTCGCCCTTTTAGCTCAATCGTGGCTCACTGAGCAAGTTATTGCTTTGCCTTTTGTTGTGTTGATTAAAAGTGGAAGTTAGAAGTAAAATGTTTCGTTCTTTAAAATAAACAACAAAAAAAAAATCTATAAATAACTGCAACTAGATGGTAATCAAACAGTGTGAACTGTGCAACTCATTTTAATGTTTTTCGTGCAATAATATCCTGAAATTTAATGGGGCGATAGTTTTCACCGAAATGTCAAGAGATTGACAAAGCTGCTTTGTGTGTTGTGTTTATTTGGGTAAAATAATCAATTTGAAAGTTTGTTTTGCTTTGCTTTTGCCCGTTTTTGCAATATGCTTTTTGTGATACGTTAGTTTTGTCTCTGAGATCCAAGCAGCACTAAAACCAGCCAGAGACAGACATGTCGGACGATTTCATGTTGGAACAGGATCTCAACAATTGCGAGACTACGGATAAGATGTCTCTAGAGACGCCATCTTCTTCGCCCTCTTTTTCAATCGATGACACAAATAATATAGGGCTTCCATATCAAAATGAGCCTATGACCGGAGGTTCAGTAATACAATCATCTCCTCCGCATTATCGTCATTCTCGTGCCTATAGGCATTTCAAAAATCCGCCACAACCCCATATGTGTATTCGAACAACAACAGAGCACGGTGAAGAGCTCTTCATTAATGTGCTCAGTTGGACAAGGATCGTTATTCCACAGGAACCAAGTGACCCTATACCGCTGTATGGAGGCATGAGGGTATAATAAGGTTTTCAATTTGTGAAGTCTTGTCTAAATGTATGATTGTTAAAGGTGCCGCCTGGAAGTCCACGTAGTCCGCCAATCGTATTCGCTGTGATGGCGAATCCAGAAGTGCTTAAAGATTCTGGGAGACACAGTAAAGATCCAGAGGAGAGACGGGCAATGGTTGAACTGATGTGTGATTTTGTAGAAGCTATGAACCCAGGCGTGAAATTAATACGGTAAGTCTAGTAGATATCATGTTTGACTATAAATACACCCAGCGGTTTTAATACATAGGGTACGTGACTAGTTTTCGGATAGTTAGTAGTTTCGATTCTGTGTCTGCAGCGGTAACACACGGAATAAAAAAACTCCACAATGAAAGTTTTTCATTGGAAAATCTTCTCTGTTGATTTGATTTCATATTATATGTACATACAGCCGTGCGTACATACATATATACATATGTATATTTTCTGTTGTAAGATTATTGCGCTTGAGGTTGGTATCAAGCTCTTCTCAAAATGTACGTACGTGCATTTAGCATCGATGAATCTCTTCTTTAATGCATTAAAAAACCGCTATGCTGCCGTTCAATTTAAGTTGTTTTGTACGATTTCAAGTCTGATCCCCCATACCAAAGCGAACGTGCCTACTTATCACTTTATTTTAAAAGTTTATGAAATACTTTTATTGTACTTTTCGTTCCACTTCCAAAGTTGTGCACTATATCTTCAGACGGCGTATTGTAATTTCTAAATAGTTAATAGGCGTCGTGGCTCAAGTGGTTAGTGAGTTGGACTACGGAACGAGGGCTTCCAAGTTCAATCCCCAGACAACACCTAAAATTTTTTCTCGACCAATCCTCTCGCTAGAGTTTGATAAATATTCGAGAATAAAACTGTCATGAAAAAGCTTTTCAAAATAATAATTGCCCTTCGGATACAGCATTAAACACCACTGCACAACCCGAATGGTTGTGAGAAGGTAGGCCCTGGGTCCCATGGACCTGTAGCGCCAACAATTTGTATTTTAAATATTTATCATCATTTGCGTACGCAGTTGGAATTTAGTGGCTGACTCAACCGAATCTTTATCGTCTGCAAACGTACATATGTAGCTACAATCGAGCCGTTTTGTGAAATATGTCGAATATGTGCATGCACATACCAACCTTGCTTGAAACTGAATTAGTGATCAGATATCAACCGCTCCTTGTGTATTACGGGCTGTAGGCCCTTTAATAGTATTTTGTTTTCAAATACCTTCGATATTATTCGCAAATGTGGGTTTGTACGATTGTTTGTTATTTGGGGATTTTCCTGGCCTTGGAACTTGAGCCGAAGAACGTGCAATAATCTAAAGCATAGATAATGTGTATTATTATCATATTCGTTTCAACAGAATAAATAGAAAAAAATCAGTAAAAATCTGTCTGCGGAAAGACAAAAAGAACCAGAATGAAAGTGGGGAAAAAACATACAGAAAAGCAATAATCCGTCTGGAACGGATGTTATAATACCCTATCTTTCTTCCTTTGCATCAGCCCTACTAATGTAAGCATTTTTTATTGAATTACTTCAAACGTTTGAGGATGTTTCATGCAAAATATCATCAAAATCGGATTTTTTATGAAAACGCCTGCCACATAGGATGTGTGGATGATGGTAGACAATTCAAGTACATATGTTTCTAAATATTTGGTCGTAATAAAATTTTTCAATTTCATGTAAAAAATTGTGGGCATGTCAGTGGACGGATTTCAAATCTATGTCAAAAGGCTAGATATACATATCTTCTTAGCTTTAAACTTAAGGCCCAAAAAGTACTGACATACGGGCGGACAGATAGACTCAATCAATAGGCTTAATCGTTTTCGTTATTTCTACTTATCACGAACATAAGTACATGTGCATACATACATACGTACAGTGATGTGAAAAATAATAGGGACACTTCTACGAAAATGTTTCAAAAGCGTCCAATTCCTGTGATGGTTGATCGAAACAAAGAAAACTAATGGGATCTTAAGCTTTACTGTTTGTAAAACAAAGTATAGTTGTCTACACCCAAATATTCTGTCTGCCTTCCAAATTATGTCATAAGTTTGCGCAGAGCGGTTTGTTCCGGCTGTGCAAAATAATAAGGACACCTCTTATATCTCCTCTGTAAATCAAGCAATTTTTGTTTTTAGCTTTACTTTTTTAACCTAATAGGTAAGATAAGAGTTTAATTTTACAAAACAAAATAAAATTTGTAAATTTATTAGAAATTAGTGCTAAAAAATTGGTCGAGTACAGCACTGAAGCGATGAGATGAAGAAACAAATAAAAAATTTGCATAATAATGATTTTTTAAAACGGAAATTTGTCCAAATTGTTGGGTGTTCGAAGACAATAGTTGAAAATACAATTAATTGGCAATCTAAGGCAAAAACACGTTGAAGAAAGCCAAAAAAGGCCGCCTCTCTCAAAAAAGGATATTGCGCTACGTAAGAAATTAACCTTTTGATTCATCCTGCGCATTGTAAAAGGAATTTTACCGGGACGTCGACACTTCTACCATACGGAAGATGGTAGAAGTGCCAAAAGAATGTAGCCAAAAGGTTGCTTTTTGCAGAAAAACATTGCAGCTGGACTGAATCGCGATGGCCCGATATCCTTAGGTCTTTTGAGACTTAAGTAAATTTATTTAATTCTGATCACTGCAGCTCACTAGTGTGGATACCGCCCAATACGGCACATAACGATAAATACACTATCAAGACGGTGAAACATGGTAGGGGTTGCATCATGGTATGGAGATGTTTCTCCTATCAGGGTGTAGGTCCCATTCATAAAATCGGGGGCACTATGACAACACTGTCCTACGTTAATATATTAAATATTACTATGCCGAAGATAATATGCCTCTTCGATGGGTGTTCCAACAGGATAATGATACTAAACACTCATCGAAGCGTGCAAAAGAGTGGTTCTCGGACAACGATGTCAACGTCTTAAGCTGGCCTTCTCATTCGCCTGACTTAAATCCCATTGAGAACCTGTGGCGAGAGGTCAAAGTAGCGTTAAGGGATGCGAAATCATCAAATGTGAACATCTCTGAAGTACTAGGTGGGAGGCTATTCCACCTAGTACTTGCCGAAAACTAGTGGATTCGAAGAATTGCTGAATGAAGAATTGCTAGCTGTCCTTATTTTTTTTCACAGGCCATTTAGAAGAAAATCACAACTTTTTTTTTTTTTTAACTTAAAGTACAAATTTTGGGTAACTTATGCTATTCATATGTTTTTGAAATTTGAATCAATTAATACTGATTTAAAGTTTATCATAAATATCACGAGGTTCTTAGTTTTTTCGTTTTTTCAAATATGGTAAAGGCTGTCCTTATTATTTCGCACATCACTGTATATAAATATATACATATATATACAATATACATTATATATTATAGGGTTTATCTCGATTATTTCTCTTTGTTACGAACTATGTATCATACTTAATATACCCTTAGGGTATAAAAAGAGAATAGGAATGGATGATGACAATACAAATTGAACAATTCCCAAGACTACACAAAAGTGGATGTCGCGTCTATGAAAACTCAATTAGAAGGCAATGCTCAACACAGAAATAAAGTGCTGTTTGAAAGATTGTGCCTCCCATGTTGAAATCACATGACACCACGCTACCTTGTCTAAATCCTACTTAAGCTTGGATATTGCTATCCTCACTTCGATTTGGTTAGGTGTACTGGAGTTTTGGTATCATCGCCTTGATTGAATGGTTCCTTCTGCCTGACAGCAGGATGTTGGTTTTCGACGGGTTTATATAGTCTACAGAAGAAGTTTTTCTATATTCTCAGCACCGACTGTGACTCTACTACGAGATTTCCTTCTTCATTTCTGCAGGCTTCTGTACGGGTCTTGTTGGCTTGACACGTTCTTTTTAGCTGTTGGTAAAGCTTCCGTACATTATTTGTGGAGTATAATCTCTCGATTTCTGCAACCAGAAGTTTCTTGGTGGTGAACGGGCGAAACCCAGCACATCAGTTGTGGCACTTCTGATGGCATGTTGGCAGCGTTGCCACTGGTCTTCGGCACTTGATCCTGGCGGCATAGGAGTCGTTGAGAGATTTCGGGATACGCGTTCAGTGAAGATTCTGGTGAGCTTTTCGACGTTAAATTTTCTCACTATAATTCTTCTTTGTTGTGGCATATGGAATATCCGCATTCGTATCCTGAGATGGCGTTAAAATCACCTACCAGGATTTCAACGTCATGCTAAAAACATTGCTCATATATATTGTCGAGCAGCTCGTAGAAACATTCTTTGGTGGTGTCGTCCTCGTCCTTGCATGAGCGCTTATTAGGCTTATGTTATTATTTTAGCCTTGATGCTGATTGTGACAAGACGCTCGCTCACGTATTGAAAGCTCAAGATTTCTTGCTTAAGTCTGCCTCGTATGACGAATCCACATCCGAATAAGCGCTGCTTCTGCTTCCTATAGCAATCACCATAGTATACGTCACAGTTCTTCATCCTCCTTGTGCCAGACCCATCTCATCACAATTCCTGGATGGACGTGATGTCTTTTAGTATTTATTATAGTAGTCTAGGGACTCTGCTAATTGTACAGCTGCACGCGAACATTTCACATGTAAATTCAAAGTCGGTGTCCTTGTTTCGTTTGCTGGGGTCGCCAACAGTAGGGTCATCCTTATTCGATGCTTGTTGTTGCTTCGTAACTATTGTTTTTCTCCGTGGTAGGGAAGTTACTCCGACGTATAACCCCCAAGTTAGGGGGCCAGTTCCTGTCTTTACCCCTAGGATAAGGGGTTGGATTTCCCGGAGTCAGTAACCCGCATCGGGGATACGAGCGCTTCTGTGGGCCCATTAAGGGTTCACCCGCCACTAACTCTTTTCCGACACCCTGGCATTGTATTGGAGATTCCTATAGACCTGGGATTTAAATATATCAAAGCAGCTCGTATAGGTATAACACTAATAGTTCGATCTGACTGGAACTGGTAGACGCCACCCTTTATTTCATCTAGGGAATTCGTCCGCTGCCGCCTGAATCAAGAGGAAGTGCTTTAGTGAGAAAGCACTGTCAACCCAATTTTTGAATATATTTTCGATGGTTTCTGTCCGTATTTCACGAAAAGCTTAACCAATATTGTTCATGAGTGCTTGAATCGTCTCTGGATGGTTCACATAGCATCGATCTTTAATCGCACCTCACAAAATTCCGAGCAACATCACCAAAACGAAACGATAAAGTGATAGTATGTACCTATCTATGTATCTGGTTTCTTTGAGTTTTCTCCAGGATCTATCGATTGTGGATGTTTCCAACATAAATTAGCACTGATAGTTAACAAACAGGTTGTTTTATGGTTTCACTCGTTCGTACTATATGGTTGATAGCAACAGTTGTCTCCTGTTGCCTTTTGAGTGTGGACATATAATTAGCACACTTTAAGCGTTGTTCAATTTTCTATAGTTATTTTCGACAATTTGTTAGATTAGTGTTTATAAGTTCAAGCACAATAAAACAGGAAATGGAGGTAAACCACGGTATTTGTATATCCTCAAAAACAATTAAGCGTCGTTTAAATGAGAACAAGGCTGCATTTCACAACAGAAACCGTATGTGTCGGCTAAAAATATAAAGTTGAGAATTGCATTTGCTAAGGAGCATATTGCAAAAGCCACTCATTTTTTTTGGAAAAACGTGCTTTGGAGCAATGAGTCGAAATTTTGTCGATGGGGATCAGATGGTAAAAGATGTGTTTCGCGTCCTGTTAATCAGCAGCACAATCCCAAGTACACCATACAAACTGTGAAACATGGTGGAGGAAACATCATGGTTTAAGAAGCTTTTTCATGGCATGCTGTGTGCCCGATCGTGTGCATATCAAAAATGGATCAACAGGTATACAAAAATATCTTACAAAATCATATGATACCATACGCCGAAGACAATTTACTGGTGAAAGGATGTCTAAAGGCTTTTTTTGACATTTTGCGATGGCCAGTACAAAGTCTTGATCTCAATCCGATTAAGAATTTGTGGAATGACATCGAACGAAGTATTGAAGGCAAAATCCAAAACGTTTGGATGAATTGTGGGACAATATTCCAGAACGCTGCAGACGTTTGGTGGAAAGTTTGTCACTTAGATGCTCTGAAGTAATTAAAAATAAGGGTTTGCCAATGAAATATTAACCAAAGGAAAACAAATTTTGTAAGTAAGTACCGAACTTTATGAATTTTACAATGTAGGTGGGGAATGTGTTAATTATATGTCCGAGCTAAAAATACATTTTTCTCATTTTTTTTTCTTTACAAGGCAGTTTTAATTATTTCTTTTTTCTAATTTTTATATTCTTAAATATAAGTTGTAAGAATTCATTAATACATTTTTAAGTTGATTTAGAACTAAAATATCGTGCTCCGATTTTCGTTCTAAGCAATGAGTGTGCTAATTATGTGACCACCACTATGTATGTACATATGTATTAAATGCTTCTTTATGAAATTCCGTTTTGTTTTTCTTCTGCGATTAATCTTTGCTTTAGATATTCCATGAATTTTTCCAGAGGTCCTATGCCTAAGTCCCCCGCCTTAACACTTAAATTTTATTTGAAGTTATTTTATCAACACTCTGATTCTCCAGTTAGATGTACTCTGTTGTACCGCTGTTTTCATGTCCTACAAGTAGTATCATATTCCAAACGAACAATTTTCAGGTGATACCTACCCGAAACAAAAAAATATACTATGAACCACCTCATTTACCGATCGTGTCTCCCATCACTTCTCTATCTATTGCAAACGTTTAACTTCTTACTTTGATGAAGTACATATACCCCGGTATTATACATTATCATATGTATATTACTTATTATATTTATGTACAAACATATATTTATATAACTCAATTCGCTTTTTCATTTTTTAGTAATGCAGTCATTTTGAAGGATAGAGATATATCGGGGGAGTTAAAAGATGTGTGGAATGCTGTACAAGCCCAACGGGACAGAGAAAGAGAAGAACAAATGGTTCAACAACGACAACAACAGCATTATCATAACACAACCACGCAACAATTGTTTCCCAAATTACAAAATTCGTCATTAGAGGAATCACAGAATGAACAACAGGGGAGCACCAGCAACCTCAGTAATACGCCTGATAGTAAAATTATTTATATGGAGTTCGGGCCCGATTCAACACGTTTATTAAAAAACGATCAAACAAGCGATCTACCAATAAAAGCCGTTACAGATGATTCTAATTCCATAGCTGAACCTGCCGAAAGTGCAAAGACATGGGACGAGGAAGATGGTAACGTAAACAATAAAACTCCAGAAAGTGAAATAACGAAAGGTCATGCGTCTAGCTTGTCGAGCGAACTATCTGAACAAAGAGACCTTGAACCTGCACTCATCCAAGTTAACAACATTCATAATTCGAAATTGTGTTCGATAGCTAACATTGACAATATAAACAAGCCTAGCAGCGTTACAAACGGTGGTAAAAAGGTTTCACATAACAGTACCGATGCCAATCCAAGTTCTACGACATCAAATAAAACACCATCAGCAGCTCCACCAAAAAAAGAGAAGTTGGGTGGATTTCTACCAAATGGCTGTATTTTCCCTCGATTCAAAAACAACAAACACAAAGACAAGGATAAAGATAATTCCAAATCTACCTCGAAGGACAGAGAAAAAAACTTACTACATGTCCTCAAAAAAAATAAAGATAAACAAGAAGATGCCACTAAAACACAATACGAAAAGAACTGCATTAATCTCGAAAATGAAGTAGAAAAGCTGGATCTCAACAAGTTAGATACGGCTACGAGTAATGACAATATGTTTATGAAGCTTAAAGTTGCTACATCCGCTGCCAAATGAGAAGCAACTTGCTTTGACTGCCCATCTTTCTGTCAATTTAAGTACTTTCATAAGGCTTGAGGTTTTCATTTCATAAACTCATTCACATAACATCTATACATACATTTGACACACGTTCTGTTTTTATTTCGTGTTGCATTACACATCACAGATTGTAATAAAATAATAAAACATTATTAACACTTTCACAAGTACGTCACAAGCCTTTCGTAATGCCTTTGCAGATATAACTTAGCAAACTTATGTGCCATAACAGATATTGCATTTACCCATAGAATTACGATTCTAATTTTGTTGAAGCACTAAAATAAAAAAAGAGAACAATACGAACACAAATAAACACAAACCCAGTTAATTTTAGTGTATAGCTGTATTTTTTAAGTGATGTTCTAAAAGAGCAATTTTTTGTGTTGTGTAAACTACTTGTTGTTAGACAATCATCCCACGTAGAGCAGGTCAGCTCAAAAACCTGACTTAGTTTATTTAAATGTCTCACAACCCCTCAATGAGCGACCATGATAAATTTGTTGTGTGTACTATAAAACGTACATATGTACATACATAACTGCTGCAATTAATATCCATCTATGGAACTGCATGTGTAGGAAGGTTACTCGTAATTTTTAATCAAAATTTCAATTCTTTTTTTTTTTTAATTTTGTTCGATTCTCACACTTACAACCCCTTAATTAATTTATCTTTTAATTTGTATCTACTGATCCTTAATAAATTGTTCTTATGGGCTGCCTTTGATAAATTCTTGAAAAAGGTCTTTTTAGTTGGTTTAATTGGGGGGGTGAGCAGTGCAATTGTGCAAGTTAAGGGACCTGTAATTGTTTTATTTGTAACTTTTTTCTGGGCTATTCCATCTAATTCAATTGTAATTTTAGAGATCATGGTTTTGCTATCAAATTTGACGTTATGGTTTTTTAAATCTTTAATCAGGTTGGACAAGTGTAAAGGTTTTTCATCAAGTGTAAATGGATATAGAGAAATATATACCTCCTAAGACGGGCTATCTCATCAGTTATGATAGATGATGTTTCCAATTTACCACTTTGAGATATTAATGCTGGACCTAGATTTGGTGAAAGAAGGGATATTGGACAAGATAAACATTTTTTGAATGGTAGTGATGTTTGATCAAGAAGAGGAAATTGAGGATAAAGTTTAGTGGAATTTGTATGCCAGAATGTCCCCATCACTTTTATTAAAGGAGAAGGAAGAGCAGTTTTTGACGGACTCCCTGTAAGAGAGATACATTTTGGTTAATATGTGTAGGTAA
The DNA here is from genome assembly GCA_905220385.1 of Xylota sylvarum. Classification (NCBI taxonomy): domain Eukaryota; kingdom Metazoa; phylum Arthropoda; class Insecta; order Diptera; family Syrphidae; genus Xylota; species Xylota sylvarum. The sequence goes on from LR999959.1 coordinate 38,879,561, forward strand.
GCGAATTCAGATAAAACATTGGCAAGGAAGTTGAGATAAATCAGTTTACATGTGAGGGTGTCATCTCGAATAATTATTATAGATTCGAATTGTAAAGAGAAAGGGACAAGTTCAGGCATCTTTAAGAAAGGCTTGTTCAAATCAAGGTGCGGATTTTGATATGTTTCTGGAAATTTGCAATTTTTAGTTTGGTTTTTCCTAAATCTGGAGGTTGGTTGTTCGGTTTGGATGTTCTGAAATGAATGATTTGGGAAGTGATTTGTTTACATGGTGGGGTGTGTTTTTGGGGTTGACGGTGGAAATTCATCACTTCTGAATCTTGAGTGCCAGCCCAAGTTCTAGATCTAATCGATCTATTATGTTTTTAACATAAATGGCATCTTCTCAGTTCTTGTCTTCCAGCTCAAGCTGTCTGGAATTTACATTTTTTTCAAGTATCTTTTAAGAAGATATTCTAGGGCATTTAAGACAGTTGTGTCACCTTTGGTGTCGCCACAGGTTTATAACTGATCTCTGGTATCATAGCGAATCCATAAAAGACCTGTAAATCTTTAGGATCATCAAGGCTTAATTTCTTTTCGGTTGTTTTGATGGAATCACGATAGTTCTTATGTTCTTCTAGCAATGCTCTTATTCCAGTTATCATTTCATTCCTGGAAGTTTGTAATGCTGTCTCATTTTTTCAAGAATGATTGAGACAGATGTAGTTTGTAATTGAAGACAAATTAGATAATCAGCTCATTTTCCCATTACTGATGTTAAGTCGCGGAAAGCTGAGCAGCTTTTCCAGGGGGTTAACCTTTAAAATCCTTCTGCAACCATGTCTGCAACTTCAGTTTCCTCTAGAATAGGACGCTATTCTCTAGGATAGTTTAAGTAGTATCTTTCAGTTGTCCTACAAAGGTTTACTGGTCAGACCGTTCAATATACGCCTGGCTCTTTTCTTTTTCTTTTCAAGACATCTCAAAGAAGTTCCATAGGATTAATGTCTGGTATGTCCTTCAAAAACGCACAACTCACCCAGTGCATTAGAGCTCATACAGCCACATACCATAAGAAACCTTACACTGTGTGGTAAGCAACTGTGAATGCTTTTAAGTTTCGTTCGTTCGTTTCAGTATGTACATATTTTGTTTTCTTCGCACTAAATTTGCTTTTATTTGTGAAGAAAATCACTCTTTTCCAGAACTGTTCATTATGGTTTTTATAATTTTTAGTGCTTGTTTTTCATTTGTCTTACTTATCAATATTATTATTTTTATGAGTCAAGCGGCCATGAATACTAGCTTGGTGGAGGACATTATGCACTAGAATACGTACCATTACGTACCAATTTTTAGTACGACCAAGAGAGGGGTTAGAGTTTTGCACTTTCCGCTTTAAATGGATTCATTTTAACTATCTTGTTTTCTTAGCACATAGGATAGAGTTGCAAGAACGTACCGACCCAGTTGTGCCCGTTTCAGCTTCTCGTCGATTGTAATTTCCAGCAAAATTTGGTTTTGTTTGCATATGGAAATGTCATCGCTCATCCTAGATCACTGTTAAGCAGCTTATCACTATAGTCTTGCACATACGTCTGAACGGGAAATTTGACCTTCCAATTCCAATTCCTTCCAACGATCATGAAAAAGCTTTTTAATTCTACCTTTTTACTTGTTTACACAAGCAAAACAACGGTTAGAGGAATTTTTAAAATCATTTCCTACCACCACAAATTTTTAAGAGAAGTCGTCAGTAAAGTAGGTAAGTTGTAGCTTAATATTGTAGCGGTTATGTAGCATATAAAGTACACATGTTAAGGAGGTTACTTATGAAATATGTTAGTGCAAGTTTGGATAGGTTGATTTAAGAAAACATGAACACAAACTTTATGTAGTAAAGCACACACTTAATTTTTGGACGCCTCTTAATTGGAGTAGTATAATTCTTTTCCCTTAAGCCCCCTCGAGTCGAACCCAAAAGAACAGTAGTTAGCCCTATGGTACATGGTTTAGAAGCGGCTTTTTCGTAGAAATCGAAGAATTTTCTATGATTGAGACATTCTCCGATGGTCTACAAAGCCGCACAAAGATTATCTGCGATGGTTTGCATTTTTTCTAATAGTTATGATTTATTCTCCGGGATTTCCCGATATATTCATCGCGGATTTAACTCGATTATATGTGTTAAGAACGTCTGTACGAAAACGGATACTGTGCGTTTCGGAACTTTTTCGGTTGAAATGGTTGCGATATTAAGGTTTTTGTTGTACATTTTCGATTTGGTTACATGAAATTAACAATCTGATAGGAACTGTAAACATTTTTTTAATTTTAATAGATTTTTTGAGTTTGATTGAGAGGGTGAAACAAAATATCAGCTACATTATTAAGTTTACAACTTAAACAAATATTTTAGTTATGTAGTTAATCATGATTCTTTAATGCATATACATAAGTACATACTTCTACACACACACACACACATCGTCGTAATATTTAAAATTTTCGCACGTTACTACGCATTTTTTGTAAAGATCTCAAAACATTTTTATTAGAGAGACCGAGTATTTCTTTCCATTAGAGTGCTCAATAGACTGCAAACACACTTCCTATCCCTTGTTTATATACTGCCTAATAACGTAAAAAATACCGTTGTCGTATTTTTTCATGAGAAATTCGGCTACGTTCGTGATACTTAGAAAATAAGGATGAGCACTACATCAAAATAAAAGTACAATCATCCATCAACATCTAAACTCATTTGGCTATTATTAAATCACCCATGTGATCTTAGGTTCATTTCGATATGACTCCTAGTTTTATAGTTTTTTCTTGAAGTGCAATGTTAAACGAAACGAAAACTATTTTTTCTATTTTTTTATAAAAATTATGTAACATCGACTTTTTGAAATTTTTATATATGTATACATAAAAACAAATCTAATTTAAGCATGTTATTTTTTTTGCATTGATATCAGAAATACATAGGTAGTGTCACGATTTCTTATTACATATAACCTAGAAGTAATTGAATTTTGGCTGGAATATTGCTGGGATAGCTACGTCAATCACGTTTAATTAAATGATCACGAAATTAGCCGGGCCTCTTTCTTTATATTCAATTGTGATTTTATGTTATAAAAGATAATATATTACAAATCGTGTAATTATATTTGAACGCACACTTACTCAAACTTTTGCTTTTGACAAGTAAAACAGAAATACATAACACACCTTCTAAGCACATTCTTTTGAAAAACAAACAACAACTTCTTATATGTTAACGCATTAAATAGTTAAGTACAATTTTACATAAAAAATAATATTGAATTGTAACAGGAAACTATGAAAACAAAAAGGAATAACATGTAGAGTTGCACGTTAGGCGACTTTTTTTTATATAGAAGCAAAAATAATAACTGATACGAGTAGAATAGGATAAAGAAAGTTCTGGTAATAATATACATATATAAATTAAATATTTATAAGAAATAGAAAAAAAAATATATATTGGAAACAAAAAGCACAAATAGAAGATTGCTATTTGAGTAACAATTTGTAATTTAAGTACGTATTTTATTTAAAATTATACAGTTTTTATATTATATATAAAAATAAATAAAATTTAGTATTTTCAAAATGTTTTTCTTTTTCTTTATTTGATTCACTTTGAGGGCGCTCCTGAGCAAACACGCAAGTTGTACATATTTAAGTTTGAGAAAATTACATACAGAAAACCCACAGACCGTCTGGAATGATATCCCTATCCTTCTTCCATTGTATCAGCCCTGCTAAAGTGGTCGAGGCATGCTGCATTTTTTATTGAATTACTACGATAACGTCGAACGTTTCAAGAAGTTACATGCAAAATATCGTCAAAAATATTTCTTAAATGAAAATGCTCCCGAAAAGTAGGCGTGGCTATATATAATGTATAAAATTTAAATACCTAAATAAAACATGCATAATCATGAAAAGTGGGCGTGGCAGTGTATGGATTTTGAGTGTATTTGTATATTGCTTAAAATTTAGGATACAAAAAGTGGTGACATGCGGACAGACGGGCAAACGATCTCATATGTACATATGTCGTATATACTTTAGGGTTGGGGAGGTTTTACCCAAGACATAAGCCTCAAGAAGAAATCCTCAAACCCAAAATCCCCAAAGAAAGAATCCCCAGGGCTAAAATCGTCTATTGAATATCCCCAAAAGAAAAATGTTAAAGTAGTGAATTCAATAGAGATTTTTTGTTTTTGTGTATTTCGTACGCCTCCCTATACTTTATATACCAAATCGATTATGTCTCTATATGTCACAAATTAATTTATCCATAGAATAGGGTATACATACGCTGTTCGTTGATAGTGTGGAAAAATAGTACAAATGAATCTTTCACTCAGTAGTAGTAGTGACAGTATCTCCTATTTGACTAGACACCGTCGCGGTGTATGGGCCTAGTAAAGGTCAAGGATTCTCGGAAATCATTCCCCAGGTGAGACATGAAGCCTAGATGTAGTCGGGCTTATTCTCACCCTTCCCATCCTACCCACTTCTACCCATTCCTCTCGTCTCTCCGGTAGGTTAGATCAAGGTGTCGTACGACCCTTGCCGAGGATCAGCCTGGCTGGGAGCCACTATAAAAAATAGTTCAGTCTCGAACGAAGTATTCCGAATTCCTGGCGACATCCGGATTAGCTAGCCTTCTCTGTATACTACGGATCTCCGTATAGATTGACCTCCCTTCCTCCGCAACTCGTGGGATCGATCATTGATTCAAACAATAACTGTCAAAAGCCGCGTGGAGCTAAAATCAAATCCACTGTCCAAAAATGAACGCTTCTGGTAGTGCAATCTCCAAACATAAAGTCCCCTCTAAACTGGCCTACCCAAATCGCCGCACAGCCAGCCGAGTTCTTTAACACTTTGGAATCATTCCGGAGGGTAGATCCGCGTAAGTGAAAACCCGTTTGGAATAAAACAAAGAATATTGTTGCCTTTGAACCTACTGGGACAAGCTGCTTTGACTCTACGTCAAAGTGTCAGAGATTGTTTGAGGATTCCAATAGGGCTAAGGTGCGCAGCATCAGCACCTTCTCCAGGCCCTCCAACGTTACATCTAAATTCTTCAGTGTGGTTCTTGAGGATAAAATGAATGTAGCGGTGATCGATAAACTTCGCTCCAGAAAAGTGAAAAATGATTCCAGCAAAACTCTCGGCTGTTTTCTGGATATCATGAACGAGAACTCAGGCCCACCTTCGATTTGTCACGTTCCTGGTTGGTATCAGGGACACGTTAAGCTGATACCGTGCGAAGATCAGAAATCTTACGATCTCTATAAAAAAAAGCCATAGGCAAATTAGGGGAGATTTGGCCAGAAGCAAGACTCGAGGTTGTTGCGAAGAACGATATTCCTAACCGACCGAGAACTCGCACCTGTATCCCAGCCGAAAGTTCCAAAGTGGATTAAATAATCCAGATCATTAAAATTAATATCCCATCGTTTCTAACGCGTAACTGGAAAGTCACTAAGCTGGAATAGCAAAGAGGTCTGCGCGTTTAGGTAGATGCGCGTTTACTCTGACCATTAAAGAATCTCTTAATCCTTGGCGAAGAATGAAGGTTCCATAAGATATGGGTTTGGCGCTATTACCTTAAGGGTGTATAAAAAAGATGAGTTAGATACAGGCAAACTCCCTCCTTATCCTCTTGATTCGACTGTCGATACCGCAGACCCTAATGCATCACCTTCTTTCCCCTCGTTCCCCTTGTTGTCGTCGTTCATGATTCGAAAAAAACGCCGCGACTGTTTGGCATTGTCGACGACAAATGAACGACTTTTGTCGCGGCGCCGATCGATAAAAGTCGTCTGAAATGTCAAAGAATGTGGATTGTATTGTATTATTGAGGACTAATATGTTAGTGCTAACATGTTAGGCATTGCATTTGGAACGCAAAATTGACTAACATGTTAGTTCCGTACGTCACAAATGGAATTTTCGAAATTCCAGTTTTCATTTTCACTTCGGAATTTTTGTGGATTGTGATTTTTTCAGAATTAGATAAAAACTTAACTTATTTTAATAAATGCTACGGGTAGCATAGTCAATTGCAATGAGTTTAGAACGTTTGCAGATGTTGTTTGCGAAGTTTTATCAAAAACATGACTGAATCTCTAGTTGGTTGGTCTCGGGCTATATTTCCATTATTGCTTATATTACACACTATGTACACATATGTGGTTTATATAAACATGTAATTAGAAAATATACTATTTACTTTGGATCAGCTCAGCTTGCGTTGTTTCATTTGCCAAGGTTCATTGACGTATAAATTAAATGACGAACCACAGAAACCCAAAATAACTAACAATGCAACAATTAATTTTTCTTTACTCAAAAATCAGTAAAGCATAACAGTGCAACAAACAAAAACTACGAAAATGACATATCTCCCAACTGAGAGCTAAACTGTTTGACTTAGAATCCAGGCCACGACCTCTAAAGAGAGGAGAGAGAATAAAAACAGATCGTTTTAACCAAACCCACTTTTTGGGGGCCGATTTTACATATGTAACATCCTCAAACGTTTCAAGTTATCGTCGTATTTCAGTGCAAAATGCGACATGGTCTCGTCCTCTTTATAAGGGCTGCATAGCAAGGAGGATAGGGTATCATACGATCCGTTCCAGACGGATTGTAGCTTTTGTTCACAGAATAGCTGTTACCCAAACAAAGTAAGATTTTAAACAAATACATTAAAAAAAAAAACAATCGTCCGTATGTACCGCATTTTGGGCCTTAAATTTTGAGCTACGGAGATGAATATTTATATCTGGGGTATTGAGAAAAAGATACAGTAAAAGTGTAAAAATTTTTGAAATGATTTTTAATGACAGCCTTAAAGTAAAGTGATCTAATAATGGGCGCATTCCACATTCTAGGCACTAGGTAGTCAAACGTTTCTAATTGGTAGAGAGATTCAAATTTGACTGTAAAGTAAGGCATTTTTTTTGAGGTAGTGGACTGGATTTGTAGGTAAGAAAATTCTCCCTACATTTTAAGTCATCTAAAACACAGCCTTTGGTGGCCAAAGGATGGTGATGCGGAATATATGGAAACACAAGCGTTCTCACTTTAGCCTCTCACTATCAACTCCTAATCTACACCTCCACGTTGGTGGCTACTGGGTGCCTAGTACCTCGGCTGAAGATTGGGTAACCAACCCCTTTGGAAGGTCGTTGGTGGTAGCAAACGAGAGAGGGGAGAGGAATGTTTTCTCACTAAGACACTTCCTGGCGGCGCCCACAGTTCCAGTCAGGCCGAACTTTCTAGTGTAATCAATATATGAGCTGCTCTGACTTATTCGGATCCCAGGTCTATAGGAATCTCCAACACTGAGCCAAGGTGTTGGAAAAAAATTGGTGGCGGATGAACCCTTAATGGGCCAACGTCAGCACTCACATCCCCGAAGTGGGCTACTGACTTCGGAAAATCCGGCCCCTCGTCCTAAGGGTATAAAAGGGAACTAGTCTTCCAGGTTGCGGATTGTGCGTAGGGGTAACTTCCCGACCACGGAAAACTAATATAGTTCCGAAAAACAAACAAGCCTCGGACATGGATGGACTGACTGTTGACGACCACAGCAATCGCAAATACGGACAACAACCTTCGGTTCTGCACGTGAAATGTTCGGACCCTTAACAGACCGCGTGCAGCCGAAGAATTAGCAGAGGCCCTAGTCTGCTATAAGGCAGACATCACCGCCATCCAGGAAGTGCGATGGAATGGGCCGAGCAAAAAAAGATGAAAAACTGTGACATCTATTGCGTTGATTGCTATAGAGAGCAGAAACAGCGCTTATTCTGATTTATCATAAGCGGCAAACTTAGGCAAGAAGTCTTAAGCTTTCGACACGTAAGCGAACGACTTATGTCAATCCGCATAAAGACTAAATTTGCCAACATAAGCCTTATATGCGCTCACGCCCCCACAGAAGACAAGGACGACGCCACCAAAGAATGTTTCTACGAGCTCCTCGACACAACCTACGAGCAATGTCCTAAATATGACGTTAAAATCGTTCTGGGCGATTTTAACGCCAAGATAGGAAAGGAGGACATCTTTGGTAGGACGATTGGTAAGCACAGCCTCCAGAACACCACGTCCGGAAACGGACTTAGGCTTATTGACATCGCTGCGCGACGAAACGTCACTATAGCAAGCACACGGTTTCCTCATCTCAATATCCACAAGAAGACATGGCGGTCTCCTTATCATCAAATGGTCAACCAAATTGATCACCTTGCGATCGACGTAAGGCATACCTCCAGTATTCCGGATGTCCGAACCTTCCAAACAGCTAACATCGACTCGGATCATTACCTTGTTGCAGCCATGGTACGAATGCGGATATCCCTAACGTCACAACAAAGAAGAAATACTGTGAGAAGATATAACGTTGAAATGCTGCAATCGCAAGAGACCGCCAGAACCTTTGCCGAACGCGTATCCCGAAATCTCGCTACAACTCCTATGCCGCCATCATCAAATGCCGAGGACAAATGGCAACGCTTCCAACATGCCATCAGAGGGGAGAGTACGATAACTTTGGCGCCAAAAATTGATAACGGTTTTTTGTAGAGGAGACAAAAACAAGCATTTTTTACTACGGGAGTGGGGGGTCTATCTCGCCCCGTTTAGGAGGTAGGGGGAATTTTAGAAAAAAATGTCTTAAAATGAAAAAACAATTATTAAAAAACAACGGCAACACTTACAATGAAGTACTATACCGGTTTTGAAAGCCAGAAAGCTGTTCTTTAATCTTAAATTTAAAGTAAATTATTTATGTCAATAGTTTTCGAAAAATTCGCATGCAAACTCAAAATTTTGATAAAAAAAATGAAAAAAAAAAGTTTAAACCAATTTTCTTCAAAATTGTGAAATGAAGTGCTAAATTGGCTTTTTGTGGTCAATGCCTATATCAATTCTGAATCGGACATAAAAAACCGAGTGGTTTTATGTCTTCTAGTTTTTGAGAAAATTGAAAATTACTAAAACTACCTTCTTATGAAATTTTTGTTTTTTGATATTTACGGATAAAGTAATATTTGAGGATTAATGATGTAAAGTACATCAAATCATTTAGCGTTACACAGAATGTACCATGAGGAGGTAGACTTGCATTGAATTCCGCGGCCCAGTCATTCAGTTTGTGAATATCACTATTTTCTCAAACTCCTCATAGTGAAAGTTTTCGGGCGTCCCATATAAAGCGGCATTAGACCAATTTGGCTTTATGTGACTTATATAAGTATATGCATAAACAGTGCAATATTCAACTGTAATCCCCCTGCTTGGGATCACTGTTGGATTTAGAGTAGATACGAGGTTGACTGTATGCACAGTTTCTTTATATCCATGTAACTTTGCATATACCATCCTTGCACCTACCCCAAATCCTACAGTGACTCCAAGCAGGGGGGTTGCATACTGCACTGTTTATGCATATAAGTGACATACATAAACCCAAATTGGTCTAATGTTGCTTTATCAAAGTGGAAACATTTGCTTTGGCCTTATTTCACAAACAATGATCGGCTTTATTTCACTTTATGGAAGTGAAATAAGGCGGAATTTCAAAAGTTGGATTCCAACTTGAGAAATTCAGCCTTATTTCGCTTTCATAAATTGAAATAAAGCCGTATGCCCGAAAGGAAAGAAAGGAGACCCCCTAAATTGCGCCAATTACAGAGGTATCAGTCTCCTCAACATCGCGTATAAGATCCTATCTGCCATATTGTGTGAAGGTCTGAAACCCTTCGTCAACAACCTGATTGGGCCCTATCAGTGTGGTTTCAGACCAGGAAAGTCCAGAATCGATCAAATTTTCACACTTCGGCAGATCCTGGAAAAAACTCAAGACGTTCAAATCGATACCCACCATCTTTTCATTGATTTTAAGGCCGCATATGACAGCATCTAATGGGCGCCGTGGCTCAAGTGGTTAGTTGGATTACGGAGCGAGGGGTTCCAAGTTCAATCCCCGAACAACACCTAAAATTTCTTTCACGGCCCCTCCTCTCGCGAGCGTCTGACAAACATCCAAGAGTAAAACTGTCATGAAAAAGCTTCTCAAAACAAAAAAAAACTGCCGTTCGGATGCGGCATTAAACAGTAGGCTCCTGCCATTCGTGTGAAGAATATAACACGCACAGCACGAGTGGTTGTGAGAAGCTAGGCCCTTGGTTCCATGGACCTCTCGCGCCAAAAATTTGTATTTGTTTTTATGACAGCATCTATAGAGACGAGCTATACAGAGCCATGTCTAGTTTTGGCATCCTTGCCAAACTCGTTCGCCTGTGCAGGATGGCGTTGAAGAATTCTCGCTGCTCCATCAAGGTCGGTAACGATCTCACCGAGGCCTTTAATGTCAAAAAGGGATTGACTTCTTTAACATCGTACTTGAAAGAATTGTGCGAAACTCACAAGCCATCCTTAACAATGGGTCGAACATAATCGCCCAATTGAGTTCTGACTGTCACGACTCTATTCTTGTTGTCCTTGCCGGGATGGGTATGAATAATGCGACCAAGAATCCATTTCGACGGTGGTAGATCAGGTTCCTTCAGGAGAACGATGTCATCTTCCTTGATGTTTGATTGAGAGTTTTGCCATTTGGGACGCTGCTGAAGAGATGTCAAATATTCTCGATGCCATCGCTTCCAAAATCCTTTCATGAGTGCCTGTAAAAGATACCAATTAGTTTTTAAAGAAGTCGAGTTAAAAAGTTCAGGCTGCGGAACAACTGTATATGGTTCGCCTATCATGAAGTGAGAAGGAGTCAACGCACTGGGCTCACTATCAGGCGTAGACGACATTGGCCGTGAATTAAGCAAAGCTTCAATCTTCGACAGGAGCGTATACATTTCCTCATATGTTAACTTGTTTTCACCAATAACCCTTCGGAGATGCTTCTTGACGGATTTCACCCCGGCTTCCCATAGACCTCCGAAATGAGGTGCCGAAGGGGGAATAAACCGCTAAGCTATGTTGTCTTTCGACAGATGATCGATCAGCAACAATATCTTGGTGTTTCTGACTATGAAGACAGTCGTACATCTCGTCGAGTAACCTCTTCGCTCCATGAAAGTTGGTGCCGTTGTCGCTCCAAATTTCCGAAGGTTTGCCGCGACGTGCCACGAACCGATCCAGGGCCATCAGAAAAGCGTTCGACGATAAATCACCGACGAGTTCTAAATGAATGCCTTTAGTGACAAAGCAAACAAACACTGCTATGTAGGCTTTAACGAATCGAGGATTTTTTCCGCGTGATAAACGTAATGTAATCGGTCCGGCGTAGTCACAACCAACCTTACTGAATGGGCGTGAAAAACGAATTCTTTCCGTTGGAAGATTACCCATAAGCTGCGACGACGAGCCTTGTCGTTGGCGAAAACAAATAACGCATTTGTGTACTATGCTACGTACTAAGTTTCTGCTCCCGAGTATGTAATAGCACTGTTTGAGTAACGCTAGCATTTGTGTCTCTCCGGCATGTAAATACTTTATATGAGTGTATAAAGCGATCAAACGAGATATCGGATGCGATTTTTCTAAAATGATTGGATGTTTTGCGCAGTATGATAAGTCCGATTCCTGTAAACGTCCACCAACACTAAGAACACCAACCGAATCAATGAATGGCACTAAAGAGTTTAGTTTTTGACCCTTCCGTAGTTCAGTTTTGTTTTTAAGATTTTCGATTTCGACGCGGAACATTGTAGACTGAGCACATTTTACTAAGTTTGTTTTAGCATTTGAAATTTCATTTGTTGTTAGTGAATTATAAGTACGAGAATTTGCTACCGAGCGCGAATTTGAGATAAAACGATATATATAAGCTACAATACGAACAGTCTTTAACCAGCTTGAAGAGTTAATCATAAGATTTTCCAAAATGTTTTCATTTGAGGTGTTGCATACTAGTACCTGGAGTTTGGCTTTACTCCTCTCTTCGAGTTCATTACACTGAACATCATGAACACATGGATCCGATGACGGCCAGTCCTCCTTACCGTCGATGTTCACACTTTTGCAATATACTACAGTCGCGTACGCATCTAATGAGGCATCACAAAACGCGTGAAATTCAAAATGTTCTTTATGAATCCATAAGATTCTAGGAACTTTAATGTTTTCAAGAAGATTCAATTCACTCCGAATCTTTTGCCAAGAGTCAATTAATTCTTTGGGAAGCTCATCGTCCCATTTAAGTTTAGCACGCCAAAGTTCTTGAAAGAATATCTTAATACCGACAGTTACTGGTGCGAGAAATCCAATAGGGTCAAAGATACGAGACGATTCTGATAAAACGCGGCGTTTTGTATATACAGCTGAGTTGTTTAGGCTCACCTTGTATGAGAAGCAGTCTTTAGATGGACACCATTGTAGTCCTAATAATTTTACTGAGGTTGATTCTTCAAAATCAATCGGTGAGAGCTCTCTTTGATCTTCTGGTAATGAAAGCAGCAACGGCCAACAGTTGGTCGTCCACTTTCTTAAATGGAAACCAGATCCTTTAAGAAGACTGAAGAGTTCCGATTGTAGAGCGATGAGATCATAAATGCTGTCAGCTCCTGTTATGACATCGTCAACATAGAATCCAATGCTAGCTGCTTGAGCGTACGTACGGCTAGAAAAGGTGCACAAGATGTACCGTAGGTGACTGTTAATAGCCGATAATGCTTAAAAGGAAGTTGATTGGATTCCCTCCAAATGATGCGTTGGAAATCGACATGCTTTTGAGAAACCCGAATTTGTCGATACATTTTCTCGACATCGCCCGATAATGTATACGCATGACGACGGAAACGTATACATACTGAAAAGATATCTGACTGTATAGTAGGACCAACGAGTAAGGAATCATTCAATGATATTGAATTGGCAGCATTAGCAGAACCATCGAATACGACACGGATTTTGGTTGTACTGCTATCCATTTTATATACCGCGTGATGAGGAAGATAAAAACATTTTGTTGTGGGTTTAATAATCTCCTCTTCTGGAATTTCCTCCATATGTCCTAAAGACAGATATTCATTTATGAATGTTGAATATTGTTGATGCATTTCTGGGGCAGATTTGAATCTGCGTTCGATCGATAAGAAACGGTTTAAAGCGACGTGAAAAGAGTTACCAAAATCCACAACCCTGTCAGCATCTTTGAATGGAAGCTCCACAATGTATCGACCATCAGAACCATCAGAATTAATACTACTCCGTTTGTAGTACCTGCAGAAGTGGATGTGACTCCCTTAACTGGAATCCGACCAGGTTTACGTGGAAGTGCCAAGCGTTGAACAGTGTGTTCGGTGATAAACGAGACTTGGGATCCCGTGTCTAGTAAAAGTCTTACAGTCTGGTAAGCTCCCTGCTTGTCCTGAACCCGAGCGATAGAAGTAGGCAAAATTGCCACAGAATGATGAGTAGATTCAAGTGAGTGATTTACAATCAAGGACTGACTTGTAGAGTCCTGCGACGACGACGAATTAGTTGAGGGATTAACATTACTCCCAATTGAGCCTCTCAATTGAGTAGTTGACCTGACTTCAATAGGATGCACTAGCGAATGATGTTTCGATTTACAGCTCCTACAGCGAAACAGTGATTTACATTTATTTGCCACATGACCTTGCCGAAGGCAATTAAAGCATAAAGATCGTTCCTTAACAAATTTTCGTCGGTCTTCAACATTAAGAAGACCGAAAGCTTCACAATTGATTAGCATGTGATTTGAATTGCATTTTGGACAAACTGGGCCTTGTTCAACAAAATGCGTTCTAATCGCTCCTTGGTTTTTAGTACGTGTGTGCACAGAGCGAGACAGGGAAGAACAGGATTCCAAAGAATCACACCGAGTATGAAGAAAATCAATCAGCTCGTCAATAGTTGAATCATCTCTTGTGCCTACCTCTTCTGCCCATGCCTGTTTAGAGTCATAGTGGACCTTTTGCAGCAGAAGATAAATGAGCCATGGGTCACGACCTGTAGAATCTAACGCGTTTAAACCACGAATTACCTCATCAGCTCCGTCAGTTATTTTTCGGAGTGTTTGAGTGGTTCCCGAAGATGTTGGTAGAGAAAGATATGACTGCACGAAAGATTGCACTATCAAATGTTTCCTATCATAGCGCTTTTCGAGCCTATCCCAAGCCTCTACGTAATTGGTTTCCGAACTGCACATGTGTTTAATTAAATTAGAAGCATCACCACGTAAAAATGACCTTAGGTAATGAAACTTTTGAGAACAGCTCAACGATGGATTGCTTTCCACAGATCCAAGAAATAAGTCTCTGAAAGCCGGCCAATCTTTGTAATCGCCAGAAAAACTAGGTATTGACAATTTTGGTAATTTTATTAAATTAGGGTGGGATGTTTGCGTAGTACCTACACCAGAATGATCAGCGCTCATATCAAAACCCAAAGACTTTGGATTTTCGGCGAGTTTGCGCTTCCGAATCGCTTCGGTCAAAATAGAATGAGCCGCAAAGTACTTTGCTTCATATTCAATGTACTCAGACTCAGGGTCAGAATAATCAGCTTCTCCGGAAAATTCATAAAGATCGTTTTGAAGGGATCCGAAATCTGTCCACGCTTCATCAAGTTTGGTTAAACGATTTTCGATCATGGAAAGAGCGACCGATTGATTAATTGATTCCGCAAATGCTACCGTCCGCGTGATACAACCCTTAGCGCGACCACGTTTTTGCTTGATGGTGTTCATTGCCTTAGCAGCCATTATAATTTAAAGAACTATGAGGGAAATACCGTAACCTTTTCTACTGCAGCACTCCGATCACGAAATCACACATGCAATGATGAATTATATAAGTATAATTTTAATATATGTCTATATTCCACAGGTGAATTTATTAACAAAAATTTCCCACATCCATACATACATATGTATACGAATATGTATGCTCTTACCCGCGGAGTCTGCCTCAACACGAGGAGCACAATTATCACATGCACATAAGTTATTTGTCCATATGACAAAAACTCTGTTCTAACAGAATTTGATTAATTAATCACAATTTAATTAAAAAGTTCAATAATCCGCACAAGAAGGACCAAAATGTTTTTGCTCAAACGCGAAATTTGTGTTTAAACGACGAAAATTGAATTGGATTTCAAACCGTAGAATTGGTGAATAAAAAACGACGAGAAAAGTATAACAAGAGTATAATAGAATTTATTACCAAGAGATGTTACCACTTTGACGATCCATCAGCAAAAGAGACTGAGGCGAAACAAAAATCTGTTAAGTTACATAATTAGATTAAATGGACTGTACAGTTAACTGTTGCTTAGTTTACTCTCTTTACTCATTACACATTTGATTTAAGTTTGATTCAATTAGGGTGAGTTATACAATGTTTGGCAATTTTCAAAAATGGAGAAAACAATTAAGAAATATTATTAGTTAATGTAAATAAGTTTATATAACGCAAAAATATCATGAACAATGGGTTTAGCGGTAAATGAGGGCAAAACCAAGTATATGCTGTCAACAAGAAGGGAATCGACGAATTGGACAGGACGTCACAATCCACAGCTATAACTTTGAGGTAGTAAGGGACTTTGTCTACCTCGTCTCTGCTATCAATTCTGACAATAACACCTCGGCAGAAATAAAACGAAGAATAACTCTTGCCAATCGCTGTTTCTTTGGGCTGAGAAGGCAATTGAGTAGTAAGGCCCTACACCGAACAACTAAGAGCTTGATCATCCCAGTCCTCCGTTACGGCGCTGAAGCATGGACTTTATCGAAAGCGGATGAAGATATCCTTAGTCGTTTCGAGAGAAAAATCCTTTGTAAAATATTCGATCTCGTTTGCGTGAACGGATTTTGAAGGAGAAGATTCAACAACGAACTATACGAGCTGTACAGCGACATCGACCTAGTCAAAAAACTGCGCATCACTCGTTTGAGATGGCTAGGACATGTAGAGCGAATGGACACCAGTGCTCCGGCCCGGAGAGACTTCGAATCAAACACGGAGGGACAGCGCAGCAGAGAAAGACCTCGACTTAGGTGGCGCACAAGATTTTGAAGGGGATGTGAACAAGCTTGGAGTGCGTAACTGGAGGCAGTTAGCTATGGACCGAGCTAACCGGAGAGGCTTGTTAGTTGAGGTCCAGGTTCACCCCGAACTGTAGCGCCACCTAAGTAAGTAAGTAAGTAAAAAACAGTTGATCGGTTAGTATTTTATTTATTGTTCGGCTATGCTTTATCAATTAAATGGATGATGTGCGATAAATGAAGTAATTAAATTCCTGGTGAATTACATTGAAGTGATCTACGATTCGAAGCAATCAGAGGATATGATCAATTGTTTAATGTGTGAATTGTTTTCATTATTTTTATATGAAAACACAAGTCTAAGTGGGGCCAAATTTTTTTCAAAAAATAAAGAAACCTTATTTTCTCTGTTGGCGATTTTTCGCACTTAAGCATTTTTACAGTTGTCTTTTTCATACAAATAAATTTATCAAAAAGATACTTTGATAACCACAGTCTATATTTTACCGATAGTGAAAATGGGAAGTAGAATGAGACTTATGACACATGAAATGTCACCTACTTTTTGAGTTAAGTGATATGTTAGGCCTTACCTCAAAAAGTAGGCCTAGAATATGGAACGCGCCCATTCCCCTACATTTTGTCATCTAAAAAACAGCTGATCGGTTAGTATTTCATTTATTGTTCCGCTATGCTTTATAAATTGAATGGATGATATACGATAAATAAAGTAATGAAATTTCAAGTGAATAAGGTTGAAGTGATCTACGATTCGAGGCAACAAGAGGATATGATCAATTGATCATTGCGTGAAACGTTTTAATTTTTTTTTGCATTAAAACACAAGTTATAGGTTTTAAGTGGGCACGATTACGATTTCCGAGGCACGAACTTCTGAGAACGCAGTTTTGTAGTTCTCAATGAAATAAGATCAAAATATAAAGTACCATCAATCTCGTTTTCGACTAGTTTAGGAGATATCGAGGTTTGAAAATTTAATTTTTCCTATGAAATTTCTATTGAAATATATTATAGTTTTGCCGTGAGACAGACAAATTATTGCTCACTTTTAGATGTTAGCAAAGTGGTTAGGTTGTCGGCTTCGCGGGTAAAAGGATTTCAAACTCTGAGGTATCCTTCGACTCATACACCGGACGGCCTTCGGCCTCACATGCAGGTGCTTAGAGAGCCGCTTACTTAGCCGTAATACTTACTTAGGTGGCGCTTTAAGTGGAGTCGAAATTCTTTCAAAAGATAAAGAACCCTTGTATTCTTTGTTGCCGATTTTTCGCATTTAAGCATTCTTAACAGTTTTCCTTTCTATACAAATAAAGTTATCACCAAGATACTTTGAAAACCACAGTCCATAATTTGTCGAAAGTGAAAAAGTGGAATGATAGTTATGGCACATGAAATGTCACCTACTTTTTAACTCAATTTGCCGTTCCATATGTTAGGCCTTACCTCAAAAAGTAGGCCTAGAATATGGAACGCGGCCAATTATCCACATTCACAGCTGTTTAAAAACAATCGAATCTCATATATATTTTTTTAATTCCCAAAATTCTCGACAACAAAAATGTAACCTGGAAACGACAACTGTGGTCTAAAAACTACGTACACAATGCGATGAGTGTTGCCTAAAATACGTTCCACATGGGTTTGACAACTCAGACAACAAACTTCGCCTTTTGAGACGAAGTCGACAAAAGTCGACTGGATGACATACGCAATACTAAGTCGTCGCCGTTGTTTTTTCGGAGACGATAAACGACTTCCGCAATAAGGGTAAGTATCAAAAAGTATCGAAATTGGAATTCTAAGTAAAACTTTCATAATTATTAACAAAACATTTAATTTAAAAAAAGAAACATAAACAGTGACGCTTAAAATACATAACATAAATGAAGCCGAAAGGAAATCATTCAAAGAGGAGGCCCTTGAACAGCTTTTGAATACTCTATTCCCCGGTTATTCCAAGGACTAGACTCTATCGATCAATCAGCACAACCACACCACTAACAAAAGCCATATTTTATTATCGCCATGATCGGATCTGGATCATTGGTTTGTATGCAACACGAGATCTTGCTTTTGATCAGAATTAATTTTTGTGATCAAAAATTATCTCATGATGCACTTCCGTTCGTGAATGTTGGTATAATTGTCGACGATTGACAAGGGCCCATGTTGCCACATTAGAATACGAAATATTATTTGCAAACTAAATATTATTCAATAATTTTAATGTTGAATATGTCGAATAAATTAGTATTCTATTCATAGTGTTTTACAAATACAAATTGTTGGCGCGACAGATCCATGGGACCCAGGGCCTAGCTTCTCACAACCATTCGTGTTTTGCGTGTTATATTCTTTACACTAAGTAATGGAAGGGGCCTACTGTTTAATGCCGGATCCGAACGGCAATTTTTTATTTTTGAGAAGCTTTTTCATGCCAGTTTTTACTCTCGGATGTTTGTCAGACGCTCGCGAGAGGTGGGGCCGTGAAAGAAATTTTAGGTGTTGTCTGGGATTGAACCTGGAATCCCTCGCTCCGTAGTCCAACGCACTAACCACTTGAGCTACGGCGCCCAATTACTCATAGTGTTTTAGAATCAATAATAGACTGCGAACTTCTGTAACCTAATAAGTGGATATAAACCATTTTGGGGATGAATTGGTGCCGGTAAAATATGCAAAGTCAAAACTAACATGTATTTAATAAACGTAAACTAAAATGGAAAATACAAAATATTATTCTCAGTATATACATATTTATTAATAAAAACTAAGAATTTCCTTCTTAACCACACCGTCGGTGGTGTTTCCGCTAATGGATTAACCGATATAAACAGTGCTGCTGCTGCTGTTACTTCTGCTCCTATAAGTCATACAATAATGCTGGATATTCTTTACTCTGAAATTATTAAACTTCAACAGTGATGCGCTCAGTAATATCAGTTTTCTTGAAGAACGTAATCTAACTCTTACCAACACGGTTAATGTTTTGGAGTCGAAGTTAAATGCATTGGAGTAAAGAGAAAAAATGTGCTATTGTTGGTATCCCAGACTTAAATAATGCAAACGCACGCGACAAAGTTATCCAACTTCTAACCGACGGTGTGGGAGAACAAATAGAGCGAAACGACATTGAATCCTGTTATGTTAAAACTATTAAGAGTAAAGCGGCCCATACACACCACACTTATTAGTGCACCGACACCAGTGCGCGCACAAGTGTGATGTGTATGGGCCGCTTAAGAGCAATCTATCAACAAGTAATTCTGCTGTGTCTAACATCGTGTGCGTCAGGTTTTCTTCTTTCGCTCGGAAAGAACGAATAATGAATAAGATGCGGGCGAATAAGACGATAGTCTTACTGCATACTCACGATCTCTTCTGCAGAAGGCTATACAACTGAAACAGCACAATAAATGCAAATGCGCCTGGATAAGAAACTCATCGGTACTACTCAGAAGAAAGGAAGGCGAAAGGGTGATAAAAATTTGTAGTTTGGAGGATTTATCTAAACATAATTTTGATATCTTTTAAGTAATTTCTTTTTTATGATTGAAAGTAACTTAAATAATAGTAGTTTAGAAGTTCCTCCCATTAATATAAGTAATAATATTAGATCGTCCTCTTCAAATTCCGATGACTTGAAATGCCTTTGTATTGACCATCCTTTCGAAGATTAATTTTCTGGTGTTTCTATAGTTCAGCAAAACATTCGCAGTATAAGAGACAATTTTAATTTGTTCTTGGCTCATCTCGCATCCTTGGACCATCTACCTGATCTCATATTTCTTTCCGAAATATGGATTTTTGATTTTGAGATCTCTGATTTACAAATTCCTCATTTTACTTTTACAGCTGCTGGCAATAATTCTTATGCAGCCGGTGGGGTAGCGGTATTTTACAGGAGTGACTTGTTGTGTGAAATTATTTATCCTAAACTTACATCTGCTGATGTGATGAATGTGGATGAATTTTCTGTTTTCTTGGAAAATCAAAAATGCAAGAACCAAGTACTTTTGGGGGATTTCAATATATGTAGATATTTTGACCGATTCATCTGATGCTGATATTTTTTTTTGCTGAGGATACTCTTTTGGTTTTGGCTCTTTGGTGAACAAATGAACCAGAGGACAATTGTGTCTGGATCATATTTTCTTAAAGTTACATAGGAATAATATGATGAATTATAAAGCAGATGCTTTTGATCTTAAAATAAGAGAGCATAGCTTAACTAGCCTTCAGTTAGCCAATTATATGTATATCCAGAACAAAACCGTGTTTCTCGAAAAAAATTCAAAAAATCATTTCTTTTCATTAAAATCTGATTTAACGTTTGAATTGTGGGATGAGGTTTATAGTGCTGTGGATCCATCAGTTGTTTTTGATCTATTTCTTAAAAAGCTGGAATTATTAATATCGAACAATAAGTAGTGTACTTTTAAGTAAAAGTGATAAACAGGTAATTTGTTTGAAAGCGTGGATGAATTTATCATTGTTAAAAAAAATAAGCAAAAAGAAAAGCTTTTTGTCTCTATTAAGAAACATCGCAATAACACTAGACTTAAAACATCATATGAAAACCTTTGTCATGAGCTCAAAACCGATATTCCACTTGGTCGAAATACGTATTTCAAAAATAAGCTCACTAAAAATTCTGGAAACTTGAAAAAAGAATAGGAAGTTGTCAATGATATTTTAAATAAGAATGTAACTAAAGCAAACATTGTTATTAAAACGGATAGTATGACTGTACCTGAGCCTTCAATAGTTGCAAATTTGTTTAATGATTATTTTTCAAGTATTGGTCATGATTTGATTGTTTTTACACCTGAAAGCAACTCATGTCGTTGTGACAACATCATAATAGAGGATAGTTTTTACCCTAACAGCTTTTTCTTTCAAAATGTTACTTCAATGGAAATACACAAAATCATAATGTCCTTAAAATCTTCAAACTTATCATCTGAGGATATGATTTCTAGTAAAATTTTAAAACAAATTTCGTTTTTCATTTCTGATGTTTTATGTTATATTTTTAATCTTAGCTTGCAAAAAGGAATTTTTCCTGAATCACTTAAGTTAGCAGTAGTAATTCCACTACACAAAAAAGGTACAACAGCGTGTCTGAACAATTACCGTCCCCTATCCCTCCTTTCTGTTTTTTCAAAAGTTTTTGAGAGAGACATGAAGTCAAGAATGCTGACATTTTTAAAGAAAACAATTTTTTTTAGTGATTCCCATTATGTGACGAAATTTATTATAGCTTGAATGATTCAGAGGTGCCTGCAGCTCTGTTTATTGATATAACAAAGGCTTTTGTATATGGTGGATCATGTTTTGTTGCTTGATAAATTGTATAAAGCAGGATTCAGAGGTAAAGTAAAGGGCTCTGTTTTGGGCCCTATCTTATTCTTGATTTTTGTGAACTCGCTTTTTATTCAACTCTTTAAGGGCAAAATAACAGCCTTTGCTGACGACAATCATATTCTTCGAAAAATAACTTTCTTTTATTTATTGATGTTAATCATGATTTGGACATACTACGGAAATGGTTTTGTCTTCACAAACTTGTTATAAGTGACAAGACGAAATTTATGGTTTTCAATATTTTAGGTACAATCTGTAACGATGTTGTACTGAATACTATTTTACAGTTCTTGTACAATGGTTTATTTAAATCAAGGTCAAGGTATGGTCTATCTTGTTGGGGTGGTACTCATCATAATAAAATTGAACCGTTGCTTATCAAGTAAAAACATGCAATTCAGATTCTGTGTAGGGTTTATCGTAGAACTCCCTGCTTTGATTTGTTCAAGAACCTAAATATTCTTCCACTGAAGCATTTATATTTCTACAAAGTGTTGAAAATTTTTTTTAAAACTCGGGATACACAGCCGCAAGATTATATTGATCTCATAATTTACGTGTCAACAATAAGAATTTATTAATTATACCTAACATAAAAAAATCACACTTATCTCACTGCTATAAGGTTACTGCACCTCGTTTATTTAATAGCTTACAAGAAAATCTAAGATGCTAGAGAGTCAAATCAGTTTTCATAAGAAATGTAAAACGTTTGCTCTTGTCTTTTAACCATGATGAAATAAATTTATTTTTGAATTATATTGTTTAAGCATATTAATAATTTAATTACTTAGTAGTTGTTAATTAATCAATTTTATATCATTGCAATCAGAAACGAATTATTTTAATTTTTTCTTACATATTAATAGTTTTAATTAAATATTTATAATTGATCCCCATCAATGATCATTAGTTACAAAATGGTGCATCCAACTGAAATAAAGTAAAAGTAAAAAAAAAACATACAGAAAAGCTACAATCCGTCTGGAACGGATCGTCTGATACCCTATCCTCCTCTCTATAAAGTGGGCGTGGCCAAATTGCATTTTGTACTCAAATAGAGCTGTAATGTCGAACGTTTGAGGATGTTACACGTAAAATTTTATCAAAATAGGTTTTTTGATGATAACGCCCCCAAAAAGTGGGCGTGGCCAAAACTGTTCTATGGGTGAATTGTAGGGAATCTAAATACCCAAATATTTGGTCTTAATAAAATTTTTTGGTTTCATATAATTTAATGAAGTTATAAAAAAGTAGGCGTGGCAGTGGGCGGATGTAAAAAAAATTTATATTTCTACTGTATCCTTTCGTCAGAAGCCCAGATATGAAATTTCAGCGTCCTAGTTAAAAATTTAAGGCCCAAAAATCGGTTTTATGATGAAAACGCCCCCAAAAAGTGGGCGTGGCCAAAACTTTTGTATGGGTGGATTGTGGGGAATCTGAATGCCTAAATATTTGGTCTTAACAAAATTTTTCGTTTTCGTATAATTTAATGAAGTTAAGAAAAAGTGGGCGTGGCAGTCGGCGGATTTAAAAACTATTTACACTTGTACTGTATCTTTTCCTCAGAAGCCCAGATATGAAATTTCATCGTCGTAGCTCAAAATTTAAGGCCCAAAAAGCGGTGACATACGGACGGACGGACGGTCATCGCTCAATCGATTTCGCTATTGATGCTGATCACGAATATATATACTTTATAGGGTCTATCTCAATTATTTCTCTATGTTACAAACTATGTGTCAAACTTAATATACCCCTAGGATACGGTATAAAAATAGGGTATAAAAACAGTATTTCGAGACGTACCTATCTTAAACATTAATATGTATATGAATACCTAAAATATTTATATGTATGTGTATATGTATGTACATACATACATTTACATATAATAAACTGTATTTCATGTTCAAATCAATCTTATTAATTACATCATGCTATACAAACATATATATGTATGTATGTATGATAAATACTATATTTCGAAGAATAAAATTTTCTGATTGAGTCAAACTTGTGCCTTGAATATTCCGAGTAATTTTCAATCGTAAACAATATTGTTTAAGAAAATTATAATTTCTGGGTTCCACAGAACTTCATACCTGTTTGTTCTTACTAATATTGTTTTCTTTGAATTGTGTCCATATATTATGAGATTTTTTATAGTCTAAAAAACTAAAAGAGCATATTAAAGTTTATATAGAGAAATAATGAGGATAGAACCCCAAAGTACGAGAGAGGGGAGGAGTGTTTTCTCAGTGACACTTCCTCTTAATCTGAACGGCAGCGGACGAACTCTCTCGATGGAATCAACGGAATCACAGATCTAGTCAGGCCGAACTTTCTAGTGAAATCCCTATATGAGCTGCTCTGACTTATTCGGATTCCAGGTCTATAGGGATCTCCAACACTGAGCCAGAGTGTTGGAAAAGAGTTGGTGGCGGATAAACCCTTAATGGGCCAACCGCAGCACTCATATCCCATCATCAACCAAATTGATCACATTGCGATCGACGTAAGGCATGCCTCCAGTATTCTGGATGTCCGAACCTTCCGAGCAGCTAACATCGACTCGGATCAGTATTTTGTTACAGCCACAGTACGAATGCGGATATCCCTAACGTCACAACAAAGAAGAAATACTGTGAGAAGATATAACGTTGAAAAGCTGCAATCGCAAGAGACCGCCAGAACCTTTGCCGAACGCGTATCCCGAAATCTCGCTACAACTCCTATGCCGCCAGCATCAAATGCCGAGGACCAATGGCAACGCTGCCAACATGTCATCAGAAGTGCCGCAACTGATGTCCTGGGTTTCGCCCGACCACCACAAAGAAACCCATGGTTTGACGAAGAATGCCGGCAAACAAATGCAGCTAAACAAGAGGCATACAAAGCGGCGCTGCAAAGAAGGACGAGAGCGACTCGAGAGCTCTACGAGCAAAAGAGACGGCTTCTCCAAAAGAAGAAAAATTGCACGAGAAGCGCGTGATCGAAGATATTGCGAGATTATACTCCAGGAATAATGCACGGAAGTTTTACCAACAGGTGAAAAGAACGTGTCAAGCCAACAAGACCCGTACAGAAGCCTGTAGAGATGAAGAAGGAAACCTCGTAGTAGAGTCACAGTCGGTGCTGAGAATATGGAAAAATTTCTTCTGCAGGCTGTATAACGGCGACGAAGACCAACATTCCGCTGTCAAGCAGAATGAACCATTCAACATAGACGATGATAGCCAAAACTTTCGTCCACCTGACCAAAACGAAGGGAGGATAGCAATATCCAAACTTAAATCCAACAAGGCTGCTGGACCTGACGGCTTACCAGCCGAGCTGTTCAAGGCAGCTGGAAATGACCTGGTAGAGAGCATACACCAACTCATTTCTAAAATTTGATCAGATGAATGTATGCCTGACGAATGGAATCTCAACACCGTTTGCCCGATCCACAAGAAAGGAGACCCAAGATCCTATCTGCCATATTGTGTGAAGGTCTGAAACCCTTCGTCAACAACCTGATTGGGCCCTATCAGTGTGGTTTCAGACCAGGAAAGTCCACAATCGATCAAATTTTCACACTTCGGCAGATCCTGGAAAAAACTCAAGACGTTCAAATCGATACCCACCATCTTTTCATCGATTTTAAGGCCGCATACGACAGCATCTATAGAGACGAGCTATACAGAGCCATGTCTAGTTTTGGCATCCTTGCTAAACTCGTTCGCCTGTGCAGGATGACGTTGAAGAATTCTAGCTGCACCATCAAGGTCGGTAACGATCTCACCAAGGCCTTTGATGTCAAAAAGGGATTTAGACAAGGTGACGCCCTGTCATATGACTTTTTTAACATCGTACTTGAAAGAATTGTGCGAAACTCACAAGCCAGCACCGGAGGCACAATCTTTCAAAAGTCTGTGCAACTACTAGCTTACGCC
Source organism: Xylota sylvarum (assembly GCA_905220385.1). Taxonomy (NCBI): domain Eukaryota; kingdom Metazoa; phylum Arthropoda; class Insecta; order Diptera; family Syrphidae; genus Xylota; species Xylota sylvarum. The sequence continues at coordinate 38,904,961 of LR999959.1, forward strand.
GATGACATTGACATTATTGGTAGAACACAGCGGGCTGTCACCGGTGCGTTCGCTAGTATTGAAACAGAAGCTGCCAAAATGGGTTTAGCGGTAAATGAGGGCAAAACCAAGTATATGCTGTCAACAAGAAGGGAATCGACGAATTGGACAGAACGTCACAATCGACAGCTATAACTTTGAGGTAGTAAGGGACTTTGTCTACCTCGTCTCTGCCAACAATTCTGACAATAACACCTAGGCAGAAATAAAACGAAGAATAACTCTTGCCAATCGCTGTTTCTTTGGGCTGAGAAGGCAATTGAGTAATAAGGCCCTATCCCGAACAACTAAGGAGACTCTATATAAGAGCTTGATCATCCCAGTCCTCCGTTACGGCGCTGAAGCATGGACTTTATCGAAAGCGGATGAAGATATCCTTGGTCGTTTCGAGAGAAAAATCCTTTGTAAAGGAGGAGAAGATTCAACAACGAACTATACGAGCTGTACAGCGACATCGACCTAGTCAAAAAACTGCGCATCACTCGTTTGAGATGGCTAGGACATGTAGAGCGAATGGACACCAGTGCTCCGGCCCGCAGAGTCTTCGAATCAAACCCGGAGGGACAGCGCAGCAGAGAAAGACCTCGACTTAGGTGGCGCATACAAGTTGAAGGGGACCTGAACAAGCTTGGAGTGCGCAACTGGAGGCAGTTAGCTAAGGATCGAGCTAACTGGAGAGGCTTGTTAGTTGAGGCCCAGGTTCACCTCGAACTGTCACGCCACCTAAGTAAGTAAGTAAGTGGGAAGAAGGGCGTTTTTATCAAAGCCAAACACAGCCTTAACACATTAATGCCTTGTCAGATTTATGAATAGAAAGGATGTGGGAAATTAGGCCCCAGGTCCTAACAATTCTTCATAATGAAATAAGGTCCCATTTGAAATGTGGAAATATTGCCCCACCGAAATGAAAAAGGGTCCAAAAATAAATGAAATAAAAGCCAAAAAAATATTTTCTTTCTCCGGAAAAATGCCCCAAACCTAAAAGAGATACGACTCCAAAACTCATTTTCGTTTTTTTCACTAAGTTAAGGAAGTACACAACATACAGAAGAGCTACAACTCGATTGGAGCGGAACGTTTGATACTACCTATTGTTTATGTCTACGCAGCCCTAATAAAGTGGGCGCGGCATACTGTATTTTTGTTGAATTACAACGATAACTTCAAACGTTTAACATGAAAAATTGCATCAAAATCGTGTTTTTAATTAAAACGCCCCCAAAAAGTGGGCGTGGATAAAGACAATGTATGGATGAATTGTAGACAATCTGAATATCTTATATATGATCTTATCTATTATATATTATATGATCTTAACAAAATTTTTCTATTTCAAGTAAAATACTAAAGTTATGATAAAGTGAGCGTCTCAGTAGGCAGATTTCAAAAATGTTTACGATTTTACTGCTTTTCCTTCTCAAATGCCCAAATATGAAATTTCATCCCCATAGTTTAAAATTTAAGGCCCAAAAAGTGATAATCGTTTTCGCTATTAATACTGATCAAAAATATACATATACACTTTATAGGGTCTATTTTGATTATTTCTCTATGTTACAAATTATTTGTCAAACTTAATATACCCCTAGAATGGGTATAAAAGTATGTCGCCTTATATTCGACCTAACCTACGTACCTCCTTAAGGCGGTCGTTAGGCGGTAGTGGAGCCAGTGTAATATTGGAAATTCATAGAAAGCCCAAAAAATAACGCAACAATATTGTTGAGATCCAAGGATAAGAACTGCCGCTATGTATATACACGCTCATCTACGCTTATTATTAAAACTATGCACTTTCAAAACACACGAGCGAAGCTGAGCAAGTCAGCTAGAAATTTCATGAAATAGAACAGTTTTAAATTACAAACAAAACAAAATATCGAGTAATACCTACATACATACATGCATACATAGTTATATATAAATACTGCAATCTCTCATACAAATTTTGTTACGTATTTAAGAACAAGACATAATACTTAAAACTTATATGTTAACAATTAACATCATTTTTATTATACGATTAATACTCGTATGGCAAAAATTAAAAATATTTATAAACAAAAATACAAGAAAGTACGGCAAGACTATCAAATCCGGTTGCTAGCAAAAGCCGAAAATTTCCTAACTTCTCTGCTTTCATTTACCTACTTATTTTCGTTGAGTTTACTTCAGGCCACAAATCATGTTACTATCTGCTAGACTACGATAATATTCGTTTACTGTATTGATTATAAATTATATCCCGGATAAGATGGACTCATATCTGCGAAGTTGTTTTGTTTTTGATTTCTTAATATTATTCAGAACATTTTAGAATATTCTTGTAGCAAGTAAAAGTATAACTGGATGAATATAATAACTCGTATTATACATCTCATTAGGGTTTTCAAAATATCGTTCTGCATTGTTTTTGTTTATTTGCGTTAAATTGGGTGACTCAGGGGCAGGGTGATTTTGGTTTGAGTTACATACATAATTTAAACTTAATTTTTGTTCTTCTTCATATCGTTGAGTTAATTCCTAAAAATACTTGTTTAGTTGTAGAACGTGAATGTTTCATTTCAAATCGTAAATCGTGAATCGATTAAGTGTTGGTATAAAAACCTGTTTTTGGAAAGTCTAGCACAACGTGCCGAGTGCGTGTGCGCTTTCCGGAAATACCCATTGGCTTAAAAGAATCTGTGAATGGATGAATGAAATGATTATGATTTATTGAATAGGATGTTTGTATGTATACCAAGTTTAACATTAGATACTGTTACTGAATTGTTAATAAATTATTCTTGATCAGTCGTTTTACTTTACAATGCATGAAGCTAATGACTAGTTTCAATATGACCGGTTGTTTGTAACGTATTCCTAAGCTTTTTTTAGAAGGCGCCATGATTAACTTATAAGGTTCCTGAATCTATTTAATGTCTTTCACACTTCTACTCAAGCTCTTTTTTAGATACATACAGATGTACACATATTGAATAGCAATACAAATAGCATACAAATTTTATTAATTCTTCTATTCCATATTAAAATTATTTACACTAATAAATGATCCAAATTCATAAAATATTACTTTAACAACTTCCGATGAAAGCTCAAATAAGCATTTGTTAACAGCACAGCAACACATTTTCGAAAACAAATAGTATTGTTTGACCGATGCAATTTGCCTTCACTTTGTATCATTCGCTACTGATCAAACCTTAGATAATATATAATCATGATTGCCGAAGCAATTTCAATACATTGCTTATAATTACTGCATTCTTTGTACAGCATGAGCACGAGTAATTATTGTGTACTGTATTTTGTTAAGTATACTAACACCTACACAATTGCGCTATGATTACTTAAGATTCTATCCGCTTTTAGTTAGTTTAAAAAACATAATAAAGGGAAAGGAATTAACGTCTAAATTAAGTTAAGTTAGCTTATCAGGATAAAGTTCGGAAATGTTGGAAAAGATAATAATTATTTGATGTGGTGATAACTTAAATAGACGGCAGCTTATTGTCTGTCAGCTAAGTGGACCAGGAGCTAAACATGAATGATTAGAAGTTTTTATGTAGATTGACAATTATGTATTTTGGAGTCATTAAATAAATATAAACTGATGTGCAATTAAATTGACCAAAATCAAGTTGTGATAACCAAAAAGTTTTTATTGGTTTGACGCTTATAAAAAATAAAATGTTTCATTTCATTTATTTATTATAAAATGTTGGCACATTATGAAACTGTTTAAGGTTAGATAAAAGCGCCTTTATTGAACTGACGTTACGTTTATTCTAGTTACAATACGAAAGTAGAAGTATTTTTACATGACAACATGCAACATTCCACTGAAGATATTTTATTCAATTTTAATTTAATTATGCAAAAACCAACAAATTTAATACTGACTTCAAATTGGTTTCAATTTAGGAGATTCTAATCTATTGGCTTTATTAAGTCGAAGTAAGGGGTTTTTCAATAAGAACATAACAATTTTGTACTTAAATAAAACACAGAAAAATTGAGATATCGGGCTGAAATTTATTCCAGGTATAGTACACATGTTAAATTTGACTATGTAATTCGATCTCGTTTATATGCGAGCACGTTTGCAGCGATCGATTCTTTTGAATCAATTTACCACCACTCTTCGATACATATCGGCCGGAACGTTGGCAATTTCGCGTTCGATATTGTTCCGGAGCTCCTCTAATGTTGTTGGCTTGTTGGCATAAGCCAACCATTTAACGTTACCATATAAAAAGAATTCCAACGGTGTTAAATCGCATGAGCGAGGTTGCCATTCGACCGAACCATTTCTCGAGATTCCGTGAATACCGAACATCACCTTCAAAAGATCAATTGTTTGACCAGCTGTGTGACACCATCTTGTTGGAACCACATATCATTGATGTCAATTCCATCCAATTCTGGTCAAAAATAGTCATCCAACATGGCACGATAGCGAACTCCATTGACCATAACATGGCGATCATTTTTCATTCATACCTCCACACCACACGTTAATTTTTGTGGATGCAATGCAGTCTCTTGAAGCACATGTGAGTGGGTGTAGCCCAAGATCTTTACGCAAAATTCGCCACAATGTAGACTGAGAGATTACCAATTTCTGTGAATCGGCGTGGAATCGACTGATTTAGCTCATTTTTCGGTACTTCGACCAGTGCGTTATCTCACATATTCAATAACGAATATGTTGACTCGAATTTATCCACTATAGCACGAACAGCCTGTCTATTGAGACGATTATTAAGACCGCAAATTGGAGTAAGCGCTCTTAAAGTTGCGAACTCAGAATTTCGGTAGAAATTTTCCAAACGTTACTCATTAGTGAACATCACCATGATAAAAATGTAAAGTTTAGGTGCCTGCAGGATAGAATTCTATATATGTACAAAAACAGGCTCACCAGTTATGAGCTCAGCCTCCAACGTTCTATTCTTTCGTAAAACAAAGTAAAGTTCTTGCTTAAAATATGCTTGTTCCATGCTTGTTCTTTTGTCTCAATCCAGAGAACCATTTGGCGGCGGATTGACATTAAAGCTTGGAACAGCCTTTAATAATGTGCTCACTTAATTCATAACATCTGTGTATTTATTTATAGTTGTAAACCTAAACAAATCGCAAAAAAAATCCAGAAAATCTACAATCCATCTGGAACGGAATGTATAATACATAGATAGATCAAATGATATATGTGCCATTTAAACATATGTACACCAACTTTTTGGTTCCACTTTCATAAAAAAAAACTGATTTTGTTGAAATTTCACCCTAACATATTCATACGTTCGAAAAAAATCGTTGTAATTCAATAAGAAGCAAACAGAAAGTTACATTCCGTCTGATACGGATCGTACGATGCCCTATCCATATTTACGTTCATACAATAGTTACAAAATATCATCAAAAACGGTTTTTAACTAAAAAACCCCCAAAGGAGAGTGGCAGTTGACCGCTTTCAAAAATCTTTACACTTGTACTGTATTTTTTTCTCAAAAGCTCAGATATGAAATTTCATTTTTCTAGCTCAAAACCTAGGGCTCAATATTGGTGACAAACGACGGATGGACAAACGGGCTCAATCGTCTTCGCTATTGATACTGATCATGAATATACATATGTGCATATATATTTTATAGGGCTTATCTGGATTATTTTTCTATATTACAAACTACGTATCAAACTTAATATACTCTTCGGATGGGGTATAAATAGTAATTGGAAAAAATATTGTATCCCATACAGAATCCTCTATTGACTGTAGGGTAACATTTCTATGAATTCATTTTAATAATTTTAAGAATAATCCTCCTGTGCGTATTGGAAGATGAAAATCTAGTAGCAAGCGTACCCAATGATATGCTATGCTTGTTATTGTAAATCCGAAGATATTGCACTACAAGGATATTATTTGTCATTTTTTGGGTAAGAAGTTTGGTAATGGGATGGAAATTTTTAGAGACAACCCTTTCCTCTGAGCACATGTTGTGTTACTTAGTAGATATGTATATGTATTCATTTATGTACTAAAACATATAGAAACAAAAAAAATATTTTCAAACCCATATTTCTGGTTCTGGAACTGGAGCCACCCCCAAAAGTAAGAACCATACTTGTAGCACTTATGCCAGGACCAAGGACTTATGAAAGAACCGACGTGTCCAGCGACTTTGCTGTTGGGGCTTACCTTCCAAAAAAGGGCACATAGAATTAAAACATTTCAAGTATTTACTAAGCCTAATATCTAACACAGAACATGCATGAATTCGTATGTATAAATATGTACATACAAAAATGTCGAGATATTACACCGATTCTCAGGTCTATTAATTTCCTCCATTCCCAATTCCGAAATATTGGAAATAAGATCTCTCTGAAAATGTCAAGAAACTTAGCTGTAAGTTTTAAAATTAGATTCTGTTTTCAATAATACTGATGGTTTGACCTGTTAAGAAACCTGGCAAATATTTACTCGACACTCCTAATTTACATAATTTTATTTAACGCTAAATATACAAAATGTACAACTCTGTTTGGACAAACATATGTACATACATAAGTACGTATCAGCCTAAACCCCAATGTTTTGTTTTTAATTATACATAGTATTCGCCATTGCAATTCTACATAAAATCTATGAGTATACTTTGTGATGATATTTTAATTTGAATGATGATACATTTCAATGTTTTGTATTGAAAATACACTATTATCTAATATTTATCTTCTACCTGTTGATTATTCTCTAATCCTAAATTCGCAACGAAATGATGGGGAAACACAAAACAGCGATCAAGTGTGAGTAATAAACAAGATTTTCATTCGCAGTACGAACCGAGAACATCTTCGGCAGAGATGTTTTACACATTTAGTTAGGGTTCTATATAAGAAGATATTCTTTTCTAACCGGAACATTATTACCAAGTCGAGAGTCGTGCTGTCTGTTAGCTTACGTTCTATCGTTGTTGAATTAATTATCTGTTACGGAAATTGTTCAGTTCACTAAAGGTGTAAATTAAAATTCAATTGAAGATGCGGTCCATTGTGCTGGTTGCCTTGTTTTTGGTAAATCTATACTTTGTGCTAGAAAATGCGTTTATTTAATTAAGTTCCTTTAGAAAAATTACAATTGCAATTAACAACGTTGTGTATGAAGCTGTTTTTTGTGAAGATTCTAATCTGTTTAGTTTGAAGTGAATAACGTCAACTATTTTAGTTAAACTACGTCTTAAAAATTTTCTCATGATCGCTTTAAAATAAGTGCAACTTTAAAATGAGGAATAATTTAATTGGATTTCACGAATGTGTTTTTTTTTTTTGATAAAATTATTTTTATTCAGAGCATTTGATGAATATTAGTTATACTAATGCTATTAAGAACTGTCATCCAACACAAAATTTAAGTTATGCATTTCTTGTTTTGTATTTCAGGTTTCATCCACCTATGGTGAAAACATATTTCGGATTAACATCAGCCCCGAAGAAGCGCAACAGTTTTTGCAATCGTCGAGTTTAAACGTCGACTATGCGCCAAAGACTGGCGAAAACCCCTTACCTGTGCTTAAGAATGAGCAGGGAGATTTCATCTATCAAGGACGAAAAATAGATAATCCCTCCGATTATGTCGAGGAGCATTACACCGCGCACCAGTACCATGGACAAGATGGTCTAGGTCAATATGTATACGGCTACAAAGACTGGAACCAAGGAAAGGCTGAGGAAAAAACTCCGGATGGTGTTGTAAAAGGCACTTACAAATATGTCAACCCTAGAGGACGAGACTTCATTGCAAACTACTATGCTGATCATAGTGGATTTCATCAAGAAGATAACCGGCCAGCGGAAGAGAAGAACCCTGCCACCGATACTCCAGCTGTAGCCGCTGCCAAAGAAGAACACTTCCGTCTTTGGGGTGAACTTGCTGCAGCAAATGGCCAGAACCCGGATCCATACAGCAGTGATTACCAGAAGGTAGGACAGTATCAACCGGCTGAATCTCAGACTCAATATGAACATATTGAACCCAAGTACGTGCCATCAGAAGAGGAAAAAGGTGAACCTCGTGGATTCTTCTACAGTTTTGATTATTCAACTCCACTATTGCGTAATATTAAAGAAAGAGCAGAGTTGGAACAATTGCGAGCTGTCAATAATAACTAGAAGCCATTTGATTAAGCAATGTCTATATTTAGCCAAAACTTATATGTATGTGTAAATGTTATAAGTGTGATTCATAAGAAAATCTTTTTTAATTTAAGTATTTAAAAATACAATTAAGAATTTTTAAAAAAATATTCAAAATAAAAAAAAACAAAATATCAACAAAACGTTGCTTTAAAAGAATAATTTATTTTATCAATTTTAATAAAATAAAGTTAATATACACTGAATGTGAATCAATTGAATTTTTTGTTTTATTTCGATGCAAAGTATGTACTTGCACATTAAATTTGCAAACAAGACCTATTATTTATATAACGACTAAGGTGGCTGGACATGTAGATCGCATAGAAACCAGCGTGGCCACCTGGTGAATCCAGATAATGGAAAAGAAACTCAAGCATATTAGTGTACGAAATTGAAGGCTACTAGCTAATGAACGGTGACTGGAAAGGCTTGTTGAGACACATAGGTATAGGTATAGGTCATAGTGGGAGTGCTTAGACCAGGAAAGGTCTACAGTGCTTAATAAGACGGAAAGAGATACATATGTTTAGAGCGTTGGAGAAGACACCTCCTTCCACTCCCGATTCTGTTTCAGACCCATGATTAACAATAGATCAATTGGTAGACCAGTTGAGAAATGGTCCGCTCCGTGCAAAACACGCACGTATACATTTTTGAGCTTACATTGAAATAAATTTTATTAAAATAGTTGGACTACACATAATAAGTTTCATCTCGCAAAAGATGAACGCAAATCTGCCTATGTAAAGAGTGGAATAGAATGATTCGGATAAAAGCATTTCCAAAAAGTTGTAGTATTTAATTTGTATAGTTAAACGAAAACAAGCCGGAAAGTTTTTTTTCGAATATGTCAAGATAATCCAAAAATTTAATTACTGGCGGTAGACTAATTTTATTATTCATGCATGTAATAAAAGAAACAGTCTGCTGAAAATAAAATAATTATCATATTTGTATCAATTATTTCTCGTACCTTTTGGATGTTTTTTCAATGCCAAAAAGTTTATAAATCTACAAAACTATTTTTTAACATCAAATAAAGGATCGTGTGGAGTACTTTTCGAATCAATATGGATTTAACTAAAGCAATTAGTTGTGGTTCTCATACGGTTTGATATGGTACGTACATGTACATGTACATGTGTATGTATGTGCATTACTACAACTAGGACGCTGAAAGTTCATATCTGGCCTTCTGACGAAAAGATGCAGTACAAGTGCCACGCCTACTTTTTTATAACTTCACTAAATTATATGAAACCGAAAAATTTTGTTAAGTCCAAATATTTAGGTATTCAGATTCCCTACAATTCACCCATAGAACCGTTTTGGCCACGCCCACTTTTTGGGGGCGTTTTCATAAAAAAAAACCGATTTTGATAAAATTTTACATGTAACATCCTCAAACGTTCGAGGTTATAGCCATATTTGAGTACGAAATGCAATTTGGCCACGCCCACTTTATAGAGAGGAGGATAGGGTATCAGACGATCCGTTCCAGACGGATTGTAGCTTTTCTGTATGTTTTGTGGTTTATTTGGTTTTTTTCATACTCGAAAGGTTAAGTACTATTGAGTGATGACGATGAGTCCAAGTTTAATTTGTGAAAAAAACTGTTGCGGAGGCCAGATACACCATAAGAACCGTTAAATGATAAAAACGGTAAAAAGGTGGAAACGTAAGGGTTTGCGGAGCGTTTCCTGGTACGGTGTGGATCCTTTTGTGCAGATAAGTCGAGACATGGATCGACACATTACGAGAACTTTCTAGAAAATTTAATGGAGTCATTTAGCACAGCCTTACATCTTTTAGCACGAGAATGAACCTAAACACTAAGTGTTGGTTTACTTGTGTTTAATGTGTTTACCTAGCCAGAGCAAAGTCCAGACCTCAATATCATTGGGAACCTCTGGACTGACGTCGAGAGAGGTTTGGTACAAAAGAGATCCAGTAATTCTGCTGACTTTTTTACAAATATTGAGGAATGGAAAAATATTTCACTAAATATATGTACATATGTCACGATTTGGTAGGCAGTTTATCAAGACGCTTCTAAATATTTATAAACAATAAAAAAAAAACAATTTGAATATAAATTTTACTTGTGAATTTGGTTTACTTAATATTTAGAGTCAAAACTATTTTGATTCTAATTATGGTTCCAACTTAAAAATATAGTTATTACTCAAATTTTTAAATCGCAGTTTGTCTTATTTGTGGTCAAATTCTTTACTGTTATTGGGAAATATGTATAAAGCTTGCGTAGTACTTTCTACAACAACAAAAAATGGGATGCGCAACATACTAAAATTTAATAATCAAATTACCCCTCCTATTACCTATTAGGTACGTGTTTCTAACAACTTTCCACCACTAAAAGTAGGTACACTTAGGAAAGGATATAAATACTTGGGGAGATGGCTGCCGAGATTGAATGTAAAAGTTTTAATAAGCCAATTATATGTTTACAGATACTACATAGTTTGTTTGCGATAAACATAATTCTAATTATTGCTATTGCTATTATAGTGCACTGAACTGAAAAAAAAACCATACGAATAAAAGAATTCATTGCTTAACTGTAAGATTAGCATTTCTTAATAACTGCTGATAACAGGATTGACTTGGAACATGTATTAAACACAAGGTTATATTTTTCTGTTTCAATTGGTTTGGTTGTGACAGTTTTTATTTATCTGTGAATTTCTGTTTTAAATCGTACTATACACCTTTTCGTGTATTGAACAAAGCTACATATTACAACTCAGTGCCAAATAATTAGTACTGGAAACCATATTAAAAATTTACGTAACTACGAAAAAATACTTTTAATTCCAACTTCGAGTTCAGGACTCAAAAATTTTATTTTTCTTTACATAAGGCATAACACAAAATATTCCATGAGGACTCTATGTAGTTATACATTCTGTTTTTTGGTTGTTTTAATTATTAATTTTATTTGTTATTTATGTAAGATTAAGTGTGAATTGCATAAGCAATAAAAATGTTAATTTTATCGATGATCCAGAATCATTTCAAGCTTGTTTAGGAAAGGAATATTTAAAAAACAATTTTAATGGCCTTCAGAGATTGTGTGTGTCATTTGAAGAAACCGAATACTATTAAGATGTGACTTATTTATTTTTTTTGCAACTGAAATAATTTGAAATTACAAGAGGCTTTCCGATGAAATACGTAGATTTAGTATTATAACTGCTTCTATAAATAATATCGATGATGCAGTTGACGTTTTCTACTCAATTATGAATGATAGTCAGTTGGAGACGAAACCAATGCTCCTGGAATCGTTTCCAAAATTTTACAGTGTCCATACGGCTTGGCAGTCCAGCACTCAGATTTCCTGAATCGGACAGCGCTGCATGTCGCGGAGTCTTTTAATTGGTGTTCAAGGGGAATCAGGTGCAGAATCACACTTAGAGCATCTGTAGGACAAGACCGCAAAACTCCTGCAACTCTGGTACTTTGGTTTTGGTGGTAAAGAGCATCATTTCGGTCTTTTAATTTTTTTTATTAACACCGAGGCCACTGCTCGTGGCCCATGAGTGTACCTATCCAGAGCATTCTCCATGAATAGACTTATCGTGGAGAGAAACTTTCATGACACTAGTATGACCACTGAACCGAGGGGATTCCTTCAGGACTCAATGGATTGACAATAGTCCATCCAGCCCCGTTTCTTCGCTGTTCTAATGGACTTCTTATTTATTTTTAGACAATCCTTATAGGGCTGCCAGAAGTTATGATTGTAGCAGATCTTGAAGATCGCTCTGGTTAACTTCCTGAGCTTTGACAGATCCTCGTTCCGCCACATTGGGATCTTATTTTTATTGTAGCTGACTGGACACGAAACTTTAAAAGCAACATTGATTGCTTCCTTCCTTTGAAACCAGTTCCGAGGTCGAGTCGATTCTATGATTTGGCGTACCACGCAATTTTGATTTAACTATACGATTAAACTTTATCCAGTTTATACGCTTTGGATTTCTATAGTGTTTGGGAGTTTCTATATTAAGACTGACATCGAACACTATCCATTTATGGTCCGAAAAGGACTTAAGGTTGGATACATTCCAATTTTTCACCCCGTTGTTTGATATTAACGTGTAGTCTATAACCGTTTCCCACCCATTAAAATTGTCCGTACTCGGAAAAACAGAGGTTGGAGAGTTGCCAGTATTGCAACCTCTAACATTCGTCTCTGCACTACCCCAAAGCGTATGTCTTGCATTGGCGTCGCAGCCCATCAACAGGTTGGCCTTACTGTCGTTGATTACTGATGTTAACTGTTGGACTTCCTCCGGCGGTGCTTGCCGATCCCGGTCCATGTATACTGACGCAACGAAAAAGCCCTTCCCGTTTGCAGTTTCCAATCTAACCACTGTTAGATCGGCGAAGCTAAGATTAGGACATAAAAAGGCTATAAAATTTTTCTTAGCTAAAATGCAAGTTCTATTCTTACCGTTACTAGTATTTAGATTGTAATATAAGTTATAACTGTTGTCTTGAAGTCAGCTGATGGTGGATCCCCTTACCAAGGGATCTTGGATTATGCCGATATCAATGTTGTCTTCATTAATAAAGACACGCAGATAATCTGTGGCACACTGCGAGTGCCGCAGATTAATCTGAATTACCTTCAGGGACTTTGGAGGCTATTTGGGCAATTTTCATGCTCTCCAACAGCATGTTGGCATCGTCGATTTCGTCTGTGTCTTCGCTAGGGCCGGAAAATTTATAAATGTTCAACTTGGCATACCTTATGCCGAACCGAAGACGATAGTTAGTCTTTTCTAACTATTTTTCGTTTATGAGGAGTAGAAAAGTAAGACTGTTCTTCTGCGGCTGTTCAGTCCTATTGACCACCCAATCATCCATTGGGACCGCAGGGTTATGTAACTTGAGACACTGCTTCAGCTTTCCACTGTCAATCGGCATCACGGGCAACCAAATGCGAGCCATAGGTCTCCGTGGGATATCCTCCGCCGGAATCAACTTAAGTCTTAAGCCGTTCCAAGCGTCGCTTATCTTAGCGACGCAAGCGCATAGGAAGTCCCTCGAAAACCTATCCTCGCCCTTGATGACTCTATACCCTCTGACAACTTCGGCTGAGTCGAAACAGGGTAGGGTGCCGCCGCCTTGCGTACTCATTAGATGATCCATCACCATCTGCGACAGTTTGGCCTCGATGTCATTCCAGACTTGGGTGATGGACTTTCCACTACTTGATAGTTCGTCCAATAGAGGAACCTCGAAATCATCCCTGAGCACTTCGCTGACAGTGCGTGTTGACACAATACCGCTACTTTTCTTAGTAGTGGTACCGGATGGATTTGATTGTTTTGTTGTTTGCTTCTTGGTGAGCCATTTAGCCACGCTGCTTTCGACTTTGCTGCGTTTGCTAGAATGGGCCGCCTCATCTTGCGACCGATTTCTTTTCATGGTTTCGGCTCGACCTTTACTAATTGTCTTGGAGGACTGGCGTTTGTTGTATTCTTCAACAACCGCCTGGTATTTCAGCTTATCTGTCACGTTCAGTGACTGTACCAGCTTCTTCATTCTTAGCTATCTTGGAAAGAATGAAGAGGGTCTTCTCATAATAATGCCTGTGTTGGGTGGAAGTGAACTTAGTTTGTGGCTGTTTTTTCTGTGTACACTCGCTAGTGTTCATATCAGCAGCCACAGAATCGGATGTGGATGGAAGGGGCTTAGGGGCACTCGTACTGGTATCCCTAGCAACAACACGAGAAAAGCGGTCGATCCTAGCAGAGCCGATATAATAGGATAAGGCTAGAATACGACAGACCTCGCCTGTGCATCTGAAGGAACTCGTTTGTGATTGGTTTAATCCCCAATCTTGCATTCTTGGGCACGGATTTATGCATACAGCGCTCACACCGATCCGATGGTCAGAACGCATTTGCAGAGGATTAAACTATTGAGCAGTTAAGAATCCTGTACAATGCCTCCTGGCCTTGGCTAACCCCATCTTGATAACTACAAGACTACTGTGGAGGTTATTACAGGCTGGCACCCACGTGAAGGGTTAGGATGAGGATTTTGCCAGCCGTATGGATATAGAATTTAAAGATTTTCACGTATAGACGGAGACACAGAAGTCTTTGACAATGCGGTCGCGATCGTTGGTAGTAAGGACGAAAATTAAAGGACCCAGGTGACTGCCTTGAGGGACACTCGATGTAGGCATAGAGTGGTTAGAGACAGAAGATCTAAATATAACCTCGTACTGTCGATTTTCCAGGTAAGATTGGATCCATTTGATAAAACCGGGTTTAAAATCGAGAGCTTTCAACTTAAGAGTAATAATTTTATCAAATGCTTTACTGAAGTCAGTGGCTATTACATCGATTGTCAAACGCATACAGCGTCTGAGAAACGAATTTTGTTAAGTTGATGGTTGTCGATCTACCTTTGAGGAAACCGAGTTGCAGTCCTCTCAAAGAGTTTGGGTATAGATGACAGTTTGAGGATAGTTAGAAAGTTGGTTATACCGTTTTTTGGACCTTTCTTATAAATAGGTATGATAAATGATTTTTTCCAAAGGGGGATCCATAGTCCATGGAGACATGTTATTGAACTCTTTTGCAGCTCATCATACTTTCTATAAATGATGTCATGCGTGAATATTAGCGACATTCTTATATGTACGTACGAGTACATGCTGACAATATGAAAATTTTCATATGTTTGAAAAATCATCGGAAACTTATTCAATCCGATATCGACAGCTTTACCTCCTTTAGCTCCTCAAACGTTATTGCCCTGTTAGCATAAACCATCGACTTAATTTAACCCCATACAAAGAAATCTAACGGAGGCGTTAAATCGCATGAGCGAGGTTGTTCAATAGTCAATAGATCAAATGTTTGACCAGCTGTGTGACATGTGGCACCATCTTGTTGGAACCATATCGACGAAAAAATCCCTCTTCCGTCATGATATACACACCACACGGTCACTTTTTGTGGATGCAATGGAGTCTCTTTAAGCACAAGTGGGTTATCCACACCACACGGTGACTTTTTGTGGATGCAATAGAGTCTTTTTAAGCACATGTGGGTTTGTTGCTACCCAATAACGCATATTTTGCTTATTGACAAAACTAATAAGCCAAAAATAAGCTTTATCTCTGAAAATGATTTTTTGGAATCCAGAATTTTCCTTAAACTTTTGCAGAGCCCAATCAATTTAAAATTTGAGTTAATTTGATCTTGGAAGGATGTAGGCCAAGATCTTTAAGCAAAATTCGCCACAATGTGGACTGAGAGATTTCAATTCTTGTGAAAGGCATGTAATCGACTGATTTGGCTCATTTTGAATTGAGGCACGGCTGCTATATTTTCGGTACTTCGACCGATGCGTTGTCTCTCTGGCACAGGAACATTTAATTTAATCTTGCTCTTTGTTATGTAAACAGTTTCAAGGACATTGACGTTTATTTTGACTTTAAACTTGATTTTACTCAGCATCATCATTGTCAACAAATGCAATTGCATGTTAGGTTTTGTAGAAAGGTGGTTTAAAAAGTTTGTCAACTCTTACTTCACTCTCTCAATATATAATTGTTTCGTCCATCCATATCTAGATTATGCTTCTCAGGTATGGGCACTGTTTTATGAAACTCGCATAAATCGAGTAGAGGCTATTCAGCCAAATTTTATTCGATTTGCACTAAAAGCGCTTCCATGGGAAGATCCATTTAATCTTCCACCATACACCCAACGTATAAAACTTCTCCAAATTTTACCACTGTCCTAAAGACGGGTGATAAAATTTGATCAAAGAACTATTATTAGGACAAATTGATGCACCTGATTTATTGTCCTTAATTGAATTCAACTTTCAATCTGCGTAGTTTGGAGTCATTGCACGTGTGACATCATAGCACGAATGACGACAAGCATGAGTCGATTAGCTGCTTGAGGAGACTACACAATTTAAACTCTTCCCTCATTGATGTAAATGTTAATAAAGTTACTTACTGACTTACTTGACGGGCTCCCGACCCGTGAAGAGTCTCTGTTTGAGACACAGCAGCCTTCCACTCTCTTCGATCCTGGGCATGCTGCTTCCATTGTCCAGACCAAGTGCTCTGGCATCCGCGATAGCTTGATCCTTAAAACGAAGGTTCGGTCTTCCTTGTCGTCTCGAACCTGGGGGCTGTGATTCGAAGATCCTCTTTGCTGGAGCATTATTGTCCATACGCTCGATGTGGCCGAGCCAGTGTTCCTGCTTTCCTGCTTATCGTTCAACACTCAGCAGAACTGGCAGGATCAAAGTTTTCTAGAGCATACATTTCGTCTTCTGAGTTAGGAGTTTTGACCCCATTTGTTTCGCCAAACCGAAGTAGCAGCGGTTTCCTAGGGTAAGTCTTCGTTGAATCTCCACTAAGTTGTCATTCATGGAGTTGATATTTACTCCGAGGTAGGTAAACTCCTTAACCACTTCGAAGTTACTGTTGCCAACAGTGACGTTCTGTCCTAGGCGGTGGACAGATGCTTCTTTGTTTGTTGACAACTTGGTTTTGTCCTCATTCACTTCAAGGCCAACTCGTTCGTCAATTGCTGTAAAAGCCTGTAACACGGCGCGCTGGGAGCGACCGATGATGTCAATGTCGTCTGCGTATCCTAGCAGCTGGACAGATTTGTTAAAGATAGTGCCTTCCGTGTTTACACCTGCCCTGCGCACTATCTGTTCCAGCACAAGATTGAAGAAGTCACATGAATCAGTTTAGCCGAGATCCCGAATTCAGCCATCGCCTTGTAGAGCTCAAGACGATGAATGCTATCATATGCGTTTTAAAGTCGATGAAGAGATGGTGAGTCTCGACTTGAAATTTGTTGGTCTTTTCCAGTATTTGCCTTAGTGTGAAAATTTGGTCGATAGTCGATCTGCCGGGCCGGAAGCCACACTGGTACGTGCCGATTAGTGTGCTGCAGAAAGGCTTCAGACGTTCATACAGTACTTTGGATAGGATCTTATATGCGACATTAAGCAGGGATATGCCTCGGTAGTTCTTACAACACATAGGATCGCCTTTCTTGAAGATGGGGCATATAGAGCTGATAGTCCAGTCATCGGGCATGACTTCATCCACCCATACTTGGTTGACTTGGTGCATGCACCCTACCAAAGCATCGCCACCATGTTTGAAAAGCTCTGCTGGTAGACCATCAGAGCCGGCGGCCTTCTTGTTCTTCAGCTTTTTCATAGTTGAGCCGACCTCTTCAAAACTGGGAAGGGGGATGGATTCTTCATTGACTGGATGCGGGTTCTCTTCTTGCCCTATCACTCTCTCTATCTGCCCATTCAGTAGCTGCTGGAAATGCTGCTTAAACACATCTACTATTCCCTGTGCTTCGGTGACTAGGTTTCCTTCATTGTTTCGAAGAGCCTGCGTTCCGGGCTTGAAACCATCTGCCAGTTGCTTGGCTTTCTTAAAAAACATCCGGATGTTGTTCCTATCGCGGGACACTTCGATATTCTTGAGCTGGGAGACTGCGTGGGCCCTTTTCTTCTTACGCAGGATCTTCTTCTCCTCCCTTCTTCTGGCTCGATACTCTTCTCTCGCTGCCCTTGTTTTGCGCTGCAGCGCTTGCATGTGTGCATTTTCTGTCACCTTTTTCCGACGCACGCATTCATCATCATACCAAGGGCTCTTTTTGGGTGGTGGCTGGTAGCCTACGGTGGTCTCTGCTACCCCTTTGATGATGTCGCGATACTGGTTCCACAGATTGTTGGCGTTTGTGGATGGTGAATGCACAGCGGAGAGTCTCTCACTCAGGCGCTCTCTGTAGGCTCTGGCTACTCCAGTCGTGCTAAGGCTTCCAACGTTGAATTGCTTTTTCTGGGCGGTTTGCAGCTTCTTCTCGTTGGATAGTCGACTTCTGAACTTAGCTGCAACAAGAAAATGGTCAGAGTCGACGTTTACCCCTTTGAACGTCTGCACATTCAGAATGTTGGATGCGTGCCTCGCATCTATTAGCACGTGGTCGATTTGGTTGGCGGTTCGACCATCTGGAGAGCCCCAGGTTGCTGTGTGGATTGGTAGTCTTGGAAACTTAGTGCTACTTATCACCGTATTACGAGTTGCTGAAAAATCGATTAGCCGGAAGCCGTTGTCTGTTGTGGTGTCGAGGAGGCTGTGCTTTCCAACTAATAACTATATTTTTTTACGTGGTAAGTAAATTACCCCGACGGCACAACCCCCAACCTGGAGGGCCAGGTCCATTTTTGAAAACCCTAGGACGAGGGGTCGGTTTTAAACCGATGTGAGCGCTGCCGTTGGCCCAATAAGGGCTCATCCGCCACCATCTCTTTCCAAAAACCTGACTTATTCTTGGAAATCTTTATCGGCCTGAGCTCCGAATATGGCGAGGTAGCCAAGATAAAGTGTTGTGCTTCCGTTTGAAACTTTGACGCCACCGTTGACTCCATCGAGAGAGTTCGTCCACTGTCGTATATATAGTGCTGCTTTTTCTCTTGTTCAACACTCGCGCTTATAAGTTCAGCAAGTCGGGTCTGGATGGACACCAACCAGTACCCGATGGCTACCACTTGGAGGTAAAATAAACACAATTGATGCGCAGTAACAGTTACAACACTGGACGTCGCCAGGTTGACGCCAGTCAGTGCCTACCTTATTCCTACAGCATCCAGCCATAATAAAAAATCAGTTTTTTGATGAAAACGCCCCCAAGAAGTGGGCGTGGCCAGAACTGTAGTATGAGTGAATTGTAGGGAATCCAAATGCCTAAATATTTGGCATTAAGAAAATTTTTCGGTTTTATATAATTTAGTGAATGGAAAGTGGGCCTGGCAGTGGACGGTTTTAAAAAAAATTTTACACTTGTACTGTATCTTTATACCCTTAGGATAGCGATAGAGTATAAAAAGTATTACATAGCAGTAATGTACGTTGCTGAAAATTGTGTTTGTTTGTTTTACATAATCCTTTGTACTACGTACTTTATACTAAAACCAGCACTAAATTATTATTATTTAAACTCCAGTGGGCTAGATACCATAGTCTAATGAGGTGGAAACAGTGAACACAGTGGTACATTGGAACTGTATTTATAAATATTATGTACATATAGTTATGTAGGTATGTACATATGTATGTACACACTACACTTTTTTTTTTTGATTTCCCATTACCATTAACATGAAACGACATTAGGAAATTTGTTTTGATGATATGATTTTATTTAGTTTTTTTTTTATTTTTACGTTACATGCACTTCGTAAGTCGCATCACACCATTTTATTACTTTTATTGAAATGGGTTATGTTATGCCACACACTCACAAGCAAACATACCCGTCGAATGCTTAATTTTTGTTATGCGAATGGAAGCTGAACGTATTTAAAATACATAGTAATGTAGAACTTCTTGGTAGTCAAAATTTATTAGCTGATACGTTATGTTTATTCAAGTTTTCTTTTCTATGTCATCATTTTCACCTGACTCCCCGACTGATATGAAATCGTTGTCGTCTCCGATGGAAATCAACTCATTATACTCTTGGTCTTCCTTCAGATCCAAAGATGAATTTGTTGTTTCTTTTATCACTACATTTGTAGTCGTAGAAATATTAGATGAACTGGTAGTGGTTTTCGGCGTGGAAGTGCTACCATTTATATTTAGCGCCAGTGCTGGTAGCGGTTGCTGATACACAGAAAAGAACGATTGAATCCTTTGCACAAAATTCTCTAAGAAAGGTGGAAGTTTTGACTCAACTCCGTCTCCATATATTTTAAGTGAACTATGAGATGAGTAGCTTTCGTGACTCTGAGCAGTAGCCGCTTCTATTCTATATTCCAATGAGGATGTACCTATACTCTTCGCAACGTTTTTAAAACAATTAACGAAACGAATATTATGACAAAACAGCAAGTAAACAACCGTATGAACTACGAAGTACGTTGCGAATAGTTTGGATCTTGTATGCAAATACATATCAAATTAAAACACAACCGCGTGCAACGACAGGGTATACGTAAACAAGTGGTTCTGCTAAAACTTTTATTGTAACTGCTTGTGCACCTCCGAGGCTTTCGAATTAGCACCTCTTTTCGCACCGTAAACGCGTGAGTGGGGTAATGTAAAGAGATTGCATTTCTTTCACTGGTAGTTGTCTAGTGAAAGCTACGAGCATAGCCATCGGCTTTCCAGAAAAAAAAGATATAAAAGTAAAAAAAAACCTAACTTATGTGATTGGACTCTTTTATTTGTTTTCCTTTTCCACATGTCTTTTTTATTTTATGTTGATGATGATAATGATGATGATACGTTGATGACAAAGGATTGGTCATATTGGTTAGTGATGATATTGAAAATATTGTTAATTTAAAAAGACAAAAGAGTTTTTTGAAAATGCATTTTGTTGTGTTAACAAATTAAGATGATTTTAAGCTCTGTTCATTATTACTGGATCCGGCAATAGCTGTTCCAGATGGTGCCGAGTATGCAACTCCATCTTTACCGACAATAGCAGATGCAACGGGTTTAGCCTGTGATAAGCCACCTTCACCGCTAATTGCGAGCCCGGCAGGAATTGCCTCTGCAAAGCTGACTAATTCACTGCCTTTGCCTTGTTCTTTTAATCGGATATTTTGAGCTGGAAATATATATAACAAATATTTATGATGTACATACTTATATAGGCTTTTGAAACATGAGTTTACTCAATAAATGTAGTACATGTACATACAGTATATTTCAATCTTCTATCAACCTATTTGATATAAAAATCAATTATCTAGCGATAGCTATTCTGTTGCAAATGTGAGCCAATGCTGGCACGCTTGACTATTAACTTGTAAATCAGGTAAATCATATCAATTACTGACTATGTCATTGAAGGGACAACATTTCTTTGGTATTCTATTCTAATTGAGCACAATACCGAAAATTAAAATATTGGTTAAAGCAGCACATGGTTGACTAGTAAATTGATTTTCAAAATTCGTTAAATTTATTAAAAAAAATCTTTGTCTTATGGAAACAATTCATGCATATGACGAGGTAACAATTATCATATCTTTCAAGAAAGCAACGTTAACATGATAATTATATTATGAATTGAAATTAAATGCTCTTTATTTAACGTACCTTCCTTTTTGATAGATTCCGATCGAATGTCTTGTGTAACAGCACTATTCTCCAGAGAGCCTAAGTACTTGCCAAATTGTGAGTTGTCTGACAATTGTTCGTGCTCCTCGTTAATTTTATGATTCTTAATTTCAGCTGATTCTGAGTGCAGTTGAACTGCGGGAATTTCTAGGTTATCAGCGCTTCGTGCTTGATCTTCATTTTCGAAAAAAAGAATGTGAAGAATAAAATAAGTTGCATTGTCTTAAACCACAAACAAATAATAAACTGAGTACAAATTTTACTTACCACTCTCCAGGGGCTTAGACTGAACTGCAAGTTTTTCACCTTTAACAGCGATTTTGCCCAATTTGATGCTTTCTGGCAATGATTGAGGGGCATTCACAAGGATTTTGTCATCAGGATGTACGACACTTCTTGCACGAATGGCTTGATATGGCTGCACGGTGAACAATGGATTTACAGGGGTATGAATGACTTCAAAATTACTGTAAAATTGAGGGATGCTGGGTATACTATAAAAACGGCCACCATCTTGGCGAGCAGTTTCCGCAAGTTGATCAGTAGATAAAACTGGTTGCAATGAATCTAATTCAGCATCGACTTTCTGTCCGGTTGGTTGGATGAGACTTTCAAGCCCTTGTGATAACTGCTGTTGGAAAGCTTCTAATTGAGCCTGTGCAGTTTGTCCAGCAGATACAAATTGATTGACTATGTTAGTTATGTTGGCAGATTCCAATTGTTTCGGTTTGACCAGGTTCTCATTAGGGTAATATACAACGGTTTGGTCGCTGGGGCTTTCAATGCGCGCGACTGGCGCCAGATGTTGAACTAATGGCTGAGAATATTTAAGTGATGGCTCAAGTTGAACTTGGGCCTGTGGAGTAAGTATTAAAATGTGATTCGTAGCAGGAATTGCAGCAGGTGTTAAAATTTGCGGTGTAGGAAGTGCACTCGCAACAGCCAAGAAACCTAGACAAACGAATAATAACATCTGCAAAAAATTAAGAAACAATCACAATTAAGTTTATTTATATGTATATACTATGTACATGCAAACTAATTTGTACATCAACAACAATTTATTTAACACAATTCACACCGACTAACGAATGTGATATAAAATGAGATACACCAATAACTAAGATTAAGTATGTATGTACATAATTATGTTTATACAGATGTATATAGCATAGACTCTATGTGTGGTCGTGCAGAGGTATGCACATAATACAGAACGGAGATGCTCTTTAAAAACCGGTAGATTCATACATCCAGACTCTTTGTGCGTGTTTTTTTTTTCTGGATTATTGGCATAGAAGATACTATGAACAGGTTTACCAAGCTCATATATTGTCGAGGTCAAGATCTTTGCTTCAGGCGTATTAACTTTGAATGAAATACTGTACAAAACTTACATATTGTACATACAAATGTACCTACACATATCCCTTAACACAAATTATTATTAAAGCACTCAAAAGTATTATTATAGATTATAGATCATTATGGATAGAAAATTAAATTTCTACAAAAACAATATTTATTGAATTACATACATACATATGTACATATGTTTATAGATACCAATTGTACTTGCTATTAGGACAAAAAATAGATCACTATGAAAGGGCAAGTAATTAAAAACCCTTAAAATTTGCTCACCTTTGATGATTGCTCCTAGTTATATTTTAATAGTATATAATAGTTTTAACTCTTAACTAGTTTCTTATTAACTGTGCACCACTAGAACTAAAAGGAAAATGATACAAGGAGCAAAGTTCGAAGCCCTTTTATAAGATTGTGTTGAGCTATAGTTGCATTTGGTATGTTGTCATGAAGATGCGGTGCAAATAGTTACTGTGTCTTCTTTGTAAAATGCGAATATCGTAGCAAACTCGTTATATCCACTTGGTCATGGAAACTTAAGAAATGGCAGAAATGATAACGACGCAGCTTGTTCAAGTGCATTCCTATGTAGAAGTAATACATAGAAGAAGAATTATGATTATTTATGTTTAATTCGTTGTTTATTCTATTTTTAAAAGATTCTTGCACTATTAAAGTGTTTTTTTTTTTCTTTTGAATTCCTTTGCTATGTCCTTAAAAATGCATTTTATTGGAATAATTTTTGTTTACTCTCGATAGTATTTTTGCACAGTGACATATATATGCATATGTACATTATGCGTACTTCTTACTAAATAAATACATAAATCGATAAATAAACAAATAAAATAATTAGCTTACGTTCCTATGTTTAATTTATTGAATTTATTATAATTGAAACTTTTAGTGCATTACTTGTGGGTCAAAATGGAGACCTTTTAATAAGCTTTCCAAACTGTAAATGTTAGTTGTGTGAGTCCATTTTACATTGAAATTCATTTTTAGGTTCGGCACAAATGTAGGCTATAAAAATGACTAAACAAGTACAGACTTACATACTTATCTGCAAATAGTAATACTACGTATGCGCATATTGCATTTTACTAAACGTACCAAATAAATGCATTCAAGTAGTTATGTATGTATGTACATACATAAAATTAGCAAATGATTTTCTAACTTTTGTCTATATGCTTTAGATATAAAGAAAACAATGATTCGTTTGTGGTTGTTACTAATGCCCAATGCCATAGTTCCTAAATCAAAAAATGTTATAATGCCGAATAGTAGGCAGTATAAAATGTTCTAGCTATTTGGACATGCAATTCGGATTTCATGAATTCTTATTCTCTATTCCTAGGGTATGTTTGACAGATAGACAAATGAAGCAAAGTGAATAAATGGAAACTATAAAATACAGCGCATTCAGAAACAAACAGGAAAGCTACAATCTGCATAAAACGGATCGTATAATACCCTCTCATCGTTCTGAAAGCGCCCATAATTTAAATGTTAAATTTGTTAAATTACAACAATAACTTCGAACGTACGAAGATGCGAAATTTCAACAAAATTGGGTTAGATATATACAAAGTTTCTTTATATCCATGTTTGGCATGGATTTAAAGAAACTTTTTAAGAATTCAATCATGTTTCGCATGGATTTAAAGAAACTTTGCATATACTCAACCTCGCAAGCAGGGGGGTTACAGGGGGACAACATGCCCCCCATAGATATTACACTGTTTATGCATATACATACGTAAGTGGCATTTGCTCGCAGATTTGCGCGATAGTGTGTATGCCGCATAACAGAAGCGCATTATTACGGGCAGGAACTGTCTTGATACCAGAATGGTATCGTTGGCGTAGGTCTAAAATATGCTTCAACCATAGAATGATAGATTACCCCGACTCTTGCAACATTATAGGATGTTTCTTGTCTATTTAATTGCCCATACTGGCGATGGTCGATTGTGAATGAATTTCACAATCGAATAAATCGACAATTTCTAAAAATTTAATTCAATCGTTGTTTCTTCGGTGTCTCGAATAACAATGGAATCGAAGCGAATGGAATCGAGTCGAACCTGGAAAGCATTACATACGATATTAACAAGGTGATTGAGATTGCAAACACTGCGGAATACATGCGACATCAGAACTCCATAATTCCTTTCTACACATGTGAAAAAATAGCAAAGCAAAAAATCAGCAGAGTAGCTGGAATCGCCAGCAATAAGTGTAACGTTATGGTGCAGAGTCATAAGTCCACAGACCAAAAGTTCACAATGGACTTTTTATCCACCTGGGTGAGTTATAAGATTGTGGACTTATGACCCGATAAAGTGGGTCATAATTACACTTTTCACCGGGTCATTACAATCCTAACCTAAAAAAACAGGGTTACAGTGGATGCAATTCGAGTGGGTCAAGCCGCGGTATTATCACAAGTATTGTCCAAACTTCTCAAACTTAAAGACGGTAGCTGCTTACATTCATCCTACATTCCACTTAGCTTGAAGGGACTGTTGGAAGACGAAAGATATTGGAACCGTATTAAGGAAGCTTCTGTCTTTTATTTATCTCATTGAAATTTGTTCCCAATAATACTGGGGTCGAATCGCATCCTCCGTAAACGTGTAACGTGTGAACGGAATGTGTGTATTTCGGATCATGACATCCATGAACGTATGCAAATTAACGTAATTTGGCATCACGACTTCCGTAAACGAGTACATGAATATGCTCGTTCAGTCAAAGTGTTATTCGATTGCTTGCCACTGATCGTATATGTTATCGCGAGGAGAATAAATAAAAAAATATAAGTTAAATTATAAATAAAGAAGAATTGTAAGAATTTTATGTATGTATATTTTAAACATTTTTTTAAGAGGACAAACGTGAATAAAATAAATCCAGCGCAAAAAATTATTATAGCGGAGTACATGAATGAGCACCCAAATTTGGCAAAAAATTTGCTCCCAAACAGTTGCCTAGGGAAAGCCGCATCTATAAAGTATTCCTTGCATCCGGCTGAATCTGCTGGCTTAAATAAGATATGAAGAAGGCATAACTTTTCTTCTATCTCCTCAAACACGTAGGACGTTTATTTTAAAATGCTGCTTTGACACATCCCAATTACGTAGTTACTGCCGACGCAGTGTTGATACACTTGCTAAAAGCGAAAGTGTTGCTTCTAATTGCAACACATGAGGCACTGCAGTACTGCAGTGGGCAATTGGGCACTGAATTGAAGCATTGAAAATACGTATTGGAAAGCGTCCTTACTCAGTCTGAACCTTTACAGATTTAATACTGTAAATAAAAATTATATTTACGCAATGAGTTTTGAAAAGTACTTCAAATTGTTCTTACGCTTTATTTGATAAGGACAGTAGATTGCTAGTATCTCTTAGTTGTCTTCGAACAATTTTTTCATCGATTTCACTCTCATCTGATGAATTAAGATAAAAGAATAGCACCGGATCCATTTTTCAAAGAAAATTATTTTATTTTGCCGAATTTCACTCTCAAATGACATATATTTGAAGTTGAAACTATTACGATTCTAACTTTTAATCTGGTACAACCGGTATGACAAATTGGAAATTATGTTCCGTTTGTTTTCGCAGGACATAATCCCAATACGTTCATTCGTACGACGTGTGACGGAATTTGTATTCGTACGATTACCGATCTGTTCACGGAGGACGCGATTCGACCCCTGGCTTTTGCCAGTTATTGAATCCACTACTATAAGAGTTTGGGTGAAGATATAAAATAGAAGTTGGAAAAGGAATATCGGGGACTGTATGACCAACATACTATGAATGTTTACAACGAATACTTGATACTGCTCAAAAACTTAGTGGTTGAGGTGAGAGGTAACAACTCAATCACTATGGATTGCCACAGCCCTTAGTATCAGGTGAAACTTCTGTCGATTTCGATTACTTAAGATAAATGTTATAGACGATCTATAAAACTACCCACTTCTCAACTGTAATCAAAAGAAAGTTTATAATGAAATCATTCAAAGCTTCAAATGATAACATTTTCTTCTTGGACGCTCCAGGCGTGACAGAAAATATTTTTCTCATTAACTTGTTGCTTCCTAAGATAAGTGGAGCATTAAGGTCCCTTCGTCTGGAATAGCTGCAACACTTTTGCAGTGGGATTGCGCATTCAGCATTGACGCTACCTCTCAATTCAACACATTTGCAAGTCCTCATTGCAACATACATAAGTAAAGTTTTTTGCAATGTTATAGTCTGGGATGAGTGCACTATGTCACACAAAAAATCACTCGATATATTGATAACAGATAAGGGCCTATCTAAAATCATCCTACTTGTGGCCAATAACGAAGCAGTTGTGTCTTAAACGTACAGAAAAGATACAATCCGACCGGTTGCCATAATACCCTATCCTACTTCCTTTTTATCCAGCCTACTAAAGTGTGTGTGCCATACAGATATGAAATTTCACCATCCTAGCTTAAAATTTAAGACCGGAAAAGTGGTGACTTACGGACGAACGGACAGACATGGCTCAATCGTCTTCGCTGCTGATCTCGTCGTCTTGATACTGATCACGAGTATATATGCTTTATAGGGTCTATATCGATTATTTCTGTGTTACAAAACAAACTATGTTTCAAACTTAATATACCTTTCGGATACGGTATAAAAGGAATATGAGGGTACATTTAGGGTGGTGAAGAGTTTGCTCGTCCTCAGAAATACAAAGTCGTAATAAGTTGTGTCAAATCGTGAGGGACATAAAGACGCTCCGGATTTGAAGAACATAACCAACAAACCAATTACAAGGGCTTGGGAGTCAAAAGAATTATGCAAACGAAATTAATGTTTGGCGGTTTTGATATGAAGTGGGCGCTGTGGCTCAAGTGGTTAGTGGTTAGGACTACGGAGCGAGTTGTTCGAGGTTCGATTCGCAGACAACATCTAAAATTTCTTTCACTGCTCCACCTCTCGCGAGCGTCTAACAAACATCCGAGAGTAAAACTGTCATGAAAAAGCTTCTCAAAACAAAAACTGCCCTTCGGATTCGGCATTAAACAGTAGGTCCCTTCCTTTAGTGTAAAGAATATAACACGCACAACACGAATGGTTGTGAGATTCTAGGCCCTGGGTCTCATAGACCTGGGGCGCGTCAAAAATTTGATTTTTTGGTTTTGACACAATAAATAAGGCAATCTTTAAAGAAGGTTGGTGTTGATGTAAGTGTTAAGCTTAACTCGAATACTAAAATAGTCGGCTTTATAAATACGAACTCGAACTAAATAATATATACATACATATATAATACATACGTAGTTGCACGATTTATAAAAATGACCTATTTATGTATGTAAATATGAAACTTTATAACTTTGCCTTAATATCGATTTTTAATTTATTAATTTGGAATTCCAAAAAAAAAAAAGATATGTACTATAAAGACCCAATGTTCATATCTACTTATACACAGTATGTATGTACATATGTATGTATGAGAAAATGAGTGGACTACTATACCGATCGTTTAAGAATACTGACTTTAACAAACTCGACTTGAATTTTAATCCTGAATAATTTACAAACCTTCAGCATGAAGGTGCAAGTAGGTACGAACCAGTCTTGTACTTTATTTATGTAAATAAAAAAAAACTTGTGTTTGAGTAACAAAAAAAATAAATTAGTTTGATTTATAATGCCATCGATGCCATTAATAATAAAACACAACATCATTCAAATGTCCTTCACGGACATGCCTGTATTGGAAAGAATCTGCTGAATCCAATTTTCTATAACTTTTTCGCATAAATCGGGCGAAATGCCAGCAAATTAGTTTTTGTCTCTTTCTTATTGGCTTAGATCTTGATCTTGAGATATTTTCTGAACCCAATTTTCTATAACTTTATTAGTTTTTGTCTCTTTCTTATTGGTTTAGATCATGATCTTGATATGTAGCTCGGTATCAACCAAACAGTCAATTTCTTCGGGTGTAATGGCTTTGGGTTGCTGACTTGTTCATGCGACAATTTTGCTCTGTAAAAAAAGCCGTTGTACCAAAAATAGACTTCATCATTGGGGATGATTTTCCGATCAAAATAGTACATAAAGTTGTCGTAATATAACGTGAAAACATACAGAAAAGCTACAATCCGCCTGGAACGGATCGTCTAATACCCTATCCTCCTCTCTATAAAATGGGCGTGGCCAAATTGCATTTCGTATTCAAATATGGCTATAACCTCGAATATTTGAGGATGTTGCATGTAAAATTTTATCAAAATCGGTTTTTTGATGAAAACGCCCCCAAAAAGTGGGCGTGGCCAAAACTGTTCTATGCGTGAATTGTAGGGAATCTGAATACCTAAATATTTGGACTTAACAAAATTTTTCGGTTTCATATAATTTAGTGAAGTTATAAAAAAGAAGGAGTGGCAGTGGGCGGATGTAAAAAAAATTTACACTTCTACTGTATATTTTCGTCAGAGGCCCAGATATGAAATTTCAGCGTCCTAGTTAAAAATTTAAGGCCCAAAAATCGGTTTTATGATGAAAACGCCCCCAAAAAGTGGGCGTGGCCAAAGCTTTTGTATGAGTGGATTGTAGTGATTCTGAATACCTAAATATTTGGTCTTAACAAAATTTTTCGGTTTCATATAATTTAGTGAAGTTATAAAAAAAGTAGGCGTGGCAGTGGGCGGATTTAAAAAATGTTTACACTTGTATTGTATCGTGACGGACGGACTGTCATCGCTCAATCGATTTCGCTATTGATGCGGATCACGAATATATATACTTTATAGGGTCTATCTCGATTATTTCTCTATGTTACAAACTATGTGTCAAACTTAATATACCCTTAGGATAGGGTATAAAAATGGATAATTGGATGACAGTGAGCGAGGGACTCGAGGCTTGATCCACACAAAAAAAATTGTCCTTCGGACACGGTATTGTCCCGATTTTCAGTGCCCCGATTATCGAGGACATTTTATATGAAAATTCAGTGCGTGTGTACCATATGTGAGTCAATTTAAAGATTGTTGTGTGAAAGAGTGTTTCAATTGGGAGATTATACCTACACACAGTCTAATAAAAATAATTGTTACTTTTGGAGTCTTCATATAAAACCAATGCTAAGGTTGATCCAAATTCCGATCTCGATTTTTTCATCAAGCCAATAGGTATTTTCTTTTTTTCTTCATCTAAATTGTATGTATACTTTGTATTGTGTTTTATTTTTTAATACCATTTAAAAGAAATTCAAAATAAAGTTAAAAGTTAAAAGTAAATTAATTTTATATTCGGGTTAAAAATATTTGTCTTCCAAAAGAACTTGACTAGTTATGTACTTCCTTCAATTTTGTTCGTTTTTATTTATGATGATTCGTAGAAGTACTTAGTTTCTTACTAATTTTCACTAATCAATCAACACAACAACCCGTTTTGTCCATCAGTATTGCAACATAAAGAAGTTAAAACAAACAACAAAATATGTACATATACATGTAAGTATAAATAAAACAAATTCAGATCTTTATTAGATACGTACGTATGTACCTAAGAATTAGATAAAATAAATATTTTATTTTAGAGAATATAAACATAAGGTTCATTTCTTGGGTAGGTAATGAATCGGTTGCCAAATTTTGTGGGTAGTTGATAAACTTTCAGGCTTTTTGAACCACTATTAACTTTTGGCACTGCTGATTGATGTTTTTCATTTGTATCAGGATTATCTAAAGCTTTTGTTTGGATTATTGCTTCCATTACATCATAGTCATCCACTGCAGCGGCTATTCTACTTTTAGCATCTTGCGTTGAGCGGTTGGGAATATTACTCATTGGAGAGGATTTTATTTCTTCTGGAACAACTGATGTGTTATCTTGAGATTTCTTGTTTTTAATAATGATATGATTCCGACTGGGTACATTGATACTAAAAGCAGCTGCTTCTTCAGGAGAAACACCGGCTATTGCGGTAGCCTTGGGTGAAGCAACAGCTAAGCCTTCACGTCCTGCAATCGCAACTGCATTTGGCTTAGATGATGCTACGCCGCCTTCACCGGCAATAGAAAGACCTAAAAATAAAAACAATAAGTTAAAATGACATCAGTAAAAACAGAAATTAGGTATACATATGTATGTATGTATATATCTTCTAAAAACGTTGATAAAAATAAGCTGTGTATCCTAAAATTTCTAAAATTGTATAATACAATAGGAGTCAGTTAACATTTTTTTTTTAAATTAAATAAAATTTGACGACATATGTAGTTGTTTATTATTGTACCTAAAACCTAATTGTAAAATTTAATATATGTATATATAAACGTCTTTATGTACATATGTATGCTTATATGTATGTACATATGTACATATGTATGCATGTGTATATATGTACATAGAAAAAATCTCATTTGAAAACCATTAAAATATGCGTTTACATTGTAAGTAAGTCGTTTCCTTAAAAAAAATGCAGAAAAGTAACGATTCGTCTGAAACGGATTACGTGGTACTCATTCTCCCATCTTATGTAACGAAAAATTCGAGCGTTTTAAGATGTTCCGATGCTAAATTTTAGGGAAGTCAGTTTTTAATGAAAACGCCTCCAAAAGTGGACGTGTGTAGATGAATTGTACAAAATTAAAAATATTTCCAAATATTTAGTCGCAATAATTTTTTCGGCTTGAAGTGAAAACATGAAGTTTTGAAGAAGTGGGCGTGCTAGTGGACATCTTTCTCTCAAAATGTAAGACCCGAAAAGTGGTTACACTTGAACAGAAAGACGAACTTTGCTCAATTTATTTCGTTATTGATACTGATTATAAATTTATGTATGTATTTACATTTTTTTACTTTATACTCTATGTTACAAGCTATGTATGTATGTATCGAACTCTATATACCCTTAGGATAGGGTATAAGCATTTATGGGAAATCTTAAACCGTAATTTTCCAAGGCCCGGAACCCGGAACCATATCGGAACCTTACGATATGGACTTTTAATATTTTAAAGAGAAAGAAACATTATTTACTAGTATGAAATATGTATATCAAAATATAATCTTTTAAAATATCACTACCAATGTATCATCAGTATATAATAATATCACTACACATCTATATATATGCGTACAGTTCATAAAATAATATATCTACGACTTAGTCGCTGGTTTTTACTACTGTTTGCAGTTATAAACATTTAGTAGTAAAGACACCAGTTTGCGGTACAGAGTTTCAGGACTCTTCCTACTTATTTTTAAAAGATTCGAACCTTTTATTTCTTTGTATGTCTGTATATTCATAAACATTTAATTTATTTTTAAGTACAGTCTAAAAGTATCATATGCATTTTAATTTTTAATTTTGTATAATAGTCTTACCAACTGGTTTGGCCTCTGCAACAGAGGCATCCTTTTTGGGAGCATTTACCGAGACACTATCTCCAAAATCTTCGTAGGGATCATCCTGGCTGACGGGCACAAAGGAATCTCCATTTTGATTTGGTGGATCAATGACTGGTTTCAACGGTGTGTCGCCGGGGGGTTGAGGCTTTGTCTGAGTATTGCTGCCTTGTAGAAGTTTACTAAAATCTTTAATTTCGCCGCTTTGTTGCAGTTGAGCAAGATTCTGTGCTGCTATTCCTAGCTCGAAGAGATTGTCGGCATAGAATTTATTATCCTCTTGACTGAAAGATCCTTTTTGTTTTGCAATCTCTTGGATTGCAACTAGACGCGCAGCTGCCTCTTGAATTTGGTTGAAATGATTATCGAAACTGCTGCGTCCTTCTGCATATTGGGGCTTCAAAACAACCACGCTATTTAGTTTTCCGTCCTTTTGTACATTAAGGGAATGACCCCTTAACCCTCCGTAGTATGGAAACGAAACCACTTCACCATTGTGATTTACTGACCTTTTTCTACGATAATAGATTGCATTCAATTCCCAAGGATATGTGTTAAAAAAAGAAAAACTGGCTGAAATTACGCGCTTTAGAAAGACTTAAAAGCCGAAAAAGAACAAGAAAATGATTCCCACTTCATCAATTTATAAAAGAATATTGATATAGTTTTTGTTAAGATATCTTTTTGGTATTATAGAAAGCCTTTATTTACATGAAAACAAATAACAGGAGTAGCGTAAAGTACATTTTGCAAGGAAGCTAGGAAACTAAAGTGATCAAAATGCTACAGATAGGA
Organism: Xylota sylvarum; assembly: GCA_905220385.1. Taxonomy (NCBI): domain Eukaryota; kingdom Metazoa; phylum Arthropoda; class Insecta; order Diptera; family Syrphidae; genus Xylota; species Xylota sylvarum. The sequence continues at coordinate 38,937,970 of LR999959.1, forward strand.
ACTATTAACGCTCCATAATATCCAAAATCAAGTCTGCCTGTGCATGAGCCTTACCACCAGCTCCAGCTATGGCCACTGATTCAGGACTAAAGAACACGTTTGTGGGTACTCCCTTTTTTAGGACTGCACGTGATAGGGGCGCCGATATTGCAGTACCACCATTGCCAACGATGGCCTTAGACCTCGGTTGTAATATCAAGGAAGCAGTTCGCTTGCCTTCACTTTGTAGGTTCGAACTGTATGGGAGGAAATACGATCCAAATGAAATATTCGGTACACTTTTTCCGGCTGCTGTATCACCAGTGGCCTCAACTTTAATGTTGGCAGCGATTTGACGGGAATTTTGAGTTGATTCTTTGCTCAGCTTTGGTTCGTTTTTTTGAGGAAATTTTTCTACAGATGCAAGTTGAAGAAATCGTGTTCCTGGAACCGGAATTATACTTTCTATGACATATGTCGGATTCACTTCTTGCACAGCCGATATCAGGCGACTGTCGGTTTCTAGGGCACCCGAATTATTGTCGGTTAATTTATCGTTTTTGGAAGCAGCTCGCACAGGTATGGTGTTTGGAATCTTTGTAGTTGACTCTGGAAATTTTTTGACGGGTTTCACAATTGATTTGATTGGTTTTATTTCTGGTTCTTTGTATTCGGTAGGTATTGTGGGCAAGAAATGCGGGCTGTAAAGGTATGAGTACGGATATGGATTTAAAAATAAACCCGAATAGGAAGTCCAAGGATTCGTTTGGCTAGCTACTGCGTTGATTACTTTGTTGTCTGTCCTAAGTAATTGCAGGTTGCTCTTAGGAGGTGAATTAAGATATGCAGCTGACGGAAAGAAGAAAGGCACCTGAGGCCAGGAGTTTAAGCTTGCAGTCTTCCATCTAAAGAATTTAATTTGGTTAATGAAGCATGGTTGTTATAAGTTAAGATAGGAGTAGGGTCAATATGTAAGGAAAATGTTTGTTTTTAACAAAGTTGTTAGTAATGTTATTCAGAATAGGTAATGTTTATGGACAAAATGATCACATGAAGATGTGTATACCAAATGTATAAAAAAGAAAAACAGGTTTTATTTTGTTGCTACAATAAAATACATTAAGAATATACATTTCTTTTAAATACAATAAGTAATTAGATCCTATTAAAAAATTATGTCTACTGTCGGGAATTGTACTAAGTAATTTAATATTAAAAATATGTTTAGTTCATAAATTTTATAAAACTGTACTATTATCATCCGGAGAATAATAAATCACTGGGCCAGTAGCGACTACTTCTCCCTCATCTGTATAACTTTTGCCCGAATTTGTTCTCAAAAGAACATCTTTCAAGTCGGTGGTTTCTGGTATCGCAATAACCTTTGCCCCAGGGCCAGCAATTGTAAGACTTCTAGGATGAGTGAGGGCGTAACCACCGGGTCCAACAATAGCAGTTCCACCACTACCCGCTGTGGCTACACCTCCCGGTCCCGCAATTGCTATACCTCCCTTTCGCACTTTAAGTCGTTGAATTATGATACCACTTTCCTTGATGGCTTCCTTCTGAACCTCAGCCATTTCCTTGCGCTTTGCAGAGAAAATATGTTTTTCATTTTCCTGGGGATAATCGCTTTCTTCCGATGAGTCCATATCCCATTTGTAATCATCGTTCGTAATTATTGCGGGCTTCGCTTGCTGTTGGGCGGATTGCGGAGAAGACAACGCCACAGATTGTAAAACCGGTTTGGCCTCTACTTTTTGAGCTGCAATCACATTACCAGGTCGTTTGAAAAATGAGGCGAATGGTGTTTTCAGTGAAGATATTGGGGGCGGCAGTGTTGTGGTCAAAGAAGGTGTAGTAATCTGTTTCTGAGCGTTAGAGGCTGGGGATTTAGTATTGGGTCTTTGGTTCTCTGTAGTCGTTTTTGTATATGGCCGAATTGTTGGTACTTTTTCTATTCTAGTTAACTTTTCATTTTTAGAATACTCCATGGATTTTTCATTCAGTTTTAACTGACGAGGAACGAAATACAAACGTAGCTGAGGGGAGTTAGGTTCTTCTTTGACCTCATGTGGGATGTCGATATCACCTACTACCTTATAATCGATTAATTTAAATTCTCTGGGATTATTTTTCTTTACATATTCATCTTTGGTCATAGACGCTAATATTACTGGTACCTCAAAGTCGGCTTGTAGAGACTCTCTATTGGATGGAACCATGACGGATTTGGGTAGATAGTAATAAACAAATAAGTTGGGCTTCGATGATTCTATCGATTTAGGGCTATGAGAATTTCGAATGGGATATGGATGCGAGATTAGGTTTAAGTTTCGAATTGAAGGTTGAAGAGTGCCTCCAGTGGAGTGAGAGTGAAGTGGATGATATGCGGGTTGCGGAAATAGAAATTGATTCGAGTCTAGAATAGATGGCAAATGTGGCTCCTGCTTTTTTACATAGCCCAAAGCAACATTTATTTTATTAATTTCCTCTAATATTCTTTTTGCTTCGTTTGATTTTTGTTCGTTATCATCGTATCGAAAGGTTTCTTCTGGAAATTTAACCAGCCTTTGTTTTTCAATTCTGAAAACAGATGGTTTATACATATAGCACATTTTTCAAATCAGATGGGTATTTTGTGGAAAAATACATGTAAAAGTAACACAGGTAATCAACTCAACCAGTCGTTCCGACAAAAAATATTGGGATGTATTCTGTATGTACGGCGGTACCATCCGTTTTAAATTTTTTTTGTTGTGTTTTTATATTAAATCTAGCAAAAATACTGCACTATATTTGTTTTATGAAATTTTGTCCTGTTTTACTGTGCGCGATGTTCGATTGGCGACAACTTATCTGCAGAAGCCTTCACATTTTTACAAACACTTAAGCATGCCTTGCAAAGTTCATTGTTAAAAATACACATCAATTTTTGGAGTTCAGAAGTAGGTAACTGATATCTGGCGTAATAACACGTATGAAATGAAAAATGAAAGTGATAAAAGCTTGGATGTGCGTGTTCTTTTAACCACCCGAATATTTTTTTGGCAGAGCGACTGTATGTTTAATTGTCAAAAGCACCCATTTAGCAGACATTCTGAGACATGCAATTGTTAGCCGAAAAAAGCAAAACAGATTTAAGCTTTGTGGTTTGTTAGTCGATATTGGTAGAGAATACTTACTCAAAAAAGTTGTCACCTGGACGTGCATTGGTTAGGACTAGTTGCGTCACCAGCAGTGCCACCTGGAATTTTTATAATGTGGTTATGTTATAAATGTTTTAAGTAACTTTGACAATTATCTAGTTGCACCAAAGTGCTTCTTTTTGTATATGCACTAATCTGACATTTGATACTACTGCTCTTTAATAAGATTAATCGATCATATTTTTATAAATGGCCCTATCTGTTATTTAAGCTAGCAACCATGACAACAAAAAGGAATCTCTGGTAGCTCTTCAGTGTACCCACAGAAAAACCTAATGAAAGTACCAGACTTAGACCTAGTTATATGAAAAACAAAGCGGTTCAAGGGTAACGCCCAATATACATATATTCATATTTCCTGATACCCACTTAACTGTTCTTCATTTGAATAGCCTCCTTAAAGGATCGATAACATCGATTTAAAGTTACATCTTTCAGGAATAATGCGTGGAAAATTAACGCCGATGATCACGACGACTACCAAGCTAAATACCAAGAACACCAGTGGTATACTTCTGAAATATAGTCAGAACAGCCACATCGGGTTTTAGCAAGGGGACTCCACCCCTCATGAACGAAAAGCAAAAGGCTTTAAAATTCTTGATGCCGTAAAAAGATGAGACTGTAGAGAAATCCATTGAATAATGGCCCTTGGACAGCCGGAGTGGTGAATTACGCTCAACGCAGGCGTGGCCAAAACTGTTGTATGGGTGAATTGTAGGGAATCTGAATGCTTAAATATTTGGTATTAACAAAATTTTTCGGTTTCATATAATTTAGTGAAGTTATGAAAAAGTGGGCGTGTATCTTTTTCTCAGAAGTCCAGATATGAAATTTCTAACTCCTAGCTCATAATTTAAGGCCCAAAAAGCGGTGACATACGGACGGACGAACGGACGGTCATTACTCAATCACATATTAGTCGTTTTTCATTTTTAGTTCAGGGCTGAGCCTGAGGTGTCAAAAAAAATGTTTGTGTTTCTTTTTCAGTTCAGAGCGCTCAGAGCAATCAATTCGTGTTTATACCCTATCCTAAGGGTATATTAAGTTTGACACATAGTTTGTAACATAGCGAAATAATCGAGATAGACCCTATAAAGTATATACATATACTCGTGATCAGCGTTGATAGCGAAATCGATTGAGCGATGACCGTCCGTTCGTCCGTATGTCACCGCTTTTTGGGCCTTAAATTTTGAGCTAGGACGATCAAGTTTCATATCTGGGCTTCTGAGAAAAAGATACAGTACAAGTGCAAACATTTTTTAAATCCGCCCACTTTTTCATAACTTCACTAAATTATGTGAAATCGAAAAATGTTGTTAAGGCATTCAGATTCCCTACAATCCACACATACAAAAGTTTTGGCCACGCCCACTTTTTGGGGGTGTTTTCATCGAAAAAGCAATTTTCGGGCCTTAAATTTTTAACTAGGACGCTGAAATTTCATATCTTGTCTTCTGAGAAAAAGATACAGTACAAGTGTAAACATTTTTGAAATCCGCCCACTGCCACGCCCACTTTTTCATAACTTCACTAAATTATATGAAACCGAAAAATTTTGTTAAGACCAAATATTTAGGCATTCAGATTCCCTACAATCCACCCATACAAAAGTTTTGGCCACGCCCACTTTTTGGGGGCGTTTTCATCACAAAACCGATTTTTGGGCCTTAAAGTTTTAACTACGACGCTGAAATTTCATATCTGGGCTTCCAAGAAAAAGATACAGTACAAGTGTAAAATTTTTTTACATCCGCCCACTGCCACGCCTACTTTTTTATAACTTCACTAAATTATATGAAACCGAAAAATTTTGTTAAGACCAAATATTTGGGTATACAGATTTCCTACAATTCACCCATAGAATGGTTTTGGCCACGCCCACTTTTTGGGGGCGTTATCATCAAAAAACCTATTTTGATAAAATTTTACATGTAACATCCTCAAACGTTCGACATTATAGCTATATTTGAGTACAAAATGCAATTTGGCCACGCCCATTTTATAGAGAGGAGGATAGGGTATCATACGATCCGTTCCAGACGGATTGTAGCTTTTCTGTATGTTTCTTTTTTCGTTCAGAGCGTGCTCAGAGCGCGCTCTATCAGCTCAGCATGAATTGATTGGGCATCCTGAGCAAAACCCGAGCATGGTAAATTTGACTTTTAACAGGAGGTAAAGCAATGAGAAAACAAAATCGAAAAAAATTGAAATGGAGTTCGAGGCTTTGTTTTTAATTAACTATTAGTAGATAATAATTAAATAAATACTTTATTTGTGTATAAACGCTATTTCAGTGTTTAAGAAGACAAAAAGCATGAATGTTCGATTAATTTTGCAGTCATATGACAGGTACTGCTCAATCGTGTTTCTTAAATAAATCAGAGCGTTCAGAGCGTGATCCGTTCAGAGCGCGCTCGACATGTTCAGGCTCTGTTCAGAGCCCTGTTCTGTAAAATTTTATCAAAATCGGTTTGTGGGCGTGGCAAAAACTGTTGTATGGGTGAATTGTAGGGAATCTGAATACCTATATATTTGGTCTTAACAACATTTTTCGGTTTCATATAATTTAGTGAAGTTATAAAAAAGTAGGCTTGGCAGTGGGCAGATTTAAAAAATGTTTACACTTGTACTGTATCTTTTTCTCAGAAGACAAGATATGAAATTTCAGCGTCCTAGTTAAAAATTTAAGGCCCAAAAATCGCTTTTTCGATGAAAACACCCCCAAAAAGTGGGACGTGGCCAAAACTTTTGTATGTGTGGATTGTAGGGAATCTGAATGCCTTAACAACATTTTTCGATTTCACATAATTTAGTGAAGTTATGAAAAAGTGGGCGGATTTAAAAAATGTTTGCACTTGTACTGTATCTTTTTCTCAGAAGCCCAGATATGAAACTTGATCGTCCTAGCTCAAAATTTAAGGCCCAAAAAGCGGTGACATACGGACGGACGGACGGTCATCGCTCAATCGATTTCGCTATCAACGCTGATCACGAGTATATGTATATACTTTATAGGGTCTATCTCGATTATTTCGCTATGTTGCAAACTATGGTCAAACTTAATATACCCTTAGGATTAGGTAGAAAAAAATAACGTAAAATAATTCCTGTGGTTATTAATAATCAAGTATTTTCTTAGTCTAACACAGAGAAGTATCTGGGTATAAATCTTGAACTGAAATGGAAGGAACTTGTGAAGAAGAAAGTAGAAGAGCCAAATATTAGATATAGAAAATTTTATTGGATGTTAGGACATAACTCAGAAATGTCCACTGAAAATAAAATCTTACTGTATAATCAGATTCTAAAACCTGTTTGGGCATATGGTATCCAATTATGGGGTTGTACAAAGAAAACGAATGTACAAATAAGACACACATTTCAAAACAAAGTCCTTCGGGGAATTGTAAATGCCACTTGGTATATTAGAAAAATGACTTGCATCTCGATTTGCAGATTGATCTAGTAACGGAAGTAATTAAAATGTACCCAATTCGTCACAACGAGCGTTTGCAGATGCATATTAATCCCAAGATATGAGTCGTCTTAAATGTACGATATTATTCGAACTTATAAACTTATAATTTGACAATTGTGAGAACCCGTATTTAAATTATAATACCTTCTCAACTGCAACTGAACGTTGAAACTAAAATCATTTGTCGATCTTTGTTATTGGTCATGATCAAGGAGGTGTTTTTATCGCGGTTAGAGTCCCACACTACTCTGGATTGCAAATCCCACAGTGTCTTTCGAGATTTTCACATTCACTAACGAAAAAAAATAAGTTGCACTTTGTTTTAACGCTGGTTTCATTGCATTCAGAATTGAAATTAAGGCAGCAACTTTACAATCCATCCGTCTGTAATGAGAAGTATGCATTATTATTATGCATTAGGCATAATAAAGTGAGCATGTCGTAAAGTATTTAAGGCATAGAGCCTTAAGTAAAATTGGTACCGTTCATTTTGAGGTGAAAGAGCCAATCTGTTCTCTCGTTTGGGTAACCAGTCGAGTGTACAGACAGAAATTTCAAGTGCAACTACAAGTTTTAAAATATATATGTATGTAACTGCGCAAAACAAAAATTGTCTAGATATTCCTCCTAACTCGTTTTATTTCGCATACCTCTAAATTCGTTAGCCAGATGTGTAGACAAATATGTTTACAAGATTCTGTTCTAAATTCTGTAATTTTTCCAGAACATAATTTACGCTCCCATTCAAACGTACGGGCATAACCTTAATAGTCAATCCATGAGTAAGAAGAAGACAAAGGACGTCTTTTTACAGGAACCGTAGTTCCAATCTGCATCCTCACCCACGATCTAACATATTTTTGCATAAATAATATTTAAGAGATTTTCTTAAACACTAAAATCACGTTTAAAATATGTACATATGTACCTATGCCTATTAATAAACATTTACACATACATTTTAATTGACCAGATCCGATCATCGATCTACGTACATACATACATACATATGTATGTATATATTGCTACATCATTACGCAGTATAAGTCCATTTCAACAATGTAATAAATTAATCGGACATCGCTACGAACTCAACTTCTACCAAGATGAAAAAAAGAACAGGTAAATGAAGCATTCTCTGGATTCAAAATCATCGTTAAGAATAAAGTGTATTCACACTGTCATTCTTCATATGTCATTGAACTTGGGAATCAATTCTTTCACGTTCCTCCACAGTTATGTATATGAGTGGTTTGCTTTAGTTAATACAATCCGATTCTAGTAAAATGAGTAAGCGTATGTGCTCATTTGCATTTGAATATAGAATTTAAATTAATATGTTCGGCATCACTGAACTAGGTTAAGATGACATTCAACCTGACATCCATCTCAAAGTGCTGTCTTGCTTACAATTTACCGGAATAAGGTAATTTAAACGGGTTTTGTGTAGAACTTCTTCGCCGAGGCACTTACATATGTACATATAGATATGTACATATGCATACAAATTTTTCGTGAAAATGTGGAACACTTGTACGCCCAAAGTACTCGTTAACGATAACAGAGGAAACTTGCCTGTTTAATACCACGAATTGTCTTTTGCTTTACTTTAAACGTGACCCAACGCGATTGAGCCGCAGGAAATCGTACATTGCTTACATTTCGGTACTTTGAATCAAATAATATTTCAAATAATTTATATTCGAGATGAGTACATTTTAATTACGACAGCAAAATGTACAAAATTGCAATAAGTATTGAATAATTCATTGCGCCTGTGAGACACACGCGTTTGTCCTTCGTCTTACCCTAAATGAGTTGACAACAAATTTATTAATTGTCTTCATTTCGTATCGGGGGGTGAGATTTGAAAATCCGTATAAATATTCATACAATGAAACCGCCGCGCCGCACGCTGGCACTTATTTGGTAAAAAAAAATGTTTAATATCATCGTTCATACAATTATGACTAGGATGAAAAAAAAAAAAACTTACTAATATCCACTTCATTTTTATAACCGTCTACGCACTTTGCTTCACTAATATTATTATCACGCACAGTAGTCCTCAAGATTCGCACTTCGATATTGTAGCACTGCTTATTACGTTGATACCAACTTGTCAACTGCGTATAATGAACTGTGGCAATGGTTGACGATGTGGTCAGTTTATAACATTCAACTGCCTGAATATTCACTCAGTGTACGCAAGAAAGAGATTTCTTCACCTGCGTCTTCTTTCAACTTGTTGAATATTGGATATGTACCTACAATTTGAAGATATATCGAATCTTCGCAAAGTTCTTGAGCATTGGCTTCGTCATCGCCCCGCGGACAAAAAAAAATCTCAATTGTGTATATTACAAGTGGTGATGGGGATTAGGTTCTATGTACGAACCTACATAACTCTATAATGATTTGAAATGCTTTGAAATAGGAAGAGGTAATAGGAAATGATTTAATTGGTTGCTCAGGTTAAATTCGTTACGTTTCTTACACTTATTTGAGTGATGTAGAATATTGACATTTGTTGGTTATTTCAAGCTATCTATACTTCTACTAAACGCATTACTGATTTGCTCCTAGCGATATTGGTATTTTAGTACTTTTGTAAAACATATCCCAGATTAGTGCTCTTATTATAATACATACATATTTTTGTAATCAGTATCGATAGCAAAATCGATTGACCCAAGAACTTCCATCCAGCCGTATGGACCCATTTTTAGCGCTTTAAATTTTGAGCTGGGAGAATAAAATTTTATATTTAGGCGTTTAAGAAAGAGGGGCAGTGCTTATCGACTAAAATCGACAGTGTGAATACACATTTAAGACGTAAGTAAGGTAGTTAATTTGGCCAAGTGGAAAGAATTATGAAAAAGTTCATCTTCATACTATGTACATATGTAAGTGAGTTGTACAAATTAGGTACAGCGGGGAAAATATTTGGAATTTAATTCGGCTGCAAATCACGAATTTATTACCAATTCGTGGAAGGCATATTTAATTCCGATGAATAAAAATAAAAAAACCTAAGTGCATATTAGAGTTATGTATATGTAATTTCTGTTTACACACAATACATATATAAATAGTTGGTTACAAAAATTGGCAAATATTTAGAACTGAATAATCCAAGCAATATTGAAAATGTTGAATATGCAAAGTTACTTCCGAAGTGGATGCTGTGTTTCCGAAACAGTGTGAATTTTGAAAGCAATTTCAGTCAAAATAATGCACCAACTGCAGCTGGTGTACGCAGCAAGTTTGTGATGAAAGTTCGTGAGACTGGTTTGCTGATTAATAACCGAACATATTCCCGTGTTTTGGATTTGGACTTGGGCGATCTATGGTTTTAGCAAGATGGGGCTATGTGCCACACAAGTCATTCAACAATCGATTTATTGCACATAAAGTTCAATAATCGTGTAATCAGTCGTTTTGGTGATGTTGTTTCGCCGGCACGGAGCTGCCATTTAACGCCGTTGGACTTTTTATTTTTGTGGGGTAGCATTAAAAATCAATGCTATGCGAACAATCCAGAGGCAATTTAGGCATTCAAGAACAATATTGGTCAAGTATTTCATGAAATAGAAGCCAAAACCATCAAAAATGTATTGCAAAATTCGGTTCACAGAATGGCCTACTGCCAAGCCAGCAGTCATTTGAATGAAATAATATACCATAATTTTAATCGGAAAGTTTATTCTTTTCAATAAAGCAACAATTGTTGGAAAATGAACAGTGTTTTTTTAACAGTCTTTTTAAAAAAAAAACCAATAGATCTCTCAACAGATCCAACTGCCGGTTAAGGTCCCCGTCTACTTTTACGTGCCGTCTAATGTGAGGTTTTCCTCTTCTGCGTTGTCCCTTCGGATTTGATTCGAAGACTCTATGGGCCGTAGCATTTGTGTCTATCTCCTCTATGTGCTATTTTTTTGAGTAGGTCGATGTCGCTGTACAACATGAAAAGTTCTTTGTTGAATTTCCTCCTCCAAAGCCCGTCAACGCAAATGGGAAAGAAAATTTTAAGAAGAATCTTTCTCTCGAAACGACCGAGGTCGACCGAGTCCAAGCTTCAGCGCTTGATGATCAAGGTCTTGTACAGAATCTCCTTAGTTATTCGGGATAGGGTCTTACTACTCATTCGCCCTTTCAGCCCAAAGAAACAGCAATTGGTAGACAAAATTCCTTACTACATCAAAGTTATAGCTCTCGATCGACGTTCTGTTCAATTCGTCGCAGCATGGCCCCCCATAGATATTCTATTGTTTATGCATACTTATATGTAAGTGACATAAAGTAAAATTTGACTAATGTTCGGGCGATTTATGGTTTTAGCAAGATTTATTTCACTATTGCAAAGTGAAATAAGGCCAAATATTCGAGATTTGGCCTTATATCTTTTGGCGTTAGACATTGTACGGGGTGTTGAAAGGACTGATACCTCTGTAATTGGCGCAATTGAAGGGGTCTCTTATCTTGTGGATCCATCATTTCAATGGTAAAAAAAATGCATAAAATTGCATATATATGTATGTAAATATAATAGCATAAACCCGTCCTGAGTAAAATACTATTACTTTTAAAGTTAGAATTCTTTAGTTTTTTTTTAATTATCATGATGCAGATCTATTTGATCGTATAGGATGTCGAGGGTACATGCCTTTATCAAAGAGGCATGTAAATAAAATTGACAGACTTATATTTTTGTGATTTATGTCTAAAAAAAGGAATTCGATGAGAGACTACTTAGAGCGGTTACTCTTGCTGAAACTCAATGCATTTGTGGACCATTTGAGTCCATTGGAACTGTCGGTGCTGTATTTTTTCAGCAACGATCCCAGTTTGATAAAATAGGCTCTTTTGCTGGTGAATATTTTCGCGCTTATGTAAGCGCCTCGATCTTTAATAACTCGGTGGTTATCGACTCATTTTTAAAAGTTTCTCCTCGCTTGGTACAAGTATGGAGTGTAAGACATAACCTTATTCGACATACATTTCATCGGCTTCATGCTTTCAATCAGATTTCAAAATCATATCAAGCTAGTGTAAAGAACTCGGTAGGATGGCATATCATACCAATATGGGCAAGAGCTACAGATCTCAAATAATATTTCCATAAATTAAAATTTAATACGAACGCGCTGTACATAGTAACTGGCATGGTGATAATAATCGATCAACTTGCGAAGGAAATGATTTGTCTTAAAAATCGAACAGATAAAAAAAACTAAACTTCACAATTGGTTCGTACGTACTTGCAATCATGCAATCATTCAAAATCACTTGTATATCCTATCCTATTTATCCACCACTATCACCCCTAACTCAGTAAGCGCCGTGGCTCAAATGGTTAGTTCGTTGGACTACGGAGCGAGAGGTTCGAGGTTCAATTCCCAGAACAGAACATCAAACACCAAAAAGTTCTTTCTCGGCCCAACCTTTCGCAAGCGTCTGACAAATATCCGAGAGTGTAACGGTCATGAAAAAGCGTCTCAAATAATAATTGCCCTTCGGACACGGCATTAAACAGTAGGACCCTTCCATTCGTGTAAAGAATGTAACGCGCACAACACGAACGGTTGTGAGAAGCTGGGTCCCATTAACCTGTTGCGCCAAATATTTATTTTTTTTTTGTTTTATTAACTCAAAATTTTATGGGCAAAAAGATATGAAATACGGACAGATCGATGGACCAACATAGTTTAACCGATTTCTCTATACATCTGATACTGATCGTACTTTATAGGGATTATGTCGATTATTTCTCTATGTTAGAATCTACATATGTATCAAGCTTACTATACCCTTACGATATGGCATACAAATTTCAGAAAAGCTACACTCTGTCTGAAACGGAGCGTACTATAACTTTTCGCTATTTATTTGGATCTACCCTAATAAAATGAACGTGACACTCTGTATTTATAACCTATCCTAAGGGTAAATTAACTTTGATACAGAATTTCTAACATAGAGAAATAATCAATTTATACCCTATAAAGTACCTACATATATGTACGTATATACTCATAATCAGTATCAATAGCGAAAAAGATTTAGTCATATCTGTCCGTCCGTCCGTATGTCACATATACTTGGTTTTGCCCTCGTTTACTGCTAAGCCCATTTTGGCAGCCTCCGTTGCAATACTAGCGAACACACCGGTGACCGCCCGCTGTGTTGGCTTGTGAGTTTCGCACAATTCTTTCAAGTATGATGTTGAAGAAGTCACATGACAGCGCGTCACCTTGTCTAAATCCTTTTTGACATCAAAGGTCTTGGTGACATCGTTCCCGGCCTTGAAGTCTCCATCGTTATCCTGCACAATCTGACGGGTTTGGCAGGGATGCCAAAACTCGACATGGCTCTATATAGCTCGTCTCTATAAATGCTGTCATATGCGGCCTTCAAATCGATAAAAAGATGGTGTTTATCGGTTTGGAATTCTTGAGTTTTTCCCAGGATCTGCTGAAGTGTGAAGATTTGATTCACTGTGGATACACACTGATAGGGCCCAATCAGGTTGTTGACAATATGGCAGATAGGATCTTGTACGCGATGTTAAGAAGACTGATACCTCTGTAATTGGTGCAATTGAGGGATCGCCTTTCTTGTGGATCGGGCAAACGCTGCTGAGATTCCATTCATCTCACCAAATTTTAGAAATGAGTTGGAGTATGCTCTCTACCAGGTCATTTCCAGCTGCTTTGAACAGCTCGGCTGGTTAGCCGTCAGGTCCAGCGGCCTTGTTGGATTTAAGTTTGGATATTGCTATCCTTACTTCATTTTGGTCAGGCGGACGGAAGTTTTGGCTATCATCGTCTATGGTGAATGGTTCATTCTGCCTGATAGCGGCATGTTGGTCTTCGTCGCCGTTATATAGTCTACAGAAGAAGTTTTTCCATATTCTCAGCATCGACTATGACTCTACCAAGAGGTTTCCTTCTTCATCTCTATTGGCTTCTGTACGGGTCTTGTTTGCCTGACACGTTTTTTTACCTGTTGGTAAAAATTCAGTACCAACTGGAGTATAATCTCTCAATATTTTCGATCGCGCGCTTCTCGTGTTCTTTTTACTTACATTGCTCGTAAGTTTTATCGAGGAGCTCGTAGAAACATTCATTGGTGGCGTCGTCCTTGTCCTCTGTGGGGGCATGAGCGCATAGTAGACTTATGTTAGCCTTCATGCGGATTGTCATAAGACGTTCCCTCACGTGTCAAAAGCTCAAGACTTCTTGCCTAAGTCTGCCGCGTATGAAGAATCCACATCCGAATAAGCGCTGCTTCTGGTCCCTATAGCAATCACAATAGTATACGTCACAGTATTTTCATTCTCATTTTGCCCGGCCCATCTCATCGCACTCCCTGGATGGCGGTGACGCCTGCCTTATAGCAGTCTAGGGTCTCTTCTAATTCTTCGCCTGCACGCAGTAAGTTAAGGGTTCGAACATTCCACGTGCAGACCCGAAGGTCGTTATCCGTATTTCGATTGCTGCGGTCATCAACAGTAAAATCGTCTTTATCCGAGACTTGTTTGTGTTTGGAAAATAAGTATTTTTTTCCGTGATCGGGAAGTTACCACTGCGCACAACCCCAACCTGGAGCATCAGTTCCCTTTTATATCCCTATGTATGACGAGGGGTTGAATTTTCCGGAGTCAGTAACCCACTTCGGGGATATGAGTGCTTCCGTTGGCTCAATAAGGGTTCATCCGCCACCAACTCTTTTCCAATACCCTGACTCAGTGTTGGAGATCCCTATAGACCTGGCATTGGAATAAGTCAAAGCAGCTCACATAGGGATTACACTAGATAGTTCGGCCTGACTAGATCTGTGGACGCCACCGTTGATTTAATCTAGAGAGTTCGTCCGCTGCCGTTCAGATCAAGAGGAGTTGCCTTAGTGAGAAAACACTCCTCCCCTCTCTCTCGTTTGCTACCACCAACGACATTCCAAACGGGTTGGTTACCCAATCTTCAGCCGAGGTACTAGGCACCCAGTAGCCACCAACGTGGAGGTGTAGAGTAGGAGTTGATAGTGGGAGGCTACGGTTCAGACCGCGTGTGTTCCCACATATTCCGCATCACCACCCTTTGGCTACTACTAGGGTCTATTTCGATTATTTCTCTATGTTGCAAACTACATATGTATGTATATCCTAAGGAAAGGGTTTAAAAATTAAAAGAACAAATAGCTTCATGTTAGCCCGCGCCCTAATGATAACCTTTGGGTCGGCTTTCTGTCCTGCTTTGGAGGCAACACTACAAATGGTTAAAAAGTAAACATTTTATTGGTGACAATGACAATGACTACTATCGACCTGAAGGAAGTAGTTAGAACGCAAACCCCAATTGTATTATTCCCAAATAAGCCTCAATTACAAAATATAATCTTGCCTACTACCAAATAGACATAACTTTTAGTTTTTTTATTTATTGCTAAGGAAATTTATTGAAATGTGTGAATCTACTGGTCTTACTATGCTGAATGGTCGAACTAAAGGTGATGAAGTTGGTAATTCGACCTTTCTTAAAGGAACTTCGCGTTCGACGATTGATTTCTGCCTGGTACGTGGGGATTCGATTGATATTGTAGATGACCTAGAAGTTCGCGAGCTTATTTTTTTTGATCACTTACCTCTATGTGTCCATATAAAATTAGCGACACATAACGTTAGCTCCTTACCTGAAATGAGTCTACTGCCCAAGTTTCAATGGCAGGACAGACACTTACAAAGATACCAGCACAACTTGGACTCTCTTCTCAACGCCGCAGATGTTGCTAAACTTCAGTCTGCACATTAAGCAGATGTCTTAGTATCCAGTATTCTCAAAGCTGCTAATCCCCTTCAATCATCACGGAGAATAAAGAAACGACAACCATGGTCGTGGAAAGGGCTAGAAAAAAATCGTTTGCTTATCTACGAATGGTCAGAACCTCAGCCACATCCTCCACCAAGAGTTTGTACCAAGAGGCAAATAAGCAATATAAAACGATTTGCAGTGAAAAACATAAAAGATAGTCGTTCGTTCTGGAAACTTGCTCGAACTCTCAATGGTGCGTTATTCGCTCGAGGTATCCAGATTGAAGTCAATGTTTAAGCCGATCACTTTAAGCAGTTGCTAAACCCATCAATTGACTGTAGTCAAATAAGTTACGCACTTCCATATGTTGAAAACGATGATCTGGATCGCATTTTCTCAGTCCAAGAAGTCAAAAATTTCTTATGTCGATGTCCTTCTAACAAAGCTCCCGGAGAAGATCGCGTGCCATATGAATTTTACAAAAACGCCACCGAACGATTTATCCAAAAGCATACAGACGCATTCAATGCGATTTATAACACTGGGGAAGTTCCAGAAAGTTTCAGGAAAAGCATAATTTTTCCTTTTCTTAAAAAAGGAGAGCCAAATGAACCTTCCAATTACCGAGGAATCACATTTATGAATGCCATCATGAAGATATTTACAGGCATCATCTTGGAACGCCTTACACAATGGATTTCGGGACATAATTTACTCAGCGAGTTCCAAGCCGGTTTCCGAAAGGAGTACTCAACTGTGGACTGTATCTTCACCCTTACAAGTATAGCAAAAACGTATCTGGACAAGGGAAAAAAGTTATTCGCGTTCTTTGTTGACTTTAAGGTCGCATTCGACTCAATCGGTAGAAATGCTCTTTTCTATAAACTCAGCAATTTAGGATTGTCATCAAAATGACCAATGTAATCCGCAGTCTCTACGTAAGAAATACCGCAGCTGTTTGGAACGGGAAAAAATTATCCGAGTGGTTTAGGTCTGAAATGGGTGTAAAACAAGGATGCTTGCTAAGTCCACTCCTTTTCGCAATTTTCTTAGATGATCTGACATCATATTTGCCGGGTGGAATTATGTCCACTAGCCTCACAATTAAAGTCCTAATGTACGCAGATGACATCGTATTATTGGCAGAAATTCCTAATATGCTGCAAATTATGATTAATAAACTGCTTCAATATAGCCAAATGTGGAATTTAAAAGTAAACACAAGCAAGTCAAAAATTATGATTTTCCGAAATGGATCAGATCGCTACTCAAGACAGAAAAATGGACGTGGGGGGACGAAGAGTTGGAGAAAGTCAAAGAATATAAATACCTGGGCATCACCATCACTCCCCGACTTTCATTTAAAAAGCATCTCCAGTGGAAACTAAAAGAAGCTAAGACTGCCATAAATTGCAACTGGAAAGGAATTATGGGGAAAAACAAAGTTACTCCTAGTGTAAAATATAAGCTATTTGAAGCGGTTATGAGAGCTATAATGTGCTACGCTGCGCAGGTGTGGGGTGTTTTTCAATATGAAGATGTCGAAAAACTTCTTAGATACTTCATTAAAAAAATATTCAGATTGCCCGAAAATACTCCAACTTACATGATACACCTGGAAAGAGGTCTACCACCTTTATACATATTTACGCTGAAGATGCATTTTAACTACATTATGAAGGCTCTGGCACTCCCTAATCACCGACTTCCCAACTTAGTAGCG
Organism: Xylota sylvarum; assembly: GCA_905220385.1. NCBI lineage: Eukaryota > Metazoa > Arthropoda > Insecta > Diptera > Syrphidae > Xylota > Xylota sylvarum. The sequence goes on from LR999959.1 coordinate 38,955,175, forward strand.
TCCCATCTCATACTGTGCAAAACTCAGTACTTTGGTGAATGGTTGAGGTTGTGTGCGGAGCACAATGTCGAGCTGCACTCTTCAATTGCTGTTGGAGAAGATACGACAATCTAAGTTTGAGTCATTTACACTAAAAGGACAGCAAAGTGAGACCAGAATGATGTATCGTGCGCTACAGCACAACTTATTGCAAAATAACTATTTTGACGACAGCTATTCCATCGACGCGATTTCAACTATTTTCAAAGTGAGGAGTGAACTCTTGCGTCTCAACTATATGCCACACAGAAACGAAAGCAGTGAGGAATGCACGCTTTGCAATCAAAGATGAAGAGAGGATATTTCTCATTTTGTAGGAGTATGTCTAATCCTAAACGCTATTAGACGTGCTCATTGGGGAAAAACCTATCTTTCAACGCATGAACTAGATACAATATTAAATGGTCAAAACTGGTCAATATTGGTTAGTTTCGTTAAGACTGCCTGGAAATATCGTAACCAAATTATGAATGAAAAATTTTGAACTACACTTTTATTTTAATTAAAAAAAAAAAAAACAGTAAAGTAAAGAAGTAAATTTTAATGCAATACAGATATATATGTATTTAGTATTAACTCTCTTTTTTGGCTGACGGATTAAGCCATTGCAAAAATTGTGAAGTTATGACGAAGAAATATGCTAACTAAATCACTTATATCGGCTTTTTTTCAGCTATTTATTGCTAAGTGTATATAATTTATATTTTGCCCCTTAGCAAAATCTATAAAAAATGTTTCCCTTACATATTTCCATATTTGCATATTTCCTACATGTTCGCATTACATTTACTTTTAGGTTTCGAGGACATCAGAAAATGATTAATTGGAAAATATTAAGGTCACATTATTCATTTAGATTGCTGAATGCATTTGCAACATCTCGGCCTATTTCTGTTCAATCCTATGCTGCGGTTGGTATTCATTATATCTAAAATTGAATAATGTATTTCAGCTTGTGGAAATGGAACGTACATACTCATACATATGTACCTACTGCTTAGACCTGAATAATCAAGTTGATAAGACACTGGCTCACTAACCTAGCGATTATACATATGGACATACATACGTATGACTACACTAGTTGAATACAATAAAAACATTCTATATCAATTTCATATAAAACCAACATACTTTACTCAAGCCTTTCGCATCATCTCTTTGTGCATTTTGTGTGAATGATCCCTCAAGACCTTGACAATCTGTATTTCCTTTTTTTATTTTTAGAAAATTGTAGGTCTGCAACCTCCACTTACGGATAAGAATTTTAACGCTTCATTCTTTTCTCTACATTGGACAAGCAGGTTAGTGGTGTGTCGTCTTGCAATTTAATTCAGTTGATGGACTAAGCACGCACTGCAAAAAAATGCGATTTTATGATGACTTGGCTTGGTTTTATTATGTATCTACAGTTAATGGAGTTCATCCTATGAAAATGATGATGATAACTAGCTTAGATACATACATATGTATATAGTCTGTCTTGTTTTGATGCCTGGCAGTTCAGCAAGATTTAATGTTTTAGATTGTATTTTGTATACTCGTATTTTGTCCCATAGGGTATATTAGAGTTAATATGTGTTATGAAGCATGGATGAATAGCTGTAAATTTTTTTTAATTGGCCTTGGTTGTAAATAAGTAATTGGTGTAGTATTTCTGCAACGTGTTAGTAAACAATGATAGTTACAAACAAATAATGGTTACAGAACAGGTAAAAAAAAACAATGTGCGTTACTCTTAAGTCTACAATTAAATGGTGATGTCATGGGTCACATTCATACATATGTATGTATGTATGTACACATCACCTCATATATGGGTGTCACTATTATTACAAGCTTTTGGCCCATATGCTTATGGATGTATATATGTACATGTATACTAACCTCGAAAATCTAACTCACAAATTCAAGATCAATCAACTTTGTAAAATCAAACACTACCTGCACCTAATACTTTAACTCCTTAGCAAGTACAGTAGAACCTCGATTATCCGTGTTTCACGCTAATCCGTGTGTACCAGGCTTTTCGCTAATCCGTGTAAAATCCCCTTATTCTAACTCGAGCACTTAAGTCGGCAAATCCCCATATACAATAAAACATACAGAAAAGCTACAATCCGTCTGGAACGAATCGTATGACCAAATTGCATTTTGTACTTAAATATGCCTGTAACGACGACCGTTTGAGGATGTTGCATGTAAAATTTCATCAAAATCGGTTTTTTGATGAGAACGCCCCCAAAAAGTGAGAATCTTAATGCCTAAATGTTTGGTATTAACAAAATTTTTCGGTTTCATATAATTTAGTGAAGTTATAAAAAAGTGGGCTTGGCAGTGGGCGGAATCTAAAAATTTTTACACTTGTACTGTATCTTTTTCTCAGAAGCCCAGATATAAAATTTCATCCTCCTAGCTCAAAATTTAGGGCCTAAAAAGCGGTGACATACGAAAGCTACAATCCGTCTGGAAAGGATCGTATGATACCCTATCCTCCTCTCTATAAAATGGGCGTGGCCAAATTGCATTTTGTACTCAAATATAGCTATAATGTCGAACGTTTGAGGATGTTACATGTAAAATTTTATCAAAATCGGTTTTTTGATGAAATCGCCCCCAAAAAGTGGGTGTGGCCAAAACTGTTCTATGGGTGAATTGTAGGGAAACTGAATACCTAAATAGTTGGACTTAAAAAAATTTTTCGATTTTACACTTGTTTACACTTGTACTGTATCTTTTTCTCAGAAGCCCAGATATGAAATTTCCTTTCGTCCTAGCTCAAAATTTAAGGCCCAAAAAGCGGTGACATACGGACGGACGGACGGTCATCGCTCAATCGATTTCGTTATTGATGCTGATCACGAATTTATACTTTATAGGGTCTATCTCGATTATTTCTCTATGTTACAAACTATGTGTCAAACTTAATACACCCTTAGGATAGGGTATAAAAATATGAGCTTTGATGTGCGCTTTTGCATTTGTCTTATCAATGATGTTCAACGTGTTAGTCTACAAAGATTATGGTTTATATTTTAACCTAGATTGCAGACCCTTTTAAATGTATCTGCATCTGGCGATAATGTAGTATCTTCATCTTAACTTCGGAATACAATACAATCGTTGAATTTGAAAATGTTGCATTAGAAGATGTGGGGAAATGGCTAACTTCCTACAGGGATGACAGAGTATCTGCTGAACATGCATTAAAGGCGGGAAATGATTTATTAAGTTACTTCGATAAACAAAATGTTGTTGGCGAATATTAGCGTTCTTAACTTACAAACAAATCCTACGTTCATAAATCGCTTGTCTCAATTTTTTAAATAAATGTATTAAAACACGTATTACATGCTACATTTAAATATGTACAGAAATAAACATACAAAGTAAACACTTTATCACATTTTCTACGAATTTTCGATTAACCGTCTTTTTATTATCCGGCAACCGTTTCCCCATCATTACAATAATCGAGGTTCTACTGTAGATTTATAAATTCACGATTCCCAATGAGTGTTCATACACCGCCCATTTAAAAGCAATAAATGAATGACTCATTTACTAATAGCTGGATGATTGTTAAAAGGACTACAGGTATGCGTATGCTTTACATTTCAAAACCCAGGTGCAAGTATATAGGGACAATCAATGCACAATTGCAGAGCCGAATAAGAGATTCAAGTCACGTTTTGGTGCTGATACACTTGTTTCCCCGAGTAGTATATGCTTACGATTTCTGCAAGCAATTTATTTGACAATGAAATGAGCTAAACTCAATTATCTTATGTACTCCAGTATTTATCGAAATTGGATCGACTTTGGTGCTACACATTAAAAGTATTATGACCTGCATAACATTCACTGCAACCATATATTTACTAGTCAAAATATAGTTATGTAATCTTTGTAGCTGACTTTAACTCAAATTTAAATCGATAACCCCAGCACGTACTGTAGTTCACTTCAAGTGCGAGTACCGAATTTCACCCTAATTCGCGTAGGCATGCTTTTTTGAATACTTTAGTTAATTTAAATGTTGCTTTACCTTAGTTTATTTACAAAATAAACATTTCGAGATTTGCACATTACATTGCAATTGATTAAATTACAATTTTGTAATATTTAATTCAGTTTAATGTCAACATTGGTGCTTACATGTTTTACATTTCACTTAAACCAAAAAAATAACTGTGATACTGATTTATGAATAATAATATTCCCCCCTTCGGGTTAGGGGTTAGAATATACCCGAGGTAGGCATGCCTGTCGTAAGAGGCGACTAAAATCGACCCACCGTATACGCGGGATAATAAGTATACACACAAATGCAATGGATAAAACAATAAGATATAATACCCCAGGTGGCAGTCCAGATTCACTAGAAAATCCACCCTCTTCGGAGGTCGGCTCTACGGATTCTGGGGAGAGCCAATTATTGCATCTTATAAATCCCTTTGTGAACAAATCAAGGGTAGCACGGTAACCACCATCAAGGACGTGTGTCTCCGGAAAAATAAGTCCGCCGGAGGAGCAAGCTCAAGACAAACGCGACTCAGAGAAATTTAAACAAATGACGGAAGAAAACAAAAATCTCCGTCTAAAACTCAATGAAATGGATCTTCTTTATCAAGAACTGAAAAAAGAAGTAGAATTTTTAAAAAATTAAAATTTAGCTTTAAAGAGCCGAAAATCGCATGAAAAACGCGAAGCAACTCCATGTACCTGCACATAAATTATCATACGTATGAAGAAGAACTCAAGTTTGAAACTAACCGGGCGTCAAAGAAAAGACCCAGCAAGAAACGAAAAGCTGGATCATCGCCGGAAATCGAAACTCTAAATCAACCAAACCAAAAACCGTCTCAAGGAAAACCACGTCCTCCGCCGGCTATAAATATCGTCGGAATTATGGACTATATTAAATTGCATCGTCTGCTTAAAGAAACTGCTAGTTCAGAATTTAAAGTCACGTTAATTCGGAATAACGAATGGAAAGTCAAAGTAGATGAATCCGACAGTTACCGCGCTATATCTAAAAAACTAAATGCGGAAAAGATACAGTGGTATACTTACGCAAATAAGTTCGAAAGACCTCTCCGCGTCATAGCAAGGGGTATACATCCATCGTGCGCGAAAGACGACGTTATAAGTGACGTTAAATCAAAAGGCTTGGAAATTATTGACGCAGAAGACAAAACAAGAAACCGAAGATGGGCATGAAATCTTAGCAAAGCATGAACTTCCGTTGTTTATGCTCACTTTGGAGAGAAACGAAAATATAGACAATATCTACAAAATAAAGAATATTCCGAATATGGTAGTAAAAATTGAACCTATGCGCACAAATTCGAGATCGATACCGCAGTGTAAACGTTGCCAAGGCTTTAATCATACACAATCATACTGTCAAAAGGAACCGAAAAGTGTAAAATGTGCTGGAAGCCATTTATCCGAAAAATGCGATCTAAAAAAAGAAGCCCTGGCTACTTTCGCAAATTGCAAAGGTAAGCATCCGGCAAACTATCGTGGTTGTGAAGTTGCAAAGGAACTGCAAAAAAGGCGCGATACTTTACATCAAAATGTTATGCCGACTAAAGAGAAGCGAGAAACCGCAAAGAAAAAAGTAACTACCAACAAAGAAACACCCAAAGAGGGAAATAGTACGGTATCGTTGTCCGAAATAAAGTTAACCCCGAAACCTTCAGGTACCAAATCGTATGCCCAAGCCGTAAAAGCCAACCAGACAAACAAAGAAAGAGCTTCTTCGACGGATCCAGTTTCGCAAGTATTCTCTATAATCCTTGCCAAACTTGAGGAACAAACTAAAATTAATAGTATAATATTTGACAAACTAAGCAAGCTTGAGATAAAGCCTCGTACAAAACATAAAACTAAATGAATATGAACAAATCAATTAAAAATTTAACATGGAATGCAAATGGTCTCAAAGAAAAAATCACAGAACTAGAGATATTCTTGAGAAACGCCAACATTGACGTGTGCTTGATCTCGGAGACTCATTTAACAAGGGAACATGAATTAAAAATAAGAGGATTTTGTGCATACCACGCATACCATCCCTCGGGAAGACCCAGAGGGGGTTCTTCTTTATTTATCAAAGACTGCATCAAGCATTCTTTAAATTCCATGACAGAACTTGACGCAATACAGCAACTTCAGTTCGGGTAAAGAACAAGACAATGGATATTAATATATCATCTATTTATTTTCCTCCGCGTTATAAGCTTACAAGTATTGAACTTGTAGACCTCTTCGACTCACTTGGAACGAATTTTATTATTGGCGGGGACTTTAATGCCAAACACACGTTCTGGGGTTCGAGAAAAAACTCAACCAGAGGTAGACTGTTGTACAAAGTCGGTATGGACTTCGGAGTAGACTTCCATTCGACAGGAAAACCGACTTACTGGCCCTCCGACGTAGCGAAAATACCTGACCTGGTAGACTTTTTCGTTACAAAAGGAGTATCTACCAATATCAGGAAAATAGAGGAAAGTTTTGACCTCTCCTCTGACCACGCACCGATAGTTTTAACAATAAGTGATAGGCTAATGAAAGTAGAAGTAGTACCTAGGCTAACAAATAATAGGACTAACTGGGATGGTTTCAGGCACGACTGCGAAACAAAAATTACGTTGAATGTGTCACTAAAAACACCACTTGAGCTAGAGATAGAACTCGAAAATTTTATTTCGACTATTCAGAACGCCGCATGGAAAAACACTCGAAGAAAGAAAGTAGCCAAAGAAGAGCGAACAAATTACCCGCCGGAAATAAAAAAACTTATTCGCAAAAAGAGGAAAGCGCGCAGGGTATGGCAACAATCTCGCTACCCACAACATAAAGCATACCTTAACTTGTTATGCAATAACCTTAAAAAAACAATTCAAGACTTAAAAAATCACGAGACATCGGTCTATCTCGAAGGCTTAACAAACGAAAAAACTTCAAATTACTCACTCTGGAAAGCAGTGAAAAATATAAAGAAGCCTCAAATGCATTCGGCACCAATCCGAAAAAATAATGGTGAATGGGCAAAGAGTGACAAAGAAAAGGCAGACGTATTTGCTGAACATCTCGAACAAACGTTTAAGCCTTTTGATGGACAAATGTTGATAATTTTAGAATAAAACGTGTGTCGTTAACTGAACTCTGTCAGGCAATTAAAAATTTGAAAAATAACAAATCACCTGGTTATGACTTAATTACCGGACAAATTCTCAAGGAATTACAGAAAAAGGCGTTAATTAAGCTCCAACACATAATAAACGCTTCGTTTAGGTTGTTGCACGTTCCAGATTCGCGGAAACTCGCAGAAGTGATAATGATCCCGAAACCGGGTAAACCGCCAAATGACAAAAAATCGTATAGACCGATATCACTGTTACCTATAACATCGAAGATATTCGAGAAACTTTTATTGAAACGAATCCAACCAATTATAGAAGAAAAACGCCTTATACCTGATCACCAATTTGGTTTCAGAAAGAATCACTCCACAATTGACCAGGTATTTAGAATAACTAACGAAATCGAAAAAGCACTAGACGAAAAACAGGTTTGCTCTAGCGTTTTACTTGACGTGTCCCAGGCCTTTGACAAGGTTTATAAACTCAGTAGGATATTTCCGAAAAAGTTATACAGCATTTTAGAATCCTACCTCAAAAATAGGATATTTAGAGTTAAGCACGGAACGGACTACTCAGGGTTTAAGGATATTGCCGCCGGAGTTCCGCAAGGGAGTGTCCTTGGTCCTACTCTGTTCCTGTTATATACTCGTGACATTCCGCAAACTGAGGGTACAATAGTAGCTACCTTCGCGGATGATACGGCTATTCTGGCTACGGAAAGCACAGTCGAGTCCGCTACTGAAAAACTTCAATGCGCTTTAAATAAAATTTGGACAAAACTTTGGCGTATTGCTCTCAATGAGACCAAATCCACGCATACTAATTTTACATATAGAAACATAAACAATATATCCGTCTTCATTAATTCGGTACAAATACCGTACGCAAATGAAGCCAAATATCTCGGGATGACGTTAGATGCTAAGCTCAAGTGGAAGCCGCATGTCAAAAAAAAAACGTGACGAACTTGAGAACCGGTACCGAGAAATGTACTGGCTACGCGGACGACATTCCAAGTTAAGCACATACAACAAACTGCTTGTATATAAGCAAGTGCTAAAACCTATATGGACTTACGGCATACAACTTTGGGGCTGCACTAAAGCAAGTAACAGAGAACCCATACAATCATTTCAAAACAAAGTCATTAGGGCTATTGTGAATGCTTCCTGGTATCTCCGAAATAATGATATACAGAGAGATCTATTGATCCCAACCGTGGACGAATAAATATTAAAATTTGCTAGGAAGTTGCGAACTCGATTTGTTGGTCATTGCAACCATGCCATACTCCAAACATTGGATATGAGAAACCTCGTGCGTCGACTCCAACGAACGAAACCGTTCGATTTAGCGCAATGAGTACCAACCACTCTTAGTGGTTCTAGTGGGTGACTTTACCGAAAATCTACCTGCCTCATGCGTACATAGAATGTAACCAAAACTACTGGATGAGGAAACCTAGTTGTAGTAAACGACAATAACTAAAGGGAAGGGTGTGTTTAGTCAGTACAAATCTGACACTACTATGGTACACGGGTATCATAGTGTCTTCTTGAAGATTCACACCAACCAACAAAAAAAAAAAAAATTTTTATCCCAATCGCAGAAAAATAGTCGAGAAACACCCAATTTTTGAAATAGTCATTGTACATACATACACACTCACATGTACGTAACGTGATATGTCATCTAATAGCATTTGCCCAAACTATAGGTTATACGTTGTATAGGATTATGAGTTCGTCATAAAACACTAGGCACCATAGTGGACCCATCGCTATCCCTAGGGAACCTTCACGGTTAGAAACCTAAAACCAATTCGCCAATATATTTAATTTCCCTACAGAACCTAAATATGTTCTCAATTTTGTTCAGTGAACCTACCTCTTCCAAAATGTTGAAAAAGTATCTTCCGAGTAGGGTTCCCAACTTTGATTGGAACAAAAGGAGAACACTGATTGTACTAAAATTAGTTCAGTTCTTTGCATTTATTGTTTAAAATAATATTGTTAATATTTCTATAAATAATTTTATTCACATAAAACGAAAATAAAGTAAATCAGTGGAACACATAAATGAACAAAGGACAAAATTCAGAAACCGTGAAACTAGAAAACAGAAGCTGCTTGCACGTTTGTTTTGATTTAAAAGTGACACTTGCTGGAAATATGGAAATAACGGAATGATAGTCCTATGTTCACATAGGACTGACGGTTTAATTTTTTTTTACGTTCAAAGGCAATTGAGGGTGCAGAGAGGTGACATGTTTCGGCCATCTGGATGATTTGGAAATGTCAATCGGTATCTTTCGACGAAAAGGTTACAAAAAATATAAAAGTTTTAAGAACTTCGGAGACAAACAAAAGAAAAACGAAAGCAAACCAATTCAATTGTTGTGAAAAGCATTAGTTTTGTTATAGCCCCTTCGGGTAGGGGTCAGAATATACTCTAGGTAGGCATGCCTGTCATAAGAGCCGACTAAAATCCAACCTCCGTATGTAATGTAATGAACAAAACGACAAGATTTAGTACCCCAGGTGGCAGTCCTGCTTTACTGGAAAGTTCATCTTCTTTGGCGGTCGGCTCTACGGATTCTGTGGAGAGCCACTTATTGCAGTCCAATGACCCTTTTACAAAAAGTTAAGGGAAATTTAAAAGCTTTGAGGAAGAAAATACTGTACTCCGAATCAAGCTTAATGAAATGGATTTACTCTACCAACGTCTTAAGAAAGAGGTAGACTTATTAAAAGAAGAAAATATGGTTCTAAGGGACACACATTTGCAGAAATAATCAAGAATACCATACTGCCGCAGAAGAGCTAGCACGCGAAATAAATCGGGTCACTAAGAAAAGACCTAGCTAGAAACGAAGAGCCGGTTCATTGCCCGAAACCGAGCTTCTAAAAGAAGAAAAGCAAAGAACCGCAAGAAAAACAACTTTGAGCGCAATTTCGTCTACCGCCACCAATAAACATCGTCGTCCTTAAAGGAACGATAACATCGAAATTTAGTTTGGACAGAACTATCAATCTGAATACGAAAACGTCAACAAAAATCCAGTCCTTCAGTCTTGTGTGAACCGGAAAAGGGTACAATTTTTATTTTGCTTACTTTAAGAGCAAAAGTAGGACATTTTTACTTAAAGGAGGACGGGAGGACAAAGTGGTTAAAAGGAGAACTGTCCCCCAAAAAGGAGGACGGTTGGGGACCCTACTTCCGAGGTACTTTACTCTACTCCGAGCAATGGCTTGACATTCACGGAGTAGCTGAGTAATATCTCTGCGACATATAGGTCATCATAATACCTGCATGTATCCATATTCGTTAAACCTAATCTGATGGCATGATTCCTCAGAAGGCAATGGCCAGAGTTTTATTAATTCTCCAGATTTTTTCCGATTTGACTTAGGCCACAAGACCTTAGAAATCCTGTGCCTTTCTACGTTTGACCATATTTATGATTTTATCGAAAATAATTCCCTTAGTCACGGCCATTGGTGGTTTAATGCCTTCAAGTATATCATTTACCGGGAGCTCTGTTCCTTTCTTGGCCAGTACGTTGGCACTTTCGTTACCCTCTATATCAGAGTGTCCAGGAACCCAACATAATCTGACTCGGTTCTGCGAACATAATGCCCAGAGCACTGTGCGGCAACTCCTGACTAGTTCAGATTTAATGATGTAATACCATGTTCCCACCAAACGAAATCGCGAGGTTTCGTCAAATCTCTCCAAACCTCCGAGGTTTCGCCATACATTATCGAGTGATTTCGGCGAAATCTCTTTGAAAACTCTTTGATGAGTTCATCCGTCCGTGAAAGGTTGTCAAACCGAACAAACCAATAGCGTGAACTTTGGTTTATTTGGGTGTTCATTTATATTGTCAGTTGTAGATGTCACGATTTTTCGATTTTATTTTCATTTTAAATCGGAAGCTAATATTTTTAAAAGAAAGATTATAATTTCATATAAATGAATTTTTTCAGCAAACGGAAAAGAATAAAAATATAAAAAACGAAGATTGTTTACAATTGTTTTGTCAGCCACTTCAAAATTGACATTTGAAATGATTTCAAATAGGTGGGAACGGCTTTCGAGGTTTCGGTAAAAAATCATCGAAACTTCGGGATTTCGGTTTGGTGGGAATGTAGCATAAGACTCTAACGCATTTATCGTAGCCTGACTATCAATGTAGATGGCGATATTCTTGTTGATATTGGACTCGAAGTCATTTAATTTTTTTTTTCATAACCTCTATAACAGTTTAACTGAAAGGCAATGTCAATAATCCACAAATTTATTCATTCCACAATCTTTTCATGACACCACACTTGTTTTTCCATTTTCAATTCGGCTATCCGTCACCAATGACAGAGAGAAAAAAATGGAATATTTTAAAAACATTTTGCAAACAAACGAGAAACACATTTAACATCGACACCAATTAAGAATAACAACATGCATCAAAAGTAATCTTTCTGGAGGCAAAAGTACTGGCGTGATAATCTTGGATGTAGAAAAAACGTTCGATACCGTTTGGCATGATGGTTTGGTACACAAGCTTCTGAGTTTTAATTTTCCATTATATCTCATAAAAATTATTCAATCATTTCTTTCTTTTCGAAGTTTTATCGTGTCTTTAAAGCAAACCCTCGCAGATAATAAACTGATTAAAGCAGGAATCCCACAAGGATTAGTACTTGCGCCAGTCTTATTTAATATATACACCTCTGATTTCCCCATGTTGTTGAACTGTAATATTGCTTTATTTGCTGATGATATTTGTATCTATTCGTCGGATGCAATTGGTTCCAACATAGAAACTAATTTGCAATCTACCTTAAATGCAGTTCTATCATGTTATCATAATTGGAACATTAATATTAATGCTTGTAAGACTCAAGCTATCTTTTTCGCACGTAAAAGAAAAGCTTGCTTACTTCCAAGCAACCGCCTTCAACTCAACGGTGCTCCAATTGAGTGGAAATCTAGTGGAAAGTATCTTGGAATCTACTTAGATAAACATTTAACTTTCAAGATACACATTCAAGAAGTTATAAACAAAATTAACGTTACGATCAAGATTCTCTACCCATTCATTTGCAGGAATTCAAAACTGAACAAAGATAATAAGATATTGATTTTCAAGGCTATTTTCCAAGCGATCATGTTCTATGGGTCTCCTGTCTGGGGTATATGCGCAAAAAGTCATCTTCGTAGGCTCCAAACAACACAAATAAATTATTAAAAATGATCCTAAATTTTCCCTGGTTTTTCTCGACAGATGAATTACATAATTTTATCTGGCATCGAAATGGTTTCAACTAAAATTCAGAAACTTCACAGTAAATACATCTTATCTTGCTTGTCTTCTAACAACGACTTGATTTCAAATCTAGTTTACATAATGTGTAAAGGTATATTTTTGTTTTCGTTTTGTTAACTTGTTTGTTGCTTAATAATTTACTTATCTGCTATATGCTGTATGTACGTATGTATATTTATTTACTTATCTGTTTGTTATATCCACTTATTTATATTTATTTATTTAATTTTTTATGTATGTATTTATTTATTTCATTACGTATAAATAATTATATTTATTTTTTTTTTTTTTTCACAAGTACATAGCACTTTAAAATCATAGTGGTTAACACCACTTCTCTTTTCCCTCCAACGAAATACGGTATTTTATTTGCCAAAAGGTTGTATAAATATTCCAGATGTAAGGAAATGCGAAACTCTGTAAAGCGAAAATTGTATTTTTTTAATTGTATAATTTCTGCCACAATAAATATCTAATATGTATGTATATAGTGATGTTGTGATGTACTCTAGCGCCTTTAATGCAACTTGACTATCAATATATGCGATATTCTTGTTGGATATTGATCCCATCTAAAGTAGTTCCGCAGTTTTGAGTAGGGCCAGAAGCTCTGCCTGAAATACACTGCATGTTTCCGGAAGTCTCAGAGCCAGATGTAGGTCCATATCTCTCGAATATTTACTTGACCCCGTACCCCCTCTAGTTTTGGAACCATCCATATAAATTAAAATTTCGTTTTGGATCGAAACTTTTTTCCTTTGCCAATTCTCCCGTGCAGCCGTGGCTTAAGTGGTTAATGCCACTGTCTGTTTGAATATCCATCACTAAATGGATAGAAAATAGTTGAAAATAGCAACCTCTCTCGCACAAGTCACGTGTTTTAATTTTTCCATTGTGTAAAATAAATTAACCCTAAAGCGCGTATAGTGATACAATTTTTTTTAAATGGCCCAATGGCCACGTGGTGTGCTAGAGGGTAGTTCTAACCCAAAATTTATTGTAATCACCCCTTCTGATCCCGCAAAACCCCTTTCTAATTTCAGTGTTTTCCTATAGATAGTATAAGCACTGCTTATGAGAGTATTAACCAATTGCGTGATGGCAGCCTATTAATCCTCGTCAAGACAGAAAGCAAAAATTTTCTTATCAAAAAAAAAGGTAAATATTTACAAAAGGGGCGTCCTCGAATTTTGATAAAATTTTAGTACGTGGTAGGGAGCATTTTTCTGAGCATTTTAATGTATGTATATATGTAGGGCTCGCAAACGAATAGTTTACGAGATCCCACTTGTTTGGGATCAATGTTGGATTTGGAGTAGGTGCGAGGTTGGGTTTGTGCAAAGTTTCTTTAAATCCATGCGAAACATGCTATACATGGATATAAAGGAAGAATTCTATAAATTTAACAAAACTATGGATGGTAAACAAACTCCTTCTGGCCTAATTCTCTTCACTTTCGACCTTTTCCTACCCCCCACGGCAGTAAACGTTGGCTGGTATAACATCAAAGTCTTAAAATTAAAACTTTTCGCAAATGTACCATGGCAGAAGCCAGACAAGTACTCAGGGAACAATCGCCTCCTAGAAATAAAACTGGCCCCTACAAAGACAACCCTTCGGCTCACCAGCTCGACCAACCGTACACATCATCGAGCTTGTTTGATCCAGGTTTTGGACGTTGTGGTCGAAACTTTTACCTCAATAAATCACTCCAAAAGGGTTTCACACAATATATACCTCAACATACTGTGCAGAAGTCATCTCTCCAATGGATCTGTATTATTTCGTTCTATATTCCACCACAACTATCTTTTTCGGAAAACGAACTTGAGTTGATGTTGAATCCAGCTAGCCGGCCAGTTATTTTAGCAAGAGATGTGGATTCATGGAACATCCTTTGGGGATCCTCCACTACAAATAAAAGAGGAAAGATTATCGAAAATTTTACTATGAATTCTAATCTTGCTATCTTAAATGACAGCTCACCAACCCATTTCTTCACCCACCACACCCTTACCCACCTTGATATCACCTGCTCTTCCCCAAAGCTTTTACCCAAAATACACTGGCACATTTGCCATGACCTATACAATATCGACCATTTCCCAATAAACTTAGAAACATATTCCAAACAAAATCCACCCCTTAACAAATTCAAAATCGATGCAACAAATTGAACTGTCTTTAAAAAAGAGATATCAAAATTTTTAACAGACAAAATCCAATCTGACAACCCTAACAAGGAAGCTGCTCTTATCCAAAAAGCAATCAGGTCAGCGGCGACCTGTTCCTTGGTGGAACCAAGAACTTGCAGATCCTCGCAAAAATAAAATGGCAGCTTGCTGAATATACAAAAAAAAACAATAAACCAAGAAAATCTTTTAATATTCAAAAAATCCAATGCCATGTTTCAGACACAGCTTGCTATAAACTATATTAAAACAACGACTCAAACACTCTCTGACCCAACTCAAATTGGTAATTATTATATGTACATTGCCCACAGCTGGTCGAGCATTATGGAATACGACGTCATCCATAATGTCACAGTCATGCGTGCGAGAAATTCCTACGCGCAACTCATCGAAAAAAATATCTCCGTAGCCGAACTTGAAGCATGCCTAGGTAAACCTAAAGGATTAACCCCCAGTAGGGATAGGATATCTTACCCGATGATAAAAAACTTACGTTCTTGAAAAAATAGTTGCAAAACGTATATGTACTTTGGTATACAGAAACAAAACACCACTTTAGTCGCAACCAAGTCGCATTCAAAGCCAATCGAAGTTGCACCGATGCCCTACTCTACATAGATAACTTTATCTCTAGAGCATTGAGCTCCAAAAATCATGTGTCAATACTTACACTAGACTTCGAAAAAGCGTTTGACGGAATAGGAATCCATGTCGTTTTAAATAAACTAAAAGATTATGTGAAACCGTTTTTTAGAAATAGAAAATTTTGTATTAAATCTAATAATTCCTATTCTGCCACTCAGCCTCTTCATAACGGGATTCCCCAAGGATCACCCTTATCCGTAATTTTATTTTCTATATTGCATTTCAATATATATGCGACATCTTAGCACAGCACTAGTACTTAAGTCACTGCCTTTACGCAGATGATATATAATATACATACTATGCAGTTGTCGCAGTTAGCGACACTGTGACTATAATTATGAAAGAGCAGCGAAGACAAAAGCAACAATGAAACGTAGCACAGCAGGCGGCCAACTTGAATGAGCCGAGTACATAAGGCTGAAATCCCCCCTCGCGATGAAATGAAGGTAGTGCCGCGAACACCAGGGGTAGAAGGGGAGGTGGGTTTAGTGTGTGGAAATCCCAAACTATTAATGAGAACGGGCTCAGTTTCGTCTTTGAAAGATTCCCACCTTCCTACGTAAAAAATAAAATGCACGACTGGGTCGAACGTACTTACACCTTAATGCTATAAGTTTACATTCGTATAAGCACTGAAATTCAAGTTTTTGTTTCAAAGCCTATGAATTATGTTTTAACAATTTTTTTTCCATTTATAAAAAAATTTTCAAAAAGCAAAAATTTTAAAAGTGGGCGTGGCAGTTCCAAAACTAGGTGTGTCATATTTTTGCATTTATCATACCCACCTCAGATATTGATTTTCAGCCCAATTGCTGAAGAAATAGACGATAAAGTGCCAATTTGTAAAATTACTGTTATACGCATTTTTCGCGCAAAACGTTGTATGCCATCTAATAGCATATGCCTAAACTAACCCACATATGAAATTTTATCAAAATCGTTAGAGCCGTTTTTGAGAAAATTAATTTTTAGTGAAATCGGCCTTAAGTAAAGTACCCTTAATTTTGAGGTTAAAATGAAAATTCCAATTTCGCCTCTAGGAATCATCCCACAGACCCCAGATATGAAGTTTGAAGTAAATCCGTCCAACCGTTTAGGCTGCAGTTGAATACCCAGACAGACAGACGGAATTGGCAGACCCACTTTTTTGGACTTCGCCATCATAGTAATATCAAGTTTGATTAAAATCTCGAAACCAATACTTGCCCTATCGGTATAGGTGCAAGTAAAAAATGTACATACTATGCAAAAGTCAAAACATAGACGAAATAAAAATACGGCTACATAACGCACTCAAAGACATTATAGAATGGATGAGCTCTTCCGGTGCCAAACTTTCATTACCAAAATGTATAGTTCTACATGTACATATGTCGCAAGAAACCCTGTATTCCTCTTACTATAAGTGTTAACAATGTAGTAATAAAGATATCCTTTCTAATCCTTTTTAATTTTGACTTTAAAGAGCCTCTTAGCCCTGTTTTGCAGCCATTATTAACAGCTTCCAATTTGTTACGAAAATTTAGCATCAAATGATTGCAGCACTCAATTCGTGATATTATAGCCATCGGAAAGCATTGTCAGGTACCGTTGTTCATTTTCTTTGACATTTGTTTTGAAGGCCTGAAGAAGTAAATCGGATTCCATTTATGTTGAAGGTCCGCTGTAGTTTATGTTGCATATGTGATCTTGGCTTTTATACAGTCCACTTCTGGCACATGTAACACAGCATTTGTTTCGAAGGCCCACGGAAATCTCTTTCGCCGAATGCATACGTGGACGATGCTGAAATTGCCTGTCTACCAGTTTCTGTGTTAGCTAGATACATAAAGGTACTTACTCGTACATATATGCCAATATGGACATTAAATATCTATTTTTCCTTTCGGAGGTCTGCAGACGTTTTCGTCGATTATAAAGAGGTATCTACATACATATTTAATTACATAGTATACAGTTACATTACAGATTGAACGATAATGACTACCAAGACTATTTGCCTATATCTTATTTATAAGTCTGAAAGGGTTTAGAATATTAAAAATCAATGATTTATTACTTGTACACACGTATTGGGGACTGTTTGTCCACTTTAGAGGAAACACACTTCTCAACAAGAGACCCTTAACATTGTCAACTCTCTTAAACAAGGATAAATACATTAAGTCACTTTCATCATGGCAGACCAACACCGTACTCATATTTTGCACAATCAACCAAACCCTAATAAAAAATGTTCGAAATCGAAAATACATAATATTTTTGTGAAATAAGCGATATAGCCACAAAAATTGGAGTAAAAAATTGTAATACTTGCTAAAAATGGAATTTCCTTTAAAAAAGAATCATACGAAATGCAGTGGTTCTCAGATAAATGTTATTTTTTCTCCTTTATTGGCTAGATAGAATGTCCCTTTAACATTTTACCGAAAATTTAGTTTGAATATATTGAAAATATTACTTGAAAATCAGTGTTTAATTTGACTAATTTTATCAATTTTCAAACACTAATATCTCGGGAAAAGAAGAAAAATATTAATATATAAAAATATATATATATGTATATATATTATTCTGGTCGATCACATTGGAGATCTTTTTATAACGATATGATATAATAATATCATATTATGCCAACAACGTTTTCTTATAGTAAAACTGTAAACCGATTACAATACAATGCAAAATAACGAAATTTGTCTCCGGAATTTTCAAATATTACAGCGACAAATACTATTTCCATACTTAACGGGCTCCCGACCCGAGAAGTGTTTCTGCCTGAGACACGGCAGCCTCTTCGAACCCAGGCACGCTGCTTCCATTGTCTTGATCCTTAAAACGGAGGTTCGGTCTTCCTTGTCCTCTCGAACATGGGGACTGTGATTCGAAGATCCTCTTTGTTGGCGCATTATTTTCTATTCGCTCGACGTGATCAAGCCAGTGTAGTCCACGTGTTTTGGCTTTTTGGATTACATCCACATCTTGGTACAGCTCATAGAGTTTGCGGTTGTATCTTCTCATCCATTCGCCCTCCTCGCATACGGGACCGAATATCCGACGAAGAATTTTTCTCTCGATAGTATTAAAAATCGGCTCTACTTTCCTGCTTATCTATCTAACACACGTTTGTAGAGCATGCATTTCGTCTTCCGTGTTAGAAGTTTTGAACCCTTTTGTTTCGCGTAACAGTAGTTTCCTAGGGTAAGTCTCCTAGAATCTCCACTAAGGTGTCATTCGTGGAGTTGATATTTACTTCGAGGTAGGTGAACTGGTCAGCTTTAACCACTGCGAAGTTACTGTTGCCAACAGAGACGTTTTATCCTAGACGGTAAACAGATGCTTCTTTGTTTGTTGACAACATGTACTTGGTTTTGTGCTCATTCACTTCACGGCCAACTCATTTCGCCTTTTCTTTAATCACCGTAAAAACCACTACAACCGCGCGTTGGGATCGATGTGGATATCGTCTGTGTACAGATTTTTTAAAGATAGTGCCTTCCTTGTTCACATCTGCCCTGAGCACTATCTGTTCCAGCACGAGATTGAAGAAGTCACATCGCATTGTAGAGCTCGAGACGATTAATGCTATCATATGCGGCTTTGAAGTCTATGAAGAGATGGTTAGTCTCGACTTGAAATGCGTTGGTCTTTTCCAGGATTTGCCTTAGTGTGAAAATTTGGTCGATCGTCGATCTGCCGGGCCGGATGGATTTATCATTGACTGGATGCGGGTATTCTTCTTGCCCTATACTATCATTAAGTAGCTGCTGGAAATGCTACTTAAATACATCTACTATTCCCTGTGCTTCGGTGAATAGGTTTCCTTCTCAGCTGTCAGTTGCTTGGATTTCTGCGAGGGCCCTTTTCTTTTTATGCAGGATCTTCTTCTCCTTTCTTATCCTAGCTCGATACTCTTCTCTCGCTGTTTTTGTTTTGCGCTGCAGCGCTTGCATTTTCTGTCATCATACCAAGGGCACTTTTTGGGTGGTGGCTGGTAGCCTATGGTGGTTTCTGCTACCCCTTTGAAGATGTCGCGATACTAGTTCCACAGATTGCTGGCGTTTGTGGATGGTGAATGCAGAGCGGAGAGTCTCCCGCTCAGGCGCTCTTTGTAGGTTCTGGTTACACCAGTGTTGCTAAGTCTTCCAACGTTGAATTTCTTTTTCTGGGCGGTTTGCAGCTTCTTCTCGTTGGATAGTCGAGCACTGAATTTAGCTGCAACAAGAAATTGGTCAGAGTCAACGTTTTCCCCTTTTGAAAGTTTTAATATTCAGAATGTTTGATGTGTGCCTCCCATCTATTAACACGTGGTCGATTTGGTTGGCGGTTCGACCATCTGGGGAACGCCAGGTTGCTGTGTAGATTCGTAGTCTTGGAAACCTAGTGCTACTTATCACCGTATTACGAACTGCTGCAAGGTCGATTAGCCGGAAGACATTGTCTTTTGTCGTGTCATGGAGGCTGTGCTTTGCAACTAATCCGCCGAAGATGTTTTCCTTACCGATCTTGTCATTGAAGTCCCCGAATATGATTTTGACATCGTACTCCGGACAAGCTCCGTACGCTCCATTCACGAGGTCATAAAACTCCTCCTTGATAGAGTCTTCAGCTTCATGGGTAGTGGCGTGTAAATATAATATGATGATGTTTTGAAATGTTGTCAATTATCATTGAACGTAGCTGATTTCCCACTGCTAATCCGAATCATGTGCAATCTTTTGTGACAGCTGTAATAAATGTCGCAATTTACCGTTTTTAATATCTGATCCAATCTATCGAATTTCCTGGATCGCGGTAATATCTGCCTTGTATCGCGTGAGGACAGATTCAAGGTTTTGAATAGCACCAGGAGTGTGCACACTGCATAGCATAGGTTCCAGGTACGGTTAAATGAGGGGGTCCGATATCTGAGGTTGGTAACTAGTTTTTTTTACGTGGTAAGGAAGTTACCCGGACGGCACAACCCCCAACCTGGAGCCCAGTTTCATTTTTTTGAGACCCCTAGGACGAGTGGCCGGTTTTAAACCGATGTCAGCATTCCGCTTAAACAATCAACGGAGAATATTGCAGCTGTTGAGTGGTTTTGGGAGCAGCGGCCCATTTTTCTTCCAAGACGACAAAGGAAAAAAACGTTATACTCAATCGAGAGAGCTACCGAGGCATAATAACCGATTTTTTATGGCCAGAAATTAAGGATTTGGACTTAGGCGAGCTATGGTTTAAGCAAGATGGAGCTAAATAAACATCCAACAATCGATTTATTGCACATTAAGTTTAATAATCGTTGTTGCTTGGTCGGAGTGCTGCTGAAATAGGGACCGAAAATATCGAAAATGTATCGAAAATTTAAGTTAGTAGGATCGCCTAATATAATGAAATAATATTTCATAATTATTCGGAAGGATTACTCTTTTCAAACACTTTTTGAAAACGAACAGAGGGCGCACTCTATACATACACACATACAAATAGCTGGAAAACATTATTTTTTGATTAGATTAGATTGGCATTTGGCGTTATAAGATCTAAGCAATTTAGAGGCACTAAATCGAAAAAATATTGTGGTTTTTTTTAAACAGGCTAGAGATTTGTGGTGAAGGAATGTCTTTGAACAATTTAGTGTCAACACAGGGGGAAACAGAAGAGTGTTTACTGACATTTCAAAGATCGTTTATACATAGTTCGGATGAAAGGAAAAGGACCTATATGGTTGCCTCTGGCCAAGAGTAGTGTTAATAATATCTGTGGGCAGAATAGAATTTCGATTCTAAATTCTAAATCTAGAATTACTATGCTTAGGAGTTATTGTTTGATTTTAACGATTTTTAATTAGCATTCAACCATTTCACTTGATTTTTAATTCTGAATAAGTAATTTGAAAAGGAACAGCTTATTTATTTTCTCGTATACTTAATGATTACTAATTATGTACATAAATGACATCACTAAATCAGTAAATGGAAAAAGGATTTCTGTTTGATCTAATCATATATGTGCGTATACTGCCATATGTATATTTGTACATACATATATGTATGTATGTAATAAATAAATAATTTTTTGGTTTTGGCCAAATAGATGCAGGTATATTCTTAACTTTTATATTTTTTGTTTATAATTTATTTTTGTAAAATTTCTTCGCTTTTCTTTTAACTTAACATACATACGTATGCATGTTGCAATATGCAATTTTATTTTAGGTAATTTATCTTAAATTACAATTAAATATGTGATATTTCGGAGAGTTCATCTCGCCGAAGGGCTTCTGATGGCGATAGTACACGTCCTCCAATTGGTAAAATATCTATATTTTGTACATGTGCCCTAACGCTTTGCCCTGGTGGTAGTCCAATGAACCATTTGCCTACGTTTTTAATTATTGTTGAGTCCCTGTTTCGAGTGTTCCAATCATGTTCCCTTCCAATTTCTAAGATTCTTCGATTGCTTGTAATAACAGGTGGTATCGAACTAAGGTCATCATCGAAATTTAAAGTGTTGAAGCGGTTTGTTGTTGACTTGTTGCCCCTGCGATTCTGTGCATGACCAAACCCTCCAACATTGTTGGTAGTCCCAACTTTTTTGGTATTACCGTTAGAAATCACGTCAAGTCCATTCCTTTGTTTATCATCTGGGAAAATTATATCGTCATCTATTGCTTTTCCTGAGCTTTTTGCTATATTCTTGAATCTAACCCCACCTCGCCCGATATTTTGTATATCACTTTCATCTGGAGATACTGTTGAAGTTTCTTTTCGGAAAGGTTTAGTATCACCATTGGCATCATCGCGTGAAAAGCTGTAGTCGGTATCATCGTCTTTGGGTCTTATTCTACCTGAACTTGATGTTTGCAAGTATTCTTTTTGCGCAACATCACTGCTGCGCAAATTGGGAATAAGTGTGTTTATATGCGAACCGCGACCAATACTATTGTGAATCACTCTGTAGCCTATTCCAGCGCCAGCTTCATATTCTACTGTTCTTTGAACGCCTTTGTCATCTAGATAGGAATATGCTCCTCTTACAATGCCATCAGGTCCACTAACTTCTGATCTTCTGTGATCAGGTCCGGTGGCAATGAATTTGTACAGACCGTTTGGACCCCTTTGAACAGATACTTTTCCTCGTGTATCCGGCGATGCTTTATAAAGAGGCGCAGTGTAGGCTATTGTAGATTGACTATCGGGTACACTGTTAAGAACTTCAAAACCAGTACCGGCACCCGCTGCGTAACGCACTGTATGCCTCTCGCCAATGTCGTCAAAATAAGAATATAATCCTGTAAAAGATTAAATGAAGCCACATTATTTATGATAATTTAATATAAATATTTAATGGAGAGCAATAAATTAAAGTGCATATCTATGTACAATGTAACTTACATACATAGGGATGTAGATATTTAAATATTTCAGAAATATCTTTTTTTTTGCATAGAGCGATATTACAACCAGGACTAGCTCAATAAAGTTATATACACTCGAAACGTACTTGCATACACTGGAGATTAATACAACCTAAGTGCTCTATGTCATTTAAGAGTACAGGCCATTTTAATGCACGAGACCGCCATTTTGGACCATTCATCATTTGACATTTTTGTCTGTCATGAAGAGCAGTCCCTAACAATTTATTACAGAGCATCAACTACTTGTTAAAGACATTAAAAAATCGTTGTATTGTGAAAACACAAAGATATTTGCGTAATTTCGAGTTATCTGGCTTTATTAACAAACGAAATTACTGCTATTGAGGGACTGAACATATTCAATTGATACACCAACGACCTTCACACCTTCAAGGAGTTATCGTATGCTATCGTATGGTGACAGTATTGTGTCAATTTTTATAAATACGACGCAAAAGGACTTGGTGTAGTAAACCAACACATAGAAAAGCTACAATCCGTCTGAAATGGACCGTGTGATACACTATCCTCCTTCCTATGCAGCCCTCAAAAAGTGAGCGTGTCCGTATTGCTTTTTCTGCTGAACTACAACGATAACTTCGAACGTTTGAGAATGTCACACGTAAAATTTCATCAAAATCGGTTTTTTTAATGAAAACGCACCCCAAAAAGTGAGCGTGGCCAAAATTGATGCATGGGTGAATTGTAGAGAATCTGAATGCCTAAATATCTGGTCTTAATAAAATTTTTCGATTTCATCTAATTTAGTGAAGTTATGAAAAAGTGAGCATGTCAATGGGGGGATTTCAAAAATGTCCACACTTGTACTGCTTTTCCTTCTGAAAAGTGCAGATATGAAATTTCATCCTCCTAGCTCAAAACATGTCTAAATTGACTTCGCTATTCATCTGATCACGAATATATGTACAATGTATGTATACTTTATAACGTCTATCTCGATTATTTCTCTATGTTACAAACTATGTGTCAAACATAATAACTATGTGTCAAACATAATAACTATGTGTCAAACATAATATACCCTTATATATAGGGTATAAACATACAGAAAACCTAAAACAGTTTTTTATACCCTATCCTAAGGGTATATTAAGTTTGACACATAGTTTGTAACATAGAGAAATAATCGAGATAGACCCTATAAAGTATATATATTCGTGATCAGCATCAATAGCGAAATCGATTGAGCGATGACCGTCCGTCCGTCCGTATGTCACCGCTTTTTGGGCCTTAGATTTTGAGCTAGGACGATGAAATTTCATATCTGGGCTTCTGACGAAAAGATACAGTAGAAGTGTAAATTTTTTTTACATCCGCCCACTGCCACGCCTACTTTTTTATAACTTCACTAAATTATATGAAACCGAAAAATTTTGTTAAGTCCAAATATTTAGGTATTCAGATTTCCTACAATTCACCCATAGAACAGTTTTGGCCACGCCCACTTTTAGGGGGCGTTTTCATCAAAAAACCGATTTTCATGAAATTTCACATGTAACATCCTCAAACGTTCGACGTTATAGCCATATTTGAGTACCAAATGCAATTTGGGCATGAGCACTTTATAGAAACGAGGATAGGGTATCATATGATCCGTTCCAGACGGATTGTGGCTTTTCTGTATGTTTTTTATAAGGATATAACAATTTTGTATTTAAATAAAACACACTATACTTGAGACTTGGCATAAGCTAACGACTTAACGTTAACCCATAAAAAGAAATCCAACGACGTTAAATCGTATGAGCGAGGTGTCCATTCGATCGAAATCGGGTACACTGTTAAGAACTTCAAAACCAGTACCGGCACCCGCTGCGTAACGCACTGTATGCCTCTCGCCAATGTCGTCAAAATAAGAATATAATCCTGTAAAAGATTAAATGTATTTAAATAAAACACACTATACTTGAGACTTGGCATAAGCTAACGACTTAACGTTAACCCATAAAAAGAAATCCAACGACGTTAAATCGTATGAGCGAGGTGTCCATTCGATCGAACTATTTCTCGAGATTACAGGATTACCAAACTTCGTCTTCAATATATCAATTTTTGACAAGCTGTGTGGCATATGGCACCATCTTATTGGAACTACATATCACTGATGTCAAGTCTATCTAATTCTGGACAAAAATAGTCTTCCAACATGGCTTGATAGCGAACTCTATTGACCGTAACATGGCGATCATTTCCATCGACGAAAAAATACGGCCCAATCACACCTCCGGCATGAAATCGACACCACACAGTAACTTTTTGTTATAATGGAGTCTCTTCAAGCACATGTGAATTTGTTGCTGTCCAATGTTTCCGTCAGCTTCATCTTTACGCAAAATTTGCCACAATGTGAACTGAGAGATTCCCAATTTCGATGAACGGCATGGAATCGACTGATTCAGCTTAAGCACTTACGGCTGCGATATTTTCAGTACTTCGACCGGTGCGTTTGTCTCGCTGGCACTGGAACATTCAATAGTGAATATGTTGACTCGAATTTATCCACTATAGCATGCACAGCCTGTCTGGTGGCCGAAAATGGGAGTAAGCGCTCTCAAAGTTGTGACCACGGACTCAGAATTTCGGTAGTAATTATTAATACTTTCCAAAATATAAACCTTGACTGACGTTCTGGCATTGATAGATCATAAAGAAAGTTTAAGGATGCGTATTAAAATAAACCATCTGTAACGGATCGTTTGATATCCTATCATTCTTCCTTTCCATCAGCCCTAACAAAGTAGGGTGGCATATCACTTTTTTTTTATATAACGATAACTTCAAACGTTTGAAAATGTTGCGATACATCTGTTTTTTAATGAAAACGTCCCCAAAACTTGGCCGCGGCCAGACACACAGTTATATCTGTCAAACCAATTGTCAGATCGCAAACTGTCAGTGTCATTTTTATTCAATAGTAGTCGTTTTTCTTTTTTAGTTCAGAGCAGAGCCTGAGTTGTCAAAAAAAATGTTTGTGCTTCTTTTTTAGTTCAGAGCGCTTAGAGCACTCGATTCGTGTTTCTTTTTTCGTTTAGAGCGCGCTCCGAGCGCGCTCTATCAGCTCAACATGAATTGATTGAGCATCCTGAGCAAAACCCGAGCACAGTGAATTTGACGTTTGACAAGGGGTAAAGCAATAAGAAAACGAAATCGAAAACAATTGAAATGGAGTTCGAGGCTTTGTTTTTAATTAATTATTAGTAGTTAATAATTAAATGAAAACTTTATTTGTGTATAAACGCTATTTTAGTGTTTAAGAAGACAAAAAGCATGAATGGTCGATTAATTTTGCAGTCATATGACAGGTACTGCTCAATCGTGTTTCTTAAATATATCAGAGCGTTTAGAGCGTGCTCCGTTCACAGCGCGCTCGACATGTTCAGGCTCTGTTCAGAGCTCTGTTCTGAACTAAAAAAGAAAAACGCCTAGTGTCTGCAAATTTATCGTGTGACCATACACGCTTCAACAACGTTACCAAATTTTAGAAATCCAACAAGAATCGATGCATTGAAAACCAACATTTTTCGTGTTATTCAGGGCATACGGCCACAAATGCTAGAAAAAGTGGTCGAAAACTTTGTTTCTCGGATGACATTCATTAGATCCAGCCATAACATAAATAAATGGCTCCTTAATGAATTTTCATGTCTTTTGTTTAAAATCAGAGTTACTACTGGCTTAAAAAAAACACCCTTTATATACAACGTAGATACATAGGAATGTACGTACAATAATCAGTATTTTATTACCTCTTATCCTCCCATTGCTGTCAGCGCCTTCGTTTTTGTTATAATCTGGAGTCTTAAAGCTGAAACTGTAAGTTGGATCGTCGTAGGGATCTGCTAGTGGATCATCAGCACTGCCAATTCGCCCTCTAGGTATCTGGGACAGGTCCATTTTCCGATGAACTTGAGGTCCATTTACTCGAAATCTAAACGTATGAAATTTGTAAAGAACACAGTGCATTGTTATCGTTTATATTTTGGTTAATTAATTATTTCTTTGTTAGGATAATCTGGAATTTAGTTAAACATGCTAGACTATTTTTATTTTATGTCATTTAAAAGCTAATTTCTGAATACAACGTTAATAGTCAAAATTCCTACTAACGTGTTAACGTTTAACAGCAATACAAACTTTTAACTAGGAATTATTTTGAAAGAAATAGCACATGCATAGTTTATGTAATGAATACATAAATGCATACTAAAGAACAATTGATTTTTTTTTGTTAGAAGCTTTTTTATGACCTAAGGACGAACCATGAAAGAAACATACAGAAAAGCCTCTATCCGCCTGGAATGGATAAAATAATAGCCAAATCATTCCTCCGGGTTGATACAAACCCTACCAGAAAAAGTATACTATACTTTTGTATTAAATTACTACGATAACTTCGAACTTTTTGGGCTTTAAATTTTGAGCTTCTTCTTCTTATTAGGTGGCGCTACATCTCGGGGAGAACCTGGGCCTCAACCAACAAACCTCTCCAGTTAGCCCAGTATTTGGCCTGCCTCCAGTTGTGCATTCCATGTTGGTTAAGGTCATCTTCCGCTTATGCGCGACATATAAGGCGAGGTCTTTCTCTACTGCGTTGTCCCTCCGAGTTGGGTCCGAAGATTCTTCGGGCAGGAGCGTTGACGTTCATTCGCTCTACTAACTGTCTATCTCAAAAGACTGACGCATACTTTTTCGACCAGGTCAATGTCGCTGTATAGCTCGTAGAGTTGACTGTTAAATATCCTTTTCCAAATCCCGTCCGCAAACAAGATCATAAAATCATCCGAAGAATTTTGCGTTTAAACCATCAAGGATATCTTCATCCGCCTTCGTTAACGCCCATGGTTCTGCGACATACAACAGGACTGAGATGATCCATCCATTCCAGATGGGTTGAAGCTTTTCTGTTTTATGGGGTACATGCTAGTTTACTGAAAACTTAGTTTTAATTGGAATAATTTTAAGTAAAGTATATATGCATATGTATATATATATTCGTTATCAGTATTAATACAGAAACCACCAAACAAAAACAAAAAGAATGTAAATCTGAAAGAACTCAAACTTCATTGAGGTCAATTGTACAACCAACTAGATTCCCTTTCTTTGTGGAGTGGTTGTAAAAAATTAGATTTTATTCACTTCTCCCTCACGGAAAAAGAAGGAATATCCTGTGCTATCACTCGTTGAAAAAATGGAAGACTAAGCAGGTGTTATTCGAGTGATAGAGGAATTTTAATGTTTTATAGAAATATTCTCTCTCATCAGTCAACTACATACATATTGCACCTCTGCTCGTTTTCAATATCGGTTTTCCTAAAAGAATATTCTGCTGTAAGACCTGATAGAATGGGCGTGGCGTATTAGGTTTTTTGGATTGAGATACAGACTAACTTCGAACCTAAAAAATAGTAGCAAAATATCATGAAAATTGGGTTTATAACTGAAACGACCTTAAAAAGTGGACATGGTTTATTGGATTTCGCTATCGGCACTGATTACAAACAATTTACATATGTATGAACATACATATATACTTATGGGGCTATCTCAATTATTTCTCTGTTACAAAGTTTATGTCAAGCTTAATATGCCCTTAAGATAGGGTATATGAAACTAACCCCTTTATTTGCATTGAGGTTGGGTTGGGAACAAGCTAAAGTAGCTTCAAGCAAAAATAAAAACTTACTTTTCTAAAACTGAGTTAGGAATAATAACTACGTATCTATAATAACTCTGGAAAATTCCGTACCTAATACAAAGATGACGCGAAGTGCATTTAATTTTTATCAAGAGGACTTTCCTAAGGAAGATGAATTGATTGACGTTTGTTTTTCACAACGCTGGGGGTAATCTCACGATAGTATGTGAAGCTCAGATTACGGAAATTTTGCAAAACAATACACTTTTTAGGCTGACATACAGTGTAAGGGGTATTCACAGGGTTATGACCTCCTCCGTTAGTAAATAACGAATCCAAAGTATGAACTTCAAACTACTAATTGTTTATTGTTAACAATGTTGATCCGGTCCCATTTTATAAGTAAACTACAATAAGGTAATTTTTCTGTATTTATATTTTGTTTCTGCTTCTTATTGTTTTTATTTTTCGATTGTGTTACTCAGACGGTTCTCTTACTAACTAAACACCGGAGACACACCACATTGATCACAAATTATATTCTGATATGAAAGCACGTTCAGTTACCACCTACAATACCTTGTGCTACCAATCGCCCTACGTAAGATCTAAGATATACACCAACTACAGATCCGTATGATAACACTTGGTGTTTCTATTCTCCTTACTCCATTTTTGCAATAACTTACTTAACATAGCATGTGTTCGTGCTACTCTTTACAAAAATTATTGAATTGCTCCAGAATGTATGTAAATAGTCGACTTGTTCGCTCAAAAAAATGGATCTGAATTTACTTCACAAATGATTTATGAATTTTCTGTCTTCACATATTGATCTTGTGATATTCGTTGCCATTGTTTCTTACCCACGTGGCCCGGCGGTATAGACTGTTTCTTCCACACGTCCAGTCGATGGATTTCTCGAACCGTAACGACCTCGAACACTGTTGTTTGGGTTTCCAGCTACACTGTGATAATAACTCCCAATGTCATCGTTGGAATGGCTGTAAGAAGAAAATAAACGTTTATATAAATACATATAGAAATATATATATTAGGATGCTGATGGTGAATATTTTAGTTTTTATAGATTTTGTGGTTGTACCATCATCATGTTTGTATTTTGCAAACGATGAACCAATGGACAATAATGTTTGAATATTGCGGGGCAACTATATAGTAGCTGACGTTCGAAATTACTAATCGTTTTCATACTACATTACATATGTATGTATATCCTATACACTATATTATATTTAAGATATAAATGAATATTTGATTTGAACTACATACACATGCATGCAGCTAATTAAAAAGTTTTCGTGCAGGTCCCCAGACATTTTCTCCCAGGTTTTTCAAATACATACATACATATGCACATATATCTAGTTCATATCTCCTTCGGATTATATCATTAAGAATCCAATGAATGAAGTTTGCTCAGATCTACTCAATGCACACTACCAACTGCTTTCAACTATTATGACTGATACATATTGTCTTGATTTGTGTAACATACTTTTAAGTTATTTTAATATACATAGGTACATAAG
Source organism: Xylota sylvarum (assembly GCA_905220385.1). Taxonomy (NCBI): domain Eukaryota; kingdom Metazoa; phylum Arthropoda; class Insecta; order Diptera; family Syrphidae; genus Xylota; species Xylota sylvarum. The sequence goes on from LR999959.1 coordinate 38,985,157, forward strand.
TAGGTTTTATAAATATGAAAATTTAACAAATAAGATCCAAATTGGTTTATTAAAACTAATTCATTATGAAAACTTTCTTAATACATATGTAGTAACATTTTCCTTTGTGATAGATGACTGCTGCGCATATTTTCGGTATTCGATCTACAAATATTCACAAGGCTTCATTCAAAAATGGTTTGCAGGCCGTTTGCAGGCATCTCTACTTTTTTCAAACCTCCGTGTTGAGATCCCTTGCACCCTGTAGCACCTCAGTAACATGAAAGTTAGAGAATCCGGCTGGCCGTTTGCTTTTCGGTGAGAACACACTCTTTATACATACATACAGTATTTTAGTTCATTGTGGTGGTGAAGCCGGAAGTTATCACTAATCAAACGTAGCCTGGTATAATCATTTTAGAATATCACCTTTGTTTTAAATTCAATGATTTATTTGTTACATTTCCGATACCCTCGAGAACTACATTCTCTAGATTTTGAAGTGGATGGGGTATCCATGCTGAACGGAAGGCACTAAAACCTGCGAAGCTATTCTCTACTGAGACGATAGACCGGCAAAACTGGACTTAGTAAGTACATAGATTAAAATAAGTACGGTGACAAGCTTACTCTAGTCTCTACTTTTAATTGTAAGGTTTAAGAAATTGTTTTCAGGACATTTCAGAAAACCTCAACCTATTTTATAAAAGCTTCTGATCTTTTATAGCAAAGCAAAATATATGAAAACTGAGGAAAATTGAACCAGGCTCGGTATTATTAGGTTCGTTTCCTTACCTGAAAATTCGTAGAAATTCGTACGAATTGTTACGAATTCTTGTCCAACTCCGTTCTCTAACACAAAAAAATCGTGAAAAGAGCGAGGACACTATTTTTAGTGAAGAAAATAAAGGAACAAAGAAAGAAGAAAGTTTGGAACAAGGCAATGATCCCAGACACACCGACACCTCATACATATGTACTTAAGCAACCCCGCAGTAACCCCTCCAGCGTATCAAAAAAAAAAAAAACCCACAGTAAACAACAAATAAAGTCCAAGCAGGAGCTTCAAGGTATTATACTTCATGACTGACCAAGTATCAACAGCAGTCTGAAACAAAACTTTATAAGGTCGATGAAAAGGATACCCAAAACAATATTCTATTCTAGACTTTTATCGTCTTAACATACAATAAAGGTTCTATTTTCTTGTATCATGAATAATGAAAAGAAATTGTTATTATAATATAATACTACATTGATGACCATATATTGGAGATTTTTGGGATTATATCACATTTCAATGGAGTTCGGTCACCCTCTGCCAAATTTTTCTGGAGCGATGCGCTCTTCTGGCTTCTTGTACTAAGGAGTTCCATTACATTCCACTGACAAAGTATTGCAATGTAATTCACTGATAATCATTAGAAATAGTACTGTAGACAGTATATATGTAACTATGTAACCTTGACAGACACCGCCTTGAATCTCAAATTCCTCTGACTTACACAATTTGTTCTACTTTGCGGTCTCTTATGTGTAATACTATGCAGGTTCTATCTTATATATACAAATATATTTATTTTTTTAAATCTAGCTCTTTTAAGTTTTGAGTCTCATAAAACTAAGCATATTTTAAAATCCGATCTAGTATTTTTTTTTTTAAATTCTGGCAACGTAGATTCCTACCTCGGCTCTCATATTTCTGCAAACCTCTTTGTTGATTTATTTCGAAAACAAAACTATTTAAAAACTGTTTTTAATAAATTTGCAAGAGATTGTAATCTGAGTACAATTTTAAATTTCAACTCTTTCAAAATATAACAAGGAGAAAGAAGCAAAATTAACAATGGAATGATATCAACCGGATTATATTAAGCAAATTTAAATTACTTGCGCCATTTGTGCACTCATTGTGGCTAAAGCAGTAAAGTTAGCTTTCTGAATTGCTTATTAAACAACGTTTAGTAAAAAAATTTGAAGAATAACCTGATTTCAATAAAAATGTGGATATGTCTAATTCACTGTATTATGCGTGATGGGTATTGCTCGTTTACTTTTCAAAAAGAAAAACAAGTTAATAGTTTCACATGTTCCTACTGTATAATTAAATGTCACTTTCACTGAAAACCTTCCTATTAGGTCCTTGTTCTTGGCCAGTTTTACGTTATAAAACAAAAAGTGCTACGTTATCACAAGGTCTACTAGAAAGGCAATTAAATCTTCTATTCATTCTATAACATCAATATTAATTTTTTACAAAAAAATCTCAAAATGTTTGTATACATGTGTATATAATATTTACATTGATAGGTGCGTACATACATATAAATTAACATTACCGAAAAAACTATTGGTTCATACATAATAACAAAAAAAAAATTACTACCTATACATATGTATGTATATCATTCAATTATACATACATATATATATTTATATATCCATAAAAAATAGTATATACATATACGAATATATAACTATAAGCATCCAAGTGCAAAATCCATGTAGTGGTCCTTTAGATGAGCGCCTTCACACCGCCAAACAGAAATAGCGTATAGAATGCGTTTGCAAATACTTCAGAATCGAGGACCATTTAATTCCACAAATAGATAAATGAATGCAAAATGTAACCAACATTTAAACTCTGTATTTCATAAACAATTTAATAAATGTCCTCTTCTATACATGCACACATGTTGTAAAAGTGGTATATTTTCAATGGATAAAGTTAATTTAAGCACTAAATAAATATTTAAAACCCCGGTTCTTTTTGTAAAGGCATTTTAAGATATATATCCGACGCATGAACTTTTTCATAAAATACAATATGCAAAAACACAATATATTGCGATTCCTATTTTCTAAGTAAGCATGAGTTCACTATCACAAAACGATTGTAAATTAAATTACCGAAATGAAAATGATCCATCAGGATTCACATTATTATATTCGATTTCACAAAGTGCACTTTTAAATATTAACACATGTATGAAGACGGATTTCAATATTCCACTAGTCGAAGTGAGAGACAACTGCATCATTTTGGTAAGCGTTTAGGATCCTGAGAATATTATTTTTGAATAATGTAAGACATAAGCACTGTTGTCTTAGAACCGATAATCCGCGCTTTAATAGCGAACAGACAAAACCAACAATAGACTCTGACTGGTTTATGAAAAGCGGGGGTTTTTGCTTAAATATTGTTTCACTTGACCACCCACTCTTAACACAATGGAGAACCTTTGGAGTTGTATTGTAGCAGATTACTGCACCCTTCTCTTTTTTTAATCTCATCTGCTAAGTTTCCCACTAATGTGAATTGAGTTTGTTAGAATAAAAACTACTAATCAGACACTGGCGGGAAGTGGGTTTTCTCACTTATTCTAAATATTGAGTACTCATGCATTTCGATATACTATACATAGATTATTCTAACTTATGTATATCTTATTAATTTCGAAACTCAAATACTAAATATTAAACTATTATAATTTGATTAAGAACTCATTCCGAGGATTATAGACGTTTAATGATTCACACTTCTTATTTATAATAGACGGAATTTGTACGTTATGAACAATACTAGTATGTTCTCATGGGCACATAAATTATAACGATTGACTGCGATGTGCACAGAGCAGGAAGTCGGAAGTTTAAAAGTTTGGTCGGCTTAAGAAGCATGACAGAAGAAATGTAGACGGTAGATGGGTTTTTGGAATAGAAATAAATGAATTTGTCTATTGCGTTGTAAGTTTATAACCATCTTGGGTGAAATTTCCGTATTCGAAGAATGTTTCATTGTTATGTTCTTTAATCAAATTAAGTACATCAATCACATTTATTTTAATTACTTTTATGATGCCATTTTCGATGAACATAAAGATAAGCTTAGAGCTAATATGTGGAAGAATAAAGTAGTTCAGAACAGAAAAAAGTAATACATTTTTTACAGGTTTATTGTTTATGAATAAGAATTCGGTATCATTACATGGCGATTTTAATTACGGTTTACAGATCTTAAGTAGTGCAGGAGTATAAAAACGACATCAGATGTAAGAGTACTTTAAAAACTTTGAACTAAGATATGTATGTATATGTAAAATTTTCTTAGATCATTGCGACCTCCACAAATCTATGGAGCTCTCCCAAACTGGCCCTTTTTGCTAGGTGCAGTTGGACCCATTTAATTGAAAACCACGATTATATGAAAAACTTATTTTATCCCCGTGTACTTTCTCATAAATTTCATACAAACACCTCTGCTTTATTGAAACCTGTTTAAGTGAAAAATTTGGATAACTGAAAAAAATGTTTTTTTAAATTTATAACTTCTCATAGAAAAGGCTAGGCTTAGAAGAAAAAAAGAAAAATGTTAGATTGTCTGTGAAATTAGACTTTTAAAAAATGAATCGACTAGCTTCATACCTTAAAGATAATGAAACGTGCCTGGTGGATGGTAAACTCACCAACTAAAAGGTGCTTCAATAGGGACATAACAATTTTGTATTGTAATACAAATGCGCCTGTATGATCTGTCAATGTCATAATGTCAGTCAATGTTTACATTTTTATCATGGTGAAATTCACGAATGAGCAACGTTTAGAAATTAATGTAAATTACAACCAAAAGTCTGAGTCAGTGGTCGCAACTTTAAGAGCGCTTACTCCAATTTTCGGTCACCAGACATTCTGTGCGTTCTATACTGGATAATATTGAGTCAATATATTCACTGTTGAGTGTTCCTGTGCCAGTGAGAAAACGCACCGGTCGAATTACCGAAAATATTACATCCGTAAAGTAAGCCAAACCAGTTGATTCGACGCCGTTCACAGGAATTTTGAATGTCTCAGTCCACATTGTGGCGAATTTTGCATAAAGATCTACACCCTACCAAGATCAAATTAACTCAAGAACTGAAGCCTCTTGATCATTTGAAGTACCAAAACTTCTCTGATTGGGCTCTGCAAAAATTTGGAGAAGGTTCTGAATTTTATCGAAAAATCATCTTCAGCGATGAAGTCCATTTTTTTTTAAGTTTGAAGTATCAATAAGCAAAATATGTATTATTGGACAGCAACAAACCCACATGTGTTTCGATAGGCTCCATTGGATTTCATGCCAGAGTTGTGATTGGACCGTATTTTTTCGTTCCAAAGAATCGATCGTTGCAAACGTGCTTGCGATGGTCATATGAACGCGACAAATTCCATATTTAAATGAAACATGTGTACTATACCAAAAATAAATTTCAGCCCGATATCTCAATTATTCTGTGTTTTATTTAAATACAAAATTGTTATGTTATGTTTTTTATTAAAAACACCTTTGTAAACAATTTTCAAAAATCTAGTTCTAGTTCAAATACTTGCAACGAAGTATAAGTTTTGGATGCTGAGGAGGATAAAAATATTTGTTTTCAAAAGCATTTTGAAAAGAAATCGCTTTTCTAATGGTTCTTGATGCAGATCTTTCCTGTTTTCTGGATATGACGAAGATATTATAAATGATGTAGAATTGCAGTTCCCCGATTCTATAGAAGGAGCTGAAGATGATTCAGCTGTCGAATGTTTGAATACTGATTACAAATTGAAAACAAACAACAATCAATGATCCATTCGATAATCTGTGCATTGTAAAATGGGTTTATATAGATTATAAAACGGGCAGAGGATATTGAATATCATGTTCACAGGGTTTGACACAGGAAAAAACTTTAAGAGTTTTTAAACTAAAATTAGACTATGTAGTCAAGTTTATTATATGTATTATACATATGTAATTATATATGAAGGTAGTTATAGACAAAATATGAGATCTCTAATAACATTATATTGTTAGTTTTAGAAGTTTATTTTGCCTTAATACTAACCTATACTTTAGCCGTTGTAGTACCATTTTTCATTTTAACAGTGCTTACTTCTCTTAAATTTCATAACCTTTGACTTGCTTAAATTTAGGATCAAGTTCCATAGCTTTCAGTAGTTATGCAGTCTATTGGTAATAAGTTGTAAGGATTCAGGTGAGTGCGCAGTAGCACGATATCATCGGCAAACAGAAGTGCTTTGATCACCAGTCCTGCGTTCTCAACACCTACAGGAAAAATATCTACTATGTCCTCGGTGTATAGCACTAATTAATTAACTTAAACTCACCGAACAACCCTGTCTTATTCCAGACAACGACTGGAAAAGTTCTGACAACTGCACACCGTTCATTTGATATCCGCACACAAGTTTTGGATAACACATTAAAGTTTATACAATAGAGCGTTTTGGTCTACCGTGTCAAAAGCAGAATTAAAACCTACAAACAATGCATACAGTTTTTACCTCTTTCAATGTAACACTCCGCAATGCTCCTTAAAACAAACATGTGGTCGATAGTAGAATATGCCGGCCTGAACTCCGAGTGATGTTCTTTTATCAGATTATTCTCCTTTATCCATGTAGATAGCCGACCATTCTAGTCTAGTCTGAACTATTTATTACTGTTTATTACGATAAATTGATTAAGCCGATAGTTATTTTATACAAAAATTGAGATTATTGGGTATTGATTTTGATAAACCTTTGCAATTAATTAGCCCTTTAATTAATCAATTGGGTGGTAAAGACTAACAAAGGCCTCGTAGAAGCAGCATCTCCCGATTGATGATGGTTCGCTAAATGACGAGAAAGAGCCACTGCAGCCGAAGATCATGCAGCTCTGTTGGTAAGACCTACTCCCACCTCCACGTGGTGCCATCTGGGAATCTCTTCGGAAATTGCGAACGGGAGAGGACGAATGGCGAGCGCCCTGCGCCACAAAACAGGATAAGTGTCGGTTGGTCTGTGGCCAAGCGAGCCGCAACCGTAAAAACGCAAATTGCTCCGAAACGAAATACAACGCCTCGGATACAGACGGATAATTTGTTGACGACTTTTGGCTATCGTACACGGACAACGATCGGTTTCTGGAACGTTAAGACCCTCCTCGACTCACTCCAGGAAGGGCCTCAAAACGCCAGATTGCTTCAATTAGAGCGTGAGTTCACACGATATAAGATAAATATCTTAGGGCTGAGTGAGATAAGATGGTTCGATGCTGGGGAATACTGCTCCCCAACAGAAAACTCTGTCATGCTCTACTCTGGTAGACCAGCTGGGAGCGCGCGTAGGTCCGGAGTAGGACTAATGTTAACTTCAGCAGTAAGAAGCAGCCTCATATCCTAGAAACCTCACAGTGACCGGATATTGACGGCTAGATTCCTGGCAGAGTAAGAAAAATTACTATCATACAGTGTTATGCTCCGATCGAAGATGCGACTGAGGATGATAAGGACAATTTTTATAGCCATTTAGGCTCCGTGTACAACCAAACGCCTAATAGGGACATCGTAATGGTGATGGGGGATTTCAACGCCAAGGTAGGAAGCGACAAAGGTATGTTTAAGCACATGGTGGGAATGCAGGGCCTTGGTGACTGGAATGACAACGGTGAGCGGTTTGTGGACTTCTGCAATACCAACCGTCTAGTTATTGAAGGTACACTGTTTAAGCATAATACCTGCCACAAGATCAGTTGGGTGTCAACTGACAGGCAGCGAACATCCAACCAGATCGATCACATTGCGATTAGCCGCCGCTTCAGAAATTGTCTCCAGGCGTCCGAAACAGACCTAGAGCCGACATCGGACAAGAACGCGACCACCATCTTATGTTAGCTTTTATACGCCTTCGTACTGCATCCGTCAACAGCAACCGCTCAAATGCTCAATATTACCAGGTTTAATACCGACAGGCTCAGGGATCCCCAAGTGCGCCAACAATTTAGGGACCATCTTGCCTTAGAAGCCGAAACAATCAGCAGCACAATGCAGGAAAGCATTGATGACCACTGGAATGCTGTGAAAAATGTTTTTGATACTGGGGCACGCACCTACTTCGGTATAAGGCAGAAAAGTCACCGCACATTTCTATCGGCAGACACCTGGAGACGGATCGAAAGGAGTGAAAAAGAGGGATGATCATCAAGCTTCCAAAAAAGGGAAATCTGATGGATTGTGGAAACTGGAGAGGTATATGCGTTCTCCCGGCCGTAGCCAAGATGATAGCTAGAATCATACTAGAGCGAGTTAAAGAACATTTATATTCAACTCTCGACGTCGAGCAGGCAAGCTTTCGCGCTGGATCTTCCTGCATCGACCACGTAAACACCTTTCGGATCATAATAGAGCAATGCGTCGAGTACAGATCTCCGCTACATCTACTGTTTATCGACTTCGAGAAGGCTTTCCAGGAGAGGCATCCCAGAGAAACTCATAGCTATTATCAAGGCTACATACGAGGGTAGTAAGTGTCACGTCTTACATAATGGTAAGGTGTTGGAGGACTTTGAAGTCCATAGTGGAGTACGCCAGGGGTGCATACTGTCACCGCTTTTGTTCTTGGTGGTCATCAGCGATGTACTCCGTGCAGCTCTGACGGAAGGTAATCATGGGATTCGATGGACTATGACATTTTATCTTAAACATCTCGACTACGCTGACGATGTTTGTCTGCTCTCATTTCGGATAATGGACCTACATCTAATGGCCCAAAATCTAGAAGTTGAGGCAAACAAAGAGGGGCCTAAAATAAACACAGCCAAAACAAAAGCCCTGAGCACTTCTGAAACCCGCGCTCAACTCAACATTGCCGGACAAGTAGTCGAAAAGGTAGACAGCTTTCTATATCTAGGAAGTGTGGTCTCAGCTAACCGCGATGGCACCGAACTGGATGTGTGCAGCAGAATCCGGAAGGCAAAAGCTGCGTTCGGAATCCTATCCAAAGTCTGGAGAAGCAATGTTCTCAGCACAAGAACCAAACTGCGACTGTTCCGCTCCAACGTGGAATCAGTACTGCTATATGGGTGCAATACTTGGAAGGTGGATCCATTAATACACGCAAGCTGCAGACCTTCATAAATAAATGTCTAAAAATTATTTTGAGAATTTCTTGGCCCAATCGGATATCCAACGAACAACTTTATAAGAGAACAGGCCAAGAACCTATAGACATTACTATACGAAGGAGAAAATGGCAGTGGATTGGACACACACTATGGCGTGAATAGAACTCCAGTGCGAAATATGACATGCAGTGGAATCCGCTCACCCAAGCAGGCAGAACTACGGGACGTCCTAGGGAGACGTGGCGCAGAACAGTTGAGGAGGAATCAAGCTCTTTGGGAATGAGTTGGAGGCAGCTCAAACACGTTGCAGAACTCCGAACAAGATGGCGCGCAGGCGTTGTTGACGCCCTATGCCCCTCGAGGGGTGAAAGGATTTAACTAACTAAACTTAATTAATCAAAAAAAGGCTTCTGAGCCAATACTGGAAAGGACAAGAGTTTATATGATATAAACCAAGTGAATTTTTATCAACAACTTAAATTATTATGGACAAATATATATACATATGTATGTACTATGTTTGTATGCAGCTATGCAAAGTTTATACATTCGCCTTCAATGTTTCGGTTAACGTATAATAAACTTAAAGGTCCAATTTATGCTATGCATTTTTGTAAATCAATTTATAGTAAGTAGTGCAAAGAAAAGAAATTCAGTCATTCAAATTGTTACCATTTTAACAATATCATTGGTGGCATAAGGCACGAATAATGTACAGAATATCGATATTACCATTCATTTGCTTCCTTCAGAAAGTACACATTGAGAGGATATCAACCATGTTTTTATTACACTATACTTCCTGTAAAAAAAATATTGTTTTACCCTCGCCTCTATACTTTCATTTATTATTCGTCAAACCGATAGTACTGATTAGCTTTGACAAAAATAAAAGTTGCAATGCAGCCACTGGAAACCAAAACTACATATACATACATATATGTATTTATTTTTGCATCGATCGCAACTCATTGTTTAGCTGTTAATATTGCATGTTGGAAAATGTCATCGCTCAATCCATTTCGCTATTGATACTGATCATGAATATATATAATTTATAGGGTCTATCTCGATTATTTCTCTATGTTACAAACTATGTGTCAAACTTAATATATGATAGGATAGGATAGCGATAGGGTATAGAGAAAAGTTACAATCCGTCTGGAACGGATAAGATTGAATGTCAAACATTCAGATTGTCTACAATTCATATATACATTGTCTTTAGCCACGGCCAATTTTTAGGGGCGTTTTCATTAAAAACCGATTTTAATGAAATTTTTCATGTAACATCCTCAAACGTTCCAAGTTATCGTTGTAATTCGAAAGGAGGATAGCATGTACATATATTTTGAAAACAAATTCACCTTGGGACTTAATGGGATACTTGCTCCTAATAAAGCCTACATTGTGTTCATTATATTTTAACATAAATATTTCATTCGTGTATCAATTAATAATCTATCAAACAGGAATTTTAAGAAACTGGAATATAGTTTTTGGTAATCTATTGCAATGAAATAATTTCTATGTAGACCGAACAAGGCTTGTTCCAGTGGAACTACTATTATGATGCTACTAGAAAACTCTTGGAAGCTTTGTGATTCAATAAAATGCCTCTATTAAGCAAATACTAATCTAAAATTACTGCAAAAAAAAATTATTTATTATTCCTAGTAAAAGATAGATAAATTTTGTGTGGTTCTTATTAGTAGAGATATAACGGACGGTAATTTGACCAAATACCGGATACCAAATATTCGGTACATTCTTTGAGCGGATAGCCGGATATCCGGTGGCCATGTATACTTTCGAGAGCAGAATACATAGTGATGCATTCTAGTTCAAAGCCTTTATGTGTACAAGTTGCGAAGGTCTATCTTTCATCACCAAGTACACAGCGCGAAACTGTTTTCCGAAGCTGGCATAGTATACGAAAATAAATGCAACCATTTTTTACCGGTTAATCCCGAAAAACTTGTATTTATTCATCATAATCTATCATTAATCAGGTGTAAGTACTAGTTTTGTATCTTCTTTAAGTACTGTGAATAAAGACAAATACTTCTTCAATGGGCTTCTTATTTTTAGGTTTTATTGTATTTTATTTTATCCAGCATCCGGCCGGATAGAAAAAAAGTAGCCGGTTAGCTGGATAACAGATACTAACCGGATATCCGCTATATTTCTACTTATAAGAAACTCGTAAGACTCTTCTTTAATCGAGCATAAGCAAAACCTTTGAGACAATATAGACCTTTTCGCCTGTTTGTCAAAATTGTGACGTTTAAGCTGTTACGAACTTTTGGTGGCCACACAAACAATGATTTCGTATGAGAAGCCTATCAAAAGTAGAAAGAATTACAAAATGTGCGATATTTGCAATATATTTTTAAGTTTCTTGTATGCAAATTCATAGATCCTTTTTTGACATCAAAGGTCTGGGTGAGATCGTTACCGATCTTGATGGAGCAGCGAGAATTCTCCATCGTCAACCTGCACAGGCGAACGAGTTTGGCAGGAATGCCAAAACTAGACATGGCTCTGTATAGCTCGTCTCTATATATGCTGTCATATGCGTCCTTAAAATCGATGAAAAGATGGTGGGTATCGATTTGGACGTCTTGGGTTTTTTCCAGGATCTGCCGAAGTGTGAAGATTTGATTGATTGTGGACTTTCATGTTCTGAAACCACACTGATAGGGGCCAATCAGGTTGTTGACGAAGGGTTTCAGACGTTCAAACAATATGGCAGATAGGATCTTATACGCAACGTCGGAAGCCTTAGCACGACTGGAGTAGCCAGAGTCTACAGAGAGCGCCTGAGCGAGAGACTCTCCGCTGTGCATTCTACTTACTTACTTACTTAACGGGCTCCCGACCCGTAAAGAGTCTCTGCCTGAGACACAGCAGCCTTCCACTCTCTTCGATCCCGGGCACGCTGCTACCTGTTATCTAGACCAAGCGCTCTGGCATCCGCGATAGTTTGATCCTTAAAACGGAGGTTCGGTCTTCCTTGTCTTCTCGAACCTGGGGGCTGTGATTCGAAGATCCTCTTTGCTGGAGCATTATTGTCCATTCGCTCGATGTGGCCGAGCCAGTGTAGTCGACGTGTTTTGGCTTTTTGGACTACATCCACATCCTGGTACAGCTCATAGAGTTCGCGGTTATATCTTCTCCTCCATTCGCCCTCCTCGCATACGGGACCGAATATCCGACGAAGAATTTTTCTTTCGAAAGTGTTCAGTATTTGCTCTGCTTTCCTGCTTATCGTCCAGCACTCGGCTCCATACAGCAGAACTGGCAGGATCAAAGTTTTGTAGAGCAAACATTTCGTCTTCCGAGTTAGGAGTTTTGACCCCATTTGTTTCGCCAAACCGAAGTAGCAGCGGTTTCCTAGGGTAAGTCTTCGTCGAATCTCCACTAAGTTGTCATTCGTGGAGTTGATATTTACTCCGAGGTAGGTAAACTCCTTAACCACTTCGAAGTTACTGTTGCCAACAGTGACGTTTTGTCCTAGGCGGTGGACAGATGCTTCTTTGTTTGTTGACTACATGTATTTGGTTTTGTCCTCATTCACTTCAAGGCCAACTCGTTTCGCCTCTTCTTCAATTGCCGTAAAAGCCTCTAACACGGCGCGCTGGGAGCGACCGCTGTGCATTCACCATCCACAAACGCCAACAATCTGTGGAACCAGTATCGCGACATCATCAAAGGGGTAGCAAAGACCAAAATAGGCTACCAGCCACCACCCAAAAAGAGCTTCTGGTATGATGATGAATGCGTGCGTCGGAAAAAGGTGACAGAAAATGCACACATGCAAGCGCTGCAGCGCAAAACAAGGGCAGCGAGAGAAGAGTATCGAGCCAGAAGAAGGGAGGAGAAGAAGATCCTGCGTAAGAAGAAAAGGGCCCACGCAGTCTCCCAGCTCAAGGATATCGAAGTGTCCCCCGATAGGAACAACATCCGGATGTTTTTTAGGAAAGCCAAGCAACTGGCAGATGGCTTCAAGCCCGGAACGCAGGCTCTTCGAAACAGTGAAGGAAACCTAGTCACTGAAGCACAGGGAATAGTAGATGTTTTTAGCTACTTAATGGGCATCAGATGGAGAGAGTGATAGGGCAAGAAGAGAACCCGCATCCAGTCAATGAAGAATCCATCCCCCTTCCCAGTTATGAAGAGGTCGGCTCAGCTATCAAAAAGCTGAAGAACAACAAGGCCACCGGCTCTGATGGTCTACCAGCAGAACTTTTCAAATATGGTGGTGATGTTTTGGTAGGGTGCATGCACCAAATTCTCAACCAAGTATGAGTAGATGAAGTCATGAACGATGACTGGACTATCAGCTCTATATGCCCCATCTTCAAGAAAGGCGATCCTATGTGTTGTAAGAACTACCGAGGCATATCCCTGCTTAATGTCGCATATAAGATCCTATCCAACGTACTGTATGAACGTCTGAAGCCTTTCTGCAGCCCACTAATCGGCACGTACCAGTGTGGCTTCCGGCCCGGCATATCGACGATCGACCAAATTTTCACACTAAGGCAAATCCTGGAAAGGACCAACGAATTTCAAGTCGAGACTCACCATCTCTTCATCGACTTTAAAGCCGCATATGATAGCATTCATCGTCTTGAGCTCTACAAGGCGATGGCCGAATTCGGGATCCTGGCTAAACTGATCCAGCTGTGCCGCGTGACGCTGGAAAACACGCGGTGCAACGTGCAATTTTTTATTTTTTTTTTTATTTATTTATTTATTTGATCTTCAAGAAGACGTGTTACAATATTTTTACATATTTTACCTGCGAAGCTTTTGGCTTTTCTGCAGGAGTTTAAGTATCTAGAACATTTTCATTGAGTTTTAGTGTTTATATTTAAAAAGAGAAACTTTTATGATGTACATATTTAGGATGAAAAGCAAATAACAATATTGAAAATAATTAGTTGAAAAATTAAAGATTTAAAAAGTATTCTTTTAATGATTTTTTTCGTTTTTTTTGGATCTGCGATACATTTAAGTTCTTCCGGAAAATTATTAATAATACTTGGAAGCGCATGTTGAAGTTGTCTATGTCCGTGTTTGTTGTTAAATGGTGGTACTTCAAGTAGCCCTTGCGCTCGTCTCCTGGTGTTATATGTGCGAGAGATTGGGGCCTGAAATCTGGTGTCATCATAGTATTCCAATGCTGTAGTCATCTCGTATATTCGGTGTACATCCAGTACTTTAAGGTTGTTTCTGCTGCGGCCGCCGATGGTATTGAGAATTCGTTGTTGTAATTTATTCAGTTTGGCGATATATGATTTCGCAGCATTTCCCCAAGCCAGTATTCCATACCTTAATTTGGATTCAACAAGCGAGTAGTATACCTGTTTCTGTACTTCGATTGTAGAATGGTGCCCAAGATACACTATTGCGAAAAGTGCTTTTTTTAGGTCAGAGCGTAGTTTGTCGATGTGTAGGTCCCATGTATGATGAGAGTCGATAGTGACCCCAAGATATTTAATGTGGTCCACTTGCTATATACGCTGCTTGGCTTGTATATGTGGGCATTCGCTTTCTATATATATTTTGGGCTTTACTGTTCTGTGGTGTGGTCCTCGTATGTGCATCAGTTTTGTTTTGGACACATTAATCACCAAGCCATTTTCGTGACACCATTGTGTTGTCTTGTGTAGTTCAGCCTATAGTCTGTCGCGGTGTCTAGATTATGGTGGCGCACAACTAGGGCGATGTCGTCTGCATATGCGAATGGAATGGCTATTTGGAATGCACGCAGTAATTCATTCATGTATAGTATAAATAGAAGAGGGCCTAGTTTCAATCCTTGAGGTACTCCATATTCAACTGATTTTCTTTCACTGTTTATATTATTCAGCTTTACTCTGAAGGTTCTGTCATGCAAGTAATTTGTTACCCACTTTAACATCAGTCCTCTAATTCGGAAACAGTTCCTTCGAACTATTCCAAACATGCACCGGATCGTCAGAGAGATGCGCTATCATGTGACTTCTTCAATCTTGTGCTAGAACAGATAGTGCGCAGGGGAGGTGTAAACACGGAATGCACTTTCTTCAACAAATCTGTCCAGCTGCTGGGATACGCAGACGACATTGACATAATCGGTCGCTCCCAGCGCGCCTTGTTAGAGGCTTTTACAGCAATTGAAGAACAAGCGAAACGAGTTGGCCTTGAAGTAAATAAGGACAAAACCAAGTACATGTTGTCAACAAACAAAGAAGCACCTGTCCACCGCCTAGGACAAAACGTCACTGTTGGCAACAGTAACTTCGAAGTGGTTAAGGAGTTTACCTACCTCGGAATAAACATCAACTTCACGAATGACACCTTAGTGGAGATTCGACGAAGACTTACCCTAGGAAACCGTTGCTACTTCGGTTTGGCGAAACAAATGGGGTCAAAACTCCTAACTCGGAAGACGAAATGTTTGCTCTACAAAACTTTGATCCTGCCAGTTCTGCTGTATGGAGCCGAGTGCTGGACGATAAGCAGGAAAGCAGAGCAAATACTGAACACTTTCGAAAGAAAAATTCTTCGTCGGATATTCGGTCCCGTATGCGAGGAGGGCGAATGGAGGAGAAGATATAACCGCGAACTCTATGAGCTGTACCAGGATGTGGATGTAGTCCAAAAAGCCAAAACACGTCGACTACACTGGCTCGGCCACATCGAGCGAATGGACAATAATACTCCAGCAAAGAGGATCTTCGAATCACAGCCTCCAGGTTCGAGACGACAAGGAAGACCGAACATCCGTTTTAAGGACCAAGCTATCGCGGATGCCAGAGCGCTTGGTCTATACAACTGGAAGCAGCGTGCCCGGGATCGAATAGAGTGGAAGGCTGCCGTATCTCAGGCAGAGACTCTTTACGGGTCGAGAGCCCGTTAAGTAAGTAAGTAAGTAGGATCTTATACGCGATGTTGAGGAGACTGATACCTCTGTAATTGGCGCACTTGAGGGAGTCTCCTTTCTTATGGATCGAGCAAATGGTGCTTAGGTTCCATTTATCAGGCATACATTCATCTGACCGTATTTTAGAAATGAGTATGGTGTATTGTTTAGCTGCATTTGCTTGCCGGCATTCTTCGTCAAACCATGGGTTTCTTTGTGGTGGTCGAGCGAAACCCAGCACATCAGTTGCGGCATTTCTGATGGCATGTTAGTAGCGTTACCATTAGTCCTCGGCATTTGATGCTGGTGGCATAGGAGTCGTATCGAGATTTCGGGATACGCGTTCGGCAAAGCTTCTGGCGATCTCTTGCAATTGCAGCTGCAGGGATATCCGCATTCGTACCGTGGCTGCAACAAGGTAATGATCTTAGTCGACGTTGGCTGCTCGGAAGGTTCGGACATCCAGAATACTGGAGGCATGCCTTACGTCGATCGCAATGTAATCAATTTGGTTGACCGTTTGATGATCAGGAGACCGCCATGTCCCCTTGTGGATATTGAGATGAGGAAACGGTATAGTGACGTTTCGTCCCGCAGCGAAGACAATAAGCCTAAGTCCGTTTCCGAACGTGGTGTCGTGGAGGCCAATCCAATCGTGCTACGAAAGATATCCTCCTTTCCTATCTTGGCGTTAAAATCGGCCAGAACGATTTTAATGTCATATTTAGGACATTGCTTGTAAGTTTTGTTTAGGAGCTCGTAGAAACATTCTTTGGTGGCGTCGTCCTTGTCTTCTGTGGGGGCATGAGCAAAGACAACAAAAAAAAGTTTGCGAAATCGGTCCAGCCGTTCTCAATTGATGAATTACTATACATTTTTCACACCATTTTTATATATCTAGATATCGCACATTGTACAATTCTTTCCACTTTTGATAAACTTTTAATACAAAAACACTGTTTGTGTGGCCACCAAAAGTCTGTGACAGCTTAAACGTCAAACGGCGAAAAGGTCTATTAGGCCAAAGTTTCTACAATATCATTATAGCTCTGTATTCAATGTATTGTATTAAGGAAAATAAAAAAACATGCAGAAAAACTACAATCCTATCCTTCTTCCTTTGTATCAGGCCTACTAAAGTAGATGTGGCATACTGCATGTTTGTTTTTACTGCAATTACTTCGAACGCTTTAGGATGTTATAGATAGAATATCATCAAAATCGAATTTTTAATGAAATCTTTTGACTCATACATACGTATTTACATATATATGTTTACATGTAATTTTTTCGGGCAGGCGAAAGGACTTTAAGGACAACAAAACAAATTATTTCTATCTAGGTATGTACATATGTATGGAAATGATTAAATTAAATTAATTCTAAATTAAACTATATATGCACATACATATATGTGTTAAGGCAATCATCCAAGATATCGCAATATTACACTGACTCAATTAGTAAACCGGAGACAGGTTTCGTGAATAGATGTAATTTTCCCCAATAAGACTCTATCACAACTAGTATTTCCAATAACCAGAACCTATGAATGAAAGTTGCAGAGAAGAAAGTTATTTCCATCATAAAGTGATGCACTTTTCGATTTCATTTGAAACAAAGTCCTCACTGTAGTTACAGCATTCTGTTCAACAGCGTTAAAATGCGAACCTGCTTCTTCGCCTTTGTAATTGGATTGGTTCTACATTCCGACGCGCAACTCTCGAAGGTTAAACCCTACTTGGGATGTTAAGTTTGTTATTTTTACAGACAGTGTCCTAACTTATTATTGTATTTGCAAGACCGTGTTATTTGCTTGTATTACACATTTCTGTGATTTTTTTTTTCTAGAAAAGCAAATGCCTTAATCCGCCGAGAACAGCCAAACGAGTTGAAGTGTACATAAAAGAATGTCAAGAAGAGGTTAAAAATAAATTAGTCAGAGGTGAGCTAACGGGGTCGCTGTGAAAGAATTTAGATTGAGCTTGTCATTTTTAGAAGCATATAATATTCTAAAGGACGAAATCAAGGAAGAGTTCGGTGATGTAAACTACGAAGAGGAACATAATTTATACGAATATGATTACAGTGACACTCATGATCGACTTTTACCGGCAAATAGAAGGAGTTATGACAACATATACAACCCAACATTAGTGCCATATGAAGACAAACGAATTGCAGGGGTACGTACACGAGTAATAGTATGTATAGTGAATATAGTGTCTGAACACCATTTATGTACATATTCGTCAATTATACCTATCGTGAGAACGCAATATAATTAACCCAAAAGATAGAAGCTTACTGGCGTCTCGGATTTGTTTAATTAGTTTGTTATGTACCAAACAATATTTTTTTTCGCAAATTCAAGGTTAAATCTGCATAGAAGGTCATGACCTTTATCATGTGCATTGGTGTTTATACGAAGAATTTTGAATTCTCCCACAATTGCTCTTATAATAAGTATCTCGTAGAGTAGTCACAACAATACAAGCATAAATAAATCTTTTTAGTGTCTCTTGCATTGCGTGTATGCGAAAAACAATGCCATTGATCAAATGGGATGGCCAACACTGGATGGCCTCGTCCACTTCTACTCGGAGGGCGTTAATGAACATGGATTCTTTATGGCAACACTTCGAGCAGTCAACTCGTGTCTTAATGTAGTAACAGCTAAGTATCACATCAACCGGCGGAAATTACCGGAAAAGGGAGAAAGCTGTGACTTGGCATTTGATGTATTTGATTGCATTTCGGACCAAATCACAGGCTATTGCCTGGATCACTTTAGAAAAGCTTGATGATAATCACATGGGTATTCATAAATATAATTGTAGGTATATGACATCAAAGAATGATAAATTACACGCTTGGTAAATTATGCATGTACATAATGTTATACATTGTACGTATTTTTTTTAATTTTTTTTTTTTTTCAAGTCAATGTCAATTATTTTGTATTTATTTTTATGTAAGCCTACAATATTATTATTCTAATAAAATAATAAGAAATACTTGGTGCCAATATATGTTCAAATAATTAAATTCGTATACTCTATCCTAGGGGTGTATTATGGTTGACATATAAAGTAATTTAAATAAATACATCAGACGATTAAACGATGGCTGTCCGTCACGACTTTTTGGGCCTTAATTTTTCTGAGGAGGATGAAATTTCACAGCTATATGTTTGAAGAAAAGTAGCAGTACAAGTGTACAAATTTTGAAATCCACTGACTCCCACTTTTCAAAATCTTCATATCTTACATCATATGTGGGCACTTCCAATTTTTGGAGACGTTTTCATTAAAAAAATTGAAACAATAATGTAAAAAAATTGTTTTTTATAAGTTTTTTGCTTGTTAAATGTAGTAAATGCACTGTACCTATGTTACTTGCAAAATATCATCCAAATCGTATATTTAATGAAAATTTCCCACAAAGTGATCGTGGCCATACATAATGTATGCGTACATAATTTTGATACCTAAATATTTGGTGTGGTTTGGCTGGATGCTGTAGGAGTAGGGTAGAAACTAAGTGCCGTCAACCTGGCGATGTGCAGTGTTGTAGCTATTACTACCCATCAATCGTGCTTATTTTACCTCCTAGTGATAGCCATCGGGTACTAGTTGATGTCCATTCGGACCCAACTTCTTGCACTTATAAGTCAAACATTGAACACGAGAAAATTACAAGAACATCGGACGAAATCTCTCGATGGATTCACAGTTTCAAACGAAAGCAGAATCACACGATATTTGGGTTATTTCGACAATCTCAGAGCTCAGGCCGATTAAGATTTCCAAGAATAACTCAGATTTTTGAAAAGAGATGGTAGCGGATGAGTGCACATCTCCGAAACGGATTACTGATAACTTGAGAGCTGGAACGTACGTACACTGTACACTCCTGATGCTGCTCAAAAACTTAAATATGATGCTGATGGTGGCTCAGCCATCAAAAAGCCCGGATCTTTTCAAATATGGTGGTTATGCTTTGGTAGGGTGCAAGTATGGGTAGATGAAGCAATCCCCAATGACTGAACTATCAGATGTGTACGGCACATCTTGAAGAAAGGCGATTATATGTTTTGTAAGAACTATCGAGGCATATCGTTGCTTAATGTCGCATATACGATCCTATACAACGTACTGTGTGAACGTCTGCAGCTTTTCTGCAGACTAATCGGCACGTTCCAGTGTTGCTTCTAGCCTGCCAGATCGACGATTGACCAAATGTTAACACCATTTTAAGGGTCAAGCTATTGCGAACGCCAGAACGTTTGGACTAGACAACTTGAAGCAACGTGTCAGGGATCGAAGATAGTGAAATACTCCCATATCTCAGGTAGAGACTATTCACGGTTCGGAACCTCATTAAGTAAGTATATAAGTAAATACTTGGTCTTAATGATTTTTTTTTCGATTTCAAGCCAAATAATGAAGTTATGAAAGTGGGTGTGTACTGTCGTTTTGGACACATGTCTATAGATTCGCAAGTAGCATTTAATTCTATTTGCCATAAAGGACTAATTCTCAAACAGATGAGTTTGAATTTCCCTGCGTCCATTATACGTAAAGTAAAAAGTTTTCTATGTTCCAGAACTGCTTCATTTCTATCAGAAGAAGTGTTTACAAGTGATGTAAGGCCTCATGATGATTTAGATAAAATTAAAGATTCCTTTACTGTTTTGACATTATACTTGAAATCTTTAAACATGGAATTAAAATATCTCAACAACACAAGAAACAAGAGTGGCCATCGATTTCTTAAAACAACTTCTTTCATCTACATAAATACACCTACTTTTCTGAAAAATAAAATTCTAATTTATAAAGCCGATAAAACGGAAAATGCACTTAGACCAGAAAAGGTGGGTGGGTCAGATAGCACAGTGTCCAATGAGGGTGTCTTGGAGAGGGTTCCTTTCTTATGTTTTAGGAGTCAAATGGACCTGGTTTTATATAAAGTACGCCATAGTAGCTTAGCGGTGTGACATTGGTCGAGTTGCTGTCATCGATGGTTGACTTCCTTTTCCGCGTCAGCGTTGATGAGGTATTTAACATAAGACGTGGGCGCCTTGTGCTGTTAAGACCAGAGGAGCCTTGTCTGGCTAGTTCGTCAGCCTCACAGTTCTAGTATTGAGAAATTGTAGCCCATGTTGAAGTTGTATTCAGGCAGGTGGTCGGTGACTTGTGGAAGATGACGAAGCATCGGTAATATTCTGGCATGTCCAATGTGTTGTTCATTCCATTGTTTAGAGCTTCTCAGCCTTATTGCTGAGCAGGCAGCCAGTTCCTTGCTGACGATGTCAATTGGGAGTAAGTGGAGCATGGTTTGAAGCGCTGCGGTGGGTTCTCAGTGCAACAGTAATACTGAGACATGCAACTCGTTGGATCTTTTCCAATACTATTAGGACTTCTTCCCCAGGGCGGGCAACCAGACCAATAGTCCATACATTATGATCGGTTTTATTACCGTAGAATATAGCAAAGTGTTTGGTTTTAGACCTCAGCTTTCAGTCCAGCTTGTCAGTTTATTGAGAGCAGACTGCATTACATCGGCCAGTGTCTGCGGGTATTTTCCTGTTACTAGTATAGCGACGTCGTCCGCATAGACAATGACTTTGCATCAGTTTTTTTTCAATTTGCAGAAGGGCTTCGTTGAGCACTAGATTCCATAGTAATGGAGACAATACTCCCCCTTGGGGGGTACCACATTGCTGCTCCCGAATAACGCAGTGATTACCATGCTTTTAAGCATATGATCTATAAAGCAGCAGACTGTTTCGCAGATATTAAGCCTTCGTAGGGCATTGATTATCGAAAATGTTTCTACGTTCGATAGGCTGAATGATTGAGTGAAGGGCCGTTTCCACAGATTTACCTTTTTGATAGGCGTGTTGTGCATTTATGTGTAAGTCCAGGATTCTTGCAAGAATCTTGAGAAGGAAAGATGTTGGTCTGATTGGTTTAAGGTCTTTCGGAAGGGTATGCGATGTTTTGCCTGCTTTAGGTATAAATATTACTTTTCCCTCGATCCAGGCGACCGGCATTGTTCCTAGCTCCAGGCAACTCTTCTGGATACAGGACATGGTATGCGCTATAATGCTGAGTGCCGCCTGGATTTGTCCCAGAAACTGCGCCAGGATATGCTTTGGGCTTTCCGAACTTCAGCTTTGAACTTGTTCAGGCTTTGTTTGTAGATGTCCCAGTCCGTGGGTAGACTTGTTGATTTGGTTTTGTTTAACTTTTTCTTGCTTACGTAGGGAAGGTTGCTGAGTTCTGCATTCCACCACGGTGGACGATTACCAACCTTCCTTGTCGTAATGGGACAAGGCTCATTTAGTGCTGAGTTTAGTGCGGAGGTGAGAACAGTGTTGAGCTTGTCTAGTTCCAATTGTGTGGTTGATGTCATGGGCACATTATTGAAAAGTTTGGCTTAGAGAATGTTGTTGTATTGTAGCCAGTCAGTTCTCGGGTGATTACGGAAAATTGATGAGGGGTTGTCGCTTGTTTCATATTCTAGATAGCGATGGTCTAAAAATGAGTGACTGTTGGATACAGTCCACCTAGAGATCGCATTGTATATGGTCTTGGAAGCGAAGGTAACATCTAATACCTCCTGCCGGGTTTTTGTAATAAATGTGGGACTATTTCCCCTATTGCGCACTACTAGGTCGGTGCCTACTGAGTACTCGAAAGAGTAACTCACCTCGGGTGTTGGTGTCAGTGCTGCCCCATATCTCGTGATGCGTGTTGGTGTCGCACCCTAGCACGATTCCTTCTCTTCTTCCTCCTGCTTCTTCTACCACTACTTTGACCTCCTTAGATGGTGCGGATTCAGGGTCCTTATAGGGTAGGTATCCTGACGCCAGCCAGATGTTTTTCTCCGCTGTTTTGAGCGTGCTGCGATGAGGAAGAAAGGTTAGGTTAAGTGCAGATTTGGCAAGGCTACAAGCGCGGGTGTTACCTATGTTTCTAGCGTGGTAGAGTGTGTAGCCAATAGCCCTCAGTCCCATGACGGTGTCATCTCTTATCCAGGGTTCCTGGATGAGGGCGATGTCAAAACCTCTTTCATTGAGGTGGAGTTTCAGCGTCGCAGATGCTGAAGTGGAGTGATGGAGGTTAATCTGTACCAGTTTGACTATCATTGTTCTCTGGTACAGACCTCTTCCCGACGGTAATGTCTAGGCTACGGGGAGGATGGGTCATCATCTGGGGCCGAGACGCTGGGTGAGGCCGGTGTCGCCGGTATGGAGGGACCAACAATGTTGGTGCGGTCTGCAGTGAAGAGCTTCACCTCTACTTCTTTTAGACCACACTTGATCTTAAAGTTTTTAGCTTTGAGTAGAGCGAGGGAGTCGGTGGTTAAAGACAGTACCAGCGAACGCATCTTCCGGTTTCTTAGAGCTCGGTGTCCCTCCGATAAGCTTCCAGTTTTTGACTGGAAGATCCGGGTTTTTATAGCAAAGTAAACTTTGCAGTTTGGCTGGTTCGTGAGTTTGGAGTGGAACCCAAATTTTAGCTTTTGGTCTGTGGGGGATTTGACTCCGGTCCACTGCCTTTAGCCTGGCACCTGGCCAGATTTCACAGATGCTGTTGATAGCGGCAATAATGGAATCGAGCGAAATTTGATCGTCGCAGGCTAGTAGTTTTACATAGCCCTGGTGCCAGCCAACATCGTTAAAGGTGGGTGGAGAGTTAGGATCTGTGGTGATTCGCTCGTAAAGGCAGTTCATCACTCTGCCTTCAATGAGCCTCCATTTGTCGTAGGAGATCCTCCCTTCGTCGTCGAATAAATCCACGATAGCGACGACGAAGCTGTCCTTAACCCTCTCGGAGAGGGTTTTAGTCTTCTTCGAGACGTTGGATTCCTCATCTGCGGATCTCCGCCTTTTAGGCATTCCTGCCGCTCCGATGGATCGGCTCCCAGCCTGCTTTGTTAAACTAAGTCGACTTGATGAGTCCTTAGTTTGGGGGTTACTCTTTCGGCGAGAGGAATTCTCTCCATGGGTGGTAGGGTGGCTGGTGCCACGAGTAAGTGGTTGACGTGGGTCACGAGTAGGGTGGTTGGTTTATTCTACGAGAAGTATTTGGTAGACGCGCACCGCGTGTAGCAGTGCATTGAGTCTTGAAGTACAGCTCGTTGAACTGCTTTGCAATGCCGGTTGCCCAGATGTGGGATTCCCGCTCTTCCTGAATCCATTCCTTTTTCGAATTTTTGCCTAGTCGCTCAAGTATGCGAAAAACCGATGCAGTCTCACGACTCAGCGACTTTTTCTCTTGCCCAGAGAGCTTGAGAATGGTTGGGGGAGTTGAACAACACGATGGTGTCGTGCTAATCTCCTCGGAAGTGATGGGGGGGGGGGGGGCTGAGCTGCACGATGGTGTCGCGCTTGCAAATTCGTCCGACAGTAGCGAACATACACTTGCAGCATCTTCGATGCAGAGGCTTTGCAAGTACTCCTCTACACGTGAAGTGTTTTCGGAGCTGCTGGTGATGAAAGTTTTGTCCGGATTTTTTTGAGGTCCGGCCTCAGAAGTTGTTTTGTTTTTGTTTGTTTGGTTTTTAGTCATTTTTTTAAGATTTTGTTCCCACGAGTAGCTACGGAAAGGGTGGTCAGGCCGCACAGAGCCCCGCGGTATGCGGATAAGGCAGGCTGATCCAGAATTCGCCAGTTTCTCTGGATACACCATTCGCGACTAAGCTATTTTTGATGTACCTGGGCCCACAGCCAAGTTGAGCATCGGCACGGTACGGTTGACAATTTGATCCAGCCCAGGGGCAGAGTTAGGGGGCGAGGGAAGGGAAAGAAGGATGGGAGAGACTAGGTGTGGAGTGATTACCTCTTAGTTTACGAGCCTCCTCTCGCTAATCGTTCATCGTCACGGCGGTACCGGAGGAATGTTGTACATTCTCGGTGTCGCACGTAGGAATGTGATGCATTCCCGGTGTCGATTCCAGGCGTCATGAGCTCTTGCTAAGCCATCACACCGCGACATGGTGTGATGGTACAAGTGAGCTTAGTGGACAAAATAAAGTCACAAAGATACTCACCTCTTGCGTTAGTGGCACTGCTGCCCCATTGCGAGTGGTGCGCGTTTTGTTTCTTGTGCCTTGTCCCTGGTCAGATGCTATTTCTGACATCTCATATAGGAGATAGACTGACACCAGACAAAGCCGTTTCCTTCCATCTGTTTTGCAGGATACTGCTATCAAGTCTCCATCACTGAAATTATTTAAAAGAAAGGCCCTTATGTTGTTTTTAAGTAATATGCATGCCCTGATTTTACATTCGTTCTTGTAGAACAACGTGTAATCCCTTATTTTGAGACCCTGACGATTGTTGTTATTAATCCAGGGCTCTTGTACCAGTACGGCTGAAACGTAATGCTTGATTATGTAGTTGACCAAGCAGTTTATCTGCATCACTTCCATCATCCTTAGGCTCTTCCTTCTCCACGCCGTTGTCCACGAGTTTTATCATGACCTTCCCCGTACTTTGGTCTTTTCAAGGAATGGTAGCAGTTCGCTGTTTAAGTCCAACAAAAAGTGCTGACCAAACTATTTCCTAGACCCTGTTTTAAGGCTCTCTATGTGTTTGCTTTCAGTAGGGAACCTACATCACACCCCCGAACTATTCAACCTAGCGATTTGCATTTTCAACTTTAATATCCTGTGTTCTGAACAAGTTGTAGTTGGGCTACATCTGTCTTGATATGACACAATTTCGCAACTCGTACCACATAGTGTTAGGCTCTGATAGTAGGTGCAAGAGGATTCCTTCATTGACAGCTCCCAACGGAATGTGAACAGAGTTCATGAGGGACCTATCGAATACTCAGTCCGTTCATTCCCCCCTATGTTACTGTCCCCCGGCACCCAGAAGAGACTGATATTGAAACGATATCCTAGTGAAGAGAGTTTCTCTTTGCACAGTTCCACCAGCTTGGAAGTTGTCGCATTCGATGATAGGGCCTTGATGAGAGCCTGGCTGTCAATAAGTATGGGAATGTTTCGGATAAATGCAGGGTTGTCTTTCAAATCGTGGCAAGCTTTGAGTGCTGCCAGGACTGCAACCCGGAAGAGATTTGATGAATCTGTGAGCCGGTTAGACTCAGGTATTTGGAGCGTTTCCGAGAAAAATTCAGCACCTTGAACCATCTGCATAAATTGTTGTTTCATCCTCCATTACCTCGTCTTTTCCCAGTCCATATTCAGAGCTTCGGTTCAACATGATCGCATGGCACCTGTAGCGCCTATAACCGTTGTTCTTTGTACTTTGTTTAGTTATCCAATATTGTAGTCTTTTTTCAACCCATTCCACCAAACAAGTGCCTCATCCGACAGAATACTACTGCAGCTTACATCTATAAGATCCCACTTCATACCGAATGTTTTACTGCAGACGTACAAGAATACAAAGGCTTTTTTTAAATCACTAGCACGTGATGCCTGGCCCTGCCTAGACCCGAGCACCAGCAGTGGAGATCAAACTCTCTTTCTTTCTCGTTCTCATTGTTGAAACTGCAACAATATGCGTTCAGTGGGATGCCTGGTCTGGACGCGTGCCTCTTATGGCCTAGTGACCTATACTTAATCCTATGACCCTTGCAATATTTGTGCGAGTCCTGTTTTATGGACTCTGATTCTGTCAAGACTCAACAGAGACGGAGTCAAGGTTGTCGCGTATGCCGGACGACGTATTAATGTTGGCGCAGGGAATGTTTCCGTTAGTTCTTAAAGATATCATGGAAAGTGCTCTGGGGAAAGTAAACACATGGGCTACTAGTTGTGGACTCAGTGACACAAAAAGATCAGATCAGCGAACTAGTCAGTTTCCTTAATGCCACACGGCATAAATACGATTTGGTTATCAAATTACACTGTTTGGGGAAATGCCATACATTTTTTGTTGCCAAAGCACACTATAACTAAGCAATTATCTATATGAAGCAAAATTTACAAAATAAAAAAAAAATGTCCCATAACTTTTGTTCTCCAAAAACAAACGCGCCCAGACTCAACGCAATACAGGCCCACTCTATAGTCTATTTGAGGCTGGTTTAAAATTTAAAAACATGTTTTTATTTATGGTATTCATAAACACAGTTAAAAATTCCTTCCGAAGGAATCATAAAAAAATCGCGAACGGGGAGGCTTAGGCCATCTCCCAACTGTTCGACTTACGATAATAAAAAACTCCGCACTGACTATCTTATCTTATTTATTAATTGGCAATTAGTTACTGCACTCTTACAAGTCAAACTTAAGACTAACTTAATTCTAACCAAGTTCCTCCTTCATACCCAACGGTTCCAGTATCCAAACTCCAGACTGCTAAATTGACGAAATGGTTCACAGCGCGTGTAAAATATCCGGTGCCGCATACATGTCACCTGATCCTGTTGCACTTTCCCACGGGAACATGTTCGAACCTGAATTAGCTAAGTCAGCGAATCTGCAACTATTCGTTGTCACGCTCATATGGCGTGACCTGCATGCGCCGTGTTAACTACACATTTTCAGCATCCGCTAATGATTGTAGACTTTAAAGTGCATTTTAAATATTGAAGGCTAAAAATTTGAATCAAGAAATGGATTCAAAAAAAGAAATGAACGTATACTTTACCCGATCCTTCTTTCTTTACATCAATAAAGTGGAAGTACACCACTTGTGCTATATTTTTGGGTTGAGATGCAATGAGAATTTCGAACGATTGAAGATGTTAATTCCAAATAAGTTCCAAAATGTTTCCTCAAAAGTGGTCGTGACGATATATTTATAATTTACAACCGAATTATAGATAATTAGAAAACCTAAATATTTGGTGGATTCAGTGGTTAGTGCTGAGCTGGAGGTTTGTGGATTGAATTCCAAAAAAACATCAAATAGATTTTTCACGGCCCCACCTCTCGCGAGCGTCTGACAAACATCCGGGAGTAAAACTGTTATGAAAAAGCTTCTCAAAACAAAAATTGCCCTTCGGATACGGCATTAAACAGTAGGCCCCTTTCATTCGTGTAAAGAATATAACACACACAACACGAATGGTTGTGAGAAGCTAGGCCCTTGGTCCTGTGGACCTGTTGCGCTAAAAATTTGTAGTTCTTTGTATCTGGAGATTTTTTAAGAACATGTCGAGTTTCCTCAGATCTTCGTCTTCAATAGACTTATAAGAAATCACCACATCATCCATATAATTAATCAATGTTCCTGGTCTCATCTTATGCAGCATGGCATTTGAAAAATTTATGGGGCATTTACTAACTCAAACGGCATGGTTTTTATATTCGTATAACCCATCCGGAATTACAAAAGTTGTGTAGTGGGTATGTTCGTTCTTGATAGGGATTTGGTAATATCCTGATTCTAAGCCCAACACAGTATAATATTTATATCCCACCAAATTGTTGAGCTGTTCTTCAGTAAGTGGCATTAAAAATAAAATTTTTTTTTGAATTTAGCTTCCGGTAATCCACACACATCCTATTTTCTCCATTTTTCTTTTTAAATAAAACAAACTGGCGATGCATAATCTGATTGCGATCCCTTGACAAATCCATTGTCAATGAGTTCCGAGACCATTGATGATAGAACATGTCTTTTGGCGTAAACGACCTTTTAAGAATGATACATAATTGGCTCTTGGTTGGTCAGTTCAATTTCCATTTCAATGAGCTTAGTACGATCTAATTATTTCAATGTATTTATTGAAAAAGTTAACCAAATCCTCCGAATTCAAATCTTCCTTGAGTCTTATATCCGCAGCCGTAATACTTCTATATAAATGATCTGACATACTTACATGTGTGTCGGAAACCATTCCAAATGCTTGTTTCCTGTCAATCCCCTGCACGGTCAAAGTATTTCCGGGTTTATGTATCCCGCAAGTACCATTACCCAATACATCTTTAACGATGAGTACTGGCTCTGGAAGAAGTACATATATCCTCAACTATAAACAGCTCGGATAAGGTACCCAGTGCCTGTCACGTTCCTTCTCCGAACACTTGTAAGCCGGCGCTACATTTTTTAAAGGTATTCCTATCTCCGCAGCAACAACTTCAGAACCGGTGGACCGTTCACTCCCCGAATCTAGAAGCGAGGCATACTGCTTACCATGGATATGTACTGTTTTGTGGTAATAGTCGACTCCAGAAACTTTGGATATAGTGTTGATTCTATATTTTTTATCTGTCGATTTGCCTTTTATCTTTGATAAACTAGTGTTGTTCTCGTTCTCACGATGTCCTAGTCACTGTCTCTTCCTTGGCTGTGCATATTACCTTGCAAAATGTCCTGATTGGTTGCAGTTGGAACAGGTCTCAGGATTTGAACTTTGTTGCCATATACACGACAAGGTTGCCGGTTGGCTTGCCAACTAGTTGATGGTCGATTGGTATAATTAGCGTTTCACTTCATCGTCTACTGTAGTAATATCAGAGTTTGTCGTAACGTTTTGTGCTTCTGGTTGATTATTATCGTAAGATATACATATGTTGCTGTTTCACCTGAGCGTAATGTAACCTGGGAAACTCCTAGTTCTCCTTGTGCTTTATCGAAAAGTAGTACCCTATTTAGTAGAACTTTCTTCGAGCCACTGGTTAGTAAGTTTCTATTTCTTAATTCTATCTGCAGCTGCTTGCAGTCATTTCCTCCATCATTAGCTACAAAGATGAATAAAGCATTTTATTAGGACTAATGTTTAACATTAATAAAGATGGTTAAGTTCTCTTGACCACAAATACCTTTAATTGAAATCATTGTTTGAATTTGGAATTACTTTCACTGTTCGAAGGACTGTTTCAATGACATGTTCTTACTTTAATTCACACTAATTATAAACGAGACAATATGTTTCATGTACATACATATCTCACTAGTCTACAATTAAAGCATAACGCTTAATTGCGTAGAATATCAATCCAATATACCACAGCATGGCTGAGCATGATTTTATTCTACCATGTACCGAACAGAACCCATACACTCAACTACAATTCCGTTGATCAAAAACTCAGTGATATGGATCCTACCGTACACAACAACAGTTTGTTCTTCACCGCAAGTAATGAATCAAATAAAATTCATATGTACTGCGGTTTCGTTTACCGAAAACTCAGTAGTATGAATTTTCTTGGGCACAAGAACAATTCCTTCACATACGCAATTTACCCTCAGGATATATGCATATAGGTATATATATGTATATAGTGTTCGAGAGATTACGAACCAGACCACTGTATTGGGTCCCTTTTCGTCTCTCTTCCACGATCCATCTTAGCCGGAGAGTCTCTCCGGATTTCTCCACAGTTCCTCTCTGGCTTTGATTCGTCGTGTCAAGGCTAGCATCTGTTTAGCAGAAATCTGGTTCATCCTCTGGCCAGTGGCTCAGCAGGACTGAGGTATATTTTCCCAGACTAATATGAGAGGCTAGTTCCAGTTCTCCTGAGAAGATACCTGCCCCTGCTCTGCCATCCATCATGGACCCATCCGTAAAGATGATTATATCACCAATCTTCTTTTCCGGAAGTGTTCCATCTCCAATAAGTGTTTTGTGATACCTTTCGGTAACGACCGCATGCTCTTCATTCCATCCATGGATATATTCAACTCCCTAATCTCGTTTTTCACGAAATCCAGGATTTTCCTATGATCATAGATAGTACCGCGCCAGTGCCAGTTGACATCGCGGTGCAGACGAAGTGCCGTCGAAGCCGCCACTTTCTTATTAAATAAGTCCAGCGGCAGAATACCTAAGATCACTTCCATTGCGCATGTTGGTGTCGTCCGTATTGAACCCGCGATCCCTAAACAGATGTTGGACCCTATCTAATTACTTCTTTACAGTTTTCTATGTGGCTTTCTGCCACCATACAACTGACGCATATGTGATAATCGGTCTAACTATGATCGTGTACATCCAGTATGCTGACCTCGGCGAGATTCCCCACCTTAGTCCTCAAACCCGTTTGTACTGACGAAGCAGCATTTCCGCCTTTCTAATCTTCTCTTCCACATGGAAGTTCCAAGTTAGTTCAGCATCTAAGTATACACCCAAATACTTAACCTTCCTGGTCACCTGCAGCTCCGATCCGAAAAGTGTCAAGAGCTGAAATTCCAGATCTCTCCTCTTCCTTGTGAAGATGATCAGATCTGTCTTTTCCGCATTAATGGAGAGCCCTTGTACCTGACACCACCGCTCCACCACTCTGAGAGCATTTCTCATGGTATCTGCTCTGATGTTCATGAATTTACCTCTTGCCATTATTGCTATATCATCGGCATATCCCACAGTGTTAATGCTAGACTCTTCAAGTCTTCTCAGGAGAGAGTCTAGAGTTACATATATTCCACAGAGTAGGCGATAAAGCACCTCCCTGCGGGCAACCTCTGCTAACCCTTCCCCTAAGTCTTGAATATTTATTACCCTATTTTTCAGCATATTGTAAACCCATCTCACCTCCAATGGGTTAACCCTGCGTTCTTCTAAGGCTATTCTCGAAGCATATCTCATCGATGGCACCTATTATTATGGTCATTTCGATGCTTCCGGTATTCATCTCCTCTTCCGCAACGCGTACCACCTGGTATAACGCTGTTTCCGTAAACCTGCAAGCTCTGTACTACTCAAAAGACACGCTTTCAGTGCCGTGTTCTCCATATGATCCACCACAATTCTTTCCATTGTTTTCAACAGAAATGATGTTAGCCTAACCGGTCTGAAGGACTTCGCTTCGGCGTAGTCCTTTTTTCCCGGTTTTGGAAGAAACACCACATTTGTTCCTCTCCATGTTACCGGTATGTAGCCTATAGCGAGGCATGTAACGTATATACCCCTAAGCCTTGGTACAATGAGATCTGTATCCCATTGAATTAAAGCTGGGAATATACCATCCGGTCCCGCGGTCTTGTAAGGAGAAAACGTTTTTATCGCCCCACTGACGGCTTCTGGATTTACTATCGTTCCGATTCAGTCCTATCCATCCTGTTTGCTCCTTGTGTCCTCAGAGCCCAGGGCTGATCTGACTTAAGACTTGCCGGAAAGTGTATTTCCATGAGGACCTCATTTGTACGATCCAGTGTCTCAACAATCTCCCCCGTTCTATCGCGAATGAGTCTGACTTTGGACTCTGGATCCCTCGAGACAATTTTCTGAAGTCTATTGACTTCAGCTATCTTTCTTATATTCGAGCAAAATTCCCTCCACGACTCCGTCGTGGAAGAGTTGATTTTAGCTCTTTTTTTTTGCCTTATACTCATCCCATGACTCAGGATCATCCCTTCTCATGGCATGATTAAAGGCTTTTCTCATCTCCTTCTTTAGATTTTCAAGTTCCCTACACAATCAAGGCGTAGGGTCCTTTTCATCTACCAAAGTAGGTGTTTATGCCTCTTGGTAAGCATTTTCAACAGCAGATTGTAAGTGCTTTAGCTGTGACTCTACATCCCAAGTGCTTTTCGATATTTTGGGTACCCTTCCATTCAGTTTCGCCCGTAACATTTCCTGATATTTCACTATATCCGTGTTCCTGGGAACCCTGACATATTTTCGATTTTTCTTCCTTTTACATCCACATCGAACATCAAATGAGATGGCTCTGTGGTCCGACATCGTTGTCTGACCCATTACCTTCCAATTTGATATGCTATCACGCATTCTATTACTACACAGAGTCACGTCAATAAGTTCCCTTCCTCTGGCACCCACAAAGGTCGGTTCTGTTCCTCTGTTGACAATAGTTAGCTCTTTGCACACTACAAACTCGAATAGAGCTTCTCCTCTGTAGTTATCGTTGGTGTTTCCCCACACTGTACAGTGTGCATTAGCATCGCAACAATCGTTAGATCTTCACTCCTATCGCTGCAGACGTTCACTAGAGACTCTACCTCTTTTGTTAGGGTAGGCTCTAGGGAGTCATATGTATAGCAGGTGTACAGATGCCATGACAAAACTGTCTGCACCTGCTCCTACTCGCACAGGGACAAGGTCAGGGGCACATAGTTGCGGCAGCATAACCGCTTTAACTCCGTGCCTCACCAGTACACAAGATCTAACTCTTTCGCCAGTTCGCAAATAGTGTAAAGTGACAATAATTTCAGGTAAACCTCTAATCCTTCCTTTGAAGATCCAAGGGTCCTGCAGCAATGGAATACAGGGTTTAATTACCCGTAAACCCCGTATTCCAGTAGTATCACTACTTAAACACAGCTCCCTCGGCGTGGCGACTTACAACATTGGAGTTAAGGGTTGTTGGATCTTAGTTTTTGATTCACATTTAGCTCTGCCAAACTAGTGGTAGCTACCTGGTAGTGCATCCTGTTCCTCTAATTAAGCCACCCCATCGCGACAAGGTGTCCAACATCCAGGATGGTTACTCTCAGGATAGCCCTTTCTCTTTTCGCATGTGCTCACCACTACCCTTCACACATCGTAGTACTCTTCTCCCTCACACACACAGACACCAATTACGGTAAACAGCAGACAGAAAATAATTTTCGTGCACCAAAAACGTAGTTCCGTCACTGCTGGACATAAACAGCGATATTTGTGTCCTTTTACTCTCACCCATAGGAATTTAACCATATTAACCGACCGATCGCAATTTTCAATAAGCCCATCGTTATACCTTTTCATTTATATTCTCACCATTATAATTTATATTTACGCTTATAAAACAAACTTAGACACACTCAACTTATATAGGTACACTATCCCACTTCTGTTTTATAAAGAAATAAAATAAACTATGTAATTGAATTTAACAACTTTATTAGAAATATTCTGAACAAAACACGTCTGAGCACAATGCGACTTAGTTCTCCAACGCCGTATATCGTTATGTGTTTTTTTCTTACTCTGCTGCTTTACTGCCCTCTCGCTCTTCTGCGGTTCACCAATATTTCAATATCAAGGATCATTTTAAGTAAAAATAATGGCGAATGTAGTGCTGTATAATTAGTAGCAATTTGGAATAAAATACATCCATCTTTAAAGCAATAAAATATACATAAATTACAACTTTTTATTAAATGTTGCTAGTTGAGTGAGAGGCTAGTTAGTTGAGCCACAGTTTCACCCCGAACTGTAGCGCCACCTAAGTAAGTATTACGATTTCCGAGGCACCAAGTTTTGAATACGCAGTCTTGCACATCTCGATAAAATAAGCGCAAAATGTCAAGTACCAACATTCTCGTTTTCACCTAGTCTGAGAGGTTTTTTTTTTTTTTTAATTCAAGTATTTATTTAATACTTCATTAATATTACAATCTAGTCACCTGGACTAATAAGCAATTTTAATCTAACCTAATTTGCTAAATAAAACATTTATCCAAGAAATTCACCCAGTAGCGTCTCTTGGTATCTGGTATACTGTAGGTTTTCATCTACACCAGCTCTAATGGTTTAATTCGTTTGAGTCTGCGTACAATGTTCCTTCATGTCTTCTAGCATTTTGTTTCACTAGGTTGGTGACAAGATCCACTTTTAGGTCCCGATGTAGGTCAATATTTCTGATGTATCAGGGTGAAGATTGAAGATGTTCCTTAGTATCTTGTTTTGAAATCGTTGGATAATTTCCATGTTGGTCTTTTTGGTACAGCCCCAAAGCTGGATGCCATAGCCCCATACCGGTTTTAAAATTTGGTGATATAATAAAATCTTGTTGTGCGTTGAAAGAACTGATTTTCTACCTATTAGTCAATACATCTTTCTGTATTTAATTCCTAATTCTTCTTTTTTCTTCTTGATGTGCTCTTTCCAACGAAGCTTAGCATCTAGGGTCATGCCAAGGTACTTCGCTGTATTCGCATATGGTACTATTTGTCGGTTGATAGTGATTGGTAAGTAGTTCAGCCTTTTGTTAGTGAAGTCAGCATGGACCGACTTCACTTCATTTAGTTTAATGCGCCATTGTTTTGTCCAACTATGTATTTGGTTGACAGCTAGTATTAGATTTTGAGATGATTCCTCGTTGTCTTTCCCAACTGTGTTGTTTTCTAGCGTTGGGAGATCACTGGTGTACAAAAGGTATAAAACTGGTCCCAGCACACTGCCTTGAGGTACTCCCGCTTTGATTTCTTTTAGTTTAGAGTATGAGTCTTCTTGTTTGATTCTGAGGTATCTATCTTTAAGACACGATTCCAGAATTTCGGCATATTGTTTATGGATGAAAATTCTCAGCTTATGATTAAGTCCCCCATGCCAAACTTTATCAAAAGCCTGTTCCACATCCAAGAAGATCGTGGAGCGGACTTTTTCTTTATTCTAATGCCTTTTCAATTACTTGAGTTATCCTATGAATTTGAACGATCGTCGAATGTTTGCTGCGGAAACCGAATTGGTGATTAGGAATCAAGTTCTTTCTTTCTATGATTCCGGTTAACCTTTTAACTAAAAGTTTCTTGAAGACCTTAGACATAATGGGCAATAGCGAGGTTGGTCTATATGACGCTGTTTCGTTAGGTGGTTTACCTGGCTTTAGGATCATTATAACTTCTGCAACTTTCCACACACTGGGTACATATTTTAGCCTGAAAGCTGCATTTAAGAGGTTGGTGAGTTTAACCAATGTTTTCACCGGGAGATGCTTCAAAACCTCTCCCGTTATAAGATGGTATCCAAGAGTCTTGTTGTTGGTGTTGTAAGTCTTATTTCTTCATTTTCTTGCTCAACTACTTCCGTTATGATTTCGCTTTCATCTATGTACTCCATGAGGTTGAAATATATTTTCGAGATGTTCAGCAAAATTATGAGCTTTATCTTCGTTACTTCTAGCCCACCTATCATCAGTTCTTTTAATTAAGAAAATCTTCATAATAAGCCTCGTCATGCTTTTGGTTACATTCCATAAGGAATAACCGGTACTAACATCATTACTAACTTTCCTCACGTAGTTATTAACTTCACTATTCTTCAATTCTTTAATTTCTCTTCTAAGTTTCTGTGTAAGGGTGTTAAGATGAGTTTTGTCTTGAGGGCCATTTTCTTCTTACTCTTCTCTTTTCCACTAGAAGTTCTTTAATCTTTTTGGGATAAGTGTTTCCTTTTTATTTGTTTAATTTGCGGGGTGTTTTGCTAGGCTGATTGTTGAACATCGCTTACGAATTTTTTCAATTCTTCTTCTAACTGTTCTGCATTTCTTAGGAAAGTACTTAGGTTGATTTTGCCTTCTAACGATTGTTTAAAACCATCCCAATCAGTGCGTTTGTTAGTTAATGTTGGATTAGATTCTTTTTATACCCTATCCTAAGGGTATATTAAGTTTGACACATAGTTTGTAACATAGAGAAATAATCGAGATAGACCCTATAAAGTATATATATTCGTGATCAGCATCAATAGCGAAATCGATTGAGCGATGACCGTCCGTCCGTCCGTCCGTCCGTCCGTCCGTATGTCACCGCTTTTTGGGCCTTAAATTTTGAGCTAGGACGATGAAATTTCATATCTGGGCTTCTGAGAAAAAGATACAGTACAAGTGTAAAAATTTTTGAAATCCGCCCACTGCCACGCCCACTTTTTCATAACTTCACTAAATTATATGAAACCGAAAAATTTTGTTAAGACCAAATATTTAGGCATTCAGATTCCCTACAATCCACCCATACAAAAGTTTTGGCCACGCCCACTTTTTGGGGGCGTTTTTATCACAAAACCCATTTTTGGGCCTTAAATTTTTATCTAGGACGCTGAAATTTCATATCTGGGCTTCCAAGAAAAAGATACAGTACAAGTGTAAAAATTTTTTACATCCGCCCACTGCCACGCCTACTTTTTTATAACTTCACTAAATTATATGAAACCGAAAAATTTTGTTAAGACCAAATATTTGGGTATTTAGATTCCCTACAATTCAGCCATAGAACAGTTTTGGCCACGCCCATTTTTTGGGGGCGTTATCATCAAAAAACCTATTTTGATAAAATTTTACATGTAACATCCTCAAACGTTCGACATTATAGCTATATTTGAGTACAAAATGCAATTTGGCCATGCCCACTTTATAGAGAGGAGGATAGGGTATCATACGATCTGTTCCAGACGGATTGTAGCTTTTCTGTATGTTTTTACTATATTTTCGTTGAATGTTAAGAGTATTAGTGTGTGATCAGAGCTCAGATCCTGACTTTCATCTGTTTCTATATATGTAGTTAGCAAATATGTACTTTATTAGGAAAAAATCAATTAGGTCCGGTATTTTACTTAGATCGGTTGGCCAATAGGTTGATTTTCCAGTTGATAATGCTTCGCTTATGTATTTTCTAATGGCGTTCAATAGCTCTTTACATTTTGTATTTGTTAGCCTGGATCCCCAATACGTATTTTTTGCATTGAAGTCTCCTCCAATTACAAATCTATTTCACGGCAAAACTAATAATATATTTCAATAGAAATTGTCATAGGAAAAATTCAATTTTTCTCCTAAACTAAGCGAAAACGAGATTGTTGGTACTTAATATATTGATATTATTTCAGCGAGAACTACAAAACTGCGTTCTCAACTTCGTGCCTCGGAAATCGTAATCGTGCCGCTATGTTGGCAACACTTTTCGCACAGAGCTTATTTGAAAATGACTTCACTTGCACTCCATGTATAGTAAATCAGTGGAGTACATAATATAACGTAAATTCTATTAATTTTTTTTTTCACTGTTCTCATGTCCATTCACAGTAGCCTTGCTAAAACCGTCTATTATATCTCATACTTTTGGGCGCTTTAGATATATTATTCCTAAGTCTAGATAACAACCAGCAATTTTTAACTGCTAACAACTTCACAGATATATAATATTGATTGCCAACTAAACAGAACAAAAACCATTTATTTTTTACGTTCACATAAATCTAGTCGGACTTGGTTTTCGGCTCAATAAAATTGTACATTTTAGAACTTATAAGTTGTCACGGTTAAATTAATTAACAATTATAAAATATAATCCTTTCTGGTTATCAGAAACTTCACGGGCCTATAAAAAGTGGAAATTGAAAAAGCAGACGTCAAGAGGTAACGCTTTACCATGAACTAATTTACAAAATCAAGAATATTTTGCGATATGTCATAAATGAAAATCTGTATGAATTGTGATTGGATATAACTAGTGTTGGTTTGTGATTCCAAACAATGTTTTCAATTCGATAAAATGTTCCTTTGCGTCACCAAAATGGTGATGCAATTACCCCGAAATTGCTGGTGAAAGTTATCTGGTTGATGCCAAATTTGATTTGTTAAATCGTAAAAAAATTCATAAAATCGAGTGAAACTATATGCAAAGAATCTTAAGAGTAAATTCTTTTCCTCATATTTCTGCTATAGTGACGGAACTCCTCAGAATGTCAACGTGCTGTAGATATACACATGTTTTTGTATATGAATTCGTCACCTTCCTAGACCACTGAGATTTTGTGGGGGCTCGTTAAATTTTGACACACAACCAATTTTCAAATTGACAAAGTTCTTTGCAAATGCAATACACCCCACCTTCAGTACTAATTTGGCGCTCCCTTTGATAAGAGAACGTGACTAACATAACTCCACTACAACATTCATGTGTTAGCTAACTAAAGCTACCTGCCTGCAATGCCGTACACGAAAATTGTACTTTGACTTTCCTTTTTATATCTACTCAGTAATAATGTTCAGCCTCATCAATTCGGAAATAAACAATAAGTTCCATTTACTTACGTACATATATTTGTTTGTACCCGAGAGATAAGTTTCTAGACCGCAAGTAAAAAAAAAAAAAAAAAGAATCATTGCCCGAAATGTGATTACGTGTGTATTTGCTTCTTAGTCGCCTCCGGTAATATCAAAGCTTTGCTCAAAAATATGTGATACAACTTTTTCGGTGCTCAGTCACTGCAGAACATTTCCCCCGAACAGAAGGGGCAACGAAAAGCTCGCCGCGGTAATTTTCTTATGCACTTGGTTCCACTTTGTGCATCTGGAAATTAATTAAACAATCGCTATTATTTAAAGTTTTATCGAAAAATCCATCGCAGAACACCTGGTTAGTACATACGAGACTTTCTACTATAGAATATTCGCTTCAAATTGAAATCTGGTGACCTAATTGAAGAACACCTCTGTCATTAAGACTTTCTTTTTAAAAAAGTGTGAAATTTAGAAAAATTGTATGTAAATTAATTTTAATCTCTCGAGTATTGCATTATGCAGAAAAAAAATTAGTCATTTGGTTTTACAAATAAAAAAAAAAATTGGTTATGTAATCGGTAGTTTGCTAGTAGAATTTTCTGAATCGCAAAAGTATTTCAAAAATACTTTTTCTATTTACATAATTCATGGTCTCGTAAAAGGTTTCGGTACTTTTGCGATTTTAAAATTCTTTCATACTCTTATATACATATGTACGTACGTATTGACAAGTATGTTTTGTGATAGTGTTGCAATAGTTAAATCATGGAAGCTATTTTTCCAGCCATCGGTTTGCAAGGCCAAGGCCAGTAGTCTGCACTCACTTACAATTGTCTGTATTGATTTTGCATGGAGCATGCCGCCTTCATTGGGTGAATATGTAGATGATAATTTATAAATAATTCGTATGAGTCGTCTTAAGAACATAACCAAAGGAAGAAAGTGATAAGAACATGTGACACAGATGATAATCGAATGCTCACTGCCAGTGTTTATCAAATTATCAGTGGGGTGAAAGAGTGCCGCGTGTGACATAATCTTAAGTTAATTTAATTGCTATTATTTTTCTTTTGGAATAATTTTTTGTTCGCTCATTATGTAAATTCTTTGCGAAACCAATCTACAATAGCTCCTTGTCTCTAAACAGATAAAGCTCTTCGGAGAACTTTTGTTTTAATCTGGTGAATTTGCAATAAGTATGTATGTATGCACATATGTATGTATTTCTTATACAATCGAACCGAACTCAAATAACGCAAGCGTCATCTGATTCAAGTACATATGTATGTAGGAAAGTAAACGCGTAAGCCGTCGGCATCACGTGCGAAATTTGTCATACAATTCGGGTGACGTTTACAAGGTAACAGACGAGTGAAACTGAAATATAAATACATATGTTTGTATGGTATATATTATCTTATATCCCGCATTCTATAAATACATCCATACACATGTACACGGTACATGCGAACATGCATATCTATTTTGTATGGGATTTGATTTTGTGAATTATTGTTTTTTTGTCTAAAGAGTGTTAAAACAAATTTTCTCGAGTCACGCTGTATCATGGGGTTATTAAGACTCATGTTGTGACATACAATCAACAAATCTCTTTCATGATTTTATACAAATTTAATTGTAACCGAAATAACCAATATTTCATAGATATAACTTGCTCCTTCCTCTCGATTCCATAGGAATACGAACTTTGAAGGATTACGTGCAGTATTTGGTCAACGAACTATAACAGCTTAAAAGCCAATTCTTATCATTTATTAGGGAATGTCTACATTTTCTAGTTTCAGTTGCATACGAAATACTTATGTAAATTTTGTCGTTGGACCTCTGTTTATATCTCTGTGACCGCAACAGATTACAAACTACAAAAATGAGACCATTAACAATGAACAATGGAAAGCCTTGTAGTTTCAATAAATAAGATAAGCGTATATAGGTACATAAATAATGTATGTGTTGAATTTGACTTTATAATACATATGTATTATATTTTCAAGTAGGTACTATGTATAAATATTAAAATCGTCTTACCTATATTTATTTAAAATAATAGTGAAGAAACGTCTTAGGTTGTGTTCTATTTTTCAGATTCCAATGACCTTGAAAATATTTGTTAAGGTCATCAACCTGTTGACTAATGTAAAAGTCCGTGTTCGTTCAAAACAAATGCAGATTGCAAATTTTATCCAGTTAGACTTGATTAAATGCCATCCTCGTTGGGTATATTAAATTATATACTTTGACAACTAATAGTACTTACATACATATGTATATAAATGCATATATGACAGTTTTGCGGTTTCTGCTAGCAAAAATATTGATGGAGAATTCCATCTTGCCGAATACTTTATACGCTACCTGGGTTAATATTGTTAAGGATAAAAAGGTTACTTAGATTTTAAGTTAAAATTGCGACGAGCTTATTGTGTTGAGCTGGAGGAATCCCAGACAACACCAACACCACGGCCCCAACTCCCGCGAGCGTCTGACAAACATTCTGTCAAAAAACAGTTTTACTCTCGAATGTCTGTCAGATATTCGCTTCTCAAAAAAAAAATTGCCATTCGGACACGGGATTAAACAGCAGGTCCTTTCTATTCGTGTGCAGAATATAACTCGCACAGCGCAACTGGTTGGGAGGTCCCATGGTGCGCCAAATATTTTTATTTGTAGTTATATAAAACCGGTTACAAATATAATTAAATAAGAAATATGTACATATGTACCTTGAGTTCTTAAAGATTCCGGTTCTCCTTACTTACTTTACTTAATGGGCTCCCGACTCGTGAAGAGTCTCTTCCTGAAACACAGCCTTTCACTCTCTTGCACTGACAAAGTGTGCAGCCTCACTCCGATCTCAACGGATCCATTGTGTTCTCCGGTGTGAGATACCTGAAATAAAAACAAAGACTATTATTCCCAAAACTTAATCCATGTCAGAAGCAGCCCTCCTAACCCATCCGGTTTTCGTTAGCTAGTTCGTTGAGGTCGTTGAAAGATACCTTTCCCAGGGTCCAGTATCTTGTTCTGTTGAGGCTTGGGCATTCGCAGAGGTAGGTAAACTCCTTAACCACTTCGAAGTTACTGTTGCCAACAGTGACGTTTTGTCCTAGGCGGTGAACAGATTCTTCTTTGT
Organism: Xylota sylvarum; assembly: GCA_905220385.1. Classification (NCBI taxonomy): domain Eukaryota; kingdom Metazoa; phylum Arthropoda; class Insecta; order Diptera; family Syrphidae; genus Xylota; species Xylota sylvarum. The sequence continues at coordinate 39,026,806 of LR999959.1, forward strand.
TTGGACTTGGTTTTGTCCTCATTCACTTTAAGGCCAACTCGTTTCGCCTGTTCTTCAATTACCATAAAAGTAATTGTAGGTATGTATGTTCGGTGTTGTTGCTTTCAATCACTCAGAGAAGCTCTGAAGACTTGGTGTATGTGGGTATGGTTCAGCTTATCCACCCCACTACCTATAACGAAATAGTTATCGTTTATGGGGCAGTGTTGGGTATAAATCTTTCATTTAATCAAACTTGACATTACTATGACGGAGAAATTAAAAAAACGGGATATCTACATAATACACAAGTGCAAAATCCCCACCTTTTGAAAAATACCCGAATTGACTATCCCCAAGCGCATAATACCCATGTTATCCCCACGATCTTCAAGGTGAAGTAATTTTGGACGTTCTATGAAGGATTTATTGTCAACGATTTGTGTTTGGGGATTTGGATTCTAATTTAGGACTCTTGCAACTGAGGATTACGTAGCCAACCCGCAGCAAAGTCAACGATTTGTGACTGGGGATTTTGGATTTGAGGATTTTGGGTTTGGGATATTGACTTGGGGATTTCAGTTTGGGAATTTTAATTTTGGAGATTTCGTACCCAACCCTAAAAAAACGTGGTCCATTACCACTGCGCTATCCACATGTGCTCTAATTTCGTTGCAGGAGTTCTCGATAAATTGTTATTCTTTCCGATTTGTTTTTTTCTTAAAAAATTATGTGTTATTTAATCAAATCTATTTTTGTATAAGCATGCGCAAAACACATTATGTTACGAACTCATATTTCGTGCTTTAACTTTATCCGACATTGTATAAAGAGTTCATGTACCATTCATAAATATAACTGAAGCTGTCTATTTCAAAAATACTAGTTGCTAATTTATGCAGAACCACGAACAAATTGACCTACATGACTAGCGTAATATTACATTCAGAGAAGTCTGCAGTTTAACACACCGTTAAACAATATTAGTTTACTAATGATGTTACGGGATCAATCAATAAGCCTCTATGTATATAAGTTTTTTAGATACTAATTTTGTGCATCTAATTGAACATACTTAAGATCAGACCGCTGAAAGAATCTAAAAACAGAAAAGCGACAGGACCTGATAGAATCCCGAATGAACTTCTTAAACTGTTCGAAGAAGAAAATATACAAATATTATTGAAGCTCTTCAACGCTATTTACAGACACGGTAGAATCCCAAATGAATGGTTAAAATCAACATTTGTCACGCTACCAAAAAAGCACAACGCCACAGACTGTGCTGATTACAGGACAATAAGTTTGATGAGTCACACGTTCAAGATCTTTTTAAAGATAATACATAAAAGGATTTATAATAAACTCGAAGAAGGTATAAGTCATTGTCAATTCGTATTTAGAAGTGGATTTGAAATACGGGAAGCACTATTTGCGTTTAATATGGTAATTCAGCGAAACCTAGAGATGAACCAGACGGTCTTTGTATGTTTTGTTGATTATGAAAAAACATTCGATAAAGTCCAACACAATAAAATGATGGACATTTTAAAAAGTAAATTCATAGACAGATATGATATCAAAGTTATTGAAAACCTCTATTGAAATCAAAAGGCAAAAATAGGTGTCGATGGAGAAGAGTCTGAAGAAATAAAGATCCGCAGAGGAGTCAGACAAGGATGTATTTTATCACCCCTACTATTTAATATGTACGCGAAAGAAATATTCAAAAGCTTAACAATAGACGCAGATGGAGGATTCAAAATTAATAGAGTTGTAACCAATAATATCAGAAACGCAGATGACGCGGTTATAATGACAACATAAACGAATTGAATTTTCTTTTTTAGTTCAGAACAGAGCCTGAACATGTCGAGCGCGCTCTGAACGGAGCACGCTCTGATTTATTTAAGAAACACGATTGAGCAGTACATACGCGCTCTGAGCACGCTCTAAACAAAAAACGAAACACGAATTCAGGCTCTGAACGCTCTGAACAAAAAAAGCAACACAAAAATTTTTCTTGACAACTCAGGCTCTGCTCTGAACTAAAAAAGAAAAACGACTATTATGAATAAACTTAGCTTGGAAAGTAACAAGTACGGGTTAAAAACAAATACAGGCAAAACAATATTTATAGCACTTGATAAAAAACTGGGTGCCTAGTAGCTCGACTGGAGATTGTGTAACCAACCCCTTTGGAAGGTTGTTGGTGGCAGCCAACGAGGGGGAGGAGGAGTGCCTTCTCACTAAGGCACCTTCTCTTGCTTCAGGCGGCAGCGGACGAATTCCCTAGATGGATTCAACGGTGTGTCTACCTGTTCCAGTTAGGCCGAACTATTAGTGTTATCCCTATATGAGCTGCTTCGACATATTCGAATCCCAGGTCTATATGGATTTCCAATACTGAGTCAGGGTCCTGGAGTAGAGTTGGTGGCGGATGAACCCTTAATGGGTCAACGGCAGTGCTCACATCTCCGAAGCGGGGTACTGACTCCGGAAAATCCGGCCCCTTGTCCTAGGGTAAAAAAAGAACTGACCCTCCACGTTGGGGGTTGTGAGTCGGGGTAACTTGCCTACCACGTAAAAAGAACTTAGTTACGAAGCAACAACAATCCCATGATGCACCAACCAAAACGAAGTAAGGGCAGCAATATCCAAACTTAAGTCCATCAAGGCTGCTGGACCTGACGGCCTACCAGCCGAGCTGTTCAAAACAGCTGGAAATGACCTGGTAGAGGGCACACCAACTCATTTCTAAAATTTAGTTAGATGAGTATATGCCTGATGAATGAAATCTCAGTACCCTTTCCTCGGTCCACAAGGAAACTTCCTCAATTACGTTAATTACAGAGGTATCAGTCTCCCCAACATCGCATACAAGATCCTATCTGCCATATTGTGTGAACGTCTGAAATCCTTTGTCAACAACCTGATTGGTCCCTATCAGTGTAGTTTCCACATCCACAATCGATCAAATCTTCACACTTCGGCAGATCCTGGAAAACCCCAAGAAGTCCAAATCGATACCCACCATCTTTTTATCGATTTCAAGGCCGCATATGACAGCATTTATAGAGACTAGTTTTGGCATCCCTGCCAAACTCGTCAAATTGTGCAGAATGACGATGGAGAATTCTCGCTGCTCCATCAAGGTCGGTAACGTCACCGAGACCTTTGATTTCAAAAAAAAGGATTTAGACGAGGTGACGCGCTGTCATTTGATTTTTTTAACATCGTTATTAAAAGAATTGTGCGAAACCCACAAGCCACCACCGGAGGCACAATCTTTCAAAAGTCTGTACAACTATTAGCGTTGTTGAAACGGAAGCTGCCAAAATGGGTCTAGCGGTAAACGAGGGCAAAACCAAGTAAAGGGTTTTCCAATAAGGACTTGATAACTTTTTTTTTTAAATAAAACACAAACCATTTGAGATATTTCGGGCACATTTGCAGCGGTCGATTCGTTGGACGATTTCAACGACTCGGCCACACATTTCGGCCGAAACGCGTTCAATGTTGGCTCTGAGTTCTTCCAACGTCGTCGGCTTGTTGGCATAAACCAATGACTTAACGTAGCCGCACAGAAAATAGTCAAGCGGCGTTAAATCGCACGAACGAGGTGGCTAATCGACTGGCCCATTTCTTGAGATAACACGCTCACCATACTTACTCTTCAATAAATCGATTGTAACGTGTGCTGTGTGGCTTGGGGCACCATCCTGTTGAAACCACATGTCGTCTAAGTCCATATCTTCCAATTCGAGCCAGAAATAATTAGTGATCATGGCGCGATAACGCTGACCATTCACAGTAACTGATTTGACTGATTTGGATCGTTTGCTACGGACGCCTGAACGGCAGCGATATTTTCGACACTTCGACCAACCCGTTGTCTCACTGACACGGCAACATCACACAACGAATATGTAGACTCAAATTTTTGCACTAAACTTGTTATTGCCTGTCTACTAGGGCGAGAATTACGACCGAAAATTGGAGTTAACACTCTTAAAGTTGCAGTCACCGACTCCGAATTTCGGTAGAAAATTTTTATAATTTGCAGACGTTGCTCGTTCGTGTACTTTACCATGATGAAAATGTTGAGTTTACTGAATAAATTGACAGTGACTGTTTGATGATTAGTGAAAGAGTGCGTTCACAAATTAAATTCAAAGTTGTCAAGTCCCTATTGGAAAACCCTTTATATGCTGAATTGGGCAGAACGTCACAATCGACAGCTACAGCTTTGAGGTAGTAAGGAACTTTGTCTATCTCGGCTCTGCTATCAATTCTGACAATAACACCTCGGCAGAAATAAAACGAAGAATAACTCTTGCCAATCGCTGTTTCTTTGGGCTGAGAAGGCAATTGAGTAGTAAGGCCCTATCCCGAACAACTAAGGAGACTCTACATAAGACCATGATCATCCCAGTCCTGGTTTATGGCGCTGAAGCTTGGACTTTATCAAATGCGGATGAAGATATCCTTGGTCGTTTCGAGAGAAAAATTCTTCGTAAAATATTCGGTCCCGTTTGCGTTGACGGGCTTTGGAGGAGAAGATTCAACGACGAACTATACGAGCTGTACAGCGACATCGACCTAGTCCAAAAACTGCGCATTAGTCGTTTGAGATGGCTAGGACATGTAGAGTGAATGGACACCAGTGCTCCGGCCCGAAGAGTCTTCGAATCAAACCCGGAGGGACAGCGCAGCAGAGAAAGACCTCGCCTTAGGTGGCGCACACAAGTGGAAGGGGATGTGAACAAGCTTGGAGTGCGAAATTGGAGGCAGTTAACTGGAGAGGCTTGTTAGTTGAGGCCCAGGTTCACCCCGAACTGTAGCGTCACCTAAGTAAGTAAGTAAGAAGGAAGAGCGAAATTATTTTGTTAATTCAGAAAAAAAACCCGAATATTTAGGACATATATTGAGGAACAACAAATACCAGTTTCTACAACTAATCCTACAAGGGAAGATCGAGGAAAGAAGGAGTGTCAAACTTAAGAGAATGGCTCAATCTTTCAACCGTAGATATATTTAGAGGAGTAACAAACAAACAAACACTTGGATCGATGATTTCCAACCTCCGGAACGGAGTGGAACTCTAAGAAGAAATTCAGACCCGCTCTTTATCGCGTTGGCCATTTGAAATGAGTTTATAGATTTTTCGGTTTGGAGCATTGACATTCATTCATTCTACGTGTCATCTTAGACAACGAATTCTAACCTATCTGACTAAGCACGATATTTTCAGTTGGTTGCGCTGTTCAAGCAGTCGTTCTATCTTCCTGAAACTAACCGTTAAAATCTCGCAACATTACAACCACTCAATGAAATTTTGGTTTCCAATATTTAGTTACTGAAAAAGGGCTGCGCAGTGTTTACATCAAATGTTTTTGTCTGCTCATCTAGGAAGAAGATTCTACTTTCAAGTTGCAGTTCGTGATGTATTGACTTCTAATTCTAAAAAAAATTACTGCACAAGTTAACCAGCTAAATTGCTGAAAGATCTCTATATCTATGTCGTTGTATCTTTGTTTCCATATTCTGTCTAGATACCAATCGAAGAATTTATCTTTCCAAATTTAATAGTTTCAAGATCCTTGCTGTTCAGTTGACTGCACGCAGCATATTTCATTTATTTAAAGTTTGCCTAAACAGTGAGAGTAATTCCATTGTCAGTAATTCAAGCTATTTTCAATTCGATTCAACCCTTACGTTTTATTAATTTTGTTCAGAAAAATTCTTAAATGCGGATTATGAAAACTTATTTTTTTCAAATGATTAAGGATTACACTTTCTTAGCAGAAACCAAATTCTTTACAAAATAAGCTTCACATCCCTAGAAATTGGCTGTTCACGTATATAGCACAGCAACAAATCTCACAAGAGATCAATAAATTAATTAGAAAACAAAAAAATTAAAGTACATTTTACTTAATATTTTGTTGGATATCCTTTGCTCCTTATAACCGCCTGTCAAAGCTTTGTTAGACTCAACTAAGCGGCTATATCTATCCGAAGGGATAGTATCCTGCGCTGAATTTATGATCCAAAAAAATACAAATTTTTGGCGTGACAGGTCCATGGGACCCAAGGCCTAGCTTCTCACAACCACTCGTGCTGTGCGTGTTATATTCTTTACACGAATGGAAGGGGCCTACTGTTTAATGCCGGATCCCAGCGGCAGTTTTTTGTTTTGAGAAGCTTTTTCTCGGATGTTTGTCAAACGCTCGCGAGAGGTGGGGCCGTGAAAGAAATTTTAGGTGTTTGTTTGGTGATTGAACCTGGAACCCCTCTCTCCGTAGTCCAACGCACTAACCAATTGAGCCACGGCGCCCACGAATTTATGATCCACTAAAGTTCATTCTAATTTTTCCGATTTGAGTCTTTAACTACGAAGTCCACATCGTTCCAAAGGTTTAGAGTTGGATTTAAATCGGGACCTTGGGCTGGCCAATCAAGCATATAATTTTTTGCTTCAAAAGTCAATTCTTCACAACACGCGAGGAATGCTTAAGTCATTATCGTGCATAAAGCTCTATGAAACAGGCATAGATTCGGGAGTGTATGCCTCTATGTGGTTCTCCAGGATGGTCTTATACATATATATTTATAATGATCCAGAATGCCATCAATTTTAATTATGGTTTCAACGCCATTAAATTCTCGTCCCATACCATTATGCTTCCATCTTCATGTTTCACGGTATTAATGGTGTACCTTGGTTTTTTTTTTCTGGTTCGCTGGTCTCACATACTTTTTGCCATTTGATCACATCCGATCTTTTGGATGGACTTCCATCAGGCGACGACGCACAGTCATGGCTGATATTTGAACGCTATGCTAGCCATCCAATTTATGTTTATTTGACTGCATACCGTGATAAACAGATCTACTAATCTTTGTTTATGACTTTTAGTCGTTCATTTGAAACTTCATCAGGGATTACTGCTTTTTTGTTTTTAGATTCGCTTAGAACTTTTATAAGCTCTTCTTTTAGAATTGCAGGTCCAACCAGACCATCATATGGTTCAATTTGTTCACGTACATCCGATAATAAGATATGTTCTTTCCACATTTCTAGTTCTTCTCTTGTGCTCCAAAGAATCTTGCCATCCTTATATTTCAAATAGTCGACCTGCCTCTTTTTTTCAATACCCGTGATTTCCTTCGTTGATTAAAGGTGTCATGCATTCTGTCAAATCTCTCCAGTTCATTACCCTGGTGGCGTAAATTAACTTTTGGTTTCTCTGATTTTGTTCCTGATCCCGTTTAAATCTTCATATCTGGCGTGTTTTAGTTTATTCTGCCTTCTTTCTTCCATTAGTGCTAGAATTTCCGCTGTCATCCAGTCCTGTCTTGTTTGCTAGTTCCTATTGTTGAGATATTTTTTTTTCATTTCCATTAAAACCTCTTTGAGCTCTGTTAGAGTTTATGTCTGGTTGCGTAGGTCGTTCCCTATTTAATTGAGACAACTTCCCGTTTATTTTTCTTTTTATTTGGTTTTGTATTACCTGGTGTGTTAGGAGTTTTAAATTTAGTCCTAAATCCTAAACCATAATTTTGATATGCTTTTTTCTCTACTCTCTTCATTTCAATCTTCATATTTGCAGCTACAGAGTTATGGTGTGATCAGCTACTGGATAAGTTTTCACCACTTTTATATCATTTCTGAACCCTTTGTTAATGGTTATTAGTAAATTTTATCTCAGCTTGAACCATGTGTTTATTATGGCTAGTTCGTCTACATACTACACAATATCTGTTTCTGTTTCTGTCTGGCCATGCATAGAAAAGCGTGTATCCGTTTTTTGTTCTTGTTCCATTTGCCCTTCATTGAACATCACTGCTACCAAGGATCTCTATTCTTAATCTGTTTGCTTCCTTTATTACGTTATCTAACTTACCGACCTGAAATAAACTCCTAACATACCAGGTACCAATATTAAAGTACTCACCAGTAATTCTTATCACCTTCTGACCATTCAAGGGCTGCCGTGTACTTAACATTATTTGATTAATTTGTTAATTTGATTTGATTTAATATAAACGATGATTATAAGTAGAAAATATTTCATATAAGAGGTGGTTTCTGGTTGCCATCCTCTGGTTCTTTGATACACTTCTTTTATATTCTCTTACTCTGCTTTGTTATTCGCGTGATCCTGAATTCGTTGCCCTTGTCGTTGCCTTTAGATGCCATTGTTGGTTATTTTTAGACTAATTTGACACTAGAAGGAGACCAACTTAAAATCCAAATTAATTTTGACTTTGCGATTTGTCGAGTTCTTATACATAGTTTCTGTAACCCATGTGATTGCCAGTATTACAGGAAGAGGTACATATGTATGTTAATTTCACTAACTATACAACTATAAGCAAAAGCTCTTTTAATTCGTCGAACAAAATTTAATATGTTTCAATTATTGTTATTTAAGATAAAAAAAATGCATCGAGCCAGTACAGCGTTTAATTTGGCAATAACGCCAATGGGCCACCAACATTTTGCTGCGTGGTTGTTACGCGGATCAGGAAAAAGCAATGTAAGTAGAATTGATTTGAAAAGTATAACTATTCGATAGCAAACTAATAATTATTTTATTTATATTACAGGTCGTGAAAGATATCCTGCCTGTTGCATCGGTAAAACTATACAATTCTGCCGCTGCTGAACCATTCTTGAATGGAACAACATCCAGCTATGTCGAAGATATGTATAATGCGTGGCTAAGAAATCCAGCATCTGTCCATACCGTTAGTACAAAACAATAACATATGTATATGCATATATTTTTTTAACGAACTATATACTGTTTCTTTTAATAGTCTTGGGATGCTTTTTTCAAAAACAATGCTTATGCTCCCCCACCAAGCCATGCTCCAGCCCAGAGGAATACAATACCATTATCAGCCTTACAATCCCAATCCGCAGAACCCGATTCTAAAACTATTGATGACCATTTGGCTGTTCAAGCTATCATAAGAAGTTACCAGGTATATTTGTACTAATTGTATTGACAAATGACATTATCTCTTACATACATACATAGTTGCAAGCGAGATCTTTATGCACTTAGTTCCCAAAACAATTACTACCCGTTGTTTTACTCCTTGTTCAGTTCGATATCACTTTACAACATAATATTTTCACTCATACTCTGTTAATTGGAACAAAAGTACATGTATCATAAGATCATATTATTTTCTTATACGTACTTAGGCATGATATAGAAAACACATAATGTGATTAAAACTGATGAAAATGTTATCATTTTTATGTTTTTATTTTTCAAAGTTCACTCAGTTTTAGTCTATATCAGTCCACAGTTTCATAACCAGCATATAAATATACTGTACATATTATGATGCAAAACAAATATTACCTACGCCATTTTCAATCATAGATTAACTATGGTTTTTTTTAGACATTAAATTGGTGTACATGCAAATAAGAAATGAGTAAATAGGATTTGTAGCAGAAAAGAAACGTTATATGAGACTTAAATAATGACACAACATTTCGCAAGAGTCTTATTGTTAGACTTTGATTTTTGCAATTGTTATAATTTTACATAATTTGTTATTGTTGACGCTCTCTTCATATTTTATTTGAATTTATTTTTATTCTCGCACAACTAAATAATATTAAAATTGAATGAATTACTAGTCTCGTGGGCATTTGGCTTCGGATCTGGACCCACTGGGAATTCTTAATCAAGAAATATCTGTTAGTAAGGATGGTGTAAAACGTCGTGCAAATGAAAACGTTCTAAGGCAACATAATTGGTTCATGACTGGTAATTTACTTAAAGTATAAATATTTCTGAAAATGTGAAAACAATACATATATAACATTGCACTTTGCCTAAACCTATATGCAAAACCTATTTGAAATTCGGAGTCTAAAAAGAAAAACAAAATACTTTTTTAAGATCACTTTTTTTAGTATACACATATGTATGTATAATATATGGGGGTAATATAAGAATTGCTAATTTTCGGCATTTTGTCCTTAACATTAAGCATAAATATATCCATCTGCATTGGATAATCAAACATACATTTTCTAACCTCCTAATGTTATTGTGTGATTTTTTTGCTGCATTAAATACCACGTATTTGAGCATGCTAATATTTCCCTGCCATAAAAATCTTTCATGTCTTAACACAGAATCATAAAATGTATGTGGTAACAACAGCACATTACAGTTAAATTAAAAAGCCGATATATTTTATTAATAACATTCTGTTCTGTTAGCGCTATCTTAAGATTAATATATATTTTCCAAATTAATTTTATGCTTTTGTAATTCATTTAATCGTCTGTAAACATAATATAGATTCGAGGACATAACATTGCTCACTTTGATCCTCTTGAAATAAATATTGCTGAATTGCCAGATAACTCAACGACGCGGGCTATTTATGCTAATTTCAATTTTGGTAAGTAAAAGTAAACCATATTGAAAGGTCAATTATTATTCTTTACGGCGTGGTCCGAAGAAGTAATTCATGTATGCATGGCTTGAATAACTAAAATTAATTTATCTTATGTAATCGCTTACTATAAAATTCAGTCAGTTTCAAATTGCATTGAACTTGGATTATACATTAAATATTTAAATGCTTTAAAATCATTCTAAGTTACAAATTGCATTTTCGTGGCATTTCATTATGATCAGAAAAGTCGCTACCTGATATCGTCGAAGAATAATGTAAGAGTTCTTAAGCGGTACCAATATTTTTCTTGACTTACAATCGTTCGTTGATTACCGGCCAACGGGTATTTTTTTTTATAAATGACCAGGACTGGTTTTTTGTTTTTAGCATAATAAAACAGCTTTTTTATGTTTTTTTTTTTACTGAGAAAAAAGCTGTAAACAGAAAACCTTTCAGGGTTAAACGCGATTGAACTTTAAAAATATGCTTACACTAAGTAACTGTCCAGAAAAAATAACTCAGCCTAAACAAGTACAAATTCCTATTTTTTGTAATGATCCTGGAATGCACTATTATGTATGAAATAAAACTTCGACTTATTGAGCTGTCTACCGATTGCGTCCTTGGAGTGTGTAGTCCATTTGTTTTAATATACATTTGAACGGCAGTTGGAAAACTGATCTATTTAGATCCGATGTAAAGCCAATAAATTAAAATCACAGCTCGTAATCACATTCATACCCAGTATAGTTAAGTTGATTTTGTGAAAATAAATGGTTTGAGGTCCAGAGATCTAGTATAATTTTTTTTTACAAAAACCTGAAAAAATACCGACGTAAGTACAATATCGTTAAACTAAATTGTTAATTTGGAAAAAATGCCTTTCGAATACGGCATTATATCGTTGACCTATTTCATTCGAAGAATATTACGGGAACAACGTGAATGATTAAGACTCCATGCCTTGCTCCTCTTTAGCTAAATATTTGTTCTTGTAATTCATGTATCATGTGATCATCAAGTTTAATACGCTACAACTAGGTCACGTCAACCCTTAAGTAGTATAAACAATAAAGGCAAGGTGTTATGACTACCCTTAAATGCCAGCATGCATATTCATCGCGGCCGTCCACCATAGGAGATGGTTTTTAGATATATATGTACACATTATTTATACAAAACTTTGAATACTATCAAATAGTAAAAAACTTATATGTACATATGTATAAAACGTAATTAAATATTTATATTTATTTTTAATTTCGACACTAAGTTGGAAAGTGTCGGTTTTTTATCGGTGAAAATATTCGTGTATACTATTATTTAAACTGTAGACTTCTTATTTGCTGTTTATTTGTTTTTAATTCTAAACTTAAAATCCAGTACCCACTCTATGGCCATTTTGAAAAAAATCAATTTTCTGGTAAATAAATATGAATTTTATTAAAAAGAAGAAAAATATTTTGAGCAAGTGATCTATCTAGGCCTCGTTTCTCACAACCATTCGTTTTGTTCGTGCTATATTTTTCCTATAAATGGAAGATATATACAGTTAGATTTATGTCATATTCAAGGGATTCTTTTTGTTTTTAAAAATTATTCTCGGACATTTGTCAGAGATTCACGAGTGATGGTTGGATCAGTCATAAGCACTTGGCATATCACATAAAAAAAGCTATACTAACTCTTTAAATACAGAGGATGAAATTGGTGCTTTTGTTTAAAAAGCGAAATCTTTTCTCACTACAATTTTAGCCCTAACGCAAATTTTGGTTAAAAAATAACTATTCTCTCGAAACGATTCATACGATTTTATTCATATTCTTATATATACATACGTACATATATATCATCGTTATATATATAATGATAATGTCTTTCGAAAAACATGGACTTAGTTTTTATCCGATTTTACAAGTTTTTCGATTTCATAACTCGAATAAAAGGAACTGCTTAAATAAATACAAAAAAAACTAATTTAATTCTACTGCTTACGAAGTCATACATACATACATACATGCATATGTATATGTATGCATATGTATGTGCAGCTGTGTTCAAAATATCTCACTAAATGGAACAATGCGATTTTTGTAAACATTTTTACAATACATATGTATTTACATATTTTTTTTTTATAAGAAAACAGGTTTAATTTTTTTAACAATATTTAGTTGAAAAAACTTTAAAACTAGATAAACAAAAAATAAAAGTGTACTTCAAGTCTTTAATTTGATTGTTAAAAATAATAGGAGTGCTTATGAAAAACATAAATAGTCTACATAATAAAATTAATACTTTCAAAATCCTTTAATGGTTATTATTAAGCAGCTTAATACTTGGTTGAAAATCCTTTATTTTTTAACAACGACCTGACAGGGTCCACAAGGTTGTGACACACTAGTGGAAATTATTTTCCGCCAGGCTTCCCCAACATCCCTCCAAAGCTGTTGGTTGTTTGCAGGACCTACATTTTTTGGCGCTACTCTTGACATTTTACTGGTCGTTATCCTGGTGAAACACCCATTGGCATTTCGTATACACCATACGGGAGCATAACATCATCAAAGATTAATATATAGACAATTTCATCCATGATGCAATTTATCAGATGTATAGGCCGCACTGAGAGGCCCCGGTTCACACCGAACAGTATCGCCACCTAAGTATGGGCCCACCCCGTGATGTGAAACACATGCCTAACCGATGACCATTGCACCTCCATGTTCAATAGCTTTTATTGTGTACTGAGGCAAATATTTTGTATTAGGCAGACAACGGACGTATTTTCGGAAGTTAGTTCCACCAAATAAGACGATTTTTCTTTTGTCCTTTCAAACAATATCGCGCCATTTCGTTCCATCTCAATCTGCATCAGATGCGATCTTGCAGACCTTATTTTTATTTTCATTTTCTAGAAGCTTTCTGCGAATCGTAACATGACTAATAGAAAATTAAATATTATCTATATGACCTTGGAAGAACCCCCTGAGTTGTTTTTCGAATAACGTATTATCAACATGTCATCAGCTTTGTAGGTTTTGAGTGTCTAGTCCTGTGTGTCTGGCTTCCCGATATATTTTAAGCATTTTCTATTGTTGAAACACCTCATCCAAGAAGTTCTTGAATTTCCTTGTAGGATTTTCCCATTTGGCATAGATTACAAATGTGTTCTCGCTTTCTTGATCTGTATGGTTTTCTCGTCCCAATACGATCAGTTTTCAACGGGAAAAAATAAAACAAAAAAATTTAAACAATATTTTTACAATAAAAGCTGTTTGTTTTCTTACTTCTTAACGCAGTAAACTTAAATTTATTTGCTTTTTTGCAAACACTCCTATTATTGTGAACACCCATTTTCCGTTCGCAGTCACTTCCATGAATAAAATCCTCGAACATGCAAGCGTAGCTGTGTATAATATTACAAATTTTGCGTGTCAAATACCGTTCCAGTATTTACCCAAATGTCTTAATAATCCACGCGAAAACATTCTGCTCGGGAAGCACATAAAATAATTTTAACGTAGCGCTCATATTCTTTTGAACACAACTGTATGTAGATGGTTTTCCATTTCGTATAAACGGTTATACTCGTATGCACATAGCTTTTCGATAAATCTTTATTTCGTACAATATAAAGTAAAAATACAAACTGAAATTCAAATTTTTCCACTGAATGATAATTTATGCGGTAAAGAGTTCAGAATATTGCGAAGATACATATGAGTAAAATCGCTAATTATAACTACATATAACACACAATAACCAGAAACAAAAAACTTTTGAAAAACATAACTTCTTACATTTACGTAAGCACACCCTTACATATGGTTATATATTGTACCTACTATACATGCATACATAAAGATTAAATTGGACAAAGTGGTGAAATTGAGGACGCAAATTTTTCATACTCATTGCTAAATTCATGTGGATGCTACATATATATTTATGTATATGTATGTTTATTGTTCAGTTAAATTTGTCTAAAATATGTTTTCGACCTAGCATGAATCGTCCTCCGAATTTCAAAATATAGTGTTTTTTTTTCTTATATTAACTTAAAAAAACATACGAATTAATCAAAACTTATTTGTTTCGTAAAAAGGGCAAAAAGATATGGATAGAAAATTTAAACTTCCTAGCACTACATTTATTGGAGGTGACGAAACAGCTTTATCACTTAAGTAAGAACAGAAACTTATTTTGTTTAATTTATTTTTATTAATGCATTATTCTTACAGGGAAATTTTAAACAGACTCGAAAATGTGTATTGTAATAAAATCGGTGTTGAGTTTATGTTCATTAATTCTTTGGAGCAATGCAATTGGATCAGAAAACGATTTGAGACACCTGGTGTATTGAAATTTTCTCCAGAGCAAAAACGTTTAATTCTGGCTCGTTTAACCCGCGCTACTGGGTAAGTATGCGTAACTGTGTGTATTAAACCGCCCTCACTAATGAGTTTTAATTGTCTACCGTAGTTTTGAGGCGTTTTTGGCTAAAAAGTATTCTTCAGAAAAACGTTTTGGTCTGGAAGGTTTGGAAATGATGATACCAGCATTGAAGGAAATTATTGACGTATCAACAGAACTTGGTGTCGAATCCGTCATCATGGGTATGCCTCATAGAGGTCGCTTGAATACGCTGGCTAATGTATGTCGAAAACCATTGCATCAAATATTCACCCAATTCGCTGGTCTTGAAGCTGAAGATGATGTTTGTATACACTATGAACAAATAAATGTCAATATTTTATTAATCGGTAATTATTTTTTAGGGCTCTGGTGACGTCAAATACCATTTGGGAACTTACATTGAGCGTTTGAATAGAGTTACAAACAAGAACATTCGTTTAGCTGTCGTTGCCAATCCATCACATTTGGAAGCTGTCGATCCGGTGGTGCAAGGAAAGACACGTGCAGAACAATTCTATCGCGGCGATAGTGAGGGCAAAAAAGTGATGTCTGTTTTGCTCCACGGTGATGCTTCGTTCTGTGGTCAAGGTGTTGTTTATGAAACAATGCACTTGTCCGACTTGCCAGACTATACGACACATGGAACTATTCACGTTGTTGCTAACAACCAAATTGGTTTTACTACTGATCCTCGTTACTCGCGCTCATCACCTTATTGCACAGATGTTGCTCGTGTGGTTAATGCTCCAATATTCCATGTAAATGCTGATGACCCAGAAGCGGTTATTCACGTTTGCAAAGTAGCTGCTGAATGGCGTGCGACCTTCCACAAAGATTGTGTTATTGATTTAGTGGGATACCGTCGCAACGGACACAACGAAGTTGATGAGCCCATGTTCACGCAACCACTGATGTACCAAAAAATTCGTAACCACAAGAACTGTAAGTTATAAATTTGAAGGTTTCATTTTTATTTTTTAACGTCGGCAAGAACACCGATGACAGCCCGCTAAGTTCTACCAATTATGTCAATATTATCGGAATGCGCTAGTAGTTTCACAGACTTTTGAAAGATTGTGCCTTCGGTGTTGGTTTGTGATTTTTGCACAATTTTTTCAAGTATGATATTAAAGAAGTCACATGACAGCGCGTCACCTTGTCACTAAATCCTTTTTTGACATCAAAGGTCTTGTTGAAATCGTTACCGACCTCGATGGAGCAGCGAAAATTCTCCATTGTTATTCTGCACAATCTAACGAGTTTGACAGGGATGCCAAAACTAAGCATTGCTCTATATACCTCGTCTCTATAGACGCTGTCATATCCGGCCTTTAAATCAATGAAAAGTTGCCGAAGAAAAAAGACTACTGAAGTGTGAAAATTTGATCGATTTTGGATTTTAATGGTGTGAAACCACATTGATAGGGTTCAATAAGATTGTTGGCGGAGAGTTTCACACACTCACACAATATGGCAGATAGGATCTTGTACGCGATGTTGGGGAGACTGATACCTCTGTAATTAACGTAATTGAGGAGGTCTCCTTGTGGATCGGGGAAAGGGTACTGAGATTTCATTCATCAAGCGATTGCGCGCTTCTCGTGCTCTTTTTTCTTATTTTGGACAAGCCGATATTCTTCACGTCTCTTCTGCTCGTAGAGCTCACGAGCAGCCCTCGTTCTTCTTTGCAGCGACACTTTGAATGCCTCTTGTTTAACTGTATATACTTGCCGGCATTCTTCATCAAATCAGAGGTTTCTTGGCGGTGGTCGAGTGAAACGATATATAGGACATTGCACATACGTTTTATCGAGGAGCTCGTAGGGGCACGAGTGCATATTAAGCTTTGTTGACGAATCTAGCATTGATGCGGATTGTCATAACACGTTCGCTTACTTGTCGAAAGTTACCCCGACACACAATCCCCAACCTGAAGGATCAGCAGTACTCTTTTATACCCCTACGACAAGGGGTCAGTAACTCGCTTCAGTTTCAGATGTATTGGTTAATGATATGTATTTCTATGTACTTGTTCAACAAAAAGAATTGAGTTGAATTAGAATTATGCTAAGTTTTTATCTGTCATCGCCGATGCACTCCTTATGAGATAAGGCTTCTAAATTTACTATTTCTTTTACCTTTTAGTTTCTGTTTTTTGAAAATGATATATTTATCCATATATTTCAGGTTTGGATTTGTATGCGGATAAATTGATTGCAGAGGGAACTGTTACAGCTGAAGAAGTAAAGTCAGTTCGCGCTAAATACGAAAAAATTTGCGAAGAAGCGTTCGAATTAGCCAAAAAAGAAACACACATTAAGGTGAGATATGTGTATGTTTGCGATCAATTTTGATTTATTACGGGTATAAACTTTACAGATACAAACATACATATGTATTTACATACATATATGTTTAATTGAATATAAGAACTTAATAAATTAGAAGAATAAGAACTTATTACATAATAATAATATTAAACGCATCAGGGCAACATAGACTCAAGGCCCAGATTTTTCGCAAGCATTTGGGTTGTGCGAGGTTTTATTCTTCGGACGAGTGGAAGAAACAGACCTACAGTTTAATGTCGTACTATGTCGTACTCTTTTATGACTCGGATGTTTGTCTCGTATTTTTATAAGGGCATATTAAGTTTCATACGTAGTTTGTAATATAGACTAGTTTAAACCTTGCCCGCTTCGCCAGGCACATACACAGCGCGTCGAATGCATTTTTCTATTGTACTCAGCTGTATGTACATATGTACAACAACGGTATCACACACAAAAATGTTAGTTTTTTTTCATTGTTTTTGAATGTTTTTGTATTTTATTTTTTGCCTGTGACCTTTGTTTCGTAATTATCTACATTTTAAAACACTGTTTTTAAATAACATTTGAAAAATACATATTTATGATCAATCGCAAACTGATTTTCCACTGGAATATGACTTGTAAGTTTGAAGACTGAGAATACCAATTTCTGCCAATGCTCTGCACGTGTTGCATTTCGATTGCTTTATTGTCGCCTGGAAAACTAGATTCCATCCATTTTCGAAGTCCTTTATGAAATATTTCATTATAAATAATTATATGCAACTAACCATGTAATGTGAAAAGCTAAGCTCTAGGTCCAGTACGAACTTTATCTCCAATAATGTTTGTTTAACTTTTTCATTAACAACTTTCAATAATTTAATTTCAGTACAAAGATTGGATTGATTCACCATGGTCTGGTTTCTTTGAGGGTAAGGATCCACTCAAATTATGTCCAACTGGTATCAAAGAAGAAACATTAGTGCATATTGGAAACAGATTTTCAAGCCCTCCACCAAATGCAGCTGAATTTGTAATTCATAAGTACGAACTGTCAGTTTTGTGTTTGATTTTATGTAATTTTTTTTTTTTTTATATTTCAGAGGTTTATTGAGAGTGTTGGCTGCTCGCAAAGACATGGTAGACAAGCGTACTGTTGATTGGGCGCTTGGAGAAGCCATGGCTTTCGGCTCTCTTCTTAAAGAAGGAATTCATGTCCGTCTTTCTGGTCAAGATGTTGAACGTGGTACATTTTCGCACCGTCATCACGTTTTACATCACCAGTTGGTTGACAAGGCCACTTATACATCACTTTGTCACTTGTACCCGGATCAAGCTCCCTATTCGGTGTCGAACAGCTCCCTTTCTGAATTTGCTGTGCTTGCATTTGAGCACGGTTACTCAATGACTAATCCAAACGCCCTAGTACTCTGGGAAGCTCAGTTTGGTGACTTCAGTAACACAGCGCAATGCGTTATAGATCAATTTATTGCAAGCGGGCAAGCGAAATGGGTGCGTCAGTCTGGATTAGTTATGCTTCTGCCCCACGGTATGGAAGGCATGGGACCCGAACATTCATCAGCAAGATTAGAACGTTTCCTTCAGCTATCTGCGGATGATGCTGACTACTTCCCCCCGGAATCCGATGATTTTGCTATTAGACAACTGCATGATATTAATTGGATCGTTGCTAATTGTACAACCCCAGCAAATTTGTTCCATATTTTAAGGAGGCAAATTGCTATGCCCTTCCGCAAACCTTTGATTTTGATGACACCGAAATCATTGTTGAGACATCCAGAAGCCAGAAGTAGCTTCGACGAAATGTCGAAAGGAACTGAATTCAGACGCATCATCCCAGATGAAGGTCCCGCGTGCGAGAACCCGGACTGTGTTAAGAAAGTGGTATTCTGCACAGGAAAGGTGTACTACGATCTTACCAAGACACGAGCAGATCAAAAAATGGAAAGCCAAGTTGCTATTGTTAGGGTAGAACAGGTATATTAAATATATGCTAAACAAATTGTTTGAGGTAATCTTGTCATTTGTTTAAATTTGTCAGATATCCCCATTCCCATTCGATCTGGTGAAGGAAGAAGCGAATAAATACAAAGGAGCCGAACTTGTTTGGGCTCAAGAAGAACACAAAAACCAAGGTGCATGGACATATGTTCAACCACGCTTCCTCACAGCACTCAATTCTTGTCGCGACATCAGGTAAATGGTTATATTTCTTTCAAAAGTATTATTTTGTTTCTTTTTTTTAATGTATGTAGGTTTTATTTTCGTTATTTAATTTCTAAATAATTTAAAATCTGCTCGCATACTGCGCCATGTGTGAACATTAAAGTTAGCATAGTTTATTTTTTCAATAATATTGTAATATCTTCTGGCGTATTTTCCTCCCTTTTTTCTTCTATTAGTATGCAAATAAAATCTGTCGCACATTTCATTGGTGGCATGGCTTATTTAATACAACGAGTATTTATTTATATTTTTGGTTTTGTATTTAATTGATTTATTGTGAGTGCCAATTTGATGATTAGTTTTGTTTCTCAAGTGCTATATCACTCAATACGAACTGAAAATGTGTTGTTTTTCCAAATGTTTTAATTTTTTGTGAGCCCACCCTGAATGTACTTGAAAATTATTGTGTTCCAGCCCGAATGGCCAAGATGTTTCCCCATCCATTGCCACCACTAGCAAACAAAATAACCCTAGAGTTAACAGTGGAACATGGTTGAGCCGCGTGTTTGTCCAAAATCAATCATCTACACAAAACACCGACGATACATATTATGACAAACACTTCGATCTGAAATTCGATTCACGCAAAGATTTTAATAGACCCTCAGACGGAAATGCTGCTAAGTCCCGTAACACAAAAATTGGAAGAAAAATTAGGTGAGGGACGGGAATATAAATCGCAATAATTCGATTTTTAATTGGATGTTTTACTCAAATGAGAATACCTTCGTATTTCATTTGGCTTTTAAAAAAATATTAATGCATTTAACCCCTCTTTTTTGATTTCTTTTATTTGAAAGATTTTCTATTCTTTTTTTTTTTTTTTTGTAGTACCATACATAATCATCAGTTGTATTAATAAAGTGCATTAAAACGTAGATAACAGTAGTGGAAAAGGTTCACACGAAGTGTGTGGGGATATAATTTTGTTTATCCGAATTGGCTTGTATTCTGAATTCCCATCATCATCTAAACTCCCCAACCACAATGTTAGAACACTTTCCAAAACATAATATTCAGTGTTGAGAACTAACATTCTATACTTTTAATTTTACTTACATACCATTTGATTTACGTAATTGGTTAATATTTTATTTAATTCTATTTAAATTTTTTTTTTTTTTTAAATAACCAATGCTCCGTAATATGTATGTATATCCTTTATTGTGTAGAATAACAGATTGGTGTGTGATATAAGTGTTTCCTTAATTTTTGTTTCTTTATTTGCATATTGTTTAAACGAGAATACATATATATTTTTTTATATGACGTGTTGCGATGTAAAAACGATTTTAATATGTTTTCTTGCTAAAATAAGGTGAGATAGACTTAATTGGAAAATAACGAGATTTTCCTTTTATTGTTACGAGGTTTGGGACTGATCGATTTTTGTAGACTTCTAGCAATAACCGTATATGAAATCTTGATTTAAATAAGTTATCAATATGTTCTGTTTTTATTTTGTTGTTTCGAATGGCTAAATACACAAGTTGTCCTTAGATCCTTGTACATAAATTGAAAGGGTTTCGTGGTTTTGTAATAAGAAAAATAAATTATTTTCTTTAACAAAGCATCATATAACCTCGTGCATTAAGGGTCACTTCGGTTTTTAGAAAGGTGAACCTGGGAAATTAAAATATCCCTACATATGTATGTCTGTATATACGTATTCTGATCTTAGAAAAAGCTTAAATAATTAATATTTGAATACAGTGGTAAACTAATTACTTAATGAAATAAACATCTTAATAAGAAAAGTGTTGTAAACTATGGGAATCATTTGTTGTATGAGTGGTATCTGGTTCAAACGATTTCTTATTTTTTTTCCAAGTCTGTCCAGTTCTTGTCCTAAGGTCGACGAATATTCGCGTTAAATGTGGGGATTGACGAGTAAACTGATCCAGAGTTAATCTATTTTTATAGGGCCTTACTAACAACGAATTTAGTAATTAGTCGTGACTTAAAAAAGGTGTCGACTTAAATATTAATACACACTTAAGTCTAAGTGTACTAATAATGTTTTAATGGTCGGCTTTTACTTAAACTTGGCTCTTTCAAAGAATTTACTACATTTTCATTGAATCATACATAACATTGGTTTGACATTTCATATTTGCACTTGAATTTGAAATTTTTATTGTCTTCCATGGTGCTATAAGGACAGTGGTTATTTAAAATTGAATTGAATGTTTATTTTACATACCAATATCAGGAGACGCCTATACACTTGGCATTCAAAAGTCGAAATAAACAAAATCAGCTGAGATTGTTTTCTTCGCTTATTTATACATATAAAGACGTGATACCAATACACTGAATTTAATACTTTTTGTTGGTTCTCTTTTCCCTCCTAAATGGAAACTGGAGGGAATTTTCTTTTTAAAACTCTAATATAATATTATTTTCATCAGACAATAACTTTGTATAACGAAATATGTAGTAATTAATTGTTTTAATGAAACATTCATGAAAAACACATTTTTACTGTAAAGTATTTCAGTAAATAATAAAGAAGATAAAGGAATTTTTAAAATTCATGAAAATCGAATGACGCTTATACAGTTTCAGCTAAATTCAATTACCATTTTACGCATAATTTTAGTATTCTAGATAACAAATCTAATCCTTTTTATTATTGTTCGTGCTATTAATTTATTACATTGGCATTACTCTGGTCTTTAATGACATATTTGTAAAATTAAACATGGCTTTCTGCACATTAAAATTTAGCTCCATACTAGCACTAAAGTCGACTATTAAATTCGTTATTGGTACACACATTTTGGAAAATGTAGAGATTATACTTAAGCCGTATACTAGATTTGGTTGTTAGTAAGGCCCATACTCTTTCAATATAATTGTTCGAGCTTGTATAAATGGGTTTTTCTTATGTGGCCTTTATATAAGACCGTAAAAATATAACCATCTTTCCATTTGATCTAATTACTGTTTATTTTTAAAAAATAGTTTTTTAAAGAATTATTAGCTTTCAGAAAATATGTAAATAAATGTTCGTAGTTGTTGTGTTTAACTGCAATTATTTACTAGTTATTTGTGAGCAGATATATTATAATTCTTGGTTGTACTGTAAAAAATTCCTTTATTAGTAAATATTAGAAGTAATGTAGGCTTTAGTCTAGTGTAGGTTTCTCGATCAAAAAATCAGGTCAGTCGCTATTAAAATCGAATATTGGAGTTGTGAAAATGTTAAATTTTCCAGGGCATTGGATTTCTACCAGATATTGGGCCTTACTAACAACCAAATCTAGTATACGGCTTAAGTATAATCTCCACATTTTCCAAAATGTGTGTACCAATAACGATTTTAATAGTCAGCTTTAGTACTAGAATGGAGCTAAATTTTAATGTACAGAAAGCCATGTTTAATTTTACAAATATGTCATTAAAGACCAGAGTAATGCCAATGTACTAATTTAATAGCACGAAAAATACTAAAAAGGATTAGATTTGGTATCTAGAATACTAAAATTATGCGTAAAATGGTAATAGAATTTAGCTGAAACTGTATAAGCGTTATTCGATTTTAATGAATTTTAAAAATTCCTTTATCTTCATTACTATTTACTGAAATACTATGCAGTAAAAATGTGTTTTTCATGAATGTTTCATTGAAACAATTAATTACTACATATTTCGTTGTACAAAGTTATTGTTTGATGATAATAATATTGTATTAGAGTTTTAAAAAGAATTGTTATGCAATCCAGCTTCCATTCAGGAGGGAAAAGGGAACCAACAAAGAGTATTAACTCCAGTGCACTGGTATCACCGCTTTATACGAATAAACAAGCAAAGAAAACAATCTCAGCTGATTTTGTTTATTTCGACTTTCGAATGCCAAGTGTGTATGCGTCTCCTGATATTGGTATGACAAGCATTCAGTTAAATTTTAAATTATAACCACTGTCCTTATAGCACCATGGAAAAAAATAAAAATTTCAAATTCAAGTGCAAATATGAAATGTCAAACCAATGTTATGTAGTAGATTCAATGAAAATGTAGTAAATTCTTTGAAAGAGCCAAGTTTAAGTAAAAGCCGACTATTAAAACATTATTAGTACGCTTTAGACTTAAGTGTGTATTAATATTTAAGTCGACACATTTTTTAAGTCACGGCTAATGATTCGTTGTTAGTAAGGCCCAATGTATATAAAAAAAAATTAAAAAAAAAACTCTAGTCGATGAATGTAGTTAAAAAAAACATATTTTCAATTTGAAAGGATCATTTGAAGATAACCAGAAGAAACAACGTTTAAAGGATATATCCTTGAGTATACTTGTAAGCGGCTTTCAATTGTTGGACACCAAACACCATTTGGGAAGATAAATTATATAACACACCATGCCTTTGACATCGACAATTTGTAGGGAGATTGAAATATTACTCCAATCACAGACATTTTATGGTATTATTAGTGTCCGAAATTTTGGAAATGGAAATTTTACACTTCTTTCCTACCGAATTGAGCATGCTCTAAAAACCTTCATTTATTATAAGTCAACACGTCTATTAATTATTGAAATGAAAACTTTACATTCCATTACCTATGAATTTATGTCGGGATGAGTTATGAACTTATAATTTATTGTTATTTAGTAATAATCCCAATTCAGTCTTTTTTTACAATCAGATTAGGCTTAAAACTGAATATTTTGCTAATGATTGTTATTTTACTACAGAAAACATCGTTTGTAAAGATAGAAAGTTTAGCTAAACTAAACTAAATGTGCACTCTCAGTTTTCCAGTTGCATATCTATTTGAAACGGACTATTACAAAATCGAGTGAAGAGGCGTGCGCCTACCCAAAATTTAGTCCCAATTCCAAATATTTGGCCCAACAGGCCTTTACTGGAGCCAATGACTAGTTTGTCCGTGCTATATTATTTACAAGAATGGAGAAATCCTACCGTTTAATATAGTATCCGAAGTAGTAGTAGTATCGTCACTAGAAACATGATTTAATATGAAAATTATTTTGTTTTTGATACGTTTCTTGCAAAGTTAGAAGGAATGATTTTTAAGCAAGCAGTATGAAACGAAAAGTTCGATTTTTATAATAGTCAAATTAGTCGGATATTAATTGTTCACTCATAGAGGTTCCTATATACATACTTAGTTGAAAGCCTGTATAATATTATATTTACTTACAGGTTTATTAACTTCAAGCGCTAGATGATATTAAATTAAATGTGATTCTTTTAGAGATTTGTTGATGAGTGTACATCGAACACAGACTTGAATGTCCAACTGTACATGCACTGGCCATACAATTAGAAATAATAACTTTAAACAATTTTCATATATCAGTATTTTGTTTTTAGCGTCACTGGATTTGACTAGTACCGTTATTCATTGATTGCTGGAATGTATGTTTCTCACATGTGTTTTTATGAACTTGAATAGTTTTCAAAAGTCGTAATTTTAAAAGTTTTGTAGTCGAAATTAAAGCTGGACATACATACAATTAGTAACGACAACAGAGTTATCGAATTTGTTTAAAATTTAGCTTTGTGAGTAGATTGTTTTCGTTTTATTATCATTGTTTTTACAATATTAACTATTATACAGTAAAGAAATTAGTAAACATAAGTCTTGCAAACCATACCAAAACGATTTAGCTGTTAAAAGAAAATGGTTTTTGGTGCAATACAAGTTTATAAAAAGACTCGCAGCTTTGATAATCCTAAAAGAAAGTCGATAGACCGAATAACGACACCAAGAGGAGACAGACTTATATGCCCAATAAGCAAAGCTGATCCTTTCTTGGCTTCTGAAGAAATATAGGTCATTTTTGTCCCTTACATCGGTCAAGAACTATCAGCTAGGATCATAAGCCTAGCATTGCACGAAAAAACCATGTGTCCAAAAAGAATCTAAAGAGGCGATTAGATTCTGGTAAGATCCACAAGGACAAACCGTTAAAATTTTGATAAACAATTCTTTACTTTAATGAATCTAAATTTAACCTGTTTGCTTCAGACCGTTAAGTTTATGTTAGATCACCTCAGAAGTTCTTCCCCGGATATTTTGGTATTTTTTGATTCAAAAATACACCCTGAATACTGTTAAGAATGGAGGAGGAAACATAATGGTTTTGGTGCATTCTCTTGGCATGGTGTTGGTCCAATAGTGCTGATAAGTGGTCGAATGAACCAACACGTCTATAAAGGTATCACGGGACGTCATGGAGCCTTATTCCTTTGCACACATATCCATAAGTTATGTATTCCAGCACGATAATGATCCAACGCACGCCTCAGGGGTTGTAAAGTAGTAGTTTATGGACACAAAAACGAATGTTTTGGATTCGCCGGCCCAAAATCCGGACCTGAATCACATCGAAAAGTTATGGGCAGACGTCAAACGAGAATTAAAAACCAAAAAATTCTGACGAGCTTTTCAAAAAAAAAAATTAAGGAGGTCTGGGAGGGTCGAGAGTTTGCAAAAAATTTTGGGCGCCGTAATAAAAAACAGATTTTCTTACAAGAAATAATTATTTCATTGATATTATTTCGAACGTTTTTAATGAAATGACAATTTTTCGTTTCCGTTGCTAATTGTATACAAATACAAATTTTTGGCGCAATTCCCTAGGCATGGGACCCAGGGCCTAGCTTCTCACAACCATTCGTGCTGTGCGTGTTATATTTTTTACAGGATTTGAAGGGACCTACTGTTTAATGCCGTATCCGAAGGACAATTTTTGTTTTGAGAAGCAATTTTATGGCAGTTTTACTCTCGTATGTTTGTTAGACGCTCGCGAGAGGTGGAGCAGTGAAAGAAATTTTAGATGTTGTCTGCGGATCGAACTTCGAACACCTCGCTCCGTAGTGTAACGCACTAACCACTTGAGCCACGGCGGCGCCCACAATTTTTTCTAATTGTATTGCCAGACACTAACCAGTCCTAACAGATTTCCTAAACAAAAATTATACTTTCACGGATTGTTAAATAGTTGTTTCTAATTCTGTGGCCGCCACTGTGCATACGTATGCGGTAGGAACTCGATTTTTGCAAACTAATTGAAACCGACCCTGTTGCTGCTACTGAATATCTTAAAAACTCTTATTCAATCTAACAAATAATACAATAATATGATCACCCAAAACCAATCCCCAAAATATGTATATAACTGATTTTGGGCGATTTAACATTTTCGTTAAATTAGTTAAGTCTGTTTAAAACGAATTCTAACATTAAATTAACGACCACAGCAGAATGTTGATTCTTCTTAATATGTACGACGATCGTTAAGAAGCAACGAAGCGGAGCGAGCGGTGAAGTAATTTTAATTTAAATTAATGGCACCGTTTTTTTTCATAATAAAGTCCAAATCTCCTCTTGGACATAACTGTACTTATAAAAGTACAATAAAGACGACTAAACGTTCATCCCATTGACATACTATACATGGACTGCTAGTGAAATGTCATTTTCATACAACCTCTGCGAAAAAAGTGTCGCCAACATAACTAGCGGTCGGAGTTCGGAGCGGCAAAAATGTCCGTCACCTTGCAATTCTTCATAGAACACTAGAGGCACCTATTGGCGCTGAAGTGATTTACTGAGTACAACCGTTGAAATTCAAATTGTTGCGGTCATCCCTTCGAACAGATGTCGCCAAAAAATTTGAATAATAAGTTGTAATTTATGTGTTTTGTTGCTTTAAAGATGAATGAATTGCATTGCAAATTGCAATTAATTATACAGCACTTAATTTTCCATCATTTTTACTTCAAGTTTTCTCCGATTTTTTAATTTTAGCGTAATAATCACAATAATTAAATGTATACTCGTTTTCACGTCCAACCTCAAACAAAGTGTGAGCTTCGAAATTTTTCCGCTCCGAACTCGGACCGCTAATGCTAATATTGGAACCGGTGTGAAGTTGGCTACTAGCAGTCCATGAATAGTATGTCAATGGTTCATCCAATATTATACCAACACTAGCTCCGCTCCGCTTCGCTGATCCTTAGCGTTCGTCATTCATCATAAAAACGTACATAGGTTAGGTCAGTCCTTGTGGACTGAACTTGTCCATAATGGACTTATATCTCTGCTTTGGTATTTTCAAATTTTTATTTTTTGGTCGATCTGTCATAGTGAAAAATGTTGGACGATGTAACATTTTTCAGACCTGCCTTAAAATCCGAAATACAAAATCGCCCAAAATAACTTTTTGGGTATTTTGACATTATGTCAAATCACACAAAAAATAAAAATGTCAAATCGCTTATCATTTTTTTTGGTGATTTAACATTTTGACAGGATAGTCCTTATGTTCAGATAGTACTGAAATTTGTTTTTCCTGTTGCTCGAACTCTTTTGTTTTATATCTATGTTTTTTTAATTCGCCCTGTTATACATACTAAACATATATGTTTGGAATAAACTTGAGAATCCATCTCCTCAATCATTCATTCCCTATTGAATTCTTACTTATTGTATTCTAATAGTATTTCCCCTTATTTTAATATAGTTTCCTCGGTATAGTTTAATTAGTTTAATAAGTGTACATAAGCAAGAAAAAGTCTAGCTAATGTTGGAGAAACTATCATGTAAAGTATAAACTGAGGAGGAAGCTAACTTTTTTTAAGATTTTTTTTCTGTTTTGTTTGTTTATATATGTAAGTCTCTTCCAAATAACTTTTCCTTCGTTTTCCTTATTACTGTTTAAATTGAATGTAATGAAGCATTTATAGTCTGAATAATGTGTGTGCACGCTTGTTTGAAGTATAATACTTTGCATGTCCTTTATTTGATTGAAATACAAAATGCGCCAAGAAATAGAAAGAAACATTTTATTTTGTTTTAGAATTGGCAACAAGAATTATTACAATTTATTATCCACGAGATTCTTGGCTATTTTAAGATATAGCAATACAAACGCATTTTTTGTGATCACCATTCATATTACATTCATTTAGTATAAGGCACGTTCTAAACAAAAAGTATTTAAAATTGACTTTTTTCTTCTCTTTTCTATTTATTTATATTTTATGAAATACATAATACACATTTTTGGATGACATCACACAGCTATGTTGGCCGCCCAACTGCAGCCTCCACCGCTACTGGATCAAAGGCTCAGCATATCCGCGAACTGAATGCCCTACTAAATGATGCTATATCAGTCTAGATACATAAAATGTTTGCTGAGAACTAAATAATATAAAACTCATAGTAGTGTTAGAAGTAGCTGACACAATTTATAGTATGTGACCACATAACGCTTTTTCGTTTGATTCAAACAAAAAGGTTATTTTATTATTTATTAATTTATTATCTCAGTTGAGGTTAGATTGTTGTCGTTATTAATTTTCCATCAGTTTATAAAAAAAAAATCAGTTAAAAGTTTATGGACATGTATTTTGTTTTTATTTTTTTTAGTAGTGAGAGCGCTTAAATCACTTGGGTTATGTTTGAATGCGCGTTTTACTTTTAAACTGACAAAATTAAAATCAATGTACCCATAGAATTAAATGTAAAATGGTGAGCTTTAAAGTGCTCTTAAAGAGTTATTTTATGTAACGGAAATATTTTTGATATATTCAGAATCAAATATTGTTTCATTCAACTTTGACCAATAAAAAGATTAATGTTTTTCACGACTGTATTTCTTTTCGAAAAAACTGATTTCATATTATTGTTTATAGCTTCTTTGTGTTAGTAATGTAAGATGTAAAACGAAAAATATATGTGGAAAGAGAAAAATGGCGCTCTAACTTAAAAAAAAAATGTTTTACTAAGAAAGTAGCTTCTTGGTTTGTAATCAAATACACACAACTAAAACGTGATAAAGATCGATATTGATTTTTTTTTAAAGTAATGATTGTTATTTATTATTAGAAATTAACATAAAAATGCACTTACTATTATACCAACTTATTTTGTATTTCTATTGAAATATCAAATGGAAAAATGCGTAATATATCAACAATTCTATACTTGCACCAAATGATTTAAATAAAATGAATGCAAATCAGTTTCTATTTCTCTTAAAAGTGAATGTTGATACTTCAAGTAGATTTATGTATGTATATTTTTATTCGCACGTGTTCCTCTGGTAGTAGTGGTGTTTTCAGAGATTCATCCCAACACATCACACGAAGATTGACACCTCCAGTGCTCTGTGAAGAAAATACCAAGTCTACCAAGGCAGCCATCAGGGAACTTAGAAAGTTGTAGATCTTAATTAAGTTAACCAGTCGTTGTGGTTCAAGGATGTTAACAAAGTAGCAATAGAAACAAATGGCCAGACTGCAGAGCACAATATAAAACCAAACTATAAAACAGGTAAAAAACCAAATGTAGAAATGATGCTGAAACAAGACTGTAATCAAAAATCTGCCCAATGGGAAGTTCACTATGGCCGGAACTTTGTAAACCACAATCACTCCAACGATGACTTTAAAGGAATATATGAAAGTTGGTGGATTGCTATGACTCCAAAACCCAAATTATAGAAAGCGCCATAGATCCCATATTATTTTGGCACTGCATTGCTCGCTTTCTCTTTGAATTTGAGCTACATATGTATGTATATGTACATATATGTAAGAAACGAAAACGCATGTCTACCGACGAAATTTGGAATTTTACCTTAACGAGGTCCTGACCCGTGAAGAGTCTCTGCCTGAGACACAGCAGCCTTCCACTCGATCCCGGGCACGCTGCTTCCAGATGTCTAGACCAAGCGCTCTGGCATCCGCGATAGATTGATCCTAAAAATGGAGGTCTTTCTTGTCGTTTCGAACCTGGGGGCTGTGATTCGAAGACCGTCTTTGCTGGAGCATTGTTGCCGATTCGCTCGATGTGGCCCAGCCAGTGCAGTCGACGTATTTTGGCTTTTTGGACTACATCTACATCTTGGTACAGCGCATAGAGTTCGCGGTTGTCTCTTATCCTTCATTCCCTCCTCGCATACAGGACCGAATATCTGCTTTTCTGCTTATCGTCCAACACTCGGCTCCATACAGTAGAACTGGCAGGATAAACTTTTTTTTTTGTAACGTTTGGAATTTTACCTTACCAGTAAATAAAAGTGTGAAAATGGGACAAACGTGATGACCAATTTTTGAAACCAAAATATGCAGAAGTGATCTTGAAACTTCATAGTGGTGTTTTCAGAGATTTATCGACACCTCGAAACTGCGAAGAAAATACCAAGTACATATACCAAGGCATCAGAAGTTAATTCTAAATTTATTCGTTGTGTTTCAAGAGAGAAACATTTGTCATAATCAACCTTATTGCGGAAGTCGTCTGATGAAAACGAAAGATGACATTTATCGAGTCGTTTGGTTTCTGAATTAGCATTACGTAACAGAAACGAGACCATTCTTAACACGCATGTGGAATTCTTCCCACAAAAAAGAACACTAGATAATGTACAGGTTTTCATAAGGATCTTTACTTTATTTGACATTTGAAAATTGGTTCGCAGTGAATATTTACACATTTGTTTCAAAGGTTTTTTTTTTGTGAGTAAGGGACAATAAAAAAAATAACAAAATATGAAGAGTGGAAATATTGTTTTTCGAGCAACGACGAGGAGGAAGACTCAAAAAAGATTTTGTATTAAGAAGCAACTTTTTCCACTTATTCTGTGTACGCAGACTGACTCGCTCCGTACTGTTATCACGGTCTTCGACGATGAAAGTCTTCACTATATACTTGAGTGGTAAAGAGAGAGTAGAGTCGACTTTTGTAAATACATGTGTACATCGAATCCAAAGTTGACATTGTGCATATACAACATCTCTTTTAGCTAGTATTCTAAATAACGACGATCTGTAGTGGTTCTCCGATTACGACCACTGTGTTAAAAGACTAGGATTTGAATGCAGTAAAATCTAATAAAAATATTGTGTTTGTATGCAATGGTTGCTTAGATAATAAAAACACCATAAAAAAAACATTAAAAGAATTTTTAAAATCGGTGCAGTTAAATAAAGAAAGAAAGAAATAAAGAAAGCAATGTCTTTCATCCGCGGAACTCAAAGCACTTAACAAATCCAATCTAAAAGTACAAGTTGGAAAAATGACAGAAACGTATGCAAGCCAATAACAAAACTGACCGCCAGTTATACTGAAACCAAAATCAAAACAAAGTGTAGAAAAAAACATACAGAAAAGCTACAATCCGTCTGGAACGGATCGTATGATACCCTATCCTCCTCTCTATAAAGTGGGCTTGGCCAAATTGCATTTTGTACTCAAATATAGCCATAATGTCGAACGTTTGAGGATGTTACATGTAAAATTTTATCAAAATAGGTTTTTTGATGATAACGCCCCCAAAAAGTGGGCGTGGCCAAAACTCTTCTATGGCTGAATTGTAGGGAATCTAAATACCCAAATATTTGGTCTTAACAAAATTTTTCGGTTTCATATAATTTAGTGAAGTTATAAAAAAGTAGGCGTGGCAGTGGGCGGATGTAAAAAAATTTTACACTTGTACTGTATCTTTTTCTTGGAAGCCCAGATATGAAATTTCAGCGTCCTAGTTAAAAATTTAAGGCCCAAAAATCGGTTTTGTGATGAAAACGCCCCCAAAAAGTGGGCGTGGCCAAAACTTTTGTACAGGTGGATTGTAGGGAATCTGAATGCCTAAATAAACAAAAATTTTCGGTTTCATATAATTTAGTGAAGTTATGAAAAAGTGGGCGTGGCAGTGGGCGGATTTCAAAAATATTTACACTTGTACTGTATCTTTTTCTTGGAAGCCCAGATATGAAATTTCAGCGTCCTAGTTAAAAATTTAAGGCCCAAAAATCGGTTTTGTGATGAAAACGCCCCCAAAAAGTGGGCGTGGCCAAAACTTTTGTACAGGTGGATTGTAGGGAATCTGAATGCCTAAATAAACAAAAATTTTCGGTTTCATATAATTTAGTGAAGTTATGAAAAAGTGGGCGTGGCAGTGGGCGGATTTCAAAAATATTTACACTTGTACTGTATCTTTTTCTTGGAAGCCCAGATATGAAATTTCAGCGTCCTAGCTCAAAATTTAAGGCCCAAAAAGCGGTGACATACGGACGGACGGACGGACGGACGGTCATCGCTCAATCGATTTCGCTATTGATGCTGATCACGAATATATATACTTTATAGGGTCTATCTCGATTATTTCTCTATGTTACAAACTATGTGTCAAACTTAATATACCCTTAGGATAGGGTATAACAAGAGAAGATTTAAAAAAGATTGTTGACCCATCAAACTTAAAGATCAGTGACATAGCGCCAAGAAATAATGGGGTTAAAATCGAATTGGATCAGGTTTAAGTTAACTTTCCGCAGCATACGGGAGATTGGTTCATTGGAGCCATGTAAGGTGCGGTGGGTCGGAAGATAGAACAAACGGGGGCATTGCAAATTACGTGGGTTAGTGTTGAAGAAAATTAAGTTGTAAAGAGATGCGCAATCGATGGAGCCTGAGAGCAGTCGATGAATGAAAAGAATGTCTGCAATAACTCTACGTTTCTCAAGTGAATTCAGATTGATAAGGTTAAGACGGTCTTGATAGGGAGGCAGGATAAGTGGGTGATTCCACAATTATGCTATGTCCCCGCCAAAACTAAATCCGGGATTTAGCTATGATTTCCCTAAATCTACCTAAATCGTCACTAAATCACGAGGATTTACCATAGGATTTGACGTTCATGAATCCTATCTACATAAATCCGAAATTTATAATAGGCGTTTTTCTTTTTTAGTTCAGAACAGAGCTCTGAACAGAGCCTGAACATGTCGAGCGCGCTCTGAACGGAGCACGCTCTAAACGCTCTGATATATTTAAGAAACACGATTGAGCAGTACCTGTCATATGACTGCAAAATTAATCGACCATTCATGCTTTTTGTCCTCTTAAACACTAAAATAGCGTTTATACACAAATAAAGTTTTCATTTAATTATTAACTACTAATAATTATTTAAAAACAAAGCCTCGAACTCCATTTCAATTGTTTTCGATTTCGTTTTCTTATTGCTTTACCCCTTGTCAAACGTCAAATTCACTGTGCTCGGGTTTTGCTCAGGATGTTCAATCAATTCATGCTGAGCTGATAGAGCGCGCTCGGAGCGCGCTCTAAACGAAAAAAGAAACACGAATCGAGTGCTCTAAGCGCTCTGAACTAAAAAAGAAACACAAACATTTTTTTTGACAACTCAGGCTCTGCTCTGAACTAAAAAAGAAAAACGACTAATAATTCCCACTTAAATCCTCATGCGACACAAATCGAACAATCCTTTTTTATGTCAGCACGTCATTTTCGTTTGCTGACAAAAAAAAAATGTAAACGTAAAAAAAAATCCAAAGTGTATTGAGCAAATCAGGTTTTAAATCATTTTTGGTAATCATTTTAGTAATTCTGATCTTTAATTAATTATAGACAGCAATACAATTTGTATCCACTTCCAAAAATTAAAAAACAATTTACCAACCGTGACAATCTTCTTCACAGCAAACGTCAATATAAATCCTAAATCCCGGTGGGGACAGCCTACGTATGTAAATCTAAATCTTTTTTCACTAAATCCCGGATCTAGTATTGGTGGGGACATAGCATTAATCATATTACAGGTTAAAAATTCGGAGTAATGCCAAAATCACAATGTTGCGTGCGTGCGTTGAGTCCTTCGTAGGTAGATATTATTTGTCACAACGCACCCAGGCAAAATTTGTAAAACGAAATATCGCGTTGAGGTGGTCGTCCGTTCGGAGGTTAGGAAGAAGATAATATAATGCTGTTTCCTCAAATTTGCCTTACACGAATTCGTGGCAGAAAAAATAGTAGAATATTGCTCTTTATACCCTATCCTAAGGGTATATTAAGTTTGACACATAGTTTGTAACATAGAGAAATAATCGAGATAGACCCTATAAAGTATATATATTCGTGATCAGCATCAATAGCGAAATCGATTGAGCGATGACCGTCCGTCCGTCCGTCCGTCCGTCCGTATGTCACCGCTTTTTGGGCCTTAAATTCTGAGCTAGGACGCTGAAATTTCATATTTGGGCTTCTGAGAAAAAGGTACAGTACAAGTGTAAATTTTTTTTAAATCCGCCCACTGCCACGCCCACTTTTTCATAACTTCATTAAATTATATGAAACCGAAAAATTTTGTTAAGACCAAATATTTAGGCATTCAGACTCCCTACAATACACTCATACAAAAGTTTTGGCCACACCCACTTTTTGGGGGCGTTTTCATCATAAAACCTATTTTTGGGCCTTAAATTTTTAACTAGGCTTCTGGCGAAAAGATACAGTAGAAGTGTAAAATTTCCAGACGGATTGTAGCTTTTCTGTATGTTTGTTGTGGGTTTTGGTTTGCAATAGTAGCAATGCATATGTGTAGAGAGTGTCCCTACTCACTGTAAGTAGATATACTCTGGTAGATATACTCTGTTTGGAACGGACTATAATAGCGTTTACGATATTTACGATATAACGCTGAGGTCACATTTTGTGTTACCCCATAACACCCCATTGTTTCTACAAAATCTGGGTGTTAGAAAGCCAAAGATTTTTTATTCTTCTCAGCGTTGAGTTCGTGTCAAAAACACTGTGTCGGAGCAGAGCAAAATGCAAAAGAAGGGAGAAAGAAATATGAATAAATATGGGGCACAGTTGCACCGTGTAAAAGTACGGCGCGTCTCCAAAAGAGGATATGAAAAAACCCCTGCAACAAAAACCCACCGTGTAAAAGCGC
Organism: Xylota sylvarum; assembly: GCA_905220385.1. Taxonomy (NCBI): domain Eukaryota; kingdom Metazoa; phylum Arthropoda; class Insecta; order Diptera; family Syrphidae; genus Xylota; species Xylota sylvarum. Next base: position 39,061,954 of record LR999959.1, read on the forward strand.
CCAAAGCAGTAAAAAAAAGTTCGTAAAAACATTGAATATTGGAATGCAGTGGTTTCAAAAGCTTTCAAGCAGTCATGGGCGTAGGTAAAGTAAATACTGGCTGGGACAGGTGTAATGTTTTCGAGGAATTAAGGGTTAAGAGATGTTTTAAATGTTTAGGATTTAACCGTGAATCTAATAAGTGCAAAAATAAGTCATCCTGTAGAAAGCGCGGTGGGGATCACGACTCTAGAAATTGTAATGAACCTGAAAAAACGAGTCCGTGAACTGTATGTAAAATGACAAATTTACGATTGGGCATAAATTTACATGAAAACCACAATACCCTGGACTATAAATACCCTGTTAACATAAGGAAACTTGAGGCAAAATAAGGTCGAATTTTATGTTAGCAATTAACTTCCCTTTCTTGCATAAGTGGAATTCTTTTAAATATTCAGGGGATAACTGGAAACTTTACGTTAATTGAAGATCTTGTGGCGCAAAATGATTTAGACTTTATATTATTGATAGAAACCCATCTATGGTATGTAGTGGATGGTAGTGGAAGTTGTGAAGTTCATTTACCGGGTTATAAAAGTTATGACTGTCTAAACAGTTCTAGGCACACCGGCGGAGTTACAATATATGTAAAACGTAGACTTAAATCGTCCCATAAGAACATCCTTGTTCGAGAAAAACAAATCTGGATGTCATCAGTTAAAATAACATACATAAGGGAAGTGTGGAATATAATTAAAATTTACATATCAAGAACAATTAAGGTAACTGAATTTTGTGATATAGGTTGAGTTCCAAAATGTAAAAAAAAATAGTTTCCATGCGGTAGTTCTATTCTTTTGATGCGCATCTGCAACGCAACTTCGATAATTTGTATACATTTTACACTGTACAAGTTTGATGTTTCGGAATGCAGTTTATACAAAGCAGGCAGTTGTCAAAATTAAAATGACAAACTTTGAATTAAAAATAAATTTATATGAGTGATTTGAATTTTAAATGAAAGCATCGAAAAAGTTATAGATGCATAGTTTCCTCAGTTGATGCGCATCGATAACTTTTAGGATACGTTTAGAAACTTGCAACTTTATCAAAACTTTCTCATTTGACTTTTGGAACTTTGCATCTATGACGCATCTGAAACATTTTGGAATGCACCCATTTTGACTGAGTGGTTCATATGGCAATATGAATGAATGTGAATACACAATAATAACAGTAGATTTTAATATAGATTTTAGAACAACAATAAGTTGGAATTAAATTATGTAAATCAATTTCTACTCAATTTAGGTCTCAGCCAATTAGTGAAACAGCCAACAAAAATCACAAACTCATCGAATACACTGATTGATGATTTATTTATTTGCTAAATGAATATACATACTACAAGTGCGAGTGTTACAGTAAAACAAGGTTTTAAAATATCGGGTCATAAGACATTATACATAGAACTATTCACAAAAGAGTATATCGCGTCAACCAAACCGTATTAAATTAGTTAAACATAATAAAAAAGTCTTATAAGTGAATTTAATAATAAACTCTTACTCGATTCGGTTGAATGCGTTAATTTAAGTGTGGGGAAATTTGAGGGTCCAGTAAAAAGCGCAGAAAAACCATGACAATAAATAAAGTGTGCAGTATGGTAAAACCGGGAATTGGTTCATCTTAAGCGGGAAAAAGTTACAGTAGGACTATTATAACGAATACAAGGAATAATTGGAATAAACACAAATTTGCTAAAAAAATCTATAAAAACGTAAATGTATTAGTGCAAATATGTACATAAATAAAGAGGAAAACAAGTGAAAGGTCGGTAATTAGAAGGGCCTTCGGAAACATTAACCAAATTTTTAAAAAAGAGAAAAGGCACGTAGTGGTTTTATATTCAATGGTGTTGTTTTAAAATAGGACTTAGAAATAGCGAATGCGTTAAATAACTTTTTCATTAACAGTTCGAGGGATATAGCCAATAGTATACTACATGTCCCATATTCTGATGCTATTCCAATTCGTGAAAGTAGATTTAGGTTTCGTGAAATTGACTCAAATGAACTTTTAGAAACAGTGAAGTCCGTTAATAAAAAAAAATTACTGCTACGGTTTAAATTGCAAAATTGTAAAGATGAAATATTAACTTCTCTGTTAAAAACAATTATACCAGTAACAAAAATAAAGAACGCTAGGAGCACTGAATAATGGAAACCTATCAATATGGTACATACTTATGAAAAAGTCTTGGAAGCCATCACCTGCAAGCAACTAACACATTTTGTGGATAATAAAGAATTCTGTGTGTTAAACAGTCGGGTTTTCGACGAGGTCACTCTTGTGAAACGTCTATTAGTTGGGTTTCTTAATTAGTGGAAGAAATATATTAAGAAACATACAGAAAAGCTACAATCCGTCTGGAACGGATCGTATGATACCCTATCCTCCTCTCTATAAAGTAGGTGTGGCCAAATTGCATTTCGTACTCAAATATGGCTATAACCTTTACGTTACATGTAAAATTTTATCAAAATCGGTTTTTTGATGATAACGCCCCAAAAGAGGGCGTGGCCAAAACTGTTCTATGGGTGAATTATAGGGAATCTGAATACCTAAATATTTGGTCTTAACAAAATTTTTCGGTTTCATATAATTTAATGAAGTTATGAAAAAGTGGGCGTGGCAGTGGGCGGATTTAAAAAATTTTTACAGTTGTACTGTATCTTTTTCTCAGAAGCCCAGATATGAAATTTCATCATCTTAGTTCAAAATTTAAGGCCCAAAAAGCGGTGACATACGGACGGACGGACGGTCACCGCTCAATCGATTTCACTATTGATGCTGATCACGAATATATATACTTTATAGGGTCTATCTCGATTATTTCTCTATGTTACAAACTATGTGTCAAACTTAATACACCCTTAGGATAGGGTATAAAAAGGCCTATGTTAATCTCGCAGTTTTTTTCAAACGTTCGGCGTTATAACCATACAAAGTATGGTTGAGTAAAAAATGCAATTTAGCCACGCCCACTTTATAGAAAGGAGGATAGGGTATCATACGATCCGTTCCAGACGGATTGTAGCTTTTCTGTATGTTTTTTATCTAAAACATTGGCTTCAAAACTTTATAAGTACGATGTCCGCGAAAAGGAATTAAAGTGGTTTAGGGGTTTTGAAAGAACGCAAAATGTACGGAAAGAAGAAATAGACAAAATGAACAATTGGCTTTGTAAGACTAAACTTAAAATAAATATGCAAAAGACTAAATGTATGTGTGCTAATACCAAGGTTGTAAATTTGAATATTGCAATAAATGGTGAAACAATTGATTGTGTCCAAGAAATAATAATACCTGAGAGTGTGCATTGACAATAAACTTAAGTTTGATTCCCATATAACAAAAATGTGTTCGAAAAAATCAAAAAACATACAGAAAGCTACAATCCGTTTGGAACGGATCGTTTGATACCCTATCCTAAATTCTATGCAGCTTTATTAAAATGAGCGTGGCATACTGCATTTTTTCTCGAATTACAACGATAACTTCGTACATTTGAGGACATTACGTGAAAAATCTGAATAATTATGTAAGTATTTTGTCTTAATAAAATTTTTGTAAATTTTAAAAAAATTTAGTGAAGTTATGATGGGCGGCGATGGGCGGATTTAAGAAATGTTTACACTTGTGCTTGTCTTTCTCAAAGCCCAAATATGAAATTTCATCCTCCTACCAAAAGGGGTGCCATACAGAAGGACAGACATGGCTCAATCGTTTTCGCTATTGATACTAATCATGAATTTATATACTTTATAGGGCCTGTCTTGATTACTTCTCTATGTTACAAACTAAGTGTTAAACTTAGTATACGCTTAGGATAGGGTATAAAAATAATAAAATATTAAATTAATAATACGAGTTCTTACGCCATGTTGCCGATTCAATTGTTGCTCATTGCTTCACCTCTTTGAAGTACTTCGTCAGTTGATCGAAAAAACAAGTCCAAGTGGATTTTTATTTTCCTACCCAGCAACACTTCTGTTGAGGTAATATTTCTGGGTAATTGTACATTGGGGGTAGTTCTGCAGCATGTAAGAATGTTTGTAGAGCTTGTGCTATGAGTTCCTCCCCTTCCAGCCTCTTAATGTCACGTTTAACCCTATTACCGCCATGTCATTTGACTAACGTAAACTGCCAGGATGTGACTTTCAGACACTAATCCAATTACAATTCATTTATTTTGTTAAAAAAAAGGAAAGATTTAGCTTCGCCTGGTTCCAGTTTGGGTATTTATTCAACCAAATAACTTTTGCTGCAATACCACACACGTCAACGATATTATAAAATTGTGCGAGTCATCTACGCGTTTTTCGCTTTACAGTAAAAGCATGACACATTTGATCTAGCGTGTCTACTCCTCCCTTTGTACGGTTGTAGTACAAATGTATTTCGGATTTATTTTTATTTTGGACATCTATTGCATTGGTATGATCATTTTATGTAAAACTAATAGTACTATCACTTGCGGAAATCGATGGTGGTGCCTCGCGGTCAAAGTAAAGGATTCGTCGCTGAGTACCACAAAAATATTACGCTCTTTTGCCTCAACAATTTGCATATGCTCTCATAGGCTTAACACATTTCCACTCTAATCTAACCAATCCCATGCCAGTAACTCTACGCACAAACCCACTCCGCTCAAACAGCATGCTGTGTCGAGTAAGGTTAAGATAGATCTTTGTAATATGAATTAACTCGTCGACCAACTCAACGCAGTGCTAGACTGCCAAATGCATTTGTAGGTGTACTTTCCTCGGGCATGTAAATCTGAGCGATAATGACAATGGACCGAAAGGAATATGCTCAAAAAAATAAAAAATACACACACACACATAGCACGTTCCTTTTTGCATATTCTGCACATACATAATGTTTTCTATATGCTGTGAAGTCTTTGGGGTGTGTGTGTGTTTATTTTATTGCGAATAACTTATCCGCCTGATCAATGACCTGACACTTAAGCCATAGGCAATGCAGGTTTTTTTGCGAATTTTTGTTATATTTTCTGTTTTTGATTAGTTTATTTTTTGAGCGCTTGAGTAACAGATACATAGTCCCAATATGTAATTCGAGCTGAAGTCTCCATTTACAAATCTATAGCACAGAGCCATGGTGGCTTTCTTAACTCGCTCCAGGATGTTGGTATTCGAGCTTAATTTACTATCTAGAACTAGGCCTAAGTACTTGACCTTGCACCCTACCCTTTTCCAGGATTAGAAGCAGTTCATTCACCACTAACTTCCAAAGAAGAAAGGAGATCGCACCTCCTTATAGTGTACCCCTACTGACGTACATACCTACAGGTGACCTTATGGTGTACCTAACAGAAAAATGGAACCAAAGTATTCACCATCACGGCGAATGCCGAGTAGTTGCCCTTGATATCTCTAAAGCTTTCGATAGAGTGTGGCACAGTGCCCTCTTAAGCAAAATCCTAGATTATGGTGTCGGCAGCATCTTCTCTTCATGGATTGCAAGTTTTTTGAGTAATCGGTCAATACAAGTTGTATTGGACGGATATACTTCTACCCCATTCTCAACCAATGCTGGTGTACCCCAGGGCTCAGTCCTCTCTCCGACCCTGTTTTTAATATTTATTAATGACCTTCTCTCTCTTACTCGCAATCCAATCCATTCCTTTGCGGATGACAGTACTCTTGACTTCACTTCCTCTTTGGCGACTCCACGGCTGAGACCTCAAGCTGTACAGTCTCACCGGCAGCGAATGTCAACCGAGCTCCACTCCGATATTGATGCAATCATCATTTGGGGTGCTAAAAACCGAGTCGAGTTCAATTCGTCAAAAACCCAGTGCTGTCTCCTGTCTCTGAGGCGGGATAACAACGTAGCCAAACTAAAAATGAATGGAGCTGATATTGAGGATTCTAATGGCTTGTCAATGCTTGGCATACATGTTACCCCAGACCTTCGCTGGAATCATCAGATTTCTGAAGCTGCGAAAAATGGCGCTAGATGCCTCGGATTCCTCAAGAGGTGTTAACGTTTTTTCAGTCCTGCAGACTTGGCTACTATTTATAAAGCGTACATTCATCCAAAACTCGAATACAACTCACACGTTTGGGCGGGAGCTCCCGTAACATGTCTGAGTTTATTAGATTGTGTCCAGCGTCAGGCATGTAGATTGATCGGTGACCTATCAATTTGCAACCAAATCCCTTCGCTAGAACATCGTCGGAATGTTGGATGCTTATCGGTCCTGTATCGATATTTCCATCATAGCTTAATCGTACTGCACGAGCGGCCTTTTCCGCACACCTTTATCTTTTGAATCCTATTTTCGGTCGCACAGTCAAATTCAGAAGCACGTTCTTTAGCCATTCAACACGTATGTGGAATGACTTGCCGTCCTCAATATTTCCATCAAATTATGATTTACAAAGATTTAAAGTCAACGCGCATCGTCACCTAACTCTCTTTCCTATCAACTTCTAACTTTCCTATACCTTTTCCTTTCACTCCATCACTGGGTCTATAACTTTAAAGGACTTTAGTCCTAAATGATGCAGAACATTTAAAAAAAAAAAACTGAGACCTCGGCCAGCTTTGAGTTGATGAACCTGTTAGTAAGAAACTAGTTCACCAGTGCGCCAATGGGCGTCTCAATTCCAAGGTTCGACAGTGCGCCTGTAATTGCCTCTGGCTCGACGTTGTTAAACGCTTCCATCATAAGGGAAAGTTTATCTGTGGATAAGATGTTGACATTACCTAGTTATGTATAGAGAAGCTTTGAAGATCTCAAGTTTTCCTTAGCTACGTATGTCCATACACACATACATACATATGTATGTATGTCACCGCCATAAACTCATAGACTTTTTTGTAAGGTGCCATTAAAGTTCGATGTAATGCGACAATCCAGACACAATTCGAAAATGTATTGAAAATTGGATTGACCGGATGGCCTATTGCCATATTCCATTATTAAGCGGAAGGATTACTCTTCTCAATAAAGCAACAATCGTTGGAAAATACCTAAAAGGTGGCCAATGTCATCCTACTCCCTCACACCTCCACTATAAAGTTTTTCTCATGCTTGTACCCATTTCTTTGCTTTGTGCCGAAATTTTACTTCTTTGTATGCAAAATTCCTAATCACACCACCACCCCACTGAGACAAAATTTGTTCGTCCCTTAACCAGACCACCACTTGCACTAAAAACCGGACACATAACTCAAAACTTTTTTATGCCTCTACCAAACCACCACCTAATTAGAAAAACCTACATCTTTTTATTGAGCGAGGAAAATGAAATAGTAATAACCTACTCAATGCTCATAATTTTGTGTAATCAGTTTCTTTACTCATTTTCTTGGCAAAGTCATTCACTCAGTTGCGTAACATGTGGACAAAAATTCAGAGTGAGAATGGAAACCCAAAACCGGTTTTGCTTACTTTGTTTGCACTCATTACTCACTCATCCTGTCATTATAACTCCATTCTCAGAGAGCGATAACATCTTTCTTTGCTTGCGAGAAATGATAACACGCCTCCTAGGCGGTCGAAGCGGAAAAAAAAAAAAATATCGCTTGATGATAGTACTATAAGTTTCATATACAATATACTGTTAAAACGTTCGCAACTAGAATAGTTGCTGTATAAACAATATACAGTTCAGTTTATTTAGCTGTAAGCGAACTGTACATTCAACGCCGTTGTAGTGTCTAGAGTCACTACGTAACAGTTTATGTTCTTTTTAAACATTTTATGTAAAAAGTAAATATTATCAAAACATAAACAAAACAAAAATGTGTATAACAGTAATGTAGTGACCAATAATAAAATACATTGAACTCATTTTGCGTTAAAACATGTTTTAAATTATTTATATTAGTTTGAAATTAAATAGTGACACGCTGTGACTGCGTGGCAGGAATAGGGTAAAATGTATCCAAATCTTTTGGCCTGTCCGTTTGATTGTGGTTGTTAAGATGCCGTTCTTTTATGATCAGTTCTCCTTTCTGTACAAAATTCGATGAATTCGTGGAATGTGAATTGTGTGCCGTTGTCTGACACTTACATTTCCGAACCCAAATCTGCCAAATATCTCTCGAAGGGTTGTAATTCCTGCTATTGAAATAGTGGACCTTACGCAAATAATCTGTGGCCATTTAGAAAAGGCATCGACAACTATGTACGAGAAACATATGTCCTGCAAGAGTCCCGTGATGTCCACGTGGATACGTGACCATTGTTCTGATGGTATAGGCCATGATACCAGTGCGGCTTTGACTGAGACAATCGCTGCTGTTTCACATGCACTACATTCACGAACAAGATGAGTGACATCCTTGTCAATAACCGACCAGTATACAAAACTGCGTACAAGTGCCTTCATTCGCACGATTCCTGAGTGGACAGTGTGTAGCTGCTAGAGTACTCTGTCCACAGCTGTTTTTTCTCTTATTGCCTTTGATGTAACAGGTAAGTTATGGACAACATCTGATAGTACTCGTCTTTAATAATCCTCGTATGTAACGAATGCGATGACGAAATCCTTCTGCATACTAACCCTTTGCGTACTAATGAGCCGGAAAAGTAAGGCTGCATAACCAAATCTTGTAATGTTTACATATTCGATGTACGCGAGCAATGTTAAGGCCCCACGTACGTCGAGATTCCCTTAAGCCCGAATATGCCCAGCATAGGTTGATATGCGCAGCGCAAACCGTCTTCCGTAGATCATCTTATGAAATTTTTTAACGCAGAATGTAAGCGTTAGGGCTTCCTTCTCCGCTTGATTATAGTTTTTTTGTTTTTTTTTGCAGTACTCAGTGATCTTGATACGTTTGCTATCGCTTTTGTTAACACATCGCTGAGCACATGCATAATTACTCCACCTATACCATTCTTGGAATTCTTGTGACTAGTGGAAATTAGTATTCCTGCGCCAAAGTTTGTCCAACGGCACCTAGATTTCCCACATGTTGCAAATTAACTGCCCGTAAAAATTGATTATTTCGAAGAAGGAACCTAGCATGGGAACATCCGGTAGTTCAGGCATAGTTGAAATTGCAGGTGCTTGTGAAGGGTCCGATTTGCGACCATGCTAATCGATGATAAATCCGAGGTAAGTAACTTTTGCAACAAAAAATGGGCAATTCTCACATTTTACCCGGAAACCCCAATCCTTCAATCGCTGAAACACTTCATGCAATTTAACTTTGTGCTGCTCTGCTGATTTTGCAGCTACGATTATGTCATGTATATAACTCGTTGCTCCATCAATGCCCGCCAACATTGAATCCATTATAGTTTGGAATTTGCCTCGAACGCGCTTGACACCACGATGGGTATTTTTATACCCTATCCTAAGGGTATATTAAGTTTGACACATAGTTTGTAACATAGAGAAATAATCGAGATAGACCCTATAAAGTATATATATTCGTGATCAGCATCAATAGCGAAATCGATTGAGCGATGACCGTCCGTCCGTCCGTCCGTATGTCACCGCTTTTTGGGCCTTAAATTTTGAGCTAGGACGATGAAATTTCATATCTGGGCTTCTGAGAAAAAGATACAGTACAAGTGTAAAAATTTTTGAAATCCGCCCACTTTTTCATAACTTCACTAAATTATATGAAACCGAAAAATTTTGTTAAGACCAAATATTTAGGCATTCAGATTCCCTACAATCCACCCATACAAAAGTTTTGGCCACGCCCACTTTTTGGGGGCGTTTTCATCACAAAACCGAGTTTTGGGCCTTAAATTATTAACTAGGACGCTGAAATTTCATATCTGGGCTTCCAAGAAAAAGATACAGTACAAGTGTAAATTTTTTTTTACATCCGTCCACTGCCACGCCTACTTTTTTATAACTTCACTAAATTATATGAAACCGAAAAATTTTGTTAAGACCAAATATTTAGGTATACAGATTCCCTACAATTCACCCATAGAACAGTTTTGGTCACGCCCACTTTTTGGGGGCGTTTTCATCAAAAAACCGATTTTGATAACATTTTACATGTAACATCCTCAAACGTTCGACATTATAGCTATATTTGAGTACAAAATGCAATTTGGCCACGCCCACTTTATAGAGAGGAGGATAGGGTATCATACGATCCGTTCCAGACGGATTGTAGCTTTTCTGTATGTTTTTTTATAAGAAGGTGGAAAACATCGAAAGCCTGAGTGAGACTTTAAACCACTAAAACCACCTCTGCATCCAACTCCGGAACCCTACGGTACCGCCGCTAGGCATTTCATCATAAGCGGGGTTATCAGCCGTAGCTGCTTCTCTTTTGTCTGCATGTTCGGAGATTTAGGTGCGAATGCACGAAAGTCGGCCTGTGAGTACGTGTGTGTGGTGTTTTTTTTGGATACGCCAAAGGATGTGGTAATCTTCCAAAGATACTACTAGCCCGGGCTATACCCTGCGCACTTCTACGACTCTCAGCACTGCCGTTAGGTATTACTTCGCGTTAGCAACTTATGGTATGTGCTCTGTTCTGACGTTTCAGCTCCTCTTATTCGTAAGAGTCTTCTTAGCTCGTTCTGCACGCTCATTATGAAAGAGCTGATCTCAAACCAGTAGTCCTCTGAGCTTATCATGTGACTTACTAGAAGCTCCGGAAGCGGTAGGTACATTCCTGGCTCTGCGAAGCGTCTATAGTGGACCATTGCGTGCTTCACGTCTTCCTCTTCCTCTGGACATACTGGGCAGAAGGGCGAGCTATTGTGTTCAAATCTGTGAAGATATTTCCCATAGCCGCCATAACCGGACAGGAATTGCGTAAGGTAGTAGTTACAATCCTAGTGTGCTCTCTTTGTCCAGACGTCGATTATAGGTATCAGCTTGTGGGTCCATCTGTCTTTTACCGTGTTATTCCACCTGTCTTGCCACAGTCCTACAGATGTTGCCCTTTCTTCTGCTTTTACCCTCCTGATAACGATGGACTCTTGTCGGTTTGTGGTTCGCCTAAGGTAAATCCTTTGCATGTCGTTGACGAGAATGTCAATGTGTGGTGTTTATACCCTATCCTAAGGGTATATTAAGTTTGATATATAGTTCGTAACATAGAGAAATAATCGAGATAGACCCTATAAAGTATATATATTCGTAATCAGTATCAATAGCGAAGACGATTTAGCCACGTCCGTCCGTCCGTCTGTCCGTATGTCACCTTAAATTTTGAGCTGGGAGGATGAAACTACATACCTGGGCTTTTGAGAAGGAGAAGCAGTACAAGTGTAAACATTTTTCAGATACGCTCACTGAAAAACTGAAAAATTTTGTTGAGACCAAATATTTAGGCATTCCCCTACTATTCACTCATATAACAGTTTTGGCCATGCCAACTTTTAGGGTGCGTTTTCATAAAAAACCGATTTTGATGAAATTTTATATGCAACATTGTATTGTATTGTGTTGTATTTATATATTTAAATCAATTTTTCCGGGTACAAAAATTAAGATATAAACTATATATAATGAAACAAATCAAATAAAAATCATTAATTCTGATCAAGATCTAGGAAGTGTTCTTCATAAATAAAGTTAGCACCCAGAAAAAAACAAATTAGGGAAACGATCTGTAGTTATGCTTAAAGCAGGATCTAGTAGAGAACGTACCCTCTTAAAAAAAACAAATTCATATATCAGTATGTGTGGGTGTGGAGAAAATAAAGAAAAAATAAAAAACATACAGAAAAGCTACAATCCGTCTGGAACGGATCGTCTGATACCCTATTCTCCTCTCTATAAAGTGGGCGTGGCCAAATTGCATTTTGTCCTCAAAAATGGCTATAACATCGAACGTTTGAGGATGTTACATGTAAAATTTTATCAAAATCGGTTATTTGATGAAAACGCCCCCAAAAAGTGGGCGTGGCCAAAACTGTTCTATGGGTGAATTGTAGTTAATCTGAATACCTATTATTTGGACTTAACACAATTTTTCGGTTTCATATAATTTAGTGAAGTTATTAAAAAGTAGGCGTGGCAGTGGGCGGATTTAAAAAAAATTTACACTTCTACTGTATCTTTTCGTCAGAAGCCCACATATGAAATTTCAGCGTCCTAGTTAAAAATTTAAGGCCCAAAAATCGGTTTTATGATAAAAACGCCCCCAAAAAGTGGGCGTGGCCAAAACTTTTGTATGAGTGGATTGTAGGCAGTCTGAATGCCTAAATATTTGGTCTTAACAAAATTTTTCTGTACTGTATCTTTTTCTCAGAAGCCCAGATATGAAATTTCATCGTCCTAGCTCAAAATTTAAGGCCCAAAAAGCGGTGACATACGGACGGACGGACGGACGGTCATCGCTCCATCAATTTCGCTATTGATGCTGATCACGAATATATATACTTTATAGGGTCTATCTCGATTATTTCTCTATGTTACAAACTATGTGTCAAACTTAATATACCCTTAGGTTAGGGTATAAACACTTTAAGAACTTTGTAGTAATAGAGATGTCTCAACGGAAGAACTTTTAACTTCTGAAACAAAATAAAACTATTATACAGCCGATTTTTTTTACAAATGATACGGATGATATGTTTTTGTGCAACAAGCAATGAATTTATTTTATTAAGATCCGTGCCTCCCCAACAAGTTATACCGTACTGAATCTTAGAGTGAACTATACCATAATAGATCGTAAGTAATAGTTTTTGAGAACAGTACAAACTAAGATTATAAAATTGTCTAGAACAACTCAATAAGTACTTTTTTAGTGAATTAGTATGATCGAACCAATTTAATCTACTATCAATTATAACTCCTAGATACTTAAAAGACTGAACCGAATCAACCAGTTAAACTGAAGTACATCAGCTTCGTTTTATTGCTTAAAATCATTTTATGGACAGCAAACCAGCGTCTTAACAAATCCAAGTCGGTATTAATATCAGCAATTAGGTTGAGAGGAGATTTGCTACTATAGCAGCAGGCAACATCATCCGCAAAAGCCGTTAGATTACCCTTAAATTTTTTTTCAAAGAGGGAATTGATAAAAATCAAAAAAAGTAAGGGACCTAGGACCGACCCCTGACGTACACCAACATAAATATTGCACAGGTCACTATAGCAGTCGTTAATTTTAACTTTTTGCTTTCTATTAGATAAGTCTGAAGCTAACCAATCATGAATAAAACCACGCATTCCTGCATTAAATAATTTACTTAGTAAAATGTTGTGATCAACAAGATCAAATGCTTTGGTTAAATCAACAAAAAGCCCAGCCGTTATAAGATTATTATTAATACCATTATATATATCGCTGCAAAAGTTTAAAAGCGCATCTTCAGTAGATTTACCAGCACGGAAACCAAATTGACACTCACTAAAGAAATTGTTTTTATTCAAAAAGCTCAAAGTTCTGAATTTTATTGTCTTTTCAAATATTTTAGAGCAAGCAGGTAAAAGAGATATCGGCCTGTAATTATTCATATCTTTAGGATTGGACTTTTTATACCCTATCCTAAGGGTATATTAAGTTTGACACATAGTTTGTAACATAGAGAAATAATCGAGATAGACCCTATAATGTATATATATTCGTGATCAGCATCAATAGCGAAATCGATTGAGCGATGACCGTTCGTCCGTCCGTCCGTATGTCACCGCTTCTTGGGCCTTAAATTTTGAGCTAGGACGATGAAATTTCATATCTGGGCATCTGAGAAAAAGATACAGTACAAGTGTAAATTTTTTTTAAATCCGCCCACTGCCACGCCCACTTTTTCATATCTTCACTAAATTATATGAAACCGAAAAATTTTGTTAAGACCAAATATTTAGGCATTCAGATTCCCTACAATCCACTCATACAAAAGTTTTGGCCACGCCCACTTTTTGGGGGCGTTTCCATCATAAAACCGATTTTTGGGCCTTAAATTTTTAACTAGGACGCAGAAATTTCATATCTGGGCTTCTGACGAAAAGATACAATACAAGTATAAAATTTTTTAAATCTGCCCACTGCCACGCCTACTTTTTTATAACTTCACTAAATTATATGAAACCGAAAAATTTTGTTAAGACCAAATATTTAGGTATTCAGATTCCCTACAATTCACCCATAGAACAGTTTTGGCCACGCCCACTTTTTGGGGGCGTTTTCATCATAAAACCGATTTTTGGGCCTTAAATTTTTAACTAGGACGCAGAAATTTCATATCTGGGCTTCTGACGAAAAGATACTGTACAAGTATAATATTTTTTAAATCTGCCCACTGCCACGCCTACTTTTTTATAACTTCACTAAATTATATGAAACCGAAAAATTTTGTTAAGACCAAATATTTAGGTATTCAGAATCCCTACAATCCACTCATACAAAAGTTTTGGCCACGCCCACTTTTTGGGGGCGTTTTCATCACAAAACCGATTTTTGGGCCTTAAATTTTTAACTAGGACGCTGAAATTTCATATCTGGGCTTCTGACGAAAAGATACAGTACAAGTATAAAATTTTTTAAATCTGCCCACTGCCACGCCTACTTTTTTATAACTTCACTAAATTATATGAAACCGAAAAATTTTGTTAAGACCAAATATTTAGGTATTCAGATTCCCTACAATTCACCCATAGAACAGTTTTGGCCACGCCCACTTTTTGGGGGCGTTTTCATCAAAAAACAGATTTTGATAAAATTTTACATGTAACATCCTCATACGTTCGAGGTTATAGCCATATTTGAGTACGAAATGCAATTTGGCCACGCCCACTTTATAGAGAGGAGGATAGGATATTAGACGATCCGTTCCAGACGGATTGTAGCTTTTCTGTATGTTTTGACTTTGCAATGTCCAGTGAGGAATCCTATGACTACACGAATATAACTTCTGGTTAGAGCTAGAAGTTGTTTTGTTCTTGCAAGGGTGATGTTTGGTATGAACATTTTGGTTTGTCGGGTTTATTTGGCCGTTACTTTTTTGGAGGAGTGCTGGCAAAATTCCATCTTTACCAGTGGCTTTGAATGGGTTAAATGAATTGATGGCTCATTCTATTTTGCACTAGGTGTTCTAGTGGAATTTGGGAATTGAATTTCGGCTAAGAGCTGTAACGTCTGTAGAGTGTTTTCTACATAGGTCCCATTAGGTTTATTCATTAATCCGATATGATTAGTGTGCTGTTTTGATAGAATTCTGTGGATATAAGCGCTGCTGCGAATGCCAGAAAGATCTTGGCAGAATTTTTTCCATGACTCTCTTTCTCCTCTAATTTCTAATGAGTGGTTCAAAGTACTTGCTCTGAGCCCATTCTCCATTGCGCTTCGCCTTTTCAAAAATCTTCCTTGTATATGTTCTTAGTTTGCCGAGTTTATTGTTTCACCATAGAATAGAGTGGTTGCCTGATTTTTCTTTCTCTGGGCAAGCAATTGGCAGTTGATTCCGTGAGTTCTAGGCTATGTGTCGCAATCTGTGAATCGTCGATGTCTTTAAGATTGGGAAATTCTGGAGCCTAATAGGACGTTCTGGAAATATATCCCTTGGTGGAGTGAAATTTAGAGTTTCCTCCTTTTGTTACTGAACAAAAGGAATTTTGGTTTAGAAGTTCTCGTGCGGTAGCCAGTTGAACCTGACGGTGGTGTGTCCTGTCAGTCTGTTTGGTGGGGCACCTAAATATCGATATTTCCAGGGATCATTAAATTGAGTTGAAGATGATACCAAGAAGATCCATCCGACGAGAATATCTGGGCACTCTACTGCGGGGTACAACCTATTGTATCAAAACGTTTCGCAGGTCTTGAATAGTGCCTCTGTGGTGACTACGTTGGTGTTGTGTGGTATTCATCAACCACTTATAAGATTTCTTATTGACGTGAGAATAACCCAATAATAAATGATGTGGAAATAATACAATAATGCAATACCTACCATTTGTTCTCCGCGTATAACCTTCTTTCTCTGTGACACTGTGTATACATACATATGTATGTATATAAATAGGTATATTTATTGGATAAATGGAACATAAAAGTAAAACAAATCAAATGCTAAAGAAAGTTTATACGTAATTTAGTACATACTTGACATTCAGATAATGGCGTCAAATTTATACACGAGGCTGGCGACTTGTTGGTTTTTCATTCGGTGATATTTAAAGACAATGTATCCCGACCCCCCTTCAAAAGCAACCCATGCACTTTGTTTTCGAAGGAAAATTGAAGGTTGCATTCAATGACTAGAAAAATCATTCTAATTGTGTACCATTCATTAGCGCAACTAGATCACTAAACAATTGGTGTGCAAGGTTAATGTCAGAAGTTAATGTTTGCCAAACGACATTGAACTTTGATATGTATGTGCTATATTTTTTCTTGGCAGAGCATTTCTTACTATAGAGCGTTAAATCTATTTAAGCTTTTTATTTGCGTAAGATTACGAAAATTTAACATGTAGGTTTTTATGTACATCCTCGTATAAAATAATTACACAGTAACAAGGGTTTTCGAAATACCTATTTATTTTCATTATTTATGTAGTCTGTAGATTATGCATACATAATTTAATATAGTGTGTGTATATATGCATATGTATATTGCAGATCTTTGGTAAATGATAAATAATGATTAGCTTTAGCATAACTTTCTGCACAAACATTCGTAAAATCACAAATATGTATGTATGTATATGTATAATTAAGAGCGCTCATCGAAAAGCAAAATATAAACACGACTGAAATATAATTAACTTAGTAAGCGCGAAAGCGAAAACCAATATAAAATAAAATTTGAAAGGAAGCCGTGTCCGACTCTTGACATACATATGTATGTATGTGTAATGCTTGCGGGTTCTAGGGACAAATTTCATAACAAATAAGAACAAAATTGTTAAAAGTGTTCAAACATTTTGAATTGAAAAATATTTTGCCTGGCTTAAAATTAAGAATGTACAGTAAATCAAAACATGCAGAAAAGTTACAATCCATTTTGAACGGATCGATTGATACCCTATCCTACTTTCTATGGAGCTCTAATAAAGTGGGTTTGTCTTTTTTTACTCGAATTACTACGATAACTTCGAACTCAACGTGAAAAATTTCATCAAAATCGATTAATTGATGAAAACGCACTAAAATTGTAAAGAATCTAATTATTTAAATATTTGGTCTGAACAAAATTTTTCGATTTCATGTCATTTAGTGAATTCTTACACTTGTACAGTTTCTCTCTCTCAAAAGCCCAGATATGACGGACGGTCATCGCTCAATCGATTTCGCTATTGATGCTGATCACAAATACAGTGGAAGTCGCTTATAACAACGGTGAAGGGACGGAGGAAATGAGGTCGTTATAACCGGCGGTCGGTATATCCGACTGCCCTCCACGAATATCCAAGAAAAAATTAAAAAACATTACAGACAAAAGGAATTTATATTATTTTCAAATTAAATTAATTCAAATTAAATTTTATTTTATTTGAAGGTTTATGAAAAAAACCATCAATTTTTGTTTGTTTTTTTATAGAAGCAATTTAAATAAGCAGAGTTAAAATCTGCTTCTAAAATAGAAAGGCTTTTTATTGTGTTCTCAGCAAACTCATTGAAACAGACAATCACAACAATTGAATAGCTCTTATTGCTTCCAATGTAGTTCTTCGAACTCTTCATCAGATGGTTCACTATATTCATCTTTTTCTAGTCTAAAATTAACGAAGCGTTTACCACAATTAAATCCAAAAGCAGCTTTCCCGGTGACACATCAAATAAACTGCCATAATATTCAACATATGTGGGTACACAGTTGCACAATGCAGAACAAATCCTCCTATCGTTATAACCGACGACAAAGATTGATTTTTCTTCAAAAATCGGTCGTTATATCCGACGCGTCGTTATATACGACGACGTTATATCCGACAGTAGAATACTTTAAAATATAAGGAAACCAACCAAATGAAAGGAAAGTGGACGTTATAAGCGACTGGTCGTTATAAGCGAGGTCGTTATAAGCGACTTCCACTGTGTATGTACTCTATAGGGTCTATCTCGATTATTTCTCTATGTTACAAAGTTTGACATATACTTAATATACATACTTGATTTAAAATTCAAATTATACCTAAAGACTCAGTTTAGGCATAAACATTTATAAGACCCGCGGATTACCACGCCCACTTTTCAAAACTTCACTATTTTACATAAAATTTAAAATTTTATAAGTTTAATGATTTAGATATGCAAAATGTTTACAATTCATCCATACATCATATGTGACCACGTCTACTTTTTGGGGCGTTTTCATTAAAAAATCGATTTTCAAAACATTTTGCATGCAGCATCTTGTGTTAAATGAGATCTCCGATGAGATTGCTAAGCGGGGCTCAGAGTATAATTTCTCAGGACCTGAACCTGCTTTAGGTCTTCCCGTGTAATCGTCAGGGCCTCCATTCACGATTGGGTTTCTTACGAACGCAATTGTGTGTGGTACGGCTCTACAAGATGCAAGCAGACTAAACGTACGCTCCCGAACGGCTGTAAGAAATCAGAATCAGGAATCATCATTCTTGCCAAAACCACCGACCAGAATATCCAAAAGAAAATGCAAAACCAAAAGGAAAAGCTATAACGGAAACTAAGGAAATCTCCTTACAAACAACACCAGGGGCCTTATTTTGTATTCCGTTTCTATAGCGAATGCCTTCGAGATACCAACTCTATTTTCAAAAATTTGGCATTTTGTATTCCGAAAGTGTTTGTCAAAGTCATCTACTCTTACGGATATTAATTCGAAAGATTTCTTGCTTTCGGATGTGTGTTCGTAAGAACTATTTTCAAGAAAATGTAAAATTTAATTTTAATTTTATGGGTAAAAACAAATATTATGTTGTGATTGATAAATATAAAGGGAGACGGCCAAAAGTTCACACACCAAATTTGTGCAATTCGAAGTTTTGGTGGTATTTATGGAAGCTAAGAGTTTTGTCAATGCTGATAATGCAGCTTGGTTTGTCTGGTAGTCGGAAGCTGTGTTCTGTTGCTTCCAAAGTGTACAAGGCTTCCTTCGACAGCTGAAAGTTTTCCACAAAACTATAATATTCATCAGAACATTTGCATGGATTTTTCCTCTTAAACAATAATTCAAATAGCTGACATCGCATGCATTTCTCCACTCGAAGTTTTCACTCTTCCTTTGTATATACGAGTATAACAATACTATCCACTGAACCCTTGTGCGTTGTTACTTATTTTTATGTTCAATTAGCTTTATTTTCACTTCAATTATCTTAACAAATCAACAACAACACACAATCAAATATAAACAAAATCTAAAGTAATTTAAGTGACGTTTGATATTTGTTTTGACAACCTATCCTTCGGAAATGCCTGGTTTTAACTTGGAAGCACTCGCACCCAATCCGAAAACCAAACAAAATACCGATTCATTTTAGAACAGGATTACATTTTCGAATGGCAAATCGAATCCGAAAGCAATACAAAATAAGGCCCCAGTAACAACGTAAATGACATGACTGAACTAAAATAAATGATGAAGACTCTAATACATCAATTGACAAATACGATGAATATCATTACCCTTTTAGGACAGATAATAAATCTGTCTAATAATTATATTGTTTGTGCTTTTATTAACAAAACTTAATAGACAACATTAACAATAACCTTAAAATCATTATCGGAACCCAAATGGACTTCATCGCCATGCGAAATAAAACAATTTTTAAAAGACAATACATTTTACTAATTACTGAAACTCACTTTACTAATAAAAGTTATCTGAGAATCCCTGGCTACACCATTCACAAACCAACCTAACGGTACAGTGCATGAGGGCACTGCGGTTATAACTAATGACAAACATACAGAAAAGCTACAATCCGTCTGGAACGGATCGTCTGATACCCTATCCTCCTCTCTATAAAGTGGGCATGGCAAAATTGCATTTCGTACTCAAATATGGCTATAATCTCGAACGTTTGAGGATGTTACATGTAAAATTTTATCAAAATCTGTTTTTTGATGAAAACGCCCCCAAAAAGTGGGCGTGGCCAAAATTGTTCTATGGGTGAATTGTAGTGAATCTGAATACCTAAATATTTAGACTTAACAAAATTGTTCGGTTTCATATAATTTAGTGAAGTTATAAACATACAGAAAAGCTACAATCCGTCTGGAACGGATCGTCTGATACCCTATCCTCCTCTCTATAAAGGGGGCGTGGCCAAATTGCACTTCCTACTCAAATATGGCTATAACCTCGAACGTTTGAGGATGTTACATGTAAAATTTTATCAAAATAGGCATTTTGATGAAAACGCTCCCAAAAAGTGGGCGTGGCCAAAACTGTTCTATGGGTGAATTGTAGGGAATCTGAATACCTAAATATTTGGACTTAACAAAATTTTTCGGTTTCATATAATTTAGTGAAGTTATAAAAAAGTAGGCGTGGCAGTGGGCGGATGTAAAAAAAATTTACACTTCTACGGTATCTTTTCGTCAGAAGCCCACATATGAAATTTCAGCGTCCTAGTTAAAAATTTAAGGCGTGGCCAAAACTTTTGTATGAGTGGAATGTAGGGAGTCTGAATGCCTAAATATTTGGTCTCAACAACATTTTTCGGTTTCATATAATTTAGTGAAGTTATGAGAAAGTGGGCGTGGTAGTGGGCGGATTTCAAAAATGTTTACACTTGTACTGTATCTTTTTCTCAGAAGCCCAGATATGAGATTTCATCGTCCTAGCTCAAAATTTAAGGCCCAAAAAGCGGTGACATACGGACGGACGGTCATCGCTCAATCGATTTCGCTATTGATGCTGATCACGAATATATATACTTTATTATAGGGTCTATCTCGATTATTTCTCTATGTTACATACTATGTGTCAAACTTAATATACCCTTAGGATAGGGTGTAAAAATTAAATACACTGAACTCGAACAATACAATCGTGAACATTCAAGTGACGATAGTACAACTACAAGATAAGTGCAGACAATTCTTAGCGTTAGCTCTCTACTGTTGATCGAAATTAAAAACTGCCAAACAAAAAACATACTACACGCCATTCGAATGAACAACTGTAAACACCTTAGCACTGGCGAACCTACCTACTATAGCCTTCAGACATCAAAAATACTTCTGCCTTCATTAACTTCCATATAGTCAAAAACATCACATTTGACAACTCAAAAATTAAATCTCGTTTTGAACTTTCATCGGACCACTCTCCAATAGAGACCACATCAGACTTACTCTATTGACATACATACATATGTAGATAGTTTTCATGAACGTTTCCAATTATATAACAAAAGGACTGGATGAACCACTTAAAACAAAATATGACACAGAAAGGGCCATAGTATACGTTAACATCAAAATAAGCAAATAAAACAAAAAAGAAGACTTATGGAAAGCTACCAGATCACCCGATGACTAAAAAAAGACTTAAATAAATCAATAAAAGGACTCAAACAGAATTTACTAATTATTCAAATCTAGCTGACCCGACAGACGTTGTCCTGTCTTAACAAATGACGTCATTTGAAAGCAATTATTGTATTGCTGGATATGAGTCAAGAATCTGGCCCATTTCCGGAAACCAATGAATGTAGTGGCTCTGGTGGCTGTACCAATGGCGTCAATTTGACTTGACCGCTCTAGGGGCTTCATTTTTAAACTTAAATGGCTTGCAATATTGACACACAACGTTCATTGGTCCAATAGCAACGATTTGCTGTGAACTGTAATCGATTTCCACGTTATAATTATGCAGCCCGATAGGGTATAAAGGCAACATTTCTTGTTGTTGATTTCTTTTCCATCGATTCTGTTCAATTTCATTCCGCGTTTCGCGTTGCTCGTCAGTTTGACTTGCTCTTGTATATCTTTTACTTGTAGCATTGCGAGTTCTGCGACTTAAGTTTGTACGTCTAATTGCTGGCATTTTTAAAAACAAAAATTCAACTAAAAATAAAAAAAAACATACAGAAAAGCTACAATCCGTCTGGAACGGATCGTATGATACCCTATCCTCCTCTCTATAAAGTGGGCGTGGCCAAATTGCATTTTGTACTCAAATATAGCTATAATGTCGAACGTTTGAGGATGTTACATGTAAAATGTTATCAAAATCGGTTTTTTGATGAAAACGCCCCCAAAAAGTGGGCGTGACCAAAACTGTTCTATGGGTGAATTGTAGGGAATCTGTATACCTAAATATTTGGTCTTAACAAAATTTTTCGGTTTCATATAATTTAGTGAAGTTATAAAAAAGTAGGCGTGGCACTGGACGGATGTAAAAAAAAATTTACACTTGTACTGTATCTTTTTCTTGGAAGCCCAGATATGAAATTTCAGCGTCCTAGTTAATAATTTAAGGCCCAAAACTCGGTTTTGTGATGAAAACGCCCCCAAAAAGTGGGCGTGGCCAAAACTTTTGTATGGGTGGATTGTAGGGAATCTGAATGCCTAAATATTTGGTCTTAACAAAATTTTTCGGTTTCATATAATTTAGTGAAGTTATGAAAAAGTGGGCGGATTTCAAAAATTTTTACACTTGTACTGTATCTTTTTCTCAGAAGCCCAGATATGAAATTTCATCGTCCTAGCTCAAATTTAAGGCCCAAAAAGCGGTGACATACGGACGGACGGACGGACGGACGGACCCTCAATCGATTTCGCTATTGATGCTGATCACGAATATATATACTTTATAGGGTCTATCTCGATTATTTCTCTATGTTACAAACTATGTGTCAAACTTAATATACCCTTAGGATAGGGTATAAATATTCTATTGTATTATTCTTTATAACCTTGTGTTAGTCTATCAAAACTTACCAAAACTCCATATTAAATTGAACTTTTAATATTAGCTGTGATTGCTCTGAAATAACCGTGATGAACAAACACTTCTCAAAAAACTCACTGTACAAATTTTCATAAATTTTCCGATTGAATCGACTGTGCACTAAGAAATGATAAATTAATTATTTTATCAATATAATTCCGACCGATACATCTGTTTTAAACGATATTTGCAGCGCTCATTCTGTCAATCGCGCCAACTGTCAAACTACTGACAGTTATATCAAACGCCATAAGGTTACATTAGAAAAGTTTATATTGTCAAGAGCGCTAAGTTTACATTAGAGAAGTTAAGTTTTTTTAATTTTTTTAATTTTCCGCGCAAATTAATTTTTTCTTTCATAAAAACCTTCTGACAATAACAAACACAACAAAAAAAGAACTAGCCAAATCGGTCCCGTTTACGCGTGATGCCGTGACCAAGGGAAATATGGACTCATTTTTATATATTTTACATATTTAGAAATTTCAAAATTAAAACATAAGCGACTATCTAAAAAATCTTACATCTACATCTGAAACTAATTTCTAATTGTGGAAAGCAATAAACAAACGAAAACATAGGATAATGCATCACCCGCCTTTAAAAAGATTGGACGGTTCATGGGCCAGGATAAATTGCGAGAAGGCAGCTACTAATAACTAACTTAATTAGAATTAAGAAAGTATCTGCAATCTATAGTACTTAAAGAACTAGAGGCGAAAGCTGAAAGAGTAGCCTAGCAATATAACAATATAAAATATATAGAAAGTAATGTAATGGGGTCACAGACAAGATTTAAAATAGTTTTTTTTTTTAATCTAATATAAAAATACGACTAAGATAATAAATTTGTTGCAAAAGAGAAAAAAAAATAAGTAGATAGATAGTTTGATCTATTGAAATAGCAAAACATTTAATTAGATAGACACACAAAGTAAATTTAACTTTTTTTGTTAAAAAAAACCCTTAAGTTATGACTAGAATAGCATCTGTTCAATAGATAACCCGATCTGGCGAAAAATACCTTCAAAACTCTATAAAAATACAGGTGTTTCAGAGGAAGAACTTTAAGAATCAATCATAATAAAGTCCCAGGATACGACAACTCACCAGTAAGTTGCTAGACAAATTACCAAAAAAGTCAACTAATTATATTATTGAGATACATATACAATGCAATGATAAGACTTAAGTATTTTCCCAAAACATGGAAAGTAGCTATACCTTAACCCGGTGAAGACCCCACGATAACAACTTCATACAGACCAATCAACCAACTTCCTCTATTATCCAAAATATTTGAAAAATTACTTATAGACCGCTTGGAACCCATACTAGTGCCGACTAATCTAATACCTTACTATCAGTTTTATGAGTGAATTGAAACTATATTTCTCAAGAGCCCAAATATGAAAGTTCATCCTACCATTCATATGTACATACTTATTATATTTATAATTTAAGCCCCAAAAAGCGGGGACTCACGGACAGACAGACGGACGGACGGACATGACTCAATCGATTGATACTGATCACGAATACATATATACATATACTTTATATAGTCCATCTTAATTAATTCTCTATGCAACAAGCTATGTATCAAACTTAATATAGCCTTAGCATATGGTATAAAAAAATTCTTGCTTTCTCTCAGTAGAAAAGAGTGTAGACAACTTATTGGCGTTCTTACGGGACACTTTCCTTTAGCTAAGCATCTTAGTGTGCTAGGCTTAAGGCACACCACTGCACTGTCTGCGACGGTTGTGTAGAAGTTGACGATACTTAGGATCATTTTGTTTGTTATTGTCCTGCCTTTGCACTCGCATCAGGCTTTATTCAGTATTTCATGGAATCCGATCTTGCTTTCTAATTCATCGCACAGGTGCTAAATAAAATTGAGATCTCAACTCTGAGGGGGCTTTCGTAACATACGCACATTATGCGTATTGGGGGTATTGGTGATTATTATCTTCCTGGGAGTAAAAATCAACCGGGATTTCTTGCATTTCAAAACTGTATTTTAAATTACTTTTGATGACATCAATGTAGGTGAACAGGTTCATGATTCCAGCCCCATACCACACTGTCTTACATGGGACTTAGTGCATATCGTTCCAACACCTTCAGACCCTCAAACGGCCTTCCCAGTCAAAAATTATATATTTCTACTCTAACTTACTTACTTCAACTGTCAAGCATCTCCAGTTAGATCGGTTCTTAGCTAACTGCATCCAATTGCGCACTCCAAGTTTGTTTATATGCTTCAACTTGTGCGCGCCACCTAAGGCGAGGTCCACTCTAGTCTAATGCGTTGTCCCTCCGGGTTTGTGTGTATGTATGTATGTGCATGTTTATTTAGTATATATAAAACTATTAATTTACAATAAATAATTAAATATTATAAAACATTGGATCTTATGTGGTTCACTAACAATTTTTTGAAAGTTCCAAAGACGTTTTCATTTTTTATTTCACTAGGAAGTCCGTTAAATGATTTTAAGCCTTTATACATCAACATATTTTTTGTTCTTTCGTCTCTATAAAAGCGTAAACGGAAATTTAAACTTGATCGTAAGTTATAAGGTTGTACATCTTGTATAAACTGTAAGTTTTCTGATAGTTAGGTAATAAATTGTTCTTTATCTTGAATATGAACACAATTGCGTTAAATTGTATTCGCTGGTTAATGTTCATCCATCGTAGATAGGACAGTATCCCTTCAATTGGCGTATGTAGACTGCATTTGAGAATTACACGCATAGCTTTATTCTGCAGCAATTGGAGTCTTCTTATGGTCTCCACGTTTCCCATAAAAAGGATTGTGGAGCAACATTCAAAATTGGGTTTTATTATCGTATTATAAATGTTAATTGCACACATTGTAGTGATGTTTTTATACCCTATCCTAAGGGTATATTAAGTTTGACACATAGTTTGTAACATAGAGAAATAATCGAGATAGACCCTATAAAGTATATATATTCGTGATCAGCATTAATAACGAAATCGATTGAGCGATGACCGTCCGTCCGTCCGTCCGTCCGCCCGTCCGTATGTCACCGCTTTTTGGGCCTTAAATTTTGAACTAGGACGATGAAATTTCATATCTGGGCTTCTGAGAAAAAGATACAGTACAAGTGTAAAAATTTTTGAAATCCGCCCACTGCCACGCCCGCTTTTTCATATCTTCACTAAATTATATGAAACCGAAAAATTTTGTTAAGACCAAATATTTAGGCATTCAGATTCCCTACAATCCACCCATACAAGAGTTTTGGCCACGCCCACTTTTTGGGGGCGTTTTCATCACAAAACCGATGTTTGGGCCTTAAATTTTTAACTAGGACGCTGAAATTTCATATGTGGGCTTCTGACGAAAAGATACAGTAGAAGTGTAAATTTTTTTACATCCGCCCACTGCCACGCCTACTTTTTTATAACTTCACTAAATTATATGAAACCGAAAAATTTTGTTAAGACCAAATATTTGGGTATTTAGATTCCCTACAATTCACCCATAGAACAGTTTTGGCCACGCCCACTTTTTGGGGGCGTTATCATCAAAAAACCTATTTTGATAAAATTTTACATGTAACATCCTCAAACGTTCGACATTATTGCTATATTTGAGTACAAAATGCAATTTGGCCACGCCCACTTTATAGAGAGGAAGATGGGGTATCATACGATCCGTTCCAGGCGGATTGTAGCTTTTCTGAATGTTTAAGTATTAGTTTTAAGAAACCGAATTTTTTAGAGATTTTTTTTGTAACATAGGAGAAATGTTTTTCAAATTTATGATCCTTATCTAATATTGTACATTGTACCTAGATAGATACATATTTCACTTCGTTAACTTGTTCAATAAGTTCTCCATTTACATTTAAATTCACAATACATTCAGTGTTAAACACCATACATTTAGTTTTTTTAACATTTTAGCTTGTTCATTGGAGCCACTTATTCAAATTATTTAAGTCAGATACAAGTTTTTCTTTGAGCACATTTATGTCTTTATCACACAGAAACAGTAGGGCATCAACTGCAAATAGTGAGATCTTGCAATATTTAAGTATTTTGACGATTTCGTTAATGTATAGTAGGAACAACAAGGACCCAAATACGGTAAACTGGGGTACACCAAATGTAGTCTGCACTATTGATGAGAGAGCACTACCTATTTTTGTTCGTTGGGTTCTGTTATTTAAATAAGACTTAAACCACTGATATTCACTGTCTTTTACACCAAATTTAGATAGTTTTTCGAACAGAATCGCACGGTCAACGGTTTCAAATGCTCTTTGGAAATCAAGAAACACAGCCATTGTTATATTGCCTTCATGTCTTCGTTCTTTAAAGTTCATAATAAGACAGTTCAATGAAGTTTTACATGAATGGCCAGGTCGTAAACCTGATTAATTTTCCATTAAAATATTATTACTCACTATGAAGTTAAAAAATTGATCATACGCCGTCTTTTCAATAACTTTTTCCACAATGGGCAACATATTTATGGGCCTGAATTTTTCACAATTAATTGTATCGTTTTCTTTTGTTATTGGAATTACGGTAGTTTTTTTTAAGATTACGCGGAAATTCACCACTACTAAATGATGTATTTATAATTATACCCTATCTTAAGGGTATATTAAGTTTGACACATAGTTTGTAACATAGAGAAATAATCGAGATAGACCCTATAAAGTATATATATTCGTGATCAGCATCAATAGCGAAATCGATTGAGCGATGACCGTCCGTCCGTCCGTCCGTCCGTATGTCACCGCTTTTTGGGCCTTAAATTTTGAGCTAGGACGATGAAATTTCATATCTGGGCTTCTGAGAAAAAGATACAGTACAAGTGTAAAAATTTTTTAAATCCGCCCACTGCCACGCCCACTTTTTCATAACTTCACTAAATTATATGAAACCGAAAAATTTTGTTAAGACCAAATATTTAGGCATTCAGATTCCCTACAATCCACCCATACAAAAGTTTTGGCCACGCCCACTTTTTGGGGGCGTTTTCATCACAAAACCGATGTTTGGGCCTTAAATTATTAACTAGGACGCTGAAATTTCATATCTGGGCTTATGACGAAAAGATACAGTAGAAGTGTAAGTTTTGTTTACATCCGCCCACTGCCACGCCTACTTTTTTATAACTTCACTAAATTATATGAAACCGAAAAATTTTGTTAAGACCAAATATTTAGGTATACAGATTCCCTACAATTCACCCATAGAACAGTTTTGGTCACGCCCACTTTTTGGCTAAACCCATTTTGGCAGCTTTCGTTTCCATACTAGCGACAGCCTGTTGTGTTCTCCCAATTATGTCAATATCGTCGGCGTATGCTAGTAATTGCACCGACTTTTGAAAGATTGTGCCTCCGGTGTTGGCTTGTGAGTTTCGCACGATTCTTTCAAGGATGATGTTAAAGAAGTCACATAACATCGCATCACTTTGTCTAAATCCTTTTTTGACATCATAGGTCTCGGTGAGATCGTTACCGACCTTAATGGAGCAGCAAGAGTTCTCCATCGTCATTCTGCACAATCTTGGCAGGGATGCCAAAACTAGACATGGCTTTATATAGTTCGTATGCGGGCTTAAAATCGATGAAAGGAGGGTGGGTATCGATTTGGACTTCTTGATTTTTTTCCAGGATCTATTGAGGTGTGATGATTTAATAGATTGTGGACTTTCCTGGTCTGAAATCACACTAATAAGGCCCAATCAGGTTGTTGACGTTAGGTTTCAAACGTTCACACCTGCCATATTGTGTGCAGATCTTGTTACCGATGTTGAGGAGACTGATATCTCTGTAATTGGCGCAAGTCAAACCATTCTTATTCGTCAAGTATTAATGTAAGAATAATAGTATAGTAATTTTCTTGATTAAATAACGTCTTTCAGTTCTTCAAAACCATTAACAAGTTAAACAATTCTAGCTCGTCAACGCGGTGTAATTATTCAAATGACTCCATTTATTTTTTTATTTAAAATAATAGTGTATGCTGTGGTATTTTTCCGGTCTGCCTAATAATTGCTGAGGTAATACATACCTATCTTCAAGAAAAGTGATAATAAAAATATAAAGATACAGAAAAGTTGCAATGCGTCTGGAATGGATGGTATAATATTCTATCCTTTTTCCTTTGTATCAGCTTTACTAAAGTGGGCGTGGTGTACTACACTTTTTTTTTAATTACTACAATTCGAACGTTTGAAGATGTGGCATGAAGAGTATCATCAAAATCGGTTTTTTTTATGAAAACGCTTTAGTAATTGCAAAGATTTCAAGTGGTTAGTATGGTGAACAACCGAGCGAGGGGTCCGAGGTTCAATTCCCAGACAAAATCTTTTACGGCCCCACCTCTCGCAAGCGTCTAACAAACATCCGAAAGTATAATTGTCATGAGAAAGCTTCTTAAATTGCCATTCGCAAACGGCATTAACGCGCAACATAAATGGTTGTAAGAAGCTAGACCCTGGGTACCATGGACCTGTCGCGCCATATATTTGTATTATTCCAAAAACTTGTTCAATGCATACTCGCGTAGAGCTTAAGCAAACATTAAACTTTGTTTGATGCTCATTTAGGAAACCGTTAACGCGAAATGGTACCATTAAGTAAGATGCCAACGGATATGCTGAATCCCCCAATAGTTCTGCTCCCTGGGGTAATTAAATTGTACGATTTTCTAGTGCTATTCCTAATGGGCTATTTCGCATTACAGCAGCATCGTGCGATCTCCCTGGCCATCCAAAATATGTGTCTGTGATGATAAGTGTAGCATAACACACAACCTGTTTGTTTTTGCTCAAACGCGAAATTTGTGTTTAAACGACGAAAATTGAATTGAACCTCAAACTGTAGAGTTGGTGAATAAAAAATGACGAGAAAAGCATAACAAGAGTATAATAGAATTTATTACCAAGAGATGTTACCTCTTTGACGATCCATCAGCGAAAGCGACTGAGGCAAAGCAAAAATCTGTTAAGTTACATAATTAGATTAAATGGACTGTACAATTAACTGTTGCTTACACATTTGATTTAAGTTTGATTCAATTAGGGTAAGTTATACAATGTTTGGCAATTTTCAAAAATGGAGAAAACAATTAAGCAATATTATTAGTTAATGTAAATAAGTTTATATAGCGCAAAAATATCATGAACACTGTTGAAGTTATAGAATCTGTCATGGCACAGTGGGAAGAACTTATTTTGTACAAATTTACTTGCAGGTAATATTATGAAATGCGTTCCATGTCGGTTATAATAGCTGTCACCGTTTCGCGAAAGCTTGGTAATTTCAATATGCGTCCCATAAATACATCCAACAACATAAGGGAACGTATAATTTCTAAGAACATGGAATTCATTGATCTTCTTGTTAAACTCCCGTTTACTTTTTGGACACTATAAGCTTTATAATCTTGATAACATTGGAATGCGAAGTTCCTTGACCAATATTACGTCGATCGGATAAATGGCAATATGTGCAACTGTTCGCTAGTTTCCATAAGGTAATGTAGAGCACTGAACACAAATTTAGTCCGGGCTTTCCAACTTGCGTTTTCCAAAAAGGGTCTAAAATAAACTCAAGTTCCTAAAAATGGATTATGACGAAAAAATAAAAACATACAGAAAAGCTACAATCCGTCTGGAACGGATCGTATGATACCCTATCCTCCTCTCTATTAAGTGGGCGTGGCAAAATTGCATTTTATACTCAAATATAGCTATAATGTCGAACATTTGAGGATGTTACATGTAAAATTTTATCAAAATCGGTTTTTTGATGAAAACGCCCCCAAAAAGTGGGCGTGACCAAAACTGTTCTATGGGTGAATTGTAGGGAATCTGTATACCTAAATATTTGGTCTTAACAAAATTTTTCAGTTTCATATAATTTAGTGAAGTTATAAGAAAGTAGGCGTGGCAGTGGGCGGATGTAAACAAAACTTACACTTCTACTGTATCTTTTCGTCATAAGCCCAGATATGAAATTTCAGCGTCCTAGTTAATAATTTAAGGCCCAAACATCGGTTTTGTGATGAAAACGCCCCCAAAAAGTGGGCGTGGCCAAAACTTTTGTATGGGTGGATTGTAGGGAATCTGAATGCCTAAATATTTGGTCTTAACAAAATTTTTCGGTTTCATATAATTTAGTGAAGTTATGAAAAAGTGGGCGGATTTCAAAAATTTTTACACTTGTACTGTATCTTTTTCTCAGAAGCCCAGATATGAAATTTCATCGTCCTAGCTCAAAATTTAAGGCCCAAAAAGCGGTGACATACGGACGGACGGACGGACGGACGGTCATGGCTCAATCGATTTCGCTATTGATGCTGATCACGAATATATATACTTTATATGGTCTATCTCGATTATGTCTCTATGTTACAAACTATGTGTCAAACTTAATATACCCTTAGGATAGGGTATAAAAATGCGGCAAAAAAGGACAGATTTTTTAGTATACGACGGTCGACGGTTCAAATTCATGTAAACAAGGAATTGTTTTCTTGAAATCCTCTTTGTCTTTTTTTTAATGCTTGTATTGCAACCATCCAGTAAGTGTTAAGTATATGTCTCAAAACACATATTGTTCATTGTGCAGAAAAAGTAAACTAAATGCAAATTATTTGTTCGTAAACGTCGAAAATTATGCAAAACAGTCATATGCTTTTGACGTTTCACCTGCTTTGTTGCTCTTGCTTTGCACAAGATTAGCTTTGCAAAGTTTGCGTTTCCAAATAGGCCCTATATACAATATAGAGTCTGTATGGAATATATTTCTGTTAGAAATTGTGTATCAAACCCTTATGATAAGGTACAAATAGTTACAGACCGATTTCTCTGCTTTATATTTTTATACCCTATCCTAAGGCATGGATTACACTTGTAAGTTTTACTTACTTCTGAAGAAATTACTAGTATAAACCGCTCTGTAAGTAACTTACAGTAAATTTTACCAACTTACGTAAGCTGTAAGTTGAGAGAAAATTGAAACGGTATAAACACGTTCGCAATCACGTACGGAATTCATACGGCTTACTAAAACAGTATCTGTAAGTTTTCTGCTTACGAGAAATTGAATTTGAGCGTGTGAGCGTTTTAAAATATTTTCCGTTAACAGAAAATTAAAAAAAAATACAAATTTTTGGGACGATATGTCCATGGGACCCAGGGCCTAGCTTCTCACAACCATTCGTGCTGTGCGTGTTATATTCTTTACACGAATGGAAGGGGCCGACTGTTTAATGCCGTATCCGAAGGGCAATTTTTGTTTTGAGAAGCGTTTCCATGACCGTTACTTTTGGATGTTTGTCAAACGTTCACGAGAGGTGGGACCGTAAAAGAAATGTTTGGTGTTGTCTGGGGATTGAACCTGGAGAACCCATCGCTCCTTACTCCAACACACTAACCACTTGTGCCACGGCGCCCCCGACAGTTGAAAGTTTTGTTTTATTTTCACGCGCTATGGCTCCTAGAGTTTGGACGAAATTAGAAACATTGCAATTAATCGAACAAAATGGGCTTAGCGACGGCAAAACCAAGTACATACAGTACTCGGCTTAAGTATTTTGACGAAACCTTTTTGTGACTATTGAACTTAGCTTTGCTTAGTATCGTTAAATAATGGTGCGAAAATGATGCGCAAAACAAAGAATATATTTTAAGCTCTATGCCATATTTTATATTGTTCACCGTTTGCATTCTCTTTCTGCTGATAAGAATGAATGTAGACAACGAATTTTTGCGTGGCATAAGTATTTTGACGGAATCTTTGTGTAAATATTTTTACACTTCTGAGCACGTGAATACCAACCAACTTTTGTATTTAACTTTAATTGATATAAAACTTTGATAAAAAAATAAAAAATTATTAAAAGTTATTAAAAACCATGGGTAAAACGGATGAGTTGAGTTCGGTTATCAGATCTTCAATGGTAGCAAAGTTTAACGCAGAAATGGCAGTAAAAGACATTGCAAATGAGTTTAATGTGTCGCGTCAAACTGTGCACTATCAAATTAATAAGTTTAAAAAGCATAATGACATAAGAATCTTAACGAGGTCAGGTACTAAGCGCAAAACAACGCCCACTGAAGACTGAGTCCTTCTACGGGAATTTAAAAAAAAATATTTTTGTGAAGCCTTAATCTGCTGCAGATGAATGAAATTTGACGGCCAGGAATCCAATCACTGAGCGCACTGTCCGACGACGTTTAAAGGAAGCAGATTTTAGGACAATAAAAGTTAGGGACGTGCCGTACATATCAAAGGAGAAAAGCTTAAAAGTCTGGCCTTCGCAAAGGAACATGTGCACAAGCCAAAGGAGTTCTGGAGAAGAATTCTATGGACAGATGAAAGCTCTTTTGAGTATAACTCATCAAAAAACAAATATTTTGTAAGATTGCAAAAGGAAGTAAGGCAAAAAAAGGCCGTTTGTCAAAAAGTGAGAAATGGTGGAGGCTCTGTCATGTTCTGGGGATGTGTTGCGTATAATGGGCTGGGTGACTTGGTTCCTATCACCGGCTCGATAAACTAATATCAATACGTTAGTACTCTAAATGATAATGCCTTTCCTTCTGGAGATAGGCTTATTGGGGAATCATTTATCTTGCAACAAGATAATGCCCCATGCCACAAAACCCGGATGGTAACTAACTTTTTGAAGAATCTTGGTGTTACCACTTTGGACTGGCCACCTCAAAGTCCAGATTTAAATATTATAGAAAACGTCTGGTCTGTTTTGAAACGCAAAAGAACAGTTTCGTTAAATAAAACCAGAGAGGAGACAATTTCTGAGGTCACTTTCCTTTGGAATGAGATATCTCCTGAGATTCTTAAAAATTTAGTGGGTTCAGTACCGAGACGCCTTCAAAAAGTTATTGAAGCCAAAGGAGGTTATACATTTTACTAAATTTTTCTTCATTTCTTTACTTTTATTATGTTTAAACTTTGTTTACTTAGTATTACATTCTTGTCAAAATACTTATGCCAACACGTGAAATTACTAATTAATTTATATCTTTTTAAGTTTCTATGAAATAATATTTATTTGCTTATTTTTATACCCTATCCTAAGGGTATATTAAGTTTGACACATAGTTTGTAACATAAAGAAATAATCGAGATAGACCATATAAAGTATATATATTCGTGATCAGCATCAATAGCGAAATCGATTGAGCGATGACCGTCCGTCCGTCCGTCCGTCCTTAAATTTTGAGCTAGGACGATGAAATTTCATATCTGGGCTTCTGAGAAAAAGATACAGTACAAGTGTAAAAATTTTTTAAATCCGCCCACTGCCACGCCCACTTTTTCATAACTTCACTAAATTATATGAAACCGAAAAATTTTGTTAAGACCAAATATTTAGGCATTCAGATTCCCTACAATTCACCCATACAAAAGTTTTGGCCACGCCCACTTTTGGGGGCGTTTTCATCACAAAACCGATTTTTGGGCCCTAAATGTTTAACTAGGACGCTGAAATTTCATATCTGGGCTTCCAAGAAAAAGATACAGTACAAGTGTAAAATTTTTTTACATCCGCCCACTGCCACGCCTACTTTTTTATAACTTCACTAAATTACATGAAACCGAAAAATTTTGTTAAGACCAAATATTTGGGTATTTAGATTCCCTACAATTCACCCATAGAACAGTTTTGGCCACGCCCACTTTTTGGGGGCGTTATCATCAAAAAACCTATTTTGATAAAATTTTACATGTAACATCCTCAAACGTTCGACATTATAGCTATATTTCAGTACAATATGCAATTTGGTCACGCCCATTTTATAGAGAGGAGGATAGGGTATCATACGATCCGTTCCAGACGGATTGTAGCTTTTCTGTATGTTTAAGTTTGTATTAGTTATATATAAAAAGGAAAAAATAAACAAAAAATCTTAATAAAGCCATTTAAAAGTTAAACTGAAAAATACACTATTTTTATTTCGTCAAAATACTTATGCCGACGAGTGTATATGCTGTCAACCAGAAGGGACACCTAAATCTAAACAAACTTGTAGTGCGCAACTGGAGGTAGTTAGCTAAGGACCGAGCTAACTGGAGAGGCTTGTTAGTTGAGGCTCAGGTTCACCCCGAACTGTAGCGCCACCTAAGTAAGTAAGTAAGAATTAATCGAACATTTCGAAGGAAATAGTGTTTTGTGGGTCTACACAATCTTGAAATTTAATTTACTCGTAAGATAGTATAAACGATTCTGTAAGTTCTTACGTAAGCTCAACTTACTTTTAACTTACGCAAGTATTCCTTACCGTAAGTTCATCAAATGTGTAAACATTCCTATAAGTTACTTCTGTAAGACTTCCGTAAGTCGTAAGTAAAACTTACAAGTGTATTCCTTGCCTAAGGATATATTATAAAAAATATCGTAATTCGTACAAAATTACAGTATGGCCACCCCCATTTTATGAGGGCTGCATAGGAAGGAGGGTAGGGTATAATATGATCCGTTCTAAATGGATCGCAACTTTTCTGTAAGTTTTTAATTCAATTCTGTGTGGGTTCAGAGCTAATGCAGCCTTGAATACATAATCTAGTTAAATCAGGGCTACAAACCATTTCAATATCCCCGAAATATTGGCAGGAGATTATTATAATACAATTTAGAACTCAGAAGAAATGCTTTAAACCATATGATATTGTCTTAGACCTAACTATGTACCTACATATGTTTATAGGTACCAAACCTTACCAGTTAGGGACACTAACTTAGGCAAACGTACCCAATGAAATAGATTGAATTTGTTTTTTTATTTCATGACTGCTTCGTTTTCTAACCTATGATTAATAAAAATACAAAAATTAATATGTACATATGTATATAAATAAAAAAATAAAAATTAAACAAAAATAAACCCAATTCGACTCAATTGGAGTATGTGCCCATAGTACAACAGTACACTTCCACAAAAAAATAAATAAATAAATAAATAAAAGTAAAATGTGGAACTCTCTATTTATCTCTATTTATCTCTGTTTCCGACTATCTGTCCATTAGAGAGTTTACAGTGTCGAAGAATTTTATTTGTACAGCAAATTTCAATCAGAAATGTATGAGTTAACTCATTCACATTCTCCGCGACCACAAGCCATTCAAATTTGCGTGCCAAAAATAAGTACATATACCTATTATATTTTTGGTTATATTTATATTATATGTATACATATGTATGTATATATTTACATAAATAGATATTCGTATGTACATATGTACATAGATTGCAAATCTACAGATACTATTATCTAAACTAACTTCGAAACATTTTCCGTTAACACTTTGTTTAATTATATTTTCTAAATATTCATCTTTAGTGCAAGTGAAATCCAGTCAAAATTAAGTAAATTTTGATTTCAAAATAAGATTTCTCACATTAACAAATGTATCTATGTATGTACGTAACATACAAGCATACGTCATAGTAGAAATAAGATTGGCATTGTATTATTGCCGCCAAAAACATTCACTTCAAAATTTCAGGGTCGATTCGAGTTGCCCGAAATTTACAATGTGTCCCAAAAACAAATTCTGATTTACTGAAATGATTTTAAATGTTCGAATATTTCCAAAATTATTTTTAGATGTATCTCACGAACACAATAAAAATAAAGGCCGTCGTCGATTGTAATAATATTGTATTATTATTATTCTTGTTGTTGATAAGTTCATTCATCGAATTATGAGTCGAAGGATGATGATGCAATGCCCCTGCGCATTTTCAAATAATATTCGAATTACATATATATGTACACATGTAAACATCCCCTATAAGGTAACGTAGGACTGAACTGTTATTAAAGTGTATAAAATATAAAAGATATATATAACAATCAAGTAATCTCATTCAACATTTGTTTATTTGGAAAATTCAAACTACGTTTCTGTTTCATTTTGTATACAATCTTTCAATAGAAATTATGAACTAAAACTTACTTTTAGGCATTAAAAAAACGTTATGAAAATTTGATTCTTTAAATTTACATACGTATTAAATATTCAATGAATTACAATTTTGAATTGAATTTTTGTTTTTTTTTTTTTTTTTCAAATATACATACATATTAGTAGTTCCTAGTTACTAGTTCCGTCTAATTAATTTGCTTAAAAATAAAATACAGAAGCTAATTCCGACGTTTTACATTTTACTCTCACTCTAAATTAAACATGATTCCATATACTATAGTTCCGCTCCTTTTCTTCATCTTCTTCAATTTGTGCATAGTCGATTTCTAGGTATTCCTTTCCTCCGAAATTAACTTTCCTGTCTGTAAATTTCTTAATGTAACTAATGTGTGCAGGTTTTTCTTCTCCTTCTATGTCCAATTTGTAGGATATGCTGGTTATTCTTTCGATCACTGTGGCTTTCCTCCATTTAACTTGAGTCTTTCTGTAGCGCTCGGCATACATGACAATATCACCGATTTCGAATTGGCGTGCTTTAAGGCAAGATTTACGTTGTTTTGGAACTTCTTCCGTTTCATCTTCAGATTCTTCGTCTAAGTCTTTTTCTTCAATTTCTTTTTCACATATTTCTAGTTCAGATGGTGTTTCTTGGGTTTGAATAAAAGTATCATCTTTCGAGAGTTTCCTTTTAATGCGACGAATAACTACTTTTCGCTTTGCTTTTCTTTTCTTCTTCGGATGAGCTGCTGCAACTTCTGGAGTTGTTTCTGGTGTACTTGCAGGACTGTCTTCTTCTTCTTCAACGCTTTCCTTCTCCACCAATTCAGGTTCTTTTGTGATTTCATTAGTCGAAGGATATTCTACCTCAGGTTGAGCACTTTTGATTGGATCATGTACCAAGGACGATTCAGGCACTTGCATTATAGGAATATCGGAAACTTCAGGTTTCTTTTCTACCAGTAAATTGGTGGTTTTAACTATCAGATCTGTATTATTTAGAGTTATGTTGAAAGTGGGCGTTTCCCTATTGGACTTTGTATTGTCGCTTTTAGTTTGCAGGGCATTGGTGTTGGATGACTGCTTTGACTGATTCTGTGCAACGATCACCTTTACGGCATTAGCATTAACTTTTACTGGAGTACTCAGTGCAATTGAGGCTTTGTCGGAAGTTGCTGTAGGTGGATTCGGTGTGCTTGGAGCAGTTACTTTCGGCTGATTCTGTCCAACGGTCACAGTGATGGCTTTAACAGCATCAACTTTTGCTGGAGTTTCATTAATCAGTGCAGTCGAAGTTTTGACGGGAGTTGTTGCAGGTGGGTTTAATGCTTTCGGTTGATTCTGTGCAACGATTACCTTGACAGCATCAACTTTTACTGGTGTAATCAGTGCAACTGGGGCTTTGTCGGGAGTAACTGTTGGTGGATTTGGTGTACTTGGAGCAGATGTTTTCGGTTGATTCTGTGTAACGGTCACAATGATGGCATTAACAGCATCAACTTTTGCTGGAGTTTCATTAATCAGTGCTGTCGAAGTTTTGTCGGGAGTTGTTGCAGGTGGGTTTAATGCTTCCGGTTGATTCTGTGCAACGATTACCTTGACAACATCAACTTTTACTGGAGTAATCAGTGCAACTGGGGCTTTGTCGGGAGTAGCTGCAGGTGGATTTGGTGTGCTTGGAGTAGACGCTTTCGGCTCATTCTGTCCAACGGTCGCAGTGATGGCATTGACAGGATCAACTTTTACTGGAATTTCTGTAGTTTTGTCGGGGGTTGCTGCAGGTGGGTTTCGAATGGTTTGGTCAGATTCTTTTGGTTCCTCAGAAGTGATTATATTTACATCATCTGTATGTCGTTGAATTAAATGGCTAGGTTCAACAACAGTAGGTAATGTAGGAATCTTAGTGGCGACGTCAGTTTTAATAACAGGTGTAGTCTTCGTTTGACGATGAGAAACCAATTTACATTTTTCATTGCTCTTAGATTTTACTTGGGCTGATAGCTTGGCTGCATTCTCTGATTCCGAGGATATTTGCGTCAACTGAATATCTACTGCATTGGAATTCTTAATTTCCTTGGCCAGTGGTAAGGTCTTATTTTTAGAAATGTTGATAGCGGACGCTTCCTTGTCTAATTCTTTTTGGTTCTTTTCAATTTTGGCGGACGTTGTGGAAATTTCACCGTGAGTTGCAGTAAGTGAATTTGATGTATTTTGTGCAGTATTGTTCGACTCATCCAAAATTAGTTGACTTGATTGGTTAGGTTCAGCAGTTGGCGTAATACATGCTAGAACTTCCGCTTTACCGGTAGGCAAAGTCTTGGTCTGACGCTGAGAAGGCAATTTTATTTTTTCATTGGTTTTTGCTTTAATTCGGACTGTCTGTTTTACTAAAGTTCCTGAATCAGAGGGTCTGCGTTGTGTTGTCAGTTCCAACGGTGTTAGTTTATCAGTTAAGACTTGATTTATTTCCACTGCTGCTATCGAAGCTCTTCTATCTTTCTTAGTCAGTTTTTTGCATTTCGTGGTTTTCGATTTTGCCGGTGTGATAATTGAATTCGCTGGAGTCGATTGTGTAAGCTGTTCTATTTCCGCAAGATTGTTTGTATTTTCATCGGTTGTTGCGGGAAATTTAATTGCATGTTTCTCCTCAATCTGAGTTTTTAATTTTCTTTGGTTTAAACTTATTTCTTGCTCTTGTTTATATGTCTCTTCTTTTTGTGCATTTACTTCTAAAGTAGCATGACTCGATTTTCCAGGTTCCTCATTCTGATGATCTTTTGACACTTCGTGCGTTTGATCAGTTTTTCTCTGCTCGAAAAATGTTAAACTAGTCTGCTCGGCATCCGGAGATATTTTTGTATCATCACCAATAAAATTTTCCGCCTGTGATGGCTCCGATTTACTCTCTTTATCGTTTTCTTTATTTTCTGGTACCTTTCCATTATCATCTTCACTAAAAACACTTCTTCGTCGGATTTTACGGACAAAGCGAAATCGTACTGGACCATCATCTGACGGCTGTGAAGATGGAGTAGATTCGTTTTCACCGTCGAAACTTTGCTCCGTACTATATTGTTTCAAAACACCTTTAACTTCGCTAAGGGCATTTGAAATACTCGCGCGTAATTTATTCAAACGCTCAACCGGATCTTCGGGCTTATCAGTTTCGCCCTTACTATTGTGTTTACTTTTACTCGATATTAATTTTTTCTTTGTTGTGCCCGATTTATGTAAACTATTTCTATTTACTGGATGTTTACCACTATTCACATTATTATTAAGCCCGCTGAGGTCTGAATCATTTGAGACTTTATTAATCTTTTCTGAGGTCGCTATAATGTCACGAATATTTTCGCTACTATTTTGATGCGTTATCACCGTCATATCTGGTAATAAAGTGTTATTGGCGCACTCACTCGCATCAATTGTTTCGACTAATTTATCTAAATTTTCTTTCAAATCCCCGGAATCACTCGATACAGTCGCGGAATATTCACTCGTCGTCAAGACTTTCCCCGCTGACGGACTATCGGCGTCTACAGTAGAATTTTGCACAATCGCCACATTCGCGCTATGCTCACTTCGTTTACTATTTACATCGACATTGAATTCTTGCATATTGTTTACGCCATTACTAACAAAATTATTTTTAGAATTATTTAGATCGTCACTAACTTGGTCATTTGCAGAATGAATATTACTTGTGGTCTGGTGGACGTTATCCAAACATTGATCTTGCGTCATTATAATACACACATTCGCTTTGGAAGATTCTGCTTCTTCTGTCCCTAGTGCAGTACTCGCATTGGTATTTTTTAGCGCCGCCGTGTTCGCCTCGCTCGTGGGCATTCCCAAAAATTGACCTATATTGTACAAATAATCACTCTTTCACACGTACATATGTATACTCGAAAAACCACGATTTGTTCACACTTGCTTAACCCTGTAGGAGTTTTGTATTAATCGGCTCTGCAACTGATGCCTTTTCAATAGTTTTTAATTTTGCGACTAAACTTATTTTAATCATTGATATCTGGGTTA
Organism: Xylota sylvarum; assembly: GCA_905220385.1. Lineage (NCBI taxonomy): Eukaryota > Metazoa > Arthropoda > Insecta > Diptera > Syrphidae > Xylota > Xylota sylvarum. Next base: position 39,102,808 of record LR999959.1, read on the forward strand.
ACTATACAAAAGGATTTCTTCTTTGTTTTTCAAACACAATGTTCATTCTGTTTGCGTCGTTTTATTGGCGTTTGGTTTAGAAAAATCCTCTCTCGGCGATCAAAGCATTTTAAGAGTAAAAGTTTAAGGCTAATGCTTGCTATAGTGTTTGTAACATGTTATTTTTATATCATTAACGATTTAAAAGCTCTGTAAATTAAATAAAAAAAGAAACACATTGTTACTTGTGCTATATTCCATGATTTTCGAAAGTTGTTAAAAAAAAAGTTTACTAAAGGGCGACAAAGTGTGAATGAATTCTTCTAGCAACCGTGACATGTACATATGTACATACATATCTGAATTTAGATCTTTCTCTAGGTGAATGTCACAAGCATATTTAAATGTGACGTCTAGTAAAACAATAACGTTTTTTTTTCAAATCCAATACAGTGTTAAAGAAGTGTAAAAATCAAGAACACATACTCGTATGTATGTTTCATTTTCTTGTACTATTTGGCAAGTTTTCAAATGAAACGTAAGGGTCACAAAAATTGTAATTCATAAGTTCCTGCCGAAAAAGAAAATGTCGGCGAAATTTGTTTGAGACATAATATTCTTCATGCATATAAATGTGCATTTATATACATACATACATGCACATGCAATATGTGTACGTAGAACCATTTGTATGTATGTATATACATAACTAAAGGTGAAGACGAATAGAACATGCAATTAAACATTGTTTTCAGTGGAATAGTATTGTAGCAGAAAGATATTACGTAAATGCACTTTTTTCCTTGCCATATAGCTAGATTGAATTCATTTAGTCCTTGTTGAACTGTGTGTGTGTTTTTTTTTTACTTTAGGGCAGATAAATGGCTACAGCAATTAAAATTTTAACAATGTGTACTATGAAAAATGGACTTTCAATTATTCGCTAATGTCTTATTGCATTCATGAACTTATTTTGCCTTCCTAAGAAATTTCGCAAATTAGAAATGATGGGCACGCGCATATTGCGCAAATAAATCTCTAAATTATTTTCAATGTGATGGCAATGAATATACATATGTATGTATGTACATGCCGTACATTGGTTGGCGTCGGGCGCTATCATATGTCTAAAAATATTTTCATTTTTCGTTCGTTTACCACCATACATATGTACATATGTACCTACATACATATACATATTTGCATAGGAAAAGACGCGTTTGTCTCGATTCATAAAGTATTTGGATTTATTTTTCTAAATATAATATCAAAATTTTCCGTCTATCAAATGAACAATGGAGGCATGTGTATGTTATTTTACTACGTATGTATGTATGCGCTTAATGAAAATTTTTATTTTTACAGTTATATCGGAAGATGCCCCTCTTCTTCGGCAGCGACCGGAAATAAAGCACAAAATCAATGCGAGTATGAAAAATTTCTAACAGAAATATTCGGTGAATTGAAACCAGCATCACTAGCCGCGGCAGCTAAAAATCCCGAAACACAAGCCGCAGAAGAAAAATCAAAGGAAACTGCAAGCAAGGACCAAAAACCGAAAGAAAAAAAACCGAAGGACCCCAAAGAAAAAAAATGAAAAAAAAAATGTTAAAAAAAAGAAAAAGTTCGAACAAAATATACTCAAAATTTTTGTTTCCCTCCCAATGAACTATCTTCCGTTCAAATTTTGAACTTGTTTAATATTTCTGATCTCAGCTTAATCAGTTTTATCTGCGTTTTTGAATCGAAGAATATTGAATAAATATTGTACCTGTACCTGTGTGTGACATTGTAGTTATAGTCCTTGAACGCATTGCATTAACAACTTTTTTGTTTTAAAGAATAATATTGTTATTTAAAATTGTTCAATTACGTGTTAAAGAAGTTCGTAAATGAAAAAAAAAGTATAAGCAGAATTACATATAAAGCCCAGTTTTACAGAAATATGAAATAATATTTTTGTAAATACATAAAAACCGTGCGATCTTTATTAGATAAGGTATGTTGGTGATCCAAATAAGGCCCAGCTTATGGTTTATCTTGAATAATTTGCAGCTGCAGTATTATAACATACTGGATGCATTTTAGAATCAACATACATTTGTATTTCATATTTAGGTACTATAAAAAGTACCCTTTCCTAAAAGTATATTAAGTTTGATACATATCTAGTTTGTAGCAACTCTAGACGTTAAAAACTTGGATTACGTCGACGAATGTGCATCTGGAACAATTAGTATGTAAAATTAGTCAAATACATATGTATGCGGAAATATATTTCGGATGTAACTATTCTCCCTGCAATGAGTTACGGTATTGGAATGCTAAGCCTGACATTCACTTCTCTAGAAAAGCTGAAGATATGCCCACTACAAATGGAGAGGAACTACTTAATCTGAGACTAGTGCAAAGGGTACTAAATGAACAAATCAAGAGGGGAGCAGATAGACATGATAAAACCGAACAAAAATATAATAAAATAATAGATCCGATATAATGGCTAGTTTTTAGCAATCTCACAAAAAGAAATGTAATAATACATACATATTCTATTTTCGATATATTTTATAGAAAAACTTTCACATTTTCATGAAATTTGCTATAAGGATTCCACGCTCGCTACAGGGAACAGGTCCGGTTTTCATTAGTTCACTATATCGAGCGTCTACTGTATATCAAAAACACAAGACGAGAGCTAAACGAAACTTATAATGAAGTGGATGCCATTAGGTTAAGTTTAGGTTCATGATTACGCCATCTTACATTTCTGTGATGCACAGCTACTGTAGAGGTACTGCATCTTGCTGTTTCAATGGTTAGATGAACCCGCCGTCTGCAGTCAATACCTCATGTTTAGTGCCACTTTTGGCGAGTTCTGGTCTAAGTGACCAGTCCAGCACAGAGTGATATTACAATTATTCGACATCAATTCAGTGCGAATTTAGACCTTATTATTGGCGATTCCAGTGCTTCGATGTCTGCATTGGATACCGATCTCATCGACAGCCAATCAGCCATAATACCCGCTTAGAATACGCTGGAATAGTCTCATAGTCTAAAAAACATGCTTAGTCCATGACTTCTATTTTTATATATTCAGGGTTGAGAATAGAGGCGTGCAGTCGCAATGCCAATTTCACTGCAACCTCTTTCCCATAAATATCGAGAGGAAGGATATCCAACATCGTTTCCAGCGTCAACGTGTAAGTTATCCGAAGGGAGCTGGTAACGAAAATACAAATCCATCTCGGAATCTTACTTATGAGTAAGAGTTAGCTAGTTTTATTTAGTCCTGTCAAACAGACTAGGATTCCACATATAAGCATTAGATCATACTACAGCTATATAAATCCAGTGCATTATCTTGGGACGGATCTCCCATTTCCGTTGTATGACTCTGTTGCAAGTGTGAAGTGTCAAAGCGGTATTTCGTAATACGTTCATGTATGTATATTCAGTTTCGAAATCAGTTTCCTGTCTAGTATTACAGGGTAACGAAACACACACTCATGCACACGTGTGCATTTTTATTTTGGCTCATGAACACAAGCGTGCTCATTTATATAATTTCACCCTATGTGTGAATCTCAGTCTATAGTAGCTAAAACCCCAAAAGAGGTGACGCAAAACTGCAACAACACCATCAAAGACGTGAAGATACGGTTTCGCTCACGAGGTCTGGAATTAGCGGACCACAAAACTAAAGCTGTTATCATAAGCAGCCACAAGAAAGTTGAATGCCTGATATTACATAGAGTACCTAGAGGTACTGCTTGACCTGAGTGCTTTGAGGAATTTCTCTTTGAGTCGATTTCAATTTATCACCATTAGTAATTTTAATGGAGTCAACATTTTCTGTCTTTTGAGTTGTTTGTGAGTTAAGATTTTGTAGTTTTAATGCGGCTTAATGATTGAAAGGGGATTGGTTTGTTGACTTTTATTTATAATATTTTGTTCTTTAGAAGAGGAGGAGGTGGAGGGATTGGATGTGGTCGTTTCATGAGGAATTTGTTTAAATTTATCTAAGTAGAGATAAGAAAGGAATCCGAAGTGAAGCCCGGAACAATTGGCGCACAGAGTGACAGTACAGTTGCTATCATTATAAGGGGAAAAATTACATGTTTCACATGCTGTACATAGCACGTTTACACTATTTAATTGGATGAACCAAGTAGCTGACATTGCCGGCAACGCATCGGAATAGGGACATATTCGGACATTTTTGTTTTATACCAGCCAATTTCAATTGTGCTGGGGATTTGGAACGAGTCGAAGGTAAAAATCATGAGAGCAAAGGAAGTAGGAATCTGTTTTACTTTATCTTGCACTAATTTCGTAAATTTGTATATGTACATTAGTCACATTTTGACTCTTGAGTTTGGATCTAATTTCTGCTTTTAATGTTATGTGCACAAAAGGTGGATTCTTGAAGATTGATTTTATTGGTAGGTCTTGGAATCCATCACTAAACACACTACTAAAATTCTTTTTGTGGGGGAGAGGGAACGGGGTCAGGAGATCGGAAATCGCGTGTTCGTCGAGAATACCATATCGGTTGCCCGATAGGCGATTAGACTTCGCGGCCATCCCGAAAAGAAAGAAAAACTTTATAATTCGTTAAGAAAAAGCGACTTTTTTATTTTTTTTATATTAATAAAGAAAGAAATGAGAGAATAAATTTATGATCGGAAGAAATACGAGAAACGCAAAAATCACACTTTACCTCGATAGCTACGTCTTTGCGGTTCGAAGGTCAGCCGATCCTGCACTTTTTCATAGCTTTATTATTTTACATGAAATCGAAAATATTTATCAAGACCAAATGTTTAGATATTCAAATTATTCACAATTCACCCATACATTATCTTTAACCACACCAACTTTTTGAGGGCATTTTAGTTAAAAACCGATTTTGATGAAATTTTTTGTGTATAGTAACATCCACAAACGTTTGAAGTTATCGTCGTATTTCAGTAAAAAATACAAAACGGCCACGCCCACTTTAGAAGGGCTGCATAGGGAGAAGGATAGGGTGTTATTTAGATTTTTGCATGTTTTTTTTCAAAAGTGTCCAATATACATAACCAACTTGCTGAAATTGAAAGCATTCTTGATGTCAAACCTAAATACGGCGCAGTACTCCATCCCCACCGCCATATACTTCTTCCTATGGCGGCGACAGCGTATTTACCTCCATTTTTATAGCGTCTTCTATTGGCCACTGTATAATGAGCTTCCTAATTCAGCAAAAACGATACTAATCTAATGTTATTCAAAAAGCATTGTGTCGATTTTATCAGATTGAAACATCAAACATTGTAAAACAAGTAATCTTCTACGACTACTTACCTTGCCGTGGTGGAGATGCTCAAAACGACCTTATGATTCCAGGGAGCGATTGTGAAGGGTCACCCACGCTGTAAGGTCTCTGGAGGAAGGTTCAAGCTAAAGAGTAGTCAACATGATTCGAGTGGTGGTGTGAGCACATAGCAAACCATGCCCAAGCATGTAAGGCTGAGGATTAAATCAGTCTCTAATGAGCTCCTTCAAGTACTTACTACTCGTAATAGTGCCTTATCCCAGTAAAACCGGCTATGCTAAGGATGGACCACTGCTAACCGGCTTACCCGTGGGACCAACATGAACTTTCTAGAACAAACCAAACAAAACAATACAACATAATAATTTCCGAGGCTAACCCTCAAACAAATACAACGACGACAGCAACAGCGACTGAACAATCCAGGCGTGTCACAAGGACGGTGAAAGACAGCTTTATAGACTGAGTACAGACGATAATACTGACGGCTACACAGATTCCGATTCGGTGGCGACTTCTGTTTCGGAAGTTGGAACCGTAATCACGTCTATCACAATCCCATTGAGGTCATAAAACCTGGGAAGCCAAAAGAGGCCGGGCGATTAGTTTCACTACTATTGAGTCTATTGTGTCCCTCGCCGCAAGAGATTTTAAGATCTTCTATGGGCTGGAGACAACTCCACCTTAAGATATATGAGAGAGACTAAAGTTGGGTGCTGGCTTAGATGAGAAGCATATTGATAAGTCCAGTCTAAGCTTTGCGAGAAACAGGTCATTGGTGACTAATCCTATGTTTCGGAGTGTTGCATTGCCACAGCCATTTATCCGAAAAATGCGATCTAAAAAAAGAAGCCCCGGCTACTTGCGCAAATTGCAAAGGCAAGCATCCGGCAAACTATCGTGGTTGTGAAGTTGCAAAGGAACTGCAAAAAAGGCGCGATACTTTACATCAAAACGTTATGCCGACTAAAGAGAAGCAAGAAACCGCAAAGAAAAAAGTGACTACCAACAAAGAAACACCCAAAGAGGGAAATAGTACGGTATCGTTATCCGAAATAAAGGTAACCCCGAAACCTTCAGGTACCAAATCGTATGCCCAAGCCGTAAAAGCCAACCCGACAAACAAAGAAAGAACTTCTTCGACGGATCCAGTTTCGCAAGTATTCTCTATAATCCTTGCCAAACTTGAGGAACAAACTAAAATTAATAGTATAATATTTGACAAACTAAGCAAACTTGAGATAAAGGCTCGTACAAAACATAAAACTAAATGAATATGAACAAATCAATTAAAATTTTAACATGGAATGCAAATGGTCTCAAAGAAAATATCACAGAACTAGAGATATTCTTGAGAAACGTCAACATAGACGTGTGCTTGATCTCGGAAACTCATTTAACAAGGGAACCTGAATTAAAAATAAGAGGATTTTGTGCATACCACGCATACCATCCCTCGGGAAGACCCAGAGCGGGTTCTTCTTTATTTATCAAAGACTGCATCAAGCATTCTTTAAATTCCATGACAGAACTTAACGCAATACAAGCAACTTCAGTTCGGGTAAAGAACAAGACAATGGATATTAATATATCATCTATTTATTTTCCTCCTCGTTATAAGCTTACAAGTATCGAGCTTGTAGACCTCTTCGACTCACTTGGAACGAATTTTATTATTGGCGGGGACTTTAATGCCAAACACACGTTCTGGGGTTCGAGAAAAAACTCAACCAGAGGTAGACTGTTGTACAAAGTCGGTATGGACTTTGGAGTAGACTTCCATTCGACAGGAAAACCGACTTACTGGCCCTCCGACGTACCTGACCTGGCAGACTTTTTCGTTACAAAAGGAGTATCTACCAATATCACGAAAATAGAGGAAAGCTTTGACCTCTCCTCTGACCACGCACCGATAGTTTTAACAATAAGTGATAGGCTAATGAAAGCAGAAGGAGTACCGAGGCTAACAAATAATAGGTCTAACTTGGATCGTTTCAGGTTACGTTGAATGTGTCACTGAAAACACCACTTGAGCTGGAGATAGAACTCGAAAATTTTATTTCGACTATTCAGAACGCCGCATGGAAAAACACTCGAAGAAAGAAAGTAGCCTAAGAAGAGCGAACAAATTACCCGCCGGAAATAAAAAAAACTTATTCGCAAAAAGAGGAAAGCGCGCAGTGTATGGCAACAATCTCGCTACCCTCAACATAAAGCATACCTTAACTTGTTATGCAATAAACTTAAAAAAACAATTCAAGGCTTAAAAAATCACGAGACATCGGACTATCTCGAAGGCTTAACAAACGAAAAAACTTCAAATTACTCACTCTGGAAAGCAGTGAAAAATATAAAGAAGCCTCAAATGCATTCGGCACCAATCCGAAAAAATAATGGTGAATGGGCAAAGAGTGACAAAGAAAAGGCAGACGTATTTGCTGAACATCTCGAACAAACGTTTAAGCCTTTTGATGGACAAATGTTAATAGGTGATCAAAGTGATGTGCCTCCGACATCTGATAATTTTAGAATAAAACGTGTGTCGTTAACTGAACTCTGTCAGGCAATTAAAAATTTGAAAAATAACAAAGCACCTGGTTATGACTTAATTACCGGACAAATTCTCAAGGAATTACCAAAAAACGCTTCGTTTAGGTTGTGATAATGATCCCGAAACCGGGTAAACCGCCAAATGACAAAAAATCGTATAGACCGATATTACTGTTACCTATAACATCGAAGCTATTCGAGAAACTCTTATTGAAACGAATCCAAACAACGAATTATAGAAGAAAGACGCCTTATACCTGTTCACCACTTTGGTTTCAGAAAGAATCACTCCACAATTGACCAGGTATTTAGAATAACTAACGCAATCGAAAAAGCACTAGACGAAAAACAGGTTTGCTCTAGCGTTTTACTTGACGTGTCCAAGGCCTTTGACAAGGTTTGGCGTAATGGCCTGAAATATAAACTCAGTAGGATCTTTTCGAAAAAGTTATACAGCATTTTAGAATCCTACCTCAAAAATAGGATATTTAGAGTTAAGCATGGAACGGACTACTCAGGGTTTAAGGATATTGCCGCCGGGGTTCCGCAAGGGAGTGTCCTTGGTCCTACTCTGTTCCTGTTATATACTCGTGACATTCCGCAAACTGAGGGTACAATAGTAGCTACCTTAGCGGACGATACGGCTATTCTGGCTACAGAAAGCACAGGCGAGTCCGCTACTGAAAAACTTCAATGCGCTTTAAATAAAATTTGCGATTGGACAAAACTTTGGCGTATTGCTCTCAATGATCCAATGAATCCACGCATACAAATTTGACATATAGAAACATAAACAATATATCCGTCTTCATTAATTCAGTACAAATACCGTACGCAAATGAAGCCAAATATCTCGGGATGACGTTAGATGCTAAGCTCAAGTGGAAGCCGCATGTCAAAAAAAAAAACGTGACGAACTTGAGAACCGGTACCGAGAAATGTACTGGCTACGCGGACGACATTCCAAGTTAAGCACATACAACAAACTGCTTGTATATAAGCAAGTGCTAAAACCTATATGGACTTACGGCATATAACTCAGGGGTTGCACTAAAGCAAGTAACAGAGAATCCATACAATCATTTCAAAACAAAGTCATTAGGGCTATTGTGAATGCTCCCTGGTATCTCCGAAATAATGATATACAGAGAGATCTATTGATCCCAACCGTGGACGAAGAAATAATAAACTTTGCTATGAAGTTACGAACTTGACTTGTTGGTCATTGCAACCATGCCATACTCCAAACATTGGACATGAGAAACCTCGTGCGTTGGAGTCGACGAAACGAAACCGTTCTATTTAGCGCAATGAGTACCAACCACTCTTAGTGGTTCTAATGGGTGATTTTACCGAAAATCTACCTGCCTCACGCGTACATATAATGTAACCAAAACTACTGGATGGGGAAACCTAGTTGTAGTAAACGAAAATAACTAAAGGGAAGAGTGTGTTTAGTCAGTAAAAATCTGACACTACTATGAGTACACGGGTATCATAGTGTCTTCTTGAAGATTCACACCAACCAACGAAAAAAAAAAAAAAAAATTGCCACAGTAACACAAGTGCTTGCATCAACCAATTATAATGCTAAATTCGAACTTCCCGAGAAGCTCGGAGGATTGTAACACCACATTAATAGAGGGATATGTATCAACTAGCACTAATGCTCCGGTTGATACAGAATAATCTTCAGCACTCAAAACCAGCTTCTGCTGATTTGTTGCTCCGCCAACAAGAAGGCGGAGAAAATATTGCCCTCATCCAGGAACTTTGGATCCTAAGGGAAATAAAAATAAATAGCGGGACTAAGGGCGAATAAAAATATGTCCTCCCTTGGCTTTTATAACTTTTTCAATATATTTTGGCATAGAATCAATAAGTTTTTTACAGTTTTCTGATATTTGCTGGTCTCGAAACCATATCTGGATTACAGCCTCAATCAGTTTTGTTTTTGTTGTGCAATCTATTTTGCGAAGTCTAGCTTTTACAATAGCCCACAGATTTTCAACAGGATTAAAATCCGGTGAATTTCTTGGCCATTCAAGGCATGAATTTTTGTTGTCGTTGAAATATTTCATCATGACCTTGGACACGTGACACGGAGCCAAATCTAGTTCAGCTTCTAATCTCTGTTCTAGCAAGTCTCTATATTTGTGAGAGTTCATCATGCCTTCTATCGACACAAGGGATCCGGTACCTTTATACGAAAAGCAGCCCCAGAACATCTTCTTTAAAATTGTGATAATTATGATGTGTTCACATTAATTCGCACAGTACTGTATATTCTATCCAATTTCAGCAACCCTAAATTCGTTTGTGTTATTGGGTATTGACGCTAATGCTCATCATATCGAATGGAGCTCAGCAGCGCTGAGTGTCTATTTGATTACCTAAGGGAAACTAACCTCGTTATTTGTAATAAGGGATGAAGAAAAAGATACACATTTTTGGCGCGACAGGTCCATGGGACACAGGGCCTAGCTTCTTACAACCACTCGTGTTGTGCGTGTTTTATTCTTTACATGAATAGAAGGGATCTACTGCTTATTACCGTGTCCGAAGAGTAATTTTTGTTTGAAAGAAATTTTAGGTGTTGTCTGAGGATTGAACCTCGAACCACTCGCTCCATAGTCCAACGCACTAACCACTTGAGCCACGGCGCACACACTGAGATCAGATCGCACATTCAATAATAACAATAGACAGGAAGTCATCGATGTGACCATTGCCATGAATTCTCCTAAAATTAGCGTCAAGAACTGGATGGTATCTAAAGATGTGTTGTTCTTTGACCACCGCTTTATACAGTTCGGTATTGACTTTAGCACTCCACCAAAATCTGTTTTTACGGACCCAAGGAGAACGGATTGGGATAATTATATTTTTTTTTAGGTGGCGCTACAGTTCGGGGTGAACCTGGGCCTCAACTAACAAGCCTCTCCAGTTAGCTCGGTCCTTAGCTAACTGCCTCCAGTTGCGCACTCCAAGCTTGTTTAGGTCCCCTTCAACTTGTGCGTGCCACCTAAGGTGAGGTCTTCCTCTGCTGCGTTGTCCCTCCGGGTGTGATTCGAAGACTCTTCGGGTCGGAGCACTGGTGTCCATTCGCTCTACATGTCCTAGCCATCTCAAACGACTAATGCGCAGTTTTTTTTGACTAGGTCGATGTCGCTGTACAGCTCGTATAGTTCGTCGTTAAATCTTCTCCTCCAAAGCCCGTCAACGCAAACGGGACCGAATATTTTACGAAGAATTTTTCTCTCAAAACGACCGAGGATATCTTCATCTGCTTTTGATAAAGTCCAAGCTTCAGCGCCATAAAGCAGGACTGGGATGATCATGGTCTTATATAGAGTCTGCTTAGTTGTTCGTGATAGGGCCTTACTACTCAATTGCCTTCTCAGCCGAGGTGTTATTGTCAGAATTGATAGCAGAGCGGAGGTAGAAAAAGTCCCTTACTACCTCAAAGTTATAGCTGTCGATTGTGACGTTCTGTCCAATTCGTCGATGTTGCGTGTCCCTTCTAGTTGACAGCATATACAGTCAGTCACGAAAGTCTACATATAGCCCTGAAAAGTGCTAAATCCTCATTTATAGACAAAATTTCAATTTTGTTTTTTATTAGATAACATTATTATTATTTAAAAACATGACTCAAAACAAAGCAAATCAAATCCTCACAATAATTCAAAGAAAACAAGAAAAAACCAAAAATTCAATTCAAATTTAGCACTTTTCAGCGCTGTATGTAGACTTTCGTGACTGATTGTACATACAGTCCACGAAATTAATTTATACGCATCCTATATTTTACAAAATAATCACAGAATTTTCATTATTTAAGGGTTTTCATGAAAATCTTTAAATGTATAGTTGTTAGTATATGAGTGACAGTGTAAATTGTAGTCCAAGATTTTATAACGGGATCGTCATGTGGCAAAATTAAAAAAAAGAATATTCTGACAGCTGTTTGAAGAGCGAAATGCATTTATACGCACTGAGTTTTTCAGTGAAATCAGTTGATTCCTGTGCTTAATCCAAGGTGGAAGTTAGAGAATTTAACGTTAAATTTTGCTTAAAATAAAATTACAATTGATTTTTAAAGTAAATTTATAAAAAAACAATTATGGGAAAGGGAAAGTACCTAACAGTGGAAGAAAAGGATACAATAACGGTTTTAAAAAAGCGCGGTGTTTCCAACAGAGCAATTGCACGCGAAATCAATCGTTCTGAAGGACTCATAAAGAACTTTTTTAAAAAAGGCGAATCTTATGGAAATAATGGTGGTCGAAAGGGCTGGAGTAACTCGAAGAGAAAAGAATCGAATTGTCATCGAAGCAATCAAAAACAAAATGACTGATAGCCAAATTGTTGCTCATCTTGATTTGCCGATAACAAAACGCCGAGTTCAACAAATTTTATCAAGTACTCCAAACATTGTTTATAAAAAACAACTGAAAAAGCCTCTTTTGAAAATTCATCACAAAACAGCTCGACTAACATTTGCCAGAGATCATATGAATTGGAACGAAAAATGGAATACCGTTATATTTTCGGATGAAAAAGAGGTTTAACCTGGATGGCCCAGATGGTTTCAGCTATTATTGGCATGACTTTCGCCACAACCACCCACCAAGAATGAGTAGGAAGCGTGATGATTTGGGGAGCTTTTTCGTCCTCGGGAAAAGCGCAATTGTGTTTCGTTCCAACAAAAATTAATTCGGAAATGTACTCTTATGTATCTCTTATCCCATTTTTAGAAGACGTTGTGGCTGATCAGGATTTTATTTTTCAACAGGACAACGCAGCAATTCATGTTCCTCGGTACTCACAAGAATGGTTAAGGCAACGGGACGTCCCATTAATGCGTTGGCCGGCATGCAGTCCTGACCTAAGCCCCATAGAAAATCTATGGGGTATTATGGCACGCGAAATTTATAAAAATAGACGCCAGTTTGAAAACATTCGAACACTTCGAGAGGCAATAATGCGTACTTGGAACCTGATAAGCAGTGACACCATTTCTAACCTCATAAAATCTATGCTGTCATTCAACAAAATGGAGGACATACAAAATAATAATAAGTATTTTTAAGAACAAAATGTACTTTTTTCGTATTGTTTTTAATTTTTTTTACTGTGCGTATAAACGAGTTTCGCAGTCAGAAACTGCTTTTGTTTAAATAAATAATGTAAAATAACTTTGATTGATAATGAATAAGTGTATTTCTTTCATTACAATACAATGCTTTTATCCCCACAACTTTTTTATAACAAAAATCGAAAAAAAAACAAATGCGTATATATTAATTTCGCGTATTGTACTTGATTTTGCCCTCGTTTACCGCTTAACCCATTTTGGCAGCTTTCGTTTCAATACTAGCGAACGCACCGGTAACAGCCCGTTGTGTTCTTCCAATAATGTCGATATCGTCGACGTATGCTAATAGTTGCACAGACTTTTGAAAGATTGTGCCTCCGGCGTTGGCTTGCGAGTTTCGCACAATTCTTTCAAGAACGATGTTAAAAAAATCACATGACAGCGCGTCACCTTGTCTAAATCCTTTTTTGACATCAAAGGTCTCGAAGAGATCGTTACCGACCTTGATGGAGCAGCGAGAATTCTCCATCGTCATTCTGCACAATCTGACGAGTTTGGCAGGGATGCCAAAACTAAATATGCCTCTGTATAACTCGTCTCTATAAATGCTGTCATATGCGGCCTTGAAATCGATGAAAAGATGGTGGGTATCGATTTGGACTTCTTGGGTTTTTTCCAGGATCTGCCGAAGTGTGAAGATTTGATCGATTGTGGACTTTCCTGGTCTGAAACCACACTGATAGGGTCCAATCAGGTTGTTGACGAAGGGTTTCAGACGTTCACACAATATGGCAGATAGGATCTTGTACGCGATGTTCTTGTGGATCGGGCAAACGGTGCTGAGATTCCATTCATCAGGCATACATTCATCTGACCAAATTTTAGAAATGAGTTGGTGTATGCTCTCTACCAGGTCATTTCCAGCTGCTTTGAACAGCTCGGCTGGTAAGCCGTCAGGTGCAGTTTGGATAGGACGATTTAACGTCATACTTAGGACATTGCTCATATGTTTTGTCGAGGAGCTCGTAGAAACTTTCTTTTGTGGCGTCGTCCTTGTCCTCTGTGGGGGCATGAGTGCATATTAGGCATATGTTCGCGAATTTAGCCTTGACGCGGATTGTCATAAAATGCTCGCTCACGTGTCGAAAGCTCAAGACTTCTTGCCTAAGTCTGCCGCGTATGACGAATCCACATCCATATAAGCGCTGTTTCTATTCCCTATAGCAATCATCGTAGTATACGTCACAGTTTTTCATCCTCTTTTTGCCCGGGCGATCCCATCGCACTTCCTGGATGGCGGTGATATCTGTATTGTATCAGTCTAGGGCCTCTGCTAGTTGTTCGGCTGCACGCAGCCTGTTAAGGGTCCGAACATTCCACGTGCAGATCCGAAGTTCGTTGTCCTTATGTGGTTTGCTGGGGTCGTCAACAGTGGGATCATCCTTATCCGAGGCTTGTTGTTGCTTCGTAACTACTGGTTTTTTACGTGGTGGGGAAGTTACTCCGACGCATAACCCCCAACCTGGAGGACCAGTTCCTTTTTTAACCGTAGGACAAGGGGCCGGTTTTTCCGGAGTCAGTACACCACTTCGGGGATGTGAGCGCTGCCGTTGGCCCATTAAGATATTTCTAATACGAAGTTGAAAAGTCATCTCAACAGTTTTGCTTTAGTCCAGCCGCATTCACTATCTGATGTAGATCAGACGCAATCGCGGGAGCAACGAATTTAGCTTTACGCAGAGCTTGCCCAATCAGTAGACACAAGAGTGGGGGTAAGCCTCTGTGGTGGAACTTTAAAATAAGTAAGCTTCGACGTGAAGGTAGGAACCTTTTTCAAGTAAAGTGCTCTAGGAACCCACTTGTTGATAAAAAATTCAGTTGGAAACTGAACATTCAAGACCGTGCTAGGAAGGCCTCGATTGCCCTCTATTCATATACGAAGGCCTTAGGCCCAAACTGGGGTCTCTAGCCCCGGAACGTTCACTAGATATAAATATCAGTCGTCAGACCCATCCTTATGTACGGAATACTAATCTGCTGAACGGCACTAGTGTAGTGCCACACTACAGTGACATAGTAACACATACAGCATTTTTCATTCATCAAAATAAAGCATGCGCAACACTTTCGGTTCATTCATAATAGAGTAACAAGAAACCACTTGATACGCATACGACATTGTACTGTGCCATAAACATTAAGTTGGAGTCCAAGTTGAAATGAGTTCATTGCCTAAGACAATGTATCCGATTTGATTGAAATCTTACTGACTATCCAATGTCTCGGATTCCCTTCGGCTCGTGCACGACAAATACGCTATCTCAGCTAACTCAGCCAGTTTGCTAGTCTTGACCTTGTTCTACTCAACCAAGGAAATAAAGAAACCTTCAATAACGGTAGAGCTGGCTCAATCATAGACCTAACTTTCGCCACCAGAAGCATAGCGAAGAAAACAAAATAGAAAGTCTCCGACCTCTATACAAATAGTGGCCCGATGGGCCATCATATTTGAGACAACAGAGCCAAGATGGTTCCAATACCAAAAAGCCACTGAAAAGGTACAAAATTTGGGCTGGAAAAGTAAGAACGTAGATAAAGAGATGCTCGACTATTGGCTGACCAATATTGAAATACCCAGGGGCACAGCTGAAGAAAAGGCTAAAAAGGTTACAACTTTCCTCACCCGAGGATGCGACGCATCCATGCCACGTTAAGGAAACGGAAATGGGAGAAAACCGGTGTACTGGTGGAACGACAGCATCGCTAAGCTGAGAGCAGACTGCCTGAAACTACGAAGGTGCCAGCAGCGAGCAAGGCAAAGACAAAGAGAAAACTCCGAGAAACCCTAAGGAAACGAAAAGAACTTCGGAGACTTATAAAAAAGAGTAAAGCCGAATCTTTCGAAACATTAAGAGAAAACCTCCAACATAACCCGTGGGGAAGTGCCTACAAGATAGTCATGGGCAAACTTAAAAGTGGCGCGGCGGCTGCACCGACATGCCCGATTATGATGAGTCCCGCCCGATGAGTCCCTGCGCGATAGTCAGCGGGCTATTTCCAAGGAATAATAGCTTGCACCTTTCCCGTATAATAACAATGGAACCCACGAAAACAGTACCACTCGTCACAACTACAGAAGTCCTGGAAGTAGCGGGCTCAATGAAGAGCAATAAGGCCCCCGGAATGGACGGGATCCCAAATTTCGTCCTGAAGGAAGCTATTAAAACTAGACCAGAGGCCTTTACAGACCTCTACACAACGTGCCTGATAGAAGGAAAGTTCCCTCTGGAATGGAAACGACAGAGGCTGGTATTAATTCCAAAAGGCGACAAGCCCCCAGAAGGAAAGTTTTGGAAAGAATTATTCGTGACAGACTCGACCAGTACACCGAAGGAGACAACGGGCTTTCCGACCGACAATACGGTTTTAGGAAAAAACGAAGCACTATCTGAGAACAGATGGAAAGGAGGCAATAAGCAGTACTGCGCCGTGGTTACGCTAGACGTCAGGAACGCCTTCAACTCGGCCAATTGGGGTTTAATCATAAGAGCATTGAGGAACATGCAAGTGCCAAGCTATCCGCTCCAGATAATTAAAAGCTATTTTAATTACATATACAATTACAGGAGGAGTCCCACAGGGATCAGTTCTAGGTCCTGCGCTGTGGAACATTATGTATGATGCAGTACTACGTATGCGGAAACCAAGAGGAGTGGATATAATCGGATACGCCGATGATATCGCGGTGGTAGTAGTGGCTAAAACCCTAGAGGAGGTGACACAAAACTGCGACAGCACCATCAGCGACGTGAAGATATGGCTTCGTTCATCAGGTCTGGAATTAGCAGATGAAAAAACGGAGGCTGTCCTCATTAGCAGCCGAAAGAAAGTCGAGCGCCTGACCATACAGGTAGGAGAACACAGCATCGATTCGAAGCCTTTCATAAAGTACCTAGAGGTACTGCTTGATCATAGGCTCAACTTTAGAGAGCACCTGACCCACACAAGCGCGAAGGCCAATAAGGCGGTTGCCGCAATATCCCGGCTAATGCCAAATATTAGAGGGCCCAGGCAGCCAACAAGAAACTTGTTTGCGACAGTGAGAAAGTCAATACTCATGTACACAGCCCCTATATGGGCACCGGCAACAACAATAAATTCGTACATGAGAAAGATAAACGCTGTGCACAGAAGAACACCGCTCAGAGTATGCTGTGCATACAGAACGGTATCGGGGACGCTATAAGTGTTATATATGTATACTGGCGAAAATCCAGAGAGAGAATGGCAACGGCGATGGAACGCCTCGGAAAACGGTCGGTGGATACACAAACTTCTACCGAACATAGAAGAGTGGACCAGAAGGAAACATGATGAGGTAAACTTTTATCTTACCCAATTCCTAACGGGACATGGAAGTTTCCGTGAATACCTTCACAAATACAACATCGCAAATGACCCATTCTGCCGCCACTGTAAAGGCAAAGTCCAGAACGCCGAGCATATACTGCTAGAATGCAAAAAAATTTAAAGCAGCCAGAAATGCCCTTGAACGAGAGGTAGGCAATGCGTTAACCCCATAGTGATTGATATCGTTCATGCTAACAACGAAGGAAGCATGGGAGACCGCCAGCAGAATCCTTGCAAGCATCATGCAGGAACTACGGGTGGAGAACCAAACCCTAAGAGCCCGAGAGGGAGAAAACCCTGGTTCATAAGAAGGAGAAGACATGACGTCAAAACCTACCCCTATCAAGGAATGCCTTGACCGGCGGTACCGTAGGGGGAAACAGGACAGGGTTAGGGTGGTGTTTTAGCCAAGTAAACATGCAGGAGTATGTAGTCTGGCATAACTCGTAGCACGGGCTATGCAGTATCCATAAAGGATTTAACCCCTCCAGCGCATCAAAAAAAAAAAAAAGCTAACTCAGCCAATCGGACAAAGAGCATGAACTTTACATGCTCACTCAGCATAATAGAATGTATGGATTTATATGTATTGCAAATTAGGCATAAGTTAGCATATAGGGTAAGAATATTCGAATAAATTGAAGTCAATTTTGAACACGCTTCGGATGAAGTTCAATTCAGTCTTTACTTTCATTTCGGCTCTTTAAAATTTACTATCGGCTTGGGATAGCCTTTACAATAATCCCATCAAAAGGGTCCAATCACTGACTCCTACCCTTAAACTTTACACGGCGATCCTGTCAATATTGGACATTAAGTGCTAGAGAGTTTAAAGTTGGAGAGAAACAACACCAGCAACAGCAACAACAAGAGCAACATCCCAACAAACAAAGAAGGGGGAAGCAAGTTCGTTACAGGCAGAACTGGGAAATTTGTATAGGCTAGCCAGTCTCTATTCCCGGCCTGAAAAGGCAAAATTCTTAGAAAAAAATTAAAGAATTAAGAAGAGAGGAAAATTTGAGAAAATTGTATAAAAAGAAAAATCACAAAAAAAAAAAAAAAATAAATAAAAAAAAAATAATATTTTTGTATTATCAATATGGGAGGTCAAAATTCAAAAGAAGACAACATTATAATTTAAGTAGGAGCCATTCTGTGTAGGTATAATAATGGTAATCAAAATAGTTAAAGATATTTTAAGAAACTTACTTACTTAACGGGCTCCCGACCCGTGAAGAGTCTCTGCCTGAGACACGGCAGCCTTCCACTCTCTTCGATCCCGGGCACGCTGCTTCCAGTTATCTAGACCAAGCACTCTGGCATCCGCGATAGCTTGATCCTTAAAACGGAGGTTCGGTCTTCCTTGTCGTCTCGAACCTGGGGGCTGTGATTCGAAGATCCTCTTTCCTGGAGCATTATTGTCCATTCGCTCGATGTGGCCGAGCCAGTGTAGTCGACTTGTTTTGGCTTTTTGGACAACATCCACATCTTGGTACAGCTCATAGTGTTCGCGGTTATATCTTCTCCTCCATTCGGACCGAATATCCGACGAAGAATTTTTCTTTCGAAAGTGATCAATATCTGCTCTGCTTTCCTGCTTATCGTCCAACCCTCGGCTCCATACAGCAGAACTGGCAGGATCAAAGTTTTGTAGAGCAAACATTTCGTCTTCCGAGTTAGGAGTTTTGACCCCATTTGTTTCGCCAAACCGAAGTAGCAGCGGTTTCCTAGGGTAAGTCTTCGTCGAATCTCCACTAAGTTGTCATTCGTGGAGTTGATATTTTCTCCGAGGTAGGTAAACTCCTTTACCACTTCGAAGTTACTGTTGCCAACAGTGACGTTTTGTCCTAGGCGGTGGACAGATGCTTCTTTGTTTGTTGACAACATGTACTTGGTTTTGTCCTCATTCACTTCAAGGCAAACTCGTTTCGCCTCTTCTTCAATTGCCGCAAAAGCCTCTAACACGGCGCGCTGGGAGCGACTGATGATGTCGATGTCGTCTGCGTATCCCAGCAACTGGACAGATTTGTTGAAGATAGTGCCTTCCGTGTTCACACCTGCCCTGCGCACTATCTGTTCCAGCGCAAGATTTAAGAAGTCACATGATAGCGCATCCCCTTGCCGAAATCCGGTGCATGTTTGGAATAGTTCAGAGGAACTGTTGCCGAATTGCACGTTGCGCCGCGTGTTATCCAGCGTCACGCGGCACAGCTGGATCAGTTTAGCCGGGATCCCGAATTCGGCCATCGCCTTCTAATAGAATTACTAAAATGGTACACAAAGAGGTGGCCAGAATTAATGTATAATCAATAATTTGAATAATAAATAAATAATGAATTTCTCTTAAAATTTTTTTTAATTACAAATAATGATACAATAGTTAAGTATCTCAAAAATATTTTAGATAATTTCAATAAGACCCCAAACAGAATTTATTCAGAAAAACATTTAGATGAAAAAGAAGTGGGACTAATAAGATTAAAAGATGAATTTAAGAACAAATTTGTAAAAAAATTCACACCAATCAGATGCAATAGCTTTAAAGACAATATTTAACAAACATCTACTTAGTATTACAGAAATTATAAATAATAAAAGAAAAACTATAAGCAAATTAGTAACTATAAAAGAGTAAAGAAGACATTATTAAAATTACAGAAGTAGACGAAAAGAAATTCGAGACAATGGCTGCATTCGACATAATAACTACTTTAAAAATAATTCCGGAGTATAACGGTGAATTTGACAGACTAAATAACTTTTTGAATATGGTACAATTCGTGCATGACACACTAAAGGAAAATTATTTAAATTTATATTAGAAACAAGACTGTCAGATAAGGTCAGGAATAAAATAAAGACAGTACCATTACCCACAAAATTGAAAGAATTGAAAGACACATTTAGAAAATTATTTAGATATGTACTTGTTGTTGCTTTACAATTACCACAAGAATTAGAAAAAACTAATCAGGGAAATAGGAACACAACAAACTATGCAGCAAAAATTGAGTCAATAGTCGCTGAGCTAAATACCTTGCAAATAGCAGAACAAGACGAAGAAGGAAGAGTAATAATAACAAAACTTAATGACCAGCTAGGTCTAAACGCATTCAAGAACGTCTTAAATCAGCCAACAAAATCAACTATCTTCGCGGCTAGGCCAAATACCCTTAGTGAGGCAATCCAATTAGCTTCAGAACTAGCCAGCTCGGGTGAAATTGTACAGGTAAATTACAAATCGCTTTAACGAAAACAATAATAATTTCCAAGGAAATCAAACATGTAGAAACAATTTTAGTAAAAATTTCAACAACGGACGTTATAACAACAATAGTCTCAACAGATACAATAATAACAACAATAGTTTCAACAGATACAATAATAACAATAATAGTTTCAACAGATACAATAATAACAACTCTAACAATAGAAATAAGAATAATAACAGACCTGATAATAACAATACAAAATAAGAATAATAACAGACCTCATAATAACAATAGGAACAATAATAATGCCAGATTCGGCTCCAATTCAAGAACTCCAAATAGCAGACGTACTAATTTAATTGAGAGCTTGGGAAACGAGTTGGGAGTCTCCGAAGTCCTGAGAGACTAAGAATACAAATTGAGAAACAGTCATCAAAGTCAATCCTAAATCTGAATCAACTTTTAACAAATTACATAGAGATAGAAACAAACATAACTATAGGCAACCAAAAATTCTTAATAGACACAGGTGCCGACGACATTTCAATTTTAAAAATAGGAAGTTTAAGACCAAATAAAGAATTAGATACCACAAATAGCTTTAGAATTACAGGAGCAAACAGATTCAGAAATACATTCATTAGGTGAAATAACGGCGCACATGATATGTAAAACAAAATCTTCAAATAGATACAGATGACTTTCCAATTGGAACAGATGGTATACAAGGCAGAGATTTTTTTAATACAAACTTATAGCTAAATAGATTATGAGAATTTCACAATATCGATTATTGCAAACAACAATGAATACAATATACCAATGGTAATGAAGTTATCCAATAAAAATACCATAAAATTACCAGCAAGAACACAAACCCTACAAGCAACAAATATAAAAGTAACTAAAGACAGCGTTATTCTGCGTCAAGAAATTCAACCAGGAATATTCATAGCAAATGGTATCATACCTGCGAAAGGCTTAGTGTATATAGCATTTATGAATACATTAGAACATGATGTTGTTATAAAAGAATTTCAACCTAAAATAATACCTTTGAACAATTATCATATTGTAAATCTTAAAGCTAAATTACTAAAAGAATTAAATGTAAATATCTTGGATAAATAAGCAAAAGAATCAATTCTAGAGATATCTAGAGAATTTGCAGATGTATTCCATTTACCAGGTGATTCACTAACAGTTAATAGCTTCTACAAACAGAAAATATCCTTAACGAATAGAAACCCAGTTTACATAAAAAATTATAGATTACCACATTCACAACTGAAAGAAATAGACACACAAGTAGACAAGCTTATCAAAGAAGATATTATAGAACCATCAGTAAGCCCATTTAATTCACCATTACTAGTAGTACCAAAAAAAGATGTTAAACTAGTAGTAGTAGATATCCATCAGTTAAATAAGAAAATAGTGGATGACAAATTTCCATTAACAAGACTAGACGACGTTCTTGGCACACTAGGAAGAGCGAAATATTTCTCAACATCAGATCTCACTAATTCTTTTCACCAAATTGAATTACATGAAAGTTCCAGACCCCTAACAGCTTTCTCAACCAATAGAGAACTTTCAATTTAAAAGATTACCCTTTGGTTTAAAAATTTCTACGAACAGTTCTCAATGAATGTTATCAATAGCATTGTCAAGACTTAATGCAGAAGCTTTTCTCTTTGTTGATAACATAATTGTATTTGGATGCAGTTTAAATCATCATAATCAAAATCTAATTAAAACTTAACAAAAATTACCAAAATTCAATTTGAAACTAAATCCTCAAAAATGTAACTATTTAGGTCATGTGATTACTGATGAAGAGATTAAAACTGATCCCAAGAAATACGAAACTATAGTAAATAGTAAGCTCTAAACGTTTCAATAAACAAGATAGAGCAATCATTGGAACAAACAACAACACTGCTCTTGGATTAGACCTCCAGGTTATCACTCAAGTTAAATGGCTTCATTTATCTTCACTCAAACCCTCTACAACTTGTCAGTTCATACTTGCTTACGTTTCATCAACATTTAAAGTGGACGAGTCGAAAATGAGATGTCACAAGCTCATTAAAGAAGGTGCTGATGAAATGGCACTCAATCATATCAACTTTAAACTTGGTGTACTGGAAGACATGTTAAACACTTTCTTAAATTCTAATATGTGGCTTAATGGTATCAGAGTGCGCTCATTCAAATTTCTTCCAAAACATACAGAAAAGCTACGGGACGGATCGTATGATACCAAATTACATTTTGTACTCAAAAATAGCTATAATGTCGAACGTTTGAGGATGTTACATGTAAAATTTTATCAAAATAGGTTTTTTGATGATAACGCCCCCAAAAAGTAGGTGTGGCCAAAACTATTCTATGGGTGAATTGTAGGGAATCTAAATACCCAAATATTTGGTCTTAACAAAATTTTTCGGTTTCATATAATTTAGTGAAGTTATAAAAAAGTAGGCGTGGCAGTGGGCGGATGTAAAAAAATTTAACACTTGTACTGTATCTTTTTCTTGGAAGCCCAGATATGAAATTTCAGCGTCCTAGTTAAAAATTTAAGGTCCAAAAATCGGTTTTGAATGCCTAAATATTTGGTCTTAACAAAATTTTTCGGTTTCATATAATTTAGTGAAGTTATGAAAAAGTGGGCGTGGCAGTGGGCGGATTTCAAAAATTTTTACACTTGTACTGTATCTTTTTCTCAGAAGCCCAGATATGAAATTTCATCGTCCTAGCTCAAAATTTAAGGCCCAAAAAGCGGTGACATACGGACGGACGGACGGACGGACGGACGGTCATCGCTCAATCGATTTCGCTATTGATGCTGATCACGAATATATATACTTTATAGAGTCTATCTCGATTATTTCTCTATGTTACAAACTATGTGTCAAACTTAATATACCCTTAGGATAGGGTATAAAAATTAAATTAAATACATTTTATAATGCTATGGGAAATGTATTAGTTTTTATAAATGACGAGCTTGAGGCCTCTCTAAGTCCAGCTCATTTCCCATTACTTAATAATAGTATCTTTCATGATGCTTTTGAAATTTCAATCAATTTATCGGTTTTGAATCCTCTAACAGTAAATAATGAAAGTGTCAAGTATGATTTTGCTAGAGCAGACTTTAATGCTATAAATATTTTTCTATCCTCTGTAAATTGGCAAAATATTCTTCACACGGGGAATTTAGACATTGCTTTTACAGAATTTAGAAAAATTATTGAGTACACGATTTCTAAGTTTGTACCGACTAAGCGAGTTAAAAAGTTTAATAAGCCCGTTTGGTTTAACAATGG
Organism: Xylota sylvarum; assembly: GCA_905220385.1. NCBI lineage: Eukaryota > Metazoa > Arthropoda > Insecta > Diptera > Syrphidae > Xylota > Xylota sylvarum. The sequence continues at coordinate 39,126,712 of LR999959.1, forward strand.
TTTAACTAGGTTGAAGAATGCGATAAATAAAGTTTATAAGTTAAGTAAAGTAGATCCTTCCGAGCGTAATAAATTTTTCCGATTGCGGAAAGAATATAATTTTCTAAAGAAATTTGTTTATAGGCAATATTATTGAAACAAACATTAAATGCAATAACAAAGCCTTTTGGTATTTTGTAAACTCTAGGCGAAAATCTATTGGTTTACCGTCTGTTATGTCGTACAATGGAGTTAATAGTGATATTCTCAATGAAATATGTAACATGTTTGCTTCATTCTTCCAATCTAATTTTGTTAATGAGTTTATAGATTGTAATTCATCATCCATCTGCGAACGAGGTATTAATATAGGGTCTTTATCTTTAACTGAAGATGAAATATTCAATGAACTGTCGTCACTGGATTCAAGTACTAGCATCGCACCTGACAAATTCCCGCCTTTATTCTTTAAAGCATGCAAAAATAGTTTAGTTTACCCACTTAAGATTATATTTAACATATCTCTCAGGTCGGGTAAATTTCTCGATTGCTGGAAGCACTCTTTTATTACTCCGATTCATAAATCCGGTTCCAATAGTATCATTGAAAATTATAGACCTATCGCCAAATTACAATTGATTCCAAAAATATTTGAGGCGATTGTAAAAAGGAAGCTATATGCCATGGTGTGTAACCAGATTTCCCAGTGCCAACACGGATTCGTGAGCGGTAGATCGACTACTACCAACTTAGTAATTTTTACTAACTACTGTCTTCACAATATTGAAAAATATCTTCAAGTTGACTGTGTTTATACAGATTTCTCTAAGGCTTTTGACCGTGTCCAACACAATGTCCTCTTAAAGAAACTAGAGATGCTTGGTTTTCATTCTGATATTTTGAATTGGATTGGAAGTTACCTAGTAAACCGCAAACAATATGTTAAGATCGGATACTCTCTAGAGGAATTTCGAATCACTCGGGTGTTCCTCAGGGCAGTCATATTGGTCCGCTGCTCTTCCTTATTTTTATAAATGACCTACCATCTTATTTGTCATCATCTAATTGTCTGTTATATGCGGACGACTTAAAGATATTCAAATCTATTAGATCTGTCAATGATGCGCTTCAATTGCAAAGTGACCTTAATCAGGTTAACGACTGGTGTACTTCCAATGGGGTATATTTTAATATAAATAAATGCTCGGTTTTAACTTTCTATAGAAAAAGATCTTCTATTGTCTTTGACTACAGGATACATGGATCCGTACTGAAAAGAGTAACTAATCAAAAAGATTTAGGTATTATTTTTGATGCCGAGTTAAACTTTTCGTTACATATGGATTATATGATTGGCAAAGCTAATTGTATGATTGGTTTTTTATTTCGAAACTCCAAAGACTTTCAGGATCCTTACACCCTTAAGTCTCTTTATAATTCATTAGTACGTTCAATATTGGAATATGGTTGTGTTATTTTGGAATCCTTATTATCGCAACGCTGAATTACGTATTGAGAAAATTCAAAAACGATTTACGAAATTTGCTCTCCGTAAAATGGATTCGGGCAATAATATGCCATCGTATGAAGCAAGATGTGCGCTTATTAATTTAAAACCACTTGCTCAGAGAAGAATTTATTATTCTGTACTTTTCGCTCACGGTGTAATGACTGGTCACATTGATTGTTCGCCTTTATTATCATTATTTATTATATATGCTCCCTCTCGCATTCTTCGACCTAGAGACCAGTTTTTCTTTGTTTCTAGACACAGAACGAAATATGTACGGAATGATCCTATAACTACGGCTTGTGTTAATTATAATTTATATACAAACGCAGTTGATTTCAATATGTCTAGATTAATTTGTAAAACTGCTATTATGAACTCTTTATAATTTATATTGTACTTAAAATTAGCTTAAAAATAAAAATAAAAAAATGTATAGTTCTAATAGATAGTAGTTTCAATCATTGATCGTCTTTCCTTTTAGACGTGTTTTTCTTCTTCTCTTCGCGACTTAAATTAATTTTCCCAATTCTGAAATTTGACTCCCCGCCTACTGTCTCCTCCGCCTTTGTTCGCTTTATCTCTGCTAATTTTTTTTACCCATAATGGAAAAATCTTGTGCTAAACGTAATTGCGTCATTGACAACGATGTATTGCTTGATTGCAACGGCCTTTGTGGGAAATCATTCCACCCTTTGTGTATCGGTTTAAGCAAAAAATGTGCAATCCATGTAAAAGATTTTTCGGTTAACTTCCTCTTTTTCTGTGATGAGTGTAAAGAAACCTCACTCTCGCATGTGATGCTCGCGATCAAGTGCCAAAGTGATTCAACAAGCTCAATGCTCAATGACCTTAAACAATCTATGAAACAAGTGATAAATCAATTTGCAAAATTTGATGAGGTCATTGAAACTGTTGACGTTCTCACTAATACTGTGGAAAGTACTAATGAACTTAGCAAGTCAAAATTCAAAGTCATCGAAAAACAACTTGCTGTGTTAAGTGATTTAGCCCTTAAAAAGCCTCGCGATATTCTTACTAAATCCCATCTTAACACCGAACTGATGAAATCCACGGATTCCTTCTCAACGCTGAACACCCAAATCGAAGGCCTAAAATCACACCTGCAGGACTCGATCCGTGATAATGTACACACGATTAACGATTCCCTTGCTCACATTAGCAACAACATCACGACCCACTCACTGACAACGAACTCTCTGGCTACCAACATGGCCGCTCAGATGGAGAACGTCGATACTCGGAGGGACGATACTGCTTCCACCAGGCTAGCTATAGCTGATCTTCTGGAAGAATTAAAGTTCGTATCTGGCAAGCTTGACCACACAACCTGCGATAATCCAACGTCCAATAACAAATCGATTCTTGATGAGCTACTAGAAAATTCCTTCTCTTCTCCACCCACTAAGGAAGCAACCTCAAACGCGTGTAAACCCCCCCCCCTGTACCTGAGCGCTTCGCAGAAATTTGCTTTTACAATCGCCAACTGTAAGAAATTTTCCCCCATCAACTCCAGCAAATCCAGCGTTTTTAAATTCGACATCCCCTCCAAATACGTATGGATGTTCTGGACCTCCCCGGATGATGTATGTCGAGTTGACAATATGAGCATGACCAGATGGACATCCAGGACTAGTATTAAGCAGGTTGAGCGTAAGAATAGCCACTCTAACACCAAAGTTTATAATGTTATAGCCCCTAACTTTTCATCTTCTTCTCACTCTCTCCGTCAATCAAAAATAGACCCCAATTGGAGTTTCAGTACAAAAACACTTCCCAACCTCACCCCTCAGCCTCACCCCCCCTCTTCCTTCCGTATTCCCCATACCGCTACTATCACTGAACCGCCCTTCCCACAGCGAAATCGCGTTTCGTTTAATCTGAAGAGCATATCTGCTCCCCCTAAAATCAAAATTCCACCTCCCATAAAACCTGCATCTGCTACCTATTCGAATTTTATCCATTCCCATACTCTCAATCCTGCCTCGCCTCCTCAAGCGCCCACTTCTTCCACCCTATCCCGTCCCTCGAACTGTACTATACCACCACCCCCCTTCTTAGATCCCCTCCTTCCGCCTACTGCAAAACTCACTAAACAGCTTATTGATTCTGAGGAAGACGTTATGTTCTTTCTCGCCTGCGCGATCGTAAGATCTACGATAATGTGCGCCTTTACTTAGCCTACCTACACAACAAAGACGACACCGTTTGTATAGATGGCATCACCAAAACCAACGTCATGGTCTCGCTACATCAAGAAGGCCTCCCAACTGACCCTGATGAGCTGAAACAAATTTTCGTCCGTTATCACGGAAGTTTTGATATTCCGCCCAGTTCTGTAGCAAACGATCTATCTACCTTCGCCTCCCACGTTGATTCCAAACGGATTTAACTGATGGGGACTTATCTGGCCGTGGCACTCTAATTGCTATACATAGTAACCTCGACGCCACTCTCTTTAAAAATTCACTAACCGCCGACTTTGAGTTCACCTGTGTCAAAGTCACTTTACCAAGGCGAAGTCTGTATATAATGTGTTGCTATATACACCCATCCCAACCAATCGGCTCCTATCAGCATGCCGTTGATGCGATTGACAATCTGAGTGAAGCTATAGACCCATGTGACGACGTCATTATTTTAGGGGACTTCAACCTTCCTCACCTTCAATGGTCTCAATCTGAAGATGAGTCCCATTGTCTTCCAAATGCTGTCTCCGACAAAGAAATCTTACTCACCGACTGTTTCTCTGAATCGGGCCTTTTCCAAATAAGTGTCATCCGAAACAATCTAAACAGCCAACTGGACCTCATATTTACGTCCGATGCCTACAGCTCCACAGTCTCTGAAAGCAACCATCTTCTCTCGACCCTGGACCGCTTTCACCCCCCCCCCCCTATTTCTAACCTTTTCATTCAATTTCAACTCAAACCCAGTCTCAGAGCACACTTATTGCTTTAATTTTCGGAAAGCAGATTTCGTGAAGCTCAATAGCCTGCTTCTGAACATTAATCCCGTATCTAGACTCATACCCATAAACCAAGCCCTCGCGGCTTTTTACGCCGATATTTTCACATGTTTTGTCCAATCGGTACCATACCTACCTAAAAAAAATTGCTCATCTTCCCCACCATGGTACACTAAGGAGCTACGTTCCCTCCGCAACAACAGAAATAGACTATGGCAAACTTATTTAAAAACCAAATCTGACTCTGACTTTAGGAAGTACTACTGTGCTTATACCCATTTCTCAGAGCTCTGCGAAAGACACTATCTTGAGTACCTTGATCGAATGCAATCCAACATTATTGCTGACCCCAAGAGTTTTTTCCAATTTATCAACGTCAAACATAAATCTGACGGCTACCCATCTACTCTCACCCTCTCCGACTCTTCCTAGGCTGACCCTAAAGTTATTGCCAACATTTTTGCTCACTTCTTCGGCCAATCGTTCCCTGACCACGTCCTTGATCCTGACCCTGAATACTTCAGCTATCTAAATAACTCAGCACAAACCTCCTTTGTTACCGTCGACATTCTCAATTGTTACTAATAAGATCAACCAATTGAAGGATGACTACTCCCCTGGTCCTGACGGTGTTCTTGCCATAGTATTGAAAAAATGTGCGAACCATCTGACTGTTTCAACTTTCAATCGCCCAGGGGGTTTTTCCTCAATTGTGGAAGGACGCATTTATTACCCCCCTCTATAAAAAAGGAAGCAAGATCCATGTTTACAATTATCGCCCTATTGCGAAGCTCTCATGCATACCTAAACTCTTCGAGAGCATCGTGTATGATGCAATGTCCTTTCATTGTAAGACAATCTCCGCTAAGCAACACGGTTTCCTCAAAGGAAGGTCGACAACCACCAATTTGACCGAATTCGTTTCCAGTGCAATGAACACACTGGAAGCTGGTGATGAAGTAGACGTTGTAGCCACAGATTTTAGTAAGGCTTTTGATAAAATACCGCACAAACTTATTCTCTTCAAACTAAAAGCTCTTGGATTTCAACCACTATTCATCTCATGGGTTAAATCATACCTAGAGGACCGTACATACAAAGTTCGTTTTAGATCGTCAGTGTCGAATCCCTCAAGGCAGTCATCTCGGCCCACTGATCTTTATTATCACAATAAATGACGCTGAATGTATCATCCGACACTCTAATCTTCTGGTTTATGCTGATGATATGAAAATCTTCAGACGTATATTATCCCCCGACGATTCTCGCCTTCTACAAGACGATCTTAATAGTTTCTTCATATGGTGCCACAAAAATGCCTTAGATCTTAACGTCAATAAATGTCACTCCATTACTTACTCCCGCAAGCGTCTTCCACCATCCTCCAGGATATACCTTATTCGTGACCAGCCCATACCCTGTGTTACTTCGGCACGCGACTTGGGCGTTATCTGCGATAGGGAACTCAACTTCCGTTTACACATCGCCAGTGTAATAAGCAGAGCTAACTCAGTACTCGGCTTTGTGGAACGCTGGTCAAAAGAATTTTCCGACCCATACGTTACTAGATCCCTTTATCTCACCTTCGTCAGACCCCTTCTAGAGTATGCCAGCCAAGTATGGTCTCCCCATTATGCTACCCACTCCATGAGAATAGAGGCTGTGCAGCGCAGGTTCATCCGCTTTGCCCTACGCGGCCTGTCTTGGGCTGATAACCTCAACCTGCCGCCCTACGTGGATCGCCTTAAACTGATTAATCTCCAGACATTAGAATATCGTCGTGACGTAGCCGACATACTATTTATACACCAACTGTTATCCGGTAATATTGACTGTCCAACCTTGCTTCAAGCAATTTATTTGAATACGAATCCTCGCAACTTAAGGTGTGTTCCCCTATTCCGCATATCTGCTCATCGCACCAATTATGGTTACAACGAACCAATGTCAAGAATGCTGCGGAAATTAAACGCTGTGAGACACATTTTTGACTTCAATAACACCAAAAGATCGCTTCGCCATTAGCCATTTCAGTATTAGTGCTCCCTTTATCTAATGCAGAAGTCGGAAGTTAACTTCCCAATAATGTGTATGTATCTATGCGTGTTATTCTTATTGTAATTTTTTTTTAATAAATTTAATGTACGAGTATCTACGAGTACATACATATATGTACATACATACATACATATGTGCAAATATGAAAGAAAATTAATTCTATATTACCTTTATATCGATTAAAATATTTTCTTGACTGGAATTTTAGCTGGTTTTGTGCTTAAATTTTTTTGACTGGTTTTAAGTTTTTTGACTGGATATTTTACAGTCAAATCTGACTGGAAGGACAATTTTAAAACCGCAACTCTGGTAGAATTCATTTGGACACCCGATTGCCAAACAGCATTTGCTACTTTGAAAGACAAATTAATTAACCCACCAATACTAAAGTATCCAGACTTCGAGCAACCGTTTATAGTAACTACGGATGCTTCTAATTCTGCACTGGGAGCGGTGTTATCTCAAGGTGAAATAGGCAAAGATCTACCAATATCATATGCGAGTAGAAGTCTGAATAAACATGAATTGAATAAGCCTATCATTGAAAAAGAATTACTTGGAATGCATTGGGCCATAAATTATTTCAGACTGTATGGTAGAAAGTTTATTCTTGTAACAGATCATAGACCATTAGTTAGCCTGTTCACACACAAAAATCCAACATCTAAGCTAACAAGAATAAGGGTGGATTTATCTGACTACACGTTTGATATACCTACACTACAAACAAGGTTCGATGAATATAAATGCTGATGCTTTATCACGCATTAACTCGAATTTACTTAAAGAAATGACACCCACCTCTAACATAAATATAATGGCACGAGCAAAGACTAAACAGTTATCTGAAGAGAGAAATAAAAGAGATGTACCCAAAAGCGATGCTTTAGATGTGAAGCCTGATCAAGTTTACTCATGGGAATGTGTATCTCTATCTAAAATAAAACATACAGAAAAGCTACACTCCGTCTGGAACGGATCGTATGATACCCTATCCTCCTCTCTATAAAGTGGGCATGGCCAAATTGCATTTTGTACTCAAATATATCTATAATGTTGCACGTTTGAGGATTTTACATGTAAAATTTTATCAAAATAGGTTTTTTGATGATAACGCCCCCAAACAGTGGGCGTGGCCAAAACTGTTCTATGGCTGAATTGTAGGGAATCTAAATACCCAAATACTTGGACTTAACAACATTTTTCGGTTTCATATAATTTAGTGAAGTTATAAAAAAGTAGGCGTGGCAGTGGGCGGATGTAAAAAAAAATTTACACTTGTACTGTATCTTTTTCTTGCAAGCCCAGATATGAAATTTCAGCGTCCTAGTTAAAAATTTAAGGCCCAAAAATGAGTTTTGTGATGAAAACGCCCCCAAAAAGTGGGCGTGGCCAAAACTTTTGTATGGGTGGATTGTAGGAAATCTGAGTGCCTTAATATTTGGTCTTAACAAAATTTTTCGCTTTCATATAATTTAGGGAAGTTATGAAAAAGTGGGCGTGGCAGTGGCGGATTTCAAAAATTTTTACACTTGTACTGTATCTTTTTCTCCGAAGCCCAGATATGAAATTTCATCGTCCTAGCTCAAAATTTAAGGCCCAAAAAGCGGTGACATACGGACGGACGGACGGACGGTCATCGCTCAATCGATTTCGCTATTGATGCTGATCACGAATATATATACTTTAAAGGGTCTATCTCGATTATTTCTCTATGTTACAAACTATGTGTCAAACTTAATATACCCTTAGGATAGGGTATAAAAACGTACATACGTGAATTGAAATTTCAAAATGTGCTCAGAAATAATAACTACGCTCGTAATAATAATAAAAATATTTTGCCAATAATAACTGTCGACAGAAATGAAAATATAATTGTAAAATACAGCGATAAACCATATCTAGACTCAGGACTAATCATGGAGAAGCTAGTATTAGAGATGCAAAAACAAAACATAGAAAAATTGGCAATTGCAAAAAGTGATGAGATATATGTATAAGCACGTAAAAATAAATGAATTTAAAGAAATATATGTATAACAAACTGCAAAAAAAAACATACAGAAAAGCTACAATCCGTCTGGAACGGATCGTATGATACCCTATCCTCCTCTCTATAAAGTGGGCGTGGCCAAATTGCATTTTATACTCAAATATAGCTATAATGTCGAACATTTGAGGATGTTACATGTAAAATTTTATCAAAATTGGTTTTTTGATGATAACGCCCCCAAAAAGTGGGCGTGGCCAAAACTGTTCTATAGGTGAATTGTAGGGAATCTAAATACCCAAATGTTTGGCCTTAACAAAAATTTTCGGTTTCATATAATTTAGTGAAGTTATAAAAAAGTAGGCGTGGCAGTGGGCGGATGTAAAAAAATTTTACACTAGTATTGTATCTTTTTCTCGGAAGCCCAGATATGAAATTTCAGCGTCCTAGTTAAAAATTTAAGGCCCAAAAATCGGTTTTGTGATGAAAACGCCCCCAAAAAGTGGGCGTGGCCAAAACTTTTGTATGGGTGGATTGTAGGGAATCTGAATGCCTAAATATTTGGTCTTAACAAAATTTTTCGGTTTCATATAATTTAGTGAAGTTATGAAAAAGTGGGCGTGGCAGTGGGCGGATTTAAAAAATTTTTACACTTGTACTGTATCTTTCTCTCAGAAGCCCAGATATGAAATTTCATCGTCCTAGCTCAAAATTTAAGGCCCAAAAAGCGGTGACATACGGACGGACGGACGGACGGACGGACGGACGGACGGACGGTCATCGCTCAATCGATTTCGCTATTGATGCTGATCACGAATATATATACTTTATATGGTCTATCTCGATTATTTCTCTATGTTACAAACTATGTGTCAAACTTAATATACCCTTAGGATAGGGTATAAAAACAGAATAGAAAGACAAAGTTGGAAACATTGATATATCAACCACTAATTAGAATTGAAGAAGGAGAAAAGAATAGAATAATAAAAGAATTCCATAACACACCACATGCAGGTGGACACTCAGGTGTCAAGAGGACGATAAATAAAAACATACAGAAAAGCTACAATCCGTCTGGAACGGATCGTCTGATACCCTATCCTCCTCTCTATAAAGTGGGCGTGGCCAAATTGCATTTTGTACTCAAATATCGCTATAATGTCGAACGTTTGAGGATGTTACATGTAAAATTTTATCAAAATAGGTTTTTTGATGATAACGCCCCCAAAAAGTGGGCGTGACCAAAACTGTTCTATGGGAGAATTGTAGGGAATCTGTATACCTAAATATTTGGTCTTAACAAAATTTTTCGGTTTCATATAATTTAGTGAAGTTATAAAAAAGTAGGCGTGGCAGTGGGCGGATGTGAAAAAAATTTACATTTTTACTGTATCTTTTCGTCATAAGCCCAGATATGAAATTTCAGCGTCCTAGTTAATAATTTAAGGCCCAAAACTCGGTTTTGTGATGAAAACGCCCCCAAAAAGTGGGCGTGGCCAAAACTTTTGTATGGGTGGATTGTAGGGAATCTGAATGCCTAAATATTTGGTCTTAACAAAATTTTTCGGTTTCATATAATTTAGTGAAGTTATAAAAAAGTAGGCGTGGCAGTGGGCGGATGTAAAAAAATTTTACACTAGTATTGTATCTTTCTCTCGGAAGCCCAGATATGAAATTTCAGCGTCCTAGTTAATAATTTAAGGCCCAAAACTCGGTTTTGTGATGAAAACGCCCCCAAAAAGTGGGCGTGGCCAAAACTTTTGTATGGGTGGATTGTAGGGAATCTGAATGCCTAAATATTTGGTCTTAACAAAATTTTTCGGTTTCATATAATTTAGTGAAGTTATGAAAAAGTGGGCGTGGCAGTGGGCGGATTTAAAAAATTTTTACACTTGTACTGTATCTTTTTCTCAGAAGCCCAGATATGAAATTTCATCGTCCTAGCTCAAAATTTAAGGCCCAAAAAGCGGTGACATACGGACGGACGGACGGACGGACGGACGGACGGACGGACGGTCATCGCTCAATCGATTTCGCTATTGATGCTGATCACGAATATATATACTTTATATGGTCTATCTCGATTATTTCTCTATGTTACAAACTATGTATCAAACTTAATATACCCTTAGGATAGGGTATAATTAAGCAAAGATATTTTTGGAAAAATTTGAACAAGCTGGTTAAAAAACATACAGAAAAGCTACAATCCGTCTGGAACGGATCGTATGATACCCTATCCTCCTCTCTATAAAGTGGGCGTGGCCAAATTGCATTTTATACTCAAATATAGCTATAATGTCGAACATTTGAGGATGTTACATGTAAAATTTTATCAAAATTGGTTTTTTGATGATAACGCCCCCAAAAAGTGGGCGTGGCCAAAACTGTTCTATAGGTGAATTGTAGGGAATCTAAATACCCAAATGTTTGGTCTTAACAAAAATTTTCGGTTTCATATAATTTAGTGAAGTTATAAAAAAGTAGGCGTGGCAGTGGGCGGATGTAAAAAAATTTTACACTAGTATTGTATCTTTTTCTCGGAAGCCCAGATATGAAATTTCAGCGTCCTAGTTAAAAATTTAAGGCCCAAAAATCGGTTTTGTGATGAAAACGCCCCCAAAAAGTGGGCGTGGCCAAAACTTTTGTATGGGTGGATTGTAGGGAATCTGAATGCCTAAATATTTGGTCTTAACAAAATTTTTCGGTTTCATATAATTTAGTGAAGTTATGAAAAAGTGGGCGTGGCAGTGGGCGGATTTAAAAAATTTTTACACTTGTACTGTATCTTTTTCTCAGAAGCCCAGATATGAAATTTCATCGTCCTAGCTCAAAATTTAAGGCCCAAAAAGCGGTGACATACGGACGGACGGACGGACGGACGGACGGTCATCGCTCAATCGATTTCGCTATTGATGCTGATCACGAATATATATACTTTATATGGTCTATCTCGATTATTTCTCTATGTTACAAACTATGTGTCAAACTTAATATACCCTTAGGATAGGGTATAAACACGCAAAAATTCGTGTAAACAAACTACTTGAGAGAACAAGTTAACATTTTTCATACGAACTAATGAGAAGTGTACCCACGCAGGAAACATAAATTTTTGCTGATTGGGACGCCATCTCTGCGTCAGGCCGAGAACTTTTCACCTTACCCTGGTGTTATATAAAGAGCCGCAGGTCTAAAAGTTTCGTAACACAATACGTAAATTATCGACCTCGAATTAAATAATATATACATACATATATGTACGTACGTGCTTACACAGTTTATAAAAATGACATATTTGAATATGAAACTTTGTAAATTTGCTTTGATATCGATTTTTAATTTATTAATTTGGCTTGCTTAGAAAATATATTGCAGAGATCCGATAATACAAATTAACGTTCATACATATCTACATACTTATTCATACCGTGCATTTTAAAAACACACGAGCGAAGCCGGTCGGGTCGGCTAGTATTTTTATATTTTGATCAGAAATTGAAAAATTTATTAGGACACAATTCATATTCATTAGGACACAACTACATATTATATGTTAGGCGCTTAAATTCATACCTACATACATAAGGTTTCACACTATTGAGTTTAACTATTTTACATAATTTATAATCAGCATAAGGGCAGTTATTCATTGATAAAAACTTAGACATTTCTTGTGTGCGATACCGTTGTGGTACATACAGCTGAGTACAAGAAAAAACATACAGAAAAGCTACAATCCGTCTGGAACGGATCGTATGATACCCTATCCTCCTCTCTATAAAATGGGCTTGGCCAAATTGCATTTTGTACTGAAATATAGCTATAATGTCGAACGTTTGAGGATGTTACATGTAAAATTTTATCGAAATAGGTTTTTTGATGATAACGCCCCCAAAAAGTGGGCGTGGCCAAAACTATTCTATGGGTGAATTGTAGGGAATCTAAATACCCAAATATTTGGTCTTAACAAAATTTTTCGGTTTCATATAATTTAGTGAAGTTATAAAAAAGTAGGCGTGGCAGTGGGCGGATGTAAAAAAATTTTACACTAGTATTGTATCTTTTTCTCGGAAGCCCAGATATGAAATTTCAGCGTCCTAGTTAAAAATTTAAGGCCCAAAAATCGGTTTTGTGATGAAAACGCCCCCAAAAAGTGGGCGTGGCCAAAACTTTTGTATGGGTGGATTGTAGGGAATCTGAATGCCTAAATATTTGGTCTTAACAAAATTTTTCGGTTTCATATAATTTAGTGAAGTTATGAAAAAGTGGGCGTGGCAGTGGGCGGATTTAAAAAATTTTTACACTTGTACTGTATCTTTTTCTCAGAAGCCCAGATATGAAATTTCATCGTCCTAGCTCAAAATTTAAGGCCCAAAAAGCGGTGACATACGGACGGACGGACGGACGGACGGACGGACGGACGGACGGTCATCGCTCAATCGATTTCGCTATTGATGCTGATCACGAATATATATACTTTATATGGTCTATCTCGATTATTTCTCTATGTTACAAACTATGTGTCAAACTTAATATACCCTTAGGATAGGGTATAAATATGTCAACGAGTGCAGAGTATGTGCACAAAATAAGCAAATTAGAAACACTAAAGAAAAATTAACGATAACAGAAACACCGACCACGAGTTTCGAGATAGTATCGGCAGATACAGTTGGACCACTTAGACCTTCAAATGAGTTCCGTTACATATATTTGGTCAGTTGACCAAATACAAAGAAGCCATACCAATAAAAAGCAAAGATGCGAAAACTGGCTAAAGCCGTAGTAGAGAATTTCATACTTTCATACAGACATGGAAACTTTAAAACTCTAAAAACAGACATGGGAACAGAATTCCTTAATGAAATAATGAGAAATGTTTTTATGAGTTGCGATAAATCACGAAACCATAGAGTACTGAACGAATATCTTCTAGCTTTACAAAAGAAGATAATGGATACCTTATTTCCTTATTATATATAAAAGAGTGAATGGATACCTTATTTTGTATTTAGTTATAATAGAACACCGTATTCTAGTATAGGCATATCACCCTTTGAATTAATTTACGGTAAAATAGTATAAGTGCCTGAAGATTTAATTAATAAACCATCAAACCCAGTATATAATATAGAAGATTATAGTTTAGAATTAAAGTTTAGAGAAGCAAGGAAAATTGCTCAGAAATTACTAGAAATAGCTAAGTTAGAACGAAAGGAATTAGTAGATAAGAATGCTAACCCACTGAAAATTAATATAGGACACTTAATATATTTAAAAGCAGGAAATAAGAAAAAATTAGACGCACCATTCAAAGGACCCTATGAAGTCATAGAGTTAAAAGGTGTAAACACAAAGATGAGAATGAATGATGAAATAAAGGAAGTATACAACAATAGGTTAAAACGACTAAACTCGTCAAAAAATATTTAAAAAAAAAAAAAACATTTTCCCAAAGAGTGAGGATGTAGTGCCAGGAACCGTCAAAACCAGTAGACTTATTTCCGGCAATATAATAAATCTTAAGAAAATAGTTGGCGCCCTCACAGGGCACTGTCTGGTAGGCAGACATGCCAGAAGGCCTTGTGGCATGGGTCTACGCTGAAACTGATTGCCCTGCCTCCTGTTCCACCTGGGAAGTCTCAAGGTAGGTCTACAGTGCTGGTAATCCGGTTTTTCCATATTGGTATCACAATGGACCTTCTTTTTGGTCTAAGTGTGCACCCTGCGAACCGGGGGCCCCTACCCAAAACATGTAAGAAAAAATTTATGAAAATAGCTTTTTCAAAGCCAGTAAAATAAATGCTGTATATCTATCTATGTACATATAAATCATGGTTTTCAGCAGGTCAACACGCAATGGAAAATTCCGTCGCCAGCATAGCGGCAAAAAACGTCGTACGACCCAACAATCCCAACGGTTGTTCTGCATCGTACGAGCAGAGCAGTCGCAAACATACAGCAATAAATCAACAATGAGCAACGGCGAAGTGCAGTCGCGACACATCAACCGTTTTCGGCAGCGCAGCCGAAACACAAGGAGAGAGCAGTTGTATTTGCGCACGCACACACTTGCCTTGTGCCCTTTTTTTCGCAACTTAACATCGCAGCGCGGACGAGCATTCGATCAGAGAAAGATTTACAGTCCACTTAATAAATTTATCTTTTTTATATGTTAAACGTTTGTTGTTTTTTATACCCTATCCTAAGGGTATATTAAGTTTGACACATAGTTTGTAACATAGAGAAATAATCGAGATAGACCCTATAAAGTATATATATTCGTGATCAGCATCAATAGCGAAATCGATTGAGCGATGACCGTCCGTCCGTCCGTCCGTATGTCACCGCTTTTTGGGCCTTAAATTTTGAGCTAGGACGATGAAATTTCATATCTGGGCTTCTGAGAAAAAGATACAGTACAAGTGTAAAAATTTTTGAAATCCGCCCACTGCCACGCCCACTTTTTCATAACTTCACTAAATTATATGAAACCGAAAAATTTTGTTAAGACCAAATATTTAGGCATTCAGATTCCCTACAATCCACCCATACAAAAATGTTGGCCACGCCCTCTTTTTGGGGGCGTTTTCATCACAAAACCGATTTTTGGACCTTAAATTTTTAACTAGGACGCTGAAATTTCATATCTGGGCTTCCAAGAAAAAGATACAGTACAAGTGTAAAATTTTTTTACATCCGCCCACTGCCACGCCTACTTTTTTATAACTTCACTAAATTATATGAAACCGAAAAATTTTGTTAAGACCAAATATTTGGGTATTTAGATTCCCTACAATTCACCCGTAGAAGAGTTTTGGCCACGCCCACTTTTGGGGGCGTTATCATCAAAAAACCTATTTTGATAAAATTTTACATGTAACATCCTCAAACGTTCGACATTATAGCTATATTTGAGTACAAAATGCAATTTGGCCACGCCCACTTAATAGAGAGGAGGATAGGGTATCATACGATCCGTTCCAGACGGATTGTAGCTTTTTTGTATGTTTTTATTTGTGTTCCTTTTGTACTAAGTTCCGAACAACTGACATTTCGCCCCGCCGCAAAGTCAATAAGCCGCCGCAAAGTTCGTTGCCATACGTGGTATCGTGTAGGTTGTGCTTACCAATCGTCCTACCAAAGATATCCTCCTTTCGTATTCTATTGTCATACTTAGGACATTGCTCATATGTTTTGTCGAGGAGCTCGTTGAAACATTCTTTGGTGGTGTCGTCCTTGTTCTCTGTGGGGGCATGAGCGCATATTAGGCTTATGTTCGCGAATTTAGGCTTGAGGCGGATTGTCATAAGACGTTCGCTCACGTGTAGAAAGCTCAAGACTTTTTGCCTAAGTCTGCCGCGTATGACGAATCCACATCCGAATAAGCGCTACAGTTTTTCATCCTCTTTTTGTCCGGGCCATCCCATCGCACTTCCTGGATGGCGGTGATATCTGCATTGTAGCAGTCTTGGGCCTTTGGTAGTTGTTCGGCTGCCTGTTAAGGGTCCGAACATTCCACGTGCAGATCCGAAGTTCGTTGTCCTTATGTGGTTTGCTGGGGTCGTCAACAGTGGGATCATCCTTAACCGAGGCTTGTTGTAGTTTCGTAACTACTGGTTTTTTACGTGGTAGGGAACTTACCCCAACGCACAACCCCCAACCTGGAGGACCAGTTCCTTTTCTTACCCCTAAGACAAGGGCCGGATTTTGCGGAGTCAGTACCCCACTTTGGGGCTATGAGCGCTGCCGTTGGCCCATTAAGGGTATTGATCGAATTAAACACCGATACTACTTTAGGTTATGATGTGAATACTATGAACACGTTTTATTGAATAATCAAAAACAAAGGAACAAAGGAATAAAACTGAATATAAAGAAGAGGACAAGAATGACGCCTCCAAACATCCCTGACACGAGCAGAGTTGTTGTTAGAGAAAAAGTAGTTTTGGTAAGCCTTATTATTGAGTAGGCCCTTCTGCACCTCAGCTGACTTTCCGTACGATGGGTCCAAAGGAATTGCTGAATTTTTTGCTGTTGAAAGTCCGGTATTAGAAATAATTTTTCCGATGCATGTTGTTTGAGAAATTGAAACAAATGCCTTCATCATCCCGCTCAACCTGCAATCCCAAATAATTTTGAACTAGTCCTATGTAGATGATTTCACTTAAGTCACTGTTGAGGTATGCTGCCTTACAGTCGATATGATGAACCATTAAATGTCACTTCATTGCCACTACAAATAATGTTCGAAGCGTTGTTTGCGACACTACCGGTGCAAAAACCTCACCATAGTCGACTCCGTATCGTTGTGTGAATCCCTGTGCTACTAAACGTGCACCCACTTACAACCTATGGGCGTATGATCATTTGGTACATCCACTAAGCTCCAGGTGTTGTTTTCCTCTAATGCCTTGATTTCCTCTTCCATAGCACTTAACCAACTCTTACGATCATCTCCACACAAAGCCTCTTCATATGTGTCTGGGTCTGCATTCCCGACGTAATTTAAATATCTTGGTGGAGGAATTCCTTTGGTCGTCCTTTCCGATCGTCTTATAGGTTGCTCCTCATCGCTATCGAATCCATGGAATGAGCCGCATGATGATTCAGAATAATTGTCATCTAAAGTTTATTTGGGTGGTTTGTCGGAGAAAACTATTTCATTATTTACAAAAAATTCTTCCCCACATGCACTAGCATCGCCACCACCACATGCATTTTTATTCATCTGATGCTCATTCACTATTGGCTCTGAAAATCCTACTTTCTCCTTTGAAAAAACTACGTCTCTTGATATCTGTATACGGTAGTTACTGCCAAGCATCCGGTACGCCTTAGAATTCGGGTCATAGCCAATCAACGTCATCCTTACTGATTTGTCATCAAACTTATGACGCTTCTCCTTCGGCACATGCACGAAACCTGTTTCACCAAATGGCCTGAGGTGACTTAAATTATTATACCATCGCTACTAGGGTGTTTTATTTGTCGCACGTGTTACCAAGCGGTTCTGCAAGTAATTTGCCATTAAAGTTGCCTCACCCAATAACGTCTTTGGTAGACCTGAATCACTGAGCATGTATTTTGGCATTTCCATCAGTGATCGATTTTTGGGGTCTGCCACGCCATTTTGCTCAGGGGTATATGCTGAATAAGTATGCCTTCATGCTTGAGGTAAGCAATCACTGCTTTTCCTGTGTACTCGCCCCCTCTGTCCGATCGCATTATCTTAGGTTTTCTATTAAATAGGTTTTTAACCATGGCTATGTACTCCTGTAATCTATCAAAGACCTCCGATTTTTGCTTTAACAAATACGTGCAATAAAATCTATTGAAATCGTCAATGTTTCCATCTGTTTTCAGATGTAGTTGGTTCTTCAATGGGACCACAAACATCTGTGTGTACGATTTCCAGTACCGCCTTAGAGCTGAATTCTGTCTTCTTTGGAAATGGTGCCCGTGTAGATTTACCAACTGGACAAATATTGCAGCCAGTCACAATCTTGCAGTCCTTTATGTCCATACCTACTGCAAGCCCTTTAGCTTTCATCGGCAATATAGATTCTGAAGAACGGCCTAGAACTCTGGGCCAGTAATTGATACATTTGTTGCTGCATTCGTTGACTACGCTGATATTTTCCTTAAGCGTGTATAGATTAGAACGCATTTGTGCAACACCAACTGATAAACCGTCCTTGTTTATGTAACATGCTTCACCTTTAAAAACTATGGGCCTTACTAACAACGAATCATTAGTCGTGACTTAAAAAAGGTGTCGACTTAAATATTAATACACACTTAAGTCTAAAGCGTACTAATAATGTTTTAATAGTCGGCTCTTACTTAAACTTGGCTCTTTCAAAGAATTTACTACATTTTCATTGAATCTACTACATAACATTGGTTTGACATTTCATATTTGCACTTGAATTTGAAATTTTTATTTTCTTCCATGGTGCTATAAGGACAGTGGTTATAATTTAAAATTGAACTGAATGTTTGTTTTACATACCAATATCAGAAGACGCATACACACTTGGCATTCGAAAGTCGAAATAAACAAAATCAGCTGAGATTGTTTTCTTTGCTTGTTTATTCGTATAAAGCGGTGATACCAGTACACTGGAGTTAATACTCTTTGTTGGTTCCCTTTTCCCTCCTGAATGGAAACTGGATTGCATACCAATTCTTTTTAAAACTCTAATACAATATTATTATCATCAAACAATAACTTTGTACAACGAAATATGTAGTAATTAATTGTTTCAATGAAACATTCATGAAAAACACATTTTTACTGCGTAGTATTTCAGTAAATAGTAATGAAGATAAAGGAATTTTTAAAATTCATGAAAATCGATTAACGCTTATACAGTTTCAGCTAAATTCAATTACCATTTTACGCATAATTTTAGTATTCTAGATACCAAATCTAATCCTTTTTAGTATTTTTCGTGTTATTAAATTAGTACATTGGCATTACTCTGGTCTTTAATGACATATTTGTAAAATTAAACATGGCTTTCTGTACATTAAAATTTAGCTCCATACTAGCACTAAAGCTGACTATTAAAATCGTTATTGGTACACACATTTTGGAAAATGTGGAGATTATACTTAAGCCGTATACTAGATTTGGTTGTTAGTAAGGCCCTATATCACAGCCTCTTAAAGTCATCTTCTTGACAGATAGCAAATTCATTTCTACTGAGGGAATATACAGGAACTCTTGAAACTTTATTGACGGTTCTTTATTGAATCGATTTAATATTTTTAATGGAACTACCCCTTCACTTTTTGATTCGATTTGTGTTCCATCAGCAAGTACAACCCGTTTCTTTACTGCAGAGTCAAGATCCGAAAACAGTGCTCTGTCGTTACAAATATGTGATGAGGCACCCGAGTCCACAATCCATCTTCCACATTATATTGGCTGCTACACTAGCCCGCTGTTCCGACTGTTTCCTTTTCCACTCGATGTAACGCGAACAATCGCGTTTGAGATGGCCTTTTGAGTGACAAAAATAGCATTCTGCCTGCCAGTTAGATTTCTTACCACCCTTGAACTCCTTCCTCACCGTTAACATGGCCTTGTGCGGTTCTTTCTGCTCTGTTACTGCAGACCTGTAAACTTTCAAGTACCAGTACCAGTCAAGTACCCAGTACCTTGTACTTGTACTTGTACTTGAAAAAAGGAGTACAATGTACTTGGTACTTTAAAGGCACCAAGTACAAGTACTATTCCAAGTACTATTTTCTAAGTACATGTACTGGGTACTGTAATACTGGGCAGTACATTTGCAAGTACTTTTCAAGTACAATTCCTAACGTGGTCTATGTGAAAAAAAAGCATTAATCTTCAAATTTGTTTTTGGCAACTATTATTTTTAGTTCAGATATGCAAAAGGCCAATCAGGAGATCAATTGACCACCACTTACTTGAATGCTGCTGCAGATAATGACAGTGGATGGTTACAAAGGTGATCCCGAGTCTTGACATATGTACGTATGTAGAAGAACAACAATGCTTTAATTCTCGGTATTAAGTTAGCGGTACTATCATGTCACACTATAGACCATGAAAGGAAATGTACTTGAAAAGTACTTGCAAATGTACTGCCCAGTATTACATTACCCAGTAATTTTAAGAGAGGACTTGAAATAGTACTTGTACTTGGTGATTTTAAAGTACCAAGTACATTGTACTCCTTTTTTTTTAAGTACAAGTACAAGTATAAGTACAAGTACAAGTACAAATGTATTTCAGTACTTCACTGCCGTCGCTTATACTCCTCGATAACCTTCGACTCAACAACACCAATAGTCAGCTCACTTTCCGGTCGTGTTTCCAGTGCAGTTATCAGTGTGTCAAAAATATGAAGCAAACTACTTAATAGCACGGCCACATTCCAGCTTTCTGTAAATGACTTTTCTCCGAGATGTTGCAGCTGCGTAAATAAATCCCTCATTTTGCCGATATGTCTTTCGACATCTGCCCCTTCTTCAAGACTTAAACTGCAAATTTTCCGCATGATACTAACCTTATTACTAAGTGTATGCTGCTCGTGGTACTTCTGCAAAGCTTCCCAAACCCACTTCGCTGACGAACTATTCCTGATGTGATGCAATGCAATGGCGATGTCATCCTTAGATGACCACTTTCTCCCCTGCGTCCGTCGGTCTTGGCTTGGAAATAGTTTCTCACACGCCGTCCCTTATGAGCAGCATCTGCATTTTATACTTCAACGCAAAGTAATTTCCATTATTTAACTTTGTTATCGAAAACTTTATATCGTTTACCATTATTCCTCAGTGCGTCTTTCTTTCTGGGCCCATAACCTATTGATTGAATAAAACACCGATACTCCTTTAGGCTATGATGTTAACACTATGAACACGTTTTATTGAATAAGACAAGAATGACGCCTCCAAACATCCCTGACACGATCAGAGTTGTTGTTAGAGTTAGAATGATTTTCAACAAAGTGTTCATCCGCCAATAACTCTATTCTAACACCCTGACTCAGTATTGGAGATCCCCATAGACCTGGGATTCGAATATGTCGAAGCAGCTCATATAGGGATAACACTAATAGTTCGGCCTAACTGGAACTGGAACTGGACGCCACCGTTGATTCCATCTAGGGAATTTGTCCGCCGCCGCCTGAAGCAAGAGAAAATGCCTTAGTGAGAAGACACTCCTCCCCCCTATCGTTCGCTGCCACCAACAACCTTCTAAAGGGGTTGGTAGGGAAAAACCAAAAAGGAATTTGATCTCTTGATTCTCCAACACAAGCAAAACTTAAGTTCAGATTTTTGGAAATTCAATCAGGTGATGTTTGTAATATGTATATTATTCAAATGTATTCACGGATAAGAAATTATGAGAGAGGATTTGCAGGATGGAAACTTGATTATAATCTGTAGCTCTGGGTCCCACAGTACCTATCGCGCTAGAAATTGGAATTTGTTTCTCTTTTTTTTTTGTATTTTTGTTTTGTTCATAGCTTACTATTTCATTCGTGGGAATGCCGGAGAGTAAAGCATTTAGATGTGTTTTCTCATTAGATGCATTAATGGAATTGAAAAAATTGCAAAAAAACGCAGAAAAGTTTTATAGTTCCATAAGCACTAGAATTGTCGATAATTGTTAATAAATTTATTAATTTCATCCATTCACCACTCAGCTATCGCGAAAAAAAACAAACATGAAACAAAAAATTACAGCCCATAGAATACTATCCATAGCAAGCCATAAGCTGAGCAATACATAGAAAGCCTTTTTTCATAGAATACTATTTGTAGTCTCCACTAGCAATTTTCATAGAATGCCATATTGCAAGCTATGAAAAATTGCTCGTGGAGACACCGTGTCAGGGCAGGTTCACAGAGCGCTCTATCAGCTCAGCATGGCTCAGCGCGGTGAATTTGACGTTTGACAGGAGGTAAAACAATGAAATAACAAAATCAAAAACAATAGAAAGGCTTTGTTTTTAATTAATTATTAGCAGTTAATAACTTAATAAGTAACTTATATGTGTATAAAGACTATGTCAATGTTGAAGGACACCAAATGCATGAATCTCTGATTGATTTTCCAGTCATATGACAGATACTACTCAATCGTGTTTCTTAAATAAATCAGAGCTTTCAGAGCGTGCTAAACAAGAAAAACGCACACTCTTGACGCTGGGAAAGGTAATAATTACAAAATCTAGTACAATGATGTGCAGAAAACACACATGCACTTCCACCCCAAATTATCACCACCTCTTTGTGTTCAACTTTCTTGTCAAACGCTACGCAGCTGTCATAATTGCGGCGGATTGTTCTGGATAGATTTGTTTGCGAGTATTCTCGCTTTCACTGTTTTATTATTACAAGAACTTTTATTGTATATTATGTTTGGTTTAATAATATCTGGCCGATTGGTAAATACAACGTGCTCTCCCTTGTATAATTAATAAAAACCTTATTCCTCTTGTAGCCTCAAACTGACTTTGTTAGAGTTGACGAAAACAAATTGTTGATCAATGTTCCCGATGTGGATAAGGTAAACTACATCGTTGTGTTCCTGACTGGATCTGCACCATTGCCCGACGCGATGTCTGCAGCCGTTTACTTCAGTTGGCCAGATGCGAGCTCAGCTCCCACATGGCAATACTTGGGTCACATTTCTAATAATAAGCCATCAGCGATTTTTAAGATTTCGCAATTGAAGAAAGGTCACGAAATAGAGGAAAGTTCTATGGTATTTGGCAGCCAAGCTATATCGCATATAGCTCAGATCGGTATTTCCGTAGAACCAGACATAGCCGTTTGCCAACTTACCCCTGCGATTGTAAGCAGTTTATTTGTTTGGAATAATCACTTTAGAATAACTTTCCTTTTCGTCTTAGACAAATCCTAATAATACACTTCAATTTGGACAGAAAATGTTAGAAAACTTTTTCAATTATGCGTCGAGTTTCTGCATAACTCCCCAACAGATTCCACACATGGTTGGTGAAACGACAACTCTCGTTCCACTATCAACTCTGCAAACGTGGTATACAAACTTTCAAAGACGACTGGAGCAAAATCCGAACTTTTGGAAATACTAATGCACTACAAGTGGTCGCCATAGTGTGCTGTATTATAATTTTGTTGTAAATAAGGTTAAAAATAGTTAACGCATCAACATTTTTGTACAATGCAAAGCGCACACGGTACATTATTTCAAAGCTTGCATTTCTAAACATTTCGTGCGAGTGTAGCACTAGGACTAGGCTAAGACAAAAAGCAAAATTATTTTCTCTTTCAGATTCGTCCAGTAATCTGTTTAATATTGTCTTAATAAATTGTGCAGTCGTCATCCAAATTGGGTTTTAATTGTAGATCTGTAGATTAAGTGGGCGTAGTTAACATATGTCACGATAATAGTAGCGTAAGCAGGTACTATACCTAAGAAACTCAACAAAAAAGAGCGCGTTTAAAATTAGAGGTATTCAACAGTGGTTATTGCGCGTACGATTCTTTGGAAAAGATCGTCAAAAATCTTGGTTATCGAAACAAGCGATTGGAAGGCTATAGAAGACTGTTAGTTGAACTTACTAACAACTAAAATCAGTTAGAAATTAATTGCTTTGTTGTGTGTGCTAGAAAAGATGCCTTGAAAGTTTACTGCCTAATAAAGTTCCCAAATCTCTCCATGGTGGTGTTATTTTTATACCCTTTTTGAAGGATATATTAAGTTCGTAACGTAATTTGTAACATACAGAAATACTCGAAATAGATCTTAAAAAGTATATTCGTGATCGGTATTGATGGCGAAGGCGATTGAGCTGTCTGTGCATCCGTCCGACATTTTGTCAAAAGGAAAGTTGTTGATGGTAGCGGACGAGAGAGGGAGAGGACTGACCTTACTAAGTCCAGAAAATCCGGCCCCTTGCGCTAGGGGAATAAAAAGGGAACTGGCCTTCAAGGTTGGGGGATGTGCGTCGGGATAACTTCCCTACAACGGAAAAAAGAAATAGTTACGAAACAACAACGAGCCTCGGATAAGAGTGACCCAGCAAACGAAATACGGACAACGACCTTCGGATCTGCAAGTGGAATGTTCGGACCCTTCACAGGCCACGTGCAGCCAAACAATTAGCAGACGCCCTAGACTGCTTTAGTGCAGACATTACCGCCATCCAGAAAGTGCGATGGGATGGCCCGAGCAAAAAGAGGATGAAAAACTATGACGCAAACTATGGTGATCGCTATAGGGAGCAGAAACAGCGCTTATTCGGATGTGAATCCGTCATACGCGGCAGACTTAGGCGAGAAGTCTGGAGCTTTCGACACGAGAACGAACGTCTTATGACAATCCCAATCAAGGCTAAATTTGTGAAACATAAACCTAATATGTGCTAATGCCCCCACAGAGGACAAGGACGACACCACTAAAGAATGTTTCAAAGAGCTTCTCAGACAAAACATATTGGCAATGTCCTAAGCACGACAAGCCAAGATGACATCTTTGGTAGGACAGTTGGCAAGCATAGCTTACACGCCACCATGTCTAGCAATGAACTTAGGCTTATTGACTACGGCGGGGCGTAACGTCACTATAGCAAGCACAAGGGGACATGGCGGTCTCCTGATCATGAAGCGGTCAAACAAATTGACAACATTCTGATCGACGCAAGGCATACCTTCAGTATTCTGGATGTCCGAACCTTCGGAGCTGCCAACACCGACTCAGATCGTTACCTTGTTGCAGCCAAGGTACTAATGCGGATACCCCAATCGCCACAACAAAGAAGAATTACATTGAGAAGATTTAACGTCGAAAAGCTGCACTCGCAAGAGATGGCCAGAATCTTCGCCGAACGCATATCCCGAAATATCTCAACGACTGCTATGCTGCCAGAATCAAGTGACGAAGACTAGCAGAAATGCTGCCAACCTGCCATCAGAAGTGCCGCAACTGATGTGCTGGGTGTCACCTGACCACCACCAAAAAACCTCTACTTTGACGAAGAATGCCGACAAGCACATGCGACTAAACGAGAGGCATATAAAGCGGCGTTGCGAAGAAGACTGAGGGCTGCTCATGAGTTCTACAAGCAGAAGAGACGGGAAAAACGTCGGCTTCTCCAAAAGAAGAAAAGATCACAATAAGCGAGGGAGCGAAGATATTAAGAGACTGGAATAATGTACGAAAGTTTTACCAATAGGTAAAAAGAAGGTACCCAAACAACAAGACCCGTACAGAAACCTGTATAGATGTAGAATGAAACCTCGTGGTAGTCACAGTCGGTGCAAAGAATATAGAAAAACTTCTTCTGCAGACAGCTTGCGAGTTTCGTACAATTTTCTCAAGTTGAAAAAGTCTCATGACAGAGCATCACTTTTTGTGAATACTTTTTAGGCATCGACATTTATGGTGCAGCGAGCCATAGTCATTTGCACAATCTGATGAGTTTGGCAGGGATGCCAAAACTAGACATGGCTCTGTATACCTCGTCTCTATAAACTCTGCCGTAGTGTGAATATTTGGTCGGTTTTGGACTTGACGGGCCTAAAAGGCACTGATAGGGGCCAATCAGCTCGTTGATAAATGGTTTCAGGCGCTCACACAGTACGGCCGACAAGATCTTGTATGCAATGTTAATGAGACTGGTTCCTCTGTCTAGAGGGTCTCCTTTCTTGTGGATCTCAGCAAACGATGCTGAGATTTCATTCACCAGGCATACTTTCCTCCGACCAAATCTTGGAAATGAATTGGTGTATGCTCTCCATCAAATCATCTCCCGCTCTCTTAAATAGTTCGGCTGGTAGGCCGTCTGGTCTTGAGTTTGGATACTGTTATCCTCACTACATTCTGGCTAGGTGGACGAAAATCTTGGTTTTTATCGTCCAGAATGGTTCGTTCTGCCTGACAGCGGAATTTGGGTCGTCGTCGCCGGTTAACAATCTACAGAAGTGGTTTTCCTTCTCCCTCTCAACACCGACTGTGACTCAGCTACAAGACTTGACACGTTTTTTTACCTTTTGGTAAAAATTTCAAACATTGTTCCTGGAGTAGTACCTCTCTAATTCCTCAATCCTGCGCTTCTCGTGCTCTTAATCTTTCCTCCGGAGAAGCTGACGGTCTTTCCTCCTATGTTCGTATAGCTCACGAGCTGCTCTCATCGTTCTGTGCTATTCCGTTTCGTAGGCTGGTTGTGGAGAAGTCCCTTGCGTCGATCGCAACATGATCAATTTGGTTGACGGTTTGATGATCTGGAGACTGCTATGTGAGGAAAGCGGATATTAGCTATAGTAACATTACGACCAGCACCAAAATCAATTAACATAAGTCCTTTTCCAGAGGTGGTGTCGTGTAGGCTATGATTTCCATTGGTGCAAACAAAGATGTCCTCCTTTCCTAAATCAAATTGGCTTTAAAATCACCTAGATTGTAACGACATACTTAGACAGCTTAGCTCGTAAAAACATTCTTTGGTAGCATCATCTTTTTCTTCTGTGTGGGCGTGAGCGCATACCAAGCTTATGTTGGCGAATTTAGCCTTAATGTGGTTTGTTATAAGGCATTCACTGACTGCTCGAAATCTCAAAACACCATGTCGAAGTCTGCAGATTAAAAAAACCGCACCCAACATATGTATGTTAGGTGTATGTACTTTAATATGAGAATTTAGAAATACTGCATCTTAATTATTTTTCGTTTTCTGTTTTGACACTGCTGTTTAATGTAAGCATCAAAAAGTTAGTGTTTCATCCTCTCCGTTTTAGATGGATTGTTTTCAAAGATTTTAGTTGAAATTCAATCAGTAACTGTTTGTAAACGTATATCATAGAAGTGGAAGTACGAAAGACACAGATGTGCACTTCATTTTTTTTTTTTATTATAAGAGTATACTTAGATTATAATGCGCATTATTCTTGCTTAATTTTTTCTGTTATGACGGAGTTGGGACATAAATTTATTAAAAAGTAACTCCTGTGAAAAAAAAGTTATGCTGATTTAATTCTGTAAATGTCAAATAAAACAAAACTCTGTCGTAAAAAGAATCGGACCGAAAAGTCAATAGATGTCGGTAGTAACTTATCTTCGGAGCTGCCAAATTACGTATAATTGTTTTTTTGTTTTGTAACAAATATAATATAATATTTTAGAATAATAAATATATATTCACTTCTGTGATAGTCACGGCATTAAAGTAGAAACAGAATGTGACGCTCGTTCGTTTTCGCGTTGACAGCTTGAGTAGAAATAATGGGCTGGTATGTTTTTATTTCTATTTTCTTGTTCATACAACTTATATTTGTGCTTCCTAATCAAACCATAAAAACAAAAAGGTACAAGGGTATGGGAAATTTGGGGAAACTTAACATAATTCTGTCATATTCCTAAACTTCTCAATAGACCGTTTTGCTTGCTTGTCAAAATTGTGACATTTAAGCTGTCACAGACTTCTGGTCATTGACATACTATACATGGACTGCTAGTGAAATGTCATTTTCATACAACCTCTGCGGAAAAAGTGTCGCCAACATAACTAGCGGTCGGAGTTCGGAGCGGCAAAAATTCACTCCACATTGTAATTCTTCATAGAAAACTAGAGGCACCTGTCGGCGCTGAATTGATTTACTAAGTACAACTGTTGAAATTCAAATTGTTGCGGTCATCCCTTCGAACAGATGTCGCCAAAAAAATTTGAATAATGAGTTGTAATTTATGTGTTTTATTGCTTTAAAAATGGGTGAATTGCATTGCAAATTGCAACCAATTATACAGCACTTAATTTTCCATTATTTTTAATTCAAGTTTTCTCCGATTTTATAGTTTTCACGCAATAATCACAGTAATTAAATGTATACTCGTTTTCACGTCCAACCTCAAACAAAGTGTGAGCTTCAAAATTTTTCCGCTCCGAACTCGGACCGCTAGTGCTAATGTTGGAATCTGTGCGAAGTTGGCTACTAGCAGTCTATGTATATTTTGACAATGAATATTTATATATACATAAAAAACTGTGCTCAGGAGATATTTTTCAATTTCGAATGTTAATCTGGCAGTGCTATTTGACGTTTGTATTTGTATTGTTCACAATATGGCAAGGGTTGTCCATCTCGGTAGATTTTGTAGCCAAAATAAGTTTGTATTCGCAAATAAATTCAAAACTAGCGCTAAATTAGGTGCTTGTGATAAATGCCTTAAATTGTTCGCATGTCCTCCAAGGATTTCATATTTGGTATGTGACATTTTATTTGAATATGCAGTTTGGACGTGCTCTCTCCTCGCATGTTCTGATAATATTTTTTGATCAAATACAATATCGAACCGCTTCTTTTTAATTTGATTACAGAGTACTATTGAGCTCTTGTAGTTCTTCAAAACACACAATTCGAGGAGAGAGCACATATTACATAATCTAATTTACGTAAAAATCAGACGTTCGTCGACAGAGAACGTAGTCCCATCATGGGTAGAACTAAAAGATTACGACAGAGGAAACGCAATGACGTATCAGCACACAAATATTTTCCTGCAATATGCTTGTATAATTACATGACACAGATTGGCTGGAAAAACCACAGCAAACTAATATGTCAGGAGTTTTCAACAACAGGCCGAGGACTTTGCTCCAAAAACGATATTTCTGCAGGAGAAGTGCTTATAAAATTACCTGTGGATGCAATGATAACACTTGCGACCTTAGAGAACGATATAAATTTCCGTGATTGGACGAACGAGTTTAAGATGTTTTCTGATGTAGTTTCGTTTCAGAGTTTACTAGCATTCTACATACTTTATCACAATCACTTGGACGGTAATAGTTCTAGGGTAAAGTTATATCTTGACTCTCTTCCCAAAGCGTTTTCAACACCATACTTTTGCCAAAGCGATGAATTATATTTCCTCCCAGAAGCAATTCTGCAGCACACAGTTGTACAAAATAGGAAGATCCGAGACTCTTATAATGCTTTTTGCATTGTGTTTAGAGGTAAGGTTTGCCGGTGTTGTGCAAAGCCTTTTATGCCAGATATATTTACGCTAATCGACTTTAAGTGGGCCTATTTCGCGGTAAATTCCCGCAGTGTATTTCTGAGTGCACATGAAATTAAATCGCTCATTAAAGTCGACTCCTACTGCAGGAAAATTTTAAGCGATGAACCAGATATGGCGCTGGCCCCATTTTTAGACATGTTTAATCACTCTGACACAGCGAGTACCACACCACAAACTATAAATGAAAATAATGGTTTGATTTTTCAATTAATCACGAATGTCTCATATAAACCACATGAACAAATCTTCATAAGCTATGGCAATTTGACAAATCTGAAATTGCTAACAGAGTATGGATTTTCTCTCGAAAACAACTTACACGATTATTTTGAAATATCTCTAGTTGATATTGAAGCGCTAATAAAAAGTGATCGAACATTTAGGGGGATGAATTTTCACAGTAATAAGTTCAAATTCATTAGAGATCATAATTTGAATGATCAGATGTTTATTCACACGATTGATGGATTATCGCATAATCTTCAAGTAACCCTGTATATATTATTTAAGGAAGAATCGCATTTCACAAACGTACTTAGCCAAACTGCTTTTAGGACGAACATAATTTTTGAAAACTCAATACAGACAGAAGCAAAACTGCTGATCTTTTATAAAATCAAGGAGTACCAGACGTTTATTGAAGGTTTCATGAAGTTAAAGGATCTATCACCTAGTGCACAAGCAACAGTACAGTATTTGAGTCATAGTGTATCTTACCTGCAATCGTACATCCATAAACTTTCTTAATAACCCTAATGAGTTATTGAATTAATTTTATGTACATGCCATCAGAGGTATAAACTCAAAGTAATGAAGGAAAGAATAAATACAGAAAAAGGATTTTTAAGGATGATCATAAACATAATAAATATTTGTAACTATTTTTCTAAAAAATGCTTTTTTATTTGAAAATAATTTGAGGATGAAAACAAACTTATAGTTTGAATGCGTTACATTGGTCGACTTTGAGATCTTATTTTATTCAACAGCGTCTCTAGTGATGCAATCACCAATTCGGTTGGTTTGGTCTGGCTGAAGTGGCTGCCAGGTCACTAATGCCAGCACACTTACTAGTAGACCAGCAATAGGTCTGTTGTGATACTACATGATTCATATGAGAAAGTTTCTCTCTACCTACTCGTTAAACCATTTTGAACATCTGATGAAGCGTAAGAGGCTCTTGGTATCTGATGTTTATCAGATCGCCGAAATCATTATAAAGAAGGTTCCTGAGTAAAGCTTTCCTCTGCGGGAGAGAGCTAGAGAGCAGAAACAAAGAAGGTGAGGAATGGTTTCATACTCTTCTTCATCCATGCAGTGGCTGCTTTCCCAAATGTAGCACTGCCTGCTTTTTGAATTAGCAACCATTTCTAAATGCAAACCCAAAATGATGACACATCGTACTAAGTTCCGAAATGCATTGTGAAGGAATATACTGCGCAAACAAAAGCAACCAGCGCATCGTGAATTAGCACGATGCAAATGATATTTGTTATTGCTACGTTACCTTTTTTGGATTAGCTTTAAAATATATTTCGTGAATATTCGCACATCCCAGCACAATTGTTTAGGAAATGATTAATTATCTGAGTTGCAAATTATTTGTTACACATTGTTTCAAATTACCAAAAAAGAAATTGTGCGCTTAGCATAACATTCCAGAACGTCATGATCGACAACGCAACAGAATGCGCATCGCATCGTGAAAGGTTCGTGTGTTTGCAGCACCGATGCGAGGTGCAGTCACAATCCTCATTTTGGTTGAATTAAGGAAAGCCACCAGTTTCTACAAAATTCGTTCGCAAAACTGCCCAGCCTTGTCGCATGGTTGCCTATTAGACAGAGTCCAGCGATGACACCTATTGTAGTTCCGATATGCAACCTATTGAGAGAAATCAAATTTGTTTTGTCGCTAGACATATTGGTCCACTTGTATACCTAAGATTCGTACTCTCCATAGCATCCAGCTTGAATTTTATTTTGCAAGTAGCGGTTGGTATACCGAAGGTGCCTTTGCCCGGGAAAATGGGTAAAGGGAATTGTTGCAGTTTAAAAAGGAAAGTCGACCGTTCAATTCAAGTGGTTTATTGAAACTTAGAAGAAAGATATATAATGTTGTAGGCTTTATATATGGTACACAGAATAAGAATAGTAAGTGTAGTAGTGCGAGAGAGGCAAAAATATTCATAAATAGTTTTCTCTCCAACACTCCCACTTTTATTAATATTTTTTTTGGTTTTTTTTTATATATTCATTAGCTTTTAATTACAATATTCCATTCGATTTAAAATAAGAAGAATTATCTTCAGGATATTAACGAACTCAATAAAACTTACAAATAATCATTTTAAGAAGAATATTTAAAGTTTGGTGAAAATATTCCAAGCATATCTCTTTGTTTTACAAAACTATCTCGAGGAAGAGCCTTTGTCAAGATATCTGCTTTTTTGAATCTTGGATGGAACATGTACGATGTCATAAGCTTTTTGTGCATAATACTGATCACGTATGAAGTGATATTTGACATCGATATGTTTCGTTCTTCTATGGAATTCGGGGTTTTTGATTAACCGAACTGCGCTCTCGTTATCCAAATAGTGTTGAACTTCGGCAACAAACGCATAGATTTTTCAAAATCGGCATCGCTGTAAGTTTCAAGTTTAAATTTATTATCTGAATTAAAAAGTATACCATAATCTTGAGTTCCTTTAATGTATCTTATGATGCGCTTCAATGCTGTTACATGAACCTTGCCTGGTTTCACCATGTATCTGCTAACAACTCCTAGAGCAAAGGATATGTCTGGTCTCGTCCCGATGGCAAGGTACATCAAACTGCCTACAGCTACTCTATACGGAAAACTGTAGTCACGATCCTTATCGTCATCACTTTCCATCATCCCAAACTTGGAAACTATTTTCTCAACAAAGTGTATAGCGCCGTCATCAAACTGTTTGATTTCCAAACAGTTGGTGCTGGAGCCTTTTACCTTAAACACCCACTTACTGTCAATTATTTTTCGACCTTCGGATGGTGGAACAAGCTCCCAGGTTTCATTTTTCTCAAGTGCATTAATTTCTTCTCTCATTGCCGCCTCCCACTTTTTCGAATCCTTCGAAGTTAAAGCCTCACTGAGGCTCGACGGCTCCGAAACGTCTGCAACATAAGCGCACCCCGCTAACATCGCCGAAATGGAACCGCTTTCTTTGTTCGATGCACTTCTTAAACGGTTTTTAAGTGGAGTGTCGCGATCCGGATGATCATCCTTTTTGTCATCCTCCTGTTCATCCGCAGATTGAAACTCGTCATCATGTGTACTTTCAGCAATAATCGGTTGTATTGAAGAGTCATCACGCCTCATATAAGTATACGAATTTTCATCATTAGAAAATAAAAATGTTGCAGCATTTTCACCAGACTGTTTCTCTCTCATCTCATCAGCTGGATCTAAATATTTAAATATTATGTCACGACTAACCTTAATATTGTTTGTTCCTTTTATCCAGACTCTGTAACCTTTAACACCCTCCACATATCCAACAAAAATCCCTTTTTCGGACTTGATATCCCATTTCTGTGGATATAGCAGATTGGTCCAAAAACCTTCCAGTCCACACAATTTGAGACCAAATCCTTTCCAGTCCAAAGCGCGTATGATGATTTGTTGTTTGAGTTTAAACATGTCCAGTTGATGACAAAGGCAAAAGTGTTGACTGCCTCCGCCCACAATTTTAATGGCAAGTTCTTCGCATGCAGCATTGTGCGAGCAGCTTCCACCAGAGTGCTCATATCTCTCTCTGCACTGCCGTTCTGTTGTGGGTTATACGATGTTGTAGCATTATACGCCTAATGGTTTCATTTTTAAATTCTGTGCCATTGTCACTTCTTATTGTTTTTAATGTTGACCAAGTCTCTGTCTCTAATTTTATTATATACTGCTCTAAACATTTAGACACTTCATCCTTTCCCTTCAAAAAATAAACCACGCGATAACCTGAATAGTCATCCTTAAAGAGTAGAAAATATCTAGAGTTTGATAGAGAATGCTGTTGCATTGGACCACATAAATCCACATGAACTAATTCACCAGGCTGCTGTGTTCTGCTTTCGCTTACAGGATATTTTAATTTCGACTGCTTCCCGAAAACACAGGCTTCACAAAAAAAATCCTTTGAAACATTAACCGAAATGTTTTCTTTCAATAAAAATTTTGAAACCGTGTGCTTATTTTGATGTGCTAACCGTTCGTGCCACATTTTAAATGTATCTACTTTATTCGCCACATTAGCCACAATATTCCTTTTATGACGCAACTCACACTTCATGTTGTCTGATACGAGAGAAAATCCCTTATCCAAAGTAGCATTTGATGAAAATAGGTTAACTTTTAAATCTGGAACTAACAACACATCTTTTAAAAATTTCTTTTGCCAAATGGAGTTATTGTAGGCAAGAATATTAATGTTCCCGCGACCGATCGCAAAGATCAATTCTCCGTTTCCCACACGAACACTTTGTGGTTCGATAAAATGACTGTACGTAGAAAACAAATTTTTATTAAACGTCATGTGGTTCGATGCTCCAGAGTCCAAAATCCAACTGTCATTACGGTTTTCGGTCAAAAGCGAGGGTAGAAATAAATGCATCTTTCTGGTTCTCCATGTCGCTGTGGTATCGCTGAGAGAATTTCTGTTGATTTTGGAAACCGTTCTTCCTCTTTTTCTTCCAGTGCCCAGGTTTCTTGCAATAAAAGCACTTACCACCCCCGCTACCACTTCCTTTGCTCATTGAGTGAGAATAATTTTGTTGGTGTGGCTTTCTTGCGGCGACAAATGCAGTTTGTTGTTGTTGAATATTTGGTTGCTTAAACTTCGCATTTCTTCGATAATAAGCCGGCTGGTTAAATTTGCGAGCGTCCGCTCCGAAGCACTTGTTGATTCCCATGCTGTGTGAAAGTGTTTGTATGTTTCCGGTAGGGTCATCAAAATTTTTGTTATGAGCATGTTATCTGACACATTCTCACCTAGATCACGTAATTGCTGTACAATTGCCTCCAACTTATATATATATATGTAGCAATGTCATCCCTTTCATCTTTAACGAAGGAATAGTACCTTTGTTGTATCATATGAATGTTGGTGAGTGACTTCTGTTCATATACAGCTTCCAGTTTCTCCCACATTTCTTTAGCAGTATTGCAATTCATTATATGTGTAAGTGGTTGCTGACCTAATGCCGTCAAAATAATTTTCTGAACTTTGCAATCAGATGTGATAAATGTCTTATACTCTGGTTTATCTGTTGCTGGTTGCACCAGCTCACCGGTAACTTCAATTTCCATTGCACCAAAAAAAAAAACACTGACCTGTTTAATTCACTTGCACTTTATGTTTCTGGAACCGAAACTGTCAATTAAACAATTAAAAATTATACCTTCAGTGCATATGGGCTGGGCCCATACCCTGTTGCAGTTTAAAAAGGAAAGTCGACCGTTCAATTCAAGTGGTTTATTGAAACTTAGAAGAAAGATATATAATGTTGTAGGCTTTATATATGGTACACAGAATAAGAATAGTAAGTGTAGTAGTGCGAGAGAGTGTCAAAAATATTCATAAACAGTTTTCTCTCCAACAGGAATATTGAACTACTCAGCCATCTTCGTGGGAGACGATCAGGAGTCTAGAGCTACTAGAGAATTTATAGAGATCGATTGCAAGGGTTTGATAGCTGCTTGGCTGTCCAAAATGATGTGAATATCCCTAGCAGATATTACGTTTTCCTTAAGCCAATATAAGACTTCTTCGAGTGCCATAATTTCCGCCTGGAACACGCAACAATGATTTGGAAGAAGGAAGGAGGGCTTAAGATTAAGACTGTTGGAGAAAACACCTCCACTAGAGTAGTCAGTGTAGAAGTGTTCTTTTCTTGACCACTGTAGGGTAGTTTCGAAGCGAACAGCCGCACTTGATGACATTTGCTTGCTAAATATATCCAGAGGTATCAGGTGAAACATAATGTCCAGTGTCGAAGAGGGAGCTGTGCAAAACAAGCTGTACGCTGGACCTTACTAAGATCCTCGCGGTTTATAGCTTTTTCTGAAGCTGCCCGCCAAACTATCACCCCGTATGTAAGTATCGGTTTTGCACCTTGATGAGTGTCTTCCTCGTGTTGACCAGATTGGTTCTATTTGCCCATGCAATCGCTCCATATGTGATCATTGGTCTTACAATTGCAATATACATTCACCTAAGGATGGTAGGGCTACCAAGATGGTAGATCCCCAAGATTTGTCCGCTAGGCTTCGACAGATCATCAGAGTCCGCGTGGCTTTCCTGGTTATCTCTTATGTATGTTTTTTCCAGATGAGTTTACTGTCTAGGTTTAGTCCCAGATATTTAACTTCTGGTGTCAGTATTGTACCCGACAGCCTAATTGGCCTCAATCTTTCAAGTTTTATTTTTCTCGTGAAAGGTACTATTGTAGTTTTTGCCGGATTAAGGCTTAGCCCAGCCGTCAACCACCATTCGCGCGTTATATTAAGTCCCCTTTGTATTATATCGCATAGGGTTTCCTCAAATTTGCCTCTGGCAATAATAACTATGTCATCAGCATATGCCTGACAGTTGATGCCATAGTTTGTGAGATTCTCAAGTAGCTCATCCACAACAAGGCTCCACATTAAGGAAGAGAGAACTCCTCCTTGTGGGCAGGCTTTTGCTGTGCTGACCTTGATGATACCTTCTGATATATGAGTCTCTGCTGATCTTGTGCTCAGAAGTTCATACATCCACTTAGATACTGTGTTATATACCCCTTTTCGTTCTAGAGCTCGCACAATTGCTTCATGAGATGTGTTATCGAATGCTCCTTCAATGTCCAAGGGCAGCTGGTTTCAAATGAAGACAGTGTGCTCAAGTTCTAGATAGTGAGCTGGAACTCTCCTAATATCCATATGCTCCAGACTACTTCCAAGAGACGATACAAAGAGATCCAGTTAGTCTTCCTTGGGTTTCTAACTGGATTGATTGCGATACACGTGTTATCTAAGTTATGATCTTATGATCAGACATAGATGGCTCACTAGATACTCTCCAGTCCCTAACAAATCTACTCAGGCTGTGGCTCCCTAGTGTGGGGTCTAATACCTCCTGCCTAGCTCGAGTTACAAAAGTGGGGGTATTACCTACATTATAAATATCAAGAGAAGAGCTTAAAATGAATTCAGAGAAGGTTAATCATCACCGATGATCATCATTTCTCGTCTAAACAAAAATAGCCTTCAGACACGGCGTTAAAAAGTAGGCCCCTTCCATTCGCGTGAGAAATGTAACACAAACAACACAAATGTTTGTGAGAAGCTGGGCTCTGAGCTCGGTACGCTCCAAATATTTGTATTTTGCCTGTTATTAGAAATTAATGAAGAAATTTGAGCGGACGTTTTCATTGAAAATGGGATCTATGGGAATCTCACGTGTTGTCGCGCTAGAAGAGCCTTGGAAAACATTGCTGCCCTGAGTGCCACTGTTTTAGAACAACTTAAAACCTTCATCTAACTTCGTGATCGTTTCCGTAGCATACTGACAAACTTTATTTTAGCCGGAATTAGATGGATGTGATCTGCCGTGAAACAATGACGTTACTGAAAACCAAGTTCGTGTTTTGGAAATCTAAAATAGGAGTACAAATGTTGTGAGTTTATCCCTTTGGACTTCTTTTGTGGTGTTTGGAAAAGTAATGTCTATGTGAGTTACATTAAAAGGATTAAAGAAAAAATACAACGCCACATTCGTAAAATTCAAAAACGTCTTCCAAAATCAGATTCAAAATGATATAAATATTACCATATTTTACAACAGTCTGGATAAAAATATTAGGTGTAGAAATAATTTAACTACTAGGTTTTTTTGTTCGTTACTGTTGTTATTTAGACTTTTGTAAAACTTCTTAACCTAATTTCCGCAAACAGCTTTTTCTTTTTCCTTTTGAGAAGTTGGTGTTCTCGAACGGGTCTGATCATTCATTATTGTAAGCAGTGCTGCTCTAACTGCCATCACTTGTACTGCATTTGCTTGTTGGCATTCTTAATTGAACCAAAGGTTTGATTGGATTGACCGAGAGTAAACACTTGACGGGACTTCGGTAGTTAACGAGAACGTACGTTGTTTTTACCGTCTAAGATTGTTTTTATATTTCGATTTGTTGGCTGCAATTACGTACGAACATCGTCAATGGCAATGTGGTCAAACTAGTTACAAATACAAATTTTTTGGCGCGACAGGTCCATGGGACCCAGGGCCTAGCTTCTCACAACCACTCGTGCTGTGCGTGTTATATTCTTCACACGAATGGAAGGGGGCTACTGTTTAATGCCGGATCCAAGCGGCAGTTTTTTGTTTTGAGAAGCTTTTTCATGCCAGTTTTGCTCTCGGATGTTTGTCAGACACTCGTCGTGAAAGAAATCTTAGGTGTTGTTTGGGGATTGAACCTGGAACCCCTCGCTCCGTAGTCCAACGCACTAACCACTTGAGCCACGGCGCCCACGCTCAATCTAGTTGTGACATGTTTTTACAAGACGAAAACGAGTGTTTACAATCCAACCAAAAGTTAATCGGTTTTTTAACTCATATTTCCCCCTACAACCTTCGTTCGTGGCTTTTACTAAAAAATTTTTAGGTAATACTGCATAGGTTTTTGAGTAGACCTTACTAGCTTTATTTTTAAATTTTTCTTTATTTAGCTAACCAATATCTGTTAAAAAGTTGTATACTATTCAATTAATAGTAAAGTATAGTGTACTATATGATAACTGTCTATACACAATGAATCAATAACACACATAAAATGATTTCTTGTTTTTAGCCTTATTCTACCAGTGCGGCTGGGATCTCGCGAGATGAAAAAACGAAAGCTAAAGCCAACACGACTATTACTGGAAGTCATGTCTTAGGAGGAATATTTGGGAAGAAGCGGGCCAAAGCAGGTAACCAGACAATGCCTTAAGATTAAACACGTAATTGAAAATTTTACAGCAATCAAAAGGTGGTAACGCTGAGGGAGTAAGTTACAGACCATACCTTGTTTACATTCAGAAATTCATCCTCATCGAATGTAAACTAATGATTTCAATTTCATTGAAACTCACCGTTGTATCTCTTTTGCGTTCTATTTTATTTTAATATAACATTGTTTTCTTTTTTGTTTACTTTAACCTCTGTTTTTTTGTCAGACTATTATTATTGCTTGTTGTGTGGTCCCGTAGGGATATTACTTTCAACTAGTAAATCCCCACAGGTCCATGGCAGCCTATACGATACTGTTTCCATGTAGGAATCTCTGCTGTAGGACAGGAATCTCTTGGTAAAATTGATGCTCCTGAAGTAACATCCACCGATATGTTAAGGGCAATGATGGCATATATTTGGCCCAAAGAGGATGCTTTGGTTCGAAAAAGGTTAGCATAATTTAATTAATCTTCAGAATTTTCTTTATGTTTCAGTATTTTTGTTTTTATTTCTCTTATTTTTAGAGTAGCAATCTCATTAGGCCTTCTTGCTAGCTCGAAAATTTTAAACGTGTCCGTTCCATTTTTCTTCAAAGGAGCTGTAGATTCATTGGGGGTACTGAATATGGATTCTGCGCCTGAAACAATTTTAACTGTAAGCACAGCGATGCTTATTGGATGTATGTTTTAGAATAAAATATTTGTCTTAAATTTGGCTAATATTTGCTTTTATTGTAGATGGAGTTGCTAGAGCCGGCGCAGCAGGCTTTAATGAATTAAGAAATGCAGTATTTTCCAAAGTGGCACATCATTCGATCAGGAAGATAGCAACCAACGTTTTTCTTCATCTACATAACCTCGACTTGGCCTTTCATTTAAATAAACAAACGGGAGCTCTATCAAAGGTAAAAAAAACATACAGAAATGCTACAATCCATTTAAAACGGATGGTATAATACCCTATCCTTCGTGAGACACTGCATTTTCTTTTATTGAATTATTACGATAACTTCAAACGGTTCGAGATGTCACATACAAAATAGGAATCATCAAAATACTCAAAATCGGTTTTTAATGAATCCTATAAAGTAGGCATAGCTAAGGAAAATGTATGGGTAATTGTAGATAATTTAAGTGCCTAAATATTTGGTCTTAAAATGCATTTTTTCGATTTAAAGTGAAATAGTGATGTTGTTAAAAGTGGGCTTGGCAGTGGGCGGGTTTTAAGAATGTTAAAACTTGCACTGCTTGTCCTCAAAAGCCCAGATGCGAAATTTCATCCCCCTTGGTCCAAATTAAAATTCAAATAGTGGTGACGTACGGACGGACGAATTTTATGATCACGAATATACATATGTATGTATGTACATATGTATATACTTTATATTTTTAGGGTGTATCTCGATTATTTCTCTATGTTACGAACTATGTATGAAACTTAATATACCCTTAGGATAGAGTATAATAAAGTGCACGTCTGTGTTACACGTAGTTGCACTTTCTATTCATTTTCTTACACATGAGGCGTAGTAAAGTGGGCGCCACTTTCGAAAGTAGATACGGATATACGGATATAGCAAATTACATATAGCAAATTTGACCGGGTATGAATTTTGTTGTAATATTTTTTTTGATTTCTAGACAAAATATTAAAATTTTAAAAAGTCTTAAATAGCAAGCGTGGGTGTTTCAAAATTTGTTACCTCATATCTCCTCATATATTAATTTTAAGGCTAATCGCGAAGAAAAGAGCCAATTAATAAAAATAAAATCGTTAGAGCCGTTTTCAAAATAACTTCGGGCCTTAGTAAACTAACCTTAAGTTTGAGGTTAGAAAGAAAATTACGATTTCACCCGAATTTTGAGCCCTTAGATATGCCCAGATATGAAGATAATCTATCCAGACGGTAAGACTGCAGTTGGGCATACAGACAGACTGACAGACAAAGAAAGATGGATTCCATTAGAAAGTACAAGTTCATAATTAGTCCTATCGACATTTCTTATAAACCCTCTTTTTTCCCGAATAGTTTTGTTCCCGGGAAATAATTCGTGAATTTACATCGACATTTATTTCCCCCGGACTATATTCGAAGTAATGTTCGAATGTTTTGGCAGGAGTTTGTTGACAAAAAATAAATAAATGTAACGGATTTAATAAAAAATAGTAACATTAAATAACATAAAAATACAAGATTTTTGGGACTCAGTGTTGTAATCGAGCCTTAAGATTGAATTATAGTAGTTTTCTTATGAACTGTACATTTACATATAAGGAGTTATTTTTGTTTGAGTGTACAAGCTATCATTTTGAATGAGAAATAAATTGTGTGAATTTGGAATCCATGGTGTCTGTACTACTTTTTTGGCGGTGAGGATTTTGGCGATTATATTGAAGTTTGAATAGTCAAAATAACTTCACAAAAGTAAATTACACAGCGCAAATGGATAAGGCCACTCTAGAAGCCATTCTCGCGGCACAACGTGAGTGGATGCATAAGATGTGGATGGATCGACAGACGTGGATGAAGGAGAACACGAGGCAGAGTCCAGGCACAAGTTCAGCAGTAATTCAGCCATTTCCACCGTACAGAAAAAAAGAAAGGAAAACGTACCTGAAACAGATGGAACAGCATTTCGATGCATGTCATATTACGGAAGACAGCCAAAAACGTTCATTTTTTTTTGTCCTGGATAGG
This sequence comes from Xylota sylvarum, assembly GCA_905220385.1. NCBI lineage: Eukaryota > Metazoa > Arthropoda > Insecta > Diptera > Syrphidae > Xylota > Xylota sylvarum. Next base: position 39,167,498 of record LR999959.1, read on the forward strand.
CGCGGACAACTTCGAAATCCTTCAAAAACTATACGGCACGGACGATTTAACTACCAAAACCTTCAAGGATTTGATCGGTAAGCTAAACGAGCATTTTATCTCTAAAATTCATGTCCTTGCAGCGAGATTCCAGTTCCATAAAACAGTCATGAAGCCCGGGCAATCATATGTATCGTGGGTAGCAGATCTCACACCACGTACCCAAGTGCTTCAAAAGACGGACCCCTCTCTTCAAGATGTTTTGGATATTGCAAGTGCTTTTGAAACGACACAGAAAACGTTTTCGGCAATTCAAGACGACGACGTGGTGGAGGTAAACCATGGAGTAAATTTTAGGAGGTCATTCATACAATCGCTTCGAAAATCGTGCCCCGGCTGCTTCAACCACCTCAGCAGGATCGATTGTCGGCACTACAAATCGATTTACCGTAAATGCAAAAAAGTGGGACGACAATTTATACCAAATTTCTCACAGGTAGCAGGTCCGTTAAATGCACTTCGAGCGAAAGGGGCTAAATTTATTTGGTCTACGAGCCAACAAACGGCGTTCGAAAAGAACTTCGTATGCAGTTCACAATTTTCAATAATTTTATTAAAATGATTAAAATGTTCTTACATTGAAGTTCTCTTTTAAAGTTTCTTAGCAAAATAACGGAGAAATGATTCCGTTGGAAATTGCATTGAAATTCCCTGTAAAAAGTATTCAGGGGTTCGAACAGTATTGACAAGTCTACCAATGTGCCGATGAGCTGACAATAACCGTGTTTTTTTAAACCTCGTCAACCAGAAATAGACAATAAATTCCATGTTTTTTTCGATTAAAGTTTTTTTTATTATTTGTGTCCTAATTATTATATACAATTTGACTTATAACTAGGTCCAATAAAGTTGACTCAACAATAGGGGCTCAACGAATTTCAGATGAGGGATTATGAAGTGTTTTACAAAATTAATACTTGGCTTTACTTAATCTATACAAGAATTTATACATTTTATAATAAATACACAAAGTCGTAATTATTTATCAATGTTATGTTGTGAGAAGAAAGGAAAAAGAAAAGAGTGATGAAAGTGGTTGTTGGATGTTTTTTTTTTGTAGAATTCACTGTTTATGATGTCATCGAATCTGTTTATTTCTCATGATTTTTTCATTTGTAGTTTTTTTTAGACGATAGTTGGAGATCCAATCAGTTCCTGCAGAATTTTTGGCGCTGTTGCTCTGAATAATGTCCGTCACCTCGTCAGTGTTAGTGAACATTAACTCGCTGATCGGATCGTTAGATGGGTTATCTTTGCTGATAGAAGAAACTTGACGATCGAATAAACTCCCTTTAAAACTGTTTCCGAAGGTTTCTACTTTCTCGGCTGGTGTTGCTGCTGTTACCTGGCCGTGGCTGATTGTTTCAGAAAGGGCATTTCTTTTGCCTACTAGACGGTTGATTTTCTTGAAGGCGTCGGGACCGGGCTTGATGAATTCCAGTTGCTTGGTAAACTTGCTGTCTTGGTAGGATTTCACTGCCCGAAGAAACATTGTGTTTGTGCAGTTCAGTTGAGAACGTACGCTGCGGCATTCGTCGTTGGCAGTATTTAATGTTCTCTGGACAATACTCTGAAGTTTCTTTCGAAGTAGTTGTTTGTGCGAGTAAATCGCCTGGATGTAACGCGGAAGATTTTCAAACTTATCTCTGCTAGTTCTCGTTGTCTTCTATCTGTCAACTGCAATGTTGACCACTGACTGAAATCGGTTGATGGCGTCGTCGATCTCGTTGTTGCTTAAGTTGTCTGATCTGCGATATCAGAGCGGAATCGTTCCCAGTCCATTCGACGGAAACTGATGTGGAATTCTGGGGTTGTTCTTTCGGCCAGTATTTGTGATTGGTTGTGAGATAGCCACGAATCAATGGATATGAGTATCTAGTAAAGGCAAATTTTACACGTAAAATAAATACATACAACAAACTACTGGCAAAAACTCTTGATTTTTTCCCCACTAGGGGAGCTGCTGGGTAGGAATTCAGCAATATGTTGTGTTCGTAAAATTGTTCGTTTTCTTAGGGAGAGCGTTTTCTTAACGATGACCCAATTATAAGTTATCTTGCACAATGCTCCTAGTTGGCCGAAAAATTAGAGTCAATTATGGAATTTAGTGGATTACTTTCCGTAGTATGTGGCAAGCTCTAAAAAAAATGTACAACATAACCAGACTTAACAAGGTCCAATTAACATCATGTATAAGTACCACAGCCACTCTGCGATCAGATCCGTCAGATGCACTAACGGTATTTCTGCATATTTTACCTCTAGACCTTCATATAACAAACATTATAACATATAGCGCGTTTCGACTTAGAGAGACCCTACGCTACCATATGCTACCATAGTAACATTCTGAATTCTCTGCCGAGAAAATCGTATTAACTCCAACAGATTACATTGTCGCCAAAACTACTTTCACTAAGTGTGTCTACCCACAATTCCCTGAAAGAACAGAATGGCAAGGTTAATAGGTGGAAAAAAAAGATGGACTCAAAATCATATATACTTCCGGATACGGCTAGTGTCTTCCAATGCCAAGCCAAAAGATCGCCAAGCTGCTATCAAGGCCATTGGACGGCTACAACATCCTCTAGTACAAGAATGCCGGAATGAGATAGCCAGGTTACAGGAGAATACAACGTTTATGGAAACGAACTCGCAGGCAAGGTTCAGCCCTCCTCTTTTATCGACTTTATGAATAGATCTAAGTATATCTATTTGTTCTATAAAAACAAATTATTCTCATGGAGGCGGTATACACAAAGAACGGTAAACAAGTCATTACCTAACTTGAAGTTTATTTGCAGTATATTAGCACTGCTTAGATTATTAAAGTGGATCACCTCACATTGATTCGAAAACGAATATAAAAATGATGGCACCGCCTGAACTATAGGAATTGTTACAAGTACTAAAAGATTGATATTCTAGGTTATCAATCTTTTAGTTGTTATAAAAGCTGGATGGATAGTAATTGTAGCTGGATAGAAAATAATGAAATCAGCTAAAAAAATAAAGTGCACGACTGGGTCGTACGTACTTGCACCTTAATGCTATTAGTTTATAATCGTATAAGCACTGAAATTCAAGTTTTTTTTGTAAAAGTGGCTATATATGATGTTAAGGTAAATTATAGAGATTTTCAAAGCCTATGAATTATGTTTTAGCAATTTTTTTCGATTTCTAGTAAAAATTTTGAAAAAGTAACATTTTTTAAAAGTAGGCGTGGCAGTTCCAAAACTTGGTATATTATAATTTTGCATTTAGCATATCCACCTCAGATATTGATTTTAAGCCCAATCGCTGTAGAAATAGACGAGAAACAGTCAATTTGTAAAATTACCGTTATACGCATTTTTCGCGCAAAACGTGGTATGCCATCTAATAGCAAATGCTCAAACTAACTCACATATGAAATTTTATCAAAATCGTTAGAGCTGTTTTCGAGAAAATCCATTTTTAGTGAAATCGGCCTTAAGTAAACTACCCTTAATTTTGAGGTTAGAATGAAAATTCCAATTTCGCCTCTAGGGATCATCCCACAGACCCCAGATATGAAGTTTGAAGCAAATCCGTTCAGGCGTTTGGGCTGCAGTCGAATATACAGACAGACAGACAGACAGACAGACAGACAGACAGACAGACAGACAGACGGAATTGGCGGACCCACTTTTTTGGGTCATACTACGGCTGTTTTGAAATATTGTTATGCATAGGACTTAAACAATTGTTTGTTTAATTAGAAGTGTGACTGCTAATGCGGCCCTTTCATTGTCAACACTAGGAACTTTGACAATCTCCATGTTACTAGATAGACTATCCTGCACTATTGAACTCTTTTCTTAACGAATCATTTCTAAAGAATTTTTATAAACAAACGGGCTGACCCGACAGACTTTTAACACCACGTGCCTGATGCAAAATACGTTGACTTAAAGTACGTTTGTAGCTCGGTGAATTGCCAAAAGCAGCCAGAAGTGAGTATGTTCAAAAAAGTTAATTGGGGAATGGCAGTGCTGCCACATGATAGTACAAACAATTTGCTATACAATATCCTATATTACATCTATTTATTATCTGTTTACCTTTGCAGATTCAGGGTCAAATATATCATCTAACAGGTTCCTTATTGCCAACGCCGGATAGTGACTACAAATTTTTGTAAATTTATTATTCGACTGTCAGTTATATCAAACGCCATAAGATTACATTAGAAAAGTTTAAAAGCGCTAAGTTAATATGGTCAGTTTTCTTAAATTTTCAAATTTTTCGCGCAACTTTCTTAATGTTTTCTTTCATAAGCACCTTCTTCTGATAATAACAAACACAACAAAAAAGAATTAGCGAAATCGGCCCAGCCGTTCTCAATTGCTAAATTACAATACATTTTTCACACCATTTTTATATACATAGAAGATCATTGCAAGAAATTGTAAAAATTGTAAAACATATTTTTCTGTTCTCTTTTCATGAATTTGTATAGACAATAGACCGTGGGTCCAGGGGCATAAATTTTGTACTCACTGCAATGGTGTTTAACATTGTTCCCACAATGTTTGAATTAGCCTTAGTATCGAGCATTTTAGGCATCAAGGTAAAATTTTGAAATGGGTTTAAACAACTTAACAATAATCAAAGATCCATTGTGTTTAGTGTGGTTTGGCATTTGCAGGTATATCAATGGGCTGTGTTGGTGTTTATGCAGCTTATACATTAGCTGTGACACAGTGGAGAACTAAATTTCGTGTTTATATGAACCAGGCAGAAAACGAAGCTGGAAATAAAGCCATTGACTCCCTCATAAACTATGAAACAGTTAAATATTTTAACAATGAGCAGTATGAAGCACATCGTTACGATAATGTATTAAAAAAATATGAAGAAGCAAGTTTAAAGACAAGCTCCAGTTTGGCAGTGTTAAACTTTGGTCAAAATGTAATTTTTAGCACTGCTCTTACAGCTATTATGGTTCTAGCAGCAAAAGAAATAGCACAAGGGAACATGACCGTTGGAGACTTAGTAATGGTGAACGGATTGCTGTTTCAATTGTCGATTCCATTAGGATTCTTAGGGAGCGTTTACCGCGAAGTTAGACAAGCTTTGCTTGACATGCAATCAATGTTCACATTAATGAACGTAGATAGTACAATTACTCTAAAGCCAAATGCGCCTCATTTGGCTGTTAGCCGTGAAAATTCTTCTATTGAATTTCGCAATGTTGACTTCGAATACGAACCAGGCAAGCCGATATTTAAAGACCTATCATTCACCATTCCTGCCGGAAAGAAAATTGCTATTGTCGGTGGATCAGGATCTGGTAAATCTTCAATGGTGCGACTGTTGTACAGATTTTTTGAGCCGAAATCAGGAGAAATTCTTATAGGAGGTCAAAAAATAAGTGACGTTGATATTGACAGTTTGAGAAGAAGTATTGCGGTTGTACCACAGGTAATAATTCAAAAACATTATTTATTCTACTGATTCAATCTCATATTTTATAGGACTCAGTTCTTTTCCATGACACTATCCTATATAATATAAACTATGGCAGTTTGTTAAAATTACAAGGAGATGTAGAAAATGCTGCCAAAATGGCCGATTTGCATGACTCCATTACTAGGTGGCCTAATAAGTACAATACCCAAGTGGGGGAAAGAGGCTTAAAGCTCTCTGGTGGCGAGAAGCAAAGAGTGGCTATTGCAAGGGCAATTCTTAAGAATTCACCTATTCTTGTTTTTGACGAAGCAACAAGTAGTTTAGATTCTATAACTGAATTTGTAAGTGAAAATGTTTCTATTAAATATTTTGTATGTCAAGACTTTTCTTGTTAAAAACAGAACATACTACAAGCGTTATCTAGGGCAACTGAAGGAAGAACGAGCATTTGCATAGCGCATCGTCTGTCCACGGTCTTAGATGCGGATGAGATTTTAGTTCTCGAACATGGTCGGGTCGGTGAGCGCGGAAGCCACAACGAACTTTTAAAAAGGAATGGTCTTTATGCAAAACTTTGGGAAACACAAACACAGCAAGGAATAATGGCATAATTGTAAAAATAGTTTAAGTTTTAAGATTACTGTTCATTTGTGAGATGTTTAAAAAGTTGTTGATGTATAAAAAGGAACATGTAAATAATATAATTGTACAGACGTAAATAAAATCAATAAAATCAACTATTTTTGGTGTCGGTTTCGAACTCGATTCTCTCATGTTATACTATTGCAGTGTTCCCAGATTAAGGTCAGAAACAATTAGAGACACAAGCTTCTAAAAAGAAAAGGCAAACGCCAGATTTCTTCCAACTTGAACAAGAATTCAAGTGGTATAAAATGTTTTTTTTTTATTCTTTCTCTTCCACCATAATGTGCTGGGTAGGGGAACACTGAGACTCTTATTGCGAGTGTCGATAATTGATCGATGAACCACAATTGTCGGTCCACCTATGCTAGTTGAATTTCCTAAATCAAGCCAAGGTTCAGAGCAATCTGAAGTTACACAAAAATTAGCCGATCTCCTTAATCATTCAAGTTCACAAACCCTGTATTACCTATTGTCTCTAAAGCGGTACACTAATGTAGCCAAACTAAAAATGAATGGAACTGATATTGGGGAATCTAATGGTTTTCCAATGCTTGGTGCCTCGGATTCATCTAGAAGTGTAAACGTATTTTTAGTCCTACAGGCCTGACTACTATCTACATATAAAGCTTATATTCGTCCGAAACTCGAATATAACTCACATGTTTGGACCAAAGCTCCCGTAACTTGTCTAAGTTTATTTTATTATTATATATATGTATTTCCAGGACAGTTTTTCGGATGCGTGTGCTCCGCGTGTCTGTAAGTTTAATCGTACTACACGAGCGGCCTCTTCCGCACACCTTTATCATTTAAAACATATTTTCGGTGTCGCACTTGTCAGAAGCTCGTTCTTTAGCCACTCAACATGTTTGTGGAATGGCTTGTCCTCCTCAATATTTTCAACTGATTTGCAAATTATTATGATTTGCAAATTAATTAAAGACAACGCGCTTTGTCACCTAACTCCTTCCTTTTCCTTCTAAATTTTATCTTCCATGTACCCTTTCCATGGACTTTCCTGTTCTGAAACCACACTGATAGCCAATCATGTTGTTGACGAAGGGATTTGAGGAGACTGATACCCCTGTAGTTAGCGCAATTGACGGGGTCTCCTTTCTTGTGAATCGGGCAAATGGTGCTGAGGTTCCATTCATCAGGCATACTCTTGTCTGACCAAATTTTAGAGATGAGTTGGTGTACGCTCTCTACCAAGTCATCTCCAGGTGCTTTGAATAACTCGGTCTGTAGGTCCAGCAGTTTTGTTGGATTTAAGCTTGGATATTGCTGCCCTTACTTCACTTTGATTAGGTGGATGGAAATTGTGTCTATTATCGTCTATATTGAATGTTTCATTCTGCCTGACAGCGCGATTTTGGTCTTCGTTGACGTTATACAGTCTCCAGAAGAAATTTTTCCATATTCTCAGCACCAACTGTGACTCTACTCTAAACTCAGGGTTCCGTCTTTTTCCCTGTTGGTAAAACTTCTGTACATTATCTCTGGAGTATAATCTTTCAATATCTCCGATCGTGTGCTTCTCCTACTTTTTTTTCTTCTTTCGGAGAAATCGATGTTCCTTCCCTTTTTTTTGTCGTAGAGCTCGCGAACCATTCTCGTTCTTCTTTGCAGCCTCGCTTTATATGCCCCTTGTTTAGTTGCATTTGCTTGGTTCGTCAACCCATGGATTTCTTGGTAGTGGTCGGCCGAAACGCAGCCATCAGTTGCGGTGTTTCTGATGGCATGTTGGCAGCGTTGGCATTGGTTTTCGAGATTTCATGCAGTCAGCTTAGTCGTAGCGAAATTTCGGGATACGCGTTCGGCAAAGGTTCTGGCGGTTTCTTGCGATTGCAGCTTTTCGACATTATATCTTCTCACAGTATTGTGGCGTTTGGGATATCCGGATTCGTACCCCCTACCTGGGGGGTAGTTCGCTCTAATACGCTTGGGACGAGAGGTCGGATTTTCCGGAGTTAGTTACCCGCTTTGGAAATATAAGCGCTGCCGTTGGCTCATTAATAGTTCATGCACCTCCAACTCTTTACCACCACCCTGACTTAGACTCCTATAGACCTGGGATTCGAATATGTCGAAGCAGCTCATATATGGATGACACTAGATAATTCGGCCTAACTGGAACTGTGGACGCCACCGTGAATTTTATATATTCGCATGACTACCTTTTGGGCACTTCCGCGTACTTTCGATTTTATCGACGACTCGTGACTTTTGTTGTGTCAAGAAAATGGTTGCGTATCTACTACAATCGTCGATGAATGTCAGATAGCTATTTGCACTTGGACTGGTTATCTCCATAGGCCCACATACACATGTACATATGTATATCCGTATGTGTCAAAACAAGAATGTTGATTCGTTGCTTGATTTCTTTGGGAATGGTAGTTTCTTTAATTTCTCTATTCTCAATGCCAGTACCTAGTTAGCCCCTTAGGTTTTATAGTTTGAATTATATCCCCATCTCTATGTTTCAGTATTTGATCCCACTGGTGTACACAATTGTCTTTATGATTAACAACGGTAGAGACTTTTTAAAGTTGTCGAATTATGTACATACACCCAAAGCGATCTGAGATCTATTCTACCAAATATCACAAAACCTATCCTTAAATACGAGTTCACAGCCCTTCTCTACCAAGCAAGTCACCGACAGCAAATAAACCTGCATCTTCGGAATATAAATAACATTTTGGATAGTTACACTATATTCGGAATTCTTATCAATCCGCACCTTTACTCTGTGATTGCTGTTTCTTCTGTGATGTGACCTTAGTAAAGTCAAAAATAACATTCTTTACCACTACATATGTACATATTTCCCACTGGAGGCACATATTTTTTAATATTCAGGGCAGTCTTCGGGTGTTCTGTTTGTGAATTCACTCTTCGCCGGTACTTTTCCATAAGTTTGGACTGTACTAAGGAAAACTAGGCTCATCATCTGACACCGCTGAGTATCAAAACTCCTGTGCAGACTACTACTAACAGAAACATTCACATACTTTAGCTTCTGCTTATCACTTCCTCACAGTAGAAACCATACCTATAGTATTAAATAATGTATGTAAGTACCTACAATTGTACATATATTCGAATAATTTTTATAGTAACCAAGAGCTGGCGAGGGGTTCCAGGTTCCTCAGACAACACATAAAATTTCTTTCACGGCCCCACTTCTCGCGAGCGTCTGACAAACATCCGAGAGTAAAAACGTCAGTTTCTCAAAACAAAGAAACTGCCATTTGGCAGTTAACGGCATTAAACAGTAGGTTACAGGAAATTTATTTTTTAATTTTCACTGCAAAATGCAACTCATGTGAATACTGTGGCCACCGTTTGTTTTGGAGGAAAAAAAAACAAAAAACATATAGTAAAGCTACGATCCGTCTAGAACGGATCATATGATACACTGTCATCCTTCTTACGCAGCCCTCATAAACTTGGCGTGGCCATATTGCATTTTTGTATGAATTACTATAATACAACTGTGAACGTTTGGCGATGTTACATACAAAATTTCATCAAAATCAGTTTTTTAAATGAAAACGCCCTTAAAAAGTGGATGTGCCATCATGGAATGTATTAGTGAATTGTAAACAATTTGAATATTCTTATATTTGATTATATTTCATATAAATTAATATAGGCATGAAAAGCGGGCGAGGCCGTGGGCGGGTTTCAAACATTTACTCTTGTACTGATTCTTCTTTTCAAAAGTTCAAATAATTTCATTCTCCTAGCTCAAAATTTAAGGCCTAACAAGTGGTGACATACAGGCGGACAGACATGGTTTTATCATACCGATCACGAATATAAATATTTTATAGGGCATCTCTCGATTATTTCTCTATGTTACAAACTATGTTGCGAAGTTAATATATCTTTAGGATAGGGTATAAGAAGATGTGGTGTGTAAGATATCGTTGATAAATACCTTTCATTTCACTGCTTAGACAGGCTTGATCCAGAACGAATAAAAATATCTTACCTTTTTCTCGGATTTTGTTAAAGGAACGATTGAGTTAAATCCAATTGATTCTCTAGCAATACTAATTCCTCTTGTAAAAATTACACAATTGTAATTTCATTTAACAGTTTTCCTTTATTTGGAGACGGTTATTATTTTATTTCTAGAATATGGTAGATGGTGATCTTAAAATATGATCAAATATAAAAAAAATATTTTTTTCTACAATTCTCTAATAGATATTGGCATTGGTACTCCATAAACAAGAAACATTAACGAATTAAATATGTGATACAAAAACTTTTGGTAGTTAACAATTCTTTGTGAGAATTCACTCCATAATGGAAGGAAATTATTATTCATAAATAATGGATCATCTGGAGAAACCTGAAGCTTTTCCATAGTTTTATTAATATATGTGTACAAATAACATGAAGGTTTCGTGCTTGTCGTTGTAACCTGATGAACTACTCCTGGGATGGGTGACAAGCTCTGCCCGGGATTTAAATGTACTACTAAAGACTTACTCTTGTATGTGACACTACCCTCGATGACTGTAAGAGTAATATTATTTAAATCTGTTGAAACGAAGTTTTCTAAAGTAAGTCCAGGAAAATCAGCCACGAATATAACATCTGAGTAGTTGCTCCAAGAGAGTACATCATCAGCAATGGACCTTAGTTTTGGTCTCATATGGTTTAATTCATTTAGAAGTGGCAATGACCATGAGGTCTGTTCAAAAGGTGACCAGTGAGCTTTAAGCAAATCTACTGTAGGATTGAATACACGTTGTTGAAATCGTCCATTCATGGAACACCAAATGTCGAAATATATAGATATATTGGCTGAAGAGAGCGGACTTTTTCTGTAATTTTTGGCCATTTCTGTTTGAATATTTCTATTTATACATTGGGCATATTGCACTGCCATGTCTGCAGATTTGGTCCATCGATCGTACTGAGTGAATGCGAATGGTTCCAAATAGTGCTCATTGCCATTTTTATTGTCTACGACTCTAACGGATATTAATACTGTATCATAGGAGTGGACCATCATATCCCAGGAATATCCATAAAGCCCGTTAGTCCAATTGTTGTATCCTTTCGTAATAGAGTGTGAATATGGAAGAAAAAGTTGGCCACAGCAATAGGCCAATATAATAGTTGTACGGAATTTCTCAATCCAGGACACATGACTAGGAGTTATGGATGGTAAAGCCTGTGATTTTTCCTTAGTATTGTGATGTGTATTGCACAATTTTCGCTTTCGCAAATCATTTGATTTCAATGGCACCGTTTCTTCCACCTCTTCAGATTTCATGGGGTCACAGTCCTGTTTTTTGTCATTCTGGCTGCATAGCTTTATGGCTATTTGACTGGGCCAATCAAAGCCAAAAAAAAGAGGCACTTCAGACAAGCAAACCCATGGAAACATCCCTGTAAAGAAATAGTAGCAATTATTTATTTTCAGAAGGAAATCTATTTTTTTAAAATGTTTACCGATTGTGAATAATCTGGAATTCATTAAGTGAAAACTTAACATGAAGGGTGTTGCAAAAATTCTGCTTCTGCGGAAAGTCATCAAAAATGGAATGGAAAAGTCGAAGACTGCGGTGAACCAATGAATAATAAGCAGATCCGTCATTTCCACTGATAGCACGGATCTAAAAGGAGTAAACAACCAGTGATGGCCCAAAGTCGACATGGCATACCCGGATAACCATTCGGCTGAGAATTTCTTCATACCGGCAAATGCATACAAGATAAAAAATTGAAACTTTACAAGGAAATAATTCCAGTATGGAACAAATGTTTTATTTCTTCCTGAGTGAAGATAATCTAGGGAACTACAAAAATGCGCGTTTTAAAAAAATTATATGTGTGTAGATAGATATATTTTGCGCCGTGCATACCAATATCGATCTGCGTTTGTCATCATCAGCAGCACTCCACAAAGACCAAACAAATAGCTGTGATTGTTCCATGCCGGTTTGTCCAGAAGAAAAATATACCAGTAAGGTATAGCAAAAGCCAGGCAACTCAGTTTGAACCTGTATCCCAAAGCTATTCCCAACGCGCCAAACCACATTATCAAATATACTATCCCCATTACAGGGAGACTTAAAGTTTTTATAAAATCAAATAGTGGAAAATGACATGTTTTAGGATCTCCGAAACGTATGTCCATTTGACTGCCGCCTCGTTCTTCGGCTATATCGATTAGCATTGCTATACCTAATCAAAGATAGTTATAAGAAGTAATATTATAATACATCTGTTTACTACTTTTTAAATATGTTCGTATTACCAAAGAGCATCCGAAATACTCCCAGTGCTGCTGCATCTACAGGCCTATGAAGCCATTCAGCGAATTTGGTCATAGATTTAAAATGGTCCAAGTCATGTCCGGTGTAATATTTAAATCTTGTTTCCAATTTGGATGTTTTGTACTGTTTATCTGTTGTTTTTGACATTTTCTATAAAACAAAATTTATTGACATAACATGATTGATATGATGAATGTGATGACTTGCGTCAAGGTATTTCTGTCTGTTCCCGTACTTACTAGATCTGTTAGTGTACGCTCCCAAAACAACAAATTTTCACGAAAATCAACAAAAAGTCACGGAACCCTGTTCGAGTACTCAAAAGTTTCGTAGTTTTTCGTAGAAGAGAGCGCTCTCATGACAGTAAAAAATTTTCCCACTCTACGAATTTTAGTGCAAGAAATTTCTTTGCACTGATTTATGAAATATGCCAAATCTGTCAAATCGCTGTACGTAATTTTTTTGGCTTGCTTATTTGTATACGATGGGCATTTGATGTCTAAAAAGTGGGCAAATTTCGTTGATTCGTGTTCGTTTATTTTTTCGTAATTTTGTCTTTTTCTCAGAGAATTTTAACCCGAACAGACCTACTACTAATTCACATCTTGTCAAATTTATAATAAGGTCTCAGAGAGTGAAAAAAAATCCATTTTTGTAACTTCGGTCCTGTATTCCTCCTTGTCTATGAAATATTTTAATGTCATTTAATGCTTTAGAATAATAATTATTTTCTATACGACGGTGTGTCCAACCTGAATGCGATGCGTCCGATGCAGATGATGCAATGAGTAACTATGTGTACAACGTGAATGCGATGAACTTTGCAATCGAACTGCTGGTAACAAATTCATCGGACTCAAAGTTTGATTTATGGATACAAAATACAAAATACAATCTGACGCATTGAATTGTACACCAACATCGGATTGGACACTTAATACGTTGTGTGTAGCAGTTTGTCGTAAAAGCTAATCCCCGTTATTTATCCCATCGCCTGCATCGGAAGCATCGAATTCACGTTGGACACATTGTTAGGGGAACCACCTATGGACATATTTGTATAGCTTTCCCCTATGTTTTGTTTCAATATAAATAGGTATAAAATAGGTATAAATAGGTATAAAATTCTAACCATTTTCTTATACACGAGGGCTAGTAAAATGGGCGTGATATTCCGAATTCTTAAGGGCACTACCGCGATAACTTTTAACATATGTTACGAGTATATGTACATATGTATGTGGAGTTTCATTAAAAATTTTTTTCGAGAAAATTCAATCGGCCTTAAGTAAAGTACTCTTTATTTTGAGGTTAGACTGACAGAATTGGCGAATTTCCTTTCTTTTTTAACGTCTTCATCATAGTAATGTCAAGTTTGATTAAAATTTCGAGTTCGAAATTTTTCACAAAAACCAATAATTGCTCTATACATATATATATGTATGTTCTATGTACATACGTACGTATGTACATATGTACATATGTAGGTGCAAACCCCAAATTTCACAGATCAAATAAATTTGTCTAAAAAAATTTCGTAAACTGAGATTCACATTTTTATATTCTAACCTTAAAATTAAGGGTACAATACTTACGGCCGATTTCAACGAAAATGGATTTCTCGCAAACGGTTCTTACGATTTCATATGTGAGATACTTTGGGCATATACTATTAGATATCATACCATGTTTTTCGCGAGAAATGCATATACAATTTTCTAAATTGGATATTCTCAATTATTTTTTCATTAAATAGGCTTAAAACGAATATATGAAGAATATAAGATATATGCTATATATTACCACTACTTGTTGAGGGCATTTCTCAAAACAACAAAATTTTGACATATCTCCCAAATACCATCAGTTCAATGTTATCATTATAATTTCATCAAAACTATAAAATGCCACGTTCACTTTATTAGGCCTCATGTGTAAGACTAAGACTTTAAATTCAATATTTGTAAGATTTTTAACTTACATATAACATAATGGTGGAAGTACGTACGAAAATCCAGATTCATAAAGAAGCATTGAAAGAGCAGCTATTTTGCGTTCTCTGCAAAAAAAAAACCTGATCACCCTGCTTCTTTTAGTGGATGCGAAACGAAGTTCTCACCTGACGCTCAATCAAGAGAAACGTGTTCTCTTTCGACGGAAAACTAAGTATTTGGGACAAATTATTAAATCAGAAGGAGTGAGGACCGAACCCAATTGGCCAGTACCTCAGGACAAACAACAACTGAGAAGCTTTCTGAGACTCGCTACGGTCTACACACGGTTCGGAGTTGGAGCAGTCCTTTCACAGGTACATAACGGCCAGGAGAAAATGATAGTCTACTTCAGCAAAGTACTCCTCAAGCCAGGAGAAATAACTGCGTGATCAGGCGAGAACAGCTAGCTCAAATTCTGGCAACGAAACACTTCGATAAATTTCTCTGCGGGCAGAATTTCATTTTACGTACGGACCATGCGGCTCTGAATGGTTGCAAGGTGGATTGAACGAACTGAACTCATCGCTGGCTGGAGCACATAGGAAATTCGTAATGCCCATAATGAAGACCCCGATATCGAGCCGATACTTGGAAGAAACATGGAGAAACCAAGCGGACGAGACTGGTCCGACAGAAGCTCAACCCTTAAGGCATACTGGGCACAGTCGGACTCCCTCCACGTACAAGACTCCAAGAAGAAAGGAAAGTGCTACAGGAAATGCATGCCGGAGTGTCCGGGTGCGAACAAGATACTGGAGAAGGTACGTGAAGATTCTATTGTCTCAGTGCACGAGATAACGTCGAAAATTTGTGTCGAAAATGCGTCGCATGTGCAGCTAGCAAAGGACCGAGAGTTCAAACGCTAAGAAAAATGCATCAGTATAGTGTAAGCGCACCATTTGAAGGAATCGCGGCCGACATCGCAGGACCATTTCCAGAAACTGAGAATGGCAATCAATATATTCGGGTAGTCAATGGAACTACAATCTGACTAAAGGCGAAACTTCGAGTCGACCATATTTCAAGAGGTGTGCCAACTACTGGGAATATAATCTACAGATAAACTATTTCGGAGATAAGATTTGAAAACGAATTTTTTTGTATCTGGATGAAATAAGCACTAAATAAAATATAAGTAAAAAATTGAGATTTCGCGATATATGTAGGTAGACGTTTCAAAATCTATTTCTGGTATGGCTTGATTCATGTATTTTCTTGATCACTCGTATCTAGGTGGTGCATCAGTTATTCTAAATTTAACTTTACATAATTTGGAACTTAATGTCAAGAATCAAGTAGTGTTTAAATAAAGTTTAATATGCGTTTGTTATAAGTAGGTTTCAATTTTAATTTGTTCAACTAATTTAAATCGTTTATTCATTCTAAATCATACTAATATCCAAAGATAAGTTCACATTTTGTATGAATTTTAAGTGGTGTAAGTCACATCGCTTTTATTTTCTATAATTTTATCAACGAGAATGTCATGGTTTTTGATACTAATTTCTATAGGATTACTTTGCATTTTATGCTGCAACAAGTTAAAAATACGACCACCGATTCCACTTGAGCAAATTTTAATAATAAGAAATACGTACATTTTTCTAAGTTTTTTAATTTCCAAAGGTTAACAACGCGAACCACATTATTTCAATTGTGTGTTACTCAGGTTTTTTTTAGTCGCGTTCTTATATATTTATAACCATTCAATTTAAATGATAAAAACAGGATACTTGTATGTATTGCTTATTAAATAAACCGAATAATATATTATTTGATCTCAATAAGCAACTGCCAGTGAATGCTTTGCTTCGGGACAATGAAAAGGACTGGCGGGTACTCGTCGGTGGTGTTTCATTTATACTGGGTATAGTTCTGTAGGCAGTTATTTGGTCCTGAAAGCATCATTGCGCATAAACGTCTCTTTCAAAACATGCATATACACATATATACATATTTGCACATAGTTGTATAACCATATATGAGGACACGTTTTACAATAAACTTTGCGCAGATTTTATTCTTGGATTGTAGTTGTTTGCCTGCTTTCTCATCAGCTGATTAAGCTATTCCAATTACGTGGTAAATATGTAAATAGTGTTACGTCTGATGGTAACAAATTTTGACGGAAAAAGCAATATTTAAATAAATCCTTGAAGCTTTATTAAAATTATTCGTGAAGTGGATGCTGTTGCCTTAGTTCGAATTAATGCACGTGTAAATATAATAAAACCGTTCTTGTGCTTGTGGGTGGTATACTACAAAAGAGCAAAGAAAGTGTTTTATATATAGAGTCGTATACATGTATGTACATAAAATATATACGTACATACGTACGTGTACATAAAATAAAACACCTACAACATATTAAAATGATAAAATTACACTTGATAGAGCGCGTGAGTTGTTGTGAATTAGATGATGAAGTGCTTTAACTAAATTTTGTTTACTTTAATATGCTCACAATGGGCACTGAGTGTGTTAAACGGGTCCAAACAGATGATTTTTAGAAGCATGCCAGTTATAACAGGCTAATGAATTAATTGATGTGAAGGTGCAGATTAATATGTGAAGTGAAAACTCTCATAAGCGGACAGATGCGGGACCGATGTTTTTCGTCCGCTTTATAAGAAATATAAAAATAAATCGCTGAAATAATAAAGTTTACGTAAAGTTTTTATTTTAACAAATGTTGAGATTTTGATGTTCATATGTACATATGTACATAGATATGTATGTACGTGTGAATAATTATTTAATAAAAAAAGCTTTGCCGGTTGTCCAGTACGAACAACTTTTTCGTAGTGTGATAAAAAATCGAATGAAATTTGTAAGGTATTTGAAGCAAATTTTCTAAGCCATTAACAAATGATTTTTGTTCTTCCTAAATTCATATTCGTGTCTGGTTCTAATTCTTCCAACTCCTCGTCCTCAATTGAGACACCAAGATTAAGAACACTTGGAGTATTTTCCATCCTCCATTCTGTGTCCGTGAACACATTATCATCTTACGTTGGATATTTCATAGAGGCTGTACATTCGTGCTAACCGGTCTGATATTGCTTATGATTAAGAATAGCAAATAAGTCAAGGCCGCAACGTCCTTTGAGAGTAAGTCTTCATCTGAAATGCTTTCAGTCCTTATAAACCCCAATTTTTTTTACCCTATCCTACTACTTACTTATTTACATAACGGGTTCCCGACCCGTGAAGACTCTCTTCCTGAGACACGGCAGCCTTCCACTCTCTTCGATCCCACTTCCAGTTGTTTAGACCAAGCACTGTGGCATCCGCGATAGCTTGATCCTTAAAATGGAGGTTCGGCCTTCCTTGTCATCTCGAACCTGGGGGCTGTGATTCGAAGCTCCTCTTTGCTGGAGCTTTATTGTACATTCGCTCGATGTGGCCGAGACAGTGTAGTCGATGTGTTTTGGCTTTTTGGACTACATCCCAATCTTGGTACAGCTCATAGAGTTCGCGGTTGTATCTTCTCCTCCATTCGGCCTCCTCGCGTACGGGACTGAGTATCCGACGAAGAATTTTTCTCTCGAAAGTATTCAAAATCTGCTCTGTTTTCCTGCTTATCGTCCAACACTCGGCTACATACAGCAGAACTGGCAGGATCAAAGTTTTGTAGAGCATGCACTTCGTCTTCCGAGTTAGAAGTTTTGAACCCTTTTGTTTCGCGTAACCGAAGTAGCAGCGGTTTCCTAGGGTAAGTCTTCGTCGAATCTCCACTAAGTTGTCATTCGTGGAGTTGATATTTACTCCGAGGTAGGTAAACTCCGTAACCACTTCGAA
The DNA here is from genome assembly GCA_905220385.1 of Xylota sylvarum. Lineage (NCBI taxonomy): Eukaryota > Metazoa > Arthropoda > Insecta > Diptera > Syrphidae > Xylota > Xylota sylvarum. Next base: position 39,185,718 of record LR999959.1, read on the forward strand.
GTTACTGTTGCCAATAGTGAGGACTGGTCCTAGGCGGTGAGATGCTTCTTTGTTTGTTGATGGCATGTACTTGATTTCGCCTGTTCTTCAATTGCTGTAAAAGCCTCTAAGACGGCGCGCTGGGAGCGAACGATTGTCGATGCCGTCAGCGTATCCCAGCTGGTGGACAGATTTGTTGAAGATAGTGCCTTCCGTGTTAACACCTCTTTGATGATGTCGCGATACTGGTTCCACAGATTGAGGACGATTGTGGATGGTGAATGCACAGCGGAGAGTGTCCCCTACAGGCGTTCTCTGTAGACTCTGGCTACTCCAGTCATGCTAAGGATTCCAACGTTAAATTTCTTTTTCTGAACGGTTTGCAGCTTCTTCTCGTTGGATAGTCGAGCTCTGAATTTGGCTGTAACAGGAAAATTGCCATAGTCGATGTTTGTCCCTCTGAAAGTTTACATATTCAGAATGTTGGATGCGTGGTCGATTTGGTTGGCGGTTCGACCATCTGGAGAGCGCCAGGTTGCTGTGTGGATTCGTAGTCTTGGAAACCTAGTGCTACTTATCACCATATTACGAGCTGCTGCAAAATCGATCACTCGGAAGGTTGTGCTTTCCGACTAATCCACCGAAGATGTTTTCCGTATCGATTCTGGATAATCCTTTAAGGAGAGATTCCGGAGTGGGTCTATTTTCACACCATTTACCATTACAGCCCGTTGAAGTGGGACGTGGTGTGGTCGTTATACGCATTTTTCGCACAAAACATGGTATGTCACCTAATAGTATATGGCCAATCTAACTCGCATATGAAATTTTATCAAAATCGTTAAAGCCGTTTTCGAGGAAATCCATTTTTAGGGAAATCGGTAAAGCACCCCTAATTTTGAGGTTAGAATGAAAATTCCAATTTTGCTTCTAAGGATCATCCCATAGAACCCAGATATGAAGTTTGAAGCAAATTCATTCAGCCGTTGACGCTGCAGTCGAATAGACAGACAGGCCGACAGACGTGACCTAGTGTACTCTTTTTGTGATTATATAATTAAGAAACATTAGCTACCCCGATACAGACTGGCGATTATGATTACAATTGAAGGTAATTGTCATGATTGTCGAAACGTACCTCACTTACTCCTAGACAAAAAAATGTTTTGCCTCCACCTTAGGTGAAGCCAGTAGGTGTATGTACTTCTACCACCATAATGCATAAAACTAGGTCTGATTGAAAAATAATAGGAAGACAATGGATGAAGGTGGCGAATGAATCTCGAAAGAAAAGTTCCCTAAAAGTTCTTAAAAAACCTGTCTGGAAATGTTTCAAAAATGTAGTCAAGAATTTGTTGGTAACAACAAGGCCGTAAGCTATCAACACTTGATCAGTGACCCTATGACAAGCTATAAAGCTATAGGATATAACATGTCACTCAAGATTCACTTGTTGGACTTTCATTTGAATTATTGTTCTAAAATCCTGGGAGCTGTCACGGACGAGCTTGGTGAAAGTTTCTATCAAATTAAGTCTAAATATATTGACAGAGTACTGTTGAACACTAAAAAGAAACGTTTTAAAAGCTAAATATTCAGGAAAAGCATGAAACTTCTTCTTGCTCTACATTGAGCTTATGAATACCGATTTTCCTAACACTTTTTAGAAATAAATTTAACAGAGTCATACAGTGTCCTAAAAATATCAACGTGGTTTAAATATTTCCTTCCTACGACAGACTCAAAATGTGACAATTGATTTCGTGTAACAAAAAAAAGTTGAAATTTTGTTGACCGGGGTTATAGGCGTTCCATTGTTGTTCAAAGCAAAGATCTAAAAAAGCGTGCTTAGAGCGTTGTGATTTGTTACTATTTCGTGAATGTGTTTTGACACTGTGTGTTTTGACTGAATGCCATCGGGGCTCGGCGCCTGGTTGTCGCATATCTTCTTGCATGCTGCAGATAGTTCATCCCGCGAGACTCTTGGATGTCATCTGTGTTAGTCTCTCTTATTATGTCACACATAGTAGATGGGAATTGTGGGAATATAAGCTGTACAATATAGACCTCAGCATTATCGGATACGATATTTGTAGTTACCTGGACCCACATCAGAGTAGTCATTATCATCCTGTGTGCCGTGTCTCATGGATTTCTGTCAACTTCGTGGCATAAACGTTTAAAGCATATTGTTTTGCTTGTAGCCAACTTGCCCTAAGTGCTTTTATTTCTTCATTCCTTCGTGCCACTGCTGCTGCATAGCACGCTATGGTGATAGTACGGGTGAGTTGGTGCCACAGAGTCTCAGCTGATCCGATGGGTTAGACCGCTGGTACTCATCATTAGTCGTTTTTCTTTTTTAGTTCAGAGCAGAGCCTGAGTTGTCAAAAAAAATGTTTGTGTTTCTTTTTTAGTTCAGAGCGCTTAGAGCACTCGATTCGTGTTTCTTTTTTCGTTTAGAGCTCGCTCCGAGCGCGCTCTATCAGCTCAGCATGAATTGATTGAGCATCCTGAGCAAAACCCGAGCACAGTGAATTTGACGTTTGACAAGGGGTAAAGCAATAAGAAAACGAAATCGAAAACAATTGAAATGGAGTTCGAGGCTTTGTTTTTAATTAATTATTAGTAGTTAATAATTAAATGAAAACTTTATTTGTGTATAAACGCTATTTTAGTGTTTAAGAAGACAAAAAGCATGAATGGTCGATTAATTTTGCAGTCATATGACAGGTACTGCTCAATCGTGTTTCTTAAATATATCAGAGCGTTTAGAGCGTGCTCCGTTCAGAGCGCGCTCGACATGTTCAGGCTCTGTTCAGAGCTCTGTTCTGAACTAAAAAAGAAAAACGCCTATTATCTCCATTTTGAAACGCAGTACGCGTTTCTTTTTTGCGATATCGAATATTATCGCCTGGTAGTCACTGTGTGAATATTCTTCACTGAACCGACATTTTATGTTGCGCGAGAGGGAGTTACTCGTGAAGGTAATGTCGATGACTGTTCCTCTTCTTACTCTGCGGTACGTCTTTGCCAGTTCAGTGTTTGCAATAGCAATTTCAAGGAGTGTGAATATTTCCAGTAGAGTACGAACTGTGGTATTGGTGAGTCTGCTGCCCCATTATTTTGCCCATGTATTGAAGTCGCCGCCTATGACTACTCGAGTCATCCCGTGAGCGTCTGTCACTAAGTCGTTTAGCATAGCCTGGTATTGGCTAGCGGACCAGTTGTGTCGTGATAGCAGATTGATGCCATTAATTTTTGCTCGTATGAAACCTTTCGCATATGTTCTAGGTAATTCTTTCGACAGAACATGCATGATGGATCCTTATAACAGTCCTTTGCTATGTGACCTTCTGTTCCATACCTCCTGTACAGCTTCGAGTAGTCTCCTCCTTTCTTACACTGTTTGGATAGGTGCCGAATTCTAGACTTAAAGCACCTTTTGGTATTCGTTCGCGAATGCAACAGATTAACCAGCCAATTTTAGCTTGGGTTTAGTTAGGGATTGGGTTTGGATTTGGGGCAGTTTGGATTCCTTCATACATATGTCTTCCGCAAGGATATGTACTATGTGTACTGAAACTTCGAGTCCAAATTGAGTTTTAATTGGCTCGCTGATGTCCTCTTTTAACGTAACTTCATCAACATCTTTAAGTTCGATAGTAGTGCATTGCGTGAGGGTTCTTACACTTGGTTGCTTTAATAAGACCCCACTAATGACACTTAAGAACTCAGTTGTTTTATCTCCAGTTCTATCGAGCTTCATTATCAGGTTTCTTTTTTGGTTCTCCTGATCCTGGATATCGCTTTTCCAATTTTTCCCAGTTTGGGGTTCACCTTTACGTAGCGTAGGATGTGCGCATAAGACATATTCCCCTTTACTTCGATGAAGAAAGCGTCGGCTCCTGTTTGCTTCATTTTTTACAGCTTCGTATTGACCTTCTTGCTAGCAGCGTTGGCTTTAGGTTTCTTGACAGTCTCCTTGGCACTTTTTTCAGTGTACTTTCTCCTGTCCTCTATTTTTGCTCTTGGCGTTGCTCCTTTTATCCCAGGTTGCTGGGGTTTTAACGTTAGTCGTAGCATCATTCACATTAGGGAACTTCTGTTTTCATTTTGGGTCAGGAGTCTCGCTGTCTGTGGTTTGCTTTGAGTAGCGATTTTATCCAGGGAGAGGTTTTTGACGAGGTATTCTTTCTAATTACTTCTTTTGAGTTGTTACATACAAACATTGCAATTTGTTTCCATAAAATCCATAAAATAAGCATTCCCATAACCTTCAAACTGTTTTTGATACAGATCATGTATCCATTTCAAGGTGTACATGCAAAATCATATTTGCATTATTACCCCTACGAGAGTACATAAAATAAAAATTCCCATTACCTTGAAACTGTTGCATATACATAACTACAAAATATCATGTGACCGCTTCAAGGTGATTAAATGCAAGCTTGCAATCTTGTATGGGAAATAAAAAAACTAACGGCAGAGGACTTCTTGGCATTGAATAGAATATAATTAATTAAAGGAGAGTAAGTTTCGAGCTGCGACCAAGTGCACATCGTGCGTGTAGTGATTCCTTTTGTATTTTCAAAAATATTTGTAATAGCCGTGTTTTATCACCCATTTTTTAATAAAAAGCTTAACTGTGAATCTTTCGTTTTTGCTTATTTTGTGAAAAGTTAGATGTTCATATACATTTATTTGCCATTAGCTTCAAGTGATGAATCGCAGAAAATAAATTCCTTTCCAACGAAATGTGATATGAATGTGTAATTGAAGAGTTCCTGCATCAATGGTGTCCTCAATACTCAACAACAAATCAACACCCCGTCTGCAACCGGTTTCCTACGAAAAAGAATAACACGGGTGAATCTTGACACGACAACATAACAAATTGTTCCTTGGGAAGTATTAAAGCATCATTCACCACCAAGTTGAGCCCACGACAACATAACAAATTGGCGCAACCGGTAGGATTAAGGAAGCAACAGTTCATTTAAACTGGTAATAGCTTGAAAAGCCTTAATCCCCGAACCTAATACTGGGCAAGACTCCCTTACCCTTAAACTCGAAACTGAGTCTGGTTTCGAGGGTAGTTTGGTTAAAGCAACAATAAACACAGTAGATGTCAAAAGACCAAAAGGAAACGCATCCGCCAAATGCTGCAACTCCAGCTCCATCAACTTCAAGCAATCAACCTGCTGAGACCTGTCCTCACCAATCTCTTCAACTATCGCCAAACAGATTGCGATCCGATACCACGTTACCTAGGACAACCCTTAACGTAAGTCTTACAGAATATTTAAATAAATTATATGAGAAAGCGCGAGAAAGTAAAAATCTTACAGTAGTACAGTGTGATAATTTAAATACAGAGTTAGCTAAAATCCGTGAGCGCAGACTTGCTCAAGTTAATAGATTAAAAGAGGAAACTAAAAATTTTAAGGAAGAATTGTTAAGTTTCTCGCGCTCTCTCCAAGTAGATAGAAAGGAAACAAATGTTAATTGTAAAACGCTAGAAGGTGAGGTGTTAGAGAGTGACATAAATGCAGAGGACATTTTATTAAATTGGTTGAGTGTTTCGCTCACTGAATCCGAACTGGAATTTACCCTTGATTCTGTAGGGAAATTAAAGGAAAGTGAAAGAATGGCAGACGATTATATAAAAATATTCAAGCTAACATCACAACTAGTGCCCATTTTTGCGGGAGGGCACAGCTCATCCATAGTATCAGAGCTTCAAACTTTCATAGGTTGTTGCAAAAAAGTGCTTGAATGTCTGTCAATTAAGGAACACCCAGCTTTCTTAAGAATATTCCCTACCAGACTTTGAGGTGAGGCATACCAATTGATTGCGTCAAACCCAACAACAACTTTTGAAGAAGCTGAGGTCCTCCTCAACCGAACCTATTTGCCTAGAGAAACTTACCAAGAGTTGGTAAATAAGTTGATTACTATCAGACAGTACCCCTTGGAAGCTCTCATTGCTTACACCGCACGGATTAAGCAGATGCTGATGCTGTGCAAAGAGGCAGTTGATCAAAAATATGGCTCGGCGGCATCTCAAGCTGTGAAGACACAGTTGGAAGATCCAAAAATGTTTTGAAAGGCGGCGAAACCAATCCCCACCTCTGCCAATAACTACTAACCAAGGGACACGAGCCATTAGATAAGTTAGTACAGCAGGCATTAGATATGGAACGACTGCTGCAAATGGCTTCACCTACACAACAAAGCCCTTTTTTGGCAGCTCAATTTCAACCAGTTCAAGCCAGTTTAGGTTTCAATAGTAGCTTCACGACCTCAGGGTCATGGGTTCAGAGCAGTCATTTTGAATCTCAGCAAAATGCAAAAGTTCCGCAGTACCAAACTGAAGGCTTATTTGAAGACCAAAAACCAAATGAGCGTAATCACGCCATGGATCCTAAGCTTATTACTGTAAATATAACTTGTAATTTTTGCCGAAAGAAAGGGCATACCTATAGTGATTGTCTAAAAAGAAAAACTACCCCATTCTACACGTTTTGTAAAGTTTACAGTCACGACGTTAGGGACTGTCGGAAACCCGTACAAATGTCAATAACACAATACCACACAGAAACCCTTTCAGTGAACGAAACCCCAGCAGGAATATTGCCGCAAAACTCACCGGCTCGACAAAATTAAAAAAATACTCATAATTTAGGGTACCCTCAGCCGCCACAAACTAGTGTTCCTACAGTTGATATTCCATTAGACATAGGCCTAAACGGTTACGTTGAACTAGTAGTAGACACTGGTGCTGATGTAAGCATTATCACTGAACAAGTACTTCAATCAAAAGATCTTCTCATTAACAAACATGATGCATGCACATTGCAAACATCATACGGAACAGGAAGGACCCTAGGTAGTTGCCAGGGACCCTAGGTAGTTGCCAGGGACCCTAGGTAGTTGCCAGGGAAACAAGTTGGAATCCAACTTTTGAAATTCGGCCTTATTTCACTTTCATAAAGTGAAATAAAGCCGAACATTGTTTGGGAAATAAGGCCAAAGCAAATGTTTCCACTTTGATAAAGCGACATTAGACCAATTTGGATTTATGTATGTCACTTATATGCATAAGCAGTGCAATATGTATGGGGGGGGGGTTCGGTTTTTTGTGTTCGATTCAGAATTGATATAAGCATTGACCACAAAAAGCCAATTTAGCACTTCATTTCACAATTTTAAAAAAAAATTGGTCTAAACTTTTTTTTTTAATTTTTTCTATCACAATTTTGAGTTTGCATGCGAGTTTTTCAAAAACTATTGACATAAATAATTTACTTTAAATTTTGGATTAAAGAATAAGGCTTTCAAAACCGGTAAAGTACTTCATTGTAAGTGTTGCCGTTGTTTTTTAATATTTTTTTTTATTTTAAGTCATTTTTTTCTAAAATTCCTCCTATCTTCTAAACGGGGCGAGATAGTAGAAAATGCTTGTTTTTGACCCCTCTACAAAAAACCGTTATCAATTTTTGTCGCCAAAGTTATCGTACTCTCCCCCCAACAGTGATTGACAACTTCGTTTCTCTGCAGGAGGATTACGGCAAAAAAAAATGTCGGGTCGAAAGTCGTTGCTCACACCCCGCCAAAAGAGACTTATTTTGCATGAGGCCTCGAAGAATAAGTATAGAAGGATCAGGCAAATTTTAAACGCCGATAAAAACTTGGTATTCAAAAAAATGAACAAGAAGCCAATGCTCACCGTTGCTCATAAGTCCACACGACTCGAATTCGCCAAAAAATATATGAGATGGGCAGAGCAATGGCGTCAAGTGGTTTTCAGCGATGGGAAAAAAATTTAACCTAGATGGTCCTGATGGCGTACGAAGTTACTGGCACGACTTAAGGTTTAAGAGCGAGGTTTGATGAGCACAAACTTCGGAGGAGGCTCTGTCATGGTGTGGGGTGGTTTCAATTTTATTGGAACATTACCAATTGAGTTCATTTCCACAAAAATGAACTCCGCTGCGTATGTGGAAATGCTGCAAGGTAATTTATTTGGTGCATACTGGCGATTGGAGGAGCAAATTGGATGTTTCAGCAAGACAATGCTGCCATAGTCAATTTCATTCCGTGAGAGACCTGAAACAAAAAATTGAGGAGGAATGGTCCAATTTAGATATCGGCACTCTCCAAAATTTAATTCATTCGATGCCAAAAAGAATATTTGAGTTAATCTTGAACAAAGGAGGGCATAATAAGTACTAATTGTAAAAAAATAATCAAAATAAAGTTATGCCTTTATATTTATTTCCACTTGAAATTGGTCGTTTTTATGTTAAAGGAAGTTATTTTTAAATTGAAACAAAATTTCTTAGTAAAACTTGTCTCTTTAGGCTACTAGTACTCTGAGCATTTCCTAAAATCAGATTCACCTTGCTCCATAGATCGAGTAAAAAGAAACTACGATTTCTTTAGTTCCTTTGTAATTATTTCCACCACTGTATTAGTGAACGACTTCCTTTCAAAAAAATGTAATGTAGAGGGTCCTAGCCAACAGCTAAAATTTCCACGCATCGAACGAAACTCAGAAGAATTCACCATTCCCCTGGATTTTGAAACTAAAAGCCCCAATCGCAAATAGGCAATCGAAGTGAGGCAAGTTACAGGCAAGGCAGGACCCGAAGAGGTCCGAAATACCGCCTGTAGCGTCTCCAAGGTTTTTCCTACTCAAGAAGTTGGCTGCAAAACCTCAACGATGGTGGTAAAAAAACAACCAGTAGAAATAGTTCTAAAGGAATCTGTTTGCGTGCCTGAGCGGTATCAAAAAGCAATAGCTGTTCCTGTAGAACTGAAGGAAGAAATGCTCTGTCTAAATCAAGAATTAGGCGATGGAGTCAAACACTTTACTGCCTGTGGGTACAACCGCTGCAATCGGCGTCCTTAATGTAACAAACGAACCAATAACTATCTCTAAATTGCACTTAACACTCGTTCCGCTTAAGAAGTACTTAATAGTTCCATTAATGAACCAAGAAGAGCAGTCACTAAATGACAACTTTCAGAACGACCCTACCGGCGCAACCATTCAATGGATTCGGTACCTTTTCACGGAAAAAGCTTAAAAAGGAACTTAAATTAGACGAAAATTTGAACTCGGAGGAAAAAGACTCTATTACAGAACTTTGTAACAAATACTCTGATGTATTCCACCTAAAAGGTGACAAACTTCCTTACACCATTGCCATTATGCATAAAATACCACTAACACAGAACCAGGCACCTATAAATCAAAGAATGTATAGACTGCCAGAGACAAAGAGGCAAATAATAAACGATCAGGTGAAGGAAATGCTAGAAAACGACATAATTAAATTTAGCAACAGCCCATGGAACTCGCCACTCCTGGTAATTCCAAAGAAATCGGCACCAGATGGTGAAAGTAGATTGCGAGTCGTGGTCGATTTTCGCAAACTAAATGATAAAACAATTGGCGACGCTTACCCTCTTCCTCTAATTGAGGATATATTTGATCAGTTAGGGCATTCCCGCTACTTCTCGACTCTTGATTTAGCCAGCGCTTACCACCAAGTATTGGTAGATCCAAAGAAATTATGGACATTATGAATTTAAACGCATGCTGTTCGGGTTAAAAGGAGCTCCGGCTACGTTTCAAAGGCTAATGAACTATGTCCTCTCCGGTCTCCAAGACTTTGAATGTTTTGTGTACTTAACTGATATTGTCATCTATGGTAAAAACCTTAAGGACCATAATGTCAAACTGGAAAAAGTCTTCACCAGGCTAAGACAGCATAACATCAGATTGCAGCCGGAAAAATGCAGAATGAGGTTGTTTATTTGGGACACATATACTCTGAAAAAGGTGCACTTCCAAACCCTAGCACAACTGCCAGTGTTCAACATTTTCCAACTCCCAGAACTGTTAAGGGCGTGCAATCCTTCTTGGGACTCGCCAATTACTATCGCAAATTTATTCCCCAATTTTCTAAAATAGTTCGCCCTCTAACTGTGAAGTTCACTTGGACGGAAAAATGCCAAAAGGCATTCGAAAAAATAAAAGAACTATTTATTTCACCCCCTCTACTTATTTATCCCGATTTCACCCACCATTTCAACCTTACGACAGATGCAAGTAAGGCAATCGGTGCTGTACTTTCCCAGGGAAAAGTGGGAAAAGATCAACCCATTGCATATGCCAGTCGAACACTAAATAAGGCTGAACGTAACTACTCAACTATAGAGAAAGAGTTACTAGCCATTGTCTGGGCTGTGAAAAATTTCAGATGCTATCTTCAAGGGCGTAAGTTCACGGTCTACACAGACCACAAAAAGGTGTCTTTAACGTAAAAGACCCTACCACACGTCTGGTACGATTCCACCATAAGTTGTCGGAGTTTGACTATCAAATTGAATACAAGCCAGGCAAATATAATACAAACGCCGATGCTCCGCCTTAACGGCACAGCTTAAAAAAATCTCACACGAAGGAATACTTAATGAGTCCAAGATTTCCTTTCATTGTAATGTAGTAACACGCTCACAAAAACAGAAAAAGGAAGCGTCCGAACAAACGTCTTCCGATTTGTCAAAAAATCAAACGATAAATTTTAACACATGAGGAGAACTCAATAGAACCACTAACCATAGATAAAAATCCAGTTGAAGTAATCAGCAGCCCCGATGAAATTCAAACGATATTGAAAGATTTTCATGATTCTCCATTCAGTGGCCACCAAGGGGTTATAAAAATATATAAGCGGGTTCGTAAAAAATATTGGTTCTACAAAATGTATTTTTAAACCTATAAACGGGTTCGTAAAAAATATTGGTTTTACAAAATGTATTTTTAAAACAAAATCGAAAGAAAAGAGGGGTTGTAAATGTTATTGGAGAAGTGGCTAATGCTCTTTTTGGCGTAATGGATGACAGGGATGCCCAAGTGATCGTGAAGTACAGTTAGAACCCCTTGATGCTTTCAAATTTCCATTCAAGCTTAATACAGTCATTCCTAGCGAGTTAATCAAAACAGCAGAAATAAAATTGGAATATGCTCAATCAGAACTAGTAATGATAGTAGACATTCCCTTAATTTCAGGGGAATATGAATTTTATAGACTTACACGAATACCAATTAAAACGAGGAAAAATATCCATTGGTATATTCAAGTCGACGAACCATTTTTGGCTCTTAATCCTGTTAAGCGGGAATATATTTTTTAAATACAGACCGTTTTCATCAATGCATAAGCTACAAAGAAGGAATATTTTTAAGTAAACGTAATTTAGTGGTGAGGAATGAAAATTCCCAGAATTGTATAATAAATTTGCTGGCTGGATACAGATCGCCAGAAAATTGCAATATTCACATATTTAACTCTACACGAGAAATCTAATATAGTCTGAGTTTAACAAACACTTGGTTATTTGTAGTGCCGGAGGATACACGTTAAAAATTAATCTGTAACTCAAAACTGCAAATTTTTCCGATTACGAGTACAGGGATACTCCTGAACTGGCCAAAACTTTTGTATGGGTGAATTGTAGGGAATATAAATGTCTAAATATATGGTCTTAACAAAATTTTTCGGTTTCACATAATTCAGTGAAGTTATGAAAAAGTGAGCATGGCAGTGGGCTGATTTAAAAAAATTTTACACTTGTACTGTATCTTTTTCTCAGAAGGCCAGATATGAAATTTCATCGTCTCAGCTCAAAATTTAAGGCCCAAAAAGCTGTGACATACGGACGGACAGACGGACGGACGGACGGACGGTCATCACTCAATCGATTTCGCTATTGATGCTGATTACGAATATATATATTTTATAGGGTCTATCTCGATTATTTCTCTATGTTACAAACTATGTGTCAAACTTAATATACCCTTAGGATAGGGTATAAAAACTAATGAAGGAATTCCTTTGCCCAAAGTTTGCCATTCGTCATCTTTTTGCTGAACAATGATATTAAGTTTTGAGAATTATTCCTCTTCCAAGAAAAATTCTCTTGTCAAAAGGAGGAAGAGAATTGTTACATCCAAACATTGTAATTTTACCACTACGGTAATCCATAAAATAAACATACAGAAAAGCTTCAATCCGTCTGGAACGGATCGTATGATACCCTATCCTCCATTTTATCGTGCCCCTATAAAGTGGGCGTGGCCGTATTGGAAGGCGTGACCCGCCCCCAAAGTTTCAGAAAAGCCTTATGAAATGGTACCAAAATATCCGAATTGTCAAAATCGAATCACTAAATTTTATTGTTATTATCTTCGTAGAAAAGTGTTTTAATTAACAAAAAAAGTTTCATCAAAATCGGTTTAGAATACCCGGAGATACACTATGATTAACAAAATCAAAGTTGACTGACAACATTTTGAAGCAAATCGTTCTATAAGGTGATACGCAAAATAAAAAATTTGAAATACGTCAAACAGTGCTTGGGTGACTCGCTTCGCGGGTTAAAGGGTTTTCATACTCTGGACATCTCTTCACCTCATACACCGGACAGCCTTCGGCCTCACATGCAGGTGATCAGGGCGCCGCTACGCGGCGTTTAGTGCAATATATTCTATTGCACTCTTAGGGTATATATTATACATATATGTATAAGCGAGTCGGGTGTATTTAATGTTTGGGACGGGTTGCTCGCTTCGCTCGCTATCAGGATTTCACCCTTTTCTCCGCAGAGTTTAAACGCTCGCGCGATTTCGTCGCTCCGCTAAGAGTATGTTAACAACTGCCAGGCAGGCGCCTATAAGCGAGTCGGGTGTATTTCAACTTTGAGGTGGGTGGTTTGCTTGTGTTTTTTAATTACCTCGTATTTTTGCCTATTTTCCACCCAATGAAACTCTTATTAAATGAAGCTATTTTTTAAGAACATAATACCACTAAAATTAAATGATTCAGTTTTGGAATTTTAGAGATTTCGATACCATTTCACATAGCATATTTACAATTTTGAGGGCGGGTTACGCGTCCCAGGAAAGCGAGCGCCAAATTTTTTTTTTTTCAGTTTTGTGATGATTGTAAGCTAATCTAACGGAATAAAATAATAAAAAAAATTTCTGAAAATGTTCCGGTAAAGTAAAATCTAGCCCAGACATTTTATTCCATATTTAGTTAAAACATATCCTTAATACTGGTCTGTTTCTTTTTATTTTTCTGTATTTTCACGTTTTTCTTTTTTAATAAATGTATCCGAATAGACCGTAGTATTAGCTTCAGTCCATGGAAGTTTTTCTCACTATATTTTTCTCCACTTAGAAGCTGAACACCAGAACGTGATTTTAAATGATACATTGACTGATAAATGTACGATTTGGGACTAACTCTGGTTAGTATATTAAAATAAATTTTAGAGTTTATTAAAATAACCAATAAAATCAGTTCAATATTGCTTGCAACACATATATAGTTTATTTGTCTACATTTTGGCATACACTACAATAATAACAGTGATACAACATTATTTTCAACAAAAACGTTTTGGTTCGATAAGAGATCAGCATACCAATTTTTACTTGCACCAACATTTTAATTAAACACACAAAAATGTAGGTATATGTACGTATGTATATATCAGTTAAAATTTAGTAAATTGTTTCTTAAAATTACTCCATATTCATGTTTTTCTCATATCATCTACAAACTAATTATTGTCTCTTTTCAGAAGGAATACCATCATAATATATGCCAACCTTTGTATGTGTATTAATTGACAATTCAGATGTTTTCACCTTTAAAGATTAATATTAATTAACTTTTTGAAGACTTGTCTTCAAGTCGATAACAGTTTAAAGTCAAATGCAAACAAAAGCAAAGTTTTGAAATTAACAAAGCGTAGGTATATGTATAATATGAATAACCAAAATGTTTATTACTAGTTCTGCTAAAGTAACATTTTAATAATTTTAATATGTATGTATGTTTGAGTATGATAAAATTATAGCAGCTGCTTAGACCACTCGTGTTGGGTCAACTACACCGCCCGGTCCAGGCAGGCAACTTGGGTGGCCTAGCAAATACGAATCCACTTGACGTGCAGCTTGCCTGCCCTCGGAAATGGCCCACACGACCAAGGATTGTCCTCTTCGGCAATCTGTGAATAAAAATTATAATATACATACACTATGTAAAATGGAAAACAAAACTCTTGGGACATTACCTCCGGCGGCAAAAACTTTTGGATTAGATGTTCCATATGTTCCATTGACAGCTTTTATATTTCCTCGTGGATCGAGATCTAGACCAAGTTCGTTGGGAATGGTTTTTTCTGGACCAACAAAGCCCATAGCCAATAAAATTAAATCAGCAGGGAACTCTTTTTCAGTTCCCTTTACTTTGTCCATTGACCATTGGCCTGTAGGTGTCTTAGACCATTCAACTTGTATAGTGTTCACTTTCTTGATATGGTCTTGGTCTCCGATAAATTCCGTTGTTGTTGTTACATATTGTCGAGGATCATTACCAAACTTAACACGAACTTCTTCATGCCCATAGTCAACCCTATTTAGAGGTAAATATTTAATAAGTACATGTTTGACAAGGCTTTTATTGCAATCTGCAGCTTACCTGAATACTTTAGGCCATTGTGGCCATGGATTATCATTAGCACGAGATTTTGGTGGTTCTGGAAGAATTTCAAATGTCGTAATACTCTTTGCTCCTTGTCGCAATGAAGTGGCTATACAATCGCAGCCAGTATCACCGCCACCAATAATTATAACATCCTTTCCTTTAGCAGATATTGTAGTTTCAGGACCACCCAACTGCTTCTTCTGTTGAGATTCTAAGAATTCCATGGCGAAATGTATGCCTTTCAAGTCGCGGTTTGGTAAAGGAAGATCACGTGGCCAAGTTGCACCTGTTGTCAACAAGACTGCATCATATCTTCAATAGAAAAATGTACGTTTAATTAAGGAATACCCAATTTTCGCCATAATGATTTAGAGTTTTTAAGAATCTATGGAACAGTTGATTTTACTAACAGCAATTTCTCGATGATAATTTTAGTAACATATAAGAAAATTATCTTATGTACATAAATAGATGGCAGTGACGAAGGAATTGTCAGAAGTTCATTGCAATACAAATTAAAGTTCACACTAAATGAATAAAATAAAAATATACAGAAAAGCTACATTTCGTCTGAAACAGAGAAAGCTTCTCACAGAAAAAAAACTAACTAAGCGAAAAAATATAACACGCAACGCATGAGTCGTTGCGAAGAACTAGACATTGGGTCTTATTTAAACATGGTTTTAAACCAACTAAATGAAAGAAAAAGAACATTTTTTTCACCTTAAGAAATAATTGACTCATTTTTGATTGGCTATGGAGCAAATTAAGTTTTCAGAAAAATTAAAGAATTTTCATTATCCACAGATATTTTTCTTGCACAACTCTTGAACGGTATTCTCGCAAAAGTTAAGTATAAAATGTTTGAAATGGACAAAAAAATAATATAATAAAATCACAAAACTTACTCGGTTAGCAGAAATTCTGCTTTTATGTCTTTTCCAACATGAACGCTTGTTTTAAATTCAATGCCTTCTGCTTCCATAAGATCTACACGTCGTTTAACGACATCTTTTGATAATTTCATGGTAGGAATGCCATACTGTAAAAGACCACCAATTCGATCATTTCTCTCAAAGACAGTAACCAGATGACCAGCCCTATTAAGTTGTTGAGCAGCTGCCATACCAGATGGTCCTGATCCCACAACAGCAACACGTTTTCCAGAACGTTTAGCTGGAATTTCAGGTGTAATCCACCCATTTTCAAATGCATGATCAATAATAGCACATTCAATATTTTTGATTGTAACTGCAGGCTCAGAAATTCCTAATACACAAGCTCCCTCGCAGGGAGCTGGACAAACTCGTCCGGTAAACTCTGGGAAATTGTTCGTTTGTAGAAGTTGCCTTAAGGCTTCTTTCCATTCTCCGTGGAAAACAAGATCATTCCACTTTGGAATTATGTTTCCTAGAGGACATCCATGGCTATTTGATTGACAAAACGGTACACCGCACTCCATACAACGAGCAGCTTGAACTTGTAAGTTTTTCCGCACATGAGGAAAATTATACACTTCGTTCCAATCTTTTTGCCTTTCTCCAGCATTACGATAAATGGCGGTCTCACGTTTGTACTTAATGAAGCCTCTAGTCTTGTCCAAAATTCTATCAGCACGCTTTTGTTCCAGTGCAACATCCTGAATGGCTTCTTCTATGTCTTTAATTGATGGTTCGATTTTGTCGTTAGTTCCATTTTCGATGGACTTCATTTCGTTTTTAATTTGTTCAGATATTTTTTCTTCCTCTAAGTCTTTTAATGCTTTTTGATACTCGTATGGGAATACTTTTACAAATTTACTCTGACTACTGTCCCAGTTTGTAAGAATATCCCTTGCCACCACGGAACCAGTCTTCTCAATAAATTCTTGAAGAAGCTGCTGGACCAATGCAACGTCCTTTTCTAACTCCAATGGCAAAAGCTCAACGGATTCAGCGTTAACCTTTGGTTTAAATGAACCATCGATGTCGAAAACATATGCTATTCCTCCAGACATACCAGCTGCAAAGTTTCGGCCAGTAAGGCCAAGAATCAATACTGTTCCTCCAGTCATGTATTCACATCCATGGTCACCGACGCCCTGAAAATAAAACACAAATTGTCATAATGCATTGTGAAGATTTAAACACCATACCTCAACAACTGCTACGACACCGGAATTACGAACGCAGAAACGTTCAGCTGCTATGCCGCGGAAGAAAGCCTTACCCTCGGTAGCTCCGTAAAGGCAAACATTTCCAACGATTACGTTGAGATGTGACTCAAATGGGACGTTTTTCGGTGGTGTTATAACGACGGTACCACCGCAAAGCCCTTTTCCAACGTAATCATTAGAATCTCCTATTAAAGTCACATTCACGCCCTTGGCAAGGAATGCGCAAAAGCTCTGTCCAGCAGAGCCTTCTAGCTTAATGTTAATACTCTGGCCTTCTGGAAGTCCGGCTTCTCCATATTTGCTAAGATAGAATATTAAGATTATGATAGCGAAATAGGAACCAAATTACATATATTACTGTAGTTACCAAGCAATGTGGTAGCTCAATGTAGATCCAAAAGCGCGTTCTTCATTGGGTATTCGGGAAACGATTTCGACTGAATCTACAGTTCCATCTAAAACTCCTTGAGCTTTTTTGACGACTTCATTATCTAGACGTTTTTCTAAATCAAAGTCCTGAGGTACTGACCCTCCGACAATATTTACGCCAGGTCTTAGCTTAAGCGCATTTTGCAACAGGAGCGAGAGATTTAAAGTAGACGCCTTGACAGAAAGTTGCTCGCTTACTTTCAGCAAGTCTGTCCGTCCAATTAGGTCTTGGAATTTACGTATGCCAAGGTTTGCCATAATTCGGCGAATCTGGTGTTCAAATTTGCATGTGAATAATGAAAATTATATAACATGTCCAAAAACTTACATCTTCCGCCAACATGAAAAAGAAATTGATTACATGTTCCGGTTTACCAGTAAACTTCTTCCTTAGAATGGGATCTTGCGTAGCTATGCCCACGGGACAAGTGTTCAAGTGACACTTTCTCATCATTGTGCAACCTAATAGATGTATTGAGAAAGGTTTATTAATTATATAATATGTACACATGTACATATGTACATATGCATGTATGTATACATATGTATTGCATTCCAGAATAAATTGAACCTGGAGTTTCAATTTGATGGAGAAGTTAAATCTCGACTGAAGCGTATGTACTTGCACCCTTATGCTTTAACTTTACAAACTATTCAGGATTGAAATTCAAATAAAGTGGTCGTGGTATCCAGCAATTTTGATAGAATTATAACAATAACATTAAACTGGTATTATTTGCGAGTTTTCACAAAAAAAAAAAAATTTTTGTTTTAAAACGCCCCCAGTAAGTAGGCGTTGCCCTATATAATGTTCAGGGGAATAATAGAGAATTTGAGGTCTATACTTTTTGTGTTAACAAATTATTTCGATTTCGAAAACTTTTTAAAAGAACTTTTTTAAAAATAGGTTCGGCAATTTCAAAACTTGGTACGCCACTTTTTTGCATATGTCGTAGATCCGTCCGACATTAGTTTTAAGTCTAATCGTGGAATAGTACTCGAAAACTTAGTATGTTATCTGATAGCATATGGCGAAGGTAACCCAAATATGAAATGGTTAGAGCCGTTTTCGAGAAAATGCATTTTTACTGAAATCGGCCTTAAGTAAAGTACCCTTAATTTTAAGATTAAAAAAAAATTCGATTTCGCCTCGAATCGTGATCCTACAGACTCCAAATATGAAGTTTGGAAATTCGTCAAGCCGTTTAGGCTGCGCAAATACTGTCACACAGACATATAGAAATACCCGACCCCCTTTCTTGGACAATTCCATCATATTAATGTAAAGTTTGATTATAATCTCGAGTTTTTTTCGCGAAACCAACATTTGCTTTATAAGTATATGTACATAGGTGAAAGTTAAAAGAAAAGACAGACAAATACTGTCTGTCTGTCCGTCTCCAGCTCAAACTACATATCTGGGGTCTGTTTCATTTTCATTCTAAGCACAAAATTTACGGTATTTTACATATGACCAAAATTAATTAAAATGGATTCTCTCGAAAACGGAAAATACGTATAACGGTATTTTTGAAAATTGGCTATTTCTGTTATTTCTTCCACGATTGGGCTTAAACTTAATACGTAAGGTATATAAAGCATATGCAACGATATGACGTTCCAAAGCAGCCACGTTTCACACAACACTACCACATTTTTTTTTAAATTTTTCATTATTTCGTATTTTGACAAGAAATTGAAAAAAATATTAAAACGAACTTCATAGGCGGTTAAATTGGGCACGTTCAGTATTCTAGGCACTGCATATTATTTTTACTAGAATTCGAAAAAAATCATTAAACCAAATATTTACTAAATTAAATACAAATATGTACAACAAATTAAATATAATTTAGTGAGTATGATTATGAAGACCATTTCTTTAGGATTTTAAAAATATCTTACTGATCAAGAAATCAGTTTTCCGGGGGACAATATCAATCAATCAAAATAAAGAATATATTGTATGCACACTGCCGACAAGAGGATCAAGGGACTTGTAGTTTAAGCCTAACGAAGTTAAACTTCCAGCACTAGTTTTATGAGGAATCTCGTTCGGGAGGTTCTATGAGAATGGAACTATGGAGTAGTTTGAATATGTTTAAGGATATGTGTGCTTTGAAGTTCTGCAAGCAACGATTTGGAGCACATATTGGTACATATTTCAGCTAGACAAAATTTCTATAAAAATACATACATACATACATATGTATATATGTACACAGTGATTATGATTTAAATAGAGGGCCTTAGAGAAAGCTTTTAACTGATGCATGTACTTTAGTACAAAAATCTTTTTCAGCTTTGTAAACTAGGATGAAGATTGTTACAGACTGTCTCGGCAAATGTTTACAATTCAGAAAACATAACAGCGGTTTTTAATGTATGAAATTTTTCTTTTGCTAGTTCAATTTTTAAAATAGATTCTAAAATCATCTAAATTTAAGTGGTAACTGACCGCATACAAATCTGTACATACATATATATACATATATATACATACATATGTATGTAGGTACATAAGTGATTACAAACAAAATTCATTTTCAATAGTCCACGTTAATGCATTGTTTTGTCCCGAATATCATTTAATATACATATATGTACATAAGTACCTACATATAACAATTTGTACATAAATTTTATAAAACTAATAAATGTCTTACCCATAACAATCAATGGAGCTGTGCTGAAGCCAAACTCATCTGCTCCCAGGAGTGCCGCTACTACGACGTCGAATCCTGTTCTTAGCTGCCCATCGGCTTGAACAACCACCCTAAGGAAAAAGTTTTATTTTAACATAGACATATTCTACGGGGAAATAACAAGTAAAACATAAATTACTAATGAAACATCGCTGGAACATACACAGAGACGAGGGCTAACAGAACAAATGAATACGAGAGCAACGATCAATCGACCTACAGTCTGTTTCTAACCGCTTGTGACCCCACAGTCTAGTCTCAGAAGCACTGCGGTCTCGATATCATGGTACCCCATCTGCTTTTTCTCTGACTAGCTCTGTGGGAAGATGATTATGTGCAACACTTTTTTTTTTCTTGTATGATACAAAAACAATATGGGTGTGTAAATAACGAAGGAGAACATCAAAATCACATCTCACCGTAAGATTGTGATCGAATATGCCAACAACGTTATGTTAATAAAGGCATTTTTATTGCAGTTACAACTGTGCTCTGCACTTATAAATTGCGTCCATTCGAGAACCACGATCTGGATAACCAGGTTTCAATGTACGTAATATGAGCAATGAATTCTTCAAAACAATTTACCTTGAGCGTAGATTATTTAATACAAGAACTTGATGTGTTTCAGCAATACCCAATTCCCATGGCAAACCAGCACTTTTGATTCCTGTCCATGAACTGGCGCCAGTACCTCCATCGTGACCAGAAATAACAATGTGCTCCGCTTTGCCCTGTTTAGTTTAGTTTATGTACAGGTTATCTAGATTCAAATTGAGGGTTTGAAAAATACCTACCTTGGCAACGCCAGCAGCAACAACTCCAACTCCCACTTCAGAAACAAGTTTGACACTTATTCTGGCCTTAGGATTAGAACACTTTAGATCGTAAATAAGTTCAGCCAAGTCCTCGATTGAGTAAATATCGTGATGAGGTGGGGGGGATATAAGTCCGACCCCTGGTACCGAATGGCGTGTGAAAGCGATGTCCTTTGTGACTTTGTAGCCGGGTAACTCGCCTCCCTCACCAGGCTTAGCTCCTTGTGCCATTTTAATTTGCAGATCATCAGCGTTAGCCAAATACGATGCTGTAACACCAAAGCGACCTGAAGCAACTTGCTTAATAGCTGATCTTCTGTTATAATCAGCATCTTGATCTATTAAAAAAAAAAAAAAAAAACAAAAATAACTCAAGTTTAAATATACAAATAATGAAGAGTATTTCGAAACATACTTAGATAACGATCTGCATCCTCGCCACCTTCCCCAGTATTACTTTTGCCGCCAATTTGATTCATGGTAACTGCAAGGGTTTGATGGGCCTCCAACGAAATACTTCCAAAACTCATAGCCCCAGTGGCGAACCTTTATGAACGAAAATTATTTATCGAATTAAAATAAAATAATAGTATTCCAGTACTTTACCTCTTAACAATTTCACTTGCCGGTTCTACTTCAGAAATGTCAATACTTTTTGGGTAAGTTACAAACTCCAATTGACCTCGGAGTGTACACTTCTTAACACTCTTTAAGGTCGATTCTCTAAAAGCCTCAAATGCGTTTTGATTTTTATTAACCGCTGCTTCTTGTAAATTGGCGATTGATGACGGTTCATTGATGTGACTTTCACCGCCATGTCGCCAATGATATTGCCCAGGGTTGCGCAAGATGCGAGTATCAGGAGAAACCTTACAATATGTCATTTGGAAACGATCCAATCCTTCTGTTGCAAGAATTTCCAATGTAACTCCACCAATGCGACTGTGGGTACCACGGAAGCAACGGTCAATTAAATCAGAGCCTAGACCAACAGCCTCAAAAATTTGTGCACTTTTGTATGATTGCAAAGTGCTGATGCCCATTTTAGCCATTACCTTAGCGATACCAGTATCGATTGCTTGTGCATAAGCCGTGTAAATTTGCTTGTCAGTCACATCAGGGCTAATAACACCATCATTGCGCAGTGAGATAGCTAATTCAAATGCCAGATACGGGCATATAGCATCGGCTCCGTAGCCTAGAAGAACGCATATATGATGTACCTCTCTAGCCTCTGCAGTTTCCACAATAATACCGACTTTCATTCGCTGCAGTGTCTCAATGAGATGATGGTGTAGTGCGCCGAGTGCAAGAAGGGCCGAAATAGGAGCGCGACCGCGGCCTGCATTTCTGTCTGAAAGTATTAAAAGCTGATAGCCCTTTTCAGCTGCAATTCGACCCTCACGACAGATACGGTCTATACAATTTATATATCCCTCGACCCTTTCTTCAAATTGGAATGTTATGTCCAAGATTTTAGTTTTCCAACCGCGGTGAGTGTTTCTCTTGAGCAAGTCGGTATCTGGAATGCTTAAAATTGGATTTGGTAGCCAAATGCGATGAACTTGATCTGCAGATGGTCTCAATAAATTGCCTTCTGGTCCTACGGGACATTGCATCGACATGACCACTTTCTCGCGGAATGGATCAATGGGGGGATTAGTTACTTGTGCAAAAAGTTGCTTAAAATATTCATACGGAAGTGGTTGAAATTCTGAAAGACAAGCCAATGGTGCATCATTTCCCATAGAACCAAGTGCCTCTTTCCTATAAAAAAAAATTATAAATTAACAAAATATTTGTACTATAGTTTCCAACTCACTTATTTTTAAACATAGGTACAAGCAGCATGTTCACAGTTTCGGTTGTGTAACCAAATAAAGCAAGTCGGGGATCAAATATTCCTTGTGGTGCTTGATCAATACCGTTCGCATGTCCATTTGCGGTAGCTTTACTCAACTTATCCGCATTTCGGATTTCATCCATTGTAATCTAAAACGCATATTACATTAAGGACGAAATTTGTAGTTATGAACGAAAAGAAAACGATAAGACTTTGTCCACATCTGAATGTAAGTTATCTTCTACCACTAACACATGGTAGCACGGTAGAATGTAGTGGGTATCAATTTAAGTGAAATCGACATGAGAGGATATTCTATAATCTATTGAAGCTCGTAATTTTATACATGTCTATGTATTCGTAATAGTTTCTTTTGTATGTAATGTGTTTGCGCTCAAGGAGTTAGGAATACCTCTACGGACTCAGAAATTAATTTATGGCTTACACTGTATGGCGAAAATCGGAAATACAGGTAAAAAATAGGACAGATGTGGTGTGTGATTAAATACACAGGTGTTTTTAGATTTCAGTATTTACTGGAATCCAACAAATGTCTCCGCTTGGTGCGCAGTATTTTATTCGAGTTGTCATTTAATTGTATAACTAGACAAAGTTAATGGGCATGGTTGGAACAACAACTTTTCACTCATTAACCAAACGCATTACCACTACATCCTACTCACTAATAATGTTATTATTTTTGTGTCTGCTTGCCAGTTCCATCAAATTCAGTACTCGCGACTTATAGATCAACACTGTTAGCGTTTTATCTACATACAAGGGCTACGCTGATATTAGGAGATACTACAATTATCAAGAGAAGCGTCTAAAAGTAATAAATTTATTTAATGGTAATGTGATTCTAAGCAGACACGCGCAGAGAATGGGTGTAGCTACTATGGAACGAGTTCTATAGATCATCTGCAGAGAGTAAGAGATAAAGGCTACTATCTCTGCGTGTGGCCTTCTGTGGCACATACCAGAAGACCTCCTCTGAGATGATGTGAAAAACGACATTATGGCCTGAAAAGGAGCGCTACGATTGACCGCAAACCAAAATCTTTGATAACATAATCTCGCATTTTTGAAATAAATCCCGTATAACAAAATTTCGCACATCTGACATTATCAAAATTTTGCTCTTAAAGAAAAGTTCAAAACTTACTCGAGCTGTTAATTAAATGGGCTGTAAAATGTCTGAATGGACAGTTCGCCAAGTTCTCGATATTTGATTACAAGCCGCGTAGCGCCTCCCTGAGCACCTGCATGTGAGGCCGAAACCCGTTCGACGTATGAGTCGAATAGATGTCCATATTGGGAAAAGTTTTTAACTCGTCCAAGTAGCCCTCACCCAAGTACGAGTTCAAACAAACACACGCTGCTTTCACGATGCGATGTGCATTCAGTTGCATTGTGAATTATGACGTTCTAGTTCACGAATGTGTTGTAATGCGTTGTGTCATTATTTTGAGTTTGCATTTAGGAGTAGTTGCTGATTTACAAAGAGGGCAGTGCTGCATTTGAGAAATCATCCAAGCACTTATCTTTCGCTGTGCAGGAACAAATTTGACTTAAAATTCTCGCTCTTATTAGCAGCAGTCTTATATTACATACATATGTATACTCAAAATAATGCAATCATTTGCAATATTAATTGCAATATAATAAAAACAATAATGCAATATTTATTAATTTGCGCGAATTAATAAATATTTTGTTTCAATGCGAGATTATAATATTTGAGATTTTCATTTGCGAGATTTTGAAACGCGGTTAAATTTGTGATTCGGCGACTCACGAATGTCTAGGAAAGGGAAGTGAAAAGTTCAGGGGGTAGACCGAGTCGCACGGGTAGAGGGTTTGTGTGACTTTTTCGTGTTCTCTTTTATCTTGTTTGTACTGTTGCTTTATTCTTGTATTCTCAGCTTTGAGTTCGTGTCAAAAACACCGTGTGTCGGAGCAAAGCAAAATGCAAAAGAAGGGAGAAGGAAATATAAAAAGTCCCTGACTCAAAAAGTCATCGTGTAAAAGTACGGCGCGTCTCCAAAAGAGAATATGAAAAAACCTCTGACTCAAAACGTCATCGTGTAAAAGTGCACTTTCAAACTTGTCTTAAATCCGAAGATGTATTGCATTAAAAGTGATTACAAGAGGTTTCGGGGAGCACACTTTTTCTGGTAATCATCAGAGTACAGAAAAGTTACATTTCACCTGGAACGGATCGTTTGATACTTTAATAAAGGAGGCTTGGCGTTCTGTATTGTTGTAGTAAATTGTAATCATAAATTCGAATAAAACTTGATATTCCGTTGGTATTACATACATATGTATATAATAAGGGATTATATTACAAGAATATTAAATATTAATAGAATTGTTAAGAGAGAAGATGTTGAACAGAGACGAGGTAAATTTTGAGAGATATGTAGTTCAAAAGACAAATCTATGTATCTTGCTCCATTTTTCATAGTTAATTGGTTGTTAAGAAGTATTGTTATAAGAGACTGAAAATGGCATGTCCGTATGTTGGTATTCTTGGGTGACTGACTCTTAATTTAGTTGAACAATTTGGATTTGTGTAGATGTGAACTTGAATTACATATGTATATATTTTATTTACAATAACAAAGGAAACAATAAATAGGATCACAAACTGGTTTTGGTCTTTTTAAACTTACCATCTATGTCCAACATTTGTTTGTTGAGCATTAGATAAAAGATAACAATATTGTTTGAGGTTAACATAATCTTTTTATAACTTTCTAATATTTTATTTTTTTGATTTACATTGAGTACAGAACTTACCTTTTGTTGAAGCCATTCAGAGTGTGGCCTTGATTTGGCAATGTTTGATTTAAGTTCAATATCTTGAATGAAGGTCTTTTCTTGAGTGTCAACCAAGAGCATGCGACCCGGTTTTAAGCGACTTTTCAATGTTACTTGCGAAGGATCAACATCGTATACGCCAACTTCAGATGCCATGACAAGAATATTCTCTTTGGTAATATAGAATCGAGATGGACGCAGGCCATTCCTATCGAGAACTGCTCCAATATAACGCCCATCAGTAAACGAAATCAAAGCCGGACCGTCCCACGGCTCCATGACGCACGCTGCCCAGTGGTAAAAGTCACGCTTCTCCTGCGACATTGTTCTATCATTTTGCCAAGCTTCGGGTACCATCGTCATTACAGCTTCTGGTAACGAACGCTCTCCAGCCATTGTCAAAAACTCCAGCACACAATCAAAAGATCCCGAATCGGAAAGATTTGGCTCAACAACGGGGAAGAGTTTCTTTAAGTCATCCCCGAACCTTTGGCTCTCCATGACACCTTCGCGAGCTTTCATTAGATTAACATTGCCTCGCAAAGTGTTAATCTCTCCATTATGCGCCAGCACACGAAGAGGATGAGCTCGCTCCCAAGATGGGAATGTATTAGTACTAAAACGAGTGTGAACCAATGCCAAATATGTTTCAAATTCGGGATCCTTAAGATCGGTGTAGTACTCCCATAGCTGATCTGAAGTGAACAATCCCTTATACACAATGGTCTTCGTCGATAAAGAACATATATAGAACCGTCGGCCAGGTTTTGCTAGCAGATGAGTGGCTTGCTTTCGCAAGAAGAATATCTGGCGAGCGAGTCTATCTTCATCCGAATCAGTACAGGTCACAAATACTTGACGAGACACCGGTTCGCTCTTACGTGCCACATCTCCTATTGCCAAGCGGTTAGTAGGCACTGTGCGCCATGCCAACACTTTAAGCCCAAGAACGTACGCGAGTTCGTTGAACTCCTTCTCAGCAGCAGCTTGTGATTTTTCGTCCAAATAGAAAATTCCAGTTGCATACTTGCCAAATTCTGGCAATGTTACACCCTGTGATTCTCTAAAAATGATAAAGAAAAAAAAGTTTTATTAATTTTTAATTTACAGACTACTTGTTCTCTCTCTGATAAAGTATTAATAAGAGATATAAGTATAATGTACATTCATTCGCGCCATTGCATGCACAATCTACGCAGAATATAAAACCTGATAAAGTGCTGATTGGTGTCGGAAACGCTAGCTTCAACGCTGGCAGATAGCCTGTTGACATAGTGGACAATTTCGTTATTGAAATAATAAGTTAATTCATGACCTACATACACGCATGCAATTGCTTTCGTAAGACCCCTTATAATCAAACCGTGACGTATACAAGTTAATGGTTTGTACAGACAGAATTCAGTGTATTGTGAGAGCTAAGTAAGATAAGCTTTTATAGAAGAGCTTTTGTAGTCACTTGATCGGATCGTACTCAATGATGAATCACGATCACTGTAATGCGTTCCTTGAACTTGGCATTAGCTCGTTTATGTTGAATCTCACCACCACTGATGTTCAAGCAGAGATTGTTGTAGCACATTTTAATCTACATAGCAAGCACTGTATGCTGTTTTCACATGTATGTATATATATATATCTATATATGTATATCGTTATCCGAAAAAATAATCAGGTGGTATTTAATGTTTGCGTGTTCTTTACCAACGTGCGGTTAAAGAAATGTTTATAAATTGATCATAATAACAGAAATTACCAATTTCATTCAAAGTTGACTTGAATAATTTGATTCAAGTGAGATGTATACTACATACATACATGCATATGTACATACAATCATTCGAAAACAGCGGAAGTTGTTTTAGATAATAGGTAAGTAAGTAATTGACTCTAATATCTGGAATGGGTAACAATGATATCAGTTGAAGCATCTAATGGGTAATTGCAAAATTATGGACCACTTTTGGCCGAATTTTATTAAATTGTTTTCAATTCTTTTACGCACGAAGGCGTTTTTTAAATGACAAATAAAAATAATTTTCTTAAAACCTAAATTTACGTCAATTTCTAGTCAATCAATTTAAAATGTTCTGCCATTTATATATCATCAAGCAATTTTCTGATAGATACATGTTATATTGCTTAAACGGCAAAATTGTGCTCCTAACGAACGACAAAACCATCGCGAAAGGTCATATAAATTGATGAAAATAATTGAATTGCCGTTCTGATTTTTGTTACCATGCGCCTGCATATTTAAATCAGATTTGAATCTTTACCACTATAAATAGGCTATATGTGAAAACGGAAAACAATTTAATTAAATTTTCGATACTTACAATGCTTTGACGTACAATCCGTGGGGAATCGAAGCCATAACGCCGGCGCCATCACCAGTGTCATTGTCACAGGCGCAGGCACCACGATGCTTCATCCGTTCTGACAAGGTCTGGGCATCACGAAGAATCTAAAGACAAACAAATTTAATTCATTGCCTATTACTTTAGCCTGTAATTTATATTTAATAATGTAAAATAGAAATGAAATAAATAAACACATAGGTAAGCGCATGTGGGTATCGTGACTCAGAGGTTGAGGCGTCAGACTTTTATAAAGTTTTATCATGGTCCTCTGACGAAAGTTTTTTTTTCGAGAGCAGGAGCAGAAAATTGGGTTCTTAGAACAGGTGATTATCTCCTTTTTGGATGTAGTCTTGAAAGCTTTTAAATTGTCTGAAACGCAATAAGAATGATTCCCCACTCTTTCTAATTCTACTAAGCAACTAACCAGCTAAGAAGCATATAATATCGAAATCCTACATAATTTGTTCTACTGAAATAAACTGTGACATTTAATGACTGATATTTAGTTAGTTAATCACCCTTATTACGACTGGCGTTTTAGTTTATCGACTCTTGTCGTTTTTTGAGTCGTGGCGGTTTATTGTCGTTTTAGTGTCGGAATTATGAGAGCGCAACGCCTTGAGTGTCGTTTTACTTATGTTCCACATATGTTCCACAGAAAAAACTGACAATGACTGACTTATATTTTGCTATATGAAGTTGCTGCTTACATTGTTTTTTATTTCCCTGAGTGCATAAGTAATATAATTGTCGGTTTTTGTGCAAAATAAAATTAGAAAAACAAATATGGACAGCATTTCGATATTTTTGCGTTTTATGATGAAAACCAAGAGGAAGCTCGAAAAATGGATCTAATGCGAATGCGAAGAAGAATAAACTCCAATCCATTGAATTTATCAGATGCTAAGTATGTAAATAGAAGGGCAGATTTTAAAATGGAAAGTTAACCACCAATCTCAGATTCAAAATGTACTTTCGGTTAAACAAAGAGGCATTTGTTTATGTCTTGAACGCAATGCAGGACAAGCTTCCTGAAACAATGCCTTTTTCTCTGCCAGCCATACTGAAACTTGCCGCAACCCTGAGATTCTTTGCTGAAGGTAGCTACCAAAAGGGAATAGGCAACGATTTTCCTATAGGTGTAACACAATTATTTTGATTTTCCTATAGTAAGCAAAATTATAAAAGAAATAATTGTCGCAATGGAGACCGTTATTTGTCCGCAATGGATACAAATCCAAACCACATACGAATAAAAAAATCTTTCAAAATTGGTAGCCAAACAAATACTTGTATCCATCAATTGTACCAGACGTCTCATTTGTCTATTATTTGTAACTTTTACCCTAAATACATACAAATTAAACTAATTATATGGAGAAATTAAAGAAAACTTATATTTTTAACTTATTTTCAATGCGAGGCGTTGACTAATTCCTTAACGACAAAAATAGGCGTTTAACTAAGCGTTTTGCCAGACTAAACCGACAGCCAGAATAACGATAAAAAAACTTAAACGCCAACTGTCGAACAAAAATTACGTTCCACAAAACTTAAAACGACAATTGTCGGAAATGACGTAAAACGACTGGCGTAACGCCAGTTATAATGCCGAGTTCAGACTGTCGTTTTTTGATGATGAGCGTAACGCCAGTCATAATAAGGTTGAAAATAATTGTGACATGCGAAAACTGGTATTTTACATTTTCCAAATGTTACGGACACTTCGAATTAGTCGCATGTTTGTCTAGCTGGCTTTTCAATTCTTTGATGATAGTGCTGTGTCAAAAACAGGCAGATATAGGGACCATATTAGCGCAAAACAAATATGCGTTACTACGTTTTAGAATTGTTTGCTTTATCGTATATTCATTTCCGAATGATATGCGCAAATTTGCGCATATTTTGCATTTCCAAATAGGCCTGCATAGTCATCATCAAACATATCTATTATTATAAAATAGTGCCTAAAACGCAAGTCAACTTATTTTTATAAGTTTTTAATACTCGTACACATTGGGTATAATATACAAAATTAACAACAAAAGAACCAATTAGTTTCAAAGATTTAAGGATATTTAAACGTTGCTATTATGCAACGAAAAATTAATTTAATTTTTTAATTTAATTTAATTTAATTTTGGTGGGGGCGAAAGCCCCCATTTATTCGGCTTAATACAAGCTAATCTTAAAACTAACTTACAGGCTAATCTTAAACTAACCTAGAACTAAGATGAAGGGGTGTAAGGAGGATGGTGAAGGAGATAGTGTTTTAGGATGGGAGTACTGCGGTTGAAGTCGAAAATGGTAATCCTTGAGTTAACCTTACGCAGCAAACGAGAGATTGGTTCATTGGAGCCATAGGAGGTGCGATGGGTCGGTAGATAGAAAAGACGACTTGTTCGTAGATTACGACGGTTGGTGTTGAAAAAGATAGAATTGAGAAGGAATGTAGAGTCAACGGAACCGGAGAGGAGTCGATGAATGAAGAGAATGTCGGCTACATCTCTACGCTCCTCAAGGGTATTCAAATTGATTAGCTTGAGGCGGTCTTGATAAGGGGGCAGGATTAAAGGGTCATTCCAGGACAGACCTCGAAGAGCAAATCGGAGGAAACGACGCTGAATGTTCTCGATCCGTGAGATATGAGTACGTTGATATGGGGACCACACTTGACTGGCATATTCAAGGAGGGGGCGGACAAAGGTAATGTAGAGGGATCTGGTCACGTATGGGTTGTTAAATTCTTTGGACCACCGCTTGACAAAGCCAAGTACTGAGTTAGCTTTAAGGATGATCTCATCTATGTGTAATCGGAAATTGAGCTCCCTATCACAAATAATGCCAAGGTCGCGAATCGACTGGACTACAGAGATGGGTTGTTCATGGAGGAGGTAAAGACGATGAGAGGATCGGATGCGTTTACGAGAGAAAGTAATGGATTGGCATTTGGAGATGTTGAGATCCAGACAATTTTTGGTGCACCATACCGAGAAGCTATCGAGGTCTTGTTGAAGAAGAATGGAGTCTTGGGGTGAAGAAATCGTTTTGAAGAATTTGGTATCGTCAGCGTAGAGGGAGACGTGAGAGTGTTTAATGACCATATCGAGATCGTTTATGGTAAGGATGAAAAGAAGTGGGCCTAAGTGGCTGCCTTGTGGGACACCAGAGGTAGCCAGGAATGGACGGGAGAGGACGGATCTGAAGCGAACGCTGTAAAAGCGGTTTTCCAGGTAAGAAGATATCCATTTTAATAATATGGGTTCAAAGCCGAGGGCAGACAATTTGAAAAGTATTAATTCGTGGGAGATTTTATCGAAAGCCTTACTAAAATCGGTTGCGATAACATCAACTTCGTTGCCATTCTCTAAGGCCGAGAGGGCAAAGGACACAAATTCGACCAGGTTTGTGGTAGTTGATCTACCTTTTAGGAAACCATGTTGATTAGGGGAAATAAGTGACTTGCAGCGAAAGCTTAAGGCTTCATATAAAATGCTTTCGAAAAGTTTAGATATATGAGAGAGTTTAGCAATGGGACGATAGTTAGTTACATCAGTCTTTGTTCCTTTCTTGTGGATTGGGGTTATGAAAGAGAGTTTCCAAACCTGTGGAAATTCTCCTTGTGAAAGAGAAAGACGAAAGAGATTAGAGAGGGGAAGAGACAGGGTGGACGAACATTTTTTGAGGAATACCGCAGGTATGCCATCTGGACCGGGGTTGAATTCGTCATTAAGTAGATGTAACTTATTTTCGATAAGAGATGGGTCCAAGGTATGAGAGAGAAACGGGCCAAAGGAGAAGTTAGGTAAGTAATTGAAATAAGCGGGGTCTGGTAAAGAAGTCGTCGGCAAAAGATTGTTTAAAAAAGGTAGCAAAAAAGTTGGCTATGGTATGAGGATCGGTTGATGTTTCTTTGTTGAAAGAGAGGGAGGAAGGGTAACCGTCAGATTTTCTTTTGTAGTTGACAAACTGGAAGAAAGATTTTGGGTCGTTTATGAGGTTAGCTTGGACATTGTTTAGGTAGCGCTGGTAGAGAGAGTTGTAAAGCTCGGTGAAATGAAGGTAAATACCGAGATAGTTAGAATAATCAGAAGAAGAGCGAGTGCGAAGGAAAACTGCCCATAACTTATTTCTTTGGTTTCGCAGAGAACGAAGCCTCTGATTATACCAAGGAGGGGATGAAGACGATGTTTTATGACGAGAAAAGGGTACATAAAGAGAGATAGAATTAAATATTTCCCTATAAAAGGTGGTGAGGGCATCCTTTATTAGAAGATTATCGAAATCAAAGGAAGATCTGCTGAGATAGATGTTAATTTTCTGGAAATTTGCTTTATGAAAATCGTAAGAAGAGAGATCAGTAGGAGGAGTTGTTTGGAGAGGAGAATTGTGAAACAATGATAGAAGGAGAGGCGGGTGGTAGTTATCAATAGTTGACAGAGAAAGAGGACAAAGCGAAACTGAGGAGTTAATGGGATCGGTTGTGAAAATGAGGTCTAACTGCCTACCCATGTAGTTTGAGACACCATTTACTTGGCAAAGACTTGAATCTGCGAGGCGATCTAGGAAGTAGCATTCCTTTACCGAGTTGGGATTAGAGGCAATAAAATAGGATTGATCATCTGATGGAGTCCACTTCAGCTGAGGAAGGTTAAAGTCACCGAAAATAAGGATATCATCATGAGAGTCAGACAGATCTATTATGTGGTCAATCGCATCGATGGCAAGTTCATAGGATTCAATAGATTGGGACGGAAGAATGTAGCAACACATAACGTAAAGGGACTTGCGGGGCATTTGTAACAACATTGTTAAACCAGAAACCAGACTAAATAAAATCACAAAATTGTTAAAACATGTTACTTGTTTTCGTATTCACATTGTAAAAAAAAATTAAAGTAATAACTATTACTTGTTATAGTCATTTGCTTCACTTTGTTACTTAAAGATTGCATTGTTTAAATTTTTTTTGCCAAACATCATATGGATAATAAAAAAATATTGTTCTGCCTGAGTGAACGTTTAAATTATTGTTTGCTATAGTTAAATTATTACGCAGTCTATTTTGTACATTTAGTTAAAACATTTTAGGAATGTAATAGCTGTTCGAAAAATAAGTTGATGACTAAGTGCTAAGTGCATCCGGCAACTAAGCACGACGTTCCAGAATATCAGGACACCAAGAAGTTTTTTACAATTTTAATTTAACACCTTCCCATCATTGCGAAAGAATATAACACGAAAAATACGATGTATGGGAGTATCTAGGAATTTATCTTTTAAATTGAAATGCTCAATTTTCAAAATAATGTGTGAACATTGAATTGGTAAGAAAAATTAACTTAATCCATTATTTTACACAAATTATGTCTCAACACAAATACTGAATTACATCGGTTAACAGCAATGCCAAGTTTTTTATTTCTAATTTCACAGGAGAGCGTTTTGAAGTTATGTCCAAGTTTTACGTAATTAAAATTATGGTCAAATAGTGTTTTTTGCTTTGACGAGGTATTTGTACCGGCGATTTGTTAAACACTAATAAAAACATACAGAAAAGCTACAATCCGTCTGGAACGGATCGAATGATACCTTATCCTCGTTTCTATAAATTGGGCTTGGCCAAATTGCATTTTGTACTCAAATATGGCTATAACGTCGAACGTTTGAGGATGTTCCATGTAAAATTTCATCAAAATCGGTTTTTTGATGAAAACGCCCCCTAAAAGTGGGCGCGGCCAAAACTTTTGTATGATTGAATTGTAGGAAATCTAAATGCCTAAATATTTAGTCTTGACAAAATATTTCGGTTTAATATAATTTAGTGAAGTTATGAAAAAGTGGGCGTGGCAGTGGGCGGATTTAAAAAAAATTTTACACTTGTACTGTATATTTTTCTCTGAAGCACAGATATGAAATTTTATCGTCCTAGCTCAAAATTTAAGGCCCAAAAAGCGGTGACATACGGACGGACGGACGGTCATCGCTCAATCGATTGTGTCAAGCTATGTGTCAAACTTAATATACCCTTAGGATAGGGTATAAACATACATATATAGAATCCTTCTGGAACGGATCGTATGATACTCTATCCTTCTTTCTTTCCATAAGCCCTGATAAAGTGAGCGTGGAATACTGAATTTTTTTTTACAGAATTACAACGATAACTTCGAACGTTTAATAATGCTATGTATATGCAAAATTTCATTAGAAATCGGTTCTTTAATGAAAACGCCCCCAAAAAGAGGGCTTGGCCACATCTGATGTATTAACTGAATTGTAGACACTATTTGGTCTTATTGAAATATTTAGATTTAAAGTAAAATGGTGAAGTTAAGAAAAAGTGGGCGTGCCAGTGGGGGGATTTTAAAAATGTTTACAATTGTGTTGCTTCTCCTTATATGGGTGGACCGACAAACAATCGTCTTCTATATATATTTTATAGTGTCTATCTCGATTATTTCTCCAAGTTACAAACTATGTATCAAACTTAATAAACCGTTATTATAGGGCATAAAAACTAATAAATACAAGTATCTAAGGTTTTTGTTATATGCTTCTTATACTAATATATTGTCAGGTTTTAGAATCTATTCCATGGGTAATATCCGCACTGAGCAGGGAGGATTTTCGCATTTGATTTATAGAATTTTAAATTTATTGAATTTTATTCGAGCAATGATATGCGTCCGTGCACAGTGGCTCAGAGCTTAGTGCGTCGGGCTATTGAGCTGGAGGTTCGAGTCTCAGACAACACCAAACAGTTTGTGACCACCCCAACTCTTGTGAGCGTCTGAAAACATCCGAGAGTGAAACTGTCAGCAAGAGTATCTCAAAAACAAAAAATACACTTCGGATAAGACAGTAGACCATTCGTGTGAAGAATATAACACGCACAACGTGAATGTTTGAGAGAAGCTAGACCTTGGGTCTCATGTGCTTGTCCCGCCAAATATTTGCATTTGTATGCACATGCCTCGATTAGATGGAGTTGTGGTGCTGTCAACTGTCAATTTACAATTTGAATGGATATGGCTTGGACTTGACCACACAACCGTCTTCTCAAGCCAAACGCATTACCACACATAAATGACAACAACAAAATGCGCTCAAGGGCATTTGAATGACCTTATAGATAAGCTAAAGACAAAAGCATATTATTAGGACAAATGGAGAACATTTCATTTAAATGTTAAGGGATTTTATGTAAAGGTATGGCAGAAAAGTTATATGATTATATTATGACTTGTGGCTAAACTGAAAGTACTTGCCAAAGTAATACCTAGGTTATCCGCAAAAGAACCTTTTTATAAAATATAGAATCATTGCGCTACTGTTTCCCTTTAATCATGTTTCTTTATAACATCAATAGATTGTTATTACAAAAAATCAGTGACTTCTTACATCACATCCAGTTTTTTTCTGCGAAAAAATATTATGTACTTCTATAACTACTACTTATACGTATGTACATATGTATCAGATTTATAATAACAGAGAAATACATTGAAACTTTCATTTCAAATTCACATTTTACTTACACGTTGTTCATCATATAATTTATACAATCTGAATAATAATAAGAATGAAATAAGGAAATAAGATGGCAATTTTGTACGTACTTACTTCAATTAGCATTTAACTACAAACATAGAAAGAGTGATGATATTTGAACCGTTGTGTATACATACATATACTTATATATAATATATATGCACATGTAGTGTATAAAGGTATTAATTTGCCAGAGATAACATTTTTCTGTTCAAATTTATAGGTATAGGAGCTTAATTACCGATTTCGTTAGAATCAGAAACATTGATATTTCTATGAATTTTCTTCTACGTACATGCTTTTATTAAATTGTTCTCATTTGTTGATGATCAAATCAACTTAAATCTTTATATTTAAAAGCTGTGGTATAGAATGGACAAAGGCAGCTTAAGTAAATACGTTTTCATCCTTTCTCCTAGTCTCCACTGGCAATAATTCATTGCGCGAAATGTGACATGCAATTGCAAGTTCCAATAAAGACCGCAAATTACATAATTTATGGCAAGACATCCATGTCTGGTTTTAATTCTTGTCATCTCTGTCATTCTTGTCAAACCCTGAAATAAATTTGACATTGGCCGTGATTATGCTGTGCTAATCTGGCGCTGCTACGCTGTCGACTCCAGAAATGTGGCAGCGTTAAAATAAATAGAGGTTTATACCGCAACTATTTCGGAAAAAAACACCAGGCTGGCACGGCATAAACGCGGCCAATTGTCAACAACAACAAAGAAAACATGTCTGATTTCCAAATTTCACGAAAACATTCACGAAATTAGATTCTAAAACATGCAACTGTTTGATGATGCCTTCTTTTTCTTTCTGATTTTTCTATTTTTTGGACTTAATTTACTCTTACGCAATATGGGTGAACGAAAGCATTAAATTTAAAATTCGTCAAATTTAGCTACCAGTTTTTAGGGAGGACCGGAAGGACGTCATTTAAAAAAGCAAGCCTATGTATATCAATACTATTCATTTTCTTATTATTAAGTTAATGTAACTATATTCGGAGCTCTAAAGTAACTACTATTTTGTCATTTAAATGCCATACATTCACTTCAATGGCTAAAAATATGAACCATAATTTAATTTTTAAAATCTCAAAATATTTTATAACTTTTTCCTGCTAGTTAAGCGTACAATATAAATGTAATATAAATACAATACATGGCTGCACGACATTTTATTGTTTTAAAAAGCAATCAGAAAAATTGTAATAAAATAATATAATTTTTATCAGTAACAGGTAAAATATTTTTTTACAACCTACACCACACCACACCAGTGGATAATATGTGTGTACATATGCGAAATAACCGTGCGAAAATAATATAACAGAAAAGTTATATGTATGTACATATGTACGTAGATAATATAAAACAATTGGACGATATACTTAATCTAGTCTTTAAATATAATTTGGCTTATAAGACTTAGAATTCTGTGGTTTTTGAGGAGAAATTCATAAATATTCATAGTTTTAGAGCTAACCAGCTTAAACCTCGCTCACTTCGCCAGGCACACACACAGCTGGTCGAATGCATTTTTTGTTGTACTAAGTTGCACAACGGACAACAAAAATATCTAATTCTTTTTTTCAATATTTTTAAATGTTTTTGTAATTTTTTTGCTTCTATCACATTTGCTCCGTAATTATCTACATTTTAAAACAAAAACCAACTAAATCGGTTGAAAATATGTAGATCACAAAGAGTATGTCAAATGAATGGAGTCTCAGGTTTCTATGCTTCGTACAAAACCTTTCGTTAATAATACGACTAATCACTACTAGCGGGGTCTTAGGTTAGGAGTTGTAGCAGACCGTCGGAGAACGAGGATGGAGCATACATAGGCATGTATGATATTATGTATATACGCCTTTATGTAACTTTTTCTGATTAAGTACCTACTACAACTAGTAAAAAAGTTTCTGAGAAATTCAGTCATACATATGTACATATGTATGTAAAGGGTGTTTTTTAAACCAGTATTAACTCTAATTTTTGAGCAAAACACATGAAATTTCATTAAATAACCATTTCTTAATGTTCAATCGAGAGAATACATTCTGCAATTAATTTTTAAACTCAACTTCGGACATATGCCCACCACGACTGGATCTGATGAATGTCATCCGAGAGATAAAGTTTTCAACCACTTATTAAAGCATATGTGGCCGTAGGTCGTCAATAACACGACTAATGTTGGCTTCCAATGCTTCGATTGTTATTGGTTTGTCATTATTAAAGAAAATAATCAAGATCTTGGAGGCCAATTTACAGGTCCATTACGCGAATTTATGTTCATCGAATGTTTCCTTCAATAAGTTAATTATTTCGTTTGCAGTATGGCACGTAGCGCCATCTTGCTGAAACCTCATAACTTCCACATTCATGACATTCCATCGGGGAACGAAAAAGTTTTTAATCACGGCTTTATGGCGAATACCATTGATCGTAACGCGCTGAGCGCGACGTTCGCTAAGAATGCGACAATTTTGCTTTTTACATACCAACAATTATGTCGGGTGTAATACGGTGCAAGTTCTCTATAAATTTGGCGCACAGAACCATACATTTGGAACCAAATTTCTAAAATTTGGCAACATTGTTGAAGCGCGTATGTTATCACAATAAAATTGCAAAGACTACTATATAAAAATGACACTGACAGTTTGCAATCTGAAAATGGGTTTGATAGATATGTATAACTGTCTGAAGTTACTACTGGGTTAAAATACAAAAAAAAAACACTGCATATACACCTACATACATATATACATACGTATGTACATATATATATATATGTATTTACGATTCTAGAATTAAAGGTCTGATTCAAAATAAAAGTTACGATTTACAGTCAGTTATTTCAAAATATTACTTATATCATACAATACATATTTATTTTTTATTATTATTTATTTTAAACTCGATATGCTAAGTATAATTCTACAGGCAAATTATTTTTCCTTTAAAATAAATAGATTAGCGAAACAATAAATAAATGATTTGCATAAAAAAGTAATAGCGAGCAAAGGAAATGTGACTGTACAGAAATGTTAATTGAATCGCATACCATTTTGTTGACTAACATTACGCCGCAGTTCGATTCATTTCATCACAGCAGTAAATGCAGTAATTGTGCGCTGCTTAATTTCATCGCCTTCATGCACATTTTTTTGTATTCAATTACCAAAATATTAATTTATATAGATTTGTACGTATACATATATATATTTCTCTCAATGTATTGATTATGAGCAGAGTGAAACTATACCTGTAGAAGCGGCATTAAGCGGCTAAAGAACGACAACGCGAAATTATTACTGTTTTTATTGCTTGCAAGTCTTTTGTATACAAAGATATTTGTACCTATCTATGTACGTACACGTAGAAACTAAAAGTAATACAAATGTGAATAGTTAATTGGAAATGGGTAGTAATTGTTACCGTCACATTCACCAAGGTTAATCTGAGCCGACAATAAAAACTCTTGGAATTGGATGATATTTTGAAAACAAATACATACCTAAGTTAAACATACGTATAACAATTATTTAAGTCAATCCTTAGAAACCGAATCAAAGTGCCTAAGCATATGAGGGCATACGTAGATACATGCATAAATAAGTTAAAACAATTCGACACTGCTTTCAGTGAAAGGACGCATGGATAGAAGAAAACGAAAAAGAATGTCTTGCTAAGACGTAGCACACCATCGGAAATTTTTAGCCCATTGGTCATTCAGCAGGAAACGTTCATTAGCTTGATCGAGGTGTAATATTTTTATGAACGCCATAAACGGTAGTAACCCGTAGAAAAGTAAAAAAACGGCAATAAAAATGTGAACAATATTCTATAATGGTTCTAATCTTATGGTGGAAAAAACACTCAGATGAGAGAATTAGAACATTAGACTATAGCATATTAGCTAGCAAAAGCGAGTCTAAAGCTACCGCTGCGCTGGTTGAAGAATAAAAGATGCGAAATTCTCAAGAAACCAAAAGAAAAATAATAAAATTTAAGTCACATATATGTACATTAAATAACTAGAATACATACATTATGTATGTATAATAACAGCCAATTAGTATATAATAACGCTAGTGTTGCAAAAGTTAACGACAGTAACATGAAATTGTACTATTAGTTTTTTTCTATGTTTCACCTAATCACCAACTTTATTGGGTAGGTTAAAAACAAATAAAAAATATATATCAGGTCTACACGATAAAATGTTTATTCAAGTCAAGTGGAGAGTGCCCATTTATGATTCGAATAAAACAATCAAAGAAATCAGAAGTTTAAGCATAATACCATAATTGAAAACAAAACACATACCTTGTGAGAACGCTTCCCGTCAATGGCAACAATGAAACCAACTCCACAAGCTTCATGCTCATTTTGGGGATCATACAATCCTTGAGCCTTCGGTCCTTCCCATGGCATTTGTTTATTTTCGGCATCAGACAACGCTTCATTTTCACTGATTTCTTGTTGGCTTGAAGTTTCAAAATCGATATTATTTTGAGCTAAA
The DNA here is from genome assembly GCA_905220385.1 of Xylota sylvarum. Classification (NCBI taxonomy): domain Eukaryota; kingdom Metazoa; phylum Arthropoda; class Insecta; order Diptera; family Syrphidae; genus Xylota; species Xylota sylvarum. The sequence goes on from LR999959.1 coordinate 39,225,505, forward strand.
TTCTCACGGTTTTCGCAATTATTGCTACTTTCAAGAAATTCATATCCTGATTCTGAATTGTTAATTGTAGGGGCCATTATATGTTAACAACCCTTTTACAAATATTATAATTATTCTCAAATTTATTTTATGAATATAACTTTAAATAAAAATATTTGACGGATATGGGATATAGTTTAACTATTTTATAGCACTACTATGTAAACACTAAATAAATGCAACGTTATTATATGTGATACGTTAAATGTTATATTAAACACAGTTTTTTTTTTCTTTACGATCAATATGTAATTCACTTGTAAATATCACTATTTTCGATTAATTGATTTGAATCGATAGACACTTGAATTAATAGAAATCCTTTTATCAAATCTGAAAAGCAGAAAAAAAGAAAAAAAATTATTTTCATTGAAAACTTCGATTGCAATGTTTTATCTAAGAAATATGTATGTGCGTAATAATAAATTAAATTCACGAGGTACATGCATGCTTTTCGACATCCGCCGTAATATTTTGATAAAATAAAAACAAATCATACGAAGATAAAACTGTTTAAGTACCTCTGGCAGTCAGTACTTTCGCGTTTTTGGAATCGCTAATGCACTAACTAGATGATACTGATAGTCTGTATTGGCGGCAATATATTTTTTATTAGAGTAGAAATTTGCAAAATAGAGCGATGTGAATCTTACAAAAGCTTTCACTTGAATGAGCGTAGATTTTCTCGAAATCATTGTACCTACTATTCATTTTATGAACAGCTGCGGCTAAAGAGCACGCGCGGGCAAGTAGTGCTTTAAAAGTTTTCTCCTGAAACTTGACGTACATATGTATGTACATACATAAAGTATGTATATATATGCCAATAAATATTCACTATTATATATTGGTATCAAAAATGTTAACAGGCATTATGTGTTCCAAAATCTTTAGATTCTATGCCCTACAAGAGGATTCATATTATTTAGACATTATTTAGGGAATTACATCGACCTGCGCATGCATAAATTAGCCTCATACATATATTTAGGAATATAGAAAGCGAAGCCCATTTACAAAGCTTGATGATAGTGATAAGGCAGTGATATGCAGAAAAATGTTGCGTAACTCTAATGCCTACATCAATACTCCCACGAAGTAATTACCTACCTAAGAAAGTATAATGGATTGTATCAAAATATGATACCACGTAGGACCATCATTTTTCAGCGTTTTCAGAACTGCGTTCTCGCAAGACTGCATTGTGTGCAGTTTATACGGATTAAACACACAATCTACCAGAAAACTATACATAAGCAGATGTGTATATCTGAATACAAAAATAATATTTATTTATAGACTGCTTATTTTTTTTTTTAAATAAAGGCTTCAAAACGTGTCAAATACATTTGGCTGGTTTTTTAAAATCCCTGAACATTTGATCTTTAAAATGTGAATACTAATGGTTTAATGACAGTTTTCGTGAAATGTAAACATTCATATTTGCTTGCATAGCTATAGTTTTGTTTATTTTTCTGTAAAAATGAACTTGCACACACTCTCTTAAAGCTTCTTAGAATCTGACTCAAGAGTAGTACCTTAATTCTAATTTACAAAATACAATAAAGATTCTTTTGCACTTGCGATTTAAAGAACAAACAATGAAGATAACATCGAAGAACAAATGCTTTACTTTTGACCCAGATCAGTTATTTACACTAAATAAATTTAACGTTTATTATTTGCGATAATATTGGTTCATTCAACTTGTTTACGGGAAATCTTTTAAATTAAAATTAGATATTCGAATGAAAACTTTGCCCGAGGAGAGCACTTGATAGACATACCATTCGAATTATTATTTATATGAATAATAACACCACACACATCAACACCGCGATATGGAAAGTTCCACAACTATGTATGTATGAATATTGGGAATGACGACATAACATGTGGCGATCTTTGATCGTATGTCTCAGTAGGTGTTCCGAGATGTTTATATCAAAGAGCGGGACATATAATAAAAAGGATGATTGTGTATGTATGTCCACATACTTTATTATAGCACCCATTCATTTTTCATTAATGTAATAACACTAAACAGCGTAATCGCACTGCTCAAACATTTGATAATTTTGCTAATGAAGGAGGTAACGTTATCACAGCAATTGCATACCTAATTTGACATGTGCTACACATTATTTTTGGTGATAAGAGCAATAAAAAAAGAAACAAAATTTAGTTAATCATTTGTGTATTTTGTACCTTAGTCTGGGAATCGTCTAACAATTGTAATGACAAGGCAATATTTGAAGTGAGTCCAAATTTAAACTATTTTTAAATTTAAGAATCACAAATAATGCATGCATGGTATTATTTTAAGTGAACTTATACCTATAATGGTGGAGTTGGGAAATTAAAAAGTTGGGAAAACTATACCGCTCATGAATTGTGCTCTAATTAAATTTTTCAATTTCTGGTCAAAATATCAAAATAATGGCGTTTTAAAAAGTGGGCCATATGCCTTGTATTCGTTATGCGTAATATGAATTCTTATAACGACTTAACGCACCCATTGCAATGACATCGAGGAGGGTTTTTTGCAAAACACCACCGAAATTTACTCACAAACCCTAGTCAATTTCTGCGCTGAGCTCAAGGACGGTTTTAGCTGCACGTCAGCACAAAACGAAGCGGATGGAGTTGTATGCATTACATTGCATACACATATTCGGCAAAAGCGTTCATATTCAAACCAAAAATATTTTGGGCGATTATTCATTTTGTTAAAATCATGGATTTGAATCAAAAAATCATATTGTTAAAATGCGCAATAGGTTTTACTGAACTACACGCCCTGAACACCTGTATGTGAGACCAAAAGCCGTATGGTGTACAACTTGTATTTTAAACAAAGTGCCCGACTGGATCGTACGTACATACTTCCATCTTAATGCTAAAAGTTTACAATTTTATAAGTATTGTAATTCCAGTCTTGTTCTTCGTACACATGAGGCTATGATATTAAACTGATGCTGTCTGGGAGATTTCACAATTTTTACTTGCACCTACATACACATAAGTATGTACATATGTACCCAAAAGGACAAGTATTGGTTTTGAACTTGAAATTTTAATCAAACTTGACATTACTATGATGGAGAAGTCAAAAAAAGTGGGTCTGCCAATTCCGTCTGTCTGCTTGTCTGCCGGTCTGTCGGTCTGTTTGTCTATTCGACTGCAGCCTAAACGGCCAGACGGATCTGCTTCAAAACTTCATATCTCGGGTCTGTGAAATTGAAATTTTCATTTTTATCTCAAAATTAAGGGTACTTTCTTTAATGCCAATTTCACTAAAAATGGATTTTCTCGAAAACGGCTCTAACGATTTTGATCAAATTTCATGTGAGTTAGTTTAGGCGAAAAATGCGTATAACGATAATCTTAGAAATTGGCTGTTTCTCGACTATTTCTTCAGCGATTGGGCCTAAAATTAATATTTGAGGTAGGTTTGACAGATGTAAAGATATGCGGTACCAAGTTTTGGAACTGCCAAGCCCAATTTTCAAAAATTTACGTTTTTTTAAATTTTTTTACTAAGAATCGAAAAAAGATTGTTAAGACGAAATTAATAGGCCTTGAAGGCCTATAATTCACATAAACACCATATATGTATGTCCATGCCCACTTTTTGAGGGCATTTTTACAAAAAAACCGAATTTGTGAAATCTCCCAGATAGCATCAGAGATAGAATCAATTCAATGTTATCAATTCCATAAAAAATGCAGAATGCCACGCCCACTTTATTTAGCCTCATGTGTAAGAAAAACAAAACTTGAATTTCAGTGCTTATAAGATTGTAAACTTATAGCATAAAAGTGTCGTGCACTTTATTTTTTAAAATGCTCTTAAAAAGTGGGGTGGGCATATATTTACATATGTATGGTGTTCAGATGAATTGCAGACAATTTCAAGGCCTATCAATTTTGTTTCCACATTTTTTTTGGATTTCCAGTAAAAATTTTTTAAAAGTGGGATTAGGATTACTAAAACTTAGTACCCCATATTTTTGCATTTATCATATACAGATATTAATTTTAAGCCCAAACGTTAAAGAAATAGCCAATTTTCAAAAGTAGCATATGTATGTATGTACATACATACATATGTATATCCAAACTAATAGAATTATGAAATTTTATCGAATTCGTTGGAGCCGTTTTCGAGAATTAAAATTTTTATTGAAATCGGCCTTAAGTAAAGTAGAATGAAAATTAGAAAGGTTGAAATGAAAATTTCGATTTCGCTTCGAGGCATGACCCCACAGACTTCAGATATGAAGTTTGAACCAAACACGTCTAGCCGTTTAGCCTGAAGTCTTAGTCCCAAATAGGCAGATTGACAGACAGACAGGTAGACAGAAAAATTGGAAACGCGATGGGTGTGCTGAGATGTAGAAAGGATTCATGACACGCAATTTTGGTAAACACATTGGATACTCTACGCGTTTTTTAAAATTTCATCTGAAATCGTTGGAGCTGTTTTTAAGAAAATACATTTTTAAGAAAATCGGTCTTAAGGAAAGTAGATACCCTTAATTTTGAGTTTAGAATTAAAATTCCAATTTCGCCTCTAAGGATCATTCCACAGATCCTAGTTATAAAGTTTGATCCGAATCCATTCACCCGTTCAGAAGTAACCTCGTGCACAGACAGACAGACAGACAGCATTTCCAGACCTACTTTTTTCGACTTCTCTATAATGGTAATATCCAAATTCATTAAAATCTCAAAATCGAAAATCTGCACGAATCCAATACTTGCCCTAGGTTATATGTATGTAGGTGCAAGTAAAAACAAAGTACACGACATCGCACATAGGGGTATTTGCCTCGAAAAACCATTCAAAAATCAATATTTCAAAATGTAGAGTTGAGAAGTAATTTTTTCCTAGTAATAGTTAAATACCCATGAAACAATGCACCGTTGTTTTGTTTTTATGCACACACTTCGCCACGGGATCAGTTGAAAGTCATCGATGGTAAGCTTGTACATATTGTGAATCTGTTGATTTGAAAATTCTGTTTATCGTGAAATAAATTCTTTTGCTTGAAGAATTGTGAGGCATTGTAGTGCATTCTAACTAAGAGCCATACAGGAAAGCTACAAACCCTATCCTACTTACTTAATACTTAATATTTTGGTCTTAGCAAAATTTTTCGTATTCATGTAAAATAGTAAAGTTATGAAAAAGTGGGTGGATTTTAAAAAAATGTATACTTGTACTGGTACTGGCAAGTATCACTTCATTTGAACAAAAAAATATTTTTGAGCGGTTTTTCGAGACAAATATCACTATTTGCGTCACCTGTGGTCTCCTGAACCTGTCACGCCAAATATCGCAAGGTTACTCTACACTCGAATGTACAATGTACAATGTCCATTAATTAGGTTACCTAAAAATTTGATTGATTATTCACGCCACTTTCGATATATTGTTATAATTACATACCCATATGTAATATATATTTAAATATGTAATTAAAAATGCTATGGTCATTTGGATGTTTTTTGGTGTTGGGTTGCTTCAACAGCATTGTATTTCTTAAAATTACTGTAGCAAGTGCTTCCACCGTCAGAGTAATCTGATCTGTACAAATATTAAGTTACTCACAACTTGTATTTCAACTTTATATCACAAAACAATTCTACAGAATTAATTCTATAAATTTCTTAAAAATGTTATTGATCTCGTTAGTCACCAATATTATTCATATTTCATTTTTACAAAACGTTCAAGTTTTCTTCAAAAGTGGATCTCGTTTGTACTTAAAGGTAAAGTATTGCATGGCTATTCAACTTTAAAAGCCTAATGATAATGTTCATCAGCAGTCGTGGATAAACTTTTATTTTTATATATACTCTATATAAGATAAATTTGAATAAGCTCACATACATATAAGTATGTACATATGTAGGCTTAAGTGCTAGTTTATCTATGAGAAATTCATCCTATGTCAAAGTACTCACTTGGTGTGCACTTATTCACGAATCGATTCTACACTTAAGTGTTAATGAATATACACAAACCACTTGGCTTTACACGGAGCTATTTGGTATACACATCTATACGACTCATTAACAATCTATTACATAATTAGTCTAAAAATGCATCGTACTTCCAGATAAGTATAAACGTAAATAGGAAATTCACTCATTGCGGGAGGCGTCGCAATCAGTTAACCTCTCAAGGGCAGTCTATTGCGATGCAAATTCAGCTGATTGCACATTTTAAGAACGAATAAACAAGACGCGAATAAAAAATCAATCTACTTTGGAGAATAGTTTATCACATCTACCGTGACGTTAAGTAAAACATTCAAATTGATCATTGGGTTTGTGGCTGATATTCGATATGAATATGTACTATACACATAAGACGTAAATAGGTAGATTGAATTTCACACAATAATTGTTTGCTTCCAATAAGTGCTGTATCACTTTTCATTGATAACAATGCGCTTGTCTACAGGTCGTTACTGCATAATCGAACAAACTGCAAATGCACATACACATGTATTGTGACGGGCGTTTACACAATGTACAACGTAAACCAATTCCGATGAGGATTAAATAGGCAATAGCACTAGATCACGTCTAGGAGCCTTAAATGTGATAGTTTGAATTAATTAGTTATGTAAGCTTGGTGAGAGAAATGCGCATGTTAATCATAGTATGGAACTAAAAAATCAATGAAATAATGAACGAACAAACGATTGCACTTAGAAAAGCAATTTAGAATCTGTATGTAAACAAAGATGTATTGCTTGTAACAATATGTAAGTTAATGAAAATGATTGCAATAAGAATGTGTTGTACTTTCGGGTGTACAGATAAAATGTGGAACTCGCATTCAGTGCTGTTTTGCCAAAAGCTCGCAACAGGTAGTCGTTTACGTGTCCTTTGTCCTTTGCTTTGGCCAAATACATACAACATACTTATCGATAATCCGGAGTTGTTTTCATGAGCGTTTAAAACAAGTACGCTTTCAACACTATTTCAATTTTGTAAAGAAGTAATTTAAATACGGCTAGCATACGCTTAAGAAGAATTCTGTAATCCGCGTGTGTTTCAGATAAATGTTGTGCATCGCTGTCAAACAAAGTGCCACCCTGTCAGGGTCTAGTATACTGACGTACATATGTATGTATGTACAAATGTAAATTGTTTATGAAAATACAAATATGTATGTATATACATAGTTTAACATCACATAATGAGAAAATTATCATACATGTTACGCTTAATAACAAAAAGCGAGTTCAACGAATTACCAAGGTGAAAAAATAATCTAACATAGAGAAATAAACGAGATAGACCCTATAAAGTATGTACATATGTATGTATATTCGTAATCAGTATCAATAGCGAAGACGATTTAACCATGTCCGCCCATCCACCAGTCACCACTTTTTGGGCGTTAAATTTTGAGCTAGGAGGATGAAATTTCATATCTGGGTTTTTTGAGAAGGAGAAGCAGTACAAGTGTACAAATTTTTTAAATTCGCCCACTTTTTCATAACTTCACTATTTTACATGATAGCCCTCACTTTTTAAGGGCGTTTTAATAAAAAACCGATTTTGTTGAAATTTTACATGTAACAGGCTCAAACTTTTGACGTCATCGTTATAGCTCGAGGTGAAAAAATGCATTATGCCACATCCGCTTTATTAGGGATGCATTAAAAGGAGGATAGCTTTTAAGTATGTTTTTATCAAAAGTTCGGGTTCGGTTGCGACAACTTTCGCTACCGGACTAAATTGACTGAATATTTTTAAGAAAAATTGAAAGAGGATTACTTGGAGCACATGTACATATATATGTGGTATTAATTAGACGACGCCACATGCCACACAGTTGGCCAAATAATCGAGTTATTGAATTCGAAATGTTTGGTGACCGTGTTATGTCCAGAGATGGACCAGTCAATTGAACACCTCCCCGGTGGTCAAGTTCATAGTTCATCAGCCAGCTACTTTAGACAATCGGAAAATCGTGAAAGACGTTTAAATGATGTTGTTTTCCATAATTTACCACAGCAATAGTAGTTTAAACCGCAAACATTTTTTCTGCTATTTCAAACACAAGCTGTACTTTACTTTAGCTTCTATTTGAAAACTACTATTTCCAGCAGTTTTCATGGGAGAAGGCGTATCAAGTTTCATCAGAATTGTAATTTCTATTCAAGCCTATAATAGAAAACTATATCACTAAACACAAGTATTGAGTTATTATGTACTTTATGTTTACATATTAAACTATTTATTGCTAATATTATGATGTAATTGAGAGGCTACATGTTGACCAAAATTTCTTACCCTACCACTAAAATTACGGACATTATTGCACTTTGGACGCAAATCAGACATCAATGTTTTTTTTTGTTTAAGAATTATAACATTTTTAAACTGCGAGATTTATATTTATATAACGTAAATAATGAATTATGATATAATTAAATGCAATGAAATACAACAAGCAATGATTTTTTTAATTTAATTTGTATTTTGGTTAGTACGCAACGAATAGCGGCATCAGATCTAAACAATAATTGAAATCTCGCATAACAACTTTAAATTGCTATATACTGAATAACATTAACAAAAGGTCTGAGATGCGCAATTAAATAATCGCTAAGGATGTATGTATACATACATATGTACAATGTATGTACATATGGATCTACATAGTTATCTACACCTGAATCGGTCCAATGACTTTTTCATACATTATAATTTAAGTTTTTATGATGCGAACGTGTTTCTAGCAAGTTAATGTCATAAGAATTTGTAAATTAAATTTTTCAATAGTATATTACACATGTGTTAATGAAGAAAAAAACAAATGTTTAATTGCTACTGAAACGCCGAACAATACATATGTTTGAGTTTACACTGCATGAATGTTAAAATTCTGAATACAAGTTATATGAGAATACAACTTAATTAGCACAATCAGAAAAATGTTTAACCTTTGATTAGAAAACCATTATCTCCCTGTGTATTGGATCATAAAAATCAACTTCAATGAATGAACAGCCTTTTACTATGTTTGTTATCTGAATTATCATAAAAATCGCAATCATGATGGCTATTTGAATGTTTACAATACCCCAGATAAAATAACGATTAGTTTTGAAAAGGGGACAATAATGATCTTTGAACTTTCCAAAAATGAGATTTCTACCCATAAAACTATATTTAATCGTCATGAGTTCGGGTTATAACCTCAGCCATAATCGCACGCAGAGGTTGGTATGAATAAATTGGATTATTAAATCGGAAAATATAATAATCATGTAGTGAATTCTTATACTTAAATATTAGTTTAAGTTAAATTTAATGCGTACAAAGTTGTTCACACATTTATACAAAACGCCTTGTAGTCTATTCTGCTGTTTATTTAAATAAACTTAATACACTAAAGGTAAATATTAAGAACTTTGTATAATTCATAGATAAAAAGTATGTATGTAGGTACCAGAAAATAATATTAAACACTCTAATTAATTCAAACTTCTTGAGCAAAGTCTAAGGTATGGGTACATTTTTTTCTGTTAAAAAGTTTAAGTGGATAACGTGTTAATTGATAATATGCATGTGTGCGCATTAAGTAATATTGACATAGTCATAAAGGACAGATTTAGACACATTTCACAGAAAAAAATAAATAAATAAACAAATAAAAAATTTTAAGAAGAGAATAATCAAACAACAAACACTACTACATGTGAATTTTTCTAGTACTAGTATTGCAGAATTAAACTTCGTTTCATGTGCATGTATGCTCATGGGTAATATGTTTCGTTAGTGCAGTTAATGGAAATGAATCATTGTATTTGATCAATGAGAAGAACATCCAGAGAACTTACAATCCGTCTGAAACTTTTCCTTTAAGGTAAATAACAATAAAGGGATACTTTTGGAAGAAATATCAAACATTTAATGAATTTGGTATATCAACGACAGTATGGGACGAGGAAATCATTCCACGGAGGATTTCAGGGTGTGTTCTTGGCTATAAGAATGAAGGACACTCAAATTCAGATATAGCGCGAAAATTGGAGTGTTCGAGGAAAAAAGTAATTAATGCCATCCAACATTGTGAAGAAATGAGGTCCGTCCAAAACAAAGTGCGCAAGGATCGGACGCGAAAGACCACCTCTAGAACCTACTCGACCATTGTGAGTTTGAGCAAACTCGAACCATTTTTAACAGCTCCCAAAATAAAGGTGAAAATTGAACAAGAACTAAACGTAAACGTTTTGGTGAGTACAATAAAAAATCGGCTCAGAGAAAAAAAATTGTTTGGACGGGTTGTCAGACAGAAAGCATTAGTATCAAAACGTAATTTATCACGCCTTTTGGCCGTTTTAATAAAGATCCCAACTGGTGGCAGAATATTATGTAGACCGATGAGTCGAAATTTAAACATAACAATGCATAAAAACAATGCATAAGGCGCGGGATTAACCAAGAATTCGATCCTAAATACACCATAAAGACGTTGAAGCATGGTGGAGGCAATGTTCTTGTATGGGGTTGTTTTTCTTCGCGTGGTGTTGGTCCGATTTATCGAATTGAGGGCATTATGGACCAAATCAAGTACAAAGACATTTTGAGCAATGTGATGTTTCCCTATGCTGAGGAAGAAATGCCACTAAAATGGAAATTTCAGCACGACAATGACCCGAAGCACACAGCTAAATCTGTGAAGCAGTGGTTATTGAGACAGAAAATTGACGTTTTAAGTTGGCCAGCCCAGTCCCCTGATCTCAATCCGATTGAGAACTTGTGGAGCGATGTAGAAAAATCAATCGACAGAGCTGCGGCCACAAATTTGGATAAACTGTGGCTGGAAGTTCATCGCGCTTGGAGTGCAATACCGGTAGAACGATGTAAGGCCCTGGTATCATCAATGAGCCGCCGGTGTACTGCAGTTATCAAAAATAAAGGCTACCCGGCTAAATATTGATGAAATCTCTTATTCTCTATACTTATTGTTTTTCGTTCTCTACACTATTCTATTAAATTTAATGAATTTCGTAAAGTGTGCTATTTATTTTGACTGAAAAATTTATATACTTTTTATTTTTTTTTCAAAAATTTTAATGAAATGTGAATAGTTTTTGTTTTTTTGAGTTAACTGTCCTTAGTTATATTTTGTCACATAAGCAGGATGTATTTTTTCGTTACATAAATACAAAATTTTTAAGTATAAAAAAATTGAACCTAAGTGTGCTATTTATTTTGTCGCCACTGTATGTATCATATGCATATGCATTTGAAAAAAAATACAATTGCTTTAGTTTTCAAATCCTTGTCCATCCAAACTGTCCAGACCGCTTTTTGCGCAAAAATTTTGAACTACGAGAATGAAATTTCATATTTGAGTTTTTGCGAAGAAGTAGTGAAAGTACAAAACTTTTTGAAATCCACCCACTGCCATGCACACTCTTTCATAACTTCACTATTTTACATGAAATTGAAAACTTTTGTTAAGAGAAAATATTTAGATATTCAGATTTTTTGCAATTGCCTTTAGGCACGCTCACTTATTGGGGGAGTTGTCATTAAAAACCAATTTTGATGAAATTTTTCGTGTAACATACTCAGAAAATGCAGTGTGTCACGCTTACTTTGTGAGGGCTGCATGGAAATCCGTTCCAAACGGATTGTAGCTTTTATGTACATAAATCACATATCCATTTGTATACACACATATACAGCATCGGAAAAAAATAAGGAAGAGAAAAAAAAAAAATAAGTAGAAACTTTAGACGTGTGTACAATAAATAATAAACAAAAATAAATTTGTTGTAATATATACAGTGCCTTGCAAAAGTATAACCGCACACTGTAAAATCCGTTTTGCAGGAAACTCTAAACAGATACAGGCCCCTTATTATTTTTTTTTATTTTATTGGATCAAAAAACAAGTATGTAGAGTAAAAAAAAATCTCCGATATTTGCTTTTTTATTTTTTAGCAATAAAAAACTGTTTTGGCTAGCTTGCAAAAGTATAACCGCACTACAATTTTTTCATTTGTTTTTTGTTTTGGGTAATTGTTTTTACAAAAATTGGTATGAGGTTTTATTACCCCTTTTTCAATAATACTAAAAATTCTATTGGGCACACTCCCAACGAGTTTTCTTAATAGGGAATCCCCTAAGGAGTTTCATGCACCCATAATTGATCCTTGGAGCTCGTTAAAGTTCTAGAATTGCCAATACATGTATAAAGATTTCCCTGTAAATTTCTTCGGACGATTACGATCTCCGGGGACGATTTCAAAACGGAAGACGCAATTTTGTAGATCTCGATAAAATAGGAATAAAATATACATTAGCAACAATTTGGTTTTCGCTTAGTTTAAGAGATATCGAGGTTTGAAAACTCAATTTTTCCTATGAAATTTTTCCTTTTTCCTCGGAAATCGTAATATCGCCAACTTCTTATTAAGTTTTAATTAAGGTAGGTGCTAACGTAAGTTCTCACAATATCAATTCTCAACGGTTGGTTCACCCTAGATTGGATTTAAATAAACAAATTTTTGCAACTTTGCGCTTTTTTTGCTTCTTTAGTTAACACATTCCTATACTGTACTCTATATAGGTATATTTATGTATGTATATAAATACATACATACATACATACATACATAAATATGTAGATACCTAAAAGAAAAAAATAAAGAATCTACCAGTGCTGAATAATGATTTTAAAAGTAAACATTGGTTATACTTATACATACATATATGTAGGTATGTAGTAGATTGATCCATCCTTTTAAAGCTACCATAGAGTTGAAGATCATTAGCTTATACATTTGCATATGTAGTATGTATAAAATAAAGTTTGCCAATACTACACTGGTAGATTGATCATTTTCTTTTCAACATTTACATAAGATATACAAACATACATATATTATTTATAATAATATCTATTGTGTAACTATTAAAAAGATAGTTCTACGATACGTATCTACACTCTCCTAAGGACGCACCCACACACTGAGCAAATAGTGGTAAGTATGTATATACAACATTTGTAAAAGAAAAACCTTGCACCCAAATGAAAATGTTGTCCAAGTCATCTTGCGCAAGTCTCATTTTTCCTTCCTCTAAGATATTTCCAAAGCATATAACTAAAGAAATATAGGTATGTACATACATGCATGCACACTCGATATTTGTCCAACGCACGACATTTTTACGTCTAAAATAAAATTCACAATTCATTTCAAATGAAAATCCACTTAGATTTTCTTTAGAAATATTGCCGGTTCTCTTTATTCACAACTTCAATATCACATGGTCTTCTACAGCAACGTATCGAAAGGGGGAAGATCTAAAAGAATGTTCCCGAACAATTTTATTTACCGATTTGCAAAAGGATAATTTATTCAGTATGAACTGAGTTACATAAATCCTGCAGGCATTTTTTTCAGCCGAGAAACTGTATGTATTCACTGCTACCACCAATCACCCTTACATGACCTTAACACAATCCGGAAAAGGAGAACTGCAATTATTTAAGTGAAGCCGTCAAGATATGAAACTATATTTGTAGACACACTAGAAACTTTTTTTTAACTCAAACTTGATAAATTTTCCATAATTTGTAGTAGGTACATTTTATCAAGTAAATTCCTTCCATGCGCAGGAAGGCCTCTCCCACACAATATTAAATCAAAACTTTATTGAATCAAAAACCAATGAAAGAATACTGCAAAACGAATGACAAATATAAATGCAATAAATACAGCTTTTAAATAAATAATAAATTATATTTTACTTGTTTCACTCTTTTTTTGAGTAAAGTAGCTGGAAGCAATTCGTTGATCAAGCGCCTTATATTAACCGAAGACCGAATGAAACTGAATACAACCAAATTAAAATCACTCTTCGACGCTAGAACTTACTAGCACTGTCCCAGTGAAAAAAAAACGTCACTTCGAAATACAATTGAATGAAAAGCACGGGTATGGGGAAGACTAGAAGTCGAGAAAGAGAAAAATAAAAAAAGTAACAAAACGCACCGTCGCACTTGCTAGAAGGGAAGAGTAGTACGACGAACGTACTACCGCGAGAACACTCAGATGTAATCAACCGTAGGCAAACCTCTTTACCGGAGGGAAACAAGAACTTGCACATATGGTTCTACGGCGCATAAAACATGCGTGAACTTAGGTACCAGAGTTACCGCTTGTCATTCATAGTACCAAATATACATATGTACATATATGTATGTATGGATATGGCAAAAATTATAATATTTAGTGGTTTACATGTCCTAACATTAGTTAACATATGCACTAACGTTTTGCAATGGCATGAAGTATCATTCAAAACCACTTCTACGTTCTTAGAAGTCGACTGCTGTGTACATACATACATATGTATATTTCATCATGCAGTCCCTATGAATATCGTGCAAAATATTTCAACGAATGTATGTATGTCACGCCGAATTGGTAATGAATTTTGAATACATCACGTGCATATACACATATGTACGTATCCATATCCATGTGTATGTTGATGTTGGCATGGATATACTGGTCGAAATTGAAATACAGGGCATATCATTAACTGTTGCTGCTGTACATCCATGCTCGCCATTTTTCCTAGCAATTTTCCACTAGTTTTGTTGAATTCCCGTGATTATACAAAATAAGGACTTTTATACATACTCACCCTCACAAAATCATTCCCACAAGACCTTCTGTAAGAAAATAAAGTGCACGACTAGGTCGTACGTTATTGCACCTTTATCCTGAAGGATTATAAATTATTCAGGATTGAAGTTCAAGTAAAATAATTAAAGTCAATAGTTTGAAACGATAGGTTTTAAAATTCACCCATTTTCTTACACATGAGGCTTAGTTCAGTGGGCGTGAGATTCCTCATTTTTTAGGACACTACCACGATCAAAAATGTTTAAAAAAAAAACCCCCACAAAAAGTGGTTGGAGCCCTATATTATGTATGAGTGAATTTAAAGAGAGTTGTACCGCGTATGAATTGTGTTCTAATATTTTTTTAATTTCTGGTCAAAATATGAAAATTTTGTAGTTTACGCCATACCTTTGTATATGCCTTATCTTAAATACACTGAGTTACACAAAATGTGGCGCAATGATACTTTTTTTGGTAATTACTTTATTTTGGTAATTTGCGGCTATGTTTTTGCCGAGTTTTATTTGTTTTTAGTGACTTACTGGTTTTATGGTTTATTTGTTTGCTAGTTTGCATAATTTCTTTTAATTTTCTTTGTGATGTGCACATCGTATTGAAGAAAACCGTATTGTATTTGTGTTTTCCTACAGACGTGAGAAATTTGACTTCCATGATCCCGTAAGTGTTTCATTAAGTTTATTGTTCTGGATTTGTTTTAATTTGATTATTCATTAGTTGTTAGTGATTTTTGTAAAAAAAAATATGCAAATAATGGCAGAAGAAGTCGCCTGTGCGCTAGCTTTAGTTGAGGGTGGCCGGGGTTATGCCCATATTATGAAAACCGGAGAAGACGCTTAGAAAAGCCATTAAAGGTACAGGGAAACCAACTCCTACAAATTTCTGGAGCGGTTCCGTCAGAGTGTGGGCAGAAATTTTCGTGCGCGAAAAAACCGAGCTGTGCATCATGGAAGGATCAGGGACCTCTACGTATTGTACCACCAACTTTGTGGGGGAATATGTGGTTCTATTCGCACCATTTATGGAGGAAAACTTCTTGCCGATGCAAGACAATGCTAGACAACACTTCGCCAGGTGCGTTACCGAATATTTGCAAGAAGTGGAAATCGATGGCTTGGCCTGCGATGAACTGGGACATGAATCCCATTGAACACGTTTGGGACCTGCTGAAAAAAAAAGATTGGGATACGACCTGCCCTTCCAGAGACGCTGAGCGCCCTGAGATCTGCTCTGATCGAGGAATGGGACAAATTAGACGATACCATAGTAAAAAATTTAATCCAATGTATGCCTCGGCAAATATCTGGTTTGTTATATGTTCGGGGAGACAATACACACTATTACAGGAACAAGGACTCGTTAAAAAAAAAAAATAATAATGAAAATGTGAAATGTTAATTTATGAAGTTTTTGTCCATTTTCCTTAATTTATGTTTTATTTTTAAGGTCTTCCTTTTTTAATTTTTTTTTAACATGAATTACTTATTTTTATATTAAAAAACATTTTTTTTTCAACTTACTTGAAGTAATTGTGAAATATCAAGGTGCGCCACTTTTTTGTAACTCAGTGTACTAAAAAAATGGATCTGGCAATGCTGTATGTATGTCTTTGGACGAGGTTTCAGCCTGATCGAGTGGACGGATTTGGATCAAACTTCATATCTGGGGTCTCTGAAGGCGAAATTCGAATTTTCATTTTTAACTTCAAAATTAAGGGTATATGTGAATTAGTTTGGCCATATACTATTGGATGGTATACCACGTTTTGCGCAAAAATTACCTATGTATAACGGTAATTTTAGAAGTTGGCTATTTCTATTAAGGCTGAAAATTAATATATGAGAAATACTAGCTGACCCTCGCGGCTTCACACGTATGTTTTGAAAATGCATGCATAGTATGATTAAGTAGAAATGAACGAACGAACGAAATTAAGAAAAAACAATGTCAACACAGTCTAACACGATTAATTTGTATTAAAAAGTATATTACAATAAGTCATATTACAGGTTAAGAATTCGGAGTAAATATGCGACACAAGAACTTACCCTCTCGCTGAAAATCGAACATTTCATAAAACAGCTGATAGCCGATAGTTGTCAAGCGGACGCAAAAGTAGAAAGTAGATCTACTTGGACCTTGTAGTATATGATATTTACGATATAAAGCTGAGGTCACATTTTGCGTTACTCCATAAGAGCCCATTGTTTCTACAAAATCTGTCAACGGACGGACGCAGGCACGCAACATTGTGATTTGGGTGTAAAGTATTAGCTACCAACATTTCTGTGCCAGGCTTATAACATACTTTTGAATCATAGGCTTGTAGTTTTAACATAAATCTTTGGAATCTTGCATGGACTTTATACAGTGGATTTTCAAACAACGGAACAAGATGTTTATGGTCCGTTTCAACAAAAATGGTCTTACCATACAGAAATTGATGAAAACGCGGCGCAAACAAAAAAGATGGTGAAAAGCTTTTTCTCTATTTGTGAATAGTTTTCTTGACTGGAAGTTAACGTGTAAGATGCGTATGATATGGGGCTTTTATCGTAATAATTGACCATACCTAAGAATCTCTGCAGCTCTACAACACTAATTGGACGAGGTAAAGCGCAAATTGCTTCAATTTTAGAAGAGTCATTAAATATGTGACCAATAAATTTTATTTTATTTCGGCCAAGTTTGGATTTTGATTTATTAAACTTCAAACCTTCTTCTCTAGCTCTAGCAAAAACCATTTCTAATATGTTATCAAGCTATTCTTTACTCTTTGCAAAAATTAAAAAATCATTTGGTATATCTATATATGTATATAAAAATAAATCCCTATTTCCATTGGTCACGGCATCACCCGTGAACTGGACTGGCTGGACCGATTTCGCTTTTTATACCCTATCCTAAGGGTATATTAAGTTTGACACATAGTTTGTAACATAGAGAAATAATCGAGATAGTCCCTATAAAGTATATATGAATATTCGTGATCAGCATCAATAGCGAAATCGATTGAGCGATGACCGTCCGTCCGTCCGTCCGTCCGTATGTCACCGCTTTTTGGGCCTTAAATTTTGAGCTAGGACGATGAAATTTCATATCTGGGCTTCTGAGGAAAAGATACAGTACAAGTGTAAAAATTTTTGAAATCCGCCCACTGCCACGCCCACTTTTTCATAACTTCACTAAATTATATGAAACCGAAAATTTTTGTTAAGACCAAATATTTAGGCATTCAGATTCCCTACAATCCACCCATACAAAATTTTTGGTCACGCCCACTTTTTGGGAGCGTTTTCATCATAAAACCGATTTTTGAGCCTAAAATGTTTAACTAGGACGCTGAAATTTCATATCTGTGCTTCTGACGAAAAGATACAGTAGAAGTGTACATTTTTTTTAAATCCGCCCACTGCCACGCCTACTTTTTTATAACTTCACTAAATTATATGAAACCGAAAAATTTTGTTAAGTCCAAATATTTAGGTATTCAGATTCCCTACAATTCACCCGTAGAAGAGTTTTGGCCACGCCCACTTTTTGGGGGCGTTTTCATAAAAAAACCGATTTTGATAAAATTTTACATGTAACATCCTCAAACGTTCGAGGTTATAGCCATATTTGAGTACAAAATGCAATTTGGCCACGCCCACTTTATAGAGAGGAGGATATGGTTAAGAAAACTGACCATATTGACCATAAGCTTCAGCTCGACTTTTAATTCATCTCGTAATTTAAATGGTATCTTAAGTGGACTTTCAACTATTGGAAAACTGTAGATTTAAGCTTAAGACTACATTTGTTTTTTAGACATCTTAATCGTTCAAATATATGTATCTTCATACTTTAAAAAATGCGTGCATTTGTATCTAAATTATTAGTTAACTCCTTACTAAGAAAATTATCTCCCTTAAACAAATTCATTTTTATGGAAGACCCTGAATGGGCTTCCGAGGGATTGTGACGATGCAAAAATTAATCAGATAAGACTGTTGCTTGTGAGGGTGCGTTGTCCAAGCAAATGCAGTGGTTCTTCGCTGATGTTGAGTAATATTATCGACGTTGGTTTAATGATAAAATAATCTAATTTTAATCAATTAACATTTGTTAATCCCGATGATACAGTTGCTTGTTTCTTAACTTTCTTTGCTGCAACTCACGTGACTGTCTTCTGATAACCTCTGAGATTTTTGCTGTCTCAATAATTTTTTCCAGCCTCTTGTCTTCCTCGTTGAGTAGCTTTTCTCGAATAAAGGTGTAGTTATAATGAAAACACCAAATACACAAATCTTTTATTAGTTCATCCTCAAGGTCTTTGAAATCGCACGTCGAGGTAAGATTTCTTAATGCGGTGACAAACTCATCAATAATCTCTCCGGGCTTCTGCCGCTTTGTAAAAAAATGGTGCTGCTCAATTTGACTTTGGGAAGGAAGTAGCTATCGAAAAGTTTGATGAGCACAGAAAGAGTTATTTTGTCAATTTCGATGGCGAACGACTTAAATATGTATTTCCAATGCTTTTGGTCCCATTAAATGCAAAAGTAACGCAAGTTTGCATTATTCTCCCACAAATTCTAGATTAGTTGCGACTTGCAAGTAGGTAAACCTTAAATTGGTTTAGCCAGTTTTTCCAGGCAGCAGGCAGGTTAGAATTTTTAAAATTTAATTGTGATAATGATCTTATCCTTGACCACCAGTTTTATGGATACTCGGTAGCCCGTGCTACGAGTTATACAGGGCGTCATGATTTCCCCCAAACCTGTCTTGTTGCTCATTTACGGTAGTGCCAACGTAGGTATTCCTTTTTATCCTCTTGGGTTCTCGTTGTTTGCTTTTCCAGCTATAGTTCCTGCATGATGCTCGCAATGATACTGATGCCGAGCTTTCCTACTTCCCCCGTTGATAGCATGAACGATATCAGTCGTTGCCTATAGGGCCGTTAACACTATCAAATTTTTCGTCAAATTTGTATGATGACTCTAAATTTGATGTGTGTGAACGCTAGAAACGATTTTCCATCCATCTGTTTGATGGATTTCAGACCATTTTTCATGTTTGGGACCTCGAATGGGTTTTATGACTTTCCTTTTTTTACCCAAATTCGACCTTTTTTTAATTTTTTCTTCTAAACTTCTGCCTGCTAGGAGGGCTACTGTCGGCCGACCAATTTCGAGGAACATTTTTATGATGTTTACTCAAGAAACCGAAGGCCATCAAGCTGTTGGATGGATTTCAAAATATTTTGAAATTTGGGTGGTGGGTTTGGTTTTATGGCCGAAATTCGAATCCTTTTTTCTTCTACAATTCTAGCTACTGTGAGTGCTAATAATTTGACTACCTACGAGTATACGAGTACGTCCACCGCACTTGAAATTCACCTAAGAACGGAAGGTACATGTCTCATAGATTTAGTTTCCGAAAAGTAATTAGATGTGTGTGATTTCGTTTATAATATCGCTGTGAGTTGAAATCGCCATGTGCATATATATTGTACTGAATCTGAAATCAGATGGAAGTACATACATATGTATGTACCAGTATCCAGAAATCGCAATATATCAGACAACCGTTCATTGGGTGAGATGGAACTTCTTATATCCGTATTTTAGTCTTCAACGTAAGATTTAACTTTCGACAAAACATTTCCATATGTTTCTGCGCTAATCCTCAGAAAATTCTGCTGGCAAGTTTAAAAGAAGGTAACTTCGTACGCTTTTGCATCCAATTATCCATTGATCTTCTAAATTGTATCTACGATGATTGCTGGTGCCAGTACGTCTACCATATTTAAAATACGTACATACATATATATCTACTAGCCTGTCCGACCTTTTTTCCTTCTTCTAAAATTTTACCAACAAAAAGTGATTTCAGCACGAGTACGTCCACCAGATGTTTATTTATTTTGATATTTCGCGGGTCGGATGAGAGTTATGACTTTGCTCACCCAAATAACCTTTTTCTACAATTCTACCTACATCGAGTGTTTTCAGTACAACTACGTCCACCAAATGCATATTTTCTCTATCTACCACTTGTGCTGCTGGTTTGACAAACCATTTGCTGAACATTTTGATAGTGTGAACGCAATTGACTTTAGTTGGATGGTTTTCGTCAATCCGCTCATCATACAAATTTGACTAAAAATTTGATAGTGTGAACAGTCCTTATCTCTCATTTTCCGGGATTTCTGCCTGCGTCGTTTTTTTTTTTGATTTTCAGCAGCACGTGCTCAGCGGTCTGAACTTCGCATCTGGGTCTCTGCTGTGTCGTATTGCCGTTACCATTCTATTTTGGTAGCTGCATGTGTACATATGTATGTACCTACATACGTATGTATATGCGATCGCCGTGTACCTACATATATTTTGTGACACATTTTCTGCTTTCTTACCGTTACCACATTTCTTTTATTTTATTTATTGTAGACTTTTATGATTTGATTTAATTTATGAGTAAATTTACCTCATCAAAGCATTATGCCATTAACAATTATTATTTGATTGTTTATTGATTTACTAATAAAACCCGTTTTATTGAAGATTTAATAAATAATTAGTTTACTATTGAAAGCACGTCATTGTAATTTATTATTATTGGGTTCCGTTATAAGGTTCACTTAACTGAAATATCAAGCAAAATAAAGCGCACGACTTCATCACATGTGCTGGCATCTACAATTATAACCTCAGGAATATAGGTATCCATGTATTGTAAATACTATACACAGGCGATTGTTTCAAAACAAAAAAATCCAGGCGGACTAAAATCTCCAAATAAAAAACCAGCCACTCTGAATTATTCTGGAATAAAGGATTTTGGAAACTAGTCCCCACTTTTTATAATCCCGGAATACGATATTTCCAGAAATTGGACATCTTCAAAAATTCCAGATATATTTTGACCACTCAGATATATTTTGTAA
Organism: Xylota sylvarum; assembly: GCA_905220385.1. Classification (NCBI taxonomy): domain Eukaryota; kingdom Metazoa; phylum Arthropoda; class Insecta; order Diptera; family Syrphidae; genus Xylota; species Xylota sylvarum. Next base: position 39,247,174 of record LR999959.1, read on the forward strand.
TTACGGGTATTTTGAGTAAGTAATGAGTTTTCGAAAACATACTATATCTTATATTTTTATTTTCCGAGGATAGGTGAAACTCTTCAAAGCACACTAAGAGGATCGTCAGCACTTGCTCATAGTGTGAGATTTTTACTCACTTAAAAGAACTATGTTTTTTCATACTACATACATAAGTATTTCTAAAACTTGACTTATCGAGTAGTTTTCCTTTAAAAAAAATTAAAACGAGTCGACAGTCCTTGCTTTTTGTTGTGCAAAATCAAAAGGTTTTATTCTTTGTAAGCAGCGCTGTCAATTTCTCTTATCAGAATTTGGTGAGTCGTTTTAATTCTCACGAAACTCGAGGAGTAATTAAAAATAAACAACATCAAATTAAACAAATTGAGCAAGCTTGAGTTAAAAAGAAAGAAAGATTGCTGAAAATTTTAACATGGAACGCAAATGGCCTCTAAACAAAAAATCACTGCACTAGAGGTAGTCTTTCGGATCATAACAATGACTTGCTTGATCTTTGAAACCCATTTGACAAAGGATGCTCAAGTAAAATAAAAGGATTTCTTGCGTTATACCATCCTTCCGGAAGAGTTAGGGGCGGGATTTAGTGACATAAGGATTAAAGAATTCCTTAGACCAGCGGTTGATACAGTCAAGGGAAGAGTTGGCTTTTGTTATTATGTTATCGATATGCGAACGCGCATTTCAGTTATTAAGGGAACTGGTTCATTGAAAATCAAATAACTTCAAGGTGTAGTTGGAGCACTCTTACGTGTATATGTTATTGATTGACACTTATTGACATATTATTCACTTATTGAAATTCCTGCACTTAAATTGGTAGCATGAGGAGTTTTCTTATTCGTCTAAAGTCTCTTTTAAGAAAAGCTACGAAATATTTGCGTAATCGAACAGGATTACATCACTTCTTCTTGAAATTGTTGTTTCACTGTTATATCCACCAATTCTAACGTTGTTTGTGGACAGTTGTTTAAATAAGAAAAGTAGTGTTGATCAGGTTCTTGGACGTAATTGACGAACGATGGGCTGAAATATTAGAAAATACATTTGCAATCGTTTGGGGATTATCCCAGGAAGTATTAGAAAGTTTGCGAGATGGGTATAGTTATTCAATTTTCTGTTGGTATTAATAAACTGAAAGAATCGTTTGTTTGTTGCAATGCATCCGGTTTAAATAGTTAAGATAGAGAGACTGACAGAGCTAACAAAACTGAGGAAAATCAGTTGTTGGAATGTTTTCAAAGTAAAGTCTACCAGAGCTTGTTTATTGTATTACAAAGTGATCGAAGCTCTTTATTATATAAGCTTGGGAAGGATAAGGGATTCTTTTTGCGTAAAAATGGCACGGATTGTGAAAGACAGTTGAGGACTTCGATATAATGGTATTTAAGGGCATTATTAATTGCGATATCGTGGTTGTCGTAGATGACGCCAATTCTGTTCTGTGGAAATTAAAGCTTTAGGAATTCTCACAGGTAGTAGTTTTAAGACCATTGTCATACATTAGAGTGAGAGAAAGAGTGGGTGGAAATTGTGTACTTTTGATAGAAGATGATTGCTTGCTGAAACAATGCAGTTTTCTGAATCAGTGGAGAAGATAAGATGCTGTTGATGATGGCATTTAATTGATAAAGACCAGAGTTGTTAATACAATGGTGAACGTTTGGTGAATTTCTGCAATACCAACCGCCTACTCATTGGAAGTATGCTGTTTAAGCATAACACCTGTCATAAGATGAGTTGGGTATCAACTGACAGGCAACGAACATCCAAGCAGATCGATCACATTGCGATCTGCTGCCGCTTTAGAAATTGTCTCCTAGATGTTAGAAGATGCGGAGCCGACATCGGACAAGAACGCGATCACTATCTTATGCTAGCTCATATATGAATTCGTACTGCAGCCATCAACAGATACTGCTCAAACTTTTAGCAAGTTACAACAAAGTGTAATATCGACAGGCTCAGGGATCCCCAAGCGTTTCAACAATTCAAGAACCTCCTTTTTTTAAAAAGCAGTAGCAACCATCAGCGCAACTCACGAAAACATAAACGTGGACAACCACTGGAACGCGGTGAAAAATGTTTTTGTAACTAGTGCAAGTAGAAGATAGAAGGTAGAAGAGCCACCGCACAGTAGAAGGTAGAAGAGCCACCGCACATGGCTTTCAATAGACTACTGGAGGCGGATCGTTAAGCAAACAGCCATCAAAGCTCGGATTGCAGCGGCCTTATCAATAGAGAGAACCGAGCTACATAAAAGTCCAATACCTTGCAAAGAAGAAGGAAGTGCAGTACATTGACACACTAGTTTCAATGGCGAAAGAAGCGGCAAGCAGGTGCGACAGTAGGACTGTCTACAACATCACCAAGGAGCTCAATGGTGGCCAAAACTCCAAGTAACACCCAGTGAAGAGTTTAGACGGTAAACTGCTGATATCGGATGGGAACCAGCTCACCAGGTGGAGAGAACATTTCGCTATAACCTTAAACCACTTGGACGATGGTGATATGATCTCGAATTCTAAAGAGCAGGCCGAAGCAACAAATTCCAGAATCCGCTCTGGACCTCCCACCAAAACCGAAATTTCAGCAGCAATAAAGCATCCCCGCCGAACTATTTCAAGCGGCGCCAAATATATAAACTGATGTGCTATAGAAAGTGTGGGAAAGCGAACAAGCTTCCGAAAAAGGGAAATTTGATGAATTGTGGGAACTGGCGAGGTATATGGGTTCTCCCGGTCGTAGTTAGAATAAAAGCCAAAATAATATTGGAAGGTATTACCTTACTTAGGTGGCGCTACAGTTCGGGATGAACCTGGACCTCCACGGAACGTATTAAAGAGCATTTGAACAGCTACTCTTTCGTGCCGCATCATCTTGCATCGACCACATAAACACATTATAATAGAGCAATGCGTTGAATATATCTATGTATCTAGGTCTCCAATACATATACTGTTTATCGACTTCGAGAATGCTTAGCGACAGCTTAAATCGGGATCCTGTTTGGTTGGCCTTGCGCAGGAGAGGCTTTCCAGAAAAACTCATAGCTATTATAAAGGCTACATACGAGAGTGGTAAGTGCTACGTTTTACACAATGCTAATAAATATCTGACGATTTTGAAGTCCAAAGTGGGGTACGTCAGGGGTGAATACTGTCACCATTATTGTTCTTGGTGATTATCAGTGGCGTACTTCGTGCAACATAATAACTACGGAATTCGTTGGACCATGACATCTTACCTTAAACACATTGACTATGTTGACGATGTTTGTCTACTTTCACGTCTGATAATGGACCTTCATCTTATGGCCCACAATCTAGAAGCTGAGGTAAACAAAGTGGGACTTAAAATAAACACAGCCTAAAAGAAAGCTCTGAGCATTTCTAACACCAGCGCTCAACTCCACATTGCTCTTCCAATATGCTCTTCCATATATATACATAGAAAGAGTGGTCTCGGCTAACCGTGGTGGCACCGAACTGGATATGCGTAGAATCGGGAAAGCTAAAGCATTCGGAATGCTATCCCAATTCTGGAGAACCAACGCTATCAGTTTAAAAACCAAGCTGCGACATATTGATCCAGCATAGAATCAGTACTGCTTTATGGGTGCAGTACTTGGAAGGTGGACACCACTACCACACGCATGCTGTAAACCTTCGTAAATAAATATCTATTATATCTCCTAGAATAATAAGAACGTCTCTGGGGTCAGCAGTATTAAATAAGCAATCAATTGCATTTGCTGTCACCTGGTAATCATGGATTGGTTGAGAAGGACGGATGTAACAGCAACAAATGCAAACGCTTCGTTTAGAAATAGGAACTCTAGCACAAATACATTCGAAGTAAGCTGTGAATAATTTTTTAAAGAATCTAGAATCGAGACGAGAGTGTATAGCCAGAAGGACAAGTCAAGTAAGTCATCCTTTTTATCCAGATCATTGTCGCGGTGTAAATTAAAGTTTTTGGTGAATAATTCAATTTTTTTTTACTAGATGTAAGATCAGTAAAATTTATCAGTAAGTGCAAAAATGTCTTAAGGCAGGCGAAATATCACTAGTAACGTCAGCGGAAGTAATGTCGAGATTTTTATGAAAGCGAACGAAAATTTGTCGCAGGTCATTAGAATTAGTGAAAAGGCCTTCCTCATGAATTGAATCCATGACATTTGTTTTGGTAATGCCGTCTATAGAAATAAGCTAGGTACAAACGGACATTTTCGTAGATTCTTCGGCCTCTTACGCGAGAAACAACGTAACGGACGTCTTCACTCGAATCGGTTAAGTGATTAGTGAGTTTACCCGTAGGAGAAAGAATATGATTCAAAATCGAAGGTGATGAGGTGGGGGGAGGAGTTTAAGCACTAAACGAAGCATTATTAGGGTCAGGGGTGTCGGAAGATTGTGGAGAGGAAATTAGAGTCTGGGATCGAATAAAGTTAATGTAAGCTGTGCTAGTTTGGGTGAAATTACAAGAATTTATTTGGATTGTTGAAGGGTAGGAGTCAGGTCTCCAGGGTATCGACACAAGTCCTTGGTCACTACCTCCCTCTTTCCTGTCTTCTTTGTCCGTCTGAAGTCTAAGTAGAGTTTAGCTAACTTCTGCTTCTGCTTAGGTTTAGTTATATAAAATGGCATGATTTTTGTTATTTCAGTAAGCGGTGTATAGTGGAGCGTGGAGGTAGCAAGAACCACCCCGTCCGACGTGCTGAGTTGAACAACCACAGGCATTCCATTGCTCTTCTCACCATCGAAGATGCCTCTGGAATCAAACCGCACTCATAACCACCAATTCCTATCATTGGATTTCTATAACATATTTCCTAAGAAAGTTAAATTAAGAAATTAAAAGCAGACCTGTAAACTTTCAAGTACCAGTACTAGTCAAGTACCCAGTACCTTGTACTTGTACTTGTACTTGAAAAAAAGGAGTACAATGTACTTGGTACTTGAAAATCACCAAGTAAAAGTACTATTTCAAGTACTTTCTTCTAAGTACATTTACTGGGTACTGTAATACTGTCCAGTACATTTGCAAGTACTTTTCAAGTACAATTCCTAACGTGGTATATGTGTGAAACGTGCTAAGAAAAAGCATTAATCTTCAAATTTGTTTTTAGCATCTGCAACTATTATTTTCAGTTCATATTTAGAACAAATACTTAATAATAAACAAGAAAGGAACTTTTGGTTTTTATAGAAAGTAAAAAGATAGTCGTGTAATTACCGGCGATTTAATATTTTGATGTGAGTCCTAGGGACTCAGGAAGTTAACTGAGAGTTAAGGAGAAGTTTTCCTTATAAAAGCAAAACACTTCTCTATCTGTATATACTTAAGTAAATTTAATTTTAAATAAATTATTTAAGTGATTTAGTATCTGCTTTTGCTTACCATTTGTTCGTCCATGCAGCTCCAAAAAAGACTCGGAAATAATCGCAGTTTGTCAGATATGCAAAAGGCCAATCAGAAGATCAATTGACCACCACTTACTTGAATGCTGCTACAGATAATGACAGTGGACGGTTACGAAGGTGATCCCGAGTCATATGTACGTAGAAGAACAACAATGCTTTGATTACTACTTGAAAAGTACTTGCAAATGTACTGGCCAGTATTACAGTACCCAGTAAATGTACTTAGAAGAGAGTACTTGGAAAAGTACTTGTACTTTGTGCCTTTAAAGTACGAAGTACATTGTACTCCTTTTTTTTAAGTACAAGTACAAGTACAAGGTACTGGGTACTTAGACAGTACTGCAGTACAAATGTATTTAAGTACTTTACAACTCGATATCAGGGCAAATTGACAGGGTCATGTCCCCAGTAATTATTGCGTACATATGCATATACATACATATGTATCTATACATATATATGTATATTCTATTTATTTGCTTACACAGTTTCCCGCTATTATTTTCCCAAGGTTTGTTTGGATTGCAGGAACTACCCAACAACACAAATATCCGTATTCTTTTTATGGGCTTGACTTTAATTTTGAAAATAAATTTTCGTTATATTTTAACACATACACTCCAGCTATTGTCAAATAGATGGCGCAACTATTTTTGTGAGGCAAGTTTTCTGTTTTGACATTTGGCGAATTTTGCTTCTCCTAGGAAACTGCTTTGTTGTTTTCAGTAGATAACACGTTTTTTCGACTGGATTGATTTCTAAGGGATTTTTCTAGAAATTGTTCAATTCCATAGAGTTAGAAAAAAGATTGGACGTTGTTTTAAAATAATGGCGACCGACGAAACCCAATTTGATCCCATTCTTTTGGCCATGGCCGAAAAGCATCGGGAAGGAGTATCTGAGGTTTGTTTTTTCGGCGCCGGGAATAACCTAAACATGCAAATAATTTGTAAATTTTATAGTTTTTGGGTACAATCGCAAGTTTTTTAGCGAGAAAGACGGATTTCTTCACTGGAGCAACACAAGACCAATGGGAGAATGTGAGATAGGCGATATTTCCTTAATATAACTTTACTGAAATTTTTTTTATTCTTTGAAGATGCTTTTAGTGACTTTCAGAAAGGCAGGCGATAAGGCTGGAGAAATTGAGAAGGAAAAGTCCAAGGAGCGTGAGGAAGCTGAAAGAAAACGTAAGGAAAATATACGCAAAAAACAGGAAGCTGAACAAAAGGCGAATGAGTCACAGATTAGTGAAATTACCGATGAAGAAGCAGCCCAAATCATAAAGGAAGAAGAAGAAAAGTATGATCATTGTATAAAAAAACAAAAAAAAAACCGACTTACATATAAATGTATATTGTATATTAGAAAAAATAAGCTGGGAGAGGTCGATGTTTCCAAACCGGTTGAAGAAGCTGCAGACGAAGTTGAAGAGTCAGAGAAGGGCAAACTAATGCCAAACTCAGGCAACGGATGTAACTTGCCAAACTACTCCTGGACTCAAACTTTACAGGAAGTTGAGGTAAGTCAACTATTGTTTTTACATTGGAAGATAGTTTTAGTTAGCCAAGCTGCGAAACTTCAGCTGCACGATAAAAAAATCCAAACTCCATATGTAACCTATAGGATTGTATGACTGTCGGATAAACAATCGCCACCACCGGATAAAGAGATTTTAAAAAATAGGACATTGATAATAAAATTTGCAGAGTGGTCACCTCATTCTTCTATCACCAACATGTTATGAGTATAGCGCCTAAAAGTTTTGTCGGACACAAAGCATCTGTGTGGTCATAGCTACTGCATGAAGTGCTAACTTCTACATTAACTATGTTTCTTTCCACAGACTGGAGATCAGGGAAGTACTGTAGACGCAAAGACTGTAGATGAACAAAGAGATACTAAACTTTCCCGACACTTTACATATTTATTTATTTGGGCAACAAAATTAATTTATAATTTTAAACTGGCCTTATAGGCAGAGTGAGGAGCAAAAGAAAGTTACTTACATAGATGCATACAAATTTCTTTTCAAAATATATTAGAAGAATTAAAGCCGATCAAGTGATATTGGGCATTAAAATCGTTAATTATATTAGTAACCGGTTCATGAAGGCCCTAGTTAGTTCTCCAGTAGCGTGTGGTTAGAAAATTGATGCGTCTTAAAGGCCTCGCGCCCGGATTTATATTAATAATGCCAAGAAGTGTAGGAGAATTGATGGATCCATTTAAAAGCTCAAAAGAAGGAGCACGTTTGTAATGGACCTGGATAAGGAGGCAGATGCAGGTTTCTGTTCCAGGGAAGAGGGCGGAGAGCGAATAACAGAAAACGTTTTTGTACAGACTCAATACGATCGATGTGGACAGAATAGTTAGGGGACCATACTCAGCGGCAATAGTCTAGGATTGGGCGCACGAGTGAGCAATATAGGGATTTTTTTATGTATGGGTCAGTAAAGTCATGCGACCACCTATGAATAAAGCCTAAGCGGCTTCTGGCTTTATTAATTATGACATCAATGTGGTCGTTAAAGTTCAATTTTGGGTCAAAAACCACTCCGAGGTCGAAGATAGAGTGTACTCGATCAAGGCAAACACTGTCTAAACAATAGGTGAAAATAGACGGGTGAAGTTTTCTGTGGTAAGACATAACTTTACATTTCTTAAGATTTAAGCACATGTTATGTGTGCACCATGCGCAGACTATATTTAAGTCATTTTGTAGTAGAAAATGGTGGCTAGGGTATTGAATTGGAAGGAATATTTTGGCGTCGTCTGCATATAACATAATTTGAGAGTGGTCGAAGACATTTACTAGATCATTGACAAATAAAATAAATAAAAGATGACTAATGTGGCTTCATTGGCATTGGACTGTAATAGGTTTGGACGTGATTCGTGACGTGAGACAGTTTCCGACAAAGAATGTTGTAATCAACTTTATCGAAGGCTTTGCAGAAATCAAGGTGGACAACATCTATCTGCAAGAACTTGTCAGCTTGCGTTAATACATAATTTGAGAACTCTAGTAAGTTAGTTGAGGTTGATTTTTGTCTAACAAAGTCATGTTGATAATCAGATATTATAGACCTGCAGAAAAATTCCATGTGTTTGCAAACAATATTTTCAAATAATTTGGGAATGCATGAAAGCTTAGCAATGCATCTGTAATTACTAATATCACATTTATTACACGATTTAAATAGAGGGATCGCATAGGACGATTTCCAAAAAGAAGGGAAGGAAAACGGATATGTTTGTATTTTTTGAGGATGAATGGAGGAATTTGATCTGGACCATAAGATCAGAAATAAACCTATCAAGAATATCGGTTGTAATTGTTAGATTAGGCATGAGGATGATAAGCGAGGGAATGGAATAGTCAAGAAGATTTGTGGTAGGGGGAGATTTAGAATAGACGCTTTGAAACAATTTCGCGAAGGTATTACAAACACATATCTGTTGGATCCATCAATTAATTTCCTTCATAGCACATAATGCGAGGATATACAGTATTTTTCCTTTTAATATTAACGTAATTCCAAAATTTGTTTGGATTCAATCGAATGACATTGCCAACATTAATAATATAATTTTTGTATGCTGCAATTAATTTATTTCTGAGCAAAGAATATTTGGAATAATCGTTCAAACAGGATGAGTGCTTGAATTTTATAAAGGCTTTGTTTTACAAGTTGCGCTTGAAACCTCGCTGGTGAACCACGGAGGGCTACGCCTACTTTCTTTGGAGTAGACAAGTCGATATAGTGGTAGAGATTACGGTAAAAGGTATCCGTCATATGCTCGATATTCAGAGTACCAATAAGTTGTGAAAAAAGTTGATGATTAATGTGTCTAAAGTTATAGCAGTAATTAGTTTTAGCATTAAGTGCTCTAGGGATGAAACAATCAAAAAACAAGTTAAGAATAACTGCTTGATGAAATATAGAGTTTGGAAGAGCATCTTCATTAGCAGGTAGAACTGTAGAGTACTCGGAGACATCAGTGAAGGTAAAATCCAAAAAGCGTCCTTGAGTGTTTGGAATTCCATTGATTTGCAGCAAGTAGTCCCCAGCGATGGTCCAAAATCCAATCAAATAAGGGCAGGTTAAAATCGCCGAGTATAATGAAGCTATGACCATTTCTAAATTCGTTTATCGTTGTCGTTATGGCCTCGAGATGACGTTGGTAGGTTTCACTTGGGGACGAGTGTGGAATATATAGACAGCATATAACAAGACGTTTGCCAAGCAACTCCACTTCGACGCAGAGAAACTCGATGTCATCGAATGTTGAGGTGTTTATCAATCTTGAGCTGAAGTCTGCTTTAGCAGCGACGAGAACGCCTCCGCCGACATTAAAAGTACTGTTTCCGCTGTTTCTATCCAGGCGGTAAATAATGTATTTCCTCATTTGTAACAGAGGAATTAAGCCATGTCTCGGTGAGTGCGATTATAGAGTAGTCCATTGTAAAAGATACTAGGGAAAGGTGGTTTAGTTTTGATTTCATCGCACTAGTATTGTGATAATAGAGGGATGCATTTAGGCGTTTTTTTTTTTAAGGAGGAGGGATTACCATCAGCCTTCATATTATAAATCGTGATGGGTTTCGATTTTTTTGATCGAGGTACAAACTATGCCTTGGCACCAGAAGTCAGTAGATACTAAATCCTCGTAATACTGTATAGTTAGTATTTTGAAGGATGCGACTTAATAGGGTTCAGCAAAGTTGTATTTGTACCACTTAGTTTTTGTGGCAACGCCAATTTCAGAATCGACATATTTTATGATATCTTCGTCATTAGTATTAGGCGCCAGCCCAGAGATAAATACCGATTTATGAGGAATTTGAGATACTACAGCGAACTGAATTGATGAAGTGAAATCTTTATTTATTGATGATTGACTTGACGCGTCAATGACAACGGTAGGGGGATCCGTAGTCACATCGGTAGTGAGACCGGTAGTGACATCGGTAGCGACATCGGTAGAAGCGTCGGTAGCAGCTATTTTAGGATCCGTGTCAACAGAAATATAAGATGTTACAATACAGGATTCCGCGTCACCGTCTACTGGAACTCCCGGAGGCAGAATCGAAGCACCGTGGCTTGCCTAGTTTTCATCCCAGTGTTTATAGGAGCGTTGACAGGAGACGAGGAGGCAGCAGCAGAACTGCTCGTATGTACAAGATCACATAGCTTGTTAAAATTAGAGCAGTGATTGTTGACTAGAGTTTGAAATCTTATTAATTCGCTTGTTAAAATTGATGTAGATTTCTTGCAAGCAGCAAGCATTTCTAATACGACAGCAGTAGAAAACTTTCTACATTTGGTGCAGAATGCACACAGCAAGCTCTGAACGCTCTGATTTATTTAAGAAACAATTGAACAGTACCTGTCATATGACTGCAAAATTATTCGAACATTCATGCTTTTTGTGTTCTTAAACACTGAAATAGCGTTTATAAACAAATAAAGTATTTATTTAATTATTAACTGCTAATAGTTAATTAAAAACAAAGCCTCGAATTCCATTTCAATTGTTTTCGATTTTATTTTCTTGCTTTACCCCCTGATAAACGTCAAATTTACCATGCTCGGGTTTTGCCCAGGATGCTCAATCAATTCATGCTGAGCTGATAGAGCGCGCTACGCTCTGAACGAAAAAAGAAACACGAATTGAGTGCTCTGAGCGCTCTGAACTAAAAAAGAAACAAAAACATATTTTTTGACAACTCAGGCTCTGCTCTGAACTAAAAAAGAAAAATGACTAATGGACTAATTTGACGGGCGATGACAACCGATTTATAAATTCATGGAAAGAGCATAAATAACAAAATACTATTGATTGTAGTTTAGACAAGACCAAGGGTTTTTGCCAATGCTCACAAGTATTCACATACGAGAAGCGAATTGCAACAAAAACCGTGTAAACAAATGGGTTTTGAAAGGAAGGAGGGGTATAAGATTAATATCTCTTTACTGCTCTGCTTTTATTTCTTCCCATGTCTGTGAACGTAAACACTGACTTAAATTTAACACTATGATTGTCAATTGGAGTTTTATTACGAAGAAAATATGACAAAAACATCGTACGCCAAATGAGTTCTAAATCATGCAAATGTCTTTTTTTCTAGAAATGGATTAATCCAAAACGATGTCTTCTTTTTTGCCTTTAAGGCAAGAATTAGTCGTTGATTATTCTTACGTGGCATTGCTGAAAATAAAATGTCCTGACAAAATTTAACCACCCAGTAAAAAAATAAAAAATTCTGGCATAACGATTTGCTTGACGACTGACAAAATCGTTCACTTTCAACGCTCGTCAAGCAAGTCATCCAATTTGTAGTACGGTTTTTCAAATTATTTTAACTTTTTGCTTAGCTTGACAGACAGACATGTCGTTTAATGTGAACGCTTGTCGTACAACTTCAGAATATCTTTTATTTTTGTTTGCCGTTTCGATGAGTAAATATCGGAGTAAAGTCAAAAATATGGGTCGAGCGTGGACAAAAACTTTTGCATTGTGCGAATATGCTGCGCAAACAAAAGCAACCAGCGCATTGTCAACTAACACGATGCAAATTATCGCATAACATTCGAAAACGTAATGATTCACAACGCAACAGAATGCACATCGCATAGTGAAAGCACCGTGTGTTTGCAAGGTGCAATCACAATGCGCATTTTGTTTGAATTTTTGAAAGCAGCAAAGTTTGGCACATAGTTTGTAACATAGAGAAATAATCGAGATATACCCTATAAAGCCTATATATTCGTAATCAGAATCAATAGTGAAGACGATATAGCCATGTCGGTCCGTCTGTCTGTTCATCTGTCCGTTCGTCTGTCCGTATGCCACCACTTTTTGGGCTAGGAGGATGAAATTTCATATCTGAGCTTTTGACAGAAAGAAGCAGTACAAGTGTAAACATTGTTGAAATCCGCTTACCAAACCCAAATTTTATTAAGACCAAATATTTAGATATTCAGACTGCCTACAGTTCACTCGTACATCAATTTTAGCCACACCCACTTTTTGGGGGCGTTTTTATCAAAAATTCGATTTTCATTAAAATGAATATTCAGTTTCTTAAATTGCTGAAACAAAATGGAACGACATTAAATGCCATAATTGACTCCAGTTTATTTTCCGCCCAATCAGGAGCATTGTACAAGATATGTAACTTATAATTGGGTCATCGTCATCAAACATAACAATTTCTAGGTGATCCCAAGGTCTGTAAATAAAAAAGCATTGATTTCACTCAACATGTTCCTGAATTCCTAGGTAGCAGCTGTCCTACTGGGGAGAAAATCAAGAGTTGTTGCCAGTAGGTTGTTGTATTTGTTTTACGTGTAAAATTTTCTTCACTGGCTACTACTGACTGGGGAAGTTAAAAAAAAAAACCACGGCTTATGATGGAGAAGTGAAAAAAACGGGTCTGCCGATAATTCTTTCTGCTTGTGTGCCTCGACAGCAGCCTAAATGGGGGGTTACAATTCGAGGCTATGTCAGAATTTGCATTCTAATTTCAAAATTAGGGGTACTTTACTTAAGACTAATTTGAATAAAATTCGATTTTCTAAAAAATACCAAAATGATTTTAATAAATTTTCATATTTGAACTAGTTTAGAAATATACTAACAGATGGCATACCACGTTTTTCGATAAAAATACGTACATGTACATATACATACATATATGTACATACATATTCTCCGCTATTTGATCAACGATTGGGCTTAAAATTAATATCAGAGCGGTATATGACAAATGGAAAAAAATAGCGTTTGATGTTTCGGGATTACCACTCTCATTTTTCAAAATTTAATTTTTTCTTATTTGGAAAAATTAGTAAAACAATTTTTATAGTCCTTGAAGTTCTCTATGATTCACCTGAACACCATATGTGGCCACGCCTACTTCTGAGGCCCCACTTACAAATAAAAAAATTTAAATCTCCCAGACAGGCATCAGTTCAATGTTATCAATTCCATCAAAAATGCGGAATCCACTTTCAATTCAGTGCTTATAAGATTGTAAACTTATAGCATTAAGTTGCATGTACTCGTGCACTTTTTTTTTTATTGATATCTCAAACACAAGTTTTTAATGAAAATATTTTTTTATGCAATTGGAATGGAAAAACTGGACAATTACATAAAGAAATCGTTGTCGAAAACCCTGTGGGGAATTACACGCCTACACATTAAATCGAATCGATTTTCCGTGTATTTTCATAATAACGGTGACGGCAAACATGTAAATCGTAAATCTAAATTCTGTAATTTTGTAAAAAAATTATGACGCATGGTAACCCAGTTGTATTTTCCATTCCATTGTAAAGCCAAAAAGAAGTGCACTTAAAGTAACACTTGTCTGACGCACCACGATTAACATTCAAACAAGTTTTAATAAGTATTATTAGGTCAAATTAGGGTTCTGCATTGGGTCGATGATGTTTTCTTGAATTTGAATGTAGTTTGTGTAGGAAGCGAAGTGACCATGGTGACGCATTGTGGTTTTGGATGATTCCACTTAATTAGATACATACATACATATGTATTTTGCATTTTTACGATCAACCGGCTTACCCGGCTTAGCCTATAATAACGAATTTTTGAATGATATTTTGCATTAAGTGTACTTGGGTGATTAATAACTTTATCCCAAGACCACGCGCATCAGACTATTGTCATCGTGTAGTAGAAAAGTGTGTTTGAATAATTATTCTTGTTGATCAGGTTATTGAAATGTGTCACGGTGTTATTTATTTTTTTATTGCGAACATTAAAATGAACATTATATCTTATCCTTCATTAGAAAAGTATTACACGTGTTAAACTATTCTACATATGTATATCCATACATTTAGGACAAGTATTGGTTTCGTGAAAAATTTCAAACTTGGGATTTTCATTAAACTTGACGTAATGTAATGTAATGATACAATCCCAAACAGTGGGTCCAATTGTCTTTGTCTGTCGGTCTGACTGTGATTTCGACTGCAGCGGAAATGGCTAAACGGTCTCTGGGGTCGCCGCAGAATTTTCATTCTGGCCGATTTCAATAATATAACGATATTATCGTATCGAACAGGGCTAGGCATATGCTATTGGGCAAATCATGGACATAAGTACGGTAATTCTAAAAATTGGTCTATTTCTTCTGCGATCAGGTTTAAATTAATGTATGTATATACATCCATACATACATATGTGCATATGCACATGTGTATGGATATAGTATGTATGTAAGTATGTATATTACAAAAAAAAATACAATACAATATTTGGCGCGACAGGTTCATGGAACTCAGGGCCTAGCTTCTCACAACCATTCGTGATGTGCGTGTTATATTTTTAACACGAATGGAAGGGACCTACTGTTTAATGCCGTGTTTTTTAATTTTTTTTTTCGAGAAGCATTACATATTTTTACTGAACTACAACGATAACTTCGAACATTTTATTCATGTAAAATTTCATCAAAAATCGGGTTTTTGATTGGAATGAACATTATTTCATTTATTTTTCTCGACGTTCCGATAGGGATCTCTTTATTGTTACTGATGGAGAAGAACATGCGAGACAAACAGAAATGGAGAACATGAGAGTAAATAGAAAGTGACGTAGTCGTCAAATGAACTCACAGGAAACAAAAAGGAATAGGCTTAATAGAAACTGATTTTACATGAATTGAATATCGTACATTAAAGTAAAGCGGCCACATGCCCGAAATCATATTCAAACATTTATGTAATAAAATTATCTGTCAAATAAAGCCATTAAGCGTTTTATTTCAATTTAAAGTTCTTCGCCTTTATAAAAAACATCCTTTATATTTAATAGAGTCGTGTTGATGCCACAAAGTCAAAGTTGATACCACCTTTATTTATTATCATAACTTCAATTGATTTTGATGATTTGAGTATTTTTCTTCTTACTGTTTGTGATACCGAATTTCCATTTTACCTTTTAACACGCTCCATAATTCAGATTTGAGCTCACCAGCAGGAACTAGAAGTAGTTTAATAGCGATTAAAACTGCAAGGGATTTCTCTAACGACTTTAAATTAAAAATTAAATTTAAGAAAAGCATTTAGAATATGTGTGTTACAATGTTTTATTTTTAATTATTTTATTGTCTCATTTTGATACAAAGTTTTATAGCAAGGTAAATGTAAAGCAACATTTACTTTTACTAAAGCGAACTTTCTTTTTAAAAGTAACTTTCCTTCGCCTGACAGTTATACTCTCGGATGTTTGTCAGACGCTCGCGATTTCTTTCGACCGTGAAAGAAATTTTAGGTGCTGTCTGTGGATCGAATCTCGAACGACTTACTGCGTAGTCCAACGCACTAACCACTTGGGCCCACAAGTATGTATTGGTTTCCTGAAAAATATTGAACTTGATTTTAATCAAACTTGACATTACTATGATAGAGAACTTAAAAAAATAGGGTCCGCCAATTCGGTCTATCTGTGACTGCAACTGCAGCCCAAAGGATTGAGGGGATCCATTTCAAACTTCACATCTGGGGTCTGTGGGCCCAGGGCCAGATGCAATATTGGAATTTTTATTTTAAACTCAAAATTAAGCCTCTTCACTTAAGGTCAAAAATGGATTTTCTTGAAAACGACTAACAATTTCGATAAAATGTCATATTTTGATTAGTTTGGCCATATTCTATGAGATGGGACACCTCATTTTGCGCGAAAATACGTACAGTTGTGTTCAAAATAATAGTAGTGCCCCTTAACAATTTATAAATTGAAATATTTCAACATAATCAAGGGCGCGGAATTTAAACCCAATTCCCAGAATTTTTATTGGAGAAAGGTTTAAAGATATAGAAACATTAAAATAGCTGTTTCATAGTAACAGTAAGGAAATATAATAGATAGTTTGAATCTTCAGTACAAATCGACTGTTCAAAAAAATAGTAGTGCGATTGTTTATTTCAAGAAATATAACAAAATATTGCGAAAAAACGGTAAGAAGTAAAGGACTTTAAGAAAATAGTCTGTTTTTTAATATTTTAAGAAAAAAATATAAATATAAATACATAATTAATATTAGTGGGTAGGGGAAAGCAGTACCCGCGAGCAAAGCGAAGTATACTAATTGAACTACTCCCAGAAGGAAATACGTACGCCGAAATTCAATGAATTTATTGGATGTACAGCTCCTATGATTGCTAATGCAATAAAATTCTAAAAAAAGTCGGAAACTTGTGGGCGCAAGTGAAAAATTTCACTCTTAGAGGGCAGGCGTGTATTAAGGTGCAGAAAATCCGATCATTCTGCGTCCTCAAAAGTGATCCAAAAGGCGCTTCAACTTCTTGTAAGCAAATTAACTATTCGTAGACGACTATTAGAAGAAAAACTGTTTACACGAACTCCTCGAAAAGTCGCATTTTTCACGGAGAAACACGTTAAACCTGGGATTGAGCGCGCGAAAAAACACCTCAAATAGCCAGTCGAAAAGTGGAGTAATATATTGTGGATGGACTAAAGTCAAATTATGTTATTTGGTAGCAATTGTTCTCAGCAATATATTCATCGATCACCCAATGCCGAATATCATCAAATGTACACCACGAAGATGTTAAAAAAATGTAGAACCAAAACAGTGGTGTAAGACTGTTTTCCGTACTACTGTGTAGGATCGATCCATGTGATTAATCTGATAATGGATCAACAATTGTATGTGAATATCTTGAACGGTGTTATGCTACAATATGCAGAATATGAAATGCCTCTAGTTTGGATCTTCCAACAAGATAATGACCCGAAACACACAATTAGATAGCCAAGGAATGGTTTCGTGGGAAGTGGATCAAGGTTATGTCATGGCCAGCACTGTCGCTTGACCTCAATCCCACATGAAATCTATGCGCCAATGTCAAGAATTGGTTTGAGAGGCTAAACCAAGGAACAATCGAGATCTGTGCCAAGTTTTCGAAAATGCATGGAGTAAGATTTCTCCGAAGAGGGGCCAAGATCTGGCGGACTCTATGCAACGTCGTTATAAGGTTGTCTTAAACAATAAAGGATTCTCAACAAAGGTCGAAGTAGAATTTTAGCTTTAAATTAATATTTTGATGAATTTACTTTTTATTTTTTTGTTTTTTCTTAGTTTTAATCAAATACTACTCTTTTTTTGAACAGTCAATTTTGATAGTACTTTTACAAAAACTTTTTTTTTTCTTAAGTACATATGTAAAAATTTATATTAAGGTTGCAATTAATTACCAAGTATGTAAACGTTAATGTTATAACATAACTATGTTAAAATGAATTTTATTTTTGCTATGACACCATTCTATACAAACGTTTCAGGTCCACTACTATTATTTTGAACACAGCTGTATAACGATATTTTTAAAAATTGGTTTTTTCTCGCGTTTTGAAAAAATATTTTTTATGTCCTCAAAAATGCAAAATGCCAAGTCCACTTTACTAGACTTCATGTATAAGAATTTCACACTTATCGTTTCAAACCACTGACTTTAACTACATACATATGTTACTTTAACTTTAATCCTGAATAGTTTATGAACCATCAGCATAAAGGTGCAAGTACGTGCACGTTATTTTAAAAAGCAAACATCGATTCGACGGAGGTTATTTCGAATGGAAACTCTCCATACAAACTCAGTTCTAAGGTCGTGCTGAAATTATTTGATTTTTTTATACATATGTAAATGTATTTTATTGCAGCAAAAAAAAAACAACAAACCGCGGCAAATTTAGAGAATTGATAAATGCAATGAAACTGAACCGAGATATAGCAAGGAACGATTGCAAGCGACCACCAGAGGTACTTTTTGAAGACATTGAAAATAATTTTGCGTTTGGATTAATCTCCGTTTATAAAACATCCAAAACATATAAAAATGCTGCCTTATTCAAGCAGAATGCTTTGATAAATTTGAAAGATTAATTAATTATTTCATTACAATGCATACAACTTTATGTTTCAGAATATTCACGCCTAATCTAGAAGTTCCAAAATATCTTCTGCAGTGCCTCTTAAAAATGTACGCATTTTTTATTGCAGGATATTTCATTCATTTAAATAGGAAGCTACGCTATCCATTTCCGATTTCACTATTAATCACTTGCTTAGTTCAAATATGAAATTGTTTTCTTACATTAATTGCAGTCACTTTTCACAAAACAGCTGTTTTACAGTGCCAACTTCGAATTCGAAATACTTATAGGTAATGTAGTTTACCCGGGGTACTCTACGATGCATATGGAAAGTGAAAGTGAAACGAGCGAGTAAAGTGAATCTCAGATACGGCGTATTCTACGATAGGGGTGATTTTCATACAATGCTGAACAGAATTGTACTTTTCAACTTTCTAACGATGACAAGTGCAGCACAAAATGTACCTATGTTTCTTTATATTTTGTCATGTGATTACATACATATGTATGTATGTATATATTTGTTCGAATTGTCCAGCAAGTAAAAGAAAGTTATCGCTTTAAGAAAAGCAAATAACATTTCTGTGTTATTAAATTTGCAAATTGATGCTAAAATATTAATTGTTGTTTTATGGTGCAAGCGTCTGTCGTGGTCATCAAAAGTTCTCATGGGTAATCTTTGGTACATTTCAACTGAAATGTTAACCTACACCCACTTAATAAAAGGCTGGTAGAATAGTTTAATATAATATGTTTTATTTGTATCACAGGAGTAATAACATTCATTTGACGTGATTACAGGCTAATAAAAGACGCAAAAATCGAACACATTTGACTTTAGATATTTAACGTGGACATTTCGTTTACTGCAGATTATTAAAAACATGTAATATTGATTTTCAAATGAAATTAAATAAACTTGTAAGTAAATATTGTACATACATATTTACACATTGTTTACAGTGAATTACTTGTATTATTCGACTATGATACAACATTTACGAATCATTATGATAAATAAAATGAGACTAATTTCTTAAAATTCATTAAAGTGAAATGATGTAGAAATAAATTAATTACATATACTATAATAATAATTGAAGAAAATAATTTACAAATAACATTTAACTAAATTGCGGATCATTGTATGATGATGCGTATATGTATGTACGTATGTGTGAATGTGTATGTGAACGATATATTCTTATTCAGAAACATAAAACAAAATACTTTCATGTGTTGCTCTAATGAACTTTGCAATTAATGAACATCAAAGTAAGGTCATCAAATCTGTTAACTTTTCGGCATCTCTCGCGCTCGCACTGCAAAAAAAATGTGTATTAGAAAGTTATCCTTGCACAAAACACAAGAAAATACTTACTCTCGAGCGCATATACCATGCCAAGAATCACAATAAGGAAAAACAGACTCATGCTGATTATAAGAACAGTGACTTGTTTTCCTCTGCTACAAATGCCTCCCGTTGTCTTCCTGGATGATCCGCCTTCACCATTGACCATAGTAAAGTGCGTTGAACTGGCCACTGACATTGTATCCACATCTTTGGTTTTAATGAAATTTAAATTCGGTTCAATAGAAATCACGGCATCCTTTCTTAAATCTGATGGATTCGAAGCGAGCATTAAATTAGCGTTGTAGTTTGACCTCAAAAATTCTTTTTTGCTGTCCAGATACGATTTATTTTGTTGTCTATGAATTTCAGCAAATCTTTCTAAGTTTGCTGCCGTTAATAATAAAGATCCCGAAGAAGCGCTCTATAATTTATAAAAGTAAGAAATTTGTACGGATTAGATTTTTCTCGTAAGTTTTTTTATTTTTTGTTTTATTTTCAGTAATATGTTCTAAATATTATAATATTCCTTACTTGTGTACTGCTATTGCTGTCATTAGATCCCTGGGATGACCGAGATCCTCTTTTTGGCTGACTTTTTATGTTATTCCTATTCGACGGAATGGAACGTCTGTCTGTTGGTCTTTCGCCATGGAATGGCATTTCTTGTTTCACTTTATTCTTGCGATCCAAATGTGCCGTATTTAATATCTTTCCATCCGTCTTGAAATTCCTTGAGACTGTCGATGGATTTGAATTAGATTTATTGCTATTGTTTGATGACGGGGGAAGACTTGATCCAGCCAAAGAGGCGCGAGGAATATGCCATGATTCATTCATCTAAAAGACAAAGCATTAAATGTTAAATTTACTTTCTATCACAATTTTTTGTTGGGATAACGAACAAACGTGCATTCACTCTTAACCGCAAAACTAGTTTTGACCGCTTCATTATTGCCAAAGGAAAGAATATGTAATAAAATAACTTGAATCGTTTTATGTTAAACGGTGTTCTTATAAGGCCCTTTCTCTTTTAAGAATTCTATTTATAAAATTTTGACGCATACATTAAGAACTAGTATAATTACTCTTGTTCTTCTAATTGTTTCTAACAATCAATCACTAATGCACACGTACACGTTTAAGTGTTTTATAATTAAAATTCAATCTTCAATCAAATCAACTAGCTAGCTGACTACTTACTATGACCCCAACTTACATTTTGATTGTTTTTTTTTTTATTTTTTTATCCAAAATCACAGAAGTTTTGTTTAGTGCACTTTACGTATTATAGGATTTATCACAATTGTTATTCCGATCAACCTTAAATGTATTCAGACCTTTTTGTTAACTTTGAATTCATTAAAAACAAAAACAGAAAACTGAATTCATCAGTGCAATTTTTTTGAATAGGATCTTGTGTTGCAAAAATCGATTAACCAATTCACCGAATATTCATTCACGAGAACCGATCTATCCAACATCAAGAATCAAACTGAATCAAGGTGACTAGCAACACCTCCGTTTCACTTTGCTTTTGTATTCTAAAGCAAAACCGCTTATTTGCCGGATATTCGCTAGGCTGGTACTTTGTGTCTGTGTAATGTCTGTGCAAGTGTGCGCACTTATTAAACAGAATAGGAAACCTGATACTTCCAGATACAATAGTAAGTGATCAGCTGAACCAGACTCGCAACATCTTCAACACGTCAAGAGTAGTCGACCGACGACAACTACAGTGGCAGTAAAATTAGAGGTTACTCAGAAGAAAAAAAAAACTATTAAAGAAATATTTTTATGGATATGTTGCTTGGAAATTTTAGCGGTCAAAATCTATTAAGAATGCTGGTGACGATGACAATAAACATAGCTGGGGAAACCCCATAAGATATGCACTGTTTCACGGTTATAATTTTATACCGACGTTAACGTTGTCACGTTTCTTGTTGTTGTTTTTTTTTCTTAAATTCTAAATATTAATTTTAAAGAGAAGTAAGTTCCCTTAAGGGACGTAACAATAAATGTTCGTATACTTATGTTACATTATTTTTTACAACTCATGTCTTTTGAGAACTTATGGTAGCATTACAAACATATGTATGTAAGTATGTGTATGTAGCTTAGGTTTTATTTTTAGTTATTCACGAGAAAAATTTATAATGAATCTAATTTTATGGACTGCACATGCCTAAAAATCGATCTTTGATAAATGCCTTAACTTAACCTGTTTTTTTTATTAGATGAAGGATTACGTTTGAGTCAAGGTCGATTATAGTTACAGTTTGTCGTTTTTCTCCCATTTATACATATAGGGCAACAATTGAGCGCGAGATTTAAATCAAACTGGATAAGTTAAAAAAAGTGGATTCGCCAATTCTATCTGTCTGGCTGAACAAATTTGGGAGCATTTAAAAAAAAAAAACCTTTTTCTATAAAATTTAATTATCGCGGTACTGCGCTCAAAAATCTAGAATGCCGCGCTTATAAGGGGTGTACTTTTAAGCCAGTAGTAACTTTGATTTTGAACAAAACACATGAGATTTCATTAAAAAGTCATTTATTTGTGTTCAATAATTAGAATTCAAGCATTCGTGGCCGTATGGCTTCCAATGCGTTGCTTATTATTGGTTTGTAATAGACTAGCGACTTTAAGTATCCCCAAAGAAAATAATCAAGAGGCGTCAAATCACAAGATCTTGGAGGCCAATTTACGAGTCCATTACGCGAAATTGTGCGTTCATCGAATGTGTCCTTCAATAAGTTGATTGTTTCGTTTGCACCGTCCGATGACTGTACCAGCTCACAGACCGCACCAAACTATGCATTTTTTGGGATGTAACGGGGTTTCGATAATTTCTTGTGTATTATGTATCTTCGCTCCAAATGCGACAATTTTGCTTATTGATATACCAATAATACGGCGAATAGCGGTCTCAGATGGTTAACTATGTCGGCTGTAAGATGGTGCAAGTGCCGCAGAACCATAATTTTGGAACCAAATTTTTAAAATTTGGTACAGTTGTTGAAGCGTGTATGTCATCACGATGCAATCTGACAATAGACCTTTTCGCCGTTTGACGTTTAAGCTGTCAATTCTGTAGGCCACACAATTTTTATTTTCTATGAGAAATCTATTAAAAGCGGAAAGAATTGTACAATGGATGTCAGATCCAAAAAAGTAAAATATTTATTTATAATTACCAAATGTTTTTGTGGTAAATATTTACAAAAGGGACTTTTCCCCCCCCCAGGGCATTTTTGTGAGCAGTTTGACCTACACATTTATGTAGTGGTCGCAAACATATAGTTTACGAGATATAGAAATATATGTGGGGTTCATATATGTAGTTCCCTCCGGTCATGTTTTACAAATTTACAAAAGGGAGAGTTCTTTTAATTTGCGGTGACCCCAAAAAGAGGCGTTATTTCAAGTATTCAAAGCTAAGTAGACACATCACCCATATGTGAATGTTTTAACATGGTGAACGTGTTTTATTTAGATTTTAAACCTATATCTTGTTCGATTAGTGAAATAGGTAAATAACCAGTGTAATACCTATCATCTATTAATAGTAATGATTAAAAGCACTAAGAGCAAAGACCTATCACCTCTATAATTGTTTCTTTTTTGCGGAAATGCAGAGTAAGGCACCCAATTTTTAATTCATATCATATACTCTATGCACACTGGATGATTTACATAATAACTAAATAACAACTATTTAATTAAAATATCACAAGACTGTAAACTATGAGTGCTTAATTCTGAACACGTAGAATATACATATGTATGTATTACTTACATTATAAATCAAATGCAACATATTTTGGCTTATTGAACTTTTTGAACGTTTGTCGTCATACCGAGATAACATATACATACATAAATAAAATTTCTTACTTTCTTTCAATACATTTCTTTAACTCGTGTTCATATTCCGGTTAACATATTCTTTATATTATGTAATTCGTGCTCTATAACACAACCCCTTTTAATTGACATACAAGAGGTATATTATCGCCACACTTGATCGTGGTAGAGTCTTTTTAATGTGATTGTTATTTGTTTTTTTTTCTCTCAGAATCCACCAGTAATCCAATTATTAACTAGAATATACTAAAAGCATTACAAAAAAAACCAGTTTGTCCAAATGAAAACATTATTCAAATTGTTGTTCATTAACAACGAATAGACGTAAAAGCAGCGTTAGAAAAAGCCAAATTCTCATGCAAAAATAGAAACACGCGAGAATCAAGAAAGAAGAACAAAACAAATATTCATTGATATGCCATTTCTGAAACAAGCTGGCGGTGAAGTCTCTGCCGTACCAGTCCACGACGTCTTTTCGTATAAATTTGAACGCATAATTAAGAGAGGAAAGGTCGGCATCAAAATCAATCACTACTTATGCCAGGCCGTACCACACGCTCATAGCGAAGTCCCCAGGTGTACATGTATCTTAGCAAACCAATTATCTTTATTGGGGCAAGAGCCCCATCGATACTCAATTTTGTGATGCTCTTGATCAGATCTAATTTTATTTAAATAAATCACCCGAACGCGTTTTACAAACCAAATTGATTAAGGTAGTTTTCTTTGAAATATTTATATTGTTTTGCATTCTAATTTTATATTATTAGTTGCGATTAGTTTGTACATACATACATTTGTATGTATATGTTTCCATACATCAAGAAGGAATGTTTTTTTTTATATAAATAGAAATTTTATTAAATTCTAATTTATTATTACTGGTGTTTTTATGTTTATACCCTATCCAGAGGGTATATTAAATTTGATACATAGTTTGTAACATAGAGAAATAATCGAGATAGACACTATAAAGTAGATACATATGTTTATGTATATATATGTACATTAATTCGTAATAAGTATCAATAGCGAAATGGATTGAGGCAGGTCCGTATGTACATGTCCTTAAATTTTCAGCTAGGAGGATGAAATTTCATAATCTGGGCTTTTGAGAAAAGATGCAGTACAAGTGTAAAAAATGTTCGTAATAATTTAATAAACAAATGCAGTATGCCACGTCTACTTCAGTTGGGTGGATACAAAGGAAGAAACATAAGGTATTATACCAACCATCAGATCCAGAAGGATTATAGATTTTTTATAATAAAAAAAAAAAAAAAATATGTAATTGGCGCGATAGGTCCATGGGATCCAGGGCCTAGCTTCTCACAACCATTCGTGTTGTACGTGGAATATTCTTTACACGAATGCAAGAGACCTACTGTTTAATGCCGTGTGCGAAGGGCAATGTTTTATTTGAGAAGCTATTTCATGGCGAGTACCACTCGTTCCGTAGTCTAACGCACTAACCACTTGAGCCACGGCACCAACTTTTCTACATGTTTTGTTTCAATTCTAAGCTTTGTTATAACTTGTAAACAGGGGTGGATTTAAACTGTTGGCGTCTTGAGCTTTATGAGGCTTACTATTAGCATGAATGAACGGATCGTATGATACCCTATGCTCCTTTCTATGTAACCCCTATAAAGTGGGCGTGGCCATATTGCATTTTGTACTGCAATACGACGATAACGTCGAACGTCTGAGGATGTTACATACATACGTATAAAATTTCATCAAAATCGGTTTTTTAATATAAATGCCCCCAAAAAGTGGGCATGGCCAAAACTTTTGTATAAGTGATTTGTAGGGAATCTAAATGCCTAAATATTTGGTCTTAATGAAAATTTTCGGTTTCATATAATTTAGTGAAGTTATGAAAAAGTGGGTGTGAAAGTGGGCGGATTTGAAAATTGTTTGTAGTTTTATCCTCCTAGCTCAAAATTGAAGGCCCAAAAAGTGGTGACATACGGACAGACGGACGGACGGACATGACTCAATCGTCTTCGCTATTGATATTGATCACGAATATACGTACATATATACATATATATGTACTTTGTGGGGTCTATTTCGATTATTTCTCTATGTTACAAACTATGTGTCAAACTTAATATACCCTTAGGATAGGGTATAAATATTATAGATTCAGTTAGCATTATGAAGGTTCAGGGTCGAGGCGATGTGTGGTGTACGCATTTGCAGATTTGAGGGAATTCTGTAAAGCGACGCAAAAATCGTAGCACTTAAATATACATATACATTTTTCTTGTTTGTGAAAAATAGAAACCCGTTCATTTTATTATAACTTGAATATACATATTTATTTAAAGAGTTTCATTTACATACATACATATGTACTTACATATGTACATACATGTAACATATGTGCATATGTATACTATGTCAGTGCATATAACAAGAATTTCCTATGTACAGAGTGCTGCATTTCATTATAAAAGTACACGTAAAGTACGTACTTGCACCTTAATATGATACCATAAGTTTACAATCTTATAAGCACTAAAATTCAAGACTTGTTCTTCTTACACATGAGGCCTAATAAAGTGGGCGTGTCATTCTGTATTTTTGAGGGCACTATATATGATAACTTTTAACGGATGTTATCTTGGAAGTTTCATTGAAAAAATGGTTTTGTCAAAAAACGCCCCAAAAAGTGCGCGGGACACCCTATATTATGTTTGAGTGAATTAAAGTGAATTTATCGCCTATAAATTCTGTCCTAATAATTTTTTTCAATTTCTAGTCAAAATCTGAAAATATTGGAGAGTTTAAAAAAGTGGGTGAGGCCGTTTCAAAATTTAGTACGCCATATCTTTGTATATTTCTCATATTCCTCAGTTATTAATTTTAAGCCCAATCGTTGAAGAAATAGCCGAGAAACAGCCAATTTCTAAAATTACCGCACAAAACGTGGTATGTCATCTAATAGCATACATACATATGTCCACACTAACTCCTCATATATGAAATTTTATCAAAATCGTTAGAGCCGTTTTCGAGAAAATCCAATTTTAGTGAAATCGGTCATAAGTAAAGTACCTTTAATTTTGAGGTGAGAATGAAAGTTCCAATTTCGACTCTAGGGATTATCCCACAGACCCTAGATATGAAGTCTAAAGCAATTCCGTTTAGGCTGTAGTCGAATAGACACACAGACAGAATTGGCACTTTTTTAAATTAAATTAAAATCTCGAGTTCGAAATTTTTCACGAAACCAATACTTGACCTTACATTTAACCAATTACTTGACCAAACCAAACTTACATATGTATGTAAATGTATGTACATACATACATGTACATACATATGTAGGTGCAAGGAAAAAGCTTTAGTTTGATGTAAACTATCTCAACTATAGTTACGACTGTTGAAATTTGAAAATCAGTTAAGGGTTGACTTTGATCTCAACCAACAAGACAAAACGCAACAAATAATATGCATCATCTATTGTAAGAAGAGTTTCTTATTCAAATGGATTCAAAGAACTTATGGGCTAGAGCGACGGTTTCCATTTTGATGATGAGTCTGCAGAAATTTGGTTTTCCATATTCTCAGTAGAGAAGTACCCTTCTTCGCCCTTACAGATTTCTGTCCGGGCTTTGTTTTGCCGCCAAAAACTTTTTAACTTTGTTAAAAGTTTCATATATTATTCCCGGAGTAGAATCTCAATATTTTCCATTGCAGTTTTTTTTATAGGCATATTAATAGGCTCTTATTTTGTATTTGTCATATGCTTTCCATAATTTCTCGTCAAATCAAGGTTATCGTGGTGGGGTACAGAGTAATACCACATATCATTTGTGTTGCTGCGTTTTCGATGACATATCTGCTGTTTGCCACTAGTTTTTCCCATTGGTACCTACGCGAAAATACGTCCAACGGTAATTTTAAAAATATGCTATTTCTCACTGTTTCTTCGCTGAATGAGTTTAAAATTAATGTGTGCGGAATATAAGGACTAGGCAAAGATATAGCGTACTTTCATACAGCCACATCCACTTTTTAAAACTCCAATAAATTTATATTTGGTCTAGAAATTGATAAACGCTATTAAGACAAAATTGATAGGCGATAAAATTGTCAGACGTGCACTTTATTTAATTCGCAACCAAAGTTTTCAGATCAATTTATTTTTTAATATCACGGATACAAATTTTGTTTAAAAAATAAATTATATTTGTTCTGTTTTTACATAAATTTACATTTGCGTAATTATTATATGACTTCATTGTCCGAAACAAATGAATGGCTGTATCCAATATTTGACCTTTTAGAACATGTACAAATTATTTGATCATTTATTCTGCCGTGTTCATTAAAAATCATAATTGCTCATGATGTTCTATGACTTCATTTGTGTTGTAATATATTAACATAATTTGAAAACCGGATTTTTAATTCCGATGACGGTGGAGTTCAACACTCCATTTCAGAAATATTTTTAATATTTAAAATTTCTTTAAAATAATTTTAAGACGCGCCCGAAGATGTACAAATTTTGTATACTTGCTATAAAACTGGCACATGTGTAGTCTCTAACATATAAATTGTAATATTCAAGTGCCATATTTTGTAAATTAACTCCAAAATGTAAATGCCCTTGACGCGTTTCTTTATTATTCTATTAATATCAGAATGAGCAAATTGTCAACCCATGACCTTAACTGTAAAAGTGCCTAATCAGGTAGCATTATTGCATATAACACAATATAAAAAAGTCAACTGCGGCAAAACATAATCGCAGACTAATAAAAACTATTTTACTGTCGTTAACGAACTCAGTTAACATTGAAATAATTATAGCACTCGAAATATCTTTGAGTCAAGGACGTTGGGACTTCAGCTATATAGACTCTTGCTACGCTTTAAAATATTAAATGGTTTTTAAATATTAAGCACTCACGTTGACGGCTTTATTGCTCACATATGACAAGTAGGTAGATAAGTACGTTAAGATGTGAAAAAATGAATACACGCTAGTTGAATGCGGATATTGAAATATAAATGAACTCTTAGCTGCTAAGCTGGTAATTTCCTTAGTATTTTGAGTATTTAATTAATTGGATTTTTATGAATTAATATATTTCGTGTTTCCAGCTACAAAATTCAGAAATTTAATTAGCTTAAATCGTTGTACATTCCTTGTTTTAATATTGTTGCAACGAAACCATTCAAACCTGTTTTTGCACGGATTCGAAACAGAAACAGAAAAATGTAGCATACAACAACTTATGGTATAGTGTTTGAATCCGGTTGGAATTGTTGTTTGCTTCGCTAGAGACATTACTACTAAAGGGCTACAGCACAGCATTCTACAGCAAAAACCTTAATTACGGGGTCTTATTGGAAGGCGAACTAATTTGTGATTGCCAAGGACAAGAAAACTTCCTTTTGTGAGAAAATACATTTTAAGCATGCGTTTGTGCAGCCAATATATGTACATACATACATACATATGTATGTGTAAATGTAACTCAGATGAGCTTGGGTTTCATTGTCACTTCCGTTTAAATAGTTGGTGTTGATGTAGGATTCAATTAACTTTAATGAAACTACATACACCTACAACACCATACGTAATTTTGATTTGTGGTTTTAGTAATATTTGTGTATGTTATTTTTTTTTTTTAAAGGTTAAAATTCCATTCAGCGTTAATTTTTCGTTACGATCACGGGATGTGCATGTGGCCATTGCAAAGAAGTCTCTAACAGTTGGTCTCAAAGGTCAGGAACCTATAATTTCAGGTGAACTTTGTGCTGAAGTTAAATTAGAAGATTCTGTTTGGGTATTGCAAGACACAAAAACCGTAGTTATCACACTCGAAAAGGTTGGTGTAATTTATATTGGCAAGTGTTTGTTTATAAAAAATAACTATCGTTCAAGATTAATCAAATGTCATGGTGGGATCGGTTAGTGAAGACGGATCAACCAATTTCGACGAAAAAAATTAACCCGGAACCATCAAAGTTATCAGATTTGGATGGGCAGACCAGAAGTGTCGTCGAGAAAATGATGTACGACCAAAGACAGAAGGAATTAGGTTTACCTACTAGCGATGATAAGAAAAAGCAGGATCTTCTTCAGACGTACGTATATAATAATAGAAGTAAACTTCTTAAACATTTATTTAATGGGTTTTTTATTTTTAGATTTATGAAGCAACATCCTGAAATGGACTTTTCAAAGTGCAAATTTAATTAACGTGCAGAGCTTGTTTTAACTGACTTTCAATAAAATAATATTGTTTACTAGTATTATAATTTCTCACAATTTTCTACATGTTGGGATCAATAAAATACATATTTTAGTTTGATTTACTTAAGATTAGCATGTTTACATTTTTAAGTAGCTCGTTAAATGAAGAAAGCTGAAAGTAGTGAAGATGTAAATCTTAGGCAGGCATAATGACTTGCGAGAATCGGTAAATAAAAGAACGTCCAACATACATATTTTTACGTCAATTTCTTTTGCTTTCTTGATTTCAGAGGTTTGATAATTCAAATCATTATATGAGCTTATCTGATTATTAAATTTGAAACAATATAACAATTTCTTACGGAAGACATTATAATAGATTCTGTGTACATATGTGTATGTACACAACTATGTAAAAATGAATTATGTACGGGGATCCATTACCGGTATGTTCCTAAAATAAATGTAGATGCACATACATATGTAGATCATATCTGTTTGCAATATTAGTTCGTATAGTTTTGATTGTGTCATCTATTGTTCTTTCCTTAATTCGATATATCTTGTTCCTTTTATTATTTGCACAAGTACCTAATAATATATATGTATGTACGTACATATGTACCATATATGTACATGTGTGTTTTTTTAAAGAAAAAAATGCAATCGGAATTGCTGAAGGTATGTTGTTAAAAAAATAAATTTGCTCACTTTAAATAAATTTAACGAATGAAAAGTACCTACGATTTGTTATAGATTCGAAATTGCTTTTGATTAAATTGTAAGTTTTATTGTTGTTTTATCCGGACGTTTTATTTTTAATTGTTTTGCGAATATCATTTTCGACATACTAGTACATACAATTATATTCAGCTAGGTAGTATGGTTGATTCAAGCTAGAGGTAGGACCCGAAATATCGGTTAAGTTCATTGTGATACCACATTCATATGTAAATGTATATGAACCATTGCATGGATGCCCAAGACCTATTGATACAATCTGTTCGTGAATTATATTCACCCTTATTGGGGAAGTTGTCTGTCGTCTCTGAAAAAACGACTGCGATAACTTGGTATTGCGTATGTCGTCTCAAAAAGCGATGTTCGAACGTATTTTAGACGACTCGTCGCATTGCACTCGTCGTTTGTAGGTTATATTTGTGTTCTCGATAATTTTGGTGACGAATTATTTAAAAATGCAAAGAAAAGTAAGTTAATAGTAAAAAAAAGAGAGTCGATTGTTTTTTACAGGTGTGAATGTAAATAATCATTGGAGGTGCAAAAAGTGAATAGAGTGAAAAAATAGAGAAAATGCTCACACTGGAATTGAATTTTGTTAGATCTTTCTTAATTTCCTGTCTTACAAATGTATAATTCCATTAAATAAAATACATAAATTAACCAGCTGGTCCGCTTTTGTACATAAATATGTATGCACATGTGTGAAATGTCATTACATACATATCTATGTAAAGTAATTAGTAGTCTACATAGTTTGCGTAAATACCCTACATTCAGGACTTAGAGCTGAGAAGTTACAGTTGAACGGATCATTTCCATCTGAAATTTCCTACTTCCTTTCATACTTCTCGTCCGCACACTGGGAATTTCCTCGCAAGTATGTATGAGCAAAATTCACATGAGCAATACATTATGCAAAAAAACGCTGTTGGTGCAAACAGGAAAAAAATCAAACTACACTCACCTCGCTATACGGCCAGTCAATATAAGTTAGTCTTGGAATGAATTAAAATCAATAACGCTGAATCATGTTTGGAAGAAACTATGGTCAGAATGCATTACCAATGGCCAACCTGATGCTGATCCTGTTATCCTTGAAATTGGACGCAACATCTTAAATCTGGCAATGGAAATCAGATTTGATAATTTAAATAGAAGAGCACGATGTCAGCCGCCTTCTTAACGCTGATAGAGGTCCGCTTACAAATGAAGAGTTAATGCAGTTGGGATCAGATGAAGAGCGAGGGTTTCGAGGTTCAATCCCCAGACAACACTTAAGATTTCTTTGATGGCCCCACATCTCACGAGTGTCTGAAAAACATCCGAGAGTATATATGTCACGAAAGCTTCTTAAACTGCCCTTCGGAAATGGCATTAAGCAGTAAGTCCCTTTTATTCGCGAAAAGAAGGCTGCTTTCCTAAATGCAGCACTGCCTGCTTTGTAAATCAGCAATCATTCCTAAATGCAAACTCAAAATGATGACACAACGCATTACGTTCCGAAATGTATTGTAAACGAATATATTGCGCAAACAAAAGCAACCAGCGCATCGTGAACTAACATGACGCAAAAGATTTTTGCACCCGTTTTTGGTTTAGATTTAAAAAATATTTCATAAATATTTCGTTGTTCCCAGCACCACAATTGTTAAGGAAATGACTATGAGTTGCAATTAATTTGTCACAAATTGTTTCAGACTAAGAAAAAAAATTGTGTGCATCGCATAACATTCCGAAACCTCATAATTCACAACGCAATAGAAAGCGAAAGCATCGCTTGAATTTTGGTTGAATTTAGGAAAGCAGCCTACACGCACAACATGAATGGTTGTGAGAATCTAGGCCCTGGGTCCCATAGACCTGCCGCGCTAATTATTTTGTATTTGTTTTGATTGGACAACCCAAAATATTCGCGACATTTTAACCCGAATATTTGTGCATTGTATGAGGCCTATAACTCACACTTTATTTTTCAGTTCTCCTCTGGATAGAAAGTATTTATGGGTTACGAGCGGTTACGAGTATCTCGTCGTAGCATCACTTTTTGTATGTATGTATGGGTATGGGTATGGGTAATTTCCTTCATGTTTACAATGAACAAGAAAAAGGGTGGGTGTTTGTTTTGATTTGTCGGATGAAAACGAAAGTTCTCCATTATTAGTACTGATTTGTCCAAAATTCGACAAATGTCGGGTGTCGTTTTCATCAGACGACTTCCCCAATAAGAGTGATTAGCAATGCTTAGGCCATACATTTGCAAAGCACAATAACAAATAAAAGGGGAAGAAGCCTGTTAGAGGATTTCACAGGCTTATAAGAATTTCTGGTAACCGAGACACACTTTCAGCAAAAATGCTGAAATGTTCGATCCTCGACCTCACATTCGTAATTACTTAGCTCCATAGCTCAAAGGACAACGGGGAAAGTTAGGACGTACTATACGCATATTAACCACCTGGTTAGAAGAGAAAACTCACCTAAATAAAGCGCAAAAAGCAGGACGGAAGTCAAACGCCTTCGATAAGGATTGTTTCTCCGTTTATGCTCAGAGATGCCAACTACTGACAAGTTGAAACAAATTAGGGCCCGCATTTCTAGGGTGTGTGATGGATTTATTCCCAAGAGAATGGCCACTGATATACATTGTTCCGTCTATAAGTGAAATGTTGAAATTGCGCAAATAGGGATTTGAGTTTCATCGCGTAACGAGACTCTACCAACGGTCAAGAGGAGGAAACACCTTCACTTAACTCCAACGCCAGTATAAAATAGCTCGAAAAAGCTTAAAATGATAATCCAGCTGTAGTAAAGGATCGAACTATTATGATGAAAATCGTTAGGCGTATGGCTTACTAAGTAGGAGGTGATGAAGAATCTGAACGCCTTTTGGGCATCAGCTCCCAAGTGTCCAGAGATGCTACTTAGCATCGTCCAAATTTTTTTTTCATGACAACTAGAAGCCATATTAGGTGAAGAAGTTCTGGTAGATCCGCAAGTAAGAAGGTAACAGAGGAAGAAGTCATAGAAGCTTTTAACAGATTCGGGGATAAAAAAAACGCCTGGACTGGATAGTATTTCCAGCGTAGCTCGAAAAACCACAATTGAAAACCCGACCAGAATTATTCGCGTACGTAAACAACACATGTTTGAGAAAGGAAATGTTCTCAGATTTATGGAAATATCCAAAACTGGTACTATTTCCCAAGGGAAACAAAAAGAATCCCCCAGGAAACCCGTCGTCATACCGAGCAGAAAATTACTTCAGGACAAATACTGGAGCGCATCGTTTATTAAAATATAGGAGGGCTAGAAGAACACCAACCCTGCTTCCGGAAGGTCCGATCAACAGTCGACGCCATAAAAAATTGTAATTGCATATAAAAGGCACAAGATAGAAAGAAGGGTCTAAACGGTACTGCTCTGTCGTTACACTTGATGTAAAAAATGCCTTCAATTCTGCATACTGGAAGCATATTCTGGGAGTACATCGAAACATGAGGGTACCAGACTATATTTTCAAAGTAGTCACAGATTACTACCAGCAGAGGTTCCTAACGTATAACACAGATGACGTTGCGAAGGAGTATGCGGTCACTGGAGGGGTACCACAAGTCTCGGTTCTGGGTCCCTTCCTATTTAACCTAATGTATGAGTCTTAGACTAGATATACCAGACGAAGCTAAAGTGATAAATTTTATCGACTACATACAGAAAACGGAAGCGGTACTGACCAGTACCAGAAAGAAAAAAGAAACCATTACACTTATGGTAGGTAGGTATGAGATAATATCCAAGTCGGTCATGAAATACCTTGGCGTAATGATTGGAGGCTCTCATTTAAGGAGCATCTGGAGCACGCAAGTAGAAAGGCTTCATTAGTGAATAAGGGGCTCACGGGAGTTATGTATGTCAAATATCAGAGGACCAAGAGAGTGAGGTGTGCATTTCGCACAACTTCAACCGATCCAATCTGTGTCATTGCAGGAACAACATTACAACACCATACTGGCCAAAGAACTTTAAAGAAAATATGAGAGGAGCTGTCAGGACAGTGAAGTGGTGCACGGCGAGGAGGCAACGAGGAGCTTGGAGAATGGCAGTAGTATTGGAACCTGTCAACGAAAGGCCGATCGACTTATCGTCTTATCCCCGTCATTCAAACGTGGATAAGGCTCAAGTATGTTGGAGACTTTTTTGAAACACAGGTTCTAAGAGGCTGTTTTTGATTATACCTCTATCAGTTCAAGTACGACGGCTCCCCAATCTGTCAGTGCTGCGCAGACACAGCGGAAGATGTGGAGCAAATAATCTTCCAGTGCCCATGGTTCCACACTCAAAGGAAGATAATCACCTCTATCGCGGAACCCAACTAATCTGGGAAGATTCGATCAGTTGTATGTATGTATAAACCCTGTGTTCGATTAATGGGTTGAATGCTGATTAAAATCTAAAGAACAGCCATGCATTTGACTAATTATGAAATAAAAAATGTATCCGTACTACGTACGAAAAAACAATAGAATGCATAAAAACCGCAGCACTGGGGATGTTAAAGACTTCATATGCGTCTATGAAATTCACACCAAGGATTGTAATATTAAAGTACTCGTATTGGCAATTAAAGCGGTTTTATTTTTAAATAAGGATAGAACGTTTGCATTCCAATGCCTTAGTAGGGAATACCTACATATGTACATATGTATGTAGTTAGGGATTACCCAGTTATGTATAGGTATAAGGTGCTACCTATTTAGTCAGGGCTGTTGAAGTATTATATGGTATTTCTTTTATTCATTTGGTTTTTTTAGGCTGCCCTCTGTTAGCCTAAGTACAGCCCGAAGATTCTTAATAGTTCAAGTTGTTTCGTATGTACTTACATATGTATATATGTATGTACGTACATACATGCTTATTATAGCATTCCTTTAGTACTGATTTAAATTAATTTATTATCTTAACGCAGGCAATAGGAAGTAACTGATATTTATTATTCAAATATTTATCCCATATAAAGTCACGGTAATCGCATTAAAATTCTGATAACCACGTCCGTTCCAAACTCCGTCAACGGTTAAAACAAAATAATTGGAATTCCCATTGGCCTACTACCCTTGTATTAGTTAGAGCTAAAAATAGATTCAATGCTCTGTAAAATACGGATACCAGGTATGCTTAATGACAATGCGTCACTCCTCTCTGTACGTACACAGAGTACAAGAACCCGGATGTCATACCAACAATTTAACTTTGTTGTCGATCAGCTTTACTCTGTTTTCCTCTCCCCTTTTGTACTTAATAATAGAATAATTAGTAGGATATACCAGTTTACTTAAAAAGATTCGGAGGGTAGAGCCAAGAAAGTCCAGCACTTAATCGTTGGTTGCTCAAAGTCAGTCCGAATGCGGCTTTTACGCATCGTTCTCAGTCTGTTTATTTAATTTTGTTTTCCCCTGTATAAGTCACTTGTACTTTCCTGTATAAGTGACTTATCGATCGATCAGAAGTGAATAAAGCAGTCCGATGTCAGTGACCTTGAACGCGTCATACGTACA
The DNA here is from genome assembly GCA_905220385.1 of Xylota sylvarum. Lineage (NCBI taxonomy): Eukaryota > Metazoa > Arthropoda > Insecta > Diptera > Syrphidae > Xylota > Xylota sylvarum. The sequence goes on from LR999959.1 coordinate 39,283,298, forward strand.
CATGTATGTATGTACATACAACGCGAGGTAGGAAGCGATTTTAATGGTTGAACATAGTTTTATATTTCAATGTTTTAACATTGGGCGTCAGAAAAATGCACTGTATCGGTTATAAAAGGCTAATAGTCATTAGTACAGTATACACGCATGAAAGTCAAGTGCCAGTTCCATATTATGTTGTTTTACTGAGACCGCAAAGTGACCTTCACCTCAAGTAATATGGCAAAAGTTCGATGCTCTGTTATAAAATCGCGGCAAAGATGTAATAAATAATGAATACATATTCATACCTCCTCTTCGTAGATTTTGATAATTAGCGGAGCGAAGTATGTATGGATGTATGTATGTATGTACGTATGTTGTTCTAATAACATTGCGGTTTTCAAAAAAAAATGAGTAGGTAAACAATAAAGAATTCGTAGAAAACAGGTAAATTTGTAGTTTACCGATGAAAACGTATGAAGAGTGTGAATGTCTAGCACGCGAATATCTACCACATCCGTTATTATCATTATCATAGCAAACCTGTTGCCAAATTTCTCTTAATTTATATAAACGATTTTAATTGTTTGCACTACTTCCTAAATGTATAACAGTTTAGTGCTGGGCTATACGCAATACGCATAGTGCTGAAATATTGCACTTGAAACACAGCATAATACATTCTATAGAGTTGGTTTCAAAAGTTTGACACAAAATTAAGACACTACATTACATATGTACATACATATATTTACATATGTTATCATATATTTTTCTAATGAAAAAGTTATATACATATGTAGGTATGTATGTATGTATGTATGTATGTTTGCATATATGACGAAGTGTATTATGTAAAGATGCTCAGCAAATATCAATAACATTGTAAGGTTACTGGTTACAGATCACAATTCTCTATGAACATATATCATATTTACAACAATAAAGAACAAACGAGGACTAATCCTCCTAACAGACAGGTCATTCGAAAGGACAGGACAGGACAAATTGACGACCCTAGTGTCCGCAACTAAGCTGTCACAGAAGCGGAGCGAGTGGGGACTAAGAAACGTACTACGCCCCGTACAGCGTAGAATATGTATGAGATTCAGATTTGCCTTCCACAACCTTATTTTATTTGAGGCTCGGGTCAACCCCGGTCATTTATTTTTTTTAGATTTAGATTATTTATATTTATTCTTATAAATTCATAAATTAATAAAAAAAAAACTTAATACAATATAGATGAAATACTTCAAACAATATATAAGAAAGGTTGGTGACATTCAGTATTTATATACAAGTAAAAAATAGATTAGAATGCCACTTCAATTGGCTGAGGTAATACATAGTAAAATAAATTGGGTGGGGTGACCCTTTAAGAATTCAAAAAAATAAACTGAAACATTACAATAAGCAAGATCAAAAAAAAAACAATTCAAAGCACACAAAAAAAATTTAAAGTACATGAAAAAGTGCAAAGAGAAAAGAAAAGAATGAAAGCAAATATTAGACCAAAACATTCGAAATACGAGATTCTAACGGAACGTTCCAGGTATTGTTATCGTCCTGATAGACTGAGGGAGTTCATTAAATAACCGATAAGATAAAACCGAAAAAAAATTACGGTAAGCAGTGGTGCGGAAATGGGGTACAGATACAATACTTGACAGGTTAGCACGCAGATTGTAACAGGAAATTAAACGAAAATTACGATTACCAGACTTCATAAAGAATAATTTTAACACCTTAAAACAATACAAATGACGAACGGGAAGAATTTTCAGGCCACAAAATAAAGGATAGCTAGAATGTCTACCAGACTTTCGACAAATTTTTCTTAGGACATATTTTTGCAAAATCAGCAGTGGTTGTATTTTATTTCGATACACACCCCCAACAAGCAATTCCATATTGTAACTTAGAATGGAAAATACCATAATAAATTGTTTTAAGAGCTTTGTAGAGCATAAGCTACGCAAATAATAAAAATGTCGGAGGGTGCAACGAAAATATTTTTTCAGAGTATCAGCGTGATTCGCAACTCATCCTAGAATCAAAAGTAATACCCAAATATTTAAATACATCAACTCTTTCTACTAGGAAAAATTTATCACTACAGGTTAGATTATAACAAAACGAAGGAGACGAAGAACCCGAATCACAAATGCAATTGGAGAGTTTATATCTTTGACACTCCGGACATTTGCATCCAAATAGCATGAGGAAGATAAGCTGAAAAACATTATCTTAGTTTTTGAGTTTATTACTAAATGATGTTCAGCAAACCAGTGTCTCAATAAACTTAGATCCCAATTAACATCAGAAACTAGATCCAAGGACTGTTTAAGCCATAAGTGACACCAATGTCATCAGCAAAGGCAGTTGGTGAACCCTTGAAACTAAGAGCAAAGAGTGAATTGATATATACCAAAAACAGGATAGGACCTAAGACAGAGCCTTGAGGAACACCCAAGTTAAAGAATCTTATTTCATCTATCTTCACTCTTTGAGATCTATTTTCAAGATAAGACTGAAACCAGCGGAGCATGAAACCACGAAATCCAGCTTTTTAAATTTTCTTAACAGGATATTGTGGTTGACCATGTCAAATGCTTTGGTAATGTCAATGAATAAACCAGCCGTACATTTTTTCTCATCGAGATGTGACATTATAAGAGAACAAAACTGTAGCAGCGCATCTTCTGTCGACTTGCCTTTTAAAAAGCCAAATTGATTTGGACTGAAAAACTTAATTTTTTCTAAAAAACTCACTATTCTAGTTTTCATTAGTTTTTCAAAAATTTTGCTAAAAACAAAAAGAAGTGAGATGGGCCTGTAGTTACTGATATCTGCAGCAGAGCCTTTTTTGAGTAAAGGAAAGTGACTGGCACCCTGAATGAATCTCTTTTTAAATTGAGCCACATTATTAATGTTAAAAGTATAATAATCCCTCTGAATCTCTCTCTAAATAATCCCCCCCTCTGAACTGAAAATGAACAGAAAAAAGATAGGAATTGCTTCAATCGGGTTAAAATGACCAAAGAGATCTTGGATTCAGAGAAGAGTCAGTGGGAAACACCCAACAACACTACACAATCTCAATAAAACAGCACTCGTCAATTGGACACATAGCTGCGAACTTAGCGCCGATCCGGCGGAGAGGGAGTTAATTCCTTTTACTAAAAGACACATAATTCCAGAGACACACCAAAGTGAGAAGAATTCACCTAAGTTTACTAGACAAGAAACTGTCACGGAAACTGAGTGTATTAACTTACGCTTGAAAAAGATCCATAGAACGAAAACGAAGGATTTCTGGACTAGAAATCTTCACTGATGGATCTAAGACAGCCGAAGGCTTAAGAGCTGGACTGTTTTTAGTCTCTATTGACGTAAGAATGTATTTTAAGAGGTTATGATTATTCGTGAAGGCGCTGCTTAGTTGTCGATGAGATCGGTATCGAGTGCGCATATTGGCATGTGCACTGACATAGCCATGCAACTATGAAATCATTCGAATCACAAATAATAAGATTTAAATTGGTAAACCAGGAGCTCTTGATCCTAATTGGTGAAGGGGGCTTCATTTGCCCATTGAAAGAACAAGATACAATATCTCTACATTAGCTCTATATCAGGCACCTGAGCAGACGCAAAACAATAAGTCTGCCTCTCATCAGCAGACCACGGATAAATAGGTGTCATTACGTGTTTGGCAAGCACGCCTTGAGGGATGAAATTCCGACCAACAACTTCTGTCGCAACTGTAGAGATGAAAAGAGGAAGAATCACATTTTCTCTGTAACTGCCTTCGATCCAGAATCCTCGAAATGAAAGCGGATTCTGGGTGAATACTTCTCGGAGGAACTTGAAGATATAATCGATCAATAAAACTCGGAAGTTTGTCGAAGAATCAAAACGGTTCCAAGAGTAAGGGAAGCGACCGGCTTGCGTGGTAGCAAAATGGATCTCTCTTGGTCCAAGTGTATCCTACTGTGAACGGAGGATAGGCGAATAGGCGGATAGACATATGTACATATGCATGTGTGTACACACACAGAAACAGCTCGACACTATTTAACAAAATTTAGCACATACATGAGATTTACACACATCTTAAAAATACAAATACAAATTAATAGATTTTTATCGATGAATCTCTTCTTTAATGTCTTAGAAACTACAAATTGTTTTTAATTTTTCATACATAGACCGCAATTTACCATATAAATACCGATGCTCCTCAAGGCTCTGTTCCTTTCTGACTCGCTTATTTATTTGTATAAATGATCCCATATCAGCTACTTCTATACTAATTCATTTATTTACTTAAAGCTTAACAAAATACGAGCAAAAGAATGAAATATAACGTTTCAAAAACTAAATGCTATCTTCTTTTGTTTTAAGCGGAAACTAAATCCACAGGTATTAAATACCCATGAATGACATTTGCATTGCCAAAACAAAAAGACTGTCTATTCTTGGTACGTGTTTAAGTGCAATCTCCGTTGCAATTATCACAAATTCGGCACGATCGAATTTGAATCGTACTTCAATACTAGTACATAAAGTATGTACATTCGAAACATAAAGACCCAACCATAATGCGTGGGATAAACCTTATGTCAAAACTGAACGAAAAGTACACTCAAATTCTACCAAATGTCATAGGTACCCATAATGAACTTAATTTGGTTTCAGTGCAGGAGAAAAAATGTAAAAAAAATTTAAAATAATAAAATTATTCCATCATTGGAATTAAATTAGTATTTTGAATTAATTTATATTACCATTGCCATGAATTTTTTTCTTTTTGTATCAGCTGTCAAAGTGGTGATGCGGAATATATGGAAACACAAGCGTTCTCACCTTAGCCTCTCACTATCAACTCCTACTCTACACCTCTATGACATCACCGGCATTCAGGCAGTGCGATGGGATGGGCCGGGCAAAAAAAGGATGAAAAACTGTGACATCTCTTACGGTGACTGCAATAGAGAGACCCCAGCAATCGAAATAAGGACAACGACCTTCGGATCTGCACGTGGAATGTTCGGACCCTTAACAAACCGCGTGCAGCCGAAGAATTAGCAGAGGTCCTGCTATAAGGCAGAGATCACCGCCATCCAGGATGTGCGATGGGATGGGCCGGGCAAAAAAAGGCTGAAAAACGGTGATATCTATTACGGTGATTGGTATAGAGGGCAGAAACAGCGCTTATTCGGATTTGGAGTTGTCATAAGCGGCAGACTTAGGCAAGAAGTCTTGAGCTTTCGACACGTGAGCGAACGACTTATGACAATCCGCATCAAGGCTACATTCGCCAACATAAGCTTTATATGCGCTCACGCTCCCACAGAAGACAAGGACGATGCCACCAAAGAATGTTTCTAGGAGCTCCTCGACAAAACATAGAGCAATGTCCTAAATATGACGTTAAAATCGTTCTGGGCGAACGTTTCCGGACGTGGTGTCGTCCTTAGACTTAGGCTTATTGACTTCGCTGCGGGGCGAAACGTTACTATAGCAAGCACACGGTTTCCTCATCTCAATATCCACAAGGGGACATGGCGGTCTCCTGATCATCAAACGTTCTACCAAATTGATCACATTGCGATCGACGCAAGGCATGCCTCCAGTATTCTGGATTTCCGAACCTTCCGAGCAGCCAACATCGACTCGGATCATTACCTTGTAGCAGCCACGGTACGAATGCGGATATCCATAACGTCACAACAAAGAAGAAATACTGTGAGAAGATACAACGTTGAAAAGCTGCAATCGCAAGAGATCGCCAGAGCCTTCACCGAACGCGTATCCCGAAATCTCGCTACAACTCCTATGCCGCCAGCATCAAATGCCGAGGACCAATGGCAACGCTGCCAACATGCCATCAGAAGTGCCGCAACTGATGTGCTGGGTTTCGCTCGACCACCACAAAGAAACCCATGGTTTGACGAAGAATGCCGGCAAGCACATGCAGCTAAACAAGAGGCATACAATGCGGCGCTGCAAAAAAGGACGAGAGCGGCTCGTGAGCTCTACGAGCAGAAGAGACGGGAAGAGCATCGGCTTCTACGAAAGAAGAAAAAAGAGCACGCGAAGCGCGCGATCGAAGATATTGAGAGATTATACTCCAGGAATAATGTACGGAAGTTTTACCAACAGGTAAAAAGAACGTGTCAGGCCAACAAGACCCGTACAGAAGCCTGTAGAGATGAAGAAGGAAACCTCGTAGTAGAGTCGCAGTCGGTGCTGAGAATATGGAAAAATTTCTTCTGCAGACTGTAAACGGCGACGAAGACCTACATTCCGCTGTCAGGCTGAATTAACCATTCAACATAGACGATGATAGCCAAATCCTCCGTCCACCTGACCAAATCGAAGTGAGGATAGCTATATCCAAACTTAAATCCAACAAGGCTGCTGGACCTGACGGCTTACCAGCCGAGCTGTTCAAGGCAGCTGGAAATAACCTGGTAGAGAGCATACACCAACTCCTTTCTAAAATTTGGTCAGATGAATGTATGTCTGATGAATGGAATCTCAGCACCGTTTGCCCGATCCACAAGAAAGGAGACCCCCTAAATTGCGCCAATTACAGAGGTGATTGTCTCCTCAACATCGCGTACAAGATCCTATCTGCCATATTGTGTGAACATCTGAAAACCTTCGTCAACAACCTGATTGGCCCCTATCAGTGTGGTTTCAGACCAGGAAAGTCCACAATCGATCAAATCTTCACACTTCGAAAGATCCTGGAAAATACTCAAGACGTCCAAATCGATACCCACCATCTTTTCATCGATTTTAAAGCCGCATATGACAGCATCTATAGAGATGAGCTATACAGAGCCATGTCTAGTTTTGACATCCTTGTCAAACTCGTCAGATTTTGAGACCTTTGATGTCAAAAAAGGATTTAGACAAGGTGACGCGCTGTCATGTGACTTCTTTAACATAATACTTGAAAGAATCGTGCGAAACTCACAAGCCAACACCGGAGGCACAACCTTTCAAAAGTCTGTGCAACTACTAGCTTACGCCGACGACATTTTGTTTTTTTTTTTGGTTGCGCCTGGAGGTGAGGAATCTTCAAAAGATACCAATGGTCCGTACCATTGGTGATGCCCGATTCATATAGCTGACCTGTCAATGTCATTAGTGTCAGTCAGTATATGCCTACGGGCTAAACGTCACCCCTCAGAGAGGCACTATGAGCCGCGCGTGCTCATAGTAGTACAGCTTCAATCCTCTCATTTCTTCATTGTTTGATGACTACGACTAAGTTCCCTTAACAAGTAGTTTACGCTTCTGTAGTGTTAATCTCGTTAGGTAGGTAGCCTTCCAGCGAAGGCAGCTACTAATACCGTCATTAAATGCGGTTTTTCCTTACGGCGCTAGATCGAATGGTCTTGTTCTTTGTAGTCGGCGCTCGATGTTTGTCATGTCCATAGTACGGATTATTTCATTATTGCAATGAGCATAAAGACGTGTACGAAGTTTGCGAGAAAAGTTCATTACTTCGTCATTCACAGTAGCAATTCCTAGATCTCTGTGAATATCACTATTCCTTATATACCATGGAGCATTCACGATTGCTCGTAGGGCTTTGTTTTGGAAAGTTTGCAATATAGCCATATTGCTTGGTTTCGTACAACCCCAAAGTTGTATTCCATATGTCCAAGACGGTTTTAGCACTTGCTTATACAGAAGCAGTTTGTTATATACGCTTAGCTTCGAGTATCTTCCGAGTAGCCAATGCATTTCTCTTAGTCTGATTTCTAGCTCGTCGCGCTTTTTTTTAACGTGTGACTTCCACTTAAGTTTTGCGTCTAGGGTCATTCCTAGATATTTTGCCTCATTTGCGTATGGTATTTGTACCGAGTTAATGGAAATAGGTAAGTGGTTTACCTTTTTGTACGTAAAATTGACATGCGTTGACTTGGTCTCGTTAAGGACGATTCGCCAGGTCTTTGTCCATTCGCATACTTTGTTTAGAGCCCGTTGTAGTTTACTCGTTGATGCTTCGACTGACTCGTCCGTTGCGAGGATAGCCGTATCATCTGCGAACGTTGCTACGACGGTCCCTTCATCTTTTGGCATATCTCTTGTGTAGAGCAGGAACAGCATTGGACCGAGTACGCTTCCTTGCGGAACGCCGGCATGGATTTCCTTGAATTGTGAGTATTCGGTCCCGTGTCTAACACGAAAGAGCCTGTTTTCAAGGTAAGATCCCAGTATTCTACACAATTTTTTCTGTAGAATTAGTCTTAGCTTATACCTTAGACCTTCGTGCCATACCTTATCGAAGGCTTGCGATACGTCGAGGAAAGCGCTAGAACATATCTTTTTCGCTTCTAGAGCTTCTACAATTTCATTCGTTATACGATACACCTGATCGATTGTGGAATGTTTGACCCCAAAGCCGAACTGATGATCCGGGATCAAGTGTCTTTCTTCAATTACTGGTTGTAAACGCCGACGACATTGACATTATTGGAAGAACACAGCGGGCTGTTACCGGTGCGTTCGCTAGTATTGCAACGGAGGCTGCCAAAATGGGTTTAGCGGTAAACGAGGGCAAAACCAAATATATGCTGTCAACAAAAAGGGACACTCACCATCGATGAATTGGACAGAACGTCACAATCGACAGCTATAACTTAGAGGTAGTAAGGGACTTTGTCTATCAATTCTGACAATGACACTTCGGCAGAAATAAAACGAAAAATAACTCTTGGCAATCGCTGTTTCTTTGGGCTGAGAAGGCAATTGAGTAGTAAGGCCCTATCCCGAACAACTAAGGATACCTTAATTATAAACCTTGATCATCCCAGTCCTCCTTTACGGCGCTGAAGCATGGACTTTATCGAAAGCGGATGAAGATATCCTTGGTCGTTTCGAGAGAAAAATCCTTTGTAAAATATTCGGTCCCGTTTGCGTTGACGGGTTTTGGAGGAGAAGATTCGACCTAGTCAAAAAACTGCGCATTAGTCGTTTGAGATGGCTAGGACATGTAGAGCGAGAGTCAGAGTCTTCGAATCAAACCCGGAGGGACAGCGCAGTAGAGGAAGACCTCGCGTTAGGTGGCGCACACAAGTTAAAGGGGACCTGAACAAGCTTGGAGTGCGCAACTGGAGGCAGTTAGCTAAGGACCGAGCTAACTGGAGAGGCTTGTTAGTTGAGGCCCAGATTCACCCCGAACTGTAGTGCCACCTAAGTAAGTAAGTAAGTATCAGCTGTCAAACTTCCGTACTGAATATCCCATTTGATTGGGACTTTCTGTAAGCCCACTGAAAAACTTGACGAAACCGAGCATTATGGTTGTGCTATACTGTTTCCATGTATTAAGACATTTAATTTAGCTGGCGTAAACTCACCGAAGTCTATTATGGTTGGCCCTTTAAAATAGTGTAGAGTCAACAGATCTTGTTTGATCACCGAAGAAATATGTCTTACAAATACAGGGCAGCTTCTCACAACCATTCGTGTTTTGCGTGTTACAATCTTCAGACGAATGGAAGAGGCCTATTGTTTTATTTCATGACTGAAAGGCAATTTTTTGTTTGAGAAACTTTTTTATGGCAGTTATACTTTCAGATTCATTAGACGCTCGCGAAAGGTGGGACCTTAAAAATGTGGATGTTATCCGGGAATCATACTAACCACTGAATCATGACGAAAAACATGCATACGAGCTACAATCCGTCTGGAACTAATCTTACTTTGCGTCAGCCCTAATAAAGTGAGCGTGGCGTACTACGTTGTTGCATTGCGAAACAATGATAATCTCGAATGTAGATATGTACATACATATGTATGTAGATGATTGCTGCAAAATATCGTCAAAATCGGGTTTTTATTGAAAACGCCCGAGACGTGTAAATAGCACGTCTCAATAATTGGTGGATTTTTTTTTCGATTTCAAGTAAAAGTGATCGGACGTTGCTGAATCATTATTGATACTTTTGTCGAATATATGTATATACTTTATAGCGTGTATCGCTTTTATTTCTTTATGTTACAAACTATGTATCGAACGTAATATGTATATCCTTAGCTCGCGCGGTGTCTTGACATTATAAGGGTATTCATATCCCCTTGAGCCCAAACACGTTATAGAAAAAGCCAAGCCTTTACCTAACAACTAATTCCAAGAATAACTACACATTTAAGTGATTTTTGCAATGGCCTATTGTACCGATGTACCTATGACAGGACTGATCATGGAAAGCAATGGAGACAAATGGGCTATGAAATCTTACTTAAAACTTGAAAAATTGATAGCCGAGCCAATCAAAATGGTGCTAAAGTTAAATACAGTAGACGCTCGATATAATGAACTAATGAAAACAGCGCCTGTTCACTGTAGCGAGTTTGTTCATTGTAGCGAGCGTGGATTCCTTATAGCAAATTTCATCAAAATCTAAATGTTTATCCATACAATATACCGATTTAGAATATTATTACATTTTTTCTGTGCGATTGAAAAATAGCCAATATTTATTAAAAAGAATAATTTTTTAGAAAGAAAAACTACTGTACTTTCCATTATGGTCTATTCGAAAAGAATTGAAAAGAAATGTTTTTATATGATACGAAATTGATATTTATTTTGCGAGGAAACTATTATTAATAAAGTTATTAACAATTAAAGTTCCCGAAGAACGCTTAAATGGCCTACATTTTCGAGGTATTATTCACAGATAAATAACAATTTCTTTTCAATTTCCACTTCCTTCATATTCTTTGTTTTAAAACTGTTAAATATTATAAATAGCTAACTAGTATAAATAAACAAATAAAGGTAATAAAAACAGAAGCCATAATTTTCAAAAATGACATGTACATATATACATACGTAATTGCCTAAAAATAGACAATACAAAAGAATATGTGCAAAGTCGGTGTCATGTCAAACTCAGAACATGTAATTTTACAAATCGCCGTTTTTAAAAGTAAATCCCATAAACATTAAAAAATTTTGTATGTGTAAAAACTTTTTTTTAATTTTTTTTTCCGAAAATTATGGAAAGTGTCCCCAGAAAAACAATTCATCCATCAAAAAAATTTATCACTATATTAGATTGTTCGCTATACAACGAAAACAAAAGCCCTGAACATTTTCAAATTAAACGCTCCACTCTAAAGTTGACAGCCGTCTATGTATATCTGGAAACCATGGTCGCGGCTGTCGGTTGTGTTTATGTCACCGAAGCTAATGTTGGCAGAAGAATCGGAAATCGGTTGGCTGGATTGGCCAACTCTAAGACGTCTTATCAACGCAGGCAGAACACCAGATGGGCTTAAGAAAACGTTGCGTGGAATAGTTGAGAAGAAAACGAGTACATATTCTGTAAGTACCTAATATGCAAGGGAAACAAATTTTGAAATATCCTATCCCTGGGATATTTTAACTTTGACATATAGTTTGTTAATTTGATCTGATCTTTGTATCAGAAATTGAGATATGTAGCCATTAATGGGATTTTCCATTGGACAAAAAGAAGTTTTATTTTTGTCTTCCGAAGAGAAAAAACACTGCCAATCATATTCCATTGGCTCTACGGAAGCATCTTCATCCGACTACTTGTCAAACTCATATGGCATAAGACAAATTTTATTGTTTATTTTAGCTGTGTTCAATGAGATTGTTCTGGACTGTTTTTCTGTTCTGAACTGATCTGATTCTTGTTCAATGAGGTGGTTCTAGAACAGTTTAGAACAAGATTTTCTGCACTTACTTTTTAGTTAAAAAAGATTCGTGAAAACTGTTAAAATTAGCTATCATCGTTTTGTCGTCATTAATTTGTTAAGACTTATGGTAAATTTTATTTCAGATAAGTTTTTATTTATTTTAATTGATACCGAAAATAACGATAGAGTATACTTAATTAATTCCTTTGCAAAATTTCAAAATATTTTAATTTTTAAGATGTAAGCAAACGAAAAGTTAATCAGAATTTGATTTGACAACCTCATTTGACGTATGACTGACTGTTCTAACTTGTCTGACGTTTTTCACGAAACTGTTTTGCTCTATCTTGTTCTACTCTGTTCTAGAATTCATTGAACAAAGCTTTTATTTCATTTTACTAACACACACGCAATCCAGAAGAAGCGAATTCTTGAGTGAAACCAATGGAGAACGACATAAAGATAGACCTCAAACGAAACGTGTATGTATTCCTAAATGTCTCAACACCATCAATGCCGTTAGCGTTGAGGCTAACGTTGTGATGTATTGGGTTTAACCCGTCCTCTACAACGAAACCGCATGAAAAATTATTACAACCGCAAAAGGGTAAACAAAAGAATTACGGAGGCTCCTAGCGTGCTCTACGAATAAAGGAGACGGTATCTCCAAAAGAAAAGAAAGAGTACTCTCAAGACGGCATTCAAAGCGTTTCCGGACACGTTTGTAGAAGTATACAATGCGTGCTTGAAAGACGGGGGTTTTCCCAGATCAATGGAAACGGCATAGTCTGGTACTACTCCTGTAAGGAGATAAGCCACTGGGAGAAGCTTCGTCATACCGCCCGCTGTGCATGCTAGTCGAGTCTAGCATACGAAAAGTTCTGGAGCAACTTATCTGCAACAGACTCGAAGCAGCATATCACACCGGCAGAGTTCCAGTGTATCTCATTAAAATTGTGACGAGACTATGGACCCAAAGAATATGAGATCACCGGCAGAGTACCACAGTTCTCAGTGCTAAGTCCTTTACTCTGAAATGTTATGTATGACGGTGTTTTATGTCTTCCAATATCAAAGAGAGACAAAAATTATTGGTTTCACGGAGCCAGGGGTTCCAGGTTCAATCCCCAGACAACACCTAAAATTTCTTTCACGGCCCCACTTCTCGCGAGCGTCTGACAAATATCCGAGAGTAAAAACTGTCATGAAAAATCTTCTCAAAATTACCGTTCGGATCCGGCATTAAACAGTAGGCCCCTTCCATTCATGTGAAGAATATAACACGCACAACACGAATGGTTGTGAGAATCTAGACCCTGGGTGCCATGGACCTGTTGCGCCAAAAATTAGTTTTTTTTTGGAACAGTTAAGCAACTCCACAATAAGGACCGTAAGGAACATTTGAGTTCAGCTGGCGTCACCCTTACGGAACATAAAACGGAAGGGGTTCTTATAAGCAGCAGGAAGAAGGCGGAAATGATAAATATCATAAATATCAGGGATTTTTTTGACAAGGCGCATCTAACTTTTCCAACTCTTCTCATCAGAAATGAAACAAAGAAGATGCAATTGTCAAAATGCAATTGAGTACTTATCCGAAACAACTAAAAATACTTTACAAGTGTGTTGAGTAGAAATGATTTCATTAGGACAGATTGGTGGTTCTCTTGGAATGGACAGCTGAAGGTAGTAACAAGTAACTAAGGACCAGGCTAACTAGAGGTATGTACACCGCGAACTGCACCAATTAACTAAATAGATATTATAATTATGCCAACAATTCGAAAAATATATCAAAAATACATTTATTTCTTCTTGCACTTTATCATATATAGTGCAATATACATATGTAGCTACAAATAGCAACGATAAAGGCACGTTCAGGACATAAAATAACAAAGTAAATAATGGATTAAATTGCTGTTATTGCTTGATTTGCTATCATTAAAAACAATTACACTTTAAGAGAACATAATATTTTGATAATTATATTTTTTTTAATGATCCTCAAAATAATAGTTTAACTTAATAGTTAATTGTACTAGAATACGTAATAAGAATTTTGAACTGAATCCATCGTTTGATAAATTAAACAACGGAGAGGTAATTGTGAGACTTTTTAATACCTAGGTACGAGTACATGAAACGTTAAGACTTATCACAATCCCTAGCTCAATAATTTCTAAGAAAATAAAATGACGTTAATACATACATACATACATATTTATATACGAGTACAAAACTTTTATAAAGTGCTTGTTCACGTACACCTGTTTTGAACGAAAAGCATTATTATGATCGCTTCTGAGTAGTTCTGGATTAGCCTAATTAGCAACTATTAAAGACTGAGATAGAGGATAGCATTCTTTTTTTAATTAACAACAAATAAATATCAACACAACTGCCAAGAAGTAGGTATACAATATGTAGAAACAAAATTTTCATGCCATTATTATGACTTTGTTTCTTTTTTGTAAGACTTTATAATTGACGCTAGCTACACATACCCATGTACAGGTTTACCTTAGGTTCAAATCAATGTTTTAGCTACATACATACATACATACATACATACATACTTTAGTATCTAATGTTTTTACAAGTAGCATATTTCACCTGCAATGCCAAAATTATAAGGAACAGCTGAAATTTCTAGACTACGCTCATATACATATATGCCTACAATAAGATGTTAACATAATTCTTAAGGTAAACCCAATCAGATACTTGTGTAGAACCATATTTCTTAGTGAACACAATCAACTTGAAGTACATGACGAAGCACGTTTGTTTCGATATTGTTATACAGTCAGTGTGAATATAATTGCATTTAATTCTTTCAGATATTCCATTACGACAAGTATTCATAATACCTGTATACTCGTACATCTACATAGTATGTATGCTGGTGGAAGTATTTCAACGTCTTTTGACGAAGTTCAGTTACGCAGGTATGGGGCTATAAAACTATGTCAAGGTCATTTTTGTATGGTTGTTAATTTATGTGTAGATGTATCTAAAGATAATTTTTGATTCAGGTGAATGCACTCACGACTAGTGTTTCAAAAGAATTTCCCATACACTTACATTTAATTACTCATGTTAGCTAGGTTGAATGTGATCATTAGTACTCTTATGTTTGTTATTATTACTATTTTTTTTTTGTCGAACGTTGTTCATATTGGGGCATTGTTATTAAGGCTATGTGAGTTTTTCTAATTAATAACTCGTTGAATGGTAACAATGACAATACCTATCGCATAGTGTGAAAATATGTATATACATAGATATCTAATAATAATTTGCACATACTTACATTCATATGTATATTAATAACTGTTGAATCAAGTTTACAATATAACTAATAAATACACACTGTCAATATTGACAATATTGACATTGAAAAAATACTTGTATACTTAATGACAATGGACGTTAAATGGTTAATTTGCAATGCAATGTTTTAGATATTAAATAATTAACCTATTAAGTGTATATAATATTATGTAGTTATTTACATACTACCTGATTATTGACTGATATCTTTTGCTGCTTGCTAATATCCATAGTATCACAAAATTATGTCAGAATGAACATAGAAGAACAATTCGTTTTAAATTAAACAATATAAATAGCAATTAAACGCACAGTTATGTGTATACAAGTTTAGCAGTTTTCAAACGCGACAATATTGTTTTAATTATTTTCAACTAAATAAATATATTAACAATACACAAATGCAATTAGAAATTGCATAGAAATTTGAATAAAATTAAGTTAACAAATTAAAAGCAAAATTTTCGGTAGGGTTTTATTTTTTATATTTCTCGTTGTGTGCACACTCCAGTGAGGCTGTGCTTATACTAAATTCAACAACAGATCATTGTCGGCTGAAGTATTCACATCGCTCCCCTGCCAGAAAATATGCGTTAAGTTAAGCATTGTTAAGGCTATGAATGCAACATTATGCTGACTGAATATACTTGAGTTATGACTTAGTTATGTGAAAATCGATTCATCGGTTCAATAAACCGTCTTTATTACCTACTTCTTATCGATCTACTTTATTAAATTGCTGTAAACCTTCTTACGCTATTGTAACATTGGACTTATACTAGACACTCGTAATGTGACAACGATATTAGTTGATACTATTCTACGTAAGATCCCTGCAAAAGCTACGTATAATAATAAATAAAGTACAGATTTGGAATACCGAATGGATGACGCTTAATAAGCTTACAATTTAGATACTTTATGTATGTATCTACTACATACATATGTACATGTACTATGTTTTTATTATAGGCATAATACTTGTGGTATGTAGATACGTACATCATACAATGATTTGTGCGTTAATAGACTTAGACAAATTTTACAATAACATTGTTCAAGGCGAAAAGATTGTACAAATGGTATAACGAATGAGTTATTTCATACAGTAACTAACGTCGATGACCGAAGTTTTTACTGACATTGAATTTGAACTAACTAATTTTGTGTGCATATTGAACGAACTTGCTATGGAATGGCGTGGCCGAAAATTTGCGCCTTGGTGTGCTTATTACTCTAAGTGAAGTAGTAGACTTCACTGAATACGAAATTAATTAAGCAGAGACTCGTTCCACCTGTTTGAATCTCAACCGGAATGAAAGGGTATGGAAACATAAATTGTATTCCGTCTAAAAAGCGGAGTTAATTGCCCTCTCACAATATTACTCTAGATCCCAAGCATTGCTGCTTCCGCATATCCATGAATCGTCTTTAGCTAAACATTGAATAACCTAAACGAATTACCGAATCATAAAAGATCCATTATATTCTCCCTCAAAATCTTAATATCCGATAAAGCCTGTCAAAGTGCTAAACGAATCAAATAGGCTGAAGGCACATACATAGTTGCTTAATAGCGAGAGGTCTAACTAAGGCATTGGTGGAGTTTAGAAGTTCTGGTGTCTACAGTAAGTTTCGCATACTCCATTTTCACAGAGTTTCGAGTAAATATGGAAATAGAAAAATTCTGAATTCGTATCGTACATGGAATAAACAAATTAGTTAGTTATATACATAAAATTTATTGACTTCTATCGTATTTATTTAAATATCGTTATAATTATTTCTATATACAATTATGTAACGTACCGATATGTACGTCTAGCTATAGAATGGAAATGGGTAAGGATATATTTAGTTCGACACATAATTTGTAACATAGAGAGTAATCAGTATTAGCGAAATCGATTGAGTTATGTCTGTCCGTCTATCCGTCTGTATGTCAGGTACACCTTAAATTTTGAGCTAGGAGGATGAAAAGGGGAAGCAGTGCAAATGTAAACATTTTTGAAATCCGCCCACTGCCATGTCCACTTTTTCAAAACTATATTTCCATTTGAAACCGAAAAAACCATTAAGCCTAAATATTTAGGTATTCAAATAATCTACAACTCACTCATAATGCATGCTACCAGGTCTACTTTTTGAATGAATATTCGCTAAAAACAGATTTTTTTCTACATATTTACGTTCGAAGTTGTCAGTGTTTCTCAATTCAAAAACTTAGTATGCCTCACCATCTTTATTAGGGCTGCTTAAGAAGAGACTAGGGTATCATGGTATTAATGGTATTAACATCCAATTGTTGACCAACGCAGCAAATGTGATAAGGATAGTGACGTTCGGATTTGCACGTGGTATGTTAGGTCACTTAACAAATCACGTGCAGCCGAACAAGCTTTTTACACATTACCGCCATACAAGAAGTGCGACAGAACGGACCGGACAAAAAAAAAGGATAAAAAACTGCGATATTTACTACGGCGATTGCTACCATCTTTAGTAGTACTTTCGGAAAGCATAGCCTGCACGACCTCCGATAACGGATTCAGGCTAATCGACTTTGTAGTGGGGCAAAATCTTGTAGTAACTAACATGCGATTCCCACATCTCAATATTCACAAAGTAACATGGAGATCTCTGGATCAGTCAAACCTCAACCAGATTGATCACATTGCGATCGACCCAAAGCCCTCTTCCAGTATGATAGATCTGCGAAATTTTCGAGGAGCGAACACCGACTCGGCCCACTACCTTGTTGTAGCCAAGGTACAGATGCGGATATCCAGAACATCGCGAAGACAAGGAAATACTGTAAAAAATACTGACGTCACCTTTTTATCGATTTGAAGGCCATCTATGGCAGCATCTATAGAGAAGAGCTGTATAGAGCTACATATGTCTAGTTTCTGGTCCTGTTTTACAGGATGATGATGGAGAATGCACCTCCATCAACGTCGAGAAAGATCTCATCGAGATTTTTGATGTCAAAAAAGAATTCAAACAAGGTGACGCGCTGTCATCCGATTACTTCAACATCGTTCTTGAAAGAATTGTGCATAACTTGCACGTCAACATCAGCGGTACAATCTTTCAAAAGTATGTGCAACTCCTCGCATATGCCGAAGATATTGAAATAATCGGAAGAACAAAGTGTGATGTCAGTAGTGCTTTGGTGAGCATTGAGACGCAAGCGGTTGAGATGGGTTTAATGGTTCTTAAGGGCAAAACATATTCTGTCAACAAAAAAAGGACTTAACACACCGATGCTTCGGACAGAACGTCACTCTCGACAGATATAACATTGAGGAAGTGAAGGACTTTGTTTACCTAAGATCTGCTGTAAATTCAGACAATGACACCAGCGCTGAGATCAAATGAAGATCAACTCGTGCGAATTGCTGCTTCTAAAAATGTCCCAAATTAAGTGATTACTCATCGAGTATTCAGTTAATAGATTTTGAAAACCATATTGCTATCATTCAGAGGAGTTTATATACTATATTGGGAAAATTAACAGGACAAATAATTACCGACAAAACAAATTCGAGGCTGTTGAAAGAAATGAAAAAAGAAAAAAGGCATGGCGAAGGAACATTACTTCAAACCTTAAGAAATCAAAAATAATGGGTTGAGAATAAATAAAATTTGGACTTAAACAAAATTGGGATGAGTGATGCTCTCAAAATTTGCCCAAATTGGGACAAAGACATTTTATCCACCTGTAAGTAGTACTCTTTTGGAATGGTATGACGGCTATCACTAGATGGTACATAGAAAATAATAATGCTTAGGGATAAAGTTAATGGAAAGATATACAAAAAATATAAAAAATACAGAAAGCTATAACCTGTCTTCTTATCCAAAATTTCATTAAAATCGGATTTGTAAAGAAAACGTCTCCCAGAAGTGGACATGACCACATATGATGTAAATTGTAGACAATTTGAATATCTAAATATTTTTCACATATGCACCAAAAAGAAAAAACAGAAAAATATGATATGGAAGCCGATGAATGTTAATCAAAGAAACTATAAAACTAATCTTTTTAAATTCTAATATCACTTAAAAGTAGATCATCAAATTAAATAATAATAGTAGTACGTTATATTTACCTTTGAGAAACAGGAATGTGGCCGGAGAGGAATGCTTATCCAGACAAATTTTTTAAAACTAAAACTCTCAAAGAAATAATAGGGTTATATAGCGACGACCATATAAATGGTTTTTAAGCACTTCTCTTTAAAATAAAATAAAAACCTTTAATTATTGTTTAAATAGGATTTAACTCTTTTTCTCATTTAGTTTTTGTCTCTCGAAGGTTTTTGCCTATAATAAACGACAGAGATGAAATAATGTTTTAAATAAAGCAGTCCAAGCTACAGTACCATAATCCTGCAGATAGACTTAAAAGATGTCGTCTGTTCTTCAAATTATGTTCGACTATCGTATTTCGAATGAACTAAGTATCCAACTCTACAGATTAGGGATTGTGCTTTGGGATAGTTGCTTTTTGGTGAAAAGTATGCATGTGTACATATGTATACATATCTATAACCGAAGATTCAACTAATCTTCCAAGTTTAATTTAAAAGTAACACAATAACTTTGAATTGCATATTCATTCCATGCTAAGCTTGAATCGATGCACGTTCAAAGCCAAATTTGCCCGAAATGCATGTAGAGTATAAAATGTTATTTCATATCAGAAACACAGTAATTTTTAATCTGCATACATATATTGTAATTTCTTGACGAAATGAATGACTGTAGTTATAAATGTTTTATATGTGAGTCTTATGAAAAGGAAGGTTAACCAGTTATTATTCATCTAATAACTATTTCGGCTTTTACTAATTAACCGCTGTTGTGTAATTAAGTAACCACATTCATAATGTGCACAATCATTGCCATTGCATGCATAAATAGAGTTGTATAAGTGTTAATGGGTACACATTTGTCCATTAATATTTATAGATTATAATTATAAATGCACAATTACGGTCACATCACTTATAAACATTAATAATATTCTAAACGTTGCACATCGTATTTGTATGTCTTGCAAGGTTCTAAATCCGTCACTTTGCGTAATCAACAGGTGGACAAATCAAAGCGGTTATAATTTTTATAGATCTGTCAGGCATTAATTAACTAATTGATTAATGAATAACAAAATTTTTTTTTGTATTACATTTCTTTTAAAAAAATTATTTCTTGCAATTTAGTTAAAGAATTTGCAACTTGTTCGGTATACCCGGAAAGAAAACTTTTGAAAAAGTAAAATTTGTTCACTGTCGAATACAATGAAATATTTTATTTCAGTCAAATCAAATGGCGCGGTTCTCGGTTGTTTACTAAGCCAACGGATTACTGGTTGAATTAACTAAAGATTGAAGAAACGCAAAAGATATTCGTACAAATATTATACCCACATATAGGTACTTTGGTATGTGGTATTCGTAAGCAACTATAATAAGGTAGTATTGTCTTTAGGTCAACGAAATGAATGCTAAGTACGAATTATGCACAAAAGCACTTCAGTAACATGAATTGTATTACAATACGACACATATGTATGTACATACAACTAGCAGAACTAATTTGAATTTTTGGCGTGTTTTAAAGGTTCAGTGAGCACTGCACCATCTATGTATGTACGTACTTGAATATCAATCAGCTAATTTAATATTACTGAAGTGAAATATTTATTGAGAGTCAAGGCCTACAGCAAAGTGTAGTTGATAAAAAGTATGTGTCATATCGTCATCGTATTACATTTATTTTTGTGAATTACGCTTGCCTAAGAATCCCTGAATTGCTTGATCCAAAAATACTACTTTCTGTTATTTTTTGTAACTGAGACAAGTATTTCCAGGTGTCTTACAAGATATACATCGGTCTTCCTAATCCAGATGTTGATATAATACCATTTGTACTTTTCCATAGATCTTGTTTATTAAAGGGATTAAAGAAAACAGAATTATAGTTATAGTCAAACTAACTTCTTTACTTCCCTTTGAATTATGTTAGCACTGTGTTCGCCGATCTAAAGGACTTGTGATACCACCTGTCGTTTCTTTCTTAAAGTTGCTTAAATTTTATTTTATATGTCTTTATCTCTTTCTTTAAGTTTTGCGATCTTAATAAAGGAAGCTAGATTTTCCAGTGGAATACCGCGAGTTTCATTTTCTTCCTTCAAAATGACATCAAAACGACATCTTTTACTTTCATACATGTATGCATGTGTGTACTGGCGGACATTCCCTGTTTGGGGTGACATTCACAGTTCGCGGTGAATCTGGGTCTCAACCAACAAGCCTCTCCAGTTAGCCCGGTCCTTAGCTAACTGCCTCTACGATAAAGTCCATGCTTCAGAGCCATAACGGAGACTAGGATGATCAAGGTCGGAGAACGATTGGTAAGAGTTTTTCTTCGTTTTATATTTTCTGCTGAGATGTTGTTTTCAGAATTGATACCAGACCCAAGGTAGACAAAGTCCCTTACTACCTCAAAGTTATAGCTGTCTATTGTGACGTTCTGTCCAATTCATCGATGTTGTGTGTTTCTTCTTGTTGACAGCATGTACTTGGTTTTGCCCTCGTTTACCGCTAAACCCATTATCCCAATTATGTCGATATCGTTGCCATACGCTAGTATTTGCACAGACTTTTGAAAGATTGCGTCTCCGGTGTTGGCTTGTGAGTTTCGCATAATTCTTTCAAGTATGATGTTGAAAAAATCACATGACAGCGCATCACCTTGTCTAAATCCTTTTTTGACATCAAAGGTCTTAGTGAAATCGTTACCGACTTTGATGGAGCAGCAATAATTCTTCATCGTCATCCTGCACAGGCGAGCGAGTTTTGCAGGGATACCAAAACTAGACATGGGTCTGTATAGCTCGTCTCTATAAATGCTGTCATATTCGGCCTTGAAATCGATGAAAAGATGGTGGGTATCGATTTGGATTTCTGGGGTTTTTTCACGATCTGCCTTTGAAAAGAAGTGTGAAGATTTGATCGACTGTGGACTTTCCTGTTCTGAAACCACACTGATAGGGGCCAATCAGGTTGTTGACAAAGGGTTTCACACGTTCACAGAGTATGGCAGATAGGATCTTGTCCGCGATGTTCTCTATAATTGACGCAATTGAGGGGGTCTCTTTTCTTGTGGATCGGGCAAGCGATGCTGAGATTTCATTATTCAGCCATACACTCGTCTGATCAAATCTTAGAAATGAGTTGGCGTATGCTCTCTACCAGCTCATTTCCAGCTGCTTTGAAAAGCTCGGCTGATAATCCGTCCGGTCCAGCAGCCATGTTGGACCTAAGTTTGGATATTGCTATCCTTACTCCGTTTTGGTCAGGTGAACGGAAGCTTTGGCTATCATCGTCTAAATTAAATGGTTTATTCTGCTCGTCTCTACACATTTCTGTATGGGTCTTGTTGACTTACCACGTTCTTTTTACCTTTGGTAAGATTTCCGTAGATTATTCCTGGAGGACAGGCTTTTGCAGTGCCGCTTTGTATGCTTCTTGTTTAGCTGCATGTGCTTGCCGACACTCTCTCTTCAAACCAGGGGTTTCCTTGTGGTGGTCGGGTGAAACCTAGCACATCAGTTGCTGCATTTCTGATGGCTTGTTGGCAGCGTTGCCACTGGTCTTCACTTGATGCTGACGGCATAGGAGTCATTGAGAGATTTCGGGGTATGCGTTCAGCAAAGATTCTGGCGATCTCTTGCGATTGCAGCATTTCAACGTCAAATTATCTCACAGTAGTTCTTATTTGTGGTGTTTGGGATATCCGCATTTGTACCTTGACTGCAATAAGGTAGTGATCCGAGTCGATGTTGGCTGCTCGGAAGCTTCAGACATTCAAATACTGGAGGCATGCCTTGCATCGATCGCAATGCGATCAATTCGATTGACCGTTTGATGATCAAGAGACCGCTGTGTTCCCTGCTGCCTTCCTTTCCTTTCTTGGCGTTAAAATCACCCAATACGATTTTAACGCTATATTTAGGACATTGCTCAAATGTTGTGTCGAGGAGCACGTAGAAACATTCTCTGGTGGCGTCATCCTTGTCCTCTGTAAGGGCATGAGCGCATATTAAGCTTATGTTGACGATTTTGGTCTTGATGCGGATTGTCATATATTTGTATGTACATGCATAGCACCAATTCTTATCATTTAATTCCTGCATCATTTATTGCTGTTAGTATAGTCCGCTCCTTTAGCCTTGTGGTCTGAAAAACAGCACACTTTGAAATTCAAAAGCGATCAAGTTACTGCGCGCGCACACAACCACAGATGCACACCCTAAGCCAATAATAGAAACTCCAAGCCTGCTGGCTGTCGTCTTCATTGATGGAAAATTGTTGAAGTGATTTGATTAATTGTTTTGAGCACTGCTCAGCTTCAAAACAATGTAGGGGGATGATTTGTAGCTTACATTAATCGTTGACTAATTTACTAAAACAGACATTATTTTTTTGTATAGATTTAGGGGCTTGTGGTAAATCTGACTCTCATAACTTGGTCGTGATAAATATTCGGAGTAATATGTGGGTATTTATTTTCAATGATAAATTGGCAAGCTAGTGCTACGAGTATAACTGCAACTCTGGGTATCAAGTGGACGTTGTTTTTAGTCATTTTATGAAGGCATTTGACACCGTATGCCATACCATTCTTTTAAATAAGATTAGATCATTTGGGATTTATTCTACCCTACTTAAATGTATCTTCAACTATCTTACAAAGAGAAGACAATTCGTTAAGATTGATATCACTCAACCTAGACTCATTGAGGTATTATCTGGCGTTCCACAAGGTTCTCATTTGGGACCCATGCTTTTTAACATCTTCATCAATGATATATTTAATGCTAAATGTCTGAAATGAGCGGTCAAAGGGTAGTGATGCGGAACATATGGGAACACAAGCGTTCTCGCCTTAGCCTCTCACTATCAACTCCTACTCTACACCGCGCTGGTGGCTGCTGGGTGCCTAGTACCTCAACTGGAGATTGGGTAACCAACCCCTTTGGAAGGTTGTTGGTGGCAGCGAACGAGAGAGGGGGGAGGAGTGTCTTCACACTAAGGCACCTTCTCTTGCTTCAGGCGGAGGTGGACGAATTCTCTAGATGGAATCAACGGTGGCGTCAACCAGTTCCAGTTAGGCCGAACTATTAGTGTTATCCCTATATGAGCTGCTTCGACATATTCGAATCCCAGATCTATAGGGATTTTCAATACTGAGTCAGGGTGTTGGAATAGAGTTGGTGGCGGATGAACCCTTAATGGGCCAACGGCAGCGCTCACATCCCCGAAGCGGGATACTGACCCCGGAATATCCGGCCCGTTGTCCTGGATTAAAAAAAAGGAACTGGTCCTCCAGGGTGGGGGTTGTGCGTCGGGGTAACTTCCCTACCACATAAAAAACAAGTAGTTACGAAGCAACAACAAGCCTCCGATAAGGATGATCGCACTGTTGACGACCCCAGCAAACGAAATAAGGACAACGATCATCGGATCTGCACGTGGAATGTTCGGACCCTTAACAGGCCGCGCGCAGCCGAACAACTAGCAGAGGCCCTAGACTGCTACAATGCAGATATCACCGCCATCCAGGAAGTGCGATGGGATGGGCCGGGCAAAAAGAGGATGAAAAACTGTGACGTATATATAGGGAACAGAAACAGCGCTTATTTGGATGTGGGTTCGAGTCTTTAGCTTTCGACACATGAGCGAGCATCTTGTGACAATCCGCATCAAGGCTAAATTCGCGAACATAAGCCTAATATGCGCTCATGCCCCCACAGAGGACAAGGACAACGCCACCAAAGAAAGTTTCTACGAGCTCCTCGACAAAACATATGAGCAATGTCCTAACGCCAAAATAGGAAAGGAGGACATCTTTGGTAGGACGATTGGGAAGCACAGCCTACAAGACAGCACGTCTGGCAACGGACTTAGACTTATTGACTTTGCGGCGGGGAGAAATGTCAGTATAGCAAGCACACGGTTTCCTCATCTCAATATCCACAAGGGGACATGGCGATCTCCTGATCATCAAACGGTCAATCAAATTGACCACATTGCGATCGACGCAAGGCATGCATCCAGTATTCTGGATGTCCGAACCTTCCGAGCAGCCAACATGGATCACTATCATGTTGCAGCCAAGGTACGAATGCGGATATCCCAAACGCCACAACTAAGAAGAACTACTGTGAGAAGATTTGACGTCGAAAAGCTGCAATCGCAAGAGATCGCCAGAGCCTTCACCGAACGCGTATCCCGAAATCTCTCAATGACTCCTATGCCGCCAGCATCAAGCGCCGAAGACCAGTGGCAACGCTGCCAACAAGCCATCAGAAGTGCCGCAACTGATGTGCTGGGTTTTACCCGATCACCACCAAGAAACCCCTGGTTTGACGATGAGTGCCGGCAAGCACATGCAGCTAAACAGCAAGCATACAAAGCGGCGCTGCAAAAAAGGACGAGAGCGGCTCGTGAGCTCTACGAGCAGAAGAGACGGGAAGAACATCGGCTTCTACGAAAGAAGAAAAAAGATCCCGAGAAGCGCGCGATCGAAGATATTGAGAGATTATACTTCGCTAACAAGTTACGGAAGTTTTACCAACAGGTAAAAAGAACGTGTCAGGCCAACAAGACCCGTACAGAAGCCTGTAGAGATGAAGAAGGAAACCTCGTAGTAGAGTCGCAGTCGGTGCTGAGAATATGGAAAAACTTCTTCTGCAGACTGTATAACGGCGACGAAGACCAACATCTCGCTGTCAGGCAGAATGAACCATTCAACATAGACGATGATAGCCAAAACTTCCGTCCACCTGACCAAAACGAAGTAAGGATAGCAATATCCAAACTTAAATCCAACAAGGCTGCTGGACCTGACGGCTTACCAGCCGAGCTGTTCAAGGTAGCTGGAAATGACCTGGTAGAGAGCATACACCAACTCATTTCTAAAATTTGGTCAGATGAGTGTATGCCTGATGAATGGAATCTCAGCACCGTTTGCCCGATCCACAAGAAAGGAAATCCCCTCAATTGCGCCAATTATAGAGGTATCAGTCTCCTCAACATCGCGTACAAGATCCTATCTGCCATATTGTGTGAACGTCTGAAACCCTTCGTCAACAACCTGATTGGACCCTATCAGTGTGGTTTCAGACCAGGAAAGTCCACGATCGATCAAATTTTCACACTTCGGCAGATCCTGGAAAAAACTCAAGACGTCCAAATCGATACCCACCATCTCTTCATCGATTTTAAGGCCGCATATGACAGGATCTATAGAGACGAGTTATACAGAGCCATGTCTAGTTTTGGCATCCCTGCCAAACTCGTCAGATTGTGCAGAATGACGTTGGAGAATTCTCGCTGCTCTATCAAGGTCGGTAACGATCTCGCCGAGACCTTTGATGTCAAAAAAGGATTTAGACAAGGTGACGCGCTGTCATGTGATTTTTTTAACATCGTTCTTGAAAGAATTGTGCGAAACTCACAAGCCAACACCGGAGGCACAATCATTCAAAAGTCTGTGCAACTACTAGCGCATGCCGACGATATCGACATTATTGGAAGAACACAGCGGGCTGTCACCGGTGCGTTCGCTAGTATTGAAACAGAAGCTGCCAAAATGGGTTTAACGGTAAACGAGGGCAAAACCAAGTATATGATGTCAACCAGAAGGGACACGCAACATCGACGAATTGGGCAGAACGTCAGAATCGACAGCTATAACTTTGAGGTAGTAAGGGACTTTGTCTACCTCGGCTCTGCTATCAATTCTGAAAATAACACCTCGGCAGAAATAAAACGAAGAATAACTCTTGCCAATTGCTGTTTCTTTGGGCTGAGAAGGCAATTGAGTAGTAAGGCCCTATCCCGAACAACTAAGGAGACTCTATATAAAACCTTGATCATCCCAGTCCTGCTTTATGGCGCTGAAGCTTGGACTTTATCAAAAGCGGATGAAGATATCCTCGGTCGTTTCGAGAGAAAAATTCTTCGTAAAATATTCGGGCCCGTTTGCGTTGACGGGATTTAGAGGAGAAGATTCAACGACGAACTATACGAGCTGTACAGCGACATCGACCTAGTCAAAAAACTGCGCATCACTCGTTTGAGATGGCTAGGACATGTAGAGCGAATGGACACCAATGCTCCGGCCCGAAGAGTCTTCGAATCACACCTGGAGGGACAGCGCAGCAGAGGAGGAACTCGCCTTAGGTGGCGCGCACAAGTTGAAGGGGACCTGAACAAGCTTGGAGTGCACAACTGGAGGCAGTTAGCTAAGGACCGAGCTAACTGGAGAGGCTTGTTAGTTGAGGCCCAGGTTCACCCCGAACTGTAGCGCCACCTAAGTACATATCGTACAAAAATTGTTCACTAGCTTTGTTATAAAACAACTGAGATGAAATCTTGATACTAAGCCTTCTTATTCATCTAGATGTGTACTGTTATTATTATTATTATTATTATTATCATTTATTAACAGGTAATATAAAATTAAAGAGCCTAGCTGAGGAGACTATTATTTGGAATTCGGGTTCTTAAATATATTATAGATAGATAAATTTTGGAAAATAAATTTTATAATGGGTTCTGATTTTGTACAATTTCCTAATATATGTATGGCTGATATCAAGTGCTACGTTACAGGTGGAGCAAATTGGAGGCTTGTTTTTACTTAGCATGTGTTGGTGTGTAGTTGCGGTATGACCAAGTCTTGATCGAACGAAGTTGGAAATTTTAATTTTCGGAAGTTTTGTGGGGAACCGAGGGTGGGATTTATAAACGTTAACTTTTTTGTAATGATGGTGGTACAGACTCCATTCGAATTGCTGTTTGCTTCTTAGAGTTTTATGTATAACTAATATACAAGATTTTGTTGGTAAATGCATCGAATTTGTACACTTGTGAGTTCTTTGTTGTTTCCTTGATCGCCTGAAGGATAGCAAATGCCTCTGCTGGAAAAATGGATTAGAATTCAGGAAGAGTGCCAATGTTCAAGATATAATCATCTTCAAGTGTGACAGCAAACGAGGTATTGTCTTCTTAGACCCGTCAGTGAAAATATATGTACAACCCTTATTTTTAAGTTCTGATGAGATGCTATAGAATAATGAGCCGTATAATACATTGTTGGTGTTTATTTTTCTGTATTGAGACAGATTCATTATAAAGGACTCGGATTTTATATGCCATGGAGGGAACGATAATACAGCGCTGTGTGGCCTTTTGATTGGAAGTTTCATTTGATGAGCCTTGTCAAGGATGATACTTATTGCGGATGGAATCCGTTTTTTCGTTTATGCCCAATGGATTGGTAAATGTCTTTATCGATAACCGAATTTTTGGATAAGTCCAGATTGCGGAAGGAATCCGTTTTTCGTTTATGGCCAATGGATTGGTGAATGCCTTTATCGATCACTGAATTTTTGGATAAGTCCAGCGTCGGTAAAGACCGAAAGCGAAAATTGGTGTGGATGCCTGCTCAAAATTTGTTTAAAATAGTTGCTAAATTGCATTAAAATTTATCAACTGTATTTTTTAAACGTGTACGTGTATTATTGTATTGTATTTTTTAAACGTGTAGTTACAAAAAAAGTGGCGCAGAAATATAGTGATACTTTTTCGTATGTTGTTATTATTTTGGTAATATGCCGCTTTGTTTTTGCGGAGCTTTATTTGTTTTTAGTGGGTTACTGGTTTAATGGTTTATTTGTTTCCTAGTTTGCATAATTTCTTTGCATTTTTCTTTGTGATGTGCACATCGTATTGAAGAAAACCGTATTGCATTCGTGTTTTCCTAAAGACGTGAGATATACCAAATTTAGCTTCCATGATCTCGTATGTTTATTGTTGTAAGTTTATTGTTCTGGATTTGTTTTAATTTGATTGGTTATAAGTTGTTACTGATTTTTGTAAAAAAAAAATATGCAAATAATGGCACTGGATTTAATTGAGGGTGGCCGGGGCGTGCGCTATGCCGATATTATGATAAGAAAATCGGGGAAGACGTTAAAAAAGCCATTAAAGGTACAGGGAGACCAACTCCTACAAACGACGTCAAGGATCAGGTCCCCCCGGAGTAACTACTGCAGGGGATGACCAATATTTGGTGATTCAAAGTCTTCGGAATCGTCTCTAAACAGCAGTTGAGCTGGCTCACAGACTTCGAACGGTTAGAGGGACAGCTGCGAATGCTCAAACGGTGAGAAGGCGATTAGTAGAAAGTGGCCTGGGAGCAAGAAGACCTGCTCGTGTACTGCGACTCACGGTACAACATAAGCGACGTCGACTTGAATTTGCTAATCTTCACCATGATTGGACAGAGGCCGACTGGGGTAGAGTCCTTTCCACTGATTACTCCAGGTTTCGTCTCCGCTCAACAGATGGACGTAGTAGAGTGGGGGGATAATAAGATAGAGATACTCGGAAAAACCGAGCTGTGCATCATGGAAGGATCAGTAACCTCTACGTATTATACCACCAACATTGTGGAGGAATATGTGGTTCTATTCCCACCATTTATGGAGGCAAACTTCTTGCTGATCCAAGACAATGCTAGACAACACGTCGCCAGGTGCGTTACCGAATAGTTGCAAGAAGTGGAAATCGACGTGATGGCTTGGCCTGCGATGAGCTCGGACATGAATTCCATTGAACACGTTTGGGATCTGCTGGAGAAAAAGATTGGGATACGACCTGCCCTTCCAGAGACACTCAGCGGCCTGAGATCTGCTCTGATCGAGGAATGGGACAATTTGGACGATACCATCGTAAAGAATTTAATCCAATGTATCCCTCGGCAAATATCTGGTTTGTTAGATATTCGGGGAGACAATACACACTATTACAGGAACAAGGACTCGCAAAAAACAAAAATAATAATAAAAATGTAAAATGTTAATTTATGAAGTTTTTGTCCATTTTCTTTAATTTATTTTTTATTTCTAAGGTCTTCCTTTTTTATTTTTTTTTAACATGAGTTACTTATTTTTATATTAATAAACAAAACTGTATTAAAAAAAAATTTTTTTTCAACTTACTTGAAGTAATTGCGAAATATCAAGGTGCGCCACTTTTTTTGTAACTCAGTGTATATGTTCAAAAAGAATTATTAATTATTTTTTTTTTTATATTTTTATAATCGGATTTATTTTCTATAGGAAAAGTGTTAAAAAATGTCATTTAGAGGTCACATGGAAATTTGGTATCCCGATTTTTCGAGCTCCGAGTAGTAATTATTTAATAAAAAGAATAAATTTCCTCCAAAGAGAATAATTCTGGCATGAGAGTTTTGCATCTATTTAAATCATTTATTTGGTTAGGATGTAGATATCGTCTGCATAAAAACAACTATCGAAGAGGGTATGTTTCTTTAAGATAGTGAAAATGTCATCGAAGGCGATTATAAACAAGACTATGGACAGTGACGATACTTGCGGGATCTCATTTTGTAGCGCGTGGGTGCTGGATAGAAATGATTTAACATAACCGAATATTTTTTTTCCAATACCCCAAGTTTTTAGTTTGCTTAGGACAATATGCATACCGATTTTCTCAAAGACTTTTTCGAAGTCCAAAGATAGTACAGAGACATGATTTTTTGACGGTAACGCTTTGGAAATATAATAATCTATATGCAGATGCTCGTCAACACATCCTCTGTTGACTTTAAAAGCTACTTGGTTCGGAGAGATTAATTTTTTTTGTTTTAACAAATCAGAGCAGATGCTCTTTTCCAGCAACAACCTTTTCCAAAATTTTTGTTGAACAGGAAATGAGAGATGTAGAACGATATCCTTCAATTGAATTTGGGTCCTTATTTGGCTTAGGGATGGAAAGTAACGTTGCAGTTCTCCAACTTTGTGGGATGACAGAGGTATCGAGTACGTTATTGTAGAGTAGTATAACTCTTTATTATACATCTAGGGACAGATTGTTAAGAATTGAGTAACAGATCCTGTCTCTTCAATGTGTTTTGCCTTTAGCTTTATTTATACATTCTTCGAGTTCAAATAATGAAATGGGCTCTTCGATCCGCCGAGTGGAAGGATTTTTGCTGGGTTGGCAAGGGGAATAATTGAGAATTTTATTTACTTCTGGTTTTAAAGCTCGCATGAAAGTTTTGGTTGTTTGAGTACTCAGACCAAGTTTGGGCAAAAGAGTTACATATTTGTGTTGTATCTGTAATGATTTCGCTGGACAATCGGTTGCTTATATAGTAGGGGGGTTGGATGTTTTGCCAGTTTTTGGCAGGGGGAGAATAAGGATTTATGGTTGAAGTGAATTGCGAAAGTTATTAGTTTTTCTATTTTTTAGCTCACGTCTAAACTTTGCATTTGATTTCTTATAAGAAATCAATTTTTGTTGTGAGGGTGTTTTTTTGGGAATCTTTTAATGCTTCAATTTTTTTTTGCGGAGCGCCGAGAGTTCTGACTTCCACCAATTCTTTTTGAAGGCGGTTCGTTTGTTAGGACTGATTGGGGGATTGCAGTGTTAGCAGCCGTTCTGATAGCTTTTTGAATTAAAGCGGCTTCTTTGTTGGTGTTTGATGTTGGTTGTTTCTCTGATAAGTATTCTCAAGCTGTTTCAATTTGAAAAGTCTGTTCTGAATTTTGGGCTCCGGGGAGAGTTAGTATGGGTGTGACTAACGCTTGTAGAGGTAATGATGGGGAAATGATCACTGTAATAAAGGTCTCTTAATGTTTCACAGGTAGTTTTGGAAATATCTCAGATGAACAACAGGTAATCTGAATATGGGTGAATGTATTGTGTGTCGAAATTGGTTGGTTGGTTGGTTGGTTGGTTAGGATCGGCCCACGATAGGAAGATGCACTTAGACCAGAGGAGGTCCATTATGCTGCCGATGTGTAAGGTGGGTGGGTCACCCTCTTACTCTGGGAACCATCCACTCCTTTGTATGAATGAGCTAATCTTAGCCGTGCAGGCACTATTGAGATCATTTAGATCATTGAAGAAGTATTCGCCTAATGTGGCTTTCATGGTGTTGGCGAGCGCAGGGCACGTGCATAGGAGGTGACTGTTTGTCTCCTTTTCCTCTTCGTCCATACAGCTTCTGCAAAAGTCGTTGTGAGGGATGCCCAATCTTTGGGCATGTCTTCCTATGGCACAGTGTCCAGTGAGGGTGTTAACTATCTTGGAAAGGGTTCCTCTCTTATGTTTTAGTAGTTCAATGGACCTGGTTTTATTTAAGGTTGGCCACAGTAGCCTGGCTGTATGACATTGATCAAGTCGATGGTTGGCCTCTTTCTCCGCGTCCGCGTTGATGAGGTGCTTAATATAAGACGTTATGACCAGAGGAGCCTCGTCTGGCTAGTTCGTCTGCCTCACAATTCCTTGGTATGTCACAGTGACCTGGTACCCAGCAAAGGGTGAGGTTGTACTGTCCAGCTATCTCGTTAAGAGATACGCGGCAGTGCTCCACTGCCTTGGATCTCGTTGTACTGGATGCAAGGGATTTGATGGCTGCCTGACTGTCGATGTATATGACAATATCCGAAGCTGATATTGTATTAACCCCTAGCCAGTCAGCTGCTTGACGAATGGCAGTGACTTCGGCTTGAAAAACGCTGCAGTAGCTCGGAAGGTTAAAGGAGAGGTGAATGTCTAGGTCTTCAGAGAAACATCCAGCACCGACTCCGTCCTCGGTTTTGGACCCGTCAGTGAAAATTGACAACGATTCGTGGTTCAGTTCTGTCAGGTAATAAGGAGTTATAGCCCGTGTTGAAGTTGTATACAGTGGGCAGGTGGTCGGTGACCTGTGGAAGATGGCGAAGCATCAGTAATATTTTGGCATGTCCAATGTGTTGCTCTTTCCATTGTTTAGAGCTTTTCAGCCTTATTGCTGAGCTGGCAGCCAATTGTTTGCTGACGATGTCGATTGGGAGTACTTAAGTGGAGTACGGTTTGAAGCCCTGTAGTGGGAGAGGTTCTCAGTGCACCAGTAATACTGAGACATGCAACTCGTTGGATCTTTTCCAATAAAATTAAGTTGGACTTCTTTTCCAGGGCGGGATACCAGACCAATACTCCGTACATAATAATCGGCTTTATTACCGTGGTGTATAGCCAGTGCATAGTGTTTGGTTGAAGGCCCCAAGTGGAGCCTACTGTCTTTTTGCATATATATAGGGCAGCCAATGATTTCCTGGCACGTTCGACTATGTTTTCTCTCCAAAGAAGCTTGCGGTCAAGCTTTAGGCCTAGGTATGTGGCGCTATTTGAGAGGATAAGGGGGTGCCTCTTAACTTTGGGAGGTTCAAGTCAGGAAGTTGGTGTTTTCTTGTGAAAAGGACCAGCTCAGTCTTCGTCGGATTTACGGAAAGACCACAGTTTTAGTCCAGTTTGTCAGTATATTGAGAGCAGACTGCATGATATCAGCCAGTGTCTGCGGGTATTTACCTGTGGAGATAAAACTCCCCCTTGGGGGGTACCACGATGTGCTTGTCGTTTGACCTGGCTACTTCCAAAGGACGCGGTGATCACCCTGCTTTTAAGCATATGTTCTATAAAGAAGCAGACTGTTTCGCAGATGTTGAGCCTACGTAGGGCATTGATTATCGAATATGTTTCTACGTTGTTGAAAGCTCGCTCAATGTCTAGGAAAAACACAAGTGTGAATTGTTTAATTGATTTTTATATAGGTTGGATGATTGAGTGAAGGGCAGTTTCCACAGACTTGCCTTTTTGATAGGCGTGTTGTGACGTAGATAGTAGGGTGCTATCAATTGTGGCTTTGATGTGGAGGTCTATGATTCTGTCAAGGATCTTTAGAAGGAAAAACGTCAGGCTGATTGGTCTGAGGTCTTACGGAAGGGTATGCGATGTTTTGCCTGCTTTAGGTATAAATATCACCTTTACATCAGTCCAGGCGGCCGGCATTGTTCCTAACTCCAGACAGTCCTTCAGGATACATATGCGCTATAATGCTGAAAGCCGTATGGATTTGTGCCGGAAAGATGTCATCCGGCCCCGGGGACTTGAAGGGCTTGAAACTGGCCACCGCCCACTTCAGTCTCTCTTTATTTATGAGTTCAGGAGGTAGCGGCGGACGTGCGATATTTATTAGGGCAGGAGCATTGCTAGGGATAGGCGTGCAGCCGAGGAAATGAGTATCCATGAGCAGGTTAAGCGATGCTTCATCAGATTCCGCCCATGATCCATTTGGGTTCATGAGGACACTCGGCACGGTTTGTGTTTTGGAGAGGACTTTGCGCAGTCTGGAGGCTTGAGACGTATTGTCAATACTCTGGCAGAAGCTACGCCAGGATATACGTTGGGCCTTCCGAACTTCAGCTTTGAATTTCTTCAGGCTTTGTTTGTAAGTATCCCAGTCCGTGGGTAGCCTTGTTGAATTTTTTCCTGCTTACGCAGCGAAGATAGCTGAGTTCTGCATTCCACCATGACGGACGATTGCCTACCTTCCTTATTGTAATGGGACAAGACTCATTTAGTGCTGAGTTTAAGGCGGAGGTGAGAACAGTGTTGAGCTTGTCTAGTTGGTTGGTGTCATGGGCACACTATTGGAAAGTTTGGCTGAGAGAATGTTGTTATATTTTAGCCAGTAAGTTCTCCGGTGATTACGGAAAATTAATGGTGAGGGGTCGTCGCTTGTTTCCAGTTCATATTCTAGATAGCGATGATCTGAAAATGAGTGACTGTCGGATACAGTCCACCTAGAGATCGCATTGTATATGTTCATGGAAGCGAAGGTAACATCTAATACTTCCTGCCAGGTTTTGGTAATAAAGGTGAGGCTATTTCCCCTATTGCACACTACTAGGTCGGTGCCTACTAAGTACTCAAAGAGTGACTCACCTCGGGTGTTGGTGTCAGTGCTGCCCCATATCTCGTGATGCGAGTTGGTGTCGCACCCTAGCACGATTTCTTCTCTTCTTCCCCCTGCTTCTTTTACCACTACTTTGACCTCCTTAGATGGTGCGGATTCGGGGTCCTCGTAGGGTAGGTATCCTGAAGCCAGCCAGATGTTTTACTCCGCTGGTTTGAGCAGTGCTACTGCCAGATCATTTGTGCTGCGATGAGGAAGAAAGGTTAGGTTAAGTGCAGATTTAGCAAGAATACAAGCGGGGATGTTACCTATGTTTCTAGCGTGGTAGAGTGTGTAGCCAGGAGCCCTCAGTCCCATGACGGTGTCATCTCTTATCCAGGGTTCCTGGATGAGGGCGATG
Organism: Xylota sylvarum; assembly: GCA_905220385.1. NCBI lineage: Eukaryota > Metazoa > Arthropoda > Insecta > Diptera > Syrphidae > Xylota > Xylota sylvarum. Next base: position 39,318,573 of record LR999959.1, read on the forward strand.
TCAAAACCTCTTTCATTGAGGCGGAGTTTCAGCGTCGCAGATGCTAAAGTGGAGTGATGGAGATTAATCTGTACCTTTGAGTAGAGGGATGGAGTCGGTGGTTAGGGACAGTACCAGCGAGCGGCCGGTTTTCTTTGCATCTTTCGGCTTCTTAGAGCTCGGTGTCTCTTCGATAAGCCGGATTTTGATAGCAAAGTAAACTTTGCAATTTGGCTGGTTCGTGAGGTTCGAATGGAACCCAAATTCTTGTTTTCGGCCTATGGGGATCTGGCTCCGATCCACTGCCTTAAGCCTGGCACCTGGCCAGATTTCACCGACGCTATTGATGGCGGCGGTAATGAAATCGACCGAAATTTGGTCGTCGCAGGCTAGTAGTTTTACATAGCCCTGATGCCAGCCAGCATTATTGAAGTTAGGTGGAGAGTTAGGATGGGTGGTGATACGCTCGTAAATGCAGTTCAACACTCTCCCTTAGATGAGCCTCCATTTGTCGTAGAAGATCCTCCCTTCGTCGTCAGACAAATCCACGATAGCAACGACGAGGCTGTCCTTAACCGTCTCGGAGAGGGTTTTAGTCTTCTTCGAGACGTTGGATTCCTCATCTGCGGATCTGCGCCTTTTGGGCGTTCCTGCCGCTACGATGGATCGGCTTCCAGCTTGGTTTGTTAAACCATGTCGACTTGATGAGTCCTTAGCTTGGGGGCTATTCTTCCGGCGAGAGGGATTCTCTCCATGGATGGTAGGGTGGCTGGTGCCACGAGTAGGTGGTTGACGTGGGTCACGAGTAGGGTGGTGGCTTATTCCACGAGAGGTGGTTGGTAGACGCGCACCGCGTGTAGCAGTGCGTTGGGTCTTGAAGTGCCGTTCAGGCTGTAGCTTCATCAGCTGTTGAACTGCTTTGCAATGCCGGTTGCCCAGATGTGGGATTCCCGTTCTTCCTGACTCTATTCCTTTTCCGACTTTTTGCCTAGTCGCTCAAGGATGCGAAAAGCCGATGCAGTCTCACGACTCAGCGACTTTTTCTCTTGGCCAGAGAGTTTGGGAATGGTTGGGGGAGTTGAGCAGCACGATGGTGTCGCGCTGATCTCCTCGGGAGGGATGGGAAGGGCTGAGCTGCACGATGGTGTCGTGCTTGCAAATTCGTCCGACATTAGCGACCATACGCTTGCAGCACCTTCGATGCAGAGGCTTTGCAAGATCACAAGATTAGCGTCCAGCAGGAAATCCTCAAAAAGTTCACCTCTCTTGCTGGTAGCAGTTGATCCCCAAAGCGTACTCCACGCATTGATGTTACCTCCGAGGATCAAGGAAGATTCAGTTTGACTCTTTGACTGGATGTATAGGCCAACATAAGTTATTTTGGGTTGAAGCTGTTGGATTTTTGTAATCTTCAAGAGTAAATATAATAAAGAGTTTTTTTAATCATCAGTCGGTGTTCTGTTTTCATTTTTTACTTATTTACGAACATTTTGGTGTTGATGTAACGAATTTTTCGTTATAACGAATGGGCTGAACATTATATCTTTCGTTGTACTGGACGTCCAGTGAATTAGTAAAGTAACTCATTCCCTTTATTTGCATTTAGCCGTTTTGTCAAAATATTACCATACCAAACTCTTATTTCTTCTCATATTGAATTTAAAAAAAAACTAATTTTTGGAACTACAAAAGAACACAGAACAAAAACAATTGAAAAGTATCCACAATTGGGGTATTTTGTCTACCCTATATCTACGATATATTTTCATCACACAGAGTTTACAATGTAGCACAGTCGTAGAAACCTAGCCTTAAGAAAAAGATAAAACACATTTTTTCTACAATTCGCCTGTAAGCCTCGTCCACTTTATTAGGACTGATGCTAAGAGTAAAACATAGCCGCACCTGCACAGAATTTACTAACTCCATTTTCTTAGTTTTCCTTAAAATCAAGTTATTTATATTTTAAACATTTTTTATCACCTAAAATACCAAAATATTTAATCAATATACATACATATGTACATGTTTTTCGAAGGAAGTTTGAAACTGATTTATTCGCTTTAGTATTATAGTTGTAGTTATCAATGAAAAAAAAATAAATAAATAATTTGAATACCATTCCAAATACTATAGTTCTCCTTAAGAGATTGCACGTCATATATTGTGAAATATGAAGATTCTCCACCCAATATAATAAATACTCTGTTTTAATTGATTGATAATTACGAATTAGAGTATTTACCCAGTAAATATCCGGTATTTACCCATTTATAAATACCTACTGGGTGGATAAAAAAAACTTGAAAATCTATGCATGTGTAATCGGTGCTATGCATTTTTTCAGACACTCACTGAGTGACAAAGTGGATTTGCTCTGCACTTTCTCTTGGTGATTACCTGCGAAAGACATTATTCGTGGAAATATCTGTGTGTAAACTTCGGTTTATATACATACGGTAAATGCAAACTGGACTGTGGAAACATTCTTTTCGTTTATCATCGTAGAACTGAAATATTACAAAACGTTTTTCTGAAAACGACAATACAGGTAAACAACATTACAGGTTCCAGGCTCCCGTAACAACCTAAGTGCCTCGGATTCCTCAAGAGGTGTAAATGGTTTTTCAGTTCTGAACACTTGGCTACTATCTATGTATGTATTTATGTATGTACTAGCCGACCCGACCGGCTTCGCTCGTATGTTTTTAAAATGCACGGTATGAATAAGTACGTAGATATGAATGTACGTAGCGCTAATTTTTATTATCGGATCTCTACAATATATTTTCTAAGCAAGCCCAATTAATAAATTAAAAATCGATATCAAAGCAAATTTACAAAGTTTCATATTTAAATATGTCATTTTTATAAACTGTGTAACCACGTACGTACATACATATATATACGTATATATTATTTAATTCGAGGTCGATAATTTACGTATTGTGTTACGAAACTTTTAGACCTGCGGCTTTGCTTATTTTTTCACCACCTCTTTATATAATATGTTTGCTGTTGTTCCAATAGACTGTACATTGGGCATATTGTGAGTTAAACTATATGAGTTAAGCTAAGCTTTATTTATTGTCATCGCGAAACACAATTATCCCTTGGCCGCAGCTGGTAAAGATTGTCGTTTCTATCACATTTTATGGAAAGTTTTCACCTGCATTCAGGTTCCGTTGCACATTTGGGTTTAAATTCCTTAAGAGCATAATAAGAGTGCCTACCTTCAATATTTTTTTGTGTGAAGGAATAAGTGAGGGAGCATGCAAGTATTTTAACAGGTAATGCACCGCCGTGGCTCAAGTGGTTAGTGCGGTGGACTACGGGGCAAAGGTTCATGGTTCAATCCCTAGACAAAACCTACAAATTTCTTTCACGGCCCCACCTCTCGCGAACATCTGACAAACATCTGAGAGTATAACTGTCACGAAAAAGCTTCTCAAAGAAAAAATTGTCCTTCCGTTTGGGTGACGAATATAACACGTACAACACGAATGGTTGTGAGAAGCTAGGCCCTGGGTCCCATGGACCTGTTGCGCCAAATGTTTATTTATTTTATTTCTTCGATATCTAATTTAAAAAATTTAAGCGAAAGCTAAGCACTAATTTCGATTGCATAATTTTTTTTAGTATAGTCCGCTCCCTTAGCCTTGGAATTGGTTTAGTGCACTCATCCCAGACTATGACATTACATAGGACTTTACTTATATATGTTGCGAAGAGGTCTTGCAAATGTGTTTGAATTGAGATGTAGTTTGAATACTGAATGTGCAATCCCACTGCAGCTATTCCAGACGAAGCGCCATCAATGCTCTTACTTTATCAAGCAACAGGTTATTAAGAAACATGTTTTCCGTCCCTGCAGAGTCCAAGTTATCATCAGTTGTTTTGAAACTTTGAATGATTTCATTATAAAATGTCCTCTTGCAGTTGAGAAGTGGGTAGTTTTATAGATCATCTATGTCATATGACATTTCTCTTAAGTAATCAAGGTTGACAGGAGTTTCAAAAGGGCTGTGGTAATTCATAGTAATTAAGGGGTTGATATCCCACCGCCACTACTAAATTCTCGAGCAGCTTCTACAGAGGTCGTTTGCCGGGAGACCCAGCATGTGAGACCGGCACAGTGTTCCGTAATGACACCTACTATTGTGCTGATGAGGGATTTCTTTAGTCTTATTAGACTATTTGAGCGCTTGAGATCCAGCTTGGGCCTGATCTGTTTCGTGGTACAGTTCGACCACCTGCGGTTAGTAGGGTTAATCAAATATTGCTTAAATAAGAGTTTACACGTAGCGAGAGGCATGTAGAGATCCTCCTTCTCCGGTAGGATCGCCGGTTTCATATATGTATGTACTTATCATCACTTTTCTTCTCCTATTAATATCAGAATTAATAAAATTGATAACATGCCAAACGTTTTTACTTATAAAGAAGCATGACTGAAATTCAAAAACAATCAAATCAATGCGCGCGCACCCACACACGATATGGCAATGATAGCAACTGGAGCACGTCTGCTGGCTGTGGTCTCCAGTGACGGAAAATTATTGGGATGATTTGATTACTTGTTATGAGCATTGCTCAGCTTTAGAACAACGCAGAAACATGATTTATACCTTAAATGAATCGGGGACGAATTTACTAAAAACTTCTTTTTTTGTTTTTCAATTTGATAAGCCATTATTTAGTTAGGGCTGTGTAAATATTTTTTAATGACGGAAAATTCGTATTAAACCCCTTTTTCCCACTTAGATCTCAAATTTCGAAAAATCCCTTAAGGGATTTGCGAAATTTCAAGTTTCTACGTTAAGGGGTTTTTGAGAAACTGTGATATCAAAGACTTTTGTAGCCTTAGCGTTTTGGATTTTATAATATTTAAGATAACGCTTACATTCTAACGAAACTTGAATATAACTCAGCTATTTGGGCGGGAGTTCCCGTAACTCACAAAACACAAATATTTGGTGCAACAGGTTCATGGGACTCAGGGACTAGCTTCTCACAACCATTCGTGTTGAGTGTGTTATAATCTTTACGCGAATGGAAGTGGCCTACTGTTTAATGCCGTATTCGAAGGTCAATTTTTGTTTTCAGAAGCTTTTTCATAACAGTTCTACTCTGGGATATTTCTGAAAAGATTTCATTGAAACAAGAATCTGACATAAGTAGTTTCATTCAGTGATCGATCTTGACGTGCTTTTCAAACGATTTTTTGACCCTGAGGATCTTATGAATGGAGATTTTGCCATGTGCGAGGTATGTTAAGTTTTTGAAAATTATTTCATTTCGACACATTTTGTTAAGCCTGATGGTAGATTCATCGTATTCATCTATGATTCTCAAATACCCCTATTAAGTTCAGAGATTTACGGGGTGTAGTTTTAAAACGACGCAATACGATGGAGCAGGGATTCTCCAAGGAATGTGGGTCTTAGACCCTCGTACCCTCGTCGGATCTTGATCGTCCTACGTTTTACTTACCTCATCACTCGGTACTTTAACCCACTAGTACGACAACGAAACTCTGTGAAGTTTTCGATGCATTGTGCAAATTTTCGAACAATTTTTCGTTAAACGATTATCCACGTGTGTTACCTATTATTCAAGTGACTTAATTACATCACCAAATTTCGAAAAGCAGGATTCCGGTCAAGGTTGATATTGCGAAGATGTATCGACAAGTCATGATTAATGCAGGGGATGTGGATTTTCAACGCATCGTTTGGAAATGCGAGGTTAGCGAAGTACTACGCGACTATAAACTATAAACTTCAAACGGTTACGTACGGAACAGCTTCTGCTTCCTTTTGCTTGTAGCTAAACCATGAAACATTCGATGAACGCATAATTTCGCGTAATGGACCTGTAAATTAGCCTCGAAGATCTTGTGATTTGACGCCTCTTGATTATTTTCTTTGGGGATACTTAAAGTCGCTAGTATACGCTGACAAACCAACAACAATCGACGCATTAGAAGCCAACATTATTCGTGTTATTAAGAACATACGGCCAAAAATGCTGGAATAAGTGGTCGAAAACTTTGTTTCTCGGATGACATTCATCAGATCTAGCCGTGGTGAGTATTTGCCCGAAGTTCTATTTAAAAATTAATTGCAGAATGTATTCTCATTATTAAACAATAATAAAATTTCATGTTTTTTGTACCCTTAAATGTATTTTATTGAAAAACGTGGTACTCTGTCTGGTAGCATATGTATGTCTATACATACATATGTACATCTGTATATCCAAACTAAACTAAATTAAATTTTATCAAAATCGTTAAGACCATTTTCGAGAAAATCCATTTTTACTGAAATCAGTCGTAAATAAAGCAAGGTACCCTTTATTTTGAGGTTAAAATGAAAACACGTATCAATGTGGCTTCCGGCCCGGCAGATCGACGATCGACCAAATTTTCACTCTTAGGGAAATCATACCAATATACCAATGAATTTCAAGTCGACACTCACCATATCTTTATCAACTTCAATGCCGCAATATGAAAGCATTCATTGTCTTGAGCTCCTCAAGGTGATTGTCAAATTCGTGATCTCGGCTAAACTGATCCAGCTGTGCTGCGTAACGCTGGAAAACTCGGTGCAACGTGCAATTTGGATTTCAAACATGTACCGGATTTCGGCAAGGAGATGTGCTATCATGTGACTTCTTCAATCTCGTGCTGGAACAAATAGTACGCAGGGCAGGTATTAACATGGAAGGCACTACCTTCAACAAATCTGTCCAGCTGCCTTGAAGTGAATGAGAACAAAACCAAGTTCATATATGTTGTCAAAAAGCAACGAAGCATCTGTCCACCACCTAGCAAAAAACATCACTGTTGGCAGTAACTAGGAGTAAATATCAACTCCACGAATGACTGACACCTTAGTGGAGATTCGACGAAGACTTATCCTAGGAAACCGCTTCTATTTCGGTTTGATGAAACAAATGGGTTCAAAAGTCCTAACAAGGAAAAGGAAATGTATGCTCTACAAAACATTGATCCTGTCAGTTCTGCTGTATGGATCCGAGTGCTGGACGATAAGCAGGAAAGCAGAGTAGATATTGAATACATTCGAGAGAAAAATTCTTCGTCCAATAATCGGTCCCGTATGCCAGGAGAGCGAATGGAAAAAAAGAAAAAAAACCGCGAACTCTATGAGCTGTACCAAGATGTGGATGTAGTCCGAAAAGCCAAAACACGTCAAATAAACTGGCTCAGCCACATCGAGCGAATGGACAATAATGCTCCATTCAGCAAGTTCGCGACGACAAGGAAGTCCGAACCTCCGTTTTAAGGATCAAGCTATCCCGGATGCCAGAGCGTTTGGTCTAGACAACTGGAACTACTTTCGTTTTCATAAAGAAATCGTTTTTTATGAAATTTTCCATGCAAGTTATCGTAGTAATTCAATAAATAAAGTGGGTCTTATGTACTTGCATCTTTAACGCTGAAGGACTGTAAATTATTCAGGTTTGAAGTTCAAGTAAAATAGTATACCTTTAAGATAGGATATACACAGTTAAAATTTGACAATGAATTCTATACAATACATACATATATGTAACTACCAGAGTATTGATAATTATTTGGAGTCATAAATATCATTGAAGGTCGATTGGTCCATTGGTTCCGCGATGGAATGTTTAATAGTATAAGGCAAATATGTTGTAATCGTATTAAATGTGTAAATTCCTGGAATACCTACGATCCTATGAGAAGATTCAATTAATCTGATGAAGAGTTGTTCAGACCATTAACATGGAACTCCACAGCAATAAGATACAGTTTAATAGGATTAATTCTATTCACTCAAGTTACACAATGCTGCTGTTAATTACATGCTTACATACAAACATGCATATAAGTTCCTACATATGAGATTGTACACCCTTATTAATTACTAAATTGTATATGTATGTTTGTAGGTATATATTTAAAATTAATACTTAGTAATTTATGAACATTCAATTCATAGTTAACAATGAGTAAATTGAGGAATGTAGATAAAAGGTTACAGTGTGGCAAAAAAAAGTACATACACCATCTGATTCGTTTCCCTAATTAAAATGAAATAAAGTTATAACAATTAGTCCATCTGTTATGTGTATCATCAAAGAAAGCAGCACGGAACGTGGTTTGAAACATATACGAAACAGCGTTGTGAATCCTAACATTCCTAAATGCAAATCCATAATGAGAACGCACTACGTTTCGAAATGCATTGTAATGTAAATGATGTAAATGACATTTGTTATTATTAATGGTTTTGTTTCATCTTTAAAATATTTTTCATGAATATTCGATTGTCATTGTCACCCATACAACAATTATTTAATTACATTTTTGCATATTTGCAAAAAAGAAATTGTAGTCATCGTATAACTTTTCACAACGTCATGTTTCTCAGTGCAATAGTTTGCGCAACGCAGTGTGAAAGCATCGTATGTTTGCATCACCGATTAAAAGTGCAGTCACAGGTCGCATTTTGTTTAAATTCTAGAAAGTAGCCACAGCCCCGAATGAAGTAGTCTCTGAGATCAAAGAATGGCTAGTAGAATAGAATGAAAACGGATGTTTCTCTAATAACGTATCAGTGCATTAATCTTGCATCGAAATTAGTCAGAAAAGTGAATCTTATCACGCAAGTATGAATGTTTTTTGTTGATCGGTTAAAAAAACCACATCAATAAAACTTACAAAATTCTATGGTTGAACACGAATTGGTCGAAGGCTCTCGGAAAATTTTTGAGTCCATTTTTTCAAGAAAATGTATGTTTCTGTTTTTAATCCCATTTAAAACAAAGAATAATAAACAAACAAATCTTGCACACTTCACATAATGGAACCTCAGCCAACTCGATTTTCGCTTATGTCGACATAATCTAATTATTACCACAGATATTATATACTTCTGATATGTACGTAGACCGCCTGTACAATTGAAGATATCTAATGAATACCAGGGGGAGCTATTGTTGTTAAAAGGCCCACACGTAAACAAACTTTGACGTTTTGCCAGAGCAGTGTGGAAAATTGACTTGTTTTTTGGTGTTTGTTTCGTAGATATTACTGCATTTCAAAACGAAGTGAATACTTATTTTTACAACATGCGAACTATAATTTTAAGTAAAAAAGCAGAAAATTATATTCGTAAAGCAGCAGAGGACCTTAAATTTGTGTCAGGCATAATCATCGGTCAAGTAAGTAAATAACTAAGTAAATATTCGGTAAAATAAATTTAATTTTACTTATAGAAAAATGCCGACGATAAATATAACATTATTCATATAGCAAAACTTTCGGATGATGAAGATCCATTATCTGCCCCCTCTGGCACAAAGGCTTCCCCTTTTGATGTTATCGATGTCCAGTCTCTGGCTGAACAGTGGATAAGTGCTTCCAAAATGACGTCTGGGTCGTTTAATGTTCTTGGTACGTGGTTGAAAACAATTTGAACACATCTACTAATTCAATAAGAACGTACTCCGTTTTAACGCATTCAAAATATGGCGGTAAGGGTGTGGAGAATGTTTTTATAATCGTTTATATTCAAACATGCACTTAATTAGGATTATATAAATTGAATTAATTAGAGGGTCTAAATAGGTACATATGTACGTTTATTCCAAGCCCTAACCAACAAAATAAGTTGATTGCAGTGCTTGGAAATCAATAGTCATGATGAGAAACCTGTATTTGATTTGAAGATGTGTTGTGTTTCGCTGGCTAAACATCAAAACAAGCGCTTTGATTTTTTTCTCTGGTCATTTCTGCAGATAATGTTGAACCCCTTCCCGAAAATAACAATAAAATCTTTCCTCCGAATAACACGTCAGTGCTTTCCAAGGACATTCTATAATTGCCGAGGCGCCAAGATCTAAAAACGCGGATTTGTAAACTAGGGAAAAACCAGATTTTCGGTACTTTCTAATTTGTGCTTATTCCATTGAAATATACTACATATAGACTCCTTTTTCAAATCTTGTTGGATCGATAATCGTAGAATCGCCCTTCCAAGGTTATAGATAGATAACCTTGAAAGAATTTTAAATCCCAACCAGGCAGTACGGTAGAGATTGGATAACTTCGAAATTGTTCGATTCTTTTATAAGTTCCGGAAGCCATTATTATCTGCTTCCCGCTAAAGCTGAAACTATTAAATCCTTAGTTCGGTGACCCTGTTATCTCCAGAAATAGACTAGTTACGCTTGAACTTATTTCCTTGGGGCTATGTGAAATCTATGATCTGTGCCAATAAGACGTTAGACCACCTCAAAACCAATATCGAACGCCAAATTGCCGGCATATCGCCCAATTTGTGAGTTTAAAGTATGATGTTAAACCTCCCCATTGGAAAACAACAACAACTACATTGAAACAGGGTAGGGTGCCGCCACCTTGCGTACTCATTAAATGATCCATCACCATTTGTGACAGTTAGGCCTCGATGTCAATTCAGACTTGTATGATGGATTTCCCACTACTCGACAGTTCGTCTACTAGAGCAACCTGGAGATCATCCCTGACCACTTCGCTGAAAGTGCGTGTGGACACAATACCGCTACTTTTCTTAGTAGTGGTACCGGATGGATTCGACTGTTTTAATGTTTGCTTCTTGGTGAGCCTTTTACCCACACTGCTTTCGACTTTGCTGCGTTTGCTAGAATGGGCCGCCTCATCTTGCGACCGATTTCTTTTCATGGTCTCGGCTCGACCTTTACTAATTGTCTTGGAGTCCTGACGTTTGTTGTATTCTTCAACAACCGCGTGGTACTTCAGCTTATCTGCCTAGTCACGTTCAGTGACTGTACCAGCTTCTTCATTTTTAGCTATCTTGGAAAGAATGAGGAGCGCCTTCTCATAATAATGCCTATGTTGGGTGGAAGTGAACTTAGTCTGTGGCTGTTTTTTTCTGTGTACACTCGCTAGTGTTCACATCAGCAGCCACTGAATCGGATGTGGATGGAAGGGGCTTAGGGGCACTCGTACTGGTATCCCTAACACCAACCACGAAAGTGGACGTGGAAGGTTGGGGCATGCGTAGTGTACCTTGGCTGGTACTAGCTGCACTGCCCGAAGAAATTACGGTCTCTTGGCTTGAGCTCATCTTCAGATGAGGTGCCTTAAATATTTTTTGTTTGGTTTTTTTTTTATACCCTATCCTAAGGGTATATTAAGTTTGACACATAGTTTGTAACATAGAGAAATAATCGAGATGGACCCTATAAAGGATATATATTCGTGATCAGCATCAATAGCGAAATCGATTGAGCGATGACCGTCCGTATGTCAGTGCTTTTTGGGCCTTAAATTTCAAGCTAGGAGGATGAAATTTCATATCTGGGCTACTGAGAAAAACATACAGTAAAGTGTAAAAAAATTTTAAATCTGCCCACTGCCACGCCCACTTTTTCATGACTTCACTAAATTATATGACACCGAAAAATTTTGTTAAGACAGAATATTTAGGCATTTAGATTCCCTACAATTCACCAATACAAAAGTTTTGGCCACGCCCACTTTTTGGGGGCGTTTTCATCAAAAAACCGATTTTGATGAAATTTTACATGTAACATCTTCAAACGTTCGACGTTATAGTCATATTTGAGTACAAAATGAAATTTAGCCACGCCCACTTTATAGAAAGGAGGATAGGGTATCATACGATCCCTTCCAGATGGATTGTAGCTTTTCTGTATGTTTTTAATTCATTTTTTGAGGTTTAAGTATTTTGTTCCCACGAGTCGGAAAAGAGGTCGATCCTGGCAGAGCCGATATACCAGGATAAGGCTAGAATACGACAGAGCTCGCCTGTGCATCTGAAGGAGCTCATTAGTGATTGGTTTAACCCCCAAACTTGCATTCTTGGGCACGAATTTATGCATACAGCGCTCACACCACCACTGAAATCAGGTACCTTGATGCGATGGCCAGGACGCATTTGCAGAGGATTAAACTATTGAGCAGTTAAGAATCCTGTACAATGCCTCCTGGCCTTGGCTAACCCCATCTTGACAACTACAAGACTACTGTGGAGGTTATTACCGGCTGGCACCCACGTGTCTTAGTGAGAAAAAAAATTCCGTGTATGTACTTAGACATGGTCACTAGTGTATGTATGTAGGTACAGAGTGCGTTGTTTTCTTCATTAGTTAATTTTCCGATAATTTATCATTTTTTACATTTAAGAATTTCTTATTTAATTAATTATTAATAGAAAAATATTTGAAATTTCGACTACTAAAAAGTCATGAACCGAATTTGCAATTAAACCAAGTGCAACATATGTAACTGACGTATTAGAGATTTAGAAAGGTACCTGATGAAAATTTAACACTCAGTAGACTCTTTTAAATCTTACCTCTTTTCTTGGATCAATGAGTGGTGTTAGATTACTTTGCTAAAAATACAATAATTAATTATGATTTTGAACTGCTTGTTATAGGTATATTCATAGCGACTAAAGACAGCGATTTAAGCGAAGATAAACATTCAAGAAACATAAAAAAGATGTTAGGAGAACTTAATAAGTAAGGCACTCTAAACCCTCTGGTAAATTTACTAATATAATATATAAATATGTAATTATTCTTAGCCTCATGACTAATGACAGTTCAACTTTTGGATACACGGAACATACTAAGGACACTGAAACTCTACTCCTGACCTATTCAACTAATTCCTTGAACGCAAACTGCAAGATTTTTTCAAATTCGTCCAGGTGATTTGTTCTTATTTTTTTATTTGAACATCAAAGTTTAATCAAAAGAATTTACTTTCAGTGGTGGCAATTTGATGCCAGTTGAATGCAAAATTGTGGACAAATTGCCCCAATGGTACCTATTTGAATCTAACTACGAATTAGATGATGTATTTCCCATTACGGACAACATGGAACAAATTAACATCGAAAACCAGTTTAATGCAGCTTTACAAGCTGTTCGAGCGAACATTGCCAACAGTGAAATATTTATTAATTCTAAAAATGTCGATGATAATATGACTCTCGATAATTATTTAAAAGAAAACAACAAGAAGAACGAAGTGACCATGTTCAGCGCGTCTATACTCCTTACAGCAAATGTGTCGAATGAGTTTTCGATCAAAGTCAGGCCATTCAATGGAACAATACGATTCTCTGGAATTGTTTCTTCTCGTGTTTGGTGTCATTCACGGAATACATTTAAGGAAATTAAGGAAAGTATCATAAAAGATATCCTTCGGTCATTATCTGCAAGGATTCAAATATATTGTGATGGCCTGACAGACCTACATTCCAACAATATTGGTGTTGTTGTTAGTGAACCTCCACGAAGAATATACTTTTGTTACTCAAAAAATTTAGGAATTCAATTTTCAGAATATATTTTTCGGGGAGAAACACCCTCTGTGGCAGTTGCACAAGCAAAACAAATACTGGATATGGATATAAATTCTGATTGTATTTTTGATGACCTAGAGGGCTTGCCCGATGATGATGCTTCTTCAATTATTGAAGAGGCATTTGTTGCTAGTCCAAAAAAGAATCCCGCTCCTGAGATTAGTCGCGCAATGTATATGTTGGGAATAACAGCCGCTTTATTAGTGCTGTTGGTATCAGTTCTATTACATTATCTATTCATGTAGACGATAGTAAAAGAAATAACAAACTTTATTAGATAAATACGTTGCAATGTTGAAAAATGATAAAATTAGATTGAATATATTTGTTTATTTACGTACAAGTTTTCAAAGTTTTTTAAATTATTTTCAAAAAGCTTTCATAATGTGCCAGAGTATGTGCGAAATTTTGATGATATGGTAATTGCGGTTTTATTCTTAAGGAAGGACGTGTTATAATCACACATGACACAAAGTTTGTGAATGTAGCTGTTGCTAGTTCCAGCACTAAATGAAAAGGAAATTATGAATATGTGAACCTACACCAGTGAACTAACCAAAACAAAACGAAAAAAAATTGTGGAATATGTATATACATACATATGTATATATCTACCTACATACATACGTATGTAAGACAGCCCCCAGAACAACCGTCTTCATACAGACCGCTGTGCATGCTAGACATAGTGGGAAAAGTTCTGGAAAGAATTTTTCGTGACAGACGCGACCAGTACACCGAACGGACTTTCAGGAAAAAACGAAGCACCACCCATGCGATACAAGCAGTTTAAGATATTGCACGCGAAACCTTATCTGGGACCAGATGGAAATGAGGCAAAAAGCAGTACTGCGTCGTGGTTAAGCTGGACGTCAGGAACGCCTTATGAGAGCGTTGAGGAATATGCAAGTGCTAAGCTACCTGCTCCAAATAATCACAAGCTATATTAAAGATAGAACTCTCTTCTACGATACGGATGGAGGGCAGACAAAATAAAAAAATACAGGAGGAGTTCCACAGGGATCAGTTCCCTGTGGAACATTATGTATGATGCAGTACATACTACATATGCGGAGGTCAAGAGGAGTGGACATAATCATATACGCCGATGATATCGGCACCTCTATATGAGGTGACGCAAAACTGCAACAACACCATCAAAAACGTGAAGATATGGCTTCGTTCCTCAGGTCTGGAATTAGCAGATCAAAAAACCTGAGGAGCCTGTCCTTATTAGCAAGAAGAAATACTGTGAGAAGATTTAACGTCGAAAAGTTGCAACCTCAAGAGATCGGCAGAACATTTGCCGAACGCGTATTCCGAAATCTCACTACGACTCCTATGCCGCCTGCATCAAATGCCGAGGACGAATGGCAACGCTGCCAACATGCCATCAGAAGTGCCGCAACTGATGTGCTGGGTTTTGCTCGATCACCACAAAGAAACCCATGGTTTGACGAAGAGTGCCGGCAAGCAAATGCAGCTAAACAAGAGGCATACAAAGCGGCGCTACAAAGAAGGATGAGAGCGGCTTGTGAGCTCTAAGAGCAAAAGAGACGGAAGAACATCGGCTTCTCCGAAAGAAGAAAAAAGAGCACGAAAAGCGCGCGATCGAAGAAATTGGGAGATTATACTCCAGGAATAATGTACGGAAATTTTACCAACAGGTAAAAAGAACGTGTCAGGCCAACAAGACCCGTACAGAAGCCTATAGAGATGAAGAAGGAAACTTCGTAGTAGAGTCACAGTCGGTGCTGAGAATATGGAAAAACTTCTTCTGCAGACTATAACGGCGACGAAGACCAACATCCCGCTGTCAGACAGAATAACCCTTCAACATAGACGATGATAGCCAAAACCTCCGTCCACCTGATTTGATTGCGCCAATTACACAGGTATCAGTCTCCTCAACATCGCGTACAAGACCCTATCTGCCATATTGTGTAAACGTTTGAAACCCTTCGTCAACAATCTGATTGGGCCCTATCAGTGTGGTTTCAGACCAGGAAAGTCCACAATCGATCCAATCTTCACACTTCGGCAGATTCTGGAAAAAACTGAAGACGTCCAAATCGATACCCACAGCATCTATAGAGACGAGCTATACAGAGCCATATCTAGTTTTGACATCAATGCCAAACTCGTTCGCCTGTGCAGGATGACGATGGAGAATTCTCGCTACTCCATCAAAGTCGGCAACGAGCTCACCGAGACCTTTGATATCACAAAAAGATTTAGACAAGGTGACAAGCTGTCATGTGATTTCTTTAACATCATACTTGAAAGAATTGTGCGAAACTCACAAGCCAACACCGGAGGCACAATCTTTCAAAAGTCTGTGCAATCACTAGCTTACCCCGACGACATTGATATTATTGGTAGAACACAGCGGGCTGTCTACGGTGCGTTCGCTAGTATTGCAACTTAGGCTGCCAAAATGGGATTAACGGTAAACGAGCGCAAAACCAAGTATATGCTGTCTTGGGACAAGGAGGGACACTCAACATCGACGAATTGGACAGAACGTTACAATCGACAGCTATAACTTTGAGCTAGTAAGGGACTTTGTCTACCTCGGCTCTGCTATCAATTCTGACAATAACACCTCGGCAGAAATAAAACGAAGAATAACTCTTGCAAATCGCTGTTTCTTTGGGCTGAGAAGGCAATTGAGTAGTAAGGCCCTATCACGAACAACTAAGGAGACTCTACATAAGAAATTGATCATCACAGTCCTGCTTTGTGGCGCTGAAGCTTGGACTCTATCAAAAGCGGATGAAGATATCTTCTGTCGCTTCGAGAGACAAATTCTTCGCAAAATTTTCGGTCCCGTTTGCGTTGGCGGGCTTTGGAGGAGGAGATTTAACGACGCACTATACGAGCTGTACAGCGACATCGACTTCGTCAAAAAACTGCGCATCAGTCGTTTAAGATGACTAGGACATGTAGAGCTCCGGCCCGTAGAGTTTTCGATTCTAACCCGGAGGAACAACGCAGCAGAGGAAGACCTCGCCTTAGGTGGCGCGCACAAGTTGGAGGGAACGTAACGAAACTTGGGTTGCGCAACTGGAGGCAGTTAGCTAAGGACAGGGATAACTGGAAATGCTTATTAATGGAGGCCCAGGTTCATCCCGAACTGTAGCGCCACCTAAGTAAGTAAGTAAGCTCAAAATTGAAGGCTCAAGAAACTCATTATAAATATATAAGTATACTTTCGAAGAAATCAAAAACATGTCAGTCCTTCAGGCACTTCAGGCATCGACTCCAAAGAAGTCTTTTGTAGGGTGGATGTGGAAACTGTACTTGCATCATTGTACGAATTTTGTAACACATTGGGCGATAGAACAGCTTAGCCATATTCAAGATGGCATTCTTGGTAAAATCTTGTGGCAAAAGGAGGGGTCCTCAAAATCCCAGCACTTTTAGACCCGACTAGCTGCACTTCACATGCAGAGACCAACCTACGGCGGACTGGCCTACGTCTAAGTGTCAAAAAGCAACCACATCTTCATCAGGTACTTCACTGGTAACGATACACCAACATAACACATTTTGGACCTTATAAAATGACTAAGGGTAGATAGATGGAGAGTCCTCAGTAGAGTTCAAATAGCAGCCTCCATAGAGCTCCAATTTGACCCCTAACCCTAATTCATACTTACACCGTAAAAAATACGAAGTGAACTCAGCTGAGGCTTCTAGTTAATTCACCTTAGGCTGAAACATAATAACCCTTTCGACCCCGTTTTTTTCTGCAACTTAAATTTTTTTATTTAATTATAATTATTCTAGAAGTGTTAACGCAAAATTTCAAGTCCCATCTGTTTGAACACTGTAGAAAGTTGCCTGTGAGCAACGTTGGGCAATGGTGGTATAAAATTTATTTCAAACAATATGTAATTTTTTTTTTGAATGAAAATCCTTTGAAATTTTATTTCTTATTTTTAAAAATTAAGTATAAAAAGACAAAAAACAGTTTATACTGTTATTACAGCAAATATGGACCTTACACTTAAGACATTTGGTCATTGAAGTTCCTGTCTTGCACAACCTGCAACGCCCTTTTTCACCAAATACTACCCAATGTTCCATTTTATCATACCGTATCCTTGTTCGGCTGGAATCTGTACTTTTTTGTGTTCTGCAAAGACACACTGTTCGATGGAGAGGTACCAAGCGAAGACGTCAGGTAATCCTTTTCTGCATTGGACAGTCGGCCTCTTTTTCTTTGGACCGAAACTGCAGAAGACGTAGATTGCAAAAGTGCATCAGCAATTTCCAGTTGAAATTTTATTAGAGGAATATGTTTCTGCTTCGGATGCAGCAAATTCAAATGTTTTCTGTAAAGCAGTTGCGCATTTGTTACGGATGTTCCCAGGCACCAATAGAAGATTCTTATATATCACTTCCTTGATCACTTTGCAAATCCCAACGGGTTGATGATCTATACACGAAGAGATAAGCTGAACTGGCTTATTGTCAAACCACCTTAGACATACTATATTATGGTTGGATTCACATTTACTGTCAAAAGATCCTCTTCCTCATTTTTTGAGTTCAGCCTCTGAAAGTAACTGGCAATTGCTCATTCGATTTTTACGTACAGTACCTGTTGCAAATATGCTAATTTCCTTCAACACAATGAGAAGGCTTACTAACCAGTTATCAAAATAAAGTTTAAAGTTCTTGTGTTTGGGAAGATTTTTCACCAAATACAGAACTACATCCGAAGATAATCCTAATCCATATGACGGGCAGGTGCCTTCACCAACATACAGCGTGAAATCGTATACTCATCCGGACGTTCCAGCACGCGTAAACATTTTCAAACTCCATTTGTGTGGTTTAGCTGGGTTGTATTGTTTGTATGTTGCCCAACCTGTTACCAAAAGTTATAACCAAAAATTATGTAGGAATCCTCATATATACATAGAGTAAGTGCGGCAAATATGGCCCATGTGTATTCCAACCGGTTTTGACTCAGTGTAATTTGGTAGGTCTGACCTAAGAAATGTAAGCTACCGTAGAGCAAGTAACAATTTTTTAGCATTTTCGTTGTAATTTTTTGGTAAGTTTTCTTAAGTGTTTATACCCTATCCTAAGGGTAACATAGAGAAATAATCGAGATAGACCCTATAAAGTATATATATTCGTGATCAGCATCAATAGCGAAATCGATTGAGCGATGACCTTCCGTCCGTCCGTCCGTATGTCACCGCTTTTTCAGCCTTAAATGTTGAGCTAGGACGATGAAATTTCATATCTGGGCTTCGGAGAAAAAGATACAGTACAATTGTAATTTTTTTTTAAATCCGCCCACTGCCACGCCCACTTTTTCATAAGTTCACTAAATTATATGAAACCGAAAAATTTTGTTAAGACAAAATATTTAGGCATTTAGATTCCCTACAATTCACCTGTACGAAGGTTTTGGCCACGCCCGCTTTTTAGGGGCATTTTCATAAAAAAACCGATTTTGATGAAATTTTACATGTAACATCCTCAAACGTACGACGTTTGATATTTGAGTACAAAAAAAGATAGGGTATCATACGATACGTTCCAGACGGATTGTAGCTTTTCTGTATGTTTGAAATTCGTTTTATTTTTTATTTATATCTTTTTGCTAAGTTATTTTTTATGTTTACCTTATAAAGACTGAAAGAGAAATCCTTTCTAAGTTTTTTAAACAAAAAAATAAATCAATTGAAGCTAAATTATCTGATTTATTTGCAAAAAAGTTAAGGGTGGGCCATATTTGCCGCACTTACTCTACATTTGAACGCAATTATTTGCTCATCGACACTTTGATGTTCTTCCTGTGGTAAATTATTAAAGCTTTCTCTGAGGATGTCTAGTATGGGCCGTATCTAGTATAGCTTGTCATAGTTTAAATCTCCCTTTTTGAGTTGTTTGCTGTTATCGTTAAAATGTAAGCATTGCCTAATTTGTTCAGACCTACGGCGAGGCATTGAGTCTGTTATAGCTGTGAAATTGGGGCAACTTTAAAATACCTAAGTATAGCAGAGTATATATTGTCTAATTTCCTCCTTAGTACATTTGAGTTCAATGCCCAGTTCTTGCAGTCCATATAAATCAGTTTGCTGTGTGATCAAATCAACAACTCGAGTAACAATAAAATTTGAGAAATAATCGATTGGTGTCATGGCGACGTTAACTTCCAAAACATACTTTTCATTCCAAATACTTTCTGGAGCTTGCTTTAATCTCCATTCGAGTGTCTTCGTATCAATTTTTTTAAAGCAAGTATCTTCAACACAGCAATGTTATTGCTCGTCCTCTTTCGTAATGATATTGTCAAGAACGCTGATCTCTATACTTTCACCTCTTTCCAAAATCCCTTCCATATTCTGCTCTAGAACTGCAGAAACATCCTCCATCTCATCTCCACTTTCTTCATCTGTAGAAACATCTCAATCGAAGTTTAAAATTCGCTGTATGTCCTCTTTTAACAATCCTTTATTTTGTGGTCTCATAACTAAACGCAAATAAATTGATTACAACAATGGCCCACAAGCAATTTGATAACTTTAAATATTACTCACCTGGGGCCTATTTCATAAAACTACAAGTGGTGTACTTGTAAACTTGTAACTACAAGCACAAATAAAGTATTGAGTTGTAATTTTGTGGTCCATAAACATTTTTAAGCACTTGTAACACGGCAAAATCAAATTATAAGTGTAGCGATCAAAATGCTACAAGTCTACAAGTCTGTAACTACAAGTTAATAATTATTTGCGAAGAACTACGAGTCTGCGGCTATACTTCACAGTTAAGCGATCTAAGCATTTCCCGTTCTTCTTCTTTCTTTCTTTCTTTCTTTCTTTGTGACATTGAATTTACTTTACTTACCCTAATAAAAACAATTTTTTCATTAAATTTATGATATGTTATGATATCAAAATTGATACGCTCCTTAAAATTCGTGGTTCTCGTATCCGATTGTCTTCGTAGTCACTATCATCACTGCTTGAGATCATTTTTATTTGAAACTTCTAAACCACACGTTATCGAAAGCACTTAATTCTAACCGCGAATAAGCCCAATTTTTCCAGTACGTGATTTTATTAGTCTCTCTACTCTTGTAAGATAGATATTCACTTGTAGTTACAAGTCCGTCGCTAATAATTTTTTGCGCAAATACTTTTATGAAACAGAAAAGCTTGCCGCAGTTATAAATTCACTTGTAGTTACAGGCCTGTCATACTTGCTGTTATTAGTGAATTGGCATTCTTTATGAAACAAAAAAAAAATGAAATGAATTCACAAATATTTATTAGTGTTGTAGTTTTATGAAACAGGCCCCTGGTGTTGGTTTAAAATTGAACAAATTAACTTTTCAAAATATTTAATTCAACATTTGCTGATAATTATTTAATTTACACATTTATAATTTTGGTTATATGTATGTAATTAATAAAAAAATATATACTTAAAAACATATGAATTACTATTTACTCACACTTCATTCAAACATATATGAGTACCGTTATCATTACTGTTCGTGAAAGAAAAAGAAAAAGAACGCGATGAAAGCGCAACCAACGAGCTCTCAACCAGCCGCCAATGAACCCAAATCAGGATCCCCCGGTGGCTCGAAGGGGAAATAAAGAAAGAAGTCCACAGGAAGAGGCCAGATGCAGTCTACCACCTGCAACTGTGATAATTTGAAAGTAGGAAAGGAGAAAGCCCGAGGAAGCGGCATTGCTGTATAGCAACAGGGCCAGAATAATGGTCCATAACTTTTATACACTATTAATGATCTCTGCCTAGCAAGTAAGGGAGACTGAAATGCTATCAAATCAAAGTGCATCATGCCAGGTCAGCATCCTCCATGCTGAACAGGAGATTCATCAAGGAGTTTATTGACCTGGTCTTAATCCAGAACCCTAGACTTTTCTGCGGAGCCATTAAAAATCTCCCAAAGATAACTTGTAAATTTGTTTACTATGGTGGCTCGCTTGACAGCCCTAGAGTAGCCACTTAAATTAGAAATTCAGAGACCATATTTCCGATTTCAGGCATCATTACTGGGCACCTGTTGGCTATTGTGGCGAAGTGCCAATCGTTAGCATCTCACTATCAACACTCACTCTAAATATCCGCGTTGGTGGCCGTTGGGTACGTACTACCTCCACTGTTGAATGAGTACCCAACCTCTTCGGAAGGTCATTGGTGGCAGCAGACGAGAGGGGGTGGAGGAATGCTTTCTCACTAAAGCACTTCTTCATGCTAAAGACGCCAGCGGACGAATTCCGTAAATGAAATCAACGGTGACGCCTAGCGCTATAAAAGGGAAGTGGTCCACCAAGTCGCGGTTTGGGCGTCGGGGTTATTTTCCTACTACAGAAAACACTCTAGTTCCGAAGCAAAAACAAGCATCGGAAAAGAACGGATTCACTGTTGACGATCCTGCAAAACGAAATAATGACAACAATTAGCGGAGGCCCTAACTATAAGGCCGCCATCGGCATTGCAGGCAGAACTATAGCCTATACCTGAGTTCCTTTCTTCTTAAAACAATTGAAAAAATATTCGATCACTACGGAAGGGATCAATTAACACCACTGTTTAATGGTATATCAGGTCTGTTCCCTTACCTGAGCACACGAGAGAATAAAATATTTTCTCTCAGTGACAAAAGTTACGAATTTTTATCGAACAAATTTCTGTAGGTAAGTTGTTTACGATCTGTCAAAAGTACTATACATTCAACTGTTCAGATATTTCTTTTCCGCCTAATTAAATTTATTCAAGGTTTCATGTTCATTTGACTTGAAAACATATTTGTTTTTTGTGTTTCTTCTTCCTCCTTCCCCGCATTTCAGATGTGGTTCGATGCGTTCCCTAACGTTCATGAAATTTTCATTTTTCTTTGAGAATTATCTTAGAAATTTGTGATTTTACGATTTTTAGTGCAGAAAGTAGAGGAACAGACCTATTATTAGATGGCAGCATCCTAATACAGTACTGCCTCGAAAATATGAACAAATTAAAACATGGCTGAAAATCTTCCTGATTCGCGGACAGTTTTCACCGCGTACTGCGAATGTTTTTGAGTTCATCCGTTGCTCACTTTGAAATTTTACGTCTTCTTAAATTGTTCATTAGAAAAAATATTATTACTTCTCAGTAAATCAGTAGAAACGGGCATGTTTTTTATTTTATTTTTTAAATACATAAAAATAAAAAAGTTAATCTTTATTATTAGCTTAAGTTTTCCTTTTTTTCATTGTTAGATTGCGCATTCCCATAGAAATCCGAAATTATCTTTGAGTTATGAGCAGTTATCAAATAGGGATGATTTTGCAATTCAATTCTGCCCATTGAATCAAAAATCTGTAAAAAAGAAAATTGAAGAAGACAATTACAAAAAATTGTATGAAAACTGAAAATTGAAGTTCTTACAAAAGTTACATAGAAACTAAAATCCTTTCGTTGTTAAATGTATTGAGAGTATCTATTGCCCCTGAGCTGACTAAATGTTTCTCCCAATTTGACCTTACAAATAGAATAAGGCTACAAATATTGGCAAACAGTATAGTATGCGAACAAGAAACCACCACTTTGAGAGATTGTTTAAAAATACATTTCAACCTGAAACTTATTTCGTCTACATACATACATATGTCTAATTTTGGAACAACTCCGTACCAAAAACTGACATATTTTTGTTTCACAACCGAAGGATGTCGTAGTACGACTCCCTGTGTTGATCTTTCATATAAAAGTTATTTATATTTTGTTTTGTGTTTGTCGCATGTAGTTCTATTCTAATATTAGTTTTATTTATCCAGCTGCACCTCCAAAGACATAAAACACAATCAATTACTTTAGAAATGTTTATCATCTTTCGTTCGTATATACATTGTGCAATAAATTAGCCATACATATACAATTATTAAGTAGTTACTCCTAAGTTATTCAGCTTAAACTAAAACGAGTTCATTTATATTAATATCCTTAGTACGTTATTTACAATAATTTAAGTTACATAAATAATAAATAACATTTTCAATAGTATCTGCCTGTAAATGCAAATTTAAGTTAAACGAAGGAAGTGCTTTCTTAACTAGAATATTCGTAATGCTCATTTAATCTTTCACAGCCGCCCCTTTACAATATTGGTGCTTTTGTTAGCAACGGTTATGTTTGTATTCCCGTTTGATTTCTTTCCTTTGGGATATGTCTAAACCACTAATTTACATGTTTCAGAAACCAACAAATAAAAGTACTAATATCGCTTTGGAGTTTGCGGTTTGCAGTTGCCATTGCAGTTTACAACCGACCATATCCAATCAACGTAATTGGGAACTTTGGCATATATTCCGAACTTATTGCGTTTGGCGCACCCATCGCCGAAACTGGTAATGCCGAATATAGTCCATGGGTGATTAGGTTTTGTACTGTCTCTGCAGAGTAAAGGGCCACCTGAATCGCCTGCACATGTGTCTATTCGACCTCGTTTGTGTCCAGCGCAAAACATATTTTTCGTAATTGTGTAATCATGATACACAGATCGACAGTTATCCATAGGTATAATGGGCACCTCCGCTTGATGCAATACGCTGGTGCCGGATTGATCACGATTTCGTCGTTTACCCCATCCAATGACTGTGCAGTCCATGTTTTTTGGTAGTGGTTGAAAGGGGCGAGGAAGGCAAGAAAAGCCCATCCATGTCGTTGAGTTTACAGGTTTTGGCAATCTGAAACCGATAAAGATGTAATTTAATATCATATGAATGTAGGGGACAAAATTATATGTATGCACATGTGTATGTTCATACATACATACATACTTCTTATAAATATTTAAAAGAAAATATACTGATCAACTTATTGTAACCTGTACATACTCGTACATACAAAATGTACATATGTACTAGCTTTGAAAAGTATGCATTTATCATATACATATGTATGTACGTACATACGTACATTTGTATGGATAAGATATCTATAAAATCAAAAACGCTTAAGCTATAAAAGTCCTTGAAATCACAGTTTCTCCAAAACCCCTAGACGCACCTCCAGTCAATGAGTATGCTGGCAGGAGTACGATAGCTTTGGCGCTAAAAATTGATAATGGGTTTTTTGTAGAGGGGTCAAAAACAAGCATTTTTTCCTATGGGAGGGGGTCTATCTCGCCCATTTAGGAGGTAGGAGGAATTTTAGAAAAAAATGACTTAACATGACAAAAAAAATATAAAAATATAAACGGCAACACTTACAATGAAGTACTACACAGGTTTTGAAAACTAGAAACCTGTTCTTTAATCCTAAATTTAAAGTAAATTATTTGTGTCAATAGTTTTTGAAAAACTCGCATGCAAACTCAAAATTTTGAAAAAAAAAGTGAAAAAAAAAGTTTAGACCAATTTTTTTCGAAATTGTGAAATGCAGTACTGAATTGGCTTTTTGTGGTCAATGCTTATATCAATTCTGAATCGAACACAAAAAACCGAATGGTTTTATCTCTTCTAGTTTTTGAGAAAATTGAAACCATGTGGTTTTTTGTGTTCGAATCAGAATTGCTATAAGCATTGACCACAAAAAGCTAATTTAGCAGTTCATTTCACAATTTTAAAAAAAATGCTCTAAACTTTTTTTTTATCAAAATTCTGAGTTTGCATACGAATTTTTCAAAAAACTATTGACATAAATAATTTACTTTAAATTTAGGATTAAAGAACAGGTTTCTGGCAAAACCGGTATAGTACTTCATTGTAAGTGTTGCCGTTGTTTTTTAATAATTTGTTTTAATTTTAAGTCATTTTTTTCTATAAAGCCAAAGTTATTGTACTCTCCCCGGGATACTATCTATCGTGCAGTTGCTATATTATGCCATATAGTATATACATATATATGTGTGTGTGTGCGGGCAGTAAACAGTAGCAATATTGTAGAGATCCAATGATAAGAATTGGCGCTATTTTTTTTAAAGTCATATGTTACTTTGACACTCTTATGCACTCGAAAAATTGACAGAAACTTAGTATTATATTTTGGCGGTATGAAATAGCGTTGGGAAATATTGCAAAGTTACAAGTACATACATATTGCTGTGTTGCCAAAACAGTGCGAATTTTGAAAAGAAATTTCGGTCAAAATAATGCACCAACTGCAACTGGTGTACTCAAGTCTGTAATGAAAGTTCGAAAGAATGGTTTGATGATTGATAACCGAACATATTCTAGTGTCCGTCCTGTGCGCTCAACGGAGAATATTGCAGCTTTTTGCAGGTTTTTGAAGTGGCGGCATTAATGGCCTATTTTTCCTCCAAGACGGCAATGGAAGAAACGTTACAGTCAATGGAGAGCGATACCGAGGCATAAAAACCGTTTTTTCTGGCCATAATTTGCGGTTTTGGATTTGGGCGAGCTTTGGTTCCAGCAAGATGGAGCTACGTGCCACACAAGCGGTCCAACAATCGATGTAGTGCACACTAGGTAATCAGTAGTTTTGGTGATGTTGTTTGGCTGGCACGGAGCTGCAATTTGACGCTCTTGGATTTTTTTTGGGGGTGCCATTAAAGATCGATGCTATGCGAACAATCCAGAGACGATTCAGGCACTCAAAAACAATATTGGTCAAACTATTCGTGAAATAGGGGCCGAAACCATCGAAAAGGTATTGAAAAATTAGGTCGACAGGATGGCATACTGCCAAGCCAGCCGAAGTCATTTGAACGAAATAATATCTCATAATTAATCGGAAGGTGTACTCTTTTTATACCCTATCCTAAGGGTATATTAAGTTTGACACATAGTTTGTAACATAGAGAAATAATCGAGATAGACCCTATAAAGTATATATATTCGTGATCAGCATCAATAGCGAAATCGATTGAGCGATGACCGTCCGTCCGTCCGTCCGTCCGTCCGTCCGTCCGTATGTCACCGCTTTTTGGGCCTTAAATTTTGAGCTAGGACGATGAAATTTCATATCTGGGCTTCTGAGAAAAAGATACAGTACAAGTGTAAAAATTTTTGAAATCCGCCCACTGCCACGCCCACTTTTTCATAACTTCACTAAATTATATGAAACCGAAAAATTTTGTTAAGACCAAATATTTAGGCATTCAGATTCCCTACAATCCACCCATACAAAAGTTTTGGCCACGCCCACTTTTTGGGGGCGTTTTCATCACAAAACCGATTTTTGGGCCTTAAATTTTTAACTAAGACGCTGAAATTTCACATCTGGGCTTCCAAGAAAAAGATACAGTACAAGTGTAAAATTTTTTTACATCCGCCCATTGCCACGCCTACTTTTTTATAACTTCACTAAATTATATGAAACCGAAAAATTTTGTTAGGACCAAATATTTAGGTATAGAGATTCCCTACAATTCACCCATAGAACAGTTTTGGTTACGCCCACTTTTTGGGGGCGTTTTCATCAAAAAACCGATTTTGATAAAATTTTACATGTAACATCCTCAAAAGTTCGACATTATAGCTATATTTGAGTACAAAATGCAATTTGGCCATGCCCACTTTATAGAGAGGAGGATAGGGTATCATACGATCCGTTCCAGACGGATTGTAGCTTTTCTGTATGTTTAATAAAGCAATAATCGTTGAAAAATATTGAACAGTGTACTCTTTTCAATAAAGCAACAATCGTTGAAAAATATAATAAAGGGTGTTTTTATGAAATTGGGTTTATTTGACAGACGTTCTGACCATAATCATTGGAAGACATACGTAATGACCGATGAGATTCTCCAATTGAACCATGTTTTTTTTTAAATAAATTTAAATAATTTGTGTAAGTGTTTTGAAAAAGAAAAAACAAAAGTTCTATGAAATCCTTGTGGCGGGATGTGCAAGATATGCCGATTTTAATATATAACTTGAAAGTCCTTCAAATTCATAACCATTTGACCCAGAATGGGCGGCAACCTGGACAATCAGGGTCGAATGTGATATCGTATGGGAAGAAATCCAGAAATCAGATCCAAATTTGTTACGGTACTGTAAGTAGGATCTCTTATACCAAGGGACGATAGGGGTTAGGAAGCGGGCCCAAAATATGTTGTATAATCTCCTAAAAGATATTAATGACCTGGGCTATTAGCTATTGTACGATTCGCAAACCTGGATAATCGAAGCCAGGAATACGCCTACGTACTAACCCACACCCTGCACACTTCAATAAATCTCCTCTCGGCACTGCCGTTAAGTATTACTTCGCGGGCCTGGCTGTCTCAGAGTGTGTCTGCTTGTACAGATGTATAGGCAATTGCAGACTCATGCACTGCACTCCGTTGCCGATCCTCTGGTTGCTGCTTCATCATAATAATCGCTGCTATGTCACTGACGGCATTCCAACTATCTTCCGAGCTAAACATCTGACTAATCATATTTTCTGCAGTTAAAACTCCTTCCAGTGTCTGTACTAGTACATCCCGTGATGCTTTGTACCGAGGAGAATAGAACATAATATGTTCACCGTCTTCAATTGTTCCCGGGCAGGTTGTATAATCAGGATTGTCGTCGTGTCCAAATCTGTGAAGATATGCCCTGAAGCATCCTGTGAGAATCTACGTCTGATAAAAGTTCCAATCTCCATGCTTTCTGTTGATCCACACTTTGATGTTGGATATAATTTTATGCATCTAGCGTCCTTTTTCAGAACAGTCCCATCTCTGTCGCCATTTCCTTAAGTTTTCCGCTCTTGATGGAGTCTGGCTGTCAATTGGAGTTATCGTTTATGTCTCCGTGGGTCTTCTGGCGAGGTATTGCTCTTGCGCTTCTTGTGCTAGTAGGTCTATTGACACCATACCAGTCACAATAGTCGCTGCATCATAAGGTGTGTTCAGAAAGCGCTACTTACTCTTAGAGCACTGAACGTCAAATCGTGGAAGATTCTGCATGTACGAAAAGAGGGCACCGGACAAGTACTGGGCCTCGGAATAGACCAGCAGTCTTACGAATCTATAAGGGCTCAAAACAATTCCCTTAGCTACAGGTTCGGCAAGGTCGCGGTGTCTGGACTCAAAAGGTCAGAGGAGAGTCCCTCGAATCCAACCGTTGAGAGACCAGAACCCACGTCGGAGCAATCAGATCTGCAACGGGTTGAAACACTTGCTTCCTTTGTCGAACAGGTAACTGAGGGAGCGAAAGAAGAGGAGTACATGTCCCTCTCGGAGAGCTCGCTCTCGGATGAGGAACATGACACGACGGTCATCGAAATGGAAGAGGACCTGCTACTTCTGTATGAGGGAGGGGCACCAGCCCCACGCGAGCATTAGCTCGTGAACATTCATCATGCTATAGCGGCTTCTGCTGTTATAACAGGGATGTTCACAACTCAAGAACTGGGCCTTGTACTGATTCAGGAGCCATGGATCCTGAGAGGAGCAGTCAAGGGACTGGCGTGCCAGAATGCGAAGGTAATTTGGGATACCCGAACACTTCATCCAAGAGCTTGCATTCTTATTAACAAAAAATTTAGTTTTGTTCTACATACTTTCAGAATACGCAACGCGAGACTTGGTGCCTCTGCAGGTATTTCTGGAGCTTGATGGAGTATACCGCACCATCATCATCGCATCGGCGTATTGTGCTGGGGACGAACCAGCAGTGTCTATGGTCCTGCAACGCCTTGTGGAGCACTGCAACAAGCTCCAACTGCCGCTGCTGATCGGATGTGATGCCAATGCGCACAACACCATCTGAGGAAGTACCGACACCAATATCAGGGGTGAGTCTTTATTAGAATTCATTTTAAGCTCTTCTCTTGATATTTATAATGTACGTAATACCCCCACTTTTGTAACTCGAGCTAGGCAGGAGGTATTAGACCTCACACTAGGGAGCCACAGCCTGAGTAGATTTGTTAGGGACTGGAGAGTATCTAGTGAGCCATCTATGTCTGATCATAGGATCATAACCTTTGACTTAGATAACACGTGTATCACAATCAATCCAGTTAGAAACCCAAGGAAGACTAACTGGGATCTCTTTGTATCGTCTCTTGACAGTAGTCTGGAGCTGGAGCATATAGATATTAGGAGAGCTCCAGCTCACTATCTAGAGCTTGAGCACAATGTAGAGGGCATAACAAGTGCCATCACATCTGCATTTGAAACCAGCTGCCCAGTAGGCAGAAATGTAAGAGGGAATAAGGTCCCATGGTGGAGCAATAATCTGTCAAACCTCCGATTAAAAACGCGTAAACTGTTTAATACAGCGAAGCGTAATGGAGACTGGCAGAGCTAAAAATGGCACTGACCTCTTACAACAAAGAAATAAGGAAAGCTTTAGGAAATTCTGTGAGACAATTACTAGTACTCCTGCTGCGGCCAGACTGCACAAGGCACTGGGAAAAACGGGAGGAATACCAACGTCTCTAAGGAAACCGGATGGCAGCTTCACCGAAAATGAGGAACAGAGGGCACGACTTCTACTAGAAACTCATTTTCCTGGCAGTCAATAGGAGCAGTACCAACATACCGAGACCTCGGAAAGAGGATTGGAAAATAGCGGCAAGAATCTTTTCCAGAGGGCGCTTAGAATGGGCAACTGGCTCCTTTCAGTCTTATAAGTCACCAGGGGTGGATGGAATTACACCAATCCTATTACAAAAGGGACAGGATAAATTACTTCCACATCTGACAAGGATACTAAAAAGTAGTATGGCACTGGGCTATATACCGAACCAGTGGAGACGGGCGAGGTAGTGTTCATTCCAAAAATGGGGAAGAAAGACCCAAGTCTACGGAAGTCCTACAGACCGATAAGCCTAACATCGTTCCTTCTCAAAACGATGGAAAAGGTTGTGGACAACTATTTAAGAGAGGAAGTACTACGTACATCTCCTCTTCATCACCGTCAGCATGCCTACAGAGCGGGCAGATCTACAGAGACTGCTCTGTTCCAGCTGACTGAAACTAAGCGCTAAAGCGCTCTTGAAGCAAAAGAGATAGTACTGTGTGCCTTCTTGGACATTGAAGGAGCATTCGACAACACATCTCATGAATCAATTGTGCGAGCTCTAGAACGAAAAGGGGTAAATAACACAGTATCTAAGTGGATGTATGAACTTCTGAGCACAAGATCAGCAGAGACTCATACATCAAAAGGCATCATCAAGATCAGCACAGCAAAAGGCTGCCCACAAGGAGGAGTCCTCTCTCCCTTAATGTAGAGCCTTGTCGTGGATGAACTACTTGAGGATCTCACAAACCATGGCATCAACTGTCAGGCATATGCTGATGACATAGTTATTATTGCCAGAGGCAAATTTGAGGAAACCCTATGCGATATAGTACAACGGGGACTTAATATAACTCGCGAATGGTGTTTGACGGCTGGGCTAAGCCTTAATCCGGCAAAAACTACAATAGTACCTTTCACGAGGAAAATAAAACTTGAAAGACTGAGGCCAATAAGGCTGTCGGGTACAATACTGACACCAGTCAAAGAAGTTTAATATCTGGGACTAAACCTAGACAGTAAACTCATCTGAAAAAAACATACAGAAGAGATAACCAGGAAAGCCACGCGGGCTCTGATGATCTGTCGAAGCCTGGCGGGCAAATCTTGGGGATGTAGCCCTACCATCCTTAGGTGGATGTTTATTGCTATTGTGAGACCAATGATCACATATGGAGCGATTGCATGGGCAAAAAGAACCAATCGGGTCACCACGAGGAAGACACTCACCAAGGTGCAAAGATTGGCATGCCTCTGAGAACTTGTCCAACTGCGGCCATGGAGGTACTATCGGAATTGACTCGTGGTCACATTCGTGGTTGAGGAATGTGCAAGTAAAACGATCCTAAGGATGTCTAAGGAAGGAATAGGAGGGGATAAGTGCATTACATCGAAGCAATTCGATGCACTGCTCAAAAAACTACCACTCCTAGCTTTTCCCAGGGATGACATCATTAGAAGGTTTAGCTCTCAAAAGTACTTTGTGGTCAAGCTCAGTAACAAAAAAAGTTGGAGCAATGTACGAAGCAATGGTACACAGATGGATCAAGAACTGATGAAGGAACTGGAGCAGGGGTATTTGGGCCCAGAACTAAATACTCTGAATCCATGGGCAAAAGTACCAGTATCTTTCAGGCTGAAATCTATGCCGTTGATAGATGTGTCCAAATCAATCTTGATAGAAACCATGTCAACTGTGATATAACTATATTGTCAGATAGCCAAGCTACTATCATGGCACTTGACTCCTACATCATTAAGTCCAAACTTGTGTGGGAATGCCTGCAAAAACTTAATGAACTAGGCAGTAGAAACAAAGTAACCCTCTGTTGGATACCTGGTCATGTGGGAATAGAGGGTAATGAAATGGCCGACTCCCTAGCAAGAAAAGGAGCATCAGAATCCTTCATAGGTCCTGAACCATTCTGCGGAATAGGGGATCATACCCTCAAAGAAGAATTCAGGAAACAAGAAAGGGAATACAAGGCAAGAACCTGGAACAACGCCCATGGAATGAGGCAAGCCAAGAAACTTCTAGGGCAATATAACCGAAAAAGATTCAACGCATGCATCAGCATGAGCAAAAATAACCTCCGTATCCTAACGGGCTTCCTAACGGGGCATTGTAAACTCAAGGAGCACCTATGGAAACTAGGTATATCTGAAGAAGGACTCTGTGGATTCTGTAGTGAGTCCAGCGAAATCCCGGAACATGTGCTGGGATCCTGTGGGGCATTGACCCACAAAAGACTGAAATACTTGGGCAAGTACCAATTATCAGATGAAGAAATACCGTCACTAGATCCAGCTCTCATCCTTAGATTCTTAAAGGAAACTGGATTAGAGAGAGAGCTCTAGGATATACTTCTTCCGCCAAGGCGTAGTCAGAGTGCTTTACCCTCGAAATAATTCCGAAAGGAATCCAAAAACAAGGGGAACTCTAATGAGGGCATGTACCTCCCCGAGGTGTTAGCTGGGGGCACAATAGACCAATAGGTCGCAGTGCAACATACCCCATTCTCAAATAATAAATAAATAGAGCACTGATTCAGTACGCTGCCTCCACGGTTCTTCTTTATGTTTTTTGTTCCATAGCATTGGCCCATATTTGAGACTGATACAGCATTATTGATGATGCGACTTTTGCTAGCAGCAGTCTTTTCTTATATCGCGGCCCACTAATATTTGGCATCATACTTGCCAAAGCAGCAGTTGCCGTTGCTGCTGTATCGGCTGCGTACTGTAGGTGTTGGTTGAAGGTATGCCAAGGTACTTCAATTCTGACTTAGAAGTCACTGCGTCGAAGTCGCCGACGGTTACTTTTATAGTCCCTTACTTTTCTGCTGCTTATAAGTACTACTGTCATCTTTTCTCCCGCGAGCTTTAGGCCCATGCTTGTTAGCTAGTCTTTAAGCTTCATTGCAGTCGTGCTCCACTTCTTCTAAGAGTTTTACCACTATGGCAGTGGCTATGTCATCAGTAAAGCCAATTGTTTTTGATGATCTTGGAATTTGCAGTCGAAGGAAATAACCGTACAGAAGGTTCCCAAGTGGTGGATTCAATACAGAGCCTTGAGGGCCACCAACCGCCATTATGTAGCGCTTCGTTCCACAGTCAGTGTCGTTAAACAGAAGTCTGTTGCGGACGTAGTCAATGAGAATCACTCTTTTGGTGGTGAGTGACTGCACGATATTCCCCCAGTTCGAAGTTTAAAAGCATTTTTAACATCTAGTGTAATGATAGTGCAGTACTTTTTACCCCTCCGCTTCCATTACCTACTTACTTACCTACACCTACTACTTCCTCCATAGTTTCCACTACTCCTTCGTGTTGTAGAAATAGAACTTTGATAACTTTTTCCAAGAAAGCTGCACACGTTTTTTCCGCATTATGACTTGGTAGGCTTTGCCCAATGGGTTTTGATAGGCCTCGTTGCACAAATCTAG
The DNA here is from genome assembly GCA_905220385.1 of Xylota sylvarum. NCBI lineage: Eukaryota > Metazoa > Arthropoda > Insecta > Diptera > Syrphidae > Xylota > Xylota sylvarum. The sequence goes on from LR999959.1 coordinate 39,351,867, forward strand.
GAAGCTTCTCTTCTTACTCGCTCGGATGGCATTGATAGAGTCGCCTCGCTCGATGGCACTCTGCGCGTAGTGTGGCTATTTCCTCATTCCACCAATACACTTATGGCCGGTTCACCTTGCCAGTTTTCGCTGCATCTGAGCGTTGCAGGCTCTTTTAATTCCATCTATGAACGCCTGTAGCAGGATGTTTCCCGTGTTCGTACTGTGCCCTCAACAGAAAATATTGCAATTGTAGTGTGGTTTTTGTAGGAGCGGCCCATTTTTCTTCCAAGATGACAATGGAAGAAATGTTACAATCATGTAAACCAATTTTTATGTTTACATATATGATATTTTATTTTAAAGGAACAATCGGTCAAATATATTGAACAGTGTTTTCTTTTTTAAAAGGCCAACCAACAGATGGCCCACCATAAACTTGTGTTTAAAAGTTACCACGTCTGATTACAAACTACATATGTACATATTAAAATTAAGAAACCATTGAGATAGGGTCTTAAATACAATCCGTTAATTTTAAAGTTAAAATTGAAATTCATATTTAGTTTCATTCATATAAATTCATATTTCGAATTGTGACTTTCACAAATTCTAAAAATTAACTTCGAAGTAAATTTATCCATAAATTTGGACTGTAGACGAAAGGTTGGTGAATCCACTTTTTTTTTGCTTAAGCCTTAACTGTAGAAAAATAAATCGGAAAACATTTCCAATTTAACTTTAAGAAAAACAGAATTTACCTTAACAGTGCGATATCGCTGTCCACAGTTTTCTTATCAAAATTAGGGTGCTTAATACTTTTGGCAACTCTAAACTGCAGCTCTGTTCCATCGTCATAGTCAAGATTATGTTCGCCAAGCCGAACATACAACACCTTTCGCACACAATGTGCCGCAGTAAGAATCCATTGTGGTGCAATCAGAGTACCACCACAAAATGCCTCCTAAATAAATTATAGTGATTTGAATTAGTCAATGCTAGAATAACTTTGTATGTGACACACCTTACCTTAAATCTATTAAAAATTGCAGCTTGCCAAGGCCATTCTCCTTTTCTGGCTGCTTTTCCACCAATTATCTTTAACATGCTGTATATGTTTCGCTTGAGGCTTTTAATGGGTGCTATTCCACACTTGAGTTTCATGGGGGTGTATTCTGGGCCCCGGTAACCTTTACCGCTCATTATGAAATCACTGACAATTGAATTTGATGTTCCCACAGAATCTTTTTTGCGAGATGCCACAGGCCGAATTTCATAGGATTGGGATTTTTGAAGCTGAGCTTGTAGCCATTGCTGGCAGAAGCTTCCTTCTGTGTAGCAGTAGGCTATTTCACGTAAGACCTCTCTACCACATTGTTCTCTTAATCTACATTTTCTGAAAATAAGAATTTTAATTTTTAAGTAAAAGCCATCAAATGAAACGGCAACAAGGATAGCTTACTTATATCTGCGAGTTGTGCACTTCGGTGAACACTTTGTCCACTTGCTCCATTTTGAATACACACGTCGATGCCGTGGAACTGGTTCAACCACTGCCTTTTCTTTGGCGGGGAATCGCGTGGAGTTCTTGTACTCGTATTCATCATCATCGTCGTACTCAGCTTCGTAATCTTCATCTCCGGCACTGTATGACGAGCTTATGTCTTCAGAATTGATCTCATCATATTCAAACCCATCCGAATCGTGCGAAAGATTTCGTTTTCCTGTTCTTTGACCTATACTTCTATTCTTGAATCTAACGGCTCCTATATAGCTTCCGGAATGGTGGAATTTTTCTTCATCTTCATCCTCCTCTTCTAAATCCTCGTAGTCATCCACATCTATAAGAATTGGTTTTCGTTTCTTTCTATTCTTACCGCGGGGTGAGCTCTTAAAAACATAGAAATCATCAAAGGGGGATGAAATTTCTTTATGCTTATTTATTTCTTGAAAAACTGGTAGTCGGATTTGGTGTATGTTTACCACTGAAGGTGGTACCGGTGTATTGCTTGTAGAGTGAGCAAATTCAGAGTGTTGAAATGACCGCGGACATCTTGTCGAGTTATAAATTAAGAAAGAATTATAAATCAGTAAAATTATAATTTTTACACTTCGATTACCTCCAGCATCGATTTTCCTCTACATGTTTTGTGTAACCGCATTTTCGTTTCACCTTACAGTACCTTTCTCTTCGTCTATTACATGAACTGTCGCATTGTGACCATGGTGTCCAGGCGGAGAAAAATGTCTCTGACCTTTTCCGGGAGCGCCATCTATTTCGATGTTTATGAACGCGCTTAACATCATGAAGAAAATCTTTATGCAGGATATCTCTGACCTCTCCTCCTATTCGCAATTTAGCCTCCTGCACATGACTATTCTGAAAAAATTTTATGCAGTGTTATTTGAGAATTTGATGCACATTTGCTGGTTGAATGAAGAACTAGATTTCCCCCACTATCGTTTATGGATTTGTGCGTTGCAGAGAGAATTTATTTACCAAGAAATTTAATCTTTTTTTCTGCGGCCGCAACAATCACATCAGCGAGTTAAGTGAGGCACGAAACTAGCGCAGATTGAAACCCGCTTCCGACTCGTACAGACTCTTATAGATTTAAAGAGATCCAAATGTGCATACAGTGTGCATTTGAAATTATCTGGATTAGAAGTATGTGTAAGGATCAGATTTCATACGTTGGAGTACGCACTCTGAAGTTGTACGGATTCTGCGTAGTTTTATCTAAGAGCTATTTATTGGTTTGCTTACACTTAAAAGTGTTTTGAAATCATATTTCTTTTTATATTTTCAAGGTCTCTTTAGTATAGCAACCTTTTGCGTATTAAAAGTAATGAGCATTCCTACCTGAATACAAACATATACCCAATGGTTCGACCAGATTTACAAGAATATATGGGAAAATTTGAATTTATCAGACTAGTTTAATCTTGTTCAAGTTAAGTCTTGAAGACAAAACTAAAAAATATAATGAAGAGGAGGCAATTTGAGAGAAACTCTATGTATGATAAAGTGAAACTGCAAAACGAATAGTCATGACAGCACAAGTAGAAAAATCCGTCGAAGATCGTATCTAGATACATATGTACATAAGGCCGAAAACGATCGGCGCAGCTTGTTAGGAAATAAGACTAAAGGTAAAGTATTATCTCTATCTATTGGAAACTACATTGGTAAATGTTTACAAAAGGGGCCTCCCCCCCGATTTTGATATAATTTTAGTATGTGGTAGAGGGCATTTTTCTGAGCATTTTGATATGTACATATATGTAGGGGCCAAATGAAATAAAACGTGATGGATTTTAATAGCTGCAGAAAAACAAAATCTTTTTACCTAGCCCAAAAAACGGAATAAACTCATGTATCAAAGATTATTATCAAATATTTATTTGTTCGCAAAATATTTTTCTTTCTTCTATAGGGCATATTCACACTGGTACGAACCGACCAGATTGTTGCTTACATTTTAGGGCGGACAATATCTTATACGCTACTTTAAAGAATTACTAGAATTTCAATGATGTTTGCCTTTGCTAGTTGTTCGACTGCCGTATAATGTTACTTACTTACTTAAGTGGCGCTACAGTTCGGGGTGAACCTGGGCCTCCACTAACAAGTATTTCCAATTAGCTCGGTTCTTAGCTAACTGCTAACTCTATATGTCCTAGCCATCTTAAACGACTGATGCGCAATTTTTTGACTAGGTCAATGTTGCTGTACAGCTCATATAGTTCATCGTTAAATCTCTTCGTCCAAAGCCCGTCAACGCAAACGGGACCGAAAATTGTACGAAGAATTTTTCTCTCCAATCACAACCGAGGATATCTTCATCCGCTTTTGATAGAGTCCAAGCTTCAGCGCCATAAAAGAGGACTGTGATGATCAAGGTCTTATATAGAGTCTCCTTAGTTGTTCGGGATAGGCCTTACTACTCAATTGCCTTCTCAGCCCTAAGAAACAGCGATTGGCAATAGTTATTCTTCGTTTTATTTCTGCCGAGGTGTTATTGTCAGAATTTATAGCAGAGCCGAGGTAGACAAAGTCCCTTCCTAGCTCAAAGTTATAGCTGTCGATTGTGACGTTCTGTCCATCGTCATCCTGCAGAGGCGAACGAGTTTGGGAAGAATGCCAAAACTAGACATGGCTCTGTATATCTCGTCTTTATAGATGCTGTCATATGCAGCCTTAAAATTGATGAAAAGATGGTGGGTATCGATTCGGACGTCTTGAGTTTTTTCCAGAATCTGCCGAAGTGTGAAGATTGGATCGATTGTGGATTTTCCTGGTCTGAAACCACACTGATAGGGCCCAATCAGTTTGTTGACGAAGGATTTCAGACGTTCACACAATATGGCAAATAGGATCTTATACGCGATGTTGAGGAGACTGATACCTCTGTAATTGGGGTAATTGAGGGGGTCTCCTTTCTTGTGGATCGGGCAAACGGTGCTGGGATTCCATTCATGAGGCATACATTGCTGGTAAGCGGTCAGGTCCAGCAGCCTTGTTGGATTTAAGTTTGGATATTGATATCCTCACTTCGCTTTGATCAGGTGGACGGAAGTTTTGGCTATCATCGTCTATGTTGAATGTTTCATTCTGCCTTCCAGCGGGATGTTGGTCTTCGTTGCAGTTATACAGTCTGCAGAAGAAATTTTTCCATATTCTTAGCACCGACTGTGACTCTAACACTAGGTTTATTTCTTAATCTCTACAGGTTTCTGTACGGGTCTTGTTGGCTTGACACGTTCTTTTTACTTGTTGGTAAAACTTCCGTACATTATTCCTGGAGTATAATCTTTCAATATCTTCGTTCGCGCGCTTCTCGTGCTCTTTTTTCTTCTTTCGGAGAAGCCGATGTTCTTCCCGTCTTTTTTGCTCGTAGAGCTCACGAGCCGATCTCGTCTTTCTTTGCACCGCCGCTTTGTAAGCCGTAACTGTAGTCCCTTCAAAAAGCGTTAATTCGTCCATGATTCGTCATAGGTCCTTAGTATCGCTACCAGTAAAGTAAGTCGAGATCGAAAGTTCTGCCGTTGAACTCTGTAATGATCTATGTATGTACATAAAACGGTAATTTTGAAAATGGACTATTTTTGGGCTATTTCTTTCACAATTCGGCCTGCAATTAATATTTGAGGATTATCGTACCAAATTTTGGAAAAAAAGTGGACTTTTTTCAAAATTTTTATTAGACATTGAAAAAATGTAGTTAAATAAAACGGAAATGACATTCAACTATAGTAGCAATAACATTAAACTATAGTAGGAATGACAATGGACTTGAACTTGACTTTCGTCACCCGAAAGAACTAGAAAATAAAAGAATATGGCAAGAACGCTAGGACGCGTCCAAGAAAGGCAGAGTGATCTACCCGATATCCAGTTATGGATAAATAAACGCCAAGGGAAAAGGAATTTTCACCTAACCCAGTTCCTTATGTTTCTTGCATAGAAAACGTCGAACGCGTGATTTTTCAATGACAAGTTTCAATGGAGTAAGAGAAATTCCGAGGAGAGAACTCGGTGAGCCACTAACGCCCGAAAATATCTTTGCCGAAATTCTAGTATACAATTTCGAGTAATGTGTCATGTGTGTGTGTCAATAATGTCGATAGATATACAGCAGTCCTATCACAAACATAGGTATACTAACGGAAAAGTAACTTATTGAACACGTAAAGAAACATATCCTTTGTGTCAGTCCTACTACGATTACTACTAACGTTTGAGCACATTACTTTTAAAAAAAATTTTAGTTTTTCAAAAGTTTTACTAGAAATCGAAAAAAATTGTTAAATCATAATTCATAGGCTTTGAAAATCTCTATAATTGACTTTGAATTTCAGTGCTTATACGATTATAAACTTATAGCATTAAGGTGCAAGTACGCACGACCCAGTCGTGCACTTTATTTTAAATCGGCCCAGTGGGTCAATTTTTTATATTAAATCAATTATTTATTTAGATATTCAGAATGTCAACAGTTCATCAATACATTGTCTTTAGCCACACCCACTTTTTAAGGGCGTTTTCATTAGAAACCCGATTTTGATGAATGATGATCGTCAAGCGTTTGATTGAAGTTATGTTGTAATTCGAGAAAAAATGCATTATGCCATAAAAACGATCCGTTCCCAATGGATTGCAGTTTTTCTGTATGTGTATTTACAATTTAATGTAATATTCGTTATACCTTGAAACGAAATCCATACCTACACACACATAATTTACTGAGGTCATTAAATATATTCATTATTTGCGGGATAGACAAAGTAAAAGATTGCTAATTGCATTATATACATACATACATATGTATATTAACATTACATGTTATGAATGCAATATCTATATATCTTCTCACCACTTAACTGAACTTTACGGAACATTATAACATTTAATTTTGCAATGACAGCTCTGACTTGAGAACAAACTTATAGAGACACACATGAGTGCAAAAAAACGCTATTTTCTATGTCACTCTACCTGTACAGGTGTACTGTGGAGTCAAATCTACTTTAATTTGTTTGGTGGTTTGTGAAAAAGCAAATTATAACGTAAAGAAGTCACGGAAAATCTACTGCTAACAGTTCATACATTTGTCAACCTGTCTCACTTATCTAGTCGACAATTAAACAATTAATGGTGTACGCATAATTCATGTTCAATGATGACACAGAGACATCGTGTTTTTAAGAGCTTTTGTTTCGCAAATAATAGAACACGTTGGAAACAATAAAAAAAAAAAAGCTACTATCTGTAGGGAACGGATCACAGGTACATATGTATGTATATAACACTATCCTTCTTCTTTTTAGGCAGCCCGAGTGCGCAATCACATGTATGTACATACATATGTATGTAGACCAGAAAAGAATCATTGTGTTACTACATGGATATGAAATTCTCAAATTCTAAAACACTGGAGGCTATTTGTGCTTTAGCCAATTAGCCTACATTGCCGAAGGAGTATGAACCTAAGTTCAATCTTCTACGATCGAAGAGAGCTTGACATGAAGATAAAGTATAGTTTCATTCCCTTCTTCGCCCATGTAGGTTCTACAGAAGTCATAACCGTGGAGTCCCAGCTTATTATGACCGACCTTTTTGTCTAATCAGACAGTTGAAATGTTTCTGATCCAGTTTGGGCTAGATCTGTCTAGTGTTGAGACACGTATTATACTACAACATTGATTTCAAGCAGCAGTTTAACTGTAGTATCTTATCCGATAAAATCGATCGATAACCTGCCTGGCGAGTTCATCGGCCATATAATATCACTGCGTCCCGGCACCCAAATTAGGTGAATGTTGGATTGTTCAGCCATATCGTTAAGAGACAGGCGACAATTTAGAGACAATTTTTGAAGTAGATATGAAAGATTCCAGAGATTTGGTCGTTGCTTGACCGTCCGTAAAAATAACGATATCCCGACTAGATATCACAGGCGGAAAGAGATATTTATGTTTAGATCGTTGGAGAAGTCATCTCCTTCTACTCCCGATTCTGTTTTTGATCAGTCCGTAAAGAAACATATGGAACTCGTGTTTTAAAGCAGCAGATCCTCCACCCGGTTCACTCCTGAACAGAGAAGAGTTTCAAAATTCTTGTCGAAAAGAAGTTCCGAAAATACGTAGTGTGTCTTGCGGAATGAATTCAAGGTCGTTAAAAATATAGAATCTAGTACTTAGACTAGATCACTGAGATATAGCATTCAACGAATAGCTGCCAACTGTTTATTATAGATATCTGAAGGTGATGCTAATGCCCGGGAGGGTAAAAATGCGGAATTTTGTATATCATTGTGAAGAAGACAAATTTTGTTTTTTGAGAATTGACAATGAGTTCGCATCCTTTAGTCGATTGAGAGAGCTTAGAGAGAGAGCATTTTGCAAAAGGTCGCTGAGCGTATTCAGGTGTTTACTTGAAACAGCTATAGCAACGTCATCCGCATATGCAATAACCTTACAGCCTTCATCTTCCAGGAACCATAAGCGCGTTAATGCATAACATTTACAAACAATATTTGATTGTTTTCTATACCCAACTTTTAAATTTCGTTATTGGAAGTGTGCTATTTGATATTTACAGTAATATTTTGTGCTTCCAAAGAAATTCTTAATGGAACGATTTTAACCAAGCTTTACAGAAACCGAAGATTGCTTGCGAATTTGAACTCAATCAGTTTGGTGACATATGTAGGTACATTGAGGTTTATACAAATATAGATATAGATTGACTCACCACCCACAACGATGTTGGTTGTTGTTGTTGTTGGAAAATTGTCAATATGTAAGACAAATTACCGAAAATCGTAATACGTATTAACTATTGCTAGTAAGTACATACATATACATATAAAGAAATTATTGGTCGTGGCTGGCCTCGTCAGTAGACGACCACCTCACCTTGTCCAGACGCATCGTTCTTACTCAATATTAATCGAGGCTTTACAATTCTTATTGCAAGAAGCAGATGTGAATCTTTAATACAAATAACCCTTATTATTGTGAACGGTGAACGGTGTGAGCTTCAAATATTAGAGAGCACACTTCGACTGATATTGGTACTTAATAGTCAAGTGTGACAAAAAAAACCAACTACGAAATACTGCTCATAAATGCTAATGATACGTTCTTGGTATTATTTTTTTAATCAGAGTTGTATGTACACATTTGTTCCCTACAGAATCAACTACCAAATTGAAATAGGCATTCAGATTCTGGAATTTGAACTAGCTTTAATAAAAGCTTTTAATCAAACCCTTGAATTTTTTATTCACCCTCGATCCGTTATTTTGTTTTTAGTAATCCCATTAAGTTTTTATTATTTTAGAATATATATCTTCATCTTAAATACCTACTATAAAACGCTTAGGTTACATAATCACAATTGTAATCACAGTTTCTCTGAAACTGTAGTTTCTTATTTTTCAGAAATTTTTGAAAAAATTAGATTTAAAAAGTGGATGTTTCTATGGGATTGTTTAAATGGAAATTTGGGGAATAAAATTCAAAATGTGTTGGTAAACATTTCATCAAAGTTGGTAGAGTACTTTAGAAATCAATGAACAATTTCCGGGCTCCCATACAACCTGAACCACCATGCGCCACGCCTATTTTATTTGGAATACGACAACGATTGAAATAAAGGGTTTTTCAATAAGGACATACAAATTTTACATTTAAATAAAACACCCATTTGATATTGATAATTGAGATATCTGGCTGAAATTTATTCCAGGTGCAGGTGCAGGAACACATGTTAAATGCGATCTCGTTCATATGCGTTTGTAGTGATCGATTCTTTGGAGCCAATTTTCTACTACTCTTTTACTGAATGAACGGAATGTTGGCAATTTTGCGTTCGATATTGTTCCTGAGCTCCTCTAACGTCTTTGACGTTGTTGGTATAAACCAATGACTTAACGTAACTGTCTGTCTGACTGTCTGTAAGTCCAACGGCGTTTAAACTCATTAGCCATTCGACGAGACCCTTCAATAGATCAATTATTTGACCAGCTGTGGTACCACCTTGCTCGAAACGCATATCACTGATGTCAAATCCATCCAATTCTGGTCAAAAATAGTCTTCCTACATGGCACGGTAGCAAACTCTATTGACCGTAACATGGCGATCATTTTCTTCGAATGAAATCCACACCACTCGGTCACCTTTTGTGGATGCACTGGAGTCTCATGTGGGTTTGTTGTTGTCTAATAACGCATATTTTACTCATTGACGAAGCCATTAAGCTAAAAATGAGCTCAGAAATTCAGGATTTTTTTCAAACCTCACATTTTTGAACTGAAGACGTGGTTTGAAAGATTACCCCAATTTCATTCTTTTTAAATAAGCCTTGATTAGAAAATGTAATCTTGCCTACCAAGTGGTTATAACTTTTAGTTGTCTTACTTTGACCAGCTGTGTGGCATCTGGCACTATCTTGTTGGAACCACATATCACTGAGATCGGAGAAGTTTCGGAGCTTCAAATGGTCAAGAGGTTTCAGTTCTTGAGTTAATTGGGTCTTGTATAGGTGTAGGCCAAGATCTTTACGCAAAATTCGCCACAGTGTGGACTGAGAGATTCCCAATTTCTGTGAAAAGCGTGGAATCGACTGATTTGGCTCATGTTTAACTGAAGCACTTAAAAATACAAATTTACTAAATTTTTGGCCCGACAGATCCAAGGGATCCAGGGCCTAGCTTCTCACAACCATTCGTGTTGTGCGTGTTATATTCTTTACACGAATGGAGGGGGCCTACTGTTTAATGCCGTGTCCGAAGGGCAATTGTTTATTTGACTGTTATACTCTTGAGCGTTTGTCAGACGATCGCGAGAGGTAGGGCCGTAAGAGAAAGTTTTAGGTGTTGTCTGGGGATTAAACCTGGAACACCTTGCTCCGTAGTCAACACACTCACCACTTGAGCCACGACGCCCACACTGAAGCACTTACGGCTGTGACATTCTAGGTACATAATTCGACCAGCACGTTGTCTCACTGGCGCAGGAACATTCAATAGTGAATATGTTGACTCGAATTTATCCACTATAGCACGCGCTATAGCGTCTGGTGGGAGGGCTCAGAATTTCGGCAGTAATTTTCAATAATTTCTAAACGTTACTCGTTCGGGAACTTCACCATGATAAAGATGTAAATCTTGACTGACGTTTTGACACTGATAGATCATAAAAAAAATTCAAGGGTGCATTTGTATTAAAATACAAAATTGTTATGTCCCTATTTAAAAACCCTTCATAAAGTGCAAGCGTGCCGTTTATGTGTATTAACACAGAAGCTACTCGCGTTTCGATCTTAGTTGGAACTGGTTTTTAATTTGCAATTTGCACAAAGCTTTGCTTTAGTGTGTAATAGAAGCGCCTTGGTATTTAATTTTTGGGTTGGTTACTATGCAATGACCAGACTGATTTGTTATTCACAACACTGTCTGATGATTAGATTTTTATGTTCAATATAAAGAATTTCCAACTCATAAAGCAATGAATCATTGTTTAATTGATTTCAATCAAATGAGTACGTTATCTTTTATGCAAATCGTTAATTACTTTACAGCGTTGAATAAATCTAACGTCATAGAGGGCTTATACAGTCTGAATTCTAAAAAGAAAAATAAAAGTAAAGACAATTCCGAGCGAACAATAATACATATGTTGAAAAAACGTAAATGCGTAAACTGCGAGCCCATATGTCACTGATTTCACTTTGCATTTCGTTGGCATAAACGCGCGTATATGTGGGGTGGTATGCAGCGCGTGCTGGCACGATCAAGAGAATAGCTCAGACGAACAGATGTAGGTATTGCACAGGATTGGCAATGGGCACTGCAATCGTAATGAATGGCAGATGAATGCTTTTTGCTTGAATGTACAAAAATAGCATAGGTTCAAATTAATGTAGCATACAACTCTGCCTATAGGATTTCTAACGCACAAGCACACAGTTCTCTTTGGTGCAAATTGTTCCCAGACGCCGCACTGATGCGACGAGTTCACCGCCACGCATTAAATTAAAAATAAGTATGGGAGAAATGTGTGGTCGAACGTGAGCTCATATTTGTTTTCTATTGATGCATTTAGATTAATTGTTTCAATATTGTTTGCATTGAATTACTTTTAAAATTGTGGCTAATTTAGTGACGTTACACGTTGCCAAATGCCCAACAGTCCCAGCTAAATATTTTTTGCTCATACATAATAAGTACGTTTAGTGTATGTGTAAGTACTGTAAACAATAGTAGAGAACCTTACCCTCGAAAGCGTTCAAAGCAAACATTGACCAATTGCTACAAATGAACCATTTCATTAACAAATAGTCTCATTGTCAAAACATGAACAATGTACACAAATAATGATCAAATCAGGTATGCACATACATACATACTTATATAGGTATACACCGAATGCATGTACGGCCAAGGCCAGTCTGTTAAAGGAATAAAACGATGGGAAAATTTAAGCGAAACATGACATGTACTTTTACGTAATGAGAATTAAAATGATTTAACTATTTATCCGGAAGTGATTCTATGTATATATTATGGCTCACCTGAACAAATGACGCTCCGTGTAGAAAAGTAAGTATCTCTAGTATTACAATCGTCTGTTCCAAATTCATTTTCTTTCTTAAAATTCGCAAAACATAATAATTTTGTAAATAATTTCGGGACTACGATTTTGCGTCAAACTCTTTGAAGAGTAAGGATGGCCCACATTATGTTTTAAAATATTTTTCTGAAACAATACAAAAAATAATAAATAAACTTGTATAAATGTACATATGTATGTATATATGAAAGCATAGGTATAAATTGTACTGACAGTGCACAAAAGAAAACGATTATACAAATATTTAGATTACGCATTAAATACGTAAATACATTCCGTTTAATCGCAAAGGAAGTATTAAAGTTCTTTATTTCAATTATTTAAAGAGCAAGGACTAACATCTTTTGGTGTATATTAACCTCGACAAATAGTTAGCAATCGTAACATTGATAAATTAATAGCAGGGTTCATACGACGTAGTTTGTCCAACCTCAAGTTGAATAGGGTGAATGCAAGAATTTACTTGTCGGATGGTTTTCAATTTGTTTACTTATCTTATATACTGAACATTGATCTGTCCTACTTGTTTTTTTTTTTCATCTGAATTCGCTATCTTTTTCTTTGTTTCTAATATTCTACTCGCCACGAGTACTGCTTCGAGTATGTCCGCCCAATTTAAAATTTGCTTAGCAAGGGATGTATAATTAATAGCAGGGTTCACACTATCCGACTTGGTCTGTGCAACCTGAAGTCGATTCGAAAGCACTATTCGCGAAACCGAAACCCGAATAATAGATGCCAGAAACACGCCTACACACTACTCCACACTCTACACACCTTCACTACTCTCCCTGCGGGACTACCGTTAAGTATTACTTAGTAGGGCAGGTTAGCAAGTTAAGCTACATACATATGTATGTCATCTGCATCTGGGTCTCCGGCTTTTCTTAGTATTTCGGCTCTTCTCAGTTCTTTATCAAGGAATAAATTTGCAACCAGTAGTCACCTGTTTGAAATTGTTCGATATTGTTATGCAGACGAGAGCTTCATTTGTGTTTCTTTCGGTATAAGTGCCTCCGCTCAGAATAGAGCAGCGTATAGAAGGATTGAGCTTACCACTATGGATTGAAGGATCCTCCTGCCATATCCACGCCGATGTTTCCCAGCATGTACAGAATAACCTCGAAAATATCGTCAGCAAACCCGATCACCTTAACTCCTTGTCATTCGCGTCATGTGGCCGAATTCTAAGCGCATCCAAATGCGACAATTTACCCAGGCAGTCTTAATACTGCCCGACTTCAGCACTATCCAACCCAATTGTCCCGATATGCATGTCGCCGTATGCCTTCCTTAACGTCTGCTTCCAATTCAATTGATCTTTTAGGTCAGTCTGATCTTTGTCACCGACTCACCGAGATTATGATCTGCCCTAGGAAGATCTCCCTTCGCTGCCACCACAATTACATCAGGTTGGGTTTTCTCCTTAATGGCTCTTTATTGCTTCTTGAGTTCCTTCTTTTCTTCTTTATTTTCTGACGATTTTTGACTGTTGTTGTTATCGTTGCTTAAAGTAGAAACACAATGTGTCTCTCGCGCGGTCGTGCATTGACAGAGTGAGTAGAAACAATGGGATCTTATGGGGTAACACTAAATATGACCTCGGGCGTTTGGTCGGTTTTTGATCGTAAATATCGTAAGTGCCGCCTCAACGTCCGAGTAGAGCTCCTCTCTACCATTCTCAACTATTGTCGGGCGTTTTGATAGATCACATCTGTTTTGGATTGAAATTGTTCTTTGACGTGTTCGATTCTAGCATTAAGAAAAGTCATTGTGTTGTGTATTTACTCCGAATTGTTAGCATTTAATATGTAACAAATTTTAATTGCTCAATGATGCTTTTTGAACACAAATTTTTAGAGTATGCAGGGGTTTTACCAGGAAATCCCTGGCTGCCCTATACATATATATGCAAAAAGGCAGTAGGCTCCACTTAGGGCACTGGCTGCACTGGCTTTACAAAAGTCACTGCCATTCGTCAAGCAGCTAACTGGCTGGCGGTTAATACAGTATCAGCATCGGATATTGTCATATACATCGACAGTTAGGCAGCCATCAAATCCCTTGCGTCCAGCACAACGAGATCCAAGGCAGTGAAAGACTGGCGCGTATCTCTTAATGAGATAACTGGACAGTACAACCTCATCTTTGTTGAGTACCAGGTCACTATGACATACCAAGGAATTGTGAGGCGGACGAACTAGCCAGAGGCTCGTCTAGTCTTAACATCATAAATGTCACCGACATTAAGCCGCCTACGTCTTATGTTAAACACCTTATTAACGCGGACGCGGAGAAAGAGGCCAGAGGAACCCTCTCCAAGATAGTTAACACTCTCACTGGACACTATGCTATAGGAAGACATGCCCAAAGATTAGGCATCCCCCACAACGACTTTTGTAGAAGCAAGCCCTGCGCTTGCCAACACTAGAAAAGCTACATTAGGCGAATATTTTTTCAATGATCTAAATGATCTCAACAACGCCTGCATGGCTAAGATTAGGTCCTTCCTACAATGGAGTGGATGGTTTGTAACCATGCAGATGCTTTTATTTGTTATACCCTATCCTAAGGGTATATTCAGTTTGATACATAGTTTGTAACATAGAGAAATAATCGAGATAGACCCTATAAAGTATATATATTCATGATAAGTATCAATAGCGCACTTTTTGGGGGCCAAACCAATTTTGATGAAATTTTACATGTAACATCCTCAAACGTTCGAAGTTATCATAGTAATTCCGTAAAGAAAATGCAATACGGCCACGCCCTCTTTATTGTGGCTCGATAGGATGGTGGGTATGGTATCATACGATCCGTTCCAGAGGGATTGTAGCTTTTCTGTATGTTTTAACTTTGCCATTGCCCTGAAGAAAACCTTTGCTTTGGGATGTCGTGATCACAGCAAATGAGGGGGGTTCCTGCCGGCTTTTTGAGCTTGTGGTTTCGCCGTTAGGTTCATGGAGATGTTTCCGATTTTTATAGCCGCCTTGGTTCACTTCATTCTCCTCATTTAGTTCATTAGTTTTATTATTTTTGTGTATATTCATTTCTCTTGGTTCCTCACTCAAAGAAGTTATCAATGATTGCTTGTGTAAATACTTTGGCGCTTATGGGTTCTTGTGCCAGAGCCAGATCGATGCTAAATAGGAATGATACATCTTTATCTACACCACCAAATTACTTAATAGCAACAAAACATTGAGCGTGCTTTGAGTCTCGCTAAGATTTTAACGGGACGATGGCGCTTGTAGAATTAGCTTAGGTCAAATCTAAATCGTTGTTTGTCTGCATGTGTTGATATTGCTCTTAACCAGGTAAATCGGAGCGCATTGACCCACACGTAAATATGTACCTATACATGTGTGCCCGTGCATATCCGCGGGCCCTTCTTGGTCGCCAGAGCCTTGTGAGTCGAACGCAGGGTATATCACTTGCAGATGAGGTTGGTAGTTTGTAAGTTGAGTTACGCTATATACAATACAGTAGGAATGTACTATGCATATGTACAAATGTTTAAATATTTAATTATATATGTGTATGTCACTTTTAAGGGATTAAACTTTAAACTATATACCTAACTAAATTTTAGTAAGTCAGCTTTTTGAAACAATTAAACGTAAAAGAGCGAATCATTTTGGAACTCGTCAACACTCACGCATATTTCCCGAAAAATTATTATTTTATTTTTTTTTATAAACTGTCAAAAAATAACCAAGGATGTAACCTCCATTACTACTGCCAAGCCCTTTAACCAAGTGCTAAAGGTCGTTAGCAAACTTAGCCTTAGCGAGCCAGATGGCTGTTTAACGGTGGATAAATGGCATCATACTGATGCTGGGTTGCATCAAGGGCATGTCAAAATCGTTACCTGTACTCAGCAAAGATTGAAAGCTTTGAAAACAATTAAAAAGACATAATCACCGTCCTCATGTGCCAGTTTTTGGATGTGGGATATATGTAAGTATTGGATTTTCTATCGGTCCAAACTAAACTAAATTTCTCTCGAGCGAATTTAGACAATGTCAAGCACCGGTATTACTTGCGCTTTATCCAAAAAAAGGTGATGCAGGGACGTGAAGTATCTTCATGTCTTAAGTGAAAAATCTGTCTCTCAATCAGGTTCAAACAGATACATGTATGCATGTAACTTACTAATGTAGAATACATATGTATAATCCATATACATATACTGTGAAAGACTTTCTCAAGAGAGGGAATGATTTAACCGATGACCGCTGTGTCTAATCTAAATCACCGTTTCGCTGGAAATAATGTTGTCAGCGATTGCTGTATTTATTTTACAAGTCAAGTTCAGCTGAAATATCTTGTTGGCTTCATAAAATGATGATATACCTGAACAAAGCACCAGTTTTGTTTAATGGTACTTACATATGTACATACATTTGTTTACGTTGCAACGTAAATCATTCCTTTTCGCTGATAAAATTACAAGTGTCTTATTATTTTGTGTCTATAGTGTTCAGAAGGTACTCAGCACTAACTACAAGAGAAGATCAAGCTGATGCGAAATCTCCATAAATGAAGAGCTACCACATTGTTTACGTACATATTTGGAAATCATCGAGGAATGCCACCAATCGACTGTATCCAGAGTATTGTCCCTAAGCAAAGGTACTTACATCACAAGAAGAAACTTCTGTGTATCTGGAATTTCAAATATTACTTGGAATAGGAAGCGGTCTGTTAAGTGAAATACGAATGCACATAATCAGATAAGGGATCAAGCAGTTAATTGAATCATTTGCTTAGTACAATCTTAATATTTACTTACATCACAGAAGATTTCAGTCGAAACAATAACAACTATTATTTGCTAAGCTAATTTGCATTCAGCGTTATTTATCAAAATATACATACTCGTACAGATGTACATATGTACGACAATGCCAAGGAAAATAATCAGAAATTCTAAACATCTTTTCTTTACGATCGCTGTAAATGAAAATGTGTCAGTTTGATTGAATTGAGTAGATACGTACATATTTGATTCGCGAATGTGAATGACTTGCGTACCGACACGATGTTCACATTCGCATTTTGAGCAAATATAAAAAAAAGACTACGCCGAATAATGCGGGAAAACTCCGTCCGCTTTCGGTATTTTTGATGATACTTGTTGAAGTTGTCTGCCTTGTCGGCGGTCATTGAAATTGTCAAGAGAACTGAAACAAAACTTCTTGTGGATTTGTCCAATTAAAGGCAACATTTATGCCATACTATAATAATTGTGGTCTTCTTTTCAAAATAAATTGGCAGCTGACAAATTTGTTTTGTTACTGAGCCAATTTTCGGTTAACGATCAATCTTGCGAAATAAGTAGGTACGTACGTGTGTGCAAGTGCTTTATGCGAAATTATTGCTGTTAACGCATAATAAAACTAACTATATCAGCGCTTGTGTCACTCCTATTAATTTGCAATAATTTTTGTTCAATTGCTTTGCAATGGATGTGTGCATATGCATATATGTATACATATACATACATGCATGCGTAAATGTTTCAACAGCTCTATACACTGCAGAGAGAAATCCAAATGAATAAGTATGCACTGGTATCTAATGTGTGCCAGTTAAGTTTTAAACTACTAAAACTATATATGGATGTTTAAGGTCTTCTGCTCTTAGTTAAAACATAAACGATTTAAGAAACATATTTAAAAAATTTGCATGAAATTTAGGGTTGAGGTTAGTAGTATAATGGATTTCGCTTCGACAAAAGTTTGAATTAATTCCTCGAGATTATTGGTTATTGACTGATTACTAATGAATATAAACTTTATAGTTCAAAGATATGTATCACAATAAAAAAAAATAAAACATACAGATAAATTACAATCCGCCTGGAAATAGGGTATAATTAGATAACTAATTAGCAGTTACTTTTTCGCTGACACCGAGAAAGTATGTACGAGACCTCAATACCCAAGTCGGACCAAGCATTCATGATGAAAGACCTGGTGGCCTTACTGGTAGAAGTTCCGATCGAAAGGAGAACACAAAACATCGTGTGTGCCTCGGCATATTTCCGACAACAAGGAACTTATTCGAAACTGCTAAGACAGCAGCCTCCACTAAATCATAGGTTGCGATACCAATGTACATCATGAGGTTTAAGGGAGAAGTGGCATCAATAGAAGAGATATCTTGTTAGTATTCGTGTAGATATTTTGAATAAAGGCTCTAAAGCTACCTTCATAATTGCGATTCGCGCAGACGTACTTGACCTCACACTCGCCAGTCCATTTATCTCTAACTTTGCTAAAAATTGGCATGTGTCTGACGAAGCCTCGCTGTCTGACCATCAACACAGCAGGTTCGACATTCCCGGCAAATTGTCACATTCCTCTTCTAGATACGATCCCAAGTGTATCGATATAATCTGTATCGGTGACTTGTCCTCTCTAAATTAGATATGCTTGTTACATCTATCGAGTTCACAGGGGACCTAGATAAAGCAGTATACCAATTGAATGAGTGTGTTGCTTACCTTTTACCTCGACAGTTGTGTCCATTAAATATATTGGGTGGCCATGGCATAGTGGTAATGCATTCGGCTATTGAATGGAAGGTTGTGCGTTCAATCCCAGCCATATCCTTTCAATTTTCATAGTTGTTGAATTAATGCCCCCAAAATTCCACCTAGAGTTACTTCACGTAAACTCGAAAAAATACTGTGAATTATATAAGCCAAAGCAAAAAATTGTAATATCTCCTCGCCCAGTGAGGACCCCAACCATGGAGAAAATTACTAAAACCTAATGTCACCTGAGTTTCAAAACCACTACACCACACAAAAATCGTTCCTATCCTCTCTCTTCCGGATCACGCCGTGCAGTGTTTACTGTATGGCGTAAAGTCAACATCTACCGCTCGCGCTGTGTGTCTTCGCATCAAAAGTCATAAACCCTTGAGCGCAAGCAAATATTCTAAAAATAAAAAAATTAAATCTATCTGTGTAAACGTAAGGTTCCCTGGTGGAATGACGAGCTTGAAATCAAGTTATAAAACTCTGCAATTTTGCTAAACGCACGAAGAGTTGGGACGAATATAGCTCTTACAGAATACAATTTAGAATTGAGACTATCTAAACGTGCTACATGGAGAAAATGCTGCGAAAACATTGCTGACATCCCAGTAGCGGCACGAATCTTTAAAGCACTCGTTAAATATCATGCTAATTGTGTAGGCTTACTTAAAAGGACCGATGTCGGACCGTATGGGTACTCTAAGAACCTTACTTCAGGTTCATTTCCCTGGTTCGTCTACTCGTGTACTCCACACGTACACGAACGCATCTGATCATAGGGTCTGCATTACTAGTAGAGTATCCTTTGGCTAGTAGAGTTTATCCCGTAAAATTTTCAGTACGGATAAGGTTAAATAGGTTGTAGGTTCCTTCAAACCATTCAAAGCTTTTACAGAAAATAATTGATCTCATCCTGCCGGGTATGATTGGTTTAATTAGAGCCAGCTACGACTGCGGTTACATCTCGACTACCTGGCGACAGATAAATGTAATGTTTATCCCCAAACCAGGCAATAGGCCTAGTAAGCTGCCTAAATCTTATAGACCTATAAGTCTAACGTCATTTGTTCTCAAAATCGTGGAGAGATTTATTGGTATTAATGTTAGAGGCTGGCTAGATTTGTCTTTCAGAAGGTGCTCGTCACTATCTTGCGAAGTGGATAAAAGGAACTTTATGTTCCAAAGAAATAGCTCCGTATGCATTCCTTGACATTGAGGGCGCATTTGATAGCACTGACTACGACTCTACAGCAAGAGCAATTAGTAGGAAAGGTATCAAGGATTCGACCAACCAATGGATAAGAGCCATGTTTGAAGGTGCTTTACTACATGTGTTAGAATGGTCCTTGCAAAACCGTTCTAGTGCCTTTAAGAAAAAGAAAAGTGGTCAAGTGGTGGTAGTATTTATGAAAGTTGGATCCGAATCTGTGTCCAGAGTCTAGAGCTAAAGATTCCTGGATTTCCCAAAACACCTGGAACAAAATCGCGCATCGTAGATCGTTGAAGTTAAAAATAAGCGCCGATACAAATGCTCAACGAAAGGTGGAACTACGAAGTGAATATCGGATAGGTCACAGGACAGTTCACCGCTGTGTGAAACGTGACAGGAGAACGAGGTTGGTCGACCTACTGGAAAGTGCGGAAAACGCAGGAAGAAGAGGAGAAACTAGAGAACTGTACAGAATATCCAAAGAAGTTGTCGTCCAAAAGCAGAGTGCAGCAATGAACCGCTACTTGCTCGACATGCGCAGATCTCTTAGGGGTATTGACATCGGACCTCTTACAGTTGTAGGATATCACCGTTCTGTCCTTTTTTTCCGAAACTAATGGCAACTATAATACTCGAAAAGGCATCAAGCAGGCTTTCGCAGTGGTTATTCTTTATTAATGGAAAATTGGTATTTTAAAAGCATAAGAACCCTTTATACCAACAGAAAATAAATCCACAGAAACGATCCAATTCTATTTAAATGCAAGCTACATATACTCGTACACTGAAAGCGTTACTAAGCATTTGACTAGTTTGTAATTCAATTGGGCTTGTTGCTTTTGCTGAGTGCCGCGAGTATATTTACATCACAGGCATGAACATTGAGAGGAAAATTGGTTGTGTGCGGATTTTAGGGCGAAGGGGGTTGTATGTAAATTGAATGATTATTATCTATTACTTGAATGTATTTATACACGAAAAATACTTTAAAAAAAATTTAGCATGATTTTAAAGAAAACATAAGTTGTCGTAAGCCTGTGGAATATGAGCAGTGAAAATCATCATCAATCTTTTATAACGACAAATTCGACTTTGTTGGTTTCTTTATAATTTAAATTACTCAACAGAGTGTGCTGCATAAACGGTGGAGCCATCAAATCGAACAATATGTCGATTTTCACGAACGGGTCAAAAACTGATGAAGGAGTGATCTCTGGCTCTCGCCGAAATTGCTTTCAAAACACGGTAGTGTATTCCATTAGTATTAGTATTACCAATCGCAAGGGCGGCACGAGAACTATCTACGAAATTGCACTCAAAAAAAATGAAGAGCTCGGAGCACTCACAGCAAACGACGATGTTCCTTTGGGTTTCAGCACACACCGGAATTTAAGCGAACGCCCTGGCGAACGATTTAGCAAAAAAGGGTTGCGAACAAAACCATTCAATGGTAGTTACTTCTGTTCTACCGCCCCTAAAATTTGTTAAATTTAATATAGAACAAGCCTTCGTGATGGTGGCTAATGAGAGATGGAGTGCACTTTTATCTTCCCGTGTTTAAAGAAAACTGGGCAAAAAGTGACAACACCATAATCAAGCTAATTTTAATAGAACCAACTTACCACTCTTCACTGGGATTATTACCATCCACAACCTCCTGGCGACTCACCGAAGGAGAACGCGACTGTGACGCGACACAGACCCAGAAGAAAGCGCATTCCACTTCCTATTCGAATGCCCTATACAGAACTAAGAAAGCGGCCAAACTAATACTACTTTGAAGACCTGGGCTACCTGTCAGGAAAGCCAACTTTTTTTTGTATCAGCCCTACTAAAGAGGCCGTAGTACGTTGTATTTTTATACCCTATCCTAAGGGTATATTATACATATGTACATAGTTTGTAACATAGAGAAATAATCAAGATACAAGCTATAAAGTATATATATTCGTAGTCAGCATCAATAGCGAAGACGATTTAGCCAAGTCCGTCCGTCCATCCGTCTGTTACCACTTTTTGGGCCTTAAATTTTGAACTAGGAGGATGAAATTTCATATCTGGGCTTCTGAGAAATGGATACAGTACAAGTGTAAAAATTTTTGAAATCCGCCCACTGCCACGCCCATTTTTTCATAACTTCACTAAATTATATGAAACGGAATTAGGCATTTAGATTCCCTACAATTCACCCATACAAAAGTTTTGGCCACGCCCACTTTGTGGGGGCGTTTTTATCGAAAAACTGATTTTGATGAAATTTTACATGTAGCATCCTCAAACGTTCGACGTTATTGTCGTATTTCAGTACAAAATGCAATACGGTCACGCCCACTTTATTGGGGCTACATAGAAAGGAGGATTGGGTATCATACGATCCGTTCCAGACGGATTGTAGCTTTTCTGTATGTTTTTTTTATATCGTGGCTATCGATAATGTATATACCTAAATATTTAGTCTTAATGATTTTATCGATGCGTGCACCTATCTATGTACATAACTATGCAAATGCGCACAGCTATGGCCAAAATAATAGAAACACTTATTACTTTCTAATGATACCGTACGTCAGCGTCTGCTTCATTTGAATGAAGTGGACGAATATGCGCAACAGTTTCTTATATGCACATCTGTCAAAATCAAAGAAGATTGCAGTAATTGCTTCTCACAACCATTCCTGTTGTGCGTGCTATATTCTTTACATGAATGGAAATGAATGGATTGGTCAGGAAAGCCCAGCAGAACCTCTTTATGTCCTCCAAAGATCTAAAACACAAAAGATCGCCGAGTCTGACTGAATGCAAAGCTGTACGATCGAGCTCCAAGGAAAGTCCCACTGTTGCAAAAAAGTACATGTGCAGAAACGCATTGCTTTTGTTAAGCTTTACCACATGCCACACGATCTCCTCCAGGCAACAAAAAAGTGGAAATGTATTATGGAGCGACGAGACCAAAATAAATCTTTGGGATGGACGGTAAACAGTTTGTTCGTCGCCCAAAAGTTGAGGTACACGAAACCCATTGTGAAGCATGAAGTGTCATGATATGGAGTTGTTTTTTTGTTGCGGTTGGTCCAGTATACCTTCTCGAAGGAATAATAACCAACCTACGTGGATATATTGCGGTATGTTATGGGCCGGTCCATAAGCAGAAGAAAATATGGCCTTGAAATGACGGTTCCAACAGAATAACGATCCCAAAAACTCGGCAAAACTGATAAAACTGTGAACTAAGCAAACGGTACCTTTCTAAGAAAGCGGATCTTTGGAGATTCATCCAAGAAGTTTGGTACTCAACAATTTCCGATTTACGGCGACCATATTTTGAAATCAATACAGAACAGAGCAAAAATAAAAATGAATTGAATCCAAGGACAAATACAACCGGAAACCTATACGTGTTTGTGTATTTCTTTACCAAATTTCTTGTGACAACTCGTTTCATCATTTTTCGCGCTTTTCTGGCTGTCAGCTGTCCAAAAGGAAAGAGCCCTCTTGACAAAGGGTGTGTTCAGTTTGTTCAGTTTCTTAGGGTCCGTTTGCATTAGTTTTTTTGTTTTGCTTCCTATGTTTTCTTTATTATTTTGTTCGTATTAATATTTCAATTTAAATTCAAGAACTTATTATGAAATACAGTAGAAATAAAGAACACGTGCTAAAATACAGAACATTTTTACGTTTTTTATTAAAAAATAAATCATACAGAACAAACTCTTCAAATACAGTACTGTTCTGTATTATACAGAACGGATGGTCACTGTCATGTATGCCAACAATTAGTAAACTCCATCAGTCATAAAGTGGAATCAGGTAATTAAGCAGTATGGAACAAATTGAACACAATTTGCTTTTTGAATTAACCAAGTGGTTATACCTGGAATATGGTGTAACCACATTTTCATCTTTGCTTTATATATTCGAATAAAATAAGAGCTACATATGTTTACTGGTATCGAAAAGTAATAAACTTCCCATTATTTTGTAATGTAAGTAATACATATATTCTCGATCAGAAAGGCATACATACTTCAAAACCTCCTGTCCAAGAGAGACCCATTTAATACTGCTGCCAGTATATATACATATGTAAGTCGTGAACTGGACTTGTCAGTCTGCTCTTTAGTTCGAAGATTTGAAGAACAAGAAGTTCTACTTCTTACTAAAAGGTACAAAAAAGATATAATCGTAGGTTTCGTACATGTGGCCATGCCCACTTTTTGGGAGCGTTTTCATTAATAAACCGATTTTGATGATATTTTACTGCACTGCATCTTTTCCCCAGAAGCGCAGATATGAAATTTCAGTATCCTAGCTAAATTTATAGTAATATTTGCTAAACAAATTAATCCAGATGAACATAATACATGAGCAATTATTAAAGTATAAGAACCACTAATTTCTCAATAAGTCAATTTTCCACCACTCTTTCACACATATCGACTGGAACGTTGGCAATTTCGAGTTCGATATTGTTCCTGAGCTCCTCTTACGTTGTTTGCTTGTTGGCATAAACAAACGACTTAACGTAACACTATGAAAAGAAATCCAACGGCGTTAAATCGCACCCATTCGACTGGACAATTTCTCGAGATTACACGATTATCGAACTTTCAATAGATCAATTGTTTGACCAACTGTGTGGCATGTGGCACCATCGTGTTGGAACCACATATCGCTGATGTCAAATCCATCCAATGTGGCCAAAAATAGTCTTACTCATTTTCAATTCAGGATTTTCTTCCAACATTTACAGAGCGCAATTGGAGAAGTTTCGGCACTTCAAGTGATCAAGAGGCTTCAGTTCTTGCGTTAATTTGACCTTGTAAGGGTGCAGACCAAGATCTTTATGCAAAATTCGCCACAATGTGGACTAAGAGTTTCCTAATTCCTATTAACGGCATGGAATCGATTGATTTGGCTCAGCCTGAATTGAAGCACTTACGGCTGCGATATTTTTGGTACTTCGACCGGCGGCGCGTTGTCTCCCTGGCACAGGAACATTCAATAGTGAATATATTGACTCGCATTTATCCATTACAGGACGCGCGCGATGAGTCGATTATTACGACCGAAAATTGGAGTAAGCGCTCTTGAAGTTATGATCACAGACTCAGAACTTCGGTTCGTGAACTTCACCATGATAAAAATGTAAACCTTGACTGACATTTTGACATTGACAGACCATAAAAAAAGTGTAAGAGTGCGTTTAGTTTATAGCGCCTATCTCAATTATTTCTTTATGTTACAAACTATGCATCAAACTTAATATACTCTTATAAAAACCGGTATAAGAACCATATCCAGCACCTAAAAGAAATGGGCCAAGATCAAGATATGTAATAACAAAAGAGTGAAATATTCTTTGGTCCAATGACTTAAAAATAAAAATGAACAAAAGCGGCAAGACAATTATATATGCGAGGCATATGTATGTACATATATCAAGCAAAAAATGTGCCTGGAAAAGCATAATATAGGTATATTGATTTCATGAGCTGATCCTCCCAATCTCCAGACCTAAATTCTTTTTACAAACTTATCTAAGTGTGTTTGTAAAGAAGTCTCTTGATGGCGAAAAATCCAATTTTCTAGTTTTATTTTTGCCGTATATCGAAGATACATATATGTATACACCCTTGTGGCCTAGAAATCTGGTGGTCAAACAAAAAGAGTCCTCTTTACGAAACATTTTCCGAATTCATCAGAATTTCAAAAAGACAGTTAGAAAAATGTCAATGTGCTTAAAGATGACAGACAAATATTTACTTTAATTGATAGTTTGTGTATTTGTATCAATCCTCATGTTTAAACAATTTATGTAAAAATATACGGAACCACAAAACAAAACTACAAAGTATTAAATATTTCAGAATGATAAAATTATAAATACATATGTATGTATATATGTACTCGTACATGTGCATTTTACTAAAATATAGTGAATATTTATAGCATCAACCCACCTGAAAACAACTGCACATTAATCTAGACAGCTTCTGCGCCTATTCATATAAAACGCTTCGAAGATTTACATATGTATATCGTTTTTTTGAAATAAAACAAATTCCAGTTCCAGTTCTAGGAATGCTTCAGTTCTCAGACCTTCAATACATCATTTCCATCAATCTTTACACTCCAGTCAATGATGAAACAAATCTAAATATGTAGGTGATGTAGGTTGAAACGATCATACACATTTATGATAGGCCAAAATTTGAATATAAATTGTCACGGCAATAAAAACAACAATTTACAAATTTAATTGCAGGTTTCAAACTCACGGCGAAAAATAAATAATAAAAAAAAAGATACAGCACTTTATGGAAGCATTCTTTGGTTTATTTTTATTCAGAAATGTGACTTTTATTGAGCGAACAAAAAAATCCTCCCACGCTTGTGGTTTATTTAAACAATATTGTGGGGATCATAGATTAAATTATAAATTAATTTGGATACCTTGTAAACAAATTCGGAAACACCGCGCCATTGAACGATCACGTTAATGAATTCACTTTACACTTCCTCCAATTGGTTTTATGAATGAAACCGAAATACTTTTTCCGTTGGTCACTTGGCCATAGTATGTAGATATGTGCATATGTACAGATATTTGACGGATATACACAATTAATTATTTTATTGCAAATGTAATGGCTATATTTTTACGATTAAAATTTACCACTTAATTGATTTAATTTTTATAAACTATTAGCAATTTTAGAAGAAAAAAAAATTATTT
Source organism: Xylota sylvarum (assembly GCA_905220385.1). Lineage (NCBI taxonomy): Eukaryota > Metazoa > Arthropoda > Insecta > Diptera > Syrphidae > Xylota > Xylota sylvarum. Next base: position 39,378,487 of record LR999959.1, read on the forward strand.
CAAATTTAATAAAATAAAACTGTATGCACACGACAGACACCAAACGCACAAGAACACAAGTAGTTCACCCAAAGAAGACTAGCGGCAGACTGAAAACGATTGAAATTGAAAGTATTTGATTGAACAATAAATGTACGAGGCGCGGTAAAGGGACTTTTTCTTCATGTTGTTCAAATGATTGAGAGGGAAAATGTTTCCGAAACATTGCATCCGAAAGTCTGGCAACACTTTTTCAAAGAAACTAATTTTGTTACGAATTGATTAACATTAAAGGGTACATAGGTAACATTTAGATTGCTTATTAGAAGTAATTACCAATGTTCTTTGCGTATAAAATTGCGCATTGAACTTTGCACTTCGGCGAATATTGACTTGCGTACATAATATTATGTATGTATTATTGTATGTAGGAATGTTTTGGTTCTTCCCAATCTATAAAATAATTTGAAGGTCACAGAGGTGTTTTTCGAGATAACATTTTGTTTTGATTTGTTTTTTTTTAGTAGCTAGAAACATTCCATTGCATAGTGCACACATTCATTATATTGTACCTCAATTCGTTATTAAACTATTTTAGTGATAGTAGAGAGATTATTACATAATGTGAAATGCAAAGTTTTTTATAGGATAATTGTTAAAATCAAAGTACATACATACATACATTACGTTCATATTGAGGGAGAATTCGAATGAAATTCCAAAGAAAAGAAATGTATACTTGCATACACATACATATGTATGTACACGCATACATACATACAACATTAGTTTTTATTACATGATAGTAAGTAAATTCGCCAACATTAGCCTGATATGCTCTCACTCCCCCATCGAGGAAAGAGATGATGCTATCAAAGAGTGTTTCTACGAGCTCCTTGACAAGACTTATGAGCAATGTCCTAATTATGACGTTAAAATCGTCCTAGGTGACTTTAACGCCAAAATAGGGAAGGAGGCCATATTTGGTAGCACCATAGGAAAGCATAGCCTACACGACACCACGTCTGGAAACAGATATAGGCTAATTGACTTTGCTGCGGGACGTAATGTTACTATCACACGGTTTCCTCACCTCAACATTAATAAGGGAACATGAAACCGTCAACCAAATTGATAAGGCACTCCTCCAGTATCAAAGATGTCCGAACATTCCGAGCGGCCAACATGGACTCGGACCACTACCGAGATGCAGACAAGGAAACATACTGTTAAGAGATTTAATGTCGAACGGCTGCAATCGCAATAAACCGCCAGACTCTTTGCCGATCCCGTATCCCTCAACCTCTCGAGAAGTCCTATATAGCCTATATGTCCTGAAGACCAGTGGCATCGTTTCCAAGAAGCCATCAGAAATGCCGCAACTGATGTGCTGAGTTTCACCCGACTACCCCCACGAAAGCCCTGGTTTGATGAAGAATGCCGGCAAGCACATTCAGCAAAACAATTCGCCTTCGGAGCGGCGCTGGGCAGAAGGACGAGAGCGGCTCATGAGCTCGATGAACAAAAGAGGAGGAAAAAGCTTCTCCGGAGGAAAAAGATAGAGCACGAGAAGCGTGGGATCGACGAATTAGAGAGGTTCTACTTCAGGAACAATGTTCGGAAGTTTTACCAAAACGTAAAAACAACGTATCAAGGCATCGGCCGTATTGTGTGAGCTGATTGGCCCCTATCAGTGCGGTCTTAGGCCCGGTAAGTCCACAACCCATCAAATATTCACAATACGGCAGATCCTGAAGAAAACCCAAATCGATACTCACCTTCTTTTTATCGATTTTAAGGCCGCATATGACAGCATTTATAGAAACGAGCTATAGAGAGGCATGTCTAGTTTTGACATCCGTGCCAAAGTCGTCAGATTCTTTAGAATGACGATGGAGAACGCTCGCTGCTCCGTAAAGGTCGGAAATAATTTCACCGAAACATTTGATGTCAATAAAGGATTCAGACAAGGTGATGTGCTGTCATGTCTCTTTTTCAACATCGTACTTTAGCAAATTGTGCCAAGCCAACACCAGAGACACAATTTTCCAAAAGTCTGTGCAGCTACTTGCATACGCTGATGACATTGAAAACATCGGCAAAACACTGCGAGCTGTCACTGCTGAGTTTACAAGTATTGGAACAGAAGTGGCAAAAATGTTGTCGTGAATGAGGGCAAAACCAAGAATATGCTGTGCAACAAGAAGGGATATACAACATCGACGAATTGGACAGATCGTCACAATAAATAGCTATAACTTTGAGGTAGTTAGGGACTTTGTGTACCTCGGCTCCGCTATAAACTCTGACAACAACATCACATCAGAAATGAAACGAAGAGTTATGCTGGTCAACCGCTGTTTCTTTTGTCTAAGTAGGCAATTGAGTAACAAGGTCATGAAACACTATGGAGACTCTATATAAGACGTTAACGAAGGCGGATGAAGATACCCTTGGTCGTTTTGAACGCAAAATTCTTCAAACAATCTTAGGTCCCATTTCCGTTGACGGTATTTGGAGGAGAAAATTTAACAGCGACATCGACCTGGTCAGAAAAGTACCCATCAGTCGTCTCAAATGGCTAGAAAATGTAGAGCGAATAAACATCAACGGTCCGGCCTGAATAGTCGTGGAATCCAACCCGGAGGGACAACGCAGTAGAGGAAGACCTCGCCTTAGGTGGCGCGCACAGGTGGAAGAGAACCTCAACCAACTTGGAGTACGCAACTACAGGCAGTTAGCCAAAGATCACGCTAACTGAAGGGGCTTGTTGGTTCAGGCCCAGGTCCACCCCGGACTGTAGCGCCACCTAAGTAAGTAAGTAAGGTAAGTACTTTAAAATGTATTTATTGGCCGAGCAATGATAACCGACTGTGATAACAGATTGGTCCTATGTCTTTATATCCTTATATCCTAAGGGCACATTAAGTTTGACACGTACATAAGTACATATGTAGATTGCAAATACCTATAAATATGATAGATATTTATTTGTTTTCATAGGAAAAAAACATTTGTTTAGAAAGTTTCCAAGTAGTTATTGCCCACCTTATACAGATGTACGATAATTTGAATAATATCTTACTACTAAAGAACGTTAATAATTTGGAAAAGTACTGTTACGGATAAGCAAACTATGACAAAAAACCTTTATTTAACATTGAAAATATTATCATAAACTGCAAGGATATAAATTATATCGCTCCGCACATCCTCATAATTGTGCGAAAGACGGGGTCGCAGTTTTAATAAAGAATGCGATCGAGCACAATATAGAATCCAGATTCCAATATTATGCGATCTATAAGTATAAAAACAAAGGCCCAGGTTCACCCCGAACTGTATCGCCACCGCAGAAACGGTTCCTCCGAACTATTCCAAACATTTACCGGATTTGGGCAAGGAGATGCGCTATCATGTGACTTCTTCAATCTCGTGCTAGAACAGATAGTGCGCAGGGCAGATGTTAACACATAAGGCATTATCTTCTGTCCAGCTGCTGAAATACGCAGGCGACATCGACATCATATACCGCTCCCAGCGTACCGTTTTAGAGGCTTTTACGGCAGTTGAAGAACAGACGTAACGAGTTGGCCTTAAAGCCAATGAGAACAAAAACAATTAGATATTGTCAACAAACAAAGAAGCATCTGTCTACCGCCTAGGACAAAAGGTCACTGTTGGCAACAGTAATTAAGGGTACTTTACTTAGGGCCGATTTCACTAAAAAGGTTCTAACGGTTTTGATAAAATTTCTTATGTCAGTTATACCACGTTTTGCACAAAAAATATGTACGTATAGCGGTGATTTTACAAATTGGCTGTTTCTTGGCAATTTTTTAAGCGATTGAACTTAAAATTAATATCTGAGGTGGGTATGACTAATGCAAAGATACAACGTAGCAAATTTTTTTCACAGCCACTGTGGGGGTCACAGGTGGCGGATAGTGAACGGCCTACAGAAACGTAGGTCATAAGCAGCTCCCGACCAAGAGCGGCAGAGAAGGAGGACGTGGCAAAAAAGGCCAACGGAACCCCTATGAATTTTCTGCGACAAGACAAGTAAGCACCGTCTTCAAATAAGTGCTCTCTACCTGTGAGGAATACAGAATGACCTAAATGGCGAGATCCAGAAGTACCCGTCACAACGTGGGACACAGAAGGAGGAAACTGGCGAGACCCAGATGAACCCGCCACAACGTGTAGCACCTTGCCCCGAAAGGTCCTACTAATAACAACACACGCATATACATAAATAATAATGTATAAAATAAATAGATCATTAAGACTGAGCCCAGTAAGGTCTTAATTATGGTATACTGGAAAATGAAGTATTCTGTTACCTCGGTAGACAGGAGTGAAATCCGGTTGAAATGGCTCTCAGGCTAACGCTACAAACGCCCCCGTCCCGTTAAAACTCTGGCAGGACTCAAAGAACGCTCAATGTTTCGTCGCCGTTCAGTTGGTGGTGTAGGTCCAGATGTAATATTCCTGGTTAGCACCGTTCTGGCTCTGGCACAAAACCCTATAAGGGCTTGTGTCAACCCTTGCATGGCCTCACTGCTTCAAAGATAACCATTGGATGCTTAGGTGACTACGCATCCGAACATTGATAACGACTTTGAGTGGGGACCCAATTGCAATGATTACAACAACAAAAACCTCAAACGACGATAGAAATATGGAGAACAAGGAGACCGAGGAGAACCCCTTTCTAAGGAGTTCTAGGATAGCTAGGTCACCGAAAGGCCAGGCAGCAACTCAATCCACTCAAGGACCTGACAACACACCAAAGAGTGAAGTGAGGAGTGAGACTACTCACCAGTTATCTGTCTTCCAGAAATTTGGAGAACAGATAAAAAGCCTGGTGGACATGGTGGAGGATGGGAAAAGGCGCTCCATTCACCAGCCCATGAGAGATGCGATTGATAGCATCAAAGTGCTCTATGAGCTGTCTGCAATTGAGTTGCATGACGACAGAGCAAAGGAGGTTATCAGGAAGAACAATGCTTCTCAGACATCGCCCTGGCTGAAACCGGCGCAGGACGCCAGAAGGAAACCGGAGCCAATGGCCGAAACCTCGAGCTCGAAACGTCAGCAGAAGCCACTAACGAGTGAAGGACCGCAGAGAAAACCAATAAAGGAGAACCCCGACAAAGTCCCAAAACAAAAGCAACCAGACAACGAAAACTGGTCAAAAGTAGAGAGAGCGAAGAAGAAAGTGGATAAAAAAAGCCTCCCAAAGGCAAAACCTATCGTGAGATGAGAGATTGCGAGAGCAACAAGACGCGAAGAACACCCAGAACGCCTGATGCTATTGTAATCGCGAAAACGGGAGAGATGTCCTACGCAAACATGCTCAAAATGATGAGAGCGAACCTTGAACTTAAGGATCTGGGGAAAACGTAAACAAGATCAGGAAGACAGCCAAGGGTGAGCTGCTTATATCGCTCAAGAAGGAAGCGATGAACAGACGAACGAAATTCAAGGAAGATATGTCCAAAATCCTCCAATCAGAAGCTAACGTAAAATCGTTGTGCCAACGCGTAACGTTCGAGATCCGCGACTTAGATGAAGCGACAACCGCAGAGGAAATCTGCACGGCAATAGCGGATCAGATTCCAACAGCAGCGAACATCACAAAGGATGCTATTAAATCCTTGAGAATGACAAGGGACGGAGCACAAACTGCCCTTATCAACCTCTCAGCAGACGTGGCAAACATAATCATCGCTGCAGGACGCATAAAGATAGGATGCGTTAAATGCAGAGTGCGCGAGCTCATGTCGCCAACGAGATGCTTCAAATGCTTTGAGTATGGACACATTGCTAGGCACTGCAAAAATGAAGTAGATCGAATAGGAATATGCCTAAAATGCGGATGCAAGGGACACACTGCCAAAAATTGCACAGCGGACCCAAAATGTGCAATATGCAACCCAGAATGTAAGGTAAGAAACAACCACGTCACTGGTAGTTTCAGGTGCGCCGCATACAAAAACGCGATGCTGAGAAGAACTGCTAAAGACACAATGAAGTGCATCCAGATAAATCTTAACCATTGCGAAGCCGCACAGGATCTGCTTATACAGACATTAAGAGAAGAAAAAGCAGACCTAGTCCTTATATGCGAGCAGTATAAAGCCTTCCACGTCAATGCAAGATGGGTAGATGAGTCCACCAAGAGAGCAGCCATATGGACATGCGGTAACTATACAATCGAGCGCAAAAACGCAAACAAAAAGCCGAATCTCGCCTACGCCAAAATTAAGGGCATCCACTTCTTCAGCTGTTATGCCCCACCGAGTGCGAACATGGCAGAATACCAACAGATGCTGGATGTACTTGTGGCTGATATACGAGGAAAGTCACCAGCGATTGTATGCGGAGACTTTAATGCATGGCAATCGAATGGGGCAGTACGAGGACAAACAGCAGAGGTGAAGCATTGCTGGATGCGTTTGCTAGTCTTGACCTTGTTCTACTCAAACCAAGGAAATAAAGAAACCTTCAATAACGGTAGAGCTGGCTCAATCATAGACCTAACTTTCGCCACCAGAAGCATAGCGAAGAAAACAAAATAGAAAGTCTAATAGTGGCCCGATGGGCCATCATATTTGAGACAACAGAGCCAAGATGTTTCCAATACCAAAAAGCCACTGAAACGGTACAAAATTTGGGCTGGCAAAGTAAGAACGTAGATAAAGAGATGCTCGACTATTGGCTGAGCAATATTGAAATACCCAGGGGCACAGCTGAAGAAAAGGCTAAAAAGGTAACAACTTTCCTCACCCGAGGATGCGACGTATCCATGCCACGTTAAGGAAACGGAAATGGGAGAAACCCGGTGTACTGGTGGAACGACAGCATCGCTAAGCTGAGAGCAAGAATGCCTGAAACTACGAAGGCGCCAGCAGCGAGCAAGGCAAAGACAAAGAGAAAACTCCGAAGAGATATGGGAAGAATTAATAAGGAAACGAGAAGAACTTCGGAGACTTATAAAAAAGACTAAAGCCGAATCTTTCGAAACATTAAGAGAAGACCTCCAACATAACTCGTAGGGAAGTGTCTACAAGATAGTCATGGGCAAACTTGGCGCGGCAGCTGCACCGACATGCCCGATTATGATGAATACCATAGTCAGCGGGCTATTCCCAAGGAATACTAGCGTGCACCTTTCCCGTATAATAACAATGGAGCCCACGGAAACAATACCACCCGTCGCAACTGCAGAAGTCCAGGAAGCAGCGGGCTCAATTAAGAGCAATAAGGCCCCCGGAATGGACCTGAATTTCGTCCTGAAGGAAACAAAGCACTACCTATGCGATACAAGCAGTTTGCGATATTGCACGCGAAGCCATATCTGGGACCAGATGGAAAGGAGGCAATAAGCAGTAGTGGGGTTTAATCATGAGAGCGTTGAGGAACATGCAGGTGCCAAGCTATCTGCTCCAGATGATTGAAAGCTATTTGGAAGACAGAACCCTCTTCTACGATACGGACGAAGGACCGAAAAAACAATAAATTACAGGAGGAGTCCCACAGGGATCAGTTCTGGGTCCTGCCCTGTAGAACATTATGTATGATGTAATACTACGTATACGGAGACCAAGAGGAGTGGACATAATCGGATACGCCGATGATATCGCGGTGGTAGTAGTGGCTAAAACCCTAGAGGAGGTGACACAAAACTGCAACAGCACCATCAACGACGTGAAGATATGGCTTCGTTCATCAGGTCTGGAATTAGCAGATCAAAAAACGGAGGCTGTCCTCATTAGCAGCCGCAAGAAAGTCGAGCGCCTGACCATACAGGTAGGAGAACACAGCATCGATTCGAAGCCTTTCATAAAGTACCTAGGGGTACTGCTTGATCATAGGCTCAACTTTAGAGAGCACCTGATACACACAAGCGCGAAGGCCAACAGGGCGGTTGCCGCAATTTCCCGGCTAATGCTAAATATTGCAGGGCCCAGGCAGCCAACAAGAAACTTGATTGCGACAGTGAGCAAGTCAATACTCATGTACACAGCCCCTATATGGGCACAGGCAACAACAATAAATTCGTACATGAGAAAGATAAACGCTGTGCACAGAAGAACATCGCTCAGAGTATGCTGTGCATACAGAACGGTATCGGGGACACTATAAGTGTTATAGCGGTGCGAATGCCTATTGACCTGGAGGTCAAAGTAGCGGCATCAATATATATTGGCGAAAATTCGGGGAGAGAGAGGCCATCAGAGCAAATGCTAACATGGAATGGTAACGGCGATGGAACGCCTCGGAAAACGGTCGGTGGACACACAAACTTCTACCGAACATTGAAGAGTGGACCAGAAGGAAACACGGTGAGGTAAACTTTTATCTTACCCAATTTCTAACGGGACATGGAAGTTTCCGTGAATACCTTCACAAATACAACACCGCAGATGACCCATTCTGCCGCCACTGTGAAGGCAAAGTCCGGAACGCCGCGCATATACTGCTAGAATGCAAGGAGATTGATATCATTCATGCTAACAACGAAGGAAGCATGGGAGACCGCCAGCAGAAACCTTGCAAGCATCATGCAGGAACTACGAGTGGAGAACCAAACCCAAGAGGGAGAAAACCCTGGATCATAAGAAGGAGAAGACATGACGTCAAAACCTGCCCTTATGAAGGAATGCCTTGATCGGCGGTACCGTAGGGGTAAACAGCACAGGGTTATGGGGGGTGTTTTAGCCGAGTAAACATGCAGGAGCATGGAGTCTGGCATAACTCGTAGCACGGGCTATTGAGTATCCATAAAGAAATTCACCCCTCCAGCGCATCAAAAAAAAAAACAAAACGTACCAAAACTTTTCAAAGATTTAACCTTTTCAAATTCTTAACAAGAAATCGAAAAGATTTGTTAAAATAAAAATTAATAGGAATTGCAGTTCTCTCTAATTCACCTGAACACCATATATGACCACGCCCACTTTTTGAGGGTGTTTAAAAAAAAAAGAATTTGTGAAATCTCCTAGATAGCATCAGTCTTATTTTATCAATTCTATCAAAAATGCAGAATCCAACGTATGTACGTACGTACGACCGAGTCGTGTACTTTATTTACAAGCAAAATCAGCCCTATTTGGCTTAACTGTGTGTCCCGTCAGAAGAATTCTTCTACATATATTTTCCAGCGTGACGTAGAGTGCGCACGAAGACCTCAGTTTCTTTTTTCTTTTGTTTGTAAATGCGGCACGTGCCATTAGGAGGGCTCAATTTTTTCAAAGTGTGAATCAATAATTTAAAAAGTGTCGGTGTTTTGTTTTCTTTATTTGTCCGATAACAACGTGAAAAACAGCGTGAAAAGAACATACCCGTTTGAACTGATCGACTAAGAAGCAAAGCTAATTTTTTCAATGCCGACTAAAGTAAGAACGGATATTTTTGTGAACTGACTCCATAAACATTTTGCAAAAGAGGTAAGATTTGTTTCCCCTTAAAATCTTTTTATAAATTATTTGAGTCGTCGTTATCTCTTTTTAGGTCAAAATGTTTCCCCGATAGAATAATTTCCAGAAAAGGCCAACCTTCTTCTCGACAATGCATCTTGTCACAGCAATGAAGACATATTGACCACTGTTGATGGGAAGATAACGGTGATATTTTGCCCTCCAAATGTAACTGCTCTCACCCAGCCAATGGTTCAGAACGTTATCAATCTTCTAAAGCTTGACCGTTGGCTAAAATCGTGGCAACGCAAGAAAAGCACAACAATTTCAGTACAGTTTAAAAAAAAAAATTTAAGAAACGTCGTTACAATTTTATAAGACTCTTGGGAAAAAATATCTGAGTCCTCTATAGCAAAATGTTTTTAAAAGATACCGCCACGAGATAATAGTTGGGAGACTGATGATCTCACCCCGTTAAATCGTTTTCGCAATTTAGATGGAACAGCAGATTTTGAAGCAGAATTTCAAAAAATTAGTAAGCTGTTTGGATGCCCCAAAGGTGTTGATTGAGGACATAAGAACATTGGTCCTCGGCGACGATGGTGAACATAATAGTGAGAATGCTGAATTAGGCCCCGTAGACGAGGAAACTTCTTTAGTGGAAGAAATAATCCACAATGTAAAGGTTGCTCATTGTCGGGGCATTCAAAAAATAAAAATACAAATATTTGGCGCAACAGGTCCATGGGACACAGGGCTTAGCTTCTCACAACCAATCGTGTTGTGTGTGTTATATTCTTTACATGAATGGAATGCCGTTTCCGAAGGGTAATATTTAATTTGAGAAGCTGTTGCATGACAGTTATACTCTCGGATGTTTGTCAGACGCTCGCGAAAGGTGGGTTCGTGAAATAAATTTTAAGTGTTGTTTGTGCAACTAACTATTTTGCTAATTGATAAATCAACGCATAAAAGTACCCGTCAAACTAAAATGACAATTTTTTTCCAAACAAATTAGTTTAAGTGTAACCTGCCTTATGAATTATACCTTTCTTTTGTTTTTTACTTTGATTGTTTTAAAGCTTTTATTTATTTTGCTACTACATTTTTAATAAATATATTAATAGAAATATATTCACATCGTTAAATAGCTATACATATTTTTCATTCCTTTATTTTTCAATAAGCAACTTGCTGGTCATTTGAAAAGCTTGAAATCCAACTAATTTTGTTGTTGTTCTATCCACAAAATGTTACCTGTCCATGTTTTAATTAGTTCACATTATCGAGGTAGAACTGTATAACTTGTTTCGGCGGACATCTTACAAATCCATAGCAATATATATATATACCTACAAGTATAATATTTGGGATTAGCGTCTCATAACTCAGTTTTGTTCATGGCAGTTATACTGTCAGAAGTTTGTCATACACTCTGTAAAAGAGCTTGAAAAATAAAAAAAAATAATTAATTAAAAATATAAAAAATCTACGAATCGAACCTCGAACGTCAGTAATTACACGCATTAAACAATGAGTCTACTTGCATTTGTCAACACTTTATTAGGACAATAGTTTGAAGAATTGATAGATGAGTTTTCCAATTAAATTTGTGGTCTAGACTTACCCTTTGGGAATTACAAATCAAGTTGTGCACCATTTAGGGCTGGTGTCTGGAGGTGTTTCCCCTCTTGGTGAATGGCATAATGAATGTGTTAGTACGGCTTTTTTTCTAAATCAATTAAGAAATTGGAAACGAATGGTCTAGAACTTGCCGCATATATCGACATAGTCAGCGATGCAGAAATTAAAGTTAGCTCCATTGACTGCAAAATAAGGAGAAAAATAAAGACCAAAATGTTAAATGTTTTGGAAAAAACCGTGGTTGTAAGACTTTAAAAGAAATTTCCAGTTGTCTGTCCGGACAAAATTCAACAGTGAATGAATACACAGTCTCTGAGATAATGGCATTTAAATTTGTGCCTATTACATCCGTTGAGGTAAAAAGAAAGTAATTTGCATTTATTGCAACAAAAATTTAAATTAATTATAATTCAAGAAGAATTTTGATATATTTAATTAAGTTGTTTCTTATTTAGTTGTGTTTCCTCAAATAAATATTATTTAAAAATAATATTTTTTGTTTAATTTTTCGTGATTTTTCCAGTTTTCAATAGTTCTTAGAGCATATTTTAAGAGCATATAACGTCTTTTTTAGAGCATATTTAAAGCGCTATAAACGGGTTTTTAAGAGCATATTTCCGGCTGCCCTACTGATTACATTAGGATAGGGTATAAAAACCACACCACATTGTAACGTACTACGTCAATACTGAATAATGAAAATAATCTGTACTGTCATACAACACTGCGTTTCAACGCCGCAGTGAATTCAACGCGTCGTTGAAAACGCGCTCTGTTTGATGAGGTCTTTAGTTTTATTAAACTGCTTCCTAATCTTTGTTTTAAGTTTTCTAGCTCATTGGTCCACCATCACGATTAATATGTAGCTTTACTTTTGACTTTGCAGCTAGATTTATTTACAGTGGTGAGTTCAAATGGAAAGTTTATATTTGAATTCACACCATAGCGTCTCTGTGTAGAGGTTCCAACCGATTTTGTTTCACTTGCCATTTTCAGATATCTATACTAGACAGGTGGTGACTTGTGCAGCCACTCGTTTGAAGGTTACATCTGTGGGGTCTAGTCTAAGTACTGAACACTCCTTTATTCGTAGTGATCTTGAATTCCTTCCAAAAGACGCCGACTATGTACTTCCACAGGTTCTGTTCGACAAGAACTTTGCAACGCGTATCCCCTCAAAAGATAATTGTTGGGACGATCTTTCGCTTCTAAAAACGGGATCCATATGTTTCTTTACTGATGGATCAAACACAGAATTGGGAATAGGAGGAGGTATCTTCTCCAATGATCTAAACAAAAATGTCTCTTTCCCCCTCCCCAACCATGGTAGCGTCTTCCAGGCGAAGATTATGACGATAAAGGAAGCCTTGTCGTGGCTGAAGTACAGTGTGATATCCAATCGCGATCGCTTTTCTTTTTACGGACTGTCAGGCCACGATTAAATCTCTGAATTCCTTCACATTTAACTCAAAAACTGTCCTGAATTGTGGTTTGTATGTTAACGAAATGGCTGAATAATTCAATATTCACCTCATTTGATATCCGTGATATTCTAGGAAATTGTATGACTGACGAACTCACCAGACAAGGTACAGCCTTATCGATTTTATCAAATTAGGCGAACATCGTAATGCCTTTCTATAGTTAAACTGCTACTTAAGCTCAATACTGTGTATTAAACCAATCGTAGATAGGCAGACGGCACTACGTGCCTCATTACTAGACAGATCTGGCCCAAGCTGGATCGGAAACGCTCCAACTGGCTGATCAGGTGGAAAAGGTCTCTCATAACAATCATGCCAGGTGCCATTACGGAACATTGAATGATTGGTAGGCACGCCATTAGGCTGGGCCTCCTTGCTAATGACTTCTGCTCGTAGAAGATTGCACTTAGGTATATATTTACTTCTTCGACAATTTAGGCGAATTGGCTAATGTCAATATCAAGTATTATATCAAGCTCCTGTTGGTTCCTGGGTAGTAAAATTTGAAGATTTCAGATTCATGTGGTATCATTATGGACCATTACTGGTTTAAGTGTGGCCGCGCACGCGTCCCTCCACCAGCAATTTATACATACATACCTATACCTTGCTAAAGTTAATAAATTCAAAGTAAATAGTTTAAGAAAATAGATTTAAAGACATTGTGCATAATATATTATTATTATTATTACATATTATTTTATTTTATTTTTTCAACTAGGTAATATAAATACATTTTCGTTCAACGCATTTAAAAAAAAGTTTAAAAAGATACACATATGTACATACATACACCATTAACTATTATTGAAAGCTATGCCACATTGGTAATTTTTCATTTCGCGTCCCATCCACTTTTTGCCAGTGCTCTAATCCTGATCCCATTGCAGTGGAACCAATAATGACTGTCCCTAAGACAATTTTCTTTCCTATCTTGTTTTTGGTAGCAAGCGTGGTCTTAATAAGAATGTTCTTCAAGTCTTCATACTGTTTTATTGGTACTATAACTGCAGAAAACTCATTTTCCCATTTGGTTGAAAGTGACGGAAAGAAAGCACTCGATTTCCATGAATCCGAATAAATGTTGTGCTCAAACACAGTGGTTTTGATATAAACGTTTCCAGCAGAACTCTCTAGCTCATCTTTAACCTTATTGGAACATCTCATTCTTGAGGTTATAACTTTCAAAATAAGCCCCTTGTCTGGCTTAGCGTTAGTTATGCCCATCCGACGTCTAACTTCAGTTAGTCCGGACCATTGACGTTTGCTGCCTGTAGAAGATGCCTTTTGACCTTTCTGTTCACTACAATCTGAAGATTCTAAATCTTTCACATCATCCTTCGATGAATCTTGAAGTTCCAGGACTAATTCTATCACTCCTTTTGTTGAATTAGACAACTGAAAAAAAAAAAAAAAATGAGATACCCAACCATTATGTATTATACGCGTACATGCACGAATATAAGTGATGATTTAATTTGTTCAGATGAAACAATTAAGACTAGGAAAGTGAAGCGCATATAAACATTACATCCGCTGCTTTGGGTGTGTTACATAGAGGTTAATTATAATGAGTAAATGGTATCTTTTTTAGAAAACTGTTGCATCAGACCAGAATTCATGAAAACAAAACTCATGATAATTGCTTTTATAGCATAGCAATGCATGTAGCAAAGTGCGAAATAGTTTTGTACTAAGTACAATCATTTGATATTGCTCACGCGAAAGTTTACGTAAATATTCAACTAGTGTGTAGTATAAATATTTAGTTAGAAAGGTGATTATGATTAAAAGCTATTCTCAGCATGAATATTTATAAGATTTTTCATCTATTGCAAGGTAAAGTATTGCTATAATTTTAATTTAATACATGCATTGCATTTGCTTATAAGACCTTGTATCTCTGAAATGAAGGTATTAATACATACATACATATGTATGTATGTGCACCGCTGGGCTTAAAATATTTTCGCTTGCTGTAAATTACAGTCGGTACGTTGTTATTGCTACATAATAGCCGTGTTTTATTATCACCCATGAGCCATGCAGATCATTAGTTTGTATGCATTACAACAACAATACGAAATCTATTATTCTTATTTGGTATCTGTTATTAAATATTAACAATTATTTTCGAAAAAAAATACCGCATCAAATTTTCGCATGGCTGTCAACTCAACTTTGCGCTAAACGTCAAAAAGTAACTCAGCTGAAGAGATGATTGTCAAAAGAGAGAACTAAATGTCAAATCATGGTGTGATCTATATGGATCATGTCATGGATGATAATAAAACACTACTATTAAAAATCGACAGTAATAAAACACAGACGAGTCAGAATCAATTTTGAGAAACTTTTTGATGACAGTTAGACTCTCGGGTGCTCGCGAGAGGTCGGACCGTGAAAGAAATTTTAGCTGTTGTCTGGGGATTGAACGCTAACTACTTGCAGATCTTTATTTTCGTTTATCTCTATTCCTCAATTGTAAAACCATTTCGTTTAAGAGTGTTTGAATACTAACAAAATTTCTGTGTGACTAGATTATTGACGAATGATAAAGCTGGAAAAAGCCCTCTGGAATACAATAGAAGAATTGTGATATAGACAATGGAGCCTTTTTAAAATACAGGGCCACTGTGAATAATAATGGACTGAAGGATTGACGGCGTGAAACGATCCTTTAGAGAAGATGAGGTAATTTAAAAAGCCGCCTGGATCTAAAGCATTTACATATAACCGCCTTCTGCAAAGCTCCGAATTAGTAAAAATTGTCCATCTATTTATGACATCAATTTTGTACGGTAAATGTGTACGGTAAAAGCTACTAACTTCTTGAAGGGTCTCAACTATTTTCTCAATCTACCATTTCTTACTTTCGGACAGTGTGACATACGATGGCGATGAATGGAGATTGGTAGAAATTAAGTTTCCAACTAAGGGAAATGAAGTATTGCGATTTCCTGGACCTGACTAACGGCATGGTATGTTTTGAAACACAAACATACTTAATATGGTCAAGTGCAAATGGGTCGAACTGTGGTAGAATGAAATAAGTGTAATTTTATTATATTTAGTTGCGTTGATACTTTGATGGTAGTTATCAATATTGATAGAGACGAAAATTCTATAACAATGTACCGATACCGACAATTCGGTACAATTTTTACAATTTACAGACAATTTTTATAACTCTTTATTTGGTTGATTTTATTTCTTTTGTGTTCTCTTATTTTTATTATTGTTATGTATTATTTAGAAAAAATATTTATGTTTTATTTGTTGTTGGTGAGTGTGTTTTTGTTCTGTTTGCTATTTTCTTAGCGGTCTTTTTACTAATTGCAAATGACGCAGCCAGTTCAGCAAGGGAACAATTCAAATTCAGCTAATATAAAGAAAAACGAATTATGTTATTCATAGATTAAACATGCATGTCTATTTTTATCGCTTGGCAAAGCTTTAAGCAACGTGGTAAATGGGTACATGTCCAGTAGTCCAATCATTGTCTTCAGCTTTTTGCGACGTATCAGAAGTGGTATGCGTACCACTATTTAAGAACCACTACTCCTAATGCCCACAAGGGGTTTACTCCCGATTCTCAATTACAGTGTCATCCGCAAAATCTAGTATGTATTAGGTTTCAAAAATGATTCGATTTTTCCACTCAATCATTGATTCATTCATTGACAAAGACAGAAATATTGTATTGGTTCAATACTACGACTATCAACCCCAATCAGATTGTTTGTATTGGATTGGTTTGCTGCTGTTAATCGTTCCTTTTTCGTTCTTGAATTTATATTTGCTTCGAAAAGAATGTAAAGAGAGTGACCAAGATAAACAACATGAAGTAATCTATACTACGTTAGTCATACTCTTTTGCGATAAACATTTCGTTTGTGCAAAATCTATAAGAAGAGTGAGCAGACCATTCTATCAAATCTTTTAGAACACAAAGTTAAGGGAGCGGGCTATAGATATAGAGATCCAATGATCTTATTCATACTATGCACTTTCATAACCCACGATCAACGCTGAGCGAGTCAGCTAGTAATAAAAAAATTATTAAGATTTGAGTTACTTACATTATTGGAACCTTTTAATACTGTTGTATTAATGTCTTTTATCGGCAGCCATAGTTCGTCTGTACAAAACTGACCCGTTCGGGAATTTCTCTTAAAAATTTTTGGTTCCAAATAGCATGTCACAGAGCCTGAAATCACAAAAAACATACAATTATTCTCTGTATACTTAGTTATAATTCTGCACATATACATTTACCTATATTACGTCTGGATTCACTGCTAGTTAGTTGTGGTGCTTCCTCGGTTTTTGCATTTCCAGCTTTTGATTTCACAATAGCTTCATCTTCCTTGGGCTTGTTACTTGAATCCACAACTTTTTGTACAAGTGACGAGCTTCGTTCTCTTAAAGACCTATATGTCTTATTAAATCTATTAAAACTCTGAAAAATAGTTTTGGAAATCGTATTTTATAATCTAAATAAGTGCTAATCTAAAGTTTTGCATAAAAAACAGTCTTGGAAATAGTCTGATTCTTCTTTGGGTAGGGGACTAAACATATCCCAGGTAAACATACCTGTGTGAAAAGGTGACTAAAATTCAAACATTCAACTTCTAGACACGAAATTATCTGTTTTTAAGTTTGGATTCTAAGATCTTGTATAAGTGTTCCGGCAGAACCCATCTTAGCTTGTACTTCAAGCCATATCGTGCGAAACCTTGTCAACGGTCTGAAAGACGTCTTTTTTCCTTTTAAGGCTTTTCCAATTTCATCAGTTATTCTATAAACCAAGTCAATTGTGGCGTTGGCTACTTTTCTCCTTAATGGAGTATCTTTCCATGCGGCATTCTAAATAACTTCAATAAATTTACCGAGTTCTTGTTCTTCTTCTACGACTGTTCTACGAAGAAGTCTATTAGGTCAGGCGTTTTTGCTGCATCGGAGGGCTATTATGTCGGTTTCCCTGTCGAATAGAAATCCACCCCGAGTTGCATATCGAGTTCGTACAGAATTAAGTTTGACACATAGTTTGTTACATAGAGAAATATTTAAGATAGACCCTATAAAGTATATGTATTCTTGATCAGTACCAATAGCGAAATCGATTGAGCGATGACGGTCCGTCCGTATGTCACCGCTTTTTGGGCCTTGAATTTTGAGCTAGGAGAATGAAATTTCATATCTGGGCTTTTGAGAGAAAGAAATCCGCTCACTGCCACGCCCACTTTTCATAACTTCACTAAATTATATGAAATCGAAAAACCGATTTTTTAAGACCAAACATTTAGGCATTTAGATTCTCTGCAATTCACCCGTACAACATTGTTGGCCACGCCCACTTTTTGGGGCGTTTTGGTCAAATTTTACATGTAACAGGCCGATCTATTAGTGTTATCCCTATATGAGCTACTTCGACATATACGAATCGCAGGTCTATAGGGATCTGCAATACTGAGTCAGGGTGTTGGAATAGAATAGAAGGAATATAATGAATAGAATAGAAAAGAAGGCTAAATTCGCGAACATAAGCCTAATATGTGCTCATGCCCACACAGAGGACAAGGACGGCGCCACCAAAGAATGTTTCTATGAGCTCCTCGACAAAACATTTGAGCAATGTCCTAAGTAGTAGGAAAGGAGGACATCTTTGGTAGGACGATACTACACGACACTACGTCCAGCAACGGAGTTAGGCTTATTGCCTTTGCCGCGGGGTGAAATGTCAGTATAGATCTCCTGATCATCAAATTGTCAACCGAATTGACCATATTGCGATCGACGCAAGGCATGCCTCCAGTATTCTGGATGTCTGAACCTTCCGAGCAGCCAACATCGACTCGGATCACTACCTTGTTGCAGCCAAGGTACGAATGCGGATATTCCAAACGCCACAACTAAGAAGAACTACTGTGAAAAGATTTGACGTCGAAAAGCTGCAATAGCAAGAGATCGCCAGAATCTTCGCCGAACGCGTATCCCGAAATCTCTCAACGACTCCTATGCCGCCAGCATCAATTGCGGAATACCAGTGGCAAAGCTGCCAACAAGCCATCAGAAGTGCCGCAGCAGATGTGCTGGGTTTCACCCGACCACCACCAAGAAACCCCTGGTTTGACGAAAAGTGCCGGCAAGCACATGCAACTAAACAAAAGGCATACAAAGCGGCGCTGCAAAAAAGGACGAGACCGCTTGTGAGCTCTACGAGCAGAAAAGACGGGAAGAACATCGGCTTCATCAGAAGAAGAAAAAAGAGGATGAGAAGAGAGATTATACATTGAGATTATACAGGTAAAATGAACGTGTCAAGAAAACAAGACCGGTACAGAAGCCTGTTGAGATGAAGAAGGAAACCTCGTAGTAGAGTTACAGTCGGTGCTGAGAATATGGAAAAACTTCTTCTGCAGACTGTATAACGGCGACGAAGACCAACAACATCAGGCAAAATGAACCATTCAACATAGACGATGATAGCCAAAACCTCCGTCCACCTGACCTAAGGTCCTCACGGATAACAATATCCAAACTTAAATCTAACAAGGCTGCTGGACCTGACGGCTTACCAGCCGAACTGTTCAAAGCAGCTGGAAATGACCTGGTAGAGAGCATACACCAACTCATTTCTAAATTTGGTCAGATAAGTGTATGCCTGATGAACTGCGCCAAGTACAGAGGTATCAGTCTCCTTAACAGCGCATCCCTGCCAAACTCAGTCGCCTGTGCAGAATGACGATGGAGAATTCTCGCTGCTTCACAATAATCGGTAACGATCTCACCGAGACCTTTGACGTCAAAAAAGGATTTAGACAAGGTGACGCGCTGTCATGTGATTTTTTTAACATCATACGTATCTGAAAGAATTGTAAGAACGTCACAAGCCAACACCGGTGGCACAATCTTTCAAAAAGTCTGTGCAACTACTAGCGTACGCCGACGATATCGACATTATTGGGAGAACACAGCGGCCTGTCACTGGTGCGTTCGCTAGTATTGAAACGGAGGCTGCCAAAATGGGTTTAGCGCTAAACGAGGGCAAAACCAAGTATAGTCGACGGATTGGACAGAACGTCACAGTCCACAGCTATAACTCTGAGGTAGTAAGGGACTTTGTCTATTAAGCACTAAAGCCATATCCCAAACAACTAAGGAGACTCTATAGAAAACGAAAAACTCTATACTCACCCCTATATTCACTTTATATTTAACTCCAAAATTCTGATAACGACATAAGTCATTACAGAAACGTAAAACGCGCTCTTAGAGTACCTACACAAGGCTCTAGCACTTATAGTAGAAACACATTAACACAGCAACAGCCAGCAGCAACTTCAACAGCAGAGGCAAATAAACAGATGCTATGGTGTAAAACACATTAGCACAGCGAACAGCGCACAGCGAAATTTGACATTGTGGGAATATTTGCATGGATTACACCGAAATATCAAATGCTTTCAGGTTGGTACGATTGAATATTTCAACGCTAAGTTGGCTGCATTTGGACAGCAGCCGCCAATTTAGGATCAGGCCTAACGTTGAAGTTTCTGTTGCTGTTGCTGTTGCTGTGATCAATGTGTTTCTACTATTAGTCTTCTTCAGAGACTAGTTTGAGTAAGGTTTTGTGGCTAGTCTAAGATATACATATATATATAATGGTAACGTAATATGTGACACTCTCTCAGTTCAAAGAAAACTGGAATTAGCATGAGAAAAGCTGAGAATTTTCTTAGACGTTACTTTAGATGCAAATCATTAATTCCAAACAAAATTTTCCCAAAGGTTTTCCATTTCGATCAAAGTCAGGCTCTGAACATCCGGGAAAATTAATTAAATCTCGACTTTTTTGTTTGAACAAGTTTTCTTACTCAATTCTAATGATGTTGTATCTGTTTCTATTTCAAGATCTATTTCATAAGTGCAACTGACTACTGAGCTGGAGGTTGGCCGTTCGTATCCCAGACAACACCAAAAAGTGAGCGTCTTACAAATATCCGAGATTAAAACTATAATGGAAAAAACTTCTCAAACTACCTCTATTGGGGATCGTTTCGTTAAGAATTTTTCACTTTGCATTGGATAGATCTCAACGAGACACACCTATTAAATCAGTAACACATAAACAACAGAATACGAGTCTATTACCCAGTCCACGTCTGTCCGATCCACTTGTATGGTTAGTAAATATATTTTTTAGAATAAAATACTAATCGTACAATGTTTCTCTATCGACGATAAAAACAAAACACTCGCAGTTCCGCTTTTATTATCCAATTCGAAGCTTAACAAGTTGATCAACAATAGGTTGTTGTCTATGCTAGGATGAGTTCGTGTACAGTTTAAACAAATTCTTAATAGTAATCACTTTACTTTGTGCTCAGTTTATTCGATTTTAATACATAATACAAAGTGTCTAAAGAATTATTAAGCTACGGTGTCTCAAATGACTTCTAGGTGTTTAAAGGTATGTATTTCTCTTTTCTGGTACGCAAACTCTAAATTACTTGAGGTTGTTACTTCGCTTTGCGTGGTCTCGCTTTACGCGAAACTTTTCATTAACCAATTAATTAACACATTTTTGGAGTTAAAGTCAAACATTTTTCCATCATTAAATTGATATGTTTTGCACTCCACTCAACTTGTTATACATATATTAACTAACCTATTTCTTAAGCAAAAGAAATAGTTACTCCAATTAAAGCCAGATTGTTCCTTAAGGTTATCTTTTTGTACTATCAGGTGCATATGTACATATGTACATACATTTGTATACGAAAGCAGATATATTTTGTTTATGAAATATGTACATACATACATACATATGTATATGCAGGACTTTGAATCGAAATATATAATTTTGCAAAGCAATTCCTTGAAGCAAACGTGAGTTACAGGAACGTAAGTAGGTTAGGTAGGTGCTGACAACACCCAATTTTGATTTTACTTTCTTACGTATAGTTTTCCGCTGTTATTTGGTTTTACGGTGAAAGTGTCATTATAATATCGTCCTGGTGTAGGATAATGTTAAAATATGTTAAAATAACTAATATTGATAGAACTTTTAGTTGTCCTTTCCAAAATAGTGCTATAGTGCAATAGTGATTCTTCAGCTGAAGTATTCAGCTTCTAAGTACATATGTATATATGTTTGTATGTATGTGTAGTGTATCTACTTCTGATAAAAGGAAGTCTTAGAAGGAGTACATATACAAACAAAACCGCAAAGATAAATGATATCTGTCAAATCATTCTGTTTCAAATCATTTGCTTTATCATCTGTTGTTCAGACCAACCGTACGAAATCAAGCTCAAAAATGAAAAATTAAATACATACGTTTCGGTCTTTTTTATATGGGGTCATATTTTATTATAAAATTAGGTCACAATCTATAAAAATTAAAAAAGATCCCAAATAAATTTTTGGGATTTATTTCATTTTAACAAACTAAAAGTGTTTTTGCAAATAGCATTTTTTTTGTGAGGCCGAAGACCCTGCGGTATGGCGCAGACATACATAAGTCCACAATAGAATTATGGACTTACGTCCCATCACATCGGCACCTAAGGCCACAAGTGTATGGTCTTATGTTCCACATAACTAAGACTAAGAATGCCTACCAAATTCTTATGACGATCGTTAAGGGATAGCGAAGCGATTCATTCCAGGAATCGGATACGAATCAATCGATTATTACTGTGGTGGAGGTGTCTGGAGTCAATTGTGGCGATGATGCTGCTGGTTACTTCAGATTAATCTCCATCTATCTAAAAATGCGGACGACATTGTCCTGATCCAAGAACGTTGGGTTATTAATAACTTGGTGCACATAATGTTTTTCTACTCTCTTATTACAGCGATCGTGACGGCGCAGGGACATACATAAGTCCCCGGGAGCACTCTAATGAGTCTAAATTAGAATTTTTTACTTCTTATACATCTTATACTTATATTATATAGGTGCTTAAGGATATAAAGAAACTTTGCATATTCTCAACCTCGTACCTACTCCAAATCCAGCAGTGACCCCAAGCAGGGAAGTTCCAAGGGGTTTGCAGTGAGGTTGCAGGGGGGCAGCATGATATTCCACTTTTTATGCGTATAAGTGACATAAAGCCAATTTGATTAATGTAGCTTTATCATGTACTTACTTGTACCATGCTCTAAGACCTAATTCATAAGATCCAACATTTTTTGATGGGACTTATGTCCCGATGCAGTGGAACATAAGTCCCTAATTCGATTTGGGACGTATATCCCAATGGAGGAAGAACTAGATATGTCTGAGACCACTTATCATGTTGACAAAGATTGGAAAGTTTCTAGCGAACACTCCTTCTCCGATCATAGATACATTCAATTTGATGTAAACTATAATACCTTCCTCAGGTCCAACCCTTTCTCTTTAGGAATGTCAGGAAGATGGAATATAGTCCAAATATAGGAACAGTGTGGATTGCAAAGAATGTACTTTGGTAGCATTTCTGGACATTGAGTGAGCGTTAAACAACGTCGAACCAGAGGCTATTATAAGCGCACTGTCGGACCTTGGAATTGAGACGTCGATTGGCGCACCAGATGCTCACTAACAGGTTCATCAACACAAAGCTGGCCGAAGTTTCAGTTCGGAAGTTCATCAGTAGAAGTACACCACAAAAAGGTGTAATCCCACTTATTCTTTGGAACGTAGTGGTAAATGAACTGCTATATCGCTATTGCTGTCTCAGGGAAACACTTCAATACGCTTAGGGATCTCCTATACAACGCACTATCTAAGCTCTCCAAATGGACCAAAAAATACGGTCTGGGGGTCAATCCTCAGAAAACAGAACTGGTCCTCTTCACAAGGAAGTATAAAATTCCGAACTTTAGTCCACCGACAGTAAATAAAGCTGGAAACCTATCATCCTAGAGCGAGTTATGAAATTCACTATGACTCTGTACTGCTGTAAGAAAGCTATTGGAAGTATGTATGTGGGGACTTCAGGCTCGAATTATATATTAGCTCTATCTATCCGGTAAAATTTTTGTTTACTGGAATTTTAAATATGACACGGTTTCTGAAATAATCGATATACCCCAGCTCACGCCTACACTATGGAACACTAAGTATGCATGTGTATACATTATTATGTACGTTTTTAGTAATACTTGTGCAGGTACTTACAGCTGGTGGCAGTTCCAAAAGTGCGTAGACAGTGAAAACAACAAAATGGCCCGTAAATATTTCTTCTGGCAGAAACTCAGATACCGTCTTTCCTTTAGTGTAGTTCTTTATAGAAGGCCTATTTCGAAAACAAACTTTTAAAATTTCCTAAGCTCAATAAAATCAAAGATGAAATCAAAACTTACTTTTTATCTGGCGCCAGAGGAAACTTAAAACTCTCATTAAATTTTGGCCATGAGTTAGTTTGAATACTGCTGTCAAATCTTTTTGAACCAGGAAAAAGTTTTACCTTAGCATAAAAAAAACAAAGATTGACTCGATCGTACAATTTTAATTTTGCTAAAAATTTTGCGCAACTTACGAAGCTGTACCTTAATATTATATCCTTGTACCATTTTAAATCCGAACACTGTGGGCAGATGGCGTGCAGCAATCAGAACAACATTCAATTCAGGCATCAGTTTAATTGAAGTCTCGTTCGCGTCAGACGATGACGGTGTGGATTCAATGAAAATTTGAAAGCCAATCTCTGGCTCCAAGCTCACAGAGTGCCTTTGTTTGTTTACATTCGATGACGAGGAGTTCTGCCCCGGCAGGAGCGACCGTAGTTTGTTAAATGAAAATGACATTTCATCAAACCGCACGTTACATTAAGATTATATTTAAATGTTTATACGAGTAAACACTGAAACAAGAAAAATTGAACATTGTTGAACTAAAAACGTTTTGTACAATATTTTAATTACATGTATCTCAGAAAAAAACATATTTATTATTCACTTGATCAGAACTAAATCCTTCGCGGTGTATATGTAAGTATGTACAAAAAACAGTATAACACACCTGGCATCGAATCGCGGTTTTAATAGAACGAACGAACTGAGCACTAGTCTAACCCGCAGAAAGGTATCGTATTAACTATTTATATGAATAAAATAAAAAACATTAATGTACACCACATGCACTTTTTGCCTCTAAAGCAAAAATAGAAAATCGTATCGGTATTTGTCCAATTAAAATTACTTAAGCCGCACAGTTGTATTTTGTGCTATTCTCACACTGGCACGCGCGATTGTATCGCGGACTCTTGGCTCGTGGTCTTGGGTATTCGGGCGGATGGGTAGAGCCCGGCATTTTATGGAATAATAATTGTTCTTAATTATTTTCTGCCTTTTTTATTTTTTTTTCTTTCATTTTAGTTGCCAGTGCTTCAGAAAAGGTGACAAAAAAGAGAAAGAAAGTAGCAAAGCAAAACATGTTGTTGCTGTTGTGTGGGTATAAACTGTTCAACAAATCAATTCAATTTGAAAATAATAAAGCAATCCGCTCGCACTTGGAAGTCGTGTTCGCACCACCACCACATCACATCACTTTCATGATTCATATGCACAATGACTAAAAGGTGCAAATTTGTTGTTTATTGGCTGAAAAAAATAAGATGGAATTTCTTTGTAAAGGTACCTAATTGCATTTTCAGGTGACTAAAAGCACTTCAAAGCTTGATTTCGCTTTTTTTTTCTTTTGTTTCTTTACATAATTTAAATCTCCTCTCGTATATGTTTGTATCGTACGTTACGTTCTTAATAAACACTGTCACTTTTCTGATGGGTAATCCCCGAATGAATATAGTAGACGCTTAACAAGATAAGATGACAAGTATAGCATTGGACTGCAAATCACAATGTCGGTTAGCAATGAAATGATATAATAAAAGAAAAATTTACATCCCGCGACGAGTGTCTTTATTCAGATTCGTGACTTACAAATTACAAGGCGAGAAATTTAACCGAGATACTCCTGAAACTTCACGAGAGCAAAATTATACATTGCGCGCGGAGACCAACGCTGCGGTGCTCTGACTAAAAAAGTATAAAACGAATTCTACACTTGAACCAAACAAAATTTGTTCAATTAAAATGCCTTATCTACGAGGTGTGTGGAGAGATAACGCTTATCATGCTTGTAGTGTTTGTGTATGATGCATCGCAAAACTTCTTAGATCATTGACTGTGAGCTCATGCCGCATGAATAAGTGAATTATACATACGAGTACATAAATACTTTTACGCCTATGAAATGCTTTTAATAAAAAAATACATATTTAAAAAAATTCTTCAGCACCAAAGTATACATACATTTTGAAATTCTAAACTGTAAAATCTTTTTATACCCTATCGTAAGGGTATATTAAGTTTGATACATAGTTTGTAACAGAGAGGTATAGTCAAGATAGAACCTATCAAATATTTATGTACATAAGTATAATTGTGATCAGTATCAATAGCGAAATTGATTGAGCCATGTTCTAATAGATTGTTTACGTTATCCAATCGCTTTTACGTATCCAATAAATATACTTGGGCAATAGTGCAGTTAATGTTAATAGACATTTTATTCCACTTTTCTTATTTAAT
This sequence comes from Xylota sylvarum, assembly GCA_905220385.1. NCBI lineage: Eukaryota > Metazoa > Arthropoda > Insecta > Diptera > Syrphidae > Xylota > Xylota sylvarum. Next base: position 39,404,610 of record LR999959.1, read on the forward strand.
TAAAAGAATTCTTAATACTAGTTTGTCTCTTTTTATTTTTTAATGTTTTCTGCACAGACTTATCACGAATTTTCTTTTAAACCACTGTTTCCGTTTTTCTTAAATCTTTACTTCGATAAGTTCGTATGATTGACGATGTTACATGCAAAACATCATCAAAATCGTTTTTTTTATGAAAACGCCCTCAAAAGTGGGCGTGGTCATATATAATGTACAGATGAATTGTAGACAATTTGAATATGTAAATATTTGGCCTTAATAAAAATTTTCGATTTCATGTAAAATAGTGAAGTTATGAAAAAGTGGATGCGGCAGTGGGCGAACTTCAAAAATGTTTACACTTGTACTGCTTCTTTTTCTTAAAAGCTTAGATATGCAATTGTATACTCCTAGCTCAAAATTTAAGACCACAAAGTGGTGATCAATTCTGATCAATTATTATCAGATGAGTAACTACTGTCGGTAGAACCAACTCTCATCATAGATCTAAGAGAAACTGGATTAGAAAGAGTACTCTAGGACGGTTTCCTTCCGACAAGGTTAACAAGAGTACAATACTCCCAGATATAACTCTGTAAGGAATTATAATACGTAGGGAACTCTAACGAGGAAATATAACTCTCACAGGCGTTAGTCGGGGGCACAATAGATCAATAGGTAGCGGGCAACAATCTAACCCATTGAATTGTTAAATATTATTTTGTAATCTTTCAATATCATATTCGAGTTTTTATTTGGTTTTCTTAACATATTCAATTCAATTCGATTTCCTCGAAGGCAGTCATAAAAGCCTTAGAATCGCCAGCGATAAGATGTAACTTAGTTAAGCAGCGCGGTGGATTTCTTATTTAAATCACCTACAGACTTTTTCTATTCAATCCTAAGTTAGACGTAAAGAAAATCAAATGGGCTATTGATTCCTTCGCCCCCTTCGAATTATTCGGTCCTAACGATATTTTCCCCATTGGTGCTACAAAGCCGTAAGGAGTATATCAGACTGCGGCTAGCGAATATTTTCGAAGGTGCCTTACTTGTTCATATATTCCTCGAGCCTGGAGAGAAGTCAATGTCATTATCATACCCAAAGCGGGTAAACTCTCACATATTAGCCCAAAAGACTTTAGCCAGATTAGTCTTTCTTCGTTCGTACTCAAGACATTTGAAAGGTTAATAGATTTATACATTCGCTCCAAACTCCTATATTAAAAGCCGATTTATTGAGACAGCCCTGCATGAGGTGGTAACAAGGATCGAAAGTTCACTCCACCACAAAGAACAACGGCATTTTTGGATATAGAAGGAGGAAAAATGTAAAATCTTAATTTATACGACTAGCACTGAACCAACAAAACATAGACCTAATAATTTTAGACTACACAAATGAACGGAAAAATGTGGACTAAACGTTAACCTTTTGAAAACAGAGATGGTCCTATTCACTAACAAGAGAACACTCCCACAGATCGGGCACATTAGACTCAACGGCACCTCCAAATCGTAGATAAAGCGAGATACTTAGACTGTATACTCAACCATAAGTTGACTTTGAAAGAAAACAAGTTAGAAAGGATAAAGAAAGCATCCATAGCCATCTATACACACACTGGATGTACACAGCTATCGTCAGACCCAATCTATTCAATGAGTGCCTAGTCTGATGGTCCGCAGCAGTTAAGACCATGTACCTCAGAGCTCTGACCAATATATAAAGATTAGCATGCATAGGGACTTACAGCGCCATCAGAACCTCGCCGACTGCAGTCCTTGTAACCGTATTAGCACTGATACCATTAGACCTACACCTAAAGGAACCAGCTGCAAAGAGTGCTCATATCTTGAAGCAAGCCAACCTTAAGAAAAGGCGGCACGGGCCACCGCACTATTGCGAGATGGGCACACTTGAGTACCGAGACAGATTATATATCACCATCCCACGACTTCAGACTAATACATTCGTTAATACATTCGTCCCCTCAAGAGAGGATTGGATAATTTTTCAACCCGAAAAATATCTCGATTTTCACGGAAGGGTAAAAAACTGACGAAGGAGTAGGCTCTGACATGTATTCTGAACCCGAAATTGCTTGGTATCTGAGAGTTCCAAACCACGGCAGTGTGCTCCAAGCGGAAGTGTTACCAATCGCAGAAGCACATAGCAAACCATGAAGTTACACTCCTTTGGGTTCCAGGACACAGAGGCATTTGTTTGTTTGTTTGTTTCCCTCAAACGGACAGACAATTTATCAAGAAAGGAGTCCGGACAAAACCTGACAATGGTCGTTACCTCGGTTCTATCGCGCCTAATTCTAGTTAAATCCAATATAGAGCAAGCCTTCGCGAGACTAGGACGAAATATGAAAATGCAAGAGCAAGCTAGTTTTAGCGCTTAACAGACCCAACTTAGCGCTTTGGGATTATTACCATCTACAACCTCCTCCCACCGAAGAAGAATGTGGCTAGACACTGATGACCTCTGCCGAGGCTGTGGCGACACGGATGCAGAAAAGAGCATATCTCCCTTTCTATGCGAATGTTCTAGCCAGTGCAGAACTAGGAAAACGGCCCTCAGTGAATACCATTTCGAAGATCTGGGCGACCTATCAGCTAACCATCCTGAAATTTATAACAATATCGGAGTGGTATAGGGATGCCGCTTAGCTATCCCAAAGCTACGGACCAAGTTTTGTTTTAATTTTTTTTAAGTTATCCGCTATAGGGGTTCACAATGAGTTCATTTGTTATCCGAGTGCTGCCTTCTACCTACCTACCTACGTCAGATGGATACCTATTCTAGGTACCTGTAAAGTGGGAAAACTAGGAGAAGAACCAACCGAGATCTCGCTGACGATAGCCCTAGCTCTCCGTATTGAAGAGGTTTAACACCACTCCTCAGAATTCTGTAGAAACTGTAGAGATAGAGAGGTGTAAAAAGCTTTTACCCACTTTATGTGCAATTAACCCTTTCGGCAAAAGTTGGAGGACCTTATCTTTTTTCAGTTTATTTTTGAGTTTTGTAAAAATGTGTGTTGGGTATTGTATGTCAAAAAAGACGAGTGGCACATCATTGTACCACACAACATCCCGAATGGTATGTATTTGCCCACACGCCCACCTGACACGCCTATTTTGCATTTTGACCCCCTCTAACTTGACTATCTGTACAAGTATATAATCTGAGATCGTGATGACATACACGCTCGATGTCTGTGGGCTGGTGGAGTCATCGGACCATATTTTTTTCTTCAAATATTAGGTTAATCAGCGTGTTACGGTCAACGGTATTCGCTATAGAGTCGTGATTAATGAGCTTTTTGTTCCCCGATTGAATGGCGTGATAGCGTTACGTACCATAGAGCAAACAAAACAATCAATTTATTGAAGGAAACATTCGATGACCGCATAATTTCTCGTAATAAACATGTAACTTGACCTCCAAGATCTTGTAATTTGACTTGATTATTTTCTTTGGGGATACGTAAAGTTGCTAGTCTACGCTGACAAGCCAACAACAATCCATTAATTGGAAGCCAACAATATACGTGTTATTGTTGACATACAGCCACAAATGCTTGAAAAAGTGACCAAACACTTTGTCTCTCGGATGACATTCATCAGATCCTGCCGTGGTGGGTATATGCCCGAAGCTGTGTTTGAAAATAAATTTCAAAATCAAAGTTAGTACTGGCTTAAAAAAATATACTTCACTATTTATTAACGACAAGTGCATTGTGATAACGCAATTCACAAAACGAGCTTACCTGTACCTGTAGCAGTCTGAGCTCGTTATACATATATATTTACGAGAAGAAATGACGGTGGTGGAAAAGTAATGTTTTGAACATCCTATAATTCTGTCTGACCGTTCGACAGGTCCTTTAGCTCGTCGAAGAAGTCCGACCATTAGGGCTATATCCATTTTTCTGGCATGTCCGTCCCCTCTTCGTTCGTACGTTGCCAAGGACAGTCGTCATTTTTGAGACCACCTGTCTCACACATCATCGTCTCAAGTTGACTGTAGCTGCCTTCAATTTCCAAGAATTGTGCAGCAACAGCATAAGAAAACATACAGAAAAGCTACAATCCGTCTGGAACGGATCGTATGATACCCTATCCTCCTCCCTATAAAGTGGGCGTGGCCAAATTGCATTTTGTACTCAAATATAGCTATAATGCCGAACGTTTGAAGATGTTACATGTAAAATTTTATCAAAATAGGTTTTTTGATGATAACGCCCCCAAAAAGTGGGCGTGGCCAAAACTCTTCTACGGGTGAATTGTAGGGAATCTAATTACCCAAATATTTGGTTTTAACAAAATTTTTCGGTTTCATATAATTTAGTGAAGTTATAAAAAAGTAGGCGTGGCAGTGGGCGGATGTAAGAAAATTTTACACTTGTACTGTATCTTTTCGTCAGAAGCCCAGATATGAATTTTCAGCAACCTAGTTAAAAATTTAAGGCCCAAAAATCGGTTTTGTGATGAAAACGCCCCCAAAAAGTGGGCGTGGCCAAAACTTTTGTATGGGTGGATTGTAGGGAATCTGAATGCCTAAATATTTGGTCTTAACAAAATTTTTCGGTTTCATATAATTTAGTGAAGTTATGAAAAAGTGGGCGTGGCAGTGGGCGGATTTCAAAATTTTTTACACTTGTACTGTATCTTTTTCTCAGAAGCCCGGATATGAAATTTCATCGTCCTAGCTCAAAATTTAAGGCCCAAAAAGCGGTGACATACGGACGGACGGACGGACGGACGGACGGACGGACGGACGGACGGACGGACGGACGGACGGACGGACGGTCATCGCTCAATCGATTTCGCTATTGATGCTGATCACGAATATATATACTTCATAGGGTCTATCTCGATTATTTCTCTATGTTACAAACTATGTGTCAAACTTAATATACCCTTAGGATAGGGTATAAAGAGGGTGCGAAGAAATGTGTATAGAGTGGTCATTGATGTGGTAACATTTACCTCAACAATTTATGTATACACATGTATTAAATAAATAAACTTTATTTTATTTGAAATGTTGTTTTACTATAATATGATGGTTAATAAATGATTAAACTATCTGGATTTGTTTTTTTCATCGTCATCGCTTTCGATGTGTATCCTTTCCACGAGCTCATTAAACGTTACCGTTGCACGGGGTCGCATTGAGCCATTCGAAGAGTCGCTTTCACTTCCATCGTTATTTTCTGGCACAGATCCATTTAAATTTGAGTTAAGCTTTTCAATTTGGCGACGTCTTCCATCGTCTGTGGACTCTTGTGTGGTCGTACCTAATATCTTAACAGACTCTCTTTTCGAATAAAATGATGGCTCGTACGGGGTATCACTTAAGATTTCTGCCTGTTTTTGTATATTAATTTCGGCACCTTGCTTTAAATTGAAATTTTGATTTATAGGACCCCGAGATGACAAATTGTTGCCTGGTTCTTCATGTGCACGCTCATGCTTTTGATACACGTGCCTCCAAAGTATAAATCCTAATAATAAAAATGTAGTCATAGCAAATGAGAATCCAACAGTAATTATTGACAAACCAATGCAGGCGATAATGATAACTGCCAATACACACAGTCCAGCTATATAACCAGTCACATTTTCCACACGGTTCAATCCAACCTCTTGGGATTCAGCTAAAACTTCTTCGAATGTTTGAGCCAAAATATTCATATCAATGCTGCTCTCAGAGAGCATCCTAGAACAAATATTTTGTAGTCTGAAAGGAAATGGTATTGTTTAATAAACACTTACCGTTTTATGTCGTTACTCATAATTGGAGTGCCTTCTTCGAACGCATACGCCCAAACTTTTTGAATAAAGTATCCTGTTTCCTCTCTAAGCATGCGAGCATTATCAGTTGCAGTTTTATCAGCTGTGGACACAGTTGCGTGGTTTACTGCCACAAAATTTATTCCTGTCCTGCTTCTTGCATCCTTCATTAATGCCTCAACACTGCTGACATTTTCATTCACAAAAGTAAGAAGAACAAAATGTTTAGCTTCCAAGACCTTGACAATCATAGTAAATTTGGAGATCAAGCCATCACTAGCCCCATCTTTGTCGGTGGCATACACAATTAAGTGGATTTCATTTAGACCTTTCATGGCATTTTTGTAAGGATAGACTTCACCGCTGCTAGGATCTATTTGAAAGTGCTCATTTGGTTGGATTGAATATCTAATTTTTGCATTTAGGCCCTCATCCCTATCCAGAGCCAGAACTTGAATAACATATTCTGGAAAAATTTGTAAAGAAATTTCCTTATCAGGAAATCCTACAATTAAGTTTTCCTCCTTTGGGAAGAGAAATTCTGGACGATTATCATTGATATCTACAAGAAGGATTGACAGCTTTGTGACATCTTTTGCGAATAGTATGTCGTTTGTGAGAATTGTAGATCTATTCTCCGAAGAACTTCTTCTCTCCTTCAAATCTCGTTTTACTCGCCTTAGAGAGTTAAAATTACTTATATTTTCACTGGAACAATCTAGTTTCAATTTGACCTCTATTTGCGGTACAGCCATATTTGAGAAAATCACGTTTTCTCTGTCCGTTGATATCATTGTCAACATTTTTGTAGACGGATCAATTTTAACGTATTCTTAAAAAAAAAGAATTATTTTAAGAAAAAAAAAGAATTGCATGATTAATGACAATTACCTTGATTATCGGGTTCTATGCTAAAAACGTAGAACTCACAATTCTCGAGTTTCACATTCAAAATATCTTCATGGCCCCTTTCTTCTTCTAAATATTTTATTAAGAGGGAATTCGAAACGGAGACATGATCCTCGCATTGTATTAACGCTTCAATGTCCAATCGACCTTGTGCTTCACTTTGGCTATGGGCAACTTCATTCTCTGCTGTTATAGTAAAATAGTACCGTCCCGGGCTAATCAGGGCACTAATGGAAATCAGTCCTGATGATGTATCGATGTTTATTCTCGACCTTAAATGTTCTAAACAACGGACAGATTTGTTAATATGCATAGTTTATTATTATTTTTGCTTAGTTGTACCGTTTTCGACTTTCAGAGAATATTTTACACCAGCATCAGATCCCTTAATAACTGCACGAACTGATTGCAAGGATCCTACAAATGTAGGTTTTGCAAAGAAGTTGTAAAAATCGTTTTCAAATTCTGGAACAAATGTTGGTGGCTCCGGCGTAGGGCAACCAGGTTGTCCTAAAATAACATGGATTATTTATGTAAATTGAATTCATCAAAATAAAATTAAATGTCTCGTTGCTCAAAGAAATCACACATCGACAAAATATTCTGAATATTCGCCGCAGACATTCTATCTAGAACTTTGATTATCAGTTTTTTACTTACAGACTCTTATTAAATTATTCTAGTATTGTTATACTTGCTTAGTATAGTTTAAACAATGCAAGCTGTTATTGACTAGATACACAGCACCCCTATACTCGTATGTATAATATATAGGTAATATAATACAGAGAAAGACCGTAAACGGCAACTATCGGGAACGCCATGTGATGAAACAAGACTCAATAATTTACTTAACAAGCTTAGAAAAGGGATAAAAGAATTGAAAAATTCGTCGTCGTCAGAAAGATATCTTACCAATCTGATAAACTATGTTAGTACAGAATACTCCCTGTGTAAAGCTACTAAGAAAATAAAACGATCAACGGCATGTACATATGTATGTATTCCACCAAGAACAGAAGTGGAAACTGGGCAAAACAAAAAACTTCTAAATGAGAAATGGAAAAATATTTGTGCCAATTTTTGGCATTTACCTCGCTCTTAAGAAAACGTGTTACAAAAATATTTACGTATTTGTACGCCCTGCGAAGCGGGTACATCACCTATGTAGTTTAGAATAAAGAAAGAAGACGAGTACTCCACATTAAAATATATGAAAGCTGGGATACCTCAATTGATTGTATTTGGGCCCGTTTTGTTCCTTTAATACACAAATGACCTACCACAAAATGAGGAAATTACAGTAAAGTGCACCACTACGTACGATCAGTACTTGCACCTTAATGTTATAAGCTTACAATCTTATAAGCACTGAAATTAAAATGTCATTCTTACACATGAGGACTATTAAAGTGAGCGTGGCATTTTGTATTTTTTATGGAATTATAATGATAACATTTTTTGTTTTTTGCGCTCCAAAAGTGGGCGTAGCCAGATGCGATGTTCAGATGAATTATAAGGAACTTCAATGCCTGTACAATTTGCCTTAACAAATATTTTCGATTTCTAGTAAACATGTTGAAGAGGCTGAAAAGTTGGAAAGAACTACATACAGATCTAAAGTTAAATATGGTAGAGGCCAGAAAGGTCGTGAGAAGACACGAAGTTAGACTTCGCACCCACTCCAATTTTGAAGTAGCTGAACTACTTAATAATAACAGTTTAATAAAAAACAATAAAGACCAATACTTAGTCTTCCGCAAATTTAAGTTCATTACCGTACCATCCTCACGGCGGCCCACAGTGTGGTGAATCGCCAATCTAGCTGGACAAAATTAAAAAAATCAAAGTTTAGCCAGTTGACGTTAAATCATTTATTGAGCTTCTCAATACAATAAGCAACTGTCATTCATGTTTTGTTTTTTTGTTTTTATCTCTGATTAGGAAAAACTAAGCTTGAAAGTTAGCTGTTGTCAACAGGTGCAAAGAGATAACACCGAATAGCGTATTTTCTGTGTGAGTTTGGTTGATGATTTAAAACGCTATGGTGATTTTATTGTTATAATTTTTTTCATTATTATTAAGCTTTATTTTAAGGTAAAACATAAAAATTTTTATTTAATAATTCCCATTGCAACTATTTTAAAAACAAAAAATCTGTGGGAAGGTCAAAAAGTTCAAAAAATAAAATATTGTTGTTTTTCAAGTAGACTTAAAGTTAATTATTCCGCATAATTCCTGTGTGAGACTACATTTATATCATTCTGTATAGTGTTCTCATTATGGCAAACTAAAAAAATTTTGCGCGTTTTTGCGACCGCCATACAATTTTTTTCACTTTTCCAGAATGATTTCCTCCTCTGTCGCGAAAAGACATTTTTGAAAATTGAGAAAAAATGGCTAAAATATATCGCTAAGACGTGGTTTTGGCATTAACAATAGACAGATATGATCTTCAAGACATATCTAAAAATGTTAAAAAAAATGTTCAAGTCTTAAAAATTTCTTTTTAACCATGTAAACTGATTTGTTTTATCACTTTTTTATAAAAATTTCAAACTCAAAAAAAAAAAATTTTTTTTTTATGACCATTTATCTATTAAACTCATTAAGAAACAAATATATAAACAAGAAGTTTATATATTTGTTTGTTGTCCAGCTAGATTTGCGATTCACCACACTGTGCGGCGCTGTGATGAAATTAATCTACCTCTGCCAGCTATAGCTTTTGTTGTTGACCAAGTAGCTGTTAGTATAAAATTTAATCCTTATACTGAAGTTATTTTAATTATATGCCATATTTATTATATAAGGCACATATTGATAATTGTCTTTTAAGTACAATTATGCTAAAACCAATTTCAGCAATACATATTTCTAATTATACTAATGGTATTGATTGGTCAGCTGTTTTTATTGATGGAAATTTAAATGACTATTATAACTTATTCATTGAAACTATTAACTGTGCCATAGGAAGAGTTTCGGTTTAGAGAATGGATATTACAGTATATATTCCCTCAAGTGATAAAAAAATGCTAATTAGTTTCACGATTAGTTGCGATAATTGGAAGAATGACATACATATGTATGTAAATCATATTGTAATATTTATTTCCTAAACCGAAACTCTTCCTACTGCGAACAGCGTCACCTACATATGAGCGGATAGTGTCAAAACCGATATTTTCATTTATGCACCTAGTATATTCGATGACTAGATCTTTCTACGCTAGAACCTTCGGAGTCTTTCGAGAATGATAAATTTCGGTATAAATACAACAACCAACTGGGAAGTGAACACAATTGATTTTAAGCGATAGTAGAAGTGAGTTGAATTTGTCCAAGGTGAAAGATAAAGAGATTTAGTGGATTGCGATTAAGATTGAATTGGTGTTTTAAATAAATTATAAATTATTGGATACTAAATTCGATTAGGAAAAGAATTATAAAGCGATACCAAAGTGGATGCTTTTGATGGGAATTATGAAGATCTGGCCAAGGAATTCGATAGCGTGAAGAGAGAGAAAATGAAAAAGTGAGAGTATTTTGAGATTCTAACGCAAAATAAGTCGCTTGACATTTGACATTACTAGAACTAAGGAAGGCGCTTGACAAGTGAGATTTCTCAACAATAGACAACTAAAAAGAATTGATGGACATATTACAAGAACATGTTCGGGAAGCCGACGACAATCCTGATGCGATTTTATTCGAAGTCGCAAGTACAGAAGTCTACATGTCCGCATTAATGAAATTGCTCTCCAATAAATTTGTGGAACAGAGAAACGAGCAGTAGAATTCTCTAAAAGCCAAGTTGGCGTTTGAGGGACAGAGGAATTGTCTAGATGCCAAGTTCGGAGAAAAGAACGTGGTTCTACATGGTAAGCTCGATGTGCAGAAAAAATCCTTACAACAACAGCTGACCGAACATAAGAATGCTGTCGAAAATAAGAGCAAAACAAGTGTTTGGAAACAAAATTCGGAGTAATTGATGAAAAATTCGAAGCTGTGGGAGCTAAGATTGAGACTATCAAAGAAAGAAAAAGTTCATGAATATTAATATGCACATATAAAAGAGATGCAGTCTCCCAATTTCGATGGCCAAACATTATGGTAAATATATTACAAAACAGACAATTCGAAGCAGCCACAATGGCGAACAACTGAGACGATGAAGAGAAGTCTATTGCACTCACACTTGCACTCAGAGGATCAGCTGCAGAATTACTACAAACTATTCCTGAAGACAAACAGCGCAGCTACGACATTCTGATAAAAGCTATTGAGATGTGTTTTGAGTACGATCATATGCAGCAAGTATCCAAGGTCCAGAAGAATCCAGATGAAAGGGGAAGCTCTCCAGCATTTGCAAGTAGACGTTGAACGACTGGCACATTTGTCCTATCCCAATGCAGATGGAGAACTCATCAATGGAATGGCTACGGAGCGATTTACCAATGCTATAATAGTCGCAAAGCTACACTTAGCAGTTAGGATGGCCGGGAAGAAAACCCTCGCAGAGGCTTTGGCGTTTGCTCTGGCAATTGAAACAACAGACCAGGCCTCCCAGGGGAATACACTGTGTCAGGTAGTTGGCTACCATTGATTGCGCTTGTTAAAGGTTGGGGACTAAAGACCGAAAGAACAACGTTCGTGGAGGACAAGTCCGTTGCTGAAACTGCAACAAACTAGGACATCTGCAACGATAGTGCAGAAGCCCACCCAGACGCGGAAACTGTCCACGTTGTTCAAATAGACAGCTCAACGAAGAAGCAACTGGCAGGGATAACATCCATCCTGCTGGTCAAGTTTCTCAAAATCAGTCGGGAAATGTCTAAGGACCAACTTTGCGGGATGGAATCGACCCTCCCAGGACCATCATCCAAGTCTCTCAAACCAAACGATGCAATAAGAGCCTTACAGTGAAAGCGTTCATCGACAATACCAAGTGCATGGCCACCATCGACACGGCGCCACGGCTTCCATTATAAGACGAGATCTCGTCCGAAGCTCATGGCCACACACACCAGCTGCTACTGCCTGAAGACAGCAACAGCAGAAATGGGGAAGTTTGCCTAACTATACAATTGGCAGGATTGACCTTTTCTCATGCGTTTCTGGTGGCCGACATTTGTGGTAAGTGTATCGTAGGAGTGGACTTAATGAAAGCGCATGAAGTAGTCTTGGACATAAGGATGCAACTGCTGAGATATCGAAACGTGGAGATTTCTATGGTGTATGAGAACGAGAACACTGGACATCTCAGGATATTAATTAGTAAGGAAGAAGTCTTGCCGCCTTGGAGGGTGATTCTGTCAGCCACCGATTCTATCTGTTCGAGCCAGATTCAGAAAGAGATTTCCAAAACTACATCGTTGAAAAAATTTTAGTGGAGCCGAAGAACAACATGGTTCCAGTAAGAGTTATGAACTTGAAAAACTACAGCGTTAAAATAAAGCAAGGGGAGGTACTTGGTAAATCTGCACCGATTTTCCCGATCGCAACGATAACCAAGAGAGAATCAGCAAAGCCCGTCTAATCAGCTAGTTTGGAGGAAATAAGAAATGTTGTACACAAAGATTGTGAATCTCGGCAGGAAACCTGATCGGTGAGTTTGCTGATATATTCGCGTCACAGATTGGGGAGTATTGCTACACACATCTAGTATAACATCGCACAGATACTGGGGATGCCAGACCAATTCGTCAGCCTTCTCGTCGACTTCCATTGGCGAAGCAGATATAGGTTGCAGAGATGGTGTCATCGATGGAGACAGAAGGGTTGATCGAAAGTTGTGGGAAAAACATTTGCGGAACATCGAGACAATCTAAGAGATGTATTTGAATGACTTCGAAGTTCCCACTTGAAACTCAATCAAAGAAAATGTACCTTCTTTCGACGGGAAGTTAAATTTTTGGGGCACGTTGTTACATCAGAAGGAGTAAGAATCTACCCAGAGAAAGTTGAAACTGTAAAAAATTGGTCAGTCCTTAAGCACAAACACCAACTGAGAAGCTTTCTAGGACTCGCCAGTGTATGTAGTGTGTAGTGGATGCAGACGCTAGTAATGTCGGAGTTGGAGCAGTCCTTTCGCACTTACTTTCCGGAAAGTAATCTTTCCGGCTTGGAGAGAACTTTGCTGAAGTAGGAGGACACTACATTGATAGTGTCAACACCGATATTTTCATTTATCCACCTAGAATATTCGATGACTAGAACTTTCTGTTACCAGAACTCTCGGAGTCCTTCAAAAATGGTAAATTTCGGTATAATTACAACAACCAACTGGAAAGTGAGCACAATTGATTTTAAGCGATAGTTGAAGTGAGATCAATATTTCAAGTAAAAGGTGAAATATGAAGTGTTTTAAATAAATGTTACTTAGGTGGCGCTACAGTTCGGGGTGAACCTGGGCCTCAACTAACAAGCCTCTCCAGTTAGCTCGGTCCTTAGCTAACTGCCTCCAGTTGCGCACTCCAAGCTTGTTCAGGTCCCCTTCAACTTGTGCGCGCCATCTAAGGCGAGGTCTTCCTCTACTGCGTTGTCCCTCCGGATGTGATTCGAAGACTCTTCGGGCCGGAGCACTGGTGTCCATTCGCTCTACATGTCCTAGCCATCTCAAACGACTAATGCGCAGTTTTTTGACTAGGTTGATGTCGCTGTACAGCTCGTATAGTTCGTCTTGAATCTTCTCCTCCAAAGCCCGTCAACGCAAACGGGCCCGAATATTTTACGAAGAATTTTTCTCTCGAAACGACCGAGGATATCTTCATCCGCTTTTGATAAAGTCCAAGCTTCAGCGCCATAAAGCAGGACTGGGATGATCAAGGTCTTATATAGAGTCTGCTTAGTTGTTCGGGATAGGGCCTTACTACTCAATTGCCTTCTCAGCCCAAAGAAACAGCGATTGGCAAGAGTTATTCTTCGTTTTATTTCTGCTGAGGTGTTATTTTCAGAATTGATAGCAGATCCGAGGTAGACAAAGTCCCTTACTACCTCAAAGTTATAGCTGTCGATTGTGACGTTCTGTCCAATTCGTCGATGTTGCGTGTCCCTTTTGGTTGACAGCATATACTTGGTTTTGCCCTCGTTTACCGTTAAACCCATTTTGGCAGCTTCTGTTTCAATACTAGCGGTGCGTTCGGTGACAGCCCGCTGTGTTCTTCCAATAATGTCGATATCGTCGGCGTACGCTGGTAGTTGCACAGACTTTTTGAAAGAAAAGAAGAAGAAATTTTTCCATATTCTCAGCACCGACTGTGACTCTACTACGAGGTTTCCTTCTTCATCTCTACAGGCTTCTGTACGGGTCGTGTTGGCCTGACACGTTCTTTTTACCTGTTGGTAAAACTTCCGTACATTGTTCCTGGAGTATAATCTCTCAATATCTTCGATCGCGCGCTTCTCGTGCTCCTTTTTCTTCTTTCGGCGAAGCCGATGTTCTTCCCGTCTCTTTTGCTCGTAGAGCTCACGAGCCGCTCTCGTCGTTCTTTGCAGCGCCGCTTTGTATGCCTCTTATTTAGCTGCAATTGCTTGCCGGCATTCTTCGTCAAACCATGGGTTTCTTTGTGGTGGTCGAGCGAAACCCAATACATCAGTTGCGGCACTTCTAATGGCATGTTGGCAGTGTTGCCATTGAACCTCGGCATTTGATGCTGGCGGCATAGGAGTTATAGCGAGATTTCGGGATACGTGTTCGGCAAAGGTTCTGGAGATCTCTTGCGATTGCAGCTTTTCAACGTTATATCTTCTCACAGTATTTCTTCTTTGTTGTGACGTTAGGGATCATTCGGGGTAACAAGGTAATGATCCGAGTCGATGTTGGCTGCTCGGAAGGTTCGGACATCCAGAATACTGGAGGCATGCCTTACGTCGATCGCAATGTGATCAATTTGGTTGACCATTTGATGATCAGGAGATCGCCATGTCCCCTTATGGATATTGAGATGAGGAAACCGTGTGCTTGCTATGGTGACGTTTCGCCCCGCAGCGAAGTCAATAAGCCTAAGTCCGTTTCCGGACGTGGTGTCGTGGAGGCTGTGCTTACCAATCGTCCTACCAAAGATGTCCTCCTTTCCTATCCTGGCGTTAAAATCGCCTAGAACGATTTTAACGTCATATTTAGGGCATTGCTCGTAGGTTTTGTCGAGGAGCTCGTAGAAACATTCTTTGGTGGCGTCGTCCTTGTCTTCGGTGGGAGTGTGATCGCATATAAGGCTTATGTTGGCGAATTTAGCGTTGATGCAGATTGTCATAAGTCGTTCGCTTACGTGTCGAAAGCTTAAGACTTCTTGCCCAAATCTGCCGCTTATGACAAATCCACATCCGAACAAGCGCTGCTTTTGCTCTCTATAGCAATCACCGTAATAGATGTCACAGTTTTTCATCCTTTTTTTGCCCGGCCCATCCCATCGCACTTCTTGGATGGCAGTGATGTCTGCCTTATAGCAGACTAGGGCCTCTGCTAATTCTTCAGCTGCACGCTTACTGTTAAGGGTCCGAACATTCCACTTGCAGATCCGAAGGTCGTTGTCCCCAACCTGTAGGACCAGTTCCCTTTTATACTTTTATGAGTGCTGCTGTTGGCTCATTAAGGGCTCATCCGCCACCAACTCTTTTCCAACACCCTGGCTCAGTGTTGGAGATCCCTATAGACCCGGGATCCGAATAAGTCAGAGCAGCTCATATAGGGATTGCACTAGAAAGTTCGGCCTGACTGGAAGTGTGGGCGCCAGCGTTGATTCCACCTGGAGAATTCGTCCGCTGCCGTCCAGATTAAGAGGAGGTGTCTTAGTGAGAAAACACTCCTCCCTCCTCTCTCGTTTGCTACCACCAACGACCTTCCAAAGGGGTTGGTTACCCAATCTCCAGCCGAGGTACTAGGCACCCAGCAGCCACCAACGCGGAGGTGTAGAGTAAATGTTAGCGGATAATAAAGTGGTAGTGGAGAAGGACGAAAAAGATTAATCAGGGGCGGAACGGTTTTATCTTCCGAAACCGAGCGATAATATTACAGTACTCATACAATATAATAAAATTGATATAAACTTACTCCCGGGCAAATTAAGGAAAATTATAGTTGATCCAGATATAGAAGCATCTTCTTTATTCTGACATTCCAATAAAAAGGTTATATAAAACTTTAACTGTATGATCGCATTTGGTAATTCTCCCGCCAAAATCAATTTTATTACATTCTTCGGAGCAATAACAGTGTAGTCAAGACTATTTTTCGATTCATCTGCACAGAAATACAAATTAATTATTGAATATAATAATACATAAATAATAAATACAAGTCGAATTACCTCCTGACAGCTTACATGTAAAGTCGTTAACATTGTACTGTTTTACGAATTCAACATCATCTATTTTCAATATTTGCATATCTCCATCTTGTAGAATTTCTCCATTTTGAATTGTTTTTTTGAAAATATTTGACAAAGTGCGATTTTGTGGCAAATTTATGACAACAGTTGAGTAGCCCGCGATACCATTATTGCTAGCGATAACCACCAGTACAATTGAATTACGCTCTTTGACTTCTTCGGACAGCTCCGATTTAAGCGTGATTTCAACTTGATTTTCGACAATGGTTTTTTCAAAAAAATCTGAATGATCACCTTTGAGCTCAAACAATGTGTACATTTTCCACGTAGACATTTTAAGTACGATTTTTTGTATGTTTAATATATTTTCTTGCGTTAATTCCCCAACATAGTTAGCTTGCTCAAATTCAGGTACAGGTTCGTGTGCAATGTCAACAACAACCACAGCAAAAGCTTCGAGTTTATCATTTGTACTCAACGCTTTAACTTCTACCAACAGAGTATTGGTATTGAAATGCTCAGGGAGATCAAAGTCTTCGTTAAGAGATAAGATTAATATATTTTCATTTTGTTGGATACTAAAATATTTAGCATCTCGACCAAGAAGTGAAAACTCTATCTCATTGTTATATGAATCCTTATCTAAGACTACGTTTTCTGCAATTAACTTAGCCTCATCGGTAATTTGTGCTTGGTATATATTTTTCTCGTACTTTAATACTGCAATTAAAAGTTTCACATTTTATTTAACATTAGATTTTTTCAAACTTCTCAAAAAATAATTTACCACTTTCTGTTTTTGGTTTTAAGATTAAGACAACACAACTAGCCTTTACTCCTGTCGTAGAATCCTTGGCTTCAACTTCTAGACTCAGATAACTTCTATTCTGCGAATCGATTTGATTAACATCTTCATTTAGTTTGAGGAGTATTTTGTTGTCTTGTTTTGTAAAGGAAAACAGTTTTGAATCAGGTTGTAAAAGTTGTATCTCAACATCGTCGTCCAACGTATTAGTATTAGTGAGTAGAATAATTGGATCCAAGGCAAGGTCGCCGTTAGAATTTATCATTCCTATATATGCTGGTTTTTGAAATAGAAGCGTTGAATGAATCACGTTTATAATTATATTTGTTGATGCGATTTCTTCAGAATTAATCTTGGCTACTAATTTTAATGAGACGAAGGTAACATTCGTCCATACCTCTGGGCTTAGATCTGGGTTTAACGACAACATTACGATATTTTGACTGTTTTCTATCTTAAACGAATCAGAATATTCTCCCTGTAAATTAAACTCCAGCTGTTCTATTTTTGTTTCATCCATAAGTACTTCAAAGTCTTCTATCTCGAGGGCATTTGACTTGACGTATAATTTTCCCTCATATACTCCTTTTTTAAAATTCATTTCTGTAAAAGAAACATGGAAACATGAGAAAATCTTAATTCGTATAAGTGTTAGTAATATTTTTATAATAAAAAATGTTCGTCTTTGATATTTGCACATAGGTATATTTACATAGAGACAATATTACTGTTCCGGAGCCGAGCGTAGGTTACTGTATCTGACCGATGTTCAGAAATGGAATTGGTTGTCCTTTCCGAATCGGAAGGAAAAAGAATAGCCCTAGAATTGCCTTCTGAAGGTCTTCATAGCCATACATATCGATCTTATAGTTATAATAACTGTGGCCACAAGGAAAAACAACCTAAGTTATTTTTTATAATTTTTCAGGAAACATGGGTCAACTTAGGCGGTTTTTCCTTGTTGCCACAGAATTGTACTTGCTGCAGAGATAGCACTTCAAATAACCTATGTACGTGAGCAATGCTTGGTAAATGCATTAAATTGCATGCATCACTAAACGATCATATGGTCTTTCAAAACAGAGTTATTCTCCTGTTTTTTGTCTAGAATTTCAGTATTGACATGAGCTGTGAGCACTAAATCCATAAGATGGGTTCGCACTGATCAAATTTTCCATCAAATATGATAACCCAAGTGAATTTGAGTTCATATTCATCAAACCTAGTGTCGTCAAGCAGATTTGATGAAAAATTTTATCGATATGATAAGTGGCTTTGACAAGCCATCCAACGCAAGTGAATTTGAGTTCAAATTCATCAAACGTAGGGTCGTCAAGCAGATTTGATGAAGTGCGAACCCCACTAATACCTTCATTTCATTTTCTAAAAGTGAAGCTGTTATTTGTAATAAGGAATAAGAAAATGACGTGATGTTTGCATCGCACATTAATTAGTTCAACTCTTACCTTTTTTTTGTGGCAATGAAATCGAAACAGCTGTTCGTCCTGATTCCGTTAATCTCGTATTAGACGCTTCAACATCGAATGTAAGTCGATCCTTTCCTTTTAAGTACTCCACATCGAGCACATTATTTAAGCTTACATAGACAACATTCTCAATATTCTTAATTTGGAAAAGATCATCATCATCTGAAAGCTTTTTGAAATTAACATCTACAGAATACGTTCCGGAATCCAAAACAACTTCTAACTCAGGAAGCTGTAAGTCTTCTGTTAAGGTTCCATAAACAACTGTCTTAGTAAATCGTGGGATTGGCGGGAGACTGTTTGCACTGTCCGTTGTAATTATTACTTTTACTGGAGTTGAACTTCTTGGAGGATTTCCAGTGTCCTATTAAATAACAATTAGTTACAAGATATGAATCTCAAAGTTACAAATTTACCGTTGCGATAAGTGAAAACTCAATTTTTTCATTCAAAGACAAAAGTATTGTCATGAGTTCCAATGATGCAAAAGACGTCTTGAAATCTCGTTTTTGCAGCGTTCCAACCAATATATTATAATCTTCTGAATCGGTGGAAGAGAATTTAATTTGATAACCCGATAAGTCATCGTCTCTTGCAGATATTTCCTAAACAATAAAGTTCATTTTAACTAAATAACTTTAAAAATATATAAACAATGGAATAAAAACTCACAAATTTCGAATTGAACGGTATTAAAACATTTATATAGATATATGTACATTTATTTATTTTTAATATCCTCTTAATACATGCATATTTATATACAAACATGCATATTTATACATTTCCCATTGAAGGAAATTTCTTATACATTATGTATTAATACATATATAAGTATGTACGACAACGTCGCCGTACACCCACGAGGGATTACTGCAGAAAGAAAGAGAAAAGCCATAACAGGCTTATACATATATAAATAAGTTTAGTAAGTGAAAAATACTTCATGAGTAAAAGTGAGACCCCAGCTTATCCAAAGCGCTTCTTTTTTGATGGAGATCAGTCAGCTCCTATCTCGTTGATCGCAGTAAAAATGTAAAAGTTTTTGAAAGCCGCACTCTGCCACGACCACTTTTTCATAACTTTACTGAATTATATGAAACCGAAAAATTTTGTTAAGACTAAATATTTAGATATTCACATTATCTACGATTCACGCATACATTGTTTTTAGCCTCGCCCATTTTTTGGCAGCGTTTTCATTAAAAAACTCAGTTTTCATGATAATTATTATATGTAATAGCATCCTCAAATGTTCCAAGTTCATAGTAATTCAATAAAAAAAATGCAGTATGCCACGCCTACTTTGTTAGGCTGATGGAGAAGAAAAAGTTATATATAGTAGTTTCTACTTTCAATGGTGCAACTGGAGAAATTTCCATTTAGAGTTACTTGGGTGAAATATTTACATTCGTCAGATACTCGCCGAATATTTCTGCTGTCTCTGAGTGAATTTTGAATGAAAATGAATTGTTTAATTCAATTGTTGGATTTTTTTTAATAGGACGTTTAAAATTTTTTTTTTATTATTTTCCACAATTTTCTGTAGCTTTATACGAATTATAGGGGGATGTGATATGAAAGAGCCAGTTTTGGATTTCATTTGTTAAAAATATTTGTACGCAAAATAAAAAAAAAACATACAGAAAAGCTACAATCCGTCTGGAACGGATCGTATGATACCCTATCCTCCTCTCCATAAAGTGGTCATGGCCAAATCGCATTTTGTACCCAAATATAGCTATAATGTCGAACGTTTGAGGATATTACATGTAAAATTTTATCAAAATAGTTTTTTTTATGATAACGCCCCCAAAAAGTAGGCGTGGTCAAAACTGTTCTATGGGTGAATTGTAGGGAATCTAAATACCCAAATATTTGGTCTTAACAAAATTTTTCGGTTTCATATAACTTAGTGAACTTATAAAAAAGTAGGCGTGGCAGTGGGCGGATGTAAAAAAAATTTACACTTCTACTGTATCTTTTCGTCAGAAGCCCAGATATGAAATTTCAGCGTCCTAGTTAAAAATTTAAGGCCCAAAAATCGGTTTTGTAATGAAAACGCCCCCAAAAAGTAAGCGTGGCCAAAACTTTTGTATGAGTGGATTGTAGGGAATCTGAATGCCTTAATATTTGGTCTTAACAAAATTTTTCGGTTTTATATAATTTAGTGAAGTTATGAAAAAGTGGGCGTGTCAGTGGGCGGATTTCAAAAATTTTTACACTTGTACTGTATCTTTTTCTCAGAAGCCCAGATATGAAATATCATCGTCCTAGCTCAAAATTTAAGGCCCAAAAAGCGGTGACATACGGACGGACGGACGGACGGACGGACGGACGGTCGTCGCTCAATCGATTTCGCTATTGATGCTGATCACGAATATATATACTTTATAGGGTCTATCTCGATTATTTCTCTATGTTACAAACTATGTGTCAAACTTAATATACCCTTAGGATAGGGTATAAACATACAGAAAAGCTACAATCCGTCTGGAACGGATCGTATGATACCCTATCCTCCTCTCTATAAAGTGGGCGTGGCCAAATTGCATTTTGTACTCAAATATAGCTATAATGTCGAACGTTTGAGTATGTTACATGTATAATTTTATCAAAATAGGTTTTTTTATGATAACGCCCCCAAAAAGTGGGCGTGGCCAAAACTGTTCTATGGGTGAATAGTAGGGAATCTAAATACCCAAATATTTGGTCTTAACAAAATTTTTCGGTTTCATATAATTTAGTGAAGTTATAAAAAAGTAGGCGTGGCAGTGGGCGGTTGTAAAAAAATTTTACACTTGTGCTGTATCTTCTTCTCAGAAGCCTAGATATGAAATTTCAGCGTCCTAGTTAAAAATTTAAGGCCCAAAAAGAGGTGACATACGGACGGACGGACGGTCATCGCTCAATCGATTTCGCTATTGATGCTGATCACGAATATATATACTTTATAGGGTCTATCTCGATTATTTCTCTATGTTACAAACTATGTGTCAAACTTAATATACCCTTAGGATAGGGTATAAACACAGAAAAGCTACAATCCGTCTGGAACGGATCGTCTAATACCCTATACTCCGCTTTATTTGAGGATGTTACATGTAAAATTTTATCAAAATCTGTTTTTGATGAAAACACCCCAAAAAGTGGGCGTGGCCAAAACTGTTGTATGGGTGAATTGTAGGGAATCTGAATACCTAAATATTTGGACTTAACAAAATTTTTCGGTTTCATATAATTTAGTGAAGTTATAAAAAAGTAGGCGTGGCAGTGGGCGGATGTAAAAAAAATTTACACTTCTACTGTATCTTTTCGTCAGAAGCCCAGATATGAAATTTCAGCGTCCTAGTTAAAAATTTAAGGCCCAAAAATCGGTTTTGTAATGAAAACGCCCCCAAAAAGTGGGCGTGGCCAAAACTTTTGTATGGGTGGATTGTAGGGAATCTGAATGCCTAAATATTTGGTCTTAACAAAATTTTTCGGTTTCGTATAATTTAGTGAAGTTATGAAAAAGTGGGCGTGGCAGTGGGCGGATTTCAAAATTTTTTACACTTGTACTGTATCTTTTCTCAGAAGCCCAGATATAAAATTTCAGCGTCCTAGCTCAAAATTTAAGGCCCCAAAAGCGGTGACGGACGGACGGTCATCGCTCAATCGATTTCGCTATTGATGCTGATCACGAATATATATACTTTATAGGGTCTATCTCGATTATTTCTCTATGTTACAAACTATGTGTCAAACTTAGTATACCCTTAGGATAGGGTATAAAAATAATGTTGGCACGACAGGCCCATGGGACCCAGGGCCTAGCTTCTCACAACCATTCGTGTTGTGTGTGTTATATTCTTCATACGAATGGAAGGATCCTACTGTTTAATGCCGGATCCGAACGACAATTTTTTTACGTTTTATTTTAAGTTTATAAATTTAGCTTATAAAAAATAAACAAAAACCACAACAAATTCATTGAATAAATTTTAAACATTAAAAGAATAATAATAAATGACAGTTATGTTTATGTGACACTATGCAGCCAGCGATGGAACTAAGCGACGATTGTATTGAATCGGAACTGGCTTGGAGAAGGAATTAGAAGAGGATCAGCTAGCTAGTGACAGTGGTTATGACACTAATGTAACCAAAACTGAGGTATCTAGTAATCTCACTTCAGTAGACAAGATTAATAGTGGGGTGGCTAGTACTCCCACTCTAATGCTGCCGGATCTTTCGCAGTCGCACAGAAAGGGCATAGTAGGAACGCACATCACATGCCAATAAACCTGCATCACAGTAGGACTGCGACAGCGTACTTGATTAATTACGTAATCAAGCATGACGTTTCAGTCGTACTGATATAAGAGCCGTGGATTTATTATAACAATTATGACGTGGGATTCTAGTTCAGAGAAAATTCGTAGATACAATGAGCGAAATGATGGAATCAGATGGAATCAGGCTCAGAGAATGGACTGAAAAGTGTGGACTTCATATCAATCCGGAAAAAACAGAACTAGTACTCATTAGCAGAAAATACAAAATTCCCTCTCAGATCGTCCAAGATATATTGGAACGGTACTAGATAGAAAGCTAAACTATAATCTTAACGTAGGTACAGGAAAGAGTCCGTAAAGGTCACAATGATCTCTTTATTTGCAAAAGAACAGGGAGAAAAAAGTGGGGTCTGAATGATGCATAGACTGTACATCATGGTAGTCAGACCCATCCTTACATATGAGGTTCTTATTTGGTGGAGGGCTGCAATTAAAAAGGTACAAAGAACAGCATGCATTGATATCATTGGTGTTATAAGCACTACAAGACATTTGTTTATCTTTTACCACTGGGTCTACAAATAAAATTACAAGCAGGTTGTTACCTAAAAAGTTTCGTTTGTCCATGTACCAAGTAAATATTTATTTTTATTTAGTTAATATCTTCACCGTTCTAGTTTTTTTTATACCCTATCCTAAGGGTATATTAAGTTTGACACATAGTTTGTAACATAGAGAAATAATCGAGATAGACCCTATAAAGTATATATATTCGTGATCAGCATCAATAGCGAAATCGATTGAGCGATGACCGTCCGTCCGTCACCGCTTTTGGGGCCTTAAATTTTGAGCTAGGACGCTGAAATTTTATATCTGGGCTTCTGAGAAAAAGATACAGTACAAGTGTAAAAATTTTTGAAATCCGCCCACTGCCACGCCCACTTTTTCATAACTTCACTAAATTATATGAAACCGAAAAATTTTGTTAAAACCAAATATTTAGGCATTCAGATTCCCTACAATCCACCCATACAAAAGTTTTGGCCACGCCCACTTTTTGGGGGCGTTTTCATTACAAAACCGAGTTTTGGGCCTTAAATTTTTAACTAGGACGCTGAAATTTCATATCTGGGCTTCCAAGAAAAAGATACAGTACAAGTGTAAATTTTTTTTACATCCGCCCACTGCCACGCCTACTTTTTTATAACTTCACTAAATTATATGAAACCGAAAAATTTTGTTAAGACCAAATATTTGGGTATTTAGATTCCCTACAATTCACCCATAGAACAGTTTTGGCCACGCCCACTTTTTGGGGGCGTTATAATAAAAAAACCTATTTTGATAAAATTTTACATGTAACATCCTCAAATGTTCGACATTATAGCTATATTTGAGTACAAAATACAATTTGGCCACGCCCACTTTATAGAGAGGAGGATAGGGTATCATACGATCCGTTCCAGACGGATTGTAGCTTTTCTGTATGTTTTTTTTGTCGTTTTGCCTTGTTTATAAGCACACAATCTAAGCGGTAAAAGACAGCTTTTCATCATCAAATTTCATACTTCTATTCACTTGTCCGCTTCGTCTCACTAACGAAGAGCTATTCAAAACTAGCTATATGAGACATAGCTCTATTATTAAGGGATCATTCCCCAACACCCCTGACGAAGCTGATGCAAGTCTTGGTACACTCGACTTCGACACACCCTACAAAGTAATGTGCCCTGATAGGAGAGAGGATTGGCAAAATAAAACAGTTTCGATCGAAAACGAAATTTTAATTTATAGAAACGGATGGGTATAACGCCCCCAAAAAGTGGGCGTGGCCAAAACTGTTCTATGGGTGAATTGTAGGGAATCTAAATACCCAAATATTTGGTCTTAACAAAATTTTTCGGTTTCATATAATTTAGTGAAGTTATAAAAAAGTAGGCGTGGCAGTGGGCGGATGTAAAAAAAATTTACATTTGTACTGTATCTTTTTCTTGGAAGCCCAGATATGAAATTTCAGCGTCCTAGTTAAAAATTTAAGGCCCAAAACTCGGTTTTGTAATGAAAACGCCCCCAAAAAGTGGGCGTGGCCAAAACTTTTGTATGGGTGGATTGTAGGGAATCTGAATGCCTAAATATTTGGTTTTAACAAAATTTTTCGGTTTCATATAATTTAGTGAAGTTATGAAAAAGTGGGCGTGGCAGTGGGCGGATTTCAAAAATTTTTACACTTGTACTGTATCTTTTTCTCAGAAGCCCAGATATAAAATTTCAGCGTCCTAGCTCAAAATTTAAGCCCCAAAAAGCGGTGACATACGGACGGACGGACGGACGGACGGACGGTCATCGCTCAATCGATTTCGCTATTGATGCTGATCACGAATATATATACTTTATAGGGTCTATCTCGATTATTTCTCTATGTTACAAACTATGTGTCAAACTTAATATACCCTTAGGATAGGGTATAAAAATGCATAGTACTTCGTGCAGTACCTATCCTTTTTTATTGAATGAACAATTTCTGCTTACTTATTTCCTAAGGTTTATTTCTATTTTATTCTTCTATGTCTACCTACTGCGAATTTATTTTTATTTCAATTCTAAAAACACTCCATTATTTGAATATTATGAAAAGAATTCGTGCAATGAAATATATTGCAATAGACAGACCGATCAATGCTTTACTTGAGCTACTTCGAGGTTCTTGGAGTATCGGTAATTAAAGATTTTTCAAGACTGAGGCAGGCAGATGGTGGTGGGGGATTTTTTCATGTGTCAACGGCAGTGCTCACATCCACGAAGTAGGTTATTGATGTCAGACATCTGGCTCCTTATCCTAGGGGCTTAAAACGCGGATCAAGCCCTCCAGGTTGGGGATTGTGCATCTGTGTAATTTCCATACAATTGAAATGCATAATTACGAAGAAACAATAAGTCTCAATATACAATATAGACAAAGAGACCGCCACAAGAAGCTCGTGAGCAAAATATGAAAAAAAGAAATTTGAGTACAGATGAAGAAGGAAACATTGTAGTAGTGTCTCAGTCGTTGCTAAGAATATGAAAAAAAATCTTATGCAAACCGTATAAAAGCGACGAAGACCAACATCCCGCTGTCAAGCAGAATGAACCATTCAACTTAGACGATGACAGCCACAAATATATAGCAATAGCAAAAACCAACGTTGCTGGACAGCAGCTGGAATTGGTGGAGAGCGTATACCAACTCGTTTCTAAGATTTGGTTAGACGAGTGTATGTCTGATGAAAGAAATCTCAGCATCTTTTGCCAAATCCACAAGAAAGGAGACCTCTCATTTGCGTTAATTACAACGGTATTAGTTTCTCAACATCACGTACAAGATCTTATCTGCCAAACTGTGTGAACGCCTGAAACCCTTCGTCAAAAATCCAATCGGTTCCTATCAGTGTGGTTTCAGACCAGGAAAGTCCATAATCAATCAAATTTTCATACTTCGGCATATCCTTTAAAAAATAAAACATACAGAAAAGCTACAATCCGTCTGGAACGGATCGTATGATACCCTATCCTCCTCTCTATAAAGTGCGCGTGACCAAATTGCATTTTGTACTCAAATATGGCTATAACCTCGAACGTTTGAGGATGTGACATGTAAAATTTTATCAAAATCGGTTTTTTGATGAAAACGCCCCCAAAAAGTGGGCGTGACCAAAACTGTTCTATGGGTGAATTGTAGGGAATCTGTATACCTAAATATTTGGTTTTAACAAAATTTTTCGGTTTCATATAATTTAGTGAAGTTATAAAAAAGTAGGCGTGGCAGTGGGCGGATGTAAAAAAAATTTACACTTGTACTGTATCTTTTTCTTGGAAGCCCAGATATGAAATTTCAGCGTCCTAGTTAATAATTGAAGGCCCAAAACTCGGTTTTGTGATGAAAACGCCCCCAAAAAGTGGGCGTGGCCAAAACGTTTGTATGGGTGGATTGTAGGGAATCTGAATGCCTAAATATTTGGTCTTAACAAAATTTTTCGGTTTCATATAATTTAGTGAAGTAATGAAAAAGTGGGCGTGGCAGTGGGCGGATTTCAAAAATTTTTACACTTGTACTGTATCTTTTTCTCAAAAGCCCAGATATGAAATTTCATCGTCCTAGCTCAAAATTTAAGGCCCAAAAAGCGGTGACATACGGACGGACGGACGGGCGGTCATCGCTCAATCGATTTCGCTATTGATGCTGATCACGAATATATATACTTTATAGGGTCTATCTCGATTATTTCTCTATGTTACAAACTATGTGTCAAACTTAATATACCCTTAGGATAGGGTATAAAAATCGAACCGTTCCAGATGGATTGTATTTTTTCTATATGTTACATAATATATGATGTATAATATGTACATATGTATTTATATGCAAATATATGTAGGTACGTATATTTTTAAAATTATCGATTTTTATTAAGTTACCTCAAACATTGTTAACTCGAATCCCTTGTACAGAGGAGTTGGGACGACAAATGTGTACACATCTTTGTTGAATTCTGGTGGAAAATAGTTACCTTCACTTAGCGGCTGAGTAAATAGCTGGAACAAAATTAATATATTATTTGGTTTAACTAATAAAGTATTGACATAGCTAATATTACTAATATTCGTCTTGGACCTCCAGAACACTCAAACTCCAGTTGCAAAAGTATTGACATTTTAGTTTGCTCTTTGACATATCTTTCGAAATTTTCTGTTGTAAAAATAATCAAGTCAATGCGACCATCGACATCTTCAAGTCTCGCATCGATGTAGAGTTTATCGAATTTATCATTGGTTTTAGAGATTATGGACGTAATTTTCACGTCAGAAAAGGTTTTTATTATCATATCTCCATTATAAACTAAGTCCAATGGCTCCGTATTGCCAACGTCTTGAAGAACATTTGAGCTGTCACAACCTATAAATATTTGATGATCTTTAGAGAAGAAACTGATTTAATTTATAAAGCGTAATGTACAGATAAGGTAGTCATAGCGCCCTAAATCAATTCATTGCCATTTTATACGACATCTGATTCCTTTTTTCGCAAAAATGGCAATGAAACCTGAGCGTTAATGTATTAAAATTAAATGATTTTAAGTAAATATATCGAAAGAGGACAGTTTTTGTAAAAGAAGATGTGCGTGTCTATGGGAACATTTTTGAAAATACTTTCACATGCGTTCACTGCTTATGATTCCGAAATTTTCCAATTTTACTACATACTTATGGACGCGATGGACACCCGAATAGTACAAAGTATCTGCACCAGGAAGCCTTCTATACTCTCCAGATCCAGGTACACTACTCCCCTAGACAATGCTTGGCATCAGCGACTGCAATCCCTAGATGATGAAGGTTCAGTCATCCTTACCATCTTGAACCTTGAGGTTTCTACTGAAAGGCGTTCTCATCTGAAACACTATTGTCAATAATTTGCTCGATGTGTCCCAGTCCAAGTTGTCAATGCATCTTCGATTATAGGACTAGATTCATAACTTTGTGTAGAAAATAGAATTCACAGTCAAATTTTCTGCATTCGGTCAACACTGGCGTTAGATCAACTATCCAATGAAGTATGTATATTTTTTCGAAAGAGTTCAATATTTGCTTGGTTTCCTTAACTACTCTGAAGTCGTAACAGCAACGTTTCATCTTATTCATTTGTTTCCATTAACTTCAAGACCAATCTTCTTTCTTAATCCTTAACTGCAGTGAAAGCCTCTATGAGATATGGTGTGATACTTATTGAGGGTCTTATATACATGTACATATGTATATAAGATTTAAGGGCTAAATATTTGTGACGGGCATAAAGGTACCAGTTACTTATACTTACTACAAATATAGGATATTACAACGGATACCATGAACAATACAAAACAAGGAATAGATTATATTATATGGTATCTCTCTTTTTTAGGACAATAAAACGATTATTTTAAATCAGGAACAAGCCATAGACAACACGAACTAGTAGCGTACATCGACGATATTGACATAATTGACAGAACTCAAAGGGATGTCGGTTTATCGGTAAACAAGGACAAAACCAAGTATATGCTGTCATTGTGCAAAACGTCACAATAGATATCTATAACTTTAGTAGTAGTAAGAAACTTCGTCTACCTTGGCTCGTTGTAAGTAAGGTTCTATTCCGAACAACTGAGAAGATTCTATATAGTATAAGACCTTAATCAATCCTACTTATGGTGCTGAAGTATAGACTATTTGGAGAGAGTATAACAAAATTCTTCGTAAAATTTTCTGTCACATTTGCGTTGGCAGGCTATAAAGGAAGAGATTCAATAACGAACTATACGAGTTGTACAGCTACATCGACCTAGTCAAAAAACTGCCCATTATTCGCCTAAGATAGACAGGACATGTAGAGCGCATGAACAGCAGCGCTCCGACCCGCAGAATCTTCGAATTCAGTACAAAAACATACAGAAAAGCTACAATCCGTCTGGAACGGATCGTATGATACCCTATCCTCCTCTCTATAAAATGGGCTTGGCCAAATTGCATTTTGTACTGAAATATAGCTATAATGTCGAACGTTTGAGGATGTTACATGTAAAATTTTATCGAAATAGGTTTTTTGATGATAACGCCCCCAAAAAGTGGGCGTGGCCAAAACTATTCTATGGGTGAATTGTAGGGAATCTAAATACCCAAATATTTGATCTTAACAACATTTTTCGGTTTCATATAATTTAGTGAAGTTATAAAAAAGTAGGCGTGGCAGTGGGCGGATGTAAAAAAATTTTACACTAGTATTGTATCTTTTTCTCGGAAGCCCAGATATGAAATTTCAGCGTCCTAGTTAATAATTGAAGGCCCAAAACTCGGTTTTGTGATGAAAACGCCCCCAAAAAGTGGGCGTGGCCAAAACTTTTGTATGGGTGGATTGTAGGGAATCTAAATGCCTAAATATTTGGTCTTAACAAAATTTTTCGGTTTCATATAATTTAGTGAAGTTATGAAAAAGTGGGCGTGGCAGTGGGCGGATTTCAAAAATTTTTACACTTGTACTGTATCTTTTTCTCAGAAGCCCAGATATGAAATTTCATCGTCCTAGCTCAAAATTTAAGGCCCAAAAAGCGGTGACATACGGACGGACGGACGGACGGACGGTCATCGCTCAATCGATTTCGCTATTGATGCTGATCACGAATATATATACTTTATATGGTCTATCTCGATTATTTCTCTATGTTACAAACTATGTGTCAAACTTAATATACCCTTAGGATAGGGTATAAAGACTTCGAATTACTGCTGCAACACAATGATGTCGCTGTCGTAGTCGTAATCGCATTCGTACGTCCTGTCAAAAGTTGAAATACTCACAAATGAATAAAAGTGAACACAATGATTCACTGTCGGAGTCGTAGTCGTATGAGTTGGGCAATATTTAAAAAAAAAACAAAAAAACTTTTGTTGACTAATATATTAAAACAAATTTAAATATACTTTATAAGGGAACTTAAAGCTGGCAATGGGAAAAACATTGTGCCTGAGATCCACCCCAATAAGTTTAAGTGACTGCCCCTGAGCCTTATGTCGTTTTCCATTGGACAAAAAGAGTGCTTAGAGTGCACTCCGGACAGGAAAAAACACTTCCAAATACGTTCCATTGGCTGTTCGGAGTTAGCATTTGGGAGTGTTTTTCGATTCCGGATTTCATTTCGGAGTGCACTCCAAAATCACTTACACATATAAACTCTTACATCGGACTGCGTGTCAAATTCAGTCAGTAGTCGGCAGAAACAAAAAAATCCCCATTTTTCTCTGCTTTGAAAAAAAAACATACAGAAAAGCTACAATCCGTCTGGAACGGATCGTATGATACCCTATCCTCCTCTCTATAAAGTGGGCATGGCCCATTTGCATATTGTACTCAAATATAGCTATAATGTCGAACGTTTGAGGATGTTACATGTAAAATTTTATCAAAATCGGTTTTTTGATGATAACGCCCCCAAAAAGTGGGCGTGGCCAAAACTTTCGTATGGGTGGATTGTAGGGAATCTGAATGGCAAAATATTTGGTCTTAGCAAAATTTTTCGGTTTCATATAATTTAGTGAAGTTATAAAAAAAGTAGGCGTGGCAGTGGGCGGATGTAAAAAAATTTTACACTTGTACTGTATCTTTTTCTTGGAAGCCCAGATATGAAATTTCAGCGTCCTAGTTAAAAATTTAAGGCCCAAAAATCGGTTTTGTGATGAAAACGCCCCCAAAAAGTGGGCGTGGCCAAAACTTTTGTATGGGTGGATTGTAGGGAATCTGAATGCCTAAATATTTGGTCTTAACAAAATTTTTCGGTTTCATATAATTTAGTGAAGTTATGAAAAAGTGGGCGTGGCAGTGGGCGGATTTCAAAAATTTTTACACTTGTACTGTATCTTTTTCTCAGAAGCCCAGATATGAAATTTCATCCTCCTAGCTCAAAATTTAAGGCCCAAAAAGCGGTGACATACGGACGGACGGACGGACGGACGGACGGACGGTCATCGCTCAATCGATTTCGCTATTGATGCTGATCACGAATATATATACTTTATAGGGTCTATCTCGATTATTTCTCTATGTTACAAACTATGTGTCAAACTTAATATACCCTTAGGATAGGGTATAAAAAACAAGAAATCTGTCATCTGACACATACACAACTGGGCAAAATGATTTTTCCGTGTTCCTTTGGAATCCGAAAGGAGTGGATCCTTGAGTGAAACCAATGCAAAAAGACATTATTAATCGTCTGACACGTCTGACACTGTCATTGTCATTTACTACATTGCTTTGTATTGATGCAAATCTGTTTATACCCTATCCTAAGGGTATATTAAGTTTGACGCATAGTTTGTAACATAGAGAAATAATCGAGATAGACCCTATAGAGTATATACATATGTATATTCGTGATCAGTATCAATTGCGAAGATGATTTAGCCATGTTCGTCCGTCCGTCTGTTAGTCACCACTTTTTGGGCCTTACATTTTGAGCTAGGAGGATGAAATTTCAAATCTGGGCTTCTGAGAAAAAAATACAGTAATGTAAAATTTTTAAAATCCGCCCACTGCCACGCCCACTTTTTAATTATTTCACTAAATTATATGAAACCGAAAAATTTTCTTAAGACCAAATATTTAGGCATTTAGATACCATACAATTCAAACATACAGCATTGTTGGCCAAGCCCACTTTTTGGGGCGTTTTCATCAAATTTTACATGTAACATCCTCAAACGTTCGACGTTATCGTCGTATTTCAGTACAAAATGCAATATGGTCATGCCCACTTTATAAGGGCTACATAGAAAGGAGGATAGGATATCATACGATCCATTCCAGACGGATTGTAACTTTTCTGTATGTTTATACGCTATCCTAAGGGTATATTAAGTTTGACACATAGTTTATAACATAGTGAAATAATCTAGATAGACCCTATAAAGTATATACATTCGTGATCAGTATCAATAGCGAAATCGATTGAGCGATGACCGTCCGTCCGTCCGTCATCCGTCACCACTTTTTGGGCCTTAAATTTTGAGCTATGACGATAAAATCTCTGGGCTTCTGAGAAAAAGCTACAGTACAAGTGTAAAAATCTTTTAAATCCGCCCACTGCCACGCCTACATTCTCATAACTTCACTAAATATGAAACCGAAAAATTTTGTTAAGACCAAATATTTAGACATTTAGATTCCCTACAATTCACCCATACAAAAGTTTTGGCCACGCCTACTTTTTGGGGGCATTTTAATCAAAAAACCGATTTTGATGAAATTTTACATGGTACATCTTCAAACGTTCGACGTTATAGCCATATTTGAGTACAAAATGCATTTTGGCCACGCCCAGTTTATAGAAAGGAGGATAGGGATCATACGAACCGTTCCAGATGGATTGTAGCTTTTCTATATGTTTATACCCTATTCTAAGGGTATATTAAGTTTGATACATAGTTTGTAACATGGAGAAATAATCGAGATAGACCCTATAAAGTATATACATATATTCATGATCAGTATCAATAGCGAAAACGATTGAGCCATGTCCGTCCATCCGTCCATCCGTTCGTCACCACTTATTGGGCCTTAAATTTTGAGCTAGGAGGATGAAATTTAATAACTGGGCTTCTGAGAAAAAGATGCAGTACAAGTGTAAAAAGTTTTGAAATCCGCCCACTTTTCCATAACTTCACTATATTATATGAAACCGAAAAATTTGGTTAAGACCAAATATTTAGGTATTCAGATTCCCTACAATTCACCCATACAACAGTTTTGGCCATGTCTTTTTCATCAAAAAACCAATTTTGATGAAATTATACATGTAACATCATCAAACGTTCGAAGTTATCATCGTAATTCAGTAAATAAAATGCAATACGGCCACGCCCACTTTATAGGGGCTCGATAGGATGGAGGATAGGGTATCATACGATCCGTTCCAGACTGATTGTAGCTTTTCTATATGTTTTTAAATTATGTGGGGACAAACTTTTTAATGTTTCCTCTCTATATAATATTAATGATTTGTCGCGCGACAAGGCTTAAATCATAGTAGGCATTGGAGGAGCAGTAAACAGATAAATTCATACAATCATTGAAAAAACATGACATATTGTGGAATTTAGCACATATTTTTTACAAAAATATAAAATAAAAGGCCAAGATGCAGAAAAAATTGGTGTATCATGTAAGTTTTCTTGGATTAGGGACGATATTTGCATTGTTTTTGGTAGATGATATAGCCAGAATGAAGTGGAAGAATCTGAGAGATATACATACCCCAGATGTTAAAAAAAAGTTTCAGGACAAGCAGCAGGGGATCCAGAATTGTCTTGGAAATATAGGTATAAACAAGCCGGTTTTAGACAAAATTATTCCACTATAGACCAAATTTTCGCATTGGTAAACATAGCAGGGATTTATAAAAGGAAACATAAAAAGTTATACGCCTTCTTCGTTGATTTTCGTGCGGCTTTCGATTCTATAGCCCGTGAAGCCCTCTTTTATAAGCTCTCCAGATACAATATCTCAACTAAAGTCATCAAGGTATTGAAAGCTATGTACGAAAACAACGTAGCCTGTGTCTGGGATGGAAGCAATCTATCAGAGGAATTTGATACAACGAAGGGAGTGAAGTAAGGATGCGTGTTGAGCACACTGCTATTCATTATACCCTATCCTAAGGGTATATTAAGTTTGACACATAGTTTGTAACATAGAGAAATAATCGAGATAGACCCTATAAAGTATATATATTCGTGATCAGCATCAATAGCATAAATTAACTATACTAGATGGTCAAATTCGAGGGGGTCTCTCTTTCGACCTACAAGCTGTGATCACTGGTGAGCAAGAATGTGTTAGTGATTTTGCAGGCAAATTACTTACACATTCAAATCCACTGGTGATCACAACTGACAGCTACAACTGTCACACGGTCGCAGCCATCTTGGACAATATTAAGTCAAAAACTGACGAATTCTGGAGGGGATGCTGTGTCCAATAAACAACTACCAAAATATTCTTCGTTTCGTGGTGAATCTGCTAAAAGTACGTTACATTTAAAATAGTAAAATTCAAAATGTAACGTATGTTTTAAATCATTTATACTAAATAAAAAACTAAATTAAAACATACAAACATATGTATCACAGTATAAACATACATATTTTAGTTTCTTCCACTTTGTTTTTTGAACAAACAACAAGTAGGTACGTTTGTTATATATTCTAGGTATGTGTTGAGATGGTAAACGCAAATCGGTGTGTTATCCTTAATCTGCATATCTTGTTGTCTTTCTTTGCTTTATTCTTCTCCTTTTAATTCTGTATTCTAGCTTAACCATATACAGTTATTTTTTCATTAAAGATTAACAGGACATAAGGTTTCGACCAGCCTTTTCATCTACACATAAAATTTGAGAACAAACAATTTATTCTCCTGTAAATAATTTTTACGTATACATATGTATATTGTGCATATATGTATGTGTTTTAAATCAAACTTTTCTACAAATCAGTAATCACGTAAGCGAAGAACAACTCAATCCAGTACGAAATTTCATAGAAATGTAGAATAATAACACAACAGAATAATAATTATTTAAATAAAATAATTAAAAATCTAAATATCCATTTCCAACAATTTCGTAGTTACATTATACCAATTTGTTTATTTGTGTAAGACATATTTCATTTATTTATAAAAAAAAAGATATTGTTTTAACATCCCAAACTCCCCACTGCACTTCCAAACACACCCGCGGCGACCCACTGCCTTTGTTTACATTATTTCAGCACAATTTCAGACTGCTATATTTCTTAAACAGAAAAAGTGCGACAACATCTGAGTACAGATTTGAATTCAGTGCAATGAGTCGAATCGAGTGGCATAAAAAAATATAAAAAAGTTGTCTAAAATCAAAAATATATTTGCTCTTTTTTGAGCTAAAAAGTAAACAAATGGGGTAAAAGGAAAATCACCTCCATTTATGACAGCCACGTGTTTAGCCGATACAAAAAAAAGTATCGATTTACTGAAATTTGGTGAAAGCTGTCAGCATAGATTCACTCCACTCTAATGCAAAATTACATGAGCTATTGTTTTGGACCTGTAGATGAGCTGATTAAACTTCAAATCTCTCATTACACGTATTCACCGATGGGAACGAAAGAGAGGATTAGGCTCCGCCCATTTGCGGGTTTTAGCGGGTTGGGGATTTAAAGTTGACTATCTAGGTATAGTTAATTTATGATCAATAGCGAAAACGATTGAGCGATGACCGTCCGTCCGTCCGTATGTCACCGCTTTTTGGGCCTTAAATTTTGAGCTAGGACGATGAAATTTCATATCTGGGCTTCTGAGAAAAGATACAGTACAAGTGTAAAAAATTTTGAAATCCGCCCACTGCCACGCCCACTTTTTCATAACTTCACTAAATTATACGAAACCGAAAAATTTTGTTAAGACCAAATATTTAGGCATTCAGATTCCCTACAATCCACCCATACAAAAGTTTTGGCCACGCCCACTTTTTGGGGGCGTTTTCATCACAAACCGATTTTTGGGCCTTAAATTTTTAACTAGGACGCTGAAATTTCATATCTGGGCTTCTAAGAAAAAGATACAGTACAAGTGTAAAATTTTTTTACATCCGCCCACTGCCACGCCCACTTTTTTCTAACTTCACTAAATTATATGAAACCGAAAAATTTTGTTAAGACCAAATATTTGGGTATTTAGATTCCCTACCCATAGAACAGTTTTGGCCACGCCCACTTTTTGGGGGCGTTATCATCAAAAAACCGATTTTGATAAAATTTTACATGTAACATCCTCAAACGTTCGACATTATAGCTATATTTGAGTACAAAATGCAATTTGGCCACGCCCATTTTATAGAGAGGAAGATAGGGTATCATACGATCCGTTCCAGACGGATTGTAGCTTTTCTGTATGTTTTTATATATAAATGACATAACAGAGCACGTTAGGGGAGGCATCGAGATAGGACAAACTATAATACCAGCCCTCATGTTCGCAGATGACATTGTTTTCCTCGCTGATTCGGTGGGCAAAATGCAACTTTTGATCAATAGGCTAGATGACTATTGTAAAACTTGGAATCTGTCAGTAAACTTATCGAAGTAAAAGATAATGATATTCAGAGACGGAGGTGGCAGATACTCCCGGAATGAAATGTGGAAGTTCCAAGGTGAACCTATTGAGATTGTGCGGGAATACAAATATCTTGGTGTCTTGATCACGCCTACTTTAAATATGAACAAGCACCTGCAAAGTAAACTAGCCGAAGCAAAAAGGGCAATTAGTTCAGTATGGGGTTGTTGTATCAGCATGAATCGAAGCAGAAAATATTCCGTGCTACTGCAGCATCCATCCTGTTCTACGCTGCTCAAGTATGGGGTTATTATCCATTTGAACTCGTAGAAAAATTTCTTCGCTACTTCATCAGGAGAGTTTTTAAGCTACCAAATAGTTCACCTAACTAATATGCTTCATCTAGAGACTGGAGTAGCGCCACTCTTTCTGGATACCCTTAAACTCCATCTCGACTATGTGGTAAAAATCATGGAGATGAAGCAAGGCAGAATACCCAAGATAGTTCTCAACCATATGCTGCTTAATGGAGGAAAATGCGTGCAAAGCTGGTAGGACCTAGCATTGCAATGTGACATAAATCTCCGAGTTACTCCAAATGAACAGTTGATCCCCCTTAAACGCAAGTTCTACGAGCTACGGGTGAAAACAGGCCATAGGATCTGCGAAGAATTTGTGAATGAAGCCCAGTCATCGCAATACAGGTTTTACTATACCAAATTAAATTATATAGGCAATTTGCAGTATTCAACTTACTTCCTTACGAGTTACTCAACTGATATGATGAGCACTATCTTCAAGACAAGAGGAGAACTGTTAAGTTTAAATTATATACCGCACCGCCCTGAACTCCCACTTTTGTGTAATCTCTGTAACCTCAATGAACGAGAGGACATCTTCCACTTCATCGCTATATGTCCCATCCTGAAAGAAGTACGCTACGGTTTCTTTGGAGCGCATGTACTTACGGTCGAAGAATTGTTCAGCATCTTAAATGGCAACCGAGGCTGGAATACGTTATACAGCTACATAACCAATGCACTACGCTACAGAAGACGCATCATAGACGAAAACTTCTAATACATACATATGTATAAATGGAAATTTGTTAAAATTATATGCAAAGTTAGCGAAGAAGAAAATTTATATTGTCAATCTGGTAGACGGCCAGAGCCAAACCATATAGACTAAGAATTCAAAATTGTTAACAATCTCTTTTTTTATGAAATAAATAGTCAATTAAACTAAACTAACTAAACTATAGGTATAAACACAATGGACTTTTTAAAGGAGCATTTAAAACCAAGGAATTTTTTTTTTTTTGACATACCTACATACATACATGTGTAAGTTTGTACCAATTTGGTATCGTGTGATGGAGCTGTGTGGAGAACGAGTACTCCATAATAATATAGATAGTATAGAATCTGAATATGTTGCGTCAAAATAGGTGGTGAGTTCTTAACGGAGCCGGAACACTTTCTCTGATGTATTATTGGTTCCGCATCTCCGCAAAGATAACAAATCGTAAGAGTGGCAGTTGTACAATCTGTCTGTAATTTTCAGGAAGTTGTAAAACAGTACAGTAAGAGACCAGGGGTAAGGGAAAGACACTATCGCCAACAAAGTAGTGCGGTGTAATCCTTTCAGCGTCCGTAAGATTTTCTGGTGATGGTAGGTTCATACCGTTCTCAAAAATTTGTTGGCCAGCGAATGAGTTGCGAAAAATACCAGCATCATTCTGGCTACCAAAGGCTCCAACTTCGACAGCGGTGAAAGTATAACTGGCATCACATGTACGTTTTTCGTGAGAGATTTTTTAACTAAACTCAGAAGCAATTTGTATGGCATCATATTTATTCAAGTTGATTTAAAAACATACAGAAAAGCTACAATCCGTCTGGAACGGATCGTATGATACCCTATCCTCCTTGCTATATAGCCCTTATAAAGTGGGCGAGGTGATATTGCATTTTGTACTGAAATACGACTTCGAACTTTGAGGATGTTAAACGTAAAATTTCATGAAAATCTACGTTTTGATTCCACGGATTCCTTTGATTCCGAACGACATGCCATTCGACTTTAAACGGTTACAATTTCCAGTGCGGCTAACATTTGCAATGTCGATAAATAAATCGCAAGGACAGTCGCTAAGTGTTTGTGGCATCAATCTTGAAAATCCATGTTTTTCACATGGCCAGTTGTATGTCGCCTGTTCCCGTGTCGGAATACCAACAAAACTATTCATATATGCGCCAGAAAATAAAACTAAGAATGTTGTGTATCATAAAGCATTAGAATAATAAACACTATGTTTTTGGAATATCTATTTTTTTTATTAATTATACCAATTTGAATTCAGTATTCATAGTCAAGACAGGACAACGTCTGTCGGGTCAGCTAGTTTCATTATATTATAATAGATATGTATGTGTTTGACCTATGTATGTACATATGTATGTACATGCACGAACAAAGCAACAACAACAATACAAAAAAACCTCGGTTATTACTGACGATAGGAGTGATATCATTGATAAAGAATTTATATATTACATATATTTCACAACTCCTCAAAACTTCTATCCAAAGTATACGTACATATTTTAGAGGGTTTCAGAACGGTATTGTTATAAAACTCATTTCGGTTATTAATTCAAGTGCTTATATCAAATTTATAAATACATATGCATTTGTATATCATTGTTAAATAGTACGTTAGCCATTACCCACTTAAATAAGCCACAATTACCAATAGAATCATCCGGTAAAACACTATTTAGCTTCAGAACTAAAATTAATACACAAACTTGCTTCACGTGCAATAACATCTTGTTCTGGAGTTTATTAAGCGCGTAGTTTTTATCGATAAAGATGATTTATAACAATGGCTGCTTTGTGCAATTTATATCTCTACGAACGTGGAAAAACTAAACGTCTTCACAGTTATTCTATTTCATTGGACCTCTCACCTTTGTCTTTGAAGTGCCTCATATCTTTTTCTAATCGATCTCGATCTTATCAGTATATATGTATATTTCAGAAAAAAAGGAAACTAAAAGTATTTCTTACTTTTACTCTTTAAAGATGCACTTAAAGACTAGATATGAACGTACATATCCATAGTGACAAGAAGTACGAATAGATACTTATGTAGATATTCATTAGAATATAACATAGCACTACTGGTTCCAAAGTCCAAGAAAGGTCCATATTTTAAAGCATTATGCTAAAATATGTGTTTTATTGTTAGTTCTTTTTAGTATCGATTACTCATAATGAAAACAAATTCTGCAGTTATCTATAAAGTTTCTTATCGAACACAACTTCCCTTTATTGAGTCTATTACCTGTTACAAATAAAAAAGCATTCAAGACAGCCAAACCAACTTTAAGATTCAACAAAGAATCGGTTAGAAATAGTACTGGTCGACACACCCTCCGATGACCTTTCCGTCGTTGATGTATAAATATGTTTCAAGTATAAATTGAAATAATCCGTATAATTCATTGGTGTTGAAATTCGATTCTTACGAACTGGCAATCGTGGCGATAAAGACATCATACTGGCCCACTGACCGTCACAAAGATCGTCATATCGTAGAAGACCAACTTGCTGACCACCCAAATCACCCGGACCGCGACACATCGGCTGACCATCCCAGAGTTTCGGACCGGATTCCCGAATCCAACGTGCTAGGTAGAGCGCCCGACAGTCGCAATGCCAAGGGTTCTTATCCAATTTGACGGCTACCAATTTGCGAAGTCCATCCAAAGACCCATGGGGTAAATATTGTAATTTATTGGAATCGATACGCCTATGAGGTGGTAAAAAAAACTCAATATAACATGTTTAAGAAAATTTAATTCAAATTTTAAGAACTTACAGCTTTTCCAAATTTACTAAAGGATGGAAGACCGTGGACTGAAAACTTTTCAGAACATTATTATTCAGCATTAAATTTTTGAGATTTGTAAGTCCTTTGAAATCGTTTTCTTCTAGAGTTGTCAGGTTGTTTGAAAAAAATGTTAGACGTGTCAGAGATACTGTGTGTAAGAACAATCCATCTGGTATGTTCGAAAGTGAATTTTGTCCCAAAAATAGTTCCCTCAAACTGACTAGTTCTGTAAAAGCTCGAGAATCTATCTGTAAACAAATATTTACAAGTACATACAACTATTCTTTGTTATTAATAAAGTTGATGTTATCACATATTTTAAAATAGCATCTTGAAACTAGATATACCTAAAGGAACATTTAAACAATGTAAGGTACATACATCAGGTAAATTTAAACAAATAAGTCTTGCGAAATACCAGTTTTTAACACTAAAGAAAAGTTCTTGCATCTTTTCGAAGATTTTCAAGTCGGATGACTTAAGTTCTATATAAAGTCCGCTTAGAGATTTACAACTCCTTTGCTCTCTTAACAGATCTAAGTTCTTAAGTTTTTTTTTTACTTTTTTATTCTTTATAACTAGTCTGACAGAGTAAGATACAGTATCTTCTTATTACTCTTAAATGCATTTACGTCTGTTAATCTGCTAAGAGAGATCAACTTTTTAGAACGTTTTAGCTTTAGCCAACTAGACACGTTATGCCGCTTGTCCAGCTGAGATTTGCTTTCCTGAAAGCATCCAGATTCGTATACCGAAGGTAGCTTTACTCGGTAAAATAGCTATAGGTCCTACAATTTACTGGAATCTCCCTGCTTCCAACATAGGTGAATATTAAACTTGTCTGCCATCTCTGAGAGAGAAAAAGTTTAGTCTAGAACTGGTTTCGAACTATTAGAGAAAGATTCGAAGAAATCGATAACTGCTTGGCTATCTGAAAAGTTGCGAATATTTGTAGTGGATATTGTTTTTCTTGAGCCAAGATAAGACTTTTTGAAGCCCCATTAATACCGCTAGAAACACGTTACAATGATTTGGAAGACGGAAGGCGAGACTGAGATTAAATTTATCAGAGAAAACACATCCACTTACCCCGTCGGGTATTAAATGAAACAAAATGTCCAGTGCTGGAGAGGGCGTCATACAAAGGGCTTCACTTATATACAAGGAAGCTGATCGTTGAACTTTGTTTAGATAATTATGGTTTTTGGCTTTATCTAAGGCAGTTCACCAGACAGCCATCCTATACGTACGTAAGTATTGGTCTTATGACCGATATGTAGAGCCAGTGAATTATTCGAGGTTGGAAGACCCATTTGTTTCCAAAAGCCTTTTTGCAAGTGAAAAGTAGAACCGTAGCCTTTTTCATTCTTTATTAAATGCTAGATTTCCAGCTTAACTTCCTATCCAAGATTAGACCCAGATATTTTGCTTCGTTAGAGAAAGTTAGGTTTATACTATTTATAGAGTGGGGATCTATCAATTGACGGAATTTTATATTTACCAGCTTTGGGTATGAAAACCACCTTGACTTCCGTCCATATTTTTGGAATGTGGACCAGATTCACACAGTCCTTAAAATTATTTACCAACATAAGTAAAGAAGTCTTATGTATGTTACATACATACAGTTCGGCAAATATACGCTATAAAAACTGGTAACACTTAAGTGTTGTTCTTTTTTTTTTTTTTTGATTAAAAAAAATTGTTTCTTATTTTTGTTACAATTGATAAATTTAATATATAAATAAACGTTTCGTATTAAAAAAAAATATCCTATAAAGTATAAATATTCGCGATCAGTAACAGTAGCGAAAACGATTGAGCCATGTCCGTCCGTCTGTCCTTATAAACCACTTTTTAACCCTTAAATTTTGAGCTAGGAGGTTGGAAATTATTATTCGGCGTTTGAGAAAGAGAAAATTTTGCTAGTGCGATGTTCTGGTGTTCTATGGGAATGTACATAGGGCACAAAAAATTATGTAAATTAGTCCGTTTCAAAAAAATTTTAAAAGATAATCTTAAATGCAGCAGAGGTGATATCGATAGATTTATTGGCTTCTTTCGTCAAACATAATAAGATGATACTACGTACTGCTAAACTGTTTATCATTTTTAAGTTATGACACGACTGCGCATTATGTTTATTACTTGTGTATGTGCTCTGTAATTTTTTTTTTATCTATTAAATGTGTACTCACCCAACTTATTCTGTTCATTGTTAAATCCAATGTCAGTAACTGAGGTAAATATTCAAATGTCCTTCTTGAAATCGAACTCAAAAGGTTGCTGTGCAAAATTAAAGTCTTTAGGCTTTTAACTCCGTTGAAAAAGTCATCAGATATATTTGCTACAAAAAAGAAATGATATGTTATCAGAATCGTCTAAAAATCTCTTCTCTATTCAGCCCTCATAAAATGGGCGTGGCATTACGAATTTCTTCTCGAAAACGATAACTTCGAACGTTTGAGGATGTTACATGCAAAATATCGTGATAATCGGTTTTTTAATGAAAACGTGGGCGTGGCTGATCTGATATCCAAATATTTTTAATTTCATGCAAAATAGTGAAGTTATGAAAAAAGTGACGTGTCAATGGGCGGATTTTAAAAATGTTTACACTTGTACTGCTTCCCCTCCTCAAGCCAGATATTTCATTCTCCTCGTTCAAAATTTAAGGCCCAAAAAGTAGTGACATACATACCGATGTTCAAATGGACATGGCTCATTCGATTTCGTTATTGATATTGATCATGAACATTTATACTTTATAGGGTCTATCTAGATTATTTTTCTGTTATTATACAAACTATGTATATGGCATGGATGGGGTATAGAAAGTTGTGTGCAATCAAATACATATGTACATATGTATATATATTTGTTTCTGATTTTTAATCTAAAAAGTAAACAAATGGAATAAAAATGAAAATCACCTCTATTTTTGCTAGACGTGGCTAGCCGATACAAAACGAACATCGATTTACAACAATTTGCTGAAAATTATCGGAATAGACTTACTCCAGACTTATGAAAAATTACATTAAATTATTGTATTCACCGATACGAATGAAAGAGAGAATTAGGCTTCACCCATTTGCTGTTGTTCCGGGGATGGAAAGTTGACTATCTAATATAGGTTATTTGTGCTCAATTCCTAAACAACACCAACTTTTTTTTATGGTTTCACCTCAGCGTCGGACAAACACCCTAAAGTGCAATAGTGATGAAAAATCTTCTCAAAAACCACATTCAATGATGAAGCCCGGGATGGTTTAACAGTAACCAGATTCATCATAAACTACGTCGAAAACAGGCTTAACTGTAGGATCATAAACTCAGCAATTACGATAAGTTCTGTAAGGAAAATGACAACAAGA
The DNA here is from genome assembly GCA_905220385.1 of Xylota sylvarum. NCBI lineage: Eukaryota > Metazoa > Arthropoda > Insecta > Diptera > Syrphidae > Xylota > Xylota sylvarum. Next base: position 39,448,145 of record LR999959.1, read on the forward strand.
AGCAAGCCACAAGAAGGAATCCTTTCCCCATTGCTTTGGCTTACCGTCAACGAAATCCTAAGAATCTTCAGCGAAAAGAAAGTTAACAGTGTATCTTATGCAATTGATCTAGTAATATTGATAAAAGTCAAATTCTTTGCAACAATCAGTAAACTAAATAGCTTTTGTGTGGGGAAAACAGAATGGTTTGGAAGTTAAGCCATTTCACTAGGATGAAAAATATACCTAACTTCACATTACCAAAGGTAGATGACAGCTCATAGATCACTCATCTGAAGCCAAATATCTCGGCATCATATAGACTCCAAGCTATCTTGGAAAAGAAATGTTGAAGAGAGAACAAAGAAAGGAATGAATTCTCACGTCCATGCCCCTCATACGCTACGCTTCTCTAAACCCTCTACAAAGCAATTATCAATTATCAACCTGTGGAAACAGTACACCTGTGCGGCAGTGTTAAACAAAATAAAGACAAGCATGTACAGCCATGTACATACTTACTTATGTATGTATAACAAGGTAATATATACCGCACAATAACTTTCGTTTCGTTCTGCACATTTGTTAAAAAACCGAAAAATGTGCATAATTGTGACCCCAATGTGAGACCCATTAGTCAATTGAGTGAAGGATTTCTCAAAAAGCGAACGGACAACATTGATGACCCAAATAGAGAAAACAGAGTCAATTCTTAACTTAACCAGTTCAATACAGAAAGCATTGTGTTTTGCACACCTTGTCTTTAAATATAGACTCCGTAGTAGAAAAAAGGAAATACAAAAAAATAAAATGCATGAGTGGGTTGTAAAAGTTTACAATCTTATAAGCATTGGAAGTCTTGTTATTCTTACACCTGAGGCCTCATTGGCATGGAATTATAATGATAACATAGAACTGATACTATCTTGGAGATTTCACAAAGTTGTAAAAACGACCTTCAAATATCGTTCAACTGAACTACATATACATTTTGTCTTAACCCTCTACCGCATGAATTATATTTAGTGGAAAACTAAGTATTCGAGTCACAAAAATTATTACTGAAATTGGAACAAAATGTAGGTACACATAAAATTTCAACTACACCTCAATATAGCTTATTGCATAAGCTATACAAATTCTGTATAGGAGAATTTATTATCGTACAGTTATAATCCCGCACAGATTTAATAAATTACTTGAATAAATTAAAATTATGTTCAGTTTCATATTTTATTAACAGGTCTTACATATAGTATTCCATGAAAGGTCCAGTATTTTCAGATGATCCAAATATTTTAAGCTGCCAGACTTCAAAATCGAAATTTCATTCTTTGACATATCCAGCTCTTCTAAAACAATTTGATCCCTTAACATTCCGGGAGGAAAATTTTTGATTCTGTTGTCGGACAAATTTATAACAGTTAATCTTTGGACATGATTGAATAGGCTCTCGGGTATATCAGATAGAACATTCTTACTAATGTCCAGCAAATTTAAATTGCGAAGTTTCCAAAGTGTTCTGTGATCCAAATCTTCTAACTGATTGCTTTGAATACGTCTAGAGCATACACATGTATATGTAAGTATGTATGAAATAAAAATTTGTCTGTTTAAAATTTAAACTTACAATTGCACTAAACTATCCAAATCCTGAAATAAGTCGTAAGGTATAAAATCCAAGAAGTTATTTGATAAATCCAATTCATGCAATAAGGTTAAACCCCTAAAGGTGTCTTTGTGTAAAGTTGAAAGGGCATTTCGGGAGAGATCTCTGGAAAATAGATTTGCTTGCATTTATATGCGTTTGTATATATAAAACATGTTATTTAATATTTCATAGCTTACATAGAAACCATATTCATAGGAATAACTTGTGTAGCAGGAACTGACTTTAAATTTGTGTTCCAACAAGTAAAACTTTTAGTGTCAGGATTGCAACGACAAATGCCAGATGTGCAGTGATTCCATTCAATTCTACTCCCTGGTGTTAGTCTCCAAACAGGTTGCTCAACCGAACGTAGTCGGCTTTCTATCTGCCTAATTCGCTTTTGAAGATCATTTTCCAAAGTAAAAGTAGACATGCCTGAAACATGAGAGTTCTTATTTTCGGATGAATCTTTTTCGTCTTTCGCCTCCTTAGTTATAACGAATAATTGTGCTACAATTTTTAATGCCTCGCAGGCAGATATAGAACAATTAACTGAGCCCGAAAATATTGGTGGTAAAATATGACGCTTCCAAAATGTATCAAACTTGTCACTAACGCCCGAAGTTACTAAAAATAATACTAAACTCAGCGTTATAAGCCGCATTTTGGATAAACTGTTCTGCACAGTGGTTTATTTCTAACTGAAATTTGATGTATGCAAGATGCATATGAACAAATTTCAAATGCATTACTTAAAGAAATCTCCTATTGAGTAAACTAATTTAATCTGAAGTGCAGAAGATGGGAATCATTTGAATAAATAGCTAGTACCCAAGCACTGTAACTACATGCACAACTAGAAGCTCATTAGAAATGAAATTAAGTTAAGTGCCTACTTGAACCTGACAATTGGCATAAATTTAAATATTAAAAAGCACATAATAATATCTTGCAATATAGACGTGAATAATCACTGTCGTGCGCCACAGTTTGACAAATCGTAAATACTCGTATGTAGGTTGAAATTTCCATAAAGAGATAGGTAGCCATGTCTGAATCGTCGTCGAAGAAATTACTAACATTTAGATGGGTGACCAACTAGCTGAAATACTGGAATATTAGAAATTTATACAAAGAAACGACACAGGGTGAACAGTGTTGTACAATATCGGATGCATTTCATATTAAAAAATTAAATAGTTCTCTTTTCCCCGAGAAGATTACCAGCAGTTTCATCATCTTTCCACGAATAATACAAAGTGTCCGATGTCCGATGTCAAGCCGAAAATATTTTAACAACCATGCATAACGCCTGGAGAGTGGCAATTTTACAATAAGGTAGATGTATCCAAAAATAATAATTATTAAATATGTAAGTAAATAAATAAAATAAATGGGTCGTATGAAACCCTATCATCCTTCTTATTCAGCATTCAGCACCTATAAAGTGGGCGTGGCCGTATTGCACTTTATTATTGAGTTGCAAAGATAGTTTCGAACGTTTAAAGATGTTAGTACAAAATATGTATGAAAAAATTGATTTTTTTAATAAAAACGTCCCGAAAAAGTGAGTGTGGCCCCACATGATGTATGGATGAATTGTAGACAATTTGAATATATAAATATTTGGTCATGTTTTTTTTTGTTTTTTGATTTCATGTAAAATAGTGAAGCCATGAAAAACGGACGTGGCAGTAGGTGGATTTAAAATTTTTTTACACCTGTACTGTTTCTTCTGATTCTCAAAAACCGAGATATAAATTTCATCCTTATATGTAGGTCAAAGACCCAATAAGTGGTGACATACTGACGGACGGGCATGACTAAATCGTCTTCTCTATTGACACTAATCACGATTATATACATATGTATGTATATTTGTAATTTGTATTTTACTTCCCTTTATGTTCAAATACAAATAGTCCAGGGGAGGAAACATTGGCAGAAATACTCGACATGCCCGACAAAAAAGAGAAGAACGAGCAAATTTAACACCAGAATAACGAAATCACGAGCTTGAACACACACGCAGACTCAATGCACCAATGGTCAATGAAGTTGCAGTAGTTATTCTAGGAGATGTTTTTGTACAACAAGACATTAGAATAATTATGCATAAAGGCAATAATATATGTACATACAAGTTTCACATGATTCATGTCGGTCATATGACGCGTTACAATATCTGATATTTCAATTTCAAATACATTTAATTTTAATCAACAAATAATGTTTTTACTTCGACATTCAAATAAAATTAAATCTGAAAATTACAGTATGTTTCATTATTTTGATTTTGTTTATACTCCAACGCTACTTATGGCAGTTAAAATAAATTTTAGTAAAGTTATTTTTAAAAAAAAGAATTATTTATGGCAAAACCCATTCAAAATATTTCCGGGCAAAAGAACGTTTGCCGGGTCAGCTAACTAGAAAGAAGATAAGTAGCCTCAAGAGTGAAATACCAATTTATCAAAGAAACATACAGAAAAGCTACAATCCGGTTGAAACAGATCGTATGATACCCTATCCTCCTTTTTGTGTGGCCCTTATAAAGTGGGCGTGGCCAATTCGCATTTTGTACTGAAACACGACGATAACGTCGAACATTTGACAATGTTACGTGTAAAATTTCTTCAAAATCGTTTTTTTGATGAAAATGCCCCAAAAAGTGGGCGTGGCCAAAAGTGTTGTACGGGTGAATTGTAGAGAATCTGAATGCCTAAATATTTTGTCCTAACAAAATTTTTCGGTTTCATATAACTTAGTGAAGTTATGAAAAAGTGGGAGTGGGTGGATTTCAAAAATTTTTTACACTTGTACTGTATCTTTTTCTCAGAAGCCCAGATATGAAATTTCATCCTCCTAGCTCAAAATGTAAGGCCCAAAAAACGGAGACATACGGACGGACGGGCGGATGGACGGTTATAGCTCAATCGATTTCGGTACTGATACTGATCACGAATTTTTTGTCACATTAGCGCTGAGAAAAGTATCGCTAATAAATAGGCCTAAAACAAAACTCCGATTTCCCCTTGAATTGTTGAATTGAGCTAATATATAAATTTTGATTAAAATACGTCAACCTCAAAGTAGGTCTGACATATAGACCCTTATGCGCACTACTAACGAACCTACTTTTACGTAAAACGCGTGAGGTAGAGGATCCGAATTTAAAGAAATACTTTTTTTGTAAGTATTAGAATTTTCCGTTCTTTTGTATGCAGAGAAATCTACCTCTCTGCAATTTCAACTCTCGAGGACTTACAATTCTTGAGATATTTTTAACTGGAAATCAAACATAAAGGGGAAGGTATTATGTATATAAATTTAATATATCAACGGGCTATAAGGTTATAACGTATTACATTCACATATGTATATGTATAAATCCCTATGTATATATGTAGGTAGAGTGGCAGCACTGTTGGATATTGTGACGTCACTTCTTCTTGCTCTCATGTTTTGGCGATTACACAACAGTTCAGTATGAACTAATCCGTCAAGTCGAAAAGTTGTTGCCAAGCTGTATTAATATCATTGATTCTTATTTTAACTATTCCTTCTATTAACTGTTAAAGTACTGAATTATTATTTTTATACCCTATCCTAAGGGTATATTAAGTTTGATACATAGCTTGTAACATAGAGAAATAATCGAGATAGACCCTATAAAGTATATATATTCATGATCAGTATCAATAGCGAAAACGATTGAGCCATGTCCGTCCGTCCGTCGGTCACCACTTTTTGGCCCTTAAATTTTGAGCTAGGAGGATGAAATTTCATATCTGGGCTTCTGAGAAAAAGATGCAGTACAAGTGTAAAAATTTTTGAAATCCACCCACTCCCACTTTTTCATAACTTCACTAAGTTATATGAAACCGAAAAATTTTGTTAAGACTAAATATTTAGGTATTCAGATTCCCTACAATTCACCAATACAACAGTTTTGGCCATGCCCACTTTTTAGGGGCGTTTTCATCAAAAAACCAATTTTGATGAAATTTTACATGTAACATCCTCAAACGTTGGAAGTTATCATCGTAATTCAGTAAAGAAAATGCAATACGGCCACGCCCAGTTTATAGGGGCTCGATAGGATGGAGGATAGGGTATCATACGATCCGTTCCAAACGGATTGTAGCTTTTCTGTATGTTTATACCCTATCCTAAGGGTATATTAAGTTTGACACATAGTTTGTAACATAGAGAAATAATCGAGATAGACCATATAAAGTATATATATTCGTGATCAGCATCAATAGCGAAATCGATTGAGCGATGACCGTCCGTCCGTCCGTCCGTCCGTCCGTCCGTCCGTCCGTCCGTCCGTCCGTATGTCACCGCTTTTTGGGCCTTAAATTTTGAGCTAGGACGATGAAATTTCATATCTGGGCTTCTGAGAAAAAGATACAGTACAAGTGTAAAAATTTTTGAAATCCGCCCACTGCCACGCCCACTTTTTCATAACTTCACTAAATTATATGAAACCGAAAAATTTTGTTAAGACCAAATATTTAGGCATTTAGATTCCCTACAATCCACCCATACAAAAGTTTTGGCCACGCCCACTTTTTGGGGGCGTTTTCATCACAAAACCGAGTTTTGGGCCTTCAATTATTAACTAGGACGCTGAAATTTCATATCTGGGCTTCCGAGAAAAAGATACAATACTAGTGTAAAATTTTTTTACATCCGCCCACTGCCACGCCTACTTTTTTATAACTTCACTAAATTATATGAAACCGAAAAATGTTGTTAAGATCAAATATTTGGGTATTTAGATTCCCTACAATTCACCCATAGAATAGTTTTGGCCACGCCCACTTTTTGGGGGCGTTATCATCAAAAAACCTATTTCGATAAAATTTTACATGTAACATCCTCAAACGTTCGACATTATAGCTATATTTCAGTACAAAATGCAATTTGGCCAAGCCCATTTTATAGAGAGGAGGATAGGGTATCATACGATCCGTTCCAGACGGATTGTAGCTTTTCTGTATGTTTTTATAATAAAACTATTTTGTTGTATCATTGATTTTATCTGGTTCCTACATCTTTGGGGGCTCAACCTAAAAGTTCATCCTAGAAATATTTTTGTTTTTCATTAATTAATTTACGCGAACTTTTTTTTGAAATGGATTTCTGGACGGTGAATCAATTAAAAGTGGAACTGTCCAAACTAGGATTGGACACAAATGGAGTTAAGAATGTCTTATTTGATCGGCTGAAAGAAGCAAATGCTGAGTTGGCTAATAAAAAAGCGATGGAGATGGCCAAAAAGCTAGCTGAGGATATTCCTGCGGGGTCGGGTGGATCAGGCAGCGGGCAGTCATATTATAGCTCACGTGGTGCTAGGGATGATTCATCTTCTCGCTTTTCTGTTAGAGATGTGGAAGATTTGATTTCGAAATTTAGTGGTGATGATAGTTTGTCAATCAGGTCATGGCTTGCGGAGTTTGAGGATGTTGCGTTGCTGTTAAAATGGTCCGAGTTGGAAAAATTGATATTCGCTAGAAAACAGTTGACAGGTTCGGCAAAGTGCTTCATGAAAACATGCACTTGTAAGTCTTTTTACAATTTCAAAAGAATTATGTGTGCGGAATTTGAAAAAATATTTTGCAAAGCGGACATATACATATATGCGTCTATAAAATAGAAAAATGGGAAAGAATGAAAGTTTTCGGGAATATGCCCAAAGCTGAAAGTGATTGTCCTATTAAGATGACTATCGCATTGAGTGATGAATCTTCTATTTACCAAACACCACGTCGCCTTCCAATCAATGAAGCTGTAGTGGTAAAGAGCAGATTAAGGAATGGTTGAAAGCTGGAATCATTTGACCCTCGTCTTCACCGTTTACGAGCCGTGTCGTTCTTGTGAAAAAAAAAATGGTTCATTCAGGGTATGCATCGACTAGAGAGGGGTCAATGCCAAAACGATGCGAGATGGATTTTCAGTACCACTTATTGAGAGCGTTTTAGACAGTTTGGAAGATGATGTGGTATTTATAACGCTGGACCTAAGGAATGGATTTTTTCATGTGCCCATGGAAGAAAGCAGCAAAAAATTCACTGCTTTCGCTACTGCAAGATGGTGAATGGGAATTCAATTTTGTGCCGTTCGGGCTGAAAAATGGACCTGCTGTGTTTGTAAGATTTATAACTGTTGTGTTTCGGGATCTAGTCGGACGGAGGATATTAAGAACCTTCATATATGATCTCATTATATCCGGGAAAAGCAGTGAGGAATGCCTGGAAAAACTAATCATCGTACTACAGGTTGCAGCAGATAATGGATTAGTTTTCAACTGGCCAAAATGTAGGTTCCTCCAGAAAAAGGTCACGTTTCTCGGACATGTAGTAGAGAATGGTACGGTAAGTCCTTCTGAAAAAAAAATGTATGCTGTATCTAAGTTTCGTGAGCCGACAAATTTAAAAAAGCTGCAGGAGTTTCTTGGGTTAATAGGCTTCTTCAGACGTTTCATTAACTCCTATTCAATTTTGGCAAAGCCTTTAATTGATCTAACAAAGAAAAAGTGTAAGTTTATAATTGCAGCTCCTCAACGACAGGCGATCGCAGCATTGAAGCAGGCTTTGACAAGTAAACCTGTACTTACCATCTACCGTCAAGGAATAGACACAGAAGTGCATACAGATGCTAGTCAAGAAGGCATAGGAGCGATTCTTCTGCAACGTAATGACGATAACCAGTTGCATCCAGTCTTCCACTATAGTAGAAAGAACAACACAGCTGAACAGAGGTAGCATAGTTATGTGCTGGAAACTTATGCTGTCTACAAAGCACTGGAAAAATTTCGAATTTACCTGTTGGGTACTAAGTTCAGTGCTCTGACCGATTGCGCTGCGTTCCGTCAAACTGTTAGCAAAAAGGAATTACCAAACGCTGTCAAAAGATGGATCTTGTATATGCAGGATTATGACTGAGGTTAAACACAGTCCAGGATCAAGGATAAGTCATGTCGATTCGTTAAGCCGTTCACCAGCAGTGTACGCTGTTCAACAAGAGCTATTGGTTCGCATAAGGAAGGCACAAGACGCAGGCAGCTTTGTCGTGGCAATAAAAGAAGTAGTCAAGGAAAAGGACTACGATAATTTCCAGATCCGAGGTGAGTTACTTTTTAAAGAAGTTGATGGTCTCTCACTTTTAGTTGTGCAAGATGGAAACGGAAATCATTAACTTGAAAAACGATGAGGGACACTTTGGGGTACAGAAAACAATGCACCTCATTTTGCAGAATTTTTTATTCCCCAGCTAAAGGAAAAAGTGCAGGAACGCCTCAACAATTGTGTCAAGTGCATACTGGCGAACAGAAAAGCAGGAAAGCAAGAGGGATTTCTTAATCAGCTGGACAAAGGAAATAAACCATTTGATACTTTCCATCTCGATCACATTGGGCCGATGGATGTAACAACGAACCAGTACAAATACATCTTAACTGTTACTGATGGATTTTCGAAGTTTTTATGGATTTTTCCAACGAAGACGGTGTCAGCGGAGGAAACTTTACGAAGTATAAGAGAGCTGCAACAACATTTTGGAAATCATAGGCGATTCATAACTGACAAAGGGAGTGCATTCTGCTCTAACAGTTTTCAGGATTTTTACACTGAACAAGGTGACCACGGGCGTGCCGAGGGGAAATGGCCAAGCAGAACGTTCTAACCGTGAAGTTCTCCGGAGGTTAGCAACAAATTTGTATCACGAGTTCAAATTGCCATAAACAGTACGTTGCAAAGGTCGATTCAACGCACACCATTTGAAGTGCTGTTTGGTGTTACTATGTGAAAGAAAGATGACGTTAAAGTCTTGGAGACGGTGAGGCTGGAGTTACTCAAGCAACATGATGACAACAGAGAACAGATAAGATTTGATGTTCGACAACAAATTCAGAAAGTTCAATCTGAGAACAGAAAAACATTCAACCGCAAGAGAAAGGCAGCGGTTGAATATAATGTGGGGGACATAGTAGCTATAAAAAGGACGCAATTTGTGGCGGGTAACAAACTATTTTCGAATTTTCTATGTCCATATGAAGTCGTTTCTAGGGGCAGAGGTGGACGTTATTTGGTAAGGAAAGTTGCAGCTCATGAAGGCCACAACACCACTACTACCAGTTGCGATTTTATGAAGCGTTGGCGAAGTGACAGCAGACTTGATAGTGAAAGTAACCATTAATCCGAGACGAATGAAATGCAGGATGGCCGTATGTAGGTAGAGTGGCAGCACTGTTGGATATTGTGACGTCACTTCTTCTTGCTTTCATGAATTTTGGCGATTACACAACAGTTCAGTATGAACTAAGCCGTCATCATTTTAACTATTCCTTCTATTAACTGTTAAAGTATTGAATTATTTTTTTTTTTATAATAAAACTATTTTGTTGTATCATTGATTTTATCTGGTTCCTACATATATACGTACATACGTATATATACATACGTATGTGTATTGAAACTAAGCCAGCCAATAACTTTTGTCCTTCGGGCCAGGAGTTTCGAAGGCAGTTGTTTATAGATCCAGCAGAGTAGAAGCATATATCCAAAGATACCGTTCATCGAATTTCCCTTAGAATATTTTAGGTGAAGTTTAAATTTACACCGAGGTATGTAAGGACGACTGAAATCTTTTTTTAACATCAAAAGTCCCGGTACGTTCGTTAGCGACCTTAATGGACCAGGAAGAATTCTCCATCGTTAATTTGCACAATCTGACGAGTTTGGTAGGGATGCCAAAACTAGACATGACTCTGTATGATACCTCTGTAATTGACTCAATTGAGTTGGTCTCCTTTTTTGTGGATCGCGCAAATGGCACTGAGATTCCACTCATCAGGCATACACTCATCTGACCAAATCTTAGAAATGAGTTAGTGTATGTTCTCTACCAGATCATTTTTAGCTGCTTTGAACAGCTCGGCTGGCAGCCGTCAGGTCCATTAGGTTTGTTGGACTTAAGTTTGAATATTGCTATTCTCACCTCATTTTGGTCAGGTGGACGGCAGTTTTGGCTGCCATCGTCTTGATTGAATGGTTCATTCTGCCTGACAGCGGGACGTTGGTCTTCGTCGCTGTTATACACTCTGCAGAAGAAGTTTGTCCATGTTCTCAGCACCGACTGTGACTCTACTACTACAATATTACGCTCCCCGTGTTTTTTTTTTCTTCTTTCGGAGAAGCCGATGTTCTTCCCGTCTCTTCTGCTCATATAACTCTTTTTCTTTGCTGCACCGCTTTGTATGCCTGTTGTTTAGCTGCATGTGCTTGCCGGCATTCACACCAGGGGTTTCTTTGTGGTCGGGTGAAAACCAGCAGATCAGTTGCAGTACTTCTGATGGCATGTTGGCATCGTTCCCACTGGTCTTCGGTACTTGGTGCTGGCGGCATAGAAGTCGTTGACAGATTTGGGTATACGCGGTCGGCGAAGATTCTGGAGATCACTTGCGATTGCAGCTTTTCGACTTTAAGTCTTCTCACAGCAATTCTTCTTTGTTGAGGCGTTCGGGATATTCGCATTCGTAACTTGGCTGCAATAAGGTAGTGATCCGAGTCGATGTTAGCTGCTCGAAAGATTCGGACATCCAGAATACTGGGGACATGCCTTGCGTCGATCGCAATGTGATCAACTTGGTTGACCCTTTGATAATCAGGAGATCGCAATGTCGCCTTGTGGATATTGAAATGTGACGTTACTCCACACCACAAAGTCAATAAGCCTAAGCCCGTTGCCAGACGTGGTGTCGTATAGGTTTTCCTTGCCAACTGTCCTACCAAAGATGTCCTCCTTTCCAATTTTGGCGTTAAAATTGCCTACCACGATTTTAACATCATACTTAGAACGTTGCTCATATTTTTTGTCAAGGAGCTCGTGAAGACATTCTTTGGTGGCGTCTTCCTTGATGTCTGCGCGGGCATGAATGCATATTAAGCTTATGTTGACGAATTTAGCCTTGATGCGGATTGTCATAAGACGTTCGCTCACGTGTCGAAGGCACAAGACTTTTTGCCTAAGTGTGCCGCTTATGACAAATCCCCATCCGAATAAGCTCTGCTTCTGTTCTCTATAGCAATCACTGTCCAAAGCCCAGCCTATCCCATCGCACATCCTGGAGGGTGGTGATATCTGCATTATATCTTGTTTCATTTTCCAAGCTCATTAACAGTGATATCATCCTTTTCCGACGCACAACTTCCAACCTGGAGGACCACTTCCTTTTATATTCCTAGGACAAGGGACTGGATTCTCTGTAGTTAATAACCTTCTTCAGGGATATAAGAGCTACCGTTGACCCATTAAGGGTTCATCCGCCACCAACTCTTTTCCAATATTCAATATTGAAGATCCCTAAAGACCTGGGATTCAAATATGTTGAAGGAGCTTTACCTAAACATCTCAAAAATCTCTTGAGTGATGGCTGTAATATAGAACGGACTCGATAATCAGCTAATGCTCCACTGGAGAGAGAGGGCCCCAAACAACCTATACCCAACTAGAGATTCATTAAGGAAAATATTGACTTAGTATTGATCCAGGAGTCTTGGACCTTCCAGGGAGCCATCAAACGACCCACAATAAAAAACTTTAAATTGGTTTACTGTGGTGGCTCGCATAGTACAATTAACATATGTAGTTCCCATTTCAAAATTCGTTTGGTAGTTCTTTTGAGATAGAAATATTTTGAGTGATAGTCGGTCCACTCTGCAAGTAACCTTATCTAAACTGTGCACTTCTATTATAATAGGATTACTATATATTCCTGATTATATTCTTAACTCCATTTGGCTTTTTGAGATGTACCTGTACCAACGCAGTACGGAAAGGAAAAACAATCTGGGGTCCAAGCAGCATCCAGACATTATTGCCTCCACTCACCTGCTTTTGGAAACATTCGTTAGCGTAGCCAGCGTATAGTCGACTTGCAAAACCTTTGTGCCACTACTAACACCGATGCCACCGTAAAAATGGAACTTTCACCACAACCCTGGATCACAGCATGCATGTCGGTTATTTACCCGAAGTTACCTGGAATCAAATAATAGCCCAAAACATCACCAAATGATCGTCGACGAGCACACAACAAAGCACACACGAGGCCTTTGTTGACAATTAATTTGTCAGATTTTGGCGTTCGTCATAAAAACATTGGATTACATTGGATCAAGCGAGGTGCGAAATAATTTAGGCAATTGAGGTTAAGGTATTTGAATTTTCTCAACATTTTACCCATCAGTAAAATAAAAGAAAATGTTATGCAAAAAACGATACAAAGGGTAGAATCTTCGGAAAAGGTTTTTGGGCGGAGATATAGCCGTGGGAAGTTTGGCAAAGAAGTTTGGTGAACAGATGGCAGTTTCCGGAGTGATGACGGGAGAGTGGAAGGTGTCAGGAAACCAGCGAAGGGACATTTTTTTAATTTAAAAAATAAGAAAATCAATAAAATAAAAGCAAATTTTAACCAAATCAGGTTTCTTAAATCATCCTCTATTCTCCTACGCAGGTCGGATCAGCTTCGGCTCTCACCTCTTGTAACAATCTGTATCTGATCATGGTTCAAGGCATCGATCTCTTCTATATGACCCACATAGCTATGTCCGTAATAAAATACCAGTTGGATACATGAATATATATCCATGGTAATCGTAAATTTACCACTTAGGTATATTATTTTTTTTTTAATTTAAAAGACCAGGTATGCTTGAATTTAATATCTGAATGAATTTAATTGATATACCCACAATTAATGTCATAATGCTTCAAGTTATTAATAATTATAATGCTTCCTTTGTACAAAAAAACAAAGACAATTCAAATTCTACTTGTTTTATTCTTATTCTTAATAACATTCAATAACTTTTAACAACTAAATATCAGAGTATATTTCATATATTGGATGTATGTACGTAAATGTATATTGTTAGCTTGTTTGTAGCATGCAAAGGTTTTAATTTTAAAGTTTCTTGCTTTACAGGCATTTATTTTCATTTAACATTCAGTAAATAATAAATAGAAAATGACATATGTATGTATGTACTTTAGTCACCAAAATTCAAATGTTATGGAAAACATGCTTAAATTTAGCTGCATCAAGAACAAAAAATTGTTAAAAACACAAATTAATAAACTACCCTAGACTATGTTATGAATACAAATCAATACAAGAGTTCTCCCTAGTCAACTTCCAGCTTTCTAAAACTTCCAACAACACCAGCATCTATATCACCAATGTCGTTACCGGCAAAATTGACTGCCTCCTTTGTAACTTCTATATACATGTCGTCCAAAGCTAAAATAGCTGCTCTTCTTTGCAAAAGTTTTTCTTTAAATTGTTTGATCATCTCGGATAGTGGAACAACGCCACCATATTCTTGAGGTAGAATAGCTGGATTAATTTTTGTTTTCAATGCATCTACTGATTTATGTACCTGTGAATAAAAACAATACTCATTAAATTAAGTCTTTTGAAATGTTACTAAAAAGAATGTAGATATGTATGCTTATTCATCCCTTTTTATAAACACAATCCCACTTTGAAATAATAAGAACCAACGCATACATAGTACATACACGTATGTAAATACGTAGATATACATATGTACGTACATTCATATTGTGCATATGGAGTACTGCATATGGTAGTAGTGTATGTGGAGAGTACACTACTGGCGCACCATTTAATGAAATAGGTATAGCATTTAATAAATACATACCTATAGTAGCAAACAGATGTATAACATGTTCAATATTCTGCTTCATAAGATCCCACATACATGCAATGCAAGACATAGTGCTCTGAGAACCTTTGCCTAAAGCCCTAAGACCTAAGACAGATTTGCCAGGTTGCCCCTGTTTGAACAATAACGTTGGGAACAACGTTACCCTTATTTATAAAGGGGTATACCGATCTTAAATATGGATAAAGTTACATTAAGGAATATAGAATGAGCTTCGAAACGGATTGTGATGTTATAATTCATCAGAACAAATGGTCAAAATGTTTCGATCCGAGCAGATGTAAAAAAAATTAACACGATAATTATATTTTTCGTCTAACTTAAAAATGTTATTTATTGTTTTAATTTTTCCGTTATCTCCTAAAAAATGAACAGTTTGGTGCGGTCTTTTGGCTGGTGGAGTCATCGAATCATATTTGTTCACAAATGAGTCTAATCAGCGTATAACGGTCAATGATATAAGCTATAGAGCCATGATTAATAACTTTTTCGCTCTCCGATGGAATGGCATGTACATTTGTGGAAGAGATTTGGTTTCAGCAGGATAGCGCTGCGTGACATCTTGTGACTTGACGCCTCTTGATTATTTTCTTTGGCAGTACGTAAACTGGCTAGTCTACGTTGATAAAGCAAAAACAATCGACGCACTAGAAGCCAACATTATTCATGTTATTGAGGACATACGGCCACAAATGCTTGAAAAAGTAGTCGAAAACTTTGTCTTTCGGATGGTAGTCATCAGATCCAGCAGTGGTGGCCATATGCTTGTATTTAAAAATTAATTGCAGAATGTATTCTCTTGGTTGAATACGAAAAAGTGACTGTTTGAAGAAATTTAATGGGCCTTACTAACAACCAAATCTAGTACACGGCTTAAGTATAATCTCCACATTTTCCAAAATGTGTGTACCAATAACGAATTTAATAGTCGGCTTTAGTGCTAGTAAGAAGTTAAATTTTAATGTACAGAAAGTCATGTTTAATTTTACAAATATGTCATTAAAGACCAGAGTAATGCCAATGTACTAATTTAATAGCACGAACAATACTAAAAAGGATTAGATTTGGTATGTAGAATACTAAAATTATTGAATTTAGCTGAAACTGTATAAGCGTTATTCGATTTTCATGAATTTTAAAAAAATCCTTAATCTTCATTATTATATACTGAAATACTTTACAGTAAAAATGTGTTTTTCATGAATGTTTCATTGAAACAATTAATTACTACATATTTCGTTATACAAAGTTATTGTTTGGTGAAAATAATGTTAAATTAAAGTTTTAAAAATAATTGTTATGTAATCCAGTTTCCATTTAGGAGGGAAAATGGAACCAACAAAGAGTATTAACTTCAGTTCATTGGTATCACTTGTATGAACAAGCCAAGAAAACAATATCAGCTGATTTTCTTTATTTTAACTTTCGAATGCCAACTGTGTAGGAGTCTCCTGATATTGGTATCTAAAATAAACATTCAATTCAATTTTAAATTATAACCACTGTCCTCATAGCACAATGGAAGAAAATAAAAATTCAAATTCAAGTGCAAATATGAAACGTCAAACCAATATTATGTAGTAGATTCAATGAAAATGTAGTAAATTCTTTGAAAGAGCCAAGTTTAAGTAAAAGCGGACTATTAAAACATTATTAGTACACTTTAGACTTAAGTGTGTATTAATATTTAAGTCGACACCTTTTTTAAGTCACGACTAATGATTCGCTGTTAGTAAGGCCCAATGTGTTTTAAAAAAAACACCGTTTACATGGTGGTATTCAGACTGAGTTAAAAAAAACACCCTTTACATGGTGGTATTTAGACTGAGTGGATGTCTAGTGCTAAGTATCTTGGGGAACCTAGAGCTAGATAAAACACTAAATATCGATTTGTATATCAATGAAACTATATCCAAAATCAATACACTTCAGACGTTATATCCATTTATAACCTGAAAATCGAATCTTAACAATGAAAATGACTTAATTATTTATTAGACTATTTTCCAAGCTATTTGATTGTATGGGTCACCTGTTTGCAGAAAGTGCGCAATAAGCAACGTTCGTAGATTCCAAGTTGCACAAAAAAAGGTCCTCAAAATGATTTTAAATCTTGCCTTGCATTTTTCTACAGATGAGTTACATTCCTTGGCAAATGTCGCTCTTAGAATCAGGTAATTATTTGATCGCTAATCTTTATCTTAGATCTAAGTAGCTGTTTAAATAATCATATTTATCTATTTATATATATTTTTTTTATATATTTATTTTTGTATTTATTTATTTATATATTTTCTTTATCTACTTATTGATTTATTTATCTGATTATTTATTTTTTATTTATTTATAGAACTATTTATATGTTGATCTGAATCAGATATTGTCTTCATCCTTTTTTTATGATCACCTGTTCGGGCGGAAAACTTAATTCAAAACATACGGAGTTACAAATATATATTATTTTTCTTTCTTCATTTGTAAGCTTCAAAAACTATTCGATGTATGTTGGTACTGCCCATTTATACACTTACTTTCTTGAAGTATTATGTCTGGGTTCATTACTTCTCCGTTATATACCTAGGTACATATGAATGCGCATACTATACGCCAATATTTTCCTATATCTACAGTTACTTACAATTGTTCTTTTCTTTAATTTTTCACTGAGCATCGAAACTCCAAATTCAATTATCTTGTTGGCATAATGTGGAATATTTATAAAGTGCGTTTCCTTGTGTCTCATTGGTGTTGAATTCTGTGTAGAACAACAAAACAAATATTTAAAATAAATTGCAATACACATTTAACTTTCACTTGCCTGTATGCACTTTATAATACTTCTCAAGTCAGTCAATGACCACAGACTCACGAATCCCATATTCATTCCAGATTCGTCATTTATGTAAACATATCCCGCCACTTGTGATTCCTCATCGTCAAGCAGTGCTTCACAAATGAGTGAGTGTATGCGAGCCATCTGAACTGATGTGTACTTGTAAGGATCAAATCTGCCTCCTACAGAAAAAATTACTTGTCGCCCGAATTCATCGCGCTCCGGAAGGGGTACCAAGTATCCATTTTCAAAAAT
Source organism: Xylota sylvarum (assembly GCA_905220385.1). Lineage (NCBI taxonomy): Eukaryota > Metazoa > Arthropoda > Insecta > Diptera > Syrphidae > Xylota > Xylota sylvarum. Next base: position 39,465,621 of record LR999959.1, read on the forward strand.
TTCATTAAGTGCGGGATCTTCAATATCTAACTTTGAAAACCATTGAGGAAAAAGTTGCCGGATCGTAAGATAACGTTCGAGCATCTCGCAAGCTGCAGGTACCGAAAACTTTTTGGTTCTCAAAAATCTTAATAGAAAAATGGAATCCGTCCGGCATTTCTTGATATGTGGGTGTTTTGAAATCCATTCACGAAATTGCGCCAAAGCTTGTCTTCTAATATTGTCGTCCTCGTGAAGTTCCTCCTTTGCAACTGCTCTCAATTCAGGACTTAATTTACATACATATGGATCATATTCTTCGGGTGTAGTTGATAAGTTTGTGGTATGAATGACCTCGGTTTCTAGCACTGAAAGTAAAATAATAAAAACAATCAGTAGAACATCAGTGAGAAAATTATAAAGAATTTTATAATTCTGGTTACTGTTTGGAGGTAGTTGAGCGGTTATAAATAATGGCAGTACACCTTTATCCATTTCAGTAAAGATCAATTTATCTTTATGAGTAAAATAAAGTGCATTTTTTTTATTGAAATGTACATAATCCTAACTTTGCCTCTCTGTCTGTTTATCTGTCGGTATAGTTGTCTCTTCTTTAAACTTCAAATCTGAGATCTATGAGCTCATTACAATTTTCATTCTAACCTCAAAATTAAGGGTACTTTACTTATAGCCGATTTTACTAAAAATATAAGGCATATGCAAGCATTTGGCGTATCAAATTTTGAAACCACCACGCCCCGTTTTTAAAAGTCCAATCTTATCTTAAATACTATAAAATCCAAAACGCTAAGGCTACAAAAGTCCTTGTAATCACAGTTTCTCAAAAACCCCTGAAATTAGAAACTTGAAATTTCGCACAGTAATTCCTTATAACCTCTATATGTTCGATAAGAAGGGATTTTTCGAAATTCGAGATCTAAGTGGGGGAAAAGGGGTTTATTACGAATTTTCCGTCATTAAAAAATGTTTACACAGCCCTAACTAAATAATGGCTTATCAAATTGAAAAACAAAAAAAAATTGTTTAGTAAATTCGTCCCCGATTCATTTAAGCTATAAATCATGCTTCTGCGTTGTTCTAAAGCTGAGCAATGCTCATAACATCCAATCAAATCATCCCAATAATTTTCCTTCACTGGAGACCACAGCCAGCAGACGTGCTCCAGTTGCTATCATTGTGTGTATGTGTGTGGGTGCGCGCACATTGACTTGATCGTTTTTGAATTTCAGTCATGCTTCTTTATAAGTAAAAACGTTTGGCATGTTATCAATTTTATTAATTCTGATATTAATAGGAGAAGAAAAGTGATGATAAGTACATACATATATGAAACCGGCGATCCTACCGGAGAAGGAGGATCTCTACATGCCTCTCGCTACGTGTAAACTCTTATTTAAGCAATATTTGATTAACACTACTAACCGCAGGTGGTCGAAATGTACCACGAAACAGATCTGGCCCAAGCTGGATCTCAAGCGCTCCAATAGTCTAATAAGACTAAAGAAATCCCTCATCAGCACAATAGTAGGTGTCATTACGGAACACTGTGCCATAGGGAGACATGCCTTCAGGCTGGGTCTCCCGACAAACGAACTCTGTAGAAGCTGCATGGACGAGGAAGAGGAAGAGACTATTCTTCACCTCCTATGCACTTGCCAAGCTCTCCTTCAACTGGAAGGAAACTGTATCTAGGAGAGTACTTCTTCGACAACCTTGGCGAATTAGCTAACATACATAAGTATTAACCGCTTTATAATAAGCTCATGTTGGTTCAACGGGTAGTTGAAGACACTAGATACTGTGGTATCACAATGGGCCTATTCTGGCCTAAGTGTGGCTGCACTTTCTGAAGCCTGCCAGCCGAACCCATCCTAACCTATGTATGTGGGAAAGTGATGTACCCTTGGGTCCGCACCCAACATAAACGAAAAGGCGAAGAACAGACAGGAAGGCGGACAGTGAGAGGTAGAGCACAGTTTCTTCTCGGCGGTAGAGTTGAGTGGTTGCCGGTCATAGTGGTCATTATTTTTACCTTTGGAATTCTTCTAATAAAGCATAATATCGATATATGTATGTAATATAACAATATTATAGAGAAATCGTCTTTTTATTGAACTTTACATGGGGGCTCAACCGGGATTCCGCGAGTAAAAAAAAAAAAAGGAGACGGTGGCTGATGTGTGTCGGAAAAAAGAATCGTTAGTGCTGTAGTGCGCAAAAGTGCAGTAGACACAAAAAAAATCGTAAGAGACTGGTAACGGTGGTTGTTGCGACGCGCAGTTGCATTCGGACGTTTAGGCAAACAGCGACAGAGGGTCGCCATAAAACGAAAACGAAAAAAAAACATACAGAAAAGCTACAATCCGTCTGGAACGGATCGTATGATACCCTATCCTCCTCTCTATAAAGTGCGCGTGACCAAATTGCATTTTGTACTCAAATATGGCTACAACCTCGGACGTTTGAGGATGTTACATGTAAAATTTTATCAAAATCGGTTATTTGATGAAAACGCCCCCAAAAAGTGGGCGTGACCAAAACTGTTCTATGGGTGAATTGTAGGGAATCTGAATGCCTAAATATTTGGTCTTAACAAAATTTTTCGGTTTCATATAATTTAGTGAAGTTATAAAAAAAGTAGGCGTGGCAGTGGGCGGATGTAAAAAAATTTTACACTTGTACTGTATCTTTTTCTTGGAAGCCCAGATATGAAATTTCAGCGTCCTAGTTAAAAATTTAAGGCCCAAAAATCGGTTTTGTGATGAAAACGCCCCCAAAAAGTGGGCGTGGCCAAAACTTTTGTATGGGTGGATTGTAGGGAATCTGAATGCCTAAATATTTGGTCTTAACAAAATTTTTCGGTTTCATATAATTTAGTGAAGTTATGAAAAAGTGGGCGTGGCAGTGGGCGGATTTCAAAAATTTTTACACTTGTACTGTATCTTTTTCTCGGAAGCCCAGATATGAAATTTCAGTGTCCCAGTTAAATATTTAAGGCCCAAAAATCGGTGACATACGGACGGACGGACGGACGGTCATCGCTCAATCGATTTCGCTATTGATGCTGATCACGAATATATATACTTTATAGGGTCTATCTCGATTATTTCTCTATGTTACAAACTATGTGTCAAACTTAATATACCCTTAGGATAGGGTATAAACATACAGAAAAGCTACAATCCGTCTGGAACGGATCGTATGATACCCTATCCTCCTCTCCATAAAGTGCGCGTGATCAAATTGCATTTTGTACTCAAATATGGCTATAACCTCGAACGTTTGAGGATGTTACATGTAAAATTTTATCAAAATCGGTTTTTTGATGAAAACGCCCCCAAAAAGTGGGCGTGACCAAAACTGTTCTATGGGTGGATTGTAGGGAATCTGAATGCCTAAATATTTGGTCTTAACAAAATTTTTCGGTTTCATATAATTTAGTGAAGTTATGAAAAAGTGGGCGTGGCAGTGGGCGGATTTCAAAAATTTTTACACTTGTACTGTATCTTTTTCTCAGAAGCCCAGATATGAAATTTCAGTGTCCCAGTTAAATATTTAAGGCCCAAAAAGCGGTGACATACGGACGGACGGACGGACGGACGGACGGACGGACGGTCATCGCTCAATCGATTTCGCTATTGATGCTGATCACGAATATATATACTTTATAGGGACTATCTCGATTATTTCTCTATGTTACAAACTATGTGTCAAACTTAATATACCCTTAGGATAGGGTATAAAAAGAAGTGCAAAAGTGATCGCCAAGCTGGGAAGTGGTTGGTGCACAAAGTTAAAGTGCACATTGCAGTAGAACAGTGGACAGTGTAGTGGTTGTTGCACAAGGTTGAAGCGTACAGTAGAACAGTAGTGGTTGGTGCACAAAGCTGAAGTGTACTGTAGAACAGTGTGGAGTTTCCGGTGTTGTGGTTGGTGGACAAAACTTTGAAGTTGGTACGAAAACCAGAAGTGGCAATATCGAGTATATCCGGTGCCTGGAGCAAGTATTAGCTAAACGAAAGTGTGTGCTGCAACCAGAGGTGGGGAATTGCATTTAGTGCATTTTGCGAGTGGTTCGTGAACATCGTTGGATCGTTGCTGTTGTTTTTCAGTGGTCGTGTATCAAAATGAGCATTTGCAACAAAAAAAACAGTTACGGCGCTCAAGTCATCAGTTCAATGCCAACGCATCAGTTATAGATGACGTCGACAGTCATTTAAGTGCGGCGTTATTCGAGTCAACAATAAAACCATTCAGCGGGGATGGTCGGCAACAAATCAGAAAGTGGTTCGGCGATTTTGAAGAACAAGCGGAAGTGTTCGGATGGGACGAAATTAAAAAATACTTATGGTGCGAAAGATCGTTATTCGGTTCCGCGAAACTTTTCGTCGATTGCGAGCTGAAACCTCGGTCTTATAAAGAATTGAAAACGGGCTTAACGGATGAGTTCGCCGAATCAGTATCATCGGCAGACATTCACAGAGAACTGAGAGCGCCGAAAAAGTTACCAATGGAATCCTTTCGTGAATATTTATATTGTTTAATCGAAATTGGAAGCCAAGATGATGTCGAGGACTCCGCAATCGTTGAGTACGCGATCGATTGCATACAGGACAGGCAAATAAACAAGCTGGTGTTATATGAAGCAAAGACCGTCGCGGAATTAAAAGAAAAACTTAAAATTTACGAGCGTATGAAAGAAAAACAACGAGTTCGGAACGGTCAAAACGCGTGTGACAAAGGTGATCGGATAAGCAATAGTCAAAGAAACGTGGCAAAAAAAAGTGGTAGAAGTTGCTACAATTGCGGGAGCAAGGAGCACGAATTTCATAGCTGTCCGGATAAGGCCAAAGGCCCTAAGTGCTTCAAATGTGATACTTTTGGACATCGTAGTTTCGAGTGTGGTCGAAGTAGGAACGAACCGAATGTGAATGTGGTCTCGAAAAACAGAATGTGCAAGATAGTGGAAGTAAACGGTTTTCGAGTAGAAGCTCTCGTAGATACAGGCAGTGACCTCACCCTGATCAAAGCAGACGTAGCGGCCAAAATTAAGAACAAAAATGACGGATATTGTGAGACCTCAATCTCGGGGCTGGGCGGTAAGCTATTGGCAAAGGGCGTCTTCTACGCTAAGGTGGCGATAGACCAGGTAATTTTTTCCGAAACCAAATGTTACATTGTAGAAAGTAGTTGCATGCAGTACTCCATGCTTATCGGTAGAAACATCATAGACCAAGTCAATTTATTTGTCGGACAAGAGGGAGCCGTTTTTAAAGAAGGGCCTGAGCAAGGCGATGCTAGCTGTTTTTTTATCACGGATCGAGGTGAACGATGTCGACGAGTTGGATCTAAATCACATTACGAACTGCAGCATAAAGGCCGAAGTGGCTCAGTTGGTCGGGATATATTGTCCAAATAAAGTCATACAAAGTTCGGTCACGATGAAGATTCTAGTAGCAGACGACGTACCAGTGTGACAGCATCCTAGGCGGTTAGCTCAGGTAGAAAAACAATTTGTTGAGAAGCAGGTTTCAGAGTGGTTAGATAATGGGATCATAAGCCAAAGCGCCTCGGATTACGCCAGTCCTGTGGTGTTGGCGAAGAAAAAAGACTCATCATATCGCCTTTGTATCGATTACATGGGAATCAACAAAAAAATCGTCCGTGACCGTTATCCCTTACCCCTCGTCGAGGACCAGCTGGATCTATTGGGAGAGGCGGTTCTATTCACAACTCTAGACCTGACAAATGGATTTTTTCACGTGGACGTAGAGGAGGAATCGCGGAAATACACTGCCTTCGTGACGCCAAGTGGGCATTACAATTTCAACAAGGTCCCATTTGGGCTGTGCAACTCGCCAGCTGTCTTCCAGAAATTTATAAACCAAGTAGCAGCGCAGAACGGTTTAATCATCAGGTGGAAAAAATGTCAAATGTTGCAGTCCAAGATTGAGTACCTAGGTCATGTTATCGAAGCGGGCACTATAGCTCTCTCTATTTCCAAAATAAAAGCAGTGTTGAATTTTCCCGTGCCTAAAAATGTTAAGCAGCTACAGAGTTTCTTAGGTTTAGTAGGGTTTTTCCGAAAATTCGTAGATTCTTTTGCTATTATCGCTCGTCCTTTAAGCGAATTAACTAAGTCTGGGGTTAAATTTGAATTCAGACCGTCGCAATTCACCGCTTCGAGTCTCAAAGTATGTTTCTGTTCCAGGCCGGTGTTGTCTATTTTTAGGCATGGCGCAACAACAGAGTTACACACCGATGCGTCAAAAGTAGGGTATGGTGCAGTTCTACTCCAAATTTCGGATGAGGATAATTTATTGCATCCAGTGTACTATATGAGTCGAAAGACGTCCCCAGCGGAGCAAAAATATTCAAGCTACGAGCTAGAGGTCTTGGCAGTCGTTGAAGCAGTAAGCAAGTTTAGAGTCTATCTGCTAGGATAGCCATTCAAACTCGTCACCGACTGCAAAGCATTTGAACTAACCTTGAAGAAGAGGAATCTCCAGCCAAAGGTAGCACGATGGGCGATGCTGCTGGAAGAATATGAGTACACCGTGGAGCATAAGAGTGGATTCAGACTACGTCACGTCGATGCTCTGAGTCGTTTTCCAGTTTCGTTGGTTGTACAGCTGGATGATGACACAAGTTTCGTAGAAAGGGTTCGAATGCCCAACATAATGACTCAAATCTTAAGGCTTTAATGGACAGCGTAGTTTCGGACCCGAAGGGTGGATATGTAGTCGAAAGTGGAATCTTGTATAAAGTTGATGATGGTGAAAGACGATTCGTAGTACCGGAAACGATGCAAATGGAGCTGATTCGAAGGGCGCACGAAAGAGGTCATTTCACAGTCAAGAAAGTGAAGGAGCTGCTGTTGAAAGAATTAAAAAAATTGAGAGATTCGTCGAATGCTGCGTCCCGTGCATCCTGGCGGAAAGGAAGAGAGGAAGGAAGGAGGGTTTTCTACACCCGATACCGAAAGGAGAGAAGCCGTTAGATACTTTGCACATGAATCATCTGGGACCAATGGTGGCAATTGGCAAGGGGTATTTACTATCAATAATAGATGCTTTTACAAAACTTTTATTTCCGGTGAAAACTCTGTCGGCGGGAGAAGTCATCAAGAAGCTGCAGATAATTTGGGAGACATTTGGGAATCCTAAAAGACTGATAGTGGACCAAGGCGGGGCTTTCATAGCCAAGGAGTTCATCTGCTACTGCGAACAAGAACACATTGAGGTGCTGCACACTACCGTCGGAGTTCCGAGAGGTAACGGGCAAATAGAACATGTGCATCGTATCGTTATTCCCGTTTTAACGAAGCTAACACTCGAAGCGCCAGAAAAATGGAACAAAGAAGTTAAAAACCGACATACATATCACCGATCGATTAACCAATCCCCTATGAAATTGATGACAGGAGTTGACATGCGGCTGCAAGAAGACACTAACATTCGAGAACTAATTGAAGACGAGTTCAGGCAACAATTCGAGAAGGAGCGTGAAGATCTACGAGAGGAACCTAAGAAGAATATCTTAAAAGTCCAGATGGAAAACAGAAAATCATTTGACTGCAAGCGGAAGGCTGCTCCAAATTACAATGTAGGTGACCTTATTGCTATCGAAAGGACTCGGTGTAGGCCTTAAGATCCGTCCCAAATATCTAGGCCCCTATAAAATCACCAAAATAATAGAACCAGATCGTTTCGAAGTCCACAAGGTGGGTGAACATGACGGCTCGAGGAAGACATCAACAAGCATCGACAAAATTAAGAAGTGGGGGGACTACCAACAAGTTGATGACAACAACCGTCAAGACAGCCGAGTCTGGGAACGTGATATACCCCTGGGTCCGCACCCAACATAAATGAAAAGGCGAAGAACAGACAGGAAGGCGGACAGTGAGGAGTTTCTTCTCGACGGTAGAGTTGAGTGGTTGCCGGTCATAGTTGGTTTTTTTTTATCGTCACACGGCCATACGTTTATTTTTCATTTTCTTTTTTTACCTTTGGAATTCTTCTAATAAAGCATAATATCGATATAATATAATAATATTATAAAGAAATCGTCTTTTTATTCAACTTTACATATATATGAGACAGACATTTCAGAGGCCGACTGGCCCATTCTTTCTTTTAGTATGCATGAACGATTATTTTTTTCAGAAGATAATAAAAAAGATTCAAAAATCCTCCAAGCACCATCGATTTCTTCGCCGAATACATACAATATCTACATACAATATCTACATATGTTATGTACCTTTGGAAGGTATTTTATTACCTCTGGAGAAATTATAATTTTGTAAGATGAAACAGAGAACGGAAGTAGCCGAACACTCTGGTAAAAAAGACCATGTACTCGGCAGGATTTATATTGTTCATCCGATCAACGTCAAGTGCTATTACTATCTACTATTAGCTGTTTACATTCATCCTACATTCCACTAAGTTTGCAGGGACTATTGGAAGAGGGAAGATATTGGAACCAGATAATGGAAGCTTTTGTCTCTGATTTATGTTATTAAGATCTGTTCGCTATAATGCTGGTTTTTGCGAAGGTCTGGGTAAAGATATAAAATAGCAGTTAATTGTTGAATATAGTGGTTCGCGGTGGGATATTAACCCCTTAATCACTATGAATTACCACAGCCCTTTTGAAACTCCTGTCAACCTTCATTACTTAAGAGAAATGTCATATGACATAGATGATCTATGAAACTACCCACTTCTCAATTGCAAGAGGACATTTTATAATGAAATCATTCAAAGTTTCAAAACAACAGATGATAACTTAGACACTGCAGGGACGGAAAATATTTTTCTTAATAACCTGTTGCTTGATAAAGTAAGAGCATTGATGTCGCTTCGTCTGGAATAGCTGCAACACTTTTGGAGTAGGATTGCACATTCAGTATTCAAACTACATATCAATTCAAACACATTTGCAAGACCTCTTCGCAACATATAAAAGTAAAGTCCTATGTAATGTCATAGTCTGGGATGAGTGCACTAAACCAATTCCAAGGCTAAGGGAGCGGACTATACTAACAAAAAAAATTATGCAATCGAAATTAGCGCTTAGCTTTCGCTTAAATTAAATGCTTTTGATATAACCTGCAATTCTATTGGCACAGTAGATAGTAGATATCGAAGAAATAAAATAAATAAACATTTGGCGCGACAGGTCCATGGGACCCAGGGCCTAGCTTGTCACGACCATTCGTGTTGTACGTGTTATATTCTTAATCGAAATGCAAGGACAATTTTTTCTTTGAGAAGCTTTTTCGTGACAGTTATACTCTCAGATATTTCCCGCAATTTTCCCCATCGCCAACGCACACACCGCGTGATATTCAAGTCTATCAATTTGAACGAAAAACACGCAAAAATTCGTGTAAACAAACTACTTGAGAGAACAAGTTAACATTTTTCATACGAACTAATGAGAAGTGTACCCACGCAGGAAACATAAATTTTTGCTGATTGGGACGCCATCTCTGCGTCAGGCCGAGAACTTTTCACCTTACCCTGGTGTTATATAAAGAGGTGGTGAAAAAATAAGCAAAGCCGCAGGTCTAAAAGTTTCGTAACACAATACGTAAATTATCGACCTCGAATTAAATAATATATACATACATATATGTACGTACGTGCTTACACAGTTTATAAAAATGACATATTTGAATATGAAACTTTGTAAATTTGCTTTGATATCGATTTTTAATTTATTAATTTGGCTTGCTTAGAAAATATATTGCAGAGATCCGATAATACAAATTAACGTTCATACATATCTACATACTTATTCATACCGTGCATTTTAAAAACACACGAGCGAAGCCGGTCGGGTCGGCTAGTATTTTTATATTTTGATCAGAAATTGAAAAATTTATTAGGACACAATTCATATTCATTAGGACACAACTACATATTATATGTTAGGCGCTTAAATTCATACCTACATACATAAGGTTTCACACTATTGAGTTTAACTATTTTACATAATTTATAATCAGCATAAGGGCAGTTATTCATTGATAAAAACTTAGACATTTCTTGTGTGCGATACCGTTGTGGTACATACAGCTGAGTACAAGAAAAAAAATGCATTCGACGCGCTGTGTGTGTGCCTGGCGAAGGGGGGGAGATTTAAACTAGTCGTGTATAAAAAATAAAAACCAAAACGGGTAACCTCAGATGAGCTTGTACAGTAGATTATACGTCATGCAGTGCTTTTTGACCGATGTTACTCGTAGACAAAAAGAAAACTGAAAAAATCTTTATGCTAAATAAATAACTACTGATCACTTCGATAGAAATCTCATTTCTAAACAAAACATGCATACATATACATGCGTGGCAGTTAGGACTACCAGACGCGGATATATGTATGTATGATAGATACTGAACGCATCTATTTATGGTAGTACATATATGTATATTAATATACAATTTGATTAGGTATTTGTAATCAATTGCGGAGTCAAGTAAGCCAATCCGTTTGTTCCCCTATTATATGCAACCAGTTTTTGAGACTTCAGTTTTTAACTAGTACATACGTCAGATAAAATTTTATAATAAACTTCTGAGAACGAAGTAGTCTAGATGTTGCTAAGCACACATCCACATGTTATACGTATAGGAGAGAAAATTCCAATTTTTCTTTAAATTAGGAACGGTTTTGCCAATGCAAAACGGTGATGAATTTTCAAAAGGTAAAAAAACCTTTTTTTTTTGTTAACTTTTAAAATCCATACGACCCGAAATATGCAACTCAAATTCATATACACATTGCAATCCACGTAATCACGTACATACATATGTATATACATATGTCCTTTTTTTTTAATATGCCTTACCACAGCACTTCTATTTAATAGTTTAAGTTTAAGTTGTCTATAAAATTTAGCAATCTTATTATAATGGTGTTAGATTTTGAAATACCTACGAAATAAGCGTTATCCATTTATATCAATTATCAAGCGCATGGTGTCGTTCAATTAATTTGGCAGTAATGTGTTCAACATGTACCTCCAACAATAGGTAAGCAACTTAGTAATGCTTCAATGGAAACTAAAACTTTTTTTCGTATCAACTACATATTATATGTACATAATGTTGAGTAATAAGTCCATGTCTGCATTACTGAACTAAATTGCAAAAAAAAAATATACGTATGTTCATGTACATATATAAGTATATGTACATACATATGTAGACATACATATATGTATGTAAATACAAATAAAAAACGTTGAATCATTGCCTAACTCAAAGACCTTTGCCGTGGGTGAAAACAAACATTCAATAGCAAACACAAATTCCAACTACATATTCGTACATAATATGTACATATATACCTATACACGTTACCTTTATGGACAACCCAAACATAAATAATGAACGTGATGTTAATTAGCAAATCCATCAATGTGAATAGATTTTGAGGCTCAATCAAATTATTTTAATTGCAGTCGGTAGGGATATTTTCAAATAACGACGAATAGTAGGATGGGTCGAAAATTACTTAGACCAATTAACATTTGACTTAAAGCTCTTTTGTAATAATGTCCAAAGGCTAATTAGGTGCTTGACACTCACTGAATCCGTTCAAGGTTAAGAAAATCTAAACTCATTATTTATCTATGCGTTTTTATTTTCGTGAATTGTCTGCAGACTCACGATTTACTAATTGATAAAAAAAATGTCTATTATTATGACCTAATCGTGATCATGGACTTACAAGGTGAGTAATATAAAACTTGTTTAAAAAAAATGTGTCCTTGTACTAGCTTATCATAGATCTTCATTTGTCAAATAAATTTTTTAAGACTACATATATGTAAGTAAACATACAGAAAAGTTGTTTCGGATAATTTGACGCCGTGATATGTTTAGTTCATACACATACAAATAGTAATATTCTTAAAAGACATCAATTTATTTTCAGCAAATAATCAAAATATCTACAAGTCACCCATGTATTGTTTATAGCCATCCTCACTTTTTGAGGGCCTTTTCATTAAAAAACCCGATTTTGAAGGATTTTTTTGTGTGTAACATACTCAAACGCTCGAAGTTATCGATAAAATAGAAAAATTCCGTATACCACGCCCACTTTGGTAGGGCTGATACAGAGGAAGAAGGATGGGGTATCATACGATGCGTCCCAGATGGATTGTTGCTTCTTTATACGTTTATTTTATAAATTAAATCGAAATTGCACTGACTCGGTTCATTACTTGGTGCTATTCTTGGAGAAAATTATATATATTATGTTTGTGTTTACACGACTTGTACTTTCATCCACACAGCACAGATCATAAGCGCAAACACACTACCTTAAGTGAATGATTTGTTTATTTAGTCGATTTAAGGCAATTGTAATCGATTGTCAACATTTATTACTCTAATATGCGGATTCAGAATATGATCCTGTTCAAATTTGTTGCGGATTCAGATTTTACATTTAACATAATAAGCATATACATAATAAGCATATATCAGGTATCTACTGTTAAATTCTAAAATCGGAAGTCACAAAAAAATGATACAGTTTTTCTTAAGTTTTAAAACCACATGCACTCAAAAATTTCATGTTCGTCCGTATGTCATCACTTTTTGATATGAAATATCAGGGCTTTTGAAAACGAGAAGCAGTTCGTAATTTTAAGATACGTGCATTGCAGTGTACACTTTTCAAAACTTGACAAATTTACATGAAATCGAAAGAAATTTTCAAGTTCAAATATTTAGATATTCCAATTGTCCCGTATATTACATGTGGCCACATCCACTTTTTGGGGGCGTTTTTATTGAAAAACTAATTTTGTTTGCATAACTTTCTCAAACATTCAAAGTTATCATTGTACCGACAATTCTTGTCTCCTCAGGTATTAGAAAACGTAAAACTCCATCATATTCGATATTCCAGATTAAAAGACGTGTATTTATTCTTCTCAGCTCATATTTTCTATAGCAAATTTCGACAAGTCAAATGCCTTTTATAAGGTAGTTATTTTTTCACATTGAAGTAAAATTACTGATCTTCAAAAGATTGAAAAGGACCTACTGCTTAATGCCTTATCCGAAGGCAATTTTTTTGTTTTAAAAAGCTTTTTCATGATAGTGTGACGTGATATGTGGAAGCAATTCCATATATATATTGTTCGAGGGATACGAACCAGACCACTGTATTGGGTCCCTTTTCGGCTCTCTTCCACGATCCATCTTAGCCGGAAAGTCTCTCTGGATTTCTCCACAGTTCCTATCTGGCTTTGATTCCTCGTGTCAACGCTAGCATCTGTTTAACAGAAATCTGGTTCATCCTCTGGGTTTCTACCCAGTGGCTCCCCAGGACTTCCGTTCTTCTGCTAGCTAACGCCGGATATTGACACAATATATGTGCTGCCGTCTCGACTTCCTCCAGGCATAGTTCACAGGTGTCGTCCTAAAGAAGACCCATCTTCTTAAGGTGACACCCGAAATTCCCATGACCTGTAGATAACGCTACTACCCATTTCAATGTTCTTCGCCCTAAGCTTAGAACCTCTCTGTGAGTGGTGCCAATCGGCATTTTAATAGCCATTTTCGCCTGCCTGCAACCTTCCACGGTTGACCACCTTCTCTGGTGTTCCGCCGCGGCCCAGTTGCTAATCAGGTATTCTACCATCCCTCTGCCAATTGCAGCGAATGGTTCCGGACCAGAGAGCTCCGAGGTTGACCCTTGCTTTGCCAGAGAGTCCAATGGCAGTGATGTATTGATATCTGTCTGGTCCATGCGTCTAATCACTGATTGATTGTCCAGTGCTATGGTAACGTTCCTACCCTCGACCTGACCCTCTTTCAGGTGATCCAACGCATGCAACAGAGCAATCATCTCGGCTTGATAGACTGAGGTATATTTCCCCAGACTAATATGACAGGCTAGTTCCAGTTCTTCTGAGAAGATACCTGCCCCCGCTCTGCCATCCATCATGGACCCATCCGTAAAGATGATCATATCACCAATCTTCTTTTCCGGAAGTGTTCCGTCTCCAATGAGAGTTTTGTGATACCTTTCAGTAACACGTACTCTCTTTATTCCATCCATGGGCATATTCAACTCCCTAATCTCGTTTTTCATGAGATCCAGGATTTTCCTATGACCGTAGATAGTACCGCGCGAGTGCCAGTTGGCATCCCGGCGCAAACGAAGTGCCGTCGAAGCCGCCACTTTCTTAATAAATAAGTCCAGCGGCAGAATACCTAGGATCACTTCCATTGAGCATGTTGGTGTCGTCCGTATTGCACCCGCGATCCCTAAACATGCCACACATTGGACCCTATCTAACTGCGTCTTTACAGTTTTCTGGGTGGCTTTCTGCCACCAAACAACTGACGCATATGTGATAATCGGTCTAACTATCATCGTGTACATCCAGTATGCTGACCTCGGCGAGATTCCCCACCTTAGTCCACATACTCGTTTGCACTGATGAAGCACCCTTTTCGCCTTTCTAATCTTTTCTTCCACATGGAAGTTCCAAGTTAGTCCAGCATCTAGGTATACACCCAGATACTTAACCTTCCTGGTCACATGCAACTCCGATCCGAAAAGTGTCAAGAGCTGAAAATCCAGATCTCTCCTCTTCCTTGTGAAGATGATCAGATTGGTTTTTTCCGCATTAATGGAGAGTCCTTGTTCCTGACACCACCACTCCACCACTCTGAGGGCATTTCTCATGGTATCTGCTGTGATGTTCATGAATTTACCTCTTGCCATTATTGCTATATCGCCGGCATATCCCACAGTGTGGATGCCAATCTCTTCAAGTCTTTTCAGGAGAGAGCCCACAGTTATATTCCACATAGTAGGTGACAGAACTCCTCCTCTGCTAACCCTTCCCCTAAGTCTTGAAGTTCCCGTCTGAATATTTATCGCCCTATTTTTCAGCATATTGTCCACCCATCTCACCACCAATGGGTTAACCCTGCGTTCTTCTATGGCTATTCTCAGACTTTCGAAGCATATCTTGTCGAAGGCACCTTCAATGTCCATTATTATGGTCATTGCGATGCCGCCGGTATTCATCTCCTCTTCCGCAACGCGTACCACCTGGTGTAGCGCTGTTTCCGTAGACCTGTCAGCTCTGTATGCATGTTGTCTACTACTCAAAGGACACGCTTTCAGCGCTGTGCTCTCCATATGGTCCACCACAATTCTTTCCATTGTTTTCAACAGAAATGATGTTAGGCTGACCGGTCTGAAGGACTTCGCTTCGGTGTAGTCCTTTTTTCCCGGTTTTGGAAGAAACACCACATTTGTTTCTCTCCATGTTACCGGTATATACCCCTAAGCCTTGGTACAATGAGATCTGCACCCCACTGAATTAAAGCTGGGAATATACCATCTGGTCCCGCGATCTTGTAAGGAGAGAACGTTTTTATCGCCCCACTGACCACTTCTGGAGTTACTATCCGTTCTGCTTCAGTCCTATCCATCCTGTTTGCTCCTTGTTTCCTCAGAGCCCAGGGCTGATCTGACTTTAGACTACCCGGAAAGTGTATCTCCATGAGGACCTCATTTGTACGATCCAGTGCCTCAACAATCTCCCCCGTTCTATCGCGAATGAGTCCGACTTTGGAAACTGGATCCCTCGAAACAATTTTCTGAAGTCTATTGACCTCAGCTGTGCTTCTCATATTCGATCAATCCTTCTCATGGCATGATTAAAGGCTTTTCTCACCTCCTTCTTTAGATTTTCAAGTTCCCTACACCACCAAGGCGTGGGGTCCTTTTCATCCACCAAACTAGGTGTACACGCCTCTTAGTAAGCATTTTCAACAGCTGATTGTAAGTGCTTTAGCTGTGACTCTATATCGTAAGTGGTTTTCAGTATTTTGGGTACCCTCCCATTCCGTTTATCCCGTAACACTTCCTGGTATTTTACTTTGTCCGTGTTCCTGGGAATCCTGACATATTTCCAATCTTTTTTCCTTTTAGATCCATCCAAGCAATTCCATACTCGAAAACTAGATTTATTTCCCACTAGAAGTGGAATGAAATACAATGCAGTTATTCGCCTAGCTTTGGAAAATGAGAAGCAAAGGAAGTGTAATAACTGTTTCTAAACCCGCCCACTGATACACCAGCTTTTATATAAATACTAGCTTAAATCTCGACCGCTTCGCCAGGCACACACACAGCGCGTCGAATGCATTTTTTTGTTGTACGCAGCTGTATGTACCAAAAATGCCTAAGTTTTTTTTTCAATGTTTTTGAATGTTTTTGTAATTTTTGTAGATATATTAACATTTTAAAACAACAACCAACTAAATCGTTTGAAAATTACGGGCGGTAGAGCGAAGCATGCGTATTTTACCACTGAGGTTTATATATACATATAGATATATTTTTTGTAGAAATGGGGAAACACAATCAATAAGATCAAATACTTGTATAGAGATTCAAATTATCTACAATCCACCCACACATTATATATTGACGCGCCCACATTTTGGGGGCGTTTTCATAAAAATATGAATTTTGATGAATTTGTTCAAATTACATCCACAAACGTGAATAAAAGATCCCTAAAGTTACATATGCTTACTTACTTAACGGGCTCCCGACCCGTGAAGAGTCTCTGCCTGAGACACAGCAGCCTTCCACTCTCTTCGATCCCGGGCACGCTGCTTCCAGTTATCTAGACCAAGCGCTCTGGCATCCGCAATAGCTTGATCCTTAAAACGGAGGTTCGGTCTTCCTTGTCTTCTCGAACCTGGGGGCTGTGATTCGAAGATCCTCTTTGCTGGAGCATTATTGTCCATTCGCTCGATGTGGCCGAGCCAGTGTAGTCGACGTGTTTTGGCTTTTTGGACTACATCCACATCCTGGTACAGCTCATAGAGTTCGCGGTTATATCTTCTCCTCCATTCGCCCTCCTCGCATACGGGACCGAATATCCGACGAAGAATTTTTCTTTCGAAAGTGTTCAATATCTGCTCTGCTTTCCTGCTTATCGTCCAACACTCGGCTCCATACAGCGGAACTTGCAGGATCAAAGTTTTGTAGAGCAAACATTTAGTCTTCCGAGTTAGGAGTTTTGACCCCATTTGTTTCGCCAAACCGAAGTAGCAGCGGTTTCCTAGGGTAAGTCTTCGTCGAATCTCCACTAAGTTGTCATTCGTGGAGTTGTTATTTACTCCGAGGTAGGTAAACTCCTTAACCACTTCGAAGTTACTGTTGCCAACAGTGACGTTTTGTCCTAGGCGGTGGACAGATTCTTCTTTGTTTGTTGACAACATGTACTTGGTTTTGTCCTCATTCACTTCAAGACCAACTCGTTTCGCCTCTTCTTCAATTGCCGTAAAAGCCTCTAACACGGCGCGCTGGGAGCGACCGATGATGTCGATGTCGTCTGCGTATCCCAGCAACTGGACAGATTTGTTGAACATAGTGCCTTCCGTGTTCACACCTGCCCTGCGCACTATCTGTTCCAGCACAAGATTGAAGAAGTCACATGATAGCGCATCCCCTTGCCGAAATCCGGTAAATGTTTGGAATAGTTCAGAGGAACTGTTGCCGAATTGCACGTTGCACCGCGTGTTATCCAGCGTCACGCGGCACAGCTGGATCAGTTTAGCCGGGATCCCGAATTCGGCCATCGCCTTGTAGAGCTCAAGACGATGAATGCTATCATATGCGGCTTTAAAGTCGATGAAGAGATGGTGAGTCTCGACTTGAAATTCGTTGGTCTTTTCCAGGATTTGCCTTAGTGTCGATCGTCGATCTGCCGGGCCGGAAGCCACACTGGTACGTGCCGATTGGTGTGCTGCAGAAGGGCTTCAGACGTTCACACAGTATGTTGGATATGATCTTATATGCGACATTAAGCAAGGATATGCCTCGGTAGTTCTTACAAGACATAGGATCGCCTTTCTTGAAGATGGGGCATATAGAGCTGATAGTCCAGTCATCGGGCATGACTGTCTTGGTGCATGCACCCTACCAAAGCATCACCACCATGTTTGAAAAGGTCTGCTCGTAGACCATCAGAGCCGGCGGCCTTGTTGTTCTTCAGCTTTTTGATAGCTGAGCCGACCTCTTCAAAACTAGGAGGGGGGATGGATTCTTCATTGACTGGATGCGGGTTCTCTTCTTGCCCTATCACTCTCTCTACCTGCCCATTAAGTAGCTGCTGGAAATGCTGCTTAAATACATCTACTAATTCCTGTGCTTCGGTGACTAGGTTTCCTTCACTGTTTCGAAGAGCCTGCGGGCTTGAAGCCAGCTGCCAGTTGCTTGGCTTTCCTGAAAAACATCCGGATGTTGTTTCTATCGTGGGACTCTTCGATTTCCTTGAGGTGGGAGGCTGCGTGGGCCCTTTTCTTCTTACGCAGGATCTTCTTCTCCTCCCTTCTTCTGGTTCGATACTCTTCTCTCGCTGCCCTTGTTTTGCGTTGCAGCGCTTGCAAGTGTGCATTTTCTGTCACCTTTTTCCGGCGTACGCATTCATCATCATACCAAGGGCTCTTATTGGGTGGTGGCTGGTAGTCTATGGTGGTCTCTGCTACCCCTTTGATGATGTCGCGATACTGGTTCCACAGATTGTTGGCGTTTGTGGATGGTGAATGCACAGTGAAGAGTCTCTCACTCAGGCGCTCCCTGTAGGCTCTGGCTACTCCAGACGTGCTAAGGCTTCCAACGTTGAATTTCTTTTTCTGGCCGGTCTGCAGCTTCTTCTCATTGGATAGTCGAGCTCTGAACTTAGCTGCAACAAAAAAATGGTCAGAGTCGACGTTTGCCCCTCTGAACGTTTGCACATTCAGAATGTTGGATGCGTGCCTCGCATCTATTAGCACGTGGTCGATTTGGTTGGCGGTTCGACCATCTGGAGAGCAACAGGTTGCTGTGTGGATTCGTAGTCTTGGAAACCTAGTGCTACTTATCACCGTATTACGAGCTGCTGCAAAATCGATTAGCCGACTACATATGCATATGTACATAATGTCGGAGTCAACATGTTGAGTTAAGAAGATTTGTCACACTTTTGCATTCGGATATGCTTCGCATGATGTAAGACCATAAACAAATTTTTGTGCGACTAAATAAGAACAGCGGCGCTGAGGTCCAGCGTATGTAAATAGATATAGTAGTAGGTATGGGAAAAATTTCAATAGTTATATATGTACACCGACATCGCCGACATAACATTTCGTTTGTATTGACATACAAATGTACATTCAATACATTGTAGGATGGTAGGGTGATAGATTATTCAATAAATTTCGAAATATAATCGTTGGATTGTTAAATTTTATTATGCTAGTACAATTTAAGCTGAAATTGTAATTGCTGTTGAAGAAAATAAAATGTTCCATTATTTTGTTCGCACTGAAAGGTGAACGGTTGCATACACATATACATATATACATATGTGTGCCAGTTTTGTTTGCTTTATAAAGCTAAGCTTGTTGTCATTTAAAATTTATATTCAGTAGTCGTACGGCACCTTGAAAAAGTTACTCAATTTTGCGCAATTTTACCAAATACCAAATAATAAAGGACACGAATTCAGTATTGCGTTCATATGAAAATAAAAATTTATAAGAATATACAAATACATACATATATATATACATACGTATTGTGGAATGACATTCGTTTCAATTTTAAGTGATAACATAGTCATGGTTGGTTAGTTTGGTTGAAGTGGCGGTCTTAGGGTATGCACTAAGTCCAGGATGAGTTAATAATAAGATGCATTTGCATCACACCGTCTAGGCCCGGAACTATTTACTTCTAAGTGCTTTAATTTGAGCCAGCATTTTCAAAATCTCAAAAATCATTGAAGACGTATTCACTTGATTTAAGCACATAGCCTTCTTAATTATCTATCTTCTATGTCTCTGCACCTCCTGTAGCAATCATTATAAAAAAAACCCAGTATATCCCAGTATATATTGATGACGTTAATTAGTGTGGAAAGGATGTATCTTTTATCCTTCAAAAGTTTGATAGACCACTGTTTGTTTAATGGGATATTGTATTAGTCTAGTTGTTGATCCTTCGATATAGACAATGCAAGAAGGCCTCGATATGCATACGTCGTTTTCGGGACCGAGAAAATGCGACGTAAATCGAAAGAAAGTATATCTAAAATGAAATTATCTAAGACAAGTCCGAAAAAAAGCTGCACGTGCACGAAATCAGGGAAACGTACATTTTGAGAAATGACGAGAATCGAAATTAAGGCAACGTTAATCGAAATTAGAAAGTAAAAAAGCGAACAACGTAAGTCGAACTAACGTAAATCTTCCTACAGTTGTCCTCTATCAGTCGTGATATTTAAGTCCGTTATAAGTTCGTTGGCTTAGGGTTTCCTCTAGGTACATAAGTATCTATAAGTACCTGTATACCTTGGAGTTATATTTTATATATTTTAAGAACACCTACCCTTAATAAGTTACGTACATATTTTCAAACACCTATATACATACCTACATAGGATCATTGAAGTCGAATTTAGAAAAAAAAATTTGTTATACAATTTGGGTGCTAAGTTTACATACTGAGTTTGTTTATATGTACATATGTACTTAACTATGCACTATATGCGTGTTTATCTTTTATTATCGGTCAGTTAATGGATGATTGCAAATAAAATAAGAATTGTATAAGTCGTACAAATCGATCTGATATATGTATTTACATAGATATGTAGGCATGCCCTAAACTCATTTTTGTCTGGACCAAATTTTACACTTCAGAGACTTTCATAATGTAATAAAGCTGAAAAAAAGCTTTATCATAAAACATAAATTCTTTTCTAATAACGAGTCTAATTTCACACTATTTGTGGAAAGTACATACATACCTACATGTGTACATACCCAAAATTATATATCTGACTGTCTCTACAAATATTTAAACAAACTTGGAATATTAATATTAAGAAACTATTACCACGCATTAATCACTCAAAATCATCTCGACCTTGTTTCGATATTGACCAAAATACAGTCCGGAAGTACGAGTAAATTTCGTATTCAAGTCATCAAGTAAATTTGAACTTGAATGTTGCAGGCAAGTCATTACAAGAATCGTAAATAGATAATGTAAATAATTACACAGTACCTATACATAAATATGTAAGTATTCGAATTTCTCTATGTGAGATGGCATTATGAATATGCGTACAAAAGCTAGTTAGAACATAGTGTGGCTTACGTGCTTTATTTTCAGGATCTAATGAATAGTACGATACTTATCATAAATGTATGCTGACATTAACTTAACCTCTTTGTACCACCATCTGCACGTGTCAATATTATGATTATTCATAAGCAGAAACGAATAACCGCAGATATAATGCTTACATGGAATGTCCTAAATCAAAATAAAATATCGACCGGTGATCGGTTTGTGCCACATATTGCATCTAAGGGTTAATAATTTTATATGTAGATTTTATTTCATCTAGAAAAGGTTATTAAACATTAAACTGAAACAGATTTTTAGTGAACTAACAAAGCCATATAATTATTTAAGTACCTACCATAACATTTCTGCTTTTAAGAGAAAAAAAAACACTAAATTCTATAATTTTAAACAATTTGTTTTGCGCCATTAATTCCGCAATAATTACAAATATATAAAATCTGCACGTTTAAATAAATCATAATTCCGCTTGGAAATTCAAAAAGATTTTTCTGTGGGATTAACGAAATCGGTGGACTGTTAACGAAAAATGTATAGTGCCAACAACTACCTATAGTAGGGGAGATCGGGGACAAAAGTAACATTGTCATGAAAGTAACAAGCTTTCCTACGGCTTGCACGAAAATGTTAAGACCATTCGTGGTACGCAGAAACATGCGCATATTGACCTCTCACTTTCGCGCTATCCAAATTGTTAATTGGAGCTGTTCGCAATAAATTATTTTGCTTTAGTTTTTTGTGATTTGTGAGATGGCAAAACATGCGATAGATATAAGTTCCTCTGGTCTTTTTTATAAACATTATCCTGTTTTAATGTTAAACTACTTTGTTTACAAACACAACCGGTTAATAACGAAAGTAACACAGTACCATGTGGAAAGTAACATGGTTTTGGTTCTCAGAATAACTATGAATTAATAAAAGATCTTTAAAAAAAATTGCTTCTTTTGTTTCCTTAATTATACCTACATTGTTTTTACTTGCACCTATACCTATAGGGCAAGTATTGGTTTCGTGAAAAATTTCGAACTCGAGATTTTAATCAAACTTGACATTACTATGATGGAGAAGTCCAAAAAAGTGGGTCCGCCAATTCCGTCTGTCTGTCTGTCTGTCTGTCTGTCTATTCGACTGCAGCCTAAACGGGTGGACGGATTTGCTTCAAACTTCATATCTGGGGTCTGTGGGATAATCCCTAGAGGCGAAATTGGAATTTTCATTCTAACCTCAAAATTAAGGGTACTTTACTTAAGGCCGATTTCACTAAAAACGGTTCTAACGATTCTGATAAAATTTTATATGTGAGTTAGGTTTGGTATATGCTATTAGGTGGCATACCACGTTTTGCTCGAAAAATGCGTACAACGGTAATTTTAGAAATTGGCTGTTTTCAAAACTTTTACTAGAAATCGAAAAATTTGTTATAACGAAATTAATAGGCCTTGAAGTTCTCTATAATTGACTTGAACATCATATATGGCCATACCTACTTTTTGAGGGCATTTTTGCAAAAAAAAACGAATTTGCGAAATCTCCCAGATAGCATCAGAAATAGAATCAGTTCAATGTTATCAATTTCATCAAAAATGCAGAATACCACGCCCACGTTATTAAGCCTCATGTGTAAGAAGAAAAAAACTTGAATTTCAGTGCCTATAAGATTGTCAACTTATAGCATTAAGGTGCAAGTACGTACGACCCAGTCGTGCACTTTATTTTTCTTGTACCCAGAGGGCAAGTATTCTTTTTATACCCTATCCTAAGGGTATATTAAGTTTGACACATAGTTTGTAACATAGAGAAATAATCGAGATAGACCCTATAAAGTATATATATTCGTGATCAGCATCAATAGCGAAATCGATTGAGCGATGACCGTCCGTCCGTATGTCACCGCTTTTTGGGCCTTAAATTTTGAGCTAGGACGATGAAATTTCATATCTGGGCTTCTGAGAAAAAGATACAGTACAAGTGTAAAAATTTTTGAAATCCGCCCACTGCCACGCCCACTTTTTCATAACTTCACTAAATTATATGAAACCGAAAAATTTTGTTAAGACCAAATAATTAGGCATTCAGATTGCCTACAATCCACCCATACAAAAGTTTTGGTCACGCCCACTTTTTGGGGGCGTTTTCATCACAAAACCGATTTTTGGGCCTTACATTTTTAACTAGGACGCTTAAATTTCATATCTGGGCTTCTAAGAAAAAGATACAGTACAAGTGTAAATTTTTTTTACATCCGCCCACTGCCACGCCTACTTTTTTATAACTTCACTAAATTATATGAAACCGAAAAATTTTGTTAAGACCAAATATTTAGGTATACAGATTCCCTACAATTCACCCATAGAACAGTTTTGGTCACGCCCACTTTTTGGGGGCGTTTTCATAAAAAAACCGATTTTGATAAAATTTTACATGTAACATCCTCAAACGTTCGACATTATAGCTATATTTGAGTACAAAATGCAATTTGGCCACGCCCACTTTATAGAGAGGAGGATAGGGTATCATACGATCCGTTCCAGACGGATTGTAGCTTTTCTGTATGTTTTTTTTAAGAAAGAGAATCAATTTTGATATATTTATGTATAGGTACATACTTATTTTTTGTTTTTAAACTTGCTTTGGCTGACATTCTTTTAATAGTATTTATAGGTTAGGTTAGGTTGAAGTGGCTGGGAACTATAGCCAACACACTTAGACCAACTATAGCCAGCACACTTATAAATTTAAATTTGAGCTCCTAATGAAGCGTAGTAGACTCCTAATTCAATTTTGAATAGCATCACCAAGATCATTAAAGTAGAAAACTAGCCAGTGAAGCTTCTTTTCTGAAGTTTCTTTTCTGAGAGCGCAGAGAAGTTCCTCCTCCTCTTCATCCCTGCAGCTTCTGCAAAAATCGTTTGAATCCACACCAAGCCTAGTCCAGTGATGACACCTAATATAGTACTACATAAATTCCTTCCTAAATTGTGAACTAAAATGATGATAACGAAAAACGCCCACTGCGGATAGATATGTACATATGTATGTATATAGACCTACGTATGAACATATATAACATCAACATACATACATTCGAGGTTATCATTGTATCTCAATCCAAAAACATAGTATGGCAGGTGCATTTTATTAGGACTGATGGTAAGGAAGAAGGATATGGTATTATACGATCCATTTCAGACGAATTGTAGCTATTCTGTATGTTAATTAGTGAAAAAGTGTTCAAATATTTGCACATACAAAAAAAAGAGTCAAATAAAAAAGAATAACTTAATTTGTTATCCGGAATCATTTCATTTGTCGTGTCCGGTATCTGAGTCGTCTTCAAATTTTTCGATACCACCTTCAGTGCGCACTACGAATTTCTCCGACCATATCAGGGTGGTTTTGTTTATGAAATCGTTAAACTCAGACACATCATTTTCAAATTGACCGTTAAAATGGTTTAAAGAGTTTCTACTTTCAATCGAGATTTGGCCTCCGTTCATGGAGCGAACATCGACTTGCATGTTGTAGGCAGGATACAGATGCGGTTATCTTAAAAGTTTAACGTCAGAGACCTTTCACAATTAATCTCTCAAGGCATACTCCCTCTAATGTGCTGGGTTTCTCTACACCACCAACCCCTTTGGAAGGTTGTTGGTGGCAGCGAACGAGAGAGGAGGAGCAGTGTCTTCTCAATAAGGCACTTTCTCTTGCTTCAGGCGGCGCCGGACGAATTCCATAGATGGAATCAACGATGGCGTCTACTACTTCCAGTTAGGCCGAACTATTAGTGTTATCCCTATATGAGCTGCTTCGTATTCGAATTCGTAGTCTATAGGGATCTCCAATACAAAGTCAGGGTGTTGGAATAGAGTTGGTGGCGACTGACGGGTTACTGACTTCAGAAAATCCGGCCCCTTGTCTTGGGGTACCTAGACCTAGACTGCTACAATGCAGATATCACCGCCATCCATCCAGGAAGTGCGATGGGATGGCCCGGGCAAAAGATAGTGAAAAACTGTTACGAATACTACGATAGGGAACATCATCGTCATCGAAGGCTGAATTTGCGAACATAAGCTTAATATGCGCTCAAGCCACCACAGAACACGTATTCCGAAATCTAACAACGACTCCTATACCGCCAGCATCAAGTGCCGAAGACCACTGGTAACGCTGCCAACATGCCATCAAAAGTGCCACAACTGCTGTGCTGGATTTCACCCGATCACCACCAAGAAACCCCTGGTTTGACGAAGAGTCCCGGCAAGCACATGCAGCTAACAAGATTTATACAAAGCGGCACTGCAAAAATGGACGAGACCGATTGTGAGCTCTACGAGAAAAAGAGACGGGAAGAACATCGGCTTCTCCAAAAGAAGAAAAAGAGCATGAGAAGCGCGCGGTCGAAGATATTGACAGATTATACTTCGCTAACAAGTTACGGAAGTTTTACCAACAGGTAAAAAGAACGTGTCAAGCCAACAAGACCCCTACAAAAGCCTGTAGAGATGAGGAAGGAAACCTCGTAGTAGAGTCACAGTCGGTGCTGAGAACATGGAAAAACTTCCTCTGCAGACTGTATAACGGCGACGAATTCCAACATCCCTCTGTCAGGCAGAATTAAGCATTCAATCTAGACGATGATAGCCAAAACTTCCGTCCACCTGACCAAAACGAAGTAATTATAGCAATATCCAAACTTAAGTCCCACAAGGCTGCTGGACCTGACAGCTTACCAGCCGAGCTGTTCAAAGCAGCTGGAAATGACCTGGTAGAAAGCATACACCAACTTATTTCTAAAATTTGGTCAGATGAGTGTATGCCTGATGAATGGAATCTCAGCACCATTTGCAAGATCCACAAGAAGGAGATCCCCTCAATTGCGCCAATTACAGAGGTATCAGTCTCCTCAACATGGCGTACAAGATCCTATCTGCCATATTGCGTGAGTGTCTCAAACTCTCCACCAACAACCTGATTGTCCCCTATCAGTGTGGTTTCAGACCAGAAAAGTCCACAGTCGATCAAATCTTCACACTTCAGCAGATCCTGGAAAAAACCCAAGAAGTCAAAATCGATACCCACCATCTTTTATCGATTTCAAGGCCGCATATGACAGCATTTATAGAGACGAGCTATGCAGAGCCTTTTCTAGTTTTGACATCCCTACCAAACTCGTCAGATTGTGCAGAATGACGATGAAGAATTCTCGCTGCTCCATCAAGGTCGGAAAAGATCTCACCGAGGCCTTTAATGCCATAAAGAGGATTTAGTCAAGACGACGCTGTGTCATGCGATTTCTTCAACATCGGTCTTGAAAGAATTGTGCAGAACTCACACACTAACATCAGTGGGCACAATCTTTCAAAAGTCCATGAAACGGCTTATATGTTGTATGTGATATTAACATAATCGGAAGAACAAAGCGTGATATCAGAAGTGGGTTTGTGAGCATTGAGACGAAAGCGGCTTAGATGGGTTTACCAGTTAATGGGAGCAAAATAAAGTAGAGTGGATAAAGAACAATGATCCGCCCCGCAGAGTCTTCCAATCCACCTCAGAGTAGAGTAACGCCTAAGGTAACGAGCAAGTGCAGTGGAACCTCAACGAACTTGGTGAGCGGAACTGGAGGCAGCTGGTTATATGTATATTGAGCTGGATGGATAGGCTTGTTGGTTGAGACCCAGGACCATCCCGTACTGTAGCGCTATCTAAGTAAGTAAATAAGTGTATATAAACTTTCTAGTGGAGACACAGCGTATTTTTAGTCTAACTATTATTAAAATCGAGTGGATATGATTGTGACTTGGACCAGCAACCTTCCACACAATGACTGAACACAGCACCACTACCCCATTGGACACACACAAGATCAACTTTGTAATTCATGGGAACAGTTAAGTGGTACAAAGCTCATTAAGTGGAACTTAAATATTTGTTAGTTACATATGTATGTATATCAGAAAACGTCTTTAGTCTTTAAATAACTATACACATGCATGCATACTTCCAAATTTAACTAAAAACTGGATGTATCTTTAATCTCTGGTGCTTCCAATGCATTTTCAGTACTCCTGTGATAATTTGCTGTTTCTACAAAATTTAAACAATTAAACTACATAGTATTCCAAAGTACACGGAAATAACCTAAAGGCAAAGTTTCTGAACGAATCTGATTGGGGAAGGACACAGTTTCGAGACCAAGGTAGATAAATGAGAATGTTCAACAACAATTCAAAATTGCCGTAAGCTTAGTGACACATCATGTATATGATTTTTTTTTGTTTTTTGATGCTCTTGACATTTTGAGAAAATGATAGATCGTAAATTTATTTGACTACTGTTTGAATCATCCCAGTATATTTATGAAATCATGGCCATTTTCATTAATTTGTACGCTTTAGGTAGCAAATTGGATATTTTCTATGCAACAGAACAAATGTGCAACCAAAAAGATGGACAATTTAATATATTGTTAAAATCTATGTACGTTTTGTGCCACGGATGTGAAAGAAAATGATTTTTTTTTGTGTAAAGGACTATTGTATCAATTTACGTTATTTATAAATAAATTTGTAACTGTATTTGTATATATTTTTATTTGTATTGACTGATACAAATACATATGAGAATGTACTTAGATAAATATGATAAAATTAGGCGAAACACCTGCTTGCATTCACTTTTTAGAGCGTGGGTCAGTGTTTGCGTACTGTGGTCAATGGACGAGTCGCAATAACACAGATTTTATCATCCTTCGTCATTTAACCTTTCAATGGTTTTTGAATGATATTTGAATTAAGAAGCAATACATTTTCTTTCTTTTTTTTAATTTATATTCTGGAATATGCAACAACCACTATTGACATAACGTGTTTTCCGTTACGAATTTGAAGCAGAAGTGACTTAACTATGAGATCTTGAGCAAAAGTGAAACTAACTTCTCTGGTTGTTGTGCTTGTAGTCGCAGTAAGAAAATTACTTTTTTCTTACGAATGTTGAGGTCGAGGTTGAATGTTGAAAAAAAATTTAAGATTTTACGGTTAGATTTTTTAAAGTTACATTATGATATGATATGTCTCAGCAATGGTTAAGTTTTAACTTTAGAAGTCATAGGGCTTTTGTAGATATATACATAACTGCATACATATGTATATTTGTCGATGAGTGAGATGAGTGGATCTTTTACCGATATTTGTATATGTACCTATGCATAAGAACAAAAAACTGCATTTAAACAAAAGAATTATTAGAACTCCACTATGTACATATGTATGTAGGTAGGTACAAATTCATAAAAATAGAGTGCAGAAACTTTTTTGAAAACAATGTTTGACCCCAGTATTCCCGACTAATAGAAATCAGAGCTATCTTAAGAACTGAAGTAGTCTGAATTATATACATGTATGATCTTAATTATTCCAGAATAAATAATCTCTAAGAAGTGACAATGTGGAGCTTTAGAGTTTAATCAGAGTCTAATCCCTGAATTTTGTTTGTCAGTTATTTTTGTAAATATTGGAAACCCCCACTGATAGGAAAACAAACAACTTATAAGATCTAGTAATATTTATTCGTATAAGCACTTCGTTTACTTCGTCTTCACTTCACTTTGAGGTACTTGTGTATGTATGTAAGTATATGTAAAAACCAACTAGCCTCAAATTACTTTTATTAGCAAAAGACACTTTTCAAGCGGGAAATAATCACCACAACTGGTTACAGCGTATCTTTTCTAATTGAGTTCTTTGGTTGAAGTAATTGGTGTTAATTAAAGAGCTTTATTTAAGACAACACCATTGAAGATTCGGTGCCAATTATGCTTTACGAAATACTTGTTTCGAGAGTGACAATTCCTTGTACTTTAATCACTCAATTCTTCAGTTCAAATCATATCCAACTTACTTTGGTTTAGGCAGAACTTACAGTAAATTCAAGTTCATATTTCTCTGACTCACAAGATAGGAAAAACTACATTTGCATTTCATTTTTTATTACATCACACAGTAAGACAGTGAACTTCTTTCACTCTTCGATTCATGATCGCCTCTAAAATGCCGTACAGTTTCAACAAACCAAGCACAAAGTGAAAGCGAAAGTTGTCTTAACCGACGTAACTGACGGGTCGAATGGGTAGTACCTACTACCATGCATTCTGTAACTGCAGATATCTATAAGAAAAACCATTGCTTCTTTACAAACATAAGATTCAGCTTTATGTTAATAATATGCAACATTTCCTGTAATTACCATTCACTCATTTGAAAATACTTATATAACTCAAACGATAAGACATCCAATCAAGTTCAACAGTCTTTCAATGAATTACATCTGACTTTATTTCGTACTAAATTGGGACATGGAAAATACTCCCTGTATTCAAACCCATAAAACGAAACCGAAAATACGTTTCCATATAAATTAACTACTGGAAACAAATCATTTCTCTGAGTCATGTAACACATATCGTCACAATTTTGCAACCAACAGTCCGAAAAGAAAAAATAAATCACAACTCACTTTTGTCGAAATTTCGTTGCACTTACGAAACACAGCAAATAATATTTCGTAATCGATTGATCGTAGTACCGGAGCGCGAATCCAACCACGTTGTTAATGTAAAGGAGAATCACGACAAACTGAAGTTTTTAAAGTTGTTGAAAATTTATTTAAAAATGCTTCCCACCACTGAGCTCTTGGCCAGGCTAACACACGTAGAAACGCGTAACGATTATACGAATGTGTAATACAAAGTGCTCAACGTGAATTCGTATACTATTCCATACCTCTACACTTCTTGCAGGTATTTTAACAATAAACTCTTAATGGGCTTTGTACGTCACTGTTATTAATCTTTCATAATGTAAATTTCGACAATCCGTTGGGCATTGTGCTGAGTGGGATTATCGATTTGGATGAAAGTGTATCTGGCCGCAATTACACCAATGCATGTGGTGGCAGGCAGTAACTCAAGTTCAAATGAGTTTCACTCACTTTCACACATATGTATGTAGGCTTAGTAGATCGCATTAATGTTAGTTACTGGTACTGTCACGTCAGAGTAAACATATAGAGCTGAGCTTGACAGAGAAATACATATATATATGCACTCATATTTGGAAGCCGGTGCTCAACTTATCCAGTGTTTAATTCTTATACATACATATATGTATGCATGTATACATATGTAGATGAAGGCAGCGAGATCAATTTCATTTCGTTTATTATTTCGATGTTCATGCCGATAAAATAAAAGTGTTTTACGGCAGAGTAGAGCTATTTTATTGGAAGATATCTAGTAATGGGGCACTTTGATTATTACAAATCTCCGTTTTGATAACAAAGCAATTATAATAATTATATTCTCTACTGAATGGTGAAAATAAATGACACATCAAATATAGAGTTTAACGGCAGATAATTTTGATACAACATTTAAAAAAATAATGGTCAAAACCGAGAACCAAAATACTTTAAAAGATGATTCAAACGAAGTAGGCCATATGTTTTTACTGCGGTACATGCATAAGTAGAAGAAGTCAAGCATAAATGGTTGTCATTTAAGCTTTTTTATACCCTATCACAAGGATATACTCATAAAGTTTGATACATACATATGTATGTATGTATGTAGTTTGTAACATAGAGAAATAATCAAGATAGTCCCTATAAAGAATATACCTAAATATGTACTCGTACATAGAAACACATGTACTTATATTCGTGATCAATATTAAATGCGAAGATGATTGAGTCATGTCGAAGATGATTGAGTCACCACTTTTTGAGGGTGAAATTTTGAGCTATCAGAATGAAATTTTCTATTTGTGCGATTAAGAAGGAAAAGAGTACAAGCCCACTTACCACTTAATGTATTCAAATTATATATATTTCACGCATACATTATATATGGCCCACCCACTTTTTGGGGGCGTATTCATCAATAAACTGATATTGATAAAATTTTGCTTGTAACATCTGCAAACGTTATAAGTTGTCATAGCACAGGGTATGACCACTTCAATAGAGCTGATACAAAGGAAGATGAATAGGTATTATACAATCCATTGCAGACAGATTATACGGGATAGTGTGAAAGAAACCTAACACGGTTTCCAGTGACATCATGTTGGTTCGTACCATTGATGCCAGTATATCTATCCATCTTAAATGCCTACTATAAAATCGAAAACGTTTATGTAACAATAAATGGATGTACATATGTAATCCAAGTTTTTAATCAGAGTAATCTCATTAAAAGATGATTACACAGTCCCAACAATAATAACTTAACGGATTTAAAAAACAAAATAGGTTGTTTCGTCTATAATTAATTTAAGCAATAAATAATCCTTCTGCGATCTCCTGCAGCAGAGCAAAGCTCAAAACAATTCAACGAATTATAAACAAAATTTTACATGAATCGAGACCACAGTCGTCGTGTACCAGTCAGTCCAGCCATTGATTTTCAAAAACTGAAGCGAAAAAGGAAGTAAAATCCGTAAAAGTGAAGTGATACAAAAGGTGTCCTGACATAAGGACAAATTCTAGCATTTAGTTTAAATATTTCTTACAGGACTTACAAAATGCTCTACCTTTAACATTTGCAATCCAAAATCTACAAACATGTTTTGTAACAGTCAAGGAATTTTTCTCATTAAAAATTTTTGATGTGGACGGTTTGGGTGCATTCTCCTCACATGAAGCTTCATCAATATCAACCACATAAATATCCTGTAAGTTAACCATGTCTTGCTCTGCAGTAGAAGCAGGCGTAAATATCGCAGCCGTAAGTGCTTCAGTTCAAAATGTCGATTCAATCAGCCGATTCCACGCCGTTCACATGAATTGGGAATCTCTCAGTCCACATTGTGGCAAATTTTGCATAAAGATCTTGGCCTACACCCTTACAAGGTCAAATTGACTCAAGAACTGCAACCTCTTGATCACTTGAAGTGCCAAAACTGCAAAATTTTGAAGAAAATCCTGAATTTCATGGAAAAATCATCTTCAGCGATGAAGTTCATTTTTTGCTTAATGGCTTTGTCAATTTCACCATTCCAGCGCAAAAAAAAAAAAGTTTCGGATCCCAGAGTATCTGACTATACTTCTACTTCCCAGTGTATACCCGTGCGGTCCCACGATAGAGAACTTTAGACAATTCCTTTTAGTGCCGCTAAATGCCCCAGATAACGGCGTTATGAACAGTATGGTTTCTGACTTTTGGAAGTTGATACACAGCATCGAGTCATCGCAATACATATGTATATCTGGATCTGGATGGATAAATGCATTGAATTGATAAATGCATTGTTGTACGTACGTACTTTCTTATACGTTACTTACTTTCTTTAAAAAAAATAGGAATCCACAATTATAAGACTTTACTATGTACATATGTAATTAGTTTCTAGTGATATCACAGTGCTAAGTGAATACAAAGTAATAAAGGTAATATGTCACATTACAGTAATGTAATAATGGTTATAAGTAGTAAGTACTGAACGTAATTCATGTTATGTCTTGTTACTCAATCAAAATAAATGTACGAAATGCTAATTTAAAATACTTTGTAACATTTTTTAAAGCCGGGGAAAATTAAGTTCTATATAATTCAAATCCACAATCGACAGGTTGCAGACGTTTTATTTTGCTATTAATATAGAGTGCTTTTTATAGGCCAGGCTAAGCGAAGTCCTTCAGAGCGGTCAGCCTAACATCATTTCTGTTAGAAACAATAGAAAGAATTGTGATAGACCATATGCATTGAGAGCTGGCAGGTCTACGGAAACAGCGCTACATCAGGTGATACGCGTTGTGGAAGAGGAGATACATTGAAGGTCCCTTTGATAAAATATGCTTCGAAAGTCTGAGAGTAGCCTTGGAAGAACGCAGGGTTACCCCATTGGTGGTAAGATGGGTGGACAATATGCTGAAATATAGGGCGATAAATATTCAGGCGGGAACTTCAAGACTTAGAGGAAGGGTTAGCAGAGGTTACCCGCAGGGAGGAATTTTATCACCTACTCTGTGGAATATAAGTGTGGCCTTTCTCTTGAGAAAACTTGAAAAGACTGACATCCACACTGTGGGATATGCCGATGACAAAGCAATAATGGCAAGAGGCAAATTCATAACTGTTACAGCAGATACCTACCATTAGAAATACTCTCCGAGTGGTGGAGCGGTGGTGTCAGGAATAAGGGCTTTTCATTAATGCGGAAAAGACAGATCTAATTATCTTCACAAGGAAGAAGAGAGATCTGGAATTTCAGCCCTTGAACTACATGTGACCAGAAAGGTTAAGTATTTGGGTGTATACCTAGATGCTGGACTAACTTGGAACTTCCATGTGGAAGAGAAGTTCAGGAAGGCAAAAAGGGTGCTTCATCAGTGTAAACGGGTATGTGGACTAAGGTGGGGAATCTCGCGAGGTCAGCATATCCAGTGTACGATGATAGTTAAACCAATTATTACATATGCGTCACTTGTATGCTGGCCAAAAGCCACCCAGAAAACTGTAAGGAAGCAGTTAGATAGTATCCAACTTCTGGCATATTTAGCAATCGCCGCCGGTGCAATACGAATGACACCAACATGCGCAATGCAAGTGAGCCTAGTTATTCTGCCGCTGGACTTATTTATTAAGAAAGCGAGATTATGGAGTTAAATATGTCCATGGATGGAATAAAGTTACCGAAAGGTGTCACAAGACTCTTATCGAGGATAGAACACTTCCGGAAAAGAAGATTGGTGATGGATGGGTCCAAGATGGATGGCAGTGCGGGGGCAGATATCTTCTCAGAAGATCTAGAACTAGCCTGTCATATTAGTCTGTGGAAATATGCCTCAGTCTATAGAGATGATTGCTCTGCTGCGCGCGTTTGATCACCTAAAAGAAGGTCAGGTTGCGGGTAAAAACATTGTTGTAGCACTGGACAATTAATGAGTGATTGAGGGCAATGAAAAGGCGGACCCTCTAACAAAGCAAAGGTCAACCTCGGAGTTCTCTGGCCCGGAGCCATTTTCTGCAATTGGCAGACGAATGGTAGAGCACCTAATTAGCAACTGCACCGCGGCGGAACACCAGAGAAAGTGTTCAACGGTGGAAGATTGCAGGATGGAGAAAATTGTCTTTAAAATGCCGATTGAGACCACTCATAGAGAAGTTCTAAGCTTAAGGTGAAGAACACGGAAATCGGTGGTAGCGTTATTTACAGGTCATGGAAATTTAGGGTATCACCTAAAGGAGATGGGTCTTCTGGAGGATGACACCTGTAAACTATGCCTGGCGGAAATCGAGACGGCAGCACATATATTGTGTCAATGTCCGCCACTACCTTGTAGAAGAAGGAAGGCCCTGGGGAGCCAGATTTATGTTAAACAGATGCTAGCGTTGACACGATGAATCGAAGTCATGGAGGAACTGTGGAGAAATCCAGAGAGACTCTCGCGCTAAGATAGATCGTGGAAGAGAGACAAAAAGGGTCCCAACACTGTGGTCTGGTTCGTAATCTCTTTAATAATATAAAGGTGTGCCAGGACGATTTTGTTTGGCTGTCATTTTGGTTTGACTGTCATTTGTCAGTTCATATTTGACAGTCGTGGAGAGTGGAGTGGTCGATAACAAATTATTATGGCACGTTCGTATGTGACTGTGTGAACGCAAGGAATTTGTAGTCACAGCTTCTTGTTCAGATTCGACAAGTTTTCGTTCACTTTGCTCTCTTCTGAAACGAGCGAATCCATTCGCTCTTTCGTAAGAAAATTTGACATTTCATTTGTAAATTTAATTCAGAGGTTCGAAAACAACTATTATTTTTAAGATTAATTGTTTTTATGTATATTACTATGACTTTCTTTCCCAGCTGATAAATCTTGTCCACCAAAATAAAAAAGAAGTGACAGGCAAAACTCAAAACTCTCTCTTGACTCTGATAATCCACTCCGTTCACATACATATGCCTATTATGGGCAACTTGGGCAATTGACAGCACTGAAGGAAACTTAAGGTAGAATTCTGGAATTAGCTTTCATTTGTCTTCTACTATTATGGCTGGGCCGTAACATCTCAAAAACGAGTTGACAAATTTTCTGATGCACAAAAAAAATGTCCGTAATGTCTAGTTACCTAGCCTTGTTAATAAATAATATACACGGCTATTGGAGCACTGAAAATCGTAAATAGATACACCAACGACCTTTACACCCTCTTATTGTTACTGTATGAGGCACTATTTCCGACGGTGGACCACATTTTTTTTTTAAAGACGCAGGAGAAGTTGCTGTTTGCAATTACTAGTTACAAAGTGGGCGCCGTGGCTCAAGTAGTTAGATCGTTGGACTACGGAACGAGGGGTTCCAGGTTCAAGCCCCATGGATCATGTATTGATTTACGCTTGAAGAACGTTGGGAAATATTGTAAAGTTACTTCCAAAGTGGATGCTGTGTAGCCGAAACAATCCGAATTTTGAAAAGTAACTTTGGTCGAAATAATGCACCAACTGCAGGTGGTGTACGCAAGTTTGTGATGAAAGTTCGTGGGACTGGTTTGCTAACTGATAACCGAACATTCATTCTGTGCGGTCAATGAATATCGAAGCGTTTTGGAAGGTTTTTGGAGCGGCGGTAGTATTGGCCAATTTTTCTTCCAATACCTCAAATGAAAGTGAGTTCGCTCAGCTTTTACACCATGAGGTACTTACGCGTACTTTAGCCACGTTCTTCAACAAGAAGAACAATGGCAACGATACTGACACGCTCTAGGGGATCTAGACATTAATTAAATCATTACTAGCTATAAGATACCGATGACGTATTTATTACAGGTCCGCAGCGAATTTCTCTGTAATGGAAAGAATATTGGTCGGACGAAATACTCTGGGGTGCCCAATGAATGGATATGTTTTTTAATTGCGTAATCCATAGACTTGTACATATCTAAGTATACTTTGCAAATATAGGATAGAAAAAAAAATAAAAAATACACGTATGTATGCACAAATCACTGATCTAACCGTAAGTATAAAATCAAACATACAGAAAAGCTGCAATCCGTCCGGAACGGATCGTATGATACCCTATCCTCGTTTCTGTAAAGTGGGCGTCGCCAAATTACATTTTGTACTCCAAGATGTTAAATGTAAAATTTTATCAAAATCGGTTTTTTGATGAAAACGCCCCCAAAAAGTGGGCGTGGCCAAAACTGTTCTATGGGTGAATTGTAGGGAATCTGAATACCTAAATATTTGGACTCAACAAAATTTTTCGGTTTCTCATAATTTAGTGAAGTTATAAAAAAGTAGGCGTACCAGTGGGCGGATTAAAAAAAATTTACACTTCTACTGTATCGTTTCGTCAGAAGCCCAGATATGACATTTCATATGACAAACTTTTGTACGAGTAGATTGGAGGGAATCTGAATGCCTAAATATTCGGTCTTAACAAAAATTTTCGGTTTCATATAAAATTTTTCGGTGGCAGTGGGGATTTAAAAAATTTTTACACTTGTACTGTATCTTTTTCTCAGAAGCCCAGATATGAAATTTCATCGTCCTAACTCAAAATTTAAGGCCCAAAAAGCGGTGACATACGGACGGACGGTCATCGCTCAATCGATTTCGCTATTGATGCTGATCACGAATATATATACTTTATAGGGTCTATCTCGATTATTTCTCTATGTTACAAACTATGTGTCAAGCTTAATATACCCTTAGGATAGAGTATAAAAATGTTGTAAATGTCAACTATTGCTAGTTCAGAATGCGTCTAGCTAGACAATATATATACATATACTAGGAGACGAATAAGGCCCGGTGCACACATGCGTTATTTTACGGTGCGGTGCCGCAACGGCACCGCCTTTGCGTCTTACTCACAAATAAATTAAGTGGTGCACACACACGATGACGCAGTGCACACATGCATGATTTTGCCGCTAAAATTAATTCGAAACAAAGATGTCAAGCATGGAAGAATTTGATATAGAATTATTTATCAATGAGATAAAAAAGTTTCCAGAAATATGGAGAATTCAATACTCAGAATTCTCTCTTATATTTGTAAATGATGTATAAAATATTCCTTTTGTTAGCCGATGATCAACAAAAGGATGTACCCAATAACGTCGTTTCTTTTTAAGAACATAGTTTTTGTACACAAGCTACGCGAAAATTACTCGTTTCTTTTTATAAACCTGCATTTCTGCAAGCCAAACGTTGGCTACCCGTGACTAATTTAACCAACCGGAGCTTTGAATAAAGTGAATAAGGCTCGTGACGCCTAATAACCCCAGTTCGCCTATGTCGTCAAAGAAGAAGAAGAAAATCAACTCGACACTACGTTTCCAGTCAAACCTTAGGGCAGATATGGCCCGAAATGTTGCAAGTAGAGAGATTTTCCCATCTACAGTTTTCCTAAAAGCGCTCAACTTTAGTAAGAGCATAGCGAGGGACATACCCAGCTCCTACCATTTCAACAGTATGCTTTAGATCGTACTCTGTCTGGCGAGCTGAGCCTTGCAATTTCCTTCAATGTCCCTGTGGCCTGGGAGTTAAGAAAAACGATTCCAGGGATTTGATTGCCACTTGACTGGTAACGAAAATTTGAATATCCCTGACAGATATTGCATTACACTTCAGGCAGCACAAGACTTCCTTGGCGATCAACCTGAAAAACGCTACAATGATCTGAAAGGCGGAAAGAGGTGCTCAGACTGAGTTTGTGGGAGAAGACACCACAACCCAACTCTTCATCAGTCTTGAAGCCGTCCGTTTAGAACGGAAGACTGAATAGTAAAATTGAGGAGTTCAATGATGGATGAGTGGCCCTTATGCTAGCTACACTACAGTGAGGAGGCTTTGCCTTAGATAGCAGTATGAGGACACTTCGGTAGTTTCCTCTCCGCTCATCCAGCTTGGCAATCTTCCATTTATGGGTGGGTAAGGCGCAATTGCTGAGAAAGTATAGCTATAGGAAGTTTAGTGCTTCTGTGTCCTCTCTTCCAAAATCGCTTGGCGTAATAGCTTCTAAGCCAGCCGTCAATTCTGATAAGATGTTTTGGAGGGGATGAAGTTCCGCGAGCTCAAGGCGAGGCTCAAGGTTAGTCACCGAGAGGGATTTAAGGTCCTTCGGAGAGGAGGGAAGGCTCCAAGTCTAGCTGCCCTGAAAATGTAGCCCCAGGTTGGGGATTTAACCCTCGAGTCCCACTTTTTGGATTTGGGGTAATGAAACCACTGTCTTCATTCCGGGCGCATTCAGCAATCATGCAAACCGATTCGTTTTTGATACCAAAAGTTCACTTTATTCATTTCAACAACACCAAAACAAGGTTGGAATTATTGTTTTTTTTTCATTCTAAATTGTTTTAGAACCACTCTCAAGGAGTGACGAGACTTCATCATAATTTGCTGAGAAGATTTGACCTTACTCGGCCCGTACATTACGTAGACGTTGGTAGTCAGCCACTAACCACTTTACATATTAATTAGCAATAGTTAATATGTGCAACCTATTTTAAAAATCGAAGTTTGGTCCTGCGTAAATCACACGGACTTCCACTTGCGATCTTCAAACAAAGATGCCTAGAAGCATATGATTCGCACCTGCTTCTTGCAGTCGGTATCTTAAAGCCTCGGTTAATATTGAACAAAACAATACGTATGGACTGGATATTGGTGGTCATCTATTGACGAGCCAAGTCACTAGTATCTTTCACCATTTTCTACTGTTTTACACACAAATTTACCAAAGAGAATTTAGACCTAAAAAAAACGTCTAAACGCACTAACTAATGAGTCACAGCTCCCACGGTTTCCTTTTATGTCTGTGAATTATACATGCATACGAATTAACTTGACATTAGGTCTGTTCGCGTACTTTCTGCAGCAAAATTCTAAGATTGTGAAAAATGAGAGGGGGTAAAATTCTCGCGGTATCAACGAAATTTGCCCACTTTTTAAACGTCAAATGTCAAACGCAGCGGCGTAGCTAGATGGGAAGGGTACACAGCAATGCGTTGCAGTCATACATACATATTCTATTTGTTTGTTTTTTCTAATTGCATACAATTTTGATGCTGATCACGAATATATAAGATGGCTGGATGCTGTAGAAATAGGGTAGGCACTGACTGGCGTCAACCTGGCGACGTCCAGTGTTGTAACTGTTACTGCGCATCAATTGTGCTTATTTTACCTCCTAGTGGTAGCCATCGGGTACTGGTTGGTGTCCATCCGAACCCGACTTGCTAAACTTATAAGCGCGAGTGTTGACCAAGAGAAAATTGCAGCACTATAAATACGACAGCGGACGAACTCTCTCGATGGAGTCAACGGTGGCGTTAAAGCTTCAAACGGAAGCACAACACTTTATCTGGGCTACTTCGACATATTCGGAGCTCAGGCCGATAAAGATTTCCAAGAATAAGTCAGGTTTTTGGAAAAGAGATGGTGGCGGATGAGCCCTTATTGGGCCAACGGCAGCGCTCATATCCCCGAAGCGGGATACTGACTTCGGTTTAAAACCGGCCCCTCGTCCTAGGGGTTTCAAAAAATGGAACTGGCCGTCCAGGTTGGGGGTTGTGCCGTCGGGGTAACTTCCTTACCGCGTAAAAAAAATTTAGTTATGAGAGAGACACAAGCCTCGGATAATGGACCCCCTCATTTAATACCACGACCCGGAACGTACACGGACTATGATATAAGAGTATGCACCTGGAATGTACGTACACTGTACACTCCTGGTGCTATTCAAAAACTTGAATCTGTCCGCACGCGGTACAAGGCAGATATTACCGCGATCCAGGAGATACGATGGATAGGATCAGGTATGCAAAAACGGAAAAATTGCGACATTTATTACAGCTGCCACAAAAGACTGCACATGTTAGGATGCGGATTCGTCGTGGGAAATCGGCTACGCTCAATGATAATTGACTTTAAGCCGATCAGCGGTCGCCTGGCTGTGATCCGCATCAAGGCTACATTTCAAAACATCAGCATAATATGTGCACACGCCCCTACCGACGAAGCTGAAGACTCTATCAAGGAGGAGTTTTATGACCTCCTGGACGGAGCCTACGGAGCCTGTCCGGAGTATGATGTCAAAATCATACTCGGGGACTTCAATGCCAAAATCGGTAAGGAAAACATCTTCGGCGGATTAGTTGGAAAGCACAGCCTCCACGACACGACAACAGACAACGGCTTCCGGCTAATCGATTTTGCAGCAGATCGTAATACGGTGATAAGTAGCACTAGGTTTCCAAGACTACGAATCCACACAGCAACCTGGCGCTCTCCAGATGGTCGAACCGCCAACCAAATCGACCACGTGCTAATAGATGCGAGGCACGCATCCAACATTCTGAATGTGCAAACGTTCAGAGGGGCAAACGTCGACTCTGACCATTTTCTTGTTGCAGCTAAGTTCAGAGCTCGACTATCCAATGAGAAGAAGCTGCAGACCGGCCAGAAAAAG
This sequence comes from Xylota sylvarum, assembly GCA_905220385.1. Taxonomy (NCBI): domain Eukaryota; kingdom Metazoa; phylum Arthropoda; class Insecta; order Diptera; family Syrphidae; genus Xylota; species Xylota sylvarum. The sequence goes on from LR999959.1 coordinate 39,506,313, forward strand.
AAATTCAACGTTGGAAGCCTTAGCACGTCTGGAGTAGCCAGAGCCTACAGGGAGCGCCTGAGTGAGAGACTCTCCGCTGTGCATTCACCATCCACAAACGCCAACAATCTGTGGAACCAGTATCGCGACATCATCAAAGGGGTAGCAGAGACCACCATAGGCTACCAGCCACCACCCAAAAAGAGCCCTTGGTATGATGATGAATGCGTACGCCGGAAAAAGGTGACAGAAAATGCACACTTGCAAGCGCTGCAACGCAAAACAAGGGCAGCGAGAGAAGAGTATCGAACCAGAAGAAGGGAGGAGAAGAAGATACTGCGTAAGAAGAAAAGGGCCCACGCAGCCTCCCAGCTCAAGGATATCGAAGAGTCCCGCGATAGGAACAACATCCGGATGTTTTTCAGGAAAGCCAAGCAACTGGCAGCTGGCTTCAAGCCCGGAACGCAGGCTCTTCGAAACAGTGAAGGAAACCTAGTCACCGAAGCACAGGGAATAGTAGATGTATTTAAGCAGCATTTCCAGCAGCTACTTAATGGGCAGGTAGAGAGAGTGATAGGGCAAGAAGAGAACCCGCATCCAGTCAATGAAGAATCCATTCCCCCTCCTAGTTTTGAAGAGGTCGGCTCAGCTATCAAAAAGCTGAAGAACAACAAGGCCGCCGGCTCTGATGGTCTACCAGCAGAGCTTTTCAAACATGGTGGTGATGCTTTGGTGGGGTGCATGTACCAAGTCATCAACCAAGTGTGGGTGGATGAAGTCATGCCCGATGACTGGACTATCAGCTCTATATGCCCCATCTTCAAGAAAGGCGATCCTATGTCTTGTAAGAACTACCGAGGCATATCCCTGCTTAATGTCGCATATAAGATCCTATCCAACGTACTGTGTGAACGTCTGAAGCCTTTCTGCAGCACACTAATCGGCACGTACCAGTGTGGCTTCCGGCCCGGCAGATCGACGATCGACCAAATTTTCACACTAAGGCAAATCCTGGAAAAGACCAACGAATTTCAAGTCGAGACTCACCATCTCTTCATCGACTTTAAAGCCGCATATGATAGCATTCATCGTCTTGAGCTCTACAAGGCGATGGCCGAATTCGGGATCCCGGCTAAACTGATCCAGCTGTGCCGCGTGACGCTGGATAACACGCGGTGCAACGTGCAATTCGGCAACAGTTCCTCTGAACTATTCCAAACATGCACCGGATTTCGGCAAGGGGATGCGCTATCATGTGACTTCTTCAATCTTGTGCTGGAACAGATAGTGCGCAGGGCAGGTGTAAACACGGAAGGCACTATCTTCAACAAATCTGTCCAGTTGCTGGGATACGCAGACGACATCGACATCATCGGTCGCTCCCAGCGCGCCGTGTTAGAGGCTTTTACGGCAATTGAAGAAGAGGCGAAACGTGTTGGCCTTGAAGTGAATGAGGACAAAACCAAATACATGTTGTCAACAAACAAAGAAGCATCTGTCCACCGCCTAGGACAAAACGTCACTGTTGGCAACAGTAACTTCGAAGTGGTTAAGGAGTTTACCTACCTCGGAGTAAATATCAACTCCACGAATGACAACTTAGTGGAGATTCGACGAAGACTTACCCTAGGAAACCGCTGCTACTTCGGTTTGGCGAAACAAATGGGGTCAAAACTCCTAACTCGGAAGACTAAATGTTTGCTCTACAAAACTTTGATCCTGCCAGTTCTGCTGTATGGAGCCGAGTGCTGGACGATAAGCAGGAAAGCAGAGCAAATACTGAACACTTTCGAAAGAAAAATTCTTCGTCGGATATTCGGTCCCGTATGCGAGGAGGGCGAATGGAGGAGAAGATATAACCGCGAACTCTATGAGCTGTACCAGGATGTGGATGTAGTCCAAAAAGCCAAAACACGTCGACTACACTGGCTCGGCCACATCGAGCGAATGGACAATAATGCTCCAGCAAAGAGGATCTTCGAATCACAGCCCCCAGGTTCGAGAAGACAAGGAAGACCGAACCTCCGTTTTAAGGATCAAGCTATCGCGGATGCCAGAGCGCTTGGTCTAGATAACTGGAAGCAGCGTGCCCGGGATCGAAGAGAGTGGAAGGCTGCTGTGTCTCAGGCAGAGACTCTTCACGGGTCGGGAGCCCGTTAAGTAAGTAAGTAAGTATACAATTTTTAATGGCTTACATATTTTATTTCGTACTTTCCCCTAATTAAAATCGAACTTTACTTTTTTCTGGTTCATGGTCCTTTTTATTGTCTACTTTGAAGCATGGAACTATTGTACCGAAAACAATAAAATGCAAACGCCTTAACCTTAACCTTAAACCTTAAATGGCTAAGGAACTCCACTCCACTCCACTTTTCCACCTGACATTCATACATGTATGTAAAATATAAAAGAAAATTTTTTAAAATTTAAACCAGCAGATATTAGAAGTTTGAACTGGATAGTTTACACAACTACATACTTCGGACATTATCTTAAACGACGTCCGCTGTACTTCTATTAACAGAGGTCACTAAGCGGAAACAAGAATTGAATCCAATGCGAATGTTCCACATTATTGTAAACGGAAGCGGAATATATCAATTTGTAACCCTAACCATTGATAATACAATTATTCTTACTTTTCTTATTTACAGTTGATAATTGCTTCATTTAACCTTTGGACAACAGATAATGGCATTGAGTACCTACTTTTTATTTACATATCAAATGAGAAAAGAAGTAAATAAAAACTAAACCCGTCTCGACTTGTCATGAAAGGTGGTATTTACTGCGCATGTAATATTAAATAATTTTTTACAATGTACTTTATTGAAAACGTAATTTACTATTTTTTTGCAAAGGTTTGAGTTGGCTGGATTTGTCGAGGTATAAAAAGAGAGGTACTCACTGGGTATAATGTATCAGCTACATATGTATATGTACATATACGGCGTTAAATTGTATCGCCTATAAGGCAATAACGCCCAAATCAAAAATGTAATATTGTAATGAGTTTTGGCGTTATGACATCAAAGAAGTGACATGCATGTAATAATCTTGTTTAACATGTTCACTTGGGGGTCAGATCTTGGCGCAAGGACATAAATCTACGGGTCTGAACTCCACAGGTCATAAAGTTCATAATGCAGCTGCGAAGCAGAGCTGAAGTGCAGTGGGCGCTGAAGTAATATTGGACGTTCGTCTTTCCGTTTGTCTGTATATCAACACTTTTTGGGTCTTACATTTTGAACTAGTAGTATGAAATTTCATATTTGGACTTGTGAGAAGTAAGGCAGTACAAGTGTAGAAATTGTTTAAATCCGCCCACTGCCACTGTCACTTCTTCAGAATTTCACTATTTTACATGAAATAGAAAAAAATTATGAAGGCCAAATATTGAGATATTGAGATAACCTACTTAGAATTCACTTAAACATTGTCTTTAGCCACGCCCACTTTTTGGGAGCGTTTTCAATAAAAACCCGATTTTTTCATGTAAAATCCTCCAACATTTGAGGTTATCGTAGTATTCCAATAAAAAAAATTCAGTTTTTCTCGCCCACTTTATTAAGGATGCATAGGAAGGAGGAAAGCTTATTAAACGATCCGTTCCAAATGGATTATAGCTTTCTGTATGTTTTCAGTTGTTCTCGAAGAGCTTTGCGATTATTGAGCTGTCCTAGTTTAATCTCTAAATCAGTGTTCACACCTTTATATAAGCTTCAAGGGGATGACGAAGCATGTACCCTGGAGTACAGACGGTCTATCTAAATCAGTAGATTACTTGGAAATTCATCCTGATTTCACCAACATTGCCCAAACGTTACCCCAACATACCCATCACCTTGTCGTGGTGAGATATCTTAATTAGAGGACCAGGATGCAATACCAGGTAGTTAACACTACTCTGGCAGAGCTGAATGTGAATCGAAAAGGAACATCCAACAACCCTTAATTCCAAGGTTGCAAGTCAACACGCCGCGGGAGCTGTGTTTAGGTAGTGATAAAGGGTTTTCCAATAGGGACTTGACAACTTTGAATTTAATTTGTGAACGCACTCTTTTATTAATTATCAAACTGTCACTGTCAATTTATTCAGTAACCTCAACATTTTCATCATGGTAAAGTACACGAACGAGCAACGTCTGCAAATTATAAAAAATTTCTACCGAAATTCGGAGCAGGTGACTGTAACTTTAAGAGCGTTAACTCCAATTTTCGGTTGTAATTCTCGCCCTAGTAGACAGGCAATAACAAGTTTAGTGCAAAAATTTGAGTCTACATATTCGTTGTGTGATGTTGCCGTGTCAGTGAGACAACGGGTTGGTCGAAGTGCCGAAAATAGCGCTGCCGTTCAGGCGTCCGTAGCAAACGATCCAAATCAGTCAATTCCACGGCGTTCTCAAGAATTGGGCATCGCTTCGATTATTTTTGGACCGAATTCTAAGATATGAACTTAGACGACATGTAGTTTCCACAGGATGGTGCCACAAGCCACACAGCACACGTTACAATCGATTTATTGAAGAGTAAGTATGGTGAGCGTGTTATCTCAAGAAATGGACCAGTCGATTGGCCGCCTCGTTCGTGCGATTTAACGCCGCTTGACTATTTTCTGTGGGGCTAGGTTAAGTCATTGGTTTATGCCAACAAGCCGACGACGTTGGAAGAGCTCAGAGCCAACATTGAACGCGAAATAGCGGCCGTTTCGGCCGAAATGTGTGGCCGAGTCGTTGAAAATTGGGTCCAACGAATCGACCGCTGCAAACGTGCCCGCGGTGGCCATATGAACGAAGTCGAGTTCCATTCATAAATGTTTTGATTGTACTTCAAGCCGATAATAAAGTTTTTGAAATATCTCAAATGGTTTGCGTTTTATTTAAAAGAAAAAGTTGTAAAGTCCTTCTTGGAAAACCCTTTACTATTGGAATACAGGGTTCAAGGGTAATTGAACCGCTGGTGGTAACTCCTCAGGGGCAGCTCAATTCTCTGCTGTATACTAGTTGCGTAGGGTAGGTAATAGGTATCTCTGCCTACCTGGTCCGTGATTTCTCCGCCGCTCGTGGGACAACTAATTATGTACCCATTTTTTAAAAATAATTAAAAGAGAACGAGTTATTAGAGGGCAAAGCAGAATGATAAGTAGAGGTAAAGAAAGTACCGGAAGGTGCGGGATAGATAGCGGAAGAGCTCATAAGGACAATGGAGTCCGGAGGGAAACCAAAGGATTCAGTTGAACAATCGTCGATGCCGATTGACAATGTGGTGCTGCAAGGCGCCAAGAGGTTAATCGACGTTGTGTAAGCCGAACCCGAAGATAACGGTGCAGACCCTGATTCTGAGCGGAGGTTGTGAAAGCAGCTTAAGCAAAGGTGAAAAAAGCGAAAAATAGACTGTCTCGAGCAATAGTGACATATCGGTACAACTCAAGCCAGGGTGATGGAGGCGGAAAGTGGAAAAGGTGATGGACAGCCTGTGTCCGGGAATCTTAAACAATCAAGACCACATGAACGTGGAAAGGCTGATGGACAAACCAGGAAACACAAGATCAGTCAACCCGAACAGCACCGGGAAAAACCTAGGGTAATTCAATTGAACCTTCACCACAGCAAAGCTGCATAAGCTTTGTTGACGAGATGTTTTGTGGGGAAGTCGATTGTTTTTGTCTTGCGGTAGGAGTATTCGATCTTCAAAGGAAGAATTAGAGGTCTACCTGTAAGTTTGCCACCTGCGTACTGTTGAGGCACGGAGTAAAAGATGTTATGCTGCCGCAACTGAGCGACAAGCTCAGAGGCAGCTTGTCGCTGTGCGAAAGGAGCAGACGCAGGCAGTTTTTTCATAGTATTTGCATACCTACCGTATGACTCCCTAGAGCCTCCCCCAACAAAAAAGAGGTAGAGTCCCTGGTTCACAGTACAGTGTGGGGAAGCAACAACAATAACTACAGAGGAGAAGTTTTATTCGAGTTTGTAGTTTGCAAAGAGCTAACTATTGTCAACAGAGAAACAGAACCGACCTTTGTGGATGCAAGATGAAAGGAAGTTAATGACGTGACTCTGTGTAGTATTAGAATGCTTGATAGAATATCAAATTGGAACGTAATAGTCATGGATCAGACAATGATGTCGGACCACAGAGCCATCTCATTTGATGTTCGATACGGATCTAAAAGGAAAAAAGATCGGAAATACGTTAGGATTCTTAGGAACACAGGCAAAGTAAAATACCAAAAAGTGTTATGGGATAAACTGAATGGGACGGTGCCCAAAAAGAAAAAAAGATCGGAAATACGTCAGGATTCCCAGAAACACGGTCAAAGTAAAATACCAGAAAGTATTCAGTTTATGGGATAAACTGAATGGGAGGGTACCCAAAATACCGAAAACCACTTGGGATGTAGAGTCGCAGCTGAAGCATTTACAATCCGCTGTTGAAAATGCATACCAAGAGACGGGTGCACCTACTTTGGTAGATGAAAAGGACCCCACCTTGGTGCTGTAGGAAACTTGAAATTATTAAGAAGGAGGGGAGAAAAGCCTTTAATCATGCCATGAGAAGAGACGATCCTGAACGATGGTGTGGCGATCGAAGCACTTTTATTAAAATGCCTTCGAAGCACATATCTGTCTCACACACACATTAAGTGTGCTATTCAAAAATGTAAAATAGGTTAAGTAATTAGAATAAGAGAGTTAGTTCTGTTTCAACTGCGGTCCAATAAAGTTGACATTTTTCAAACGCCGTGTTTTATTTAAAAGTACAAAAGTAAAACCACTAGGTCCACAATTGGTGACCCCGACATTGGTAATGCGCAAGTTACATTTTCCTTTGTTATCAAAGTTAATTAGAATATCAAATATTAGTACCCAAAGATACTAATAACTCGTATAAACTTCACTACAAAAAAAAAAAAAAAAAACCTGGTGATCACAAAGTGAACATATAAATTAAAAGTGCCAGACTTGAAACATCTAAAAAAACAAAAAAAAAAGAGCTCAACCGGAAAAGTGAACATGAAAACCAAAAATACTAACATCATCCTATGTATCAGTGCATGTTCCATATAAAAAAAAAAAAAACATTAATAAAACATAAACTGCCTTGCATTTCGGCGGTTAAAAAAAAAAAGAAAAAAGAATTCATTTCTTTAATTTGCAACAGTACAGTGGGATCCGCAATCAAAGACCGCGTTTGATCACGGCATTAAAAGCTCTCAAAACTGTGACGTCACATTCTATATACATACATATATAAAAAAAAAAAAAATAAAACAGTTTGTCTTACTTGTGCTGAAATTTTAAATTTTACAACAACGCACACATATGCAAAGAAGCTTTTAATGGTACACTCAGATCCCCACGGCATGCTTACGAAAGCATTCAATTATACATCGCTAACTTCAATCAAAGATCAAACATTTCAACATCGGACCTAAACATCGCACAACATCTAGCGGCAGAACAGCATTCATCTCACTCTGGATCACCACGGCAAGGTCAACAGTGAGTAAATAACAATACGTCGAATGGACTGTCGAAGTCCCAACCTACTATATCCATAGATTGAACCATTGATTCAACAAATTAGTTTAATATTATATTTTGTCATTATTGTTTATTATAAATTTAACTCGAATTATGAATTTCATTTGTCATATATTTATTGAATTAAAATTTAATTTCAAATACTAAAATAAGATATTAAAAAAGAAACAAAAATTGTAAGCAAACAAATACCCAAGTTGTTAAATAATACACACATACATGCACATATGTTCATATAACTAGATCGTGTCAACATTGATCCACCTTAGCTTCTATTTCTTTGGCTAGGTGTTGTATTCACTCGCGCGGTTCTTGACTTTTCCTATCGCTTTCAAAGACAAAATTTTTATCCAGGCATTCTCATTACATTGCGTATAAAACGTGTTTGCATGAAAGCAGTGAAAGACGAAATGTCGACTACAGACCAGACTCAAGAAAATACCACGCGCGGTACGACTGCTGAGGGCATTCCCAACTTACAAGCTTCGTTAATCTCTCTAAAACTACCCCCTTTTTGGAATAACCGTCCGGATTTATGGTTCCTCCAGGTCGAAACACAATTTCAACTAAAAGGAATCACATCATCCATAACAAGATATAATCACTTAGTTGCTTCACTAAATAACCAAGCAATGGAATCTGTAGCCGATGTTTTATTAAACCCTCCTTCGCAGGAGAAATATGAGCATTTAAAGAAGGCATTGCTTGAGAGAAATCGAGACAGTGAGTGAGTTTTACCGTGCCATGGAGTGTCTCGCAAATGGCAATGATTTGGTTAATCCCTCGCTCCTCAATAAATTATGGCTCAATAAACTGCCACCAACAATTCGAACGTGTCTTATAGCCGTCTAGAACACTCAACCTCAAGAGGAACTTTTTAAGCTTGCAGATCGAATTCATGATTCGTCGACTAAGTTTCAAGCATCTCAAGTAAGTACATCACATCCATTCAATCGTGGTGATGACGTTCAGTATAACGCTTTGCTGCAACGGATTGAACGACTTGAAATCGATCGAGCGAATCATAGGGATCGTGCACACCAAAACCATTGGAGAAACTATTCACGCGGACGTTCCCGCAACCGTTATCGTTCAAATAGTAGAGTACGCGGGACTAGTAGCTCCAACTGCTGGTATCACGATAAGTGGGGCAACGAAGCAAGAAATTGCAAGCCCCCGTGCAATTTTCGCAAGTCCTTAAAACTAACCACAGATTCAAAAAACTAACGTGCACGTTCTCGAATGCGGCATCGGTCACGCCAAATTTGTCTCGCCGCCTTTTTGTCTTTGACAAAACAACAAAACAACATTTCTTAATTGATACTGGAGCAGAGATTTCCATATTACCACGAAAACTTTACCCCACACTTCGTGACCCTACAGATTTCATTCTACTCACCGCAAACGGAGGTCGAATTTCAACTTTCGGATTGAAAAGATTAACTGTAGATTTTAATCTACGGCGCGTTTTCGACTACACATTCATAGTAGCTGCAATTGATCATCCCATCATTGGGGCCGATTTCCTATACAAGTTCAACTTGGCCGTCAATCTGCGCACAAGTAAACTTGTTGACAATCTAACTTCACTTAAAGTTGATTGCTTATCGAAATCACATTACACCTGTTCTCCAATACTCTACTCCATCCCAACTGAGTTCGGTAAAATCCTTGATGACTTTCCATCCTTGAAGGCACCTCCTGATTTTTCACTGCCGGTACAACATTGCATTGAACACCGCATAGCGACGAATGGGGCCCTTCCTTCGGCACGAGCCAGAAGACTTAATCCATCCAAACTTTCCATCGCCAAAAAGGAATTTCAACAAATGATGAAGTTGGGTATTTGTCGTCCATCATCATCGCCAGTAGCTTCTCCACTACACATGGTACCTAAGAAAGACTCAACAGACTGGAGACCATGCGGCGATTATCGTCAATTAAATGCAGTTACAACTCCAGACAAATACCCTCTTCCCAATATCCAAGACTGCACCTCGAACCTTCACGGCTGCAAGATATTTTCCAAGATAGACCTGGTAAGAGCGTATAACCAAATTCCAGTGGCTGCAGAGGACGTATACAAAACGGCGGTGATAACTCCAATCGGCTTATTTGAATTTCTTCGAATGCCCTTTGGTGTTAAGAACGGAGCCCAAACATTTCAACGCTTTATAGATGAAATACTTCGAGATTTGCCTTTCGCCTTCGTATACGTCGATGACATACTTGTAGGAAGTGAGTCGATCGACACTCACAAAGAACATCTGCAAGTTCTTTTCTGTAGATTACAAGCACAAGGCCTCAATGTCAATGCTTTAAAGTGTACATTAGGAATCTCGGAGCTAGATTTTTTGGGCTACACGATTTCTAAAGATGGACTGAGACCTTCTGTAGATAGAGTGAAAGCCATAAACGACTTTCCTCAACCGTCTTCGCTCAAACAAGTGCAACGATTTCTTGGCATGGTGAATTTTTATAATCGTTTCATACCACAGATATCCATCAAAGCTAAACCGTTATATAATCTCCTTAAAACCTTACGGTCGAACGAAGGTCCCAAACCGAAGTTTCAATGGCCCGATGAATGCAACTCGGCATTCAAGATTTTAAAAAACGACCTAGCAGAGCAAACGATGCTCTTTCATCCAAATCCCAATGCAAAGATCTGCATCATGGCTGACGCCTCTAATGACTCCATAGGAGCTGTCCTTCAGCAGCACAATGCACACAAATGGGAACCACTAGGATTCTTTTCTAAGCGCTTGAGCCCAACCGAGCAAAAATATTCAACTTTTGATCGGGAGCTTCTTGCAATCTTCCAAGCCGTTAAGCACTTTAGATACTTTGTGGAGGGTAGACAGTTCACTGTTTTCACCGACCACAAACCACTAACTAAAGCCATTTGCTCAAAGACCGAGAAAACTCCTAGGCAAACCCGTCACCTCGAGTACATCGCAGAGTTCACAACGGATATTCGATACATTAAGGGTATGGAAAACATCGTGGCTTATACTTTATCGCGGGGATATGTAGAGTTAATCGACATTAATAATATTAACCTACCTGCTCTCGTTCGGGAGCAAGCAAATGACGATTGAAAGCACTGTTTTGGAACAAAAACTCTTCAGTAACTCTCAAAAAGATATACATTCCGATTGAAGATGTCAACATCTGGTGTGAAGTTACGACTGAAGTTAATCGACCATATATACCTGAGATTTTTCGGCGAACGATTTTTGATAATCATCACGGCTTGTCTCATCCTAGTGCAAAGGCTACAAGAAAGATAGTGGCTTCCAAATATTTCTGGCCAAAAATGAATCGTGATATCAACAATTGGTCCAAAAGCTGCATTCCTTGCCAAAAATGCAAAATATCACATCACACCCAATCCAAACATGGAAAATTTGAAGTGCCTAGAAGCAGATTCTGTCATATTCATATGGATTTGGTGGGGCCACTTCCGCCTTCCAATGGATACACTTATCTTTTGACTATAAAAGATCGTTTTACTTCATGGCCTGAGGCATACCCAATCAAAGATATTCAAGCTTCAACAGTTATTACAGCGTTTATCCACAACTGGGTCTCACGTTTTGGTGTCCCTCTAACCATTACCACAGACCAAGGAACACAGTTCCAATCGTCTCTATTCAGGGAGATCGCAAAGATTCTCGGATCTAAAAGGGTGCGAACGACAACTTACCACCCACAGTCAAATGGTCTTATTGAACGATTCCATAGGCAGCTCAAGGAATCGTTACGATCACATGAAGACAAGGACAATTGGTTTCATAATTTACCATGGACACTTCTTGGAATTCGTTCCACTATTATTGATGACCTCGGAGTCACACCTGCTGATCTGTTATATGGTCAAAGCCTTAGACTTCCTGGTGAAATAGTCACCGATGAATCAAAGGACATGGTACTAGATTCAACCATAGCACGCAACATACGAGATGCAATGGTGAAAGTTCGACCAACACCTACACGTCAACGAACGCAAAACTATTTTTTCGTACCACAAGGATTGCAAAATTGCAAACACGTTTTCATTCGGGAAGAATTTAAAAAAGGAAGTTTAAATCCTCCATATCAAGGACCGTTCGAAGTGGTCTCTAGATCTGATAAGAATTTTGTCATAAACAAGAGCGAAAACCCCGAAACAATTAGTATAGATAGGCTCAAACCCGCTTACTTAACTACACCCCAAATGATGACACGATCTAAGGTTATACCAAAAGTATCTTTTCATTTTTAAATTTTCAAATTGTAAAATTCTTTTTCTGTGAGGGGGAGTGATGTGGCGATCGAAGCACTTTTATTAAAATGCCTTCGAAGCACATATCTGTCTCACACACACATTAAGTGTGCTATTCAAAAATGTAAAATAGGTTAAGTAATTAGAATAAGAGAGTTAGTTCTGTTTCAACTGCGGTCCAATAAAGTTGACCTTTTTCAAACGCCGTGTTTTATTTAAAAGTACAAAAGTAAAACCACTAGGTCCACACATGGGATGAGTATACAGCAAAGAAGAAAGATCTAAAAGCAACTCTGCGACAACGTAATAGGGAGTCGTGTAAGATATTTTGCTCGAATATAAGGAGCACAGTTGGAGCTTCAGAAATTTGTCTAAAGGGATCCAGTTTTCAAAGTGGGACTCATTCGTGATAGAACGGGGGAGATTGTTGAGGCGTTGGATCGTACAAATGAGGTCCTCATGGAACAGGACAGAAGCGGAATGGATGGTTACACCAGAAGCAGTCAGTGGGCGATAGAAACGTTTTCTCCATACAAGACCGCAGGACCGAATGGTATTTTCCCAGCATTGCAATGCAATAATATCAAGGCTTGTGGCTATATACGTTATATGCCTAGCAGTAGGCTACATACCGGTAAAATGGAGAGAAACAAATGTGGTGTTTCTTCTAAAACCGGGTAAAAGGAGTACACCTAAGCGAAGTACTTCACACCGGTCAGCCTTACATCATTTCTGTTGAAAACAATGGAAAGAATTGTGATGGACCATATGTAGTAGAAAACATGCATACAGAGCTGCCAGGTCTATGGAAACAGCGTTACACCAGGTGGTACGCGTTGCGGAGGAAGAAATGAATACCGAAGGCATCGCAATAACTATAATAATGGGCATTGAAGGTGCCTTCGATAAATTATGTTTCGAAAGTCTGAGAGTAGTCTTAGAAGAACGAAGGGTTAACACTTTTTGAGATGCGTAAAAATAGGGTGATAAATATTCAAACAGGAACTTCAAAACTTAGACGAAGGGTTAGCAGAGATTGCCCGCAGGGAGGAGTTTTATCACCTACTCTTTGAAATATAACTGTAGACTCACTCCTGAGAAGACTTGAAGAGACTAGCATCCACACTGTGGGATATGCCGATGATATAGCAATAATGGCAAGTGATAAATTTATAACCGGCACAGAAGCTACCATGAGAAATGCTCTCCGAGTGGTGGAGCGGTGGTGTCAAAATAAGGGCTCTCCATTAATGCGGAAAAGACAAATGTAATAAAAATGATAAAAGATCCCGCAGATGGAAGGGACTTGGTAGGGGGGAAGGACTCTGTACAAACTCATACCTTACACACTTCTACCACTCTTCCCAAAGGCGTATCGTTAGGTATTACTTCCCGGAGCTGGTTAGCCTTTGGGTTCTAATGTGCTCTTTGCCTTTTTCTATTTTATAGATTAGTACATCTGACAATAAAACCTGGACAGTGGATCATATTTTTCCTGATTATCACAGCATGGATAAAGTGGCGAGTTATCGTTCCCGAATCTACGCAGCTATGTAGCATCTATATCCACCGCGACCAGTTAGGAATTGTGTGATATTATAGTTCTTTTCCTCTACTTTCGCTTTCACCCAAATCTCTTTTGTAATGCTAAAAGGCAAATCACTGCCGCAATAAATGAAGTGTCAAGAGTTGAGTCAAGACTGGATTTATTTACAAAAGTTCCCTACTATTTATACAAAAATCTTAACACTAGAATATGTTATTCTGACCAAATGCATTTTGGATTACGACATAGGAATCATAAGCTGAATCACACAATGCATGAACCTGATCCCTATGTCCCACATAATTAAATCATAATGAGTGCAACGAATGAAAGTGTAAACAATAGCAAACACTTGAACTCGTATGCCCATCTACATAACATGAATCACTGTCGATATCGATTTGTGCTATTTGACACTTTCGGGTATTTGGGGTGATACAATGTTATATAATGGGTTTTCATACTTTGTGTACTTGCATTGAATCGCACTACATCCTTCCCCAAAAAAAAAAGACATTTGTTTACATTTCTTAAAATTTAAATAAATGTCATTTGCACGAGTATATGTACATTGATCCGTGGTCAGTACTTAGTTTATGTCAGAAATCAGTGACTTAAGAGATATTAAACTTTCCCGGCACTTTCCAGGTGCCTACAAGCTATTTCACGCATATTGTTACATTTTCACGCACATTTGTTTGACTTGGTCAATTCACCCTTGAGTTGGTCACTTCAACCCTAAATCACAACGCCAACACAGTAAATTCACCTCTACATCACAACAATAATGAGTGAATTTGACAGCTGATGAAGAAATTGGAAAGTGCTTTGGGTATGTTCACTAGATATTAACAATATTGAAATTATTTTTTTTTTCTTTAAAATATCAAAATTTAAATGTCGTATATTATTTAAAGAAATATTGCATTTTACAATATGAAAATAAGAAATAAATGTAAAATGCACAGTTTTGATCTTTACTTCTGGGTTGACGATAAAAAAACTTAAAATTGTATTTATGTTGTTGGGAAACATTAGTTTGACTTTTGAAATTTTATTCAATCTGGAAATATCAGTATGTATAATGAGAAATATTAAAAAGAAATTATATATTGAAGTTCTGTTGTTTCTTTTAAGTTGAAAATTATTACGTAAACAGTAATATTGTGAAGAAGAAAAACAGGAAGAAAAACGAAATAACGATGGGCCTTAAACTAGTTAATTATTATGCAATGCCTTTGATCACATTTCGGTTTGTAATTACTTAGCTCTCAAGTGGATGTTTTTTATAAAAAAAATTCTACGATGGACATTGCTTGGATAACATAGCTTGTACCGGGCAAAATTTACATTTTTGTAATTTAATTAACAAAAGAATAAATTAGTGGTTGATATACATATGAATGCATGCATTCATGGATTAATATTGTTTTCATTTATAAGCCTAACATAGAGTTCGAAATGTGTGATGTGTTTTAAATTTAAGACAACAGCGACATTTCAAAAGTTACAGATGCTAGTAACATCCATTATGGCAAAATACATACACATTTTAATATTTTAAACATATTTAAAAATATATATGAGAAAGATATGATCCACATATCTTGAGTGCTTACTATTTGCTGCATCACTGAAATATTTAAAAATGGTTTTATATTGCAATTCAAGCATTATATCGGAATGTAAGTGAAAATGAGAAAAACATTTCCGGTAAACAAGTGTTTTCTAGTCGTCATTGAAATCAAAAACAAAAAAGCAGTTGCTCAACAACAATTTTGCAAATACATTTTTAATACTATTTTCATAAACACATACATATATTGTATTAAAAATATTTTCAAGCACCTAAATCTACACGACGTTTACTCTGCTTGAAGCAGTTTTATTGATAGCTTTAGCAAGGCTGTTTTACGAGTACATATTATAAAACATTTAATTATAAATGTAACTTCAGCTGTGTATTACAATTGTAGTAGTTCAGGATATTTAAACATAAACATCTAAAGGAATTGGAATGGAAATTGCATTTTCATATGCTTTAGAACTCTAGGCGACTTCTTCGAGATTAACAGAATTACTAATTATAATGCTTAATTTTATTATTTAATGATTTTTGTACGTTTATACATAATTGTAATTAAAGTTCGTTAAGCCAAAATCCAATCTGTAATAGTAACCCTCATCAATCAAGACACAATTGTTACTGGCATTCTACTTATGTATACCAAGAATTACAGTAACTTAACTTGGTTGCTATGTTTTTACCGTCTAATTTCGCTGCAACAATAATTTTTGTAGCAATTACTTGATTTTTTAATTAGCAATAACAATCTCAATTAAAATTGGTGTCTATTATGTTCTATTTATGATCAATATTCAAAAAAATAATATCTTATTTTAGAAAAAGAGTAATTTTTATGTTATTCAATTCGAAAAACAATCAATAATTATTTTAAATTGAATTTCTGATATTAATTTTTTCCTTTCACATTGATAATACTGCAATTGTTTCCAATGCACAATATTTATTTTTTCTAGAGGAATTATTGTTGCCAATGTACACGTATTCACAGACGAGGAGCGAATTACAACAAAAACAATGTAAACAAATGGGTTTTGAGAGGAAAGGGAGGTACAAGTTTAATATCTCTTTACTCAATGATTTCTGGTTTATGTAATGTTACAATAGTCTAAAATATAGATATGCGCATATACTACTTTCTTGTATTTATTCTTAATTCTGTCTGGATTTAATTAAATTATTATTATGGATATCATATTCCTTACCATCTTTTATAATGCAATCATTTTGTGCTATTACTTTATATGGACCTTTAAATAGTTTATCTAATTTTTTCTTATTCTGAACTCTTAAATTTGTATACCTTAGCACCTACTTTAAAATTAGATTTATGTACATTATCTTGTTCATTTACCCTTTTATTCTTATCTTCTAACAAATTATTCTTAGCTTGTTCATGAGAATATCTTAATTTACATTTTAATTCATTTAAATAGTTTTGTCCTTAGTAGTTAAAATTTCACATGGTAATGTGCTTAATTTACCAAAAACTAGTTCAAATGGTGAATACAAAGTACTGCTTTGTGGTTTGAATTATAACAATATGTATAATATGGTAGCCATTCATCCCAGCTATCTTTATTTCCTCATTTATTTCCAAAGCTCCTAACGTTTCATGGTGATATGGTGTTGATACTATTTTCTCTATATTCAATAGTTTACAAATATTCCCTAGTAATTCTTTCGTGAATTCTGTTCCTTTATCTGTCTTTAACTTTTTAAAACATCCATACTTTAGTATGAATTTCTCTACTATTGTTTTCGCAATGCTGACTGCATCTTTAGTTTCTACTGGGAATGCCTCCACAAATTTTGTTAGTTCACATTGTACACTTAATATATATCTAAACCCTTTTGAAGGTCTCAAAGGGTTCTTTGGTATATCTTGTTATTTTTACTTTGTTCCATGTTTCACAGTTTTTAATAAATGATTTTACCATTCGATTCTTATTTTTCTTTTTTTTTTATTTGCTGATGCATTTTCTGATACGACAATGTCCTCCTAACTTAGAACTATGTATAATGTTCTTCTATTAATCTGTGCTTTTCTCCTTCGCTTATAACTTTTTCGGAGGTTCATAAATTAATATATCTAAACATTTATTAATGTTGCTATTCCTCTGCAGCTTATTAAATATCTCTTTAAATTTGTGGATGTCCATATTTTTAATATCAAACTATCTTTCGCTATTTTCAATCAATTCAATTCTAGTTCTGATAGAGAATTATCGCTAAATTTTACAACTACAGTGTTTGCTGCTATTATAATATTAATCTTTGGGTACCCTTTTTACTTCTTATCATTTCTTTGAATTCAATTTTCTTCATCCGCCTTATGTCAGATATTAATGTACAATCCCATATGTGGAGGTGCGCATTCTCCACATTTGAGTATAAGGCTCTTGCACAGTTTCCGGTTATTCGTGGTGTTTTAATTTCCTCCATTTCTTTCTTCATTGCTCTCGTTACTACATCTAGATTGTATTTTGGTATCATTTCTTTTAGTTTGTCCGAATTCATTTGTATTCTACAAAGTGCATCTGCATTTGTATTCATTTTTCCTTGTTTAGATACTATTTCATAATCATAATCCATCAGGTCTACACGTATCCTGGTTAACTTAGATGAAGGATTCTTGTGTGAAAATAAGCTTACTAATGGCCTATGGTCAATGTAAACTATAAATTTTCTTCCGGAGTGGAAGAAACTGCGGTCAATGTAAACTTCTGCCTGAAGTGGTTTATTCCCCAATGGATCGCTAATAACTCCTTTTCTATTATAGGTTTATTTAGCTCATGATTGTTGAGTGATTTACTCGCATGTGCTATTGGCTTATTCATTCCAATCTCTCCTTGTGGTAAAACTGCTCCTAATGCAAAATTAGAAGCGTCTGTTGTTAGAATGAATTGTTTTGAGAAATCTGGATAATTCAATACTGGTGGTGACATTAATCTTTCTTTCAATGCTTTGAATGCTTCAGTGCAGTCCTCAGTCCAAATAAATAGTTGTTTCTTCTTTAACAATTGATTCAGAGGTCTTGCTATATTCGCAAAATCTTTAATGAATCGTCTATAATAGTTGCAAGAGGCTACGAATCTTCTTACTTCATCAGCATTCTTTGGCTCTAAGTATATTCTAATCGTTTCATATTTTTCTGGATCTGCTGTTATTACGTGTCCAAGATATGTATACGACTTCTGGTTTCAGGAAGTCACATTTTCCTGGATTCAATTTCAGATTGCATTTGCCTCTCCAGAACTCTGCTTAGGTTATCATTGTGTTCTCTAAATACTATGATGTCATCTACGTCAGAATGCTGCTGCTTGTAATCCACTCAAAGCTATTGATGCCATCCTCTGGAAGCTATTCGTTGAAATTTTAAGCCCAAACGGAAGTCTTTTGAATTGATAGTTGTAGAAAATGCTGTGAATGGTCGTGACTGTTTGTGCAGGGGTATTTGGTGAAATGAACTAGTCATATCCAATGTTGAAAAATATTTTGCATTGCCCAGTTTGTCTAGTACATCTTCCAATCTACTCAATGGAAATTTGTCGTCTACTACTTTTTTGTTTAATGATCTAAAATCTACCACTAGCCTCCATTTTTCTTGACCGTTTTCTTCTTGGGTATGATTAGCAGTGGCGAGTTATATGGACTCGTTGATGCTTCTACTATGTCTTCTCGTACCAGGTCTGAGACTTGTTTTCTTATCTCTTGTGCATGTGGTAATCTGTAGTTTTTTATGTACGTTGGGTTGCTGTCCTTCATTGTTATTCGTTGTTCATAGAAGTTGTTTATAGTTAGGGTTTCCCCTTCAAGATGAAATACATCTTGGAATTCCTCACAGATCTTCCAGATCATTTCTGATTCTGAATTACCAGCATTCTCAATCTTGATTTCCTTTTTTAGTTTCGTCCTTCCTGAATGCTAGTATTTCAAAATTCTTCAGAGGTTGTGTACGGGTGCTCTCGGATAGACCCTTGGGTAGGCGCTGGTTAGTATTTTTCCTCAAATTCATGAAATACTTTCTTAATAAGTGCAATTCAAAAATGTTATATTTTAAATGGTAAATATATTTCTTTTGTTTTTAAGCGGAAGCATATTAGAAAGATAAAGATAAATACGGAAGATGGTAACGGAGAAATATGGCTTTAGGTATTCAATAGCACACAAAGTTTTACGATAGGCCTAGTTAGAATACCAAACTGCGTTTTGATATCGGCGACGCGTATTTTACCATCAGAACCCGGATATATCTCTACCACGCGTCCTAGGCGTCATTCATTTTTAGGGAGTTTTTCCTCGCGAATAACTACTAGGTCATTGATAGCAACATCTCTTTGTGGATTTTTCCATTTGTATCGCTTATGCATTTCGCACAGATACTCTCGCTTCCAACGTGCGCAAAACTGTTGGTGGAGTAACTTCACCTTTTCCCATCGTCGAATGCAGCTGAGTGCCTTCTCTGAGATATCAGATTCAGGGGTAGCTAGAAGTGGACCGCCACGAAGAAAATGTCCTGGGGTCAAAGGTAATGATGTTTTCAGAAATCGGGGAGATCGGCCTCGAATTCAGGCAAGCCTCAATTTTTGCCAAAAGAGTCGTGAACTCCTCAAAAGTAAACTTGTGGTCTCCTGCACACTTCCGGAAATGAATCTTTAACCTCTTAACCGCCGCTTCCCAGAGCCCGCCCATATGTGGTGCTCCGGGTGGAATAAATTTCCACTGTAGGTTACGATCTTTGTACGTTTCCGCAACATCAGAGGAAAATTGTCGAAAGCTTTAAATTCATTGGCAATGATTTTGCTTGCCCCCACCAAATTCGTATCATTATCTGAATAAATGGATGTCGGCAATCCTCGTCTGGCAACAAACTGGTTCAATGCAGCGATGAAAGATTCAGTGGTTAGATCACTGGTCGGCTCAAGGTGTATCGCTCAAAGACACAAACATACCCCTTTGAAACTCTACAACCTCTTCCGCCGAAATTCTTTATCGCAAACGGACCGGCAAAGTCGAGTCCTGTATTCGCGAATGGTAGAGAAATGACAGTTCGTTCAACGGGAAGGGCTGCCATTATTTGAGTCTTAAGTTCTTTTTTGTGGATGGTATATGTTTTACACAAGCGGATGTATTTCTTGACCAGAGTTTTGATTCGAGGGATCCAGAATTCGCACCGAATTAATCGCATTACCAGCTGAGCTGGTTACCATCGTGAATGGAAAGTGAATGATAAAACCTTACAAGAAGTGAAGCGATGTAAGAGTTGTAGGGTAATATTATCGGAAACTTTTCACTATATGAGAGAGTAGAACAAGCTAGTCTTCCGTTGGAACGTATTATCTCATCGGAATCGATCATGGGGTTGAGATTAAGAAGAGAACTTTTCTTGGATATATACGTCGGTGCATCTTGCCTTAAGACTTTATATTCATTTGGATAGTGAAGTTGTTGGGTACGCTTAATAACAAATAATTTAGTTTTTGAAATTTCATCTTGAGAAATGGATATTGATGTATACGAAAAAACATGTTTGTGTCGAGAATGGGTTTTGTGGAAAAAATGCAATACGTAACATATAACATGAAGCATCTTCGGCCATGATGAAAATCTCTCAAGTATTGTTTCAAT
Source organism: Xylota sylvarum (assembly GCA_905220385.1). NCBI lineage: Eukaryota > Metazoa > Arthropoda > Insecta > Diptera > Syrphidae > Xylota > Xylota sylvarum. Next base: position 39,526,865 of record LR999959.1, read on the forward strand.
ATTGGGAAGAAGCATATTAACGTTGGTTTTAATCGGTCTTTGTTCTATCTCTTGTGGAGACTGATATGTAGGTTACGGCCAAGCAGATTCAGACTGTTGAAACCATTGGGGTCCATTTCATTACAAATGATTATTTTGGAGGTCCAGTGGAAGCACTCCTCTGGTTGCTAAGTCCGCAGGATTATCTGCTGAACGGACATGACGCCACTGAGATTTTGGAAAATGCGTTTGAATTTTGGATACACGATTACCCATAAACATTTTCCACGTATATGGAGGTTTGCTTAACCATTACTCTTGGCGCATAATATGTATGCGGACCAAGTACCAGCACCTTGCTGAATACGCAGATATAGGGCCGCCGCATAAGCGTGCTCAGAGGCATCGCAAAATCTGTGCACTTGGACCGTGCTATTGGGGTTATATTCAACCCATCGAGGAGCTCGAGTGAGTTCGATATTGGCAAAAAATGTTGTCCAGCGTTGACACGTGAGGGGCATGAGCGGAATGTCGCAAGACGTCCCATCCCGACTTGCTGTAAAATAAGCTTAGCAGTGACAACTACCTGGGCTAACCACCCTGCTGGATCGAAGATCTGTGCAACGACTGATAAAACTTTACGCTTTGTCACTGGGGTGTCGTTACAAAATATTTTTGAGAAGAATTGAAATGAATCCAGCTTTGCGTTCCATGAAATGCCTGAAGTCTTTGTCATATTTTTGTCTTCGAATTTTAGAAAATCTTTATGATAGAGAAATGATTGTGGAAGGGATTTAAGTACGTCACCACTATTGGATGTCCACTTCCATAATGAAAAGCCTGCGGAATCCAAGACCGATGTCAACTCCTTTTGCGCCTGAAACAGATAGAAATCATTTTTCAAAATAGAAGAAGCTACAGGAAAGATGCTATGTCAATAGCAAGTTGTTTTAATGTGCGAATAGCCAGGTACGGTGCGCAGTTCACACCAAACGTAACTGTCTTTAACTCGTAATCTTGACTTTCGTCTAAAATTGACTTGCGAAACAGGATTCGTTGGTAGGATGTATGCTCAGGGTGCACCCAGATCTGCCGATACATTTTTTCGACATCGGCGCTAAACACGTGGCGATAGAATCGCCATCGTAAGATGAGATTTATGAGATCAGATTGGAGCACGGGTCCAACATGGAGAACATCGTTAAGACTTAGGAAGTTACTAGAAGAATTTGACGCAATAAAAACAACTCTAATTTTAGTAGTAAGGCTTTCTAGCTTTATAACAGCGTGATGAGGAAAATTATAGCAAGCCTCTTGCTGTTTATCGCAAATTGTGGGTGCTTGAACGGCCTTCATAGGTATAGGGTGAGGTATTCTTCAAGCAAGTCGTTATATCTTGAATAGAAATCGACGTTTTTAGATAACGATCTTTCATTACGCGAAAATTGTTGAAGTGCAATCGCCCTCAAATCATCTAACCTGGGAGCATAATCTTTAAAGGGAAGCCGTACAACCGTACGAATGGTTGTGTCCGAATAGAATTTTTCGCAGAACACCTCTTCTGCAGTAAGTGATTTATATTCTGGAATCTCTTCAAGTTCCCAGAATTTAGAAACCTGTTTGTCTAACGAAACTTCAGAGAAGTATGACAGAATTGTATTAAAGCTTTTAACATTCCCTTGACGCAAAGGACCAGATAAGATCCATCCAAAAACAGTGTTTTATGCAACTATTGAACCAAAAACCTTCGGTTTTATACCATCAAGAGTAATAGATGGATAAAAGAAGGGATCGGCGAGTTCAAAATGAAAACGTCCTGCTAGATCCTCGCGATTGATATTAAACGAAGGTAAATTGCCCGTAAGGCGTTTTAAAACAATGGCATTAAACCCTGCGCTGAACGACTCCATATGTCTCGAACTTAAAACTAAGGAGCATAGCTTTGATGATGTTGTCGTAACCACTGCGCTCATTCCTGAGATATTGGCTTGAATAGGCTTGACAGGAAGACGTAATCTTCGCTGTGCATTTCAGAAATGAAACTCGACTCTGATCCAGGATCTAGTAGAGCGCGTAAGGTGAATCTAGTACCAAGATGGTAGACATCGATCAAACCAGTAGCAAGAATTACACGTTCGCTAGTTTTAGAAAAGAATGATTGAACTGGTACATTGAGCGTATGATTTGTATATTTTGTGCGGAAATTTGTTGCGAAGAACTGGGATATGGAGCTTTCGCGTTGAATAAAGATGAAGTTTGATCTTGGTTGTTGAACTAATTTGATCTTTGGTGCTTTCACATTCGAGTCCCTGATATCAGACACCGGTTCTAAAATTTGGTATTGCTGGGTTAAAAACGTATCCATTTCTGCCCAGTCCGGAAGATTGCGTGGCTTTTTAATGGATTGTTCCCAAATGGATAGTGTTTTGTCGGGAAGTCGATTAGAACACAAAAAAACTAAAATTGGATCCCAAGAATTCGTATCAACTTTATATGCTTTAAGTAACGATAGATAATCATTAGTATCACTTTGAAGCTTTTTAAGATTTTTGCCAGAATCTACGGTGATGAAAGGAAGATTGAAAAGTATTTTAAGGTGACGATTTACCAAAATCCGTTTATTTTCATACTGTTCTGACAAGGCTTTCAAAGCCAGATCGATATTGTTATTGAGTTATTGATAGTTTTGAAACGTAAATGAAATAATTTCTGAACCGAACATAACTTTGGATGATTTATGGATATAGCTGTGAATAAATCACGAAAAGATGGCCAAGACAAATAATCACCGTAAAAGGTTTTGGTATCACACGGGGGAACTGGGGAAGAAATTGTCCTTGAACACCTTTCTTCACTGTATTCGTTTGTTGGAAATTATTCACTACTGTATCGTCTGAGTCGGAATTGATTAATTTTAATTTTCGAATTGAATCTATGATCTCACTTAAACATGTGACGTAAAGAGCAGATGAAGAACTGTATTTACCCTTAATCGTTTGTACATACATATATCTTGTTCAGAAGCAGATTCGTTGGATTGTAAACAAAACGAATATGACTTACTGACCTCTGACCACAACTCTTTTAATTGAGCTTTAGAAGCCTGTAATGAGGTTATACTAGTAACCACGATCGGAACTCCTTTAAAGGATTTGCGAAATTCAACTAATTGATCAGTAGCAAGCACAAAATCATCTAAGCCGATCATTATGCTTAGAAACTCTACCAGATGCAATTAATAATACAAGTAAACTAAAAACACAACCAGCTGTATGAAAATCTCGCCCCAACTAACGACGCGATAAGGTACACGCGTACGCAAGAACACTTGTTATTGAAATATAGGAGAGTCTTAGAAAATTATTAATAAAAAAATGATATCTTCCAATTATCTTTCTCTTGTCTATATGATTTCTGGTGCACGTATTTTATACACGTTTATAAAGATTTACAGATTTTTTTTTTATATAGGAATAATAAATGTTTTGCACTTAGTAAAAATGAATTTCACGTACCTGTTTTACAATTAAGATCGATGAATGATTTGATGTGATCATTTATGAAAAAAACACTTGAATACTGGATTTTTTTTTCTTGTTGATGCGTTAAGTGTCACTGCGATGTAGAGACTGCACGCTGAACTGGATGTCGTCCACTGCTGCTGAAGATCAGCGATTGTCTTCGCTTCCAGTGAGAGCGAATCGATCGTACGGATTGATATAGATGATTATGCTCGTTGAATTGGAGGCGTTTTCGTCTAAGCTGAATAGACAATTAATATTTGGAAATCTCTTTCTTTTTTGGATGATGATTTTTGCGGGGCAAGATGTGAAGATCCTCGTTGCTGATCGTTGATCGATGAGCGTTTTACTTTTATGATGAAAATTATGAAGGTGATGATAAAACCAAGCTGCGATATGCGATTAAATTGATTTTTGACTCTCGTGAGCGTCTGACAAACATCGGAGAGTAAAACTGTCATGAAAAAGCTTCTCAAAATTGCCGTTCGGATCCGGCATTAAACAGTAGGCCCCTTCAATTCGTGTAAAGAATATAACACGCACAACTCGAATGGTTGTGAGAAGCTAGGCCCTGGGTCCCATGGACCTGTTGCGCCAAAAATTTGTATTTGTAAATCCCAATTAAATCGCAACTATTACTTGCTTCCTTTCTTCCCCTTGATTCGCTATCTGTATGTCGTTTAATTGTGACAGCAAGGCTTCTATCTTTTCTGCATATGCGCTTATACTGGCGCTGCCGTGATATATCCTACCTAATACATTTTGTATTGTCAGCGGGTTCGTTATATAGAGAATATTTAGAGAAAGTTTACGTGGTTTTTAGAGAATCTAGGTTTTCAGGTTTTGTCCCTGTTAGTAGTTTATTTTTGACTTTATCTGCTAGTTTGGTCGTTAGTATGAAATGTGTTTCGTTTTCGTTATCGTCATTTAGGGTGTCACTGTAGACTTCGATTAGACCTAAGAAGTTGGATAGCTTCTTTTGGTCTCCATCAAACTCTTGAACTAGCTTTACAGCTGTCAATATGTCGAATCTGGCCATCTCTGCTGTACATAGTTGTCTGTGCCTTGATGTGTGTTTTTGGTCTTTGCTTTAATAGCTTGTTTATTTCCTCTACTATTTCTAGGAAATATTTATTTGTTTCTTCTATTTCTTCTTCCGCTATTTCTATGTATATTTCTTTCCTAATTCTATTCACCTCTAATTTTGTTCTAGCTATGTACTCCTCATTGTATTCCCTAATTGGATTCTTCTTTAGATTCTGTAGTATCTCTATAATTGGTCTAAGATTTTTCATTCTTGTTCTTTATTTATTAAAAATTTATTGTTTTTACACATGACTTATTCTAGATCTAATAACTTGTTTCTTAACATTCTTTTTATACCCTATCCTAAGGGTATATTAAGTTTGACACATAGTTTGTAACATAGAGAAATAATCGAGATAGACCCTATAAAGTATATATATTCGTGATCAGCATCAATAGCGAAATCGATTGAGCGATGACCGTCCGTCCGTATGTCACCGCTTTTTGGGCCTTAAATTTTGAGCTAGGACGATGAAATTTCATATCTGGGCTTCTGAGGAGAAGATACAGTACAAGTGTAAAAATTTTTGAAATCCGCCCACTGCCACGCCCACTTTTTCATAACTTCACTAAATTATATGAAACCAAAAAATTTTGTTAAGACCAAATATTTAGGCATTCAGATTCCCTACAATCCACCCATAGTTGAGTTTTGGCCACGCCCACTTTTTGGGGGCGTTATCATCAAAAAACCTATTTTGATAAAATTTTACATGTAACATCCTCAAACGTTCGACATTACAGCTATATTTGAGTACAATATGCAATTTGGCCATGCCCACTTTATAGAGAGGAGGATAGGGTATCATACGATCCGTTCCAGACGGATTGTAGCTTTTCTGTATGTTTTGGCTTGGCGTTGTCCCATCTTTTTTTAGTACTTTGAGCTTCTGAATCAACGCGGCTCTGCTTCCTATCTATGGTGATCGGGATTATCTTGTGCAGTTCTGCTCGTTGCTGTCTTAGTCGTACTGCTTTCCCTACTCGGTTTCTTCGCTTTTTGTCTGCTGGCTGAGGCTCTTTTGTTCTTTGCTGTTATGGTTGACTTTTATAATGCCTGATGCGGTACTCTTTTACCGTCAGGGCGTTTAGTCCAGCGAACTTCGACGTTGGTACGTATGTTGGTACTTCTTCAATGTTAGTGCCTTTCGGGACGTATTGTTCGTCCAACTCCTCAAAGAGCTGGTTCAGCTCGGCCGTGATACAATGTTACATAATGGGTTTTCATACTTTGTGTACTTGCATTGAATCACACTACACTATGTTGGATTTGCTTGTCTGTTCACGGTTTCGGTTTGGTTTTCGGTTGTGTACTCGTTTCATTTCCTCACGTCGTTGACAAGTTATGAGACATTCCGCTTCCTCCGACACTGTTCTAGGTGCAAGTTGTCCTCAGAGTTGATATTCTTTTTTTTCTACATACTCTAAGTTCAGCCTATTGTCTATCATTTACATTTTTATGACTGGGTCTCCTTACGTGCATGTTCATATATTCTACCGCTTTGCAGTTGGTGATTAGACCTGCTTCCATCTTCTGCTCCGCTATATCCAAGCTTGTTGCCTCCAACAAAGTTCTACTTTTTTAAATCGTTTCATTTATTGCTGAATCTGCCTCGTGAAGATATTTAGCAACGGTCACAGCAGCATTTTCGTTCGCGGAGCCCATCACTTTTTTCCTTGACTTTGTAGTCTTTGGTACCTTCGTCACATACATACCTTAACTTTCTAAGGTAGATCCATACTAAAATATAGTTTGGCGTGATAATTTTATCAAGAAAGTCCATTACACATCACGAATCTACTGAATTGAAAGCGTGTTTGATGTCTAAGGTAATTACTTGTCCCCACGGCCATCTTCTTCCTTCTATAGCTGCGGTAGCGATATCTACCACCATTTCCCGAGCTTTTCGGAACCCGAATTGACATTTTTTTTTTTGGGTGATTGTCTGCCATTGAACACAGCTTGTATGATTTCTATCCCATTCCACTCCTGTCAATTTTAAATTAACGTATTTTATTCTCACTCCCTTTAGTAAATCTAAGGTATAAAGCCGTATTTTTTCTTTGTTGAATAAAAAGTTTGCATTTGTTAATAAAGTGGTGTTGTTTTCTTTGGACTGCAGACTGGATAATTTCCAGGATATCAACATCATGGTAGACAAAACATGCTGCGTATGACACTTCCAAATTGTCATTTAAAGACAGCGCATCTTTCCTCGGCTATTGACAGCAGTCTATTATATGTCATTTTCTCCAATATGCTCCCTATAACCACTTCTCAAAACGTACAGAAAAACTACAACCCGTCTGGAACGGATCGTATGCTACCCTATCCTCCATCCTATCGAGCCCCTGTAAAGTGGGCGTGGCCGTATTGTATTTTCTTTATTAAATTACGATGATACCCTATCCTAAGAGTATATTAAGTTTGACACATAGTTTGCAATATAGAGAAATAATCGAGATATATATACCCTTTAAAGTATATTTATATATTCGTAATCAGCATCAATAGCGAAATCGATTGAGCCATGTCCGTCCGTCCGTATATCACCGCTTTTTGGGCCTTAAATTTTGAGCTAGGAGGATGAAATTTCATATCTGGGCTTCTGAGAAAAAGATACAGTACAAGTGTAAAAAATTTTAAAATCCGCCCTTTGCCACGCCCACTTTTTCATAACTTCACTAACTTATATGAAACCGAAAAATTCTGTTAAGACAAAATGTTTAGGCATTTAGATTCCCTATAATTCATGAATTTAAAAGTTTTGGCCACGCCCACCTTTTGGGGGCGTTATTATCAAAAAACTGTCCGTATGTCACCGCTTTTTGGGCCTTAAGTTTTGAGCTAGGACGATGAAATTTTATATCTGGGCTTCTGAGAAAAAGATACAGTACAAGTGTAAAAATTTTTGAAATCCGCCCACTGCCACGCCCACTTTTCTATAAATTATATGAAACCGAAAAATTTTTTTAAGACCAAATATTTAGGCGTTTAGAGTCCCTACAAGTCACCCATACAGCAGTTTTGGCCACGCCCACCTTTTGGGGGCGTTATTATCAGAAAACCGTCCGTATGTCACCGCTTTTTGGGCCTTAAGTTTTGAGCTAGGACGATGAAATTTTATATCTGGGCTTCTGAGAAAAAGATACAGTACAAGCGTCAAAACTTTTTGAAATCCGCCCACTACCACGCCCACTTTTTTATAACTTCACTAAATTATATGAAACCAAAAAATATTTTTAAGACCAAATATTTAGGCGTTTAGATTCCCTACAAGTCACCCATACCCAAGTCCCTAAAAGTCAGTTTTGACCACGCCCACTTTTTGCGGGCGTTTTCATCAAAAAACCGATTTTGATGAAATTTTACATGTAACATCCTCAAACGTTCGACGTTATAGTCATATTTCAGTACAAAATACAATATGGCCACGCCCACTTTATACAAAGGAGGATAGGGTATCAAACACTCCGTTTCAGATGGATTGTAGCTTACTATATGTTTATACCCTATCCTAAGGGTATATTAAGTTTGTAACATAGAGAAATAATCGATCATGATCAATATCAATAGCGAAAACGATTGACCCATGTCCGTCCGTCCGTCCGTCACCACTTTTTGGGCCTTAAATTTTGAGCTAGGAGGATGAAATTTAATATCTGGGCCCTGGGAAAAAGATGCAGTACAAGTGTAAACATTTTTGAAATCCGCCCATTGCCACGCCCACTTTTTCATAACTTCATTAAATTATATGAAACCGAAAAATTTTGTTAAGACCAAATACTTAGGTATTCAGATTCCCTACAATTCACGCATGCAACAGTTTTGGCCACGCCCACTTTTCGGGGGCGTTTTCATCAAAAAACCTATTCTGATGAAATTTTACATGTAACATCCTCAAACGTTCGAAGTTATCATCGTAATTCACTTTATAGGGGCTCAATAGGATAGAGGATAGGGTATCATACGATCCGTTCCAAACGGATTGTAGCTTTTCTGTATGTTTTTAATCTATGTACATTAATTTGCTTAGGCACTGCATTGGCTGATGACATAAGTTTTACGTACAGATTTGTGCCGTATTATATAATATACTTGTGGTACCTACATATATTAAATTTTCATGGGAACAACCCATATTCTAACAAGTGTTTTAAATTATATTGAGTCAGTGAAAAATTATAAATACATACATATCTAGGAGTTCTAATAGATCACATCTTAAACTGGAAAAGTCATATCCAACCTATAAAAAGCCATACAAGTAGTAGCTCGTAAACTGTATCTTATTGAACCTTATTGCTCCAATAAAGTTGTATCTAGAAAAGACCTAATTCTAGTTTTTCTTTAAATATTATTTACTAATTGTTTTCCCATATCACTACTTTATGAAATTGTTTAAATAGCATTGAAGTGTCGTTCAACACTAATTTAGGATAAATTCTCCTTTAAATTATAGAACTACAACTATTATTCATTCTTTCCACTTGTTGATAAAACGTTAATAATATTGTTATTTAAGTTAAAATGAAATGAGAAAAAAAGGAAATAGCAAATAATAATTAAATGTGAAATATCATCAAAATCGTTTTTTTTTAATAAAAACGCGGTCAAAAAGTGACCATGGCAAATATAATGTAAGGGTACATAGTTTGAATACCTAAATATTTGGTCTCAATGATTTTTTCGATTTCTAGTAAAAAATAAAATGTATACACTTGTACTGTAAACGCTTTTCACTATTAATACTGATTACAACTATGGATCTATAAATACTTTATAGAGTCTATCACGATTATTTCGCTTTGTTACAAACTGTGGCAAACTTATACCCTTAGGCTAGGGCATAAACTTTGTTTTACTATTGCACAAACAAAGTGTTTAACTCTTTCTATCTTTCGATTCATGGTGACACGAGACTCTAGATGTCTGTATTGTCAACGATGTCAGCTTTAACCTTGGCTTGTCCTACATGCAATTTATCGGTTATTGCAAGTTCCGCAGTCTTAACGTCGAATTCGTGACCAATTGGAAAACAACAATGTCTATATATTAGAATTAAGTATGGTTTGGAGCAATACAGTATCATAAATTTTGAGTGCACATTTTTAATGGAACCGCTTTCAGATTTGTTTGAAAATCATTACTTTCTTTTAGCATACGGCTGGATATTCATTTCGCAATTTCACTCCATGCGACTAGCTTGGTAATTACATTCTACAGAAATTGAGCCAACAGTCCTCCGTATATTGTACTGCGTATGCGTTACCTAAGGTGCAAGCAGGAGTACAAAACAAATTTAACAAAGAATTAAAAATTACATTTAAATAAAAATAATATCATTAAATCCTAAGTCGTTGCTGTATTTTAAGTATTTTTTTTTTTGCATTTCCACATGCATTCTTAAAACTCAATATTAAATGGGAAATATTTGTGGTTTTGTCCCTTAATGAGCAAGAAGGGCACCAAACGCGTCCCAGTGTTGAAACCGTCCATCACAGCAATATCTTCAGAAGCTAACTTAAAATCAAAAACATCAAAATTCTCTCTAATTCGGTCCTTATTTGTGGATTTAGGAATAGGGATGGTTCCAATATCAATCTACATAATAAAATAATTAGTTAAATAATAAAGTTCACAAATTTTGGTTGTTTACCAAATAACGAAGAACGATTTGTGCCGGTGTCTTTTTGTACTTGTCGGCCAGTGCCTTGGTTTTTACGGAATAATAAAAGTCTGGTGTCTTTTCATCCGGTTTTGGACGACCGAGTGGGCAGTAGGCTGTTACAGTAATATTATGTTCTTTGCAGAACTTAGTCAATTTTTTCTGATTTAATGCAGGATGGCATTCAACCTATTTATTATTTAAATTAAATATTTAAACAAAACATTATTTTAGGGAAAGACAATTTACTTGATTCGTAACCGGTTTAATTTCGCAATTATCCAAAATGCGCTGAATCTGTTCGCTGTTAAAATTTGATACACCAATACTTTTTACTAAGCCCTTCTTGACAAGCTTTTCCATTTCCTTATATGTATCCAAGTAATCTACATCACTGCAAGCAAATTCGTAAACCTAATAAGGAATTTAAAATTTAAGTAAAATTTACTTACGATAATTGCAATTTTCCCTCCGAATCCTTAGGCAAAAGAGTTTCATCGTTTACGTAAGCATAGCCAACAGGAAGGTGCATTAAATACAAATCGATGTATCCGAGACCAAGGCGATTTACAGACTTTTGACATGCAAGCTCAACTTTTTCAGGGGAATGATGTATATTCCATAGCTAGAACAGATAAGCGAGAACACTTATGTACTCATGTAACGTATTTATCTTTTTATGTAAGAAAATTAAACCTTTGTACAAATAAAAATGTCTTCTCGTTTCACGACTCCATCCGCAATTTTATCTCTTATAGCTTTTCCGACTTCAGCTTCGTTTTCATAGAAGAATGCGGTATCGAAATGGCGATAGCCGACGTCTATTGCATGTTTCACCGCTATCTCACCCTCGTTTTCCTTAGACTATAATAATACATAGAATAACAAAGAAGATAAGACTTTTAATAAATTTAAATATTTATATACATAAAAAGGAGATATGGGAAATTACTTACATATGCATGAACATATGTATGACATATGTACATAGCATTTTGAAATGGACTACATGAATATTATTCGGCAAATTTTTGTTATTGAATTATTAGATGACATGATTTATGTGTTATACACGTTGTGATACGAATACCAGTTTTAAGTGCATTATTCTATTAGAAGTTGTATTATCGTTATGGGGAGCCGCGTTGAGAAGGGTAGTAAGGAGCAGTACAAAGAAGTTAAAAGCTAATCGGAAGAATTAAATAGTAAGTTTAATCAAAGCTGAGATTTCAAAACGTTTAGAAATTTAGGAGACAATTTATGGAATTTCATTCTAACCACAGAAATAAGGGTACTTAGAACAATTTCAATAAAATTTTATTGTAACTTTTGAAAAGTGTACTATTAAAATAATAGTACAGGGCTATACGACATCCTATATGTCATCCCAATTAAGAGCTATAATCCTTTAAGTGGCGATTTCTGAAGTTCCGGCGAACAAAAAATTGTATTGCAGGCACGGTCTATTTTCTCTCCATTTCAAGTTACAGCAATATTGAAGAGACAAGCGCATAAAAATGATGAAAACGGCGTGAAATTTTATGCAACCAGAAAAAACATAAACTCAAAATTATAAAAATTTGTGTTTCAATTTTTTACTTAATGCATTTTTCTCAAAATTTTTACCTAAATATAAAAAATATTTTTTTTATTAAAATTTTATCGTTGACAAATTTTGTAAAAACTATGTTAAAGAACTTTTCACGTACGATTGACAGGAGTTGTAGTAAAAGTAATTTTTTGTTAGACAAAAATGGGTAAAAAAAATTAAGTGCACTGAATTACTCTTAGAATATTTTATTGTGATCCTAAAAAGGACCTTTTTGGAACAGTTTATAGGAATTATTCGAAGTGTCTTCCTTGGATTTGAATACACTTTCGGGCGCGTTTAAACTTTTCATCTCTTATTAAACGGCATTAATTGTTTCTTGGAGGTCTTCCAAACTTGTTATTCCTCTAAAATAAACTTTTTCTTTCATGGCACCCCAGAAGAAAAAATCCATGGTATGAGGTCAGGAGATCTGGGCTGCCAAGGATTGGAGCCAAATCAACCAATCCACAGTTTATTAAACGTTGGATTGACAACGAAGTTACCCTGCTTCTACTGTGACAAGCTGCTCCATCTTGTTGAAAGAACATTGCCCTCCTGTGAATAAGAGGAATATCTTTAAAGAGCTCCGGTAATTGATCTTTCAGAAATTCCAGGTAATAATTGGATTAAGTGTATGTGGAAGGACGTACTTCAATCACTGTTGCCGTTTTGACTGTTTTCCAGTCAGATGATCTGACTGGATTGATATGAATTTAGCAGAAAGATTTTTTAAATCCAGCCGGCTGGTTTTTTTAACTGGATCTAATTTTTTTACTGCTTTTGCAAGTTTGGAATGGGTATTTTATTCCAATCAGTACTTTTTAAAATTCAAAGTAATTATAGAAAACAAAAATAAAAGAAAAACTTTGACCGTGAATTTACTATTTTTGATCTGAACTTGGAAACAATTTTCGTAATGGAATAACTTTATGCTCACGAGCTGGGTGAATATTTCAAGCACTATTTCATTCTGGTGTAAAGTTTTCAACTACAAAGTGCTGCGAATGTGAACCCGTACTCTGAAGTAGCAAGATTAGCTATTTCCTCCCTTTATCTAATGCAGAAATTGGAAGTTATTTAGTTCTTAAACTAAACTTCACTATAATGTACATATACATACATACAGTGATGTTCACAGATATAGCACATGCCTTTTGAATTTCGAAGTTACCGTTATATATAGTCATACTGTGGTGTCAGATGTATACTAATGATACAAATTCGTTGTTTGGCCTTTAGAGACAACAACGAAATAAGGAAATATCCCTTTTAAAAGTTTGGTACTCATACACGTCGAATGTTAGGCTGTTCAAAGAAATAGCACAGGTGTATTTAAAGTGATTTTGAAAATTCTTTGTTACAGTCAAAATCGAAGGAAGTAGATTTTTAAGATATTTGAAGTATTTGAAAGATCTGGAAATTAAATTTAGACCAAAAATAATGGATCGTGGAAAGCACTGCACCGCAGAAAAGTGAGAAGTCATTTTAGGCATGATTCGTAAAGGTGAGGCAATATCTAACATCGCCAGGCTGCTCTACTGCTCCAGGAACCTGGTCCAAAATGGTGAAAAGATTATGACAGTGAAAGAAACAATATCCAATAAAATTCTGAAGCCACCGCCAAGAAAGACCACTGACCATAGGGATAGAACAATGCAGCATCTCAGCAAAAAGGACCCGTTTTTAACACCTGCTTAAGTCAAAAACCAGATTATGCATCGATATAACATTGAAGTATCGGCAGCAACCGTACGACGCCGTCTTATAGAGGCTAATCTACATGGACGCATCGCAAGAAGGATACCAGCTGTGTCGGAGAGAAGTAGATTGAAATGATTGAGATTTGAAAGGGCTCATGTTAACAAAACACTTTCATTCTAGAAAAAAGTTTTGTGGATCCATGAATCTAAGTTTAACAGGGTCGGATCTGATTGAAAAACATATGTACGACGTCCCCAAAGTCAACAATTCATACCGGTGTACACGATCAAAACCATTGAACATGGTGGTGGCAGCATAATGGTTTGGGTATGCATGCCTTGGCACGGCGTTGGTCCAGTTGTGTAAAAGTAGAAGGGTGTTGTTGCATAAGAAAAACTACGACCGCTTAGTTCAATGGTTTCAAAGAAACTGAACTAATTTTATTATAATACAGTGTGTTGACAATGTTTAGAAAATACTGTTAATTATGTATATGTTAGTGTAGGAAGTAATGTTACAATAAAAATTTATCCAACAGGGTGTTACATTATTATTTTAGAACATAATATAAACTAAATATATTTTCAACACTCCCACTTTTTAAAATGTATTTTGATTAATAAAAAAAAACAAATTACTGCAAATTAGAAAAACAAATCAAAATCCAAATAAAGAAATGGGTAAGTTATTAATTCAAAGCGATAATTCCCATCATGGAACGAAATCGTCTAAATTTATCTTTTGGCAGTGCCTTCGTGAAGATATCACTAATCTGGTTATGTGTTGGGACATACTCAATACTCAAAGAGCTTCTCTTCAAACTTCTCACGGATGAAATTAAACCATATGTTTTGTCCTTTTATGAAACTCTGGATTTCTTATAAGACGAATGGCCCCCTGGTTATCTACGTATAAAGAAAGACAAAAGCTGCTGAATCTACACGAGCTCTTTTACTGCTTGACATGCAGCCACAAACTCAGCCTCAGTGGTTGATAAAGCTACGCATGTTTGACGTTGCGAATCCCAAGTGATGCAGCTTGATCCCATCAAGAAAATATATATCCGCTGGTAGAACGCCTTATAACCACGTCCCCAGCATAATCTGCATCACTGAAAAGAGACAATTTAAATTTAGCATTTGTAAAAAGTATACCATAGCCTTGCGTCCCCTTTATGTAGCGCAAAATACGCTTCACCATTTTCACATGTAGATGATTAGGCTTGTCCAGGTAGCGACTAACACATCCAACTGCAAAGGCTATATCCGGTCGAGTAGCCACCATCAAGTACATTAGACTTCCTATCGCTTGCCGAAAGGGGAAGACTATCTTCTCTGTTAAATACCCTGGATTGCTGGCACTGTTTATACCCTATCCTAAGGGTATATTAAGTTTGACACATAGTTTGTAACATAGAGAAATAATCGAGATAGACCCTATAAAGTATATAAGTATATTCGTGATCAGCATCAATAGCGAAATCGATTGAGCGATGACCGTCCGTCCGTCCGTATGTCACCGCTTTTTGGGCCTTAAATTTTGAGCTAGGACGATGAAATTTCATATCTGGGCTTCTGAGAAAAAGATACAGTACAAGTGTAAAAATTTTTGAAATCCGCCCACTGCCACGCCCACTTTTTCATAACTTCATTAAATTATATGAAACCGAAAAATTTTGTTAAGACCAAATATTTAGGCATTCAGATTCCCTACAATCCACCCGTACAAAAGTTTTGGCCACGTCCACTTTTTGGGGGCGTTTTCATCACAAAACCGAGTTTTGGGCCTTAAATTTTTAACTAGGACGCTGAAATTTCATATCTGGGCTTCCAAGAAAAAGATACAGTACAAGTGTAAATTTTTTTTACATCCGTCCACTGCCACGCCTACTTTTTTATAACTTCACTAAATTATATGAAGTGGAAGGCTGCTGTGTCTCAGGCAGAGACTCTTCACGGGTCGGGAGCCCGTTAAGTAAGTAAGTAAATTATATGAAACCGAAAAATTTTGTTAAGACCAAATATTTGGGTATTTAGATTCCCTACAATTCACTCATAGAACAGTTTTGGCCACGCCCACTTTTTGGGGGCGTTATCATAAAAAAACCTATTTTGATAAAATTTTACATGTAACATCCTCAAACGTTCGACATTATAGCTATATTTGAGTACAAAATGCAATTTGGCCACGCCCACTTTACAG
Organism: Xylota sylvarum; assembly: GCA_905220385.1. Lineage (NCBI taxonomy): Eukaryota > Metazoa > Arthropoda > Insecta > Diptera > Syrphidae > Xylota > Xylota sylvarum. The sequence continues at coordinate 39,542,614 of LR999959.1, forward strand.
AGAGGAGGATAGTTTGTTTTAATTAATAGACGAATCAGCAGGCGTTGAAACAGGAGCTGCATCTTGCATATTAAATTTGTTGATCAACTGCTTGATGTACAGTGACTGATTCACGCGAATTGAGCCATCAGGTAGCCTTCGTATCTCCAAACCCAAAAAATGTCTTGCTTTGATTTCAAAATTCTGTTTTGAGATAAGAACAGGTTTTCGAAATTTCTGCTGCATTTGTTGATGCGTCTAGACCATCATCTATATATATCTCCAAAATTGCTTTGCTTTCATTTCGTTTACTTATAAACACACATAGATCGGCATCACATGGACGAAAATTAAAGTCTTTCAAAAACTTCGTAAACGTTCGGTTCCAACACCTTGAAGCCTGCTTGAGACCGTACACATTTTTCGTAACAAGCAAACACGACTGGTCCCATCTTCGTATCCTTTGGTTGACGAACATATATTTCTTCCTGGATGCTGGCATACAAAAACGCCGTTTTAATATCGAATTGCTTAATACTTGGAATGGAAGAAAACTTTGCGACTGGACTAAATGTCTCAAAATAGTCGACTCCAAACTGCTGGCTAAAACCACGAGCGACTAATCTGGCTTTAAAACGCTGACCTTCATTATCTGTTAGGCTCTTGATCTGATACACCCACTTGCTATCCACCAACTTTAGATTTTTCGGCAAGTGCACTAAAGTCCATGTATTGTTTTTATACCCTATCCTAAGGGTATATTAAGTTTGACACATAGTTTGTAACATAGAGAAATAATCGAGATAGACCATATAAAGTATATATATTCGTGATCAGCATCAATAGCGAAATCGATTGAGCGATGACCGTCCGTCCGTCCGTCCGTCCGTCCGTCCGTCCGTCCGTCCGTCCGTCCGTCCGTCCGTCCGTCCGTCCGTCCGTATGTCACCGCTTTTTGGGCCTTAAATTTTGAGCTAGGACGATGAAATTTCATATCTGGGCTTCTGAGAAAAAGATACAGTACAAGTGTAAAAATTTTTTAAATCCGCCCACTGCCACGCCCACTTTTTCATAACTTCACTAAATTATATGAAACCGAAAAATTTTGTTAAGACCAAATATTTAGGCATTCAGATTCCCTACAATTCACCCATACAAAAGTTTTGGCCACGCCCACTTTTGGGGGCGTTTTCATCACAAAACCGATTTTTGGGCCTTAAATGTTTAACTAGGACGCTGAAATTTCATATCTGGGCTTTCAAGAAAAAGATACAGTACAAGTGTAAAATTTTTTTACATCCGCCCACTGCCACGCCTACTTTTTTATAACTTCACTAAATTACATGAAACCGAAAAATTTTGTTAAGACCAAATATTTGGGTATTTAGATTCCCTACAATTCACCCATAGAACAGTTTTGGCCACGCCCACTTTTTGGGGGCGTTATCATCAAAAAACCTATTTTGATAAAATTTTACATGTAACATCCTCAAACGTTCGACATTGTAGCTATATTTGAGTACAATATGCAATTTGGTCAAGCCCATTTTATAGAGAGGAGGATAGGGTATCATACGATCCGTTCCAGACGGATTGTAGCTTTTCTGTATGTTTCTTCAATGAATGGATCTCCTCGTCCATGGCTACCTTCCACTTTTGGGAATCACCACAATTGATGGCATCTTCAAAAGAAACTGGTATAAAGGACTCAGCAATAAAAGCAAACCCTTCCTCAATAGAACAGTTTACTTCACTTTCAACATACTTTCTTCTACTCCTTAAGCGATTTTTAATATTTTCACTTTCTTGCTACTGTTCAACCTCTTCTTCATCACCATCACTAACAACTTCCTCAAAAACATCCTCGGAATCATCAGTTTCACTATGGCTTCCACCACTAGTTTCATCAACTGCAGGACCATTTTCATCGGTTGCCTTAACATTCTCTCCATCATCCACAGGCAAATCCCTTTGAGAATCCTTGCTGTTTGCCATAATGGGTACAAAAACTTCTTCCCAATCAGGTTTTAGAATTTCCTCATCTTCACGGTAAAATAATGTCTCGACAGATTTCAATTTTATTATTCTCTGGAATATATGCTCTATACCCCTTAACTCCATCGGCGTATCCTACAAAAATGCCTTTCTTAGACTTTTGATCCCACTTCCGTCTTTTCTGATGTGGTACATGAACAAATATGTTACTGCCAAAAACGTGAAAACACAGGGACATAAGTCCCAAATCGAATTAGGGACTTATGTATGTCCCACCGCATCGGGACATAAGTCCCATCAAAAAATGTTTGGTCTTATGTCCCACCTAAAATATTTGTTTTTAAATAAGCTTAGAGAATTCAAATACCCAGAAAAGCATTGAAAAATTAAGTACATACATGGCAAAGCTACAGTAGGCAAATTTAGTTTATGTCATTTATATGCATAAACAGTGGAATATATATGGGGCAACATACCCCCCATATAAGTATATTCCATTGTCTATGCATATAAGTGACATAAAGCAAAATTTGCTTAATGTCGCTCTATCAAAGTGTTATAAGGCCAATTGCTAGAAATTGGGACTTATGTCCCATTTTCGGCAAAAAATGTTGGACTTATGTCCCGATGGGGTGGGACATAACCTACCGAGGCCTTTTGCATGGTACCACATACGTCAGAGTGCACAAGTTCTCCTAAACAACTCGCTTTGTTCTTACTCTGATGAAATACTGCACGATGTTACTTCCCATACGCGCATGCTTCACAAAAGAAGTTATCAATGTCGTCGAAAGGAATATTTCTGGATCTTAGAGTATTTCTGACATGAACGATATTTTGATGTCCAAGCCTTTCATGCCACTTACTTCTTTCCCTCAGCCAAGTTCGCAGAAATGATGACTTTCGACGGCTTTATGACCTTCATGAGCAACTTGAACAACTTTGCTTGTCGTTCTCCCACTACTAACACAGTACTGCCTTTAAATAACTCACACCTCGAACTATCTGAGCACAATTTGAGACCTTTGTTCAATGCACAGTTAAGGGAAAATAAGTTAAGACGTATGTCTGGCACATAGAGGACATCAGCTAAATGATTTTCTTCCCAGCTAACATTATTATATGACAAGACATTGATGTCTCCTCTGCCATATGAACTGATTGTGTTCCCATCGCCTAACCTCACTGCAATTGGTTCATCAAACTCTTTATAATTTATGAACCACTCTTTATGGCTTGTCATGTGGTCACTTGCACCAGAGTCTAGGAACCACTCTTCAGATCTGCCATCACCATCAGCAAGCAACACCTCACACACAAACGCATTCCCTTGCTTCCCATTGGGATGAGCACCCTCTTCTTTCTCTCTACGCTTGGGACAGTCCTTCTTCCAATGCCCACTATTTTTACAATAAAAACATTTTCCTGGCTTTACTGCTTGCCTAACTCTCTGCCCAGATTTCTAGTATGCAAACTGCTTACTGGCAATCAAAGCATTGCTTGTTTCATATTCACCGTGACTGTTTTGAGAAGTCATGCGTGCTTCCTCCATTACTAATCTAGTTGACAAGTTATCTAGAGTCTGCTTATCTGCCGATGTTGATTCCCATGCACTATAAAAATGACCATATAATGCGGGCAAGGTCATTAAGATTTTCATGATGACCATGGAACCCGAAACACTCTCTCCAACATCTGCCAGCTGCTGAACAATAGCCTGCAACTTAGAAATATGTAACGCGATGTCATCTTGCGGGTCTTTTGTGAATCTGTAAAACTGTTGCTGAAGTAAATGAATGCTAGCTTTAGACTTTTTTTCATAAATGCTTTCTAACTTATCCCACATTTCTTTGGATGTCTTGCAATTTATAATATGCAAAAGTGGTTGAGGACCAATGGAAGTGGCAATCACCCTCTGAGCCTTACTATCAGCGAGATCCCATAAACGTTTTTTTTGCAATACGTCTTGCTTAACATCAGTACCAGCAGACAAAATTGGTATTAATTCATCCCATTTCACATACTTCAGGAGATCTGAGGAGCTTAAAATAATCTTAATTTGGAATTTCCAAATATTCCATTGATCTCCGTTAATCCAATTTTTCTACTTTAAACTCATTTTCTGTCGACATAATGAGGCAATTGAGCAAAGCAAAAAAAAACCGTTTATTATGCAAAGTTCATGCAAAAAAAAACTTACAGTTAAAATTAAACTCTATGCAGATTCCCAATACTATTCCTCAGCAACCAACTATTTATTCAATAAATATTTTGCGTCTCAGTACTGATTAATTAAAAAACCGTTCCTTTTTTCTGCACAGATTTTCATAAAAAAAACTTTTTTGGAAAAAACTTTTGTAGGAAAAAAGATTCGAGTCGAAAAACCATCAAGTTTGAGTCTTTTATGGGCAAGTCCCCACGGGCCTGGTACACCACCCCCACTGAACTATGACACCAAAATGCAATTAGTAATGAAGGGCAGTGTTTATCCGACCACATACTAGTTTTTGAAATGGTAAAATTGTATGTTTAAAATAGTTTTTACGTATTAAAACATGGTGTGCTATTTCTGTGAACAATTAATTTATGTATTACTATGAATTCTTTGATTATTTTTTATTTTTACTGTACTTATCAATATTATTCTATGTTCTAATAAGTTATTAAACACAAATGTATTTAAAATTAATGACAAAATAAATATTAAATCATGTTTGAGTCAGAACGGACACATTTAGTATAAATCGGATGGGGTGTGCTATTTCTCTGAACACGACTGTATGTATGTATGTATACATGAATGAAAATGGATGCTGTGTTTGGATGCCCTAAGGTTTGACACATAGTTTGTAACATAGAGAAATAATCGAGATAGACCCTATAAAGTATATATATGTGTGATCAGTATCAATAGCGAAGACGATTGAGACATGTCCGTCCGTCCGTCCATCTGTCTGTATGTCACCACTTTTTGGACCTTAAATTTTGAGCTAAGAGGATGAAACCACATATCTGGGCTTTTGAGAAGGAGAAGCAGTACAAGCGTAAAAATTTTTTAAATCCGCTTACTGCCACGCCTACTTTTTCATAACTTCACTAAATTATATGAAACCAAAAAATTTTGTTAGGACATAATATTTAGATATTCAGATTATCTACAATTCGCTCGTACATCAATTTTGGCCACGCCCACTTATTGGGGGCGTTTTCATCAAAAAACCGATGTTGATGAAATTTTACATGTAACATACTCAAACGATCGAAGTTATCATCGTAATTCAGTAAAGAAAATGCAATACGGCCACGCCCACTTTGTAGGGGCTCGATAGAAAGGAGGATAGGGTATCATACGATTCATTCCAGACGGATTGTAGCTTTTCTGTATGTTTATTTCAAAGAAAGTCTATTTATGATTTTTTTGCAATGTGCTATTAGAATGAATTTTTAGACGCTATTCGTTATTCTTATTGTTATTTTTCTTATAAAATACTTTAAAACGATTTTTATTTCTCAAACTAAATTTAATGTACAAGTATATACGAGTACATACATATGTACATACATATGTGCAAATAATTAAAAAAAAATGTGAAAGAAAATGAATTCTATATTAGCTTTATATCGAATAAAATATATTTTTTTTAATCTTGGCTGGATTTTTAGCTGGATTTGTGTTTAAAAATGTTTGACTGTTTTTTTTCAGTCAAATCTGACTGGAAGGACAATTTAAAAATGGCAACTCTGACTACAATGTTTCCTATTACTCCATCCCAGATATTAACGCTAAACCTCCTTTGAAATAAGCAACAAATTTTGAAAAAGTTTTTCACAATAATTAAATTCCAAAGGATATTGTGCGTAATAAATGTTAATTTATTACACACATACATACGTTAATTTATTATTTTCATCCCAGTACCATTAATTTTGTATACCCTTTCCTAATGGTATATTAAGTGTGATTCATAGTTTTTAACGTAGAGAAATAAACGAGATAGACCTTATTTTTGAAATCCGCTTACTGCCACGCCGACTTTTTCATAACTTCACTAAATTATATGAAACTAAAAACTTTTATTAAGACCAAATACATATTTAGATGTTCAGATTGTCTACAATTCCTATACCCACGCCCACTTTTTTGGGACGTTTTCATAAAAAAAACCGAATTTGATGAAATTGTACATGGAATATCCCCAAATGTTCGAAGTTATCATCGTATTTCAGTACAAAATGATATATAGCAACGCCCACTTTATAAGGGCTGCATAGGAAGGAGGATGAGGTATCATACGATCCGTTCCAAACGGATTGTAGCTTTTCTGTATGTTTTTTGTCTGACAAAAATGGCTTTTACTACAACTTCTATTAACCGTACGTGAAAAACTTGTTTCACATAATGTTTGGAAAACTTGTCCAAGATAAAACTTTAATAAAAAAAGTTTTTAATTAGGTAAATTAGGCATTTTGAGTAAAAACATACAGAAAAGCTACAATCCGTCTGGAACGGATCGTATGATACCCTTTCCTCCTCTCTACAACGTGGGCGTGGTCAAATTGCATTTTGTACTCAAATATGGCTATAACGTCGAACGTTTGAGGATATTACATGTAAAATTTTATCAAAATCGGTTTTTTTTTATGAAAACGCCCTCAAAGAGTGGGTGTGGCCAAAACTGTTCTCTGGGTGAATTGTAGCGAATCTGAATACCTAAATAGTTGGCCTTAACAAAATTTTTCGGTTTCATATAATTTAGTGATGTTATAAAAAAGTAGGCATGGCAGTGGGCGGATTTAAAAAAATTTTAAACTTGTACTGTATCTTTTTCTCAGAAGCCTAGATATGAAATTTCATCGTCCTAGCTCAAAATTTAAGGCCCAAAAAGCGGTGACATACGGACGGACGGACGGTCATCGCTCAATCGATTTCGCTATTGATGCTGATCGCGAATATACATATATACTTTATAGAGTCTATCTCGATTATTTCTCTATGTTACAAACTATGTGTCAAACTTAATATACCCTTAGGATAGGGTATAAAAAATGTTTCTTATACCTAGGCACCTAATTTATTTTTTCAGTTATTTTAAAAACTCTTCCGATTGTATAAACCCTCATTTAGAGATTTATTTTTGTTTGTTTTGCATAGATATTATTATACATACATATGTATGTATTATTATTTTTATTAAAATAACAAACATTTTATACGCAGAAAACCTTTTTTCGGTGCACAAACAAGGAGCATCGACCGGAAATTTGTAATCGCCAACAAACGACTGCCAAATCGACAAATAGGACCGTTCAATATTTCGTCAAATTTGTATGATGACTCTAAATTTGTTGTGTGTGAACGCTAGAAACGATTTTTCATCCATCTGTTTGATGGATTTCAGACCATTTTTCATGTTTCGGACCTCTAATGGGTTTTATGGCTTTCCTTTTTATACCCTATCCTAAGGGTATATTAAGTTTGACACATAGTTTGTAACATAGAGAAATAATCGAGATAGACCCTATAAAGTATATATATTCGTGATCAGCATCAATAGCGAAATCGATTGAGCGATGACCGTCCGTCCGTCCGTCCGTCCGTATGTCACCGCTTTTTGGGCCTTAAATTTTGAGCTAGGACGATGAAATTTCATATCTGGGCTTCTGAGAAAAAGATACAGCACAAGTGTAAAAATTTTTGAAATCCGCCCACTGCCACGCCCACTTTTTCATAACTTCGCTAAATTATATGAAACCGAAAAATTTTGTTAAGACCAAATATTTAGGCATTCAGATTCCCTACAATCCACCCATACAAAAGTTTTGGCCACGCCCACTTTTTGGGGGCGTTTTCATCACAAAACCGATTTTTGGGCCTTAAATATAAATTTCATATCTGGGCTTCCAAGAAAAAGATACAGTACAGGTGTAAAATTTTTTTACATCCGCCCACTGTCACGCCTACTTTTTTATGACTTCACTAAATTATATGAAACCGAAAAATTTTGTTAAGACCAAATATTTAGGTATACAGATTCCCTACAATTCACCCATAGAACAGTTTTGGTCACGCCCACTTTTTGGGGGCGTTTTCATCAAAAAACCGATTTTGATAAAATTTTACACGTAACATCCTCAAACGTTCGACATTATAGCTATATTTGAGTACAAAATGCAATTTGGAGGCGCCCACTTTATAGAGAGGAGGATAGGGTATCATACGATCCGTTCCAGACGGATTGTAGCTTTTCTGTATGTTTATACCCTATCCTAAGGGTATATTAAGTTTGACACATAGTTTGTAACATAGAGAAATAATCGAGATAGACCCTATAAAGTATATATATTCGTGATCAGCATCAATAGCAAAATCGATTGAGCGATGACCGTCCGTCCGTCCGTCCGTATGTCACCGCTTTTTGGGCCTTAAATTTTGAGCTAGAACGATGAAATTTCATATCTGGGCTTCTGAGAAAAAGATACAGTACAAGTGTAAAAATTTTTGAAATCCGCCCACTGCCACGCCCACTTTTTTATAACTTCACTAAATTATATGAAACCGAAAAATTTTGTTAAGACCAAATATCGGCCAAATATCCCTACAATCCACCCATACAAAAGTTTTGGCCACGCCCACTTTTTGGGGGCGTTTTCATCACAAAACCGAGTTTTGGGTCTTAAATTTTTAACTAGGACGCTGAAATTTCATATCTGGGCTTCTAAGAAAAAGATACAGTACGAGTGTAAATTTTTTTTACATCCGCCCACTGCCACGCCTACTTTTTTATAACTTCACTAAATTATATGAAACCGAAAAATTTTGTTAAGACCAAATATTTAGGCATTCAGATTCCCTACAATCCACCCATACAAAAGTTTTGGCCACGCCCACTTTTTGGGGGCGTTATCATCAAAAAACCTATTTTGATAAAATTTTACATGTAACATCCTCAAACGTTCGACATTATAGCTATATTTGAGTACAAAATGCAATTTGGCCACGCCCACTTTATAGAGAGGAGGATAGGGTATCATACGATCCGTTCCAGACGGATTGTAGCTTTTCTGTATGTTTACAATATTGTTTTACTTCATTACTTATTTCATCGGGATCTACATATAAGAATCTATTTTCAAATCTTGTCACACCGGAAATCGTAACATGCCCAATATTTGAATTCAATATTAATTCCCAAAATCAGAACTGAGTTGTGAATTATTAAAATAATGTTCCTTTCCTAGTAAACACAATCCATAATTGGGGTTATAACGTCTTTTTGCAAATGGAAATAAGTTAAAGTTTAAGATTTAGATTTTGGTCAACTTAATGAATGATATGCGTTTGTTTTTGTCGGTTATCCTCAATTAAATCACCGAAAAATTACTACAAAGAAATATCTTTTAGTGGATATCTTACCTCTAGCGAACCAATATTTCTTTTCGAAACAGAATAGCTCAGTATATAATTAAAATATCTTTGAATCAATATAGTCGAAGTCAGTCCCAAATATGTGAATAGTTTTATTTTAAAGTGTTTTTATTATGTGCTGATAAATACCACTACCACCACACTTACAATTTAAAATCGAAAACTTTGTTCATTTACCTTAAAATCGAAAAGCTTTTAATGTACATAAAATTGACGTTTGATATTACACTCTCTCAGCTGTTCAAAAGCTCGCAAATGTCAAGCGGTAAATATAACCAAACACAAATTATGAAGAATTTTATTCAAAATAGGGCATGTTTACAGATTTATGTTAAATTAAATACGAAAGTGTAGGTACATACATACCTGGTATGTTCCCAGTCCAATTATGGGCATTTCGAACCCACTATTCAGTTTAACTTTAGGTACCGCACTCATTTTATGCAACAATCTAATCGTACAGAAATTACTCACGCCAAAAGTAAAGTTCTTGCGAAGAAAATCTTCACTTTTTACGTTTTTCAAATGGATGGCTGATATTTGGGTGAATGCCGAACAATTATTCACCGAAGACTTATCTGAAAGGCTTGTGTAATAACGATCAAATGAAGAGCAAAATCTAAAGCCACTATCGCCAAGTTCAGGAAAAAGAAAACTAAAAATATTTCCATATGCGTCTGATGACGTTCTCTCGAACAACTTTACTGCTTTATGTCCAATGTTTACTTTATTCGCCCGATGCATTTTGCGAGAACTAGAACTTAAATCTACATTTACAAAGCATGGTGCTGGTGCTTCTGTCTCGCGTTGTTGTTTTTCAATAGTGGTACTACTACTTTTTGTTGTAGTTGTATTTATTGTTCTATTGAATTAAGACGTATGTATGTATGTATGGATGTATGCATGTATGTATGGATGTATGTACATATGTTTGTGGAATTCCCAAACTGTTTTTTAATATGGTTTCTAATAAAAATCAATGCTAAATTGATTGTTACATAGATATTATTATTATTGATAAAAATTACGAGTGTCACAGAAATTTAGGAACAAATTTTAAACTTCATATAGAAATCGAAAACAGTTAATTTGTACAAACATATGTACATATGTATGTATGTACATACATACATATGTATGTATGCAGGTATTCGAATTATATCATGTATGTATGTACGGTAGTGGCCATAAAAAAGTTAACATCTTCTAAGAATCCCAAAAGTACTCAGTTTTTCATTCCCTATTCATTTCAGGAAAAAGTTACATATCTATACTTTTTAATTCAAAACGCTGTTAAATGTTTCCGTTATATTTGTGATTACTCTTTATACCCTATCCTAAGGGTATATTAAGTTTGACACATAGTTTGTAACATAGAGAAATAATCGAGATAGACCCTATAAAGTATATATATTCGTGATCAGCATCAATAGCGAAATCGATTGAGCGATGACCGTCCGTCCGTCCGTCCGTATGTCACCGCTTTTTGGGCCTTAAATTTTGAGCTAGGACGATGAAATTTCATATCTGGGCTTCTGAAAAAAAGATACAGTACAAGTGTAAAAATTTTTGAAATCCGCCCACTGCCACGCCCACTTTTTCATAACTTCACTAAATTATATGACACCGAAAAATTTTGTTAAGACCAAATATTTAGGCATTCAGATTCCCTACAATCCACCCATACAAAAATTTTGACCACGCCCACTTTTTGGGGGCGTTTTCATTTCAAAACCGATTTTTGGGTCTTAAATTTTTAACTAGGACGCTGAAATTTCATATCTGGGCTTCCAAGAAAAAGATACAGTACAAGTGTAAAATGTTTTTACATCCGCCCACTGCCACGCCTACTTTTTTATAACTTCACTAAATTATATGAAACCGAAAAATTTTGTTAAGACCAAATATTTAGGCATTCAGATTCCCTACAATTCACTCATAGAACAGTTTTGGCCACGCCCACTTTTTGGGGGCATATCATCAAAAAACCTATTCTGATAAAATTTTACATGTAACATCCTCAAACGTTCGACATTATAGCTATATTTGAGTACAATATGCAATTTGGCCATGCCCACTTTATAGAGAGGAGGATAGGGTATCATACGATCCGTTCCGGACGGATTGTAGCTTTTCTGTATGTTTTTTTTTGTTAGAAGGTAGAAAGAACTTTAATCCACTAAAAACACATCTGCATCCAACCCTGAAATCCCACGGTACCACAGTTAGGCATTTCATCACAGTGGGGTTTTCAGTCGTAGGTGCTTCTCACTTTGCCCGGATGTTCTGATATGTATAGGTGTAAATGCACGAAAGTCTGTCTGTAGTGTGCGTAGTGGTTGTTTGCATGTTGAGTCTAGGTTGTTACCACGTTTATATGGTGGATTGAATCCGGATTCAATTCGGGTTCTGTGCCATGTAAACGTAGATTGGATTGAGACTGGATTGACTCGATCCGATCACAAAATTGTCTGCGATTGAGTTTAGTTTTTGTATGTAAACGCAGATCGAAAGATTAAGTTTGACAGATAAAGAAAAAGGGAGAAAAAGTTTCTTCGCTAACAGGAGAAGAAGTGTCAAACTCAATCCTCTTGCGATTCGATTCTACCTGAATTGAAACTCAATCCTTTTTCAATCCGATCTCTCAATTCGGTCATATAAACGGAGTTTTAAGATTCTTTCTAGCTGCTTCTTCCAGGCGTACATACATACATACTGTAGCGCAAAATGGATACGCCGGCGAACAAAATCAAAGACAATTTCCGCAACTGTTGAAAATTTTAGTGAAACAACTAATTATTGGTTCCCGAGAGGGTTTAACTTTTTTTTATTTAACGTAAAATTAGCTTTTCACATGAATTTAGCTGATCACGTAAACTCCACTTTTGCTCATCCCTGGACTACTTCGCTCCGTGTGACCAGGCCGGATCACTTCCAAAAGTCTTCCACGTTTCCAATTCAGCGATGGAATTATAGATTATGTCAAAACATCTAGAAGATTCTGGCATCACCACGAATTTTGACGGAGTTTGTGCTGGAACCGTCGAGAATCTTCGCAGCTAAATTTGTTAATTAAGCACTTATCAATTTGATCTTGGTTTAATTAATCGATTAGCTGAACTTCCACAGTGCTTTTATGCTGTCAAATCGCCCAGCTGTTTTTTTGGTGTTCGTGTGTCAGGTTATTTGTGTCGAGTAATTACTCCAATCCTTGCCGTCGTGTGTTAGTGTTTCTTCTTTTTTCTTTTGTTTTGTTATTTTTTTTCTGTCGCGAAATTCGCAACATTACCCCCTCCTTAGGACTCAAAACTCCTGCTGAGGTCCACAGCGCCTTACGAACGTCCTGATGAAGAAAGAGGTTACCAAGTCGCGAGTTTTTCTCTTCCGCCAGTTCCTCGGGGATTTCCTTCGATCGGCATTGAAGATGCGTAGTTTTGGTCGTGAATAGAGGTTCGCATAACTTGTTCGTGCATATGCGCACAACCACTAAATACTTCGTCCTTGTTATGGCCTTTGCAGAAACCTTTGCTGACGATTCGCTTCGATTGCTGGGCTTGATTTCGCAGGAAGCGGACAGTTGTTGTTTGGTGTGGGCTGTCACCGGCAGTTGGAAGGGTTGCTTTCTTTCTCCAGTCTTCGAGCTCAATTCCAAAGAATCCAGGTTGCGCATCTCCGTAACGAAATCCATATCCAGTATGGTTGGTACACAGTGGCTGGTCACGGCGGAAGTTTGGCTATGTATAGGATATAGCGCAAGTTGTACTTCGGCGGTTCCTGGGGTCCAAAGTGTTTTCGGGGGGAGGTGCTGCTGGCTGGTTATGGATGGGGTAGCCGCAGAGTCGATCAGAAAGTTGCAGCTTTGGTCTCCGATGTAGCCGTTTAATGAAAGTCCGACACCATTTGTTGGTCCTATGAAGGTACTACCGTTTATGGGCGCTGTGTCGGCGAGAGGTGCCTGCGAGGGCGTGCAGACGGTTGTATTTGTCGAAGCGATTTGGGTAGTTGCTGCAGATGGTCGCTTCAATCCTTCGGCAGCTAGTAGTTTTCCGGCCGGAGTGGTTTCCAGGCCCAATGAGGTCGCGTCCTGCTTTTCCACGTCTTGCAGGCTGCTGGGGTTGAAACTCCGGTCCGAAGTTGTATTTGGGCATGTAAGAGCTACTGCGGGTAGCTGTGCGCCGTCATACCAATCCCCAAATAGCGGTTCTGTCTGCGTCAAAGCACTTTGACATTCGCTGGGTGCTGCTGGCTGCTGTGCTAGGGGGTCTTCCTGATTCAACGGATGGGTCGCTTTATTTCTACAGGCATAAACCCGACTGCGTTGGCTGTGTTCCAGCTCTTCGGCTTGTCTGTCCACTAGTGTTGACGGTACTTCCACTTGATGATGAGGACGTAAATGGTCCGCACCCGTGCTAGTCCGGTGAGCTGCGGCGAGTGCAACCTTGCTTACTGCCTTTTCAAACTCCTCAAACTTCCTCTCAATGGTTGCCGTGACTTCGCCCTTCCGTTCTGAGAACTTCTTTTTCCAGAATAGGGTCTGATTCAGGCTGCACTCTTGCAAAATTGCCCAATATTCGTCGGCGTTCACTGCTTTTTTTGTTTCTTTTCAAGATGTGGGAGGAATTAAGCTTAATTCCGTCCGTCAACCCCACACCTGACACCAATGTAGCGCAAAATGGATACACCTACGAACAAAATCAAAGACAATTTCCGCAACTGTTGAAAATTTTAGTGAAACAACTAATTATTGGTTCCCGAGAGGGTTTAACTTTTTTTTATTTAACGTAAAATTAGCTTTTCACATGCATTTAGCTGATCACGTAAACTCAACTTTTGCTCATCCCTGAACTACTTCGCTCCGTTTATTTATACCAGGCCGGATCACTTCCAAAAGTCTTCCAGGTTTCCAATTCAGCGATGTAATTTTATGTCAAAACATCTAGAAGATTCTGGCATCACCACGAATATTGACGGAGTTTGTGCTGGAACCGTCGAGAATCTTCGCAGCTAAATTTGTTAATTAAGCCCTTATCAATTTGATCTTGGTTTAATTAATCGATTAGCTGAATTTCCACAGTGCTTTTATGCTGTCAAATCGCCCAGCTGTTGTTAGTGTTTCTTCTTTTTATACCCTATCCTAAGGGTATATTAAGTTTGACACATAGTTTGTAACATAGAGAAATAATCGAGATAGACCCTATAAAGTATATATATTCGTGATCAGCATCAATAGCGAAATCGATTGAGCGATGACTGTCCGTCCGTCCGTCCGTCCGTATGTCACCGCTTTTTGGGCCTTAAACTTTGAGCTAGGACGATGAAATTTCATATCTGGGCTTCTGAGGAAAAGATACAGTACAAGTGTAAAAATTTTTGAAATCCGCCCACTGCCACGCCCACTTTTTCATAACTTCACTAAATTATATGAAACCGAAAAATTTTGTTAAGACCAAATATTTAGGCATTCAGATTACCTACAATCCACCCATACAAAATGTTTGGCCACGCCCACTTTTTGGGGGCGTTTTCATCATAAAACCGATTTTTGAGCCTAAAATGTTTAACTAGGACGCTGAAATTTCATATCTGGGCTTCTGACGAAAAGATACAGTAGAAGTGTACATTTTTTTTAAATCCGCCCACTGCGACGCCTACTTTTTTATAACTTCACTAAATTATATGAAACCGAAAAATTTTGTTAAGTCCAAATATTTAGGTATTCAGATTCCCTACAATTCACCCGTACAACAGTTTTGGCCACGCCCACTTTTTGGGGGCGTTTTCATCAAAAAACCGATTTTGATAAAATTTTACATGTAACATCCTCAAACGTTCGAGGTTATAGCCATATTTGAGTACAAAATGCAATTTGGCCACGTCCACTTTATAGAGAGGAGGATAGGGTATCAGACGATCCGTTCCAGACGGACTGTACCTTTTCTGTATGTTTTTCTTTTGTTTTGTTATTTTTTTTTTTGTCGCGAAATTCGCAACAATACATAGCTACTGCATAATGGAGCGACTATCTTCGCCAGATAGTGTTACTTTATGACACAGAGTGGAACAAAGAAATACCCGGTTACAGGATGGGTAAGAAAGAGATCAATGCTATGGAATGTAATGTACGGTAGCATCCTCCAACTTAAATCAAACAATAGTCGTAGGATTTGCAGACGTTATTGCCATAATTGGGTAATTGCCAAAGTAGGGTAGGGTCGCGTTATTTCAAACCAAAAAAAATCAAAAAAAAACATCGTTAAATCTAAAAATGCAAAGTTGAGAATTTGCATGTTCTAATTTTCCTTTCGGGAAATATCAACTAACATAATTAAAATTTAGCGGGAAAAATTACAGTTTGTGATAAGGTTTAAATAAATGCGGTCACGGTATCCTAGAAAAAAAATTAAAAAATAAATATCATTGAAATCCCAATTTTGATGATATTTTTCAATTCTATGGATCTACTTGTAGATACGTTTGATGTTACCATTGTACCTCAACCCAAAAATAGAATAATAGAAAAATGTGTTTTATAACAATTTATTGATTAATTATTTCTTGCTAAAATTTTAAACTTCCACAAACGACTGTCTCATTTTTTCACTTTTACTATAAGTTTTATGATATTAGATTTTTTGGAAAATTAATTAATAGGTCTATAAGACCGATCAGAATTTTAAAATTTTTTTTTTGGAACACAAATTACTATTCGAAAATTAATGAAAGTAGTGGTAAATTAGATGTGTAAGTGTAGCAGTTTAGATAATTACTTTTTAATGTATACATATATGTACATAAGTAAATTATATCTATATTATGTACCTATATATTATATGGATATCAGTTTATATTCCAAAAATTGTATTGCAGTATGTTTGAAGTAGGTAACTATATTTTGTTGTGGGCGCCGTGGTTTAAGTGGTTAGTGCGTTGGACTACGGAGCTAGGGGTTCCAGGTTCAATCCCCAAACAACACCTAAAATTTCTTTCACGGCCCCACCTCTTGCGAGCGTCTGACAAACATCCGAGAGTAAAACTGTCATGAAAAAGCTTCTCCAAACAAAAATTGCCCTTCGGATACGGCATTAAACAGTAGGCCGCTTCCATTCGTGTAAAGAATATAACACTCACAACACGAATGGTTGTGAGAAGCTAGGAACTGGGTCCCATGGACCTGTAGCGACAAATAGTTTTTTTAACTATATTTTATTATCTCTTGCAAAAATCGTCACCCCCATTAATACGTCTCGAAGTTTAAAATATTATAGCAGATACAACCTTATTTTTACTACACACAAGAGCGTGTAGTAAGGAGTTACGTGGTTATAAAAAATTGCTTTTTGATATCGTTACATTTTTAATTACTACTAATCTACCAGTAGATCTACTACAGTAATACATACATATGTATCTACTAATCTAATATCTAATATAAACCTGATGGTGATAAAATGTAATTTTCAGTCAAAAGTGGTGTTACGAGGTTTTCTAATTAGAAATTTCTACCTTAATTACTAGGTACGTTTGTATATAAAAATTGATGAATAATATGAATTTATTATGAATTTTGAAACACAACATAATAAATTAATAGATTGATAGCAATTCAGAAGGTGACTATAACATTTTGGACTAGTTGTTAAAGAACCTGAACCGACTACACAACACTCAAACTAAATTTGTTCACCTAGGGCCGTGTGTCCCAAAGTGTGCTCCGCGGAGCACTTAGTGCTCCACAAAGTATATGCAGGTGCTCCACGGAGAGAATGAAAAAAAATATCAAAATTCCATCAAACTAGTTGATTTTGGCCTTCTGTATCTTCTTAAAACTTTGTCTTTTTTGATCGCAGCAATCGAATTCGAATTCAAATTGTCCATTTAACAAGAAATCAATAAAAACAAATAGCCAACTAAAATTTTTTTGATATTGCAAAATGCATTGTTGTAGTTGCAACCGCTATGTATCTACATACATGAAATAGACATAGTTTTATTACAATTTCTGATATTATTATGAATGTTTTTAACGTTACCATAGATACAGTAGTTATTCAGTTGGTATTCAAGTTAAAAGGAATCGACCACAACGATTGTAGTTTATCTATAAATGCTTTTAGTGTGTGATTTTCGTATTTTGTTTGAATTGCCGTCGTCCTGGAAACAAAAAATCTGTTCGTTGCGTAGTAATTCAGAAATACATAATAATGGACCGCTGGCTAAAGTCTGGATGCCTAAACAGAACTGCAAAATCCTTCGTAACAGCACCTCCAGTAGTTGCTGAAGAATTCCCAACTAATTGGTATGTACATATTACATGTATGTAATGTACATATATACATACATATGTATATCCAAACATAATCATAAGTATTGTGGCGGATACTGTTTGTCTTCGCTATAAGTGCCAAGGACGACGAAGTGCTCCCTGACGAATTTCTCTCCTAAAAAGTGCACCGCGACCAAAAAAGATTGGGAACCGCTGACTAGGAAAGATGACAATGAAGTTGGAAACAGTAGTTTATAATTATTATGAAAAAGCTTTTAAGAATTCTAGGAGAGTCCTTAAATACTTTCAATTACTTCCCATCAGAAATTAATACATATAAATTATGTATGCATGTATGTATACCTATACATCTCCGTTCGTCTGTCTGTCCGTATTTCACAATTTTTTAAGCCTGCAATTTTGAGCTAGAAGGATGAAATTTCGAATTTCCACTGGCACGCCTTTTTCAAAAACTCCATATTTTTACTAGAAATTGAAAAAAACCATTATGGCCGGGCCCTTCAAATACGAGCAAGGGTAAACTCTCTCAAAACTAAACTTGTTTTCTTCACGATGCAGTACAAAGTCCCCCTCATAAGCCCTTCTCCGATTAATCGCTCTCCTTTGCCGTAAATGCAAAATACTTGGACCTTATTTTGAATAGAAAAATGAACTGGAAAGCCTATCTACTAAAACGCGTACGAAAGCAAATACATATATGTAACTCTCTATTACTGTATACAACTTCTAAAAAGGTAGGATCTGGGGTATACAACCTCGAATCACACGCTCAGTTCAATTCAACACAGACAGCTCCAAGACCGAAAACGAGGTGGGTTGTGGTGTCTACTCTGAAAAGCTGAATCTGAGCATCGCTTACTACCTCCCAAATCAAAGTATAGGGATCAAGGCAGCCTTGCCTGGTTAAAATGTTATGTAATATCTGTTACGGATATTAGCATTTTTACTGACAGTCAAGCCACAATCAAGTCCCTGGAACCGTGCGTCAACGGCCGCTTTAAACTTCCATTCCGCCTCACTTGGCTTGAGTATTAAAACTCTTCTCTACGTGAATGACAACGTTCTGCAAGTAGAATCACCTCTTACATCTCATAATAAATAAATCGAAATAAACACTAGAAAACATGAAACCTTGCAGTCGACTTTGAGAAGTCGAAAGTAATAATTGCACAAATTAGATAAAAGTAAGCTAAGTAAGAAAGGAATGGGAAATGATTCCTTGACCGATAGCCAATTAAAACATCGACTACATATACATACATAGGTACCTTGGAATATCTTGGAATAATCCTGGTACCAAATATGAACCTAATTCCAAAGAAGGTACATATACCTATTTCAATGAAATAAAGAGTTTATTAAGAGGTCGTGGGTAATGTGAGCCCTGAAGTTTTATTGTGAAGTGTATAGGTGAAGAAACTGCATCAGTTCTTCATTAACCTTAACCACTTCAAGGTGCTGCTGCCAACACTGATATTTTGTCCTAGACGGTGCACAGGTGTTTGTTGACAATGTATATTTTCTTCCTCTATAACCTTTATAAGTTGGTTTAGGTTTTCGTAAAGTTCAGTTGCTTCCCTGTCTTTTGTGATTTTTATGGGTTTGGGTCTGCTATCCTTGGAATGCATCGCTAAATTTGCAAACATTCTCTAGTCTCTACATACGCGAATTCTACATTCGCGGTGTTTTTTGAAACGCTTCCTTCGCGTAGAGGGTTTAGTGTATTATATTACAAAAACTTGTCCCATAGACATAAATACATATATACGTATATATGCGGAAGTAAAAAAGTGCAATAAAACCTAAGTGATATACATATGTTTATGTGCAGTTATTATCGCATCACGAAAAATAAATCAAAATGTGAAGTCAAACCTAACGATGTAGCTGTCGAATAACTATTCAGTATTGCAAATAAAAAAGTTAAAAGTTTTTAACTTACTCATGTATGTGGGTGCCGGGGCTCAAATGGTTAGTGCGTTGGACTGCGGAGCGAGGGGTTTGGGGTTCAATCCATAGAAAACACCCAAAATTTCTTTCACGGTCCCACCTCTCACGAGCGTCTGACATACATAAGTATAATAGCATAACTGTCGTGAAAAAAAAGGTTCTCAAATTGCCTTTCAGACACCGTTTACCTATAGATACCCGAAATTCCCATGACCTGTAGATAACGCTACCACCCATTTCAGTGTTCTTGCCTATCGGCATTTTAATAGCCATTTTCGCCTGCCTGCAACCTTCCACGGTTGACCACCTTCTCTGGTGTTCCGCCGCGGCCCAGTTGCTAATCAGGTGTTCTACCATCCCTCTGCCAATTGCAGCGAATGATTCCGGACCGGAGAGTCCGCCTTTACGTTCCCCTCAGTCCCTACTCACCCAGAGCAGTGTCATCTCATTTCGAAATGAGCACTCATTGAGCTTATGAGCACATTCCAAAGCCAGTGATGTATTGATATCTGTTTGGTCCATGCATCTAGTCACCGATTGATTGTCCAGTACTATGGTAACGTTTCTACCCTCGACCTGACCCTCTTTCAGGTGATCCAATGCATGCAACAGAGCAATCATCTCGGCTTGATGGACTGAGATATATTTCCCCAGACTAATATGAGAGGCTAGTTCCAGTTCTTCTGAGAAGATACCTGCCCCCGCAGGACCCATACGTAAAGATGATTATATCACCAATCTTCTTTTCCGGAAGTGTTCCATCTCCGATAAGAGTTTTGAGATGCCTTTCGGTAACACGCATTCTCTTTATTTCATCCATGGGCATATTCAACTCTCCAATCTCGTTTTTCACGATATCCAGATTTTCCTATGACCATAGATAGTACCGCGCCAGTGCCAGTTGACATTCCGGTGCCGTTGAAGCCGCCGCTTTCTTAATAAATAAGTCGAGCGGCAGAATACCTAGGATCAATTCCATTGCGCATGTTGGTGTCGTTCGTATTGCACCCGCGATCCCTAAACATGCCAGTCTTTGGACCCTATCTAATTGCTTCTTTACAGTTTTCTGGTTGGCTTTGTGCCACCATAAAACTGGAGCATATGTGATAATCGGTCTAACTATCATCGTGTACATCCAGTATGCTGACCTCGGCGAGATTCCCCACCTTAGTCCACATACCCGTTTGCACTGATGAAGCACCCTTTTCGCCTTTCTAATCTTTTCTTCCACATGGAAGTTCCATGTTAGTCCAGCATCTAGGTATACACCCAGATACTTAACCTTCCTGTTCACCTACTGCTCCGATCCGAAAAGTGTCAAGGGCTGAAATTCCAGATCTCTCCTCTTCCTTGTGAAGATGATCAGATATATATTTTCCGCATTAATGGAGAGTCTGTGTTCCTGACACCACCACTCTGAGAGCATTTCTCATGGTGTCTGCTGTGATGTTCATGAATTTACCTCTTGCCATTATTGCTATATCATCGGCATATCCCGCAGTGTGGATGCCAGTCTTTTCAAGTCTTCTCAGGAGAGAGCCCACAGTTATATTCCACAGAGTAGGTGATAAAACTCCTGCCTGCGGGCAATCTCTGATAACCCTTCCTCTAAGTCTTGAAGTTCCCGTCTGAATATTTATCGCCCTATTTTTCAGCCACCCATCTCACCACCAATGAGTTAACTCTGCGGTCTTCTAAGGCTACTCTCAGGCTTTCGAAGCATATCTTATCGAAGGCAACTTCAATGTCCATTATTATGGTCATTACGATGCCTCCGGTATTCATCTCCTCTTCCGCAACGAGTACCACCTGGTGTAGCGCTGTTTCCGTAGACATGCCAGCTCTGTATGCATGTTTTCTACTACTCAAAGGACACACTTTCAGCGCCGTGCTCTCCATATGGTCCATCACAATTCTTTCCATTGTTTTCAACAGAAATGATGTTAGGCTGACCGGTCTGAAGGACTTCGCTTCGGTGTAGTCCTTTTTTTCCGGTTTTGGAAGAAACAGCACATTTGCTTCCCTCCATGTTACCGGTATGTAGCCCATTGCTAGGCATGTGACGTATATACCCCTAAGCCTTGGTACTATGAGGTCTGCACCCCACTGCATTAAAGCTGGGAAAATACCATCCCGCGGTCTTGTAAGAAGAAAATGTTTTCATCGCCCACCGACCACTACTGGAGTTACTATCCGTTCCGCTTCAGCCCCATCCATCCTGTTTGCTCCTTGTTTCCTCACAGCCCAGGGTTGATCTGACTTAAGACTTCCCGGAAAGTGTATTTCCATGAGGACCTCATTTGTGCGATCCAGTGTCTCAACCATCTCCCCCGTTCTATCACGAATGAGTCCGACTTTGGAAACTGGATCACTCGACACAATTTTCTGAAGTATTTTGACCACAGCTGTGCTTCTCATATTCGACCACAATTCCCTCGTCGAAGAGTTGCTTTTAGTTTTTTCTTCTTTGCCTTGTACTCATCCCATGAATCAGGATCATCCCTTCTCATGGCTTGATTAAAGGCTTTTCTCACCTCCTTCTTTAGATTTTTAAGTTCCCTACACCACCAAGGCGTGGGGTCCTTTTCATCTACCAATGTAAGTGTACACGCCTCTTGGTAAGCATTTTCAACAGCTGATTGTAAGTACTTCAGCTGCGACTCTACATCCCAAGTGGTTTTCTGTATTTTGCATACCCTCCCATTCAGTTTATCCTGTAACACTTCCTGGTATTTTACTCTGTCCGAGTTCTTGGGAATCCTGACATATTTCCGATCTTTTTTCCTTTTAGATCCGTATCGAACATCAAATGAGATGGCTCCGTGGTCCGACATCATTGTCTGATCCATTACCTTCCAATTTGATATTTTATCAAGCATTATATTATTACAAAGAGTCACATCAATCACTTCCCTTCGTCTCGCATTCACAAAGGTCGGTTCTGTTCCTCTGTTGACAATAGTTAGCTCTTTGCACACTACGAACTCGAATAAAGCTAAAATAGTCACTTAATTTTCTAATAGTTTTTATTTTTGTAATATTTTACAGAATGTGTATTTGTATAAAATATGTATACCAATTAAAATTCAATATTGAAAGGGTAATAAGTACTTTTAACAGCATGTTCCATTGGTATAAGCCTTTCGCCTGTGTTGAATGAATCCAGTACTTTGTGATCTTCTTCAGTCAACGTAAAGTCAAACACATCGATGTTTTCAATAAGTCGAGACTTTGTGACAGTTTTTGGAATTGGCACAACTCCGTTTTCAATCTTAAATTTAAATTAGAAAAATATATCGCTCACATATGTGCATTCATTTGTCAAATTTGAATAAAAATTTACCAAGTATCTCAAAACAACTTGTGCCGCAGTTTTATTGTTCTTCTTTCCAATTTCCTTGACCTTGGAATCAAATATATATACTGGCGTTTGTTTTGCTACATCTGGCCTTCCCAAGGGACAATATCCCGTAACAATTATATCTAACTCTTTGCAGAGAGCAATAAGCTTTTTTTGATTTAATGCTGGGTGACATTCAATCTGATAAAAGAACAAATTGTATTAAGAAATTACATAACAAATGAATGAAACTGAAAATCAATAAACCTAATTACGTACTTATCTGCTAAGTAAAATCTGCAACTCACCTGATTGTGGATTGGCTTTATGGTAGAATTTGATAACAATCGTTTCAGTTGTTCAGAATTGAAATTTGATACACCGATACTTTTTGTCAGCCCAAGACCGATAAGCTTCTCCATAGCCTTCCAGGTATCCAAGTAATCAACATCACTATTCAATAAATAAACTAATTTTAGTTTCATGAATCGGTAACTACAGAAAATAGTCAATGTTATACCTTAACTCAATGTCACCGTTCGCATTGGAAGGAAGCAATTCGTTATCGCCTCTATGAATGTACCCATATGGCCAATGCATGAGATACAGATCGACGTAATCTAATCCAAAGTTTTTCAATGATTTTCGACAAGCGTACTCAACTTTTTCCGGTTCGTGAAAGTGACACCATAACTGTAAATATATTTCTCTAGGATTCAGTAAAATGAGATATATGTATATTGTGCGACTTACCTTAGTGACAATGTATACATCTTCCCTTTTTATAACGCCTTCAGCTATTTTTTCACGCACAGCTTTTCCTACCTCTTCCTCATTTTCATAAAAATATGCGGTATCGATGTGACGATATCCGGCATCTATAGCATCCCTCACAGATCGTCCACAATCGCCTCCCAGAGACTATTGTACAAATAAAAGTCCTTATATCTTTTAATAATTGATGCTTTTTATAAACAAATTATGCGAAAGAATGAACAAATAGCTGAACATTTCAAGCGTATAATACACGTATGAAAAATATTATAAATAAAGTGTACGACTGGGTCGTCAGTAGTTGTGCCTTTACAAACTGCATACGTAGGTTTGAAAATCAAACAAAATTGTTCATTATACAGTGATTAAAAACACAGACGAGTTAGAATTCGAATCTATTTGAAATTGAATTATGGTCTACGGCTGCTGTACCTATGTATATCTAAATGCAAAATTTGCAGACACATACATATGTACTGGCACAAAGACAACGTGATGTAATTTTAATAAGATCACGTTGTATTAAAAGTGGAATCCCATACAATCAAAGGCCAAGTTAAATTGATTCCTAGTAATAAACAAATTCAAGCTCGCCTCTAAATAAAATTCCATAAAAATAATTAATTCAGAATATCTCGAATTTCATTTCTAAAGAAAGGGAAAAGTGAAGAGATTTTTCAAATCTTTATCACTGTACATTTTTATACCCTATCCTAAGGGTATATTAAGTTTGACACATAGTTTGTAACATAGAGAAATAATCGAAATAGACCCTATAAAGTATATATATTCGTGATCAGCATCAATAGCGAAATCGATTGAGCGATGACCGTCCGTCCGTCCGTCCGTCCGTATGTCACCGCTTTTTGGGCCTTAAATTTTGAGCTAGGACGATGAAATTTCATATCTGGGCTTCTGCGGAAAAGATACAGTACAAGTGTAAAAATTTTTGAAATCCGCCCACTGCCACGCCCACTTTTTCATAACTTCACTAAATTATATGAAACCGAAAAATTTTGTTAAGACCAAATATTTAGGTATTCAGATTCCCTACAATTCAATCGTAGAAGAGTTTTGTCCACGCCCACTTTTTGGGGGCGTTTTCATCATAAAACCGATTTTTGAGCCTAAAATGTTTAACTAGGACGCTGAAATTTCATATCTGAGCTTCTGACGAAAAGATACAGTAGAAGTGTACATTTTTTTTAAATCCGCCCACTGCCACGCCTACTTTTTTATAACTTCACTAAATTATATGAAACCGAAAAATTTTGTTAAGTCCAAATATTTAGGTATTCAGACTCCCTACAATTCACCCATAGAAGAGTTTTGTCCACGCCCACTTTTTGGGGGCGTTATCATCAAAAAGCCGATTTTGATAAAATTTTACATGTAACGTCCTCAAACGTTCGACATTATAGCTATATTTGAGTAAAAATGCAATTTGGCCACTCCCACTTTATAGAGAGGAGGATAGGGTATCAGACGATCCGTTCCAGACGGATTGTAGCTTTTCTGTATGTTTATTTAGTCATTCAGTCTCATTTTACTCACAATTAATACGTAAGCCGTTTTTTTTTTCGTTCAGAGCACAACCTGAGTTGCAAAAAAAAATTGTATCAGACACATCAGAGATTCAAATGTGTGTTTTGTTTTTTCAGCAGAAGGTGACGAAAGGTGATATGAAATTTCATCCTCCTAGCTCAAACTTCAAGTCCCAAAAAGTGGTGTCATACGGACAGACGGACATGGCTAAATCGTTTTCCCTATTGATAATGATCACAAATATATACATACATATATGTATGTATGTACCTATTCTTTATAGGATCTATCTCGATTATTTCTCAATGTTACAAACTATGTAGATTAGATTCGATTTTTATTTGTGTACTTTCATATTGATTAAAAAAATCTGTTTGCATGGCACTGGCGTCTGCCTGATAGATATATGTGTATATGTACATGTGAATACTTATGTATGAAAATAATTTTCGAAATCTCATTGAAAAAAAGGTATATTAACATTGTTCGGTCAAAATTCTCTCGCGGTATTATAGTGTAATTTTACAATACTGGAATAAATTAGGAACATTAATATCGTTGAGAAGTGATACGAGTTAATTCTCCGACAGGGCTTCGCCTTATTTGCTTAAATTGCTTTGCAAATGGCCTTAAGATCCCCTATTTGCTTTAATATAGGAATCCTTTATATCACCTTCGCTGAATGGGTGAAATAGCTTAAGCCAGTCGAAGAATAACTATCTTGTCTTCCACACTCTGTGTTTGCTTTGGCTAGAAATTGAAACTAGAAAATAGAAATACGAACTATGTATGTATCAAACAATACACCCTAAGGATATGGTATAAAAACATACAGAAAAGCTACAATCCGTCTGGAACGGATCGTATGATACCCTATCCTCCTCTCTATAAAGTGGGCATGGCCAAATTGCATATTGTACTCAAATATAGCTATAATGTCGAACGTTTGAGGATGTTACATGTAAAATTTTATCAAAATAGGTTTTTTGATGAAAACGCCCCCAAAAAGTGGGCGTGGCCAAAACTTTTGTATGGGTGGATTGTAGGGAATCTGAATGCCTAAATATTTGGTCTTAACAAAATTTTTCGGTTTCATATAATTTAGTGAAGTTATGAAAAAGTGGGCGTGGCAGTGGGCGGATTTCAAAAATTTTTACACTTGTACTGTATCTTTTTCTCAGAAGCCCAGATATGAAATTTCATCGTCCTAGCTCAAAATTTAAGGCCCAAAAAGCGGTGACATACGGACGGACTGACGGACGGACGGACGGACGGACGGACGGACGGTCATCGCTCAATCGATTTCGCTATTGATGCTGATCACGA
Source organism: Xylota sylvarum (assembly GCA_905220385.1). NCBI lineage: Eukaryota > Metazoa > Arthropoda > Insecta > Diptera > Syrphidae > Xylota > Xylota sylvarum. The sequence goes on from LR999959.1 coordinate 39,569,233, forward strand.
ATATATATACTTTATAGGGTCTATCTCGATTATTTCTCTATGTTACAAACTATGTGTCAAACTTAATATACCCTTAGGATAGGTTTTAAAAAGGCTTTGTTGTTGTTAATAATTTAATATCAGTGTGACCAAAACCATAAATTTTTGACTGATTAGCAAGTTATATGAGAGTCTTTTGGTTTTTGAACAAATCAAAACGCTCTAAACAAGCTCAAACATTAACCAAATCGTGCTGATTTTCGATACAATGATAACTTCCGGAACCCCAAAAGATTCGTAGTCAAACATAAAGTGTAGGTGCATATGATTATAAATTGTCTACTGTTTCGTATTTATAATAGTCTTTAAAAAGATCAATAAAACGTAACGAGTTAAACAAAGTAAAATTTACGGTTGGAGACGATTTATTTTACTTTACCTAAGAAAATTATTTTAATATTTTCCAAACCTTGCATATTGTGCATAACATTTGCTTTTGTTTAGATTTTGCTGATAAGACGCGCTGTTCTCCTATCCGCTGTTTACATCCGGGGATCAGTTCAATCCAAAATATTTATTTCCTTGGATGATAGGAATTCCTTGACTTACTTTGAAGTATGTTATGTATCATTGTCATGCTGGAATCTCAACAACAATGGCATTTCCTCCTCAGAATATGGAAGCATAACTCTTTCTAATATGGTCTTTATGAGGATTTAATGAGGAGGTCCGCATCCCTGACCAGAGAAGCAGTCTCAGACCATAGTAGATCCGGCGCAGGGACATATGTAAGTCCCAAAACTTTTTTTTCGAGACTTAAGTCCCGATGGAGTGAATTGAATTAAGGACTTATGTCCCATCGCATCGGGACATAAGTCCCATAAAAAAATGTTGGGTCTTTTGTCCCACCTAACACATTTTTTTTAGATAAGCTTGGAGAATTCAAATACCCAGAAGAGCATGGAACAAGTAAGTAAGGATTTGGGGTACATACATATGTGCAATATTGAGTATATGCAAAGTTCCTTGATATCAATGTTTCGCATGTTTTGCATATACTCAACCTCGCACCTAACCCAAACCCAACAATGACCTCAAGCAGAGGGTTGCAAGGGACAGAATGGATATTCCACTGTTTATACATATAAGTGACATAAAACAACATTTTCCTAATATCGCTCTATCAAAGTGTCATAAGGCCAAATACTAGAATTTGGGATTCCAACGGATCATATGCATACTGATCTTTCGATCTATTCGATGATCTCTTTTACGTTGACGACTACCAGAATGCACAGTTTCTACCGTTAATTTATTGCGAAACCTCATGATGGGTCTAAAAACCGTAGACTCTTAGCTCCATTTTGCAAGCAGCGATAATAAACTTTTTCATATTATGATCATATTTGTTTGCAACCATTTGAAACAAAAAAAAATCTAAATATAATCGTTTAAAATTAATTTCAAATAGGTATAATTTTTCACTTTCAATATTTATTCGATCCGAAGTACGCAAAAGTCAACTTCTGTAAATCACATTTGGCGAATTTTACTATTAGTTCCACCTGTATTTTGTCTTTCTGCATAAGAACATGCAGAAAGTAATAATTTTTTATTAACGAATGAAACAAAACTGCTTTCCGGATACAGCTATTCAAAATAAAAATATGGCAGTGCAAAAATTGCAAATGTTTTAGACGATACTGTATATTCCATATATGTACATATGTACTTAAGTACAGGCACTATTATAATTAAATCGGTTTACAGAGCCATAAAATAGCAAGATCGGTTAATAAGTAAAGTACTTAAAACTATGTACCTATTTTGTCTTTCCTCGAGAACTGTGAATATATACATATGTATGTTTATGAAAAGACTAATTGTCCTATATTTTAGATGTCAATAAAAACAGCGGCGCTGATGCATGTTCGGTGATATAAAACTTTCAAGGTCAAGCAAATTATATGCAGCAAATAAATACAACCATTTCATTACGTTTGTTCACTATTTTTCAAAACAGTCAGGTAATGCATGTACTTACACAAAATTCAAAAAATTATCAAAATAAATTCTACTTGACTTGTAACGCTATTATAGGCAGAACGGCAAGATGTCCAAAGAAATGACATAAAAAAAATTGGAATCTCTAGCCGTATTTTATTATCACTAATGATTTATATAGACCATTTGTTTGTACGCATTTCAACAACAAGTTCGTGTATTGTTGTTGCAATGCATATCCAACATACATACATATGTATGTATATCATTGGTGATAACAAAATACGGGCAGGTAGGTATGTGTGTAAGCAGTTTCCCTGCGTACTATGGATTATACCTAAGTATATCACCCTATAAAACTCGATAGAGAAAAAGCCATGCTCTACTCAAATGTACAAAATAATAAAATAGATTCCGATTATAATAATTTGGTGTAATCAAAATATATATGTACATGCAAGTATTCAATATTCCAAGGAATTGACTTGTGGTACTTACACTGTATGTTCCTAGTCCTATAGCTGGTATTTTCGTCCCGTCATTTTGCTTAATTAGCGGCACACTCGGCATTTTAAAAATTGAGAGTAACTACTTTTACAATGCAATACAAATAAAACAGATATTTAGCCCACGATCCGGTCGGAACTTGAAGCACTGAATAAAATAAAACACTTCACAAATCACCTACTTGTGATTTTTCATATTTAAGCTAAATATGTCAGAACTCCACAGATGTTTTGCGGTTAAAAGCTTTATAAAATAAGAGAAGAAACACCTGTCAAATGTTTGTTTCTCTTAATCTGATGAATAAAGAGTGCTCATATTCGAACTTTTATTTTTATAGCACTGACAACTGAATTAATACTAAACCACACACTACATAAACTGAATTGAACAACTGCTTCTACTGCCACTGAAAAAAATCACCCGACTTATCCGCAGACAATTCAATTGAGTTTAAAGACTTACCAGTCAACTTTTAACTTCAAAATCTTTGAATGTTTCCTCAGTTGATAAACTCAGAAGCTCCGATAGAAAATATTTAGAGCCTCACTTAAATATCACATAGATGTACTCCTTGCATAGGGAGTACACGAATGACCCTGCCAAAGAGTGCATATACCGCAAAGAGTTTAATAATGCATTTAACTTGTCTTTTTACAAGCCAAAAAAAGATTAATGCGATCGGTGTCTGACTTTCAAAGCTAAAGAAATACCTACAAGTAATGAAATTGCAGAGTTTAATTCATGAAGACCGAAAGAGACCTAGACACAAACAACTTGGAACCAAAAAATTTAATAATTTGTTTTGACCTCCAAAGCGTTTTTATACCTTATCCTAAGGGTATATTAAGTTTGACACATAGTTTGTAACATAGAGAAATAATCGAGATAGACCCTATAAAGTATATATATTCGTGATCAGCATCAATAGCGAAATCGATTGAGCGATGACCGTCCGTCCGTCCGTCCGTCCGTCCGTCCGTATGTCACCGCTTTTTGGGCCTTAAATTTTGAGCTAGGACGATGAAATTTCATATCTGGGCTTCTGAGAAAAAGATACAGTACAAGTGTAAAAATTTTTGAAATCCGCCCACTGCCACGCCCACTTTTTCATAACTTCACTAAATTATATGAAACCGAAAAATTTTGTTAAGACCAAATATTTAGGCATTCAGATTCCCTACAATCCACCCATACAAAAGTTTTGGCCACGCCCACCTTTTGGGGGCGTTTTCATCACAAAACCGAGTTTTGGGCCTTCAATTATTAACTAGGACGCTGAAATTTCATATCTGGGCTTCCAAGAAAAAGATACAATACCACTGTAAATTTTTTTTACATCCGCCCACTGCCACGCCTACTTTTTTATAACTTCAATAAATTATATGAAACCGAAAAATTTTGTTAAGACCAAATATTTAGGTATACAGATTCCCTACAATTCACCCATAGAACAGTTTTGGTCACGCCCACTTTTTGGGGGCGTTTTCATCAAAAAACCGATTTTGATAAAATTTTACATGTAACATCCTCAAACGTTCGACATTATAGCTATATTTGAGTACAAAATGCAATTTGGCCACGCGCACTTTATAGAGAGGAGGATAGGGTATCATACGATCCGTTCCAGACGGATTGTAGCTTTTCTGTATGTTTTCTCTTCCCAAAGGAAACGCTTCCTCATTCTACTATAAGGGAAAAATAAGTGTTTATACCCTATCCTAAGGGTATATTAAGTTTGACACATAGTTTGTAACATAGAGAAATAATCGAGATAGACCCTATAAAGTATATATATTCGTGATCAGCATCAATAGCGAAATCGATTGAGCGATGACCGTCCGTCCGTCCGTCCGTCCGTCCGTCCGTATGTCACCGCTTTTTGGGCCTTAAATTTTGAGCTAGGACGATGAAATTTCATATCTGGGCTTCTGAGAAAAAGATACAGTACAAGTGTAAAAATTTTTTAAATCCGCCCACTGCCACGCCCACTTTTTCATAACTTCACTAAATTATATGAAACCGAAAAATTTTGTTAAGACCAAACATTTAGGCATTCAGATTCCCTACAATCCACCCATACAAAAGTTTTGGCCACGCCCACTTTTTGGGGGCGTTTTCATCACAAAATCGAGTTTTGGGCCTTAAATTAGTAATTAGGACGCTGAAATTTCATATCTGGGCTTCCAAGAAAAAGATACAGTACAAGTGTAAATTTTTTTTACATCCGCCCACTGCCACGCCTACTTTTTTAGAACTTCACTAAATTATACGAAACCGAAAAATTTTGTTAAGACCAAATATTTAGGTATACAGATTCCCTATAATTCACCCATAGAACAGTTTTGGTCACGCCCACTTTGTGGGGCGTTTTCATCAAAAAACCGATTTTGATAAAATTTTACATGTAACATCCTCAAACGTTCGACATTATAGCTATATTTGAGTACAAAATGCAATTTGGCCACGCCCACTTTATAGAGAGATATAGAGACAGACGGATTGTAGCTTTTCTGTATGTTTTTAACTTGACCGCAACAGTTTGCCCCGCCGGCAAAAAACCAAAAATAACTTACTGCGCTATTTGGAGTGAAGTACATAGTGGTCGTTCTGGTGACGATATAGCCAGTGCTCTGATGAAAATATTACCGAACTCTGTCTTTTTTTTGAAACATAAAATAGTGTTTATATTTCTTGATTTTAAATAAATACATTTATTTTACTAATTTATTATTGGAATGCCGTATATGCACAATTTTTAACGTATGTGTATGAGTAAAAGAAAATATTGATTTTAGTGGCGTATACGGCAAACTCATTTTGCAATAAATTTTAAATATTTTAAAAACTAAAAGTGTTTTAAAATAACTTCTTACATTTTTTGAAAGAGGATTTCTTCATGAATATCGTGTCAAAAAATCCCAGCGGTTGGTTTTCATGAAATAGGGCGTCAAAACTTTAAATGCGATTTCCCAAAAACATTTAAATGGCGTTTACGGCAACCCAATGTTGGGGCGACGATATGTAGTTACAAAGCAACAACAAGCCTCGAATAAGGATGATCCCACTATTGATGACCCTAGCAAACGATACAAGGACAACCACCTTCGGACCCTTAACAGGTCGTGCCGAACAACTAGCAGACTGCTACAATGCAGACATCACCGCCATCCAGAAAGTGCGATGGGATGGGCCGGCCAAAAAGAGAATGAAACATACAGAAAAGCTACAATCCGTCTGGAACGGATCGTATGATACCCTATCCTCCTCTCTATAAAGTGGGCGTGGCCAAATTGCATTTTGTACTCAAATATAGCTATAATGTCGAACGTTTGAGTATGTTACATGTAAAATTTTATCAAAATCGGTTTTTTGATGAAAACGCCCCCACAAAGTGGGCGTGACCAAAACTGTTCTATGGGTGAATTATAGGGAATCTATATACCTAAATATTTGGTCTTAACAAAATTTTTCGGTTTCGTATAATTTAGTGAAGTTCTAAAAAAGTAGGCGTGGCAGTGGGCGGATGTAAAAAAAATTTACACTTGTACTGTATCTTTTTCTTGGAAGCCCAGATATGAAATTTCAGCGTCCCAGCTCAAAATTTAAGGCCCAAAAAGCGGTGACATACGGACGGACGGACGGACGGACGGACGGACGGATTTCGCTATTGATGCTGATCACGAATATATATACTTTATAGGGTCTATCTCGATTATTTCTCTATGTTACAAACTATGTGTCAAACTTAATATACCCTTAGGATAGGGTATAAAAACTGTGACGTATACTATGGTGATTGCTATAGGGAGCAGAAGCAGCGCTTATTCGGATGTGGATTCGTCATACGCGGCAGACTTGACCAAGAAGTCTTGACCTTTCGACACTTGAGCGATCGTCTGATGTCAATCCGCATCAAGGCTAAATTCGTCAACATAAGTCTTATATGCACCCCCACAGAAGACAAGGACGACGCCACCAAAGAATGTTTCTACGAGTTCCTGGAAAAAACATATGTGCACCGTCCTAAGTATTACGTTAAAATCGTGCTTGGCGGAGGAGGAAAGGAGAACATCTTTGGTAGGACAGTTGACAATAGCCTGTTGTTTACCGGACGACAAAACAAGCAATGCACTGACAAAACAAGCATTGCATTGACCTAAAATGTTTGAAATGTTCCATTTTCTGTGTAAATAAAATGCATTGAATTCAATTTAATTCCAGAGTTTCATTCTTTCAATAGATAATTATAATTTAATAGAGATTAATTTTAGGCGGAATGAAGTTCGCCGAGTCAGCTAGTTGTTTCATACAATGCTCTTCCTCTACTATTCGTTAATCTAGGTCCCCAATATTTATTCTTGGCATCAAAATCTCCGCATATGTCTATTTGGTTTATGTCGAGATGCATTTCTTCCTTGCGATTCTCGATCCCATTAGCATTGTATTCAATGATTTTTATTTTATCATTTGTCTTTTTGTAACAGCCCTTTTGTTGCTATTCTGTCTCTCAAGGAATGATATTCTTTCTAAAATTGTCTTATTGCAATTTTCCATGGAATTCATTCTGTTTAGTATTTATTTCATTAGGGATTCCATTGTATATGTCATTTTTTTGGCAGTTTTTGGTCCTGAGTCCTTTTTAATAATCTCTTGGTCTTTGAGTTTTTCCTTTTGTTTGCTTTGAGCTTTTTGTTTTGAGTCCTTTTTGACTTCAGGTGCGTCCTTATTTAAGCTTATTGGTGGATTCCTTTGCTTTTTGTCTTTTGCAAGTTGAATTTCTTTTGCAACTAAACATCTTCTATAACTAACGGGATGGTTTTCATTGTAATTCGCACATTTAGGTGGCTCATCATTTTTTTTTTTTCATACAGTCTTTAGTATGGTGACTTCCCGCACACCTTACGCACCTTGGGTATGTATGTCAATACATGTGGGCGCCGTGGCTCAAGTGGTTAATGCGTTGGACTATGGAGCGAGGGGTTTCAGGTTCAATCCCCAAACAAACATCTAAAATTTCTTTCACGGCCCCACCTCTCGCGAGCGTCTGACAAACATCTGAGATTAAAACTGTCATGATAAAGCTTCTCAAAACAAGAAAACTGCCGTTCGGATCCGGCATTAAACAGTAGGTCCCTTCCATTCGTGTGAAGAATATAACACGCACAGCACGAGTGGTTGTGAGAAAATAGGCCCTGGGTCCCATGGACCTGTCGCGCTGAAAATTTGTATTTGTATTTGTCCATACTTTTGACAATTTTTACATTGCAAAACTAGTTTAGATTACCGTAAAGAATGGATTTCAACCTTCATTCCAAGTACGTCATTAATATCATATATATTCCTCAAATATTCGTCATACTCAAAGCTGAGCATAAACATTGGAAGCGGTATTTTGCTTTTGTATTTATGCATATTGACGACTTCGATAATCTTTAGTTTTTTCTCCTTTAAATCTTTTCTAATGCTTTCTGACGAACACGAGTAATGCAATTTTTTTACAATAACCTTTATTGGCCTGGATTGTTTGCTCTCGTAAGAGTACCATGCGCTTTCTTTTGGTCTAGGATTTTTATAAGGTTTTTATACGATTCTTCTTCTACCACATTAATTTTTATATCATTGTTATTGATTAGCGCCCACTTGCTTTTATTTTATTTTCCTCCAACAATTTGACCAAGCTTTCATATTTATTTATTTGATGTGCTGTGATTGGTGGAGGTTTAATTAGTTTTTGCTTTTTACTTGCACCTATACCTATAGGGCAAGTAGGTATTGGTTTCGTGAAAAATTTCGAACTCGAGATTTTAATCACACTTGACATTATTATGATGGAGAAGTCCAAAAAAGTGGGTCCGCCAATTCCGTCTCTCTGTCTGTATATTTAACTGCAGCCTAAACGGCTGGATGAACTTGCTTCAAACTTCATATCTGGGGTCTGTAGGATGATCCCTAGAGGCGAAATTGGAATTTTCATTCTAACCTCAAAATTAAGGGCATATGCTATTAGATGGCATACAACGTTTTGCGCGAAAAATGCGTATAACGGTAATTTTACAAATTGGCTGTTTTTCGTCTATTTCTTCAGTGATTGGACTTAAAATAATATAATATCTGACGTGGATATGATAAATGCAAAATTATGGTATACCAAGTTTTGGAACTGCTCGCCTACTTTTAAAAAAAATTTACTTTTTCAAAATTTTTACTAGAAATCGAAAAAAAATTTAAAACATAATTCATAGGCTATGAAAATCTCTAAAATTGACTTTAACATCATATATGGCCACGCCCACTTTTTGATGGTGGTTTAACAAAAAAACTTGAATTTCAGTGGTTATACGATTATAAACTTATAGCATTAAGGTGCAAGTACGTACGACCCAAGTGACGATGTCCTTCCGAGAACTCGACAGTTTGGACATTCTCTTTTTTTCGCTGTTGATTTGTTCTTTCAACACTTGCAATTCTTGCTTAAGACTATTTAGTTCTTTGAGCAGTGTCTCGTTGAGTTGCTTGAACCCATCTCTCTTCACAGGCTTTTAAATATTTAGCATTGAGAGTTTCTTTATCATCTTCTTTTCTAGATTCGATGTTGTCTCAATCCGGCTGTGCTTTCCATTATGGCCACCTCGCAAAAAATTTGAAAAAAATATTTTTATATGTAAACACTTTTATATTCTAAACACGAATATGAATATTTCTAGGGAATTACGAATATACCCGTCATTTTTGAGAATTATGACTACTGTTTTTTTATTATCTTTATTTGTTTATTTCTACTATTTATTTATAATATTTTACAATTTTAAAACAAAGAATATGATGTTAGAAAGCGGAAATTAAAGAGAAATTGCTACTTATCTGTGAATAATACCTCGAAAAGTCGTTCAGTTTAGAGGTCTTTTGGGAACTTCAAATCTTAATAACTTTGTTAATAATAGTTTGCGCGCAAAATAAATTTCATATTCGTGTTTAGAAGCCCATTTTACATATAAAAATATTTTTTTCAAATTTTTTGCGAGGTGGCCATAATGGAAAGCGGCCCCCTCAATCCTTTTACTTCTTCCAAAGGGTCATTTTTATGCAACAAATGGTCACCCCAAAAATTTATGGGACCGACATCCGAAGAGGGTGCATTTACCAGTGTGAGTGGCATACCACCTGGGGTATTTATGCATATCTTTTGTTTTGATCATTACATTTGTTTTTCTTTTAACTTTTGTGAAAATTTTAAACTCTTTGGATTTAAGTCGCCTTTTATGATAGGCATACCTTACCCCGGGTATATTCTAATCCCCTATCCATAAGGGGGGGAGCAGGCGAAAGCTGTCGAATAGCTGCAATCGCAAGAGAGAATCTTTGAAGAACGCGTTTCCCAAAATCTCTCAGCGACTCATATGCCACCAGCATCAAGTGTCTAAAACCAATGGCAACGCTACCAACTTGCCATAAGAAGTGTCGCAATTGATGTGCTGGGTTTCACACGACCACCACCAAGAAACCCATAGTTTGCCGAAGAATGTCGGCAAGCCCATGCAGCTAAACAAAAGGCATGCAAAGCGGCGCTCCAAAGAAATACGAGGGCTGCTTGTGAACTCTACGAGCAGAAGAGACGGGAAGAACATCGGCATCTCCGAAAGAAGAAAAAGAACACGAGAAGCGCTCAATCGAAGATATTGAGAGAGTATACATACTGCAGGAATAATGTACTGAAGTTTTACCAACATGTAAAACGAACGTGTAAAGCCAACAAGACCCATACAGGAGCCTGTAGAGATGAAGAAGGAAACCTCGTGGTAGTGTCACAGTCAGTGCTGAGAATATGCAAAAATTTCTTCTGGAGACTGTATAACGGCGACGAAGACCAATATCCCGCTGTCAGGCAGAATGAATCATTCAAAATAAACGATGACAGCCAAAACTTCCGTCCACCTGACCAATATCCAAACCTTAATCCAACAAGGCTTCTGGACAACTTACCAGCCAACCTGTTCAAAGCAGATGGAAATGACCTGGTAGAGAGCATACACCAACTCATTTCTAAAATTTGGTCAGATGAATGTGTACCTGATGAATGAAACCTCAGCACCGTTTGCCCGATCCATAAGAAAGGAGACCCCCTCAATTGCGCTAATTATAGAGGTATCGGTCTCCTCAACATCGCGTATAAGATCCTATCTACCATATTGTGTGAACGTCTGAAACTCTTCGTCAATAACCTGATTGGGCCCTATCAGTGTGATTTCAGACCAGGAAAGTTCACAATCGATCAAATCTTCAAACTTCGATAGATCCTGGAAAAAACTAAAGATGTTCAAATTGATACCCACCCGATGGAGAATTCTCGCTCCTCCATCAAGGTCGGTAACTATCTCAACGAGACCTTTGATGTCAAAAAAGGATTTAAACAAGGTGTCGCGCTGCCATGTGACTTCTTTAACATCATACTTGAAAGAATTGTGCGAAACTCACAAGCCAACACTGGAGACACAATCTTTCAAAAATCTGTGCAACTACGCCGATGACATTGACATTATTGGTAGAACACAGCGGGCTGTCACCGTTAGTATTGCAACGGAAGCTGCCAAAATGTGTTTAGCGGTAAATGAGGGCAAAACGAAGTATATGCTGTCAACAAGAAGGGACACTCAACATCGACGAATTAGACAGAACGTCAAAATCGACAGCTATACCTTTGAGGTAGTAAGGGACTTTGTCAGCCTTAGCTCTGCTATCAATTCTGACAATAGCACCACGGCAGAAATAAAACAAAGAATAACTCTTGCCAATCGCAAGAGTTCATTTCTTAGGGCTGAGAAGGCAATTGAGTAGTAAGGCCCTATCCCGAACAACTAAGAAGACTCTATATTTTAGACATTATCTTATTCAATAGTCAGGTCAGAAAGCCTGTTGGAGTATTCCTTTGCATGCGTTTGCTTTAATTTTGGATGTTAGAAACTCCAGCCCAATAGCTCGAAAATAAAATATAGCACTACAAAAACTGACAGCTCACTCGCAGCTATGATGACGTTCAAAACACGTTAGTTTTAAAATTAATTTCCTATTTGTACCTGATGTGTCAATATTTGTACATTTTTTAAAATTTTTTCTGCGGTTCTTTAATTTTTAAAAAAACATCCCAAGTATTTTAAAAAAAAATATATATTTTGAGTTTTTTGATTTTTTTTTTTGGGAATTTTACGCGAAAATTCTAAATAAAACTAAATAGTTTTTTTTCACTAAAAAGTAAAATTTTTATTTTTCACCTGAATTAAAAGTTTCTATTTGTCCCATTTTTTCCGGAACTATTTTAATAGCAATTGGAATAAGCAAGGAGCTCAAAAGATGCACCAATTGTTACAAAATCTGAGCGTAAACTTTATCTAGAAACGATGAACCTACTCTAATGACACATTAAAAGCTAATTTTCTTTTGCATTTGGAAAACACCATTCTAAATTAGTAACGATAATTTTTTGATGATCATCTTATTGTAAATAGTTTCCCTATAACCCATTTTTTTTGAAAAAAAACACAGAAAAAATCGTTCCTAAAGCTTTCTCAAGAAAAATAAACTTTTACTTTTCGACAAGGTACTGAACCTATTCTATTAAGCTGGATGACGTTGATGACGACGCGACGGTTGATGAAAAATCAAAAGATTTTGAATTTTGGAAATTGACTGGCAAGTCTTCCAACTCATTTGAATTGTGGTGGATAAGTCGGGTGATATTCTTCTGTGGAAGTAGAAGTAGTCTTTCAATTCAGTTTATGTAGTGTGTGGTTAAGTATCAATTCAGTTGACAACTCAGTTTACAATCGAATGGAATTGTGTAAGGGCTGCTTAGCTTATATTGGTTAGAAACTCGATATTGGTCGAAAACTCAAGACTGCTTGCTTAAGTCTGGTGCGTATGACAAATCCGGATCCGAATAAGCGCTGCATCTGCTCCCTTTACCAATCACCATTAGATATCACAGTTTTTCATCCACCTTAGTCCCTAAAACGGCCAAAAATATTGCCAGAATAAGAGGGATAACAACGTTACAATGGCCGATAGGAGATCATCCAGCCAAATAAAGTATCTCATATAATAGCTACATACTGTCGTAGATGATAAAATATCATCCACTACATGTGCGCTTGCTAGCACTACCCAGAGCCAGATAAATAGCTTTAAGCAAACCCTTCTTCAAACATAAAACAGTGGACAAAAAATTTTGGTATTGTCTGGGAATCGAACATCGAACCTCCCGCTCAGTAGTCCAACCGCACTGACTTTTAAACTACCAGAAATCTGAAATAATAAAATTAATATTCCTCACACTTTCAAACAAATACTAGACAATCATGCCGCATATCAATGACAATGGGATTGGCAAATAATTTTTTTTCGTTCATTATTTCAATTAATTCACAATTTAGCGTCGGTCATGCAATGTTTACAAATTAAAAATAATACCTATTTGTGAAGTGTTTAGCCGATCAATACTCAAACTATGTATGTACATAGATACATATGTGTGTATGTACATACATACAAACAAATGGCCAACAAAAAATTTTTTTATTTGTTTATTTCTCAACATAGACCAATAATTACTTTCTAAGCCTTATGATAAAAAGAACAACAGATAAACTGTATACAAAACAAATCATATCAATTTGAAATCCTTAACTATTATGATAAAGCATAGAGCAAGCAATCATTATTGTATATTACCCAGCAATCTTCATTTAAGAGATGTCAAAGATACACTGAAGTCAACCAAATCCGCGTTAGCATTGTAGATTAGCAGTAATCCGTTGAGTGAGGATGAGCGACCGCAGTTTGTCATTAATAGTAAAGAATAGTAAAGAATCTATTATTGCGTAGATATCCGATAGGACGGGTTTACCCGATATCTAGAAAAACAAAATATGGAATCTTGAAACCAAAATCTCGAAGCCAAAATATCGAATAGTACAAAATCTTGAAAAAAAAAATCAATGCAATGGTAACAATCCGGGCGTCGCCGCAAGGACATAAGTTTCAGTTCTTGAGATTTATTTCCATTTATATTGAAGGAGTTTAGAATTCCTGCTGAATCAATATCGTAAGTAAGCACTCTGTGAAGAGAAAAATTTTATTTAGCAATCATTCATCTGTTTACAAGCGATTCAAGATTAATCATCTTTAACCATGATGGATAAGACGGTAGGTTATTAATGTCAGACCGTGGAAGACACCGTAATGCAAATCTTAAGAATTGTTTCTGGACAGCTTTAATTCTGGTTATATTAATATTGTAATATGGACACTAAATAACTGATGCATATTCCAACAGGAACCGAACAAAAGATTGATATATTGGACCCCAAATGACATAAGAATTTTGTCAGATATGTGATTTCGATAATTGTCAGTTCGTCTTTCGGATAAAAAAGAATAATAATCATCGTAAAAATGAATTTGGAAATTCTAGCTCATCAAGATTATAAACCAGTAATTTATGCAACACGGTGAAACGCTTTACTAAAACCAGTATATAATGCGTCAACTTGGTTACCTTTACTAATTTCCGAGATTACGAAATTTGTGAACTGAAGAAGATTAGCTACAGTGGATCGTCTCTTTACGAAACCATGCTGATTGCTGGAGATTAAAGGTTTGCAATGAAAGTACAACTTGTCAAAGAATGAATAGAATTTATGATTAGTTGCATATCTCTGTAGTTCTCCACTAAGTTTTTTCTACCATATTTAAAAGGAGACGCAGTACACATATTACAGGGTAGTGTATTGCGCACGCTCAAATTCACGGGCGATTGTCATTTATGACAATTAATTTTTATTTTAATTGTCTAAAAATGCTGACAATTTAATCAAAACCAGCAAATTTATTTATTTCAAATAAACTATTCCCTTTCACTTTGGAGTTACAATTGCCGACATTTTTCGATTTTTTGACATACATACATACATATGTATGCGCAGAACAAAACAAAACGTAAATTATTGCCCGGAGTATATTACCTTGTAAGAGGAATGTACCTGATTTTAAAGATAGATTAAACACGCAGGATTAATGTTGAGTTCGATTTCTTTTAAGCTTTTTAAAGTGCTATGAAGTGAAATCACAATATCCTTGAACGCAGAAAAAGGCGAGTTCCCAAGGTAACTAAAATATGTTTGGTCAATATTTCAGTCCTCTTTTGAATAAACAGATTGGAAAAATACAAACTTATTGCAGACAGAAGAAGGTTTACCCACTAACGATCCATTCTAACAAAATATACATAGCAGCAATATAACTTTTGTTTTTAAAATTTATGAATTGCCAAAACTTGTTTGGTCTGGATTTGACACTATTTTGGATGTCATTTAAGTAGATCAAATAAGCATTATGCAAAGAGTTTTTAAATTCAGATTTAAGTCTTCTATATAGCAGAAAGTCCTCATCTTTTAAGCTACAGCGTCATCTTCCATACGCTCTATTTCTTTAGAGTTTTTAAGTTACGGGTTATTTCACAGTGTAAAGGTCAAGAACCCAAAAAAGAGTTTTTTACTAGTACTATGGGGATAAATTTAAAAACTATGTTATTATTATAATAACCCGATAAAATTCGACGTCCAGTGTTGTAACTGTTACTGCGCATCAATTGTGCTTATTTTACCTACAAGTAGAGGATAAGCGTGAGTGTTGAACAAGAGAAAATAGAAGCACTATAAATACGACAGCGGACAAACTCTCCCGATGGAGTCAACGGTGGCGTCACAGCTTCAAACGGAAGCATAACACTTTATCGTGGGAAATCGGCTTCGCTCAAAGATAATTGACTTTAAGCCGATCAGCGATCGCCTGGCTGTGATCCGCATCAAGGCAACATTCCAAAACATCAGCATAATATGTGCACACTCACCTAGTGACGAAGCTGAAGACTCTATCAAGGAGGAGACTCCTGGACGGAGCCTACGGAGCCTGTCCGGAGTATGATGTCAAAATCATACTCTGGGATTTCAATGCCAAAATCGGTAAGGAAAACATCTCCGGCGGATTAGCTGGAAAGCACAGCCTCCACGAAACGACAACAGACAACGGCTTCCGGCTAATCGATTTTGCAGCAACTCGTAATACGGTGATAAGCAGCACTAGGTTTCTAAGACTACGAATCCACACAGCAACCTGGCGCTCTCCAGATGGTCGAACCGCCAACCAAATCGACCACGTGCTAATAGATGCGAGGCACGCATCCAACATTCTGAATGTGCAGACGTTCAGAGGGGCAAACGTCGACTCTGACCATTTTCTTGTTGCAGCTAAATTCAGAGCTCGATTATCCAAAGAGAAGAAGCTGCAAGCCACCCAGAAAAGAAATTTACCGTTGGAAGCCTTAGCATGACTGGAGTAGCCAGAGCCTACAGAGAGCGCCTGAGACTCTCCGCTGTGCATTCACCATCCACAATCGCCAACAATCTGTGGAACCCGTATCACGACATCATCAAAGGGGTAGCAGAGACCACCATAGGCTACCAGCCACCACCCAAAAAGAGCCCTTGATACGATGATGAATGCCTGCGTCGAAAAAAGGTGACAGAAAACAGGCACACATGCAAACGCTGCAGCGCAAAGCAAAGGCAACAAGAGAAGAGTGGAGACATAATGATGAATGGTTATTTACCACGCAAAGCAAAATATACTATTTAACCGTGATTTTAAGTTAGAAAACTCCACAAACATCCCTGAAAACTTGTATGTATATTACTTCAAAATACTCTCTTGCAAAATTATATCATATTATTATAAACCGACGATATGTAGCAATGCATTATTATTTCGGCACATATTTTTTCAGTATTTTGACAGTTTAGGTAATGCATTTACTATTTTCTAGAGTCTTAGAAATTAATTCCTTACAGTTTTAATTCTTTTAATTCTAATTCGTATATATGTATACAATGAAAAGTAAGACTATTAAGACTAGGTACTTGATTCTTGTAAATAATTAAGGAAAAATACTACCAACAAAAACTCTAATATGATTTTTAATACTAAATAACCCTTATCTATTATTGGGCACAATGCCCTTCGGAAATGGCATTAACCTAGGTTCCTTCTATTCATGGACAACATGAATGGTTGTGAGAAGCTAGGCCCTGGGTCCCATAGACCTGTCGCGCCAAATATTTATTTTTTTTATGTTGGGCATTTTCGGGTGCCTAGTCTGGTGGCCTGCAGCAGATAAGATCACGTCCCTTTAGGCACTGACCAGGATACAAAGACTAGCATGTACAGGACCTACCAGTACCATCAGAATCACACCGACTGCAACACTGGAACTGATCCCCGTTAGAACAAAGAGTGTCCTTCGCGCTTAAAACAATCCAACCTTTGGAAAGAGACCGACGCGAGCTACGGCACTATAGCGGGATGGACATACTTAGGTACCGAGATAGATTATATATCACCATCCCACGACACACAGCCTAAACGTTAAAACAATTTTCTCCTCAAGAGAGAATTGGATAAACGGCAGGACCATCAACTCGAATAATATCTCGATTTTCATGGAGGGGTCAAAAACTTACGAAGGAGTGGACTCTGGTATATAAGTACTCATCTGAACCCGAAATTACTTGATCAAATCACGGCAGTGCATTCCAAGCTGAAGTATTAGCAATGCATGTGCAGCCACCACTACTACGTACCTACCTAGGTTAGGTTAGGTTAAGTTAAGAAGGGTTTTGTGACGGAAAAACTCATCACATCCAATTGGAGACCTAAAGGTCCATTGTTAATCCCCCATTAAAGTGTGGATGGAGTGAGATCAATAAATCAAAAAACCTATCGCATAACTGGTTAAGTTGGGAACCAGTTGGTACTTTTGATAAAGTGGAGAAGATCCGATATCTGGAAGCCTGCTAGCTCTGCGGTGCTTGTGAAGAACCTAGAACCAAGAGTGCGAAGGCATCGTTCTTGCAAAGCGGGACAGTAGCAAAGCAGATGTTGGATTGACTCCACCTCTTCCTGATATCTGCAGCTTCTCCATAGGTTGTTGGACTCTACCATCCATTTAAGGAGCACGACTCCGATGGCGCAGTGTCCTGTGATTATACCAGTAAGGATACTGATAGAGGATCGATTTAGTGTCAGAAGGCTCTTTGTTTTCTTTTTATCTAATTTCGGCCATACCCATGACGAGTTGGCCTCTTTCTCTATTATGCCGTCAATTATACTATACAATTTTCCAATCGGTGGCAATATGGATGTATCCGCTTCACTGATGTTCATTTCCGACCCCATTCTTGCCAAAGCATCTGCCTTCTCGTTACCTTCAGTATTGCTATATCCGGGAACCCAGCAGAGTTAGACCAAATGGTGTCTTGAACCTTCGACACATGTATCTTATGACAATCCGCATCATGGCTAAATTCGCGAACATAAGCCTAATATGCGTTCATGCCTCCACAAAGGACAATGACGACGCCACGATCTTGTTAGGCGATTCTGAGGAAAAAATATGAAAGGTGGACATCTTTGGTAGGACTGTTGGTAAGCACAGCCTGTGTGACACCACGTCCAAGAGACGGGAAGAACATCGGCTCCTCCGAAAGAAGAAAAAGAGCACGAGATGCGCGCGATCTAAGATATTGAGAGAGTATACATACTCCAGGAACCAGGAATAATGTACGGAAGTTTAACTAACAGGTAAAAAGAACGTGTCAAGCCAACAAGACCCTTATGGAAGCCTGTAGAGATAAAGAAGGAAAATTGGTAGAGCCACAGTCGGTGCTGAGTATATGGAAAAACTTCTTCTGCAGACTGTTTAACGGCGACGAAGACCAACATCTCGCTTTCAGCCAGAACGAACTAAGTAATCTAGACGATGATATCCAAAACTTAAATCCATCTAACCAAAACGAAGTGCGGACAGCAATATCCAAGCTTAAATCAAAATGATGGGTTACCAATCTGTTCGAAGCAACTAGAAACGACCTGGTGGAGAGCATATACCAACTCATTTCAAAAATTTCATCCGATAAGTTCATGCCTGATGAATGGAATCTTAGCATCATTCGCCCGATCCACAAGCAAGGAGACCCCCTCAATTGCACCAATTACAGAGGCATCAGTCTCCTCAGCATCGCGTACAAGATCTTATCTGCCATCCTCCGTCAGCGGCGAAAACCCTTCGTCAACAAACTGATTGATCCCTATTAGAGTGATTTCAGACCAGAAAAGTCCACAATCGATTAAATTTTGAAAAGTTTTATAAAGTGGTGGATATCTTTTATATCTACTACGAGAGGGAACAGGATGTCACAATTTTTCGTCGAATTTCGTAGAAATTCACAGCTTTAGACAGTACGGAAACAGACCTATGGTGACGCGCTGTCATGTGATTTTTTTAACATCATATTTGAAAGAATTGTGCGAAACTCACTAGCCTCACTCACACCGGAGGCGCAATCTTTCAAAAGTCTGTGCAACTACTATTGTACGCCGATGATATTGACAGAATTGGCAGAACTCAGAGGCTTGTTGGAAGCTCTCAAAATGGGGAAAGCGAGGGAAAAACCAAGTATATGATCAACGCGCAACATCGACAAACAGAGCGTCACAATAGATAGTTGTAACTTTGAGGTAGTTAGGGATTTTGTCTATAATAATAACATCTCAGCAGAGATTAAACGAAGAATAACTCTTGTCAATCGCTATGTCTTTGAGTTGAGAATGCAATTGAGTAGTAGTAGTCCTATCCCGAACAACTAAGGAGACTCTTATTATTATTAGACTTTGGGATGATCCCAGCCTTGCTTTATGACGTGAAGCATGAACTTCATCGAAAGTGGATGAAGATATCCTCGGTCGGTTCGAGAGAAAAATTCTCCGTAAAATACTCGGTCCCGTTTGCCTTGACAGGATTTAAAGGAGAAGATTCACGACAAACTATACCAGTTATACAGCGAAATCGACTTAGACAAAAAACTGCGCATTAGTCATTTGAGATGGCTTGGACATGTAGAGCGAATGGACACCAGTGCTGCGGTCCGCAGAGTCCATCTTGGAGGGACAACGCAGTAAAGGAAGACCTCGCCTTTCTGCCTCGCACAAATAGAAGGGGACCTCAACCGACTTGGAGGTAGTAAGCAAAGGACCTGGCTAACTGGAGAGGCTTGTTGGTTGAGGCCCAAGTTCATCCTGAACTGTAGCACCACCTAAGTAAGTACGTGGTCGGCGGATGGAGGAATCCACAGCGCCACACTCAGGTTAATACAGACCCATTGTGATACCCATAGGGGAAAGATGTCCCTTGCCCATTGGTTAACCCTTATAATGCGAATATGATTCTTATAAACTACCAAACCATTCAGTTGATTTGATGCAGTTCAAAATGTCATTAATTGGTCTACTGAATAATTCTTCTAGATCACGGAAGAAGTGTCGCCCGAGATATTTAAATCTAAGGTGAATAAGACCTCATTACCACATCCACGACATATGTCTTCTTCTGTTAATCTTAGTTTTTTCATATGATACCGCAGAGTGTTATGACTCGTGATAACTCCTATCAGGGTAGAAAGGGTTTTCCTATCCTTCTGTATAATTCTGTCGGTCCTATTCTTATCATAGCAAGGCCATATACTTCTTGTGAGGGTGGACCATCTAATGTTAGCCTCCCTCCAGGCCCTAATCCCTGCTTCGAGCTTCAGTGAGCAAGGCGGGATGCGCACCGATGTGTCGACATGTTCTGATGTAGATTCTGAACCTCTTCTTGCCAGCTCGTCAGCCTTCTCATTATCCGGTATATTTTCATGTCCGGGAACCTAGCAGAGTGCAACCTTGTGCTGTGTTCCAAGAGCCTTAAGCTCTTCTCGACAGCACTTCACAAGCCTTGATTTTATCTCAGTAGCAGAAATTGCTTTTATTGCTGCCTGGCTGTCGATGAAAAAGGTGATACCTTCTGGTGGTATTGCCTTCAACGCAGTCTCGCGGGCAGCTATAGTCACTGCTAGGACCTTCGTTTGGAAAACACTGCTATGGTTCGGGAGACGGACTGATCTGGATATGCTCAGTGGAAGACAGAGATGGAACGCGTGTTGGTAGGCTGGCCGCTATGCCATTCTTCTCTACTCGGGAATGAGCTTGTCTCTTGAAATCTAGGTACGGAATTAGATAATCCGTGGTGGGGACATTTCCTAGATATTTATTCAGGATCGTGGAATGACCCGTTGTATTTTGCCTCCAGCTGTTCGACTGGCTTATTCTCAAGGCGCTTATAGCTGCCGAGGCTTGAACGAAGATATCTAGCGGAAGCAGGTTGAGGATATCCTCCAGTCTCATGGCGCTCGTTGTGCCAATACAAGCCAATCTCTGTACCTTCGTAAGAGCCGCTAAGTTGGTGGTCTTGCTGGCGGACTGCCACCATACAAGACATCCATAAGTCAAAATAGGCCTTATAATAGCCGTATACATCCACAGTATAGTTTTGGGTACCCAGGTTTTCCCAAACAATCTGCTGCATGAATAGAATGCAATAGTGGCTTTCTTGATTCTTTCATTAATATTGGGTCTCCAGTTCAATTTCTTGTCAAGTATGAGGCCTAGATATCTGGCGCTGTCCGAGATACTAAGGGGAATGCCCCCTATGGAGGGTACTGTAAGCTCAGTAAGTACATAAGTATCATGGTTTCGCAGTGTTTTTCCTACGTAGACTGATTCTAATTTTTTTAAAAACCGTCTTTAAAATGTGATCAGGTGTGTGTGTTTTTCCTACAATTGAGTAAAAACCTCCGGACTGATGACTACTTATACGTACCTGTATACATATTTACTGGACCGAGTCTAAGTAAATTTAATCTTCATCGTAAACTGATGTGAATATATGAAAACTTTCTTTACTGTTTCAATCTCCTAAAATCTCTTACAAACACTTTTGAAGCGAACGCAAGAGGAAATCTCTTAAAAGAAACTCAATAGAATTCATAATCAATTCTTGGAAGTTGGAACCGCGAATTAAAAAAAATGCTATCAAAAGAGAAATGCATTAATGCCTGTCGCATTGCGTCTGTGGAACCACAAGGCATTCAATTTCATTTATGATATCCAGACGCTCGCGAATACTGAACGAATACAGAGATCTCCGCTCGTTTGTGAACATATTGTAAAAAATTATGTTTTTAATCAATAGTACCCAAAAAGTGTTATATCTCAAATTCTTATTATAGTCACGTTTTACGACTGAACAAGTATGTTTTTAAAATTAGTTCGCGTGCATACTTTCATTTAAATAACCAAATTAGACAATTTATATGCGCTTAGAGAACCTTCTTATTTGGGTATAAAATTTGATTTCAGACAATATAAAGTCCATTTAGCTTAATATCGCCGGGACATTTACAGCCAAACTTTAAGATCAGTTGAAGGTTTATCGTTAGCGCGGGATTTTAAAAGTACTTACGGAGTTCTGGCTATCATTGAGATAAATATTTTCTAGTCCAAATTGGAATAAGACGTGCGCTTGGGATGATTACATAATTGTATCCTTTTTATCAACGTTCTGAAACAAAACCGGAAATGACTGTATGATTACAAAAATAAAATTAAGATTAAAGTGGAGAGAAATATCGTATATGTCGGAATGTGCTGTGCTAAAACAAAATACGAATTTAATGTTATGAGTGCGAGTATCTGAAGATATCTAGAAGAAAAACTTATATTCATAGTTGTTTTGCAAAAAAAAGACCAAAATGAAAGGCAATATCATCTATTTTACATTGATACTAGTAGTATCAGTTTTTATTAATCATGCAGAAGGGTACTTTTGTCCTCAAGGATGTACATGTTTTCAACAAACAGTGAGATGCATTCGCTCACATCTTAGTGAAATTCCAAAGTTTCCAACTGAAACTGAAATAATGTAAGTAAAATAAAAACAAAAAGAAATTTACCAGGAATTCCGAAAAAAGAAAAATCGAATTGCTTTGCCCCTATTGCTTTCGCGCGTTTGTTCGTTCTTCCGTCCGACTGATCCCCTGTGACTTCTAAAATTTAAATGCTGTATGCATGAAATTTGCAGATTATGCAGAATACAGTAGGTGGTGTTACTTTTCGAATTCTTTTTATTTTAAGGAGGACTCCACTGATTTTTTGTGTCAAATGGTACACCAACCATTCTGTGAATCCGACGTTATGCAAAACGTAGCTACATATGAACAGTTTTGCTAAATTCATGCCTATTCAGTTGACGCGGAGTGTAAATCGTTGAAAACATCGAATATATTTTCTTTTTCAAATTCGACAACCTAATCATCAGCTCTAATACGAAAGCATACAAACGATTTTTGCAGAAGCTACAGATACAAAGAGGAGGAGGAAACTATTCTCCAGCTTCTTCTCGGCCCTGCTCTCTCTCACAAAAGAAAACTTTAGTTGAGAACTTATTATTTTAATGATCTGGGTTGTCTTTTGCTAATATCGACATTAGGAGTCTACTACGCTTCATTAGAACCTCAATTGGTTTCAAGAGTAGATATGGAGGATTATATAATTCAGGTGGTATCACAATGGTCCTACTACTGGTCTCTGGCGATAGCTGAGAGCCACTTTAACTTAACGTAACCTAAACATGCGCTTACAGAAGAGAAATGTCTCTGGAAAACGTGTCACCCCTCTCGAATTTCTAAACTATTTAACGAAGGAAATAGAAACAAAAGTGGTAATAGAGCATCGTCGAATCTATGCCTTGGATCGTTTGTGGGATACAACGATGGGATGAGTGTGGGAACTTTCAAGCGGCGTTTAATTTTTTCACACCGAGCACTGATCTAAACATACAGAAAAGCTACAATCCGTCTGGAACGGATCGTATGATACCCTATCCTCCTTGCTATGTAGCCTTTATAAAGTGGGCGAGGTGATATTGCATTTTGTACTGAAATACGACGTCGAACGTTTGAGGATGTTAAACGTAAAATTTCATGAAAATCTGTTTATTATGAAAACGCCCCAAAAAGGGGGCGTGGCTAAAAGTGTTGTTTGGATGAATTGTAGAAAATCTAAATGCCCAAATATTTGGTCTTAACAAAATTTTTCGGTTTCATATAATTTAGTGAAGTTATGAAAAAGTGGGCGTGGCAGTGGGTGGATTTCAAAAATTTTTACACTTGTACTGTATCTTTTTCTCAGAAGCCCAGATATGAAATTTCATCGTCCTAGCTCAAAATTTAAGGCCCAAAAAGCGGTGACATACGGACGGACGGACGGACGGACGGTCATCGCTCAATCGATTTCGCTGCTGATGCTGATCACGAATATATATACTTTATATGGTCTATCTCGATTATTTCTCTATGTTACAAACTATGTGTCAAACTTAATATACCCTTATGATAGGGTATAAAAACTAAATCTAAATATATAAAAATGAATTTGTGCCGGTTCGTTAATGTGCGTAACTATGCTGAACATCATCCGATTTGAATTGGGACTTCAGGGGCGGATGGTGGCGATATCTGAAAATTCCATTTTGTTTGGGAAGGAGAAAATATTGATTCTAAGGAATGACAAATACTGCGGAATTGATATTCGGCTAATTTGTCCCTCACGAAAATGGGATCGCCAACAGATGGCGTTACCCTCTCAGACTCAGGTTCACAGCTGAGTAGTATACTCCATCTTTCTACATTGACGACGATTGATACGAAGCGATTGTATCTTGATATGCTTTCGAAAGAGACATTAATAATCTAATCAATTTTAGGCGGAACGAAGTTCGCCGAGTCAGCTAGTAGATTATATAAATTTACAAGTAGGATGATTTTAGGTAAGCACTTATATTGTCAGAACGTGGTTTCACCCATAAACATAGTGTTACATGTCACTTCCTAAATCCTTAACTGTCCTATCCATGCCTCGATTTCTCTGTTGTGTGACATAGTGCACTCAATCCATACTATTAGCTTGGATGCTCGAAGTACCTGAGCCAAGTAACCTTGGTTAGGTATGTTCCAAAAAGGACTTTCAAATGTGTTTAAATTGAGAGGTAGCTTGAATGCTGAATGCCTAGTTTTGCCACCCTTCCACAGTGTTAGAATTATTTCAGAAGAAGTGAAGATAATTGTAATGTTTTGGCCTTATTTCTTTCACAGTCTTTCCCATCCCATTTCTAATTCGTCTGAAGCATCCAAGAAGAACATTGTTAATTTGAAGCTTTCAATGTTGATGAACTTTCTTTGGAAGTGAATGGTTTTATAGATCATCAATGTCTTCTAATGTGTCTCTTATGTAATCGAAATTAACAGGAGTTTCACCTGATACTAAGAGCTGTGGTAGTCTGTATTCTTTAAGTGGGGCACCATCACCAACCACTGAATTATCTAGCAATATAAAGCATTTGTAGACCGCATCCATACTCTATTATAGTCACCCAGCAATTGGGCTTAAAATTAATATGTAAAGATTATAATACATATGCAAAGGTACCAAATACTGAACCAGCTACGACCTCTTTTTAAAACTCTCCAATCTTTTCATATTTTAACTAGACATTATTAAAATTACATATGTATGTACATGCATAAGTGGTAAAATTCTACGTCGACATTTTGGAAGGGTTTTTTGCAAATAGCATTTTTTGATGAAATTTTGGCAAAAACATTCGTTAAAATTTATCGCGGTCGTGACCTTAAAACTGCGCACTGTCACGCCCACATTACTAGACCTCACATAAGAAAATGGGTGGAATAATATACCAATCGTTTCAGACTATTGACTTTATCTATTTTACTAAAACTTCAATCTTAATCCCTATATATATAAAAAATTGTTGCAAGTGCATTGTGACTTTATAACTCACGAACGGTCAAACCGAAATCGATAAAATTTTTAGGGTTTGTTCGCATGGTCGTGTAGCTGGGGGTTATTCTCGAATTTCCTTGGACAATTGTACGTGGCGTGTTCGCGTGTCGGAAAGTCGTCTGCATTGTTTGTTTACGCACCGGATGGCAAAACAAGCAATGCACTGACAAAACAAGCATTGCACTGACCTAAAATGTTTGAAATGTTCCATTTTCTGTGTAAATAAAATGCATTGAATTCAATTTAATTCCAGAGTTTCATTCTTTCAATAGATAATTATAATTTAATAGAGATTAAATTTAGGCGGAGATTAATTTTCGCCGAGTCAGCTAGTTAGTTTATAAACCTTCAGCATAAAAGTGCAAGTACGTAGGACCCAGTCAAGAACTTTAATTTAACTTTGTGCGCGCAGATAATTGGCTGTAGTCACCACTGATTAAAAATTGTTTGCGATGACTTGATGATGGGCGATTGCTAATAAATCTCACAATCGATTAAATCAACAATTCCTAAAAATTTATTCGGTCTCACGGGAAAAGAATCAAATACTTTTAAAATCGAATCGAAGGGAATACAATTGAATCGAATCCTATAGAATTTGAATCTAAATTGATTTGACGTTTTACAAAAAGGATTTTTTTAAAATCAGATTAGCCCCTTTTAATGACGGAAAACGAGTTTAACCCCTTTCTGCCACTTAGGCCACGAATTTATAAAATTGATTGTGAAAGTGCCTATTTCACTGCTTACTGTGATTTTTAATGTTCTAATCCTAAAAATCGTCTTATAATCAGCAACGAAATTAATAATCTACAATTGATTTAGTCATAGTCTAAGAGCCCGCAGCAAATTTTGGGTGTGAAACATAACCGAAAAACATACAGAAAAGCTACAATCCGTTTGGAACGGATGGTATGATACCCTATCCTCCTCTCTATAAAGTGGGCGTATCCACATTGCATATTGTACTCAAATATAGCTATAATGTCGAACGTTTGAGGATGTTACATGTAAAATTTTATCAAAATAGGTTTTTTGATGATAACGCCCCTAAAAAGTGGGCGTGGCCAAAACTGTTCTATGGGTGAATTGTAGGGAATCTAAATACCCAAATATTTGGTCTTAACAAAATTTTTCGGTTTCATAGAATTTAGTGAAGTTATGAAAAAGTGGGCGTGGCAGTGGGCGGATGTAAAAAAATTTTACACTTGTACTGTATCTTTTTCTTGGAAGCCCAGATATGAAATTTCAGCGTCCTAGTTAAAAATTTAAGGCCCAAAAATCAGTTTTGTGATGAAAACGCCCCCAAAAAGTGGGCGTGGCCAAAACTTTTGTATGGGTGGATTGTAGAGAATCTGAATGCCTAAATATTTGGTCTTAACAAAATTTTTCGGTTTCATATAATTTAGTGAAGTTATGAAAAAGTGGGCGTGGCAGTGGGCGGATTTCAAAAATTTTTACACTTGTACTGTATCTTTTTCTCAGAAGCCCAGATATGAAATTTCATCGTTCTAGCTCAAAATTTAAGGCCCAAAAAGCGGTGACATACGGACGGACGGACGGACGGACGGACGGTCATCGCTCAATCAATTTCGCTATTGATGCTGATCACGAATATATATACTTTATAGGGTCTATCTCGATTATTTCTCTATGTTACAAACTATGTGTCAAACTTAATATACCCTTAGGATAGGGTATAAACATACAGAAAAGCTACAATCCGTCTGGAACGGATCGTATGATACCCTATCCTCCTCTCTATTAAGTGGGCGTGGCAAAATTGCATTTTATACTCAAATATAGCTATAATGTCGAACATTTGAGGATGTTACATGTAAAATTTTATCAAAATCGGTTTTTTGATGAAAACGCCCCCAAAAAGTGGGCGTGACCAAAACTGTTCTATGGGTGAATTGTAGGGAATCTGTATACCTAAATATTTGGTCTTAACGAAATTTTTCAGTTTCATATAATTTAGTGAAGTTATGAAAAAGTGGGCGTGGCAGTGGGCGGATGTAAAAAAATTTTACACTTGTACTGTATCTTTTTCTTGGAAGCCCAGATATGAAATTTCAGCGTCCTAGTTAATAATTGAAGGCCCAAAACTCGGTTTTGTGATGAAAACGCCCCCAAAAAGTGGGCGTGGCCAAAACTTTTGTATAGGTGGATTGTAGGGAATCTGAATGCCTAAATATTTGGTGTTAACAAAATTTTTCGG
The DNA here is from genome assembly GCA_905220385.1 of Xylota sylvarum. Lineage (NCBI taxonomy): Eukaryota > Metazoa > Arthropoda > Insecta > Diptera > Syrphidae > Xylota > Xylota sylvarum. The sequence goes on from LR999959.1 coordinate 39,596,783, forward strand.
TTTCATATAATTTAGTGAAGTTATGAAAAAGTGGGCGTGGCAGTGGGCGGATTTAAAAAATGTTTACACTTGTACTGTATCTTTTTCTCAGAAGCCCAGATATGAAATTTCATCGTCCTAGCTCAAAATTTAAGGCGCCCAAAAAGCGGTGACATACGGACGGACGGACGGACGGTCATCGCTCAATCGATTTCGCTATTGATGCTGATCACGAATATATATACTTTATAGGGTCTATCTCGATTATTTCTCTATGTTACAAACTATGTGTCAAACTTAATATACCCTTAGGATAGGGTATAAACATACAGAAAAGCTACAATCCGCCTGGAACGGATCGTCTGATACCCTATCCTCGTTTCTATAAAGTGCTCATGCCCAAATTGTATTTGGTACTCAAATATGGCTATAACGTCGAACGTTTGAGGATGTTACATGTGAAATTTCATGAAAATCGGTTTTTTGATGAAAATGCCCCCAAAAAGTGGGCGTGGCCAAAACTTTTGTATGGGTGGATTGTAGGGAATCTGAATGCCTAAATATTTGGTCTTAACAAAATTTTTCGGTTTCATATAATTTAGAGAAGTTATGAAAAAGTGGGCGTGGCAGTGGGCGGATTTCAAAAATTTTTACACTTGTACTGTATCTTTTTCTCAGAAGCCCAGATATGAAATTTCATCGTCCTAGCTCAAAATTTAAGGCCCAAAAAGCGGTGACATACGGACGGACGGACGGTCATCGCTCAATCGATTTCGCTATTGATGCTGATCACGAATATATATACTTTATAGGGTCTATCTCGATTATTTCTCTATGTTACAAACTATGTGTCAAACTTAATATACCCTTAGGATAGGGTATAAACATACAGAAAAGCTACAATCCGTCTGGAACGGATCGTCTGATACCCTATCCTCCTCTCTATAAAGTGGGCCAAATTGCATTTCGTACTCAAATATGGCTATAACCTCGAACGTTTGAGGATGTTACATGTGAAATTTCATGAAAATCGGTTTTTTGATGAAAACGCCCCCAAAAAGTGGGCGTGGCCAAAACTGTTCTACGGGTGAATTGTAGGAAATCTGAATACCTAAATATTTGGACTTAACAAAATTTTTCGGTTTCATATAATTTAATAAAGTTATGAAAAAGTGGGCGTGGCAGTGGGCGGATTTAAAAAATTTTTACACTTGTACTGTATCTTTTTCTCAGAAGCCCAGATATGAAATTTCATCGTCCTAGCTCAAAATTTAAGGCCCAAAAAGCGGTGACATACGGACGGACGGACGGTCATCGCTCAATCGATTTCGCTATTGATGCTGATCACGAATATATATACTTTATAGGGTCTATCTCGATTATTTCTCTATATTACAAACTATGTGTCAAACTTAATATACCCTTAGGATAGGGTATAAAAATGTAAATGAGTTGAAAGCTGGGGTAAATGTAATGCTATAAACTAAAGTCTTGCAGCGAATGGTCGCGGCTTTAGTGAGTAATAGTATGTTGAAAATTCATTTTTTTTCCAAAATTAAGATAATTGATATAACCAATCAATGCTAGTATCATTGTAAAGTGTATTTTTATGTGATTGCAAAAATGTAGGTCCAAGACGTTTCAAGCGCGGCGAGGCTTGTGCAACACTTTTTCAAAATCCCGAAAAATCATTTTTTTGAATTTTTGACATAACCAAATAATTTTTGCTATATTTGATAGAAAAACCATCACTCATGACAAATATGAAGGTCCAAGACTTTTTGAACGCGGCCAAACCCATGCCAGACGAATTCGAAATTTTTAAAAAATCAGTTTTTGAAATAATTTTAGAACCAAAATTTATCAATACACCAACATTGGTTGCAATCCCCTGATCACAGATCAGTAAATCCAAGACCATTTGAATGCGGCTTTCTCATCAACAGACGAGTTTAAAAGTATTCATCCTAAGAAAAATACCCAGAGTGTTGTCTTGCACTATCAGAGTTAAGTGGATATGTAGGAGCATTAAAAACAACCAACTGTTTATCAATTTTTTTTATATAAATTTTATCTTTAATGAGTATATTTAAAGATAATTTTTATATAATTTTTAAGACTAATTTTGAAAAAGTCATTGATTTGATCACTGAACACTTGGTTTGCAAATAAATTGATAGCTAAACAATAATATGCTACGTTTTTCCGTAGATATTAACTTAAGATCCACTTAACTCTGATAGTGCAAGACTACTTACTGGCACAGGTTTGGCCGTGCTCAAAAAGTCTTGGACCTTCATATTTGTCATGAGGGATGGTTTTTCTATCAAATATATGCAGCAAAAATTATTTGGTTATGTCAAAAATTCAAAAAAATGATTTTTCGGGATTTTGAAAGAGTCTTGCACAATCCTCGCCGCGCTTGAAACGTCTTGGACCTACATTTTTGCAATCACATAAAAATACACTTTACAATGATACTAGCATTGATTGGTTATATCAATTATTTTAATTTTGGAAAAAAATTAATTTTCAACATACTATTACTCACTAAAGTCGCGACCATTCGCTGCAAGACTTTAGTTTATAGCATTACATTTACCCCAGCTTTCAACTCATCGACATTTTTTATACCCTATCCTAAGGGTATATTAAGTTTGACACATAGTTTGTAACATAGAGAAATAATCGAGATAGACCCTATAAAGTATATATATTCGTGATCAGCATCAATAGCGAAATCGATTGAGCGATGACCGTCCGTCCGTCCGTCCGTCCGTCCGTCCGTCCGTCCGTCCGTCCGTCCGTATGTCACCGCTTTTTGGGTCTTAAATTTTGAGCTAGGACGATGAAATTTCATATCTGGGCTTCTGAGAAAAAGATACAGTACAAGTGTAAAAATTTTTGAAATCCGCCCACTGCCACGCCCACTTTTTCATAACTTCACTAAATTATATGAAACCGAAAAATTTTGTTAAGACCAAATATTTAGGCATTTAGATTCCCTACAATCCACCCATACAAAAGTTTTGGCCACGCCCACTTTTTGGGGGCGTTTTCATCACAAAACCGATTTTTGGGCCTTAAATTTTTAACTAGGACGCTGAAATTTCATATCTGGGCTTCCAAGAAAAAGATACAGTACAAGTGTAAAATTTTTTTACATCCGCCCACTGCCACGCCTACTTTTTTATAACTTCACTAAATTATATGAAACCGAAAAATTTTGTTAAGACCAAATATTTGGGTATATAGATTCCATACAATTCACCAATAGAAGAGTTTTGGCCACGCCCGCTTTTTGGGGGCGTTATCATCAAAAAACCTATTTTGATAAAATTTTACATGTAACATCCTCAAACGTTCGACATTATAGCTATATTTGAGTACAAAATGCAATTTGGCCACGCCCACTTTATATAGAGGAGGATAGGGTATCAGACGATCCGTTCCAGACGGATTGTAGGTTTTCTGTATGTTTTCGGTTATGTTTCACACCCAAAATTTGCTGCGGGCTCTTGGTCTATCTAGATGGTCCTTAAAAATTAAACGAGCGTCAATAATCACTCCGAGGTACTTAATAAACGGTTGAGAAACCACTTCGTGCCCTCCGACCCTAAGCGATATCGTTTCGCGAGCTTTCCTGCTTGTAATAAGCTTCGCTTATTTGGTTTTATGATCGGAAAGTTGTAAACCAGCGTCAGCTAGCCAACGGCGTACCGTTCTAATTGTCTCATTACAATGGAGCTCGACTTCTTCTAGTATTTTTGCTACAACCACCACGGCAATGTCGTCCGCAAAGCCGATAATTGACGCTTCTCTTGGAATTGGTAGGCGTAGAATTTCGTCATACATAACGTTCCACAGCAGGGGTCCTAGGACCGAGCCTTGTGGTACGCCGCCATTTACTTTGTACGTCTTAGTTCCCTCGTCAGAGTCATAGAGGAGGACTCTGTTCGCAAAATAGCTCGTTATTATTTTACCGAGATAATCTGGTATGTCGATGCGGTATAGACAGCTCATAATTCGTTCCCAGTTCGCCGAGTTAAACGCGTTTTTCACATCAAGTGTTATAATGGCGCAGTATTGTTTGGTACCCCCTTTTCAAGGGCCGGCTATAGCGGTTCGGGCTCTCGTTATTACCGCGTTTATTGCGTCTATCGTGGAGCGTGACTTACGAAAACCATATTGATGATCTGAGAGGCCACCTGCTGTTTCCACTGCTGGCAAAAGTCTATTATAGATTATCCTCTCAAATATTTTGCCTATCGTGTCGAGCAAACGAAGAGGACGATAGGATGAAGGTTCGTTTGAGCTCCCCTTTCCTTTCGGCAGTAGAACTAGTCTTTGGCACTTCCAAGGCTCAGGAAAAATACCCTCACGAAGACACGTGTTAAACATTTCAGCAAATAAGTCGGGTCGGGTGTTAATGGCAACTTTAAGGGCTCTATTTGGGATACCGTCCAGTCCCAATGCCTTTTTATCCCGTACCTTCTTACATGCTTCGACGCACTTTCGAGAACGCTTGGACTAGCCAGCTCCCTATTTTCTTGGCGAGGAAACAGGGTCCCAACTATCTGCCGTAACAATACTGGACAAGTGGGCGATTGCATACGTGGGCCTTTTAGCCTCATTGATACAATTTTGTAGGCTTTTCCCCAGACGTCGTTATTAAGTTGTTCACAAAGTTCCAAAAACGCTTGCTACACTTAATTGTTTCTTTTAACCGGGTTCTCGCTATTCGATACGCGCTTCGGTTGGGTTGCCATTGCTGTTCATCGGAGTTCCGAGTCCGGGATCGCTGATAAATTCTCCGCGCGCGGTGACATAGCGATCTGAGTTTCGCGATTTCTGAGGTCCACCAATATACTGGAGGCCATTCAATGTCCCAGCCTGGACATTGATGCGTTACACGCATCGACTAGTAACCGTGATATCTGGGTTACGAATTCTTCTGCAGTTCTGGCTTCAATTATCGCCTCACTAACTACGAAACTTAGAATGTCTTCATCTAACGTTTTTACGTTCCACTTAGTCCGCTTAATCGGATTGCTGGCTCGATGCCGGTGGTGAAAAGTATAGCATTGTGATCGCTGTGCGTATAGTAATCACTCACGCGCCAGTGAGGATCTCGTATCAAGCCGGCGCTTGCAAAAGCTATGTCGACAATTGATCCCGATCTAGCTGTGCTAAAGGTGTTTCTAGTTCCAGTGTTAGCTAAAACGATATCCAAACAGGAAAAAGCTTCCAGTAGAACAGTCCCTCTACGATTCGTATATGAACTGCCCCATTCTGTGGCCCATGCGTTGAAATCGCCCGCTATTATAACAGGAGTCCTGCTTGTAATGTCGGCAACTAGTCTATCCAATATCCATTCGAAGCTTTCGATAGTAGCTCTAGGTGGTATATAGCAGCTATATATATAAATACCATTTATCTTAGCCCGCACAAAGAAATCCTGAGGTACCTCCGAGTATTCCTGGATTGACGCGTCTCCGCAAACCCAAATTACAGCCTTATTCGTTGAGTCGGTAACCCACTTACTTCCGGTTAGATTCCTAAATTGCTCATAGAGTATCGCTACATCTATTTTTAGTTCTCGAACAGATTGTTGCAAAAGGTCATGAGCCGCTTCACAATGGTTGAGATTTAGCTGTAAGATATTCATGTTTTCTGCAAAATAGCTTCTAATGCGTTTTTATATTCTGGACATCTCCCGCTACCGGGTATATGGTCGGATTCCATGCTCTTGGCTTTGCAGAGCATGCGATTCGGTTTGTCTTTGCAGTCCTTCAGTTTGTAACCTCAGAGCTGAGGGCATGTATAGGGCTTACACATGCTTTCGTGAAGTGTCCAAACTCGAGACATCTGAAGCAGCGTTTCGGTACAATTTTTTCTCGTATTCGGCAACAAACCCAGCCGATCCTCACCTTACCTATTTTGAACAACTTGCTCACGATTTCCGCTGGTAGGCTTATGTTGGCTGTTTGCGTTCCACCATACGCTTTTCTTACGTTTTTAATCATACCAGCTTGGAATTCAAAGTTCACTTGATGTGTTATGGCAACACAGATCTCTTCCTTTGACGTCGCTTCGTCGATATCTTTGCATTCTAGTAAGACCTCTTGTGTTAAGTGTCGTACGTTTGCCATTTTCACCCTAAGCTTCCTTGATTTTGTCTTTATATGCCGCAGTTGAATGATTCGCAGATTTGCTTAGCGAAAGTAAAAGATCTCCACTTGCAGTTTTCCGGATCCTGCTTACATTCGCCGCTACTTCTTTCAGTGAAGGGTCAGCATTCAATTTCAGAAGCATATCAGCGTGCGACAGATCACAGGTTTTCTTAATTACTATCGCATCCGGACGTGTTGGTTTTTAATATTCGTGGCCCGCATTTTCTTGCCAACTTTCTCTTTTGTTTTCGCTGATCTAAGACTAAAGCTTTCTTAGACGGCTCTGAATAGCTGTTACCCGTTGACTTCTTTGGCGAGTTTATCCGCGTCTTTTTCGAAGCAAGGGGGTTTGTTGGTTGCTCCTCGCACAGGTTACCTGATCCATCATCCTCCCTATTTCTTTTTAAGGGTCGTTCGGGCGTTGTACTCTTACCGGACTGTGCTTCTTTGTCCGCAGCGGTTCCTCTCGTGTTTGCTTCGACCAGGACGGTATTCTTCTATGTGGATGTTGTCGCTTGGGGTTTCTGCGCATTACGATTGAGGATCTTTATCTGTTCTCGGAGATCAGATATCTCATTTCGTAGATCAGCCACCTCGGATTCCGCCTCACGGAAAACGGATTTAATGAGCGTGCCCATTTTCTTAATTTCTCCATGTACATTATGTTTGTCCCTGTAAAAATTAATAAGACCGTCTATTTTCAACCCGAGTTGCAACATTTTGGTGTTATCGTGTTTGTCACTGCTGTTTCGGGCGCCGTGAGCATTATCACTCGCTTTTAACGCGTCTATAGTTCTTCTGCATACGAACGCGTAATATCTCCAAGAGAAGTCCCTTTAATTGGTGAACACGCAAACCGGATGCTCTTCCTAAACGCATCAAGAACTGTATTCGCGACGCTGGACTCTTTCCATGTAACATTACTGGCTACAGCGGCCAAGTTTACCACTGCTGTAGTAGGTGCACTAGCACTGTTATTTACATTGCAGCCGTTGTATCTCGACGATTTTGAGCCTGCTTTCGCACTGCCACTTTCTGTGGCGCACCGTACGACGTTGTTCAAGCGGGAAACAGCTGTCAGTGTCAAAATAACCCATGATTTAAAAAAAAAACCACTAGATGGCCCACCCGTATATGTATCTACATACATGTCTTCGGTGGTCAACATCGGTCAACCCTTAGCTCTCTTAGTACATTAATTGTTCAAAATAACTTCTGTAATTGTTCAAAGTTACCTCTTTCATTATTTAAAGTAAACTCATTCATTGTTAATAGTTAGAAAGAAAAAATGAAGTCTTTAAGAAATTATATAGTTTCTACATGTATGTACAAACGCATATATATGTACATAGAAGAATGCTTGTTTGACTTGTATACAAATCTACAGTTTTAGTCCAATTGTAATGAAATTTTGCACACTGACAGTTTAAAACATTAGACACGCCTCCCTGATCGTCTACTTTTAGAAAAACACCATTTTTTCAGTACTTTTCTAAGATACTCGAAAAAAATCACTTATTCTTACACGCCCACTTTACAATATTGATTAACAAATAACTATTTATTACTTAATTCAAATCTACAAAGGTGCTGTCTGGCGATCGAACCTCGAACCCCTTGGTCCGTAGTCCAACGCACTATCCACACTATAGGTATACTTACTCGATATTTTAATCTTATCTTCAAAAATACATACATATCTGCTGGATTTAAATACAGAAAGGGGATGTTGAAGAGAGATACATATTTGTACAATTTATCATCTAGAGTGATAATAGTATTTTCTTTGAAAAAAACCATTAGCTCGCCTGCCCACTTGATTTTGTTATTCAGATACTTAGCCTAAAAATAAAAGAGGGATTTACACAATTGTCCACGAAGCACAGTTTTTATAAGCATTTCTTTATTCTAGCCTCTCTTAAAATATGGTCCATAGCCTTTAAATCATTGCTTCATGAAAGGAAAAGGAATTCTTATTATCATTTTAGCATACGAATCCAGCAACGAGGCTTACACATGCCCATAAACAATGCTATCATCACATTGTAAGATATTGTCACTAATAGAATAATTGCATTCTAAAACAAATGCTGACAAATCTTATACAATATAATTATGATTTATTCCGCCCACAAACAAAGACAGACTGCAAAAATGTTCACCATTATATTTACTTTGAATGTGTTTAGAACGCAAGAATTATAATTGCTAATATTAAGTGAATAGTGAATTATTACACTATTGTTACCAGTGTTGGTACTCCATGGTATTTGGAGGGATAACACTTCTTATTAATAATATAATATACATACATATATCTAATAAAACAAAATGTAAAAATATATACATATATATGTACGCTTATATGTTTGCGCATCATGTAGTACTTGTAGTCCATTTAGTATTAAGGGATTCATCACAGCTATGGTTCAGTGAACATTAAAATCCCCGCGTACTATTACCATGTACATACTATATATGTATGTACATACATACAAATGGATATCATATCGTGCTTAAAAGTGACCTGAATTACAGTTTATCTTATGCTTTTTCCGTTTGTATTATGAGCATTGATTGCGAAAGCGGATATTGTTCACAGTAAACAAATTTGGTATCTGCTTTTGGAATTTAAGAAAAAACATACAGAAAAGCTACAATCCATCTGGAACGGATCGTATGATACCCTATCCTCCTCTCTATAAAGTGGTCATGGCCAAATTGCATATTGTACTCAAATATAGCCATAATGTCGAACGTTTGAGGATGTTACATGTAAAATTTTATCAAAATAGGTTTTTTGATGATAACGCCCCCAAAAAGTGGGCGTGGCCAAAACTTTTGTATGGGTGGATTGTGGGGAATCTGAATGCCTAAATATCTGGTTTTAACAAAATTTTTCGGTTTCATATAATTTAGTGAAGTTATAAAAAAGTAGGCGTGGCAGTGGGCGGATGTAAAAAAATTTTACACTTGTACTGTATCTTTTTCTTGGAAGCCCAGATATGAAATTTCAGCGTCCTAGTTAAAAATTTAAGGCCCCCAAATCGGTTTTGTGATGAAAACGCCCCCAAAAAGTGGGCGTGGCCAAAACTATTGTATGGGTGGATTATAGGGAATCTGAATGCCTAAATATTTGGTCTTAACAAAATTTTTCGGTTTCATATAATTTAGTGAAGTTATAAAAAAGTAGGCGTGGCAGTGGGCGGATTTCAAAAATTTTTACACTTGTACTGTATCTTTTTCTCAGAAGCCCAGATATCAAATTTCATCGTCCTAGCTCAAAATTTAAGGCCCAAAAAGCGGTGACATACGGACGGACGGACGGACGGACGGACGGACGGACGGACGGACCGTCATCGCTCAATCGATTTCGCTATTGATGCTGATCACGAATATATATACTTTATAGGGTCTATCTCGATTATTTCTCTATGTTACAAACTATGTGTCAAACTTAATATACCCTTAGGATAGGGTATAAAAACTGCGTCACCCGTGATTAACGCGCTTTAACTCTTCTCAATCAATTCCAAGAGATCTAGATTCCTATTCAAAAGTGCTGTGTCATGTTTGCTTAGAGGGACCCACTCTAGCAGATTGTTTAAGTTTATGCAACGGCATGACGTATTTTGCAATGGAGATAGGATGGCAAACGATAAAAGTAGCATCTCAGCCGAATATCTGCCGCTATTGATATAAAGCCTATTCTCACCTCTTTTAAAGCTCTTGCTCATATGGCTTATAAACAGACTTTAGCCTGAAATTTTGGAAAGACTGCCAGAAAAGTTTGGCTTTTATTCCTAGGAAAAACTTTTGTATTGAAAATTTTCTAGCATTTATGCAAAAAAAAAATTCTGCCATAAATTCCGGTAGCCGAAGATATAACGTCGAAAAGCTGCAATCGCAAGAGACCGCCAGAATATTTGCCGAACACGTATCTCGAAGTCTCGCTACGAATCCTATGCTGCCAGCATCAAATGGCGAATACTAATGGCAACGAAGCCAACATGTCACCAGGAACGCGGCAACTGATTGTGCCACCACCATGATTTGAAGAAAAATGTCGGCAAGCAAATGCAGGCGTCCAAGAGGCATACAATGCGGCGCTGCAAAGAAGACCGCGAGCTCTACGAGCAAAAAAGATAGGAAAACCATTGTCATTTTCGAAAAAAAGCATTTGGAAAGACTATAAACAATCCATCTGGAACAGACTGCCGCATATTACATTTTTTTTTTATAGAATTACTACATTAAGCGCGGTACAAACGAACAACTGATCGGCAAACTGATTGACGAGTTGAGTTGAACGATTTCATCTAGTCTACCAACCAGTCGTAAAAAAATTTTTTTTGTTTAATTTTTCGGCTTTTGTTTTCCGATTTCTCCATCCAGTTAAATTGTGTGTAGCGAAATCAGCAAGCAAAATGAAAAAAATCTCGAAAATAAATTTTATGAATCTCGATGCAAAAATCTCGAATAGGACAAAATCTAAAAAGTACAAAAATCTCGATTAACTAGACCCCGAAAGACTTCTATCCGATCAGCCTATCCCCTTTCTATTAAACACTTTGGAAAGGCTAGTCGACTTCCACATTAGAACAAAATTAGGTAGTAGTATTCTATCGGTATCCCAACACGCGTATCGCAAGGGACGCAAAGGTGTCCTTCATTGTTATTAAAGGAGCATTCAACAATGTCAAAACAGAAGCTATATCTGCTGCATTTCTTCACTTGAAGGTTGACAACCATCTTTGCTATTGAATCGAGCAAATGCGTAAAAGCAGGCTTATCCATGCTGAGCTGTGGTGCTGTCTAACCAGGTGGTACCCCACTGAGTATTATGACCACTATTGTGGCTCTTGGTAGTGAATGAGAAACTCCTAATATTGGGTAAAGAGGGGTTCAGTGTCATAGCCTACGCGGACGACATTGCGATAGCAATATCAGGGAAGTCCCTTCTTGCAGTTAGAGAGCTGATGGAGTTTGCTCTAAACAAACTCGCAAAGTGGGCGGATAGTGTCGGTATCGGAATTAGTCCGTCCAAGACTGAAGTAGTATTGTTTACAAGAATGTATAAAATATCATATACGTATATCTCCTCCAAAACTCAAGGGTATTGAATTGCAATTTGCAGATCACTCCAGGTAGGTACTTGCGGGTTTTTCTCGATAAAAAAAACTCAGTTGGAAACTGAATATTCAAGACCATGCTAGGAAGGCCTCGATTGCCCTTTATTCATGTAGGAATGCCTTAGGCCCAAACTGGAGTCTCCAGCCCCAGCCTATGGGACGCGCAAGCATCCTAAACACTATTCCTAGTAGTTCAGACTACATGGTCCCCTATCTGGATTTTAACGTCAAATATAAAACTAGGATTCCTGGAAGAAGTGATTGGAAATGGGGAGAAATTTTAAATGAATCTGCGACAGAGACTTACAAAGACAGATTCAAGATAGCATCTGCAACAGGTGTGGGAATTTGTATCCCAGTGCACTGAATATTTGTATCACCACTTGCCTGCCAGACCACTGTAGTGTATTTCAGCAGAATTCATAGCAGCCCGTGTAGTCGCGACCTGACTTTCGATTACCTCGATAGAGTGAAGCGCTATTGTTTATTACATATATGTAGATAGTCAAGCTGCGATACAAGCCTTGGAATCGTCAATAATGCAATCCATATTAGTAAACCAATACCGCGGGTCTCTTAACGAGATCGCTGTCAGGTGCGACGTATCCCTGTGCTGGGTTCCATGCCACAGGGATATTCCAGGCAATTGCAAAGCGGACGGGGTAGCTAATGAAAGTGGAAACCGGAACCTAGCTGATAATATGGGGAACCATCAGTACCTACCTATTAAATCGATAAAATGCCAATTAGATACCGCAGCCATAAGAATAGCAAACAGTAGGTGGAACAATATCAGCACATCTCTCTCTTCTAAACAAATCTAGCTAGAGCTGGATTGTACGAAAACCAGCAGACTTATTTCCGGGCCAACCGAACTAAGGGTGGGAGCACTGGGATGAGAGGTGTAAGCGGAATAAATAGCTTTCTTAAGGAATAGTTTGTTAAGGTGAATGTCAAAAAGAAGGTGAATATCGTTGACTTCGCGTACTATTCTAGACATTGGCTCTTTGTACCTGTAATTTATTCGGTGCGTATTGACTCGAAAAGGGATATATGTAGATCTGAAATTACGCCGGTTAGTGTTACAGAAATAAATTGAAGTAGAGAGTGGCTTTCAAAGTTACCAACTAAACGTTGATGAACAAAGAGTATGTCACAACTTTACGGCGAACAGAGAGAGGCCGTAGGTTTAAAAGTTTTAATCAATCTGAGTACGGGAATAAGTTAAGGGTATCAATCCAGCGAAGTCCCCTAATATGGCGCCAAAACTTGGCTAGTATATTCAAGGAGGGGTCAAACAAAAGTTATATGTATAAAGGGATTTAGTGACATAAGGACTAGAAGCCAGTGTCTTATTACTTGACACTTATTCACATTGAACTCAAGAAAATTACTAAGGTACCAAGTAGATAATCTATCCAGGTCTTCCTGCAGTAGAAGATAGTCAGAGGAGGATGATATATGCCTGAAGATCTTCATATCATCTAGGTAAACAGATAAATGTGAATTTACAATGAAATTTGTGGGGTGACATTAAAGGCCCATGCTATGCTGCGAACAATTCAGAGACGATGCAGGCACTCAAGAACCATATTGGTTAAGATATTGAACAGTGTAGCCTTTTTAAAAAGAAACTAACAGATAGCCCTATACTTATGTATTGTAGATTGTTATATATTTTCATGATCTGTAATTCTATTTCAGAGATCTCCGGTTCAATCGATTAAAAGGAATTCCTGCAGATACATTTAAAGGGTTAAATGAAGTTCATACAATTTTTTTAAGCGAAAATGAAATTGGCTATCTTAATGACGATTCTTTCTTGGGATTGATGGCTCTTAAACATTTGTATCTTAACAATAATCGCATCAGCAAAATAACACAAGGAGCATTTAAGGGTCTTGATAATTTGGAAGCGCTGTAAGTCAACAAATCTCTTTTTACTTAATAACATTATTTATTGATTTTGCTCTTTAGGTACCTCGAAAATAACGACATCTGGAAAATAGAATTATTAACTTTCAGCAACCTTTCGAGACTAAGTCGATTGTAGGTACCATTAGAAAGGTTTAAATTTCATTTTTGATAAATATATTTTCTCCCTAGGTACTTATTTAGTAACAAAATAACCACCATCCCTATGGGTGTGTTTAATAATTTAAAAAGCTTGCGACGCTTACGTCTTGAAAATAATCCGGTTAATTGCGATTGTGGTGTGGATTCACTGGTAGCTATGCAAAGAAAAGCCAGGGAACAACCCATGCAAATATCGTTATTGTGTGAGGCTCCTGAAAACTTACATAGAAGAGAATTTTCAACGCTAGAAGAAAAGGATTTTCACTGCAGTGAGGAACTAAAATACGTTAAATGCTACTTTCTTTAAATAACTTTTAAATTTAAATTTAGAAAAACCTCAAATGATGGAACAGCCACACGATATGGAGATATCTACGGGTCAAATGGTTGAATTGCCATGTGCAGTAATTGGTGATCCACAACCAGAAATTGTTTGGATGCACAACACAAATAAAGTCTCAGACGACTCCTCGCCAAGAATGGAAGTGTTACGAACAGGAACCTTGCGAATAGCATCTGTAGATAATAATGATGTTGGTATCTATGAATGCATTGGCCGAAATGACATCGGTGAGGCCAAATCGCAACCCATTAGATTGGTTGTTAATAGTAAGGCAAACTATCCCATTCACGATTCAAGGCCAGCGTTTATTAGTCGCCCAAAGGACATGGTAGTTTCACTTGACGATTTTGTAGTCCTCGATTGCACTGCTTCCGGTTGGCCTATACCAGAAATACAATGGTTCTTTAATGGCCGTCTAATATCTCAGTCAACACAATTAACGAGAATTCTTTCGAATGGAAGCTTGGAGATTTCCGGTGCAACTTTACAGGCGGCGGGAATTTACAAATGCGAAGCCAGTAATAACTTGGGAACCGTACATGCAAAAGCAAAAATTGCTGTGAAAGGTCAGCGAAACTTTTATTTTCAAATTGATTAATATAGATTTGGTAATTCATACAAATTGGTAACACTAGGATTTTTTCAAATTATTTTTCTAAATTTCCTTTGTCCTTAACCAAAGAATTTTTGTTACTACTTTTTTTTTTAATATGTAGAACTACCTGTATTTATTTTGGCACCACAGAGTCAATCTGTTAAGAAAGGACAAACAATAGTACTTGAATGTGATGCTGAAGGAAATCCTTTGCCTGCTATATTTTGGCAATTTAATGACAAAGCAGTAATAGCTGATGGGCGCGTCTCTTTGGAAAATGAAAACACAGAACTGATTATTAAAGACGCTCAGCAATCTGACTCTGGTAAATTATCTAGTCATTAATAATTGAAACTGAACCAACAATCTCGTTTGATTTTAAGGCATATACACTTGCATTGCACAAAACGAGAATGGAGAATCCGAATCTCAAGCGTCAATTGCAGTGGAAAATGGTCGTGGTCCACCGCGTTTGATTTTTAGCCCATATGACTTGGAGGCATTCTCTGGCACAACCATTGAGTTACCGTGTAAGGGAGACGATGACTTGGCACAGGTATATTTTAAAAAACTGAGATGGTAGTGAGAGGTATCATAGAAAGTCTTAAAATATTGTTGAATTATTAATTTTGATACAAAGTCCTATGTAGGCATCACACTCTGAATGATCAATGACCATAACATGTTATTCTTTATAAAAACATACCAAAGAGAAAGGCATTTCACTTATGTAATTAAATTTACTTCCTACTTAGATTACATGGCAGAAGGATGGGCGCCTGATTGTAAACAATGAACGGTTTCAAATAAGCACTTCCGGAAGTTTGTACGTCAAAAATTCTACTCTTGCAGACACGGGACGGTATGAATGCTCAATCAAAAATGATCATGGTAGAGCAACTGCATCGGGTCTAATAACTATCAGGTAACCCTAGATATAGTAACTACATGTATACAGTACATTCGCGGTAGACTGAACATCGGTTGAGTGAACACACAATATTTTATGTATACAGAGTACTCTACGGAGTGAACAAGTCAACCTCATTTAGAGTGAACGCACATTTTTAACACAGTTAAACACCAGCTGCAAAGACTAACAATTTTTCGGGAAAATTTACAATTTGTTGGTAAATATGATTCGTAAATATTTCGCTTTAATAGAAAAACTGAAGTTTTAAAGGAGTTGTCTGCAGGTAAGATAAAGTTCTGGCAATGATCCATTCGAATTTTACAAAAAAAAAACAAAATTCAAGGTGTTTCGGGTACCTTTTGACCAAAAATAATAAAAACAACATGAAATAAGAAAAAAACATTTCACAGTACAAACTTGTTGACTACCTTTACTATAGAATGTCTTTGCACGCTCGGTATTGTGAACATTACACATGAACATGTGAATCTCGTTCGTATAAGCAGGACTAGTTTTTATTAGTTAACTTTATCGCGAGTCTACTGTATATACATAATTATGTATATTGAATAACATGATCATCCATCTCATTAATATTTTTAAATGTAACAAAAATCTAAAAGGATGTTAAAAACATAAATCAATATAATTATACTCTTTCATAAGGGTATGTTAAGCTTGACACTTGGTATGTAATGTAGAGAAATAATCGAGAGAGACCCTATAAAGTACATATACGCATATATATGTATATCCATTTATATGCATGTATGTACATACCCTTAAACAACGGCTACGCCCAGCTTTGAGTTGATAATCCTGTTTGTCAACAGTTGGTTAATCAAGTCCCCCAATCGACGCTGCAACTCCAAGGTTCGCTGTTAAAAGCTCCTTCGATATCAAGATATGCTACCAGGGTGTATTCTATTCGATCTTGAGATTCTTCAATGATTCGCACTAGCGTTTTTACCGATTTCCCTTTGCTATACGCGTGCTCGGAGGCTGTCAGGAGGTTTGGATTAATACTGTAGGTATTTTTTTTTACTGCAGCGAATATTGGCGTCTATCAGTTTCTCCAGAGTTTCAGAAGAAACAATAGTGGCTTTCAGATTGACATGAGATCTTTTATCTGCCTTCAGTATAGATACCAAGTTGACTTCCGTCCAAGATTTTGAAGTATGAGGCAAATCCAGGCAACTCTTGAAGATTACAACCAGACAAGGAGAGATAAGATCTATTGTGGACTGGATTTTCGCGGATATTATACCATCTGGCCCTGCGGATTTATATGGCTTGAAGCTATACATTGCCCAAAGAATTTTGATCCTTGTAATAAGATTTATAAAGCTACATGGCGCAGATGTTACAGGCATTTCTATGCGATATACCATGTCGTTGGGGGAACTAGGGAAGTGAGAATCCATTAATAGCTCAAGAGATTCGATACTGAAAGTAGTCCATGAGCCATCCATTCTCAACAGATGACTAGGAGACTTGAGCCATGATGCCTCAGAGGCCTCTCTTATGTTATCACAAAAGAGTCTCCAAGATTTACGTTGGGTTTTTCTTAGATTGGTTTTCAGCCACTCCTAAGGATTCTTATCTCCTGACTCCACCAGGGAGGTCTGGGATTACCTTTGGGTTTACTGGTTAAGCAGACAATTGACATTGCATGATTAAGGGGGACAATTAAATCCCCTACAAGGGTATCTAGCTCATGGATATTATTGGGATGCGCACTCCATCAATACCTCCTCAACTTAAACTTCTGAGGTGACCGGTATATCACTAGACTGTGCGGTTGAGACGGTAACGGAGGGTTTTGATCCTCCAACTTCTAGGTCCTCATCATCCTTTTTACAAACCCGGAGAGTTAGCTAGAGATTCTTTGTTGATCACAATGACCACGCTCTACCCTGGCAATCTTCCAAGTACTCATAGGAAGAAGAGTTTTACTAACCTGAATGATCTTCAGGGTTGTAGAGGGATCTGAGGGCGCAACCGGTATCCTGGAACGCGTTCTGGGACTGCTAGTCATTTAATCCCTGCTTACGACTTCTAGCGGACCCCTTCCCATACTACGCTTAATTGGCAACGTCAGTTGCCAAGCTAACTTCCACTTTCTTCCACTTTTCAGGAGTAATATTGCCGTCAATGTCAATCGTCAACGACCGCCAGCACGAGGTTACCTTTAAGCACTTCGCTGAAGGATATACTCTGTATAACAGATGAGAAGGAACCACTGCAGATGACCTTCGCTCGTTTATTCCATAGAGAACTCCTCCACCGTCCTTTGGCGTTTGGACGTTGAGTCAGAGATATTGTTGATATTGTAGATTTGCTGTCTCGTCTTGTTGCACATAGTATCCAGTAAGGAACACATAGTAAGTATTCGTTGTATATGACTTCAAAAGAAAACACTTTCCAGTTTAATTTTCCAAGAAGTGGTTGACTCAAAATTGGGAATCGGGAATTCCCTCCGGAGTTTGTTTCCATTGATTTCCGTTTTGTAGTATGTTTTCTTAGATTGTTATCCTCCCACAGGTTTTTTGAGTTTACATACTTACATATGTGCAGCGGAAATAAGTTACTCCAATAAATTATTATTACCTACTTAGTTTTGTAGTAGTGTTATAATGCATGCCTTGTCCATCAGCGTTTTTTTTCTTTCTGGTGCCGCATATAGTACGTAAGTACTTTTCAAGTTACATTCGGTTGTAAGAGACGGGGACCAACATTTTTCCTTTCTTTCCATCCATATTTTTATGTAAATTTGCATATAAATACCTATACGTTTCAATATATATTATATTTTCATAGTTATTAACACGCTTTCGTTTTAATTTTCATTAACAGGAGTAATGACATTCTAGCCCCAGGAGATAGATACGTACGAGTTGCCTTTGCAGAGGCAGCCAGAGAAATCGATCTAGCAATCAACAATACCATAGAAACGTTATTTACCGATCGTAAGCCTAGTAATCCTTTGCATCACAGCGAGCTCTTAAGACTCTTCCGATTTCCAAAAGGAGAAGCTAGACAATTAGCTCGGGCCGCCGAAATATACGAAAGGACTTTGGTCAATGTTCGGAAGCACGTACAAGCAGGACACAATCTCTCTATTCACAGTAGTCAATATGAATTCAAGGATCTTCTTTCTCGTGAACATCTTCGTTTGGTTGCCGAACTATCAGGTTGCATGGAACATCGAGAAATGCCAAATTGTACCGATATGTGTTATCACTCCAAGTACCGGAGTGTCGACGGTACATGCAATAATCTAAACAATCCAGCATGGGGTGCGTCATTAACTGCTTTCAGGCGAATCGAAAAGCCAATATATGAAAACGGATTCAGTATGCCAATAGGATGGATTAAAGAAAAAATGTATGCTGGGTTTCCAAAACCCAGTTCAAGATTAGTCTCCACAACTTTAATATCGACAAAGGAAATTACACAAGATGATCGTATAACACATATGGTAATGCAATGGGGTCAATTCCTTGATCACGATTTAGATCACGCTATTCCTTCTGTAAGTTCTGAGAGTTGGGATGGAATTGATTGCAAGAAAACGTGTGAGTTTGCACCTCCGTGCTATCCTATAGAAGTTCCCCCGAAAGATCCTCGTGTCAAAAACAGACGATGCATAGATTTAATTAGATCCAGTGCTATATGTGGCTCTGGGATGACATCAGTATTTTTCGATACTGTTCAACCTAGGGAGCAGATCAATCAATTAACATCTTTTATTGACGCTTCACAAGTGTACGGGTATACCTTTGAGTTCGCACAGGAACTTCGAAATCTCACCACTGACAATGGTCTGTTAAGATCAGGTGTGCATTTTCCCAATCAAAAGGATATGCTCCCATTTGCAGCTCCTCAGGATGGAATTGATTGTCGAAGAAATTTGAATGAAAATAATATGAATTGTTTTGTGGCTGGTGACATCCGCGCAAATGAGCAATTGGGTCTTTTAGCTATGCACACTATTTGGATGAGAGAGCACAATAGAATAGCACTCAAGTTTAACGATATAAATCCCCACTGGGATGGCGATACAGTTTATCAAGAAACGAGGAAAATCGTTGGAGCTCAGATGCAGCACATCACTTACAAACATTGGCTGCCTATTGTAATCGGCCCCAGTGGAATGGAACAATTGGGCGAATACAAGGGGTACGATCCTTCCATTAACCCATCAATTGCAAACGAATTTGCTACATCAGCATTTCGATTCGGTCACACTCTCATTAATCCCATTTTACACCGACTTAACGAAACCTACCAACCCATTGCACAGGGACACATACCATTACATAAAGCATTCTTCGCACCATGGCGGATCGCATACGAGGGTGGAGTGGATCCGTTAATGAGGGGCCTTTTCACAGTGCCTGCTAAATTAAAGAAACCTGATCAAAATTTAAACACAGAACTTACGGAAAAATTGTTCCTTACATCACATGCTGTAGCCTTGGATTTGGCTGCTATGAATATACAGAGAGGAAGAGATCATGGTATTCCAGGTTACAACTTGTATAGGAAATTCTGCAACCTTACAGTAGCAACAACATTTGAAGACCTATCCAGTGAAATCAGTAGTGCTGATGTCAGGATGAAACTCAAAGATCTGTACGGACATCCGGATAACATCGATATATTTGTTGGGGGCATTCTTGAAGATCCCGTTGCAGGTGGAAAAATAGGCCCACTCTTTCAATGTATTATAGTTGATCAATTTAAAAGACTACGCGATGGTGACAGATTTTATTACGAAAACCCATCTGTCTTCCTTCCTGAGCAGCTCCAACAAATCAAACAAGCAAACCTGGCGCGTATTCTCTGCGATAATGGTGATAATATCAAAGAGGCTACTGACAATGTTTTTATTTTACCTAGTCTTCAAGAAGGGTACAAGAGCTGCATCGATATTCCGGGTATAAATTTATACTTTTGGCAGGACTGCGGTAGTTGCGATTCACTCCCGCCATTATTACAAAGCTATGTACCAGATACCTATCCAAAACGTAAAAAGCGATCAGTAATAGCAATGGAACACGATTTGGAGGAGGAAATCACTTCAGGCATCGAACAATATAGGGAAATAAATGATGAAAGAATAGCCGGTTTGGAGGAGGTCATAAACAGTTTCCAGAAGGAATTAAAGAAATTTCAGAAAAAGGTGCAAAGCATTGAAGAAACGTGTAGTTTCTCAACTGAAAATAATTTCAGATCAAATAAAAGGATACACTGTACAGATAAATCCGGTAGAACTCGTTTGAACAACGAAATATGGAATCCAGATGTTTGCACCAACTGCCGGTGCGAAAATTCCCAAATTAATTGCATTCAAAAAACTTGCGGTTCCACTATATGCGAGGGTAATTTAAAACCACAAAATGTTTCAACTGAATGTTGCCCTATTTGTACAACTGTATCAGAAAATACTGGGAAAGATACATCTTGAACAATGTCAACAGAAATGTATTTTACACTTATTTTTTACTTTTAACTGAGGTCTAAAAATATTTATACAATAATAACGTTTTATATAAACAAAAAACTCACAATAAACTGTTGTTTTGGTAATTCATTCATTCATAACGAATAATCTTTTTCAGTAAACCAACGCACTAGCCAGAGCCAAGACAACAATTGATTCTTACAGTACCACTTTAACAATTTAATTGACAAGTATCTACTATCAATTGATAATTGGTCTTCGCAATAGGGCTGTAAATTTTGGGAAATTGCTTACTCTTCCGTGAGCGATCTCTTTTACGAAAAACGACTAAGCTTTTGCGTACTCGAACAGGATTTCGTAAATATTCGTAGAAATTCGTGAAAATTCGTTGTTTTGGAATTATACTCGAACAGACCTACTATCTTGGCCACATAAACTTAAAAACTACAACTTTATTTATAACTTCAAATAAATGATCCCAATGGTTATCAATACCAATAATATTATTATTATTTAAAGTGTCTGAATCTAAATGTACAAGGGTAAACATTTTTAAAATACGCCGACATTTTTAACAAATTCAACTTTGTTTACCAGGAATTTAAAAAAAAACATACAGAAAAGCTACAATCCGTCTGGAACGGATGGTATAATACCCTACCCTTCTTCCTTTGTTGCAACCGTAGTAAAGAGGGCGTGTTATACTCCATTTTTTAATGAATTACTACTATAACTGCGAACGTTTGAGAATGTTACATGCAAAATATCATAAAAATTGGTTTTCCACTTAAAATGCCCTTAAAAAGTGGGTAAGGCTTAAAACAATGTATCGATAAATTGTACACAATTAGAATACATACATATACAAAATGTGTGTACTCATACTGACGGATTGTAACTATTCTGTATGTTTTCCTCTATTTTTTTTTAATAGAGAATACAATTTCGCGTATTCCAGAAGTAATAGTTTCCAGCTGATAACGCAGTTCATTGCTCTTTTCTGGTCTTAACGAATTTTGTGAAAATACGGTACCAGCTTTTCCTGACAATCATGTACCGGAACTGTGAAAAAACGAACCTGAGTATAAATGATAAGAATTACAGCTTTATTTTGTACTTTTATTTTCAATTTTAATAAAGTTACCCAGCTTATTACAATTTGATTAATTTTCTAAGATTTAACTTATGTAAGTATGCACATATTAAACAAATTTTAAATATCTTTTTATGGTTTAGGTACTGTCAATCAGTTTCTCACTCACATAGCTCAATGTTGAGAAAAAATGTTTGCTTTTGGAAATACTTGAAAAAAATACTAAAGACATACTCGTGAGAGAGGTTAACATCACTCGCGTACTAGTCATATCCGCCCCAGTCGGGCCCTAATGCCCAAAGTATTAATATATTTTTAATAAAATACGGTTTAAAGTCACATTGAACTGAGTTCGATTTGCATTAAAATTGTAATACCAAAGAGGGTTTACTGCTCAATCGACATCATCATTGCACAATTTTAAAGCAAATTCAACCGTTTTTTCTCACAAACAAGTTTAAAATTTCTTATTTTTAGGTAAAAATGTGAGGCGTCTGGATATACGTACATACGGAAATTAATAAGACGATATTCTGCCTATTTCAACAATTTTTTACAAACATAAAGAGTTGTAATAATATCATAATTACAGTCACAAAATTTTAAAATATCACTCTTCAACTTTAGTAATGTTTATCCGAATTCTCTATTTTAACCGGAATAATTGATAACAGTGTGTGAGTATTTATATAAAAAACAAAAATTACTAGGTACCAAATAAAATTAATTTATGTGATTTTATTGCAATTCAAAGAGCTACGTATTTTGTTTGTGCTCCTTTTGCAATGATAGAACCATCTTTTTTATGTAGTAATTCACATTCAATATACGCTAATGTTTTACCAGCTTTGACAGTATTGGCACTAACTATAACTTTATCGCCTGCTTTTGCAGCTTTTAGGTAACTAACATGTAAATCAACCGAAACACCGGGATGACAGTCTTTTGACATAAGGGCGTAAGTCGTTATGTTATCCACAAGCGTTGCAGTAAAACCTCCATGTAGGCCTCCACCTCGATTTAAATGTTCTTCAGATACAGTAAATTCAGCTATGCATTTTCCTTCACCACCACCAGTTATTTTTATCTGAAAATATTCAACAATATAATTTCCAATTACGAACGATTTATAATTTACATGAATATTGAAATGTACATAGATTTCATCATTATCAACAAGAGATTATGTAGGGTCAAATTATAACATCATTGCAGTAAAAGTCAAAATACAACTAATAAAATCCCAAAGTTTAAGAAAAAGGGAAAATAAGAATTGGATTTTCTAAAGAATCAAGACTGAAGTAAAAAGAGAAATAAACGAGAGTTATCCACAAAGGAACACAGACCCTGATACAGAAAAAATAAACAGAGATTAAGAAAATTCTAGTAAAGTCATGCAAAGACCACCATAAGAACAGAAATCATCAACCAAAGATAGAATGGATGACAAACGAGATTTTGTCTCTAATAGAATAGACAGGACAAATCATGACGGATTCAACCTACACATGTAATCCTTTGGAACCACTACCACAAAGTGATACAATGATAACACCGGTTGTTTGTATGGAAATGTATGCCGGTTGTTTGAAAGATATGGAAGGCAAGGAATGACAGCAAAATAATCGAGAACCTGTACTGGAGTGGAATAAAGAGGCTACAAGTGCTTTAAAGAAGCATGGACAAACTATGATGGCGGAATCAAGATAAACAGCATACAAATAAACAATTTTAGATATGTAGATACAATAATCGAGATAAAGCTAAAATCAACTTCGCTCATTAAACGTACTTATGCACCCAGTAATAGGCTCATCGCTACCATCATTGACATACTATACATGGACTGCTAGTAGCCAACTTCGCACCGGTTCCAACATTAGCACTAGCGGTCCGAGTTCGGAGCGGAAACATTTTGAAGCTCACAGTTTGTTTGAGGTTGGACGTGAAAACGAGTATACATTTAATTATTGTGATTATTGCGCTAAAATTAAAAAATCGCAAAAAACTTGAAGTAAAAATGATGGAAAATTAAGTGCTGTATAATTAATTGCACTTTGCAATGCAATTCTTTCATCCTTAAAGCAATTAAACACATAAATTACAACTCGTTATTCAAATTTTTTTGGCGACATCTGTTCGAAGGGATGACGGCAATAATTTGAATTTCAACGGTTGTACTCAGTAAATCACTTCAGCGCCAATAGGTGCCTCTAGTGTTCTATGAAGAATTGCAAGGTGACGGGCATTTTTGCCGCTCCGAACTCCGACCGCTAGTTATGTTGGCGACACTTTATTCGCAGAGGTTGTATGAAAATGACATTTCACTAGCAGTATGTCAATGGCTACCATAATTTGTTGTATGCCTTCTATTGAAAAGAAAAGATTTTTACGAGAAAAACTAACTCTGCTGAATTTATCTCTGAAGTCTTTGATATTCTGTTTAAGTAAGCCTAACAAAAAGTTAGACTTAGCTATCGCGCAATCATAATGTAATTAGAAATTCAATTTCGTGTGAAATATTACCCGAGATACTTGACTTCATCAAGACGAAGAAGTATAAGATCGTTAATAAAATAATCATAAAACATAGAGAAAAGCTACAATCCGTCTGGAACGGATCGTATAATACCCTATCCTCCTCTCTATAAAGTGGGCGTGGCCAAATTGCATTTTGTACTCAAACATAGCTATAATGTCGAACGTTTGAGGATGTTACATATAAAATTTTATCAAAATAGGTTTTTTGATGATAACGCCCCCAAAAAGTGGGCGTGGCCAAAACTGTAGGGAATCTAAATATCCAAATATTTGGTCTTAACAAAATTTTTCGGTTTCATATAATTTAGTGAAGTTATAAAAAAGTAGGCGTGGCAGTGGGCGGATTTAAAAAATTTTTACACTTGTACTGTATCTTTTTCTCAGAAGCCCAGATATGAAATTTCATCGTCCTAGCCCACTGCCACGGCGGATGTAAAAAAATTTTACACTTGTACTGTATCTTTTTCTTGGAAGCCCAGATATGAAATTTCAGCGTCCTAGTTAAAAATTTAAGGCCCAAAAATCGGTTTTGTGATGAAAACGCCCCCAAAAAGTGGGCGTGGCCAAAACTTTTGTATGGGTGGATTGTAGGGAATCTGAATGCCTAAATATTTGGTCATAACAAAATTTTTCGGTTTCATATAATTTAGTGAAGTTATGAAAAAGTGGGCGTGGCAGTGGGCGGATTTCAAAAATTTTTACACTTGTACTGTATCTTTTTCTCAGAAGCCCAGATATGAAATTTCATCGTCCTAGCTCAAAATTTAAGGCCCAAAAAGCGGTGACATACGGACGGACGGACGGACGGTCATCGCTCAGTTGATTTCGCTATTGATGCTGATCACGAATATATATACTTTATAGGGTCTATCTCGATTATTTCTCTATGTTACAAACTATGTGTCAAACTTAATATACCCTTAGGATAGGGTATAAAAAGCGGCACTGTAATACGGTGCGCTGTAAAGATCTTACATTTCGAAATATTAAGCTCTAATGCATTATGTTTCTGTTTACACCATTCTGATAACTTACATAAGTATGTATATCCGACTGAAAACGAATGGAGTCAGTTATATTCTTTACGCAGGCAAATAATTTTAAATTGTCCGCGAACGTTAAAAACTCAAAGTAAACGATTTTCAATACTGTCAAATACATATATAATATTAGTTAATAAATTTACATTTGTAGTACATGACCTAGCGCCAGAAAGGTTTGATATAGGTCGAGTTTTCAACTTGTTGTTTTCGAGTTGTTGTGTCAAACCGCTTTTAAATATTGGAGTAATAAAAGAATATTTCCATTTACTAAAGAATTCTCCGGTCACAAGCAACTGGTTAAAAATAATGTTAAATGGATGAAGGAGAGAAGATAAACATTTTCTATACCCTATTCTAAGGGTATATTAAGTTTGATACATACATAGTTTGTACTTACTTACTTAACGGGCTCCCGACCCGTGAAGAGTCTCTGCCTGAGACACAGCAGCCTTCCACTCTCTTCGATCCCGGGCACGCTGCTTCCAGTTATCTAGACCAAGCGCTCTGGCATCCGCGATAGCTTGATCCTTAAAACGGAGGTTCGGTCTTCCTTGTCTTCTCGAACCTGCGGATAATGCTGGAGCATTATTGTCCATTCGCTCGATGTGGCCGAGCCAGTGTAGTCGACGTGTTTTGGCTTTTTGGACTACATCCACATCCTGGTACAGCTCATAGAGTTCGCGGTTATATCTTCTCCTCCATTCGCCCTCCTCGCATACGGGACCGAATATCCGACGAAGAATTTTTCTTTCGAAAGTGTTCAGTATTTGCTCTGCTTTCCTGCTTATCGTCCAGCACTCGGCTCCATACAGCAGAACTGGCAGGATCAAAGTTTTGTAGAGCAAACATTTCGTCTTCCGAGTTAGGAGTTTTGATCCCATTTGTTTCGCCAAACCGAAGTAGCAGCGGTTTCCTAGGGTAAGTCTTCGTCGAATCTCCACTAAGTTGTCATTCGTGGAGTTGATATTTACTCCGAGGTAGGTAAACTCCTTAACCACTTCGAAGTTACTGTTGCCAACAGTGACGTTTTGTCCTAGGCGGTGGACAGATGCTTCTTTGTTTGTTGACAACATGTATTTGGTTTTGTCCTCATTCACTTCAAGGCCAACTCGTTTCGCCTCTTCTTCAATTGCCGTAAAAGCCTCTAACACGGCGCGCTGGGAGCGACCGATGACGTCGATGTCGTCTGCGTATCCCAGCAACTGGACAGATTTGTTGAAGATAGTGCCTTCCGTGTTTACACCTGCCCTGCGCACTATCTGTTCCAGCACAAGATTGAAGAAGTCGCATGATAGCGCAACCCCTTGCCGAAATCCGGTGCATGTTTGGAATAGTTCAGAAGAACTGTTGCCGAATTGCACGTTGCACCGCGTGTTATCCAGCGTCACGCGGCACAGCTGGATTAGTTTAGCCGGGATCCCGAATTCGGCCATCGCCTTGTAGAGCTCAAGACGATGAATGCTATCATATGCGGCTTTAAAGTCGATGAAGAGATGGTGAGTCTCGACTTGAAATTCGTTGGTCTTTTCCAGGATTTGCCTTAGTGTGAAAATTTGGTCGATCGTCGATCTGCCGGGGTAGAAGCCACACTGGTACGCGCCGATTAGTGTGGTGCAGAAAGGCTTCAGACGTTCACACAGTACGTTGGATAGGATCTTATATGCGACATTAAGCAGGGATATGCCTCGGTAGTTCTTACAAGACATAGGATCGCCTTTCTTGAAGATGGGGCATATAGAGCTGATAGTCCAGTCATCGGGCATGACTTCATCCACCCACACTTGGTTGATGACTTGGTGCATGCACCCTATCAAAGTATCACCACCATGTTTGAAAAGCTCTGCTGGTAGACCATCAGAGCCGGCGGCCTTGTTGTTCTTCAGCTTTTTGATAGCTGAGCCGACCTCTTCAAAACTAGGAGGGGGAATGGATTCTTCATTGACTGGATGCGGGTTCTCTTCTTGCCCTATCACTCTCTCTACCTGCCCATTAAGTAGCTGCTGGAAATGCTGCTTAAATACATCTACTATTCCCTGTGCTTCGGTGACTAGGTTTCCTTCACTGTTTCGAAGAGCCTGCGTTCCGGGCTTGAAGCCAGCTGCCAGTTGCTTGGCTTTCCTGAAAAACATCCGGATGTTGTTCCTATCGCGGGACTCTTCGATATCCTTCAGCTGGGAGGCTGCGTGGGCCCTTTTCTTCTTACGCAGGATCTTCTTCTCCTCCCTTCTTCTGGTTCGATACTCTTCTCTCGCTGCCCTTGTTTTGCGTTGCAGCGCTTGCAAGTGTGCATTTTCTGTCACCTTTTTCCGGCGTACGCATTCATCATCATACCAAGGGCTCTTTTTGGGTGGTGGCTGGTAGCCTATGGTGGTCTCTGCTACCCCTTTGATGATGTCGCGATACTGGTTCCACAGATTGTTGGCGTTTGTGGATGGTGAATGCACAGCGGAGTCTCTCACTCAGGCGCTCCCTGTAGGCTCTGGCTACTCCAGACGTGCTAAGGCTTCCAACGTTGAATTTCTTTTTCTGGGCGGTCTGCAGCTTCTTCTCATTGGATAGTCGAGCTCTGAACTTAGCTGCAACAAGAAAATGGTCAGAGTCGACGTTTGCCCCTCTGAACGTTTGCACATTCAGAATGTTGGATGCGTGCCTCGCATCTATTAGCACGTGGTGGATTTGGTTGGCGGTTCGACCATCTGGAGAGCGCCAGGTTGCTGTGTGGATTCGTAGTCTTGGAAACCTAGTGCTACATATCACCGTATTACGAGCTGCTGCAAAATCGATTAGCCGGAAGCCGTTGTCTGTTGTCGTGTCGTGGAGGCTGTGCTTTCCATCATACTCCGGACAGGCTCCGTAGGCTCCGTCCAGGAGGTCATAAAACTCCTCCTTGATAGAGTCTTCAGCTTCGTCGGTAGGGGCGTGTGCACATATTATGCTGATGTTTTGAAATGTAGCCTTGATGCGGATCACAGCCAGGCGATCGCTGATCGGCTTAAAGTCAATTATCATTGAGCGTAGCCGATTTCCCACGACGAATCCGCATCCTAACATGTGCAGTCTTTTGTGGCAGCTGTAATAAATGTCGCAATTTTTCCGTTTTTGCATACCTGATCCTATCCATAGTATCTCCTGGATCGCGGTAATATCTGCCTTGTACCGCGTGAGGACAGATTCAAGTTTTTGAATAGCACCAGGAGTGTACAGTGAACGTACATTCCAGGTGCATACTCTTATGTCATAGTCCGTGTACGTTCCGGGTCGTGGTATTAAATGAGGGGGTCTATTATCCGAGGCTTGTGTCTCTCTCATAACTAAATTTTTTTTACGTGGTAAGGAAGTTACCCCGACGGCACAACCCCCAACCTGGAGGGCCAGTTCCATTTTTTGAAACCCCTAGGACGAGGGGCCGGTTTTAAACCGAAGTCAGTATCCCGCTTCGGGGATATGAGCGCTGCCGTTGGCCCAATAAGGGCTCATCCTCCACCATCTCTTTTCCAAAAACCTGACTTATTCTTGGAAATCTTTATCGGCCTGAGCTCCGAATATGTCGAAGTAGCCCAGATAAAGTGTTGTGCTTCCGTTTGAAGCTTTAACGCCACCGTTGACTCCATCGAGAGAGTTCGTCCGCTGTCGTATTTATAGTGCTGCAATTTTCTCTTGGTCAACACTCGCGCTTATAAGTTTAGCAAGTCGGATGGACACCAACCAGTACCCGATGGCTACCACTAGGAGGTAAAATAAGCACAATTGATGCGCAGTACCAGTTACAACACTGGACGTCGCCAGGTTGACGCCAGTCAGTGCCTACCCTATTCCTACAGCATCCAGCCACATAGTTTGTAACATAGCGAAATAATCGAGATAGACCCTATAAAGTATATACATATGTACATATATTCGTGATTCGTATCAATAGCGAAATCAATTGAGCCATGACCGTCCGTCCATATGTCACCCCTTTTTGACCCTTAGATTTTGAGCTAGGAGAATGAAATTTCATGTCTGGGCTTTTGAGAGTTTTACAGTACAAGAGTAAAATTGTTTGACATCCGCCCACTATCACGCCCACATTTTCATAACTTCACTAAATTATATGCACCCGAAAAATTTTATTAAAACCAAATACAGTAGAATCTCGGAAACATGAACGGTTCTATAAGATGAACAATTCGGAAAGATGAATGAATTTTTTTCGTCAACACCTGTTTGAAATTTGCAGAACAATGTGGTGCTGATGTTTCTACACTTTTAAATTTAAGAAATATGCGAGTGAATGCATTTGTAAGACAACTTTTTTCCGGGCGACAATCTACCATAGAGCAGTTTTTTTAAGAAAAACGTCTAAATAAGTCTGTTTTTATACCTTTTATAAAGAACTTTTCTTGTTTGTTTGCTTGTTTTTTTTTTTAATAAAATGAATTATTAATTTGATACATTTAATGTTTTTTGGTAGATATACTTATGTACGTTCTTTTTAACTAAATTTGATTTTTGAAAAGATGAACGGAGCATGTTTTATATCTGTTCATCTTTCTAAGATTCTACTGTACATAATTATATAGATATTCACATTTTTTGGGGCAGTTTTCACCAAAACTATGTTGATGAAATTTTACATGTAATATACATATATTCAAAGTTTCGTTGTAGTTCAGTACAAAATGCAACATGCCTAAGCCTACTTTATAGGCGATGCACAGAAAGGCGATGCGCGCTCTATCAGCTCAGCATGAATTGATTGAGCATCCTGAGCAAAACCCGAGCACAGTGAATTTGACGTTTGACAAGGGGTAAAGCAATAAGAAAACGAAATCGAAAACAATTGAAATGGAGTTCCGAGGCTTTGTTTTTAATTAATTATTAGTAGTTAATAATTAAATGAAAACTTTATTTGTGTAAAAACGCTATTTTAGTGTTTAAGAAGACAAAAAGCATGAATGGTCGATTAATTTTGCAGTCATATGACAGGTACTGCTCAATCGTGTTTCTTAAATATATCAGAGCGTTTAGAGCGTGCTCCGTTCAGAGCGCGCTCGACATGTTCAGGCTCTGTTCAGAGCTCTGTTCTGAACTAAAAAAGAAAAACGCCTAATGTAAAGGTAATTCTTGACAAGACAGTGGGTACGTTCCATATTCTAGGCACTAGGTAGTCAAACGTTTCTGATTGGTCGAGCGATTCAGATTTGACTGTAAAGTAATGCTATGTCCCCAGTAAAACTAGATCACCGGGATTTAGGATTTCTATTGACGTTTGCTGTGAAGAAGATAGTCACAGTTGGTAAAATTTTTACTATTTTTGGAAGTGAATACAAATTGTATTAATGTCTAATAATTAATTAAAGATCAGAATTATTAAAATGATTGCCAAAATGCTTTAAAACCTGGGTATTCATCACGTAACTTTTCAGACGATTATCGTCTAAACGATAGCAACGATACGATATCGTCTGTAGTTTGCTTCATATAATGCCCAAAACACATGTGCAGAATTCTAAACGCAGAAAAACTAGAACACAGGCGGTGCAAGTTACATGTGAATGCTACATGCACCGCAGCACTGCAAGATGTC
This sequence comes from Xylota sylvarum, assembly GCA_905220385.1. Lineage (NCBI taxonomy): Eukaryota > Metazoa > Arthropoda > Insecta > Diptera > Syrphidae > Xylota > Xylota sylvarum. The sequence goes on from LR999959.1 coordinate 39,627,710, forward strand.
TCTATTTCTAAATTGGCAGCAAAAAACAGAGTTTGAGGAGTCTTGTATCACCGTTTTGAAGTTTCGTTGTTCATTTATACGAGTAGGTATTTTTGTTTTGGAAAATTTGAAGACCAGTTAATAGAATTTAATATACCTAAGAAATCGGCACTACCAAAAAATTATATACATGCAAGACAAAAAGTTACTTTTCAATAAGTTCGGGGCAAAATAAATCATAATTCAATTCACAAATGACTGTAGCCGATGCGACGCATGTCAAAAACATTCTGCACATGTGTTTCACGTGCAGAGATTCTGCACATGTGTTTTGGGCATAATTCCATCACTATCGTGTCGTCTAATCGTTTACGTTTTCCACAGTTTGAAAGCTACTGTAAGCCATATTCGCCTTCATGAAATGACTTTAGCTGGCATTCGTTGTTTTTGTGTTTTTGTATATAATAAATATTTAAATATTCTATTTACAATGCGCCTACTTAATTTTTGGAAGAGATAAGGGATCCGACGCATCTCTAACTTTTTTTCGCCTGCGTAACAATTCCCATTTCTCTTCATTTTCACAGTGTGATGGAACATTTTTTTTAATGATATATTTTTAATTAAAAGATATGTGGTGAAACCACAAAACACCAAAAAATATGAAAAACGATACCTCTTTGGCTATCGTGCAAACGATGTTGTCTTGACGATAGTGTTTGACAGTTCTTGGGGTTACGTGAAGCAAAAGTTGAATCGTAAAAACGATATCGCCCAAACGATAGTGATTTGTTTTGTTACGTGAAGCAAAACTATCGCTAGGCGATTGTCATCGGCCTCGTTCAAAAAATGAAATTTTCGTAATTCCAGTTTCCATTTTCTCTTTGGATTTTTCGTGGATTGTTTTTTTTTTTCGGAATTCGGAAAAAACTAACTTATTTTAATACAAACTATGTGTACCATAGTGAACTTTTAGACTTAATCGCAATGAGTTTAGAACATTTGCAGATGTGGTTTGCAAAATGTTATCAAAAAGATGACATAATCACTTGTTTATCAGTACTGATCATAGATCTATATACTCTAGTTGTTTGGTTTCGGGCTATATTTCCATTATTTCTTATATTCCACACTATGTACATACTGTATGTAGCTTATATAAGCATGTAATTAGAAAATATACTATTTACTTTGGATCAACTCAGATTGCAATGTTTGCAATTAAAAGTGGTTGTAAATTATTTTTTTACTAAAAGAATAAATAATGTAATAACTGTTTTATTATCTGTGGTAGAAGTTTTAGTTTAATATTGATATTTTAATAGAAAATCAGCAATTTAAAATTTTGCACCCAATTTTTCTTAAATTTTCTCGTTGCTGAAAAATAGAACCTTTAAGTAGTCAGTCAGTGAAGTACATATAATTAGTTATACGACGCTTAGCGTCGTTCAGGGCACCTGAATGCGAGGCAGGAGACCGTCCGGTGAATGAGTCAAAGAATTCCCCAAAGTTTGAAAACCTTTTAACTCGGGAAGCAGGATACCCAAGCACTGTGTTAACATCTCCTAGTAAGCAATAATTTGTCTGTTCCATGGTAAATATATTGCATACATATTCTAATAGAAATTTTATAGGAAAAAATAAATTGTTAAGCATCGCTATCCCACAAACTAGGAAAATCTTAATTATTTTACTTTACACATTGGTGGTGCAATATAATGAATCCCAATATAATGAAAAAATCAAAATTACTATGATGGAGGAGTTCAAAAAATTGGATCCACCAATTCTGTCTGTCTGTAACTAAGACTACGGCCTAAATGGTTGGACGGATTTGGTTCATATCTGGGGTCTGCAGCATCACGCCCCGAGACGAAATCGGAATTTTCATTCTATCCTCAAAATTAATGGTAGTTTGCTGAAGACCGATTTTAATTAAAATTGATATTCTCAGGTTTAACGATTTTGATAAAATTTCATATTTAGATTAGTTTGGGCATATGCTATTAGATAGACCATAGACTATACCACGTTTTGCGAAAAAATGCGTATAGCGGTAATTTAAAAAATTAATAATTGCTCATCTATTTCTTCGGCAATCGGACTTAAAATTAATAAATGAAGTATATAAGACATATGCAATAGGCTGTACGTACTTATACCCTATCCTAAGGGTATATTAAGTTTGACACATAGTTTGTAACATAGAGAAATAATCGAGATAGACCCTATAAAGTATATATATTCGTGATCAGCATCAATAGCAAAATCGATTGAGCGATGACCGTCCGTCCGTCCGTATGTCACCGCTTTTTGAGCTAGGACGATGAAATTTCATATCTGGGCTTCTGAGAAAAAGATACAGTACAAGTGTAAAATTTTTTTAGATCCGCCCACTTTTTCAGAACTTCATTAAATTATATGAAACCGAAAAATTTTGTTAAGACCAAATATTTAGGCATTCAGACTCTCTACAATACACTCATACAAAAGTTTTGGCCCCGCTCACTTTTTGGGGGCGTTTTCATCATAAAACCGGTTTTGGGCCTTAAATTTTTAACTAGGACGCTGAAATTTCATATCTGGGCTTCTGACGAAAAGATACAGTAGAAGTGTAAATTTTTTTTACATCCGCCCACTGCCACGCCTACTTTTTTATAACTTCACTAAATTATATGAAACCGGAAAATTTTTTTAAGACCAAATATTTAGGCGTTTAGATTCCCTACAAGTCACCCATAGAACAGTTTTAGCCACGCCCAATTTTTGGGGGCTTTTTCATTAAAAAACCGATTTTGATAAAATTTTACGTGTAACATCCTCAAACGTTCGAGGTTATAGCCATATTTGAGTACAAAATGCAATTTGGCCACGCCCACTTTATAGAGAGGAGGATAGGGTATCAGACGATCCGTTCCAGACGGATTGTAGCTTTTCTGTATGTTTAATTTTATTTGTATTTGTAGCGAGGTAGAAAGAGAAAAAGTTCGGGACAGACCGAATAATCTGTCTCATGAAATGAGGGAGAGTCTTATGCACCCGCTAACAATGCGCGAACTACACAACTTCAACCACGGTCGTGGTAGCAGGAAAGAGCTGATAACTTATATTAAAGAATCGTTTTACTTTAAATATAATAAATACTTAAATATAAATAAAAAGTTAGGGCGGGTGGTTTCCAATATGGGAAATGTGGGCTGAGGTTTCCATTATGGGAAATGTGCAATATTTTTTTCTTGTTTAAAATGGCCTAAAAAACACAAATATAATTTATGTTTTTGTGAGGAAATCAAATGAACCGTATCCTTTTTAGAAAAGTGCTTCAATTAATAAAAACAAGTTTCATCAAAATCGGTTCAGAATTGGCGAATATATGAGGTAAAAATGCACTGATTGTGATGAAACTTTTATTAATAGAAAGTGAATTTACTTGTCTAAGGCATACATACAACAAACAACATAACAACACAAAAACTGTCTGTTTTGGCATTTTGGAGATTTTGGTAACATTTTATGACTTTTTTAAACTTTGGAGGCGGGTTACAACCCCATTTTTCATTTCTTCACAAAATTTATATTTGTTTTTTAGGCCATTTTAAACAAGAAAAAAATCAACAAAAATGGAAACCTCAGCCTATATATATACATAGTTCAAAAAACTATTTTTTAAAAACCTGTATTAAACTCGTTATAAATACACTTGTACGATAATGTATTAAAATAAACTCGCTATTGTGACCGACCCTAATATTTGACATTTCGGCTGCAATATTTGTTTACAAACTGCACTGCAAGGTACCATTACCATAATATATAAATTAAAATTTTTTAAACAACTCACATTTTTCATCACACTATCGTATCCTTTGGATTTAACTATAAATTCCGCAATTTGCTTCAAAAAATCTACACCTTTTTTCACGGACATCGCAAAAACTGCTTCTATTTAGCTGGTAACAAAATGAACTTGTTACGAAACGATAATAATTGGGGACCTTCAAATTACAATCATTCCTTCGAGTATCGAAAGTTAAGAAAGAACTTAGCGATGAGCTTTAAATTGATTCGATAACAGCAAATCAAAAGTTTAATCCCAATATTATGTATATTCGCTATTTGTATATATTTTTGAGTTATTGATTGGCATAAAAATAATAAATAAAAAACCATAGTTAACGAAAAACAAGATAAATTTCTTCTTACTTGCACTGTTCTTCAATTTTTTTTTATATTGAAGGAGCAATGCTATATTGAAGATTATAGTGAACTATAACTATGGACTTGCGGATATTACGATTTCCGAGGCACCAAGTTTTTAATACCCAGTCTTGTACATCTCGATGAAATACACACAAAATGTCAAGTAACAATATTCTCGTTTTTGTCTAGTTTGAAAATTTATTTTTTCCTATGGGATTTCTATTAGAATATATAATTTTTTGCATAGTTCTAGGAGTTTCTTGTCTCTATATGTGTACATGACCTTATTTCATCGAGAACTACAAAACTGCGTTGTCAGAACTTGGTGCCTCGGAAATCGTAATCGTGCCGAGGGCTTTATTTCTGATTCTACAGAAAATGCCAAAAACTAAATAGAAATTTTATTTTCCGCAAACTGAATACTTACATATAAGATAAATAATCAGCCGCACAAAACTGCACCTTTGACACTTCTTACGAGAGCGTTCGACTGAAAGCGAAGTGGTCTGGAACATATCTAATTTAAATATCTAATTAAATATTGAAACAGATGCCTTAAACAAAGTTATATCTAGTTTTCTTTTACTTTCATAAAATTAGCGGATGTAAATATCATAATTATTATTATAATAATCATAACACACATTTGCTATATTAGACCATACTCAAAAATACCTAACAAACGTATGTGTGTGCTTGAAATGTGCCTCAATTATAGAATTCGATACTCGATAATTTGACAGCTTGTCATTTAGTAACAAAATCATAAACAAAACAATAATCATTGACATGCCGGGAAAGTACTCGTACCTTTAATTTGTCAATTTAAAAGTATGCGTTTATGCAGTGGATTAACAAAGTAAAATCAATCTCCGAGGCAAACCTATTTAGTCGATAACTTTCAACGTATGGAGTATTTTTTTTGTGAGTATGATAGGTACTTGTTCCTTAACAATTTAATATTTGAGAACTTTACGTATGTGCATCGTTTTTACAGACAATAAGAAATTAAAATGGAATTTAAAGAGCTAGCTACATGTCAATTTAAACAAAACGCAGTGCAATCCTTTAACTTAACATCAACAGCATTCCATGTTGGACTGCTGGGATCCACATCCGAAGCTGTGGTTCTGGAAATGAAGCACTCTACATTGTCATCTCACACATTTCCTTATAGCGTGGAGAATGCAAAACTTCCAACTGTACGTCCCAGTCCGGATATATTGAATAAAATGGATATGTCGTCAATATATGCTAGCACTAGTATTCTAAAGCGACAGTACTTAGCACTTGATCCTGTGTATGTTGCGGAGTTATCAGAGGAACCGGTTAAATTCCAGCCTGTTATAATGACATGGTCGCCAAAAAAGTTGTTTAATACAACCACCTTGGCAATAGTATCTAATAATGGTGCATGCGAACTCAGGCAAAAGGATACCATAAGCCGAGAATGGAATATCCTTGTTTGCAACTTGAGTAAATTATACCACGAAATATTTCCTGTTAAAAACCCTACAGGTATAGAGACATTTGAAAGGCTCAAAGAAGCTTTTGAAAATAATTGCACGACATCGTTCTCATGGAATATGAATTCATCAAACTTACTTCACATATTTGTAACGGCAAATGCTACCGGATGGATCCTTTTGTTCATGATCAGCAAAGGAGGACTTGTGAGTTACTACGGCAAGTATAAAACTTCTCTAGGCCGGATATCTTCTGTTTATTTTATGGAAAATCTTATATTCGCTTGCTCGACATATGGAGTTATGAAAACATATACGTTAAAAGGCACTGAAATAGAAGAAGCCGATACACTTTGGCACAAGGCTGATCGAATGCCTTGCAAACAAGTGCATATGTGTTTTTCTGAAAAACTCGACAAGTGGATCTTGGTCACTTCAAAGGCATCTCATGTGATGGTTTTCATTTTGTCTAAAGATGGTATAGTTCAGCTAAAGAGCACCAAATATTTAGGAAACATGGAAATAACAGGTAATTAGTATTATTGACACACAAAAAAATATTAATTCTACAAATTACGTTCAAAAGGTTTTGATATGCTATCTACTTGTGAGTACATCTTTGTCACTATCACTGGATCAGTTAAATTGATTCGGCTAGAAATAGCAGATAAAAAGTTACAAATTAACACAGAAAATGTAAAATACGAATTCGATCACGCAAATTATCAAATATTGGGTCTTGTGGCATCACCTAACAAAGTTGCTTGGACTTTCATACAATTTCACAACAAACCCTATACACATCCGTCATTATATTCGGCCAAGGACGCCATTATCTCTATCTGTAGTTTAAACACTAAAGATGCATTCGTCCTTTTAAAAGATGACGTTTGTCCAAGAGACAATTCCTTAGACTGCGCCGAGGTTGTCAGGCTTGAAATTTTGAAAAACAACATCTCAGCCAAATTTGAAAATGTTTGCATTGACGAAGCGAAGATTGACAAACAATTTTTTAGAAAACTCCAATTAAAATTGTTGGTTGCAAATGCAGAATCAATTTATCAACGGTAAGTAACATTATAGTTATTTTTTCAATTACGATTAGTTCACTCCAAACCTCCTAAGCCTTCCTCTGTAATATATAGACCAAAGCGTTGATGTCTATTTACATACTTCACTTCTCCTAGTCACCCCATTAGTCCAATAATTATCATATAGCTCGCATAATTACCACGAATGGGACAGAAAGTCTTATGAAGAATTTTTCGTTCGACTAGATTGAGCCTGGAATGTTTAAGGCTTTATAAAGAGTCTGTCAGATTAATAGGGAATTATTGTGGAATGGGATGAACCATGTGGTATTATAACAGATATCTTATCTTAGGTATCTCTAACTAGTAGGCCGTTGGGAAAAGAAGGGAATACTTGCGCCCTGCTGTGAAGGCATAATCACTAACAGCAGGAATGCCAAAGGTCTCATTTGCAATAAGTGTACACTTCTTCATTCTAATTTAAAGGAAATATTTGAGGTAGCGTATACACATACATATACATATGTACTTATCCACATGTTCAAGCACAAGGACTAAATAAAACACTGTCTAACGAAGACACATACCTCAGTGTATTTGCATGGTTGTGTATTACTTAGAGATATGCGCTCTACCTAAGGATTGAAGTGAGGTGGAGCCCCAAATTTTCCAATGTTTTTGGAAACATCAATTTTTTATATCGCTATCGTTAAATTGAAATTGTTGTTGCGGGTGATTTCAATCCCCATAAAACTAATTGGCTTCGCCCCTTTTGGCCAACAGCTCCTGAAGGTTGTTATATAAGAATCTTCGCTGAGTTACTTAGCTTATGTACAAAGTCATTCCTGATATTAACAGTCATGGCCAACATAGTCCTGTTTTTATCTTCTCTTTAAGACAAGTATTCAATCGCAGTTTCAGTTCTAATGGGGAGGTCGGATCATTGTCTACTGTCAGCTAAATTCAGCATTCAGTTCCTCTAGGGAACCATTTGGCAATTCGAGAATGCCGATTGGAACGTCTCAAAGTATAGTCGATAGAAATGTAAATAAACGCTGCTGATATGATTAAAAACTTGATTTTACTTAAACTGTGGTCCGGAAGAAGGATAAGGCTTTTTTGTCATGGCGTGAAACACCTTTTGAGGAAAATCGAAGTCTCTATGAACGGCTGAGCGTACATACATACATACATACAGACAAGCAGAATTGCCTGACCCACTGTTTTGAATTTTTCTCTCATAGGTAGGTAGGTTGAGGGGGTGACTTCAACTTCAACGGAGAAGCAGCCTCACTTGGATCTCAGCGGAAAATAGTGAATAAGACAATTACTCCAATACTTAATCCATGGATTCCTTTTCATAATGAATTTTAGGGTGGTCTTAGGTGGCTTGTTTGCTAGTTCACTGAGGCTGTTGGAAGATACTTTTCCCAGGGTTGAGTATCGCAGAGGAAATGTGTTGTGTCTTCCTCTACCTCAGTGTTTCCACAGCCTCTCCATAATTCTGTGGTGCTGATGCTCATCTTTCTAAGATGGGCCTCCATTAATTTGTGGCGTATGAGGATACTTATGAGGAGAGTCAGCTGTGGTCTATTTTAGCGATAGAAGTTCTCTAGTCCTTTTATTGTCGTATTGGAACCAAATTTTCTAGAGACGCGGCAAGAGCCATGTTGTAAAAGTCTGAGGTAATTTTGGACATGAGAAGACTGATGCGTTAGAAGCGAGTCATCTGCTGTTAGGTCGTTTGATTCTGATCCTTTTCTCGCTACCTCATCGGTCATTTCATTCCCGTGGAAACCCATATGTCCCGAAATCCAGCAGAGCGTGGTTGGAAAGTTTTATGGAATTGCCCGATGGTGCCTCTGAGAATATACCTGAGACCGTGCATGAAGATGGATATGGAAGGGAGTCACTAACCTCACCATGTGTCAAGCTCTCTCTCTAGAGCGAAATTTAGAGTCGAGGTTGGGGCTGAAGTCAGTGTGGGGGGTAAGGTAGTCAGAAGGCGTGTTGACGTTTGCCCACTTTGTGATGGTGCTGTGTCCGAATTGGTTGCTTTTCCACATCCAGGTTTGTCGGAGGTGTATGGCATTTTTTTGAAGAAGAGGTCCAATGGGCATAGCCCGACTACGACTTCAAGGGCGACGGTGGCTGTTGTGAGGGTATTAAGCTTTGTGACTTGTGGCAGCAGGCCACCAGACAGCCGTATGTGAGGATAGGTCTAACGATGGCGGTGTATATCCAATGGATGGTAGCTGGTTTTGCCACCCATTTTTTACCGAAGATTCTGCTGCATGCGTAGAAAGCAATCGAGACCTTTGTACGTTCAAGCATATTGTCTTTCCAGTTCAATTTGCGATCTAATATGCACCCTAGGAGTTGGGCTCCATTTAGTCTAAGTGGCTCAAAGTAGGGTACTTTCCTCTTGTTTGTAAAGAAACCCAGTTCGGTTTTTTGTTCATTAAGACCAAGTCCGCAGAGTTGTTCAGGGTGTTCAACGCTATTTGTAGCAGGTCAACAATTGTGGGCATGCATTTTTCAGTCCCAGCCCCGTTTTGGTCTAATCTTATAAGTTCAGATTCAATCTTTCGTGTATTGAGCATACATTCTATCCAATCTGATAGGATTCCCGTGCATCTGATCTAGTGCTGTTCTGACTGATTTCAGCTCATAGTAACGACAAGTTGAATTAAAACCTCCAGGTCGAAATGTTTCCGGAAACCAATACTTACTCTATAGCTGAGTCGCCCTTTACAAGCCAAATCAATTAGCCACATTAAAGAAAAATGTGGAAATGTGATAGAATATTAAACATTGCTATTTTTAAATTCCCTTTAGAGTATATGTAAATTCGAATAAACATTTTAAAATGTATACATACATATATGTACATAAATCCACCTTTTTCTTACTGAAATCCATTATGAACATTAAAAGTGAGGACTAAATTATTTGCTTTAATATATGATTGAATTTAAGCAAAATCAAGGAGTGGAGTTCCTTCTAAACACGGACATACCTAATCAAGTACATACATAAGTATGTATGTATTAAATTTTTTTCTTACTAACTGCCTCCATTTTTTTTATATTTTCAGCTTAAAGTACAATCACGTAAAAAAGTCGGTGACTAGTGAAATAAACTCTCTAACGAAAATGATTGAATGCGTGTTTATCAATCTGCGTCTACAGTTTCTTCGCGGGCTCAAGGTGCATACACCTTTTCAGTTGCTTTCTGGAAAATGTCTGAAATATAAGATGAAGTTGCTGCAGGCCGAGCTCATATCCAAAGAAGACGTGTTTAGAAATATTCAGGACAATCTAAATACGCTAAGTGACTGCCTGCTTATGGACTTAGGACCACTCTTTGATTCAGCCGAGGAAAATTGTAGTTACTGTGAGTTACCGATTGATTTTGCTGTCCTGATGTGTCCCAGTTTACACTCCGTTCCCCGGTGTTCTATATCATACCTGCAGGTAAAAACAGTACGCAAAGTAAAATTTAGTATCGTAATGCTTTCTAAATGTTCCAGGTACCACTTTTCACAAGAGTTATTTGTTCTAGTTGTAATAGACTGTATCTAGATGACATTGATCTGCTGAAAAGTATATTTGTGGAAGTTGATGAAGTTAAATGCACTTTTTGTGGATTTTTGTTTGAGATTGATATGAAAGAGACATTTGATACAACAGAAATGTAAATAAATTTTATAACTGTAAAATTATACAAAGTATTCTTTGATATTATTTGTCCAGTATGTTTCATGTCATAGTATCCTCATGCAAAAACTATGTGCGATCTGGCAAAAGAGTTAGATCTTGAGTACATATCTGGAGTTATAGGAGCAAAGATTTAATGATTGGTTGCGATGCTAATGCACACAGTACAGTATGAGGAAGCACCAACGATAACTGCAGAGGAGAAGCTTTATTCGAGTTTTTAGTGTGCAATGAGCTAACTATTGTCAACAGAGAAACAAAACCGGTCTTGGTAAATGCAAGACAAAGGGAAGTTAATGACGTGACTCTGTGTAGTAATAGAATGCTTGATAGAATATCAAATTGGAAGGTAATCGATCAGGCAATGATGTCGGACCACTGAGCCAACTCCTTTGATGTTCGACACGGATCTAAAAAAAAAAAAACGGAAATACGTCAGGATTCCCAGGAACATGCAGTGTTACGGGATAAACTGAATAGGACGGTACCCAAAATACCGAAAACTACTTGGGATGTAGAGTCGCAGTTGAAACATTTACAATCAGCTGATGAGAATGCACACCAAGAGGAGTGTACACTTACTTTGGTAGACGAAGCCTTTAATTATGCCATGAGCAGGCATGATCCTGAATCGTGGGATGAGTATAAGACAATGAAGGAAAATTAAAAGCGACACTGCGACGACGTAAAAGGGAGTCGTGCAGTATATTTTGCGCGTACATGAGGAGCACATCTGAGGTCAATAGACCTCAGAAAATCGTCTCCAGGCTTTAATGCAATGGGGAGAGAGAAATCTCATTGTACCAAGGATTAGGGCTATATACGTTACGTGCTTTCAATAGGCTACATGGAGAGAAACAAATGTGGTGTTTCTACCAAAACCAGTACAAAAGAACTACACCGAAGTGAAGTCTTTCAGACCGGTCAGCCTAATATCATTTCTGTTGAAAACAATGGAAAGAATTGTGGTGAACCATATAGAGAGCACGGCGATGAAAGCGTGTGCTTTGAATAGTAGGTAACATACACACAAAGCTGGCAGAAACGGAAACACGGAAACAGCGCTATACCAGCTGGTACGCTAAAATATGCTTCGAAAGTCTGAGAGTAGCCTCAGAAGACTGCAGGGTTAACCCACTGGTGTTGAGATGGATGGACAATATGATGAAAAATAGGGCGATAAATATTCAGACGAGAACTTCAAAACTTAAAGGAAGGGAATATTAGAAAAGACAGATCTAATCATCTTCACAAGGTAGAGGAGAGATCTGGAATTTCAGCCCTTGACACTTTTCGGATCGGAGCTAACAGGTGACCAGGAAGCTTAAGTATCTGGGTGTCTGGCATGTTAAGAGATCGTCGGTGTATACGAACTACACCAAGAAGCGCAATGGAAATGTATTATAATTTTATTATAATATTATACATATAAGCAAAATTGAGGCGTAAGAGACATAATAGAGGTACCTACAACCAGATAGAAAAAAAAATAATTCGTTTGGTAAGTTATTTGCATACTTACTTACTTAACGGGCTCCCGACCCGTGAAGAGTCTCTGCCTGAGACACGACAGCCTTCCACTCTCTTCGATCCCGGGCACGCTGCTTCCAGTTGTCTAGACCAAGCGCTCTGGCATCCGCAATAGCTTGATCCTTAAAACGGAGGTTCGGTCTTCCTAGTCGTCTCGAACCTGGGGGCTGTGATTCGAAGATCCTCTTTGCTGGAGCATTATTGTCCATTCGCTCGATGTGGCCGAGCCAGTGTACTCGACGTGTTTTGGCTTTTTGAACTACATCCACATCTTGGTACAGCCCTTCTCGCATACGGGACCGAATATCCGACGAAGAATTTTTCTTTCGAAAGTGTTCAATATCTGCTCTGCTTTCCTGCTTATCGTCCAACACTCGGCTCCATACAGCAAAACTGGCAGGGTCAAAGTCTTGTAGAGCATACATTTCGTCTTCCGGGTTAGGAATTTTGACCCCATTTGTTTCGACAAACCGAAGTAGCAGCGGTTTCCTAGGTTAAGTCTTCGTCGAATCTCTACTACGCTGTCATTCGTGGAGTTGATATTTACTCCGAGGTAGGTAAACTCCTTAACCACTTCGAAGTTACTGTTGCCAACAGTGACGTTTTGTCCAAGGCGGTGGACAGATGCTTCTTTGTTTGTTGACAACATGTATTTGGTTTTGTCCTCATTCACTTCAAGGCCAACTGGTTTCGCCTGTTCTTCAATTGCCGTAAAAGGCTGTAACACGGCGCGCTGAGAGCGACCGATGATGTCGATGTCGTCTGCGTATCCCAGCAGCTGGACAGATTTGTTGAAAATAGTGCCTTCCGTGTTCACACCTGCCCTGTTCCAACACAAGATTGAAGAATCTGCCCTGGATCAGTTTAGCCGGGATCCCGAATTCGGTCATCGCCTTGTGGAGCTCGAGACGATGAATGCTATCATATGCGGCTTTAAAGTCGATGAAGAGATGGTGAGTTTCGACTTGAAATTCGTTGGTCTTTTCCAGAATTTGCCTTAGTGTGAAAATTTGGTCGATCGATCTGCCGGGCCGGAAGCCACACTGGTACGTGCCGATTAGTCTGCTGCAGATGGGCTTCAGACGTTCACACAGTACGTTGGATAGGATCTTATATGCGACATTAAGCAGGGATATGCCTCGGTAGTTCTTACAAGACATAGGATCGCCTTTCTTGAAGATGGGGCATATAGAGCTGATAGTCCAGTCATCGGGCATGATTTCATCCACCCATACTTGGTTGATGACTTGATGCATGCACCCTACCAAAGCATTACCACCATGTTTGAAAAGCTCTGCTGGTAGACCATCAGCTCTTCAAAACTAGGAGGGGGATGGATTCTTCATTGACTGGATGCGGGTTCTCTTCTTGCCCTGTCACCCTCTCTACCTACCCATTAAGTAGCTGCTGGAAATGCTGCTTAAATACATCTACTATTCCCTGTGCTTCGGTGACTAGGTTTCCTTCACTGTTTCGAAGAGACTGTGTTCCGGGCTTGAAGCCAGCTGCCAGTTGCTTGGCTTTCCTAAAAAAACATCCGGATGTTGTTCCTATCGCGGGACTCTTCGATATCCTTGAGGTGGGAGGCTGCTTGGGCCCTTTTCTTCTTACGCAAGATCTTCTTCCCTTCCCTTCTTCTGGTTCGACACTCTTCTCTTGCTGCCCTTGTTTTGCGCTGCAGCGTTTGCATGTGTGCCTGTTTTCTGTCACCTTTTTCCAACGCACGCATTCATCATCATACCCAGGGCTCTTTTTCGGTGGTGGCTGGTAGCCTATGGTGGTCTCTGCTACCCCTTTGATGATTCCACAGACTGTTGGCGTTTGTGGATGGTGAGTGCACAGCGGAGAGTCTCTCACTCAGGCGCTCTCTGTAGGCTCTGGCTACTCCGGTTGTGCTAAGGCTTCCAACGTTGAATTTCTTTTTCTGGGCGGTTTGCAGCTTCTTCTCATTGGATAGTCGAGCTCTGAACTTAGCTGGAACAAGAAAATGGTCAGAGTCGACGTTTGCCCCTCTGAACGTCTACACATTCAGAATGTTGGATGCGTGCCTCGCATCTATTAGCACGTGGTCGATTTCGTTGGCTGTTCGACCATCTGGAGAGCGCCAGGTTGCTGTGTGGATTCGCAGTCTTGGAAACCTATTGCTACTTATTACCGTATAACGAGCTGCTGCAAAATCGATTAGCCGGAAGCCGTTGTCTGTTGTCGTTTCGTTGAAGCTGTGCTTTCCAACAAATCCGCCGAACATGTTTTCCTTATCGATTTTGGCATTGAAGTCCCCGAGTATGATTTTGACATCATACTCCGGACAGGCTCCGTAGGCTCCGTCCAGGAGGCCATAAAACTACTCCTTGATAGAGTCTTCAACTTCGTCGGTAGGGGCGTGTGCACATATTATGCTGATGTTTTGAAATGTAGCCTTGATGCGGATCACAGCCAGGCGATCGCTGATCGGCTTAAAGTCAATTATCATTGAGCGTAGCCGATTTCCCACGACGAATCCTAACATGTGCAGTCTTTTGTGACAGCTGTAACAAATGTCGCAATTTTTCCGTTTTTGCATACCTGATCATATCCATCATATTTCCTAAATCGCGGTAATATATGCCTTGTACCGCGTGAGGACAGATTCAAGTTTTTGAATAGCACCAGGAGTGTACAGTGTACGTACGTTCCAGGTGCATACTCTTATATCATAGTCCGTGTACGTTCCGGGTCGTGGTATTAAATGAGTAGGTCCATTATCCGAGGCTGGTGTCTCTCTCATAACTATATACCCAGATAAAGTAATGTGCTTCCGTTTGAAGCTTTGACGCCACCGTTGACTCCATCGAGAGAGTTCGTCCGCTGTCGTATTTATAGTGCTGCTATTTTCTCTTGTTCAACACTCGCGCTTATAAGTTCAGCAAGTTGAGTCTAGATGGACACCAACCAGTATCCGATGGCTACCACTAGGAGGTAAAATAAGCACAATTGATGCGCAGGTTGACGCCAGTCAGTGCCTACCCTATTCCTACAGCATCCAGCCATCTCGTTTGGTAAGTACGCTATCAAAATCAACCTCAGTGTATATATGTATATATATTTGAGAATAAATCAATCGCAATTATCAATTTGAAGCAATAAAGCAGGTTATGTTGTTAGTATAAAATAATATGATATGCAAACAATTTTGACAATGTGATCAATCTTCGCATATTAAAATAACTGGATTCGACTCGATTAGAAGTATATCCTGTTCCAATCGCTTCAACTCCTGTTCCAGTTTTCCCTTTCGTTGCTTTTTTGGAATCGTATCGGTGAAGATAGGTAACAATTGGTATGTTTTTTCAAGTTCCAGGTGGTTGGCTCTTAGACCCTAAAATATTATGAGATAATATATTAATAATAATATTCAATGAGTGATACAAAACTTGGGAGTCACCGTTAAAATCATATTACGATCCGAATCACTTAACACTGTTATTCCCTGAGAAGTATCCTTCTGCTCCATGTCTTTGCAACCGATTCTTTTTGCCAATGCTTTTCTAATAGCTTTCAAATAGCAGGGGGTTTTTCCGAAGTTCTTAGAGAATACGTGCTTAGGTATCAAACCAGTTCCATCTAAGTTATGCCTCTCACCAACCACGGTATCGACATATTTGTGTGGGAGATTGAGGCGCGGTGTTGTTTTTATTCGTTTTATATTTTTCTTTATAAAATTTTCTTTGGAAGGTTCGCCTTTTTTTGGTATTTCGCTTCTTTTTGGAACTGGCGGAAGCTCCCTGCCTGGGGGACAAACGTGATCATGTAATCTATGCCACCTAACGCCACCGTTTTTCCTCAAAAAATGAGATGGATTATCCAACGGAGTTTCAGCATAGCCCATAGTTTTGTGTGAATATCTATGCGAGGCAGATAACGCCTTTTTACCTTCATGTTCGACTAGATTAAGGGGCTCATCCTTTACAGTTTTCCGATGAATGGATATATATTTAGGAAATTTATAATGCTTCGCCACGGCTGCGACTCTTTCGATGTCACGAATATTTTCATCGTGAAATGTAATATAAACCAGAGACATGATTCACTAAAGTTTTATTATTTTAAAAATGACATTAAATTATTGTTTTATTGATAAAACAACTAATGAACCACGGTTACTATGTTCATTGCGCAGTTTTTTATACCCTATCCTAAGGGTATATTAAGTTTGACACATAGTTTGTAATATAGAGAAATAATCGAGATAGACCCTATAAAGTATATATATTCGTGATCAGTATCAATGGCGAAGACGATTTAGCCATGTCCGTCCGTCCGTCCGTGCGTCTGCATGTATGTCACCACTTTTTGGGCATTAAATTTTGAGCTAGGAGGATGAAACTACATATCTGAGCTTTTAAGAAGGAGAAGCAGTACAAGTGTAAAATTTTTTTAAAACCGCCCACTGCCACGCCCACTTTTTCATAACTTCACTAAATTATAAGAAATCGAAAAATTTGTTAAGACCAAATATTTAGGCATTCAGATTCCCTACAATTCACTCATACAAAAGTTTTGGCCATGCCCACTTTTTGGGGTTGTTTTCATAAAAAAATAGATTTTGATGAAATTTTATATGTAACATCCTCAAACGTTCAAACGCAATATGGCCACGCCCACTTTATAGGGGCTACATAGAGAGGATTGAAGGATTGTAGCTTTCTGTGTGTTCTTTATCGATTTTAGTTTCTATGGTTTTATGCAAGGATATTAAATAAGAATCCTTTCTTACACACATATTTGTACTTCGTCAGCGGTAGGTAAGTTTTACAGAAGGTACATTCTCACCCAGTAGAAGACCTCAATTGTTAAGGATAAGTATAAGGCAATTGTGCGAAAACGTTGTTCAAACATTTCCTCAAAAGTATGACTATTTACTTGGCAATGGATGACGACTTCTTGAACCAGGACTGCGTTTCGAATGTACTTACTTACTAAGATGGCGCTACAGTTCGGGGTGAGCTTGGGCCTCAACCAACAAGCCTCTCCAGTTAGCTCGGTCCGTAGCTACCGGTGACAGCCCGCTGTGTTCTGCCAATAATGTCGATATCGTCGGCGTACGATAGGGTTCAATCAGGTTGTTGACGAAGGGTTTCAGACGTTCACACAATATGGCAGATAGGATCTTGTACGCGATGTTGAGGAGACTAATATCTCTGTAATTGGCGCAATTAAGGGGATCTCCTTTCTTGTGGATCGGGCAAATGGTACTGAGATTTCATTCATCAGGCATACACTCATCTACCAGACCATTTCTAGCTGCTTTGAGCTCGGGTGGTAAGCCGTTAGATCTAGCAGCCTTGTTGGACTTAAGTTTAGATATTGTTATCCTAACTTCGTTTTGATCAGGTGGACGGAAGTTTTGGCTATCATCGACTAGATTGTATGGTTCATTCTGCCTGACAGCGGGATGTTGGTCTTCTTCGCCGTTATACAGTCTGCAGAAGAAATGTTTCCATATTCTCAGCACCGACTACGAGGTTGCCTTCCTCATCTTTACAGGCTGTAGAGGCTGTACGGGTCTTGTTGGCCTGACACGTTTTTTTTACCTGTTGGTAAAACTTTCGTACATTATTGCTGGAGTATGTATACTCTCTCAATATCTTCGATCGCGCGCATCTCGTGTTCATTTTCTTCTTTCGGAGGAGCCAATGTTCTTCCCGCCTTTTCTGCTCGTAGAGCTCACGAGCAGCCCTCGTCTTTTTTTGCAGCGCCGCTTTGTATGCTTCCTGTTTATGTAGCTGCATGTGCTTGCCCGCACTCTTTGTCGAACCATGGGTTTCTTTGTCGAGCGAAACCCAGCACATCAGTTGCAGCACTTCTGATGGCATTTGGCAGCGTTGCCATTGGTCCTCGGCATTTGATGCTGACGGCATAGGAGTCGTAGCGAGATTTCGGGGTACGCGTTTGGCGAAGATTCTGGCGATCTCTTGCGATTGCAGCTTTCCGAAGTCAAGTCTTCTCACAGTAGTTCTTCTTAGTTGTGGCCTCTGGGATATCCGCATTCGTAACTTGGCTGCAACAAGGTAGTGATCCGAGTCGATGTTGGCTGCTCGGAAGGTTCGGACATTCAGAATACTGGAGGCATGCCTTGCGTCGATCGCAGAGTGATCACTTTAGTTGACCGTTGGATGATCAGAAGATCGCCATGTCTCCTTGTGGATATTGAGATGAGGAAACTGTGTGCTTACTGTACTGACATTTCGCCCCGCCGCAAAGTCAATAAGCCTTGGTCCATTGCCAGATAGACAGAATTCCTAAAGCCCAACCACAATGTGCATAGCCTTGCAAATGCAAATGCACTTCAAAATACGAATATACATATGTACACAAGTTTGCTTTTTATACCCTATCCTAAGGGTATATTAAGTTTGACACATAGTTTGTAACATAGAGAAATAATCGAGATAGACCCTATAAAGTATATATATTCGTGATCAGCATCAATATCGAAATCGATTGAGCGATGATCGTCCGTCCGTCCGTCCGTCCGTCCGTCCGTCCGTCCGTAAGTCACCGCTTTTTGGGCCTTAAATTTTGAGCTAGGACGATGAAATTTCATATCTGGGCTTCTGAGAAAAAGATACAGTACAAGTGTAAAAATTTTTGAAATCCGCCCACTGCCACGCCCACTTTTTCATAACTTCACTAAATTATATGAAACCGAAAAATTTTGTTAAGACCAAATATTTAGGCATTCAGATTCCCTACAATCCACCCATACAAAAGTTTTGGCCACGCCCACTTTTTGGGGGCGTTTTCATCACAAAACCGATTTTTGGGCCTTAAATTTTTAACTAGGACGCTGAAATTTCATATCTGGGCTTCCAAGAAAAAGATACAGTACAAGTGTAAAATTTTTTTACATCCGCCCACTGCCACGCCTACTTTTTTATAACTTCACTAAATTATATGAAACCGAAAAATTTTGTTAAGGCCAAATATTTGGGTATTTAGATTCCCTACAATTCACCCATAGAACAGTTTTGGCCACGCCCAATTTTTGGGGGCGTTATCATCAAAAAACCTATTTTGATAAAATTTTACATGTAACATCCTCAAACGTTCGACATTATAGCTATATTTGAGTACAAAATGCAATTTGGCCACGCCCACTTTATAGAGAGGAGGATAGGGTATCAGACGATCCGTTCCAGACGGATTGTAGCTTTTCTGTATGTTTTAAAACGACAGTTGGCATAATCGTGCTTTGTTTAACTTTTAGGTGTTTCGTCAAGCTTATGCATAGTGTGCCGGCGACCGTACTGTGCCTAAGAAAAATTCAAAATTTGGCATTGTCAAATAATTTTGCCAAAAATAGTGTGAAATGAAAGAGCATGCCTTAGTTATTAATAATTCATTCATTCAAT
The DNA here is from genome assembly GCA_905220385.1 of Xylota sylvarum. Taxonomy (NCBI): domain Eukaryota; kingdom Metazoa; phylum Arthropoda; class Insecta; order Diptera; family Syrphidae; genus Xylota; species Xylota sylvarum. Next base: position 39,647,029 of record LR999959.1, read on the forward strand.
AAAAAATGTTTACCCATAATAACGCAACTTAAAAGCCAATACTTTAAAACACTTCTGACGTCAGTTTGCATATTCTTCTCCGGGTTGACTATGTATTGTTAGTACCTAAGCGAGCATAGTTATCCATTTTATGACAGTTTTACCTATGCACTTTTTGGCCACAAAAGTTAACGAAAACTTGTCGACACCGAGCATAATTCCAATTGGTAGTGCTATACTGTTTTCATGTAATAAGACATTTCATTAAGCTAGCGTAAGCTCATCGAAGTCTATTATGATTGGTCCTTGAGTCAAAATTGGATTGAAAAATAGTTGAACTAACAGATGAACAATACCGTCAACTCTGCAAAGAATGTAATAAATGAATACAAATTTAAAAATATAACATAATAACTTGCACACCAATCGAACGGAAAATAAACAGACTGCTTTTCCTCTCTAGAAAAGAAAAAAAAACATGTTCAACTTCTCGACCTAGGTAGTCGACTCAACTTAGCACAAATAGTGAAGTCGAAGCCTTATCCTAAGGCTATTTTAAGTTCGAAACATAGCTTGTAACATAGAGAAATAATCGAGATAAGTTATATTCATGATCAGAATCAATAGCGAAACCGATTGAGCCATGTCTATCTGTTATGTCCTCACGAAATAAAAGAGGGTAGGTAATTTAAAATAAATTCAATACATTTAGATAGAAAGGAGGATAGGGTATCATACGATCCGTTTAAGACGGATTGTAGCTTTTTTGTATGTTTATACCCTTTCTTAAGGGTATATTAAGTTTGACAGATAGTTTCTAACATGAGAAATAATCGAGATAGACCCTATAAAGTATATATATTCGTGATCAGCATCAATAGCGAAATGAATTGAGCGATGACCGTCCGTCCGTCCGTATGTCACCGCTTTTTGGGCCTTAAATTTTGAGCTAGGACGATAAAATTTCATATCTGGGCTTCTGAGGAAAAGATACAGTACAAGTGTAAAAATTTTTGAAATCCGCCCACTGCCGCACCCACTTTTTTATAACTTCACTAAATTATATGAAACCGAAAAATATTGTTAAGACAAAATATTTAGGCATTTCGATTCCCTACAATTCACCCATACAAAAGTTTTGGCCACGCCCACTTTTTTGGGGCGGTTTATTAAAAAATTTTAAGAGTAACATCCTCAAACGTTCGACATTTTAGCCATATTTCAGTACAAAATGCGATTTGGCCACGTCCACTTTATAGAAAGAAGGATAGGGTATCATACGATTCGTTCCAGACGGATTGTAGCTTTTCTGTATGTTTCATTATTGATTTGAAAAAAGGACTAAGCTCACTATTAATTACTGTACATTTTGAATTGCACGCATTTCTTTTTAACTTGTTCATGTCCCATTTGCAAAAGCCGATTAAGTCACTTATCATACATACTATTTTGCTGTGTTGTGTGCTGATATATAACAACGGGTTTGTTGTTGAGTATTGTACCCTGTGGTATACCAAAAACTGGATTCTCGATTTCTGATATCACATCTTTTATTTTTGTACCTTGTGGGCGCCGTGGCTCAAGTGATTAGTGCATTGGACTGCGAAGCGGTGGGTTCGAGGTTCAATCCCCTGGCAACCTAAAATTTCGTTCCTGGTCCTAACACTCGCAAGCGTCTGACAAACATCCGAGAGTAAAACTGTCATGAAAAAGCTTCTCAATAACAAATCGCCCATCGGAAACGGCATTAAACAGTAGGTCCCTTCTTTTCGTGTAAAGAATATATCACGCACAATATGAATGGCTCCATGGACCTGTCGCGCCAAAAATTTGTATTTTTTTATTTATTTTTTTTTATTTTTTATTTTTTGACTTCTTTTACTTTTATTTTTTGACTTATTTTTATACCCTATCCTAAGGGTATATTAAGTTTGACACATAGTTTGTAACATAGAGAAATAATCGAGATAGACCCTATAAAGTATATATATTCGTGATCAGCATCAATAGCGAAATCGATTGAGCGATGACCGTCCGTCCGTCCGTCCGTATGTCACCGCTTTTTGGGCCTTAAATTTTGAGCTAGGACGATGAAATTTCATATCTGGGCTTCCAAGAAAAAGATACAGTACAAGTGTAAATTTTTTTTACATCCGCCCATTGCCACGCCTACTTTTTTATAACTTCACTAAATTATATGAAACCGAAAAATTTTGTTAAGACCAAATATTTAGGTATACAGATTCCCTACAATTCACCCATAGAAGAGTTTTGGCCACGCCCACTTTTTGGGGGCGTGTTCATCGAAAAACCGATTTTGATAAAATTTTACATGTAACATCCTCAAACGTTCGACATTATAGCTATATTTGAGTACAATATGCAATTTGGCCATGCCCACTTTATAGAGAGGAGGATAGGGTATCATACGATCCGTTCCAGACGGATTGTAGCTTTTCTGTATGTTTTATACCGTAGTTCTCTAATTTTTTAACAAATTTATTTTGATCTTTGGTTTCAAAAGCCCTTTGAAAATCCAGAAACACTGCTACATATTATTTTGTTATTTGCATGCCTTTCTTCTTTTAAGGACACAATCAACCAGTTTAGATTGCAATTAAATTTAGTTACAATTAATTAATTCAAGTGCAAGCTCACAATTAACTTTTAGTTGCAATTGCAATATTACAATTAATGAAGATTTAATTGATTAATGCCCAACACTGGCTACCAGATACAGATCAAGGTATATGAAGAGAAGGTAATATATTCCGCGCAAGATTTTTAGTCACGTTCTGCGCATCTGTCATTTTTTCGTAATATGGCCGACAGCTGTGACCCATAAAGGGACGGAAAAGGAAATAGTTAGTTTGAAATTTTGATTGTATCTTTAAAAAGTATAAGTTGTGCAATAAAAGTGTAAAAAATGCGTTGTGCTATTTATGGTTGTTCTGTGAACAATAAAAACAAAACTTATAATGGGGAGATTTCTTTTCATGCGTTCCCAAAACAAAAAAAAAGTCTGTAAGCAGTGAATTTTTTTGCGCCGCCGAAAAGACAAAATAAACACCAAAACGGCGCGAATGAAGAAAGTGATTTTGCGCCAGTTAATCCTTTTTACGAACAATATGGATTAACTTTAAAAGCAAAACGGCTAAAAGAAGATGCGGTTCCATCACTTTTGTTGTCGTTACAAAAGAAGGAACAAGTTTCCAGTGCACGGAATTGAAGAATTCAAAACAGATCTTTGGTCTCGAGGTAGGTACATATTACCCATTATTTTTATTAATTATACTAACAACAACTCATTTTATTCATTTTAGTGGTGTATTTACAATTGGGAGAATAACATGGAGCTGAAAGAATCCACGAAGGATTCAGTTCTCTCAGGCAAAGTCGATTGCTCTACACAAACTGAAGTTACCAAGGTTGACTGCAGTACACAAGTTGAAGCACTGAAAATTGACTGTAGTACACAAACTGACTCAGTAAGAAAATGATATAATGTAGTTAGTATCACTACAATAATGTTTGTGTATTTTCTAGATTACAGGAAGAAATAATAAAGCTAAAAGTGCAATGCTGGAAGCAAAAACAAACCATTGATTCTGTTCGTCATATTTTTGCCAAAGGTCAATTGAAAAATTAAAATGTCTTCACAAGCGCCCAGAAGCACAAGGAAAAGAAAAATGTTCAAAATTATTTTATAAAACCTTATAATTAGTTTATTTTATGTATCAACCTTTAAAACTTAAATCTTATTATTAATTGTTGATTTGAATTTAATCTTACGAGTAGTTTAAGTTTTGAAGTTCAGCTAGTTTTAATCGTTTTTATTAGCATGTAACAATTTTGTATTATAAATAAAAAAAACTGCTTCAAGAGTGAAAAAATTTAATTGCAATAAAGTGTTCAAGAAGTGAAAATCGTCTTTTATTCAAATACTAAACACCTACATTGAATTTGTTTCTAGATATCTGCATACTGCATTCACACTCAGTGGTAATAATAACGAACAGCCTATGCAAATAAAAACATACAGAAAAGCTATAATCCGTCTGGAACGGATCGCATGATACCCTATCCTCCATCCCATCGAGCCCCTATAAAGTGGGCGTGGCCGTATTGGTTTTTAGATGAAAACGCCCCCGAAAAGTGGGCGTGGCCATGTGGTATGGGTGAATTGTAGAGAATCTGAATACCTAAATATTTGGTCCTAACAAAATTTTTCGGTTTCATATAATTTAGTGAAGTTATGAAAAAGTGGGCGTAAGCGGATTTCAAAAATTTTTAGACTTGTACTGCATCTTTTTCTCTGAAGCCCAGAAATTAAATTTCATCCTCCTAGCTCAAAATTTAAGACCCAAAAAGTGGTGACGGACGGACGGACGGACATGGCTAAATCGTCTTCGCTATTGATGCTGATCACGAATATATATGCTTTATAGGGTCTATCTCGATTATTTCTCTATGTTACAAACTATGTATCAAACTTAATATACCCTTAGGATAGGGTATAAAAAGGTTCTCAGCAAGCCGTCATCTTGAATTTTTTCTCTGTTTACTTTTTTGACACATGCGCAATATATTACCTGTAATATCTGCATTGTGGCTCCTACTTGCCATCTGGCATTACCCGGAGGCCACACGAGGAAGTTTCTGGTAAGCTAGTAACTTACCCGGCGGTTAAACGAACAAACTCTGGCAAATAACTTTGACATGTACTATCTGTCAAATAATATCCTATTTATGTACTTGCTGTGACTAATGCTATGTCCCCACCAAAACTAAATCCGGGATTTAGCGAAAAAAGATTTAGATTTACGTAGGCTAATTAATTAAAGATCAGAAATACTAAAATGATTGCCAAAAATGATTTAAAACCTGATTTGCTCAATGCATTTTGGATTTTTTTTTGCCTTTTTTAAATTTTTTTTTTTTCTTTGTCAGCACACGAAAATGACATGTGCTGACACAAAAAAAGATTGTTCGATTTGTGTGCATGAGGATTTAAGTGGGATTTATTATAAGTCTCGGATTTAGATGGGATTTACATATAGACGTCAAATCGTATGGTAAATCCTCGAGATTTAGGCGGATTCAGGGAAATCCCGGATTTAGTTTTGGTGGGGACATAGCATAAGGCTGCACGCCCCTTGACAAGCACGTTGCTTTCAATTGTTCTCAGGATTCATTTATAAATTCTGCTGTCAAATAACTTGCTTCCCTACTGGCTTTGTTAAATTCCATTCCGATTTCCAATTGGGGGTGTTAAAAATCATACGAATACATTCTCATAATCTTATTTCTTATCATGACTTATCATGACTTCTCTTTCTCTCTCTTTATCATTTAACATAGAGTAACTTACTTTAGACAGCCTGAATTCATCGTTCGTAGAAAGAAGTATCTATTTAATAAAGATTTATATTTTAACCTTGTTTTGGTCTTTCTAATTTAACGTTCCGGGTTTTTATCTATTTTTTTCACAGGGGGGTAAGTAGCAAAAATGTCAGTGTATTGCAATATTCTTGCTAAAACTTACTCGTGAGCCCGCAGGGTAAAATAGATTTAAAAATTTATAAAAACTAGGAAGCTGCATTTCATTCCTCTAGAAAGGAATGTTGTGTTTCGTTTACTGAATACAGCCTTCGAGACTCGATAGCAGACATTTTGGATTTGGTTGTGGCCTTGTGTCGCCGCAGAGCAGTTCACAATAGCCGGCATTTAAGTGGTGTGAAAAAGCAAGAAAGACGAATGTCTGCGAAAATTTTTAGTGGCACATTTTATTTTTAATGAATTAAGAAGAATTGTAGTTTAACCAAGAGCCAAAACTAATTTTATAATAAAAAAAATCAAATTACTTGTAGAAAAGTGAGTTTGATCTGAAATCGTTAATTAAAGTCAAACCTGAGATACATTTTCTGAAAATGGCGTCCCAAGTTGCAAACAAAGCTGGAACAGGTTGGCCTCGGCGAAGTAGCCAGGGACAAATTGAAGGAGCCTCAAATAATAAAGTTGGCCAGTCAATGACGATTAATAGAACTATCAATTTGTAAGTATTTAACGAAAATATGCGTATGTTTATGAAACCAGACCTACATATCACAGAAAGGTTACAAAAGCACCAATTGATTTAAACTAAGTTCTTAAATAAATTTTGATGTGTTCTTGTTTTATGATTACTTACGTATATACTTGCAATATTCAGTTTAGTGATAATGGCCTACAATTGTGTAAGCGTCATTACACGGTAAACACCATGCAGGCCCTTAACTTAGCCAAAGTAAGGGAAATATTTGCCTTGTTTTGCGGAGAGCTCAAAAACAATGGGGAGTTCGTCAATTGCAATTATATTTGACTGCGAGTTGAACGAACTCAAGCGGGTTAAGATGAGTACATAAGCGCATACATATGTATGTATATCGTTGGTCTTTCATTGCAGAACAAATCATCTCAGGAGGCGAGAAGTAACAACGTTTAACTGTATATAATATACAACATATGTATAAGGTCGTTGTACATTTAGCCCAAGCATATTGGATTGTGCAGATATTTTAAAGCTTTCTGAAACCTTTCAAATATCAACTTAGCCGTACTTTTTATTACAAAAAAGGTTTTTTTTTTTAAGTGTTGTTTCTGAAGGCCATGCGTTGTGTAGATTTAGACTGACGAAGTCGTATTACAAAATGACAGAAAATTGTGCTCTCGATTTACAAAGTGGCTACGCTTGGTAACCAATAGGACTGAAAGGGTTAAGATTTAGTTTACTTTGTAGTTGAATAATGTTATCCATTATGTTGATATTCGTAGGTGATTAATTATATGTATCACGGAGGTAGTGCGAAATTTTCCGAAGTAGCAATATAAATGCTTAGCTGAAAGCCCTATTAGCTAGTGCTAAGTCTGCTAAAAAGCTGCAGATTTATTTTATTGTGTAATTAAATGTGGAGCGCCATGGCTCAAGTGGTCATTGCGTTGGACTACGGAGCGGGGGTTCGAGGTTCAATCCCCAGGCAACACCTAAATAATCTTTCCCGGTCTCAACCCTCGCGAGCGTCTGTCAAACATCGGACAGTAAAACTGTCATGAAAAAGCATCTCAAATAACAAATCGCCAATCGGAAACGGCATTAAACAGTAGATCCCTTCTATTAGTGTAAAGAATATATCACGCACAACATGAATGGTTATGCGAAGCTAGGCCCTTGGTTCAATAGACCTGCAGCGCCAAATATTTGTATTTGTAATAAATAATAAAAAAAAGTATAATTAAACATGCGTACCTCTTCTGCTAAACTTTTTCTTTCAAAAGCAAAGTACAGACCGACAGCACAGGTGTGTTAACGGTCAGTTCCGATGCAACTACACTACCCAGAGTGTTCCAAGAATCAATTTCCTACTAATTGCTTCTTCTTCTTCATAAATTCTTTCTCCGCTCCGGAAATTGGAAATCATCATTTGTGTAGTTCGTTTGTGTTTTTACTCCTCATTATTCTTGAAGTCGAAAGGTTGAGCCATCCCGGCATGTTTGACAGCCACGCCAGCCTTTGTCACCCAACAGCTCGTCTTCCATCTATTTTCTCTTGCGAAATAAGTTGCAGATATTTGTATTTGTCGGTTCAAGGTGTGACCGAGGTATTCCAACTTTCTTTCTATTTTATTAGATACCTAAACTCTCTTTTCGTTCCTATTCTCTATTCATCACAAAACTTTTCATTTGCTATTCTTTGAACCAAGGAGACACGCAATATTCTTCTGTATCTCCACATTAAGAAAGCCTCTATTTTTTGTTGCTCTTATTGTTACTTTGTGTAACGTCCATGTTTCCACTCCATATCAGAGTACCGACCAAATGTAACATTTGTTTAATCTTATTTGGATATATGTATAAATGGATGTCTCTGCTGCATAATATTTTTTTTTTTTCATTTTGCATAAGAACTGCCCTCGCTTGTTCTATCCTGCACTCTACTTCTTTACAAGGATCTGCCTTATTATTGTCAAAATTCATAAGAATTAAGTCTTGTCGACTTTCTCTGTTTTTTTTTTGTTTACTTTTAATTCAAAGCTCTGCATTTGCTATTTCCTATTAAGAACTATCAACTCTGTGTTGGGCGGTGATTATTAGTAGTCCGTAGTTATTGGTTATATTATTTACTTTGTTCATCATGCTACTCAATTCATTTATATTGCTTGCTATTTAGAGAGCATCATCTGCTTATATTATGTTCTTTATGTTGACGACATTTATTTCTCCGTCGTTTTCTATGATTCAACATGGTCAACGTAAGATGGATTAAAATCTCCTCATGCCGCGTCTCTAGAAAATGTTGGGCCCAATACGACAAAAAAAGGACTTCAGCTGAATAGACCACATGGATCACCTCATAGGTATTCTTACAGGCAACAACTCAATGACGGACCATATTAGAAAAATGAGAATCAACACCACAGACCCATGTAGAGCCAGTGACGACACAACACATTGCCTCTTTCAACGACTTCAGCGAACTACCCTAAAATTCATTATGAAAACCGAATAATTCAGGTGGACCGTTTCCATCATGGATTACATTTTGGACTAATAGTCATGTTTTATTTCAGATATCCCACACTGGGGAACACTGGATTCCAAGTAAGGCTGCACCTCCGTTGTATTTGCAGTCACCCGCAACCTTTGTACCTACCTACCTTCCTTGAATATTTCTTCGGAGTACATGTTGAAAAACGTGGGTGACAAAATGCATCCTTGTCTTACTCCTCTTCGAATTGCTACTTATATATACATATATATGTATATATATTGTTCGAGAGATTACGAACCAGACCACTGTATTGGGTCCCTCTCGTCTCTCTTCCACGGTCCATCTTAGCCGGAGAGTCTCTCTGAATTTTTCCACATTTCTCCACATGCTGCCCCCCTGCTTGGGGTCACTGTTGGATTTGGAGTAGGTGCGAGGTTGGGTGTATGCGCAGTTTCTTTATATCCATGAAACTGCATACATCAACCTTGCACCTACCCCAAATCCAATAGTATTGCAGTGTTTATGCATATAAGTGACATAAAACCAAATTGGTCTAATGTCGCTTTATCAAAGTGGAAACAATTGTTTCGGCCTTATTTCAGTTTATGGAAGTCGGAATTTCAAAAGTCGGCCTTAACCAATCATGTGAAATCGTGACATATCTGTAGATTGCATTGAATAGGTTGACTAGTATCGGTATAGTTTCTTCGTCAACAAGTTTCAAAAGTTCATTTGAAACTTTATCTGGGCCTGTTACTTTTCTATTCCTGGATTCCTTTAATAATTTCATGACTTCTTCTTTCATGATCTCTGGTATGTCAGATGCGTAACTTTTGTCCCAAAAAAGCTCTTTGATATTTTCTTTCCATCGGGCTACTTTGTCTGTCGTACTCAGTAGGATTTTTTCTTCTTTGTTTTTTAGCACACTGAATTGTTTTTTCCTTCCAGTACCAGATATTTTCTTGACTATTTTGCGTAGATGAAAGCTATCATGATATCTATCCTTTCTGTTTAGATCCTCACATTGTTGTTGCAGATATCTATTCTTGATTTCTCGGATCTGGTTTCTTATAAATCTGCTTATTTTATTGTATCTATTTTGGTTTGACTTATTTTTTCTTATTTCTTCCATTGGTATAAGCATTTCGTCTGTCATCCAATCATTTCTTGGTCGTTGATCTGTTGCTTAGATGCCTTTTAGCCGTTTCCAGTAAGATATCCTTAATATCCGTCCATATGGGATTGAAACTCTCTTCTGCGATTTGATTTGTACTCATTTGCGCAAATCTCATTTATTTGTCTCTTAACGCTTATTTGTACTCGTATATCTTGATTTTTGAAGAGATCCAGCGTTATATCTTGTTCTTCTCCTTATGTGTAATAAGGCCTGATAAAGTGGTCGTGTGATTCTGCCTTTTTGAATGGAATTGATAACATTGAACTAATGCTATTTGGGAGAATTCACAAATTCCGTCTTTTTTTGTAAAAAACGCCTTCAAAAAGTGGGTGTGGCCACATATGGAAATAAACAAAATCAGCTGAGATTGTTTTCTTCGCTTGTTTATATAAAAGGGTGATACCAATGCGTTAATACTCTTTTTTTGGTTCCCTTCTAAATTGAAACTGGATTCCATAAGAGTACTTTTTAAAACTCTAATATAATATTATTTTCATCAAACAATAACTTTGTACAAAGAAATATATAGTAATTAATTGATTCAATGAAACATTCATGAAAAACATATTTTTACTAAAAAGTATTTTAATAAAAAATAATGAAGATAAAGGAATTTTTAAAATTCATGAAAATCAAATAACGCTTATACAGTTTCAACTAAATTCAATTACTATTTTACGCATAATTTTAGTATTTTAGATACCAAATCTTATCCTTTTTTGTATTGTTCGTGCATTGGCATTACTTTGTTCTTTAATGACATATTTGCAAAATTAGACATGGCTTTCTGTACATTAAAAAATTTAGATACTAAAGCCGATTATTAAATTCGTTATTGGTACACACATTTTGGAAAAAGTGGAGATTATACTTAAGCTGTGTACTAAATTTGGTTGTTAGTACGGCCCAATGTAAACAGGAAAAAATAATTCTTTGCAATTCATCTGCATCAGATTTGTTTGTGATGCAAAGATTGCTTTTATTTGCGCAGTACATGTTTTACACAGCGATTTGAAACATTACATTGTATGTATCAATTACATTTTTTTTTTCTAGATTTTGTACTATTTGTGATTTTGGCTTGCCGAAACATTTAAGTAGTGTTTTTGTACATGATATATCTTAATTTGTTTTTTACATAAAGGATGACCAGATAGTGATAAGTAAAAATCATTATTTGCAAATAGCCCTTCCATTCGAGAAATAAATTTAAACAAAAACAAAAGCAAAAAAAAAATTGGTACCAAAACCTTTTTCACAGAATTCTGAACAAAGTTGCCAAAGTCTCAAAGTGCTCTATCTCTTACCATTTAAGAGTCTATAAAGGACAAACAAACAAAAATAGATTTTTTATATATGTATATAGATTATTAATTAAAGCCTAATACGTGTTTGACTAAAATAATAACCATTTACCCCAATCAGATATCCATTAACTAACTACACCTTCGGTACAAAGGAGCCTCTATTCGAGAAAGACCCATCAGTGCCAGCGCGCTTCCAAAGAATGCGGGATGAATTCGACAGAATAGGAATGCGTCGATCAGTCGAAGGGGTTCTGCTGGTTCACGAGCACGGCTTACCTCATGTTTTACTTCTACAATTAGGTACTACATTTTTTAAACTTCCTGGAGGTGAATTAAATGCCGGCGAAGATGAAGTGGAAGGTCTGAAAAGATTGCTAACAGAGGTAAATGAACTATTACACTAAATACACCTCTTCTAAGTAAACGAAGCTATTTTGTTTGTTCGAAACTGTGTTCCGAACACAAAAGACACACATTCTGTAATGGGGACTGTATGCGATATAAATAAAATGTAAACAACTTATTCTATATTTAAGTACAGATGCGTATGCAAAAATTTGTTAAAGATTAACATGCAACAAAATAGATGTGATGAAATGTGTAATATCGACGTGTAAAAGCATTATAATTTGTAATTTATGTTAGATTGTATATGATTGTATGATTTATTTAGACATTAGGCAGACAAGATGGAGTTAAACAAGAATGGATCGTCGAGGACACAATCGGAAATTGGTGGCGACCAAATTTTGAACCACCACAATATCCATACATACCACCACACATCACCAAACCGAAGGAACACAAACGACTGTTTTTGGTACAACTTCACGAAAAGGGTAATGTTTCAAAAAAGAAAATTGTAATTTATTTTAGAAATAAGAATAAGTTTTTGGAAATCGATTAACAAAAATATTGTTATTTGTCTTAGCTCTAGAAAATGTAAAAATGTCCATGATTTAAAATTAATTAATTTATTATTTTTTTATATTTTTATTTTGTTAAAACTTTCACTTCATAGTCTTTGCGACCGAATCGACGTACCTTTTGAACTGTTACTTGTCCTAAGCCGCGTTTACCATCTAAATAGTATAATATTGAAATGTTGTAACTGGGTACGATTAAATTAAACATTGTGTAACTAAACATGTTTTTCTTTTAACTTGTTTCAGTTAAGTCAATACTTTTAAATCTATTTGCCGCTATACTGATTCTTTTTGCCTCCGATTTGTTGTTGAATAAGATAATGAATGTTTTTGTATATAAATTTGTAAAAGAATATGTTATAGCAATGTTAATGGCAAATCATTTTTATACTCTTTGAAATCTGTTTGCTGATGTTTCTTGTGACTGTGTAAAAAAGAGAAACATCTTTCTGTATTTTATAGTTTAAAACTCATTTAAAAAAATTTCTGTAACAACTATCACCATTGTACTTATAGAAGTTTAACTGATTGAGTTTTTGTACGTAATTATTTGTCAGGAGAAAAAAAATTCTCTATTCAAAGATATTTCAGGTTAATTCTTCAGAATATTGTAAATTTTAATTCAGAAGTGCTGTCGTGGAAAGTGTGACTATTTATAAAAATAATCCTTTTGTATTTTTGTTTAGGAACATTTACAAAAACAAACTCATTCTTATTTGGTCACTGATCACTTTACTCGAAAATAGCGCTTGTTATTTTTTTGTACACGTAAACATTTTTTTTTAGTTTTTGAGGTTTTAACATTATTAAGTAGTAAATTCTGTAAAATTGTTAAATGTCTAAACATAAATAAATTAGTATTCGTATAATTAATACATGCTTGTTCTTTTTTAGCATTATTTGCCGTACCTAAAAACTACAAGTTAGTTGCTGCACCGCTTTTCGAATTGTACGACAACTCACAGGGTTATGGTCCCATAATATCGTCATTGCCACAGGCGTTATGCAGGTAAATACTTTTTATTATCAATAAAGAGTCTTTCATACAAGGATACACAAAAAACAATATATTTTCTTTCTTAGATTTAACTTCATTTACATGTAAAGTTATCGGAGATTAAAGGCAGCCGCATCAAAATGTAACATGAAAATTACAGAGGAGTTATAATGAATGCTCATGAGAAAGTCATTTTACAGCAAGATTTGACCTAAAGGATTAATGCATAACACTTTAAACATCAATTTTAATTTTTTCATTGATTGTATTAATGTATTTAGTTATATCAAACAATATATATACTATAGTGTAAAATAATATTTAAATATGAAAATAGCAATAGAAACTAAAAACCTTTTTACTACGTTTCACCAAACGAACATTATTAATAATACCTGTATTTTTGTTGGCTTTTTGTTCCTTAATTTTTACACCCAGCTCTATCATAGAATCCGATCGGAATGGAAGTTTTTCCGATTTGTACAAAATCGTAGAATTTCACTCTTGTCCAAGACATTCTCCGAAAGGGTATGATGTGCAACATCGCTCAACGGCTACCTGCGACGTATTGCATTTTTTTCTGCCAGTTGTAATTTTATCTCTAAAGTTCTCTGACAGATACTCGTCGCAAATAACTTTTCCGATTTTTCGTGGGTTGAATCAAAGACCATATAATACCAAGATAGTGCAACTCGCACTTCAAAATAATGAAAAGTAAAAAGCTCTACCAGGCACAGGCGGTCGGGAACAAGAGATGGTCATATTCACAGAAAGGAAAGCTTTTTTTTTCCTATTTCTCAGATTATGTGTAAATTACCAATCGAAACATATTGGAAAGGCACTACCCACTTCGGCCTACATTTTTATGATGAAGATAAGTGATCGGCGTAGGGATGAATAAATGGAAATAGCACACGAAATTCTTTATTTTGCTGGCTTCTAGTTTGTGTATCATTTATTTTGTGATATGTATGTATGTACATTTTTATACCCTATCCTAAGGGTATATTAAGTTTGACACATAGTTTGTAACATAGAGAAATAATCGAGATAGACCCTATAAAGTATATATATTCGTGATCAGCATCAATAGCGAAATCGATTGAGCGATGACCGTCCGTCCGTCCGTATGTCACCACTTTTTGGGCTTTAAATTTTGAGCTAGGACGATGAAATTTCATATCTGGGCTTCTGAGAAAAAGATACAGTACAAGTGTAAAAATTTTTTAAATCCGCCCACTGAAACCGAAAAATTTTGTTAAGACCAAATATTTAGGCATTCAGACTCCTTACAATCCACTCATACAAAAGTTTTGGGCACGCCCACTTTTTGGGGGCGTTTTCATCAAAAAACCGATTTTGATAAAATTTTACATGTAACATCCTCAAACGTTCGAGGTTATAGCCATATTTGAGTACGAAATGCAATTTGGCCACGCCCACTTTATAGAGAGGAGGATAGGGTATCAGACGATCCGTTCCAGACGGATTGTAGCTTTTCTGTATGTTTTTTTTTTTTGAAAGACCCTTGCCCATATAGCTGACACTGAAGGATAGCACGTCCTTAGCAGCGGAGTACTTCAGCTCTGCTGATGAACATATTTCTTTGTGGAAAATACCCCGCCTTAACCAATGTAATGCTGGGCTTTGACAGAGAATGTGCTCAGAGGATTCGTCATCTTCTAAGCAGAACCTGCATCCGTTTCTAGGCACAGATTGAGTTTCTTAAGGTGATAACGCGGGCCTGTGGTGGCTTTCGGTTCTTGAATTGAAGGTTGTGTGTTCAAGTCCCAACCATACCCATTCAATTTGTAAAATTAAAATCATAACCCCCAAACTCCACCTAGAGTAGGCAATATGCATGCTCGAACAAAGGGGTCGGGGACAAATGGACATGAGACAACTCGACATAGGACACTTGGACACAGTATTAAAACCCGGTTGCAAGTATAATCCCTTTAATTTCCCGTTCGATGTTCGTAAACAAATAAGTATTTGGGGGTTGATACGAATGAGGGAAATGTATAACGAAAAATTAAAATGCCATTGCCGACGTGATTGGTGAATGTATTGGTTGATCATTTCTTATCCTTTTTCATGTTTTGCATGGATCGTATGTATTCAGCTAATTTTTTGGTGGTTCATAATAATGGGGTAATGCTAATCATAATAGAAGGATTGAAATGCCATTAGCAATATGATTGTTGATTTTATTTTGTGCGTTGACTGACTCTTTTTTTTTCGACTAAGCCGCAGTGATGCTCATCGATAGAAAATGACGTCACAGCTCGGCCATGCTATCATCGATCATGTCCTCAGGATCCAAGTCGTCATCTGTGTCCTCGAATAGATCTTCTGGGAGCGCACATCACCTCTTCATCTTCTCTGATGCCATTACTGTGTTGAACCTTCGTTGATTTCGCTGCATCCCTGGGATGTCTTCTACCACATAGCGATCGTTCGGCAGGACCTTGGTAACTAGGTTGGGTCCTCGGTAAAGTGGTTCCAGTTTGCGAGACGTACCGGTTGCACCTGGCTCATTTTCGATCAGGACAAGATCGTCCACCGTATACTGCAGCGGTTTGCGATGTGTCTTATCGAAACGAACCTTCTGACCACTTTGGTATTTCACGATGTTCTGCATTGCTTCGTCTCTACGTTGGGCCAGCACTTCGGCATCTATACTCGCCTTCTTACCGAGCTCTAACAGCAGCTTGTCTCCCAGTATGTCCCTAGGAGTGTAAGAGAACAGTAACTCATGAGGGCTTACCTTTGTTGTCGAGTTCTTCATAGTGTTGAAACTCCACTGAATCCTCCGAAGGTGGCTGGCCCAATCCTGACCCTTCTCTGTTGTGTGGACGCATTTCAGTAAAGATAGAATCGTGCGGTTGCACCTCTCTGCTTGGCCATTTGCCCTGGATGTCCTAACTGCATTTTTCACATGCTGAATGTCATTATCCAGGCAGAACTGCTCGAATGCTTTAGCAGTGAAAGCTGTACCGCGGTCGGTGATCATCCTTCTTGGCATACCGAAATAGCCGTTTATTTCGGTTAGGACACTTAGAACTCCTCGCGTGTAGGTGGTCTTTACAGCAGCATGATGGCAGGTACGTACCTAGCTCCTCCCCTTCCAATGGTAAATTGTCCAAGGTGGTGCAGGTGAATGGTGTCGAATGGCGAGGGAACTCTTTCGATGTTGTGCAGCTCTCCTTCGGAAATGCTTCCTTTATTCTTGGCATATGCACACTCTACGCAGGACTGGATGTACGATCTAGTGTAGCCCCTCATCTTCGGAAACCAGTAAGTATCCCTCAAATGCAACAGGGTCTTTTCGTCCGCAAGATGTCCGGCGTCGTCGTGACACGGCTTTAGGACTCTCCACCTAATCGCCTTCGGAACAACCCATTTTTCCTCTTTGTTTACCAACCGAAACAGACGGCATCTATTGACGCGATATTCCTTTTGTAATTGTTTCTTCATTGGAGTCATCTCGGGACCCTTCAGAGCAGTGATAATGGAATGCAACCTACTGTCCTGCCACTGCATCATCGCTAACCAATCGTCGTCGCTAATGTTGACGTTTAGGATGAAAGAAGATGCCTCCTCCACTTCCCGCTCGTTCTCCAATGGCTGCCTACTCAATGCGTCCACGTATGCCGCATTCTTGCCAGGTTGATGTACCGTATCGAATGAAAATTCTTGCAGTTTCAGCCACCAGCGGCCCACCCTAGGGATTATCTTCTGCTTATTGCTTGTAGCCACTATCGCCTCGCAGTCAGTTACGACCTTAAACCTCTTCCCCAGTAGATATATCCTGAACCGGTCTAGACTCTCGACTATAGCCAGGACCTCCAGCTCGTAGGAGTGGTATTTCCTCTCTGCTAACGTCAGTTTCCGACTAAAGAATATCACTGGGCGTAGATGGTTATCCCTCGTTGGAGTAAGATTCCGGCCAAGCCCACGGAAGAGGCATCTGTATGCACCTCGTGCTCGCAATCAAAGTCGTATAATGCCAGAACAGGTGGATTAACTAGAACCTCCTTCAATTTCCGGAATGCCGGGTCTTGTTTTTCTGCCCATTTAAACTCACTACCAGCTCTGGTCAACTCAGTAAGTGGTACCGCCCAGTGTGAGTAATCCCTCACAAACTTTCGAAAAAATCCCGTAAGTCCCAGAAACTGGCGCACTTCGTGGACGTTTTTTGGTACCGGGAACTGCATGATTGCCGCTGTCTTTCGTTCGCTTGGTTGAAACCCTTCTTTGCTAATTTGATAACAAAGAAATTCTATATTAGTCTTGAAAAATGAGCACTTGCCGGCATTGAGCGTAAGTCCAGACTCCTTCAGGACCCCGAGGAATCTCTCCAACTTCTCCAGTCCTTCCTTCACTGTTCTACTTGCGATGATCGTATCGTCGAGATACATAGCAGCGTCGCCCTTTTCCAAACGAGAGGTAAGCGAGTTCATGGTCGATTGGAAGAAGGCCGGCGCATTGACGAGGCCAAAGGGCATTCTATTGAATTCGAAAGATCCTTCGTCAGTTGAAAACGCAGTCAACTTTCGGCTAGCTTCTTCCACCGGGATCTGGTGGTTTCCGGATGCTATGTAGATCCAGCGTCGAGAAAAATGAATTGCATGCCAACGAAGCCAATACCTCCTCCACTACGGGCATCGGAAACTTCCTCTTCAATGTCGCCTTATTAAGAGCACGGTAATCGACGCAGATCCTGTCGCTGTAGTCAGAGATCGATGGCCTGATTACACCTTGCTGTAACAGCACGCCGATCTTCTCCTTTACAACGACTCGTTTCGCGAATGGTAACTTGTAAGGTTGGACGCAGATGGGCTGCCTTGTTGTCAGTTCAATGGAGCACCTGCCAAGTTTCGATTCACCCAGCTCGTCCACATCTTTGGCGAAACACTCACGGTAAGTTGCCACGAGATCTTCCAACGTCTGCCTCTCCGGTTCCCCGATGTCCCCGATGTCCATCTCATCCAGCTGCAGGTTTTTCCTATTAGTACACGAGACTTCGGAGGCATCTATAGCTGGCAATTGTTGTGGTTCCCCGCTTGTTGCGTCTCTGATCGAGAGCTTCCTAAAGGATTTCACCAGTACTACTTGTGGTTGGGTCCAACAGCTTACGCCCAATCATCATGGCGTATGGTTGAGAGTGGTCTGGCACGATAAGAATTTCGCACCACGACGTAAGTTCATCCACCGAAACTTCAGCGTATGCGTCGCCAATAGTTAGGCATCTTCCGCCCCCGAATCCATTCAAGCAGTGGGGTTCGGTTTCTCCACCGTGTGCCTCCTACCAGTTTGTAGGCTGCCTATCCAACGCACTCTGTCCAACACTTCCTGTATGGATACGGGTTTTACAGCCCTAAAGGCTTCCCGGCACTCGGCATCTGCCATCGCCTGGATAATATACTTAATTAGCGTTCCCTCTCCGTTCCCTCCCCTCCCCCTCGATGCAATGCTCTTCATTTCGAAGACATACTCTGCGATATCTTCCCCTGCTTTCTGTTTTCTCGATCGGAGTTGGTCATGGATGTCTGCCTGATCGTCCGTCGCCGGAAAATTTCTCGAGAGGGCGTCGAAGAACTCCGCCAAGGACCCGTGTGAACAGCTGCTACTCCAAAGTTTTGCTGCACCTGCCAGCCTCATTGTGGCCGCCATCAACATAAGCCTTTCATCCAGCTGATAAATTCTCTGCAGCTCTTTTATCTTCCTTGCCCATGCCTCTGAAGATAGTCCGCACATGTTTCTGGGATTGAATTCGGGTATCATTTCTGCTACGTCCCTAACCATGTAGAAATTTCTCAATGGCCGTCCGCTGTCACTTTCGGCTATCATACGTGACCCCCCCGAAGTCGCCGATGCTCCACCTGCATGGACACCCGTGGACAGAGTAGTCTTCGCGAGTTCAGCTTTCAGACGCTGTAGCTACCTGCGTAACTCTCCCACTTCACTCGGCTCCCACACAGTACTTGCCTTCTCAGCGGTTTCACTCCCTACTGCCAACATTTCTCCAATGTCCAAGTCCGTCTCATTAACCAGACGATCCACCAAGTCCTCCTTTACTCCCACTTGATTCAAGTTGCGAGATTTAAGTATTCGCCTTAGGTTATCCACTGTCAAGGCCGAATACTCAGCTCTTCGCTTATCTTTATCCATAGCGTGCCAACTGACTATCCACACAGCCCCAAAAAAAGAATACAAAAAAAAAATTGCTATCCGCTCCGCTAACAGGACCCAGATCTAGTCGGTGACGACCTCCCACTATCGTGATGACTGTATACAACGGCCACTGAACTAAGTATCTGTTCCGCTACCCGAGGACCCAGCAATACTCTGTGCTGACCGTCGCTTCGCAATACATCCAGTACCCCGCTAACTGAGGACCCAGCGATTTTCTAGCTGATTGTCACACAACAGCCGATGGGCAAAGATAACACCACCAAAGTAAAGAAGACAAAATCAAAGTGATAACAGGGGGGAAAAAAAACCGAATGCTTTGCGCTTAGATCTGTGAATCCCACTTCTGACGTGTGAAGTAATATACAAAAAAGAAAGAAGAAACAACAAACCGGACTCGTTAGAAACATATACTTTATTTAGGCGATGTTATCAGCGCGATGGTCGGACGTTGACTGACTCTTTTTTTTCGACTAGCCGCAGTGATGCTCATCGATAGAAAATGACGTCACAGTAGCGAAAGATTAACCGAAGTTTTCTGTCAGTCATCCGAAATAGATAGATACCTAGTGATAAAAGAAACTCGGCTTTAGTACAAAACTGTACCGTTGTAAACGTATATCGAACACCACTTCCCCCCAGGCGCAGGGACATAAGACCCAAACCTTTCTTTCGGGACTTATGTCCCACTCCATAGGGACATAAGGCCGAAATCGAATTAGGGACTTATGTCCCATCGCATCGGCACATATGAATGTAAGCCCCATCAAAAAATGTTGGGTATTATGTCCCACCTAACATATGTATGTATTTTGGTTTTAGATAAGTTTAGAGAATTGAAATACCCAGAGAAGCATGGAACAAGTAAGTACATGATATAGCTACATTAATCAAATCTTGCTTTATGTCAATTATATGCATAAACAGTACAATTTGTTTGGGGGGGGGGCATGCTGCCTCCTGCAACACCCCTGCTTGGGGTCACTATTGGATTTGGGGTAGGTGCGAATCCGAATCAAAATCCCTTGAACTACAAAGAAAACATCCAAATTCATGTAAAATAATACACACAAAATAAAATCAACAATCATATTGCTAATGGCATTTCAATCCTTCTATTATGATTAGCATTACCCCATTATTATGAACCACCAAAAAAATTAGCTGAATACGTACGATCCATGCAAAACGTGAAAAAGGATAAGAAATGATCAACCAATACATTCCACCAATCACGTCGGCAATGGCATTTTAATTTTTCGTTATATGTACATTTCCCTCATTCGTATCAACCTCCAAATACTTATTTGTTTACGAACATCGAACGGGAAATTAAAGGGATTATACTTGCAACCGGGTTTTAATACCGTGTCCAAATGTCCCGTGTCCAAATGTCTGTGGTCAAGTGTACTATGTTAAGTTGTCGCATGTCCATTTGTTCCCGACCCATTGTGCCTACATTGAGTCGAATTTTAACTTACAGTAAGGAACCGTTACCAATTATAGCTCAATCAAAAGTTACATGTTTATATTTTTAAGAATAGATCCAGTGTTATAAACTTGTATGTCTCTAAAAAAAAGGCTACGTGTTCTAGCCCAATATAAACCAAGATATATATGTATAGCCTAGTCAGTAATGTGAGTCTTGCATTCGTCACCGTAATTCTATCCCTAGATTGCCATCAAAACCCCATGACGTTGTTTCTATTCCTTGGTTTAAAGTTGGTGTTGACTTATTTGAAATGAAAAAGAAATATATATTTTAGTAGTAGATTATTTCTCGGAGTTCATAGAGATAGCTCCACTGAAGTCCGGCTATTTAAATCAATAAATAAGTGGTATCCTGGAACAGTGATGGCCGAATGTCGCGAACCTCGGTCATATGTTGTTAGTGATGACAATGGTACTCATTACAGACGAAGTCGTCAACATATTATTGAATCTCTTAAAGACAATACCAATCGGCTGAAGATACATCAGGTACTCAATCAGAAACAAACATAACTTCAATTAATTGCGATAATGATAACCTTATTAGAACTCGATATGGAAGACAGATTAAACCCCCTGTTAAGTTTACTCATTCAGATTTTCTTACTTAGTTTTATAATCTAAATCCTTATGTTAATAAAGACATAACATAATTTTAAATTAACATAGGGTTTATTTGAATTATATTCCTTATATTGAACTGGTTTTATGAATATAATTTAATATTTTCTTACCATGTATAACAAAGTTATATACATATGTATTTATATCCCCTAAGGGAAATGTTGTATGCTTTACTAATAAACATGCATATAATGTATACGGTTAACTACTAATCATATTATGTAACATGCAGCTTACTATATGTATAAAGAGTCAGTCGATAGTCTACCGTCGTCTAATAAAGATACATATCTATAGTCAGCAGTCTAAGACAGCACTAGTCCAAGGAATTTGGCACTGTCAGAGATTTCGACGGGAATTCCTCCAAGAGAGGAGGTTTTAAATTTCGGTATTTTACTTTATTTTAACAGTTACAATTCTATTCTTTGGGGGACATATGTAGTTCTACCTGGGTTCGTCCTACTTCCGTTTTAATATTCCTTTCCCCTAGCATGCTCACTATCCAGTAGATTAGGATATTGTCTACTTTGAGGTTTGTCAGGGTCGTACACACCGCATCTGTTCTTTTCATTATTCAAGGCTCCTTCAATGTCCAGGAAAGTTATTAGTGTGTATTCTTTGTTTTCTCAATGGATCCAATGACGCATTGAAGCGCTGTCGCTACGCTTTTACCCTTCATGTTGGCATGTTGTGCTAGAGATAGGTTTATTCCGGAAACTAGGAATGTATATGTCTGCTACCCATAATTTACCAATAAAAACAATATTGGTGAAAGGATACAGCTTTGCCGAGCCCCACTTTGGACTTCGAAGTTCTCAGACAGCCTACCTCTGTCCAAAACGTGTATGTATCCTTAATAATTGTTATTAGTTTATCTACCTATAGAATACGTTTCCTGTGCATAGCACCTAAAAAAAAATTCCTGATTGACACCATCAAATACCTTTTCAAAATCGATGAATAGAATGTGAACTGGTGAACAATATTTAAAGCACTACTCGATGATGTTTCGGAAAGCTTTCGGCCTCCCAGGCTTTCCCAACAAGTGGGTGCAGTAGTTCGGCCAATGCCGATCGAATCCTAAAGCCTTGTTGTGTTTTAGAGGCTTGATCGCGATAATTATCTCATCCTTACTATGAGATGTGGGGGGGATTCGGGTATTTCTTGTTTCGAGTACCTCAGTTTGACTTGCGTGCATAATGTTAGCGAGTACATGGTTTAAAACCATAGAAAAATGCTCCTTCCATCTCCTTAGGTGATCCTCATCGGACATAAGCAAAGAACTGTCTAAACCTTTCACCGGGTGTTGGGTAGAGCTGCGACCACCTATCAGCTCTTTGGCGATTCTGTCACCAGTTCTGCTGTCGCACCGCCAGGGCATTGATGTAATTAACCTTGTCCCACCGCACGCTACGCTGCACTGTTTGAAGCAGCAGTGGAGCGAAGGGCAGCGTAGCATAGCAACTAGGCTTACAGTGCATTCAAATAACTTTTGCAGAAGCTGCAGGAGTGAAGAGAGGGAGGAAACAATTCTATACCTTCCTTGTACCTGTCCTGCTCTCTCTCACAAAAAAAATAATCACTTGGGATCTTATAAAAACCGATAAAAGTCGACTAACTAACGTCGTCTTATCATCGTCTTATCGTCTTAACGATAAGATTGTTCATAATTCGTTTATTCATTTTGTTTGCTCTTATTGAGTACGGACGTCGAAATCCTAAATAAAGTAAGTTTTTACTGAAATCTACGCTATTGTCAAAGTACTGACATAAACGACGCTCCTATTGTGTGTCACAGCTCGAAATAACACCTACCCAAAGAATACATGTACAAGGCTCGGCTGTGCTTTCCATTATGGCCACCTCGCAAAAAATTTGAAAAAAATATTTTTATACGTAAAATGGGCTCCTAAACACGAATATGAAATTTATTTTGCGCGCAAACTATTAACAATGTTATTAACATTTGAAGTTCCCAAAAGACCTCTAAATTGAACGCATTTTCGAGGTATTATTCACAGATAAGTAGCAATTTCTCTTTAATTTGCGATTTCTAACATCATATTCTTTGTCTTAAAATTGTAAAATATTATAAATAAATAGTAGAAATAAACAAATAAAGATAATAAAAAAACAGTAGTCATAATTCTCAAAAATGACGGGTATATTCGTAATTCCCTAGAAATATGCAATACAAAAGAATATGTGCAAAAGTTGGTGGCATGGAATTAATTCTTGCCTAGAAATAGCCACCCACGTCTCTAATGCCACGAGCGTCTAAACCCTGCGGAGAAAAGGGTGAAAACCCTGTTATCGAGCGAAGCGAGCCACCCACCCCAAACTCGCTTATAGGCGCCTGCCTGACAGTTGTTGATATTTGAAACAAAAAAAAAACAAAAATATGTTCCACATTTATTGCATATTTCTAGGGAATTACGAATATACCCGTCATTTTTGAGAATTATGACTACTGTTTCTTTATTATCTTTATTTGTTTATTTCTACTATTTATTTATAATATTTTACAATTTTAAGACAAAGAATATGATGTTAGAAAGCGGAAATTAAAGAGAAATTGCTACTTATCTGTGAATAATACCTCGAAAATGCGTTCAGTTTAGAGGTCTTTTGGGAACTTCAAATGTTAATAACTTTGTTAATAATAGTTTGCGCGCAAAATAAATTTCATATTCTTGTTTAGGAGCCCATTTTACATATAAAAATATTTTTTTCAAATTTTTTGCGAGGTGGCCATAATGGAAGCGCCCCCCAAGGCTCTAGCACTTGGTCATCATTAGAGACTAATTCAGGAATTTGAGCAAACATTTATCGAATGCTCTAGTTCTTTTGCCTAGTCTATGATTTAAGTATATAAATATGTACATACTTAATATAGTGATAGTTAGCATTCACGCTATTTTTAATGCCAATGACCGACATCTTCCAGACGCTATATATCACAGACAACTTATGCCCTAAAGGTTTTTCATTTCAATCCAAGTAAAGTTCTTAACAAAAAAAAAAAATACAAATTTTTGGCGCGACAGGTCCATGGGACCCAGGGCCTAGCTTCTCACAACCACTCGTGCTGTGCGTGTTATATTCTTCACACGAATGGAAGGGGCCTACTGCTTAATGCCGGATCCGAACGGCAGTTTTTTGTTTTTGAGAAGCTTTTTCATGACAGTAACTCGGATGTTTGTCAGACGCTCGTGAGAGGTGGGGCCGTGAAAGAAATTTTTAGGTGTTGTTTGGGGATTGAACCTGGAACCCCTCGCTCCGTAGTTCAATGCACCAACCACTTGAGCCACGGCGCCCATCAAAGTTCTTAGGTTAGGTTAGGTTAGGTAGATGGGTGCCTTGTGACAGTGTCACTGCTCACTTAGACCTCAAAAAGGGTCCATTGTGCCCAATCATTTAACCCCGGAAACCTATAAAGTCCGCTATTGGAACCACCCAGATAATGATATGAATCTCAGGAGGTCCGTCAGCTCTACGTTACCCAAGTCCTCCAAATCCGAGAAGAAGTAACTACCAAGAGTCCTCATTCTTCTGACGGATAGGGCAGACAGTCACACAGCAGGTGACGAACTGATTCAATTTCTTCTTCGTCCCTGCAACTTCTACAGAAGTTTATATACTATTACACCGAGTCGCTCCGCGTGGACACCAATGGCACAATGACCAGTAATTATCCCTGAAACGACTCGTGTTTTATAACGACTCAGTTTCACCAGAGAAGTTGATCTCTTCTTGCTGATACCCGGCCATAGGGCCCTGGCTGTTGCGCATGTTTCCAGATGAACCTTACTACACCCACCCTTTCCTAGCAAGTTCGTCAGCCCTTTCGTTTCCTACGATATCCATATGCCCTGGCACCCAACAGATGGTCACCGCATTAGCTCTAGATATCTCATTCAAGACTGATTTGCAGATCTTCACAAGCCTTGATCTGATTATAGCGGAGTCCAGAGCCTTAACGGCTGCCAACGATATTGCTCTCGCTTATAATCTTAGCAGCCTGTATAATGGCTGTGACTTCTGCCTGAAAGACGCTGCAATCATCATTTATTCTAAAGGAGTTGTTTATCCCTAGGGCCTCACAATAAACTCCGGCTCCCGTGCCAACGTCCATCTTAGAACCGTCGGTATAGAATGCCAACTCCTTCTTCTTCATGGTTCTTCGGCGCTTCCAGTACATTCTGTCAGGAATTCTTATAGCGAATCTCCTTTCAAAAACTAGCGTGGGGGTCATGTGATCAGTTTCTGACAAACAGTTGGTGGATCCCCATCGGAACAAAATTGAGGCATGGCCGTACAGGCTCGATGACAACATTCGGCCTTCTCTCAGTCTTATAGCGGTTTTAGACGCCAGACTGCCACAGTATATGTCGAGCGGAATGAAACTGAGCATGGTTTCCATTGCCGCTGTTGGTATTGTCTTCATTGATCCCATGACTCCAATACATGCTGCCCTCTGGATTTTGGTGAGGTTAGAAAGCTGGTATTGCTTCTCCAGTACCGTCCACCATACCAGTGAACCATATGTAAGAATTGGTCTTACGACCGCCGTGTATATCCAGTACACCACAGCTGGTCTTAAACCCCACGTATTACTGAATGCCTTTTTGCAAGAGTAGAAAGCTACGCTTGCTTTCCTGACACGTTCAGCAGTGTTATCCTTCCAATTTAGTTTGGAATCATCAAAGTTCTTAACATTCGACATAATTGATTGGATCTCGACTTTGTTCTTAGAGCTGCCATTAACAGCAACTCAAACCTATTGATGTTGTACCTGCTCCTTGTTAAAGATATGTTTCATAGATGGGCAACGTGGCTTAGTGGTTAGTTCATCGGACATCGGATTCGACGTTCGAATTTATATAATTTGAGAATTGTCAAAAAAAATTCAAATATCAAAAAAAAAAAATTAAGGTTTCGTGGGGAGTTTCTTGTCAGTTAATTTTCTAGTTTTTTTTTTCAAACAGAAACTGTTTTACCGACATTGAATCTATTACTTTACATGGCTGCCCATCCCTAAATGTTCTTAATTGACAGACGTTGAAAACAACATTTTCCATCGAAAGACAATTCACCCGAGTGAAATCATAATCTTTACTTTTCAAGTAATTCGATGAATTTTTAAATGTTTTATTTAGTAAAAACAATTCGTATACGTTCTTAATACAACAATTAATTAGTAATCGAATAAGTAAACTGCCCGAATGCATTGCTGAAGGAGCTACAATGAACAAAGAAGTACACTACGAAGGCTGGCTGATAAAATCGCCACCTACCAAAAGGATATGGAGAGCAGTGAGTCATTTTGTTTTCATTACACGAATTAAAATCAAATGTTTGCGAATATAAGACAATTTACATACAATTTACATTACTAAATAAACTAAGATTCAATATTTTTTTTATCTGTATGTTCAATATTGTTTTTTTTTTTAATTTTTCTAATTACGAAGAGGGTGTTACTACCCATTTCATAAATGGGGGCATGAGTAGAATTCTATCTAATAACACTCCCAAGTCTAATACGATAGTAGAATACATACATATGTTTGCATAACTTATATGTATGTTTTTATTTAATGAATGCAGCTTACTAATTTTTAAGTTATGCCTCAATCAGATAATCGTTGGCCTATTAGTCAAGTTGCACTTGATTGCAAATAATAAACCTTGAATCGGAAGCCTTGGAACTTTTGTGTCGGTACATATCAAGTAAACAAATGTAGATGAATCATACATGGTTTTGTTTTGCACGCTTCAAATTCAAATTCCAATAAAAATTGCACTGGTATTATTATATATTATACCACCATTACCATAGACATACATATGTATGTATGTACGAGTATTCACAAAAAAAAACAAATGTTTATCATATGTTGTATTACTTTAAATTTGCAGCGTTGGAGACGTCGGTGGTTTACTTTAAAGCAGGGTGAAATTCCTGAACAATTCTGTCTCGAATATTACACTGACAGGAATTGTCGTAAATTAAAAGGCGTAATAGATTTAGATCAATGTGAACAAGTAGACTGCGGACTACGACTAGAGAATAGAAAACAAAAATTCCAGCATATGTTCGACATAAAAACTCCCAGACGAACTTATTACCTAGCCGCCGACACAGAAGCTGATATGCGTGATTGGGTGAATTGCATTTGTCAAGTGTGTCATTTGCATGATACGAAACAATCAAATGAATTACAAGGTAAGAATATTTTGTAAATGGTCGAATTATAAATGATTGACCTTCTATTGTTTGCAGACGTAAAAGTGCATATTGTCACCAGTATTTCATCACTGCTTAATCCATCATATGACACAAGTTCAACGATTAATACTTCGGACTCTCAACACGAATCATCCATGACACGGCAATCTTCATTAACTTCTGATTGCTTGCGACAATCGACTAGTAGCACATATCCCAACAATGATTGTTCATACGTAAACACTGACTACACTAACAGGGACACCATGGTGTGTGAAAATAGACCATTATATTCAAAAAAGTCTCAGTCTGATCAAAACAAACTAAAACCTGTTGTGAAACAAGCTGAGACATCACGTTTAGCTGTGAGTTCACAAGGTGTGGTTCGAAAAATTCCGGAGAATTTGGTATTGAATAACTCAACATTAGATGAGGGTAATGTCGAGCCTTCGCCTGCTTTGAGTACATCATCGGGGCCTTACATTCCAATTAGCGAATGCTTTTCAGGAAGTCCAAAATTTTTGGTAAACAACTATGCATTTCAAGATAGTCACTTGTATTAACTACTTTTCTTAGACGGATGGAATACCTTCGACTCCAATGAACAATTTGGATCCAAAATATGATACTCCCCGCTGTCATAATAATATAGGACTGAATTTAACGAACGATCAGTCATATTCTCCTAAAATAACAAATTGTGGATTGGTATGGTTCTACAGTTAAATTATAGCAATATTTTTCTACATACAACATTTTGTTTTGGTTGCAGCAAACGGTATCTAAAGCGCGCAGTGGTCGTTCGAGTCCTACGGATTCTGAAAGCGTCTTTACCGACGATGATGAATACACCCATCCTTTGCCACTAAGAGAAAATATTGGTGAGTACCCAGAACTTCATTTGTTGGACCATTACAAATTATTTCCGATGAATATGTATGTATTTTTACATTTTTATTAAAATTATGTATGTATATACTAACATTACCCCGTCCGCTTCGCTAGACGTTTCCTTTACTTGTTTGATAAATTAGAAAACATTTCTTTTTTTCTTTCAAATGAATTTATTGTAAGGTTTTGTGATAAACAATATTTTTGGTTTTTGCTTCATGTGCGAACGCAAACAAATCAGCAGGGTTGTGTGAACAGGCTACATATGTATGTGCAATTGTCCATGTGAGAAACAATTATTTTCCAAATTCAAACCACACGCTTGCAAAGATTGTCCCTGCGCTTTATTGATGGTCATTGCAAAAGCTAGTCGCACTGGAAACTGCAAACGAATTCGAATGGCATGTCTGTTGGTATCATCGGTATATGTACGTAAAGTGAAATTAAAACGTCTTCACCTTTGAATTTCCCATTTAAAATAGTGGCTTCAATAACGTTGGTCATTAGATTATTAACCGCAAGTCTTGTGCCATTGGCCCTTTTTTATCGGTCCCCAAGTAGTTCACAGTGTGAGTTTGTATGTACTTTGAAGAATGGCTTGACCGAACGTTACTTGTAAATTCAAACATTATTATTGTTGGTGATTTTAATATCAATATGTACACAAAGCACACGTATGAAAAAAGAATGAAAGAGATATTAATAAATAACAACTGCAAACAGATAATAAATAATTATAGTTGATCTTGTAATAACATCAATGGAAAGGAATATATAAGCCGATACAATACCTGAATTAAAAATTAGTGATCATGACTCTATCCTCGTAAAAGTCCCTGTCGAAAAGTGTAACAGTAAAGAAACGCGAAAATTTGTTAATATGTTTAGATATAGAAAAACTGAATTTAGGAACTTAATGTCTGTAAAATGTATAGGCTTGACGTACTTCAGAGACTACAATGAAACAAACTTTCGTAGCCTGTGTAAATGAACTAAGTGTAAAAAAACGTGTGTATTCGTCCCAGAACATTGGTTTAAAAATGAAATAAAAAGGCTTAAAAAACATAAAATTCGAATGTATCAAAAAGTAACTATAATTAATTTGACAAACGATTGGAGCGCATACCGTGAAGCACGAAATCGCTACAAGAATAAACTACAATTGGCCAAAAAAACTTATACATACGTGTAATAAAATAAAAAACTGTACTAGTCAGAAAGAAATGTGGAAAGTAATTAAAGTCTTAGCTTTGAAAGTAGAAACAAGAGGAAATTCAAGAAGTGCAATTTAATAACAAAAAAGAAAGTGATAACACAAGAATAGCAAACAAATTTTATTCCTACTTTATCGAAAGCATAAATAATATAAGTAATTCAATTACGGTGCATAATACACATAACATCGGGTTTACAGAAGTGCAATCAATCTTCAGATTCAAACAGATCAACAATACAAAAAACGATTCTATAAAATCAAACATTAAAATAATACTAGATTGCTTTGATATCGTTGGCCAGTTAATAGTGCGCATTATAAACGAGTCATTTATGCGAGGTATATTTCCACGGATCCTTAAAGAATCATTAGTAATCCCCATACCAAAAGAAAATAATACAATCGAGTGTAATAAGTTCAGACCAATAAATATGTTACCCATTCTCGAAAAAATTGTGGAGAAGGCAGCTTATAATCAATTTTATAAGTATGTCCTAGTGAACAAAATATTAATAGAAAACCAATCTGGTTTTAGACCCCAACATTCGTGTGAAACATCGTTGAACTGGTTGATTATGACGCTTAAAGAACAAAGACATGACAAAAATAAAATAATTGCTGCTTTCGTAGATTTTCAACGAGCCTTTGAAACTATTGACCGAAGCTTACTTTTAGATAAATTTTATAAATACGGCATCAGAGATAACGAGCTTAATTGGTTTCGTACATATTTGAGTGAAAGAACACAACGTACCAAAGTGAATAGTGTCATATGCGATATACAAACAACCACTTTTAGTGTACCGCGAGGAACAATACTGGGTCCGCTCTTATTTTTATTTTATATAAACGATATATGTAACGTGCTAAATTACAGCAAAATGTCATTATATGCGCTTATGTTTGTGTGTGGTAAACATATAAATGTCTTAAAAAAAAACATCCAAAGTGATTTAAATAATTTGTGTAATTGGCTGGACTAAAAATGAATCCGTCCTTAGGCACTTTAAAAAATTGCTGATGCAGTATTCGAGATAATGTTACATAAATCTGTACATACATATATTTTCCCAACTTTAATTTACTAGAGTAGTTTGTCAAAATTAATTTATAAATTTATTATTATCTTTCAAAATCATGTATTTATTCCAAACATAACTCTAAATGTCATTAATGGTATTATATAGTAGATAAATAAACACATACCGTATGTGGCCATTGAATTATGACCGATGAGAAATATTTGCGATTTTTCGCTTTGACCCAAAATAAAGACAAAATTAATTTGGTTATTTAAAATCTTGTTGCACATATTTATTGTTACATGGCCTATCATGGCCTTTATTTGTTTGGGCATGTTTTCAATACAATATCTTCAATGTTCTGCTTGAGCTCTTGTATGGTATTGTTTCTTCCACTATAGGTAGGCCAAGCAGTTTTTAGTCGGGTTCAAATCAAGAGAATTACCCGGCCATGGTAAGACTTTCAAGTTCATGGAACCCAAGCTTTTCATGCTTGCTTTGGATGTGTGGCATGGAGATCCATCTTACCTAAATACGTATTCTTCTCTGAGAGAGTGTAATGTGTTCAAATACGGCCGAAGAACTTTCCTCACGACAGGAATATACTGATAGGAGTCTATTGTTCCATCAACGTAATAAATTGACCCCGTACTTTCGCATATTATGCAACTCCAAATCATCACAGAGGGTGGGTTTTTGACCGTCCGAACTAGGCAATTGTCTGAATATCTTTCATTGGACCTTCTGCAGACGAATTTGGACGTCTCCGTCACGACTTCTAAGCGATTCTCATCGCTAAAGACAACCTAAAATAAAATCGTGATTACGGGAAAATTGCTAAAACTGTTTCATCTTTTATTGTGAAAAGAAATTTGAAGAACCAATTAACTTGCTTTGTTCTAATAGCCACTCTCGCAGTCTATGTGAAGTTGTGCCCAATACAATCGCCATTTTCACATGACATTGGTCCATTTGGGCTTCTTTGTTGCCTCCTTCGCTTGTCTACTTAATCGACGCAGCAGAGTTCTCAAAGATATGTCGATTCCAGCTTCGTTCAAAACCTTCAAAATGCAGTGAGCTGGTGGATTACGTTCCTGTAGAGCTTTATGAATAATTTTCCGGTCAGTCCATGGTGTTATTTTTCTTTTTTTTTTCAGTTTTGCCGATTATTTGAAGTAACCAAGGTTGAACCGCCTGGAGCGTCCACGTGTTTTGCTATGTTGACTACTAAAGACTTTGCAATTCCAACAATCTTGGCTATTTGAGCATAGCTGGACTTCTTCTCAGTCAACAAAACAGCAATTTCTGATTTTTTTTTGACAGAAATGTCGGCTTATTTACCCATATTGATAATAATCAATTAAAATAAGGTTTCCGACTTTCTATGAGGTATATACATGTATGAATTTTCAAACAAATATTTAATGCCACTGACTGCAACTTATTTAATTTAAGTCTCAAATTAATTTTCCACTTATTAAAATACTTTTTTACAACCGCACTATTGCCAACTGCGAGCTTAAAGAAAATGATAGGAAAACCACGTTAAAACCTATTTATGTGTTGTTGCAAACTTATCGTATGCACGTAGGCAAGACCTTCGGTGGCTGCTTTTGAAATTAAAGAAAGTATAAAGAAAACCCGTAGCTAGCGGTATTTTTAAAAACAAATAACGAAAAACGCATTTCACAGAAAAAACACATCAAAAAGAAAAAAAAATCGTTGAAAGTACGATCGGTCATAATTCATTGGCCATATACTGTACACATACATACATACATACAGCCATACATATACAGTGGTGGACACGTAAATAGCACACTTGCACTTCTATCAATGAAAAGACAATTTTGCAGCATGAACAAAATATAATAATTTTTATTTTTATTTATTTTTTTCTTAGAGTTCAAAGCGTTTATTTAATTCGCAAAAAGATGAGATTATTTTCCGGAAAATACAAATTTATACAAACATTTGTAAAAATATGTGTGGCCACATATAGCACATTATATTATATATTGCATTGAAATTGTGAAATACCTTTTCAGACAAACAGTAAAAGTTAGTATTTTGTCGTAAACCCTTTGTTCTTCAACACAGCTGCACATCGTCTTGGAAGACTCTGCACCAAAGCTTGACAATTTTCAAAATTGTACCCACACCATGCCATGAAAAAGCAGCCTATACCATCACACTTCCTCCACCGTGTTTCACTGTTTTCAGTGTGTATCTCGGACGGTGTTATTGATTAGGTGTACCCCAAATATACCTTTTTCCATCCAATCCGAAGCTGTAGAACTTAGATTCATCATTCCATAGTACATTTTTCCAAAAAGACATCGGTATGTTAATGAGTTCTTTAGGAAACGACTTTCTCAGTTTTAACTTTTTCTTAGTCACAAGTGGCATTGTTTGCGCAATGCATTCTCTCAAGTTTTTTTTGCTGCAGACGTTTTCTTACAGTTCTATCTGACACACTAATGGAATGATAAACGAAAATACTGTTCCTTATTTCTTTGGAGCTCGAAAATGGGTTGGCGGTACCAGGTCTGTAGATCACACTGTCCTCTTTCTCTGTGGTTATCCTTGCCCTTGGAGTTCTTGCAATAACAATAGAGCTCCACATGATGGAAGGCATTGTAAATAACTTTTCGGGAACATTGTAGCTGCTTAGATATTTCTGTTACCGAAGTACCGTTAGCTTTCATATTGCAGGTTATCTCCCGTCTCTCTTCTGAGAAATGTGGTCTTCTCCCCATCTCTAGGTGCATCTTTTGATATTTAATCTTACTACAAACTAACGACAAACTTACTTTCAAATAAATTTATTAATAATAATTCAACAATAACAAAATAAAATTAAAAGCACTAAAGAAAATGTGTGCTATTTACGAGGCCAGAAAAAACACGTCCTTTCACACTACTATCGATTATGTCAGTTATTGATGACGTATTGACGGTGAAAAATTACCGTTAACTTTGTATCCATGCTATACTGAGTATGTGTGTTTATTTTTTTTGTCATATTTTGATCATACTTAACGGGAAATAGGAGTTGAACTACGTGCGAAGAAAGTGTGCTATTTATGTGTCCACCACTGTATTGCACAATTTTGGTTGGTTGATATTAGAAAGCATGATGATTGGTGCTCCAACTTTTAATTGCAATACGTGCGGTGGCAGGCCTGGTAAATCCAATGAATTTTAAAATTCTGTAGGATAATTGACCACCTCATCTTCATTCATGTGTTTTGTATTGTTGTACAATGTTTGGAAAAACGTTTCGAATCAATTCTTCTTTTGATTGAACTACATTGTAAAAATTAGTTGGTAACGTTATTAAGCCAGTTTTATTGTCTATCGGCATTTTTCCATCCCCAATTGTCAACAACTATTTTCAAAATTCATTGGCGGATGGATCACACGCACATTTGTGGTTAATGTAAATGTCCTCATATATCTCCACAGAGTGGATGACTTTAAACACGCATTAAGCTCATCAGCAGCGGTGGATCGAAGAATTACTGGCAAAGTTTGCCGGAAATCACCAGCTAATAATATTAAGGCGCCACCAAAGAGCCGTTGATTTTCTTTAATATCCTTCATTGTGCGATTGAATGCCTGCAATGATCTCTTGTGCGCCATAGGACATTCATCCCACACGACAATTTCACACTGTTGCAACACTTTGGCCATTACTGACGTTTTGGTTGGATTTTCGTTGAAGTTCATGTCCAAAGGCAACTTGAGCACAGAATGTGCTGATCTGCCGCCGTCCAACAACGTCGCCGCGATTCCAGATGTTGAAATGAGGAAAGGTTTTCCAGTGATATCAGAAATACGTTCCACCGCTTTTATCTGCCATTGCTCGCAAATCAAAATGTCGTAAACAACTTTTTGTTGTGCGTTTAACTTTGGAACATTTGTTAAAACAAATTGAGTTAAATCATTGCGATCGAAATATGTTCACGCAGCAAATCTCGATTATACAAATCTTGTAATTGCCGATTTGGCGATGGAATGCCTAATTGGGATAACGCTTTGTTTGCAATTGTAAGGCGAATATCTTCGATCATTATAAGACCTTCATTATGCATTTCTGGTGTTGTTAGCAAATGCGGATTCGATGTTGTTATACGCATTCGATTCAAAATATCTTCTGTCATAAATTCTGTCCACAATTTAGATGGGTTTGATAGACTACATGTTGCTATGATTATCACAAATGAATTACATGTGTCCGTAGATATACGTTTTGCATTTACTTGAATAAAAAAGTAATTTTTTTGCAAAAAGGGCCTCCTCCTGCTCATTGTTTTTCTGAACGAATAAAATATCAACTTAGTTTTATTATGTACATATATAATAAATTCAAACTTTTGGATACAAAAAACAACTTAGGGATTTGAGTTCATTTGTATCGCTTGAACAGAAGAGAAGCGATCCTTTGAACAAGAACACACTTGCGTGGTTGGGAACCAGGCAATTGATGGTGCTTCTGAAAATATGCCTGAGCCCGAACTATTGTTCATGTGTATGGCTTTTGCGGCAGCAGTCCATCAGACTAGACTAACGTAGGTCTAACGATGGCGGTGTACATCAAGGATGGTGGCTGGTCTTTGACTCCATTTTTTACCGAAGTTTCTGGTGCATGCGTAAAAAGCAATCGAGGCCTTTGTATGATCAAGTATATTGTTTTCCCAGTTCCATTGAAATTTGATGGACTTTGGACTTTCCTGGCCTGAAACCACGCTGATAGGTTATTGACAAAGGGTTTCAGGCGTTCGGTCGCGCGCTTCTCGTGCTCTATTTTCTTCTTTCGAAGAAGCCTTTTTTGCTTGTAGAGCTCGCGAGCCACTCTTGTCCTTCTTTTTAGCGCCGCTTTGTATGTCTCTTGTTTAGCTGCTTTTGTTTACTTGAATTTTTCGTCAAACCATGGGCTTCTTGGTGGTGGTCTGGCGAAATTATGGCATGTTGTCATTGGTCTTCGGTAGTTGATGATGGTGGCATACACGTTCAAAGGCAAAGGTTCTGGTGGTCTCTTGCTATTGCAGTTTTTCGACGTTATATCTTCTCACAGTCACCCTTATTGTCGTCGTCGCTACGACTCTAAAAAAAAAAAAAAACGACGCCAATGTTTGGCATTGGCGATGACAAATGAACGACATTTGTCGCGGCGCCGATCGACAACAGTCGCCTGAAATGTCAAAGTATGTGGATTGTATTTTTCGGCGACGATCGTCGGTATTGTCTGAGACGTTTTGTGACGACGTTTGTCGTGGAAATGATGTATTTTTGTCGTCGATAATTTTGCGGACAACTGTGTGATTATTTGTTGAAGAAAAGTTGTTAAAGAAGAAAAATGTGTATTTAATTTTTAACTGACGAAATGAAAGAATACATGTCAGTTATAGTATTTTTCAGAATGAAGATAACAAATAAAAGACAATTTCAACACTTATTGCATGAAATTCAAAAACATCCCTTTCGCAAAATCATTTACAAAGGGACTAACAAAAGTGATGTTAATCGCCATTGGAACGGCATATATTTTCACTGAATTATCTTGGCAAATGGCAAATTTGTTTGGAAATTTTGTGCACACGCATTTATGTATTTGCAATTAATCTTTTGTATGCAGCTTTGGAGAGAAGCCAAATATAAAGCTCAATAAAAAGAAAATCAGGTAGTAGGAGGAAGAGAGTATTATCAGAAACAGTTGTGTATCTGACTTGGAGGAAATAATTTCCAGGATTATTTCCTTCGATGGCTTAATAAACTCAACTGCCATTTTCCTAAATACCATTTTATGCCATTTCTCTAAATACATCTCGGCTACAAGTTCAGCCTAAGTCACCATCGTCTCCGTCCATAAAACCTGTTTCATTAGCACCCGCTAAATCATCATCTAGTCCCAGATTAATTTCAACATTTCATTCATTTTCAACCAATTCTTTAAATATTTTCCACCAAGTCACACGAAAAATATAAATTCGTCGACTCAAATGTCAAAACACATGTGTGCAGTGTGTGGAATATAATTGTTCAGAGAGTCGTGTCGTTTTAGTTACGCAATGTGAAATTCCAAACGCCTCGACTCGACAGATGTCGCTAGTCGTTTTCGCTAGAGGACGACGACAATAAGGGTGAGTATTTCTTTCGTGGCGTTTGGGACATCCGCATTAGCACCTTGGCTACAACAAGGTAGTGGTCCGAGTCTATATTGGAGGCATGTCTTAAGTCGATCACAATATGATCAATTTAATTGACCGTTTGGTGATCAGAAGACTGTAATTACCCCTTATGAATATTGAGATGAGGAAACCGTGGAAACCGTGTGCTGGCTATAAGCCTAAGTCCATTTTCCAACTTTCGATTGGAAAGATTGCGCTTGCCAATTGTTTTACCAAAGATGTCCTTCTTTCCTATCTTGGCGTTAAAATTTTACGATTTTATTATTTAGGACATCGCTCGTAAGTTTTGTTGAGACGCAAAAAACATTCTTTGGTGGCGTGGTCCTTCACTTCTGTGGGGATATGGGCGCATATAAAGCTTATGCTGGCGAATTTAGCCTTGATGCGGATTGTCACAAGTTGTTCGCTCAGGTGTCGACGGCTCATGACTTCTTGCCTATGTCTGCCGCGTATGACATCGCATGACATCGTATGAAATCCGAATAAGCTGCATGCGGTTAAGGGTTCGAACATTGCACGTGCAGATGCGAAAGTCATTGTGCGTGTTTCGATTGCTGGGGTCGTCAACAATAAAGCCTAACTGGAACTGTGGACGCCACCGTAGATTCCATCCAGAGAATTCGTCCGCTGCCGTCCGGCACAAGAGGAACTGCCCTAGAGGGATGGCAAAAGCTTCAGCAGTAAAGATTGATGCAAATGTTGGTAGGAAACCCTTGGAGATTACTAAGCGATTCTCGTCCACAATAGATGTAGTTAGGTTGACTTTCAATTATGTGACTAGCTGAATAGAGTTTTATTTTTGGCGTAAATACGAAAAACACAAATAAACCATTTATTATATATATTTTATTTAGATCGAAGCACACGTCCATCCGATAGTTCAGTTGAAAATGAATCGTTCGTCTTTACCTATTCCCAAAGATTCTCAAAATTTCCCGGAGACAATAAAGACGAAGAAACCTTAGAACATGCAGCCGAACATGAATCTAAAGTCGTAAAACGAAAGAAAACGTTAATACTTGATATTAAAAATGAACACGAAAAGTAAGTTGATGAAATATTTAACCAAGAACTGCATAAAATTTATTGATTTGCAGAATTTTAAGGGAGTTGCCTCAATTCTCGGATACAGAAAATACGTCGCCTGCTATTGGACCGAGAGATGCGTCATCCGTGCGTAGTCATTAATGTATGCTAAACAATATAATTTATATTTATTTTGCAGTGCGTCGAGGAGAGTTACGATATTCCTCGTTCACATAATCTGCCTTATCACAATATGAGTCAGTTATTCGATAAAGTAAATAGGGCTGAGAGTCCTTTTGCCTCATCGACACCGAATTTATTATTTGAAGCTGATCTTATGTCGCCAACGAGCTCAAATCGCACCTTACCGCGGCCGCATTGCTACACCAATGCTGCACCTACAAAAATGGAAGGCAATGTATTTCGCTACGATTTTGTTGACAATGTGAGTTAAATTATTCCATTTGAGTAAATAATTTGTTTACAGCGTTTTTTTTTATCATCTAGACTTGTGTGCCTCTAGTAAATAGAAAATTAAAACCTAAAGTTAGCCTTGAAGATAAACCACCGGAGGAAAAGCCTGCAAAACCACCGGTACAAAAGAACGGGCAAAATTTAATAGATACCGCTACGAAGAGCTTATTGTCTATGCAGATATTCAGTAATACAATGGGAGAGAACTGTTCTATGCAGCCACCATCAGTTGACAGAAAATCAAAACCAAATGCATACAAAGTATGTATATAGTTGTCAGATATTTGTTTAAATTATTTTTCTTATATGTTTTGTTTAACAGGGGCAGGGAATTTATCCTCCTACTTGGAACACTCGCATGTCAGGAATCCCAAAGTCAATGCTTCTACTAGGCGAGAACGATGTTTATGTTATGAAAACTCAAACGTTGCCACGCCAACCAAGTGGACATATTTCTAGCATTTATAGTAATACAGTGAATAGGGCAACGTCACTCAGTAAACCTACACCACCGCCCCAAAATAATGAACACAAGTTGCAGTATTTTGATTTGGATGTTTCAAACCCACCTCCAATTAATCGTGCCAGCACGAGTACTAGCAATTTAACTGCGGCAGGATCAAGGACTGTATTATCTGCTGATCCGTCTGCTAGAGAACCAGTAAAAAGCAGTGTAGTCTACAATTTAGTTGATTTCGTTAAAACAGATGCATTTAAAAAAATTCGTGAGGAAAGAAAAATGGGTATAAAAAAATAAAGTAATAAAATCCAAGTTCTTAGCTTTCTTAAGTTTTTTGTTTATATAACTTATAGGTTAATGTATAATATATACACATTATTAGACAATTCCCTAACTATATCTTTCATATATTGCTATCATTTATTATACACAATTTTTTAAATATTTAGTACAAAATAATCGTTAAAAGAAGTGAATCCATATCATATTTTTTGAAAAGAAATGAGTTGCACATTAAAAACACATTGTATTGTATGTTGTTCTTTTATTTGTATAACAAAATTTAATTACCATAAGATTTACCGCTTATAATCATTAATGCTAAAATTAAATTTTGTATTTATACATTTGTAATCATATTCGATATCAGTATCATATGTATACATATGTATATAAGTACAATTTACAAAACAAAAAAAAAACGGATATATCAAAAGCATCTGTTACTCCGTATAAGTATGATTGTATCTCGTCAATGTTTAATATAATAATTAGAAATCGACTAAGTGAATGTTTTCACTAAAGCATCTAGTCATTTCAGTGCAGAAGAAATTTTAAAATTTACCGAAACGATGTTAAAATGAAAATAAGTATAATTTTTCTGCACAATGACGATGGTTTGTTTATATTTTTTGTACATGAAAATAAATCGATATAGTAATTATACATTTATATTTTATAAACATCGATGAATCGCATTTTTTCTCGTCAAGGTATGGGGTGTTGAAATTGAAGATTAAGATTAAAATAGATTGCCCTATTCAAAAAAAAAATAAGTATTTTCGCAATGAGATTTTCCCTGCAATGCACATTTATGTAGCCTTATCTGATATCCGTTCCGAGATCGGAGACATTCTCCGAAAGGAGATGGTGTACAACGTCACACACTCCTACCTGCTATCCACTGTATTTTTACTTGCACCTATACCTATAGGGCAAGTATTGGTTTCGTGAAAAATTTCGAACTTGTGATTTTAATCCAACTTGACATTACTATGATGGAGAAGTCCAAAAAAGTGGGTCCGCCAATTCCGTCTGTCTATCTGTATATTCAAATGCAGCCTAAGCGGCTGAACGGATTTGCTTCAAACTTAATATCTGGGGTCTGTGGGATGATCCCTAGAGGCGAAATTGGAATTTTCATTCTAACTTCAAAATTAAGGGTAGTTTACTTAAGGCCGATTTCACTAAAAATGGATTTTTTCGAAAACGGCTCTAACGATTTTGATAAAATTTCATATGTGAGTTTGTTTGGGCATATGCTATTAGATGGCAACGTTTTGCGCGAAAAATGCGGTAATTTTACAAATTGGCTGTTTCTCGTCTATTTCTTCAGCGATTCGACTTAAAATCAATATCTGAGGTGGGTATGATAAATGCAAAAATATTATATACCAAGTTTTACTTTTTCAAAAAGAGGATGTTCTATTATTTTTCTTAGCATTGTTGCGCATGATATTTGTGGGGACCTATTGCCTTCTTCATCACCATCCTATGTATATGCCATCCCCCAAGGGGTTGGAGAGTAGTTTTAAGCATCGACTCTTCCTTTCTTCGCTGGCATTTTCAAGGTCACGTGTCGCCAATCTGAAGGTATGTCCCTGCCTAATTCCCCGTTTGGTTTTACGCTGGACAGAAAATAAACGTTTATCCATCATCAACATTTTCATTTATAAGAGCAATGTCGATTCTTTTTTCCCTTGTGATTTGTGCAAACGAGTCCTGCGCGCAATGGTTAAGGTTTATCTGCGCGATATTCATCAAGGCTTACTGTTGAGGCCTTTCTTGAATACCGAGCAATTGGCACTAGCGGCCACATGTCCAGCATTATTTAACTTTTCCGTTTTGCATCAAAAACATATTTAGGACTTACTTACTTACTTAGGTTGCGCTACAGTTCGGGATTAACCTGGGCCTCAACTAACAAGCCTCTCCAGTTAGCTCGGTCCGTAGCTAACTGCCTCCAGTTGCGCACTCCAAGTTTGTTCAGGTCCCCTTCAACTTGTGTGCGTCACTTAAGGCGAGGTCTTCCTCTACTGCGTTGTCCCCCGGGTTTGATGGTGTCCATTCGCTCTACATGTCCTAGCCATCTCAAACGACTGATGTGCAGTTTTTTGACTAGGTCGATGTCGCTGTACAGCTCGTATAGTTCGTCGTTGAATCTTCTCCTCCAAAACCCGTGAACGCAAACGGGACCAAATATTTTACGGAGAATTTTTCTCTCGAAACGACCAAGGATATCTTCATCCGCTTTCGATAAAGTCCATGCTTCAGCGCCGTAAAGCAGGACTGGGATGATCAAGGTTTTATATAGAGTCTCCTTCGTTGTTCGGGATAGGGCCTTACTACTCAATTGCCTTCTCAGCCCAAAGAAACACCGATTGGCAAGAGTTATTCTTCGTTTTATTTCTGCCGAGGTGTTATTGTCAGAATTAATAGCAGAGCCGAGGTAGACAAAGTTCCTTACTAGCTCAAAGTTATAGCTGTCGATTGTGACGTTCTGTCCAATTCGTCGATGTTGAGTGTCCCTTCTTGTTGACAGCATATACTTGGTTTTGCTCTCGTTTACCGCTAAACCCATTTTGGCAGCCTCCGTTGCAATACTAGCGAATGCAGTATTGGTGTTCTACCAATAATGTCAAGCTAGTAATTGCACAGACTTTTGAAAGATTGTGCTTCCGGTGTTGGCTTGTGAGTTTCGCACAATTCTTTCAAGTATGATATTAAAAAAGTCACATCTGACGAGTTTGGCAAGGATGCCAAATCTAGACATGGCTCTGTATAACTCGTCTCTATAAATGCTGTCATATGCGGCCTTGAAATCGCAATCGCAATTAGGTTGTTGACGAAGGGTTTCGTTCACACAATATGGCAGATAGGATCTTGTACGCGATATTGAGGAGACTGATACCTCTGTAATTGGCGCAATTTAGGGGATCTCCTTTCTTGTGGATCGGGCAAACGGTGCTGGGATTCCATTCATCAGGCATACATTCATCTGACCAAATTTTAAAAATGAGTTGGTGTATGCTCTCTAACAGGCCATTTCCAGCTGCCTTGAACAGATTGGCTGGTAAGCCGTCAGGTCCAGCAGTCTTGTTGGATTTAAGTTTGGATATTGCTATCCTCACTTCGTTTTGGTCAGGTGGGAAGTTTTGGCTATCATCGTCTATGTCGAATGGTTCATTCTGCCTGGCAGCGGAATGTTGATCTTCGTCGCCGTTATACAGTCTGCAGAAGAAATTTTTCCATATTCTCAGCACCGACTGTGACTCTACTACGAGGTATCCTTCTTCATCTCTACAGGCTTCTGTACGGATATTGTTGGCTTGACACGTTCTTTTTACCTGTTGGTAAAACTTCCGAACATTATTCCTGGAGTATAATCTCTCAATATCTTCGATCGAGCGCTTCTCGTGCCCATTTTTCTTCTTTCGGAGAAGCCGGTGTTCCTCCCGTCTCGTTTGCTCGTAGAGCTCACGAGCCACTCTCGTCCTTCTTTGCAGCGCCGCTTTGTATGCCTCTTGTTTAGCTGCATTTGCTTGCCGGCATTCTTCGTCAAACCATGGGTTTCTTTGTGGTGGTCGAGCGAAACCCAGCACATCAGTTGCGGCACTT
This sequence comes from Xylota sylvarum, assembly GCA_905220385.1. Taxonomy (NCBI): domain Eukaryota; kingdom Metazoa; phylum Arthropoda; class Insecta; order Diptera; family Syrphidae; genus Xylota; species Xylota sylvarum. Next base: position 39,689,667 of record LR999959.1, read on the forward strand.
CTGATGGCATGTTGGCAGCGTTGCCATTGGTCCTCGGTATTTGATGCTGGCGGCATAGGAGTTGTAGCGAGATTTCGGGATACGCGTTCGGCAAAGGTTCTGGGGATCTCTTGCGATTGCAGCTTTTCAACGTTATATTTTCTTACTGTATTTCTTCTTTGTTGTGACGTTAGGGATACCCGCATTCGTACCGTAGTTGCAACAAAGTAATGATCCGAATCGATGTTGGCTGCTCGGAAGGTTCGGACATCCAGAATACTGGAGGCATGCCTTACGTCGGTCGCAATGCGATCAATTTGGTTGACCGTTTGATGATTAGGAGACCGCCATGTCCCATTGTGGATATTGAGATGAGGTAACCGTGTGCTTGCTATAGTGACGTTTCGCCCCGCAGCGAAGTCAATAAGTCTAAGTCCGTTACCGGACGTGGTGCCGTGGAAGCTTACCAATCGTCCTACCAAAGATGTCCTCCTTTCCTGTCTTGGCGTTAACCCAGAACGATTCTAACGTCATATTTAGGACATTGCTCATAGGTTTTGTCGAGGAGCTAACAGTATATTAACTAAGCTAATATTTAGGACTATCGTGAATAAAATTCTCTCCGAAATGTTTCTCATTTTCGAAAAATAAGTATAGTCAATGCAATTCAAACTGGAAAAAAAGTTTTCCCAGGAAAAATTGGTATCGTGAACAAAATTTCCACCGAAAGCATCAATATAATGGAGATAAGTTCATAAGTTCAAAAAAACGTGCGTGGTAGGTCTTAATTACGGAATACATTTCGTAACAAACCAATAATGATAATGCATTAATTTATGGAATATGAAGACTGTTTGATACGTTATTCTTTGAATATATATGTACATATGTATATGTAATTTAATTTTTAGTTTCAATTTGGGTTGGGGAGTAAAACCCCCATTTATTTCGAAGTAATACAAGCTAAGACTTAAAAACTAACTTACAAACTAGGACCTAAAACTCATTCAGGGTAGGGAATATGGTAAATTGAAGGCGGGAAGCACTTCTGTTGAGTTCGAAACCGGAAATATTTGAATTAACTTTCCACAACATTATTCGGTCGGTAAATAGAAAAGACGACGGCATCGTAAATTACGGGGGTTTATTTTGAAGAAAATAGGGACGCACAATCGATGGAAACTAGGAGAAACCAATAGATGAAGAGAATGTCGGCTATATCTGTGCGATCCTCAGGGGATTGAACTATGGATATAGGTTGGCCGTAGTGAAGTTAAAGTCGGGAGGGGGATGGATTGAAAAAGTGTCGAGGTCATGTTAAAGGAGCTAAACGGCTGCTTTGTGAGACACCAGAGGTAGCCAAAAAAGGAAGAGTTTGGCTTTATGAGAAAGTTTTGCAATGGGGCGGTAATTAGTAAACTCATTCTTTCATCCCTTCTTATATATCGGAGTTATGAAAGAAGTGTTCCAAACTTGAGGAAATTCTCCTTGTAAAAGGGATAAACGGAAGAGCTTGGAAAGGGGGAGCAAGATATTGGAGGAACAATTTCTGAGAAATATGGTGGGGATACCACAATTTAGATTCTTTAACTTGTTATCAATTAGAAATGGTTGGAAAGCTTGGGAGTGAAAGTGGCCAGTGGAGAAGTTATGTAGATGACTTGTAAGATGGGTCGACAAAAGATTGTTTCAAAAAGGTGGCAAAAAATTTGCAATGGTATGTGGAACGATTGATGAATTGTTTTCGAAAGTGAGGGAGGTAGGGTAACCGTTGCATTGATTTTTATAATTCACAAATTGGAAGAAAGACTAGGGTAGTTTTTTAGTTTCGTTTACGTATTATTTAGATTGCGCTGAGATAGATTTAGTGCGAAGAAAAACTGCCCATAACTTGTTTCTCTTGTTTCGTAAGGAACGAAGTCTACGATTATACCAAGGAGGGTAGGTGGGTGATATTTTATGTAGAGAAAAAGGGACATTAAGGGAGATAGCATTAAATATTTCTCTGTTAAAAATGTATAGGGCATCATTTAAAGATAGATTGACAAACTCAAAGGAAGACCTACTGAGATAGGCCTTAATTTTGTGGAAATTTGCTTTATTGAAGTCATAAGAAGGTAAAGCTGAGGATGGAGGACTGGCATTGAGAGTTATGGATAAATGAGAGAAAATCTTTATCCATTTATCCACAGAAATTACTCAGCCCTATCCGAAAAGTTATGAATCGTAAGAAAATTCTGATTGAGAGTGAAGTTTTAAGTTTTTGTGTCCTAATTATTAAATACAATTTGACAAGGTACAATTAAGTTGGCTCAACAATTGCAGACGAGGGATTATAAAATATTTTACAATATTAATTCTTGGCTTTAATCGCTCAAACAAGTGACAAAGTACATAAAGAAAAGGGGGCCGCTTTCCATTATGGCCACCTCGCAAAAATTTTGAAAAAAATATTTAATATTTAAATAATATATTGAATGGGCTCCTAAACACGAATATGACAGTTGTTGACATACCGTTAGCGGAGCGACGAAGTCTCGTAAGCGTCTAAACTCTGCGGAGAAAAGTGTGAAAACCCTGTTATCGAGCGAAGCGAGCCACCCACCCCAAACTCGCTTATAGGCGCCTGCCTGACAGTTGTTGATATTTGAAACAAAAAAAAAACAAAAATATGTTTCACATTTATTGCATATTTCTAGGGAATTACGAATATACCCTCCTTATATGTATCTAACAATGAAACAATAAAAATGGTCACTCTTCTAGGAATATGATAAATAATTGACACGTTCGTTGAATCGGGTAAGTATCCATGTGCATCCAGGTGCAAGAATGCCTCAGGTGGAAAATAACCACTCACCAAGAGTTTCTGAAATACTCAGGGTTAGGGTAAAACAAGTCCGATACTAGTTCGTTCTCTGTAACGTTAGCTGACCGCGCGAAATGATTCCTCACAAGATCCAGGATGACATTGTCGATTCTGGATACACCGGAAGCATCCAATAGTCTCTTATTAGAGATGTAATGCCGAAAGTATACATTCGCATACAGGCTCGAAGAGATTTTCTCTCAAATAATCGCAGTTTTTCCATGTAAGATGGACTTATGTTCCACCATACTGGACTCGCATAAGTCAGAATAGGACGAACGAAGGCTTGGTAACATATGACCTTCACATCGGATCTTAGATAGCTGGAGAAGAATAGACGTTTGAGAGACATAAATGCCTTTCTTGCCTTTTTTAACTGAATATTTACGTACAAGAACTTGTACAAGAACTTGTCTAGATATTTCACAACGGTCTTTGACTTGATGCAAAGACCATTAGCACTCTTTATTTGCAAATTCTTCCAGTTGCGTCTCAAGTCTGAATTACCACGTCGTATTGGGATGCGGAGCAGTATAATTTCACATTTTTCTTCGTATATTTTGAGCTTCCACTTTGAGCAGAAAGTCTGAATTTTATCAAAATTTTTTTGTAGTTCAGTCTGTATGTCTTGTATTTTTGAACTACTTGCATACAAAGTAACATCGTTAGCAAACGCTAACTAATTACCAATGTCCGTAAGCATTTCAGAAATGTAAATAGGAGCGGTGCCGTGACTGTGCCTTGTGGAAGAACATTAATGATATTAAAAACTTTAGTTGTCGTGTATTGTCTATCAGTTACAACAAATTTCTTCTCATATACCACAGACGCTGTCATCTTTACGAGATGAATCGGAAATTCATATCGCAAATTAACCTGTCGATCCAAACCATGTCGAAGGCTTTTTCGATATCCACTAGGTAGGCACCTGTACATCGTTTGGCATTGAGATTCCAACAAACGTCTGAAATCAGTTTTGTAATAGCATGCACCGAAGAATGGTTTCTTCTAAACCCAAATTGGTTTCGCGGTATAATCTCCTTTCTATCCCAAACGAACAAAATAGACTTACTAATAATAACTTCAAAAATCTTTCCGATATTTGGCAGGAGACTAATTGGCCTATAGTTAGAAGGATCAGAAGGATCCCTCCCCTTTTTTACTATTGGAAAAACATTCGATGTTTAAACTCGGGAAGTAGTTGTTGTTTAATAAATTGTTAAATATAATGCAATATTGCCGTATGATTTCGTCCGGTATATGCTTTAGGATTAAACCACTTGATTTTTTGTTATTCAGTTGCTTGAATATAAATGTGAATTCGTCTAGTGCTGTGAAGTAATTGTGTGTCTGTTCATCTGTTAAATGATCGGCTTTTAATCGCTCAGAAAATCTCAGAAGAGTTGGTGTATCGCTAGTGCGAAACCTCAACAGTTCGTCATTTACTTCGCTAGTTATGCAGCTAGGGAGTGTTATATTCTTTACACAAAATGGAAGGGGCCTACTGTTTAATACCGTGTTCGAAGGGCAACTTTCTATTTTCATGACAGTCTTACTCTCGGATGTTTGTCAGATGCTCGCGAGATGTGGGGCAGTGAAAGAAATTTTAGGTGTTCTCTGGGAATTGAATCTCGAACTACTCGCTCCGTAGTCCAACGCATTAATTTTGTAATTTATTTATACTTTAAATAAATTTATAATAATAATAATAATTCTTGGATTTATTTAATCTATATTTACATGAATTTATGCATTTTATAATACACAAAGTTCTAACTATTTATCAATGTTGTGTTGTGAAAAGAAAGGAAAGAGAAAAGAAGAGAAAGAAATGACGAAAATGGGGGCGGAGTTACGCGCGGTGATGGCTGTTGAATGTGTTTTGTAGAATTCACTGTTTATGATGTCATCGAATCTGATGTCGATTAGCGCTCTTCTGCTAAGGTGTCGATGGCTGGGCTCGATGTGATGTCTGAGGAAAAGTTGAATCTCTTCGTTCGGATGATTTGATAAGATTTCTCATGATTTTTGTAGGTGTTTGTATCATATGTTCGTTGATAGGTACTATTCCAGCGCTCTCGTAAAGAGTTGAGTTGGAGTAGTATTTCAGTCAAGCTGGTCGTCGCCAAAGGCCAGTACATGCTCGGAGGACTTTCCTTGCAAGCATCTGAAGCTTTTCATTGAGGATGGCGAAATGGTGAACCATATGGAACAACCATATGTAACGACCGGTCTGAGGAGTTGTTTATAAATCTTGAGGCAACCAGTTATCTATCATCTGCCAATCCAAGACAACTAAAAATTTTTAGTTGTTTCTCTAGTTGTCTGCGCATTTTGGTTGTATTATGATACACAACTCAGTTGTGTGTTGGTTGTGTTAACTATCAAAACCATACAACCCCTATTTTGCAGTTGACGTGGTTGTTGTGGAGTAAGAAGATTGTTTTTTATTGTGAAAATGGAGAAATTTACGTAAATACATATAAAATAAAATGTTATACAATGTTTAAAAGTAATTTTGCAGGCTGACAGTTACAAACAAACATTTGAAAGGTTCATTGGTTTACTGGAGGAAGATCCAGAGTTAGCCCAGGCAAGTGACAATTTGATAGCAGCAAGCTAGAACCTCTAAATTCTAAAACCTACATATTTCAACATCACAGAAACCATTGGTGCTAAGTCTGATGTCATTTTCCAAAGAGAGTACTTGGAGTGCACTACGAAGACGAAAAAATACGTCCAAACATGTTCCATTGGCTCTTCGGAGTGATATTTAAGGGGTGTTTTTCGATTCCTAATTGCATTTCGAAGTGCACTCGAAATACGGAGAAGTCGGCAGAAACAACAAATATAAACAATAATTGATAAAATTATAATAAAAATGTGATGGAATTCTTAAGGGATTTGTGTTTGTCTTCATCTTTATTTTACCACCAAAAATCTAAGAGCAACAGCCAGTTTCAAGATTGGTGGTATTGACGCACCGTAGTTCTTAATAAATAGTTTACTTCATTTAAAAGGTACAAAAATGCTTCTTTTACTACGTATAGGTATATGCAAAGTTGAACCTAGGTTGAACCTGGATTGAAATTCATATACAGTGTTGACCAAAACTAAAGCACGAAATTATCTCGATTTGGAAATTACTTAAAAAAATTCAAAAAACTCATGATAATTTTCTAATTTTTATTTTTATACCCTATCCTAAGGGTATATTAAGTTTGACACATAGTTTGTAACATAGAGAAATAATCGAGATAGACCCTATAAAGTATATATATTCGTGATCAGCATCAATAGCGAAATCGATTGAGCGATGACCGTCCATCCGTCCGTCCGTCCGTCCGTATGTCACCGCTTTTTGGGCCTTAAATTTTGAGCTAGGACGATGAAATTTCATATCTGGGCTTCTGAGAAAAAGACACAGTACAAGTGTAAAAATTTTTGAAATTCGACCACTGCCACGCCCACTTTTTCATAACTTCACTAAATTCAATGAAACCGAAAAATTTTGTTAAGACCAAAAATTTAGGCATTTAGATTCCCTACAATCCACCCATACAAAAGTTTTGGCCACGCCCACTCTTTGGGGGCGTTTTCATCACAAAACCGAGTTTTGGGCCTTACATTTTTAACTAGGACGATGAAATTTCATATCTGGGCTTCTGAGAAAAAGACACAGTACAAGTGCAAACATTTTTGAAATCCGCCCACTGCCACGCCTACTTTTTTATAACTTCACTAAATTATATGAAACCGAAAAATTTTGTTAATACCAAATATTTAGGTATACAGATTCCCTACAATTCACCCATACAACAGTTTTGGTCACGCCCACTTTTTGGGGGCGTTTTCATCAAAAAACCGATTTTGATAAAATTTTACATGTAACATCCTCAAACGTTCGACATTATAGCTATATTTGAGTACAAAATGCAATTTGGCCAGGGTAGGTATAGGGTATCATACGATCCGTTCCAGATGGATTGTAGCTTTTCTGTATGTTTTCTCTATGTTACAAACTATGTGTCAAACTTAATATACCCTTAGGATAGAGTATAAAAAGTCTCCCGCTTGTAGCATTTTAGCGTAAAAAATTGCGCTACCAAATTCCCTACAATCGATATAAGAGTGTTTGACTACCAGTCGTAAGGAAAGCCCAGTTAAATAAACGGAAGCGTTAGCGCAAACAAATGCGAGAAAACTTGAAAGTGGAGTGTAATGTGTAAGCAAGCAGGTACATTTTGTTTCGAACTCGAGATTTTAATCAAACGTGACATTACTATAATGGAGGAGTCCAGAAAAGTGGGTCCGCCAATTCCGTCTATCTGTCTGTCTATATGTTCGACTGCAGCCTAAACGGCTGGACGGATTTACTTCAAACTTTATATCTGAGGTTTGTGGGATTTTAAGACCGATTTTACTAAAAATGGATTTTTTCGAAAACGGCTCTAACGATTTTGATAAGATTTCATATGCGAGCTAGTTTGGGCATATCCTATTAGATGGCATACCACGAAAAATGCGTATAACGGTAATATTAAAAATTGACTGTTTCTCGGATGTTTCTTCAGTGATTGGGCTTAAAATTAATATCTGAGGTAGGTATGACAAATGCAAAGATATGACAAAAATTGTAAAAAATTAAAGTTTTTTTAAAATTGTTACTAGAAATCGAAAAAATTTGTTAAAACAAAATTAATAGACCTTGAATTTCTCTATAATTTACCTGAACGCCACATACGGCCACGCCCACTTTTTGAGAGCATTTCTACAAAAGAATGATTTTGTGAAATATCCAAGATACGTCAGTTCAATGTTATCAATTCCATCGAAAATGCTCATTTTATTAGACTTCATGTGTAAGAAAAACAAGACTTGAATTTCATTATTTATAAGACTGAAAACTTATAGCAATAAGGTGCAAGTTCGTACGACACAGTCGTGCACTTTATTTTTTTGTACTTTCGTATGTTTCTGTTTCTAGGGAAATTGCAGTAAGAATGCGTGTGCTTACTTGTGTCGTTATTTGATTGAATAAACAGTGTTATTGAATCCCAAAAGTTCAGTGCGAAAATTTTTAATTTATTATTTTATATTTATATTTTATTTTAAACTTCCCCAGCTTCCACGCAGCTAACCCAATGCTTAAGACCAGGAATCGCCACTGATATACGGACGATCTGTTATTGTTTACCAAATGTAACAACTTAAATACAACCAAACTAACCTTTCTAAAAATTCTATCAGAACTAACAACCTGGTGTAATCTATCTGGTTCAAAGCTTTCAAACGATAAAAGTAAACATTTACATATATGTATGTATATGCAGGAAACGCAATTGTAATAACTTAATTTAAATAACTTGCACATATCCAATGTAAATTGCCTTAGTACATATATTAGAAATAATCTTTGATTGTAAATTTAGTTTTAAGAAACATTGTATCGAACTGAAAAAAGCCTAGCAGTCAGGTCAACATAATTAAATATCTCGCATCCAAATATAGTTCCGCACACGTAAATACTCTTACCAGAGTAAGTAGAGCATTAATCCTCGCAAAAATCGATTATGGACTACCAATATATGGAAAATGCGCTAAATCGACCCTCCAATCAATATCACCACCCTAACATGCTGCCGTCCGTACCAGTTTAAGAGCCTACAGGACAACTCCCATAAAAATCTACTGACTGAAGCTGGCCTATCTTCTCTTCAAGATCGTTTCGAATACCTCATATCAAATTTATTAATAAAAATTTCAATTACAAATAAAACGTCTTTAAACCAGGATGCCAAATTAGTTTTTATTCCCAAATGTCCCTCCGCTATTTACAATGCTTTATCGCTAATCAAAAACTTACAACATACATACAACCTGCACCGACAGTCAAACCACCCGAAAATCTCCCACCGTGGCTACTATCAGAGACATCCGTCATAACTTCAATAACTTCCGTCAATCTACATGCAGCACTACAAACAATTAGCAAATTCCTACAAGTCAAAAAACTGGAGCTTTTGCCGTTGTAAGTGAAGGGAATAGTCTTATATCGGCAGGACTTCTTCCACAAACGGATCTCGTCTTCTTCAAACACAAATACCCTCGTATGCACGTACATCCTATCAACGGTTACGGCAGTTAAAAACATCAACAACAAAACACCAATCATCCAAAATATCCAGAATATCCTAATCCAAAAGAAAGACACATTCAAAATTCTTTGTGTTCCCGGTCACGTTGTCATCCGAGGCAACGAGGCTGCCGATTCTACCACAAAAAATGCCCTACATCAACCTCTACAAACATTTTTTTCCATCTAACCCAAAGGACATCTTGAAGCAAATAAAAAACTACTGGGTAACCCGCAGAATTGAAAACTGGTCCCAATACTCACACCACTACTGCTCAATAAATCCACTAGCCAAATATGTAGAATACCCTCCAACAACATCACACCATGGTCACTCACGAACACCTTCTCTCCAGAAACGATCCACCTATCTGCCATTCTCCTCTCTCTCCACTCAACACATTTTCCGCTGCATCAAAATCAAAGAAAGTTCAAAAAAAATCATTGGCAACCTACAACTAATTGATATACTGAAACACCCATCAGAAAAAAACATTAGAGATCTTTACAAAATACTAACTGAACTCAACCTCGTAAACTTAATCTAATCGAATTAATCCTCTAGCCGAAAGCCCTGGCAGCTAGTGCTATGAAATTAGTATTCGAATTGTAATTTATTACATTTTTAATAAATAATAATAATAATAAATTTACATAGTATTTGGACGTTCTAAAGGGTTGGAATGATACTTTTTATACTTTACTTATTTGGATGCATGCGCAACATTAAGTAGCATCTTCCTTTTCATGGTCGTCATCAAGAAAAGAAGACTTAAGTGCTTTATATTTTTGCATTTCGTTTAATATTAAAATGATTACCGACTACTTTTTGAAGTTTCTTCTGTTTCCATCGAAATGTCAGTGTCAATTTTTTATTTTTGTGCTTTAAGTTGGCTGCATTAGCCCAACTGAAAATATGTAGTTGTGTTCCATAATTCCAAAAATTAGTTCGGTTGTATTGAAGTTAAGTTGTGTGCAAGACAACACAACTAAGTTGAGTTGTGAATCATAATAGGGGTGTAAATCATGTATTCACCCTTATTATGACTGGCATTACGCTCATCATTAAGAAACGACAGTTCGAACTCGGCATTATAACTGGCGTTACTCCAGTCGTTTTACGACATTTCCGACAATTGTCGTTTTAAGTTTTGTGGAACGTAATTTTTGTTCGACAGTTGGCGTTTTAGTGTGGCAAAACGCTTAATTAAACGCCTGTTTTTGTCGTTAAGAAATTAGTCAAGGCGTCGCATTGAAAAAAAGGTAAAAATGTAAGTTTTCTTTAATTTTTCCATATAATTTAGTTTAATTTGTATGTGTTTAGGGTAAAAGTTACAAATAATAGACAAATGAGACGTCGGGTAGAACTCATATAAACAAATATTTGTTTGGCTACCAATTTTAAAAGAGGCGTACGACAAACGGTTTCGCAGAAAACTGGGTGAGGAGAGGTAGCTGCTGTCTTTAATTGCTTAGGATCACCGAATTGAGATGATAAAGAATGGCATTCGCATTACATCCGTTTTTCGAGCTTCCTCTTGGTCTTCATCATCGTTACTCCACCGCAAAAATATCGAAATGCTGTCCATATTTGTTTTTTCTAATTTTATTTTGAACAAAAACCGTCAATTATTTTACTTATGGACTCAGGGAAATAAAAAATAACGTAAGCAGCAATTTCATATAGCAAAATTTAAGTCAATCAGTGTCAGTTTTTTCTGTGGAACGTATGTGGAACGACACTCAAGGCGTTTCGCTCTCATAATTCCGACACTAAAACGCCACTAAACCGCCACGACTGAAAAAACGACAAGAGTCGATGAACTAAAACGTCAGTCATAATAGGGGTGATTAAGCTTCTCAATACAATAGGCAACTGTAATTCATGTTTGTTTTTATACCCTATCCTAAGGGTATATTAAGTTTGACACATAGTTTGTAACATAGAGAAATAATCGAGATAGACCCTATAAAGTATATATATTCGTGATCAGCATCAATAGCGAAATCGATTGAGCGATGACCGTCCGTCCGTCCGTCCGTATGTCACCGCTTTTTGGGCCTTAAATTTTGAGCTAGGACGATGAAATTTCATATCTGGGCTTCTGAGAAAAAGATACAGTACAAGTGTAAAAATTTTTTAAATCCGCCCACTGCCACGCCCACTTTTTCATAGCTTCACTAAATTATATGAAACCGAAAAATTTTGTTAAGACCAAATATTTAGGCATTCAGATTCCCTACAATCCACCCATACAAAAGTGTTGGCCACGCCCACTTTTTGGGGGCGTTTTCATCATAAAACCGATTTTTGGGCCTTACATTTTTAACTAGGACGCTGAAATTTCATATCTTGGCTTCTGACGAAAAGATACAGTAGAAGTGTAAATTATAGATCCTATCCAACGTACTGTGTGAACGTCTGAAGCCTTTCTGCAGCACACTAATCGGCACGTACCAGTGTGGCTTCCGGCCCGGCAGATCGACGATCGACCAAATTTTCACACTAAGGCAAATCCTGGAAAAGACCAACGAATTTCAAGTCGAGACTCACCATCTCTTCATCGACTTTAAAGCCGCATATGATAGCATTCATCGTCTTGAGCTCTACAAGGCGATGGCCGAATTCGGGATCCCGGCTAAACTGATCCAGCTGTGCCGCGTGACGCTGGATAACACGCGGTGCAACGTGCAATTCGGCAACAGTTCCTCTGAACTATTCCAAACATGCACCGGATTTCGGCAAGGGGATGCGCTATCATGTGACTTCTTCAATCTTGTGCTGGAACAGATAGTGCGCAGGGCAGGTGTAAACACGGAAGGCACTATCTTCAACAAATCTGTCCAGTTGCTGGGATACGCAGACGACATCGACATCATCGGTCGCTCCCAGCGCGCCGTGTTAGAGGCTTTTACGGCAATTGAAGAAGAGGCGAAACGTGTTGGCCTTGAAGTGAATGAGGACAAAACCAAATACATGTTGTCAACAAACAAAGAAGCATCTGTCCACCGCCTAGGACAAAACGTCACTGTTGGCAACAGTAACTTCGAAGTGGTTAAGGAGTTTACCTACCTCGGAGTAAATATCAACTCCACGAATGACAACTTAGTGGAGATTCGACGAAGACTTACCCTAGGAAACCGCTGCTACTTCGGTTTGGCGAAACAAATGGGGTCAAAACTCCTAACTCGAAAGACGAAATGTATGCTCTACAAAACTTTGATCCTGCCAGTTCTGCTGTATGGAGCCGAGTGCTGGACGATAAGCAGGAGAGCAGAGCAAATACTGAACACTTTCGAAAGAAAAATTCTTCGTCGGATATTCGGTCCCGTATGCGAGGAGGGCGAATGGAGGAGAAGATATAACCGCGAACTCTATGAGCTGTACCAGGATGTGGATGTAGTCCAAAAAGCCAAAACACGTCGACTACACTGGCTCGGCCACATCGAGCGAATGGACAATAATGCTCCAGCAAAGAGGATCTTCGAATCACAGCCCCCAGGTTCGAGAAGACAAGGAAGACCGAACCTCCGTTTTAAGGATCAAGCTATCGCGGATGCCAGAGCGCTTGGTCTAGATAACTGGAAGCAGCGTGCCCGGGATCGAAGAGAGTGGAAGGCTGCTGTGTCTCAGGCAGAGACTCTTCACGGGTCGGGAGCCCGTTAAGTAAGTAAGTAAGTAAATTTTTTTTACATCCGCCCACTGCCACGCCTACTTTTTTTTAACTTCACTAAATTATATGAAACCGAAAAATTTTGTTAAGACTAAATATTTGGGTATTTAGATTCCCTACAATTCACCCATAGAAGAGTTTTGGCCACGCCCACTTTTTGGGGGCGTTATCATCAAAAAACCTATTTTGATAAAATTTTATATGTAACATCCTCAAACGTTCGACATTATAGCTATATTTGAGTACAAAATGCAATTTGGCCACGCCCACTTTATAGAGAGGAGGATAGGGTATCATACGATCCGTTCCAGACGGATTGTAGCTTTTCTGTATGTTTCTATTTGAATTCATTCAGAAACAAATATACAAGCAAGAAGTCGATCCAACATGATTTTATAATTTTGTCCAGCTAGATTTGCGATTCACCACACTGCAGCGTGAGGTTAAATTTAAACCTCTCGCTGAAATGGATTCCAAGGTATTTAGTTGATGGTTTTGTTGGGACTTCTGGAGTGTGAGCCGTAAGTTGGAGCAGCGGGTACCGAAACCTGCAAATTTGGAAAATTGGCCCGCCTTAGGTTGTCGATAGCGTGAGGATTTAATTTAAACCATTCGCTGAAATGGATTCCAGCACGATTGAAATACATAACTTCACGACTATATACATGCGTACTTATGATACTTACTCTACCTGCTACTTGCTCTCTACTTACCATCTTTTTAGTCAAAATTCCACAATCACAATAAAATATATAAAATAAAAAATTATTTTTAGCTGTTTAATGATTTATTTATTTGCATTAGCGAAAAAAAGTTCACTGTTCTATTCATACACATTTCGTATAAATTAATGTACTTCTTGATAGCTGCTACGTACGAATATATTTGAAATATGTTTTTGTATCAAATTTAATAATAAGTCATATAAAATTTGTAAGATTAAACAAAAACTTGTACAGTTTCGTACTACATAAGTGATTAACCGAATTTTAGGCATAACATTCTACGCATGATGTTTATTTTTAAATATGAAGACCTACATGATCTCTATATAGTCGTATTTATTTTGCATTGTAATAAAGATATATAAAGTGTTTTTGGAAGTTTCCATAAGAAGGAAGTCTGTGAAATGTTACGTCTTAAATGATTTATGTATTAAAATTTTGCATTTGGTCTCCAATATGATATCAAAACTTACTAATATTTAAAAAATGCATATGTTTATTGAAGCATCATTTCCGCTAAGTCGCCAAGTTCATATGGAAATGTATATTTCTCATACATATTCTATAGCATTATGTTTTGGTAATATTTATTAACCGAAGAGCTGTAAAACAACAAGTTCATAAGGTACTCAATGATTTCTTTGTAATTAAAACTGAATTAACTAAATTAGTGCGTCTGTGCAGGTTTATAACAAATTGCAAATAAAACTACATAAACAATCATAAGATGAACAACAAAATAAAAGCAATTAAATAGATTAAACATATGTATAATACTAAAGTTGTATGTATATCTTGCCATTACACTATGTCAGGGCTAAATGCATTTATAACACTTTATATTAATATTTTAACGTCAGCAATATAAATTACCAGAGCTTATTATGATAGAATTTCAAGTCATAATAGCCCTGGTCGGTGAACCCTTCTCCAGATGAAACTGTTGACATCGCGTCAGTGTTGTCTGGTGGCGGTGGGGAAACTAATTTACCAGGAGGACGATTAATTTTCACTATACCAAATTCATCTGTTTGCTCCTGATCGAATTCCATTTTATTTGTAGGTGTAACTGCCATACCTACGTTGAAGGAAATATTTTTAAGACCTGTGTGTTGTTTGCTTAGCTGAAATGAGGTTGGTTTTTTTAGTTGTGAAAAGTTGTCAGCAACAGTATCTGCTTCGATCCTCGGTTCGTCACTAGCTAAATTCGGTGATATGTTATTTATATTTTCTTCATGAATATCTAATTTTGCTTCATCTGTAGCTTCCAGGTTATTCTCCTGCTCAATATCTTGTTCAGACTGAGAAGTCTGCAAAGTTCGCAAATCTTCACAAACTGAGTCTATTGCAATCTCGTCTTTCACAGCATCATCAGCTTCATTCACTTTGCTGTAAAATATGTGTGGTAGGATATATTTTGTAAATACGAATATTTTCTTTAAAGGCGGTATGTAGAATAAAGACAAAAAAAAGCAAAAGTACAAAAATGATAGTGTACATTGTTCATGTGGACATAATTTACAACATATTGTTATATTGCATAAGTAAAATAAATCTTATAAGAACGTAGAATTTATACAAAAATATAAAAAACTATTCTCAAACCTTATCCTAAAAAAATCCTATCAAATAATAGAAAGGAGGTAGAAAATGACCACGAGTGTTTACTTTGAATTATAGCATCCATGATCAAATAAAGAGTAACGGTATTCGAAAGTACCATCCACCCATTGCCATATTTTCCAGTTAACATCGACATACGTTCGAAGTTATTGTATCTTAATCCAAAAATATAGTAAGCCACGTTCACCTTATTAGGGCTGCATAGAAAGGAGGATAGGGTATTTATCAAATTTATGGCGCTTAATACAAGCAGTTTTTGCAAGCAAAGATTTGCTCATGCTGCTTCCACTGTCTTATCACTTAGCGCTGGTGTAGGTAGTTAGAAAGGGTGATCCAACCACCTTACACATCGGCAGCACAATGGACCTTTTCTGGTCTAAGTGCATCCACATCGAGGGCCGGTTTTAACCAACCAACCAAGTAATTAGAGAAATAAAGAATTCAAACAAACTAATACAATATTTAGCAACATACAGTACTGCTACGTATTACCTTTTTAAGATCAAGTTTACATCAACGAGGGAAGAGTTTTAATTATGTAGTCTCCTCACGCGGCTGGTGAGGATGGGCTAATGGGCTAATGCATGGCGTAATTTGTTCTATGATGTGATACTTGCAGTAAGTTTGCGTTATGCTATTACCCGTGAATGTTAAATCTAATTAAGGACAGTAAATTGGGTGCTTTTATTTGACCTGACGAAAGGTCTTGAATCATTATAAACCCGTCAGTGGTAAAATTTGAAGTACTTTTATACACTTTGTCTATGTCAAATGGATCTTTCTATGGAAGCTCTTTTAGTACAAATCGAATAAAATTTCGCTGAATGGGCTCTATTAGATTTGTTTTAAGCTTATACCTGAGAAGCATACTCTAGATCTGGACGGACTAATTAGTTACATTCAGCCATATCGGCAATTCCGGCTATCTTGGATTTCCATAGGAATTAATTTCTCCCTGACTATATTCGAAGTAATGTTCTGTTTTGATGTTTGAAAAATTCTATAAAAATTAGTAACACCGAATAACATTTATATTAAGGACTGTAGCTTGGATTTGAAGATAATTATTAATTTAGAACGAAGTCTAATTTCTATTTCCATTAGAAGAAGTCTAACCCTTTGGAGTTACTACAAGCAATACTAGTTGAAACAATGTTAGAAGAAAGCAAAGCCTTTATCCACATAGTTTTGCATTTTTTTATAGTTCGCTCTTAAAGATTTCATCTGTGTGATTTTGGTTAAACAAACCAATGTACAAAATTTTTGGGATTTGTCTAATTTCTTATCGCTCACTAAAAAGACCTTCGGTTTTACTCCTTTGATAAAAGTTAACCAAAAAGAATTAGAAAGGGAGCATAGTGATGTACTAATGCAGTCCACATTTTCCGAAGACTTGTCTGCAGTTTTGTTTCTTTAAAACTACACTTAGTTCAACGTGGATAGAAGAAAGAAAAAAAAGAATATACTCTCACGTTGTTTCTACGCTAAAGTTCTTCAACAAAGAGGCAACGCGAGAAATCGGGGGAGTATCTTCCCCTCTTCGAAGATTATTTATGTAGCGAAGCTCTTGATATCGGGATTGAAGAAGATTCCGATCATTCTGGTTTATTAAAACAAATTTTCATGTCGGTGTGATGAAATATACTTCCCAACCAAAAGCTACCAACGCATTGTGAACTAGCACGATGCAAATGATATTGGTTACACTTTTTGGATTAGCTTTAAAATATATTTCGTGAATATTCGGCTGTCACCAGCACCACAATTGTTTAGGAAATGATTAATTATCTGAGTTGCAATTAATTTGTTATGCATTGTTTCAGATTAGCAAAAAAGAAACTGCGCATTGCATACACATTCGAATACGCAATCGCATCGTGTGTTTGCAGCACCACAGTCACAATGCGCATTTTGTTTGAATTTAGGAAAGCAGCTTTAATAATATACTATATACTATTTATAATATAAAAACCATAAACTTGTTTTAATATGTACATATGTACATACATATAATTATGTATTTATAATGTGCGAACGTTGATCGAAAGCCATCGAGAAGTCTGTGTAATCGCAATCTACTTCCTGTCCACTTTCTAGCGCAGTAGAACCATTTAATTTTTCCGAAAATTCGAGGAATTCTTGTGAATGTAACTTTTTGTGCTTTCTATAACTCTCACTTAAAGTACATACATATATATATGAAAACAGAATTTATCTACAGAGATACATAACTACGGTTTGATAACGTTAAAAAATCAAAATAATTTTTATTTGATTTTCTGAAATAAATTTAATATTTATATTATATTTATATTATTGAGTTAAAGGAGTCATTTAAATATCTACCCAAATAGATATTGTTCATGCGAAGGATTTTTATTCCAATAAAAAAAAATAATCTTGTATAAAAAAGAATTAAAATGTCTTTTTAATCATGTTTGTAAAAAATATAACGTGGACGTAACAAATAATTTAACATAACAAAAAAAATTTATGAGTGAAGTATACAATTAGCAGCACTATCAATATTACATATTGCTCTAAGAACAAGGTTCACATATGTTGAATTTTTCTTTATATGACGGTGAAAAGTTAATTTACATATACTATGAAATAAATGATCCAACCACTAAAATCGTGTTGACCGTTACGATATTCTGAAATAAAAATAAAAACAATAAGAAACGCTAATTTCAACAAAAAAAGAAATAAAAAATAAAACAAAGCAAAATTAAGAACTGGAAATATGAATCCCATGAGGTGACCATGTTTTATGTGAAAATATACAAATTATATTATCTTTACCTGCTTGCTTCTCCTGTACTCGGTTTTGTGGTGCTGTGAATTATCTGAAAAATATGATAAATTCAAATATTATTACCACAATCTGCAAATATGACAATGGAAACATGTATGTATCCATATGTACATATTTAGGAATGCGTAAAGATTTACCACATGTTATGTAAAAGTAATTAATTATAAGATCTAAAATATGACAATGTGGATACAACTCAATTAAATTATGTATTTTAGATATGCAATATTTAGATTCCCAATTGGAAACTGTCCTATAGACTAGTTTGATTCAATTAAGATATATGTACCTTTATAGAACAGGATCTGGCCTTGGGGCTAAATACTGTTGAAAAGTAAATTTAATTCGCTTACAAGCTTGCTTTTCTTATAAGTAGGGCTCGGATTACCGTTCGCGCTATCCCACATAATGGTATAGAGCCCATTCGGAAATGCAAACTTTGCAAACGTAGAACGCTATTTTGTTTATGCAAATGTAATAACATACATATGTAGATATGTTAAATAAAGACAAGCATTTAATTCTACTTATTGAAGATTTTTGATTTTTTCTCGACGAAAAAGGTACACAAGTTGATCAGAGTATGCGTATTTGAAATAAAAAAAATAACTCTCAAGCTAACAGTGAAAATATGAGTATACATATATGTACATATGAATATATCTCGGAGCTGAACCAAGATATCA
Organism: Xylota sylvarum; assembly: GCA_905220385.1. Taxonomy (NCBI): domain Eukaryota; kingdom Metazoa; phylum Arthropoda; class Insecta; order Diptera; family Syrphidae; genus Xylota; species Xylota sylvarum. The sequence goes on from LR999959.1 coordinate 39,708,177, forward strand.
ATGCTGAATGAAATATCTCTGAGAGAAATCAAATTAATCCTACTAAAGTGGGCATGGCATATTGCATTTTTTATTGAATTGCTACGCTAAAATCAAAATATCATCAAAATCAGTTTGTAATGAAACACTTCAGAAAGTGGAGCCACGCCCACTGACAATATATGGGTGAATTGTAGAAACATACATAATTTGAACACCTAGATGTTTGGTCTTGAAAAAGTTTTTTTTTAGATTTCAAGTAAAACAGTAACGTTATGAAAAATCCCAGTTACGAAGTTCCATCCTCCTAGCTCAAAATTAAAGGACAGAGGGACATGGCTGAATCGTTTTCGCTATTGAATACCTATATATGTATACGTTTTATGGGGTATTGTTTGTGTCTACGTTGCAAACTATGAATCAAACTTCATAACCCGTCAGATAAGGTAAAAAAAAAAATTATAATTAGCACTTAAATTTGTTTTATTGTTGCGACAGCTGTTTTCATTTTATTTGCGGCTTACATTCGGCTCGGTAGCACAAGTACTAATTAAAGATTGAAACGCACACAGTTGTACATTATCCATTATAACAAAAAGCGATCATTAAATAATTTAAAATCAACTTTTTTCTCATGTTAATGAAGAATTGTTTATAAACACTGCTATCTCTCCCCCCTCCTCTTACATATTTATTACAAATTGTGAATTTAAAATATTAGCATCTAGTGAATACCAAAACATGAAAAATATGCACATTGTGACTGCTCACTACCTTTGTGAGCATGATTTTCATGATGCTTTTTTTTACTGCTTAGTATTTGTAATGCAAAAAAAAAGGTCTTTAGCTTACGGCTCAATTTGCAAATACTTGTTGTTTGGAGAAGAAGAACTTTATTTATTATTAATTATAGTATGAAATGTTGAAATGTCACTTGCATCATAAATTTTCATGATGCGTAGTTTTTATGTTTGCGCAGTTTATGCTTTCATAACAGCATTTTGAAAACGTATGCATTCTATTACAATTTTTTTTTTTAATTTTGGAATGCTTGATTATGCAGTAATTCTGTAGTACCGCGTTTTGAAATTCAGCCTAAATTTACACACAACCAAAAAAAAAAAGAAGTTTGGAATAGTCTTTACTTTGGTTGTCCAAAATCGACAGGTTATGATCTAATAACTGCCCAAACACTGAAATAACTACCACTGTTTAAACAAAGATATGTTCTACATCACTGGATGATAGCAGAAATTATTGTTATACCTAAACAAAGAAAGCCTCTATCAGAAGTTACCTCATACAGGCCAATTTCACTTTTACCGGTATTATTAAAACTTTTCGAGAACCTGCATTTTAAAAGACTAGATAGAATCATAGAGCGATAAAGGCTTGGGACCCAATTAATATTTCTGAAGCGAAGAATGCAAATGCATCGGGCACTCCAAGTTCTATAAAAACCGATCCAAAAGATAGGTTAGAGGAAGCCCTGCTTCATGTTTCAGATGAAAAATCTCTAGAAAATCTCTTTCTAGACTCTAATGACAAGAGGAACGCGGTACGCCTTATTGCAATGCTGAGGAAGCGTGACCCCAAGTCCTTCACGGACAGATAACGCGAGGCTCTGGATAGAGCCCTCAATACTCTTAAATCTACAGGGTCTAATAGAGTTGACAATACGCTGACCAAAAGGAGAGAGGACTATCAGTGGAAAAGGCGGGAAGCCATTTGCTTCGCACCTCAACCACTGCTAGACCTCGGCAAACAACCGACTCGAAACCACCTGGGCCTGAGCCGGTTGCCTGCTCCTCCAAGACGGCCTTGAATAGGACAGGACTCAGGACTACTGGAGGAACTGGCGAGGATTCGACAGTGAAGGGAATGCCATTTGCAGTCCGCCTCAATCGCAGACGTACCCATGCCACGCACAGTTAATCGGGGTAAAGGGTCACAGCCAAAACCCAGACTAGCTTAAGTTGTTCCGAGGCTGTAAATGACGGCTCTAGTTTTAACGCAGGGAAGCATAGAGGAACGGCCAGAAGACTGTTCGGGATGAGAAAGGAAAGCTATGTATTTGCCATCCACCTCATCTGAACTTGTTGAAGCCCGTTTTAAAAGAGGCAAGTATGATCGACTCGACATCTCCCCAGGTTAGGAAGATTAGCAAAAAAAAGCTAAGTTGAAGGTCAACCCCACTTCTAACCTTCAGCTGACGATCGTCAATTATAATAACCCGAAAAAAAGATTGACCAAAAACCAATGGAGGTTGATGGAGTTGCACATTCTTGAAGGAGTGAATGACACGATTGGAATTTAAGCTTCTTTGTTGTGATAACGAGTGCACACTAAACTGGCTTAAATCCTTTGTGGCAAATACGTAGGTTCCATGGACTCACGCCGACATTCGGCTAGTCGAAAAGAAGGACCTGCTTGAATTTACGAGACCGAAAGGGCGCATTCTAATTCCGGGCCGTCATATTCCCAGAGAAAGGATTGAGAAGAACCTCCGTCACCTTAATCCTGAGCTCTACATCGACAACTGGGAGGTTATTGATATTGGAGAGCATTCGGAACTTGGAACTGAGATCGTGGTTCTTTTGAATCACAAATCCATGCCAATGCTCAGGAGGTACTGGTTTGTACTGGGATCACCCGGGTGGATACCTGGATGCGGGTGATAAGGTAAGACAATGATGAAAATTGTTCAAATTAACCTTCACCATAGTATTGCAGCCAGTACTAATCTTATTTATCTCTTAGGTGCAAAAAATATAGATGTTGCTTTAGTGCAAGAGCCATGGATTCCCCGTGGCAAGATTAGGACATAAGGACTTTACCATTTACAGCGCAACACCGCTAAACGCGGAATGTAAGAGCAGAACATACATAGTAGCCAGGAAACACATTAACGTATTTCTTCTGTCCACCCACAGCGACATCGATCACACAGTGGTAAGGCTTAAGCGGAGGGGGCTTTCCCCACTGGCCTTACGACGCCAGTGTTAGTCCGCCATCCACAATTACCTACTCCCTGGTAAAAAAAAAAGGCCAAGCAAGAAGGATAAGACTTGCTCTTGGGATGCGACGCTAATTCACACCATGTGCAATGGGGAAGCAGCGATACAAACTGCCGCGGTGAGTCCTTATTTGAGTTTATTATCGAAAATAACCTTATTGTAGCTAACAGGGGTAGAGAACCTACTTTCGTAGTTAGAAATAGACAAGAAGTTATAGACATTATCCTAGCTAGTAATTCTAGTACCCTTAACACAGAAAATTGGAGATTTGGGGGTTGAATCGTTCTCTGATCATAAAATTATTGAATTTCTCTTAAAACAGTGCCTGTAATTCTCCTAATCCATATAGGAATCCCAGGAACACTAATTGGAATGTCTTCAGTAAGGTAGTGAGTAAGAGTTGCAAATGCCTTCAAAAACGTGACTTGCAAAGTCCATCGGTTATCGACAGCAAAGCCATGGAAATCACTACGGTCTTCAAAGAGGCTTTCAACCTAGCATGTCCGGTGACCAAAAGGAAGAACAAAAAATCACCACTGTGGTGGAGTAAAGAGCTGGCAGACATTAGGAGAGTAACCAGAAACCTCCTTAATGTGGCCAAGAGGACAAAATCAGACATAGACTGGAATCAGTATAAGGCCAGTCAGAGAAAATTTAAAAATGAGACACAAAGAGCTAAACGCCGCTCATGGCAGTACTTTTGCGACGACATCAAGTGAACGACAGAATCTGCAAACGACGACTATTGGGTCACTAAAAAATCCCGACGGTAATTGGACTGAATCTTGTTCAGACTCACTAAGATTACTAATAAGTATGGTAAGGAAGTATAATTCAATCTGTCGATAGCACCAGAGTTATTACAAACACGGAATATGAACTACCAGCGGACTTGATCTGAGGAGAGAATTGAGTGGGCAATTCGATCGTTCACCACTTACAAATCACGCTACTAGTACTACGAGCACGATTATTCCTGTGCTCAAGGAACAAGTAGTCTCATACGAAGGTATATCCCTCGAACTTGGAGAGGTCAAGGTGGTATTTATACCCAAGGCTGGTAAGGCAAGTCATTCCACCGCAAAAGACTTCAGACCAATCAGCCTTACCTCCTTTATACTGAAAACTTTTGAAACACTAGCTGACATTCACATTCGTAGTAAGCTACGCCCCGAGGATATGTATATCCACAGCCCAATATGACTACACCAAAGGTAAAAGTATTGAGACAGCTCTGCACTGTGTGGTTAGCTCAATCGAGAAATCGATAAAGGATAAGGAATACACTTTAGTTGCATTCTTAGACATTGAAGGAGCATTTAACAATGTCAGAACGGACGCGGTGCGTAGAACACTCACAATCCTCAATATCCACAATACGCTGATCAATTGGATTGTGGAATTCCTTGAGAACAGACATATCATAACGGAGCACGAGAGTACGAAGTTGGAAGCCTATGTCTCTAGAGGTACCCCTCAAGGAGGAGTAATATTTCCCACTACTATGGGTCATTGTACTTAATGAAGTACTCAGAGAACTCAGATATATATAGTGGGGTCAAGACCATCGCTTATGCGACTACGGACAAATTCCTCCCTACCCTTAGTGAACAATTGGAAGGTGCGCTAAGGACCTGGACCAAAAAATGTGGACTAGCGGTCAATCCATAGAAAACCGAGCTTGTACTATTTAGGAACATTTCCGAGTTTACATTACCTTCCATAGGAGGCACTCCCCTTAGAATCTCGGACAGCGCCAGATACCTAGGCCTCATACTAGACAAGAAACTGAACTAGAGACCTAATATTAATGAAAGGAACAAGAAAGGTCTATACATGCAGCAGAAAAACCCAAAATTATACTATGGATATATACGGCCATAGTAAGACCTATTCTGACTTATGGCTTTCTTGTATGGTGGCAGTCTGCCAGCAAGACCACCAACTTAGCGGCTCTAACGAAGATACAGAGATTGACTTGTATTGGCACCACAAGCGCCATGAGAACCACACCTACTGCAGGACTGGAGGCTATTCTCAATCTGCTTCCGCTGGATATCTTCGTTCAAGCCTCTGCAGCTATAAGCGCCCTGAGAATAAGTCAGTTAAACAGCTGGAGACAAAATACAACGGGCCATTCTATGATCCTGAATAAATATCTTGGAAATGTTCCCACCACGGATTATCTGACTCCGTACCTAGATTTCAAGAGACCCTTCACAGGCATGTTCCCGAGCAGAGAAGAATGGGAAAGCGGTCAGCCTACCAACACGTTCCATCTCTGTCTTCACTGATGGATCAAATATGGATGTAGGCGTAGGCTCAGGTATCACCTTTTTCATCGACAGCCAAGCAGCAATAAAAGCGATGTCTGCTATTGAAATAAAATCAAAGCTTATGAAGAGCTTAAGGTTCTTGGAACACAGCACAAGGTTGCACTCTGTTGGGTTCTTGGACATGAAAATATACCGGGTAATGAGAAGGCCGACGACCTGGGTTCAGAATCTACAGCAGAACAGGTCGACTCCTCGGTGCGCATCCCATCTTGCTCACTGAAGGCAGAAGCAGGAATTTGGGTATCACATGAAAAAACTAAAATAACAGAAGAAGACGTCGTGGATGTGGTGATAAAGAAGTTAATGAGGACACAACCCACTTTCTCTGTCACTGTCCAGGTCTTATCCACCTTATATTTTAATTTCTCGGGCGACACTTCTTCCATGATCTAGAAGAATTATCTAGTAGACCACTCAATGACATTTTGAACTACATCAAATCAACTGGATGGTTGGTCAGGTCAGTTCATAGGAACCAATGGGACAATCTCTCTCCTCCCCCTATGGGAATCACAATGGGTCTGTATTGACCTGAGTGTGGCCTTGTGAATACCTCCACTCGCCGACCCACGTACCTAACCTAACCTTTGTCGGTCTTTCTGATTGGTCATGACTAAGGAGCTGTTTTTAGTGCAGTTAAGAGTCCCACACTACTCTGCGTTTCAAAAAAAAGCTTGCTTGTTAAGGTAAAGTAAAATACATAGATGTACATGTCAATTTCAAACGCTTTACTAAAATGGATAAAAATGTATGGTTTGCTTATCCTCAGCGACAAGGCTTTGTTGAACGAACCAACATGAGGACGTCTGTGCCTTATATGTATGTGCACATAAATGTACATATGGATGTAGTACAATGTTCTAACTTAATGAGACTATGCTCAGTAGCTCTTGAAAGAAAAACCACTTAAAACCCCACCAGTCTTAAATGTAATTTGCACACATAAATTTATATGTGGGTACAACACTTAAATATCAAACCAGGGTAACTTCAACTTATACCTCATTTGCGTACACTACAATAATTGTTAGTAGCAAAAACACCACTATAATGGGGGAACACAATTCATCTAGCAATATTAGCACACAAGAACTATAATTCCAAATAATTACCTACATTCTAGGTACATATGTACATACATATGTATACTTCTGTTTACTCGTAAATACATATTACAATAACATGCGATGGTTGCCTCCATTTGTGTACATATGTACATACATAGAGACATATATCGCAAAATTAAGTTCGTTGAACTCATTCTAATATACAATTTTACTTTATCTGCATGATTTATCGCAACGGCTCAACAACCGGAAAAGCCCTACTACTAACCTCAAACCATAAACACGAAAATACGTCACCTCGGCACTTACCTAAAATGTCGATTTTCTCTTAGATTTGTCTGCCTTGTAGTCTTTGTTTGCAATCTAAACGACCATTTGACAGTGCATTTTAACGTTGAATGTACAAGCAGGTTTCTCTTTCGTTTCACATTATAAAACGACAGCGAAAGTTTTCATTGTTGGCAAGAAGCCAATTTGGCTAAGTATACATAGGCGCTGCATTGTCATAGCCACATTGTAATGTGAGGATACTATTCCGAAGGAAGCTATCGTCGCAAGTACATATGTACATACTTTCGATGCAATAGGGTTAAAAGATTTAGCTTAACACATTGTAGATACTAAAACAAATGTATATGTAGATTGCGATGCCGATTATTGATTTTCCGAGTTATTTTTATGTAAGTTTTAAAATCAATGTAAAGACAGTTAAGTATTAGGTGGAATACTTTGTGGTCTTACAAATACAAATACTTAGGTCCATTCAGGAACTAGCGTCTAGCTTCTGACAACTATTTACTGACCCACGACGCCTTGTTAGGCGCCTTAATAGGTTTATCGTCGTTGGAAAAGAGACGTAAGGTTCATGCCATTTTGTTTGTACAGGATATATTCTCTTATAGAATTAAATGCTCTGATATTCTTTGTTGCTTGAACATTTATGCGCCAGAAAGAAATTTAAGGGATCGTCAGTTTTTATATAACCGATTCCATAGATTTAACTACGCTTAAAATGAGCCAATTACAAGATGTTCGCGGTGGTATAACTTGGCGAGTGACATAATTGATTTTGATCAAAATAGAAATGAATTAAAGAAATTTCTTGAATTTAAGTTATTTAATAGAGGGTTAAGTAACCCTCTAATTAGTAATTACACATAAATATTATCATATTATAACTTTCTGATATCTGTAAGAAATTGTATTCTGTAGATGAAATAAATAAATAAATAATATTTAAGTAGTAGGTAGTTACGCATTATCCTTTTGCACTAGCAAGAGGAAAGTTCGTGCAGAATGCCTAAACGGGTTTAGTAAATAAGGGTAAAATTATAATTATATATTATATACACGTAATGCAAGGAAAACGTTGTATACATTCTTCTACACTGGAAAATCAAAATTCGGGAGTACGGAGGTAGTAGAGGAACTAAAACTTAAGAGTTAAAGAATTCTTCTTAACTGTTTCTTCTAATCGGCAATTCTTTGGGCAAAAAGCCAATTGATGATCTTTTTTAAGACAATGACCGCGTTCATACTGTGCGGTGCTTACTGAATTTCAATAGAGATTATAAATTTATTATCATATTATTATAATAACACTGCCTTCAAACTGATATTCAGAATAACAGATAGTCAATATGGTCAAATGCGAGTTGGTTTGTATTTGTACACATAGGAATTTCTTTAAAAGAAGAGAACATAAATACCATGCTTAAAGTTGTTTTCTCAAATAAATTCTAAACTATTCAACATGTTTCATTCTTTAGAGATTTCTTGCAAATAGTTTATTTATTTTTTTGTATCGATCCCCCCGTTCGTGCATATTTAAGAACGGGAAAAAACCGTGCTTATTGGTCTTTACAGATCCAACGATGCTCTACTACCACATTTCAATTTAACTTATCTAGGTAGTAACTCAAAAAAGCGAGAGGGAAACCACATCTTTTTGGAGAATTTCACTATTTTTGAATTTATATATATATTTTTGAATTTACTTAAAAAGACCTATGATATTAAAGCACAAATTAAAAACATAAAATATTACTGAAGTCATTCCCAAAATAGGAATTTGTAAAATGAGGCCACCTACATGTAATATGTAAAAGAAATAATAAATTGGCATAATCTGTGCAAATATCGAACACACGAACGAGCGAACAATAGGGTTTATTTACTAAAAGGATTATGCACGATATCGACAAGTACAAAAATATTCGTTTCCAATATCTAAGATCGCAGAAGATATGAAACGCATGGAGTGTTAACCTCCTTCCACGTTAACAATTTTTACTAAACTAGTGGAATTTTTTTACTGGTTTCGTTACCTTTTTTTTAACTTTTTCTTTTTTAGCGGCTGGAATATTTCTACGACGGTTTTTGTGCTGTAGAGTCCCCAACTTTTTCAGTTTCAGGCACCAGAAGAATTCTTGCTGAACAATTGGGACAAGTTGTGCAGAAGCCACCTTCTTGGGGTACCTATCATTCGACATATTTACTTATAAATGACTAAAAGCCAATACGAGTTCAAAATTACATTGCCGGGATTTTCATCATATTTTGGTTCAGAAGGAGGAGCCTGCAAATATCAGACATATGTACATATACAAAACGTATAAGCTCAGATCTGAGATCCGAATATACCTTATTATCCATTTCCAATGGAGGTCTTCCGCCAGCATTCTATTATAACAGTAGTTTATAGTAGCACATATGTATATACAGATTAAAAATTACCCCTACATTATCACCTTGCTGCATGTTTTGTTGATGCATATTTTGTTGATGCATATTTTGTTGATGCATATTTTGTTGTTGCATATTTTGTTGTTGCATATTTTGTTGTTGCATATTTTGTTGTGGCATATTTTGTTGTTGCATATTTTGTTGTTGCATATTTTGTTGTTGCATATTTTGTTGTTGCATATGTTGTTGTTGCATATGTTGTTGTTGCATATGTTGTTGCATATTTGGTTGTTGCATATTTTGTTGTTGAATATGTTGTTGAATATGTTGTTGTTGCATATTTGGTTGTTGCATCATTTGCTGTTGCATATTTTGTTGTTGCATATTTTGTTGTTGTTGGGCTATATTGTTATAAGTACGTGGCTCTGGCTGCGAAAGACCCTTTAATTTTTTTTTTTAGAAATTTAAAAGTGCACACAAATTATACTAAACTCATACCGAATTTTTTTTAATAAATGGATTATTAAAATAGTTATTGAAATTCTCCTCTTTCACATTTTGAAGACCCTAAATTTGAACATAATTAAAATGGACATAGGAAATCGGAGATTTGAAAATACCGATCTTTTTTCTTGGATCTCTTTTGGTTTTGGGGGCTTAGTTATTGCATCTAAAGGATTTTTTTTCTGCTAAAACAATTCATAATTTTTAAAGTAAAGAAAATACATATACTATGTTTACCGGATTGGATTTCTCCATTCTTGAGACTTGACTTGGTGTCAGACTTATTTCACTCTCCTTTTTCGTTGCCTTTCGTAATAGGAATTTTATAAATATACAAATACATATACATATACAATTTTTATTTTCTTTTTCTTAAAAAGAAAAGCTTACGCTCATATTTTGCAACGGTGCAACAAATTCCATCTTTCCTGCCAAGGTGCGGGAAGGTTTGCGATCCATTTAAATAATCTAGTAAAAAATTCCGAATTATCCTAAAAAAAATATTCGACTACTGAATTCGCAAACAAAATTTGCAAAGCAACTGCGTTTTGAACTCATCTATTTCAATTCAAAGTGTTTTAAGACGGAGAAGTTGTTCCACATTATCATATATTAATTACTATCACATATTATTAGAACCTTCCTAATAAGAATAATGTACCTCAGCCATGCTGCAAGTCGGACGGGGTGCTGCATAACGTCCGACAGGTGATATTTGTGTTATTTGCGTGCTTGGTGAAGGAGTATCCTGTTGCCTTATCCTCTTTTTGTTATCATCACCAATGAAATGTGGTCCAAATAATGCGGTATTAGGGCTGTTCAGTATGTCATATGATGTTTAAAAGAAAATATTGAAGTAGTGATAAGGATAGTTAGTTTATGTAAGTATGTATATGCATATTTTAATATTATTTACAAGTAAAGAATGTATTTATAAGTACATGTGTATACATATTCCCGTCATAACACAAGGAAAGCAATCTAATTCGTTATAATGAATCTTTTTATGTATTTATGTACATATCGCGTGTTATAAATGAAATTTGAGACTTGTGGTACAACTTGCGTGATGTTTATCCTATTTCATAATGACCTAAATTATGCAAATTTTTTAACTGTTGACGTACCTGTCGGTTATGTGTAGTCCGTTTGCATGTTGTTGATTATTATTCTCAGTGCCAGGGGGGCCAAAGAAACCTTCATAAAGGACGAAATTATTGGATTGAGGAATAGTTTTCTCCATTCCGTAATGTTTCTTTAGAAAACCTAGAAGTTTCTCTGATGGCCTATCCACTGACAGTTTAATTGGAGTCCATTTTTCCTCTGCTAGCATTGTTTCAAATAAATCTTTGCCCAATCCAGCCCTCTGACGTGATTCATGAACATAGAAATCGAGTATGCATGGGGCATCATCAACCTTCTTTGTTTCACCGAATTCGTCAAATAAATACAATGATTTTGTACCAACTTTTAGGAGTCCAATTACAGCACCACTACAAATAATAAGTGAACATATGTAGTTGTAGGCAATGTCAAAGCAGCATATTGAAAATTAACTAACAGTTAAAAATACATAAAAAAAACACTCTGAAAAGATACAATCCATCTGGAACTGATTGTATAATAAGGCTGATACCTGATATACTGATAAGTATCAACTTTACTAAAGTGGACGTGGCATACCACATTTTTTTTTGTTGAATTACTACGATAACTACGAGCAATTGAGGATGTTAGATGCAACTAATCATCAAAGTCGGTTTTTTAATGAACATTTCCACCAAACAGTGCGCGTGGATATAGACAATGTATGGGTGAATTGTAGACAATCTGAATACCGTTACCTGGGGTTAATATACCTATATGTGTATTTAAAATCATGTGTAGCTGCGTGCCTACGTTTATTTTTTATTGAGCCGTGGTGTTTTGAAGATAAATCATTAGATTGTGCTTTTTTTAAGGCAAGTGAATATCTTTGCTCCAACTCCTAAAATACAAGCACAATGATAGAAAATTTCGAACGGAGCAAAGGACAACTTTGCACCACTGTTCAACAAAGTAAAAGTTTATTTAAGTTCCGTTTTAAAATAAGTATTCCAACACAGATACGTTCCTTAATGCCCTACGTATAAGATCTCTAAAAAAGAATCAAAATTTGCTCTTATTTTTTATGAATAATTTAGCGATTTTTGGAAAAACTCAAAAATCGGTGCAAAGTAACACCTGTTTACGGTATCTAAATATAAATTTTTCGATTTCATGTAATATAGTGAAGTTATGGAAAAGTGAGCGTTGCAGTGGGCGGATCTCAAATTATTTATACTGATTGTTTACACTTGTTTTCCTTCCCAAAAGCCCAGTTAGGAAAGTTCATCATCCGAAGGTGAAAAAGTGTTGACATACGAAGGAACTGACAGACATAGCTCAATCGTCTTCGCTATTGATACTGATCACGAATATACAGTGACGAGCAAAACTGGACAAATGTTTTTAGTGATTTGTAAATTTCAGATAAAAATAAAGAAAATGTATGTACAGTAAAAAATTTATATACTCTAATTTTAAGTAATTAATTCAAAAACACATTCCGATGAAAAAATAAAATAAAAAACTATATAGTACAGTAAAAAAATAAAAACGTAAAGTCATGTATTTGCCAGTTTTGCACGTTTTAGTAAAAAGGGGTGTATTCAATATTTCGTCAAAGTCTTTACTTTTTATGACTTCAGAACAATGTTTCGGCATAGTCTCTACTAAGTTATGAAGGATATCTGTTGGAATTTGGCTCCATATATGACTGATACGATCCCATTATTCGGTAATGGTACAGGGATAGTTTTCATACTGCCCAACCTTCTTTTCACAATCGACCAAAGATTCTCAATTGGATTGAGATCGGGGCTTTGAGCTGGCCATATCATTGTCTTAAATTCTTGATTTGAGAGCCATTCTTTCACAATTTTGGACGTATGCTTAGGTTCTCCATCTTGCTGAAATGTTATTTCGGATGGACTGTACCCCATGGCTAGAAAATAGGTTGCTGAATTAGCTTGCAAAATATTTAAATATTTGGTTTTGTCCATTATGCCTTCAATTTTGACAAGTGGTCCGATAGAAAGCCACGAAAAGCAACCTGATGCCATTACTGATCCCCCACCATTTGTTAAATTGGTACTTTTAAAGAGGTTCATCGGGTTTTGACCAATAGTATGCTCGGCCATCTTCTAAAATTCAATTGAATTTTGTTTCATCGGACGAAAATACTTTTTTCCATTCGTCAACAGTCAAATTTTAATGGAATTTCGCAAATGCTAGTCTAGCTTTTATATTTTGGATGAGAGAAGTGGTTTTTTCAGTTTCTCTTTAACTGTTAACCCAATTCTTTGAAGGGAAAGGCGAGCTGTCCATTCACTGACAGATTTGCCTATGCTCGTTGCAGTTTCTTTTGGTGTCCTTGAGCTGCAACTTCTTAGTTGCCTTTCCATTCTTCTTGCATCCTTATCAGTCAAGAGTCGCTTTCGTCCTACTTTAGGAGCAGCAATGTCAACATTGCCGCAATTCGCGTTCAATGTTGGCTCTGAACTCTTCCAACGTCGTCGGCTTGTTGGCATAAAGTAATGACTTAACGTAGCCCCACAGAAAATAGTCAAGCTCGTTAAATCGCACGAACGAGGCGGCCAATCGACTGGCCCATTTCTTGAGATAACACGCTCACCATACTTACTCTTCAATAAATCGATTGTAACGTGTGCTGTGTGGCTTGTGGCACCATCCTGTTGAAACCACATGTCGTCTAAGGGTGTAAACCAAGATCCTTACGCAAAATACGCCATAATGTGGTCTGAGCGATGCCTAATTCTTGAGAACGCCGTGGAATTGACTGATTTGGATCGTTTGCTACGGACGCCTGAACGGCAGCGATATTTTCGACACTTCGACGAACCCGTTGTCTCACTGACACGGCAACATCACACAACGAATATGTAGACTCAAATTTTTGCTCTAAACTTGTTATTGTCTGTCTACTAGGGCGAGAATTACGACCAAAAATTGGAGTTAACGCTCTTAAAGTTGCAGTCACCGGCTCCGAATTTCGGTAGAAAATTTGTATAATTTGCAGACGTTGCTCGTTCGTGTACCTTACCATGATGAAAATGTTGAGTTTACTGAATAAATTGACAGTGACAGTTTGATGATTAGTGAGAGTGTATTCACAAATTAAATTCAAAGTTGTCAAGTCCCTATTGGAAAACCCTTTACATACATATATGAGAAAAAATTAGACGGTAAAAAATGTTCACTAGTATTATAATTATAATTAAATACATACTAATTTACATTTTTGAGTGTCGAATTTATATTAAGCAGCGAATTAATACAGTCAGCAACCCGAACATTGGCCATGGGGACCGACAGTTCCAGATACCCAAAAGGTTCATAAATACGCATATGTATGTACCCGGTGAGTAAAAATAGTGCAAAAAAAGAAAGTTCCGGTATATACGCGAACAAAAAGCGTAAAGAAACGCTACGTACATACATATATGTACGTATATATGTATACTTTAACCAGCAGTATAAAGTAAAGCTTTTTGATGATAAATTAAAAGTAACGAAAGACACGTTTATTTTTAAAGATTAATAGTGTCATTTCTAGAGAGTAATTATTCGAACCATAGTTGTCTTATTTTAATTTTTATATAGTTTTTTTTTATATTCGAGTCAATATTTATTTTTATTTTAAAAGGGCGATGTAGAATGGAGATAGTAGGATAGGGAAGGATGGGTTATCAGGGAAATCAGGCAAATCAGGATCAAGATCCCACGCCAACCGGCGACCAAAATTCGAAACCAACGCTAACTAAAAAATGACACCCAACTCACCTTGCAATTTAAATGTGTAACATACTCACCCGTTCGAAGTTATCGTTGCAATAATAAAGGTTATGATAGGTTAAAAATGGGGTTACCCATTAGTGTTGTGCAATTTGATTACTTTTGAGCAACGAAAAATTACTGATTACTTTAAATTCAGTATTCGGTATTTGGTATTCGATACTGATTACTGCAGAATTTAAGTATATTGTGCACAAAAGTAAGCAAATTGGAAAAGAACTGAACAGAACAGTTGGTATAGTGATGCCACTCGAGTTGACTTTTATTCGAGTGACTCGAGTAATTTAATTTCAACTCATACTCTAGTAAGTTAATTCGTACTCGAGTTGTGATTGGACTCGAGTTGACTCGAGTAGCATAACTGATTTCAGTGAATTTAATTCGAAAAACTTACACATCTACAAAAAGACGGTCACCATTCTGTGCATGTATAGAATGATGCGAAATTTATTTATTTATTTATATTTTTTTGTTTAGTACTGTTCAAGAATATTTGTCATGGACACTGGAGTGAACTTTTTTTATCTATAATTTGAGTATTTGAGGTTGGTAATATATTGCACTTGTTTTACAGTTTTTTGGTTCAATGAGTTGTCAAAAGAAAAGATTTGTTACCTTAATTTATTATTATAAAAAGTCATGTAACTCGAGTCACATTTTTACTCGAGTCGAGTATTTTTTGAAAATGACACGAGTGACTCGAGTGAAAAAATCTCACTCGAGTCCCATCACTAAGTTGGTATTCGATTCTGAGGAGTTTAAGTATGTTGAGCAGAAAAGTAATCAAATTGGAACAGAATTGAATAGAACAGTTGGTATTCGACACTGAGGAGTTTAAATATGTTGAACAGAAAAGTAATCAAAATCAGTATCAAATACTTATTTTTAGTACTATTACGTACCGATACTCATTTCGAGTATCGAATACTAAATACCGGATAATTACTTTTTGAACATGCCTATTATTATTGGGCGCCGTGGCTCAAGTGGTTAGTGCGTTGGCCCACGGAGCGAGGGGTTCCAGGTTCAATCCCCAGACAACACCTAAAATTTCTTTCACGGCCCCACCTCTCGCGAGCGTCTGACAAACATCCGAGAATAAACTGTCATGAAAAAGCTTCTCAAAACAAAAAACTGTCGTTTGGATCCGGCATTAAACAGTAGGCCCCTTCCATTCGTGTAAAGAATATAACACGCACAACACGAATGGTTGTGAGAAGCTAGGCCCTGGGTCCCATGGACCTGTCGTGCCAAAAATTTGTTTTTTTTTGTACATGCCTCTATTATACATTTCTTAAGATACGGTATAATGAGCAATACATAGAATGCGATTTTTCATAGAATACTATTTGGAGCCTCCACAAGCTCCGAGAGAAAAATACCTTTTTTTTATAATTCACACGCGCTTAAGGGTATATTGCTACTCTTTTAATGTAGCTATAGCTACACACATATGTATGTAGTAGATGTGAATAGTACAAATATTACGACTAAGATGACTAGGACATTTAAATCAGACGTACACAATTGTCCCGGTCCAGAGTCTTCCAATCCACCCCCAAAGGGACGGCATAATGTAGAAAAAGTTTGGCTCAGGTGTAGTGGGACCTAAACCAACTTAGTGTGCAAAACTGAAGGTATCTTGACTTTCTGTATTCTACTATTCTATGGAACGCAATTTAATCTGATTTTAGTTCTGTAATGATGAATAATAAATTTTCAAGATATCTATTTATTATTGTCGGTCTTAAATAAAAACTATTGGTATTTTTATTCTTGACAGCTTCGCTTTTTCGAAATATATTTGACAGATATAACAGATGGGTTTTATTCTTTTCCTCTCAGTAATTTTGGTTTTATGCTTCGGATTCATAACAAAGTCAAAAGTCAGAACTTCCAAAGACAGATTTAATATAAAATCTGATACAAAATAATCTGGTTATTGTGACTCGAATAGTACAAGGATACAATTATCATAGAAGTGCAAGCATAATATACAGATCTACAAATATAGTATATTAACAACTTACTTATGTCCTGCCTCCACATCTCCAAGTAAATAGATATTTTGGTTATCAGACATTCTCAGCCTTTGAGAAGTTGTAACTGCTTTGTTCAACTTCTGCGACGCTGCCGATAATTCCCCGAGTCTATCAATAATTTCTGACATCTTCGAGGTCGTATCCCTAGAAAACACATTCCAATATATTTTTTTAATTAATGTGGCCAACAAATTTTAAACTTACAATGCCATACGCCGATCACCTCTAAACGTATGTGGCAAGAGATTCGAAGTAATTTTTACTATTGGTTGGGGAAATAAGGGCTTTATGTCAAATCGGAACTCCACCATTTTGTTACTTGGCTATATGAATCACTGAATTTGTGGAGGATCTGAAAATAATAATAAATTCATACTATACTACTATTTATATGTATATGAAATGTACATAAATCGCACTACATAATTTTCTTTTTACACCCTATCCTAAGTGTTTATTAAGTTTAATACATAGTTTTTAACATAGAGAAATAATTGAGATAGACCCTGTAGAGTATAAATCAATAGCTAAGATGATTGAGCAATGTCCGGCCGTACACCCGTATGTCACCACTTTTTGGGTCTTGAATTTTAATAAAATTTTATATCTAAGCATTTGAGAAGAAGTAGAAGTGTATTATTTTTTTTAATCCGCCCACCCTTGCACTAAAATTCGTACCATGGGGAAATTTCTTACTCTCTCGTAAGCACTTTCTTTTTCATAGAAATTCGTAAAAATTCGCTGTTTTGCGAGGGTACGCGAACAGACCTAATGATGTCGCTGTCGTAGTCGCTGTCACTTGAGGTCGCCCACCGATGTCCCATACCCTCTTAATAAATGTATCCACAATGAAGTCATATACTTACATATATATGTCATTTTAAATGTCAACTGGATTAAAAAGGTATTTATTAAATTCAAATAAAATTAATTGAAGGGGTCAGTTTTTCAAAATAAATTAATTGAAAAGCGGATGTGATAGCTTCCACAATATTTCATATGATTTCATAAAATTCAATAAATTTTTCTGTTTGCTGCTCCTCGATTGCCTACTACTCTTCAGCTTTGTCGCGAAACAAATCTGTGATAACAAGCAAAAACCGCCTAAGTCGTTTTTTTATAATTTGTCAGGAAGACTTTTTAAAGATTAGACACGAGTTTAATTTTCCATATAAAGCGCAAGCGAGGAAAATTCTTATGTTGTTTTTTCCCGGTCTATAACTCAACAACCGAAAAGCGAACCTTATACGATTGATCGTATATCATTACTTCAAAATAATGCCATTTATAATGATCGTATAAGGTCAATACTTTACTTTAGCTGGTGCCACAGTCCGGGGTGGACCTGGGCCTAAACCTCTTTAGCCAACTGCCTCCAGTTTCGCACACCAAGTTGGTTGAGGTCTCTTTCCACTTGAGCGCGCCATCTTAGACGTGTAAGGTCAATAGTATTGTCATTACTTGGAATGATGGATTGGAATGACGAAAATCCGGAATTCCTGATTTTTAAGTAGTGATCCTGTAAGGTATGTACTACATACATCAATACTCCGTCATTACTCATTTGGTTGTATGCAGACAGTGCAGTTACAAGTTGCTGATAATCTGATAAGATAGTGACGACATTGAAGTCATGTGAAAATTCATTGAGATTTATGAAGTCCGCCAGGAATTGTTGAAGGACATATACGAGTATAAGTGCCAGGCATGTTTCAACTATGGATATTTAAAGCTTCTCCATGTAGTGTCCTGTCAACCTCTTATCCACAGATAAACTTTTTTTCATGGTAGTATTTTTCCTGGTTATAACAGGTTTGGGGTGGGTTTCCATTATGCGCACTGAGCTAAAATTTTAATTTTATTTTTTTTTTACCTTCAAATGGCCTATAAAACACGAACATAAACTTTTTATTGCAAGGAAATAAAATATGTGGGCGTAACCCGCCCTAAAAGTTTAAAAAAAAAGCCATGCAAAAGTGTACCAAAGTCTCCAAAATGCCAAAACAGAATCACTTAATTTTAGTATTATTATGTTCTTAGATGCTTTAATGCTTTAGTTAATAAAAAAAAGTTTCAACAAAATCAGTTTAGAAATGGCGGAGATATGAGGTAATGAAAATACACAAGTTGATCTCGATTAGAAAAGGGTATCTCAACAAATGTCAGACAGTTTGGGGTGGGTTGCAGGATTGCACACTTCACGTTATGTAAACCTCAGCCCTTTGGTTTTCAGAATATTTGCATAACCAACCTTGAAATAGGTATGGGGGAATGCTGCCCCCTGCAACCCCCCTGCTTGTAGTTACTGTAGGATTTGGAGCAAGTGCGAGATTGGATATATGTAAGTTTATTTTGTATTGCCTATTTTTAGACAATTACAAATATAAAATATAGCAAATGGCTTCTATGGATTTGATGAAACAATTTTGTAGTTACCTCATATCTTTGCCTATTCTGAACCGATTTTGATGAAACTTTTTTTTATTAATTAAAGCACTTTTCTAAGAACATAATAACACTAAAATTAAGTGATTCTGTTTTGGCATTTTGGAGATTTTGGCACAATTTTGCACACCCTTTTTAAGTTTTGGGGGCGGGTTACGCCCATATTTTTTATTTCCTTGCAAAAAAAAGTTTATATTCGTGTTTTATAGGCCATTTGAAGGTGAAAAAAAATAAAACTAAAATTTTAGCTCAGTGCGCATGCCGGCGTTAAATTAAACTTGGTATGTACAAAGTCTGAGCTATGAGAAAATTTCGAGTTTATTTGTTATATAGCGAAATAAGCCAGCGTAAGACCCAAGCCTAACTTTTCAGAACCATTCATTACACTGTTATGGTAATGGATTATCCGAACTGCAGCTTTTTTTTCAGTTTATTAGAAACTTTTCATGACGCTTGTACTCTCGAATGTTAGTCAGATATTCGAAAAAGGAAGTTTTAAAAGGTACGTTTGGGGTTTCCCGGATTCGAACATTGAACTTCCGCTCAGCAGTCCCACACACTAACCACTGAACCACGGCGCCAGGTTGCCCACCCGGGAGAAATATGAATTACCGAAAGTGATCTAGTCGCGGAAAAGTTGAGAAGCAATAGAGAAATAATTGAAGTGAATTGGAGCGACTTGAAAAGTGTTCCAAACATTTTAAAGCAGGCATAGTCTGATTTTAAAACAATGCATAAATAATTTTCAGACAAAGAATAATTTACAATTATTTCTGAGCAGTTTGACGGAATAAATTTGTTAAAGTTTTGTTGTTCATTACCAGAATTAAAATTTACAGGCAAACGTATCTATGGGCATTATGTATATGAGCAAAAGTACATACATACACACATAAAACATCATAACAAACACATACACATTGTATGCTAAAATTTCCACATTCAAACCAGAACGAACTAATTTGGTGTAGATGGTTGGTTAGCAATACGAATAGTTTCCATTCTTATTTTATAAGAAAACAAACTGCAGTTGCTACTTATTGAAGGAAATACCTAGAAATAATGTTTGCTTGTTTATTCACTGTGAAATTACAGTATTGTTCAGTCATTTAACCATCAGAGCGTAGAGATAAATACTAATAGCCATGAACATTAGTAGAGCATCTGAACATTGAAATTCAATGGAAAAACAATTCATAAAGAAAAGTTTACTTGATTTTAGGGTTCAGACAACCCAAAACGACGCTCCTACATATTTAATTAGTTAAATTTCATCAGATGAGTGAGAGATAAGTTGAAATAACAGTACTATTTCCCAGTAGTGAAACTGTCACCTTAGAATAATGTTAGTTGAAGAAAAATTAATTAACTTTTATTTATTTTTAGCACTCAGAATCCGCTTTGGTCCATCGTACTTCCAGGCAGATTTCCCTTTTAGGTATAGTGGTTCGAGAAACTTTGATTTTAATCGTTCCTTTGATATGATTTGATAGCTGTGTTTGCTATTCCCCGGATGGGCTCGAGCGTACATACCATATGTAGTTCGGGTCAAAACAACAAACGAACTATCCATTACACCATTGCTACCTTCGAATAAGTACATGGTTTCGAAGGAGGGTTCCAAGAGAGCACCAAAATGTAAATGCATACATATATTAAAGATTGGAACGAAAAGGAGGTCGCGATATAAATCTTCAGGCGTTGATCTTTTTTTGAAAAAATACTTTCATAGGAAAAATAAAACTTTACTCGTGTGACCAAAGCAAGCTTCAAACACATACTGCCAGACAAAATAAGACAATCAAAGAATTTCGAGCTAGCCCTGACAGTAACCAATGAATTATTGCAAGGCAGAGGAGTAACTTCGATTTGGGAGGGTTCTGAACCATTTTTAAGGCTTCCAAGAAACCCAGCTCCTTTAATGAGGTTGCGAAGATCTTAGAGGTGAGTGTTCAGGGCGATAACGATGCAAGGCACAAACGTCTTCGGGCACCCTCTCCCACTACCTACGAGAATTCAGCTGACTGTGGCGGTAGTACGAACGCACAGTGGTTCAGAAGCAGAACAAAGTCGTTTTTATTAATGTTAAATAATATAAAGTACAATTTACTTTTTCAGTACAATCTTTGAAAAGCACTAATTCGAGCATCAAACCCAATAAAAATTTTCTGAAAGTTCCGTTATATTCAAGGAAAATTATGGAAATGAACTTAGGAACGAGAGAATTTGCGATTTTGGTAAAACAAAAAAAGACATTCTTCAAATAAGATTTGGAGTATAAAAAATATGTTTTAAAAAAAATATGTGCTGTTAATAACCATATAAACAATTAGTTACGTAGCGAAAGTTATTCATATCAGTATACAAGAAATACGACCCATAAAAATTAATGCATGAAAGAGATTTGTTAATAAACATAAAACACTCCTCTGATAAGTAGCTGAATTATTTTTCTAATAACCGCACATAACCGAAACTTGAAAAAATTAGTTTTTTTGTGTTCGGTGAATTTTTAGGTTAGCGAAAGGTTAATGGACAACAGAGATACGTTTTGATGAAACACATTATTATTAATTTTTTATTTTAAAAATAGAGTCATCTATTGGGATTGGTAAATCGAAAATAGGCCACGTATCGGGGATTTTAATTCGGAAATATGTAATTTAACAAGTTTTCCACAGCCAACTAATAATTATCTTTTTTCAAGAATATTTAACAGCATTTAAGATGTTTAGGGATGTTGAAACCGATAATAAAACTTCAGAGTTCAAAACACTTGATTTGAATATCCTGTACAATGCAATATCTTTACTGGACTCACAGTTTTTTAAGGAAATTTACTGAATTCTAATGACGAAAATAGTCCGAATGAAAAATGGTTTTCTGATTTTGATTCCCAAAACTATTCCCTTGAATACAGGGTTATTTGCACGTGATTTTTTACTCAGTGAAAAATAAAAAATCATGCACATACATATACATACATATATTACACATATTCACATCACGAAAATCAATTTTAAATTAGTTTGAGAAAATAAAGCACAATATTTTAGTGAGAGGCCACCTATAGGTATTTTTTTTTTATCAATGATATCAAGTTCTATTAGCTGTAAGTCTTAAGCTACAGGAAGCTATAAGCTTAGAGGAAATATACATATTTGATGCATTGAGCCTTGAATAAACCAACTAGCTTAAACCTTGGCCGATTCGCCAGGCACACACATAGGGCGTCGGATGCATTTTTTTGTTGTACTCAGCTGTATGTATGTACCACAACGGTACCACTGTATGTATGTACACAAAACTGTCAAAGTTTTTTTTTTCAATGTTTTTGTAATTTTTTTTTTCCATGTTTCGTAATTACATATCTACATTTTAAAATAAAAACCAACTAAATCGGCAGCAAATTACGGGCGTTAGAGAGAAACATACGAATTTTAGGACTTAGTTTTATATATATAAATTAGTTTAAATAGCTGCGATAACCTGCGGTTCTTGTGTCGGTACTTGTTTAACAATATATTTTTTTACTAACAATAAAATGAAATACGTTTTATTAATTTTTGATTTGGCAAACTATACTGAATACAAACGTTACCTTTAACTCGAAAAATTACTTATATATTACAGTTGGTCTTTATTACAAAGTAGGACACTCTAAAAAAAATTATTTAGATGGTTTTTGGGAAAATTAATCAAAATTGCATGTTTAGTTAAAATAGCACCAAAAAGTGGGTGTGGCTATGTATAATTTATGGTTGATTTGAAGATAATTTACAAAAAACAAATTTTTGCGCGACTATGGGACCCAGGGCCTAGCTTCTCACAACCATTCGTGTTGTACGTGTTATATTCTCTACACGAATGGAAGGGACCTACTATTTAATGTCGTATCTGAAAGGCAATTTTAGTTTTGAGAAGCTTGTTCACGCCAGTTTTACTCTCGCATATTTGTCAGACACTCGAGAGAGGTGGGGCAGTGAAAGAAATTTTAGCTGTTGTCTGGGGATCGAACTTGAGGTTCCCTCGCTCCGTATTCCAACGCACTAACCTTGATAATTTAAATCATGCAGATAATTTAAATGCCTATATTTATGTTTCAATTTTTTTCTTTCGATTTCTAGTAAAAATAGTAAATTTTTGAAAGTGAGAGTGTCTTTGGAATTATTTAAATAGTAATTTAAATAATAAATTCAAAATATTTTGGTAAAATTTTCATCAAAATTGCTGTGGCGGTTTTAACTTTTGTGGCGCGGCCACTTTGACAGAGAAATTAATTAAACTGGTGAAGGAAAGAGAAAATCTATGGAATTTAACCTATCCGCAGTATGAAAAAATCTAAATGTGAAATGTTTGATACATAAAACCTTATTTCAAAAGTTAATTTAGAAAAAAAAACATCAACATAATTTCAATCAGCTGCCTTATAGTCGGCGATAAAATAGAGTGGACGATTGTAAATTTTATATTTCTTCTGGAAATAAAATCAAATCACCGGACTGCTTTGAATACAAAGAGATTACAGGTACATATTACATGTTATCGCTAATTATCTCTTTTAATGATCTTTTCTTTTCCCCTTCATCTCCTTCAGTTGACTATTATGTAATTCCTAATGACAAAAGATCAATAAAACACAATTTATTGCGGCCCTACCAGGATCTAGGGAATCCATTCCCATAGAAACCCTACAATAATTAGTAGAGAATTTAGGCAAGTATTAAAAATCAAAGAAAAGTATAAAAATAACATAGTCCACTTCATTTTGCTCACTATTCGTGCATTTTTATACTATTGTACTACTACAGAACGTACAACCGCCGCTACAACCCGCCACAGCCACACCATTGTGTTCGCGCAGTAATGGCCCTTAATAGTCAAATTTGAACTAAATAAGAAATATTGCTTCCAAATGCTATTAGCTATGGTGCTATTTTTTTGACTGCAGCTGTATGAACATACATTATGTATAAATACATATGTACATACATATGTAGGTGGGCTAATGTACGACAAACGAATTGGCTGATAACTTATCGGCCATGAATAACTGGAACTTTTTTAACACCAGCTTAAACCAGAAATTAGAAAAGTAGGACCAACTCTTATCACTTCCAATTGAACTTTAGCTAACATTAGATGACTCTAAAGAAAAACGTAAACAAGAATAAAAATTAAATTCAGAAAATTATCCACATACCACATAGGTACATACATAAATATACATATGTATGTATGTACGTATACATTATACTTCTACTTTACTTTCTCAACATAATATGTACAAAGTAATTTTGTTCATTTCATAACCTTATCTGAATGTATTCCTACTTAAATTGAAATAAAATTCATACCTAAAAACACTTTAATTAAAGTATAGTAGATTTAACTTATTTCTTAATGCCTTCTAATTGCTTACTTCTAGAGGCAAAGCACAGCAACTCTTTCTTTTAATATGTACTCAGGTTACAATTTATAGTTAAAGTACCTAATAAATACTTGATTTTGTTCGTGTAAGTGGTTAGTTTTATTTGAAACATGCGCGTCAGGGTGGCGAGGGGTAATTCCTTTTGATTATTGCATGGACGAATAGTAGCAATAAGTGCATTTGCGTCACTTATGTATATGAAACTCATCACGAGCTTCAACATGTATATTAATTTTGTATTTCTTAAAATGATATTCTATTATTAATTTTAGATTGCTAAACTAATAACTAATAAGAAAGAAATATAACAATGTAAATTCAAACTCACATCTTGAATACGAGATTCATTATGAAGACATGGGAGCAAAAACTATTTGCTTTCATGAAAAATACCGTACCATCTGTAGTTAAGTTTGTAAGTTTTAGAAAAAAACAAAATAAGTGGAAAAGATCGCCAAAAAAGCGGAAATTAAATACTACCAAAGTCTATTATGGTTGGACATAACTTTCGTTTCGTTCTGCGCATCTATCGAAAAATCGAAAAATGTCGACAATTGTGACCCCAAAGTGAAAGCGGTTAGTTCATTTGAAATAAATTTGTTCTGGTTTTTGTTTCATTGTCAGTATTATTAGACAATTTAAAAGGTCACAATCGTCCGCCATTTTGAAGGTGCGTAATATAGTACCTTCTAATATGTGCACTGTACTGTGACGGAAAGCCTCAATGAAATGGGATATCCAGTAAGGAAAAAGACATACAATGGCAAAAGAAATTAATTATGGGAACATTTTATTTTAATGATGAAATAATTTTATTATGTTCATATTACCTAAAATATATATGTATGTATTCTTTAAGAAAACTTGGTATCTTCGGAAATTGTATTCCAAAATTGTTTTTATTTTACTGACTGATAGTGTATTCCGCAAATCGTTCAAAATAAGTTGTAGATTTTCCTTCTTTTACTTAAAAAAGAAAAAGAAATACGACCCATAAAAATTAATGCATGAAAGAGATTTGTTAATAAACATAAAACACTCCTCTGATAAGTAGCTGAATTATTTTTCTAATAACCGCACATAACCGAAACTTGAAAAAATTAGTTTTTTTGTGTTCGGTGAATTTTTAGGTTAGCGATAGGTTAATGGACAACAGAGATATACGTTTTGATGAAACACATTATTATTAATTTTTTTATTTTAAAAATAGAGTCATCTATTGGGATTGGTAAATCGAAAATAGGCCATGTATCGGGGATTTTAATTGAGAAATATGTAATTTAACAAGTATTCCACAGCCAACAAATAATTATCTTTTTTCAAGAATATTTAACAGCATTTAAGATGTTTAGGGATGTTGAAACCGATAATAAAACTTCAGAGTTCAAAACACTTGATTTGAATATCCTGTACAATGCAATATCTTTACTGGACTCACAGTTTTTTAAGGAAATTTACTGAATTCTAATGACGAAAATAGTCCGAATGAAAAATGGTTTTCTGATTTTGATTCCCAAAACTATTCCCTTGAATACAGGGTTATTTGAACGTGATTTTTTACTCAGTGAAAAATAAAAAATCATACACATACATATACATACATATATTACACATTTTCACATCACGAAAATCAATTTTAAATTAGTTTGAGAGAGTAAAGCACAATATTGCATAAAGGGTGAAAACATTTTCAGTAAATGTTTATAAATGGACCTTCTCTCTATGGGTTGCAAATGAATAGTTTACGAGATACATACGTATGGGCTTAAGAAAAGTCCCCATCCACTAAGCAAGGCTATTAAATGACTGTAGGGCAAACCGACTATGAAGGATACTCGTGCATGCTTATTGTCTGGCAGACAATATGGTGTTTGGTCTCACATGAAGGTCTGGATTGTTATATTTCGTCAACTTTATTTTGAAATTGGGTCAATAGAATAGAGGCAGTTGGGATTCGATTGTCGTTATTAAAAGTGCTATCAAGAAATCATAATAATACCTTGCAGATGGCTTTAAGATTATAGTTTCGCTTTAATTAGTAGGGGAAAGTTATTAAATATCGCGGAAGTGGCAAGAATCGACACTATCAAAAACGGCGGTCACAATATACGTAAAATAGCTAGAAAATTGAATAAAGCAACTCTGTTGTGTGTAATTATTCAAAAAAAAACAAGAGTAATTATGACAGAACCATGAAAGACCTTAAGCGGAGAATGCTAACTACTTAAGATCAACGAGCAATCTTGCGAGAAGCCTTCGATTCTGCACGGTCAGCGGGTAATATCAGGGAAAAAGTAGGAGTTACTTCTAATTTTTCAACCGTCAAATGAGTGAATGAAAGCGTGCACACCTCCAATTAAAAAAAATTAAGAATATACTTCCATTAAATTCCGTTAGAAATTCGGATTTTGCAGTGGCTATAAGTAGTAGTTGCCTCGTATGAAAAAATAATTTAACCTCGATGGTCTGGATGGGTTTAACTACAGGAACATGGAAATCTCTGCGAAAGGAAGAGTAATTTTTGAAGAGGCATCACACCAGAGAAGTTGGCGTTATGGTTTGAGGAGTTGTATTCTACAATGGTGTGATACCATTGAACTTTCAAAGTACAAAAAAAACGCAACAAACGATACAACTTTCCGCAATACCAGGACATTTTTGGTCCAATAATATAGACATACCCGCAGGATAATTCTCCGATCCATACCGCCTGAATCATAAAATCTTAAAATGTGGATTTGATGATAGGACCCCTGTACTCCTCAGACTTTAACATGGAAATTATGGAAAATAATTGGGGACGGCTGACACGAAAAGTGTATGAAGGTGGCAGGCAGTTCGAGGGCAAATCCAAGTCGTTTGGATTCTCTAAATTACTTAAAATTTGTATACCATTTCATGTCGAGTAGAATTTTGAGCTAATTGAGGCCTTCAAAGTCATTGGGGTGAAATTTCTCTAAATTACTTAAAATCTTTATACCATTCCATGTCGAATGAAAGTTTTGATCTCCTTTTAATTAAAGGAGGAAGCACTCATTATTGATAAATACTTTGTTTGTTACATTCTATGGAGTAAAAGCAGAATTTTATTAGTGTTCCTATACACTTGACCTATTTTTTCGTTAATTTTTTTAGTTCATCAGTATTATGTTAGAGAAGAATTTGGTAAATATAACGAGTAAGTATAATACATACATAGATTAAAAATGTGAGGACGATTAAGTCTTTACTTTTTATCGTAGGAACGAAGAAACGAAAGATACACATAAAAAAAATGATTTCTAAATAGGTTGTCCCTATTCGAATGACCCGCAGTGTATGTATTTACATACATATGTATGTATATATGTACATACAGTGGTGGACACGTAAATAGCACACTTACATTCTATCAATAAAAAAACTATTTTTCAGCATGTAATAGAACAAAATACTTTTTATTTTTATTTATTTCTTTAGAGTTCAAAGTTTTTATTTAATTCACAAAAAGATGAGATTATTTCCCTGAAAATACAAAGTTATACACACTCTTGTAAAACTATGTCTGGCCACATAAATAGCAAATTATATTATATTGCATTCAAACTATGAAATACCTTTTCAGACAAACCGTAAAAGTTAGTGTTTTGTCGGAAACCCTTTGTTCTTCCACACAGATGCACATCGTCTTGAAAGCCTCTCCACTGGGATGGGAATGGGAGTCCAGGCGATTTGAATCTGGTTCCACAACTGCTGCATTTCGCGGTTTTACTGTTTCGATGTGATGTTCAACCTCGTTCCACAGGTTCTCGATTGGATTCAAATCGGGGGAATTGGTTGGCCACTCTAAGACGCTCACATTTTGATCGCTTAGGTAACCCTTCACATAGTGGCATATTTTCCTCGGCAAAGACGATCATGTGGTCTACAAAAATCCCTTTATAGACTTGTTGATCCATTTTTGTGCCTATTTTCAAAATTGGATTCACCCCATGCCATGAAAAAGCAGCCCATACCACTACACTTTCTCCACCTTGCTTCACTGTTTTTAGTTTGTATCTCGGATGGTGTTGTTTGTTAGGTGGACGCCAAACATACCTTTTTGCCATCCGATCCGAACCTGCACAACTGGGATTCATCACTCCACAGTACATTTATCCAAAAAGCGATCGGTTTGTTAATGTGTTCTTTTGCAAACGACGTTCTCAGTTTTAAATTTTTCTTTGTCACGAATGGCTTTCTTTGCGCGGTGCATCCTCTCAAGTTTTTTTGTTGCAGACGTCTTCTTACAATCCTATCTGGCACACTAATGGAATGATAAACGCAAATACTGTTATTTCTTTAGAGCTCGAAAATAGCTTGGCGGTACTAGCTCTGTAGATCAGACTGTCCTCTTACTCTGTGGTTATCCTTGGCTTTGGAGCTCTTGCAACATTTTTGGCATTGCCATAGAGCTCTACATGACGAAAGGTATTGTAAATAACTTTTCGGGAACATTGTAGCTGTTTAGATATTTCTGTTACGGACGTACCATTAGCTTTCATATTGCAGATTATTTCCCGACTTTCTTCTGAGCAATGGGGTCCTCTCCCGATCTCTAGGTACATCTTTTGATATTTAATCTTTCTACAAACTAATGACAAACGTACTTTCTTTCAAATGAATTTATTATTAATAATTCAACAATAACAATATACATATAACTAAAAGCCCTAAGGAAAATGTGTGCTATTTACGTGGCCAGAAAAAAACACGTCTTTTCACACTCCAATCGATTATGTCAGTGATTGCTATCGTGTTGACACTAAAAAATTACCGTTAACTTTATATCCATGCCATACTGAGTATGTGCTTTTAATTTTTTGTCATATTTCGATCATATGTACATATGAACGTAACGGGAAATGGGATTGAACTACGTGCGAAGATAGTGTGCTATTTACATATGTATGTACATATGTATGTACATATGTAAATACGTACATATGTACACTGTATGTACATATGTACATACGTACATGCATGTAGACACACAATTTTGGTGAACCCACGGTTAAGTGTCCTCCAAAATAGTATTCTCTAGTTCAAAATCAAGAGTTCGAAATTGTCAAGAAACCAATAATTGTATAAATAAATCCACATTAGCTATAAAAATAACAAAAAAAATACAAAACGCATCAAAAATCCAAATTCATATGCATTAAAAAATACATTGCTATTATACAGAGTTGCTTCCAAAGCAACACGTGAACAGTTGATATATTGCATTAATTAAAATAATGGCTTACGCAATTCAAAGCAAGATTTTCACTTGATTGCCGTCAAAAACAGATAAGAGAACGAAAACACAAAAATACGTATACCCCCCTGACAGCAAACTAAATCATTCAAAGCTACAAAGCATCTCCTTCTTTTGATTGTAATACACGTATACCGATTTCGCAGTGGAAAATAAATAAATCGATGTCAATAATAAGCTGGCAATTGATTACAACGTCAGCTTGCATAGCGTATAACAGATTTAACCTAGAACAATAACAATAATATGTTTATCGTTTTCGTTGCGTTATGCATGGTAACTAATTGATGACGTCTTTTGAAAAAACAACATGACCATGAAATGCAAGAAACACATGTTTGTTTAGTTCTCACATACATTTAGTGAAAAATACATTATTAACCCCCAGTATTTCTTTAAACAGTAGGTTGAATTTATTAGCACGCCTTACATATTTGCATTGATTTATTAAGAAATAACCATAGATACAGATTATTGCCACCTGTATATGTACATATGTAAGTATATAATAATAATAAAAAAAAATTATTTCTCTTTCAAGAAAGGAATCACCTGCATCGAAACAGTTTCGATGTACATATGGCAAATCAATTTTCTAACTATTTCTTGTTTTTTGAAATTTGATACTTTTTGAAATTGACATTGATACTGTTGGATCAACAGTAACTATTCCTTACAATTCTTATAAAATTAGCTAGTGACATTTGGATTACTACTTCATACATATGTATATAAAAAATTGACTGTCTGAGTCAATGCACAGTCGAAACACCAGAAGGGATTTACTTTAGTCTTCATTTCTAAGGCGCTGAAAAATGGATTTTAACACCAAAATGAACATTCAAGAAAACGAAACGAAATTTTGGCCAAAACATTTTATAAAGTTTGTACTTTATTCGGTCACTATGGAGCACCTCGTACAGCTATTGTGAGCTCAATTAAAAAAATGTGAGTTTTGTTAATTGTTTTGCCTCGAAATTTTTGAAAATAAACTCTTTATCTTGCCTTCATATACAGTGGTGGCCATAGACAACTATATAACAACCTTCGAAAGTATAACTTTTGTTTAGGAAATCTATTGGGATTGATTAGTACTGGTAGTGATTAGTACTGGAAATAGAGTACGTTTTTAATAATTTACGCAGAATATATGCGTGGCAATATGAGCAGAAAAAAACTAAAGATTTATTTGACTCAAAACAGAAACGAAAAATGTTGACATAATATATGTAAATTAAATATAGTGACCGCTCGATATAGTGAACAATCCAATAGTGAACACGCAATATCTTTTTTTTTGGAATGTATTATTTTTGATAAGTTTTTTTTAATGGATGAATTGTTTTTCATTCTAATAAAT
The DNA here is from genome assembly GCA_905220385.1 of Xylota sylvarum. NCBI lineage: Eukaryota > Metazoa > Arthropoda > Insecta > Diptera > Syrphidae > Xylota > Xylota sylvarum. The sequence continues at coordinate 39,739,217 of LR999959.1, forward strand.
TAAATACTTAATATTCTATTTTCGATATATTGTGTGGATATATATAGATAATTCATATTTTGATATTAGCCACGCTCGGTACAATGAACAAATTCGCTACAGTGAACAGTCCCGGCTTTCATTAGTTAACTATATCGAGCGTCTACTGTATTAATATTTTGTATGACAACCTTTATTTTTAAAATACTGCTCTACAATCGGTTCGTTATCATGCTGGAAAACATAACTTATGGGCGTTTAACATAAACTTTACTGTCAGAAGCAAACAAGTAAAAATAAATTTGTTCACTCCAAAAAATCGTTATCCAAAATTCTAAGGGTTTGCATTTGTGCATCTTAGCAAAACCTAATCGACTTTTTAGATTCTTTTTGGACACATGTGGCTTTTTCGTGCAATGCACCCGCGTAGGCCATGCTCCAAAAATCGACCCCTTATGGTCCTTGCAAATAGTTCGTGACCAATTTGGGTTGCAACAATGGCCTTTATTTCTGCAGAAGTTAAGAAAAGATCACCTTTGCTTGTTCGGCATATCAATCTGTCTTCTTTAGGCGTCGTTTTTTGGGGTTCTTCAAGCTGCCAGTCCTTTTATAAATATGTATTGCACCCAAAACCGTCTTCTTTGAACAGCTAAATTCTTTTGCCTTGGAATCCATTGACTCATTTTGATTTCGGTAGCACACCACGATAAGCCTTCGAAGCTCTGGAGTGCAAGACTTATTTTCATCAAAACAATGAAAATAAAATGAAAACAATCAACTCACATATTTAACAAAGCTAAAGGGATTTCGACTACAAACAAACTCTAAAATGATGACGTATACAAACAGGTGTGGGGAACACACATTTCACCAGTCAATGAATATCGGTACCAGCCAAACCCAGTTAGCCTTAAAAACAAAATATGTACTGATCTATGAAAAGTGTTTAGATTTATCGTTTCTAATTGTATGGCCACCAATGTATTTTTGTAGTCCCGGCAGTTATATATTGAATTGTATTAAATATTTTTCAATTTTTCCAAAAAACAAATACCTACTCGTATAAATAAACAACGAAACTTCAAAAGCCGGTGATACAAAATACCTCAAACTGTATCTTTTGTCACAAGTTTAGAAAAAGAGATGTGTTGCAGGGCTGCGGTTCATGCAGCGCAAATACATATGTATGTAACTTCGCTCGTTGCAGCGCGTGTTCTAATTTCGCTGTGTCCAGAATTCTGCACATGTGTTTTAAGTATTAATATATGCTTATTTTATCGAGAGCTAAAATTGGTTCAGAACTTGTCGACCCTAAAACCATTATCGTGCCCACAATGGAATATAATGGTTAATTTGTCATGTCATGTCAACTGTCATTTTTCATCTATTGAAAAATTAAATGTTCGACATAGTATCACTGCTCTTCTCAACTATATTTCTTATCATTAACTTTATAAAAAATAAGAAAAACTGTTTGAAAGGGTGCTTACATAAACCATCAGCATGATGTAATAATGTTGTCACACTAATAGTTGTCATTCAGTATGTCATTAAGACATCTAAGCAACAAAGAAACAAACCGAAAATACACGGAGCCATGTTTTAGAATGAATGTTTTATATATTGTACTTATCAAAAGTTCAGGTACCTCTCCGCAGAGAGCCAAAAATTAATTCATTTACCCTACGCTTCAGCTCCCTCTATTTACGAACAAAAAAGAAAAGAGAAAGTAAGCTATCGCATTTACGTAGATAACATAAGGAAAGTAATGTGTGTGATAACCCACTAAGCGACTATTTGCGATCAGAGTCTTTCCATGAATCTGATTCATCAAAAGATCAACGCCTCCAGACTTTATTAGAGTGTTCTGTTGTCTTTAACATCGCTCTCAAGTAAAATAGTCATACGACTTATACATATACATATGTACAAATGTGTGTATGCACATGAATGGCGAAGGCAGACATATGGTGATAAAGATTTAGGTGATTTTCCTCTTTATACACTAAAAATTAATTAGTGGTTATCTGTGTGCGCCATATTCTGCACTTTGGTCATCGCCAACTGTTCCTGCTCTATGGTTTAATAGAAACAACCTTCCTTCAGCTTATACTAACATATGTATGTTGAAATGTGCTTTGTAACTTAGTGTCTACTTAAATCTAGAGAGGTCATGTATTCATGTTTTATTGTTGTCTGTCTATCGCAATTGTAGAAACACGTGAATTTCACACCAAACCAAAAAATCTACTAACACATACACCATCCTTGCTAAAGGTACCTACAATTGCCCCGACAGACGTGTTTCCAAGTCGACCGACACAAATTATCTTTGGCATTACATAATTAAGTTTTTTTTTTGAATATGAAACAAAGAAGTGTGCAAAATATTCATACACACTGAACTTACAGGCTCGATTTTTATTATGAGTAGACTGGAATCGCTAGACAAAAACAAATCTAAGTAAACGTACACTTTACTGAGTGCCCTATCAAGATCACGTCACCAAGCGATTATCGATCGTGCAGCAACATTTTCTTTGCAGTCTTCCAACTGCCTATACAATCAGTCTCGCAGTAGAACTCGATTCGGGAGGATCGTAGAGCGAAAAGTACACTTTCAATTCGTGTATCTATAGTGATTTAATTTTAGTTCGCTTCGTTTGATTAAAACAAGTTTCTTGCCGAACGTGTCGTCTCTTTTTTAAATTCTGTTCTGTTCTAACCTTCTACAAACAATTCAAAATGAATCGCTCGCCAATTGCACTTGCGCGGAACCCAACAAACGGTTGTCCAATCAACGGTGCACTTCTTAGTTCGACGGATGCATTCGCCGTAACCAAACGTTCCGCAATAATTCACTCAAAAAATTGCACTACAATGACTAATCACACTGAGAGCAGCGGCAAAGAGAAAAGGCCAGAAATTGCAGCTGGCATCATACGACAATCAAATATAGTGTGTTTCGACGTAGATTCAACAGTGATTAAAGAGGAAGGTATTGACGAATTAGCTGAATTTTGTGGTAAAGGATCCGAGGTATCCCGCGTCACGAAGGAGGCAATGGGCGGCGCAATGACATTTCAGGATGCTCTTAAAGTGAGACTAAACATAATACAACCCAGCAAGAGTCAAATACTTGATTTCGTAAAACTACGGCCAAGTACACTAACACGAGGAGTAAAACAATTCATAAATCACCTAAAAGCAGAAGGAAAACAAGTATTTTTAATCTCTGGCGGATTTGATTGCCTTATTGAACCCGTGGCCAATGAACTGGACATACCAATGAGCAATGTATTTGCCAATAAACTATGTTTCTACAAAAATGGGGAGTATGCAGATTTCGATAAATCGCAGCCCACTTCTAAATCAGGTGGCAAGAGTGAAGCCGTGTCGATAGTCAAAAAGAAGAATCCCTCCTCGATTATAACTATGATTGGTGATGGCGCTACAGATTTAGAGGCAGTCCCACCTGCCGATTTCTTCATTGGCTTTGGAGGCAATGTTATACGTACTGAAGTATTGAATAGAGCACAGTATTTTGTTACTGATTTTGATCAGCTGTGGTCTAAAAACAAGTGAATTAAAATTTCAAATAAATAGTTTAAGATAAAATATAAAAGTAGATAAGTGTTATCGTAATGAGTGCTTCTACCAGTATATAGCGTTAATAAAATAAAATAAATAATGTCTAAATAGAGCATTAAGAAATGAATTTTCCATTTCTTGTTTTCTCTCTCTATAATATTATGAATAAGAACAAGCTCAAATATTGTATTTTAAACTACAGTTTATTATAAATATGTATTACTGCAGATTATAAGCTCATTTACCTACATACATCCACAAACCTAAATAAAAGCATATCCAAATGAAAATAATTTTACATGTTCTCAAATTTACAGACATTCAAACCGACGTTAAATGCTAATTCAAAATTGGTATGTATAAACCTACATCAGTCATGATAAACTGACTCGAAATATAAGAACTCTTAAACGTAGAACAAATGTTTCCAGTACTAATCTAAAAAATTAATAAACCTAATCTACAGGATGTAATAAGAAATGTGCATACACATACAGCTAAAAAAGAGGAATTAACTATTCCAAATAAAACAAAAAATTGTCAATTACGAGTTCGTTCACATACAAATACATAGAGTCGCCGTTAAAAAGAAAGACAGAATGGAAATTCTTAAAAAAAAAAAAAAGAATAGTACGTATGTATGCACATGTTTCTTAGTCGTTTTCTTAAATAACTTCGAAACTAGTCAACAGATTTTCATAATTTTTGTTTCGATATTTAGAAGATCTCCTTGCAAATTAATAAAAAAAAACAATACAAATATTTGGCGCGACAGGTTTGTACTGGACCAGGGGCCTAGCTTCCCACAACCATTCGTGTTGTGCGTGTTATATTGTTCACACGAATGGAAGGGGTCTACTTTTTAATGCCGTGTCCGAAGGCAATTTTTGTTTGAGAATATATTATATGATTTTTTATATCTGTAGATAAGTCCTCCTGTTCCAGCGGAAAAAATAAAAAAATAAGAGCTAAGTTGAATAGTAAGAAACCGAGGGGGTGACACGATTTCAGGACACATTCTTCTTTTATAACAGCGAAGAATATTTTTGGAACATATCTAAGAAGATCTTTTCAACGATACTTCATACGTTCATATTAAAGTACGATAATATTTTCCTGGTCCTTTGCACGAGCAATAACACATAATCTATATCATGCATGTAGCACTAATAGTTTAGAGGTTATAGGGCATTCGACGATCAGACGGACAAATGACCGAAAGCAAAAGAGTTTTCGAAATTTAATTTTTCTTTGCCTCAATGAAAACTAAATTTACATGCTATTCTCTCACTACAAAGAAATCTTCTGCCAAAATAAAACTTATGCTCTTAAGAAAAGAAAGAATATTTATAAATAAATAACAACTAACAAATAAACAAAATGAGAACTAACAAAGATTAGTTGAGATTAGATTATATTAATATATAGTTCTGTTCTTGAAGTATGAAGAAAATAGAAAGCATATTTCAAAGCAGAAAAAATAAATTTGAAAATGCTGGATAAAATGGATTAAACAAGGCATTTATGTATATTTATGCAAAACAAAATAAGCAAATTTATTTTAGTACAAAATTTTATTCTTCTATGAAAAAATTTACTAGGTAATTTTTTATCAGGAAATTTTCTATGTAGGTAAGACGTGTCAGACCTGCCAAAGATTCTATATAACCATGTGATAACTATGATAGTTTATTCTGCTTCTAGCGTATTTATTAATTTAAGAATTAATGTTTTGGAAATTGATGTAACAACGTGTATTCATAACTACATATATATATGTAATGGTTTCCTGAAAAATATAGACGGCAATTCGTCGTATGTATGTATCTACACATGTACATATGTATATGCTCATACTGGGGTCAGTGGGTTAACGATTCGAGGCTAAATTGGAATATTTAGTCTAAATTTAAAAATAACGGTACTTTTTTTGTAAAGCCGATTTTAATTTCGATTTTTTTGAAAACGGCTCTGAAATATGAAATCAGATGAATTACCAGATTGTTGCCGGAAAACCGGTATTTCACGGAAAGGAAACACAAGAAACGGTGCTTGGATTTTTCTTAGCTATCTTTTCTGCGATTGACGTAAACAAAATATACCAATATATTTTTTTCTATTAAACTACATTAACCGTTTTCAAAAACGTCATCTGCAACAAATTGCTTTTGCAAAATGTTCTTAAACGCAGGCTGCCAAAATCATTTGTTCGAAAACAACATCATAAATCAAACTGCATTTGCAGCGTGTTTGATAATGCAGTGATTGCAGGGCACATGTTCATAAACGTCAACTGCGATGCAAAAAAGCAGCCACAAATCTGCACTGTACAAAAAATTGGAAAAAAATAACTGAATCCGAATATTCAGGGGAATCTCGACTAAGTTATTTGTTTTACATTCAATTTTATTAAGAGTTCCATTTTGCTCTGTTCAAAAACGTCAAATGCTCTTGCAAGAAAAAAAAATCATGCAGATGACACAGATCAACGATACCAAATAACGTTTGTAGTTTGATGTTCGCAACCCTTACACCCAAATCACAATGTAGCGTGCGTGCGTGCGTCCGTTGGCAGATTTAGTAGAAACAATGGGCTCTTACGGGGTAACACAAAATGTGACCTCAGCGTTAGATCGGCGTTATATCTTAAATATCGTAAACGCTACTACAACGTCCAAGTAGATATACTTTCTACTTTTGCGTCCGTTTGACAACTATCGGCTATCAGCTGTTTTATGAATTGTTCGATTTTCATCGACAGGGTAAATTCTTGTGTCGCGTATTTTCCCCGAATTATTAACCTGTAATATGATTTGTTGTAATATGGTTTTTAATAAAAATTAATCGTGTTAGTTTATGTAAACACTATTTTTATTTTATGTTATTTCTCACATTTATGTCTATTTGTAAATAAAATAAAAGGAGTAAATTTCTACTTTTTTTTCTGCCACGAATTCGTGTATGGCAAGTTTGAGGAAACAGCATTATATTTTGTCATCTTCCTAACCTCCCAACGGACGACCTCCACAGCGCGACATTTCATTTTACAAATTTTGCTTGCGTACGTTGTGACAAATAATATCGTAAAGTAACTACGACGGACTCAACGGACGCATGCACGCACGCACGCCACATTGTGATTTGGGCATTAAGTATTACAAATGACGATCAATTTGACGATCAAATGACGTTTTCGAGAACGGCCATTTACGGCATAAAAAACGGGAAAAATTTTACTTTACCGGAACATTTTCGGATAGTACATATTTTTTTTTTTAATTTCCTATTCCGTTAGATTAGGAATCTAATAAAACTGGGCACTCATCACGTAACTTTTTAGGCGATTATCGTCTTCTAGACGATACCAAATTGCAAGACGATACCTCTTCACCTATCGTGCAAACGATGTCGTCTTGACGATAGTGTTTGACAGTTTTTGGGGTAACGTGAAGTAAGGGTTGAATCGTCAAAACGATATCGCCTAAGGGATAATGATTTTTATTGTTACGTGAAGCGAAACTATCGTCAAAACGTATCATTTGCACGATTTTCGTCGTATGTACGTGATGAGGGCCCTGATGAATTACCTCATTTAACGAACCTTTCTTATTAATTGAAACACTTTTCTAAGCACATAATAACTTCTGTTTTGGCATTTTAGAGCTTTTGATACCATTTCATATGGCTTTTTTCAAACTTTGGGGGCGGGTTACTCCTTTCAGTAAAGCGAGCGCCATTTTTTTTTAATTTTCTGCCTATAAGCTAATCTACAAATACAAATACCAATTTTTGGCGCTATAGGTCCATGGTACCCAGGGCCTAACTTCTCACAACCAATCGCGTTGTGCGTGTAATATTCTTTACACGAACAAAAGGGGCCTGCAGACATTTTAGGTGTTGTCTAGGGATCGAAGCTCGTACTCTCACTCCGTAGTCCAATGCACTAACCATCGCCCACAAAAAAATCAGTATGCTGCCCATAATTTTTATTAAACTATCATAATCCACAAAAAATTCAAAGTGAAAACAGGAAGTGGAATTGTCATTTAACACGTATGTAATTCAAGTTTTGCGTTCAGAATTCTAGGTCTAATATATTAGACTTAGAATTAGATTTAATATATTGGAAAATAGAATGTGTCCATTGACTTGCAAACTAAAACATCACTTCTCACTACAAACTAATCTTTACTACAAACGACATGTACATATGTATGTACATATGTACATACATAGGTACATACATACATGCATATGTATGTACATATGTATAAACATATGTACAGTATTACAAAATCTATGTGTAAAAAGAAGTCAATAACGCAACTGTCCTGTCGCACCTGTCGAAATTACATATATGTACATACATACATATGTATGTACATATGTATGTATATTGCTTAATCCAATTCCTATAACTTACTGTGTATCTACATCGATAGACGAATTAATTAAAATATATGTAGATATCCAAACACCAAAACTGTCCAATCAAAATACATATGTACCAAAAACCACGTTCAATCGATTAGATTAGTAAAATTCAATTTTCAACGTTCGTCAATTGAGCAAATGCGTGCATGTTTTATGTGTCTTACATGTGCATATGTATGCAACTAATAGACGGAATGAATGAATTACTTCGCTGTGATCTACAACATCTTGTGCACCTTAATCTCTTCTCTATACTGTACTCCCCAGATAGCTGAATTGGCTGTTAGTTATACATATTAGTTAGTGCTTGTTTAATGATGTGTCCAAATTTCAAAATTCAGTCCAAGTAATCTCTCACTTACGCAAGAGTCTTGCAATAGTTTCTGCCGAAAATAGAAGTTAAGAACACTTCTCTATTTCCGATTGGTCAATACTTGTGGGTTTTCTTATTAGTATCTGTTCGTATACGAACTATACAGTTTTTGGTTCAACTAAACTTTGAAAAACAACTATGTACTTATTTCGTAGTTATGCAACAGCAAACATGACTTAACTAAAATCCATGTAAGGAACAAATAAAGTTTTAAATAGAATTTAGCCAGCATTCCTACATATGTACTTGTATATATGTATGTATGTATGTATGTACATAATATAGGATACTTCAGTACTAGCAGTTCTGTTTTTTGTGTTTATTCTATGAATTACCAATGGCTCTGTAGCACTGATGATGAAGAGTCCTCAAGTCGCCAAAGCTCAGGTTGGCATGGGCCAACCATGTATGTATGTACTTACGTGCAGAATACATATATGTATTGCAACTCACACAAAACCTGCGCTACTACTAATAAAACCCTTAGACAAACAAATAAACATATGTTTGCACATAATAAAATACATAATATAAATTCCCTTTTAGTATCTTATATACATAATTAAGCATTTACCAAGATTGCAATAGTTTTTTTTTTCGAACGTATGACTCAAAACCAAATGCATATATTCTAAGAATTCTCTATTGATATAAACGAAAAAAAGTATCTGAATCGGTTTAAAAGGAAGAGACAAAGACATTTTTTCATTTGATTGTCTTCTTTTTAATAAGACCAGTAAGACCAACCCCGCGGTTAAGGGTAATTGGCTACAAATAATTACAATATGGCTGTTTGGAAAAAAATACTTGGTAACAATTCGTTCCTATTTATCTATACGTACTAGTTATTAAATATCTGTCTGTCCATAGTGAGTGATTGATTTAGAAGTTTGGCTCTCCTATGTATTATCTAGACAGCTTATATATACATACATACATATATACGTATATATGTATGTACATACGCTTTCAGGACTATTTATGGTGTGAATACATACTAAAAATTGCAAATTCAGTATTTGCTCACATTTTAATTTATACATTCATATGTATGTATATATGTATGTACATATATATAATGCAATTTCAATATAAGATACTGAAAAAAAAGATTACTAGAAACCAAAACGCCGACATATTATATAGATATGTACATATGTGGATAGAGTTTGAACATTAACACTGCCGTTTGTGGTATGTATCTACATGAACATCTGATTACGGTAGGTATACCCACATTGTATTTGAAAGCCGCCTAGAATGACTCAGGGACAATAACCGAAAGAAAATAATATAACAATATGTGCCTACAAGTGTACATACTGTACATAATGTGTATATGTACATATGCGAGTACCTTGTAACTCTAAATTTGGTGTGATGCATGGAAGCAATAGTTTTAAAAGACCAATTTGAAGTTTTTATACATAAACGGAGTACGAGTTTTGTAAAACACCTACCATTGTCATTGAAAACACAGATGGTATTCAGAGACAGTTTATACAGAATAGTAACAGACTGTGTTTTCTGGATTTATATACAGTTTGATTGTTAATGATATCATTAATGGATGAGATCATCAGAAAATTCTGTAATTGGTAGCATCTTCATGTGTACATATTCTATATACATATGTTCTAGACATTTTTTTCCCCAACTGCCGTAAGTTGGGAGGTACAACTTACCTTGTAAACTTTGATTTGTATGACTATAATCCAATGAAACTAAATTCAGCGTATAGTACCAAATTAGCTTCCGATTTCAAGGAGTTGTTTCGAATAGTTCCAAATCTCACTTTATGTCACTCACGTTAACTATTTCTTTGCAGATATTGATTATTTTATGGAAAAAACAATTTCATGTCAAACGCACAGATATTAGAAAATATAAACTATTTGAAGCACAATCAAATTACTAAAATTGTTTGCACAATGAGAATAAGCTTTCACTTATAACAATGCTTATGTGAAGATGTGAAGTTTAGACTCAATTAGCTACTAAAAATTACACCCGAAAAGTTTGGTAAATTGAAGCCAACTACGATTCAATAGGACGAGTGTCGGTTATTTCCTGAAGACAGAAGAACTAACAATTTTCGCATTTAATCGCTTTTGGCTTGAGAATTGAGAAATGACGTCTGCGCTGAAAATTGTTGTATGTCAACCGCACCAATGACATTTAGATACTGGAAGGTATGCTCCATAAGATATTGCGGCATTATAATGACGTATTGTGCTGTATAAAAATATCTTAAGTTAACTACTATAAGATAGGATGCAAAATGTTGAATGAAACATTTTTTGACGTTTAATGCTGTCAGGCTAAACTTAACACGAGTGAGGTGGAAATTACAACAGCCTTCAACGCTTTATATTGAATTGTAATTTAAATATTTTTAATAATATTATAAGACCATATTGTAAGGTTATATTATAAGTGTGAAACATACAGAAATAATCGAGGTAAATACATATGTTTATCAGTTTATTATCCGAATCAATTGAAGCAAGGGCATACGCTTGTGGCCAGTTTTCGTTCATATAAGGCGCGTTTTTTGGGCGGGGCTTAGCAACGTCATCACAGAAACTTGGCAGAACTGTGTATGGACTGATACCCCAACTCTTCAGCTGTAAGATAAACAAACAAGATAAAAGTGATCGACACAAGCCTCAATAAATGTAAACCAGTAGCCCACAATTTTCTGAGTAATAACTGCAAGAAATAAAAGGAAAAACTAGTAAAATGATTTGATATCTACGATTTTTTGTAACAAAAAATTGTTGGATGATGTCATCGTACGTCAGTTATAACGTTTTCATGCAAATAACCAATAACACAAGGAAAATTAAATTCTTTTATTCGAGTTTAGCCACGAAATTCATTTGGGCTTAGCTAAGACCATAAGGAATTCATTTTTGTTGTATTTAACATGCAGTTTTCCCAACAATTCCATATGGGCTTGCAAAAAAAAAAGGCCTTTACTTGTGCGTTATAAAGCAGTGCTGCCCGATATTGTGGAATTTCTCTTTATAAGGGAATATTTGGATTCGAAATGAGCTAAAAGGGAACCTTTTTGTACTCCAGTTTCATTCTTTGAAAACACATCCACATATAATTTGCTTACTTAACAACAGCAAAAGATATTTTAAATAAAAAATACAGGGCTTTAAATCTGTTGCACGAATAATTTGGATGAGGCTATCAACAATCGTTTTCTAATCGGAAACACACAAAGGTTGATAGGAAGACAAAATAAAGTAAAGTTAATAAATTCTAGTAAATTCTAGTCCAACTCCGTTCCCTAACACACAAAAATCGTAAAAGAGCAGTCATTTTCACAGGAAATTTTCTAAGGAATTTGTAATAGTACGGTTTTTAGTGCAGAGAGTAAAGGAACAGACCTAATGTAATAGCAGCGCTCCATATTTTGTCCTTCCAGAAAGCCAATGGTTGCTTACGTACCTACAGGACTTATCATGCAGGACTGCCATGAAGATGAAATGTCACGTATAAAATTTTTTGAATTTGAAAATAAATAAATTTATTTGAGATCTACTGCTCATCTGAGGTGAACTTGCGCCTCAATCCACAAGGCTCTCCTGTTAGCCCCTACCTTAGCCAACTAGGTTCAGTTGCGCACTCCAAGTACAAAGCGAGGTCTTCCTCTACTTCGTTGTCCCTCCGGGTTCGATTCGAAGACTCTACGGGCATTTGTACTCATTTGCTCTACATGTCCTAGCCATATCAAACAACTGATGCGCAGTTTTTTGACTAGGTCGATGTCGCTGTGCAGCTCGCATAGATCGTTGTTGAATCTCCTTTTCCAAACACTGTCAAAGCAAACGGGACCGAAAATTTTACGAAGAATCTTTCTCTCGAAGCGACCGAGGATATCTTCATCCGCTTTAGATATAGTCCAAGCTTCAGCGCCATAAAGCAGCACTGGGATGATCAAAGTCTTATACAGAATCTCCTTAGTTGTTCGGGATAGGGCTCTAATACTCAATTGCCCTCTCAGCCCAAAGAAACAGCGATAGGCAAGAGGTATCCTTTTAATTTCTGCTGAGATGTCATAATTTATAGCAGAGCCAAAATAAACAAAGTATTTTACTTCCTCAAAGTTATAGCTACCGATTTTGACGTTCTGTCCAATTCGTCGATATTGTTGACAGCATTTACTTGGTTTAACCCTCGTTTACCGCTAAACCTTTAATAACCTTGGCTCCGTGATTTCATCTAATGGGAAAATTGATGAGGATGTGCAATAACGCATAAATTGAGGATGGATGAAATGACGAAACGTAACTTAGGTCCTACGTGACAAAATATTCGCACTAAAGCTTAAGGGCAAAATATATGTATAAGTCCTCTGTAAAGCCTGCAGTCTTGAATGGCACTGAATGTTGGGCTTCAAATAAAGTGCAAGAACAAAAACCCCAATGTTGCGTTGGGCGGCGGCAGTGACTGAAATGGACAAAATCCAAGACCAACATATCAGGCACCTTGAAAGTAGCCACCATACGCGAGAATCTTACGGAGAAGAAGAAACTACTGGTTTGACGAAGAGTGCCGGCAAGCACATGCAGCTACATAAACAGGAAGCATAAAAAGCGACACTGCAAAAAAGGACGAGGACTGCTCGTGAGCTCAACGAGCAGAAGAGGCGGGAATAACATCGGCTTCTCGAAAAGAAGAAAAAGAGCATGAGAAGCGTGCGATCGAAGATATTGAGAGATTATACTGCAGGAATAATGTACGGAAGTTTTACCAACAGGTGAAACGCACGTGTCAAGCCAACAAGACCCGTACAGAAGCCTGTAGAGATGAGGAAGGAAACTTCGTAGTAGTCACAGTAGGTCCTGAGAATTTGGAAAAACTTCTTCTGCAGACTGTATAGCGGCGACGAAGACCAACATCCCGCTGTCAGGCAGAATGAACCATTCAATCTAGACGATGATAGCCAAAACTTCCGTCCATCTAACCAAAACGAAGTAAGGATAGCAATATCCAAACTTAAGTCCACCAAGGCTGCTGGACTGGACGGCCTACCACCCGAGCTATTTAAGACAGCGAAAGCATACACCAACTTATTTCTAAGATTTGGTCGGACGAAAGTATGACTGCATCGTTCGCGATCCATAAGAAAGGAGACCCTCTAAACTGCGCCAACTGTAGAGGCATCAGTCTCCTTAACATTGCAAACAAGATCCTGTCGACCGTACTGTGAGAGCGGGAGCTGGTTGGCCCCTATCAGTGCGGTTTTAGGCGCGGTAAGTCCACAACCGATCAAATATTCACACTACGCAGATCCTGCAAAAAACCTAAGAAGTCCAGATCGATACTCACCGTCTTTTTATCGATATTAGGTCGCATATGATAGCATTTATAGAGACGAGCTATACAGAGCCATGTCCGATGGAGAAAGTTCGCTGCTCCATAAAGGTCGGATACAATCTCACCGAGACCTTTGAGGTTAAAAAAGGATTCAGACAAGATGATGGGCTGTCATGTGCCATGAGGCACAATTTTCAAAATCTGTGCAATTACACGCATACGCTGATGAGATTGATATCATCGGCAGAACTCAGCGAGCTGTCAGGCACGACTATAGTTTCCGAGGCGCCAAGATCTGAAAACGGAGTTTTGTACTTCTCGATGAAATAAGACCAAAATATAAAGTACCAACAATCTCGGTTTCGAGTAGTTTAGAAGATGTTGAGATTTTAAAAATTCAATTTTTCCGAAGAGACTAATAATCCAACCCGGAGCGACAACGCAGTAGAGGAACCTCAACCGACTTGGAGTGAGCAACTGGAGGCCAGAGATTACGCTAACCAGAAAGGCTTGTTGGTTGAAGACCACGTCCACCCCACTGTAGAGGCATCTAAGAATCAATTCCTCCGACGTGTTCCATGATAGGAGCAATATATCATTCCAAAGCATGTTGCACTGAAATGGTAACGTCAAAATATATGTCAACTTCCTAAGACAGAACAAACAAAAATGCGGTGCCCAAATCGCAATTTTCGCTAAGAAACTCCTTAATGACAAATATACGTGATGTCTGGGACTCGAACGCACTAACCACTGCCCGTGCTTGAACCAAACTTAAATCTAGGAACAAAAAAGGTATAAAATATCGCTGAGATGAACTTTAAGGTGTTCTAAAGCAAGTGTTAGAAGCTCCTACCCTTAAGATTCGTGTTGGAAAGGGTATCAACTTATGGTGTAAAAAAGAAAATGGCATGATTCCACTTCGCTTAAATTTCGAACACTGCCAACATTTAGAAATTATCTACCGTCCTCCGAGTTCTAATTTTTTTCTCAAACTTGCGAATGGATTACCGATTATGTTAACACTTTAACGTCAAGTCGATTGCGATACCTGCCCAGTTAAACCGTCAAATGAACAAGCACTGCCACAATTCACTAATCATATTTATACAGAAAATCTACCTTCTTAAATATGTATTGTATTTAAGTTAATTTTCGGTACATAAAAAACATCGATGGCATTATCAATTCCTTCGATTGAAGTTATTTGTAGCGGGCTGGGTGAGTTGCAAGCCACGGATGTTGTGGAAGTCCAACAACTTCAACATCTCCTTGGTGTCAGGATCGACTTCAATGATATCCTGCTCGAGAGCCGATACAGCAGGAACGTAGTTATCACGACGCTCGCGCTCCTCTTCTTGTAGCTTGATAGAAATACCACGCACTTGCGAGTGTCGCAGACGACCCATCAAATGGGTAACATAACTGAAAAAAAAGATGCTTATAAACAACCTGAGTTGGCAGACAGTGCAACAACTTACCCAGCGATCTTATTCCTAAGAGGCTTTGTGGGAATAATAGCCACCTCCTCGCATATCCTTTTATTGGTATGGAAATCTAAAGTCAGCCGGGTGTAGTACTTCTCAATGATGACCTTAGCGGCCTTTTTGATTGTTTTTGTTCTTACACGACCCTGCAAAACGTATTGCACTCAATTAGGTTCAATTCACGAAATGCGAATAACATATTGTAAAATAAATATAATTTGGTCCAAAATATAATTCATTTCAAAAATAATTCAATTGATGCAAATAAAAATTAAAGATTTTTATTAAATTTTGACAAATGACACCTACCATGGCGGAAAATGTTACCGGAAAAGAAAAACGAGATGACTTTTTGTATGGATGCCAAGAATGAAAAATGTTCTTCCTGTTGAGGTTTAAGTTACAATAGCAATATATTATAGATGACGCTAATGTTCTTACCAAAAAGACTTGTTCTTTTCAATAACGATGAATGCATTTCACTAAATTATTTGTATGGAGGTATTTAATACTATGTCCCCACCAAAACTAAATCCGCGATTTAGCGAAAAAAGATGTAGATTTAAGTAGGCTGTTCCAACCAGGATTTAGGATTTATTTTGACGTTTGCTGTGAAGAAGATAGTCACATTTGGTAAAATTTTTATAATTTTCGGAAGTGAATACAAATCGGATTTAGATGGGATTTATAGACGTCAAATCGTATAGTAAATCCATGGGATTTAGTGAAGAATTAGGTGGATTAAGCTACTAAATCCCGTATTTAGTTTTGGTAGAGACATAGTATATATGTATGTATTCAGATTTATGCTAAGTTTCCTCCAAACTGGAACCTCAAGGTTTCGATGAATTTTTACCGAAACCTCAAAAGCCGTTCCCAGGAATTTGAAATCATTTCAAATGTCAATCTGAAGTCATTGCCAATTCATGCCAATTGTAAACTGGCTGACAATCCCCGTTTTTTATATTTTTTCCTTTTCCCTTTGCTAAAAAAAATTATTTGTGTAATTAGAATATTTAATTTTAAAACATTACGTCTTTGTCCGATTTAAAATGAGAATAAAAACGAAAGATTGTGACATCTCCATACAATTGACAATATAAATAAACACCAAAATAAAAGAAAAGGCTTTTTTCTTTTTTAGTTCAGAACAGAGCTCTGAACAGAGCCTGAACATGTCGAGCGCGCTCTGAACAGAGCACGCTCTGAACGCTCTGATTTATTTAAGAAATACGATTGAGCAGTACCTGTCATATGACTGCAAAATTAATCGAAGATTCATGCTTTTTGTCTTCTTAAACACTGCAATAGCGTTTATACACAAATAAAGTTTTCATTTAATTATTAACTACTAATAATTAAATAAAAACAAAGCCTCGAACTCCATTTCAATTGTTTTCGATTTCGTCTAAACGTCAAATTCACTGTGCTTGGGTTTTGCTCAGGATGCTCAATCAATTCATGCTGAGCTGATAGAGCGCGCTCTGAGCACGCTCTAAACGAAAAAAGAAACACGAATCGAGTGCTCCAAGCGCTCTGAACTAAAAAAGAAACACAAACATTTTTTTTGACAACTCAGGCTCTGCTCTGAATTAAAAAAGAAAAACGATGAATGGACTCAAAAGGATATCAACCAGGTTTCGTTGAAATCATGAGACTTCGAAACCTCGCATATGTATGTATGGGAAAACCTCGAATGGTGATCCCACATATTTTTTCGTACGATTAATATTTGGATTTTAAGATTTGCTGTAAAGGAATTGTCCAGTGCGAGTCATACGAAAGACATTACGTTCTAGAAACAAATCTGCAGTTATGTAGAGACAGCGAACGACTACCTAGTTAGGGCTGTCAAAATATCATACGATTTAATGTTTTTTGTTCACATATTCATAAGAATGTAGTATTATTCACTCAGAGAATGGTTAAAATGTCAGCAAAGTTAGGGAATGCATCGCACATGACTGTAATTAAAATCTCATACATTCCCAAACTAAATTTAAATGAAATCAATACTTCTTATGCTACGTTCCCACCACACCGAAACTCCGAGGTTTCGATGAATTTTTACCGAAACCTCGAAAGTCGTTCCCACCAATTTGAAATCAATTCAAATGTCAATCTGAAGTCATTTCAAATGGCAATTTTTAAGTGGCTGACAAAGCAACTGTCAACAATCTTCGTTTTTTATATATTTTTTTTTCTGCTGAAAAAAATGATTTATGTGTAATTGGAATATTTGTTTTAAAAATATTGCCTCTTTGTCCGATTTAAAATGAAAATAAAATCGAAAAATTGTGACATCTACAACTGACAATATAAATGAACACCAAAATAAACCAAAGTTCACGCTATAGGTTTGTTCGGTTTGACAACCTTTCACGGACTGCTGAACTCAAAGAGATTTCAAAGAGATTTCGCCGAAATCACGAGATTTCGAAAACCCGATAATGTATGGTGAAACCTCAGAGGTTTGGAGAGATTTGACGAAATCTCGCGAATTCTTTGAAACCACTTAACCATCGAAAAGAACGCGACGAAGAAGTATTTGTTACAGCAAGCAGGTTGAATCGATAGTTTTTTCTTCGTATTCTTATGATTTGGCTGATTTCCAAAGCGAATCCTGACACCGTGTCTCCAGAAGACATAAATATGTATATAAATATGTCAGACTTCACTTTAGATTTTTTTTTTTGCACTGTGTGGGCAAATTATGTCAAGACATTTCATTTTCAATCATGCCGCGTAAGAGTAAGCAATGAATAATTCTTGCTTTAAATTAAGTCCAAAAATTAGAAAAATCAGAAAAAAGAAGGCATCCTTTTCGGATCCATTTCCAGAAAGAAGACATTTGCATGGTTTAGAAACTAATAACTAAAACCGGTTCTTTATTGTTAAAACTGGTTAATAACATTTGTAAGCATAAATTTGCATACAAGAAACTAAAAAATAAATACATAGTATCATGCTTTTCACTTTTTATGCATTTCACATACAAAACATCTCTCATCTTTCGTCTGTGACAGCTTAAACGTCAAAAGGCGAAAAGGTCTATTTCAGATGTTAATTTATGTATGTCAATTTTGAAGTGACTGACAAAACAAATGTCAACTATTTCTTTTTATTTCTTTTCCGTTTGCTGAAAAAATTTATTCATTCTTTTATACTCTTATTTTATATAAGAGGTTATATATTTCTTTTGTAAATATTACCTATGTCGTGAATGTGGAGATGAGGAAGCCAATGAGAATACAACCCACTTTCTCTGTCACTGTCCAGGTCTTATCCATCTTAGCCCTGAGTTGAGAATTGGATCTGGGTAGTTGGACACACAGAGTCGAAAGATTGAGTCAAGTTTGGATTCAAAAATAGTTGAACTGACAGATGAGCACTACCTCCAACTCTGCAAAAATGCAATAAACGAAAGCGTTTATAATATATAATAAATATCCTACGCACCAATACGAATACCCAACCAAACGCAAAAAAAAAACATATAGAAAAGCTATAATCCCTCTGGAACGGATCGTATGATACCCTATCCTCCTTCCTATAAAGTGGTCGTGGCCAAATTGCATTTTGTACTCAAATATGGCTATAACGTCGAACGTTTGAGGATGTTACATGTAAAATTTCATCAAAATCGGTTTTTTGATGAAAATGACCTCAAACAGTGGGCGTGGCCAAAACGTTTGTATGGGTGAATTGTAGGGAATCTAAATGCCTAAATATTTTGTCTCAACAAAATTTTTCGGATTGACATAATTTAGTGAAGTTATGAAAAAGTGGGCGTGGTGCAGTGGGCGGATTTCAAAAATTTTTACACTTGTACTGTATTTTTTTCTCTGAAGCCCAGATATGAAATGTCATCCTCCTAGCTCAAAATTTAAGGCCCAAAAAGTGGTGACAAACATATAGAGTAAAAAGATAGAGTAAAAAGACAAGGGTGTTTTTCCTCGCACAAGAGAAGAAGTGTCAAACTCAATCCTCTTTCGATTCGATTCCAGCTCAATCCCTGAATCCGGTTACAGCGAAAACTTGGGTTGAAACTCAATCCATTTTCAATCCAATCTCTCAATCATATAACTGTGGTAATACATACATTTCGACCAAGGTTCAACCTAAGCTCAACTCTGCAAAGTAATATTTGAGACGATTAGAAAACGCAAAATTTGTCTTTCCGAGTAGCACTTAGACAGAATAATTTGAAATTGATGTTTGGCTCAATTGACCGAAGAAAATATGCAAATTAAAATAAAACTTTCTTAAACAAACAATTGTCGTATGTCTGAATATTCATTTTCCTAAATTAATGACACTGAATAGAACAAAATTATTCCACTAAATTACATATACTACGTATATATGCAGAGTCGAACCTAGGTTGAACCTGGATTGAAATTCATGTATACGTGGGTCGAGTCGAAACCGAGTCGACTGGACTCGACTCCACTATTTTTGCTGAGTCGAGTCGAAAATATGTGCAACTATCTGGGTCGAGGAGTCGAACTGACAGTTGACTGTAGTTTGGGTTTTTTTTCTTTTGTAGAAAAGAAAAACCAGTTTGTTTTAATTATGTCTGGTTGGCTAACGGATGGCTGGTCATTAAGGGATGATGCAGGTCCTTAATAATATTTTTCAGTCATAGTTTCAGAATGAATGGCGATAATGCCCATCTGTCAGTTCAACTACATTTCAAGCCAATTTCGACGCAACTCCTCGACTCGGTGTGTGCAACTACCCAGGTCGAAATCTCAACTCAGTTTCGACTCGACTTTTCAATCCTGCATATATACGGGGTAATAGTTGCCTCCAATTTATTAGCATTGTACAAGATGACTTATAATTGGGTTAGCGTTACGAACCGTCCCTCTGGAACCGAAAAATTTTGCAGTGATACCAACGTCTGTAAATAAAAGCATTGGTTGCGTAAATGTTGCTGAATTCTTAGCCAGTACAACAGCTCTCCTACTACGGATACGGATGCCACTTTGGTAACTTTTTACCAAATTTATGCTATGTCCCCACCAAAACTAAATCCGGGATTTAGAGAAAAAGATTTAGATTTACGTAGGCTGTCCCCACCGGGATTTAGGATTTATATTGACGTTTGCTGTGAAGAAGATAGTCACATTTGGTAAGTTTTTTAAAATTTTTGGAAGTGGATACAAATTGTATTGCTGTTTATAATTAATTAAAGATCAGAAATACTAAAATGATTGCCAAAAATGATTTAAAACCTGGGTTTTTTTTTTTAATTTATCAATATTTTTTTTTTCTTTGTCAGCAAACGAAAATGACATGTGCTGACATAAAAAATGATTGTTCGATTTGTTTCGCATGAGGATTTAAGTGGGATTTACAATAAATATCGGATTTAGATGGAATTTATATCGATCAAATCATATGGTAAATCCTCGAAATTTAATGAAGATTTAGGTGGATTTAGGGAAAAATGGTAATTTATATCTCGAATTTGTAACTTTTTTGAACAAGACCAGATTGAAGAACGTCAGTCAAGAATTGATTCAATTTCATTACTTTGAATTAAGCCTAATTGATTGAATACAAACAGAATCGCCTCATGTAAATGATGCCTAAATATGTTTGATTGAATGCGCTGCTTCATTCATCTGTGTATGTTTTATTCCAAAAATTACTTAATGCGCACTTTCCTTGAAGACTAAACAATATCAAACTTGACATTACTATGATGGAGAAGTTATAAAAAGTGGGTCCGCCAATTCTGTCTGTTTGCTACTTCAACTTTACTCCAAACGGTTGAATGGATTTGCTCCAAACCTCATATCTGAGGTCTGTCGGTCAATCTTACATCAAAATTAAAGGTACTAGGGCCATAAAAATCACTTTTCTCGAAATCAGTTCTAACGAATTCGATAAAATTTGATATTGGGTTTAGTTTGAGTCTATGCTATTAGATGGAGCATCAGGTTGTTTTTGCAAAAATTAATTTTTAATGAAACTGCGCACATAACATCCGATAAAAGTTATCACAGTAGTGGCCTCAAAAATCTCGGAATGTCACGCCCTCTTTACCTCAATCCTGAATAATTTAGCATAAAGGTAAAAGTGGATGCCGTGGCTCAAGTGGTTAGTGCGCTGGATTATGAAGCGAGGTGTTCGAGTTTCGATCTCTTTTACGGCCCCACCTTTCACGAGCGTCTGACAAACATCCGAGAGTATAACTGTCATGAAAATGCTTCTCAAATAACAAATTGACCTTCGGACACGGCGTTAAGCAGTAGGTCCCTTGAGTTCGTGTAAAGAATATAACGCGCACAACACGAATGGTTGTGAGAAGCTAACCCCTTGGTCTCGGACTTTTCCCGTCAAATATTAATATTATTGTAAGTACATACAACCAATCAGAAATAAATGTAATGAAACTTGTTAAGGGCTGTCACGAAAGAGAACTTTTTTGATTATTGGAATAGTGGAGAAGGACTACAAAGGTTAATCATTTACAGAACGGTTTTATCGTCCGAATCCTAGCAAGAATATTACAATAATAAAAAAATATCGGAAGTTGTTCCGGTAAAGTAAAATTTTGCTCAATTATCACCTTAGCCGATTCGATCCCAGTGTTCAACATGCCGCATGGGGCGGTAACGACTATAATAAATTAATCTACGTGAGTGTCTGTTTGAGTACATTATTGAAACTAATCTAGGTACGTATATACATACGTATGTGTAACAGGGGACTAGCTCTTACTATGTATATACCTAATAGGCTAGAAGTTCTTAAAGTGAATATCGTCACAAATTCTTTTGAGAATTTACGTAATACAAAAAAAAATAAGTGAATAGTGTGAATAAAGCGCTTTCTATAACAACCAAGAACATTTATAGAACATGTTATCACAGAAGCATGGACCATACCAAAACCAAAGGTGCGTGAACGGAGAGTGGAGGACACAATTCAAAGACAAACTACACATATAAGTAGGTATATAAAAGATAAGTACTGCAGCCCGTCATGTTACGGTTACGTGATGCTCGCAATCCGAAAGACACCTACACTAATTTGTCGAACAAAATTGGAAGCAACTCATTTAATATCACCTACACAGCTGGCGATTGTTGGTACTTAGCTGAATAAAGTTAGTAACTAAAGTATAAATATAAATAAAGTTAGTACATACAGGGTGTCCAGTTAAGAGGGATAATCCTGAAGTTCCGGCGAACCAAAAAAACGCATGGCAGGGGCGGAGGCGTCTATTTTCACTCCATTTACCGTTATAGCCCGTTGAAGTGGGAAACAAACCTCCAGACATATGTACCTCCAAATTGGAGGTGTCCTACTTCAACGTCATACGATTTTTGTTCGCCGCAACTTCGCCTTAAAGAATATCCCTCTTAACTGGGACACCCTGTATAAATAAAGTTAGTAATATAACATTTTTGGAATAGTTAGTACCATATTTAGTTTGATGGTCCTTTTGCGCATTATTATTTAATCCACAAACCCAAGCACTTTTTTCATATGCGGACTAGATGACAAAACAGATCTAGTCACAAGTATACACACTATCAATTTCATCCTTACCACCGTCAATTGATGATGTAGTAAGAATATACTTATGTATGTATGTAAATATGTTAACATTTGCATCGATTAGCCGATTTTAAACGTTGCCATGGAGGTATTATTATTATTACTCCTTATTTTGCTATTATAGAAAGTCTCTTTATGTTTGGGTAATAAAGGAAAACCCAAATGAACAAATTCTGAAAAAAAACAATAAAATCGCAATACTATGGAAAATACCAAAGGAGAAATTGAAATTAATGAATTTCTAAAATTTTTAAAAATTGCTTGTCACGTCAACGATTTAATAAGAGATTCCAAAGAATCAAATTTAAATTCTATCGATTTTGATGAACTTGCATCAAACAAAATTGTTAACAATCTTTATGGATTTATTAAATGTGATAACACGGAAAATATAAATGTTCTCTCAGCTGGGATGGATTCTACATCGGAAAAAATAAGCATGACTTCTCGTCGCAACCGAAGGAGGTTATCAAATTCCTCAATAAAACCAAAAGGTAGTGCAAGATCCAAAAGTAGTGATGGTCAACCTAGAAAACCAATACATCCACAACTAACCGAAAAGTTGGACTATTTAATAAACGAAGGTGTTCTTGATTCCGTATTACCTTTTGTATGCCCTGTAGTACCAACCAGTAACCAAATTGTTGGAGTGCAAAAATGTGTCTCTAAATTGAAAGTTAGAGACAGTAGTCCTGTAATTGTTGGTCATTCAAAGTCAGTTATGTCTATACATCCAGATGGGGCCGATTCACTAAATTTAGATGAAGCGAAAGAATTGCTAGTTCCAGTTTCTACAAAGGAAGATGATATACCCTCATTACCTGTGAAAGAAAAAGGCACAATATCGAGACGGACTTCGCAGACAAATTTGAGTGCCGAAAATAAAAAACATGAGTATGTACATATAGTTTTATTTATACAATTTTGAAATATTTTACCTTTTTTCTGTGCTAATATATTCTATGATTTCCCCTAAACATATTTTGTAAAAGATAAAACAAACGGAAGAAAGGGTTCCCTTTGATTAAACAACATTGCATTCGTAGCACTGCATTATTCTGCAAACTTATGCATATATGTGTGTATGTACATATGTATGTAATTATACATGTTTAAACGTTTCTTCACTAGTTTGATGAAATCTCATAAGATAAATTTGAACAGAAAAGTACAGCCTGGAGATTAATGAGCCAAATACGTTTCAAAGTATTCTTTTGAGCTAACTGTTTCGCAGCTTACTCTGTGTTCCGAGGTGTTTCTGTGTCGAAACAGGTATTGGTGAATAGGAACACAGAAGGACTTGTGAATAGCACCTACTTCATATATTTGAATCAATGTCGAATATAAATACATATGTATCAGCATGTAAAGCTTCAAAGGCCTCTATCCCAAAAACATGAAAAAGCGAAATATGAGCAATCGGTTTACAATATCATTCAACGAGATGCGAAGCGATTTAAATGGCAGTTATCATAAACTATATTAGAGAATGGAGTTTTATCCCAGTTTAATAAAAATTATTTTCGATTTCGAATTCTATATCTATTAGTGTTTAGTTGATTGTGCAAAATATGAGTACGGTCTCGGTGTGCCATGATGTGAATGTATTTTAGGTTCCTTTACTTCGCTTGTTGCGAAAGTATATAACGATATTATATGTCTACATACTCGTAAATTTATTGAAAAACTAGCTGACCCGGCGAACTTCGTTCCGCCTAAAATTAATTAAATTATTAATGTCTCTTTCGAGAGTCGAGCCTCTCTATTGAAAGAATGCAACTCTTTTGGAATTAAATTGAATTCAATGCATTTTATTTACACGGAACATGGATTTTACACATTTCAGGTCGCTGCAACGCTTTGTGATAAACACCGTTGCTTTATTGATGACATAGCCGACTTTGAGTTGCAAATTGTGCGGTGGTAGACCGGGCACGTCTAACGAATTCAAAAATTAAATTAGATAGTTTGTTAATTCGTCATCATTTGTTACGCGATCAACCGATTTGAACGTAAGCAGTGTGGCTGCGATTTGATTTTGAATAATGAAATTTAAATCATCGACGTCTAATATTCCGCGTTCACTCAGCCAATCGTGGTTCAAATAATTGCGACCGATGTTCGGGAACACTTTGCTGATACTTTGCTTTTCAACACCTGTGCCATGGCAGAGTTTCTTGAAATGTTGCATGTTGGTTCATCATTCATCTGAAAATTCAATGGCAATTTTAATGCTGAATGAGCAGTCCAACTGCCTTCCAACAAGCTTTTCCAGGAGAGGCGACCGCAAGCATCTTGACCGAATTAAAATCGCTCGCGCTGCAATTCTCGATTAAATGCATCGTGCATCGAACGATTGGGGGCTAGCATTCCCAATTTACTTAACAGACTGTCCTACATGAGCTGATACATGTCTTCGATCAATATCAGCGCCTCATTGCGGATTTCATCGTTTATTTGAAGTTAGTTGCAAAATATAGTCAGCCATGTCGTTCTTATATTTGTCCAACAAATTGAGTGCTTCCGATGGAAACATGTCGAGATGATGATGGCGAACAATGTACGAATTTGTGTCACAAGCGCAGAAACCGTAGCATCGGCGAGTGTTGTGTCCCAATGATTGTCGTTGGCAAGCAAATTCAGCAGGTTCTCGAAAGAAGTTAGACCACGTACATTGACCAAAAGAAATCGCAGATAGAAGCAGTCGTCATTTTTCGGATGAACAGAATAGATGCGACCAAGCGCATCAGTTGAATATGCATCCACGTATCCGGCAACAGCTTGCCCTTGTTTTCGGCTTTGGAATTTTATTGGGCGATACATTCCAAGTGTAATAGCGAGATATTTCCGAGTAAAGCAACGTTCTGGCGAACGAAATGTAGAACAGTTGGATGACGTTCATGTATCGGAAAGGAAAAGATTATCCAAATCGCCTCATTGTAACTCAGCTAACGGCCCAATTGATAGCACAATACTTCGTCATTCTAATCTGGACGTTCAATGCCTAAAACCGCCATGTCGCTTCCTTTTTCGACGTACTTGCAAACATATTTAATGGAATTCACCGAATTGCAGTATTCAACATTGATGTGCGTTTTGAATACATTGGGGAGGAGAAGAGAATATGAAACAATCCAAGTGTTGTCCACCAAGACATCTTACCCTTTCACTTTCATTAGGTTTGTTCTCGTACTGTCTAAAGCTGTAAATTTCTACGAAAATTGACGAAAAATAATGAAATCCTGTTCCCGTACGTAAAAAAATTCGTAGTTTTTCACGGAAGAGAGAGCTCACGAGAAAGTAAAAGATTTCCCCTACCTGTAAATTTCAGCTCAAGATATTGCATCTATACCTAAGGGCAAGTATTGGTTTTCTGAAAAATTTCTATGTCGAGACTTTTATCAAACTTGACATATGTAAATATAATGGAGAAACTAAAAAATCCGCTAATTCTGTTTGTCTGTTTTGTTGGTCGGAATTTTAATTTTATCTAAAAATAAAGGGTACTTTATATTTATAAGGTCGATTTCAAAATGGATTTTCTCGAAAACGGCCCTAACGATTGTGCGCGTACAAGTGTGGTGTGTATGGGCCGCTTAAGACATATGCAAAAATATGGCGTACCAAATTTTGAAACAGCCACGCCACTTTATAAAACTTTCCAAAATCTAATATTTTTTTTTAGCTCAACATGTTTCTTTACTTTTTTCTTCATTTGGCTTTCTGTGAGTGTTTTACAGAATACCAATACAATGTCAACAATGTCAATGTGGAAATATCGAATATACTACTCAGCTGTCAAACGTGAAACGTGAAAATTAATCGATTGTGAATTCCACAATGTTTGTCATTCCTTAGAAACAATTTTTTTTTCTTCCCATACAAAATTAAATTTTGGTAAATGTTTACATTTCCATTCCTCCCCTCCGATTTTGATATAATAAAATGTATATGGTAGAGGGCATTTTTCTGAGCATTTTGATATATATATGTAAGGGTCGCGAACATATGGTTTACGAGATATAGGAATATATATGGGGGGTATGCCGCTCCGCTGTAACTCCCTTGCTTGGGTTCACTGTTGGATTTGGAGTAGGTGCGAGGTTGAGTGTATGCAAAGTTCCTTTATAGCCATGTTTAGCATGTTTCGCATGGATTTAAAGAAACTTTGCACATACCCAACCTAGCACCTACTCCAAATCCAACAGTGATCCCAAGCAAGATATGTACATATATACATCAAAATTCTCAGAAAAATGCTCTCTACCACATACTAAAATTTTATCAGAATGGGGGGGGGCAGGCCCCTTTTGTAAACCGGAATTTTCAGATATTGCCACCATCCATCCCTGAAAGTATGCAATTTCGGGTTTTCACGGATTTCCGACTTTTCCGGTCGAAATTTCGAATTTTCGGTTCCGTGGTGTATTTTCCTGGTTCAATACGAATCCAACAAAATCGGATGATGTGCAGCCCAGTTATGCGCGGCTGTCAGCGGCTTAACCAATTTAAAGCATTTTATTTTTTCAACCGGTATGTCCAATTTGGATCAAATATAATTATTAATCGCCCCTACAATAGTATCGACGCGAAAACCAGCAACATGCAAATCTTTTAAGGGGGATGGAACGAAATGCGGATGAATCTTTGGGTTTTATAGGCTTATTTTGCTTCGCGCGTCTTCTACTTTTTTTGGTTTTTTTACGCGAAACCTTACTCCAAATTTTGTTATGACCGGCAGACTTATCTCTTTTACCCGACGCGTTTATCCACTTAACCGGTAAGGGTGTAGAAGTTGATTGATGGACAGTTTCAACTTCCGTGGTATTCGGTTTATTAATTTCAGCATCACTAGTTTTATTCAAAGAAGAATTTTCCTTTAACTCCCGAATTTCCGATCTAACCAAACTCAGTTCACGCGTTACTAAGTTTGGTTAAAAGTCCCAAGAATGGAATGCGATTGCAGATTTTACATTTGTAGCATATGCCCTCAGATGACTTTATGAGCTGGAGGGCTGCTTCGGACAGGTTCACACAATGTGTGTGGAATTTTCTGTAGCACATACCTCCACAGCTCACAAAATCATTAGACAGAATGCTGGAATTGCAAGAATTGCAAGAATTGCAATATTCAACCATGATTGGATTTAAATAAAATAAAAGTAAGAAAAATGAATAAATTAACGACCGATTTCGATTAAGATGTTACTGTATCAGAAGCTGAATATCAACTAGTGATGTGTCAACTTGAAAGTATAAACCGGTTCAAACCAAGTTACAGCTAAACCGAGTTACATTTATGTATATCAAACCGAGTTAACGAAACCAATGCAATGAACCCAAAAGTCAATGAAACCGAGTTAAACACACGATTCGAGTTGGCTAGTAGAGTATTTTGTTCTTATCGAAGCCGAGTTGCACAGCCCGATTCAATGCCTATATATGTACATATTTTAAATTCGGTTTCGGTTCGGTTTTTCATGAGACGGTGACGCCTGAACTACTTCCTGTTTTCTTTCATTGTTGTTGGTTTTTTCGCACATATGTATTTGTGTTAGTTTGTTTTGTGTATGCGCTGTTTATACCCTATCCTAAGGGTATATTAAGTTTGACACATAGTTTGTGACATAGAGAAATAATCGAGATAGACCCTATAAAGTATATATATTCGTGATCAGCATCAATAGCAAAATCGATTGAGCGATGACCGTCCGTCCGTCCGTCCGTCCGTAAGTCACCGCTTTTTGGGCCTTAAATTTTGAGCTAGGACGATGAAATTTCATATCTGGGCTTCTGAGAAAAAGATACAGTACAAGTGTAAAAATTTTTGAAATCCGCCCACTGCCAACCCCACTTTTCCATAACTTCATTAAATTATATGAAACCGAAAAATTTTGTTAAGACCAAATATTTAGGTATTTATACAATCCACTCATACAAAAGTTTTGGCCACGCCCACTTTTTGGGGGCGTTTTCATCATAAAACCGATTTTTGGGGCTTAAATTTTTAACTAGGACGCTGAAATTCCATATCTGGGCTTCTGACGAAAAGATACAGTAGAAGTGTAAATTTTTTTTACATCCGCCCACTGCCACACCTACTTTTTTATAACTTCACTAAATTATATGAAACCGAAAAATTTTGTTAAGTCCAAATATTTAGGTATTCAGACTCCCTACAATTCACCCATAGAACAGCTTTGGCCACACCCACTTTTTGGGGGCGTTTTCATCAAAAAACCGATTTTGATAAAATTTTACATGTAACATCCTCAAACGTTCGAGGTTATAGCCATATTTGAGTACGAAATGCAATTTGGCCACGCCCACTTTATAGAGAGGAGGATAGGGTACTAGAAGACCTAAAACCATTCGGTTTTTAATGTTCGATTCAGAATTGATATAGGCATTGATCACAAAAAGCCAATTTAACACTTCATTTCACAATTTTGAAAAAAATTGGTCTAAACTTTTTTTTTTCATTTTTTTTTATCAAAATTTTGAGTTTGCATGCGAATTTTTCAAAAACAATTGACATAAATAATGTACTTTCAAACAGGTATAGTACTTCATTGTAAGTGTTGCCGTTGTTTTTTAATATTTTTTTTTCATTTTAAGTAATTTTTTTCTAAAATTCCCCCTACCTCCTAAACGGGGCGAGATAGACCTCCCCTCCCATAGTAAAAAATGCTTGTCAATGGCGCCAAAGTTATCGTACTCTCCCCGTTTATTGAATCGCAGTTGAGTGAGTCTAGAGTTCCAAATAGGGGTAGGCCCTGCCTGTAGAGAGGTAGCCGCTATTAGAATAAGTCTTCCGTCGCCCCGCGTTGTGTAACAGACCTGACAGGTTCTTGGGGTTGAACTCTGGGATCATATCCGCTACATCCCGCACATTATATCTGATCTACCCATTCGCCGTCCAGGGTCCCCTCGCGACCAGTCGCCGAAGTTGGTATCACCGTCTTTTCCAGAAGCTCGTTCAATTTCCTCTGCAATTTTCGTAGTTCTTAAGGCAACAACACTTCAGATTGTCTACAAGTCACCCATAAATCATATGTGGCCACGCACACTTTTTGGAGAAGTTATCATTTAAAAAACGATTTTCGTGATATTTTGCATGTAACGTCCTTAAACGTTGGAAGTTATCGTAGTACTTCAATCAAATAAGTAGTATGTTACGTCCAATTCGTTAGGGCCAATGGAAAGAAAAAAAGATAAGGTATCAAATTTTCTTATATACATAAGCTGTTGAGTCTAAAGCATTACACTACGTAAAGCTAAGTTTTAAGTATAAGGTTAGTGCTTGAAAACCAGGTCTAGAGTTTTGGTAAGTTGAAGTGCTCGAATGGAATTTCAATTCTGCGTTTTTTTTTATTTTTGACACAGACTGTTGAATTCTTTTTCCGGTTCTTTCTATTCCGCTAGTGGAAGCAACTGAGGTGTTCGGTAACTTCTGGTAGATCACGACTTGCTATTCTACAGTGATTTCCTGTATCAGCAAATCTGCATATCGACTAATAAAACCTTTTTGAGTTCGATAAGTAAGGTCCCATTTATTTGTTTAATTTAAGAAAATAGTCAGCAATTCTTTTTAATTCCCCTAAATTTCATCCCGAGGATTTTGTAATCCATGTTAAACCAAAATATGATTGGAAATTACTTCCATTTTGCAGTTTGCGTCAGTGGCTCTCAGTACTTCGAAGCAAGATTTGTGTGTTGCTATGAAGGTATTTGGTGAAAAAAATTATTTCGTCTAAATCGGCACGTATCGGTAGCTAAAATATAAACACAATGTACAAAAAAAAATAAGCTTGCCATACAAAAAAAACTGAGGGTAGGATATACCTTATTTTGTTTTGAGCTTATCCATAGTTAAGACAACACAAAAATTCGACATTGCACTACAAAAATTACATCCATATACTTATCTTCGATAAATTCATTATTTTATTTTGCTGGTAAATACTACAAGATTTACTTTAACTAATATAATTAATTCAGCTACAAAAAAAAACAGATTTTGAGACGAAACGACAATTTGCAAATGGAATGTACAATTGATTAAGTATGTTAACATTTAAAATAACTGCTGATCTCAAATACTATAAAATCCAAAACGCTAGGGCTACAAAATTCCTTGAACCCACAGTTTCTCAAAAACCCCTAAACGTAGAACCTCTATATGTTTGATAAGAAGGGATTTTTCGAAATTCGAGGTCTAAGTGGAAGATAAGGGATTTATATCGAATTTTCCGTCATTAAAAAATGTTTTCACAGCCCCAACTAAATAATGGCTTATCAAACATAAAAAGTGGTTTTTAGTAAATTCGTCCCCGATTTATTTAAAACATACATAAATCATCCTTCTGCGTTATTCGGAAACTGAGCAATGCTCATAATAAGTAATCAAATCATCCCAATAATTTTCCGTCACTGCAGACCACAGCCAGTAGACGTGCACCAGTTGCTATCATTGCCATATGTGTGTGTATGCGCGTGGGTGTGCGGTGTGGCTTGATCGTTTTTAAATTTCAGTCATGCTTCTTATAAGTATAAATGATATTAATAACAGAAGAAAAATTATGATAATTACATATGCATATGAAACCGGCAATGCTACCGGAGAAAGAGAATCTCTACATGCCTCTCGCTGCGTGTAAACTCTTAATAGTCTAATAAGTCCAAAGAGATCCCTCATCAGCAAAAGGTGACATTACGAGACATAGTGCCATCGGGAGGCATGCTTCCCGACAAATCAAGTAAAAATGGGAAAAAAAAATAGAAAAGAGAATAACCGAACTGACTTTACAAATGATCAGCTTAACCGACTTGACTCTATGACTTATTACACCGTGCTGCTACAATACAAAATATAAAAAGAGTAAAAGAATGCATCCTTGGAATTCGGCTAACGGATGATCTCTGATGCTTGTTTCACTTCTCGGTTGAGCTTATCACCTACATGTATATGGCCCATCCTTTGTTTTAGTATACATGAACGATTATTTTTTTCAGAAGATAATAAGGAAAGATTCAAAAATTCTCCAAAGAACATTAATGGCATTTTTCGAACTAAGCAACATCGATTACTTCGCCAAATACATACATACATGCGTACTATGTACGTTTGTACTGCAAGGTATCTGGGGAAATAATAATTTTTTAAGATGAAGCAGAGGATGGGACTCACACTCTGGATAAAACATACAGAAAAGCTACAATCCGTCTGGAACGGATCGTATGATACCTAATCGGTTTTATGATAAAAACGCCCCCTTAAAGTGGGCGTGGCCAAAACTGTTGTATGAGTAAATTGTAGAGAATGTGAATGCCTAAATATTTGGTCTTAAGAACATTTTTCGGTTTCATATAATTTAGTGAAGTTATGAAAAGGCGTGGTAGGCGTGGCAGTGGGCGGATTTGAAAATTTTTTACACTTGTACTGCTTCTCCTTCTCAAAAGCCCCGATATGTAGTTTCATCCTCCTAGATCAAAATTTAAGGCCCAAAAAGCGGTGACATACGGACGGACGGACGGACGGACATGGCTCAATCGTCTTCACTATTGATACTGACCACAAATATATATATACTTTATAGGGTCTATCTCGATTATTTCTCTATGTTACAAACTATGTATCAAACTTAATATACCCTTAGGATAGGGTATAAAAAAAGACCATGTACTCGGTAGGATTTATACTGTTTATCCGATCAACGTCGAGTGGTATTACCTACATCTACTGCTTCACAAACTTTACATCCTTTTCAAACTTAAAGACGGTAACTGCTTACATTCATACTACATTCCACTCAGATTGCAGGGACTACTGGAAGACGGAAGATATTGGAATGGCAGGGGAGTGTATGATCAGCATAGTATAAATGTCTACAACAAAAACTTGATACTGATCGAGAATTTAGTGGTTGCGGTATCACGTGGAACTCCTGTCAACCTTGATTACTTAAGAGAAATGTCATATAAGGCTGTGTCCCACTTCGCAACTGTAAGAGGATAGTTTATAGTAAAATCATTCGAAGTTTGCAAACAATAAATAATAACATTTTGTTCTTGGAAGCTGCAGGTGGGACGGAAAACATTTTTCTCAATAAACAGTTGCTTGATAAGTTAAGAGCATTAATCTCGCTTCGTCTGGAATAGCTGCAACACTTTTGGAGTGGGATTGCGCATTCTGCATTCAAGCTACATCTCACTTCAAACACATTTGCAAGTCCTCTTTGCAACATATATAAGTAAAGTCATGTGCAATGTCATAGTCTGGGATGAGTGCATTATGTCACACAAAAGAGTTTTGTGCTGATGAAATAAGGGCCTGCCTAAAATCATCCTACTTGTGACCAAAAACAAAGCAGCTGTGTCTTAAACATACAGAAAAGGTACAATCCGTGTTTAACGGACTACTAAAGTGGGCGCGGCATATTGCATTTTTGTATTGAATTCCTACGATAACTTTAACGTGAAATATTTTACACTTCTTTTTGTTCTCCTTCTCAAAGCCCACTTATGAAATTTCATCCTTCCAGTTCCAAATTTAAAACCGAAAAAGTGGTGACATACGGACCGAAAGACAGACATGGCTCAATGGTCTTCGCTATTAATACTGATCACGATTATAATACATACTTTATAGGGATTACCTTGATTATTTTCCAAACTATGTATCAAACTTAATATACTCTTCAAAATATTATGCAATCGAAATTAGTGCTTAGCTTTCGCTTAATTTAAATGCTTTTGATATGACCTGCAAAACTATAGGCACAGTACATAGTAGATATCGAAGAAATGGTGGATTAAGTAAAATAAATATTTGGCGCTACAGTTCCATGGAACCCAGGGCCTTAGCTTCTCACAACCATTCGTGTTGTACGTGTTATATTCTTCACCCAAATGGAAGGACAATTTTTTATTTGAGAAGCTTTTTTGTGACAGTTCTCAGATGTTTGTTAGTTGCTCGCGAGAGGTGGGGCCGTGAAAGAAATTTGTAGGTGTTGTCTAGGGATTGAACCTCGAACCTTTACCCCGTAGTCCACCGCTCTAACCACTTGAGCCACGGCGGTGCATTACCTGTGGAATACTTGCTCAACCACCCAGGTATTCCTTCACACAAAATAATATTGAAGGTAGGCAATCTTATTATGCTCTTAAGGAATTCAAACCCAAATCAGTTTATTGTGGATGTGGGGATCATTTCGGTTCTAAAAAGCTATCCCCGTTAAATAAAAACAATATTTTGTAATGTGTACGTTACCTAATTATTTCTACCAAATTTTAGAAGTACGATCACATTAACGGCATTTTTGTTTTATTTTTCATTATTATATATTATTTATTATATTATATTATTTATATTTATATATATTTTTTTTTTATTTTGTTTTTTTGTTATTACAAAAAAAAAAAATTGTAATTTTGTACACTAGTCGTTACACTGCGCGAAGTTAGTAAGTGCTACCATCCGTCAACATACCTTTATTAAGACCCTTCCCCTGTCTTGAAAGATCCTTAATAACGTGGGGTCTGAATATGTCGAAGTATGTATGTATGTATGCAGTTCAAATAAGGCATCCAGATAAGTCACCGATTACCATCCTTGTTTTGACAGCCCTTATAGTTACTACATTATTTACTAACAAATTATAAACGTCTTCTTCACATCTGAGGTCGAAATCCATTCATCGATACGACTATAGTCATAGAAAATAAAACAGCAAGTGATTGCGGAACATAATTTTTTATTTTATTTGTTTTTGTAACTTCTTATATTTCTAGTATTGAAGTCGTTATACATGTTTGCGATGAAATAAAAAACAGTTCCAAAGATTTTACTTGCCCTCAGAAACTTCTGGTTAGTAAAATGGGGTATTTCGCTGATGTCACAGCTGGACAGAAACTAGAAGACATGGATATATCTGTACATTGTGATATTCAAATCTTTGAATGGCTAATGAAATGGATAAAAAAAAATCCTGACCAACAAGAATCGTTACCGCAGTTGGATGCAACGAATGTAGTTCCAATTCTGGTGTCTGCAAGTTTTCTACAGGTATAAAGTCTGTTGGATTTGCACAAATTTTAAATACATTTCATTTACAGATGGAACCACTACTTTTGGATTGTTTGTCTTACTGTCACGCTCGCTTAACCGATGTTGTGCGATCATCGTCGAATCTATCATGTCTAAACGATTCAATTATTACAAGGTTGGCTGCTATGTTTACCAATTTAGAGCTCGAAGTTGTAAAAGACAAACGAGAACGTGTTACTCCAAGACTGTGGACCAAATTTATTCAAAGTTTGTGTGAACCAGAGCCACAAGCCTTACGGGGTCATTATTTTAGTTTAGGTGGATTATTCCGCTGTTCGAGGTAAAGGAACAAATATTCAAAATGTAATGACCATGGCCTTAAATAGTGCAAATCGCTTGCAGGTGTAGTAAATGTCTTACTCAGACAATGGGCTCGTACGTTAGTTGTCTACCATCTAACACTCGTCTCAACAGATGGGGACAATTACTAAGCCAACATACACGTGATGTGTCATGGGACTTGTCCAGTTATATATCGTCTTTGTTTAAGGAACTGAAATCTTGGCGTAGAGTTTACTGGAAATTGTGGGGACATTGTCATTTTTTATATTGTTGTATTTGTGAAACTCATTTTCCTGTATATCAAGTATGAAAATGCATTTTTATGTTATTATTTGTTGCAAGCAGCTTACGATTTCAGATGACTTGGTGCCGTTTTCATCCAGAGGGAGCTCAATTTTTAGGACCTGTTACTGAAGGTCATATCGCTGGCCCAGCAGGTCGTTATCCTTGTTGTGGTCAGCAAGCTTTTCGTTATGAAACTTTACCCGGACCAAACGTATTTTTGTTTTTTACTTTTAACTAGCTATTTTGCTTCCCGCTTTATTTAAAATACTGTATGTTTCTTGCCTGGTACAATATTCGCCCTTATTACGACTGCTGTATTTCATCAACTATTGTCGTTTTTTGACTCGTTGCGGTTTAGCGGTGTTTTAGTGTCGGAATTAGGAGAGCGAAACGCCACTGGTGTTGTTATACCCTATTCTAAGGAGAAATAATCGAGATAGACCCTATAAAGTATATATATTCGTGATCAGCATCAATAGCGAAGACGATTTAGCCATGTCCGTCTGTCCCTCCGACCGACTGTCCATATGTCACCACTTTTTGAGCCTTAAATTTTGAGCTAGGAGGATGAAATTTCATATCTGTGCTTCAGAGAAAAAGATACAGTACAAGTTGAAAATTTTTTTTAAATCTGCCCACTGCCACGCACACTTTTATAACTTCACAAAATTATATGAAACTGAAAAATTTTGTTAAGACCAAATATTTAGGCATTTAGATTTTTGGGGGCGTTTTCATCAACAAACAGATTTTGATGAGATTTTACATGTAACATCCTCAAACGTTCAACGTTATAGCCATATTTGAGTACAAAATGCAATTTGACCACGCCCACTTTATAGAAAGGAGGATAGGGTATCATACGATCCGTTCCAGATGGCTTGTAGCTTTTCGGTATGTTTTTAATTACGGTCCACATACATTCCACAGAAGAAACTGACAATGACAGATTATATGAATTTGCTTGTTTATATCTTATTTTTTTATTGTTATCTTGTACGTTAATTGTCGGTTATAGTGAGGATTAGAATTTGATGAAACAAAATATTAAAACATTGATTGATTTGATGTTTTTGTTATTTCTAAAGATGCTGTTGACGGAAAAATTAAGTTGGAAGTTGGTTTTGAACCTTTTGTAAGTGGAATTTGTGCAGTGTCTTTAGTCTGTCTACCAAACATATTTCCCAAAGAGGACTAATTCGGTCGGGGCTAGACGTTTCACCAAACCCTTGACTGTTTGATTCATGTATGTTCACCTTTTCAATGTTATTATTGGAAATCGAAAGGACTGTTAGGGCAAAATGTATAGGCCTTGAAATTCACTATAATTGTCCTTAACATTATATGAAGCCAAGCCAACACTTTATGGCTGTTTCTAAAAGAGTTTAATGTTATCATTATAATTTTATCAACAATTCTGTATTGTTGTACTCACTTTATTAAGAATCATGTATAAACAGAATATGACTTGAACTTCAAACCTGAAAAGTTTGTAAACTTATTGCAAAAAGTGCAAGCAACCAGGGCCCAGTCGTGAACTTTATTTACATTAGATCTACTAGCTGTTTTTTTTTTGTCACTTATTTTTTACCCTAAACAAAAATTAAACTAAATATTTATATGGAGAAATTCACCACAACTTACATTTTAAACCGATATTTAATGCCTGGCGTTTACTAATGTCCCAACGTCAAAAACAGCAACACTAGAACGACAACCAGAATAACGAAAAAGACTCTTAAACGCCAATGGTCAAATAAGAATTACGTTCCACAAAACCTAAAACGACAATTATCGGAAATGACATAAACGACTGGGGTAATGTCAGTTATAAAATACCGAGTTCGTACTGTGACGAGGCGTTTAACGACAGTCGTAATAAAGGTGATTGCTATACAGTCGATTTAGTTTTAATTCTTAATTCACATAATACATATATAACACTAGTCTTAAATTTTTTGAATACTTATGATAGAATAGCATTTTATTTATTTATAAGATCTAACCTCAATCTCCACACGGGATTGGGACCTGTTCAAAATGTTTCTTAACATTATTTTTATGTTTATTTTAAGGGATGCCAATTCAGAGAACATAGTGTTCTAATAGAAAGTGATCGTGATCGCGCTATTCTGACCTTGCTGCAAATCGCTGCCGAAGGAGGAAATCTTTTTGAAAGCCCACCGTTAAACGTCCGTGAGGAAATTTCAACCAATTTAATGGAACCCAGATGGACTGGTCTTTGCTTAATGCCGACCAAATGTAGACCAGGTCTACTGCCTACATTAAGTTCAGAAGGTACATTTAGATAGCATTCTTTATTAACTAATAAAATAGGGGAGACCGGGGATAAAAGTAACATCATCATGAAAGTAATAAGACCTCTCTCGCTCTCAATCATTCAATGTTCAACTTTCGCGCAATCTAAACGCGTTGTAGCCAAAATTGTTATTTCTGTCTTATTGTGCACTAGTTTTTTTGTGATTATATTCATACATATGTACATTTTTCCAATTCATTTTTTCAAAATTACAATATAAATACAGTGGACTTCCTCTAGGCCGAATTTTCACGGGATACCATGATTTGTTCGAGTTAGAGGGAGTTTTGGAAAAATTCGAGTTAGAGAAAGAAACAATTTTTTTTTGTTTTAAAGCGTTTATTTATTAAAAAAAAGGTTAACATAATTTACTTTTAACCACTAGGTTTACTTTGCAATAATTCCGTAACATGTAACTTACAAATTTTACTTGCACCTATACCTATAGGACAAGTATTGGTTTCGTAAAAAATTTCGAACTCGGGATTTTAATCAAACTTGACATTACTATGATGGAGAAGTCCAAAAAGGTGGGTCCACCAATTCCGTCTGTCTGTCTGGTGGACGGATTCGCTTCAAACTTCATATCTGGGGTCTGTGGGATCATCCCTAGAGGCGAAATTGGAATTTTCGTTCTAACCTCAAAATTAAGGGTACTTTACATAAGGCCGATTTCACTAAAAATGGATTTTCTCGAAAACGGCTCTAACGATTTTGATAAAATTTCATATGTGAGTTAGTTTGGGCATAATCTATTAGATGGCATACGCACGAAAAATGCGTATGAAGGTAATTTTACGAACTGGCGTTTCTCGCCTATTTATTTTTTCCTAATTTTTACTAGAAATCGAAAAAAATTGTTTAAAACATAGTTCATAGGCTTTGAAAATCTCTATAATTCACCTTAACATCATATATATATATGGCCACGCCCACTTTAGGATGGCGTTTTTACAAAAAACTTGAATTTCAGTGCTTATACGATTATAAACTTATAGCATTAAGGTGCAAGTACGTACGACCCAGTCGTGCACTTTATTTTAATTGATCTTACTACCAACTTGCACAGAATAATTGCATCAGCTCTGTTGAACTGCCTAGAATCAACTGATTTTCGAATTCCAACTGGAATTTCACTAAAACAAGATCTTTTTTTCAAGATAGATTTTCATTGCTCTGAACTAAAAACTGTTTTGAATCCAACGAACAACACAAGGAAAAGAATAATGTGGAAGACAGACTGCTGGTATTGATACCATGGTATAGCAATACCATGCTCTATACCACGTGTCTGACACCCCAATACCACGTTAAAAGTTAGTATACCACGAAACAAACTTGGTATTGAAACTCGTAGTTTTTTGGTGGTATACCACGTTCGTACTGACTGCAGCGCCACTTTCTCTGTTGGTGATTCTTCGTTGCTTCTTCACAACGAAGAAGTATATCCTCAAGTTTGGAAAATGGATTTAAAGAGGACACCATTTTATCTAAACTGTTTCAATAATATACTAGATTAGAGAAAAAACAAATTGGGCCTTCAAACTGGAAACATTTCATCGAAATTAATTTGTTCATAAGAAGTTTCAAAAGTAACCGAATCAATGACGTTACATTGAATTCAAAAATTCGTGCATAAACGTCAAAGTATACTACAAATGCAGTCTGTCAGGGGTTGTGGTATTCACTATACCATGGTATTCATACCATGGTATAGCAATACCATGTTCTATACCACGTGTCTGTCACCCCAATAACACGTTAAAAGTTAGTATACCACGAAACAAACCTGGTATTGAAACTCGCAATTTTTTGGTGGTATACCACGTTCTTAGTGACGGCAGCGCCCCTTTCTCTCTGTTGGTGATTCTTGGTAGCTTCCTCACAACGAAGAAGTATGTCCTCAAGTTTGGAAAATGGATTTAAAGAGGACACCATTTTATCTAAACTGTTTCAATAATATACTAGATCCGAGAAAAAACAAATTGTGCCTTCAAACTGGAAACATTTCATAGAAATTAATTTGTTCATACGAAGTTTCAAAAGTAACCGAATCAATGACGATACATTGAATTAAAAAATTCACGCATAAACGTCAAAGTATACTACAAAAATTAACGTGTACTACGAAACGCAGTCTGTCAGGGATTGTGGTATTCACTATACCATGGTATTCATACCATACTTTTCAAAATGTTCCTCCGTAATAAATGTTTCAAATAAAAAGAATAATTCATATTTGTTTACAAAATTAAAGAAATTCAGGGTATGTATTACATTTGTTTTTTAAACCGGCTACATTATATGCTAAAATGTTAAATGAATGATTTTGGCAGACGACAACACTATTAGGTACGCTGCTATCTTTGGGTCCACGAGTTGTCGCTGACATCGGCTGTGTTGACGTTTCATTTGTCATTGCCGCTGATAGTTGGTTTGCAAATATTTTGTTCAGGATTTCCATTCCGTCACCAGAATTGCACAAGTACACAAGTTTTTCGTTTTCATCGTAATAAAAAGTTTTACCCTCAATCTGTATGTTTTCTCCTTTAAAGGCTAGGATTCCTGCTTATCAGACTCTTCTGCAGGAGGAATACCTTGCGAAGGCGTACTCGGACAGCGTTGGGGAAATCTCTGTGCATCGATATTCCTGTGTTTTTAAACCTTCCAGCATTTTTCAGGAGCTCTCTCTCTCCCTTTGAGCTTCGTAGTTTCATCAGGATATTCGTCATCGTACTGTAGTATTCTTGCTAGGATTTGGAAGGTAAAACCGTTCTGTAATTGATTAACCTTTAACGGCCTTCTCCACTACTCCAATAATCAAACAAGTTCTCTTTTAATCAGACCCTCAAATTACAAAAAATACAAATTTTTGGCGCGACAGGTCCATGGGACCCAGGGCCCAGCTTCTCACAACCATTCGTGCTGTGCGTGTTATATTCTTCACACGAATGGATGGGGCCTACTGTTTAACGCCGGATCCGAACATGACAGTGTTTTGTTTTTAGAAGCTTTTCATGACAGTTTTACTCTCGGATGTTTGTCAGACGCTTGCGAGAGGTGGGGCCGTGAAAGAAATTTTAGGTGTTGTTTGGGGATTGAACCTGGAACCTCTCGCTCCGTAGTCCAACGCACTAACCACTTGAGCCTCCGTGCCGACTACTCAAATTATCAAGTTCTTTATTATTTATCGCTTTGTAATTTGTTTACTAATTCACTTTCTTATTCAATAACATTTATTTAACACATCAATTCAACTTTAATTGCAATCCAATAACATTTATTTAACACAACATTAATCAAAATCTAATAACATTTATATTTCACCTTTTACAATTTCAATTTACTTCTTCTATCTCTTAAAATCAACTGTTGGTTGTTGTATGTATACCAAAATTCCATTCTAGAAAGACTCCGAAAGTTCTGATAATGGAAGGTTCTAGTCATCGAATATTCTAGACACATGAATGAAAATACCAGTGTTAAATTTCTCCTAGGTGGTGCTGTCCGTTTCCGGTTTTGGTCTGGATATTACATTATTGTTAAACCTCTCCCATAGGGGGCGCTGTCTGTTTTCGGTTTGGGTGTGGATATTACACTGCACCCTTCTTAGACTTGTTCGTCCCGAACAACCTCATCTGCATTATTTCCATGGTAACGATGTAGATGGTCCACAAGTACATACTATTTTCATCTTGCCTCTTGGTACCCGTTGAATTCTATAGACTACGTCGTTGATACACGTGACCACTCTGTAAGGACCCTCCCAGTTCTGTTGGGCTTGGATCGCCCTTTTTGCCATTGCGGGCTGTATAGCCATATCAGATCTCCTTCCTGGAATCCCGACGATGTCGCTCGGGCGTCGTATCTAATTTTCATGCGGTCACTAGCTATGATGATCTTCGTCCTAGTCCTTTGGTGGATGTCTTTGATCCTATCTCTAAGGTCTGCCACGTAATCTCCTTCACATTTCGGCTCCTCGGTAGGGGATCCTAACTTCACTTCACTAGTTAGGCGAACTGTTCGACCAAACAGAATTTCGGATGGAGTATGTCCGGTAGTAGTGTGTGCTGTATTTCGGTAGGCCATCAAAAACAAGGCAATATGCCGATCTCAATCACGTTGGTAGTCTCCTACCACCTTTGAAAGGTGTTCGTTTAAAGTCCGTTCTAAAGCGTTCTACCATCCCGTCCGATTGTGGATGAAGCGGAATTTTCCTCGTCTTCTTGATTCCGAGTAGTTGGCATACCTCTTGGAATATGGTCGACTCGAGGTTTCGCGCTTGGTCAGAATGCAGTTCCAAATTGCAGTACACCAAATTTGCTCACCCAGTTGTTGACAATCTGCTTCACGATGTTCTTAGCTTCTTATTTAGAGATGGCAAACGCTTCTGGCTACTTGAAATATTCTGAAATAGTCCATGACTATGAGTAAGTGAGCGATTTTGTGATCTGCTAAAGAAATAACTTAAAAAGGTAAAATAACTTCGCTAAAAACATTGCATCCTTCGGGACATACTAGTTTTAGTGAAAGAGAATAAGGAATTGAACTATTTTATTTACTAAATGCCAGAGTGTGTTAAATGTAAAGGCTCCATGGTATAAAATGTGCGGGTGAGTGCGGTAAAATCTACCACAGCGCCGTAAAATGTAGCGGTCTAGATCAGTACATTAGTAATATTCTAGGCACCACTGAGATGATTAAATGTATGTGAGGATTGTATTTTGTACATTCACAACGTGGATATGGTACTAAAAGAAATGCAAGAGGTTGTAACAAAAAATGAAAATTATCTCAAAGAAAATAGAATGGAATTTGATGAGTCGTTAAAAAAAAACGAAACAAGAATTAAAAACCTACTCGAAGCAATCGAAGCGCGGTACACTGACAGGTTGAAAGCGATGAGAACCGCTCAAGAGACGTGCGAAAGAAGTGTAATAGAAATAAAAAAATTCGTGAATTCAGCGAAAGCTTCAAAGCACAGAGTGAAAAAATATTCGATAATGTTGAGAGTTTTGCTAAAAAGAATGATGTGGTCATAAAAAGCGTGAAAGAGATAAAAACAGATATAATGAAAGAAATAAAACAAAATGAGATTGGCGCATTAACATATGCAGCAGCAGCAGCTCAAGTAAAGAAACCCGTGGGAGCAAGTGCATCAGTCATACTGAAACCAAAAACAAAGCAAGAAAGTGGAATAACAAAGAAAGAAATTAAAGAGAATTTCACTTCTGGTGTGATTATATGGTGTGATCATCAGAATTCAAACGAAATAGAGAAAGTTCAGACGATTCCTATAGACTTTAAAATGAAGAATAACCTTACACCAAAATACTTAACTAGTCAATTAGTATTGTTGCAGATGTTCAACCATATAATTTGAGAAATGGAGACAATTTTAGACTTGTTTTTTTTTCTAATAATAGATCTCAAAACATATTATTGTATAAAGGTTTGAAATTATATAATAGTTTGGTAAATGAATTAAAAAATGAACAAAATATTAAAACTTTTAAAAATATATATAAAAATAAATTATAATTAAATTATTATTTAGTTATCTATTTTTTTTAAGAAAAATTGTAAAATTTTTGTAAAAAATAGCTTAAAGCTAAATAAATTGATTACTACTAATCAACATCGCATATACTAGGATGTGTCGATTGCCATTCTGGGTTCTGGAAATGGTCCTGCGATGTCGGCTGCGATTCGTTCCAATGGTGCGCTTACGTTATACTGATGCAATTTTCTCGCGTTTTAACTCTGGGTCCTTTGCTAGCTGCACATGCGACTCATTTTCGACACCAGTTTTCGACGTCTTCTCTTGCACTGAGCCAATAGAATCTTTCGCGTACCTTCTCCAGTATCTTCTGGGCGCCCAAATGGCATCCGGATACTCCGTCATGCATTTCCTGTAGCATTTCCGTTACTCTCGACCGTGGCACGATAAGCTGCATTATGAAGGATTTCCCATCTGGTCATTCTCATTTCCTCTTCAAGACGCCATCTTGTACATGTAAGGAGTCCTACTGTGCCCAGTAGGCCTTAAAGGTTGGGCTTCTGTCGGAGATGTCTCGTCCGCTTGGTTTCTCCACGTGTTCCTTCCAAGCAAGTATCGGCTCGATATCGGGGTCTTCTTTCTGGGCATTCCGATGACGTTCTTCTCTTCTTGTCGCACACAAAGCTTACAATCGATCTTGCATGGTCTCCGATAGTGCATCTGCGTTAGCTCCATTCTCCATTTCCCCTTGCGATGTTGAATTTCAAAGTCGTAGGTCTGCAATCGTTCAATCCACCTTGCAACCTGGCCTTTACATATATTGTCTTCCCTTTTCCGTCAGTTGGTGCAAGGTCTTGACAATTCCGGCGAAATCCCTTACGAACCGTCTGTAGTATGTGACGAGTCCTTGAAAGCTTCTCAGTTGGTGTTTGTCCTTAGGGACTGGCCAATTTTTCACAGCTTCGACTTTCTATACAAAGTACCCATGTATATAGTGAAAACGCACATTTTTGACAAAAACCTTTGTTTTTTATTTTTCGACATTATCTCCTTTTAGAGCAATACCCGCTTCCCAACGTCCCTCCCATTTCTTTAAACCCTCTAAAAAATATGATGTATCAAACTCTTCGAAATAGGCTTCTGTCTCCGTAATGACCTCCTCGTCTGATGGTACGGCCACGTTTAAATTCGTTGAACCAATATCTCGGCTGTCATAGATGGTGAAGGGTCCCCATAGACAGAATCCAACTTCAATTTAATTTCTATGCAAGTTTTTCCATCAAAAAAATAAAAAAAAACCCATTTTCGGATCGATATTGTTCTTTTACCATCTTATCGAAAAAAAACTAACAACGTTTAATTCAAATGGCTGCCAAGTCAAAACTAACCTATGAATCTGTCTAAAATTTGGTATGGCGTTGTTTGAAATATGGTAATTCACGATGGT
Organism: Xylota sylvarum; assembly: GCA_905220385.1. NCBI lineage: Eukaryota > Metazoa > Arthropoda > Insecta > Diptera > Syrphidae > Xylota > Xylota sylvarum. Next base: position 39,783,936 of record LR999959.1, read on the forward strand.
AATACAAACTTTTACTAACAACTCCACCTGTCTTCAAACACGGGTATTTATTGATCCACCCTCGTAATTACGTGCCCCAAATACTTAACTTCACGTCGGCACATTTCTTTTGTTCGAAGTTTCAGGTGGGAACTTCGAAGTCGTTCAAATACATCTCTCAGGTTGTCTCGATGTTCCGCAAATGTTTTCTCCACAACGATGTCATCGTCCAGATACACCAGGCATGTATTCCAGGTTAATCCATGAAGGGCACGTTGCATTAGACAATGAAATTACTGTGAACTGTCCAGTCCATTTCTGCACTGTCGTTGTAGATGTCGTAGCGTGTTGCAGTTCCAGCAACGGACTTGTCCTCCACGAACGTTGTTGTTTTGGTCTTCAGTCTCTAACCTTTCACAAGCGCAATCAATGGTAGTCAACTCCCTGACACGGTGTGGATACCCGGAGAGGCCTGGTCTGCTGCCGGAGCAAAAGCCAAAGCCTCCGCGAGTGTTTTCTTACCGGCCATCCTTACTGCTAATTGTAGTTTTCCATCAGTTATAGCATGGGTAAATGCATCGGTAGCCATTTCATTAATTATTTCTTCGCTTGCATTGGGATAGGACACATGTGCCAGTCGTTCTACGTCTGCTTGTAACTGCTGCAGAGATTCCCCTTTCGCCTTTCGTATAGGGTTCTTTCCTAAATGCAGTACTGCCTACTTTGTGAATCAGCAACCATTCCTAAATGCAAACACAAAATGATGGCACATCGCATTACGTTCCGAAATGCATTGTGAACGAATACACTGCGCAAACAAAAGCAAACAGCGCATCGTGAACTAACACGATGCAAATGGTAGTTGTTATTGCTACTCTTTTTGGATTAGCTTTAAAATACATTTCGTGAATATTCGGAATATTGTCACGAGCACCACAATTGCTTAGGAAATGATTAATTATCTGAGTTGCAATTAATTTATTACATTGTTTCAGGTTTCCAAAAAATAAATTGTGCGTATCGCATAACATTCCTCCTAAACGTCATGATAAACAACAACAAAATGCGCATCCCATACTGAAAGCATCGTGTGATTGCAGCACGGATGCGATGTGCAGTCACAATGCGCATTTTGGTTGAATTTAGGAAAGCAGCCATAAGCACTTGCTGCATATGGTCGTCCCCAAACCGCATCTCAATAGCTTTTATCAGATCCTCGTAGTTGTGTTGTTTTTCTTTGGGAATAGTTTCTAGCACTTCTGCAGTTGACCCCCTGAGTGCAAGCGTAAGTGCAATATACTTCTCCTCCTGGTCCCAGTTGTTCGACCATGACGTTTGGCCATCGAAAATGGGATGCTGCATCTCATTTCTTCTTGGATTCCTTTACTTTCTTTTTTTTCAGCGGTCGAGTTCTTTGGCCATTTTCTTTGATGAGCCAAATTGTCCCAATCCCTTTGTCATGTCTGGGTTTGCCTCCATCAACTCGACCAGCTTTTCAAATTGGCGAGGATTGGTTTTTTTAAGGCTTGAGAAACATTATTTTACTGCTAATATATATATTTTTGTACTAATTTACTTTTTTTTTACTCCACTCATGTCTATCGCCACCGTTGTCACACAGAAATTTCATTCGAATGATTTTGACACAAGAAATGAAATTCTGGTCGAACGTAATAAAAGCTGTGTTCAATGAGGTTGTTCTGGACTGTTCGGAACAGAAAAGTACAACTTTTGGTGTTCAATAGGCGTTTTTCTTTTTAGTTCAGAACAGAGCTCTGAACAGAGCCTGAACATGTCGAGCGCGCTGATTTATTTAAGAAGCACGATTGAGCATTACCTGTAATATGACTGCAAAATTAATCGAAGATTCATGTTTTTTGTCTTCTTAAACAAATAAAGTATTTATTTAATTATTAACTGCTAATAATTAAAGCCTCGAACTCCATTTCAATTGTTTTCGATTTTGTTTTCTCATCGCTTTACCCCCTGTTAAACGTCAAATTCATCATACACGGGTTTTGCTCAGGATGCTCAATCAATTCATGCTGAGCTGATAGAGCGCGCTCTGAGCACGCTCTGAACGAAAAAAGAAACACGAATTGAGTGCTCCGAGCGCTCTGAACTAAAAAAGAAACACAAACATTTCTTTTGACAACTCGGGCTCTGCTCTGAAGTATTTAAAAAAGAAAAACGACTAATGAGGAATTTTCTGTTCCGAACTGATCTGATTCTTGTTCAATGAGGTTGTTCGAGAACAGTTTAGAACCGGATTTTCTGCACTTACTTTTTATACCCTATCCTAAGGGTATATTAAGTTTGACACATAGTTTGTAACATAGAGAAATAATCGAGATAGACCCTATAAAGTATATATATTCGTGATCAGCATCAATAGCGAAATCGATTGAGCGATGACCGTCCGTCCGTCCGTATGTCACCGCTTTCTGGGCCTTAAATTTTGAGCTAGGAGGATGAAATTTCATATCTGGGCTTCTGCGAAAAAGATACAGTGCAAGTGTAAACATTTTTAAAATCCGCCCACTGCCATGCCCACTTTTTCATAACTTCACTAAATTATATGAAACCGAAAAATTTTGTTAACACAAAATATTTAGGCATTTAGATTCCCTACAATTCACCCATACAAAAGTTTTGACCACGCCTACTTTTTGGGGCGTTTTCATCAAAAAACCGATTTTCATGAAATTGTACATGTAACATCCTCAAACGTTCGACGTTATAGCCATATTTGAGTACAAAATGCAATTTGGCCACGTCCACTTTATAGAAAGGAGGAAAAGGAGGATAGGGTATCATACGATCCGTTCCATACGAATTGTAGCTTTTCTGTATGTTTTTATTTATGTAATATAACGTTTAGCTCATATGTATAAAGTTTAAGATCTTCTTTGTTGCACAGAACTTTATAACAACTTAGGGGATGTTACGATTTTCAAGACACGAAGTTTTGAATACGCAGTCTTGTACATCTCGATGGAATAAGCACAAAATAATATAGTACCAACATTCTCGTTTTCGCCTAGTATAGAAGATATCGAGGTTTGAAAATTTGTTTTTCCTATGGGATTTCTCTTAGAATATATAATTTTTTAACCGTAGAACAGAACATTTTTTGCATAGTTCTAGGAGTTTTTTTCTCCAAATGTGTACATACATGAACATGTATTTACATAAGTATATACCTTGATATACGCCGAGTAGCGACGCCCTGTGCACCTGCATGTGTATGAGTCGAAGAATACCCCAGAATTTGGAATCTTTTTACCCGCGAAGCGGCCCACCCACGCACTTTGCTAACATCTAAAAGTGTGCAATAATTTGTCTGTTTCACGCAAAACTATATTTCAATAGAAATTTCAAGGGAAAAATTAAATTTTCAAACCTCAATATCTTCTAAATCTCGCGAAAACGAGATTATTGGTACTTTATATTTTGATCTTACTTCATAGAGACTACAAAACTGCGTTCTCAGAACTTGCTGCCTCGGAAATCGTAATCGTGCCACAACTTTAAATTGCAAGAGCCGTATAATAACCAGGTCTGTAAAGTGGGTTTTACTTTACTTCAAATTTGCAAATTGTTTTTGTTCTTTTATTCTAAACTATGATCCTGTTTTGCATTTTTCACAGAATACTACACTAAATTGTCACGCAAATTCCGACTGGGAGCTTCTCATTTTGGAGACTCGAGTAGTGAAACAGATACCAGTGATATACAGGAGAGATCAAAAAAATGTACGCCTCGTAACTTTTCTACAAGCAGTGACGGTTGCGAGTCGGAAAGCAGTAGTGTAAAAAAGATTCATAGAAGACAAAACCGACGGTAAGATGTACTTCATTTTACCCTATCCTAAGGGTAGATTAAGTTTGATACATAGTTTGTAACATACAGAAATAATCGAGATAGACCCTATAAAGTATATATGTATATTCATAATCAGTATCAATAGCGAAAACGATTTAGCCATGTCCGTCCGTCAGTTCGTCACCAGTTTTTGGGCCTTAAATTTTGAGCTAGGAGGATGAAATTTAATATCTGGGCTTCTGAGAAAAAGATGCAGTACAAGTGTAAAATTTTTTTAAAATCGCCCACTGCCACGCCCACTTTTTCATAACTTCACTAAATTATATGAAACCGAAAAATTTTGTTAACACAAAATATTTAGGCATTTAGATTCCCTACAATTCACCCATACAAAAGTTTTGACCACGCCTACTTTTTGGGGCGTTTTCATCAAAAAACCGATTTTCATGAAATTGTACATGTAACATCCTCAAACGTTCGACGTTATAGCCATATTTGAGTACAAAATGCAATTTGGCCACGCCCACTTTATAGAAAGGAGGATAGGGTATCATACGATCCGTTCCAGATGGCTTGTAGCTTTTCTGTGTGTTTTTAGTTTAAGGTGCTACTCAACTCTTTTTCTTAAATATTTAAATTGATAGTTATTATTTATAAATTGCAGCCGGTATACATATTTTGTATCTATATTTAATGTACGACTATACCTATATTTAACATCTAAAATATACGAATTAATTAGCCCGTTATCTGCAACACATCGCGAAAAATGCATCTGCAGGAGTCATTAACCCTAGTGGTAACAATTTTGTTCTTTTCATTTTATTTATACCCTTATCCTACGTATATAAGGGTATAAAGTATATTAAGTTTGATACATAGTTTGTAACATGGAGAAATAATCGAGATAGATCCTATAGAGTATTTATGTACATATATTCGTGATCAGTATCAATAGAGACGATTGAGCCATGTCTGTCCATCCGCCCGCGTGCCACCACTTCCTGAGCACAGTATGATGCATTTCGTGAACTAGCACGATGTAAATGATATTTGTTGTTGCTATTGTTTATGGTTTAGCTCTAAAATATATTTCGGGTGCTTTCCTTAATGCAGTACTGCCTGCTTATTAAATCAGCAACCATTCTTAAATGCAAACCCAAAATGAAGACATATCGCATAGCAAGATGCAAACGACATTTGTTATTGTTACAGTTTTTACTTTATCTTTATAATATTTTTCACTAATATTCGATTATCACTCGTACTACAATTGTTTAATTAAAGGCATTGCAACTAATTTACTACACTTTTTTGTAGATCTGCAAAAAAATTTTAAGCATCGTATAACATTCCAAAACGTCATGATTCACAGCGCAACAGTTTGAGCAATGCAGCATGAAAGCATCATGTGTTTCTATCACCGATCCAAGATGCAGTCACTGTGCATTTTGTTTGAATTTTAGAAAGAAAATAGCAAATATAACTTGCATCTTGTTAGTTGACGACGCGATGGTTGCTTTTGTTTGCGCAGTATTCGTTTAATACATTTCGGAACGTAATGCGTCCTTTTCTCATTTTGCGTCTGCATTTAGGAATGGTTGCCGATTTACAAAGCAGGTAGTGGTGCATTTGGGAAAGCACCCTTATTTTATAGAGTCTATCTCGATATTATTATACTAACAAACTTAATATACCTTTAGGATAGTGTATACAAATGTAGGAGAAATAAAAATAAATAAATATGTACACATTCTAACAATATACATATTAGTATAGGGTCATTCATCGATAGCCGCGCCATTGTTGAACCTCCTACATTTATGAAACTACCTTTGGGATGACTTTTGATAAGTAAAAATTAGGAGCTTTTTAAATATGGAGCGATACGCACTCGCACGTACTGAAATAGAGAAAAATCACTACATGATTTTTACACGTAAACAAACAAAACTGTCCCACTTAGGGCTCCGAAAACCCAAGAGAAATAGGGGAACAATCTTTTCTTTATTTTCAGAAAAACGGCGCCGCATGTGAAACATGAAACATTACATTGCGTTACAAATTTAAAATGACATCTTGTTGGATGACCCTATATTTTTATTATTTTAAAATAAAAATTTATTAAGATTATATCATGTATATGAAACTATTTACACGTTATTTATTTACGTAGTCAAATGGAATTATCCGGAAGATTTTGGTCCGGAGAGCTATCAGCGAGAAGCAATCAGGACCATCAGAGAGAATTTGAAGAAAGAGTTATGAAACAAGTATCAACGGCAGTTGGGAAAAAGACAGGTGGTGAAACCAATACGACTCTATCCGTTACGACAAACTGTGGAACGTATATTCGACTAGAACAAGAATGGAAAGAACAATTGAAGCAAAAACATTCACTCAAACAAAAATTTAAATGAACTCTACCAATTTACGAAAAACATCGAATAGTTTTGTAGGAAGAAGACTTTTAAATAATCAATTATTTTTATTAATTATTATTGTTTTTTGTTTTTTAATTTACAAATTTTGATTCGCAAAAATTGCTCCGAAATTGTTGTTTTTTTTTCTATGTTTTCCTGTAAAATACAACTAAGTGATCTTAACAAATAAAAAAAAAGTAATTTCAAAATAAACAAAAAACTAAATGCATTTAATGTATTTGTTTAAAAAGTTCTTATTGATGTGCTTGAAATTCGAAACACATAACGATTCGATTTATTTGCAAAACAATCAAAAAAGTCTTTCCATTTCAATATCAGACCGTTCCGTCCTCAAGTATGTATATTCTTTGTTCTATATGTGTAATTACTGCATTTTCTAAAGGTACTAAGGGTTGCCTGAAAGATTAAACAAACAAAATTCATAACACTTCGGTTTCACCTCCTAACTGCCACATAAAATATTCTAGAATTACATCGAAATAGAAAAAATATACAGGTTCAAACAACAATAACATTTAGAAATCAATTTAGTGGTTCCAAAACAGTGAGTTTCGCAATAAAAAAGAAAATTGTAATAAATAACAGGACTGCTTTTTAAGGTCCTGTTTAAGGGGAGTTGGAGTTGTTCGTGTTCCGCTGGAGTTACTGACGTTGAACATGTTTTTAAAAAAGTTTTTTATCGAGCTATCTAAATAAATATTCAGTTGCTTTTTCTAGATCCCAGTTCTCTTTTGATAAAACGGCACGAGCATCGTGTTCATCTATCCCCATGTCTTTAAGACGTTGAATTTTGGCATCGATATCAACGAATTTATGTGGGCCTGGAAATTAAAATCGAGATATAAATATATTTCACATACACACACAAAAAATAAATTATATTTTATAATGGCTTGTACTTCATTTATTCTCCCTCAGTACACAACCGTGGCACGCACGCATTTTCTTGGTTTGTCACACATTTCAATTTTTATTTAAACTAAAGAACATGATCGCAGTTTTCTTCTTTTAAAAGGTTTTAGTAATAGTGCTACAATATTCATCTTTTATTATTTCAACTCGAACAACGATAACGGTAAGGATCCTTTATTTACAAAGGTCACATCTCTTAAATTGGTGCAACTTCACAACGGTAGCAAATGACTACCGTATGTATAAAACTGTTGCCACTTCCTAATCCTATAAAAATAAAGCGTATGTTACTTCCATTCGGTTTTAATTGCAGTTTTTTAAATTAAGTTTATTCTTGAAAACAAAATTCTTACTTCACCTGGTACTCAGCTTTAAGTACATATTTATATGCATACATACTCGTACATACATAAAAAAGGAATAGAATTTCCAGCATAATTGAATAAACGAAATATATGTACGGTGCAATATTTGTATTTCGATAAAGATGCAATCGTTACATTGTACATATTATAAATGCGTTTTCATTTTTGACAATAAATTCACACTTATTACGACTGGCGTATAAGTCCATCGACTTTTGTCGTTTTTTGAGTTTTTTTTATGTAAAGTTTATTTAACTCATTACATGACATAAAGTTATAAAAATTATACAAAATTTAGAATAAAAAAATTAACAAACAAAAATGGCGATAAGAGCTCTCAAATGTTAAAATATGTTAATATTTCTGTTGTCTATTTTTAGTTTAGGTATACATAATTTGATAAGTGATTTGTAAAGCAAAGTAGATATAATAAAACGTCAATCGACTTCAATCCTTTTTTATAAAAAAAAATGTTTACACAAACATTATTATATGTATGTATATATTAACCTAAAACCAATAACTTAATCTATATAATAAACAACAAGTGATATGTACATAAACGAAAACATAATACTTAAAAACACAAAGCTAGCTAATCTGGCTCCACTTACATTATAACTAAAGCTGGGCATCCAGGATCACTCATGAATGCCACTGCCAGAGTGAGCGCACTCATGAATGCCGGTGGCTGACATTGCGTGTCAGAGAGCGCATTTATGCGCGATGGAATTCAAAAAATTTTTAATTCTGCATTCATGCGTGATAGTAGATGGCGATGAGAACCTGATATCTCGGCAGCTGAAGCAAAACTGAGGAATGACATACATGAGTGATAGTGGATGGTGAACGAAAAAAAAACCATCACTCCGGGAGTTACATTCATGAGTGACCGTGGATGCCCAGCTTAATACATACAATATGTACAAATTTTATGATAATTAAAATAAAAACAAAACAAAAAGTAACCAAAACTTATTTAATTTTTTAATACTATTACAGCAGCACTAGTTTTACAACCGGAGTGCTTAAAAACATGGCTTATGTTCGTCACTACACTTGTATCTAATTCGCTTGTCGGAAAGCACAGCGAAGTAACCGATAAAAACTTATTAAAGATAATGGGCCTTACTAACAACCAAGTCTAGTATACGACTTAAGTGTAATCTCCACTTTTTCCAAAATGTGTGTTCCAATAACGAATTCGAAGTCGGCTTTAGTGCTAGTATGGAGCTAAATTTTAACGTACAGAAAACCATGTTTAATTTTACAAATATGTCATTAAAGACCAGAGTAATGCCAATGTACTAATTTAATAGCACGAACAATACTAAAAAGGATTAGATTTGGTATCTAGAATACTAAAATTATGCGTTAAATGGTAATTGAATATAGCTGCAACTGTATAAGCGTTATTCGATTTTCATGAATTTTAAAAAATCCTTAATCTTCATTATTATATACTGAAATACTTTACAGTAAAAATCTGTTTTTCAGGAATGTTTCACTGAAACAATTAATTACTACATATTTCGTTATACAAAGTTATTGTTTGATGAAAATAATATCGTATTAGAGTTTTAAAAAACTCCACTTTCCACTCAGGAGGGAAAAGGGAACCAACAAAGAGTATTAACTTCAGTGTATTGGTATCACCGCTTTATATGTATAAACAAGCGAAGAAAACAATCTCAGCTGATTTTGTGTATTTCGACTTTCGAATGCCAAGTGTGTATGCGTCTCCTGATATTGGTATGTAAAATAAACATTCAATTCAATTTTAAATTATAACCACTGTCCTTATAGCACCATGGAAGAAAATAAAAATTCAAATTCAAGTGCAAATATGAAACGTCAAACTAATGTTATGTAGTAGATTCAATGAAAATGTAGTAAATTCTTTGAAAGAGCCAAGTTTAAGTAAAAGCCGTTTATTAAAACATTATTAGTACGCTTTAGGTACTTGGGCGCCGTGGCTCAAGTGGTTAGTGCGTTGGACTACGGAGCGAGGGGTTCCAGGTTCAATCCCCAAACAACACCTAAAATTTCTTTCACGGCCCCACCTCTCGCGAGCGTCTGACAAACATCCGAGAGTAAAACTGTCATGAAAAAGCTTCTCAAAGTTGCCGTTCGGATCCGGCATTAAACAGTAGGCCCCTTCCATTCGTATGAAGAATATAACACGCACAGCACGAGTGGTAGTGAGAAGCTAGGCCCTGGGTCCCATGGACCTGTAGCGCCAAAAATTTGTATTTGTATTTTTGTACGCTTTAGACTCGCGAATGTTTTGGTAGCGCGATTCGCCATTCGCGGCAAAATCAGCGAATTCACAAAAACTAATCAACTTTGTCGGGCATTCGCAGGTCGCTGAGTTGTGAATGAACCTTTACATATACACTAGTGGCCAAATAAATGTTACAACGCCTTTGTGTATATAGTAATTTACCTTGATATAACGGAAGAATACTAAATCTGAGTTCTTCGGTCGGTCTTTGGTCTTTTTGATATGCCCTACTGTTTTTTACAACTATGCTCTATTAGCCACAAGTGTCTGTTCTTTCCTTTTAATGAAAGTTGTGCTGACCTTGCCATCTTTCACTCCGGATGTTGGGCACCTCGTCGTGGTGGGGTGGCTTAATTAGAGGAACAGGAAGCACTGCCAGGTAGCTACCACTACTCTGACAGAGCAGAATGTGAATCTAAAACTAAGACCCAACAACCCTTAACTGCAAGGTTGTAAGTCGCCACGCCGAGGGAGCTGTGTTTAAGTAGTGATACTAGTGGAATACAGGGTTCAGGGGTATTTGAACCGTTAGTGGTAACTCCTCAGGGGCAGGTCAATCCTCTGTTGTATACTAGTTGAGTAGGGTAGGTAATGGGGATCTCTGCCTACCTGGTCTGTGATTTGTCCCCGGCTCGTGAGAACATTATGTACCCATTTTTCAAAAATTTTAAAAAAGAAAACGAGTCATCAGAGGGCCAGGCGGAAGGCTCCGAAGAGGTCGAGAAAGTGCCGGGAGGTGCGGGATCGACAGCGGAAGAGCTCGTGAGGACAATGGGATAATGGAGTCCAGAGGGAAACCAAAGGATTCAGTTGAACAATCGTCGATGTCGATGGACAATGCGGTGCTGCAAGGCGCCAAGAGGTTAATCGACGTTGTGGAAGCCGAACCCAAAGATAACGATGCAGACCCTGATTCTGAACGGAGGCTGCGAAAGCAGCTTAACCAAAAGATGAAAAGGGTGAGAGGGAGACAGAGGTTGCCATTGGCAGGATCTGTCTCGGGAAATAGTGACATATCGGTCAATGAATTGACTGATATGATTGCTAATTTAGCCGAAACCACCCTAGAAGAAGCAGGGTTCAAAACTGATACCGAGACCTTCCGTTCAGCTAAAGCCAGGGATTTTGGAGGCGGAAAGCGGAGAAGGTAATGGACAGCCTGTGTCGGGGAATGTTAATCAATCAAGAACACGTGAAAGTGGAAAGACTGATGGACATTGCCTTGCTACAGGAGCCTTGGATCTTCAAAGAAAGGATTAGGGGTCTACCTGAAAGTATTGCCACTTTACACTATGTGCGATCTGGCGAAATAGCTAGATCTTGTGTACTGGTGAGGCACGAAGTTAAAGCGGTCGCTATGCGAGTAGGAGCAGGTGTAGACAGTTTTGTCATGGTATCTGCACATCTGCCGGATGACTCCCTAGAGCCTCCCCCAACAAAAGAGGGAGAGTCTCTAGTAAATGTCCGCAGGGATAGGAGTGAAGATCTAACGATTGGTTGCGATGCTAATGCACACTGTACAGTGTGGGGAAGCACCAACGACATCTACAGAGGAGAAGCTTTATTCGAGTTTGTAGTGTGCAAAGAGCTAACTATTGTCAACAGAGGAACAGAACCGACCTTTGTGGATGCGAGACGAAGGGAAGTTATTGACGTGACTCTGTGTAGTAATAGAATGCTTGATAGAATATCAAATTGGAAGGTAATGGATCAGACAATGATGTCGGACCACAGAGCCATCTCATTTGATGATCGATACGGATCTAAAAGGAAAATAGATCGGAAATATGTCAGGATTCCCAGGAACACGGACATAGTGAAATACTAAGAAGTGTTACGGGAGAAACTGAATGGGAGAGTACCCAAAATACCGAAAACCACTTGGGATGTAGAGTCACACCTGAAGTAGTTACAATCAGCTGTTGAAAATGCTTACCAATAGGCTTGTACACCTACTTTGGTAGATGAAAAGGACCCCACGCCTTGGTGGTGTAGGGAACTTGACAATCTAAAGAAGGAGGTGAGAAAAGCCTTTAATCATGCCATGAGAAGGGATGATCCTGAATCATGGAATGAGTATAAGGCAAAGAAGAAAGAGCTAAAAGCAACTCTGCGACGACGTAAAAGGGAGTCGTGGAGGGAATTTTGCTCGAATATGAGAAGCACAGCTGAGGTCAATAGACTTCAGAAAATTGTCTCGAGGGATCCAGTTTCCAAAGTCGGACTTATTCGCGATAGAACGGGGGAGGTTGTTGAGACACTGGATCGTACAAATGAGGTGAAGTCTAAAGTCAGATCAGCCCTGGGCTCTGAGGAAAAAAGGAGCAAACAGGACAGATAGGACAGAAGCGGAACGGACACTAACTCCAGAAGCGGTCAGTGGGGCAATAAAAACCGTTTTCTCCTTTCAAGACCGCGGGACCAGATGGTATATTCCCAGCTTTAATTCAATAGAGCGCAGATCTCATTGTACCAAGGCTTAGGGGTATATGTATATGTACGTTACATGCCTAGCGATAGGCTACATACCGGTAACATGGAGAGAAACAAATGTGGCGTTTCTTCTAAAACCGGAAAAAAAGGACTACACCGAAGCGAAATCCTTTAGACCATCATTTCTGTTGAACACAATGGAATGAAATGTGGTGGACCATATCAGAGCACTGCGCGGCGCTGAAAGCGTGTCCTTTGAGTAGTAGACAACATGCATACAGAGCTGGCAGGTCTACGGAAACAGTGCTACACCAGGTCGTACGCGTTGCGGAAGAGGATATGAATACCGGAGGCATCGCAATGACCATAATAATGGACATTTAAGGTGCCTTCGATAAGATATGTTTCGAAAGTCTGAGAGTAGCCTTAGAAGAACGCAGGGTTCATCCATTGGTGGTGAGATGGATGGACAATATGCTGAAAAATAAGGCGATAAATATTCACGCAGGAACTTCAAGACTTAGAGAAAGGGTTAGCAGAGGTTGCCCGCAAGGAGGAGTTTTGTCACCTACTCTGTAGAATATATTTGTGGACTCTCTCCTGAAAAGACTTGAAGAGATTGGCATTCACACTGTGGGACATGCCGACGATATATGTAGCAAAAATGGCAAGAGGTAAATTCATGAACATAACAGCAGATACCATGAGAAATGCTCTCAGAGTGGTGGAGCGGTGGTGACAGGAACAAGGGCTCTCCATTAATGCGGAAAAGACAGATCTGATCATCTTCACAAGGAAGAGGAGAGATCTGGAATTTCAGCCCTTGACACTTTTCGGATCGGAGCGGTAGGTGAACAGGAAGGGTAAGTATCTGGGTGTATACCTAGATGCTGGACTAACTTGGAACTTCCATGTGGAAGAGAAGATACGAAAGGCGAAAAGGGTACATCATTAGTGCAAACGGGTATGGGAACTAAGCTGGGGAATCTCGCCGAGGTCAGCATACTGGATGTACACGATGATAGTTAGACCGATTATCTCATATGCCAGAAAACTGTAAGGAAGCGGGGGCAATACGGACGACACCAACATGCGCAATGGAAGTGATCCTAGGTATTTATTATTTATTAAGAAAGTGCCAGAGTCGGCGGCACATCGTTTGCATTGGGATGCCAACTGGCACTGGCGCAGTACTATCTATGGGCATAGGAAAATCCTGGATATCGTGAAAAATGAGATAAGGGAGTTGAATATGCCCATGGATGGAATAAAGAGAGTGCGTCTTACCGAAAGGTATCACAAAACTCTCATTGGAGATGGAACACTTCCGGAAAAGAAGATTGGTGATATAATCATCCATCCATGATGGATGGCAGAGCGGGGGCAGGTATCTTCTCGGAAGAACTGGAACTAGCCTGTTATATTAGTCTGGGGAAATATACCAGTCTATCAATCAAGTCGAGATGATTGCTCTGTTGCATGCGTTGGATCACCTAAAAGAGGGTAAAGTCGAAGGTAGAAACGTTACCATAGCACTGGGCAATTAATCAGTGTTTAGACGCATGGTCCAAACAGATATCAATACATCACTGGCATTGGAATGTGATCATAAGCTCAATGAGTGCTCATATCGAAATGAGATAACGCTGCTCTGGGTGAGAGGGCACGTAGGGACTGAGGGGAACGAAAAGGCGGATTCTCTGGCAAAGCAGGGGTCAACCTCGGAGCTCTCCGGTCCGAAACCATTCGTTGCAATTGGCAGAGGGATGGTAGAACACCTGATTAGCAACTGGGCAGCGGCGGAACACCAGAGAAGGTCAACCGTAGAAGGTTGCGGGCAGGTGAAAATGGCTATTAAAATGCCGGTTGGCACCACTCACAGAGAGGTTCTAAGCTTAGGGCGAAGAACACTGAAATGGGTGGTAGCGTTATCTACAGGTCATGGGAATTTCGGGTATCACCTAAAGAAGATGGGTCTTCTGGAGGACGACACCTGTGAACTATGCCTGGAGGAAGTCGGGACTGCAGCACATATATTGTGTCAATGTCTGGCGTTAGCTAACAGAAGAAGGGAGGTCCTGTGGAGTCACTGGGTAGAAACCCAGAGGATCAACCAGATATCTGTTAAACAGATGCTAGCGTTGACACGAGGAATCAAAGCCAGATAGGAACTGTGGAGAAATCCAGAGGGACTCTCCGGCTAAGATGGATCGTGGAAGATAGACGAAAACGGGCCCAATATAGTGGTCTGGTTCGTAATCTCTGGAACAATATACACTGAGTTACAAAAAAAGTGCCGCAATGATACTTTTTCGTATGTTGTTATCATTTAGGTAATATGCCGCTATGTTTCTGACAACACGTCGTCAGGTGCGTTCCCGAATATTTGCAAGGAGTGGAAATCGACGTGATGGCTTGGCCTGCGATGAGCTCAGACATAAATCCCATTAAACACGTTTGGGACCTGCTGGAGAAAAAGATTGGGATACGACTTGCCCTTCCAGAGACACTCAGCGGCCTGAGATCTGCTCTGTTCGAGGAATGCGACAATTTGCACGATATCGTAAGAAATTTAATCCAAAGTATGTCTCGTCAAAAATCTGGTTTTTTAGATGTTCGGGGAGACAATACACACTATTACAGGAACAAGGACTCGTTAAAAAAAAAATAAGAATAAAAATGTAAAGTATTAATTTATGAAGTTTTTGTTCATTTTCTAATTTATGTTTTATTTCTAAGGTATTCCTTTTTTAATTTTTTTTTAACATGAATTACTTATTTTTATATTAATAAACGAAACTGTATTAAAAAAAACCTTTTTTTTCAACTTTCTTGAAGTAATTGCGAAATATCAAGGTGCCACTTTTTTTGTAACTAAGTGTATATACACTGGACGTCCAGTATAACGAATGCCAATATAACGAACGTCTAGTATAACGAATGACCATTTTAAGTCCACTGACATCTCTATCTAACGAATGATGAGAATTTTGACTACTCTACATAACGAATGATATTCAATTTCAAGGAAAAGAAACAAGGAGCAAGACATGAAATGCATTGATCTTTTTTCTCATACATACATACGTCTCTGGAGTTTGATTGCTGACGTGAAAATTTGGAATTGAAAGTTTAGGTCTAGTCATTTAAAATGAGCAGAATGAGAGTTATCAACATCAGTTGTAGCGAAAAGGAGGATGAAGAAAGAGATGCGGGCATAGTTCAAAAGACCAAACATGACGCAATTGAGAGTTTCAAAAACTGCATTAAATGGGCAGAAGGAAATAGTCAGGATTGATCCATAGTATTAGTACTGCGACAATTGCAGAAGTAAGCTGCTCATAAATGGTATGAACAAACAAAAACCTTCAGGCATATACGAATAAATTACTTTTTTCCACTCAAAATTATTTGGATATTTGTAATCTTTAAGAGTAAATATAATACAGAGTTTTTAAATCATCAGTCGGTGTTCTGTTTTCATTTTTTACTTATTTAGAGACGAACATTTTGGTTTCGATATAACGAATAGGCTGTACATTATATCTTTCGTTATACTGGACGTCCAGTGTACATATATAAACCTTACCATCTTGGTCATCGGGTTTTTTTTTTTGCTTTAAAGGTAAAGGGCTATTGGTCAAAGAGTTGGATGCATTCACGTTGCTGTTCTTCGATTACTTCGTAAAGAAGTAATCCGGAAACCGAAAGCTGAAAAGCACTACACGGGGGAAAGGCAGCATTATTTTGAGAAAAAGCTAAACTTACAGGGATTTGCAAAATACTATCAAAATAAGGCTCAGTCTTATTCTTATATCAAAATTGGTAAAGAACAATATTTACAGATGAGTCCAAATTGAACAACAACAATCAGATGATATCTCCTATGTACGCTGACGAATGAATAAAGACTTTAAGGAACACTCCCCCACGTTCTGCATTCCACTTATAGTGAATTCAACCACCAAACGTGGAATTAGGTTTTCGGCATTCCGAGCGAAATCAGGAATTGTGGATTGTACGATCGAATGTGAATATATTGGTGTTCTAAATTAAACTCGAAGCAATAACAGCAAATTAATGGAAATTAAAAATTTCTGCTATATCCTATATACAGTATGTGTGCCTAACGGTGTGCCAATTGGGCTATAGCGGCATGCAAGGACACCTAAGATATGCTCGACACTGCTTTCGTTACGTCCGTTACTTTTGTTTTTTTCAAAGTACGCTCAGATCGCGATCTATTAGCTCGAAATGTATTGACTGAGCATCCTGAGTTAAATCTAAGCACAAAAAAAAAAAACAAAACCGAAAACAACCGAAATGGCGTTCAAGACTTTGTTGCCAACTAATTATTATCAACAGTTAAAAATTGAATAAAATTTGTATTTGTTTATATACACTATTTCTGCCAGTCATAAAGAGCTAAGTGCTCAATCGTGTTTCTTCGTTAGTAGGTTTGACTTTAGGTGACAGAACAGAATATTCATGAAAAATCAATCTCAATTAGTTGATGAGATTAATTAATTATTGAATCGATAAGTCACTAATGACGGAGATATGGTACACTACACTAATGGTTTCAAAATAGAAATCAGTATGACCTGGGGTTTACTGTGAAAACCTCGTGATCGACCCCTATTTTAGAATAAGATACGACTGCAGGGTCTTTCAGGATGAGATTACAGCTATCCTATAAGTCGCAAAAACCATCTTCGAAAGCATTATTGTCCGAAGGGTAATTACTGTGTACGTCAGTATAGATAAGTATTACATTGTTATAAAGAATCTGCAAGCGTTACATAGACGAGAGAGGGTACATGGATATCTCAGGCAACGAAAGACCAGACGAACCTGCAAGGAAAGTGTCAGCAGTACACATTTCACAAACTTTTTCCTTTGTGAAAATTCCTCTTAGGTCTATAAAAGTCTTTTGACAAGGACGCCATCGAGGAAGTCAACAGTCGCTGGATCCTTTTAAATACATGTGCAACGGCTAGAGTTCTTTGGCCAGCCTATGACAAGTGGAGGTGCCTTTCTCTGGGTTAGCTTAGTCACAGTCACACACGAACTTTCTCATTACAAAATAAATACAAACAACTTTTTTTATATTGTATACCTGTTAATTTACAGTACTTATGGCAGAACCAGTTTTTAACTGCCTGCAAAAATTTATCCAAGATGTTCCTTTACGCGAAATTGGTAGAAATCTTGATCTTCCGTGCCGTCTCCACTTGTCTGTCGCTCTTAAGAATATAAGCACATGTGTCCTTAGACATCCATTATATTAGGATTTGCTGTAAAATGTAAAAAAATATTAAGGATAAGCCGAGAATCACGTTGAATAGAAGTTTCTGATGCGCGAGATTTGGTTTCACAGTCTTGAGCTGCAGTAATTCTCGCTTCATGATTTTCTTCAGATTTTTGAGACCTAATTCTCATTCTCTTACATTTTCAAGAAAACAACAAACGAAATATAAATTTCCCAAGCAAAGATAACCAAGTCGTACTTCAAAATTTTAAGATTCGTTTTCTACCAAGTTGATATTCTATCTTCAGTTAGAAAGAAACTCCTATCTGCGTTTGCTACAACTAAAGGTTTTCGAGCGGAAGGTTTTTCTGAAAACTTGAAGCTCGCATATCTTCTGGATAAGTAGGCCGATTGCAATTGTAATAAAAACTTAAAATTGCTCCATGTTAAAACCTTCTAGATTGGGTGAGTGATGCGTGTTCAAACAAACAGACACAATTTCCAAAAATGATCTTAATCATCCCTCATCCCCGAAATTATTTTGTTTGCAGATATTTTCAATGTACAGACACGAATAGTCCAATTTTATTTTATGATAAAGGAACCTTGATCATACTTATTGAATTTCAACGGTTGTCATATGGTGTCGAGCGCTTTTTCGATTACGGGAACATTACTATGCGAGTGGGCGTAAATACTAGGATGATGAAAAACGATTATAAATCATGTTATTGATTTTCTTGTATATCCTACTTGCTCACCACATCAAAACCCGATTGACAGAAATTTTGGAGCGAAAGGTTTATGCTAATAATAAACAGTTTAACTGCGTAAACGACCTAAGAGAAACAATAAACAACTCTTTTGTCGTAATCCTGACGAAACTTAAATCGTAGAATTTACTCTTTAGTATTCTATCTAAAGTTAAATAAAGTGGTGATATAGTTTAGAAACTGCTAAAAACCATGTTTCTTTAGTTATATAAAAATTAAGGCTGGAAAATTTGGTACCTGATCTACATATGTATACTTATTCAAACCAACATGAGGACGTGCCAAATTTGTGAACTGAGGATGTGTCAGTACTAAATAACACAATATCGTTATGGGAAATGTCTTGCAATTACCTCCGGCATACGCATTTGTCCAATGCCTTGCAGTGATTTCAAAAAGTGGGTGGTTTTCTTTATATTGTGAAGCTACAACTGCATCTTGAGGGTCATCTGGTTCAGCTGCAGCCAACAATGCTTGCAGTGATAGTAAAACCGTTCTGAGAGTCATCGCTGCAGCCCTGAAAATAAAGTAATAGATTCAAAAGATATATAAAGATTCAAATACATATATGTATACATATAAATGTATGTAACTACAGACATATATGTATATATAATCGCTTGTAGTCGCTTCTACATATGTACATGTGTATGTATGTACATATACGCAACGTACATACATATATACATTACAGTAACGTAAATTCAAGTTGAAATATTACCCGTATTTTATTATGTATCACCTATGATCCATATACATATGTACATATGTATGTATATAGATCATTGCATTGGTATGCATTACAATAACAATAGGAGATACTGTTGTTGTAATGCCTAATAAAGTATAGTGTTATCGAGCCACAAGGCGTGAACAACACTTTTTTTATTTTTATTTTTGAATTTTATAATGAAATATTTTTAAATTAATTTTACAAAATTTAATTACGCATTAGTGTTGGGAAAGTGGGCCTATTGGCAATCCTAAACTATTAGCCACATTACTGGCAACTCCCTTGCACCAAGTTTCGCATTAGGTTATTATAAAATAGCTTTGTCTCTCTCTTGAGAATTTGCAATTTGTCTATTAACTGTCTTAACTAATTACCTACACATGCATACTTACTTACTTACTTACTTAGGTGGCGCTGCAGTTCGGGTTGAACCTGGGCCTCAACTAACAAGCCTCTCCAGTTAGCTCGATCCGTACCTAACTGCCTCCAGTTGCGCACTCCAAGCTTGTTCAGGTCCCCTTCAACTAGTGTGCGCCACCTAAGGCGAGGTCTTCCTCTACTGCGTTGTCCCTCCGGGTTTGATTCGAAGACTCTGCGGACCGGAGCACTGGTGTCCATTCGCTCTACATGTCCTAGTCATCTCAAATGACTAATGCGCAGTTTTTCGACTAGGCCGATGTCGCTGTACAGCTCGTATAGTCCGTCGTTGAATCTTCTCCTCCAAAACCCGTCAACGCAAACAGGACCGAATATTTCAGGATTTTTCTCTCGAAACGACCAAGTATATTTTCATCCGCTTTCGATAAAGTCTATGCTTCAGCGCCGTAAAGGAGGACTGGGATGATCAATGTCTTATATAGAGTCTCCTTAGTTGTTCGGGATATGGCCTTACTACTCAATTGCCTTCTCAGCCCAAAGAAACAGCGATTGGCGACTGAATTGATAGCAGAGCTCCAAAGTTATAGCTGTCGATTATGACGTTCTGTCCAATGCGTCGATGTTGAGTGTCCTTTCTTGTTGACAGCATATACTTGGTTTTGCCCTCGTTTACCGCTAAACCCATTTTGGCAGCCTCCGTTGCAATACTAGCGAACCAATAATGTCAAAGTCATCGGCGTAAGCTATTAGTTGCACAGAATTTTGAAAGATTGTGGCTCCGGTGTTGGCTTGTGAGTTTCGCACAATCTTTTCAAGTACGATGTTAAAGAACACATGACAGCGCGTCACCTTGCCTAAATCCTTTTTTGACATCAAAGGTCTCGGTGAGATTGTTACCGACCTTGATGGAGCAGCGAGAATTCTCCAACGTCATCCTGCACAGGCGAACGAGTTTGGCAGCGATGCCAAAACTAGACATGGCTCTGTATAGCTCGTCTCTATAGATGCTGTTATATGCGGCCTTAAAATCGATGAAGAGATGGTGGGTATCGATTTGGACGTCTTGAGTTTTTTCCAGGATCTGCCGAAGTGTGAAAATTTGATCAATTGTGGACTTTCCTGGTCTGAAACCACACTGATAGGGCACAATCAGGTTGTTGACGAAAGGTTTCAAACGTTCACACAATATGGCAGATAGGATCTTGTATGCGATGTTGAGGAGACGGAGACCTCTATAATTGGCGCAATTGGGTCTCCTTTCTTATGAATCGGGCAAACGGTGCTGAGATTCTATTCATCAGGCATACATTCATCTAACCAAATTTTAGAAATGAGTTGGTGTATGCTCTCTACCAGGTTATTTCCACCTGCCTTGAACAGCTCGGCTGGTAAGCCGTCAGGTCCAGCAGCCTTGTTGCGTTTAAGTTTGGATATTGCTATCCTCACTTTGTTTTAGTCAGGTGGACGGACGTTTTGGCTATCATCGTCTATGTTGAATGGTTCATTCTGCCTGACAGCGGAATGTTGGTCTTCGTCGCCGTTATAGTCTGCAGAAGAATTTTTCCCATATTCTCAGTACCGACTGTGACTCTACTACGAGGTTTCCTTGTTCATCTCTACAGGCTTGTGTACGGGTCTTGTTGGCCTGACACGTTCTTTTTACCTGTTGGTACAACTTCCGTACATTATTCCTGGAGTAAAATCTCTCAATATCTGCGATCGCGCGCTTCTCGTGCTTTTTTTTCTTCTTTCGGACAAGCCGATGTTCTTCCCGTCTCTTTTGATCGTAGAGCTCACGAGCCACTCTCGTCCTTCTTTGCAGCGCCGCTTTGTATGCCTCTTGTTTAGCTGCATTTGCTTGCCGGCATTCTTCGTCAAACCATTGGTTTCTTTGTGGTGGTCGGGCGAAACCCAGCACATCAGTTGCGGCATTTCTGATGGCCTCGTCCTCGGTATTTGATGCCGAATAAATTTCCCCCAAAGCCAAGAGTGGTGACGGATGTAGCTGCTAAAGTAAAAGGTGTTTCATTGAACACAGACATGCTGAATGGCCCAGACTATCTAGTTCCACTTTACGCAGGGCTGTTCAAACTTAGAGAACGTGAAGTTGTGGTGAATGCTGACGTAAAGGAGATGTTTCATCAGATCCGGATTAAGGAGAAGGATCAGCAGTGTCAATGTGTCTTATGGAGCGACGAGGATAGTTCTACAGTGTACATATTCGAGGTCATGATGTTTGGTCCCAGATGCTCGCCAGCTTGTTCGCAGTTTGTACAAAACCATCACGCAAGTCTTTTTGAAGATGAAAGTACTGAAGCAGTGGATGGTTTAACTAAGAGGACCTATGTCGATGACTACTTCAACAGCCACTATAGAGCAGGCAGTACCAGTCACTCGCGACGCGATTCGGATTTGCAAATCGATGAGCTTCAATCTAGTGGGTGTCCAATCTAATAGCCGTGAGTTTCTACTGAGGATGCCTGAGAATCACGTCAACCCTAAACTCGTAAGCATAGATCCAAACGAGTCAGAGGGCTTCATGGCAAAAGTCCTGGGTATGTTCTGGCATCCATTGCTCGACCACTTCACTTACATACGTGGTGTCAGATGACGGCCTATTCGATAAAATGGTTCTCCCTGATTTCCGGATTACTAAAAGGGAAATTCTTAGGACTGCTATTAGAATTTTTGATCCACTTGGACTCATCTCACATTACATAATTCGCGGACGGATCATCCTTCAAGAAGTTTGGCAGGACGGTTGTGAATGGGATAAATTCGTTTCAAGTGAGCTGAAAGGGCAGTGGTTGGATTTCCTGAAGGAGTTAAGGAATATTAACCAACTTAAAATTCCACGCCGCTACGTTTCTTGGAACCCTGACGACGCAAGAGTTAGTCTGATAGTCTTCGTAGACGCCTCAGAGAAGGCGTTTGCTGCCGTTGCCTACTTTCGCTTTGAGAGATCTGATTTAGTGGAGATTTCACTGGCTATGGCAAAGGCCAAGGTAGCTCCAGTGAAAAGGCTTTCTGTGTCGCGTTTGGAGCTTCAAGCCGCAGTCCTTGGAGTACGCCTGTCAGTGACGATCAAAGCAACGCACACTATTCCGATTCATGATGTGATTTGTCTCTCCGATTCGAAAACCGTTCTAACATGGATCAACTCGACAAAATAAAGAATTTCTATCATTCGTTACAAGAGTGGAGAAAATTTTGGATTCTTCGTCTTCTCGCCAATGGTATTATGTCAGAACCCTTGACCAGATGGGTTGAACCGTCGATGGGCAACCATGAGGCGGGTTGGTTTAAGGGTCCTGATTTTCTTAAAAGTCCCTTTGTAGAGTGGCCAATCACGCCTGGTAAGGCAGACGAAACTATAAGCGCTGATGGAGATCAAGAAGTGAGAATTCTCATGCGTGGTCGTGGTAGTGGATCAAGTTTCTCCATTTACGACGAGCTACGGCCTAGGTTCAGAGGGAGGTGGTCTTCATCCGTCAGGGTAATTGCCTTTATACTCCGCTTCAAGAACTTGTGTCAAAGGAAGGAGGTAGACCGAGAAGTATTTTTTACGCCAAAGGAGTTCATGCACGGAGAGCTGTGGTTATTTAGAAAGATTCAGCAGGAGGCTTTCCAGGACGAGGTTTGTGTCCTTACGATCTAAAAAAGGAGTTGCTAGGTCGAGTCCCATTTACACCTTGTCCCTTTTTATGGATGAAAAGAGTACCATTCGCATGAGCTCCAGAGCGCAGAAGGCGCTTCCTTCATATGCCTCCCGGAATCCTCCAATCCTCCCAAAAAACCACCCGCTGATAGATATTTTCGTATTCAGCATAATCACGGTCGAAATCTTCACGTTGGGTCCGCTTCGATAATTTCAGACATCAGAGAGCTTGGATCGTGAGTCCAAATGCAACATGTGCAAGAGAAGGAAAGCGCAACCAGTGACTCCATTAATGGGTCAGCTACCTCGAGCTAGGCTAGCTTTTGACGAGAGACCGTTCACGCACGTTGGAGTTGACTGTTTCGGTCCCATGCTTGTCAAGTTTGGCAGAGGGACCGTAAAGAGGTACGAGATGATTTTCACGTGCCTCACCTTTCGAGCGATTCATATTGAACTGCTAAACGATCTAAATCTGGATCAGTATACTATAGGACTTCGTCGCTTTCTTGTCTATCGAGTTGTAACGCGACAACGGAAAAGGACATTAAGGAGATGGAAGCCGCTCTAAGTGAGCACTCTGCAAAATATGAGGGTACTCTTTGGCGATTTATGATGCGTGGAAGCGTCTGATTCATTCGATCAAAATTAGTGTCGAGTTCATCCTTAGAGGAGTTATCCCAAAAGGAAATGTTCTGCGTAATGCCTTAATAGAAGCACAAGGCCAAATTAATCGCCGTTTACTCACACATATTCCTGTCGATCCAGTGGATCCGATGACGCAGACTCCGAATTCAATAGCATTTTGTGAGGCTGATAGAGGCGTTACGGCCCCGGGGTTTTCATCGAGAACGACGCCTTCAGCAAGTTGTACAGTCGGCAATCCCAGCACTTGATGAAACAACTTATAAGTCGCTGGTATATGGAGTATCTGCTTGAGATAATGAGGCGGTCAAAGTGGCACAAGGCCACGAAACCCATAGAAGCCGGAGACGTGGTCATTCTCATCGAACCAAATGAAATTCGCTAAATGTGGCAGTTAGGTCGTATCGTCAAAGTTTCCCTGGTGCAGATGGGGTCATCCGTATTGCTGATGTCGACTACCTAACGGAGCCATCAAATTGAGAAGAGCAGTGGGAAGGCTCGCCGTTCACACTAGGTGTTCAGACGGTCCCCGGAGTATCATCGAGGCGTGAACACTTTTTTTATTTTTGTTTTTGAATTTGAATTTTATAATGAAATACATTTAAAGTGATTTTACAAAATTTAATACTTTTCCAAGGGTTGAGTATCTTGTTCTCTTGAAGCTTGGGCATTCGCAGAGGAAGTGTGTTGTGTCTTCCTCTACTTCCGGGTCGCCACAGCCTCTGCATAGGTCTATGGTGCTGATTCTCATTCTTCTGAGGTGGGCCGCCATTGAATTGTGGCCTGTGAGAATACCTGTGGTCAGCTGTGGTCTATTCAGCGATAAGTGTTCCCTAGTCCTTCTTCTGTTGTATTGAGCCGAAAGCCTTCTCGAGACGCAACATGAGGAAAGAGTTAGTGGAGAAGGTGGAGACCTTGTGTTGACCATGTCGAGAAAGTCCAAAGTGATGTTGAATATGAGAAGGCTAATGGGCGTTAGGACTGAATGGTCTACTGCTAGGTCTTTTGATTCTGATCCTTTCTCGCAAGCTTATCGGTCATTTCATTCCCGTGGAGGCCCATGTGTCTAGGAATCCAGTATAGCGTGGTGTTGTGCTTGAGCTGAGGGATTTGAGTTCTTCTTTGCATTTCTTGACCAATTTCGAGTTGGTTGAGATGGAGGTAATGGCTTTGATGGCTGCTTGACTGTCTACGTAGAAATCGAAGGTAAAGTGATCCAGTGGGCAAAGCCCTAGCTTGGTTTCAAGGAGAGCGGTGGGTGTCGTTCTACTTGCGCTTGTGGTACCTACACAGGCTAGACCTTGGATCCTTGTGAGGGTGTTTAGGTTTGTGGTTTTTGCGGCTGCGGGCCACCAGACCAAACAGCCGTATGTAAGGAGAGGTCTAACGATGGCAGTGTACATACAGTGGATTGTGGCTGGTTTTGGCCCCAATTTTTGTCCGAAGATTCTACTACATGTGTAAAAAGCAATCGAGGCCTTCTTTGTACGTTCTAGAATATTTTCTTTCCATGTCAATTTGCGATCTAGTATGCACGCTAGGTATCTAGCCTTATCTGATAGTTGAGCCCCATTTAATCTATGTGGTTCGAATTCGGGTATATTTCTCTTATTTGCGAAGGGAACTAGTTCGGTTTTTGGTTCATTTAGACCGAGACCACATTGTTTGGCAAAGTTGTTTAGGGCGTTCAACGCTGTTTGTAGCAGGTCAACGATTGTGGGCAAAAATTTACCTGTTGCTAATAGGACAACATCTTCAGCATTGGCGACGGCACTAACAACGTTTTGGTCTAATCTAATTAGTATTTTGTTGATCACTAGGTTCCAGAGTAGTGGTGATAAGACGCCATTTTGGCGCAAGGCCTGAGTTTGGCTACTACCCAGTTCTGATTTGATGTTTCGTGCATTGAGCATGCATTCAATCCAATCTGATATGGTAGGATTCACTTGCATCTGGTCTAGTGCTAATCTGACTGATTTCAGGTTTACATTGTTAACGGCCCCTTCAATATCCAGGAAAGCTGCTAATGTATATTCTTTATCTTTATACGCATGCTGGGCAGATTAGATGTCCCTTGGGATAAATTTGCCTTGATATCGAATTTCAATTTCTCAATTTGACTTTCTTAACAAATATATTGTAGAGATATATATGTTAAGATTTAGCGGTACATACCGATATGTACGTTCATATCTACTTATTCATACTATGAACTTTCAGAACACACGAGCGAACCCGGGCGGGTCAGCTGGTACATAAGTATGTATATAAATATTTATATGAAATAACACAAATGAGAATAATTTTGCGAAAGGAAATTAACTATCAGCCATCGAGAGGTATGTACTTAACACTATTTCTGCTACTTCTAATACAATTCCTTCGCTGACCATAGTACTCTAGTACTGATCTTTGGCCGTGGAACTATTCACTTTCAATCTTGACAGCATAATAAAATGGGGTATAAGCAACAGAATGAAATTGAGGTCAAGCGAAATCTAAACCCTCTGGCATTATCAAAGGGCACTTGCATCACCGAAATCGAAAAACTTTCCGATCTCGGTATATGTGTTAATGACAGTCTTCGTTGAATGGCCACTTATTCTACGTCGCAGAGAATGGTACTATATGTCCAGGATTCCTCAAACGATGCAAAAAGTACTGTATTCTCTCTGATCTGGCTGCAAAACATACATACATATGTATGAGAGAATAAAGATATGTATGTAGGTAAAATATTCGGTCCAAGCTCGAGTATAATGCGCATGTTTGGTCTGGTGCATCTAAAATCCTCTTGCACCTGCTAGATAGTATTCAAGATCCCGTGCTAAAACTAATAGAAGACAGAAAAATAGCGAAGTCAATAGCCTCACTCGAAAACCGAAAAAAATGTTTCCTGTCTCTCATGGTTTTATCGCTTCTTTCATCAACAGTGCTCCAACGAAATAACCAGTTGCATTCGGCCCTTTGAACAGTATTCTCGTAACACCCGTCTACCATCCCGGATGTTGGATACCTTGTCGCGGGGGGGTGGCTTAATTAGAGGAACAGGATGCACTACCAGGTAGCTACCACTACTTTGGCAGAGCTAAATGTGAATCGAAAACTAAGATCCAACAACCCTTAACTCCAAGGTTGTAAGTCGCCACGCCAAGGGAGCTGTGTTTAAGTAGTGATACTACTGGAATACAGGGTTCAGGGGTATTTGAACCGTTAGTGGTAACTCCTCAGGGGCAGGTCAATCCTCTGTTGTATACTAGTTGAGTAGGGTAGGTAATGGGGATCTCTGCCTACCTGGTCTGTGATTTGTCCCCGGCTCGTGAGAACATTATGTACCCATTTTTCAAAAATTTTAAAAAAGAAAACGAGTCATCAGAGGGCCAGGCGGAAGGCTCCGAAGAGGTCGAGAAAGTGCCGGGAGGTGCGGGATCGACAGCGGAAGAGCTCGTGAGGACAATGGGATAATGGAGTCCAGAGGGAAACCAAAGGATTCAGTTGAACAATCGTCGATGTCGATGGACAATGCGGTGCTGCAAGGCGCCAAGAGGTTAATCGACGTTGTGGAAGCCGAACCCAAAGATAACGATGCAGACCCTGATTCTGAACGGAGGCTGCGAAAGCAGCTTAACCAAAAGATGAAAAGGGTGAGAGGGAGACAGAGGTTGCCATTGGCAGGATCTGTCTCGGGAAATAGTGACATATCGGTCAATGAATTGACTGATATGATTGCTAATTTAGCCGAAACCACCCTAGAAGAAGCAGGGTTCAAAACTGATACCGAGACCTTCCGTTCAGCTAAAGCCAGGGATTTTGGAGGCGGAAAGCGGAGAAGGTAATGGACAGCCTGTGTCGGGGAATGTTAATCAATCAAGAACACGTGAAAGTGGAAAGACTGATGGACATTGCCTTGCTACAGGAGCCTTGGATCTTCAAAGAAAGGATTAGGGGTCTACCTGAAAGTATTGCCACTTTACACTATGTGCGATCTGGCGAAATAGCTAGATCTTGTGTACTGGTGAGGCACGAAGTTAAAGCGGTCGCTATGCGAGTAGGAGCAGGTGTAGACAGTTTTGTCATGGTATCTGCACATCTGCCGGATGACTCCCTAGAGCCTCCCCCAACAAAAGAGGGAGAGTCTCTAGTAAATGTCCGCAGGGATAGGAGTGAAGATCTAACGATTGGTTGCGATGCTAATGCACACTGTACAGTGTGGGGAAGCACCAACGACATCTACAGAGGAGAAGCTTTATTCGAGTTTGTAGTGTGCAAAGAGCTAACTATTGTCAACAGAGGAACAGAACCGACCTTTGTGGATGCGAGACGAAGGGAAGTTATTGACGTGACTCTGTGTAGTAATAGAATGCTTGATAGAATATCAAATTGGAAGGTAATGGATCAGACAATGATGTCGGACCACAGAGCCATCTCATTTGATGTTCGATACGGATCTAAAAGGAAAAAAGATCGGAAATATGTCAGGATTCCCAGGAACACGGACATAGTGAAATACCAGGAAGTGTTACGGGAGAAACTGAATGGGAGAGTACCCAAAATACCGAAAACCACTTGGGATGTAGAGTCACACCTGAAGTACTTACAATCAGCTGTTGAAAATGCTTACCAATAGGCTTGTACACCTACTTTGGTAGATGAGAAGCACAGCTGAGGTCAATAGACTTCAGAAAATTGTCTCGAGGGATCCAGTTTCCAAAGTCGGACTTATTCGCGATAGAACGGGGGAGATTGTTGAGACACTGGATCGTACAAATGAGGTGAAGTCTGAAGTCAGATCAGCCCTGGGCTCTGAGAAAAAAAGGAACAAACAGGACAGATAGGACAGAAGCGGAACGGACACTAACTCCAGAAGCGGTCAGTGGGGCAATAAAAACGTTTTCTCCTTTCAAGACCGCGGGACCATGGTATATGGTATATTCCCAGCTTCAATTCAATAGAGTGCAGATTTCATTGTACCAAATACAACTTCGAAGATATGCAATGGAACAAAGTAATGGAATTATTACCCCAGGTGGCAGACCAGTTATACTGGAAAATCCACCCTCTACGTAGGTCGGTCCCTCGGATTCTGGGGAGGACCAACTATTGCTTCTCAACGACCCTTTCAGAGCGAAAAAAAATATGCTAAGATCACCACCGATAGCATCAAGTGCATCTTCAACAATATTGCCGATAGATCCCTCTGAAAAAAGAACAAAAATATATCGATCTCCACCTGGATCGTATGTCTCCGGAAAAAGAAGTCCGCCGGTTAATCAGGACTCAGTGAAAGCAAAATGCTTCGTAAAAGAGAACAACGAATTACGAGCTAAACTCAATGAAATGGAGCGACTCTTCTATGAGCTTAAAAAGGAAGTAGATTCTCTGCGAAAAGAAAACGAGGATCTCAAGAACCTTCGTGCACCGAAAGATCTCGAGACAACGCCGAACCGTCCAGCAAGTGAATATTTCACGGACGAGGAGGAACTTGCCCGCGAAACCAATCCGGCCTCTAAAACATGGCCTAGCAAAAAACGTAAGGCTGTCACCTCACCCGAAGTCTTGCGAAAAGAAGATAAGCCCACCGTACCAAACAAGGTAGATGACTCTGATTCTTACCGAGCACTGTCTCTAAAATTAAACGCAGAGAATATCCAATGGTTTACTTATGAAAATAAGTACGAAAAACCGATGCGAGTCTTCGTTAGGGGACTCCACCCGTCCTGCGTAAAAGAAGACATTATGGAAGACGTGCAAACCCAAGACTTCAAAATTCTTGACGCCGTGAATATTATCAAGAAGGAAAAGCAATGTACGGAAGGAGACAAAGATGCCGTAGTCAAACGCGGCCTTCCACTTTTTATGCTCACCTTTGATAGGACCGAGAATATGGACGGCATCTTCAAAATCAAGACTATCCTAAACTTCAAGGTCAAAATCGAGCCAATGCGAAAGGGAAGGAGAACGGTACCTCAGTGCAAACGATGCCAAGGTTTTAACCACACGCAGGCATACTGCCGGAAAGAGCCACGGTGAGCTAAATGTGCCGGTACACATCTCTCGGGAGAGTGCAACAAAACCAAGCAGGTCCCAGCGGTCTGCGCCAATTGCACAAAAAACCACCCAGCGAATTATCGAGGTTGCGAAATCGCGAAATAATTACAAAAAGACGCGACACTCTCAAGAAACCGGTACACCCGGACCCAAGCTTAAAAGAGCCTAAAACCGGTGATCCGAAAACCGTTAGGACAGTCAAAAATTTGCAACAGAACGTCGCTCGTCCAAGTGCAAAGGAAAAACCGGCATTGGTTGAAGCGAGATCATACGCGCAAGTCGCGACACTTGGATACCAGTCAAGATCAGATACAACAGATCCGATCCGCCAATTATTAACTGTGATATTAGAAAAACTTGAGGAGCAAAGTAAGGTTAATCAAGTTATATTTGACAAATTGAGTAAGCTCGAGTTCAAACCTCGCAAGCCAAACAACAAAACATGAATATGATGCTTATTAAGATATTGACATGGAACGCAAATGGCCTCCTAAACAAAATTGACGACCTAGAAAACAATATTGATATATGCTTGATATCGGAAACACACTAAAAAAAGGGACCTGGACCCAAATTAAAAGGTTACAGTGATTATCACGCGCATCATCCTTCGGAAAATGCGAGAGGCGGATCCTCTCTCTACATCAAAGACTGTATTAAGCATTCAGAAAGCATAAAAATAGAATTCGATTCTATGCAAATAAGTTCAGTCTCTGTAAAAGTAAACCATTTAGACTACCTCTTCGGATCTAGTTACTTTCCCCCGGGATATAGACTGGCAGACGACCACCTTGATCGCCTCTTTAACTCACTCGGGCCTAATTTTATTATCGGTGGGGACTTTAATGCGAAACACTCTTTCTAGGGCTCAAATCCAACTCAACGAAAGGCAGATTACTGTACAAAGCCAGTATGAAGCGTGGTCTGAACTTTTTTTCGACGGGAAAGCCAACGTATTGGCTAACTGACAGAAATAAAATCCCTGACCTCGTCGACTTCTAACTCAAAATCTGACGGAAGTCGAAGAATGCTATGATCTATGCTCAGACCACTCAGCCGTCACTCTGAAAATTGGTGGAAGTGTAGCAAAAAAAAGAAGGACCGCCCAGGTTAACTAGTAACAAAACCAACTGGAACGTTTTCAGAAAAGACTGCAAAGAAAATGTTGCTTTAAATGTGCCACTAAAGACACCGCTCGAAATAGAAGACAAAATTGACAATCTCGTGGAAGCCATTCAGAGCGCAGCGTGGAAAAACACTCCCTTCCGAAAGACAGACACACGGAGCAATAAAGTCAAATACCAGCCTGAAATCGAAGACCTCATACGAGAAAAGAGGAGAGCGCGCAAGAGATGGCAATAATCCCGCGCACCCCCTGATAAAACGTATCTGAACCATCTTTGCAACAAACTCAAAAATGAGCTACAGAATCTAAGAAATCGCGAGACTTCTACTTACCTCGAGGGCTTGACTGCTGATAAGAGTTCAAACTACTCACTTTGGAAAGCCTTGAAGTCCATAAGAAAACCCAAAATGCATTCGCCACCAATAAGAAAAGCTAAGGGCGAATGGGCAAAAGGAGACAAAGAGAAAGCGGATTTATTTGCCGAGCATCTAGAAGAAACGTTCAGGCCGTTCGATGGACGACCTTTAAACGAAGAACCGAATGCTAATACGGCACCCGACAACTATACAGCTGTCCGAGCTTCGAATGACAATAAAAAAGCTAAAAAATAACAAAGCTCCAGGATACGACTTAATCACTGGCGAAATTCTGAAGGAGCGACCAAAAAAAACATTAGTTAAGTTGCTCTACATTATAAATGCTTCTCTGAGACTTTTATATGTTCCAAGACAATGGAAAGTAGCCGAAGTCATTATGGTTCCGAAACCGGGGAAAAGTACAAACGACAAGAAATCATATAGACCTATTTCGCTGCTGCCGATAATATCTAAGGTTTTCGAGAAACTTCTCCTAAAACGATTGCAACCAGTAATTGAAGAAAGACGCTTGATCCCAGATCATCAATTCGGCTTCCGAGTCAAACATTCCACAATCGATCAGGTGTTTCGAATAACGAATGAAATTGAAAAAGCTCTGGAATGGAAAAAAGATTTGCTCTAGCGCTTTTCTCGACGTATCGCAAGCCTTTGACAAGGTATGGCACGAAGGTCTAAGGTATAAGCTAAGGACAATCCTACTGGAAAAATTATACAAAATACTGAAATCCTACCTCGAAAACAGACTCTTTCGTGTAAGACATGAGACTGAATACTCGGAATTCAAAGAAATCCACGCTGGTGTTGCGCAAGGAAGCGTTCTCGGTCCAATCTTATTCTTGCTCTTCACAAGAGATATACCACAAGAGGAAGGGACCGTCGTAGCAACGTTCGCAGACGATACGGCTATCCTCGCAATGGATGAGTCAGTCGAATCATCAACGGGAAAACTCCAACGGGCTCTTGACAAAGTGTGCGAGTGGACAAAGACTTGGCGAATCGCCCTTAACGAGACCAAGTCAACGCATGTCAATTTCACGTACAAAAATATAAACAACTTACCTGTTTTCATTAACTCGGTTACAAATACCATACGCAAACGGGGCAAAATATCTAGGAATGACTTTAGACGCAAAACTTAAGGGGAAGCCACACGTTAAAAAAAAGCGAGACGAGCTCGCAATCAGAGTTAGAGAAATGTATTGGCTACTCGGGAGATACTCGAAGCTAAGTGTATACAACAAACTGCTCCTGTATAAGCAAGTGCTAAAACCTTCTTGGACATACGGTATACGACTTTGGGGTTGTACCAAACCAAGCAATATGGCTATACTGCAAACATTCCAAAACAAAACGCTAAGAGCAATCGTGAATGCTCCATGGCATATAAGGAATAGTGATATTCACAGAGATCTAGGAATTGCTACCGTGAGTAACGAAGTAACAAACTTTGCTCGCAAACTTCGTACTCGTATTCATGCTCATTGCAATAATGAAATAATCCGTACTCTGGACGTGACAAACCTTGAGCGCCGACTACAAAGAACAAGACCGTTCGACCTAGCGCCATAAGGAAAAACCGCATGTAATGACGGTATTAGTAGGTGCGTTCGCTGGAAAGCTGCCTACCTAACGCGATCTACACTACAGAAGCGCAAACTACTTGTTAAAGGTAACTTAGTCGTAGTCATCAAAAAGAAAAAAAAAAAAAAATTGTACCAAGGCTTAGGGGTATATATGTATGTACGTTACATGCCTAGCGATACGCTACATACCGGTAACATGGAGAGAAACAAATGTGGCGTTTCTTCCAAAACCGGGAAAAAAGGACGACACCGAAGCGAAGTCCTTCAGACTTCTTCTGTTGAAAACAATGGAAAGAAATGTGGTGGACCATATGGAGAGCACGGCGCGGCGCTGAAAGCGTGTCCTTTGAGTAGTAGACAACATGCATACAGAACTGGCAGTTCTACGGAAACAGCGCTACACCAGGAGAGTAAGTATCTGGGTGTATACCTAGATGCTGGACTAACTTGGAACTTCCATGTGGAAGAGAAGATTAGAAAGGCGAAAAGGGTGCTTCATCAGTGCAAACGGGTATGGGGACTAAACTGGGGAATCTCGCCGAGGTCAGCATACTGCATGTACACGATAATAGTTATACCGATTATCACATATGCCAGAAAACTGTACAGAAGCAATTAGATAGGGCCCAACGTCTGGCATGTTTAGAGATCGCGGGTGCAATACGGACGGCACCAACATGCGCAATGGAAGTGATCCTAGGTATTTATTATTTATTAAGAAAGTGCCAGAGTCGGCGGCACTTCGTCTGCACTGGGATGCCAACTGGCACTGGCGCGGTACTATCTATGGGCATAGAAAAATCCTGGATATCGTGAAAAACGAGATTAGGGAGTTGAATATGCCCATGGATGGAATAAAGAGAGTGCGTCTTACCGAAAGGTATCACAAAACTCTCATTGGAGATGGAACACTTCCGGAAAAGAAGATTGGTGATATAATCATCCATCCATTATGGATGGCAGAGCGGGGGCAGGTATCTTCTCGGAAGAACTGGAACTAGCCTGTTATATTAGTCTGGGGAAATATACCACAGTCTATCAAGTCGAGATGATTGCTCTGTGGTCAGGAGGGTCAGGTCGAAGGTAAAAACGTTACCATAGCACTGGGCAATCAATCAGTGATTAAACGCATGGACCAAACAGATATCAACAATGAGTACTCATATCGAAATGAGATGACGCTGCTCTGGGTGAGAGGGCACGTAGGGACTGAGGGGAACGAAAAGCCGGACTCTCTGACAAAGCAGGGGTCAACCTTTCGCTGCAATTGGCAGAGGAATGGTAGAATACCTGATTAGCAACTGTAGAAGGTTGCATGCTAAGATGGATCGTGAAAGATAGACGAAAAGGGACCCAATACAGTGGTCTGGTTCGGAATCTCTCGAACAATATATATACATGTAGGCACGCTCTCATACATCAGATGATTCTTACACTTACTAACACGAATTACTACATTTACTTACACGAATTACTACATTTTCTTATACAAATACTTTTACATTATCTTAACACTATTCTATATACTACTTACATAATCCTAAGCTTCATAAGTTTTCTTTTGCCAAACTTTTGGACATTCCAATCACTATTCAGCTGAGTCGGCAAACAGTAAAGTCAAGTTGTACATATTTAAATATTTTTTTCTAAAATCTTTTAATTATTTTGCTAATAATAACCTAATTTCGTGGATTATTAAAAGTGTGTTTTAGTTTTACTTAATTTGCCATAATCCTACATACATACATATGTATATACCACCCGTCTATATTCGAATGCTTTTAAATTTACCCACAAGTCTATCTTTGGGCGTACCGACCCATATAGAGACTCTTTTCTTAATCATACAAAACGAATGTGGAAAGCTGTCGAACCTCCATTTTCCCCTCGAATTACAATCCACAAACATTTAAAACCAATGTGCATCGGTATGTCCTATTATTTCCCCTTGCCTGTGTGGATTACACAAAAAAATTTTGGTGATTGGTTTAACGACTAGGCGCAATCATTGAAAGGCGAATGTATGTGTGTTTTCTAAGTGCGGTTTCAACATCCAACGCAATTTTTTTTTAATTTGCGGGGATAAATGGAAGAGACGACGCAACCAAAAACTACTAAGATTTGGATGTAATGTGAAATCAAAACACAACAACCTTTGCTCGACTACGTCGATAACATCCAGTGAATGGACAAAAATGACCGCTTCAAAGATCAACCAATTGTGGGCATACGCAAAATGGGCGACAACGTTCATTTAGTTCTTTTATTGTTTTTTTCAATTAACTATTCGATATCAACTAAGCAGACATAAAGTCCGTTCTTAAATTAATGGCAGGGAATCAAATCGAAATCATTTACAGCATTTAGAATTACACATACATACATATGTATATAATGTTAACCTTTTCTCTTTATCCCTCATGCACATTCGGTTAGAATCGCTGCACATGGATGTATTGCATTTCCATCCATTGAAATAAATACTTAACACTGCCCATATGAAAGCTAATATAATAAACTCGCAAAATTACTAGTTTTCTATTTAAGTCATTTAACACGTGTACATTTATTTAGTCTTACCAATTGTCCTTCAGTATGTCTAGACATATGGCTCCAGTGACTGAAGATATGTTGGGATGCCAGATTTTTGTTATAAATCGAACCTAGAACGTTCATTAAATGCTTGCAAAATTATTCCTTTCGCAATTGCAATTTATACATTACCTTGGGCGGATTAAACGGATAAGTCTCGGGCACCTTTATCTCAAGTATAAATTTCCCACCCTCGTACGGTGTATCTGGCGGTCCGGCTATTTCTCCTTTCAGCTGTGTCCAATCGTCGTGAATTAACTCAATTTTGATTGAACATTGAACTATCTGTAAAAATACACTAGTTAAACTAATAGCACTTTAGTATTTATCTTAAAATAAATCTCCCATTGAATTACAACAAAGTACAATTAATTTACAGCTGTATAATACAAATATTGCGAGAGAACCCCAAATGTTTTGAATTGCTTATCGAAAAAACTTGCTAGTAGCAGGTCAGAGTGTAATTCAATTTGCTGCAAAAACAAAAGCAGCAGAAGAACAAAACGTCTATTTGTTATACAAAATATGAGCAGTATTTTCCCTTACGTATTGATTATTCTAATTTTAGAACCGCCACATTTTTGTCAAACGGCTCAAGTGAAAAAAAAAGTTGCAGTTTACAAATAAGAGATACTGTTAACAAACTTACATTAATCACAATAGTGACCGCAATGAATTGCAAAGGTAGTGATATAGTGCCCGAGTACGTAGAAGAAGATAATGGATCCGGAGATCCGGGGCATTCTGGCAAGTAGTTGCTTAGCTAATAGTTTTTTTTATGTTTACGTAAATGTGGTGTACTGTAAAATTTTGAACGAGAAATGTATGGCGGTGTGAATTTAAGGTTAAAATAATTTAGCCGCTTTTTTTCGTAAGTTTAACATGCTTTTCCATGAGGAAATAAACATTTATTAACATATGAACTGTGAAGACGAATCGTAGGACAAATTAACTTACCTCATCGCTCCGCATAACTTCTTTGAATTCTCTCTTGATGCGGGATACTGCCATATCAGCCATTCTGATTAGTTCCGAAAACGCTTCCTGTGGTATAACAATTATTTGATAAATTCTACGAAATGTTGGTTCTTTGAAAGGTTCGTTTTAAAAACGTGAATCTAAAATTTAAATTGTTGAAGAGACGGGAAAACTACAAGGGAGCAGTGTTCATTTATTTATGTATAAATTTTTTTCATTGTTGCGCGAAACGTCAAACTGCATAGTTTGATTGTGGTTAACTACTTAACTTTCGCGAATAACTTATTTACTTCTGAATGAATAATTGTTTATTGGTTTGGTTTTAGTTCAAATACCTACTTCTGAATAATAAAAAGTGACAATAAAATCGTGAAATCCAAATCTTAAATTTTGCAAAAATTGTTTTTCAACTGTCTCGCTCTAACTGCAGTGTAAAATGTCCTTTCACAACGACAGAGAAATCCAAACCAACTGTCAGATAATTGTCATTTTTTTTTCTTGCTACTTTAACATGGTCAAATGAATGTGTTCAAAGTCGAACAAATCTTTGGTCTTTGTTAAGAAAGGTGGGCATTGTTTAATGTCGAAAGTACAATCAGCGTTCTCGTTTGTATTACTATAGTAGTATTCAACCACCCGTAGTACTTCTATCTAATATCTGATAGGTATTATTCTTGAAAAGTAACAGTATACCTAAGTCTAAGAGTTGTAGTTTAGAGGAATACGTCCCCGTAGGAACCGTTACAATTTTATTAATATTTTGTAATTCACAATCTCTGACCTGGTTTTAATTCAGCCTGAATATTTACGTGCTACCAATCCTTCTGGTCGATAGCTCTATATTAAAAATATGAGATTCTTCGTATCAACTTCCAATGGAATGGAGACAACCTTCATAAGGGATCTGTCAATTTCTGCTCTGTTCTGGGAATCTGTTCCTCCATATTTCTATGATTTGCCATCCACCCACGATCCACTTTAACATATTTCATGAAGCTAGAATATGATGTGATACTATGACTATTAATGAAGATGTTTCGAATGGGTGTAGGGTAATGTCTTAGTAACTGACAAGTCTCGCGTTGTAATAATAACTTCACTTCTTTTATCCTGAAATTTGAGCGGGGACCCTATTGCGAAATAATTTCTGAAGAAAATATGAGTCTTTAGCAGAAGTAACAGGCCAAAATCAAAAAGAAAACAATATGTTCGCTACATGTTCACGGGACCCAGGCCCTAGCTTTTCACAAGCAACGTGTTGTGTCTGTTATATTCTTTACACCAATGGAAAAGGCCTACTGTTTAGTGCCGTGTCCGAAGGGCAAGTTTTTATTTGAGAATCTTTTTTATAACAGTTATATTCTCGGATATTTGTCAGATGGTCGCGAGAGGTGGCTCCATGAAAGAAATTTCAGATGTTATCTGGGGATTGAACTTTCAACCCCTCGCTCCGTAGTCCAACGCACTAACCATTTGAGCCACGGTGGCGCCTCTGGATGGATTAAATAAATATATAGCAAATGATCATCATCGGTCTTATAGCCCAAATGAGTCATTGGCATTGAGTTGGAATAACTTTGAGTTTAATTTCCCTAAAAAACCTCTAAATTGCTGAAGAAGCATCTTCCGAGATACTTTATTCTACTCCGAGCAATGGCTTGACATTCACAAAGTAAATGACCATGTTCGTTAAACATAATCTCATGCGTGCTTCCACAGAAGGCAATGGCCAGAGAGTATCCATATCACTATTCTTAACAACGATCTGCTGATTTTTATTAATTCTCCAGATATTGATGATTTTATCGAGAATAATACTCAACCAAGGGCATTGATGGTCTTATCCCTTGAATTATGACTTTTACCCGGAGCTTTGCTCCTTTTTTGCCAGTTTCATTCAATTGAAATTGAAATTGTGCGGGAACTCCTGACTAGTTCAGATTCAGAATTAGTAGATGCAGTGGTGAAAGATACGTAAAGTGGAACTCTACGCAAACGCGTAAACGCGTAGTGCGTAGAGCACCAGTGATGGCAATGCATCTTCCTATTTCCTATTTCGTGCGGCCTTTCAGTAAACAAGAGCCCCATGTGTAAGAATAAGTCTGACTACCATGGTGTACATATAGCCAATGGATTATTGCAGGTTTCAAGTCCCACGATTTTCTACCGTACCGTACGTTTCTAGTACCGTACCAAGATATCTTGCACAATTCGAGAGGGAAAGCTCCAATCCAGCAGGCTTGGGCAATATGAAGGGTGGTATCTTATATTCCCTGCTAAGTAGTTGGTACTAGTTCCGTTTTTTCAGGTTAACATGAAGTTCACACTCTTCATCCCATATTCTGAGGCTGATACCATCATTTCACTGTAAATATCTAAGAATTTTCCCTGAACTGCATAAGCTGTGACCCTAAACGTTTACATATGTAGTTCCTTAAGTACTCTGTGGAAGTACTAGTGGTAACTGGTTTCCTTATTGAACTATGTCCGAGAGTGGAATTTTTATTTCTCGTGACTAGCATAGTGCAAAGCCAATTGGTAATGCTATCCTCTTACGTCATTAAAATCGCCTTCAATAACTAAAAGGGCAGCTAGTTTATATTCGCTATGGTACACTGTTTTCACCGATTTACCTTTAAATATGCGTACTGAGATTTGCACAAATTCCCTTTCCAACACTTGCTTCTTATATGACCTTTCAAGTATCTTGAGAAGAAATGAAAAGAGACTAATGGGTCTGTAGTCTTTCGTATATATACCACCCTCTATGCGATAGGTACGTAGCCTAATCTTAGACAATTTATAAAAAATTCCCTGATCCTGTTTGTGACCTTAACTGGAGTCTTTTGCAGCATATATGGCCTGGCACAAAAACACATCAGGGGCGCAATTCCGCAAGAGAGAGTTTTTTGCCCGTGTGCGCACTTAAAAAAACTCGCATTCACTGCCTGTGTGTACTAATTACAGTTTATGCGATTCCGCAACATGCTGTGAGTTTTAATGTGCTGAGTGAATTTTTTTTTTTCAGCCGAGAGAGCTGAATTCAGTTTGACGTTTGGCTTTTGATTTTCATTGAACCGTGAATATTTTAAATAATTACTCGAAGAATTTTGGTTTGTAGTTTTATTGAAAAATTATTTATTAAAAGTTCTGCGTATAACGTTATTGTAAAGAATCACATTAGATGACAAAATCGGTATTTTAATTAATTTTAATGAAGTTGTTTTGCATCTTACCATTTATGTTTTCACAGGAGAAAATTATCACAAACTCTCGTGATTCATTTGAGGAATCTATGTATGCATCTATGTATTATATATAAAAAAAATCTATCTTTGAAATATGTAGATCTATTATATTATACATTTCTTGAAAAAATTAAACATGGTTTTCATAAAAATGTACTACAATTGGCTAGTTAAGAACAGAAGTGATCCAAATAACATTTTTAGAAAAACTGAGCTAAGTATGTCTTTGGACTTCTGACATTAATTTAGTTAGTGCAAAAGTGATCTTAGTGCTATCAAACACTTCTTCTAATATCTATCATAAAAAAAACATGTTGTAATAAACCTATTAGACACAATTGTAATAATAAAGAAAACGCGGTTTGCTCATTATCTCAATCATCACAAAATACTACTTGGATCACTTCTAGCCTATTGGTGAAAAGCATTTGCCATTTAGTGGCTTTTAAATGTGCGCCCTCCGATGATTCAAATATTCATTAAAAAAAAGAAAATTAAATATGTAACTATAATATTGGTTAAATAAACAAATCTATGGTGAGCAAACTCTATATTTTCGTCCATATAGGTTAACAAATACTGCTTCTGGCTTTTTTCATTTTTTTGGTTCGCCCATATTTTTTTCACTACTCACCACCTTAATTCACAGTCCAAAAGAGAGTGAATAAATTTCTTCAATTGTGTACACGGCAACTGCCAGAAAAACTCACTCTCACGCTTGCGGAATCGGAACAAACCTGTGTACACATTTTTTTTGTGTAAACAGCAAAACTCACCCTTGCGGAATTCGGCCCCAGATATGGAGACCGTTGCCGATTGCCTGATCAAGTATTTGAACTCTCTCTTGCTCTCTTTATATTCCTACCATGTAGTATCTTACCCTACCACTTTAGCCCTGTTATAGAAATGTCTGATCTGGTTTCTCTTGGAGTTTATCTCTTTCTTCCACCATGGAGGTTAAGATCTCTTGGCCGTCTTTCTGACCAGACAGCATTTTTTGGAGTGGTACCCCTGTCAGCTTTGTTGATGATATAAACTCAAAGAAACACTCACCTCTAGTGTTTGTATCAGTGTTGCCCCATTGCGGATGATGTACATTTGTATCACACGATAAATAGCCAATTGTCCCAGGCCATCAGCTGCCTCATCTTGTCAGATGGAACTTCCGTCGACTCGTACGGAAGATAGGGCGTGATACACAGATACACAATTTCCCTCAATTTTGCAAGAAACTACTGGATACCAGATCTCCATCACTGAAATTATTCAAAAGAAATGACCTTACATCGGTATACCCTATCTTATACATAGTTTGTAACATAGAAAAATAGTCAAGATAGACACTATAGCTATGTCGCACGAATGGAAGCGATTCCCTATTAAGGGGCCGAACTACCTCCTGGGTGCTGTTTTCAACAGCTGCAGTCTCCTCCCAAACTAACGTTCCCTAACTCATTTTCGTAGATCCTGATTCACTCGTGGAAACCTGACTTAATTCCCTATCTTCTTTGCCTACTTGAGTTTTCGATTTTTTTACAAGCTCAACGCCCAAGACTTCCTTGTTCGGTTCAAGTTGCGTCCTATCCCATGTCTCTGTCACTGTCTCAGTGAATTCGCGTCACACCACCTGAACTGTTCAACTTTGCACTGTGGACTCTACGTCAGGCATTGGGGCATTGGGCATCAGCAACCTGTTCCGCTGGTAAGCGTTCCTACTTCGCCATGTCTGCACGACTACGGAGGAGCCGGAAGCAGCAAAGTGCCTGCCTGGTGCTTCCTTCGCCTTTGTCGGTTTCTTATCCTTTATGATCTTAATGAGGGGACTAACCACCTATCTACTACCCTTAACTACGAAAGTAAGTGTACTAGCCAACTCATTATTAACCTGATCTAATATAGAGGGAGAACCAATCACCTCAATATTACTCTTGACTACTGAAGTAAAAGTACTAGCCACCTTACTTATGGCTACATTAGTCTCAGTGAGTGTGCAATTCGCATCCTCACCCCAATCTTCCATTCTTTTTCGAGCTGCTTAGTGCAGTTATTGCCATACAGTACAAATTCATATACGTACTTTTTGGCGCCGTGGCTCAAGTGGTTAGTGCGTTGGACTACGGTTCAATCCCCAGACAACATCTAAAATTTTCTTTCACGGCCCCACTTCTCGCGAGCGTCTGACAAACATCCGAAAGTAAAACTGTCATGAAAAAGCTCTCAAAACAAAAATTTCCCTTCGGATATGGCATTAAACAGTAGTCCCCTTCCATCCGTGTAAAGAATATAACATGCACAACACGAATGGTTGTGAGAAGCTATGTCCTGGGTCCCATGGATCTGTCACGCCAAAAATTTGTATTTTTTTTTGTAAATATATGTACTTACTGTATGTACATACATATGTATTTTCTGCATGATCAATTTTCACATGGCCTTTTAGAAATACATACATATGTAGCACGATCTTCCTACATTTTCAACAGTTAAAAAAGTTTTATCATGCTTCAATAACCTACCTAGTACATATGTATATGTTCGCAGACTTACTCCTAAAATCAACTTCTCACAATCATTTGCTTAAACAATCTCTTAAACATACGAAAAAGCTACAATTCGTCTGGAACGGTTCGTATGATACCCTATCTTCCTTCCTATGCAGTCCTTATAAAGTGGGCGTGGCCATATTGCATTTTGTACTGAATTACGACGATAACTTCGAACGTTTGAGCATGTTACATATAATATAATTTCATCAAAATCGGTTATTTAAAGAAAACGCCTCCAAAAAGTGGGTGTGGACAAGAGTGATGTATGGGTGAATTATAGACAATCTGAATAGGTATCTAAATACTAAGCCGTTATAAAATTTCAAGTATTTAAAAAATGTTTACACTTACTGTGAAATTTCATCCTCCTAGCTCAAAATTTAAGGCCCAAAAAGCGGTGACATACTGACGGACGGACATTTATTCTAAGGCGCGAAGTTGTTCTTTTTTCTATATGATCAATATGGGGGTATTGTGTTGTGTTCTGTATGCTGGTGTATTCGACAAACACGATATGGGTTAATGTACGTATGTATGTATCTAATTAAGGAAAGAATGGAAGTTTGTTGAGGAAACGAACGGAAACAGTGTTAACATAACATTTCTGTTTACAGCAATCTTAGTTTGGTGTAATGTTAAGGACGTTTCTGCTGAATCCCAACGTGAAAAGTAGTAAATGCTTTTAGAGTATGCAGTGTATAAGCGCTTACTCTTCATAACTTAACGAAGCTGCTTATAAGCACTTAGTACAATTCACACGAAATAAAAGACATTGCTTACAAAGAGATTTCTTTATAAGCTTATGAGAAGCACTCCGATACATATAGGGTACGACTATTTTTTTACTTATTGACTTAACGGGCTCCCGACCCGGGAAGAGTCTCTGCCTGAGACACAGCAGCCTTCGATTCTCTTCTCACCTGGGCGCGCTGATTCCACCTGTCTAGACCAAGCGCACATGCACTACATCCACATCTTGGTACAGCTCATAGAGTTTGCGGTTGTATCTTTTTCTCCATTCGCCCTCCTCGCATACGGGACCGAATATCCGACGAAGAATTTTTCTTTCGAAA
Source organism: Xylota sylvarum (assembly GCA_905220385.1). Classification (NCBI taxonomy): domain Eukaryota; kingdom Metazoa; phylum Arthropoda; class Insecta; order Diptera; family Syrphidae; genus Xylota; species Xylota sylvarum. The sequence goes on from LR999959.1 coordinate 39,827,184, forward strand.
GTGTTCAATATCATCTGCTCTGCTTTCCTGCTTATCGTCCAACACTCGGCTCCATACAGCAGAACTGGCAGGATCAACGTTTTGTAGAGCATGCATTTCGTCTTCCGAGTTAGGAGATTTGAACCCATTTTTTTTTCCAAACCGAAGTAGCAGCGGTTTCCTAGTTTCTTCGTCGAATCTCCACTAAGGTGTCATTCGTGGAGTTGATATTTACTCCGAAGTAGGTAAACTCCTTAACAACTTCGAAGTTACTGTTGCCAAGAGTAAAATTTTGTAGTAGGCGATGGACAGATGCTCTAGCACAAGATTGAAGAAGTCACATGATAGCGCACCTCCTTGCCGAAATCCGGTGCATGTTTGGAATACTACGGAGGAACTGTTTCCGAATTGAACATTGCACCGCGTGTTTTCCAGAATCAAGTGACACAGCTGGATCAGTTTAGCCGGGATCCCGAATTCGGCCATCGCCTAGTAGAGCTCAAAACAATGAATGCTATCATATGCGGCTTTGAAGTCGATGAAGAGGTGGTGAGTGTCGACTTGAATCCAGTTTCCATTCAGGAGGGAAACTGGATTGTATAATAATTCTTTTTAAAACTATAATACAATATTATTTTCATCAAACAATAACTTTGTATAACGAAATATGTAGTAATTAATTGTTTCAATGAAACATTCATGAAAAACACATTTTTACTGTAAAGTATTTCAGTAAATAATAATGGAGATAAAGGAATTTTTTAAAATTCATGAAAATCGAATAACGCTTAAGGGCTATTCATAGCTCAGCGACCTGCGAATGCGAATAGGCGAATATTCGCAAATTTTGACATTTCATTCACAGCCACTTTTTATCTGGTCGCAGCTGCGAATTTCAGTTGTCATTTACCATTACTAATTAACAACTAAGTTTACTCTGGTCTTTAATGACATATTTGTAAAATTCTGTACATTAAAATTTAGCTCCATACTAGCACTAAGGCCGAGTATTAAATTCGTTATTGGCACACACATTTTGGAAAATGTGGAGATTATACTTAAGCCGTATACTAGATTTGGTTGTTAGTAAGGCCCAAAGAAATATGCAAAAGTCATGGTCTAGCTACGATCTTATTTTGAAGAAATATGCTCCGGTGATTCAATCATTTTAGATACCTAACTATATGGTATATTTTTATGGATGTTGTGAGCTTTGCAGTATCTCTTCTGAATGTGTCTTTCTCTATAAGCGACAATTTTTCGTTCTTAACAAATCCGATGACGAATCGGATCTTATTTTTTAGAGAGACTGTTGTACAAGATCTATCCACAACTAGACATTAGGATTGCTTAGATAAACTATTATATGTACATATGTGCCATAAAGATCACGAAGTTGCCTATATCAGAGCAGATCACTGACCGATATACAAAGTAAATTTGGATAATTTAGTAACATTGGTCAAACGTAAGTCTATGATAATTTGCCAAACTACATACATACATACATATGTACATAGGTATATTGAACATATGTAAATGGTAGTAGTAGTAGTTCCACCTAAGCAAAAAAAACTAAATATTTTACTTCGTTTTCAAAATAAGAAAAAGTGTAGAACACCCAGAAGAGAAGACCACGGCACGTAACTGAACGCCGGAGATAAATTATTTTACTATCTGTACCCTTCGTTTTGTAATTATTCCGCCATTTAGGGACCTACATACATATGTATGTACCTACATTTTTAAACAAAATACGAGTAATTTCTCTATCTGCAAGCAATCTACTTTTCGTACGCAATCATAAAGAGCGTTACGATCGGTGTTAGAACATATACGTAAGTGTAGGTAGATACACGTTCATTTGTAACTAAGGCAGCAGGTAGTTTTATTATTCATTATTCTTCCAGAAACATACCTTTGTACGAATGTAGATATACATATGTATATACCTAGGTCCTTATATTTTGAACGCATGTATGCATATACCACTTGCAAATTGCGGCAGTAAAACATCAACTCTACACTTCTGTAACAGAAAAACCCAAAACAACAGAGGTCAGACCTCAAGGACACGTTTGTGTATGAATTTGAACGGTAGCGACCAGGGGATAGATACATATGTATAATTATCTACATAGGATCAACTCGTGTTTCTTCATGACAAACTGAAACCTTTCATTTAGTTCATTTAAACTCGTGCTTTCAGTAGTACATTTTGCTTGTTGTGCTGAAGTGTGGATTAAACGTGAATTCTGTGTAAGTGGAGAAATAATAGTTATTAATTGATTTCAAGCCTTGAAATTATTTCTAGAGTTGTATTTTTGCAGTTCATATTAAAACGGTGATCTTTCTTATCATTATCGCACAAAGTTGTCTTGTGTATTTGTACAAAACTTAGTAACAAATCCCGGCTGCTTCGTGCGCACGTGGTCTGCCTTGCGTCAATGTGTACGTACATATTGCATACATACTTTATTCAATAACATTGCAACTACGCATCTGTTTTGCAGTTGTGTATTGTTTCTTTCAAATAGTAAGGTCGAAATTCCTAATTTTTTGTATTGCTTGTAATTTATTTTTTTTTTCCCCAAATGTTCTTGTGGATTTTACTTTTCATCACATCATTTCTTTTCATACTACATGATGTATTTATTTTCCATGGAGACTTTTGTGAAGCTATGTATGTTATCAGAACTCTCCATTCTGTAGCGAAACAAACAGTAGTAAAACACGTTCACAATGTGGTATTACCAGACATCTTACAATGAGTTACTTTCTTAATGGCACAAATAAAAAGTGGCAGGCACGATTATAGTTTCCGAGGTGCCAAGATCTGAAAATTTTGTAGACCTCGATGATATAAGAGCAAATTATAAAGTACAAAAAATCTCGTTTTCGTCTAGTTTAGGAGAAATTGTATATTCCGATCGAAATTTCATAAGAAATATTGAAATCTCGATGTCTCCAAATTTTTGTTTTTAAAACTTGGTGCATCGGAAACTATAGTATCCCCCCAAGTGACAAAATTAAAATAAATTAATACTAACATTCTGTTACGGTAAAGTAAAATTTTTGTTTTCAGGGCTTCGAAGTTTGTTTTTTTTTTTATCAAAACGAGCAGAATGCACTTAAAGGCTACATCTTTCAAACTGCATCAATTTTGACACTTAATTTCAAAATTTAAACCTATTTTTATCTTTATCTATTTATCAAATTTAACAGAAATGGCGGATCGTGCTTCTACTTCTGGCTCTGAAGGTAATAAAATAAACTAATATTGCAGTTGACACACGTTTAAGTGTATCCGCTCAGGATATATCTAGTATAAAGTGTGCTTGGGCTAGTTAATCTGTACAGATTCAATAAAAAAAAACATCCAGTACTTTTTTATAATCCAAGATAATTTCTCAGAGATTTAGAACTAGATAGAGTTACATACACTGCAGTATTATATTCTCGATGGATTTTTTTTTGTTGCTAAACGAACATAACCTAACGTCTCAAAGAGCGTGGGACCGGCTTCCAGTAGTTCGTTGCTTAACCACAGTCTACACTGCGTCTTTATTTGATAGTGTAGTATCTAATTAAGTAGACTTCCTTGGTTATTTATTCAATATATGGCAACGCTCTGTATTGTGTTGAAGTTTAATCGTTATTACTAAACGTATGTTTTGTTTATCGATACACACATATGTATAACCAAAAAAGCGTTGCTCATTGCGCTCACTCATCCAAATAGTCACTATACATTTTACTCAGTGCAGATTGTCGAATCTCTCCGCTGTTCTCGTTCTCATCGATTTTGCACATCAGCAAAGGCGAATTCAAATCCAAATAGTCTATTAACGTTTAATTATGTTGGTGTGGTGCTGCTGCAAACAACAACACTGAGGTTGACTTGATGGTTGGTGGGTGTCGCACACATAAACATAAGAAAACATTTTGTTGTGTAAATTTTTTTCATTCAATGAAGAACCGAAGGGAAATATAATAAAAACTTCTACTCGTAGATTGTGTGATGCCAGTTCGATCTGCTAATCCGATACGCGCTAAAAGTTTGATCCGCGACAATTTGGAGAAACAAGCTGGTACTAGGAACTTATTACACTCCAGAATGCCAAACATAAAAGTGTTTTCGGGTACCTCGCATCCGGATTTGGCCCAACGGATTGTCGATAGGCTGGGAATCGATTTGGGAAAAGTGGTTACAAAAAAATTCAGCAACTTGGAAACATGGTAAGTTACAGTGAGTTTTTAATGATAAAGTAGTAATATTCTTGTAGTGTTGTATGTATTTAGGTATTCGTGTTTTTCCTTTGTTTAAAATTATTCGCTCGGTGAAAATATCGTCACAGAGAATACATTAAATATGACATAATTTAAGTGCAAAGCAACAGCTATCGATTAAATAAGAACGTTGTTTGCATGTCAACCAAATTCAATGTAAATTACTGATTCGGTTGGAGATAGTGGATTAGTTTTCGAAGAAAAATTATAAGTTTCATTCCTTCAGACCATGTGAGTGAAAAATATTAAATATTTAAGGTTATGGGCTGTTCGAGTGACTGTACGTTGTTCTAGCTGTCACGTTTTTCCTGTCCATGAAATTGCACCTAACCATTCCCAAACGGTTTATAAGGGAGCAAAAGATAAAGTAGACATACTCACAAACAAGTGTTCTTTAATTAACTTGTTTTTACACAGTGTGCACAGATACATTCGCCGTTTGACGCCTACAAGAGTAATATATGAATTGGGGGTTAATTTAATTTGCGGGGTTCTTAGGTGGTGCACAGATTCTTCGCATTTACTACCTACTTTCCCGTAGCAGTATAAGTGATCATATTCGCCTTGCTATGAAAGATAACGTATGGGGAGTTAAAATTTCATCAAAAACTCTCCACTCTTAAATTTGTTCATGTATTAGCTCGTGGTAGCTTACTGTCAGCTGTTTGGCTTGTCGAATGCGTACCACGTGAATGATACCCACTTTTGTGGTAAAAGAGTAGGTATCTACATGTTTCCATGTGGTTCACGAATTATGTACGCACAAAAAATTCGATGTAAGTAAATATGTATTCCTTTCCTTTATGTACTACTATGTACATTGGAAGCTTATTAATGATTTTTTTTCTTAAATATGCAATAAACTTGTAAAACCTTTTATGAGTTTCTTATAATACATGTGTAGGTATGTATGTATTTATGTAAATATGAAAGTATGTACATACATACGTACGTATGTAGTACCTAGGTATATGCCTACAAAATAGTTGTTTTTTCTATTACAAAATGGAGGCCTGTCCATCTGTTTTCCGTTTAATTGGTTACCTTCGCCAATTAAATAAAAAAAAATAAACAAAGTGGGAGATTGATTCGCCTAAAAATTATTTTTTCTAACAAAACAATGCTATCAGTGGCTAGGTGTTTGCAGCCGTCAGTAGGTGCTAGTATATGCATGTGCTAGACCAGTGCCCAACTGTTATCTTTGTAATTGGCGACTTGCCCAGAATAGTTTTTGATCTGTGTTGTCGCGTAAAAGCTACATATTTACATACATATGTACATCCATATGTATGTATGATTTGATGGCAGAAAAACGCGCCAATTTAGCTATTAGAAAACTTAACTATTTTGGGGTTCATGTACCTAGTCACATGGTGGAGAATCCATAGAAAAACTTTAAGTAAATCCGATCGAATCTGCATACATATGCTGAATAATTACACGATATTGTTTGTAATTAGGTCGAATAAAACTAAAAAAAAATATAAAAGAAATCCCTTATCATATAAAGGTCTGGATCACATGTCGAAATCAGAATTTTGAAATATGTACATTGTATGTACATGTATATACATACATATACATACATATGTAGATTTCTCCACCATTCGTTGTTTTGTACACATCGATAATAAAATTATATTATTAAAGTAATTTACTATACTAGCTACCTATAAAAATTGTTCATAAGAATGGTAATTTGGGTTGGTGACTTCAACTAATGACCTTGATCAAGAGTTTAGTACCCTACCAATATTTTCATTTATAAAATTCTACAATATTTTCGCTGTTATGAAATGTAACAATCAGTTGACTATTAAAATTTATTGTTCATACAAATTTATGTATGTACATATTACATAATGCGAGAATAAAAAAAATAAATTCTTGGCGCAGATATTGTAACAAAATCAACTCGGCTTTGTATTAGAAAATATGATTATTCGTAAACTATCCAATTTCTAACAATTTGAACAATCGTAGACACTAACGTTTCTAGAATATAAAGCAGAAAATCCAATTTTTTGGTATTAAATTTCTAGAGTTTAATATAAAACTGTTAAGTTCATTGTTTTGGAAGTTTTTATACACAAATTCCGCGCATGATAAATATCATTCGTGACTCATATTTGTTTCATATTGTTTGCGAGGAGTCGTAAGATATGAACTGAAATACCTAGGTAAATATCAAATGCATACATACTTATTCGGATTCGTGTGCAGATAATAAAGTAGTAAAATTTTGATTGAAGCAAGAAATAGATTGAGCTGGTCGCCATTGATAGCACCAAATTTAGATTTATTTATTAATGTAGTGGATCTTCCACTATTTACAATTGAGGACCGTTTCACAAATTTTCCAGAAGAAGGTTTCTTTTAGCTAAATAAAAAGGGAAACAAAATATTGGAAAAGTGAAAGTGATGTTGAAAGTTGAAAGCCAAAAACAAAAATGATGCCCATGTCAATGAAAGATACCTACATATACCTAGGTACTTTAAGAAATGCTATTTGAAAATTAACAGTTTTTTTCAATCTGAAACAAACTACGTATAGTTTGTTGAGTGTTGACGATGTAAACATTCTTTGTATGGTCCTTATTGGGGTTTTGTTGGGTTTAATTGGCTCAATCGACGCGACGTTTGATTACGAAAATGTCAATATAATGTCAATGAGTTTTGCAAAAACGGTCCTAAATTCAGTTAAAAAAAAATTTTTCACAAAAGGACTTTCTTGAGCTTTACAATTATCTTAGAACAATTCACTTAAGCAATGTGCTTTAGTGAATACTTGTTCGTTTCAATTTTACCATCAACTGTTCTTCAAAATGTCGGCGAGAGATAGGGTTGCTGATAAAGGATTTGAGTCTAAACCTCTCGCTGAATCGTCCGACTAACATCATGGTTAACTCATAACGTGTATCAAGTGATAGCCTTGATTTGATGAGAGCAGCGACCAGATAAATTTGTGATTCTGCAAACAGTATTCTGTCCAAATGTTTCGGAAAATTGCTTCTTTTCTAAACTCTCCAATAGCTCTAGTGTTTCGCTTACTAATAAGATAGTCATTGAATTTTGTAGTTTTTTTGAGTATATGGTATATGGACTATACTATGTATTAAACATTGATTGGCCTCAAATTTCCGTAATCCAAGCAACTATGCATTGGCTTGATAATCTGTATAAGTACATAAATATTTTTTCCCAAAAACAGTTTTCATATAGTTATGTTGCCTTTATTTCTATGAAAATGGAGGAAGACTCATTGACCTCCAAAAGGCAGAATATACAGCATTCCCATCGAAATTCGTTATTCTATTTTTTTGTTGATTCTGTTAAGGAAAGCACTAAGCATTTGGGTACTTTTAATTGTATTCACGATTACCGTCGCTTTTTCAATTATTTTAACTTGCACCTATACCTATAGGGCAAGTATTGGTTTCGTGAATCAATGAATGCCAAATAATCAAATTTGACATTACTATGATGGAGAAGTCCAAAAAAGTGGGTCCGCCAATTCCGTCTGTCTGTCTGTCTCTCTGTCGGTCTGTCTGTCTGTCTGTCTGTCTATTCGACTGCAGTCTAAACGGCTGAACGGATTTGCTTCAAACTTCATATCTGGGGTCTGTGTGATAATCCCTAGAGGCGAAATTGGAATTTTCATTCTAACCTTAAAATTAAGGGTACTTTACTTAAGGCCGATTTCACTAAAAATGGATTTTCTCGAAAACGGCTCTAACGATTTTGATAAAATTTCATTTGTGAGTTAGGTTGGGTATATGTTATTAGGTGGCATACTACGTTTTGCGCAAAAAATGCGTATAACGGTAATTTTAGAAATCGGCTGTCTCGGCTATTTCTTCAGCGATTGAGCTCAAAATTAATATCTGAGGTGGGTTTGACAAAGGCAAAGATATGAGGTACCAAGTATTGGAACTGCCACACCCACTTTTAAAAAATGAACCTTTTTTCAAAATTTTTACTAGGAATTAAAAAATTTGTTAAAACGAAATTAATAGTCCTTGAATTTTTCTATAATTCAGTTGAACACCATACATAAACTTTGAATTTCAGTGCCTATGAAATAAGGTGCAAGTACGTACGACCCAGTCGTGCACTTTATTTTTATAGGACTGCATTTAATTATATCTATACAATGTACAATGTGTGCGCTATGCATATATATATCTTTTAATAGGCGAAATGCTTTCTGCATATTAGCAGCATTATCTCCGATTATCACAAAAAATTCATTCGCTAGGTTTTTTTCAATTATTAGTTCCATTTGTTCTTGTATATATTTTCCAGTGTGCTTTTTATCTTCTGTTATCAAGAAGTCCACAAAAACCTGCTCAGGTTTTGATATGACAAAATTTATTATACCTTCGTTACGTATGTATACATACATACATTGCTCCAACCATTGCAGTGAAGATGTAAATTATGTATGTGCATTGTGAAATCGTTCCGCAATATTTTATATCTAAGTAGATTGTTGGCAATTGTTCCTTCCTTGATAGCGGTTTCAATGATGGTTGTAATTGTTCAAAACATGAAATCCATAAAGGATGCTCAACCAGTGTCAGAAGTGAACTACTATCATATGAACGTACATACATATATGTACATAGCGTACAACGAATAAAGTTATTCAAAGATTCCTGAAAATTTAATCATTAAATAAATAAACACATTTTTAATAAAGAAGTTCTTATGTTTTCAGTTTTTGATAGCTGAAGTAGACTTGGAGATATCAAATTTGCTTAATCACCTTGGTATATATTGCTTATGAAAGTTCATCCCTTTTTGTGAGGTTTTTCGTAGTGGCTTTAATCGCTTATCTTTCCTGGTTTATGACATTTAAAACAATTTAACAAATGTTTTGATATTTTGTTTATATTAAGAAAGTTAGTCTTTCCACAACATTTGCATGTAGCCGTTTTGTCCAGTTTGTCAAGATATATCAAAATAAATAAATAAATAAATTAGAATGTAGAGGAATAACCTTATTAGTACAGTCGTAGAATTTTCCTTGTTAATGTTGTTTTTTCGAAAATTTGTTTGAAAATACCATTTACAGGTAAATTTGCAATTATTCTTAGAAACAGAATAAAAAAAAATAATTTTCTACAAAACAGCTATAAGTCCCGCTCACTTCATTAGGCTTGATGCTAAGAAATGTACAGAATTTTCTAACTCCATTCAGAGGCAGTACACAAATTTTCTTTTCAACATTTTTTACCATCTAAAATACCTAAATCCATAGTGGACAAATAAAAATTAACACCCAAGAAATATGCAAAAAACGTACGTTTTGTAAATTATTGAGTATACATTTTGGGTAATAATTGGTTGGCTGATTTTGAGAACAATTCGAATAACGAATTGATATTTTTTTGTAGTAAGGAACAAAAGTAGCTTAAACGTGTTATTGGATTTACTGTGTGAAATTTTTGTCAATTTTCTCCGAATTTTCGATGGATGTACCGCATTCCATTGGAGTGATTCAGATTACATTTCGTCTCGTTAGTAAATATGGCCATCTTGCAATAATTTTTTGGTTAGTTCCGGTTATATTTGGCCAAAATTTAACCTTAAAACCTTCATATTAGTGCTTAAACCAGGTTTTTCCTCATTCTCTTGGCTGATAAATCACTATCCTGCAATCTTATTTGAACTGTTTTTGAACTTATTTCTTTTTGTGTTTGTTCCTTAAACTCAAGACATTTCTCTTTGTTTTTGTTCCCGTCTTTCATACACAAATGGTTTTTCTCTTTGGCTTGTTTTCTTATGTTTGATCCCGGTCCCGACTTCTATCCCTGTTGATCGAAATAAACGATTTTTTTTAAACATTTTGTAAACTTATATTGCTTACATTCAACTCTTTCAGCAATAGCGCTTTACGAAAAATTTTTCTTATGTAAGGCGTGAATGGTAATCAGTGTGCAGGCTCGTATATAAATGTGAATTATCGTTTTTCTCCATAACAGTTTAGTCGCACGACTAGGAATTTTTAAGATGCCTGAACTTAAGCGGGTTATCATAAGGTACATACATATGGACATATGTATATACTCATACGTTTTCCAGAGTTTCACAAAAAGAGTCGCTGTGAAAATCTTGTTAATGCTTTCTAGAACTCGAAGCTCGAAGGCCTCGCTTAGTATTTGACAAACAGTCCACTGTGTCACCGTGAAAATCGTGAAACCTCCGAAAAATGTGATAATGCATATCTTCACACGAATACGTGATCAAATAAGACACAATCTGCAATTGTGGTAATGTTGGATTTTATCTCGTTTTTTTTTTAGATAACTCTAGTCTCGAATTTTATATTTAAAGAAAAAAGCTATTATGTTAACTATTTGATTATTGACGTACATATGTATATAACTTGTCAATCTTGTTTAACTCAAATTTTACCACATATGTATGTACATACATATGTATAAATGTAATTAAGTATTAATTGGGCGCTTAAAATTTTGACGTCAGCCTACTCTGGCCAATGTAACGAGATTCAAAAATATTTGAGAATAATTCATGAGACATTATTTCAATGATTATTATTTACATTTTATGTACATATGTATGTATGTATGTACATATAATGTATGCAAACTTAAAAATGACGTAACACTGATTTATAAATGTGTAACAAAACTAAAGCACGAAATAGTAGTTAGTAACATTTTCTTAAGTAAGAGTGTTAAATGTGAAACTTTTGATATTTGATTTTTTTTCAGTACATTAATTTTATTTATCTTTAGTCAATATTTTAGAGCCTTTGCAGTGTATTTAGAAACATTTCAAAGGCGCCTCTTTTCCTACCAGAACTTATGTGTCGTATCGTATAAACTAAAAATAGAACAAGAAATCATCAAAATCTTGTTGTGACTAGACAACCTATAAATCATATACATACTTATGTATATTTATTAATTTATAGTTATTATAATAGTCGAAGAAATACCCGAGATATAACCAATTTTTAAAATTACCGTTATTCATATTTTTTGCGAAAAACGTATGTATGCCATTTAATAGCATATGGTTAAACTAACCTAAATATCAAATTTTATGAAAATCCCTAGAACCATTTATGTATGAGAAAATCATTTTTTTATTAAAATCGGACCTATTTAAGTAGAGTACCCTTAATTTTGAAGTTTGAATAAAAATTTCGCCTCGAGGTATGACACCACAGACCCCAAATATGAATTCTAAAGCAGATCCATCCATACGTTTAGGTTGCAGTCGATGAGACACATGCAGACAGACAGTATTAAAATTGGCGGAATGTCAAGTTCGATTAAAATCTCGAGTTCGAAATTTTTCATGGAACCAATACTTATCCCATAGGTATAGTTGCAAGCAAAAATATTAATCTAGAAGACCGTGTTCAATTGACTCTGAACGTACTTTATTCAAAAATTTTGTTTGCCAGTCTTGCAGTATCAAAGTAAAGGCAGATTAGAGTCTACATAGAAAATGTAGAGGCTTACGGGATATACATACATATGAAACACAGTTGGCAACAATAAAATTGTAGATGAGACGGTTAAAGTCATACTCAAAAAATGTGTACACCAGACCAGAAATGGAATCTACACATACAAAACTATTCCATAAAAATGTGAAATAAGTTATAATTTTACTTATCTAGTTTACATTCAATACCTTACCATAACGAATTTGACGCTTTGGAATTTATTACAGCATTTTAATAAATCTTTTTGTTTCTCAATCGGTGACGCTGGTGACTAATATAATCTTCTTCTATCTTAATGTCACAGTTAAAGTTCCGCATTGTTTCACACGAGCTTGAGATATATGTGCATATATATGTACATCATTTCTAATAAAAATCACAATTGGAATCTACACTTTACTGAATTCATAGTTACAGTTATAGAGGTTCTCGAACTTCGTAAATTATCAATGCTTTACAGACGTATTTTAAATTTCATACCTGAAGCAAAATTTGCATTCTAACTATGATAGTTCTAATAATAATTACTATGTATAAGTCAATAAGATTTAAATATAATATTGTTACAATATATGCGCTTCTTAACAAATATTTTGAGAATTTAAATTTGTTTAAACAAAGTCGACACTCGTTAGAATATGGTGAAAATATGCCTATGAATAGCAGAAATTAAAACATGTTTTTAAATTTAAAACATGCTTTAAGTATAGTATCCATTAATCAATGATTCCCTTTTTGCTCCACGGTCTATACATAAATTGAGCACAGACGATGGAATTCACCAGAATAGGTTTTGTTTCTTATTAATGATACTTTTTTATCTACCTTAATGTAAGAGTAAAAAGAAGATCCAGTTCATCTTTATCAGAATTACTGCTCATTTCTGCTGAACAGATGATGTCGGAAAAAGCTCAATTAAACTAAACTGGTGAAAGCTTTCCACGTTTTGTTTGATATTGACGATCGCGGCCCGTCAACAGCGCCCGTCATATAGGAGCGACTAAGAGTAAACTTGTAATGCTTAACTACTGGCATGCATGTGGGCAAAGGATCTCATGTTTTCAATAGTTCTTATCCTATTTTTAAAATGCTTAACGTGACAACATTAACAATGATTTGAAATATTTCTATATGTAAAACTTATTAAAATGTGAATCCGATGGACAAGAGGTGATGAAATTTAAAAATTGGTAAGGAAAAATAAATAAGAAAAAAGCGCTCTTTTTACTCATTTAGTAGTACTTATTTAGTAGTTGTTAGAGATGCAGTATAAATATATTCCTTATTCCTAGATATTATTCAATACTAGGCTGCTCAATTTGGTTGATATTTTGATTTACCGATTCCTGGCCTTTTCTTTAGTATTTCCTGTATTGCAATAATATTCACTGGTATACATATTTCCATATGCATATACCTATACACACATATTTCGTGAAAGCTGTTTTCAGTGTTATAGAAATTTGTTGGTAATGGGTCGGTTTTGAATTCTAGAAACCAATTCATTGTTGAAAATAATATCTAGATTTGTCTTTTAAAAAAGAAAGTAATCAAGATATTTATGTATAAGAATACTTATAATACTAATACCTTTCACTTTATTTGTTGCATAACACTTTCGAATTTTTTGACGGTTGATATAATTGTATGTATTTCCTAAATAAGTGATTAGTGAATTATACTACGGAGCGAGGGGTTCGAAATTCGATCCCCAAACAACACCTCTCGCGAGCGTCTGACAAATATCCGAGAGTATGAATGTCATGAAAGACTTCTTAAATAAAAAAATTGCCTTTCGGCATTAAACAGTAGCCTTCTTTCATTCGTGTGAAGAATATAACACGCACAACACGAATTGTTGTGAGAAGCTAGGCCCTGGGTCTCATGGACCTGTAGCGCTAAATATTTATTTATTTATTTTTTTATTTCCTAAATACAAATAAATTGAACTTGTGAATCTACTCGTAATATGTTTATTTTTAATATTCGTATGCTCCGAAAGCCTGTATGGCTTACAAAGTTTTTTCAAGTAAAATTATTTCATATTACATTGGCACATAAGATTATCCTTAACCCATGCATATTTTGTCTTTAATTTCATTTTATTAAAGCGTTGAAATCGGGGAATCTGTTCGAGGTGAAGATGTCTACATAGTTCAGTCTGGATCCGGTGAAATAAACGATAACCTAATGGAGCTGCTGATTATGATTAACGCCTGTAAAATTGCATCAGCATCTCGTGTAACAGCTGTGATTCCTTGTTTCCCCTATGCCCGTCAAGACAAAAAAGATAAGGTAAACAACTGTAATCTTTGTCGAAAATGTTAATCAATTTAACTCTTAATGTAAATTAAACAAAAAGTTTAATTTGTTTGTGCAATTTATATATTTTTTTTATTTTAATTTAATTTCTCAATTTCATTTGGTTTGATGTAGTTTTTTAATTATTTATCTATTGTGTTTTTTTAATACATATAATCTTAAAAAAGCTGTTAATGTGGAAGCTGTTTGTAAAACAGTTTATATAATTGCAAATACAGTAATGAATTCGAATAGAAAATGTAATTGTTTTTGCCTCCTTACAGACAGGTGGTGAAGAGGGCCCCACGATGAAATTGTCAAAGAAAAACTACGATTGGAAATTTAGGGTATACATTTTTTATATAACTTTATTTTGAAATGGGGAAAAACTAACTATATCTGTGTTCTCATATTTGTTCATTTTGTACAAAATTTCGAAAGGTTTTCTATTTAAAAACAAAGTAAAATGTTTTCTTTCTTTTAATTGGGAGATTATTGGCAAAAATTGCATGATATGTTTTTTTTTTTTGTAAATCTACTTTGTCCGTGTCAATCGCATTGGTATTAGTGTATTGTTTTGAATAATTGTAAATCATTTTGTGCTACTTGTGATGGAATGTTAGTATAAACTCAGATTACCGTACGAAGAGGCTACATATAGTATTATTGATCAACCTTGATGCAGTATTAAAAATAGTAACCAGAAGTGTATTTAAAAACATTATTCAAAACGTTATTTTTAACTTTAGCATCTACATGGTGGCGCGTCTTTCAAATGCGTTTTCCCAATGTAAGGCAAAATCTGTTTTTACAGCATTCGATTTGCATGCCATTATGCTTACGGCTTAATGTATTTAATAAAGTGTGAGCTACAATTGTAAAGCTAAAAATTTACCATGATGAAAATGAGTTGGTTTACGTAAAAAAAAAAAAAGAAAATACATAAAAAAAAAATTAAAGAAAAACCACACATTGCTTTACAAAATTACTTGCTCCGGTAGAGGCAATCATTACCGTTGTTTTTTTTTTGCAAAAAAAAAACAGTGACTACTGTATGTATTTAAAATTTGGATTTCATTCACAGTGAATTTCAAGATTCCAAATTTTCCAATTCCTAAAATTAGCTAAAACTATTATGTATGTATGTATTATAAATTTCTGAAATTCGCTTTTCTTACTTACTCGCTTATTTTACGTGCTCATCACTTGTAAATTGGTTTTAATAGGATTCATTCGTGCAAATAAAACATTTTACATTTGAAATCTAAAATCTTAAATCCCGTTCGAGCAATCTTTACACGTTACGTGGTGACAACTGAATAAATTCGTGGATCAATAAAGTTGACGGTATCGAAATGAGTTCAGTAGTTCTTGAGAAAAAGATTGGGGTTTGAATTTTTTTTCAAGTTAAAAAATATCTAACGGACAATGTAATATACATGCATAGTTTCGTGGTAATCATCGATTTCGAGATTTTGATAAATCTATGCCTTTTAATTCTATTGGTCTGTCTGTTTATGTGTTTATCCGTCTTTGATGTAGTCATGGGTTTAGTCTAGTCTTCAGTTTATTTTATTTGTTTTTCAATATTTCGTAGTTGCGGATAATTATGACACCTGTATCAAACTGTGCTACGACCCTTTTACTTCAATCCTAGAGTGCCGTAAATACTCAATCGTTAAAGTAAGACTTATGTGAAGCGGACTCTGCAATTATTATTGGATGTTAAATCAGTAACAAGCCTATTCTATAGCTGTTCTTAAACAAATGACTTAAAAATATGCTAATTTAACCCGAACCAACCTAGAATACATTTTTTTTTTTTTATTTCGGAACTCATCCGAAACTGTAGTTACAACACGTTCGGCAGTATGTCTGACGATGGGCTGATTCGGGTAAATTTTAGAATCGAATAGCAAAATTCATAATTGAAACGGTTTTTTTTAGAAATCCAATTGATTCATTCGGTATCATGAAATGAAAATTTTAAACTTGACTATGATTTTTAAATAATGACTTAGGCTGAAAATTTAAATAGACATAGCTTACTAACTTTATTTAATAATAATTAATTTACTTTTATTATAATTTTTTAATTATTTAATGATTATTAAAATAATACTCCTTTTCCAATGCATGCAATTGCTTTCGAATAAATTTTTTGAAATTGATTGATTCGTTCAAATTAAACCATCAATAAACAATGATAAATTTAAAAAAAACCAACGATTACGTGTGTTTCTTATTAAATATAAGGTTTTGCCTCTTTTATTGAGGCAGATTGTAGACTTTTTCTTTAGTACATATTTAATCGGTTTCTTTAGAGTCATATTATTTCGATCTTTCACTAAGGAATATGCATTTTAATAATCCTATGTTACTGCGATTAGACCGTTGTAGAATTACAGATTGATAGAAGAAAATAAGAATGCAAGGTTAATAATCCAAATCCATAAAAAGCTTTTTCATTCATTTATACGCCATTCAATTAATATTCAGCAAAAATGTCTTTCGAAATTTTGTACACAGAACAGTAAAGTTGAGATTTCTGAACGATATAGAAATAATCGTTTTTTTTTAATTTTTATTTTGAACATCTTCCACATTATAAAGCTGTTGTGAGTTTGAATTACAAGGAAATAGTTAAAAAGTAAATATGGTGGCAGTTATAGTTGAGCCTGCTGATTGTAGACTAACTCACAAAAACAAATGGTTGCAAGTGTTACATATATAGAAGTTTCGCTGCTAATGATTTTTTTTTTAATCTGCTGTGTGTTCTTGCACTAAAAATATATGTATATTCACTTGAAAAAATAAAGTGAAATGAAATATATTTGTATATTGATCACGGTTTTTTTTGTTCTATACCCCAAAGGGTTATGCTGCGTTCGGACAACTGTTATTCTATTAGGATTAATGTGTCCCATGAATGATTATACTCTTCACAAAATATAAACATACATACATATGTATAATCCTTTCGTTATAGAACTTACAGTGCACCACGTCGTTAAAAAAAATAAAAAAAAGATGATTTTCCTACACAGGTTATTTGTGAATTGTGCAAACCTTTTTTTTTTTCACCACCTATATGATTTGTTAATTTTGTTTCCAAAATACACGAGCCTTATTTTCTCAACTCTAATTCGGGCGAAATAAACAGATCTCGCGCAAAATGTCTAGTATTTTAGTTTCTCCTTTTTCTCAGTATTTGATTTTTATTTTCTTTTCAATATCTTTTTAGGAATTTTCATCGAAACAATATACTGTGAGTAATCAATGCGATTCTGTTGCACTGAAGGAAACTTAATACATATGGCGTTAAAATGTTTCTAACGAAGTTTCTTTTTATTTAACTGTATCCCATTTCCCACTTATACGATTATAATTTTGTTTAACTTCTGTATAGTTTGGTATTTTTTTCTTATATACACCGCCAAGAGTTATATCTTTTCGTAGCTTTTGAAGGCATGAGAATGAAAAAGTTTTCCCCATTTATTTTGTCGTTCTTACTAATATGTAACCGTATAAAATATTCTCTTTATACCTTAAACCCTTTTTTCATTCAAGATCAAACTGCATATCATAGCTTTTTGAAAGGAAAAGGAAACCATACATATACATATATATTTAGTACTTCCCATAATCTTTTATTCTAGTGAAGGTTTCCAATTGTATTTTTTTTTGTATTATTAGTTCTTATAGTTTCAGGTACTCATAGGAACTTTGTAATAGTTTTTTTTTTTTTTAAAGTCAAATGGTGCTCCAGTAATACAGAGCCAGATTAGCTTTTTCGTAGATCTTTCTTGAGTTATACTTCACTCTAGGAACTGTTGGTTTTATTTGCGTTCGCCAGCTTAGTCCATACCATCAATTGTTAGTTTTTTTTTTCATTGAGGACTTTAATGGTTTAGAAAAGAATTCTTGAATCGGCGTGCTGGGAAAATTTCACATATAATTGACATAAATAATTGAAATATAAATTTTTAAAGGGTTGCTTTTGTGTTTTGTTTTTGTTATTTTATTCTTACTAGAATTTTTTTCTTTTGGCAATTAAAATTGTTAAAGTTTCATTCGGTTTGTCTTATCACGCACATACTATATTCATGAAAAGTGTCATTCCATTAATAATATAAAGCAACGCATTCAAATATTAATCAAAGGTTTTTTTTGTTTTTTTTTTTTTTTTACAGAGCCGTGCTCCTATTTCAGCGAAATTGGTTGCAAATATGCTATCAGTGGCTGGAGCTGATCACATTATCACCATGGACTTGCATGCATCTCAAATTCAGGTAATTCATTTTGATATAATTTTTAATTTCACGTTCATGTTTAGTATAATGTGAACTGACTCTAAATTCAATATACTGTTTACTATTAGGAAGTTTTTTTTTGCTTTTTCACGATAATTTAATATCGTAAGATGTATGCGGAGTTTTTCTCCTGAATAGTTTACAAAAATAGTTTCATATTTGACATACTACTACCAACAAAATGTCTCAATGATCCAATAAATGTCAATTTCGGCTAGTTGTAAACTTCATTTACAGCTATTTTATATCCTGATAGTGGAATTGGACTCATCTATCCGATATGGTTGAACCTAAAGTAATTTTGGTTGGTTGTGGTTGTTGTGGGTATATACATATTCGTGCTCGTTAATATGCAACAAAGTATGTAGTTTATTTTCCCTCCAGACAAATCTGTTATCAACATTGTTATTTGACATTGTTCTCACTCATCGGAGCAATTAAATATTGTTTTTCCAATCAAGACGCGGTTGATAACTCATTATTCAAACCGACTGGTTATCTCAGCTACCCTGCGATGCATTCAGTGGCGTTGACCTCCTGTTGAAGACCTTATAAGCCCTATGACGTCAACGCTTCAATCAACGTCATAAATACTTATCGAAAAACAAAGTAAATACCTACGTAACGCAAATGTGGTGAGCACAACAAATTAGATTTGCAAAAATGTGTACATACATACATATGTACATATGTATGTATGTATATGGACGATCTTCTCGGCGTACACTAATTTCCTTATTGTGAAAAGTCAATAAGATCAAATAAAAACTTCTAAATCAGTTGTAGTTTTTGACATAATTTTATATTTGGTGGGCCTATCGGTTTTTATCTAAACTGAGCAATGGTGGATTTTATTAAACAAATTTGCATTTAAAGGGTGTTCTTTTTAGAGGTATAGAATTTATATACCTTATCTTTTTTTCTGTGGGGATATGTGGGGATAAGTCGCTAGTCTACACCGATAAAAAAGAGGCGATGGACGACTTTAAAGCCAACATTTGCCTATATACGGCACCGATTAACCGGTGTTCGAAAATTGGACTTCAAGATTGTAATTTAAGGTCTTCCGGTAAAGATGCGGAAGCGGGAACCACAACCATACGCGGATCAGGAATGAACCTTATATTTATTTATGCGGTTTTAAACAAGTTTTCCTCCTCGGACGAACAAAATTTGTAGTTTTTTTTTAATACCTTATCCTAAGGGATATAGACATTTTCATGGGCGCAGCTATCTTGGTGTCAAAAATTGACTATCGGAGAATTTATTTTGTTGTTATTCCAAATTCCAATTTGAAAGTGATATAACTCTTAAATGAAAGGAGTATAGCAATATCTAGTTGCAGTTTTGAATTCAGCGCAATGAGATAAATCAATTGGCATAAACAAAAATAGTGTAGAACTGAACTATAATAAACAAAAACGAAATTCATCTCTCAATTCTCCAACACATTAAAATCAATCAGCTGATGATTGTAATATGTACATATATTATTCACACGTATTTACGGATAGGAAGTTACCCGCATTTGCGGGTTATAGATGCAGGGGATGAAAACTTCACTATCTTTATCATCTGATTGTCTTTTTTCTGTATGTTTTTTCTTAAATTTGCCAATTGCTTTTCTATTGACACTATTTTCTTCTTCGATTTAATACACGCGGGACTGCAAAAATATTGTGCATGCAGCGAACCAACGAAAAACGCTACAATCCGGTTTTAATCTCTCTGAGTTGACGCGGCTGTTTGTATGGTGAATTAAAGTAATGGCATAAAATTATCTTTCTAATAAAGTCAACACCATGGTCATTACAACGATTTTTATGTGTGTTTTCTAATTTAAAATTTGTGTATCCTCAAAAACACTGTATGTGTACTTACATATCCTAGCGATAGGCCTTAAAACCGCAATTTAACCGACTTGTTTAAACCATGTATGAATTTATTATACTTCAGTAGTTACTCAGAATATTGGACCTCAACTAACAAGCCTCTACTTATTCGTTTTACTTTTGATGAGGTGCTGGAATGTTATTGTCAGAATTGATAGCAGAGCCAAGGTAGAAAAAGGGTCCATTCGAATGCTTTTAACGTCTCACCTACTTTGTCGGCCATGCCTCTTGCATTTCCGAATAGGGCCAAAGTTCTTTAATTATAGTTGTACACTACAGCATTCTGCTCAATTCGTTGATGTACTTGGTTTTCCTTCGTTTATCTCTTAATCCATTTTGACAGTTTTCTTCTAGATAAAATCTATGCCCGAAATGGTTTTTTTCAATCGGACATGTTTTTGAATAAAAGACATTTCGAATACTTATTTGAAATTTTATTGTGATTTGACACGACACGAATATTACCCTATTTAACTTCGTCATACATCGAAGTCAGTAACGTTTTGCAAATAATTTTCGATTAGTAGCCAATTATGTTTAAGTGAGAGGCTTTGTGATATTTATTGTAGAATTTGGACTGCTGTTGCTTAGCGACTCCTTTTTCATAATTTTACGTACAGATAGTTTTGTTAATTGACCGCATAATTCTTCGATCCGTTCAGATTTCAATTCGATAATATTTTCCAGGTGAACGACTTTTTGTTCAAGCGCCGCAATTTTACTGTCCTTTTCCTTAGATTCCCGTAGGGTTTGTTCATAAATAGAAAATAGAATCATTTTTTGTGGGACCTGTACAATTGCATCGCCAATTTGTTTATTCACATTAACCATAACTATTTCATCATTCATAAGAAAGGGTAACTCTTCTTCTTGACATTGTGATTCTGAGTGCTTCTTTCGAAGAGACATATCATATTCCATGATGTCAAAGAGGAGTTGTTCTATATACCCAGGAATAGATTTTGAAATAGAGTCCAAAAGAACTGAATTCTGAGGCATACTAAGTTTCTTGAAGATTTTGTTATTAATCGTTTCCCAATTGTTCCGCTTCAATTTTACTGAAGAACTTGGTGAATAGTTGTGCAAATCAATCAGTTTCGGATACATTTCTTTTAGAATAGTCGCTACTATCACTCCATCGGAAAATTCGCGATGCATCTTGCTTAAGTTAATTACTCGATTAAGGGGAAATTTTTCCAACCATTCGGTGAGTTCTTGTAGTTGAGCTTCTGTGAGTTTCCTTGCCATTGACAAGTTTTATTTTCTTTGTGCTTGTAAAATGAAATCTTAAATCTAGCAAATATGACTGTATATTTTATTTGATTGGTTGTCTAATTAATTTAAATTATTCAAAAGCTAAGTGTATTTTAGGAAATCGATTTACATAAATACATATACTTTCGTCGTGCCTTAAATGTTTGAAAATGTTTTTTTTTAGTTAAATTAAATGTGATGGGTTTATTAAAAATTGCAATTTTACGCCATTTCTAAAGTGCAATGTTTTGTGGAAAGTATAACTTTCATCCTAATCTTTGGATTTTGGTCAGTTTCTTGACATGTTTGGCCATACCTGATGCATGGCTGTGGAAATCCAGCTGATGATGGCAGGAGTAGGTCCCCAAATATTACCAAATATTTTGTTGGATTCAGGAAGCTGCCTTCTTTATCCTTTCTGGTGTGCTCTTTTTCCAAGTCAGCTTTCGGTTGAGTGTATAATCCATGCATATAGCTTTGTAAGACATTTGGTGTGACGTACCATTGAGCCTCAAGAGCCTGATTGGTTGTATTGTTCTCTTGTTAGTGAAGAAGACCAAAAATACAAATAAAAAAAAGACCACTTCTTATTATTATCGTAAAGAATTCTTCCTTTTTCTTAGTATAATATATTTCATTAAATAAAATTTAAACATAATCGTATCTTGTTTTACAGGGATTCTTCGACATACCAGTCGACAATTTATATGCGGAGCCGGCCGTCCTTAAATGGATAAAGGAAAACATTCCAGAATGGAAAAATTCTATTATCGTCTCGCCAGATGCTGGTGGTGCCAAGCGGTATGCATTTTCTTCAAAAATCACATTCCATTCACTAGAGCCTACTTAATGAACTCGATTTGACACTTTACGCTAAAAAAAAATGTGCAATTTTTCTCTTAGTTTAACACCATTGCAAAATTTTCCAAATCTTTTTATGATTTAGAAAAATATTAATATATCAGATTCAACGATATTCACATAATAAATTTATCGACAATAACTACAAAAATAATTGCCAAGAGCTAACTTTAACATGCACTCGTTTAGTGCAGCAAATAAAAATATTTGAAGTTTTTATAAGGAATTTTTTTTTTGTCGTCGGGTCTAAATATGTATGTATGTATATATGTACATACCTACATATGTATTTATATGCATACATGTATTTTAATGTATGAATGAGTACGAAACAAAGTAATGTTTGATAGTTAATTTATTAATTTCAAACCATTAAAAGCTAAGTTCAATCACCAAAATGTGAAATGTTTTTAGTCGCTATAATCTCTATATTAACTAACAATGGTATATGACACATTAACATTAATGTTTTGAATTTCAGAGTTACCTCAATTGCTGATCGCTTGAATGTTGAATTTGCTTTAATTCACAAAGAACGAAAAAAGGCCAACGAAGTTGCATCGATGGTGCTTGTCGGTGATGTCAAAGATAAAATTGCTATTCTGGTTGACGATATGGCGGATACTTGCGGAACTATTGTTCACGCAGCTGACAGACTTGTAGAAGCAGGCGCTACAAAGGTAATAGCGTTTAAAAGCAAAGGCAAAGAATAAAAGTTAAATTTAAATTAATTGTTCCCTTTCGTTAAAGGTCTATGCCATTTTGACTCATGGAATCTTTTCGGGACCAGCTATTTCCCGAATTAATAATGCTTGCTTTGAAGCTGTTGTGGTCACAAATACTATTCCCCAGGATGGTCATATGCGGGATTGCCCAAAAATTCAGGTACATATGTACTTAATTGAAAATTAATTAGTTTCAGTGTAATAATTACTTATCTGAAATGCATTCTACTAATGTCCACTCAAATATTATTCTGTAGCACTTTAAACACCATTGTTTGGGTTCTCAGAAAACTGCTAATTAGACAATTTTTTTCAAAATGTGGACTTATTTAATCAATATAAAAGAAATTTTTTCATGTTTTTGTTTTTTTAAACATGAGTAATAATAGAATAATGGAGACACCCGTGCCAAAAAACGCCATATCTTTTCTGAAACGTATTGTATTTCATTGAAATTTAAATATGTAAACGGTTTTTCAATGGGGACATGACAATTTTATATTTTAATACAAACGTACCCTTAAACTTTCAAAACGTCAGTCAAGGTTTACATTTTTATCATGGTGAAGTTCACGAACGAGCAACGTTTGGAAATTATTATAAATTACTACCGAAATTCTGAGTCGGTGGTCGGAAATTTAAGAGTGCTTACTCCAATTCTGGGTCGTAATAATCGATCTCCAGATAGGCTGTGGGACCGTATTTTTTCGTCGATGAAAATGAACACAATGTTACGGTCAATGGAGTTCGCCATCGTGCCATGTTAGAAGACTATTTTTGGCCAGAATTGGATGCACTTGACATCAGTGATATGTGGTTCCAACAAGATGGTGCCAGTTCTGTCTGTCTGCCCGTGACTAAGACTGCAGCCTAAACGGCTAGACGGATTTGCTTCAAACTTCATATCTGGGGTTTTTGGGATCACCCGAGACAAAATTGGAATTTTCATTCTAACCTCAAATTTAAGGGTTTACTTAAGGCCGATTTCTCGAAAATGGCTTAACTATATATATATGATAAAAAGTACCTATTTGGGTTAGTTTGGATATATAGTAACAGATGGCATACCACGTTTGTTCGGTAAAAATGCGTATAACACTACTTTTGAAATTTGGTTATTTCTTCAGGGATAGGGGTTAAACTTAATGCCTGAGAAATACATATGTACGCAATAAAAAAAAAACAGAAAATACAAAAATACTAATTTTTGGCAGGTCCATGGGACCCAGGGCCTACCTTCTCACAACCATTCGTGTTGTGCGTGTTATATTCTTCACATGAATGGAAGGGGCCTACTGTTTAATGCCGGATCCGAACGGCAATTTTGAGAAGCTTTTTCATGACAGTTTTACTCTCGGATGTTTGTCAGACGCTCGCGAGAGGTGGGGTCGTGAAAGAAATTTTAGGTGTTGTCTGGGGATTGAACCTGGAACCCCTTGCTCCGTAGTCCAACGCACTAACCACTTGAGCCACGGCACCCATAAAAAAAAAACACTGTTCTATATTTTTCAATGATAGTTGCTTTATTGAAAAGAGTAAAACCGACCAGTTAATTATGGAGTATTATTACATTAAAATGACTGTCTCGGCTGGCTTGGCAGTGGCCATCCTGTCAACCCAATTTTTCCCAATACATTTTCGATGGTTTCGGCCGCTTTTTCAAGCATTGCTTGATCAATATTGTTCTTGAGTGCCTGAAGTCTGGATTGTTCCCATAGCATCGATCTTTAACGGCACCCTACAAAAGAAAGTCGAACGGCGTCCAATTGCAGCTCCGTGCCAGCCAAGCAACATTACCAAAAACGACTGATTACACGATTATTGAACTTAGTGTGCAATAAATCCATTGTTCGACGGCTTATGTGGAACGTAGTTCCATCTTTCTGGAACTACAACTCGCCCAAGTCGAAATCCTCAATTTCTGGCAACCTGTAATGTTTATTCCATTATCGTCTTGGAAGAAAAATGGATCAATAATACCGCCACTCCAAAAACCACACAACAGCTGCAATATTTTCCGCTGAGCGTACAGGACGAGCACGGGAATGTGTTTGGTTATCAATCACAAAACAGGTCTCAAGAACTTTCATCACAAACTTCCGTCAACACAGCCTCTACTTTGGTAGTAACTTTGCAATATTTCCCAACGTTGTTCATGCGTAAATCGATCCATTTCGTACCGCGAAAATATAATACTGAGTTTCTGTCACAGTGCATAAGAGCTGAGTTTCAAAATAACATACGATTTAAAAAGAAACCAATAGATGTCCCACCATTTATAACATATGCAAAGATATGACATATCAATTGTTTTAGGTGCCTTGTTGCGTACTTCCTGACCCATAAGTGACCACATGTTCTCTATTATATTAAGGTCAAGGCTATTTCCTGAACAAATTTGCGAATTTTGAAATTTCAAAAGACTGCTGAACTTTACGGTCGTCCCAGTGTGGAGTTATGTATCTTTTGAACAGAAAGACACTGTCGGGCGCAAGTCAACAAAATCAATCACATGGTTACAGTTGCACTACTCCTTCGCAAAACTCTAGATATGAAATATCATCCTCCTAGGTCAAACTTTAAGGGCCACAAAGTGCTGACATACGGATGGACGAACATGGCTCAATCGTTTTCGCTATTTATACTGATCACGAATATACATATGTATACATATGTACATATGTTTACTTTATAGCGTCTACTCGATTAGGTATTTCTCTATGTTACAATCTATATACATACATATTTGTATGGATCAAACTTAATATACCTTTGGAATGGAGCAAAGTGCTTTGAAACCCGTCAGAAATATATAGTGTTTTAGCAACTTGAAATAATGTAGCATTTCACGTAAAGTCAAGATTTTGCGAAATCGAGTGAGAAATTGGCAAATTATCTAGACTTTTTCTAAAGTAATTTGATGCTAATTAAATTTACAAATGTGTAGTTGTAAAGTGTACGTAACATTCAGTTTTTAATTAATAACAAATTTATTTCTTTTTTTATTTACTTCTAGTGTATCGATGTATCTATGATGTTCGCTGAGGCTGTAAGGAGGACACATAACGGAGAAAGTGTCTCATATCTTTTTTCAAATGTTCCATACTAGTTTTATTATTAAATTACATATTTTTCAATAAGTTTTCTTCTTTATTTGTATTTTAAAATACAATGAACATTTAATAATGTGTAGTATCAAATAGAATGAATTAGTCAGCTAATAAGTATGAATATTACTGGGGATATGTTAAATTCAATTGCATACAAAATTATACGAGAGTGTTTCAACAGATTGTATTATTACATTGATTTTGCGTTTGTTGGTGGTAATCAGTTGAATAAACTGTTCTGAATGTTAAATAAATATTAATTGATTAATCACCTTTATTACAGCATAGATTATTTTTTTATGTATCATTGACGTAAGCCATAAACAATTGTATTGTAAGAAGCAAGTAATAGGGAAAATAAAATCAAATGAAACTCAGATTTTAAAGAAGATATATATATATTTTTAAGAATTATTGGTAGTAAGGGTAGTTGATAAATTCTATTTATTCAATCTACAAAGTTTAAAAGGTTCTACATTGAACACACTACTAAGTATGGTCGCAATATTTTGGAACAGATTGGGAATCCTTCAGGTAGGGGTTGGAGGCAGAGGTTGTTTTAGTTAGGGTTAAAGTCCTACACTCCGGCTTTCGATGCTTTCAATCCTCCCTTAAAAAAAAAAGAAAAAGGTAAATCCTCAAAGGGTATAATTTTGTACTGAAGAAAGCCATAAGCAATTTATTCAGTGATGAGTCGCTTGAACCGCTTTTTAATACTACCTGTATATTCACCGATTGTTCCAATGTTCCACTCTATCTGCCAATCAACACAACTACACCACTAACAAAAGGTCTCATTTCAAAGACGAAAATTCCTTATATTATACGTAGATTCAAACTGATGGAATGATTCCTTTACAAATCCAGAAGTCGTCGGATAATCGATATTCACTGTATCGTGGAAAACGCACGGATCGAAATATCTGGCTGTCGTTTTAGTGTGGTAAAACGACTGTTTTTGTCGTTAGGAAATGCCTTATTTAGTTTAATTTTTAAGTTTAAGGTTGCAAAATTAATTGCACGACTGGGCCGTGAAATTCATGTCTTGTTCTTATTACCACTGGTTTTAAGTTCATCCTAAGTATTAAGTGGGCGTTTAAAGTCCGTTTAAGGTTTAAACTTAGGTTTAAACAATTATTTTTGTTTCACAGTATTAAAATGTCACTTCCCTGGCTATTAGACGCAGGAACGTACTGTCTAACAGACACACATATGCCAGAGACCATTGTGACCAGAACAATCGACAAGATAATTGACGATCAAAAAATTGTGTGGGCAATGAAATCGTTTGCACCTTACAAAACGGCCAGAATGGAACGAGATATGTTTTATAATGTTGCAAGAGTCAGGGTGGAATATATTAGATTTGAATAGAATCCAAAATAACGCGATGAAACTAATAGGGAATAGCAGCATAGCGGAGTCTATTGACTCGCTCCATCATCGCAGAAATGGCTTGCCTTTCCTTATTCTATCGCTTTTATCACAAACAGTGCTCCAGCGAAATAGCCAGTTTCATTCCGCCCCTTCAACAATTTTCCGCAATACCCGTCATGTTTGAAATGCTCATCAGTTTACCCTCAAGCCTATCTTCGGCCGTACCGTCAAGTATATAGATTCTTGCAATCATGCGCTTCTATTAGTGAAAAGAGCACAATAAACGCGCGTTCGAAAATATTGAGAATTTATACTATTATACTATAATAATGTACGGAAGTTTTAAGAAACCTCGTAGTAGAATCACAGTCGGTGTTGAGAATATGGAAACATTGCAGACTGTACAACGGCCACTGGATATACTTAGCAAGCAAATGGCAGGAAGTGCAGTCGTTCGCCTTGAAGCTACCCTACAGTGGTCAAGAAGAGAATTTGGCCACGCCTCTATTCTGAAAATAATTCAAAATCTTTCCCGAAAACACGGACTATACCACTCCATGTCTAAATTTTAATAAGAAGTTCGTCGTCACCATCCCTCCCAGATCACTCTGTAGTGAAGAAGCCCTTTTAGAAGATTAGTCGATTCACTTCTACACTACAGCTCAAAAACCAAAGACGGAGTTGGTGGAGGTGTTTTCTCCGACAGTCCTAATCTTAAGCTCTTCTTCCGTCTTACAAATCATTGTAGCGTGTTTCATGCGGAAATTATGGCGATCAAAATGGCTTAAGAAAAACGTGATATCTACTAGGGACATCCGCATCTTTTCAGACAGCCTTTAGACTGAACAAGATTCCAATTTTTAACTTATATTTTGGGAATGTTAGTAACTAAAGTAATATGTAATTATTCCTATTTGTTTCTGGTAATGAAGGTATGATCATTACTCTATTGCAGATGATGCGGTTAGTCTCCATTAGACACAAAACTCTTTGAGTAATGCGGCCCCAAATTATGTGGTGAGGATTTGCGTCGCATCGGAGCACTATTGTTTTGTTGTCCTTTCGTTTCCGTTTGGTTAGCGGAATGGATCCGATATCATCGTAGGTCATGCACGTCGATGCAATACATACAAATTTTCGAGACAAGATTTCAACATTCGCCACTGTGAAGTCAGAGCTACTAGAAGACGACAAAAGAACGTTATTAAAATGCAGGTTCTGAGTTTACCTTCACAGGCAGCATGTAAACGTTTGTAGTTTCTTGTTCTAGGTAATCCAAGGTTCCTGTATAAGAATTGAGACGTTCCCTCTTTTTTGGAAGTAGAGAATAAAGTTGGCAGAGGCTACCTTACTGGTTTATCTGGACTATTAGCATCATCAGAGATGTCGATTAAGCCAGACACTGGTGTCCGTATCCTCTGAATCAGAATAGGGTCGTCAGTATCCTGGGGCCTTCTCCCTTTTGCAGTAACCCCAATCAGTTCCTTACAGAAGAAAATAGAGGATAAAGCCATCGGTCGAGCAAATAGTCGCTGGGTTCATCTGGAAACATGCGCAACAGCCAGGGCCCTATGGCCGGGTATCAGCAAGAAGAGATCAACTTCTCTGGTGAAACTGAGTCGTTATAAAACACGGGTCGTTTCAATGATAATTACTGGTCATTGTGCCATTGGTGTTCACGCGGAGCGACTCGGTGTACTACATAATGATTTCTGTAGAAGTTGCAGGGACGAAGAAGAAATTGAATCAGTTCGTCACCTGCTGTGCGACTGTCCTGCCCTATCCGTCGGAAGAATGAGGACTCTTGGTAGTTACTTCTTCTCGGATTTGGAGGATTTGGGTAACGTAGAGCTGACGGACCTCCTGAGATTCATATCATTATCTGGGTGGTTCCAATAGCGGACTTAATAGGTTTGCGGGGTTAAATGATTGGGCACAATGGACCCTTTTTGAGGTCTAAGTGAGCAGTGACACTGTCACAAGGCACCCATCTACCTACCTACCTACCTCCTGGGGCCTTATTTTGTATTCCGTTTCTATAGCAAATGTATTCGAATTTCGGAAATTCGCATTTTGTACTTCTATAGAAAACGCCACAATGCGGAAAGGAAAAGTGATACCAACTCATTTTCGGAAATTTGGCATTTTGTATTCCGAAAGTGTTTGTCAAAATCACCTATTCTTACGGATATGAATTCGAAAGGTTTCGTGTTATCGGATGTGTGTTCCTAGGAATAATTTTCAGGGAAAATGTAAAATGTAATTTTTATTTTATTGACAAAAACACATATTATGTTGTGATTGATGAATATAAAGGGAGACGGCCAAAAGTTCACACACCAAATTTTTGCAATTCGAAGTTTTGGTTGTGTTTGTGGAAGCTAAGAGTTTTATCAATGCCTGATAATGCAGCTTAATTTGTCTGGTAATCGGAAGATGATGTTCTGTTGCTTCCAACGTGTGCAAGGCAATAATTCAAATGGCTGACCTCTCATGCATCAGTTGGAATTATCCCAAAGTTTTCCTCCACTCGATGTTTTTCACTCGTCCTTTGTTATCCTCGAACCATATAACAACACTATCCACTGGTTCCCTGTGCGTTGTTACTTATTTTTATTTTCAATTAGCTTTATTTTCAGTTTAATTATCATAACAAATCAAAAACAGCACCTTATCAAATATAAACAAAATCTAAAAGTAATTTAAGTGACGTTTGAAATTTGTTTTGACAACCTTACTTTCGGAAATGCCTGGTTTTAATTTGGAAGCACTTGCACCCAATGCGAAAACCATATAAAATACCAATTCATTATAGTATCGGATTGGATTTCCGAATAGAAAACCGAATCCGAAAGCAATACAAAATAAGGCCCCTGCTAACTTTGGTTTTTGTAGACGTCGTAGTAAATCTCGGATTCCCTAGTCAACGTTTATGCTTTTTCGGGTAGTGTTTAATTTTGTCTGCTTAGAAATGTCGGGGTTTGTGTTTTGTGTTTTTTATACCCTATCCTAAGGGTATATTAAGTTTGACACATAGTTTGTAGCATAGATAAATAATCGAGATAGACCCTATAAAGTATATATTCGTGATCAGCATCAATAGCAAAATCGATTGACCGATGACCGTGCGTCCGTCCGTCCGTATGTCACCGCTTTTTGTGCCTTATACGGCCCTTACACCACGCAATATTATTGCACAGTACTCGGTATTGCGCAATAATAATGACCGTGTAAGTGCTTTATTGTGCAATAATTTCGATTTGCCCAATATATTGCGGAATGTTAAAAGAAATTAATATTTTTTGGAACTTCTTCAATATATTGCGCAGTATACTGCATCGTGTAAGGCAAAATGTAACGGACTTGAATTTTTATTTGATTAAACTAAAAATTCGATGCCTATGTGCACTAAAGAATTGTTTTCACGGCGCAGTGACATATGTATGTAACTCCTCGGGACATAAGTCCCAAACTTTTTTCGGGACTTATGTCCCACTCCTTACTACACTAGGGACTTATGTCCCACCGCATCGGAACATAAGTAACATCAAAAAATGTTGGGTCTTATGTCCCACCTAACATATTTTTTTTAGATA
Organism: Xylota sylvarum; assembly: GCA_905220385.1. NCBI lineage: Eukaryota > Metazoa > Arthropoda > Insecta > Diptera > Syrphidae > Xylota > Xylota sylvarum. The sequence continues at coordinate 39,858,371 of LR999959.1, forward strand.
AGCTTAGAGAATTCAAATACCCAGAAGAGCATGGAACAATTAAGTACACGATAAAGCTATATTAAGCAAATTTAGCTTGATGTCACTTATATGCATAAACAGTGGAATATCTATGGGGGGGCATGCTGCCTCCCCTGCAACCCCCCTACTTGGGGTCACTGTTGGATTTGGGGTAGGTGCGAGGTTGGGTATATGCAAAGTTTCTTTAAATCCAAGCAAAAAATGGATATAAAGAAACTTTGCATATACCCAAGGGTATCATATGATCCATTCCAGATGGATTGTAGCATTTCTGTATGTTTTTTATAATGTTAGGAAATTTTAGAGTGCACGTGGACATCATTCGTAGGTTGAGGAGAAATTTCTTTGCCGCGTACGTCCACGTTTGTAAATTCAAGTCAGCTGTTTTAGCGCTGAGTGAAACACAGTTTAAGGAGAACTCAGATTCTTCAGATTTGATCCTTATAGCCTTTATTCTTTTCTCAAAGCGGTCTCGTCATATATGTATGTATGTTCGTAGAGATGTAGTATATTAAATTCAACCACAGTACGGCTCCTGTTCCAATCCAGAATTTAACTTCATGTGGTTAAAATTCAGTGTTCATAGGCAAATTATGCACTACTGATCGTTATTGTGGGCGATTTCAATATACAAAGAATAGTTTGACAGTACGAGAGAGGGGATTGTAACGGTTTGAAAAGCTTGATGCCAAGTGATTTGATGGCATATCTCACCGAAAAGTGTTTTTTCACTTAAGCATTTCCTCTTGATCCACGCGGGAGCGGATGAATTCCTTAGAAACAATGGTGGCGTCTATCAGTTTCAGTCAGGTCGAACTATTAGTGTTATGAGCTGCTTCGACATATTTGAATCCCAGGTCTATAATGATCTCCAATACTGAGCAAGGGTGTTGGAAAAGAGTTGGTGGCGGATGAACCCTTAATGTGTCAACAACAGCGCTCGTATCCCCGCAGTTAGTTACTGACTCCGGAAAATCAGGCCCCTTGTCCTTAGCGTATAAAAAGAGAACTGGCATTTCAGGTTGGGGGGTTGTGCGTCGGTGTAACTTCCCTTCCATGTAAAAAGAAAATAGTTACGAAGCAACAACGAGCAACGATAAGGATGACCCTACTGTTGACGACTCCAGCGCACGAAATAAGCACAACGGGCGATGTTAACGTCAAAATAGGAAATGGGGACACCTTTGATAGAACAGTTGCTAAGCATAGCCTACACAACAGTACGTCTGGCAACGGACTTAGGCTTATTGACTTTGAAGCGGCGCGTAACGTCACTATAGCCTATATATAGAGTCATACAAAGCGGTGTTGCAAAGAAGGACGAGGGCTGCTCGTGAGCTCTACGAGCATAAGAGACGAGAAGAACGTCGGCTTCTCCTAAAGAAGAATTAAGAGCACGAGAAGCGCGCGATCGAAGATATTGAGAGAGTATACTCCAGGAATAATGTACCGAAGTTTTACCAACAAATAAAAAGAACTTGTCAGGCCAACAAGACCCATACAGAAACCTGTAGAGATGAAGAAGGAAACCTCGCGGTAGAGTCACAGTCGGTGTTAAGAATATGGAAAACGTCTGTAGATTGTATAACGCCGACGAAGACCAAAATCCCGCTGCCAGGTGAATGAACCATTCAACCTAGACGATGATAGCCAAAACGTCCGTCCACCTGACCAAAACAAACTGAGGATAGCAATATCCAAGCTTCAATCCAATAAGGCTGCTGGATATGGCGGTTTATCAGCCGGGCTGTTCAAAGCAGCTGGAAATGATCTGGTAGAGAGCATACTCATACACCAACTCATTTCTAAAATTTGGTCAGATAATGATTTGTATGCCTGATGAATGAAATTTCAGAACCGTTTGACAGATCCAAAAGAAGGGACACACAACATCGGCGAATTGTAAAGAACGTCACAATGGACAGATATAACTTTAAGGTAGTGAGGGACTTTGGCTATCTCGGCCAGGCTATAAACTCTGATAGTAACATTCCAGCAAAAATTAAACGATGAATAACTCTTGGCAATTCTTGTTTCTTTGGCCTCAGAAGGCAATTGAGTAGTGGAGTCCTATCCCGAACAGCTAACGAGACAAAAGCTAAAGCTTGAACTCTATCTAAAGCGGATGAAGATATCCTCAGTCACTTCGAGAGAAAGATTCTTCGTAAAAATGTTTGCGTTGCTGTGAGATTCAACGACGAACTATACAGTACAGCTCGTACAGCGACAACGACCTAGTCAAAAACTTGCACATCAGTCGTCTGAGATGGCTAGGACATGTAGTGCGAATGGACTCAATTGCTCCAGCCCATAGAGTATTTGAATCTAACCCAGAGGGACAACGCAGTAGAGGAAGACCTTGCCTTAGGTGGCGCACATATGTAGAAAGGAGACTCAACAAATTTGGAGTGCGCAACTGGAGGCAGTTAGCTAAGGACTGGGCTAACTAAAGATGCTTGTTGGTTGAGGCTCAGATTCACCCCGAACTGTAGCCTAAGTTAATGAGTATTACCTGCCTCAAAATGTAAAATTTAAATTTAATTTTTAATGAATTTATTTGTAATTATAATTTTTTTATAAAAGAGAAGAGACTTTTTTTCTGTAGTAATTAATCGTTTACTAATTTTTTTTACAACGAATTAAAATGGTAATAAATTGGGAATTTTACTAAAGAAAATTTGTCATCACTGTTAAAGACGTTTCTCAGCGGTTTCCCGGGTTTCAATACCATTATGACTTTCGCAACCTTCCATCAACGGGGAACATGTTCTACTCCAAGCGCGGTATTTATAATAAAGTGAAACTTAATTAAAATTTATCTGTACAATTTATGAGAACCTCTCCCGTGATTAGGTCGTATTCAGGAGGTTTCTTGCTTAAGTTTCTTAATTTCCTTTTAAGGTTTGGTTAACGTTGCGTTTCTTATTGCACCATTTTCTATATCCAACGCATTTTTTTAGTTCATCAAACAGTTTAAAAGTTTTTTCCAAGTAGAAGGCTTTTAATACCTTTTATAAACTTTCAAAGCAAATAATTGGAATCCTTTCTAATATTAAACTTTCAAGGTACATAAGTTGGTATTCCACTATTTTTGAAATTTTTAATCGTATTTTTCAGTGTGTTGTGTTAGATCTGGAAATAAAAAGAACACGTCCGCCGCTTACATCAACATTTTATTTAAAATTGCTTAAAGTTGTATAATTGCATAGAATAAAGAAAGTCCATGTTGCCAGTGGTATAGAATGTACCTAGTCTAGTCATAAATATTGATATAGTTGTTATTGCAGCCATTCTAAATGAAATATTTGTTGGACGCTTTTCATGTTAACGGTTATTTAACAAGTTGCTTTTATGCTTCCTTGTTGCGGAAAAGATTTTTCATTTTAGTCGTTTACAATCATGGAATGGGGTGGTATCGAAAATCCTGTCGTTGTGATCGGATTACACAAGTTTAATATGGTATCTTTCCGACCTTGCAACCGCTTGGAATTACCCGGTGTTTTGTTTATCGTACCATAAAATTATTCGAGGATACTGGTGAAGTACGTGACCGTCAAAGATCCGGCCGTCCACGCACTGTGAGGACTCCACGAGCCATCAAAGCCGTGCAGGCTCGAATCAGATGCAAGCCACTGAGAAAGCAGAAGATCTTGTCGTGGCAAATGAATATCTCGCAAAAATCTATACCTATGAAAGACGTTGTTAAGTCTCTAAGCCGAACAATTTCGCAAACAAGCATTGGACCTTCCAACAGGATTCTGCTCCAGCCCATAAGGCAAAAACGACGCAAGAGTGTCCAGCTGGTAGTCCTCATCACAGAAATATTGACTCTTTGAAGCGAGCCCTTGTCCGCGCTGTCGACAACTTTCCGATGAATGAGGTCCGTAATGCAATGGATGATTGGCCAGTGCGTCTCAGGTAGTGCTTTAAGACAAATAGCGGCCTTTTTAATGAAGTCTTCCATAACTTATAGCTAATGATCTAACAAATAAAACGTATTAATTTGTTTTTAAAAATATCAATGCGTTTCCATTTGGCATAAGTTTTTCTTTGTATCAATATTTATGACTAGACTAGGTAGTCTGTACTAGAATTAATGAATTATTATTTACATTCTAAATAATGATTTACAAATAAGTTAAAAATTTACATTTTAGAATTATCAACAATTCAAAAACTTGTATTCAAAAAATTTTAATTAAATTGTAGATTATGACTGTCATTAAATAGAAAATCTTAACATTTTTAGGAAATGCCTTTTTAAAATTTTTTTGTTAATATGTCAGAAACCATAATTTTCTCTAGTTAAGTATAGATGTAGATGTAGTAAGTAAGTACATAATACTTTAAATTAAGAAATTGCTTTATGGAAAAACTTCTATTACAAAATTAACTGTCATATAAATATTCCTGCTTCTGGCACGAAATAGCAGATTTTTCACTAAGTAGTTAGTGGGCACTCAAGTTATTGCCAAATACAACAGGCTCCAAACCATAATCCTTAAAGCCGATATCGATGATCAGGTTTCGCAAATAGACGAGTTCTTATGACGCGAATAATAGAACCATGTATTCAGTTTCAGTACTACTCAAACCTCCCTCAAGACTCCCATGAAACTCCACATCCGGCTAATAGAAAGACGTGGCCAGTGAAGGAACACCTGACACTACAGTCATCATCCCAGTTATTATCAGCGTAGCGAATAAGCTATCAGATTTTCTGAAAATATATTTGAAATTTATGGTATTGAATAAGTACTCGTACCTCAGTAAATTTCTTCCTGTGTTGAACTGCGACAACTTTATTAGAGGTTAAGTTGTTATACTGATGAAGAATATAGAACCTGCCTGGATCTAATTGTTTATTAGCAGAGCTATTCAAAGCAGCTAGAAATAACTTGAAAGAAAGCATACATACATACACCAACTTTAGAAAGGAGACCCCCTAAATATTCACATTTCGGCAGATCTTGGAGAAATCTCAATAAATCCAAATCGAAGTCCAAATCTTTTTATCGATTTTCAGACTGCATTTGCTATACTTTTCTATTTGTGCAGAATGGCAATAAAGAACTCTTACTGCTCGATAACGACTTCACCGAGACCTTTGATGTCAAAAAGCAAAGACAAGGTGACGCTCTGTTATGTGACTTCTTTAAAATTATATTTGAAAGAATTATGTGAAACTCAGAACGCAATACCAGATGCACAATTTTTGAAAAGTCTTTACAGCTACTAGTATATTACAATAGTTTACAATATTATAATTGGTAGAACTCATTAGACTGTCACCCCATATGATGTTAACAAAACAGCTACAACTTTGAGGTAGTAAAATACTTTATCCACTTTGGATCTGCTATTCACTCTGACGATACCTCAGCAGAAATAAAACGAAGAATAAATCTTGCCAATCGCTCTTTCTTTGGGCTAAGAAAGCACTGAAGTATAAGGCCTTATTCCAAACAATTAATGAAATTTTATATAAAACCTTAATCACCCCAGTCCTAATTTATCTTGCTAAAGCATCGACTTTATCGAAAGCGGATGAAGATATTGTCGGTCATTTCGAGAGAAAAACTCTTCATAGGATATTTGGTCCCGTCTGTGGTGATGGACTTTGGAAAAGAAAATTCAACAAAGAAACTAGCTAGCTCTCCTTCCTCCAGTGTCTTTGATTCCAACCCAGAGGAAAAACGCAGTTTAAAATGTTGCTAGAACTTCCATATCTCACGACATAAATATTTATGTATAATATATAAGCTCTGGTAGGATTGCAATCCATATCATACAAAGTGTATAAGAACAATTAAAGATACGCAGTACTTGTTTTTACAATACCTACGAGAAAAGGCCATAATTCCAGAAAATATGATAAAAAAGCTGGTTGAAAACTGCGGTCAACGTAACCATACCAAAATTAGGAGTAGAAGAATTTCAATATTTAGAAGCAATATTGCTGTTATTTATTTATTTACTTTAAAACTTTATAAAAACAATTACATACAGCGGCGACTGATACATACTTATCAAAATTCGTAATCATCATCATCAGGATCTTCACCATCATTCGTGTCTGCCGCAACTTCTTCGAAGTCTCTCTCCAAGCATGCTAAATCTTCACGAGCTTCAGAGAACTCACCCTCTTCCATTCCTTCTCCTACATACCAGTGCACGAAAGCGCGCTTTTGGTACATAAGATCATACTTGCCATTGAGCCGCATAAATGCCTCTGCAATTGCTGTAGTGTTCGACAACATGCATACAGCCCTAGGTGTTTTAGCCAATTCCGAACCAGGCACTACCGTCGGAGCTTGATAATTGATCCCAATCTTAAATCCAGTTGGACACCAATCGACAAATGTAATATTCCTGTTGGACTTTATTGCTGACACACCTGCGTTGATGTCCTTTGGTACTACATCTCCACGATACAACATACAGCATGACATGTATTTTCCACGGCGTGGATCGCATTTTACCATCATATTGCCTGGGCTAAAACAACTATTTGTAAGCGAGGAGATAGAAAATTGTTCATGCACAGCTTTGTCAGCCGACATCAGAGGTGCATAGGCGACTAAGGGGAAATGTATTCGGGGATATGGCACTAAGTTCGTCTGAAATTCATTTAAGTCCACGTTCATTGAGCCCTGGAATCGTAAGGAGGCAGTAGTGGATGATACGACCTGCGCTATCAACCGATTTAGAGTCGTGTAGTTTGGGCGATCAACCGACAGATTTTTCTGGCATATTTCGTAAATTGCCTCGTTGTCCACCATAAACACACAATCTGAATGCACAAGTGTTGAATGCGTTGTTAAAACCGAATTGTATGGCTCAACAACTGCTGTTGAGACTTTTGGTGATGGGTAAACAGCAAACTGAAGCTTGCAGAGTTTAGGATATTCATATGATATACGTTCCATTAACAATGAAGTGAAACCTGAGCCAGTTCCACCGCCCAGACTGTGAAATATCAAGAATCCCTGTAATCCCTCACATTGTTCAGCCAGCTTTTGTACTCGTGACATGACGGGGTCTATAATTTCCTTGCCAACGGTGTAGTGACCTCTTGCGTAGTTATTAGCTGCATCTTCTTTGCCAGAAATAAGCTGTTGAGGATGATATAGACTTCTGCAAGGACCAGTCTTAATATCATCTACCACAGAGGGTTCCAAATCGACAAATATTGCTCGTGGTACATATCTTCCTGAATCGGTTAGTGAAAAGAATGTGTGATGACTATCATCGTTGTTTGCTTCTAGTTTATTACTCGACCCGTCTGGATTTATACCATGCTCCAGCAAGTATAACTCCCAGCACGAGTTTCCAATTTGAACGCCGGCCTGACCAATTTGCAAAGAGATAACCTCGCGCTGTTTACAAGGAAATGTAATTATTTAAATTATCTGAGATCATCTGTATTAAATTGTGGATTGAAATTACCATTTTTTCAGTCACTAATAAAATTTGTACAGTGTAACCTTCTCGATTGTAATGGGACAATGGCTGCGAATATAGAATTAACTGTGCTAGCGATTGGTTCAAGAAAGTAAGTTAAAAGTCTGGAATGAGGCCGGTCGTCAAATATATTTTCTTTCTTCTAATTATTTTTTGTCGACAATGATGGGTACACAATCAAATGTACTGGGAATCAAATGTACACAATTAATACTTTTTCTTTGAAAATTACACAAAAAATAACGAAGCACTTGCTTTTCTCAACTTGTCTGCCGCTTCGCTAACGGACTTTTGCTTTTATCGTAAGTGTCGACAAATTAGAGCGAGAGAACTTATTAACTTTCTATGAACCAAGGTAGAAAAGTTGTTAGTTAATGTATTTATTAGGGTAACTAATAATCTTGTCTCGTACGAGACCGGATTCGGTTGGCATATTTCCGATTGTGTCCTAATTTCTTTAGAACTCATTAGCGCTTTTGTCTCAAAACAACTTATTTAATTTAATTGGATGATTTAATTGAAGGCAATTACTTAAAGGCAATGGTGGAAGTTCTTCTAGTTGATTTATTTACAAATTGTGTTCACAAACTATAGTTTCCAGTTCAGTTGCTGAAGTACTCACAGCTAAGACTTATGTATTAGTGGAGAGCAGGTATCATCTTGCGAGAACGAGTTTCTAAAACAGGTCCGATTCAAACTCTTCAATGGTTACTTACTTCCTTATTCAGGTGATGCTACAGTTCGAGGTGAACCTGGGCGTCAACCAACAAGATTATCCAGTTAACCCGGACTTAAGCTAACTGCCTCCAGTTGCGCACTCCAAGTCGGTTAAGATCCCCTTTTACTTGTGGGCGTCACCTAAGGCGATGTCTTCCTCTACGGCGTTGTTCCTCCGTGTTGGATTCGAAGACTCTACGGGTCGGAGCAGTTGTGTCTATCCTTTCTACATGTCCTAGCCGCCTTAAACGACTGATGCGCAGTGCTGTACAGCTCGTATAGTTCGTCGTTAAATCTCCTCCTCCAAAGTCCGTCAACGCAAGCGGGACCAACAATTTAACATAGAATTTTTCTCTCGAAGCAACCCAGGATTTCTTCATTCGCTGTAGATAGAGTCCAAGCTTCAGCACCATAAAGCAGAACTGGGATGGTCAAGGTCTTATACAGAGTCTCCTTAGTTCTTTAGGATAGGGTCTTACTACTCGATTGCCTTCTTAGCTCAAAGAAAAAAGCGATTGGCAAGAGTTATTTATTTCTTCTAAGAAATTATCAGAATTTATAGCAGAGCCAAGGTAGACAAATGTCCTTACTTTCTTAAAATTATATGTGTCTATTGTGACGCTTTGTCCGATGATGTGTGTTCCTTCTTGTTAATATCTTATACTTGGTTTTGGCTTCGTTTACCACTAAACCCATTTTGTCAGCATCCATTTCCATACTAGTGAACAAACCGGTGACAGCCCGCTGTGTTTTATCAATTATGTGGATATCATCGGCGTACGCTAGTATGATAGTTGCACAGACTTTTGAAAGATTGTGCATCCGGTGTTGGCTTGTGAGTTTCGCAAAATTCTTTCCAGTATGATTTTAAAGACGTCACATGCTAGTGCATCACCTTGTCTAAATCCTTTTTTGGCATCAAAGGTCTCGGTGAGATCGGCACCGAATTCGACAAATCTGTCGAGTTTGTCAGGGATGCCAAAACTAGACATGGCTCTGTATAGCTCCTCTCTATAGATGCTATCATATGTGACATTAAAATCGATGAAAGACGGTGGATATTGATTTGGACTTCATGAGTTTTCTCCAGGATCTGCCGAAGTGTGAAGATTTGATCGATCGTGGACTTTTCTGGTCTGAAACCACACTGATAGGGGCCAATTCGGTCGCTGTTTCCGTTTTCTGTGATAAAGTACATAGTTTTGGCGGCCCCTTCTAATGAACATCCTTATACGCTCGCGAGAGGTGGGACCGTAAAGAAATCTTTAGTGTTGTCTGTCAACCGAACCACGAAACTCCCGCTTAGTGACCTTTCATAACACCTTTTCCATAACTACAAAACTGTACAAAACTATAAATAATATTTTCGCAAATGTATGAACATATTATGTACCAAATTTTACATTATTTTAAAAATGTTCGTCATTTTATGCGTGGCTGTAGTATTTACAAGTGAAAATACCAGGAAAATAAGTTTTGTTTTAATACGCACCCTGTACGTGCGAGCAAACTCGTGGTTGACAGATCTGCTTCCTAACCAGACAGGAATCCCGACGTACAACTGCCAACCTGAAGAATCAAGTTTAGAGTCCTAGGACATGGGGTCGGATAAGCCAATATCAGTAATCGACCTGAGTGCTATCGTTGAAGGCCCCCTGACCCAATATAATTATTTTCAAGCCACCTGGCGTAATCGTTAAGAGTTTCCTTTGGAAAGGTATTGGAAACCCAAATTCAGTCAAGGTACTAAGTGTACACAAAGCGTTCACGCTCATCAAAATCGCTCATGAAAACAGCGGAGTCAAGTACTTTTCTTTGTTTTGTCGCTTTTTTCTCAAATAGTGCTCCAACGAAATAACCAATAGCACTCCACCTCCGCAATACTCGTCATTAAATGAATGCACGTCAGTTTACCCATAAGCTTATCTTCGGACGTTCCTTCGAGTATAGGTATACATTTCTAAACTGCACAACACGAATGAGTAATGTTCTATCAAGCTTTATTCACAATATAATCCACAAACATTTAAAACCAACGTCCATCGGTGTCTCCTATCTTCTCGATAAGAACAACCATGTTATCGACTTCCACTTATTTTGTGGTCTTGTACCACTTCAACCGTTGTGATGTTTTGCCAATATTCGGTGTACCATCGCCTTATCAGTTGTGACGTCAAGTGCTGAGTTTATCTGCTGTAGAGTTTGCTGCACGAATCCTATTCTGAGAAAACTCCCGGGGCCGTAGTGTAATTATTGGCTTAGCCAATAAGCATCATATTTGGTGTAAGAGGTTTTGGGTCTACATGATCCACTGGAATATGTGTGAGAGGGTGGCGATTAATTTAGCTTCGAACCTCCAAAAGAGCATTTCGTAGTATATCTTCTCTGGGAATCGAACCTTTTAAAATGTAAATCAAGCTATTTTTTATTGATTGTATGAGTCGTCTCCACGTTCCTTCCATCCATGGTGAATAGGCTGGAAGCATGTTGCGGCAAGCCATAGCCATAATGCGATGACTCTTACAGTAAAACACCATTTTAATCGGAACCTAGCGAAACCAAAAAAAAAGTTGAATGCTTGGCGTGAATCAAAATTGTGAGCATTTCATGGCTTAAGGAATTCGAATCAATCCTATCCAGTTTTACAGGCCACTCGCACTTAGAAAGGCTAAAAAATTCCGAAGTAGAGTCAAGGATCTCCTCGATTCGGGTAGAGACAAAGGAGGAAACTTGTACTGGCTTGAGTTGATCCAATGGAGAACAGTTTGCGATTCCATCATCAAAAGTTCTTCGTCCAACCGAATTGTATGAGAACTTCCTATTGTAGACAGCAGCGGAACTGCAAGCACCGCAGCTTGCAATTCCACATCCCTAAAACCTTGGCAACATACCCTTCGTATTCGCCAGGATTGATTCTGACCAATTTTCTGTTAACATGATTCTCCGGCATTTGGCTAAGAAGGTCACGATTGTTTGATTGACCGCCAACGAGCTCAAAATTCATGGATTTGCATACGCGGATGGCATATTTGGTGACTGTAAATGCCTCTTCGAGTATATAGGTATAGGTTCTCTTAGTTAACCCATCTACTGCCTCTGGAAAATCCGCTTTGAATAGGTTTGAATGCTGTTTTTTTTACGAATTGTGCACATATCGCTGAACATCCGATCCCATCATCATATACACCGTGGGCTTACGTGAACTGTCACCATCTCTCCAAAGAATTCGTTGGCATTGCTGATCTTCTACCTTGATTCTAGTTCGATGAAATATTTCCTTCACATCTAAATTCACATCTTTTGTTCTCGAAATATTGAAAGGATAGCATGCAGTGGTACGAGATTATACGGTCCCTTCAATAAATAAACACTTCAACACAAATGTTGGGGCATACCAGATGCAAGGTCAGTCTTTGAGTAATTCCTCTTGTGAAGCGATTCTAGCATAGCCCTTCGATAATAACTCGCGCATATAATTATTTTTCCATTCCGGTAAGTGGGACTTTTTTGTAGTGATGTCTCCAGCCCAATAAGACCTATGGCACTTAACCATAGGGAAAACTGTCGGGAAGTTTGACCTCATCAGCTTCACACAGAAGATTAGTCTCATGTTGATCGAGTAGTTTAATGGAACACTCCATAATATTCGTCGCTCGTTTGACTTCTCGACTTAGTAGATCGACCCTTGGAGCCATTATACCGAACTCCTCCGTGGCACAGTGACGCTTCACTAGCTCATGCAGTTCCTCTTCCCCTTTTATAGAAAACAGAAACTTAATTATTACTGCCATACACGATCCAACCAAGGAGTGTTTTTTAAAGTATAAGGGTCTTAATTACTGTAAAGATAATCCCTGAAAATGTAAGGTACTTTAACTAAGTGGATAGCGTTTAAAAGATAACCTCACCCGATCACGTTTTCTTTTCAAGTAAGTTTATTGTTTGACAGTTGTTACCAAATTATTCTTTTACATTTTTTATTATCTTAGAGCTGGTACTAAATGACAGGCTTCAGTAAATAATGATGAAGAAATGATGATTTGATAGCGTTCATCCACCACAAGTACAAGAGCTCCTTCTTTGATATTTTTTCATAATTGATGTCACTTACCGATGCTTTGTAATCGTTGGAGATACTCGTAGGACCACCTCTGACAGAATCTTTCTAGCATTTGGCGTAGATGCTGATAACGCGAAAGCCTTGATGTGGGGAGCTGGATTAAAGATGTTTCAGGAACTGTTGTTAAAGCATCTCTGATGATAAAGTGGCCTGGGGTGAGCGCTTCAAGATCATTTGGATCATCCGAAAGAGGACAGATGGGACGGGAGTTTAAAACAGCTTCCACTTGTATCAGGAATGTCGAAAATTTCCTTGTATGTGAGAACAGCATCTCCTATCACTCTTTTGATGTGGAACTTAGCTGACTTAATAGCTGCTTCCCATTTACCCCCAAAGTGGGGAAATGCGGGAGGGTTGAATGACCACTTCGTATCGTCATTGACCAGTAGATCTACTAAAGATTTAATATTTTTTTAGCTCCACGTCAGCGCCAACAAAGTTGGTCCCACAGTCGCTTTTCAGTGTCGAGCAAATACCCCGTCGGCCAGTGAATCGCTTGAAGGCTGCAATAAATCCTTCTGTAGAGTAGTCCGTGGCAAGTTCTAGGTGGACAGCAGATGTAGAGACACGAACACTACTAAATATCCCTTATACTTCTTGGCTCCCCACCCTCGCCAGGTTTTCAGTGTGAATGGGCCTGCATAACCAACACCTGAATGCAAAAATGGACGTGATGGAATCGTTCGATTGATAGGAAGCTGGCCCATAAGTTGTTTGGATGTTGAAGATAGATAGCGGGTGCAAACGGCACAACGATTGATGAAACTACGAACTGTATTGCGTCCTCCGATGATCCAGTAGTTTCGTCTCAGCGTGGCCACCATTAATTGAACTCCACCGTGAAGTGTGGACTGATGCGTATGGTTACGAATCAGCTTTGTTAGGTGTGACTCACGAGGAAGTATAATTGGATGCTTCGTATCCGGATCGAGTTGGACGTTGCGCAGCCGCCGGCCAATTCCAAGAATTCCGTGAGAGTCGATGAAAGGAGTAAGGCGATAAATTGTGCTGCTGCGAGGAATGGACTGTAAATGAAATAAATTACGGATTTGTAAAGAATAACTTTTAAACTGTACGCTTCTGATCCAAAACATCTTAGCTTCTTCTAGTTCCTCGGGCTTTAGCCATCGACTAAATTTGATGATTTTTTGTTGCTTGAGATTTCTGTAGACCGATATTAAACGCCGGCACCAGGCAGTGATTCGCAGAAGTCGGATTAGCGATGAATACTTACTTATACGATCCGAAGTAGTATCGAGTTTTTGTTTTGTAGCAAAGGCTACGTTTGGCTGCCGTTCCTCCAAATCTGCGAAACACCGATGACCAATGATTTGAGTCAAGTTGCAGCCAACTAGGTCCACACCACCAATTTGATGTTTTAGATAGCGTGCGTGGAGACAAACCCCTTGATGCATGATCAGCTGGGTTGTCCTCACCTGGTAGATGATGCCAATGCGCCTCAGGAACTATTTCCTGTGATTGACGTGACGTGTAAGAAGGAACGCTGCTGATAGCTCCAACCGTGGAGTTGTAACACAAACACATCTCGATCGAATACTAGATTTGCTTGGTTTTCGAATAGGTGCCACCTTTGTCTTCGAGGATTTAGGGGTATAGCTTCATCCCAGCTTAAATTAGCTTTCCAAAGCTCCTGCATAAATATCTTGCCTCGAACAACCACTGGCGACAGCCATCCCAACGGATCGAAAAGTTTTGCAATACGAGACAAAACATTTCGCTTCGTGTAGATATTTGGTTCACTAATTCGTTCAGGAATGAAAATAAACCAATCATGCGTTGGTTGCCAGTTGAGTCCCAAAGTACGATGTATAGGACCATATTTGATAAAATGCGAGGATGTACAGGAAGCGCGCTCTTGAATAGGCACATCTTCTAACAGGATTTCGTGGCTGGCTGACCATTTTTGAAGTGGAAAACCACCTGCCTTGAAGACATTGATTATTTGGCTAATTTTGTGCTTACTTTTTAAGATAGATGAAGCTCCACTGTAGACGTAAGTGTTCTGCTCGATAACTTTTTTGGCCTCTGGATAAAGATGAAACTCGTCTGAAGCAAGTTAACTGTTTGCAAGATACGGAGCTGGACTGGTCCCGTACGCTACTGTTGTTAAGAAAAATTCCACCAGATTCGAATTTGCAAGCCACAAAATTCTCTGAAAGTCCCAATCATCGGGATGAACCTGAATTTGCCTAAACATTTTTGTGACGTCAGATGAGAAAGCAAATTGATTCATCCGCCATCGTGTTAAAACGTCTGGAAGGTCCACATGAAGCTTTGGCCCTTTGTGAAGAAATTCATTAAGTGACAATCCTTGTTGGGTGCTAAAAGATCCGTTGAAAACAACTCGGAGTTTAGTTGTGCTGCTCATCTCACACACAACTCCATGGTGTGGTAAATAAAATACCTGATCAGATGATTTAGGCGGTTCAGATGTTCGGCGCATATGGCCTAAGTCTTCATACTCCCTGATGAACCTTAAGTAATCCTCATAAAAGGATGGATTTTGAATGAAACGTTTTTGCATCTTATGAATCATGCTAATTGCTGCGGTGCGTGAATCTCCAAAACTTACTGGACGTGACTTAAAAGGAAGCCCCACGATATATCTTCCTTTCGAGTTTCGAGAGTGAATGGTTTTAAAAATTTACTCACATTGTTCCTTCTCTAAAGTAAGTTGATTCTTAGGCAAACTAAAGAGTTCTTCTTGAATCCAAAATCGTTTCACTAGTTCATTGAGGTCACGGTCAACATGGCAGTGAAAATTCGTTGCTTTCGCCGATAATGGATTTACTGCGGATGGTGCAGAGCCGGATAGAATCTACCCCAAACTGGTTAGTTGAGCAATTGGCGCTTCTATTGGTCCCTTTCGAAGTTAATTTTGAATGGTGACTGTAGACTTCCACTCCTAGTATTAGGTCGATTCGGCCGGGCTGATGATATTCAGGATCTGCAAGTTGCAAACCCTTAAGATGAGGCCAGTTGTTAATCGCAATTGATGTTGAAGGAGGATAACTAGTTAATTTTGGCAGGATAAAAGCGTCAAAAGCACATGTGAATTCATTGACACATGATTGAACATCCAAGGTAACTTTTCCATTTGCTCTGTGTGAAGATAATGTGTCTGCTCCTAAACTAGTTATAGCTAAAGATGTGTGAACACGTGGCAAGCGAAGAATTTGGCTAAGATTTTCTGATATCAAATTTATCTCAGACCCTTGGTCTAGAAAAGCTCTTACCACGTGGCGTTCTATGTTGCTCGATTTGATTTCGACTAAAGCTGTTGCTAAGAGCGTTCCATTTCTTGAAGATTTGTAGATGTAAGTTGCATTCACTGATGAAGTAGCGAAAGATGGTCCGGCTGATACTGATTCTGATTGTACTGTAGATTTATTGTGTGCCAGGCTGGTAGATTGCTGATTGGATGCGTTTCCTCCGGGGTGAATAGAGGTGTGATGACGACCGCTGCATATGTTAAACCTTTTCTTCGAACAGCATTCTTTTTTGTGTGACAAACTGATGCCGCTCTTCAAAACATTTCGATAGATAACTTGGGCACGATGAGATAAAATGATTTCCATTGCAAAGTGAAGAAGATTGAGAGCTCCGTACAGCAACATGATGAGATCTGGCTTTAGATAAATGATTTAATGATTTAACTGATGATGATGGTTTTCTAATGTCTTGTTGTTTAGGATTTACTCTTTCGAAGGCCTGAAGTGAACGAATGCGTGTTTGGATGAATTCTTTAAATTCCTTCCAAGTGGAAGTTTCTGATTTGGAACCTAGATGTTTTTCCCATTCTTTTATCGATGCAGAACCTAATTTACGAGAAACTAAATATACTAGAATCTCATCCCATTGATCGACTTTACTTCCAAGACCCTCCAAAGAACCTACTGCTTGATTGATAGTGTTGAGCAAAGCATCCAGGTCTTCTGATGATTCTTGGGTGACGGATTTAGCAGAAAAGAGTAAATCCAATGCCGAGTCGATCAGAAGCCGCTTGTTGTCGTAATGCTCCAGAAGATCATCCCATGCCACCTTGAAGTTAGCTGCTGTTAGAGATATGGAGTGCAAACGAGAAGCTGCTTTGCCGCCAGCCAGACATGCTTTCAGATATTATAATTTCTTGATGCACATCAAGGAAGTATGAGCACCGATTTGTGATGTAAAACCGTCTTTGAAAGGAGCCCAATCAGAAAACGGTCCACTAAACATCGGTAGATCCATTATTGGCAAGCGAACATGTGTAGTCGACGAAGATGATGCTCGAACTATGGAGTAATCAGATAAGACTGTGCGATCAATAGAAGGTTTTGGAGTAATTTCTTCTAGCAAAATCGTCATTTGCTCCATAGCATCCAGATAATTCTCTTCACATTCCATGAAGGCTTTCCCCTTGAAATATGGATCTTCATCGTACTCGGCTTTCTGTTCACTCTTGAATGATGCTCGTAATATTCCCAAAGAATTATGGTTATTTTTGTAGTCATTCCAATTATTAGAAAGTGCGGTGATGCGGGATTGTATTCGCTGACTGGTGATATTTGAGCTATTTTTTAGTTTTGCAAACGAGTTCGCAATCAACTCAAAGAGCTCCCCTTGCTTCTCTAATAAGTGTTGAACTTGATTAGCTTTAGACATGATATAGTTACACTTCTATAAAGTACCACAATTCGGCTCGAAGGACCAGAAATGTAAAGATAATCCCTGAAAATGTAAGGTACTTTAACTAAGTGGATAGCGTTTAAAAGATTACCTCACTCGATCACGTTTTTTTTTTCAAGTAAGTTTATTGTTTCGACAGTTGTTACCAAATTATTCTCTTACATTTTTTATTATCTTAGAGTTGGTACTAAATGACAGGCTTCAGTACATAATGATGAAGAATGATGATTTTATTTGCTTAATGTAAGATAATTTTCAAACAATTACAAATTAAAGTAAGCTTTTAATTTGATTTCATTACATACATACATTTCGTTAGTATTTAAGTTGAAAAAGACTTACTTACGTACTTAACGGGCTCCCTGAGATATGACGGCCTTCCACTCTTTTCGACCCCGCACACGCTGCTTCCAGTTATCTAGTCTAAATGCTCTGGCATCGGCGATGGCTTGATCCTTGAAACAGAGGTCATTCTTCCTTGTCATCTCGAACCTGGGGGCTGTGATTCGAAGATCCTCTTTGCTGGATCATTATTTTCGATTCGCTCGATGTACCCGAGCCAGTGTAGTCGACGTGTTTTGGCTTTTTGAACTACATCCACATCTTGTAGTTCTCCTCGCTCTTCTCGCATACGGGACCAAATATTCGACGAAGAATTCTCTCGAAAGTGTTCAATATCTGCTCTGCAGATCAAAGTATTAATAAGCTGTATTCCTGTGGAAGAGTGTAATGAGATCTTTATTGGAGGTAATATTCAGCCCACGTCTGCAGGCCAGGACGAAGGAGGTATTTCAGTTGACCTTCTCATCGAAGCACCTTTTGTAGCACAAGCAACGGTAGCGCAAAAGGATAGCGAGCTTGAAGCTATTCGTTAACGGATGGAGGACATGAAGTTAAAGTTGGCTAAGGCTTCATCAGTTCCGGAACAGATAGTGTCAGATGATCCAAAGGGATCAAAATCAGATGAAGTTTTGGAAAGCCTAAAGATGTTTAAAAAGATTCAAGAAAACCACCATTCGTTTTTGGATAACACATAGCATCAAAAACAGTCGACACCAAAACGCAATGTTGGCATGACCATTTTGAACAGAAACAACGTACAGGAGTTGCTATCCTTTTCTGGTTTCAACAAGCGGGAGTGGCCGTATTTCGAGGAAGTGTATAAATCGACTACAGTTGAAGGTCGATACAGTGGAAAAGAAAACGTTTCTCGGTTGCACCAACCCAGTCCTAATTTATCTTGCTAATGCATCGACATCGAAAGCGGATGAAGATATTGTCGGTCATTTCGAGAGAAAAGCTCTTCGTATAATATTTGGTCCCGTCTTTGGTGATGGACTTTGGAAAAGGAAATTCAATAAAGAAACTCCAGTGTCTTTGATTCCAACCCAGAGTGAAAACGCAGTAGTAGAATTTGTTTAAAATGTTGCTAGAACTTCCACATCTCACGACATAATTATTTATGTATAATATATAAGCTCTGGTAGGATTGCAATCCATATCATACAAAGTGCATAAGAACAATTAAAGATACGCAGTACTTGTTTTTACAATACCTACGAGGAAAGGCCATAATTCCAGAAAATATGATAAGAAAGCTGGTTGAAAACTGCGAAGGGGTCAACGGAACCATAGCAAAATTAGGAGTAGAAGAATTTCAATATTTAGAAGCAATATTGCTGTTATTTATTTATTTACTTTAAAACTTTATAAAAACAATTACATACAGCGGCGACTGATACATACTTATCAAAATTCGTAATCATCATCATCAGGATCTTCACCATCATTCGTGTCTGCCGAAACTTCTTCGAAGTCTCTCTCCAAGCATGCTAAATCTTCACGAGCTTCAGAGAACTCACCCTCTTCCATTCCTTCTCCTACATACCAGTGCACGAAAGCGCGCTTTTGGTACATAAGATCATACTTGCCATTGAGCCGCATAAATGCCTCTGCAATTGCTGTAGTGTTCGACAACATGCATACAGCCCTAGATGTTTTAGCCAATTCCGAACCAGGCACTACCGTCGGAGCTTGATAATTGATCCCAATCTTAAATCCAGTTGGACACCAATCGACAAATGTAATATTCCTGTTGGACTTTATTGCTGACACACCTGCGTTGATGTCCTTTGGTACTACATCTCCACGATACAACATACAGCATGACATGTATTTTCCACGGCGTGGATCGCATTTTACCATCATATTGCCTGGGCTAAAACAACTATTTGTAAGCGAGGAGATAGAAAATTGTTCATGCACAGCTTTGTCAGCCGACATCAGAGGTGCATAGGCGACTAAGGGGAAATGTATTCGGGGATATGGCACTAAGTTCGTCTGAAATTCATTTAAGTCCACGTTCATTGAGCCCTGGAACCGCAAGGAGGCAGTAGTGGATGATACGACCTGCGCTATCAACCGATTTAGGTTCGTGTAGTTTGGGCGATCAACCGACAGATTTTTCTGGCATATTTCGTAAATTGCCTCGTTGTCCAACATAAACACACAATCTGAATGCACAAGTGTTGAATGCGTTGTTAAAACCGAATTGTATGGCTCAACAACTGCTGTTGAGACCTTTGGTGATGGGTAAACAGCAAACTGAAGCTTGCAGAGTTTAGGATATTCACATGATATACGTTCCATTAACAATGAAGTGAAACCTGAGCCAGTTCCACCGCCCAGACTGTGAAATATCAAGAATCCCTGTAATCCCTCACATTGTTCAGCCAGCTTTTGTACTCGTGACATGACGGGGTCTATAATTTCCTTGCCAACGGTGTAGTGACCTCTTGCGTAGTTATTAGCTGCATCTTCTTTGCCAGAAATAAGCTGTTGAGGATGATATAGACTTCTGCAAGGACCAGTCTTAATATCATCTACCACAGAGGGTTCCAAATCGACAAATATTGCTCGTGGTACATATCTTCCTGAATCGGTTAGTGAAAAGAATGTGTGATGACTATCATCGTTGTTTGCTTCTAGTTTATTACTCGACCCGTCTGGATTTATACCATGCTCCAGCAAGTATAACTCCCAGCACGAGTTTCCAATTTGAACGCCGGCCTGACCAATTTGCAAAGAGATAACCTCGCGCTGTTTACAAGGAAATGTAATTATTTAAATTATCTGAGATCATCTGTATTAAATTGTGGATTGAAATTACCATTTTTTCAGTCACTAATAAAATTTGTACAGTGTAACCTTCTCGATTGTAATGGGACAATGGCTGCGAATATAGAATTAACTGTGCTAGCGATTGGTTCAAGAAAGTAAGTTAAAAGTCTGGAATGAGGCCGGTCGTCAAATATATTTTCTTTCTTCTAATTATTTTTTGTCGACAATGATGGGTACACAATCAAATGTACTGGGAATCAAATGTACACAATTAATACTTTTTCTTTGAAAATTACACAAAAAATAACGAAGCACTTGCTTTTCTCAACTTGTCTGCCGCTTCGCTAACGGACTTTTGCTTTTATCGTAAGTGTCGACAAATTAGAGCGAGAGAACTTATTAACTTTCTATGAACCAAGGTAGAAAAGTTGTTAGTTAATGTATTTATTAGGGTAACTAATAATCTTGTCTCGTACGAGACCGGATTCGGTTGGCATATTTCCGATTGTGTCCTAATTTCTTTAGAACTCATTAGCGCTTTTGTCTCAAAACAACTTATTTAATTTAATTGGATGATTTAATTGAAGGCAATTACTTAAAGGCAATGGTGGAAGTTCTTCTAGTTGATTTATTTACAAATTGTGTTCACAAACTATAGTTTCCAGTTCAGTTGCTGAAGTACTCACAGCTAAGACTTATGTATTAGTGGAGAGCAGGTATCATCTTGCGAGAACGAGTTTCTAAAACAGGTCCGATTCAAACTCTTCAATGGTTACTTACTTCCTTATTCAGGTGATGCTACAGTTCGAGGTGAACCTGGGCGTCAACCAACAAGATTATCCAGTTAACCCGGACTTAAGCTAACTGCCTCCAGTTGCGCACTCCAAGTCGGTTAAGATCCCCTTTTACTTGTGGGCGTCACCTAAGGCGATGTCTTCCTCTACGGCGTTGTTCCTCCGTGTTGGATTCGAAGACTCTACGGGTCGGAGCAGTTGTGTCTATCCTCTCTACATGTCCTAGCCGCCTTAAACGACTGATGCGCAGTGCTGTACAGCTCGTATAGTTCGTCGTTAAATCTCCTCCTCCAAAGTCCGTCAACGCAAGCGGGACCAAAAATTTAACATAGAATTTTTCTCTCGAAGCAACCCAGGATTTCTTCATTCGCTGTAGATAGAGTCCAAGCTTCAGCACCATAAAGCAGAACTGGGATGGTCAAGGTCTTATACAGAGTCTCCTTAGTTCTTTAGGATAGGGTCTTACTACTCGATTGCCTTCTTAGCTCAAAGAAAAAAGCGATTGGCAAGAGTTATTTATTTCTTCTAAGAAATTATCAGAATTTATAGCAGAGCCAAGGTAGACAAATGTCCTTACTTTCTTAAAATTATATGTGTCTATTGTGACGCTTTGTCCGATTTGTCGATGATGTGTGTTCCTTCTTGTTAATATCTTATACTTGGTTTTGGCTTCGTTTACCACTAAACCCATTTTGTCAGCATCCATTTCCATACTAGTGAACAAACCGGTGACAGCCCGCTGTGTTTTATCAATTATGTGGATATCATCGGCGTACGCTAGTATGATAGTTGCACAGACTTTTGAAAGATTGTGCATCCGGTGTTGGCTTGTGAGTTTCGCAAAATTCTTTCCAGTATGATTTTAAAGACGTCACATGCTAGTGCATCACCTTGTCTAAATCCTTTTTTGGCATCAAAGGTCTCGGTGAGATCGGCACCGAATTCGACAAATCTGTCGAGTTTGTCAGGGATGCCAAAACTAGACATGGCTCTGTATAGCTCCTCTCTATAGATGCTATCATATGTGACATTAAAATCGATGAAAGACGGTGGATATTGATTTGGACTTCATGAGTTTTCTCCAGGATCTGCCGAAGTGTGAAGATTTGATCGATCGTGGACTTTTCTGGTCTGAAACCACACTGATAGGGGCCAATTCGGTCGCTGTTTCCGTTTTCTGTGATAAAGTACATAGTTTTGGCGGCCCCTTCTAATGAACATCCTTATACGCTCGCGAGAGGTGGGACCGTAAAGAAATCTTTAGTGTTGTCTGTCAACCGAACCACGAAACTCCCGCTTAGTGACCTTTCATAACACCTTTTCCATAACTACAAAACTATACAAAACTATAAATAATATTTTCGCAAATGTATGAACATATTATGTACCAAATTTTACATTATTTTAAAAATGTTCGTCATTTTATGCGTGGCTGTAGTATTTACAAGTGAAAATACCAGGAAAATAAGTTTTGTTTTAATACGCACCCTGTACGTGCGAGCAAACTCGTGGTTGACAGATCTGCTTCCTAACCAGACAGGAATCCCGACGTACAACTGCCAACCTGAAGAATCAAGTTTAGAGTCCTAGGACATGGGGTCGGATAAGCCAATATCAGTAATCGACCTGAGTGCTATCGTTGAAGGCCCCCTGACCCAATATAATTATTTTCAAGCCACCTGGCGTAATCGTTAAGAGTTTCCTTTGGAAAGGTATTGGAAACCCAAATTCAGTCAAGGTACTAAGTGTACACAAAGCGTTCACGCTCATCAAAATCGCTCATGAAAACAGCGGAGTCAAGTACTTTTCTTTGTTTTGTCGCTTTTTTCGCAAATAGTGCTCCAACGAAATAACCAATAGCACTCCACCTCCGCAATACTCGTCATTAAATGAATGCACGTCAGTTTACCCATAAGCTTATCTTCGGACGTTCCTTCGAGTATAGGTATACATTTCTAAACTGCACAACACGAATGAGTAATGTTCTATCAAGCTTAATTCACAATATAATCCACAAACATTTAAAACCAACGTCCATCGGTGTCTCCTATCTTCTCGATAAGAACAACCACGTTATCGACTTCCACTTATTTTGTGGTCTTGTACCACTTCAACCGTTGTGATGTTTTGCCAATATTCGGTGTACCATCGCCTTATCAGTTGTGACGTCAAGTGCTGAGTTTATCTGCTGTAGAGTTTGCTGCACGAATCCTATTCTGAGAAAACTCCCGGGGCCGTAGTGTAATTATTGGCTTAGCCAATAAGCATCATATTTGGTGTAAGAGGTTTTGGGTCTACATGATCCACTGGAATATGTATGAGAGGGTGGCGATTAATTTAGCTTCGAACCTCCAAAAGAGCATTTCGTAGTATATCTTCTCTGGGAATCGAACCTTTTAAAATGTAAATCAAGCTATTTTTTATTGATTGTATGAGTCGTCTCCACGTTCCTTCCATCCACGGTGAATAGGCTGGAAGCATGTTGCGGCAAGCCATAGCCATAATGCGATGACTCTTACAGTAAAACACCATTTTAATCGGAACCTAGCGAAAGCAAAAAAAAAAGTCGAATGCTGGGCGTGAATCAAAATTGTGAGCATTTCATGGCTTAAGGAATTCGAATCAATCCTATCCAGTTTTACAGGCCACTCGCACTTAGAAAGGCTGAAAAATTCTGAAGTAGAGTCAAGGATCTCCCCGATTCGGGTAGAGACAAAGGAGGAAACTTGTACTGGCTTGAGTTGATCCAATGGAGGACAGTTTGCGAATCCATCATCAAAAGTTCTTCGTCCAACCGAATTGTATGAGAACTTCCTATTGTAGACAGCAGCGGAACTGCAAGCACCGCAGCTTGCAAAACCTTGGCAACATACCCTTCGTATTCGCCAGGATTGATTCTGACCAATTTTCTGTTAACATGATTCTCCGGCATTTGGCTAAGAAGGTCACGATTGTTTGATTGACCGCCAACGAGCTCAAAATTCATGGATTTGCATACGCGGATGGCATATTTGGTGACTGTAAATGCCTCTTCGAGTGTATAGGTATAGGTTCTCTTAGTTAACCCATCTACTGCCTCTGGAAAATCCGCTTTGAATAGGTTTGAATGGTGTTTTTTTACGAATTGTGCACATATCGCTGAACATCCGATCCCAACATCATCACCATCATCATATACACCGTGGGCTTACGTGAACTGTCACCATCTCTCCAAAGAATTCGTTGGCATTGCTGATCTTCTACCTTGATTCTGGTTCGATGAAATATTTCCTTCGCATCTAAATTCACATCTTTTGTTCTCGAAATATTGAAAGGATAGCATGCAGTGGTACGAGATTATACGGTCCCTTCAATAAATAAACACTTCAACGCAAATGTTGGGGCATACCAGATGCAAGGTCAGTCTTTGAGTAATTCCTCTTGTGAAGCGATTCTAGCATAGCCCTTCGATAATAACTCGCGCATATAATTATTTTTCCATTCCGGTAAGTGGGACTTTTTTGTAGTGATGTCTCCAGCCCAATAAGACCTATGGCACTTAACCATAGGGAAAACTGTCGGGAAGTTTGACCTCATCAGCTTCACACAGAAGATTAGTCTCATGTTGATCGAGTAGTTTAATGGAACACTCCATAATATTCGTCGCTCGTTTGACTTCTCGACTTAGTAGATCGACCCTTGGAGCCATTATACCGAACTCCTCCGTGGCACAGTGACGCTTCACTAGCTCATGCAGTTCCTCTTCCCCTTTTATAGAAAACAGAAACTTAATTATTACTGCCATACACGATCCAACCAAGGAGTGTTTTTTAAAGTATAAGGGTCTTAATTACTGTAAAGATAATCCCTGAAAATGTAAGGTACTTTAACTAAGTGGATCACGTTTTCTTTTCAAGTAAGTTTATTGTTTGACAGTTGTTACCAAATTATTCTTTTACATTTTTTATTATCTTAGAGCTGGTACTAAATGACAGGCTTCAGTAAATAATGATGAAGAAATGATGATTTGATAGCGTTCATCCACCACAAGTACAAGAGCTCCTTCTTTGATATTTTTTGATAATTGATGCCACTTACCGATGCTTTGTAATCGTTGGAGATACTCGTAGGACCACCTCTGACAGAATCTTTCTAGCATTTGGCGTAGATGCTGATAACGCGAAAGCCTTGATGTGGGGAGCTGGATTAAAGATGTTTCAGGAACTGTTGTTAAAGCATCTCTGATGATAAAGTGGCCTGGGGTGAGCGCTTCAAGATCATTTGGATCATCCGAAAGAGGACAGATGGGACGGGAGTTTAAAACAGCTTCCACTTGTATCAGGAATGTCGAAAATTTCCTCGTATGTGAGAACAGCATCTCCTATCACTCTTTTGATGTGGAACTTAGCTGACTTAATAGCTGCTTCCCATTTACCCCCAAAGTGGGGAAATGCGGGAGGGTTGAATGACCACTTCGTATCGTCATTGACCAGTAGATCTACTAAAGATTTAATATTTTTTTAGCTCCACGTCAGCGCCAACAAAGTTGGTCCCACAGTCGCTTTTCAGTGTCGAGCAAATACCCCGTCGGCCAGTGAATCGCTTGAAGGCTGCAATAAATCCTTCTGTAGAGTAGTCCGTGGCAAGTTCTAGGTGGACAGCAGATGTAGAGACACGAACACTACTAAATATCCCTTATACTTCTTGGCTCCCCACCCTCGCCAGGTTTTCAGTGTGAATGGGCCTGCATAACCAACACCTGAATGCAAAAATGGACGTGATGGAATCGTTCGATTGATAGGAAGCTGGCCCATAAGTTGTTTGGATGTTGAAGATAGATAGCGGGTGCAAACGGCACAACGATTGATGAAACTACGAACTGTATTGCGTCCTCCGATGATCCAGTAGTTTCGTCTCAGCGTGGCCACCATTAATTGAACTCCACCGTGAAGTGTGGACTGATGCGTATGGTTACGAATCAGCTTTGTTAGGTGTGACTCACGAGGAAGTATAATTGGATGCTTCGTATCCGGATCGAGTTGGACGTTGCGCAGCCGCCGGCCAATTCCAAGAATTCCGTGAGAGTCGATGAAAGGAGTAAGGCGATAAATTGTGCTGCTGCGAGGAATGGACTGTAAATGAAATAAATTACTGATTTGTAAAGAATAACTTTTAAACTGTACGCTTCTGATCCAAAACATCTTAGCTTCTTCTAGTTCCTCGGGCTTTAGCCATCGACTAAATTTGATGATTTTTTGTTGCTTGAGATTTCTGTAGACCGATATTAAACGCCGGCACCAGGCAGTGATTCGCAGAAGTCGGATCAGCGATGAATACTTACTTATACGATCCGAAGTAGTATCGAGTTTTTGTTTTGTAGCAAAGGCTACGTTTGGCTGCCGTTCCTCCAAATCTGCGAAACACCGATGACCAATGATTTGAGTCAAGTTGCAGCCAACTAGGTCCACACCACCAATTTGATGTTTTAGATAGCGTGCGTGGGGACAAACCCCTTGATGCATGATCAGCTGGGTTGTCCTCACCTGGTAGATGATGCCAATGCGCCTCAGGAACTATTTCCTGTGATTGACGTGACGTGTAAGAAGGAACGCTGCTGATAGCTCCAACCGTGGAGTTGTAACACAAACACATCTCGATCGAATACTAGATTTGCTTGGTTTTCGAATAGGTGCCACCTTTGTCTTCGAGGATTTAGGGGTATAGCTTCATCCCAGCTTAAATTAGCTTTCCAAAGCTCCTGCATAAATATCTTGCCTCGAACAACCACTGGCGACAGCCATACCAACGGATCGAAAAGTTTTGCAATACGAGACAAAACATTTCGCTTCGTGTAGATATTTGGTTCACTAATTCGTTCAGGAATGAAAATAAACCAATCATGCGTTGGTTGCCAGTTGAGTCCCAAAGTACGATGTATAGGACCATCTTTGATAAAATGCGAGGATGTACAGGAAGCGCGTTCTTGCATAGGCACATCTTCTAACAGGTTTTCGTGGCTGGCTGCCCATTTTTTAACACTGTAGACATCATAGACGTAAGTGTTCTGCTCGATAACTTTTTTGGCCTCTGGATAAAGATGACCCTCGTCTGAAGCAAGTTAACTGTTTGCAAGATACGGAGCTGGACTGATCCCGTACGTTACTGTCGTTAAGAAAAATTCCACCAGATTCGAATTTGCAAGCCACAAAATTCTCTGAAAGTCCCAATCATCGGGATGAACCTGAATTTGCCTAAACATTTTTGTGACGTCAGATGAGAAAGCAAATTGATTCATCCGCCATCGTGTTAAAACGTCTGGAAGGTACACATGAAGCTTTGGCCCTTTGTGAAGAAATTCATTAAGTGACAATCCTTGTTGGGTGCTAAAAGATCCGTTGAAAACAACTCGGAGTTTAGTTGTGCTGCTCATCTCACGCACAACTCCATGGTGTGGTAAATAAAATACCTGATCAGATGATTTAGGCGGTTCAGATGTTCGGCGCATATGGCCTAAGTCTTCATACTCCCTGATGAACCTTAAGTAATCCTCATAAAAGGATGGATTTTGAATGAAACGTTTTTGCATCTTATGAATCATGCTAATTGCTGCGGTGCGTGAATCTCCAAAACTTACTGGACGTGACTTAAAAGGAAGCCCCACGATATATCTTCCTTTCGAGTTTCGAGAGTGAATGGTTTTAAAAATTTACTCACATTGTTCCTTCTCTAAAGTAAGTTGATTCTTAGGCAAACTAAAGAGTTCTTCTTGAATCCAAAATCGTTTCACTAGTTCATTGAGGTCACGGTCAACATGGCAGTGAAAATTCGTTGCTTTCGCCGATACTGGATTTACTGCGGATGGTGCAGAGCCGGATAGAATCTACCCCAAACTGGTTAGTTGAGCAATTGGCGCTTCTATTGGTCCCTTTCGAAGTTAATTTTGAATGGTGACTGTAGACTTCCACTCCTAGTATTAGGTCGATTCGGCCGGGCTGATGATATTCAGGATCTGCAAGTTGCAAACCCTTAAGATGAGGCCAGTTGTTAATCGCAATTGATGTTGAAGGAGGATAACTAGTTAATTTTGGCAGGATAAAAGCGTCAAAAGCACATGTGAATTCATTGACACATGATTGAACATCCAAGGTAACTTTTCCATTTGCTCTGTGTGAAGATAATGTGTCTGCTCCTAAACTAGTTATAGCTAAAGATGTGTGAACACGTGGCAAGCGAAGAATTTGGCTAAGATTTTCTGATATCAAATTTATCTCAGACCCTTGGTCTAGAAAAGCTCTTACCACGTGGCGTTCTATGTTGCTCGATTTGATTTCGACTAAAGCTGTTGCTAAGAGCGTTCCATTTCTTGAAGATTTGTAGATGTAAGTTGCATTCACTGATGAAGTAGCGAAAGATGGTCCGGCTGATACTGATTCTGATTGTACTGTAGATTTATTGTGTGCCAGGCTGGTAGATTGCTGATTGGATGCGTTTCCTCCGGGGTGAATAGAGGTGTGATGACGACCGCTGCATATGTTAAACCTTTTCTTCGAACAGCATTCTTTTTTGTGTGACAAACTGATGCCGCTCTTCAAAACATTTCGATAGATAACTTGGGCACGATGAGATAAAATGATTTCCATTGCAAAGTGAACAAGATTGAGAGCTCCGTACAGCAACATGATGAGATCTGGCTTTAGATAAATGATTTAATGATTTAACTGATGATGATGGTTTTCTAATGTCTTGTTGTTTAGGATTTACTCTTTCGAAGGCCTGAAGTGAACGAATGCGTGTTTGGATGAATTCTTTAAATTCCTTCCAAGTGGAAGTTTCTGATTTGGAACCTAGATGTTTTTCCCATTCTTTTATCGATGCAGAACCTAATTTACGAGAAACTAAATATACTAGAATCTCATCCCATTGATCGACTTTACTTCCAAGACCCTCCAAAGAACCTACTGCTTGATTGATAGTGTTGAGCAAAGCATCCAGGTCTTCTGATGATTCTTGGGTGACGGATTTAGCAGAAAAGAGTAAATCCAATGCCGAGTCGATCAGAAGCCGCTTGTTGTCGTAATGCTCCAGAAGATCATCCCATGCCACCTTGAAGTTAGCTGCTGTTAGAGATATGGAGTGCAAACGAGAAGCTGCTTTGCCGCCAGCCAGACATGCTTTCAGATATTATAATTTCTTGATGCACATCAAGGAAGTATGAGCACCGATTTGTGATGTAAAACCGTCTTTGAAAGGAGCCCAATCAGAAAACGGTCCACTAAACATCGGTAGATCCATTATTGGCAAGCGAACATGTGTAGTCGACGAAGATGATGCTCGAACTATGGAGTAATCAGATAAGACTGTGCGATCAATAGAAGGTTTTGGAGTAATTTCTTCTAGCAAAATCGTCATTTGCTCCATAGCATCCAGATAATTCTCTTCACATTCCATGAAGGCTTTCCCCTTGAAATATGGATCTTCATCGTACTCGGCTTTCTGTTCACTCTTGAATGATGCTCGTAATATTCCCAAAGAATTATGGTTATTTTTGTAGTCATTCCAATTATTAGAAAGTGCGGTGATGCGGGATTGTATTCGCTGACTGGTGATATTTGAGCTATTTTTTAGTTTTGCAAACGAGTTCGCAATCAACTCAAAGAGCTCCCCTTGCTTCTCTAATAAGTGTTGAACTTGATTAGCTTTAGACATGATATAGTTACACTTCTATAAAGTACCACAATCCGGCTCGAAGGACCAGAAATGTAAAGATAATCCCTGAAAATGTAAGGTACTTTAACTAAGTGGATAGCGTTTAAAAGATTACCTCACTCGATCACGTTTTTTTTTTCAAGTAAGTTTATTGTTTCGACAGTTGTTACCAAATTATTCTCTTACATTTTTTATTATCTTAGAGTTGGTACTAAATGACAGGCTTCAGTACATAATGATGAAGAATGATGATTTTATTTGCTTAATGTAAGATAATTTTCAAACAATTACAAATTAAAGTAAGCTTTTAATTTGATTTCATTACATACATACATTTCGTTAGTATTTAAGCTGAAAAAGACTTACTTACGTACTTAACGGGCTCCCTGAGATATGACGGCCTTCCACTCTTTTCGACCCCGCACACGCTGCTTCCAGTTATCTAGACTAAATGCTCTGGCATCGGCGATGGCTTGATCCTTGAAACAAAGGTCATTCTTCCTTGTCATCTCGAACCTGGGGGCTGTGATTCGAAGATCCTCTTTGCTGGATCATTATTTTCGATTCGCTCGATGTACCCGAGCCAGTGTAGTCGACGTGTTTTGGCTTTTTGAACTACATCCACATCTTGTAGTTCTCCTCGCTCTTCTCGCATACGGGACCAAATATTCGACGAAGAATTCTCTCGAAAGTGTTCAATATCTGCTCTGCAGATCAAAGTATTAATAAGCTGTATTCCTGTGGAAGAGTGTAATGAGATCTTTATTGGAGGTAATATTCAGCCCACGTCTGCAGGCCAGGACGAAGGAGGTATTTCAGTTGACCTTCTCATCGAAGCACCTTTTGTAGCGCAAGCAACGGTAGCGCAAAAGGATAGCGAGCTTGAAGCTATTCGTTAACGGATGGAGGACATGAAGTTAAAGTTGGCTAAGGCTTCATCAGTTCCGGAACAGCCAGTGTCAGATGATCCAAAGGGATCAAAATCAGATGAAGTTTTGGAAAGCCTAAAGATGTTTAAAAAGATTCAAGAAAACCACCATTCGTTTTTGGATAACACATAGCATCAAAAACAGTCGACACTAAAACGCAATGTTGGCATGACCATTTTGAACAGAAACAACGTACAGGAGTTGCTATCCTTTTCTGGTTTCAACAAGCGGGAGTGGCCGTATTTCGAGGAAGTGTATAAATCGACTACAGTTGAAGGTCGATACAGTGGAAAAGAAAACGTTTCTCAACTTGTTAGTGATCGTCTCAAGTACTCCTCAAATTTGGATGCCATTATGGATTCTCTACGAGCGATTTTTGAACGTCAAGATTTGGTTCACGATACCGCCGAATTGCTAAATCTTTCCCGTCTTTCTTAGAAGTGCGATCCTAAGCTAGCTGTTTGTGGGCAGTGAAACTCAACGGCTTTGCAGCTGAAAAGGGATGAAGATCTTGACAATCAATATGTTTTGCCGTGCCTCGTTTGCAAATTAAGATCTGGCCTCTACCAAGACTGGGTAAAAAGTAAAACAATAAATCCACGTGCCAACTGTGCTGATTTGGCCGAGTTTTTGATGGGGAAAGTTGTGGATCTTAAAATCGAGTGCTGATCCACAATCCAGTGTTATCAAGTGAACTCTCAGTTGTCTGAAGCATCTTCTGCTCCAGTGGTTAGTTTAAGAACTTGTCAGAAGAACAGAGGTTGGTGTTTGTGATAGATACGGTTATATGTTTTTTTCTGTTTGGACCCGGCGAAACACAACTGGAGAGCGTGCTGTCAATAGTCAACATGTGGTATCCTAGGCTGCTCAAGAAGTCATCACCCGCTTCTGCACCTGTCAACTGCAAACAATAATTCCGTGTTGAACAATTCTGCACTATCTTTTGAGCCCGCACAGTATATCCACTCTTCACATGTAGGAACATTGATATTGGATACCCTAGATCAATACCTTCTAATTGGGGCGATTGACAGAGACGCACTCCACGAAGTTTTGCGAACGATAGAAAAGACAATTCACTTCAAACAATATACCCTAGCTGAAGGTGCCTTCAATAACGTCAGTACTGAAACGATTAAGGAAACTCTGATCCAGCTGGGTGTGGAAGAGTTTATTAGAAATTGTATAGTGAGCATGCTAAAAAGAATCATTCAATCGTCCCTCGGTAACAGCAGTTCCACTCCTCAGGGTGGGGTCATATATCCTCTTCTTTGGCTTATGGTAATCCACAAAATCCCGTGTAGGCTAGACAGAGATGGAGTCAAGGTTGTCGCATATGCGGATGATGTGGCAATACTAGTATCAGGGATGTTTCCTTCCGTAATCAGGGAGATTATGGAAGGTGCCTTGGACAAGATTATCAAATGGGCCACTGGATGTGGTCTCAGCGTCAACACAAGCAAAACTGAAATGATGGTCTATACCACAAAAACCAAAATACCGACCTTCACGTCATCATCCAGTGCTAAGTACCTAGGTGTTGTACTTGATCCAAAACTTAGCTTCTTTTTTTTTTTTTTGATGCGCTGGAGCGGTGAAATCCTTTATGGATACTCAATAGCCCGTGCTACGAGTTATGCCAGACTCCATGCTCCTGCATGTTTACTTGGCTAAAACACCCCCCCTAACCCTGTCCCGTTTCCCCCTACGGTACCGCCGGTCAAGGCATTCCTTCATAGGGGCAGGTTTTGACGTCATGTCTTCTCCTTCTTATGATCCAGGGTTTTCTCCCTCTTGGGCTCTTAGGGTTTGGTTCTCCACTCGTAGTTCCTGCATGATGCTTGCAAGGATTCTGCTGGCGGTCTCCCATGCTTCCTTCGTTGTTAGCATGAACGATATCAATCTTCTTGGGGTTAACGCACTGCCTACCTCTCGTTCAAGGGCATTTCTGGCTGCCTCACATTTTTTGCATTCTAGCAGTATATGCTCGGCGTTCTGGACTTTACCTTCACAGTGGCGGCAGAATGGGTCATCTGCGATGTTATATTTGTGAAGGTATTCACGGAAACTTCCATGTCCCATTAGGAATTGGGTAAGATAACAAGTTTACCTCACCGTGTTTCCTTCTGGTCCACTCTTCTATGTTCGGTAGAAGTTTGTGTGTCCACCGACCGTTTTCCGAGGCGTTCCATCGCCGTTGCCATTCCATGTTAGCATTTGCTCTGATGGCCTCTCGCTCCGGATTTTCGCCAGTATATATTGATGCCGCTACTTTGACCTCCAAGTCAATAGGTCCCCCGATACCGTTCTGTATGCACAGCATACTCTGAGCGATGTTCTTCTGCGCACAGCGTTTATCTTTTTCATGTACGAATTTATTGTTGTTGCCGGTGCCCATATAGGGGCTGCGTACATGAGTATTGACTTGCTCACTGTCGCAAGCAAGTTTCTTGTTGGCTGCCTGGCCCCTCCAATATTTGGCATTAGCCGGGATATTGCGGCAACCGCCATGTTGGCCTTCGCGCTTGTGTGGATCAGGTGCTCTCTATAGTTGAGCCTATGATCAAGCAGTACCCCTAGGCACTTTATGAAAGGCTTCGAATCGATGCTGTATTCTCCTACATGTATGGTCAGGCGCTCGACTTTCTTGCGGCTGCTAATGAGGACAGCCTCCGTTTTTTGGTCTGCTAATTCCAGACCTGATGAACGAAGCCATATCTTCACGTCGTTGATGGTGCTGTTGCAGTTTTGTGTCACCTCCTCTAGGGTTTTAGCCACTACTACCACCGCGATGTCATCGGCGTATCCGATTATGTCCACTCCTCTTGGTCTCCGCATACGTAGTACTGCATCATACATAATGTTCCACAGGGCAGGACCTAGAACTGATCCCTGTGGGACTCCTCCTGTAATTTTTTGTTTTTTCGGCCCTTCGTCCGTATCGTAGAAGAGGGTTCTGTCTTCAAAATAGCTTTTAATTATCTGGAGCAGATAGCTTGGCACCTGCATGTTCCTCAACGCTCTCGTGATTAAACCCCAATTCGCCGAGTTGAAGGCGTTCCTGACGTCTAGCGTAACCACGGCGCAGTACGGCTTATTGCCTCCTTCGTTTTTTCCTGAAACCGTATTGTCGGTCGGAAAGCCCGTTGTCTCCTTCGGTGTACTGGTCGAGTCTGTCCCGAATAATTTTTTCTAACACTTTCCCTTCTGTGTCTAACATGCACAGCGGTCTGTATGACGACGGTTGCTCTGGGGGCTTGTCGCCTTTTGGAATTAATACCAGCCTCTGTCATTTCCATTCCAGAGGAAACTTTCCTTCTAACAGGCACGTTGTGTAGAGGTCTGTAAAGGCCTCTGGTCTAGTTTTAATGGCTTCCTTCAGGACGAAATTTGGGATCCCGTCCATTCCGCTGCTTCCAGGACTTCTGCAGTTGTGACGGGTGGTATTGTTTCCGTGGGTTCCATTGTTATTATACGGGGAAGCTGCACGCTAGTATTCCTTGGGAATAGCCCGCTGACTATGGTACCACTTTTAAGTTTGCCCATGACTATTTTGTAGGCACTTCCTCACGGGTTATGTTGGAGGTCTTCTCTGATGATTCGGAAGATTCGGCTTTACTCTTTTTTATAAGTCTCCGAAGTTCTTTTCGTTTCCTTAGGAATTCTTCCCGTATCTCTTCGGAGTTTTCTCTTTGTCTTTGCCTTGCTCGCTTCTGGCGCCTTCGTAGTTTTAGGCAGTCTGCTCTTAGCTTAGCGATGCTGTCGTTCCACCAGTACACTGGTGTTCTCCCATTTCCGTTTCCTTTACGTGGCATGGATGCCACTAATAGTCGAGCATCTCTTTATCTACGTTCTTACTATTCCAGCCCAAATTTTGTACCTTTTCTGTGGCTTTTTGGTATTGGAACCGTCTTGGCTTTGTTGTCTCGAATATGATGGCCCGTTTATCACTATGTGTATAGAGGTCGGAGACTTTCCATTTTGTTTTCCTCGCTATGCTTCTGGTGGCGAAAGTTAGGTCTATGATTGAGCCAGCTCTACCGTTATTGAAGGTTTCTTTACTTCCTTGGTTGAGCAGAACAAGGTCAAGACTAGCAAACGCATCCAGCAATGCTTCACCTCTGCTGTTTGTCCTCGTACTGCCCCATTCGATTGCCCATGCATTAAAGTCTCCGCATACAATCGCTGGTGACTTTCCTCGTATATCAGCCACAAGTACATCCAGCATCCGTTGGTATTCTGCCATGTTCGCAATCGGAAGGACATAACAGCTGAAGAAGTGGATGCCCTTAATTTTGGCGTAGGCGAGATTCGGCTTTTTGTTTGCGTTTTTGCGCTCGATTGCATAGTTACCGCATGTCCATATCGCTGCTCTCTTGGTGGAGTCATCTACCCATCTTGCATTGACGTGGAAGGCTTTATACTGCTCGCATATAAGGGCTAGGTCTGCTTTTTCCTCTCTTACTGTCTGTATAAGCAGATCCTGTGCTGCTTCGCAATGGCTAAGATTTATCTGGATGCACTTCATTGTGTCTTTACCAGTTCTCGCATCGCGGTTTTGTATGCGGGGCACCTGTAACTACCACTAGCGTGGTTGTTTCCTCCCTTACGTTCTGGGTCGCATATTGCACATTTTGGGTCCGCTGTGCAATTTTTGGCAGTGTGTCCCTTGCATCCGCATCTTAGGCATATTCCTGTTCGATCTACCTCATTTTTGCAGTGCCTAGCAATGTGTACATACTCAAAGCACTTGAAGCATCTTGTTGCATCTAACCCATCCTATCTTTATACGTCCTGCAGCGATGATTATGTTTGCTACGTCTGCTGAGAGGTTGATAAGGGCAGTTTGTGTTCCGTCCCTTGTCTTTCTCAAGGATTTAATAGCATCCTTTGTGATGCTCGCTGCTGTTGGAATCTGATCCACTATTGCCGTGCAGATCTCCTCTGTGGTTGTCGCT
Source organism: Xylota sylvarum (assembly GCA_905220385.1). Taxonomy (NCBI): domain Eukaryota; kingdom Metazoa; phylum Arthropoda; class Insecta; order Diptera; family Syrphidae; genus Xylota; species Xylota sylvarum. The sequence continues at coordinate 39,893,868 of LR999959.1, forward strand.
TTATCTAGGTCGCGGATCTCGAACGTTACTCGTTGGCACAACGATTTTACGTTAGCTTCTGATTGGAGGATTTTGGACATATCTTCCTTGAATTTCGCGGTCTGTTCATCGCTTCCTCTCTTGAGCGATATAAGCAGCTCACCCTTGGCTGTCTTCCTGATCTTGTTTACGTTTTCCCAAGATCCTTAAGTTCAGGGTTCGCATGTTGAGCATGTTTGCGTAGGACAGCTCTCCCGTTTTCGCTATTACAATAGCATCAGGTCTTCTGGGTGTTCTTCGCGTCTTGCTGCTCTCGCAATCTCTCATCTCACGATCGGTTTTGCCTTTGAGAGGCTTTTTTTATCCACTTTCTTCTTCGCTCTCTCCACTTTTGACCAGTTTTCGTTGTCTGGTTCCTTTTGTTTTGGGACTTTGTCGGGGTTCTCCTTTATTGGTTTTCCCTGCGGTCCTATACTCGTTAGTGGCTTCTGCTGACGTTTCGAGCTCGAGGTTTCGGCCATTGGCTCCGGTTTCCTTTTGGCGTCCTGCGCCGGTTTCAGCCAGGGCGATGTCTGGGAAGCATTGTTCTTCCTGATAACCTCCTTTGCTCTGTCATCATGCATCTCAATTGCAGACAGCTCATAGAGCGCTTTGATGCTATCAATCGCATCTCTCATGGGCTGGTGGATGGAGCGCCTTCTCCCATTCTCTACCATGTCCACCAGGCTTTTTATCTGTTCTCCGTGTTTCCGGAAGACATAACTGATGAGTAGTCTCACTCCTCACTTCACTCTTTGGTGTGTTTTCAGGTCCTTGAGTGGATTGAGTTGCTGCCTGGCCTTTCGGTGACCTAGCTATTCTAGAACTCCTTAGAAAGGGGTTATCCTCGGTCTCCTTGTTCTCCATATTTCTATCGTCGTTTGAGTTTTTATTTGTTGTAATCATTGCAATTGGGTCCCCACTCAAAGTCGTTATCAATGTTCGGATGCGTAGTCACCTAAGATCCCATGGTTATCTTTGAAGCAGTGAGGCCATGCAAGGGTTGACTCAAGCCGTTATGGGGTTTTGTGCCAGAGCCAGATCGGTGCTAACCAGGAATGTTACATCTGGACCTACGCCACCAACTGAACGGCGACGAGACATTGAGCGTTCTTTGAGTCCTGCCAGGGTTTTAACGGGACGGGGGCGTTTGTAGCATTAGCCTGAAAGCCATTTCAACCGGATTTCACTCCTGCCTACCGAGGTAACAGAATACTACAAACGTCAGCCCTCATAGCTTATCGGTTCCGAATCATTTTCCAGTATACCATAATTAAGACCTTACTGGGCTCAGTCTTACGGCCATATTATTCACTCATTTTAACCGGTTTAAAAGTTACACCCGGATTAAAAGTGAGTTTAATAAAAAACATACAGAAAAGCTACAATCCGTCTGGAACGGATCGTATGATACCCTATCCTCCTCTCTATAAAGTGGGCATGGCCAAATTGCATATTGTACTCAAATATAGCTATAATGTGGAACGTTTGAGGATGTTACATGTAAAATTTTATCAAAATAGGTTTTTTGATGATAACGCCCCCAAAAAGTGGGCGTGGCCAAAACTTTTGTATGGGTGGATTGTAGGGAATCTGAATGCCTAAATATTTGGTCTTAACAAAATTTTTCGGTTTCATGTAATTTAGTGAAGTTATGAAAAAGTGGGCGTGGCAGTGGGCGGATTTCAAAAATGTTTACACTTGTACTGTATCTTTTTCTCAGAAGCCCAGATATGAAATTTCATCGTCCTAGCTCAAAATTTAAGGCCCAAAAAGCGGTGACATACGGACGGACGGACGGACGGTCATCGCTCAATCGATTTCGCTATTGATACTGATCACGAATATATATACTTTATAGGGTCTATCTCGATTATTTCTCTATGTTACAAACTGTGTGTCAAACTTAATATACCCTTAGGATAGGGTATAAAAATAAACCGAAGTTCATAATATTCACTCATTAAACCCGAACATAAACCCACTTTTTTAAACTTGACGGATGGTAATGAACGTCGGTATGCTATTCACTACCTACATACCGTTAACGGTTTATTTATTTAGTTTTCATTTTGCGACACCTTTACGCAATCATTCGCATGCCACTGGCAGAACAAGAGCGACTTGCCAAAGCGACTGCATTCGCCGAAATGGCCGATTTCCCCCGATGTATTGGAGCAATTGATTGTACCCATATTCGCATGAATTCGCCGGGAGGTGCAATCGTATGTACATATTTGTTTACATACCTTCTTTGCTTTTATTAACTTGATTTTGTTGTTATTCACAGAGTGAAGCATTTCGAAATCGCCATGGATATTTTTCATTGAACGTGCAGACGATTTCCGATGCTAATTTGCGAATCCAAAATGTTGTCGCCCGGTGGCCAGGTTCTGCTCATGATCAAACCATTTTCAGCCAGTCAAATGTCCACAAAGAATTGGAAATTGGTGTGTATGGCGATTATGTCATTGTTGCCGATAGTGGCTATGCGAATGCATTCTACCTTTGCACACCATTCACACGTCATCGGAACTTGGACCAACTCACGGTTGCAGAGAAGCAATACCAAACATACAGAAAAGCTACAATCCGTCTGGAACGGATCGTCTGATACCCTATCCTCCTTTCTATAAAGTGGGTGTGGCCAAATTGCATTTCGTACTCAAATATGGCTTTAACCTCGAACGTTTGAGGATGTTACATGTAAAATTTTATCAAAATCGGTTTTTTGATGAAAACGCCCCCAAAAAGTGGGCGTGGCCAAAACTTTTGTATGAGTGGATTGTAGGGAGTCTGAATGCCTATATATTTGGTCTTAGCAAAATTTTTCGGTTTCATATAATTTAATGAAGTTATGAAAAAGTGGGCGTGGCAGTGGCCGGATTTCAAAAACTTTTTCCACTTGTACTGCTTCTCCTTCTCACAAGCCCAGATATATAGTTTCATCCTCCTAGCTCAAAATTTAAGGCCCAAAAAGCGGTGACATACGAACGGACGGACGGACGGACGGTCGTCGCTCAATCGATTTCGCTATTGATGCTGATCACGAATATATATACTTTATAGGGTCTATCTCGATTATTTCTCTATGTTACAAACTATGTGTCAAACTTAATATACCCTTAGGATAGGGTATAAAAATCGATATTAACAACGCGTAACGTCGTTGAACGCCAGTATGGGGTTTTAAAGCGTCGCTTCCCGATTCTGGTAACGGGAATAAAACTTTATCGACTCGATTTAGTGCAGAAAGTTATTACTGTGTGCTGCATGCTGCACAATTTGTGCATTGATTTCAACGACGTCGATACAGATGATTTGCCGCTGCCATGAGAAGTGAATGAGCAAATGTTAAATGAAGTCGAACAACCTTCGTCACTACCCTCAACACCAACGCAAATCCGTCCTCATGCTCGTCCTGGTCGTGCTGTTCGTCGGCCATTCGCACGCGAAGTAATCGTAAATGTGTTTGCTGATAGACTGGCAGGAGGGTTTTTTCGTTAAAAACAAAATAATATGTAGTGTGTTTTTGTTCATTGCTTTTCATTAATTATATCTATTTGAATTCATTATATTATTTATTTATTTAAAAAGGAAAGGTAGCTATACGAGACTTTTATAATTGTTTGTATATGACTTCTGTTTCGGCACAGGGCGCATTATCAGCACCTTGTTCCGCATGAACTTCATTTGAATTTAATGAACTTTGTTCGAATGCGGAGAAAGATTGTCCGGTTGGATAACTAACATCATAGTTAATGGGGTTGGTGTTGTCCATTGCCCTAGCTACAATATCCGAGATATTTGTCTGTGAAAAAAAAGAAAATAAATAACAATCGAAATTAAATTGAAAGAAATAAAATACATGATTGCGGTGTACAAGTTAATCCACCTACAGCAAATTCTCAACATTCATTCATTTCCCATGCATCATATCCATAGTCAATCCACCTGCAGCATCCAACATTCATCTTCATTCATTTCCCATGCATCAGCTTCTCACGCAAGAAAAGCAACTTCAGCAGCCAACGGTGGACACCTGTTCTAATGCAAACGCCCGCAATCGATTCCTGGAAGCAGTCACCGATCGTCGCATTAGATTTAAGTTATCTGTCTTTTGTAGTTAGATTTTTAAGTCAGTTGTAATTAAGCATTCAAGAAATGAAGTTAATTTTTTTTAAGAAGATTTTTACTTAAAAACTTTAACTTACATCCTTAACTATGAGTGACCAAAATTCCGATTGTTTCTTTTTAATCGCTAGTTCTTCGGTTTTTATTTTCATGCATAGCTTGTGCCACTCGTTACGGCGTAGATTTTCGTCGGCCAGTAATTTGGACTTGTTTTCCAAGTATGTTTGTGCTGGGGTGGTTACGGAATTGGTCAGCGAAGTCGAACTGTTGGAATTTGAATTTTGAATTTCGTTTTCAGTGCCGTCAGCATTCCGTTTGCGACGACGCAGGCTTTGCGTAGCGAACATTTGTGATGCGCTGAACGGCAACGACGAAGCCGATGTTGTCGATGTCGACGGCATGGCAATTTCATCATGCGATGAAGCTGTTGCCACTGCATCCACTGTTAGAGCAGGGGTCGACAATGTAGCAGACGCCACCCCATTATCAAAGAAAATCGATGTCTGACTTGTTGTTGGCATTGATATCGTCTCATCGCCTGGATGTGCACCTCTGTCGACATCACTGTCAACCGGTTCGAGTCCTGCAAGCTTCACTTGCAGAGAAACTGCATATTTTTTCACCACTTCGGAAAGATCAAACGAAACCGACGGCGGTTTACGCGGTGGGAGGTGGCCGCCGCCAGTTGCTTGGGTTGATTCTTTCTGGAATTTGGAAAGTTTGTAGAGGTCATTCCGGATGTTGCTCGTCCGATCCCTAAGCTCTTTTTCTGTTCTTTGCTGTTTTAACGAAACTATATTATGAACAAAAATAATGAACAGCGAATGAATGGAATACTCACCACGACACCGGGAGAGGCATTAAACGACAACTCCCCATCGAGCGTCCACATTTGAGGATATCACAATGGACAACAGAAGGTCTGTTTCCATTTGTGAAAACCGTGTGGGGGCACTTCTGACCAAAAGTTATTTTTTTTGCAACATCCATATGTTTAGCTTTATAATTGGGTTTATGTCCATATAAACAATAAATTAAACTTCATGGTGTCTGCATAGAATGCTAAAAATTCTATGTTTTTGGCTAAACTGTCAAAGGTGGTTGTCTATGATGAGTGATCAGGTTGGTGGCGAGCTTCTATGTATCGAGGGGAGGCTAAGTGGATATGAGCATATTTTTCAAGTAAATACTTGTAAAGAAAGTAAAGAAGAAAGAAGAAGTTAAGTTGAGTTCAGTTTTCGTGAACAACAGAGAAGGTGCAGTGCGGGTGGCCAACACTACGGCCTGTGGTAGTTGTGTGTGCGGACAAAATTATTATATTATACAGTGGTTCATCAAGATTGTTTTGTTTGTTTTTTATTGCAAAATAGATTAATGTAATAAAGTCGTAAAGTGCAAAACTTAATCGAAAAGTATCATACCAGTGCCGTGTGTAGACTTTAAATCCATCCCACTGATTATACCTGGCGATCTTGAATCCAAAACGCCTCGCTTCAGTGCAACGTACATATGTAAGAGTCACAGATCACCCTGCACTACCCAAAAATACCCGCATCAGATCCAGCAACTCCATCTCAACATTTCTGTCGCACCAGCAACACGTGCTGTATCCAGAAGAAAATTCAGTAATACAAGATACCTACATGCTAGAAATTCGCCGAGAGCAAGAGTACGATCCAGTCATCATCAACATTATCCTCAGCGACCTCAACTCCAACCACCTGATCAGCAACACGTAGATATGCAACATGCAACACCTGTATCATCATCGTCAGCAGCCACAATGTCGCATCTTGTATCTTCATCAGTACAAGTTTTTATATTTTCCAGCCTATCTCAATCAGTATTCGTTGTGCCCATTAGAAAAAGTTAAGAAGTTAAGTAGTTCGCCGCTTAGCACCTGTCCATAACTTTTGTTCCGAACAGCTACCTACATACATATATCAAGGCAGCAGATTTAAACAAGCTATACAACGGGCTGGATGCATGCTGAGCTCAACATCGCCACACCCCTTGACATCTCTAGCAACATCCCGGTAAGTGAATGTTTGAACTTTCACACGTATATATGTATATGTACAGAGTATAAGTGCGAGCTTTAAATTTTTTTTATTGTCGGTTAACATTTATTCAATTCTGTTTATACCCTATCCTAAGGGTATAGTAAGTTTGACACATAGTTTGTAACATAGAGAAATAATCGAGATAGACCCTATAAAGTATATATATTCGTGATCAGCATCAATAGCGAAATCGATTGAGCGATGACCGTCCGTCCGTCCGTCCGTCCGTATGTCACCGCTTTTTGGGCCTTAAATTTTGAGCTAGGACGATGAAATTTCATATCTGGGCTTCTGAGGAAAAGATACAGTACAAGTGTAAAAATTTTTGAAATCCGCCCACTGCCACGCCCACTTTTTCATAACTTCACTAAATTATATGAAACCGAAAAATTTTGTTAAGACCAAATATTTAGGCATTCAGATTCCCTACAATCCACCCATACAACATTTTTGGCCACGCCCACTTTTTGGGGGCGTTTTCATCATAAAACCGATTTTTGGGCCTTACATTTTTAACTAGGACGCTGAAATTTCATATCTGGGCTTCTGACGAAAAGATACAGTAGAAATGTAAATTTTTTTTTACATCCGCCCACTGCCACGCCTACTTTTTTATAACTTCACTAAATTATATGAAACCGAAAAATTTTGTTAAGACCAAATATTTGGGTATTTAGATTCCCTACAATTCACCAATAGAACAGTTTTGGCCACGCCCATTTTTTGGGGGAGTTATCATCAAAAAACCTATTTTGATAAAATTTTACATGTAACATCCTCAAACGTTCGACATTATAGCTATATTTGAGTACAAAATACGATTTGGCCACGCCCACTTTATTGACGGATTGTAGCTTTTTTGTATGTTTTTGATTATTAATTAACTAATTAATACCGATTTAGTTTTGGGCCGACATGCGTATCACACAAGCTTAGTTTTTTTTTTATTTTGTCATATGTATAATATGTATATAAATAACGATGGTTGAATTTCATGCGTAAGCATAGTGTAGTAACAGTAAGATTTATTATACCTACAAGTACCTATGTATGTACTCGTAGGTACATCTTACAGAAAAAAGAAAGGTACCATTTAGCAAAAGTTCGAAATATTTAACTTGATAGCTGTAAGATTTACTTTTACCTACATCCATACATATTTAGATAGTAATGGTTATGAATAAAACGTATGCAATATTTCATGAAGTATATCTAAAGATATTTTAATTGAATCGCTGTACATATTTATAGATGTTCTTTGACGCATTTATAATATTGGGAAGTGTGTTCTAGTGGATCATGACATCCTTTTTGTAAATTTTAAGTGGTGGAAGGGATGAATCCTAGGACTTCCTGGATGCAGACGACCTAGAGGTTTACCGAGGAGAATCGTGTTCGGGGCTGCCACAAGAATCGAGTGGCGTGGTAGCCAAGGTAGTATCGCAATGTCATGCATAGGGACTTAGGTACATATGTATGATCTTGTGATGCTGGGGTGGGTACACTCTGAGAGACATTAACCTTTTACTCTCTCTTATCGGAAATCCTCAAGACTTTGGTGTAAAATACTTTTCAATTCGGGTACCCAATTTTAAATTTATTCAGATACCTTCATCGATTCTGCAGGCATGTAAAAACGTAACACCTTCCGACGGCACATCAGCAAGAACCCTCCCATTCCGACGAGCTAGGACGAGCTTAGAGCTAGCATGCCTGATGCTGTTAGTGATTCGGACATCCTTTCATCGCAGTTGCCTGGACTGGCTCGAGGAGTCGTGTGGCCTCGGGTCATAAAGGTAACGCATGCGATGGAAGGTTATATTTCAAAGGCGGTCGTTAAATCATCAGCTCTTACGAGCGTTGGCAGTTACGGTACGACCCGGCTTCAGTGTATCTGCAGCCGATCCTTATTTATTTCGTTACAACCGCTTTCCTCTTTTTGCTGGCCTTTGTTTCGGCTCTTTTTCATGATCACTGCTGCTGTCCTCATCCTTTACCTTACCACATTTGATTTTTCGTTCCATCTCAATTTAAAATTAAAGAAAACTTATTGGCACACAACAAATCAAATCAATTTTCAATTTTCAAAATTAAAAAATGTGACAAACAACACAAAAATTGGGTTTAAATCGGTTTAAAAATCAGTTTAAATTGTTTTAAATCTGGGTTAAATGTATCTTTAACCTAGCGGGTTTAATGAATGTTTTTGAGTGAATATTATGGATGTAGGTTTAAATTGTCGGGTTTAAAAAATGCGGGTTAAATAGTCGGGTGTAAGTTTAACTTAAACGTGATTTACACCCGATCTCGCCATTTAAGTCGTTCTGTATCCCTCGTGGCTACCTCACAGGTAGATGCTACACGTTGCGGCGGGTTCATCTGGGTCTCGCCAGTTACTTAGCTGGAAACTAAACATTATACAGCGGGCAAAGAGAGCTTGTGTGGACTTTTATTTTTATGCTTGCAGTAAAACTTTCGTTAAGAGGTGGGGACTTCGCCCGAAGATGATCATATGGATGTACACAGCTGTGGTGCGTCCTATACTGTCCTATGGATCGTATCGTTAAGACAAATGTAATATAAAATTGGGAAATAAATAAAAAAAAAATATGTAACTATCTCAGATTTACCCACCTTCTTTATGTTTTCCGATTTCGTACCTAATTGGCTTCGCTTAAAAACAATATATATGTATATATGCACTTTGCATATTAGTTTTTTTATTATACATTTCATTTATTATACACGAACTTTTGAATATAAATTAAATTACATGTAATATGAATATAAGAAGATCAACATTACGAGCTTAAACTAAAATGCATAAAAATGGAATAGACATCAATGTAGATACTTACTTTTACCTAAATTTATTTTAATTACAAATTTATTTATTTTTATTTATATTATTTTTACTTATATACATATAACTAAATCAATTTTTGTACATCATTCTTCTGTTTTTTTTGTACATTGCTTTAATTGATACTACATCTTGAATTGAATGTTATGTAACTTACATATTGTCTACATACACATATGTACATATCTACTTACATACCTGACATTTTCGGTAATATAAACTGCAGTTTATTTAGTTGGCGGACCAAGTCACAAGAAACATTTAGGTATATGTAGATGTCCTAAGCAAACCTGAATTGATGATTTATTTGGCGCAACACACCCATGCAAAAGATCACAAGGCTCAGCAGTTCACAACCGTTCAAATCTAAAGTTTTATTTGGGCGTTGCTGCTTCGACGTTTTAGACTTTATATACATAGGTAAAATATATCAGGTTGGCAACTAAGTACTTGCCTATTTCACACATCGATTTCTTTGCCCATATTTATGTATACCCTATCCAAAGGGTATATTAAGTTTGACACATAGTTTGTAACATAGAGAAATAATCGAGATAGACCCTACAAAGTATATATATTCATGATCAGCATCAATAGCGAAATCGATTGAGCGACGACCGTCCGTCCGTCCGTCCGTCCGTATGTCACCGCTTTTTGGGCCTTAAATTTTGAGCTAGGAGGATGAAACTACATATCTGGGCTTGTGAGAATTTTTGAAATCCGGCCACTGCCACGCCCACTTTTTCATAACTTCATTAAATTATATGAAACCGAAAAATTTTGCTAAGACCAAATATATAGGTATTCAGACTCCCTACAATCCACTCATACAAATTTGCGTTTTCATCAAAAAACCGATTTTGATAAAATTTTACATGTAACATCCTCAAACGTTCGAGGTTATAGCCATATTTGAGTACGTAATGCAATTTGACCACGCCCACTTTATAGAGAGGAGGATAGGGTATCAGACGATCCGTTCCAGACGGATTGTAGCTTTTCCGTATGTTTTCAAATACTTTATAGAGTCTATCTCGATTATTTGTTATATTATTTATAAGTATATAATATATACTTTATAGAGTCTATCTCGATTATTTCTCTCTATACATTATGTATATTCGTGATCAGCATCAATAGCGAAATCGATTGAGTGATGACCGTCCGTCCGTCCGTCCGTATGTCACCGCTTTTTGGGCCTTAAATTTTGAGCTAGGAGGATGAAATTTCATGTCTGCGCTTGTCATGATAATGACATAATTTCATAAATTCTCTTTCCCATTTCTCATGTATTCATATTTCTTATCATTGCACTCAGCATAAAAAATATTGTCCCAGACAGACAGCAGAATGTAAGGTGTCTTATTGCTGTCTGGCTATTTTGTTTTCGTCTGTCTACACCTTAGTAATTAAACTCTTGTAAATTATTTTGTATAGTTAGCAATATTTTAGTATTTAAGATCATGTTAATTAAGAAATAAAGTCAGTTCTTTTCGAACCAACACAAATCAACGTCTTCATTTTTGACTTCCCCCCACCAGTGGTAAGGGGTCATAATAATAGAAATATATTATATTGCTTACATTCATCATCATAACATTTGGTCCTTCGAAGCCAACAAAAGCGAAACCGGGGCTTTAACACTGGTTTAATACATTAGATTTACAGTCAGTAAATCTGTAGCGTTATCGTACGTAAAACTTATAATAGCGTTACCAAGGCTAAACATTGGTAAATCATAACATAAAATATTTTTTAAAGCGTTGCCAGGACTAGTAACACTGGTAGTGAAATGAAAAGTGAAATACAAAAAAGGTGAAACAGTGCTAAATTATAAACAAATAATGATCGATGGAGGATTACGAAATTTACATTATTGTTGCTAGGCAGAAGGCCTTAGCGCAAGAGTTAGAAAGAGCGCAAATAAACTTTGGAAAAGATAGCGCATCTCGGAAAACAGTTCAGTATAAAACTGACCGAATCGCGAAAGTCGACGGAATTTGGAAAGAGTTCGAGGCAAACCATAAGAAAATTCGAGGTGTCGTAAAGCCTGATACTTCATATATGCAGGCAAACACATTCGAAGTCGTTAAATCGATATATAAACATACAGAAAAGCTACAATCCGTCTGGAACGGATCGTATGATACCCTATCCTCCTCTCTATAAAGTGGGCGTGGCCAAATTGCATTTTATACTCAAATATAGCTATAATGTCGAACATTTGAGGATGTTACATGTAAAATTTTATCAAAATTGGTTTTTTGATGATAACGCCCCCAAAAAGTGGGCGTGGCCAAAACTGTTCTATGGGTGAATTGTAGGGAATCTAAATACCCAAATGTTTGGTCTTAACAAAATTTTTCGGTTTCATATAATTTAGTGAAGTTATAAAAAAGTAGGCGTGGCAGTGGGCGGATGTAAAAAAATTTTACACTAGTATTGTATCTTTTTCTCGGAAGCCCAGATATGAAATTTCAGCGTCCTAGTTAAAAATTTAAGGCACAAAAATCGGTTTTGTGATGAAAACGCCCCCAAAAAGTGGGCGTGGCCAAAACTTTTGTATGGGTGGATTGTAGGGAATCTGAATGCCTAAATATTTGGTCTTAACAAAATTTTTCGGTTTCATATAATTTAGTGAAGTTATGAAAAAGTGGGCGTGGCAGTGGGCGGATTTCAAAAATTTTTACACTTGTACTGTATCTTTTTCTCAGAAGCCCAGATATGAAATTTCATCGTCCTAGCTCAAAATTTAAGGCCCAAAAAGCGGTGACATACGGACGGACGGACGGACGGACGGACGGTCATCGCTCAATCGATTTCGCTATTGATGCTGATCACGAATATATATACTTTATATGGTCTATCTCGATTATTTCTCTATGTTACAAACTATGTGTCAAACTTAATATACCCTTAGGATAGGGTATAAAAAGCTAAGAATAGACTTGGAAAATATTGTTCCACCATCGGCAGAAACCGAAGTCCAAACATACAGAAAAGCTACAATCCGTCTGGAACGGATCGTATGATACCCTATCCTCCTCTCTATAAAGTGCGCGTGACCAAATTGCATTTTGTACTCAAATATGGCTATAACCTCGAACGTTTGAGGATGTGACATGTAAAATTTTATCAAAATCGGTTTTTTGATGAAAACGCCCCCAAAAAGTGGGCGTGACCAAAACTGTTCTATGGGTGAATTGTAGGGAATCTGTATACCTAAATATTTGGTCTTAACAAAATTTTTCGGTTTCATATAATTTAGTGAAGTTATAAAAAAGTAGGCGTGGCAGTGGGCGGATGTAAAAAAAATTTACACTTGTACTGTATCTTTTTCTTGGAAGCCCAAATATGAAATTTCAGCGTCCTAGTTAATAATTGAAGGCCCAAAACTCGGTTTTGTGATGAAAACGCCCCCAAAAAGTGGGCGTGGCCAAAACTTTTGTATGGGTGGATTGTAGGGAATCTAAATGCCTAAATATTTGGTCTTAACAAAATTTTTCGGTTTCATATAATTTAGTGAAGTTATGAAAAAGTGGGCGTGGCAGTGGGCGGATTTCAAAAATTTTTACACTTGTACTGTATCTTTTTCTCAGAAGCCCAGATATGAAATTTCATCGTCCTAGCTCAAAATTTAAGGCCCAAAAAGCGGTGACATACGGACGGACGGACGGACGGACGGACGGACGGACGGACGGACGGACGGACGGACGGACGGACGGACGGACGGACGGACGGACGGACGGACGGACGGACGGTCATCGCTCAATCGATTTCGCTATTGATGCTGATCACGAATATATATACTTTATAGGGTCTATCTCGATTATTTCTCTATGTTACAAACTATGTGTCAAACTTAATATACCCTTAGGATAGGGTATAAAAAGAAGTGCCAAGGACTTCCAAAGACGACACCCAGCGGCTACACCTTAAAAAATTAGAAATCAAAATTGGAGCCATAATAAGAACGATAGAATCATTCGAGCGGACATTTGAAAATTACTCGAGGGAAGTATACGAGTATCAACAAAGGATGCTTCTAGATCAATGGAGAAACCTAACCGAATTGCATGAAGAATTCCTTTCAAATGCAACTGCTCAAGATTATAAGACCTCATATGTAACCGAAAAGAGGTATGAAGGTGTCCAAGAAGATGTCAATAACTGCCTATTTCAAATGGCTTCCAAATCCTCAGCAACTCAAATAGCCAAAGAGTCCCCCTCTAACTCAGAAGTGCGACTACCGCAGCTTAAAATTCCCGTATTCAAAGGGAATTACTTAGAATGGCAGTCGTTTTGTGATATCGATACGGCAATGAGAGGAAAATCGTATCAATGCACTTAGAGAGAATGTTCAAAATTGGCTATCACGGCAACCAGTCCTCTGCAAGTCATCTAAAAGCTATTTTAGATGCAAATAAAAAAGGCCTTGCGGCTTCAAAAAAGCATGGGGTTCGAGACATCATCCTGGGGACCCATTATAGTTCATCTCATCGTAAAGGGATTGGACTCGGAAAGCAGAAATCTTTTTGAACAAGGGATTAAAAGTCCAAACAAGGTTCCCTCACAAGAAGAACTCTTCGATTTTCTGGCCAGAAGGTATCAGGCATTAGAGGTATTAGCTCCATCTCGTCAAAGACTCCAAAAGGAAGAAAATAAAGGTGCTGTTCGAAATTACCATCTAGCAGCAAGGCTCAGTTGCATTTTTTGTAAGGGTAATCATAATATTTACTCCTGCAACAAGTTCATGGGCTGGACACCAAACGAGAGATATGAGCATGTTAAACAGGCCAAACTTTGCATCAATTGTCTAAGACATGACAAAAAGATCACCTGCTCAAGTCTGCGAACTTGCAAGCAGTGCAATAAAAAGCATCATACACTGCTTCACCAAGAACATTACACTGGAAGACATCAGATCAATCCAACCAACGCTGCGTCATTTAAAACCCCACCTGTTCAAACGCATTATGGTCATCAAAGCCAAAGTGTGTTACTAGCCACAGCTATCGTTATTGGCACCAACATTGATGGACATCGCAAGGAATTGAGGGCACTCATAGATCCAGGATCCCAAGCGACACTTATTACAGAGCAAGCTGTCCAGTCGCTACGCTTGCCGAAACAGAAGATCTACGCAGAAATCAGTGGTTTAGGTGCAACGGACGCTGGGACAGCACGATCCACCTTGGACGTCACAATTGAACCAAGATTTAAATCAAATTTCAAGCTCGCAATCTCAGCGCTTGTGTTACCAAATCTTACCAAACTAATGCCCGATAAAAACGACATCACTACGATTCCTACCCAACTCAAAAAAAGGCTGAGAAGGAGAAGCAGTAAATTGGTTTGAAATATGTACATATATCATATATCTGAAAGCAGAAATTCATATTAATACATTATGTACAGAAGTATGTATGTATACAGGAAACAGTTTCAGTTTTCAATGTTCCAATAAAAACAATAAGTGTCCTTTACAAAGCGAAATAAAGCCAAATTTTTGAATTTGGCCCTAGTTCCCTTGGTCTTATTTCACGGCACCTTATAATTATTTTCTCCACTGTATGTCACTGTGTAATACCATTGTATATAAAACTAATAGTACTATCACTTGAGGAAATCGATGGCCTCTAGCGGTCGAAGTAAAGGATCCGTCGCTGAGTACCACAAAAATATTACGCTCTTTTGCCTCAACAATTTGCATATGCTCTCATAGGCTTAACACATTTTCACTCTAATCTAACCAATCCCATGCCAGTAACTACGCACAAACCCACTCCGCATAAACATCACGCTGTGTCGAGTAAGATAGATCTTTGCTATATGAATTAACTCGTCGACCAACCCAACGCAGTGCTACACTGCCAGATGCCTTGGTAGGTGTACTTTCCTCGAGCATGTAAATCTGAGCGATATTGACAATGGAACGAAAGGAATATGCTCAAAAAAATAAAAAATACACACACACCTAGCACGTTCCTTTTTGCATATAATGTTTTCTATATGCTGTGAAGTCTTTGGGATGTGTGTGTGTTTATTTCATTGCAAATAACTCATCCACCTGAGCCATTGGCAATGCAGTTTTTTTTTCGAATTTTTGTTATACATATTTTCTGTTTTTCATTATTACTTGCACCTATACCTATAGCGCAAGTATTGGTTTCGTAAAAAATTTCGAACTCGAGATTTTAATCAAACTTGACATTACTATGATGGAGAAGTTCAAAAAAGTGGATCCGGCAATTCCGTCTGTCTGTCTGTCTGTATATTCGACTGCAGCCAGCCTAAACGGGTGGACGGATTTTCTTCAAACTTCATATCTGAGGTCTGTGGGATGATCCCTAGAGGCGAAATTGGAATTTTCATTCTACCCTAAAAATGAAGGGTACTTTACTTATGGCCGATTTTACTAAAAATGGATTTTCTCGAAAACGGCTCTAATGATTTTGATAAAATTTCATATGTGAGTTAGTTTGGGAATATCCTATTAGATGGCATTTTTACGCGAAAAATGCGTATAACGGTAATTTTAGAAATTGACTGTTTCTCAGCTATTTCTTCAGTGATTGGGCTTAAAATTAATATCTGAGGTTGGTATGATAAATGCAAAGATATGACGTACCAAAATGTTAAAACTGCAATACCCACTTTTGAAATATTTAACTTTTTAAAAAATTTTACTAGAAATCGAAAAAATTTGTTAAAACAAAATTAATAGGCATTGAAGTTCTCTATAATTCACCTGAACACTATATACGGCCACGCCCACTTTTTGAGAGCATTTTTACAAAAGAACAATTTTGTGAAATATCCAAGATACGTATGTAGGATCAGTTCCATATTATCAATTCCATCGAAAATGCAAAATGCCACGCCTTTATTAGGCTTCATGTGTAAAAAAAACAAGCCTTGAATTACAGTTCTTATAAGATTGCAATAAGGTGCAAGTTCGTACGACCGAGTCGTGCACTTTATTTTTTTTTTGGAGCGCTTGAGATTGGCACTATGTAGCCAATATGTAATTCGAGCTGAAGTCTCCATTTACTTAAATCTATAGCACAGAGCCATGGCGGCTTTCTTAACTCGCTCCAGGATGTTGGTATTCTAGCTTAATTTACTATCGAGGATTGGGCCTAAGTACTTGACCTTGCACCCTACCCCTTCCAGGATTAGAAGCAGTTCGCTCACCACTAACTTCCAAAGAAGAAAGGAGTGTACTTAACTTCCTTATAGTGTACCCCCACTGACCCCTACTGACGTACCTCCAAACTGAGACCTCGGCCAGTTTTAAGTTGATGAACCTATTACTAAGAAACTAGTTCACCAGTGCGCCAATCGGCCGGCGTCTCAATTCCAAGGTTCGACAGTGCGCCTGTAATTGCCTCTGACTCGACGTTGTTAAACGCTTCCATCATGAGGGAAAGTTTATCTGTGCATAATATGTTGACATTACCTAATTATGTAGTTACATTTAGAAGCTTTGAAGATCTCAAGTTTTCCTTAGCTACGTATGTCCATACACACCTACTGACATACATATGTATGTGGGGTGCCATTAAAGATCGATGTAATGCGACAATCCAGAGACAATTCGAAAATGTATTGAAAATTGGATTGACAGGATGGCCTATTGCCATATTCCATTATTAAGCGGAAGGATTACTCTTCTCAATAAAGCAACAATTGTTGGAAAATACCTAAAAGGTGGCCAATGTCCTTCAACTTTCAACAATTCCTGACAGACTTCATAAATCTCAATGAAGGTACACATGACTTCACAGTCGTCACTATCTTATCAGCTTCCATGAAAATGCACTTGTAACTGCCCTAAATGAAAAATTAAGGACTATTGATGTACACACTTTATATA
Source organism: Xylota sylvarum (assembly GCA_905220385.1). Taxonomy (NCBI): domain Eukaryota; kingdom Metazoa; phylum Arthropoda; class Insecta; order Diptera; family Syrphidae; genus Xylota; species Xylota sylvarum. The sequence goes on from LR999959.1 coordinate 39,910,825, forward strand.
CGATCATTACTAATGACAATATAGCATGCAATGATGGCTCGAAATCAGGAATTCTGGATATTTTTTTTATAATTGTTCATTTCGCTTGGAATAGGTTGTCGATACATAGATACATATGTACATACATACATAGTGTATAAGTACATAAGGTCATCGGTGATCATCCTACTCCCTCACACCTCCACTATAAAGTTTTTCTCATGCTTGTACCCATTTCTTTGCTTTGTGCCGAAATTTTAATTCTTTGTATGCAAAATTCCTAATCACACCACCATCCCACTGAGACAAAAGTTTTTCATCCCTTAACCAGACCACCACTACCTAATTAGAAAAACCTACATCTTTTTATTGAGCGGGGAAAATGAAATAGTAATAACCTGCTCAATGCTCATAATTTTGTTTCAGTTTCTTAACTCATTTTCTTGGCAAAGTCATTCACTCAGTTGCGTAACATGTGGACAAAAATTCAGAGTGAAAATGGAAACCCAAAACCGGTTTTGCTTACTTTGTTTGCACTCATTACTCACTCATCCTGTCATTATAACTCCGTTCTCAGAGAGCGATAACATCTTTCTTTGCTTGCGAGAAACGAGAACACGCCACCTAGGCGGTCGAAGCGGAAAAGAAAAAATATCGCTTAATGATAGTACCTACTATAAGTTTCATATATGGATTCAATTCATGAAACCATCAACAAGCTAAGCTCTAAAGGTATTGCTTCCTCTCCCGTTCCCTGCTCTACAGAATAACATGATAATGCCCCTATCCACACAGCGAGAACGGTAAAACAGTTGATTGAGAGCCAAAATGTTCAGATGCTGGTGTGGCATCCATACTCCTCTGACCTAAATATCATAGAGAATGTGTGGGGACTTCTTTCACGTAAAGTATACGAGTCAGGGAGACAATTTGAAAACAAAAAGTCATTAATCGAAGCAATTAAAAAAGCCTGGACCGAAATTTCCGCTTCAATACCTGAAAAAATTGTATGGTTCTATACCAAATCGAATCTACAAGACTCTATTAAAAAAGGCAGCAATTATTGTTGTTACAATCCTACTTATACAAAAGTGCAAAATAAATCATTAAATTACAATAACTATTCTTGTTTTATTCCATTTCATTCGTTGAACCTTCATTCGTTTTTATGAATGCATTTGCTCAAGCTAGTGTGTGAGAATAACGGCAAGCTTTAAGATAAATTTTTTTCTCTCAAACTAAGCGTATAATGATGCTCTTTCATAACATACATATATAACAAATATGTGTCATTGCAATATACATATGTATGTGAAGAGAGGCTAATAGTAAGGTGAAAAAAAGTTAAACCTATTCAGATGAGCGGCAGTGTATGTATATTTTCTTGTATTGCATATTTTTTCTTTGTACATTCCTTATTGACACAGGCGCAGATATCACCTTGATAAAATCGCAAAACCTTCCAAAACGAATAAGAAATGATAGTATAAATTGTGTCATATCCACAATCGCTGGAAATACACTGAACGCACTTGGGAAAACTGGAATTCACAACAGATAAACAGACACCATAACCCTGGACCACGCTATCCAAGTGATGGACGATAAAATAAACCTGCCATATGACGGTATATTAGGCAATGATTTTCTAACTAAATACCAATATAAAGGGAATTATGAAATGGGTCAATTAGAATCGAAAATAAAAAAGGGCAATACGAAAATACAAGGAATAACTAAACAGGAAGAACAAAAGAGTGAGGAGAATCAAGGTGCTGCCTACGGATAATCCTAGCAATAAAGAAAAGAAAATGGACGTGCTATTCAGTAGCCAAATTATACTGATTTAGCCATATACCAGGACACGGATATGGAAAATACTAAACAGGCATGAGAATCAAAATTCGTTTCTGCTTGTTTACGGACCGAAACGGAAGATTCAATAAAACTCAATACTTAGCAAGCGATAAAACAAAACTGAACTTCTAATCTCCCACGAGTTTGGAAATCTGAGAACAAAAGAAAGAAAAATAAAGAATGAAAAATTAAACCCAGCAGATAGTAAGACTGAGTTCAAAAGAAGCCCAGCAAACAGTGAGACTGAGGTAATAACAAAATTACCAGATAATAAGACAGAGGACAAAAGAAGCCCAGCAATCAATAAGACTGAGAAGTTTGACACAAAATCCTACAATTTCTTATAATTTTGCAATTTACGCTAACGAATAGAAAGCACGACTGCAACACGGCTACCTAGCAGCAAGAAAAATGTTGCAAGAATGAAAAAAAATAAACAATACTTTGGCCACAACACGAAGCTAAAAATATTCAATGTAGGAGACAAGGTTTTCATGAAAAACCAGATTTGGGATGGCCCAAACGAGGTACTAAAAATCCTCTCCGACGAAAACACCATAATACAAGTCGGAAAAAGATCTAAATTAGTACATAACAACAACTTACAATTGCTACAAGAATAACACACACCCATAAGAAACATTAATAATAACAAACCCCATTAAAAAAAATTTCTTATGTTCTTGTCACAACCACAGAATGGAATGGTACAATTTCGAACCCAACTCCAGATGGATTTTAGTCAATATAATATCCAGCACCCAATTTCCGCTATAACAAGGAATAAGAACGGATATCCAAATCCCATATGTGATCCACAGTCCTCTCGTCTCAATAATTCATACGATAATCCATAGAGATAAAGAGAGAGTACTCCTGAAAGACTGCCCCTACTCCAACGGAACCTACGTAAATAATGAAAGGAAAGATGCAACTCCTGTTCGACTATTATTTGGAGACGTTAAAGAAAAACCAATTTTACAAAACCAGACATAGGACAAGTTTCACAAGCCAACATTTGTTATTGTTTAGTCACTATACCAATTCCTTTGAGAAGTAAAGAAAAAAAAAACAAAATTTAATAGGTATAGCCTTGCCACCTGGCGACAACAACAAAGACGAAATTAAGACACTCATAATAGAAATATTCAAACACGAACAAACGACTATTTACATTCACACCGACACTAGAACCTTAGTAGAGAAACCAGAAGAAATAGCACAAGTACTGCACGAGAACCACGAATCACCGTTTGGAGGACATCAAGGGGTAACACGAACAGCGAAACGAATAAAGCAAACATATTACTGGCCAACTATCACAAAGGATACGGCAGAATACATCCGCAAATGTGAATCGTGTCAGAAGAATAAGTCATTTAAAAATACAAAAATCCCCATGAGAATAACTACCACAAGCAAAACTCCATTCGAGCGAGTAGCCCTGGATATTGTGGGTCCACTGCCTACCAGTCACGACAATAACAAATACATATTAACCTTCCAGGATGACCTTACCAAATTTAGCAAAGCAATACCAATATCTAATGCAGAAGCTACAACAATAGCCCGCAAGCTAATCGAACGAATAGTACTAACGAAGGTACTAACTTCCTTAGCAATCTCTTCAAGGAAATATGTAAGGTTCTAAAGACGAAGAAATTACAGACCACCCCGTACCAACCACAGACTAACGGCGCACTTGAACGTAGCCACAAGACTTTAGCCGAATATCTCAGACATTATGTAAATCAAGACCCACTCACTTGGGATACATGGCTCCCATACGCTACATTCGTATACAACACTACACCACACAGCAGCACAACTTACAGCCCACACGAATTACTATATGGATACCCCGCATGAATACCCAGTTCCCTCAGTTAAACACCTCAGACTTTATACAACTATGACAACTACGCTAATGAACTTAAAGCACTTTTACAATATGGATATAAGATAGCCAGAGAACTGCTATACAAAAAAAAATAAAGTCCACGACTGGGTCGTACGTACTTACACCTTAATGCTATAAGTTTAAAATCGTATAAGCACTGAAATTCATGTTTTTTTTTGTAAAAACGCCATCCTAAAGTGGGCGTGGCCATATATGATGTTAAGGTGAATTGCAGAGATTTCCAAAGCCTATGAACTATGTTTTAACAATTTTTTTTGATTTCTAGTAAACATTTTGAAAAAGTAAAATTTTTGGAAAGTGGGCGTGGTAGTTTGCATTTGTCATATCCACCTCAAATATTAATTTTAAGCCCAATTTCTGAAGAAATGGCCGATATACACCCAATTCGTAAAATTACCGTTATACGCATTTTTCGCGCAAAACGTGGTATACCACCTACTAGCATATGCCCAAACTAACTCACATATGAAATTTTATCAAAATCGTTAGAGCCGTTTTCGAGAAAATCCATTTTTAGTGAAATCGGCCGTAAGTGTATTTTACTTAATTTTGAGGTTAGAACGAAAATTCCAATTTCACCTCTGGGGATCATCCCACAGACCCCAGATATGAAGTTTGAAGCAAATCCGTCCACCCGTTTAGGCTGCAGTCGAATATACAGACAGACAGACAGACGGAATTGGCGGACCCACTTTTTTGGACTTCTCCATCATAGTAATGTCAAGTTTGATTAAAATCTCGAGTTCGAAATTTTTCACGAAACCAATACTTGCCCTATAGGTATAGGTGCAAGTAATAATGAAAAACAGAAAATATGTATAACAAAAATTCGTAGGTGCAAGTAATAAAACGAAAATATACTGCGACAAAAAAAATTGGACAAAACGATTCAATGAAGGAGACAAGGTTTTGATGAGAAATCAAACAAGACAAAACAAATTTTCAAGTCTATGGGATGGACCGTATGAGGTGCTTAAAATCCTCTCAGACGAAAACACAGTAATAAAAATTGGAAAAAAATCAAAACTTATACACAACAACAACTTACAACTTCTACATGAATAACAACATTCAACAACAATCGCAAGCTTTTTTTTTAAAAGAAAAAAAAATAATTTATTTCTTCTTTGCTTAACTACAGGATGGAAACCTACGATTACGAACCCAACTAGAAATGGATTTTAGTCAATATAGTATCAGGCACCCAAATTCCGCTACAACAGGGAATAACAAAAATCGGTAACGGGTACCCAAATCCCATACGGATCCCCAGTCCTATCGTAAATATCAATAATTCATGCAGTGATCCATATAGATAACACGAGAGTACTCTTGAAAGACTGCCCCTACTCCAACGGAACCTACGTAAAGTTTTTGTAAATCTTTAGGAATAAAAAGAATCACATAAGAGATGAAATTTCCCAAATTTGCTGGTTTAATTAACGACACAAATCTATACACCCACAAACAACGCATATCATACACACATCTTTTTACCGACACTAATTGGTGCAACACTCAGGATCACTCTAATAGAACAAAACCTTGTAATATACTTTGAAGAACTTGGAAAAGTAGAACTATATTCCAACGAATGGAAATGCAAATATACCACTATATTATGATCTAGATAAATTTTCAGCGGCTCTTGCCCTTGCTGATTATTATGTTTATGAAATTAAGACACTATGTAAACTCATATGTACATATGTATTACAACTAATGACCGAAAAGAGCTCTGGTCAACGTAATAGTATGTAAGTTATCACCCTAAAGATTCACACCCGGTCATGGATCCCTCACATGACCGTGGGAGCAATCATTATTTTGCACTACACAGCACAGCCACCTGAGTTTCCCACACATTGCCCGTGCACCTGATCTCAATTCCCAGAATCACCGACACAGTTGAGTCTACAGTTCCTGGAAGCGAACATCCAAGCTGCTGACCCGATGTCTACCCTGCACTCTTAACATGTTGTTTTTTTGCTTTGTTTGCCTTGTTGCAAGAGCCTTGGATCTTCAAAGGAAGGATTAGAGGTCTACCTGAAAGTATTGCCACTTCACACTATGTGCGATCTGGTGAAAGAGCTAGATCTTGTATACTGGTGAGGCACGGAGTCAAAACGCTTATGCTGCCGCAACTTTGTGTCCCAGACCTTGTCGCTGTGCGAGTAGGAGCAGGTGCGGGCAGCTTTGTCATAGCATCGGTATACCTGCCATATGACTCCCCAGAGCCTCTTCCAACAAAAGAGGTCGAGTATCTGGTAAATGTCTGCAGGGGTAAGAGCGAAGATGTAGTGATTGGTTGCGATGCTAATGCACACAGTACTGTGTGGGGAAGCACCAACGATAACTACAGACGAGAAGCTTTATTCGAATTTGTAGTATGCAAAAAGCTAACTATTCTTAACAGAGGAACAGAACCGACCTTTGTGGATGCGAGATGAAGGGAAGTGATTGATGTGACTCTGTGTAGTAATAGAATGCTTGATAGAATATCAGATTGGAAGGTAATGGATCAGACAATGATGTCGGACCACAGAGCCATCTCATTTGATGTTCGATACGGATCTAAAAGAAAAAAAGATCGGAAATATGTCAGGATTCCCAGGAACACGGACAAAGTAAAATACCAGGAAGTGTTACGGGATAAACTGAATGGGAGGGTACCCAAAATACCGAAAACCACTTGGGATGTAGAGTCGCAGCTGAAGTACTTACAATCAGCTGTTGAAAATGCTTACCAAGAGGCATGTACACCTACTTTGGTAGATGAAAAGGACCCCACGCCTTGGTGGTGTAGGGAACTTGAAAATCTAAAGAAGGAAGTGAGAAAAACCTTTAATCATGCCATGAGAAGGGATGATCCTGAATCATGGATGAGTACAAGGCAAAGAAGAAAGAGCTAAAAGCAACTCTTCGACGACGTAAAAGGGAGTCGTGGAGGGAATTCAGTTTCCAAAGTCGGACTCATTGATAGAACGGGGGAGATGGTTGAGACACTGGATCGTACAAATGAGGTCCTCATGGAAATACACTTTCAGCTTTAATGCAATGGGGTGCAGACCCCATAGTACCAAGGCTGAGGGGTATATACGTCACATGCCTAGCAATAGGCTACATACCGGTAGCATGGAGGGAAACAAATGTGGTGTTTCTTCCAAAACGGGGAAAAAAGGACTACACCGAAGCGAAGTCTTTCAGACCGGTCAGCCTAACATCATTTCTGTTGAAAACAATGGAAAGAATTGTGGTGGACCATATGGAGAGCACGGCGCTGAAAGCGTGTCCTTTGAGTAGTAGACAACATGCATACAGAGCGGGCAGGTCCACGGAAACAGCGCTACACCAGGTGGTACGCGTTGCGGAAGAGGAGATGAATACCGGAGGCATCGCAATGACCATAATAATGGACATTGAAGGTGCCTTCGATAAGATATGCTTCGAAAGTCTGAGAATAGCCTTGGAAGAACGCAGGGTTAACCCATTGGTGGTGAGATGGGTGGACAATATGCTGTAAAATAGGGCGATAAATATTCAGACGGGAACTTCAAGACTTAGAGGAAGGGTCAGCAGAGGTTGCCCGCAGGGAGGTGTTTTATCACCTACTCTGTGGAATATAACTGTGAACTCTCTCCTGAGAAGACTTGAAGAGACTGGCATCCACACTGTGGGATATGCCGATGATATAGCAATAATGGCAAGAGGTAAATTCATGGACATCATAGCAGATACCATGAGAAATGCTCTCAGAGTGGTGGAGCGGTGGTGTCAGGAACAAGGGCTCTCCATTAATGCGGAAAAGACAGATCTCATCATCTTCACAAGAAAGAGGAGAGATCTGGAATTTCAGCCCTTGACACTTTTCGGATCGGAACTGCAGGTGTCCAGGAAGGTTAAGTATCTGGGTGTATACCTAGATGCTGGACTAACTTGGAACTTCCATGTGGAAGAGAAGATTAGAAAGACGAAAAGGGTGCTTCATCAGTGCAAACGAGTATGTGGACTAAGGTGGGGAATCTCGCCGAGGTCAGCATACTGGATGTACACGATGATAGTTAGACCGATTATCACATAGGCGTCAGTTATATGGTGGCAGAAAGCCAACCAGAAAACTATAAAGAAGCAATTAGATAGGGTCCAACGACTGGCATGCTTAGGGATCGTGGTTGCAATACAAACGACACCAACATGCGCAATGGAAGTGATCCTAGGTATCCTGGCGCTCGACTTATTTATTAAGAAAGTGGCGGCATCGACGGCACTTCGGTTGCACCGGGATGCCAACTGGCACTGGCGCGGTACTATCTATGGGCATAGAAAAATTCTGGATATCGTGAAAAACGAGATTAGGGAGTTGAATATGGATGGAATAAAGAGAATGCGTGTTACCGAAAGGCATCACAAAACTCTTATCGGAGATGGAACACTTCCGGAAAAGAAGATTGGTGATATAATCATCTTTACGGACGGGTCCCTCTGGATGGCAGAGCGGGGGCAGGTATCTTCTCAGAAGAACTGGAACGAGCCTGTCTTATTAGTCTGGGCAAATATGCCTCAGTCTATCAAGCCGAGATGATTGCTCTGTTGCATGCATTGGATCACCTGAAAGAGGGAAGGTAAAAACGTTACCATAGCACTGGACAATCAATCAGTGATTAGACGCATGGACCAAACAGATATCAATACATCACTGGCATTGGAATGTGATCATAAGCTCAATGAGTGCTCATCTCGAAATGAGATGACGCTGCTCTGGGTGAGAGGGCACGTAGGGACTGAGGGGAATGAAAATGCGGACTCTCTGGCAAAGCAGGGGTCAACCTCGGAGTTTTCCGGTCCGGAACCATTCGCTGCACTTGGCAGAGGGATGGTAGAACACCTGATTAGCAACTGAGCGGCGGCGGAACACCAGAGAAGATGGTCAACCGTAGAAGGTTGCAGACAGGCGAAAATGGCTATTAAAATGCCGGTTGGCACCACTCACAGAGAGGTTCTAAGCTTAGGGCGAAGAACACTGAAATGGGTAGCGTTATCTACAGGTCATGGGAATTTCGGGTATCACCTAAAGAAGATGGGTCTTGTGGAGGACGACACCTGTGATCTATGCCTGGAGAAAGTCGGGACGGCAGCACATATATTGTGTCAATGTTCGGAGTTAGCTAGCAGAAGAAGGGAGATCCTGGGGAGCCACTGGGTAGAAACCCAGAGGGTGAATCAGATTTCTGTTAAACAGATGCAAGCGTTGACACGAGGAATCAAAGCCAGAGAGTAAATGTGGAGAAATCCAGACGGACTCTCCGGAACATGGATCGTGGAAGAGAGACGAAAAGGGACCCAATACAGTGGTCTGGTTCGTAATCTCTCGAACAATATATATGTATATATTTAACATGTTGTTTATTTATACCTGTAAATTTCATTATATGATTTGAGTTGAATAAAGCGTTGATTAAGAACGGTCACCCGTTCGAAAAAATATTTTTTTATTTTCATTACCGCGAAAGAATTGATAACTTGTATAAGCAACTCATTGTTTGGCACGTTGGATGACGATGTTGCTACTATGACGTACAAATAGAAAAACTAAAACTAAACGGAAGCACTTACTCACATTAGTCAAAAAACAAACACTAATACTGGAAACCACTGCAAACATATTTAGTTAAGCCGAGACCGCACTAAAGAATCAAGCAAATGCAGTCAAATTAAAAATCAAAAATATAAAAAAAAACCTGGTTAACGATTTAATAAACCATCAAATAAAACATCAGATCTAGCAACCATTACAACCCTATTAATACTCCTGATAATTAGATACCAGAACACCAAAACCAGAACACTCCTGATAATTTTAGATCTTATTACAAACGCGAGTTACGCCCGCCCGCTGACCCCCTTTCACACCGCAACATCTCACCTCTCCCACACGGCACGTGTATGAAGTTACATCCGCCCGATACAAATTCTATTGAGGATTAATTTTTTATAAATTAGCCTATAACAATAAAATTTTTTTAAGAGTAGCTATAGAAGGAGAAAAGTATTTAGCCCTAATAGATACAGGATCCACAATTAGCATTTTAAATAAAAAGAAATTATCTAATCTTAATTACAAAATATTAAATCACATTTCGAAAACAATCAGTACGATAGAAGGAGAAGTACAGACACCAAAAAAAACTGTAGCAACATCATGCCCCCTCGAATTTAAATATGCAAGAATGAGGTGGATTAGTATGAAGTTAGAAAAATCGTATGACCTTTTAATAGGAATGGACTGGATTATCAAAAATGTGAGATATATAGATATAGAAAAACAGGAAATTAATATGACTAATGGAGTGAGCCTTCCATTTTTGAATAAAACTGTACAAGAGCAAGTTATGGTACTCGAAGCAAGCGAAATGCAAAATCTCCAGTTAGATCATTTACATGAGAAAGAGAGGAATGTAATAGAAAAACTAATTCGAAAATTTAATAAACTTCTATATAAAGAAGGAGATCTTTTAACTAATACAAATACGGTTGTTCATGAAATAAGGACAACAACGGAAGAACAAATAAATTCAAAACTATATCGGTACCCACCCAAACACGAAGCTGAAGTAAGAAGGCAATTGGAAGATATGGAACGACAAGGCATAATTAGAAAAAGTCAAATCAGATATAGTTCACCAATTATTGTAGTGCCGAAGATGATAAATATCCTTTGCCTAATATTGACAGTATCCTTGACAAACTCGGCAAGGCACAATATTTCAGTACTGTTGATTTAGCCAAAGGTTATCATCAAATACTGGTAGCCGAGAAAGATATTAAAAAAACGGCCTTTGTTTCTCCGGTAGGGTTATATGAATACGTCCGTATGCCGTTCGGGTTAAAAAATGCCCCGGCAACGTTTCAACGTTTAATGAATGAGATTCTTCGCGAATATATTAATCAAATACATATGTGTCGTATATCTTGATGATATACTAATTTTCTCAACGACCTTAGAAGAACATGAGAATTCACGAAAATTTTTGCGAGACTTCAAGAACATAATTTAAAGATTCAGGTTGACAAATGTAGCTTTCTAAAAAAGAATACTGAAATTTTGGGCCACATCTTAACAGTAGACGGTATTAAGCCCAATCCGGATAAAATTAAAACGATTCAGGACTTAGACATCCCAAAAACAGAAAGACAATTAAAAGGATTCTTAGGAGCTACAGGATTTTATCGAAAGTTTATAAAAGAATATTCTAAAGTAGCTTATCCTATGATAAAATACCTAAAAAAAGATAATAAAATTAACGTAAGGGATCCGCAGTATATAACAGCATTTGAAAACTTGAAAAGTCTCATTACCTCTCACCCCATCTTAAAATTTTCTGGATACGATAAGCCGTTTGTCATAACGACAGATGCTAGTGACCACGCCATTGGAGCAGTGCTGTCTCAGCAAGGTCATCATATTTGTTTTGTGTCTAGAACACTTAATAATCACGAAAAGAACTACAGTACCACAGACAAAGAATTTTTATCAATTATATATGCAGTAAATTATTTTAGGCCATATTTATATGGGAATAAATTTAAAATTGTAACGGACCATGTACCAATCAAATACCTTAATAGCAAATACAAAGGAAAGGAATTTTCACTGCGACAGAAGCGCCAACATTCACAGCAAGTCCATCAGCCACACAAAGCCCAGAGAGTCTACCACACCGAAAGGCCCGATCCAGATGAGAAGACACTGGAAGAATACGAAAGTGAGATAGAACGAGAAGACCAAAACTATGACCAGACACTAACAAATTACACTGACTCACAAGATGACCCCTACTTTGACGAACCGGAGCCACTTGACGACATCTATTTTTTAGACTAAGGCCCTCTTCGCTTCCTTATTTCGAACATATCGCAAGAAGCGGAGAGACACTAAAATTTTTAACAGACACAGGATCTAACAAAGACTACATCCAACCCCGCCATATCAGAAATCCTCTCCCGAATGAAAGACGTTTCTACGTTAATTCAATCGGAGGCAGCGATTTGGCCATAATACTAATAAAATAAAATTTTTCATTTTCCTCACTCTCATCTCGTTTGACGGTATAATAGGCAACGATACTTTGAGAAAATTGAACGCGATCATCCATACAAAAGAAAGTTATATGACCATTTACCCAAACATTTCAATACCACTCAAGCAGCATAATTCACAAGTAGTTAATAACATTACGCTAAGAACTTCTCACATGAGTAAGGAACAATCGGACAAACTCAAGGGCATAATCAACGACTGTCCTAATCTATTTTATGATTCTGACAAGAAATTGACTTACACCACCACTGTAAAACGGGAAATTCGAAACGACAACCAACGAGCCCATCTATTCAAAATCATATCCATACCCGATGGCACTCAAGGGAGAAGTCGAAAAACAAATAAACGATCTACTAAAAGATGGCATCATTAGGCCATCTAAATCGCCTTACAATTCTCCAGTTTGGGTCGTCCCCAAAAAAATGGATGCCTCTGGGGAAAGAAAATATCGCATGGTGATCGACTACCGTAAGCTAAGCGCTGTTACCGTCGCTGACAGATACCCGATCCCCGAGATTAACGAAGTTCTTGCCAACCTTGGCAAAAATAATTGGTTTACTATAGTTGATCTCAAAAGTGGCTTTCATCAGATCCCACTTAAAGAATCTGATATTGAAAAAACAGCTTTTTCCGTGAATAACGGGAAATTCGAATTCACTCGCCTTCTCTTCGGGCTAAAGAATGCCCCCTCCATTTTTCAAAGGGCTTTGGATGATATTCTGAAACAATACATAGCGAAGTGCTGTTACGTTTATATCGATGACATCGTCATCTTCGGGAAAGACGAGACTGAACATCTTAAGAACCTGGAAATAGTTTTCAAGACCCTAGAAGTTGCCAATATGAAAATACAGCTAGACAAGTGTGAATTCTTTCAGGAAGAAATATAATTCTTAGGCTTTATCATTGGTAGTGATGGCATTAAAACCAATCCAAAGGAAGTCCAGGCGATTGTTGATCGAAAGACCTTCTTTCATTTCTTGGTATGTCAGGATACTATCGACGCTTCATTAAGGACTACGCGAAACTAGCGAAGCCCCTGACATCCCTCTTAAGAGGGGAAGATGGACGAGTGTCCCAAAACCTTTCAAAAAACAAACCCATTCAGTTAGACAAGGAAGCCTTAGAAGCATTCAATAAAGTCAAAAACTCACTTATTTCGGCAGAAGTGATTCTGTCATATCCTAACTTCGAAGATGAATTCGAACTGACCACGGATGCCTAGGATTATGCTATCGGGGCAGTCCTCTCTCAAAATGACAATCCATCACATTTCTCTCTAGAACGCTAAACCAGACCGAAGAACATTATGCGACAAACGAGAAAGAAATGTTCGCTATTATATGGTCACTAAATTCATTAAGGAACTTCCTCTACGGATCTCGAAAAGTGAAAATTATTACCGATCACCAACCCCTCACTTATGCCTTGAGCAATAAAAACACCAATAGTAAAATGAAAAGGTGGAAGGCTATTTTTGAAGAATACAATTATGAACTCAAGTATAAGCTAGGGAAAGCAAACGTAGAGGCCGACCCCCTTTCAAGGCCTCCCCAAGTAACCGCAATTCATTCAATGACCCCAACTGAACATAGTGACGATAGCTCTTCTGATAACTTAATCCCTACTGTCGAAACCCCAAAAAACGTATTCCGTAATCAGCTAGTACTAAAAATAGGCGAAGAAAATAGTTACCAAATTAAGACTCCGTTCGAAAATTATACAAGACACATTTTTATCAAACCAAAGTACACGGAAGCAGACTTAGTAAAGGCATTCAAGAGATACTTGAACCCTAACACTATAAATGGACTCTTGACGAACGAAGACACTATGGGAAATATACAGAAAATTTACCCGCTCCACTTCCAAGATTACCGCATTAGATTTACTCAGAAATTTGTGGAAGACATACCCAGAGAAACCAAACAAAAAGAAAAAATTCTAAAGATACACCGACGCGCTCATCGCAACGCCGAAGAGAACCGAATTCAGTTGTTAGAAAATTTCTACTTCCCTAAAATGTCCTCAAAAGTTAAAGCTTTAGTAAGCCGTTGCACAACCTGTAAAGAAAATAAATACGACAGGCACCCTAATAAACCACACCTGAAACCTACACTAATCCCTAATTATCCTGGGCACACCCTTCATATAGACATCTTTTCCACCGAAAAAAAACTTGTCTTAACAGCCGTCGATAAATTCACAAAATTCGCTCAAGCTAAAATTCTTCAGTCACGCTCAATTGAAGACATTAAACGACCATTACGAGATATCATATTCTTCTACTGCGTACCTGAAGTTGTTGTAATAGATAATGAAAACTTCAACTTCAATAACCTCTATGCTAGAGGATCACCTCCAAATTAAAATTTGTAAAACCCCTCCATATAACAGTGAAGTGAACGGTCAAGTTGAACGTTTCCACTCCACATTGTCCGAAATCATGAGATGTCTTAAATCTGACGGACCTCCACGGTCTTTCGAAGAACTCCTAGAACGTGCCGTAAATAAATACAACTTCACTATCCACTCAACCACAGGTAAGAAACCAATAGAACTCTTTTACGGACGAATACCCAGACTATACCCCGAACAGTTTGAACAGACACGGGTGACTAACATTGAAAGACTTAGAATTAAACTGGAAAAGGACAATAAACACACTAACAAGAAAAGAAAACCAATCAAAGACTACCAAATAGGACAAGTTATTTTTGTTAAAAATAATAAACGGATAGGCTCGAAACTAACGACAAGAAATAGTTAAGGAAAATAAGAACTCTATAGTAATAACCGAATCCGGAAAAGTGGTACACAAAAGTAACATTAGAAACTATCTTTCCAGATGTGCCTTTTACACCTGTCAGGCAACTATTCAAATATTGGACTTTTCAAACGCACAAATTGTGACTTTTCATGTTGGACAGACGAAGATACAAGACGGAAACTTTAAACTAATACACGTCATTGACTTGGACCAATACCACCAGTTCATATCCACAATAACCCCAATCCTTAACCTTGAATCAACCCAAAATCATACCATATTTCCTTTGCTATCACATGAGTTGCAACAAATTAAAAATCTCTTGCATAACTTGGAACCGCGAATAACAAAACGTTCTTTAAATTTCATCGGCAGCGCATAGAAATGGATTGCTGGCAGTCCAGACCATGACGACTTTGTCACCATTAAAGAAAAAACCACGGACGTTCTAAAAAAATAATAACAAACAGGTTGTCATAAATCAATTATACAATGCGAGAATGAATAATATCACTAAAGTTCAAAATGAAATACAGAAATTGTTAAAAGAAGACAATAAATTAAGTTTTGTGCAATAAAAAATTAAACTTGTAAAAGAAGAAATAGAAAATATTAACTATGCCATCCACTGGGCTAAATTAAGTATGATTAATTCATTTATTTTATCAAAAGAAGAAATACAACTTGCTACAAATATTTTAAATAAACAACAGTTGCCCTATAACACAATAGAAGAAGCTTTAGATTTCTCAGAAGTAAAAGTCATAAGCAATAGTTCAATAATGCTCTACATTATAAACATTCCTTTAACGACAAACGAAATTTATGAAAGTCTTGTTATTAAAAAAGTAAAAAGAAATAATATTGTAACAGAAATTTTATATGATAAAATTCTTAAGAATAATGAAGAGATGTATGGAACAGTAAAAAAGTGCAAAAGTTATAACTCTCTATCCATTTGTAATTCCAAAGACATTGTTAATATTAGAAACGAAACATGTATTAGTAGCTTGCTCAACAGCCTCTCAGCTATCTGCAACACCGTCAATAGTCAGCATATTCCAAAGATAGACGAGATTTCAACTGGCAACCTATTGCTGAACCAATTTACCGGAACCTTACAAGTCGAAAATACTACTCACAGCCTCATTGGAACATTCCTAATAAAATTCCACAACACCACAGTAAACATCAATGGAAGATCATTTATTTCCAAAGAATTATCAACGATGAAAGTATTACTGACAATACTCCAACCCAATTCAAAGGAGAAAAACGCACATCAAGTAACCGCATATTCGCTCATCTCCTGTCTCGGAATACTCGCCATGATCCACCATGATCCGCAAGCTTTTACCTAAACGAAACAATACCAAGGTCACCATCCAAATTCCAGAAGAAAAGATCCATGAGAAACATCCCGAACCAGGCACAATCGTATCACCTAACGCACTCCAACATCTTGAGATGCCAAAACTAGGGTATAACAACCTCCCATATTTCTAGCGATAGGGGACAATCGCATTTAAGACGGGAAGACATAACACCAGCAGACAGCGTAAACAACAGTCTGGTGCAATCGATGTACTGCGAATCGTTCCCACGACAGCGAACAACAACAGAAGCTGAGGTAGGGAAAATTAGGTGATAAAATTAAGCGATCCAATAATTGTTAGTTTAGTTTTTAATTTTAGTGGCCAAAGGGTAGTGATGCGGAACATATGGGAACACAAGCGTTCTCGCCTTAGCCTCTCACTATCAACTTCTACTCTACACCTCCACGATGGTGGCTGCTGGGTGCCTAGTACCTCAACTGGAAATTGGGTAACCAACCCCTTTGGAAGGTTGTTGGTGGCAGCGAACGAGAGAGGGGGAGGAATGTCTTCTCACTAAGGCACCTTCTCTTGCTTCAGGCGGCGGCGGACGAATTCTCTAGATGGAATCAACGGTGGCGTCAACCAGTTCCAGTTAGGCCGAACTATTAGTGTTATCCCTATATGAGCTGCTTCGACATATTCGAATCCCAGGTCTATAGGGATTTTCAATATTGAGTCAGGGTGTTGGAATAGAGTTGGTGGCGGATGAACCCTTAATGGGCCAACGGCAGCGCTCACATCCCCGAAGCGGGGTACTGACCCCGGAATATCCGGCCCCTTGTCCTAGGGGTTAAAAAAAAAAGAACTGGTCCTCCAGGTTGGGGGTTGTGCGTCGGGGTAACTTCCCTACCACGTAAAAAACCAGCAGTTACGATACAACGACAAGCCTCGGATAAGGATGAGCCCACTGTGGACGACCCCAGCAAACGAAATAAGGACAACGATCTTCGGATCTGCACGTGAAATGTTCGGACCCTTAACAGGCCGCGTGCAGCCGAACAACTAGCAGAGGCCCTAGACTGCTACAATGCAGATATCACCGCCATCCAGGAAGTGCGATGGGATGGCCCGGGCAAAAAGAGGATAAAAAACTGTGACGTATACTACGGTGATTGCTATAGGGAACAGAAACAGCGCTTATTTGTATGTGGGTTCGTCATACGTGTCAGACTTAGGCAAGAAGTCTTGAGCTTTCGACACGTGAGCGAACGACTTATGACAATCCGCATCAAGGCTAAATTCGCCAACATAAGCCTTATATGCGCTCAGGCTCCCACCGAAGACAAGGACGACGCCACCAAAGAATGTTTCTACGAGCTCCTCGACAAAACCTACGAGCAATGCCCTAAATATGACGTTAAAATCGTTCTAGGCCTTCTGTTTTTTTTAAATTAACTCGGTAGTGTTTTAATTAACTTACATAAGACATTATTAGTGGATAAATTATTAAATTGTTAAATGATAAATTGTTAAATAAAATTAATTAATTAATTTAAATTTATATTAACCACTTCTTGAAAAGTTGTAGTGCTGGAAATCTGATCCAAATTTTTAAAGAAATCATAGTTTTTATTCATAAGTGATTGTAAATATAAATAAAAAAAAAAGGGTCAAGTGTATGTGCAGTGCTCAAACAAAAAAAAAGGGTATTAATTTTTTTCTGTTTCCCTTTCACATTTCGTGTTGACGCTGTCCAAAGGTAAGAGATTTGATTTTCCTTTATAAATTTTTTAATATGGATGCGATAACCAAGTCGGTAACTGAATTAACGGGTGCGGTAAATGCTATTCTATCGCAATTGAAATGAATCGAGGGTCGCCTGAAGAATCTCGAGGTTAGCCAGGACATGCAACTTGTGCCAACCAATCCGAGTGTCGAGCTCTGCTCCCGCAGAGCGAAGCGGATCTGAGAGACATCAGCAGGCTCCCAGATTGCGTGAAAGAGCTCTTGGTTTTCGATGGGAACCCCACGCAGTACGTGTCCTGGGTGCACATTGTCGAGGGAATCCTGAGGGATTTCGAAATTGTGAGGTCAAAACCCATATATAGAGCTATCCTGCAGCATATACGCCAGAAGGTTAGGGGCCCTGCGGATGCGGCTCTAATCTCTTATAATATCTTCGATACCGACTGGCAAGAAATCAAGCAATGTCTTTCTCTGCACTATGCAGACAAACGAGACATGAGAACCTTGGAGCACCAGCTCAATCAATTGTCTCAACGGAACTCGAAACTTGATGAATTCTATCCTTGATGTTCAATAAGATCAAAACCGAAACCTTCACCCAAGAAACGGTTACGGCCTTGGACGAGACGTATAGAAATCGAGCCTTGGACGTATTCATTCGCGACCTACACGGCGACTTGTCCAAAATGATGATTATTCAAAAACCGAGAACCTTGCCGGAAGCCTACTCGGCTTGCTTGGAAATCCAGAACCTCAACTATCGAAATCACTCCATTCACAGTGCGGCTACGTCCAACACGATAACTTCTCCTATCAATCAGTCCCTCAGAGTGGAGACTGGACCGGTCTTGCCCCCAAGGAGATTCCCAGGCCAGTTTGTGAATAGGAAAAGACAGCAAGCGTATCATGCACCATCTCGCAATGATGGCCCACCATCGAGACCCTCTGCTCCGAAACCATCCGAGAGAATGGATGTCGATCAATCTAATCAGACGCGACACGTGAACTACTTGAATTGGCCACAGAAAAGTAACCCGTTGAAGAGGCGTGCGAAGTCCGATAACTATCCAAACAAGCAACAGAGGCTGTATAATACACAGTTAATCGACCAAGGTTCGGAGCAGAAATCATTGACTAAAGAGATATTAAACTTTCCCGGCACTTTCCAGGTGCCTACAAGCTATTTCACGCATATTGTTACATTTTCACGCACATTTGCTTGACTTGGTCAATTCACCCCTAAATCACAACAACAACACAGTAAATTCACCTCTAAATCACAACGGGGCTGTCCTGAAATTCCTTGTCGACACCGGGGCCAACAAGAATTTCGTCAGTCCTTTAATAAAAAAATAAACTGCCCACCTTCCGAAACTTTTTTTTGCGCGTTCTGCCGCAGGTAAATTAGCAATAACGAGGTACGTTCAGGGTAGATTTTTCAATAAAGTTGGTAACGACACACTTTTAATGTTTTACGTTCTGCCAGGACTCGAATCCTTTGATGGTATCATCGGCGATGATACCTTGAAAGAATTGGAGGCCATAATCGATCGAAATGAGAACATGCTTAGGCTTAAACCGGCCATAGAACTACCCCTGAAAGAGAAAGTATCCACGCAGGTCTATCTCGCGATAAATGAAGACCTAACACAAGATATCAGGTCTGAACTGCACCAACTGATTGATGGATATAGCGGACTCTTCGGACCAATTGACGACAGGGAGGTCGTCGAGATAGCAGTTCAAGCTGAAATAAGAACTGGTACCGACGAGCCCATACACACAAAAAGTTATCCATACCCTGCTTGTGAAGAGGTGGAAAAGGAGATAGAAAAGCTCTTGGAAGAAGGAATCATCCGGTCCTCTAAGAGCCATTTAAGTTGTTCCAAAGAAACACAAACCTACTGGTGAGAAGCAGTACCGCATGGTTGTTGACTATAAGCGACTGAACAGTGTGACCATATCCGATACCTATCCTATTCCCGACATAACCGCAACTCTCACTAGCCTTGGTAAGGCAAGGTACTTTACCACCCTCGATCTTACGTCAGGTTTCCACCAAATCAGGATGAAACCATCTGACGTACCTAAGACTGCCTTCTCAACAATGAACGACAAGTATGAATTCCTGAGGTTACCTTTTGGCCTAAAGAACGCGCCAGCAATCTTCCAGCGTATGATAGACGATGTGATGAAGCCATACATAGGCAGAATCCGCTACGTATACATCGACGACATAATCGTCTTCGATGATAGCCCAAGAACTCACCTCAGGAACTTAGACACAGTGTTAGCCAGATTACATGAGGCAAATTTGAAAGTTAACTTAGAGAAAACACATTTCATGAGTACCCAAGTTGAATTTCTTGGCTATATAATTACACCCTATGGTATACGACCAGATGTAAAAAAGGTTACTGCAATTCAAAATATTTTACCCCCTGAAAACTTAAAAGAATTGCAATCATTCCTAGGCCTTACCTCCTATTACCGGAAGTTCATTCGCGATTACGCGAAGGTTGCAAAGCCCTTGACCAACCTAACAAGAGGTGCAAATGCCCAAGTTAGGGCCAATCAATCAAAAAAGATTCGCATTGAACGATGAGGAGGCGTTAGAGGCCTTTAACAGGATTTGTTAACATCCGCTGATGTGCTGTCGTTTTCCGACTTCGGAGCACCTTTCAATCTAACCACGGATGCCTCTAACACTACAAACCGATAGCGTACATCTCCCGTTCCCTTAATAAGACCGAGGAAAACTACGCAACAAACGAGAAGGAAATGTTGGCTATAGTCTGGGCCCTAGACAATCTTTGCTACTACCTATACGGGGCAAAGAAAATCCGAATTTATACTGACCATCAACCTCTGACCTTCGCTATGGGCAACAGGAACTACAACGCAAAACTCAAATGCTGGAAGGCCAGAATATAAGAGTACAGTTGTGAGTTGATTTACAAACCGAGTAAATCAAACGTCGTAGCCGATGCCCTTTCCAGACTCAAAACTCGGATAAATCAATTGTCCGGTCCAGCAGGCCCTGAGCCGCCACCAAGTCGAATCAGGGAGAAAAACGATTCCTTAATGGAGACGGCCAGGGGTTGTCATTTATCAACGGAAACAGTTCGTTCTGCAACCGAGTCGGCTGCTGAAGGCAGTTCACTTGAGCATGCAGCCAGCAGCGGATTTACTAATACAGCCTCCGAAACAGCACATAGTGCGGATGCTTCTGATCTTATTCCACACGTAGAAGTTCCCCTTAATGTGTTTCGGAATCAGATCATAATTAAGGAAGGGAAAGGTCTAGAGATTTTCGAGGAACCACACGCTGGTTACTCTCGGCATTATGTAGCAGCCGAAAAACGTTTTAAATGGGGTCAAAATTCCTGAAACTCGAATAAGTCTATTGCAAGAAATCTACCTGGGGAACTTTGTGGGCTACAAGATACGTATCACACAAAGGGTCGTAGATGTAAGCAACGAGGACCGAATTTGGTAACTAATCAGCAAACAACACAGAAGAGCCCACAGGAATGCTTGAGAGAACAAAGAACAGTTGCTGGAGAAGTATTACGTAAATACGTAAAACCTGCGAGGTCTGCTTGGCTAACAAGTACGATAGACATCCTGTGGTACCCGAACTTCAACCCACGCCTGTGCCATCATATCCATGCGAAATCCTGCACATGGATATAGTGGAGATACAAAACGAAAAATTCCTTAGTTGTATCGACAAATTCTCGAAGTTTGCCAAACTTTTCCACATCAAAAACAAATCCTCCTTGTACCTTAGAGAAAAGTTAACGAAGATCCTGCACTATTTCACGATCCCTAGATTCCACTCGACAATTTTGGAAATCTATCGATGCCTGAAAGCCGAGTATAAGGATCTTCGCTTGAGAGAGCTACTGAACATAGCCGTGGCTCGTTATAATAACACAGTGCACTCGGTTACTAAACGCAAACTGTCGGACATATTTATATATTAGAAGCTCGAGGGTTAATTTTCAAAATCTGTTGAATTTCCTCATTAAGGTCAATAATGAACTTAGGGGGAAGATTGAGAAAGGAATGAAGACAGACAACCAACGGCGTAACGTAAAAAGATCCACGCCGAAGAAATTTAACAAGGGTGACGTCGTCTGGAAAGAAGTGATTGCTAAGGACAACAAGGTTACCGTCGTCACGTCCACAGGGCGAAAAATTCATAAGGCCCACCTTAAAAACAGTTGAAAGGTAAGCGTCAATAATCAAATTTGAACGACCATAGTTTGTAGTAGATCTGAAATCGAGCACGGCACAGTAAAACCTATGACCTGTACGGAATTATGTTCCGATTATAGTATAATCTTCCAATTACATACATTAAAAAAGAAGGAATTATATATAAAATATATGTATTACATATATCCATATTCATATCCATATATACGCATTTCGCACTCGTATTACATTACGATTATATTATAAGTTACATATATTAAGCATCTCTATTACATTCTAATCATATTGTACTTATGTACATATATTGTTCCTTTTTTTTATACGTACTTTTTATTACACTCCTTTTTTGACTTTTAAAGAAATTACATAAAAAACATTGTAAACATTTTTTTTATAAGATTATTACTTGTTAATCTATCAGCTTAAGAACCATTTGCGAATACCTTTTCCAGGATACTCTTCCTAGTCGCCATACGGGGATATCAAGTGTTCAACTATCACGCCCATATCGTCCCAATCAAAGAGGACAAAGGATGGATAGTAGACGGTCGTTTCAAGTTCGTGCATGTCGTCAACCTGGAACAATTTGTGCACTTGATCGGGGACATGAATAAATCAATGACCGAGAACGTGAAGGACCACGAAGAGAAAACCACGATCGAAAACCACCTGCATCAAATGAGCGACAGGTTAAAGTTACTTAAAGGCAAACCTGAACGAAGAGCGAGGTCAATAGACTGCCTGGAAATGGATTGCGGGTAGTCCTCATGCCACCGACTGGAATAAGATTTTCCAGAGCGTATAAGTCAGTATAAGGTTAACAGTGAACTCTTCGGGGTTAATCAGTTCAAAAACGGAGTTAAAGGACCTAAAACTGGGGGGTATGTGCAAGATCTGACAAATAGGGTCCTGATCATCAAGGATGAAATAAACGAAGTTATGCGCGCATGTCAAGTGGCAGAGAGTGAGCTCGTGAATACCAATCTCCTCAATAAGGAGGAAATCAATAGAATCATCAGCGAAATCGAGACCCTACCGTACGTAAATGAAATTCAGGCCATAGAATATGGATCTCCATCAATCTATACGAATGGTTCACTCCTACTCTACACTCTGTCCATACCAAAGGTAAGGAACGAAGAGTATAATCTGCTCCTGACGATATCATCAATTATCAATGGAGCCCAAATCGACTTAGAATTTACCAAGATGTTAGTGCATTCTCTGGAAACATTTGGGATCACGGGAGAATGCCTTTCCATAAATAATTCAATAGTATGTCATGAGGAATCATTGAAGAAACTCAGCGAGGATAGATGCGTTGCAAGGCTTCTGAAAGGCGGTACATATGTCATCCGTTTGAGCAATGAGACGATTCACCTGAAAAATAAAACATTCTCGACTTTCGCGTCAGCAAATCTCCAGGCTCTGCCACCCGCGCTGACGGATATCACAAACCGGGTCCAAAAAATCCATCTAGAACACGTACATGGCTTAAGCATCAAAAACATAAAACGACTCAAGAAACTAACGCAAATGGTCACGGTCTCTTCCTTTACGTATGCCTCAATCGTTATACTACGTGTCCTCATCGTCTATGTCCTATGGCGATGGGTCAATCTGGATCCCAGAATCCCACCAATAATCACGACAGGAAATGGACCAGAACATGTAGCCAGAGAAGACCAACCTCGGGTTCCTCGACCACGTTTGGCACAAATTTGGTCCTCAAGCTCTGACGTCACAAGTGATCTACGGGACATAGATTTTTGAGGGGGAGGAGTCAACGCGGCATAAGTAGGTCACGCCATATAAGCGTGACAGCGAATCATTGCAGATCCGCTGACTCAGTATATTCAGGTGCGAACAAGTTCCCATTGACAAGTGCAATGGGATCACATTCCGCCAATGCAGCAGTCTGGAGCTTGAATATCTGAACCGATGGAAAGGAAGGATGAAGCTTGTTAGAATTAAGTTAGTTTTAAGTTAGTTTCTTTAAGTTTAAGAGGAATAAAATATCGTATTAAAAGTAAAGTCGGAATTTTTATCACTGTAAGTCGAACAGTTCGCGGTTTTTCTTTAACTTACACCCTTTAATAAAAAATAAATAGATAATAAATGAAAACTTAAGAAAAATAAATGCAAAGCTTGGAGAAGCAAACGTAGAACCTTATTTCAAAAACATTATTGAAGAGAGTCCGAGGAGGAGGATATGAGTTTAGAAAAAAAAATTTCATTAACATAATGTTTCAAAATCAAAACGAATTCGTAGGAAACACAAACGGTGCTTCGGGCAGCGCCGCAGTAAACGGAGCTGGTGGCAATACCGGACGCTATAAAAGACCTCCTGAAATTTGATGAAAATCCGAGGCTTTTGATCGAATTTATCAATAATATTGAGGAAATCCTCGAACAGTGAACAATACACCGTACGCTAAAAGTATATACTTTTAGTACTTACCGCTATAAAGAACAAAATAACGGGGAAGGCCAATGCAGTGCTCAACATGTTTGGCATACCACTCGATTGGGCAGAAATAAGAAAAAACCTTATTCTGCACTATTCGGATAAAAGAAATAAAACATCTCTTATCCAAGAGCTGCATGCTATCTAGTAGCACAACGAGACTATAGGAAAATACTATTCAAAAATAATAGAGATTATTTCCACCGATAGCCTTGCTGAGGCATTTAGTAACTATATAAAATAAAAGAACAAAATTCTTTTCTTTTCTAAACACATTTTCTTACGAAGTCACTTTTTTCCGAACCAGAAGAGAAATTGACCTACACCATGAAAGTGGTTGCAGAAATAAAAACATCCAATAACCATCCGGTCTACTATACTCGTTTTACCCTTTTCTCATGGCGATTAAAACAGAAATTGAGAGTTCAAAAGTTGCTAGAAGACGGCATAATTAGACCTTCACGGTACCCATTTAATTCTCCAGTTTGGATAGTGCCGAAAAAACCCGATCCATCCGGCAAAAAGGAATATCGAATGGTGATCGATTATAGGAAACTAAACAGTGTCACTATAGCCGATCGCTATCCCATTCCTGAGATCAACGAGGAGCTTGTGCAACTCGGTGAGAACAGATACTTCACTGTGATCGACCTTAAAAGTGGTTTCCATCAGATTCCCTTGAAGGAAACAACGGTAAATACGAGTTTATCAGACTTCTTTTTGGCCTTAAGAACTTTCAACGGCATCTCGACGACATCCCTCGAGAACACATCGGCAAGATTTGCAATGTCTATATCGATGATATATATAGTTATATTTAGCCAAACGGAGTCCGAACATGTCCAGCATATAGAACAAGTTTTTAAACACTCTATGATGCTAATATGAAATTACAGCTTAACAAATGCCATTTCTTCAAGCACGAAGTAGAGTTTTTGGGATTCATTATTTCTTCAAAAGGAATAAAGACTAACCCAGCAAAGGTCGAGGCAATACAAAACTTACCCGTACCAAAAACTTTAAAAGATTTGCGCTCTTTCCTTGGTCTATCCGGCTACTATCGCCACTTGGTCCAAGATTACGCAAAGCTTGCGAAGCCCCTGAGAGCCCTTTTAAGGTGGGAAGACGGACGTACGTCCAAAGCCCAGTCCGTAAAAATAAACATTTTTCTTGATACCAAAGCAATAGACTCTTTTAATAAACTTAAAAATTCTCTTACTTCCAAAAACCTATCTAAAGATCTGTCATATCCCAACTTTAACAAATCTTTTGAATTAACCACCGACGCATCTTATTACGCCATTGACGCTGTCTTGTCCCAGGAGCAAAAACCTATAACCTTCATTTCGCGAACTCTTAGTTCGGCAGAAGAGAGCTACGCAACTAATGAGAAAGAAATGTTAGCAATTATATGGGCCTTGAGTTCATTACGTATATAGTTATCTGCATGGCTCAGTTCACGTTAAGATCTATACTGACCACCAGCCTCTTACCTTTCCACTTAGCAACAAAAATAACATCAGTATGATGAAGCGGTGGAAAGCAATTCTGGAAGAATACGACTATATAAGCCAGTCGTAGCAGATGCGCTTTCTCGACCTCCTCAAGAAGTGACAGTCCATAGTGACGAAAGTTCTTCCGAAAACTTTATCCCTAGCGTGGATGTACCAATCAACGCTTTTAAAGGTCAGATATTTCTGAACACAGATACACATTCCGGAAAGAAATTCAACATTGTCTTCCCCGGTTAACATCACCATACCATAACTGAACCCGATTACAACCATACAAATTTATCGCAGATATTAAGGAAAGTGCTTAATCCGTCCGTGATAAACTGTATAAAAACTCAAAAACGAATAATGGGAATTATACAGGCCGATTTACGCAGCTAGTAGTGGAAGATGTTGTGAATGAACAAGATTAAGAAGCCATAATCATACAAACTCATAACCGTGCCAATAGAAATGCTAAGCAAAACCACTCCCAAATTCTCCAAAAATATTATTTCCCATCCATGATGCAAGTTAAGACGTTCGGCTGTCCACCTGCAATGAAGAAAAGTGCAAGCGATGCAATTTGCTTGCACACGGGCATCCGTTATCAGGCGTCACCTTACGCGGCGACGGGGTAGCACCTGCACACGCGAGTAATGTATGCAACACCAGCAACTCTGGTCATTCCCCCGAAGCCACCTAGGGCAACAACATTGATCGCCCCAGTTCCGCCACCATCAAATAATGACATAGCAAACAACCCGGACAACAACAAACATGCAAATATGGGTCAACTTAGTTGTGCAGTGTCATCAATATGTACCTATAAAAAGGAAAGCGAAACCTCCAACAACAGACCAATATTTCGGTTATAAAGACGGCGGGTCATATTTCTACCTAGTATTAAGCATTCTTGTTTTGGCATGGGCACTGAGCACTTGGCTTGAGTGAATAAAGAACTTTTATAACGTTTAATAGCTCGTGTTTTAATGCGGAACCCGGTGCGGTTCCATAGTTGAGTTTTTTTTCTATTGAGGAACAAGAAGTTCCTTTACTTGCATAAAATCAAAAGAATTACAAATATTTGTTCCATGTGTAAGCAAAACAAATACGAAAGACATCCGAATAATCCTGAAATCAATGAAACCCCTATTCCAACATTCCCTGGTCACACCGTCCATTTCGATGTATTCATCACTGAGAAAAAGCTAGTTCTTACAGCATTAGATAAATTCACGAAATATGCACAGATGAAAATTTAAAGAAGTAGAGCTATTGAGGACGTAAGGAAGCCTTTGAGAGATCTACTGTTCTTCTTCGGTGTACCCACATCAGTAGTCATTGACAATGAGCGTTCATTAAACTCGGTTTCGATACTTTTTATGAGGGACAAGCTTGGAATTAATGTCCACACGACTCCCCCAATCAACCTTAACCGAAATCATGAGGTGTCTCAAGGAAGATGGAACAAATCGCAATTTTAAAGAGTTCCTCGAACTCTCTGTTAACGAGTACAACCATACCATTCATTCCATCACGAACCTGTTGATCTTTTCTTCGGCCGAAACGTTAACTTTGGTCCGGATGACTATGAGAAAACTAGATAGGCAGATTTAGGAAAATTAAAATTAATTAATCGATTGAAACCAAAAACAAAGCATAAACGGTCATTAGATGCTTTAGGCACCGCATAGAAGTGGATTGCGGGTAGCCCCGATATTCTAGTAATGTTCTAGTAAATAATAATAAGCAAACAATAATAAATAAAATAGTCGTGGAAAAGATTAACGAACTATCAAATATTACACATCGAACCATGCGCGAGTTACGGTCGCATAATACCTCGACCTGGAATAACCCCCACAGCACACTGCATTCTGGTCATCTACCTCGACCTTGAGTAACCCCACAGCACACTGCATTTTGGGTCAGCACCCAGACTTAATTCTAAGAATGAAGTTGCTAATTATGTATTTATCGATTTGTAAATTGTTAATTATGTATTTCTTGAATTGTTAAACTTAGGTTATTGATTAAGCATTTATGTATTTATTTTAAGTTATAAATCATTGTAAAGTAATCGAAAATAGATCAATTCTTGTTCATACGTCAAAGTGAAGTGTTGTTTTTTTTTAAACTCCCGCGGGAACCTTAACTTAACTGGCGCAGTCGAGTAGTCCGGTGAAACGGTTTTAAGTAAATCTTTTACAAAAAAAATATAATAAAGTGATTGAATCGTGAACCAGTGTTCGGTATTGCATCGCGCAATATAAAGTGGTTAATCCATTAAACATATAACTCGATAAACAAGTGAAAGATAATCCTTGGACGCTTAAACTGTTCGGTTTCACCCCTTAATTCACCGTTGGACCACCTACAGCAAACGAGCCATCATCAACCACCACTCACCATCCATCGGTCATCTATGTTACTCATCGCTGTCATCGCTTCTATTGGGTGCATGTAAGTGTATGTGCTTTAATTTTATAAATACTGCGACCCTTATCGAAAGGCTCTCCAGCATAACCACATTGTATGCGTTATAATTTTATAAATATTGCAACCCTTATCGAAAGGCTCTCCAATATAACCGCGACCCTTATCGCAAGGCACTCCGGTATAAAAGAACTGTGAACCTTATCGCAAGGCACTCCAGTGAAATAAATAATAAACAAAGGGAGAGAGGAAACTTATTCATAATATTAATATATTACATTATAATACTAGAACATATAAATATTTTCTATCCTGTTACCACAAATAGAATTGAATATATAAATACACACTTTGTTATATTATATTAATAAGATCCGATTTATTTTATGTCGAACCCACAAAAGTCAAAACCAAAATTTAGATTCAACCCGTATAACCTAAGAGGTTTGTCAAAAAGTCTATCCTCTATTCCGGAAACTACCGAATCTGCATCTACTCTTGATACCTCTTCATCAACCTCAAGCTCGTTCAATTTCGATACAATGAACGACCCAACAGAACAAAACCCAAATATATTGCCTAATCAGATAGATATATTTAATTCATTAAGAATTCCCGACGCTATTAAAGATCTTCCCAAATTCGAAGGAAACCCGAGACTCCTCTATGAATTCTTCAATAACGTGGAAGAGATCCTCCTCTACATTAGGGGAACGGACAATACCCCGTACTGGCAAATACTATTGAGGGCTATACGCAATAAAATTGAAGGGCAAGCCAACGAGATCCTTAATATGTATGGGACTCCTCTCAACTGGGATCAAATAAAAAAGAATCTGATATTGCATTATTCCGACAAACGGACGGAAACATCCCAGACTTAATTCAAATCCCAGACTTGTGCAAATCTTATACATTGTTAATATAGTTGTGTATACATGGGATATTTATAGGTAGTATATGTGCTATGTATTTATCGATTTGTAAATTGCTAATTATGTATTTCTCGAATTGTTAAACTTAGGTTATTGATTAAGCATTTATGTATTTATTTTAAGTTATAAATCATTGTAAAGTAATCGAAAATAGATCAATTCTTGTTCATACGTCAAAGTGAAGAGTTGTTTTTTTAAACTCCCGCGGGAACCTTAACTTAACTCGCGAGTTATGTCGATGCCAATAACCGACATACCAGCTGTCAGCAAAATTCGAGTTCATCAAATTTAGCTAGATCGACATCCACGAGGGAAATTGCCACCGACTTAACTCGACCTATTTGACCTCGGCTAATATGTTGAAGGAAAAGTGAAAAACAATTTTATAATCAGTCTTTTGTAATGAGTCTAAAGTGAACAACATAAAGTTTTAAAACAATAATTTTCTCTTTTGCGTGTTTCATTATTTTTCTCTGTTTCGTTTAAAAGAAACAACTTATATTTCTCAGATGAAATATCAAGCATCCATGTCCACGTCCACGTTGAAACATCCTCACAGGACTCATCACATTCAAAATCCCAGAATTACCAAAACAGCATTTACAATCTTCCACATGTATGATTATGCGTGGACGCATAAATTTAAGAGGGGAAGAGTTAATCCACCTACAGCAAATTCTCAACATTCATTCATTTCCCATGCATCATATCCATAGTCAATCCACCTGCAGCATCCAACATTCATCTTCATTCATTTCCCATGCATCAGCTTCTCACGCAAGAAAAGCAACTTCAGCAGCCAACGGTGGACACCTGTTCTAATGCAAACGCCCGCAATCGATTCCTGGAAGCAGTCACCGATCGTCGCATTAGATTTACGTTATCTGTCTTTTGTAGTTAAGATTTTTAAGTCAGTTGTAATTAAGCATTCAAGAAATAAAGTTCATTTTTTTTAAGAAGATTTTTACTTAAAAACTTTAACTTATATAAACAATTATCAGATATTAACCATCATTGATAAGTTTTCTAAATTTGGCGCAGGCAAATATATTAAAAAATTTTTGCGAACAATATAAAATTAACCTACATGTAACCTCATTCCAACAAACTAGTAGCAATGCCACTGTAGAACGTCTTCACCCCACCCTCACTGAAATTTACAGAATCATCCTATCTAAACGTTAAGATAACAGACTGAGAATAGACCATGGCGACATTATATCAGAAACACTAATAACATATAACAACGCCATCCACTCAACGACCAAATACACTGCTTACGAACTCATATGCGGTAGAACATACAAATTCAATAAAGACATAACATTGAACAACGAACATGACTATCTTCAAAAACGAATTCCAAACAACCTTGTATCCATCTATTAAAGAACATGTTGAAAAAATAACTAAAATAGACAAAAAATTAAAAAATAAGAATAGACAAAGTCAATGAAACAAGAGAAGAACCCACAGATAGGGACAAACATGAAACCATTTGCTAAATCTCGCAATCATAGTTTGTCCAAACTCAGCATAAATAAATTCATTGTCAACTGAGGTTGTTCACCTTCGGAGTATGCTATGGTCGAATTACACATTCAATAAATTGCTATCAGTGTACATTCAATGTTTAATATATGGTTTGTCTAAACGCGAAAATGTAAACTTAGCAGTTTGTTTTGTGATTTCTTGTTCTTTAATAAATCAAGCAATGTTTGCGTATTTTTGTAGAATAAGCATTTTTAGCCTTCAGTATTGCATGTAAAATTAGTATAAATACGGAGACCAAATAAAGTCAAAGCAAGTTTTTTGTGAACAGTTCCCAAAGACTTTCATTTTCCTCAAGTGATTCTGCTTGAGGGAATGTTCGAGTAATTAGTATAATCGATACAAGAATCGACTTATACAATCAACCAAGTCTAGGTTTATGTACCTAAGACTTTTAATCCAGCTTGGGTAAAAGAACCCAATACTCAACATTTGGCGACCGTGACATTTGATCAAAGAAGCGTGAACGAGGCTATAACATCGTTAATTTTTTTGCGATTTTGGCGTATACTGGGCCGGTACACAGTACGACGAATATCTACATTATATTCCTACACGTACTTATAGGAAGATACATCAACGGATTTCAACGTGTACACGATTAGCAAGGAAACAAGGCTTAACAGCTTACACGAGGAGGAGCTTGGAGGGGCAATTCTCAAGCTATGGAGAGACCATAAAGGAGATGTTGAAGAAAAAAGACCGAAAACTCGTAGCTCCCAGCAATTGGGTTTAACTCAGCTGGACGAGCTTTGGGAGGAGTTCGATCAAACCGACAGTGTAATAAGGGAGAACTGTGCGGAGGAATTGTATCATCAATATTTCCAGAAAGATTACTATGTCCGTAAAGTAGCGGAAGGTCTCCGAAGAGACATAAACAACAGCCTACAATGGGGAGTCGGCAAATAGGAAGCTAGTTCTAAGACCAGGGCATTAACAGATGAAGTGTCGCACGAGTTACGCAAGGTTATCAAGCATGATGCTGCACCTCCAAAGCCACCGCGATTGCCCGGACATCAAAAGTAGGTCGGTCATCACTCCAGACATGTATTTTTACCTTTTATTCCAAGAAACTGTTCATTTGAATTTTTTGTACTTAAATACTTTTTCCAAGACGTTGACACATATTTCATTTACTTCAAAATCAATCAATTAATAATTGTCAACTTGTATTTAATAACTTTCCAAGAAATTGTATTTAGAATCGATAAGGTACTTTTTTGTAATGAAGATAGATCAGAATAAACTTGATAGTCAAACTGAAAGGAACATTGTTTTTATTCTCCCTCGCGGTTTGAAACCCGTAATTGGCGCAGTCTTCCGGTCCGATTTACAGTCATATAGTTACACCAATACCAAAACGAAAAACAAAAAATACTAACTACCACGGTAAAAAAAAGTGTTGTGAAGCTGCGAGTGAATATCGCATCCGTAGTTCTTCATATCAAAGGCCTATTGATATTTAAAACACGCTATAACAACGCGAGTGTATCTATTAAAAGTCTAAAGTGTTGCGAGGCTAGGATAGTGACGCAATATCACTTATTTCTAGCTCTTGTTATCGAGGGAATATCGATATTTAAGCACGTAAAGACAAAAGAGACTGTTGGATTTTAATCCTTTATAATCGCGAACCAGCTCCTGAAAGAAAGATGCAAATAATTGTTCTATTTGTTGGATGCCTGTTACAAAATTAAATCAATATCACATATGTATATTTGCAAAACAAAAAAAAAAAATTAATAATCATAAACTTAAAAAAAAAAATAGTAAAACAAAATAAAAGAAAAGAATTTTATCAAAAAAAAAAAAAAAACAATATTTTTAATGAAAGGGAATATAAATTAAAACGAATTTAAATTAAAAAAATAAAACAATGTACACAAAATATACAAGACATTTTTTTTATAAATTGATAGATATATATAAAACAAAAGATAATTAAAGAAAAATAAAAATCCTTTTGAAACCCCTAGTTTTTTTTATTATACATTAAGCGTTATATTTAAAAAAAAGAGAAAAGAAAAACGGGAAAATAAAAATATTTGATTTACTGTACATTACTTTCGAATGCCAGAACAAAAGTAATTAAATGTTTAGGAAAACCAAAAAATTCTTTAAATTTACTCCTTATACAAGAAGCCTACCAAATCTCTCAAAAAACGAAAATTCGGTTACAAGCTACTTTGCTACTATATTTGAAGAAATCGATTCAATACGATTCGAAAACACTTTCCAAATGAATACTAACCCAGAAACTCAAAATCCTTCGGGATCTAACTTAAATCAGGACATTTTCTACTCATTACGCATCTATGCTGATGGAACCCCATATCCGAGCTATAAGAAACAAAATCACTGATCAGGCTAATGAGATTTTAAATATGTTCGGTACTGCCCTGAACTGGGACGACATAAAAAATAACCTCATCCTGCACTACTCAGACAAGAGGACAGAAACATCATTGGTTAGAGATTTACACAACCTTAAACAATATAACAAAACTGTAGAACATTTCTACACCGAGATTATTGAATTACAATCCTCTCTATGCAATAATGTTTTGATTCACGAGAAAGACCAAACGTCAATTCTGCAAAAAAAGAGCTTTACGCCGAAATGTGCTTAAACACGTTTCTAACTGGACTAAAAGAGCACTTAGGCTCAAGTATTAGATCAATGCGACCGGAATCTATAGCAACAGCCCTTTCGTTCTGTATAAAAGAACAAAATATATTTTATATGCGAGCAGAACCATATAGACCAAATTATAGGTTCAATTCCTTTAAACCCTGTACTCCACAAACACCAAACCGATTTCACAATAGAACCTTTCAGAATCAACAAAAACCTTATAACACAAAATAGAGTGTACCAAAAACCATACGTACCAAACACATTTACTAACAACTCACCCTTTAACAGAGGCACGCACCAAAACACATTTAGAACCAATTTTGGTAATAATTCCAATTCTTTTAATATTAATAAAACAAACCGACCACCACCAGAACCTATGGACACAAGCAGTGGTTATTCGCATATTAATAACTCAGAGATATTTTAAAACAAGCCCAAGTATGCGTACAAACACAAATAGAATTCGTAATTTTAAAGCTGAGGAAATAAATTTTATGAACAAATCAAACCACTCTAAAAATCCTATACAAAGTAATATGTACCAACAAGAACTGGTGCAATATCAGGAATCTACAATCGAGGATCTAAACAACATCGAAGATTCACCAAATTTTCGACTACATGCCTCGAGCCACGAACAGGCTATTTAGACATCAATAAACATGATACATATATAAATATATCTTCCCCTTTTGGTAGACGGCTAAAATTTCTAATAGACACAGGCGCTTCATCATCATTTATAAGCCCTGAATTCATTAACCCAGCTGATCAAACTCAATGTAACCCAACAACTATAACAACAGTCCTTAATCGGCATACACTTAACAAACAAGTTCTGCTACCTCTCTTCATAGAATTTAACCAACCAGGAAACTTAAAATTTTTACTATTCAAATTTCATAATTACTTTGACAGACAGAATAGACAGGATAGTTCATACAAATAATTCTAGCATTCCCTTATAATTAAAGCCAAACCTCACATCAGGTAAACACAACATTGCCCCTGAAACTTCCATTGGACGTACGTACAGGAGATGTTTTTTTGAACACTACCAAATTAAGCGACAATCTATGTATATACCCCAGAAGGCATATATCACGCAAAAGAATGGTACGGTATAGTAGAGGTAATTAATATCTCTGATAAAGAAGAAATACATTTATTGGAACAACCTCTTAAAGATAGCCCATATAACAACTCTCAATTTATCGAAATTAATAACATTAAATACACTATTTTAATTAATTTTGTTGTCTTACAAACAATCAAATATTTCTGAGCTACTTCGTATAGACCGCCTCAATACAAAGATACGAGGACATCTTCTATAAGGAAGGTCAAACCTTGACTTTTTCTAATAAAATAAAACAAAATTGTCACAACCAATGAAGTACCGATTTATGTCAGAACTTTTCATTCATTCACAAAGAAGAGGTGCATGCACAAATCACAAAACTGTTAAACCAAAGTATAATTCGCCCTAGCTATTCTCCTGTGTGGATTGTACCTGAGAAACAGGATGCTAGTTTGAAACAAATATGGAGGATGGTAATCGATTTTCGAAAACTGAACGAAAAAACCATTTCAGACAGATACCCCCTCCCAAACATAGCCGAAATACTAGACAAATTCGGCAAATGCATGTATTTCACTACTTTAGATCTAGCTAGTGGTTTTCACCAAATAGAGATGGACAAAAAAGATACTTCAGAAAACTGCCTTCACTATAGAGGGAGGTCACTACGAATATGTTAGAATGCCATTTGGTCTGAAGAACGATGGATAACGTTTTGAAAGATCTTATTGGAAAAATTTGTTTAGTCAATTTGGATGATATCATCATCTTTTCCACTTCGCTGCAATAGCACATACAAAGTCTCACACTGGTTTTCGAAAAATTGCGCGTTTCTAATTTCAAAATCCAACTTGACAAATCAGAGTTTTTGCGGAAAGAAATCGCTTTCCTGGGGCACATCGTTTCCACAGAAGGCATGAAACCCAACCCCGCAAAAATTCACGCCATACAAAACTACCCCATACCCCGTAATCAGAAACCTATTTGGCCGCAAATTTCAAATCGTAACAGATCACAAACCGCTCACTTGGTTAATGAGTCTTAAGGAACCTAACTCAAAATTAATAAGGTGGCGTCTGAAGCTAGAGGAATTTGACTACCAGATAGTATACAAAAAAGGTAAAATGAACACCAACGCCGACGCGCTAAGCCGTGCTCAAATCGATAACCCACCTCCAGAAATAAACTTGACTGACGAAGCCTCTGACCAAGCAACATCCGGCAGCACCATACATTCGGCAGATGAAAACTAAGATGATGGGATCGCCATATCAGAAAAACCTCTCAACGAATTCAATCTCCAAGTAATTTTGATTAAATCACCCGAATCACTAGAAATGTCATTAGAAACACCATTTTGAAATAAACAACGCCAAACCATACGCAATCCAGAATTCACTGAAGAAAAGCTAGTAGAAATATTTAAAAAATAATTACCTCCAAACAAATTCTTTGCCATATTCTCAGATGACGAAGCGTTAAAAAAAGTGCAATTAGTCTATTCAAAATATTTTGCTAATAGCAAAACATTTAAAGTAATACGTTGCAAAGAAAAACTATTAGACATAGCACAAAATGACGACCAAGATAGAATCATTAGGGATTATCACATCAACAATAATCATAGAGGTATAAATGAAACATACCTTCACCTCAAAAGAGATTATTACTTTCCGTTTATGAATAATAAAATCCAACAAATAATCAATAACTGCGAATTATGTCAAGTATCTAAATATGACCGAAACCCTCCGAAAATTAAATTTCAACTTCCGGAAACTCAACTTAAACCATTAGATGTAATTCATATTAACATTTACAGCATTAATCACCAACAAATCTTAACTATGATTGACAAATCTTCAAAATTCGCTTCAGCATATACTCTCCCAGTTAGAAACAGCATTTCCATTCTAAGTCACTTAAAAACTTTATAAGTATGGCATACCTAAAAAGATTATCTGTGACCAAGGTTCAGAGTTTACAGCTCATCAGATTGAATGACACTTTACCTCCTTCCAACAGACTTCTAGTAATTCACCTGTAGAGAGACTACACTCTACTTTAACAGAAATTTATAGAATCATACTTTGTATGCGAAACAGCTTCGAGCTTTTCTTCGGAAAAACCTATAAATTTAACAATACCGTTACATTCTCCAATGAACACGATTATTTAAAGAAACTTAGCGAATTTCAAGCAAAACTCTACTCTATGATAAAAGAAATAGTTGAGGAGTTAACTAAATCAATAATAGATAGATTAAACGAATCAAGACATGACCCTATAGACTGGAAAAACGATGAAATGGTATATAGAAAGGAATGTAGGAGAAATAAAATAAGTCCTAGGTTTTCCCGACATAAAGTCAGGAAAAATAATAAAGTAACTCTAATAACCACCAAAAACCAAAAGACACATAAAGCTAGAGTAAAAAACAAAAAGAAGACTACACAAATCAGTAACACTAACAATCCCAATGATAGCCACGCAAACTCTTTAAATACACGACCTGACGAAGAACCAATGTATCGCTCAGCTGCAACTTGGACACGCAAGCAAAATTAAACACTTCGATAATCTCATTCACATAGTTGACCTTGAGGAATATCACAAAAAGGTTAGAAACATAGAAAATGCTCTAAACATGTAGTACTTTAACAAATTTAATAAGAACAACTAACCTTAAACTAACTCAACTCGAAAACAAACTTCATTCACTATCACCCATTAAAAGAAATAAAAAATCTTTAATTAATGGACTAGGTACAGCTATAAAGTTTGTTGAGTACGGTCAGTATCCATAGTGCACCGGCATCCAATTGCCAGCCACCCGACATTGAATCGGATACATGAAACCACTTGCTTGACATTAAAGTGAGTTCAAACCAAAAAAAAACGGATGCTTCCGTTCATTCACATTTATGCTTACATTATATTTACACAATACTTAATTTGCACCACACGGAAAAAACTGTATAAGCAAATTTGCACATTCGCACTTATTACCTTTTTTGTATGAAATGTTTAATTAATAGAATAAGCTAAGAATTATGTTTGCTAGAATAAGCTAAATTTCACAGCCATCGACGATAATTGATTTTTATTCCAAGTGAGTCTGCTTGGAAGGCTGCAATTATTAGCTACATACTCTTGGTGTTTTAGTACTGTACTAGAAATACCGCCGATAGTCACGATACAGAACCGTGATCTATCACATATACAGTAGAAGCACTGTATACAAAGTTCGTAACAGGTAATATGGACGCAAATGACGCGGACACCCTAAATAATCAAATAAAACACTTATACACTAACGAACACACTATTGCTAGCACATTTTCGAAACAACATACACAACCAGATGCTCGAAAGACTCAAAAATATAACAACACATATTAACAATGAACAACAAACAATTGAAGCCTTCAAAAATACACATGAAATCACAAACAGAATACAGCGCGAAGAAAATAAGCTTATAGAGATGCAATACCTTAGTCAGATTAATTACAATATAGACCTTTTAAACAATCATATAACAAACATAGCTGAAACAATTGTACTGGCAAAATTGAATGTAATATCAAAACTAATATTAAATCAAGACGAATTACACGAAATTTATAATTACATGAGTAACAAAGACATAGAAATAATATCAAACGAACACTTATAGGAACTATTAGAACTACAAACTTATTATAACAATACAAATATAATATTTAATGTAAAAATACCAAAATTATCAAAAGAAAAATATTACCTTCTACATATTATACCGCTTCCAATAAATGAAACGAAACAAATTATAATAGGACCCTATATAACATATAATGAAAAAAGCATTCAGTACTACGATAAGGCATGTCCAAAAATAGAAAGCATCTACTTCTGCAAGAACCCAGTTTTCCAAGAAGCAACGAGAAACTCCACCTGTTTGGGACGCTTACTGAACAACGAGGAAGCCCAATGCCACCTGAACGACACAGGAAAAGTTAAATCAATATTTCAACCAGAAGAAAATTACATTATCTTTATTAATATTCCAAATACACTAATAAATTCCACTTGCAGTAAAACATTTCATGAAGTAACAGGCACAGCAATACTCCACTATAAGAATTGTTCGATTGAAGTCAATGGCGTCAAAACATGAAATTAAAATTTACACCCCAGGTGAAATAGTATGTCAGAATAAATAAAAGACTAGGTACTAAATTTTCCCAAAGATTTAGAAAAGAAATTGTCAAAGAAGATATGTAAATCAACCACAATTCTAACCGAATCTGGTTAAATAATCCACAAGAATAATATCAGGAATTAACCCCTTTACAGATTTTTCTTTACTCAAATTTCGGCTGAAGTTCAAATTTTGGACTACACAAATGCTAAGATAGTGTCAGCAAGCATGGGAACAGCTAAGCTTCAAACGGCTACATTCAGAATCATACCCGTCATAGACCTAGAAGCTTACGAGGAACTTATTAAGGAAATCCAACTACAAATCCAGAATCAAATCAACGAAACCGATCCCAATTTTCATACAGTATCCCAGCAAATCATCCAAATTAGAAACCAGTTAAATATCCTAAAACCAGGAATACGAAACCCAAGATCCCTTGACTTTATTGGAACCGCATGGAAATGGATCGCTGGTAATCCGGACATTATAAAAGAGGACATCACTAATATAGAATACGCTTTACTTTGGGCAAAGAGTAAAATTGTAAACTCTTTCATTCTTTCCACCTCCGAAATAGAAATTGTAAAACAAAAATTTGAAGAAAGTAGCATACCCTTTATTAATCTCGAAGAGGCACTAGAATTTGCCGATGTTAAAATAGCATGTAATAAATCAACCATACTTTATATTATCAGTATTCTTACCACAGGAAAAGTTATATGTGAAAAACTTATAATTAAAGCAGTAAAATATAATAAGAAAGTTATAAAACTACAATATGAGAATATACTGAATTGTGAAATTAAAATATATGGAATTAAAAATTTTGTAAATCATATAATGAACTAACTAACTAACTAACTAACTAACAACAAAATCATTATTTATAAAGTTATTTTTCAGGCAATTTTGTTATACGGATGCCAAGTGTGGGGAAATTGTGCCAAGTGCCACTTGAAAAAACTGCAAATATGCCAAAATAAAATCCTAAAAATGATGCTTAACTTACCTTGGCATCATTCAACAATAGATATTCACAACAAAGCGAACATTGAATTGATTTCTCTTAGAATTGAAAAACTTAAAGATAAATTTTTAGAACGGTGTGTTCTTGCTGATAATCCACTCGTAAATCAGTTGAAAGGAAATTACATTGTACTTAATAGCTAATAAACGTGATTTTATCTTTTTTTTAAACATTTGTTGTATATTTATTATTTATTTATTTATTTATTTATTTATTTATTTATTTATTTATTTATTTATTTATTTATTTATTTATTTATTTATTTATTTGTTTATTATTTATTTATTTTTTTATTTATTTATTTATCTATTTATTTATTTATTTATTTATTTATTTATTTATTTAGTTATTTATTTATTTATTTATTTCTTATTTATTTATTAATTAATTTTTTTTTTTTTTGTTATTTCTGGTGAGAATATGCAATTATTCATGTATTCATTAATGTACTTATTTATTTGTTTATTTATTTATTTGTTTTTTTTTGTTTAACAATTTATGTTTTATAATTTACTCTAGTCATCTTAAATACATATGTATATACATGCATATGTATTGCTTTCATTTATATATGTACTTACATAAAAATAAAAATTTTTTTTTTTTTTCTTCTTTGTCCAGTTTTAATAGGAGGTTTTTCTCGCATTTTCCTCCCACCTAGGCTATTTTTTTTGCTATTAAAAACTTATTTAAATGAACATTATATCATGTTTTTAGAGGAAAGATAAATCTATCAAATCCCTATACTGTAAAATGTACGATAACAAACCTTAATGTACGTTATATTGCGAAATAAATCTATCAAAAAAAAAAACTGTATGTTATAAGAATCATATTAGTAACCTAAATTCTGACAATTGTATTTCAAATTTAGTGAAGGGTAGGCCATCAAGTTGTGACGAAATCAACAATCTCAATTTACCAACCGAAGAGGAACTTTACCCAGGAACTCTGTTTCTAAACCAATTCGAGCGATATAGTTAATCTGACCGGAACCTTTATTCTACAGTTTCACAACGCATCAATTTCCATAAATGGCAGGTGATTGTCCGAAGAGTTACAATCCGTACTGAAGCCCCAAAGACATCCGAAATCCAGCAAAAGGGTTATTTTCATTACCGCGAAAGAATTGATAACTTGTATGCGCAGTTGATGAACAACATTACGGCCTTATGTAAGATGGTCTTCATAATCGTAAGTAACCAAATCGCCAAAGTCCAAGAAGAGAACAGTCAACCAATTCCGATCAATGGAACTTACTTGTTGGTATTTGAAGGGCAAGCATGCATAAACGATACGACCTACATCAACGAGAACCAAATTAGTCACTTTAACCACATAGTGCGCAGATGATAAATATTTCAGAACACCTGACGATGCTATCCTTGCCATATTTCAACGAAGTCCACTTGAAGAATCTTGACCTTGATCCTCAAATTAGATAGCTTAATATCCCAAATCGTTCAAAGGACAATTGGAAATAAGATTGCTTTATAGTACAAAGCGTACTAAACCCTAATGCAGAAGATCAATTGATCTCTGCAGAATTAAGGAATAACATTAATGAGAAAATCCCCGATGTTGTTCGCTGTCTGGCAACCCAGTTGAGTTTAGCTCGTGATAAAAAAGTGGCGACCGAGTTTAAAAATTTGTGAACCTTTGAAAGGAAACCCACGTTATTACGGCATCTTGAATAATAATTGTAGGTAATGCGGACATCGCTTTAGAATCCCATAATACTCCCCTTAACTGGCCTTCGATCTGTCGTTGCCTAATCATGCACTATGCAGATAAAAGAGATGTAGCCACACCAGAGAGCCAACTCATTTCAATTGTTCAAGGGAATAACTCGATTCAAACCTTCTACCAGATGGTCTACAGTCATCTGTCCCTCATTTTAAACAACATAGGTAGCATGAACATAGAAAGAGAAGCAATGCAAATGTTACTCAAACGTATATAGACAAACACCTCGATACGTTCATACGTGGATTAAAGGGGAATTTGCCAAGATTACTCGGTATAAGAGAACCGGTAGATCTTCCAAAAGCACTACACTTGTAGCTTAAATTGAAAAACCAAAGCTACAGGGGCTAACTATGCCCAAAACTTGCAAAAATTCCAACCGCAAAAACCACAAATTGTTCTCGCTGAGAAACACTACCTTCCATAAACACAACAACAACCACCAAAGACAGTTCTAAAATTTTAAAAATTTGCAAAACTATAATCTGGAACCGGTACACCAAAGTCTACCCTACAATTACCCAGGCTACTCACCGCAACAACCCCAACGCTTTCAAAACTCAAATAATTATATCATTCAGCAAAGAACCCAACATTTTCAACAAAGTAGGCTACAATACATTCCAAATAAAGCATCCTACACACGAAAGCAACAATCTGTGCAACAAATAAAGCAGGAATTTAAGAAACGAATGCAGAGCTTCAAAACTAGAGCTCCAGTTCCACAGCAAAACCAACAATTTGCCAACAAACTGCAACAAAACGTAAATAAGAAGAATTCAATAATTTAGAAACGGATGAAACAAAAGACTACCAAGAAACAGATCTTGCAGACATTTCCGATAAAGTCGAAAATCTTAATTTTTTATAGTAAAAAAGCTCTTGCTTGCCATACTACGACTTCAGGGCGAAGAGCGGGAAAATCCTAAAATTTTTGTTAGATACAGGATCTAAAACAAACTAAATTCAACCTATCTAAAGGTTACCACACAATTCACCGATAATAATGGTATCAAAAAACTCGATGCGTCAGGCATAAAAAAATATCGAATCGTAATCGATTACAAAAAAAAACTAAATCTAGTAACGATTCCACACCGTTACCTAATTCCGGAGATTAACGCAATACTATATAATTTAGGAAAATCTAGATTTCACCCAATCCCTCTAAAAGACTGAGATATTGAAAAGACCGCTTTTACGACCAATAATGGTAAATATGAATTTACGAGACTACCGTTTGGCCTGCCCCTTCAATTTTCGAACGCGCTATTGATAACATATTGGGCCTCATAGACGACATCATAATTTTAAGCGAATCCATAGACCAACATTTCAAAGACCTCCATATAATTTTCAAAACACTTGAGGAAGCCAACGCAAAAGTCCAACTAGACAAACGCGAATTCCCTAAATCTAAGGTAGAATTCCTCGCGTTCGTACCATCAGTATCAATATGAAATTCTCCGATCCTAATGGTTCCTAAATAATAATCAGACCCTATCGCGGAAGACCAAAAATTTAAGCTAGTAATAAATCTACAACTTGGACCTTAGAGCAATCACGTGCAATCAAATGTCAATGCTCTTTTGGGTTTAACAGAGTGCATTACTGATAACCTATCCTGTCGTACCTACACAATTTTAACAAAAACTTTCCCTGAAGGACAGGCCGAAGCAGAACTTCGTCTAGCAATGAAGATTATTATCAATTGTCAACCGTCGCAGCGTACAGTCGCATTTTCTCTTTTAATTTATTAAATTAATTCTCGCCGCTGAAGCAGTTTAACCCTTTTTTTTTTGTGACCCACTTCGCTCCCGTTCTGTTTTCGCTGAAGCGCCCTCAAATCGACGCTGACCTACCTTAAACCTCCCTTTCGCGTGTGCAACCGAATCAATTTTCGCCGAATTCGAATTTTCCGAACTTCATAATAAACGTTAATCGGTCTTTCCCCTCTGTCAGTGTGACCCAATTTTAAGTGCTTTAACAATGGAAAGAATCTGCGGTAATTCCCATTGCGTAATCGACAACACCAATGCTGACTGGGTTGATTGTCGCGGCCTCTGTGGTAAATCCTTCCATCCTCTTTGCACCGGGTTAAGCAAGAAATCTATTGCATATTTCAAAGAATATGCAAAGCGTTTTATATTCTATTGTGAAGAATGCAAAGAAAGCATGTATTGCTCGTGATCAAGTGCCATAGTGAATCGACGAACTCAATGATCTCCGTCAATAAACTTTCTTTCAAAAAGGTTTTAGATCAAATGTCGATGTTCGATGAAGTTATCAAATGCATTGTAGATCTAAATAACAACATTGAGTGTTCTAATAACCTTTGTAATTCTAAATTTAAATCTATTGATAGCCGACTCGCCGTTTTAACTGAGTTGGTTACTAAAAAAAAGTCCCGCGAAGAACTTAGTGAGTTGAAAAACTCATGTGTGATCTTAAATCAACAATTATTAAATCTGATCATTACGAAAAAATTTATCATGAATTCAGTTCCCTTCGGTCCGACCTTGAAGTAAAGTTTCTCCAAAGTTCTTCGAAAACATTTATATCTTCTCCCCGTCTACCTGATCCATTACTTGCGGATTTGGCAACCAAGATGAATGATGACAGCAATGATATCAAGGCAACTCGGATTACTTTGAATGATATTGGCGATGATATTATGATTGTCTCCAGCAAGATCGACGACATTCCTGACCAATTCCAACCTCGACCAAGTGCATTCTACAACACATCTCTCCTGTCTGAACTGCTTGAAACTTCTGTCAATACACCAGTTTCGGGATCTGCTCCAAGTACTGGACCCACACTCTCTGCTGACTTGATTCCTGTATAAGAAATAGCCAACTCACCTTCCGAACCTGAATTCCATCCCGTCGCCGCCCCACGCAAAGTCATTAAACAGTTTGGAACATCATGGACCCCATCAGAATGGAAAAACAGGCTTGAAAAAATAAGTAATGGCAACCAGATGACATTTGCCATTAAGGATGCTCCTCAACACGCTGATGCTTCTTGGCTGTGCAACTTCTTTCACCAAAAGTATGCCATTACCATTAGTAAATGCCAGAGGATCTCTCCTACCGACTCTAACAGGCTTAGCAGCTTTAAATTCAACATTCCTCGAAATACTCATGGTTGTTCCTGACTTACCCTGTTGATTCTTCTAAACTTGGGCTGATGAAGATGGTCAAATGGTCTGAGAAGTCTTCAAAAAAACATATTTCTAAGAAACAAGTAAAGAATAAGTCTAACCCTATTAGCTCTAAGAAATAAGTAAAGATTAAATCTAACCTTAGTAATAAGTCTCCAAAACCAGCCTCCGACTCCCATCCTAAGTCTGATTCCAACTGGAGCTTAAAAACAAATCTTTTCCCCAGTTTTGCCCCTCCCTCTCACATCCCTAACCAACCCCTTATTGCTCCGGCTCCACCGAAGCCCCCTCGCCAA
Organism: Xylota sylvarum; assembly: GCA_905220385.1. NCBI lineage: Eukaryota > Metazoa > Arthropoda > Insecta > Diptera > Syrphidae > Xylota > Xylota sylvarum. The sequence continues at coordinate 39,955,767 of LR999959.1, forward strand.
CGCATCTCCTTCAATTTAACTCCACCACCTCGACTCAAAACCCTGTTCCAGTTATCAACCTTAAATTACCGAATCAGTAAATTGTTAGATATAGAACTATACATTCAGTACAAGTGCCAACACAAACTGTAGAATCAGCACACGCGCCGATCAATCGAATGCATTCGGAGCGTATACGGATCATATATCTGCCCGGCAGGAATGCTGACGCTGTATGATTTGAATAAAATGTATTTTGCTATAAATAGAACTGTAAGAATAAATTGTACCTTAGATTAAGTTTGCAGTGAATAAAGCGAAACACTTGTCTCTGAAAAAATTATTTTTTAATCTTTAATTAACGGAAGTTAATAACTTTCCCCCTAGGAATTCATTCCCAAATTTCGACCTTTCAACAGGGGCTAATTTTAAATACCGCACCCAGCCCGGTTCTTAACTCCACACCTAACTCCTCATCTCACCCCACATCTGTAACCCCCATCCCTTCGCCCACTCCTCGTATAATAGATCCCCTTTTGCCTCCTACAGTTAAACTAACGCAACAAACACTTGATACCAGTCGTTATGCTCTCTCTAGGCATATACGAAAACATTCGCCTTTTCCTTGCCTACCTACACGACAAGACCGATTCTGTTTGCTATGAAGGAAAAACCAAAACAAGCGTCATGGTTTCCATTCAGGACGAAGGCCTCCCCACCGACCTAATCGCTCTCAAAAACCTCTAATATCAGATACCACGAAATTTTCAATATGTCTCCCCAAAAAGTGGCGAACGACCTTACTGCTTTCGGTCATTATGTACACTCCAAACGAATCTCACATCTTCAACGTAGCCGTGCTGACCATGATAAATTTTTTCGTCCCTAACTTACCACTTCTTCCAACACTTCAATCACACTCCCCCACACCTCATCGTCGCAACGTCCCCCTTACCTTTTACTACCAGAATGTTAGAGGTCTGCGCTCCAAAACTCAACCAAAACTGTTTTGCGACAAACCCATGCTCTTCCCTTCGATATCTATGCTCTAATTGAAACCAACCTGATCCCCAGCATAAATAACCAGGAATTATTCCCTACAACCTTTAATATTTTTCGCGATGATGATCTAAACCGCCCTATTGATGACTCCCCTTGTCCAGGCGTCCTACTGGCTATCCCCAATAGTCTTAACTCATCTCTCATTGCTATCTCAACTTCCTCTAAACTCGACTTTGTTTCAGTGAAAATACAAATGCCCCGCAAGTCCTTTTACGTTATGTGTTGCTACATTCTACCGTCCCAATCTATTGAATCCTATGAACTTGCCATCGATGCGACCACATAATAGACCTGTCTGACTCTCATGATGATATCCTTATTTTCGGTGACTTTAACCTTCCTCAGCTGAAGTGGACTCCATCAGATGATCAATCCTATTTTATAGCCTCTAATCCCAACTCGGTAAAGGAATGCTACTTCCTAAATCGCACAGCAGATTCAAGTCTTTGCCAAGTAAATGGTATCTCAAACTACATGGGTAGGCAGTTAGACCTCATTTTCACAACTGATCCCATAACTCCTCAGTTTCGCTTTGTCCTCTTTCTCTGTCAACTATTGATAACTAGCACCCGCCCCTCCTTCTATCATTGTTTCACAATTCCCCTCTCTAAACAACTCCTCCTACTGATCACTCTTCTTACGATTTTCATAAAACAAATTTCCAGAAAATTAACATCTATCTCAGCAGATCTTTCTTTGATTTCGATAATCTTCTAATAAAGGATGCCCTCACCAGCTTTTAAAGGGAAATATTTAATTTTATCTCTCTTTATGTACCCTTTTCTCGTCATAAAACATCGTCTTCATCCCCTCCTTGGTATAATCAGAGGCTTCGTTCTCTGCGAAACAAAAGAAATAAGTTATGGGCAGTTTTCCTTCGCAATTTCACTCTTCTTCTGATTATTCTAACTATCTAGGTATTTACCTTCACTTCACCGAGTTTTACAACTCTCTCTACCAGCGCTACCTAAACAATGCCCAAGCTAACCTCATAAACGACCCAAAATCTTTCTTCCAGTTTCTCAACTGCAAAAGAAGATCTGACGGTTACCCTCCCTCCCTCTCTTTCAACAGCGAAACACCAACCGCTCCTCATACCATTGCCAACTTTTTTGCTACCTTTTTTAAACAATCTTTTGCCGACGACTTCTTTATACCAGACCCCGCTTATTTCAATTACTTACCCAACTTCTTCTTCGGCCCGTTTCTCTCTCATACCTTGGACCCATCTCTTATCGAAAATAAGTTACATCTACTTAATGACGAATTCAACCCCGGTCCAGATGGCATACCTGCGGTATTCCTCAAAAAATGTTCGTCCACCCTGTCTATTCCCCTCTCTAATCTCTTTCGTCTTTCTCTTTCACAAGGAGAATTTCCACAGGTTTGAAAACTCTCTTTCATAACCCTAATCCACAAGAAAGGAACAAAGACTGATGTAACTAACTATCGTCCCATTGCTAAACTCTCTCATTTATCTAAACTTTTCGAAAGCATTTTATATGAAGCCTTAAGCTTTCGCTGCAAGTCACTTATTACCCCTAATCAACATGGCTTCCTAAAAGGTAGATCAACTACCACAAACCTCGTCGAATTTGTGTCCTTTGCACTCTCAGCCTTAGAGAATGGCAACGAAGTTGATGTTATCGCAACCGATTTTAGTAAGGCTTTCGATAAAATCTCCCACGAATTAATACTTTTCAAATTGTCTGCCCTTGGCTTTGAACCCATATTGTTAAAATGGATATCTTCTTACCTAAAAAACCGCTTTTACAGCGTCCGCTTCAGATCCGTCCTCTCCCGTCCATTCCTGGTCACCTCTGGTGTCCCACAAGGCAGCCACTTAGGCCCACTTCTTTTCATCCTTACCATAAACGATCTCGATATGGACATTAAACACTCTCACGTCTCCCTCTACGCTGACGACACCAAATTCTTCAAAACGATTTCTTCACCCCAAGACTCCATTCTTCTTCAACAAGACCTCGATAGCTTCTCGGTATGGTGCACCAAAAATTGCCTGGAGCTCAACATATCCAAATGCCAATCCATTACTTTCGCTCGTAAACGCATCCGTCCTATCCCCTCATCGTTTCCTCCGATTTGCTCTTCGAGGTCTGTCCTGGAACGACCCTTTTATCCTGCCCCCTTATCAAGACCGCCCCAAGCTAATCAATTTGAATACTCTTGAGGAGCGTACAGATGTAGCCAACATTCTCTTCATTCATCGAATCCTCTCAGGTTCCGTTGACTCTACATCCCTTCTCAATTCTATCTTTTTCAACACCAACCGTCGTAATTTACGAACAAGTCGTCTTTTCTATCTACCGACCCATCGCACCTCCTATGGCTTCAATGAACCAATCTCTCGTTTGCTGCGTAAGGTTAACTCAAGGATTACCATTTTTGACTTCAACCGCAGTACTCCTATCCTAAAACACTGTCTCCTTCACCATCCTCCTTACACCCCTTAATCTTAGCTTTATAGTTCTAGGTTAGTTTAAGATTAGCCTGTAAGTTAGTTTAAGATTAGCTGGTATTAAGCCAAATAAATGGGGGCTTTAGCCCCCACAAAAAAAAAAATAAATAAAAAATTAAATAACCCATATGCTATATTGATTGCTCCACCTACCCCAATGTCCAACTACCTTGATCTGGCATATGTGGGTATTCACTTGCCATTTGACATCAGTGCCAGAGGCAAAAAAAGGATACCCAGGCAGTCCTGACATGAACTCCAACTCTAAAAGCTTTTAGATGCTTTTGTTGCCTCCGTTAGCATTAAGTTAGTATTTAAGGTTTAGAATTAAGCAAAACATTGTTCAATTGTTCAATAGGCAGAGTCACTGCCAGGTCGTTTAAATAAAGTTATTTTTTAATAAAAATAAGTTTTAAATAATTTAGGTAATTTATACTCTGCGATCGATGAAGTAGTGGCCAAAGGGTAGTGATGCGGAACGTATGGCAACACAAGCGTTCTCGCCTTAGCCTCTCACTATCAACTCCTACTCTACACCTCCACGATGGTGGCTGCTGGGTGCCTAGTACCTCAACTGGAAATTGGGTAACCAACCCCTTTGGAAGGTTGTTGGTGGCAGCGAACGAGAGAGGGGGAGGAATGTCTTCTCACTAAGGCACCTTCTCTTGCTTCAGGCGGCGGCGGACGAATTCTCTAGATGGAATCAACGGTGACGTCAACCAGTTCCAGTTAGGCCGAACTATTAGTGTTATCCCTATATGAGCTGCTTCGACATATTCGAATCCCAGGTCTATAGGGATTTTCAATATTGAGTCAGGGTTTTGGAATAGAGTTAGTGGCGGATGAACCCTTAATGGGCCAACGGCAGCGCTCACATCCCCGAAGCTGACTCCGGAATATCCGGCCCCTTGTCCTACGGGTAAAAAAAGGAACTGGTCCTCCAGGTTGGGGGTTGTGCGTCGGGGTAACTTCCCTACCACGTAAAAAACCAGCAGTTACGATACAACGACAAGCCTCAGATAAGGATGAGCCCACTGTGGACGACCCCAGCAAACGAAATAAGGACAACGATTTTCGGATCTGCACGTGAAATTTTCGGACCCTTAACAGGCCGCGTGCAGCCGAACAACTAGCAGAGGCCCTAGACTGCTACAATGCAGATATCACCGCCATCCAGGAAGTGCGATGGGATGGCCCGGGCAAAAAGAGCTTTCGATACGTGAGCGAGCGTCTTATGACAATCCGCATCAATTCATCGCTAAATTCGCGAACATAAGCCTAATATGCGCTCATGCCCCCACAGAGGACAAGGACGACGCCACCAAAGAAAGTTTCTACGAGCTCCTCGACAAAACATATGAGCAATGTCCTAAGTATGACGTTAAAATCGTCCTAGGCGATTTGGGACGAATTGGACAGAACGTCACAATCGACAGCTATAACTTTGAGGTAGTAAGGCACTTTGTCTACCTCGGCTCTGCTATCAATTCTGAAAATAACACCTCAGCAGAAATAAAACGAAGAACAACTCTTGCCAATCGCTGTTTCTTTGGGCTGAGAAGGCAATTGAGTAGTGAGGCCCTATCCCGAACAACTAAATAGACTCTATATAAGTGCTTGATCATCCCAGTCCTGCTTTATGGCGCTGAAGCTTGGACTTTATCAAAAGCGGATGAAGATATCCTCGGTCGTTTCGAGAGAAAAATTCGCCTTAGGTGGCGCGCACAAGTTGAAGGGGACCTGAACAAGCTTGGAGTGCGCAACTGGAGGCAGTTAGCTAAGGACCGAGCTAACTGGAGAGGCTTGTTAGTTGAGGCCCAGGTTCACCCCGAACTGTAGCGCCACCTAAGTAAGTATCTTACTTACTTACTTAGGTGGCGCTACAGTGCATAGCGCGGATGGAAGTCATCCCCAAATGCCAGTGCACCGGCAGCATATGACTCAACATCCAGCATATCGTGACCTACCATAGACGAAAGGTGCGAATTAATAGTACCAGTGAACGGCGCAGCTGGCAAGTCAATTCCTGGTCAGAAGATGAAGAGCATGAAATAACAAAATTAGATCCATCTTCAGAAAATACAGATTTAAAATCCCATATAGAACAACCTATAGAATATAAGTAATTTGTGGTCAAGATTAAGAGTATTGCTATCTGGTTTTTACGTAGACGACGTTACATCTGACTGGAACGCATAAGAAGGGGCCAGAGAATGAAAGAAACAACTACATAATAGATCTTTTTTAAAAGTGACGGATTTAATAAATTGTGTTAAAGATTCTTCCTCGAGTTCCACTGACCACATTTTTACTAGGCTACATAAACATTTTAGAAATATTCTAAATGAAATGAAATTGCAAGTAAAATTGAAGTTCATGACTACAGAAATACCGACCATCGTATGATTACTATTAGCAATAATATGAATACAGATAAAAAAAATAATTTCAATCTCCCAAGAAAAAAATATATAATAGATTATAGGATTCTGAAAGAAAGTGTAGTGCAATAATGCACGTACGAGACATATATGTTTATCGCGATAAATTGACCCAGTCACTGTTTGCAAGTATCAGATGACATACACTCGGTGCCGGGAGTGATTCACGTAACATAAGTCCCCTTGTGTCATTGCTCTACATGCCAAGCAAGTGGTGCGACTAAAATTAGCATACTAAGCAAATAGAATGAATCCATGAATGAATGTGTAATTGTTTCTAAATATTTGGAGTTGACGATCAAGGTATAAATACTGCGGTTGTCAAAAATAAAAATCAATCCTATCCTTACCTTACACTTTGATTCAACACATTGCGGCACTCTTGCCACATGCTTTTAGCGTGCTGCGCTTTATACAGCAATAATAGGGACTCCAGAGCATCTCAAGATTAAGGAGGACCTTTACATGGCGACCCTGCCAGCTTCGTTAATATAGATAGGACGAAGAAATGGGCCGAAACCGGAAGTCGGTGGAACAACATATAGAAGAGGAGTACGTGCCAAAAGCAGAAATTAGTAGAGGACCAGAGCCACCAATATACGTACCAACGTCAAACAAAGTTGGACCTAAACCATTAACCAAAGAAGAAGAATATAAAAAAGGCAGAAAAAGACACGACAACCAGAGAAAAAGAAAACCGAAACTAAGGAGAGAAAACAAAGAGGCGGTTAAACTACGTCAGCAACGTGCAGAGCTTTACAGAATAATACCTGTGACGACTGATCGAAAGTTAAAGCATCAGTTGATAAACAAGCTAAAAGCCCTTCGAGAGTAATGGGTGCTTCCAACACCAAAGAGGAGGTGTTTAACAACAACTTAGCAACGAGCAGTGGGAGCATCATTTTAGGAAGTAACAATCTACTTTACATAGTAGTTATAATTTTAGCAATTTTATTAATAATAAAGATTAACAGTTATTATAAAAAATATGTAATGAAACAAATTATAAGTAGGATAAATCATGTTTAAATAAAGAAAACAAATATATATACTTATTTAGCATGCTTTATAAAAAAAAAAAATAATAATAATAAAATTCTACATGGGAATGATTTGGATCAAATTAAATCAGTACGGGATATCTTAAAGAACTTAAAGAAAACCCCAAATAGAGAGTACACGAGTGAATACATAGAGAATAAAAAACTAGAGTTAGCCAAGATAAGACATAGGCTAGTAACAGAAACTGATGTAGAAGAATTAGAAGAAACGGAAAAACACTTTCAGGAAGAAGACCATCTGATACTTCTAATAGAAAAAGACTTAGTAACAACTCCCGAAACAATAACCAGTATCAGGGACACCAAAACAATAACACTACGTCGGTAAACGCACGTGTCCCTGGTCAGCAGAATCGGGGAAACTTTGGAAGAAGAAGATACTAAACATAAATGAAAGAAAGAAATTATTCTACAAATTTTGTTAAATTAAAAGTAAAAAATAAAAGTGGAGTATTCACATTTTTGGTGGATACAGGTGCAGACATCTCTGTGTCTAAAATAAATTTGGTGAAACAAATAAACAATAACTCAGTTTGCCAGATAAATGGCATAACTGATAAAGCAATATTTTCGAAAGGTATGTCTGAGTTATAGCTTATGGTTGGAGATAACATAATAAAACATGCATTTCACGTTGTGGATGACTCAATGAATCTCTCAACTGATGGAATACTAGGACGTGACTTTTTCATGGCAAACAACTGTAAGATAGATTATGAAGGATATGTACTTGAGATTAATCTAGAAGAGGAACAAATAATATTACCAATTAACATGAACATGAAAAGTAGTAAATAAAATTACAATACCACCAAGAACAGAGATAATTCAGGAGATAAAGCTGAAATTGAGTCAGGATAGTATCATCATTGGTAATGAATTAAAAAAAAGCATATTTGTTGCTAACTCCATAGTCCCAGCGAGAGGCATCAAACACATTAAAATCATGAATACACGAGATACTGAAGAAATCATAGAGAATACCATGGTTGGCATAGAACCTTTAAGCAACTACGAAATCTTATCTTGTCACAACAAGCATGAAAACACTAAGAGATTTATGCATGTGAAAAATTAAATTAAAATCGACAGTTTAGACGAAAAAGCTGCAAAATCAGTCCTAAGTATTTGTAAAGAATTTAAAGATGTATTTCACATTGAAGGAGAAACGCTGACGATTAACAACTTCTACGAACAACATATCACAACAACACATAATAACCCCGTCTACATAAAAAACTATAGATTGCCACACACGCATTTGCAAGAAATAAAGGATCAAGTCTCAGAATTATTAAAAAATGATGTAATAGAACCATCCGTTAGTCCATATAACTCTCCACTTCTCATAGTCCCCAAAAAGAGTACAAACGGACAGACCAAATGGAGGCTAGTAGTAGATTTCCGTTCACTGAACAAAAAGGTAGTAGATGATAAATTTCCACTGACTAGATTAGATGATGTGCTAGACAGATTAGGAAACGCAAAGTATTTTTCCACATTGGATATGACGAGTTCATTTCACCAAATAGCATTACATAAGAAATCGAGACCTTTATCCTAAAAAATCGAGACCTTATCTTAAAAGGCGGCATAGTAACACTGTTTTATCTTTTTTTCCCTTTTTTATAACTAAATATTGAGCTCTTGGATTGCAAACATATTGATAGAATTACATCTTTGTTTTATATTAAATACTAGTTACTGATTGTTAGCCTACATCAGAACTACATATATGAAATTGTTTTAATAGTATTGAAGTGTCGTTCAACACTAATTTAGGATAAATTGTTATTTAAATAAGAGACCGACGGTTATTTATTCATTCTTTCCACTTACTGATAACACGTTAATTGTTATTGTTGTAACGTGACCCTTAGAAAAAAAAAGTAATGCCAACAACAACTTCATCGTCGTTACTGGTTGGTAAGTTTAATGAAATATAAAATTGGCGACGAGGATGGGATAAAAAGCAAATAAAAATGGACAAAGAAATCCTACACGACGTAATGTCCAGGCAACAAGCTTGGATGGAGAAGATTATGGCCGACAACCAAAAATTTTTGGAGAAAGTGCTACAAAAGAATCCGTCAGCATCGACGTCGATTCCAATTTTTCGAGCATTTGACGAACAGAAAGAGCATTAGGACATATATCTCTTTCAACTCCAGCAAGGCAATAAGAAAAAAGCTTTGTTCTTATCATCGTTTGCAAATTTTCTCAACGAATTGCTGATGAAACTATTGGAAATTCAAGATGTACAGTGAACCAAAAAAAAAAACTTGTACACCGGATCAATCAACGTTCATTATTCATATCTCCAGAACGAAACACGACAATACATTGAAATAAAATTCAGATGATACTTACTTTTTAATAGTCTTTATTTGAAACGTAGGAATAAATAATTTATAAAAAAAATAAGAAACAAACAAAAAAGGCACTCTTCTCAAGCCCAAAAAAAACTTGTACACTTTTCGAATTCATTAAAAAAAAAAGTTTTATACTGCTATCATTAATATTTTGTATGATGTCCCTTAGCATCTAAGAACATTTGAAGCGTTCTAGGCATTGAAAGCGCAAGGTTCCTGGTAATATCTGGAGTAATTGTATCCCAGACCCACAAATGCTCGATTGGGTTCAAATCGGGACTGTGGGATGGATGGGGAAGTACTTTTTTGACGTTATACAACAGCCATTCTCTAACTAACAGTGAGGAATGTTTTGGGTCGTTGTCATAGACAAAGCAAAAATCATCGGCAATACCTAGTTTGGCTGCAGTAGGCTGCAGATTGTTTTTTAAAATGTCTAGGTAACCAAATTTGTTCATTGTCCCTTCAACAAATTGAAAATTACCGACGCCGTTTGCCCCCATCGCACCCCGCACCATTACATGGCCACCACCGTGTTTAACAGTTTTATTTACATTTTTAGGATCCAACGCTTTTCCTTGTTTTCTCCATACAAAACGTCGACGATCCGGCCCAAAAATATTAAATTTTGATTCATCAGCCACAACACAAAAGAACAAAACGCAATTCTAACTTTTCAACATTTCATTACAGTCGACGACTTTGACCAAAAGGTTGCTAAAATCGAACTGTTATCTTAATGGCATGTTAGGTAGTAGAACAACTAGTATACATAGGATGTATATAAAAAGCATAATTAGGTATATACGAATAGAGTAACAGCTAGTTTAGTTTATGATAAGTGTTGCCGTTCTTTCCTTACAATTCGGCCATATCTGATATATAATCGTCTCGATTATAAACTATACTATACTAAAAATAGTATTTTGTATTTGTATACTATAAGTAGAATACTTTTGATTTCATTTATATTATTTTTGTTATTTTTTTTTTAATTACATCGTATATCTTCGAATGTATGTTTATATTAATCATACTTTAAAATGCATAAATTATTTTTTTTGTCCCTTTAAATTACAAAAATATATACATATGTATATATTTAAAATGATCGCTTCAATAGAAGCAGTGAAATTTACGAATATGCACAAGTTAAACCTAGATACACCGATTTTTTTGTTACAGATACATTGATGCTATATAAGATACATTGAGTTTAGAACAGAACGAATTTATATGGATTTATAATAACCCGGTCTAAACTTGTAATCATAATTCTGAAATATGGATTCATAATGCAAGGAGAACAAATACCCGTATACTGAATGCAAGAAACTTGAATACCATCCACTGTTTGTGGATGGACATTAACAACTTGATTATCACCTTAAGTCTTTTGCTATCCTGACCGCCGAAATTTTGGGATCTTCTTTAATTATCCGCACGATTTGCCTTTTGGTTTGCGAAGATGCAATTTTACTAGGTCGACCACTTCCATTGGGCCTTGTTAAAAAACCGTTTTTTTTACATTTTGATTATGTAGTGCACTGTAGAATGTGGCTTTTTAACTATTTTTGAAATTTGTCGCATACTTTTTTTTTCTTCCCACAATTTTATTACGAGTTTTTTCATTTCAACGGACGTTTGTTTTTTTTCCATTCTGGTTTATTATTTTTCCACAATTTTGACTTCTGATCACTTACAGAACAAATAAGAAACTGAAGAAGTCAAAAAAATTATAAAAAAATAAATTCTTGGAGGATAGCGGGGTATTTAAAATGCAAACCAATAGGGGTGTACAAGTTTTTTTTGACTTTAGAAAAAGCCGTTTTTTTTTTGGTTCACTGTAAGTACACATACATATTAAGAGATTTCTTCGAAATTAACCAAACATTTTGCTCAAAAATGGCAAATTCTGGCTGCACGCTGCAAATTCTTTAAGCACAAAACCGCAGTAGTCATAGAAATCCATGAATTTCGGGATGCATTGGAACGAGCGTATGGAGATGCTGTATGCATCATTCGAGATTCTTATTCACAATAAACAGTCGTAGGTATGGGATTTCGAATGCCTGAATAAAAAAACGTTCATGAGTAAAATCTCGAAGATCTTATCTCGATCTTGCCACGTTTCATATGAATGCATGGGTTTCCTTATGCATGGCTGTTGTTTAACACTTCAGTTCATGCAACATATTAGAACTAAGAACAATAAAATTATCAACTTGGAATAAACTGGGTTTTTATTTTTGATACTTGCAAATACTATCAGTCGCGTATAACAACTGCTCTCTTGGCAGAAATGAAAGATTTGCTGGATCTAAACGAAGCATTGGATGGAATGAGTAGCACTCCGTGTTTCGGTTTGAACAACGATTAGTACAGATGAAAATTTGAAGGAAAAATTGGTCTACCTTTTATCACTTAGTTCCATTATATTTGACCTGTCTCTGATTCGTTTGAGATCAATTCTTTCTCCTTCTGAACCATCTTCATCGCATCATAACTCTACAGCGTCAGTTGCAACAGTCAAAGCATCTGCCGGGTATCTGAGACGTCCTATAATCAAACGCTCCAACTAAGCAAAGGATAGCCTAGTAAACATAACACCCAACGGAAGTGAAACAATGCCAAACAAGGGACAGAGTCACCAGGTGTAGTGATCACCTTCAAATCACGACATAAGACCAACAAACTTAAAATTCGGCCTACCTAAGTCCCCGATCGAATAGTTGATAGAACGGTAAGAATGGTGAACACACCCATGTGTAGAAAAGTTGGCACAAATAAACACTTCTAATGTTGCAGTCAGTAAACTCACATCTGCTTTTCTATAACAGTATTGTGAGCACTTAATTTCCACAAATAGCCAATTGATATCGGTCCAATTAACCTATTTCTCATCATACCCTATCCTAAGGGTATATTAAGTTTGATGGTATAGTTTGTAATATACTATTAAGTATACAAATACCTACGACCATAAGCTACTATTAGATGGTCATTATTCTCTGCCTTTTAAATGGCACCGCAAATGGCAGCCTAGTTTCGTGCCATTGAAATGGCAGAGAATAATGGCCGTGTGAAAGCTCCGTAATGGCAGCTAGGACAAGTGGCAGAACTTTTCAGCTGACGTGCCACTTAAATGGCAGTACGTATTATTTATTCACATCAGTTTTTTGGCATTTTTTCCTTGCTTTTTGTTTTTATATTGAGTTGTGTATCGTATTTCATTTCACAATAATTAAAATTTGTTTTGAAGCTACTATTAGACGGCCATTATTCTCTGTCATTTCAATGGTGATATAGTGATTTAGTAACGTAGGGGTCTGAAAATTTCTTAGACCAACGTTTCATAAACCAGAATTGGCTCTACTTATAATGTTGATTATGCTACTGATTTGACGGAGGCCAGAGTTGGAGAGACAATCTGTGAAAAGGATTTCTTTGTCTAAGGTTGCATTTGAAGGAACAAAATGAGATTCATCCTCAGACTGAGCCCGTTGGAGATGAGGAAGAAAAATCCCCTAAGACTATGACATCGTCACAAAGGTCCGTAGCATCAAAAAGAGGGTCTATAGCATCTATAGCTAGTTGCGCTTAAGAATGGTAATTTTGGCGCAGATAAACTCAAAATCAGTGGTATGCGATGTTTTATAAAGTTCAGAGTCGTAACGGTTGTGTAAGTTAACGGAAAACATTATCAAAACATTATCTCATATGACCAACAGCGAAGTTGCACCTTGCACAGTTCTCACGCAAATATGCTGACATCGCGTCTGGCTGAATCGGATACAACATTCCATCACGTACCGGCCGAACTGTGGGAAGATGCAGTGGAAACAGGTTCTGTTTACGTTAGCATTAAGTTAGTATTTAAGATCTAAGTTTAAGTGAAATTGTACTCAGTTTGTAAGTAGGCAGAAACGCTGCCGGATTAAATAATAAAGTTTTTTTTTAGAAACATAAATTTAAAATAATTTAACTTGTATAGCCAGGAGAATATCGCGACTAGAAAAATTCATCGTTTTTCTCAATACAGAAAATGGCAATATCTGCCATTTCCGTGTGAACGCAAAATAAAACATACAGAAAAGCTACAATCCGTCTGGAACGGATCGTATGATACCCTATCCTCCTCTCTATAAAGTGGGCGTGGCCAAATTGCATTTTATACTCAAATATAGCTATAATGTCGAACATTTGAGGATGTTACATGTAAAATTTTATCAAAATAGGTTTTTTGATGATAACGCCCCCAAAAAGTGGGCGTGGCCAAAACTGTTCTATGGGTGAATTGTAGGGAATCTGAATACCCAAATGTTCGGTCTTAACAAAATTTTTCGGTTTCATATAATTTAGTGAAGTTATAAAAAAGTAGGCGTGGCAGTGGGCGGATGTAAAAAAATTTTACACTAGTATTGTATCTTTTTCTCGGAAGCCCAGATATGAAATTTCAGCGTCCTAGTTAAAAATTTAAGGCCCAAAAATCGGTTTTGTGATGAAAACGCCCCCAAAAAGTGGGCGTGGCCTAAACTTTTGTATGGGTGGATTGTAGGGAATCTGAATGCCTAAATATTTGGTCTTAACAAAATTTTTCGGTTTCATATAATTTAGTGAAGTTATGAAAAAGTGGGCGTGGCAGTGGGCGGATTTCAAAAATTTTTACACTTGTACTGTATCTTTTTCTCAGAAGCCCATATATGAAATTTCATCGTCCTAGCTCAAAATCTAAGGCCCAAAAAGCGGTGACATACGGACGGACGGACGGACGGACGGACGGACGGACGGTCATCGCTCAATCGATTTCGCTATTGATGCTGATCACGAATATATATACTTTATATGGTCTATCTCGATTATTTCTCTATGTTACAAACTATGTGTCAAACTTAATATACCCTTAGGATAGGGTATAAAAATGGCACGAAAAAATGGCAATGGTCGGAAAAAGTTTTGTTTTTTTGACAAAACTGTGTGCAATGTTATCTCGCTTGTTTTGGTAGACTGAGAGAACTAACAGGTCTATGTTGATGCACAAAACGAAACTGCTCATTATAACTGTAAGAGCGCAAATTATTTTTATTTATTACTTTACACATTCATTTGACTATCATCTGCAATGTAAGTACTTAACTAAAACTAACTGGTTTTTTTTTCATTTCGCGTGGGAGCAAAGTTGGGCTCTGTTGACTAAAGTCTTTTTTTTTATATAATTTATTAATATTAATGACATTCACTAACATTCCATTGATAAATATGGTAAAAACGTCGGAAATAAGCCAGACTATAAGAAACGAGATGGTGATCAAGTATGATGCGGGTATTTCAGTGGAATACTTAAGCAAACTATACAAAGTGCCTCGTCAAACTGTGTATTATTAAATAAATAAGCAAAAGAAAAACAATTCCACAAGTAACTTACCACGATCAGGCAGACCACGCAAGAGAGGACCGTTTAGTCGTGGGAAAATTTAAAGACAATGTGCTAAAAACTCCAAAATCTGCAGCAATTGAATTGAATAATTAGTATAATATGAAATTTGTGAAAGAACAATAAGAAATCGTTTAAAAGAGGCAGGTTTTGCCACTTATGTAACCAGATCAATACCCCAAATTTCGCAAAAAAACAAGATCAAACGTCTGGAATTTGCCAAAAAATTTGTACACCCCATGGAGGTGGCACCGTAATGTTTTGGGGATGTGTTTGCTTTAATGGCATCGGAGATTTGGTGCTAATCGAGGAAACGATGAATAAGGATCAATATTAACATATTTTAAATAATCACGCGTTTCCTTCGGGTGACAAATTGATTGGACAGTCATTTATTTTTCAACAAGATAATGCTCCATGTCACAAAGCCAAAATGATTACCAATTATCTAAGGGATGTGGAAGTAAGTACATTAGACTGGCCACCTCAAATCCCCGATTTGAATATAATTGAGAATGTGTGGGCTTATGTAAAGAAAAACAGAAGTCCATGTTTGCCAAGAACGCGCCAGGAAACAATCGCTGAGGTCGAAGGCCTTTGGAAAGACATATCTCCGCAAACTCTCCAAAATTTGATGAATTCGATAACAGGCCGATTGCAGAAAGTCATCAGTGCCAACGGAGGGTTCATTTTCTATTAAGTTGTGCCTCTATTTTTAAAAATTTTTGTTATCAATCCTTTTCTCGGATGAATATTTTGTCAAAATACTTTTTTCCCCATCCATTTTTGAAATATAATTTCTACTTTGAATACCATTATATTTTTTTGAAAGCTCATTATTATATCATTATCATGAATTTTTTTTCTGATTTTTTCCATTACAATAAAGAAAGATGTGAAGTAAAATGTTCGATTTTTTTTGTTAAAATACTTTTTCCGACCATTATATAAGTTAATGACAGACAACCAATAAGCCAACATCCGCAGTCCATTCCACAGTAGATTTCCCACATTTGTAATTAGAATTAAGTCAGTTCTATTTTGAATATCAATAAAGAAGGCTTCTCCTCCAAAGTATAAAAAAATATTGAAAATAATTTAACTGGCGCCCGAGCAGGGATCACAGGGACAGTACGCGTTAATAAAATACTCGTTTATTAAAGGGATAAAGAGTCCTTAAGCAGCACTAACCCCGCGAGTGAATAGGAGGACGTGTAGGAGGACGTGTGTAGGAGGACGAAACGGAAGTTCGTTGGGAGCTAGCCGCACCACCCGGTCACTCGGTTACCCGGTCATCAGCAGTATCTTCAGCAGTTTGCACGGCTGAAGTGCAAATACTAGATTACACAAGCGCTCAGATAATCTCAATAAAAACTGGTTCAGCTAAATTACAGACCGGAACAATCAAAATAATCCATGACATAGATTTGGAACTTTATGAGAATTTGGTTAAAAAAATTGCGTCAACTGTTCATAATAATATCAGCACAGCCTATCCCACCTACCCTTTCCTTCTTCAAGAACTAAATCAAATTCAGAACATTTTAACCCGAATAAAACCAAAGAGAAATCAAAGATCGCATGGAAATGGATTGCTGGAAATCCAGACCATGACGACTTCAGGATATTAATAGAAAAAACAAACAACATTTTAAAAAATAATAATAAACAAACAAATCATTGAAAGAGTTAAAATAATAACAAACATAACAAACGAAATACGGAATATATTTAAAACTAAGAATACAGTCAAAGATAGCCTTGCATTAACTACCCAGTACAGCTTAAGATTAATGAAAGAAGAGTTATTAAATATAGAATACGCCATACATTGGGGACAAAATAATATAATAAATTCGTTTATATTATCTATGCTAGAAATTAATGAAATAAAAACAATACTTGAAAAGGAAAATATATTCTATAATACTTTAGACAAAGCATTAGATTTTGCTGAGATAAGAATTGCAACAAACAAAAAAACCATTATATATATAATTAGTTTACCCAGTACTACGCAAGATAAATGTAACACTATTTTAATCAAACCAATTAAAAAAGGAAAATGCACTAATAAAATAGAGTATGAAAGGATTTACGGAATTAAAATTAAGTGTAAAACTTATAATAGTTTGGTTATATGCCCATATAGTAATCCTATAGATTTAAGTAATGACAAATGCATAGCGAACCTTCTCAAAAGCACAACATCAAATTGCACCAGAGTCAACAGCCAGCACACACCAACCGTAGAAGGAATCTTACCAGGAGTCATCCTACTGAACCAATATAATGGAACAATTTTCGCAAGTGAAGCTACAAACCTATCAGGCACATTTCTCATAAAAAATTAATAACTCAACAATAAATATCGACAATAGAACATATGTAGCCAACTTTACTTTAAGATACAAACCATTGCCAGCAGTGGCACAACCATTATCTGCTGTAGAAAACTACGAAGAGATACTATCACTAGAAATGCTGAAAGAAATGCACATCAATAACACCGAGAACATCAGGTTGCTGGACTCCAGAGATAAGAAATATTTAACGACAAGTTTTGGGCTTACAACTACAATGATAGTCATCGCAGTCATTATAATACGATCCTGTTGGGTAAAACGAAAAGAACCCATAAAAATCACCACCATACTTGAGCCAGGACTAACCACAATACCAATACCAATGGTCAGTACTTCCAGTAAACAACAGCAAAATATCGAGGATCAACAACCAACATAAAAACCATCAAGAGTTAGCCAAATACCATTCTTTTGACAAGTTTGGTCAGACGAGGACGTCTGAATTTAAGCGGGGAGGAGTTAATGACAGACACCCAATAAGCCAACATCCGCAGTGCATTCCACAATAGATTTCTCACAGCACATTTGAAAGCTCAGCATTTTCCCACAGAACACCGAAACCTCAAATTTTCATCATGCTCCAGGTTCATGGTGCGTCTGGAGAGAAATAGACATCTGCACATTCCATCAGGTTCGCTACGCTCGCGTTAGTTTAAGTTAGGTGATAAGTAAATTGTGTAATTAGAATTAAGTCAGTTCTATTTTGAATATCAATAAAGAAAGAGGCTTCCCCTCCAAAGTATAAAAAAATATTTTTTTTTTATTTAAAAAGACTTGAAAATAATTTAACTTATATAAGTTAATCCACCTACAGCAAATTCTCAACATTCATTCATTTCCCATGCATCATATCCATAGTCAATCCACCTGCAGCATCCAACATTCATCTTCATTCATTTCCCATGCATCAGCTTCTCACGCAAGAAAAGCAACTTCAGCAGCCAACGGTGGACACCTGTTCTAATGCAAACGCCCGCAATCGATTCCTGGAAGCAGTTACCGATCGTCGCATTAGATTTAAGTTATCTGTCTTTTGTAGTTAGATTTTTAAGTCAGTTGTAATTAAGCATTCAAGAAATAAAGTTAATTTTTTCTAAGAAGATTTTTAAAAACTTTAACTGGCGCCCGAGCAGGGACCACGGAAGATACGCGAAAAAGTGAACGTCCTCAAGTAGTACTAGTGCTGTCGATACATCTTCCGTGGTCCACGTGATAATTGCGAAAGTGATAAAGGATTGTGACAATCCAATCAAAGTGATTACTGTGACAGTAAAAAGAAAAAGGATTGTGATAATCCAATAAAAAGTGATTACTGTGAAAAAAGGAAGGATTGTGATAATCCAACCAATAAAACGAAATTGATTTCCGGAGAAACGAGGCCCCCGAGTAACCAGGGCAGCTGACAACTCGCCGCTGGAGGAAAAGGAGGTATACAATATACCAGCCGCTTCGAGGATGACTTTCATCATGATAGTCTTGTATCTCACTTCCGTCATTTATGCGGATGTAAAAATCCTCGATTATTCCAACTCCCAGATAATTCCTTTTAGAAACGGAATGGCGAGAATCCAAACGGGAAACTTGAAATTCATCCATATAATAGAGATTCTCCCATACGTATCATTTATTTCCAATACATCATCCCTTGTAAAACAGCATGTCCCAAGAAGCAATCCTTTCTTCCCAATCCTTAATCATGAACTTCAACAAACAAGCAATCTCATAGAAAATATTAAAGTCAATAGATCAAAAAGATCTTTGAACTTTATTGGTTCAGGATGGAAGTGGATCGCGGGCAACCCCGACCACGATGATTACACAATAATGGTAAACAAAATCAATAATGTATTAGACAATAATAATAATCAAGTGCTAATAAATAAAGCACATACAGATAGAATAAATAAGTTGACGAATGTAACTAACGAAATAACATGCGACATGCGACAGGTGAGACAGCTGTGTCAGCATTTGGATTGGACATAGGAGAGGCAACGTATGGAGGCAAATGAATTTAGGCAGGCATTCTATCGATGGCGAGCATCAAGCAATATTGTATCAACTGTAAATTCAAATCATAATAAATTCGATCAATTACATTAAATTTAAAGTACGTGTTTCATTTAACGCGGCAAGTGTGTCGCCGCTTTTTTTTAGTATCCGCGAGTGCGAATACGTTAATTGGCGCCCGAGCAGGGACCGGCATAAAAACTATATCCTTTTGCCTGTGGATCAGTGTTAAATCAGGACCAGTACGCTCTATGGAGTGAACGTTACTGTACCCATGAGAACACAGTAACCATTCTGAGTCCTGAACACTAACCTTCTGCATACCCATAAGAACATGCGGATATCCTAGAAGGCTAAACGATATAGTAGTGAAGACTGTTCGTGCCACGAGTAGGTCGCTTACAATTGTAAACGTTCGCGACTAAAAGGGACTAACACGACACTTCCTTTGCCGGCTCCCATCCGAAAGATCGCGACAAAAAATATCTAATTCATTCGGTTTTCTTTTTTCCTTTCTTTTAGAAAAAAACCCACGGTCACATCCATGAAATGATTGAAATGATTAACTTAATGTGAGTGGCATAGATAAAACGAAATTTTTGTGGGATTAGCAAAACCAGAAAGGTGTTACATATTTATTGAGCCACGAAAATAAGATAGTGCTGTAAAAGGAAAAAAAAACCGATTATTAATAAGTGCTAAATTGAATTATAAGTGCAAATCCTTAACAAGTGTAAAAAAAAAAAAAAAAACCTATTTATATTGAGTTGTAAATTTGATTAAGTGTAAAACAAAAAATATATATATAAAGCTATATTGAGCTCTGAATATTAAATTTTGAATAAGAGCAAAAAAGAAAGAAAAGCAAAAAAGCTATTGTTATATTGATCGATTAAAGTTAAGTAGTGCAAAAAAAAAAAAGAAAAAAAAGGGGAAAATCCTCTCTTCTCATTAAATAGTTATACATATATATAAAAGTTATATTCATTTGCCAAGTTAAAATGGAAGAAATGAAAAAATCGCTTACCCAGTTGACCGGTGCGGTAAATCTGATCCTAGACCAGCTAAGGGGCGTCGAAGGCCGAATCGCTTCGCTTAAAAACGCGAATAATAACCCAACGTCCAACGTCGACGCGGTTAGCGCGGTGGAAGCACCACTTGTCGGCCCGAGAACGGAGTCGGATCTTAAAGACATAAGCCGACTCCCGGATTGCGTAAAGGAGTTGCAAGTGTTTGACGGGAACCCGACGCAGTACGTATCATGGGTACACACCGTCGAAGACATATTTCAGGATTTTAAGATCGTGAGGGGTAAGCCAATATATAGAGCTATTTTACAACATATTCGTCAAAAAATAAGGGGAAACGCGGATACTGCGTTAATCTCATATAATATATTCGATGATGACTGGGAAGCAATGAAAAAGTGTCTCTCTCTGCATTATGCAGATAAGCGCGACTTAAAAACCCTTGAGCACCAACTGAATCAGTTGGCTCAAAAGGGATCGAAGCTGGATGAGTTCTACGCCATGGTGAACCATCAATTCTCTCTCTTAATCAATAAGATTAAAACGGAGACGTATTTACAGGAAACTGTGAATGAGTTAGTGGAGACGTATCGTAACCGCGCTCTAGATGTGTTCATACGTGGCCTAAACGGTGATCTATCAAGGATGCTTATTGTACAAAAACCGAGGACACTCCCCGAGGCCTACACGGCATGCCTGGAGATACAGAATTTGAACTACCGAAATCACACAATCCATACTCCTAGTTCATCCAACACAGTAACCGCTCCCGTTAACCAGTCGTTCAGGCCCCTGAGTGCCAAACCGAATGAGGGAAGACCTTCTTTACCGCCATTCCGGTTCTCCTTAATACGGCCATAGTGACAACGATAATCCACCACCCAGGCCAACTGCCCCAAAACCGCACGAAAAAATGGAGCTAGGGTCGGTGCAAACGCGACAAGTTAATTATATGAATCGCCCACACCCTAGCAATCCATTTAAAAGGGGTGCTAAGTCCGAGAATTATCGCTCAAACTATGGCAAACAACAAAGGCTGTTTAATACGGAGGCGATATATGAAAGGGACCTGGAC
Organism: Xylota sylvarum; assembly: GCA_905220385.1. Classification (NCBI taxonomy): domain Eukaryota; kingdom Metazoa; phylum Arthropoda; class Insecta; order Diptera; family Syrphidae; genus Xylota; species Xylota sylvarum. Next base: position 39,977,074 of record LR999959.1, read on the forward strand.
GAATATAACCAGGAAGTTGAAGATAGCTTCGAAGACACTGTAAATTTTATGACGGGCGCCTCTCCAGCGTTCCATATATAGAATATGTCACACGAGAAGGCACTATACTTAATTTCCTTATCGATACCGGTGCCAATAGAAACTTTATCAGTCCTTCAATATCCGAAAAAACTACACGTTTATCCAAACCATTTATTGTCCGTTGCGCCGCCGGCAATATAGCCGTAAGAGAGAAAGTGTCCGGTAAATTTTTCGAGAAAGCAGGCAATGATTCGGTCCTTACGTTTTACGTTCTCCCGGGTCTTACATCGTTCGACGCAATTATTGGTGACGACACGCTTAAAGAGTTGGAAGCAATAATAGATCGCAAGGAGAACACCCTCACTCTTAAGCTAGGTATCACGATCCCTCTCAAAGCAAAAACGTCCGGACAAGTAAACGCGGTTCTCGATGAATCACTTCCGGAACATGTAAAGACCGAACTTCGCGAGATGATTGCTAGGTACGAACCAGTTTTCGGCCCAATTAATACTAGTGAGGTTGTTAAGACAACCGTGAAAGCTGAAATTAGAACAACTACGGACGAACCTATCTACACCAAAAGTTATCCTTACCCTGCATGTATGAGAGAAGTGGTCGAAAAAGAAATTAAAAACCTACTTGAAGAAGGGATTATCCGTACTTCCAAGAGTCCATATAATTCCCCTCTCTGGGTGGTACCGAAAAAACCTAAACCATCCGGCGAAAAACAATACCGAGTTGTTATAGATTATAAGCGCCTAAATAGCGTAACGATAGCTGATACTTATCCGATTCCGGATATAAACTCCACACTGGCTAGCCTTGGTAACGCCAAATACTTCACAACACTGGATCTCACGTCTGGGTTCCACCAGATCCCAATGAAACCCTCCGATGTGTCCAAAACCGCGTTTTCCACCATGAACGGAAAATATGAGTTCCTAAGGTTGCCGTTCGGGCTAAAAAACGCCAGAGCAATCTTCCAAAGAACCATAGACGACGTTCTTAAGGAGTACATAGGCAAAATCTGGAGTGGATATTGACGACATAATAGTTTTTGGCCGGACAGAGAAGGATCACCTTAGGAATGTTAATACCGTTTTTGCTAGACTCTCGGAGGCAAATCTAAAAGTAAATCTAGAAAAAACGCATTTCATGAAGACAAACGTAGAATTCCTGGGCTACATAATTTCTTCACAGGGTATACAACCGGATCCGAAAAAAGTATCAGCCATACAGCAAATATCGCCCCCCGCGACGCTAAAGGTCTTGAAAAGCTTCTTAGTACTCGCGTCCTATTACAGGAAATTTATACGCGACTACGCGAAGGTCGCGAAACCGCTGACCATCTTAACTAGAGGGACCAATGCGCAAATTAGGGCCAACGAATCTAGACGTGTCCCAATAAAACTGAACGACGAAGGCCTACAAGCATTCCCTGATTTTGAAAAAGCTTTCAATCTTACAACCGATGCCTCTAATTTCGCGATAGGTGCCGTTCTTTCGCAGGGAGAATGGGGAAAAGACCGTCCTATAGCTTACATTTCAAGATCACTCAATAGGGCGGAAGAGAACTATGCGACTAACGAAAAAGAGATGTTGGCCATAGTTTGGGCTCTTGATAACCTTCGTTCATACTTATATGGAGCTAGGAAAATTCGCATTTATACGGACCATCAGCCTTTAACGTTTGCATTGGGTAACAGAAATCACAATGCCAAGCTAAAGCGCTGGAAGGCCCGAATAGAGGAATATAATTGCGAACTAATTTATAAACCGGGCAAAAGCAACTTGGTTGCAGATGCTCTCTCCAGGCTAAAGACCGAAGTCAACCAATTGGCCGACTCTGAGAATGCTGAGGCGGAACAAAGTGCAAGAATGACTGGCGACGAATCCACTGATACCGCCACCGAAGGTTGCAATAGTGATGCCGCCACTGTGGATGCAAGTGAGTCTGAAGCAAGCAAAAGAACTAGAACCGCTAGCGAAGTGCAGTCGTCAGGTTCAACGACTCACAGTGCTGAACAAGATAGCACAGACTTGATTCCACATGTGGAAGCTCCACTTAATGTCTTTCGCAACCAAATAGTTATCAGGGTAGGGAAAGGTATAGAAGCCCACGAAGAGCCCCATCCTGGCTATCTTCGTCATTATTCTGCAATTTTGGACCCAAGTAAGCCTAATCTAACAAATTTGCTTAAGGAAAAACTTAATCCAAACGTAATAAATGGAATTAAGATTCCAGAAAATTGTTTAAAAATGTTACAACAGGTTGTCTTAGAAAACTTTACCAGATACAAAATTAGAATCACCCAAAGAATCGTAGAGGACGTAACGAACGAGGACCGAATATGCCAATTAATCATGACCGAACACAAAAGAGCACACAGGAACCCTCGAGAGAACAAGGAACAGCTTCTTGAGAACTACTACTTTCCACGAATGTCTAGCCTCATAAAAAAATATACTAAGTCTTGTGAAGTCTGTAACACCAACAAATACGACAGGCATCCAATTCGTCCTGAGTTTCAACCAACCCCTGTCCCTTCATACCCTTGTGAAATTCTTCACCTGGATATAATCGAGATTCAGAACGAGAAATTCATAAGTTGCATAGATAAGTTCTCAAAGTTCGGGAAACTGTTCCACATTAAAAACAGATCCGTCCTTCATCTGAGGGACAAGATCATCAAGGTTCTTCACTACTTCATAGTACCGAAAATTCTGGTTACCGACAACGAGAGCAGTTTTCTCAGCCCAATTTTAATCAATTTCATAAAATTATTAGGGATAAAACTCTACAACACGCCGGTGCATCGCTCTGAAGTGAACGGTCAAGTCGAGAGATTCCATTCAACAATTTTGGAAATCTAACGAACTATATTTCCGCTATGATAATTATACTTATATTTCAGACTTATACTTATATTACTCGTAGGTAATCACGCCTATGTATTAGCCTAAGGTAGTCTTAAGGATTTTAAGTTTTTCATTATCGAAGCACTCGCCACAAGACACAAAGTTGATATTTACAGACTAGCCTACCTGATTTGCCTAGCAACAGCTGAAGGGTTGCAGATATTCGAGTACAGGGCTCCGCTTATTTCCATCAAGGAGGGTAAAGCATGGGTAATCAACGGGAATTTCAACCTCGTCCACGTAATCGACTTAAACCGGTTCGAGTATCAGTTAGCAAAAGTCACGAGTTCCATCGAGAAGAACATCAAGGATCGAGACAAGAAGACACTAATTAATTTCAATCTGACCGAAATAGCAGACCGCCTCAACCTGCTAAGGAGAAGACCACAACGAGGAAGGAGGTCCATTAACTGGATTGGCTCCGCATGGAAGTGGGTGGCAGGAAACCCAGATGCCAGCGGATTGGGACAAGGTCCTCGAAAGCCAGCAAAAAATAGTAGAGAACAACAACCACCAATATAAGGTTAACGAGAAACTCTTCGGGGTGATCGGGGATATGACGCGAAAGATCAACTGGGTCATCAATAAATCTAACGACAACATAGGAGTGGCGGATATTCAAAGGTTCAGACAAGATATCCTAGATCAGGTCTTGCTAATAAAGGAAGAAGTGAACGAAATAGTGCGAGCCTGTCAGATGGCGAAAAGCGGTATTATCAATACCAATCTTCTGGACCATGACGAAATCAACATGCTGGTGAATGAGCTAGAGACTCTTCCCTACGAGAACGGGATTGAAGCAATCGAGTTTGGAGCGCCCTCAATCTACACCAATGACTCGAAGCTCCTATATATCTTATCGATGCCTAAGGTGAGGAGAGAAGACTACAACCTGCTTCTAACAAAACCTTCGATCATCAATGGTAAACAGGTCAATATCGAGTTCGACAGAGTCCTAATTAATCAAGATGACACCTACGGCATGGTAAAGAACTGTCTTTCTATAAGCAACTCTACGGTCTGCAGAGAAGAAGCACTAGCGGTAATTCCAGAGGATCACTGCATGGTTAGACTACTAAAAGGAGGTCACGCAGCCTGCACGTATCGCACCAACACCAACGAAGTCGTCGAGTTGATCAAAGAGAACACCATCTTTGTGACCAATTTTAACGGCCAACTTACCTCGAAGAATTCGACACAATCACTTGCGGGGACGTTTATCATCCAGCTGAACAACGAAACAGTCCAATTGAAGAACAGGACATTCACAAGCTCAAGCGTCACGACTCTTCAGGTTCTACCACCCGTTCACTACCCAAGGACACAAGATAGACCTCCAGTTCGTCCACAGTCTCAGTCTCCGAAACATAGAACGTCTTGGTAACCTGACAAGTAGAATGAAAGTCTCTACAATTTCAGATGGTATAACCTTCATACTGCTGATCTCCTTCGCATACATCATGTGGCGTAAAATTAGTGGAAAACTAGGTCTCCCAAGTATAGGACTCCCTCAGGACACACCTACTGCAGAAAAACATTAAGGATAGCCTACCCGTCGAGAGATGTCTTCGCTGATCTACGGGACGTAGATTTTTGAAGGGGGAGGAGTTATCACGTTCCAGACAGCATTGACCCTAAAGGAAACATGATCCACTTGTCCTCGACCGCTGATTGCATCAGCCAATGCATGGGAACCTAAGCTGACGCAACACACGCGCTTCCGATCAAATACCTGCATCGGCGGACATGCGACAGGTAAGACAGCTGTGTCAGCATTTGGATTGGACATAGGAGAGGCAACGTATGGAGGCAAATGAATTTAGGCAGGCAGTCTATCGACGGCGAGCATCAAGAATATTGTATCAACTATAAATTCAAATCATAATAAATTCGATCAATTAGATTAAATTTAAAGTACGTGTTTCATTTAACGCGGCAAGTCTGTCGCTGCTTTTTTTTAGTATCCGCGAGTGCGAATACGTTAACTTTAATATTTGAAATTACAAGTAATTGCAAAACAATAAATAATTTATCACTATGTAAACAATCAAATATCCTAGATATAAGCAGCGATAAATGTTTAAGCAACCTACTAAAAGGAAAAAACGCGACATGCAGTATGACAAATAGCCAACACCCATCCCATCAGTCGAAGAAATAGAACCTGGTACTATCCTCTTAAACAACTTTAACCGCAGATGAAATATCAAGCATCCATGCCCTACCATCACTACTACATCCGTCTTCCGAAGGTACAGAAATCGAAGAAATACTATCATTAGAGCTGATGAAGGAACTTCATCTTAACAACACGAAAATCATTAACAGGATTCAAGCTGAAAAGGAGTTACACCAATGGGCAAATTATTCGCTTTTTCTTAAAATAATCCTTGATGCTAATCAAATGGCTGAAATCAAGAAAGAACAATACTACGGATATAGCTATCATGCCAGCTCCAATAGTTGAAACATCCTCACAGGACTCATCACATTCAAAATCCCAGAATTACCAAAACAGCATTTACAATCTTCCACATGTATGATTATGAGTGCACGCATAAATTTAAGAGGGGAAAAGTTAATCCACCTACAGCAAATTCTCAACATTCATTCATTTCCCATGCATCATATCCATAGTCAATCCACCTGCAGCATCCAACATTCATCTTCATTCATTTCCCATGCATCAGCTTCTCACGCAAGAAAAGCAACTTCAGCAGCCAACGGTGGACACCTGTTCTAATGCAAACGCCCGCAATCGATTCCTGGAAGCAGTCACCGATCGTCGCATTAGATTTAAGTTATCTGTCTTTTGTAGTTAGATTTTTAAGTCAGTTGTAATTAAACATTCAAGAAATAAAGTTCATTTTTTTAAGAATATTTTTACTTAAAAACTTTAACTTATATATGCCTTAAGGCATGCCACTGTCGTGTGATTGCCATTTTTTCGCGTGCCATTCAAATGGCGCCCAGAGAAATAATTTTAAATGGCACCAGTGTCTGCCATTTAATTTGGGATAAAAAAGACGCTGTGCCATGGCCGAGTAATTGCCAATTTTTTGTAAATGTTCAATGTCAATCAATGGCATCATTGATGGCAGAGAATAATGGCCGTCTAATAGTAGCTTTATATATATTGTTACGGCACTCTACACGCGCCAAGCAAAAGAAAAAAACAAATTCAACACAAAAAGCAGGGTGCTGTGATCCACACTGTTCCACACTATACACACCGTATAGGTTGTTGTAACACACACTGTTGGGAACCACACACATCGCCCACCCATTGATAGCACACTTTTCTTCTTTGCTAATTCTACCCATATCCGTCAGTATAATGCAATCACGCAACCGACCGCGATACTTGAGACCTCTTGAAGTGTGTCCATTCATAATTACGCTACATGCAGTATATTGGGTTTTCGCCGATAAGTAACCATACACGATCATAGCAATACCCGAAAATGAAAAACATTATGAATGAGCGCCAGGGTGAATGCATGAAACCGTACACTGTCATAGCAAGATCCTAAACTGAACATTATGAATGAGCGCCAGGGTGAATGCATGACAGTGAAAATGAGTGAAAGTCAAGTTGCGTAATGTTTTCGTAATAATTCAGGCCTTTAAGGCTCCACCTTACACAAGTTCCGCAAATGGACAGGTCGAAAGGTTTCATTCAACTTTATCAGAGGTTATGCGCTGGTTCAAAACCGAAAAGTCCATAATACACTTTCGGAACTATTGAACAGATCAATTTATGAGTATAACAACTCAATACATTCCACAACGGGGAAAAAAACCATAGACGTATTTTTCGGGAAAAACATGCTCAATGACCCTGAACAACTTGAGCGAGAAAGGCAGGAAAACGCAGAAAAAATCAAAAGTAAACAGGAAATAGATTTAGAATATCATAATAAAAACATACAGAAAAGCTACAATCCGTCTGGAACGGATCGTATGATACCCTATCCTCCTCTCTATAAAGTGGGCGTGGCCAACTTCCATTTTGTACTCAAATATAGCTATAATGTCGAACGTTTGAGGATGGTTTGTTGATGATAACGCCCCCAAAAAGTGGGCGTGGCCAAAACTGTTCTATGGGTGAATTGTAGGGAATCCAAATACCCAAATATTTGGTCTTAACAAAATTTTTCGGTTTCATATAATTTAGTGAAGTTATAAAAAAGTAGGCGTGGCAGTGGGCGGATGTAAAAAAATTTTACAGTTGTACTGCATCTTTTTCTTGGAAGCCCAGATATGAAATTTCAGCGTCCTAGTTAAAAATTTAAGGCCCAAAACTCGGTTTTGTAATGAAAACGCCCCCAAAAAGTGGGCGTGGCCAAAACTTTTGTATGGGTGGATTGTAGGGAGTCTGAATGCCTAAATATTTGGTTTTAACAAAATTTTTCGGTTTCATATAATTTAATGAAGTTATGAAAAAATGGGCGTGGCAGTGGGCGGATTTAAACAATTTTTACACTTCTACTGTATCTTTTTCTCAGAAGCCCAGATATGTAATTTCATCGTCCTAGCTCAAAATTTAAGGCCCAAAAAGCGGTGACATACGGACGGACGGACGGACGAACGGTCATCGCTCAATCGATTTCGCTATTGATGCTGATCACAAATATATATACTTTATAGGGTCTATCTCGATTATTTCTCTATGTTACAAACTATGTGTCAAACTTAATATACCCTTAGGATAGGGCATAAAAAAGAATGAATTTAAGTAGCCAAAGAACAGGTTCAGATAGTCAGGCAACGAATTCAAAATTTAATAAAAGAGAATTTAAACATACAGAAAAGCTACAATCCGTCTGGAACGGATCGTCTGATACCCTATCCTCCTCGTTTGAGGATGTTACATGTAAAATTTTATCAAAATCGGTTTTTTTATGAAAACGCCCCCAAAAAGTGGGCGTGGCCAAAACTCTTCTACGGGTGAATTGTAGGGAATCTGAATGCCTAAATATTTGGTCTTAACAAAATTTTTCGGTTTCATATAATTTAGTGAAGTTATGAAAAAGTGGGCGTGGCAGTGGGCGGATTTCAAAAATTTTTACACTTGTACTGTATCTTTTCCTCAGAAGCCCAGATATGAAATTTCATCGTCCTAGCTCAAAATTTAAGGCCCAAAAAGCGGTGACATACGGACGGACGGACGGACGGTCATTGCTCAATCGATTTCGCTATTGATGCTGATCACGAATATATATACTTTATAGGGTCTATCTCGATTATTTCTCTATGTTACAAACTATGTGTCAAACTTAATATACGCTTAGGATAGGGTATAAAAACGAATCTGACGTTAGGAATTTAACTGTTTCAAATCAGATCGGTAATTCGGAAAGTCCACACGTAAACGTTTTAATTGATAACGAAATAAAATAAAGTGCACGACTGGGTCGTACGTACTTGCGCCTTAATGCTATAAGTTTATAATCGTATAAGCACTTAAATTCAAGTTTTTTTTTTTGTAAAAACGCCATCATAAAGTGGGCGTGGTCATATATGATGTTATATTGAATTATAGGGATTTTCGATTTCTAAAAAGAAAAATGTTTGGAAAGTGGGCGTGGCAGTTTCAAAACTTGGTACGTTATGTCTTTGCATTTGTCATATCCACCTCAAATATTAATTTTAAGCCCAATTTCTGAAGAAATGGCCGATATACACCCAATTCGTAAAATTACCGTTATACGCATTTTTCGCGCAAAACGTGGTATGCTACCTAGTAGCATATGCCCAAACTAACTCACATATGAAATTTTATCAAAATCGTTAAAACCGTTTTCGAGAAAATCCATTTTTAGTGAAATCTGCCTTAAGTAAAGTACCCTTAATTTTGAGGTTAGAATGAAAATTCCAATTTCGCCTCTAGGCGTTTAGGCTTCAGACAGACAGGCAGACAGACAGAAAGACGGACAGACGGACAGACAGATAGACGGAATTGGCGGACTCACTTTTTTGGACTTCTCCGTCATAGTAATGTCAAGTTTAATTAAAATCTCGAGTTCGAAATTTTTCACGAAACCAATACTTGCGCCCTCCCTACAGGTATATGTAGGTGCAAGTAAAAAATGATCATCGACACTGGAGCTGAGATATCACTTCTCTGTGCTAAGCACTTACTTAAACACGAAGTAGATACGAAAAGAACAGTTCAGTTTAAGGGGCTAGGAAATAAATTGCAAGAAACCAAAGTGACAAAGAATATTAGTTTATTCCTAAATAATAAAGGACGTATTCAGAATCGTGAAGTAGATATGCAAGTAATAGAAAACGGTTTACTTGGAGATTATGATGGCATTTTAGGAAGCCACTTTCTTAAGGAAGGAGGTTACTCAATCCATTATAAAGAAGGAGTTATTAGAAATAGACAGGAAGAAATTACTTTAAAATATAATTTTTATTTAAACAAAGAACCGAAGTAATTAATATCGAAAACGGGATGGAACTTAAAGAAAACATAGTTGTTCCAAGACAGCAGATTAAGGAAGGGATAATCGTTTCGGAATGCATAACTAAAAATAAATCTGGGAAGTATTTAGCTACGATCATTAATACAAAGGAAGAGGATTTCAACATTAGTCAAAACCGAATTATCGGAAGAAATTTAGAGGACTTTAAGGTCGAAAAACAAAGAGTATCAGAGGTAACAGGAAATATTAGGACAGAACATATGAATAAAGAGGAGTTAGAAAGCATATTAGGTATAATAAAGAATTATAGTGACATTTTCAGTATAAAAATGAAAAGCTCACTCACAATAATGTGACAAAGCATCAGATTAGGACTACAGAAGGGTGTTCTCCGGTGTTTACCAAAACGTACAGGTACCCAAAGGTATATGAGGAAGAGGTACGTAATCAGGTTGAAAAGCTAAAGAAATACTGTCTTAATTAAGAGATAGTAATTCGGCATGGAGCTCACCTCTTTGGACTGTTCCAAAGAAGGTTGATGCTAGCGGTATAAAGAAATGGAGGAAATGGAGGAACCCAACGAGTTGACGAATGCGGATAACTATCCCCTTCCAAACATTAATGAAATTCTTGACCAATTACGAACACTCGACCCGACTTCGGGATTTCACCAAATCCCAGTCGAGGATAAAGATATCGAGAAGACTGCCTTTAGTACCTACTCCGTACGGGCACTTCGAATATACTCGAATGCCCTTCGGGTTGAAAAATGCTCCGGTATGTTTTCAACGTTTAATTAATACAGTACTGATAGGGTTACAAGGTATTAAATGCTTCGTTTACATCGACGACGTGGTAGTGTACGGACAAAGCCTTGCAGAACATAATGAGAAATGAGTGCAGGTTCTTGATCAAATAAGGGCTGCTAATCTCAAGCTGCAACCGGACAAGTGCGAGTTCCTTCGTAAGGAAGTTCAGTATTTGAGTCATGTGATAACTGACCAAGGCGTGAAGCCTGATCCCAACAAGATAGAGAGCATAGTCAAAATGCAACCATTTTTAGGAATGGTACGGTATTACCGAAAGTTTGTAAAAAATTTTTAGTAAAATAGCAGAGCCCTTAAATAAATTGCTAAAGACAGATGTATTATTTAAATTGGGGAAAAGAGCAACAAAAATCATTCGAAAAGTTGAAAGAAGCAATTATCAAATTTCCAATCCTACAGTACCCAGACTATAAAAGGGAATTTACCATTACAACGGATGCGTCGAACAAGGGCATAGGAGCTGTTCTTAGCCAACAGTATGGTACGAAAGATTTACCGATTCAGTATGTCAGTAGGACGCTGAATAAGGCCAAACAAAATTACAGCACCTCTGAAAAAGAGTGCTTGGCCATAGTTTGGGCAACGAAGCATTTACGGGAGGAAATTCATCGTTCAGACAGACCATAGGTCATTGACTTGGCTGTGCAGATCAACCTTCCACGAGTCACTCGCAGGGTACGTAGAAATAAGGCCATTCAGAGAAAACAACGGAATCTATTTTAAGCATAAAGGATACGGTAGACAAATTGGTAGTGAACTCACTTTAGTAAATAAATTAAACTTAGAAGATGTAGAAAACCATTTGGATAGTATAAAGAACATAGTTAATGCAATTAATGATGCTTGTTTGATACATTTAATAATAACTGTAAGGCATACCAAGGGGTAGCACGAAATAACCTCATTAAATTAGATCATAGAATTCAGATAGTATACAATATAATAGGTAAAATACGTAGAAGTCATAGGGTATTAATAGACATTAATAGACGGCAAAGGTTTTAAGACATTATTTGGAACCATGGATAGCGACGATGCTGATTACTATTCAGAGGCAATCAGCGTAGTGAAAAATAACGAGAAAAGAATTAAAGATGGAATGAAAGAAAATATAAAACTTATGGCAAGATTAAGTAAGGAAGTAATAGATGTAGCATTTTTGCAAAATACAACCGCTAATAAAATCAAAGACGTCATATAATCCCTTAATGCAGTCAAAAAGGAAGAGAAAAAAAATGCAGGAAAGAAATTCGGTAAATAATTATTTTAATGAAATTACGATTAAGGTCAACTTTAGAATAACTCCATTAGAAACAGAAATAGAGCAGATTATAGACAGTCTTTTATTAGTACAAGCTGGTATAATACACTCAAGAGTTATTGAAGGAATTGGAACAAATTACATCCGGATACTCTTATTTTTGAACCAACAGTTGAGAATTATGCCCATATAATTATAGAAATTGATATTAAAGCTTATTCAAAAAATAAAAATATAATATTACTTATATAATATGATTTTTATGAAATAATTCCATTACCAAAGCTTATTGAAAATGGTCTTGTGCTAATATATGTAAACAATAGATTCTTAATGATAAAGATAAATAATTTTATACTCTCAAAAATGATTTAAGTGACTGTAAAGAAATAAACGAATTTTATGTATGCAGAAGCCAAATTTTGAAAAGTACATTCGATTTAAATAGTTGTGAACTTAATTTATTTATGAAAAATAAGGCAAATAATTGTATATTAAAAGGGTATAGACTCCAAAATAGAAATATTCCCCAAAATTAAAGAAAATATGTTTATTTTTATCGTAACCGAAGAAACTAAGTTTAATTGTACTTGCAATAAAGATAAGGAAGAAGGTTCATTAAGCAATTTAGGAATTCTAGTTTTAAGCCAACATTGTAAATTTGAAACGATGGAAACTGTAATAAAAACCAATTATGAGTCAAAAGTAATAATATTAAAAGATAAATATACATTTAATGAATTGGAAGACTGTTGTATGAACATAAAATTAGAAACCGCTGATATCGACAGTAGACCTATTCATATAGATGAACTGCACGATCTGGCCATCAGTATACAGAAACAGAAGCACTTTTGGGAAAGCATTCTCGATCCAATCCCAGAAAAAAGTAGTAGCATTTTCGCAGGAATAACTGGAGCCATCATTTTAATGATCATGGGAATCATTGTTTACAAATGCAATTGCAGTTCCGGCGGTCGAACGACTGTATCCATATTCAACAGATGCTTTAACAGAAAAGAGAAAAAACGCAAAGAAAAGATGCCAAGGCTCGAGAGAGGTCATCATCTCCAACATCAGAAAATATATCATTCGTGTTGAAGATCGATATACATCAAGTTGGCAACCCACACTTCGTTTCTACGTTTATACCCCAAGCTATTGTCACTTTGACAGATATCTATATATGTAAATATGAATTATCAAATCACATGTGGAAATAATAACCTTTCTTTTGAATTTACTCCTTTCCTTTTTACTTGCACCTATACCTATATGGCAAGTATTGGTTGCGTGAAAAATTTCGAACTCGAGATTTTAATCAAACATGACATAACTATGATGGAGAAGTCCAAAAAAGTGGGTCCGCCAATTCCGTCTGTCTGTCTGTCTGTCTGTCTGTCTGGAGCCTAAACGGGGGGACGGATCTCTTCAAACTTCATGTCTGAGGTCTGTGGGATGATCCCTAGAGGCGAAATTGGAATTTTCATTCTAACCTCAAAATTAAGGGTACTTTACTTAAGGCAGATTTCACTAAAAATGGATTTTCTCGAAAACGGCTCTAACGAAATTGATAAAATTTCATATATGAGTTAGTTTGGGCATATGCTACTAGGTGGCATACCACGTTTGCGCGAAAAATGCGTATAACGGTAATTTTATGAATTGGGTGTATATCGGCCATTTCTTCAGAAATTGGGCTTAAAATTAATATTTGAGGTGGATATGACAAATGCAAAGACATAACGTACCAAGTTTTGAAACTGCCACGCCCACTTTCCAAAAATTTTACTTTTTCACAATTTTTACTAGAAATCGAAAAAAAATTGTTAAAACATAATTCATAGGCTTTGAAAATCTCTATAATTCAATATAACATCATATATGACCACGCCCACTTTAGGATGGCGTTTTACAAAAAAAACTTGAATTTCAGTGCTTATACGATTATAAACTTATAGCATTAAGGTGCAAGTACGTACGACCCAGTCGTGCACTTTATTTCTTATAACTCTCGTCTTCCTGTGAGGTCAAGAATAAAGTATCTTATCTGTTAATTAATTACTGCGGTTTTATTCTTCTCTAATTAACAATTCGGACATATTGAACAAAGTTTAGGGGTCAGATACCCCTAAAACATCCTGAATCTGCGTAACAGCCTGTTGGATGAGTTCGAAATAAAAGACCTCGGTCTTGCCAAATACTGTCTTGGTCTTGAAATCAAACAAGATAAAGGGAAAATCGAGCTTTCGCAGACTGGATACAAGTTAATCTAGCTGGGGCAAATTTCATCATTCATTCTCCAACGGCAGACACCTGTTACGTCGTGAACATCATCTTCATCCATTTCCCACGCAGCGAACATCGAATTCAGCGGAATAGATCATGCAACCGACGGATGACCGTGCACTTGATCTGAAGTCAACAGTGAACACCTGCAAATAGAATCCAGATGAAAGGTCCACATCATTTCTTAGAAAACGTATCGTAGTCTCTGTCGCATTAGGCTTAAGGTAGCTTTCATTATTCTTTAAGTTAGTTAAGAAATTCAGTGTAAATCAAACCGTCAATTAATAAAGAAGTATTTTTTTTAAAGCAAATTTAATTCTAATGTTTTAACTTGTCGTTCAAATAGTGCATAAAAGTCGATATTATGAATAAGAGGTGCATTTAGTTCGTGATAGCAGTCCGAAAGGAACCGAAGTAATTTAAAAAAATATCGTGAGACCGGGACTACCAGCAGAAAGAAAGGCTCAGTGGGGCCAAAAAAGATGACCCCAGTGGAAGATCGTTTTTTGGTGCTGTACAGACGTCGGCATCGGTTCAAGACTTCGGTGGATCTTAAAATCGATCTGTGTCGAGCTACAGGAAAAAGTTTAAGCTGCATGTTGGAGATGGGAGGATTCTTGCGCGAAGAGAACCAAAGGAAAGACTGAGCTCTGAATGCATCTTACGGATGCCCCCCAAAACTGAAGATGTGATGGTCTGGGGATGCTTCTCTGGAGATGAAAAAGATAGAATGGTCATCCTAGAATCGAAAGTCACAGCATAAGTTTACCTACGGGTTCTGAAAAATGTATTAGAGCCCTCTGCGCTGGAGCTTTTTGGTGACACTTGCAGATTAATTTTTCAACTCCTTGCTATACAGCCAAAATTTTAAGTATGAACTTGTTTTTATTTTTATTAAGAAAGACTAATTCAAGCTTTTAAATAAGCTAGAACTTTTATGACTAAAAATAATATTTGCATATTTTTTTAATTTCTTAGAAGAAAATAATGTCGATGTATTAAGTTGGCCTCCCTACAGTCCAGATCTCAATCCAAGTGAGAGAATATCAGGTCAATAATGAAACTTGAGGTTGCGAAGAAGCGTTCAGAGTCAATTGAAAACCTAAAAAATTTACTTATCCGGACCTGGAACACCTATGAAAAACCTATCTGAGTCAATGTCTCGCCGATGTGCAGCTGTAATAAAAGCAAGAGGAGTTCCAAAATACTAATTAGATAGAGAATGTTTCTGAGAAGCAATAAAAAAAAAAAAAACACTGTACCAATAAACGGCACTCTATATTAACGATGCAATGTGAGCTAACCAAATATGTTATTGCACACCCTATCGAAAGTAAAGACGCGAAGACAATTGCTAAAACATTAGTGGAACAATTTATTTTAAGATATGGTTGCTTTAAGATACTCAAGTCGGATAATGGAACTGAATTCAAAAATGAATTAATGAAAAATATATGCGAAATGTTAAAAATCAAAACAATTTACTCAGCTCCATATCATCATCAAAGTGTAGGGTCATGAGAAAGAAACCATAGAGTTTTGAATGAATTTCTTTTAAATTTCACTGAAGATTACGAATGGGACTTTTGGGTACCATATTATGCATTTGCATATAACACAACACCACACGTAGACAGAAGTTATACCCCATACGAACTAATTTTTGGAAAATTGTCATACTTACCAAGCGATGTAATAAATAACAATGAAAAAGTTTATAATTTAGATAACTATGTAAATGAATTAAAATTTAGACTGAAGCATGCAATAGAAAAAACACGAAACATCATTATTAATGTTAAGAATAAAAGAAAATTACAATACGATAAAAGTACAAATACTTCAAATTTTAAAAAGGGAGATTTAGTGTTTGTTAAATTAGAAAGTAAGAAAAAATTACAAAGTCCTTATCACGGACCATACAAAATAATCGAAACAAATAATATAAATTCAACAATAGACATAAATGGAGAACGTAAGAAGTTCCACAATAATAGCCCTAAGCAATATAACATATAAATTCAATACATACATTACATACTTCTTAACTAGTAAGGCATGATCAAAAAAAAAAATACTAATCAAATAAGTTATTATAAATTTTACATTAAAAGCTACCCAAGATTTATTAAGAAGATAAGATAAGATCCACGCAATAATGTAATTAGCAACCTAAGAACCCCTGATGTAAAGCAATTCCAAAGCATATCGATACAGAGAACTCTTGCAAAATCATTTTTCAAATAATTTTTCTCCTAAGGGTGAGGGTCTAGTGTACCCACCAAACCTAAGAACACACTTCCTACATAACATACATGCATTGCATAATATCATGTGACATCAAAATCAAGAGTCACAAAACAAAAACACTTAACGGCACTCGCCAAAATGCTGACACCATAAGAGTACCTCCCTTGTCTCCGTGCACATATTTCCATCAATGGTTGCTGATAAGATTAACCAGCTAAAGGATGATTACTTCTCTGGTCCTGACGGTGTCCCCGCCATAGTACTGAAAAAATGCGCAAATCATCTGACACTGCCTCTAACTACCCTTTTTCAACTTTCCATCTCACAAGGAAATTTTCCCCAATAATGGAAAGACGCTTACATTACCCCTATCCACAAAAAAGGATGCAAGAGCGAAGTTTCTAATTATCGGCCAATTGCCAAGCTCTCATGCATACCTAAGCTCTTCGAGAGCATCGTGTACGATGTAATGTCTTTCCACTGCAAGCCAATTCTCTCCCCAAAACAATACGGATTCCTTAAAGGGAGGTCAACAAGCACTAACTTAACCGTATTCGTGTCTAGTACACTGAACGCTTTAAAAGATGGCAATCAAGTTGATGTCGTAGCCACAGATTTTAGTAAGGCTTTTGACACCAAATTATTCTTTTTAAGCTTAAAGCCCTTGGTTTTCAACCGCGGTTCATCTCATGGATCAAATCATACCTAGGACCTACTTTATTCATGATGAACCTGTACTCTCTGTCACGTCAGCACGTGACTTGGGCGTCATCTGCGATAGTGATGATCACATATCGGCAAGGTCATAAGTAGAGCCAACTCAGCACTTGGATTTGTGAAACGCTGGTCAAAAGAATTCTCTGACCCCTACGTAATAAAATCCCTTTATCTTACTTTCGTCAGACCCCTCCTCGAGTATGCTAGCCAAGTATGGTCTCCACATTATGCTGCCCATATCGTGAGAATCGAGGATGTCCAGCATAGGTTCATTCGCTTCGCCTTACGTGGTCTGTCTTGGACTGACAACTTCAACCTGCCACCCTATGTAGATAGTCTTAGACTGATTAAGCTTTAGTCATTGAAAAAACGTCGTGATGTTACCGACATACTTTTTATTCATCCGGTAACATTGATTGTCCCGCCTTACTCCAAGCGATTTTTGTAAATACCAATCCCCGTTACCTCAGGTTTGTTCGTCTTTTCCGTATACCTCCTCATCGTAGTAACTACGGATATAACGAACCATTATCAAGAATGCTGCGCAAATCAAATAATGCTGCACACTTTTTATACCCTATCCTAAGGGTATATTAAGTTTGACACATAGTTTGTAACATAGAGAAATAATCGAGATAGACCCTATAAAGTATATATATTCGTGATCAGCATCAATAGCGAAATCGATTGAGCGATGACCGTCCGTCCGTCCGTCCGTATGTCACCGCTTTTTGGGCCTTAAATTTTGAGCTAGGACGATGAAATTTCATATTTGGGCTTCTGAGAAAAAGATACAGTACAAGTGTAAAATTTTTTGAAATCCGCCCACTGCCACGCCCACTTTTTCATAACTTCACTAAATTATATGAAACCGAAAAATTTTGTTAAGACCAAATATTTAGGCATTCAGATTCCCTACAATTCACCCATAGAACAGTTTTGGCCACGCCCACTTTTTGGGGGCGTTATCATCAAAAAACCTATTTTGATAAAATTTTACATGTAACATCCTCAAACGTTCGACATTATAGCTATATTTGAGTACAATATGCAATTTGGTCAAGCCCATTTTATAGAGAGGAGGATAGGGTATCATACGATCCGTTCCAGACGGATTGTAGCTTTTCTGTATGTTTAATAGTACTGTCGTACTTCAATGAGGTATCGTTAGATCAGCAAATTTTGGGAGATCGAAGAGATTTTAGATCCCAAGCCTCTCTCTCAAGAGGATACAATTTGTGAGCAGTTCTACAGTGAAACAACGACTAGAGACATCAATGGTCGTTGTATTGTTCGTCTTATATTCAAAGACCATATGCCAACATTAGGTCACTCGAGGGATATAGCCCTTAAGCAATTGATCCGCTTAGAAAAATCTTTACAAAGAGACTCTGATTTACATTCGGCGTACAGTCAAGTATAGGAAGAATACTCTGCACTTGGCCATATGGAGGTATGTAGTATCTTCAGATGAACTGCTCCAAAACCATAAAATTTGTTCTTACTATCTGCCGCACCATACAGTTACCAAACCAGACAGTACCACGACAAAGACCCGTGTGGTTTTTAATCCCTCCAACCCATCGAGCAATGGGATTAGTCTTAACGACATGCTATACACCGGTCCGGTCTGACAAACCGGTCTTACTACTTTAATATTGAAATGGCGGTTTTACAGGTACGTGTTTAATGCGGATATCGAAAAAATGTACCGACAAATCTTGATCCATGCCGAACACGCACCATACCAACGAATATTATTTCGTAGACCCAGAAGTACTGTTACTTTTGAATTGAAAACCGTAACGTTCGGCGTTAATTGCTCGCCATACCTGGCCATACGTACTCTACTGCAACTAGCCGATGATGTACAACACATTTTTCCGTTTGCTTCTGCTATCCACAAAAACGACTTCTATGTCGATGATGTCCTTTCCGGGGCCCATGATCTTGGAACTGCACTCAAGGCTCAACAGGAGTTAAATGAGGCCTTACATTCAGCAGGATTTCCCTTGAGAAACTGGACATCAAATTCCCTTGATCTAATTAAAGGATTTTCCTCATCACAAATTTATGATCAAGATTTGTTAAAGTTGGAAGATAGGAGTTTTTTGAAAACATTTGGCCTGCAATGGAATACAAATACTGATTCGAAATTATTTGATCCCGCAGGATGGTTAGTCCCTGTGCGTATAGTTGCAAAAATCATAATGCAGCAAGTCTGGCGTGATGGGACCAATTGAGCCCCTGACGTGTCACCGCTAGAAAACTCTCCTTTTTGCTCTTCCCGACATCAAGAACATCCAAGTTCCTCGTTGCGCTCAATATGCACCGTGTGCATCCATCCAAATTCATGGCTTTTGCGACGCCTCTGAGAGCGCTTATGCAGCTACATTATATTTGTGAGTTCAGCATAACGATGTTCGTTGGTCATGTCATCTTTTGTGTGCCAAAAGTAAAGTTACTCCAGTCAAACAGCTTCCTTTGCCGATGCTAGAACTCTGTGGAGCTGTATTACTATCAAAATTATATAATAAAGTCATAACACTACTTCCGTGTTCGAAAAGTCAACTTTTCCTTTGGACTGATAGTTCGATAGTTTTGGCCTGGTTAGATAAACCACCTTGTTCACACCTTTCCAACAATGAGCCCGTTTCAAAGAAAAGTTGTTTGTTGACTTTAAATCCATGCAAGACTAACATCTTCTACCCTATCTTATAATGAGAAATTTCCAATAATATTGCCCTATCAAGCTATTATATCCACTCTTCTGGTCAAGTTCACTGATATTATCTCAATTCATGGTGGAAACCAGTTAGTAGTCCAGTTGATTCGGTGCGAATTTTGGATACCCAAAATAAAAAACCTGGTGAAAAAATGTCTTCATTCGTGTAAGACTTGCGTTATACACGCAATTGCTTCGCAACGAAAGCGATACATCTGGAAGCTACCAGTGACTTGATCACACAGTCATTTTTAGATGCCCTGAGCAGATTCATTGCACGACGAGGTATGCCCCGAACACTGTTTTCTGACAATGGTACGAATTTGGTGGGCCCCAGTAAAGTAATTGCAAACAATTTCAAGCAGTTTTTAAAAACTCTATCGGTAGATGTTTCTGAGCGATATAAAGATCAAAACTTAGAATTGAAGTTCATCCCTCCAGGCGCTCCTCATATGGGTGGAATATGAGAAGCTGGGGTCAAAAGCTTTAAACTTCATTTCCGAAAGGTAGCAAGTAATAACAAATTTACCTTTGAGGAATTTTGGACTCTCCTCACCAATATCGAAGCATGTCTAAATTCCCGTCCAATTTCTCCAATTTCGGAGAACTCCAATGACATTCCTCCATTGACTCCAGGGCATTTCCTTCGAGGGGGTCCTTTGTTGGCTCCACTAGGATCAACCGTTGATGAAAAAGCCTTAAGCTGTGTTAAACGGTGGGAAAGGGTTAAGATTTTGTATCTTGTGGCAAGCCTGGTCACATCGCGAAAAAATGCAGACTTACCAATAGAAATCCATTTAAACCGAATACGAATAAACCGTCAACTTCATATGAAGTACGATTCAAAGAGAGAAATTTTTGATAGGCTGCATGGTAAATGAGAGAACCCTTGCAGCTTAGAGCTTTGGACTACTCGGAAAGTCCTCATATCGTGGCACTAATTAATGGTGAAACTAAGAAACTTATTATAGATACGGGAGATATCACTTATCAAGGCTAATTGTGTGTACAGAGATGAAGTGAATGTTAGAAAAACAATGAGGTTCAGTGGAATAGGTTGTAAAATGTGTAGGACATTAGGAGAACTTATCACCCTTATTGCGATTGTCAATTATTAATTGATAGTTGCTATTTATCAACCAATTTCCTTAAGCGGACAATTATCAATGAATTATTGATCAATTGAAAATTTGTATCAATTGCCGATTGTGAATGTAAAAAATTGGTATTGCGAGTGTCAATCGTAATCAATTTATTTGATATTTGTCAATTTTTTAATCAATCTCCTTGGAGCTCACCATTGTGGATTGTACCAAAGAAGGCCGATGCAAGCGGCAAGAGGAAATGGAGCATGGTAATTGATTACCGCAAGTTGAACGACGTGACCATCGCGGAAAATTGCCCTCTGTCCAATATAACAGAGCTATTGGACCAGCTATGAAAAACTAAATACTTTTCCACCTTGTACTTAACGTCCGGCTTTCACCAAATTCCCAAGGAAGAGGAAGACATGGAAAAAAACTGCCTTTAGTACTCCATACGGTCATTTTGAGTATACCAGAATGCCGTTTGGACTAAAGAATGCCCCAGCCTGCTTTTAGCGACTGATGAATACAGTCCTGGCAGGACTGCAAGGCGTCAAATGTTTTGTCTATTTGGACGACATAGTTGTATACATAATCTACAAGAGCATAATGAGAAGTTATTGGAAGTATTCGAACTACTCAGGAGGGCAAACCTTAAGTTACAACCTGATAAGTGCGTAGGGCATATTATTACTGACAAGGGTGTTAAGCCCGACCATAGCAAAATTTAAAGTATCGTGAAAATGGAGGCACCTAAAAATCCTAAGGGGATAAAATCTTTTCTTGGTATGATCGGATACTACAGAAAATTCGTGAAAAACTTCAGTCATATTGCCGAACCAAGGGATATACGCACCCTAGAGCATCAGCTGAACCAGCTGACCCAAAGTGGGTCTAAACTAGACGAATTTTACGCCACGGTCTATCACCAAATTTCTGTGATAATGAAAAAAATCAAGACCGAGTCATACTTGCAAGAAACAGTGAACGCGTTAGCTGAGACCTACCGCAACCGTACAATAGATGCGTTCATATGCGGCTTGAGCGGTGACTTGTCATGAATGTTGATTATTCAGAAGTCGATGGATCACAATCCAAATTTATCCAATAGAATAACGACCCCCATTAATCAATCATTCCGACCACTGAACTCAAGGTGAGCTCTTCTCTACCGTCAAAGAAACCCTTTCGCACTTCCGGGTCATTTCAATACATCCAGAAGAACAATGATAGCCCACCGCCCAGGCCTGCAGCTCCGAAACCGCAAGAAAAGATGGAGATGTGGTCGGTGCAATCGCGACAAGTCAACTACATGAACCCGTTCAAGAGGATTTCTAGGTCCGACGGTTACCGTCACATTTACAGCAAACAACAAAAGCTGTACAATACAGAAATGTACCCTTAGATATGTAATGATGATGATGATAATGATAATGTCGAGGATACCATAAATTTTATGACGGGCGACTCTCTAACGTTCCATATATACATAGGTATAGAATATATAACGCCGGAAGGTGCAAAACTAAAATTCCTCATTGATACCGGTGCCAATAGAAACTTCATCAGCCCTTCATACGTTGTGCCACTGGCATCGCGATCGCCAGAGATAGTGTCTGGCAGATTCTTTAAAGAAGCGGGCAACGACTCCATTCTCACATTTTACGTTCTTCCGGGTCTCGCGTCGTTTGACGGCATCATTGGCGACGACACGCTCCGGGAATTTGAGGCCGTAATAGATCATAGAGAACATTTTTATTCTCAAACCAGGCATCAAAATTCCCCGTAAAGCGAAAATATCTGGACAATTACACATGGCTCTTGAAGAGGCACATCCGGAACAAGTCAGGACTAAACTTCTAAATACGAACCACTCTTCGGTCCGATTGACACTAGCGAGGCTGTGAGAACGTCGGCCAATCTACAGCAAGAGTTATCCATACCCAGCTAGTATGAGGGCGGAAGTAAAAAGGGAAATAAAAACCTCCTAGCCGGAGGGATAATATGTCCCTCGAGCAGTCGTTATAACTCGTCAATTAGGGTCATCCCAAAGAAGCCTAAACCATCAGGGGAGAAGCAATATAGAATGGTGATCGACTACAAGAGGATAAATGCGGTATCTATCTCAGATACGTACCCGATCCAGACTTGCTAGTCTGGGGAAGGCTACATATTTCACGAACCTAGATCTAACTTCGGGTTTCCACCAAATAGCGATGAAACCCTGTGACATACCCAAAACGGCTTTCTCGACAATGAACGGAAAGTACGACTTCTTAAGGCTGCCATTCGGCCTAAAAAATGAGCAGGCAGTCTTCCAAATCGACGACGTACTGAAGGAATACATAGGAACGATATGCTATGTATACATCGACGATGTCATAGTCTTTGTTAACGACGAGAACGACTACCTTAAGAACATCGATACGATTTTTTTTAAATTCCAGGAGGCCAACCTGAAGGTGAACCTTGAAAAGACCAATTTCGTGAGGTCGGAAGAACTCGTGACGGGATAAAAGCGCTAAAGAGCTTCCTCGGCCTCACGTCCTATTACAGGATATTCATACGCAATTATGCGAATGGCCAAGCCATTTACGTTACGTCGACGTGAGACAAAAATTCGAACTAACTCAAACTCCACACTTCCCCCTAGAAATTTGTCATATAGACATATTCTTTGCAAACAAGGGACGTCCAATCCTTACCATAATTGATAAATTTTCACGCTTTGCACAAGCTTATCCTTTAGAAACTCGTAATACTCCACACATTAGAGAAGCTTTAATGAAATTCTTTAGTCTCTTTGAAAAACCAAAACTCTTAGTTTCACATCAGGAAGGTGCAATCACCACCATAGAAATGAAAGAATTTTTAGCCCAAAATAATGTTGCTATACATTACACTTCAAGCCATTCATCTAACTCAAATTCCCCGATCAAACGGTTCCATTCAACTTTATTAGAACACTTACGTATAATTATGAATAATGAAAAACTGTCATTTCAAGAGTCAATTTACAAAGCCTTATACGGCTACAACAACTCAATTAACCAAGCAACTAAATATACACCATTCGAATTATTCTTTGGTCGAAAGTATGACGAAAATCTAGAACCAAATCCTCAAAACTTAAGAGAACACAGGCAAGAACTTTACGAGAATGCTAATCAGAACAACATAATAGGAAAGAAAAAACAACGAACAAATTACAACATAGATTTAAGAATACGCGAATTCAAAGACAAAATAAAAACGTGGCTTATGACAATCAGGACAGGAAATTCCATAAAAGCAAAATTAAAAGACCACGTAAATTACAGGTGCGGGACAGCATGGACACAACTAGAAATACAGGACCTGACGAACAGCCCAGGACTAGTAGCCATACAGACGAGCAGCAATGTTAACTTAATTAATAACTATCACAAACTTATCGACATAGTTAATTTAGACAATTATAGAACAAATATCGATAATATTGGGAAAAATATACACTTTATTAAAGACAACATCATCATTAAAACACTTCAACACAAGTTTGACGACTTACAGAGAACATTTGATATAATCTACCCACATAACCGCAACGAAAGAGGATTAATAGATTTACTTGGTACAGGAATTAAATTTATAACAGGCAATATGGACCATACGGACGCAATAGAAATCAATAACCAAATTAGGGAACTCCAATTAAACAATGATCAACTGATAAGACACCAAAACTCTCAAACAAGAATCAATTAAAACATGATTAATGGATTTAATAATATAACAGAACACATAAATAAACAACAGGAAACTATTAACACATACTTAAATCATTTAGGGACTCAGATTAACAAATCTCGTGATGACGACCTTACTTTCATGCAATACATATACCAAACCTCTTACGACATCGACATACTCAAAAGCCATTTGGACGACATCTCTGAATCCATTCAATTAGCAAAACTAAAAGTAATATCAAGAAATATTTTGAACCCTAAAGAACTAGAGTTTGCCTTCACTAAACTGAGCTTGCAAGGAATACCTGTCGATGCACTCGAACAAGTCTACAACATCTGCGAACTTCAAGCATTTTATCATGGCACTGATATAATTTTCGTCATTAAAATTCCTCTTTTCCACAAAGAAAAATTTAAACAATATCTCCTAGAATTTTTCCCACTATATACTACAAAATGGTGAAGAAACTTACTTTTCCAAAAAAGAATGTAATAGCATTAATAATTTAAAAACGTGTCATAGTAATAAACTAATAAACATAACTGATGATTCATGTTATTCTAAAATAATACTAGGATTAAATAGTACATGTAATTATATAGAAGATAACCAAGTCAATACTGTTAAACAAATAAATGAAAACTTTATTATTTTAAAAAATGTAAAAAATACAATTATAGAGTCAAATTGTATACCAAAAAGAAAAATTAATGGAAATGTTTTAATTAAAATAAAGAATTGTTCAGTAACTATAAATAATATAAAATACGAAGATTTTAAAACTGTTTTCTATGAAGATTTTTATATTGTACCCCTACATAATTTAGAAATAGGCCATAAACAAATTTTTCCAATACTAAATTTAAAGAAATAAGAAAATAATAATATTGAAAATACAAACCTAATAAAGAAAATTAATTTTAAAAATTATGTTCATAATTCAACACAATATATTTTAATTTTAATTGTCATTATAATTGTAATAATATACCTAGCAATAAGCACTAGAAAAAGGAATACAGCATCCAAGGAAGCAGTATCATCAATCCACACATCATCACACAAACTTAATTCGCCGGAGTCTCATCTTAAGGATGGGGGAGTTATGGTAACCGTACCCTCATCCCAACATCTCCAACATTAGTTGTATTATTTTAGAAAACTAAAATGTCAGCATAAATAAAATTTAATTTCAAAAGGCGTGTGCACTGCATTCGCAACACTTTCTCACGTTCGCTGGGAACGTTTTTTGTAACTTAATAGATATCAGTTTTCAAACACGTTGTTGTTTAGTCTTAAGTTCAGTTTTAAGTTCTCTGTCTACCGTTCTCGTTGTTTAAAAATAAAGCGAATATTATAAAAAATATAAAATCGTTTTTAATTTCACAAAAGTTGATTTTTTTTCTAAAACTTCTCGCGCACATCTTTAACTATATTATAGTACTGTAGTATAAGTAACACGTAGAATAAAATTGTAAGATTTTATGTTCCCACCAACGCATCACAGTACTTTTAATTTTACTCAAGACTTTCGCGAGAATCCCCATTTTTTCTTCTTTCAGACATGCTCCCCTAGTCGCCGTCCATAGCTACCAGATTTTTAATTATCAGTCGCCGATCGTGCCTATAAAGGAAGGCAAATCATAAACATAATCATATTTCATTAAACTCAAAAAGTTTCGTGAGTCCGGTGAAAAGACCCACAATTAAGTTCTATTGGAGGAAAATAGACGAGAGGCTAACCCTGCTCAAAGGCAGAGGGGGCAGCAGTGCAAGGTCCATCAATTGGATAGGTTCAGCCTGGAAGTGGATAGCGGGAAATCCCGACGTAGCAGATTGGAACAAAATCCTCGCGAGCGAGTACAAAATCTACAGCCGACTCTTGACACTATGGATGAAACAACGAATAAAATCAACCGTATGATAGACGAAATCGACGCATCCAACGCTGGAAGGTACGAACAAGATACTGATAATAAGAGACAAGGTCAATGAAATAGTGCGTGCCTGCCAAATGACCTGATAAATACGAATCCTCTGGACAAGGAAGAGGTCAGACGAATCATTAGCGAAAGGACACACGACATGTACTTTCCGCTCAAATACAAAAGAACAAATGTAACAAATTTCGAGGGCCAATTACTTTCGAAGAATAGTTCACGAACTCTCAGCGGTACCTACAACGAAGTGATTCGACTAGGAAACAAAACATTTTCGAGCTTCACGTACTCCCATGTCCAGGTACTTCCACCCGTCCTTGCAAATATACTCTCGTTTGATTTGAAGTCCGAGTAGTTCGGTTTTTTTTTAATTTACCCCGGCAAGGTAATTTTAACTTACCTCTTATTGTTTTATTTATTTACTAGGAAAGTAGCTTGATTTTGTGTTCAAAATCATTCTTAAAATGAGAAACAAAATTCAATTGAATGCAATGGCGAAAACTCTTTTGTAAATTAAAACAGGAATCGTTACGGACCATGAGAGAAATAGTTGACAGAGGCCATAACAAGGTTAAAAAAAAATTTAGATTTATTTAGGGGGTTCAAAGCACTTACAAGATTGAACTGGTCCTGGTAGGCATGGTTCGGGTTTGGTTATGGTCTGGGTGTGTATGTCAGCATTGGACGTTGGAAATATAGCCTTGATTGACAGCACAATGAACAAAAACGACTACCACAACATTTTCACCAAAAACTTACCATGAAGTGTTGCAAAATTTGAGTTTGATCAATTATGAGTCTTCCAGCATGACAGCGACCTTAAACTTACGTCCAAATTGGTAAAGGAAGGGTTACTTCGGACATCTAAGCAGCTGTATTGTTCTTCTCAATTCCCAGACCTTAACTCGATTGAGCATTTATGGAAGTATCTCGATAGACAGATTCGAAAAAGTGTCATAACCAACAAATACTCGTTAATGCCGGTATTGCAATGTATGCAATAATGGCAAAAAATTCAACTGAATTTACCAAGAAGTTAGTAGAATTAATGCCAAGAAGTTTAGAACTTGTTTTAAAGTCGACAAAATCGCAGACCAAATACAATTCAAACTTTTTTTTTTGACGTGAAAAAAAATGAAATATTTTTTCTTTGGATTCATTTTGTTAAGTTGTGTTTACCAAGTTTTTGAGAATAAACTACTTATAAAATTTACATCAATATTTCATAACAGGATAATCCACATTTGTTGAAATACACTGTTAAAAATACAACGTATAGGTGAACAGTTTCTTTTGACACTAACAGTATAAGTTTTTGTAGAACTGTTTAATAATGATGAAAACGCATTATTCTCCAAGCATAATATGATTTCTTTAATTTGATACGCAGTATACTGCATCTATAATAGTTTACTTACCTGAAAGTTGCGCACTGTTCTGCTAAGCGACCTCTGGCAACTAAATAATTGCTTTTCACTGAGTGATTAAGCAGGTAAAAATGCACTCGCACCTGAAAATGCGCGGTATCTTCATCGGCAAATGTATAGTAGCCCTCAAAATTGAACGTATTGGAATTTTTTAGTTGCGACAACTAAATAATCGTCAATGTGCAGATTATCATGATTAAGTGTGTGCTATTATCGTGATTACAAAATATGTAGTTTGAAAGGTTGCTAGTGTGTGGGCATGCGTGTTACGTCCCAGACGCAACCCGACCCGACTCATCCGGTATATTTTAAGTACTCTCCATAATTCGAATATCTCTCTTTTGCTTTTTCTGTCTTATAATCATTTCCTGTTTTCGATCTAATTATGAAATACCTTGTTGTAGCGACATTGACCTCGCTGACAAGGCAAAATTGCACTCAGAAGTATCGTACTGTTAAAGTAGAATTTAATTTTGAATTTGAGAAATAAAGTCAGTGCTTTTAATTTTTCGCTCCCTAAAGCGCAGTCGACGGAAAGTAGTTCCGAAGAACTACATATATAGAACCATTAGTTTCTGAAATAATTGTGTTATATTAAAATATTCACAAGTACAATACCACCTTACTAACTAAGTATATATATCTAAAGCAATCCAAAATAATAATTAAAACCGACAACTAGAAGTTGATGAATAAACAGAAAAGTGAAAGATTTGACTTACACAGAAATTTAAATTTTCTTACTAATAGAAATACTAATAATAATTATTCCAAACAACGCTGAAGCGATGAACATTGACCATATCGAACATGACGTAAATTTTCGTATATCCTCCATCAAAAATACTTACCGCTAATAGAACTTACAATAGGCAGAGATAAAATAATATGCTTACTAGATTCCGGATCATCTATTTCTCTACTCAACAATAAAAAACTACCACAATATAAACGTGAAATTTTACAAGAACCTATAAAGCTTAGATCTCTCAATGGCGAGAATGTTACATATGAACAAATAAAAACAGAATAAAAAAATGACTAATTTTGAAGGGAAGGCTTTTGACGCAATTCTAGGACAAAATATCTTAAGACCTCTAGAAGCTATAATAGATATGAAACAGGAAACTGTAACGGTAAATAACAACGTAATCAAGTTTATTAACACATATCCATACAATATAGAAGAAATTCACCAACTGTTACCCAGATATGTTGGAGTTTCAAGATCTTTTTAAGTCTATTAACACTTAAGAAAAACAACAGTTGGAGGATCTAATTAAGTTTAATAAAGATCTCTTTTATAAGGATGGCGATCATTTAACTTGCACTACCGTAACTCAACATGAGATAGTGACAACAGTGGATACTACCATATATTCTAAAATATATAGGTATCCTCAGATACACGAACATGAAATTACGAAGCGAGTTAATGAAATGAGGATTGTCATTGACAATAGGAAATTAAATGAAATTACAGTCAGTGACAAGTTTCCAATTCCCAATATAGATAACATTCTAGACAAACGCGGCAGAGCACAATATTTTACGACCCTTGACTTAGCAAAGGGTTTTCATCAAATCCTAGTGAGGGAGGAGGATAGAAAGACAACTGCCTTTTCTACGCCTCAGGGTCATTTCGAATACGTTAGAATGCCGTTTGGGTTGAAAAATGCCCCCTCTACATTCCAACGTTTAATGAATCAGGTTTTAAGAGATTACATTAACAAAATATGTGTCGTCTACATAGATGATATTTTAATATTTAGCACAACTCTCAATGAACACATAAATAGCATCAAGAAAGTATTCGATAGGCTTCGAAAATATCATCTAAAAATACAATTCAATAAATGCAAGTTTTTCGCTAAGGAAACTGCATATTTAGGCCATATATTGACCCCTGAAGGAGTCAAGCCTAATAAAGGCAAAATAGCAAACATACTGAGGTTAAAATTACCCGAAACTTCTAAACAGATTAAATCTTTTTTGGGCACAACCGGCTTTTATAGAAAATTTATAAAGGACTATGCTAAGGTAGTCCAGCCAATGACACACTTTTTAAAAAAGGCTGTTAAGATCAATATTGAGGACCCAAATTATGTTAATGCTTTCGAAAAATTTAAACGTATTATAACGGAGTATTAAGATACCCGGATTTTACAAAAAAGTTTAAACTAGCAACTGATGCGATCGGTGTAGTACTCCAGCAGGGTGATCACCCCGTTTGCTATGCCAGCAGAACGCTGAATGATCACGAAAGAAAAAGAACTTCTAGCAATCATCTGGGCCACCAATTATTTAAGGCCATACCTTTACGGTGTAAAATTTGATTTGTTAACAGACCATCCTCTAAAATGGCTATATACTAAAACAAACGGGAAAGATATTAGCCCCAGGCTGCAAAGGTGGCTTTTAAAACTAGGCGAATATGATATCAACATTGACTATATTAAAGGAAAAGAAAATATAGTGGCCGATTTCCTGACACCAATGAAATAAATATGATAGAAGATGTAGAAAACACTGTGAACTCTGAAGAGGTCAGTAATTTGTCATTACATAACAACATAGAAAACGACGATGCAAATACGGTTCATTCCCAAGAAGAACATTTTAATAATCATATTCCTATACTCGATACAGTAGTTAATCGGTTTCGAACCCAATTAATATTAACAAATATGAAGGGTAGTGAATTTGAAGTAAAACATAACAATAAAAAGATTTATACTTGCTCTGATGACCTCCAAAATAATATAAGTGATATATTAAGAAGGCATATTAAACCAGAAAAATAGGAATATACACAGAATTAAGTGATCACGAATACAACATAGTGCAACAAAAAATAATTGAACTGTTTGAAGGAATCTATACTATAAAATTCGTTAGGTGTTCATACCATGCAAAGGAAGTAGAGAATGAGGATGAAGCATACAAGCAAATAAAGAGATACCACAAATTCGAAACAGGACATACAGGCATTAACGAAAATTATGATGGTCTCAAGAGACTTATCCACATCCCCAAATTGAAAGTTCTTATTCAAAAATACATAAACAAAACAACTGCGATATGTGCAATAAAGTCAAATATGACAGGAATCCAATTAGACAGAAATTTGATTTTACCGAAACCCCTAGTGATATCAGACAAATTGTACATATGGATGTTTACACCAACTCAAAAGCAAACTTCTTAACATTTATCGATAGATTTTCAAAATTCGCTTCTGCATTTTACTTAGAAGATAGAACCAATCAAACAATTATTAAAAAAATTCGACAATATAAATGACAAGTAGGACATTTTAGAAAACTTATTACCGACAACGAATTTAAAAGTGTAAATATCAAGGAATACTTTAGGCAAGAAAACATAAAACTTCATTTGGTTAAACCAAATAATCATACAGGCAATGCTGACATCGAACGTTTTCATAACACTGTCAGTGAAAAAATTAGAATGTTAGGCATAGAATATAAAGAGTTAAATATTAAAGAAAAGATGAGCAAAGCAATTGAATGGTACAATAATAGTTACCATTCAACAACAAAGGAAAAACCAATAAACATACAGGAGGGTAACTGCAATAAAGACGTAATTCATATGAACTTAAGTAAAGAAAAGACCAGATACATAACTAAACGTAATAGAAACAGGGAAGAATACACTGAGACAAGGTAATCAGGTTATATTAAAAATTATAAAGCCGTATGACATAAAGAACAACCTAAATTTATAAACACTAACTTACAAAATATACATCTTTCTAATATTAACCGCAAAAATAAATTTTCAGGTAAAATTAATATTCAGAATAATTCTGATCCTTCTGACCTGGACGCTAACTCAATCACAGCTGACGGTAGACAGAATCATAACTAATGTCGGATATACGGAGATCCATCTTGAGAAAGTTTATTTTACTGAAAGCTATGATACAGTACTACACATAGTCAACCCAAAAGAAATCTTAAGTATTTTGGACAGTTTGGAGGTTAATGTGAAAAAAATCTGGTTTAGAGAAGAAAATTACAGTGTTAGAATTTCAAATAATTTCAATTAGAAACAAAGTTTATACACTAATACCACGTAGACAAAAGCGAGGCCTAATTAACTTCGTAGGAACTGTAAATAAGTGGCTGTTTGGCACAATGGATGATGCTGATCGTCGGGAAATAGAAGAACATTTAAATGTAGCTGACGAAAACAACCACAATGCCATACAAAATCTTAACAAACAAGTAAAAATTAATCTGAGTTTTAATGACACATTTAGCAGGCTTAAAAATTTAATAGAAAAAGACAGAGATATGATAACTAGCAGATTGAACGAAATCGATAGTAACAACAAAAAAATATATCAGCAAACCGTTTAAATAGATCTCATATTAAAACTAAAAATGTTGGCAAGATAATATTGAGCACATAGAAGACAACATATCCTCAGCTCGACATGGAATTTTACATAGCAATATTTTAACGAATGAAGAAATTATAGAGTATAATGTTGACTTTCAGAAACTAGAAAACATAAAACTTGGTACATTTACAGACGATCATGAAAATATTATATTTGTTATTAGAATCCCAAATAAAGCGATTGATCTTCAGAAAACTTTGCTTGTTCCTATTGGAGATAACCAAAACAGAGAATTTATGTTTCAGGTTCAGGAAATAGTAAAGTACGAAAACAAAACTTATAATTATGTACAATATGTTGAATTAAGAAATCTTCAAATTTGTAACAATTGCGTCATGAAAAAAAACTGTATAAAAATATTAAATAATGGATCTGAAATCATAGAGTTAAGAGAAGGATTAATTTTGCTAAAGAATCAAAGAAATGTTAAATTTACTAGTACTTGTGACTTAAGAGAAATTATTTTAAATGGAAATTATCTTATTAATTTCAACAATTGCTCAGTAAAAATCAATGATAAGATTATAAATAATAATAAAAAAACATTCAAGCAAAGTTTTGTTATTCCAGACTATTTAGATTCTGTTATAAATACAAATAAAGAATTACTCTTTGATGACGTTGTACTTAATGAGATTGAAAATCTAGATTTAATAACTGAAATTAAATACAAAAAAAAAAAATATGTAATTTTTGGAACCACATTTGTTGTAGTAATTATTTGAATTGTAATACTCAGTGCAATATTTGTCTTGAAGCATAAAAAGCTAAAAATTAAAATTAATAATGTAGTGACTACGGAGAGTCCACAATCTGAGAAGGGAACTGTTACGTCCCAGACGCAACCCGAACCGACTCATCCGGTATATTTTAAGTATTCTCCATAATTCGAATTTCTCTCTTTTGCTTTTTCTGTCTTATAATCATTTCCTGTTTTCGATCTAATTATGAAATACCTTGTTGTAGCGACATTGACCACGCTGACAAGGCAAAATTGCACTCAGAAGTATCGTACTGTTAAAGTAGAATTTAATTTTGAATTTGAGAAATGAAGTAACACTCCGAAGAGTCGGTGCTTTTCATTTTTCGCTCCCTAAAAACGTATTTCGCGCTATATACATAATAAAATCTAAGTGTATGCCGAAGAGGGAAATCAAAGCAAGTATCCTAATGAGAATTAAGAAAATTCAGTTACTATAAACAATATAAAGTATGAAGAATTTCAAACTATTTTCCACGAATGTTTTCGCATTGTACCAGAACATAGCTTAGGTATAACACGTAAAGGGACCAGAAAATATCAATATTAACATTACCTATATAATAAAAACAATCAATTGCGTTAGGAAAAAATACTGAACCACATTATCATCATACAAATAACAATCGCTGAAGTATTATCTTTAAGGATGGATGCGTTAGTAACCGTACTCAAAACAGACCATAGGACACTGCAGTAACCATAGTAATAGTAATAAATAATAAAATTGTGTTGACCGTTCTCTGTTTTAAGTTTTCTAAGTTTTTCTCTTTTAACCCATTCTTAGTTCCTTTTTCGTAAAGTTTCATCTCATTTCGTTTTTTGTTTGCTTTCGTTTCAACCGCGTGTGTTAGTTCCTCCGCTTTTTCCCTTTCCATACATCTCTTTCTTCACCCCGTTAGTGAAAAAAAATAATTTGAAAAAAAGTAACAGTTTTTTCCCAACCGATCTAAACAACACGCTCGCAATAAACAATCCTGAATATATTATCCTCGCCTCAGCATCCGAGGATAAGTCTCTCTCCTCATTCAGTGTCTTTGTGCTTAATAAAGCTATTGACAGTATTAGCACTTCATACCAATCTATTTCTTACATTGGTTAAATCTGAAAAAATCGTCGAGCTATTTCTCAATAAAAAACATCTCTCGAACCTCTGTCCGATTACCGTGTCACTTCACACTAACCTCAATTCATCGAAAGGCACCGCGTATGCTCCTTGTCTCATCAACGTTCCTAAAACTGAAATCATTGAAGAAATGAAAGACCAAGGAGTCACCGACGTTTTTAAGTTTAAGAAGATAGCTGACAACAACCCTCATGCCACCGGTCTCGTCCTATTCACTTTCGCTTCACTTTCACTTCACGCTTCCGACCACCAACTTCGGTTAATATAGATTGGTGCAACGTTAACGTTGAGGAATGTTTCCCGAATCCGATGCGCTTTCGCAACTGCCAGTTGCTAGGTCACACGGCTAAAAGATGCAAGGGAAACCCTTCTTTTGAATATTGCAATCTACCAGCCCACAATACTGACAAGTGTTTGCAATCTACCAGCCCACAAGCTAAGAAGATCCTAAAAATAAAAACAATAAAAAAATGTACTACGGCAGAAGCCAAACAAATATTTAGCGAACAAAATCCTACCCAAATATTTTCATTAGCATATTCCTCAATAGCGAAAACGAACGGCAAGCCTTCAAAATCAACACTGCAACTACTAAACTCACCATACCACGCAGCTCTGAGGTTCAGTCTACGTGCATTCGGAACTTCACCAATAAAAAACATCCTAGTTGAGGCCGGTGCTATTGCCATCGAAGAACGAAGAGACGTCCTCAGTTCCAAAAATTTGCGGGTCGTATAGTTCGCCAATAACAAGAGATGCAAGAAAAATTTTGAATCGAAGGAAAATTCCAAAAATGCCCTCTATTTTGCATAGAGCACTCGATTTTGCCAAAAGCATAGGACTTAGTCTAACTGTCAAACCTCTGCTTACGGAAATACATCTACGCTACCCCAAAACGCAGTACACACCATGCTCCCAAATTTTAAAAACGACACCACATCCAAGGATACTTATCTCCAACTTTTTAATGAAAAAATCAATCCTTTCTATACATCTTGAGATATAATTTACACAGATTGCTCCAAAAGCGACGAGGGTACTGGTTTTGCTATAGTTAGCAACCAAGGCCACACTATCTGCGCTGAAAAGATACCGGGTTACTTCTCGATATTCTCGGCGGCAGCTTCAGCGGTCCTTAAGGCCACAGAACTAGCGATAAAGTCTAAAAGGAATACTGTTATCTGCTCAGACAGCCTCTCCACTTTAAACGCTATACGGAACATAAAACACCGATCCACTTTTGTAAGTAAAATCCATGACAAAAATCAATTAGACAACGCCCAAAAATAAAATTAATTTGGGTACCAGGCCATACGACAAAGCAGACAACGCAGCGAGATAAATTTCCTTGGGAACGGACACCACTCTTTACCCGCCCACAAAATCTGACTACGGGAAGTTGACAAACTCCTGCTGGAAACTAAAAAGAAAACAGGAGCGGACCCAATACTCGCATCACTATTCCGTTCTCAATCCAAAGACGCATCCAGCTTTCTATCCAACGAGCACCTCTCACAAGATGAACAAATGTTTCCTGAGAATCGCTCATACCCAAGTAACACATAGTCATTTACTCACCAAGGAAAATCCCCCACCTGCCACCTATGCCAATCCGATAATATCTTATCTATAAAGCATTTAACATTGGAATGTCAAAAAATTAATTTAGTATGTAAAACCTTATTCCAAAATAATTTAGTTTTCCTATTCTCAGTTCCTTCAGAACAAAATGTAAAAAAATGTATATAAAGTCTTACTCATTACCAGATTAGACAACAGCATCTAATTTTAATAACAATACCTTGATACGGGGGGACCGAGTGGTTTCAGACGAGTCATTTCCGACGATATCAGTGGCCTCCCGTTCCCCCCCCCGTATTGAGATTTTTCTGATCCTTAAGTATTAAGCCTTATTTGAAATTCCAGCCTAAAGCCCTGGTAGCTAGCGCTGTAATATATGTATATTAGTTTAGTACACTTAATAAATAATAATAAATTTCTAATGAGTCGCTGCATTTGCAGCACGCGAAACATGCAAGTAAGCAAATGTATGTATGTTTTATTACATTACATAGTTTATTTCTGTAAAAAATAGTTGTATATAGTCTTATATAGTAAATATACATATATGTACATATGTATGTAGTTTTGTATAGTCTCTTTGATGAAGCCTTTCAACTCTGAATAAAATTAAATCTGCCGTTTGTTGATACATTTTTAAAGACAATTTTTTCTTCTTCTGTGTGAATTCCTTCAAAATGTGTGTTTATTTACAGCTGCGGTCATTTACAAGCAATATTTCTTATTTTGCACATTGGACTATTAAGTACTATTAGTCGAAGTGTGCTCTCTAATATTTAAAGTAATACCTTTCCCAATAATAGCGGTCATTTGTATTATTGGCAATTTTTTAACAACATCGCTGTGCGTGTGAAGACAAAATAATAGAAAAAAGAGAAGATTTTATAAAATAGTTTACAAATTATTCAGAAATGGTAAATTTATTAAGTAATACACTCCTGCAGAAAAAAGGAAAAATGTTTTTGATTTTGTAGCCATGGGCTGTGGAGAAGAAAAAGAGGTTTCAAGCAACCAAAAGAAGAAACTCGCGGTAGAAACCCAGCAATGTCGCCTCACATAATAAAAAACGTAAGAAGACTCGCTTAAATGATGCCTTTCCCTTTTTTTTAAAAGGATGCAATGAAAAGCGAACAGAATGTATCAGCTAGCATTGAAACTGTGCGTCGGAGATTGAGGAAATACAATTTGAACGCCTGAACGCCAAGAAAAGTTATACTACTGTGACCCTGTCATGAGGCAAAACGATTGTTGTTCGTGAGGAATCATATCAATTGGACTGACGAAACCAAAATCGTGCTGTTTGGTGGTGTTGGGTCCTTCGTTATGTGAGAAGGAACCCAGGCACAGATTTCAACCCAGCTTATACCAATAAACATGTCGGTTGCTGCATAATGGTTTGGGAATGTTTTTCTTACCATGGCGTTGTTCCAATATATTGGATCAAGTCCTTACTAGACCAACACATTTATGTTAAATGTTCTGTTATCATTTAATTCCGAGGAAATACCGTTGAGATGGGTCTTCCAAAAAGATAACGTAGCAAACATTTCAGCATAAGATGGTTCGAAGAAAATCAGATCAGTGAGATAGAATGACCATCTCCATTTTCAGACTTCAATCCACTTGAAAACGTATGGTCCAATGTGAAGAAAGGAGTCTCAGAGGGTCAACCGAACAACATCAATAAACTTTGGTCAACAATTTAATGTTGGTGGTGTCAGTCTTTGGTAAATTTAATGTCACGACGTACTAAGTGAGTTATTTACAATAAAAATTATACAACAAAATATTTATTACCAAATAAGTTACTATGTTTATTACTTAATTTAACGCTATAAAGAAATATTTTTTTCTTAATTTGGAAGTCCTTCATGTTTTTATTTTCCCAGTACATGCTGTTAGAAAATTTCCAATAATAAAAAAATGATCGTTATTATTGTGAACGGTTTTACTTTAAATATTAGAGAGCACACTTCGACTAATAGTACTTAATAGTCAAATGTAAAAGATAATAACTAAATAATTAATATTGTTTGTAAATGCTATTAAAGCGTTTATGGTGTTATTTTTTGATCCCAGATTACAATTGCGCCATGGCCTGCTTAACAATTCAGAGGAGTTAAAAGATTTTTTTGTTTATAAGTTTAAATGAAATAAAGAAATGACAAACATACAAAAAGTTTTCAAATTAATACCACAGAGCCAACGACTAAGGCTCCATCTACATTAAAGTCCTAAAGTAAAGGATAAAATTTCAAATTAAAAGTCATCTAAAAAGAAGTAACTTTATCACATTAACAAAAAAAAACCTTTATTAGTAAATGGAAAAAACGAAATGCTTAAACATTTTCACAAAACATA
Organism: Xylota sylvarum; assembly: GCA_905220385.1. Classification (NCBI taxonomy): domain Eukaryota; kingdom Metazoa; phylum Arthropoda; class Insecta; order Diptera; family Syrphidae; genus Xylota; species Xylota sylvarum. The sequence continues at coordinate 40,014,961 of LR999959.1, forward strand.
AGTGTTTGTCTAATAATATTATTGACCAGAACAGTGGATATCAAACCTAAAATATAAACTTATATAGCCTATTAATTTACTGTACCAAATCACCTTTATTTATCAGTGATTTTGTCTTTATTTTCCGTTAATTTTTTGTTGATTATATAGATCTTATTGTATAGTATTTACTGTCGAAATATTTAAGCAAATATCGGAAATCGATGATTACGAGTGGTTTTTACATAATGTTTAATAAAGTCAAAAAAAGAAATTATATACATAGATAAACTGCCACGATTACCCTATTAAGTACGATCTTCAAGTAAAGTAAATGATACAATATCTAAAGCATAGACTTACAAAATGTTCGCTATTAATAAAAATTAATAGATAAGGCATAGACCCCAAATACCAAGTCATAGACATTGAAATGGACAAAATATTAAATCTTTATGTGCTCCAACATAAGCATCTCTTTATTTAAATTATTGAATTATTGACTGATTACCAAAAAGACTGCTGGACCTGCCAGCATACTGGCCCAGCTAATCAAACCAGCTGGAGATGGCTAGGTAGAAAGCATACCTTAATTTTTAAGATTTGATCACACGAGTGTATACCTGTTGAAAAAAATCTTAGCATGATTTGGTGGATCCACAAGAAAAGCGACCCTATCAACTGCTCCTCAACACAGCTTACAAGATCTTATATGCTATATTGTCTAAACACCTGAAAAGCTCCGTTAGGTCCACGTTACTCACTGTATGATCTTATGCAGAAAAGCAAAATACAGGTGCAATTAATGGTAAAATTCGACAGAATTCATTTTCACACAGAAAAGTGGAAAGTGTAGATGTGCAAGCAAAACATATGAAATTTTTACTTTGGTTGCTTATTCGCCTGTTGATTTCTGTGCACTTCGGATTGATAAATCATATCCAAAATTATTTTAAACGATCATCATACAAAAAAGTTGATTATCGATGCTTTCAAAATGAGACTCAAACAGAAACAGATCGCTGAGCAGTTTAAAATTCATGAATCGACAGTTTCAAGCGTTATCACGAGGTTTCGCAAGAAATTACCTCTATAAACAGTGCATTCTGGTGGTCGGCCATGCAAAACGGACTATCAAATGGATCGAAAGATCCGTAATATGGTCCGTCGGGATCCCTTTTGCTACTCCACATCTATTGTGGAAGATCTTGGAATAGCCATTAAAGCCAGTACTGTTCGTATGCGTGCGAAGAGACAACTTATTATCTTATAGGGCTGTAAAAAAGCCTATTCTCACTTTGCTGCATCGTCAAAAAAGGTAAAATGATTGCACTCTCTCCAAATGTTTCCTAATTATCACGGACTTCTGCATCCAATTAATGGCATTATGAATCGTTTTGAGTATAAGAAGGAAATGCCGATGTTGTGTAGGTTTCAGCATGACACTGATCCGAAACATGCTTCAAAGTATGACAAGGAATTCCTATTATCCAAAGAAATAAAGATTTTGAATCCCCATACCTAAATCTCATAGAAAATCTATGGGGTGTGCTCAAACACCGGGTAAGAGAACAGCGTTTCTCATCAGCAAACGCTCTCTTTAAAGCATTGAAAACTGCTGAATAGGAGGCAATCCCAATTGAACTCACAAGCTCTTTTTTTAAATGAAATACCTACAACTTGTAGATCACTTACTGTAGTTTTTCAAGGTATTTTCGTGCAGTCTTTTTTGGAATTCAAGCTTTAAACATTCCCTTCTAATGTCAAACCTCTGTGAATATGTGTGAATAATGAATACTACGTATATTATTTTTTGTGAATTCTAAATTTGAACAAAAATATGGATTTTATACGCATAACGACTTTTAAATTTAGTGTGCACTTGTTTTGAGTGCACTTTTGCACCCTACATATGAATCTCTTTTTAAATTGGTTCTAATCATAACCACTTGAACCACGATTAGGTCCATTAGGTAACTATTTTTTGTATAACCGGCAGTTAAGAATTTAAACAAGTAATTTTAACTAAGGATTTTTCTCAAGGTACGCACTAAAGTATAAAAAATATTAGAGAAATGAATAAAATGCAAACGAAATAACTGGTATTTCAGATCGTCATAGTCTTCTGTTAAATAAAATGTACTTAATAAATTCCTTTCAAAAATTGGTTTTTTTGCGTAAAGTTTGACAAAAAATACTCTGACTCGTCCAATCAATTCAGGTTCACTTAGCCTACATAGAACACAAACGAAGTTTATAAAATGTCAATTAAGTATAAAAATAAAATAGAATAGAAAATCGCGATCGACCAGGAACAGTTTTAGTGTTTTTTTTTTTTTAAATAATACATTATTTTCCGAAAAGGTCATGTTTCATATTAAATAATTGAACTTTTTGTACTAAATTTTTCGGTTCCTAACAGATTCCCATGCGCAGTAGATATTTATTAAAAAATTCGAAATGGCTGCGTAACATTTTCATTACACTTAATGTTCATATAAAGCAATGTCATGTATGACTTTAACGTACACGTTAGTTGTGCAGACTATAATCGGTATAAACTAGGCCAAAACAAATATATTACGTGATTTCAAATGTATTTTTTTACAATTTTGACAAAAGTTTAGATGGAATAACTCCTATTCCGTAATTGAATGTTAACATAATAATTTACAATCGTTACTTTTCATATAGCTGCAACTAATTTTATTATATGTTGCTAAACACAAATTAATGAATCTCTTTGTAAGCATTTACTTAGGTAATATCACACCAAATCAATGCTACATGCATTACAATTACAATTTTTTATATTATTGAGCATGTCTGGTTGTAACCTACCAGAATTTTGGTATAAAAACAATATTGTATATTATCAATCAACTCATAAGATATATCTATGACAAATATTAACTGAATTAATTTAATTTAAAAACACTCTAGCCTCTTTAAGATTAAATTTGCCTTTTCAATTTGGTTGTTTGCTACACTTCGCGTTAATTTTCTGTATATATGTGACACGAATACTTCTTTGTAATTGATTGTATCTTACGATTTCATGAAAAATACACTTTCATGGCACCACAAGTCATAAATAAAATTATATCTTAAATCACTAATTTAAAGCTGTTAAACAAATTCTGTTTCCTGAATCACTTTTAGTCACTACTATTATATAAAATGTTTATGAGTAAAATTAAGAATAAAATTTGAACGCTTACTGCACAGCTGTCCTTTTTTTTATACATCTTTGGAGAATCCTTTGGGGAGAGATATATCAAACACAACGGGCGGATTATTTGGCAGGTAATTTATGTCACAAGTTGAAGCATTGACAAATATTATACGACCATCTGAAGTAATTCCGTATCCCTCGTGAACATGTCCAAACACATGGTATTTTGGTTTGACTCGTTGTTGAACAGTAGTTAATAGCTCTACACAACCGGCTCTTACGCCAGAACAACACAAATCACCGTGTCCAACAGGTGGTGTATGAGTTATCAAAAGATCAATACCTTCTGGAATTTTATTCCAACGCGCAAGACACTCCCGTCCACGTGGTACATTGAAAGCCCACTTGCAAAACTCTGGCTGCCATGGGCTTCCATAAATGTTAAGGCCATAGATGGTTATTAGTTCATCTTCGATGTAATGACAATTTGTAAGATATTGTCTAATATTGTTCGTTTGCACTGCTTCTTCAATATTTTCTTTTGCGTTTCCCAATGTAGGAATATCATCAAGTATTGACAGGCCAGAGTGCTTTGTTCTGTAAAAAGATTAAAATGTATTATGACATATTATTTGTACTGATGACATATGTATATTACAGATTCCATTATTTGAATTATTATCCGATGCTTCTAATTGACGTTGTTACTCTAACAATATAAAACAAAGACTGTAGAAGCAATAGTTCTATGTAAATACTTCGACATAATTTTGTTGACTTGCATTAGTATCAAAATACTTCGAAGTTCTAAGTCGTCGCAACGTTCAATCGTTTTTTGCTGACACAGTTTTTGTACAACAAAACATTACAACAGATTATGTTCATTTATTTATTCATGTGTATGCACACAGTAGTCATGTAATTAAAGACACTATTGGTCTAATACTAAATCGTGGTTTCTTTTATTGCTTGGATCAATGTAAACTTATTTACGTATTCAAAACAAACGGTATTGGTAAAATAAGACCCTCGTCTAAATTTCCGGTTTGTTGTAAAGCACTTTACATATGTACATACATAATGTACATAGAACAGAACAATTTTAACTATTTAATTGTATTAAAAAAAATACGAAAATTGATGGCAATTGTATAGTTGATATTTTTGTAGGTATAAACACATAGGTTGACGATTGGAAGAAACAAATATTTTCAGACGTATGTTACAAAAAAAGCTATAACCTCAAATTGCCCAAAGATTCAGATCACCGTCTGGCACATATGTTAGTCTAAAAAAAATTATGAACAACTATAAAATACCTATTATTTTTACACCACCGATATTTTTACTTTACTCTACACAAGAATTAACGTGTTTGAACCTAAAATCTCGAGCCATAAAACCCAAAGATTCCCAACTCCAAACTATTGGATTCGTAAATTATCCCAGCAGAATATTTAAATTTTTTTTGGGGATGTATTGTCCCAATTGTGGGCGCCGTGGCTCAAGTTGTTAGTGCGTTGGATTACGGAGCGGGGGGTTCCAGGTTCAATTCCCAGACAACACCTAAAAATATAGTTCACGACCCCAACTCTCGCGAGCATCTGACAAACATCCGAGAGTAAAACTGTTATGAAAAAGCTTCTCATAAAAGACAAAAAATTGCCCTTCGGATACGGCATTAAACAGTAGGCCCCTTCCATTCGTGTAAAGAATAGAACGCGCACAACACGAATGGTTGTGAGAAGCTGGGCCCTGGGTCCCATGGACCTGGCGCGCCTAAAATTTGTATTTGTATTGTCCCAATCAGATCGAAAAGATTAAATGAAACCAATCCTTTTTTAGCTGTATGCAAATTAAAAAGAAAGTAGTGGTAAACTTGCATCAGGTTTTTCCAGCTGGAACCATTGGACGCCGACTCCCGGATAGCGGTTTTCAAAACGAAATCTAAAATTGGGAGACTTTCACCAAACCAGTAACTTGATCATGGCTAAACCTTAAAAACTGTAAAGCATGGTGCAAAAAACATTATGGTTATGGCCGCATTTTCCTGGTTTTGTGTTGGTTTCATTTGTAGCATTAATAAAAAATTATTGATACAAAAATATTTTATGAAATACTAAGAAAGGCCCTGCGTCCCATGGACCTGTTGCGCCAAATATTTGTTTTTTTTTATAAGAACGACTTTGTTATTCAGATTACAAACAATTGTTTTGTTAAAAAAAAAACTTTAAAACACCGAAAATAAAAAAAATATGTGGCCACCACTGTATGTGTTTCCTTTTGCTTTCGAAGATCAGATTTCCAAGAAGACAATTTGATCTCAATCTGTGTTCAACTACATTTTAAAGTATCTACCAACAGTATACGGTGGGTTATTGCGATAAAAATAAAATAATTATCAAAATAATTGTGTACAATACACCTGCGCCAGCGAAAACAACTATCTGGCAAATGACAAATTTCGTTGTTGCTGGTGACTGTTTAATTCATTTCTGTTTGAATATTAGTCGAAGCTAAAGCACTGTTAAAAAAAATCAGTAAATTGCTTTTTGCTGACGTTGACAATTGAGTTAATATGACTCTCGCTTTGTGGGCTATTATTTATGGGATTCTAAGTGTATTATTGATTTATGTATTTGATTTTATCAATGGTTAAGGAAGTACATAATACCTTACCATTTGTGTAAGTCTGAATGTGCAGAGGACATTTGGATTCGTAGTGGAAGGTTCTAAAGGGAATCTGTACTGATGATCTACCATATATTGATTATATTAACCACAATGCGTCCAAATTGAAAACCATTTCAGATTATATACTTTGGCGAGATGTCCATCTGAACCAAGTAGTCTTCATTGAGTGTTTTCATTTGATCATAGAATTGTGTTGATAGGGACAAAGATTATTTTAGTTCCATTTTTACAGCAAATGTATTAGTATTTCGAAAATTCGCATTTCCTACTTCTGTAGAAAACACAACTATCCCAAAACAGAAAGCAAAAGTCAACATTTCTACGAAAATTAGGCATTTTGTATTCCAAAAGTGTTTGTCATCTGTAGGATTTGTGTTCGTAAGAATAAATTAGTTATGCCGTTTTCTATTGGATTCACTCCTTTTGGATTCCAAAGGAACACAGGAAAATCATTTTACCCAGTTGTGTATATATTCAAATGAGATTTCTTGTTTATTTTTTTTTTTGAAAAAAAGAATTTTAAAAGTTGGTGAAGAAATAAATAATAATAAGGTTTTTCCCCGACAAAATGGGGAATTTTTTGTTTCTGCCGACTTTAGGAACTGAGAAAATAAATTAAGCAAAATAATTTGTCTTCTGACTGAATTTGACACGCAATCCGATGTAAGAGTTTATATGTGTAAGTGATTTTGGAGCGCACTCCGAAATGAAATCCAGAATCGAAAAACACTCCCAAACGCTCACTCTGAACAGCCAATGGAACGTATTTGGGAGTATTTTTTCCTGTTCGGAGTGCTCTCCAAGCACTCTTTTTGTTCAATGGAAAACGACATTAGTTAGTTAGACTATTTATTTCATAAAAATAAAAATACAAAAAGTTAGCCTGTTATTTTTTTTTTTTTTTGGCTGAAGGCTCTCTACCAGACTGACATTCATAAATTTATAAAGCAGTATTTATATCTATTGTTTAAGTTTCGAAAGCTTCGTTTTAAAAATGATCTCAAATTATAAAGTTTCTGGATCGTAGAGCATTTACTGTGTAACTATATAATGTATCCCAACCTCTGTTGCCATTGAGTATGCTTATCACTTCCTCCAACTCGAGTCTATGCACTCCAAAGATTCTTTATCCAAATTTCGTAAGAATTAGACAGACTGCTAGAAAGTGGTATACTTCCTCACGCAAATAGTGGTTCAGAGTAGTATAATACATATGTATAATCTGTGCTTTGTGTTTGACTTACGAATTTGTCATACAATCTTTGACCTGTTTTCGATAGCAGGGTGTTCAACTGTTTCTTCGCAGATACTATAAGCTCTTTTGGGTTAACCAATACATTGATTTCTGATTTCGCAATCAGACACTAACTTTTCCCATTCGTGCACGCAAATTCCCCTGGTCAGTAGAATATGCGATAGAACTATTTCTGAAAGTCTGTCTTCGTTCATTGCCATAACTCGTACCACATAGTCCAAGTAAAGCTTGAGGGAGTGCAAGAGCAGAAGTGCTATACCTCTCTCTAAGTGGAGTATGTATGTAAATGTGCGAACTACTCGGTAATTTAAGTGCTCTCCTAATAAAGTAGCGGAGAAACTTTTTAATCTCATCCAACGGGATGGAATAATAGAAGAAGCTGTTGCACGAAATATTTTCTGCTTTGCGCTTTAGATATGTTTTTGTCATTGATGCAACTTCCCCAAATTGAACCTCGCTCGCTTTGAATGTTAATTGCTTCTTCATGTTACTTACTCCTAAGTATGTACTTACATATATTCTCGTTCATCCTCAATTGATTACTTTGATACGTATTTTTTTCTTTGCGGCAGTACCTATCCCCCCCGCTCCTGAAATCATTATTTTCGATTTTGTTAGGTTAAGCGTCAAGTTCCACGTTTTACAATAGTTTTCCATTCTATTTATTATCAGCTGCATACCGTCTGCCGTATCTGCGAGGAGGGACATTTGAGAAAGTTTTTTGTTTTGCTTAACACTATTCCTCCTCTAATTTATAATGTCATTAAGGTATAAAATAAAGAGCAATATGCTTAGGATACATCTTTGTTTTACATCCATTGTCCCATTCCAAATGAACGCCATATTACTTTCATACATAGCTGTAACAACGTTAATAAATTTTGTTGAGATCCCGATTTTATAGAGTTTATAGAAAAGTACTTCTCGTGATATGGTATCAAGAACATGTATGTACATATGTACATATATAGCTTTTTGCAGTCCGTTTTATAGGACTGGTATATTTACAAGCAAACATATTTGGTAAATGGTTGAACATTTTCATCTAAAACCTGTTTAGAATTCGTCCAGAATTTTCATGTATACAACCCACGCGGTAAGCCTGTTAAAAATCACAGCGGCAAACAGCTGGGTCTTCAAAGTCTCCCTTCTTGTGGAACGGTTATATTATCGATTTGCGAAAACCTCCTGAGACATCCGCATTTTCGAAGATCCGGTTGAATTCCGATGTAAGCGCTATTAGAAATTACGAGAAATTATATGGTCCTCTCCTGGACCTTTATTTGCTCGGAGTATCTAAGAATCCATCGACAATCGAAGGAGCTGGGTATTGAATCGATGGAGGGACTTCCGCTGTGTTGAGGAGGTTGCTGAAATAGTATTTAAACATATTTGCTTGTACGCCTGGATCGATAGTATTATCTTTCCATTTATGAGCTTCACGGTCTTCTAGAATTCTGCTGAGAATTTTGCTCCATTTAAAATGTTTACGTTTCGCTGACTGTAAGTTTGTTTATTCGAGAAGCAAAGAAACTTAAAATGCTTGTTAAAGGCCGAGTAGAGAAAGCAACGCAAAAGAAGCATCTCTGGCTTAATACATTCTTTATCAAACAGCTTTTGTTTCTATTGTTATTCGTAAGAATAATTTTCAGATAAATTGAAAGTATTTAATAACTGATAAAAGTAAATATATTATAATTGATTAACCTTAGGATAAATCTGCTCAGTCTAAAGTTTTGGTGCAATTTATGTATGCTGTGAGTTTTGTTATTTCTGTGACTGCGGTTTATATTTTTGCTATCGAAAGCTGAAGTTGTATTAATTCTAACATTCGTTTCGGCTTGCTTCGACAGCCGAGTTATTTAAGAATTTAAAATTCATCAAAATATTCCCATTAAGTTTTCAATCAACAATTCAAATGTCTTTTACCCCTCATAACTCTGTTCCATAATTTTGAAAATATCCTTTACTCTCCGTTCGATGGTTACACTCGTTCTTTCTCATCCTTAAATAACACAGGAACACAATCTATTGCGTATATCTGTGCGTTTGTAAGCAATTAATATTATTTTGAATTTAATTGACACCACGTCTTCGCGGTGTAGGGACCTAGTCAAGGATGCTCGGGCATCATTTCTCACATAAGACATGAAGTCAATGTGTAGTCGACCATATCCTCCCCCTCCCATCCTTTTAATTTCCCTCTTATTCTATCCATTCCCGTCTCCTCTCCGGTGCGCTGTATCAAGGTGACATACGACCCGAATCAGCCTGGCTAGATATAAAAAATAGGGGTCTCGAACGGTGTATTCGAAATACCCAGCGATATCCGGATTAGTTAGCCTTATCTGTATGTTACTGATATTTGTATAGATGGGCCTCTCCGCCACTTGTCGGGCTTAGTATGAACTATCAAAAGCCGCGTGGATCCAAAATCTTGGAAGTCACCTGTTCAAACTACCGCTAATCAAATTGATCACCTTGGGATCGATGGAAGAAAACTCATCCAGTGTATTGGATGTTCGAACTTTCTGAGGTGTAAACATCAACGCGGTCCAGTGCAAATGCAAAAGATCAGTGGAAGCACGTTCTCAGGAATGCCGCGACCGAGGTTCTAGGTTTTACCCCTCCACCTGCGAAAAACCGCTGGTTTAATGCTGAATGCGCACATCCTAACAATCGCATACATAAATTTATCTGATGTAATGCGGTCGACGAATACGTCGACGAATACGTCGACGAACTGGTGGGGAATCAACAGTGCGGTCTTAGGCTTGAAAAATCGACGGTTGACCAAATCTTCATTCTACGACAAATCCTGGAGAATACCCAAGAGTTCCAAATCGATACCCATCATCTATTTATCGATTTCACTGCCGCATATGATAGCGCGAATAAATATGAGCTTTTTTTGCCATGTCTAGTTTTGGTATTCCTTCAAAAATCATTCGCTTGTGTAGAATGACGGTGAAGAACGCTCGCTGCTCCATCAAATTTGGGAAAAACCACAGGACCTTCAATACCACTAGAGGACACAACTTACAACTTCTTCGTTACGCAGACGACATTGACACCATCGGCAGCACAAAGCGAGCAGTCACTGTCGCCTTCGCAAACATCGAATTAAAAGCTGCTTAAATCCGTCTATTTTTATCCGTCTATTATAAAACAAAAGATATACTGACTGCGAACACCGAGGTACAACACCGACGTCTTGGCCAGAACGTTACGATTGACCACTATCTTCTTCGAGGTAGTGAAGAAATTCGTCTGTCCAGATAGAATAACAAAGCGCACTGGGAATTTTGGAGAAAAGTTCTACGTTTGATTTATGGTCCCACCTGCCGAATTATGGAGAAGATTTAACCACGAACTTTTCAGCTGTACAGCCACACCGACTGGGTCAAAAAGATCCGTATACTGCGATTAAGATGGGTAGGTCATGTACATCGGATGAACACTAATGTTACAGTCCGGAATACTCAGAAAAGGACGACTTCATCTCTAAGGGCACGCGCAAGTGGAGGTTGACCAACTAGGAGTATGCTGGCTTGGTGGTTGAGGCCCTGGTTTACCATGAACTGTAGCCCCATCATAAATAAGTCACTATGCATATGTACCTCTAAGTGACTAATTTAGAGTGAAGGTCGTTGACATAAACACTGCTATACCGGCCCCACAACCGGGGAAGTTATAAAAGGGAAAGCCGTTATCTGTCGTTAGATTCCTGTCGTTAGATTCCTCCTTCAGAGTGCAATCCATTGCAGGATACCCTGACCCATGTACCCCCAACATATGCTTAGAATAAAGAGCTAAAGGGCCATTAAATTCCTCTCTCAGGTTATGTATTATTAATTACTGTCCTTACTAAATGCTAATGTGTGTCACTTGCATACGGATTCAAAAAAAAAGAGAATTTGTTGTCATTTGTGTAAATGCGTCGTTTTTCTTTAAGCCTTTGCAAAGCTCAGATATAAAAAAACATTATTATAAGCTAGGTATAGCATTTTTAAAGTTGATAGGATCTCTGTTTACCTTCCACCTAAGATTTTCTTTTTTTTCTTTATTTCAATTACTGATCGTTTGTGTGGTCGACCTTTTAACATTAGAATCTCTTTAGCAAGAGTACGTCTAGCCTTGGTTCACTGGTTTTACTTCAGACTTCACCATTCCAGGTATTCGCAAATCATACATACATACATAAATGCAATTTACCGAAGACATGCAAAGGTATACTAGAACATCTTACCTCTGCGATACCGATTTGTTTTGAAACGGATGTGTAAACGTTTCATCAAAACTAAGTTCATGATTGCCAGCTATCACGATTTTATGCTTATGTGGTAACGTGCCGATCCAATTGTTAAACTCTACCACCTCTTCAAGCTGACCGCATTTAGTGAAATCCCCCGCATGAATAAAAATGTCGCCGTCCGGTATGTTAAATTTAATATGCGGCGTAAGCGAATGTGTGTCGCTCATGCAGACTATCCGCGCTTTATTAAAAGGGACAGTTGTCTGAGGAGGTTTCATTGTTACTTTTATCACCCTCTGAGTTTTCGTGAGTTCCTTCCATGCTGCCGTTGGATCGTGAGTAAGGGGGTGGATGGGAACTTCCATGGTAACTGAAAATACATTATTTTATTTATCTATTAGACGGAATTGCAGATGAATGATGTCATATAAATACATAAATCACTTCCCACTAAGAAGTATCTACTCGATGAACAAAGCTTTTGAGTAGAAAATGATAAGATAAACAATAAACAAAAGCATTTGTGAGTAACAAATGTAAATAAACAAAAAACGTAGAATTTGACCGGCTGGAACTTTCTTATTTTAACAAAACCAAGGGCTGATTATCATCGGGAGATACTACAGATATTTAATGTGAGCAATAACATGAACAAAATGTTTAGTACAGCGTGAAATAATAGAAATCCATGGAATTCAAGATGGGCAAACGATAAAGAATGGTTTAATGGTCTGAATATGAATTCAACAATTTCATTACCAATTTGTCACTTTTCCTAAATATTAAATTCTAAAAACACTTTCAAAGTATCTTAGAAAATTGCTGCAGACCTTACTTGTAAAGGAAAGGTTCGAAAATTTTGACACCCGGAAACTTTGACATTCAAGGCAATTAAATTAAGCCAGTGTTCATAGAAGTGGTGGGTTAAATAACTCCAGAGGGAAATTATTAGGAAATGGGTTTTTTTTTTCAGACAAAATAAGTTACCCATCGGTTATTCATTCAATTGGAGATCTTGCTCATATAATGCGTTTGCATTTATTTACGATTGATCTTTTTTTTTATGGTTTTCGAATTTTCCTTTACCTAATGTCTGTCAAGTTTTTCTGTATGAGAGTCAAAATAATGTTCTTACGACTGGAGAACAAAATAAAAATAAAATAAATGAGATATGAGAACCCGTCTTTATAAAGCATTTTATTACATTTCTAATTAAGGTTTCAATAGCACATTAGCCTAGTTTAGAAACCATACAAATACATCAACGAAACTTACAATAAACTTATAAAAGCATTTGGTTCGGATAGGTCTCTTATATTCGTCGCACGAATAGGTTTTTACTTTTATTTATCAACTTTTCATCACAATTATATTTTCGGGTATTTATCATACGACTACGAGACGTGGGACCTTGATGAAAATGTTAGTGTTGTGTGCGAATCAAAGTTTGATACTCACGTTTGGAATACGGAACACTTAGCATGTCCTAGTGATGACTTTAAATCGTGTTGGCAATTTCGACGCAAAAATAGGAAAGAAGGACATACATACATAGTTAGCAAGACAGTTGCTAAACGTTTAGGCGGTCAAAACTGATACGGATACCTTATTGATAAGTGCAGATATCCAAAGTACAGTAATTAAGAGATCTACTGCGAGAATATGCTGCATGGTAAGGTTGCCATTGTAAGAGACCTCCAGAATTTTCGCCGAAGAAGGTATTTTATCCCACCAGCATTAAGTGTCGAAGTCAGAAATGATATGCTGACTTTCATCTAACATCCATCATTGTGTGTAAAGAATATAACGTAAAACGCGACTGTGCATAGTTTGGTGCGGTCTGTTGGCTGATGGAATCACCGGTCCATATTTTTATCAAATATGAGGCTAAACAGAGTGTTACGGTCAATGGTTTTCGCTATAGACCCGTGATTAATGACTTATTCGTTCCCCGATTGAATGGCATGATTGTCGAAGAGGTGCGGTTCCAAGTTATTGAAGGAAACATTCGAGGAACGCATAATTTCGCGTAATGAATCCGTATTTAGCCTCTAAGATCCGTGATACGGGGATACGTAAAGTCGCTAGTTTACGCTGACAAACAAACAGCAATCGCAGCATTGGAAGCCAACATTATTCCTGTTATAGAGGCTACAAATGCTTGAAAAAGTGATCAAAAACTTTATTTCTCGGATGGCATTCATTAGATCCAGGCATCTGCCCGACATTGTGTTTAAAAATTAATTGCAGAATGTATTCTTTCGATTGAACACAAATAAATAGCTATTTAAAGGAATTCCATGTGTTTAATTCAAAATCGTAGTTAGTACTGACTTAAAACAATGTCCTTTACAAGGGAACACCAAGCAACTTAGAGTACATACATACCTGAAGAAAGCTCTTCTATGTAATCGAATAAGATTTTAAAGTCAGTTCAAGTTAAGACTCTAGAGTTTGATAGAATATAATAAGAATATTGAAAAAAGACCCTAGTATATAAATAAATATAAATTAATCACTATAGCATGTCTAGGAGAAAACTCCATTCGAGTACTTCTGCGGTTATAAAATAAGCTAAGGAACAGGCCTATCAGCGTAAAGTGAACAGTACTACCGATGGTACTAGCTGTCAAATTTGACGGCTGTAAACTGTTTGTTTTTGTTTATATTCAACAGTTGTTTGTTTACAGTTTTGTATGATTTACAAATATGATTTTCCGGTCCTATCTTTATTTAAAAGTTTTCATCAGAAAAAAAAAAAGATTTACTAAACATTATAGTTCAATTTAATATAATCATCGGTTGAATTCGTGCAATAATTTGCACACAATAGACTGTTGAATTAGGTTCGAAAATCAACGTTTTTTATTGCCTTTTCTCAGCTGTTCTCTGACGTTTATATCACAAATGTCAGTTTACAAATAAAAAACATGGCTGCGGTTTGCCTCTTGATCTGAATAAAGTAATTTATTGTTAATAACTTGTGAATTTGTGAATATTTTTACAATAAAAAAATGGAAAACAGTGATCCTACTTCAGAGGAAATCCACGGCGATGAAAATAATGGTAAATATAACCATTTAAGTCGCAACTAAGGGGTGTGCCGTGTGCCTTGTTCCCATTCCACACGAATGATGAAAAATTTGTTTTCAATTGGAATATTCTCCCTTGTTACATTTCTGAAAATAAAGTAGATATGTTTATAGTAATTGTATAGCTGAATAAGTGTTTTAGTAATTGTACTGCTTTCGCTGTGTCCAAAATTTATATAAAATTTGATTCCACCCATTAAAGATTACATTTGTTCTATAATTACCTATTGCTTTACAGTAGTCGCGTCTGATTGTTTATTAGTGGCGTATTGACTTTGTCCGTTTTGTGATGTAAATGAGTTACAAAGAATCATATCCATAACTCTTAACAACACCGGTCACATTCAATCCAAGTGTGTATCTGTAAAATAACTTTACTAATTTTAGTTCAGGGGTGCGTGTATAAGAAAGTGGACATGCCATACTGAAAATATATTATTCGTGAAAAAATCTATTGTTTAGTCATTTTGTTATATGTACATAACACGAAAACGACTTAGCCTTAGCCCTTTATCATTTCTCTGACGATTCAGTTTGCTATATGTACTTATTTGTGTACCTATGTACGTTTATGCCTCCGAGTGTCCTGAATCACCTTAATAATATCAAAATACATACAGGCATTTTACGTAATTTCAACGAGGTAGAACTGTAATAAAATCTAAAATCTTGTAGGTTGGCGCACAAATATGAACATACATATGTACATATGTACGTATATCCCAGCTCGTTCAGTGTAAGTAATTACATATTTTATACTCACTGACCAGCTTGATTGTTTTTTTTTGTATCATGTGGTTACTTGTCAGAGCAAACGTTTTATCATTTATTCAAGGGAATAAGTGCCTTACGCATATGTAGATTAGTCAGGATTTTCTGTTATTTACATATGTATACACATACATGTGTACATATGTATGTACATATACATATTATTAATAATGTTATTCAAAATCATAGCAAAGTATAGTTGTAACTTGAAAATAAATTGTCAATCAATACACTTGATATAGTGCCACTAAAAATATAGAGGACGCTATGTCTATACTTACAGTATGGTGCTAAACATTTCGAATTAATGGCTCAGCTATGTTTATTAGACAATAACTGGGGGGAAATGCCTCGTTTTTTGTATTTTTAAAAACTCATTTCATCTTAATTTGATAATAGAACAAACTTCATAGCGCGTTTGCATACAAAAATTAAATTGAGAAATAAAAATCTCAATAGTAGATACCTACATACTTACTTAGGTGACACTACAAGTTCGGGGTGAAATTGGGCCTTCACTAACAAGCATCTTCAGTTAGCCCACAGTCCTTAGCTAACTGCCTTCAGTCGTCTCCTTCTCTTGTGCGCGCCACCTTAGTTAAGGTCTTCCTCTACTGCGTTGTCCCTCCGGGTTTGATTCGAAGACAGGTAGAGTCCCCAGCCATCTCAAACGACTAATGTGCAGTTTTTTTTTACTAGGGCGATGGCGCTGTACTGCTCATATAGTTAGTTGTTGAATGTCCTCTAAAGCAAACGGGACCGATAATTTTAAGAAGATCTTTCTCCCGAAGCCACCGACGATTTCTTCGGCTTTCATAGCAAATGCAGCTGGAAGGGCTTTTGTTTAGAGCTCAAAAAGAGCCTACCTGTTATTATTTATTTAAACACCATGTGCAATATAGTTAATTTGAAAGCAACTTTTACCATAGTTAGTAAATGTGGTCTGTTATTAAATTGATTCTTTTGTACCATTATGTTATGGGTAATTTATAATGGCTTTACATTATTGATCACCACTTACCACTTTTCCCAAGTCAAGAATACTTTTGATGAGAAAGTGAATGGAACAGCGAAACGGAAGAATATTTAACTTAGACCATGACTAGATGGTGACTCTCGGCGCGGAGAAGTGTGCAGTCACGTTTCACACTCGAAATGTTCTATTTCTTTATTATTCTCTCAATATATGGTGAAGAGTGCATAGATGTAATTAAAAGTGCTGTACCGTTTCTGGCATGTGTCTAGTCTTTGTCGTTTTTGTACTAACAAAGCATGTCATAGGTAAAGATTGTAGTGCATGAACACTAAGTGACTCTCCAAGTCACCATATAATCAAGATCTTTGAACATACATATGTACATACATACACACATACATACATACATATGTATGTTGATAAGTACATATTTCAGTTCTTTGTCCGTAATTTATGTACTCTTAACGCAGCTGACTTGACTTCTTTACTTATCAGTTAATTATGGCCTTAAGACTTACATACTTCGTTCATTAAAATATGAAATTATATGCCTTTAAATTGTGGAGTTAGGGGTATGACCAACATGGGTCAAATCAGGATGTATTGTATTATTTTGATTTGTTTGTCCATTAGAAGCTGTTGTACAGTAGATGCGTTCTTATTTTCTTTCGATTGAAGTCGAGTAACCCTACTAGTTTATGTTTTTCTTTTTCGGTGTTATGTTTTTAAACTTCCTCTTAACTTTGCTTACTATTTTAAGACTTCACTGTAAGGTCTACTTGATGGAGATATTGATGAAATTATCAATTGCGGTACGAAAAATCGATGCTATCTCTGAAGCGGGATATTAATATACAAAATCGAAATACAAATATTTGGGACGATAGGTCCATGGGACGCAGGGCCTAGTTTCTCACAACCATTCGCATTGTACGTGTTATATTCTTCACACAAATGGAAGAAGCCTACTGTTTAATGCCGTGTCCGTAAGGCAATTTCTGTTGTTTGAGAAATTTTTTCATGCTACTTTTTCGTATGTTTGTCAAACGTTAGCGAAAGAAGGGACCTTGAGATAAACTTTTTGTTGTCTGGAATTTGAACCTCGAGCTCAGTAGTCCGACGCACTAACCACTGAGCCACGGCGCCCACCATTGATATAGCCAAATTAAAGTCAGACTTAGTAGATAGAGCGTCGGCTTAATAAACGGGAGTTCAAAGTTCAATTCCCATACAACACCTAAGTTCTTTTCGCGGTCCCTTCTTTTGCGAACATTTGACAAAACTGAGGGATTCTGTACTTTTTTCACACGAAATATGTACATATATTTATGTACATATATATCGCTTTTACCTTTCCCTCCAATCCTTAACATATCTCACATCCTTTTTTCTACTCTCTGATTGAACTTAGAACTTAACCCTAAGTACCGCAGAACATAAAAATAATCAAATTACAGAAATTAATCTGAGTTCTTCTCTAGTCGAATTATGATTCTACAGAATAAATCCTCCAGTAAAATTATGAATTTCTCGTAACAAGAGATTGTTTTCTACAGTATAAAATCCATAGCCAAGTGCATAATTCTATTATTTTTCCATCGAGTAATACTTAGTATACGTACCCAATTTACACATATGTATAACCATTCTCTGTCCATTTTCAACCCCTTTTCAATTGCTTAATCTTTTGAACAAATTCAATTGTATTCGACTGGTAGGTGTTTTCATTTTGTGTTAGCAAAAGGTTCGTTTTAAAGTCAGGCATGATGCTGTTCAAAGCTCATTCGATTCGATTTTTTTGCCAAGTTTTTTGTGTACAATCGGTTCAGATTCAGCGGAGAAGTTAGTTTACCAATCAATTTGTTTGATTGTCGTTTAATTTAGGTTACTGTGAAGTGAAATAGCAATATTTTTAAGTATTAATTACTTCTGCTTACTCTAGACGACTTTTTTTATAAAACCGGTTTTTTTTTTATAATTTACCGGTGGTCGGATTTGCGTAACTTAAACTAATTGAATTGTTTTGACAGGCGTATTTGCTTCCGTGAACTGAGTTTTCAAGTTCAATGCGTTCACATATGTATATCGATTCAACTCGTAAGCTACAGCTTATTTATTTACCTTTTTTTGAGTTTAGAAAAGTGGTAGAAAGTGCACTCTTTCGTTTAACTCACTTTGATACATGAATGTGAGTTTATTTAGCAGCGTATTAATAAACAATGCAATCACTTTGAATAAGGCTGATTCGGTTGTAGCTCGACTAAAATTCCTTGGTTAAAAGCTATTCATTTTTTCCCGCCTTTTCGATTTTTCGTTCTATTTAACTTTTTATTATCATTCCTCTCAGTACATTAGCTCTTTTCTTTATCTATTCGTTTCGCTATTCTTTTTTCTATGATTTTTTCATGTTTCGTATAATTTAGAGGTATTTTTTTATGGGATCATTGGATTACTGGTTACTGGGTGTTGGAGAGAGTAGTGACAGAGAGATTTGATTTGTATCCCAGCAAAAACACGATCCTATCTGTCGCCTAGCAAATATGCGAGACTGTAAGCTTGACAATTTCGTTGTTTGTACACGACATAGAATGCAAAAAACAATACAAAAATGTAAAACAATAATGGCTGCAAAAAACTAATGGGTCTATGGACTATGTATGCCAAGTTTCCACGTAACTACATATTGTATCTGCATTTGTGTCTGAGCCGAATTTCGGTATCACACATCTCGAGTCGTTTACATTTCACTTTATGCTCGATTATTTGGTAGCCTACTCTACCTATTCGCATTCAGATATGATGACCTTTAATCTGAGGTTTACATTTTTTTATTCTTACTTACTTCCGTAATATCTCCACGATTTTCGGACTCTGAACGCATAAATATGATTGTATTTATTTCTATGTTTTTTCTTTCTCTTTTTTATTGCAGAACTAGATGTTTCAAATGATAGCTTAAGAGAAACTCAGTGTCACTCATTTGATGATGGTAGTCAACAAAACACAACCGCGAACATCGAAAACATCCAAGGATCTCCATCAAACCGAAATTCAACAAACTATGTCGAAAGTACACCAAATACAAAACAACTGACAAAAGGTGGTACTATAACCTCTTTAGCAGACACAACAGCTGTACAAGCTAACACCACAGCAGATACATCGTTTCCCGAATCGCATATACTGACCAATGTTACAGAAAATATTCGACAAGGTCCAACGTCCACGCGTCACGCTTTACTTCCTTGGGGGGCACCTTCTCGCATCTCTATTATTAATACAATTCCCTTAAACTCCACCGATCCACAAATAGGAGGCGATATGGCTTTGCGACCAGGTGAAATAGTAATGAGAAATCTGTTTACTGACTTTACAGTACAGGCTGAGAAGAAAATCGAATTGGTCATGATGGAGAGTGCGGATAAAAATCTCGCAAAGTTATTGCAGCGGGGCGAAGATCAGCAATTTGATCAATTGCTTTCCGCGCTCGGTTCAGTGTCCGAACATTGTTTGCCGTCACTATTGCACACAATCCTTGCTTGGCATAGACGTCAACTATCAGATGCCGAAATAAAAAATGACTTGAAGCGCATGGAAAAGAGTACAGCGCCTAAGCCGAACATAGATATGGATTTTCAATTGCAACGTCGAGAAGCTGCAGTGGAGTTTATATTTTGTTTGGCCTTAATAGAAATTTTAAAACAGCTCCCCGTTCACCCTGGTCATGAAGATATTATAAGAAATATTGAAAATCTGGCATTTAAGCACTTTAAATATAAAGATGGACTTCAGAATAATCCGAATGCGCATAACATTCACATGATAGCTGATCTTTATGCAGAAGTTATAGGTGCGCTCGCTCAGAGTCGCTTTGCTTCTGTGCGCAAGCGATTTATGAGTGAATTAAAAGAACTTCGTGCTAAAGAGCCAAGTCCGCATACAACACAGAGTATTATAAGTCTATTAATGGGAATGAAGTTCTTTCGGGTGAAGGTTGGGAAACAAATGTCTACAATGTTGGTTGTACAAAAATAAATTGTATTTTTTTTGTTTTTAGATGGTACCGATTGAAGAGTTCGAAGCTTCTTTTCAGTTTATGCACGAATGCGGGCAGTACTTTTTGGAAGTCAAGGACAAGGATATCAAACATGCATTGGCTGGCCTTTTCGTTGAAATTCTTGTTCCAGTTGCTGCTGTAAGTACTGTATATAGTTTCAGGGTGACAATAGCATTTGCTTGTGACTCGAACAGTAAGTAACAAAAAATAAATTGTTGTTTTCCAACAACTAAAACTGGGATGGACCGTATCTAGTCTGAGTACTCCAGGATGTTTCATGCGTGGATTAGAGAGTAGGACAATTTGCTTAGATTGATTGAACGCCTGGCTCAAGTGGTTAGTGTGTTGGACTACGGTGCGAGGGGTTCGAGATACGAATTACTTTTACGGTCACGGCGTCTGACAAATATTCGAGAATAAAACTGTCATGAAAAGGCTTCTCAAAACAAAAATTGCCCTTCGGATACGGCATAAAAAAGTAGGCCCTTTCCATTCGTGTAAAGAATATAACACGCACAACACCAATGGTTGTGAGAAGCTAGGCCCTGGGTCCCATGGACCTGTGGCGCCTAAAATTTGTATTTGTAATGGGACTACTTTCTGAATATATTCTGAAAATTACCTCCTCTTCTATTGATAAAAAATGAATATGAAACGCGAAGATATTAACAGTTTATGTTTTAACTCAGACTGAGGTATAGGTTGACGTAGCAGATGAGCAACCACACTTAGACTCCTTGTGAAGAGCTACACCCAGAACCTATAGACGCTTATTATAAACCGCTGGTGTTGGCGTTAGCCAGTCGAAGAAGTAGGCTGATAAGTGCAATCTACGAGCGGAGAGTGCTTGGCATGTACAAAGGAGGTGTAGTATATGTAGTTTCCTCCTCTTCTTCGACCATCCAGTTTCTACAGAAGTCATTGTGAGCGACCTTTTCTTTTCGACCTCTTCTGTCTAATCAGACAGTTTAAACGTTTCTGTTCCAGCTTGGCCCATATCCATTTAGTAATGAGGCACGTAGTACTGTCTGCCCCTCTGATTGATTAAGGTCATATCATTGATCTTTAGCAGCAGCTTAACTTTAGCGAGATGCGTGCCGATATTCATCTTATCCGATAAGATCGAGAGAGTAGCATTCTACCTGACGAGTTTGTCAGCCACGCATAGCCATTTGGTTAAAAAACGGGACAGGGTCAATTTCAAGTTTCCCAAATGCACGCATAACTGCCCTAGGCTCAACGTTGCTAAAAGCTCCTTCGATGTGAAAATGGGTGTATTCTTTCCAATCCAGACATTTTTCAATAATACGCACTAGCGAGTGCAGGACCGTTTCTACCTTTCAGTATCCAGCAGGAGTTAGCCAACTTCAGATAGTCAGATTTTGTGGGCGGGTAAAGAGTGGTTTCCGCTCCCAAGGAAATGTATCTCGCTGCGTTGTCTGCTTTGTCGTTACCCTTTATTCTGGTATGGCCTGGTACCCAAATTAATTTTATTTTTGGGCGTTGTCTAATGATATTGTCATGGATTTTATTTATAAAAGTGGATCGGTGTTTAATATGTATTCCGTACAGCGTTTAAAGTGGAGAGGCTGTCTGAGCAGATAACCGTATTCCTTTTTGACGTTATCGCTAGTTCTGTGGCCTTAAGGACCGCTAAAGCTTCCGCCGAGAATATCGAGAAGTAACCCGGTATATTTTCAGCGCAGATAGGGTGACCTTGGTTGTTAACTATAGCAAAATCAGTACCCTCGTCGCTTTTGGAGCCGTCTGTGTGAATTATATCCCAAGATGTATAGAAAGGATTGATTTTTTCATTAAAAAGTTAAAGATAAGTATCCTTGGGTGTGGTGTCCTTTTTAAACTTGGAGAGCATGGTGTCTACTGCATTTTGGGGTAGCGTCCAAGTGGGATTTATTTCCGTAAGCAGAGGTTTGACAGTTGGACTAAGTCCTATGCTTTTTGCGAAATCGAGTGCTCTATGCAACGTAGAGGGCATTTTTGGAATTTTCCTTCGATTCAAAATTTTTCTTGCATCTCTTGTTATTGGCGAACTATACGACCCGCAAATTTTTGGAACTGAGGACGTCTCTTCGTTCTTCGATGGCAATAGCACCGGCCTCAACTAGGATGTTTTTTATTGGTGAAGTTCGGAATGCACGTAGACTGGACCTCAGAGCTGCGTGATATGGTGAGTTTAGTAGTTGCAGTGTTGATTTTGAAGCATTTCCGTAAATAGCCAGGTCATAGTCAATTTTAGATAATATAAGAGTTTTGGATACTTTAATAAGAGAATTAATGTGAACAGCGCTATGTCTAGAGGACAAATACTTAATTACGCTATGTCTGGTAGCTGGCTTTTTCCTTAGATCTATACAGTGTTCCTTAAATTTAAGTTTTTTATCAAAAATTATTCTTAATATACGTAAGTTGTTTCCACTCGGTATTAGTATATTGTTAAGATCTAAATCAAATCTGGGGCAGCTATTTTTGTTTGCATATATGTAGCTCAAAGATGTAGCTGCTCCAGATTAGATACACCAGCTGGTAAGACAGTCAAGAATATCTTTAAAAATTATTTTTATGCGATTGATGTCGTTACATTTGGAAATTATGTACAAGTCATCAGCATAGAGTGGGCGCCGTGGCTCAAGTGGTTAGTGTGTTGGACTTCGGAGCGAGGGGTTCCAGGTTCAATCCCCAACAACACCTAAAATTTCTTTCACGGCCCCACCTCTCGCGAGCGTCTGACAAACATCCGAGAGTAAAACTGTCATGAAAAAGCTTCTCAAGAACAAAAAACTGCCGTTCGGATCCGGCATTAAACAGTAGGCCTCCTCCATTCGTGTAAAGAATATAACACGCACAGCACGAGTGGTTGTGAGAAGCTAGGCCCTGGGTCCCATGGACCTGTCGCGACAAAAATTTGTATTTTTTTTTTTTTCATCAGCATAGATAGTATGTTCGATATTATTGTACTGTAAGATAATTGTGCTAATTTCGTCGTATGCAATTATGAACAATAACACAGATAAGAGGTGAGCCCTAGGGAATGCCGTTGTCCAAGTTATGTATTTTTGAGTAGACATTGTTGATTTTTGCCCTAAACTTTCGGTTAAGCAGAAATGACTTAATGAAGGAATACATGTTTAGACCCACCTTCCATTTTTTTAAAGCTATTTAAGACAACATGAATTTCAATGCGTTCGAATGCCCTCTCAAAATTGAGAGAGAAGATTGAGATAGGGCGGAAGTGATTAACTCGTCAATGTGTAAAAGAGAGTCTAATGTATCACGTCCATCTTTAAAAGCAACTTGGTTCTGACTTAAGAACTGATTTCTCTCTAAATACCAAAGGAGTCTCGTGGAAATAATTTTTTCTAATAGCTTGCTTGTACATGAGATTAAGGATATGGGTCTATAACCATTAGTGCCAGTCAATTGCTTGTTTTGCTTAGGTATGGGGACTAGAGTGGCAGTTTTCCACGATTGGGGAATCATACAACATCCAAATATGTTGTTGTAGAGGGTTAGGTTTTTTTTTTTTGCTGTGTCACTGGATACGAAATGCGGTCGAAATCTGGTGTTTTTCCTTTAACTGATTGCAAGCAGCTTTCTAGCTCGATGAGGGTTATGGGCGAATCGATCGACTTAGCAGAGGGGGTAAGGATGTACTCTATTTCTGTGTTGTTGATTGATAGATGTTTAGAATCTTGAAATTAAGAGGAAAAATTAGTGTCACTGGAGTTGTTTGACCAGGTTTTTGTGAATTGTTCGCAGATTTCTGAAGAATCGGTGAGAGTTTCAGAGCCAATGTTTAATGCTTTAATGGTAAAAGGGATGAAATTTCCAGTGAGCGTTTTAATATCGACCCAAAGTCTTTTGCTGGCCATCAGTCTCCTTAATATTGCATACAAGATCTTGTCGACCGTATTGTGTGAGCTCCTGAAACCATTTGTCAACGATGTGAATGGACCCTATCAGTACGGTTTTAGGTCCGGTAAGTCCACAACCGACTAAATATTCACACTACGGCAGATCCTGAAGAAAACCCAAGAACTCCAATAGATAGCTATAACTTTGAGGCAGTTAGGGACTTTGCCTACTCGGCTCCGCTATAAACTCTGATAAAAACATCAGATCAGAAATCATACGAAGAGTTACACTTGCCAATCGCTGTTTCTTTGGTCTAAGAAGGCAATTGAGTGACATGGCCTTGTCAAGAAACACTAAGGAGACTGTATATAAGACCTTCATTATTCCAGTCCTACTATATGGTTCAGAGGCATGGACGTTAACGAAGGTGGATGAAGATATCCTTGGTCGTTTTCAACGCAAAATTATTCCGACGATTTCCGGCCCCGTTTGCATTGAGGGGATTTGGAGGAGGAGATTTAACAGCGAACTCTACGAGCTGTACAGCGACATAGACCTGTTCAGAAAAGTAAGTAGCGAATGAACATCAACGCTTCAGCCCGAAGAGTCTTCGAATCTAACCCGGAGGTACAACGCAGTAGAGGAAGGCCTTAGGTGTCGCACACAAATGGAAGACGACCTCAACAAAGTTGGAGTGGCAAGTAGTCCCTGGAACCATAGTTCCCTCAATTTCTGGTAATAAAATTCGGTTATCATGCCTTGTTAGCGCTCTCCATTGACTGTAACGTTTTTTCTGTCGTCTTGAAAGAAAAATGGACCAATACAGCCGCTACTCCAAAAACTTGCAAAAAGCTGTAATACGGGAATATGTTCGGTTACTAATCAGGGTATTCATCACATAACTTTTTAGACGATCATCGTCTAAACGATAGCAGCGAACGGTATCGTCTGTAGTTTGCTTCATGTAACAGCATCACTATCGTGTCGTCTATCGTTTACGGTTTCCACAGTTTGAAAGCTACTGTTAGCCATATTCGCCTTCATGAAATGACCTTAGCTGTCATTCGTTGTTTTTGTGTTTACTTTTTGTAAACTGAATTTTATGGAACTATTAGAAACTTGTACAATAACAATTAAATTATGTAAATATTCTATTTACAATGCGCCTACATATTTGTTGGAAGAGATGAGAGATCCTACGCATCGCTAAATTTTTTTTCACCTGCGTAACAATTCATTTTCATTTTCCAAAAAAAAACATCACAGTGTAATGGAACATTTTTTTAATGATATATTTTCAATTAAAAGCCTTTCACAAATACAAAACACCAAAAACATATGAAAAACGATACCTCTTTAGCTATCGTGCAAACGACAGTTGTTGGGGTTAAGTGAAACAAAAGTTGAATCGTCAAAACGATATCGCCCAAACGATAGTGATTTTTAATGTTACGTGAAGCAAAACTATCGTCAAAACGATATCGTCAGACGATTGTCGTCGTACGTGATGAGGGCCCAGCAAATCAGTCTTACGAACTTTCATCACAAATTTGTGTAGCGCATGCTGCAGTTGGTGCATTATTTCGACTTAAATTATATTTTAAAATTCGTACTGTTTCGGTAACACAGCATCTACTTTGGAAGTAACTTTGCAATATTTCCCAACGTTGTTCGAGCGTAAATCGATCCATTGTGTATCGCGATAGTATAATAATATAATACTGAATTTCTGTCAATTTTTTAGCCAATAAGAGCTGTCAGTGTCAAAATAACATATGATTCAGAAAGAAACCAACAGATGGCCAACCTTATATTTATTAGCCGCAAAAAAAATTATAATAACATGGCGAGTGTAATGCTAAATGCCCACAATTATCGTTATTTTTTTTGTGCATCTTGCACTACTTTCTTTTATCCATTTTTTATCCAGTTATCATAGAGGATAGTTATGTTAATCAAACTAATTGCTTGGACATTAGCCCGGGCAATAGTCTGTAAAATGTCCAATTTTGTTGATCTTGTAGTTGTATTGTTTATGTACTTATTTCGGGGAAGAAATGTGCACTGCACTCTGCACTTACAAGTACACAAATACCTATGGTTTGTGCCATCGACTAAAACGTTCATAAATCTCATCCACAGAGTGTAATTATTTTATGATGTTCTTAGGATCTAATTTGACACCAAATCAAGTACATGTTTATTTATTTTTTCAGGCTGTTAAAAACGAAGTAAACGTACCTTGTGTGAAGAATTTTGTGGAGCTTTTGTATATGCAAACATTAGATGCTTCAACAAAGTCTAAACATCGTTTGGCACTCTTTCCACTGGTTACGTGCTTGCTTTGTGTATCACAAAAAACTTTTTTCTTGACAAACTGGCACTATTTTCTAGCGATGTGCTTGAGTAATTTGAAGAATCGTGATTCTAAGATGAGTCGCGTGGCTTTGGAATCGCTGTACCGTTTACTATGGGTCTACATGATACGCATAAAGTGCGAATCAAATTCTGCTACTCACTCCCGTCTGCAGAGCATTGTAAATTCTCTTTTTCCAAAGTAAGTTTTCGGCTGTAATATCCTGATTTTGAAAACGTATCTAACCACTTTCTTCCTACAGGGGCTCAAAAGTTGTTATACCACGAGATACACCACTAAATATTTTTGTAAAAATCATTCAATTTATTGCACAGGAACGATTGGATTTCGCGATGCGCGAGATTGTCTACGATCTGCTTTGTGTTGGCAGATCAATCAAGGTTATTATTTGCTATTTACTGTATTTTCATATAAAATATTTTAATATTCTAGCTTATATTGAATCCTGAACGAA
The DNA here is from genome assembly GCA_905220385.1 of Xylota sylvarum. Taxonomy (NCBI): domain Eukaryota; kingdom Metazoa; phylum Arthropoda; class Insecta; order Diptera; family Syrphidae; genus Xylota; species Xylota sylvarum. The sequence continues at coordinate 40,041,919 of LR999959.1, forward strand.
TGAGTATTGGACTGAGAGCTTTTTTGGTTGTTGCGGATTCGTTGCAACAGAAAGACGGAGAGCCACCAATGCCACGGACGGTTGGTGTACTACCTTCAGGTAATACTCTCCGCGTAAAGAAAACATACATTAACAAAATGTTAACCGACGACACGGCTCGAAGTATTGGCATGTCTACATATTTTCCACACGTTCGTCGCGTATTTGTTGACATCTTACGTGCGTTAGATGTACACTATGGTCGTCCATTAATGATGACTAATACCCAAAATCAAAATAAGGAACCTGACGAGATGTTGACTGGTGAACGTAAACCTCGCATTGACTTATTTCGAACATGTGTTGCAGCCGTTCCTCGACTTATTCCGGATACCATGACCGCTCAGGAACTAGTTGATTTACTGTCTAGACTTACAGTTCATATGGATGAAGAACTGCGTATGCTAACTCACCAGTCCTTGCAGACATTGGTTATTGATTTTCCCGATTGGAGGCAAGATGTAGTACATGGATACACTCAATTTTTGGTGCGCGATGTCTTGGATACGTTTCCACAGCTATTGGAAAATTGTACTCGAATGCTATTCGTTTTTCTGAATATATGGCGTTGTGCTATAGGCAATGTAAATGCTTCAACTGGAGTCAATAATTTAAAAACACCTACTACGGTGGTTACATTGAATCCGGCAAGTGGTAAGGAGACAACTAATAGCCAAATATCAAGTGCCAGTAACATTAAAGGTACTGGAATCAACACCACCTCTAGCGGAGCATCAACGATAACTTCAAGTGGTGTGTCGAGCATCACTCAGACAACTGTGATAAATTTAGCTGAAAGCACAAAGAAAAATGAAGTACCTCTGGTTACAACTCTGCATTTTGTCGAAGGATTTGCATTGGTGCTGCTTTGTAACTGTCGGCCGTTCTTGCGAAAACTAGCTGCGATGATACTAAAAGAGGTGAAGAACCTGATGAAGGCTCTAGGAATACCAGAAACTGAACCACCAGTGATTGATGTTATTGACAAATGCTTGCCACAGGTATGTATCGGCAATTGTATTATAGGTCAAAGATTTTGCTTAAATTTTAAGAGACTTCGGTTTACAATGCCGTTCAGCGAATCGGTAACCGATTTAAATGGTAGTTATCACATATTAAAGAATAAAGTTTAATCTGCAATGTGATCGACCAGTTTTTGAAAAACGTTTTTGTTGCTGTAATATTTGAAAATTCCGGAGACAACTTTGGTTTTTTTGCATAAAATTGTAAATCGGTTTACAGTTTTACGATAAGAAAACGTTATTGGCATAATATGATATTGGGCTCTTTGGAAAGGCAATGAATAGATCTCCAATGTGATCGACCAGAATTTTGAAATTTCCCTTCTTTTCCGAGATATTAATTTTTGAAAATTGATAAAATTAGTCAAATTAAACAATGATTTTCAAACTAAATTTTCGGTGAAATGGTAAAGGGAATAAAGAAGAAATATGTAACATTCATCCCATAGTTACTAAGAACCAGTGCGTTTTATATGACTCCATTTTAAAGCAAATCCCATTTTTAGCGTGTACAAGTCAGTTTTTAATTAAAATTTTTGTCGCTAAAGCGTTTATTTCAGAAAAATATTAGTTTCGATTTCGAAAATATTTTATTAGGGTTTAGTTGATTGAGCAATATTTCTAATGAAAGGAAAGTGATTTCCTTGGACCTTCGAAACAAATACTGTGTTACATGTGTATAAAAACCCAGATAACATATGTAACATAAACCTACTAGAATTCGTTATGAATACAACAACCGGGCTGAACATCATAATTCAATCGTTGCCAAACTTTTTGGAAGGAAACGGATCAACTCTTAGTAATGGATAGTAAAACATTGGTAATGGATATTGATTGGTATTATGTAAACAATATTTTGTGATTATTCCTGGAAAACAGATGCATAGAGTTACATAGAGAAAACTTTTACGAACAATTGAGGCGGTTAAAAAAGTTATTCGTCTTCTATTAACAAAAAGAAGAACAATTTTGAAATTATACCGAAAGGGCAGAATTTTTTTTAAATTAAATTTCGCAAATACTGACTTCCGACGAAATTATTAAAAAAAAAGACATTGTAGACAAATTAAAAGAAAATCAGTCAAATCGCCAAATTATAGAAAGACCAACTATAGGACAGTCAAATAACAGAAAGTGGATAGAAATTGGCCTAGTGTGCAAATCTAAAAAGTTTGAGAGCGTGTGAAAAGGCTAGCTTATCGGAATGACATTTTTTCGACTACCATAATTCACGGAAAGATGAACGCTGATGTTGCAAGAGTGCAGCTTCAAGATCAGCTAGGCAAAACTATTTCAAGTTGTGGTATCTTCATGGACAAGAACAGGATACTTATTTTCTGAGAGTATCTCCGGATAGTCTTATTAATAATATTGTTATCGAAATACCTTACTAAAGTGTTTTTTAATTCTTACGATAATGTCGAAAGTTTGAGGTTGTTACATGCAACATTTCATTAAAATCAGTTCTAGATGAAAACGCCTCAAAAAAGTCACAAGTAACGTAGGGGTAAATTGCAGGCAATTCAAATACCTAAATAGTTTGCTTTAATAAAATTTTCAAGTAGAATAGTGAAGGTTTGAAAAAATGTATGGGAGTGGATGGATTTTAAAAATGTATACACTTATTCTGCTTTTCCTTACGAAAAGACTTATATGTGAACAAGACTTATGTATGTATTTATTGTTTACTTTTTTAACACATTTCAGAAAATTACTATATTAATATTACCTATATAAAGGTAATTTGATGTAAGAAAAAAAAGCAAAACCAAACTAATTCCCTGCATGAGTCTATTTTTATAACAGCGATCGGATCAAATGAATTAAAAGAAAGTTAAAGGTTACTTATTACTTATATTTCTTACTTGTTTGAAGAACAAAAAATACGTTACAAACAGAAAACGTTACTACTGTAGTATGCTATAGTTGTTTAACGGTCAAAATAAATAACCAAAATATGAAATTATTCATAAAATACAAAGAATAAATTTTTCATGTTTTGCTGTGAGGCAAAATTAAAATCCCATACAATACTACTTCACTTATATTGTTGCCCAGCAACGCAAATAGAAACAAAAATTAAACTTAGAACTACACCCTCCTATAACCAGTCAGTTTGCCATCAAGGCAAATACTGAAAAATATATTTGAATAGAATATTTTCAAACATTTTAATTTCGAAAAAAAAATTTCTAGTTTATATTTTAACCCATTGGTTGTTCTCTAAACTACGTGTATGTTCGACTCTGAGTTTGAACTTTTGGGTGGAGGCCTCTTAATCCTGAATTGTGTCTAAATTAATAGTTTATCATATATTACATCGTGCACTTAATTTTTCTTACACTCGTCTCTCAGGAAAGAACACTTTTGTATTAGGTTTAAGGAAAAGTTCTGTAATTATTTTTTTAAAGAAAAATTCAGTCCAAAATATAATTTCTTTCGTTGTTTAGGACTGCCATCTTTTTGGCAGTTTATCCAATCATTTGAAAAAGAAGAACTCATTTTTGGGAGCTGAAAACTGGTCCACTGCCATTCAAATACCCTGAGAATTCAAACACTTATTTTCATTGAGAAAGTTTCGTAGCGATCGGAGTAGGTGATAGAGGTTAAAATTTCCGAACCCAATTTACTAAGTTTTTGGTCAAGTGGTTCAGCGTTGTGGTAATGCAATATTACGATTTTAGGTTCAGGAAAAAATCTCTATACTTGACAGTACTTCCGAAAATAGGCTTGAGGGTATACTGATGAGCATACGGAGCAAGCTGGTTAAAGGGGCGAAATGCAACTGTCTATTTCGCTGGAGCACTGTTGGTGGAAGCAGCGATAAAACAATGAGAGACAGGAAACATTTCTACGGTGATTGAGCAAGTCCATTGACTCCGCTATTCTTCTATCTCCTATTAGGTTTATCTCGCGATTTTGAATTCTATCTAGCAGGTGCACGGAGGACATGAGGATTATACTCGAGCTTGGGGAGGATGGATGCTTTATATATTGCAGCCAGATGGGGTAAAGTAATTCTTGCATTGTTCGAGGAAATGTGGTCGTTCCATCGGAGATGTTCAGTGACGCACAGAATGGAGAATTTAAAGTTTTTCGGTTCCGGCGATGCATTTGGCCTTCATTGATAATGGCAGAGGGTTCAGGATACGCTTGAGCGAAATTGAGTTTGTAGGAGAAGAAGATTTGTCTTTTTTTAGGGACGGGTTGGACAAATGGTGTTTTTCATTTACTCAGTCCAGAAAAGTAGGATAGAGCAAAAAGGTTACCCAAAAAGGTATTCTTTTCCAGCGTGGAAGAACACCTCTTCAGATGTTCAGCACTTTGCCACATTAGAAACAAAATACTTGGAAAACACTTTTTCCATTATCTTGAAGAACTCTCTGGCAAGTCTATAAATAACTTGTACAAATTCATAAACGCCTCGGGGTGGCTTGAACATCATTTATTTATTTATAGGTTTTATAGTATGGCAGTTTTAAGCCCTAGGCATCACAATGGATTTACATTGATCTAAGTGTGACGCGCGCAAAATTCTTTATGTCCCGTCAACCCATTAACATATACCTATGTATCCTACATAACTACAGCACAACGTACGTCAACTAAGCGGGCCGTATTGTGGGACGAAACTCACATGCCGTATACTACTGACTTTTTGACGCAGTTAACCATAGCGTCATATGTAACTAATATGCAACCTTGTGCGTGCGTGCTGAGCCCCGTGGCACCTTTGGACTACTGAGCAAGAGGTTCGAGGATCAATCCCCAGAAAACACCTATAATTTCTTCCACGGCCTCACCTTTCGCGAGCGTCTGACAAATATCCGAGAGCATAATTGTCGTGAAAAAGTTTCACAAATAAACCTTCGGGCACAGCATTAAACAGTAGGACCCTTTCATTCGTGTAAAGAATATAACACGCACAACACGAATGGTTGTGAGAAGCTGGGCCCTGTGTCTCATGGACCTGTTGTATTTTTGTTATCTGATGTGAGAGCCACATACGCTTTTTACATGCCATGTACTATATGCTTAAAAAAGGTTTATTCTATTAATAACTCAAATAATTTTAGCTTTAATAATACATCAAATTTTCTTTTATGTATATTTAGGTTTTGGAAAAATGCTTACCACACCTACCGCAAGCTGAAAAAACTGCAATTCTCAATGCCAACACAATTGATTTACAGTGGATTGCTGAACGGTCCAGTGGTGTGTGGTTGGCAGGTCATGCTGATGGTAAATAGTCAAACCGTATGAGTAAAATATTCAATAAAAATATCATTTTGTCTTTGACCACAGAATCTTCTAAATCCTCAACGTCAACATTGAATTTATCTCAGTCAAGTAATCCCCATCAGCAACAGTTTGATCCATGGGCGATTTGTTTATTTGGATTTATGGAGAGGCATCGTATTTTGCAACAGTGTCCCTCTGCGGTGGCACAGGCTTGGCCAATATGTTATTCACGAGTTACCACCCTTTATAGTGTCATTGATCCCACGTGAGTAGATATTTATTGATGTTCTTTTCCTCCGGCAGATTTGGATATATAACTGAGTTTTTTTTATTGAATTTTGGTTTATAGCCCAGTGAGTGATAATAGAGCATCCCTCTTGAGAAGTTCAGCGCCGACTAAAAAGGTACCAACCGAGGGCCAAAAGGATTTGTATCTGAGATTATGGCGCAATCAAGTTGCCTGTGCCATGAGGTTGGTTCCACAGATACCTAGCGTTGCTGTACGTTGTGCTTCTCCTGATCTCAGCTTAAGGTAAGTGGTAAATGTGCTTTGAAATTATAGTTCATTCGTTTTCGTTGAACATTACATTATTCAGACTTCATTTCGTGTTGTGTTAACATATCAATAGAATACAGATTAGAACATTAACCGTGCGCACCCCATGTCCCTTCTTTTGCAATAGTAAACTAAATGACTTTTACGTGTTCTTGTAGTCGGATGATGAAGTGTATTGTAATAAATGGTGGTTGCGTATTAACAGGTATTTTTATGAGTGTTGAACTTGAAAATGCGAGGAGGGTGGGATTTCTTTGTTATAGTGAGCATGTGAAAACATATATGTATGTATGTATTAAAATCGTAATAAATAAGAGCGTAAATTTACATGCATACCTATGTAGTTGTTAAATGAATGTAGTGCAAATATTTGTGTATAAATTATATACTTATAATAGATAAACGTAAAATGTTTTGCTTTTTGTATTTTGTGTTAGTGTCTATCGTACTGTCTGTGTATATCGATTCTGTTAAATATATAATTTAATTTCGTAGATAATCAGACAATATCAGAGGAAATTAAAATTTTGTAGCGTTACGTTCAGAAGTACAAAAGCGGGTATAGGCAAGCATAAGTAAAGAGATTTTTATTTTTATCCAAGCCCAGGGTGGTGGACAATAAGTTTTGTTGCAGTGTTTTTACTAGAAAACCGCTTTTAACAAAATATAAGTTGTCATGAGGATTTTAATTTCTCCGGAAGTTTACATGTCAGTTGCGATACAGGCCGACTCTGATGGAACAGCATGTTTTCAATATTATTTACAAATGCAGGCACTCAAATTAGTAGGCAGTCGAAGAAGACATGCATAGATACATTACGTACATAGTCAAGCACAACTATTTTTTATAAATTTATTTTATTTGGGAATTTTTCTGACGTAAAACAATGCTGATATTTTGTAATTAGATTATTTAAATCTAAATCTGTCTTAGGAGTTCATCATCAAATTGTAACATGTGTCTGCTAAGTACAACGGTTGAGCCGATATCGGTACAACACGCAACGGTTGCATTGTGTTTTTCTAGCTTTATACTTGACACAGTTTTTTAAGAATCTGGATTCCATTAATTAGTAGATATATGTACATATATACGTATTCGTCTGTTCGTAACTGGCCTATGAACTCTTGGATTATTTGTTTATACATATGTATGTACGTGCGAAGTCTGGGAAGTGAGACTTCTTGATTGCTTGAATTCGATTTTCGTATATGAGTGGTTTAAGTCATTTTACGTATCTCTCCTATTGCCACTTTCAGCTACCAGTGTTTAAGGGCGTTTCACTTGCGTTTAAGGGCGTTTCACAACGTTTTCGAGAGGTAGCGAAATTTTAAATGAATGGTTTATGGATAGTACCAAAAATACAAATACAAATTTTTGGCGCAACAGGTCCATGGAACACAGGGCCTAGCTTCTCACAAAAATTCGTGTTGTGCGTGTTATATTCTTCACATGAATGGAAGGGGCCTACTGTTTAATGCCGGATCCGAACGGCAATTTTGAGAAGCTTTTTCATGATAGTTTTATTCTCGATGTTTGTCAGACGCTCGCGAGAGGTGGGCCGTGAAAGAAATTTTAGGTGTTGTCTGGGGATTGAACCTGGAACCCCATGCTCCGTAGTCCAACGCACTAACCACTTGAGCCACGGCGCCCATATGGTATTATGGATAGTACCGCTAAACTTAAAAAAACCCTTAGAATATTCGACTTACGTAGAAATGTAGCCTTGTTCTAATTTTAGTTTAGTTTAGTTTAGTTTAGTTTAGTTTAGTTTATTCATCTACCGATCTTAACTCTAACAGATTTCGGATAATTATATAATATTTCAGAATATAATAGTGTTTTTATACCCTATCCTAAGGGTATATTAAGTTTGACACATAGTTTGTAACATAGAGAAATAATCGAGATAGACCCTATAAAGTATATATATTCGTGATCAGCATCAATAGCGAAATCGATTGAGCGATGACCGTCCGTCCGTCCGTCCGTCCGTCCGTATGTCACCGCTTTTTGGGCCTTAAATTTTGAGCTAGGACGATGAAATTTCATATTTGGGCTTCTGAGAAAAAGATACAGTACAAGTGTAAAATTTTTTTAAATCCGCCCACTGCCCCGCCTACTTTTTTATAACTTCACTAAATTATATGAAACCGAAAAATGTTGTTAAGACCAAATATTTAGGTATTCAGAATCCCTACAATTCACTCATACAAAAGTTTTGGCCACGCCCACTTTTTGGGGGCGTTTGCATCATAAAACCGATTTTTGGGTCTTAAATTTTTAACTAGGACGCTGAAATTTCATATCTGGTCTTCTGACGAAAAGATACAGTAGAAGTGTAAAATTTGTTTACATCCGCCAACTGCCACGCCTACTTTTTTATAACTTCACTAAATTATATGAAACCGAAAAATTTTGTTAAGACCAAATATTTAGGCATTCAGATTCCCTACAATCCACCCATACAAAAGTTTTGGCCACGCCCACTTTTTGGGGGCGTTTTCATCACAAAACCGAGTTTTGGGCCTTCAATTATTAACTAGGACGCTGAAATTTCATATCTGGGCTTCTGACGAAAAGGTACAGTAGAAGTGTACATTTTTTTTACATCCGCCCACTGCCACGCCTACTTTTTTATAACTTCATTAAATTATATGAAACCGAAAAATTTTATTAAGACCAAATATTTAGGTATTCAGATTCCCTACAATTCACCCATAGAACAGTTTTGGCCACGCCCACTTTTTGGGGGCGTTTTCATCAAAAAACCGATTTTGATAAAATTTTACATGTAACATCCTCAGACGTTCGAGTTTATAGCCATATTTGAGTACGAAATGCAATTTGGCCACGCCCACTTTATAGAGAGGAGGATAGGGTATCAGACGATCCGTTCCAGACGGATTGTAGCTTTTCTGTATGTTTTCTTTATATTATGTGTGTGAATGCAATACATGTTTAGCATCACTTTGTTTTTCAAAGCATCACAATGTTTTGCAAGGCATAGAATCACGAATGTAATTTTTTCTTAAGAACGCATTTGTATAAAATAATAGTAAAATATGGAACTTAGCTTAGAACTGAAATATGAAAATACACTGCGCGACAACCGTTTAGTTCCAGTATAACTTCGTTGAATAACTTTGTTTTATTATTGTTCTATTGGGGTCACTTGCCTGCGTAATTGTTTGAGGGTATGTATACAGTATAGGTAGAGTGAGTTCCAGCCCTGGGTTCCATTATTAGTATGGTCTCTTCTAATGAGACAGTAGCTTTGGAGAAATAGAGTCGGCTATGAAGTGAAAAATATCTTCATCTTCATTACGGCTACAAAGGCTACAGATTGGGGGAGAATTTGGTCTGTGTGGATTATAGTTGAGTTTTAGTAATTCAGTTCGCGCCTTAAATATTATGCTTATTTGATTCGCGGGTAATTCCAAGAGTGGTTCAGGATTTTATATGTAAGTCTAAATGATGACGACTTGGCTGCGATATAGGGAATCGTCGACTCTTTGTATGCATTCATACTTCTCTTCCCAGTCATCTATTTATATTAGCTTCCGTGAGTTGAAATGCGGTATTGTCGATGGACCCAAGGTCACCTCATTCTCTAAAAGGCGTAAGATTACATTGAAGTGCAAACTGCATAATTTGCTTTTGCAGGCTGTCATTTGACTTATGCATCACCTTGACAATGTAATCTGCATTCGCTTTTAGATTTCTTGTACAGGCTGTCCCAGTTAAGAAGGTCAATCCTTTAAGGGAAGATTCCTAAAGTTTCAGCGAACAAAAAATCGTATGGCAGGGGGGGTCTATTTTCACTCCATTTACCGTTATAGCCCGTTGAAGTGAGACACCTCCGAGGAGTATAACCACTATTAATAGTATAACTTCTGAACTATTATAGCTATAAAAATGGTTTTATACATTTTGGAGAGACAATTTAATAGCCATGAAAATTGTGAAAACCTTGTGTAATTTTATGGAGGCACAAAAAAATTATGACTCCTTGAACTAAAAATTATGAAAATTTCTCTTTCCAATTTTTTACTTAAAATGCATTTTTTTCAAAATTTTTACTTAATAAAAATTATTTTTTTTTATAAAACTTTTATCTTTGATAAATTTTCTACAAATTATGTGAAACTTTTTCACCTACGATTAACAGAAGTTGTAGAAAAAGCCATTTTTTGTCAGACAAAAATGGTTAAAAAGAATATTAAATGTACCGAATTACCTACTCTTAGAATATTTTTTGCCCGCTTGCATGGTATTCTTCGATTTGGGTAGGTAATTCAGTACAATTAATGTTTTTTTTTACCATTTTTGTCTGACAAAAAATGGCTTTTTCTACAACTTCTGTTAATAGTAAGTTTTGCCGCTACCGTCTTTTCATGAGCATGAAGTCGCATATCGAGAGTTGAAGTAATTGTAAATCCTAAATATTTGAAGTGCTTAACTACTTCAATGGGTTCGCCGTCCAGAGACCAGTTATTCTGGGGAGATGAATTTCGATGCGATGCTCTGAAAATCATAATTTTAGATTTTGATGTATTAATTTTTAAGTTCCAAAGATCACATTGTTTTAATTTGTTAATTTGGAGTTGACAATATCATCGGTATACAGAAGGACTTTTACCTCTGTTTGACCTATGTATCCTGACACCATCTGGTAGGGCATTGATCACAACATCGATGTAAAGGGAGAATAGAATAGGGCTCAAAATACACCCCAGTGGTACATCAGTTTCAGTCACAAAGTGTTCGGACAGAGTGCTTTCATTCCGCACAGTAGCTGAAGTATTCGAGATATTGACAGATCTTAGAGCATCTAACTCGGCCTGGGTAATTACAGGAAATTCCTTTATCATCTTGTTTCTTAAGAATTATTTTTCAGAAAAAAGGTATTTAAAAGTGGGACATGAGTTTGAGTCCATTAATTGTAATTGTATTGGAATAGTTTGAAAAGTAGAAGGTGGTCTAATATAGTAAATTGTTTTGCTTTTCTTTTGGTTCAATAATGGGAAGTGGAAGATTTTGTGAAAATTATGGAACCAGACAAACTGGAGCCACAAAAGAGAGAAAAGTCATATTTTAATGCAAACATCAGGATGGACCTAAAACTGGAAGTTCTGCAAGTAGAGGAACTGTTCATCTGGTAATAAAAGGGTCCCCAAACTTGAAACGAATACGTTTTAAGAAAAAACCCTACCTCACCCCCGGAATCAAGCAGCTGGACTAGAATTTGTAAGAGATTATTTAAGTGCTCATACCGACTGGAAGTTTATTGGCTTCTCGGGCGAAAAACGTCTAATTACATGATTTAAGGAAGGAACCGAAAATTTTGGCTTCTCATCACAGTTGGATCGGGTTAGTTATGGTCTGGGGGACTGTTTCGTCGTATTAACGGGAAGTCAAGACACCTAGAAGTACAGAGAGCTACTTTATGTTAAAAAAAGAAAATTGCCAATGTTATGGAAAATAAGCAATGAATCTTCCAGTACGACGTTGAAGTATTGCACTGGCCGGCGATTTCTCTAGATGTTGACATCATTGAAAACGTCTGGAGATATTGCATACATAGCTGCAAAGTTTATGATGCCGGAAAGCAGTGCTAAAATAAAACTGACTTTATTAACGCTATAGAAATTTTATACACGTTATTAATAAAACCGACAAGAGATCAAACATTTTAAGTCTGTTTCTTATCATCTCATTTTGGTAAATTGATTTAAAATAAAAGATTTACTGCAGTGGACCCAAACGGAAGTCGGACTTTTAAATACACTATTTCTGAAAAACGGTTCTTAAAAAAATAACCTAACAGGGAAATTTCCTGTAATTACGAAGACAAGTGACAAATCCCTTACCTTATCAAAAAAAAAAAAATTATTGGCAAAGTTGGCAATACAACCAAAGGAAAAAAGTTATTCCGCGCAGTTGTTGCGGAGTGTATTTTTACAGTAATTTTATAAATTTCGTTTTCCTTTTCCATTACTTTCACAATGCTTTTTTAATATTTTCTCTGAGGTTTGAACTGCAAAAAACAATAAAGAGTTGAATAATTTCTGCTCCCAGTTGGAGTATTAAGTCTCAAATTAAAACTTTATTTTTGCAAAGGTTTGGAAAGCCTTAATAGGCCGAGTATAGCGTGTGATCATGCACTGTAATAATAGAAAATAATTCACATTCTAAACGTTATGCTTGAAAACGTTGAGTTGTTATTGATGATTTTCTAGTGAAAGTGTGGCACTTCACTTTGATTAGTTTATCTTCGCCCATGAGATCAATTACTGTAATTGTTGTTTTGCGTTTAGTTCATAGCGGTATCTACCCAACACATCTCTAAAACGGCCAGGCAGTCATAGATGATAGAAAGTGTTTGTGTTGTCACCAGGAAAGATGTAATCTGTAATCTTTTCAGAGTGTTAATTTTATGTTTTACCCATAAGGCGAACGAAGTTGAAAGACAGGGGATAGTCTAAACGCAAACCTTAAACCACCGTACTTGGTCTTATCTACAAGCCATACACAAGATATTTTCAAATGCGCCACTTGCGCTTTCCCAATTAGTTTTAAAAGTAAATGATAAATTCTACACATTTGATTGTTACTAACATGGTAACTGTACCCAAGACATCAAATTTTTCTTTTGACTGTTTATATTTGAAATATTTGACTTAAAAAGCAAATAGTCTTGACAAACCCCATGCTAAACCTTGTATTCTCTATGCAGAGTGTTGTGTAAATTGCAAGCAATATTTTGTATTTATCAGGTAAGAAAGAAAATGAGTGATTGATTCAATCTTTTCACAAACAGCCATATGCACTCACAAATCAAAGAAAAAACATTCATTTCATTCAATGCTAATAGCACAAGTTAATTATATTGTAGGTGAAAGCTAAATTATTGTTGAGTGAATAATCTTATGGATCTTCATCTGTTTCTCATAGTCATTTGTGTCATATCAATGCTCTGTATAGAATGTCTGTTCATTCATTCATTCATTCCATTAAGTCAGATTCGTTGTCCATGTGCTTATGCTCATCTCTTAGCGGCCATAAACAATATTTTTTACCTTCTTTCATTTACGTTTCTTTTATCCTTCTGGATGAACTTCGATTGCTGACTTCATCTAATAATGTTAAAAAACTTGTGAATTAAATAATATCAGTTTGCAAGATCAATCGGACTCTCGCTCATTGTCTGATTCTTTGGACAATATTCCTTCGAATGTTTTCGGCCCAGAGGGAATCGTTACAAGGTTTACATTGCCACTGTCATACGGGCGAAAAGAAGCCAGGCAGAAACGACTTGGGTAAAGTGATAATCTTTAAAAATTGTTTACACCGAACAACTTGAATATGTTTTAAAATTTCTTTTCGTTATTTTAATTCTTAATGTTTTGCAATAGAAAATTCGTTGTTGTCTTTGAAAAGAGAATGCATTGTTCTTGTTGATGATATTAACTGCGCGCTTGTTATAGACTAGATTTGCTTTTTTAAATTTTAAGTAAACACTTTCATAAAATATATAAATACAGTAAGAATGCATACATTGAGAAGTCAAACTCTATTAAAGAAAGAAAAAATATAACCTTCAACAGTAGTTCAAAAAGTTGTACGATGGAAGGAACATGTAATGTGTGTGCTGTGATAAAATGTTTAAGTGCAACTATTGATATAATTGATATAAATGAATAATGCAAATATTTGTGGCATTGAAAATAAAACGTCATTGGAAGAAAAGAAGTTAATTTAATTAAATTACCCAACCAAAACATAAAGTGTATGATAGGGTAGCATGATCCTGGACCTGCATACATATGCTGCCCGATATCTAATTGTCCCAACCCAGTACATCGAATATTTTTTTTGCAATAATATTTATTATGAAAGAGATAATTATGTCATCTAGCTTTAATAAAAACAAAACAAGTATTTAGAGCAACAGGTTCGTAAAGGATCCAAGGACCAACTTTTCCCAATCATTCGTGTTCCGCGTGTTACATTTTCGTACGAAATATACTCTGGTGTTGTGTGGGAATATAAGTTCCAAGTTCCCACACAAACCACTGAGCCCCGGAGCTATATGAAGGTTAAAATATTTTCGAAAAATACACTGGTCAAGTCGAATAATCTATTTGTTTTCTGTCTCTTCAGTAATACAATCGCAATGTTTGTGTGTTTTGGACCGCTCAATAGTTTGTCAAGCTTGATTTTCTACTATTACCTGAAGCGTTATTTCCCGTGCTGTCTATCTCCATATGGACATAAGCATGCTTGAAATGAAAACAACTCACTCCCAAGAGTGAGTGGGGCTCTCTCGAAAAAAATGAAGAAACTTAGATTGCCAATAATCAGTTAATTTGAATTGAACTGATTCACAGATGAAACAATACAATTAGCTTAGACATCGCAGTCCAAAAATATTAGCAGACTACTATTGGACAATCAAAAGAGACGTTCCACAAAATAAATATAGAAAAACGTCAACAAGAAATAGGTACCAAGAAATTTAAAGTTAAAAAAAATATATGTACATATGCATGTATATGTCGCTAATTTCGAATACAGATCTGAATTCAGCACAAAAAATACTGTATGAATATGTAACTCTATTTTATCCATGTAACTTCGATGTTTTTTTGTCAATCAATGAATTTTAATCCTGCTCCCAAAAGAGCTACAGTAGCGAAGAAAAAATGTGGCGAACCGTTAGGGGTATGTACATATGTACGTATTTTTGACAAAAACGTATCCGTCATAAGTCTTCATATGCTCAATGCTTGTTAGTTACATTTTTTATGCAAGGTCACAGATTAAACATACATATGTATGTATAAGCGGGATTCACACTAATCAAATTCTTCCTCAAATCGTTATGATAACTCCAGATTTGATGAATGTGAACGCAAATTTACTTGGGTTGGATGGTTTGTCAAGTCGATTAGAAAAATTCGCCCCTATAGTCAATTTGTTAGCCCCTGCCCGCTGATACCCGGAAATGGGAGGAATCTAATTATCTCCCATGATTCTCAATCCGTGAATGCATGTGAATAATATAATACAGTCCTCAGCTGATTAAATTTCCTTTAGTGTGAATTAAGTTTTTTAAGTGTTGGAGAATTGACAGATGAGTTTCCTTTTTGTGTTTTTTTTTCGTGAAATTTACCCCAAGAATATGAAAGCTAATTCCGCTCTATACTTTTTTTTTGTTAATGTCAAATCTTAATGCACGGAATTAAAAGCTGGAATTAGATATTGTCATACTCCTTTCATTTAAGAGTTATAGCACATTTAATAATACATAATAAGGAATAACAATAAAAAAATTCCCCTGCTTGTAATTTTTGACACTGAGATGACTGCGCCCATGAAAATCACCATGGCTTAAAGAATATATGTATGCGTGAGTTCCCATTTAATTTCTATGCAAGCATCTATACACCTAAAGAGCGACAGAGAAAAACGGCTGTATCCTGGTGCATTTCAGCTTGAGGGTATAACTATGTATGTATAAGTATATAATCTGAGTGAATGGTATAGAAGAGAAAAAAGCTAATTGACAGATGTCTTGCAACCGCTTTTTGTATCTACACATTCATTTTTCCAAAAAAAAAAAAATTACTATTTGACACCGCAAGCTAACAATTTGTGAAGACTTTTATTAGTCCATCCATCTTTATTACAAGAATTATGCGCGTGAACTACGCATTGCTTTGCTAAAATGTTTTGCATAATTTTCGTATGGAAGCTTTATTATCGCTCGAACTACATATGTATGTATGTGTATATGTACTAGTCTTTAGGTGTGAAAAGCCATTTTGTTTTGTTTTGGTTAAAAATTTGTCTGTTCTTTTTAATATTTTTTTTAAAGGTTATTCTACAGAATTAAATTTGTTGTAGATACTAAGGCAAAACCTGATGTATAAAAACAACAAAAATTGGTCCCAATACATTAAGCTTTATGTTAAGAAGGCGTATGCGATATCCCGGACGACGCATCAAACTCCAACAACAAGGACTGTTAAAAATGAATTTTCCGATATGTCATAACATTGAATGTTGATGGCAAAACCAGATATGTCAAACATATCAGAGTCAGCCTTTTTTCAGGGTTTTTACACAGGACTGACGGACTGAATTTTTTACGTTTATTGGGAATGGAGGAAGCGGAGAGGTGAAATGCAACGGCAATCAGGATTTTCAGATTTTGACGTTTGGTAATGTCAGTCAGTGTTACTCGACAAAAGGGTGAAAAAGTAAAAAAAAACTTATGAATTTGCGAAGCAAATAAAAGAAAAACGAAAACAAGCCAATTCAATTGTTGTGAAAATAATTTCTTATTGAAAATCAAACCAGTTTATTAATTGGCGCTGTCAATGAATACATATGTCACAATAAGTCTGTGGAAGTGTTCAGACAGGACTATCAATCTTAACACGGAAACGTAAAAAAATCCAGTCAGTCAGTTTTGTTTTATTTTCGATTACATCTTAAGATCTAACCATAATGCAATTTAGTGGGATTAACCTTATGTCAAAACTTATGTTAAAACGAAAAGCCCAGTCAAGTTCCACCAAACGCTCTAGTTACTCATAATGAATTTAACAAACTTCACAATGTGTCAAATTATTTACATTCATTGAAATTAAAATATTCCCAAAATCGTATTTTGAATTAATTTCTATTGTCATTGCTGTCTTTTTTTCGTTTTGTATCAGCTGTCAAATTTCGGTACTGAATATCCCATTTCATTGGGACTTGCCGTAAGCCCACAGAGGTTAACAAAAACTTGACGAAACCAAGCATAACTCCATTATGGTTGTGCTATAGTGTTTTCTTGGCTTAAGCTCACCGGAGTCTATTATTGTTGGCCCTTCACTGCGATAACTTGGGAGACAGAATATAAACAGATCAAAAAGACTACAGAAATACCTATCGTGGTACCCCGAGACTGCTTCCAATTCGTTCGAGCTGTGAGAGGCAAATCGTTTCATGTGTATGAAATGGGGTAAGAGGACTTACTTTTACTTTTCGAAACTTGTCCAAGAGCATTGGATTGAAAGAATTACCGACGCTGAAGCTGAAGGAAAGTGAAATGGTTGGATATTAAATTGATTAGGTACGAGAAGGCATTCGGTTTGATCCAATTCTTTTGAATTCTCTTGAATTTTTAGTGTACTGGACTTTCGTCGTATAAAAAGGCGGCAACGATCAACACTTTCACTTACCAAGTGTTACGATGGACCACTACCCATTAATTCCCTTCAGAAACGTGACATACTTAGTCTACTTCCGTTAATACCCACTCTGACCAGTAGAGACCTAGTCCTAGTCCTATTGCATTAATCAGTCTAAGAGAACCCTTCTTGCGCAATTAAAATATCGATTATGTTGTAGATGTAAGGCGAAGGTACTAACAGGTCGTAGAAGGAAAAAAAAACGATATATGTATGTACAAGGTGGCGCAAAATTAATCATCCAATTTTGTTTTTGAATTAGTTTTTTACTAAATAAAATAAAAAGAATGATTGATGGAAATCTTTATTTGGACCTTTATAATTTTTTCTGTTAAGTGGTGAGGTTAAGTTTTATCGCATTTTCCATGACTCGGCAAGATTTCCGGTGATAACTGTTCGCATTCCTGTCAAATATTCTCCTTAAGGGCTGCGATTGTCTGACGCTTGTTACATAAACCCGCGACTTTAAGTAGCCTCCAAAGAAAGAAGTCTGTGATGGTTAAATTGGGCGATCTTGCTGGCCATGCCAAATAACCAAAACGGGAGATTACGCGACCAGGAAACGCTTCTTTCACAATATCCATTGTAGCTCGTGCTGTTTGTGCAGTTGCACCGTCTTGTTGAAACCACATGTTCATAAAACCCCGCTCATCCAATTCCGGCAGTAAGAAGTCGTTTATCATGGCCCTGTAGTGTTCGCCAGTAAGAGTGACAGTATTGCGACATCGGCAGCCACAGCCGCGATATTCTCGGCCGAACGACCAGTGGTGGACCATGGTCACCTGTGGTGCCAGTTTGTTCCAAGTCGAACAGCTAAGCGCCGGAGTGTTTGCCCAGTTGGCGCGACACGATTAGGAAATCGAGGTCGAAATTCACGCTGCGCTAAAACCACCGACCGATTATTGGTCAAAAAAATCGACACAATTATTCCACGCTCTTGCGGAGTATAGCGCTCCATTGCAGCTGTCTAGTTCACAAATGTTAAATATGATTGACGTACGCTGCCATTTGCAAAAATTATAACATCTTCTGATAGGGTGATTAATTTTGCGCCACATTGTACATATCAGCAGTAGACTAGAATTAAAAGCAACATGTCAATACTTGCCTAAACGGAAGGAGTCAAAACCCTGGACATACATATAGGGTTAGTCGTAATAATGTTGTCAGAATTTTACAAAAATCTTTCTTTGGAGTCATTCTGAACACTCCAATGATTTTTTTTCTTTTGAATATATGTAGATCTCCGTGATAGAAAATTCGATTTATAGTAATCCCGTAAACTTTGAAAATTGTTTCCTGAAAAATCGCAAATTCTGACATATCGAGTTTTGCCTCAGTACCACAGAAATAGAAATTGGATTTTTAATACATGATCAGTGGCTATTATGATTTTAACGGACTGATGATGATTGATGATTCATTAATTTACGTTACACTTTGGGAAAATATTCACAGAATATTCGGATATTGTCCAACGGAGTGCACTTAAATCGTTTGTTTTGTAGTTTCAAGGTATGTAATATTAAGCAGATTCATACCTCTGTAGTTGGCGAAGCGAAAGTTCATTGGTTCTTCGCTGCCAGGTTGTTAGACCAAGCATCCTAGCATCCTAGGACAGTTTTCCCTGTCATCCCGAAACCGAGGGCTGGGATTATTGGCTGGAGCGTTGTCGTCCGTCCATTCATTCGATTTGGCCGAGCCAATGTAATAAACGTGTTTTGGTCTTCTGGATTACATCCACATACATACATCTGGGATGCTCATAGAGTTGGCGGTTAAATCTTCCTCCATTCGTCGTCCTCGCATATGGGACCGAATATTTTTGTTTCGAAGGAGCTCAAGATCCGCTCCGGTTATCGTTCAGCACTCGGCGCCATAACGCACATTAATCCGTACTCGACGTAGGATTAATGTTCTGTAGAGCATCTTTTTCATCATTGAAAAAATCATGACAGCATCTCCTTGCCGAAATTGGGTGCATATCTGGAAAAGTTAGGAACATGGCTGGAGCAGTTTTTTATAGGATTTCAAGGGATATGCTCGATAATTAGAGCAAGGTATAGGATCGTCTTTTTTATAAATGGGGTTATAGTCATCGGGCATGCGTTTGTCCTCCCGTACTTTAGTAATGCTTTAGTAATGTATGGTCCCAATCAGAACATTGCCTCCATATTAGAAAAGTTCCGAAAGTGATCAATTCCGGCGGAGATGAAGATTACTTCATAAACTGGCTGTAAGATCTCTTCTTGTGGTATCATTGTCTCTTTTTGTCGCCTATTCAGTAGCTGCTAAAAGTATTTCTTAAACACATCAATTCTGTGGTCGGTGACTAGGTTTCCTCCACTATAGAGTCAGTTTTGTGTCACGAGATTCAATATCCTTTATCTGTGTATGTAAGACTTTCTATTCCTCTAGTTTTTCGGCTCTGTACTCTTTCCGGGTTGTTCTTGTTTTCCGTTGCAACACCTGCAGCTATGTCGCTTGTGTTATCTTTTTCCGACGCCTGCACTCCTCATATCACATATTGTTTTTTGAATACTTTGTAGCCTATGGTGGTTTATACCTTGATAATGCCACAATTAAGCCACTGTTCGTTGGAGTTTGGGCAAAGTGATGGTATAGTGTAGAGTTTCTCGCTCAGTCGCTCTTTGTAGTCTCTGGCTTCTTCTGATGTGTTGAATTTCCTCTTCAGGGTGGAGCGAATTTTCTTCTCGTTGGTTGATGGTTGAGCTCTGAAGTTGCCGATCACCAGGAGATGATTCGACTCCATATTTGCCTCCCTGCACACATTCAAAATGTTTGTTGCTTACTTCGCATTAATAATAGGGTGAAAGTTGACTTTACACGATACGACAAACAATACTTCTACTCTTCTATATCTACCCTCTATATTTTTCCCCTCACTTTCCATGGTATTCGTGTGTCGTACGAACCTTCTCGTACAGTGTAGAAGTCGACTTTCTTGGAGGCTGCGCTTTGTCGACTTGAATTAATTTATGGCACCCATGCTTGATTTTATTTCTTGCCATCCCTGTGGATAAACCATGCATTAAATGTTTACACTGATTTTTCAATTTGACTTTTTCTACAAAGAAAACACGGGTGATTGGCGAATTTCATAAAAAACACTGTGCTCCAAATCCTTTATGGATACTCAGTAGCCCGTGCTACGAGATCTGCCAGGCTCTATGCCAAGACATGTTTATGAGACTAAAACGCCCCCCTAACCATGTCCTGTAGTCCCCTACGGTACCACCGGTCATGGCATTCCTTCGTAGGGGTAGGTTTTGACATCAGGTCTTCTCCTTGGACCATAACAGGGTTTACTTCCTCTTGGGCTCTCTGTGTTTGGTTTTCCCGCTTAGTCTCTTTGGAATTACTGCGTTACCTATTTCTCGTTCTAGAGCATTCCTGAAGCACAATCTCTACTTCAAATGTGTATGTATGAAAAAGCTCGTGTAAGGTGTTCACAACGTCGTTCGACATGACTGGAATTGTGAACACCACCGTTGACTGCGTGGGAGTTCCTTCAGTGTCACCCTTACTTTCTTAGGTGGCGCTACAGTTCGGGGCGAACCTGGGCCTCCACTAAGAAGCCTCTCCAGATAGCTCGGTCCTTAGCTAGCTGCTTCTAGTTGCGCACTCCAAATTGTTGAGGTCCCCTTCTACTTGTGCGCTCCACCTAAGGCGAGGTTTTCCTCTACCGCGTTGACCCTCCTTGTTAGCTTCGAAGACTCTACGGGCCGGAGCATTTGAGTCCATCCTACATGTCCTAGCCATCTTAAACGACTAAGTGTACAAACAGCAGAGAGTGAGCAAGAGCAAAGCGATGAAATTACACATGTGTAGAACGACGCTGCACTCTGTGCGCTACCCTTTCACTACACGTGTTTGATTTCATCGCTTTGCTCTTTACTCTTTGCTCTTGCTCGCTCTGCGCTCCACTCTGTTTTTACACTAATGCGCAATTTTTTGACTAGTTCGATGTCGCTGTATAACTCGTATAGTTTGTCGTTGAATCTCCTTCTCCAAAGCCCGTCAACGCAAACGGGACCGAACATTTTACGATGAATCTTTCTCTTGAATCAACCGAGGATATCTTCATCCGCTTTAGATGGAATCCAAGCTTCAGCGCCATAAAGCAGGACTGGGCTGATCAAGGTCTTATCTCCTTAGTTGTTCGATGTAGGATTTTCTCAGCCCACAGAAACAGCGATTGGCAAGAGTTATTCTTCATTCAATTTCTGCTAAGGTGTTGTTATCAACTGTCACTTTTCAAAGGGGTTAGAACCCAATCTTTTTTATCTTCTTTCTTTATGGTACTCGGCACCCGAGCTTCACCGCGTGAAGGTAAGAGACAAAGACTTAAGGTTAAGGCGCATACTTTCAACTCCTAGCTCCTTGCTATACCCTTTCCTTCCATTCCATCATTGGGTTATAACTTTAAAGGTCTTTAGTTTCAAGTAATGAAGAACGTTAAAAGTCTACGCAATGGCATTGACCGATTTGACAGAACTAAACGCCACTCAATTAACGAAGGTTCTGTAAATATTCTTTATATTTTGATGCTATTTCTTTACTTATCAAATTTATGAGCAATAAGTGTGTGCGTCATCAAAGCATCGTATAATGGAAGTACCAACAATATTGATATTGTTCTACACTCTCCATACGTATTTACAAACATACAAAAATACATACATACATATGTGTATGTAGTTCAATTCTCACTTAAGAGATACTTTACGCATACGTTAAAAAATGGAGCCTAAAAATTATTAAATTTTTATTAAATAATTATTAAATATTCTATTTGTTGAATCAAAATGTGTAAGAAGGATTATTTTCAACTTTTTATAATTAAATTGTTGCAGACTTGTAAAATTTTATGAAAGTGTTTGTTACTTAAAGTAATGAGTTTTGTTTAGTTGTTAACAATTAGAGGAATGAATTTTTCTTGGTTTCAAAAATAAAATTCGAGGTTATAAAACATTTGAATATATTTTCAGTTCGTCTCCAGATTCTCTTAATGCAGACCGAAGTGATAAATCCGCTATTGGATCCGCCTCTCCTCAAGCACTTTATAAACTCATCGTGCCGCTATTGCGATGTGAAGTAACTGAAGTCAGAGATGCAGCAGTTAATGCACTTGGCATGATAAATCATGATGCCTTAAAGTAAAGTATTATTTTTTGTTTTTATTATGCGGATATTACATTTCTGACAAATATAAATTTTCTCCGTACAGGGACTTAATGGAAGAACTCGTAGTCTACATCCGTGAAGCTGTTGACAGGAAACAAGAAAACATGCGACGGCGACGACGTCGAGATGCATTACGTTTACAGTTGGTTAGAGTATTGGAAAAGATTGCGGAAAATGGAACATTTGGCGTTAGGTAATTGAATTCTTCTAATGAGAAAAAGTTGTATTTTTAAGTGATTATTTTGTTTATCAGTACGTGTGTTTTGGAAAGAGATACAATGTCCTTACATCCAACATTTGTCGAGTACATAGAAGGTGCACGTCTTTATTTGGAAGCCGAAACAGATAAGGATAACACAAGCATAAGAGAAGTTAAAGCTCATTTCTGTAACTTTATCCGGAAAATGATAAAGAACTTCTCATGTAAGTTATAAATGGGTGTAATTTTTTAATTATAAAATATTTGTACAATTTAAGTGGAAGCTTGTGTCACTCTTTTATCACGTGATCTCAAGAGAAATCTATTTAACTTATTTGCAACATGGTCTGGTGCATTTGCGAAACCTCTTGGAATATCTTCTCAAATTGGTTCGACTATCGATGAGGAGAAACTTCAGTTTAGCGCTCTTCAGGTACTCACTACTCAAAATTGTTTATAAAATTCTTTATAATTCATCCGTATGTACTTCTAGGCAATGTCTGCATTACTATGCTGTGGACACATTTTTCACACAGCGTACCTAGGAGACGATGGCATCATTTACAAGTGGTTGGATTTACTGCTGATCTCACGAGATGAAAAGGTTAGTTTACATTTTAAATTAACCAGTTAAGTTCAACTTAAAGTCTGTCTATGTAATGTACAGAGTTAATTATTGAGGTGGGCGCCGTGGCTCAAGTGGTTAGTGCGTTGGACTACGGAGCAAGGGGTTCCAGGTTCAATCCCCAGACAACACCTAAAATTTCTTTTACGGCCCCACCTCTCGCGAGCGTCTGACAAACACCCGAGAGTAAAACTGTCATGAAAAAGCTTCTCATGTGAAGAATATAACACGCACAACACGAATGGTTGTGAGAAGCTAGGCCCTGGGTCCCATGGACCTGTTGCGCCAAAAATTTGTATTTGTAATAATCGCAGTCGCAGCTTCAATTTTCTGGGCTGCTACAATAAAAATTCTCTGATAAAAATCTGAATACAACCATGGTTTCATGGCAATCTGAATACAAACCATGGTTTTATGATGATACGAATGACTAGTCTGCATTCAGTTACTAGTTTAATTAGGGTACTGATTCCAACATTAACACCTCTTTGTTACTATCTTGACTGAAAGACATCTGATATTTTGATTTATCCGTCTACTGCTGACTTCAGAGACATTATTTATTGTACTATATATAACTATATATTTGTATATTATAACTATATATTTATATATATATAGTTATTGTTAAAGTAAGAGATTCATTTCTACTATTCTGAATCTCGTAATTTAACTTACGCAATGTGTTGCGTAATACAATTGCCTTTAGAGATGAATCTCTGTTGCGGGGTATCAGCACTTTTATCAAAAAGTTATTTCGTTTTTCATTATTTCTACAAACATACAATGTAAGAACTTTAATCTCATATTATTTATAAACTTATTTTACAGATATATCAACTTGCACGTGACACAGTTGTTCTTTTACTCGAAACAAACCCTGATATGGGTCAACTGCTTGAATGGGTGATTGATCGTTGCTACACATCAACACCAAGGGAAGCTGATGCATGTTTTTTGTCATTAGCTGCTATTTTTAGTGCAAGGTAAGATAATCATAACTATATTCTGGATCTATAGAGTATTCTCTCGTGTTTTAATACTGAATTCTAAGAACGTATGAAATAATACTTGAAATAGGCTACAGAGTGAAACTGTTCAGTTTTGGTTAATTTTTACTTGCG
The DNA here is from genome assembly GCA_905220385.1 of Xylota sylvarum. NCBI lineage: Eukaryota > Metazoa > Arthropoda > Insecta > Diptera > Syrphidae > Xylota > Xylota sylvarum. Next base: position 40,066,187 of record LR999959.1, read on the forward strand.
TTTTGGTGTAGTCAAAGTTTTTGTAATATGTATTCTAGTGTATTTACCTTATCCCAACTCGTACGGTATTCGAATAGTATGATTTGTCCATAGTAGAAATACAGACAAACTCAATACTGAGAACACAATGAGTATCGGAAGAGCGTCGATGTGACTGTAGTACGAATTGGTTAACATTTAACTTCTTTAGCGTGTCGAATTTGATAGCTGAATTAAAAAGGAAATTGGGTTTCTAATGGATGATTTTGTGTCGCATTGTTTTCAATTGTTTCAAATAATAAGTGTCTTCTTTTTTATCTTTATTATGGATTACTTCCTTCACTGGTGGTTTGATTGGGAATAATCAAATTTGTTACCATATATTCTATGGTAAGCATCAAATGATTTATGGCATCGAGCCAAAAATTGTTGCTTTCAGGAGGCATTTTCATAACTACCACTCAACTGCTTGATTGGTAAATTGACTGCACAATTTAATCACCCACACACTCACTGCTGGCGCTTGGTACGCGTGCTGATCGCGATGGACAGTGGAAGATGAAAGATGGAAAGTGGAAGATAGATGTTTTTTGTGCCGATCGATATGATCTGTGTATTCGCCGACGGCGTTTTGTATTTGGATTTGCCGTCGGCAAATGAAGATATCATTGTTGTATTGCAACAGTATGTATGTAGCTATAAAGCTTTTTTGTGAAAATATCGAGACTCTAGGTGAAACCAGTAGGTTGGTTAAAGTTCGCAAAAGAGGCAAGCCAATCAAACCGGAGTCACTTAGAAAATCTGACGGTACCTACACTGAGACGAAAGCGGGGACATTTAGTCTTCTGCTGGAGACTCACTTTCCAGGTAACCAGGTTGAGCTTGATCTAAGTCGCAAAACTCGGCGTAGCTGGTATACTGCATCGGCCTTGGTGACAAATGAAGCTATCAAATATGCTGTAGCATCTTTTGATAGCTTCAAATCGCCTGGCATCGATGGAGTGTATCCAGCCTTGCTTCAACAGGGTATAAACCAGTTGCTGCCAATTTTGAAGAGAATCTTCATTACGTGTCTGGCACTGACATATATTCCTGCACCTTGGCGTACGGTTCGAGTGGCTTTTAAACCAAAACTTGGTAGAGATGACTACTCCCTCGCTAAGAGTTTCAGACACATAAATCTGTCTTCCTTCTTGCTGAAAAGCTTGGAGAGACTAGTCGAGATTCACGTGCGCAAGTCTGCACTGAGGATGCACCCTCTGCCGGAGATGCAACATGCATACCAGCGTGGAAAATCCTGCGATCCTGCGAGACTGCGCTTCTAAATCTAGTTGCTAGAATTGAATGCGCGCTCGATAGGAAAGAATACGCAATGGGCCTTTTGACTGCATGTGTGACTCTGCTAGACAACACAGGGTAGGTGAGACATTGGTATTGTGGATTAGGGCAATGCTGATGAATAGAACTTTGGTTGTAGATGCGGACTGTGGCCACCTTGATGGCAGCCTCTGTTTACACCTGCCATCAAGGTGGCGTTCTGTGTCCACTGCTTTGGTGCATGGTAGTTGACTCTCTGTTGCATACTCTCAATAGTTCAAACGTTTACGCTCAGGCATACGCGGATGATGTTGCCATACTTTCTGTCGGGTCATGCCTACAGACTGTATGTGCTAACGCGCAGATAGCCTTAGACTTGGTCGATGAATGGTGCACAAGGAATGGGCTTTCGGTCAATCCTTTGAAAACTGAGGTTGTTCTCTTTACGAGAAGGAGGATTGTGACCGGTCTGACTCAGCTAGTGCTAAAAGGCGTCACCATCCAGATCTCCGATGAAGCGAAATATCTGGGAGTGATCCTGGATAAGAAATTTCTTTGGGCAAAGCATGTCAAGTCGAAGACTGCCTTCTGCACCAAACTTCAAAGAACGTCCTGTCTCGGCTGCACGGGAGCTTTCCCGAGTACGCTTGGCTCTGCTCTAGATGCTCTGCTTGATTTACCTCCCCTTGATACTTTTATCATGGGCTGTACTATCAAAGCAATCTATCGTCTTAGACGGGATTGCTTTTGGTATCATCCGCACTGGAGTTTCGATGACCTTGCGTGACACTTATCCTACAACCCTAGTTCCATGGATATGCCGTCTGATGCAATGACACAGGAACTTCGGCTGCTGTGTAAATTTCAAGTCAATTTTCCTTGCGTTCAGGACTGGCTTCGGCCAGAGTTTGAGCCTGAACTGGGCTGTAGTCGAATCTTCACGGATGGCTCTAAAACTAGTCAAGGGGCCAGTGCTGGTGTCTTCGTGGAGACCGACAACACTAGACTTCACTATTCGTTAGGCAAGCATACCTCTGTTTTCCAATCGGAGATCAATGCTATCCTAATGGCTGCCGACTATATTGTTAAGAATAGGTGGCGGGGTCGGAGTATCGGCGTCTGTAGTGACAGTCAGGCTGCGCGTAAGGCCTTGCTCAACCCTGTAACCCGTTTCAAAATAGTTCGTGACTGCAAGAATTCTTTGAATTTGGTCGCAAGGCTGAACTCATTGACTCTTTTCTAGGTCCTAGGTCACACTGTGATTGCGGGAAAAGAGATATCCGATGAGATTGCTAAGTTAGACTCAGAGGATGGTTTCTCAGGACCTGAACCTGCGTTGGGTCTTCCCGCGTCCTCGGTCAGGGCTTCCATTGACGATTGGGTCTCCTAGGAGCACAATTGTGTGTGGCACGGCTCTCCAGGATGCAGGCAGACTAAACGTATGCTCCCGAACGTCTATAAGAAATCAGCGGCATTCTTGCTGTCTCTCAGCAGAAAAGACTGCAGACAACTTATTGGCGTTCTTACGGGACAGAGATAGAAAGAGATACTTCTGTCTGCGACGCTTGTGGAGAAGGCGACGATACTTCGGATCATTTCCTTTGTTATCGCCCTGCCTTTGCTGGGATCAGGTGGCAGATCTTCGGCGCTGATGTGGTGAGTTCTGATACTGTAAGCTCCTCATTACTGAAGTGCATTCTCGGCTTTCTCCGAAAGTCGAAGAAATTCCAGTAAAATGGGTAATACTGGATATTGCTTCCTAGTAGTACAATGGACCAGTTGTGTAGGTCTTCAAGAAGAAACTTGTAGAAGAATTACTATTGAACACTGTCCTATGTCTTTTCCGACATAATTACATAAATATTGGATACACACAGCTCATTGTCGTAGACATCTTAAAATGCATTTCAAGGAATCCGTCATGCGACCATAGTCACAGTTTTTGAAGAAACTAAGATTTCACTCGTTTTTCTCACATGATTTGGTGGGTGTGTTTGCTGTCCGTCCATCCGGTTCGATTCTGAACAGTTCGCGTCACAAGCAAATACATTATCCACTACACCATTGCCAGATAAACAAACATACTTGCATGGAAGCCTTCAGTCGTCATTTTAGCTGTGATGGCAATGTCTAAGAATTGCAGTGCAATTGCAATAGCGTATAGGTCATTATCGATAAACAACTGGTGGTGAAGTATGAAGTACTTTGTGCTTTGATGAGGTATAAACGGTTCTTAATATCCCCATGTGAACAAAGTCACTTCAGTCATTGAGGGGTTAACTCTTAACCCTTAAGTAAATTAAATAGTCTTCTTTGGTGTATTTTTTTTCGTATTTATATGCTACACATTCTTTAATGTAATTTGTACGGATCTGAATTCAAAGCTCAATCGTGAGGAACGAACATACGTGATTCCTTTTTGCACACATGCCACCCCATCAAAAATTAATCACTATAATCTATCACAACCACGGAAGGATAGTAAACCTAGGCCATTGAAAAAGTAGTTATTGCATTTAAAAGTAGGAATTCGCACGAGACAGGCGAGTTATTAAACGTTGGAGAAAATAAATGAACCCTTATCTGGCGAGGTTTTGGAAAGTTGAAAATATTCTTTCTTAATGGTGTTTCTGTCCAATTTTGTTTTACTTGTTTAAAATCACGCTACACGAACGAAGAATAACATTTGTGTGAGATACGATCGTGAATCATAAAACAAGCATTTTTTATATTAATGAATACAATTGAAATAAGTCAAAATATGACTGTCGCCTGTTTGGTTGTACGTTGAAATTGCTGGTTACTTTTCTTCGTTTTTTTGTTGTTGTAGATGATTAAGGCTTGGGCATTATATGTGCCTGTGGATTTGCATGTCCCTAACTATAGAAGTACAATTTTTAATTTGTTTTTATTGACTAGTTATATGATTTATAATAAATAACCGCCACTGTCCGCGGCACAGGTGTGCTCTTTCAATCATATTTGAAAGTGTTGGTGTATCAATTGATGATTTTCGGCGCCTTAATACTGGCTTTTTTGTTTATTGTGCAGCAATGGACGGGAAAGTACTTGCTTGTTGTTTTAGAGTTTTCGCTCTCATCATTTCCATACATACTTGGTAAAACATCATCCAAGATAATTTTTTATACCCTATTCTAAGTGTATATTTAGTTTGATATATAGTTTGTAACATAAAGAAATAATCGAATTAAACCCTATAAAGTATATATGTATGTATATATTCATGATCAGCGTAATTAGCGAAGACGATTGAGCCATTTTCGTCTGTCCGTATGTCACCACTTTTTGGGTCTTTAATTTTGAGTTGGCAAAATGGAATTTCATATCTGGGCTTTTGAGAAAGAGAAGCAGTTCAAGTGCATTTTTGAAATCCGCACTGCCACGCCCATTTTCATAACTTCACTATTTTACTTCAAATCAAAAAAAAATGTATTAAAACCAAATATTTGGATACAATTCTTGAACACACCAGTTTAGTCTTTACTTTGCCCAGCTATGTATGTATGCGCGTGTTTTCTTCTAGTCAATAGTGGCTTTTTTGCTGGTCTTCTTGCTAGCAAACGCATCTCGTTACGACGATTCTAGATGGTTCTGACTCTAACTTCAGCACCAGTTGGTTCTCGTAGGTCAGCCTTCAATTCCTATGCGGTTTCAAACCTGATTCTCATAGTTGTTTTAATTGCCAGTCACTCCGAACAGTGATACATCTCTTCAGTCCACTTTCAAATTTTTCTCGGTAGTGTGCCACCTTGAAGATTTAGAGAATCTAATTACAGAGTTCTCAGTACATCCAATTCTTGACTCAATTGTATTCTCTTAAGCTTTTAGTCAAACTGATGTGTAAATAAGTTTCAGTTCAGTCGGCGATGCAAAACACTATTTGAAGTTCTGTGCTTTTATTTTCAACAATGCGATAATGGTTTTTACCTTAACTTTGGCAGGTTTTACTTCTTTTTCTAGTTGTTAAGGAATATCAACACAATGTTTGGCCCAGTTAAATAAGGTTTCCAAGCCGTTCCTTGTCGTTTCGTCAGCTGTTCCATTTCTTTCTGTTCCCACATGTTCTAATACCCAATAAAAAGTGACTATGTTAATTTGGTCTTCTTTGTTCATCTTGTTCAGGCGCTCATGAACCAGCCTGAGTCTGATGAACTCAGCGGTTTGTTATGGCCTGGCGTAAGGCCTAGTTTTACCTATTTTACTAGAATTCTCTCAACTGGAGAAGTAGAATGCCAATACGTTGTCTACAGTATTTTCCTTTGTGGGAAAACCCAATACATGTTCACGTCTAAAGAAATCATCGTCGGATTTTTGTATAGCAATCTTTTCGGAGATTTTATTCCCCGGGATTTCAGTGTGAGCTGAAACCCAGATGGATACTCAGTACTCAGTAGGTGCGAGTAATCTCCGACTCCATGGTAAGACATGTTTACGAGGCTAAAGTATTATAAAGAGTATTTTCGGAGGCCTGATCTGATGACCCTTCTCTCTGAGTTTTAGCAATTATATATTAATGCTCCCACTTTGACTTCCAGTTCAAAAGGCATTCGCGACGCTATCACACTTATCGCATCCCCCGATACCGTTCTGCACACGCAGCATACTCTGAGCGATGCTGTTCTGTGCATCGAGTTTGTCCTTCTCATGTACGAATTTATAGCTGTTGCTTCCGTTTTATGATCCGCTAGTTTCCCCATCTTTAAGAAAGGCGATCCCATGTCATGTAAGAACTACCGAGGCATATCCCTGCTTAAGTCGCATATAAGATCCTATCCAACGTACTGTGTGATTGCCTTTGCAATCATGCGTCGCATTCTCGGGTGAGGAACATTGTCACCTCAAGCTCAGCCAATAAACGACTGATAACTTTGCCTTTTCAGTGGCTACTTCGTTTCAAAACCATCCTGACTCTATTGTCTCGAATATGATAGCCCGATGATACTGTTTGTGTAAAGATCAGAGACTTGCCATTTTATTTTCCTGGCTATGCTTCTATTATGTACTTCACGTACGAAACGGATCATGTAATAAAACAGGAGAGCAGCTCTCTCAAGTAATAAACATTTACTTGAGAGTTCTTACATAACTGACTTAACATAATAATTTACAAACTTACAAAATGTATGCATGTTAGGATCTAGGGTTGTGCATGATACACTTTAATAAATAACAGCTTCTACTGCTGAAAGTTTGGTATATGATAGATCCTGATCTGTGTCTTTGTTCCTTGGATTTAGTAGTACTAGGTGAAGAGTAGTCAATGGCTACAATTGCTGGAGATTTGCCTCTTACATCAGCCACAAGTACATCCAGCAAATACTGGTACTCTACCATTCTCCCACTCAGTGCGTCATAACAGCTGAAGAAGTGGATGCCCTTAATTTTGGCGTAGGCGAAATTCGGCCTCTTGCTTCCGCTTTTGCGCTCGAATGCGTAGTCAGTCTACTTATGTCCATATCGTTGTTATCTGGGTGGAGGCATCTGGTGGCACTGGCTAACATTTTTAGCATTGGAAGACGAAACTTAGCCCGAACTCAGTAACAGTATGGGATTTCAACTCACTAAACTTACCTCTCTACCCCTGGTCCTCGCGGCACTACCGTCAAGCATTTAATCGCGAGTGGGACTTCAGTTGTAGGTACTCGGCACATTGATTGCAGCCTATTACGCTGCGTTTCTTTGTCGGTTCTGTCGTCGCCGCTCCTTTCTAATGTTTGTCACAGTACCGCTGTCTGCTTCCCAAGCCTCGTGCTGCTCATCATCTGTATGGTTATGTTGGCTGGGGTTTTGTTTTCATCTAGTTTGTTCACCAGCAGGGGCCGTTCTTCATAATATCGTGGACAATAGAACATAATGTGTGAAAACATTGCTTCCTTGCATGTTGGGCAATATGGGTTGTCGTCGTGTCCAAACCTATGCAGAGGCTCTGAGGCATCCATGGCCTACTACTAATTGAAGCGTCTATATTAGAGATTAATCTCTGCATCCAGCTGCCTTTATCAAAGTGATTCCATCTCTCCTGCCATTCTTCCAGAATTTCCAGTCGATTCTACTTCAGTGTCACCGTTGCGATTCTTTAGCAAGAAGGTTGTTCGGAGGTTGTTCGGAAGGCACTGCATGCTCTCAATGCATTGATCCTGTAAACTCTTGCAGTTTTCTTCCTATACGAATTCGTCTTCATGCCACCAGTCCATATTTGGGAGCCGTTGAGTATTATTGATGCCGCAACTCTTGCTAAGGACAATCTTCCTATGGTATTTGGCATGATCCTTACCAGGGCAGTCGTTGCCTTTGCTGCCTTTCTTGTATGCCGAAGGTGTTGCTTAAGGCTTAGCTTTGCGTCTAAAGTAATGCCAAGGTAATGCAACTCTGGTTTGGAAATTATAACGTGATCGCCCACGGAGACTCCAATACTAAGTCTCCATGACTCGCCTGTTGCTGATGAACATTAATTCTGTCTTTTCTTCTGCAAGTTGTAGACCAGCGTACGATCCAATCCTGGACTATTCCGATAGCTTTATCGCAGTCATGTTCCAAATCCTCAAGGAATTTGGAAAATAAAACGATAACTATGTCGTCGGAAAAGATCTCGGGATTCCAAGTCTGAGAACTTCATCGTGCATTAGATTCCACGGTAACGGACCTAATACGGAGCCTTGAGAAACGCCGCCTTTTTCTGAAGGTGGTTGTTTTGATACACCACTGCAAAAATAGTGCTCTTTAGTTGAAGATGCAGGACATTTATAAGCTCACGCCACGGGAAATGCTCGTCGATGGTTACTCCGAGATATTTGAAGCTTCTGACTACCTGAATTGGTTCGTTGTTGGTATATAGTAGGACAGTGATAAATCCGGACAGTTTCAGCTCGCTTGGATGGGGCACATATGTGCATAACCTTCGTTTTGGATGCATTTATAACTAATCTGTTATCATGACACCAGTTGGAGACAGCGTTGAATTAATTTTGCAATATTTCCACGGCAGAATGTAAGTGCTTGTGTTTTACTACGATTGCAATGTCATCGGCATAGGCATAAGCAGTAAATTTATTTAATAATCGCAAAAGTTCGTTCGTAAACAGTATAAACATATAGGGCCCAGTTTGGAACCTTGTGGTACACCATATTCGTTTGGTTTTTCCTTGCTCACTGTATCCGACATCTTGACTTTTATCTTTCTATCAGTCAGATAGCTCCAAAGCCAGTACTTCTCTCAAGCCATTTCTTCTGACACTTTCCAACAGCTTTTCGTGGGTCAGCAAAGCTTTCGATACTCTTTGCGAGGACGTGATTGCTTTTGTTTAGCCCGGCATTAATCATATTGGTGAACTCCCCCAATATGGACCCGGTACCCTTACTTTTTTTTAAAAGCGTACTGGTTTGGTTGTAGCACTTTGTATTTGGCAATAAAAGTATTTATTCGACAAACAATATGTAAGTTCCTTCATGCACTTTTCAGCAGTTGACAAAATCGCTATTGGTCTGTAATTTGCAATGTTCCATGGTCGGTGTCGTAGAGCAGTATTCTTTTTCTTCTGCAGGTACTTTGGTACATACATACTTACTTGGTAAGAGCTGGAGAATGTTTCTCCAGTTTGCGGTGTTGAAAACGTTCTTCACATCCAACGTGACAATTGCGCAGTAATGTTACGCAGTACTCACGACTTCGTCGGTAGTGTCCATCGTAGAGCTTGCCTTACGGAAACCATACTGGCGATCTGCAAGACCTCATAGATTGTATTCTCCAATCTGTCACTTATGATGCGGTCCAGTATTTTCCTATGTATTGCCACTTGATAGGTTTTTCGCCACGTATTGTAATCGTTGTACAGTTCAACGAAGCTTTTGTTTTTACTGTCTTTAATGCTGTTTTAAGGTTGCTCCGGACCAATCTGAATCTCTCGTATAGTTCTCCGTGGCTGCTATGTTCTCTGGAGCGCTGGTACTGGTCTGGCGATCTCATTGTTCCACCAGTATATTGGCGGTCATTCCGCGTTTGCTGTATTCTGTTGCATGGATGCATCACAGGCTCTTGTGAGCTGATTCGCCTTGTCGACAGCTGATCTACGAAGGAATATATCTTCTATCAATATTTGGACTACTTCAACGTCCAGAGTGTGTGGTTTCCATCTCCTTTTCTGCAGGTGCCTTCTCTGCTCTATTCAATTTTCAATCGGACTGGGTCGAAGCTGGGACTTGATTGACTGATGATCGCTGTGCGTGCATACTTTCCACGCTGTATATCTTGCGAGATGCTTACAAATTGTAAGTTAACGCGCGACGGATGGTTGTTTATTAAATACGTTAAATACGAAATACAGTATGTAGGTAGAATTTGGGTCACCAGAGGAAATGGATATTTGTACGCAATATTATTATTGACCCTCTTCCGTTTTTGTAAAAAAGTGAACTCGCTCCCGGAATTCACGAGAACTACATACATACATACATATGTCCAACGATGCGAACACCTCCAGGAGTGTTCTTCTTCTGGCGTTTATAGAACGTGATCGCCTGCAATGACGACGCGATTTCTTTCTCTTGCAGTCGTTTTGATGTTATCTAGTATTTGTTCAAATTCTTCCTGTATGAAGCTGGGAGGCGCGAAGAAGCTGAAGAAGTACATACATATATCCCATTTACTTTGGCCCATGCGAAGCCTGTCTGGCGCGTAGTAATGTTTTCTTCGATATCCGCCTCGTACTCTCGGACCGTCTGTGTAAGTAGGTCCTGAGCTGCCTCGCAATAGTTGAGGTTTAGTTGGATAACCTTCATGTTCGTTTCTGGGAAGAGCTCAGCGCAAGCTGGAATGCAGGATATCTTATGCTTCCAGTACTGTGCTTGGCTTGGCCACTTTCTTTACAGAGCATGCATTCCGGCTCTGAGAAGCAATCGTTTGCCTTGTGACCCTTTCCACAGCATCTATAGCAATGTTCGGACCGGTCTTACAGTCCATTGCACGGTAGTCGTACCCGAGGCACGGGTCACATCTTCTCAGGTCCAGTTTTTTTCTTAATCGGTAATTTACCCAACCGATTCTGACTTTTCCGACTGCTAGCACTTTTTGGCGATGCTTTCTGGCAGACTCTCTACTTCTGTCTGCGTTCCAGAATAGGTTTTCCTCATAGACTTTATTGCCGTTTCTGGTATCAATTTTTTCTGGTCGAACTGCTCTGAGGGTTCTAGAGCGGCTTCTTCCTTAGTGGTGATTTTATCAAGATCCTTCACCTCTATTGTGACCTCATGTGTCATGGTTTTGACTCCGGCTTTTCTTTCCAGGATCATCTCCTCTAATTGTTGAAAGTCCGAAGTTTGGCCGTCTGATGTTTTCTTCAGCTGCAGAAATAAGTCTGCCTTCGAGGTCTTCCAGATGTGGTCAACATTTTCTCGCAGCAAGGGGTCTGTTTTCACCTTTCTTAACATGTCTGCGTAAGAAAGATCGCCTCTTGCTTTTATCGCAAGCGCATGGGAACGGGTTGGTGTCCTGCTCTGTGTTTCACGTCCCTTCACCTGCGTCCATTCCTGCTTCTTTGACTCTGTGTCGTTATCCGTTCTGGGTCTGGGTTCGTCAATCCCGTCTTTGACACTGATTTTTTTCCTTTTTCTCTGTGCGGGACTCAGCGCGATACTGCTAGTGCTATCCTTGCCACTCCTGGTGGCATTATGGCTTACTTCGTCCATTTGGGTACTTTTGGACGACAATTCGTTTCTATTTCCCAATGTCGTCGCTACTTCGGATTTCTTCACTATTTTGTAGTGCATATGGATTGAACTAAACTGTCTCCGAATTTCTTGATGCACATTGTTTTTTCCCTGGATGAAATCCAGTAGCTCGGTGATTTTGCTGCCGAGGATTGTCATCACATCACTTTCCCAATTTTGTTTGGTCAGGACGGGACTTGCGTCTGTTTTCTTCTCTGTTTCAGTGTTTTTTCTGCTGTTGTTGACTTTTCTGGGAATCTGAAAACCAATGAATGGGTGTGTAAAATATACAACCGGTGTTTAATTGTTTTGGTTCAACATCTCTCTTGGGTCAGCCCATAGCATTCGGTCTACCGTTATTAAGACCTTACCGGGCTTGGTTTTAATGTCTAATATATAAACTTCATTCGTAAAGCTCCGTTGCACCTATGTATTTGCGGACGGCACCTGTCATAAAGAGTTTAGGGTTTCTGAGACGTTTTAAGCCTCACACTCCTTCTCTTCCGCTTTTGGTCGGGGGCCAAAACCTGAGTATTACAGGCCGTTCAGCGATCCGCCACCTGCTGACCTCTACAATAGTCTAAGCTTAACCCTGTGCATTGCTATGGTGTGTGCGTGGTTATATGTAGTATATGGGCGCGGAGTAATATGCTTGATGATATGTTGAATTTCAGGGTGTGCTCTCATTTAGACCACAAAGCGGTGGGAGTAGGCTATAATAACACCCAAAAATTAAGCAGTATGTGCACTCATCTCTACTTATTCATACTATGTCCTTTCAAAACACTTGAGTGAAGCTGGGGGAGTCAGCTACTTACATTCATTTGAATATCCCTCATCAGAATGACACATGGGGCTCCTTTGTTGGTATTCGATTTATTAATTGAAAAATAAATAAAAACCTCAACGAAAATTATTATCAATATCATTCTTCACTGAGGTGATAGCAGCCTCATGTTCGTATAGCTGATACGACTTAACTTAGTGTTTCGCACGGCAATGAAAATGTATGTACTTATGGTACATACTTATCCTTAACCACACGTATGAACAAACAAACGTTTCACGAGAAATGTGATTTTCTGGTTTGTGAATAGAGTTGAGACTAGTTTTGGTTTACGTGGAAACGTGTCTTTTCCCGGATAAGGGATCAATTTTCTTAGATAGTCAATTAAATCACCGATGTGAAATATTTTGGCACATTTTCTATAGCTATGTTCTCTTTACTCATTCTCTAAGCCTTCATTATACAGAGAATTCTTCAGTCCTTCTGCATACAAATATTGAAAAATTTTATCTTCATGACATGTGTTTAATTTTGATAAATCTTCGATCTCATTTATATTCACATCACGGAAATAATAAATTTATTCACGTTTACTTTCTTCTTCATTACAGGGAATATCCATGCGACCATTATACATCCGTTATCAATGTGACACTCCTTATGACGGGCTGCCCTCGGGTGGAGATACATTCAACAGCACTTCAATTACTTCAGATTTTGGATAAACGATTTTTCGGAACAGTTGGCCCATTACACACGGACAACGAAAAAGGTACGTCCCTCTTTTCCTGATTAAATTTCCATCAATTGTAAACCGAGTAAAAGAATAAAAATAAAAATGAAAATAAAAATACAACCCAAAGAGCAAACACTGTGAAATCGATTCTTATGGTGTATCTAAGACGGGAAATAAAAGTCGCACTTGCCTTTGTTTGTCAAACTGTTTAACCAATTGTTTATGCAATCATCTGACCGTGAGCGCAAAAACAAGCAATTTAAAAAGTGAAATCATACCTTTAGCTAAACATTTACCCACCATATCCGTAATTTTGTTTATTTTATCGACTAGATACATAACTTATTCAACTGCAGTGCAAATGTTTTCCTTACAACAGATGTATCAATTTTGGTTCTACAAAATGAAATTGAATTTGTGTTTATCGAAATTTTTTCACCTACATTTACATATGTAATTTGTTTTCATGTTCGATAATAAGGAGAGAAATTAAGTATTAAGAAAAGAAAAAAGACTCTTGCCTTCAAAAGGGTTGGGTTCGGTTTAAACAACTTTTAATTTACCTGAAATATACTTTCACCTTGCACATTCGATTGGAAGGTTTTGTTTCTATCTATTTAACAGGATATAAAGTAAAAAAAAATAAAATTGCTGCCACCTACAGTTGGCTGTCTTTGATCTTAGCTGTACACGTGTCCGAAAGAGTAAATATGTGAGATATATATAAACTAGACTTTTGTTGCCATTTCTAGCTCAAAAAAACAAAACGCCAACCCACCTACTACCTACATTAGAGAGAGGGATGGTATTGGTAACGAGCTCACGTCGTAACTCATCAATTTATATTTCCATCTTTGTTTACTCAAGTAAAATATTTTCCACGCATGGACAACTCATGTAACAATATCCATCAAAGGTAGACACCCCCAAACAAAATAAATGTGCAAAATTTTGTGTTATTCATGGTAAATATTCATGAAAAAATTAGTACCTGGTAAACGAGAACACGAAGGCGAATTTTTTTGTTTCAAAAAAAAAAAAAAAATCAATTTTTATCATTTGATTTTATTTTTTTTTAAACGAGCTTCTGTTGCTACCCTTAAGAGACGCATGAACATCCTTCGGCATATTTCGGTGTCCAGTGGGGTGAGTTGTGTAGATACTGCATTAAAGATACAATGTTATTTTGGGCGACATATTTAGTTGTTATAATCAAAATCTGTAGCAGTCTCTCTAATAGTGTCATTTGAAAGTAGTTTGGAAATTACGTGTCGGAGAAACGCAACCGCTGATAAAAATGTGCACATTATAAAGGGTATCCCAAAATTCACGCAAGAAGTAATTTTGATAGAAAACACAGGTTTTTAATAAAATATTGTACATTTTTTATTAATTCATAAAGTATACAGAATAGGGTTATTGTATGGAACAACATATCGGGTAAATTACCTTCATGGGTTCTCTAGCACAAACGAAGTCTTTTGTCGAAATTTTGCATGATAGTTTTGCATAAATGTGGTTAAATTTAGTAGATACAGCGCTCAATTTGCTCTTTCAAGGAGTGAGTGATCGTGGACTTGTTTGCAGAAACCTTAGACTTTTAAAAACTCCAAAGAAACAAGTCCAACCATGTTAAATCGAATGATCTGGGCGGCCAATTCTGATCACCAAAGCGGGAAATTACAGGACCAGAAAATGACTTGTTTCTTGGGCTGTATGGCATGTGGCACCGTTTTGTTGAAACCACATCGTCTAAATCCACATCTTACAATTCAGGCACAGAAAACTGGATTATCATCATAACGCGAGATAGTGAACAGAATTGACTGTTATTGTCTGACTAGCATCCTTTTTAAAGAAGAATGATCCGATAATGCTTCCAGCCCAAAACAGTGATACGCTGTGGATTTTCCGAACACCAAATTTGCCAATTTTGACGAGAAAAGCCTTAGGCTGTGTTTATGGCGAAGCATATTCGCGTCGCGCGACGCGATGCGATTCGCTACTAGCGATCAAATACATGCGTGCGTATGTATATATCGCCATAAACACAGCCTAAAGCGCAGCATATGAGCATTAGTGAAGTCTTATGATGTCGTCTTTCTCGAATACACCAGAACCGGACTAATTTTGAAGCCATTCGTGAAAATTTGACTAAGCCTATTCGTAGCTTAGATGTTGGCGAATAAAAGAATAAAGTCATTATTCTATAATTAATTTATAAATTTGCTATAAATTTGCCTAACATCCGAAGGCGCTGTCAATGATGATGTAATGCTTTGGCAATACCTACAGCACATGCTGGTGGTAGGAAGTAGATCTACCAGTGTAGCTGAAGAAGCTCCAGTCGTACTCGGAACTGTTCAGTCGGGATCAAATTTGCTCACGTGAATCTCAATCAAGACGCCTTCCAATGTTTTTTAGGAAGGAAGATCTGAAACTCTTAGCACCATTTACGGGTTATTAAAAATTACCATATTAACGTGATTTAATTAAAAAATTGTAAAATGTTGTTTTGGTTTTTCAACCAACTCTGTTTTCGTATTGAACAATCGCGGAATCATCAGTTTTAAAATGTATTTCAATGAAAAATGATGTGCTGAGGCTTTGGCATTCCGAAAAGTTAAAAAGAAACAAAGGAAACAATATTGGATGCATCCTATCGTCTGTCAATGCAAAGAGACTGGGGATGCCGTTCAGTTCAAGCTGGATAGAGCATTTCTATCTAAAATCTTTCCAAAATACATCGTCTGAAGCTTTCCATTTTCGATAAAGAGAAGTAAGTAAAAGTTATTGGCTAAATACGCTTAAATTCTGTGATGCCAAGGCACGCTCGCGTGTTCAATCATTTGAAATCATTCTTTGTGGTATTTTCATGCCCTTCAAATAATATGTAATACTCGTCATCGACCTCAGAGATGTGTAACAAAATACTTTTTGGGCTAAATCGCATCTACTATCTTAAACAGCTTTCGTAGTCTTGATCGTTTTGCTTGAATCTCGAATTAAGATTGAGGTCACATCCTATTATTAGATAAATGTTTGATATTTGTCGTCTTAAAGCAACTGCACTACGGTATAGTGCTGCCTTTTTGGTGAAGGACAATAGTTTTGTTGTACTATTTCGGAGAACTTGTGTCAGTTTTAATGCAAAACAATAGAATCTTTGACCACAAACTTTTTGAATCTAAATAAATCTACATATACATATATATGAAAATACGAATTGGGCATTGTTCATACTTCATGAGTTATAGTCAAAATAAACATACAACAGCATACATATAAAAAAAAAACTACGCTTCTCTATGTGTTCCATTTTAAAAAATAAATTCGCGACTAAAAAATCACCCGAAAATAAGAGGTTAATTCAATCGCGGCGATTGTTTAGTCGTCGGTATAAATAGAATGCGTACTCTTTATTCCATCTGTGGGCATATTCAACTCCCTAACTTCGTTTTTACGAGATCCAGGATTTTCCTATGACCTTAGATTGTACCGCACCAGTGCCAGTTGGCATTCCAGTGCAGACGAAGTGCCGTCGATGCCGCTCTTTCTTAATAAATAAGTCCAGCGGCAGAATACCCTTCATGGCGCATGTTGGTGTCGTTCGTATTGCACTCGCGATCCCTAAACATGCCAGTCGTTGGACCCTATCTAATTGCTTCTTTACAGTTTTCGGTGTGCCTTTTTGCCACCATACAATCGATCTAACTATCATCGTATACATCCAGGCGAGATTCCCCAACTTTATGGAAATCAATATGTCATCGGCATATCCCACAGTGTGGATGCCAGTCTTCTCAAGAGAGAGTCCACAGAGTAGGTAATAAAACTCCTCCCTGGGGGCAACCTCTGCTAACCCTTCCTCTAAATCTTGAAGTTCCCATCTAAATATTTATCGCCCTATCCGTTCCGCTTCTACCCTATCCATCCTGTTTGCTCCTTGTTTGCTCAGAACCCAGGGTTGATCTAACTTAAGGTTTCCCGGAAAGTGTATTTCCATGAGGGCCGTATTTGTACGATCCAGTGTCTCAACAATCTCCCCCGTTCTATTACGAATGAGACCGACTTTGGAAACTGGATCTCTGGAGACGATTTTCTGAAGTCTATTGACCTCAGATGTGCTCCTAATATTCGAGCAAACTTCCCTCCACGACTACCTTTTACGTTGACGCAGAGTTGCTTTTAGCTTTTTGTATTGTTACTCTTTTTGTTAATTTTTTTACCAAGTTTTTGAGAATAAACTATGTATTTACAAAATTTACATCAATATTTCATAAAAGAATACAAACTATTCATTCAAATAAAATGTTAAAAATGCAACGTGGAGGTGTATACTTTTTTTGTATTTACGCTGTACGTATGTATGTACATACATACATATGTACACTAACAGTATTTAATTTGCGAATACGCGCAGCATTACCCGCGAAGTTTTCACTTGCACCTACATATATGTACCTATAGGGCAAGTATTGGTTTCGTGAAAAATTTCGAATTTGAAATTTTAATCAAACTTAACATTACTATGTATGTATGTATGATGGAGAAGTCCAAAAAAGTGGGTCCGTCAATTCCGTCTAGTATTTGGTCGGACCCCCTGCCCCTGCATTACTAATTTGCATTTTGGTGCTATACACTCAACCAGTTTCCGACATCGTTCAGTGGGGTGCTGTACCAGACCCGTTGGGTACTTTCCCATAAAAGACTCAAACTTGACGGTTTTTCGTCCTGAATCTTTTTTCCTATATCCTTTCATAGGCTTTTTATAGGGTTAAGATCAGGACTTTATGGTGGCCATTCTAAAACGTTTACTTTTTGATCTGCAAGCCACTGAATTAAAGATCTTGCGGTATTCTTCGGGTCGTTATCTTGCAGAGGGGAGGAACTTGTCGGAATAGGGCTACAAATGGTTCTCAAGGATTTCTTTGTATTTGGATTGATCAAAACACCCTTCTGCTTTTACAATTGGACCAACGCCGTGACAAGACATGCATCCCCAAACCATTATGCTGCCACCACCGTGTTTAATTGTGGTAATGGTAACCGTCGTACATATGTACATATGTTTTTCCATTAGATCCGACCCTATTAAATAGATTAGCCTCCATAAGACGGCGTCGTGTGATTACTGCCGATACTTCAATGTTATATCGATGCATAATCTGGTTTTTTATTTAAGCAGATGTTAAAAACTGATCCTTTTTGCTGAGCCGCTGTATTGTTCATATTGCATAGGGACAATGCTCAGTGGTCTTTCTTGGCGGTGTCTTCAGACTTTTATTGAATGTTGTTTCTTCTGTTATAATAATCTTTATACCATTTTTGACCAGCTTCCTGGAGCAGTAGAGCAGCCTGGCGATGTTAGATATTGTCTCACATTTACGAATCATGTGAAAAATGACTTCTAGCTTTTCTGCGATACAGTGCTTTCCACGATCCATTATTTTTTGTCTAAATTTAATTTTCAGATCTTCTAAATACTTTAAATATCTTAAAAATCAACTTACTTCGAATTTGACTGTAGCAAAGAATTTTCAAAATCAGTTTAAATATATCTGTGCTATTTCTTTGAACAGCTTTAGAATCGTCGCGTATGGATCACCAGACTTTAAAAAGGGATATTTTCTTGTTTCGTTGAGACCAAACAACGAATTTGTATCATTAGTATACATACATCTGACACCACAGTATGACAAAATATAACGGTAACTTCGAAATTCAAAAGGGATGTGCTATTTCTGTGAACATCACTGTATCACGGTATCAAAGACCATTTTCGATGGCAGCTGAATTAGTCTACGGTTCTACTACCGTCAATGTATTTATCTCGTAAATATTTGTTTCATTAGATAAGAAACTTAATAAACGTTCTTTCTTGAGATAAAGAAGAAATGACGTGTTTCAGGTATATTTCCGCAACGTAAAGTTAATCCAGTTGAACGAGACTTTTTGAACTAAATTAAAAAGTTTTTCAACGTGCGGGTACGTGTCAATACCGAACAATTAGATCGAGCTTTGCTTGAGAAAGTGTTAATTTCATCCCTTACATTTCATAGAATATTTCTTACAATTTTTTTTTCAGCAGCAGATACAATTAAAGAAAATAAAAGTATTTGGTAGTATACTCACCCCAAAAGGTCTCCTCCACTAATGATGTTCCTAAATATTATGTTATATGCCTTCACTTAATTAATGCGAAAGCTCGTTTATCAACACGGAATTACCAGTTCCACTGTCCGCTAATAAATATTCGTGCATGTCCTTGAAAACTTGGTCGGTGTGGGCTTATCGTAGGAGGTATACTTTGTTTAGTTTTGTTAAAGCTACTTAAATTCATAAATTGCTAATGCTTGACAAAGACCATTCATTTCAAAGTTAAAAGTCCTTAACGTATGTAGCTGCTTTTCCAATTAAATTACATAATTGAAATAATTTATTAATAAAAACAAAACAAGTTAGATATTTATTTCTTAATGGTATCCCAACGAATCAACAAATATACCTATATGTAATAGTGACTTTCGACATAATTTCAATTATACACATTTCTCACAAAATGTGAAAATTAAATCATTTGAATGCTGCGTGCTGATAAGGATATATGTATGTAGCTTCTTCTTCACACTACCATTACGCGAAAAAGGGATACGGTTTAATTTGCTCCTATAAAGGCTAAGTATTTTGTTCGTGAAAATATTCAAGCATAGAGGAAATCAAACATACATACATACGTACGCACTTAAAGGTAAAACATTCACGTCTCCCAAAGGATTATGGAAACATTTTCTGACATGTCCACTCGGATCAAGCCTGCTATGCTCAATACTTCACATCTGTTGTAGTTTGACAAGAAAATTCAATTAACACAATAATCCTTCGACTTCTATCGACTATTAGATTGTTGGTTTTAAATTAACTAACCCATTCGGTATTGATGTTGCACCGACTTTCCTTTGTCATTATACTCTTAGTTCCCATTAGTTGGATTTTGGGATTGGAAATAGTTCTTATTTTGGTAAAATACTAAGTGTCAATTATGGTTGTGCGGCATTTGGGATGTTTATATTTTACTGTACACATATCGGTCTTTCATCATTCGCGCATGTCTGTATTCATAGTTAATCAGTAATAATGTAGCTAGTGTACATACCGTTGGTATGAAGGAAAATAAATTTAATATTAATACCAATAGCAGTTACGGTGGTGATTAGTGAAGAGCTCCGCAATGTCCTGTTGGTGCCAGTGGCTGCATTTAATGCGGTCTTACACTCTGTGTATATACATACCTCAAACACCTTGACTCCGCCGACAACCTATTATGGACTGGTATATAAGAATTTCGTAAGGGATACAGTCTTACTCGTGTTAAAACTGTATAAATCCAAATTCTTAGACTTATCACCCTTTTTCGTCACAATTGTGCATTGATCAGATCAAAACTGTAGTTTAGAAGTACTGTATCATTTATCGCCGATATGGATTTGAAGGATATTAAAGTGGCATTCAAAAATGTGTATACAGTTAATACCTACTATTACAAGTGTTCGATTACGCTACGAGTATGTAATGAGTAATCTAAAAACACAGAATGGTATTCACAAATTTGTACACAATAGAACAAACATTTTTTGAGAAATGCAGACAGACAGAAGCACTTGTTAGAAGGACTTACTTGAGCTTAGATTTTTCTTCTATTTTTATCCAAGACTTCGTTTTATAGGATTAAAGTCTCCTTAGGGATATGGTATGGAAAATCTCCAGTCTTTGTTCCTGCGTTTTTGATCAAAATATCTGCTCTTATCGCTAAAAAAAATGGTGTCTTTTCAGCATGGTAACACTTAGACAGTTAATAGTTATTCTGACAGCTGACACCATCTTTTTGTTCAGTAAGACTTACGCCCGAGCAACGTTTTGACAAAGACCGTCGAATTTTGTTCAGTGATGGGGGGGCTCATTTGGAAGCCTTGAAAGCCAGATTCGAGCTCACCATTCGTGAGATACGATCTCAAATGCTCTAAAAAGTGATCGAAAATTGAAGCTCCAAGATGCAGTTTCTGAGACTCTCCCATCATAGCCATACATATGAACGTCCAAAACTATTTTTCATCATTAATACTATAAAATTATCTATCGAATAAAAAAAAAACCTTGGCTCATTTGCTCAACTTGTATGTTTTAAATCAGTTTCAAATCTTCGAGCTCTTGAAGAACATCATTTATAACATTATCCTAAAACGTTAGACGGTTACAACGATTAAGAACAGACATGCATGGTTTCTCACGTGACTGCGAATTATTGAGACACTTACTGGACTCTCGCGGTCTTGAGAAACGTCTTGTGGTATTTAACCTATACTAGACCTCGGAGTTTTCTTCACTTGCCTCATTATCTTACACACATCGGTGTCTCCCATAAGGAAGATGCGACTAGATCTCTACATAGTTTTCGTGTTGGATTCCTGTCTAAGATGAATCTTAAGAATTTGTTGGCCAAATCTTATTTCGAATGAAGATGAGCGCTATAAGTTCACACGCTCCGAAAACTGATGTACATATGTGAAGGGATGATTATCTATCTATACATCTCGATTAGCTTGGTTATATTCCAAGACTATGGGCCAGGACGTGTGGCGTATATGTGCTAGTCGTTGATTCCCTCGAAGCACGTTCTCCTTCTAAGGATCTCTTGATAGATTTCTGGGACGCATGCAACCATCGTTAGTTTACTATTAGGCAGCTATCCAACGGCCACCATGTGGACGTGATGAAGCGATTCTAACCACCAAACCTAATAAACTTCAAATAGATGAAAAGAGGATTTGTCAAAAACGAAATGGTGTAGGGCGGTCGAAGAATAAATAGTTAGGTAAACCGATCAGAACTAAGTTTCTTGCTAGAAATTAAATACGATGGCGCGCTGTAGTAGTAGATGTCGTAGTATGTAGAGGTGAACACAAGAATCAATGAAAACCAAAACGAGCAAGCAACTGACCGACCGACTTCATTGTTTCTGTTTAAGGTCGTTTGAGAGACTTCTTGATTCTCACATCACAAGTACTTAAATGGGGTAACGATAGTACAGATTAGAGCACCCCTACTTAAATGGATATAGAAGCACCTCTGCAAAACATAATAGAGGCAATTCTTAATTGTATTCTTAAATGTAATTCCATATTGTTGAATGTGTGTGAATGAAGCTATTAAACGTAAAATAATGAATAACAAATTATAAAGTACTAAAAGCATCTCCTTAGAGCGGAATGATATCTCCAATGTGAAGAGTGCTGGTTATTATTATGTGTTCGGTGGGTGTAGTTTTCACTGAAAATGAGGTTGTTCACTCGACTGAAACAAAGCCTCTTGGCGTGAACCTAGGCAGTATTGAATAAGGATAGTTTGGGATTAGTCTACAGAGCCACATACTTGTGTTGGAGCCATTCGAAAGCCCAGTTTCTTGAAATATTCATACTGGATCTGAGGTTAATTCTCCGTTTACAACAAGTTATTGAACCGGTATTCCATCCTTGGTTAATGCTATGTGATTGATGTAATCAGAATAATTTGGAAGATTGGTTATTGGTGCCTGTCAGTGTATGGTATACCAGCCTCATCGACAGTAGCTTCCGTAATAGCGACTAACTCCGCTTACAATTGCAATAGTGCGGTAGTCTAAAAGTCAAATTTAAGCCAGCCTCGTTGCGAATAGTTTTCCCAGACCAATTCTTTCACTTCACTGTGTGAGTTTTTCTATCCCAACGCTAATTTAATTGTTTCTTTTCCATAAATATCCTGAGAAAGAATCTATAGTATTGTTTCTACTACCGCCGTTGGAGTTGTTTGAAATGCACTATATTTGCCTGACCATAGATGAAATAGAAAAGAGGAACAGCAGACGCTGGGTTGCAAGAAACTAGGTATAGACTTAGGCAATTACTTTCCATGAACTCCAGTAATTTTTAATTTTGCAACTACCTGGGCGTCCTACCTTCCTATACCGAGGGTTTAAAAGGAGTTCTAAATCTTCATTATTCATTCTGTTAATAAGTTTAGTTTTAACTTAAAAATATTATACGAGTCCATGAAGAAGTATTTATTTATTTATTTAATGTAGAGTTTATTTACATAGATTAAATCAAAAAAGTACAACAAAAAACATGAACAAGTATGTGCGACTCAATTGTACACTTTATTTGGAATTCCATTTCATACAAATTCATTTGGCGAACAATTTTCTACTTGCCTCTTCCTTGATGGTTATTTAATTTTAAAGGTATTTGTTGGTACGAGGGTGGAAAGGAGTATTTAATCCCTGCTGTTATTTTCAGAATTTATTGTACGGTCTAGGCAGTTGAATTCGTTTACTACCCTAATAATTTGTCTGTCTATTGTGACATGTTCCTGTCCTCTACCAGAAGTGAGCTTCAAGAGCTGTCAGAGTTATTATTTGCGGAATGTTGAGTTTTAATTTATGTTTTTTATGTATTCATATTCATATTTTTTTTTGGGAATCGCGCCCGGAAATGCAAACAGATAGTTGTTAAATTTGCTCTTGAATTGCTGGGGTCTATTTCATAAAACTACAACACTAATATTTATTTGTGAACTCACTTGTAACTTGTAAATTGTGACTAAATTTTTGTTTCATAAAGAAGGCCAACTGACTAATAACTGCAATCCTTCCAGGCAAGTGAATTTACATTTACGACGAACTTTTCTATTCCATAAATTCATTAGTGACGGACTTGTAACTACAGGCGAATTTTTCACAAGAGTAGAGAGACTAATAAAATCAAGTAGAGAGAAAATGTTGCTTATTTCTGAAGGTATCTTGTGTTGAAAAAAGCTTAAAAAAAATTATCTCAAGATGTTATGCAAGAGGTTTCAAAGTCAATGGTTTGATGTGTTATTAATGCGGTGTTAATGCTATCAACCAAAGAGTGTTCCCTAATAAGGTAAAGTGTCCAACAAACACTTCGGAAATGATCGAAACGTTTTATTCTGTTGCTGGTATGTCGAATGTTGCTGAATGCATTGATGGAACGCTGATAAGAATAAACGGTCTAAGTTAGTATGAAGACCGCTTCGTTAACCGAAATGGAAACCACTCAAATTGTATGTCCGTATGTGCCTCGGACATAGCTCAACTGAGCTGCAAACTTCTAATTGTTCGCAAATAATTTTGTACTTGTAGTTACAGATTTGCAGACTTGTAGCACTTTATTCGCTAAACTTATAATTTGAATACGCCGCGCTACAAGTGCTCAAAATGTTTATGGAACACAATACTACAATTCAATACTTTATTTGCGTTTTTAGCTACAAGTACAACACTTGTAGATTTATGAAATAGACCCTTGCTCTTGTAAAAATGTGCTTGTACATTTTTTTTCTACCAGAATCAAACTAAAACTTAAAGCCTGGTACAACAAAACTCAGATTGTCGATAAAGTTGTTAGTTACTGGGAAGTCCCTCCAGGCTCTTTCCACTCGTCATTAATATCATAATTTGTCCCGTACAGTCTTGAGGCTAGTCTCGTGGGTGGATTACACGACTTTAAACGGTATCGGTAATCTACATTTTTATCCTCGTACATTGGGAGTTTTTTGTTCTGAATCTTTGTGAATTCCCTTACTATCTTTTGTATCTTCTCCATATGGCGGTACCAAATTGACAATCTGGTGTCCTAGGGAGGAAGCGAGACGAGTTTGGCAAGCAGGGGGTAACTCAACTGCGGACTGAAATCTCGTGAAATTGCAAGGATCAGCAGAAAAGACTCAGCTTGGGAAGCCACCCGATAGGGCGACCAAGTGATGGACCTCATGGCTATGAGGTCAACACTAGTCGGGCGGGAGGAGGGCCCGTATCGGGAAAAACTTAGGGTGATTTTAGGAAGGAAAATATGTTGATTGTTCGCGGTAAAAAAAAGTCTTTCGAGGCTTTACTTTATAATTCAACAATACTTTTATTACTCAAAATAAAAGGGTTATCTTAATCCAACATTACAATTTAATTAAAAGGTAAACTTAGGATTAATGCGATAAAAGTGGATTTTTGCCGCGCTGCTTCCGGATCGGGGACTTCTTTCCTTTTCGCTGCACGAAGCGAAAGTGGGCGAGAAAGTAGTAAAAAAAAGAAAAAAATGACAGCTATCGGCTTTGGCTCAAGTGAAGTTTGTGACGTTGTGATATACATGGGTACAGTCCGAACATACCGCCCCCGCTGATGTATCTATCATCTGAGGCCTAGGTTGCCAATCCTACATTGCTAAGTGGTTATTTTGACCGCCACTGACTCGGGCTGCAACGAAAGAGTGACCTCAAACCATGGCTTACAAATTCTACGGTTAGTCCACCGTTTGCCTATTTGATAAGAAAAAAAGAAAAAATAGAAATTAAAATAACATTAGAAAATATAAATGGGATTTAATTATCATTTGCTCAGTCCGCGGTCGGCATTGGTGCACAATCGGGAAGCAAACAGATCTTGGTGACCGGTCGCTTACATATCCCTTTCGTCGTCCGCAATGACACAACTCGAACCAGATTATCGGTTCCCGGATGAACTTCGATGACACGGCCAAGTTGCCAACAGATCGGTGGCAACTGGTCGTTTTTAATTAAAACTAAGTCATTGATCGCAATGTTTCGTTCCCTTTTCAACCATTTTGGTCGTGATTGCAAACGGCTGATATATTCTTGTTTCCACCGTTTGGCGAACCCTTGGTGCATCTTTTGAACCAGAGCGAAGCGATTGAGAGGACTTATGGCGGTGTCGATCAAATTCGGTTCAGGTGGAGCTAGCAACGCCTCTCCTATGAGGAAATGCCCCGGTGTCAAGTGCTGAAAATCATCCGGATCGTTGGTAAGTGGGTACAACGGCCTTGAATTTAAGAAAGCCTCGATTTGGGACAGGAATGTGGACATCTCTTCATAGGTTAGTGTTGCAAGTCCGATAACTCTCTTCAGATGATGTTTAATAGATTTAACATCGGCTTCCCACAAGCCGCCAAAGTTCGGGGAACCCGGTGGAATGAAATGCCAGGTGATGTTGAGATCAGCTAGCACAGGCATAATGTCGGATTCTACAGTCTTCCGGAAGCTGATCTTGTTTTTTCGCAATGTCTTCGCGGCTCCGACAAAATTCGTGCCATTGTCACTATAAATGTGACTGCAATACCCTCTTCGAGCGACAAAGCGATGTAAAGCGGCAAGAAAACATTGCGAAGTTAAATCGCTTACGGCCTCAATATGGATCGCCTTGGTGCAAAGCCAAATGAAAATGCAAATATATCCCTTATTGGATGTTATTCCACGCCCCTTTGACGGTCGAATTGAGATAGGTCCAGCATAATCGATGCCTGTATGGGTGAAAGCACGATGCCACTGCTGAGAGGATGTAGTTTCGAGAATTTCAGAAACTCGATTAGCAACGAAAACCTTCCATCGAGTGACTTCCCCACGCAACCAAGCTAATACAATTCTGGAGTCAGTGTAGGCAAAAATATTTTCTTCGGCTATTTTTAGATTTAATCCAGATTTGTAGTGTTTGAGCAGCTTGACCAACAGTGTAGCACCACAAAGCTCGAGTTTCGGAATAGATATCGCTTTCATTGTGTAATGAAAAATGACACTAATAGTGTCGCGTAAATAGAACCACCATCCTTCACTGTTCTCAAACAGATGCGTCTCAGTAGGCATGCAGTTGATAAGATGTGTTAGACGAGACTGTATTCAACCATCGTGGAATTCTGATCAGATACAAGTCCGATAAGCCCTCTACAAATCTCTGCCAACTTCTAAGCAATTCCTTTGGCACCAAGTCATCCCAATCAAGCTGAAAATGCCACAGTTGCTTCTGAAACATTTTCGCAACGACGATAACTGGTGCAATCCAACCACTGGGATCATAAAGGCGTGCGATGATAGACAGCACTGAACGTTTTGTGTAGGGCGAGACTGTTGGATCGAATTTCATATTAAATGATGGTCATGGTTGACAGCTATCGGCTTTGGCTCAAGTGAAGTTTGTGACGTTGTAATATACATGGGTACAGTCCGAACACTGACCATATGTTTTGTTGAGGAATCGATTGATATTGCTTTGCTGCAGGAGGAGCCTTGGATCTTCAAAGGAAGGATTAGAGATCTACCTGATGAAAGAGCTAGATCTTGTATACTGGTGAGGCATGGAATTAAAGCGCTTATGCTGCCGCAACTATGTGTCCCTGACCTTGTCGCTGTGCGAGTAGGAGCAGGTGCGGGCAGTTTTGTTATAGCATCGGCATACCTGCCATATGACTCCCTAGAGCTTCCCCCAACAAAAGAGGTCGAGTCTCTGGTGAATGTCTCCATGGATAAGAGCGAAGATCTAGTGATTGGTTGCGATGCTAATGCACACAGTACAGTGTGGGGAAGCACCAACGATAACTACAGAGGAGAAGCTTTATTCAAGTTTGTAGTGTACAAAGAGCTAACTATTGTCAACAGAGGAATAGAACCAACCTTTGTGGATGCGAGACGAAGGGAAGTTATTGACGTGACTCTGTGTATTATATCAAATTGGAAGGTAATGGATCAGACAATGATGTCGGACCACAGAGCCATTTCATTTGATGTCCGATACCGATTTAAAAGGAAAACAGGGGATTCTAAGGAACACGGACAAAGTAAAATACCAGGAAGTGTTACGGGATAAACGGTAAAGAGCTAAAAGCAACTCTGCGACGACGTAAAAGGGAGTTGTGGAGGGAATTTTGCTCGAATATGAGAAGCATACCCGAGGTCAATAGACTTCAGAAAATTGTCTCGAGGGATCTTCAAAGTCGGACTAATTCGTAATAGAACGGGGGAGATGGTTAAGACACTGAATCGTACCAATGAGGTCCTCATGGAAATACACTTTCCGGGAAGCCTGAAGTCAGATCAGCCCAGGGCTCTGAGGAAACAAGGAGCAAACAGGATAGATAGGACAGAAGTGGAACTGATAGAAACTTCAGAAGCGGTCAGTGGGGCGATACAAACGTTTTCTCCTTACAAGACCGCGGGACCGGATGGTTTTTTCCCAGCTTTAATGCAATGGGGTGCTGACCTCATAATACCAAGGCTGCATGTACGTCACGAGTCTAGCAATACGCTACTTACCGGTAACGTGGAGGGAAACAAATGTGGTGTTTCTTCCAAAACCGGGAAAAAAGGACTGCACCGAAGTCAAATCCTTCAGACCGGTCAGCCTAACATTATTTCTGCTGAAAACCTGTTGAGCATATGGAGAGCACGGCGCTGAAAGCGTGTCCTTTCAGGGCAAGTATTGGTTTCGTGAAAAATTTCGAACTCGAGATTTTAATCAAACTTGACATTACTATGATGGAGAAGTCCAAAAAAGTGGGTCCGCCAATTCCGTCTGTCTGTCTGTCTGTCTGTCTGCATATTCGACTGGAGCCTAAACGGGTGGACGGATTTGCTTCAAACTTTATATCTGGGGTCTGTGGGATGATCCCTAGAGGCGAAATTGGAATTTTCGTTCTAACCTCAAAATTAAGGGTACTTTACTTAAGGCCGCTACTATAGTGTGTATCGCTTGAAATCTGGAAAAGAATATATGTTTGTTTTTCAAGTAAAAACGCATAAAAATATATTTTTGTTTTACTTATTTATTAGATACATGTTTGATCTTACAATATAAAATAAAAAATAAGAATTATTTTGGATCGTGCCAAAATGATCGAACTTTGCTGTTAACACCTCTCATTATGGTCTGAACATCATCTTCGGTAAAAGTTTTGGCCACTTGTTTCCATTTTTTCCGAAAATTTTTTTCGGTTTCGTATACTCCACCTTTTGTCTTAAACTTCGCCTTCGTCAGAGCCCAACATCTTTCTATGGGGCGAAGTTCTGGGCAATTACGAGGATTAGTCATCCATTATACAGCAATCGTTTTTCGTCAAAAAATGTTCATATAGCCTGCGGGATCGACGTACTGATTCCTTTTGCTTCGATTCGTCTCGATCTGGTACTTTTTTCACTTTGTACTATCACTATAATCCAGCTCGAACTTTAACTCGCTGAATGGTAGCAGTTGATGTGGAAAGTTTTTTCGCTGCACCTCGAACAGAAAAGTTGGGGTTTCTCTTGAATGTGCGTTAAATTTTAGCTTGAAGCTTGGGGTCCATAGGTCCAAGCTTTCGACCCGAATCTGTTTTCTTCTGAACTGGCAGAGTTTCCTTGTAGGTATTTATGACCGAATATGCCGTTGAAACCGCTACTTTTAATTTCTTTCCAATTTTATACAATGGAATATTTGGATTTTCCAGATACTCATTCACTATTCAAATTCGCTGCTCTTCTTCTTTAGTCGCCATTATGTCAATAGTACGTCTGACAATAAAATAACATACTCCGTGGCAATGGTACTGAATATATAATGAAATAGGAAACTTTTTTTTCCTTTAATTTTCGCAAAATTATTATTTTTATTGGGGAGAACATTTCCAGATTTCAAGCGATACACATATTAGGTGGCTACCACGTTTATATCGGCCATTTCTTCAGCAATTGGGCTTAAAATTAATATTTGAGGTGGGTATGACAAATGCAAGGACACAACGTACCAAGTTTTGAAACTGCCACCCCCACTTTCCAAAAATTTTTACTAGAAATCAAAAAAAATTGTTAAAATATAGTTCATAGGCTTTGAAAATCTCTATAATTCACCTTAACATCATATATGGCCCCGCCCACTTTAGGATGGCGTTTTTACAAAAAACTTGAATTTCAGTGCTTATACGATTATAAACTTATAGCATTAAGGTGCAAGTACGTACGACCCAGTCGTGCACTTTATTTCTTTTCTGAACTATGTCCCATTTAACTGGGACATAACACCCAAATTAAAGTAGGGACTTATGTCCCACCCCGTCGGGACATATGTTCAGAATTCTTTTGTCGAAAATGGGACACATGTCCCAAATTCTAGCATTTGGCCTTTTGATACTTTTATAAACCGACATTAGGCAAATTTTGCTTTATATCACTTATATGCATAAACAGTGGAATATCTATGGCGGGGCACGCTGCCCCCTGCAACCTCCCTGCTTGGAGTCACTGTTGGATTTGGGGTAGGTGCGAGGTTGGGTATATGCAAACTTTCTTTATATTCATTTTTCGCATGGATTTAAAGGAACTTAACATAGCTTTATCGTGGACTTAATTGTCCAATGGTGTTCTGGATATTTGAATTCTCTAAGATTATCTAAAAAAAATATGTTAGGTGGGACATCGACCCAACATTTTTTGATGGGACTTATGTCCCGATGCGGTGGGACATAAGTCCCTAATTCGATTTGTGACTTATGTCCCGATAGAGTGGGACATAAGTCTCAAAAAAAAAGTTTGGGACTTATGTCCCTGCCCCGTCCTTTCTTCAGAAAATTGTAGTAGTAGTAGACAACATGCATACAGAGCTGGCAGGTCTACGGAAACAGCGCTACGCCAGGTGGGTTAACCCATTGGTGGTGAGATGGGTGGACAATATGCTGAAAAATAAGGCGATAAATATTCAGACGGGAACTTCAAGACTTAGAGGAAGGGTTAGCGGAGGTTGCCCGCAGGGAGGAGTTCTATCACCTATTCTGTGGAATATAACTGTGAACTTGAAGAGACTGGCATCCACACTGTGCGATATTTCGATAATATAGCAATAATGGTAAGTGGTAAATTCATGAACATCACAGCAGATGCCATGAGAAATGCTCTGAGTGGTGGAGCGGTGGTGTCAGGAACAAGGGCTCTCCATCACTGTGGAAAAGACAGATCTGATCATCTTCAGAGGGAAGAGGAGAGATCTGGAATTTTAGCCCTTGACTCTTTTGTGGTGACAGAAAGCCACCCAGAAAACTGTAAAGAAGCAATTAGATAAGGTCCAACGACTGGCACGACTGTTTAGGGATCGCGAGTGCACGCGGACGATATCTGCCACTGGACTTATTTATTAAGAAAGCGGCAGCTTCGACGGCACTTCGCTTGCACCGGGATACCAACTGGCACTGGCGCGATACTATCTCTGGTCTTAGGAAAATACTGGATCTCGTAAAAAACTAGATTAGGGAGTTGAATATGCCCATGGATGGAATAAAGAGAATGCGTTCTACCGAAAGGTATCGCAAAATTCTTATCGGAGACGGAAAACTTCCGGAAAAGAAGATTGGTGATATAATCATCTTTACGGATGATTAGTCTGGGGAAATATACCTCAGTTTATCAAGCTGAGATGATTGTTCTGTTGCATGCGTTGGATCACCTGAAAGAGGGTCAAGTTGAGGGTAGAAACGTTACCATAGCACTGGATAATCAATCAGTGAGTAGACGCATGGAGCAAACAGATATCAATACATCACTGGCATTGGAATGTGCTCATAAGCTCAATGAGTGCTCATCTCGAAATGAAATGACGCTGCTCTGGATGAGAGGGCACGTAGGGATTGAGGTGAACGAAAAAGCGGACTCTCTGGCAAAGCAAGGGTCAACCTCGGGAGCTCTTTGGCAAGGAACAATTCGCTGAAATTGGCAGAGTGATTGATTAGCAACTGAGCCGCTGCGGAACACCAGAGAAGATGGTCAACTGTGGAAGGCTGCAGCCAGGCGAAAATGGCTTTTAATATGCCTATTGGCACCACTCACAGAGAGGTTCTAAGCTTAAGGCGAAGAACACTAAAATGGGTGGTAGTTTTATGTACATATCATATATATTTCGGGTATCACAGAAAGAAGATGGGTCTTCTGAAGGACGACACCTGTGAACTATGCTTGGAGGAAGTCGGGACGGCAGTACATATATTGTGTTAATGTTCGGCGTTAGCTAGCAAAAGAAGGGAGGTCCTGGGGAGCCACTGGGTAGAAACCCAGAGGATGAACCAGATTTCTGTTAAACAGATGCTAGCGTTGACACGAGGAATCAAAGCCAGAGAGGAACTGTGGAGAAATCCAGGGAGACTATCCAGCTAAGATGCGATCGTGGAAGAGAGACGAAAAGGGACCCAATACAGTGGTCTGGTTCGTAATCTCTCGAACAATATATACGAGTATATATATATATGTATCCTACCCACATTGATAGCCATTGGCTTGGAGTGAACCTGGTCGTGGTGGTAATAAGGTCCATTGCAATATTCAGCTGGCTATATATAAGTTTGCAATGCGTACTGTTAAGCCAAACATGTGCAGCGTATTCAGCTGTTTGATATACCAGATCGAGGGCAGCTGTGCGCAATCAGGAGATTTTTACTAGAAATCA
This sequence comes from Xylota sylvarum, assembly GCA_905220385.1. Classification (NCBI taxonomy): domain Eukaryota; kingdom Metazoa; phylum Arthropoda; class Insecta; order Diptera; family Syrphidae; genus Xylota; species Xylota sylvarum. The sequence continues at coordinate 40,098,023 of LR999959.1, forward strand.
AAAAAAATTGTTAAAATATAGTTCATAGGCTTTGAAAATCTCTATAATTCACCTTAACATCATATATGGCCCCGCCCACTTTAGGATGGCGTTTTTACAAAAAACTTGAATTTCAGTGCTTATACGATTATAAACTTATAGCATTAAGGTGCAAGTACGTACGACCCAGTCGTGCACTTTATTTCTTTTCTGAACTATGTCCCATTTAACTGGGACATAACACCCAAATTAAAGTAGGGACTTATGTCCCACCCCGTCGGGACATATGTTCAGAATTCTTTTGTCGAAAATGGGACACATGTCCCAAATTCTAGCATTTGGCCTTTTGATACTTTTATAAACCGACATTAGGCAAATTTTGCTTTATATCACTTATATGCATAAACAGTGGAATATCTATGGCGGGGCACGCTGCCCCCTGCAACCTCCCTGCTTGGAGTCACTGTTGGATTTGGGGTAGGTGCGAGGTTGGGTATATGCAAACTTTCTTTATATTCATTTTTCGCATGGATTTAAAGGAACTTAACATAGCTTTATCGTGGACTTAATTGTCCAATGGTGTTCTGGATATTTGAATTCTCTAAGATTATCTAAAAAAAATATGTTAGGTGGGACATCGACCCAACATTTTTTGATGGGACTTATGTCCCGATGCGGTGGGACATAAGTCCCTAATTCGATTTGTGACTTATGTCCCGATAGAGTGGGACATAAGTCTCAAAAAAAAAGTTTGGGACTTATGTCCCTGCCCCGTCCTTTCTTCAGAAAATTGTAGTAGTAGTAGACAACATGCATACAGAGCTGGCAGGTCTACGGAAACAGCGCTACGCCAGGTGGGTTAACCCATTGGTGGTGAGATGGGTGGACAATATGCTGAAAAATAAGGCGATAAATATTCAGACGGGAACTTCAAGACTTAGAGGAAGGGTTAGCGGAGGTTGCCCGCAGGGAGGAGTTCTATCACCTATTCTGTGGAATATAACTGTGAACTTGAAGAGACTGGCATCCACACTGTGCGATATTTCGATAATATAGCAATAATGGTAAGTGGTAAATTCATGAACATCACAGCAGATGCCATGAGAAATGCTCTGAGTGGTGGAGCGGTGGTGTCAGGAACAAGGGCTCTCCATCACTGTGGAAAAGACAGATCTGATCATCTTCAGAGGGAAGAGGAGAGATCTGGAATTTTAGCCCTTGACTCTTTTGTGGTGACAGAAAGCCACCCAGAAAACTGTAAAGAAGCAATTAGATAAGGTCCAACGACTGGCACGACTGTTTAGGGATCGCGAGTGCAATACGGACGATATCTGCCACTGGACTTATTTATTAAGAAAGCGGCAGCTTCGACGGCACTTCGCTTGCACCGGGATACCAACTGGCACTGGCGCGATACTATCTCTGGTCTTAGGAAAATACTGGATCTCGTAAAAAACTAGATTAGGGAGTTGAATATGCCCATGGATGGAATAAAGAGAATGCGTTCTACCGAAAGGTATCGCAAAATTCTTATCGGAGACGGAAAACTTCCGGAAAAGAAGATTGGTGATATAATCATCTTTACGGATGATTAGTCTGGGGAAATATACCTCAGTTTATCAAGCTGAGATGATTGTTCTGTTGCATGCGTTGGATCACCTGAAAGAGGGTCAAGTTGAGGGTAGAAACGTTACCATAGCACTGGATAATCAATCAGTGAGTAGACGCATGGAGCAAACAGATATCAATACATCACTGGCATTGGAATGTGCTCATAAGCTCAAGCTGAGTGCTCATCTCGAAATGAAATGACGCTGCTCTGGATGAGAGGGCACGTAGGGATTGAGGTGAACGAAAAAGCGGACTCTCTGGCAAAGCAAGGGTCAACCTCGGGAGCTCTTTGGCAAGGAACAATTCGCTGAAATTGGCAGAGTGATTGATTAGCAACTGAGCCGCTGCGGAACACCAGAGAAGATGGTCAACTGTGGAAGGCTGCAGCCAGGCGAAAATGGCTATTAATATGCCTATTGGCACCACTCACAGAGAGGTTCTAAGCTTAAGGCGAAGAACACTAAAATGGGTGGTAGTTTTATGTACATATCATATATATTTCGGGTATCACAGAAAGAAGATGGGTCTTCTGAAGGACGACACCTGTGAACTATGCTTGGAGGAAGTCGGGACGGCAGTACATATATTGTGTTAATGTTCGGCGTTAGCTAGCAAAAGAAGGGAGGTCCTGGGGAGCCACTGGGTAGAAACCCAGAGGATGAACCAGATTTCTGTTAAACAGATGCTAGCGTTGACACGAGGAATCAAAGCCAGAGAGGAACTGTGGAGAAATCCAGGGAGACTATCCAGCTAAGATGCGATCGTGGAAGAGAGACGAAAAGGGACCCAATACAGTGGTCTGGTTCGTAATCTCTCGAACAATATATACGAGTATATATATATATGTATCCTACCCACATTGATAGCCATTGGCTTGGAGTGAACCTGGTCGTGGTGGTAATAAGGTCCATTGCAATATTCAGCTGGCTATATATAAGTTTGCAATGCGTACTGTTAAGCCAAACATGTGCAGCGTATTCAGCTGTTTGATATACCAGATCGAGGGCAGCTGTGCGCAATCAGGAGAGACACCCCAGGAGCTAGCTGCAAGTTTCCGCAGCAAGTTGTTTCTCGTTTTTAGCTTGGCAGAAGTTATGGGACATTGATTTTTGAAGATCAAGGTCCTGTAACGCCGTTCAATTTAACTTCGATTGGGAGATAGGCTAGATAGTTATTTAAGTCGAAACAAGCTGACTGAGTCTTGGTTAGTTTAGGCGTTAGCCTCCACTTCTTACGGTACCCTACCAACACTTCTAGATCGTTTGTGAGTACGTTTTGAATCAGCTTCATGTTTCGGATCTGGACGGCTATGGCTATATCGTCAGCATAAGTGTATTTTTTGGACTGTGTTTCCACCATATCGTGAATATAAAGGTTGAACAAAAGTGACGCAAGAACTGAGCCGTTGTTCATTTGTCTAGGCCTACTCACACTGTCGTTAACATGAACTTGAAGTAAGCGATTGCTAAGCATGCTAATTGGATTTGATATCTTCAAGCAGAATACCACCTTCAAAAGTTAAAAAAAAATCATGCTTTCCAAAATTTAATTTTTTATTTGACTGAATTTTTACTGATCCCATATAAAAGGGTAAAAATAAATGAATGTTCGTAGGCGGCTTCAAGGTCTACGAATACAACTCCTGTCTTAAACTTATATTCGAAGCCATCTTATGCGTTGTTAAAGTCAGTGCATGTACCTCCGACCTTATCTAAAGTCGGCTCAATACTATCTATTTCATTTATCGCTCCGATAATCCTATTGTAGATAATTCGCTCTTATAGCAGGATTTTAATGTCGGCATCTCGGAATACTGGTCGATGTTGCATCTTTTATAGTGCATTTTACGAACGTTGCAATTCCGCGAGATGGGTGATGAAGAGCGCCTAGAAGTGAGTAGCCATTAATTTTTCGCCGAGCAAGTGGGCTTGATTCGTTTTTGCAGTTTGTTTCTTATTCCAATTGTGAATAAACCCAGGGTTCGGCGCTAGGAGCTTGTCTATTTTTTGCAGGTATGGGTGTGTACAAATATTAGGCTAATATTTTATAATGTACCTTTGATGCTGATCAATGCCAGGCGATCGCTTATCGGCTTAAATTCAATGACTCTTGATCTGAGTTGATTTTTTCTCGGTCGTATTTCTGGCCCGTGGATATAACTGCTCATTACCGCGCTAGGACATTTTCAAATCGGAGACATACCGTGTATGTGTACCGCGTGTATATGTATGTATGTATGTTCCTGGCGTATTTTATTTTTAAGGAAATCCAAATTCCAAAAACACTTTTACTTCGTGTATTGTACAAATTCCCTTTTTTTGGTGCAGTGATTCGAGAAACTGTGGGCGTCGTTCCTTAAGTGGTTAGTGTGTTAGACTTCGGAGCGAGAGGTTCGAGGTTTGATTCCTAGACAACATCTAAAAATTCTCTCACGGCCCCACACCTCTCGCGAGCGGCTTACAAACATCCCAGTTTCTAACAGTCATGAGAATGCCCCTTGCATTCGTGTAAAAAATATAACCCGCGCACAACATGAATGTTTGTGACAGGCTAGGCCCTGGGTCCCATAGACCTGTCGCCAAACCTTCCAGGTTCCAACTCGTACTCATTGTCCGTGCTTGTTTGTTCCAGGTTGTGTTGGCATTTGAGATAAATGGTTGGAAACAAATCTAGTCATTTGAGATCTTGTAAACTCTTCGATTGATAGGGTTTGCAACTGATGGTAAATACTTTACTTTGTCATCATCAAATCTATTGGAGTGTCCCTGCCGTTCTGTTCTGTTGGTGGATGTTAGAGTCGTTAAGAAATAATAATTTCGGTTGTTCTACTATGAAAGTATCTAGTCAGTAAGCTATAGCTTTGAGCATCGTGCAGACGTAATTGGAAGGGCATAGAGCTCCAAATTTTATATTAAGAGAACCATGGTTTGCCGTGTGTGCACGGGATAACGAAAATACGTGAAATATGTGGAGTTGGTTGGCGAATCGATTTCCCTATCAGCATTTCTAGGTCGCCTATATTGTAGAAATCGGAATCAAAAAGATTGTGAAATATTGCTCCAAAAACGTTGGTGAATATCTGTTTAGAAGAATTGTATATTATATACATAGTTAACTTACCACAATTTCATACAGATTTGGGTTATCCGCATTGAAATTAAACATTACTCTCGTTCGAATAATACAGTCTCCTTAAAGTAATAATGTGTTGTATTTCATTGATTGGATCTACATGACTTGCCAATTTATTTATCCACAAAATATGTAACTTTTATTAAAAAATATACAATGCTTGGTGTTTTCTTAACATATAACATTTATTTAAATGCTACAGATTGTTGTGTACGTAAATCTTCTTACAGCGGAGTTTTAGTAACTCACATCCATAAATACATAACAAAGGATATACATAGATACATTTATAAAAGTGCAATTGGCTAGAGTACAACTTGTTATAACAAAAATACATAAACAACTCTAATAAAGATTTACAAAGATTTAATTTCCTCTATTTATTTACGTCTCGGTCTTGGAATAACTCTACGAGTATACATATTTTCTTCAATGTGAATTGATACAGAGATTTTGCCGTTCTTACTTTATGGGAATAATATGCTGCAACTCATGGGTTTCACTCCAGCAGTTCTGTGAAGTCAACCGTCTCCTCGAAGACATTCCCGTCCCACTGTTCCGAAAGTATTCTGAAACTAAGCGAAAAGAAAGAGAATAAAAAAAATGATTAAGTAAAAAAGAACTAAAAGACCAACTAACTAGGAGAACATGCAACCAAGCAAAAAAGGGTTTATGTATTCATCAAAGACTTTCATTAACTCTTCAAAGTTTCGACCCGAAGCTAAGTGAAAAGATAACTTTTTTTGTAAATTAATTTCTGAGATGGTGGTCTCTGTGGTACAGACTTTTAATGTTGCAAGTCAAGTCATTTAATGATGTAAGAGTACCTTATGGCTTCCACCTGCCTTTTAGTGAATAAAATTTTCAACATATGTATGTATGTATGTATGTATGTACATTTTTTATTGGATAATATAAACAGGAATCTTTACACCAACATGTGTGTGATGTTATGTAACATGTATATTTTTGATTTATCAGTTTTTCGTAAACAAACCCACTCCCCAATAGAATAAGCGATAGGGTTGGGATAATTTAAATAAAACTTTCAATCTATAACAAAAGATCCATCAGTAGTAGTAGTTGGTAAAAGCAAAGTAGTAGAATAATGTGTCGGGCTATGTACAAGCGCTTAGAGTTTCGAAACCAACAAAGTGTATTTGGATTCAAATAATACGCGTAGAAAAAGTCTTCACGGGGTTATTCATTTTTCTATTTTGCAGCAGTTCCTTGACATCACAAACTTACAAACAAAAAATTGTGTTCAAATAGTCCCAATTCTAACTTGCTTCTCTGATTTTAAGCCTTCGACTATAAATATTTGTTGTGCTGGGCACGTGCATAGGACGTAGAGAATGGTTTCTTCCTCCTTCTCATCCCTACAGCTTCTGCAGAGTGTCGTGTGAAAAGAGTTCCAGCCTTTTGGAATGCTGGCCTATTAGACAGTGTCCAGTCAGAACACCAATAACGTGGCTGATCTGTGATCACTTCAACAGAACCAATTCTGCACTACGTTTCAGATCAAGCCTAGGCCAGATATGACTCGAAATATTGCAAGTAAGAGAGAGTACATTGGACGATTTCTCAATGTTGTGGTTTCAACAAGATGGCGCTATGTGCCAGATAGGATCTCGAATATTGATATATTGAAATCACAATTTTGCGAGAAGGTGATTTCCCGAAGCTGACATTCGAGATCATGCAATTTGATACCTCTCGAGTATTATCTTTGGTACCACCTGAAGGCATAAGTTTATGAGAATAAACTCGTAACTATTGACTATTTGAAAGTCAATATTGTGATTGCTATTCAAAGTGTATAGACCGATTTATTCTAAAAAATGGCCAAAAATTGAACTGGCAGGATGACCTTCGTAAAACATAGTTGAGGTGGTCAAATGCCCGAAATAGTAAAATGAAAATATGACGATTTACTTGATTTTTGTGTTTCATTTTAATATAAGGTCCATCTGTATGTAACTGCTTTTCGAGGCCTTAAATTTTGAGCTTTTGAAATCAGTCCACTTTTTCGTAACTTCACTATTTTACTTGAAATCGAAAAAAATAATAAGACTAAAAATTTGCTTGCTTGCTTAGGCGCTACAGTTCAGGGTGAACCTGGGCCTCAATTAACAAGCCTCTCCAGTTAGCTCGGTCCTTAGCTAACTGCCTCCAGTTGCGCACTCCAAGCTTGTTCAGGTCCACTTCAACTTGTGTGTGCCACCTAAGGCGAGGTCTTCCTCTGCTGCGTTGTCCCTCCGGGTGTGATTCGAAGACTCTTCGGGCCGCAGCACTGGTGTCCATTCGCAGTTTTGTGAATAGGTCGATGTCGCTATACAGCTCGTATAGTTCGTCGTTGAATCTTCTCCACCAAAGACCGAGGATATATTCATCCGCTTTTGATAAAGTCCAAGCTTCACGACTAAATATCTAGGTAATCAAATTATCTACAATTCACTCATACGTCATATGTGGTCACGCCCATTTTTTGGGCGCGTTTTCATAAAAAAAAAACTTTTTTTTATGATATTTTCTACGTTCTTTAGCGTACATATGTATCACTGTTTCATCTCACCGTCTATCTTAGATTTCGTTGTCTACTTTGCCTAATCGGATCTATCGTATGTTGGGCTTATCTGAATCGGTACTGGTTTTGTATTAACCTTCTTCTTTTCCAATGGTAATTTCCAGTCGGTTGCAGACAATCTGTTCTAGTAATTTCCACATTGTGTGTAGTCTCTACACAGATTTCTGAAGCATCGTGCTATAGGTGTTGGTGTTTGACTATGTTGTTGACATAAAGCTTCAGATATCCGAACCGTGCTAAGCTCAGTAGATGAATGACTTTGTAGTTGGGACAGTTTAGAAGACTTCCTTTGGGGAAATGAAGTATTTAATGGATGATTTAGTGTTTGTAGCTCACCAGGTCACTTTCACCTGCTTTTATAAATCAATCGGAACCAGCAAACCTATAACGCTTAGATAACGCCTCGAAATATCTGCAAACACTTGTTTATTCTTCTTGTTGACTCCCTTGAATTATTCTCCTACATGCTTAGGAAAATGTATTGCCTAGGATTTTGTATATTGCAAAGATTTACTGTAGTGTAGGTGAAGACCATATTTTGGGGCCGAACCCCAGATTTTCTTATATGACCTTCAATGGCTCAACATACTCGGATTTCGTTAATATTAGCGGTCATTTAATGAATACGAGTATATCGCGTGCAAACACCTACATACTCGTACACACGTCTTTCATTAATTTACATTTTTATTACAATTCATCCATTTATTTGAACTTAGAATTATTTCATGGATAAATGCGTTCTGACGGCACAAGATTTCATTAAATTTTATTCACCAATTGAATGTTAATTGTTGAGCTGAATTCTGAGAATCCTTGATGAAAACCAAGTGGTTCTACTCATTTTGTTTGTAGCGTGTAGTGGAAACTTGCGAAGTACATGTAGAAAGGCGCCCCGCTGTCGTCATTTCTTATTGGGGTAGGAAGATAATTCATAATAGGTTTAACTACGTGCTACTATTATTTAATTCGTACTTTGTGGAATTATCTAATAGAACCATCTGTATTTGGGAGTAACCTAGATGTTGTCATTTTTGTGAAGAAGGGTGTTATTTGAACCGTGAACATTTTAACGTTCTACTTGACCTAAATAAGTAATGTCATTTTATTTGAACCAGGAGTATAAACCATACGTAAATTTACTCGATGGGTAAAAAAAAGAACATTTTACAGTAAAACTAAACCTTTTTCTGTTCCAAAGAAAATTACATCTTTACTGCATATCATCAATTAATGTAATGTAATGAGTTGTCCCTAATTGAACTAACTGCATCTGATGGTCGCCGTGGCTTAATGTTTAGTATCTACCGACATACATATGTTTACATAAACATTCGAGGAGAATAATCCGAGTTGTTATAAGGACGATTCTTTCCTGCGAAAAATATAACACCTACATACAACAAGAATGGTTGGGAAAAGTTGACTGTGGCCAGTGAGGACATTGATAATGCTGATATATAGAAGCCAAATCAATAAATCGTACTCTTCAGATTTATCTGCAGATGCTGTAAGTATCATTTTCCCATCTGCGGTTGATCTTGCTAGTTGGATCCAGTTTACACGTAGTGGGGCTCACCAACATTCAATTTATTTATTAGTCTGCGTAGAATAGAACTGCATATCTTTTAGCTGGAGTGGTTGCTTGGATGTTTCCATCAAATCATTTGGAAGGAGATCTAGAATCAAGGAATGCTGAGCTTGAAAACAGAACCATTTTGAGGAGATTTTTAGTCGAATAACCGCAGATGCATTCATCTGCCGGATTCATATTGCCGGATATATACAAGGACATCAGATGAATGATTAGATTTAATGCTGCGAAGGGAATAATTAGCTGCTATCCGCAGGCATCATGGTTCACTCGTTAAATGCGTCGGATTATTATCCGGCGGTGGTTCAAGGTTCAAATTCGAGACATCACCAATGTTTTGTTTCACGGTCCCTTCTTTCGCGAACCTCTGACAAACAGTCGGGAGCATAATTAACCTAAGAAATTAAAAAAAAATTATCTTTGGGATATGATACATATTTAAACGGTATTCTTTGTACGAAGGATATGACATGCACAATCCAGTGAGAAGCTAATCCTTGGGTATAATTTTAGTTATTAGTTTTCGAGAACGGATGTCCAAAATAAGACCTATTTTTCGTTTCAGAGTTAAGCGTTTATTTCATTTGTGTAACGATCAACTTCTAGTTCGAATCTTTTGCCTCATTTGGAGAGCTACTTACTTTCTTACTTAGGTTATGTCACCCTTCGTGTCGTATGAGGCGCTTATAACATCTGTGGGCCATTGTATCCATGTATATGCAATGCATTCTAACTCTCTCATACTCAGAATCAAAGACTTAGAATTCTCCTCGACTGTTCAGCGTCACATAGACATAGATAGTCATCTCGCAAGTACTAGTTCTTGCATTTGAGCGAACAGTCGTAACTCAGTTCATCGTAATAGTCCATGGCACTCCTCGATTTTCCTCAGGTAATGCTGCAGGAAGAACATTACCAACCACAACTAGGAATATGTGGTGAAAGTATGCAGGTATGCAGCCTTGTAGCACCACGCTTTTGACATTAAACTCTTAAGACAGATTATCGTTGTGTAAGATGCGACATCTTGGAAGCGAGAGAGAAGCAGGCGATCTCACATGCTTTCTTCGTTGATAGTATGAAAAATATCAATCTCCTAGGGGTTAACGTTCTCTCGTTCTAAGAGATTTCTAGCTGCTTCAAACTTCTTGCATTTCAGCAGAACGTGGTCGGTGTTCTGGACTTACCTTTCACAGTGGCGGCAGAATGGATCATCGAATTTTTATTATTGATGTAATGTAAGGGTTGCGTACATGAGGATTGATTTGCTGACTGTCGCAAGCAGGTTTTTGTTGACCAATATTTGGCATTAGGCTGGATATTGCTGCACCCACCCGATTGGCTTTCCCACTTGTATGGGTTGGTGCTCTCTAAAGAGCGAAGGCATATCTTCACGTCTTTGATGGTGTTGTTTTGTGTCACCTTCTCTAGGGTTTTAGTCACTTTCACCAACGCAATATCGGCGTATCCGATTATGTCCATTCCTCTTTGTTTCAACATACGCAGTATTCCGTCGTACATAATGTTTCACAGGGCACAGGGTTTTGTCTTCAAAATGTATATCAGCAAATGTAAGCTTGAACACATCCGTTGATGTTGTTGATGTTCTGACCAATCAATCCTTTTATTGTTGTCATTTTACTACTGCACGAGTAAGTGCGCCTAATCCATTTTTCACTTACTTTCTCGGATAAATTTTGCAAACGTAAAATAAATAAATAAATAAATAAATAAAAAAAAAAATTTCGGATAATCATCGAGCAGTGCGTTGAATATCGTTCACCACTTCACTTCCTATTCATCGAGCTGCCTACGTTCGTTAATAGGTGCCTACGCAGTATCCTTTATTTTCTGATTTCTGGTGAAACCGTGTCTCTACCAAACAACGTTGTCAGAGAACGGGACATGAACCAATAGTCACAACCACACAACGACGGAAGTGACAGTGGATTGGACACACTTTCCAAAAAGGCTGAAGCAAACCATGTTCAGTTGACCTTAGTCGCTGAAAACTATCGTGATGAAAACTCTCTTCGCAGTCATCTGAGAAAAGGACCTCTGGCTTAAAGCAGCGATGGTCCCCGGTGGATTCACGTCAGTTCTTTCAATTTACTAAATTTCTCGCAACCCACGAAATGTCTGTCGAATTCAGCACGAATTTTAATATTAAAATTTTGTATGTAAGTATATACATAGATATGTAGGTACACGTTGTTAAATTGTGCATTTTTCCAAGACAATTTGGATCACATTAGAGCTGACAGCGGACATTGACATTTCAGTGATTGCTGCCGCTGGGACATTTTCAAATCCTGACGCGCTGATTGGTAAATATTTTATTACCATTGTGAACGCGTATTTTGATTCTTCAATTCGATATGTGTATATTGGTCTGTTCTCCTTTCGCTGTACTGACGGCTTAGGGTGGAATATTCTAAGAAAGTTACGATACTTATAATACTTAGATTATTAAATGATAGTTAAGACAATATTTCAAACTGATAAATATCTCTTTAGGCCTACATAATAATGAAATGGGCTGTAAAATGACTGTCACCAACTACTAGCACCTAATTTTAATGTGGGCATTCAATGCACGAATGCGGCATGAGAAGAGTACCTTGTTTGATACATTATCCTGAGTCTAATATTTCACCAAGCAATAAAACACTAAGGGAGTAATCCATATGTATCCACATGTCGTTCGGCTCTCGATAATGAGTGATAGAAAATCAATATCCTTTGAAAAATGATACGCATCAGTCCTATCGGGTTGCAGGCGTGTTACATTATGTCAACGAAATGAAATAACAATCCCTAACAAAAATGATTACCTACATTAAGAAAAACACATTAAAGAATGCATGGTTTCCCAATCGGTTACAATTTGAATATATTATTATGGCCCAACACCTTAAAGAGAACCAAATGAATAATTGCCAGAACTGAAAAACTACGGATGTTTATTAGCTCTCTCGGTATAGACATAGTTTTATTTCACATGTATAACACATTTTTCCAATTGCTAAATTTCTATTTGCGATGTTTTATGAAGAGGATAGTTATTAATAGAATGTGGAAATAACACTGCTGTGAGGCGATTTAGTAATTAAGTTAGTTGATTACAAATACTGTGTTGTTGATTGCGAATTGTGTTCAACCCATTAGCCTGGAAAAAATTTTAATGAAGATGAGACGATGAAATTCCATTATGAGAACAAATATAGTACAAGTAGTCGGTACGTAGTGAGCAGCATATTGGGTGTGATTACAACTTACCCCTTCTGTAGCTCATTTGTTTAATACGACAATGATGTTGGAGTTGATAAATTAATCTAGAAATTATTTACTAGATTCTATCATGACTCAGTCGGTTACGTCTAACCTGTAATAGGTCTCTGCATTAGGTGATATCTAATGACTGCAGTGTGTGTTTACACGAATGCTGTTGTCACTTTCACCACTTTTTGCTTTCTTTAGTTTTCTAATACAAGTAGTTAAGTTGAACAGTTATTCACCTTTAGCATAAAAGTTTACAAATAATTTTTTTAAACAAAAACTAGAATTTAGAATTGTTTCACTATGGAACTAGATAGGTACTTACTTACTTATTTAATATTTGTGACTGTTGTATAATTTTCGGTTTTTCATAGTATGTCCATTGTTTCCAATGTTTCCACAGTTACAAGTTAATTATACCGTAGTGGGAAGATACATGTGAACAAAAGATATTTCAAAAGAACTGCGTTTTTCTCTCCTTATTCAGTTCATGAAAAAGTAAGCTGTACTTTTTAGCTCAAAAGCTGTTAATTGTTTCCGTTATCCAATGATTTGTCTTATTTCCGGTTTAGATTTAACGCTGTATGGTCAAGTTGTTTTGTTTGAATTTTGTGAAGTACATACAGTTTGTCAAAATAATATTCACACCCCACCAATATTGAGAGAAGTTATAAAAATTTTTTAAGGAAATTTTTATATTACAGCTTGAAAAAAATATATGTCTTTCTCTATCAAAAACGCAATTTAAAACCATATGGATTTCCATTTTAAAAGTTTTCGTTCCAAAAATAAAATTATTTTAAAAAATATCATCAGTTATGTCGAAAAGAAAATATTCACACCCTGTGATTCAATTTAATTTTTACTGTTCTCAGAGAGCGATATTTTTCGGGAAGTTAAATAAATTTAATAGTTATGTTTACGAGATCAGTTCGGCATTGGTTTTGGAGTGTACAATTGTTTACTATGGCTAAGGAAAAGGAGTTATCATTGTACTTAAGGCAAAAAATTGTGGATTTCCATAAAAAAGGATTAGGCTATAAAAAAATTAGTAAAAATCTGAATGTGAACAAAAATACAGTAGCATCTATTGTAAAAAAGTATAAAAATACGGGAAAAATTAAAAATGTTGCCGGTAGAGGGCGTCAAAGAAAAACTACCGCCAGGATGGATGAGGCTATTGTAAGAGAAGTCAAAAAAGATCGACGTGTATCAGCTTGTAAAATTACAGTAGATATTGAACTTGGATTTAACATCAAAATTACAAGCCAAACAGTTCGAAATCGAATAAATGCTGCGGGATACCAAGGAAAGATAGACATTCGTAAACCATCTATTTCAAAGAAGAACGAACAGCGTAGACTTCACTGGGCACAGGAAAAAGTATTGTGGTCTCTGGATGACTGGAAACGGGTAATTTGGTCAGATGAGAGTAAAATTGTACTTTTTGGCTCTGATGGCATTACAAGGGTGTGGAGAAAGAGTGGAGAACGTTACAAAAAAGAATGTCTCCGTCCTACCGCTAAACAACGGTGGGGGTAAGTAGTCTTTCGATGGTGTGTAATAAGCATGTGGTATAATTTGGTGTTTTTTTCTTAAGGCAAACTTATGATTTGGGGCTGTATGGCTTGGAACGGGTGTGGAGAGCTGCATTTTATTGATGGTATAATGAAAAAGGAAGAATACCTTAACATTTTACAAACCAACCTTGGACAAAGTGCTGAAAAACTTGGAATAGCAAAGGATTTCGTATTCCAACCAGATGGAGACCCGAAACATACAGCCAAATTAATATCCAAATGGTTTCAAGACAATGCAATTCGAGTTCTCGACTGGCCACCGCAGTCACCTGACCTCAACCCCATTGAGCACTTATGGTCTATAGTGAAAAAACGAGTGGCCAGAGCAAAACCGTCAAATATAGCCGACTTAAAGGCCATAGTCAAAAAGGAATGGGATAGTATTACTCCAGATATTACACAAGGACTTGTAGAGTCAATGCAAAGAAGATGCCGTGCCGTGATACAAGCTAAAGGAAGTCATACTAAATATTAAGTATGGGGTGTGAATAATTTTTTGTTATTTTTCAAATTCGTTTCTTTTTAATAAATTTAAGTTTTAAAACGACTATTTCGCATGGTTTTAGTTCTTTATTTAACAACGAACAATATATATTTTTTTCCAATCGATTTAAGACGGTTTGGTTAACAAATTCTTACCATGTTTAAAAAAATCGATGTTGGCTTTCTTGAAAAGAGTAAACCTTCCGATTAATTATGGAATATTATTTCATTCAAATGACTGGTTTGGCAGTAAACCATCGTGTTAACCCAGCTTTTGAATACATTTTCGATAGTTTCGTCCCCTATTTATGCTCTTGAGTGCCTGAATCGTCTTTGGATATGGTATCCCACTAAAATTGTTCGCATAGCATCGATCTTTAATGGTATCCCACTAAAATAAAAAGTCCAAAGGCGTCAAATCGCAGCTCCGTGCCGGCCAAGCAACATCACCAAAACGATTGATTACGCGATTATTGAACTTAGTGTGAAATAAATCGATTGTTGGACCGCTTGTGTCCCAATGTGTCCAAATTCTCAATTTGTCGCCATAGAAAATCGGTTATCATGCATCGGTAGCGCTCTTCTTTGGCTGAAACCATTTTTGTCATTGTTGTCTTGGAAGAAAAAGGGGCTAATAATGCCGCCGCTCCAAAAACCACATCAAACAGTCACATGATCAGGGTACATTGGTTGCTCTAAAGCCCAAACAGAAAAGCGGTAACGAAGCAGGTGGTCATTTTGCTTCAATTGCACCTTGTAAGCGAATAAGCGGAGATTTTTATGCACAATTCTCCTAGGCTAGTGCTGAGATATTTGGCGCACTTCGGGTTTAGGTGCACACTTTCGGCAACAGCTGCAATACTTTACGTTGAGTGCACAGGACGAACACGGGAATATGTTCGGTTATCACTCAGCAAACCAATTTCGACCGAAATTTATTTTCAAAATTCGCACTGTGTCGGAAACATAGCATACACTTTGGATGTAACTTTTCAATATTTCCCGACGTTGTTCAAGCGTATCGCTCCATTTCTTACCGCGAAAATATAATACTGTCAGTGTCAAAATAACATACCAATACATATGATTCAAAAAGAAACCAACAGGTACATACATACATATAGAAATACATAAGTCTTGAGTTTAATCGACAAACAAAAAGATAAATAAGTTCAAGAAACGTACGAGAAAGAGTATAGGATAGGGGGAGGAAATCATTCATTAAGAATTCCCATTCCTTTTCAACAAAAAGTTCAATGAAGATCAACAGATGTACATGGTGGAGGAAGATGGCCTTAAGTCCATCATGTCGCCCTTCATGGTGTCAGGTATCTACAAGAAGATCCCACGTTATTTGAAACAAAAGAATCCCCTGCCAAAGGGACATCAAAGAATGTCTTCATCTCCAAATTGTGGCGGCCGATGTATTTCTAGAGGAAGATAGAAGATGTGGAGGAATCGGTAGGTACAAGATAGTGTTAGGACGTGTATGATGTTCTCAAGCTAAACAACCGGGACAACATTTTTATTGACAAAGAGAAAATAAATAATCCGCCTACAGAACGAACTGAACCGTAAAACAATCTATAGATTCCTCACCCCAGAGACGCTTTGTTTAATCCACGAAATGATGGTCACCCTCATCGAAACATTCGGTTAAGTCGAAAACGGTGTAAACACCGTAAAAACAAAGATCTAGCCAAGGCTCCATGTTCCCCATCGCTTACTTACTTATGTGGCGCTACAGTTTGGGGTGAAACTGGGCCTCCATTAACAAACATCTTCAGTTAGCCCTGTCCTTAGTTAACTGCCTCCAGTTTCGCACCCCAAGTTTCGTTACGTCCCCTTCAACTTGTGCGCGCCACCTAAGGCGAGGTCTTCCTCTTCTGCGTTGTCCCTCCGGGTTGGAATCGAAGACTCTACAGGCCGGAGCATTTGTGTTCATCCTAGCCATCTTAAATGACTGATGCGCAATTTTTTGACTAGGTCAATGTCGCTGGACTGGGATGATCAAGGTCTTATATAGAGTCTCCTTAGTTGTTCGGGATAGGGCCTTACTACTCAATTGCCTTCTCAGCCCAAAGAAACAGCGATTGGCAAGAGTTATTCTTCGTTTTATTTCTGCCGAGGTGTTATTATCAGAATTGATAGCAGAGTCGAGGTGGACAAAGTCCCTTACTACCTCAATAGCTGTCGATTGTGAGGTTCTGTCCAATTCATCGATGTTGAGTGTCCTTTCTTGTTGACAGCATATACTTGGTTTTGCCCTCGTTTACCGTTAAACCCATTTTGGCAGCCTCCGTTGCAATACTAGTGACAGCCCTCTGTGTTCTCCCAATTATGTCGATGTCGTCGGCGTAAGCTAGTAGTTGCACAGACTTTTGAAAGATTGTGCCTCCGGTGTTGGCTTGTGATTTTCGCACAATTCTTTCAAGTACGATGTTAAAAAAGTCACATGACAGCGTGTCACCTTGTCTAAATCCTTTTTTGACATCAAAGATCTGGGTGAGATCGTTGCCGACCTTGATGGAGCAGCGAGAATTTTCCAACGTCATCATGCACAGGCGAACGAGTTTGGCAGTGATGCCAAAACTAGACATGGCTCTGTATAGCACATCTCTATAAATGCTGTCATATGCGGCCTTAAAATCGATGAAAAGATGGTGAGTATCGATTTGGAGTTTTTTCCAGGATCTGCCGAAGTGTGAAGATTTGATCGGTTGTGGACTTGTGGTCTGAAACCACACTGATAGGGCCCAATCAGGTTGTTGACGAAGGGTTTCAGACGTTCACACAATATGGCAGATAGGATCTTGTACGCGATGTTGAGGAGACTGATACCTCTGTAATTGGCGCAATTGAGTGAGTCGCCTTTCTTATGGATCGCGCAAACGGTGCTGAGATTCCATTCATCAGACATACATTCATCCAACCAAATTTTAGAAATGAATAGGTGTATGCTCTCTACCAGGTCATTTCCAGCTGCTTTGAACAGCTCGGCTGGTAAGCCGTCAGGTCCAGCAGCCTTGTTGGATTTGAGTTCGGATATTGCTATCCTCACTTCGTTTTGGTCAGATGAACGGAAGTTTTGGCTATCATCTTCTATGTTGAATGGTTCATTCTGCCTGACAACGGAATGTTGGTCTTCGTCGCCGTTATACAGTCTGCAGAAGAAATTTTTCCATATTCTCAACACCAACTTTGACTCTACTACGAGGTTGCCTCTCTTTTAGCTGCATTTGCTTGCCGGCATTCTTCGTCAAACCATGGGTTTCTTTGTGGTGGTCGAGCGAATTTTAGCACATCAGTTGCGGCATTTCTGATGGCATGTTCGCAGCGTTGCCATTGGTCCTCGGCATTTGATGCTGGTGGCATAGGAGTCGTAGCGAGATTTCGGGATATGCGTTCGGCAAAGGTTCTGGCGATCTCTTGCGATTGCAGCTTTTCAACGTTATATCTTCTCACAGTATTTCTTCTTTGTTGTGACGTTAGGGATCATTCGGGGTAACAAGGTAATGATTCGAGTCGATGTTGGCTGCTCGGAAGGTTCGGACATCCACAATACGGGAGGCATGCCTTACGTCGATCGCAATGTGATCAATTTGGTTGACCGTTTGATGATCGGGAGACAGCCATGTCCCCTTGTGGATATTGAGCTGAGGAAACCGTGTGCTTGCTATAGTAACGTTTCGCCCCGCAGCGAAGTCAATGAGCCTAAGTCCGTTTCCGGACGTGGTGTCGTGGAGGCTGTGCTTACCAATCGTCCTACCAAAGATGTCCTCCTATCTTGGCGTTAAAATCGCCCAGTACGATTTTAACGTCATATTTAGGACAATGCTCGTAGGTTTTGTCGAGGAGTTCGTAGAAACATTCTTTGGTGGCGTCGTCCTTGTCTTCTGTGGGAGCGTGAGCGCATATAAGGCTTATGTTGGCGAATTTAGCCTTGATGAGGATTGTCATAAGTCGTTCGCTCACGTGTCGAAAGCTTAAGACTTCTTGCCTAAGTCTGCCGCTTATGACAAATCCACATCCGAATAAGCGCTGTTTCTGCTCTCTATAGCAATCACCGTAATAGATGTCACAGTTTTTCATCATTTTTTTGCCCGGCCCATCTCATCGCACTTCTTGGATGGCGGTGATGTCTGCATTATAGCAGTCTAGGGCCTCTGCTAATTCTTCGACTGCACGCGGTCTGTTAAGGGTTCGAACATTCCACGTGTAGATCAGAAGATCGTTGTCCTTATTTCAATTGCTGGGGTCGTCAACAGTGAGTCCATCCATATCCGAGGCTTGTTTGTGTGTCGGAACTAATTTTCTTTTTCCCTGGTCGGGAAGTTACCCCTACGCACAGCCTCCAACCTGGAGGACCAGTTCCATGGTATACCCCTAGGACGAGGGGCCGGATTTCAGTGCTAAATCCAGTACCTCCATCGACTGCTATTCGAATGAGACGCTTTGGTCGTATCGTCAAATCCATGTGCCGCCACCTCGACCAGAGTCAAGTACATTGGAACGCGAAAATGCCGCTTTATTACTTTTACTTTTAATTCAAGACAGAGTACATCTGCAAACCACGGCCGCTCACTCTCTCCACACCTACATCACCGACTGTCAACGATCTAATGTAGTAAGGAATGAGGAAACTGGATCATGACTTACTACACCCAACTCAGCCACCAATGATTTATTACGACCATGCGATTGATAACGCAGTCGAGGCTGTGACCGTGAAGGATACGATGCAGGCAACGCCTATTCTGAATCTCTTACTGAACTTGTTCCAGTTCAATAGTACTTAGTATGAGGTGAAGACTTTGTGGATGTTTATGTTGTATATTTTGTTTTGTATAGTTAAGTATTAAGTAATAAAATCATTCTTCAATAGAAGAGTAGATCTAGTCCACGTACCCAGATTGTGGAATGAGGTAAAGGTGTCTTCATTCTCATTTTAGAAAGATAGAAATTTTACGCTATCCATTTGTTTAGAATTATTTCTTTATTTTTTTTTTTTTAATTGAATTCTTAAATTTTTACAAATCACAAAATAATCACCTTTCAAACAAGCTATCAAAAGAGCATCAACAATACTCGTCGCGTCGGTAAGGAAGCGTATTCGACGGATCCCACGATAGCACGATAGATATGCAAGATTCACGTGAATCGAATAAGTAAAGTGAATCTCATATCCGTCGGGTTCCACTACATATTTACTTATTACTTTGAGCTGCACTTCTGCATTGCTTTTACATACATTTTCATGTGTAAACAGCCTAATCCTTGGTTCTTTAAGTAGGTAAGATACTTTGAGTAGTTGATTTTTAATAATCGGTTACATAAATATGTACATTATGTCAAAGCCAAACACGTACGTTGACATGCACATATGTATATACATGTAGTTCAATAAAATCACTTCCTTTTTAAATAAAACAATTTGATGTAAAAGTTTATTCATAATTATTAATTATAATTCAAATAGTGATATCCAAATATGATCAAATAATCAGAGGAAAAAAAAAAAACGTTCAATGCTAATCGAAATACATAATAAATATAATTTTAAAATATTTTAAATAATTGATATACAATTTAAGATTCAAATCTCGACTTAGAATTTGATTGACTTTACTGACTTTACCTTACGACGTATTAAACGAGACTGACTCTGCAAGATTGCAATTTGTACATAGGTAACGCAAGCTCTATATTATTTTTTTGTTTTTAAGCTAACGGAAGGAACTTCATATGATCTTTACTTGTCGGCTGGACGTTTTCCTACACTCGGCGATCCTGATCTTCGACCGACCCGGGCGAACTGCAACAGCGGTCTTCAGTTTTTTTGGCTTCGTCATCGTCGTCATCTGAATGGTATATCTTCCAGAGCTTAATATAATCCGCTGACGTCGAGGAGGTAAGGTTTGGACCTTCATGCTCTTCCACTTTACGGACATCATATCTGTCATTGCGTTTGACTTTCAAAATTTGGTATGGTCCCAGGAATTTAGGGCATAGTTCGGTTCCAAACTGCGCGCGTTGGATAACCACAAGATCGCAGATTTTGTATTTGATACTCTTTTCTGCCACGGTTGTGCACTCTCTTGTTTTCCTCTTGAACTTTCTGAATCTCCAGCTTCGCTTGATGTCGCATTTCTTGGCGCTTCTGTTCAAAATCTAGACGAATCTTTTCTTCACGACTGCTCAACTCTTTCTTGGCCATGGTTAGCTAGAAGGCCTTGCAGTCTGTAAATATATCAAACTTTAATCCCAGCAGATAAACGCGTAGCTTCTTAAGGGATCACACAATAGCGAGAACTTCCAACTCATAACTTAAGTAATTCTTCTCCGCAGGTAAGGTTTTGAAATTTAGAAGGAAAACGGGATGAAAACAATCGTCGTCGCCTTTCTGTAGAACAACCGCCCCATATCCTTCCTTGCTGACATCCGTATGCAAACTGCGTAGAACGAGTGGGATCAAAGAGTCTCAAAACCGGCTCTTCACATAATTCATGTTTTAGATTTTGAAAACATTCTTCCTCAGTTTTTTCCCAAGTGAACTTTGCATTTTTTTTGTCATGACAGAGAGTGGCTTGGCTAACAGGGCATACCCTGATATGAACTTCCGGAAAAATCCTATGAGATCCAAAAAGCTCATCACATTCCTTGTTACGGGAAACTTCCTTATCGAAGAAACTGCACAACTTCTGTCAGAAACTGGCATTTGTTCCCATTTTATCAATAGGCCATTTCGACTACACACACTCAAAACTTTCCTTAAATCAGTTTTCGAAAAATAGAATTTATGAAACCCTGGAAAACTGACGGAAAGTTACATAACCCAAACGGAACTTTATTAAATTCAGATTTTCCGTCCGGTATGACGAAGGCAGTATACTTGGGTCCTATATCCCAACATGAAAAAATTCATTTTTAAAGCCAAGTGTTGAAAACACCTTAGCTTTATGTAGATTTTCAAGAACTTCCTCAATATTAGGTAAAGGAAACCTGTCTTTAATTAATTTGGAGTTCAACTTTCTGTAATCCACACAAAGTTTGCTGCTTCCATCTTTTTTCTTGGCTACAGGATTAGCATACGTTGACGTACTCTTCCGAATAATTCCTTCGTTTAGCCACTCTGAAACCTGCCGCTGTACTATCTTCTTCTCTAATAGCCTTCTAAATAGCTCTTTGATGATTTGGAATTTCGTTCTCCAGGGAAATTTTCATTTCAATTTCTATGTAATCTTCTTCCTTTTGCGGATGATAAGCTTCTACCATAGATAATATTTGTTCTCTAAATTCGCAATTTGAAATGTTATCCAAACTCTCTGGATACGACTCGCAGTTTATTATGCTAACCTGTGCTAAGAATGTGTCTTCTGTATGAACTTTAGAAATGGTAGGTTTCCTGTTTTCGATAACTAACGAAGCATTCGCGAAAAAATTCTTGCCGATGAGTATGTCTGTACTAAACCAATCATTCGGAACGACGTGACACAGAAAGTGGTAGGACTCGAAATCAATAACAGCATAAATGGTTATAGCACCTAAAGTTGTTTTGCTGTTTTGGTCGAATCCAAGGTTATCTTTTAGGTCTTTTTTCATAATGCAAATATCGCTCCCAGTGTCTATAAGTCCACCATACTTCTTCCCACCCACAGCTACTTGGATTAAAAAATCAGGCACATCTGCTCTAAATATGCTAACGGTGGCTTTTTCGGGACATTTGGGAGCAATGTTCGGACACAATGGAAATTACAATGGAAACAACTCATTCCCTTCAACTTATCGGGACAGTTGCTATGACTATGTGACATAGCCCCACAATTTGTATATCGCTTCCACTTATGAGAAACGTGGTCCTGCTTTCTAACATTGCTGCAAACTCTAATTCTTTTTCTTCTCCTTATCCTGTTCATCTTTCATTTTCACGTACGCTCTCAAATTTTCTTTGAGTTGGTCAAAAAGTATGCTTTTGTTCATAACGTTGTCTGGGATTCCACTTATTATATAGCCAATCAAATGCGAATCCTCGACCTTACCCTTGCTGCTATTTTCTTAAGCCGGTAAAACTACTCTAAGTAAAATTCGGATACATTTTTTTTCGATTTCGCTTAACATTCTCTGTTCCTTTACTCCCGAATTCCTGAGTAAGAAACTCCTTCAATTTCTGCCAACTGGAAATGCCCGACTCTGACTCAACTGCTAATTTACCTGCCCCTGACAACAATCGCTTCGCATATACATATGAATTGTTGTACCTCATTCCAACGACAAACCAGCGAAACACTTTCGAAGTCTGATACCCATAAATAATTCGACGTCCTTAGATTCCCCATCAAACTTTTCTAGAGCTTCTCGACGTCTTTAAATGGGTAGTTGTACTGTACAGGCTCACGTTTTACAGACATAGTTGAAGAAAACGAAGCAGACGATGACAAAGATGATGATTCAGGGTTTACAAATAAATCTTGTAGTTGTTCTTTTTCTTGTAGTTGTTTGGTGGTTAAAGATTCCATATCTTCACGGGTATTCATTTAATTATAATTGTAAAAAGTGATTCGTGCGAGTAGGAAACTTTTTCTCGAAAACATCTATGAAAAGAAGTAATCAATAATATGGAGCGGAATCGAGACATCGGAATGGTTCGAAACAACATCAGGAGTAAGACATATGTAGATGTGCACTTAGCCCGAATTGCTTTGCCATGTACCTTGACGACCTTGTAGAACTTTGTTCCTGGCGGAATTGAGTTTTGTTGAATACATATGTATAACGAATGATTATTATTCGTCTTGATTTGTACTCCCAATTATGGAATCTTACGGTAAACCTAGAAAAATCAAAAATAATTTTTAAAAAGGGATCATCTGGTAGCAGATAATGTAGAAACAAGAAGTGGCATTTCAGCAGACAACCTATTGAAACGTTGAAACAGTGCAAGTATCTTGGAGTGATATAATCACTTGTAATCTCAATATGGAACCTCACTTGAAAGACGTTTTTCAAGCGGTAGCTAAATCAAAATAATGGTGTATGCACCACAATCTTGGGGATACAACCAGTAAAAAACATGGAGAAGCTTAGTTATATGATAAACATAGAAACAGGATTATCACCACTATTCTTCAAAACCTTGAAACTGCATGTGGACTACCACATTAAAGTTCTAGAGATGCCTGATGCTAGACTTCCAAAAGTCATTGCAATGAGGATAATTAAAAGGAGAACCCTGTGGTATAAGAAATTAGAGGAACTTGCAACGTATTGCCGAATAGAATTTAATTTCGTAGGAGGAACTGGAAGATACTCCAATAAAGTGCTTTATAATTTCATTGAACAAGTGGTCGAACAGTATAGATAGTTCGATAAGAACTACTTCAACAATAGCAATAGCAAAGAACTAATATCGTCTTTATTTAAAATGAAAGGAAAACTTATACGGCTTAATTGTATTCTCCATCGTCCTGACTTATCAGTAAGGGCAGATGTTATCCATTTCATTGGCAGATGCCTTATTTTTAAAAAAATACGAAGACACTTTAGGTAGTGACGCGAAATCAAATGAAGAAGTTTTAGCAGTGCTCAACTGCAAAAGCGATGTTAAAAAACTTTTTTAGTATTATCAATCAGCAATAATCTATCGAAACTAAATTATAAATGAGAACCTGTATAATATCAAAAACCAAGAAAAAATGTATTTCACATATCACACTATTTATAATTCAGAGTTTTATAAAGCACAATTGTTATTAAATGTTTAATCTATTGTCAATCAGGCAGACGGCAATGCCATTCTAATCGATTTTGTGTTAATTAACTTCTGTAAAATGAGTAAAAGAAATAATAAATCAATTATCTATCTACATATCTATATTTTATAACGAAATAATAAAATTCGGAAGTTTGCCAATATTGTGTGGAACTAGATGGCGCCAGTAAGGAAGTATTGCTGATTATTTATAACTCTACGACACTGTGGCTTTGGCGTTGAATTAATTTATTTTTTTGTTATGTTTTTTGTTATTAATTAACGATTCACTATAATACTAAAGGCTATTTGACTTTTTTTCCAGACCGTGTTGATTAGGTTTTTTTTTTTTATTTCGGGTGTACGAGTGTGCTTTGACCTACTATACGTGTGTCTGTCCTTTCAAAACGATAGCTTTAGTATTTCCGAAATATAAATTTCTATCACCGTTTGAACTCATCGAATTCTTACTAAAGAGGTAAACAATTCTTAGAAATTCATTCAATTGAGATGCCGTTTACCTTTGACTTGTTTATCAGTATGAACTCGGAAAACTTCACATCGCCGTTGCCAATAGCGTGGTGTACAAACAAGTCTCTATGTGTACACATATGTACATATGTAGTTCGTTTTCTTCGGGTTTCTTCACAACAATCATGGAACTTTTATCGGTTACACAAGTTGACTGATTTCCTCCTACTACATTCTATGACTCAATTGTAATGTTTCGGGATTTCAGAGTGTAAATGAAACAAGTATAATAAAAGAGACTACGATATTGAAGAATTTTGCTATTAGAGAACAATTTTGTAATTATATGTGTACCTACATATGTATATTTGTTTGTTCCTGTTGTTTTTGCTGTAAAATTTTCCTTTAAGATGAACTGTTCCAAATCGGTGTAATGGAATTAAATAAATCACTTGGATTATATACGTTCATAAATACATACATACATATGTACATGTATTGTAATATATGTTTCGAAACGTTCTTTTTACTTTAAACTTTTCATGTATGTATGAATGTATGTACATACATACATACATACATATGTACCTACTACCAAGCTTAAAGCTACGATTAGAATATATGACACAGTGCAATACGTATAGCATAAAATGTATGTTATATGCCAGGGGATATTAAAATGCTTTATTACATTATGTACATGAAAAAGTTACAAATTCAAACTGGCAACAAACGAAGTCAGTTGCTTTCGAATCATACAGTTAGCCGAATGCACTGGCTTCATATTAGATTGTATGGCAAAGCTACCTAAAACGTAACTTCACAGCTTATGAATGGACTGGCATTATATTACATTGTGCGGCAGTTCAACACAAATGAAAATTCGGAATTAGCTTTTGTCTTTGCAAAATTAATGACAGCTGCCTTACAATTTGTTTCATTTCTATTAATTTAATTTTTTTCGGGTTACATTACTTTGATTTTCTTCTCTGTGCAACTTTACGAAGTTTGTACTCGGAACCCAATCATCTAAATCGGATGTCATAGAATCGCAAGTCGAGTGTAAAGAAAAATTCACGTTGGCTACAATTTTATAAAAAAACATGCAGCTACCAAGCGTGGTGCGTTACTGCGCCTCAAAAAGAACTACATACATGTTTTTTTGGTATTATACTAAAGCAAATAATAAATTGTTTACCAATGAAATCACTTGAACGAATTTTTCACTGTTGTTATGCCGACGCATATATTTTTTTTCTCGCACTTTGCAGTTCAATGGTTTACCATTTTTGAGTTTGCACTTAAATTTACATAGAGCGAAAAGCTTGTCCTACTCAAAATGCAGTTGTGGGCAAACCGATTTTGACCAAACATCACTCTCGGCCAATACCGAAGATTGCCTGAAAATTTGAGTTCAATCGGTTCGGTGCTTTCGAGGTTCATAGGCATACATTCAAACACGGGCACACCGCGACAAAAAGATAGCACATTTACATTTTTTGTGTTTATATTGTTTATAAAAAAAAAAGAACATTTTTTTCACAATTTCTGTACATTTAAGTGATAACATGATAAAATAGTAATTTAAAAATACAAAAACGAAAATAAGTATTCAATACATAAGAAATTAATACAGAAAAATTATGATAAACTTAAAAATTCAAAATTTTAGTAATGAGTGGATCCTCCTTGCTTTTTCAAAACCTCCGTCATACGCCGTGGAAGCGATTTAAATAATTTTTTTATATCCTTGGTATTGCTGCCCACTTCTCTGCAATGCTCTTTTTGAGATCCTCAATTGTGTCGTACTGCCTATTTTCGGCGTAGACTTCTCTCGCAAGATATCCCCAACAATTCTCAATTATGTTCAGGTCAGGGGAGCGAGCTGGCCATTCCAGAATTTTAACTTCTTTCTCTCGAAAAAACTCTTTCACAACCCTGGCAGTGTGAACGGCTGCATTATCTTCCTGAAAAATCATGTGACTTTTAGTAAATCGTTGCTCCGAATTAGTTACAATGTTCCCAATCAAATCTAAGTAGCCAAGGCTGTTCATTCTTGACGGAACGAACCTTATTTCAGTTCTTCCATAATAGCCAATTCCGGCCCATATCATTACGCACCCACCTCCATGCTGGCGACGACTTAGAATTTTTTGGTTTTTTCGCAAATCGTGATAATAATAAGACCACCCATCTGGACCATCCAAATTAAATTTTTTTTCGTCTGTAAAGAGAACATGACGCCATCTTTTTGTCCACTTAATGTGTCCTTCGGCAAACTTAAGTCTTTCCTCTCTATGTTTTTTTGTAAGTGGAGGCTTTCTCTGCAATTTTTTGCGTTTACTGGTTTCAGAGTTTTTTAAAATCCTCTGGACATTGCGAACATTAGTTTTAACGCCTGCTTTTCTGCGATTTTTCTGGCAGTAAGGTCGGAATTAGATGCCGTACGCAAAATGGCTCGTTTTTCCCTGGCTGTTACAGACCTCGGTCGTCCACTACTGTGAGCTTTGCCATAATTCCCGGGATCTTTAATCAAATTCATGATAACTTTTCGACTTCTGCATAAATGTTTTGCGATTTCACAGATTTTCATACCCTCTTTATGAAGATTGAGGGCTACTTGAACTTCGCTACTGTTAAGCCGTTTTCCTCTACCCATTTTCAACTAAAAAAAATGGTATTTAATTTTTAAAAGGACGAACAACTAATTTTCTTACAAAAAATAAAAATACATCCGCCGGATCGATAGCTCAAAGTAAACTGAACGCAAATTCATCATACTGTGCTATCATTTTGTCGCGTCACATATCCTCTTTTTCCAAATAACGGTGAAAAACTTTGAGTGTTTTTACCCTGCAGTCAACGAAATCCACTCAAACAAATTCATTCAACTACTTCTCAAAACTAATCGAGTAGACAATTATCCAGATTCATTGCTAGATGTATTTTTTTTAAAATAATATGAATGTGCTATCTTTTTGTCGCGGTGTGTATATAGAAGAAATAAACGGTTCGAGATAT
Organism: Xylota sylvarum; assembly: GCA_905220385.1. Taxonomy (NCBI): domain Eukaryota; kingdom Metazoa; phylum Arthropoda; class Insecta; order Diptera; family Syrphidae; genus Xylota; species Xylota sylvarum. The sequence continues at coordinate 40,125,508 of LR999959.1, forward strand.
TATGACAAAAAACAAAACAAATGTCCCAAAAGTTGAAAATTTGTCCGATATGGGCATTTTTCAGAAAGTAGTCGCCTGGTGTCCTGGATGCTAAAAAAATCACCAAACGGAGACTTTAGTCCGATTCGGTCCATTATACTTCCAGGCAGATTCATTTTTTTTTTGTTGCAGTAGTTCCAGAAACCTTGATTATATGCATTTCTCTCACATGGTTTGGTGGCTGTGTGGGCTCAAATCTACAGAGTTCGGATCACAAGCATACGCACTATCCCATCCCCTACTTAATTTGAATTTGAAGAAAACCCATTAACCTCTGGCATAATTCGGGTATTTTTCCTAGAAAAAAAATTCTTTCCTGGCGTCTCTATAAAAAAAAAAAAACATAAGAAGTTACAATCCGTTTGGAATGTATCCTTTTTATGCAGGCCAATAAAGTACTAAATTTTTTTTCTCGAATTACAACGATAACTTCAAACTTTTGAGGATGCTATATGAAAAATTTCATCAAAATCGGTTTTTTAATGAAAACGCACCAAAAGTGGGCGTGGCTAATGATAATGTACGGGTGAATTGTAGACAATCTGAATATCTAATTATTTGGTTTTAATAATAGTTTTTGATTTCATGTAAATTAGTGAAGTTATGAAAAAGTGGGCGTAGCAGTGGGCGGATTTATTTTTCAAATGTTTACACTTTTACTGCTTCTGTTTCCCAAAAACTTTTTAGATATGAAGTTTTATCCTCTTAGCTCAAAATTTAAGGTCCAAAAAGGGGTGACATGCGATTTCAACCGATTTCGCTATTGATACTGATCACGAATATGTTTATCTTTCTTGTTACAATATATATTTATCTCTACACAAACTATGTGTCAGCCTTAATATTCCCCCAGGATAGAGTATAAGCACCAAAAAATAATACGACATGCATAAAAATGAGCACGTGTGAAAAAGAAAAGTTTTTTGTTTTGTATTTAGATCATATGTATGTATGCATATCCTGTTTACTGGCATAAACTTAATGTATAAATACTTTTTGTGAAGTTACGTGGCAGGATTGTTTGAAAAACTAAAATAAACTTTCCTGACCAATATATTTAAAACTTTAAAGTTTAGCTGAAACATTTGTGTCGTGACCAAGAATAACTTCTAAAAACTGCATAAGTTTGGCTTAACTTTATACACATACCACGTTTGGGTTTAACAGTAGCCATAATAACACAAATCACATGTTTCGTGCATAGATTTATGTAACGGAAGAGGAGGTCGTTCGTTTTTCCCCGTATGCGAACAAAGCATGGTGTTGATGTATATTTGTTATTAACCAGTCAAAAAGTTAGTCCTAAATTGGTTTGTTTCCTAAACTTATAGTGATCTTATGACTTATTTCAGTAGATGACGAATTATCGTTACTTGTACTGGCGACTATTGTGAAGAGTTATGTCTAAAATAAAACATACATATATTAAAACTCGTCGGTTATCGTTTCACGTTATTGAAAGGTTCGTATTCACGTTACTGGATAGCTGATGTAAAAATGTCTGTGTTCACGTTAGTGGATAGTTTGCGTTATCGTATAGTCACGTTACCGCGAGTGTACTATAGGGCAGCCAGGGATTTCCTGGCCCGTTCGACTATGTTTTCTCTTCAAAGAAGCTTGCGGTCAACCTTTAGGCTTAGGGGGGTGCCTCTTAACTTTGGGAAATTAAAGTCAGGTATTTTATGTTTTCTTGTAAAAAGGACCAGCTCAGTCTTCGTCGGTTTAACGGAAACACCACAGCTTTCAGTCCAGCTTGTCAGTTTATTGAGATCAGACTGCATGACATAGTCAGCTGGCATAGTAATAAGTAATTAATAATATTCCCCTTTGCATTCCTTAATACAAAAGCTATGATCTTCCCGGTTGAACTTTGAAACCATCGCTACTAACATTTGCTTTGTTTTTGTTTCAAGTACGTAGTGTATAGTCAACTTAGAGGGGGTCGGTCTCTCTTGCGACTTTCAAGCTAAAACGCACCAGAAAACAGCAGTTCTTCCCCGTCGCTCTTTAGGTGTATAGGTGCTTCCATACAAATTATTTGGGAGCTCACGGACACATTCTTTGAGCAATGGGCATTTTTATGGGCGCAGCTATCTTGGTGTCAAAAATTGATTACCAATGAATTTTTTGTTGATTCGAAAATGCAATTTGAAAGTGCTATAACTCTTAAATGAAAGTATCTAATTGCAGCATCCAATTCAGTGCAGTAAGACCAATCAATTGACATGAACAAAAATAGTATAGAGCTGAATTATTTTTTGCCATTCTTGGGGTAAATTTCATGGAACAAACCAAAAAGTAAATTCATCTCTCAATTATCCCACACTTGCAAAACTTAATTCACACTAATGGAAATTCAATCAGCTGATGATTCATGGGAGATGATTTAGGATCCGCCCATTTGCGGGTTGTAGCGTGCACGGGATGACAAGTTGGCTATGTGTTTAATCTGTGGTTGCGTCCAAGTCTTATTAAATGCATGCATGTGTCAAGCATTTGCAGTGGACGGTTGTTGACGTTTGCGGTCGATTGTAAATATTTTAATCATCAAATGTGCCTAAATTTTAGTGAAAAATCTGCAATATTTAATCCGTCTTTAATCCGAAACACTTTTTTTTTGTTTTTAAATACACCCAAGATGTTTTATATCAAAAGCAAAATGAGGCGCTCTTAAAGAAAAACCTTTTACTGTAATTAGGTACAAAGTTAAATGGATGAATGCACAGAAAATGTTGAATTAGTCACTTAAAACAGTATTAATGGCAATATCAATGTCAGGACAATAATATTATCTTTCTTAGCAGTCCCACACACTCTTTTCTGCCTATTGGATGGTGGAATTTTCAGGAACTCGTCATCAATTTCATTTTTCGTGCTTCTTAAAGTTTAATAGTTTTATAAACAACAAAGAAATAAGCGACTGAGCAGACTGTAATGTCAAAGAAGCAAAGTGCTCCTAAATCAGCATTATTTAAAGTCATTATTTTTAATAAATGGAAAGGTCATGGCATCTAATAAAATTGCTGCTAAAACACACACTGCTCTGACTCCCGAATAATAAGCAGGAATAATAAAATTGCGTTACTCGTCAACTTCCATGCAAATGTTCCGCAAGCCGATGTAGAATAATTTTACCTGTTTAGTCTTTTAAATCCACATGGTTACCATAAACATCATTCTACATAAGTACATATACATATTTTGAAACTAACTTATGTCTTAATTCTGTAATAAAGTAGCTTTTGTCCTGTGCCGAGAAGAATTTTTATGCTGAGTGTTTGCTATTTTAGTTAATGACCCCCTTCAAGCGCATCGAATTATTTATGCTGCCATAGTAAAGCAAATGAAGACCACAGAATAAATATGAATTTTGTTTTGAAAAGTAAAATTTGAAAGTTGAACTTGGTGTATTTCCAGATATTATTTTTTGTGTTCTTAATTTTGATTTGATTCTTGTTATACAATTTTTGTACCTGTATGACGGCACTAGCAATCAAAACACGGAGAACGAACTTCGGTTTGCAAAATTGAGGGAATCTCAAAAATATTTTTTAATGTACAAATAAAACTAAATGTAAATTCGACAAAATAAACCTTATATGCGCCCATGCTCTCACAGATGAAAAGGACGACGCCACGTCCGGAAACGGACTTAGGCTAATTGACTTCGCTGCGGAACGAACCGTCACTATACCAAGCACACGGTTTCCTCATCTCAATATTCATAAAGGGACATGGCGGTCTCCTGGTCACATTGCGATCGAAGTACGGCATGTCTAGTATTCTGGATACCTTTCCGAGCAGAAACACCGACTCGGGTGACTACTTTGTTGCAGCCAATGTACGAATGCGGATATCCCAAACGCCACAACAAAGAAGAGATACTGTGAGACGATATAACGTCGAAAAGCTGCAATCGCAAGAGACCACTAACAATTTCTCCGAACGCGTATCCCGAAATCTCCTATGCAATTCCTATGCAGCGAAAATAAAATGCCGAAGGTCAGTGGCAACGCTGCCAACATACCATTAGAAACGCAATATCCAAACTTAAGTCCAACAAGGCTGCTGGACCTGACGGCTTACCAGCCGAGCTGTTGTAAGTAGCTGGAGATGACTTAGTAGAGAGCATACACTAACTCATCTCTAAAATTTGGTCAGCCTAATGAATGGATTCTCAGCATCGTTTGCCCGATTCACAAAAAAGGAGATCCCCTGAGTTGCGCCAATTACAGAGTCTCCTTAACATCGCGTACAAGATCTTATCTGCTATACTCTATGAACGTCTGAAACCCTTCACAACACCCTGATCACCTATCGGTGTGGTTTCAGCGCATGAAAGTCCACATTCGATCGAATTTTCACGAGAGATCCTGGATAAAACCCAAGAAGTCCAAATCGATACGGTTTCACTAAAAAAACTGATTTTGATAAAATTGTTCATGTAACATACAAGCTGTCTTGCAATGCGTTTGTAACTTTTGAGTATTTTTCTATATCCTTCTAATTACATTGTGGTTTTACGTTTATTTTCAAAAATCTACAATTCAATATTTAATCTTTGAATATTTTTCACACAATCATCTCATACTCTCTGGAGCCTTTTTAACACGCTATGAACAGCAGTAATTGATTGTTGGTTCATTATTGTAATTTATTTTGTTCATAAATATAATAAATATTAAACTTACAATTTAAAAATTTGAAATGGATCGAGAATTGAAAAAGTGTGTTAAATTTTATCCAGTGGACATTTCCACAATTTTTAAGATCTGGGAAGGTCTGTATCATATCGTACATGATAATAATACTCACAGTGTTGTCAATTAAACCTTATTTCTTTTAACGCCTATTACAAATAAAATAATCCGTTTATAAACTCAAATTCTTGTGATATTGTTCACTAATTCTTTGTTTTATTTGCTTAAAGGCCTCCCAAGCGTGTATTTCTGAGCCGATCACAGAGTATCCTTGCGATTAAGAATTTCTTTATGTTTACTTAAGTTTTGTCTTATGTCTTCCCATAGAAATTAAATCACTTTTTCTAAATATCTTATCATCTTCAAATCCAAACTGCGATCTTCAACATAAATGTTATTCAATGCTGTTATTTCCATTTATTGAATGAATAAATGAATATTAAATTAATTTTTTTTTTGTCAACTTACGATGGATGGATTTAGTTCTCGGGAACAAGAAATATTTTCGGTCAACATTTTTTCCTCAGAATTTCCGATATATATATATATATTTTAGAGAGATTTCGAACCACACCACAGTGTTGGGTCTCTTTTCGTCTCTCTTCCACAATCCATCTTCGCCCGATAGTCTCTCTGGCTTTGATTCCTCGTGTCAACGCTAGCATCTGGGTATCTACCCAGTGGCTCCACAGGATCTCCCTTCTTCTGCTTGCTAGCGCCGGACATTGACACAATATATACACTGCAGTTCCGACTTTCTCCATTCATAGTTCACAGATGACATCCTCCAGAAGACCCATCTTCATAAGGTGATACCCGAAATATCCATGACCTGTAGATAACGCTACCACCCATTTCAGTGTTCTTCGCCCTAAGCTTAGAACTTCCCTATGAGTGGTGCCAATTGGCATTTTAATAGCCATTTTCGCCAGCCTGCAACCTTTCACGGTTAACCACCTTCTCTGGTGTTCCCTCACGGCCCAGGTACTAATTAGGCATTCTACCATCCCTTTGCCAATTGCAGCGAATGCTTCCGGACCAGAGAATTTCAAGGTCAACCTTGCTTTGCTAGAGAGTCGACCTTTTCGTTGCCCTCTGTTCCTACGTGCCCTCTCACCTAAAGCGGCGTCATCTCATTTCGAGATGAGCACTCATTGAGTTTATGAACACAACTGTCTGAATTTAGTACGGGGTTAAAAAAAGCACCCTTTAGGTATAACTGCAAGTAAAAATAAAGTGCACGACTGGGTCGTACGTACTTGCACCTTATTTTATAGGCACTGAAATTCAAAGTTTATGTATGGTGTTCAACTGAATTATAGAAAACGTCAAGGACTATTAATTTCATTTTACCAAATTTTTCGATTTCTAGTAAAAATTTTGAAAAAAGGTACATTTTTGAAAAGTGGGCGTGGCAGTTCCAAAACTTGTCATATCTTTGCTTTTGTCATACCCACCTCAGATATTAATTTTAAGCTCAATCCCTGAAGAAATAGCCGAGAAACAGCCAATTTCTAAAATTACCGTTATATGCATTTTTCGCGCAAAACGTGGTATGCCACCTTATAGCATATACCTAAACTAACTCACATATGAAATTTTCGAGAAAATCCATTTTTAGTGAAATCGGCCTTAAGTAAAGTACCTTTAATTTTGAGGTTAGAATGAAAATTCCAATTTCGCCTCTAGGGATTATCCCACAGACCCCAGATATGAAGTTTGAAGCAAATCCGCTAAGCCGTTTAGGCTGCAGTCGAATAGACAGACAGACAGACTTAATTGGCGGACCCACTTTTTTGGACTTCTCCATCATAGTAATGTCAAGTTTGATTAAAATCTCGAGTTCGAAATTTTTCACGAAACCAATACTTGCCCTATAGGTATAGGTGCAAGTAAAAATAAAAACTTATTAATATACAAGAAACACTTCTTCGATGCCGTGGTTCACAATGCGGATTAGGATTAGACATAAGGTAGGTCGGATCCTCCGAGTTAATTGCGGTATCTCCATAAATAATTGACTTTGATTTACTTTAAAAAACTATAAAGTTAATTAAATTGAAGAAATGATAATTTTTAATAATGACGGCATTTATTATTTAATTCGCGTGGTTACAAAATTTCAGATTTACGTAAAGTAAAATGACTTTCGCAAACCTCTACAAACCTCCACCTTTATCTTTGTACTTCAAGCGTTCCATTTGCTTGAACCAATTGTGTTATGCAAGTGGCCACAGAAAAGTTAATTTTCTTGAAGTATAAGATGGCTGTACTTTGTTCAAAAACACTTTTACCGGCCAGCTGGCAAATTGGAGAAGAATCCAAACTTGAGGATTAAAAAAATTTATTAAAAAACACCACGTAACTCTAATCATATCATAAATAAGCAATTATGACAGTCGTACATGAAGATATTCGGAATAAAATGACGTTAAATATCTGTACGGGATTTGGGGCTTAGATTCTCACAACCATTCGTGTCGGACGTGGTATATTTTCACACGATTGGAAGGAGCATTGTGAAATTTATGCCCTCGAATGTTTGTCAGACGCTCGCGAGATGTGGAACCTTTAAAAAACGTTTGTGTTTTCTGCGTGTTTGTGTTTATCATTCTAAATCGATGTAATCCAAAATATATTTTCAAATCGAAGAACAAGAGCGTATCATAATGTATAAGGTATCTCTTTAAGCATGCAATAACATAAGTTCCCAAAAAATGGTATAGTCCACTCAGGTGAATTTCCCTAAGAGCAAACAAATTTGTGTACATTTCCTTTCAATTTTTCCTACGTGTGTAGGTTAAAAAAAATACATTTCCCAATCGATCTAACTATGTAAAACTAAATGATATTTTAAATGTTCAATCGGATAAAGATCCGGTGATTGTTCTTATTGATCCTATAGGTTAGGAGTAGTAGAAAGCGACAGTTTTCCCAAATGCTATGATTTGTGCTTAGTTTCATTGTCCTATTGGAGTTTCAGACACTAGCTGAATCAATAAATTTCAGATTTCCAATACTAGATGCTATACATCCGTCAATGGGTCGTACCATTATTTTCCCAATAAATATAAATATTATATTTTGGGTACCCTAGCAGATGATATTTCAGTTTTTGAGTAAAGATACGTTTACAATGCGTTGGAAAATTCCCTTTCTCGATGGTTTCTTATATTTGTTTACCAGAAAATTAAAGCAAACGTTTTATAATAATAATGTCTATATAATTCCAACGCCCATATTAGGGGGACTATCTTTAAAAAAAATCGTTGAAATCTGGCAAATACATATCTACATATGTACATTTATAAATTTGAAATTGAGATAGTTTCACCAAAAATATAATTCCACGCCCACATTTACTAGAGTTCTTGTGTTTCGGTTGCATTAAAACTTTTTTTATGTTATTTGTTCTAACATTTTTACTTTAATTTAAATAAAATTATTTATTATTGTTTATATATTATTGTTTTGATTTACAGAAGTTACAAAGGTTGAGTTTAAAAATAATCAATTTGCAATGCAAGTCTTTGAACTCTCCATTTGACATCAATTCGAGATACATATGTATGTATTTATAAAAAAGGTTCGAATTTTCAAAGCTCTTCTTCAGTTGTAAAAGAATAATCGTCTTATCTTTGACTAAATACCCGTTTTATGTCTCATTTCATAAAAGACGAGATGTAGTTTTAATAACTTTAATAGAATAATTAGATATATTGCATATACATATTTATGTACACTTTTCTCAATATTCATATGTAGGCCTAAATTTCCGTATGTTTCCGTATTACCATACCTGTAACTTGGGTGTTTCCATCCCTTTGTGATGACGACACATTACGAAATAAACTTATCACCGCTTTTCTGAAATTAAAACATGAACATGCATTTGTTATTTATAATTTTACACATTTTCAAAATATTTTTATAAAAAAGAAATGTACATATACATAGATTAGGTTAGGTTATGTACTTATATACATGCCCGTAAAGTATACACATGTTGGCGTACTTCTTGATGGTAGTAAAATGTTTATTAAATGAAATAAAATAAATAACATTTTAAATATCTTGTAAATAAAATATAGCTTGTAAGAGACTTCCTTGCAGTGCGTATTCAGCCGAACTAATATCGTCAATCGTCAATCGTCATCTTGTCAATCAAAATAAAGTGCACAACTGGGGCGGACGAGTACCTACTTAAACCTTTTTGCTTTAAATTTATAAATTATTAAGGTATGAAATTCCACTTATTTTCATATGTATGACACCTAGTAAAGTGGGTGTAGTTCTACTGGTATAACTTATAACTTAAACATCCAACATGAATTATAGAGAATTTTACCAATAGACAGATATGGCGGAGCTACTTTTTTTAACCTTTCCATTATAGTAATGTCAAGTTTGATTAATATCTCAAGTTCGAAATTTTATAGGTGCAGATGCAAATAAAGCTCGTTCCTGGGATAATTTTAGCTCTGTCTTCAAAGGGATTCGAACCAAACCTTCAGAAGATTTTCATACTAAGACATAACTACGCAGTAATTGTAGATTTCATTAAAAGACACATAAAGCTTGCCTAATCAGTAGATACAATTATGGGGTTAAGTCTCCGTGGTGGACCTCTGAAATATGTAAGCTTCGACGTGAAGTTAGGAAGCTGTTTAATCAAGAGAGCGCTTTAGGAACCCACTTGACTAAGTTCTCTATAAGAGCGCAGTATAAGGAAATTTAAGTTTGAGGTTAGGTCCGTGCCCAGGGACCCCCCAAGGCGGAATATTATCACCACTACTGTGGCTCATCGTAATTTTGGGTAAAGAGTGGTTTAGTGTCATAGCTCATGGAGATGACATTTCGATATCAGGAAAGTTTCTTCTTAATAGTTAAAAACCTGAAAATTTGCAAATCACGCCAAATGCTTGGGGGTTATTTTCGACTGAATATTCAATACCGCGATAGGGATTACGGCTAAGGGAATCCTTATATCCGGTCATAACACAATTGCTGGTAATTCGGACTACATTGTCCTCTATCTGGACTTTAACGTACACAACCAGGATTCCTACCAGAAGTGCTTTCGGAACGGGAGAAATTTTAAACAAATCTGCGACATAGATTTACTCAGACGGATCCAAGACAGCGTTTGAACCAGGTGCGGGAGTTTACTTCAGTGCACTGGATATTTGTATTATCACCCGACTGCCGGACCACTCTAGTGTATTTCAAGCAGAAGTCACAGCAGTCTGAGAAGCCGGGACCTGGCTTTCAATTAACTCGGTAAAGTGCAGCGCTAATGTTTTCTACATAGATAGTCAAGCTGCGGTAAAAGCCTTGGAATCGCCAATAATTCGATCCAAGTTGGTAAAGAAATGCCGCGGATCTTTTAACGAGATCGTATGACGTGATATTCCAGGTAATTGCAAACCGAACCTCCCTGACAATAGGTGGGACCGTCAGCACCTATTAAATCGACAAAATTCCAATTAAATACCGCAGCCATTAGAATGGCACACAGTAGGTGGAACAGTATCAGCACATGTCTCATTTCGAAACAAATCTGGCCAGATCTGGATTGTAGGAAAACCAGTAGAGTTATTTCCGTCAATAAACCAAATCTAAGATAGTTGGCGCAGACATGGTAGGCACACATGCCAGAAGGCTTGGTGCTCCCTTCAACGATTTTTGTAGAAGCCGTAGAGACAAGGAAACCATGACACATATTCTGTGTACCTGACGTGCCCTATCGGTCTTGAAAGGGAAAACGCAAGGCGTTTATACAAAATAAAAGCTTCCTCACTGGCTCAAACTTGTTTAATGCCTAACGGCAAACCATAATTCTTCGGCATGGGTTCACACCGAAACTGGTTGCCCTGTCTTCTGCAGTGAAGGGAGGATAGAGTATTAAGCGATCCGTTCCAAGCGGATTGTAGCTTTTTATGTATGCTTTTCTTATTGGCACATTCTTGAAAATATTCTGACTACTGATTTTACATTCTCATCGAAACTGAATCGCTGTGGGTAAAAATTTGTTTCACAGAACGGAGACCGCCCATCTACACTAGAATGTTTTTTATATTTCTTTAAAGGACCAGAGGTTCACCAAAAATCAATAGATTCATATTCTGTGTGAGAGAAATATTACTTGAAAATCTACAATTTTTACAGATGAAGAACTTGGAGTAGCTAAATGGACAAAATGCTTAAAGTAGTGGTAGTCGCAGCTGAGAATTTAAGAGGATTATTTGTAATCCTTTTATTTTCATTCTTAAATTCTTGTTTTGTTTTTACAAAAAAAAAAACAAAACTATGTATTTCTATCTCCTTAGAAATACATACTTTTATATTAGCATTTGCACGTATTTACATATGTAAATAAATGCTAGAACCAGTGGTATATCAATGATATACATATACACGATGTATCAATTATGATGAATCTTATAAAAAGGAACATAATACCAACGGATCCTATTGCCTACTATCAAGTGCCGTAGATGACTACGTACATATGTATGTAAATGCAATAGCTTCAACACAACCCTATACTTCTACCACTTACTGAGTCGAAATTCATATTTTTCCGAATTTGGAATAAATTTAGCTGTCAAATGTGTTTCAGTATCTGTTGTGGTAGTAAAAACAATTTGAATAGAAAAGGAATTTTTACTTAATTCATCCACTGAATATGGCATTCAATCGTTATCTATTCTTTCCACTTATTTTTATCTCTCAAAGTATTGTCTTTGTCTTACAGACCGTCTGTGTAGATATCTCTAAGCAAATTGTGTACACTGCCTTTGATATTGTAATAGACACTAATTACATCTATTTTACAACCAACGTTGTACTCCTTTTTTTGTTGTACTCCTAAGAACTCAGAATTTATTTTTACCACGCGAAAATTTACTCTCCGACTTATTGTGATACTAAGAAGATTATATCTTTGTATTAAAAGCGAAAGTGTTGAATGGAAAGCTGGTAATAAACCTATCGGGTGATAATTTAAACCTTTACTATAGGATTGCGTGTTCTGTACACGTGGCGAGGCTAGTATACAATCCGCCAATTAGGGGTTATTGATTGATTGTTGATAAATCTATGGTTAGTTGTTATAATCGCGTTAATCTTAACCCTCTTTTAACTAATTACCTCAATAACACACATAAACTCTGTTTTTTCCACTGATTTGTTATGAGTACACTCATCGTAATGAATTGGTGCTTAGTTTGTTATACCGTAATTAGTGCCTCATAAAATACGTAGATTTCTATTTTGTCACTGTATAGATATATTTTGGGATTCTATATGAAATATTGTTAGTTGAGGCCCAAGTTCACCCCGAACTGTAGCGCCACCTTAGTAACGATCTTCTTAGTTTACACTTACATATATTGATATTAATTAGGCGGTCGTCTTACCAAAACAATAGGCAATAAGCAACAACTCACATCGGAGCAAGGCTATATCTTCTATAAGAAAAACATTCTTATTTTAGCAATAAACATACATACATCATTGTGTAGATACCCGTTGGTAAAACGACAGCATATATTTTTAGAATGTACATATATACATATAATCGGGTTAATTATGCATTTCTTCGAACTTCAGTAATATTAAATTTGTAGATATTCAATGCGCATATTTAAATGTATCCGCTCAATTAGAGTTGCTTCTTACATATTGCTTTGGTGTGAGACTCGCCTTAGGCTTACCTAAAATTTTGTCCGCTAACGCAGTAAAGAACGAAATTTATTCCAAAATTCGTTATAAAGAGGATCCATGTAATATATTGTATTACAATTGTAGTCTTTGATGATTCAGTCTGAAAGTATAATAACAAAGTGAAACAAAGTTAAATTTACCAAATAAAAAGTGTTGAGATACATTTTCAACGAGATATACATACATATGTACATACATACATTTATATATTTATATAAACAATACCATGACTCTTTTTCTTTGTTGAAAGTTATTTATATAAATGGAGAAAAGGCAGTATTATATATTGTAGTAAAAAACTAACCTTTCATTACATGACTATTACACTTGTCTAAACTTTGACAAAGTCTTGATGTTGGTGAAAATAATTTTCACTCAAAACATCAATCTAGGCTTAAGTAAAGGTGGGTATTTGAGATCAGAGTTGTGACTTTATTTTATAAGTCTGTTGACTTATTCAATGACTTTAACTTTAAAACTACAGTCACCAGTCATTTTGAATATTCTTACTGAGCTAACTGCCCGAAGCAGTCAATTGACTGTAAGTTAAATGACTACAGTCAGTTATAAATCTTCTAAAATTGTTACTCATTTTTGCAGTCAGTAAGTCTTTTGACTGCAGTCAATTAACTTATAGTCGAAGACACTCATTTAACTGTAAAAGTTAATTGATTACTTTTAGTACTTTAGACTACTTTTAGTCTTTCGATCAAATATTCCAGTTTTCTATATCACTGGAGTACTTTAATCACTATGCCATATCCAAAGGGTATATTAAGTTTGATACATAGGGAAATAATCGATATGTAAAGTATACATATACATATGTATGTATGTATATTCGTGATCAGCGAAGACGATTAAGCCATGTCTGTTCGTCCGTATGGCACCACTTTTTGAGCCTTAAATTTTGAGCTTGGGGTATAATTTCACAAGTGTACATTTTTTTGTAAAATCTAGAAACAAAATATTTAGATATTCGAACTGTCTACAATTCATCAATACATCATATGTGGCCACGCCCATTTTTTTTGGGTTTAAAAAAAAATGTATGCATGTAACATCCTCAAACATTCGGAATTATTGTAGTAATTCAATAACAAAGTACAGTATGCTACACCCACTTTAGTAGCACTGATACAAAGGAAGAGTCATAGGGTATTCCTGGACAATGTCACAGCTGACTACTGTTAAAATCCAGAAGAAAAAAATTCAATAAAGTTTATTTATTTTAAAAACTCCCTATTTGATTTCAGTGTCCCAATTTTCTTCTTAATATTTCCGACTTGATTCCTTGAGGAATCTTCCTGAACAACAATCATCGAAATATTTGAAAGCAAGGTTAACTGATTTCTCGAAATCACCCATATTGCGATACTTGTACCGAACATTATTTTTATTTTCTCAGCATTAAACTAAGATACTAAGTTATTACGGAAGCTTAGGATTGGATGGACCACTTCTTCTGAGAACCAGCTGAAAATAACATCATGTCTTGGGTGTGACGATGTTAGAAATTAAATTAATCTTAGCATTGTAATTTGATTGTAATTAAATTGTTAATAAATAATAGTAATAAATTAAAAATACACATGCTCTGCATACTTGTAACTATTCGCTAAGTTGAAAAATTGGTCCGATAAAAATAAAAATATCACTCCATCATAGCCACGGGTCCTCGAAATAGAGTTTGCTTTCTCACATTACTGCAAGGAGCTGATAAAAGACTCAAATCTTGAATTTTGTGTTTCATTTAATCGAAAATCATAAACGCTGTCATATTATGTAAAATTTTGCACATTCACCCACAGGCCAAGTGTTTGAAAAACGAATTTAAAGTCACGCACTGATATGAGATTTTCATTTTTATCTGTTCATTGCCGTTCTCTCATTAAAACGAAAATGATATGGACATTTTGAAAAGCTTAAGCAGATTTATGTCTCGGTATTAAACATCAACTGGAAATTCTATTCCACACTCGGAATGATATGCAAATTAAAAAGTTTAATTGCCTTAAAGTTTCTAAATTTCTTCGAGGAAGCAGCCCTATCGCTGTAATGTGGTTTTTAAAATAAAATGAAATAAAAATTTGCCGACATTATTGTCGACAAAGTGTATGTAATGGCACTGCGGGCGCTTCCACAGAAAAACAGATACTTCATGTGTTATCCAAGCAGTTCCGCGGTTAATAAATTTCACATTAATAATTAAAACTTGTAATTACTGCATGTATCGCTTTTCGCAAGAAGAATTACGTTATGATGAGAAAGCAATAAAGCGTTACAAATAAATCTGAGTGGCATCTGCTCATATCGGAATCTATATCAAGGATTTGTATCCTTGTGCTCTTTGGATAGAACTAATCTAAGCAGTCTGATTGAAATAATTGATTTCTGTCACGATTTGGAACCATTCCCCTTTTTTCCATGCGTCATGGTTGTATATATGTAAGTATGTATTTTTTATTTTCACTTAGAAGGAAATCAGAACAGACGTATTGAAGTGCTGACACATTCAAGAGGTCTTTATATTGGAATGCCATAAACTAATAGTAAACTATTCTCTCCCCTAAAAGTCATTTACAATATGAGCTGAGTGGAATTAGGATGCGTTATTATACACATTGAAAGCCATATTTTATGGACAACACTACACATACGTAGATACGTACATGTATCTATTAAATCAATTTTTGTAAGAGGTGGTTAGAATAATAAAACTTCAACAGTAAGTGGTTTGATTGATGAACGAGCATGAAAAACCATTTATTCTGAAAATGTGGGTTTTATTTTTATAAACAAATGTGCTGTGTCATAGTAATAATATTCAATGGTTTTTAAATCACTTTCCACAGTTTCTTACGATTTCCTAATTACTATTAATGATAATTTCTATGTTTGTAAACTAGCCAAACTCAGTGGGAATCATTAATTTTTTTTCAATTCACATGTTAAATTAAAATTCACTAAATATTTTAGAACAACCACAGAGTTGGATGGTGGAGTACAGTGTGTTTAATACAAGCCTACCTACGTGAAATACGTTGTTTAAAATTTATGAATTCGTTTCGTAATATTATGAGTGAAAAATTTCTAAACTACGAGTATGTAAATGATTGGAGATGTTGGACGTAGATTTGAGCCGTCTGTCGAAGTGTCCTGTCTTACAGCAGTTGAGCTTCGACGTGTTGGGTACTCGTCGGAAAGGTTAAAGATAAATAAAAAGTGTTTGAGATCTGGTCTTGGAAGTTGATTCGCGGTTTTATTGCCCTCCATACCATTATGATCGGGTATCCAGGAAATATAGGTACATCAAGTCAGAAAGCTGACTTATAAAGCTATCAATAGCTTCATTACGTTCTGTGGATGTTGTGTATAATGAACTCTCGGGTACAGAGTTCTATCGCCCTACTTAGACTATTGGGGCTTAACAATCGAAGGATGGCTAAATCAATTTTGGAGCCAAGTACTCCACCAATTCTGCACTTAATTTTAAACCCGTAGTTAATTAAGATGAACCGTATACTAGATTTCAAATTTCCCAGGTCGTCTTCTTTGATTTTGCAAAAAAGGTGCATTATCAGGAGACTGGAATTTTTAGTCCGTGGGATCAAATCCAGGAAACGTTCCCGGAAACAGAATAGCAAATGAAAATGAGCTTATACCAATCGTAGTGTTGACGAAGCCAGTTTGACTTTGTTTTTAGACAGCTCGGCATTTTAGAACCCTGATTCCGGTATACATATGTATCTGTGATCTGAAATTAAGGATTCATTGGTTTCAGAGAGCTGAGCTAATGGAGCGTGGTTTGTCATTTTTCGGGTTTATGCTTTCTCTCGTGAACTATCTCGACGCCACCTTGTATTTTATAGCTGCCTTGTTTTTCTGTTTTTTTTTTTTCATTCTTTTCTCCAAACAGGAATTTTATTGAAGAACAAAATCTTGTTTGATTTCCTGCCTGAGTGTAATGTCGATACACGGATTTATTGTACATACTGTATGTTAAATCAAAATTAATTAGAGATAACCAACGAAGCTGGATGTTGGAGTAAATTACCAAATCTCCGGTGCAATTATTTATGCACATTTAGCCCGAGTGAATTCTACTACACAGTGGTGAGAGAAGAACACGTTTCAAAATCGTATTTAAAGTTTATACTACGTACTTATCCTGGAAGCATTCAACCAATTATAAACTGTAATCCAAAGTTTAATTACGAGGCAAAGTTTAAAAACGTATTAGGGAAAATCATCTACTACTACTCCGCAATTTGCTGACCAAAGTGTATACCAATTTCATACCATACTCATGCCATACTCTCATCTTTGTATTTTGATTGAACAGCATTAAATCTATTATCATATAATTCCTGTGTACAATTTCATTCTAATAAGTCATATAAATATGCCTACACCTTTGAACGGAATACTTGGGAAAATGATATCGGACAAAGTTCGTCCAGGTTCGGTGTGAACCTGGGCCTCAACTAACAAGCCTCTCCAGTTAACTTGGTCCGGAGCTAACTGCCTCCAGTTGCGCACTCCAAGCTTGTTCAGGTCTGCTTCAACTTGTGTGTGCCACCTAAGGCGAGGTCTTCCTCTACTGCGGTTTGTCTCTGCGGGCCGGAGCACTGGTGTCCATTCGCTCTACATGTTTTAGCCATCTCAAACGACTGATGCGCAGTTTTTTTTGACTAGATTAATGTCGTATAGTCCGTCGTTGAATCTTCTCCTCGAAAACCCGTCAACGCAAACGGGTTCGAATATGTTACGAAGAATTTTTCTTTCGAAACTACCGAGGATATCTTCATCCGCTTTCGATAAAGTCCATACTTCAGCGCCTTAAAGGAGGACTGGGATAATCAAGGTCTTATGTAGATCCTCCTTTACTACTCAATTGACTTCTCAGCCCAAAGAAACAGCAATTGGCAAGAGTTATTCTTCGTTTTATTTCTGCCGAGGTGTTATTGTCAGAATTGATAGCAGAGCCGAGATAGACAAAGTCCCTTACTACCTCAAAGTTATAGCTGCCGATTGTCCAATTGAGTATCCCTTCTTGTTGACAGCATCTACTTGGTTTTGACCTTGTTTAACGCTAAACCCATTTTGGCAGTCTCCGTTCCAATATAAGTAAACGCAACGGTGACAGCCCGCTGTGTTCTCCCAATAATGTCGATGTCATCGGAGTAAGCTAGTAGTTGCACAGACTTTTGAAAGATTGTTCCTCCGATGTTGGCTTGTAAGTTTCGCACAATTCTTTCAAGTATGATGTTAAAGAAGTCAATGTAAATCCTTTTTTGACATCAAAGGTCTTGGTGAGATCATTACCGACCTTGATGGAGCAGTGAGAATTCTCCAACGTCATCCTGCACAGGCGAACGAGTTTGGCAGAGATGCCAAAACTAGACATGGCTCTGTATAGCATGTCTCTATAAATGCTGCCATGTGCGGCCTTAAAATCGATGAAAAGATGGTGGGTATCGATTTGGACTTCTTGAGTTTTTTCCAGGATCTGCCGAAGTGGACTTTCCTTGTCGGAAACCACACTGATAGGGCCCATTCATGTTGTTGACGAAGGGTTTCAGACGTTCATCTGAACACTTCTCGTGCTCATTTTTCTTCTTTCGGAGAAGCCGATGTTCTTCCCGTCTCTTTTGCTCGTTGAGCGCCGCTTTGTATGCCTCTTGTTTATCTGCATTTGCTTGCCAGCATTCTTTGTCAAACCATGGGTTTCTTTGTGTTGGTCGAGCGAAACCCAGCACATCAGTTGCGGCACTTCTGATGGCATGTTGGTCCTCGGCATTTGATGCTGGTGGCATAGGAGTGAGACTTCGGGATACGTGTTCGGCAAAGGTTCTAAAAGTGTCCTGGGTGATTTCAACGCAAAGCTAAGAAGAGAGAACATCTTTGGTAGTACTGTCGGAAAGCTTAGACTGCACGACACCACCTCCGATGACGGTTTCAGACTAATCGACTTTGCAGTGTGGCAAAATCTTGCAGTAGCTAGCACGCGATTCCCGCATCTCAATATTCATAAAGGAATATGGAGATCTCCGGATCAGTCAACCGTCAACCAGATTGATCACATTGCGATCGACGCAAGGCACTTTTCCAGTATGATAGATGTCCGAACGTTTCGAGAAGCGAAAATCGACTCGGACCACTACCTTGTTGTAGCCAAAGTACGGATGCGGATATCCACAACATCGCGAAGAGAAGGAAGTACTGTAAGAAAGTTTGACGTCGGAAAGCTACAATCGCAAGAGATCCCCAGAGCTTTTTCTGATCCAGTGTCCCTTAATCTCTCAAGGGGTCCTATGCCGCCAGCATCAAATACTGAAGACCAGTGGCTACATTGCCAAAAAGCCATCAGGGATGCCGCATCTGATGTGCTGGGTTTCTCTCGACCTCTACAACGAAACCCCTGGTTTGGCGAAGAATGTCGGTAAGCAAATGCAGAAAAACAGATTAAAAACAGCATATAAAGCGGCGCTGCTAGAAGGACCAGAGCTGCTCGTGAGTTCTACGAGCAGAAGAGAAGAGATGTGCACCGGCTTCTCAGAAGGAAAAAGAAGGAGCATGACAAGCGCGCGATTGAGGAAATAGGGAGATGCTATTGCAGGAATGAGGTTTGAAAGTTTTACCAGAAGGTAAAATTAACATATCAAGGCTACAAAGCCAGAACCGAAGCCTGCAAACATGAACAAGGAAACGTAGTAGTAGAATCGCAGTCAATGTTGAGGATATGGAAAGATCACTTCGGCAGACTGTATAACGGCGAGGATGACCAAAATTCCGCTGTCAGGCAGAATGAACCATTCAATCTGGACGATAATAACCAACATTTCCGTCCACCCGACCTGGATGAAATTAAGATAGCGATATCTAACCTGAAATCCAATAAAGCTGCTGGAGCTGATGGCCTAACTGCCGAGCTACTCAAAACAGCAGAGGATGTCTTGATAAGGAGCAAAGCACTCTCTCGAACAAGTAAAGTATCCCTATATAAGACCTTGATCATCCCAGTCCTGCTCTATGCCGCAGAGGCAAGAATGGATGAGGTCGCTCGCGGTTGTTATGAGATAAAAATACTTCGGGTGATTATTGTTCCCGTCTGCATAGACGGAGAGTGGGGAAGAAGATACAATCATGAGCTGTACGAGCTATATAGCGACATCGACCTAGTCAGAAGAGTTCAAATAAAACGACTAAGATGGTTGGGTCATGTAGAGCGGATGGACAACAATGCTCCGGCCCGGAGAGTCTTCGAATCCACCACAGAGGGACGACGCAGTAGAGGAAGACCTCGCCTAAGGTGGCCCGCTCAAGTGGAAAGTGACCACAACCAAGTTGGTGTGCGAAACTGAAGGCAGCTAGGTAAAGATCGAGCTGGTAGGAGAGGCTTGTTGGTTGAGGCCCAGGTCCACTCCGAACTGTAGCGCCACCTAAAGTAAGGGACAAAACCCCACCATGTAAAAGTGCTCTTTCCGGCTATCTATACAAATCTGATTTCTGCCTACCTATTCTATATTTCGATATGCCGATTTCTGGTTACTTCACATTCAGGGTTTGCCTCTGAAAATGTCAGGAAATCGAAAAAAAGGGGTGACAGAGCAAGAAAAAGTTGCAACAATAATAAATAAAGCGGAAATCAAGGACGTTTGAAGTTTGTCATAAAAGCTAGATATATTTCCCGCTGGCCATAATGCCAGAGTTTACTTTACCCGATGACCACACTCACTCGCAAATCTGCAAGCAAACACGTTACACTCTTCTTCATCAACATTAACTGCTTGCGCCTAGTACTTACTTTGATTTTGAAAATAAATATCAAGAGAATAAGCTTAAGATTTCTATAGCTTATCCTTGGAAAAAATATCAATATTTTAAACTGTGTATCTCTAATCCAGTTTTTTTAAGGAATCTAGGAAGTATAGAACGGGGATAAGGTTCTATGGTTAGATCGATAAACGCCAGAACCATTTTCAGATGAGTTCCAGTATCGCAAACTGGATTAGAGTCTAAAGTTTTTCTGCTGTGCTGTTTATCAGTAGCTTACCAAATTCAAATGGTAAAGCTATATGTGTTACATCTGTTCATGTGAACGACTGAATAAATTTTCTCTGACCCTTTAGAACTACCATGTGCAGTGCTGTGAAAAATTATAGACTCAAACCAAAATTTTAATTTTTCTTGAAATTCGTAATAAACATTTATGATTGGTTTTGTCCCAAAATATTGCCAAACGACACCAATTCAGGGAAAAACCTTTAATGATTTATTTCCTTTTTTAATGGAAATGGTAAGATGTTACGTATATACACATGTACATATGTATATCAAATCTGTCAGACATGGTGATAAATTCATGAACTAAAAATTCCCTACTGTGCTGTTCATCATTATTTTTATATAGGATTTCACATTTCCATTAATTTATAAATTTGATTAATGCGATTTTCGACGAACTTCCATGGAACAGATATTTAAAGAATTAAAATACCGCATACGTACATACATACATTTCCCAGGTTTTCATATGATATGTCATTACTTTATTTTAAATACTCAAACCACTGTAGTATTAGCACAACTATTTGTTTCTGATGTAAAATACAACGGAGTGTAAATTGTTGTTATACTGTCACATTATATTATATATAAAGTCCCATGTATATACATACATATGTACATTATTTACAATAATTGGACCTAATTAAAATTCAGGAAATCATCTACTGTGCACGTGCGGCCACGTTCCTTATTCTATCTATCTCCCGATGTGACTTTGTAGTATTTTACATTTGCAAATTCGTTTTTGTCCATGCTTTTTCCACTGTTCGTTGTGTTACGCGCTTATTGAATTTCTTAAAACGAATGTAAAAAGAGAAATAAATTACCTCTAAGTAGGTCCTCAATCTCATAACGTAGCTGGGCAAATTCAAGCAAACAAATACCGTCGATACTATCAGTAGCATCTTTGTCACCTTTAGCTGTGATGAGTTTGTCATTTTTCGTCTTCCTTTAAGGATAACAAGTACACGAGTGCGTGTTATGTATGTGAAACAAATCCAATTCGGAAATTGAAGTATTCTTCAATGAAATATTTTGAACGGTGAACAATAGTTAAACCATATAACGAACCTGATTTTTTTTTCGATTCCCTGTGCGAAATACAATTCTGTCCATTGGGGTGTGAACAGTTTGACATCAGTGAGTTTTGTCGTTTGACAGTGCTTGTCCTGTACGTTGATGAAAAAGGACTTCTTGTAATTTGGGTTTTGCTAAAAGAAAAAATAAAGAGAAGTCGATTGAAGTTGTAAATTGAATGTCAACCTCAATATGTTTTATTTTTTCATGTTTGTATACGCTGGTGATATTTGAAGAATTTTTAAAAGTATCACTCACCGCTTTTGTAATGTCATGGTCCTTCGAACGGTGGCAAACTTCCAAACAGTACATCCTGTAAATGTGTTTAAAACCACAATAGTGGTAAACGGCACAGCAAATACCACTACAGTATCCACATAGTTCAGGATTGTTACGAATTCCTGGAAAACAAAGAGATTCCATTAAGTTATGTTCATGAAAATGGAGGTAAGAAATAGATATATGTACATATACATATGGTACTTATATACACCTATTTATAATCTGTCTCAAACGAGACATTAATTTGTAATCAGAATACTCCACATTGATTACCTACATATGTATGTACGTAGTATGTAAATGATACGTTTTAGCTAGACAAATTAAATTTCATATAAGAATGTAAACAGCTGCCCTCTGTCCTACCGGGGTGGAACTTTAAATGCAATTTTCTTCGAAATCAAATGAATCTAGATAGAAAATATTTGTATGTAACTATAGACGCTCCAACCAACCAAGGGTATTGATTTGATTCATATTTTGTAGCATAGAGAAATAATCGATATAAACGCTGCAAAGTATATATATACTCGTATATGTATATATATATTCGTGATCAGTATCAATAGTGAAGACGATTTGGCCATCTCCAACAATCCGTCTGTCCGTATGTCACCACTTTTTGAGCCTTAGATTTTGAGCTAGAGCTTTTGAGAAGGAGAAGCAGTCCAAGTGTACATTTTTTTTAAATCCGGCCACTGCCACGCCTACTTGTTCATAACTTTACTGTCTTACGTAAAATCAAAAAAAACGTTAAGACAAAATATTCCAATTCTCTACAATACACCCATACATTGTCTATAGTCACGCCTACTTTTAGTGGGCGTTTTCATAAAAAACAAAACGATTTTAATGATATTTTGCATTTAACATCGTCAAACGTTCAAAGTTATCGTAAAAATTCAATTAAAAAATGCAGTAAGCTACGCCCAGTTTATTATGGCTGATCCAAAGGAAGAAGGATAGGGTATTAAACCATCTATTCCAGACGGATTGTAGCTTTTGTGTATGTTTCATTTTTATTTGGCTTAGCAAATAAAATAGCCTTTGAAGAGTAAGAAATAATTGATTTACTTTTCTAGAGCTTTCTCTTTTTCTTATTTTTTTTTTAAATAGATAGAAACAAATTTGTATCATTCGAAAAATGCATATTTTTAAGAACAAAAAACTTTCGTGTGGTTTCAATTTGTACGTAGACCGAATGTTCCAATGAACTTACTTCAGCAAAGCTGTCTAATCACTCCTTGTCAGCTATTGTGTCCATAAAGTGGTAAAGGCCTGCCTTCCTATATAGTTCTAACGCGCTGCGCACTGTAGCCGTAATATCACTCCGGTAAGCATCTCTAGAATCTATTCTACTGAAGAAGGATTCATGCATTAGATGCCAAGCATACTCAATTGTACACACGGGGTGTAGTTAAGTACTCCCTCAGTGTACATGGAAATGACACACGCACTACGCACTTGCCTACATATTTGATATGCGTACAAAGTATGTGTAATGGTTTTATAGACAAACTTAGTTCACTGTATTGCTACATTCAGCACATCCTAACCCCATCAAGCATAGTACTCTAATTATCTACTTCGAATTCGAATGTTGATTATCTCTAGTTGCTGCTTGTAATTTGTCATTAATTAGCCGAAATTACGAAAGTAATTGACTGATGGATTGTGTCCAGTAATCAACATTTATAATATATGGTGTTGCCTTATATTGCTACAATGTGGGATGGGCTACTCTGTTTGATATATTGTTTCATTATAATGCGTTGAGAGAAATCTAAAATTTGAACCCACCCGCCTGTCCGTATTTAATAGGTGTTGTGAAGAAAATCGTTATGAATAATGAAGCACTCTTTCAAGTGGATGGCTTTTCAGCTCTGATCTATGAAAGACCGATGCAATCTCGATGACCCACTCGTTGGTGTTGTTCTTTAGGTGCCATGATTGCACTGTTATCCTGTTCTGTTTGATAAGGACATTAATAATAAGTTCTTCCGATGCCAAAGCTCAACATTTGATTTGTGAGATTTTGTCGCATTCCTGAGCAAAGTTCATCAAAAGAACGTAGTAGTGCATAAAGAGTCATGGATATATGTGGAAGTATGTGTGATTACATATGTATATACTTATTTAATTTATGTATATTTATCCCGAAACGAGTCGTCGTCTCGAACTTGAGATCTGCGATTCAGTCGATGTGGCCAGTGTAGTTGACGTTAAATAACATTTTGGACTACATCCACGTCCATGTACGTATAGTTACAATACTTTGCACTTGTAACTTTTTCTCCATGCATTTCATTCATATTAGACCAAAAATCTGTTTTTCAGTTTCACGTCTTGCACTAGGAGCTATCTATACTATAATAGAGCTGACTGTATCTTTACTTTGCGTTAACAGTTTCAAACTCAGTTCCCAGTTGCTTTGTAGCGCCAAACTACTACGAGTACAATGGGTCATTTGTTGAGTTTGCCATGAAACCACTACATCAGCGCTCTTAAAATATGCAATGATATCGATATCGCCTCCTTGTATGTTTGGGAAAGCTTCTACTAGGTTCTTTTAATTTGAACGGTACAGCGTCCCAAATCATCGCCATCGCTTTGTAAAGCTCCGAGCAATGCATGCTATCAAATGCGTCCTTGATTTGCTGCACGCCACATTTGAATAGTGAATTTGGAATATTTGTTCAGTAGTCAAAATTCGTTGAATTCAAATTGCAATAATTTAAACTGATACAGATTTGGAGAGAATAGAGCCAGGATAATGAAATTGCGAAAATATCGGATCTAAGTTTAAGACTTGAAATCATATTAACCAAGCACTGTGGGGTGAACGCACGAAGCCTTGCATAGAGTTGGGTATACAAATTCTACACGAAATCAATATCAATTATATATATGTATGTATATAAATACAAATGTATGTACATATGCATATGTATACATTGACATTCGAAAATACTAAACAACAACATTTTCCATTTCAACATCTTTGATAGGAAGTGTTTTTCTCCAACTTCTAAACCCTTCTGAGAAAAACCAAGAAAACTTGTTGGAATATTCACCCTCAAGCTTTTCAAGTGCCTCTTTTAAAACACATGCTTATGGCACGTGCCATGTAATATGTTCCAAAGACATGTGGTGTAGGTAATGTTGTTTTAGTATCAAAAGCAATTAAATAACAAAATATGCATATATATCAGATGAATTAGATATTAATTGACTTCTATTTTTATTACAATTTAAATACTTTTTTGTGTGACATAAATATTTATTTTCAAACGGATTTTCTGTGATGTAAATAATTTTAAATTCTCTTTATTGGAAACGTTTAAAATATAATGCTCTATTGAAACCTATTTGTGTTTTCTACAAAAAAATATACCTATATGGTATGTACACACCTCAACCTATTGAAATGAGTTTTTCTTCGGTGACCTTTCGTTAAAAGAAAAGTATGATTCCCTTTTTTGATTCATCGACCTTTTTATTGTTCAAAGGCAGAGCAAAATAAATCTTTTTAACGCTTATTTTTACGGTATTGACTTTCGATTCGTGGATTTGTTTTTTGTTACCCAAATCGATTTTGAATTTCCAATTTTCAGATGAAGGAGCCTGCCTACTTGTGTATGGTTCGATTTAAGGAGAATAATACATGATTTTTGAAATTCAATCGTGGATGGTAATAATAATTTATGAATCTCATTAATGAGTTTTTTTATTAATGTTAAGCGGCCTATACACTTGACACCAAGTGTTAGTTGCAGTGTATCGAAATGTTCCATGTGTATGCCTAGGTGTTAACACCGATTTCCTGATGTTGACATCTTGATTTTTGTTTGCTGTGTCAACGCATTATTATGCGTTGATCGTGTTTATAATGAGAAATTATTTTTATTCGAAATGTCGGTTAGACAATGATTTTTGGAAGGATTTTATTAAACTTTACCGAGAACATCCAGAATTGTGAAAAGCTAAAGGTACGGTAAAGAGGTTCAGTGTCATAGCTTATTCGGACGACATTGCGATAGCGATATCAGGCAGGGACCTGATGGAGACTGTTCTAAATAACCCAGCAAAGTAGACTGAGTTAATCCGTCCAAGACCGAACTAGTATTGTATAAGGTATAAAATACATAACTTCTCCAAAACTCAAGGGTATTGGACTGCAATTTGTAGATCACGCTGGATAGGGGTTACTCTTGATAAAAAAAATCTGTTGGAAACTAATGAACTCGTCTATTGAATGGAACGTTGCTGAAAATTACTGAAACCTAATGTCACCTGAGTGGTCAAAGGGTATTGATGCGGAACATATGGGAACACAAGCGTTCTCGCCTTAGCCTGTCACTATCAACTCCTACTCTACACCTCCACGATGGTGGCTGCTGGGTGCCTAGTACCTCAACTGGAGATTGGGTAACCAACCCCTTTGGCAGGTTGTTGGTGGCAGCGAACGAGAGAGGGGGGAGGAGTGTCTTCTCACTAAGGCACCTTCTCTTGCTTCAGGCGGCGGCGGACGAATTCTCTAAATGGAATCAACGGTGGCGTCAACCAGTTCCAGTTAGGCCGAACTATTAGTGTTATCACTATATGAGCTGCTTTGATATATTCGAATTCCAGGTCTATAGGGATTTTCAATACTGAGTCAGGGTGTTGGAATAGAGTTGGTGGCGGATGAACCCTTAATGGGCCAACGGCAGCGCTCACATTCCCGAAGCGGGGTACTGACCCCGGAATATCCGGCCCCTTGTCCTAGGGGTAAAAACAGGAACTGGTCCTCCAGGTTGGGGTTTGTGCGTCGGGGTAACTTCCCTACCACGTAAAAAAGTAGTAGATACGATGCAACAACAAGCCTCGGATAAGGATGATCCCACTGTTGACGACCCCAGCAAACGAAATAAGGACAACGATCTTCGGATCTGCACGTGGAATGTTCGGACCCTTAACAGGCCGCGTGCAACCGAACAACTAGCAGAGGCCCTAGACTGCTACAATGCAGATATCACCGCCATCCTGGAAGTGCGATGGGATGGCCCGGGCAAAAAGAGGATGAAAAACTGTGACGTATACTACGGTAATTGCTATAGGGAACAGAAACAGCGCTTATTTGGATGTGGGTTCGTCATACGCGGCAGACTTAGGCAAGAAGTCTTGAGCTTTCGACACGTGAGCGAGTGTCTTATGACAATCCACATCAAGGCTAAATTCGAGAACATAAGCCTAATATGCGCTCATGCCCCCACAGAGGACAAGGACGACGCCACATATGAGCAATGTCCTAAGTATGACGTTAAAATCGTCCTAGCCGACCATCATTATTGCACAGGCTGCCCATGCTAGCCAGTTTGTTCACACTGCAGTCTTGTTCACATTTTGTTCACACTGGACATTCCACTGCAGTCGCAGACAAACTATGTATGTGTTGTATTTAATTTTTGTTTTTTTACACAGGACTTTTGTTTATTAATCTTAACGCCTTGCGACCGCGACCCCCAAAGAGCTCTTGGCGACCCCCTAGGTGGTCACGACCCACACTTTGAAAACACTGATCTAGACGAAGGTAGCCAAAACTTCCGTCCACCTGACCAAAACGAAGTGAAGATAGGAATATCCAAACTTAGGACCTACAAGTCTGCGGGATCTGACAACTTACAAGCCGTGCTATTTAAACCAGCTGGAAATGACCTGGTAGAGAGCATATATCAACTCATTTCTAAAATTTGGTCGGATGAGTGTGTGCCTAATGAATGGAATCTCAGCACCGTTTGCCCGATCAAGAGAGGAAACCCCTTCAATTGCGCGAATTACATAAATATCAGTCTCCTCAACATCGCGTACAAGATCCTATCTGCCATATTGATGATCTTTGATGTCAAAAAAGGATTTAGACAAGGTGACGCGCTGTCATGTGATTTTTTTAACCTCGTTCTTGAAAGAATTGTGCGAAACTCACAAGCCAACACCGGAGGCACAATCTTTCAAAAGTCTGTGCAACTACTAGCTTACGCCGACGACATTGACATTATTGCAAGAACACAGCTGGCTGTCACCGGTGCGTTCGCTAGTATTGCAACGTAAGCTGCCAAAATGGGTTTAGCGGTAAACGAGTGCAAAACCAAGTATATGCTGTCAACCAGAAGGGACACGCAACATCAACGAATTGGACAGAACGTCACAATCGATAGCTATGACTTTGAGGTAGTAAGGGACTTTGTCTACCTCGGCTCTGCTATCAATTCTGAAAATAACACCTCAGCAGAAATAAAACGAAGAATAACTCTTGCCAATCGCTGTTTCTTTGGGCTGATAAGGCAATTGAGTAGTGAGGCCCTATTCCGAACAACTAAAGAGACTCTATATAAGTGCTTGATCATCCCAGTCCTGCTTTATGGCGCTGAAGCTTGGACTTTATCAAAATCGGATGA
This sequence comes from Xylota sylvarum, assembly GCA_905220385.1. NCBI lineage: Eukaryota > Metazoa > Arthropoda > Insecta > Diptera > Syrphidae > Xylota > Xylota sylvarum. Next base: position 40,153,844 of record LR999959.1, read on the forward strand.
AGATATCCTCGGTCGTTTCGAGAGAAAAATTCTTCGTAAAATATTCGGTCCCGTTTGCGTTGACGGGCTTTGGAGGAGAAGATTCAACGACGAACTATACGAGCTGTACAGCGACATCGACCTAGTCAAAAAACTGCGCATTAGTCATTTGAGATGGCTAGGACATGTAGAGCGAATGAACACCAGTGCTCCGGCCCGAAGAGTCTTCGAATCACACCCGGAGGGGCAACGCAGCAGAGGAAGACCTCTCCTTAGATGGCGCGCACAAGTTGAAGGGGACCTGAACAAGCTTGGAGTGCGCAACTGGAGGCAGTTAGCTAAGGACCGAGCTAACTGGAGAGGCTTGTTAGTTGAGGCCCAGGTTCACCCCGAACTGTAGCGCCACCTAAGTAAGTAAGTAATGTCAATGTAGGGACATTCTTATTGCTTCCATTATATAGATTTAATTTGCTGTATTGAATCTATTCTTTGCATTGATACTGTATATTTATTATCTCTTATACATATGAATAAGTAACTTTATGGTTGTAACTTTTAACATATGGTTGTAACTTTTAGAATTCTCCATACTGTCTGAGTCGTTTCACTCGTTGTGTGTGTTATAGCAACCGTGATATGACCTCAGATTATGTAATATACAGGTAGTCAACTTAGAGAAAGCTTCTCTTTTCACCATCAACCTAAAAATACCGGAAGGCAGCTGATTTTGTATGCAAATCAAATGCGGAAACTCACGTACATATTCTTTCGTGAGTGGCAAATCATGGACGCAGCCATCTTGGTGTCAAAAAATGACTTCTCATTATTCGAAATTGCTATAACTATTTAATTAAAGGAGTATGACAATATCTAATTGCAACTTTGTATTCAGTGCAATAAGACGATTTAATTAACATGAACAAAAATAGTGTAGAACTGAATTACTTTTTGGCATTCTTGGGATAAATTTCATTGAAAAAAAACAAAAAGGAAATTCATCTCTCAAATTCCCCAAACTGTTTCCCACTCATCCCCCGTCCTCTTTCTAACTCCTGAGCTATAAATGCGACCAACGATGTATCATTTTGGCGGTCAAAGTTTATACATATTTGGTACATATATACTGTAAATACATATACAAATGCATATCATATTTCGTGTAGATTTTTAAATTATATTAAAAAATTGTTCGAGGGACTAAAACTAAAACTAAATTTTCCTGCCTAACAATATCAAAGCAACAAAATATCCAAATATTTTTAGTTACCGTTGACCCCGTAATTTTTCACGAAAGACTAACTTTGATGTTATCGACTATTTTTCACCTACTTTACTTTATCATTTTAAAAGTTGGCTTTGACAGCCGCCAGATATTGAAAAGTGACTGACAACGGTTGCAGATGGTAAAACATACGCAAAGTGAGATATACATACATATGTACATGTGAAACATATGTATGATAACCGACGATGGCGACGCATTCCATAATTTCATGGAAGTCTGCTCTTATTCCGGGTAGAAAGAGACATTTGTCCTAGTAGCAGTAGGAGGTAAATAGAATATTACTCTCACTGAGCAACTTAACTTTTCTAAACGGATCAATTGGCTCTTGTGAGTAAGTAATTGCAATGACAGGTCTGCGAATTCTACCCACTTCGCAAATGTTGGCATTTTACTTTTAAATAGCACTGTTCCTAGAATACGAATATTTTTGTATGCATGATGAAATTTAATGTAAATGAAAATCAATGCCAGGTTGCTGGGCAATATCGTTTATGCTTTCAACAAATTGCCCTCCAATCGAACATGAAAGAGACAAGTATGATTAGAGGGATTAGTCATCCGGATCAAAGTCGTGTTAAATTTCAAGTGGACATTCAATAGACACAATAAATTACTTGGTATTGCTTTAAATTTCCGGTACATGCACAGCACAGAGAAATTCAAATTGTATATCAGCTGACACGGAAATTAGAGGCACAGGCAGAAGTACATTTATTGTACTTGGGTGGGTGTTCTAGTCTCGAAATAATACTTTTAGTGGAGACATTTTCATTATAACATTTTATAACCAAATGGTACTGGCATGTACATATATATGTATGTAGTTCATGGTTAACTGCACTTGGACAGCACTACAGCAAAATTGAACCTAAAATAGTCGATACTAGGTAGGATAAAGCCAAAGTGATGCGGTTGTGCATGGTAATTATTCCTCCGATATTTTGATATTTTGAATTAATAACTTTCATGCAGAAGTTAATGTATATGTGCGTATTTGGGATTTCGTATATCTTTATTGCAAATTGGATGGATGGATTGGCTGAACCCTGATACGTACATACATATGTAATCTAATTTCCCTGTAGAATTCGTGATGAATCTGCGTGAATTTTCAGATACGCAGCTAAGTACATACTTATGTACACATGTACATATATCTTCTGCTTTGACATAGAAGTTGCCTAAGTAGGTAATAATGCCATATTCTGATTAGTTATGTGCATGCTCTTCTGATTCCTTAGCCATCACTGCACATTTTACATATGCATGTTCTGTCACGGCAATTATTTCACTGTTAACGAATAGAATATGGAGGTTTTGGTGTACTTTAACTTTTACTATGTTGGGTTGTTTCGATTGGCAACTCATTAATATAAGGTCTTGCATTTCATCAGTAACAAAGAGAATATTTTTATATCATTTTAAAGTAGAGACTCTACCATAACAAGTGGAATACGATATTGGATAAATGTCCAATTCGGCTGTTCTTGCAAATGATTGTCCTTTTTTGCACAATTGCGGTTCGATTTCTCGACTAACAGCTGTGGGCTCGTTAACGCCATCAGTTAACGAGTGAATGAAATCCATACGTTAACCAGTGATCGAGTAACTAGATTGGATAATCATATAAGAAAGGGCACTTGGCACATTCAAAATTGTACTAGTACAATTCTATTACTTTGATTTTAGGTACCTGTCAAATGTCAAAAGTGTTAATTTCTCTGAATGGAATCAGTATATTTTCTCTATTCTGGAATTTAAATGGAACATATTTTCATATTCAGAGTCAGAAGATATAATCGTTGTGAATGTAGTAAACAAAAACATAAAAGCAATACTCTGTCTCTGTGTAGGTACTCGTATATGCACAAAAATATAAATACAGTGAACATTCCAATATAGTGAACACGATTTTTTTTTTTTTAAGAATGTATAATTTTTGATAAGTTTTTTCAAATAAATTATTCTTTTTAACAAATATTAGCTCGTTTTTTAGCAACCGCACAGAAAAAAATTCAATAATAATATATTTTCAATATATTTATGTACATATGTATTGTCTGAAAAAACATTCACATTTTGATGAAATTTTCTATGAGCTACAATAAACAAACTCGTTACAGTGAACAGGCCCGGTTTTCATTAGTTCACTATATCGAGCGTCTACTGTAATTCGAAATGGCCACGCCCTTTTTTAAAGCTGTCCAATATTTTCAGATTTCGACCAGGAATTCAAAAAATTTATTGAGACGAAATTCGTAGACGGTAAAATTTAAAATGGACCAAGCCCAGATTTTAAGGCGTTTTACAAAACAAAAAATTTGAGAAGCTTTTTCATGAGTTATAATCTCAGATGTTTGTCAGACTAACGCAGTACCCACTTGAGCCCATACCATTCCTTAAACTTCATGGCTGTAGTGTTCCCAAATATTCGGAATGCCACGCCCTCTTTATTGAAGTATAAAAAATGGGTGGAATTTAATACCTATGGTTTCAGACTTTGGATTGTTACTATTTTACTTGAACTTCAATGCTGAATAATTTATAAAACTTCAGCATAAAGGTGGAAGTACATACATTGCATTATTTCTGTGCACCATAGGATGCATGCAGTGTATACAAATATTAATAGATACATGCAGATGGAGAGGTATGTGGGTTTGACCACTTGGTACAAACACACTTGAGCCATTATCGGTATATTTTCATACCACAAGATCTTTGAAATCGCCATTCCATACTGAGTATCTTGATAAACAATAATTTGGCATAAAGTCCCATGTTCTAACACTCTGTGTTCTCAGTGTCTTCTCGTCAGTCATTTCTTTCTCCTCGAGCTGGAATACAGGCTACAGACATCTTGTTCGTGGATCCAATGTTTTCGAGTTGATTGGTTTATAGTGATATTTGTTTGAGTTCGTGTTTGCTCTTTCTGGAAAAGTGATGAAGGTAAAATTTTTCGGGATTAATGGTCAGGCAGTTGCACCGCTTTTCAGTTACACGTTAGGATAAAATGGCACCTAATTTACACCTAAGTTTAATGAAAACATCATGTGCCCAGCATAGGTTAGTAATTCTAGAAGCTAATTCATTATGTTGGGCGCCGTGGTTAGTGGTTTTCACTTTAGATTTTAGATGGAGTCTAGATTTTCTAAATTTTTTATGAAGTGATGAAACTTACCTAGATTGGCGAAAAGAAAAACTACTAAGTTCTGCTTCTTTGTAATGCTTTTCATTTGCAGTGCCTTTAGCAAAAAGCCAATCAGTATTACTGTCAATGATCAAGGCCTAACAGCTTTAGGAGGCTGCAGTAAAGATCTTTTTCCCAACATCGACCAAATTAAAGATATTTTTGAGACTACGAAAGGCCGTTTAAGTATTGTGGATGAAACTGAAACCCTTAAAATTCCACGAACAGTACAAAAACACAGACAAAAAAACAAAATTTAACGAAGAAAATTTAAAATCTTATAAAATATTTTTGGATTGGGATACATTGAAGGCTGAGTTTCTACTGTGGCGAAACAAAATCTCATGAACAACCAGAGCCACAGCGTTCAAAAAACGCCATAACAGCTTTAGGAGACTGCAGTAAAGATGTTTTTCCCAACATCGACCAAATATGAAATATGAAATTTAGCATTATTTTATTTTCTTCAATCACTCCGAACCTTAAAAATAAAAAAATTATTTTTCAAATATCATATCCCCACCGAAATATTTGTCTGGCTACGGCCTTGTCAATGATATTCTAATGTTATACATATGTAATATAACAATAGAGAAAAGATAAATTATTGTCGACTGTAAAGAATGATATCGGCGTTACAATAAGAATAGGAACTTTATGTCGAATTTCATATGTATCTTAAATGGTTTTAGTATACATACATCAGCGCAATATGCATTCCATATTTGTTCTTCAAGTGCCTATTAATCCCGCTGAATCAGAACATAAATTCAACTCAAATAACAATAAACAAATTTTCTTTCTAGGTTTTTCTTCAATCATAGAAAACAGATTTAAGCTGGAATAATTCTGCCCAGTCTTTGTACCAAATTGACGAAAATCTATCGGTTAAGGAACCCTTCCACATGAAAATCCCCAAATACATTTATTTTTTGTGAATATCCAACTAAAATCAAAAACTCCCTTTTCTTGTAATCTCGTGTAGGAAATATACCTATACATACATATGTGGATTACATGAGTAACGATTTGGTTACGAATGAATAATTTATAAGCCTATTCGTTGAAGCTCTATGTATGTACACAAGTTCCAAGGCGTTTTTTTTCAGCGAAAAATTTACTTGCGTTCGTTGATTTTTTACACAAAATTCGATATAACGTACCCCACTCTCTTTCATATAACCGTGATTAGTCTAAGATTTCTACTCTTCCGAGTGAAGATAGGTATTAAACCCACTTAAGACCCTTTTTCGCTCTATGCAATCAACGCAAAATATAAATTCCTATTAAGCTCAAGAAATCGTTGTGAAAATAATCTACGGTTGAAAATACTTTCGTTTAAAAGCTAGAAAATCCTTTCACATTGAAAGGGTATGCGAAAGATAAAGGAGACAAGCAATACACAATCTCTCCCTACTTAGCTCTTGTTGTTGAAACCCGATGAACAGAAAAGTCCTATTAGTTTTACTTTTACCTTTTGACTGTATCGGAACTCTTTGAAGTGACCCTGTGACAGAAATGTTAAATTTCAAATCAATTCTAATGGTTAAATAAATGTACACATCATGGACAAGTCGACCGAATGAATGATTTCGTTCAGTCACGTTCAATCTCAGTACTCGCGTCTTGATTGCATAATGGTATTTAATGTGGTTGAAATCGAATAAGTTATGGACTCGAAAAAAAGTGGCCAAACGCTTAACAGAGATTTGTAAACTTTTTTATGAATAGCTACGGTTCGTTTGTATTCTGCAAGTGACGCATCGAAGGCTAATACACTTATACAATCGTCGGTTGAGATGTCCTTCAGGATGTCGGAATAAAGCTTTTGTATGGCTTCTACGTCCACAAAACGATTTCCTTTTATCGGCAAATGCATTTTTCCGAAAAGATAATAGTCCCGAAGTGCCAAGTCAGGCGGATACGGTCACAATTGGCGTGTTGGAGTTGGAAATTATGGTTATTTAAGAAGTCTTATCTTTGATTAAGATAAACGTGATATCTGCTAGAGATATCCGTATCTTTTCAGACAGCCAAGCAGGAATCAAATCCTTGGAATCGACCTCTATAGAATCTAGATCTATACTGCCGATCAACTCTCACGGAGTTTTGTTTTGGGTGCGGGCCGGGGCATAGGGACATTGCACGGATTTATAAGGCCGGTGAATTCACCAGAATAGGAACAATTATACCCATCCTGCCAGACAAAAGCACCTTAGGTATACTAATCGCTAATTTCAAACTAAAATTCAAGCTGGATCAACATATACAGTTGTGTTCAAAATAATAGTAGTGCCCCTTAACAATTTATAAATTGAAATATTTCCCAGAATTTTTCTTTGAGACAGGTTTAAAGATATAGAAACATTAAAATAGCTGTTTCATAGTAACGGTAAGGGAATATAATACATATATAGTTTGAATTTTCAAGGCAAATCGACTGTTCAAAAAAATAGTACTGCGGTTGTTTATTTCACGAAATACAAGAAAATATTGCCAAATAAACTATAAGAAGTAAAAGGACTTTAAGAGAATAGTTTATTTTTTAATATTTGACCAAAAAAAATATATAAATATAAATATTATATACATATTAATATTAGTGGATCGGGGAACGCACTACACACAAGAAAAGCGAGGTATACTAATTGAATTACGTCCAGAAGGAAAAACTTACGCCGAAATTTAATGAAATTATTGGATGTACATCTCCTATGATTGCTAATACAATGTAATTGTAAGAAATATCAGAAACTTGTGGGCGCAAGTAAAAAACTTCGCTCTTAGAGGACAGGCGCGTTTTAAGGTGCAGAAAAGCTGATCATTCTGCGTCCTAAAAAGTGATCCAAAAGGAGCTTTAACTTCTTGTAAGCAAAGTAATCATTCGTAAACGACTATTAGAAGAAAAACTGTTTACACGAACTCCTCGAAAAGTCGCATTTTTTATGGAGAAACACGTCAAACACCTCAAAAGCCAGTCGAAAAATGGAGTAATATTTTGTGGACGGACGAAAATAAAATTGTTATTTGGTAGCAATTGCTCTCAGCAATATGTTAATCGATCAATATTGAATACCGAATATCATCCAAAGTACATGCACGAAGACGGTAAAAAATTCTAGATCTAAAGAAGTGGTGTAGGACTGTTTCCGTACTACTGTGTAGGATTAATCCATGTGATTAATCAGATAATGGATCAACAAGTGTATGTGAATATCTTGGATAGTACTTTTACAGAAACTTTTTTTTTTTTCTTAAGTACATATGTATGTAAAAATTTATATTAAGGGTTGCAATTAATAATCAAGTATTCAAACATTAATGTTATGTTATAACAACTACGTTAAAATAAATTTTATTTTTGCTATGACACCATTTTATACAAATGTGTCGTCAGGTCCACAGCTATTATTCTGAACACAGCTGTACGTATAGCGACAAAAAAAATTTGGCCAAAGCTGGGTTTAAAACGCTTTAAGAATTTGATTTCTCTCAATAGATTGCATATCGGCACTACATTAGTTGTCATCGCTGGCCAATGTCTAATAAGCAAGCATACTACAATGCATGGCCTGGAAGAAGAAGGAAAATCTATTCCTCACCTTTTTTGTTTCTGCCCAGCTCTCTCCCGTTGAAGGAAGCTTTACTTAGCCGCCTTCTATTATAACGATATAGTCGATCTGATAAACATAGATATCGAGAGGCTCTTGCGCTTCGTCAGAATTTCAAAATGGTTTAACGAGTAAGTACAGAGATAAATTCTCCTATGATCCATGTGGTATCACAATGGACCTATTGCTGGTCTAAGCGCGTTGATGTTTCTGCAGCAATTTCAACCAACCAACCAAGTCTGCCGATTATTGTGTAATTTGGAGGGGTTGGTATAGAATTTTATCACTTCAATCTGTCTTGTTGCTGAGTTTTTTGTGTTTATATTTTTTACTTGCACCTATACCTATAGGGCAAGTATTGGTTTCGTGAAAAATTTCGAATTCGAGATTTTAATCAAATTTGACTATGATGGAGAAGTCCAAAAAAGTGGGTCCGCCAATTCCGTCTGTCTGTCTGTATGTCTGTATATTCGACTGCAGCCTAAACGGCTGGACAGATTTTATCTATTCCGCTTGATCATTTAGGCCACGTTATTAGGCTACAATCATCTATAACTTCCTCATACCACACTGTTAGATAACCTTCTGCGTATGTAAGTGTTTTACTCTCATAAAAATTTAAGACCTCAAACTTTAGTATGAAGGCCGATTTATAGTTTCAGTTACGAAATAGAGTTTCGGTAAGTCACTATCAACATTGAACCCCAAGAATGTAAAAATTATTCCACCGTAAGTAACCTCGACGTTGGGTATACTTTTTTTGGTTAGAAAAACCTAGATTAATAGTGAGATTTAATCCAGGAACCACTAAAACCAACAAGATTACTCTTAAGAAACCAACATACTACCCACTAAGTCATACTCATCCTAGTTGTATGAACTTAGGGAAGTGCTGGGTCATGATATTTAACTAAGGTTCGCACCTACTCGTACATATTTGTTTGTTTACATTTACGAGACTTCATTTATTTAAATTTTCGTAGTGGTAGAGAAGAAGTTTTGATTGCCGAAATAAATTTGTAATTTTTTCGGACGAAATAACAAAGGTACAAAATAAATTATTTAAAATAATTCAACAGAATAGTTTTCACATATGTACATAAATATCATGGTACAAACATACATACATGGTACATATGTATATGTACATACATACATGTGTTTAAAAAAAACAAGTCCTGTGAATACGCGTTGAATGTATGGTATTACTCTTAAAATTACTCTCCCTTTTTTTATCAAACTAACTTCCCTTACCACCAATCTTGAATATGTACATCCTTGTCACTGGTATTGAAAGCGAATTCTGTTCAGTTCCTGATAAAGAATTCTTATATTCATTCGCCCACCGATACGTATGTATGTACATACATTCATATGTCCTTTATTCTCAAATTCGAATTCACACGCCTCCATCATAAAGAAAACAGTTTTTCACCATCATCGACAACAAGTCGTGAATAAATTGTGTATGAATTTGCATTGCAAAATAGAATTTTATAATACTGTAGATTATGATACTCAAACACAAAATATCCTTCGTAGAAATGTAGATTAATTCCGTTGGCTTTGTTAATTGTAACAATTTAACAATAAAATTCCCATTAAATGTTTGCTAACATTGATTTATCTTTTCTTACAATGGTAGTTTGTTCCAGTAACTGTATGTACCCTCAAAATTAAGGGTATAAAGGACCTTAAAAAAAAACGTTTTACTTGTTCAAACCTCAAACTCTTCTATTGTCGTTTCTATCGCATCATTATTTAATTGAAGATTAATGTGAGGGGGGAGTGTTTTCCTACTAAGGCCCTTCCTCTTGTTCCAGGTGGCAGCGAACGAATTTTCTAGCTGGACTCAAAGGTGGCGCTTACCAGCTCCAGTTCGGCCTAACTACTAGTGTTAACCCCATATGAGCTGCTTCGAAATATTTGAATCCCAGGTCTATAGGGATCTCCAACACTGACCCAGGATGTTAGAAAATAGATGGTGGCGGATGAACCCTTAATGGGTCAACGGCTGGCAGGGCCTACAGTCTCGGATTATGCGAACATAAAAGCCGAACCACAATGTGCATAACCTAGCATATGCAAATGCACTGCAAAATACGAATACTATAGTTTGACTTTTTCAAATCGCAATGCTTTCGTTATCTTTAGGCTGTTTCGTCAAGCTTACATACATATGCATGGTACGCGGGCAACCGTACTGTGCATAAGGAAATTTCAAAATTTGACAATTCAAAATATGTTTGCCAAAAGTAGTGTAAATTTGGCAAAAGACATATTTTTATTTAAAATTTGCAAAGAAATGGAATATAATTTGTTCATCTATTAATAAAGAGTTCACAAAAATAGGTCCATTTTTAGTTTTCTATTGTAATTCATTTCTTTTACTGTCAAAAAAACAATGAGAGATAAATAATAATTTGTAGATTGATTTGACAGATCGCTGTGCAGGCAAAAGTATTATAGTTATCGGTTGGAATTTCCAAAACATAAGGAATTATTTCGTTCAGTTATGACATTAGCTTGCGTTTTCCAATGTTGATTATTGTTGGGTCTTTATCAACTAACAACCCTAGTAATATTTCTTTCTGTATCTTGTTAATGTTCACTGTGGTTGTCAGTTCGTTTTTTCTTTTGACCATTGCACACACTTCGTTCCATTTTTATCCGACATATCTTTAACTTCTGAAGAATGTCGGATGGTAAGTGGAATAATCGAGCTCAACATAATTTCGTGTCTGTTCAAATTTCTTTTTAGTATTGTGTTGTTAACTTCAATGGTCTTTCGAAGAGATACACACATCTTGGTTAGCGAACAATTCTATTTTTGTATGTTACACCACAATGTAATATTGTATATGGTTTTCCAAAGTTTTTTTTTTTGACAGGTTGATATAGTACCGATATCTTAGACAGTACATAACAACTGTAGAAATAATTCCTCCAGAATTGCAAATAATAATGTTGGCGACATGGAGTTTTCTTTTTTGGTCTAAAATTGTGTCCATGTTTTATCGTTTTTTAATTCACAATATAAATGAGGTGCATTGTCTTTAAATTCTTGCTATTCCTCATGCAGTGGCTGTATTGTAACGTTTTCAGTCTAAGCTTTATACTTACATACATACATGTATGTATTTATATGATAGAGATCAGTGGTGTTCAGTTCATTTAAATTTTCAATTACTTAGCCGTATTTCTAAACAGAATGCCGTAACAAATCCCTCTTTAAAACTTGCGTGTTTTTTAGGTTGTTTATTACTTAGTTCTTGTCTGCGAGTCTCTAAAAATATAGGTACTTCGAGAAAAATTTATACACTGTTGGAATTAACCTAATTAGTCAGTAGCTAATTATATCGTCCTTGTTGCCTTTCCTTTTCATTAAAGATGGTGATTTGCTTCTTAATGTCTTACAACTTCTGTTATGAGAATGAAAGTAAATAAAATTCGATAAGAAGATGAAGATTCAAATACAATAAATTTTCTGTTACTTATGTATGTATGTACATATATAAACAAATGATAATATTATCGCAATTAATTTCAATTCCAATTTCTCTTGTTCATACCCCTTTGTTAGGATGTAATCTGTAGGATCGTACTGATATCTTTTAGTTTGTCACGCGCTTTAATATTGATTTATTGCGAATCGTCTTGTCAAGCGTATGGCTGAAGATTAATATATTCTTTATTAAAATATTTTCCAGACTACTTCCCAGCTGTCATTATTAGATTGTACGTTATTTATTACTAAAATATTTGTTATTTCCTGAAATGAATTCCATGTTTTTCTTTATGTTGTTGTTTAAGGATATCCAATTCAATTTAGAGCAGATGTGAGATACCTTTGATGCAATGATGCACGCTGTTTATTTATTAAAACAACCTTATTGGACGCGGTACATACCATTTCCACTTTGATATATGTATCTAGACAACTTGATGATTATTGATTTTGTTTTGAAATAAAATATAGAACGAGAAAAAGAATTTGGTCTTCTTTGAAGATGTATTCGAGGGGGTGTGTATTACATTTTGTTGTAATTCAATTTGGGCGATGTGTAGATGGCGTAGCTCTGTAGTTAGTGCGTCGGATTGAACGGGAGATTCGAAGCTTGATTCCCAAATAACACCAACGTTTTTCCACGGTCCCACCTCTTGCGAGCGTCGGACAAACATCTAAAAGTATAATTGTCATGAAAAAGTTTCTCAAACAAATATTTCGGACACGGCATTACACAGTATGCTCCTTCCATTCGTATGAATGGAGTGAAGAAAATAACACACACAACCCGAATAGTTGTGAGAAGATTTTTTTTTTCGGAATATAATTTCTTTTCGCGAGTTTGGGATGTTTATTATGCATACTCAAGGAAAATTAGGGTAATGTTTAGGTGTACATCATGTTTCTTCATTGAGCTACAAACTTCTTTATACATTGCAGAATGTAAAACAGCTTGCCATACCTCGTACAGTACGTACCCAAGGAAACACGAATGCCGTACAAGAAAGTTTCAAAAGAAAAAGAAAAATATTTTTATTAAATCTAATTAACACAACAGCTGCCCATGACGGTCTTCGTGAATACAGTGCAGATATGCTAATTCATCAGCATCGAAACTCATTTCAACATGAGTGGATATGTAAACAAAGAGATTTTCGCAATTGGGAAACAAAAACATTAAGATTAATTCTTTACGCTTTAGGGCGGTTAAAGTCTAATCTTGGAAGACATACAAAATTATATAATAGTAATCGGAAAATCGGTTGGAAAATTTCCCTCTCATTGAAACTTTAACTAAATATTGCTAAGGTTTATGGGCGCAAGTCTCCTAATAAAGAGCGTCGAGGCTTCTTAACTTTGAGCTGTCTTTCCGTTGAGTTGATAATAATCTGATTCCGGAGGAATCTCTTTAACCGATCTAAGGATATTCAAGTTATATAGTCTCTTTCGGTATTTTTCAGTAGTACTTCTCATCGTTTGAATGGTGTCATCTGTGTAATGCTTGTGTGTTTATTATTATTTCATAATGAAACGCCGAAGGGTAGTGATGCGAATATATAAAAACACAAGCGTTCTCATAGTGAGACGGTACACTATCAACTCCTACCGCCGCGTTGGTGGCTGCTGGGTGCCTAGTACCTCGAATAGAAATTGGGTAAATAACAAATATGGAAGCTCTTTGGTGGTAGCAAACGAGAGAGGGAAAGAGGGTTTTCTCACTTCGGCACTTCCTCTTAATCCGGACAGCAGCGGACGAATTCTCTAAATGGAATCAACGGTAGCATCCACAGTTCCAGTCAGGCCGAATTATCTAGTGTTATCTCTATATGAGCTGTTTCGGCATATTTGAATTCCAGGTCTATAGGGATCTCCAATACTGACCCAGGGTGTGGCGGTTGAACCCTTAATGGGCCAACGGCAGCGCTCATATCCCCAAAGTGGGTTACTGACTCTGAAAGATCCTACCCTTGGCCTTGGGGTATAAACGGGAACTGGTGCTCCAGGTTGTAACTTCCCTACCATGGAAAAAGTTAATAGTTCCGAAACAACGAAAAGCCTCGGAAAAGGAAGGATTCACCTGTTGCACGGACTCTGCGAAACGATAAAAGGACAAAGACGTTCGGATCTACACGTAAAATGGCATTTTTAATACCTTCCTATTTTCGTATCGAAATTTTTATCCGCAGAGGAGTAGGTAAAAATAAAACGCAAGACTACGTACCTACTTGAACCTTTATGTTTATAATCAAGATTGAAATCTTATTCCTCTAATACGAGGCCTAATAAAGTTGACATCCTGCATTTTTTATGGAATTAAAACGATAACATGATCTGATTTTAATCTACGATTTAAAAAAAAAAATATTTTTTCATACATTCTTTAGATATTAATTTTAAGCCCAATCGCTAAAGAAATAGTCGAGAAATATTATGCCATCATTCGTACATATGTATCTACATATGTATGTAAAGTACCTACCCTTAATTTTAAGATTTGGTAATGGCGCAATTTAATCCAACTACCACAGGTTTAGGTTATGAAAGAGCCCTCAGTAAGGTAAACATTTACATATCTTCTGAAGAAACTCGGTTGGTATTTCACATTTGGTGTTTTTTTATTCAAAGATAATAGCTGTGTCTATGCCGAGTACCGACCATTCTACCCATTGTTTTTTGTAGTCTGTTAATATTGCTTGCATAGACTCTATCTCCACTTCAAGAGCTACGGTCCTTACTCACGCTCTACGATAATGGACAGCCTCGTCCCACTCCGTGCCCTACCTCAAAGTCCTCTGACAATTTACATTTGTATAAACGGTTACAAGTTTTTCTGTAATACCTCTCCTGCGCAAACCATACCTAATAAAGCAAATATTGTTGAAAGCCTGCATGTAAGCACAATAGATCTGCTGTTAGGGTGCTGGAGTTTGCACCCAGGTCGCTGGTTTGGAGGGGTCCAAGTGAAGGAGTTTCCGTAGGAAAAAATTAAAAAGTCAGTACTTTATTACTTAAGGTATAGCTTAACAGCTCTTACCTCCTGGAGGGTTGATACAAGAAGGAAGTTATTAGTTTTTGGGAAAAAGGAAATATATAGAAAATACTCTTACAGTGGTCTACTAAGGCGGCCTCTTACATAAAACTTTTAAATCTGTAGTTTACACGTGAACATCTACTAAAACTGTAATAATCTTGCACATGACTTGCACCAGAGTTGTAAAGACTGCAGTAATTTGGACACTACAGACTAAAATGACTTATTTCTGACTTGTTCAATGACTTCAACATTCAAACTTCAGTCACCAGCCATACTGACTGGGTAGTAACTTACAGTCAATTAACTGTAAGTTCAATTACTGCAGTATTTTTTGACTGTTTTCAGATTTTTAGTCAGTTTTGAGTCTTCAATAGTTCTTAGTCGTTTTTTGAAGTCAGTAAGTCTTTTGACTGCAGTCATTCAAACTACAGTCCATTCCCTTCTGTAGTCAACTGCCCACTCACAATATTCAAAATGACTAGTGACTGTAGTTTTGAAGTTAAAGTACTACGTCACTGTCCTAAGTCTTATTCAATTGACTGCGACTTATGTTTGTATCTGATTGCAGTACTAAAGTAATGCAGTTTCTAATAATTCTGTCTGCTACTATCCACATTTACCAAACTTGTATGTTAACAAATTAACATAAGGAAAATTGTCAGACAGATAAATGTCATGCTCCATATTGCAAATGACAAATAAATTAACATCCAAATATCTACATTCATAATCATATTTTTGTCGTTTATGGCATTAATCAGCGGAGATTTTAAGCTATAAATCATCATTGTACATACATACATACGTATGTACATCTCTACGCTATCCTGAAACTGAGCAATAAACATTATTAATTTGTTTCCCCCACGAAAGAAGTTTCCTTAATAGTGAGTATGAGTACTGCTGCCAACGGCTGTATAACAGTAATTGCTCTGTGTGTATAGCTAGGTACATATTTTCAGTGCATAGTACATACATAAGTATATGGGAGATTAATTTTTATGTTGTATTTTTCTGTGGAGCATATTTATGTAACGTTTTATGGTAAAATCGATTTGAATTGATGAAGCTTCTGGTTTTGTACACAAGCAGTTTCCCTATTCTAAATTAAAACAAAAATTAGTTCACTTAAATGTGATGTCCATACATATGTACATACATACATATATATGTACATATGCATATGTAGACCAGGTACAATTATTTTATATAATCTTCTGCAAAGGATTCAATTTCAAACGGCTTGATTCATAGTAACAGCACGACTAGAGGTAAACATACTGTGCTCCTTTTTACATAACTCAGTTATTACAATCCTCCTATGCTGCATTATTTCATTCATAGATATTTTATCAACTTTAGTTAGGGGTTCAAATATTATGTGTTGTGTAAGAAGTCGAGATATGCTGCAGGGCTTTTGTCTTTTATGTAAAAAAGATCTCTAAAATGGATACTGTTTCCGTTTAAGGAGCACCCCGCTTCTTTATGGTTACATTCGACTAAGACTTCAGTGCATTATTAGAACTTCCTTTTGTGATAGTAATTAAAACATACATATG
Organism: Xylota sylvarum; assembly: GCA_905220385.1. NCBI lineage: Eukaryota > Metazoa > Arthropoda > Insecta > Diptera > Syrphidae > Xylota > Xylota sylvarum. The sequence continues at coordinate 40,170,010 of LR999959.1, forward strand.
GGGTTATTGAGTATAATAAAATCTATGTGAATGTATCTTAAAGTACCATCAATTATTTGCAAATATGGTTTCAAAAATATCTATTACTGACATTTTTTACAAAATATCTAGTACTGACGTTACATTTCTAATATATAACGGATAACTTCCTCATTACTTAAACATAAGCACAGAGAACACAGAAACTAAAAGGAGCATGTGTTTCTGGATTATTTATTTAGTTCCCTCTGGCCCAACGTATCAACGAAATCATCGTCCGAGGTTCTCTAGCTATCTCTAATTTATTTCGAAGGTATTATTTTCAACTCCTCAACAGTTCGGCGATAGGTTTGAGAAAGGGATACTTTTTGGATAAATGTATTTCATTAGCACCCTACAAACATATGTACAAAGTGTGTTCCAAAGTGAACATGACTTTTTAAAAAATTTCGCAAAAACAATTTTTTCGAATACTTTTGAATCTACTAATTTGTTTTATAAGAGATTCCGAAGATAATCGTCTAACAAGGATCTATCTATTGATAGAAACTCTTGTACTTGTCTTTATATAACTTTCAAATAAAATCCTTGTTCCGGATTAAGAGACTACTGGAGATATAATGTGACGATTGGCTAAGCTAAGCCTTGGGTTTGAAGAACAAAAAGTTAATAAAACCCAACTAAGTAGGGGCGTTATAGATTTATTTGGATACATCCTTTTTGATGGACTGTAGACGAGTGTCTAAAATTGTTCTCTCATGCTACAAGCTAACCTCGGTTCAACAGATGTTAGGCTTTACATAATATGTGGCATTATAACCCTTGTAACAGAACATTCATATTTGATATAGTAACCAATTTTTTGGAGCTAGACATGCATTATTTCTCTTTCTTTAAGTCGGCCATCATTTAATATTATAAGAAAATGGACTACCTACTTTATACTTATGATTCACGCGACTGCTGGAAAGAGATAGCATGCACGTAAAAGATCTGACCTTCCAGATTTCAAGAGTGCGGTGTACGATCGTGTTGTTTAGTTTGACTGTGGTTTCGTTTAATAACTTTTATGTTGTTAAGTTAAATTTTTTTAAAACGCCTGACCTCAAGTGTCAAAAGTTGAGAACCAACAACCTTATTAACGAAATCCACTTCAAGATCTTTACAATTGCTGAATTTTTAATAAATTGGAAGAATTGTTGCAACTTTAATGGCACAGAGCTGCCAAACTACTGATTTTCTTTTCAGTGAACCCGAAAACATTTTTCTACAAAATTATTAGCTAATTTATGTATGTACATATGTATGTTTGGCGCAACCGATTTTTTTAATTGATTGAGAAGCTTAACAAGTTTGACAAACGTCTTTTGTGAGAGGTGACTAGAGGGTGCAAAGTAAAGCGGAGGAAGGCTACAAGCAAGTACTTGCAGAGCAGTTCCCCGATTGAATAATGTCTCGAAAGGCCGTGCGAATTATCTGCTTTAGACGTAATGCAAAGAAGCACGTTTTTACGTTTCATCCTTAGGGTTACAAATAGTGTGTAATATATAGAAGTAATTGAGATAGAAACTATAAAGTATACATATATCGATTGTTTAGCGCACAAATGTGCAATTTTGGCAGAAAATGAATTAATTATACCATTGGATTCAGGTCAAATAAATCTTCAGAAACTCGGTAAAAAAACAATTTAAATGTTGTGTTAACAGTACAGGTATATGGAATTCCAAACATTAAAAACTCTCCTGTAAAATTACGTTTCCAGCACTATAATCTTGATCATGACACACTCGATATGTGACTGCGGTTATCATAATGACGAAGCAAGTTTTGTAACCACCTCGCTATAAAATCCGAGGTAATATGTTTCGGTTTTTGTGTGAAACAATCACACATGCTGTTAACCGCATTTTCAGCATCTTAAAAGCATTTCTTTCCTCCAAACGAAAAAAAAAGAAAACACAATTTGCCTGTGGTGATTTTCACACAAGAGTGGGATTTAGTGCAGAAATGAGAGGCGTTTCTTGATCAAATATAGCGGTTGTAACAGTAATAGCAATTAAAAGTCAGCTCCACTCCAAATCAGTTCTAACCGCTGGTTTCCTTAAACGTAACACGTATAAACGAGGATATGCAACATGTGAAGTGTGGGTGTTTAGATATGGCGGTGAGTGTAGGTGTAAATATATCATTAACTTCCTTTCAAAGTTGAAAGACGCAACTAATATGTAAATTGCAAACATTTTTAATAACAAATCTTATATTACGATAAAATTATGCCCTGCACTTTGACATTTATATTAGATTGCTTGGTAGATTACGTTTAGTAACTTTTGTTAATCTAACTTTACGAAGAAATAGTTGAATAAGAAAAGTCATAACATAACATTCAAGAAGTATAATAAAGTTGAGGCAAAGACTAAAGAACTTTGTGTACTTTTGGGCAATCATATGTCAAATGCTCATTTATTAAAAAGAGATGAAAGCTAATCCCTATTCGCATGCCTTTATGATTATATTTTATCTATTGTTTGGAAAGAATTGAGTAGTGAACGTGTATACAACATGAACGTATGTAAGCAACATATGGGTTTAGACTTTAATAAGTCATTCAATTTAACATTGATGTTGGGATTTACTTTCGTTGCTTTTGTTATCGCATTAATTTTGGCTCTATCTTTACCAATTCTGTAATGTGCAGTACCTAGTACCAGTACCATATTTAGAAATAAGTAAGTTTACAAACAAAACTGAACCCAAAAAAATCAGTGCGTTTTGCAATTATTAAAAATATTTTACAAAGTGTTTTCAGATAGTTTTGAGAACTATAGAAATAAAGTGGACGACTGGGTAGTACGTACTTGCATTTTAATGCTATAAGCACTGAAAGTCAAGTCTTATTCTTTTCACACATGAGACCAAATAAAGTGGGCGTATCATTCAAAATTTTTGATAAAATTGTATTGATGACAGATTTCAAAATTTTTTATTTTTTTTTAAACGCACTAACAAGGTAGACGTGCCTATGCACTTATGGTGTTAGGGTGAGTTGTATACCCCTATCGTGGAACCCGTAGGGGCAAATGATTTACTAAACATAAAAAAAAATTGAATCGTGCAACAAATTGAAGTGAACGATTCACTATATCGTGGAAAACGCACGGATTGAATTTCCCCATACATTTGAAATCCGCATTTCATTCCGGATTTGCCAGTTGTGTTGCAGATTTCTGAAGGATTCTGAAGGACAGTGGAGAATATAGAGAGAATCTACAAAATAATATGCGTTGTTTTTTGTAGTTCTAGTAAAACTTATTGAGCAAAATAAATGATTTAAAATTCATTTTACCCACTACATACCAGAACTCAAATTTTGAGCAGCTCACATGATTAGAAATCCTACAAGTGGATCCTCAAATCATATGAATATGAAGTGAATAAAGGCGAAAGGAAATCATCTAATGAAGAGTCACTTGAACAGGTTTTAGATACTATATTTCCTAGTTGTTCCAAAGTTGCACTTTGTTAATCAACACAAACATACCACTATCAAAAAGTCTCATATCAGAGACGAAAGTCCTTTAGATTAATACGTAGATTCAAACAGCCTGACAGCCATTTTGAAGTGAGATGAAGGTGGTGCCGTGAAATAAAGTCGAGTAAAATAAGAACGAATTTTAAAATTCGGCTTTATTTTACATTATGAAATCGAAATAAGGCCGAATTTCAATGTTCAGTTCTATTTCACTTTGACAAAATGAAATAAAGTCGAGTCGGCCTTATTACGCTTTGATTTTATACACGCATTTCTAACTATTATTCTCTCAAACTATTTATAGTAAAAGTTTTCAAGTGACATAAACCCAAATTGGCCTAATGTGGCTTTATCAAAGTGGAAACAATTTTATTCGGCCTTATTTCACTTTCATAACTCGGCTTTATTTCACGCCACCGGTGAAAGTGTCTTCATTCTGATTTCATGAAGATAGTAATTTTGCCTTATCTATTTATTTCATCCTCCTTCCCGTCACCAAAAATTAATTCTTAAACTATCACCATAGATTGACACTAATCACTAATACCTTTCAAATAAGCTCAAATGAGCACATCCTTATCGATAATACACATCGGTAAGGAAGTGTATCTCAGGTTCCACGATAGCTACATACATATAGAGATTCACGTGAATCGAATGGGTGAAGTGAATCTCAGATCCGTCGGGTTCCACGATAGTGGTGATAGAGAAATTGTGTATTTATAGAATAAGTGACGTGACTATCATAATGACGTCAAGTTTGATTTAAAATCTCAAATTCGAAATTGTTCGGAAAACCAATATTTCTCCTATATGTACATACATATGTAGGTACTAGGTATTAAGTGTTTTTCATTGCACCCACAAGAAATGCTTCAATCTCGGTCATCTTACATGACTTAACACCTACAAGATCTAGTTGACGCAAGCTATTTAACGTGTTATTATTTGCTTCGACCTTAGTGGTATATGTGAAAGCGAAAAACCACAGTTTTTACTTCTTCGGGGAATGACAGAATTTTTTGGTTTGTTGCTTAAAGATGTAATGAGGTTCTTACTTTATGGATAACGCTCAAGGCAGTGTTCTTTCGGTTCTGTTTATATTTTTACAGTTTGGAGTATGCAAGTATGCCTGTACATATGTATGTATGTATTGCATGGGATGTGGTTTCTACAAGATGGCAACCAAAAATATGAAAGATAAATCGGCCATTGCAGCCAAGAGGCACAAGAAGCGTCTCAAGAGATTTTACAACGGTAATTACAGGCACGAGGAACGAAGTGCGTTCGTCACCTGTTCTGGGTTTACTGGCAGATAAAGTGAAACTCTTGCAAGCTCTTGTAAAGAGCTTTTCAATAAGGACATAATGATTTTGTATTTAACATTTAAAGTACGGAGCGGGGGACTTTGAGCCCCCCACGTTTTCGTTATACAGTTTTTTTTTAAACAAAGTTTAATTCGATCTCGTTCGTATGACCACTGTGATTTTTGGTGCCAATTTTCCACCACTTGTCCACACATATCGGCCGGAACGTTGGCAATTTTTGGTTCTGAACTACTCTAACGTTATTGGATTGTTGGCATACACCAACTACATAATAATAAAGTTAAATCGCATGAGTCCATTCGATCGGACCATTTCTCGATATTACACGATTAACGAATTTCCCCTTCAATAGATCAATTGTTTGACCAGTTGTGTGGCAGGTGGCACCATGTTGTTGGAACCATATTAAGTCCATCCAATTCTGCCTAACATATGTAGACATCCATCATGGCACGATAGCAAACTCCATTGACCGTAACATGGCGATCATTTTCAATACGGTCATGAAATCCACACCACACGGTCAATTTTCGTGGATGCTACGGAGTGTCTTGAACCACGTGTAGGTTTGGTGCTGTCCAATAATGCATATTTTATTTATTGACAAAGCCATTAAGCCAAAAATTAATTTTATCGCTGAAGATGATTTTTCGAAGAAATTCAGGATTTTCTCCAAACTTTTGCAGAGAAGTTGCCGCGCTTCATATAATCCAGAAGCTTTAGTTCTTGAGTTAATTTGATCTTGTAAGACTGTAGGCCAAGATCTTTAATTAGCCACAGCGTGGACTGAGAGATTAATAATTCCTACGAACGGCGTGGAACCAACTGATTTGGCTAATTTTGAACTGAAGCACTTACGACTGCGATATTTTCTCTACTTCGACCGGTGCGTTATCTCACTTTTACAGGTACATTCAGTATATGTCGACTCGAATATATCCACTATAACACGCACAGCCTATTTGATGGGGCGATTATTACAACCGAAAATTGGAGTGTGCGCACTTAAAGTTGCGACCACCAACTCAGAACTTCGGTAATAATTTTTAATAATTTCCAAATTTCGTGAACTTTCACCATGACAAAAATATAAAACTGATCTTTTCACATTGACGGATCATAAAGAAAAGTTTAACTGTGCGTTTGTATTAAAATACAAAATTGTTATGTCCCTATTGGAAAGCCATTTACATATCCTTGTTTGGTTGATTCGAAATTAGCGGTTTGCTCTCTATAGGTTTCCATAGGCTAAATACCGAGACTGAAAAGTATCCTCGATGTTTTTTTAAAGCAAGGTATCTTGTCTTTAGTCAGAAACATAAGATCTACGGGGTTCCAAAAAGACAAAGGGTCGTACAGACTGAGTTCTATGTACGGACGGCAATGGCCAGCTGAATTGAATTTTACAGATTTCTAGATTTGCGCTCAAGGGTTTATGCGGAAAAGTTCGGCGATACTCGTTGTGTCAGTTCTACAGTAGTTGCCTGACGTACGAGTAGCTTAGGCATCGCAGTGTTTCCACCATCTTTTTTTTCAGTTCTGTGTTTAACTTAGCATGAGTGGCCCAGAAATTGATATCTTTAAAACAATAGCTGTAAAAGCTATTGTCATCAGTGTTCTACTGATAACAGTTGGAAAAGACTTAACGCCCAATAACTTTTCCATCAATATGGTGGACCCTACAAAGTAGACATTTTCTTTCGAAATAACTCTTGTAATCCTGTAGTGCTTTGGATGTAAGAAAAGAAAGAATGCGTTTATAAGAAGAGAATTCAAAGCCAGTCAGAGAGCTTCACGAGTGCTAAAACCAATGGAATATTTTAGATTCGAAATGTTTCAGTATTTTACACTCAAAAAACAGTGAGGGTGGACGAAAAGCTTGTGAGCATATTCATTGCTTTGCAAGAAATACCGATGCATATCCATAATACATAGAGTTTTACTTTCAACGTAATTCTTGTAACAAGCTTATTTAATAACCCCAGATACCAGGTAGTGAAGTTAAGACATCATTTTTGTTACACCCTGTGTAATACGCACGAGAACAGTTATAAGGTAATTTGATATAAGCACGCAATTAAAGTTACGCCAGCAAACACACGAAGTAAAGCATTTCCGCTGACTATAGAAAACTCGGAAAATCCAATTTCAAATTTCTTCATAACATTTTTCATTATCTTTTTCTCCAATAAGGTTTTTTCTCCGATTGAAGGTGGAAGTTAAAATCAAATAAAACGCCTTTCTGTTGTAATCAAGGATCCAATCGATTGATGCAACGGATGTTGATTGGGCAACAACTTTGGGCTTTATTATTTTTTTTCCCCTTTTCAAGTATTTGTTCCAATGACTTTCAAAGGTCGGACTAATCGATTGTACTGGTATTCATGTAAACATACTGATTTATGTTTACCTTAATTAGAAGTCACTTTAATCATTTGTTTGGCCAGGACATTGTGCCGGTAAAATACCGTATCAAGGAGGAATAAATACCCAAAGTAATATAATTTTTCTTTTTCATTTGATGTTTACGCGATTGGAAATTAATGCCCGTTAGTGTCACACCAAGCCATTGGTCGTTTTGAACACGAATTACACGGTGTGTGGATGTAGTTGTAGTCAATCGCAGTGACCACTGAGTAGTGATTTAGTACTTAATTAGTTTTTTTTCTTTGAAGGATATACTCATATTTGAAATACTGTTCTGTTGACATTGCGCGATATGTTGAAAATATTAATTAGGTACTCCTAGATTCCAGAATATAAATACAAATAATACTAAAATTTCTTTTATGAAAGTGCACCTGTTTTTCTGCAGGACACATACATATGTACTTTAGAATGTAAATTAGCAAGGTGCTATAACAAAATGACCAGTAGGAAATTGTGCACCCGATTGCCAAAGTGTGGTTTCGCCTGGTGACCACTAGGACTGAAAGGGTTAAGCTACAGATTAAAAGTTTAATTCAGTCATAATAAGTGTAAGGAAAGTTGTAGAAAGTAAAAAATATATTTCTGTAAACTGATTGTGAAACTCAGCGAAGATTAGACTAAAAAAGGTTTGTAATAATAAAAAAAAAACCATTAAAAATAATCACACTTTCTGAAGCTTTATTAGAGAAAACCTTCGGGTAAATAATTGTGCAATTCAGATTTTAAACAATTCGAAATTATTCCTTTATTCTTTGCACCGCGAATTATAAACCCATGCTCCCTACAGGAATAAGGAAAAGTCATCTCGAAAGAATTTGCAGATATACACCCATCCCTCAATTTACACGGTAGATACGTTCCACGCAAAATCGTGAAAATCGAAACCATGTAAAACACGGCACTGCATGCATATAAATCAGAAGGGTAATAACTAAATTTTAAACCGTTTAAATCGAACTGAGAATATATAAAAAAAAAGTCGTAGTTATGTTCATAACAACCGTGTGAATGCATTCAAAGATTGTATGGAAAAATGGAGATTGGTTCCATTAAATGCTAAGTCTCGAAGTCGTTGTTCTAGTATTCAAAGACGTACATTTTTTGTGTTTGCAAATAATTTATTAAGTTATGAAAACAAAATTATAAACTCCTTCCAAATTCCTTCCAAAATAAATAAAATAAAATCAGCCCTCATTCTCCGCCTTCACGAGTTGAGCTGCTGGGTGTTGAAGTAATAAAATCCGTGATCGACATTTGTTTAGTTTGGCAAACATCTTTGTAAATGTCTTCGTATTGATCAAGCTCTTTCCATATTAGAAATATTGTTCTGAAAATACTTTTCAAGTTCCCTACCCAGAACAAGACCTTCAGGAATATAATAAGCGAATTTTTCTGCTGCATTATTACTATCATCGGAACTGATTTCTCCAATGTCTTCGGGCACATAACATACTAAGTCTACTAGATATACAGCGGTAGGTAATCATATCTCCGAACAAGGTCCACCACAACAAATTTGTGATTTTTTTTGTTTTGAATTATTGCCTTGGTAATATACAAAAGGGTTTCAATCAAAAATCAATACAATTTATACTGATTTTGCTAAGGCAATCAATCGTGTTCAGCATAATTTTCTGGTGAAGAAGTTGGAAATTATTGGGTTTCATTCAAATATTTTAAGACGGATCTTTAGTTACTTTACTAATCGTAAATAGTACGTTAAAATTGGTTCAGTACTCTCAGATGAATGTTATAATTATTCCAAAGTACCCATCCAGGTCTATTACTTTTTCTCGTATTTATCAATTACCCACATACTCACTTACTTAGGTTAGGTTAGGTAGATGGGTGCCTTGTGACAGTGTCACTGCTCACTTAGACCACAGTTCGGGTCCATTGTGCCCAATTATTTGGAACCCGCTATTGGAACCACCCAGATAATGATATGAATCTCAGGAGGTCCGTCAGCTCTATGTTACCCAAGTCCTCCAAATCCGAGAAGAAGTAACTACCAAGAGTCCTCATTCTTCTGACGGATATGGCAGGACAGTCACACAGCAGGTGACGAACTGACTCAATTTCTTCTTCGTCCCTGCAACTTCTACAGAAGTCATTATGTAGTACACCGAGTCGCTCCGCGTGGACACCAATGGCACAATGACCAGTAAACGACCCGTGTTTTATAACGACCTGGCTGTCTACATACACAGTAATCGTTCTGCCAACGATATTGCTCTCGCTTATAATCTTAGCAGCCTGTATGATGGCTGTGACTTCTGCCTGAAAGACGCTGCAATCATCATTTATTCTAAAGGAGTTGTTTATTCCTAGGGCCTCACAATAAACTCCAGCTCCCGTGCCAACGTCCATCTTAGAACCGTCGGTATAGAACGCCAACTCCTTCTTCATGGTTCTTCGGCGCTTCCAGTACATTCTGTCAGGAATTTTAATAGCGAATCTCCTTTCAAAAACTAGCGTGGGGGTCATGTGATCAGTTTCTGACAAACAGTTGGTGGATCCCCATCGGGACAAAATTGAGGCGGCCGTACAGGCTCGATGACCACATTCGGCCTTCTCTCAGTCTCACAGCAGTCTTAGCCGCCAGACTGCCACAGTATATGTCAAGCGGAATGAAACTGAGCATGGTTTCCATTGCCGCTGTTGGTGTTGTCTTCATTGATCCCATGACTCCAATGCACGCTGCCCTCTGGATTTTGGTGAGGTTTGAAAGCTGGTATTGCTTCTCCAGTACCGTCTACCATACCAGTGAACCATATGTAAGAATGAGTCTTACGACCACCGTGTATATCCAGTACACCATAGCTGGTGTAAAACCCCACGTGTTACTGAATGCCTTTTTGCAAGAGTAGAAAGCTACGCTTGCTTTCCTGACGCGTTCAGCAGTGTTATCCTTCCAATTTAGTTTGGAATCTAGAATTACACCCAGGTATCGGGCTGAACCTGATATACTTAGTTCAGTACCACTGATGCTTGGGGGTCTGAAGGCAGGAATTGACCTCTTCCTAGTGAAGAGAACTACCTCCGTCTTTGAAGGGTTCACTCCTAGCCCTTTACTGCTAACCCAATTCTCCACTAGTTGTAGTGGGAGATTGAGTCTTTCGCTTAGGACTGAAGAGAATTTCCCCGAGACCAGGATAACCACGTCGTCGGCATAGGCCGTCACGTTGAAGCCGTTTTCCTTTAGTATTAGATCTCGTCCACTACAAGGAGCCATATTAGAGGTGATAAGACTCCTCCTTGGGGGTTCCTCTGCAGACGCTTCTCCTGATTGTTACATCTCCTTGCGATGAGGATATAACTCTCGATTGAAGCATCTGAGCAATCCAGTTGGAGAGACCGATGCTCAGCCCAGGTCTGTGCAAACTGCCCAGGATCGCATCGGTGCTTACGTTGTTAAACGCCCCTTCAATGTCTAGGAACGCCACAAGAGTGAATTGTTTGAAGTGGAGGGATGTTTCTATGTTTGATACGACCCTGTGGAGGGCTGTATCTACCGACCTACCGCGGATGAATGCATGTTGTGATTCAGATAGATAGTTATCGCCAATTACACTTCTTATGTATACATCTATTAAACGTTCCAGTGTTTCTCACTTACTTAGGTGGCGCTACAGTTCGGGGTGAACCTGGGCCGCCCCTCAAATCGGTTGAGATCCCCTTTTACTTGTGCGCGCCACCGAAGGTGAGGTCTTCCTGTACTGCGTTGTCCCTCCGGGTTGAATTCGAAAACTCTACGGGCCGGAACGTTGATGTCCATTCGCTTTACATGTCCCATTCATCTCAAACGAACGATGCACAGTTTTTTTTTACTTTGCTAGTACAGCTCGTATAGTTCGTTGTATTATCTCCTCCTCCGAAGCCCGTCAACGCAAACGGGACCGAATATTTTACGAAGAATTTTTTTTTCGAAACGACCGAGGATAAATTTATCCGCTTTTGATAAAGTTCATACTTCAGGAGGACTGGGATGACCAAGGTCTGAAAGAGTCTCCTTACGTATTCGGGATAGTGCCTTACTATTCAATTGCCTTCTCGCCAAAGCGATTGGCAAGAGTTATTCTTCGTTTCGGAACTGATAGCAGAGCCAAGGTAGACAAAGTCCCTTGCTACTTCATATTAACCACATACCTCATATGTGCCTCATATATGCACAAGATTTGAAAAGTCAATGCCGAACGTACTATGTAGAACTGCAAAACGATATTAATAACGTCACGGAATGGTGTAGAGATAATGGCTAAAGTTTTAATATTGGTAAGCGTACAACTGTAACATTTTCTAGAAGTATGTATGTATGATTACATTTTCTGTTCATATTGACTACATTTTTTCTAAAGGCAATTCCATAATGGATTTTGGGTCTCGAAACTTTCAGAATCCATATACTGTAAAGTCTTTATACATATACATATGTATATATTTCATTAATTCGCTCTATACTTGAGTACTGCTGCATAGTATGGAATCCCTACTATTACAGCAGTGTGATCCAGATTCAAAAGAGGTTTACTGAATTTGCCCTCAATAAGCTATCGTGTTATAATAATAATATTATAAATTATGAACCCAGATGTGCCTTAATCAACCTTAAGCCATTTATGATGTATTGACTGCCTACATTGATTGTCCAATATTACTTTCATTTTTAAAATAGAAAGAGAAAACAAACATTCAATGAATGCATAGAACGAATTATGGTGAAATTGATCCAATAAATGTTGTTTTTGTTAATTACAATGAAAATGCCACTGATTTTAATTTTAGTAGAATTGTCATGAATTCATTATAAATTTAAATGCATACTATTATTAGTTTTAGTTTACAAAACTTGGAAACGAATGAAGATTTTAAATAAAAAAACCAAAATGAACTTACGTAACCCAATATAGGTACGTTTTATTGCATTGTTATTTTTATTTAGCAAGTTACTCTGGAACAAATTACATATGTACATATACAGCTGCCACGACGTTGAGCTTACTGCTGCTTGGTTTAAACAATGTATTATACTTAGTTCAATTGAGGTCAAATTTGACCCCAGATTGTAGGCCATTTTGTCACCGATACCCTTTCTCAATTTTTTTTAATGATCTCCTCCTATCTGAAACCTTTAGATTTTATTCTTTCGCTTATAATGGCACCCTCAGTTTGTCAGATGCAAATATAAAAACTCGGAACAAAAATATTTTATTCGGTAAGAAATCGAGAACATTTTATGTAACACAATATCTAGACATTGGATATTAAGCCATACATAAATTAATCGTATACACATCTACAAACAAATTTTGAGGGAATTGCCGTTAAAAATAAAACAAAACTTTTTCAAAGGATGTACATACATACAAAACAGGAGGTGTAAATTCGCCTTAGGCAGCAAGATGCCACTTTGTTTGAAGTTTGGTTAAAATTAAGGGCATAACACGATCCGCTCGAGACGGATTATAACTTTTTTTCCTTTTTTTCCTGATACTGTATAATTTTACAAGGTTTTAAAGAACTTAAAGTTAAAGATTTTGCAGTGTATTATTTTGAATTATTTTAAATTGTTTTTTTAGGTACAGAATGATGCATGTTTAATGTTTTTTTTATTTCTTTACAGGTGAGTCTTAATGCTTCATTCTACGAATAAATATACATTTATGTATGTATTATGTATCGAAAGAATCATGGTAAGGTATTAAAAATTTCGTTTTCACATATCTATCTACCTTAATGTAAGAAAATGGGTTCTTTTCTATATCGCTGAATATTTATACCCATATCCTGTGGGCACCGATGTGAAATTATTTTGTAAGAAAGTATTTAATAAGTTATGTTTGCTATTTAAATACATCGACAATACTGGCAGCGTTAGCCGTGTAATGAAAAGACTTATTTTTCCAACAAACTATTCCTAACTCCAAGGTAGAATGGTCTCTTGTATGTCACATGTAGTATCTCAATACTTCTAATGGCGGTTTAAGCTGACTGACATTTTCAACGAATTATTGCAATCAGTGGTGTTCGATTATTTTGTTAAAACACGTTTGTTTTAAGATGGTAATTGATTTCTATTCAATTGTGACATTCCCTGCCATTAGAAGTATCAATGTGTATGACTTTCGTGTTATTGCTTATTGCTTATCGAACTAGCGTGTGACTTAAATTCAATTTCCGTTCGCATTCAGATAATTCATTATAATTGATGTGCTGTCTAAACCCATCACAATTTGTATCTTACACCTCCATTTCTGAACTATAATCATTCTCGGGAATTACAAATACACAAGTGATTAAAGTTAACAACTTAACACCTGACACATGACATTTACGGGAAAATTCCGGAAGCTCTTGACTTGCTTCTAGCTTGGTCGGATCACTGTCACTCTATTTTACTTTAATCACACAGTAGAAGGGGTTTTATCGTTTTTAGAGTTTTAGAGGAATTTTATTTTTTCTGAAAATCATCAATTGGGAACTTAAGATACCAACTTTCTCGTTAGTTTAAGGATATGTACATATGTATGTACATACATATGTATGTTAGGTTCAAAAAAAAATGGAATTGCTGTTGTATATCCTTTAGCTTGCGTCCAGGCACTCCCTCAAACATCGATTTTCAATCTCATTCGAATCATATTAACTTTTTCTTGTTGAGATAACTAATTCAGCTAACTAAATTTTAAACTTCGCTACTTACAAAGCTAGTCGACGATGCATACACACCAAAATGTATCCAAAAACACGATGAAAAAATCCCAAATTCGTAACACTCATATGCTTTTAATTATATTTGCTCAACATCTTCCTATACCTAATAACGTCCAAATGCAATTACGATTCTTGACGGACACAAATAGATGCTTTTCAACGATATACCAAACTATTTTTCCCAACAGTAACCTGTTCCGGGAACTCATCAAAGCCCCTATGAGCTAAGAAAAGTTTTTATCTAATAATAATAACAAAAATATAGATTATTATTCCAGTAGCAACTGAGAAATCAAATCAAAATTCTTCTTAGTTCTTTTCATCCTTTTTGATTCGAGAGGTAGCCGTAAAAAAACCCAAACGCTACTTGATAGAGTCCTTTGTCGTTGCATACTATTACGGGCGGGATATGATACAAATTTTGGTGTTTATGTTTAAGATTTATCCAAAGCATATACGATATAATATTGCATTTTACCGTGTGTGCGAAGATATGGAAATATCCTTGACTTGGGCGAGGTGAAAGGGTTTATAAATAAAAAATGAACTGAACACACACACATTACGTATCAAAGTGCCAATATTTTTTTTCATGAGGAAATTACTTTTCATCGGTGAAACAAATTCAGAGACACACATAAAACATCAATCGTCGTCTAGGGACGCGAAAAGGATAAAAAAAAAACGTGTTAACGACCACTAGGTCGCATGTACTTCCTTATATTTATGGCATTGCGGTGGAATTAGATCTTGTGTGGATCTATTTATGCAGCCCTTAAATGTTTTAGATTTTTATAAATCTTAGGTATTTTTATAGTTGATCTGCATATACATACATATGTATGTCCAAACAAATTTTGAACATAAGCATTTGGTTTCTATTAGTTTACATTTTTGTTAATCGTTAAGGCCTAAAAGTGCCAGTAATGAATTATGTACCTACAAATTCTCAAATATTCATGTATGTACATACATACATATACCTACTTCTTCGTAAGTATAAAGGCATTTTTAAAATAATTCAAGGACTTCTTTCACGTTTATGTCGGTACATCCGCTTACAAATACACTTACGCCTGATTTAAACTAGTAAATTTTACTTACCTACATTAGTAAGGTTTACAAACTTACGTAAGTGGGAAGATATTTAAAACTATATAAACGTGTTCAAAGTCTCTCACACAATTTTGACAGCTTATAAAGTGGCCATTAATAAATTTTGGACTTAGCGGACTTATTATTCGTATGTTGTTTTCTATTGCATGACCCGAGCTCAGACGTTCACACAGTACGTTAATTAGGGATCTTACATGCGACACTAAGCACGGATATGCCTCTATAGATCTTACAAGACATAGGATCGCCTTTCTTGAAGATGGGGCATACAGAGCTGATAGAGCTGGTTGTTGTTCTGCTTTTTGATAGCTGAGCCAAGCTCATCAATACTGGTAGAGGGAACGGCTTCTTCGTTGACTGTATGCAAGTTCTCTTGCCCTAACTCTCTCTCTATCTAATGCCAATTGAGTAATTGTTGGAAATGATGGTTGAAAATATCTAATGTATCTTATGCTTCGGTGGCTAGGTTTTCTACACTGTTTTGAAGAGGCTGCGTTCCGAGTTTGGACACAGCTGTCAGTGCTTTCCTGAAAACATTCAGATATTGACCATACGGCGGACTCTTCGATGTCCTTAAGCTTGGAAGCCTACGTATATATTTCGTTTCCTTCTTCTCCTTTCCTCTTGTACCTCGATGCAATTCCATCACTGCAGCTTGTTCTGTTCTGCAGCGTTTTTAAAATCTGAGTTCCAAAGTATTTGGGACATTAGACAATATATGCACATATCCAAATTGCTAAATAACAGTTTCAGACGGACACACTGTTTGGCAAAATGGTGAATATTTTCTGGTGCCAGTCACTGCCAGATGTTTGTCACAATAAATTTTGCGATTACACTATATGGTGCTCTTGACAGATAAAAAATATTAAAAAACGCCATAAAAAGAAGAATGACAGCGCGTCACCTTGTTTAAATCCTTTTTTGACATCAAAGGTCTTGGTTAGATCTTTACCAACCTTGATGGAGCAGCGAATATTCTCCATCGTCATCCTGGACAGTTAAACGAGTTTGGCAGGGATGCCAAAACTATACATGGCTCTGTATAGCTCGTCTCTATAGATACTGTAATATGCGCCCTTAAAATCGATGAAAAGATGGTGGGTATCGATTTGGACATCTTGAGTTTTTTCCATGATCTGACAAAGTGTGATGATTTGTTCGATTGTGGATTTCCTGGTCTGAAACCACACCGATAAGGCCCAATCAGGTTGTTGACGAAGTGTTCACACAATATGGCATATAAGATCTTATACACGGTGTTGAGGAGACTGATATCTATGTAATTCGGGCAATTGAAGGAGTTTCCTCTCTTGTGGATCGGGCAAACGGTGCTGAGATTCCATTAATTAGGCACACACTCATCCGACCAAATTTTAGAAATGAGTTGATATATGTATGCTCTCTACCAGGTCATTTCCAGCTGCTTTAAATAGCACGGTTTGTAAGTTGTCAGATCCCGCAGACTTGTTGGACTTAAGCTTGGATATTGCTATCTTCACTTCGTTTTGGTCAGGTGGACGGAAGTTTTGGCTACCTTCGTCTAGATCAGGGTTTTCAAAGTGTGAGTCGTGATCACCTAGGGGGTCGCCAAGAGTTCTTGGAGTCCTGTGCTAAAAAAAAAATTAAATAAAACACATACATATTTTGTCTGCGACTGCAGTAGAATGTGCAGTGTGAACAAACTGTGAACAAGACTGCAGTGTGAACAAACTGGCTGGCATGGGCAGCCTGTGCAATAATTAATTCACGCTACCCAGACAGCACAGTATTACTGCAAGGCTTGCATACAATTTTTTTTATATTTTTGGCGACACGGGAGAAAATTTTATCGCGAATAAGTAAAATATCGTGTAATTAGACCGGGTTTGGAAGGGGTTCAGTGTATGTAGCGCCGCTTTGTATGCGTCTTGTTTAGCTGCATGTGCTTGCCGGCATTCTTCGTCAACATGAGTTATTTTCTTGGAGGTCGGGTGAAACCCAACACATCAGTTGCGGCACTTCTAATGGCATGTTGACAGCGTTGCCACTGATTTTCGGCACTTGATGCTGGCGGGTAGGTGTAGAGTAGGAGTTGATAGAGACAGGCTAGCGGGAGAGCGCTTGTGCTGATATATGTAAATTCGCATCACTACCATTTGGTCACCTATTGTTACTTATTCACAGGAAAACCTTTAAAACAAAAACATATGTATGTATGTAAATTTTTACAGATAAAGTAAAAGATTCTTATGAAATATTCTACATAATCTAGTACGTTTTTTGCGGAAACGTGCTAATAGTCGCCAATTTTGGCATTTCTTTCACAGCAACTTTTTTCTTTCAAGTGTGGAATGTGAATAAAATTTTACAGTTCGCGGATAAATCAGCGAATTGTTAATTTCTTCACAAAAACTAATTGAAATTTAACATTTTTATATTGATCGATAGATAAATTAAGCTGTATTCTTTTGGAACGCTTTATTCTTTATTCTATGGGACAAATAAACTTTCGCAATCGTACAGTAGCAAAAGTACTTAAAGATCTTATCTTAACGCTGGTCCACGCTGGCAAAACCACTCTTTCCGGACAGATGGAAAACAGTAGATATTTGTCCAGGCTATTCTTAAAAAAGAAACTACCGATCCATTGCACTTAATTCCTTCTTTCCAAGGTCATGCAAACCCTGATAAATCTTCAGTTTATAAAATATCTTGAATCATGAAAACGTCTCAACGACCGGCAGTTCTATGTTTCTAAGCAAAATGTCCACTGGTGATTTGATGCTACAATTTTCTCACCGAAAAGCGGATCACTCATTCTGGTGAATGTAACATTGTTGCACTTGACAGAGCTTGGCATCAATCTAGTTTGTCGAAAATGCGTGCATTTGGCATCGATGAATCTCTTTTTCAATGGATTAGAAACTGCCTTTCGGAACGTTCAATTCAAGTTGTTTCGGGCGGTTTCAAGTCCGCAGTCTACCATGTAAATGCTGATGTCCCCCAAGGCTCCATTTTGTCTCCGACTCTTCCTTATTTCCATAAATGATCTCTTGTCTTCTACTTCTAATCCAATACATTCCTTCGCTGACGACAGCATCCTCAGCTTCTCATATTCATTCCCAGACTCACATCCCTCCTCTTCGGCCGTGGAACGTGAGCGGCAGTGATGTTAAGCTCATTAAATTCTAATCTTGACAGAATATTTAAATGGGATATGAACAACAGGAATTTACACAGAATTTTTTTCCTGTCTGTATCCTCATTTCTTTGCAGCCCTTATAAAGTGGGCGTGGCCACATTGTAGTTTGCAATGAACTACGAGGATAACTTCGAACGTTTGAGGATATTGCACATAAAATTTCATCAAACTCGATTTTTTGATTAAAATGCCCTAAAAGGTGGGCGTGGACAAAACTAATGTATGGATGAATTGTAGAGAATTTGAATATCTAAGTATTTGGTCTTAACAAAATCAATTTCATGTAAAATAGTGATAGTGAGCAGATTTCAAAAATTTTTACGCTTGCACTGCTTCTTTTTTTCAATAGCCCAGAAAATAAATTTCATTCTCCTATATAAAAAATTAAGGCCCACAAACAAAGTGCTGACATATGGACTGACGCACGGACGGATATATGTAGCTCAATCCATTTCGCTCTTCTTACTGATCACGTATATACATATGTATATACATATGTACTTTATAGGCTCTATATCGATTATTTCTCTATGTTACAAACTATATATTGAAAAATTTACTACAAAACTACATACGCTCTTTTGATGCAACTGGCATGATAGATAGAAAACGTAAGGTTTTTATGCGGATTTATTTATTACTGAGTAATTTTTATTGAAACAAATGCTTTCTTTACTCTATAGAACAAAAGTGTAATGAAAGCGTTTGATACATTATATTCACAAAGCTCCATAGCGCTATGTAAAATCTGAAAATACGCAATTTATTTTATGGTATCACGGATGGATACGCTCTATCAAATAAAAGATTGACGTAAATTTAGTTAAAGCAAATATATATCAACATGATTGTTTTATTTGACTATAAAGTACACATAGAAATGTTTCGATGTAGATGTTGTAACATAGAAATCATAATTTTCAAAAAAGTACTCGTTCAATAGGCATTCAGATTATAAACATGTACAATGTACATATATACATACTTACTTACTTACTTACTGCTCTGCAGCCCGCTGTGTTTTACCAATAATATCAATATCGCTAGTAGGTGCAATTTTACATAAGTATGTTCATAAATATTTAATTTTGTACTATTTCCATCGGACTCGTTCTTTCATTGCCTGCCAAAAACAAAACTTTTAAATCTCCTTTAAGGAAGGTATCGATAAGGGTTTTTTAATTGGGGCACCAATAGGAAAAGAACAGAACGTTTGCATATTGTCCAAATTTGTTTATCAATGTTCGCGTTCGATTGGGACAACTCTATGTCCCCGATTTTTCGATATTCATTAATAATTTTCAACGATGAAGCCGATTTCTGGCCTAACGGCTTCTTTTTCTTTTATTAGCATAATTTTCGCAATTGGGTAAGTAAGCAAACCGAATACCAAATGCCATTACGCTTACAAATTGACTGTTTGCTGCGGTTTGCATGCTGGACGGCTCATTGGACATACTTTTTCTTCAAAGATACTAGCAACATCGTGACTGTAAATGGAGATCGCTGCCGGTCTATGTTGACTGGCAATTTTTAGGACAAATTGAAAGAGGATGACCTGGCGTAGTTTAACAAGAGGGGAGCATAGGTCACAACTGGCCAAACAATCAAGTTATAGAAGTCGATGGATCTCCAGAAATGGACCAGTCGATTGTCCGTCTCATTCGCATGATACCAACTTTTAACTTCCCTGTTCTCTTTCCTTTCACTCCATCACTGTGTTTATAACTTTAAACAATCCGGAGACTTTAAACTACCTCAGGATATCGAACACGAATATGCTGGCTTATCATCTGATTTACACCCATGACTTCTTCATGAAAATTGGGTTCAGCCCAATTACTCGAGCAGGCGTTATAGTCATCTTCTATCTATATATGTACATATTACAATCCGCGTCACTTGAATAGAAACTAGCGTTATTCTCACGATAAGAGCGTTATTCTCACGATAAGAGCGTTTAGCGCTTAATTAAGCTTATGAATTTGTTTTTTTATTTTATTTTTCTAAAAGGTATATCAATATCGAAAAACAATGCATAAACAATGCATGCAGAAAGTCCAGACAGGGTAGGATAGTTCCCTACGCTTTTTCGCAATCCTACAACAAATGTAACATTTTTATTTTCGTTACTTGAATAGAAACAGCAGTCGATGAATATCTGCACGACCCCGTGAGTTGCAAATTGATGTAGAATATTGGTAAACAACATTTCAATTGACTCAAACTTAAAAAAAATCCACCAATGCACGACGGAAATAGCGCCACTTGGTTTATTGCAGAACGCACTTGATGTGAAAAAAAAATTAGGAACAGTGTCGTTTTCTCAAACGAAAAGAATATTAATTTGGATGGTCCGAATGGATAAAATCATTATTTCTACACCACACCATAGCTGGACCATCCAAATTAGCATTAACATTAGCATCACTTTTGCCTTGCTTTGTTTTTTACTCCAGAGTCGCTCAAATCGGAAGCTAATCAAGTGTTAATTCTTCTGTCTACTGCTGACGTAGTTCTTTCTTGTCTTCTTTTCATGCTCATCTCTGCATTCTTCAAAAATGCCACACAACTTTAACACTTCTTCCGATTGTATGCAGTGAGAGTGCATTTTCAGTGTTAATTTCTATTTCTGGTTTTTCTGCAGTATTTATTGTGTTTGCTCGGCCTGTTTCTGCTGCAGTAATCATATAATAGTTTTATTTAAAACTTTTACCACTGCCCTGTTCTGCATTTCGAGTGAAAATGGATTGGAATCGAATTTCAATTTCACTCGAAATAAAATTTAGTGCTCTGCATTCCGAGTGAGTTCGAATTTTTTAAATCCACTTTCTAACCCACCCACTTTTAGAAAAACACATTTTCCAGTAATTTTCTAAGGAACTCGAAAAAATCTACCTAAGCAAATACTTATGTACATATGTAGACATTCACCTACTATCCAATATGTATGGTCACGCCCACTTTTTGGGAGCTTTTTCTCTAAAAATCAATTTTCATCGATTTTCTTCAAATGATTTGAGTTTTTGAGTATGTACATATGTACGTTCATATCTAGTTATTCATACTAAGCACTTTGAAAACACACGAGCGAAGCCGGGAGAGTCAGCTAGTATTTTAATAAAAATACAAAAATACAAATTTTTAGCGCAACAGGTCCATGGGACCCAGGGCCTAGCTTCTCACAACCATTCGTGTTGTGCGTGTTATATTCTTCACATGAAAGGAAGGGGCCTACTGTTTAATGCCGGATCCGAACGGCAATTTTGAGAAGCTTTTTCATGACAGTTTTACTCTCGGATGTTTGTCAGACGCTCGCTAGTATTTTAATAAATTCAATTAATCAAGTGTTTTGTTGCATTTTGTATCATAAAGTTATATAGTATTACTTTTGAGAGTGGAATCATATCAGAAAGTAAAACTAATAGAAGACATCCTAAGCCTATTGTTTGGTGCTTAGGAATGGACTCTATCAAAAGCGAATGGAGATATCCTTGTGTCGTTTTGAGTAAAACATTTTTCAAACATATTCGGTCTCGTTTGCCTTGTCTGGGTTTGGATGCTAATCCTTATCATGCAACTGATTTTAATTTCTTAATCCTTCTTATAGTTTACTTTTAACTGCTTACCAGTTTAAGGCAAAACACAAACAACTGAAACCATATTTATATGCTGGCGTATATATTTACAAAACGTGCTTTGTTTTAATCCAGATGTACAAATAGTCTTGGATTTATCAACCAGTTACTAATATTTTTGTATCTATCCATTTTATTAAACTTCTTACTTGGGGAGTGAAATTCGATTAGACAACGTAAACATTTCCTCCTCTTTACACCACACCTCCCGACAAAATGTGAACTCTTTTGTGAACCTTTACTCGATTTCCTCCATGGCAGATACCTGAATCTGAAATCCAAAGTAAATCGATATTGATTTAATCGAAAATTCATTCTGCACTAGTCTATTAGTTTAGACTTATGTACATACATGTATGTGTGGTAAAGGAAATGAGGAGTTAGGGTCGAAACTACCTTAACCTAGACACAAACTTTAAAAACTACCTTAACCTAGTCACAAACTTAAGAGCCTAGGCCTTCTTGATGTGAATGTTTAGATTGTGATATATTTTTACTTCTCATAACAAGCGTAATCTTTTTGAAATATTCCGTCTGTATTATACCAAAAATAACTTCATTCAAATGAACAAATGTATGTATGTATATACATATGTATGTATGTATACATACGAGTACTAGTATGTATGTACATACATTTTAGTGCCTCAGTATCACTCAGTTATTAAAGATATTTCACATAATAATCATAAAACAAATAAATTCTCAAATAAAATGTACTTTTGTTTCGTTCACATCCAAGGCAACAGGTGTAGTGTTGTACAACATTGTATGAACATTAATTTCTATTTATCAAGAAACTATTTAAAGTGCAAAATACATTCAACAGATTGCAGCCAGTACTTTTCATTATGTTACCTTTATAGATATACACTGTAGGCCAAAAGTTTGAAGCCGCCCCATGTACGCGAACGAAAAATAAAATTTAATATTGATGAAAACTCTTTAGTAGAATAATAATCATATAAAATGAACGGGGAACATAGTTTATGAAACGCAAATAATAAGAAACATATTTTCTTTATATATTCTTAACAGAAAAAAATTTATGAAAAAGAAGAAAAACCATTTAAACCGATTTTTCGTTGAAAAAAAGCTATCTTCACATTCGGTCACTCTTTTTTCAATTCTTGGCATTCTAGCTATTAGTTTTTGAATTGTTGTCCGTAGTATTTTGCTTCAGCAATGCAATGATTTGTAATATTTCTTCATCTTCCCTCTGCTATTCTTCCAATATTGTTTTGTTTGCCACCTTTATTCTTCCAATCACTCACAAACTCCGTTTTGTGCCAAATACCTCAAACTAGGATTCCTTGTCTTCATGCTTTTTGGTCCATTCTAACCTTTTTCTGCTCTTTTTTTGGTTGCAGCAGGGGATTTCGAACAGCACTCCGCACAAATAGTCCAGCATATCTTAATTTTCCTATGACCGTTGTCAAGGAGAGTGTTCTTTCCGTGTTTGATTTATTTCGGCTGCCGTGTTTCGTCTACTTCACTTTTGCTTGTTGACTATTAGCCGATCCTCGTGTTTTATGTTAGACACTTGCAATCCAGATCGACAAATTTTAGGACTTGAAAACCCTCTTAATGTAAGGAGTCATATATAAGTGCTGAATCAATAATTAAAAGCCATAAAATTTAATAAGCATACAAAACCTATGAGTGAAAACTTTTCAATAAACCACAA
This sequence comes from Xylota sylvarum, assembly GCA_905220385.1. Taxonomy (NCBI): domain Eukaryota; kingdom Metazoa; phylum Arthropoda; class Insecta; order Diptera; family Syrphidae; genus Xylota; species Xylota sylvarum. The sequence goes on from LR999959.1 coordinate 40,193,621, forward strand.
AAGCGGCTATTCCAACATTTATAAACAAAACGCCCACTGTTCAAAAACGTGGGTGTAAAATCCGGCTTATCTGAATGTGTTGTGTATTGTTCCGGCAGAAAATTTTAACCCAATATAATTCATAAAATTTAATCTCCATGTATGAATGAAGTCAGTTGTCCAAGTAGGCCTCAATCTTTTGGCTTGCAGTATACACACATATACTATGTATATGAATATTATTATGCGTACTGTGGGCTCGACTAGTTTCGTTCGTGTGTTTTGAAAGTAAGTACATTACATATTGTTGCATCATTTATTGGGCTTAGTATAGACCGCTCCCATAGCCTTGTGGTCCAAAAGAGACCACGCATTTCAAAATGTGATCATGCATGTTACTACGCGTGCATAACAACGAAGTTAGCCACTGATGCTGGGTCTTCTCTGATGGAAAATTTTGGGCAATATTGCGATGAATTATTTTGAGCATTGCTCGGGTTCAGGAGTACACAGAAGGATGATTTATACCTCCAATCAATTACGAATTTACGAATTTTTTTGTAATCCAATAAGTCATTATTGTGTTAAGGCTATGAAATCATCTTTTAATATCATTGAAATAAAATTTCGATATTAACAAACCCTTTCCCACTTATCGGAAAATCCATTCTTATCTCTCATCTACAGACAATAACTGTGCAAAAGTTCAAGTTTCTACTTCTAGAGGTTTCAGAGAAAGTGTGAGTAAAACCATTGTAACCCAAGCGTTTTCGATATTATAGTACATAATCATTTTTTAAGTTCTACGAGTATCGTATGAATCAAAGCTACTTGCAGTTTCATGTCGTTCCTCAGTGATTTAACAAGCGGCATGTGTTTGTTGAAATTGATTTGAGTACTTAATGCTGTTATGGTGCCATGTACAATTATTATTTTTTTTTCAACAAAAAACGATTAACGAGTGTTGTAAATGAAGTACAAATTCGCAATTACACGAAAGAAAAAACCCTCTGGCTGCTTGTCAGGTTGATTACGCAAAAATATTGTGCTAAATAAAATATGTATGTATATAATTCGAAACGAAGTACGAAGTTGCAAATGCATATTATACTTATTTGTAATATGTATACATATAACAAACAACCATTTAAATTAAAAATAAGTGAAATGTTTAAGCCAGTATAAGACTAGACTAAATCCACACAATTGGAATTCCTGAAAAACCGAAGATTAGGTTTACTTGAAAGATTTCATATGAAGACTTTCACATTCGTTTTGTTTTTTTGTTGTGAGTAGTTGAACATATTACCCCATAAGCCCAGGGCAACAAGAATAAAGAAAAAACAATTCCTTGCGATTAATGCTTTTTAAATGAAAACATTGCCGTACTTATACGAATAATTTGAGCTTCAAATTCTAATTAAGTTTAACGTGCGAGTTTTCGAAGAGAATATCGAATTAAAACGACAAAAAATTAATCAATGTTGAGGTCCATTAGTCCAGATAGGGAGTACGTATTCTGCTTTGAATTTACAATACAATGTCGCGGCCCAATTTAAATGAACTGCAAGTAAACTTTTTCATTAAAAAAGTACATATTCAGATTTCGTAAGCTCACAACTAACAAGAAAGTCAAATTTTTAATTTCGTCGCTAAAGGGCAGCTGAAAAACAGTATCTCTTAGTGAAAATGTTCCTCATTTTAGTAAAAATTTGCATGAAAAATAAGAAATAACAATAAATTTTATTAAAAGTGACAATGCAGCGGTGCATAGAGTATCTGTCCGCCTAAATCAGGCAATAGACCGAATCGAGGTTTTAAGTGCTCTGGCATTTGACTCCTTACAGATTTCCAACAACTTTATGTAATTAACTTAGTTTATCTGGACTTAATACAGCACAATTGTCTAATAGCAAAAATGTGTTTCATTCAAGTAAGTTGTGTACAGGTTTTATATTTAGATTACAAACGAGTTTTGCTTTACATCATGTTTAGTTTTATTATTTCGTCTTTTGCTATATAACTTTACTAAAAATATTTCACAATTTTTATTATTTATAACTTAAACATAACGACTAATTCGACAGGGACGTCATCATAAATCAATAAGCTATCTTTTACAGTTAAAGTTCGCAGGATTACATTTCGAAAAAATAAGTATAACATGGTACTACAAATTCAACTTCAAATTTTTCTTTATTTCCCTCACAGACGACGCACAAGACCGCAGAAATTCACGGAGTTAATTATTCGACCCTTGACCTCAGATTATTATATTATACAGATAGTCAACCTAGAGGGGATTCTACCCAAAAGCACCAGAAAACAGCTGATTTCCCCCGTAACTCTTTAGGTGTATAGTTGGTTGTATATTTGTGTATTTTGTATATTTTTTGAGCCAAATGCATTGACATTATGTCAATAAATGACTACCAGGGGATTTTTTTTGTTATTATTCTAATATACTAAAATGCAGTTTTGAATTCAGAGCTATAAGATGAATCAATTGACACAAACAAAAATAATGTAGAACTGAATTAGGTTTTGGCATTCTTGGGGTAAATTTTACGGAAGAAAACAAAACGGAAATTCATTTCTCAATTCTCCATCCCATACTGTTATATATTATTCACATGTCACAGGATTTAGGCTCCGCCCGTTGGCGGGTTTTAGCGATCAGGTGATAGAAAGTTGACTATCTGTTTAATCTTGAAAAGGTAATCAAAATTGTTGATTTCCTGAGTCCCAAGAAAAATTGTCCGCCTATAATTTAATTTATAATTTAAATTTAGGGGGACCTCCAATTCTGTCTGTACGTATGTATATGTATGTATGTACAAAAAAAAAAAATACAAATTTTTGGCGCAACAGGTCTATGGGACCCTAGCTTCTCCCAACCATTCGTGTTGTGCGTGTTATATTCTTCATATGAATGTAGGCCCCACTGTTTAATGCCGGATCCGAACGGCAATTTTGAGAATTTTTCATGACAGTTTTACTCTCGGATGTTTGTCAGACGCTCGCGAGAGGTGGGGCCGTGAAAGAAATTTTAGGTGTTGTCAGGGGATTGAATCTGGAACCCCTTGCTCTGTAGTCCAACGCACTAACCACTTGAGCCACGGCGCCCACGGCGCGTATGTACGATACGGCTCAAAAATTTGGGGTCAAATAATATTTGACGCTTTAAATCGAAATAACTTTTAAACAATTAGTTATTTTAAAAAATTTTTCATTAAAGTAGTTTTCTTTATTTCTGATCACGCTTCACAAACTTTAGGCAATCAATCAATTAATTTGCTTTAAGTTTTACATGACAGTGATTCCCAGGTTGTTTGTAAAAGGGATTCCAATTTTAGACAGCTTTCTCGCACCTTATTATCGAGTTAGTCTCATAGAAGCTGTAAGGGTTAAGGTCTGTGGATTGGGCTGCACATATCATGTTTTGAGCTATTTTTCGTTGCAATTTGGATTTGAGGTACTCCCTATAAAGTGCTGAGGAATGTTTGGAGTCGTTGTCTTGTTATTCGCAATTAAACGACGTACTGATTGAAGAGCGTGGTCCATTCAAATGCTTTTATATCACTCTGCTTTATATGCAATCAATTTTTACCAAATCCCACAATCTTTTATAACAGAACGATCGCTAGACCATAACCGACCGCTTCATAGTTGGAACCACACATTGTGGAGCCATCCTCTCTTTGTCCGATCTACGAACAAAAACTCGCCTATTTGACACAAAGACTTGAAGTTTGGATTCATCAGACCCATCTTTATGCCAGCAATCCCACTCTAGAGGTTTTTTTTTGTGGTTTTGTGGCCTTAGAAGAGGTTTTTGAGTAGCAATTCAACCTTTAAGTCCGGCCGGAATTTCTTTACTGCCATTGGCTTCTGCTCGAATTTGAGGTGCTGTAAGCCGGCGATTCCTCTTTGAAATAAGTCTAATGTTGAAATCATCTGAGGTCGTTGTGACTTTTCGAGCGTTTTTTGTCATGAATGTTTGTCACACAGTGTCATGTCACGCCATTGTACGAAATTTCCTTGAAATTTTCCTGAGAGAAATATCATCTTAGTACAATGTAATAATTACGCATCGCATTTCTATACAAAGGTCTTGTGTTGGAGTCATTCTTAAATCAAAAATAATACTAAATCAGCTTTAGCTCTTTTCGCAACCAGTAAGAAAAGTGGAATATAATATTCCAAATTAAAATATATTTAAGTTCAAGTGGAATACATTTATCGTGAAAAATAATCGCATATAGCAATGGAATATCTTTTTATTCAAATAGAATATTAATCATATTTTAATACCACAAAAATCTGAAGAATCATTCATTCACTTAATCAGTACTTACTGACTCTCCCAGCCACGGTTGCCAATATGAAGAAGGTTTTGAGACAAACACAAGATAAAAACATACAGAAAAGCTACAATCCGTCTGGAACGGATCGTATGATACCCTATCCTCCTTTCTATGTAGAAGTTATCATTAAAAATGTCTCATTCCAATACCATAATACGCCAAGTCCACTTTATAAAGGCTGATTCAAAGGAAGAAGGGAATATAGTATTTCATTTATCCTTATTTTTCTAACAATTAAACGTAGTATATATGTAATACTCGAGAAGTGGAATATACATATGCAAATATATTCAAGTGGAATATAAATATTCCATTTTTATAAAAAGTGAAATATTTCTGAGGTTTGAAACTGGTCACATTGGCAGTGTGCAGTGACACCATGTGAATGGATTGATGACGTTCGATTGATTGACGATTTGCTCGTTATTTTTCTCTCTCAATCAAATAAATATTTTCTTAAATATATATTACTCGTTATGTATTAAAGTGGAAGTATGTGGTGAAAAGGTAATTCCAAGCTGAATAGTATAGGTAAGAGAAATAATTGAGTAAATCCTTTGTCTCATAAAAAAAAACATTAGGCCCAGTTTCACGGTGAGAGTTTAACTTCTGTTCAGTAATTTTTCGGTTGCACAGTGCGCGTTTAAACCCAAAGTGGAGTTTAACTCAGCGTTTAATTTAAACAACTATGTTCTCCCGTCTAAACTTTCGTTTAACATTGAGAGAACCATTTCGAAGTCTATTTCGACAGTTATCATTTCATATTGTCTAACAGTTCGGGGTGAATCTGGGCCTAAATCAACAAGCCTCTCCAGTTGTATTCATTAACAGCACTGTATAAATTTAATTTTTTTAAAAGGATTTCATAAAGTTAAGGACATTTCATGTCATTTAGGATTGACCCCAAACTTTTGAGCGGTAAAGTATGCTCAACTGCCGCTGGAAGAATTTGCTTCAGACTTCATACATGATGGGGTCTGTGATCTCACGATTTGAGGCGAAACCGGAACTTTCATTTTAAAATTGTTATTCTCAAAAAGCTTTTTTGATAAAATTTCATATTTATTTTAGGCATATGCTATCAGATGGAATACTTAGCTTTTTTAAAAAAAAAAATACATGTAGCACTTCTTTACGCTACGGCCATACATACATATAACGGTACATACTTGGCTACATCTATTCACTGGGATTAAAATAAATATCTGAGGAATACATGACATGTACCAAAATTTGGTGTACGAAATCTTAAAATTTTTAAACAGATTTTAAAAAATATTGCAACTTTTAATAAAAAATATTATTTTCCGATATTTTTATTGAAGTCTTCTATGATCCCCTGAACATTATATAGAACCACACCCACTTTTTGAGAGAGTTTTCTTAAAAATGCAAAACATACAAAAATAAAGAAATCTGTGCAAGTTTGTTCGCAAACATAAGGGAGAATGTTCCTTGATTTAAGTCCTTTTCTTAAATTACTTTTTAACTAATCAATTTTGATAATTTTGAAACAGAGTGTTTGGCGTGGACATTTATCTCCTAAATGAGAAAGCGTCTCCTAAATGAGAAAGCGTATAAAGTTTTCGAATTTAAAAAAAATATTTTTAACCAATTTGCTCAATTTTCAGTACTTACGACATTTTGCAATTTATTTTTAACGATCTGTGTAAACTTATTTCTAAATTTAGCTATAAATCTTTACTAAATAATTGCCATAAAGACCCAGAATTGCTTAGAGACTTTGAAGACAATCGTTATGGAAAAGTGAACCAAATCATTGCTCATAACCTAGTCAAAAGACGAATCAGATTCTTTAAATCCTCTGGCATCTAGCGTCAATGAAATTATCCAAAAGAAAAATATTTTTCGTTTAACAAAACAACCACTGCAGTGAAATTTAATTTTATTATTGTTAAGTACGTTTATATTTAGTCACAAAACTCGGCCGTGTGTACTTATCTTAAATTTTTTTTATAAGCCATTAGTTACCCCAAAACACTGTACATATGAATTTTAAAAGATACGTTCCCTGAGGTAAATAAGTAATTTGACGGGGACTTCTCACACTCTTTCTGTATTTTGTACTCTGAAGTGCCAATCTTTTTAATATTTCCATATTATGAATAATAGAAGAATTGAAGAAGATTACATTGTGTGCCTTGAAAATGGCACGCCCCATCAATCATACAACTTTGTAAAAATCCTTAGGCTGTGGCTACTTTTCTCCCCAAATTCACTCCAAATTCAAAGTGGTTTTGCAAAGTTTGCACAACTAATTTGTTTTAAAATTATGTTTGAAATAAAATTTTAGTTTACCTTATACTCAAGACGAATATCACAAATAGTTGAGTTTAATTTTGACTCATACTTTGGACTGGAAACGAATAGAAATGGCGTACAATGCAGACACCCGACCAAAGTGAGTCCAACTAGCACAATCTTGGCCCTTTTGACGGTGCACATGGTCTGCCGCTTCAAGGGATACATCACAGCAATAAATCGTTCCACGGTAAACGCCACTACAAACCATACCGAACAGAAGCTACACAGGCTGCTGAAGAATGTAAAGAATTGACAAACGAACTCGCGATTGTAAAAGTGCACCTCCACGAAATTTAACCACTGGGCGAATAAACCGAACAGAAAACAGGTATCACTAACAGCTAATGCCGCCAAATAGAAACTCGACGAGAGTTTCTTTAACTTGGTTTTGAAAAACACAAAAACGGAAAGTATGTTTCCTATGCTACCACTAAACACTAGAATCGGTGTATAGTATAGGGATAGATAGTCGCTGATCAGTTCAGCCGTGGAAATTATTCTCGAGTACGGCTGGGGCTGCTGCAGATCATTGCTTAGAGTTCGGTTCGTCCCGGAAAGTGTCGCATTAACCTCGGTTTGGTTCATAATCCAATCTGTGTAGTCCATCATGTCGGCGTTTACTAGGCTCCTGTGGAATGTCGCTGTTTATCGAATTCTCTGAATACTCATTGTTTTGTGTAGCAACGGGATTCCGCTTTTCTCAAAACATTAAGATTTTATTGTATTTTCTGAATCAAAACACTTTTGCTCTGAACAAAAATAATTCTCGACACTCTTTTATCGCAAGCATAAGCACGCACATTACATTCTTTATTCTTTTTCCACGACGAACAAACACCTCAGAGCCTCTATGTGCGAGCACTCATCCTGCTTTGAAATTCAATAGCTTTACGAAATGTTTTGAAATTTCTTGAAGCACCGCGCTTTGTCGACGAGAAAACCTCACGCTTAGCAGATAAAAATGTGTATTCTGAGCAGAACATGACCGAGGACCGCCAGAGAACATACTAAAATCCATGAATGAAAATATTTTATTTTAAATGGGAAAACTTGGCGCCACATTTAGGGGATGGTGATGTGGGAAAAGCTTTTGTTCCAGTGAGTTTTCCAGTTGGTAGGAAATTCATGCTATGTAGGTACTTCCATCTCTTAAGGAAACTCCTCGGATAGTATTTTCCTGTGGGTGACGTCATGGAAATAGGAAAACAGCAACAGGTTCCACCTTCGCACGGAATATGGAAATACTAGTGCAATTAGGGAGGGCGGTCAAGGTCACATTTGTTTACTAAATCTGCATGCAATTTGTGTTCGCGTCACAGTTATTGAAAAGCATTTTGAAAAATAGAAAAACCAAACTAGCACATGGCTAATGGATTCTATAAATAAGAGGTAAAAATACGCACTAAATTTTGTGTTCGACAGCAGGAATATTTAAATTCTTTATTCTATTTTATAAGATATTTTCCGCGAACGTACCAAGTAAAGTAATTTGTTTATTGTTAATGAATTTATAAGTGACCTCAAAAGCCTGAATACATAACCGTGATTATTAGATGCCGCGTTTTTTTTCAGGTTAGTACCTTTACATAATAAAGAAATGAATTTCTCCGGGGACTTGTCAATGTTTACCAAAAAAGGACTTTTAACGGAGACTTAAAATAAAAGATTTTTATTTGCCAACTTGTCACCGAACACCCACATTGATACTAATGGCCGTTTTGACCTTCTTAATATTTTTTTTATGATTATTAGTCCTTAAAGGAAATTTTAATTAGGGGTTTCATAAATGTGGAATGTGGGTAGGTGCCGGGAGCTACGTTTACGAAATTATTCTTTTTAGAATGTGATAAACCATACGACATCTGACTTTAGCATCAGCAACATTCTATAAATGTACCACGTAATGTTATCTCCGAGTTATTCTTTTGAAGGCAGGAAGTTATATTCACAAATGAACTAGAAATCTTACGTTATTGATACATATCTCTTAGATGTCTGTCGAGTAGAACAAAATATGTGGGCTTGAATCTCACTAGCATATTGCGCAGAGATATCATTTTCGCCTATTGGATGGGAATCCTTTGCCTCATTTCCCTTGTTTATTTCTTCAAATTTAACCATATTTGGTATTAGTATACATAGTGTCGGAGTGTTGTCTCACTGAGGCACTTCCTCTACATGTGGCAGCGGACGAATTCCCTATATGGAATGAATGGTTGCCTCTACCAGTTGCAGTCAGGTCGAAGCAGCTCATATATATAGGTCGATGTTATCCCTAGGGAGGGAGGGGGAAGAGTGTTGTCTCACTGAGGCACTTCCGCTTGCCACATGTGGCAGCGGACGAATTCACTACATGGAATCAATGGTTGCCACTACCAGTTGCAGTCAGGTCGAAGCAGCTCATACAGGTCGATGTTATCCCTATATGAGCTGCTTCGACATATTTGAATTCCAGGTCTATAGGGATCTTCATTACTAAGCCAGGGTGGTGGCGGATGAACCCTTATGATTCCGGAAAACCCGGGCCCTCGTGAGAAACTGGTCCTCCAGGTTGGGGGTTGTGTGTAGGGGTAACATCCCGACCACGTAAAAAATGAGTAGTTACGAAGCAACCAAGCCTCGGATAAGGAAAATCCCACTGTTGACGACCCCAGCAAACAAAATAAGGACAACGAACTTCGGATGGAATGTTCGGAACTTTTGGAATGTTCGGACCCTTAACAGGCCGAGTGCAGCCGAACAACTAGCAGAGGCCCTAGACTGCTACAATGCAGATATCACCGCCATCCTGGAAGTGCGATGGGATGGCTCGGGCAAAAAGAGGATGAAAAACTGTGACGTATACTACGATGATTGCTATAGGGAACAGAAGCAGCGCTTATTCAGATGTGGATTCGTCATACGCGGCAGACTTAGGCGAGAGGTCTTGGGCTTTAGACACGTGAGCGAATGTCTTATAACAATCCGCATCGCGAACATAAGCCTAATATGCACTCATGCCTCCACAGAGAACAAAGACGATGCCACCACTTATTGTGGTGTGAAACGTCACTATATCAAGCACACGGTTTCCTCATCTCTATATCCCCAAGGGGACATGGCGTTCTCCTGATCATCAAACGGTCAACCAAATTGACCATATTCCGATCGACTCGTTGCTGCCAATGAACGAAAGAGGATATCCCAAACGCCACAACAAAGAAGAAATATTGTGAGAACGCGAATCTCGAAATCTCGCTACGACTCCTATGCCGCCAGCATCACATGCCGAAGACCAATGGCAACGCTGCCAACATGCCATCAGAAATACCGCAACTGATGTGCTAGGTTTCGCTCGACCACCACCAAGCTGGCAAGCACATGAAGCTAAACAAGAAGCATACAAAGCGGCGCTGCAAAAAAGGACGAGGGCTGCTCGTAAGCTCTACGAGCAGAAAAGAGGGGAAGAACATCGGCTTCTCCAAAAGAAGCATGAGAAGCGCGCGATCGAATATATCAAGAGATTATACTCCAGGAATAATGTACGGAAGTTTTACCAATAGGTAAAACGAACGTGTCAAGCCAACAAAACCCGTAGAGAAGCCTGTAGAGATGAAGAAGGAAACCTCGTAGTAGAGTCACAGTCGGTGCTGAGAATATGGAGAATTTTCGTTTGCAGACTGTATAACGGCGACGAAGACCAACATCCCGCTATCAGGCAGAATGAATCATTCAACATAGACGATGATAGCCACTTCCGTTCCACCTGACCAAATCGAAGTGAGGATAATAATATCCAAGCTTAAATCACACAAGGCTTCTGGACCTGATGGCTTACCAGCCGAGCTGTTCAAAGCAGCTGGGAATGACCTGGTAGAGAGCATACACCTACTCATTTCTAAAATTTGGTTGGATGAATGTATGTCTGATGAATGGAATCTCAGCACCGTTTGCCCGATCCATAAGAAAGGCGACTCACTCAATTGCGCCAATTACAGAGGTATCAGTCTCCTTAACATCGCGTATAAGATCCTATCTGCCATATTGTGTGAACGTCTGAAACCGTTCGTCGACAACCTGATTGGACCCTATCAGGGTGGTTTCAGACCAGGAACGTCCGCAATCGATCAAATTTTCACACTTCGGCAGAACCTGGAAAAAAATCAAGACGTCCAAATAGATACCCACCATCTTTCATCGATTTTAAGGCCGTATATGACAGCATCTATAGAGACGGGCTATACAGAGCCATGTCTAGTTTTGGTATCCCTGCTAAACTCGTTCGCTTGTGCAGGATGACGATAGAGAACACTCGCTACTTCATCAAGGTCGGTAACGATCTCACCGAGATCTTTGATGTCAAAAATAGTAGACAAGGTGACGCGCTGTCATGTGATTTTTTCAATATCATACTTGAAAGACACCAACTTTCAAAAGTCTGTGCAACTACTAGCGATGCCGACGATACCTCAGCTCTGCTATAAGTTCTGATAATAACATCTCAGCAGAAATAAAACGAAGAATAACTATTTCCAATCGCTGTTTCTTTGGGCTGAGAAGGCAACTGAATAGTAGAGCCCTGTATAAGGCGCTGAAGCTTGGACTCTATCTAAAGCGGATGAAGATATTCACTATCGCTTTGAGAGAAAGATTCTTCGTAAAATTTTCAGTCCCGTTTGCTTTGACGGGCTTTGGAAGAGGAGTTTCAACGACGAACTATACAAGCTGTACAGCGACATCGACCTAGTCAAAAAATTGCGTATCAGTCGTTTAAGATGGCTAGGACATGTTGAGCGAATGAACACCAGTGCTCCGACGGAGGGACAATGCAGTAGAGGAAGACCTCGCCTTAGGTGGCACACACAAGTTGAAGGGGATCTGAACAAGCTTGGAGTGTGCAACTGGAGGCAGTGAGCTATGGACCGAGTTAACTGGAGAGGCTTGAGGCCCAGATTCACCTCAAACGGTAGCGCCACCTAAGTAGATAGATTTTGTTCTATAGTAAAGCAAGCACACATATTGGCACAATTCTTGTGCCTAAAGTGTTTCTCTTATGTGGAGAATATTCAGTGTATGTTGCTGGTGATTCCCGAGGTCAAATGTAATATCTGAACCCATCGTGTATTTAATAAAATAAAATGCCAGTTTCTCTACTTTATGCTGTCAAGGAGTACCTACTGGAGGTATCCAATGAATTACATATCGGAGTCGAATAAAAGGATGCTATGGACTATAGGAATGAGAATATACCGAAGCCTCGTAGTACTGCTCTGGTTAGTTGGTAGTTGCTTTAAAAGTCGTGAAATGCACTATAAATTTTAATTTTACTGCAGAAACTCCACCGAATTCCAGATGAAATTATGACCCACTGTTACCAAGAAATAACTTCAATCTAAAAACTTAGATTTATTTCTTACGAAAAGTGGACTGAATTCCCATGTGGAAAGGGTTCCCACCATTCCATGTTTCATTTTTTTTTTTGTCTCACTGCAAACTATTTTTTTTCGAAAAGATCGATCGATGTCGAAATTTAATTGCGGATTGCAGCATAATTAATCGACACGGAGAAAGTTTATTGTTTCATGCAAACAAAGCTTTCGCAGCAGTAAAATTTTTTTCTCCCATGTGATAAAACTGAGAAACAACGTTAAGTTGCGTGGGATCACATAGGTACCTTCTGATAAGATAACTTTCCAACTTATAGTATAACTGACATATGTATATGTATGTACCTAACCATCGTATATGTCCTGCTTTTCTAAAGATACTCCTGTTTTATCGACCCACATTCTATTATAAATATTCGATTCTGCGTTTTTGCTTAAAGTCCTGTAAAATTCCTGCTTTTATTCTGTGATGACAAATTTTTGTACCGAAACAGCAGCAAGTCAGTAGGGGAAACAGCAGCAAAATCCCCGAATACGCTCTGGATCCACCACATTCGTGGAACGAGTTTTTACTGGCATGAACAAAACTTGGACAGAGAACACATTCCGATTGAAAGTAGTAACTCTAAAAAATGTGGTGAAAGTCGATTTGAAAATGATGTGTCTGCCGTTTTAAGATTTCATAAAAAGTCAGCCTGATATGTTCTGACAAATTTTTTCTAAACAAAAACACGCTGTGCAACACCGGAGGTGGAATCGAGCAAATTGAAGCAATGACATGATTCCGGATAACAAATATTTGAACACGTTTTTTAAGAATACTCCGGATGAATGCTCCGTAGTCCAACGCACTAAGCACTTGAGCCGTGGCCAGTCATTGGACGATCCCTATTTGCAAACGCTTCAAGAAGACTCACTGCCTCCTCGCGGCGGCCGCCGGGCAACGGCTCTCATGTTCGATCTGCTCACCCTCCAATCGGGAAACTTGTTACTGGGTGTGTGACCCTCAAGTCGTCCCGAATGACCGGTTGCAGTAAAAGCACGAAAGACGGCTAAAGTGAGCAACGTGAGGAGAAAACCCCATTAACAAACCCCTAATCCAAGGTGGAACAGTGTACGCCGATGGATGCATGGCTAAGAGGGTGCTTAGTCGTTAGTATGCGGACTCCGAATACCTGGCGACCTTCGGTTTAAATCTAGTCTTCCTATGGCATACCAGGCTCTATCATGGGCGACCTCCTTTCCCGGTGACTCGTGGATCCAAAATTTCAACCTTAAATATCAAAACTAATGAGACTGATGCATCTCAAATCGCATCAACCTCGGGTCCTGCTGTTGAGCAACCCGCAGTTCCCCAAGCTGTACAGCTTATGTCGGCCACTTCCGCTCTGGCCACATTTTCTCGGCCTGCTATTAAGCAGCCGAACCCTGAGATTTCAGAAGGCGTTGCCATAAGGGCCCCATCTGAATCTTCTGATGGTGTTAGAGTCGACGGTATGGAATCAGCCATTTCCGACTCTGATGTATCCACACTTGTTGATGCCTGTAGCGTCATTTCGGAGGAATCCGGATGTTCTTCCATTGGGAAGATCCTTAATGGGCTACAGATCCAACAACAAGAAGGTGGATTCATAAAACTGAATTCGTTGGAACGCAGGCGGTTTAAACATGCTTTACGGATGGGCAAAAGCAGAGAATGTGCTCTCATTTACGCCAGATCCGCCTCTTCTGTCCCTCCCACTCAGCGCGAAGCTAAGCGCGTTAGATCAGAGGATCAAACGCCACCAGCTTCGGCTGCCCAGAAGGTCAAGGCAGGACCTACACCTGATGTCCGTACTTTTAGCCAAGTGGCTAGTTCTGTCAGGTTAGGTGTTGTCCCGACCGACTTGTCAACTCAACCCCTCTCAACTGAGCAAATGGCACTATTTCAAGAGGCGGTCATAGACATTTCGATAGAGATGAGCAATAGCGGCGTGTGGCCGCCTTTTTCTGGCTCACATCTCAGATCGGGATGGCTAGTTTTCGTCTGCTCAGACAGTGCTACTGCTGGGTGGATGCGCTCGAACTTCGAGAGGATCAGAGCCAAAAGTGGACTGAACGTGACGCTAGTGGAAGAGGGATCTTTCCCTAAGCCACACATCGTCCGTGGGTTCTTTCCACAGAGTCTAGAGCTCTCCTCGGAGAAGATTCTTGCCACAATTTGCGCGTAAAATGACGGCTTGCAGGCTAACTCGTGGAAAGTCGTTCAGAGGGAAAGGATGGTGCGCTCCTTCACCTCGTGTTGGCGATTGACGACGCCTCAATGAAATGGCTTAACACCTGTAAAGGTAAAATTAGCTACCGCTTTGGCCAGGTTAAGCTGATCCTTAGAAGCACCGACAAGGTTTCAGCGTCTGGTGGCGGTACATCTGACAAAGAGGAAGCCGGACCTCAAGCAGCAGTCGGAAATATGTCCGCTCTGCAGGATCCACGACCCGTTTCTGCTAGTAGCGCCACTGGGCATGCTAGTACCAGCGGTTCCAGAACTATCCCAGCTAAAAAGGCAATTCGATCAGCCTCTTCGAACATCAGCGCCACTGGGCATGTTGTTCATAGCGGTTCTGGCAACAGAACTGGTAATGCGGTAGCTAGACCAGTGGGTCAATACCGTAAAGGAGATACTGTGAAACCCAGTACGTCCTGCAAGGTGGCCGGTCCCTCCAATCCGACAAGCGGCGCCACTGGGCACGCTTATAGGAAGAAAGATGAGTCAGTTAGGACTAGACTAATGGGTCATCCTAATCCGACTGCTTGCCGTAGGGGAAAGGGCCCTAAAAAAGCCCAACTACTCCGGCAAGCTAGATCCTCAAAGGAGGATTAATGAGCACCATTAGGGTGCTACAGGCGAACCTGCATCCGCTACCCTTAGCAAGCGGTTCGCCGATGAAGACATAACCCTTGGTCTTATCCAAGAACCTTGGGTTATTTGAGGACAAATCAAAGGTCTACGGAACAAGGCAAGTAAGTTAATTTTTAAATGTGGGGAGTCAGTGCCAAGGGCGGCCTGCTTAATCAGCACAAATATTAACTTACTTCCTATTCCAGAATTTATGACAAGAGACCCGGCAAATTGTCACATGCTTCTTCTAGATATGATCCCAAGTCAACGGACTGGAATCTGTATCGAGGGCTTGTCCTCTCAAAATTAGATATGCTAGTTACATCTATCGAGTCCATAGGGGACCTAGATGAAGCAGCATACCAATTAAATAATGTGTTGCTTACTTCCGATCACGACAGCTGTGTCCATAAAACCAGTTTGTGTAAAGGAAAGGTTCCCTGGTGGAATGACCAGCTTGCTAAACTAACGAAGAAAGTCAGAAAACTCTTCAATGTTGCTAAACGCACGAAGAGTTGGGACGAATATAGGTTCGCTATCACAGAATACAACTCAGAACTGAGACGATCTAAACGTGCCACATGGTGGAAATGCTGCGAAAACATTGCTGACATGCTAGAAGCAGCACGAATTCATAAGGCACTTGTGAAAGATCATGCTAATTGTGTAGGTTTACTAAAAAAAAAGACTGATCGTATTGATACTATTAGAACCTTACTTTAGATTCACTTTCCAGGTTCGTCCACTCGTGTACTTCACACGTACCCGAACGCATCTGACCGTAGGGTCTGCATTGCAAGTAGAGTAAACAGTATATCAGGTAAAATTTTCTGTCCGGATAAAGTCAACTGGGCTGTATTATCCTTTAAACCATTTAAGGCCCCCGGCGGTGATGGCATATTCCCGGCGCTTTTGCAGAAGGTAATTGATCTCATTCTGCCGGGTTTGATTGCTTTATTTAGAGCCAGCTACAATTGGGGCTACATCCCGACAACCTGGAGACAGATAAATGTAATCTTTATCCCCAAACCAGGCAATAGGCCTAGTAAGCTGCCTAAATCTTATAGACCTATAAGTCTAACATCTTTTGTTCTCAAAACAATGGAGAGACTCATTGATGTTCATATTAGAGGTCGGCTAGATTTGTCTACCCCTCTGCACTCAAGTCAATTTGCATACAGAAGAGGAAAATCAACAGAAGGCGCTCTTCACTATCTTGTGAAGAAGATAGAAGGAACTATACGTTCCAATGAAATAGCCCTGTGTGCCTTTCTTGACATTGAAGGCGCATTCGATAACACTGGCTACGACTCAACAGCCAGTGTTAAAAACCGTTCTAGTGCCTTTTACAAAAAGAAGACTGGTCAATCTAGGACCTATCATCATCAAAGGCACCACTTTAGTTTATTCCAGTGAGGTTAAATATCTCGGTGTCATCCTTGATAAACGGCTTAGCTGTAATTCTCATATCAAGTCCGCCATTGAGCGCGCCACTAGGGCCATGTGTGCCAGTAGACGCCTATACGGCAGAACTTGGGGTCTAAGTCCAAAAATGATACATTGGTTGTATACAATGATGGTAAGGCACATTATCACGTACGCGGCCTTTGTTTGGTGGCCGAAAGTTCTTGAACGAACAACGGCAACGAAGCTTCAGAAGCTTCAAAGAATTGCATGTCTCGGCATTACGGGTCCATGCGCACCTGCCCTATGGCAGCTTTAGAAGCGGTTGTTGGGCTCTCTCCCTTACAAATCTTCATTAGGAAGACGGCGGCTAGATGCGCTATCAAACTGGAACCAGAATACAAGTATACATCAGGCGACCATGTGGGACACCTGAAAATTCTTGACTCAATTCCCAAAAAGGACATGTTCTGTACTATCCCCGATATTATGGTCAAGGAGTACTGTTTTGGAAGGTTATTTGAGGTAGAGATATTGGACCGTGCAAACTGGTCTAATGGTGTTCCGACACTGGACCCTAGAAGTCTGATCTGGTACACAGACGGATCAAAGATGGAAACTGGAGTTGGTGCTGGTGTCTTTGGACCCAACACCAGAGTCTCAATACCTATGGGAATGTGTCCCACGGTTTTCCAGGCTGAACTCCATGCCATTGAGATCTGCGCTAAGATAAACCTGGATACAGGTATTAAAGGCGCTAGGATATATATCTTTTCAGATAGCCAGGCAGCGCTTAAAGCGCTGTCGTCCAACTTAATGGACTCTTTATCACTTAAATGCTGCTACGATGCACTACAATCTCTTGCCAGACACAACAGGATGAAACTTGGTTGGGTCCCTGGTCATCAAGGAATTGCAGGCAACGAAATTGCAGATGAACTAGCTAGGGCTGGCTCAGAATCTGCGTTCATAGGAGCTGAACCTTACTGTAGTGTCAACTGGGCTACTGCCATAGCGCTGATCAATACTTGTGAACATAAACTTCGTCTGGCTCACTGGGAAAATGTTCCAGGGCTGAGACAATCCAAGAGATTAATCAGGCCTTTTTCCTACAAGGAAATCCTTAATCTAGATAAGGAAAGCATTCGGAAGCTGGTGAGCTTTCTCACAGGCCACTCTAGCCTGCGTTACCACGTTAACAAAATCAATTTGTGCCCGGAAACGGAATGTAGGTTCTGTTTAGAAGATGACGAATCCTCCGAGCACATTCTCTGTCAATGCCCAGCATTACATTGGTTAAGGAGGCGTATTTTCCATAGAGAAATATGTTCTTCAGCAGAGATGAGGTACTCCGCTGCTAAGGACGTACTATCCTTCATAAGGGAGGTGGAACGTCTCTTGGCTTAGTATTACCCTTTGATACAATAGATCTTCTTAGGTCGCAGTGTCAGCCATATGGGGAAGGGTCTTTTAAAAAAAAAAACACTTGAGCCACGGCACCCACTATTAAATAATTAATTATTATTAATTAATTTTGTGCGCAACAGGCTCATGGGATCCAGGGCCCAGCTTCTCATAACCATTCGTGTTGTGTGTGTTATATTCTTTACACGAATGGGTGGCGCCTGCTGTTTAATGCCTTATCTGAAGGCCAATTTTTGTTTAGAGAAGCTTTTTCATGACAGTTTTACTCTCGTCAGATGCTCGTGAGAGGTGGGGCCGTGAAAGAAATTTTAGGTGTTATCCGAGACTCGAACCTCGAACCCCTCGCTCCGTAGTCCAACGCACTAACCACTTGAGCCACGACGCCCACAAAGACGGTACATATCAACAGAAAATTAAGTTTTCAAAATAGCTTTCTTACGAATCTCAGTAACAGAAAGAGTTGGAGCAGTGAATTCAAAAACTATAGAATTAGCTGCACAAGGTGGTAAACGGTAAACTCAAACACTGTTAAATGAACTGGAGCCGGAACCAGGACTAAATACCCCGAATCAATGGTCAAAGCACCAGCATTTTTCTGACTGAATTATATACCTACCACCGATAGATGGCAAAATGAATCTCGACAAAATTCACACTAATTGCGACAGCAATAATGTCAGATATGCAAGTTGTCATTAAGGCAATTGACTTCTACATTATGTATCAATATGAGCAGAAATAGCCTACATATCGTAGCGAGGGGTAGTACAAATAACAGAAGCACTTAAGGAAACTACGGCCAACGTCTGAAAAGGTCTTTGTTGAGTCTGTAATGAGTCCATTGTAATCTCAGTACATATATTGGGATTCTGCCCGGCAGACCCGCAAAATATTGAGACTATCAAAGACAATACTGTAAGAAATCAAAATGCGAGGGGCACTCTAAAGAGGGAAGATACCTCCCCAAAGCGTTGATAATAGCGTCCTTTACTAAGCATCCGATCTGTGCTGATTTTTATCCGGTAAAGCATTATAATAATACAAATTTATTTATTGTATTTCATATGCATTACATAACGGTGTGTATTTGTCTTTCCTTTTAAAGTCACTTTAATTTCATTGGTAGATGTTTCCGATTTTAATAAGCTATCATAAGATCGGTTACTCGCCTATTTTGGTTGTTCTAAAACGATTACATAAATGGTAAATTAATAGCTACATATATGTATGTACATGCATGTATCTTATACATACAAATAAGTTTTTATACAATCAATTTGGATAGAGCATCTTTGCTGATCAGTCGCTACCAAACTGACTTTATGGCAGACCTTGTGTTCATACGCTAGTTTTATTTACCCCCACTATATGTTGCCGCTGATGAAATTGTCTTAAATCACTCAGCAGCACCAATAGATACACTCGATTTGCAGCTATTTTAGTCAGCGGTTCGTTGATTTCATTCAACAAATTTTCGCAATGAGTTATTTATCTGAAAATTGACTTCTGTGTTCAATAAAATTCCCTTTTGTGCATTAAATATGTTCGTTATGAAAGCAATAAAAACAAACAACCAAATTTTTTTTTTGTTAAATCAATAGAAGGTTGAAAGCTGTGATTAGTTCTATTTTGTCTTAATTTTTTACATTTCTTTATTTTTTTTATATTATACAAGTTTATTTAATTTCAAAAATGACATACCTAATGTTAAAATTTATACAAAACAATAAACAAAATTTAGACTAAAAATTAATATACAAATAAGTAGCAACAAAGGCACTCAAATGTTAAAAAATTATCTGTTTTTAATTTAATTTATATATATTATAATAATTGATTTGTGAAATCAAAATAGATATAATTCAGTGTCAATTGATTTCAATATTTTTTATATAAGAAAAAGAAATAATTTTTACACAAACATTTTTATATATATATATGTATGTACATTAACTTAAAACCAATATTAACTATATAATAAGCAACAAGTGATATATATAATATACATACATAAACGAAAAAATAATTCTTAAAAACACAAAGCTAGATAATCGGACTCCACTTACATTATAACTAATACATATGTACAAATTGTATAATAATAATTAAACAAAAAGTAACCAAAACTAACCTAATTTAAAGATAATGAAATGGAATTATAGTGCAGCGAAAATGACCAAGTCATATTTCGTCGAGCTACACTCCGCGTCCATCGAGCCAGAAGTATCTATGTGAGCTAACTTGATCCTCAGCATCTCTACTAGATATACCCATGTTATATCTCCATTTTTTTTATCTTACATGTTTAATGTATGTACATATGTATTGACAAAAAAATAATTGAAATATTTTACTACATCGGAATATATAGTACATAAATATACAGCAAAGTGTATTTATTATTGACAGTGGGTGGCCACGGTGTAGTGGTAATGCGTCTATTGAATGGAAGGTTGTGCGCTCAAATCCCAGCCATACCCATTCAATATTTCAGTATTTACATTAAAATGCCACTCACCTAAATTCCATCGTAGCTTCGTGCATACTCGAAAAAAATACTGTGAATTACAACTACACCACAAAATAATCTATCCTATCTCTCTATTCAATTCCGACCTATGCCATGCTCATTGTTAGGCGTAAGTCAAAAACTTCCGCCCGCGCTGTGTCTTAACACTTTAAGGGTAATCATAATCCCTTGAGCGCAAGCTAATTATAAATAAAGTGCACGACTGCGTCGTACGTACCTTAATGCTATACATTTACAATCTTTTTTTGTTCTTTTTTGTTTTAAAAACAACATCAAAAAGTGGGCGTGGTCATATATGATGTTAAGGTGAACTGTAGAGAATTTCAAAGCCTATCAATTATGTTTCAACAATTTTTTACGATTTCTAATAAAAAAAATTTAAACTTAAACTTTTTGAAAAGTGGGCGTGGCAGTTTCAAAACTTGGTACGTCATATTTTTGTATTTGTGATATTTACCTCAGATATTAATTTTAAGCTCAATCACTGAAGAAATAGCCGAGAAACAGTCAATTTCTATTTTAAATTACCGTTATACGCAAAACGTGGTATGACACCTAATAGCATATGGCTAAACTAACTTACATATAAACTTTTATCAAAATCGTTAGAGCCGCTTTCGAGAAAATCCATTTTTAGTGAAATCGATCTTAAGTAAAGTACCCTTAATTTTGAGGTTAGAATGAAAATTCCAATTTCGCCTCTAGGGATTATCCCACAGACCCCAGATATGAAGTTTGAAGCAAATCCGTCCACCCGTTTAGGCTGCAGTCGAATATACAGACGGAATTGGCGGACCCACTTTTTTGGACTTCTCCATCATAGTGATGTCAAGTTTGATTAAAATCTCGAGTTCGAAATTTTTCACGAAACCAATACTTGCCCTATACGTATAGGTGCGAGTAAAAAAAATTGAAAGTTTATCACGTAAAAGTAATATAACTAACTTCACTAAAGAACTAACGATTTACTATGTATAAATTGACGATGTACCCACACATGTACATACATACATATATGTATATTTAACATAATACTAACAGAACATGGTCTGCTTACTTTGAATTCACTGACAGGCAAAAGTCGCGCACTCTGTAACTTTAGTTTCTGCACTAAAAATCGTAAAAACATAAATTCCTAAGAGTAGAGAATAATTCTCTCAGAGAATGTCATATAACAAAACTACAGAAAGACATTTAAATATTCAGAAATCCAAACTTAAGAAATATTAATCCTGAGTGAATACAGTTGCTGGTGGAAAAGTAAATGTCTGGTATCAGTCGATTGCATTTTGTATAGTGCTTTTGACAGATCCCACAGCACTTGCCTACAGACATTTTTTAGTCAGATTTAATACGGTTTGCCAGTAAAAAGAAATATTTTACTCTCTTATATATTCTCTTTTACTCGCATATAATGTCTTACTCTGCTTGACCGGTATGGTGTCAAAAAACGAAGGAAAGGTCTAAACAAAATAGGCTCAATAAACGTCAAAGACTGGCTTGTCAAAGACTAACTTGTGAATAAGTTATCCTTAACCTTCCAATCCTACATCTTCTGATACAGAAAGAAGCCATGATTAACACCCTTATGCTCGTATCTGCAAATGGCAACAAAACTAAGCTAGTCTATCAAGACATCGCCGCAGAACAAAGCAAAGATGAAATACTTACATAATTACCTTAACGGATACCTGATTACCAAAATTTAACTTCAGCCAAAACTTCAATGCTACATTCCCAAACGGCTATACTGGGAACAGGACAATCCCACATTTGCTAGCCATTCTCATGTATGGTACACAGTTGGATATCAAATACAGATGAAGGAGTTGGGACTGGAGTATATACATTCATCTATATAATCATGTACAAGTGTAGCCCCGTATATTTTAAAAAGGAATATTTTTGACAATTGTTTTGTCACCCACTTCAAAATTGCCTTTCGAAATGAGTTCAGATTTACATTGAAATGAAATGATTTCAAATTGGTGGGAACGGCTTTTGAGGTTTCGGTAAAAATTCACTAAATCCTCGAGGTTGCGGATTGGTGAGAACTTAGCACAAACGACGAGCATGGGGAGAGATTTTATCAACACATTGTAATAATGAAATGGGTTTTAAGCGACTTAATTTATATAATCTCACGTCAACCAAGTATTTTATATTGTTGACTAGTCAAATTAATCATTTACCAATTATATTCAGCAACAAATGGTAACAGAAACGTTTCAACAAACTTTTTTACGGTTGTCATATCGATCCCCTATCAAATAACGTGTCAGAGACATTAGCTGTTACGCAACCGAAAGGTAATTTCTAATCCATTGAAGAAGAGACTCATCGATACCAAATACACGCATTTTAGACAAAAGAGCCTGGTGCCAAACTCTGTCAAATGCCTTTGAAATATCAAGTGCAAGCATCTTTGTTTCGCCGAAGTGATGGAGAGAATGGTTCCACTTCTCTGTGAGATATTCCATCAAATCACCAGTGGACCTGTTGCTACGAAAACCATACTGCCGGTCATTAATGAGTTTTCGTGATTCAAGATATTTCATAAGCTGTTGGAGAGGAAAATTCGCCTGTTTTTGGGACAGGCTGGACAAATGCTGTTTTCCATCTTCTCGAAAAGAGCCCAGAAGAGTAGAACAGACAGAAAAGAAAACCTTACGCAGAGGTTTTGCCAGCGAAGAACACCTCTTCAGAACTATAGGAGGGATATGTTAAGACCTTTGAGAACTCCTGGAACTGTGCGAGTGCGAAAGTGGATTTGTCCCATGGAAAATTTGACGCTCTCAAGCACAGGGACAGACAAAGCACTATCTTGCAGAGTAGAATTAGCTGCAAATTGTGCAGCAAGAATATTAGCCTTGTCTAAGGAGCTGACAGCTGGAATGTCATTGTAAATGAGCTTTGGGACACTGTAGAATTTTTTGCCTCAATTTCTGGTCGTATAAGAATTTTGCACCTTGAATATGGGCATTGCAGTCCTTTCTGGCTTGTTTAAACTTCTTTCGGTTTTCCTCAGATTTGTTGGGTTTATAATACCGAAAACTTACTTCTTTCAACCTGATTCAAGCCTCTTTACAGGTTTGGTCGAACCATGAGTTTATCTTAGATTTAATGCTCTTTATTCTGTTAGGAATAAAGTCATTCATGTCGGTAATCATATCAGCGGCGACATCCACGTCACTATCGAGGAAGCATAGAGATCAGTTAAAACTCCTGAAGAAGCTATTAAGACCGTCCCAGTTGGCTTGTTTGTATCGCCATACTTTACTTTTGGGAGTTTATTCTTTAACTGCGTGGTCGGAGTACGAGAATTTAGCTGATATGATGTTGTGGTCAGACCGGCCTATTGGCGCTAGTACTTCATTGTGCGAACCATTCGCTCCCAGAATCCGCCCCACCATGCAGCACGCTCCACTACAAATCGCCATTTAATTTTTCGCCTTGAGAAGAACTCCGGAATGACCCCATTGTCCATAGAAAACTCCGGTGGACTTTGATTCTAACGCCGCTCATTTAAAAGTCCGCGCATTGTCAGACAAAATCATTCCTGGTACACCACGCCGGTTGATGAAGCGTCTTAGTGCTTGGAGAAAATCTTCAGTTGTCATGCTTTTTACTAACTCCAAGTGTACAGCACGTACTGCCGCACAGGTGAAGAGCACAATATAGATATTAGTTGCTTTATCTTCAGAATTGTAGCAGTAGAGAGTGGTCCGGCGAAGTCCACTCACACATTCTCAAAGGGGCGAAGCAAGCTGATCCGTTCGCGGGGCAGCGGAGCGAAATGCTCTGTTGCATGAGGACCCCAAAGTTTTTTTTGCATACAATGCATGCTTTGATTCGCTGCTTTACCAACTGATGACACCGCAATATCCAAAACCGCTTACGGAGTTGTGTCAGCACAGTTCTGGCCCCAGCATGTAGTGACTGTTGATGACTGTCATCGATGATTAGGTTGACGATATGAGACTGTGACGGCAGGAGTATTGGATGCTTGGTATTCAGCGGAGCATCCAAATTTTGGAGACGTCCTCCAAGCCGCAAAATACCCTGGCCGTCCAAGATTGGGTACAGCTTTGCTAGGCTTGATTTTTCGAGAGTTCTCCCAATCTGCAAGATAGAAATCTCTTGAGAAAAACTGAGTTTTGCACATACCTGATCCAATGATTTTCTGCGACTTGCATTTCCTTGGCTATCAAGCTAGACATCATCCCATGCTTTGGAGAAATCTTCTTATGCAGGCGAAGTGATATGCGAAAAACGAGTAGTCGATTCCAAGAACTGAAGTTGTGGTAGGACATCAAGGGCCCCTTCCTTCAAGGCTCGCAATTTTAACCTCTACTAACAGAAGAGCAGTCTTCGAAACTTGTTGTTCACAGTTAATCTTCCAACTGTCCTCCTTGTCTTGCAGCCAGTGAGGACCATGAGCCCAAGTGAGTTCTTTTGCAAAAACTCTCCGTTGACGCCACGAGTGAGTAGATCCGCCGCATTGTCTTCACTTCGACAGTGATTCCACAGTGCAATATCAGTCAGACCCGTATTTCGAATAGTCTGTTCTGGACATACGGTTGCCATCGCTGTTCCCTTGGATCTAATTCAAGGCTATTTGGGAATCCATCCAAAAGTAGTACCTCGCTGAAGAGACCTTCAAATTCTTCATCAGGTATGACCCGAGCCGAGCTGCTATCAGCGCGGCCGTCAACTCCAACTTGGGCAATAGTAACTCGCACATAGAAACGAAACGCTGACATCTCCAGTCGGTAAAACACATCTTGCAAATACCACGATCCCAAATGCCTTGGTGCTGGCATTAGCAAAAAGGTGAAATTCAATGGCTCCATCATTCTTTGGACATGGCAGACCAGCTCTGGGAAACGTCACATCTTTGAACGGTAAAACTGCCCTTACGCATTCATTCCATTGAGTCTGCAATTCGTCTGAGAAGGCTTCATCCCATTGCAATCACTTCCTTCACAATGTCTGAAAGAAAATCTTTAGTTTGACAATGGTAGGTCTAAGCATACCTAATGGGTCAAAAACACGAGCGATCGTCTGCAAGACAATACGCTT
Source organism: Xylota sylvarum (assembly GCA_905220385.1). NCBI lineage: Eukaryota > Metazoa > Arthropoda > Insecta > Diptera > Syrphidae > Xylota > Xylota sylvarum. Next base: position 40,218,977 of record LR999959.1, read on the forward strand.
GTTTCCCTTGCCCCCTGATGATGTAAGCAAGTTCTCCACTGAGCTCAGAGATATGCTCAACTCGTCGCTGTTGACAAACCAGGTGAGTCCGAGTACGCTTTTGACAAGTGGCGTATCTGCACAGTTGACCGTCTCTCGTACACATATGCTGTTTGAGTTCCACTTATGGAGGCGCATTGAGGCCTTTGATAAGATGGAAGCTGCGATTCTGCACATCTCGATACCCTCGTGTTCCGAGTCGACACTGATTATTATATCGTCCATATATATTTCCTCTCCCAGAATTGCACAGCCGCTGGTAAAATTTTCCTTTTTCTTGATCCAGCACGCATCTAACGACTGCACACAATATGAAAGGACTGCATGTCACTCCAAATGTAACTCTGGTCATTCTGAACAGCCCAAGCGGAGGTTTATCATTCGCCGATTGCAGCGCAGAGGAAAACCACATGAAACGATGGCTATCGCGATCCTCCTCGTGTAGAAGTATCTGCAAAAATGCCTTCTCGATGTCGGCCACTATACCGTATAGACCAAAACGAAAGTTCAGCAGGACTTGCATGACGTCTGGTAACAAGTTGGCTGCAATCCAGAGCTGATCGTTAAGCGACATTCTTCCTTCAGTGTCAGCCGAGGCGTCGAAGACGACGCGGATTTTCGTTGTAGAACTCTGTGCTCTATAGACTGGTTGGTGCGGCAGATAGAAAACACGAGCACTAACACGATTAGATCCGACCACAGGTTCAGCAATTCCATCACGAATCAACTGTCGCATTACTGCATCATACTCTAATAGTTGAGTTGGATTTCGTGACAGTCTAATAAGGGAACTCAAACGCTGGTTGGTAAGATCTTTGTTGGAGCCCAAGTATGATTCGTCGACCTTCCATGGCAGCCTTGCGACGTACCGTGCACCTTTCCGCGAAATGCACTTTGTGATGAGATCCTGAGCATTGATCACGTTGTTCTCTTCAGCGCTTTTTATCCCCAGAGTCTCCAGTGACCAGAATTGCGACATATCGTCCTCTTTCTCGGCTGCCAGGCTCAAAAGCGCACTAGAATAACAAGAGACATTTTCATCATTTGAGCTGTTAACCTCACCTGCGTCACGAACACCACCCGATTGTAATTGTTTGTTGATTGTTTCCACCGCTCGTAATCTGCTCGTAAGACCCACTTGCTTGCCAGTGACGATGCTCCAGTAGTAGTCTGCTCCAATTGGAACACTTAGTCCATCTTCTGTTTCGGTGTCTGAAGCGCAAACGTCAGCTAGGTTAAGGCCTTTGAATAACGGACAGTCGCTTTGAGGGGCTGCCAAAACATCCACGCAAATCTCGGGAACCATTATGGCTTATAGCGTAATCATCATCCTGGGATTGAACTGACTGCGCAGCGACAATTTAACCTTCTGGAATTCGTTGATAGGCTTGGCTTGCTTTGACCCGAAGGGAATGATGGCCAAAGCAACTGTGCCTGATATGTTTAATCGCGTTTCCTCGCCAGGTTCTCTCGTATGTAGATAAATTGAGTTCCTCCGTTAATTATAGCTCGTATAGCCACTCTTGTTTTTGGTGTACACAGCATACACCGCATGGTTTTCAAAAAAACCTTTTGTTTTGATATATGAGCACACAAACTCAAACTTATTGTTCGTCTCTGCCCGGCTGTCAGTATTAACATCTGTTTTAATGAGCGAGATGGCTGGATAACATAACGACGACATGTATCTCCCTTTGCATTTGACACACAAGAACGACTTGCTGCTCCCACAGTCTTTCGCCACGTGGCCAAGTTTAGTGCAGCGAAAACATCTTCCTTTTCTAAGTATATTTCTTTTTTCCGCAATGGTTAACTTACTGTCACAGTCTTTCACAGCATGGCGCTGCGATTGACAAAACGCGTGTCTCACTCACTTCAACTAGACTTGAGGCTGTTGTTGTATGATGGATATTAGATTTACCTTTGAATTCGCTTTTATCAATGTCACTCATGTCCATGGATTCAATTTCCCGCTTCAGGAACCGAAGAATGCCCTTCACATCGTCACCTACAGGTGCAGAAACTGATGATTCACTTTGATTCGATGCCTGGTACGTTACATCCAAATCCTCAGCACGCTCTGCCTGCGGATGATAATCGATGCGCAGAGATTTTGGTAGACAACGAAGCAGCACTGATTTTAACATGACTGAATAATGAGTCGGAGGAACTTGCAGAGCGGTGAGCGAACGTATGCTAGCAACTGCGGACCCATAAATGTTTCGCAATCCTGAGGGATCAGAACGGTCGCGAATTGGCTTAAGATTTACTAACTATACTATATGTTTGTCGATCAGCTTCTCATTGTTGCCATACTGTTCCTGTATTAGAGCAAGAGCTACAGCTGATTCGTAGCACTTTTCAGTAGGGATAAATCCATCTATCATTTTCCTGGCATCGCCCTTCAATATAGATTCTAGGTAATTAAACTTCTCGGACGAGCTGAGGTTGGAGTTATCGTGGACTGCACTTTTAAAGTGCTCCCAAAAGGGCAACCAATTGGAGAAATTTCCATCGCAAGTCTTCAACAGAAGTCTCCGCAGCTTTGTTCCGTGGAACCAACTGGTGGATAGCCTTGCGTTCGTGGATATGTTACCTGACCTGTCTAGTACTGGATCGGGGTTCAGTTTTTGCTGTAGCCTAGCCAACCGTGTGTTGAGGCGTGCATCCACGGCCTGCTCTTGATATTTTGCTACTTTATCCTGGGGGTCATTGACTTTAACTATTCCCTTTCTGATGATGTCCTCGTTCACCAGGTTGAGATTCTCGTGTGCCGTTTTCAGCCTCTGAATGTAAGACACGAGCTCTTCTTCGATGTCATCGAAATTTTCCGAATTTGCTGACAACTTTGACTTTTCATCGTTCAGGTACTCGAATGCAGCAGCGACAATTCGTGTCACTTAACTACGATAGGCTGCACGTGATGCCAATTCCATTGATAGTTTTTTTTCACGTCTTTTCTCGGGTTTCGGCACCAAATATTGTAAATTCCAATTTACCCGATAAGAAACCCAGTTCACAATCCCGAAAAGACCAAGAAAAGAAAACTCGTTCAATGAAACTATGAATTCTTTATTGGTATATACCTATTGATGCTTCCTGTTGAACGGTCCAAAGAAGAAGAGAAAGAAAACGAGCTCGAAGCACGATAACATGTTTGGGCGTATTCGAACATGTATTCGAATTCAAGATGGTGGCTTTGGTTTTCACTGTCCGTCATCTATTCATCAGTATTTAATTCAACAGATACATTTATCTTAATAATTTAACAATAAATACTGTTTAACCCAGAAGAGATAAATTGTCGATGTCACGGTTTCCCTGGGTGATTTCAAATTCTATTCTCCTTTATTTCATTCGTATCTATCATGGGCGAAATAATATTCAAGATTGAAATCTTCAAGGAATCTCAATTGTTTCGCGTAAATAACATTTTCCATAAATTCTCAACTTCACTGTTAAGATCAATGGACCGAAGAAAAATCACAAGCAAAGTGAAAATAAAAGAAAAAAGGATTAATGTAATGACTTTCCTCGCAGATCTTAAGTGTTGGCAGATTCAAGCGCTATTTTTAACTTCTCTCATTATCATGACGATACGCAATCAGAAACTCCAAACAGGAACATGTCGTATTAAAATTGTTAGCTGGAAAATAAAAATAATACGAAGAAAGCAATTTTGCTTGTGAAAAAGGTGCTAAGAGGATTATAATTCATCGACTCCTGGGTAGGGGCGGATGTGGCGTGAAATTACAATTTTAAATACAACGCACACACAAACAGGCAATCACTTGAAGAATTAGGAATTCATGTTTGCATTTGATTTTTTGGCTCTTATTCTTAGCTAACCGCGATTATGAAATTTGAATAGGCGTGACAGGATACAAATACAAATACCGTGAATTTACGATAATGCCCCCCAATTTATCCACCCAAAATACATATCCCTTGGGTACGCCCTGACACTCATGGTGTGTTTCAAGAGCAATATAAATAAGCAGATACGCCTAAATTTAATCATTAGTTGTTTACACGATTTTGATTTAAGCCAGGGTATTGTGGGAAGCGCGGTATTGACAACCACCACGTTTGTATAAACTGTTTTATGCCCTTACAGCACGTCTCGGTAGTCTCCATAAAACAGAAACCATCTAAGCAGTAATCCCATGATTATTTTGGGGAATTGCCTCGGATTATTGCTTGCGAAAGAAATTCCAATAAAATTACGTCATATCCAATGAGTTTTAAGGAAAGGGCATTCATTCGGATGGAACGCCTAGAATATAAACGTACATACATAGTAGTACATTGTAATGCACAGAATTATTGCTAGTAGCACTTAGTTTTTGTTTTGATGATGTGCAAACTAAATACGGATGATGGCGGCGGGTGCTGCTTGGAACAGATAACAAATTTTATTATTCCAACCGATCAACTGGAAATGCGAAAGATATTTATAGGAGCCATTGGCAATAATTTAGAAAGTTCAGAGGCAAAAATATATGGAAATATATTGGCTTTATCTGCCAAGTTGTATTTGTCTCCCTCTGGGGAGAATGTTTACTATGAAGGGGTTCATTGCATGGGGTTGAATTTAAATTTGACCTATGATGAATTGATTTTAAATAGATACTATGGAAAAGATTCTCGAATCCCATTGGGCCAGATGTTCTATGTCGATATTGCCCTCCAGGAATGTCAGTTCCGGTCCTGTGATTGATGATACTTATTTAGTTTGCTTAACTGGAGGTATTGATGATCAATAATATATGTATGTAAGTCGATGCTTTAAATTTGATGGAATATTCTATCATCAATCAGTGTTGTCTAACACGATATACTTGCGGTATCATGTAATAGATTTCATTATAATAAAATGTATTTTTTTGTACACGAGCACAATTGATAGCTAGGTTCTTTACATACATATGTACATATCTTTTGCATTTTTAGTGTTAAATCAGTGACTTTATTTAGTGTTAAACCGACATAGATGTTTTTTTTTACCGTTTAGATAGTAGAATCTTCATTCTATCTGCGACATAGATGGCCCACAGTGCAACGAATGTATGAAAAAAAGAGGACAAAAATCATAGTTCATTGTACATTTGTTTTATTTATGAATTATTGTTACACTGCGGTTCATTAGGTTAGAAGCACATTTTTTTTTAAACTGAAATTAATTTTTTTATTGTTGTATGGCTAGAAGAGAAAAACAAATGATGCTGGAAGAAGGACCAATGAGTACGCAATAGAGTAACAAATACTAAGATTTCAAGAGAACAAGTTAACGGTTCTTTTGAGTCTTTTTGTATAACTCGTCTCATTTACGCGTACATAAAACGGTTTATAAGATTAGAAGCACTTTAAAAATAAAAGAAAACAATGTTTTTTTGTGTTTTTTAGATAAATTTTTGCTTTTTATTTCTTAATGTTATCGTTATTAGTAATGTGTTGAACCACCTTTCTTCAAAATAACTTCAAAAACTCTGTCGATCAAGGAATTATGCAGTGCTGGCAGGTAGTTGAGAGAAATTTCGTTCCAGGCCAAATTAATGGCATGAATAAGAGCTTCCTTATCATCAAATTGCTTCCCACCTGTGTAAACTTTCCGTGTCAGCCATCCTTAAACATTTTCTATTATGTTAAGGTCTGGGGAATACGGTGGCCATGAAAGCATCTCAACATTTTCATTGGCAATGAAGGACTTAACTATACGAGCTGTATGTATCGGTTGGAATATCCATGGCATCTCAACATTTTCATTGGCAATGAAGGAATTTTTGATTTTTGGAAAAGTTGATTCCAACAGCGTCTTATATGTAGCTATTGCCCGTCATTTTGGTACTCTGGACTAGCAAGTCAATTGTGCCATAATAGGATATTGCACCCCAGACCATTACGACCCCTTCTCGACTATGATGACGGGTTAAAAATATCTCTTCCTTTCTTAAATCATAAAAAGTAGATAATAATTGTATCCATCTGGTCCGTCCAAGCTAAATTTTTCTTCATCGGAAAAAACTACTTTTCGCCAGTCATTCAAACTTGTACCTTGTTGCACAGTCCAAGTCAGGTGGTTTTTCGCAAACTGCAGGCGTTGATTTTTGCGTAAGCCATTCAATGGAGGTTTTTTCTTCAACTTCAGTCGCTTCAGATGTTGGGCACTAGTTATCACTCGACGGACCGTAGACTTACTTGCCGTTACACCAGCTGCATTCTTGATTTTTATAGTAGATAGAGCGGAATTGGAGGCTAGTCTAAGAATTTTTCGTTCCATAAGTTTAAGGATCCTTCAAATAATTTCCAACAACATGATCACTTCGATTAATTTTTTTTTTGCGATAGCACGATTCGTTAATCCTTCAGAGTGGTACACATCTATCTTAACCCTTTCGGACAATGTCAACATTTTTTTCCCCATTAAAATATCAAAAAATTATAATTTTACAGCAAACACAGCGATTACTTTGACTGCTTCTAATCTTATGAACAGTTTTATGTACGCGTAAATGAGACGAGTTATACAAAAAGACTCAAAAGAACCGTTAACTTGTTCTCTTGAAATTTTAGTATTTGTTACTCTATTGCGTACTCATTGGTCGTTCTTCCAGCATCATTTGTTTTTCTCTCCTAGCCACACAACAATAAAAAAAATAATTTCAGTTAAAAAAAAAAGTGCTTCTAACCTAACGAACCGCAGTGTATAACAAAATGGTAAATTATTCATGTATTAAACAATTTTTGACATGTTTTTTTTAAACTAATTATAATATTAAATATATTATTCGCTTTCTAACTCTGTTTCTGAGACTGATTCATTTGAGTGATCCCAATCTAAATTAGTATCAAATGTTACAGACTGAGTATCAGCAATGTCTGAATTAATTTTTACGTGACTATTTGAAACTTTTCGAAAATTAGCAAATGCCCAAGGCATTGTCATGATATCACTGTTGGTATTAATTCGTGATGATTTTCGGGCATTGTTCTCTCGAATATGACGAATATTCTTATGCCTACACTCTAATGCTTCTTCAGACAACTGACCTATAGGAATTGAAAAAGATAAAATCACATCAGAACCATGTATTAACAATTTATGCAAGGATACAGGCATGTAATACCAATCATAATTACTAAGATATATCTCTTTTGTTTCATTAACTAATGTCTTTAACCTTGGCATATTAATATTTTTTCCGCTAGATGTTACTCTCAGTATTATTGAAATTTTGAAATCTAATTTTCGTTTATCCCTGTAATTGAGGCACTTGTAGATTTCTTATTTTTTTTATAAATCGCGCGCGCTCAAGGGTTTAGTACTACCCTTTAAATGTTAATACACAGCGCGGGCGTTAGGGAAATCAGGAAGAGAAGATAGGAGATACCGATGAACGTTGGTTTTAAAAGTTTGTGGATTATAATGTGAGGGAAAAATAGAGCTTGGTAGAGCATTTCACATTCGTGTTGTACGGTTTATGAAAGAATCTTTATACTTGACGGTACATCCGAAAATAGGCTTGAGGGTATACTATACTGATGAGCATTCAAATAGTGACGCGTATTGCGAGAAAATTGTTGAAGGGGCGAAATGCCACTGGCTATTTCACTGGAGCACTGTTTATGGAAAAAGCGATAGAATAAGGAAAGGCAAGAAACATTTCTGCGATGTTGGAGCGAGTCAATAAACTCCGCTATACTTCTGTTCCCTATTAGTTTCAATGCTCGATTTTGGGACGTGAGTCTGGGAACGAATATGAAAAGCTGAGGGTACTGTCGTCAGCGGAGGAATGTATTGGATTAGAAGTAGCAGCCAAGAGATCATTTATGAATATAAGAAAGAGAGTCAGAGACAAAACGGAGCCTTGGGGAACACACGCCAATAATTAACCCAAACTTTTCTTTGAATTTTTTTTTTGTATTTTTACTTTTCTTTCTAAAAGCTGTTTTTTTTTAAATCTTCCCCTTTACCTTGCCACTTTTTAAAATCCAAGCGATAAGAAATATGTAACATGCATTCAAATGTCCTTATCCAACAATGTAAGGGTGACAACCAAAGGTATAAGCAAACTCATTTGGCTGAAGATGTTCACTTCTCTCTTTATTCATGGCTTTAGGGGTACATCCACAAATGTAACAGGTTTGAGCTGAGTTCGTTTCACTGATAACATTACAAATACTGCCTTCTATCATGGTGAATAACATTTGAAAATTAACAGCAATGCAGCTGTCTTTAACTGCAATGTGAAAAGGAACCAATTCATTAATTAATCGATCCATATTTGCTTTCTCATTAGCTACTAAAGTCGCTGACTCTTTCGAAAATATGAACTTAATAGGTCGACAGTAAAATATTGATGATGGTCTGGGATTTTTCCACAAGTGCAATAAAAAATAAAAATTCATCTGAACTGTCAATATTCTGAAACCTCTGTTTATAAGCACTATGTCCAGAGCTTCCATCAAAGCCCCATTTACATACTACTGTTACAACAATGGACAAAGGCAAAAATTCATCAGCGAAAGGCTCTATAATATGTTTCGCAGTTTTATTCAGTAATTGCTGTAAGTCTACTTCAGCATGACTATCTGAAACATTTAATATATCAGGTAGTCTGTGATCCCTAATTTTTTTTATGGCATAGTAGCTGGGGAATGTATTTTTGTGAATGCTTATCACCGTTGAGCGCAACACATTGTACTTTCTGAGACTGAGTGCCAAGTCTAAGTATAGGGCTAAGGCTTGAAGCCCAAGCTAAGGCTTGGTTAGCAGCAAAAGACAGCTCATTAGAACCCCAATTCTGAATAAGACCTTCAACTCTGATTTGTTTTGTTTTCGACATATATTGTCAAAATCTTTTTCTGGTCGACCTCTTTGTAATCCACTAGTGGAAGGAGCAGGGGTGTTAGACGTCTGCTGGTAGCTCAGGACTTTTTCTTCCAGAGTTATTTCCTCTCCTAACAAGTCCGCATATTCATTATTGAATGTGTTTTGCATTCGGTGAGTACGGTCCCATCTAGTTTTTAATTTTAAAGAAATTAAGCGGCTAGTTTTCATTATACATGATTCCCATGATTTCTTCCGGAGCACTTTGCAAACCATGCTTAATCAAAATGTGTTTGTAGATGGCTTCTACTTTGCAATTTGCATCAGCGACTCTCCACACTTCGAAGCAAGATTGGTTGGTAACTTTTAAAGTGTTTGCTGAAAAAAAATATATAATCTAAATCGGCACGTTTCCGCAGCTAAAATATTTATCAACACAAAGTACAGCAATAAAGCTTTCCACAAAAAAAAACTGAGGGTAGGATATGCTTTAAATTTTTTAAAAGATTATCTAAAGTTAAAACAACAGAAAATTTCGACATTGCACTACAAAAATCACATCCACATACCCATCTTCAACAATTTAAATATTTTTTATTAATGATGAACACTCCAAGATGTACTCTAACTAATATAATTAATTTTAGTTGCAAAAAATACCACACAATTTGTAACTCACGATGACAATCGTCAAGTGAAATGCAGAAATTATGTGCGTTTTTAATGTTTATATTTATAATAACAGTTAATTATTTATTTAGAAGTACTTTTATATTAATACGATCAATGCAAACAAACATAAAAAAAAATTAATAAATTTGTATTTTTGTCCACTAGTCGTTGCACTGTGCGGCAGGGTAATTCATTATAATTCCTTTGGTCATTGAAGTTACAATTCAAAACACAGTCTCAGTACGGTAAATTAAACATGTTTTTGTTTTTTATCGTATTAAACTGGCAACTCTTACAATAAGAAGTCTTTTATTTTGTTTTAGGCCTCCTATATTGCTCATTAGCCTTGAAGTGCACTAATAGCTATCGACGATTTTTTGCATTCATATTCAAAGTAATGTTCGAAACTTAACCGCACGTCGATTATCACTGCAAGGTACTTAATGAATGGCTGTGAAACTACTTTGTGCCGACTGAGTCTAAACTTTCCTATTTGTAATAAGCACCGCTTCCGTTTTGTGATCGGCAAGTTGCAAATCGTCATCATCTAGCCGAAAACATACCATTTCAGTTGTCTCGTTACAATCGAGTACAATTTCATAAATTGTTATTGCTACGATCACCAATGTCATCCCCAAAACCAATGATTGACGCTTCTCTTGGAATCGGTTAATATTCATAGAATTTCGTCGTACAGAGCGTTCTATAGAAGGGGCCTAGGATCGAGCCTTGTAGAACACCACCAGTTACTTCGCAGGCCTTAATTCCCTCATCAGAGTCATAGAGGAAGACTCTGTTTGCGAGTTTTAACAGCGACTTTTAGGGCTCTATTTGGGATTCCATCTAGTCTATCGCTTACCTTCTTACAAGCTTGGAATAAGGACACGTTGGTGACTGCAAACGGGGGCTTTCATCCTCATGGATATAATTTTGTAAGCCTTACCCCAGACGTCGTTATTAAGTTGATCAAAGAGGTCGTTAAAACAAAGACGCTTGCTGCACTTATTCGCTTTTTTAACTGGGTTCTCGCTTCTCGGTATGCATTTCGGGTGGATTCGAGTATGTACATTTGTAAAATTAAACATACATACGTAGTTCTTAAACCATTCACATGTTTATGTATATACATTTAATAATAATACACCTACTTTTATGCTCCCGAATCGATACTCAATCGATACAGACATACATATGTATGTATATATGTATGACTACACATTCGGCTTGTCTAGTCATCTACGAGCACACTAGACAAAGTCCACATAACCCACAAATCATATCTTTAAATGACTCATATTGATTTTTTTTTTCTTCGTGCTAAGAACATATTGTTGTTTCTCTTTTTCTGAATGGGAAACAAGTGCAATTGATTCGCGAAATAATGGTATAATATTCAAATTTCCGAAACGATACGTGTTACGAGACGAAACCACACATTGGTGTTATGTTCGGTGCTTAGAGCCCCTAATGATGTACCATTTGTAGTAAGTGTGCGCTTATGTTAACAAAGACAATTATGCGAATGTGTTGACAAGAATCACTGGAATACTTCTCAAAGTTTCGTCGAGAAAAATTTTGACAAGCACAGCAAATTATAATTATACTCGTAGATGCGCTGTTAATATATTTATCAAATATGTATGTAAGTGTAATGGACGCAAACGGACGGATGAGTTGGAGTTATGTTAGCAGATAATGCTATGTTAAATGCTGGATAGACAAGCTACCTACAGCGTTTGAAGGTAAAAATTGTTTTAAAATCAGTTGGTTTTCTTAATATATTCATATGTACATTCATACATACATACATTCCAATCTAATAGAAGCTTAAAACCGAATAATATATAAGTGTAGTAGGTTAGGTACAGGTACAGGTACAGGAAAATACTATCCACTCCGCGACAACCTTTTGTTTCCATCCTGACTTTGTTGAATAATCTTGTTTCCTTTTGTTTTATTGACTCAATATTTTATTTATTTATTTTTTTTTTTTTGAGGGAGGTAGGGATTTGTTACTTGCTTTGGAAATTTGAAAATTCTCTTGTTAAGCTATGTACATATGTTCAAACGATTGTCAGATCTGACAATATTTGCTGGTCTGCAAATGAAAAATTTGTCCCAAATGTCAGACAATCGTGTGAACTACCAATTTTTCTCTGACAATATTGTACGCAAAGCATTGTCAGACCATCGTCAGACAATTGTGAGCCATCTGACAATAAATTTGCAGGTATCTGCCAATCCTGTGGACATCTTTTTTGTAAATATTGTCAAATCTGACAATCATCTAAACACAGCTTTATCTTATTTTTAACAACCCTTTTTCAGAAAAAGGATATTCAAAAAGCGACATCCGTTTGGGTTCACTGCACTAAAAGTAGTTTTTTTTTTAAGTTTATTATCTATGTATCTATTTGGAACAATAGAGCAATACCAATTTTTTAAATGTCTTCAGAAATGTCAGTAAAGCGTTGAAATGTTCAGTTTTATTTTCGTACTGCTTTCCGGCATCATAAACAACAATCCCCAGACGTTTTCAATGATGTTAAGATAGGGTGAAAGCGACGGGCAGTGCAATACTTCAATGTGGCTCTCACTGAACTACTGCCTAACAATCCTTGCGGTGTGAATTGGTCTATTGTCGTGCTGAAAGAACCATTGCCTATTATCAATAATATTTATTTGCAATTTTGTTTTTTTTTAGGCTCAAGTAGCTGTCGTCTGTACTTATGTAGGTGCGTCTTGATTTCCCGTTAATACGATGAGATCCAGTACTCTATAAATAACTCCCCAAAATTAATAGTGGGCGCCGTGGCTCAAGTGGTTGGTTAGTGCGTTGGACTACGGATGGTTCGAGGTTCGATCCCCAGGCAACACCTAAAATTTCCTTAAAGGCCCCACCTCTCGCGAGCGTCTAACAAACATCCGAGAGTAAAATTGTCATGAAGAAGATTCTCAAAAATCAAAATTGCCCTTCGGATACGGCATTAAACAGTAGGCTCCTTCCATTCGTGTGAAAAATATAACACGCACAATACGAATGGTTGTGAGAAGCTAAGTCCTGGGTCCCATGAACCTGTCGCGCCCAAAATTTGTCTTTTTCTTAGCTCCCCGATCCTACTGTGACGACGAGGCAAGAATCTCGGTTCCTTTCTTAAATACATAATGGGAATAATACGAAAACTCACCATGCCCAATGCCCATTTAGGCAGAATCGGTTTTTGTCAGAATAAATTAGAATAAAAGAATGTCTTGCAAATTCTCGTCGAGCTGAGAAACCATACACATATGTACATACATACATAGCACTGATCCCATTAGACTTAAAGGAAACAGTTGCAAAGCGTGAAACAATCCAATCCTTGGTAAGAAGGCGAAACGAACCACCGCACTATTGCGATATGGGCACACTTGTGTTCGGTACACAAGTCAGATTATATGTATGTATATCACGATCCCACGACTTCCGCCTAAACGTTGAAATAATCTTCCGCTCAAGAGAGGATTGGATAAACGGAAGGGGCATCAATTCGAATAATATCTTGATATTCATGGACGAAGGAGTAGGCTCGGGTATAACTATACTCATCTGCAAAGGTAATGTGTTTTAAGCGGGTTTTAGCAATCGCAGAAGCGACACGAGAACTATCCATGAAACTACACTCCAGAATGACGATTGACACATATATCGACAGTCAAGCTGCCATGCAGGTCATCTCATCCACAGTCGTCAAATCCAAATTTTTGAAACGGTGACGTAAAGAACTCACAGCAAACGAAGACGTTACACTACGATCTACCGCCCCTAGCACTTATGAAATCTAACATAGGACCTTTGTGAGACTTACCAATTAAAAGATGAAGCACGCTCTCATCCTGCATGTCTCCAGAAATCTCTGGACAAAACACGACAAAACAAAAACCAAACAAATTCTAACCCTTAATAGAACGAACTTAGGGCTCTTCACGGGGATTATTACATGCCACAACCTCCTAAAGGCCCATCGAAGAAGAATGCAATAAAATAGAGACGACCTCTGCAGAGGCTGTGGCGACACAGACCCGGAAGAGAGCACATCTCACCTTTAATGCGAATGCCCAAGACTGGGCAGAACTAGGAAAACGGTCCTCGGCGAATACCACTTCGGAGACCTGAGCGACCTGTCAGGAAAGCCACCATTAATCATCCTAAAATTTATAACAATTTTGGGTTGGTTGGGGAGATTGCTTAGCTATACCAAACCATGGATCCATTGGTATACCTGCATTTGCAATCACCACTTCTACCTACTTACAAATGTACCCAGTCGGGCTGATTGATACCAGGGGTGAGGTAGAACTTTGTCTTTAAACGTAGACGGTTATGACCGGTTGAACAGTTCTTATATTTTAAGACCTTCCACTTGTAGCTGGAATTTGGCAGGCACTCAGCGCTGGATTTGATGCCACTCTTTCAATATGACACCTCTTTTTGACTTCTGCCTATGGAAGAGACTTTGCGACTTACTTACTTACTGAACCTGGGTTTCAACCAACAAGCTTCTCCAGTTAGCCCGGTCCTGAACTAACTGCCTCCAGTGGCACACTTCAAGTCGGTTGACGTCCTCTTCTACTTGTGTGCGCCACCTAAGGCGAGATCTTCCTCTACTGAAAGAAGACTGCGGCCCGGAGAGCTAAGCATCTCAAATGACTAATGCGCAATTTTTTGACTAGGTTGATGTCGCTGTACAGCTCGTATAGTTCGTCGTTGAATCTCCTCCTCCAAAGCCCGTCAAAGTAAACGGTACAGAATTTTTTACAAATAATTTTTCTCTCAACGCATTTCGATTTAAATGCTTTAATTCCAACATCTTCCACGTCTAGTTTCCTTCCACGATTATTGAAATCAAATAAAAGCAGGTTGTCTGTATTAGACGATCTCGAACAGTCAAATACTCCTCAAATGATTCATATACAATTATTGATGGAATCAAACTGATGCCGCTACCCAGGTCCACCGGACCGGACTGTAGCGCCACCTAAGTAGTAGCCCCGTTGGCAAAGCATTCTCTTGGAGAATATTATTTTACTGCTCCTTTTTTAGGTGTCTAAATTGTCTATTCGTCTTAAATAGAATCATCCACAGAACACCACAAGTCAGGCAACATCTAGTGTAAACCCACCTCGAATTTAATATTTTAAATAAGTACTCACAGAGGAAAAATGTCTGGTCGCAGTGATAACTCAAAAGGCGCGGTTATTAGGTTGTCTACACCAAGCAACAAAAACAAATGCTCTGTGATCGGGCTCTGTGCCCCCCTCTATCAGCGCTTAAATTTGTACCTTACCTACTGATAACCTTGACCAAAACACTGCAAAGAAAATCGCTGAGGTCATCGGACGCGTCTATTGATGGTAACATATTCATATCTTATTAGTTGTTGTTCTAATATGAATTCTTCAATTCAATTCTAAACTCATTCTCTAATCAATTGTGGTCTATTAGTTATTCTAATCGTGTATATTGCTTCTACATTACGAACGTTGTCTAAGCAATAAGCAATAAATTACAACATAAAGCTTCATCACGAGAAAAAAAAATCAACCGGAAAAAATAATGTATTCTAAGGGATGGCTGAGTAATTATAGGACATAAATTAGGGCGTGTCGTCTGACAGAGGTTAATCCGTCAAAAACGAAAGTCACGGGAGTTCACGGTCCCACCTTTTGCGGGGGTCTGAAAAACATCGACGACCACAATTGTTTAAATACTCGTATACATTGAATTTAATTGAATGGAATTAAAAAAGTATTGTACTTTTTTGTGGGCGCCGTGGCTCAAGTGATAAGGGCGTTGGACTAAGGAGCGAGGGGCTCCAGGTTCAAACCAGACAACACCTAAAATTTCTTTTTACGGCCCACCTCTCGCGAGCGTCTGACAAACATCCGAGAGTAGAACTTGTACTTATACTTTTATTTTACAAGTCTAGATGTGATGTACATATGTATAATGTGTGCATTTTTGTATAATATAATTAATATATAAACACAAGTATCAGCTTATCGTTGTATCGTTATACATATGTATATGGTTAAAATTAGTATTACAAAACGTTTGGCGTTGTGTAGGGAGGCCAATTTGGTTGTTTCTTTTTAAAAGGGCTATAGAAATAACGTGGGCTCAAGTGGTTAGTGCGTTGGACTACGGAGCAAGGGGTTCCAGGTTCAATCCCCAGACAACACCTAAAATTTCTTTCACGGCCCCACCTCTCGCGAGCGTCTAACAAACATCCGAGAGTAAAACTGTCATGAAAAAGCTTCTCAAAATTGCCGTTCGGATCCGGCATTAAACAGTAGGCCCCTTCCATTCATGTGAAGAATATAACACGCACAACACGAATGGTTGTGAGAAGCTAGGCCCTGGGTCCCATGGACCTGTTGCGCCAAAAATTTGTATTTGTATAGAAATAACGTTCAATATTTTCAACGATTGTTGCTTTATTGAAAAGAGTAAACCTTATCATTTCATTCAAATGACTGACTCGGCTATCTTGGCAGTAGACATTCCTGTCAACCCAATTTTTCAATACATTCGATGTTGTCAGCCCGATGTTTTCAGCCCCTATTTGACGAACAACTTGACCAAGATTGAGTGCTTGAACCGTCTCTGGATTGTTTGCATAGCATCGATCTTTAATGTCAAATCGCAGCAACATCGATTGTTGGACGGCTTATGTGGCACGTAGCCTCATCTTGCTGGAACCAAAGCCTCTCCAGTTAGCTGGGTCTTTTGCTAACAGCCTCCAGTTGCGCACTTTGGTAACTTTGCAATATTTCCCAATGTTCTTCAAGCGTAAATCGATCCATTTCGTACCGCGATAATATAACAGTTTCTGTCAATTTATTGAGCGCATAAGAGCTGTCAGTGTGAAAATAACATATGATTCAAAAAGAAACCAACAGATAGCCTAGCCTATACCCAGGAGTTTTGAACTCAAAATCTCTCAATATAAAAAAAAATACCTAAAACAGCGGGAGCAAAACGCGCAATATCTTTAGTTTGAAGTCGGTATATTGGGGCAACAGTGCTGGATGAAGATAGAACCCTGAGCACAACACGCATATGTATGTACATAGCTCCAACGCGAACACTGCGAATTATGTATATCCTATTTTTATCTATATATTTGATCTTGAACCTGATTAACGTGTCGATGTTACTACTCTTACAATCGTTTCTATAATTTTAAATGAACATGTATTTTTGAACGTAAATTATTTCACCATTTCTTAAGTAGTAGGTACTTGACACGCTGTTGAGTCCCTTTTCTTAGAAACTGCTTTGTCCTTGTGCTTCCCACACAATACTATAATGGAATAAAAATAGAAATTTTGGTTGCTAAAAACTTCGTCCGTAAAAATATAAAAATACACAATCGAATTGGGACAAGTTTTTATGGTCGTCTAATCAGGGTTATCTGCCAGGGTGTGTTTGTATTTTAGGATAATCAAACACAAAACCTACAAAATTGCGTACTACTACTGGACTTTATCTAACTTTGGACCGCACAATTATCTTTCAATTTGTGAAACAACAGCCCAGCACTTAAGTTAAATGGCCAGAAAATTAAATGTTCTTTTTTTTTCTTTTCAATAATAAAAAAACCATAACTTTTTTTTACAATAAGCTGATTTCTGGCTCATATACTCTGAGCAGATGGACGATGTTTTCAACTTTATTCGAATTTAAAGAACAGTTTTCATTTAGGGTGTGACAGAATCCGATTACTGATTTACCACTGTCCTTGCTAAACAGCTTCGAAGTGTGTTCTGTTGTGCTTGTGAGTCATGTGCTGGCATTAAAAATCAGACAATTGCAGACTGATGATATTTACGTATATGTATGCTGTGGGAAATTATAAAAATTAATGAGAGTGAGCTTTGGAAACAAATCTAATTGAAATGGAAAACCAGATTAGTTCCTACTAATGATCAATTTAACACGCATGAAAAGAAACAGCATTCAAAGTGAATTAAGAAGATACTTCGGTAGAAGAAAAGAAGACATACTACTTTCGAAATGCTTTGACTTCCCTGGTAGCAATAACAGGAAATTCACATTACTGTGTTTAACACATCTACCTATATACTACAAGTCTGGGTTACAGTATAGGGTCATCCAAGAGGTGTTATTTTAAATTCCCCCCATTGCTAAACTAACATTATTCAACTATCATTGCGATGACTGTGATAAGTAAAAGCTAAGAGGTTATTAAATGTAGATCGAAACACACTCGCAACGTGTTGAAATAGTTAATATACACTACGGAAACGGTGAAAATATCGTGCAAACATACCGTACAGCTGGTAAAAGCAAGATTGAATTGAACAACGTAAACCAACACTTTAATCTCAGTACCACAATATCTTACCAGTTTCATATCGGAGGGTAACAAGTTTTCGGCACGTTGGTTGGTTGGTTGGTTAAGATCGGCGCTCGATAGGAAAATGCACTTAGATCAGAGGAGGTCCATTGTGCTGCGATGGTGGGTCGCTTCGGCATATTGTCATTAATTATAATCGCTACCGGAAAGCCATTATCGACCTCGAAGACCATTTTTTTCATCAAGTATTTGATTTCAAAAAAAAAAAAAATACAAATTTTTGGCGCGACAGGTCCATGGGATAGCCTAGCTTCTTACAACTACTCGTGCTGAGTATATTCTTCACATGAATGAAAGCGGCCTACTGTTTAAATGTTTTGAGAAGCTTTTTCAGTTTTATTCGCGGATGTTTGTCAAACGCTCGCGAGAGGTGGGGCCGTGAAAGAAATTTTAGGTGTTGTTTGGGGATTGAACCTGGAACCCCTCGCTCCGCAGTCCACTACGCACTAACCACTTGAGCCACGTCGCCCACATTAAGTATTAAGATTTCAGTTAAACAAAAATTGTATTTCTACAAGTATTTACTCTAAATGAAATTAGAAAAAACGCAAGGCGCATCAACTCTGGCAATACGAGGTAGTCAAATCTACAATTTCGGCCATAAGCATAAATAAGGACTTCGTTGAATAATAAAACTAGGCGAGTGTCGTTGTATGGAACGAGCTTCATGTAAATGGTTTTTGAAGTTGATGGTGAAATGCTGCATGAAAATGCAAGATTATTGCATGAACAACTTGAAGAGAAATGAGGCAAAATTTCATGCGAGCTCTGCTTACATCCTTTGTAATAACTAGTTCACGCAGTCCAGACTGGACTATATTTCAATGCCATTGAACTATATATGTATATACATAGATAACTGACGAATTTGTTTGGACTAAAAAGTCTTCTAATACACCTGGATCTGCTGAGAGATCCAAACGAGAATTTGTAGAATGGGTACCATCTGGCGTCTATGCTCTGCATTCATATAAATATTATGTACAGTAGCATTTACGTATATATATACATATAGTTTAGATAGTAGATTTTTTATGTATAAAACTTTTATTTATATATGTTTCAGTAATGTATATACGAATTAGTATACCGTAGAGCATCTCAAATCGCCTAGAATACTAAACAACTAATTGTAGGCAATGGCAGTAATAACAATAAAACCAAAGACAGCTGAAATTGCCGGGCCCAACAATATCTTACAATAGGGGTGTTCATTACACAAATTGAAATTGTACGTGCAAGGAAAATACACTAACTGACTTAGGTGCCAATACCTACTCTGAATGTACTAAATACATGTACATACGTACATATGTGTGTAAGTGTAATCAGAGGTGCTGTGTATGTACATAGTTCTTGTTTTCCATACATACTTAAAAGCTAGCAGATATGTTCCCAATTAAAATACATCGGATTGGGTTGAGAGCTGTATCTCTCTGAGATATATAAATACCCGATAAAAGGGTCTGTGAAACACTCTCAAAGGATAATATTAATACATAATGTTCTGGTGAAAATAGCTTACTGCAAGTACCCCTTACGGGAAGAGACAAAGAAGACAGGCATTTTATATATAACTGGCTAATACCCATGTGCTGAATCGACTAGAATTGCCATCGTCATCATCGGGCTAAGAAGGAAGTCGACATACCCGACCCTGAGACAGAACACAGTTCGTAATAAATTAACAATCGAATATCAATATTTTAACGTAAAAGAGTTGGATTAAATGAAATTAAATTTGGTAACTGAAATAATAGGGGCAGGAAATAAACCTTATGGTATTATTTTACCAATGCTCTACTAGAACTATTCTATTTTAAGCCTTTGTATTGTGCTTCACCATTAAATGGAACTAAAGCTTAGAAGAAGACACCCAATATCTCAGTATGGTATTGAAATTGTTAACGGCTGAATTGAAGCCCATTTTTGAATCACCATTCACTCTTTCAGTTCATCAATTCAATTCAGTATGGGAGATAAATGAAGCTACACATTATCAACATTAATATTCATATGACTACACACAAACCGGCAGACCATTTATAAACAATCAAAATAAGATTCGTCATTAATTATTGTAAGTATTATATGAATTAAGTATTGGAATACCTTCTGTGTAACTGGAACAAACCTTTGAATTCAATTACATAGGACACAACATTACTACACTAATTCCAAATTAAAAACAATATGTAGTTTAATTTTCAACAAATTCATCCTTATTTTTATTACAAAGGGAACAGATTGTTTGGAGATTCTGCTTATGATGCAATTAAGGGCTAAGACCGTTCTGGCAAAGTTCTTTATATATATATGTGTATATACATATGTACATATGTATATGTAATATACTTGGACAATCCGAACTCAAAACCAAGAAAATTTTACGTCCAAAGTTATCGTTGTAACTTAAGAAACAAATGCAGTATGACACCCCCATTTAATTATAGCTGGATATTATAGAAAGAAAATATATATTTAATATAAATGTTTATTCATACATAAATTTAACTGCAGATTGGAATTCTAAGAAAGATATCGGCTCTTCCAACTCAGATATAGGATTGTCACTAACAATCTTTTAAGCAGCGGTTAATTGAAGAACAACACGCACTATACTATGTATATGCGAATGTACAAAATAACAGATACATAAATACAGATTAGCGATGAGCAATTGCGAATAAAAACAATCTATTAATTCGACTGTTCTCTCAATTCGAATTATTCGAATTAAAATCTAGCCGAAACGATTATTATTCGTAGATTGTTTCTCGTCGATTTTTATTATTCGGTTGTTGACCCGCGATTGTTCATCACCCTCAACCACTGACAATTGCAAGCAATACAATCGACAACGATTGTGTGTATTCGCCGATTCTTCAATTTCGATTGTTCTGAAGTGATTGTTGGATTATTCAATGTAGAGGTATTGTGTCGGTTATTTAACTTTTGAAATTGAATAAGTCCGTGGGCAAACATTTTTTGATTGCATGATGAAATTGATAAGCTAAAAAAGAGTATACAATGGCAAACATTATGGAAAAGGACAAAATCAAAAGAATAGCATAAAAACGAAGTATAGGGTAAACGAGTAGTAATTTTCTTTAAAGAAGAATATTCAACAAACACACTGATGTCAACAGATGTATAAATCTAGAAAAACATTTCTACAATTGACCATTAGTACCCACCATTCTAGTGATTCTAAAGCCTACTGTCCACGTAGCTGCACTTCATACGCACGCTTTCGTCATTTGCAGCTTGATGTACGCTTGCTTGCAGCTTGTGTATAATTAAACGAAGATCTGGACATGGATCGGCAAAGTCGCATTTGCGTAGTCCCAAACAATCGTCATGTAGCTTGAGCTACAGCTGGTCATTACACAAACGTATTGCAAGACGCATGGACGTTACTTTTTTTTAATAGCGGCTTTTAATATAAGAAATGCTAAACTTTGAAGAAATGATCTATAAGTATTTGTAGCTTGCATGAAGCTTGTATGACGATTCATGGACAGTCGTGGACAGTGGGCCTAATAATGAAACAAATTATCTTGAATTCGATTCAATTATATTCGATTTTATTCGATTCGATTCCATTCGCTTCGCTTCAATTCGATTATTATTCGATTGTTTTCTCCTGAGACCGAATAAATCATCAATCGAATTAAATTCTTATTGATTGATTGATAAATCGATTTATTCGATTATGAGATTCTTTCGCAATCGCCCATAGGTAACAGATGGTAGTTGTACATATTCCAACTTTTTATTTCACATATTCCACACATTAGGTGAACTTAATAAAGTTCAAATCTTTTCCCAAAAAAAAAAACATTCGAACAAAGAATATCTTCTTGCTGGCAATTAACTCTCCCAAGATTACCACTTGCGATAAATAAAAAAGTAAAATGGGTCTCTCTCTTTAAAATCCTTTGAGGTCTGGAAACTGCTTCTCAGCCTCTCTTTAGTAAATGCGTTATCATCCAATTTCTATCGTTTCTCAGAAAACGAGGTGAATTTCTATATTAATGTTCTGAATTTTAATTCATCCTTAACCTGTCTAAAACAGGTCTCCGAAATGCCCAGACATAGAAATTGCATGTCTATAGTAACATGCCTTTGGCTAATCCATCTAAATCCCCAAACGACCTTCGTTTCGCAGAACAAAACCATCAAACGGAGGCAATATATTTCTATTTTTAAATGGCAATAATAGTCAAAAAGAAAAAAACGTCCATTAGAAAACACGGGAAAGAATTTAGCAAATTTATTGGTTCTTTCAAACATAATTTCTGAAATTTATTATTTCATTCTGTTTGTAATTAAATCTTGCTCTCTAGGTTATTTTTTGACATTTAAATGGATTCTGATAATACTGCATGAGAAAAAATTGAGTATTCGGACAAGAACCTTATGGATTAAAGACCTTTTTAATTGCAGAGTCTTGCTATTAAAACAATTGCAATGGTTAGAGTTAAAAGACCTAATTGACTCGCGTTCAAATCCAAACAACCGAAATCCCATTTCGTTTTCCAGTGTTTCCAGTCGACGTCACAGAAAAGCTCCCATAAGCACTACTCATGTCGGGAAAAACTCCAATTCGTGCCGCAGTAGCAAAAAGCCTTCAACACAGCGCGCATAGGTATTTTTACATTTTTCTTAATTTCTCCGTCGAAATGCCGAAACCCGTTGACGTCGTCGAAGGCACGTTATATACCATTTATTTGTAGTAAACAATCATTTCATGTTTTACTACAAAGAAAAGCCAATTCAAAAAAAAAATTCTTATTCTTTCAGAGGACGAAAAGGCAGGGACTTTGGATATACTGCTTAGCAATGCATATTGTCGCTCACAGCGATTTCTTTCAAAGCAGATGGCCCAGCTCCGGCCTGAACTGACCATGTCCATGTTTTCTGGTAAGTACAGATAAAAGAGAAAACCACAAAAAGGATATAACCTTATCGCACCAACCCTATTTTCTTTGATGATATGCAGAGATTACCCATCGGTTCCAAACAGCGAGGGAAGAGGTCCGTGCTCTGCTTTTGCAATGTCTGTTGCCTTGGCTACAAAATATGGAATTAGTTGCAACTACGGTTCCCCCCGCAACGCCTTTGTCATACATCATGGTACGGTATATCCTTGCTATTGCTTACATAAATCGTTTTTGATGTGAAGTGTAATTTGTTGCTCATTCGCTGTATGTGTCTTCTCCGCTTGCTTTTAATTTCAGTACTTCCCTGATTCTGGAACACGTGGTCGACGGGAGGGCACTGGATCCACAGAGGCTACCGAGATGATATTGAACAATCTTTTTTACATTACGGCCAAGGTAAGACCTCTGGATAAATATGAAATGAAGGTCTACATTTGAATTTCCGGCTTAGTATACATGCATGATGTATTCAAATGTAAATACGGTTTACATGGAGTGTGTCTGGGTTTTTATCCCCATTTTCCTTATTGAGAATAATTGCGAACTGACGCATAGCAAAAAGGATTCGTAAAAGAAGTTAATGAGGCAGAAACATTTTTGTACCGGGGATGCTTGCGTCTTGTGTTTTTTGTTCTACAATATATGAGATTGTTTTGATTGGCCTTATCTCTCACGCCTATTTGAATTTATGGCTTAATCGTGTACACATTCCCTAAGTTGTAGCCATATACAAAGTGTACCTTCTATATTGCTTTTTTTTGTTTTGGGTAGCTACTTCTGTGCTTTAGAAGACAGTTAATTTTCTCTGTACATCAAAGCACGTGTATGATTTGATAAGAGTCCTTGTGTCAAATATAAAAATAAAATAAAAGAGCTAATAATAGGATTTGAAAATAACCATTCATTTGCTGTAGAATGATGAAAGCAAAAAATTATGGTAGCAAGAATTTAGAAAATTAATAATAATAAATCGTATGAAGAAAGTCTCAGAATTCGTTTGGATGGAACTTTCCAAGGTAACATTTCGAGCTCTAATTGGGACTATAATTCGTGTTGGTTATCTCAATGATATAACCATTCCTTGATTTTACTTGCTTTGATGTTAATTTTTTACCTTATAGGGCAAGTATTGGTTTTTTACTACGCCTCGTGTCCAGTGAAGCAAAAAGATGAAGGCCAACTGGGTTTCATTTCTAACCGCAATATCTTCGCAAATTGTTCAGTTATAAAAATCAAACAAATAACTAAAAATGAACAACTTTTTCAATATATTGAATCACTTTACTAGTTTTCTAAAGCCAAAGTTTAAGATAGTCAAATACTGAAATTTTAATGCCAAAATAAAAAATACAAATTTTTGGCGCCACAGGTCTATGGTCCTCACAACCATACGTGTTAATTTTCTTTACACGAATGGAAGGGGCCTACTATTTAATGCCGTATCCAAAAAGCAATTTTTGTTTTTGAGAAGCTTTTCATGACAGTTTTACTTTCGGATGTTTGTCGGACGCTCGTGAGACGTGGGGCCGTGAAAAAAATTTTAGGTGTTGTCTGGGGATTGAACATCGAAGACCTGGTTCCAGCCACGGGGCCTTGTAAACCTGAACTGGTAAATACAGTTACAGGATGTTTTTTCTGTTTTCTACATTAATTGTTATAATAGTTGCAGTGTGCTGCTTATCTAAATATATAAAAATGAATTGGTGTCGTTTCAGACGCGCATAACTCGGCTGAACATGAACATCATTCGATTTATGTACATGGGGATTTTTTTTAAACACACAACGGAGTCGAAAATTTGGAATTTCGACCGGAAAAATCGGCAAATCATGAAAACCCGAAATTGCATACTTTCAAGGGTGGCGATATCTGAAAATTCCATTTTGTATGGGAAGGAAAAAATATTGATTTTAAGGAATGACAAACACTGGGGTATTGACAATCGGCTAATTTTGTCCCTCACGAAAATGGGATCGCCAACAGATGGCGTTACGCTCTTAGAGTCGCGTTCGACAACTGAGTAGTATATGTGCATTTTGTTTCCCGTTCGGTTCGCATTCGCTATGACAATCAACAGATCGCAAGGCCAATCGTTGGAAGTGTGTTTTCTTAATCTCGAATTTCCTTGCTTTTTGCACGGACAATTGTACGTGGCGTGTTCGCGTGTCGCAAGGCCGTCTGCATTGTTTGTTTACGCACCGGACAACAAAACAAGCAACGTTGTTTATCACAATGCGTTACAGTGAACCGAAAATGTGTGAAATCCATTTTCCGTGTAAATAAAATGCATTGAATTCAATTAATTTCCAAAAGCGTTTCATTCTTTCAATAGAGAGGCTCGATTTTCGAAAGAGACATTAATAATTTAATCAATTTTAGACGGTACGAAGTTCGCCGAGTCAGCTAGTTTTTTATGATAATTTTATAATCTGAAAAAAATCTGATTTCTGAAATTGAGGAGTGAAGGAATAAGTTTTCGTCAAATTGCGGTAGTTGTGAGGATACTATTGTCTGCAGTTACATTATATAATAAAAACTTGTTCTAGAAATGAATTTCCGGAAAGAGCACGTGGAAGTGGCTAACCGAAAACAATTTCATCACAGCAAATCAAAAGAATACTCTTAGGACGTTATCCAAAAATTCAAAAGTATCAGCTTGTAAAAAAGCAGAGGAGTTAGAACGGCACTCACTTGTGAGTGTACACGCACTATCCGAAATTTTCTACATTCCCAGAAATTTCCTCGGAAAGGAAAGTCAGGTATTACAGCACCTGGATTTGTGGAAGGTCTTAAGCTACTAATACACGGTCAACGAACTCAGTCAACGCGTGTGATCGTCAACGTAAAACGCAGTCAATGCATTGATGGCGGCGTTGACTGCCACATTGACTCAAATTTTTGGGTCAACGTGTTGACTATTTTCGTTGACTGTGTAATCACCCGTCAACGTCGTTGAGACTCGTTGACAGATTTTTCGGATCAACGCGTTGACCGTGTCCCAACGTTGACATGGCAGGATTTTTGCCGCGTCAACGTTGCCTGCGTTGACTTCTTTTGAAATGTGTATTTTGGATGAACGAGACGTAGTTTTTCGTTCAAGTGAACGTTTTTCAAGACAAAATGAAGTGCACGAATGGGTCGCACATACTTGCATCTGTATACTGAAAATTTATAAATTATTAAGGATCGAATATTAAGTAAAATATTTAAATTCAATAGTCTGAAACGATAGGTATGAAGTTCCACCCATTTTCTTATGCATGAGGCCTAGTAAAAAAGACGTGGCATACTGCATTTTTGAGGGCACTATAACTTTTAATGGAGATAAGCGTAGTAATGCATGATTGTATATAACGCCAATGCTTTCCTTGGCAATATTGTTGCACCAAATTTGGTATTAGTATAGCCCAGTCCTTAAGCTTTGTGATCTAAAAGAGACCACAGCCTGAAATTCAAAATTTTGCGGGCGCATATCTTCAACAGATACATTGCTAAATTTGCCATTTCCAAATTTCTTTTCGACATATTTATTTTTAAAATTGAAGGAAATGCAACGAAAATTGTTTGATTTGATTATTTTTATTTTTTTCCACTGCGATTTAATTTATTTTGTTTTGTTCGAGAGAACTTTGACACAACCTCTCAACGTCGTGTGACCTTCAACGCAGGGTTGCCTTTAGGCGACTAAGGTCGCCATTTGGCGTCTAAGGTCGCCATTTGGCGACTATTTAGCGTCCGGGACACCAGGCGACTACTTTTTTGAAAAATGTTGAAATTGGACACTTTTTCAAAATTTTGGCGACTTTTGGGACACTTTTCTCAGGATTCATTTATAAATTTTGCTGCCATATTACTTGCTTGGCTACTGGGCCAGAGTTGTAAAAGAATTAATCCTTTGTTAAGTCTATTGAATTCATCTAAAAATGATTTAAAGTCTTTTTTCTAAAAAAGATTGAAACTTAAAAAAACGTAATTCGCCATTCTTTTAAAGTCTCTGATTAATGCATTCAATATTTAACAAACACTGAATTGAAATCATTTTGGAAGTCAATCGCATTCACATACATATGTATTTCGTTGAAGTCAGTAGTGAATTCACTTGAAATCAGTTGAAGTCAGTGAATTCAATTGAAATTATTGGAATTCATTTATATGTGCGAGTGTATCTGTCTAAAACCTTGTAAAATTCTTCGCGAATGCATTTCCAAAAAAAATGCATTCTTTTATAACTCTGCTGCTGGTTTGGGAAATTTCATAGCATTTGACGGGCAAGTAGCAAAAGTGTTGATATGTTCGTAAAAAAAAGTGGCAATATTACGACTTTGCTTTGCCAGAACTTACTCTGTGACCGCCCGTTACAAAATCTGTTTCATATCAGTAATTACTTAAGAAAAGAATAAATACTGGTAGTGCTGCCTGTATACCTATCTTATAGTTTGTATATATTGTTTTAATCCTTAATTGCCCTGTTAATATGATTTTAAACGATATTTTCATGATTATATTGTATTGGTGTGCTTTATTATTGCAAATAATTCATTGAGGACACTTTTTATGCTCTGGGCGACTTTTTTGGCGACTTTCTGAAATTTTTCAGCGGCAACCCTGCTTCAACGTGATCGATTCTATCAATGTGGCTTCAGCTCACCGTCAACGGTCAACGTGTTCGAAAGTCGTCAACTAGTGTGATCGTGAACGTTTTGCATGTCAACTCATTAACACCGAAGGGGAAAAATCGCGTTTACCCAGATTACGCGTCAACGTATTTTGGGACAACATTGACTGTCTCTCGTCACACGTTGACACGTTGACCGTTGACGGTACGTTGACGATTTTTTTTGTAACGTCAGAGAGTCAACGCGTTGACTGATTTCGTTGACCGTGTAATAGTAGCTTTATATCTACAGACGAATCAAAATACATATGTACTTTAACATACAGTGGTGGACATTCGTTTATACGCACACCAATTTTTGCGGTTATTTTAATAGGAAAACATTTTTTCTTGGTTTTTTTAAATTGTTTATTTATTCTTTAGTTACAAAATAAATATTTATTAGTTCCAAAATTTTCAAAACTTTTTTTTTTGAAGTAAACATAAGAATTAGGGTTGACATTCGTTTATACGTACTTAGGTAAATGTTATCGTAAACTTAATAAAAATAATTAAAGTTTTTTTTAATATTTTGTATGACTCCCCTTATTCTATATTCTGCATGCTGGCCATTGAAGTAATTCAATGTTTTTCGAAGAAAATCATTCTCTCGATTCTCTTGAAACGGGGATGGAAGCGTTGTAGCAGTCCGACCCGTCCAAATTAAATTTCTTTTCGTCAGAAAAAATTACATTTCGCAATTCGTGGGTCCAGGACATGTACCTACAGGCATACTCCATTCTTTGCTCTTTGTGGCGCTAATCAGACGTGGTTTTCTTTTCAATTTCGTCCATTTGATGTTGGGTGTAGCGTTTAAAACTTGCGATATGCCGAATACTGATGAGGAGATCTAATTTATTCTTAATTTGTCGCGCTGATAAACGATTCTTGGTTGCTCCATCACGAATTTGACCTTTTTGACGCAACGTAAGCTTCGTATTTCCTTTGGTTGGAGTTTTAACGCCGTACTCTTTGCCTTTTTTTAGGAAATTTCTAATCACGCCTTCGCTTCTACCAATTCTTTTTGCAATACTCCTGTTGGAATAGTGCTCCTCCTTCAGAATTTTTATTTTTTCTTGCTCGCTTGCGGTCAACTGTTTGTTCTTACCCATAGCTACGAAAGCTTTTAATAATAAAAAACCATGACGCATATTTCAAGAAATCTGCTCGACTTATCTTCGAATTACTAAAATATTATATAGTATGGTAAATCCTTGCGACTTATGCTATGTTCCCACCAAACCGAAACCTCAAGATTTCGATGAACTTCTACCGAAATCTCGAAAGCCGTTCCCACTAATTTGAAGTGGCTGACAAAACAATTGTCAGCAATTTTCGTTTATAATATATTTTTTTTTTTCCGTTTGCTGAAAAAAATTATTTGTGTAATTATAATTTTCTTTTGAAAATGTTCGATTTAAAACGAAAATGAAAACAAATAAATTGTTGCCAGCTGCAATGACAATATAAATAAACACCAAAATAATCTGAAGTTCACGCTGTAGGTTTGTTTGTTTTGACAACCTCTCACAGATGGATGAACTCAATTATTTCATTTTAATTCAACTAGGTGTCGTTGAAATCACGAAGTTTCGAAAGGTTGAAAATGATATGGGATAACCTCAGAGATATGGTAAGTTTTGCTGAAACTTCTGGGGTTCATTCGGTGAGTACGTTGTATTAGGGTAGATTTAGAATGATTTTTATCTAAACATCATGCAAACATAGCATAACATTACTTCTTGGCTGCGAATTCATTTTTGTGTGTGTGTTTTCGTTTGGTATATGTATGTATGCTTGGGATATCTTGAGAAATCGTGGGATTAATGACATTGTTTGGGGAATAGCGTTTCTTTATTTGGTATGAAATAGAATAGCCGTTACTACGTAACGAATACATACAGTTTGCTGCAGCCCTATTGTTGTTCATGATAATGACCCCAAACCTTCTTCTTACTTTGTTGAGGAATGGCTTCTTTATAACAAAAAACTACGGACTTAAATCCAATTAAACAAAAGTATATAAAAAGTATACATACATATGTATGGCAAAAAGACTAAAAACTGTGACTGAAAACTTGTTTTTTTTTCTATGTGAAGACGATTGGAAGCTGTTTTGGAGGCTAAGGGACTTCATTTAAATTATTTCTTTTTTATGAAAAATAAAGGGTTCAAGTTTTTTTTTTTCAAGTAAAACTTTTTGAATTAATAAGGTATAGATAGCTATATTTATTTTCGCAATAAGTTTACAATCGGTTTGTTGTCGTACATTTACACAGGTACAGAGATTTGATATTACCCTTACCTGCATACATATGTATATCTTTCTACTGAAATATTATTTATTAGTGTTTGAGGAAATTTATGAAAAAAGAGATAAAACTTTTTTTGAAACAAATAAACTGTTTATTGATTGTCATTTGTTTAGATTTGATAACTTAACAGGTTTTGCAAATATTCAATTGACAAATGAAGTAGATCAATTGGGTGTATTTTTCTTCACTGTAGGTATAAGAAAATGGGTGGAATTTCATGCATATCCTTTCCAAAAATTGACTTTAAATATTTTACTTGAACTTTAATCCTGAAATTTGTCTCCAACTAGAAGGAATTGGTGTAGAATGAAAATATCGCTGCAAGTGTATTATGTATACTCATAGAAAATATTGCGAAGCCAAACTAAGGTCTTTAATCTATGTACATATGTACAGTGGTGGACACATAAATAGCACACTTTCTTCGCACGTAGTTCAACTCCCATTTCCCGTTAAGTATGATCGAAATATGACAAAAAAAATAAGCACACATACTCAGTATAGCATGGATACAAAATTAACGGTAATTTTTCAGCGTCAATATGTTATCAATAACTGACATAATCGATTCTAGTGTGAAAGGACGTGTTTTTTTCTGGCCACGTAAATAGCACACATTTTCTTTAGTGCTTTTAGTTATATTTTGTTATTGTTGAATTATTATTAATAAATTTATTTGAAAGTAAGTAGCTTGTCATTAGTTTGTAGTAAGATTAAATATCAAAAGATGTACCTAGAGATGGGGAGAAGACCACATTTCTCAGAACAGAGACGGGAGATAACCTGCAATATGAAAACTAACGGTATTTCGGTAACAGAAATATCTAAGCAGCTACAATGTTCCCGAAAAGTTATTTACAATGCCTTCCATCATGTGGAGCTCTATTGTTATTGCAAGAGCTTCAAGGGCAAGGATAACCACAGAGAAAGAGGACAGTCTGATCTATAGACCTAGTACCGCCAACCCATTTTGGAGCTCTAAAGAAATAAGGAACAGTATTTTCGTACATCATTCCATTAGTGTGTCTGATAGAACTGTAAGAAGACGTATGCATCAAAAAAACTTGAGAAGATGCATTGCGCAAAGATTGTCACTTGTGACTAAGGAAAAGTTAAAATTGAGAAAGTCGTTTCCTAAAGAGCTCAGTAACAAATTGATGTCTTTTTGGAAAAATGTACTGTGGAATGATGAATCTAAGCTCTACAGCTTCGGATCGGATGGAGAAAGGTGTATTTGGGGTCTACCTAATCAACAACACCGTCCGAGATACACACTGAAAACAGTGCAACACGGTGGAGGAACTGTGATGGTATAGGCTGCTTTTTCATGGCATGGGGTAGGTACAATTTTGAAAATAGACTCGAAAAAGGATCAACACGTCTATAAAGGGATTATTAAAGACCTCATAATCCCTTTTGCCGAGAAAAATATTCCACTAATATGCCGATTTATGGAAGACAACGATCATAAGTACACTACTCGCCTTGTTAAGGTTTACCTTAGCGAGCAAAATGTGAGCGTCTTAGAGTAGCCAGCCCAGTCTACCGCTCTGAATCCGATCGAGAACACGTGGAACGATGTGGAACATTACATCGAAACAGTAAAAGTGCGAAATGCAGCTGAGTTGTAGAACCAGATTCATATCACCTGGACATGCATTCCTAAAGACCGTTGTCAGGCTTTGGTGCAGAGTCTTCTAAGACGATGAGTAGCTGTGTTGAAGAACAAAGGGTTTCCAACAAAATACTAACTTCTATTGTTTGTCTGAAAAGGTATTTCACGATTTCAATGCAATATAATATAATGTGCTATTTATGTGGCCAGACATATTTTTACAAATTGGTGTATAAATTGGTATTTTCAAGAAAATATTCTCATCTTTTTGTGAATTAAATAAACGCTTTGAACTCTAATAAAAAATTAATAAAAATAAAAAGTTTTATATTTGGTTCATGCTGCCAAATTGTCTTTTTATTGATAGAAGTGCAAGTGGGCTATTTACGTGTCTACCACTGTATATATGTAAATGGGTCCGCTGATTCTGTCTGTTCTTTGTAATCTCATTTTCAATGCTTTTTATTTTTAGTTCATTAATTCTTACATGACAACTAACTACATATGTATGCTATGACTAACTAACTGGGCGTTCTAAGCTAAACCTAATTTTTATTTTATGTATCCCTTTTGACCTAACT
The DNA here is from genome assembly GCA_905220385.1 of Xylota sylvarum. NCBI lineage: Eukaryota > Metazoa > Arthropoda > Insecta > Diptera > Syrphidae > Xylota > Xylota sylvarum. Next base: position 40,251,052 of record LR999959.1, read on the forward strand.
TATCTTATTTATTTACTAATAAACGATTTTATTTACCTAAGAAAAGTTTCTTTTTCAAGAAATATAGGTAGATAGTATTGTGATTATTTTTTGATTTTATTTAAAACTTAAGGGTCTGACAGGCAGAAACCCCGCGAAATTAATAATACTAAGCGGTACTGGGATTGAATTCAAGTTCTTCAATATGAGTGCGTTACTCATCTTCATCTTTATGTACAAGTCCATTTAAATGATTTTGTTCGAAATTTAGGACTCTCGAAATCGAAAAATGAAAAAATTATGGGTGCATGAAACTCCTTAGGGGATTCCCTAAACCCTATTAAGAAAACTAGTTGACAGTGTGCCCAATGGAATTTTTAGTATTATTGAAAAAGGGTAATAAAACCTCAGACTAATTTTTGTAAAAACAATTACCCAAAACAAGAACAAATGCGGAAAACTGTAGTGCGGTTATACTTTTGCAAGCTAGCCAAAACTGTTTTTTATTGCTAGAAATCCTAAAATTAAATACCTAAAATCAAATACCTTTACTCTACTTACTTGTTTTTTGATGCCTTCAAATAAAAAAATAATAAGGGGCCTGTATCTGTTAGTTTCCTGCAAAACGGATTTTACATGGTGCGGTTATACTTTTGCAAGGCACTGTAAGTACTTTGATGGCTTAATAACACCAAACCTTTCCTTAACAAAAAACCTTCAAATTAGTAAAGTTAAAAGAAGATTAAACGTCTATTAGTTGTAATTGGTGAGGCAACCTACTCTTACTATACTTAACGGGCTCTCGAACGGTGAATTCTCTGCCTGAGACACGGCAGCCTTCCACTCTTCAATCCCGGACACGCTGGTTCCAGTTGTCTAGACCAAGCACTCTGGCCTCCACGATAGCTTGGTCCTTAAAACGGAGGTTCGTTCTTCCTTGTCGTTTCTAACCTGGGGCTGTGATTGGAATATCCTTTTTGCTGCAGCATTATTGTCCATGTGGCCGAGCCAGTGCTCGATGTGGGCGAGCAAGTGTAGTCGACATGTTTTGGCTCTTTCGACGACATTCACATCTTGGTACAGCTCGTAGAGCTCGGGGTTGTATTTTCTCCTTTTTATCTCGAAGGTACTCACTATCTACTTGCATTTCTTCTTATTGTCCAGCACTCAGCTCCGTATAGCAGAACTAGCAGTATCAATGTTCTGTAGAGAAAGACGAAATGTCTTTCGAGTTAGGAATTTTGAAGCCTTTTTTTTTTCGCCAAACAGAAGTAACGGCGGTTTGCTTGGGTAAGTCTTCGTCGAATCTTCACTAAGGTGTCAATATTGTGGTTGATATTTACTTGGAGGAAGGTAAACTCCTTAACCAATTCGAAGTTACTGTTACCAACATTGACGTATTGTCATCGGACAAATGCTTCTTCGTTTGTTGACAACATGTACTTGGTTTTGTCCTCATTCACTTCAAGGCCTACTCGTTTCGGCTGTTGTTTAATTCCGTAAAAGTCTCTAAAACAGGGCACTGGGAGCGACCGATACTGTCGATGTCGTCTGCGTATCCCAGCAGCTGGGCAGATTTGTTAAAGATAGTGCCTTCCGTGTTAATACCTGGCTTGCGCAATATCCGTTTCAGCACGAAATTGAAGATGTCACATGATAGAGCATTTCCTTGCCGAAATCCGATACATGCGTAAAATAGTTCCGAGGAACTGTTTCCAAATTCCACGTTGCACCGCGTGTTTTGCAAAGTCACGCGGCACAGCTAGATCAGTTTAGCCGGGATCCCGAATTTGGTCATCGCCTTTGTAGAGATAAAGATAATGAATGCTGTCATTTGGATTTTTAAATTCGATGAAGAGATGGTGCGTCTCGACTTGAAAATTGTTGGTCTTTCCAGGATCTGCCTTAGTGTCGACCGTCGATATGCCTGATCAGAAGCCACACTGGTACGATTTCAGACGTTCGCATAGTACGTTGGATAAGATCGTACACGCGACATTAAGCAGGGATAAGCCTAAATAGTTCTTATATATACATATGTATATATAAGATAATCCAGTAATCGGGCATGGCTTCATAGACAATAGATTTATCAACCAATCTAAATGATTTATCGGCCAATTTAAAAAAAAAATCTGCTACCTAGTGCGAAAGAAATAAATTTGATTTATGAACAAAAAATATCGGGCGACGAAAGTGGCCTTCGCAAACCGTTTGATTAACTCGCAAGAAAATCGCTTAAATCTTTCAAAAACACATACACAATACATCGTCCCAATAAATTTTTCATAGATTATGGTTTGAACGTTAGTGGAGATACACATACACTAATTTATCGTTTAGTATTATCTGCCGATAAATACATTTAAATTAACCCATAAATCAGCTAGTACACATAAAGCGGTATTGTTGCAGAACTTCTCTCTGTAGAAGGTCTTATCTTGGGTGTGTTCAATGCACCTTAATGTCAAGTGCATAACTTTGTATATTTTACATTCCAGCTTCAAAAAGAAAAACACAAATTTAAGTATGTATGTATGTAGTTAAAACACAATATCTCATACATATAATTTATTCCCTTATCTGAAATTAACTTTACATACTTAAAGAACAGTAAACGTAAAGTGACATTTTGAAATTAAACAAATTTTACCATCGCTGAAAGAGTTCCGGAATGAAATCAAAAAGATTCAAACACAGAAAGAATTCGATTTGCTTTACCTTACACATGTACAAACATTATATGTACATAGGCAAGAAAACGATATGTTACTCTACTCCTAAGGAAAAAATAGATCAAAAGATAAACGGAGAATTCATGAATCAAGGAATATCAACGACAAATATTTCAGCATTTGCAACTGAAGACATTCCTCTTCCATTTTGGGTTAAATATGGCAGAAGCGATTTAAATACATATTAACATCTGCCAACGTAAGGGGGGTAAAATAAATGTCTCCTTAAATTCTTTAGATAAATATTAGATTTCAAGCTGAACAATAAATTTTAAATTTAAGTTACTAACCTTCAGGGGATTCAATTCGAAATCAGTTCAATATCATTTCCCCCTTTTACATTTTAAATTGTTTGCAAATTTACTGTACATATTGATATGGTAGCTGTCTTACACGTAGGTATGTATGTACATATGCAGGTGTAATGTTGCTCATATTGTACCGTTATTCCCTCATTTAACTTCGGTTCCCGTATTTTTCTGGCACGCGTTAAAGTTTTGTTGATGTGACATTTCTTTGGATCATGAGATTGCTCTTTTCTTTTGGGGTCTTATTTCATTTAGTAGTAGTAGTAGTGTAACTTTATTAATGCAGGAAAATTCAGTTGTTACAAGATTAACAACAGCCGTGTTTTTTTTTTTTAAACCTCGCTAGACAGTAGTTCATTTGGATAATCCCTAACAGATTATGACATTAGTTGGCAATGTCCGTGAAGTGCGTGAGTTTGTAAGAGTAATTGTTGATTGAAAATAACTTATGGATAAGCAATTTTTTTTTGTTTTATAATATTATTAAATTGCATTGTAGAATACTCATGCTCATTAAAATAAAAATTATAGTGGGGTATTTTGACAAGCTCTTTTTCCCAAGTCCAAAATCCGGAAAGAATTTTCCAAGTGCTCCTGAACAGGGAGTTGTAAAAAGTTGGACCATCTGTATGGAATGTTGGTTCTTGGGCCAACAAACAAAAAATATTAACTTAATTTTCGAACGCTTCCTAATCATCCGTGGGTTTATTTATTTTCCGGTTAATTAGGAGCATTGTAGAAGATAACTTAAATTACGAACGCTATCTACGGAACCGTACAATTTCGCAGTGTGACCAACTTCTAAAGAGAATACACGTACATGTTGCTGAACCGGAACCGTACAATTTCGCAGTGTGACCAACTTCTAAAGAGAATACACGTACATGTTGCTGTATTCTTAGCCAGCAACTCTCCTACTTGGGAGAAAATCAAGAGTTGTTTTACCTGTAAAATTTGTTTTGCTGGCTACTGACTTACGAGGATTTTGCCCGTTGGCTTTTGCCCTCAGTCGAGAAAAGAAAGTTTTCAAATTATAGAACTACATAATTTAATATTTTTCTAAACATCTCGATATGTAATTTGCAACCGGTATTTTAAAACAGATTCCATGAATTTACTAACCTTAAAAACCCTGAGAGGACGCCGTGCTATTTAGATATAAATGTATACATATGTTTATATATATAAAGGTGTATAAACTATTTTTTCTGAATCTGATATTCGAGATTCGTTCAGCCATCTTTTAATCTTTTCGTTAAACTCATAAGAGGTTTCGTATATACTATGTTGGCATATATATACATACATATGTGTATACATGCATACATACATAAATGTACATATATTTATACATATAATAATGACCTTATTGCTTCCGCTTACTTGTTTAATCGTCTATTTATCCTTCCGTCATCCATCCTTCTAGCTCCTAAAGCTATTAATATGACTGTTAGAAATTGTTACGGCCGGCGTGCAACAAAATCTTGATTTCTACATTTCACTAATCCGCTTCTTGGATGGGTACCAACATTTGTGCCTTTCCGTTTTCTATTTAGTCCTTGCCAAAATGATGTGGTCTTTCATTTATAAAACAGTAACAATCAAGTCAGTTTAGAATATAATAATAAACCCGCTTCCCTTCTTTTCACAACCCTACATTTCCTCCAGCAAACACTGTAGGGCAGAAAATTACTGGTTACTTTAGTTTTAATAGATTTAGAATGTGTATGTACACAAGTTTTACTCCTTTTTATCGGTCACAGTAGAGAGAGGTTGTACTTGAGTTTTATTCTCAATAAATTCTATGTATAGATTTTTGCGGATGTGTAAAAAGTTTGAATTAATCGCCTTAACTCGACCATTGAAATATTAGGAATATTAGGAAATTTTCCGGTGACCGAAGAAAATAAAAACGAGCGAATTGACCGGCGAGAGAAAAAAACCATTAAAACAACAAAAACAAAATAGATGAACAAAGGTAAAAAGTTGAATTGGATCCTTTATTTTGTTAACGCCTCATTCAAAGGGTTTATTTCCAACCAACAGAAGATCATGCGTAGAATGGCATTTGAAAAAGTAGTCTACATCTAAGTAATCTCTCTTGACGCGTACATGAAGTTAACTGAAGTCTATCAACCATTTGTGACTGCAGAAGCGAATACAGTCACAAACTTAACAAAATTCTAGTCGTTATGTTTTGGTATACTCATGAATATATCAGGTTGTAACATAAGTATTGTGCCTTTATCGGAAGAGCATATTTGACTTACAGGACGAACCTCGTTTGGGTAGGCCAGAAGGGGTAGACAATGAGCTCCTGAAGTCCACAATCAAAAGAAATCCGACTTTTACAGTAGAAGAACTCGCAAGCGAACTCAACGTTAGCAATATGACCATCCACCAAACCAAAATGGGAAAAGCTATAAAGCTAGGAAAATGGGTACCACACCACATATCCCAAAATACTCTTCAGCACAGAATTGAAGTTTGCACTGCGCTTCTGTCGCGTCACAATCAAGAGCCGTTTTTGAACCGGATCGGTACCGGAGATAAAAAATGGGTTCTTTACAATAACATTAAACGTCGCCACTAATGACTTAGTCCAGAAGACCGACCAGTACAACATCCCAGACTCAAGGTATTACTGAGTGTATGGTGGGATGCTAAGGGAATAATCCATTTTGAGCTGTTACCTCATAACCAGCCTATAACCGCAGAAGTCTACTGTTAACAGATGTGCAGATTAAAGTCGGCACTAGACCAAAAACGGCCAGGTCTGGTTAATCGAAGGGGTGTTCTGTTTCATCAGGATAACGCTCACCCTCATACAGCTAGGACCACCTGCACACAGTTACAGGAGTTCGGTTGGGAAAAAGTGGTGCATTCGCCTTGTTCTCCAGATTTAGGTCCTTCAGATTTCCACTTATTCCGAAGTGTGCAAAACTTTTTATTTTTTCGTCAAAGCCAAACAATTGAATGAGAGGTGGCCAGAAGTGTTGTCTAATGAGGGAAATTACATTGACGATTAAATTTTTGCATTTGGTGCAAATTATTTAACGTTAAAGAGGCATTAAAAAATCGCGCAATAATGTTACAACCTGATACAATAATTGCTGAACTGAAACGGTGCACATAGTCCTTGACCAGTAATGATGATGGATTTGAATGCTGTTTCTTTGCTGAAGTATGCCGAATTACATTTTCTACAGCACTTTGGAGAGTATATGTAAATGCCATTCTTGTATCAGATCCACTTATTTCAAAATGGGCACCATCATTCATGATGAGTTTTTTGTTAAATATTGAGCTGGAGGAAACTGCTGTCACTGTTGGCCAGTAGTGATGATGAATCAGGCGTATTTTATAATGCAACATATGTACACATGCATGTTGGTTGTTGCTCCATTGTTTTTTTATTTTTTTTTTTTGTTGGATTACATTAAGAAGATCCATCAAATCACTTGGCCTGCAGGGACTCTTAGCGGTTCGCTATGTTCTTGTATCAGTTAGAGGAAAAAGAAATTAAAAATATGTTTTAAAATACTTAGACGAAATTATTTGATGCATTATTCAGATTGTTAGATATCTAATCTGGTCCTAAATTTCAAGGTCGCCGCAGCCTCTGTAGGTATGTAGATATACATCTGTACTCGTATGTAGTAAATTAATCTTCATTTTGAATAGGTGTTTGTTCAGCAGGTTGTTTTGCACCACTCACTGTCCGCAGACACGACCCTTGATCCGTTCACTTTTAGAGTAACGCACTTTTTTTTAGTAATTTTCTTAGAAACAAGAAAAAATCTACTTAGCCAAATATGCAGGCATTCACCGTCTCTACATACCGTCCATACAATATGTATTGCGCCGCCCACTTTTTTGGAGTGTTTTTTTTTTTTAAATCAATTTTTATCCATATTCTTAAAAAAATTAGGAATGAGGTACAGTACTTTAAAAACAAATTGAAATCCACCACAGATGGAGGTTTGGGAAAACTGTGATGATAACCATTTTATGTAGCCAAAACGTTATCTATATTTTAGTATTTAATTTAAGATAGAAACGTCTTAAATAGAAGAAAATATTTTTTTTTGTCTTAAAAGTGTCAGGCGGGCGCAGCAAGGCTCGATACTTCACATAAAAAACACATATACTTAAAGATTTAGTAAATTTAATTGAACTTAAACTTTAACTTTTTATTACATCAATTAATTTATTAGTATAAAAAGAAAAAAAATGAAGTTAAAACTTTTCCGCAATATCTTTTTTTTACTACTACAATTTAAATACAATTCCTAAACAAACAAAAAAGAAATTAAAACTAGCTTAATCTAGTCTAACCTAATTTTATTCGGCCAGCACTAGCAAAAACAACACTCACATACGATAACAAATGTTGCTTTCAAGTATACGCTCGTTAGCTGGTTATAATCCTTATATGATAATGTTGCTTTCTGAGTGTATGAGTGCTAGCGGAGTGTATGTAACGCGCCAAGTGTAAATAATTGCTTCAGCCCAATCAAGCCACCAGTATTTTTCGCGATTTAGTCTGTCAATATTATTTGAATCCCTTTCAGACACATCCACTCAGTAACTCAGAATAGCACTATCCTCGCATAGGGTCATATAAAATTCGTTTGTCTGTTGCCCTCCTAGCAACATGATATACATAGGAATGTTTGATGAGTCTGAAAAATAACCATTTGCATCCAGATACAAAAATGACTCAGGTGGTATTTGTATGTCCATTTACTAATGAATTTCTAAAATATTCAGGGTTAGGATAAAAAAGTCCAGGGACTAGTTCATTTTCTGTAACATTCGCCGATCGCGTGAAGTGATTCCTCGCAAGGTCCAAAATGACATTGTCAATTCTGGACACAGGAAGCATCCAAAAGTCTTTTGTTTGAAACATGATGCCGAAAGTCGGAATCTGCGCTTCTGTACCATCGAAGACATTTTCGCTCGAAAATTCGCACTTTTTCCATGTAAGATGGAGTTATGTTCAACCATACTGGACTCGCATAGGTCAGAATTGGACGCACAAAAGCTTGGTAGCAGATGACTTTCACATCAGATCTCAACCAATTGGAGTAGAAAAGCTTTTGAGGGTCATAAATGCCGCTCTTGCTTTTTTCAATTGCATGTTTATGTTCACATTATAGAATAAAAATTTATCTAAGTGTATTGTAGAATATTTCACAATCGGTTTTGATTCGATGTGATAGCCATTACCACCAAATATTTGTATGTTTTTCCAATTGGAATACATTGTTAGCAATCCTCATATAAAGCTAGAATTTCTGCTTGTCTGATACTTCCATGGACCTATAGTCATACATATTTATTCCGATCATACATCTGTTATATATTAGTGTATGATATAACGGTATAAGATATTTAATTATCCCTAACTGGGTATTATTGGGTATTATGTGGAGGCCCAGAATCACCCCGAACTGTAGCGCCACCTAAGTAAGTAAGTAAGTAAGTAATTGGGTATTCTAATCGTGTATGTACCATCAAATCTGTTTCTTCATCATTGATTGATACAGAATGTATTATTAAATCCATGCCTAGCAAATTTCTAATTTTTTGGGTGTACATACTACATACATACATACATACATACATATCTACTTATACACTATGTATTGTCTTTTTTTTTGAGTTTTTTTTTAAATCAAAAGTATTTTGCGAGCCTACTCAGAAATATTCCTTTAACTAAATATAATATAATATCATTCTCGTTTGACCAAATTCAAGCAAAAAACTATTTTCCTGTTCTTTATTTTTGTACAGAAACCACCCCAGAAAAAAGGAAGAATCAATATTCTATACGACATATGTATATATTGTGTGTAAATCATGCATGTAACATTTATAGTACCTATAGGAGTTCAAAGGCAAATGAACGAATGGACAAATGAGGGAGAACAATAGGCAGTCAAAAATTAACTTCAATACCGCATATTTGCCAACATAACAGAATAATCTCTTCAATCCGGGCACATACACATATTCGTTCATATGTATACTTAAATCTCTCAAAATATTTTAAATATGTATCAAAAGGATTTTACTTCAGATACCTACCTTAAAGTATCTGTTAAGTTGTGTCATATGTCATGGAATTTGATAACTAAAGGCCGCAACCTTCCTAACCCTTTAATTAAATTTCATTCATTTAGGTACCTACACAGAAAGCGCTTTTGTTTATGAATCAACTTGAAATCTAAGAACTTCATGGTGTTTTGTCATTACAACAAAGGAAGATACATACATAGAGCTCTAATTATTCGTACAATTAACTCCATGGAAATTTCTCAATAACGAAACTACAAAGCTTTGTTATTGAAGCGCAAAAGTACAAATAAATGTCAAAACCTAAATGTCCCTCTCAGGTTTCTCTAATTTAAAATATTATGCTTAATGAAAGATACAGAAATAAGGATAATTATAAAGAGACAATATTCTACATACATATGTATATGTATGTAATTAAAATACATTTTGTATGTGGTACTTTCAGGTAAACGTTTTAGGTTTCTATTATTCCTAAAAAAACGTAGAAAAGCTACATGCCATCTCAAACGGATGGTATAATACCATATCATTCTTTCTCTGTGTGAGGTCTGAAGTTTAAAGTATAAAGTAGATGTAGATGTTAGTTGCAAAATAATATCAAAATAGGTTTTTTTTTAATAAAAACGCCACACAAATTGGGCGGGGCTACAGACAATGTGAAATTGTAGATAATTTGAGTACCTAGATTATGACTTCTTTATTCGATTTCAAATAAAATACTGAAGTTATAAAAAAGTGCGATAGACGTAAGAGCTTAGAGTGGAAAGATTGGAGGAACAATTTTTGAAAATATGGCGGGGATACCATCAGGACGGGGTAAGAATTCATTACTAAGATTCTTTAACTTATTATCAATTAAAGATGGGAAGAAAGATCTAAAGCAAAGAAAAACTACCCATAACTTGTTTCTCTTGTTTCGTATAGACACATGCTAGTTTCATAAATCCAAATTGCTAAATTTATTAAAGCTTTTGACCTACTTTCATCTACTGGTTTGATGATTTGTTCGGCATAGAACGTTTCCAATGACATCATTGATTCATCATTCAGTAAGTGAGTGTTTTGGTTGGGTTGGGATATTTTAATATGATATATAGTAACAACTACTACGTACATATGTACATACGGTACCTATACATATGTATGTTCTCTCGACCCAGCACTTTCAATCAATTTCCTGGAACACATTATTTAAATTGCGGTCATTAATTCTTAAACTTTTTCTTTACTTTGCAGTTTTCTGATTTGCATCCCCGAGATATTGAAGAACTGTGGGGTACTTTATGTCAGTTCTGGCCAAATAACCTGAAGGTCATTTTGCGATACTTGGTCATAATGTCAGGAATGGCACCAACTGAACTTCTTCCCTATGTAAGTTATATCATGTTCCTATAATTTTAATTGCAAAACTAGAACGAACAAATTTAATTATCCTTATCCGTATGCTGTTCCAAGTGGAACTCTTGTTGTTGTCAGCCTAATTGATTCTCATTATTGCTTGCAGGCAAAACGAGTTGCTCTTTACCTCGCCAGAACATGTGCGGATCGGCTGTTGGACGAGTTAATGGCAGAGCTACAAACAGTAGAAACTCTTAATTGTTTAATTGAGCGCACGGAAACACCTCCATTCTATCGACTAACGAGCATGCGAAAGGCCTCCAGCCATTCAGACGGTAAAGTACTTTAAGACTCTTCTTGATTATGACTATGAGTTTAATAATGCTATGTACAACTTATTTATTTATTAACCAATAAGGCAAATAATATTATCCAATATGATAAATTTAAAAAAGCAGAAAACAAAATTCAGCTGATACTAATTACTTATATTTGTATGATATGGTTATGTGTAGATGTTTTAGATTTGAGTCAGTCCATCTTCGAGCGTATTATGATTTTCTTATATTTATATGTATAGACCGCATATTTGGTTAATTAGTGAAAAATTCAGGTAAATATATGGTTTTGTTTGCAGATATGTACATATGTTATGCTTCATGTTAGTATAGAAGGTTGTTGGTATAAAGTTCTAGACTTGTCCATTAGCTTCAGTTTTCATTCAGTAACGGTAGTTTTCCGGTTTAGCTACTCTTCGATAATTTTTTTGCCCATTTATCGGTATACAACGTAAAGCAGGATTTTGATGGTAGCCGCCCTCCCATATACATACATACATACATACATATGTATGTTTGGTTAATGTTTTAATTGGTCAGCAGTTTGTCTACCAATTAGTATTCAAACGAATATCCCTAAAAATCGAAGTACTATAGAATTTTGTTCAAATGTTATTTTTTACAGGCAGTGAGTGTATTTCTTATTTGTTTATTTTTGATATATTTTACAGGACAAGCGGCGGGAATAAATGATTCACGAATTCAAGACTTAGCGGTAGAAAAAGGAACTATTCACACTAAGCGACATAGCGGTGAGGATCCTATTAAAACAGGGTGAGTAACAATTTACACTTACAGTGCATATTTTCTGAAGTGAACAGCGATATTTTGTATTTTGATGCAATTTCCAATTTTGGAAACACATGACATAATTTTGTAGACAATTGTGGATCCTTGCAATAATTTACATATAATTACTTACTTAACGGACGCCCGACCCGTAAAGAGTCTCTGTCTGAGACACGGCAGCCTTCCACTCTCTTCGATCCCGGGCACGCTGCTTCCAGTTCCTTAGACCAAGCGCTCTGGCATCCGCGATAGCTTGGTCCTTAAATCGGAGGTTCGGTCTTCCTTATCGCCTCGAACCTGGGGGCTGTGATTCGAAGATCCATTCCATATTGTCCATTCGCTCGATGTGGCCGAGCCAGTGTAGTCGACGTGTTTTGGCTTTTTGGACTACATCCACATCTTGGTACAGCTCATAGAGTTCGCGGTTGTATTTGCTCCTCCATTCGCCCTCCTCGTATACGGGACCGAATATCCGACGAAGAATTTTTCTTTTGAAAGTGTTCAATATTTTCTCTGCTTTTCTGCTTATCGTCCAACACTCGACTCCATACAGCAGAACTGGCAGGATCAAAGTTTTGTAGAGCATACATTGCGTCTTCCGAGTTAGGAGTTTTGACTATTTGTTTCGCCAAACCGAAGTGGCAGCGGTTTCCTAGGGTAAGTCTTCGTCGAATCTCCACTAAGGTGTCATTCGTGGAGTTGATATTTACTCCGAGGTAGGTAAACTCCTTAACCACTTCGCGCTGGGAGCGACCGATGATGTCGATGTCATCTGTGTATCCCAGCAGCTGGACAGATTTGTTAAAGATAGTGCCTTCCTTAACCACTTCGCGCTGGGAGCAACCGATGATGTCGGTGTCGTCTGCGTATCCCAGCGGTATATCTGTTCCAGCACAAGATTGAATAAGTCACATGATAGCGCATCTCCTTGCCGAAATCCGGTGCATGTGTGGAATAGTTCGGAGGAACTGTTTCCGAATTGCACGTTGCACTGCGTGTTTTCCAGCGTCACGCGGCACAGCTAGATCAGTTTAGCCGGGATCCCGAATTCGGCCATCGCATTGTAGAGCTCAAGACGATGAATGCTATCATATGCGGATTTAAAATCAATGAAGAGATGGTGAGTCTCGACTTGAAATTTGTTGGCCTTTTGCAGGATTTGCCTTAGTGTGAACATTTGGTCGATCGTCGATCTGCCGGGCCGGAAGCCACACTGGTACTTGCCGATTAGTGTGCTGCAGAAAGGCTTCAGACGTTCGCACAGTACGTTGGATAGGATCTTATATGCGACATTAAGCAGGGAAATTTACATATACACACCGCAAGAATCGTTTAATATTGTATTATTAAGCAGAATGAGGGATTATTACTTTAGTGCCGGTACTGACCCCATGTAAAAATAATGAAAATGAGAAATCTCAGTTAATCGCACGATTTTCTTAAATGCTGATTTACATACAGTCATGTACAGTCATACAATAAGTATGTACGTGCTACAAAACTAAACACTAAACACCATTCCTCAATAAACGAATGTATGCATTTCTATTAAACAAAAAACGAGATATTAAGCAAAAAATAATTCTTTACATAAAAACACATTTTAAAAGAAAATAAAGTACACGACTGGAGTCATATATACTTAGACCTTAATGCTATAAGTTTACAAATCTTATTAGTACTGAAATTCACGTCTTCATTCTTCTTACACATGAGGCCTACTAAAGTGGTCATGGGATTCTGCATTTTTGATGGAATTGATAATATTGAACTGATGCTATCTGAAAGATTTCACAAAAGTGGACGTAGTCATATACATATGTTGTACAGGTGAACTATAGAACTTCAAGGCCTATTAATTTTGTTGTTAAAACAAAACGATTTATAGTAAAAATGTTTAAAAAGTTAAATTTTTGAAAAGTGGGCGTGGCAGTTCCAAAATTTAGTACGTCATATCTTTACATTTATCATACTCACCTCAGGTATTAATTTTAAGCCCAATTTAGCCAAAAAATAGGTACAGCATGGTTTGTCATAAGGTTCATGCAAAATCAACAAATTTGATTTATGTTGGCCGTGTTCAAGGTGTGTTCCAAAGTAAACAGCACTTTTAAAAAATAAGAACAATGAAACATTTTTTTTTTGCAAAACTGTTTTTTTTTATTTAAAATAGTCCCCTTCCGACAAAAAGCATGTCGAATGAATGTTTAAGATGGTCGGGCGGGATGTACTTTAGGATGTCGGTACAAGCCTTTTGGATGGCTTCTACGTCCACAAAACGCTTTCTTTTCATTGACAAATGCATGTTTCTGAAAAGGTAAAATTTTGAAAGATTGTACCTCCGGTGTTGGCTTGTGAGTTTCGCACAATCCTTTCAAGTATGATGTTGAAAAAATCACATGACAGCGCGTCACCTTGTCTAAATCCTTTTTTGACATCAAAGGTCTCGGTGAGATCGGTAACGGCCTTAATGGAGCAGCGAGAGATCTCCATCGTCATTCTGCACAATCTGACAAGTTTGGCAGCGATTCCAAAACTAGCCATGGCCCTATATAGCTCTATAAATGCTGTCATATGCGGCCTTGAAATCGGAAAGTTGACGAAGGGTTTCAGGCCTTTACATAGGTAGATAATATCTTGTATACGATATTGAGGAGACTAATACCTCTGTAAATAGCGCAATCCTTGTGGATCGAGCAACCGATGCTGAGATTCCATTCATCAGGCATACACTCGCCTGATCAAATTTTAGAGATGAGTTTGGTGTTTCTCTCCACCAAGTAATTTCCAACTGCTTTGAACAACTCGGCCTGTAGGCCATCAGGTGCAGCAGCTTTGTTGGTCTCCAGTTTCGATATCTAACTTCGTTTTGATCAGCTGGACGGTAATTTTGTATATCATCGTTCATTCAGCCTGACAGCGGAATGTTGATCTTCGTTGTCATTATACAGTCTGCAGAATAAGTTTTCCATATTCTCAGCACCGAATGTGACTCTACTACGAGGTTTGCTTCTTCATCTTTACAGGCTTCTGTACGGGTCTTTTTGCTTTTTGGTAAAACTTCCGTAAATTATTCCTGGAGTATAAACTCTTAATATTTTCGATCGCGCGCTTCTCGTGCTCCTTTTTCCTCTTTGGGAGAACCCGATGTTCTTTCCCCGTCTTTTGCTCGTAGAGCTTGCGAACCGCTCTCGTCTTTCTTTGTATCTTCATAAATACCTACATAGTAATAAATGTTTCGTGTGTGTAGACTTTAATGCAGATATTTTTTCAACACGATCGCACTTGGTCGTATACAATTGAACATATCCTTACTCTCGTAATGTCAACTGAATGAATGCTTTGCCATTAAATAAAGCTCAGATATACGGCAAATATGTACGCATAAAACATTCAATTATCAAACTGAATGAATGTTACATAGAGTTGTTTGCCATATAAATTGCACTTGCACATAAATGTTTTGAGTCTATTTGTCTAAAATAACCATGTATGTATTTGCATTCAACATATGCATAATCGCATACGTGTTTTTACTCCTTCACATATGAACTGTGGTCTGGTACCTAGTTTGTTAGCTGATTGTGCACGCAATTATATTCGTTATAATGTCCTTATCATTATTTGGCCACTGGTAGAAAAGGTCAGTATTTGTTTTGTATCATGACCCGAACACAATCCAATTATGCCACAGCTACAACGTTCTTCTACGAAATACGTTTAGTATTGTAAATCTGAAGTATAGTTACGAGCCTCAGGTCCTTAAAAGGTTAAAAGTAAAAATCATAGAAAATTGATTTGAGTAATCGTATGTATGTACGGACATACGACGTAGGTACGTTGAAGGACCACACTGTCCATATACATACATATGTATGTATGTATATAGTTATTAGAATAGCAAACAGTTAAAGTGTAGCTTGTCAACCGGAAAATGCTAAATGGCTAAATGATATTCAAGAGTAATTGAACAAAAGACAAGTTAAATTCTTTACCGATGAAAACATTTGAAGAATATTCGCTCAATGCAATCTGTCCCATAACTTGATTAGTCAAATGTCCACCCTCATCACATCGGACCTTTAGTTTTTTCCCCTTTTTTCGCTCCACTAGGTTATCCTTGAAACTCTTCAATGCAATTGTATGTTACGTGAGGGACTAGAGGATTTTAATTGATTTGTTCCGTATATATAATCAAACGACTGTCCGAGAGCCATTTCATTAACGCTCCATTCACGTCTCTCTGAGAAAATCAATCCTCAATGAAATATTCATGTTCATTAAATTAAATCAACCCTTCTGAAGTCGAGTAATTTGCTTGTTTGCCTTTTGGTGTTTCTTATGAAAAGAAAACGATTAAAGACGTCCGCGTTTCAAATCAACCTTAACAAATTATTTTAATGATGTGAAAAAGTTGATTGTAATTTAATTATGGTTTTTTATATAATGCAGAACCTGTAAGTCAGACAGCGGAATTCGAGCTTTCACTCAAGCGAGTCGTCCTCCTAGGGGTGCAGATAAGATTCGTGCTGCATCGGGTCCTTCCATTATGCCTCGTCCAGAAGATATTCTCATAAATGATCCAGAGGTATGATACATAATGTACTCTTGGTACAGGTTATTATAATTTTTTTTACAGTTGCGGCAGGAGGAAAACGTCGAACTGCGTTCTGAACCACCCGCAGCCCCTCACCCCCTACCAATGCCAGAATATGGTGGTTATTTTGCACCGCTTACGGAATTCCTACCGGATGTTAGTTTACCTATAAGTGGATTCCATAGGTAAGTCGTTAGGGTTTAATTAAGTGACTCATTAGTCTATTAACATTTTTATTATTATTTTTTTAATGCATATAATTTTTCGTTTAGATGTAACGTGGCTGTAATGCTTCTCACTGACATTGTAGTTGATGGTATTCCTGGAGTAGACTGGACGCTCCATCTGCCCCTTATGCTGCATATTCTATTTCTAGGATTAGATCACACTCGCGTTATTGTTCGAGAACATTGTAAACAATTGTGCATCAATTTATTGGTAAGCTTATTTAATGTTCTTCGAGATGGAAATAAATAATTTTTTTTATAATTCTCGTGTAGATTGTATTGGCTGAACATAATGATCACTTGACAGTTGCTAGAATATTGCTAAATAGTGAAACTACAAAGTTGGAACTTGGACTATCCGTGCCGGCTTTGCCTGTAATTAGTAACAATTTCACAGGTAAGTTCAGCCTATATATTTTCAGGATGTTAAAAGCAGGGGCGTCTGATAATAATATTAAATTTATTAATTAAAACGATAGTAAATGTAATAAAGAATATGGACAAATAACCCCCTTATCACGTTTCGCTTCGGATTTTGTTAAGTAATGGGTGGAACAAAAAAGTGATGATGATACTTTTTCGAGTATAATATTCCAGAGGTAGACTGGTTTGCCAAACGGATCTCCGAAGGGTGGCTCTGTCACAAGAGGTCAGTAGTGCAAAAGGTGGCAGAGCAAAAAAAAGTCGTATTCATAACAAATAATGCACACATTAAGGACATTTAAAATTTCTATCAATTCTAATTCAAAATTCCAATACGTTTATAAAGACAAGGCCGATTGATACAGCAAAAGTTTTCTCACTCAGTCGAAGTTAAGTAGGGTTTAGTTGTAATTTACACAACCTGATGCGTACATTTCCACTTTTTACGGAAACATCTTCAAGTCATTTACCGAAATTCGTAGTAAATTAACCATCTGAAGCCACATTGGCGATATTTTCGACCGAATGGCAGTTACCACATCTGCTGCTATCCCGTGTTGAGCCAGTTTCCTCAAAGCGAGTCACTAAAACCGCAGTATTTGCTCAGTTGGTGTCACACGAAAAAGGAATTAACGATGAAGTTCACAAAAACATTGACACTATTATTCCAAATTCTTGAAAAGTACACCGATCCATGTTCTGTCAACGTATATTAAGGACTGATCAGAATGTGAATCTGAAGCATGAATCTGTATCTGAATCTCGAGCTGTCGAGCGCAAACACAATGTGTATCTGAATCGTGAATCGGTAGCTTGAACTTGAACTTGAACTTTGCGATACAGATTCATGATTGACGTTTCTTTGTTTGTACGCATTATTTGAAGTTAATTTATTTTATTGTCATTTGCTGTTTGGAGTGGTTACAAAAAAATTGATTGAATCCGTGTGCAGTCGTTATGGAATTTGACCAATACAAATTATAAAAATACGAGGGACAAAATGCGTACATGGAACAGATATTCAGCAACAGATCGTATTCCAGTACGGTTTTTTTTTGTTTTTTAATAACCCTTGCCCATATGGCTGGCCTGAAAAGCTCTTTTGTATCAAAATAGGGTATAACTAAGCCAAAAGACCTTCCACCTCCCTTATGAAAAGTAGTACGTCCTTAGCAGCAGAGTTTCTCAACTCCGTTGATGAACATATTTCTTTGTGGAAAATATGATTCCTTAATCAATGTAATACTGGTCATTCACAGAGAATGTGCTCAGAGGATTCGTCATCTTCTAAGCAGAACCTACATTCCGTTTCTGGGCACATATTAAGATTGTTAAGGTGATATCGCAGGTCACAGTGACCTGTGAGAAAGCGCACCAGTTTTCTGATACTTTCCGTATCTAGATTAAAGATTTCCTTGTAGGAAATAAGCCTGATTAAGCGCTTGGATTGTCTCAGCCCCGAGACTTTTTCCCAGTGGGCTAAACGAAGTTTGTGTTCGCAATCATTATTCAGCGCTGTGGCGGTAGCCCAGTTTACACCACAGTACGGTTCAGGTCCTATGAACGCAGATTCTGAGCCAGTCCTAGCTAGTACATTTTCAGATTCATTGCCAGCAATTCCTTGATGACCAGGGTCCCAGCCGAGTTTTACCCTGTTATGCCTGATGAGAAAGCAAGAGATAGTGCATCGTTAGGAAGAGTGGAGGGCCTTTCGGAGAATGACTCTGCTACAATGAAAGTCAAAACTGCATGCCGTAAGCTTTGCGCAGCATTCTGGACATACATAGATTTGTAATAACCGTAGTTGGTGCGGTGAGACGGAAAATGGGTACAGACCTAAAATTACGTGGGTTTTGTATTGAAGGATATCATTTCCAGTAGCGCAGGACAGTCAATGTTGCCAGCTAATAGCTGATGAATAAATACTATGTCAGCAACTTCCCAACGTTTTTCGAGAGGCTGTAGATTGATCAGTTTCAGACGATCGACATAAGGAGGAATGTTATAACTGTCAATCGAATAAAGATAACCAAGGGCAAAGCGGAGCTTCTATTCGTAAGGTATGGGTTTCGTAAAAAGAAGACCACACGTGACTAGTGTATTCAAAGACAAATGTGATATAAGGGATTTTGTGACATATGGATTTGAAAATTCCTTAGTCGATCGTTTGACATTACCGAGTGTGGAGTTAGCTCTACTGATGATGTTGTCAATATGGGCTCGAAATTAAGTTCCCTATCACAAAGGATTCCGAAGTCACTCAATGAAGAGACTGATGGGACAAGTTGGCCGCAAATAGAATAAACTCTGTGGGGTGGAGGGGCACGTTTGCGGGAGTATGTGATTGCTTGGGATTTGGTGATGTTGAGTTCCAGAAAAATTTTATTTATTTATTTATGAAGTAATTTACAAAATAAATTTAAGAAATTACAAAAATGAAGGCATCTGGGCAACAGGGCCATTTGATGCCGTTTTATAGACAATATTATATACACTATGTATATATACACATTATTACTTATTTACATATATATTTACTTTATAATTCCATATTTCGACTTTAATTTATTAAAAATATTGGTACCAGTAGTGGGCAGCTGCTGCAAGTTTTATATGCTGAAGTGATTGAAATGATGATGGGTTTAGGACATCGGCAAGTTGTTCTTTTACATTTGTTGATGTTTCTGGGACTTGTATGTGGCCATTGTGACCGATGAGAAATAGCTGCGATTTTTCGCTTTGACCGCAAATAAAGATAAAATTAATTTGATTATTTAAAATCTTGTTGCACATATTTATTGTTACATGGCATATCAGTGATTATAAAGTAAAAAAAAATTATTAAATCTAAATACTTAGTAATACCGCCCTTTTGTTCGTACCTCCTTTATTCGTGTGGGCATGCTTTTAATGCATTTCGCCCGTTTCGGGCTCGTTTTTCAGATATCTTCAATGTTCTGTTTGAGCTCTTGTATGGTATTGTTTCATCCACTATAAAGGCGAGATTTTAGGTAGGCCAAGCAGTTTTTAGTCGGGTTCAAATCCGGAGAATTACCAGGCCATGGTAAGACTTCCAAGTTCATGAAACCCAAGCATTTCATGCTTGTTTTGGATGTGTGGCATGGAGCTCCATCTTGCCTAAAGACGTATTCTTCTCTGGGAGAGTCTAATGTGTTCAAATACGACCGAAGAACTTTCCTCAGGACAGGAATATACTGATTGGTGTCTATTGTTCCATCAACGTAATAAATTGACCCCGTACTTTCGCATATTATGCAACTCCAAATCATCACAGAGGGTGGGTGTTTGACCGTCTGAACTACGTAATGCTCTGAATATCTTTCATTGGACCTTCTGCAGACGAATTTGTCTCCGTCACGACTTCTAAGCGACACTCATCGCACACCTAAAGTAAAATCGTGATAACGGGAAAATTGCTAAAACTGTTTCATCTTTTATTGTGAAAAGAAATTTGAAAAAAAATTAACTTGCTTTGTTCCAATAGCCACTCTCGCAGTCTATGTGAAGTTGTGCCCAATATGATCGCCATTTTCACATGACATTGGTCAATTTGGGCTTCATTGCTTGCCTCCTTCGCTTGTCTCCAATCGACGCCGCAGAGTTCTCACCTATATGTCGATTCCAGCTTCGTTCAAAACCTTCAAAATGCAGTGAGCTGGTGGCTTACGTTCCTGTATGAATAATTTTCCGGTCAGTCCACGGTGTTATTTTTCTTTTTTTGCTGATTATTTGGAGTAGTCAAGGTTGAACCACCTGGTACGTCCACGTGTTTTGCTATGTTAACTACTGAAGACTTTGCAATTCCAACAATCTTGGCTATTTAAGCATAGCTAGACTTCTTCTCAGTCAACAAAGCAACAACTTGTGATTTTTTTTTCAAAAGGAATGTCGGCTTATTTACCAATATTGATAAAAATCAATTAAAATACGGTTTCCTACTTTCTATGAGGTATATATATTAATTTTCTAACAAATATGTAATGCTACTAACTGCAACTTATTTAATTTAAGTCCCAAATTAATTTTCCACTTATTAAAATACTTATTTACAACCAATTGCGAGCTTAAAGAAAATGATATGTAAACCACGTTAAAACCTATTTATGTGTTGCTGCACACTTATCGTACGCACGTAGGCAAGTCCTTTGGTGCCTGCTTTTGAAATTAAAGAAAGTATAGAGAAAACCCGTAGCTAGCCGTATTCTTAAAAACAAATAACAAAAAAACTCATTTTCACAGAAAAAACACATCAAAAAGAAAAAAAATCGTTGAAACCACCATCGGTCATAATTCATTGGCCACATACTGTAGATAAAGGACATATATACATTATATAGAGAGGGGTACTCCACAGATCCGACATTCATCTGGAGGCTGACGATCGTAGAAATGCCTACTGGTGAAACGTGTCTTCCCAAGTCTGAAACGTAAAATTTTAATACACTCATCTCGGGAGAAAGATCTTTTGCAATAGGTTCGTGTAGGTTGAGGGTTATGAATCCGAAGAAAGGTTTGACAGTTTTTCCACGATTCAATTTGTTCCATCTTTTCCTTTTCAAGAAAGGTTTTTCTTATAAGCTGAAGAGAAAAGGGTGTTTCAGTTGTTAGTGAGTATCTGATAGCTTCTTTTGCTGCTGTATCTGCTGCTTCATTTCCCTTGATACCGACATGATCCGGTACCCATGCTAAGGATACGTTGTTGTAGGTGGCAATTGAATTTTTTTATTAGTTTTAAGAAGTAACACTTGTTGTTCCCATTCCTAAGTCCGTAGAGAATACTTAAATTATCTGTGAGTACTAAAGACTTTCCACTTTGATTTTGAGCATAGCAAATCGCTTTTTGAATTGCGACTAGTTCTGCAATATAGCTATCCGCGTGTTCTGGAAGTAATCCTTGGTGAATGGTTACTGCTTCCCCATCCGATGTAAGTTCAATGACAGCGTAAGTACAGGTGTTGTCTTTGTATGAGCCATCTGTCTGTAAGACCCTATTGGCATTAGATGTGTTAATGATTTCTCGATGTAGTGAATGGTATTGCTCATTAGACGTTTCCTGTTTCCTGTGTCTGGCCATACTGGTGTTAATGGGTATTAAATGATTTCTCCAAGGAGGAGGCGGATAAGAGATTATTGATGGAGTACTCTCCAGGAGGGAAGAGGGGGTACTAGTAAGTTGTTGTGCTAATTTATTTAGTGCAGAGATACAGTTTTTACGTTTAATTCTCATAACGCGAAATGCATCCGTTACATTATTGTCAAATGGATGAGTCCCGTCAACTAACGCTTTGCTAACTGGGTATATTCCTCTTCTCATTCCTAGATGTTCGACCGCCGAATAGCCACATTCCACACGGATCGCTACTACTGGTGTTGCTTTAAGAGCTCCACTTACTGTTCTAAAGCAGTTATTGATGGCGGAGTTAATCTTTGCAGGTTCTTTTTTATGGTCCACATGTATAAATCATTTTGTATGGTACCATTGACTAGTGCGTGAGTTATTTGAAGCGCAGTTTCCAAGTGTGGCCCTTTTCTTCTCGAACATATCATTTTTAGGACATTGTTGCGCAATTTTAATTGATTAATGATGTGTTTCGTGTGTAAGTCCCATTTTAAATTCTTGCTGAAAATAACGCCTAGTATCTTAAGTTCTCTTTGCAAAATTATGGAAGATCCACGGAGTGTTAAAGAGGAGGGCTTGCACTTCCTTTTCCGGCAGAGATGGAGAGCCTGGATTTTTGATGTTGGAAGAATGGCACCTACCTCCTGTGCCCAATTGGCGGTTGCTAAGTCGGCTGCTTTCAAAATAACATTCACGCGGACGGGATCCCTAGACGCTAATGTATAAATATTATCGGCATAAATTCCAAGTCCAATTTGTATTCCTCTGAAGTCAGCTTAACAATAAGAGAATAGATATATGATGGCATTATAGATGATTATGGAAAGTGGGGATCCTTGGGGAAGTCCATTTTCTAATTTAACCAGGAGGGTATTGAAACCATCAACTTTAACGTGGAACGTTCTTCCGGTTAGGAAGGATAAGATAACTTTCAGAATAAGTTTTGGTACACCCCAGAGATGTAGTTGTTTAATAGCTGAGTATGCTAAAACTCGGTCGAAAGCCTTTTGTAGATCCGATGACTGGAGTAGTCCCTTTTGTTGTTTGTAATATCATTTCAAACTCAGTCATTGTGATCTTTTCCGAAATAAGCTCTGATTCGGTTCTTAGAGTTGGAAGATTTTCTACTTTGAAAGCCATTTTCTTTTGACGGATCACATTCCAAGCAACGTTTTTTCTTCAACTAAATTCGCAATCGTTGCAGTGAACCAAATGGGATTTAATTTAGGGTTCTGTGATTTTGTTATTGGATTAGATGTTGCGCTGCAATTCTCACAGTTTTCTTGACTTTGGCGGCTTCTTTGGGATTGATCGAAATGGGAATGGAGGATGAGTCTGCTAAATTCTCTTTAAAACGCGCTAGAAACCGTTTTTTCGACTGTTTTGGGGAGTTGCGTATAATTATGGGAAAATGGTGCAAGATTCTCGGATACAAACGTGACATCAACGGAAGAGAGTGTGTTTCTGGTGCTGAGAAGTGTTGGTGAACCATCGTTTAAAATTACCAGGTTGTGATTGTTGGCAAACTCCTCAAATTGTGTTCCATTTCGATTTGTGGAATTTAAACCCCATAGCGTATTATGGGCATTTATATCTCCCATTATTATTTGGTGACTGTGGTTGCTTTGAGCGATGTCCTCCATGATATCTGGTGTAATTCGGACTTCATGTTCTCTGTATATATTGGAAATTTTTTATAGATATTCCTTCAGGAATTTCAATGGTTTGGTGTAGTAAACTAGTTGACGATGTTGTGTGGGATGTAACTGGGATATTATTTTTAATGAAAATGCCTATTCCTGATTTAGAATATTGATAATCCTTGTTATGGTGGAAAGGTACATAGTTTTTCAATTTAAACAGTTTTGCTTCCGCCGTCCCGTTTCCTAGTGGCTGGTAGTTGGTGGAGTGAGGGGTTATCGTTGAAAATTTGCCATGCCTCGCGGACTGTACAGCGACGATCAGCTTTATTTTTATTAACGGATTTGTAGACGGACAGGCTGGATCATATGAAGCATGGGTTTCTTCTTTGCAGTTTGTGCAATATTTGCGTGTGCAATTATCATGGGGTGGAGGAAGGCAACAGCGGCATTTGTGCACCTGTTCTTAGTGTGCCCTAATTTTTGACATAGGACCTCATGGGATTCGGTATATACTCTTCTACTTTGCAATTGACCCAACCGATTCTTATTTCGCTAGGACGGCGAATTTGGTCAAAAGTTAGTATTGCAGCTCCAGTAGGAGTCAGAGCATCTTTTTCCCTCTTCATAATCTTTCTTACGTCGATTACTTTAAATTTCTTTAATTCTAC
The DNA here is from genome assembly GCA_905220385.1 of Xylota sylvarum. NCBI lineage: Eukaryota > Metazoa > Arthropoda > Insecta > Diptera > Syrphidae > Xylota > Xylota sylvarum. The sequence goes on from LR999959.1 coordinate 40,275,321, forward strand.
CCGAATTTCTTCTTCCGAAATATTTATTATATGTTTAGAGAATGTTCTTCCCTGCACTGAGTTTAGACTTAGATGATTGGTTACCTTTACTGGGATTGAATCAATAAGTTTGATTTTCAAGAATTTGTCTGCTGTGGCCACGTTAAGTACTTTGAGAAGGAGATCTCCTGACCTCATGGCTTTCACTTCCAAGATAACTTTAGATATATGGTCCAATTTCCGATTAATACGGATGGGATTATAAGAGGAAAAAGGGCGGATGTTTTCACCTACTTTTTCTATTCCAGTGATAACAATAAAGCGTGGAATGTTGCTATCATTGTTTATTGTAGGTAGTTGTTGAAAAACTTCATCTGAATGAGTACGTTTAGCTTTTTTCTTACTCCGAGATCTTTGGTGGTGACCCCCAATCCATCTTGTCTTATACGATTCAGGTGATTTTGTTTACACGTTGTTAGATATGGGAAATAAATTTGTCTTACCTTCAAGGTAAAAGAGAAAAACAAAACAAAATTGGCTTAAGCCAATAATAAGTGAGAATCGGAAACCACTGAGAAAAAGACACTACCTTACACGGCGTTTGCCAGTTAGCGACAGAAAAATTTTTTGGCACCACATTGATAAACTGTCAAGGTCGTCCTGCAGTTAGCAGGAGTCGGCAGAGGAAGATACATATATCGATCAGCATAGATAAGAATTTTTAATGATGCACTCAATATCATTTATGATTAAGATGAAGATCAAGGGTCCAAGATGACTACCTTGAGGGACCGCTGAGGGGTCAGATACGGACGATCTAAATTGGACCTTATACTGGCGATCTGCCAAGTAGGATTTCATTATTTTAATTCATCATGCTAAAATCGCAAAGCGTTCTAAACACAATTTCGGTTAAGTTGGTAGTAGTAGATCTGCTCTTAAGAAATCCGTGTTGGTTTGGAGAAATGATAGATTTACAGTGAAAAGACATTGTATCATAAGCAATGCTTTCGGAAAACTTGGGAATGCAAGAAAGTTTAGCAATTGGGCGTTTGTTGGTTACTTTATTTTTGCCTTTTTTATGAATGGGGTTTATAAAAGTCTTTCCAGAATTTAGGGAACACTCTCTGCGAAATAGAAAGTTGAAATAAGGCAGTAATGGGCTGGGCAGGGTAGTTTGCACATTTTTTTAGAACTATTGCAGGCAGACCGTTAGGACCGGGGGAATTTTACCCTTACCAATATTCTCTACGACCAAAGTCGAAGATATGTTTATTGCCACTAAGGACGTTTGGGCACGGCCGTAATTATAACTAAAGTAGTCATGGTCAGGTTCAAGAACGTGGTTGGTAAATGACTGGCTGAAAAACTGAGCAAAACAGTTCGCAACTATTTTAGGGTCTGCTGAAGAAGCATTTAAAAAATTTTAGGGAGGAAAGATAGCTTTCCGATTTACTTTTAGCTCTACGCCCACTTTTTCATAACTTCATTAAATTATATGGAACTAAACAATTTTGTTAAGAATAAATATTTAGATATTCAGATTGTCTACAATTAACCCATATATCAGTTTTGACCACGCCCACAAACCGATTTTGGTGAAATTTTAGATTAAACATCTTCAAACGTTCGAAGTTATAAGGGCTATAAGGAAGGAGGATAGGTTATCACACGATCCGTTTCAGACGGATTGTAGCTTTTTTGTATGTTTTAAAAAGTGTTTTCAAAAAATCCCTTGGCTTAACGTTACTGGTAAAGTGCGTCAGACTACTAAGCGTTCGAATCCCAGAGCACCACCTCTCGCGAGCATCTGACAGACATTCGAGAATATAACTGTCATGAAAGCATAGACCTGTTGCGTCAAATGTGTGTAATTTTCGGTTTACACCGAACTTTAGCGTCACCTATAGTAAGTAACCGACAAATATTATGAATACAGAGCACTTATAATGAATGCGCTTTATTCTTTCTCGTTCATTTCTTTTCTTCATTCAAATGTATGCACAACTTTAACTTTTCACAATTGTCGGACAGATACAGACTCGATAAGCGATACCATTCTGTTCGACTTAGCCGTAAGCCGTGTATCTGTGTTTTACAAGGCACATTCTGATCAGCCCTTTATGTCGCAATGACATAAGAAGCCATTTGTAAAAATGAGAGCATCCGATAGGGTGATTATGCTACATAGTATATTCACAACTCGGATTGATATCTCACTCAAGTCGATTTGTTCGCTTCTCTTTGAGTTGTATATTTGTATATTTTAGAAGCACCGATGTCAACTGCAGTCAAAATCACAGCACCGATGTCAACTGTAGTCAAAATCACAGCTCATATTCATTTCCGCTCCAACATTACCGACCAAAGAACATCTAGTTTTGTTTGGGGCTAACATCGATCACTTCTTACTATGTAATACGTCACCACAATGAACAGTTTATATGATAAAATACAATAAAAACATACGTCTGGAACGGATCGTATGTTACCCTATCCTCCTTTCTATAAAGTGGGCGTGGTCAAATTGCATTTTGTACTCAAATATGGCTATAACGTCGAACGTTTGAGGATGTTACTCTTAAAATTTCATCAAAATCGGTTTTTGAATAAACCGCCCCCAAAAAGTGGGCGTGGCCAAAAGTGTTGTAAGGGTGAATTATAGGGAATCTAAATGCCGAAATATTTGGTCCCAACAAAATTTTTCGGTTTCATATAATTTAGTGAAGTTATGATAAAGTGTGCGTGGCAGTGGGCAGATTTAAAGAATTTTTACACTTGTACTGTATCTCTTTCTCAGAAGCTTAGATATGAAATGTCGTCGTCTTAGCTCAAAATTTAAGGTTCAAAAAGCGGTGACATACGGACGGACAGACGGACGGACGGTCATCGCTCAATCAATTTCGCTATTGATTGATAGGGTATAAAAATGAGGAAGGCTAGAAAAGAAGGAGCGGCACAAAAAAATTAAAGAGAAACCAAAAAGCGCAGCGAATCCAACTCCCAGTCCGCTTTTGGCAGATAATTCAAAACACAGAAGGTATTGTGTTATACCTGACCCTCAAAGAACTGTAGACACTGCCCCAAGTCACCATCTTCTTACGTTTCCAGAGGATGCACTGATGCACAATCTAAGAAGCAAAATGAAGCTGAGGCACTCTAGACCCGTACGGGATTCTTTTGAAACAAGAGCTATCGATGAAGAATGAAACGATATCAGATTTATCAGATTTTTCTATTATGTGTTCTAGCATGGTCGATCAGATAAAAGCGAATGTCAAAAGAGGGAACATTGGTACCAGATCAGTACGACAGATTCCACATAGAGATGGGTAACGCACTCAACAGGGAATTTTTAGGCTGATCCTTAAGGACCGAGGGCTACCATGTAATATGTGGAGACCAAACTTCGAATTCAGATCCAACTGCCATAAGCAGAAGTCTAAGTGGTGCATTGGATGGTTCCAAACTCGGGATATTGCGAGGAAAATAAAAACCTTAACACTACAAGCTGGAAGGTCTAAAACACAGAAAAGCAGGAGAGGAAAACCAATTACTTTTCGAATCAAAAAGTCGTGGTGGCGCTGAACGAGCGCGATGGCTCTGTGCGTCCGTTTTTATTAGAATGGGATATAACTGATCACTTTCCTATTGGTGTTTCATTTCCTAATCTCTTGAAGGATCACAACAACAGAAAAAGGGATGTCCTTTCTAATAGTAATGAGCATTTGTACATGAAAATTAATTTCTCTAAGCTGAATGGTTATCTGACTGTGGAAACTTGGCGCGATGTGTTCTGTTCTGATTGTCCTTCTGTTACTTTTGGAAAATTTATTGATATTATTTCTGACGCTGTAGCTAAAAGCAAATCCAGTATGCAGAAATCTAAACTGAATACAATTAAGCCATGGATGACAGACTCTCTCTGCCAAAGGATTAATGAAAAAAATATCTTCTACCGTACCAATAAAAACCTTTTCCACATCTGCTCTATAAAAAAAAAATACCTAGATATGAGAAAAGACGTATTTGAACTATTAAAAAAGCAAAAAGAACTCTATTATAAGCGTCAGCTATTTGAAAACTGATTCAATGCTAAACGGCAGTGGCGTATAGTGAATGACATATTAGGTAAAGGTTCTAACGAAAGCAGTCTTAAAGCCCTAAAACTAACTGATAATTACACTACCTCAGATGAGCACGAAATGAGTAACGGTCTAAACTTATTCTAATTTCTAATAGATTGCTTAAATTTATTGAGAAATACAAGCTTCTTAGTGATTTTCAATTTGGTTTCCGGAAAGGGAAGTCTACTGAAGATGCCATAATGTCCTTCTTGACCAATATTCACGAGGCAATGAATAATAATAAAAAGTCGGGTGGTATGTTTCTGGATTTAACTAAAGCATTTGACCTTGTTAATCATAAAATCCTACTTAAAGTACTACAGAGCTTTGGTTTCAGAAATAATATCCTCAGTTGGTTTTCGTCCTACCTAAGCAACAGAAAGCAACACGTTCGCATAAATTCAACCATGAGTGAGCCCTTGCTCTGCACAGGAGCAGGTGTCCCGCAGGGATCAGTACTTGGTCCTCTGCTCTTTATAATATATACAAATTCCATCTTTAAGTTGCCTTTAAATGGTAAAATAGTTGCTTTTGCGGATGACTTTGCTCTTTCTTATGCTGAATTATGTTATTGACTTAATTCAACAGATGAATATGGACTTAACCTTGCTAAATGACTGGTTTAGGTATCATCAAATGATCCTTAGCAGTAAGTCAAAAGTAATGTCTTTTTCCCTGTCTAATAAATATGTACTCAATGGTGTCGGTTTCCATGAACATGATTGTAACCACTTGATCTGTGGTAAAAATTGCATATCTCTACAATCTGTTACTGAATTCGAATACCTAGGTATAACTCTAGATAGCAAATTAAATTGGAAACCGCATATATCTATTGTTAAAAGAGTTATGCATTGGCTTAAATAAGATTTATCATCTTCGAAAACTTGTTCTGGCTAATCTTCTTATAGCAATATATTATGCCCTAGTCAATTCCCGTTTGGAGTATGGTATTTCTTGTTGGGGTAGTGCATTTATAAGTAACCTAAAGCCTCTCATAACAGCCCAGAAGAAGGCAATAAGGACAATATTATTTAAACCAAGGTGGGAACCATCACTTCCCTTATTTCAATCTGTCAATATTTTGCCGCTACAATACCTTTATGTATTCAAAGTGTTGAGGTTGTTCTACCGAAATGAAGTGTACTCACTACGTTCTTCGACTAACGTTGTAGTTCCAAGAGTTAGAACAGAACACTGCAGAAGATTTGCCACCAACATAGCTCCCTCAATTTACAACAGATTGCCGGCCAATATACGCAACCAAGTAGGATGTAAATCTAGATTCCTTAATCTTCTGAGGAATTGGTTACTCTCCAGATCTGATGTACTGACTTTAATGCATGTTATTATATAATGTTAATTCATTACTTGTCACTTGAGACATCTTTTCATATCTTTCATTTCTTCCTATATAACGCGTTTCTTCTTTTTGTGCGGCTCCATGGTATCACTGTATACACTTGCCACTGGTTCCTCTAACCACAAAGTGTATGTTAACCATTTCAATACGATTTAAAAAAAAACAGCACTCATGATTAAACAGATCTAGCTATTATATAATCAATTTATCCACAAGGAGATAGTTGTCTAAATTGCTAAATAATTAATATTTGTAAATTAACTTTGCTGGAAGCCTCAATGAGTCACTTGTAAAAAATGAACATTGTATTATGAAATGGATAAAATAAATCTAATCTAAAATCTAAATCTAAATTGTGGACGAAATGTTAGGCTACCAAAAGCAAAAGATTACCACCTTCGCTATACATAGAAAACCTTTAAGCACGAAGCGGGAATGTTTGTATTTGGTGTCTCATAGCTTTTCTACTTAAATTCCCAGAATTATACGTTTATTGTTTACTCCAAATATAATAAACTCCTTCAAATTTTGGGTTATCAACAGTAACAGTCAATTTGGAGGACGTTGCTCTTTATTGGAATTATGTTATATTATTTAGGAATTTGATTGTTTTTCAATGCTTTATACTTAAAAACAATACATATATACATAAATATTTATACATGCAACCAAATTTTATACTTCGTTTATAATTTCAGAAACAAACCAAGAGTTTGATAGCTACCTGTTCGGACCTTGCAACATACCAACTGCATCGCTTCTGCAGAGTACTAATGCGACACATCTTCAAATTAACCCAAACACATCTGAAAATTCAGAGGTTCCCCTAATAATCGCCGACGAAAATTCTCCACCACAACCCGGACCAACAATGCCAATAGCGCATGTTATAAAAAGTTTGTTGAAATTTTTATCGCAAGGCACTAGTCAACCTCTATGGAATTACGAAGATATTACCGCAAAGGGTGAAATAAACAAATCTTTATTAGTTCTTACATATATTTAAACATGATTATTTTTTAAGCAGTTTGGTCAATCAAATCAGCAGAACAATTGACATCTTTCCTTAAACATATGGTGAAGGTATTTTCGGATAGCTATACTCAGGCGCGAATAGCAGAACGTTGGGCACAAACCGCGCTACAACTTGGATTGAGTTGCTCATCAAGGCACTATGCAGGAAGGTGTCTGCAAATATTCCGGGCGCTAAATATTCCCATAAATTCGAGAATGCTATCCGATATTCTGTCGCGTTTAGTCGAAACTGTAGCCGAACAGGGCGAAGACATGCAAGGCTATGTGACTGAGCTGTTGCTGACTTTAGAAGCCGCGGTCGACAGTTTAGATTCTGATTTCAGACCCCTAGATGTAATGAAAGACATATTTAAGAGTACACCGAATCTAAACAATAAGGACGGTGGTCCAAATTCAGTTCTTGCCGGTAAAAAATCACCATCTGGTGCAACGCCACAATCGCCGAACTTTTCAATGCCAAGTCATGCCCGCAGTACCAGCTACTCAGTGTCATACTGTACTCGCAAAGCCACAAACTCTCCATGCGATAAACAAGGTATGTATTCCTAAATTAAAAGTAAAAGAAATAAAACTAACAAGTATTTTTTCTTTAGTCGAACTACGAAACCGCGCCGCCGGTATAGATATAGAACGTAATGCTTCCAAGTTTGGCTCAGCTTTGTCACGTTCGAGAAGTGCACAAAGCCTGAAAATGCTTGGAGATACAGCCACTCAGGTTATACATTTTCTTTTTTAAAGCTAAATTATTTTGATTTTCCATCGTTATGCTTATAGGATGATAAGATGACCATACTGGCACAGCTCTTTTGGCTGTCTGTTTCACTCCTTGAAAGCGATTATGAACATGAATTCCTTCTGGCTTTACGACTTTTGACCCGTGTCCTTCATCGTCTCCCTTTAGATCGACCAGATGCCAGAGATAAAGTTGAAAAGCTACAACAGCAGTTAAAATGGAGTGGTTATCCTGGAGTTCATGCTTTACTTCTCAAGGTAACCTAAAAAGAAAAAAACTAGTACAAAAAAAAACATCAAACGTATTTTACTTTCTTCCATAGGGCTGCACACATACAACAACATATGAGCCCACAATAACCCTTTTATCTACGCTAGCTCCGCTTTTGAGTTTACCCGTTTGTGATCCAACACAGAGCTGTGCGTTTCCTATGAATGTTATATCTCTCCTACCATATATGCTTCTCCACTTCGAGGATGCCAACGAGATTTGTATACGAAGTGCAGAAAACATTGCTCAAGTTTCATCAGAGCTGGGGGCTAAATTGGAGAACCTGGGCACAGTTATGACTCTGTACAGTAGAAAAAACTTTTGCAAGGAATCATTCCAATGGACAAAATGTGTGGTCAAATATCTCTATGACACATATGCACATATGGGACTTCACATGCTTGCCTTCCTTATTGAAGTACTCGAAAAAGCCCCGCAGCAGATTCAAGTTCCTGTCCTAAATGTCATTCATTGTATGCTCCATTATGTGGACCTTTCAGCTCCCCAGGCTCAAACCATAAATGCTGATTTATTAAGAGCCATCGGAAAATATCTTGATGTAAGTATTTATATGTATATGTATGTCTGAATATAATTTGTTGTTCCAAATGATGTTCAATCCTTTTTACCCTGCAATTTTGCTCAGGGGGTTACGGAAAGGAGATGCAAAAAATTCAAGCTATTTATTTTTCATCATTTTTTCGATTCCAGTATCATAACAAAAAAGATATTTTTAATTTGGTCTGTATGAGCACACTTTGCTCACAACTACTTACTGGAGGGTGGGACATTTTTTTCTTAATGATAATTTAAAACAAATTTTAATTGAAAGGAAATAAATTCATTGCAGCGCCAACGTGAGTTTATACTCATCTGAACATACATACATTTTTCACTCACCTAACTTCGCTCGTAATTAGAAACCCTGAGGCATAATGTCGCATATTACTTACTTCTCCCTGAAAATAGTGTTTGTAAGGGTGTTACACACCTAATGTAAATATACATATTTTTATTTATTTATTTATTTATATATTTCATGAACAACATTTTTCATCAATCAGTAGTATACATATATGTATGTATATTTTTATTTAAGCAATTAAATGTATAATTAAATAATTTATGAATACTGACATTGAGCGATTGATAAAAAATATCTATATTATTGCAAACTAAGTTAGTTTCCTGAATGCAACGTTACATGGGTTCATTTCGACCGTAGCTAGTGTAATGAAATTGATAATGAAAAATAAAAAGTTCGCTTAGATTTCTTGAGGGAGAAGGTATATTTAGTAGTTCGAGAAGCTAGCTGGATAGTGAATATGATAAGGTAACATATCTCTTATGTTATCCCATTAATAAACATCTGGTTTTATAAGAAGGCATCAAAATTAAGCTTAAAGATAACATATGTATCTAGTGAATTTTCTTTAAACCCTTTCAATTCTATCAGATGAATTAATGTAATATGTGTTCAAAACTGTTCTGCAGTACTCTAGAACAGATCTCACTAGTGAAATAAAACCGATTTCAATGATAAGGATCAGTAAATTCTTTAGTATTCCATTTAAGAAAACTAAGTATCGAATTATGTAGCTAAATTTGGTATCTAGAATAACACTGACATCAACGTTGTTATTGAGCCACAGTCGGTGCTAAGGATACTTCTACAGACTGTTAAATGGTGACGACGAAAATTCCGCTGTCAGGCAGAACGAACCAACCTGGACAATGAAAACCAAGATTTCCGTCCACCCGACCATAATAAAGTGAGGATAGCAATAACCAAACTCAAGTCCAACAAGGTTGCTGGACCGGACGGCCTACCGTTAGCCAAGGACCGCGCTAACTGGAGAGGCTTGTGGTTGATCTACCCCGGACTGTAGCACCTTAAGTAAGAATAAGTACCTACATATATATGCATATACATGCATATGTACATATAAGTTCAGAAAATTAGGTCTGTTCGGGTACTTTCTGACCGAAATTCGTAGATTATGAAATTTTAAGGAGTGGGGGTAAAATTCTCTCAGAGAAAGACAAAATTACGAAAAAATAAACGAACACGAATCAATAAAATATGCCCACTTTTTAGACGTCAAATGCAGATTTACGTACTTAACACGGCAGCCTTCAGTTATCTAGATCAAGCGCTCTGGTATCCCATAGCTTGATCCTTAAAACTTAGGTTCGGTCTTCTTTGTCGTCTCTGTGATTCGAAGATCCTCTTCGTTCGATGTGGCCGACCCAGTGTAGTCGACATGTTTCGACTTTTTGGACTACATTCACATCTTGGTACAGCTCATAGAGTTCGCGTTTGTATCTTGTCCTACATTAGACGAAGAATTTTTCTCTTGAAAGTGTTCAATATCTGCTCTGCTTTCCTACTTATCGTACAGCACTAGGCTTCATACATATATCACAACTGGCAGGATCAGAGTTTTCGTCTTCCGAGATAGGAGTTTTGAACCCATTTCCTAGTTTCCTAGTGTAAGTCTTCGTCGAATCTCCACTAAGGTGTCATTCGTGGAGTTCATATTTACTTCGAGGTACTGTTGCTAGCAGTAATGTTTTGTCCTAGACGGTGGACAGATGCTTCTTTCTTTGTTGACAATATGTAATTTGTTTGGTCCTCATTCAGTTCAAGGCCAACTCGTTTCGCCTGTTCTTCAATTACCGTAAAAAATTCCAAAACGGCGCGCTGGGAGCAACCGATGAAGCCGATTTCGTCTGCCTAACCCAACAGATGGACAGATTTGTTAAAGATAAGTGCCCTCTGTGTTAACACCTGCCCTGTGCACTATCTGTTCCAGCACTAGATTGGAGAAGTCACTTTATAGCGGGACGGGATAACTTCTTCATTGACTGGATGCCGGTTCTTTTTGCCCTATCACTCTCTCAAACTGATGCCCACAAAGTAGCTGCTGGAAATGCTGCTTGAACACATCTACCATTGCCTGTGCTTCGGTGACTACTTTTCCTTCACTGCTTCGAAGATCCTGCGTTCCGGGCTTGAAGCTAGCTGCCAGTTGCTTACTTAGGTGGCGCTACAGTTCAGGGTGAACCTGGGCCTCAACTAAGAAGCCTCTCTTGTTAGCTCGGTCCGTATCTAACTGTCTCCAGTTGCGCACTCCAAGCTTGTTCAGGTCCCCTTCAACTTGTGTGCGCCACTGGTGGCCATTCGCTCTACATGTCCTAGCCATCTCAAACGACTGATGCGCAAACGGGACCGAATATTTTACAAAGGATTTTTCTCTCGAAACGACCAAGGATATCTTCAGCAGCTTGCAATAAAGTCCATGCTTCAGCGCCGTAAATGATCAAGGATGATCAAGGTCTTATATAGAGTTATAGAGTCTCCTTAGTTGTTCGGGATAGGGCCTTACTACTCAATTGCCTTCTCAGCCTTCTGCCGAGGTGTTATTGTCAGAATTGATAGCAGAGCCGAGGTAGACTAAGTCCCTTACTACCTTAAAGTTATAGCTGCCGATTGTGACATTCTGCCCAATTCGTCGATGTTGCGTGTCCCTTCTGGTTGACAGCATCAATGTATTTGGTTTTGCCCTCGTTTACCGCTAAACCCATTTTGGCAGCTTCCATTGCAATACTAGCGAACTCACTGGTGATACCCCGCTGTGTTCTACCAATTATGTCAATGTCTTCGGCGTAAGCTAGTAGTTGCACAGACTTCTAAAAGATTGTGCCTCCGGTGTTGGCTTGTGAGTTTCGCACAATTCTTTCAAGTATGAAAGTGACCTTGTCTAAATACTTTTTTAACATCAAAGATCTCGGTGAGGTCGTTACCGACCTTGATGAAGCAGCGAGAATTATCCAACGTCATCCTGCACAAGCGAACAAGTTTGACAGGAATGCCAAAACTAGATATGGTTCTGTATAAAATCGATGAAAAGATAGTGGGTATCTATTTGGACGTCTTGAGTTTTTTCCAGGATCTGCCGAAGTGTGAAGATTTGATCGACTGTGGACTTTTCTGGTCTGAAACCACACTAATAGGGCCCAATCAGATTGTTGACGAAGGGTTTCAGACGTTCACACAATATGGCAGATAGGATCTTGTACGCGATGTTGAGAAGGCTGATACCTCTGTAATTGGAGCAATTTGGGGGGTCTTGTGGATCGGGCAAACGGTGCTGAGATTCCATTCATCAGGCATACGTTCATCTGACCAAATTTTAGAAATGAGTTGGTGTATGCTCTCTACCAGGTCATTTCCAGCTGCCTTGAACAACTCGGCTGGTAAGCCGTCAGGTCCAGCAGCCTTTTTGGATTTAAGTTTGGATATTGCTATCCTCACTTCGTTTTGGTCAGGTAGACGGAAGTTTTGGCTATCATCGTCTATGTTGAATGGTTCATTCTGCCTGACAGCGGAATGTTGGTCTTCGTCGCCATTATACAGTCTGCAAAAGTAATGTTTCCATATTCTTAGCACCGACTATGACGAGGTTTCCTTCTTCATCTCTACAGGTTTCGTTTGCAGCGCCGCTCTGTATGCCTCTTGTTTAGCTGCATTTGCTTCCCGGCATTCTTCGTCAAACCAGGGGTTTTCTTTGTGGCTGTCGAGCGAAACTCAGCACATCAGTTGCGGCACTTCTGATGGCATGGTGGTAGCGTTACCATTGGTCATCCGCATTTGATGCTGGCGGCATAGGAGTCGTAGCGAGATTTCGGGATATGCGTTCGGCAAAGGTTCTGGCGATCTCTTGCGACTGCAGCTTTTCGACGTTATATCTTCTCACAGTATATCTTCCTTGTTGTGACGTTAGGTATATCCGCATTCGTACTTTTGATGATCAGGAGACCGCCATGTCCCCTTGTGGATATTGAGATGAGGAAACCGTGTGCTTGTGTCACTATACGTTACGCCCCGCAGCGAAGTCAATAAGCCTAAGTCCGTTTCCGGATGTGGTGTCGTGGAGGCTGTGCTTACCAATCTTCATATCAAAGATGTCTTCCTTTCCTATCTTGGCGTGAAAATCGCCCAGAACGATTTTAACGTCATATTTAGAACATTGCTCGTAAGTTTTGTCGAGGAGCTCGTAGAAACATTCTTTGGTGGCATCGTCTTTGTTTTCTGTGGGGGCATGAGCGCATGTAAGGCTTATGTTGGCGAATTAACCCTTGATGCGGATTGTCATAAGTCGTTCGTTTCCGTGTCGAAAGCTTAAGACTTCTTGCCTAAGTCTGCCGCTTACTACAAATCCACATCTGAATAAGCGCTATCTCTGCTCTATAGCTAATAGATGTCACAGTTTTTCATCCTTTTTTTGCCCGGCCAATCCCATCGCACTTCCTGGATAGCGGTGATGTCTGCCTTATAGCAGACTAGGACCTCTGCTAATTCTTCGGCTGCACGCGGTCTGTTAAGGGTCCGAACATTGCAAGTGAAGATCCGAAGGTCGTTGACCTTATTTCGATTGCTAGGGTCGTCAACAGTGAGTCCATCCATATCCGAGGCTTGTTTTAGTTTCGGAACTAAGTGTTTTTTTCCGTGGTCGGAAAGTTACCCCTACGCACAACCCGCAACCTGGAAGACCCATTCCATGGTATACCTCTTAGACGTGGGGCCGGATTTTCCGGAGTCAGTAACCCACTTCGGGGATATGAGTGCTGCCGTTGGCCCATTAAGGGTTCATCCGCCACCAAATCTTTTCCAACTCAGTGCTGGAGATTCCTATAGACCTGAGATTCGAATAAGTCAAAGCAGCTCATATAGGGATTACACTAGATAGTTCGCCCTAACTGGAACTGTGGACGCCACCGTTGATTCCATCTGGAGAATTCGTCCGCTGCCATCCAGATCAAGAGGAAGTGCCTTTGTGCCCTTCTCTCACTGTCCTTGTTTTGCGCTGCAACGCTTGCATGTGTGCATTTTCTGTCACCTTTTTCCGGCGCACACATTCATCATCATGCCAAGGGCTCTTTTTGGGTGGCGGTTGGTAGCATATGGTAGCCTCGGCTACTTCTTTGATTTCGCGATACTGCTGCAACAGATTGTTGACGTTTGTGGGTGATGAATGCAGAGCGGTGAGTCTCTCGCTCAAGTGCTCTCTGGTTACTCCAGTCGTGCTAAGGCTTCCAACGTTGAATTTCTTTTTCTGGTCGGTATGCAGCTTCTTCTCGTTGGATAGTCGAGCTCTGAATTTGCCTGCAACAAGAAAATGTCAAAGTCGACATTTGCCCCTCTGAAAGTTTGAACATTCAGAATAGTGGATGCGTACCTCGCATCTATTAGCACATGGTCGATTTGGTTAGCGGTTTGACCATCTGGAGAGCGTCGTATTACGAGCTGCTGCAAAATAGATAAGCTGGAAGCCGTTGTCTGTTGTCGTGTTATTGTCGATAGAATCTTCAGCTTCATTGGTAGGGGCGTGTACACATACTATGCTGATGTTTTCAAATGTTGCCTTGATTCGGATCATTGAGCTTAGCCGATTTCCCACGACGAATCTGCATCCTAAAATGTGCAGTCTTTTGTGACGGCTGTAATAAATAGTGCAATTTTTTCGTTTTTGCATACGTATATCCTGAATCGCGGTAATTAAATTACCAACAATAATAAATTCATTCAAAAATAATTCACGTTTAGTTTTTTTTTCAAATTGGTGGGGGCCACGGAAACATGAGTGTCATTCATATTTGAAAAGACGTGGCACACAATTTGTTAAAGTTGAACCATTAAAATAATTATTTTTTCCTTGTTCTTATTACATATTTATTTGTCATTCAGTCATAGACTATCTCTCAACCCGTTCAGATCGTGGCTCTCACTTTATCTGTCAGTGTTGTGTTCTTCACTTCGATCGACTTAATATATTTCTATCTCACTCTTTTCATTTTCCCTTTACCGGTCTTAACCCAACTTTTACGGTAGTGTGACTCTATTTCAGTGATAGCGTAGTGGTTGTCCGCTTAAACACTATGGCCCCAGGGCCTTATACTGGGAATCGTTTTGCCGAGTTAGGTGAAATGTCACTAAACCAACCTCGTCCCAAAAGGAATAAGGTGTCATTTGCAACTCTCGAAGAATACCCGACCCTACCTACAAAAACAACTTCAAAGAACCCTTGCTTTTTATTAATTTCTTCCAAAAGTGCTGAAAAACCTTTAACATCAATTAGTGTGTTTCTTTTAAAAAAAAAAGCTATCAACGGCATAAGCAAAGAGTACGAACAAATCTCGCAGCTAAGAGATGGCAACATCCTAATTCTAGTAAAGAATCAAAAAATTGGATGGTATAAGGTTAAAGTGAGTGAATACTTCCCGAACCCCATGCGGTGTTGAAACTGCCAACTCCTTGGGGACACAACCAAAAGGTGCAGTGGAAATCCAATCTGCGAAAACTGTAAACTCCCACCTCATGTCGAGAACAACTGTATCCGCATAATGTGTGCTAATTGTCTTGGACCGCACTCTTCTGCATCCCAAACATGCACAAAGTACGTACAAAGAAAAGAAATTCTAATTATTAAGACGAAAAACAAATGCAGTTTAGCCGAGGCTAAATGTATTTATAAAGAAAATAACTCCGTCGTACCCTTCACCACCGAACAACTCTTTTCCGAAACAATCAAGCAAACAAAACAAGACGCTACCGATATATCTTCTTCAATTAACACTTTACCAATTTCACACCAAGCCAAGCCAACTGCCCATGCGCTTCCCAAAAAAGTATTATCAATCAACCCAAGCAAATTCAATGCATCTGCACACCCCACTTGTACTATCAGGCAGTCAGAAACTTCTTGCTCTATATCATCAGTACATAACACTCTTACTAAACCCAACCACTCCCAAACTGATAACCATTCAAATTTACCCAACCACATCAAAAACACTATATACTAATATACCCCGTCCAGACACATATTTAACTTAAATCCGAGCACAAAATCACTTGTTCACGACAACAATTCCTTTATGGACATCACTGATGATGACACACCCCAAATCAACGTACCCACCCGTTAGAAAAATTTCTAACCACTTCAAGTTTGGTTGTTTTAATCGATGGTCGGTCGACCCATTTTTAAACCCATAGGACATTTACCCACGTTGACCTTACAGTCATATCTGCCCAACTCCTCCCTAAAACTTCATGGACAATCCTCTCTGACTTGCATGGACGTGACTATTACCCGATTTTAACAAAAATATCACTCGGTACAAGACATAGTTACGTCAAAACCCTTCCAGAATATCACACGTACAGAGCAAATTGGTCCAAATTTACAACTGAAGTCAAAATTGTTTTAACAGTTAGAAATCCATGCTTAAACATAAACAAAGAAGCAGCAACGCTTCAAAAGTCTATTCGGTATGCTGCCAACATTGCAATACCGCAATCACTTAATAGTACAAACAAAACAAGGGTTCCTTGGTGTACCGCAGAAATTAATGAATTGCGAAAAAACAAACAAACTGCTTGGAAAAACTTTAAAAAACATCCAACTGACCAAAACCTCATTTCCTACCGCAAATCCAATGCCCTCTTTAGGAGAAGCGCTAAAGCTGCAAAAATGTCATCTTTTGAACAATTTACTGCAAACATCAACCCCAATGCCAGCTCTAAAAAACTTTTAGCCGATGTTAAATCGCTCACGGGCAACTACATTCCCAGGTCAATCAAAGTAATCAATACAGAACTCGAGACCCTTACTTGTTTACTGGAAATACTTCTCCACTTCTCATCTGAATTCCTCCAGGCTAAATCGTTTGCAAACCTAAACAGTACTCCAACTAATTATATTGATCCATCAGCTAGAGCCATCGAACTCCCTGTGAATCCAACCGAATTGGAAAGCTGTCTTAGCTCTGTTAAAGGTAAGACCACTGGCTTTGACAGAATATCATACGCAATGCTGAAAAACGCTCCACAAATATTCTGCTATGTCTATATAACCTTATACTAAGTCGAGGAGTTATTCCTCAAACTTGGAAAACAGCCAATATTGTGCCCATCAATAAACCCAATAAAAACCCATTTGATATCGGTGGATACCGTTCCATCTCCCTTCTTCCATGTACTGGAAAAATATTGGAAAAAACTATTGCGAAAAGATTGCTCTGGTTCTTAGAGAAAAAGAATTTAATTAGCACCAATCAGGTAGCGTTTAAACATGATTAAACATTAAACACTTCTTCACATGGACCACTTTATTGCTTCCTCCTTGGCCAGTAAAAATCATATTTCAATTCTAGCAAACGATTTTGAAAAAGCGTTTGACAGAATAGGAATTCATATAATTCTTAATAAATTAATACTGTGGAAAGTTGGACTCAATATCTATAATTACGTGAAAGCATTTTTAACAAATCGTCAATTCAGAGTTAAATTATATCGTTGCTATTCAACTGTCAAAACTCTGCAGAAGGGTATACCACAAGGATCTCTACTTTCATTATTGCATTTGATGAACTAAGCCAAATTATTCTCAAACATTCACAAGCCCAACATTTTCTATATGCCGCTGATCTCGTTTTGTTCACCAAATGCAAGAATTTAACACAAACAGCTACACTCTTCTCAAATATCCTAGCAGATGTTTCAACCGAGTGTAATCAATCTGCGTCAAAAATATCACTGTATAAAAGCAAAATTTTACATATATGCCGGAAAATGAATTGTTCAAAAATGATATCTCTCGACTCAAATCTAGCAACTGTAACAAATGTTAATTCTTTAAAAATCTTAAACATTATATTCGATTCTAAATTTAACTTTAAAAGCCATTGTTTAAATCTTAAGAACAACTTAGCTACCAGGTGCAACATCATTAAATACTTAGCCTCTAAGAATAGTTTTAGTTATACTAACTCTCCATTCTATTATCCAAAATTGACTACGGATTAAGTATATATGGGAAATGCTCAAAAACTACACTAAAACTAATACAACCTAACTACCATACAGCGATACGGTTAAGCTTAAAAACCTTCAAAAGCACACCAATCAAAAACATCTTAACTGAAGCTTACATCGCTCCTTATTCCGAAATTAAATCCCTCCTACAAAACACCTATCACCATCGATACACAACAAGCTCTACGTCGCAAAAAAACACATAGGCAAAAAACATAGGTATCCCAATATCAATCAAGCCATACAAATACCCACGCCACCCGCCATGGCTGCTTAAAAACGAGTCCATAAGTACTTATCTTCATTCGTTCCCGAAACTATCAACAACAAACGCAGCATTTGAGCAATGTACATTCCAGCGTACTGTTCACTGACGGATCCAAATCTAAATCCGGAGTAGCTTCCGCAGTTGTGGATCAAAACGGAAAAACCCTCTCTGAAGGACACCTTTTAGAGTTCTCTTCAGTTCTTTTAGCCGAAGCCAGGGGGATGGACACTCAAGGCAAAAGGAAAGAAGCTTGGGTTCAGTACAACCATCATTACTCCGCAATTAACTCAAATGGTGAGAAGGCTTCCTAACCTAGCAACTGCTCAAATAAAAAAACGAAATTATTCTCGAGACTTCGCCTAGGTCATTCAAATCTCACCCATGGACACCTAATGAAAAAAAACCCAACCGCCCGAAAGTCACCTATGCAACGACAATGTAACGATGACTATGAAGCATATAATCTACGAGTGCAACCAAAGTGAACACACATCCAAACAATTATTCCCCAATACATCCTTATCAGAAATTCTTAAAATTCCATCAGAAGAAAATATTAATCTAATTTACCAATTAGTTAAATTAAATATAGTTAGTGATATCTAATTTCCTATTTGTTAATTATTAGATAGCCGAAAGCCCAGGTAGCTAGTGGTCAATCAACCGTCAACCAAATAGATCACGTTGCGGTTGGGGCAAGGGACTTCATATCATGGGTATGCGTATGATGGATCTCTAACCAGTCTGAGTAGCGATCATTGGACCACTACTTCGTTAAGGCCATCGCCTAAATATATTTTTTTTTTTTTTTTCTTGCTATGGTTATCTTATTAAGTTCTTATAAGTAGGTACTTATTTCTTAACTTCAACGAGAATACATATTGGCATAAAATGTCGCCTTACATCTTTACCACACTTAAATGGTCAATAAACCTGAAATACATACATAAAAGTATTTCTATATACGAACCACCCCTCAAAAGAAAAACAGTGTACCCTAGACGTTCAATATCAATACAATCTATTATTTTCTTCTATGTTATCAGTTATGTATATAAGTAAGTTGAAACAGAAATTAATTTGCTGAATCAATTTGTGTCATGTTATTGTTTACCAAACGTTCCTTGTTAAATTGAAAGATATCTAAAATGAAAATAGAATCCTGGAAGGTAGATATTATTTTGAACCTAATTTGCAATAAATTTGAATACAAAAGATACAAAAAAAAAATATAATACTAATATATATATATAATTTATATTTATTATCTTTTTTCACTAGACACCAAACTGGAAGGAATCATTGAAAATATTAAAACTTATCGTAACAAGAAGTTCAAGTCTACAAGTCGTGCCACCAACTGAGGGTGGAAGTGGAGGATTATCCTTCAGTTTCTATGGTGCTTACCCAGACTCGGAAATGTTCTGTAAGAAAGAACTTGCTGGGAGAACGATGGAGTTTACATTCGATGTATCGCAAACCCCACTTATTGGACGACGAATACTTTTGAAGTCTGAAGAACCATCCACTCACGTTACCGCCACTGTGATCAATGCTTCATCGATTATATCCGTAGTGCAACAGGGTAAGAACGGACAAGGAAACTTTTCTCATCTGCCACACGTCGGCACTCCAAATTCCCCAAGGCGAAGTGCAAGTCTGTCGCCTGCAGACTCAGCACCATTAAGTGGATGGAAGCGACCATGGATGTCACAGGGTCGAGTGCGTGAGTGTCTCGTTAATCTCCTAACAACATGTGGCCAAAGAGTGGGTCTGCCCAAGAGTCCTTCGGTGAGTAAACATTTTCATCCAATTTTCTCAGTCCTAAAGCATGCATTCGTTGAATGCAGAAACCCCACTCCGTTTTATTGCTGTCTTAAAGCCCTATCATCCGCCTGCATGCTCTCACCATGTGTGAGACAGCCAGTCCTTATTTCTACATCCTCGTTACTTTAAATTGTTGATAGAGATTCTTTTATTTTCTCATTTCGTTTCATGCTCGTCCTTTCCTCCCTTTAAATTGTTTTAGGATGATTTCATTAACTCTATATGCTCCAAGGTAATAATCCAAGATACTTTTAATTTCGTTGTAGTATATGTCGGCTTATTTGTTTTAGGATGAGTGTGTATGTGCAGCATCTGTCCTTTTGTTTTGTTTTATACGGGGTGTAGTACATGTCAACGAATCTATATTAGCAGTGGGTTGGCTTGTTTCTCCACACTATGTATGTCCTCTATAGCTTGTGTATTGTAGAAGCAATAAAAACCACTTGTGGCAGGTTATTTATTAAGTACCAACCATGCCATAAGGGCGATGGATGACTTTTCGTTACTACAATTAACTCATTATTTTTTTTTGTTTGAAATGGATTTCAAGAAAAGAATTCGCATGTGATGGTATGAGTGAGATGAAGGAAAACGTATGTTACGGGATATTGGTTATCTGTTAATTAATTATTTGTCTCAAGCAGCGGCAATTGTGGTTGAAAGGGAAACGAAATGCTATGTTATAGAAAGTTCCTCATTGAAGAAACAATTATGTCAATTAGTTAAGTCATTTAGGTAGCTGATATGATATTGCCTTTAACTGGTATACATGAATCCCAAGTGAAACTTTATGGAATAGCTATATAACGAAAGAATCATATGATCATTTCCATTAACGTTTTAAAAAGCAATTTCAAATAAAATTAGCAACACAACTGTATTAATTAAAACTAGACGAAGAAAACTATAATCTTCAATGGCAAAGTGAAAGCATACCTGTCTGAATTTGTCAGTATAAATGATACTAACGATTATAATAGACTACTGACTAACGATTATAATAGACTATCAAACGGATCAAAAATTTTGTTGGATTTTATTAAATGATTCTATTCATTCTCATGTCATCTAAACAACTATTATATCATATGAGCCCTTGTTCTCAAAAAAATCATTTCCAGCACCTTTGAATAGCTTAACAGGTAAGTCCGGCAGTTGAATTTTAACTTTATTTTTACTTCATCGCCTCAGTTTAATCAGATGGATGCAGGTTTTCGGTACCCTCATCGAAGTTAAATAGTTCATTCTGTCTGTTAGTCTTCGTCATATATCGGCAATTTACCGAAAATATTTTTCCATAGTCACCCATATCGGAAATAATATTTCCTTCGGATAGGTATCGTGAATAATCTTCGAGAGGGAACAAAAAATTTCGTGGGCGAAAAAGGTATCGTAAAAAATTCAGCCTTTTTGCCCTGAATTTATCCCATTGGCGCGTACATGGCGTAATCTAGAGGTTCAATTTTCACAAACATTTTTTTGTGTTTTATTTCAATTTAAAGTTCTTCACCTCCATAAAGAACACCCTTTATAAAAAATGCAAAAGTACATATGTAGATAAGGCATTGTTTTCTACTAACATTGCTTGTGGTAACTCCAAACGATTAGACTTGTGTCGTAGATCTCTTCCAATAAAAATTAATTCATTCTTTTTTAATTTCTCGTCTTCAAATCCAAGCTACGGTCTTTAACATGTTTTTTTTTTTCAAAGCATTACATTTAATGAGTTTTTGTCAACAAACTCCTATCAAAACATTCGAACATTACTTCGCATATAGTCCGGGGGAAACCCAGTCCGATGGAAATCCACGATAAGAGGAATTATTTCTCGGGAACAAAACCATTCCACATGGATGATTCGCAACACAGACTGCTAATCCCAAGGGTATATTAAGTTTGACACATACCTTGTAGCATAGAGAAATAATCGTATCGTCCGTCCGTTTTTTGGGCCCTATATTTTTAACTAAGAGGATGAAATTTCAGATCTAGGCTTTTGAGAAAAAGATACAGTACAAGTGCACAATTTTTTTAAATCCGCCCACGCCCACTTCATAACTTCGCAAAATTATATGAAACCCAAAAATTTTGTTAAGACCGAATATTTAGATATTTAGATTGTTTACAATTCACCCATACCCACCCACTTTTTGGGGGTTTTCTTATCAAAAAACCGATTTTGATGAAATTTTGTGTTCATGTAACATCAAACGTTCGAAGTTATCGTCGTATTTCAGTACAAAATGCAATATGGCCACACCCACTTTATAAGGGCTGCATAGGAAGGAGCATAGGTTATCATACGATCCGTTCCAGACGGATTGTAGCTTTTCTGTATGTTTTTTTTTTATAGTTTTGGTAGAACTTCCGTACTCAATTTCTGAGTAGATATCGTGGTATTCGATCGGAACGAAATTTGATATTACGGTATCCGTTCTGACAAAACATTATCGAAGAAATTTTTCGAGAAGGGGATGCAGTACTTTTTTTTTTTTTCTCAGTTGTTATGATTTTGTCTCCGAAGTTTGCCGACAGCTATTCGTCGCGGAGACATTTTCCGATTTTTCGTGGGATAAATACATTTATAGGCGTTGGAAATTTCTCTACGAACACAGATACCATGATATATTCAGCACTATCGTCAATAAAATACACCCCAAAATGTATCCCATTTCAAAAAATAAGTAACGTCAATAAATTTCAAATGAGAAAAAAAAATTGTCACGATAAAAATTAGTATCGTGAATAAATTTTCCACCGGAAAAGACCTTTTAGCCGTTTGACGTTTAAGTTGTCACAGACTTCTGGTGGGCACACAAACAGTGTTTTCGTATGAGAAGTCTTATCAAAAGTGAAAACAATTGTACAATGTGCGATATTTTTTATGAAAATGGCCAGAACATTAGAAAGAACCTCGAGCAGCGCTAGTCTAATCTCATGCTATTTTCCAACACTATTTTGTGTTATTTACAAAGATTGTGATAAATTCAAAGGGTTGGACTTATCGCTTAAACATCTTCTTATGAGACTTTGTTGACTTTTCTCCTCTTGATTTCGCTCCTCGCCTAACACTATGCTATACATTTTCTACTTATTTAATCTAGAATATATCCAAAACTTTAAATACAAAAGAAATATAAATAAAAAAAATGCGTCTATGATACTTACCAAAATAAACTAAATTCTCCGGCTCAAGGGAAACATTTACAAACATATTTCCAAGTATGAGCTTTTTGGTAAACTAGAAACTGATAATAACGGTGATTGACAACTGTCAAGACATTCGAAACTAATTTCGAAAACATGTTTTATGTCATGTATTGCAATTGGAATTTTATTACGATTCGTAACTTTTCCGGAACAATGACCATGATAAAGCTGAGAATCTTTCAATAATTTCGCTCGCACTTCTCATGCAGATTCTATCCTTTTCTTAGACTTACATAATAGCAGCCTATGGGGACTTCTGGTTGCTTATTGACTATGTATTGCTTTAGAATCAGGCAATAACAACGACTCAACGACTAACTAGTAAAAACAATTACCAACTTATTTTAGAATTATTACACCTAAATTACCATAACTCAATTGAATTTAGTTAATAGTCAACCTGAAGCAGTTCTCACCCTGGAGCAATAGGAAAGCAATTAGGAACACCACATTTGCTATTAATTTGCCCTCATATTGGGATGACAAGCAACATTGCTATATTCGGGACAGTTTTTCCCCTATAAAGTGCCTGTGGTTATAAACTCAGGGTATCTTCCAAGTAACTTGGAATGATCGTTCGAACACATCACATGCAACTATTAATTTACCAGCTTTACCTGAAATATCAAGTATTACTTATTAATAGGCATCATGTTACATATTAATAGTACTATTAGTCCTTCGTGGATCTAGCCCTTAATTAATATGTTTCTTAATCCAGTTCGATTCATAGCCAGCAACCTCCAGTTTCACATACTAAATCTTCTTTTTTGAACTACTATGGGCACTTTATTGTCTTTGTTATGCGGTGCTGTTTATCTCGTCCGGCGGACAGGCCATTCGCAATTCATTCATCATTGATCTAATTGAACTAAAATTACCCTTGTTTTGGTGCTGAACAAAAAGGAGTCAGCAACTGAATCAAAGCAATATTACCCTCGCCTTCTCATAGTATTCATAGTATTAAATTGAAGTAGTCATTTTGAACGTATCATATAAAGATATATGTAAATTTTTGATAATAACCAAAGTTACAGCTTTTACGACGCTTACTTTCTTCCTAACAACCGTTTGTCTGCATGTGTATGGTTACATACATATATGGTTTGGTGCAATCAATGAGAGCGAACGTTTCCTATTCAAGGCAGGTTAACAGCGCTGTTATTTTACAGAACCTGTCTGCAATAAGCAGCAACATTTTTCTTGTGTTTCGTCAAGCTTATCGCTTTCTTCCAAATCCATTTATCACATTAGCGCCAGTAAAATCATTGCTTGTTTATTTTAAAATTACTTTCAAAAGAAAAATTCATTGATTGCACGTTTATAAATACTTTTTAAAGCAACTCAAATGCATGTCCTTTACTTTTTAGACCTTTAGCATGACTTTTTTATCAGGATCAATGAAATCTAAGCAAAGTGTAAGATTTGAAATATATTTCACTTTTATAACGTTGTTGTGCACATTAAAAAGAAATTGTTAAACGTGTACTTATGAGTTCTTTCCTCTTTGAATAGGTTATATTCAGTCAATCATCTGATCTCATGGAACGACAATCATCAGCCGCTTCAAGCACAGAGGAAACATCAGGACCGCAGGGTGATTTGAGTAGTGGCTCACGTAGAGATGACGGTCAGCCCGACTTTACTGTCTTTAAGGACTTCGATTTCCTTGAGTACGAGGATAGTATAGCAGGGGAATCAACTGATAATTTCAATTGGGGTGTTCGTCGTCGTCCACTTTTCGAAGGCGATGGTGAGACTGTTGCAGCAGGCAGTTCTAAGGGTCACTCGAACTTAGATGAGAGTTACAGTGATAAGACTCCCATATTAAGCAAACGTAAGCGACAAACAGCGGACGATTCTTCGGATGAGGAAGTCGAATCAGAATCTCCCATAGACGAGGATCATCGACAGCCATTTCTCAAATCCCCATTCCATGTAGGACCACCTACATCATTGAGCTTGCGAGAGCGCCATCGAAGAAATTCTGTGTCCCGCAGCGATACAAGTGGCTCTAGTGCAGGGGATTTGGGAGATATAACACCATGTAATGCGTCGCCTCACTTGCCAGGTCTGATTCGCTTTGGTGCTCCGATACGGGATGAAGCAGAAGAAAATTGGCGAAAACAGCTCCAGACAATGCTGGTTAATCAACCATCCGCTCATGCTCCTGACTTGTTGCTTCAACTGCATAAAATGATTAAGGAGCTCACACTTAAGTCCATCAGTATTACCAGAGAATCTAAGAAATTCTTCTCTGGCATTGGAGCGCAGTTGGGAAATCAAATTTCTCAATTTACAGATTTGCTAAGCTCCAGAGCAGATCCTCCGATGATTTGGTGCAATCAAACTCAACCAACTACTCCACGTCTGTTTGAGACACTACGTTTCAATGTTCTTGAAATTCAGGAGCATTTGGAAACATTTTTCGACCGCAAGGATCAAGTCTTAGAAGTATGTTCGATTTTTTTTTAAAGGCGTTACACAAATATAAATCTTATAAAATAATTGCAGTGTCTTGATTCCGTGAAAACGTCTTGCAAATTATCTTTGTTCACTGAAGTCGTTGATCAATCTGGAGCAGAAGGTTCAAGCTCTGGGAGTTTTATGCCATTCGATTCAGCTACTGCGGAGATCGTGTTGGACTTAGGACGAGCCCTATATAAGCTGATGTTCCAATTGCTGCTTCTGATTGAGTCGAATCACAAAATCGCTTCGAATGTAGTAAACAACTATCGGCACAACGAAAAGGTGAAATCAATTATTTTTCATAGAAACTTTATTTTAATCGTTTTTCTTACAGATGCTGGATATATCTGAATTGTTCACTTTGGTTCGTGAGACACTGGTGCGTTCCATCAACGAGTCTGAACAAGATTCGTTGGACACCTCTACGTCCACGGAAGGGGATCATACACCAACTCCTTCACCAGGACTCCCAATGACAAGCGCTGAATTTGAAACTACACTGCATGAATTAATGGATAACCAAAAGTGGTCGGACGCAGTTGCACATGTACGACAGTACAAACGAATGTCACATTTATCTGTTTCCAATTCAAATTTGTCGATATTTCCATACACCAGTTTGGACAATCGTCTGAGATATGATGATGTTCTATTTATACTTAATATTTATTCACAAAGACTCCTAAAGGATCGGACAGGTAAAACAAATATAGCGTAGTTTTAGTGATCCTTATCTACTAAACATTTTTCTTAATTATCTCACAGATGCTTTTATCATTTCAAAAACAAGTTCGGAGCTCTTTGAAGTATATGCAATTTTATCAGAAAATCTTTATCAAGTATCCAGTGCTCTGACATCAATGGAAATTAATATGAAAAGTTTTTCTGGAATCTCGACAACGTCTAATCGCGAAGGAAGTGACATTGTCACAAATCTTTAAAAAGACGATCTTCGCTTAATACACTTTAAATAAGTAAGATACATAAAAATCATGCACAATTATAAATAATTTGTTGTTTTTAAAAACATTCAACTTAGCGTGTAAGATTATAGGATTCAAGTTTCTTTTAGCATTTAGACAATTTAGATACCGAAATTCAATAAAGAACTTTTAGATGTGAATGGTTTTGTGTATTTTATTGGCTTTGATGAAGAATGTAATCCGTGAGCTTATATGATATGTAACAGAACAGAACTTTGTGTACATAGTTTTCCATTACAAATTCAATCAATCTTTCTTGGTATCGCTGCTTATGGTGTATTGCTGCCGTTTTAACTAGATACTTACCTAGAATTTGTGAGGCTTGAATTGTACCTTTAAGCATTCAAGTATAATTTTAGCTGCCTCTCATAAATGAACAAGCTTCTTCTACGTACGGTACAGGTGAAAGTCCTGAATAAAGTCTCATTGGTTGATTCGAAAAGTGTTCTTAATGTTTGGATTTTGTCATGCGGGCATTTGTCACGCTCTCGCTGAGATGATTACCAGCCTCGATGCATCAGCTCCTATCCTCACACTTGGAAGATGATAATGTTGATTTTAAAATAAAATAATATTACAAGAAATGTACGAGAAAAGTATAATTCAGCTTTATTGCAGTGAATACATATTCGAAAAACAATAACAAACCCACTTTGGGCAATATGACAGGTTAATCATGTAAAATTTAACAACTTAAAGAATTCAATTCCAGTGTGAGCATTTTCTCTATTTATTTAATTTTTGCACCTTTAGTGATTATCCATATTCACCTATTTAAAAACAATCGAATCTCATGTTTTTTTTTTCAAAATTGTTTTAAGCTACTATTACACGGTCAACGAAATCAGTCAACGCGTTGACTCTCTGACGTCAAAATGACGTAAAAATGTATCCCAAATCGTTCACGTCTTGTGATCATCAACGTAAAACGCCGTCAATGCATTGACGACTACGTTGAGTGCCGCATTGACGCGAATATTCGGGTCAACAAGTTGATTATTTTCGTTGGCCGTGTAGGATGATTACATTAATGCTTTTGATACACGTTGACAGATTATTAGGTTTGCTCGTCAGCGCATTGACCGTGTTCCAACTTTGACATGGCAGGATTTTTTTGCCGTGTCAACGTTACGGGTGCTTTCTTAAATGCAGTACTGCCTGCTTTGTGTATCAGCAACCATTCCTAAATGTAAACTCAAAATGATGACACATCGCATTACGTTCCTAAATGCATTGTGAACCAATACACTGCGCAAAGAAAAGCAAACAGCACATCGTGAACTAACACGATGCAAATGGTATTTGTTATTTCTACCCTTTTTGGATTAGCTTTAAAATATATTTCGTGAGTATTCGGTAGTCACCAGCAACACAATTGTTTAGGAAGTGATTAATTATCTGAGTTGCAATTAGGTTATTACACATTGTTTCAGATTTCCAAAAAAATGAATTGTGCGCATCGCATAACATTCCTAAACGTCATTATTCACAACGCAACAGAATGCGCATCGCATACTGAAAGCATCGTGTGTTTGCAGCATGGATGCAATGTGCAGTCACAATGCGCATTTTGGCTGAATTTAGGAAAGCAGCCTACCTGGGTTTAAGTCATGATCATGATGACTATTAACTATCGCAAATCACCTTAAACGATTCCACTCTAGTTCTCACTCCCATCAAATTAAAAGATTATTTGCTTTTAGTTTATTTTATTTGAAGAAAAATAATTTTAATACAAATTATACTGGCTTTAGTTAATAAGCAAACACCGAAAATAATAAAAAAAAATTCTTTGCAGTTAAACAAAAAAAAAATTAAAGCGGTTGGCTGTATTAGTAATTCATAACATGATTATATCTTGGAGTCAGTTTTGGTCACGGATTTGAATCTAATTTATTTCCCATTGAAGTTCATACCGGTTGAGAACAATAACATTTTTTTGTTCTTTTTGTTTTTCTTGCTGCCAGTTATGTTCTCATTTTTGTTGGTAATGATGTTCTTCTGGCTAATCGCCTCGGCCAAAACATCTCCCAAATTCGGTGGTGGATGAAATTCTTCTCCACATTCATTTAAAGAATCGCTTTCACTGTATCGATCAGACATCATCCTTGGACGAGTGGGGATAGATTCCTTTGCCCAAGTAAATTCTTTTGAAGTGTTTGGTAAACTTGATATTCCGCCCAATGATGGCCAAAATTCTGTCTTTGGAGAACCAACCGAATTCGCGACTGATGAGTATGTATTCCGCTTTGATGTGCTCGATTGAACCGGTACATCAATGGCTTCGGTGTAGAATTGATTAGGAGAAGAAGATAGAGTTTCCTCGAAGCCACACTAAAAATATAACAATCACAAAAATATTTTCGAGTTTAAAATCTAAAAATATCTACTTAATGTTAAGATTTTAAATTCACAAAAATTCATTTACTCACCGTGGGAAATTCATGCGAGGAAGACAAGTCAATATTAGCCGTGCTTGAGAGAAGTTTTCCCATTTGTCTATCATTTATCGCGTTTATTTGTATTTCACGCCTTTTTTCATCTCGATCTCTCCTTAAACGTGCCTTTTTGCGCTGAAGAATATCATCTGACAAAATAATTGTTAGAAAAAAAATTTAATACAATACCAATAGACGTCACCTTTGAATAGATACATAACATCCTCTGAAACAGCTGGAGGCTCCAACTGCACCTCAACCACTTCAAAATGGCAAGTTAGTGGCAAATGTCCAAGACACGTAAATTTCCTTCGGTGACCTTCATCCATCGAATGATGCTCTTTCTGAAGAATCTTTGCGTTAATAAGCAATGGTGCTTGATCAAGTGACCCATAACAAGCTTGCAACATCTTCACATTCAACGGGTGGAGGAATATGTTTTGCCCGTCCTCAGATTGATAGAAATAGTAGTATTTAATACTCTGCCCACTTTCTTCCCCTGACTTGGAACTTTCCGTTTCCTCACTCTCGCCAATTGAGCTTTTTTCTCTTACATAACAATTTTCCATATTAGGAGCCAATTTTTCAGCAATTGTGCGCTCCATATTCAAATCAATTTCTTTGCTTAGCTCCGTTTTTCTTTCTTTTAACAAATCCATTGCTTGTTGTGTAAATACAAACTCAGGACAATTATCTTCACTGTTGCAGGTTGCCAATTCCTGCTGTTCTCTTTCAATAATTGACAAAACATCAGACCGGTTGGCCACCAAGAATTTCGCAAATTTAGCTGCGTCGTCATTTGTTGAATACAAAGGAAGCTCGTCGTTTGTATGTGAACTTTTATACTTTTCAATGAACAATGAACCCTTTTTACGCTGCATCAAGTGCAAATTTATATAATCTCCGACTCTAAAATTTGTCTGTTGGACAATGGTTGTGCTTTTTAAATCATTCGTGTGTATGGACTCATAACAAATGGGACACTTGCGCCATGTTTTATCAGATAACGCTAAATAATGAAGAATACAAGGCCAGCAATATGCGTGACCACAACGTGTCAATTTAGCGGCCACAGGCGGGTACAAACATATTGGACATTGGGGCTCCTCTGTCGTCTGAATATTTATCTGCTCTATTAAATCCCAATCGATCAGTGTATCTGGTGACGATGTTATCTTCGGCTTTGCCTTCCAGTTAACAACAAATTGGAAGCTACAAAATAAATTTTAATGTTTTTTCTAATAAATACTGGATGATTTTATAAAATTGTTAGATTGTGTGTAGAATGCATTAAGGTTATTTGGTTGTCATAAATCGGTGACGGAAAATTTATGATTATTGTCTTAACCTTAAGCCCGTATGATACTACATTTTTTCCGCATTTTTATTGCTCTGAAAATGAAGTTAGAGCAGTACGCAAAATTACCTACTGAAATTCCCATTTGGTTTAAGTGTATACGCACTAACCTTATAAATGCGAAAATGTCAAAAAAAATGCATTAAAAATGTATCTCAAACTACATTTTTCAGCCACTGGCAGCTTTTTTTTTGACATTTCTGCATTAAAATTATACGTTTGCCATTTGCGCCTGTTTTGCTGTCTAGCTTTATTTGAAAATAAAGTGTGACTCATTTGATTTGTGTATGTTGCTTTGCAAAATGATTGCTTTCCTTTTCTTAAAAAAACGTGTTTTCTCTTTTATGCAAAGCTGAAAACTAATTTATTAAAAATGCGGAAAAAATGTAGTATCATACGGGCTTTACTATCCTATACTTCTATAATCATACAGTCATTCCGATTACAACAGATAACACATGGTTCCGTTTTCGTACAGAAAATTCCAACGTTTATAAATGTATTTATCCCACGAAAGAGCAATACCATTATATGAAATCCTACGATTTCGTCCACATCGAACAAAATTCCGTTCCGATGCGATACCATGATAAGTCTGAGGAAGATTTAAGAATTGCTCATGTAATAAAGTTGCATACAGCAGAAGTTGACGAAAATAAAGTTACCAACATCCACAACTTCTTCAGCAAAAATCATGTTAATAATTCTTCTCAATAGAGTTGAATGAAAATAGAGAACGTACATAAGTGACAGGAACGTATCCATCTGCACGGACGTTTCGGCGGAACCGACAATAGCACGTTCGATAAGCGGATGGACAACACTAGGTTCGCAATATCAACTACTTATAGTTAGTACTACTTATTTTTATTCCATACCTACCTACCTACCTAGCTCTCTCGGGAAACTACCTAAATACTTTAAACGAACTTCTACACAAAACTTTAGGCAGACTTGCTAATTGGACGGTTCGGTGTGTTTTGGGTCTAAATCCCCACAAAACTAAACTATTACTCTTCTCCAGGAAATATAAAATGTATCAACTTAACTTTCTCTGACAAAGCAAAATATTTGGGTCTTATCCTGGATAAGAAGCTAAACTGGAAACCTAACATTCAAGAAAGAGTCAAGAAGTCAAAGTAGCAATTTTCCCTTGCAAAAAAGCTTTTGGAAATAGATGGGGTCTACAGCCTCACTAGCTCTACATGCCAGTCATTAGATCGATACTCACGTTTGGTGTGATTGTCTGTTCCACAGCCTTGGAAAAAGCTATAAATCATCTAATCATCAATCTAAGGTTCAGTGTACAGTTTGTCTGTGCATAAGCAAAGCACTATGTACAACTCCCTCTGCAGCACTAGACATCATATTTCATCTGACACTTCTTGATATATGTATGTATCTACGTAGCAAGCAAATGATAGCGAGTGGAGCCGTTCTCCTTGAAGCTTTCTTACAGTAGTCAAGAAAAGAATTTGGCCACGCTTTCTTTACTTACTTTAGGTGGCGCTACAGTCCGGGATGGACTTGGGCCTCAACCAACAAGCCTCTCCAGCCAGCTCGATCTTTAGCTAGCTGCCTCCAGTTTCGCACACCAAGTTGGTTGAGGTCCCTTTCCACTTGAGCGCGCCACCTTAGGCGAGGTCTTCCTCTACAGCGTAGTCCCTCTGGGGTAGATTCGAAGACTCTCCGGGACGGAGCATTATTATCCATCCGCTCTACATGACCCAACCATCTTAGTCATTGTATTGGAACTCTTCTAACTAGGTCGATGTCGCTATATAGCTCGTACAGCCCATGATTGTATCTTCTTCTCCACTCTCCGTCTATGCGGACCGGACCAAAAATCCCTTAACTATTTTTCTCTCATAACAACCCAGAGCGTCCTCATCCGTTCTTGACATAGTCCATGCCTCTGCGCCGTAGAGCAGGACTGGGATGATCAAGGTTTTATATAGGAATACTTTAGTTTATCGAGAGAGGGCTTTGCTAAACAATTGCCTTCTTAGCCCAAAGTCAACTAGTTAACTACCTCAAGGTTATATCTGTCGAGGGTGACGTTCTGTCCGAGGCGTTGGTATTGTGTGTCCTTTTTTGTTGACAGCATATACTTTATTTTGCCCTCATTAACCGTTAAACCTATCTTAGTCACTTCCGTCTCAATGCTCACAAAAGCACTACTGACACCACGCTTTGTTCTTCCGATTATGCCAATATCATCGGCATATGCGAGCAGTTGTACGGACTTTTGAAAGATTGTGCCTCTGATGTTGGCGTGAGTTCTGCACAATTCTTTCAAGAACGATGTTGAAGAAATCGCATGACAGCGCGTCGCCCTGTGTGAATCCTTTTTTGACATCAAAGGTCTCGGTGAGGTCTTTCCCAACCTTGATGGAGCAGCGTGCATTCTCCATCGTCATCCTGCACAACCGGACGAGTTTGGCAGAGATGCCAAAACTAGACATAGCTCTATATAACTGTTCTCTATAGATGCTGTCATAGGCGGCCTTGAAATTGATAAAAAGATGGAGTATCGATTTGAAATTCCTGGGTTTTTTCCAAGATCTGCCATAGTGTGAAAATTTGGTCAACAGTGGACTTTCCTGGCCTAAAACCAGACTAATATGGACCAATCAGATTGCTGACAAAAGGTTGTAAGCATTCACACAGACAGCGGATAAGGCGACTTTGAGGAGACTTATTCCTCTATAGTTGGTGCAGTTTAGAGGGTCTCCTTTCTTGAGGATCGGGCAAACAATGCTGGATTTCAGTTTAGATATCGCTATCTTAACTTCATCCAGGTTGGGTGGACGGAAATGTTGTTCAATCGCCCCGATTGAATGGTTCATTCTGCCTGACAGCGGAATTTTGGTCATCGTCGCCGTTATACAGTCTGCAGAAGTAATATTTCCATATCCTCAACATTGACTGCGATTCTACTACTAGGTTTCCTTGTTCGTCCCTGCAGGCTTCGGTTCTGGCTTTGTAGCCTTGACATGTTCTTTTTACCTTCTGGTAAAACTTTTGACCCTCATGCAATAGCATCTCTCTTTCCTCAATCACGCGCTTCTCATGCTCCTTTTTCCTTCTGATAAACCAGTGCTCATCCCTTCTCTTCTGCTCGTAGAGCTCACGAGCAGCTCTGGTCCTTCTATGCAGTGCCGCTTTAAATGCCATTTTTTTTCTGCATTTGCGTGCCGACATTCTTCGTTGAACCAGGGGTTTCTTTGTGGAGGTCGAGAGAAACCCAGCACATCAGATGCGGCATCCCTGATGGCTTTTTGGCAATGTAGCCACTGGTCTTCAGTACTTGATGCTGGCGGCATAGAACCCCTTGAGAGATTAAGGGACACTCGATCGGAAAAGGCTCTGGCGATCTCTTGCGATTGTAACTTTCCGACGTTAAACTTTCTCACAGTATTTCCTTGTCTTCGCGATGTTGTGGATATCCGCATCCGTACCTACAACAAGGTAGTGGTCCGAGTCGATGTTCGCTTCTCGAAACATTCGGACATCCATCATACTGGAAGAATGCCTTGCGTCGATCGCAATGTGATCAATCTGGTTGATGGTTGACTGATCCGGAGATCTCCATGTTCCTTTATGCATATTGAGATGTGGGAATCGCGTGCTAGCTAATACAAGATTTTGCCCCACTGCAAAGTCGATTAGCCTGAAATCGTTTTCAGAGGTTGTGTCGTGCAGGCGACAGTACTACCAAAGATGCTCTCTCCTCCTAGCTTTGCGTTAAAATCACCCAGCACAATTTTATCATCATAACTAGGGCACTGCTCGGCCACGCTTCCATTCTGAATAAATTCAAAATATCTCCCGAAAACACGGACCACCCTACGTCTAAATTTTGACAATAATTTCCTCATTACCATCCCTTCCAGAACGCTACTTGCAAACTAAGATTCAAACTGGATGCCATCGAGAGTACATATGTATTTAAGAGAGAAGTGACTTTTTCGATTTGTGGGCGCCGCGGCTCAAGTGGTTAGTGTGTTGGACTACAGAGCGAGGGGTCCCAGGTTCAATCCCCAGACAACACCTAAAATTTCTTCGCGATCGTGTGACAAACACCCGAGAATAAAAATGTCATGAAAAAGCTTCTCAAATAAACAATTGCCCTTCGGACACGGCATTAAACAGTAGGCCCCTTCCATAAGTGTAAAGAATATAACACGCACAACACGAATGGTTGTGAGAAGCTAGGCCCTGGGTCCGATGGACCTGTTGCGCTAAGAATTTGTATTTTAGTTCTTTAGTTGTTAACCCAATCGTTTGAAGAGAACGGCGAGCTGTCGGTCGCTGTCGCCCGACGGATATGGATGCAATATCAACTTTTTGCAGTTTTTTTTGTATTCAAAACATACATATGTATATACATGTTTCGTTTGTGCCATTTTGGAGATTTATAACACACAATTTTACGGAATAAAATGATAAAAACAAATTCTGAAGGCCGTTAAGTAGCTGATCGACTAACCGATGGATTTTATAATTTTTGAATTCGTGTCCATATGGCTGACACTCTGACCTACATATGTGCATAGAATATCGATTATATCAAAGAGTGGAATTAATATAATAGAGGTACCACCTCCCGCATAAAGATGAGTTCGCCCAGTGGTCTGCCCAAAGTTCGTGTTTCCAGTCATTAATCAGACTAGAAAATTGTCGATAACTAGGGAAAGAAACCTCCTTGGGAACAGACTTTCACTGCAGAACAGACACCGACACTCCACGAGAGGAGAAAGTAATTATTTGACTTTCCTGATTACTCTTCGTAACGAGTTGTAGCCAGTATTATTGAACGCGACCTTGGTTTCTAAGAAGGCACATTCAAAGCTATTTTCTTGGAGCAGAGTGCATCTTCAATTTTTTAAGGAGATGCAGGAGAGCACTTTCCAGCGACTTGCATTTTCTGTACACAAACTGACTCGAGTTCAGAGGGGTGATAGAGCTAATCGGAACCTAATATAAATGTCAATGAGTCTCTCCTTGGTTTTGAGTACAAATGATTTAGCTCTATTGGATTTAGGCGGCACTTGAGGATAAAAATCACACTTATCTGTCTCCAGGTGATCGGGATCCCCAGTTCGATGAGTTTACCTTTTGTAAAAACGGTGAAAATAAATGGGCTTTGATTGTTTTTAAAGAGGCTATTCATCATATTCAATTGAACCGCACTCTCCTTTATGATGTTTAGAATGAAGTCGTTGCGTTAGTTGTTGTTGCAACACATACTTCAACTGATTGAAAGGACCGGACTGACAGAAAACGAAAAAAGTCAATTTTTTCGATTTTTCAATGATTAGTTGACAGATTTGAAGAAATCGTTCAACTGATCGACAAACTTGCCTACAGATGGATTATTTGCTAATAGACTATCAAAAAAGTGAGCTTAGGGTGTTCCGGCAAAGTAGAATTTAACCATTACTTTTTTCATGTGCAGAGATAGAAGTTTACGTATTCATACATACACATCTGCCTAAAAATGTAGTACTTACTTCGCTTGTAAGAATTGCTCCTTGTTGTACTTATGCTTCCTTACTTGGGGGCGATTATTTCCATTTTTACCGAAGACATTCAGTCCACTATAGTTGTCAAACTCCCTGGGACCATAGTGGAAATTTAGTAGATGGTTAAGATTCTGCTTCTTGCTGCCAGCTGCATAAACAGAATTCAATTCGTACTCAAAGTGGTCTGGTCTACCACTGCCCGAAATTTCAAGAATTGAATTTTCATCGAATGCTAGTCCGGAGCTGGCAGAAGGCACGTCTTCAAATGGTGTTTGGCTGTTGCCGAACCCGGGGGGACAGCCGCGAGCCTTAGGCCGTTTGTCAACATTGGGCCGTGTTTTTGCTGGGCCACACTTATTGCTGCGTTGACTGTCGTTCTTCGATGCCGTACAATTGGGATTTTCACGACGACGCGAGTTCTTGGGCCAAGGTTTGTTAGAGTATAGTTCTGCTGTGAGAGAACATCTATATTCTTTAAAAAGTGACGACAATATAAACTTACGTACCTGAGCTCTTGCGTGAATCAGAAGACAGGGCCTTGCTGGAACCCTGTCGATAATATTGTTGTTTTTTGTCCATTACTTAGTTGGTTAAAATTAAAATTAAAATCAAAAGAAATAAAACGCCTAGGAAAAATATAGACTGACGACGAATCTAGTTCGTGGATTTTTCCTCCACATGGAGTTTTCACTTTCAATTCTTTGAGTTGATACATTTTATTGAGCCATGATTATTATGCACAATACAAATGAATACTTTTGTATTTTGTTGGTATATATTTTAGCAAATACGTTGAGAAATGGGTTAAAAGCTTATAAAATTTTATGGCGCTTTCACGCTTATCGACAATTAGTGCCGATTTTGCGAAAATTCTACAATTTTTGGGAGTGAATTAATTGGAAAAACTCTGAAAATCAGCCTCCGTAGCTGACTTCTTAAATGGCGACGAACAACAAGGAAAGGAAAATGAATTCGGAACGGCCGCAATAGAACGGAATCGAGCGTCACTGTTATAATTACTTCACATTAGTTTTAGTTTATGGTAATACAGTGTAATTATAGGAACGTATGTATTTAAAGATTAAATAAGTAAGTTTTATTTGTATTTCAAGAATTATCTGTGTACAATAAAATTATAAAGTGGGCACTGTGGTTAGTGAGTTGGAATACGGATCGAGAGCTTTCAAGATTAAATCCCCAGAAAACACCTATAATTTCTTACACGACCTCACCTCCCGCGTGAGACTGACAAACATACGAGAGTATAACTGTCACAAAGCTTCTCAAATAAACAAATGCCCTTCGAACACGCGAAAGAAAAACAAAATAGGAGACAACGCATTATGAGACTATGAAAAATTTTAGTAAATATGTGATAAGTGAGAAAAATCTATTTTTAAGAATTGTTTGTGTTCGATTTTTGACCTGATAGTGATAGGCAGCTGATTTCAGATGGGTTGAGTGGTTGTCCCCGCTCATCAGGGACACGCTTAGACCAAAAGAGAGTCCATTGTGATAAATGATTATGGTACCTTCGTCAAAGTGATTTAATTGGTGTCAAGTATACCCGCAATAACGTGACAATTTTGTCGCAGTATTTACGAAAATGTACTTCCTCACATTTTCATAATATTTGTTTGATAAATCGTGAAAAAATGGGTATTTTTTCACAAGTTCAAAGTTATCAGTGATACATCATATTTATTCCTGCGACAAACCCGCAACAGCGACAAAAAATGTGTATGCAGCGACACTAAAAAACGGCATTTCTCCTGGAAAAAAGACAAGAGTGCATTGTGTATGCCTTCAAGAACACTCACCATAAAGACAGAGTCGTCAAATGCTCATCAAAGCTCCCACGAGTTGCGACGCTAACTCCCATCACACAATTTGGGAAAGTACCAACATTAACAAATAAGGTGATTCTCTTCAAAATGTCTTAATTTCAACAAACTGGAAATTTCAAGCCAACATAATCAGAAAAAAAGATGATTAATGTTACCATATTGTACCCATCACTTGCTGACCTAGTTCTTAATTGGCTTATTTAAAAAAAATAAAAAAAAAAACATCTGTGTCAGATCACTTCCGCATTAGATACGACATTGAGATCTCAAGTAACTCAATCACCCTTAGTTGTAACTGATCCTCTTCAAACATTGACTCTCAGCAAATACTTAATGAAGAAGCCATTTGTAAGTCGCAAAAAAGACCGAGGGCCGTCATGTACTCTACGAGCAGAAGTAGAGTGACAGTCGGTGCTGAGAATATGGAAAAACTTCGTCTACATACGGCGAATGCGTCTATAACGGCGACGAAGATCAACATTCCGCTGTCAAACAGAATGAACCATTCAATCTAGACGATGATATCCAAGACTTCAGTCCACCTAACCAAAACGAAGTGTGTTTAGCAATATCCAAACTTAAGTCCAACAAGGCTGCTGGACCTGACGGCTTACCGGTCGAGTATTTCAGAGCAGCTGAAAATGACCTGCTAGAGACTCATTTCAAAAATTTGGTCAGATGGGTGTATGTCTGATGAATGAAATCTCAACACCGTTTGGCCGATCCACGAAAAATGAGACCCTCTCAATTGCGCCAATTACAGAGGTATAACTCTCCTAAACATCGCGTACAAGAACCTATTTGCCATATTGTGTGAGCGTTTGAAACCGTTCATCAATAACCTCATTGGGCCCTATCAGTGTGGTTTACACTTCGATAGATCCTGGAAAAAGCCCAAGAAGTCCAAATCGATACCCACCATATTTTCATTGATTAAGGGCGCATATGGCAGCATCTATGTATATAGACGAGCTATACAAAGCCATGTCTAGTTTAGGCATGCAGGATGACGTTGGCGAATTCTCGCTGCTCCATCAAGGTCGGTAACGACCTCACCGAAACCTTTGATGTCAAAAAAGGATTTAGACAAGGTGACGAGCTGTCATGTGACTTCTTTAACATCATACTTGAAAGAATTGTGCGAAACTCACAAGCCAACACCGGAGGCACAATCTTTCAAAAGTCTGTGCAACTACTAACTTACGCCGACTATATCGACATAATTGGAAGAACACAGCGAGCTGTATTGAAACGTGAGCTGCCAAAATGGGTTTAGCGGTAAACGAGGGCAAAACCAAATATTTGTTGTCAACAAGAAGGGACACATACCATCGACGAATTGGACAGATTGTCACAATTGACAGCTATAACTTTGAGGTAGTAGGGGAATTTGTCTACCTTGGCTCTGCTATCAATTCTAACAATAACACCTCGGCAGAAATAAAACGAAGAATAACTCTTGCCAACCGCTGTTTCTTTGGGCTGAGAAGGCAATTGAGTAGTAAGGCTCTATCCCGAACAACTAAGGAGACTCTCTGTAAGACATTGATCATCCCAGTCCTCCTTTATGACGCTGAAGCACGGACTTTATCAAAGGCGGATGAAGATATCCTGGGTCGTTTCGAGAGAAAAATTCTTCGTAAAATATTCGGTCCCGTTTGCGTTTGGAGGAGAAGATTCAACGACGAATTATACGAGCTCTACAGCGACATCGACCTAGTCAAATATGATGCTCTGAACGAAAAAGAAACATGCATTGAGTGCTCTGAACTAAAGAAGAAACACATTTTGTTTTTTGAAAACTTAGGGTCTGCTTTGAACCAATAAAGAAAAACGCCTATCTGTAAGAAAATGTACCCGTAATAGCACAACTTAAAAAGTTTGTATTTGTCTTACTGTTTGACTTTGCATTGACGGTACTTAACGGTGCATAGTTATGCATTTGATCTGGCAGCTTTGCATATACTAGATTATGCACATTGCGGTTGAGCGTTTACTCTTTTGAACATCCATGGCTATAAAGAACATTATGAACCAAAACGAACTGCATTATCGATTTGTTTCGTTTTCTTTTCATTTCATTTTTGACATTCAATAATTTTGTGTCATTTTGGTGAGATAATAACAAAATAGAACCTTGGCCGAACGAGAATACTAGGAATAATCTCCAGCAAATATGAGCTTCCGACATGCAAAAGCCAGGCAACCTGAAACAATCCGGACAATTCAGAAAGATGTAACCTACACAAATGAGCTGTGTGAAGACTTGTCGGACATACTTCGCATGACTGGCCCTCGCAATTGGATAAAGTACAACAATGTCTGCAAGCTTATTGCCGAGATCGTGTACCACGGATTTGCGTCAGTAAACAACCTACAAACCCTAGGAGAAGAATACACTGGGATTATTCAAATCGATTCCAATTATATGTCTGTGCCATCGAAAGTCGTAAGAATGAGTTGACCATTACTAGTTTGCCAATAAGTAACACATCACTTTTAGCTTCAGTTATCGGCTATTATACTCGAATTTGGTGGAGAGTCTTTGTACATAAAAGTACTTCAAAAGCTGGAGAGGGAGATCAACAGCAATGAGCAAATCGTCCCTGTAGCCAAAGAAAAACTACGAAAATTCTTGCAGGGCATGAGAAACTCTACTTCCTACCTGAAGGCTCTGCATAAGACGATATTTTATCTGAATTCAAGCAAGTACCAGATTTCGAAGAGGGTGACTGGTATAAACTATACTCTAATAAGACATTGGATGCAACCTGACCATTCGCTATATGGTTACAGAATCCTTGGATGGATTACTTGTCTTCAACTGGCTATTACCCTCGCAATTAATTCTTTCGACGCTTGGAAGGAGTCGAAAAGAAAATCAACCGAAGATAATAGTAGTAATCAAAGGCTTGCACGGGTAATAGGAAACAGCAATAGTGAAGCACCGCAGTGCATTTTATGTTTAGAACCCCGGATCAATACGAGCTTAACTTCGTGTGGACACCTCTTCTGCTGGCATTGTATACTGGAGTGGCTAGATGAGCGTGATGAGTGTCCATTATGCAGGGAGGTGGTTAAAAAGTCGAATGTGATTCAACTGCGTAATTATATTTAAGGTTACTGAACGTTTATAGGTGATTTTTTTTGGTGTGGGTTGATATTTAATTGAAATTATTAAAATGTGCAAGTTGTGCAAGAGTTCGATCTCAGGAAAGCCTAGTTATTAGTATGTAACTTCGTTTGGGATTCGCCGCTAATTTGTGTGTCACAATAATACCGTTTCAGGGACTTACTATGAATTGGCATGCTTAAGCTTTGGAGATTGTAAAATCCTTACAGTGTACATATATTGTTTGTTTTTTATCATAAATAATAATTTAGGTATATGATTTTATAAAAAAAGGTCAAATAAATGATTTTGCATTAAAATATATTCGTTAACCTTCATCCGTCCCTAAAAATTGTTTTTCTAATAAAAACTAACCCCCCCATCTCCGCCCAAAGTGTACCTGACTAGTTCAGACACCACTCATGGAGTAATGAAACCTAACACCACCTGAGTTTCAACCACTACACCAGAAAAATCTGCCCTATCTTCTCTCTTCTTCCTTCCGACTTTACGCCGATCAATAAGAGTGCATACTCTTAGGCGTAAGTCAAAAATATCTCTTACGCTGTGTACTTGCATACATTATAAGGGTATTCATAATCCCTTGAGCGTAAGTACATTATAAAAAAAAAAAAAACTTACACTACATTGTCTTGCCATTCTCGTCCAATAAACGGAGAAGGAAAATATGCAATAACGCGCAGACAACTACATGCATATACAGTACTGGATAGATACGTACCTATGTATGAATTTCATGTATAACATCATAAATAATTCTAATGGGTCATTTTGACCAGAGGTACTGTAGCGTTACTTTTTTTACTATATGTACATACATAGGTGTACACAAAATCTAAAGTCACTTAATTTCAAAATTATGTATATGCCAAACTATAGCATAGTTTAGAATATATGTGAAAAGAAAATTGGTTTGGGTCAAAAAACACCCAAGGGACGGATGAAGGTTAATTTGGTGACAAGGAAACTAAGAAAAATACAATATGTACATACATTTATAGTCAGTCACCTTTGAAATACCTTATTCAAACAACTCTGTAGGAACATGGAATATAAGAAGCATGTACCAAACAGGAAAATTAGATAGTCGACGTACAATGGATTGGAAACGGAAGTATATACATATATCAAAAAACGGATGCACATTGTACTATGCATGCGATGACACAAACCAAAACAGATACGGGGTAGCAATTTTAATTACAGAAAAACTTAGTAAATCCGTCACAGGAGTAGTTTACTTATCTTAGCGAGTAATATTAATGCAACTCGAAGCTAAGAATACTATGATTAACATCATCCAGGTGTATGCTTCATACATATACGTATAGATACATTTATACGCCTTGGAAATTTCTGTTCAAAAACGGATCCCATGAAAGTGTTAAGTTATACAATAAGTTGTAATCGAAATTATGATTCGAAAATGTTTCGGAACGGATACCCGAGGCAAATTTTTCATTATACATATGTACATATGTACATTGTTGCAGCAGAATCTTCGTCATCATCATTACCACCTTCATCATCGTCATCATCTCCTTTATTCAAATTAAATATTGTACTACTTCACTTTGTATACTTAAATCTGGCGCCTAGATTATACCATTCACCATATTTAATTGATTTTGGCAATTCGTCACATAAATTCAAACTTTTGAAATAACGTAATGTCTCTCTTAACCCATTTGCGTCCAAATAAAACCTCGCGGTGGAAATAACAAAATTTTATTGTTATAAGAAAATAATAAAAGCATTCTCTTTCAACGCATAAAGTTTGCATGCACTTTTGGCATTGCCAACGTGCTTTTTTATGACACACGGTACATCTTAGTTGCTGGGAAAGTTTTTTTTTTTATAGTGACTGACCCCATCATACTGCAAACTTGGCACCACAGGAGCTGTTGGACGCAAATTTTCACTACTTGTGTGTCTCAAATAGTGACGAGCAATGTAGCGACGAAATTGAAGCTGACCTAACTTGTCATCATTCTAGATCCAGCATGTACGTGAACAAAACCCACCACCATTTTTTGCCGCGTATAGTAGTGCAGTGCAATGAAATTGATTGATCAGCTTGATCTACACCATCCATACCCTTGTTGTAACTTTGAAAAACATGCGGAATGCCAGAGTCTACTTTTTTCTTCTCCACTGCGCTCCATCTCTTTACTTTCCCCAGAGAGAGGACACTATCATAGTTCGACCCCATGGTGCAGACACTGTTGTCCAGCCATCGGACGAATAAAATTTGGTTGATTTGGTCGAAACGATAGTCAAAATCAGCACGGTTTTTCTTTTTTTCCTTTCCTTCACTCCAACTAGAGGGCACTTCTTGGTTCTACCTTCGCGAACGGTATCAACAATTACCTTTGGAAAAAATAAGAATAATGTTTACGTCTGACGTTTCCACTGGCCCCAATTGGGAACACCGTTATAAAACTTTACCTTCTATAAACGATGTTCAACTTTCCTCTGATAATAAAATTTTATTTTATAGTGTACAATATATTTATGTAATTTTTGTAAGAAAACTAACAGATTTAGTGGAAAAACTTACAAATAAAAATTACTTATTTTATGTATTCATTGGTCATTGAAACAACTCCACAAGATGCGCGGCAAAATCACTTTTAACTATTCCTGATTAGTCTTTTGTCTAATAATACGTCAATAGCTTCTTAACCATCAAATGTCAACAAAAGAAAAAAGAAAAAACAGAAATATTAAGAAGTTTACGTTTGGGCACGGCGGGCGTATATGGGTTTTAAGCGAAAACCCACTTATCAAATCATTGTATAAAAACACACCAAGAATTAAAGCTTTTGAATTTGTATTTGAAAACCTTTAGTGGAAACTGTGGTCGTTTTATTTCCCACTGTTGGTAGTCGCAATTCTCTAACCCGTTGTCGCAACCATAAAATTGCTGTCTTTTCGTTAATCATCTCACCCGTTTGGCAATCGGTCAAACGCAACAACCAGGATCTACCTATACCTATTGAAATGTAAAATAGAGGGCCCGCGTTGACGGTCGCAAAAGTATCCGAACATTCATACATTTTTTTTTATTTTATTGCTTTGTTATAAAATGTAAACAAGGTAATGCAAAGCAAAGTATAATTTAAAACTAATACAGTTGCAAACGCATCGCAAGTTAACTTCTCGTATCAATTTTACTTTGTTAAAATGATGTAACAGCAGATTAATGTACAATTGACGTAACGTGACATAATAGCAGTCCTACAAGCAACGTAATGGTAAGAACTTCAATAAGTTTGACATTTCATAATAATTTTTGTTTTGGAAATTTATTTTCTTTACATTATAGTGTGATTTGTTTATTGGTGCAGTATTATTAAACCTTTTAACAGAAAGTTAAAATGTCCAGCTACTATTTTGTTATAGTCGGACACAATGATAATCCTATTTTTGAAATGGAATTTTCCAATGTCAGCAAGGAACTAAAGGCGAGGAGCTGATTGGTTTTATTTATCTTCATATTTTTAATGTTTGCTAAAATAAATTGCAGAAAGAAGATAATAGACATTTAAACCAATTCATCGCACATGCAGCTCTTGATCTAGTTGATGAGCATAAGTGGAAAACACCCAATATG
Organism: Xylota sylvarum; assembly: GCA_905220385.1. Lineage (NCBI taxonomy): Eukaryota > Metazoa > Arthropoda > Insecta > Diptera > Syrphidae > Xylota > Xylota sylvarum. The sequence goes on from LR999959.1 coordinate 40,319,387, forward strand.
CATCTCAAGTCCATAGATAAGTTTAACCAGTGGTTCGTTACCTCCTTTGTGACCGCCAGTCAAATAAGATTCATCATAGTCCACGACAATAAAAACGACGAGGGTATCAAGAATTTCTTCAACGAAATATATGAGACCTATATCAAGCATTCCATGAATTCCTTTTACAAAATCAATACTCCAATTAAATCGCCAATGTTCGAAAAGAAAGCCCAACTTTTTGGCAGAAAGCACTTGATATCGTAATTATTTTTATTATATTGTATAATTGTGAAAAACAGAATTGTTATTTAATAAATTAAAATTTCTAAAACAAAATTTTTACACTATAGATACGATAGGACTAGATGTCAATTACTCATGCACAAAGTGAAGTTTCGTGTACCAAGAGTAAGAAGACTAGTAAAAGTGGTACGAAATTTTTTATATCTGTTGTAGTATACAAAGCTCTTCCAAAGATCACCAGATCCAAATATTGCTCTGCTTTATTATTTCATATACATACATATGTTTCAGTTTTTTCGAATAAGCTTTAATAATAAATTCTATGCCATAGTGCCTGTTCGAACCAATGTGACTGGAATACCAAGTACTGAATGCTCTACAGTTCAGTACAGTACAATCTGGAGTTTCTCACTATATGCATTTGTGCTTCTAAGGTCAGAAGCAAGTCCTGGGCTATATTTATTACATTTTCTTTAAAGCTATCAGGATTCTCAAAAAAACGCTAAGCTAGGAGGTGGAAAGTGGTTTCCTATACTTTCTCATTCCTATAACTTCTACAGAAGTCATGTGAAAAGTAGCCCAGCCTTTTGGCATATTGCCCTATTACACAGTGTCCAGAAATAACACCGACAACATGGCTGTCTGTGATCACTTCAGTAGAACCAACTAGGCACTATGTTTCATATTAAGCATAGTCGAAATGTTGCAAGTAGAGAGATTTTCCATCCATAGTTGGTTTTTCTAAAAGCGTTCAGCTTTAGTAAGAGTTTACAAGTTTAAATGTTTCTTAAAAAGCTTTAACTACAAAGGGGACAACAAAATCTAATTTTTCCCAAAAATTTGGGGCCAGTTAGCTCGGTCCGTAGCTAACTCCTTCCAGTTGTGCACTCCAAGTTTGTTCAGATCCCCTTCTACTTGTGTGCGCCACCTAAGGCGAGGTCTTCCTCTACTGCGTTGTCCCTCCGGGTTTGATTCGAACACTCTTCGGGCCGAAGCACTGGTGTTCATTCGCTCTACATGGCCTAGCCATCTCAAACGACTGATGCGCAGTTTTTTGACTAGGTCGATGTTGCTGTAGAGCTCGTATAATTCGTCGTTGAATCTTCTCCTCCAAAGCCCGTCAACGCAAACGGGTCCGAACATTTAACGAAGAATTTTTCTCTCGAGGCGACCGAGGATAACTTCATCTGCTTTCGACAAATTCCATGCTTCAGTGTCATAAAGGAGGACTGGGATGATCAAGGTCTTATATAGAGTCTCCTTAGTTTTTCAGGATAGGGCCTTACTACTCAATTGCCTTCTCAGCCCAAAGAAACAGCGATTGGCAAGAGTTATTCTTCGTTTTATTTCTGCCGATGTGTTATTGTTAGAATTGATAGCAGAGCCAAGGTCGACAAAGTCCCTTACTACCTCAAAGTTATAGCTGTCGATTGTGACATTCTGTCCAATTCGTCGATGTTGCGTGTCCCTTCTGGTTGGCAGGTTCGATTTTGGCAGCTTCCGTTGTGTTCTACCAATTATGTCAATGTCTTCGGCGTAAGCTAGTAGTTGCACAGACTTCTTAAAGATTGTGCCTCCGGTGTTGGCTTGTGAGTTTCGCACAATTCTTTCAAGTATGAAAGTCACCTTGTCTAAATACTTTTTTAACATCAAAGGTCTCGGTGAGATCGTTACAGACCTTGATGAAGCAGCGAGAATTCTCCATCGTCATCCTGCACAGGCGAACGAGTTTGGCAAGGATGCCAAAACTAGACATGGCTCTGTATAGCTCGTCTCTATAGATGCTGTCATATGCGGCCTTAAAATCGATGAAAAGATGGTGGATATCGATTTGGACGTCTTAAGTTTTTTCCAGGACCTGCCGAAGTGTGAAGATTTGATCGATTGTGAACTTTCCCTGTCTAAAACCACACTGATAGGGCCCAATCACAATATGGCAGATAGGATCTTGTACGCGATGTTGAGGAGACTGATACCTCTGTAATTGACGCAATTGAGTGGGTCTCCTTTCTTGTGGATCGGATAAACGGTGCTGATATTCCATTCATCAGACATACATTCATCTGACTAATATTTAAAAATGAGTTGGTGTATGCTCTCTTGTTGGATTTAAGCTTGGGTATTGCTATCCTCACTTCACTTTGGTCAGGTAGACGGAAGTTTTGGCTATCGTCTATGTTGAATGGTTCATTCTACCTGACAGCGGGATGTTGGTCTTCGTCGCCGTTATAAAGTCTACAGAAGAAATTTTTCCATATTCTCAGCTCCGACTGTGACTCTACTACGAGGTTTCCTTCTTCATCTCTACAGGCTTCTGTACGGGTCTTGTTGATCTGACACGTTCTTTTTACCTGCTGGTAAAACTTCCGTACATTCTTCCTGGAGTATAATCTCTCAATATCTTCGATCGTGCACTTTCTGGCTCTTTTTTCTTCTTCACGAACCGCTCTCGTCCTTCTTTGCAGCGCCGCTTTGTATGCCTTTTGTTTAGCTGCATTTGCTTGACGGCATTATTCGTCAATCGGTTTCCTTCAGTAAGTAAGTAGCAATTTCTCTTTAATTTCCAATTCCTTACATCATATTTTTTGTTTTAAAACTGTAAAATATTATATTATTATTATTTTTATTTATTAAGTGAACATGAATGATACAAACTAATATACATTACAGCGCTAGCTACCAGGGCTTTAGGCTGGAATTTAAAATAAGGCCTAATACTTAAGGATCAGAAAAATCCCGATACGGGGGGGAACAGGAGGCCACTGACATCGTCGGAAATGACTCGTCTGAAACCACTCGGTCCACCCGTATCAAGGCATTCTTATTAAAATTAGATGCTGTTTTCTAAGCTGGTAATGAGTAAGACTTTATATACATTTTTTATATTTTGTTCTGAAGGAACTGACAATATGGAAACTAAATTTTTTTGGAATAAGATTTTACATACTAAATTTATTTTTGACATTCCAATGTTAAATGCTTTATACATAAGGTATTATCGGATTGGCATAGGTGGCAAGTGGGGGAATTTTCCTTGGTGAGTACATGGCTATGTAGTATGTCGATCCTACATTCAATTTCTTTGGAGGGCTGTGCACTGCAGTTGATTATCGTTCTTAACTATTTAATGGTGCCCACTTTTTCCACAACTATGTTGTTTATTCTCAATTCATTATTTTGCGTTTCTCGACTTTTATTAAATACTATAAATTTGGTTTTGTTTGCATTAAGTTTTAACCCGTATTTGTTACTTTCGGTATTGAGGTTGTTCATAATAATGTTCATCTCATTTATATTATTTGTCATTATTACTGCGTCATCTGCGTATCTTATGTTGTTGATTGCAAATCAATTGAGTTTTACTCCTACGTCTGGATATATTGACACATTATTAAAAATTTCCTCTGACTACATATTGGAAAGGAGCGGAGATAAGATGCAGCCCTGTCTGACTCCTCTACGAATCTGTATTTCTTCTGATTCTTCACTCTCTATAGCTACTTTTGCTGTCTGATTCTGTAGAGGTTCTCAATAATATTGGCATCATTCCTGTCTATGTTTTTGCTCCTTAGTATTTTCATCATTTTATTATGTTGTACTTTGTCAAAAGCTTTTTCGTAGTCGACGAAACAAACAAACACAGCTTTGTTCATTTCCAGGCTTCGCTGAATCTGCGTGTTAAACGCAAATAAAGCTTCTCGCGTTCCAAAGCCATTTCTAAAACCAAACTGTGAATTGCTTATAACTTCCTCTTCCTCTGTTGTAGATTCTTCTTTGAATGATTTTTAGGAAGTTTTTCAGTGTATAGCTCATCAAATTTATTGTCCTGTAATCTGAACACTTGGTTGGTTTATTCTTTTTTGGAAGAGTAATAAAAGTTGACTTTAACCATTCATTCGGGATTTTCCCGTGCTTGTATATAGTGTTGAAAATCCTCACTAAAATCTATATGTTATCTTCATCGAAAAGTTTAAGTATCTCATTTGGAATTCTGGCCCTGTCGCTTTTTGGTTTTTTGCTTCTTTTAGCGCTTTTTCGACTTCTTCTTTCATTATAATGGGACTTTCGGATCCATTATAGGGTTCTAGATGAGTATTTTCGTCCCAGAAGAGCTCTTCAATGTACGTTTTCCATTGTTCCAATTTTTCCTTTGTATTTAGCAAGAATTTTCCTTCACTGTTTTTGAGGGTATTAGATTCTTTTTTCCGTTCTACACCAGATATTTCCTTCACTTTTTTGTGTAGGTTGAAAGAGTGTGGCTTCTATCAAAACGCTCTAGCTCTTCGCATTGTTCTTGCAGATAACGATTCTTTGCCTCTCTTTGTTTTTGATTTCTCTATTAATTTCCTTGTATCTGCTTTGGTTTCTCTTATTTTCTCTTCTTTGTTCCATTAGGTGCAAAATTTCGTTTGTCATCCACTCTTTTTTCGCCTGTCGATTTCCTCTTATATGTTTCTTGCTGGTTTCGATCATAATTCGTTTACCTCTTACCATGTTGAATTTATATTCGTTTCAGTTATCTGAACTGTGTTTAGGTGAACGAGATTTTCGTTCAACTCTATCTTGAGGGTATTCAGTATCTCTTGTTCTATAAGTAGGTTTATTCTTAGTTTATCTTGTATAAAACTTTTTTGAACTCTTTTAATTTTTAAGCTAATTTTCGCTACAACTGGGTTATGATCTGAGCCTACATCAGCTCCTGGATAACTTTTTGTTGCTTTTACTATATTTCTAACTATAATATAGTAAATTTGATTTCTGACTATCGATTCAGGATGGTGTCTTGGTGACGTCCATGTGTATAATCTTCTTGGCGGAAGTTTAAACCAGGTATTCATTATACTAAGTTCATGTAATTGGCAGAATTCAATTAGTCTTTGGCCTCTTTCGTTTTCTACACCAAACCCATGATCTCCTACTACATCTTCAATCCTTCCTTGGATTTTAGCACTTTAGCATTTAGGTCACCCAGTATAAATGTAATATCCTTTTTCTTCGTTAGTTTCACTGCCTGGTCTAAATGCTTATAAAATTCTTCGATAACTAGATCGTTGCAATCATTTGTTGGTGCGTTCACTTGTATGACATTCACTATAGTATTTTCAGCTTTTAATTGCATAAGCATCACTCTTTCTAATAAATTTACAACACCCATTACTGATCTTTCCATCTTTTCTGAGATGAGCAAGCCAACAGCATATTTATTCCGTTTCGAGTCTGTGCATTAGTAGTAAAATTTGTAACCATCCTTGGAAATCATACCACTTCCTTTCCACTGTACGTCTGCAACTCCCATAATGTCTATTTTCAATATTTTTGTTTCTTTTATAGTGTTATCTAATTTGCTTGCCTGAAATGGGCTTCGAACATTCCATGTTCCGATTTTAAAATACCCACCGGGGATTCTTAGCACCCTCTGACCATTTAAGGTCTGCTTGGGAATGGGATTGATTTAATTTTATTATATAAGAGAGGTGGTTTCCCGTTGCCTTCCTCTCGTTCTTGAATTTGTTGAATCGTATTACTTCTTATTCAATTTATGAATTCACTTTTGTTTTAATCATTAACATATATTCTTTAACCGTTGTATTTGACTTGTCCTATACCGTGATATCCTCCGTGTGAAATGTAGATTAGTTCATGATCCCTGTTAATGGTGGGCCTTTAGAGTTTTGCTATTACTATTTTCTACTATTCGTCTTGTACTGTTTAGGCGTTTATGCTTTTTGTTGTTGATTGATTGCTCAGTAAGATTAATTTTTGTTTTCCTGGCATCCTGTTGTCTTTCTTCTGTAGATCGAAACCTTTTCTGTGTCTCGAGTGCCTCATTATCCTTATGTGTTACTTCTTCTATCTTATTAGGGTGTACTTCCTTCTCTTCAGCAAAAATGACCGATGTGTGAAGGGTGTGACAGATTCGAAGTCTCAGGAAACATTTGTTTATCTTGTTAGGGGTGCTCGTTGGATAGAAAGCTGGATCCGCCTTTTGATTGAGAGCGGAATAGTGATGCGCGTATTGGGTCCATTCCTGTTTTCTTTTCAGTTTCCAGCAGGAGTTAGCCAACTTCAGGTAGTCAGATTTTGTGGGTGGGTAAAGAGTGGTGTCCGTTCCCAAGGAAATGGATCTCACTGCGTTGTCTGCTTTGTCGTTACCCTTTATGGAACTTTTAGACCCATCACTATTTAGGTATCTATCCACTATAAAGCTGCACGTACTTTATATCATATAGGCCATAATAGAAAGCACAGCAAACATTATATTATATTTTATATATCTAGCAGAAGTCACTTTCACTTTCAATCACAGAATGAATAGATGTTTCATTCACCTTATTCAGAGGGCAAAAATGAATCATTACTAATGACTGGAAGAAAGGTAGATACAAATGCGAAAAATAAAATGCTTTATTTGCCTTAGGTCACAAATAGCTTTCATATTCTTAAACCTTTTCTTTTCTGACAGTTATTTGTCACCTAAAGAACAAATTTACTCATTTATTTGTATATGTATAATTATATTGTGTTTCGAGTATCTACCTGTAGGATTCACTATCTAGAAAACTCAGTGGCTTCACATAATAACTGGTTGCAGTTTGCGCAAACAGCCCAAAGTTTCGCGCACATCCCACTTGGTCTGTATTTGCCTCCAATCCTGGTTACAAAATATGAGTTCGCTATAGCTTTGTAAAAAGTGTCTTGTGCACTACTCTACAAGATCATCAGTGTACTGTGTAGTGAGGAAAGAGTATTTAACATTGAGAATTTATTTATAATAAACCAATAAATCATACTGTAAATACAAGAACAACGAATTATGTCTTCTTGTCAGTTCTCTATAAATTCTCGACTTTTCTCCACCGAAGTTTTTTAAATTATTCTTTGAGAGCGTTCAGTTGTTTTGTGAATTTCGTTCGTATCGCCAAATGATGTTATCGGCATTCTCAAATAGTTGAAGAATTTGGGCTCAAATTCTGTTAATTTGGGATGTAAAGTTACAAAAAAGCCATGTGAGAGTCGGTCACATAATACAAAATGCGCATTGTGACTGCACCTTCATTGGTGATGCAAATACACGATGCTTTCACGCTTTGTTGCTCATTTTGTTACGTTGTGAATCATGACGTTTTGGAATGTTATGCGATGCAATGCATAACAATGCATTATCAGGCGTCTATTCTCATTTGATAGCAATTATAATTACATAATTCAAAACTTTTGGTAAAAAAAAAATTTTTCTCTTATTGATTCGAACTAAAACTGAAAAAAAAAACAAATTGAATTAAATTGTATAATGTACATATAGCCATACATACATCAAATGTTTATTTCAATATTCAAGTAAATACACAGAACATTGTTGGATAATTGCTACGTTTCTATTACAAAAACATGTATGAATAAAAATAGAATAACAGAAAAAAAAGAAATAATAATAAAAATAATTCTTCTTAATAAGGAAAAATTCACAATCACAAAAACTATAACATAAAATAATAGTATACATGGTCTACAAGCGGTGCGTCCAGAGTAAATTCTTACTCACAATTTCATATCGAGAGCATCCACATATAATATGATGGTATACGCAACACGACAATAGATTAACTCTTTTTATTCCTTTACACACAATTATATTGAATATGTATACATTTATATACTCGATTAGTAATATCATTCTTACTCTATAGCATTATTAAAAAAATGTGTTTTTTTTTTCGTTTTCTTTCGAAAATCATATCTGGTCTTACGATTATTATACACTAGCTGGTGTACGTGTATCGAAAGTTCTACTTTAACAATCTTATGGGTATTTTATACTCTTTATTTCTATTGTTTTATGGGCTATTGGATCATATTACTTTTAAATGTAGATTTATCTTCTTTGCACCTATCCTATAATTTACAGAAAAATATGATCAAGTATCTCCAATCAGTAGATTGAAGAATGCGTTTTTGTTTTCACCAGCGTTCCACAAATTATATACAATGACTTATCTCTACGACATCTACAAGGTCAATTAGAAAAATAAACAGATTTTGTTTTGTTTGTATGTAATTAAACTGGTTTAATTACTAACTAGAACTTAATATTTACATTGCAAGCATTATGCTATGCAGTCAATAGAGCTTCTTTTTGACTCGTCTTCGAGTCGCCAAATACTACTTTGATTTCTTATTAGCAGCGGTTCGCTTTTGTACAAGTCGATCCTTTAATGTTTTAATAAGATTCTCTATATCTTCTATGTTGTAGCTGAATATGAGCTTGCATTGTTTGGCTTGAATGTTGCCTTTGTTAAGATTCTTAAGGGCGTGCTGCAAACAGTAAATATTTCCTTCATCTGTTTTTACCATGGATATATACAGGTTTGCCCGGCATAAGTCGCATTCATTTTGAATAGAAGCAATAGGTTGCTTTTTGGATTTCGAAGTCTTTTCCGTTGGAATTTTTTCGGTCGAAGTTACACCAGCCGCCTGAAAATTAAAAATAAAAACAAAAAAACATTAATAAAATCAGCATATTCACAAAGATTGGAAACTCTAAATAAAATTATACATAACAAAGTGATCTTAAATTACTAAGCTAATACAAAATTTTGACTTTCGACTCTATGATGTAAAATTAACTAAAATTAAGTTATTTTATAATCTAGTGTTCAGGGTAGAGATCGAGGTTTGGATAGTTTCAAGGTTTAAAACTTTAAAATAAAGTAAGCAAGAAGATGTTCGATATTCAAAATATCAGAACACCTGGAGCAGATTGGAGGATTTTCCTTATTCTAAAGGTATAAATGTGTTAAAAGGGAGTGGCCTTAACGAAGACGGGTAAAATTAGCGAGACCATTGCTGATATTGATGAAGTTGAAGTTGATATTTCATATTAGGGTTGGATTTTTTTGATATTGATTTTTGAGTAGTGGTGTGTGTATTTTTATCCGGATGGTTTCGATTTTCGTTTTGAGTGCACCTTTGTCAGTACCCAGGTGCCCACATAATTTTTGTTGCCCTTATATTAATTGCCCCTATTATGGTACACAACTTAACTTGTAGTTTCGTTGTAAAAACATAATTAGTATTACCGATCTCAACTTTGAGACAACCAGTTGCCTATCATCTGTTAATCCGAGACAACTAAAAATGTTTGGTTGTGTCTGTAGTTGTCTGCGTATTTTTGTTATTATGATACACAACTCAATTGAGTATTGGTTGTGTTAGCAGTTGACGGTGGTTGTTTCTGAGAGCGAAGGTTGGTTTTATTGTAAAAATGGATAAATCTACGTAAGTACAAATAAAATAAAATGTTATAAAATGCTTAAAAGTTACAAACACCACACACTTTACTTGAGGAACATCGGTATTTAGCCGAGAGCAAGCGACGATTTGGTAGCACCAAACTAATACCTCAAAGTTTTAACACTTCTTTCAATATCACCAGAACTATCAGCTATGCTAAATCTAATGTCGTTTTCCATTTGACAAAAGGAGTAGTTGGAATGCACTCCGAAGAGGAAAAAACACTCTCAAACATGTTCCATTGACTTATCGAAGTGATATTTTGGTGCGTTTTTTGCTTCCTAATTGCGTTTCGGAGTGCACTCCAAATACGGCGATAATAATTGATAGCAAAATAAAAAAAATATGATGGAATTGTTAAGCGATTAGTGTTCATCTTCATCTCTATTTTACTAACACACATAAAATTGAGTAATATAGTTTTCGCATGTTCCATTGGAATCCAAAAGGATTGAAATTTTAGGTAAAACCAATGGAAATTAATTAAAATTATTTCCGCTACACTTTTCATATACAGTGCCGTTCGAAAAATGTTGGTCAAACATTTTATTACCCTTTTCGGGCGCATTTCTTGGAATTTATGAGAGCTACGGTGGATGTTATTATGAATAAGAGGTGAATTTAGCTCGTGATAGCAGTCCATAACGCGCCGAAGTAATTCAGTGAAAAAAATGGGAAAAATCAGTTCGGAGTGCAAAGCTAATATTTTGTGTCTGTCACGTCTCAATTTGACAACACGTGAAATTTATAGAAGATTAAATGGCACAACAAATTATGGCACGGAATTTAAAAAAATATCGTCAGATCGGGACTACCAGCAGAAAGAAAGGCTTAAGGAGGCCAAAAAAAGACGACCCCAGTGGAAGATAATTTTTTGGTGCTGTACAGCAGTCGGCATCGGTTCAAGACTTCGGTGGGTCTTGAAAACGATCTGTGTCGAGCTACAGGAAAAATAATTTCGTCAAGCTCAGTGAGGAAAAGGCTCGTGAAACCTGAACTTAAGAGCACTCAAACCAGCACAGAAGCCGGTTTTTCCAAAAAAAAAATGAGAGAAAAACGATTGCTCTTAATAGGACTAAGACACGTAGAACAATGTTATCTGTTTCGACGAATCAAAGTTTAAGCTGCATGTTGGAGATGGGAGGATTCTTGCGCGAAGAGAACCAAAGGAAAGTCTGAGCTCTGAATGCATCTTACGGATGCCCCCCAAAACTGAAGGTGTGATGGTCTGGGGAGACGAAAAAGGAAGAATGGTCTTCCTAGAATCGAAAGTCACTGCAGAAGTTTACCTACGGGTTCTGCAAAATGTATTAGAGCCCTCAGCGCTGGAACTTTTTGGTGACACTTGCAGATTCATTTTTGAACAGGACAATGAACTTGTTTTTTTTTTTTAATATGAAAGACTAATATCAAGCTTTTAAATAAGCTAGAACTTTTATGACTAGAAATAATATTTGCATTTTTTTTTATTTCTTAGGTTAAAAAGTACTTCGAAGAAAATAATGTCGATGTATTAAGTTGGCCTCCCTACAGTCCAGATCAAAATCCAATTGAGAATATCTGGTTAATGAATTGCGAAGAAGCGTCCAGAGCCAATTGAAAACCAAAAAAATTTACTTATCCGGATCTGGAACACCATACCTGCTTCCACATAGAAAAACCTATCTCAGTCAATGTCTCGCCGATGTGCAGCTGTAATAAAAGCAAGAGGAGGTCCAACAAAATACTAATTAGATAGAGAATGTTTCTGAGAAGCAATAAAAAAACAAAAACACTGCACCATATATGTATGTAAATATGTAGTTCTATACAGAAAAAAAAAAAAAAAAAACGAAGGCAGAGAGTTTCAAGATCGGTGGTATTGATGAAGAGCGCACCGTATTTCTCAATAGTTTACTTCATTTAAAATGTTTCTTTGTTTAGTCTGAAATAACTAATGAATCTGCAAATAGAGGGTAGGATATTTGAGTTAAATTTTTGGATTAAGAATTATTTTTATATTTACTTAGTATTTGGACGTTCTAAAGGGGAATGGGAATGATCGCGGATATTTATTCGGATGCATGCGCAACATTAATAAATAGCATCTTCCTTTACATGATCGTCGTCAAAAAATAAGACTTAAGTGCTTACATTTTTGTATTTCGTTTAATATTAAAATGATTACCGACTACTTTTTGAATTTTCTTGTTTACATCGAAATGTCACTGTCTATTTTCAATTTTTATACTGCATGTTGGCTGCATTAGCTCAACTAAAAATAGTTGTGTTCCATAATTTCAAAAATTAGTTCGGTTGTATAAAAGATGAGTTGTGTGGAAGACAACACAACTATGTAAGTTTACTTGTGATTCATAATAGTGGTGTATATTTTTAGTCGCACAATGCTAATTCGAAAGAGCCACGTCTGTACAGCCAAGGTAGATATGATGCTGTTTGAATATGCTGTTTGATTTTGTTAGTGACGTTGAAATTTTGATACACCTTCATATGCATGAGATAGCTGATGCAATACTCTTCTGACGTGTGGAGCGACAGGTGGTCAAAAGGTAATGATGCGAATATATGATAACACAAGCATCCTCTCATCATCAACTACTACTCCATACCTCCGCGTTGGGGGCTGCTGCGTGCCCAGTACATCGACTGGAGATTGGGTAAGCAACCCAAGGTCTTTGGAAGTTCGTTGGTGGCAGTAGACGAGAGAGGGGGAGGGTGCTTTCTCACTGAAGCTCCAGACTGCAATTCCCTAGATGGAATCAATGGTGGTGGAAAAGAGAAGGTAGCGGATGAACCCTTATTAGGCCAACGGCATCCCTCATATCCCCGAAGTGGGTTACTGACTCCGGAAGATTCGGCCCATCGTCCTGATGATATAAAAATAACTAGTTCTCCAGGTTGCGGGTTGTACACCTACCACGGAAAATATTAATAGTTCCGAAACAACTGCAAGCCCCAGAAAAGGACGTATTCACGATTGACGACCCTGAAAACGAAAAAAGGTCAACGACACGTTCGGATCTGTACGTGGAATATTTGGACCATGAACAGTCCTATATATAAGGCAGATATCACCGTGATCCAGGAAGTGCGGTTGGATAAGCCGGGCAAAAGAAGGATGAAAAACTGTGACATATGTATACTACTGCGATTGCTACAGAGAATAGAAGCAGCGTTTATTTGGGTGCGGATTTGAGCGGCAAAAAAAAAAGGAGAACATCTTTGGTAGCACCTACACGACACCACGTCTGGAAACGGACTTAGGTTAATTGACTTTGCTGCGTAATGTTACTTTAGCTGGCACACGATTTCCTCACCTCAACATTCATAAGGGAACATGGCGGTCACCAGATAATCAAACCGCCAACCACATTGATCATGTTGCGATCGACGTAATGCACTCCTTCAGTATTCTATACGTCCAAACATTCCGAGCGGCCAACATAGACTCTGCAATCGCAACAAATCCCCAGAATCTTTGCGGATCGCGTATCCGTCAACCTCTAGAGTAATCCTATATAGCCAGCATCAAGTGCTGAAGACCAGTGCTGAAGACTGTACAGCGACATTAGGTAGAGCGCACAAGTTCAAGAGGACCTGAACTAACTTGGAGTGTGTAACCGGAGGCATTTAGCCAAAAATCGCGCTAACTGGAGAGGCTTGTTGATTGCGGCACAGGTCCAGTCTATTTAGTGAATTATTAACATATTAGTTGCGTAAGAGTGTATTTATGTGAACTTTACATTTTTTGGATGAAAAAAATTGAATTAAAATTAGCCTTGCAGCTAGTGATTTTTTAAATTCTATACAATGATTTGTCCATTTATTGTTAAAAGTTAATCCTAATATACTTAATTTAAATTGGGATACCTAAAATTTTCCATAAACACACGTCTGTAGTGATATGATATATTGCCACTTGAGAAAGTACACCATTTTTCAATTTCTTGTTTTACTTTTGTAAAAGCTGTGTTTGTTGCTTTTAAATCATTGTTTTCACAAAGAATATATACAAATCAGCATACTAACAATTTGCTGGCGTTATCAAATGATAATGATCCCTATGGGATCCTATTATGCAGAGGGAACTTCGGAGAATATGCATTATTCACTCTAACATAAAATTGTCTATTAGGAAGAAAATCTTTATTGTACTCAAACCATTTTAGGACCCTTGCACCATTCTCTAAGCTTTTTACGTGAAACGTGATTTTTAGGTGAGAGAGCAGTTAAAACATAAGTCAATCTGAAGCATCAAAGCAACCCCGTTTCGGCTTAAATCGTACTTGATTTGGAGCTATTGATTTTATAGAGAAGGCGCCTCACTATAATCTTTTCAAGGATTTTTGAAATGCACGGTAACAGGAGATAGATCTAAACAGTTAATCTCCTGTTCTGAATTGTAGATGGGAATGATTGTAGCATTTTTTAAACTTTGAGGAATTACGCCCGTATTAAGAATGTTATTATACAGATTAATAACAACTAAAAAAAACAAGGGGCATAGCTTGACCGCATTCTAGGGATAAGTTATAGGTTTAGACAAACAAAACCTGTAGTCTATTAATTTCCAACACATTCATTCTTTCATTTCATTCTAATGTGTCTGTGAATCAACCAACAACCCTGTGTTTGGGTTTTGTAAATTTATTTTATTAATGGGGGTTTTATACTTGTATCGAATTTTTATCATTTGTGACAAAATTTACGAAAAACTAATTACATTCTCCACTTCTACGGAACTTCACCTTTCATTTGGTCTATGTCCTAAAGTTCAGTTTTGCCTATTATATGTATTAAATGATCATTGTTATTGAGTGGAATGTGGGCGTAATTGTTCAAGTGGTTAGTGCGTTGGACTACAAACGTGAAGATATGGCTTCGTTCATCAGGTCTGGAATTAGCAGACCAAAAAACGGAGGCTGTCCTCAATAGCAGCCGCAAAAAAGTCGAGCGCCTGACCATACAGGTAGGAGAATACAGCATCGATTCGAAGCCTTTCATAAAGTACCTAGGGGTACTGCTTGATCATAGGCTCAACTTTAGAGAGCACCTGATCCACACAAGCGCGAAGGCCAACAGGGCGGTTGCCGCAATATCCCGGCTAATGCCAAATATTGGAGAGCCCAGGCAGCCAACAAGAAACTTGCTTGCGACAGTGAGCAAGTCAATACTCATGTACGCAGCCCCTATATGGGCACCGGCAACAACAATAAATTCGTACATGAAAAAGATAAACGCTGTGCACAGAAGAACATCGCTCAGAGTATGCTGTGCATACAGAACGGTATCGGGGGACGCTATAAGTGTTATAGCGGCGCGAATGCCTATTGACCTGGAGGTCAAAGTAGCGGCATCAATATATACTGGCGAAAATCCGAGCAAATGCTAACATGGAATGGCAACGGCGATGGAACGCCTCGCAAAACGGTCGGTGGACACACAAACTTCTACCGAACATAGAAGAGTGGACCAGAAGGAAACACGGTGAGGTAAACTTTTATCTTACCCAATTCCTAATGGGACATGGAAGTTTCCGTGAATACCTTAACAAATATAACATCGCAGATGACCCATTCTGCCGCCACTGTGAAGGCAAAGTCCAGAACGCCGAGCATATACTGCTAGAATGCAAAAAATTTGAAGCAGCCAGAAATGCCCTTGAACGAGAGGTAGGCAATGCGTTAACCCCAAGAAGATTGATATCGTTCATGCTAACAACGAAGGAAGCATGGGAGACCGCCAGCAGAATCCTTGCAAGCATCATGCAGGAACTACGGGTGGAGAACCAAACCCTAAGAGCCCAAGAGGGAGAAAACCCTGGATCATAAGAAGGAGAAGACATGACGTCAAAACCTGCCCCTATGAAGGAATGCCTTGACCGGCGGTACCGTAGGGGGAAACAGGACAGGGTTAGGGGGGGTGTTTTAGCCAAGTAAACATGCAGGAGCATTGAGTCTGGCATAACTCATAGCACGGGCTACTGAGTATCCATAAAGGATTTCACCCCTCTAGCGCATCAAAAAAAAAAAAGGTTCGATCCCCAGATCCCCATTTGTAAAACGCTTGCCCCACCTCTTGCAAGCGTCTTACAAATCCGAGGGCGTAACTGTCATGAAGAAGCTTCTCATATAACACAGAAGGCCCCTATCATTCGTCTAAAAAATATAACACGCACAACACGAACGGATCTGTCGCGACAAATATTTGTATTTTTTTTAATGTGGTCGTTTAGCAGTAAAAATAAGTTTATCCGTTACATTTGCTAGTTAAGACCTGTGTGAAGTTGCGCCACTTGACATTTTTTTTAAGTTTTGATTTTCAAAATATCCTCATTGGGGTGAAATTATTCATCATCTTTAGATGAAAACGGATGGAGTGTGACACAATTGGCCCAAAAGGTTCTCGAGCACTCTGAATTAGTATATGGTTTTAAGTTGCATACCGGTAGATAAGCGTGTTGTTGAATTTTTTGGTAGTTTCCGGAACCGCATGGGAATTGATGAACTCGGAGATTTATATCAGCTAATTTCTATTGATTCCTTCGGTTTGTTTCGCAAATTTGGGAACAACGGTTACTTTTTTAGCTTTAATTTTCAAGACAATTTCTTATTCGGCAACGTTAAATAATGTATATAGCTTATACTATGGGGGTCTAAACGAGTTGAGTTGGTTATGCAGACTGATAGTGACAGGGCAAAAGTTAGCAAGATTTTCTGATTTTTAGTTAAGATTAGAATTTTTCCATCTCTGAGATTTGAGATCTGCTTACATTCAGTGTTAATTGCATCAATACCCTTTCTCAAGACAAAGATGACGCCCATACCAAAAATGGAAAGTTTTTCGGTTTTGGCGATGCAAGTGCCATTCATTGATAATGGCAGGGGGTTTATTGTGTTTTTGAAGCATTAAATTCTCCGCTGTTATACCCCATTTTATTATGGTGTGAGTTCCATAGCCATAGAGCAGGGACTTGAGAATAATGTCAGCTAAGAAATGTATTGGATTAGAAGTGTTGAAGACAAGAGAGTTTATTCAGCATTTATCTGGTGGATTCCATACTTGAAACCGCCCAAAAAAACTTGAATTGAACGTTCCGAAAGGTAGTTTCTAATCCATTGAAGAAAAGATTCATCGATGTCAAACGCACACATTTTTGACAAAAGAGCTAAACTCTGTCAAATTCTATTGATATATCAAGTGCAATAGTTTTATATTCACCCAAATAATGCAAAGACTTGTTCCACTTTTCGGTAAGACCTTCTGGTCTACTACTGGTCATTGAGAAGATTTCGTGATTCAAGATACATACATAAGCTGAGAGAGAAGGGACGTAAGTGCAATAGGTCGGTAGTTGAAGGGAGAAGCGATTTCGCCTCTTTTAAGGACGGCCTAGACAAATGCTGTTTTCCATCTACTCGGCAAGAGTCCAGAAGAGTAGGACAGCTGAAGATGCTTACACAGTGGTTTTGGCAGCGTAAAAGAACACCTCTGCAGAATAATGGGTTAGATACCATCTGCTCCAGCAGATTTGTTTATTTTAAAAATTTACTTTGCACTTTGTACAAGTGCGAGAGAGTGGGAGTTGGGAGTTTGCAACGAATAGGGCTGCAAGCAAATTGACCTTGTCGAAAGAGCTAACAGGCTGGAATGTCATTCTGAACGAGCATTGCGATAGAAAATGTGAAAATTAAAATTATATTTTTGAAGAACGAACAAATGTAGGATTTTTTGGATCAAGTTTTGGTCGAAGGAGATTTTACACGGCGAATCAGAGCATTGCAATCATTTCTGGCTCGCTTGAAGTTTTTTTTTTCGGTTTTCCTCTGTAGGGTTGTCCTAAAAAAAAACAAAAATCTTACCTCACTCAACCAGATAGCCCCTTTACAGCTCGAGTCATACCACGCGGTTTTATTTGACTAGATACTTTTTATTCTGTAAGGAATAAAGGATTTCAATGTCGGGTAGCCGTGGGGGCTCGTTCACAATCTGGGTTAAATTATTCACCTCAATTAAAATCTCAACATATCTTGCTTCGGATATTGTTTGTCCAGAATATCAAAGCCAACCAGAAATGTGTATATTGAAATCTCCGCAATGACGATCTCAGTATGAGGATAATGGGAAACAAATGATGGAATCAGACAGAGCATAAAACTTATGAGAAGTGGAATTACTGTCTATATTAAGGTTTCTGTAAATAAAACAGCAGTGGATAATTTGCCTACGGACTCAGAATTTTTAGCCACATGAAGGGAAATTTCGGATTGGAACAGGAGCTATATTGTGGTTGAACTTGGAAGGTAAATACATCACTACCGTTATAAATGGCGAGACCGTGGTGAGAAAAGAATAAAGGCACCAGGCTATATCCAGGAAAGGTCGAATCTGAGTAGTCAGAGTTCTCACCTACCTGTGTTTCACCAGTGCTGGATTGTAATTACAGACATGGACGTACGGGGCAAAGTTATTCTTTCTTAGACCACGAATGTTGCTTACGTTCACTCTTAAATTCCCTAACATCATAGGACAAAAATACACACAAACCTTGACGAAACTGCTCCAAAAAACAACTGTATATTCCTAAATACTAACAAAAGACTAAACAAGCTTTCATTTAATTCTCACTTTGATACTATAGAGCGCAAGGCAAGCCGATGTAGAGCCATTTTTAGATTATTTTTTTCCATCGAGTTCAGAACTATTTAAATACGAAAATACCAATAAAAAGGCAAAATGTTTTACCTTGAGTTGTTCTCTAGCCGCTACTTCTTTTTCAAACACCTCGTTTATCATAGGCAGCATTTGAGAGAGAACATCAGCCGTTACACGCTGGTCGGAAGCCAGAGCAAAAAGCAATTGCTCTAAAGAAAACATCGCGGGCTCACAGCTGTCGTGAATATCCTGAAAATGAAAATGTTCTCTAGTTTTATTTGAATGGTGTGAAAAATAATACTTTACGCACCCTAAAATCGTCTTTGCCCAATTCAAGCCAGGAACTCGTGGCAAAATAGACACTTTCCGATACAACATATCCGGTTGCAACACTCGATGTATAAGCCCTTGGGAAGATTACAACGTATTCCCCAGGTTTTTGCTCTATCCGGCACAACGAAACTCCACGATCGGTTAACATATGAGGAGGCACCATTACTGTATCACATGGCAGCCAAATTGTTTTGTTTTGACAATGAGTCGGGATGAGTGAAGTAAGAGCTGCTCTAAAATTTGCACTTTGATCATCTGGAATTCCATACCACAATTTACTTGCACCAGTGTGAAGGTACTCAATCCATGAAAGCCCATGTGGATCCCGATACCAGCAGCATGCGCTAAATAACATACCAACGTGCAGTGTTGGTACAGTGACTCCCATCACCGGACCCAATGATCGTAGCACGGATCCTGCGTTGTTTGTTAACACTTTTAGGTTCCACGGATGTCGTGCACACACTGAACCCTTTCCCTTGGGTCCAGGTGACGGAAATCCATATCCCCAGCCACTAGAATCGATCGATCCGGAATGGACACAAACATGACTATCACGAACAGCAACATGACGCCAGAATTCTGCTTCCACCTCAGTCACCGATGGTTCTGTATTTTTAAACCACAAAGACATCGTATTTCGAGCAATGCGGAAAAACTGACTGAGCGGCATGCTTCGACCTTTCACAATACACTCCATCGATACTCCGTCGACTTCTTCTTCTGACTCTTCATCGTCCTCGGTCGATACATCATCATCTTCATTACTAACACTTTCGGTGTTAACGAAACGATCAGCATTTCGCCTGGCCCTAGCCTCCCGCTTTGCCCAGTCGGCTTCTACTTCGTCAAATAGTTTCTGCCGTTCACTAGGCGATAACGTATCGTATGGAAGGAGATATTTACAGTAGATATCATCAAGTTTAGTTACGCGATCCTGCGCTAACTTCGGAATGCACATTTCTTCAGCTACACGAGCCCATTTCTTTTTCTCGATAACCTCTTTGAGCCCACCTAATTCCTGAACGGTATGATAAAGCCTAGGTAAATCGACTTCCATACCTCCGATCCACGGTGGATGATTCATCACAATGCTTTGTGTGGTCAGATATTTCTTAATTGCACTCAGTTCCTTGGCACTGGGTCCCCAACGGTGTAGCATCTTGTGCACATACTGATTATACGCGGTAAAGCGCATGTCATCAGAAACTCGACATTCTGGCTTAAAACTCGGTGGTGGTATTATCTTACAGATACCAAAACGTGCTGCAATTGGTGTGATCCTATCGATGAATTCCATGGGGTCCTGAAACTCCTTTTCGGTTGGTCGGAAAATTGGAGCCTCAACCATTTGCGTTGGATCATCGTGACGAGGAAATGCTGTATTATTGCACATTTTAATGGGTGTGTCGTCCTTGATCTTTTTACTAGATTGACCGCGTGATTTATTTGAACCAGAAAAGAGGGAGGAGTTTGAATTGACACGCGTTAATGCACCTCCGCCACCAGAACCGGATGGATGATTTGGCTGAGTTGCGGTGGATTCGGTCGACTTGAATCTAGGTTGCACCGTACCAACAGGTACACTCTTCGAACTACCGACTGCTGCAGAGGATGTACCAGCCGTTGTATTTTGCACATTAGATGTACTTTGCTGTGGGGCAGCCACTGCAGGGCTACTTGCCACTGTAGTTGTACTTGCCACTGGAGGAGATGTTGTTGGGGCTGCTATTGGTGCCATAGTACTTGTGTCTTTGTTGTTTGTCAGAGTTCCAGAACTGAGCAGGTTTTTAACTATTTCTGAAACATTCATGGAATCGGGAAGGGGTTTTGAATTCGATCCCATCTGTGATTTTGTTACCAACGTAGCATGCATAACAACTTTCTGGTTGGGACCATCGGGTCCCTCTCGACCCAGCTTGACGGCAACACCTTGGATGTGGTCCGACTTCCCTTCACCGCTTCCGCCAACGCCAGCGCCTTGAAGAGGTATATAGAAAGTGTGGATATCTGAATCGGAATCGCCCAAATTAAATTCGTTAGGTTTCTCACTTGCTTCTGCTGGCTTGCTTTGCTCGGACTCAAGGCTTACTTTCACAAGTTTACTATTTTCTTCCGGGCTGAGTGTGACTGATACACTGGTCTGTGATGCATTTCCTTCTTTCTTATCCGGAGCGTTTCTCTGTGATGATATATCTTGTTGTGCGGCTTCTTCAGTGTGCGATTCGCGTCGACTTTGCCTTCGGAATGGTTTGGATAAGGGCAATTTAGTGTCGTCCTCCTCTTTATCAAACGAATAAATACTCTTCTCATTATCTGCCGAAAAGGCACCGAAAGTATAAGAGAAAGGAGTCTTTTTCTTATGGCTTGTTGTTGTAGATTCCTTTAATTTAGAATTGTACACTGTTGTTCTTTTCGGCGTTCTAGACGTGTTTGCTGATGTTCCCGTCCCCATTTTCGAGGATTGAGGGGGTGTCGAATTATTTTTACTTTCATCGACTTTTCTTTGTTGACGGGGTGATGATGTGGTAGCTGTCGCCGTGCTCGTCGAATTCAAAGGTTTTGTACCTTTTAGCGGTCCTCCTTCCTTAGTCGACTTATCCTGTACTTTTTTCGTTTCTTTTTCCTCCTTTGCTTTATCAATTTTAATTTTTTCCTTAGATTTACCGACGGATTCACTCTTCTTATTAGTGCTTGATGCCTTCTGTGTCTGATACTCTTTGGCGGCTTCTTTTAACTCTTTGTTTGCTGCTTCAGATGAAAGAGAACAGTCTTCCGGTCGCTGATCATCCTTGGGTACAACCACTGGAGTAGCCTTAAGTGAAGGACCTTTGCCGGACCATGCACTTTCACTTTTGCCTAGATCTCTAGTAGTCTTTGAAGAAGAGCTAAATGAAGTACTCTCCTTGTCGTCCCTAGTAGGCGGAGGGGTGGTTGCATATATATTTGGACGCAGGTTGTCATCAAAATCATCGTCTAAATCATCCTGAATTTCATCAGGGTTCGAAGAACATTCAATTAACCATTTTTGAATTTGCTCATGTGTCATGTTTACTTTGGCTTTACGTCTTTCTTTACTAGAAAGCTGTTCGCCTAAATAAGACTCAGTTGGAACTACAGGGCCTAATACTGGCTTATGGATCGATCCGCACTTGCCCAGCGTGCACTTTGTGTTATCTGGACCGGAACTTTGTGCCAAGCTAACGCTGGCGATTCCAAAGATCTTGCCTGACTCCTCTTTGCTTGGCATTAGGTTTGCGGCAAGAATACTTCCTATTTCATCTTTAAGGGGATCTGCTGATGGGGCATTCGACGAATTTGTTGATGGCACAATAGGCACCTTCGCATTTGACGTACTTGGGGTTTTTGGAGTTGACATGTCAAATTTTACCGGAGAAGGTGAAGGAAAACTGCTACTTGGTCTCTGCAAAGTTGAAAGCGAAGAGGATCCATCGAGACACACTATACGCCGATCGATATTTCGGTCGAATTTTGGAGTGAGAAAGTTTGGATTGATTTTTGGAGACGGATATGCTTCGATTGGGGGTGGATATGTAGTAGGCGGAGTTTGATATTTAATAGTTGGCGGTAGTAGCGGAAGAGATGGTTGAGTTTGGGGAGATTTGACTACAGGTTGCCGTGGTATGTATGGAGGAGCAGGTGTGGGTAGAGGGCTTAGCATTTTTGGTTTATCGTCTAATTTTAATTTGTTCTCTGACGATAAAGGAGTCACAATACTAGATGTTGGTACATTGCACTGCAACGTAGGTGCTGGTGTTGTCAGCGGCAGAAGATTCAACATTTTCGGAGCTGATTTCGTCTCTTCAAAGCGTTCGTTTTTAGCTCCTGAGAACTTTACTGCTGGAGGGATGTCAGATTTCCTTGAATGTTCTGAGTCTTTCTCACTATTTTTCGTTAGTTTTATAGCGAGTGGCTCGTCATCGGAATCACTGAAGCTCTTTTCGAGTTTTCTTTTGGTTTCGTTGACTTCCTCATTGAGTAAAAAATCTTCCTCGTCTTCCTTTTCGTCTCTGCCCTCGGGTTTTGGTGCTTCTCGCTTTCTAAGCATTCCTTCTATTTGAGAAGGTTTTGCAGGTTTTTGTTTGGCATTTTTGGCTGCTGCATTTTTAGGTGGCCGTCCCCTTCTTGCTGGTACTTTTTCACTTAGTTTAGGGGATGGTTTCTCTTCGACTTTCTGGCTATCGGCCACAGACGTCTGTTTATTCGACTGCTTGTTTTGATCGACGTTCTTTTTGAGTTCTGTCTCCATTTTTTCCATCTCCTTCACATTTGGCAGATCTGGAAAACTATTCAGTGACAATTCATCGTCTTCAAATTCATCCTGCTGCAGTTTCTGACCGATAATTCCCATATAAATGGTAGCAGCTTCTTTTGTTTTCCTCGTGGGTCGTATGCTTCGAGGTTCATTTTCGCAGGCGTCATGTCTTTGTGCAGCTGGTGCTACTTGAGATATTGTTAATTTCTTTTTCTGCCGTGATGTTATTGTCGGTGTCGTCTTAGAAATATTTTCGGTTAATTTCTCCTTTTCTGATTCCTGTTTTTTCAAATTTTTGTTCGCAACTTCCATTGAGTATTTGGAACTTTTTTCGGACAGAACACTAAGTTCTTCGATTAACTTTTTCTTGGGTTTCCTTCCAACGGTCCTTTTTGTCTTTTCGGGTAAAACTTTTTCTTCATCATCTTTTTGTGAAGTTGCCAATTTATCAATTATTTCGACATGTTCTTCCTGCTCTTGATCAGTTTTGGATGGCGCTATTTTGCCTTTTACAATTTCTGTTGATTGGATGTTGGGAACAACATCGTCATTTATTTGGGAAGCTGCTTTACCTTTAACAGATAGTTTTTGTTGTTTTTTCGGTAATTTTTTTGTTGGTGCTACTTTTGTATTTTTGAGTTTGATTGCTTTTGCCAGGGGCTGTTCGTCTTCTGAAGAGAAATCGAAAACATCCTTACCCGATGCAATTTCTCCTTCCCTGTCAGTTATCAATGGCACTGGCAGCTCTTTGACCGTGTTTTCATCATTTTCTTTTTTCTTTTCAGAACCTTCATCATTTTCCTCACGGTGTATTACTTTTACTGGCTCAAAAAACGCCCGCTGGCGTGTCATACGCCCTGTTGGCTCTGGAGAAGGAACAAATATTGGAGCTTCTTTCTGGCGCGGTCGTTTTATAGGTTTTTCTTTGACCTGCGTTGACTTTATTATTGGTGGAGGTTCGGTTGGTTCTGGTTTTTCGATCACTGGATCTTCACTTCGAACGGTCTCCGGTGTGGCTGAAGCACTTATTTCGAGTTTTTTCTTAGCTGAATTGGCGGGTTTTCCTCGTTTCCCTTTCTGTTGAGGAGTTTTGTCAATTTTCGTGATGTCTTGTCCACTTTCTATTGATGCTGTTTCAATATCATTATTTTCTGTTTCGTTATCATCCGCCTCCGCAAAGGACTTTGTAACGTCTCTGTTTCGAACAGATCGACGGTTGCCTTCAGTGGATTTGTTTAACTTTTCCTTTGACTTATCCGTGGGTCTGCCACGCCGATTTCCTTCGGCTAATTGCTCTGCCCTTTTTCTAACAGCGAATGCCATCACTTTTGCATCCTTTGCCGCTTCGTCGTTCTTCTTTCCAATCGATTTTTTGGTTTCGGGTTTCTTCACGCTCACCGTCGATGTGGAGCTTTCGTCTACTGTTGCACTCTTTTCCTTTTTCTTTGTGGTTGTTGATCTTGTAGACTTCTGCGCTTTAGGTTTTGTTGGAGACTCTTCATCCTCTTTTGCTTTTTCATCTGTATTTACTGGAGATTCATCTTTTGGAGCCTGAGGTGTGTTTTGGTTTAGGAAATCTAAATGAGCTGGTAATGCCGATGTTCCTCGAAAACAAAGGAATGTTAAGAAGTCTTCAGTTTTCGGTCTTTTGTTGGGTAATATTTCTGTTGGGGGCTCTCGATTTTCTTGAGTCGCTGAATTACCCAAAGATGAACTGCCACTAGCGACTGCACTTGATGATGAAGCCAATGCAGAACTGTATGATGATGTCGGTGCACTCTGGCCTTGAGCAAATTTTCTTTGTGCTTGTACTTTTGTCCTAAGGAAAAAGAAAAAAATAAATGTATTATATACATATCTATGTACATGTTTCTGCAATAGGATCATCACTTAACTTAGGTGTGTAAGATACATTCCTTTCTTTGAATTTTGTCATATGCATTATAACTTATATACAAAAAATTTACATTCTAATAAATGTAAATTTAGAGCATATACAAATTTGCTAAGAAAACAATTATTCAGCAATCAATAAACAGAAATGAAAACTGAGTTGTGATAAAAGAAAATACGCGTTGTTCGTTTGTTAGGCAACCGAACCTTTTATACAAATTGATATTATGTATGACGAGTATAACATAAAGCGCACGCACCAAGTTCGTGCACTTTTTATAAGTATTGGTTACGGGAAAAAATCTAAATTGATATTTTATTCAATCTTCGAATTACTAAACGGTTTCTCAACAAAAAAAAAAAAAAAAACTTCATTAATTCTTATTAGATTCCACATTTGTGAAATTCAGCAATCAACTCCAAAACGTCTTCTAAATTTCGTCAAAAGGGGGCGCACCTGTCAACATAACCGAGATGAAAATTTGAATGATATTTTATTTCATGTTTCATGTCAATTATGTATTACACTTTAAGAATCAACAAGTATTTAAAAAAGTTCAAGTTCTTGTTGACATATGTATGTATGTACATAAAGAGACCATCAAAAAGGGGTGTCCGCCAATTCTGCCCGTCTGTATGCTCGACTGCAGCTTAAACAGCAGAACAGCTTTGCTTCACACGTAACGTAAGGCTATACTTTTGAACAATTCAAATTTCTGAGCTAATTTTTCAGCGTTAGGGAATATTGGAGGAAAAGCCAATATATGCAAGGATATATCATACCAAGTTTTGGACCAGCCATGCTCACTTCCATGCCATTCTCATGCTAACTAATGACTCTAATACTAATAACTAATGTTAATTGCGTGTTGTCGTTGTAGTTGCATCAAAAATTAAGATGCTACATCCACTTTATTCGGCCTATTGCATAAGAACAAGACTTGCATTTCAATCCCGAATAGTTTGTATACGTGTAGCATAAGGTACAACAGCGTATTTTTTTTTGAATTGACGCCGGCTCTACCGGCACTTTATTAGCTTAATACAAGCTAGGAACTTAAACATTCTAAACTTAAAAACTAACTTAAGATCTAGGGAGAGAAGAGAAGAGACATTAAAGATGGGAAGGAGAGGAGGAGGAGGAAAGAAGGGAGTTACGAAGCGTAGCTTTACTGCAATGGAAATCAAGGAAGCATTGCATGGAGTTTGCCAAACGCAGCATTCTAGTCATTGGTTCATTACGGCCGTAGTTCGTACGATGACTTTTAAGGCGAAACAAGGGCATGGATCTAAGATTGCGTGGATTGGCGTTGAAAGATATCATTTGAAGCAGAGAAGGGCTGTCAATGCTACCCACGAGGAGCTGATGAATGAAAATGATGTCAGCAATTTCACGGCGTTTTGCAAGGGGCTGCACATTAATTAATTTCAGCCGATCCTCATAGGGGGGAAGGTTGTATCTGTCAACCCAGGGAAGTCCTCTAAGAGCGAAACGAATGAATCTGCGTTGAACTGCTTCGATTCGAAGGGAATGAGTGTCATAATATGGTGACCAGACTTGGCTCCCATATTCGAGGATTGGTCTAACATAAAAAACAGACTTCTCGTGACATAAGGATTCGAGAATTCCTTTGACCAGCGCTTTACAAAACCGAGTGTTGAGTTGGCTCTGCTGATTATATTGTGAAAATGACAGCGAAAATTCAATTCACTGTCACATATAATTCCAAGATCACGTAATGAAGATACGGATGGAACAGGCTCAGGAGATAAGATAAAGTAAGTTCTGGGAGTTGAAGGGAGCCGTTTACGGGAGTAAGTAATAGCTTGGCATTTTTGCACATTGAGTTCAAGGAATTTTTTTTGGCACCAGGTTGAGAAGTTGTTCAAATCAGCCTGAAGTGCACGAGAGTCAGAAGGGGCTATAATATGTCTATAGATTTTCATGTCATCGGCATACACAGATATGTGAGAATTGTCAATGATAGAGTCGACATCGTTTATAGATAAGATGAATATCAGAGGACCAAGATGGCTACCTTGTGGGATTCCGGAAGTTGCAGTTATGGGGTCGGCGATGGAAGACCTAAAGAGAACATTGTATTGCCGCTCTTTAAGGTATGACGTAATCCAAGATATGAAACGGGGCTGGAATCCGAGAGCTACAAGTTTAAAAAGAATGACATCATGTGAGATTTTGTCGAACGCCTTACTAAAGTCGGTTGCAATCACATCAACTTCTTTGCCATCCTCTAATGCACAAAGAGTGTTGGATACGAATTCCGTTAGATTGGTAGTTGTTGATCTTCCTTTAAGGAATCCATGTTGGTTTGGGGAAAATACTGGTTTAGAATGGAAGAACATAGCATCGAAAACAATGCTTTCAAAAAGCTTCGGTATGCAGGATAGTTTTGCAATTGGCCGATAATTAGAAACTTCGGTCTTAGAACTTCGGTCTTTTTTGTGTAAGGGGATTATGTAGGAGCTCTTCCAGAGCATAGGAAAGACACCCTGAGAGATAGGTAATTGGAATAAAGATGTGATCGGTTGGGCCAAGTAGTCAATACATTTTTTTAAGACAATAGAGGGCACGCCATCGGGACCAGCGGAGTAATCGCACTTAAGTTTTTTTATCTTATCTACGACAAGAGCTACAGGTATATCAATTGAGCAGAGTGATGTCTGGGCACAGCTTTTCATATAGAAAAAGTAATCAGGATCAATATCGACCACGTGTTTGCTAAACGATTGGCTGAAGTGATGTGCAAACAGGTTTGCTATTGTTTTCGGATCGCTCGAGGAGGTGTTAAATAATTTTAAAGTAGAGAGGTAGTTGTCAGATTTCTTTTTTGTGTTGATGAAATGAAAAAAATCGCTTGGGGTCAGAGATTATACTATGTTGCATCCGATCGATATATTTGAGGTAAAGAGATTCACAAAGTGCAGAAAAGTGGGTGTATGCATGGAGGTATTTGGAGAAGTCAGAGTCAAGACGGGTTTTAAGGTAGAGCCGCCAGAGTTTATTTCTTACATTACGAAGAGAGCGTAGTTCTTTAGTGTACCAAGGTGGAGAAGATGAAGAGTTTTTTTTTGAGCACGAATGGTACAGATTGGGTAAAGCAACTGAGCACTAAAGAATAGAACATTTCGGTGGCATTATCGACATTAATACTAGGATTTTTAAAAATAACGTTGAAATCAACGCTACTAAGCAAACTGTTCAATTTTGTAAAGTTCGCCTTGTGAAAATTGAATCTGTGGCATTTTTCGGTTGGTGGTGTTTTATTGGCGATGTTATAGGAGTAAGTAAGGGTAAGGGGAGGGTGGTACCGATCTAGCTTCGAGAGAAGATCGTTGCTCATGGAAACAATACAGTTATCAGGGTCTGAAGAGAAAATTAGGTCGAGCTGCCTACCAAGGTTGTTAGTAACGCCACTTAACTGGAAGAGGCCGGAATCGGAGAGACAATCAATGAAAAGAACCTCTTTTTCAGAAATGGGATTTGTTGCGATGAAATGGGATTCATCTTCAGATAGAGCCCACTGAAGATCAGGGAAATTAAAATCACCCAAGACTATGATAACGTCACGGGTGTCCACAGTAATGAACAGAGAATCAATAGCATCGATGGCAAGCTGGTAGCAATACGTGGGCTGGGATGGGCGGATGTAGCAACACATGATGTACATAAATGCTATACCCAGAAAGATCAATTTTAGCACAAATGAACTCAAAATTCGCTGTGTGCGAGGTTTTGAATAAAGTCGAGTCCAGACGATTGTGTATAGCTAAGAGGACACCGCGCCCAGAGGAATCATCATTTTTCTCAAGCCCATCGTCTCTAAACACTGCGAAGTCCGAAGTAAAAAGTTCACTGCTATTAAAATCGGAAGACAAATTTGTTTCATTAAGAGCAAAAATGTCATAGGGAAATTTTTGAGAATTAAGAAACACGGAGGATGTTTTGGTTCGTAAACCTCGCACGTTCCAAAGGAGTTGTTACAGGTGAAATAATATCGGAGGAAGGAGAGTGCAGCGAAATCTGATTAGGGGCGAAAGTAGTTATTAAAATCAGCACGAGCTCTCTGGAGATGAGATCTACGTTTGGAACTGATGTAAGCTGCATAAGATGAGAGATCGTTTGCTACGCTAAGAGGAGATATGTTAAAGTTCTCATGGAATTGGACGAAAATATGCATTAAAGCATTCATATCAGTAGGGAGACCTTCTTGGGAAATGAAAACTTTTATGTTGGTGTTGGTTTTACCATCGATACAGACGGAATCAACTTTATCGTGCAAGTAGGCTAGATAAAGACGAACATTGTCGTAGATTTTTCGATCTCTAACTGTAGATTACCAATACTCTTTCGCACTCATAGTGTTGAAACTATTGTTAATTTTCTTCATCTTACTTAAAAACTCACAATACACCCTCAAAAAATTATGAACATGGTTGGAATGCTACAATTTTAAAGTTAAGACAATGTTTGCATAATTTCCATATCAAATCAATATATTTTTTTATTCTGTTTTGCAATTAGTGAATGTACGTATGTACATAAGCTTAATATTTTGTCAAATTCCCTTTGTTTTTTAAGACATTTTGAACTCTGGTAGCCACACTCTCAATGCACGCGTGTACCATATCTTTGATGTCACTAAAGTAAGCCCAACAAATCTCGATGAGGTTTAAGTTTAAAGAGTTGCCTGCCCAAGGAAGAATGTTAACTTTTCTTGAGTTTTTAAAGTATATACTTTTTTTTTAAGTATTAAAAGAAGCACCATCCTGCATAAAGGTGTAGTCTGTTAGAGGAAACTGGAGAGTCTGTTAGACGAAACTGGTGATTTTCCAAATAAGCAAAAAAAAACTATTGAGTACTCGTACGTAGTGGTCGCTGTTTATTATTTGGCAACAAAACATATTGGACCAAGACCTCCAATATGTAGCTCCAAACCATAACTGATGACGGATATTTGACCGTTATTAACTACGATTTCTTCTTTTTATGGTAATATACCTTATTCCAATCACTTATTTCATAGCTGCGATTAAATTGTGCCCAAATAAACCGCTGTTTTTATACCCTATCCTAAGGGGATATTAAGTTTGACAAATAGTTTGTAACATAGAGAAATAATCGAGATAGACCCTATAAAGTACACATATATACTCGTAATCAGAATCAATAGAAATCGATTGAGCGATGACCGTCCGTCCGTCCGTATGTCACAGCTTTTTGGGCCTTAAATTTTGAGCTAGGACGATGAAATCCTCTAAGGCCATTTCAAACACTTTTCTCATTGTTTCATCAGAAAATTTCCGTTTTCTGTCAAAGTTTTTTTTTTTTTAATATTATCATTATATCTTTATAACTGAAGTCCAAAGCCGAGATACGCACAAATTTCCCTTTTTTTTCCCTTAAAAAATTTGTTTACGCGGCCCTACAGCGTATTTTCTTAATTAGATATTTTATAAAAAAAAACTAGTAATAGTTAATAAATATCAAGAGGTGATGTGAAACACTTCTCAGAACTTAAAAAAAAAACATAATCAACGCAAAACTGTGGAAAGAATGTCCACTAAAGACAAGCATGTTCCAAAATAAATGCAATATTCAAGTATGTACATATAATCACTATAACTTTATCATCAGCAGTGTGCATAATGATACTTTTAGTCCTAAAATTCTCATGAAACACAATACTGTTATTCCCAGGCGGAGTCACAAGATCAGAACAAATATCATACAGTAAAAATAATTCACAATATGCATCAACTGGGCAACAAGTACCATGGTTCGCAAAAAAGTGTTAATAATTTTTTGGCAAGTACATCTGTTTATTATTTTTGTGCATTTTTTTTTTTACTTTGTCAGTTTTTGGAGTTAAATTAACTTTACATACAAAAAACACCTTAAAACTGTAGTATTGCTTAGCACTTGAAAAAATTTGGGCCAACATAAACTGGTTTATAGATATAATATATAATAATTAATATGGGTATAAAATTTCTTGAGTTACTCCTACACTCAAAGGAAATGAAAAAAAATTTACAATCATTCAAAATTCGATATCTCGCATAATACTTCGTTTTTCTCTTTTTATGGTGCCCTCCTCTCAGGAGGTGACGCTTCTGAATATTTCTATTGGATTCGTTCTACATCAGGAACTAGTATTGCCCAACATGTTGTCGGTTGTCTACCAACTTCTCTCCTTCCTTCGATTCTTCCTTGTAGAAGTTCGTACTCCAAACGTAGACCAAATGTAGCATTGTATCAACAGCTACAACAGCTACAATGATACAGCTATTTGGGTTGCGCGTGTTATATTATTCGTACGTACAGAAGGGACATATTGTTTAAATAAAAAATGACACTACCTACAAATGTAATGTTTAATAAATATACCCGAGAAATTAAATGCAACGATTGGTACATATAATAATTACTGGGCATGTCGAAACCATGCCTCCATAATCTACTAGCTACCCGATTTTGCAGTTATGCCAGATACAGTGATACTTAGGAACCAACGAAGTCGTTTATATGTCGCAGACATCCAACGTGATGAACATGCAAACTTAGACTACCAGAAATCTAAATATTTCCACATAAAGAAAAGAAGATGTCTACAACTGCCAAGCATATTTATTTATTACCGCGAATCTGATATAATTTATGTACGCATGTACATACACACACATATATATAAACATATGTACGCAGCTAGATAGAACCTTTTTTTGAATATACTACTTTTTTCTTCGAATATACATTCATATGTATATTCTTCCATACATACCCACATACATAAATAATAATGTACATACGTATATTTTGTATTTTCAATGAAATGCACGTTGAAACCAGTGGGTGGATCGGGGAGATATATAGCCAAGCACGTGTTTGCACGTGTTGCAAAGAGCAATAAAGTGGACGACTGGGTCGTAGGTACTTCCACCTTAATGCTATAACTTTACCGTCTTATAAGAACTGAAATTCAAGTCTTGTTCTTCTTACAGATGAGGCCTAATAAAGTGGGCGTGACATTCTGATGGGAAATTTCAAATTCCGATTTCGTAGTTTTTTTTTAAAACGCATTCAAAAAGTAGGCGCAGCCATATACATATGTATGCATGGTCTTCAGGTGAATTACAGAGAACCTCAAGGATTAAAAATTTTGTCATAACATAATTTTTCGATTTCTAGGTACGATTTTAAAAAGTTAAATTTTTGAAAAGTGGGCCTGGTATGTCATATACCTCTCAGATAATTATTTTTAGTCTATTAAGAAATAGGAATAGACGAAGAAAATATACCGATACTAGTTAACCCATTCAATGAAATCTACAGATATTGCACGATTCCGGATGATTGGCTTCAAACTGTTTTCGAAACACTACCGATGAAAAATAACGCAACACATTGTGCTGATTATAGAACAATAAACTTAATGAACCGTTAAAAATTTTCTTAAAAATCATTCAAAGAAGAATATATAACAATCTCGAAGAAGGCATTAGCTTCTTTCAATTTGGTTTTATATAAAACCGGTTTTCGTACGCGCGAAGCATTGTTTTCATTCAACATGCTGACCCAACGGAGCCTAGAGATGAGGAAAGACGTATTTGCATGTTTCGTAAATTATGAAAAAGCATTTGATATGGTCCTACACAAAAAAATGGTAGAAATTCTCGACAACAAACATATAGATATGAATGGCAGAACAATGATTGAAAATCTATACTGGGATCAAAAAGCAAAAATAGCAATAGAAGGAGAAGATTCAGATCAAGTAGCGATTCGAAGAGGAGTAAGACAAGGATGCATTTTATCACCATGTACTCAGAAGAAATATTTAATGAAGCAATCACAGAAAACGACGGATGAATAAAAGTAAATGGAGTCAACATAAACAACATAAGATATGCAGATGATGCTATTATAATAGCAAGCAACATATACGAATTGAGTAGCATGATGAACAAACTAAATGATATAAGCAAAAATAGAATAAACACCGCTAAACCAAAGTGTATAGTTCTTAGTAGAAAACAGCAAATGCAGAACTTCGAATTAAAAGTAAACAACAAATACATAGAAAGTGTCGGCAGTATTAAATATTTAGGAACGTTGATCAATAATAAGGCAGATCCTAGTAAAGAAATAGAGTGCAGGATAGATCAAGCGAGGTCAGTTTTTTGCAAAATGAAAAAAGTAATATGCAGCAGAAAAATCCATTTCTGTGTCACAACAAGATTATTTGACTATACATTTGAAATATGAAATTTACACAGTGGAAATATGAACATTACACAGAGCAACAATAAGAAAAATAGAGGCCTTCGAAATGTGGAAACAGAGAAGAATATTGCGTGTCTCCTGGGTTGACAGGATAACAAATGAAGAAGCTTTGCGACAAATAGGATTGAACTCTTTTCTTTATGTACCTAGTAAAAAAAAATTGAAAAATTGAATACCTCGGACACATTTTAAGAAACGACAAATACAAACTTCTGTAATTCTTCAAGGGTAGATAGAAGGAAGTAGAGCGGTTGGGAGACAATGGCTGAAATGGCTGCCAAACATGCGGGAATGGTTGAATCTTTCAACTTCAGAAATACATACTGTGAGGAGTAAAAAATAAAAGAACTATAAAAATGATGATTTCCAACAGCCGAGAAGAAATATGCAATTTCCAAAAGTACCGCCTTAGTCAAAAACGTTGTACGCTACAACTAATTGATGTATGTCTGAAATTTTATCAAAATCGTTAGAACCGATTCGAGAAAATCTATTTTAATTAAAATTGGCCCTAAGTACAGTACCCATAACTTTGAGTTTAGAATGAAAATTCCAATTTCGCCTCGAATTGTGACCCCACAAAATCCAGATATTTGAAGCAAATCCGTCCAGCCGTTTAGACTGCAGTCGACAGCACAGACAGACAGAATTGGCAAACCCACTTTCTTTAACTTCTTCATCATAGTTATAGCCGGGTGCTACTTACTTACTTAAAATTCTCGCAAACCGTGAAGAGTTTCTGTCTGAGACACGGCAACCTTCCACTCTCTTCGATCTCGGGCAAGTTACTTGCAGTTGTCTAGACCAGACGCTCTGGCATCCCCGATAGCTTGATCCTTAAAACGGACGTTCGGTCTTCCTTGTCGTCTCGAACCTGGGTCTGT
Source organism: Xylota sylvarum (assembly GCA_905220385.1). NCBI lineage: Eukaryota > Metazoa > Arthropoda > Insecta > Diptera > Syrphidae > Xylota > Xylota sylvarum. The sequence continues at coordinate 40,353,249 of LR999959.1, forward strand.
GATTCGAAGATGCTCTTTGCTGGAGTATTATTGTCCATTCGCTCAATGGGGCCGAGTCAGTGTAGTCGACATGTTTTGGCTTTTTAGACTACATCCAAATCTTGGTACAGCTCATAGAGTTCGTAGTAGCACCTTTTCCTTCATTCGCCCTCCTCCCATACGAGACCGAATATTCGACGAAGAGTTTTCTCTCGAACACAGACAGATGATGTCGATATCGTCAACGTATCCCAGCAGCTGGACCGATTTTTTAAAGATATTGCTTCATACTGATCAAATTCTTAATCAAATTTGTTTGAAAAGCGGCTTGAGGAAAATCATCCAGCCAAAGTCAATTGCGTTCACATTATGAAAATTTCTTACATTCAGCAAATTTTTCGTCAAACCAGGAGTACAAGTGGTAGATAGAGAAAATATGCATTTGGCTCACGTACTTGTACTGAAAACAATTGTACAGGAAAATAAAAATAAAACTCACTCGACCTTCGAAATATCAAAATAGGTGAATTTCAATTTGTTGGACGTACTTGTACTGAAATCAATCGTCGTAGGTAGGATTTTAGAAGAAAAAAAAAACAAGTTCGGGCAGGCCAGGAGATACGTACTGGCAGCAGCACCCGTAGTAGGTACATTTTTAGAAAAAATGGATAAATTGAAGCAAAAGCGTACAAAGCTGTCTTCTGTTAACTTGCTAGTAGAATTGAAATTGATTTTACTTGATGATTATCAGAATTTATACTCTTGGATGTTTGTCAGACGCTTGCTAGAGGTGGAGCCGTCAAAGAAATTTTAGGTGTTGTTTGGGGATTGAGCCTCGAACCGCTCGTTCCGTAGTCCAACGCACTAACCACTTAAACTACAACTCCCACAATGCCAATCATAATGTGGAAGAATTTTATTTCGTCTACTTTACCGATACTCTCGTCGTCAATTTCAAGGTTAAGGTCCACACTCGGTTGCTTTAGCCAATAGCTCACATACACAGGTCCCCCTGCATTCTGCAAAGTCATTGCACGTTATTATTACACTCTCACAAGAGTAGTTCTTTCTAAATCTTAACTGTATGTCTAATATAAAATTGTTTCATTCAAAATAATTAGTTAATAGTTTAAATACTAGATTTTCAGAGCATTTTTCATTTTGTTGTGCGTGTTATATTTTCTACACGATTGGAAGGGTCTTACTGTTCAATGCCGTATCCGAAGGCATGGATGTTTGTCAGACGCTCGCTAGAGGTGTTGTTTGGGGATTGAGCCTCGAACCGCTCGTTCCGTATTTCAACGCACTAACCACTTGAACCACAGCGCCCACCCTAGTAAATATAGCCGGGTTCAATTTAAGGAAAAATTAAAAGTTTTATCTATGGGTCAAATTGGAGTCATGCTTAAACCGCAATTCATAATACGGAATTAGTTGACACTGAAATCTTTTTATCTCATGTGGAAAATATACACGTAAGCCCTGGTGCTGACAATCCGGTTCTCTCCCTTGTGATAACACAATAGGCCTTTTTATCTAAAGCCTGGAACAGATGCAGCAAAATTAGAGAATATGCCATTTAAGTAAGAGGATACATGTATTTACTGTACGACCATGCATGGCTGTACGCCGTACCCATTTCTAGTTTTGACTGTTTCACATGGGTTCCTGCATGCATTATCGTAAGCACCCTTGCACAAATTTTAAGTGTGTCTGTCTAAGCGGGGACATCCACCTAACCCGTACACACTTAGTAAAAACCTAAGTAATTAATACAGAAAATAAGTTCCTATTATTTTTCATGCATGTCATATAATAATTGGTCTAGTTAAAGCATTTACTAGCTTTAATATACACGGGATTCGTTCACACAACCCATTATCATATCCTCCCAATACATCCTTGATTCAAAGAATTTCAGCTTCGTTACTTGAACTACTCGTAGTAAAATGCCCCTAACTGTGATTGTATACTTAGAATTAATTTACTTGTTTATGGCTTATTTTACATAATGCACCTTTTCCCATCGGAACCAAACGTATTAGATTTCAACTTCTCGTAAATCATTATTTCGCAACATAGTATTCTTCTTTGAAATGATATCCATAGAAACATTCTAATCGCAATGTCCTTTAACTATTGACTTTTTCATTTTTGGAACAATTTTAATTTATATTCTTTGTTTCTCTAATCCCAGAAAGGCACATGTGCAAATATTTTGCAATGAATGTTGCAAACAATGAGAAGAGTATGTAATTTTTCTAATTACTATGCATCTACATATATATATGTGTATATATGCATGTATAAGTAATTACTGGGTGCCACAAATTAAGGATATTAGATTACATTAGTTACACGGATAATCTAGTTATCATAGTCAATGAAAGCGACATGTGTAACCTTGTGAATAATATATTTCAGAAACTTTCTAACTGGTGCGTTATGGAGGGTCTGTTAATCAACCGTAACAATGCAATCTTTGTAACCTTTGTAAGAAGAGAGAACTTACTTTCAACCGTAAGTAAAAGACTTAACTAAAACTTGCATGTCAAAAACTAATTTGAAAACGCAACTGTCACACCGCCCTAAAACCACAGCATTTTTTCGGAAATACTTCAGTCAGTCCGCAAAATTGGAGTCAAGGAAATACATATATATGTATACAAGTGGATAACATTTTGTTAAATTATGGTTATTACGGTTTTCTTTATTTTGCCTAAATTAACGATCGGTTGCCAGTTATCCAACTCCTCACAAGGACTCAGTTGCATAAATTTAATAATGATATTTAGGAAGGACGAAGGACACTGTGCACGAAATGAAATTCATAGAAGATATTGAAATTAATGAAATATGAAAACATCATCAAATCTCAATGCGAAGAGGCACTCAACATGGACGACTTCCATCAGTTCCAAGGCCCTTAGTCTAGTGCAAGGTATAAATTGTTTGAAGCGAAATGTTCTGAGTAAAGTTTGAAAAAAACTTGAATTTTGAAAAATTGTTCCAACTGCCACGCAACTGTCCAAACTATGTAAGCATGTACATACATACATATGTACACGCATTGCATTTGGAACGCAAAATTGACTAACATGTTAGGTCATACGTCACCAATGGAATTTTCGACATTCTAGTTTGAATTGGCAAATATTATATACATAAATCTGAGAAATAACTTTGTAAATAAAGGAATATTAATAAAAAATTAAAAAAAATTATGTTTACATAATCTAACACGATTAATTTGTATTAAAAACCATATTACAACAAATCATATTACAGGTTAATAATTCGGAGTAAATATGCGACACAAGAACTTACCCTGTCGCTGAAAATCAAACAAGTCATAAAACAGCTTATAGCCGATAGTTGATAAACGCACGCAAAAGTAGAGAGTGGATCTACTTGGACGTTGTAGTAGCGTTTACGACATTTATGATTGACGTTATGATCAAACGGTGACGTCTCATTTCGTGTCACCCCATAAAAGTCCGTTGTTTCTATACAATCTGTCAACGGAAGCATTTACCACGTTTATATGACCGGATTAAAAGATTTGATTGAAAATGGATTGAGTTTCAACCCAAGTTTTTGTTGTAACCGGATTGAGGGATCGAGTTTGAATCGGATCGAAAAAGGATTGAGATTGACACTTCTTCTGCAGTGCGCGGAGTCGTGTACGCAATCAATCTTTCGATCCGCGTTTACATGCAGAAACTCAACCCGATCACAGAAAATTTTATGATCGGATCAAGTCAATCCAGTTTCAATCCAATCTGCGTTTACATGGCACTCAACCCGAATTTAATTTGTAATTCAGTTCACCATATAAACATGGTAATAATAATTTGGGCATTATGACGCAACACACACCAAAGCAGACGAAACAAAAAGACTTGTCTTTGACTGATCTGTTTCGTGACTGGTTGTTGAAAATACAACGACCAACAAACACCGAATGAAACAAGACTGTTTTTAACCAGCGTCGTTGTCGATTATTACACGTGTGCTTATGGCTAACACACACCGCATACGACAAAACAAAAAGACAAGACAAAACAGAAAAACATTCAAACAAGACAAAACAGAAAAACATACATTCTTGTAGTCGATAGCTGGATTCTTGTCTTTCGCACACAAAACTTCGTAGGTTTTGTGCTGACTTTTTATTTATTTCAAAGTTTTCGTCGATAATTGTCGTAGACGCAAAGAGGTTGTTATATTTAATTGAGGCAAGAAACCCAATATACAAATACAAAGATAGTGAAATGATTTGTTTTGTTACATTGTGTTTCGGTTGGTGTGCGTTGAAATAAAACACGTTTTCTTGACTATGAGTCAAAAGACGTTTTGTTTGATCCGGTGAGTTTTCAGCCATCGCACAGTGTGGTGGCAATCTAGCTGGACAAAATTAAAAAAATCAAAGTATAGCCAGTTGACTTTAAATCATGTATTGAACTTCTCAATACAATAGGCAACTGTAATTCATGTTTTGTTTTTTTGTTTTTATCTCTGATTAGGAAAAACTAAGCTTGAAAGTGAGCTGTTGTCAAAAGGTGCAAAGAGATAACACCGAATAGAGTATTTTTTGTGCGAGTTTGGTTGATGATTTAAAACGCTATGGTGATTTTATTGTTATAATTTTTTTAAAAATTTTTATTTAATAATTCCCATTGCAACTATTTTAAAAACAAAAAATCTGTTGGAAGGTCAAAAAGTTCAAAAAATAAAATATTGTTGTTTTTCAAGTATACTTAAAGTTAATTATTCCGCATAATTCCGGTGTGAAACTACATTTATGTCATTCTGTATAGTGTGTGTTCTCATTAAGGCAAACTAAAAACATCTTGCGCGTTTTTGCGACCGCCATACAATTTTTTTCACCTTTCCAGAATGATCTCCTCTGTCGCGAAAAGACATTTTTGAAAATTGAGAAAAAATGGACAAAATATATCGCTAAGACGTGATTTTGGCTTTAATAATAGACAGATATGATCTTCAAGACATACCTAAAAATGTTAAAAAAATGTTCAAGTTTTAAAAATGCCTTTTTTTTTAACCATGTAAACTGATTTTTTGTCACTTTTTTATAAAAATTTTAAACTCAAAAAAAAAAAAATTTTTTTTATGATCATTTACATATCTATTTAAACTCATTAAGAAACAAAAATATAAACAAGAAGTCGATCCAACATGATTTCATAATTTTGTCCAGCTAGATTTGCGATTCACCACACTGTGCATCGCTTTAAAGACTGTACTACCATTTTTCAGATGAAAATAGTATAACGCAACATTTTAATAAAGTCTGCTGCCTGAGAAAACATACTGTATCTCAATTCTAAGCCACACAAGGATCATCTTCCTACATTGTCCACATTAGGCAATCATGTAGTTTGTGAGGATGTGCTCCATATTCTTTCAAAATTTATAGTACTTCAGGAGATAGGAACGATCTACTTTAGGCGTATTTCTCTTTTAATGGAGCCCATAGTCCCATAAATATTACCTTAAACTTGTCCATCGTAGTAATGTTAAGTTTGCACACATATGTACATACATACATACATATAAATTCTTTACTATTTACCCTAGAAACCAATGCTTTTGGGGAAACAGCACCCAATCAGTTAACAAATTAAATAAAAGCTGTATGCTGTACATAAATAGAAAGAACAAATCTTTGGTGGCCAAGTGGTCCAACCTGTCTAGCGACTAAACAGATTTAGCGAAAACTGAATCTGTAACGCCTCAAGAACTCGATCTCTCATCTATTGTAGTGCTGCACTACAATAGATGTCATCACCGGGTATTGGCTAATAGGCAAGCATGTATAAAGGCTTAGCGTACACTCGCATGAAGAAAAAAACAATTTTTCACGTTCTTTGTACATGCCCAGTTTTCCGCAATAAAAGCAGACTTTACTAAGGAGTTTTCTACTATAATACAACGATCTAAGCGTTTTGATAACTAACCTATTAACTATCTAAATTATCAACGAGATTAAAAACTGTGTGTTTTGAATGAAACATCATCGCTGAGGATTCGGTTCGACGCCGTGCACAAGAAATGGAACTTTATCCGTCCACTACGTGAAATATTTTGCGAAAAGATCTTGGCCTAAAGACTTACAAGATTCAATTGACGCAAGAATTAAAAATTTATATGATTCAATGGTCTATTTCGCCAGATTTATCACCGAATTCCACATGTGGCAGTAATTGTTAGTTGGTCATTCAAGTCGAGGTAGTGAGCCAAGTTAAACAAAACAAAAATGTCGATAGTCGAGTTGTTGAAGGAGTTGGAGTTCAAGATTTCTCTCAGCAGTTTGTGAATATCGCTAATAAAAGTATGATTCGCATGCATGTAAAGCCATAAGGTACCCTTTCTAAGGTGAAGGTTTTTTTTTAACTTTTGCAGTCGCTATGGCTAAAATTACTTTAAGGACTAGAGCCTCATCTAAAGGGTATTTTTCAATCATAGTCGCTTCGGTCTAACTCAAGATTTCTTTAAACTTTCCACTAAACGGTAGAGTGTAGCGACAGTTTTAGGCTTAATTGAACTTTGATCGCCTTTGACTGCAGCTGTCTTGGACACGTAAATGCTATCCTACAAGCTACTGATTTGTCGAAGTCAGAGCTGATACATATCAGTGCCTGCTGAGCATTCGTTTTTGCACAAATCGCATTGCATTGAAAATATGAACTGTTTCGCCATAGTGACATTTAATCCGCCAGTGCGCCCACAACCATATAGACCTGTAAGTTACATTGTTATTTACAGATACTAAGTGTTATTTTTGTCGAGTAGATGTCCATGTCATTGCTGCCAAAATTAAATTTAATTAAGCCAGAATTACATCAACAGAAACAAAATTAACATGTTAACGCAATGTACATACAGTGATGGACAAAAAAATAAACACACCTGTAACCATTCAATGATTTGCTTTATTTCAGCTATCTTACACATGCTATTAAGGAAACTGTTTTAGCAAAATACTTCTACAAACATTAGCCAAATATCCACATATGTAAATAGTACGGTTATGTCCTCATTTTAGAAAAATTGTTAAAACTTCTGGAAAAAGCAAGTTTTAACCTGGACAAAAAAATAAATACACCTCAATGTTCCTTTAGTAAATTTACTAGTGTTGGTAAAAATGGTAAGAAAAACGACTCTTTTTTATCTTAATACTTAGTACTTTATTGTATGACCTTTATTTTTGATAATTTGGCTTATTCGTTTAGGCATGAAATTAACTAGCCGCTGGCATGCCTATGAAGATACTGACTCCCACGCCATTCGCACGGACTGCCAGAGTTCTTTTTTTATTTTCGGGAATTGTGCTACAAACAACGTGTTTGACATTCTGTATGGAATTTGGGTCCGGTGACTGAGCAGGCTACTCTAAGAAAGTAACTTCATTATTGGCGAACCATTCTTTTTTTCCATTGGCGACGTGGTTCGGATCATTATCCTGTTGGAACGTCCACACCAACTGCATATTATCCTCAGCAAGTGGCAGCATTATGCTCTGGGGTATGTTGATGTAAATTTCGTTGGTCATTATACCTTCTATGAGGTGTATAGGACCAACTCCATTCCAAAAGAAACATGCCCATTCTATAATGCTGCCACCCCCATGTTTGACGGTTGTTTTGTGTACCTTGGATTGAATTCTGTGTTAGGTGGACGTCTTACAGCCTGTCTGCCATCAGTTCCGAACAGATTGAACTTGAATTTATCGCTCCAAAGAATGTTTCGTCACTTTTGCATACCCAGATCGTAACACCATGTTTTATGCTCAGAAGGGAACATCACTCTTCGGTTGACATTTTTCTTATTGAGCAATTCCTTGGTGATCTAGATGGAAGCTTGGACTCTACAAGTCTTCTCCTTACTGTTCTTGCGCTGATGTTGAGGTTAGTTGCTTTTAATATTTTGTTTGACGAGATAAAAGGGTCCTTTTTGCCTTCAAAGAATGGTTTGGCAATAATGAAGTTACTTTCTTAGAGTAGCCTGCTCAGTCGCCGGACCCAAATTCCATACAGAATCTATGGACACAGGTCAAACACGTTGTTCGTAGCACAATTCCCAAAAATAAAAAAAGAACTCTGGCAGTCCGTGCGAATGGCGTGGGAGTCAGTATCTTCATAGGCATGCCAGCGGCTAGTTAATTTCATGCCTAAACAAATAAGCCAAATTATCAAAAATAAAGGTCATACATACAGGTCAATAAAGTACTAAGTATTAAGATAAAAAAGAGTCGTTTTTCTTACCATTTTTACCAACACTAGTAAATTTACTAAAGGAACATTGAGGTGTATTTATTTTTTTGTCCAGGTTAAAACTTGCTTTTTCCAGAAGTTTTAACAATTTTTCTAAAATGAGGACATAACCGTACTATTTACATATGTGGATATTTGGCTAATGTTTGTAGAAGTATTTTGCTAAAACAGTTTCTTTAATAGCATGTGTAAGATAGCTGAAATAAAGCAAATCATTGAATGGTTACAGGTGTGTTTATTTTTTTGTCCATCACTGTATGTACATACATTCGAGAAAAGAAACGCATACGACGTCTCAAAATAGCAGGCCCAAAATGGAAGGATGAACTTTTCGACAGAGACGTTTTAGTTTTAGTTTTATTCATACAATCCTTTATAGACTACTACAAAAATTACTTGTATATGTACGTATATACTTACAAAGCAAATGGATGTTATTATTTATCACAACTTAAATTAATTACATGGAATATGCAAGAATATGTTTCTTAAAAGTATCTCTTGAACAATTTTCGAAAAGATCTAAACTATTCGCTTGTGAGGATGCAACGCAAGATCGGTTCATTGCGGCTGTAATTTGTGCGATGAAATTGCTCGTGTAGCAATTTTGGCTCACGAAGATCCCTAATGGGAACTTGAAGACTTATTAGGGCAAGTAGCGGAGAGCAGTCACCGGTACGTTCGCTAGTATTGAAACGGAAGCTGCCTAAATGGGTTTAGCGGTAAACGATGGCAAAACGAAGTATATGCTGTCAACCAGAATGGAAATGCAACATAGACGAATTGGACAGAATGTCACAATAGACAGCTATAACTTTGAGGTAGTAAGTGACTTTGTCTACCTTGGCTCTGCTATCAATTCTGAGAATAACTCTTGCCAATCGCAGTTTCTTTGGGCTGAGAAGGCAATTGAGTAGTAAGGCCCTATCCCGAACTAAGGAGACTCTAGCGGATGAAGAGATCCTTGGTCGTTTCGAGAGAAAAATTGTTCGTAAAATATTCTTTGAATCAAACCCGGAGGTACAGCGCAGCAGAGGAAGACCTCGCCTTAGGTGGCTAAAATCAAAGACTAGCTGGTTATTAGCAGCCTCGAATTAGGGGATCACAAAACAGAAGCGGTCTTAACAATCAATCGGAAAACTCTAGAATTCGTGAATATAAGGGTTGGAAATAAAAACATTAGATCGAAGGAAGCAATAAAATACCTAAAAGTAATGATCAACAATAGACTACAATTCAAAGTGCATGTAGACTACTCGAATAAAAAGCACTTTCTCGAATACTGCCAAACATTGGACGACCTGGGTATCTTAGAAGGTTTAGGAGAGCGACGAGAAGAAAATGATCATCAGGCTCTGCGCACTAAGGATTATCAGTGGTTTTCGAACGATTTCGGACAAAGCTGCTTTCATCATAGCGGGCGTGATGCTAAGGATTTATAACAGGAGAACCTCGAGGCAACTGGAGCTTACAGCAATCAAGAGCATCAAGGAAGAAGAAAAATCAGTTTCAATGATTTCGTGGCAAGCTCGGTGGGACAACACTACGAAAAGCAGATCGACCTAAAAGTTGATCGCGACTATCGTGATCTAGATAAAACGAGTTCACGATGACTGCAACTACAATCTTATGCAATTCTTGCCCGGACTGCCCCGATCAGGAACACGCTGTATTCCATTGCAGACGTTTCATGGAATGGAGAATGGAGAACCTTATGCAGTAAATGTTGTATTCAGAGGAATATTGGATGGACATATCTATGTATGTATGCATGTATGTTTAGAAAAAATTTAAAATGAAATAAAAAAAATCCCTTAGGAGACATGAATATAGGCTCTGCTTTCACGACAACGCTGAAGTCTCTCAGCTTTTGCCCAATAATAACTTAGTAAGAAGACTAAAAAGGGTGAAATCATTCGAACTGGTCAACTCACACCAAATTTAGTCTGAAATAGAAAATAATCAAGACCAAAGAGGTCATCAACTAATGCCTCTTGGTGCATTATTAACTTAAACATTTAACCAGTCAAAGTCAAGACAGCAAAGGGTTTTGTCTTTAGTGGTGTTGGAGTCCCACAATACTATGCGGCCACATACCCTTTCAAAATGTTCACTTACCCATACACAAAAATAAAAAAAAGAGAGGATACCATAAAACGCTAACCAGCCCCGCGAAGTAATACCTAACGGCAATCCCGAGGGGAGAGTGGTAGGAGTGTGCTGGGTTAGCCCGGGCTACTAGTATCTTTAGATGTTGGTTTCTTTTTATATTATTTTGACACTGACAGCTCTTATGCGCTCAAAACAATTGACAGAAACTCAGTATTATATTTTCGCGTTACGAAATGGATCGAGTTACGCTTGAACAACGTTGGGAAATATTCCAAAGTGTATACTGTGTTGCCGAAAAAGTGCGAATTTTGAAAGGAAATTTCGGTCGAAATAATGCACCAACTGCAGCTTGTGTATACAAGTTTGTGAGGAAAGTTCGTGAGATTGGTTTGCTGATTGATAACCGAACATATTCCCGTGTTCGTCACGTTAACTTAGCGGAGAATATTGCAGGTGTTGCCGAAATTGCGCGTCGTTTTTGGAGTGACGGCATTATTAGCCCATTTTTCTTCCAAGACGACAATGGCAAAAACGTTAGAGTCAACGGAGAGCGTTACCGAGGCATGATAACCGATTTTTTATGACCAGACATTGAGGATTTGGACATGGGTAAGCTATTACCACGTTTATATGACCGGATTGAGAGATTGGATTGAAGAAGGATTGAGTTTCAATCCAGGTTTTCATTATAACCCGTTTGAAGTATGGAGTTGGAACCGAATCAAAAGAGGATTGAGTTTGACACTTTTTTTCCTGTGCGCGTACACTTTTTCTCTATCGGTCAAACTGAATCTTTCGATCCGCGTTTACATACAAAAACTCAACTCGATCGCAGAAAATTTTGCGATTGGATCGAGTCAATCCAGTTTCAATCCAATCTGCGTTTACATGGCACTCAACCCGAATTGAGTCCAGATTCAATCCACCATATAAAAGTGGGGTATAGTTCCAGCAAGATGGGTATACGTCCCACACATGACGTCAAACAATCGATTTATTGTACACTAAGTTCATTGATCATGCAATCAGTCGTTTCGGTGATGTTGCTTGGCCGGCACGGAGATGCGATTTGACGACTTTGGAATTTTTTTCTGGGTGCCATTAACGATCGATGCTATGCGAACAATCCAGATCAGGCACTCAAGAACAATATTGACCAAGCTATTCGTGAAATAGGGGCCAAAGCCATCAAAAATGTTTTGCAAAATTGGGTTGACAGGATGGCCTCCTGCCAAGCCAGCCGAGGCAGTCATTTCAATAAAATAATATTCCATAATCCATCGAAAGACTTACTTTTTCATAATGCAACAATCGTTAAAATATATTAAACAGTATTTTCTTTATAGCATTTTTAAAAAGCATTTACATATGAATATAATATGCCACCCATCTGTTGTAAAAATATTTTGTTTTGAATTTCGGGTAGAGTGTCGAGCCTTAAGTGGGCGCCGTTTCTTAATGTTTAGTATGTTGGATTTCAGTGCTGTAGGTTCTAGGTTCGAGTCCCAGACAACACCTAAAAGTTTTTCACGGCACCAACCTCTCGTGGGCGTCTAAGAAACATCCGATAGTAAAACTATCACGAAAAAGCTTCTCAAAACAAAAATTAATATTCGGACATTAAACAGTTAGGGCCCTTCCTTCGTGTGAAAAATGTAACGCGTACAACGCGAATGTTTATGAGAAGCTAGACCATTCCATGGACTTGTCGAATCAAATGTTTGTATTTCAATTTTTCTTTAACATCAAGTCACTCAACGTCAATTTAATTATGCCGCTTACAACTTGAAAGGAATTCTGCCTAAAATACATTGCAAGAGTTTCAGAATACAATAAATACATACGAGTAATATTCTGTACACAGTAAAATTAGCCTTTTCTATACATTGTCGTGCGAAGGTTTCACTTGAAATGATTTACATACATACATATTTTTATTTGAAATACATAACAGAGCACCTACATACTTATAACTAAATTGAAAAACTTCGTCAAAAAGATGGGTAAATTATATCCGGTGGGTGTTCTGATGGGTGGTTGCAATACTAGTTGAATTAAAATTGAGGCTCATTCCACTCAATCAATCTATAAAAAGCAGATCGATAGTGCAATTCATATTCAATCTATTGCTCATTTTAATCAGAGCCTAGGACTTGCCGCAAAAGACTCACAAAAAAGGAAAATTATTATTCACATTTAATGTGTATACCCTAAGAAAGTGGAGTAGTACCTTCCACAACAAAAGGATATTTTTCAGTAATAAGACAAATAATCGCCGCAATTTCCGCAGGCAACCCATATATATTTAGAAAATGTATAATGCATACATACTAGTTTGCTCATAAATAATTAAACCCACTAGTTCTTGTAATTCGTTAAAGGACCTGATATCTTGACTGCATTAATTCGAGTCGTGCAAAATTCAACTCATATTAGACACACCCTGCAAAATGTTTTAACTGTAAATTTTGTTTTTTTTTAATTATTTTCAAAACAATGCTGTTCATCCCAGAGACCCAGTCCAACAAATCAAAAATACGGATACCGCTCTTCACTAACGAAATATTGCGACATTTGCGGCGAGAAGAAAAAAAATTGACTGCTTGTTATTCACGTTGGTTGGGGGCGCTACACATAAGTTCCTCTTCTTTTTTTTTGCAAATACGTTTTTTACCTTTTTGGCATTTCTGGTGACGATTCGATGAGCGGGGACTCCTTGCGCTTTCTCTTGGAGTCTTTGGAAACCACCATTTTGCTGGGAAATATATTCAAGTGATCAAAATAAAAATATTTTCACTGCGGAAAACAACAAAAAAAAGACTGGAACTTCAATTTTCCTGCAAATTTTTTTTCTTTAGTTTTTCGTTTACATTTTCACTTTAATTCACGCACTGATCCACTAAAGTATTATATATGCGGGCGGTGACCCATTTTGAAAGGAGTTTGCTCAAGTCTATACGAGATTTTTTTGGAATATAAATGCAAAATTGACCATTTATTTTGGAAAATTTTAACACGACGACATCACTCACACGAACTTTTTTCTATTCTTCGCCGCTATCGCTTTGCACTGGTAACTGTGGCTCTCAAACTGTCCGTTGACAATGTTTGGTTATGTTCGTAGGGTATAACACAAAAGGTCGTGTACCTTAAATAAAAGCTCGTTCTGTGCGATTGCAGTACCTATGATAAAATATTAAAATAAATAATATATTTATGTTTCAAAAAAATATATTGGCATAGCTATGGATAAGGTGATTAAAACTAATGTGCAAGATTTATTACGCTGCCATTTCACTCGATTTTAGTGATTTTAGTGAGCCTTCATACAATAAGTAAATAGTCTGTCAGAAAAATTCACGCATGTTTTCATGAATTTTTGTTGTCTAGTACAGTCCAATTTATCACATTGGTAAAGAAAGAATGGATTAAAAATAAATTACATTTTCCGGTCTTGTTATTAATGAATCTTTCAATCCGATTCTTAGGACGCGCTACAGTTCGGGGTGAATCTGGGCCTCAACTGCCTTCAGTACCGCACTCCGAGTCGGTTGAGGTCCCTTCAACTTGTTCGCTCCAGCTAAGACGAGGTCTTACTCTACTGTATTGTTCCTCCGGGTTTGATTTGAATATTTTACGGGCCGCAGCGCTGATATCCATTCGCTCTATATGTCGTAGCCATCTCAAACGACTGATGCGCAGTTTTTTGACTAGGTCGATGTCGCTGTACAGCTCGTATAGTTCGTCGTTAAATCTCCTCCTCCAAAGCCCGTCAACGTCAAACGGGACCGAATATTTTACGAAGAATTTTTCTCTAGAAACGACCGAGGATATCTTCATCCGCTTTTGATAAAGTGCATGCTTCAGCGCCATAAAGAAGAACTGGATGATCAAGGTCTTGTATGGAGTCTCCTTAGTTGTTCGGGATAGGGCCTTACTACTCAATTGCCTTCTCAGCCCAAAGAAACAGCGATTGGCAAGAGTTATTCTTCGTTTTATTTCGGCCGAGGTGTTATTGTCAGAATTGATAAGAGAGCCAAGGTAGGCAAAGTCCCCTACTACCTCAAAGTTATAGTTGTCGATTGCGACGTTCTGTTCAATTCGTCGATGTTGCGTGTCCCTTGTACGCTAGGAGTTGTACAGACTTTTGAAAAAGTGTGCCTACGGTGTTGGCTTATGAGTTTCGCACAATTCTTTCAAGTATGATGTTAAAAAAATCACATGAAAATGCGTCACCTTGTCTAAATCCTTTTTTGACATCAAAGATCTCGGTGAGATCGTTACCGACCGTGATGGAGCAGCGAGAATTCTATATCGTCATCCTGCACAGGCGAACGAGTTTGGCAAGGATGCCAAAGCTAGACATGGCTCTGTATAGCTCGTCTCTATAGATGCTGTCATATGCGACCTTGAAATCGATAAAAAGATGGTGGGTATCGATTTGAACTTCTTGGGTTTTTTCCAGGATCTTCCGAAGTGTGAAGATTTGATCGATTGTGGACTTTCCTGGTCTGAAACCACACTGATAGGGCCCAATCAGGTTGTTGTCGAAGGGCTTAAGACGTTCACACAATATGGCAGATAGGATCTTATGCGCGATGTTGAGGAGACTGATACCTCAGTAATTGGCGCAATTGAGGGGGTTTCCTTTCTGGTGGATCGGACAAACGGTGATGAGATTCATTAGGCATACATTCATCTGACCAAATTTTAGAAATGAGTTGGTGTATGCTCTCGAGCAGGCCATTTCCAGCTGCTTTGAACAGCTTGGCTGGTAAGCCGTCAGGTCCAGCAGCCTTGTTGGATTTAAGTTTGGATATTGCTATCCTCACTTCGCTTAAGTCAGGTGGACGAAAGTTTTGGCTATCATCGTCTCTGTTGAATGGTTCATTCTGCCTAACAATGGGATGTTGGTCTTATAACATAATAACATAATAAAGTTGGGTTAACAAAAGGCAAAAGGAGCCTAACAAATTTCGCATGAAGGAATATAAAATATTTAACAATATTAGTTCTTGGCTTTACTTAATCTATACATGTATTTATACATTTTATAATAAGTACACAAAGTTGCAATTATTTATTTATCTTGTTTTTTGATAAAAGAACGGAAAGAGAAAGAAATGATGAAAGTTTTGGCGGGGTTAGCCGTGGTGGTCGTTGTTGGATGCTTTCTTGTAGAATTTACTCTTAATGATGTCTTCGAATCTGAGTTCGATTAGTGCTCTTGTGTTAAGGTGTCGATGACTGGGCTCAGTGTGCTGTCTTAGGAAAAGTTGAATCTCTTGGTCGGGTAATCGATGAGATTTCTCATGATTCTTATAAGTTTTTATAAGATTATAAGTGTTTGTATCATATGTTCGTTGATTGGTTCTATCCTAGCACTCTCGTAAAGAGTTGAGTTGGAGTAGTACTTGCTGTAAGCTGGTTGTCGTCAAAGACCAGTACATGCTCGGAGAGCTTTTCGTTCAAACATCTGAAATTCTTTCATTGTGGATGGCGAAATAGTGAACCATATCGGGCAACCGTAAAGAAACAAACTGGTCTGAAGAGCTTATAGATCAGGAGTTTGGTCTTTTTACTTGGACCATTCCGTCTCCTCAGCAGTGGGAGCACCAAATGTAGTGCAAAATTGACACATCTTAGAATGTTGTCAGCGTGAGGATTAAATTTAAACCTTTCGCTGAAATGCATTCCAACGTGCTTACTTGATGATTTGGTTGGTTCTGAGTTGTGTGGGAGTGTAAGAAACTTCGTCGACCATGGACGGCTGTTGCTGGAGGCCGGAAATAGATTAACTCCGTTTTCTGTTATTAATTTTGAGTCCCTAGATACATTACACGGGTAGCCATTATACCGTATTTATACCTGGTTTGAAATTTGATTAGGCTATTCTCTGGATGCACCTTTTCTATGTTTTTCTGTGTTAAAATCGAAAAACAACGAAGACCTAAAAACAAATGTCATTTCTGTCAATTCATTCCGCACTGGAAAACCAAAGTTCTCATATCGGTAGCAACTTATTAGAGTATTATTAATTTTTACTTGAAAATAATTTAAAAACAAGAAATAATGAGTGAAAACGCAGGCAACTGGTGTTTAATTGAAAGCGACCCAGGTGTATTCACTGAATTAATTCGCGAGTTTGGTAAGTAACTAACAAAACGAATTCCAATGCCGGTACAACGCGTCCCTTGCAAGTAGTATTAAAACAATTTTCGTTTCTAGGTTGCGAAGGGGTCCAAGTTGAGGAGATATGGAGCTTGGATTCAGAATCGTTTAAAAATCTAGAGCCAATCCACGGTTTGATCTTTCTTTTCAAATGGGTACAAGATGATGAGCCAGCAGGTCCCATTGTCTCGGACAATAGAACGGAAAAGATTTTTTTTGCAAAACAAGTAATAAACAATGCATGTGCCACTCAGGCTATTTTAAGTATTTTGCTCAATTGTAACGACGAGGACATTAAACTGGGAGAGACTCTAACCAATTTTAAGGTGAGTGCATTTTTTATTGTCTTCGAGGAGTATGTAGACATGTATGTTAACATAGCTACATATATGGAATATGTGTAATTTTAGCAACTGTTTATATTGTGCGCAAAAACGCTAAATAATCTGGTCTAAATATCCTCGACTTCACAGAACTGATGTACAAATCTGAATTCAAATCGATGTGTTCGAACAGCCTTGTGCAAACCGGGACTGTTTGAACAAAGACGTACAAGACTATTTCTTCATCTTCATTGCTTTTTTAAGTTCGAGAGAAAAACGTTTTCGCGAGAGATAAAGTTGTCTCAATTCACTTTTGTCTATTTGAAATTGAAAAATTTTTAGCTATTACAATACAGTAAAAGCTCCTTAGTTCGGAATGGTTGGATGGAAGGTCAGTCCTAATAAGCGAATTTTCTGTATTAATGAGAGATTTTTTATGCATTACAACGCGATCCTACATGAAATATGTATCAATTTTGTGCATTTACACTCATCATCTTAAACTGCTGGTGTTTTCTCAAACAAATTGTAATAGTTTTCCCAACATCTAAACGTGGATTACCGGGATTCCCCCAATACATATTTTAATGATGTTTCCGACTTCTGAAGGTGAATTACCGGGACTCTTTTTATACAATTTTTTTTATGTTTTTATTAGTGTGAAAAATATTTTCGTAACTCAGGAAAAAACAAGACAAATTGTATTTGAGATCTATATCTATTTTTGTAAAATAAGGACATTTTACAATTGAGATTTCGTTTTTGTTCGAAACTTCCTTCCTTTGCCAATCTTCCCTATCTGGGTACATTACTTCGTAGTGTACCATGACTTTCATCCGTTTCGTCAGGGATGTTGGGTAATGATCCCTGAAGAATAGAGCTATGTCCGATATAGCTAGATTTGAAGAACCCTTCGTTAGTGAGACGAATCGCACTGTTATCTGCTTGTAATTTTATCTATAGATCCAATGGTAGAAGATACATAAAAGACTCGAGTGCAGCCGTTGGCGTGGTGCGTAAAGCGCCAGTGATGGCAATGCAGGCTGTTCTTTGTACCTTGGTCAACATATCCCTTGTGTTCTTTTTGATCGTGGCCTTCCACCAAACAAGAGCCCCATATGTTAGAATGGGTCTGACTACCATAATATATAGCCAGTGCATCATTGTCGGTTTCTTACTTACTTACTTAGGTGGCGCTACAGTTCGGGGTGAACCTGGGCCTCAACTAACAAGCCTCTCCAGTTAGCTCGG
Organism: Xylota sylvarum; assembly: GCA_905220385.1. Classification (NCBI taxonomy): domain Eukaryota; kingdom Metazoa; phylum Arthropoda; class Insecta; order Diptera; family Syrphidae; genus Xylota; species Xylota sylvarum. The sequence continues at coordinate 40,371,382 of LR999959.1, forward strand.
TCCTTAGCTAACTGCCTCCAGTTGCACATTCCAAGCTTGCTCAGGTCCCCTTCAACTTGTGTGCGCCACCTAAGAAGGATTTTTCTCTCGAAACGGCCAAGGACATCTTCATCCGCTTTCGATAAAGTCCATGCTTCAGCGCCAGAAAGGAGGACTGGGATGATCAAGGTCTTATATGAAGTCTTCTTAGTTGTTCGGGATAGGGCCTTACTACTCAATTGCCTTCTCAGCACAAAGAAACAGTGATTGGCAAGAGTTATTCTTCGTTTTATTTCTGCCGAGGTGTTATTGTCAGAAATGACAGCAGAGTCGAGGTAGACAAAGTCCCTTAGTACCTCAAAGTTATAGCTGTCGATTGTGACGTTCTGTCACAATTCGTCCAATTCGTCGATGTTGAGTGTCTCTTTTTGTTGACAGCATATATTTGGTGTTGCCCTCGTTTACCGCTAAACCCATTTTGGCAGCTTCCGTTGCAATACTAGCGAACGCACCGGTAACAGCCCGCTGTGTTCTTCCAATAATGTCAATGTCGTCGGCGTAAGCAAGTAGTTGCACAGACTTTTGAAAGAGTGTGCCTCCGGTGTTGGCTTGTGAGTTTCGCACAATTCTTTCAAGTATGAAAGTCACCTTGTCTAAATACTTTTTTAACGTCAAAGGTCTCGGTGAGATTGTTACCGACCTTGATGGAGCAGCGAGAATTCTCCAACGTCATCCTGCAAGGCGAACGAGTTTGGCAGGGATGTCAAAACTAGACATGGCTCTGTATAGCTCGTCTATATACATAGATGCTGTCATATGCGGCCTTAAAATCGATGAAAAGATGATGGGTATCGACTTGGACGTCTTGAGTTTTTTCCAGGATCTGCCAAAATGTGAAGATTTGATCGATTGTGGACTTTCCTGGTCTGAAACCACATTGATAGGGCCCAATCAGGTTGTTGACGAAGGGTTTCAGACGTTCACACAATATGGCAGATAGGATCTTGTACGCGATGTTGAGGAGACTGATACCTCTGTAATTGGCGCAATTGAGGGGGTCTCCTTTCTTGTGGATCGGACAAACGGTGATGACATTCCATTCATCAGGCATACATTCATCTGACCAAATTTTGGAAATGAGTTGGAGTACGCTCTCTTCCAGCTGCTTTGAACAGCTCGGCTGATAAGCCGTCAGGTCCAACAGCCTTATTGGATTTGAGTTCGGATATTGCTATCTATCCTCACTTCGTTTTGGTCAGATGAACGGAAGTTTTGGCTATCATCGTCTATGTTGAATGGTTCATTCTGCCTGACAGCGGAATGTTGGTCTTCGTCGCCGTTATACAGTCTGCAGAAGAAATTTTTCCATATTCTCAGCACAGACTGTGACTCTACTACGAGGTTTCCTTCTTCATCTCTACAGGCTTCTGTACGGGTTTTGTTTTCCTGACACGTTCTTTTTACCTTTTGGTAAAACTTCCGTACATTATTCCTGGAGTATAATCTCTCAATATCTTCGATCGCACGCTTCTCATGCTCTTTTTTCTTCTTTCGGAGAAGCCGATGTTCTTCCCGTCTCTTTTGCTCGTAGAGCTCACGAGCCGCTCTCGTCCCTCTTTGCAGCGCCGCTTTGTATGCCTCTTGTTTAAGTGCATTTGCTTGCCGGCATTCTTCGTCAAACCATGGGTTTCTTTGTGGTGGTCGAGCGAAACCCAGCACATCAGTTGCGGCATTTCTGATGGCATGTTGGCAGCGTTGCCATTGGTCCTCGGCATTTGATGCTGGCGGCATAGGAGTCGTAGCGAGATTTCGGGATACGCGTTCGGCAAAGGTTCTGGCGATCTCTTGCGATTGCAGCTTTTCAACGTTATATCTTCTCACAGTATTTCTTCTTTGTTGTGACGTTAGGGATCATTCGCACCGTGGCGAATGGGTAACAAGGTAATGATCCGAGTCGATGTTGGCTGCTCGGAAGGTTCGGACCAGAATACTGGAGGCATGGGAGACCGCCATGTCCCCTTGTGGATATTGAGATGAGGAAACCGTGTGCTTGCTATAGTAACGTTTCGCCCCGCAGCGAAGTCAATGAGCCTAAGTCCGTTCCCGGACGTGCTGTCGTGGAGGCTGTGCTTACCACTCGTCCTACCAAAGATGTCCTCCTATCTTGGCGTTAAAATCGCCCAGTACGATTTTAACGTCATATTTAGGACAATGCTCGTAGGTTTTGTCGAGGAGCTCGTAGAAACATTCTTTGGTGGCGTCGTCCTTGTATTCTGTGGGAGCGTAAGCGCATATAAGGCTTATGTTGGCGAATTTAGCCTTGATGAGGATTGTCATAAGTCGTTCGCTCACGTGTCGAAAACTTAAGACTTCTTGCCTAAGTCTGCCGCTTATGACAAATCCGTATCCGAATAAGCGCTGTTTCTGCTCTCTATAGCAATCACCGTAATAGATGTCACAGTTTTTCATCATTTTTTTTCCCGGCCCATGTCATCGCACTTCCGGTGATGTCTGCCTTATAGCAGACTAGGGCGTCTGCTAATTTTTCGGCTGCACGCGGTTTGTTAAGGGTCCGAATATTCCACGTGCAGATCCAAAGGTCGTTGTCCTTATTTCGATTGCTGGGGTCGTCAACAGTGAGTCCATCCATATCCGAGGTTTGTGTTTGTTTCGGAACTAATTTTTTTTCCCCTGGTCGCACTACCGCCAACCTGGAGGACAACTCTTTTCCAACACCCTGGCTCAGTGTTGGAGATCCTTATAGTTCTGGGGTTCGAATAAGTCAAAGCCGTTCATATAGGGATTACACTAGGTAGTTCGGCCTGACTGGAACTGTGGGCGCCACCGTTGATTCCATCTGGAGAATTCGTCCGCTGCCGTCCAGATCAAGAGAAAGTGCCTTAGTGAGAAACACCCCTCCCAGCAATGTTTTAGCAATAACTCAAAGATTTTCCATCCTTTCTCATATTTTTTATTATTTCTCTTACTTCTAATGAACAGTGCTTATTTGGACCCATTATTTTCGAAAAATAATTGACAAACCCTATTATTCAAATTAACATTTTAATTGTTTTTTATCCACACTAAAAAAAAATTAAAATAAATATTCTACCAAAAAAAAATCCATTGAACTCAACATTATTGAGACTGTTGTTGCCTCTAATTTGTACCTTTACTTTTAAGTCAGGAGTATAAATGCCAAACAAAGAATTTCTATTATCCTTAAGAGTGTGAAACGCGAAAACGTCCACCTATAGTAAGTGTGCTTATTATTTTGCACAGCAGTGTAGGTATTAGTATCGGTAAACAGATTAAAAACATAATTGTTGTTTTAGAACTAATGTCCAATCTATGTTCGGCGAACCACATTCTTAATAAATTTAAATCTCAGTTTATACCAGATATCGCATAGAATTTCAAAACCTCATGATTCACAACGCAACAGAATGCGCATCACATCGTGAAAGCATCGTGTATTCAGTGAGTCACCGATGCAAGGTGCAGTCACAATGCGCATTTTGGTTGAATTTTGGAAAGCAGCTTATGATATTGTTTTAAAATTACATTCGAAATGCCATCAAAGCCACAAGCCTTAGATCTTTTTAGTGAACCAATTGCAGCGGTACATCACAGTTACCAAAAACTAAACACAAATTGCAAGTTAGTTGCGCTGTTTGGGATGGTAAACTGCAAGCTATTGAGGTGAAATAGTTGTTAAAAGCATTAGAAATATCGAGTCTGTCGAAGTTATTTACACGAATTGCAGTAGGTTCTTTACTAAAGTGAGACTAGTTCAAAATACAATTGACTACATTCTATGTACATATATTCAGAAAGACACTTAATTAACAGTGAATAAGATGCGGAAGCATCATTTTCTGATGTCGCTGTATAGCTCGTATATTTTGTCGTTAAATTTCCTCCTCCAAAGCCCGTCAACGCAAACGGGACCGAAAATTTGAGTTGAGCTAGTCAAACTAAAAATTAATGTAGCTAATATTGATGAATCTAATGGCTTGTCAATACTTGGCATGCAAGTTACCCCAGACCTTCGCTGAAATCATCAGATTTCCGAAGCTACGAAAAGTGATGCTAGGTGCCTTGGATTCCTTAAGAGGTGTAAACGTTTTTTTCAGTCCTGCAGACTTGGCTACTATCTATAAAGCTTATGTATATTCGTCCGAAACTCGGATACAACTTACATGTCTGGGCGAAGGCTCCCGCAACTTTTCTGAGTTTATTTAGGATGGTGTCCAGCGCCATGTATGTACATATGTAGATTGATCGGTGACCTATCAATTTGCAACCAAATTCCCCCGCTACAGTATCGTCGAAATGTTGGCTGCTTATCGGTCCTGTACCGATATTACCAACTGCTATTTTATATCTATACCCAAACTATCTCTGTGTCACTCGCAGAGTCTTAGTATATACAACAACTGGCAAAAAAACCAGCATAATTGCGACCAGATTTTTATAAGATAAATCAGAGTCAGAAGCTTCTTCTGGTGTCTGGTTCCAACATCTATTGTCTTACAATAGTCCCAGAGCCCTGCAAGCTGAATGGATTGTAGGATGAATATGAGCAGCTACCGTCTTTAAGTTTGAAAAGCATGTAGGGCTTCGAATGTAATGTGTAATGTCAGTGCTGGGCAATCACCTTTTAATTACGGAAAATTCGAAATAAAACCCTTTCTTCCATTTAGACCTCGAATTTCAGAAAATCTCTTACGTACATATAAATATCATCTACATATGTATATATCTACCATACGGAATTACTGTGCGAAATTTCAAGTTTCTACGTCTAGGGATTTTTGATTTTTTGTTATTTCAACGACTTTTGTTTTCTCGATTTTATGGTATTTAAGATTGTATACATTTATTGCACTTATTTTTGACATTCTTCTCCTTATTCTTTCAAAGAAATCTATTTTTTTACTTATCTTCTTCGATATAAACTCAATATGATATGAATGAAACTTAGATCTCTGTCATACATGATTCCTAGGCGCTTAATTTCCCTAACTTTTCTATTATTTTTTCGTTGGTTATAATATTGTTATCTGATTGGATTGACCATTAATAAACATATATTTTGTTTTGCTTGTATTTAAATTTGAAGCCATTTATCGGTTTGTTAATGTTAAGTTTCAGTCTGTTTAGTTCCAGCCACGTATTCACTCATTCCAAGTATTATTTCTGATTTAATTTATGACTATCATCTAGACTTTTTTCAGTCACATACAAGGTGCGTTTCAAAATAAACAGGACAAATAAGAAGAATAAAAAGTTTTTTTTTGGCAAAACTGATTTATACCGCAGCTAGATTCGCGTTTTGTAAAACCATATTCACTTCTATAGAATCCAATTCGGTTTCATTTATTTTAACTATATATTTGTTTTTTGTTTTACTTGATAAGTTGAAACTTAGTAAATAAATAAAACATTTTTTAAGTGAAGTTTTTTAATGAGTACAAATCTCGCAGCATGCGTTTAAGGGTCCTTATGTGTCTTTTAAAAATGTTCAGTTACCATCGGAAGAAAAAGAAATCGGTAGTACAGACTACACTTGATTCATGTTATTGTTACTGACAGACGATTTGATTTCCTTCATTCAGTTGAGTGACACCTTTTGCTGGTAAACAACTTTTTCCCTATAGATTTCTAGAAAGCTATAGAGAAGAAATTGCTTAATTTTTTTTTGTATGGTTGTGACATGATGGTAAAACATCTGTATGATTATATTGTCTGTGGTAGTAGCAAGGTAAAATATTTCTTGCTTCATCTGATATGTTTTGCTCTTCCCTCTATTATTTTTTACAACTTAGAAACTAAGGTGTGAAAATATTTTGTGCTTCTAGGAATTCTGTCAATGTTTCGATCCATACAACAAAGGACTAACGCTGAGTAATGCATCTCAAATTCGCACCGTTCATAATTCATTTGCAAGGCAAACACTTTTCGAACTCGATTCCAAAAATCAAAACAAAGACGAAGATGTATTCCACTTTATTGGTTATATTCCTATAGACGGTCGTCTGTATGAACTGGATGGTTTAAAAGAGGGTCCCATCGACTTGGGTGCAGTAGGAGCATCACAGAACTGGATCGATGTTGTTCGTCCTATCATAGAAAAGAGAATGCAAAAATATAGTGAAGGAGAGATTCACTTCAATCTTATGGCCATTGTTTCGGATAGGCAAATGATTTATCAGAAGCAAATCGACAAATTACTTAATGAAGATGAAGACGCGATGGATACAGATGACAAACAAACGGAAGTGGCCAGACTAAGATCGTTGATTGAAGATGAAATAGTTAAACGTAAACGTTACAAGGTAAATATATAACTAGCACAAGTACTTTCTGTTTCTTAAAATTAATTCGTTTTTTTTTATAGATTGAGAACATTCGGCGTAAGCATAATTATTTGCCATTTATTGTTGAACTCTTAAAAATGCTCGGTGAGCAAGGTCAATTAACTCCACTTTATGAAAAGGCAAAACAGCGGGCCCTAGAAAGGGAGACTTCAACTGCTACTAAAACAAAATCATAAATGCATTTATTGTTTAGGATTTAATGGAATGTATTGCATGAATTATCGATATTGACTAATATTTTTTATTAAAAGTTAAATTAGTTTAATATATTGTTTATTTTTTTAATTTAAATAGAATCCCATATTTAATAGTGAGCTACAGAAGTTTAGAAAACAAGCATAACCTTCTATAGGTGGTAGTATGGGTAAGTATGTACATACCTCTGAATCTGAATGAATCTGTTTTCTAAGAAAGAAGTAAACTAAATGTTTATAAACAATTTTGTCTATAATAGTATAGCTTTTAAAGTTTTTCTATTGGGTTATATGTACAAACAGTTAAACTCACCTGATCATGCACATATGTACACTCACTGTCGGTCTCCAACTTTTTTTTTCAAACTTTGGTCCCGCATTCGCTTACTGCGCATATGCACATGCTTGAACTATACAGTTACACCACATTTCTTAATACATAATTCAGCTTTTGTAGTTCAAGATTGAACAATTCTTCTTGGAACTGGCGACATATTTTGATTTATTTGAGTGATTAAAGAACTTGTTTAAGTCTTTAGAGTTTGGATTTCGCTGGATTTATTTTTAGGTACTAAATTGAACTTAATTGCGAAGCGAAACGTAGAATCACCAGCAAATGATCGGCAATAGTTAAATGAAAATTACCGTCTGTACAAAGAAGGATAATTCGTTTTCTAGTAGCAGTAGTAGTGTGACTTCATTGATATAAAAAAATAAACGGCTTTTGCGGTCAGTCGTGAAGTAGAGTGATAAAATTCAAATATTTATGTATATTGTCGGTATTTTAGAGCTGTACATATGTACATATGTATGGAAAGGTTTGTTTTTCAATATTCATATCATTGACACATAAGAAATATTCTACTCCTGTTTAATTATTTAAATGTATTTTCGATCTCACCGCCAGGAATTTGTGTTTATTTTATTCGTTGTGTTTCGATTTACTAGCTACGGTCGGATTCAGAGAATTACAAATAGTAGTAAAGTAACGAAGTGGAACACGTACCGTACACGTTTACCTTTTTCCAATCTGTTTCGAGGAGCATAGGTGATCTTTTCGGGCTTAATTGCGTAGTCAACTCGTTCCAGGTATGTACATATGTATATATTTTCGCCTGGCTTGCAGATTATTCAAATATCCTTTTGATAACTCCGCATGAGCCAGCATACACATATTCCACCAATGTTTGAATTTGTATTGGATTTATTTTATTATTATTGTTTGACTCCCTATTATATAATCTGCTAGGGGCTTGAAGGTTTATCGCGAGCACTCCTCCTTTAATAATAGATATATTCATTTTGGTCTAACCTCCCTCACAATCAATCAGTCTTGAGAAATCCTAGAAAGATCGATTGGTAAAGTATAGGGACAGTGTAGGAACTGCCATTAATAACATCCATGAACTAAATACCCTCGTATCTCCTGCTCAACTAGCAAACCTAGAGGTAAACCCGGACCTCCCTAGTTCAGGAAAGAAGATTCGAATTCTGCGTAGTAACTGCATACTGTACTGCAGATTCGTGATCAATCTTGCACCCTGTATAAAGAGGCCCTCAGAATTTACAAAACCAACATAAGGAAAGCCCAATGTAAATCTTTGACGCTCTATTGTGGAATATGGAAGATATCTCTTCTAGCTTCATTATAGTGGATTAGCTCTGAAGCTTGGGTGTTTATCTTCTCTTATACCACAACTGATGTCATTTGGTGGAAAATATAATATAGTCTTACTTACTACATATCTAATTCATAAACCGTAAATTTCATTACGGTTGTATTTTCTTTAAGTGGCAAAAATGTTCAATTAGATAAAAAATGGATTCCCAATGAAAAATGTAACGTTGAATTCAAATGCGAACCAAATACGATCGGGTATGAGACAGAACGCATACTTACTTATGTACTTACTAAGGTACCGCTACAGTTCGATGTGAACCTGGGACTCGGATACATTGATTAGAAATTCTGCGATATCGTTCGTACCATGATAGGGCGGAATCCTGTCCCAATGTATAATTGCATATACATACATACATATGTGTGCATCTAACGTATATTCTTCAGAACTATGTACAGCCTGAAATAAAACTAAATACATATGATTGAAACATGTTGTTAGTTGGGTCACGTGAACCTCTCTACGAACCTACACATGTCTGTACATAAGTATATAACAAAATTATGACTAGTATGTTCAGAGCTCATAAAAACACTCGTTTATTGATATTGTTTTCTATTGACATGAATAAATATATTTTATAATTTGTTTGACACTTGTTTATTTTGCTTTTATTCATTATTTTTTATATAATATATATATATATATATAATTTACAATGTTATAATATAATAATCGTATTGTAAAGTAGGAATTATATGTTAATCTTTTATTTGTTGCTGTTATTATTGTTATTGTTGTTACTGCCATTTAATGCAATGACAACATTTTCAGTTTAATGATTTTTGTGGTTCTTGTGAATTTTCTATAATAATAATTATATCTATAATTAAATATATAATGCATATATAATTTTATCAGTATTTGATTTTTTTCAGTTGCTCTTTTTACATAAAAACGTCCACATAATTTTATTTCTCAATATTTAAAGAACTCTAGTAATGAAAACAGAATAGAGCATTCAATAACGAACAAAACTAGATAATAACAAATTTCAATTAATGTCTTGAGTAAAAATTAAGTTTCATAATGTTCCTTCGTATTGTAAATATATTTCATTCTACTGTTTCTTTCCCCCTTCGTTTCGTTGACAATTTTTTTCTAAATTATACCCACGTAGCATTTTCTTTCTTAGATATGCTAATACAAAACGAACGTAATAATGGATCGATCACACGCTCTGCCGTGGGATGAAACCAACAAACTTAATAAGAAAGAAATATGGGTCGCTAAACTAAAGTATAATGTTGGACGAGGCTTTTACTCGAGTCCCGTTATGTAAACCCGCTTACGAGAAAAAGTAAAGTGCACGACTAGGTCCTACATATGTACGTAATGCTATACATTTATAAACTTTTCAGTATTGCAATTGAAGAATGGCTCTTGTTATGCACAGGTCTAATAAAGTGGGCGTGACATTCGGTATTTAATATGAAAATTTAAGTGATAAAATTGACAAAAAAATAATGTTCATCCCTATCGTGGAACCCGACTGATGTGAGGTTCACTTCACCCATTTGATTAACGTGAATCTTGCATAACTTTCGTGGGATTCGTCTCATACTCTTCTTTACCGACAAGTATTGTTGATTAAGAAGCGATATTTTGCATGCTTGTTTGAAAGGTATTTGTGAAAATTCATGAACTCAATTTTTCATGACTGGAAGAATGCAAAATAAATATATATTACTGAATAAATGGATAGCGTATAATTACTATCTTCCTGAAATGAGGATGAAGATACCTTCACCTCTATGTGGACTAAATCCACACTTCCCTTGAATATAGCTATTAGACAAGGAACAATATTGTCCTAGGAGTTTTAAATTTCTGAGAGAATCTCATCCCCTCAGGCAGTTTGAATTTACTGAAAATTAGACTTTGCTAGAGGTTTGGTTTTGTTGATTGATAGATAGAGTGCACCTTTGGAACAAGTGGAAATTAGAGTATTCAAGAGTATTTCAAGGGACTTCTCACTGAATGATTTGCTTTCGGCTTTCTTCAGTGAAAATTCATATACTTAGTTTCTTGGCTTCATTGATTAATCGCCTGCACCTTGCGCAATAAGCCCTAATGTGGTCGCTGTTTGCCTCTGATCCTAATTACAAAACATGAGTTTGCCATAGCTTTGTGAAAAGCACCTGCGAGGGCACAACATCTAAGTGTAGTGGAAAAAACGAGTTTTGAACAGTAATTATTTATTTAAATTAATAATTCTTACTAAAACTACAAAAACAACGTATTATTTTTTTTGTAGGTTTTCCCAATGTTCTTGATTCTTCCCCACCGGCATATTTTTATTATACATACTTTGTTTTTTGGAGCAATTCTTTATAAAACTATAAAGTAAATTCAGGAAGCACGTACAACAACCACATCCGCAATAAAATAGCTGCGGATGTCAAATGTATGGGGAGATTCAATCCGTTCGTGCAGTGAATCTCATTCACATTACCGATATGTGAATGGTTCCCTTTACCAGATTAAGCACAATTTGGCTGGAGAGATCACTCTCAGGCTTACAAAATCCACTACCAGAAGACAAGAGCTGACAAACAATACGAAAGCCAACGAGGGTAATGTAATACAACCAACCTACATAGTCGTCATCGACAATTTGAAGCTCAATTTACGAGCTTGACTAAATCATAATTCAGGAACAGTTGATAACATAACAATCTCGTGACAATGTAAGCGGTGCCGACAAACTTAGGACATGTAACGAGGAATGATTAAGATCTAATTCCGATTTCGTCTCGAGATGTAACCCTACAGCCTCAGATATAGAGTTTGAAACAAGTCTGTCCATCCGTTTAGACACAGACAAACAGACAGAACTGCCGGACCCCCTTTGATTAGATTAAAATCTCGAGTTTGAAATTTTTCAGGAAACCAATTCGTGCCCTATAGTCCAAGTATGTACATACATACATAAATATGTAATAATAAAATAAAAATATGCGAGGGCGATTGTAACTTAAACACCTCATCTTGGACAATCTTACTTATTATCGTCCAACATATGTATTTCTGTACGTAAGAAGTGTACAAACTGTAAAAAGCGTTATGAAATCGGCTGATATTTCCTTTCACCTAGCGATTAGGGGAAAAATGTTTTGCTTAGTTAGCATGTTATATAATGTTAATATTTATGCGGTAGTATTTTTTGAGGGCAATCTTCAGGTATGATTTTTATGATAGAAAGGAATGCAACAATAACAAATGAATACAACACCTCAGAAATAGCACAATTCTCCATAATCTGCAGCAGCAATCATACACTATTCTTTTCTGGATAATACACATTTACGGGTGGGCGCCGCCGTCAGCGTCGGACTACTGATTAAGAGTTTGAGGTTTAATTCACCGACAACACCAACGATTTTTTCCATTTTTTACTGTCTCAACTCTTGAATACTATATACCTACTCTCGCAAGAGTTGAGACAATGAAAAATTAAAAAATGTCATCAAAAATCTTCTCAAAACTAAAATGATCACTGTAGACCCCTCCATTCGTGTAAAGATAATCACCCTTATTCCGCGTGCCATTTTATTAAAACAGTGTAAAACACGGATTGTTGTTCTTTAATGCGTTTCGTGTGAGTGGATCGTATGTGAAGTGCATATCTACTCACCGACGAAATAATGACTCTTAAAAAACGAAACGCATTAAGGAACGACAATCGGCGTTTTAGTAAAACCCCACGCGGAATAAAGGTGAATAAGCACAAATCGCGAATGGTCCTGAGAAGCGAGAAGTTAGGTCTGCAGAACATAATTTTTGAATAAGGCGGCAACTTACGTTCACAGGTAACGAATGTTGTTCATGTACAACATAACTTTTTCTTTTCAAAATTCTGAAAATACATAAAATTACAGTTCCACCTTCGAGAAATAAAAGTAAAATAAGTTTAAACTATCGCAGTTAACGACAAATAGTAATAATAGAATTGGAAGGAGCCAGTGCGCCCAAATATATAACGAAATGAATTCTTTGTTTATTATAATGCTAAATTAATAAAAACAATTACTTGCTGAAAGAACTTTTCAAATTAATTATGAAACACATAATGGGTTATTTTTAGTGTTACTCTATTGTTTTAGAAAAGGGCGATTACTTTTTCAGTTTAAGTTTGTTATTTGTTAATCGTAACAAACGTACATTCGAGGAACAAAAATATATATCAAAGACCTAGTTTTTTGTGCCCTCTATACGTAGTTAAATGTGCAGAATGGGTGCTATACTTGGCAGAAGCTAATGACATATTGAAGCCAGAAGTTGATTATTACTAGCCGCCTATCAAATTACTGATATCTCTTACTGAAAAATAGACGATTGGATTGTTATTACAAGGAGGGACAAGAACCGTTAAATATGCTAACAATAACATTTGTGAGATAAGGGTCTATTTGCGTGTTTAAATACTTTTACATTCATTTAACCTTCCTATACCCGCGCATTGGTATGTGAGACCGACAAATTACTTTTAAGAGGCTTAATAAAAAGACTGCCATTTATTTGTTAAATACAATAACTAATATAAACTTGTTTTATTTCGTTAACAATATATCACTCTACTGATTAAAAAAAATTTCAAAAAAATATTCGAAGTAGAAGAGAAACTACGGTCCCAGAGACCGTGCGATTTATTTTTTTTTTGACGCGGGTATAGGAAGGTTAACAGCTAACATTGTGAAAACGTTATCTGCGTGTAGCTTCAACTGCAACATAATCATAATCACAACCAGTAAAAGTGATTTGTTTACAAATATCCCCAATGTCAAAATACATTGGCAAGGCGTACAATAATGCAGTCAGATACAGGAATACTCTGACTTAAATAGTATTGATTCCCACCTTGCATCGATTAACAACGACTTTGTCCGGTGCTTAACATACCTACATGTGTACATATATGTATACATATGTACATACTTCTGTACTTGAACAAAGTTTGAATTCTCAATTTGCAACATTCATTTCACGTTTATTTGGGGAATCAAAGTGTCCATACATACATGTGCACATGTATGTACAACTGCGAACATAAAAATAGTAGCACCACACATAAGCTGTGTTCAATGAGGTTGTTCTGGACTGTTCGGAATCTGATTCTTGTTCAATGACGTTGTTCTATAACTGTTTAGAACAGGATTTTCTGCACTTACTTTTTATTTAGAACGGATTCGTGAAAACTGTCAAAACCAACTGTCATCGTTTTGTTGTCATTAATTTGTTAAGTCTTGTAGTAAATTTTATTTCAAATAAGTTTTTATTTATTTTAATTGCTACCGAATATTACTACAGAGTATTCATTCCTTTGCAAAATTTCAAAATACTTTGATTTTTCGGACGTAGACAAACGAAAACTTAACAACAATTTGTTTTGACAACTTCATTTGACGTATGACTTACTGTTCTAACTTGTCTGACGTTTTTCACGAAACTGTTCTGTTCTATCCTGTTCTACTCTGTTCAAAAATTCATTGAACAAAGCTGTAATAATTTTTATATTTCGTTTATGGTCGTATTTGAAGTCACTTGTCGATGTGAATGCTTTATTATACTTTATTAGGCCCCATGGCCTTAGTGTTTAATTGAAAGATTTAGATGGATTTTAAAACCAATACTTTGTTGACAGTTAAGTGTAAAAATGAACATTGTAGCGTATATTCTCTTTTAAAACAACACATAAAGTGTGGATGGCAAATATGTAAGACCTACACGACAAGGCTTAGTACGTCACATCCAATTTTAGGATTTCTACTAGCTTTACTGTAATTGGTGTTAAAGAGAGTCTCCCACACAATCGCTTAACATTGTATGCCTTTTATTGATGTTTTGTATTTAAAGAAATAAAAAAACAGCTGATATTTTAGATCTATAATAAAAAATTAAATATTTAAAAATTATGAGTTTTGACTTTTTCCGATTGGAGGGGTTTATTTCGCCTATTATCTACTGAGTTGGGAACTCCAATTGAAAGATTTCTCAAGAAAACTGGATTATTGTGATTAGTCGTTAATCCTGCGGCCATGGGCTTAATAATAAATTGTTTTATCTTTAGATTTTCTACTGCACAAATGTAGGGCATATAATGTTCACAAACGACACCCTAACTCAACTAATTACTGCCAATTTAGTTTGAAGGCACGAATGTACATATCTTCGCTATATTTTTTGTTAATAAAATAATAAAAGTGAAAAGCGAATCTAATCCGAAATCACTTTTTTAAAATATTATTCTTTCATTGCGACCCAAGAAATGCCTGGTCTGGTGAATCAAAAACTATAAGCAACTGACGGTTTCTAGACAGATGGGTTCTACAACATCTCGACTCTTCTTAATATTTACAAGGTTTTTCACCATACAATATACATACATATATTTTGAGTAAGGGATGATCTGCTCGACTCAAAATTAAAATTCTTTAGTTATACTTGGTATTGAAATTAGTATTTTTAAATATTCTGCAGAACATGTAATGTAAGTTTATAATAAATAAATTTGTTTAGCTAAAAAAAAAAACAACAAAAAACATAAAATTGTAAACTGTTAATTTTTATGAATGATGTATGAGTTTGAGGTTGAAAATACTTTATTATTAAAACACTATTTACAAGTATTGTTCAGTGATGTATGGTGGATGAACGTAGTACAATTTGGATAAAATAAATCAGTCTAAAAACTTTTTGACTTATTAATAGGAAAGATAAAGTAGATTGAAAAACAAAAACATTCGCAAAAGTAATGAACACTATAAAATTCGACCAATAGCATTTAAATAAAAACTAAATATAAACATGTACATATTCCATTCGTCAATAACTGTTAAAACGATAACGATTGAAAACAAGTGTAACTGCAATGTTATGTCGTTTTTGAGTGAAAGAATGAAGTTTCCTAGATTATATAAATTCGACTATCTTAATATAATTTTGTTTAATTTTCTAAAATTTGATAACACTATTATTTTACCCTGAAGAAAAACAAAAATATATTTATATTGAGCATGCTTTAAATTATATTTAAACTATATTAATGGTAAATGCAGTTTAATCTCACCAATCAATCTTATAATTTTTCTTGTCAGTCACACTTAGTATATCGTAATTGTTTTAGCTATTGAATGCTCCATGTAGAAAACAAAATACAAAAACAGATACAATATTAGAGTCCTCCATAACAAACAATCATTTAAATAATACAACACAATAGTAAAGTGCCAGTAATACAGTTCATTTAGTGCAGCAATAATTCAATTGCATTTCTATAATTATATAATTTATTTTATTTTCGTTTTTAAAACGAAATGTTAATCTCCATTGATGTCTAATGATTTAAATAAAGTAAATTTTATAGAAATATACGTTTGTTGCATTGCTAAAAATGTGATGAATATAAGATATTTGATTGATAACAAATAAACATTAAAAATTCAATGAAAATAATTAACTAAGGTTCAGGGACAATGGCAAATACAGATTGAAATTCATTAGTAACGAAATAGAAATTAGCCTAATTTAAACTTAATACAGTACAATCATTTTCAATAAAGTAACATGGAAACTTGTAAAACGATTCAATACAAAAAAAAAACTAATATATATGTATGTATGTGATATAAAATGCTGTTAAATGTATTAATTTTTAAATTTAGAATAGTGATTGCGTTAGCGCTTAATCAACAATATCATATTAAAAATAAAAATACTTTGCGCGCGCCTTTGAGGCTTCATTATTTGTGGTGTTAATGTTAAGTGTAGTGTTATGTTGAATTTGATAATGGTATCGAGTCTGTTTTGTTCTATGACTTACGTAATGTAAAATAAATATTTGTGTTTTGTATATTTCTTCTTTTTTTTTTGTCATTTTGCTCGTTTGATTCCTTACAATTTTATTTCTTTAGAACTTACAATTAGCATTATTTTCAAAGACACAACAGTTTCTGGTCCAGTCCCAGGAAATACTATTAGGGGCAACACATTGGCTACCCTTACTAATTTAGCACACTGCAATCAAATCAACTCGATCATTGAACTCAATTGTTAAGATGCTAGACTTTCTCGGTGCGCCTGTTTTGCAGCCTCAGTACTTTCTCTGTGCACTGTAAGTAGTTCAATTCATATTTTCACTTTTATTTAAAGCTAACAAGTTGATCAAAAGAGAGTATTGAGATGTTTACCTGCAGCATGCATACGATTATACAGATTCTTTTTCTTTTTCTTAAGTATAACGTCTAAATTGTATCCATCTGCTGTTATTCTGGAAAAATATTTAAAATAAAAACACAATATTAATCAAAAGGAACACTTTAAGCAAGTACAGTAAAAGCCCTTTAATTCTGAATTCTTTAAATCGGAAAACTCGTTTATTCGAAGAAAAAAAATTCCGAATAAAAGAGATTTTTCCGAATAAATGAGAGTCGATTTTCAATTTTTTTATATAAAAATTAAATCAAATTAGCAAAAATTAAATAACGCAATGATTGAACACGTATAGGTAGCAAATAGATCTCAAATATGTAGAAGTCGGAACAAATCTTTAAAATGTTTATTAGTCCCGGCAATTAACATTTAGAAGTCGAAAAAACCATAAAAAAAATTGTTTGGGGGAATCCCGGTAATCCGGGATGTTGTTTGGGAAAACACCAGTACAGTTGACGATAAATGTAAATCGTAATCCTTAAGCACAAAGTTGATACATATTTTCATCAATAGGAACGCGTTTTAGTGCATAAAAAAAATCTCTCATTAATTCGGAAAATTCGTTTATTCGAACTGACTTTCCCCCCAACCATTCCGAATTAACGAGCTTTTACTGTATTGAGATAAACATATACTGAGAGTGAACGATATACAACAGTGAATTGTTTTTTTTTTTTAAATTTTTTAATCATAGATTATGTCAACATTAGTATCTTAAACTTATTGTAAACTTTGATGAACTGCCATGGGTACCACGGTACATAAATATGTACATACAATAAAATAAATCAGCGGTTATGAGTTAAAGAAAAGTCTTTATTAGAAAAACAGTTTTATTTTAAAACAAGGCTGAGTTGACCGAAGATTGTTGAATAAAGTCCACTCTACTTAAATCAGATTTTAAATTTAAAACCATGGTTTAATTTATGCTACTAACGTTCTTTAACCAGCAGCGTCGACTTTAAAGTGTATTTTAAGTGTTTTGTGGAAGAACAAGGGTAAACCTCTAAACATATCAAGAGAAATCTAATTTCCCTACAAAGAAGACTAAAAATACTAATTAAAAAAAACTTAAAAAAAGAAAAGGTTTAAATTAAAACTATTTTAATTTTTAATGTATAACTTACAAAAAGAAAAGGTTTAAATTAAAACTATTTTAATTTTTAGTGTATAGGATTAGGCTTAGGTTCAAGTTAGGGCGGCTGTCTGTACGACGATTCAGACACACTTAAACCAGAAGAGGGCCATTATGATAGATCTACAGTATATTCGCACTCTTCTTTAGGATAGGACCAGAAAAGTTGTTGGTTTCCTTCTCCTTATAGTCTCTACAGCTCATGCAGAAGTTATTAGAAAAAAAACCGTAACAAGACAGTGTCCACTGAGAACACCGATTACGTAGCTTATCTGTATGAACTCTTAACGCTCATGTCCCCGAAGAGCGTTACTGACTCCGGATAATCCGACCTCTCGAGGTAAAAAAGGAACTGGTTCTTCAGGTTGGGGGTTTAGCGTGGGTGTAACTTTCCGACCACGGAAAAAAATAATAGTTTGAAACCTAAACAAGCCTCAGATATGAAAGACTTTATTGTTGACGACTCTAGCAATCAACTAGACAACAACCTTCGGATCTACACGTAGAACGTTCGGAACCTTAACAGACCGCATGGAGCCGAAGAATAGCAGAGGACCTTTACTGCTATAAAGCAGACATCCAGGAAGTGCGATGGGAAGAGCTGGGCGAAAAATTCTAAAGGCTAAATTCAGCATCATAAGCCTTACATGCGCTCATGCCCCCACAGAAGACAAGGACGACGCCACTAAGCAATGTTTCTAGGAGCTTCTCGAGAAAACTTACGAGCAATGTCCTAAATATGACGTTAAAATTGTACTGGGCGATTTTAACGCCAAGATAGGAAAGGAGAACATATAGACGATTGGCAAGCACAGTCTTCACGACACCACGTCCGGAAATGGACTTAGGCTTATTGACTCCGCTGCGGGGCGAAACGTAACTATAGCAAGCACACAGTTTCCTTATCTTAATATTCACAAGGGGATATTCCGCCCTCCTGATCAGCAAACAGTCAACTAAATTGATCATATTGCGATCCACATCGCTATATCATACCATTGATCATATTGCCAACATCGGCTCGGATCACTACTTTTTAGAGCCAAGGTACTAGAATCCTTGCCTAACGCATATCCCGAAATTTCGCTACGACTGCTATGCCACCAGCATCAAATGTAGAAGACCAATGGCAAAGCTGCCTACATGCCATCAGAAAACTCTGGTTTGAAGAAGAGTGTCGGTAAGCAGATGTAGCTAAACACGAGGCATACAAAGCTGTGCTGCAAAAAAGGACAAGGGGTGCTCGTGAGCTCTACGAGCAGAACATCGGATTAGCCGAAAGAAGAAAAAAGAGAGCGAAAAGCGAGCGATCGAAAATATTGAGTTTATACTTCAAGAATCCATCCCAGACGTTGGATACCTTGTCGCGGTGGGGTGGTTTAATTAAAGGAACAGGATGCAGGTTGTTACGAAATAATTCTATGTTTTTTATTCCACTTCATTACGAAACACCCTGTATGTGCTTTGTTTACATTTGTAATTAATGGCAATTGAACAATGTTAAATCTGTAATCGCTTCCGGGTGTCAAATATTCATTATTAAAATCATCTTTATAAGAGGAACATCGTGTCTGAGTATTTTTTCTTTAATATTTAAAGCCTTTTACCACTTTGCCATCTTCGAAACTTATATCATTATAATTTCTCAAAAACATTTGGAGGCCCCGGCGAGATAAAAGCTTTAAATATTTTTTTTTTCATAAATCAAGATATTTCTCTTTATTTTGCGTGCATTGTGTAATCACGTGAAATGTCAGAAGATGATCGTGATTTGGGCACCAAGCCCACAAAAGAACCTTCCTCGTCTCTATTCTTACGATCTAAGAATGCCAATTCGGAGGAAGGGGAACCATTAACTGGAAAGAAATCGGACAAAGTGCTATCAACATTAAAAGCTCGGCGTTCAGTATGCGAGCAGCAAATGAAACGCATAGAGGAGTGTTCGAACAAATCTACAAATCTGAATCGTGTTCGAACAAATCTACTTTCTACGTCTGTTGCGGAGATGAATATTCGCGCCGATGCATTGGACTCAGCATTTCATACCTTTCAAAGTGTTCAAGGAAAAATTGAAGAAAGGGATTTCGATGAAATTACAAAACCCAATAGATCAACCTACGAGGAAATGTACTACCTAGCAGCTTCAGCTTTAAAGGTGTTCATTGCAAAGCAGGATGAGCAAGAAAATCGTTCAATTAAAATCAACACGACGCATGAATCGCAAATCTAGCTGGACAAAATTATGAAATCATGTTGGATCGACGTCTTGTTTATATATTTGTTTCTTAATGAGTTTAAATAGATAAATGGTCATAAAAAAAAATTTTTTTTTTTGAGTTTGAAATTTTTATAAAAAAGTGACAAAAAAATCAGTTTACATGGTTAAAAAAAAAAGACATTTTTAAAACTTGAACATTTTTTTTAACATTTTTGTCTTGAAGATCATATCTGTCTATTATTAAAGCCAAACCACGTCTTAGCGATATATTTTGGCCATTTTTTCTCAATTTTCAAAAATGTCTTTTCGCGACAGAGTAGTAAATCATTCTGGAAAAGTGAAAAAAATTGTATGGCGGTCGCAAAAACGCGCAAGATGTTTTTAGTTTGCCTTAATGAGAACACTATACAGAATGACATAAACGTAGTTTCACACCGGAATTATGCGGAATAATTAAATTTAAGTCTACTTGAAACAATATGTAACAACAATATTTTATTTTTTGAACTTTTTGACCTTCCTACAGATTTTTGTTTTTAAAATAGTTGCAATGGAAATTATTAAATAAAATTTTTTATGTTTTACCTTAAAATAACGCTTAATAATAATAAAAAAAAATTATAACAATAAAATCACCATAGCGTTTTAAATCATCAACCAAACTCACACAAAAAATATGCTATTCGGTGTTATCTCTTTGCACCTGTTGACAACAGCTAACTTTCAAGCTTAGTTTTTCCTAATCAGAGATAAAAACAAAAAAACAAAACATGAATTACAGTTGCTTATTGTATTGAGAAGCTCAATACATGATTTAAAGTCAACTGGCTAAACTTTGATTTTTTTAATTTTGTCCAGCTAGATTGGCGATTCACCACACTGTGCGACGGGAACAGATCGGGATGAAAGCTATGACTCAATTAAATTACCAAAAATTGAACTCCAACAGTTTTCAGGTGATGTTACCACATGGATAAGCTGGTATGACGAGTTTGATTCTTTAGTTCATAGCAATGAAAACCTTACAAAATTCGCCAAACTACGGTACCTAGTCTCTAAGCTTAGCCCTACTGCCAGAGCTCCAATAGCAGGTTTGAAAATTATTGCAGAGAATTATGAGGTAATATTGGATAAATTAAGAGAACGCTTTGAAAATAAAAAAATTATCGGAAAAGAACATATAAAACTAATTTTTCAACATCCAAAAATTCTTAAGGCAAATGCTGCAGATCTGCGAAATCTGATGGATAAAATGAATAATCACCTTACCGGATTGAAGAACATCAATCGACCTTTTGATAATTGGGATGACCTTATAGTATACATCATAACCTCCAAGCTTGATTCAGAAACAGCGCTAAAATGGAATGAAGAATCACCTGTTGACAGATTACCTACACTTGCGGAGCTTATGTCGTTTTTAAAGAAAAAATGTCAAATTATTGAAGGTAATGTAATTTCACATTCAATAATACCAAATTTAAATAAAAATGATAGTGGTAGCATAATTAAGAATCATAAGGCACCACCAAGGTCATTTATGACTGTTAAAAATGCATGCAATTTCTGTAATGAACAAGGGCACTTTATTTATCGCTACATTGCCTTTTTAAATCTGCCTGTGTCAGAGAGATATAATAATGTCAATTTACTCAAACTTTGTCCAAATTGCTTGAAAATTAACAACCACTCTATAACTGACTGTCCGTCCAAAAGTTGTTGTCATACTTGTGGTAATAAGCACCACTCCTTGCTCCACCAGAATTAAAAGATATCAAATGAACCCACCACTTCTTCTTCAGCTCTAGGTAGTACTTCTTCTTCAAACCAGTTCATACCAAAACGGAACTTTTCACTAAATAATGATACTATCTCACATACTGCACCATCTGTTTCAAATCATATCTACTCTCTTCATAACAATTCAGGAGACAATAATATATTAGGAACCGTCATTGTTTATCTCATCGGCAAAAACAATCAATACATACCGTGTCGCGTTCTACTAGATGGTGGCTCTCAACTTAATATGATTTCCGAACGCATCGTCCGTATTGCGGGTATTAAAAGACGATATGCATCAACAGATTTTATGTGCGTAAATGATAGTTTGGGCAATTCAAAATTCAAATGTTCCATAACAATAAAATCGTTGTTTTCTTCTACGACACTGGAAACTTTAGTCATGAGTCAAATAACGGGAATGCAACCTGATGTGAAAGTAAACATCGATGGTTGGAATATTCCAAGCAACATTCAGCTATCAGATTCTAACTTCAATTACCCTCAACGAGTTGATTTGCTCTTAGAGCACTTTTACACGATGTGTTTTTGAATCAGGGGTTTTTTCATATTCTCTTTTAGAGACGCGCCGTACTTTTACACGATGACTTTTTGAGTCAGGGACTTATTATATTTCTTTCTCCCTTCTTTTGCATTTTGCTCTGCTCCGACACACGATGTTTTTGACACGAACTCAACGCTGAGAATACAAGAATAAAGCAACTGAAAAAAAAACTACAAACAAGATAAAAGAGAACACGAAAAAGTCACACAAATCCTCTACCCGTACGGCTTGGCCTACCCCCGGTACTTTTCACTTTCCTTTCCTACACATTCGAGAGTCGCTGACTCAAAAAGTCATCGTGTAAAAGTGCACTTAGGAGTTGATATTTTTTACGACATTTTGGAAGTGGGAAAAATCAAACTTGGTACAAATCTACCTACCTTGTCAACACTCTGCTGGGATGGGTTGTGGCTGGAAGGTTGCCGGTAGCGTCTGTATCAAACTACACTTGCCAGTACAACCTTTTACAAGTTACTGATCTTGTTAATCCTGATAGTACCCTTAATAATACATTGACAGCCTTCTGGGAAATTGAAAACTTTGAGTCATCAGAAGCAAAGATATCAAAGGAAGAAGGGGATTGTGAGTCACATTTTTGTACAAATGTTACTCGTTTACAATCTGGGCGATATCAGATGAGGTTGCCTGTCAAGAAATCTCCGCTCAACTTGGGAAGCTCATACGAAATAGCACTAAAAAGATTTCTGAGTCTTGAAAGAAAATTTCACAAAAACCAAGAGCTCAAATCACAATATACTCAATTCATGAATGAATTTATCCAGCTGTCACACATGGAACGAGTAGAAAAGTTCGACTTTCAGCAACCTCATTACGTAATACCCCATCACTGCGTATTTAAAATGTCTAGCTCTAGCGTCAAAGACAAGCTCTGGCATGTCACTGAATGAGCTTTTGATGGTGGGTCCTGTCATACAGCCTGATCTATTTACAATAATATTGAGATTCAGGTTTTATAAATATGTATTTACGTCCGACATCACAAAAATGTATCGTCAGGTAGCCGATAACCCGAGTGAACCAATTCAGATGTACCAACTTACAACGGTAACCTACGGTACAGCATCGGCTGCATTTCTCTCCACTCGAGTACTCAAGCAGTTATCCGTTGATGAGGGTGCGCATTTTCCTAGGGCCTCTGAATCAATCAAGTTATTGTATTAGCAAAAATATTTATGCAGCAATTGTGGCGCTTAAAGTTAGATTGGGATGATCCTCTTCCGCAAGAATATCAAGAGCCATGGATTAATTTTAGAAATCAGCTGCAGAAGTTGAATGAATTGGAAGTAGATCGTCTTGCGTTTTCAAAGGCTTGTCGCTATGAAATGCATGCATTCTCAGATAGCTCTGAAAGTGCATATGGATCATGCATTTACATTCGATCTGTTAACCTCGTCAATGAAATAAACGTTAAATTATTATGCGCAAAATCAAGGGTAGCGCCAACGAAAAAATGTTCACTTACAAAACTTGAGCTTTGTGCTGCGGTCATTATGGCTCAACTTGTCAAGCGCGTTAAAACTATTTTCAACTTCGTGAACTTCGAAAATATTACCTTTTGGACAGATTCTACTATTGTTTTAAGCTGGATTAAGGAGGAAACATCCAATTGGCAGACCTTTATTGCAAATAGGGTGTCAATCATTCAAGAAATCCCTACGATTCGTCAGTGGCGACACATACCGACAAAAATGAATCCGGCAGATGTCCTCTCTCGAGGTTCCTATCCATTAGATCTTATCGATTCAAAGCTTTGGTTTCATGGTCCAGCATTTTTGTCGTTGCCTCCTACAAATTGGCCAATATTTGAATTTAATATAGAAAGCGATGAAACGAAATTGGAATGGAAGAGGAACAAAATAGTTCTACACAATAATATTATACAATATAACTCTGATTTTATTACTAATATTAAATATTACAATAATTATTCTTCCCTACTGCATGTTATTCGATATATTTTACGATTTAGAAACAACTGCATGCAAAAGAATAAATCACTTCGCATGTGTGGACCCTTAAGACCTGATGAAATCACAGAATCTCTTACTACTACCGTGAAAATGGTACAAAGGACATCGTTTACTGCAGAGATTCTTGCTTTAGAAAAGGGAAAGTCTCTTCCTCCAAAGAGTCATATTCAATCTCTTGCACCTTTTATTGATGACAGAGGTGTATTAAGAGTTGGTGGACGATTGATTTTCTGCATTGGATTATAAAAGCAAACATCCTATGCTGCTACCAAAGAAGCATTGCTTTACATATGCTTTTCTAAAATATCTTCATATTGCAAACCATCACGTAGGTCCCAAAACTTTACTGAGTATTGCTAGGCAAACATTCTGGCCTATTCATGGAAAAATACTTTGTCGATCAATTTGTCACAAGTGCATTCCTTGTTTTTGAGCTAAACCCATCAAGCAAGAACTTCTCATGGGTGATCTACCCGAACTTCGTGTTTTGTAACCTACGGTACAGCATCGGCTGCATTTCTCTCCACTCGAGTACTCAAGCAGTTATCCGTTGATGAGGGTGCGCATTTTCCTAGGGCCTCTGAATCAATCAAGTTATTGTATTAGCAAAAATATTTATGCAGCAATTGTGGCGCTTAAAGTTAGATTGGGATGATCCTCTTCCGCAAGAATATCAAGAGCCATGGATTAATTTTAGAAATCAGCTGCAGAAGTTGAATGAATTGGAAGTAGATCGTCTTGCGTTTTCAAAGGCTTGTCGCTATGAAATGCATGCATTCTCAGATAGCTCTGAAAGTGCATATGGATCATGCATTTACATTCGATCTGTTAACCTCGTCAATGAAATAAACGTTAAATTATTATGCGCAAAATCAAGGGTAGCGCCAACGAAAAAATGTTCACTTACAAAACTTGAGCTTTGTGCTGCGGTCATTATGGCTCAACTTGTCAAGCGCGTTAAAACTATTTTCAACTTCGTGAACTTCGAAAATATTACCTTTTGGACAGATTCTACTATTGTTTTAAGCTGGATTAAGGAGGAAACATCCAATTGGCAGACCTTTATTGCAAATAGGGTGTCAATCATTCAAGAAATCCCTACGATTCGTCAGTGGCGACACATACCGACAAAAATGAATCCGGCAGATGTCCTCTCTCGAGGTTCCTATCCATTAGATCTTATCGATTCAAAGCTTTGGTTTCATGGTCCAGCATTTTTGTCGTTGCCTCCTACAAATTGGCCAATATTTGAATTTAATATAGAAAGCGATGAAACGAAATTGGAATGGAAGAGGAACAAAATAGTTCTACACAATAATATTATACAATATAACTCTGATTTTATTACTAATATTAAATATTACAATAATTATTCTTCCCTACTGCATGTTATTCGATATATTTTACGATTTAGAAACAACTGCATGCAAAAGAATAAATCACTTCGCATGTGTGGACCCTTAAGACCTGATGAAATCACAGAATCTCTTACTACTACCGTGAAAATGGTACAAAGGACATCGTTTACTGCAGAGATTCTTGCTTTAGAAAAGGGAAAGTCTCTTCCTCCAAAGAGTCATATTCAATCTCTTGCACCTTTTATTGATGACAGAGGTGTATTAAGAGTTGGTGGACGATTGATTTTCTGCATTGGATTATAAAAGCAAACATCCTATGCTGCTACCAAAGAAGCATTGCTTTACATATGCTTTTCTAAAATATCTTCATATTGCAAACCATCACGTAGGTCCCAAAACTTTACTGAGTATTGCTAGGCAAACATTCTGGCCTATTCATGGAAAAATACTTTGTCGATCAATTTGTCACAAGTGCATTCCTTGTTTTTGAGCTAAACCCATCAAGCAAGAACTTCTCATGGGTGATCTACCCGAACTTCGTGTTTTGTAACCTACGGTACAGCATCGGCTGCATTTCTCTCCACTCGAGTACTCAAGCAGTTATCCGTTGATGAGGGTGCGCATTTTCCTAGGGCCTCTGAATCAATCAAGTTATTGTATTAGCAAAAATATTTATGCAGCAATTGTGGCGCTTAAAGTTAGATTGGGATGATCCTCTTCCGCAAGAATATCAAGAGCCATGGATTAATTTTAGAAATCAGCTGCAGAAGTTGAATGAATTGGAAGTAGATCGTCTTGCGTTTTCAAAGGCTTGTCGCTATGAAATGCATGCATTCTCAGATAGCTCTGAAAGTGCATATGGATCATGCATTTACATTCGATCTGTTAACCTCGTCAATGAAATAAACGTTAAATTATTATGCGCAAAATCAAGGGTAGCGCCAACGAAAAAATGTTCACTTACAAAACTTGAGCTTTGTGCTGCGGTCATTATGGCTCAACTTGTCAAGCGCGTTAAAACTATTTTCAACTTCGTGAACTTCGAAAATATTACCTTTTGGACAGATTCTACTATTGTTTTAAGCTGGATTAAGGAGGAAACATCCAATTGGCAGACCTTTATTGCAAATAGGGTGTCAATCATTCAAGAAATCCCTACGATTCGTCAGTGGCGACACATACCGACAAAAATGAATCCGGCAGATGTCCTCTCTCGAGGTTCCTATCCATTAGATCTTATCGATTCAAAGCTTTGGTTTCATGGTCCAGCATTTTTGTCGTTGCCTCCTACAAATTGGCCAATATTTGAATTTAATATAGAAAGCGATGAAACGAAATTGGAATGGAAGAGGAACAAAATAGTTCTACACAATAATATTATACAATATAACTCTGATTTTATTACTAATATTAAATATTACAATAATTATTCTTCCCTACTGCATGTTATTCGATATATTTTACGATTTAGAAACAACTGCATGCAAAAGAATAAATCACTTCGCATGTGTGGACCCTTAAGACCTGATGAAATCACAGAATCTCTTACTACTACCGTGAAAATGGTACAAAGGACATCGTTTACTGCAGAGATTCTTGCTTTAGAAAAGGGAAAGTCTCTTCCTCCAAAGAGTCATATTCAATCTCTTGCACCTTTTATTGATGACAGAGGTGTATTAAGAGTTGGTGGACGATTGATTTTCTGCATTGGATTATAAAAGCAAACATCCTATGCTGCTACCAAAGAAGCATTGCTTTACATATGCTTTTCTAAAATATCTTCATATTGCAAACCATCACGTAGGTCCCAAAACTTTACTGAGTATTGCTAGGCAAACATTCTGGCCTATTCATGGAAAAATACTTTGTCGATCAATTTGTCACAAGTGCATTCCTTGTTTTTGAGCTAAACCCATCAAGCAAGAACTTCTCATGGGTGATCTACCCGAACTTCGTGTTTTGCAAACACGACCTTTCAGTGTCATAGGAATTGACTTTTGCGGTCCGTTTCAAATATATTTCAATCGTCGAGGGATTTCATCAACGAAGGGCTATATATCAGTATTTGTTTGTTTTTCAACAAAGGCCATTCATTTGGAGTTAGTCGAGGATCTTACAACGGCAGCGTTCTTGGCGGCATTAAAACGTTGCATTGGTCGTCGTGGTTTGTGTTCTACCATATTCAGCGACAACGCTACAAATTTTATTGGTGCAAGGAATGAGCTACATGGGTTGTATAAACTCTTCCAAAATCAGAGTCATCTTAACAATGTTTTAAACACCTGCTCATCAATAGGCATAACATGGAAAACAATTCCTGCACGTTCGCCGCACTATGGTGGATTATGGGAAGCCGCTGTCAAATCAGCTAAGTTTCACCTCAGAAGAATTTTGCAGAATGCTAAGCTAAATTTTTTTGAATTCAACACACTAATCATTCAAATTGAGTATGTTCTTAATTTTAGGCCGATCACATCTGTTCCTGAAAGTTCTAATGACATTCCAGCCATAACACCTGGACATTTTATAATAGGTACAGCTATGAACGCCATCCCTGAGCCAGATCTTCAACTTACAAATGTTAATCGATTACAACGCTATCAAAAGTTACAGTGGTACTTGGAACAATTTTGGAGCCGATGATCGATAGAGTACCTGCAAAGTTTACAGCGACGATCAAAGTGGGCGAAACATGGCGAGTCGTTATGCATTGGTGACATTGTGATCCTAGAGGAAGAAAACTTACCTCCTTTGAAGTGGCGTTTGGGTCGAATCGTCAGCGTGCAACCGGGCAAAGATGGAGTCATCAGAGCTGTAACACTTAGACCTCAAATGGTGAAACACAAAGGGCAGCGGCCAAAGTTAGACGCCTTCCTATTTATCAGACGTTGTCTTCTCAAGGTGGGGAGAATGTTACGAAATAATTCTATGTTTTTTATTCCACTTCATTACGAAACACCCTGTATGTGCTTTGTTTACATTTTTAATTAATGGCAATTGAACAATGTCAATATACATATCACCTGCTAAATCTGTAATCGCTTCCGGGTGTCAAATATTCATTATTAAAATCATCTTTATAAGAGGAATATCGTGTCTGAGTATTTTTTCTTTAATATTTAAAGCCTTTTACCACTTTGCCATCTTCGAAACTTATATCATTATAATTTTGCAAAAACACAGGTAGCTAACACTATTCTGGCAGAGCTGAATGTGAATCGAAATCTAAGATCCAACAACCCTCAACTCCAAGGTTGTAAGTCGCCACGCCGAGGGAGCTGTGTTTAAGTAGTGACCTACTGGAATACAAGGTTCAGGGGTAATTGCACCGTTAGTGGTAACTCTTCAGGGGCAGCTCAATCCTCTCTTGTATACTAGTTGAGTAGGGTAGGTAATGGGGATCTCTGCCTACCTGGTCTGTGATTTCTCCCTGGCTCGTGGGACCATTATGCACCCATTTTTCAAAAATAATAAAAAAGAGAACGAGTCATCAGAGGGCAAGGCGGAAGGCTCCGAAGAGGTCGAGAAAGTACCGGAAGGTGCAGGATCGACAGCGGAAGAGCTCGTGAGGACAATGGAGTCCGGAGGCAAGCCAAAGGATACAGCTGAACAATCGTCGCTGTCGATGGACAATGCGTTGCCGCAAGGCGTCAAAAGGTTAATCGACGTTGTGGAACCCGAAACCAAAGATGACGGTGCAGACCCTGATACTGAGCGGAGGCTGCGAAAGCAGCTTAAGCAAAAGATGAAAAAGGCGAGAGGGAGACAGAGGTTGCCATTGACAGGATCTGTCTCGAGAAATAATGACATATCGGTCAATGAATTGACTGATTTGATTGCCAATTTAGCCGAAACCACCCCGGAAAAGGCAGGACCTTAATTGTTAATCAATCAAGCACATGAAAGTGGAAAGACTGATGGACAGACCAGGAAATAGAAGGTCAGTCAATCCGAACCGCACCAGGAAAAACTTAGGGCGATTCAATTGAACCTTCACCACAGAAAAGCTGCATCAGCAATTTTGACCAGATGCTTTGAGAAGGAGTCGATTGATATTGCCTTGCTGCAGGAGCCTTGGAACTTCAAAGGAAGGATTAGAGGTCTACCTGAAAGTATTGCCACTTTACACTATGTGCGATCTGGCGAAAGAGTTAGATCTTGTGTACTGGTGAGGCACGGTTATGCTGCCGCAACTATGTGTCCCTGACCTTGTCGCTGTGCGAGTAGGAGCAGGTGCAGACAGTTTTGCAATGGCATCTGCATACCTGCCTGCCGTATGACTCCCTAGAGCTTCCCCCAACAAAAGAGGTAGAGTCTCTGGTGAATGTCTGCAGGGATAGAAGCAAAGATCTAACGATTGGTTGCGATGCTAATGCACACTGTACAGTGTGGGGAAGCACCAACGATAACTACAAAGGAGCAGCTTTATTCGAGTTTGTAGTGTGCAAAGAGCTAACTATTGTCAACAGAGCAACAGAACCGATCTTTGTGGATGCAAGACGAATTGAAGTTATTGACGTGACTCTGTGTAGTAATAGAATGCTTTGGATCAAACAATGATGTTGGGCCACAGAGTCATTTCATTTCATGTTCGATATGGATCTAAAAAAAAAGAAAGATCGAAAATATGCCAGGATTCCCAGGAATTTACAATCAGCTGTTGTAAATGCATACCAAGAGGCGTGTACATTGGTAGATGAAAAGGACCACACGCTGGTATATTCCCAGCTTTAGTTCCATAAGGTGCAGATTTCATTGTACCAAAGCTTAGGGGTATATACATTACAACCCTAGCGAAAGGCTACACACCGGTAACATGGAGAAAAACAAATGTGGTGTTTCTTCCAAAACCGGGAAAAAAGAACTACACCGAAGCGAAGTCCTTCAGACCGGTCAGCCTAACCCTTTTTTGTTGAAAACAATGGAAAGAATTGTGGTATGGAGAGCACGGCACTGAAAGCGCGTCCTTTGAGTAGTAGACAACATGTATACAGAGCTGGCAGGTCTACGGAAACAGCGCTACAGGTGGAACGCGTTGCGGAAGAGGAGATAAATACCGCAATGACCATAATAATGGACATTGAAGGTGCCTTCGATAAGATATGCTTCGAAAGTCTGAGAGTAGCCTTAGAAGAACGCAGGGTTAACCCATTGGTGGTGAGATGGGTGGATAATATGCTGAAAAATAGGGCGATAAATATTCAGACGGAAATTTCAAGACGTAGGAAAGGTTAGTGGCCAAAGGATGGTGAT
Source organism: Xylota sylvarum (assembly GCA_905220385.1). Classification (NCBI taxonomy): domain Eukaryota; kingdom Metazoa; phylum Arthropoda; class Insecta; order Diptera; family Syrphidae; genus Xylota; species Xylota sylvarum. Next base: position 40,402,133 of record LR999959.1, read on the forward strand.
GCGGAATATATGGGAACACAAGCGTTCTCACCTTAGCCTCTCACTATCAACTTCTACTCTACACCTCCGCGTTGGTGGCTACTGGGTGCCTAGTACCTCGGCTGGAGATTGGGTAACCAACCCCTTTGGAAGGTCGTTGTTGGTAGCAAACGAGAGAAGGGGGAGGAGTGTTTTCTCACTAAGACACTTCCTCTTAATCTGGACGGCAGTGGATGAATCAACGGTGGCGCCCACAGTTCCAGTGAGGTCGAACTTTCTAGTGAAATCCCTATATGAGCTGCTCTGACTTATGCGGATCCCAGGTCTATAGGGATCTCCAACACTGAGCCAGGGTATTGGAAAAGAGTTTTTGGCGGATGAGCCCTTAACGACAGCACTCATATCCCCGATATGATAAGGTTACTGACTTCGGAAAATCCGGCCCCTCGTCCTAGGGGTATACAAGGGAACTGGTCCTCCAGGTTGGGGGTTGTGCGTAGGGGTAACTTCCCGACCACGGAAAAAAACACTTAGTTCCGAAACTAAAACAAGCCTCGGATATGGATGGACTCACTGTTGACGACCCTAGCAATCGAAATAAGGTCAACGACCTTCGGATCTGCACTTGCAATGTTCGGACCCTTAACAGACCGCGTGCAGCCGAAGAATTAGCAGAGGTCCTAGTCTGCTATAAGGCGATGGGTTGGGCCGGGCAAAAAAATTATGAAAAACTGTGACATCTATCACGGTGATTGCTATAAAGAGCAAAAACAGCGCTTATTCGGATGTGGATTTGTCATAAGCGGCAGACTTAGGCAAGAAGTCTTAAGCTTTCGACACGTGAGCGAACGACTTATAAAAATCGGCATCAAGGCTAAATTCGCCAACATAAGCCTTATATGCGCTCACGCTCCAACAGTAGACAAGGACGACGCCACCAAAGAATGTTTCTACGAGCTCCTCGACAAAACCTACGAGCATTGTCCTAAATATGACGTTAAAATCGTACTGGGCGATTTTAACGCCAAGATAGGAGGACATCTTTGGTAGGACGATTGGTGAGCACAGCCTCCACGACAACACGTCCGGAAACGGACTTGGGCTCATTGACCTCGCTGCGGGGCGAAACGTTACTATAGCAAGCATACGGTTTCCTCACCTCAATATCCACAAGGGGACATGGCGGTCTCCCGATCATCAAACGGTCAACCAAATTGATCACATTGCGATCGACGTAAGGCATGCCTCCAGTATTCTGGATGTCCGAACCTTCCGAGCAGCCAACATCGACTCGGATCATTATCTTGTTACCCATTCGCCACGGTGCGAATGATCCCTAACGTCACAACAAAGAAGAAATACTGTGAGAAGATATAACGTTGAAAAGCTGCAATCGCAAGAGATCGCCAGAACCTTTGCCGAACGCGTATCCTGAAATCTCGCTACGACTCCTATGCCGCCAGCATCAAATGCCGAGGACCAATGGCAACGCTGCCAACATGCCATCAGAAATGCCGCAACTGATGTGCTGGGTTTCGCTCGACCACCACAAAGAAACCCATGGTTTGACGAAGAATGCCGGCAAGCAAATGCAGTTAAACAAGAGGCATACAAAGCGGACAAAGAACGTGTCAGGCCAACAAGACCCGTACTAGAGATGAAGAAGGAAACCTCGTAGTGGAGTCACAGTCGGTGCTGAGAATATGGAAAAATTTCTTCTGCAGACTGTATAACGGCGACGAAGACCAACATTCCGCTGTCAGGCAGAATGAACCATTCAACATAGACGATGATAGCCAAAACTTCCGTCCATCTGACCAAAACGAAGTGAGGATAGCAATATCTAAACTTAAATCCAACAAGGCTGCTGGACCTGACGGCTTAAAAGCGCTGTTCAAAGCAGCTGGAAATGACCTGGTAGAGAGCATACACCAACTGATTTCTAAAATTTGGTCAGATGAATGTATGCATGATGGATGGAATCTCAGCACCGTTTGCCCAATCCACAAGAAAGGAGATCCCCTCAATTGCGCCAATTACAGAGGTATCAGTCTCCTCAACATCGCGTACAAGATCCTATCTGCCATATTGTGTGAACGTCTGAAACCCTTCGTCAACAATCTGATTGGGCCCTATCAATGTGGTTTCAGACCAGGAAAGTCCACAATCGATCAAATCTTCACATTTCGGCAGATCCTGGAAAAAAACTCAAGACGTCCAAATCGATACCCATCATCTTTTCATCGATTTTAAGGCCGCATATGACAGCCTCTATAGAGACGAGCTATACAGAGCCATGTCTAGTTTTGGCATCCCTGCCAAACTCGTTCGCCTGTGCAGGATGACGTTGGAGAATTCTCGCTGCTCCATCAAAGTCCGTAACAATCTCACCGAGACCTTTGATGTCAAAAAAGGATTTAGACAAGGGGACGCGCTGTCATGTGACTTCTTTAACATCATACTTGAAAGAATTGTGCGAAACTCACAAGCCAAAACCGGAGGCACACTCTTTCAAAAGTCTGTGCAACTACTAGCTTACGCCGACGACATTGACATTATTGCAAGAACACAGCTGGCTGTCACCGGTGCGTTCGCTAATATTGCAACGTAAGCTGCCAAAATGAGTTTAGCGGTAAACGAGCGCAAGACCAAATATATGGACACCAGTGATCCGGCCCGCAGAGTCTTTGAATCAAACCCGGAGAGGAAGACCTCGCCTAATAAAGTGGTACATAAATGGGTTAAGAATTGAGGAAGGAACGGCTGGAGGAGTTGTTTGGAGTAAGAAAAAAACATTTGGAATCCATCGATATTTGCATCCAAATTAATCTTAATAATAAATATAGCAACTGTAACATAGGAACAAGAGATACATTAGGAAGACATGTGACAGCGGATTTTTTTATTGGAAAATTCCCGAACCTTCAAAAATAGTAAGATTCTATGCCCGTAGTTAGAAGGGTTTAATAATTGGACAAGCATTCAAAAAAATAAATAGTTCTTCCTCCTGACAGACAAAACTACTTCAAACAATAAAGGGACGGGTATGATTAAGTGAATTCAATCTTTATTATTTGACATAATAATCATACTTACTTTTCAATTCGATTAAGACCAAGCACGTCCTTGAAAGCCAAATATATCTTATTTAGTGTAAGGTTCGGTAGCCCCTGCCCCAAGTATCTAACAAACTTAAGTTGTTCCGATTTGGGTAGCCCGCTCTCATGGAAATCCAAAAAGGCTCTGTGATCTGTGATCTTATATTCCTGCGGATATAAAAATTAGAATTATTCAAAATATAATCCAATTAATGTAATAAATATGTTTTTCTTTTCAGTGTAAAAACAATAAAGCCTATAAAATAATTATTCATAATTATTTCAAGTGACCATAACATTAAATATAGATTTGTTTTGATTGCTTTGCTCACATTGCAAAATTTGATGAAATTTTCGATGACTATGTATTTTTCGTAATAGGTTACACTTTGATTGCTCTGAATACCGAACTGTTTAAGGAGTTCCTGCTTTTTGGGTGGCAAACGAGTAATGTGCGTACAGACACCATCTTCGATCCTATGGGTTTCGTGTACGTCAAAGTTTTCATATATCACTAATCGTTCTAATACTTTAGGCATTTCTGATTTCACAACAATTGCACCGTTGTTATTAGTGGGGAACTCTACACCATCGTTAGATTGGCTCTGGGTTGTGAGACTCTTAAGATCTGCAAGAATATACGAGAGAAATATATGTTTCGCTTAGAGTTTTTGACAAATGCCACTAATTTGATATTCTCAATCGATACTAGTACAAAGCAATTCCATGCAAATTATAAGGGCTACAGTACAAAATCTAAAAATAAACATGCGAAATAAAATTGGGCAACAAATCCAAAACTAATACAGTAGGGACTTGGGTAAAAAAAAAACGTTATATATGTAGGTATAGGTAAGAAAAAAAAATAATTAAAAAAAGTATTTACAAATAGATTAAGGCATTTAACTGTATAATTAAAGGCTATACAGATACAGTTAAGTAAGTAAGTAACAGATACAGCCTTTATTGAAACGTAATTTATGAACTTATACATATGTAAATATCCTTGTATATATGTACAATTATGAGTCTGTTCTAAAAATAACAGGAGCTGCAATAATAGTCGATCTACTCAATAAATTGGATTCTATATAATAATAATACCAACTTTGGCGGTGTACATATATCATTAGAAAATGTAATCAAGTTTGTCAGAACACTGCTGTTATTTGCCATAATATTGCTAGCGCTACCTCTTGTTAGTGACTGTAAAATATGAATAATTGAAGTGCAGAAATGACAATGACATATGTACATATGTATGTATAACTTGCAATTATTGGCCTAGGAACCATTCGATTTTTTTTTCATTTCCCTCTCGGAAGGTATGTACACATATGTACATATATAATTCTGATTGTCTTAAATTCCCTGTAGAGTAGGGCCTGACTACATACAGTAGGTGGCCAAGTCATTGGCACGGTTTAAAAAATCAGTTTTTTGTTTTCAGAGTGAAATCCATATTTGGATTGTTTCTTAGTATTCCATTATAAAACAAAAACAGTTTTCAAATTTGAAATGTATATAAAATGTTTGTTTTGTGGTTTACAAAAAAAATATATTTCACCTTTTTATATTCAATATATACCACCGAATGCATGCACACAAACGTTTCGGAGTGTTATGACGCGTCACAAGAAGCACCTCATTTGTCGCGTATGTTGTGATGCGCCATAGCGCCAATCGAAAAGCAAACAACACACCACACAAGACAAATGTGGTTCTAGCTGTAATAAATGCATTAAAGCCATGACGTCACAACACACAGCGACACACCACACAAGTGTGGTTTTGACTTAACGCTCTCAAATTGAGGAACTTCAATTCAATCCAAGTATTCTCAAGTACCCCTTATCATTTAAAAAAAAATCTAATTATTTCAGACAAATAAGAAAATCTACATATTAAAGATCAGAGCAATAAAATTTGAAAAATAACTTTTCTCGAACACAAAAAGGGAATTCCGCTTTTTTTTACAAGTGTGCTAATGACTTCGTCACCCTCTGTAATATACGTAGGTATGCATATGTATATATAAACATTACATAGGTACATTATGTTACAAATAATGTATCAGTCATAATGTAGTTAAGGAAAGTACTTATTCGATACCCTCAAATCAGCTTTAATTAAATACGTTTCTTTTATTTATGCATTTACATTTTTTATAATTTGATTGCATTCGAAAGTGAAAATATTATTTCTTTTAAAAACGTAGGCTTTCGGTTTGTCTTGCACATACATACATATGTATATAATGTATGTATATTCGCGAAAAATGTTCATAGTGAATTGAAGACCTCTTTCTCGAAAAAATTATTAAAGCCTGCTTGAAACATGACTGATCGATAGTTAAGATTGTAGATCTAACTCAAATATAATAAGGTGCTAAACTTTTGAATGAATTTGATTTTCATTCGAAAAAAAAGTCAGCCAACCACTCATAAGGTAGAACGTTTTGATGCTTTGAAAATTTTCTTATAATATTTGTTTTAACTCAAAATATGTTTTTAAGTAATTCTAAAAATTTTTTAGTAAAGTCTCTAACGGCAAACTTGTAGCTGGTATATCGTGAGGAATAGTCGATAGCGACTGTGTTTCCCTATTCGCAATACTTTTACCAGTAAAAATCGCATGACAGCATGTCGTCATGCCTAAATCCTATTTTGACATTGAATGCCTCGACTAAATTATTATAAATACAAGTTGAACTTGAATCGGTAAAGGTTGTCGTGCACTTTATTTTCAACTGCTTTGCTTAATTTAATTTACAACTAGTCACATAAATTAGCTTACATTATTACAAACTTTCACAAACTGAATTGTAACTTTTATATTAACTTAATTGAATTAAAAACTAAAATAGCATACAATAAAATATCGAAATACATTTGTATGTATGTACGCTCAAGTACAATTCAATGTCCAGGAATCAAAGAACAAAAATTCTTCGACTCCGTCCCTTATTGATCTATCTGTAAATATGGACAGCGTTTTGTTGGAAAGAAGAATGTCTGTATGGGTCACGGAGTACTAGAGGAGAGTTTCGTGAATCGAATTCCAGGAAACATCAAAAAGATCTTTTACGGTTCCACTAACAAATATCCGAGAGTGTAAATATCACGAGAAAGCTTGTAAACAAAATCTAGGTTTTGGAAATGGCGGTAAATTATAGGTAATTTTCAATTTGTATGAAAAACTATTACACACAACACGAAGATGGGAAGTCAGGTATTAGGCTGACACATACATACATACATACATACATATGTGCGCCTGTTACACAAAAACTTTTTATACATTAAGCGTCCGTACGTCTAATTAATAATCAATTTGGGAGACACTGTATTAGACCCAAGATGAAACGTCTGTGCTTGTCGAACATTTTCAACAATTTTGCTTCCATATGTCTGCAGAGTATTGCATCGATGCAACTTAAATAAGGCACCAGGAGAAAATCGTATCTCCTACGAAATTTCATGAGTTTCGTTTCAAACGAGTTTCTAGAAAAATTAACTTTAGCCTACAACCATATTTTCAACATAGGCGAGTAAATGAAAACCATTTGCTGGCGGGTTCCAGGAAAGACTACTCGATAAGCGTTCTTTGTCGATTTTAAAGTGGCTTACGATACGATTGACTTGTCGAACTGGGTCAAGTCAAAGATGGGTGCTAAGCATGTTATCTGTTGAGTCCACTCCTCTGAGTATTGGAAGAAGATGTCTGGTTGCTTTCGCATAGAATTATAAACTTGCACCAAATGACCCATAGTTTAGAAGGTGAACCAAAACTCGAACACCAACGTTCTATTAAACATTACTCGTCAGCAGGACAGTGGGCGCCGGGGCTTAAACGGATAGTGCGTTGGACTACGGAGCGAAGTATTTGAGGTTCAATCCCCAGACAATACCTAAAATTTCTTTCTCGGCTCCACCTCTCGCGAGCGTCTAACAAACATCCAAGAGTATAACTGTCATGAAAAAGATTCTCAAAATAAAAAATTGCCCTTTGGACACGGCAGTAAACAGTAGTAAAGAATATAACACGCACAACATGAATAGTCGTGAGAAACTAGGCCCTGGGTCCCAACCTGTTGCGCCAAATATAATAATATAATATAATAAGGACGGAAATGAAATGCTTCATTTAGTTAGTAAGATTGTCTCCTAAAACGGCGGCAGCAAGTTTAATATGGACAACAAAGTTTAGAAAGCGAAAGCTACGTTCGGTATGCTGTCCCAAATATGTTGTCAGCTTAAGAACAAAGCAACGAATGTTCTGCTCCAATGAGAGTAAGTACTGCTTTAAGGGTATAGTACATGGAAGGTGCCTACCACTGTCACTCATAAGTTCCAAACCCTTGTGCTCTTAATTAGAATAAATCAGGATCCTATCGACATCACAATAATACGAAGGAAGTGGCAGTGGAAAGGTCACACTTTACGACAAGAAGAAAATATACTACCTGATGCTAGAAGCTTTCCTAAGCAAACTTCGTGCAGGACATTTGAGGAGGAAGCAAGTTAGAGAGATGTGAGGTACGTTGCAGCAACTCGCACACAATGGCGCACAGGCTTTGTTGACACCCTACACCCCACAAGTGGTTACAGGACACAGGTGAACGACTTGAGAGGTTGCGTTGCACTCGTTTTGACTAGAGTCCGACCGAAGTCAATTTTTTGGTCAAAGCCAAGGCCATTCACCCTTATTCCGTGTCACGATTATCGTTCTTTAAGGCTCTTCGTTTTTTAAGAGTGGATTGTACGTGGAGTGTATGCCTACTTACCAACGAAGCTGTTTTGTGGCATTCAATTAATGAAATAACTCTTAAATAACGAAACACCTTAAAAAACGACAATCGGCGTTTTAGTAAAACGCCGCGCGGAATAAGGGTGAATTTTTGAATTTTCTCATCACCTTCGACCAAGGCAGAGATTAGATTAGATTATCTCACCTAGTCATTAAACCAATTCATGAATTGAATTGCTTAAAAATACCTGCATATTGAAGTATTATAAGCCCATTTGAACTAAAACAATAATAATATGTCAAGCTCAAATGCGAATGTATTCTGGCCTGGCCCTATTATAATATAGTTGCTACAATAACATTGGGTCGCAAAACTTTAACCAGCAAAACCTTGTTCTATTGCACAGCTTTGGTGGGCATAAGTTTCTTAATAAAATAAAATAAAACAATAAAACTCCAATTTTGGACGAAATCAAATGTTCTGGGAGGCCTGGTGGATGTATAGAATTTATGAATTCAGTTGGCAAATGTACTGAATCATCTGCATTAACTGCAGTGTCGTCCGATTTATTAAGGTGAGGAACAATATTGACCATCCTCAAAATTAGCTCATTAATATTGGATGCAGAATCATTTCTAGGTGCAAGAATAGCTCTTACCTATACCATGATAGAGTCTTGCTCTGGATATCTGAAATGGATGGATGTGTGCGATCTAGTATGTCATCAATTTCGCGTAAGTGGTGTTCAATAGTAAGAGAAACTTTCCCATTTTGTTCTGGAAATGTTCCATTTTCAATACACAGAAGTGTTTTTGCAAATTATTCAGCATTGGCATCGTTGTCTAGATGCACTCTCATATTTTTTGAAAGACATTTTTTCAAGAAATTGTCATAATATGGATTTTTTTTAGGCAAGCATTTATTTCATCTGCTCGAGTTCCTCGAGTTATTACAGGCAATGTATGACGAAAGTCTCCTGCAAGGAGCATCGTTACTCCTCCAAATGACGCATCCATCGATCTTAACCCTTACTGTGCCACAACTCTTTTTCAATGTGTTATTTAATTTTAATCGTGTAGACAATACTATTAAAACAAAAACATTTAAAGCATGTGCGACTGGTGTTACCATATGGCAACGCTGGCACAATTCGGGTTAATTCCCTTAATTTTCTGTCAACAACTTCCAGCGACATTTCGTGAGTCATAGTACATTCATTCTAGACGATTAAGAAAGTTTCCGGTAATAATTTTGCCGTCGCGCTTTGCTTAGAAATATTGCAACCCGAATTACTGAACTTGGTATTGTTAAGTGATAACTTAAATGCAGTATGTGCTGTTCGTCCACATTGCATAAGAGTAGCGGCAATATCAGAAGATGTAACTGCAATGGCAACTTTTCCCGCCGATCTTATTTTTGCTAAATTAAATTAATCATAAAACAGTAGAAATATAAATCGAATTTTTGAAAAGGTCTGATGCAACTCGAACCACTTAAATAGGTGTTACTTCCTTCATTTAATGCTCCCGTCCGTTTGGACTTGGAGGTCGCACTCTCAATATCAACGAATTATAAAAAATTTGAACACAATATCCAGTTAACTGAAACATGTAATTTGTACACGACACTAATAATTGCTTTAAATGAAATTATATATACCATAGTCAACTCCCAAGCAAAGACAACTAAAAATGTAAGGCTTGTCCAGCGAAACACGATCTGGTAGGGTAAGCTAATGACTCTAAAATGTACATCTCGTTTTTATGGCTAGTCATCTGACGTTAAACTTTCAGCAAGCTTCGACCATTATCTCAACCATATTCCATTCATCTTCACTGGTCCAGAGTCCTTCTGTTGTTTAAGCAATACCTTTAAAAAAAAAACTTAACAGGCACAACCCGAATAGTCTTACTTTTTCCTGCACTCTCACATATGAACCCTAGCTTTAGAGTAAATCGCAGGTCGAACCACCTGAAAATCTTTACCGATGATATAAGTTGCATCCATATGTATCTGAATAATATGCTTTGGGAGTGATGTGAGCATATGTTTACGAAATGTTTCGTCCATGTATGTATGTACATACATATATACATATGTGTACTTTTGTCAGCGAACTTATGTATGTACATATGTGTTTATTTATTTAGTATATAATACCATTAATGACATTTAGAGTTATGTTTGGAATAAATACATGATTTTGAGAGATAATAATAAATTTATAAATTAATTTTGACAAACTACTCTAGTAAATTAAAGTTAGGAAAATACATGTACAGATTTATGTAACATTGTCTCGAATATACTGCAATTCATTTTTCATTTCAGTTGGCAATTCATTGAAAAATTTCAGACCATTGTACATTACCATATTTTGTGTTCTAGAATCTCTAAAAAGTTGCAATCTAAAGTTTGAATTTGTTCTTAAATTATAAGGTTGGACATCTTGAATATAACATAAATTGTAAGATAAGTAATCTGGCACCATTTTATATTTCATTTTAAAGACGAACAGCACTGCATTGTATGTGATTCTCTGCTTTATGTTCATCCACTGTAGACAGGATAGCATCCATATGTAGGTGTATAGAAACTACATTTCAGTATAATTCGCATAGCCTTGTTTTGCAGGGTCTGTAGACTATTTATGTTGTCCGCATTGCCCATATAAAGTATTGTTGAGCAACTCAACATGTGGTCTTATGATCGTACTGTATATATTTATTGCACACATTGTCGTTATTGTTCTCCGAATTCTTTTAAGGAACCCGATCTTTTTTGATATTTTTTTCACAATATAGCTTAAGTGGTCGTTAAAGTTAAGTTCTAATACAACTCCCAGGTATTTTATTGTCTGTACTTGTTCTATGTTTTCATTTTTTATTTTAAGGTCAGCATTGAAATCATCGTTTATCACCATACACTTAGATTTATTTACATTAATTTTAAGTTTATTTAAGTCCAGCCAATTACACAAATTATTTTAATCACTTTGGATGTTTTCTTTTAAAACCATATTTTCACCACACACAAACATAAGCGCATCGTCTGCCAACAATGACATTCTGCTGTAATTTAGCACGTTACATATATCGTTTATATAAATTAAAAATAAGAGCGGATCCAGTATTGTTCCTTGCGGTACACCAAAAATCGTTGTATATCAGATATGACACTATTCACTTTGGTACGTTGTGTTCTTCCACTCAAATATGTACGAAACCAATTAAGCTCGTTATCTCTGATGCCGTATAGTTTCAATAGTTTCAAAATCTCGTTGAAAATCTAAGAAAGCAGCAATTATTTTATTTTTGTCATGTCTTTGTTCTTTAAGCGTCATAATCAACCAGTTTCCAGCGATGTTTCACACGAATGTTGGGGTCTAAAACCAGATTGGTTTTCTATTAATATTTTGTTCACTAGGACATACTAATAAAATGCTGCCTTCTCCACAATTTTTTCGAGAATGGGTAACATACTTAATGGTCTGAACTTATTACACTCGATTGTATTATTTTCTTTTGGTATGGGGATTACTAATGATTCTTTAAGGTTCCGTGGAAATATACCTCGGATAAATGACTCGTTCACAATGCGCATTATTAGCGGGCAAACGATATCAAAGCAATCTAGTATTATTTTGATGTTTAATTTTATAGAATCGTTTTTTGTATTTATTTTCTGGCATATCGATTTGAGATCTGTTAAGTTGATTTGTTTGAATCTGAAGATTGATTGCACTTCTGTAAACCCGATGTTAAGTGTATTATGCACCGTAATTGAATTACTTATATTATGTATGCTTTCGATAAGGTAGGAATTAAATTTGTTTGCTATTATTATATAATATGTTATCACTTTCTTTTTTGTTATTAAATTGCACTTCTTTAATTTCCTCTTGTTTCTTCTTTAAAACTAAGACCATAATTACTTTCCACATTTCTTTCTGACTAGTACAGTTTTTTTATTTTATTACACGTATAAGTGTTTTTGGAGAAATTTGGTTTATACTTGTAGAGATTTCGTGCTCCATGGTATGCGCTCCAATCGTTTGTCAAATTAGTTATAGTTGCTTTTTGATACATTCGAATTTTATGTTTTTTAAGTCTTTTTAGTTCATTTGTAAACCGCTTGTTCTGGGACGAATACACACGTTTATTTACACTTAGTTCATTTACACAGGCTACAAAAGTTTCTTGAAGACACGTTGACAATTTATTGTAGTCTCTGAAGTACCTCAGGCCTATACATTTTACACACATTAAGTTCCTAAATTCAGTTCTTCTATATCTAAACATATCAACAAATTTTCGCGTTTCTTTACTGTTACACTTTTCGACAGGGACTTTTACGAAGATAGACTCATGATCACTAATTTTTAATTCAGGTATCGGCCCATATCTATCGTTCGCGACCTTTCATTAATTCTTGTAGGTTTATTTATTATCTGTTTGCAGTTGTTATTTATTAATAACTCTTTCATTCTTTTTTCATACGTGTGCTTTTTGTACATATTGATATTAAAATCACCAACAATAATAATGTTTGAATTTACAAGTAACGTTCGGTCAAGCCATTCTTTAAAGTACATACAAAACTCAGACTGTGAACTACTTGGGGACCGATAAAAAAGGGCCACTACCTCGTTAATCTTATTTGATGATATTTGAATACACAAACACCATAGCTTCATTTGAATATGCATTTTACTTATAATTTGATATTAAAGTGTTTTTTTTTATGAAAAATATAACACCGCCAGTCGAAGTACTTGTACTGTCACATCTTACAACAGAATAGTTTCGTAAACTTATTTCATTGGCATTTATATTGACCGTTAAGTGCGTTTCCGACACAGCAATTATTTGAAAATCGTGATCTTTTAACACAACTTCAATTTGGTAAAAATTATTTATTAAACCTTGTGCATTAAAGCACCAACATTTTAGTTGCTAATATTGAATTTTTTCTTTGAAAACTTTAAATTTTCTAATGAATACTGGACAACATTTATCAGTGGCTAGATGGTCACAATTAGAGTCCATACTGAGTATCTTATTAGCCTTTGCACAATTAATACACTTAAATTCATTACTTTTACAATCTGTAATATTGTGTTCACCACTACATTTAATACATGCCAATTTTATTTTGCATGTATTAGCCGTATGGTTATAGCCTTGACATTTAAAACACCTTTTTAGATCAATAAACTCCCTTACAAGCATTTCACCCAACCTACTTTTATTTTTCCCATATTTTATGATAACCGTCACTATCCAATTCGATTACCACATTCAAGTTCTTGAAGGTTTTTAATATTTTCCACTCGCTAGCATTAAGTTCCGGATTTTGTTTCGTTATTTTATCCAAAATTTCCGTTTCTAGTTCATCGTTCTCTAAATTCATGATACATACTTCAGGTTTGATCATTTTTGACATTTCGACTTCATAATTATCATTCAACTTTTGTTTGATTTAATTTTTTAATTTTTCAGATGAATCATGATCTGCAGATCTGATGGCAATTCCACCTTTGTTTTTATACAGCACACTTTTTATATCTATAGTAGTCGGATCGATGTTTAGTTTTATTTCTTTCCTTGTTTCATTTCATTCTTGGTTCTGTTTTTGGGTAGATAACGACGGACGGCTCGCTACTCTTTACGATATCAGAAAAGAGCATACCGTTCCGTCTCTTTCCTTCATTTTCTTGTACGTTCTTACTCTTTTTTAGTTCACTTCTAATTTCACTAACCGATTTAGATATACGTATATTTAACACTTTCTTTTAGCTGATCCATTTTCTCACTCGCACTGATTTTTGTCTTTAGCTTTAACTCCTGCTTAAGCTCCATTACTGTTTTGGATATAGATTCCACTCCTTCTTTTATTTCATTATTATCTTTAATACATTCATTCTCTTTTTTCTTTAACAGTTTATTTTCAATGACATTTCTCATTTCCAACATTTGGTTCGATAATGAGTTTATGTTTTTGTTTAGCACTTCAATTTATTTTTCATATTTAGACTGTTGTGATTCTAATAGACAATCATACTGTTTAAGAATTTTTCCCGATATAATAACGCATTCCGAACAGCTATAACCGAGATGACGGTTACCCTGTAGCAGTTTAACATCGAACTCGGTTAATCGTCCTTCACAACATACTCAGAGAAAAGACTTTTTGCAGAATCCGCTACACAGTACAATCTGAATATCGCCGCGACTAAAACCTTTATCGCATTTTCCACAAAAACCATCCATTGTGAAGGAGGTATTTCACGATCAAACGTATTTAAAAGAAATTCTTCTTGATCGTAAGAAGCCTCGTTGCAAAAAACCCGGTATAACTATATTCCTTTAATTTTTCGTTAGAGCACTTTATTTTCACGTCCAATCTCCTTGGATATCAATCTCTATCCAATCTCCTTGGATATCATGTCCAACCTCCTTGGATATCAATCTCTGACATCAATCTTATTTCGTCGACTTGGTTTAATGAGATGTACCGCCCTTGAAAACCGATAATACTTTTCTTCCAATCAAAAAGTCATTTAGTAAAATATATTTACATAGAAGTGGGTGTGAGTTATATCATACATACATACGTAAGTACAAAAAACTGCAATCAATGTTATTAGAGCCATGTTATCGAACTCTTTTACAGCCGATTCAGGTATACCACAGGGAAGTCACTTAGGGCCTATTCTCTTTATACTCGCAATCAATGTCATATCAAGCCTCATCATATTGATATTCTTATTGATGCTGACAATATAAAAACGTTCAGAAGCCTTGTTTTAAACACCCACAAGTCTTAACATATGAAATATTCTAGAAGATGTGTGCCTACTCCATTCATCTATTCATTATTACCTCAGCATACTCTCTGTCGTGTTAATAGTTACAAGGACCTTGGCATATAATTTGACTTTAGACTTGATTTCAATCAACATATTAATTACATAGTCAACAAATCCAATCGCATATTAGGTTTTGTAAAAGGGTGGTGTAAAGAGTTTGTCAATCAATCTATCACTATATAACTCCTCAGGTATGGGCACCGATTTACGAAATTCTATCCGTTTTTAACTAAAAGGGCTTCCATGGAAAGATCCATTTAACCTTCCAACATACATACATCGTATAAAACTGCAAATTTTAACTCTGTCATCAGGTACTATTAGGTCAAATTAATCTACCTGATTTATTGTTAATTGGACTTATCTTTCACGGGGGCTCGCACCACTTACGTAGTTTGGAGTTATTGCACGTGTCACATCATAGAACAAACAGTATTCTACGTTGCTAAATATTTCGTTTATTTGCTTTAATTCTTTGTACTATATGCTTGTGTTAGCTGTGTTTTTTCTGAACCGTTTTGTTTTAGTAACTACTAAAGCACGTGAATCTGTGGAAGCATTTCATATGCTTGGGCAAAACTTTGCCCATGGTAGCTGCTTGTATTAAGCGCTCCAGGACACAGATCTAATGTAAAAGAAATGTATGTAAATATCGTAAAAATCGAGACATTCCGCAAAAAGAAAATAAAAGAATCTCAGGATATTTCAACCTTAAGAAGAATCAACAAAAGTGTTGAAAAGCTGCATGAATTTGAAAAAACCAGAATTGTTGAAACAATACGATACAACAGCATTCAAGAAAGAGTTATGCAACAACTACTCAACAATTAGATGTTTAATTTAATTCTCTTGTTATTGTTATTTATTTGATGTATTGTACATGAAGAATGTAAACGAAAAATATATATTTTTAAGTTTACGTTCTGAGTTAATTTTTTAAATTAATAAAACAAATGGAATAAATTTTGAATTGTTTGTTTGAATTGCGCATTTGGCTGGCGTCCTCCTCTTCACTAGCAAGAATTTCAAATCGAAATATATCCATCTTTATTTAACAAATTTGTTTATTTTCTTGGTTACAATGTTTCCTGTAATCATGAACAATATTAGCTGTGAATGAGGTTGTTGTGGACTGTTCGGAACAGAAAAATACAACTTTTGGTGTTTAATTAGGAATATTCTGTTCTGAACTGATCTGTTGTTCTAGAACACGATTTTCTGTACTTGTTTTTTTGTTAGAACAGGTTCGTGAAAACTGTCAAAATAAGCTGTCATCGTTGTGTTGTCATTAATTTGTTAAGTCTTGTGATAAATTTTATTTCAGATAAGTTTTTATTTATTTTAATTGATACCGAATATTACGATAGAGAATTTTTAATAAATTCCTTTGTCAAATTTCAAAATATTTTAATTTTTCTGATATAAACAAACGAAAAGTTAATCACAATTTTTTTTTGACAGCTTCATTTGACGTATGACTGACAGTTCTAACTTGTCTGACGTTTTTCACGAAGCTGTTCTGTTCTATCGTGTTCTACTCTGTTCTAAAATTCATTGAACAAAGCTATTGATTTTGGATGATTTGGTATTACTTTGACGTAAATCAGCTGATTTCGTAAGTAAGAAAGTAAATATTCAATGAGGCGAAGCTGTTTTCGATTCCATTCGGATTCTGTGATAATATTTCTTTCGTATTCGTTGATTTGCTACTGTGATAGGGGGTGCACATTACGTTTCAGTGAATAACAACTTTTAAAAGAAAAACTTATCGACTTTTTATCTTACCAATATAGAATTCATGCATTTTTTGCGTTTTTTTTCGGTACTTCTAGCGTTTGAAACATTTTAAAAAAAAAAAAACACGTTTGTAGCCAAGATCATGAGACTGGTAATTCATTCATTATGCCAACACTGTGTAAAATCGAAGTCGATCAGTGCATCGAAAATAACTAAATAAATTGCTAAAATGTTCAGTTGCTTCAAATCATTCAGTTTTAAATAAAAAAAAATTATCGCAAGAGTCAAATTTTGTTCGTAATAAACATTCTTAAGCCTTCTCCGAATGAAAGCAGCAATAATTCAATCAATGTTTAACTATAAGTCTATGAACTAACTAAAAGTTTCCGGGTTTAAATTATTCTATTTTTTTTTAAATAAAAACCTTAATGTGATTTTGAATTCTGAACATTTTATCATCTAACATAGCTCTGTAAAAATTTCATTAAATTAATTAATTCTTTCTCAAGCAATTTGAAACATTTCTATTTTTGGCAGATGATGACTCATTTGTATTTATCGCATTTATAACGAGAGTAAATATGTTTGCACGTAATATGTATATTAAACCAAATGAAATGCATAATTCTATTCTGATACGATAAATATTCACTGAAAAGACTATCTTTTGAAATAAATGTGTTTATGGATAACTTATTAAATTCGATGTATAATTAGACATGAATTAGTTTTATTTGTTCCTAGAATTTTAACATTTATAAATGTGTGTGTGTATAATATAACAGACATGCAATGTAAATATATTTTTATTAATTTGACAGTTCTTTTTTTATAGCAAATTGGAAACTAATATTTAAACTTAATTAAAATAAAGCACGATATTATAGAAAAACATAAGACAGGTGCTGATTGCCGGTGATAAATTCTTTATTGCATTAATCTGAAGACTTTCAGGATTGTGGTGTGTTTATTATTGGCGATTTAGGATTGCCTGCGTGAGAGAAAATAATTGCATTTCATAACATCTAGGTAGTCAATGTATTCGACAAGGTTCGCTACTACACCACAACCATTTTGTTTTACTAATAACGACTACTAAATCATTGCTAACATCATTTATATTCTACACACCTTTTTCAGGTTTTTGCTTGTGAGTTATGTCTATTATTAGTAATCACTATTTAGATGTGGAATTTATTGTTCTATTTCTATTTTTAAAATACAGGCTATGTTTAAGAAATAATAAATTGTTCTAAAGTTATATTGAAATGGGATGGTTGTTGGGCACTAAATCCTTTTAAATTATTTGCTAAAGCAAACTCTCCTGGACTTGTGTGGAACCTTTCAGACATAAGAAGATATACTAATTTACAAGATGTCAAATTCTGAAAAATTTCTAGAGTACTAAATTAGTATAACCGTTGTTTTTACAGAAAAATCCGCGTGATCCCAATTCATCATATTTTTTCGTTGTGCACTGCTGTATGCAGCTTGCACAACATTTTTGTTTCTTATTAAAAAGGAATAAATACGCCAAGTCACTTTAGTTTTAGCTTCCAATTTTTTATCATGTTTGAAGGATGTTATTGGAATATCAAGAATGTTCATGGATTGTTTTTCCAATTCGTTTACTGCTATGGCAAGTATTACGAACCAGAAACGTTTTACCGTTGGAGGAGTCTTAATCAAAATAACAAAATGCATGCTGGGAGGACATCCAAGGGAATGAAAAATGGTTGTAGACTTCTTTTCAAGATGTCACTTTTCTCGATTTCTATGAGAAAGATAAACTGCGCAAAAAAGTGTATTAACATGATGTTTTAGCAAGCGTTGTAGAAAGCTTGACTAAAAATCTTTTTAGTGGAGAGAAATAAGCTTTTAAAAAGGATTCTGCATTGGCAATCAAAACCAAAGCCACTCAGGAGCGGTTAAGAAGCAAAATTACTAATTTTATTGGACCGGAATATTGATTCTTGGGAACACCTGATTTGAGATCGCTGTATTTACCAATCAAAGCCAATATAATAATAAAATATTAGCTCAAACAGAAACAGATAGCTGAGCACTTTAAAGTTCATGAGTCGACAGTTTCTAGGCTCATCAAATTACTACTAGAAACAGTGATACGCGAAACCGATCGAAAAATCAGTAATATGCTCCGTAGGGATACATTTTTCTTCTCTACATCCATTGTAGAAGACCTTGGAATAACCAGCATTGTTCGCGTGCGTGCGAAAGACGCTAACTTATGATCTTATAGGGCTGTAAAAAAAGCATTTGCTCACTTTGCGACATCGTCAAAAAAGCTAATATGATTGCACTCTCTCTCTGTCTGTTTCCTACTTATCATATTTTATACTGGATTTTGCTCATAAATACGCAATTTGGTCACTTCAGCAATGGACAACATTTCTCCTCAGCTGATCTCTTTGAAACTTTGAAAACTGAATGTTAGACTATCCCAATTGATCTGACAAATCCCTTTATTAGTTATATATGTCCTCAGCACATATTTTGGACAGGATGTTTTACACAGTCCATTATAGCGCTAAGTACAGAGACACAACATAATATATGTATTACAAGCAAGAAATTTTTTGAGAAGTTAGTCTCTGGGTCCCTTACGGACCTGTTGCGCCGAAGACCAGATCACCTCACGAGTTCTACAAACAGAAGCAAAAGGATGAATAACAACTTTTCAAAAGAAAAAGGTGGGACAAGATATGACTGTGATTTAGGAAATGGAGAGATGGATAAAAAGGGATCAATAAGGAAACCTAGTTACAGAATCGCAGTCGACGCTGAAAATAGGGGGGTATTATTTTTCCACTGTATAACGGTGACGAAAACTGAAATTTTGCTGTTCCGACAGAATAACAAAAATGATTCATAAGGAAAATTGCAAATTTTAGATTATGTATTTCTCTTTTACTCGAATATTCAGTAGATAGTTTTTTTTTGTATACATACATAGATACCACTTTCCAAATGTAAGCGCGAGATTAGTGGCTTTGACTTTACAGAATAATAATTTTCAATAGCTATATCTCTCAAAAGTATCAAAAACTGAAGGTGGGCAAAACGGCAATACGCACGATCTGAAGGAATACAAATAATGTAATTCCAATACATTCGACAACACTGATGGAAGTAATTTATTTTTATTACATACAAGACAAACTTAATGGTTATGACTGGAACCATTAAGCACAACCGAACCGAACACATTACCACAACCCTGCGACAACCCATAAGCTCAAGTTAAAGTAATTATTGGTATGTTTAAAATTTAATTGTTGAATATTATTTAAGTTGACTACTTTTTTATGTAGTAGGTAGCGTTTGGTTATTAGTAACGTCGATTGTTATTTGTGTCCAAAGTAGCAGTTGAAGTTTAATTTACGAGAAGAGTATGCCCTACTACATAAATCGTGGGCGGTACCATGGAGTCAAAACGATCTAAGTTAAAGCCACCTGTTTTACGCGACTTTTTAACCGAATTTGTGTATACATATACTTAAATGGCTCAAACCCACATTATGTCACATTGCTGAAGTTTGGAAGTAGTAGATTACATTGACTGACCAACGGCAACAATTTTCTTGAACATGATTAGGAGATACTAGTGGGATTGATTATAATGTACATAAGTCCCTCTAACATGTTGCACTCCCTGGATAATGTTGCGGTCTAATATCTAATTTACATAAGAGCATTTTTTAAAGAACAAAGCACACAATTGTTTTGCAAAATATGCATTTATTAGGCCTGTTTTACCTAACTACCGAGAGTGTAATAGTCTTGCTTTTACATCTAAAATATATTCTAGCATCTCTGTGTAAACAAGTTAATCGGTGGAGAGGAAATGCTGTATACGAAAGTGTGGAACAACAATATCGAACATCAATAAGACAACCCGTCCTGTGAATAGGCAAGAAACTAGAATATTACATTTTACGAACGAATGAAAGAAACCTATCCCGCATCTAAAGGGCAGTCTCTTTTTGAGTAGTTTTTTTCATTACTCACAAATTTACTTTCATGTGTTTGTTCGACGTTTATGAAGTGAAGAAATTGTGTTTCCTTAAATTCGAGCATTGGACATCTCGCTCAATAGCCAGACTACTGCAACACGGTGCCCACAAAACTAACACTGCTATTTGGAACCAGGAATACTGCGTAGCAATAATTTGCAATTGTAACTGATCTGCATTCTATAATATTATAAATAGACTTCGATCCTGTTTAATGTAATGAATTGGGCAACACATGTGCTTACCAAACAATTATTCACTAACTATTAAGAGGTTTTGTGTCTTACTTCCAGCACAAACTTCCGTTTTTATTTAACAAAAGACTCGATAGTTTTAATCCTTTAATGATCATAACAATTTTTAGTAGAAAATTTTGTTAAGAGTGCAATTTCCTTTGGAATCTTTAAAAAAAAATGGTTTCTAGATACTGAACATATGATTGACGCTCATATAGATATTTGAGTTAATTTTATTCTGATGAGTTTTATTAGTAAACCACAGTGGGCGAATCGACGAATCTTACATACATTCGTAATTTTCAAGCAGTGCAGCACAAACTATATAATAAGGCGATTCTTTATTGAAGGTGAAAACCTTCATATATAGCCGTGCGAGGCAGTAAGAACAAAAACAGTTTCAAATTCTCCATAAATATGCGTCAGGACATTTGATCTTCATTGTAATAAAGAAGGGAATGAAATATCAAATGAACTAGTTAACATAATAGGCAATAAAAATCGTCAATAGGCAATAAATTCGTCAAGTAAAAAGAAATATATACATCAGCCAAGTAAACTGCGACTTTTTATTAGTTCGCAGCTTATGGAATAGAGTATTTGAACTACTAGACAACTTTGGGAATTCCAGGAAATATTCCGACCAAACATTCGCCTTCGACCACAATCTACGCACGCAGAGGAGAACACCTAAGTTGCTGCGTATTTTATTGCGTCACCGAATCTCAATTCTGGAAACATCTATCGAAAATACTTCTAAACTTAAAAATAAGAAGTATTTCTCCTTTCTTCTTTAGCGTTCATTTACAGCTTCTACCAAAAAGTAGGCTTCGTTCGGACTCTAAAGATATATTTTATCAAAAACGAAAAGGAACCACCAGCGAAAGGACCGCTCCTTTTATAAAGACAGATTTATAAAAGATTATGCGAAGTGTAACATAAAATAAAAGCGGTATACAATGAAAAGGCACATACATTAAAGCACTCATAAAACGCACTTCCTCACAACATAACAAATGATGGTCTAGGTGTGTCGCCTCGACTAAGAACAAGGCTCAAGATGCAATTTCTATCGCGCATAAGATGCATTTAGCTATAAGTTTGTAGGTGTTTAGAGGAGAACACCTAAGTTGCTGCGTATTTTATTGCGTCACCGAATCTCAATTCTGGAAACATCTATCGAAAATACTTCTAAACTTAAAAATAAGAAGTATTTCTCCTTTCTTCTTTAGCGTTCATTTACAGCTTCTACCAAAAAGTAGGCTTCGTTCGGACTCTAAAGATATATTTTATCAAAAACGAAAAGGAACCACCAGCGAAAGGACCGCTCCTTTTATAAAGACAGATTTATAAAAGATTATGCGAAGTGTAACATAAAATAAAAGCGGTATACAATGAAAAGGCACATACATTAAAGCACTCATAAAACGCACTTCCTCACAACATAACAAATGATGGTCTAGGTGTGTCGCCTCGACTAAGAACAAGGCTCAAGATGCAATTTCTATCGCGCATAAGATGCATTTAGCTATAAGTTTGTAGGCTTATAAGGTAAGGTATAGTGTGTTCACATTTACTATATTTTGTTTTCTTTTTTTTTTAATATGTATTAGATAACATAGTTATGAGGCAGCGTTTTCTTATACATATAATATGTACATATACCTTTTCCTTTGTCTTATCTTATTTGATTCTCGGATTCAAATCTGAGCCACTATTTCACTTAAAAATTAATGCTCTATTATACAATACTTAAAATCTAGCTTTTCTCAACCTAAAATTTTCTTTGTAATTGTTATTTATTAAAATGTCATACTAACGAAGAAAATAGAGAAATAATTATTTTAGAAAGATTCAAAATATTAAAAGGGTGGGGTATAGCGAGGGTAACTACTATGTACACAAGGATTTTGTTTTAAATAATATTGTACGTACTGAATAACCTATTAAGCCATGCATTAAGATTTTGTTTTATTTTGAGTGTGAACAAACCGCAAACCTGATTTAATACCATACAAAGTGCATGCAGAGAGTTTTTAACTCACCAGCTGTTGCTTTCGATAGGAAGCGTTTGGTCTTGTCCAAAATGTATTGCAAATTATAACCATCTTTCTCATATCTAAAAAAAAAAAGGAGAGACCATCATTATGAAAAAATAGATTTTGATGAGTTTTTTTTATAACATACGTCTCAGTGCGTTTAGTGCAGAAGAGATTTTTGAAATTACTGTAAATGCAAAATAGTGTAAACGATGGCAAACCTTGCCCCAAGTATCTTGCAAATTTTATTTGCTCAGGCTTGTTCATACCACTCTGATTGAGGGCCAAAAACGGTCGATGGTCAGTCACATCATACTCCTAAAATAAATACATAAAATAAAAGAGATAATTAAAAAATTAAATAAATTTATGTAAATACAAAAAACAATAAAAAGAAGGCAATTTCACACTTAAGCCAAAAACGCATTTTCCACATGAGTACTTTAAAAATCGATATTTTGTGAGCATGTATCGCTTCCACTCTCACATGAAATATGAAACATACAAATTTTATTTCATGTTTACATGATTCTCAAGACGTATGTATGTAGCAATGCTTAATGGCTTAAGGGTGTGGGGTGGCAATGTAGGCAGGAGGTGGGTGATAGTATGAGGGGGTGGCGATTATAAGTATATGTATTTCATTATGCATTCCATTTACACGTACTTGGCAGAATTTGATAAAGTTCTCCACCACTATCGATTTGTCGGCCAAAGTCATTTGTCCCGTGAACCGAACGCCGTGCTGCTTCAGGGTGTCCTTCTTCTTTACTGGTAGTTTGTTCATGTGCTGGAAGATACCCTCCTCGACCTTGTGTGCCGGATGAACCTCGAAGTTATCCTTAATACTAAAGTTAACCAACGGTTTGGAAGCATTGCTTTGATTATTATTGTTCGAATTGTCACTGCCTGCTGACTCTGATGAAATATTCGAGTTACTGGCGTTGAGGTGAACTCCAGCAAAGGCGCCCATCGGGTCACAGGAAGACTCATTTGAATTGTTGCTAGTCTGGTGTTGTAGGTCGAACAAGTTGTGCTTGGAATCGTGGTCGAAAGTATCGATGTCCAGCGAGGAACGGTTCAATGGGGTTGCCGAGGCTGCGGCCGCAGCTAGAGGTGTACCAGTGCGATGGCTATGTGGTGTCATTGATGTACTACTATCTAAGTCAATTAAATTACTATTGGAGCAAGGTGTTGCTGGTGTAGGCGTGTTGTTCGATTGGGATTCCTCACCATAATCACCAGTATGACGAAGATATTTCAGGAATTCAAAGGAACCATCAAAGTGATGATGGTGATGATTGGAAGTATTCTGTGGCTGTTGTTGTTGCTGCTGCGAGTGTGGGTTCTGATGCAGGTGGTGATGATGAGGATTGTTGTGATCTGCTGGAGTATTGCAGGGTGTTGCAGGTGTCTGCGAATTGTTCCATCGCGCCGCCGGCTGGTGACTGAATGTTTGCGGGGTTGAAGGGACACTTTGCTGCAGATGAACAGTATGCTGTTGTACCTGATGATAAGCAAGTTGATGGTTTATGCCAGAGTAGATTTGAGGATTTACAGGGTGTTGCTGCTGATTTTCACCATTAACATATATTGAACTATCACTGACACCACTATTTACTCCCGAGCTGTTGCTATAGCTCCCGTTGCTGCTTCCACTACTACCAAACACCTGGAAATCGTCTAGCGACTGCACCTTGTTCTCACCATTACTCAGATATTTTGCAAATTCCGATGGATCGTTCAAGGAGTCGAGGAAAAATGAACTGAAATTGCTCGAAATACACGACATTTTCCCCCACTTACTGGCTGTATTTCAAAGCAGCATTAAAACGGAAATTTATACGTTCACAAGAGAAAACATACAACACTAAACAGCACAAATAGGATAGGTGTATCCCTGCAGCAATTTTATTTATTTTTGGTCTTTAAGAAATTTCCCTTTTGCTTCAGCTAGTGGAGAAATAGAAATCCATCCACTCGTCGCCTTTCTTGATGACCTCTTCTTCTTTCTTCCTTTTATGCGAGGCGAGCAGCAATATCAAGTTTTCCGATATATTTCTTCTTCCTTTTTGATCAACAATTTTTTGTTCGCTTTCTTTTTGATTGGCCTTTCTGGCCCCGTGTTATTTTATTTGTTGAATTTTATGAATAGAAATTTATTTAAAATTTAACCCCATATGCTTCTCTTTTTCGCTCTCCCAAATGCATCGTCGCCTTCGTTGTCGTTCGTCTTGCAACACTCGCCACTCGCGTACCGAAATTTGATTTGTTTCTGTCGTTTCTTCTCCTTGCCGCCGCTGCTGCTGTTCCTTTCCTTGTGTGGCACTCTTTTCTCTTTGTGGCTTCTTCTCCTTCTTTTCTTTGGCTTTTCTTCGCTTGGTGCTGCTTCCTTCCAAGTATTTTATATTTCTCTTTGCGTTTGCTTGAAAAAATCTTTGCCGAACACTCTCCTTGATGGTATGTGGGTTTGCTTGTTTTGAAGTTCTTGTTAATTTTTCTTGCGTTACGACTTGTAATACTTTATAGCTAACGTAATCATAATTCAATTTACACCTAATTTTTCAATTAATTTTAATTATGAACTTAATTAGGAAACAATCCGAGAGCGAAGCGAAAAACAGTTTATTTTTCACCACCCGTAGAAACGTCGCGCACATACACTGAAAGAGTCTACCAAATTTTCTTTTATACATCCTCAGCGTGGCATGTCGGTGTGTATGCCGAATAAGAGATGCCATCTTCTCTTAAAAAGTACTAAATTAAGTGTCGTCAAGATTTAAAAAGTTACGTATTAAATTATTTTGCTAAATTTTCGGTTTTACGCTGTGGAACAATTTGTTTTCAAGTTTTTCTGCTAAACTTAATAATTTAAGCATCACAATCACAAATTAAATTGATAACATACATCGATCGGTATTATGGTGATGGAATAAATTTATGCAGACGGAACTAGTTTTTAATGAACGTAAGTTATATATTTGTAAAGTGGGATCTCTGTATGGGATGTCGAAATCAAAGGGGAAATGAAACGCCAAAAATGATGGGGAAAATGTACTGAGAATTCAAAATAGGGGTGTGACAGCATGCGAACATTTCTGGGTTTACACACATGTAGTAGAAGTGATGTAATTGAGAGATAAAAGAAATTGGACGGGTATTGAAATATGCGATTTGGTTATATATTACAATTTAATGTTATCCTATAATAAATGTTAGACTATTTATTTTTAATAATCTGTGTTTTTTTTTGGAAAACGTCGAAGTGATGTGTTGTGTGTAAAACTACTCAAACTTATAACGAAGAGAACAGAAGACAAGAAGAACATTTAGGACAGCCTGAAGACTACATAAGTCGGCCATGGCTAGAAGATAAAATGGTCAACTTTCCCTTACTAAGGCTTAACTGGATTAAAATAACTCCCTCTCATTCTTAAAGTTATCATCATTTCTGGTGTTGCCTTTTAACATCTTGAACATAACGCCCTGATATCGACGTACTGTCCTAGATCAGACTTACTCTAATCAGATTCACTTGGTTAAATACAACATCAGTGGAATGTAATTTTGCGTACTGCGAAGACAACAAGAATAACTGTGAGAAGGACCTAAAGCGAATGAAGTTTTCAGAAGTAACACTAATAAAGGCTTCATTTGGTCGAAAATTGATTGTATTTACGTTCACAGCTGTTCAGCTTCACTACGCTTAACATCGAGGAATTCGATGACTACGTAGACGACCGTGAGACCACCGCGTATGTAGCTGATCCACCTATGGCCAGATCTGTTTTAATAAATGTATATATGCACGTATGTATATACACATATATATGCATATATACAAGACGGTTGATAACAAAAAGGCAGCCCTGAAGAAAACGGTAAATAAGCCCATAAAACAGGGACACACTTAGGCCAACAAAAGTTCATTGTGATACCACTATGGAAAACCGGATTACTAGCACCGGAGACCTAGTGAACCCATTCCGGAGAAGTATGGTTCGCTATTTACGCTTTAAACCAGTTTGATCCCGTACTGAAGTTTCTATTTTGCTTAAGTGAAGTTTAACTAGGTCATTAATGTGGGAGACAGACTGCTGGTATAGCAATACCATGTTCTATACCACGTGTCTGTCATCCCAATACCACGTTAAAAGCTAGTATACCACGAAACAAACCTAGTATTGAAACTCGTAATTTTTTGGTGGTATACCATGTTCTTACTGACTGCAGCGCCACTTTCTCTCTGTTGGTGATTCTTCGTAGCTTCTTCACAACGAAGAAGTATATCCACAAGTTTGGAAAGTGGATTTAAAGAGGACACCATTTTATCTAAACGGTTTCAATAATATACTAGATCAGAGAAAACCCAAATTGGGCTTTCAAACTGGAAACATTTCATCGGAATTAATTTGTTCATAGGAAGTTTCAAAAGTAACCGAATCAATGACGTTACATTGAATTCAAAAATTCGTGCATAAACGTCAAAGTATACTACAAATGCAGTCTGTCAGGGGTTGTGGTATTCACTATACCATGATATTCATACCATGGTATCAATACCAGCAGTCTGTCTCCCACATAAGATCTTCGAAGAAGTACTCACCTAGGGTTTTAATTCCAAAAATCGATAGGGAAGGATAAGTACACAGAAGATGTTTCATGGTTCTTCTTATGCTACTTTTGCTATGTCCGGCAGTCGTTTGGGGATGCAAATATCCACTCCACTGAAGTAGACTAACCTACAAACTGCCTCACTTCGTGCAGATTTCTAGGGATTGGAAACTTCATGTATCCTCCGTCTTCCTTGGCTTGTCCTCAGTCCAGCCACTTCTTTATATCTGAGAAATATAATATAAGTTCGGAAAAATATGCATTTACATTGAGTGTAGTCTCAAACCTTTTAGGGGCCTTAAGGGACCGCTCCAACTTCTCTAGGCGCTTTTGGACTGTGTTACTGTCGATAATCGTGTCAACTAGATACACCTCAGCATCTCCTCTCACCAGATGCGTCTTTATTGATCGGGAACTTTCGCTTGGCAATGACTTTGTTAAGTGCCCGGAAGTCGATTCATAACCTATCTATCTCATCCTTCTTCTTGGTAAGAACGATTGTTAAACAGAACTCCGATGTCGATGGGAGAACAACACCTTGCAGCAGCATCTCATAGACTTTCTCGGTAGTAGCTCGTTTGACAAACGGCAACCGACACAGGTGTACGTACACCGGATTGGAAGTGGACAACTAAAAAGAAAATTCTATTAATTTAATTGAATTGAATTGACTCTCTCAGTTCGCTTGCGTTTTTCGCGAAACATGTAATGTTGACCAAGTAAATGTTGACCAAGTTCTGTAGTTTTACATCACTCTTCCTGCTGATATCGCCAACATTCAACTCCTCAATTCTTAGTCTCTCTTTCTGCTTCGCCTTTTCAGTCACCCTACTGCTACGTCCGTCCACCGCGTATGGATGGCTGCCATCGAGAACGACTAATATATCATACTTTGAGGACAGTTGGCCCACTGATATCCTGTACGGAATATTCCGACCGTTGTGCATCCTCTCCCGCCGAGTCCCCTGAGGGAAGCGCAGGTTGTCCCTGTTTATCGATACAAACTCTCCTTCGCGTACCTTCTGATCCGTCATTTCTTCCGATTAACTAACTTCAAACCAAATTAAAAGACCAACCACACACGAAAAGCCAAAAAAACCAACAACCCAACTCTCGCTCAGTTAAATTCAATCAGACAAAAAAACATCGATATAGGCAAGTTTTACAGCCGATGGTAACGTTTTCTGAATCCCTCTTCTGATCTGTCGCCTGACGGCTACCCCGGCTAACACATACACGAAAAACAATTCACTGTTAGGCCGAAGTTCTTATATGAAAGGCTTAATAAAGTAGAGTCCGGGGGTATGCCTTGTTGTGGCTCTCATTGGATCACAGTTCCAACATACCCCCACTCCAAGAGTACATGTAGAAGGCTCTAGCACTTAGTCTTCATTAGAGACTAAATGCAGACTTCAAATAAATCTTTATCGAAAGCTCTAGTTCTTATGGCTAGTCTAAGATATAGCTAAAATGCCAAAAAATTGTTTTGATGTGGTAGTACTACTCTTTTGATACGCATCTGCAATGCAACTTTGATATATTTTATACATTCTACTTTCAACAAGTTTGATCTTTCGGAACGTATTTTATTCAAAGCCGACATTAACCAAAATTAAAATAACAAACTTTGAATTAAAAAAGATTAGTGGGTTGAATGTCAAATGCATGAATCGAAAGTATAACCGATGCGTTGTTTACTCATTTGATGCGTATCGACAACGTTTGTGATTCGTTTAGAAATTTGTGACTTGTGTCCCCATTAGCGGGGTTCACACTGATACATTTTTTTTATAAAATCAGCTTGACGAGCTGCTTGACGAACCATCCAATCCAAGTAAATTTGCGTTCACGTTCATCAATCTTGTTTCATCATACCAATTTGATGAGTGTGAACAACCCTTTTTGGAACTTATGACTTTACATCTAAGACGCATCTGATGCATTTTGAAACTCACCAATACATTTGATAGCAATCTGGATTGATCATAAGAAAACCTGGTACTTTCTTTTAAGGCATAGACGTTATTTTTGGTGCCAACCAGCAGGTTTCCTTACTCAATTCTGTTGATGTTGTTCTTGTTCTTAATCTAAGACATTTTTCATAATGTGCGATGTCAGGTTTTGACTAGGCCACCATAGCAATTGATGCGAGAACGTCTTCTATTTGCTTGTTTCAATAAACATTTATAGCAGAATATAAATCAATATTTTTCTACAAAAAAAAACCCTATCTAAATTTAGATTTTTTCAACGTCTATATTCACTTTGGATTACTGACTTATTCATCTTCACTTTTAGTTTTGTTTTTGCCTTGTGTGTAAAAATTTATTAAGCTAGCTATATATTTCTCAATAAGAAACCCCTTAGAAAACTAGGCAAGTAAAGTAATACAAGTAAATACAAGTAAAAATTTAATTGTAAAAGGAATAGTTTTCCGGATTATAAGGGTCTTACTGTGAGCATCCATGGTATACGTCAAAGGTACGAGAAATGTCATAGCTAAACCATGCGAGTCTGAACACACACTCTGTGAACTGACATTTCTCGGAGTCGCTCCTGACCTTTTACCTACGAAATAAAGCAGATATTTTATAAAAAACGGCGATATGAAGTTTGTTATCGAAAACATAAGCAAATCGTCAGGTAGAATTGGCAGTTTATTGCATCAAGAATCTGGTCTGTCTTTCAAAACTCCTCTGGTAATTCAATGTACAAAGGTAAGCGTTGTGCACATGTTTCAACATTTTGTTTACAACATTTACTGCTTGCTCTAGAGTGGCAGTATCCCGCATTTAAGTCATGAGCTCTTCAGTTATATCTCAAGTGATACTCAGATATTACTCCTGTCTCTTTCAACCGTAACTCACATGGCAGATGCATTGAAAGTGTTCAAAAAGGGAGTATCATCGTTTGTGGGATATGCAAATTCACCGAACATACTGACTATAAGGGATGTGTGCGAGACGACACCATCAGGTTTTAATGACAAGGACGTTATTCCATTATTTACACGACGGGGAAAAGAGCATTTATCTGCTGAACAGTAAATATAAGTTACTTTTATCGCAACATTAAAAGTAAAACGAATTTTTCAGATACATGGAACTGGTAGAAGCGATCTCTCCTGATGTTTACGTAGGACTATGCGATGCAGACACAAATGAGGAAAGTTCGAAGAAGAGAGTGCAAAAATCGGTTGATAGGACCGATGAGTTCTTCAGTTACTGCTATGAAAAGCATAAAAGCTCTAGCAAACTGTCCAAGAGGTCAATATTCGGTAGGTCCATTATGCGTAGACCGCTAAAGCGTTTATTAGTAACATTTTTTCAAAGCTCCTATCGTCGGTGGGTACAACAAATTCGCAAGAACGTTATCAATTAAAAAGGCGAAAGAAAAGGCTAATATTTCTGGCTACGCGCTAGATGGATTCCATAATAATGGACTTACTGCAACAAAAATTAATCGAGAATCGATTGTCGAAGTCGTATCCCATTGTGTCCTTGAACTCGATACAGACAAACCAAAACTAATGATGGGCGCATATAGTCCGTTAGTTGTGGCAGAATTAATTCGTTTAGGTGTCGACATTTTTGACACCTCCTATGCTTACATAGCTGCTCTAAATTTTAAAGCACTTACATTCAATTTTGACGTGTCAAACCCTAAGCGAAGTAATCCTTTTGTGGACATTGTGGACGAAGGGTAAATAGGCCGTGGCGTTGAGTTCTCAATAATAATATTTATTTACAGATTTAAAGAAGAATTTTCACCATTTCTTGAGGGTTGTCAGTGCGTAGCATGTAAACAACACACCAAAGCGTATGTCCACCATTTGTACAACACAAGAGAGCTCCTTGGACCGATACTTCTCATGATGTAAGTGTGATAAATCCATTTGTAAAGATCTACTGGAATTCTAATTACAGCCACAACATTCACCACTATATGGAGTTTTTCAATGCAATTAGGTCGTCTATTGCGAGCGATTCACTACCAGATCTTATAGATCTATTGAGACTTCAAGGCACACAAGAAGCAGCAGATTATACTATAACAGAACTATCCAAGTTACCAAGTAAAAATGATGATAAAAGGGCAATGTTCAAAGAAATGGCAACAGCATAATGAAAGTATTATTATTTTTTTTTTTTTTTTTTTCAAATTCTTCTATTTTTAAGGACTAAAGTTGTGCAGCACCATTGTCTATAGTTCATTTAAATATTTGTATATTAAATTGTATACGTTTCCACTTTCTTCTTTGATCTTCTCTATAACGGATTCCTCTGTAAGAGTCTCATACAAGGCAGCATCTACAAAAAAGTATTGTTTTTAGGACAAGGGAATTACATAATAGACCTACCTCCCAAGGGAATGTAACCGCTGAGCTCACAGAATGCCAAATTAAAGGCTGTTAAATCCTTAATATTGCAGTGCTGTTCTCGACCATAAATAAACAGCTTAAGTCTTTTTCCTACATGCGTCCTGTCAGGTGTAATAAATATGTTATGTGGTATATTCTGTTTGCAAAGAAACTCGATCAATTCATAAATTGATTTCACAATTGACTTATTATTCTCGTTGTCTATTATGAAACAAATGGCCTCAGTAGGCATTGAACTGTGCAAGCTGTAAGCTTTTCCTTTAGCAACAGTTTGAAGTACCTAAGACAAATAAAATTATTAATCTAAACCGGAATCCCATCACAATGAAATCATACCGCATTATCAATATACAGATCGCAATCAATGTACATTAGGTGAAGATGCAGATGATTTACAGATGCCAGCGCTCCAGGGCTATTATATCCAATGCGGAAGCCTCGTTCGTCTATTGTCAATAGGAACTGTATGCAGAAGTCTAAAGCTTTCTCAGTAATTTTCTGAGGATGTGATTTTTTTAAGTCAGGGCAAATAAGTGAATGATAGGCAGTTAAAGGACTTTGGTTAACAATGAAAGTGACTACAGTGTCTTCGAAAGGTATATCCAAAATCTTTTCTTTGGGGTTGATTTTGTTAAAATTGAATTTGTTGTGATCGAAGGCTGGATTTAATGCTGGAATTGATTGAGGAATACGTCTTAGTTTAGATCTGTCTGGATTTAACTGAAAAAATAAGAACGGTAAGGGGTGGATAACTATAAAATGTTCAAATAATTTAGGTTGATCATTAGAAGAACACCAACTATAGTTTATTTAAGTTTTTACTATAATTTGGCAAACGCTAAGGTTGTTAAATAACAATACGTAAGTTTTTAATCTTGCGGTAGATGTGTTGTATTGGTAAGTGATAAACGGATAGCCATGAATCCTTGAGCACGCATGAATTATAATAAAAACATACAGAAACGGTATAATCCGTTCGCAACGGATGATATAAAAGCCTATCCTTCTGGGCATACTGCACTTATTTATTATGTACTACTATAACTTTAAGGATTGTTGTCAGACGCTCGCAAGGGAACAACTTTTTGGTGTTGTCTGGATTCGAACCATAAACCTCCACCTCAATTAGGCCGACATATTAACCACTGAGCCACGGCGCCCACAAGCTATGTATCAAACTTAATATATGTACATACACACCCCTAATGTAGGATATAAAAACAAAAATGTCAAGAGCCATTGGCTCCATTGACCGAAAGTGCAAAATTCATACATATGTAGATACCTTTTTGATACAATTCATAGACAAAACAATTAGTAAGCAGGTGAAAAACAGATTCAAGTTCTTTTTAGCTTGGCAACTTCTATAATGGACATTGCGAGGTACGTTGAGACACTTTGTATTTGTATTTCTACACATTCTGCATTAAATCCATAAGCATCTACTTATCTTTAGATTACATATTAGCTTATTTTAATTTAATAATACATATATGTGTTCGTAGTATCTGAATGTAGAACACATACTTCAGTGTAAAAGTTATATTTTCCTTGTAAGGATCTGCGATTCAACACATTTAAATTATATTTAAAAACACCGGGTTCTGTTTCTAGATTCTTCCACTTTTCTTTTATGAAATTGATAGGATATCTTTTCGCCATCGTAATTTGAAAGACAACTCAACAGAAGTAGCGCGCAGCGATGTCAACAAAAATCAGCTGTAAGTAGCCACATGTGTCATTTTAGCTTTGTTCTGTGGTGGTTCTTGTGTTGGAAAAGCAGAATGGAAACGAATTGAACAACTCAGTAAAAACTAACAGAACTAGCCGCAAAGGTTTAAAATTTTACACAAGAGTTTGAGAAAAAGTATCTCAACAGAAAGACACAAAGTATTAAAATTGAAATTTTGAGTAAAGCTACGATTCACAGTCAACGAAATTATTCAAAGCAGCGTTTGATCATCAACGTTAACGCATTGACGGCTCCGTCGATGCAGATTTTCAAGTCAACAAGTTGTGTAATCACCTTTGGTTCTCAACTTAGCCTCTTACTATCAATTCCTACTCTATACTTCCACGTTGTTGGCTGCTGGGTGCCTAGTACCGCGACTGGAGATTGGGTAACCAACCCCTTTGGAAGGTCGTTGGTGGCAGCAGACGAGAGAGGGGGGAAGAGTGCTTCCTTACTAAAGCACTTCCACTTGCTCCAAGCGTCAGCGGACGAATTTCCTAGATGGAATCAACGGTTGCGTCAGTTCAGGTTGCGTACAGTTCCAGTCAGGCTGAACTAATAGTGTTATCCCTGTATGAGCTACTTCGACATACTTGAATCCCAGGTCTGTAGGGATCTCCAATACTGAGCCAGGATGTCGGAAAAGAAATGGTGACGGATGACCCTTTAATGGGCCAACGGCAGCGCTCATATCCCCGAAGTGCGTTACTGACTCTG
This sequence comes from Xylota sylvarum, assembly GCA_905220385.1. Lineage (NCBI taxonomy): Eukaryota > Metazoa > Arthropoda > Insecta > Diptera > Syrphidae > Xylota > Xylota sylvarum. The sequence goes on from LR999959.1 coordinate 40,436,321, forward strand.
GAAGATCCGGCCGCTCGTCCTAGGGGTAAGAAAAGGAACTGGTCCTCCAGGTTGGGGGTTGTGCGTCGGGGTATCGTAACTACCACGTAAAAACAACTTAGAAGGCTCGGAAAAGGACGGATTCACTGTTGAGGACCCTGCTAAACAATCTGCACGTGGCATGTTCCGACCATGAACATGAGCAGGCCACGTGTAACCGAACAATAAGCTCTAGACTGCAATAAGGTAGACATCACCGCCATCCAGGAAGTGCGGTGGGATGGGCCGGGCAAAAGAAGAATGAAAAACTGTGACATATACTACGGTGATTGCTACAGAGATCAGAAACAGCGTCTATTTGTGTAAGGATTTGTTGTAAGCGGCAGACTTTGGCATGAAGTCTTGAGCTTTAGACACGTCGGTGAACGCCTTATAACATTTTTTTAGCCTTATCCGATTCAAGGCTAAATTTGGCAACATTAGACTGATGTACTCTTACGCCCCCACAGAGAAAAAGGGATGATGCTACAAAAGAGTGTTTTTACAAGCTTCTCGACAAGACATAAAAACAATCTCCTAAGTATGATGGCAAAATCGTCCTAGGTAATCTTAATGCCAAAATTGGTAGCAGCACTGGAAAGCATACCCTATGCGACACCACGTTTCGAAACGGACTTAGGCTAATTGACTTTGCGGGACGTAATGTTACTATAGATAGCACACGGTTTCCTCACCTCAACATCTATAAGGGAACATGGCAATCATCAGATCATCAAACCGTCAACCAAATGAGAAGAAACGCCAAAAGGAACAACGGTATTTGTATAAAAAATATGAGCTTTTAGCCCTGGAGCAGGATGATGAGTGTAATGGAGAAGGCGATAATATAGCATTTAGTCAAACTTCAGAGTGGGTGTTTAAAACCAAGCCGAGTCCATTTAAAGATGACGTTCATCGGAAAGTATAGCGACGAAGCAGGGACGCCAGTATCGCTTGAACAGCGTCATATTTCAGCGCGCCAAGTCTTGGCGAAGGAGCTTCCAACGTTCTCTGGAAGGCCTCAGGAGTGGCCGCTATTTATAAGCAGCTACGAGAACACTACTAAGCTGAGTGGATTTTCACAAGAAGAAAACTTATGGCGCTTGCAAAGGGTACTAAAAGGCAAGGCGTTAGAAGCAGTGGGATCTAGTCTACTGCTACCGTCGAGCGTTGAGGAGGTGATTGCAACGCTTCGCATGTTATTTGGACGGCCAGAATACATCGTAAGCAACCCCACTCTACTCCAGGAATTGGTGGATAAGCTACCACCCCCCGGTAGGTTAAATTGGGCGATGAGTGGTTCGAAGGAGCAGAATTTAACAGCATTCAGCGAGTGGTTGTACAAAATGGCTGAGGCAGCAAGCACCAAAGTACCTTTTGCACCCGCTGAGGGTAGGTATGAAAAGCGGAACGCATTCATCCACGCTCACTCCGAAGTCCAAAACACGGAAGGGACAACTCATAATCAAGGCAGTGGATGTTATCTGTGCCAAAAGGATCACAAGACATTGGTTGAAGAGGCCTTAGCAGACAGTTTGGGACTAAATGGAGAGGCTAAGCCATTGTGCCTCAAGTGGACTGCGGACACAACTCGTCTCGAGGAACATTCGAAGGTGGTTCCAATGCAAATATCTGGAAGGAGTGACAGTTATCAACCAATAAAATACTGGTTAAGAGATGTCCGTACAGTACCAAAGCTCTCCTTGCCTGTGCAATCGGTAGACGTGGAGAAGATGCGATCCAAGTATACACATCTGAGCGGTCTGCCACTCCACTTATACAAAAATGGTCAATGCGGTATTTTCATCGGCTTGAATAATTAGCGACTTGTATTACCACAAAGAGTTCGAGAAGGAGAATGGAATGAACCAGTCGCATTTAGGTCCAGACTAGCGTTTGCAACACAAAGGACAGTAGTAAGAATGAGCTGTATCATATCTATGAAGCGTGTAGCTGCAACAAGGAACTGCATGAGATGGTACGTCATGGAATGAAGTAATCCCAAATAATATATAAACTAAATGGGAAGGATGGCGTTGTTTGTTGCCAAGTGTGGAAGAGGTTTGTGTTCAACGATGCTACCTACCGACCGGTTCCAGTAGGATGTCGTCGGTCCAACTCCACATCTTTGTAGATGCTAGTGAAGAAGCGAAGGCAGCGGTAGCATATTTTCGAACGATCGATGGTTCAAAAGGTTCAAGTTACTTGTACGACCTCGAGGAAAGCTGGCCGGCTATACCTGAAGCGGTTGAGATTCAGAAGGAGGAGCTACATTATCTTCTGCTGACAGATGGTTTGGACAATGGTCCTCTTGTAGACGTTCATCGATTTTCAACTTGGCGGCGCTTACAACGTTCGATGGCTTGGGCGTTTCATTTCATCGACATCCTAAAGTGAAGAAGAGGAGGTTTGCTGGTGAGTGAAAGAACTTTATCAACGGAGGATCTTCAACGAGCAGAGGCAATCATCATAGAGATAGTTCAGCGAGATAGATACAAGGACGGATTGGCGTTGCTGAAGCAGTCGAAGGTACTTCCTAGATCAAGTCAGTTGTTTAAATGTTCCCCATACATAGATGATGAAGGACTCCTTCGAGTAAAAGGAAGAATCGACAGTGCATGGTGTATTGAAGACGATACGAAGCGCCCTATCATCATGCCAAAAGATCATCACGTAACGCTATTGATTGTGGATGGATTTCATCAACGTTTTCATCATCGATGCCAGGAAACAGTAGTCAACGAAGTACAGGAAAGGTTTTGGGTGCCGAGCTTGAGGATGCTTATCAAATCAGTGCGTCGAAGATGTCAACGCTGCAGACTTACTGATGCAGTTCCAACGTGTCCGGAGATGGCACCGCTACTTGAGGCTTGACTAGCAGCCTATGTGAGGCCCTTTTCGTACAATGGGGTGGACTACTTTGGTCCAATCATCATAAAAGTTGGCAGGAGGACTGAGAAACGTTGGGGAGTTCTATTTACATGTTTAACGATTCGTGCTCAGTCTCGTGCGCACAGTCTTTCAGCCGACTCTTGTATAATGTGTATTCGGAACTTCATAGCAGGACGTGGAACCCTTAGAGAAATATACTCCGATAATGGCACCAAGCTAAGGCGAGCAGAAAGGGAGCTCAGAGAGGCTTATCATCACATGGATAAAGATGTCATCTAGAATACCTTTACCAGTGCTGAAACAAAGTGGTTTTTCAACCCACCAGCTGCTCCACACATGGGAGGCTGCTGAGAGAGATTAGTCGGATCCGTAAAACGCGTTCTCATGGATATAACCAAAAATCAGCGCCTGCAGGAAGAGTCACTACGATCTATGCTCATCGAAGTAGAAGTAGTGCACGTATCCGTGGCAGTGGACGATCTTGAGGCGCTAGCACCTAACCATTTCTTGCTTGGTTCATCAAGTGGTAGCAAACCGCTTGGAGAATTCTGCGACCAAGACCTTATCCTTCACAAGAGCTGGCGAATAAGTCAACAGCTGTCTCACATGTTTTGGAAGCGTTGGATAAGGGAGTATTTACCAACAGTAACGAGAAGAACTAAGTGGTTCCAGCAGGTAAAAAATATCAAGCAGGGCGACTTAGTAATCGTGGTGGACGAAAATCTACCAAAGGGTTTCTGGCCAAAGGGAATTATAATCAGCACGGTTAAGGCGAAGGATGGCCAAGTCAGAAGAGCCACAGTCAAAACCGCAACCGGAATTTACGAGCGACCAGTAGTAAAGCTAGCAGTGTTGGACGTCAGCAAGTCAGAGGAAGGTGAAACAACAGCAGGGCAGTCGCTCCACCAAGGAGGAGAAATGTTGCTGACAGCACTCTGAGCTGAATGCGTTCACTGACATCCAGTGGGCTCGCACATCGTTGTTCATGTCCAAAAGAACAATTTGTTATCGAGGACATGAACAATAATATCATTGCGTTTCGATCTGTTGATCGTGGAAGAGCTTGGACCAAGGAAACCAATAATTTTTAGGTCCATAATTAATATACTTTTAAAATTCTTATTTATACTGACTTTTTATTTTTTCTTTAATAAAGCCATTTTTAAACTGTGCTCAAGAATTTATTTATCAAGCTGCGATCAACATATAGAGACGAGGTGTATAGAGTCATGTCTAGTTTTGACATCCCTACCAAACTCGTCAGATTGTGCAGAATAACGATGGAGAACGCTTGATGGACATTAAGGTCGGCAACGAGCTCGCCGAAACGTTTGATGCTAATAAAGGATTCAGACAAGGTGATGCGCTGTCATGTGACTTTTTCAACATTATACTTGAGAAAATTGTGCGAAACTCACAAGCCAACACCAGAGGCACAATTTTCAAAAGTCTGTGAACTATTTGCATACGCTGATGACATTGACATCATCGGCAGAACACAACGAGCTGTCACCGGTGCGTTTGCAAGTATTGGAACAGAAGCGGCAAAAATGGGTTTAGTTGTGAAAGAGGGCAAAACCAAGGAAGGTTTTGAAGATCGGATTATATAGTCACCTACAATAACTTAAATTTTGATATCCCAATCCTATTCCCAAGCCGAGCAGAGTGGGAGTCCAATAGTATAGACAACGATCTAGGGATAACAGGCTACACAGATGGCTCAAAAATGGAGAAAGGTACGGGAGCAGGATTTTACTCGGAAACATTGCAAAAACAGGAATAATTCAAATTACCAGAAGCATGTAGTGTATTCCAAGCTGAAATCCTGGCAATAGAAAAAGCTGCTAGATGCATAGAAGACAGTCGGATATAACCATATTCATTGACAGTCAAGCAGCTCTAAAATCGATTAAATCTAATACAATTACATCAAAGGCAGTTAGGAACTGTCGTGATGCACTGATCACGATTAGACACCATTTGGTCAAACTCTGCTGGGTTCCCGGACATAGCAATATTGAAGGTAACGAGAAGGCAGACACTTTGGCAAGAATGGGGTCGGAAATGAACATCAGTGAAGCGAACACTTCCATATTGCCACCGATTGGAAAATTGTATAGTATAATTAACGGCATAATAGAGAAAGAGGCCAACTCGTCCTGGGTATCTAGGGAAGACTGTGCCATCTCTCGCACGTTATGGCCGAAATTAGGTAAAAAGAAAACAAAGAGCCTTCTGGCACTAAATCGATCCTCTATCCGCATCCTTTCTGGTATAATCACAGGGCACTGCGCCATCGGAGTCATGCTCCGTTAATGGGGGTGGAGTTCAACGACTTATGTAGAAGCTGCGGAGATGAGGAAGAGATGGAGTCAATCCAACATCTGCTTTGCTACTGCCCCGCTTTGCAAGAACGACGCCTTCGCATTTTAGGTTCTAGGTTCTCCGCAGAGGTAGGAGGCTTCTAGATATCGGATCTTCTCCACTTTATCAAATGCACCAACAGGTTCCCAACCCAACCAGTGACGCGATAAGTTTTTTGTATTTTGTTGTTCTCACTCCATCTATATTTTAATAGGGGATTCACAATGGACCTTTAGGTCTCCGAGTGGACGTGATGAGGCGATTTTTGGTCCCGTTCGCGTTAACGAGATTTGAATTTAACAGCGAGCTATAAGAGCTATACAGCGCCATCGACCTGGTCAGATAAGTACATATCATTCGTCTGAGATGTTTAAAGCGAATGGATATCAATGCTCCGGCCCGTAGAGTATTCGAATTCAACCCGGAGGGATAACGGAAAGAAGGCTTCGTCTTAGGTGGCCCGCATAAGTAGAAGAGGACCTCAACCAAATTGGAGTGTGCAACTGGATGAAGTTGGCAAAAGATCGCGCTAACTGGAGAGGGTTCTTGATTGAGGCCCAGGTCCACGCCGGACTGCAGCGCCACCTAAGTAAGTAAGCTCTTCTACTGGGGGAAAATCAAGAGTTGTCACCAGTAGCTTGTAGTATTTGTTTTACTTGTAAAATTTGCCTTTATACTACTGGATGGCGAAGTTTGTGTTCGTGCTTTCGGCTATACATGCATTTAACTCTAGACAGCTCGAGATTCAAATATAGATTCCTGCTTCAGATTCATATTCTGATCAGCCCTTTAAGCATCACATGCACGTTTCTGCACCCCCCTACATTGCTGTCTTAAGAGCTACGTTCAAGATGCAAGTAGAACCAGATTTGGTTTTCCTAAGTTGTAAACACTGATCCACTGAAACGCTGAGGTCTTGTCCAAAAGATAGCTTTTCTACTCTTGCTGGAAGTTTCATAATTACTATATATTGGTGGCCGTTATTTATGATATATTTACATGATCTGGTTACTTATGTTGCTCCTTGATGTGTATTAAATTATGTTTTGAATCATATTACTGATTTTGGGTACGCTGCACAGGTTCACATGTTCTAATGTTGGCAATTCCTTAAAATGCCTTCAACAGGAGTTGCAGAGATGTACAGGCCGATGACGATCACACGATCAACATTAGGTCTGTTCGCGTACTCTCCCAAAACAGCGATTTTTCACAGATTTCTACGAAAATTCATAAAACTCTGTTCGAGTATGCAAAAGCTTCATAGTTTTTCGTAAAAGAGAGTGCTCCCGAGAGAGTAAAAAATTTCGCCGTGAATTTTAGTGCAAGAAATTTCTTTGCACTAATTTATGAAATCTGTCAAATCGTCTGTGTATTTGTATACGTTTGACCAGGGCGTAGCTAACTTGGGAAAAAAAGGGGCAGTCCCCCGGAGCAACCAAATGGAGGAATTAAACAAAAGTTGTCTAATCTGGACAAATTTTTAATTGAATGGTTCTTCAGAGGTTACTTAATATTTTGGGCGCAGGGACATAAGTCCCATTTTTTTCTTTTGGGACCTATGTCCCACTTAACTGGGACATAAGACCCAAATTAAATTAGGGACTTATGTCCCACCCCTTCGGGACATAAGGCCAAATTTTTTTTGCCGAAAATGGGACATAAGTCCCAAATTCTAGCAATTGGCCTTATAACACTTTAATAGAGCGACATTAGGCAAATTTTGCTTTATGTCATTTACATATGTATATGCATAAACAGTGGAATATCTATGGGGGGGCATGCAGCCCCTCTAAAACCCCACTGATTGGGGTCACTGTTGGATTTGGGGTAGGTCCGAGGTTGGGCAAAGTTTCTTTATATCCATGTTTCGCATGTTTCGAATGGATTTAAAAAAACTTTGCATATACTCAACCTCGCATCTACCCCAAATCCAACAGTGACCCCAAGCAGGGGGTTGCTGATAGATAAGATAGTCAGGAATTGTTGAAGGACATTGGCCACCTTTTAGGTATTTTCCAAAGATTATTGCTTTATAGAGAAGAGTAATCCTTCCGCTTAATAATGGAAATGGCAATAGGCCAACCTGTCAATCCAATTTTCAATACATTTTCTTTAATGGTACCCCACAAAAAATGTGTATGAGTTTATGGCGGTGACATATATATGTATGTGTGTATGGACATACGTAGCTAAGGAAAACTTGAGATCTTCAAAGCTTCTCCATGTAACTACATACATAACTAGGTAATGTCAACATCTTATGCACAGATAAACTTTCCCTCATGATGGAAGCGTTTAACAACGTCAAGCCAGAGACATTTACAGGCGCACTGTCGAACCTTGGAATTGAGACGCCGATTGGCGCCCTGGTGAACTAGTTTCTTACTAACAGGTTCCTCAACTCAAAGCTGGCCGAGGTCTTAGTTCGGAGGTATGTCAGTAGGGGTACACTATAAGGAGGTGCTATCTCCTTTCTTCTTTGGAAGTTAGTGGTGAATGAACTGCTTCTAATCCTGGAAGGGGTAGGGTGCAAGGTCAAGTACTTAGGCCTAATCCTAGATAGTAAATTAAGCTAGAATACCAACATCTGTTATCTCAAGCGCTCCAAAAAAATAATGGAAAACAGAAAAGATAACAAAAATTCGCAAAAAAAACTGCATTGCCAATGGCTCAGGTGTCAGGTCATTGATCAGGCGGATGAGTTATTTGCAATGAAATAGACACACACACATCCCAAGGACTTCACAGCATATAGAAAACATTGTGTATGGGCACAATATGCAAAAAGGAACGTGCTATGTGTGTGTGCGTATTTTTTATTTTTTTGAGCATATTCCTTTCGCTCCATTGTCATTATCGCGCAGATTTACATGCCCAAGGAAAGTACATCTACCAAGGCATCTGGCAGTCTAGCACTGCGTTGGGTTGGTCGACGAGTTAATGTTTGAGCGGAGTGGGTTTGTGCGTAAAGTTATTGGCATGGGATTGGTTATATTAGAGTGGAAATGTGTTAAGCCTATGAGAGCATATGCAAATTGTTGAGGCAAAAGAGCGTAATATTTTTGTGGTACTTAGCGACGGATCCTTTACTTCGACCGCTAGAGGCACCACCATCGATTTCCTCAAGTGATAGTACTATTAGTTTCATATACAATGATATAAGTGATATAAAGCAAAATTTGCCTAATGTAGCTTTGTCATGTACTTACTTGTTCCATGCATCTTTCTCTGATAGAATATTAGCCCAACAGCTTAAAATTTGACAATGGTGCAGAAAGTACTCGAATATGTAGATCTATTAGGTTTTCAGTATTTTGACAAGAAGGTAAATGGTTTCAGGAGTAATCCACATGACAATGGATATCGATGCCTACATCATGCCAACCACCTAACTAAAACCGTTATAGTCTTTGCTTTCGACATACATGCTTTCATAAAAAAAAAAATTTTATTCGTAAAAATGAAATAAACGTTACAATTTTTTGGACTTTGGCAAGGCACAAGCAGACAAAGGATGAAAATGTTTCTCTTTTCTTTTTCGTAAAATCTCCCGCATACACGTTGCAATTGGTGTAAGAAGGAATAAACAACATCAAAGAATTGGTAAAGTTCGTATTGGTTTAAGCGTGAATTAAAAATTGATCTTCTAGTTTTTTCTTTGGTGTATACGGGTTATGAGCAGGATCCGCGTTTAACCTAAAAGTAGAAAAATCGGAATAAATTACAAATGTTCGTACATTAGGATTTAATCGAATTCGAGGGACTAAAAATTATCGTAAACATCTACATATGTATGTACCTATGACTAATGTTATAAATATGTGCTTACTTGTAGTAGCTTGTAGCATCAGCACAGTTTACATTGTACCACCAATCGCAAGCAAACTCTTTTTGATTAAATATTGTTCCATTTGTACAGAGAAACGATGCTCCTTGATGGCCTTCTCTGCCATCGTGACAAACATGGTAAGCCTAAAAAAAAATAGGTTAAGGCATTGTGTATGTTTAATCTATAACTTACTTGACATCCAGTTTCTACATTTGCATACATCCCAGGGACGGCTGGTACATTACCGCAATTAAAATTTGTATGTGGCACTTCATGATAAAGAGGATAATCAACTCCTGGTACACCAGGAACTTTACTCAAGTCTTGCTTTTCCTCTCTTTTTCTTTCTTCATAAGGTTTCTCAGGGTGAAATAATGTACCGAATGTCTAGAAAAATAGTAATATGTAGATACATACATATGTATGTGTTATGCTGCATGTTTTTATACCCTATTCTAAGAGTATATTAAGTTTGATACATAGTTTGTAAACTAGAGAAATAATTCAGATAGACCCTATAAAGTACGAGTATATACAGAGGTCGTGGTGTATTAAAATTAGAGAAAACTCCTTCTGGACTTAAAGAAATCCGCAAATACAAGCACTGCAGTATACCAAACAAATATGAGGAAAGTATTTGGTAGCATAGGTGACGTCTTTAACACATGCGGTCAAATAGAAATTTGAACTGACTTAATAGAATATTTTAAAGAGCAGCCAGGTTCTAATTAATCCAACCAACTAATTCTAACAAATACTAATACCCAGGTTGGATTAGGTGTTACAAATGCCTAGGGTATAAGCATGAAGGAAAGGATAGGCAACTGTACAAAATTGTTCAGACAGTTATTATATATGTATGTATATAAGTTAACACCTAAAAGATGGATCCACCATCGCTCATGGATCCTGAATCCACACACACTACCTAACCTTCAATTCCCAGGAATCACAGACCAAGTTGAATCCAAAATTCCCAAAAGTCAATGCCCAAGCTGCCGACTCAGCGTCTGTTTCTTACCTTTCAAACACTGTTTTAGATTATAAATACACGTGTAATTGATAATTTAAGTTTGAGTTGAATAAAGAATTCATAAAGAAGTTCCAAAAAAATATTTTTTTATTTCCTTACGCGAAAGAATCCATAACTTACACCATTTACTTTTTATACCCTATCCTAAGGATATATTAAGTTTGACACATAGTTTGTAACATAGAGAAATAATCGCGATAGACCCTATAAAGTATATATATTCGTGATCAGCATCAATAGCGAAGACGATTTAGCCATGTCTTCTTCATCAAAAGCCCAGATATTAAATTTCATCCTCCTAGCTCAAAATTTAAGGCCCAAAAAGCGGTGACATACGGACGGACGGACGGACGGACGGTCATCGCTCAATCGATTTCGCTATTGATGCTGATCACGAATTTATATACTTTATAGGGTCTATCTCGATTATTTCTCTATGTTACAAACTATGTGTCAAACTTAATATACCCTTAGGATAGGGTATAAAAACACAAATGATAGATAAAACGAATTGACTCTAATAATCGCCTCTGACAAAGTGACAATCCTCTCCGTTTATTTAAGGGTCAACCATAATAGCCTTTGATGAGCTTACGCTCGCTTTTCTGAGGTTTTCGTTAACTTTTGTAGGCTTACGGAAAGTTCCAATCAAATGGGATATTCAGTAAGAAAATTTGACATCTGATACAAAAAGAAGAAAAGACATAGCAATGGCAATAGAAATTAATTTAGAATACGATTTTGGGAATATTTTAATACCAATTATGCATATTTTAAATTTGTATTAATATATTTTAAATTTTTTTGCTTATTTTCCATTTTTTCCCTGCAATGAAACCAAAGAGACTGTAAATAATTTGGCAGATTGTAAAGTTTACATAAGTTCATTACGGGTAACTACAGCGTTTAGTAGAATTTGAGTGGGTTTTCGTTTAGTTTTGACATAAGCTTTATGCCACGAAAATACATTATGATTGGATCCTTTCGTCTATTATGGGCAACTTGAGCAAATGACAGCACTAAAGGAAACGTAACGTAGAATTTGGACATAACTTCCGGATTGCTTTCTACTATTATGTTTGGAGTTTAAGGTTTCGAAAATTATTAATGTTTTAATTTTCGAGCTTTAATAAACAAAAAATATTATTTATAATTCTAGAATAATACTTCCATTTTCTATGTTCTGCAAATGTTCCTTTTTCGCTACGAAGGAACTAACAGCTCGTAGGTACTAATGACATATTTCAGATTCATTCGGATTCTGTGATGCCATTTTCTATAATTTCGAAATTCGTAGTAAAATGTCTACTATGACGGATTCTGTGATAGTACTTTCGTCATTCGTAGCAACATTCTTATAAAGACGGATTCTGTGAAAGAGGATATAATGTACATACATACATACATATGTATGTGTCTTTTATTAACTGGTGTTTTCGTTAAGAAGTATTTCGTTTAGATTTAGGGTATCATACTATCCCGTATGCACGTTAAGACATTAAAAATACAGATTCGGTGAAAACACTCCCTTTTCATTAAATTTTTATGAATGAAATCTCGAAATACAATTACAAAAACTCATGAATTATTACTTTTATCATTTCCATATCGCACAGACGTAACATGTTATATAATCGTGTTCATACCCACGAGTCAGTTGCTCATTAAAACCGGTTCAAATGAGAACGATAGTAAAACTGTAGCACTACGGTCTTGTTACAATATGCAGCATAATGGAAAAGAGTTCACTAATCTCATTCGCTTTCAACATGTTTGATATGATCGTGCTCCTAGTGGCTCAAATACATTACAACCTATGGCAATATTTGGCGGGAGTTTTAGGTCAGAAGTGAATGTCGGATAAATTTTTTTTTACCATTAGTCTTTTATTTTTTGTTTTTTTTTGTGCGTACAATTCACAGCGAGATTTATAGCAACATTATTTAGAAGTGTATTTGCATTATCTGTCTGCTAAGCTGAGAGCAACTTGTGACTTAGAAGTTTCAAAGCGTTCCTTGATTCTACTTTACCCTTATGTTAAACACTTAAGTTTCAATGTATCTAAAGCTAACTTATGCACAAGAAAAATGCATTGACACTATTAATTTCCAAATAGCATATGCAACACGATTTACCGATTGTACATTTTTTATTAAGATTCCTCCAACAATATTGTGAATATTTACCTGAATTTCCACAGCCGCAACAAACCCCAATGTAAATATAAATCCAAATGCGAATAGTAATTTAAACTCCATTGTGATGTAAGAGAAAAGAAAAGTTAATTCTTGGACGTACTTTGAAACTAGCGCGAACGCAAAGAAATACTGTGGCAAACTGGTGCAGTGGCAAGATAGTTTTGATTTCTAGTGGGCAGGAGACACCCATTTTTGTGACAAGGAGATGGAAATACGCAATGTGGGGGAAATGGGTCTGTGCTGGTGCACTTTTCGTTTAAAAGTGTAACTATGGTAATATTGTTAAGATAAATGCTTTCACTTTTATTACATGTATTGACACCTCTTAAATCCTACTATTATGACGTGTTTATGTTTGTAATATTTAACATATTAGTAGCAATGCATTTTCAAATAATTCAGAAATCAATTTGATGCTATCGTAAGAGTTTAGTATAAATACCTGTTTGGTATGGCGTTAGCTACACATGTGCTTAAGTAACTAGTTAGTACTGCTCCTAAAACTAGATGTGTGGTTTGAGTTAAATGTATAGGGTTTGCAAGCCGAAATGAGTATTGCGCTTAAATAGGCGAAGTATACAATAGTTTAAGTTAAGGCAGTTACCTTCAACGATAGGTAGGCTACACTACATCAATTGAGACCCATTGTGGTAGCACATAGCAGGGACATTGATACCATCCCGGACAGCGCAATGGCTAGCCTCTGAAATGATCCCTGCGGAGCAGAATCAAAGTAGTCTACATTTATATCATTTCACATAGTCAAGCAGCTCTACACGATAGGTGCTAAGCTAGTTCTTCAAGGAAACAACCTCCTCTAAATTGTTGAAAAAGTATCTTTCGAGTAACTTTACTCTACTCCGCGAAATTGCTTGTCATTCACAGAGTAGATGAGTAATATCCTCTGCGACATGTAGTCAACACAATATCTGCATGTTTCCGTGTTCGTTTAACCTAATCTCATGACGTACTTCCTTAACAGGCAATGGTCAGAGAGTATCACCATCGCCATTCCTAACTTTGATTTGCTGAGTTTTATTAATTTTACAGTTTTTTCCTTGTGTTAAGATTTAAGACTCTAGCGCCTTTAGCGCAGCCTGACTCAATGTAGATGACGATATTCTTGTTGGATATTGGTCTCACCTCAAATAGTTCCGCAGCTTGAATATGGCCATAACCTTTGTCTGGAACACACTGCATGTGTCCGAAAGTCTAAGAACCACATGTACTATACATAGGTCTATCTCTCGGATATATGCCTGAACGGTACCCTCATTAGTTTTGGAACCATCCATCAGTGATGCCAGAAGTGAAATTCCTCATTTTTGGGGAATTTTTCGAACAATGTCCCCATTTCGTAGTTTACATAGTTTGTAACATAGAGAAATAATCGAGGCAGGCCCTATAAAGTATAAATATTCGTCCGTCCGTCCGTCCGTATGTCACCGCTTAAATTTTCAACCTTAAATTTTGAGCTAGGACGATGAAATTCATATTTGAGTTTCTGAGAAAAAGATAGAGTACAAGTGTAAACATTTTTTAAATCCGTCCACTGCCACGCCCACTTTTTCATAACTTCACTAAATTATACGAAACCAAAAAATTTTGTTAAGACCAAATATTTAGATATTCAGATTCCCTACAATTCAACCATACAAAAGTTTTGGCCACGCCCACTTTTTGGGGCGTTTTCATCAAAAACTCGATTTTGATGAAATTTGCAACATCCTCAAACGTTCGACGTTATAGTCATATTTGAGTACAAAATGCCCACTTTATAGAAAAGAGGATAGGGTATTATACGATCCGTTCCAGACGGATTGTAACTTTTCTGTATGTTTTTATTTTGGTTTTAATGTTGGAGATCAGGACAAGTGTTTGGCCCTTCATATACATACCTACGTTGTATTTCATGTTCATAAATGTATGCCTTTTGCTGTTCCAATGATATGGCATGAACAAACGAATCAATCAAACTGATTGTTATTTTTGTATGGTACGACCACTTAGACAGGGTTCCAGAATTACTAAAAAGAAGAAATCCATTATTAACTACCCCAACATACCATCCGCTACACTTCCAATAGTGAAGTATATCCAATTCTAGCACCTCCAACCAGCAGTTCATCTAATGACACTGAAGACAATGCCACTTTATCGACATCTCAGGATCCAGATTTTGTATCAATTGTAGCTCTAAGGCAGCAACATTTAATAACGCAAGAGGAATTAAATGATCTCGTTAAAGACATAGATTTATCAAAATCTAAAGCTGAACTACTTGGATCGTGACTGCAACAATGGAATCTTTTAGAACAAGATGTGGTTACATTTTCATTTAGAACCCGGAATAAAGAATTAACATAATTTGTTGACATGGAGAATTCATTGGTCTACTAGGTGCCGTGACATAAGGCCTTCTGATATAAGGCCATATTTCAAAATATGGCCTTATGACACTTTGAAAAATAGTTCGGGTACTTTCAAATGGATTTCTAGCCCTTACCTGATTAAGTTTTGGCGCAGGGACATAAATCCCAAACTTTTTTTTCCGGATTTATGTCCCACTTCATCGGGACATGTATTGACACCTCTTAAATCCTACTATTATGACGTGTTTATGTTTGTAATATTTAACATATTAGTAGCAATGCATTTTCAAATAATTCAGAAATCAATTTGATGCTATCGTAAGAGTTTAGTATAAATACCTGTTTGGTATGGCGTTAGCTACACATGTGCTTAAGTAACTAGTTAGTACTGCTCCTAAAACTAGATGTGTGGTTTGAGTTAAATGTATAGGGTTTGCAAGCCGAAATGAGTATTGCGCTTAAATAGGCGAAGTATACAATAGTTTAAGTTAAGGCAGTTACCTTCAACGATAGGTAGGCTACACTACATCAATTGAGACCCATTGTGGTAGCACATAGCAGGGACATTGATACCATCCCGGACAGCGCAATGGCTAGCCTCTGAAATGATCCCTGCGGAGCAGAATCAAAGTAGTCTACATTTATATCATTTCACATAGTCAAGCAGCTCTACACGATAGGTGCTAAGCTAGTTCTTCAAGGAAACAACCTCCTCTAAATTGTTGAAAAAGTATCTTTCGAGTAACTTTACTCTACTCCGCGAAATTGCTTGTCATTCACAGAGTAGATGAGTAATATCCTCTGCGACATGTAGTCAACACAATATCTGCATGTTTCCGTGTTCGTTTAACCTAATCTCATGACGTACTTCCTTAACAGGCAATGGTCAGAGAGTATCACCATCGCCATTCCTAACTTTGATTTGCTGAGTTTTATTAATTTTACAGTTTTTTCCTTGTGTTAAGATTTAAGACTCTAGCGCCTTTAGCGCAGCCTGACTCAATGTAGATGACGATATTCTTGTTGGATATTGGTCTCACCTCAAATAGTTCTGCAGCTTGAATATGGCCATGTACTATACATAGGGCTATCTCTCGGATATATGCCTGAACGGAACCCTCATTAGTTTTGGAACCATCCATCAGTGATGCCAGAAGTGAAATTCCTCATTTTTGGGGAATTTTTCGAACAATGTCCCCATTTCATAGTTTACATAGTTTGTAACATAGAGAAATAATCGAGGCAGGCCCTATAAAGTATAAATATTCGTGATCAGCATCAAGAGCGAAAACGATTGAGCGATGACCGTCCGTCCGTCCGTCCGTATGTCACCGCTTAAATTTTCAACCTTAAATTTTGAGCTAGGACGATGAAATTCATATTTGAGTTTCTGAGAAAAAGATAGAGTACAAGTGTAAACATTTTTTAAATCCGTCCACTGCCACGCCCACTTTTTCATAACTTCACTAAATTATATGAAACCGAAAAATTTTGTTAAGACCAAATATTTAGATATTCAGATTCCCTACAATTCAACCACACAAAAGTTTTGGCAACGCCCGCTTTTTGGGGCGTTTTCATCAAAAACTCGATTTTGATGAAATTTTACATGCAATATCCTCAAACGTTCGACGTTATAGTCATATTTGAGTACAAAATGCAATTTGGCCACGTCCACTTTATAGAAAAGAGAGTAGGGTATCATACGATCCGTTTCAAACGGATTGTAACTTTTCTGTATGTTTTTATTTTGGTTTTAATGTTGGAGACCAGGACAAGTGTTTGGCCCTTCATATACATACCTACGTTGTATTTCATGTTCATAAATGTATGCCTTTTGCTGTTCCAATGATATGGCATGAACAAACGAATCAATCAAACTGATTGTTATTTTTGTATGGTACGACCACTTAGACAGGGTTGCGGAATTACTAAAAAGAAGAAATCCATTATTAACTACCCCAACATACCTGCATCCCCTTGTGGGTCCTTGGACAACGCCTACGCGCCATCGTGGGCGATTTCTGGCAATGTGCCTCAGCTCTCCCCAACTCTTTCTCAAATGCCGTGCTTCCTTCTCGACTGTTCTGCGCCATGTACCGTTCTCTGATAAAGCTGTTTGTTAGAGACACGGTGTGGCCAGAAAATCCTTAAGATGTTGTGTAGGCACCTATTAACGAACGTTTGCAGCTTCCACGTGATAGTAGCGGTTACTCTCCAGGTACCACATCCGTATAGCAGCACGGATTCAACGTTGGAACAGAACAGTCGTAGCTTGGTGTTTAAGCTAATTGCATTACTACGCCAAATTTTGGATAGCATCCCAAACGCAGATTTTGCTTTCCCTTTCCGGCGATTTAAAAATATTTGCCCTGTTTCTTGGCTTATAACTATACACAAACTTTTGCTGTTTCCTATACAAATAGGATAGCCGCGCTAGAAGTTTTCACTACAAAAAAGCCCCTTTGGCAATCACTGGACCAGGGCAGAAAAATGTAAAAGAACCACCACTAGTTGATTACAACAACATTTTATTTAAGTTTTCAATATTTACGGCAAAAATTTTAAAGATTGAGTGAAGCGAAAATTAAGGGGGGTATTTTTGTAGGGCCACAGATAAGAAACCTTTTTAAAGATAAAGAATTCGACGAAATTATATCTGGAGATGAGAAAGTTGCGTGGGACAACTTTCGTCAAGTGGCAAGAATTTTACAACATCCTACTCGTTAAAAATATGTTATCATCATATGAAAAGATGGGCTGTAACATGTCTTCAAAGATCCATTTCCATCATTCACGTTTAAGTTGTTTCCCTGATAACTGTGGTGCTGTCAGAGACGAACACGGTGAATGTTTTCACCAGGATGTTTCTAAAATGGAAAAAAGATATCAGGGTATGGCGGACTATTGCTTTACCTTGATTTCTGTAAAGTTTTCTATAAAGTTAATAATAAACAATTCGCTGCATTCCAAGGAAGCACGTCAAACACTATTTCAGCCCATTCGGATTGGACCGCTTTTATTTATTATACGTTATACTCTATGTTACCGCCGTAATAAATTTAACTACATATTTTTCAATATATATTATTTCATAACAAAATCATTTATACTTCATGTATTAAGTATTAACTTTGAATTTAAATCACCCTGTATAGAATCACGCGATGTTGCTAGCAATGCCGCTTTATAACAGAACCTATGTATACAAAATCACTTAAAACTTGAATATGTAGTCAGCTCTAAACTTGAGGAATTGGGGGTGTGATGATCGGTCGAAAACACATCAGTGCGGTAGCAACACAAATAATTTTAAAGCGTGCGTAAAGTAAAACTGTATAACCAATTTATAAAACCGGAAATAAAGTAATTATAACGTCGCTGTTAAAAATTGTGTCGGCTACATTCTTTATCTAGAATTCGACTCCAACACCCTAAATTATATTAATAATAGGTATATTAAGTTTGATACATAATTTGTAACATAGAGAAATAATCGAAATAGACCCTATAAAGTATATATACATATTTGTCATCAGTATTAGCAGCTTACGATTTAGTCATGTCCATCCGTTCGTCCGTCCGTGTGTCCGTAAGTCATCACTTTTTGGGCCTTAAATTTTGAGCTAGGAGAATGAAATTTCATATCTGGGCGGATGAGAAAAAGATGCAGTACAACAAAAATTTTGTTAAGACCAAATATTTAGGCATCTAGATTCCCTACAATTCACCCATACAACAGTTTTGGCCACGCACACTTTTTGGGGGCGTTTTTATCAAAAAAACTATTTTGATGAAATTCTACATGTAACATCCTCTAATGTTCGACGTTATAGTCATATTTTAGTACAAAATGTAATATGGCCGCGCCCACTTTATAAGGGCTACATAGACAGCAGGATAGGGTATCATACGATCCGTTCCAGACGCATTGTAGCTTTTCCGTATGTTTATACCCTATCCTAGGGGTATATTAAGTTTGACACATAGTTTGTAACATAGAGAAATAATCGAGATAGACCCTATAAAGTATATATATTCGTGATCAGTATCAATAGCGAAGACGATTTAGCCATGTCCGTCCGCCTGTCTGTATGTCACTACTTTTTAGGCCTTAAATTTTGAGCTAGGAGGATGAAACTACTGCTTTTGAAAAGGAAAAGCAGTACAAGTGTAAACAATTTTGAAATCCGCCCACTGCCACGCCCACTTTTTCATAACTTCACTAAATTATATGAAACCGAAAAATTTTGTTGAGACAAAATATTTAGATATTTGGATTCCCTACAATTCACCCATATAAAAGTTTTGGCCACGCCCACATTTTGGATGCGTTTTCATCAAAAAACCGATTTTGATGAAATTTTAAATGTAACATCCTCAGACGTTATAGCCATATTTGAGTACAAAATGCAAGTTGGCCACGCCCACTTTATAGGAAGGAGGATAGGGTATCATACGATCCGTTCCAGACGGATTGTAGCTTTTCTGTATGTTTTTATTTGTCAATGATCTAGTAGTCTTTGATTACTCTAATATTCGGTAATATACAGTTGAAGACCAGAAATCATTGAGCAAAGAGATATTAAACTTATACCCCTCCTTCCTTTCAAAACTCATTTGTCTACATTGTTTTTGTTGTAATTAGCTTTTTGTCTGTGAATACGTGTGAGCAAAAGTCTTATTGTGAATCATTGGCAACAACAACTCCCTAGTGGTGAAATAATTACCTACCTCAGCGATGTGTTGGCAACGGAACATTCAACTAAAATTTGCTATAAATATTGTGCATTGGAAAGAATACTGGAAAATTAATGTGAAAGGGAAAAATTAAAATCACAAATTCAATTTAAAATAATTATTGTTTTTCGAATTGAATGACATCTTAAATAAGAAATTATTTTTTTGTCAAACTGATTTTATTATTCATTGAATTTTGATTTAATGAAAATGCCTTCTGTATTACGGGATAAATAAACGTGTTTTAACAGAATCGTTAAATGTCGGTCATTTCATTCTCATTTAATAAATGTACAGGTTTTATTTCGAGTTAGAAATTTTAAGAAAACATATCGTTGAGATATTCCCGATGGAAGGGATTAATTACACGCGCGCAATCTAAGAATGGGATTTAATCTAATTCCCTTGGAATTATAAAAGGAAAAAAAGTAAAAAAAAAACTGGAGGTAAACACAAACACGGCCGCGCACGCGAAATGTAAAGGGTCGAATGAGGGAGAAAGGGAATATCGCAACAACAGCGAATGCGAATTCGCCGGCTTCCGACCGCTCAGCAGGGATGGGTTCGGTATGTATTGGGGAATGTTCCTTGGGGTCGGAACACAAGGGCGCCAGGTAATCTTTTGCAAAAAGAGGTAAAATTACCAAAACCTTTGAAATAAAAAGACGTGGTGTAAAGTGGTAAACGAATGGTCGATATATTTTGATATATATATATGTACGATGATGAAATGATAGAGACAATGGAGGCCGGAGTTTAAAAGAAAAAAGTAACGAAACTCCCAAATAAAGATATTGGGGTGAAAGTAAAACAGGTTAAGAAGAATGGCCACAGAGGGTAGCTCGCGATTCCCACACGATACAGAATTTATAAAAAGAAAAGATAAGGGTCGCGAACAGTTTTAATACCGGAATAGACTTCGGTGACTCAGAAACAACGGACGATGGCTTACGCGAAATATATATACAACAATATCCTAAACAAGTTTCAAAACTAATCACAAATCTAATATTGGAAAAAAAAACATTCTACTTTTCTGCTCACTAAGGGTTGGGGAATGTCTCTCTGGACGCTCTAACTATCTTCCTGGTTGGGGGAGGTTGAATACTCTCCGCCACAGTAACTCGTATCCTGGTCTCGTCTTCTCAGTATGTCTCCAGGTTTTGTTCCTGTGGTGTGGGTATTCGTGTTCTAGTCTCGTTCTCGTGTTTCGTATGTTTTGTTCTGGAATCCCTTCCTGGATTATCGATCACTATCTTCTCTAGCTTTTTTTCTCTTGCTTCACAGCAACTCTCTCTCTCGAATTTTTTTCTCAAAAAAAGAACCTCTCATAGGTCTTAATCTCAAACCAAAAAAAAGGCGACGTGTCGAGACATGTTCACTGACATACACTCATGAGACATACACTCGTACGCATTCACGCACTCACACATTCTCACACTCACTCTCAAGATGAATTCAGCCGTCTCCAACGATCTACAATTTTGAGAAACAGTTCCTGACGCCTGTCTCTCTGGCGGGGAACTGTATGGTGGTATTGGTGGTGGCTGAGTTCGCCTCATTCTCTCCGCTGCAGTTGATTTAGCTGCCAGAGCAAAGGGAGTCACATCCAGAGCTCTGACAGCTTCCTCTCTTAAGGCTTCAAGTTCTCACTCTCTCTCGTAGCACTGTTCGTTTTGAGTGACTGCTTGGGTTCGCATTCACCCTCCTGACTAAATGGAGATTAGACATTAACCCAAAGTGAAAGGATAAGTTTATCGCGAAAACTACCTATCGAGTAAACCATCGTGCAGACATTAAGGGACAAAAAGAGTACCGAGGGAATCGGGAGCTATCCTTTACAAAAAAGGTTTTGGTCCCTTTTTGGGATATGTGGAATATAAAAATTGTTGTTACCATTAGGCAATATCAAACAATAAAATATAGGGTGGGCTCACGGCCTTTTGAATTTGGCAGCAGATGATTTTAGAATGTTGGGGGACCTCGTTAACCCCTTCGATGTATCTCTCACAACATGGAGATCATTTGGACCGTTGGGGGACCTTGTTAACCCCTTCGATGAAAAACGATCAGGATGAGTCTCCAGGCGGTTTGCCTGGCTCTTCCTGCTTCAGACCGTCCGTCTGGCCCTTGGGAACCTGCTTTGTCATCCCCTTCGAGCATATGGGAAAGAGTGAGCACTGGGTTGTAGAACAACCTAGGAACGCTCAGTTAACCCACAGCTCTCAGAGAACAACGGATAAAAGAGAAAAGGCAAGGCAAAAATGGTGGATGGGTAAGACTGGGAAGGATGGAGTGGACAAGGACTTTTGTGCGTAATTTGAACGCAACAATATGTATGTATGTATATGAAAGGTTGGCAGCTCCCTTAAAGGGAAAAGGTAGAGGATTTCAATTAACAAATATTAGTAATTGACAAAAATAGAACAATTGCAAAATGCACGAATTTAGCTCGTTGATGTAAGTGATGGTAATGTTTTTGTTAAGGTTTGCGCTTACGAATCTTTTTTGACTGGTTCTGATCCAGTGCTCTTTTCAAGACACACATTATGCCAAAGGCCAGTTTATGTTTGTCTATTAACAATTAAAGTGCAGAATATCCCATGTATTGACCAGTGACTATAACCAACATATAAATAAATAAGTCTCAAAGCCTGTCTTTGCATATGCAATATATTATATTAGGTTTGCAAGAATAGGTAGATACATACATATGTTCGCACCGACTATACCAGTCCGTATATCAGTCAAAAAACTACACCAGTTGCGCCCTCGAGACTATACCAGAGTTAATATTGATTCATTAGTCTCACTATCTTCAGATGATGAGAAATCGATGGAATTATTTGAAGAATTCGGCATAAATCTTCAAATAAATTTGCGTTAGCGAAAATGAAGTAAATAAGGAATGAAATACAAATCATTTGCGTAGCAGACCGACACCTACATATTTTTCTTTCTTAAAAACCAAAAAAGTTCTTCTTGTGCCAACCTTCCACGAGGTAAGATCTAATCATTACCCAAAATAAAGTACAGAAATCCAAGATCTGCCCGTAACTTTTTTATCCTACGGAAATTCCTTTGCAAGGACCTGCAAAACAATGACCTCATTGCAAACGAAAACACCACAAACATATGTACATATGTACATACTAAATAGATACATACTTATGTATATAAATTATTCTGAATACAAATCAATAAATCGAAGCAAAATATTTTCGAAGGCGAAAAGACTATTGTTGCGATGTAGAGCCTATATAATCCGGAACTTGAACACGATATATATAGAACTTTTATTAAAAACAGTCGTTCATAATACATTTACATTTATTGTGTTTCTCTTTTATCTTATACGTGGTATATTTCTTAACAATTTTTCGAAAATTTAGTTAAAAAATATTGCAAATATTGCTTGTAAATCAATTGCTTCAATCGGTTTGCAATGGACTGGGCATTGCAGTAATTTTTCGTTTTTTTTCACAGTTTATTTTTAGTTAATATTCTCTGTATCTTGGGTCAACGGACGAAATTTAAATGATTTTTGTCTTTTAACGGAGAATTCAAATTTAAATATTTAACAATATGCGTGAAATAGCTTCTAGGCATATAGAAAGCGCCGGGAAAGTTTAATATCTATTTGTTCAATGATTTCTGTTGAAGACGCTAGCCAGCATTATCTGCTAAAGAATGATTTAAATAAAGTTTGCGTATGGTGCTCACATAACAATATGTGGTCAAATGTTAAGAAATGTAAAGGTATGTCCTACCACAGAAAACTTTGCCTTGGTAGAGTATTGTCTATCTGTGACCTCAGAGTGGTTTTCGATCCCAAATGGTTTAATGACCACATTGATGTTATAATTAATAAAGCTAGAAGCCGCCTTGGCTTGGTCGGATGACTTTACTTACCAATATATAAAAAATCCATATACTGCTCAGTTGTGCGTTCCCTAAGTATTCTGTCAACATTGATCGTAATGAATTTGTTCAAAAACGTTTTCTGTTATTTGCTCTTCGTTCTCTTCCCTGGAACAGAAACTTGCATCTGACTCACTATATGGATCGTTTGCTTCTCCTACACCTTCCCCCTTTATTTGAACGTAGATCAATTACAAACGTGCTCTTTCTTTTTAATGTATCCATCAATTCTCCTACACTTCTAGGCATATTTAATACAAATTCGGGCGCAAGGGCCTTAACACGCATCTATTTTTTAACCACGCGCTATTGGAGGACTTACTATGGCATTCATGAACCCATTACTAATGATATTAACGACTTTTGATTGATTTTAATTCTTCCAATTCATTTTTGAAAATACATTTGCATGCATCTATGTATGAAACGGTCTTAAATGTGATCTGGTGGCCAAAGTAACACAACTTCTAGTCTATTTCTTACCACAACAACCCTTTGTTGCAAATTAGTCGATAGAAACCTTAAAACCCACACACTTAACGACAATATTATTCGAATCCTTATTGAATTGCAGCCATTTGCATTGTTATAATTTGACTTCACCTATGCACACAACCCATGTGTCTTTTGTCTTTTCAGTAAAGCATTGTTAATTTCATACATACATATATGTAAGTAGGTATACCTATAGTTGAATTCTACTAAAAAGAACTCTGTCTAAGTCGAATATTTTCCCATCTCGAATTAGTGTGTTCCCTTCGAGTTTTTATACATGTGCACCTACCTACATACCTACATATAAGTCAAATCAGTTTTTACGATTTAGAAGGATTCGACTGTAGTTACCTCCTATAGAAAGGAGCTATAGATGTAATCACTTGTCATTTAGAATAGAAGTACGCGACAAAGTCTCATATTTTATTTAATTAACATACAAATACCTAACTATAAGGTTACATTTCTTACTCTACAATGCTTTGACGTAACATTAGCATTACTTAATATATACATACATAAGTGAGCAATGACAATTAAACATACTGAAACAAAAAAATAAAAAAAATAAACAGATAATTTAATGTAAATAGATATGAACTTGACCGAAAATAAGAACCAAGAGTGCTTCAGTTCAGACTGCTATTCTTCTTTGATGGTTTCTTATCCAATTTGGATTTGTAAGTCCCTCTTGAGCCGTCAAACTGGAAGCCATTGAATAAATCATCGAACTCATTGAAGAGCTACAAACAAAAGGTGTATAAACCGATATTTTTTTTTCTCTGTGCAAATTAAATTTATTATGTTAAGTTATATTCACGTGTGAGGGTTCATAGTTTTGCTCGAATTGATTGTCTGAAAGTGTGCTAAGGGGATCATTCAGTAAATTAAGCGTTTGTGCTTGGGGCTTGATGATTTTGATTTTATCAGATCCGATTCCGGAATTTTTGGTGAATGGCGATAAGTAGAAGAATGCTGCAATTATAGAATTCAATGAGAAACTGTTATATTATTTTATGAGATCTCTTTTTACATTTTTTCTTTGGCTGCAAATTAGGTGGATTGAGTAGAGGATTCTGTATTTGAAGCTGTTTGTACACTGGATAAGCTGGAATATTGGATGGAATTTGTTCAGGATAGTTATGTATTTGCGGTACTAGATAGGTCGTTTCTACTGATGGCGGGGTGTCGAAGAAATATCGACCTTCACTTGGAGTATATCTTCCGTCTGAACTAAGTGCCACTCTGTACACAGTTCTCATTTGTTTATTCAAAAATGGGTAAACCTGTAAGGAATAATAAAGTAATAGTGATGGTAATCACGCATCAGATGAATAAAATACGAATACTTGTGGATTACGCTGTTCCAGAACTATTCCATCCGGTATGGCAATGCCTTCCTTTTGCAGATGGTTCAAAAAAAGTCTATCTGTTTGAAAGGCAGTATCGGGAATTTTACCACCAGCATGGGGAAGTACTTGCTCACGATAGATTTGCCTCTTCTGAAATAAAACAAAAATTTAAACAGATTAGATGAAAAATTATTATTACCTACTCAAAAAAAAAATGCAGTATCTGTTCAAGGCGTGCTTTAACTTTTATCCCACTCTAGTGCAAATAACTACACCAAACCAACAAGCTATGTTCCTAATTTATTTTCAAAAACCTTTAATTGAAAATTATAAAATTTCCTGATTTTATCAAGAAAAGATCAAGAACTAGTTATTCATTTTATTGCAAAGAAATAAGTGAAATGGTAGAATATTTTCCAATGTATAAGTTCTACTTGAATAGATTTTACATACAACTGTTACAGTCAAAACTTCAGTTTCGCTTTGTCCCCTCGTTCTATCAACTATTAATAACTACCACCCTCTTCTTCTTCTTCTCTCATTTTTCCATCTCTCTTTATGTCTCTTTTTTTCAACGTAAAATATCACCGCCTTGCCCTCCTTGGTATACTCGTAGATTTCACTCCTTTTAAAACAAGAGAAACAAGTAATCGACAGTTTTTCTTCGCACTAAGTCTTTCTCTGACTATCTCGGCATTTATCGTCACTTTACCCAACTTTATAACTCTCTCTACCATCGCTTCTTCCAATTTGAGAATTTTTAAAGGAAATCCGACGGTTTCCCCACGTCTTTGTCTTTCGAAAACAGTTCATCAATCGATCCGCATACCACTGCAAACTTTTTTGCGACCTCTTTTCAACAATCTTTTGTCAACAATTCCTTCATAAGTACCGGACCAATCCTACTTTAGTTATCTATGTATATAACTTCTCCACTGGCCCCTTTCTCTCCCAAATTTTCTACCCATCTCATTGATAACAAGTTAAAGAATCTTAATGATGAATTCTTACCCGGTCTTGATGTTCACCCTGCCATATTTCTCAAAAATTGTTCCTCGTTTCCCCATCTCTAAGCTCTTTCGTCTATCCCTTTCAAGACTTCTTTCATAACACCGATACATAAAAAGGGATTGAAGAATGACATTATTCATTCCCGCCCATTGTTAAACTTTGTCATATACCCCAACTCTTTGAACGCCAAGATGGCTTCCTGAAAGGTAGGTCAACCACTACAAACCTCATAGAATTTGTGTCCTTTGCCCTTTCATCTTTAGAAAATGGAAACGAAGTCGATGTTATTGCAACTGATTTTAGTAAAACCTTCGACAAGACATCTCACCAATTAATGCTCTTGAAATTGTCCGTCCTTGGCTTGGAATTCATATTCTTAAAATAGATGTCTTCTTACCCTGAAAATTGTTTTTATAGTTTCCGCTTCAGGTCTGTCCTCTCGGCTCCTTTCTTTGCTCCCACAAAGCAACCATCTAGGTTCCCTTTTTTCATCCTACCTGTAAACGAACTTGGGAGAGTCATTAAACACTTCCACTCATCTTCCTACGTTAATGAGACCAAATTATTCAAATCCATTTCTTCAGCTCAAGACTACAGTCTCCTTCGACAAGATCTCGATATGTTTTGCGATCTGGTGCTTTCAAATATTTTCCAACTGTATATTTATGGCTCCAACGAACCAATTTCCCGAATGTTGCGGCAAGTTACATAACTTAAACCTTTCCAGTTTTGACCTTAACCGCAGCACTTCCCGCCTTAAACTCGATCTCCTTTACCATTCTCCCCGTCCTGAATAAGTCTTAGTTTGTAAGTTAGTTTTTAAGTCTTAGTTTTACATTGTATTAAGCCGAAATTTGGCTTCTATTGTGTGAAGTTAGGCCCTCGGTCCCAAAGACCTGTCTCGCCAAATATGTATTTGTGTTTTTTCTTTGTATATACAAAGATCGGATTGAAAACACTACAACAACAACAACCA
Organism: Xylota sylvarum; assembly: GCA_905220385.1. NCBI lineage: Eukaryota > Metazoa > Arthropoda > Insecta > Diptera > Syrphidae > Xylota > Xylota sylvarum. The sequence continues at coordinate 40,463,525 of LR999959.1, forward strand.
AGCAAAATATGCTTGAAAATCGATTCATTTGCGGATTTTTATGCGTAAAGGAATCATCGCTGAATGATGAATCTCACTGATTGACAAATTCTCGTACTTGCACTCGTATTGAAGTTTAGCCTTTAATTTACATGTACATATGTATGTGTATATATGTATAATTGGCGAAACAAGTCCATGAGACCCAGGGATTATCTTCTCACAACCATTCGTGTTATGCACGTTATATATTCTTTACACGAGTGGAAGGGTCCTACTACATATGTACATATATAATGATGTGTCCGTAGGCCAATTGTTTATTTCAGAAGCTTTTTCATGACAGTTATACTCTCGGATGTTTGTCAAACGCTCGCGAGAGGTGGGGCCGTGAAAGAAACTTTAGGTGTTGTCCGAGGATTGTCTATGCAGATGATTTTGCTTTTGCTTTCTCAGGAAAACACCTCAATACGATTAGTAATCTTCTACAAAACGTCTTCTCTAAGCTCTCTAAATGGACTAAAAAATGCTGAATGAACTGGTCCTCTTCACAAGGACGTATAAAATCCCCAACTTTGTTATATCGAAACTAAAAGCCGACCCCTGGTGCTCACAAATATGGCTAGGTTCTTAGGCCTCATCCTAGATAGTAAATTAAGCTGATAATCCAACATCCTGGAGCTAAGAAAGTCACCATGGCTCTGTAATGCTTTAAAAAAACTCTTGGAAGTAAGTGGGGACTTCAGCCTTTATTCACTACATATTTGCTCTATGTCGCCTTTATCAGATTACGTATAGCATGGTCGTCTGGTCATAGTATAGACATTTTATTCCACATGCTTTCGCCTAAAATCTATTGCAAACAAGTGGGAGTAAATGCGGCCATTCGCATGAAAGCAAATTATTTGTGGACCAGTTTGCGAACTGGCCACTAGTCTATTCTAAATAAACTAGTATGCATCCGAAAAGACAGTGATTATCGAAGACTGACGTGAAATAAAGCACATCCCAAGTAAAATTTGGTTTGTACTCAAGTCCAGTTTGCGAACTGGCCACTAGTCTATTCTAAATAAACTAGTATGAATCCGAAAAGACAGTGATTATCGAAGACTGACGTGAAATAAAGCACATCCCAAGTAAAATTTGGTTCGTACTCAAGTCTTTTATGTATGTGCATATGTGCGTCTCTATAAAGGAAGTATAGAAATCAGCTAAAAGTCAATGGCTTTCAACATCGGGAATTTTTTTTATTTTTTTTTGTCTTAGTGTTTAGGTGAAAAATCTTCAAAAGACACTATGAGCCCGGTACTCATAGCAGTGTGAGATTCTTACTCACTAAACAACACCTCCCTTCTATATTGACTACAACTAAGTTCCCTTATCAAGTAGTTTGAATTTCACATAATATTCGCGTTTGGCAGGTAGCTTTCCAGTAAAAGAACCCGCTGATTCCGTCATTACATACGGCTACCCCTTATTGCGCTAAATCGAACGGTTTCGTTCTTTGCAGTCGGCGCACAGGGTTTGTCTCGTCCAAAATTTGAATTATGGCGTTATTACAATATCCATGTAGCCGAGTACGGAGTTTGCGAGCAAAATTCGTTATTTCGTCGACGACGGTAGCACACCTAAGTCTCGGTGGATATCATTGTATCACGGAGCGTTTAAGATTACTCTTAGCACTTTGTTTTGAAAAGATTGTAAAATATCTCTATTGCTTCGTTTAGTACAACCCCAAAGTTGTATACCATACATAAAGGTTTAAGCACTTGCTTGTATAAAAGCAGTTTGTTATATATGCTTAACTTGGAATATCTTCCAAGAAGCCAATATCTAAAAAATCTATTTTCCAGATCGTCGCGTTTCTTTTTAACGTGCGTCTTCCACTTGAGTTTCGCGTCTAGTGTCATTCCTAGATACTTAGCCTCGTTTGGTATTTGTGCCAAGTTAATGAACATGGGTAGGTTATTATTTTTTTTGTTAGTGAAATTAACATGGATTGATTTGGTTTCGTTAAGAGCAATGCGCCAAATCTTTGTCCACTCGCAAATTTTGTCCAAAGCTCGTTGGAGCTTTTCAGTTGATGACTCGATTGATTTATCTATTGCAAGTATAGCTACGTTCGTCCGCGAACGTGGCTACGACAGTACCTTCTTCTTGCGGTAAATCTCGAGTGTAGAGTAAGAACAAAACCGGATCAAGAACACTTCCTTGCAGTACTCCGGCAGCGATGTCCTTAAATTCAGAGTATTCAGCTCCGTGTTTTAAACGGAAAAGTCTGTTAGCAAGGTAGGATTCTAAAATCTTGTATAATTGTTCCGGAAGAACCTGTCTCAGCTTAAAATTCAAGCCCTCATGCCATACCTTGACGAATGCTTGAAAAAACTTCAAGAAAGGCGCTAGAACATATCTTTCTCTCCTCGAGGGTTTTCTCTATTTCGTTAGTTATTCTGTAAACCTGGTCAATTGTCAAATGATTGGTTCTGAAGCCGAATTGATGGTCAGGAATCAGTCGTCTTTCCTCAATGACCAATTGCAAGCGTTTTAACAAAAGCTTTTCAAATACTTTAGATGTTATCGGTCTTTTTTGTCGTTTGGAGACTTTCCCGGTTTTGGAACCATTATAACCTCGGCGACTTTTGATAATCTCGGAAAGCAGAAACTTCAACAGGGCTTTCTTTGGCAATTCCTTGAGGATCTGTCCGGTTATTAAATCATATCTTGTATCGTATTTGTATTTATTAAAACATATTTGACGACATACTACAAAATAAAATAATCTTTTAGAAGTATTAATTTCTTAAATTACATAATTAATTATTTTACTATATACTAAAAAAGGCCTAATTATTACTTAAGTACTGAGCATATCCAGGGGCCTTGTTATTTTTAAGATTTTGTATTGGCTGGCAATGTTCGACCAGCGACACACTCTTTATTTTAAAGTTGTCAGGTGTCGTAATCTTATCACCAAGGTCTTCTATAAGAGCCTGTCCGTCAAATGGCTTAAACGTTTCTTTTAGGTGCTGCGCTGGAAACACATCGGGAATGTACCTAAATTGTCTTGAAGCTGAGTAATATTGTTGGTACAGAATGGCAAATTCAATTTGGGATTACGTGAGTACAAGCTAGTTAGTTCAGATCTATTGAGAACTTATGGGCTCCAGTTAGAAGTTCAGTTTATTACTTGCACCTACATATATCTATAGGGCAAGTATTGGTTTCGTGAAAAATTTCAAACTCGAGATTTTAATTAATCTTGACATTACTATGATGGAGAAGTCCAAAAAAGTGGGTCCGCCAATTCCGCCTGTCTGTCTGTCGGTCTGTCTGGGGGTCTGTGGGATGATCCCAAGAGGCGAAATTGGAATTTTCATTCTAACCTCGAAATTAAGGGTTCTTTACTTAAGGCCGATTTCACTAAAATGGATTTTCTCGAAAACGGCTCTTTTGATAAAATTTTATATGTGAGTTAGTTTGGGCATATGCCATTAGATGGCATACAACGTTTTGCGCGAAAAATGCGTATAACGGTAAGATTACAAATTGGCTTGTTCTCGTCTATTTCTTCAGCGATTGGACTTAAAATCAATATCTATAGTGGGTAGGTATGATAAATGCAAAAATATGATATACCAAGTTTTGGAACTGCCACGCCTACTTTTAAAAACAATTTACTTTCTTCAAATTTTTACTAGAAATCGAAAAAAATTCTTAAATCATAATTTAAAGGCCTTGAAAATCTCTATAATTCACCTTAACATCATATATGGCCACGCCCACTTTTTTTTACGAAACACTTGAATTTCAGTGCTTATACGATTATAAACTTATAGTATTAAGGTGCAAGTACTTACGACCCAGTCGTGCACTTTATTCATATACAGTTTTATCTTTACATGTCACGATTAATGGTAGATTTTAGCCTATATTCCGCTATGGCAAATTCATTGGCATGGGCGTCATCACCTAGCTATGTTGCACTTAGTGCCATCACCGCAGATTTGAACAGTAACAGCAAAGGACTTGATTCTAATTAAAACTATCTGTAGCGTGTTGAACACACATGTAAAATAATTTCGAGTTATCAAAACTCTAAAAATCTATTCCATACGATGAAACATATTGATAAATAACAGGCCTATACCTTTCACTCAGACGGTTTAATTGTCTTTTGTGATAGGTATAGGTAAATGTTGTAGTGGAAGGGCGCGTGTGAGGGCACACTTCGACCAGTAAAAGTCCATTGTGGTACCATATGGATCTGAAATTCTCAATTTATACTACCCAGGAACCAACAGAAGCTTAATATAAAGTGCTATTGATAATGGCGTTAACCGATTCGCCTAAATTGTCGAAGAAGTATGCACCTAAGTATAGGTGTTATCTTCTACGAGCGTAGAGAGCTAGGCATGTACAGAGAAGATGAAGTACGGTTTCATCTTCTTCCTAGTCCATTTAACTTCTACAAAAGTAATTAGCGAGGAGGCACAGCGTAGCTGCAAACTTTTACGAGCGTAGAGGGCAGATGAAGTATGGTTTACTCTTCTTCCTCGTCCATAAAACTTCAGCAAAAGTCATTAGCGAGGAGGCCCAGCTTAATGGCGCGCCTTTAACAATGCAGTGTCTTGTAATGACACCTACTATGATTGTTATAAGTGACCTTTACTGTGGACCGTTTCTGATTCAGCTTGGACCATATAGGTCGAGTAATGATGAACGTAGTGCCGTCTGCCCATCTACGCTTGGTCAAATTCACAGCATTGAGCTTAAGCAGCAGTTTAACTGTAGCGATAAGCATACCGATCTTTAATCGCGGCCTCGAACAGAAGTTGCGGAAGTACGTAGTCGATGTTTTATGCAAGGAATTGAAGATAATTAAGAAAAGAGGAGTGTCCAGTATTAAGACCACAGAGAAATAATCTTCAAACGAGTGGTTGCACAGGTGGCATTGAAAAAGTCAGTTGTATACTATAGATATCTAAAGGTGGCAAGTGGAACAAAATATCCAGAGCGGCTGCTGGGGTAGTTCTTAGTGCGGCACTGATGCATGGGCAAGTCGACTTTTCTATTCAGCTTTGCACTCCTTCCACCAGACTATCACGCTATACGTTAGTATAGGCCTAATGACAGATATCAACATAGAGTCAATATGTAATTCGTGGTTGTAGTCCCCATTAATTTCCTAGTGCTTTCTTACAGCAGTGCAGGGCTATAAAGTCTTTCTTTATACGCTCTAGGATATTGAGTTTCCAGCTAAGTTTCTTATCGAGTATAAGACCCAAATATTTTGTTTTATCAGAAAGTGTCAAGCTAATACCACATTATTTGGAGTGTCAAAATGCGGATTTTTTTATTTCCTAGTGAAAATGGTAAGTTAAATTTTTTGAGGTTTGACACCGAGTCCACATCTTTTAATCCATTAAGAGAGTTTAGAGAGAACATTTTGCAAAGATCGCAGAGGTGTTATGAGGTACATATTACCCGAAATAGCTATATCTTCGTCCGCATAGGCAGGATTCTTTTCCGATGAAATAAAAAGAAAAAAAAAACGACTAATAAGTATAAGACGAAATTACAATAAAGTAGGGAAAAAATATAAAGTGAAGTGTTTTTTTTTAATAAAATTACTACGATAACTTTGAACGTTGGAGGTGTAAACAAAGTGTAACGTGTAAACATTTTTGAAATCTGCCCGCTACCACGCTCACTTTTCCATAACTCCACTATTTTACATGAAATCGAAAAAAAATCATTATGAGCAAATATTTTGGTATTCTAATTCTCTACAATGGTGGCCAAAGTAATGAGATAGGAAAGTAGGACATTTTTGGTAGGACAGTTGGAAAGCACAGCCTACACGACACCACGTCTGACAACGGACATAGGCTTATTGACTTTGCGGTGGGGCGAACCGTTACTGTAGAAAGCACATGGTTTCCTAATCTCAATATCCACAAGGGGACATGGCGGTCTCCTGATAATGAAACGTTCAACCAAATTGGTCACATTGCGATCGACGCAAAGCATGCCTGCAATATTTTGGATGTCAGAAATTTCCGATCAGCCAACACACACCTCGGATCACTACCTTGTTGGAGCCAAGGTACGAATGCGGATATCCCAAGTGTCAAAAGAAAGAAGAACTACTGTGAGAAAATTAAACGTCGAAAAGCTGCAATCGGAAGAGGTCGCCAGAAACTTAACTGAAGGTGTATCCCGAAATCTCTCAACGACTTCTTTGCTGCCAGCATCAAGTACCACGTTGCAAACATGCCATTAGAAGTGTTGCAACTGATCTGAATATGGAAAAACTTCTTCTGCAGACTGTATAACGAAGACGAAGACCAACATCCCGCTGTCAGCCCGAATTAACCATGCAATCTAGACGATGATACCTAAAACTTCTGTCCACCTGACCAAAACGAAGTGAGGATGGCAATATCCAAGCTTAAATCCAACAAGACTGATGGACCTAACAGCTTACAAACCGAGGTATTCAAGACAGCTGGAATTGATCTGATAGAGAGCATACACCAACTCATTCTAAGATTTGGTCAGATGATTGTATGCCTGATGAATGGAATCTCAGCTCCGTTTGCCCGATCCACAAGAAAGGAGAACCTATCAATACCGCCATTTACAGAGGTATTAGTCTTCTCAACATCGCATACAAGATCTTATCTGCCATCCTGTGTGATCGTCTGAAACCCATCGTCAATAACATGATTGGCCACAATCAGTCCACAATCGATCAAGTCTGTACACTTCGGCAGATCCTGGAGGAAACTCAAGAAGTCCAAATCGATGCCCACCATCTTTTCATCAATGTCGCATATGACAGATATCATCGCTCCGAATGCGGCAATTCTGTTTAGTCACTGAAGAAAAATTTTGAAAGATTTACTGCGAAGAGTATGTGCAAATTGGACCTTAAGATTACGCCATGTACGCGCCAGCCATGGCGGTCACATGGCCGAAATCATATTTAAACATCATAAACAATGCCATAAAATTATCCGTCAAATAAAGTCAATTTCATGGATTTTAAAAACATTTTTCTGTATTTTTTTTCAATTTAAATTACTCCGCCTCTGTAAAGAAAACACCCTATGAAACAAGGTGACCCTCCCGGCATGTAGACAGCAATTTTTCTGATATTTAAACACTCAGTGTGCAAAATTTTATTACAAATGGATTTCCATAGATTTGTAGAACTGTAGATTTGTATAGAAGACAAAGAAACAAACAAATAAATATTTTCTTTATACAAATATAGATGATGTAGTGTCCCTGGCATTCGAATTTTGCACTTGGTCTTTACTTTTTTACGGAAGGACCGTAAATAACATTAAGTACCAATTTATGGTGAAAGTATGGCACTGCGAGTTTTCATTACACCTTCAGCACAAAAGAAATAATTTGTCTTTCTTATGTTTTATGTGGCAGTATTGGTTTTTATATTTCGTCGCAGCTAGCAACTTACTAATTTTATGTGGTCGTATATTTAGACATGCTCTTTCTTTGCTAATTGCAAGGCATATTAATTTTAAAGCACTTTCATGTGTGCCTAGTAATTACAAAATAAAGGGTAACCGACAAAATGAAGTTTCTCAATATATATGCATATGTACATAATGTATGCATTTATATACCCTCAAGTCAAAAAAGAAAATTGTTGACTAGTTTCACGACTAGGTGTGATAATTAGAAGGATGATATAAATCATACTTAATAATTTTTCCCGAGTTTTTGCTGTGGAAAAGTCCTACACTATTGTAAACCTCGCATACGATGACTTTCGATGATTTTCATCCATGAAAAAAACAAACATATGTCACCTAAGTTAAACAATATGAAAAGTTTCACACTGTTTGCACTATCTAGTCCTGTTTGTTATAGTTCGGTTACGTTAGAATCCCTCTTCAGAGACAGTAGACACCATGCCACGTAGTCGTTCGCGAAAGAATGGATTGAGTTTCCGTTAAGAGAGGGGGCTATTAATGAATATAAGAAACAGTTATTTACTTACTTAACGGGCTGCCACTAGCCTTCCACTCCCTTCGATACGGCACGCTGATTCCACTTGTCTAGTTCAAGCGCACTGGCATCCGCGATAGTTCGAGCCTTGAAACGGAGGTTCGGTCTTCCTTATTGTCTCGAATCTGGGGGCTGTGATTCGAAAATCATCTTTGCTGGAGCGTCTTTGCTGCCGAGCCAGTGTAGTCGACGTGTTTTGGCTTTTTGAACTACGTCCACATCTTGGTACAGCTCATAGAGTTCGCGGTTGTATCCTCTCCATTCGCCCTTCTCGCATATGGAATCGAGAACAATTTGTTTCTCGAAAGTGTTCAATATCTGTTCTAATTTCCTGCTTATCGCCCAGCACTAGGCTCCTTATACCAGAATTGATAGGATCAAAGTTTTGTAAAGCATGCATTTCATCTTCCGAGTTAGGAGTTTTAAACCCATTTGTTTCACCAAAACGAAGTAGCAGCGTGAGTGTAAGTAAACTTCGTAACCACTTCGAAGTTACTGTTGCCAGCAGTGACATTTTGTCCTAGGCGGTGTTAATATACTTCTTTATTTGTTTTTGTTCTCATTTACTGCAATGCCAACTCGTTTCGCCTGTTCTGCAATTACCTGAAAAGCCTCTAAGACGGCGCGTTGAGAGCGACCGATGATGTCGATGTCGCCTGCGTATTCCACCAGCTGGACTGATTTGTGGACCTTCCGTGTAACACTTGCCGTGCGCACTATCTGTTTCAGCACGAGATTGAAGAGTTACATAATAGCGCATGTCTTTGCTTAAGTCTGGTACATGTCTGGAGGAATTGTTCCCAAATTACACAGTTTTGGCGAGATCCCGAATTCGACCCTCGCCAAAAATATGGCCTGGTCAGAAGCCACCACTACGTGTTGCCGATTAGTATGTTTCAGAAAGGCTTCAGACGTTCACACAGTACTTTGGACAGGATCTCATGTACATATATACGGCATTAAGCAGGGATATGCCTCAATAGTTTTTACAAGACATAATATCGCCTTTCTTAAAGATGCGGCATATAGAGCAGCTTCGCTGGTTTTACCATCAGAGTTGGTGGTCTTGTTGTTCTTCATCTTTTTGATAGCGGAACCAATATCTTCAAAACGGAGGGAGATGGGTTCTTCGTTAACTGGATCCATGTTGCTTGGGTTTCCTAAAAACATCCGCATGTTGTTCCTAACGCAGGACTCTTCGATATCCTTGAGCTGGGAGACTATTAGACAGGTCGGAAAAAACGGGTTAGAAAACATATTACCGACTCCATAAGCTGAATTCTACTGTAAAAAGAATACTGTGCCATACTCTATTAAAAGGTTTTAAAATATCAAGGGCGACTGTGGTAAAAGTAACATGTGCGAAAGTAACATTTTTTACTAAATTTGATGCTTCTTTTAAGGTTTGCCAAATATTTTCTAGCTTAGAGTCGTAGAATGATTTGTAAGGATTAGGAACAAATGAGGCAAAAACATTCATCGTTTTTGTCCTCAAATGAAGAAGCTAACACATTTTTCTTGACTTTCAATTTGTTTGCTCTGCATTTAACGACTTTTTTTTGACTAAAGGTTTGTTTTTCTTCTCGAAGAAGGATAAGAAATCGCAGCCTTGGAAATGTTGCAGTTACTTACTAGTAAGTGGAACAATTTCAGTTTTTTTTTTTTTAAATTCTTGTGTGTTATTAACATATATCACGGCGGTGTAGGAAACTATGTTGCATATCCTTCCTATGGATATTTTTTAGAAAGATTTTCAATGAAATCGGCACAGCGACTGAGGGTGTCACTACAATGGCCTCTATCCTCAAACGTGAATATATAAAAATAGAAAAAAGAAGAAGGCTTGGCGTAAGACAAAACAGTGTATTCCAAGCAGAAGTTATGGTTATTCCTGAAACCGTTGATTGGCTGCCGATGAGATCGGTATCGAGGAAGAAGAGGAAGAATCGCATTTGATCGATTGAAGGGAAAGTTCAGTAATAGTGTAATCTCGAGAAATGATCCGGTCGAATGGCCACCTCGCTTATGCGATTTAACGCCGTTGGATTTCTTTTAAGGGGTTATGCTACGTTTTCACCAAAACTAAATCCGGGATTTAGCAATGATTTCGCTAAATCCACTAAACTCTTCATTAAATCCCGAGGATTTACCATACGATTTGACCATTTAAATTCGAAAAATATAATAAATCCCACTTAAACCCCAATGCAACACAAATCAAACAATTTATTATGTCAGCACATGTCATTTTCGTGTGCTGACAAGGAAAAAAATAAAAAAATAAACATTCAAACGTCAAATAAATGTAAAATACATTGTGCCATTTGGTTCAATTTCATTTTTGGTAATCATCTTAGTAATTCTGGCAATTTGTATTCACTTCCATAATTTATAAAAATATTACCATATGTATGTACATATGTGACAATCTTCTTGATAGCTAACGTCAGTATAAAGCCTAAATCGCGGTGGAAACACCTTACATAAATCTAAATCTTTTCTTAGGCTGTTAGGAATAATATCAAACGCGAAATTGTTAACGTTCTGGCCGATATGTGTGGAGAAGTGGTAGAAAATTGGCTCCAAATAATCCATCGCCTCAAAAGTGCTCGCGGTAGTCATATGATCGAGATCGAATTCCATACTTAAGTCTAACATGTGTACTACAGTTGGAATAAATTTGATTTGATAAATGGATAAACCCTAAAACTATTCCCATAAAAAGGTTTCAAGAAACTAGCACAGATTATAAATGCTGCATTCAGGATTAGATATTTACCTAGCCTGTGAAAAGTTGCGGAGGTAATTGTGATACCAAAACCAGGCAAACTACCCAGTGAAGTCTCCTCCTATAGTCCAATATCGATACTGCCTATGTTGTCCAAGATATTTGAAAAGATGTTGATTAAACGTCTCCATAAAATAATTGAAGAATAATCGCTAATTCCAAACCACCAATTTCGTTTAAGAAATAACCACTCCACGATTGATCAGGTGCATAGAATAACAGATAGAATCGCAAAAGCATTTGAAGAGGAAAAGATGCTCTGCCTTGATATAGCACAAGCTTTCGATAAAGTGTGGCACAAAGGACTGATTCATTAATTGCAAAAGCATCTGCCAAAAGCAATATTCAGAAATATATAGTCTTATACATATATCACAGCGATATTTTAGAATTAAACAAGGAGATGAGTACTCCACATTGAGAGACAGAAGCTGGTGTACCACCAAGCAGTGTGCTAGATCTTGTGTTATATCTTTTATTTACCAGCGATTTACCAGAAAGTGAAGAAATAACTATGGCAATATATGCAGATGATACTGCTGTACGTGCTGTGGGTGAAACTGTCGAATTAAAGTCGAAAAAGCTACAGAAGGCATTGAATAATGTATCAAAATTGACTAAGAAATGGCAAATTACTTCCACGAATACAAATGTTCAACTCATCCAAGTGTTCATAAATAATAATATAGTCGAATACGCAAACATAGCCAAATATCTAGGGATGACTCTAGATGAAAAACTGCGCTGGAAGCCGCATGTAAAGAAAAAAACAGAAGATGGATCAAGAACTGCCAAAGGAACTGGAGGAGCATCTTTCAGGTTGAAATGTATGCCATAGCTAGATGCCTCCAAATCAATCTTGACAGAAACTACGCCAACTGTCATAGCACTTGACTCTTGTATCATTATCCGGAATAAAACACGAGCTTCTCAGGCGACCCGGCGCGTCTCCAGGTGGCGGATAGGGGAGGGCAGAGGTAGAGGTTCTCACACCTCCGCGGACCAAGGGTCAAAATTCCCAAGTCAAGGTGTTTGGAATACGTGCCGAACGTAACGTCCCTATGAGATACCGGGCGACCTCTCACAGTAACCAGCCTTACACCTGTACGGGAGCTCTGCAGGTGCGGACTTTTCTTTCTCGCCTTACTCGTAGGATCTACATGGATAATTTAAACAAAAACAAAAACAATAACAAAACAAAAATAACAATAAAAATGCTAACGGAGTCAGATGAGGAATCTCTACTCCGTTCCCCATTATCAGAAATGGAGACAGAAAAGACAATTCTCACATCTCTAAAAAGTGCTATTCAACCCCCATCCGATATCTCGGACAGGAAGGATGCTCAGGATCAAAATGAACCAAGCACCGAATAGCAAAATCCGAAGCTAACAAGCCTCAGCAGAAGTACGAGTACTTCACTGGGGCCCAAAAGCGTCGAATCACTACCCTTATCAGGGACGGAATTGAATCCGAGGAGGCGAAACGGCTAGAAAGAGCCAGATATGCGCTAGTCCTCGCGCAAAGAAAAAAGAAAAAGAGGAACTAAGTGGACCAACCACCAGATAGACATCTAACACCTCAGAAGCTAGCCAGACCACTGCAGAAGCTAAAAATGTTGGCAATCCTGCCAACATATCCCTACAGTAATTTTTTACTATGGGATTAAGGTGCATCCAAATTAATCTACAGCATGCAAAAGCCGCCTCTGCGGTATTAAATAGATAGATGCGGTATATAGATTTAATAAGGATCACCTAGATGTAGCCTTTATCCAGGAGCCGTATATATACAAGGACCAGATAAAGGGCCTCTCAGGTGAGTTACTCTACGATTCCGTAAGTGAAGGAAGACCTAGAGCTTGTATTATGTTAAATCAGAATATAAAAGCTATACCAACAAAGTCATGGCAGCGGCAATAATTGAGCTACCCACTGAAGGCGGTAAGATAGACGCGGTAATATGCTGAACTTACCTATCCGGCGACTCCACTGAGCTGGACTTTCTGCCATTGCAAGGACTCATGAACTACTGTGGCAGAAGGGGACTCCAGCTGATTATTGGATGCGACGCAAATGCCCATCATACCAACTGGGGCAGTTCAAATATCAATAAAAGACGTGAGTCACTTCTAGAATGCATTTATAAAAACAATCTTGAAATTCTAAACTTCGAAAATAGCCCCACTTTTATAAACAGATTTAGGGAAGAAGTCCTTGACCTCACCCTATGTACCCCATTTATAAAAAACTTTATTAGGAACTGGCATGTTTCATCTGAAACATCCATGCCTGATCATCGTCAAATTCGTTTTGACATCCTACTAGGCTCCAAAATTTCTGAATTCTTTAGACAGCCAAGATTCACAGATTGGGACACATGGAAAGGAGCATCAGAGACATTGATGGTCTAGAACTTGGCTGCGAAAGTCTCAATGCCGCAATTAAATCTGCCTATTACCAGGCTTGCCCAGAGAAGGAAAAATCAGGCAATCACTCAACTCCTTGGTGAAATAATAAACTCGCCAAACTAAGATCATCCACTAGGAAGCCTTTTGACAAGGCAAAGCGTGATGGAGAATGGGCTATGTACCTTGAAACACTCACCAAGTACAACCGAGAAATTAGAAGAGCTAAAAGAGAATCATGGAAAAAATTCTGCCAAGAACTTTCCGATATTCGTAGCAGCGCTCGTATCCACAGAATTCTATTAAAAAAGCACACTAATCAGATCGGACTAATGAAAAAACCTAATGGGACCTACGTGGAAAATGGTCTACAGACGCTACAGCTCCTAACCGAAATCCACTTCCCAAACTCCACCATAACACCTATCTCTCCTGATAATCCTCTCCAGAGAAGGATCAATAGACCAACCAGAGAGGACTGGAAGAGATCAAGAGAAATTCTTTAGGTAGAGAAAATAAAATGGGCCATCAGAAGATGGAATCTTTCCAGCACTCCTCCAAAAAGGTACTACACAATTCACTTCGCTTCTTATCAACATTTTTAGAACAAGCCTTGCCTGGTGTAACATACCAAAAAGTTGGAAAGAGGTAACTGTTAAATGTATACCTAAAGCAGGTCTTAGACCTGCTGATCTACCAAAATCATACCGACCTATCAGCCTCACCTCTTTTTTTCCAAAAAACAATGGAAAAAATACTTGATAGATTTATCTGAAGAAGGTCTCTGCAGATTCTGCGATGAATCTAGTGAGATCCCAGAACATGTACTGGGATCTTGTGTGACATTGACCTACAAAACACTGAAATACTTGGGCAAGTACCAATTATTAAATGAGGAAATACCGTCATTAGAGCCAACTCTCATCCTTAGATTCTTAATGGAAACTGCTTTAGGCTTAGTAGGAGTACGTAACCGTCAAAATGATTCCGAAAGGAATCCAAATGCAATGGGGACTCTAATGAGGGCATGTACCTCTCTATAAAGTGTTCGCTGGGGCGCAATAGACAAACAGGTCGCAATGCAACATACCCCGTCTTCAAATAATAATAAGAATAGGCATGACTCTCGATGGCCAACTAGGATGGAAGGAGCATGTCAAAAGAATAAAAGAAGAACTAGGTATTAAACTTAGGAAAATGAATTGGCTAATAGGAAGAAGCTCTCAACGCAACTGAAAATAAGATACTACTGTACAAATAGATCCTAAGACCAATATGGCCTTATGAAATTAATTTTGGGGTTTTGCAAAGAAATCAAACTTTAAAATGATACAAAACTTTCTAAAAGAATTGATGAAAAGTAGTGTAAACGCTTTCAATTAATATTCGAGTAAAATTTACTAAATGAGGTCCAACACAGTCGTAAATAAAAAGGGAGATAGCTTTAGTAGGTGCACACTGCTAGACAATGAAACTCATGTATTTAATGTATAGTTGCCTGAAATCGAATTGGATTTGATTTTCTATGTCTGAACATTGCGAAATTGAACTTATTTGTAGATATATTCTTTGATCAAATTTGTGAGTACACATAATAATATCCATAGTCTAACAAAAAACATTTGAAAAAATTATTCACATAACGCTTCTACAGTTCAAAAATCATCATCAGCCGATGAAGCTCATTTTTGGCTTAATTTCCTTGTCAATAAGCAAAATATACGTTATTGGACAGCAACAAGCCCACATGTGCATCAAGAGACTCCATTGCATCCACAAAAAGTTATGTTGGAAGACAAATTTTTAGCCAGAAATGGATGGACTTGACATCAATGATATGTGGTTCCAACAAGATGGTGCCACATGCCACAGCTGGTTAAACAATTGATCTATTGAAGTGGAAGTTCTGTAATCATGTAATCTCGATAAATGGTGAGGTCGAATGACCACCTCACTCATGCGATTTAACGTCGTTGGATTTCTTTTTATGGAGTTGCGTTAAGTCGTTGGTTTATGGCAAGAAGCCAACAACGTAAGAGGAGCTCAGGCACAATATCGAACGCGTAATTGCCAACGTTCCGGCCAATATATGTACAAGAGTGGGGGAAAATTGGCTCCAAGAAATCGATCGATGCAAACGTGCTCGCGGTGTTCATACCTGGAATAAATTTCAGTCCGGTATCTTAATATTCTGTTTTGTATTTGAATACGACATTGTTGTGTCCTTATTGAAAAATCCTTTAGTTGATATTTGCCGAAGGGGAAATTTGTAAATGCAAATTTACAATTTTGGATTTATAAAAGTTGAAAATTTGAAAAATTACAGAGTTCTGACGGCTTTTTCCAGAAAGCATTTGACTACTGGAAGTGTTTGAAATTAGGTGACACCATGACTACATAACTATAATAACAACAATAATAGGGTCATTATTTGTTAACAAAATTCTTTACCAATCGTACTAATGTACCACTGATACAGTACTATCTCGATAATGTGTATTAATTAAAACATAAGCAGTTCACATTTTCGAGGGTTCACATTACTGGAAACGAAAACAATTTTTTGTATTTAATGGTTTTTGAGATGATTTTTACATATATTCGAACTTTTTTAATACTTGCAATTGCCCAATCCATTTTCTTGGGCCCAGTCTAACAAAACATTCGAGCACTGATTGGCTCGACAGTGAGAAGTTATTGCATTGTGGATTATTCATTGCTCTCTTAAGTTTACATGACACTTTTTATACCCTAAAGAGAAGCGTGTAAAAATTTTTGAAATTAGCCCACTTTTTCATAACTTCACTATTTTACATGAAATCAAAAAAAATTATTAAGACCAAATATTTAGGTATTCAGTTTGTCTATAATTCACCCATACATTGTCTTTAGTCACGCCCACTTTAAAACGGCTACATAGGAAGGAGAATAGTGTATCAAACGATCCGTTTCAAACGGATTGTAGCTTTTCTGTTTGTTTTAATAATTGTTGAACACCTTCCTAATTCACAGACATTTTTTACCTCATATCGAAATTTTTGAGTCCATCCGTTGCTGACTTGCCCACAGAAATACCAAATTTTTTTTTTCAACTACAGTTATCGTGGATTTAGAGACACCGTACTGTTCTGCTAAATGTAAACTATTTTTTTCGCTACAGCCGCAACTTCTGAATATAGAAGAAATCAAATGCACAAATGAAGAATTTCTCAAACGGGAGGCATAGTTATACCAAATGGGGGTGAAAAATACACGTATTCGAGTGTCGAGAATTGGTCTTGAGTTCACATCTTAGAGTATGTAATGCAAAATTTTTCTGGTTCACATTTTTGGATACAATTACTTTATATTTCTGATGTCACTTACCTGTACAGTCCTTTCTGTTGATGCCGAAACCGAAGTAACTGCTATTGTTATTATCAGCATCCTCATTGCACTCGTTGTCATATTGATTTATACAATTTATGAGTTGTTTCTATATAATAATTATGTATATGTACTTTCTAAAGGGAATGGGTATAGTTAATTGCTAAATTTTGAACGCAAACTCTTTCACTCAACAACACCTTCACTTGCTATTTCAACTTTAATGATTGCAAAACGTCAATCAAACACAGTTATTTATCGTTCTTTGAAACTGCAATTAAAATATAGAAATCTTCTTCACCAAACGAAAAACTGAAACCGCCGCAAGATGTTATTTCAACACACAATTTAAGCGTTCAATTTTGTTCTCCTTTCGTTTTCTTAGTACACAGAATCGTAGGTAGCACACATGAACCTATCGAATACCGAATCTAAATTCGCAGATGAAACGTTTATCCACAACACGACGGCGCGATAGCAAAACAATAACTGAGCAAATATCGCGCAGATGGTAGCAGTTTGTGCAATGTCAAACTCCGGACACGATGCTTTGAATCTTTCCTAAGCCATCATATCAATCCATCCGATTGGCATACCTGAGAATTGAGCAATGCCATCAGCATCACAATAACCTCTCTAAAACAACACACGGCACATGAGCATGCTAACAATGTTGGGCCCAGCGTCAGCGAGTGAAGTAAAACAACATGATTCGAAGTGGAAAGCGTTTAGATTCAGCCAATATAGATTCAACGGTCTTCACTCAATTGAGGTGATCTGCCTAAGAGCAAAAGGTATACAGGTCCCAAAGTGGAGTAGTACTTTGGTGGTGGGTTGTGACAGTGAATTTTGATTCAGATTTATGTCGGTTTATGGTGCATTGCGGTTGTCTGACATAAAAATGCGATATTTTTTTTTTTGCATCAAATGTATCGAATTACGATAATATTATCTAATCGAATTAGTTTAGATTGCTTTGTATTTAGATGTATGCAAATTTTAAGCAGGTGTGTAAGAGATTAAAGGTTTTCTCACTGATGGTGCTTATTGCACCAAAAAGATTTAATTTGTTTTTAACACTCAGATGGTCTACTAGTACTACGTAGCTTAACGATAATGTCTTGTATTAAAAATTACAAATTTACATACTGTAAATGGATTTCTAGAAATGTATTGCAAGTCGAAGTTGTTCTGTAATTTTGAATTAATTAAGAAATTCACGTTCGTGAAACCACACTACGTATTGGGCATGTTTATGGTTTTATCTGAGGCTTTTATAGGTGAACAGAGCTAGTTTTTGATAATAAATATTTCTTCTTGGCAGTAAACTTGAATGTTGCGTAGTTCAGAACAGAAATAAACAAAATAGGCGTTTAATTCGTCGAAGGTGTCCCATGGCTAACTGGTACACCTCATTTAGATATTCAGCGAGGGTATTATTAGGGTGATATAAGATTGGAAGTTAGCTACGGGTTTCAAGAAAATTTTCATTGAACGCCTTGAGATTGACATAGTGCCCTTATTAACAAGCTTCAAGCTGATAGTGTAGGTGATATTTTCTTCAAAATGGATTGCAAGTTTCTGCACTTAATCCGAGTAAATAACGTATAATAATTTCTGTATAAAATGTAATAAAGTCGAAAAATGCATACGTGTTGGTAAGTACGGTATTTCAAATATATAGGTTTCACATGTTTGCAAATGTGTACAACCCTTGACTGAAGGGAAAATATATTGACTAATGGTAGTATATTAGCAGAGTCATGTTCGTTTTCCCAAAACAACGAGAACTGTAGAACTTAGGTCAGGAATATTGCTCCAAGATTTAAAAGATAGTGATACCAATTGTTTTCTAAATTAAAAAAGTAAAGTGAAAACAGTTGAATATCTAGCTATGGATGACTATTCCAAACACAATAAAGTCAGCAAATACAAAGTATCTGAAGTCGACGGTATCCCAAATATAGCACATATGTAGTTTTATTTTTCTTCCTAATATACGAGCAGTAGGGTCCATTACATGTATATAGTGGAAACGTCTGGCAAATTCGTAAAAGAGAATGTAGGACAAACCTGGACCCCGATACTGCACGCATTCAGTGTTGGAGAGTTCAAATGTATCACATACTGATTCTCGAGGATTATTTTAGGAACAGTTTCGCTGGACGTAATTGTGACATCCGTCATAAGGTATAAAGTTAGCGGCGGCGTCCCACAGGGTTCTATTGTAGATGGTATGTATAAACAGACAATAAGATTGGTTCGGTTGTGGCTTTCTAAGGTTGATTTGGTAGTTGAGGAATGTTAAACTAGGGCGTTTCTTATAAGTAATAGAAGGCAGTAGTTAGCGCAAGTTAGTGGTCAAAGGGTAGTGATGCGGAACATATGGGAACACAAGCGTTCTCGCTTTAGCCTCTCACTATCAACTCCTACTCTACACCTCCACGATGGTGGCTGCTGGGTGCCTAGTACCTCAACTGGAGATCGGGTAACCAACCCCTTTGGAAGGTTGTTGGTGGCAGCGAACGAGAGAGGGGGGAGGAGTGTCTTCTCACTAAGGCACCTTCTCTTGCTTCAGGCGGCGGCGGACGAATTCCCTAGATGGAATCAACGGTGGCGTCAACCAGTTCCAGTTAGGTCGAACTATTAGTGTTATCCCTATATGAGCTGCTTCGACATATTCGAATTCCAGGTCTATAGGGATTTTCAATACTGAGTCAGGGTGTTGGAATAGAGTTGGTGGCGGATGAACCCTTAATGGGCCAACGGCAGCGCTCACATCCCCGAAGCGGGGTACTGACTCCGGAATATCCGGCCCCTTGTCCTAGGGGTAAAAAAAGGAACTGGTCCTCCAGGTTGGGGGTTGTGCGTCGGGGTAACTTCCCTACCACGTAAAAAACCAGTAGTTACGACACAAAGACAAGCCTCGGATAAGGATGATCCCACTGTTGACGACCCCAGCAAACGAAATAAGGACAACGATCTTCGGATCTGCACGTGGAATGTTCGGACCCTTAACAGGCCGCGTGCAGCCGAACAATTAGCAGAGGCCCTAGACTGCTACAATGCAGATATCACCGCCATCCAGGAAGTGCGATGGGATGGCCCGGGCAAAAAGAGGATGAAAAACTGTGACGTATACTACGGTGATTGCTATAGGGAACAGAAACAGCGCTTATTTGGATGTGGGTTCGTCATACGCGGCAGACTTAGGCAAGAAGTCTTGAGCTTTCGACACGTGAGCGAGCGTCTTATGACAATCCGCATCAAGGCTAAATTCGCGAACATAAGCCTAATATGCGCTCATGCCCCCACAGAGGACAAGGATGACGCCACCAAAGAAAGTTTCTACGAGCTCCTCGACAAAACATATGAGCAATGTCCTAAGTATGACGTTAAAATCGTCCTAGGCGATTTTAACGCCAAGATAGGAAAGGAGGACATCTTTGGTAGGACGATTGGAAAGCACAGCCTACACGACACCACGTCTGGCAACGGACTTAGGCTTATTGACTTTGCGGCGGGGCGAAATGTCAGTATAGCAAGCACACGGTTTCCTCATCTCAATATCCACAAGGGGACATGGCGATCTCCTGATCATCAAACGGTCAATCAAATTGACCACATTGCGATCGACGCAAGGCATGCCTCCAGTATTCTGGATGTCCGAACCTTCCGAGCAGCCAACATGGACTCGGATCATTTCCTTGTTGCAGCCAAGGTACGAATGCGGATATCCCAAACGCCACAACTAAGAAGAACTACTGTGAGAAGATTTGACGTCGAAAAGCTGCAATCGCAAGAGATCGCCAGAACCTTCACCGAACGCGTATCCCGAAACCTCTCAACTACTCCTATGCCGCCAGCATCAAGCGCCGAAGACCAGTGGCAACGCTGCCAACAAGCCATCAGAAGTGCCGCAACTGATGTGCTGGGTTTCACCCGACCATCACCTAGAAACCCCTGGTTTGACGATGAGTGCCGGCAAGCACATGCAGCTAAACAGCAAGCATACAAAGCGGCGCTGCAAAAAAGGACGAGAGCTGCTCGTGAGCTCTACGAGCAGAAGAGACGGGAAGAACATCGGCTTCTCCGAAAGAAGAAAAAAGAGCACGAGAAGCGCGCGATCGAAGATATTGAGAGATTATACTCCAGGAATAATGTACGGAAGTTTTACCAACAGGTAAAAAGAACGTGTCAGGCCAACAAGACCCGTACAGAAGCCTGTAGAGATGAAGAAGGAAACCTCGTAGTAGAGTCACAGTCGGTGCTGAGAATATGGAAAAACTTCTTCTGCAGACTGTATAACGGCGACGAAGACCAACATCCCGCTGTCAGGCAGAATGAACCATTCAACATAGACGATGATAGCCAAAACTTCCGTCCACCTGACCAAAACGAAGTAAGGATAGCAATATCCAAACTTAAGTCCAACAAGGCTGCTGGACCTGACGGCTTACCAGCCGAGCTATTCAAAGCAGCTGGAAATGACCTGGTAGAGAGCATACACCAACTCATTTCTAAAATTTGGTCAGATGAGTGTATGCCTGATGAATGGAATCTCAGCACCGTTTGCCCAATCCACAAGAAAGGAGATCCCCTCAATTGCGCCAATTACAGAGGTATCAGTCTCCTCAACATCGCGTATAAGATCCTATCTGCCATATTGTGTGAACGTCTGAAACCCTTCGTCAACAACCTGATTGGGCCCTATCAGTGTGGTTTCAGACCAGGAAAGTCCACAATCGATCAAATCTTCACACTTCGACAGATCCTGGAAAAAACCCAAGAAGTCCAAATCGATACCCACCATCTTTTTATCGATTTCAAGGCCGCATATGACAGCATTTATAGAGACGAGTTATACAGAGCCATGTCTAGTTTTGGCATCCCTGCCAAACTCGTCAGATTGTGCAGAATGACGATGGAGAATTCTCGCTGCTCCATCAAGGTCGGTAACGATCTCACCGAGACCTTTGATGTCAAAAAAGGTTTTAGACAAGGTGATGCGCTGTCATGTGATTTTTTTAACATCGTTCTTGAAAGAATTGTGCGAAACTCACAAGCCAACACCGGAGGCACAATCTTTCAAAAGTCTGTGCAACTACTAGCGTATGCCGACGATATTGACATTATTGGAAGAACACAGCGGGCTGTCACCGGTGCGTTCGCTAGTATTGAAACAGAAGCGGCCAAAATGGGTTTAACGGTAAACGAGGGCAAAACCAAGTATATGCTGTCAACCAAAAGGGACACGCAACATCGACGAATTGGACAGAACGTCACAATCGACAGCTATAACTTTGAGGTAGTAAGGGACTTTGTCTACCTCGGCTCTGCTATCAATTCTGAAAATAACACCTCAGCAGAAATAAAACGAAGAATAACTCTTGCCAATCGCTGTTTCTTTGGGCTGAGAAGGCAATTGAGTAGTAAGGCCCTATCCCGAACAACTAAGGAGACTCTATATAAGACCTTGATCATCCCAGTCCTGCTTTATGGCGCTGAAGCTTGGACTTTATCAAAAGCGGATGAAGATATCCTCGGTCGTTTCGAGAGAAAAATTCTTCGCAAAATATTCGGTCCCGTTTGCGTTGACGGGCTTTGGAGGAGAAGATTCAACGACGAACTATACGAGCTGTACAGCGACATCGACCTAGTCAAAAAACTGCGCATTAGTCGTTTGAGATGGCTAGGACATGTAGAGCGAATGGACACCAGTGCTCCGGCCCGAAGAGTCTTCGAATCACACCCGGAGGGACAACGCAGCAGAGGAAGATCTCGCCTTAGGTGGCGCGCACAAGTTGAAGGGGACCTGAACAAGCTTGGAGTGCGCAACTGGAGGCAGTTAGCTAAGGACCGAGCTAACTGGAGAGGCTTGTTAGTTGAGGCCCAGGTTCACCCCGAACTGTAGCGCCACCTAAGTAAGTAAGTAAGTAAGTTAGCGCAAGTTGTCCCTATGGAAAACCTACATACATATATTATATTCTTTACACAAAAGGCAGGGATCTACTGTTTAATGCAGTATCCGAGGGACAACAACAAATATAGTACAAATAATAAATTGCACCACAAGTAAGGTAAAGGGAGAATGTCTGGAACGGATCGTGTGATGCCCTATACTCCTTCTCTCTTTTAGTGAACTACAATGACAAATTGTAGCGTTTGAAGATGTTACATGCTAATTTTCATCCAAATTGGTTTCTTAATAATCTTCTCTCTGAGTTTTCGCCATTGTACACATAGCTACTGCTGCTGCTTTGCTACTACTTTGACCACCAGCTCGATAGGCATCCGCGCCGCTCACTTTGATTTATCTGCCGATACCGTTCTATATACATAAATATGTACGCAGCGTAATCTGAGTGATGATCTTCAGAATGCACAGAATTTATCCTTCACATGTACTAGTTTATAGCTGTTCCCCGTGCTATAGGGGTTGTGTACTCAAGGATTGACTTGCTCACCTTCACAATCTGGTCTCTTATTGGCTGCCTAGCTCCTACAATATTGGGTATTAGCCTGGATACTGCGGCAACAGAGTAATCGGTTCTTACGCTTGTGTAGGTTAGGTGCTCTCTAAATTGAACCTATGGTCAAATAGGTCCCTAGGTACTTTATGTGAGGCTTTGACTCGCTATTGTGTCTTCCTACTTGTATGGCCAGCTGCTCAACTTTCTTGTGGCTGCTAATGAGGGCAACTTCAGTTCCAGACCTGTTTGCCTGGTGTTGTTGCAGTTTTGCGTCATCTTCTCCTATTCATCGATGTAAACGAAAATATCTACTCCTCCTGGTTTCCACATATACAGTACTCTATCTTAAATAATGTTCCACAGAGCTGGCTCTAGATAATTGATAATTGTGTGACTTTTCTTCAACAAAAAGTGGGTCAGATTTATATAATAATAAATACCGAAATATTTTGTCTTTTGTGGTCGCCGTGGCTTAATTGGTTAATGCGCTGAACTACGGAAGGAATTCCGATGAAACATTCATGTCGGATGGTATGCACACACTTAAAACCTTACTTCAGGTTCTTTTCCCAGGTTTCTCTATTCGTGTCATCCGCACGTATGTAGGTACCTAAAATCAACTGACCGCAGGGTCTACATTGCCAGTAGAGCAAATAGTTTATCCGGCAAAATTGTTAGCCCAGATAGGGTTAAATGAGCGGTGGCGCTACTTCAAGCCGTTCAAAGCCCACGGCGGTGGTCTTCCAGTGCTTCTACAGCAGGTATGATTGCTTTATGTACAACTAGTTATAATTAGGATTACATTCCGTCTAGGAGACACTTAAATATACATAGGCTTCATCCCTAAACCAGGCATTAGACCTAATGAGCTGCCTAAATCTTATAGACCTATAAGTCTTACATTATTTGTTTTCAAATCCATGGAGATACTTGGCACTTCGCTGCAAGGAAATAGGTCTGTGTGATTTTCTTGACATCGAGAGCGCATGCGAACACTGGCTACGGCTCAATAGGATTCGACCAACCAATGGATAAGGGCCAAGGTTGAAAGTCGAATTAGTATTTCCTCCCTTGGAGGAGCGTTAGTATCTGTAACCCTTATTGCAAGTAAGGGTTGTCCTCTATCTCCTTCTGTGGTCATTAGCTATCGACAATGTTGTAATCGATCTACAGAGATCAAGCTACATCGAAAACTGTTCTAGTGCCTCTTACAAAACGAAGACTGCTCAATCTAGGAAAGACACCACATTAGTCGATTCCAGTGAAGTTAAATATCTTGGAGTCAACTTTAGTAAACAGCTAAACTGGAATTTCCATATCACGTCCGTCATCGAACGTAACATTAGGGCCACGTGGGACAGTAGATACTTAGGGTCTAAATCCTAAAATGATACAATGCATGTATGTATGTAATGATGGAGACGGAATTAAACTTACTTACTTACTAAGGTGGGGCTTAGCTAACTGCCTCCAGTTGCGCACTCCAAGTCGGTTGAGGTCCACTTCCACTTGTGCACGCCAACTAAGACGAGAGTTTCTTCTACTGCGTTGTTCCTTCAGATTATATTCGAAAACTGTACGGCCCGGAGTATTTGTGTCCATTCGCTCTACATGTCCTAGTCTCAACTAATGCGCAGTTTTTTGACTATGTCGATGTCACAGTACAGCTCGTATAGTTCGTCGTTGAATCAGCTCTTCCATAGCTTGTCAAGGTAACCGACCAAAAATTTCACGAAGATTTTTCCCGCTGGGTAGCTCCTCATTACCCTTGCGTGTTACAATTACAAATGGAAGTGGTCTACTTTTTACTGCCATACCTACAGGATAATTTTTGTTTGACGACTTTTTTATAACAGTTGCACTAGCGGACGGTGCTCAGATACTCGAAAACTTTGGTGTAGTCTGGGAAACGAAATTCGTACATGCCGGTCAATAGTACGATCTACTAACCACTGACCAACGTGGCCCACGGGTATCGTACAATGGCTTTTAGATTGACTTTCACTAAAATATTCTGGAAAATTAACGATCTAGTTGACATTGATATTGCACAGGTCAAAGCAAGCTACTAATATGTATTAAAATATTTTATTCTAAGTGAATCACACTCTGAAATTGATATATTTTGCATAAAAAATTATTCATTCATATTTTAACGTTTAACCCCCAAGCAAATTAATATTGCGGTCGAATCATAGACCATACATTCGGCCTACGAACACCTCAAAAATGAGCCCAAAGCGAATTCTGCTTATTGAACAGTTCCTGCTTTCAATGGTACTTATAAAACTAAGTTGCTGGCAATTTAAAGCAAAACGGCCTCTAGGGTCACCTGAATTAGAGAATGTTCAATCGTAACACAATAGACCTGCATCATCTCCATCGACTCCACGGAAGAAGTACCTACTCTTGCTAAGTTCATCTTAAACCTGACCTCTGATTTTAATTAATTCGAAGAAGAATACTTACGCCTTGTAAACAGGAAAAATAATTGCATTTCTTTCCCTCAATCAACTCCAAGGTTCGAATAGAAAGGTGTAAAATAAATCGGACGTAATTGCTGCTTCGCGCGATACCCAATAATTCAAATCGAACGGATAACCGCTTATTTGGTGTAATTTTTCAATTTATTACAAATGCTGGCTTGAAGTTAATTTAAGTGTAAAAAAAACTCACACACTCATTTTATTTTGGGTTTATGCGTTTGACTGGCCTTGACTTAGGTCGATTATTAGTACACATTGGAGCTGCGTGAAGATTGATTCAAACCACTTTGTTGGCTCGATAGCCAAAATTGTTTGCATATACATATGTATGTTATTGTGTATCTATAAACATGTTAGGTATGTATATATGTATGTATGTCTGCAGGTACTTGAAGATTCAACAAAATATTGGCTGTCTTGAAGATGGGTAAAATTCGACCATAGAAAAATCAATGAATAAGAAGAAATACAAACTATTTACAATAACTAATCAAAACGGCTTTCAGGGAATGGTGAACGGATATTTTGAAGATGTGTTATTAATAACTGCATTTATCTTTAAACAATGAAGTGATTACTAATTTGCGTAATAGCGCGATACAAAAAGTCTTTCATCTTGGAAATCGATTGTTAACGATAATTGGATAAGTTCGGAAGGCTTGATTCAAATGAGTTTCATTAAATGGTAAATGGTTATGTCGGTTCAAGGACCACGCTTTGGTCTATTAAGTTGAGTTAACCCTTAAAACCAACTTTATTGTGAGGTGACAGGTTAAAGTTTAGCAACTCTGATAGTCAAAACTTTCACAAAGTCTTACAAGTAGATAGTAGATATAATAATACATTATGTATGTATATGAAACTGTTTCAGTGACCAGTCATTGGCAACTCCTTTCATGTACTTGTACCTCTTTTGTGATTCCAGTGGCATTATTACGGTTCTGCAAATTTGCAAATGTCAGCTGTACTTCTTCAACATATTCTGATAGCACTACATTAAAGCTAAACTACATAGTACACAAAGTGAACCTGTGACCAAAATATCCTCCTGTCATCTCCAAAATAGTAAAAGCTTCAGCAGAAACTAAGTAGATAAACGGGCGCTTTTACATCAGCTTATTATTATTACAACACGAGTCGAATGCATACGCCGTATCTTATCACAGTGATGGAAATGCACCTATGATATGAACACTTACTTTGTTTAACGGCTAATTGATCACGGATACCATTTAGCGGGGATATGGGCCCAATATTTCTCTATATATATTACAGCATAAAATTTAGTTAATTGAGTAATTAGAATTTAACTAAATACATATCCTACAGAAGAGTTGGCATAGCATTGTTTAAATACATCGGTTCGACATGTTTCGTAAAGCGTAATGCTTTAATTTACGATACCAAAAAGATCTTCTACGAGCTATAGGACAAGACGTACATGCAGTGCCCTAGCTATGATGTTAAAATTGTTCTAACTACAATAGGAAGGGAGGGCATCTTTGGCAGTACTGTCGGAAAGGAAAAATGAGGGGCATGAGAAGCGCGCGATTGAGGAAATAGAGAGATGCTATTGCAGGAATGAGGTTCGAAAATTTTACCAGAAGGCTACAGGCCTGCTGGGATGAACAAGGAAACCTAGTAGTAGAATCGCAATAAATGCTGAGGATGTGGAACGATCGCTTCTGCAGACTGTATAACGGCGACATGACCAAAATTCCGCTGTCAGGCAGAATGAACCATTCAACCTGAAGATGATAACCAACATCTCCGTCCACCCGACCTGGATGAAGTTAAGATAGCGATATCTAAGCTGAAATCCAATAAAGCTACTGGAGTTGATGGCCTGACTGTCTAGCTATTCAAAGCAGCGGGGGTTGAATTGGTGAACTCATTTGTAATATATGGTCGGGCGGATACATTCGGTTGATGAATGGCATTGTTTGCCCTATTTTCAAGAAAGAAGACCCTCTAAACTGCGCCAACTATACGGGAATAAGTTTCTTCAACGTCGCGTACAAGATCTTATCTACCATTCTGTGTGAACGCTTAAAACCTTTTGTCAGCAATCTGATTAATCCATATCAGTGTGGTCTTAGGCCAGGAATGTCCACTATCGCCAAAAAAACCCAGGAATTTCAAATCGATACCCCTTTTATCACTTTTAGAGAGAAGAGCTATACAGAGCAACATACATATGTACATATGTCCAGTTTTGGCATCCATACCAAACTCATCCGGCTGTGCAAGATGACGATGGACTATGTACGTTGCTTCATCAAAGTCGGGAAAGATCTCACCGAGACCTTTGATGTCAAAAAAGGATTCGGATAAAGTGACGCGTTGTTATGCGATTTTTTTAACTTGGTTCTTGAAAGAATTGTGCAGAACTCTCACGCCAACATGGAAGGCACAATTTTTCAAAAGTCCATGCAACTGTTCGCATATGCCGATGATATTGACATAGTCGGAAAAACAAAGTGTGATGTCAGTGGCTCTTTTGTTGGCATTGAGACGGAAGCGGCTAAGATGGGTTTAACGGTTAATAAAGACAATACAAAGTATATGCTGTCAACAAAAAAGGATATACGGACATACAACATCGACGGCTCGGACAGAACATCTCCCTCGACAATTCAGTGGCGACTCGTCCTATTGTTCATTTCGTTCATGAACGCCTAACTTTCGGAGAACAATATTTTTGTTTTTATAATTTTCTTAACTGACATCAACCACCCAAAATATGTTTAGATTTTTCCCCTCAGACAATGACACCAGCGCTGAGAGCAAATGAAGATTAACACTTGCCAATCGCTGTTTTTTGGTCTAAGAAGGCAACTGTGTAGCAAAGCCATCTTTCGAACAACTTAAGTATAAAGAGGCATGTCAAGAATGAGTGAGGCCGCTCTCGGTTGCTATGAGTGTTTTTTGGTCCCGTCTGCATAGTCGGAGTGGAGAACAAGATACGATGATGTACGAGGTACATGGCGACATCGACCTAGTCAGAAGAGTGCGAATACAACGACTAAGATAGCAGGGTCATTTAGAGCGGATGAACAGATATGCTCCGACCCGGAGAGTCTTCTGATCCAACCCAGAGGAATGGAAGGTGGCGCACTCAAGTGGAAAGGGGTATCAACCAATTTGGTGTGCGAAAGTGGAGGCTGCTAGCTGGAGAGGCCTGTTAGTTGAGACCCAGGTTCACCCCGAAGTGTAGCGCCACCTAAGAAGTTGACCGCCCTAAACGTATCTTTACGCGTGAAACTCATTCATTTGTGAATTAAATTATGAATAATTTTGCCTCGAAAATTGAAAATTAATTTTTTGTCTTGCCTACATATATGTACATACATACATATGTATGTATTTTCGTAGTGCCGGCTTCTTGTATTGAATTGTAAAAGGTATTTTTTTAACCTAGTACTAACATCAAACAATAAATTATATCTGTCATGTCAATTATCAGATTTGCAAACTGTCTTTGCACGCTTTAACAACGTTATCAAATTTTAGAAATTTTCAAAAATTTTCCAAAATTATGGTTCTGTACGCGAAACTTTTAGACCATTACCATATTACACCCGACATAATCAACTATTTGAGACAGCTATTCGCCGTATCGTTGACCGTTTTCGCACATTTTTTTTGCAAGACGCAGTGGCACGGACACGTGTAAGAAGAGTGCGTACTGGAGAGAATATTGCATTCGTTCAGGAACAATTTTCTTTTTCACAAATGAGGCTAATCAGAGTGTTACGGTCAACGGTATTCGCTATAGCGCCATGATGAATGACTTTTTCGTTTCCCAATTGAATAGAATGAATGTGGAAGAGATGTGGTTCCAGCGGGATGACGCTACGTGCCATACAGCAAACGAAACAGTCAACTTATTGAAGAAATCATTCGATGAACGCATAATTTCGCGTAATAGACCCGTGAATTTTGCTCCAATATCTTGTGATTTCACGCCTCTTGATTATTTACTTTGGGGATATGTAAATACGCTAGTCTACGCTGACAAAGCAACAATAATCAACACATTGAAAGCTAACATTATTTGTGTTATTGAGGACATACGGCCACAAATGGTTGAAAAAGTGGTCGAAAACTTTGTCTTTCGGATGAAATTCATCAGATTCAGCCGTGTGGGCAATGCCCGAAGTTGTATTTAAGAATTAAATGTAAAATGTATTCTCTAGATTGAATATAAATAAATTTAATGAAATTTCACGCATTTTGTTTAAAATCAAATCTAGTACTGGCTTAAAAACACCCTCTATTAACTGCTTTAAAATTTTACCAAAAAACAAAAACCTACTCGTATTTAGAAATAATAACATAATTTCGTACTCGTAATATTTACAGATATTTTGTGATCTATCAGAAATAAGATTGGAACCATTTGGATTCACGCTATTCGTGATCAAAGATAAGCCTTTCAAATTTGATAACATTCACACGTATTATCAAAATACGTCGGTATCATCATTTATTTTCCTTTGTGCTACAGTCGAAGTTTAAGTTTTTTTTATGAGGGTATCATGTTGCAAATCTCACGAAATTCACGCATATCAAATAAGAGCGGTGATCACTTTGATTTTTAATCGGTTTCTCTAGTTTTATTTCTTAATGCATGAAATATGCAATACAATGGTTTGAACTTAAACAAACCTGTAAATCAAAGTGTATTAGTATTCGATTCCTATACTATAGGTTTTTTATTGTACTGAAATACATTTTTGTGATTTGATTTGGGTGACTATGAATGGTAATAGATTGTTAAATGCGACTTTGACAAATGTACATATGTACATATGTATTTACACTGTAAATTTTAGAAAAAAACTGACTAAAATTTAGGTACTAATTCTAAGACATTCCAATGCCTGGAACAACCAATGTATGTCTACCTGAACAGGATGCGATTAATGAGGCAATATTTAAGCTGCATAAAGTTGCTCAACCTGTCAGGTTACTGCCCGAGCTGTTTAAATCAGCAGGAAACGTTTTGAAATTCTAAAGAAGTGTTGTGGGTGTCTATACAGAAAATTGTTTGATACTCTATCGTTCTTTCTTTTTATCAGCTCTACTAAAGTCGGTGTGGAATACTGCACTTTTTTATTGAGTTACTGTGATATCTTCGAACTTTTGGAAAATAGTGTAGTTTTAAAGATTTTTTTTCGATTTCATGTAAAATAGTGAATTTATGAAAAAGTAGCCGTGGCAATCGCTGGACATCTATCTATCCGCCTAGATCAAAATTTGACGCGTAATCTGTGTCAACGCAATTTTTCCCCTTCAGTGTCAGTGTGTTGAAACGCAAAACTTTGACGATCACACGACTTGACAACTTCCGAACACATTGACCGTTGACGGTGAGCTGAAGCCACTTTGACAGAAGCTAAAATCGGTAATTTTTCAATTTTTTTCAAACGACGTGTGATTATGTGTGATTATATGTACTGGGTTGTGCATATATAGAAGGTTGAGTGAAATAGGTAAATTCAATAGTCTGAAGCGATAGGTATGAAGTTCCACGCATTTTCCTATGCCTGAAGCCTGGTAAAGTGGACGTTGCACACCGTATTTTTGAGGGCACTACCGTGATAGCTTTATATGGAGATGCACATATGGATGTGTGCATATAACGCCAATGCTTTCATTGGATCTATGAAATAATTCTGGACCATTTTTTGTTATTAGTTTAGCCCCTCCCTAAGCCTGGTGATCTAAAAGAGACAACACCTTGAAATTCAAAATATAATCATGGATGGTTCTGCGGGCGCACACGTACACACACACTATGACAAAGTGAGCCACTGCAGCACGACTGACTGCGGTCTTCACTGATGGAAAATTTTGGCAATGATTCAATGAATTTTTTTTGAGCAATGCTAAGCCGACAAATGACCAATTGTTAAAACTACAAAATTACCGTATATACAAATTTAACTGGGTATAGCCTGCTGGGAATCGTCAAAATTAACAACTGGCTGGCGAGGTTTCAAAAAACGACTAGTCATTGAAGAAAATGTCGGCCTAGGTCAGGTTAGTTAGGTTAATGGGTTGACGGGAGAAGATAAACTTATACCCGTAACACTTACATAAATAGATCAATGTAGATCTATTGTGATCCAGTAACTGGTGGTTGTTTTTCTTGCCATTCTTTTCTACTGGGAAAGTAAGTGACAAATGGTCTTGTAAAGTCAAGACAGGGAGTTATGTGTCTGTGCATACAATATTGCCCGCATATTTCTGTAGAATCTGTGCGTGACCTATCAGACTGGGTTTCCAGCTTTCAGTTTGGCTTATTCGAAGAGCACTACTTTCGTCGGATTCTTGTACAAAAAGATCTAGGGGTTTAAGGTTAAGTATTGCTTCCAGACCCAATGTAGAATTGCTACTTAGGCCATTCTTTGAATTTTTGTCATAATCTTAAGGTTGGTGGCTTTTTTCGTCGCTTGCCACCAGACCAAGTTGCCATACGTCAGTATCGGTTTTACTACCGCCGTGTTAAGCCACATGATGATTTTAGGGCTTGGACCCCAGGTTTTGTCGAATATCCTGTTGCAGGCATGATATGCTATCATTGCTTTCTTTGCCCTTTCCTTTATGTTGAGGCTCCAGTTTAGTTTTCTCTCTAGGGTGACTCCCAGGTATTTGACGTAGTCAGAAACTTTTAGCTGAGTCCTCTCAATTGATGGTATTTTAAATTCCGGTATTGTCCTTTTGTTTGTAAAAAGAATCAATTCTGTCTTCTGTGGATTGACTATAAGTCCTCAGTTCTTGGTCCAGGTATTGACCATGGATAAATCATGGCCCCTTCGATATCTAAGAAAGCAGCTAGAGTATATTCTTTGTCCTTCGGTGTTTTCTCTACGATACTGATGACACTGTGGAGTGCTGTTTCTACACTTTTCCCTTTGGTATAAGCATGTTGAGCCGGAGATATAACTTCCGACTTGAGTTTGCTTCGAATGTGAATGTCAATTACCCTTTCGAATGTATTTAGAACGAAGGAGGTTAGGCTGATAAGCCTAAAATCTTTTGCGGTAGTGTGACTGAGTTTACCAGCTTTGGGTATAAATACCACTTTAACTTTCTGCCATGATTTTGGTATATAATAACAAGTTAGGCTGCTTACAAAGATGTTTTTTAGATGTGGGGTTATAAGTTCTTCACATTTTTGTAGCATCATAGGGAAGATGCCATCTATTGATTTATTCGGAGTTAATAGCCCATCTTATCCTTTCTTCCGTTATCATTTCCGCTGGAGGTGTGTGTTTTATATAGTACGCGTTTCAGTCGGTAATTCCATTGGAGGTGCTTCCCGGAAAGTGACTGTTCGTTAAGAGCTCATGCGCTTCGTTGCATGACTCTGTCCAGTGGCCGTTAGAATCTTTACGAGAGCCCAGTGCGATTGATTCCTTGGGAAGGACTTTTCTAAGCCTAACCTATTCAGTAGTGCTCTCTACCTCATTACAGAAAGTTTTCCATGAACAATGTTTTGCTCGTTGAGTCTCTGTTTGGAATTTTCTTTGACTGGATTTGTATTGTTCCCAGTCCCTATCCGTTTTTGAATATTTTGCAACTTTGAAAAGTCTTCTTTTTTCTTTCCTAATGTTGTATAGTTCTTTTGTCCACCATGGAGGAGCCTTCTTACTTTTCCTCGACGTTCTTAGTGGACGTGCCTATTCAAGAGCCTTTCCGAGAATTTTAGCAATATTATCGGTTGTCATGTCTATACTTTCAGGCTCCGGAGTGTTCTTGTCTTAATCTTTTCTTATGATTTTTTAGTTTTCTTATGATTTCTATATGGTTTTGCGAGAGAATTGCTGTCCGGTATCAGAAATTCGATTAGCTTGTGGTCGGAGAATGATTCATTATTCAGAACCTTCCACTGATCAATTTCGATTGTAATCTAGTTACTTACTAGAGTAACATCAATAACTTCTTGCCTGTTTCTTATTACAAAAGTTTGTTTTGTGCCTCTATTCGCTACTAGTAAATTATTTACAATAAGGAATTCAAACAGCGATTCACCTCTTGTATTAATATTAGTATTACCCCATTGTATATGATGGGAGTTAGCATCACATCCAATCACCAAGTCCCATTTTTCCCGGTGAGCACTTTGGGTAAGCAGTTTGATTAGTTCCGTTGGTGGTCCTTCCGTTGCAACAAAGGGCAGTGTGAGCCCGTCGCATTCGAATTGAACCGTCGTGTGGTCTATATCACTGTAGGCAGATAGAAGAAAGAGGTTAATCTGTTTTCCAGCTACTATACATGGTCTGTTCATATTATGTGTATCTACCTGTGCCATTAGTGCAAGTCCCTTAGAGTTTAATCCCCTTATTTTGCCTCCTGCTATCCAGGGTTCTTGAATTAGGGCTAAGTCAATTATTCTAGCCTCCATGAAGTAGATCAGGTTTGCGCTATCCGCTTTACTGTGACGTAGGTTTATTTGCACTATCTTCATCACAGTTTTTACTCGTTCCCTGCTTGTTATCTTTCTTAGCCGAATTGGCAATAAGTCTTAACTTTCATCGGTTTATACCGACGCGAACTTTGAATCCGATCTTTTTCAGTAGCGGAAATGATTTGCGGCTAAGCAGCACTACCACTTCCGTACCCGATTCATTATACTCTCCCATTTCAATCACTTCCCCTTTGTGGCTCATTTGATCCTTGTTGAGGGATCTGAGGTATCTTTCGATACGATTTTTAGGGATGTAAGATCCTCGTACAAAAAGCTTAGCTTTAGGTCTGGTCAGGTGTACGATTTCCTTCCTGTCGGTCAGACGAAGGTCGACGATTGGCCAAGGAGCTTTAGTTCTTGAAATGAAAACCTGGAGCCATGTGAGAGTGTGTCCATCTTCACAGGTCATAATCTTAAACCCTTTAATGGTATTGAGAGTACCAACAAGTGGGAGAGGTCCGTTATTTTTGACGACGAAATCGTTTATCTCGTCCAAGATTCTAATCTCGATTAGCCGCAATTGATCCTCAGTGAGTTTGCGTTCAGGATTGCCGTAATCTACAACGGGTACTTGCTGGCCGGTTGCAGTCACTGAGAATTTGGGTTTTTCCGAATGTTCGAGGCCGGGGAAAGGGTGTAGTTGAGCCTGGCTCTTTTGGACGTACCTGCAATCAGCCTGAGTTTGGATTGCACGTCCACACTCGGGTCGGTTGCGGGGAGCTTAAGTCTGTCCGCGATTCGGGTAGAGCAGGGCTGGTTAGTCGTAAGTTTGTTTGCTTAAGGTATCGTCCTTTTCCGTAAAGGAATTAGGATCTCACTTACTCAGTCGTTGGACGATCCTAACTGCGTTCCGTCCTTGTCTCCGCAGGATTTCGTGCTCGCTTAGTGGTCTGGATGGCTTGCGTCTTTCAGCAGCTTTAGAGTCAGGAACTCTACGCACTTGCTGCTTGGAAACGCTTGGCATAACCTCCACTACCGTCCTATGACTGTCAATGGTCGACTCCGTGATATCCTGACTGCTATCACCAGGCTTAAGAGAGGTGTCCGCATCCGAATAGCATCTGGAGCTAAGGCTCTGGATTTGCTTCAGATGCATATCGCTCTCTTCTACCTTACAGGAGTTATCTTCTCACCTTCAAGGCCCGTACGAGCAATAGGCTCGACGCAACGTCTGGCTGGTGAGTTCATTAGCTCAAAGGTTGGTTCAAGCATTCGCTCAATCACTGTGTCGTCTGCCTCTGGATAAGAAGAAGTTGCATGCGATGAGCCGAGTTGAATTGTATCAGTCCGGCTATCGATCGGCAACTCTTCCCTCAAATAGACAGATAAGGGGAGTTGAAGATAAAACTGGAGGTCCCCAGATATCCAGATTTTGCGCTAGCGAATGGGCACTCCCTAGCCATGCAGGTCATGGATTGATGCCTTTTGGTTTTCCAAACTCCTCTCTGTCAGTTAATGACAATTCGGGGAGTACTTAGCCCCACCACCACGACAAAGTAGGCAATCTCCGGTGAGGAAAATGTCGGCCTAGAACATACAAAAATACCCTCAACGATCCCTTTTCTTTCGCAGTTCTTCTAGTACTTAGTACTTTGATTTATATGTATATACATAAATACATCCAGATGTATGTATGTACATATACATGTATGTATATTCATATGTTCATACATGAAGTCCATATGTACGTGGTATGGAAAAGTTAAAATAAGTTGTTCCACTAATTCTGTCTGTGTCTGTTACTTATATACATAGCTACAAATGCTACAAACTGAGCAATCATACAACAAAGTGGTACACAGATGGATCAAGAACTGATGAAGAAACTGGAGCAGGGGTATTTGGGCCCAGAACCAAATACTCTGAATCCATGGGCAAAAGTACCAGTATCTTTCAGGCTGAAATCTATGCCATTGATAGATGTGTCCAAATCAATCTTGATAGAAACCATGTCAACTGTGATATAACTGTATTGTCAGATAGCCAAGCTGCTATCATAGCACTTGACTCCTATATCATTAAGTCCAAACTTGTGTGGGAATGCCTGCAAAAACTTAATGAACTAGGCAGTAGAAACAAAGTAACCCTCTGTTGGATACCTGGTCATGTGGGAATAGAGGGTAATGAAATGGCCGACTCCCTAGCAAGAAAAGGAGCATCAGAATCCTTCATAGGTCCTGAACCATTCTGCGGAATAGGGGATCATACCCTCAAAGAAGAATTCAGGAAACAAGAAAGGGAAAACAGGGCAAGAACCTGGAACAACGCCCATGGAATGAGGCAAGCCAAGAAACTTCTAAGGCAATACAACCGAAAAAGATTCGATGCATGCATCAGCATGAGCAAAAATAACCTCCGTATCCTAACGAGCTTCCTAACGGGGCATTGTAAACTCAAGGAGCACCTAAGGAAACTAGGTATATATGAAGAAGGACTCTGTAGATTCTGCAATGAGTTCAGCGAAATCCCGGAACATGTGCTGGGATCTTGTGGGGCATTGACCCACAAAAGACTGAAATACTTGGGCAAGTACCAATTGTCAGATGAAGAAATACCGTCACTAGATCCAGCTCTCATCCTTAGATTCTTAAAGGAAACTGGATTAGAGAGAGAGCTCTGGGATATACTTCTTCCGCCAAGGCGTAGTAAGAGTGCTTTACCCTCGAAATAATTCCGAAAGGAATCCAAAAACGAGGGGAACTCTAATGAGTGCATGTACCTCCCCGAGGTGTTAGGCCATCTAATTTAACTAACATTCCATATGCAAGCTATGTGGAAGGTATCGACATCATAGAACGCTTCCAGCAAAATTCATCACTGTACATAACATCTATCTTGGCGATTTTAGTGGTGTGGTGAAAGAGTATATATATATATACATAAAATTAAAATAAAATCTACATATGTACATACATATAAAAACATGCCACTTTTTATTTTGAAGATTTGATTTTACTGATACAACTTTGCAATGTCTTCAATAGCACTATACGATCCAAAAATTAATGCAAATATACCGAAACATACAATGAAAATATTTTTCCAAAGAATCCATAAACAAAATCCAAATCCAGTCTCTATACACATTATCGATTCCAATATCACCTAAAATAGATTTTTCGGTATACAATTAAATTACTTTTGCACTTGAGAATATCAATTTAGATTTACCGGTAGTATAAGTCCCAGAATGGAGAAGCAAAATGCGCCAATAAGACCCATGAATGGAGCAATTGAGGGTACAGCAACTGCTAACCCTACCGCACCAACCACCAATAATGTTCTGAAAGAATAAAATGATAAACTTTAAAAAACACACAATTAAGAAATGTAATAATATAGTCGATGGAAGATATTGTGAGAATTATACATATACAATGTATGGAAGTATTGCTAAAAAGTGGAATGGCCGTGTCAAGAGAACAAGAGTCATTCATCTGTAGAGATGAAGAAGAAATGTCTTGGCACGGTAAGGATGCTTAGATACATTCGGAAAAAATTAAGGACAGCGATTCTCCGTCATCACCCTTTTTTTTTCCTTAAACCTCCCTCTCCTCTTCTACTACTGGGTTAGTGGCGTCGACCGAACCGTGGCTAAAACCTACCTACCACTTGTCTCAGACGTATTGATGATCATCTGCTGCAAGAACTTGACAGACAGTTCTATTCTAACTCAGTCGAGTAGCTGCCTACTATACACAGCTTTGGACAGATAAAATACCCAGTTCATGAAGCTAAAAGCCAATCTGATTCAGAGCCAACTCGTGCTTAATGGTCGATTTCCAGAGGAGCTATTCAGAAGCCCTTGAAATTGAAAAGTAGGAGCTTCACAACCGAGTGTGATAGCTACTGAGCTGTGCAGGTACTAATACTTACTTATGTAGGTGGCGCGACAGCTCGGGGTGAACCTGGACCTTCACTAAAAAGCATCCCAGGCCTTACCTAACTGCCTCCAGTTGTGCACTCCAAGTTTGTTTAGGTCCCCTTCTACTTGTGCGTGCCACCTAAGACGAGGTCTTCCTCTACTGCGTTGTCCCTCCGGGTTGGATTCGAAGACTCTACGGGTCGGATCATTTGTGTCCAACATGTCCTAGCCATTTTAAACGACTGATGTGCAATTTTTTGACTAGGTCGATATCACTGTATATAGCTCGTATAGTTCGCCGTTGAATCTCCTCCTCCAAAGCCTGTCAACGCAAACAGGACCAGCAATTTTACGAAGAATCTCTGGAAACGACCGAGGATATCTTCATCCGCTTTTGATAGAGTCCAAGCTTCAGCGCCATAAAACAGGACTAGGATGATTAAGGTCTTATACAGAGTGTCCTTAGTTGTTCGGGATAAGGCTCTACGATTCAATTGCAAAAATTATTTAGAGCAAAGAAACAGTAAGATATCTGACCTGATGTTGTCAGAGCTTCTGATTGACAGCATATACATGTACTTGGTTTGGCCCTCGTTTACCGCTAAACCCATTTTTGCCGCTTCTGTTCCAATACTTGCAAACGCACCAGTTCCTCTGGTGTTGGTTTGTGAGTTTCGCAAAATTTTCTTAAGTATAATGTTGAAGAAATCACATGACTAAGTCCTTTATTGAGGTTGAGGTTCCATTCATCAGACATACTTTCATCCGACCAAATCTTGGAAATAAGTCGATGTATGCTCTCCACCAAGTCATCCCCTGTTGCCTTAAAAAGCTGGGCTGGTAGGCCTTCCGGTCCAGCAGCCTTGTTGGACTTGAGTATAGATATTGCTATCCTCACTTCATTCTGGTCGGGTGGACAGAAGTCTTGATTTTCATCGTCCAGGTTGAATGGTTCATTCTGCCTGACAGCGGAATTTGGGTTGTCGTCACCGTTTAACAGTCTGCAGAAGTGGTTTTTCCATATCCCGAGCACCGACTGTGACTCAACTTCACTTTCTTTGTTCATCTCTACAGGTCTCTGTTCGGTTCTTGTTGCCTTGACACGTGCTTTTTACCTTTTGGTAAAACTTCCGAACATTATTCCAGGAGTATAACCTCTCTAATTCCTCGATCACGCGTTTCTCGTGCTCTCTCTTTTTCCTCTGGAGAAGCCGATGTTCTTACCTCCTCTATTGCCCATAGAGGTCACGAGTCGCTCTCATCCTCCTATGCAGCGCCGCTTCGTAGGCCATCCGGCATTCTTCATCAAACCAGGGGTTTCGTGGGGGTGGTCGGGTAAAACCCAGCACATTAGTTGCGGCGTTTCTGATGGCTTCTTGGCAACGATGCCACTTGATGCTGGCTGCATAGGACTTCTCGAGAGGTTGAGGGATACGTGGTCGACAAAGAGTCTAGCGGTTTGCGGTCATACTTAGGACATTGCTCATATTTCTGGTCGAGGAGCTCGTAGAAACACTATATGCTATATGATGTTAAAATTGTTCTGGGCGATTTTAACGCAAAGCTAAGAAGAGAGGGCATCTTTAGTAGTACTGTCGGAAAGCACAGCCTGCACGACACCACCTCCGATAACGGATTCAGGCTAATTGACTTTGCAGTGGGGCAAAATCTTGTAATAGCTAGCACACGATTCTCACATCTCAATATTCAACCGTTAACGAGATTGATCACATTGCGATCGACGCAAAGCACTCTTCCAGTATGATATCCCAACGTTACAAGGAGCGAACATCGACTCGGACCCAACCTTGTTGTGGCCAAGGCACGGATGTGGACATCCAGAACATCGCGAAGACAAGGAAATACTGTGAGGAAGTTTGACGTCGGAAAGATACAATCGCAACAGATCGCCAGAGTGTTTTGAGATCGAGTGGCCTGTAATCTCTCAAGGGTTCCTATGCCGCCAGCATCAAGTACTGAAGACCAGTGGCTACATTGCCAAAAACCCATTACGGATCCCGTATCTGATGTGATGGGTTTTTTCGACCAGCACAACGAAACCCCTGGTTCGACAAATAATGTCGACAAGCAAATGCGGAATAACAGATGGCATAGAAAGCAGCACTGCATAGAAGGACCAGATGTACTCGCGATCATAGAGCTCGCAGAAGAGAATGGATGAGCACCGGCTTCTCAGAAGGAAAAGGAAGGAGCATGAGAAGCACGCGATTGAAGAAATAGAGAGATGCTATTGCAGGAAGGAGGTTCAGAAATTTTGCCAGAAGGTAGAAAGAACACGTCAAGGCTACAAAGCCAGAATCAATGCCTGCTGGGATAAACAAGGAAACCTAGTAGTAGAATCGCAATCAATGCTGAGGATGTGGAACGATCACTTCTGCAGACTGTATAACGGCGACGATGACTAAAATTCCGCTGTCAGGCAGAATGGACGATGATAACCAACATTTCCGTCCACCCGACCTGGATGAAGTTAAGATAGCGATATCTAAGCTTAAATCCAATAAAGCTACTGCAGCTGATGACCTCACTGCCGAGCTATTCAAAGCAGCAGGGGATGACTTGATAAGAAGCATGCACCAACTCATTTAAAAAATATCGTCGGACGCAAGTATGGCCGATGAATGGAACCTCAGCCCGATCCTCAAGAAAGGAACCCTCTAAACTACGCGAAGTATAGAGGAATAAGTCTTCTCAACGTCGCGGTTGCCTACAAGATCTTATCTGCTATTGTATGTGAACGCTTAAAGCCGTTTGTCAACAATCTGATTGGTCTATAGCAGTGGGGTTTTAAGCCAGAAATGTCCACCATCCACAAAATTTTCACACTACGGCAGATCTTGGAAAAACACAGGAATTTCAAATCGATACACATCAACTTTTTATCGATTTCAAGGCCACCTATGACAGCATCTATAGGGAAGAACTATATAAAACTATGTCTAGTTTTGACATCCCTGCAAAACTCGTCCGGTTGTGCAGGATAGCGATGGAGAATGCGCTCTGCTCCATCTAGGTCGGGAAAGACCTCACCGAGACCTCTGATGTCAAAATAGAATTCAGGCATGGCGACTTCAACATCGTTCCGGGAGAGTCTTCGAATCCACCGCAGATGGACGACGCAGTAGAGGAAGACTTCGCCTAAAGTGGCGCGCTCGAGCGGAAAGGGACCTCAGCCAACTTGGTGTGCGAAACTGGAAGCAGCTGGCTAAAGATCGAGCTGGCTGGAGAGGTTTGTTGGTTGAGGCCCAGGTCCACCCCGGACTGTAACACCACCTAAGTAAACTCAAAATTTAAGGCCCAAGTTATGGTAACATATGGACAGACGAAAATGGCTAAAGCGTCTTCGATATTGATGCTCGAATATCACGAATAATATCTATTTCGATTAGTCCTGTATATTACAGTATATAACCCAAAACCAGGAAGCTACAACTAGGACGAGATCAGGAGAAACAAAAAGCTGCACCGAAGAAGGACAAAACCAGCATGTAATCGTGACTGTGGCGGAGAGCATTCACCCTCTTCCAACCAGGAATTAGTGAGCAGTGTTAAGGAGGATATTAAGACCCCAAGTGCAAGGATTAAATAGGGGAGACCGGGTCAGACCCGAGTGCGGACGTCCAACCCACACTCGGGCCGATTGCAGGTACGTCCAAAAGAGCCAGGCTCAACGACACCCTTTCCACGGCTTCGAACATCCGGAAAAAGTCCCAAGATTTTCAGTGACGACTGTAACTGGCCAACAAGTAGCCGTAGTAGATTATGGCAATCCTTAACGGAAACTCACTGAGGATCAATGGCGGCTAATCGAAATCAGAATCTTAGACGAGGTAAACGATATCATTGTCAAAAATAACGGACATCTCCCACTTTTTGGTACTCTCAATACCATTAAAAGTTTTAAGATGATCACCTGTGAAGATGGACACACTCTCACAAGGCTCGACCACAAGATCATCGAAGTTCTGATGGAAATTCTCTTTCAAAACCTTATAGAAACCATAGAAGAACTAACTGGGATATTTTTAATATGGATGTGGAGATTAAGGCAAGAACACACTAGACGAATACTATGTCTGAAAGGCTCTCGGAAAGGCTCTTGAAAAGGCATGTCCACTAAGAAAGTCGAGGAAAAGCAAGAAGACTCCTCCATGGTGGACAAAGGAAGTATACAACATTAGGAAAGAAAAAAGAATACTTTTCAATGTTGCAAAATATTCAAAAACGGATTGGGACTAGGAGCGATACAAATCCAGTTAAAGAAAATTCAGACTCAACGAGCAAAACGTTGTTCATGGAGAACCTTCTGTAGAGAGCACTATTGAATCGGTTAGGCTTAGAAAAGTCCTTACCAAGAAACTGGGCTCTCTTAAAGACTCTATATTTTATATTATACAACAAATTTGTAACCAAGAGTAATAACGCACTGCACTTAACGCAAAAGTTCTCAACACGTTTACAGTAGGCTACCATGTTTGACATGAACAGACAGGCTGCATAGCCGGTTATGCACGTATGTTGAGTGCGGTGTACATATGAAAAACTTGTATTTATCTATATTTATATATCACAGTTAATCACTATTGAAATAAAATGCACGACTGGGTCGTACGTACTTGCACCTCATAATCTCATAAGCACTGAAATTCAAGTCTTGTTTTTCTTACACATGAGGCCTTAAAAACTGGGCGTGCCATTTTGCATTTTGGATGGAATTGATAACACTGAACTGATGTTATACATATTCTTTTCTTTTGTAAAAACGCTCTCAAAATGTAGGCGTGGCCATATACAATGTTCAAATGAATTATAGAGAACTTCAAGGCCTATTAATTTTGTTTTAACAAATTTTTTTCGATTTCTAGTAAAAATGTTGAAGAAGATAATTTTTTTAAAGTGGGCATGGCAAGTTCAAAACTTGGTACGTGATATCTTTGCATTTGTCATACCCACCTCAGATAGTAATTTTAAGTCCGAAAAACAGTCTATTTATAAATTATACGCACTTTTCGTGCAAAACGTGGTGTGCCATCTAAAAGCATATATCGAAATTAACTCAAATATGAAATTTTATCAAAATTGTTGAAGCTGTATTCGAGAAAATCTATTTTTGGTGAAGTCGGGCTTAAGTACTCTTAATTTTGAGGTTAGAATGAAAATTCCAATTCCGTCTTTAAGGATCATCCTACAGACACCATATATAAAGCTTAAATCAAATCCGTCCAGCCGTTTAGGCTGTAGTCAAATATACAGACAAACAGACTGACCGACAGACCGACAGACCGACAGGCAGATAGACAAACAGACAGACAGACAGACCAACAGACAGGCAGACAGACAGACGCGGAATTGGCGGACCCACTTTTTTGGACTTATCCATCATAGTAATTTCAAGTTTGATTAAAATCCCAAATTCGAGATTTTTCACGAAACCAATACTTGCCCTATAGTACATATGTACATATGTATACATAGGTATGATTGCAAGTAAAAATAGGAGAGCATTAAAAAAAGACAATTTATTTAAGGTATCCTTGAAAATACTTCAACCAAAACATATGATAATCATTCGCAAGTATTTGTTGTAAATTGTTTGCAATTGTAAATAATGTTACTTCAACTAAAGAAAATAGACCATAGTAGTAAATTTTATAAGAACAGAAACTTCAGTTAGGAACTACATACACAGATTTCACTATGACTATTACTATGTACATATGTACATATCTAAATGTAAACTTACCTTACGACATAGTTAGCAAATACAGGCCTATTTGTATAATTATCCTTTACAGCATCCCATGCGATTTCCAGAATAACAGTAAACTGCAAACCAAAAGTACAATACATTGCTAACGCGATGCATAGCTTTACAAGTTGAGCGGGCCTATAAATAGAGATTTGTTTATGTCAACAAACTGAGTTACACTTTAAATTTTTAAAATTCACCATTCATGGCTTGGTAAATTCAATGTAATTGATTCTTCTGTATGCGGACCATAACGCCAATAACCCAGGAATCCAAGCATTATGCAAAGAACAGTCAAAACGATCATTCCGAGGGAAAGTACTCCACAAATTCCAAGAAAATGAGTAGGAGTTCTCATACTATTTTCCAATGGCATCATCATACCAATGGCCTCCATTGCAAATATGCTTATGGCAAAAAAGCTTGGCAAGTTATCAAACTTTAAGTAATCTCTGTCACCAATGGATGGCAGCTCTATTACCATATAAACTACAGTTATTAATATACCTAGGAACACGAGCAAGTTAGCCACCATTGATATAGGAGCTAAGTTTTTAAGATCGGGTACCCATGTTAACAAAATTAATGGAATAAGAAATAATGCGATCAAAACGCGAATATTATATTCTTCACCTGTCCAATACTCTAACACCTACAAATAAAGAAATATTATTCCAATTCCATCGATTTGATCAAATCTCACTTGTTGAAAGTTTCTAGCAATTACAACTGTGTACACGGAGCAAGTCCCAAAGTATGTTAGGAACATTCCATTAATAACAAAATACTTTATGCAATTAGTAAGCGATTGTGCCCATTGTGGGCCGTTCATAAACACCCCTACCGTTACTTCAGAAAATGTCATCTTGGATTTTTGTTCTTTGTAATATAACGCGTGCGCACATTTTACCTAAAATAAAAAAAGAAAAAAATGCATTTATTGGGTACTTTATGCACATGTACATATGTATGTAAATGTGTAAACGTCATTGCTGCATTGTTAAGGCACATTCGGAAATGTAAAC
The DNA here is from genome assembly GCA_905220385.1 of Xylota sylvarum. Lineage (NCBI taxonomy): Eukaryota > Metazoa > Arthropoda > Insecta > Diptera > Syrphidae > Xylota > Xylota sylvarum. The sequence continues at coordinate 40,508,203 of LR999959.1, forward strand.
TTTGCGCAGATTATGCAAGGCAAAGCATTCGAAAATGAATACACGGTAAAGCAAACAATTCTAAATCGTAGTAGCGCAAATATAAATATTAGAGATGTAATGGATATCCGGTTAGTATCTGTTATCCGGCTATAAGGCCACTTTTTATACCCAGTCCTAAGGGTATATTAAGTTTGACACATAGTTTGTAACATAGAGAAATAATCGAGATAGATTCTAAAAAGTATACATATATATTCTTGATCAGCACCAATAGCGAAATTGATTGAGCGATGACCGTCCGTCCGTCCGTCTGTATGTCACCGCTTTTTGGTCCTTAAATTTTGAGCTAGGACGATGAAATTTCATATCTGGTCTTCTCGGTACTGCGAAAGTGAAAATTTTAAACAGCATTGGAACAGAGATTTAATGCCGTGCACTTCTGGACTCTGGATCACAGCTCAATCTTATCAGCGATCGGCTTGGTTTAACATCAGCACCTACTAACTTGCTTATTCAAGGGGCTCACAAGATGAAGGGGCCAGATATCACCTAGGAGCTGATGTTGTACAGCAGAACTTCTACGTTAATAATGTTATGACAGGAGCAGATAGCATGATCACAGCTCGTGATATGCAGTCACAACTTGTGCTATTGTTCAGCATGGCAGGCTTCAACCATCCTCAGCTACTTAATGGTATCGCACCAGAGGATCAAGGAGTGCAATTAAACTTCTCCGACGAAAAGGATTCATCCATTAAATCACTTGGATTGATATGGTTATCGAAAACCGACTACTTCTGTTTAGAAATTAGAGTTGTCAAAGTAGAATATGCACAAACTAAATGCTGCGAGCACAATGTGTTGCTGAAGCTAAAGTATGAAAAGTAGCTGCAGCACAAGTTGAGTCAACTTCTACTTTCGAACGTGCATGCATTTTTATACAAATCCCCAGCCGATACTTGCAAAAAAAATGGAAGAGTCTAAGGGATTGCTGCTCAAGAGACTTCAATAAGAAGCTAACCTCTGGCCAGGGTACTGACGAACCGGAATCCAACTGGAAATATCGCGCTCAAATGGAATTCGTTAGGGAACACATGAAACCCAGAATGTAAGTACATATGTATGTGTTGAGACTAGAACAATCGTATTTACACAATTGTTTATCTTTATAGCACAAAAAGTAATTTTTCAGGATCATCAAGCGAAAATGTAGTTGAAGATGGTGGCAACGAATCAATCCCAGAGACTCCCAGCACTATAGTCGATGAACAATTCTTGTTCTGTTCCTCTAGCCCAAAAACACCTGATTTTGAAAATTGGATGATTTCATCAAATCTGAATTTGGAATCTACGTTCATATGCACTATGGAGACAATGCAGGAGTTCCTGACCAAACCTCGGAAAACTGCAGCAATTGCACCTGCTTCTTTGGATTAGGATGAAGCAGAGCTCTTTTGCAAGTCCCTGGTAAAAAAACTCAAAAGTTTTCCTAGGGATATTAAGAACGAACCAAAGTTAGGAATGTTGCAATATTTAAACGCAATTGAAAATCAGCTCCCTAATAATGTACCTTAAAAATGTGAAACAGTGCCTTATATCATACCTATACATAGTTCAATAAAAACCATATTTTAATATAAAATACTAAAATGTTTTATATTTTCGAACGTTTAGCAATCAGTGTGGTTGAAAAGGCACTCGGCCTTCATTTAGAAAATAGTTCGTTAATGTTCTACGAATTTCGAAAGCTTGTTCTGCTCGATTGTTGCTTCCACATCTTCGGATTGACAATAAATCGCGGCTTTCTGTCGCCACATTCCATCGATTCGTTGACCTTCATCATCATATCATCATATAATCACAATATCTTTCCGGGCAGTACGACTTGGAATTGTAAAGTGTGTCAGTTATTTTAATAAAGTTGTGGAGTTAGTACAAGCAAGTACGATTTTATCCGCATTTTACGGATGAAATTCAATGCATTTATTCAATATTCTCTAACGTGCAGTCAATATATCAAAAGTATTTTCAATTACGCGCCGTGCTCGTGAAAGTCTGTAATTGAAAACTTCTTTAGGCGTATCCAAAAGAATGCTGGGATAGGGACTCATCAAATTATCCCGAAATGAAAATGCACTGTCAGCAACGAAGTAAAATGGCACCACCTTTTGGGAATTAGGAAGTTTTTCAGAAGGAGGCAACGTCGTTTAAGAAAATTCTTTTACCAAAGGCAGAGCTTCGGAAAATTCGGCTACCATATGCTTCTACATCAACAGCTGTGAATGTGTAGTTGGTATCACATATTGCAAGTAGGACAATGCGGAAGTAATCCTTCTAATTTACATATTTTGAACCGGCGGCGGACATTTGATCTCAACGTGTTTCCCGTCAATACTTCCAACGCATTGAGGCATATGCCAACGATCTGCAAACTCGGCACTTATTTTTTTCCAATCTTCGGTATTTAACTCTGGCATGTACACCGGTGATAGTACCTCCCAAAATACTTGACACACTTCCACTATAATTTTTCGTACCGTAGATACGCCCATCCGGAAAGACCACGCTAAATAATGTGGTGAAACTCCTTGCGACAAGTACCTGAATAAACTGCATATGGTAGAAGTATTATTTTTTTGTTGTTTTGTACGACTTACATTAAAGTTACTACCATTCTGCACTCAGGACTTATTGGCTTTCTGATGTAGGTCTTTTTTAATTTTTCTTTGACTAAAGACAGTAGTAAACCATACTGCAACCTGGTCAACCTTGTTGACTTGAAGAACAGGTCATCATCGTTATCTTTTATAAATTTGAACGTGGTTTCGAAGAATCCTTTGGTACTTCTCTCCTGATATAAAGGACGTACCCACCACCTACGGCTCTTGTACTTTACAAGCTTCAAAGAAAGGTAGCACGTCTGCAGTACCAAAGCAATAAATGCAATTTCTCCTTCATCGGTCATTATGATATACACAAATGTATGTAGCAAATTAACAAAAAATAAAAATAAACGAAACACTGCGAAATTATTTTTATTTTTTGACAGAAAACACCGTTGTTGCGCTGCTCATTGTGGACATGCCTTACTACTTTAGTGAACGACTTTTTTGACAGTTTGTACTGCAGCGACTTCATCTGCTGCAGCTATTTTCCATTGTGTTCGGGCAGTAAAGCTTCTCTTCTGTAGTTATCGTTGGTGCTTCCCCACACTGTACTTTGTGCATTAGCATCGCAACCAATCACTAGAGAGACTCGACCTCTTTTGTTGGGGGAGGCTCTAGGGAGTCGTATGGCAGGTATACCGATGCTATGACAAAACTGCTCGCACCTGCTCCTACTCGCACAGCGACAAGGTCAAGGACACACAGTTGTGGCAGCATAAGCGCTTAAACTCCGTGCCTCACCAGTATACAAGATTTAGCTCTTTCACTAGATCGCAAATAGTATAAAGTGGCAATACTTTCAGGTAAACCTCTAATCCTTCAATTGAAGATCCAGGGCTCCTGTAACAAGGCAATATCAATCGATTCCTCCACAAAGCACCTGATCAGCATTGCTGATGCAGCTTTGCTATACTGAAGGTTCAATTGAATCACCATAAGTTTTTCCCGGTTGACCTCATATCAATGAGGTCCATCACTTCTAACGTTGTTTGCTTTATGCAAAGCCATTAAGCCAAAAATGAGATTCATGGCTGAAGATGATGCTTCGGTGAAATTCACGTTTTTCTTAAAATTTTTGCCCAATCGGAGAAGTTTCGGCGCTTTAAATGATTAAGAGTTTCAGTTTTTGAGTAAGTTTGATCGTGTAAAAATGCAGGCCAGGATCTTTACCCAAAATTCGCTACAATGTAGACTAAGAGATTACTCTATGTGGAATCGATTGATTTGAACTTCACTATGAAAAAAAATTACTTTTTGACCTTGAGAAATCATAAAAAAAATTAAAGGTGCATTTGTATTAAAACACAAAATTATTATGCCCCTATTGATAAATCCTTTACAAGCAAATGCTAAAACCGGTGTGGACGCAAGGTATACAACCTTGGGGTTGTATTAAGAAAACAAATGCATTTATTACTTACTTACTTAGGTGGGGCTACAGTTCGGGGTAAACCTGAGCCGCCACTAACAAGCATCTCCAGTTAACCCGATCCTTAGCTAATTGCCTCCAGTTGCGCACTCCAAGTTTGTTGTGGTCTCCTTCTACTTCTGCGCGCACCTGAGGCTAGATCTTCCTCTACTGCGTTGTCCCTCCGGGTTAGATTCGAAGACTCTATATGCCGGATTATTTATGTCAATCCGCTCTACATGTCCTAGCCATCTTAAACGACTGATGCGAATTTTTTTGACTAGGTCGATGTCGCTGTACAGCTCGTATAGTTCGTGGTTGAATCTCCTCCTCCAAAGGCCGACAACGCAAACGGGACTGAAAATGTTGATAGAGTCCAAGCTTCAGCGCCATAAAACAGGACTACGATGATTAAGGTCTTATACAGAGTCTCGTTAGTTGTTCGGGATAGGGCTCTACTACTCAATTGCCTTTTTAGACCAAAGAAACAGCGATTGGCAAGAGTTACTCTTCGTTTAATTTCTGCTGTGTTGTTGTTAGAATTTATAGCAGAACTGAGGTAGACAAAGTCCCTTACTACCTCAAAGTTATAGCTGTTGATTGTGACCTTGATTTACAACGGGACCTTGATCTGATGTTGGACCTTGATTTGAAGTTGGACCTTGATTTACAGCGGAACCTTGATTTTCACAGGTTGCTGGGTTCCAAGCGACTAGGTTAATTACCATCACGTTATGGAAGAGGAGTAGCTGCCAGATTTTTGCTCGTAGAAGAGAATGGATGAGCACCGGCTTCTCAGAAGGAAAAGGAAGGAGCATGAGAAGCACGCGATTGAAGAAATAGAGAGATGCTATTGCAGGAAGGAGGTTCAGAAATTTTGCCAGAAGATAGAAAGAACACGTCAAGGCTACAAAGCCAGAATCGATGCCTGCTGGGATAAACAAGGAAACCTAGTAGTAGAATCGCAATCAATGCTGAGGATGTGGAACGATCACTTCTGCAGACTGTATAACGGCGACGATGACTAAAATTCCGCTGTCAGGCAGAATGTACCATTCAACCTGAACGATGATAACCAACATTTCCGTCCACCCGACCTGGATGAAGTTAAGATAGCGATATCTAAGCTTGAATCCAATAAAGCTACTGTAGCTGATGACCTCACTGCCGAGCTATTCAAAGCAGCAGGGGATGACTTGATAAGAAGCATGCACCAACTCATTTAAAAAATATCGTCGGACGCAAGTATGGCCGATGAATGGAACCTCAGCCCGATCCTCAAGAAAGGAACCCTCTAAACTACGCGAAGTATAGAGGAATAAGTCTTCTCAACGTCGCGGTTGCCTACAAGATCTTATCTGCTATTTTATGTGAACGCTTAAAGCCGTTTGTCAACAACCTGATTGGTCTATAGCAGTGGGGTTTTAAGCCAGAAATGTCCACCATCCACAAAATTTTCACACTACGGCAGATCTTGGAAAAACACAGGAATTTCAAATCGATACACATCAACTTTTTATCGATTTCAAGGCCACCTATGACAGCATCTATAGGGAAGAACTATATAAAACTATGTCTAGTTTTGACATCCCTGCAAAACTCGTGCGGTTGTGCAGGATAGCGATGGAGAATGCGCTCTGCTCCATCTAGGTCGGGAAAGACCTCACCGAGACCTCTGATGTCAAAAAAGAATTCAGGCAGGGCGACTTCAACATCGTTCCGGGAGAGTCTTCGAATCCACCGCAGATGGACGACGCAGTAGAGGAAGACTTCGCCTAAAGTGGCGCGCTCGAGCGGAAAGGGACCTCAGCCAACTTGGTGTGCGAAACTGGAAGCAGCTGGCTAAAGATCGAGCTGGCTGGAGAGATTTGTTGGTTGAGGCCCAGGTCCACCCCGGACTGTAACACCACCTAAGTAAACTCAAAATTTAAGGCCCAAGTAATGGTAACATATGGACAGACGAACATGGCTAAAGCGTCTTCGATATTGATGCTCGAATATCACGAATAATATCTATTTCGATTAGTTCTGTATATTACAGTATATAAAAACAAACCCAAAACCAGGAAGCTACAACTAGGACGAGATCAGGAGAAACAAAAAGCTGCACCGAAGAAGGACAAAACCAGCATGTAATCGTGACTGTGGCGGAGAGCATTCACCCTCTTCCAACCAGGAATTAGTGAGCAGTGTTAAGGAAGATATTAAGACCCCAAGTGCAAGGATTAAATAGGGGAGACCAGGTCAGACCCGAGTGCGGACGTCCAACCCACACTCGGGCCGATTGCAGGTACGTCCAAAAGAGCCAGGCTCAACGACACCCTTTCCACGGCTTCGAACATCCGGAAAAAGTCCCAAGATTTTCAGTGACGACTGTAACTGGCCAACAAGTAGCCGTAGTAGATTATGGCAATCCTTAACGGAAACTCACTGAGGATCAATGGCGGCTAATCGAAATCAGAATCTTAGACGAGGTAAACGATATCATTGTCAAAAATAACGGACATCTCCCACTTTTTGGTACTCTCAATACCATTAAACGTTTTAAGATGATGACCTGTGAAGATGGACACACTCTCACAAGGCTCGACCACAAGATCATCGAATTTCTGATGGAAATTCTCTCTCAAAACCTTATAGAAACCATAGGAGAACTAACTGGGATATTTTTAATATGGATGTGGAGATTAAGGCAAGAACACACTAGACGAATACTATGCCTGAAAGGCTCTCGGAAAGGCTCTTGAAAAGGCATGTCCACTAAGAAAGTCGAGGAAAAGCAAGAAGACTCCTCCATGGTGGACAAAGGAAGTATACAACATTAGGAAAGAAAAAAGAATACTTTTCAATGTTGCAAAATATTCAAAAACGGATTGGGACTAGGAGCGATACAAATCCAGTCAAAGAAAATTCAGACTCAACGAGCAAAACGTTGTTCATGGAGAACCTTCTGTAGAGAGCACTATTGAATCGGTTAGGCTTAGAAAAGTCCTTACCAAGAAACTGGGCTCTCTTAAAGACTCTATATTTTATATATTTACAACAAATTTGTAACCAAGAGAAATAACGCACTGAACTTAACGCAAAAGTTCTCAACAGTAGACTAGTAGTAGTCTACAGTAGACTACGTATGTTGAGTGCGGAGTACATATGAAAAACTTGTAATCTAGTAGATATTTATCTACATATATTTATATATCACAGTTAATCCCTATTGAAGTAAAATGCACGACTGGGTCGTATGTACTTGCACCTTATAATCCCATAAGCACTGAAATTCAAGTCTTGTTTTTCTTACACATGAGGCCTTCAAAAGTGGGCGTGCCGTATTCGAGAAAATCTATTTTTAGTGAGATCGGGCTTAAGTACTCTTAATTTTGAGGTTAGAATGAAAATTCCAATTCCGTCTCTAAGGATCATCCTACAGACACCATATATAAAGCTTAAATCAAATCCGTCCAGCCGTTTAGGCTGTAGTCAAATATACAGACAAACAGACTGACAGACCGACAGGCAAACAGACAAACAGACAAACAGACAGACAGACAGACCAACAGAATTGGCGGACCCACTTTTTTGGACTCTCCATCATAGTAATGTCAAGTTTGATTAAAATCCCAAACCCAATACTTGCCCTATAGTATATATGTATGTACACATATGTATAGGTATAGTTGCAAGTAAAAATAGGAGAGCATTAAAAAAAGACAATTTATTTAAGGTATCCTTGAAAATACTTCAAACAAAGCATATGATAATCATTCGCAAGTATTTGTTGTAAATTGTTTGCAGTTGTAAATAATGTTGTTTCAACTAAAGAAAATAGACCATAGTAGTAAATTTTATAAGAACAGAAACTTCAGTTAGGAACTACATACCCCTTTCCCTCCATGGAATCACAATTGTGAGTTTCAGAATTTTGTCTGCCAAATGAGCTAAAATTTATTTACTTGGTTCACTCCCGCACCAAACAAATGTGAATTTACCAAATATTTATTTCCAGGTATTTTGGGGCCGATTGAGGTTCATTTATGTGTACCGTTCGACCTGTCAACAGCGCAATTCGCGACTGTTCCGTTCCGTCATCAAATATTATTAATACAATATTCAGTTAAATAGTTTCCTAAATTTGTTTTGCTAATTATTCATCTCTAAATATCAGGTATTAGTTATAAATTGTTTTTGATTGAGATTTTACAGTGAATAAGTGTCTTTTGCATTGTTAAGTTCGATTTTCACATTTGTGAGCTTCAAAGGCTATCCTGCGTCTGTAAAACGGGCGCCCTTAGAACTACTCCTACAGCTGCATTAGACACTTTACTTCATCTTCTTCCTGTTGATATCTTTGGGAGGATGTGCTGGGTTCCAGGCCATAGGGATATTCCAGGCAGAGCGGACGAGCTAGCTAAAGAAGGTGCAGACCGGGACCTCCCTGACAATAGGGATGTACCGTCAGCACCTATTAAATAGATAAAATTCCAATTAGATACCGCAGCCATAAGTATGGCAAATAGTAAGTGGAACAATATCAGCACATGTCTCACTCCTAGGCAAATCTGGCCAGAGCTAGATTGTAGGAAAACTAGTAGACTTATTTCCAGCAATAGGATCAATCTTATAAAGATAGTTGGCGTCCTCACAGGACACTGTCTGGTAGGCAGGCATGCTAAAAGACTTGGTGCCCCCTTCAACGATTTTCGTAGGAACTGAACTGTTGAGACGAGGAAGAGGAGGAAACCATGATACATCTTCTGTGCACCTGTCCTGTTCTATCGGTCTTGAGAAGGAAAACCTTAGGGGAATACTTCTTCGAAGATCTAAACGATCTAGCCAGACTAGACTTAGGCAAGATTAGGAGCTTTGTCACCAGGTCAAACTGGTTTAACGATTAAACAACGAACCACACACGTTCGGCATGGGTCTATACCGAAAATGGTTGCCCTGCCTTCTGTCCCATCCGGGAAGTCTCAATGACGGTCTCCGGTGCTGGTAATCCGGTTTTTCCACAATGGAGCTCCGTTTTGGTCTAAGTGTGTCCCTGCTAAGCGGGGACAACCACACAACCCAACCCAATCTATAAGACCATTGCACAATACTTCATAGATATGTTTACATAAATACCCGCCTGCTTGGGGTCACTGTTGGATTTGGTGTATGTAAGTACGAGGTTGGGTATGTGCAAAGTTTCTTTAAATCCATGTGAAACATGCTAAACATGGATATAAATGAACTTCGCATACACCCATCTTCGTACCTACTCCAAATCCAACAGTGACCCCAAGCAGGGGGTTTGCAGGGTTCGCTGCGTTACACATATTTCATCTATTTTTTTTTCTTGTGCAGATTGTGGAATTATGATCCCATAAACATATTTAATTGTGAATTTATGATCCGATGAAATGTGTAATTATGACTCACTTTAATGGGTCATAAATCTACAATCGATTTTGACTTGAAATTTGAATTTGAAATAAGGGAACGCTAGGCAAATCAAGAAAACGCCAACTTATCAAAAGGCGAAAAAATAATTGCGGAATAATTAATACACAAATTTCTTAAATCCAAATAATTACAAGCCTAAAAAAAATTTGCCAAATAAAAAATGCGAAAAAAACAAAATGCGAGTTGTTGAAAAGCGAAATAACAAAATGCGAGAAAATACAGGGAATTGTTCCATACCCGATTTACACCTAAGCTCGGATAAAACAAATCCAAAATTATAAAATAAATAAATGCAATAAAATAAATTTTGTATGATAGTTAACTTTATACTTACCAAAACGTATGCACAGTGTCCGCAAATTAATCCCGTTAACAGTGAAGTACCTATGCCTAGCAAAAGACCAGTGTACATAAACGCTATTGGCATTGACAGGATACCCGTTCCAAGTGTTGCCTTTACTAAATGGATCATCGACTGACAATCACTAAGTAAAAATACGAATTGGAAAAATCGTTTTAATATTTGTAAGCGTGTCCGCGCACTCGCAACTTTTCATCTCGCCGATTAAATACTTAACTCAATTAAAAGTTCCCGCACAGATCTCCCAATCGCCTACTGGAAACTAAATAGTTGATTTAATTGAGTTTTAAAAAATCGATTTTGAAAGCTGCTAGTGGCTGTCCCCTGATTTTAAGAAATCGAATAAATCAGACAATTTTGAGTTCATCTGTTGATAAGTAAAAGACTGCTAATAAATGGACAACCTTTCAAATTGTTTTGACAATTTGAAAAAAAACATCATAAAAAAATTTATGAATTGTTTCCACATGAGCATGGAAAGTTTTGATTAATCTTTCGGTTGTGGTAGGACCTCGTATACTACGAATGGCTGTAACACAGAAAATATTGGTAACATCTAGAGCTAGAGAGCTATCGAGGTTACAGATCGAGTCTTAAGTAATACGGCATTCGCGATGAAACCGGCACAAAAGACTTAATAAAGTAAAAAAAACATTATTAATTAGCTTGATGAACAACTTAATTAAATCAACTTTTTAATCACCAGTTTGCAGATTCATGTCTGAACATGCAGTCTATTTTCACTTGCAATAGTTTAGTCGCGCTCAAAATCGAATCGGTTGGGTTTTTTTAGTCACCTCGACTAAATAATCGCCAATATGCTATTATGCATAATAGGCGTGTTTTTTTAGCTTATAAAACTTATCGGAGCTAAGAAAATTTATCATAGCAATTTGGTAGCTCTCTGCGTAATGACATTTCTCATGTCTTTTTTTTTGGTTTATTTGTAGAAACATCGGTCGGTTTAGAAAAATATAACAAAAATAAGACGCCAAAAATGTTGTTTTTAGTTGTTTTTTTCTTTGTTTCTATAATGACATTGCCAACACCCGATGTCGTTTTTTCTCCAAGCCCATATGGGCTTGCAACAAATCGCACAGTTTTTATCGCGGCTAAGGAAATAACCTTATATAAATAAATTTCGAATTCTATATATGCTTAATTGTGCATAGGGGTAACTTCCCGACCACGGAAAAACTAAATAGTTCCGAAAAACGTACAAGCCTCGGATATGGACGACCCCAGCAATCGACCTTCGGATCTGCACGTGGAATGTTCGGACCCTTAACAGGCCGCGTGCAGCCGAAGAATTAGCAGAGACCCTAGTCTGCTATAAGGCAGACATCACCGCCATCCAGGAAGTGCGATGCGATGGGCCGGGTAAAAAAAGGATAAAAAACTGTGACATCTATTACGGTGATTGCTATAGAGAGCAGAAACAGCGCTTATTCGGATGTGGATTTGTCATAAGCGCCAGACTTAGGCAAAAAGTCTTAAGCTTTCAACACGTGAGCGAACGACTTATGACAATCCGCATCAAGGCTAAATTCGCCAACATAAGCCTTATATGCGCTCACGCTCCCACCGAAGACTGGACGACGCCACCAAAGAATATTTCTAAGAGCTCCTCGACAAAACCTACGAGCAATGCCCTAAATATGGCGTTCTAGGCGATTTTAACGCCAAGATAGGAAAGGAGGACATCTTTGGTAGGACGATTGGTAAGCACAGCCTCCACGACACCACGTCCGGAAACGGACTTAGGCTTATTGACTTCGCTGCGGGGCGAAACGTCACCATAGTAAGCACACGGTTTCCGCATCTCAATATCCACAAGGGGACTATGCCGCCAGCATCAAATGCCGAGGACCAATGGCAAGACTGCCAACATGCCATCAGGCTGGTAATCCGAGCTGTTCAAGGCAGCTGGAAATGACCTGGTAGAGAGCATACACCAACTCATTTCTAAAATTTGGTCAGATGAATGTATGCCTGGTGAATGGAATCTCAGCACCGTTTACCCGATCCACAAGAAAGGAGACCCCCTAAATCGCGCCAATTACAGAGGTATCAGTCTCCTCAACATCGCATAAAAGATCCTATCTGCCATATTGTGTGAGCGTCTGAAACCCTTCGCAAACAACCTGATTGGGCAATATAAGTGTGGTTTCAGACCAGGAAAGTCCATCATCGATCAAATTTTCACACTTCGGCAGGTCCTGGAAAAAACTCAAGACGTCCAAATCGATATCCATTATCTTCATGGATTTTAAGGCCGCATTTGACAGCATCTATAGAGACGAACTATACAGAGCCATGTCTAGTTTTGGCATCCCCGCCAAACTCGTTCGCCTGTGCAGGATGACGTTAGAGAATTCTCGTTGCTCCATCAAGCTCGGTAACGATCTTACCGAGACCTTTGATGTCAAAAAAGGATTTGGACTAGGTGACGCGCTGTCATGTGACTTTTTTAACATCATAAGTACTTGAAAGAATGGTGCGAAACACCGGAGGCACAATCTTTCAAAAGTCTGTGCAATTACTAGCTTACGTCAACGACATTGAAATTATTGCTAGAACACAGCGGGCTGTCACCGGTGCGTTCGCTAGTATTGCAACAGAGGCTGCCAAAATGGGTTTAGCTGTAAACGAGTGCAAAACGAAGTATATGCTGTCAACAAGAAGGGGCAGAACGGACAGAACGTCACAATCGACAGCTATAAATTTGAGGTAGAAAGGATATTTGTCTACCTTGACTCTGCTATTAATTCTGACAATAACATCTCGGCAGAAATAAAACGAAGAATAACTTTTGCTAATCGCTGTTTCTTTAGGCTGAGAAGGCAATTGAGTAGTAAGGCCCTATCCCGAACAACTAAGAAGGCTCTATATAAGACCTTCATCATCCCAGTCCTCCTTTACGGCGCTGAAGCATGGACTTTATCGAAAGCGGATGAATATATTCTTGGTCGTTTCGAGAGAAAAAAATCCTTCGTAAAATATTCGGTCCCGTTTGCGTTGACGGGTTTTGGAGGAGAAGATTCAACAACTAACTATACGAGCTTACAGCGACATCGACCTAGTCAAAAAACTGCGCATCAGTCGTTTGAGATGACTAGGACATGTAGAGCGAATGGACACCAGTGCTCCGGTCCGCAGAGTCTTCGAATCAAACCCGGAGGGACAACGCAGTAGAGGAAGACCTCGCCTTAGGTGGCGCACACTAGTTGAAGGGGACTTGAACAAGCTTGGAGTGCGCAACTGGAGGCAGTTAGATACGGATCGAGCTAACTGGAGAGGCTTGTTAGTTGAGGCCCAGGTTCACCCCGAACTGTAGCGCCACCTAAGTAAGTAAGTATATATGCTTAATTGTTGGTGTATTTAATATAATAAATATTTTCTATGCACACAGCTGGTCCAAAAAATAGGTGTGAAGAATTTTTTTTTACGCTTAAATTTTTTAATAATTTTCTTAAATTGAAGGGCTGAGTTCCAAAATGTAAAAAAAAACATACAGAAAAGCTACAATCCGTCTGGAACGGATCGTATGATACCCTATCTTCCATCCTATCGAGCCCCTATAAAGCGGGCGTAGTCGTATTGCATTTTCTTCACTGAATTACGATGATAACTTCGAACGTTTGAGGATGTTACAAAAAAAATTTTAAAATGTTATCAAATTTTCATTATACATTAAATAAATGATATGATTGTTGTTTAGGAAGAAACATTAGGTTGCTGATTCAATTCCGACTGTTAGTTGTTACCTTTTACCTTTTTCGCTAAAATTTCATATCTGGACTTCTGATGGAAAGATATAGTAGAAGTGTAAATTTTTTTTACATCCGCTCACTGCCACGCCTACTTTTTTATATCTTCACTAAATTATATGAAACCGAAAAATTTTGTTAAGTCCAAATATTTAGGTATTCAGATTCCCTACAATTAACTCATACAAAAGTTTTGGCACCGACCACTTTTTGGGGGCGTTTTCATCAAAAAACCGATTTTGCAATTTGGCCACGCCCACTTTATTGAAAGAAGGATAAGGTATCATACGATCCGTTCCAGATGGATTGTAGCTGTGCTGTATGTTTTGTCATGTTGTTAATACGAAAAATAGGGTCGACACCATACCATGAAAAGCAGCCCCACACCATGATATTTCCAATTTCGTGCTTAACGGTTTTCTATGTATAGCGAAGGTGGTAATCTTTTGCTTTTGGTAGCCTAACATTTCGTCCACAATTCGAAGAGAATACATAAATTTATTTTTGTCTCGTCACTCCAAAGGATGTTATGCCATAAAAACAGAGTGCATTTGACCAGCTGTGTATATATGTATAAAAGACCAAGAAACATGCCTAAATAATAGTGGGTTCTACTTTCGTAATTCAAAAGGTGCTAAGTTGCGGGCACGCTTTATGTATTCCTTAACTATTTGGCTTACCTTATGGAATTTTCTAATGTGAGTCGATCTGCAAACGGATCATATCCTTTACTATCAGCCATTTTTTCTTATCTAGATGGGAAATAATAAATAATTAAAGATTTTCTCAGAAGTAAAATAAAGTATATACATACGTATATATGTATGTACGAGTATATTGTAATATTCTTGCTAGAGTTCGGAACATAAAACCGTTCCGTAAATGATTGAACGTTTTCGTTCTTCCCTACTACACTTTCACACTTTACCATTATCAAGTTCTTTATATCGCTTTATAACTCTTTGCAAATCTACTTTTTCATCCAACAACAAAAAATACTAATATTTGGTGTGATAGATCTATTAGACCCAGGGCCTAGCTTCTTACAACCATTTATGTTGCGCGTGCTATATTTTTTTCACGAATAAAAGGGACCTACTGTTTAACGCCGTTACCTAAGGGCAATTTGAGAAGCTTTTCATGACAGTTATACTCTCGGATGTTTGTCAAACGTTTGCGAAAGGTGGGGCTATGAAAAATTTTTTTAAGGTGTTGTCTGGGGATTGAACCTCGAACCCCTCGCTCAGTAATCTAACGTACAATGCACATTACTAAAATTATTTCCCAAAAATAAAAAGTCGGAGAAAACTTGAAGCAAAATAATGGAAAATTAAGTTCTGCATAAAGCCCAAATCACAATGTCGCGTGCGTGCGTGCATCCGTTCTATCCTTTGCAGGTACTTTACGATATTAATTTTCACAACAGCGCTCAGATGTTAGGTAGATGACAGGATACAATGTTCTCTTTTCAAATTTTCCATACACAAATTCGTCGCAGAAAAAAGAGTAGAATATTATTCTTTTTATACCCTATCCTAAGGGTATATTAAGTTTGACACATAGTTTGTAACATAGAGAAATAATCGAGATAGACCCTATAAAGTATATATATTCGTGATCAGCATCAATAGCGAAATCGATTAAGCGATGACCGTCCGTCCGTCGGTCCGTATGCCACCGCTTTTTGGGCTTTAAATTTTGAGATAGGAGGATGAAATTTCATATCTGGGCTTCTGAGAAAAAGATACAGTACAAGTGTAAAAATTTTTTAAATCCGCCCACTGCCACGCCCATTTTATCATAACTTCACTAAATTATATGAAACCGAAAAATTTTGTTAATACAAAATATTTAGGGCATTTAGATTCCCTACAATTCACCCATACAAAAGTTATGACTCCGCCTACTTTCTGGAGGCGTTTTCATCAAAAAACCGATTTTCATGAAATATTACATGTAACATCCTCAAACGTTCTACGTTATACCCATATTTGAGTACAAAATGCAATTTGGCCATGAGCAATTTATAGAAACGAGGATAGGGTATCATAGGATCCGTTCTGGACGGATTCTAGCTTTTCTGTATGTTTTTTATTTACAAATATACATAAATGTGGAAAATAGTTTTGCAAACAAAAGAGTATTAATAAAGAAATTAAAAAAAAACATACGGAAAAGCTACAATCCGTCTGGAACGGATCGTCTGATACCCTATCCTCCTCTCTATAAAGTGGGCGTGGCCAAATTGCATTTTGTACTCAAATATGGCTATAACCTCGAACGTTTGAGGATGTTACATGTAAAATTTTATCAAAATCGGTTTTTTGATGAAAACGCCCCCAAAAAGTGGGCGTGGCCAAAAATTTTGTATGGGTGGATTGTAGGGAATCTGAATGCCTAAATATTTGGTCTTAACAAAATATTTCGGTTTCATATAATTTAGTGAAGTTATAAAAAAGTAGGCGTGGAAGTGGGCGGATTTAAAAAAAATTTACACTTCTACTGTATCTTTTCGTCAGAAGCCCAGATATGAAATTTCAGCGTCCTAGTTAAACATTTTAGGCTCAAAAATCGGTTTTATGATAAAAACGCCCCCAAAAAGTGGGCGTGGCCAAAACTCTTCTACGGGTGAATTGTAGGAAATCTGAATACCTAAATATTTGGACTTAACAAAATTTTTCGGTTTCATATAATTTAGTGAAGTTATAAAAAAGTAGGCGTGGCAGTGGGCGGATTTAAAAAAATGTACACTTCTACTGTATCTTTTCGTCAGAAGCCCAGATATGAAATTTCAGCGTCCTAGTTAAACATTTTAGGCTCAAAAATCGGTTTTATGATGAAAACGATCCCAAAAAGTGGGCGTGGCCAAACATTTTGTATGGGTGGATTGTAGGGAACATGAATGCCTAAATATTTGGTCTTAACAAAATTTTTCGGTTTCATATAATTTAGTGAAGTTATGAAAAAGTGGGCGTGGCAGTGGGCGGATTTCAAAAATGTTTACACTTGTACTGTATCTTTTTCTCAGAAGCCCAGATATGAAATTTCATCCTCCTATCTCAAAATTTAAGGCCCAAAAAGCGGTGACATACGGACGGACGGACGGACGGACGGTCATCGCTCAATCGATTTCGCTATTGATGCTGATCACGAATATATATACTTTATAGGGTCTATCTCGATTATTTCTCTATGTTACAAACTATGTGTCAAACTTAATATACCCTTAGGATAGGTTATAAACAAGTGAGTTTATTCTGAGTTTTAACACAAAATGGGTGGCAAATTACTGGAAAAGCGGTATCTCCCCACAACAGGGAACAAAAAAGATTTGATTGCTAAATTATAAAAACATGTGCGGGAAGCCGGCAAAGATCCTGATACGATTTTATTCTATGTCGCAGAAGAGCAAGTAAGTACAGCAGTCGATATGACGCAATGATGAAATTGGTCTCCGAATAACAAAAAAATTAGCAGAAGGTGTCTCTAGACGCCAAGTTCAATGAGCAGAAGAGTTCTCTAGACGTCAAGTTCGAGGAACAAAGAAATGAAGAGAAGAATTCGTTTGAGAAGTTGGAGAATTCTCTAGAACAACAGCTGACAGAACAAAAGAATGGCAAAGGAACTCGACCTAGTGAAGAAACAGAAAGTTCATGAATATTCCACCGACGGTGCAAGAAGAGATACTGCCTACTGTCTTCGATAGCCAAACATCAAGGTCAATATACATGAGATAATTCGAAGCAGCTGCAATGACGAACAACTGGGGACATGAGAAGTTTCACTCAGAGGATCAGCTGTAGAATTACTACAAACTATTCCAGAGACAAGCAAAGCAACCAAGAACATCTGGTAAAAGCTATTGCGGTTTGGGGACGACCATATGCAACTATTCGTTAGGGTCCAGATCCAGATGAAAGGGGAAACCCTGCAGCCATTGCAAGTAGACTTTGAACGACTGTGACATTTGTCCTATCCCAATGCAGGTGAAGAAATCATCAATGAAATGACTACCGATGCGTTTACCCATGCTATAACAGACGGAAAACTACATATAACTAGCAGTTAGGATGGCCGGTAAGAAAACACTCGCAGAGGCTTCGGCGATTGTTCTGGCAATGGAGGCGGCAGACCAGGTCTCTTAGGGAATCCACAGTGTTAGGGAGTTGGCTACCATTGAATGTGCCGTAGACCGACACAACAACGTTCGTGGAGGACAAGTCCGTTGCTGGAATTGCAACAAACTAGGTCACCTACAACGAAAGTCCAGAAGCCTAAGAATCAGCTTCGCGGGACAGGTACATATCCATCCAGAAGATCGAGAGAATACCGCTTTCACCCCAAAAAATGCTGTGGGAGTTCACAGTAATGCCATGGATGGATTGAACTGGAACACATGCCTGGTGTATCTAAACGATGTCATCGTGGAGGGAGAAACATTTGCGGAGCATCGACACCCCCTGAGAGATGTATTTGAACGACGAAGCTCACAAATGAAACTCAATCAAAAGAAATGTGCGTTCTTTCGAGGGACCGGTTAGTATTTGGGTCACGTTATTAAATCATTACTAGTAAGGATCGACCCAGAGAAAGTCGAAGTTGTGAAAAACTGGCCAATCGGATGAGATGGTACAACGCTTTAAGACGCTTTAATGTCCAAATCACAATGTTGCGTGCGTGAGTCCGTCCGTTGAGTCCTTCGTAGGTACTTTACGATATTATTTATCACAACGCACGCAATCAAAATTTGTAAAACGAAATATCGCGTTGTGGTGGTTGTCCGTCGGGAGGTTAGGAAGATGACAGAATATAATGCTGTTTCCTCTAATTTGCCATACACGAATTCGTCGCAGAAAAAAGAGTAGAATATTACTCTTTTTTTTTTTTTTGATTTGCAAATGTACATAAATATGAGAAATAACTTTGCAAACAGAGGAATATTAATAAAGAAATTAAGAAAAAACAATGTCTACACAGATTAATTTGTATTAAAAAATATATTACAATAAATCGTATTACAGGTTAAGAATTCGGAGTAAATATGCGACACAAGAACTTAACCTGTCGCAGAAAATCGAACAATTTATAAAACAGCTGATAGCCGATTGTTGTCAAACGGACGCAAAAATAGAAAGTAGATCTACTTGGACGTTAAGTAGTGTTTACGATATTTACGATAAAACGCCGATATAACGCTGAGGTCACATTTTGTATTACCCCTACAAAATCTGTCAACGGAAGGACGCACGCACACAACATTGTGATTTGGATTAAATGCTTAACGCTTGAACGAACATTTTCCTAAGGTCGTAGGCGACTACCAACGTGATTGGGATCGGCATTTTCCATTGTTTTTGATGGCCTACCGAAATGCAGCTGGTGGCCTTGCAGATCACCAGTATGGTTTCCGTAAGGCTCACTAGCAAGGATAATGCCAAATGTCGGCAGGCGAAACCACAGGAATAGATTGCTCTGAGCAATAGTTGCGGCATCAAAAAAAAGAAAACAGTATGCATGTAACTTATGCAAAATAAACAAAAATTATATAACACTCACAGTTTTGAAAACGACACTACATTGACATCGGCAGGAACTGTGCTTATAGTTGGACCTGTGGTTAACACAAATTGGTTCACTTCAATTAACAATTTTGGACGAAACTAATTTTGCTGAAAAAAAAATTGAGTTTATTTCGAGTGAAGTCAAGATTACTAAGATTTTAAATAACCCGATAGTTTGGGCCTGTAAACAAAAAAAATATAGATATATTATATGTATGTACAGGCTTATTGATTTCGATTCAGCTATATGTATATTTAATTCGAATGATCCATAATAAGTTGATGGCACATAATACATTCTATTAATACTCGAGTGGTTCCTTGGCTCCCATTGTTTACACGATTATCGGTATCGCAAATGTTTCTAATGGTTTATATCGGTTGAATTCTTGTGTGTTTGCTTTTCGATATACAGATCGCGGGCAGAAAGTTTATTCTGTCACCGATTTTGAACTGTGGCATCGAAGGCTCGGGAATATTTTTGATGAGAATCTAAAAAAAGTAAAATGTACGGCAGTTGCGATAGATTTTTCACAAAAAATACTAACTGATAAGTGTGTTGTGTGCATCTTGTGGGTCCCACCATACAAAACGACTTGTTTACGTGCACGGTTAAGTTTCGCAAGCATAGAATCGCGGTCTAAGTCGCTATTGTCAATATTGCAACTACGACAGTGTACATATATTGCATGGGATGCCTAGTTTGACTGCGTGATCTCCTATCGGCCAGTGTCCCGTGGTTATCGCGGTTATTCTGGCAATATCTTTGCGCGTTCTGTCTAATAAAGCGGTTGTTTTAATCTTGTTATAGCTGGGCCACATCTTTCTGGATATGACGCAGCTCGTCAGCCTAGACCACTTAAGGTTGGCTTTTCTAAGATAAATTGAGGAGATGTTTGCCTTAATTGCTCCGAGCGGGGTGTGAACCAGTTCCGCAAGTGAGCAGTGAAGGGCTGAGCCTCGCCTGGCCAGTTCGTCAGCGTGTTCGTTGCCAACAACGTTACTGTGACCTGGAACCCCGACTAGGGTTACCCATTGATCATCTAGCGAGGCCAGCTCCTTTTGGCATTCTAGGACTAATTTGGATGATGTGGTTACCGAGGCAATAGCTTTGATAGCAGCTTGGCTATCAATAAAAATAGCGATTTTTTGTCTTGGTGATATGTTTGGGTGTGACTTGATTTGGCGACAGGCCTCGCGGATTGCGAGTAGTTCCGCTTGGAATACGCTGGCAGCGTCCAGAAGTCTGAAAGATTTTGAAATGTTTAGGGATTCCGAGAAAACACCCGCACCAACCCCACAGTCCATTTTTGAACCGTCGGTGTAGATTGTTAGATCGAAATCCTTAGTCACCTGTCCATCTTGCCATTCCTTTCTTGTAGGAAATTGTACGTCGAAACGCTTTGTGAAGTTCATTGTGGGGATGATATAGTCTGTTGGCGTTGATACAAGTTCTCTTGGTAGAGAATTCAGAATATCACTGTGTCCATAGGGTTTCGCAGTCCAGCACTTGGACTCTCTGAGTCTAATTGTGCTGTGCGCTGAAATGTTTATAATGTGTAGATTTAGAGGTAAAGCAAGACTGTTATAGCGTCTGATGGGGTTGACCGTAGAGTGCCTGTGGTGCCTGTGCACGCTGCTCTTTGTACTTTACTCAGTTTGGTTATGTTATAGGCTTTTTTAAGGGCCGGCCACAACACTATCGACCCATAGGTGCGGATTGGGCGTAGTACAGCTGTGTACATCCATAGGGTCAATTTTGGATGCAGGCCCCATCGTTTGCCGAAGGTTCTGTTGCAGGCATAGAAAGCTATACATGCTTTTTTCACTCGCTGGTCTATATTTAATTTCCAGCTAAGTTTAGGATCCAGGATGACTCCTAGGTACTTAGCACTGGACGATAGGGAGCCCATTTAGTCTAGGAAGCGTGAATTCAGGTATTTTGGTTTTGGTGGTGAAAAGCATCAGTTCAGTTTTGTTCGGGTTGACTCCAAGTCCGCGCTTTTTGGCCCAGGCGGTAACTTTACTCAGAGTCCGTTCAATGATCTCACTTGTCACTGAGGGAAACTGTCCTGACACTAAAATCACCATGTCGTCCGCATACCCGACTACTTTAATTCTTTCTCTGTCTAAACATAAAAGGATTTTATTCATGACTATTAGCCATAGCAAAGGTGAAATAACACCGCCTTGGAGTGTTCCTCTACTGGCGAATTTGATTATGGTACTGTTCACTGTTGCCGTTTTGACTGTTTTCCAGTCAGATCTGACTGGATTGATATGAATTTAGGTGGAAGATTTTTTGAAATCCAGCCGGCTGGTTTTTTAGCTGGATTTAATTTTTTTTGACTGCTTTTGAAAGTTTTGAATTGGCATTTTTTTACAGTCAGTACCTTTTAAAAATCAAAGTTACCAACAAACATACAGAAAAGCTACAATCCGTCTGAAACGGATCGTATGATACCCTATCCTCCTCTCTATAAAATGGGCTTGGCCAAATTGCATTTTGTACTCAAATATAGCTATAATGTCGAACGTTTGAGGATGTTACATGTAAAATTTTATCAAAATAGGTTTTTTGATGATAACGCCCCCAAAAAGTGGGCGTGGCCAAAACTGTTCTATGGGTGAATTGTAGGGAATCTAAATACCCAAATATTTGGTCTTAACAAAATTTTTCGGTTTCATATAATTTAGTAAAGTTATAAAAAAGTAGGCGTGGCAGTGGGCGGATGTGAAAAAATTTTACACTTCTAATGTATCTTTTCGTCGTAAGCCCAGATATGAAATTTCAGCGTCCTAGTTAAAAATTTAAGGCCCAAAAATCGGTTTTGTGATAAAAACGCCCCCAAAAAGTGGGCGTGGCCAAAACTTTTGTATGGGTGGATTGTAGGGAATCTGAATGCCTAAATATTTGGTCTTAACAAAATTTTTCGGTTTCATATAATTTAGTGAAGTTATGAAAAAGTGGGCGTGGCAGTGGGCGGATTTCAAAAATTGTTACACTTGTACTGTATCTTTTTCTCAGAAGCCCAGATATGAAATTTCATCGTCCTAGCTCAAAATTTAAGGCCCAAAAAGCGGTGACATACGGACGGACGGACGGACGGACGGACGGACGGACGGACGGACGGACAGACGGACGGACGGACGGACGGACGGACGGACGGACGGTCATCGCTCAATCGATTTCGCTATTGATGCTGATCACGAATATATATACTTTATATGGTCTATCTCGATTATTTCTCTATGTTACAAACTATGTGTCAAACTTAATATACCCTTAGGATAGGGTATAAAAATAGAAGAAAAACTTTTACCGTGAATTAACTATTCTTGCTCTGAACTTGGAAACTCGCAATGGGATAGCCCTATGCTCACGAGCTGAGAGAATATTTCAAGCACAGAATCATTCTGGTGTAAAGTTTTTAACTACAAAGATGCTGTGAATGAGAACCCGTAGTCTGATCTAGCAAGATCAGCCATCTCAGTATCAGTGCTCCCTTTATCTAATGCAAAAGTCGGAAGTTATTTAGTTCTTAAACTAAACTTCACAATAATGTGTATGTATGAAAATGGATTCTGTTATCATTTATCAATTATCGACACTTGCAATAAGGGCCTGTGTTATTTTTATTTCGCAGAAAGTTTATTCATGATTTTTTTGCAATGTACTATTAGAATGAATTTTTAGACGCTATGCGTGTTATTCTTATTGTTATTTTTTTTTAAACTAAATTTAATGTACGAGTATATATGAGTACAAACATATGTGTACATACATACATACATATGTGCAAATATGAAAGAAAATGAATTCTATATTACCTTTATATCGAATAAAATATTTTCTTGGCTAGATTTTTAGCTGGTTTTGTGCTTAAATTTTTTTGACTGTTTTTTTACTGGTTTTTAGTTTTTTGACTGGTTTTTTTTTCAGTCAAATCTGACTGGAAGGACAATTTTAAAACGGCAACTCTGGTACTGTTTCCTAGAGATACCTGAATAATTCTGGTGCTAAGCATAGAGACTATCCAGCGACTTAGATAGTTTTCTATGCCTAGCTCCGTGAGGGACTCCAGGATTGTTTCAGTGTGTACATTGTTAAAAGCTCCTTTTATATCTAGAAAAGTAGCTAGAGTGTATTCCTTATAGTGTATAGATTTTCTATTGTTTGCACTACTTCATGGAGAGCTGTTTCCGTAGATCTCCCTTTCAGGTATGCGTGCTGGGATTTGGAGAGAAATAGCTCAATTTTATTTCGCATATGGTTATCTAGGACGCGCTTGAGGGTCTTCAATACGAAGGAGGTAAGACTAATTGGTCAGAAATCTTTCGCGTTTTCGTGACCGCGCCTGCCCACCTTCGGAATGAAGACCACTCTCACTCGTCGCCATGAATGGGGTACGTGGTTATTTAAAATGCACCTCCTGAAAATCGCCATGAGCCATGGAATTATCACCTCTTGCATTTTTGTAGCATAATAGGTAGAATGCCGTCTAGGCCTGGCGATTTATAAGGAGCGAAACTGTGTATGGCCCAGGAAATTTTTTCCTCAGTAATAATGGGTATTATGCGTTCCCAGGATTGCAGGCATTGCGAGCTGTTAGGCTCTGCGCTGCTATCTTTACATCCGGGAAAGTGCGTGTGTATTAAAGTCTCTAGGGATTCTGCAGTTGACTCCGTCCAATGACTCCGTCCAATCTCCTTTTCAGGAGAGATGGATTGGAATGATCCTTGGATAGAATCTTACTGAGTATAGCGGAGTCTTTGAGGGTCTCAATTGATTGGCAATATTCTATCCAGGACCGTTTCTTGGCCACTCTTATAGCTTGTTTGTACTTTTTGAGGCAGTCGGTGTAAGGTTGCCAGTATTTACACCTGTAGCAGATATTAAAGGTATCTCTGGTCAGTTTTCTGAGGCTAGAGAGTTCTTCGTTCAACCACGGAGGGAAGGTTTTTTTGCTATATTTGACCGGACACACAATTTTAAATGCATTGCTGAAGGCTTTTTCGAAAGTCTTTACTTTTGTGTCTAGTTCTGCAATAGAGGTTATTTTTGGGCTAGGAGTTCTAATTAACTTGGTTTTAACGACTTGACTAAACTTTGTCCAGTCGATTCTTTTAGGGTTTCTGAAAGGTTTAGGAGTCTCGATCTCGAGATCTACATTGAAGAGGATCCAGTTATGGTCCGAAAAAGATTTCAGGTTGGATACTCTCCAGTTTTCGATTTTCATACTATTATTGTTATTTGAGAGTGTGACGTCTATAACATCTTCCCAACCGTTGAAATTGTCCGTACTCGGAAAAGTAAATGTTGGGTGTTACCTTTGTTACATATCGAGAGGTTATTTGCAAGGATATATTCGAATAGAGACTCACCCCGCTCATTAATTTCGGAACTGCCCCATAGCACGTGCCTGGCATTTGCATCGCAGCCCATAAGCACGTTGGTCTTGGTTGTGGAGATGGCCGTCAACATTTCATGGACTTCTTCCGGCGGTGTTTGACGGTCGTGTGCCATGTAGACGGATGAAAAGTAGAGGTCTGCGCTACCTGTGTTCTCTATTTTAACAGTTGTTAAATCAGCCGAGCTAAAATTTGGACATATGAAAGCTTTTATATGTTTTTTAGCTAGAATGCAGGTTCTTGGCTTACCATGATTGGTATTATTCCGGTTGTAAAATAGGTTGTATTGGTTATTGTTGAGGGCTTTAATAATAGGGCCATTTACCCAGGGTTCTTGGACAATGCTGATGTCAATGTTGTCAAACCATCAGATCATCTGTAGCACAAATCGAGTGATGCAGATTAATCTGGATGACTTTCAACATTGATATTATTCAGTGTTTTGTTTGTGGTTTCGGTTGTGGTGTCAATCGTCATGTCCTCCAGCAATTTGTTGGCATCGTCGACTTCGTCTAAGTCGTCGGAAAGGCCAGAGGATCGGAATATTTTTACTTTGGCATGTCTGATGCCAAAGCGAAGTTTGCATCCATTCTTTTCAATGGAGACAGCACTGTCTTCATTTATTCGAAGAAGGAAGGAAAGGGTATTGTTGTGAGGTTCCTCAGCCTTGATAACTTTCCAGTCATCCATGTGAACCGTGGGGTTATGCAGTTTAAAGCAATTTAGAAGGCCGTCGCCTTCGATGGTTATGTTCGGGAGCCAAATGCGGATTCTCGGTCTCCTCGGAATCTCTCTGGCCAGGATCAGCTTGAGTCTCAAGCCGTCCCATGCGTCACGAATCGTGTGAACGCAGCCGCTTAGGAATTCCTTAGAGAAGGCGTCCTCGCATTTGATGACCCTGTAACCTCTTATGACCTCAATGGCTCCCCAGACTTCAGTCACTGCCTTGCCGTCGGTAGAGAGCTCGTCTACCAGCGCGACTTGAAGGTCATCTCTGACAACCTCGATGACAGTTCGTGTCGTTTGGGTCGCCGAGGAGGTCGAAGGGTCGTTGGGTTTATGTGTTGACAGCTTAGCGACCTTACTCCTTTGGGTATCAGACTTGATTTCCTCCTGGGAGCGGTTACGCTTTGCTGCTTCATTTTTAGCTGGCTGTGAAGTATTGCGGGAGTTGATGTACAATCCGCTGGTATTTAACTTTATCGACCAGGTCCTGCTTAGAAGCCGTGCCGGCCGCCTCATTCTTAGTAATCTTACGCAGAATGAAGATGACATGCTGGTACGAGCTTTTTTTGCGTTTGCTGGCTGATTTGTGGGTATTTGCTGTTGCGCGCTTATGGACACTAGGTCGAGTATCCGGCGCAGCAGGGGTAGTGGATGTTGAAGGTTTGGGAAGCGTCTCGCTCTCCGCTGTTTTCTCCTGGCTGGAGGCGAGCAGTTCATCTTCCGATGAAGTGAACTGAAAATCGTTTTTTTTTTTGTTTTTTTATTATTATTGTTATTTTCTTGTTTTGTTTTGTTATTAATTTTTTAAAGTTTTTCGGATTTTGGTCCCACGAGTAATACGGAAATTACGGTCAGTCCCGACAGCGCCGTAATATCGGGATAAGGCAAAATACGACAGACCCCGCCCGTACGTCTGAAGGAGCTCGTTAGAAACTGGTTTAACCCCCAGCCTTGCATTCTTGGGCACGGTTTCGTGCAATAAAGCGCTCACTCCACCACTGAAATCAGGTATCTCAATCCGATGGCTAAGGGGCATGAGTAAAGAATTGAGCTATTGAGGAGCTGAGAATCCTATTCAATGCCTCTTGGCCTTGGCTAACCCCATCTTGACAACGTACAAGACACTGTGGTAGTTATTACCGGCTGGCACCCACGTGGAGGGTTAGGATGAGGATTTTTGCCAACCACGTTCTGGTTAACTCGGATGACTCGCACTTCCAAAGAATTGTATGGCGGGAGGACGGAACGGCTTCCCCTTCATTTCTCGCTACAAGGGTCCTCAAACAAATCGGCATCAACAATGGATCGAGGCGTTAGGTTGGTTTTCACCGGTCGTGGCAAAAATGAAGATATTTATAAAACGGCTTTGGGTCAAGGGAGTCGACTGCGATGAACTCATTCCCTCAGAATTCTATAAAGAGTGGTCGGATTTCCATTTGGACTTAAGCGCCTTGCAAACGTTGGGCATAAGGCGCTGGTTACAGTCAAGCAGCAAGGACATAGTAGAGTTACACGGTTTCGCTGACTCGTCGGAGTCGGCATACGCGACCGCAGTATACATATCTCCGAGTCGTTGACGGCAACAACGTTCGTATAAGCCTTCTCTGTGCAAAAACGCGAATTGCTCCAGTTAAACCGGCCCTATCGATCCCACGTTTAGAACTATGTGGCTCTTTGCTGCTAACCGAGTGACTAAGTAAAGTCAAGGACGCCATCAGGATTCATGATGTTGGTTGCTTCGCGTACACAGACTCAACCACAGTGTTGCATTGCGTTCAAGGATATCATCGACAGAGAAACGTCTTTGTAGATAAGCGCATAGCGCAAATTGTTGCTCAGTTTCCAAAATATATATGGCATTAAGTGTGATCGTCCGAAAATCCCGCGGAATAATAGACCCATTCTTACAAAGTGCATCAATTAGATTTTGCGAAGTTCCCGCCCTCAAATCACCTTCGGGCGAGTACGAAAGGTCAGTTTAACTAATGCGGTGAATACCGGACATTTGTTCAAGATTCTTGAATCTTTACATGCTTTATCGCGTTATCGCTCGGTGCATCTGCTTAGCTAAAAGGCAAAAAATCCTAGTGCGACACTCCGTATTCATTATCTATCGTCCCTGGACATACGCGCGGCTAAGATAGCACTCGTTAGGCTTATGAAAAGGCATAATTTTCACGACGAGATCAAGTGCTTTTCTTCTGGCAAAACGGTCTCAAGTAAGAGCAAGTACGCGCTTATGAACCCCTTTATCGACGAAGCGGGCGCTATTCGCATAGGAGGCAGACTTGAAAACGCTAATATCCCATTCGAGCAGGAGCATCCGCTCATTCTGCATAAAGATCATCACCTAACATGGCTAATTGTTCGTGATTGCCATTTACGCAGGGATACGTCAAATGACGTATCTTCTTTCACTTAACTATTTTATTGCTGGCGTTCATCATGTAGTCAAGCGATGTATTTTTCAATGCACGACTTATATTCGGAATTGCTGGAATTACCTTCGGCAACACTAGCGTTGATTACGCCGGACCATTTCTTGCTGGATCTTAGAAGGGACGAGGTGCAAGCAGTATAAAGTTTACATCGCTCTATTTCTCTGCATGGCTACTAAGGCAATGCATCTCAAATTGGTCTCGGAGATCTCTTCATCCGCCTTCATTGCAGTTCTGTGTCGCTTCGTTGCCCGCCGCGGCAAGAGTCTTTAGAGTCTTTATCTTTAGAATTTAATCTATTAAATTCGGAACAATTTCATGATGATGTCGCATGTGAGCTGACCGCACGTGGAATTGCCTGGAGCTTTATACCGCCCACGGCCCTGACTTTGCAGGCGTGTAGGAGGCCGATGTAAAGACCGTAAAGTTTCATCTGAGAAGAGTTCTAGGGCAAGCCAGCCTAACTTTCGAGGAGTTTTCAACGATATTTTGCCAGAACGAAGAATGTGCCAAATCTAGGCCACTAGGGCAAGCCAGCCTAACTTTCGAGGAGTTTTCAACGATATTTTGCCAGAACGAAGCATGTGCCAACTCTAGGCCACTCTGTTCTCGATTCGAAGGATTCATGGACTCGTTAAGGCCTGCAAATTTTCCCATCTCGCGGCCGCTTACGACTGTACCTAGACTGTGATGTTCTATCTACACGAACATCACTGCTGAATCGATGACAGTACCTTAAGCGTCTTCATCAAGATTTCTGACGAAAATGATCTCAGGACTACTTAACCCAACTTCGAAAGCGTCCTAAATGGTTGAAAAGGTGTGAACAAATTCAAACCAACGATGTCGTCGTCCTCATAGAGGACAATCAACCGCCGTGCCGATGCCTCACTGGAAGGGTCATAAGAACGTATCCAGGACGAAATGGTCTAACTCGAATTGTAGCTGTTCTCACCGCCAAAGGAGAGGTAAAACGGCCTATCTGCAAGCTGTGTCCCAAGTAATATTAATATTTTTATTTTTTTCCATATGCGAAGTATTTTTTGACATTTAACAATTATTCTGTCCTTCTCTTTTTCCAGTTAAATAAAAAGTTGTTGTACAAGCCTTTTAAGGCAAACGCACGCGTTTTATTATTTACCCTTTTATTTCTTTGGCATCGTATTAGTTTCACAATTGAAAACGGTAAGCGCCCAAACAGATGTCCTCCTTTCCTATCTAGGCGTTAAAATAGCCTAGCACGATTTCAACGTCATAGTTAGGACATTGCTCATATGTTTTATCGAGGAGCTCGTAGAAGCATTCTTTATG
Source organism: Xylota sylvarum (assembly GCA_905220385.1). Taxonomy (NCBI): domain Eukaryota; kingdom Metazoa; phylum Arthropoda; class Insecta; order Diptera; family Syrphidae; genus Xylota; species Xylota sylvarum. The sequence goes on from LR999959.1 coordinate 40,537,280, forward strand.
GCGTTGTCCTTGTTTTTTGTGGGGCATGAGCGCATATTAAGCTTATGTTGACGAATTTAGCCTTAATGCAGATTGTCATAAGACATTTGCTCACGTGTCGGAAGCTCAAGACTTATTGCCCAAGTCTGCCACGTATGACAAATCAGCATCCGCATAAGCGCTGCGTCTGGTTTCTATAGCAATCACCGTAGTAAGTGTCGAAGTTATAGATCCTCGCTTTGACCGGCCCATCCCATCGCACTTCCTGGATGGCGGTGATATATGCATTATATCTGCGAGTTGTTCGGCTGCACGCAGCCTGTTAGGAGTCTGAACATTCCACGTGCATTGCCGAACATTCGTTGACCGGGGTCGTCAAAAGTGAGATAATCCTTTTCCGTTCTCCATTGGTTACTTCGCAACTATTTTTTTTCGTGGTAGGGAAGTTACCCCGAAGCATAACTCCCAGTAATATTAGTTTAATAGTTATTAGCAAATTTACTAATATTTTGCTATTATTACTAATTATACTAATAACTTATTTCTCCAGGGCCTATAATGTATTAGTGGAAAATTATTAATGTAGACAGATTATGTCTCATAAAAGTAACTTAATTCATTAAAGTTTAATGAATACGAACGTATAAGAGTTCAAACAAAGAATTAATTATAGAATAAATACTAGTTACGAATTCAATGAAAAATTCCGAATTTATAGTGAATATCTTAAATATTTGTTGCAACGAATAGGACCTTATCTTGAAATTGTGCTTTGTACCTAACCAAAGACTACTTATAGCACTTCACTGGTTAGGAAACGGATGGCAATACCACAGATTAGCAGATATGTATGCACGGTATTTCAAAAGCAACTGTTTGCCGTGTAATCAAGGAAGTAGTTAAACCAATTAACGAAAAGGTTGGCTGAGTTCCAAAATTTAAAAAAAATAGTTTCGATGCGGTTGTACTATTTTTTTGATGCGCATCTGCAACGCAACTTCGATAATTTCTATACATTTTACACTGCACAAGTTTGATGTTTCGGAACGTGGTTTATACAAAGCAGGCAATTGCCAAATTAAAGGAGCTCACACACCTGAGCGGTACGGGTACCGGTAGAAATGCGGTAGCGGTATACCGCTTATCCGTTCACACTGGCGGTATTTTGTATGCGGTATTCACCTTCTTCGTTTAACCCCTCTGCTATATTTTTCCATATTTTAATACCGGTTGCGGTATACCCTTGCCAGTGTGTGCATCTATATTTACCGCAATAGGATTACGTACCGTTGTACCGGTACCGCTCTGGTGTGTGAGCTCCTTAAAATGGCAAACTTTGAATCAAAAATATATTTAAATGAGTGATTCGAATGTCAAATGAAAGCATCGAAAAAATTATAGATGCTTATTTTTTGATTGATGTGCATCGATAATTTTTAGGATACATTTAGAAACTTAAAACTTTGTCAAAACTTTCTCATTTGACTTTTGGAACTTATGACTTTGCATCTATGACGCATCTGATACATTTTGGAACTCACCCGTTTTCCCAGACGTTGTAAAATGGCCCAATGTCATAGACAGTGTTGTACGGAGATTTTATTCAATTAATCAATTAATTAAGCTGTATGGATCAACATTGGCGCACCCAAAAATCATGAAGACCGTTTCATCGATCGTTACGGAAATCATTGCATTAACTGTATGCTGGTTTGTGAACCGGATTTACAATTTTATTACTGCAGTGCTAAATGGGCCGCAAAGTAAAGTGTACGATGCTCGTGTCAAACGAATAGTACACCTACTTCATGAAAAAATAGAAAATGGTTGGCACCCACACCCACGATGAATGCTTTAGGAGGATTCGGAAAAGTTGCCTGGATTTGGTTTAAATTCCCAAGCCATGGACAGTTCCAAAGCGGGTAAAAGTTCGCACGTTAACCCCAAAGATCTTAAATCCACAAGGTTGTCATAATTTCTTCTAAAACCCTAGAGAAATTGATAAATACCCATATACGCTACAGTGTTAATCCAAATCTTCTGTCAGCCTCTCAACATGCATATAGTAAAGGGAAATCGGTTGAAACGGCCCTATACTCATTAGTTAACGGTATTGAAAAATCTTTAGATTGCAAAGAATATACTTTGGTAGCGTTCCTGGACATTGGGGGAGCGTTTAACAACGTTGAACCAGAGGCAATTACAGGCGCACTGTCCAACCTTGGAATTGAGACATCGACACTGGTGAACCAGTTGCTTACTAAGAGACAGGTTCATCAGCTTAAAGCTGGCCGAGATCTCAGTTCGGAGGATCGCCAGTAGCGGTACACCACAAGGTGTGATCTCCACATTTCTTTAAAAATGAGGTCTGGGGGTAAATCCTCAGAAAACTTAACTGGTCCTCTTCACAAAGAAGTATAAAATTCCCAACTTTGTTCCACCGAAACTTAACTGCATCTTCCTGGTGCTCAGAAATGTGGGCAAGTACTTAGAGTTAATCCTAGACAGTAAATTTAGCTGGAGACCTCTTAGCCTCTTGCTACGTGTAAACACTTAATGAAGCAAAATGCTTTTAACGCTACTAACCGTAGGTGGTCGAACGGTACCACGTGCTGTATCACGAAACAGTTCTGGCGCAAGCTGGATCTCAAGCGCTCCAATTGTCTAACAAGACTAGAGAGATCCCTCATCAGTAAAATAGTAGGTACTCTATTATAAGCAGTATCAAGCAGTGTGTCTCCGACATTATACATATGTACATGAGTGTAAGTTGCATAGATTTAATGTAAGTATATTTTTATACTCCCATTGCTTCCAGTTTTTGTAGGTATAGATATATCTATGTACATAAAATTAAAATAAAACATATATCATACATATATCATACATATATCAAAACATGCCACGTTTTATTTTGCAAATTTTGTTTTACTGATACAACTTCGCAATGTCTTCAAGAGCATTATACGATCCAAAAATTAACGCAAATACACCGAAAAATACAATAAAAATATTTTTCCAAAGAATCCAGAAGCAAAATCCAAATCCAGTCTCTAAACACATTATCGATTCCAATATTGCCTAAAATAGATTTTTCGGTATACAATTAAATTACTTTTGCACTTGAGAATATCAATTTAGATTTACCGGTAGTATAAGTCCAAGAATGGAGAAGCAAAATGCGCCAATAAGACCCATGAATGGAGCAATTGTGGGTACAGCAAGTGCTACCCCTACAGCAGCAATCACCAATAATGTTCTGAAAGAATGAAACGATTAACTATAGCAATCACAATTAAAAAAAGTAATAAAATAGTCGATCGAATTATACAAAGCACGGAAATTTTTCTAAAAGGCAGAATGACCGTGTCAAGGCTACAAGAGCCTTTCATATGTAGAGATGTACCTTCGGAAAATTCCCCATCACCACCCTCTCTTTTCCTTAAACCTCCCTCTTCCCTTCCCATACTTTCGTTGCTTTTTCTGGTCTAAAACTCAGAAATCGCAAGAAATAATTATACAAAAAATAATGGTGTACACTCTACCTCTTAGGTACATTATGATTTTTTCATTTTTCAAAACTCGAAGGCTTTCATTATACCAAAGATTCTGATTGCACTTCAACTTCTTATAAGAAGTGAAACTGTTACTAGTCTGTGTACAGTTCCATGCACACATACCTTTTCACTGGTGCAATTTTCCATTTTATGATTATAACCTAGACATTTAAAACATCTACTTATATTAATTTTTTCATAAACAACACATCTATCTATCTGAGCGACCGGCAGACGTCATAATGAACAATTTGGTGTGAGGTCCAGCATTATACTCCAAACCCCTCTTCTTCAAGAGATCGCTTGAAACAGGTTACATACAGGACAGACAAAATGTAACTGAATTCTATCTTATCGTAGGGCAACGAATAAAGCAGTTGTTAATGACCCACGGACCGGATGAGCAATGTTAAAAAAATTTAAAAGATAGAGATCAAAGAACTACAGTACCATAAAAATGTAATGTACGGTGCTAATATTTTTTTTGTGTCTTGTAAAACTAAGAATGATAAGATCAGTATTGTCAATAATATGAAGCCGGAGATTTCTGACTTAAACCAAGGAGGAGTTATGTATGTACATACACACATACGGTAAACATTTAATGCAATGACTCCCAGCTTGCCGTTGACCTTGTAAGTGCATACCAAATCAAACCAAGCTTGCTTGCTAATTTTGGTACGACACAGTTGTCTTTGTCTGAGTGGTCTTTTTTTATTTGTTTTGTAAGTGAGTTAAAAACCTAATTTGCGCGGTAGCTTTTAATTTAATTTCTTCTATAAAAATGCGATTTTCTATATTTTTTAGGCATATTTCCTCTGTAGAATAGTTCATTACAATTTGATTTACAGTTACATTATTAAAACTAGGTATAATCAAATTATCGTATGGTTAAAATTGACTTTACTCCGGGACGTAATGTTATTATAGCTAGCACACGGATTCCTCACCTAACATTCATAAGGGAACATCATCAAACCGTCAACCAAATTGATCATGCGATCAATGTAATTCACTCCTCCAGTATCCTAGATGTCCGAACATTCCGAGCGGCCAACATAGACTCGGACTACTACCTAGTTGCAGCCAAGTTATGTCTACGGATATCTCAAACGCCACAACAAAGGGGAAAGTACTATGAGGAGAGTTAACGTTGAGCGGCTACAATCGCAACAAACAGCCAGACTCTTTTCCGATCGCGTATCCCTCAACCTGGTTTAATGAAGAATGCAGGCAAGTACATGCAGCATATCAATTCGCCTACGAAGCGGCGCTGCACAGGAGGACAAAAGCAGCTCGTAAGGTCTATGAACAAAAGAGGAGCATTGGGTTCAGAGTGAAGTGAGGATAGAAATATCTAGACTAGGTCCAAGAAAGCTGCTTAACTGGACGGCCTACCAGCCGAGCTTTCTAAGGCAGAACACAGCGATCTGTCACTGGTGCAAGTATTGGACTAGAAGCGGCAAAAATGGGTTTAGTTGTGAATGAGGGCAAAAGCAAGTGTGTACTCTCAACAAGAAGGTACACACAACATCGGCGAATCGGACAGAACGAATCGGATTCTATTAAAATTCTACAAAAATTTACTTTGGAATAGTAAATAATACCATTGTATATAAATCTAATAATATTATCACTTGACGAATTTTTTTCTTAGCTACCTCGTTCTACAGAGGGTGCAAAGCAAAGTGATTTCTCTTACACACAGAAAGAGAGTTTTGAGCGAACAAAAGTAAAAACGGCAAGGAATATAAAAGACATACAGAAAAGCTACAATCCGTCTGGAACGGATCGTCTGATACCCTATCCTCCTCTCTATAAAGTGGGCGTGGCCAAATTGCATTTCGTACTCAAATATGGCTATAACCTCGAACGTTTGAGGATGTTACATGTAAAATTTTATCAAAATCTGTTTTTTGATGGAAACGCCCCCAAAAAGTGGGCGTGGCCAAAACTGTTCTATGCGTGAATTGTAGGGAATCTGAATACATAAATATTTGGACTTAACAAAATTTTTCGGTTTCATATAATTTAGTGAAGTTATGAAAAAGTGGGCGTGGCAGTGGGCGGATTTCAAAAATTTTTACACTTGTACTGTATCTTTTTCTCAGAAGCCCAGATATGAAATTTCATCGTTCTAGCTCAAAATTTAAGGCCCAAAAAGCGGTGACATACGGACGGACGGACGGACGGTCATCGCTCAATCGATTTCGCTATTGATGCTGATCACGAATATATATACTTTATAGGGTCTATCTCGATTATTTCTCTATGTTACAAACTATGTGTCAAACTTAATATACCCTTAGGATAGGGTATAAAAACTACAAGATAAAACAAAATTACTGGTTTCCAAGAATGCCACAATTTGATAAACGTTATGTTCGCGCTTGCATCCAGGTGTTGCTTTCTATACAATACGCATACACCATTTAGGTCTTAAAGATGCCTGGAATAATTGGTGTTATTAAATTACTTGCAACGAGTTTAAACAATTTACAGAAACATTAGGACTTAGGCATGTCCAAAATGCTGTGGCTAGGCCAAAAACGAATGGTCAGATTGAAAGATACATTCGTTCCGTTCTAGACTTACTAAAAGCTTTGTGTATTGGGAATGACGATCGAAGTTGGGACTCTCACAATATTCAATGGAGCCTTAATAACACCTTCAACAAAGCCAAGGAAAGTTATTTTTATGACGTGATAGATTTCTCGCCTACTAACGAAAGTACAGTTGCAGCAATCAAAAAGGAAGCATCAGATAATATTGAGAAACAACAAAAAATAATGAAAACCTATTTGATAAGAAAATGTGTGAGGCTGCATCATACAGTCTTGGTGATTTGGTGATTTCATGGTGCAGAAAAATGGAGCCAGGTGAAACAAATAAGCTTGTTCCTTCATAAAGCTGTCCTTATAATGTAACAAAGGTTATTGGTAATGATCGGTTTGAAGTACGCTGTGTTGAGGAGTCCCCCTAAAAGAACTTACAAAAACTTGTTTTCAACTGACAAAATTAAACCGTGGATATCATTCTCCGTTTACCGTTTTTAAAAATGTTTTTGTATTCATTATATTTATTCAAAAATTAACCTGAATTTAAACACATTATTTTAATGATTTCTAAAATTCACAACGATTGTAATTATATTACATGAAATAAATCAAGTAATTTAAATACTGAATGTATAAATTTTGGTAATATATGCCTTTTGTATGAATGTGCAAATTTGTATTAATTATTTTTATTGATATCACCCTCCAATCAGGAAACTTGCTACTGGCTGTGTGCCTCTCAGGTCGTGTCAAATGGCCAGTTGAAGAAACAGCATGAGAGACGGCTAAAGTGAGCAACTTGACGAGAAACCCCTATTACCAAATCCCTAATCCAAGGTGGAGCAGCGTACGCCGATAGATGCTTGGGTAAGAGGGTGCTTAGTCGATAGTACGTGGGATCCGAATAACTGGCGACCTCGGGTTGAACTCGCCTGAGATTTCCAAAGGCGTTGCCATAAGGGCCCTATCTAAATTTTCCGATGGTGTCCGAGGACGTGGAATCAGCCACTTCTGACTCTTGTTTTCATACTTGTTAATGCCTGTAGCGTCATTCAGGAGAAATCTGGATGCTCTTCCATTGGGAAGATACTAGATGGGCTACACATCCAACAACAACAACAACAAAGCTTTGCGCATAGGCAAAAGTAGAGAAAGTACGCACTTTTGCCAGATCCGTCCCTTCCGTCCCCCCACTAGGTGCGACGCCAAGCGTGTCAGATCCGAGGATCAGACGCCACTAGCATCGGCTGCCAAAAAGGTCAAGGCAGGACCTACACCTGATGTACCCACTTTTAGCCAAGGATAGCTAATTTTCGTCTGCTCAGACAGTGCTACTGCTGGATGAATGCGCTCGAACTTCGAGAGGATCAGAGCCAAGAGTGGACTGAGCATGACGCTGGGTTTCCTAAGCCACACATCGTCCGTGGGTTCTTTCCACAATGTCTGGAGCTTTCCTCGGAGAAGATTCTATCCATGATTTCCGCGCAAAATGCCGACTAGCAGGCTAATTCGTGTTAAGTCATTTAGAGGGAGAATGACTTTCTCGTGTTAGCGATTGATGATGCCTCCATAAAATGGCTTAATACCTGTAAAGGTAAAGTTAGCTACCGCTTGGGCCAGGTGCTACAGGCGAACCGGCATTACGCTAAGCGCGCATTCTTACCCTTAGCAAGCGGTTCCCCGATTATGATTGACCCTTGGTCTTATCCAAGAACCTTAGGTTATCTGCAGACAAATTAAAGGTCTATGTAATAAGGCAAGTAAGTTAATTTTTAAATGCAGGGAGCCAGTGCCAAAGGTGGCCTGTTTAAGCAGTATAAATATTAACTTTCTTCCAATTCCAGAATTCATGACATTAGACCTGGTAAACCCTACTGTTAGAGGTTCCAACCAAAAGGGAAACACAGAGCATCTTATGCGCCTCGGCATACTTCTCCGGCGACGACGACAACATTGCGCCCATAGAGGTCAGCAACCTTCACTACATTACAGGTGGCGATGCCAATGCGCATTATGCGGTCTGGGGCAGTGGTGGCTTCAGTAGAAGTCGTGAGTGTCATTTAGAATATATTTTTAGTAGTCATGTAGATATTTTAAATAAAGGCTCTTCATTAATGCGATTCTCGAAGAGGTACTTAACCTCATTTGTCTCTAATTCTATTAAAAATTGGCATGTGTCTAACGAAGCCTCTCCATCTGACAGTACATCAATTTCGATATTCTAGATATGATCCCAAGTCCACAGACTGGAATCTGTGTCGGGGACTTGTCCTCTCTAAATTAGATATGCCTGTTACATCTTTCTAGCCCACAGGGAACCTAGATAAAGCAGCATATCAATGGAATGATGTGTTTCTTACAACCATAAAACCACTCTGTGTAAATGTCGGGCTTCCTGGTGGAATGACCAGCTTGCCAAACTTAGGAAGAAAATTCTTCAACTATTCTATGTGTACTCCACACGTACCCGAACGCATCTGACCAGACCCAATGGTATTGCTAGTAGAGTAAATAATTTATCCGGTAAAATGACTGCAGGGTCTTTCAAACCATTCAAAACCCTAGGCGGTGATGGTATATTACCGGCGCTTTTACAAAAGGTAATAGATCTCATCCTGCCGGGTTTGATTGATTTATTTATGTAGAGCCAGCCACAATTGGAGCTATATACCGACTAGTGGTCCCAACTTTGATTGAAACAAAAGGAGGACACCGATTGTACTAGAATTAGTTCAGTTCTTTGCATTTATTGTTTAAAATAATAATGTAAATATATTGTAATATATAATAATAAAAATCTATAAATAATTATTTACATACATAAAACAAAAATGAAAATAAAATAAATCAGTGGAACACATAAATGAATAAATAACAAAATTCAGAAACCGTGGGACTGTAAAACTGAAGCTTGTAGCAACTTTTGTTTGATATAAAAGTGACACTTGTTCGAAATATGGAAATGACGGATGAATGATTGACCATGTTCACATTGGACTGGCGGTTTAATTTTTTTTTTTACGATTACAGGCAATTGAGAAAGCGAAGAGGTAACGTGTTATTGCAATCTGGATGTTCAGGTGAAAAAAATATAGAAAATATATGAAATTGCGACGCAAACAAAAGACAAACGAAAGCAAAACAATTCAATTGTTGTGAAAAGCATTAGTTTTGTTGTAGCCCCTTCCGGTAGGGGTTAGCATGTACCCGAGGTAGGCATGCCTGTTGTAAGAGGCGACTAAAATCCAACATCCGTATACCGAGTGTATACGTATGAAAAACATACAGAAAAGCTACAATCCGTCTGCAACGGATCGTCTGATACCCTATCCTCCTCTCTATAAAGTGGGCGTGGCCAAATTGCATTTTGTACTCAAATATAGCTATAATGTCGAACGTTTGAGGATGTTACATGTAAAATTTTATCAAAATAGGTTTTTTGATGATAACGCCCCCAAAAATTGGGCGTGGCCAAAACTGTTCTATGGGTGAATTGTAGGGAATCTAAATACCCAAATATTTGGTCTTAACAAAATTTTTCGGTTTCATATAATTTAGTGAAGTTATAAAAAAGTAGGCGTGGCAGTGGGCGGATGTAAAAAAATTTTACACTTGTACTGTATCTTTTTCTTGGAAGCCCAGATATGAAATTTCAGCGTCCTAGTTAAAAATTTAAGGCCCAAAAATCGGTTTTGTGATGAAAACGCCCCAAAAAGTGGGCGTGGCCAAAACTTTTGTATGGGTGGATTGTAGGGAATCTGAATGCCTAAATATTTGGTCTTAACAAAATTTTTCGGTTTCATATAATTTAGTGAAGTTATGAAAAAGTGGGCGTGGCAGTGGGCGAATTTCAAAAATTTTTACACTTGTACTGTATCTTTTTCTCAGAAGCCCAGATATGAAATTTCATCATCCTAGCTCAAAATTTAAGGCCCAAAAAGCGGTGACATACGGACGGACGGACGGACGGACGGACGGTCATCGCTCAATCGATTTCGCTATTGATGCTGATCACGAATATATATACTTTATAGGGTCTATCTCGATTATTTCTCTATGTTACAAACTATGTGTCAAACTTAATATAACCTTAGGATAGGGTATAAAAAAGAAAACGACAAGATTTAGTACCCCAGGTGGCAGTCTAGCTTTACTGGAAAATTTACCCTCTTCGGAGATCGGCTGTACGGATTGAGGAGATCCACTTATTGCAATCCAATGACCCTTTTAAAAATAGTTAAAGGTTGTCTCGATCTCCTCCACCAAGATCCAATAACCCCGGGAAAAGAAATCCATCGGGAGCACCAGAGCGCGAAATTTAAAAGCTTTGAGGAAGAAACTAAAGCACTCCGAATCAAGCTTAATGAAATGGATCTACTCTATCAAGATCTTAAGAAAGAGATAGACGAATGTACTCCACCACGGTTACCTAGTCAGGACTACCACACCGATGAAGAAGAGCTAGCACGGGATACTAATCGGTTCCCTAGTAGGAAACAAAGAGCCGGTTCTTCGCTCGAAGTCGAATCTGTAAAAGAAGAAAAGCAAAAAGAACAGCGAGAAAAACATCTTTGAGCTTAAGAAAAACATCTTGAACAGGGTCATTACCGAAAAATGGTACAAACAGCCAAATCATCGAAAATGGGTACGTACAATAAAAATAGTTGTAAGAAAAAGTAAAACAGGTTTTAATCCATTTTTATTTTGCTTGCTATACGAGCAAAAGGAGGACATTTTTACTTAAAAGAGAACGGGAGGACAAAGTGTTGAAAAGGAGAACTGTCCTCCAAAACGGAGGGTGGTTGGGAACTCTAATACCGACTACCTGGAGACAGGTAAATGTAATCTTTATCCCCAAACGAGGCAATAGGCATAGTGAGCGACGCCTAAATCTTATAGACCAATAAGTCTGTCATCATTTGTTCTCAAAACCGTGCAGAGACTCATTGACAACTAGGGCCATGTGTGCTAGTAGACGCCTATACGGCAGAACTGAGTCCAAAAATAATGCACTGGATATATACAATGATGATGCGACCCATTATCACGCCATCGTTTGTTGGCTGAAAGTTCTTGAACGGACAACGGCAACAAAGCTTCAGAAGCTTCAAAGAATTGCCTCTCTCGGTATTACGGGTGCTATGCGTAGCTTCCCCACGGTAGGATTAGAACCTGTTGTTAGGCTTTCTCCTGCAGTAAGAATACGAGTATAAATCACGCGACCATGTGGGCACCTGAAAATTCTTGACTCAATTCCCAAAAGTACATGTTTTTCACTATCCCCGACATCATGGTTGGGGAGTACTGTTTCGGCAGGTTATTTGAGGTAGAAATATTGGACCGTGCAAATTGGTCTAATGGTGTTCGGGCACTGGATCCTAGAGGTCTGATCTGGTACACATCAAAAATGGAAACTGGAGTTGAAGCTGGCGTCCAACACTAAGGTCTCCATACCAATTGGAACGTGGCGCCATTGAGATATGCGCTATGATAAACCTTGGTAAAGGTTTAAGTTAAATGCTGCTACAATGCACTACAATTTCTTGCCAGACATAACAGGGTGAAACTCGGTTAGGTCCCTGGTCATCAAGGAATTGCAGGCAACGAATCTGCAAACGAACAAGCTAGGGCTGGCTCAGAATCTGTGTCCATAGGACCTGAACCCTACTGTGATGTCAACCGGGCTACAGCTGATACAACGCTGATTAATGATTGCGAACACAAACTTTGTCTGGTCCACTGGGAAAATGTCTCGGGGCTAAGACAATCCAAGCGCTTAAACAGGCCTTTTTCCTGCAAGGAAGACCTTGATCTAGATAAGGAAAGCATTAGAAAGCTTGTGAGCTTTCTCACAGGCCACTGTGGCCTGCGATATCACCTTAACAAACTTGTGCCCACAAAAGTAATGTAGGTTCTGCTTGGAAGATGACGAATGCTCTGAGCACATTCTCTGTGAATGCCCAGCATGACATCGTTTAAAGGGGTTTTTTTTTCAGAAAGAAATATGTTCGTCAACAGATTTGAGAGACTCTGCTGCTAAGGACGTACTATCCTTCATAACGGAGGTGAAACGTCTCTTGGTTTTGTTATACCCTAACTTCATACAATAGAACTTTTCAGGTCGCAGTGTGGGAAAGGGTTACACAAAAAACAAAATATGTATATGAGCATCAAAATCCACTATCTTCACAATTACTTAGATATATTTCCTGAAAATCTTGGCTTTTACAGTGAGGAACAAGGAGAACGACATCAGGACCTAAAACATATGGAAGAACGGTACCAGGGTCAATGGGATGAACATATGATGGCTGATTACTGCTGGAGTGAGTGTCTCACTCCAAGAAATCCCGAAAAAGGAGCTTTCTTCATGTTCAAATAAATAAATAAACGGTTAAAAATATTAAAAAGAAAATCTTTTTTTCAGTATCTCAAAAACTACGTAGATTTATGAAAAAATATCTGTGGCAATATGACAGTCGACATAAGCGAATTTTCGTTTTTGCAATTGGTAGGAATCTACAGCTTAAGATCTACTTTTTTATCTCACCCCCATTTGAAAAGGATGCTCTGTTCCAAAAATAAAATAGTTTTTCTATCCGCTTATGTTTCAGCAACCATACAATGCTTTCGACAAAGTAGCTTATGTAAGACAATTTCCTTAAGTCTTAAAAATATATATTTTGTGTTTTAACAGAAATACTTATGCTGAAATAAGTCGCGCAATTTTTTTAATTTTTTACTTTTCTTTGCATTTAAAAAAAAACTTATTTTAACTTAAGATGTTAAAATTTGGCACTTAAGTCAACATAAGTTCTTATGTCAAAATTAAGAAAATAAAAAAGGTCAAATCTAATTTTATCAGAAGCACTTATGTCTACATAAGTTTTTTTTTCGAAATTATATTTTTAAATAACGGAAAATTATGTTAACATATGATGGTTTTATTGGCATATCAGTCAACAATATCGACTTAAGTGGGAATGTTCTGCTCTACAGCCAAGGTGATCAGAAGTGTTTTTTTTACAATTCAAATGTCTCTTAGCTATATTTTATGAAATTGTGTGCTTAGTGTCTTGAAAACAAAATAAATAAAATGGAACGGGCCAGAAAAATGTTGTCTATGGCATTAAGAAAACAGAGCCATTTTTCTGATATAGTTTCGAAACCAGGATCTTCTACATATACCGAAAATAAAGTAAATTTCTTAATAAATGGTAATTCACTATACAATAAGTTTTTCATAAAAAAAGAATATAGAACCAGTATGAATATAAACAGAAATATCAAAAATGATTCTTACAAACGAAAAAAGCTGGGAGTCAGCTGGAGCAAAACTTATTATTTGGAGATCCTGCATCTATATGTTCGGAAAATATCGAAGAAAACAACGAAACCAACGTGAAGCAACCAAAAAGATGCGTAAGGAAAAACGAAACTCTGGGATAAGCTACATTGGGAATTGAATTTTTGGCTTTTTTTTGTTTTCTTTGAATTATTGTGAGGATATGATTTGTTTCTGTTTTGAATCATGTTCTTAAACAATAATAATGTTATCTAATAAAAAACAAAATTGAAATTTTGTCTATCAATTCAAATTTAGCACTTTTCAGCGCTGTATGTAGACTTTCGTGACTGACTGTATCTACATCTGGAAAAGTTGTACAAGAAAGAATGTTACGCCAATTAGAGAACTGTCGCAGCAGATGCAAAGAAAATGTAACCTTTGAAAAACAGCAGTTAATTTTTTAAAAACTACTGGGATCTCAGTTCTTATGAGCTACGACAGGCTTTTGTGTCCGGTTTTATTGATGTTCAGGATACCAAATTTAAAAGGAAGGAAAAGAGTCTTACTAATCCCAGAAAAAGGAAACACACAATAAATATTTTTTGGAAATAAGTGGTGAAAGGGTTTTAGTATGCCAGAAATGTTTTCGATACACCCTCTGTGAGTCGGAGTAATTCATAAAAACTGTAGTAAAGAAAAAGTTGGAAGGCCATGGTTCATTTACAAATGGTGATATCTGTGGAAAACACCCTGACCCCAAAAAAATGTCATCTGAAAAAGAAAACGAGGTGATTGAATTTATAACCATGGTTCAGTAATTTCTCTTTCTAAGTTTTCTAAGATTTTCAACACACTCAATTTTAAAAATTTAAAAAGCCTAAAGTAGATACTTGTCATAAGTGTGAAGTTTTAAAAATGAAAATTGACATTGCTACTGAGGAGGAACGTGAGAATCTTAGCAAAGAACAAGATGATCACCACCTTGAAGCTGAGTTTGCGTATAAATCGAAAGCGACAGACAAATCAAAGGTTGAGCGCAATACATCAATAAAAGTTCTTACTTTTGATTTGCAACAGTGCCTCCCTACACCCTTTTTAAGATCTTTAGTTTCGTTTTATAAACACCCATTGTGGACATATAATCTTACTGTTCATGACTGTAAGACGGGCAAGCCAGTATGTTATATGTCGCATGAAGCGGCAGGTAATCATGGTGGAAACGAGATCGCCTCATGCGTATTTAACCACCTTCAAAACTTACCAACTGACGCTACACATTATTCTGTACAGCGATTGCTGTCCTGGACAGAATAAAAATTCTTTTATGTATGGTTTCAATGTTTGAGACTTTTTTACAATTAAAAAATACAGTGGAGACTATTCACCATAAATTTCTTCTTCCTGGGCATACCCACATGGAGTGTTACGTTGATCATGCCCTTATTGAAAAAAAAAAGCTAACAACTGTTAAAATTCACCATCCCCGTGACTGGTACCAATTTGTGAGAAGAGTAGGTGTAAAACAAAAATTTGATGGTAAGAAAATATATCAAGATCAGATTTTTAATTTCTCAGCGGTATTAAAGCAGAAATTTATGTGGCGCAAGGTGGATAACTACGGGCAGAAATTCATTTGGCAAAATGTAAAGTGGATGAGGTTTACGAAAGAGTTTGGTACTATATACTACAAAACTTAGCTCAGCGAAACCGAAGAGCTCAGAATACTGAATATAAAACGCCGAGGGTTGTTTAACTCCATTAAAATCGCGGATTTGCGGAAATGTTATCATACAGCCCTCGAAAGTAACGAAAAGAAAAAACAGGATTTATTGGATATGCTGCCATTGATTGACAACATTTACCTCGCTTTTTATCAAAACTTGAATGTTAACAAAATGGAGGATTTTCATCCAGATTTGACCGAAGCTGACGAAGAACCCTTATAAGTCAAGGCTTTATGTATATATCTTACACTGCGTATACCTAAGTCTTATGTTCTAGTTTAAACTTCCCATGAATTTTGTTGTGTTCCTTTTCCTACATTTTCATAAGCGATTAATATCTGTTATAAATAAATGAAAAATACAAATAATTGTCTTATGTCTCTTTATTTTGAAATCTGCAGCTCGACCTAATAACTTAAGTCATCTTAGGGCATTCCTATTTATTGTTTTAGGTTTGACAGAAAAACTTATGTTGCCTAAGATATTAATTGTTGCAGAATTGATTTTTACAAAAGCACTTTAAAAACTAAATATTTATTACTCATAAATTAACATAAAATAGTAACTACACTGAGTTACAAAAAAAAGTGGCGCAATGATACTTTTTCGTATGTTATTATCATTTTGGTAATATGCGACTGTGTTTTTGCCGAACTTTATTTGTTTTTAGTGGGTTACTGGTTTAATGGTGTATTTGTTTGCTAGTTTGCATAATTTCTTCTAATTTTCTTTGTGATGTGCACATCGTATTGAAGAAAACCGTATTGTATTCGTGTTTTCCTACAGACGTGAGACATATCAAATTTAGCTTCCATGATCTCGTATGTTTATTGTTGTAAGTTTATTGTTCTGGATTTGTTTTAATTTGATTGGTTATAAGTTGTTACTGATTTTTGTAAAAAAAACATATGCAAATAATGGCACAAGAAGTCGCCTGTGCGCTGGCTTTAGTTGAAGGTGGCCGAAGTGTGCGCTAAGCCGATATTATGAGAAGAAAACCGGAGAAGACGTTAAAGAAAGCCATTGAAGGTACGGCAAGACCAACTCCTACAAAAGGCGTTTTTACCATCGTAAAAAATTTAATCCAATGTATCCCTCGACAAATATCTGGTTTGTTAGATGTTCAGGGAGACATTACACACTATTACAGGAACAAGGATAATAATAATAAAAATGTAAAATGTTAATTTATGAAGTTTTTGTCCATTTTCCTTAATTTATGTTTTATGTCTAAGGTCTTCCTTTTTTATTTTTTGTTTTAACATAAATTACTTATTTTTATATTAAAAAACAAAATTGTATTAAAAAAAAAAACTTTTTTTTCCAACTTACTTGAAGTAATTGCGAAATATCAAGGTGCGCCACTTTTTTTGTAACTTAGTGTATATGTATATCTCTCATTACACTATTGGACTAAAGAAAATTTAACAACAAATAAAAAACATACGGAAAAGCTAAAATCCGTCTGGAACGGATCGTATGATACCCTATTCTCCTTTCTATAAAGTGCGCGTGGCCAAATTGCATTTTGTACTCAAATAAGGTGATAACGTCAAACGTTTGAGTATGTTACATGTAAAATTTCATCAAAATCGGTTTTATAATGAACACGTGGCCAAAACTTTTGTATGCGCGAATTGTAGGGAATCTAAAGGTCTAAATATTTGGTCCTAACAAAATTTTTCGCTTTCACCTAATTCAGTGAAATTATGAAAAACTGGGCGTGGCAGTGGGAGGATTTAAAACATTTTTACGCTTGTAGTGTATCTTTTCCTCAGAAGCCCAGATATGAAATTTCATCGTCATAGCTCAAAATTTAAGGCCCAAAAAGCGGTGACATACGGACGGACGGACGGACGGTCATCGCTCAATCGATTTCGCTATTGATGCTGATCACGAATATATATACTTTATAGGGTCTATCTCGATTATTTCTCTGTTACAAACTATGTGTCTAACTTAATATACCGTTAGGATAGGGTATAATAAACATTTTAGATAAAAATATCAATTTTTCAACTTAAGCTACAGATATATATCATTAGAATCAGCATCAGCATCTTTCACGCACCAAAACTACTATAGTAGACCTGTGTAATCATTTGCAAGTATTTATTGTAAATTGATTGCAATTGCAAATAATGTTCCAACTAAAGAAAATAATTCACAGTAGTAAATTTTGTAAGAACAGAAACTTCAGTTAGGAGCTATTAAGATTTCCCTATGACTAGTTAATATGTATGTATGTACATACCTATGTACATATATGTAAACTTACCTTACGACATAGTTAGCAAACATAGGCCTATTCGTATAATTATCCTTTACTGCATCCCATGTGATCTCCAAAACAACAGTAAACTGCAAACCAAAAGTACAATACACAGCTAATGCGATGAATAGCTTTACAAGTTGTGCGGGCCTATAAATAGAGATTTATTTATGTCAACAAATTGAGTTACACTTAAAATTTTTGAAATTCACCATTCACCGCTTGGTAAATTCAATGTAATTGATTCTTCTGTATCCGGACCATAACGCCAATAACCTAGGAATCCAAGCGTTATACAAAGAAGAGTCAATACGACCATTCCCAAGGCAAGTACTCCACAAATTCCAAGGAAATGTGTAGGAGTTCTCATACTATTTTCCAATGGCAGCATCATACCAATTGCCTCCAATGCAAATATGGTTATGGCAAAGAAGTTTGGCAAATTATCAAACTTTACGAAATCCCTGTCCCCAATGGCTGGCAGCTCTTTTACCATATACACGCAAGTTATTAATATACCTATGGCCATGAGCAAGTTAGCCAGCATTGATATAGGAGCTAATTTCTTAAGATCGGGAATCCATGTCAACAAAATCAATGGAATAAGAAATAATGCGATCAAAATGCGAATATTAACAAGTTCACCTGTCCAATTCTCTAACACCTATAAATAGAGAAATAATATTCCAATTCCATCGAATTGATTAAATCTCACTTGTTGAAAGTTTCTAGCAATTATAACTGTGTACACGGAGCAAGTCCCAAAGTATGTAAGGAATAGTCCAACAATAACAAAATACTTTATGCAAGTACCAAGCACTTGTGTGCATTGTGGACCGTTTAAAAATACCCTTTCCGTTACTTCAGCAAATGTCATCTTCGTTTTCTGTTCTTTGTAATATAACGTATGTGCACATTTTATCTAAGAAAAAAGAAAAAAAAATATATACATTTATTGGGTATTTGATCCATATGTATGTATGTATATGTGTAAACGTCATTGTTGTTAAAAAATTAAATAAAAATCAGCAAAATCGGCAAAATTTGCTGTTTTCTGGTACTTTTTAGCTTGAGGGAAGAAAGAGAGGCCACCTCTCTATTGACTATATGCATTATTTAGTTTCTGAAGTTAACTAACTCCGTTCAATTATGTAACACGTGCTTTTCGGGTCAATTCTACTTCTTTACCCCCTTTATAGAATTACACATTTAAAATAAAGTAGGTACCTACAGTAAATGCCATTAATTTAACCAACAGCAACAGTAATTTAACCAACAATAAATAAAACATACAGAAAAGCTACAATCCGTCTGGAACGGATCGTATGATACACTATCCTCCTTCCTATCTAGCCCTTATAAAGTGGGCATTTTTTTACTGAACTACGACGATAACTTCGAACATATTGATAAATCCTAATTGTATGTATATTAAGTTTGTAAACATAGAGAAATAATCGAGATAGACCTTATAAAGTATGTATGTACATATATATATTCGGTATCGGTAACAATATTGAAATCTATTAAGCGATGACCGTCTGTATGTCACCGCTTTTGGGCCTTAAGTTTCAGCTAGGAGTATGAAATTTCATATCTGGGCTTCTGAGGAAAAAGATACAGTACAAGTGCAAACATTTTTGAAATCCGCCCACTGGTCCACTTTTTCATAACTTCACTAAATTATATGAAACCGAAAAATTTTATTAAGACCAAATATTTAGGCATTCTGATTTTCGACAATTCATTCATACAAAAGTTCTAACCACGCCCAATTTTTGGGGGCGTTTTCTTCATAAAACCGATGAAATTTTGATGAAATTTTACGTGTAACATGCTCATGCAATATGGCCACGCCCATTTTATTAGGGCTACATAAAAAGGAGGATAGGGTATTATACGATCGTTTCCAAATGGATTGTAGCTTTTCTGTATGTTTTTTCTTGTACCTTTAGAGCGGCTATGGCCGAGACGGGGCTTTCACGAACCCGACGATCCAATTCATCCCACAAATGTTCGATGGGGTACATCTATTGGAGCCATTCCAACAGTATGAGCATTGTTTTCACCTTCGCCAATCTTACCCGAATTTGTCTGTTAAAAAATTTACAAATGGCTTATTTCTGTCCCCATTTTTATATCGTCGAACAACATCATCGACAGTATTCGCCTTATATTTAATATTTCAGGAAATTTTTTTTATACATTTCAGCTTTTTTATAATGACCTTTGTGACCCTTTATTATGAACACAATAACTCTAGAAAAGATCCTTAAATACATACTCGATCATTTAAACCGTTAATCAAGACAAACGTCAAATTAACAATATGAAAATAAGAAAACCGAATACATCATTTGAACCCTCTGCGTTCAAACGTGTATCGCTTAATCCAGTAAAGAACACACCACATACATATTTTTATTTTGTATTAAACGAGAAGAGCAATAATGTGTAAATTAATAACATAAGAAAATAATAAAGGAAATTTTAAGATTTAGTACCTACGAAAAATTCTTATCAAATGATATAAGAAAAGAAAACCGAGTATTAAAGAAAAGAAAAAAAGTATTAATTATATGTGTATAGGTACATACGTATGTATAATTAATTAAACCTATAACACTGTTACAGTATTTTTAATTAATACTAATATTTAACAGTATATACTAATATTCGCAATTCGATAGAGTTATGGGTCACGAATTCACTATATGCTTGTAATACGTGCACTCGACTTCAAAAAACTCATATGTATATACGTACATATTTAATTTATATTTCAATTTATTTAGATGGGGTTACAGTTGACTTGACGCCAATAAAATTGAAAATATTTTAAATTTGTTTCCATTTTTAATGAATGCACCGAATTTTAAGACTCGCTGTTAAAGTGTATCGAATAGTATGTAATAGTATAGGTATAGTGTTGGAACGATACTTGCACGGTATCGATATGTAGTAATTTAAAGAATATCAATAACGATTTTACAGGCAGTGGAATTGAAAAGATACAATCCATTCACAATTTTAAAACGAGAGAAGATTTTATTGCAAAAGATTAGATTCTTACAAATCTACAAACTTATAGTAGATGTATGTATGTATAAATATAGGGTCACGATTACTTAACACGTTCACAGTCCCATGTATTATATACATACATACACATGATACACAGAGCGTAATAATGCTTTGTTCCGAAACGCCCATGCATCGTGTGTGAAACATGTTTGCACTGAAGGCAAATATAAAATTAAACGTACTACACTGAAGTAAGGAAACCGGCATGAACTTCTATTATGAAAATCATTTAAAATAAAGTGCACGACTGGGTCGTACGTACTTGCACCTTAATGCTGTAAGTTTACAATTGTATAAGCGCTGATATTCAAGTTTTTTTTGTAAAAATGCCATTAAAAAGTGGGCGTGCGTGGCCATATATGATGTTAAGGTGAATTATAGAGATTTTCAAAGCCTATGAATTATGTTTTAACAATTTTTTTCGATTTCTAGTAAAAATTTTGAAAAAGTAAAATTTTTGAAAAGTGTGCGTGAAAGTTCCAAAATTAGGTATGCCATATTTTGGCATTTATCATACCCACCTTAAATATTGATTTTAAGCCCAATCGCTGAAGAAATAGCCGAGGAACAGCCAATTTCTAAAATTACCGTTATACGCATTTTTCGCGCAAAACGTGGTATGCCACCGAATAGCATATACCTAAACTAACTCACATATGAAATTTTATCAAAATCGTTAGAACCGTTTTCGAGAAAATCCATTTTTAGTGAAATCGGCCTTAAGTAAAGTACCCTTAATTTTGAGGTTAGAATGAAAATTCCAATTTCCTCTAGGGATCATCACACAGACCCCAGATATGAAGTTTGAAGTTAATCCGTCCAGCCGTTTAGGCTGCAGTTGAATATACAGACATACATACAGGCAGACAGACGGAATTGGCGGACCCATTTTTTTCGACTTCTCCATCATAGTAATGTCAAGTTTGATTGAAATCTCGAGTTCGAAATTTTTTACGAAACCAATACTTGCCCTATAGGTAGGTATGGGTGCAAGTAAAAAATAAAGTGCACGGCTGGGTCGTACGAACTTGCACCTTATTGCGATAAGTTTACAATCTTATAAAAACTGAAATTAAAGTCTTGTTTTTCTCACACATGAACCCTAATAAAGTGGGCGTGGAAAATGATAACATTCAACTGATACTACGTATCTTGGATATTTCACAAAATCGTTGTTTTGTAAAAATGCTCTCAAAAAGAGGGCGTGGCTGTATATGGTGTTCAGGTGAATTATAGAGAACTTGAAGGCCTATTAATTTTGTTTTAACAAATTTTTTCGATGTCTAGTAAAAATTTTAAAAAACTTAAATTTTCGAAACGTGGGCGTGGCAGTTTTAAAATGTTGGTACGTCATATCTTTGAATTTGTCATATCAACCTCAGATATTAATTTAACGGAATTGGCGGACCCACTTTTTTGGACTTCTCCATCATAGTAATGTCAAGTTTGATTTACATCTCGAGTTCGAAATTTTTCACGAAACTAATACTTGCCCTATAGGTATAGGTGCAAGTAATACAATTGCAGATTTTTGTAAAAAAAATCGGTTGGGCGATAACTTTTTAAAATACATACTTACATTCTTACTTTTTTACTTAAGCAAAAATAGATTTGTCACCTCAGCAAATTTTATTTATAAACAAAAAACACTGAGTAACCCAGATTGTTTGGTTTGGTTTGGTTGAAATGACTGCCAGCTCAGAAACGCCAACACACTTAGACCAGAAATAAGTCCATTGTGACACCACATGAACCATAGGAAAAAGTTTCCCTCTACCTACTCGTTAAACCATTTTGAACTTCTGATGATGCTTAAGAGGCTTTTGATATCTATGTTTATCAAGGCTCTTAAGTGAAGCTTCCTTCTGCGGGAGACAGCTGTGCAGAAACAAAGGAATGGGGAATAGTTTTATCTTCTTCTCCATCCATGCAGTTTCTACAAACATCGTTTGCAAAAAGGCCCAGCCTTGTAACATACTTGCCTATTAGAGAGTGTCCACTGATGACACGTATTGTAGATGCGCAACCTATTGAGAAATCAGCGTTTTATTCCAGCTTTGGCCAAATTTGTTCTGTCGCTAGACATGTTGGTCCACCTGTCCACCTAAGAGCTTGAATTTTAGTTTGGAAGTAGCGATTGGATTGGTGCCTTTGTCTGGTAAAATGTTTAAAGTTGTTTATATTCTGACGATTTTTTGTTTCTTATTGACCACAGAGCGCACAGAACAGTACGTTCTCTCAGTGCATACTCTCTTTACCCTACAGATGTTTGATAGATTACTTTAATAAACAATATTATTAATTTAAAATCAATGAATAAACACAATTTTTAAATTTTAATCGAGATAAGCTAAAATCAAAACAGTTGCAAAGCACATTAAACAAGCTTCTGCACCTAGTAATAGGCTTACTATAATTTGTTCTATGTCTACTATCAAAAAGTACATTTTTTACCCGAAAAGATCTTTGGGGAGCATATACATATATTTGTGAGAAAAACTAATTTAGGTGAATTTATGTGATAATTAATAATGTCGCCGATAAACATGACTGAAGTTCCCTTTCGCCTGAAACTCAAGGTTTGCATTCCAATCAATTCGCATCTTTCATCATAATTAGGAAGTTCGTCAATTTAATTTACGGAAAGTGTACCTCATGAAATTCTTTTGAACTCTTTTCGTTCTTGAACACCATATGGGGAATCCCAAATAATAGAAGAATATTCTAAATAAGGCCTGACCAACGATCAGTAGACAGTTTTAAGATTGTAAACATCTCGGAAGTCTTTGCTATTACGTTTAAGAAATCCTAAAGACAAAGACTTAGCTATGGCGTAATCATAATGTAATGAGAAATTCAATTTAGTGTCAAATACAACCCCTAGATCCTTGACTTCATCAAGACGAAGAAGTGTAAGACCGTTAATAAAATAATCATGAAAAAGTGGGACTGTAATACGGTGCCATGTAAAGATCTTACATTTAGAAATATTAAGCTCTAATGCATTATGTTTACACAATTCTGATAACTTATGTATATCCGACTGAAAACGAATGCAGCCAGATGTATTCGTTATGCTTGCAAATAATTTTAAGTCATCTGTTCATTGGCCTTACAGTTCCCTGGAATATCATTATGCTCCGGCACCCAACAAAGGTGAATATTGAACTGAACGATACGATGATTTGGAAGACGGAAGGTGTTGCTTCCCAACAAAAGATTGCAGGAACTGTTTGTTAGCAGGAAACTAGTTACTTAAATGCAGCTTTAATGAAGCATACAAAATGCTCAGCATTGCGAGTAACTAGTTGTAATGCACACAACACAAATTAATTAAATTAATAAAAATTCACCAGAAGAACACCACGCACTACACACCGCAACAAGAAAAACCTGACAACTGTCAAACAGCGGGCGAATTGATTTACTTGAAAGGAAATTCGATCTCGCTTCCACTTACGGAAAGGACGTTTGAATAATGTAGGCATCATCTCTAACCAACAGCCGTAAAATTCTATGATGGCCGAATTGGATGTAAGATACACGTCACAAACAATGCACTCTAACACACATTCCGAAAATGTGGGGCATTGTTAATTATCAACAGATCTACTCACACACAAAGACACTACGACCACACTACTACACATTATGCAGATTTTCGTCGCAAAAAAGTTAATAGGTCAGGGGTGATTGACCTTAAGAAGAAACAGCTGATTAGTAAATAAGTCACCAGCAGCTTCAAGGGAGGCTAAAATTAAAATGTTAAGCTACTCGTCATTTAGCAGCCGCCAAATAAAGTTTAGTTTTTTCAACTCCAGTTTTATTTTTCTTTTACATCTATCAATATAATTCAGTTTCCCTACTTGAATATTAAATTTTACCGCTTGTCAATCAGCTATTGCAAGTCCAACTGAGTTCATTCCCGTTGCCTCAGTGCGGAACAGAAGGAGCTTAAGGTTAAGACTGTCGGAGAAAACACCTCCACCAACTCCGTCTTTGGTTTTTGAGCCATCAACGTAGAAGTGAATGGACTCATCTTCTAAAAGTGCTTCTTCATTCCATAGTGCTCTGGAAGGGATGTTGACGACGCAGTTCTTAGAAAATTTAGACCTGGGGTGGTACAGTCCGTGTTCTCGGGAAAGTTTTTGAAATTATTTAGAATGGAGACGCGGCCAAATTTTTTTCTTTACCACTGTAGGGTAGCTTCGTACCAAACGGCTGCACTTGCTACCATTTGCTTTTTTTAATCTCCAGCATAGAAGAGTGGAACAGTAGAGGACACGAAGAGGTAAACTACTACCTGACGCAATTTCTGTCGGGGCATGGATGCTTCCGAGAGTATCTCTGCAAGTATAAGCATGTTGACGACCCATACTGTCCGCACTGCGATGGCAAAATTCAGAATGCAGAGCATATCCTGATGGAATGCCGAGGATTCACGATGGCCAGAAATATACTCGAAATGGCAATAGGTGGAGAGGTGACACCAAAAGGGCTAATAACTTTCATGCTAGCGACGTCTGAAGCCTGGGAGACGGCAAATGAAGTTATCACAACCATAATGCAGCAGCTACGCCTGGAAGAATGGGCTAGGAACTAGGAAACTGCTATTTCCGGTGATCAACAGCAAAACATAAACAAATTACGCTCAACATGCATACAACCACTACGCAAACTACCAAACAAAGACTTAAAAATGAACACAACGAACTGACATACACAGCCAAATACGACATACACAATCATTAACATACATAACATCCACACGATAGAACCACTACATACGTACGCTACGAAACCAAAACTTATACGTACATGCAATAGACTGATACTCACACATAGGCATGAACACGCATGAACACATGTACACATACTTACACACACACCCACGCACAGACTTTCGTGCTTCGGCACCTACACTGAGCGTCAAAAGTGAGTAAGCACCTACATGATTTCTGATGTAATTTTCAATAAAATCCAAAAAAATAATAAAAATTAGATTTCAATGATACGAAACAAAAGTCTTATATAACAGCAATAACAAAAATAAAAAATTTAAAAATTAAAATAAACCTAATACATGTTTTTCTAATAAGAATTAATCTTACTCCATATTTTACGCGTCAAAAGTAAGTAAACAGCATGTAACTTCTTCCGTTTAATATGAATTAGTTATTTTTTTCCGTTAGAAATGTACATGGATATTAAGGCAGAGGTAGGAATTTGTTCTTACGTTACTGCAGAGTGCAGGCTGGTTGTGTTTAAAGGCTTAATAGTAGTGCAATTTGACATTTTTTTTATAATAAAGAGTAAATGTGTTTTGAAATGCTGAGTATTAAAGTAAATTAAAGGAAAAAGGATACTCGTATCGGAAAATTGGCCAAATCGTTAATAGGAACCATTTTTCTGTAAAAAAAATTATTAATGAATTGGATACATTTAAAACATCGTAAAATTTCATACGGACAAATAGAGAAAAAAAGGTAAATAAAACAGAAGCAATCTAAATTGTGACTGAAGTCAGACAAAATCACTGTTCAAATGCAGTTAAAATTATGGAAAACATATCAATAACATCCGAAAAAACAGTTTGTCCGAATACTGTACGGCGAACATTGCATAAATTGGGCTTACATGGTAGAAGTGCATTTAACCATGTGAACTAAATAAACTAGTGTTTACATTTAGCAAAAAAAAAGTACGGATACATATTTCGTTTTGGAAAAACATTTTATTTACAGACGAAAGGAAATTTAAAGTTTTTAAAAGCCACAGAAATAAAAATATCTGTAGAAAAAAAAAAAAAACAAAGAATGAAGTGAACAATATATTTACTAGGAGCACAGTAAAGCATGGGGTGGTTGAGTGATGGTGTAATGCCCAAAACACATGTGCAGCGAATTGCGTGCAGCAAAATTATAGAACATAGCTTTATATGTAGGCAACTACATGTGCGTGCTGCATGCCTATGCAGCCACGCAAGTCGTCGCTAATTCTAATTCCGATGCAATGCAATGTAGTAGATCTGCAAAATAGTACAATTTAGGACAAATTTCGTGATTTGACATTACAAATTGTCACCTATATGACAGTTTACTGTTTAAACCTATTGAAAAAAAAAACAAAACTAAATTTTTAAATTTAAATCGCCATGGAGAAAAATGTCAAACTTTTAACTGCACGTGTGTTTCACATGCGTCGATGCATGCATTGGTGCGCGATGCTTTGCTGCACATGTGTTTTGAGCATAAGGGTGTATTGCAGCATCTGGGGTAGAGAATCTTGTCTTTATTGAAAGTACAATGACGACGCAAGACTATCTAAACATACTAAAGAATAACATGCAACCGATCGTAGGAAAATTAGGTACGAATGCAGTCCTTGAACCAAATGATCCTAAGCCTACCTCGCGGTTTGTTAAGGAATGATTTCTTTATAGAACTGCAAAACAGTTTTATCACCTTCCCCAATTATCAGACCTTAACTCCATAGAATAATTATGCTATCATATAGACCGAGAAATTCGCGAAAGGACTAATTAAAAGCAATGAGACTTTTATTGAAGAATGGTCCTAAATATCCTCCGATGTTACGAGGGAACATATTATGTTCATGCTACGTAGACTTAAAAAAGTTATAAAGTCTAAAAGTCATCAAACAAAATATTCAGTTTTGATTCTACGATATTATTTTTATGAATTCCTTAAACATATTGTTAGTGTTTACTTACTTTGGACGCGTAAAATATGGAGTAAGGTTAATTGTTATTAGAAAAAAAATGTATTAGTTTTATTTTAATGTTTTAATTTTTTATTTTTTTATTGCTGTTATATAAAGCTTTTATTTTGTATCATTGAAATCTAATTTTTATTAATTTTTTGGTTTATATTGAAAATTACATCAGAAATCATGTAGGTGTTTACTCACTTTTGACGCTCATAGTACATCTCCGGACATGCAGACAAAGAGAGAAGCAGCTACGGCTGAAAACCCCCTGTGCTGAAATGCCTAACGGCGGTACCGCAGCGATCCAGGGTTGGATGCAGAGGTGGTTTTACTTACTTACTTAACGGGCTCCCGACCCGTGAAGAGTCTCTGCCTGAGACACAGCAGCCTTCCACTCTCTTCGATCCCAGGCACGCTGCTTCCAGTTATCTAGACCAAGCGCTCTGGCATCCGCGATAGCTTGATCCTTAAAACGGAGGTTCGGTCTTCCTTGTCTTCTCGAACCTGGGGGCTGTGATTCGAAGATCCTCTTTGCTGGAGCATTATTGTCCATTCGCTCGATGTGGCCGAGCCAGTGTAGTCGACGTGTTTTGGCTTTTTGGACTACATCCACATCCTAGTACAGCTCATAGAGTTCGCGGTTATATCTTCTCCTCCATTCGCCCTCCTCGCATACGGGACCGAATATCCGACGAAGAATTTTTCTTTCGAAAGTGTTCAAAATCTGCTCTCCTTTCCTGCTTATCGTCCAACACTCGGCTCCATACAGCAGAACTGGCAGGATCAAAGTTTTGTAGAGCAAACATTTCGTCTTCCGAGTTAGGAGTTTTGACCCCATTTGTTTAGCCAAACCGAAGTAGCAGCGGTTTCCTAGGGTAAGTTTTCGTCGAATCTCCACTAAGTTGTCATTCGTGGAGTTGATATTTACTCCGAGGTAGGTAAACTCCTTAACCACTTCGAAGTTACTGTTGCCAACAGTGACGTTTTGTCCTAGGCGGTGGACAGATGCTTCTTTGTTTGTTGACAACATGTACTTGGTTTTGTCCTCATTCACTTCAAGGCCAACTCGTTTCGCTTCTTCTTCAATTGCCGTAAAAGCCTCTAACACGGCGCGCTGGGAGCGACCGATGATGTCGATGTCGTCTGCGTATCCCAGCAACTGGACAAATTTGTTGAAGATAGTGCCTTCCGTGTTTACACCTGCCCTGCGCACTATCTGTTCCAGCACAAGATTGAAGAAGTCACATGATAGCGCATCCCATTGCCGAAATCCGGTGCATGTTTGGAATAGTTCAGAGGAACTGTTGCCGAATTGCACGTTGCACCGCGTGTTATCCAGCGTCACGCGGCACAGCTGGATCAGTTTAGTCGGGATCCCGAATTCGGCCATCGCCTTGTAGAGCTCAAGACGATGAATGCTATCATATGCGGCTTTAAAGTCGATGAAGAGATGGTGAGTCTCGACTTGAAATTCGTTGGTCTTTTCCAGGATTTGCCTTAGTGTGAAAATTTGGTCGATCGTCGATCTGCCGGGCCGGAAGCCACACTGGTACGTGCCAATTAGTGTGCTGCAGAAGGGCGTCAGACGTTCACACAGTACGTTGGATAGGATCTTATATGCGACATTAAGCAGGGATATGCCTCGGTAATTCTTACAAGACATAGGATCGCATTTCTTGAAGATGGGGCATATAGAGCTGATAGTCCAGTCATCGGGCATGACTTCATCCACCCATACTTGGTTGATGACTTGGTGCATGCACCCCATCAGAGCCGGCGGCCTTGTTGTTCTACAGCTTTTAGATAGCTGAGCCGACCTCTTCAAAACTAGGAGGGGAATGGATTCTTCATTGACTGGATGCGGGTTCTCTTCTTGCCCTATCACTCTCTCTACCTGCCCATTAAGTAGCTGCTGGAAATGCTGCTTAAATACATCTACTATTCCCTGTGCTTCGGTGACTAGGTTTCCTTCACTGTTTCGAAGAGCCTGTGTTCCGGGCTTGAAGCCAGCTACCAGTTGCTTGGCTTTCCTGAAAAACATCCGGATGTTGTTCCTATCGCGGGACTCTTCGATATCCTTGAGCTGGGAGGCTGCGTGGGCCCTTTTCTTCTTACGCAGGATCTTCTTCTCCTCCCTTCTTCTGGTTCGATACTCTTCTCTCGCTGCCCTTGTTTTGCGTTGCAGCGCTTGCAAGTGTGCATTTTCTGTCACCTTTGGCAGAGGTGGTTTTAGTGGATTAAAGTCCCACACTCAGGCTTTCGATGCTTTCCACTTTCTTAAAAAAAAAAAAACCATTTGCTTGCTAAATACATATATACATACAGGGGTATTAACAAACATAATGAAACATAATGTCCAGTGCCGCAAAGGAAGTTGTGCGTAGAGCATCGCTTATGCACAGGCAAGCTGTACCTTACTTAGATAGTCGCGGTTTATAGCTTTTTTCTAAGGTGGTCCACCAAACAATCACCCCGTATGTGAGAGATATAGAGCCAGTGAGTTATACGAGGTTGTAACCTCATCTATGTATTTCCAATAGCTTTTTTGCAAGAGAAAAGTCCTAATGTGGCATTCCTGACTCTTTAATTTTAGGTTTCTAACTTCGCTTCCTATCTAGGTTAAGACCCATATATTTTGAGAAAGTTAAGCTGATACCATTGAGAGAGGGAGGGTCCACTAACGGAATTTTAAATTTTCTGGAGAAGAGTACTAGTTAAATTTTGTTTGGGGTTTACACCCAAACCACACTGAACCGCCCAACTGGTTAGCTTATTTAAAGCGTTTTGTGGAAGTTCTTTTAGAGAATTTAGGTGCTTTCTTGAGACAGCTAAAGCAACACCATCTTCAAAATCGATCGTTCTGCATCCCCTACCTTCCACGATTATCAATAGTTCATTACCCACAAAATTCCAAAGAAAAGCGCATATAACACCTCAATGCGAAGTGCCTCTACTAACAGATATTCCATTTAGAAGTAGATTTACAAATTCAGACAACTATACTTCCTGCTTAAACGAGACTCAAATCTGGGGCACAGCAATGAAATCAAACACAAACATAATCCAAAGACACCAATCTAAAATACTATGAACAATAGTTGACGCTGAATGGTATATAACAAACAACGATATTCACGAAGATTTTCAAATCCTCACGGTAGGGCAAGAAGTATCCAAAACGAGTAAACGGCACTTAGCAAGAATAATATCATACTCAAACAGCAATGTCAACACCCCCCAACACAAGAAATGTTAAACAGAAGACGGCTGAAAAGAACCAGACCTATTGATTTGACCATATAAAAAAAAAGAATTGTATTTATGTATATACATATGTATTAGGAATTGTATCCTAAATGTATTATGTATATCTACACATGTAATAATACTAAACTTGCCCGCTTTGGGATACACAGACAACTTTTTTAAAATTGTCTCGAGCACTGGCAAGATAATGTCTATGTCATCTTCAAGTCGGCAAATATTAGCCGTCAGATCCCGCTGATTTGTGTAATCAGGTTGGAGGGCATGGTTATACATAAATACGTGCAGATGGACTAGTAAAAACCATATTGCTAACCATTTGGTAACTACTTGGGAAATGAGTGTCAAACAGTAAAGTAAGCAAGTCATAGCTGGGAGTCGTGCCGGACCCATCAGCTTTCTTGAGGAAGCTGAGTGTTATTGAATATGAAGAGAGAATTTTCCTTAGCCTAGAAGCTTCGGAGCCTTCTTCTATTTTATCACAGAAGAGTCTCCCATCATCTGTAGACCATCAATAAGGGGTTGAATTAAAGGAGGAAGCCATCGCTGAGGGTTGAGGTTAAATTCTTAACTAAAGGATCAAGTTCTTGGGGGTTGCAAGGGGGGTTAACTTCTTTTCCCAACTTATACTATCAAAATACCTACTCGCAGTATTCTACGTTCTACTCATATCTTCATGTGGTCAATACGATGTCTTTGTTTATACTGAGATTTGGCTCAATTAAAACCATCATAATGCGGAAATGTTTAATAAAGACCAATACTTAGTCTTCCGCAAAAACCGATCTTCCGCTATTATCAATTGTGTTAAGGATGGCAGTGTATTGTCTGCTGTACGATCCTACCGCTGCCCGTTGTAGCTTTAGATGTTGACGATTTGTAAAGTAGATGAATGTCTACATATTTGCTAAGTAGATTTTTTTCTTTTCGAGTTTCTTAGAAAATTACTGAAAGTGTCAGAAAACAGAAAACCTACAATCCGTCTGGAACGGATCGTATGATACCCTAATTCTCCTTTTTTGTACCCATATAAAGTGGTCGTGGCCATATTGCATTATGTATTGCATTATTTGAGAATGTTACATGTAAAATTTCATCAAAACCGGTTTTTCTGTTGCATGGGTGAATTGTAGGGAATCTAAATGCCTAAATATTAGGAAAGACGAAATGTGCGAAATGTGTTGGGAAAAACGAAATGTTCGCCACCTGTTGAGAATTTTCCGACTTTTCTTTTTTCCTAAACCTTCACGTTATAATTACGAACAAACACGCAGAAGGAAGTATCCAATTTAGTCCAGTCGTTTCCAGCATCCGAACAAACCACGATCTATTTTTATATGCATATATAGTAGATGACATTCCTGACTTATTTTTGAATCCAATGTCTCTTGATTGCCCATGATATGAACATTTTCGGACATATAACCTCAGAGCATGATTGTAACTCTTCTTCTACAAGGTGATCTGATTAAACTCTCGGATTTGGTGTCATTATAATGACCTGCACCGCACTGCACCGTTTCTACATGTCAAAGTCTTAGTTTTTGTTTTAACCGTTCCTAAATTCATAAATTCTTTTTACATACTTGATCAATAATGAGCCACTGCCTACTATCTCCTCCAAGAAAGGTCTTAGAATCATTTTCAGCAGTAAACTATTTTTTTTGTTAAGCTTATTGGCGTTACTAACACCCAAATTTAGTATAGAACTATATGGAGCTAAATTTGAATTTTCAGAATGCTGTCTAATTTTGCAAATAAAATATGTCATTAAAGAACAGAGTAATGCCAATGTACTAATTTAATATTAGATTAGATTTCGTACTAATATACTAAAATTATGCGTAAAATGGTAATTGAATTTAGTTGTTATTTAATTTCCGTGAATTTTAAAAGTTCCTTTATCTTCATTATTATTCAATGAAATACTTTGCAGTAAAAATGTGTTTTCATGTTATACAAAGTTATTGTTTGATGAAAATAATATTATATTAGAGTTTTAAAAAGAGCTCTTACGGAATCCAGTTTCCATTTAGGAGGGAAAAGGGAACCAACAAATATTAACTTCAGTGCATTGGTATCACCGTTTTATACATATAAACAAGCGAAGAAAACAATCGCGCGTTTGCTGATATTGGTATGTAAAATAAACATTCACCATGAAGGAAAATAAAAATAAGCGAATAATTCAAATTGTTGTGCAAATATGTAGTAGATACAATGAAAATTTAGTAAATTCTTTGAAAGAGCGAAGTTTAAGTAAAAGCTGACTATTAAAACATTATTGGTATACTTTAGACTTAAGTGTATATTAATATTTAAGTCGACACCTTCTTTGTCACGACTAATGATTCGTTGTTGGTAAGGCCCAATTGAGTTCTTAGGCTGAGTCAAAAGACTTTTTCTTATTCGGTGTGTTTTCAGCTTTAGTGGACAAAAGTAATTCTTGTTCACTTGCTGGGGGATTTATATTACGCAATTCCAAAGCTTCCAGGATCCTCATACTCTTATATGTTTATTTTTCGCATTTGTTAGGTCTAGTCTCTCCCTATAAAAAATATACATATATTTTCGTGATCTTTACTTACCAAAAGGTATGCACAGTGTCCGCAAATTAATCCCGTTAGCAATGAAGTAGCTATACCTAGCAAAAGACCAGTGTACATAAACGCTATTGGCATTGACAGAATACCCGTTCCAAGTGCTGATTTTATTAAATGCATCAACGTTTGGCCATCACTAAGTAAAAATACGAATTGGAAAAATCGTTTTAATGTTTATAAGCGTGCCCGCGCACTCGCAACTTTTCATCTCGCCGATTAAATAGTTAACTCAACCGAAAGTTTTCGCACAGCTTTCCCAACCGCCCACTGGCAACTAAATAGTTGATTTTTATTGATTTGGAATTTTAATAATATAATGAATTAATTAATAGATTGCAAAATACATATATTGGCAATAGCTAGAGCTAGAGAGCTATCGAGGTTATAGATAGAGTTTTTAGGAATACGATAAATAGGTGGCATTCGCGATGAAACCGACATAAAAAGAAAACATAATTCATGAACTTAATGAATGACTTAATTAAAGCAACTTTTTAATCGCCAGTGTGCAGATTCATTTCTGAACATGCACAGTCTATTTTCACTTACTACAGTTTAGTCGTAATCAAAATCGAATCGATTGAAGACTTTTAGTCACCTCATCTAAACAATCGCCAATGTGCGAGTTGTCACGCACAATGTACATATATGTAAATAAATAATAGTGGGTTCTATTTTCGTGATTAAAAATTTACTAGAAAAAGTAGTGCTGGTTTGAGGGCACGCTTTATGTAATCCTTAACTATTTAGCTTACCTTATGGAATTTTCTAATGTTAGTCGATCTGCAAACGGATCAAACCCTTTACTTTCCATTTTTTCTTATCTAAATGGGAAATATTAAATATAAATAATAAAGATTTTCTCAAAAGTAAAACAAACAATATGTTTGTACATATGTATGTATTTAGTATTTTTTGAAAAATGAAGAAAAAATAAACGCTTTAAAAAAAACACAGTAACTTTCGAATTTCAGTTTACGCTGTATGTTTTATTGTTCAAGGAAATGTATTTCCATTGAGGATATGAAAACCTGGAAGTTCAGATATATGTACATAGGCTAAAAGTCCGCAGCAAAGTTCGTGTGTGAAGATATGACCAAAAGTGGTTTCCATAAATAAATATGTATGAAGCTCTAAAATAAAAAAAACAAAGACGACAGTCTGCCATTATTTTTTTCGCAGGCTAAGAATAGTACATATGTACTTATGTATTCCAACTTGTGTTTCGTTTGTATAATCACTTAAAAGTAACATTACATGAAAAAACAGAACGAAGTGAATGCAACAAAAATAGGATCCCCTTTTATGTACTTAGATACGTTTGTTCTACATCACAGTAAGATGATCAGCGTCAACCTGATCTATGTATGTACGTCATGGAGGCTAGACAAAATTCAAGAACCCTGGATTACGTCATGGGCTCCAACCGCAAGAGACTGAACTGATTATTTTTACAAATAAGAGGATAATACCCAAATTTAATATACCATCAATTGATAAATTTCTTAAAATTTCAAACAGCGTCAAGTATCTAAGATTTGTCCTAGATTACTAAGCTACTAACTCCAAGACAATGACTAAGAATCAAAGAATGCAGGCTGCATCGGCACCACAGGGGCAATGAGAATCACACATACAACGGGCCTGGAAGCTCTACTCAATCTTTTATCCCTTAATATTTTCGTAAAAGAGTCTATCGCAAGCAATGCTCACCGGCTTATCCAAACTGGAAGCTGAAAACCGAGTATGACGGAATCCTACAAAAATTTATGGGCAATAATGAATGCACAGTTTCCACATTCACCCATCTAAATTTTATTAGATGGGTGAATGTTTCCTTATTTCCTTCCCAATTGAGACAATAACAAAATGGAGAGGAAGATAATATCTCCCTTGGATTAGTAGCAGACGCAATTAATGCTGTGGTTCCTGAACAGGAGTTGGACAAGTATTCGCTCGCCGAACCCGAGGAGATTTTCCGAGTGAGTGCAAGTGTGAAGAAGAAAGCCATTTTCGAAGGCGCAGGAAGTCCGAGAAGACCGTTAAGAAGAAGTATAAACTCGTATGAGCCAAAAACACTATTAAAAAGAACCCTTTAGTAGACCCAAGAAGGCAACAGCAAGCGTCGAAAAATGTGCTAAGAAGCCAAAGAGCGAAAAATGTGAACCACACTGACAAGAACCCTAAACAACTCTAGTACAGTTTACAAAGAATCGGATTGAGAAAGAGTTACATACAAAGCGTAGCGCAGGTAAGAAGTGTCGATAAGACGTATCTGAGGCAATCAAACAGGCAATTTTGCCCAAAGAGTCATACCAACACGCAAACCCTGGGAGGGAGTTGCCCTTAACGCAGCCCCCGTAGACGAGGTACCAGAGAGGTCTAAAGCCAAATTGACGATATTCGACATAGATCTTAGATACGATTAAATCCCCGGCTTACTAAAAGCACAAAAGCCCATATGCATACACCTAATCTTCACCTCTATTCTCCGGAGTTGGTGAGTCCTCCCTGAGACTCACGAAAAAGTCGCAGACTAGCGAGTCGGTCGACGCTGTGGAAGTTACTGATACGACCAATGAATGTAGGCAGTACCTTCATCACAATGAGACTGCGTCAGTCAACCTAGTGCTACTCCTCCACATGCAGCTTGACCTGACCTAAGGCTAGAAATTGTTTCGTTGCTGTAAAAAATCACGCACTAATGTTATCTATTTACAGTTCAGGTGATCACAGAGAGGTGGAAATTAAGGGAAAGGACGTATGCGTGGATGTCACTTCCGTGAAAGGAAAGGTATTAGTAGCAATGTCACAACAAAGTAAGAGGAATCTTGTCCCAGGCTGTGATGCAAATGCCCATCGATACACAAAAACAACACTATTCTCTGAAAACTTAGGTCTGGTACCTAAGAAATCAGCTAACTATCTCGGCGTAGTTTTAGATTAGATTTAATTTGTAAGAAAACGTTGATGATAGTATGAAAAAGGCCTATGTGGCATTTTATGCGTATGCCACCAGGGGTGGCTGGCTATACACTACGGTGGTAAGAGTCATCCTAACATACGGTTCGATAGTTTGGTGGATATCACTCAAGAAATGCAACCTTGCCCACGTTATAAAGCAAGCTGCTTCGGAGTGACGGGGTCGATGAGAATGAGCTAGCTATCTACATTGGTACAAAATGGATAGTGGTACGGGAACTCGCGCCTACTGGACCCAAAGCGCTTCTTCAGACAAAAGGATGGCTACAGAGTCTTTCAAAGCGAACTTACTGCTATCAAACAAGATGTGGAAATGATTATAGATGGAAATATTTCACGGTAAATAATAATCAGCATCTATGACAGACAAGCAGCCATTAAGGCGTTGCAATTTGCAATCAACATCGATAAGATCGAAACTTGTAACACTATGTAAACTTACTAAACGAGGTGGCCATCTGCTGGGGACATGTGAACGTCTACGGAAATAAAAAAAAAGGGGATGAACTAGTCAGAAAAAGGTCGAATATGCACCACTCACAGGCTCTAGTTCGTCGGTTAAAAGGTAAAAGTCACTAAGTGACATTTTTTGAGAGCTGTCTGTTTGGGTTTATACTGATTTAGCGACATAATGATATTCTGAATGTTTATGGTAATCGATTTATTGTTAAATTCATTTTTAAGTTCCAGGGTTTTTTTTTAATTGGGCACAATTTATCTCGGTGGTCTAAGTGAGCCGCTGATGCCGTCGATAGTCAGCTAGGACATCCATATACCTAATCTAACTTTCCCAGTAGAGATGAATTACATGAAAGTCAATTACCAGACAACGAATTAACGGTATACCCATACGGTATGGGCCATACCCCATACAGATGGCTTCCACATTGGTGTTGGCGCGGGATTATACTCCGAAGTTCTCGAATTACTTAGTTCAATCAGACTTTCTGACTAAAGCAGTGTCTTCCAACCCGTGGTCCTGACAGTAACAACTACTACTAAGCAGGTTGTAATGACGGCACTAACACACGCATATATTACCTTTTTCATTGACAGCTCAGCGGCAATAAGTGATTTCTGACATTAAAATAAAATCGAACCTTGTAAGTCGTTGCCGCGAAGAACTACGGGCTCTTGGTGCGCAGCACAATTTAAGACTCTACTGGGTTCCCAGACACAAAGCGGTGACAGGTGACAGGCGCTGCAGCTGATGGATATGATTACCTTCGCGTGCGATGCGTCCATGCCAACAATACCCAGTACACTTGGATCCCCCCGTTACGGGTGGGACGACGAAATCAAATCTTTCAGAGCGAACAGCCTGTAAGCAAACCGAAGAGTTCAACGATCGAGATAATATCGACATTTAAAAATGCCAGGAAGGTTTTAAAAATTGCTATTAGGGATAGCAAAAGATGATTCAAACAACTACTTAATGAAGCCGACATAAACCCTTGGTTTGCCTCCAGAATCGCAATGATGAAACTCAAAAGACATAGATCACTACAACTTGATTCCCTAATGTTTTCAAGATCATCACAACACTGTTTCCACAACGACCAGCGACTATTATCCAGATGGGCAATGCAGTGTTCAACGAAGAGAACCGATCGGTAATACAAGATGAACTTCCATCTAATGTGCGCAAAAATTGGGGATAGCAAACCAGCAGGCTCGATTGGAAGCCCGAATAAAACCCTGAAAGTAGCTGTAAAGGTATGCATAATTGCCTAAGAGAAGGGATATTCCCAGATCACTGGAAGTTACAGCATCTGGTACTTCTAAATATAAAAAATACAAATACAAATTTTTGGCACGACAGATCCATGGGACCCAGGGTCTAGCGTCTCACAGCCATTCGTATTGTGCGTGTTATATTCTTCACACGAATGGTACAGTAGGCCCCGTTTAATGCCGAACCCAAAGGACAATTTTTGGTTTTGAGAAGCATGACAGTTTTACTCTCGGGTGATGTTCCACTGTCCTCGCTTTACGCCAAGAAGTACAAACTTCGCGGACCCCAGACAGCTCATAGGAGATAAGATTCAGTCGGAAGATAGTTGGTACCAAGTAAATGAATATGTGATCAGCGTATAGGTCCAACTCAGGAGAATCGAACCCCTAAGAATAGGAAATGGCGTAGAACAGAGTAGAGTCTAAAAGGTTAACCAGCCCCACGGTAGTCCCGTTGGGAGAGTGGTAGAAAAGTGTAGGTTGTCGATTAGTACGTAAGCGCTTACCTAGCATCAATTATTCAGCATTGCGAATCGTGCATGCTATTAGCCCGGGCTACTAGTATCTTTAGAAGATTACCATATCCATCAGCTCAACCAAACAAAAAAACATATGTACAATGTATGTATGTAACGTATGCAAAATACATATATTAAATTTGATAAAACTTACGGTTTTGAAAACGATATTACATTGACGACGGAAGGAACTAAAGAACTGTCCATATATTTGGATCTGCGGTGAATACAATTTGGTTCACTTAAATCGACAATTTTGGAAGAAACTAGTTTAGCTGATAAAATATTAGATTCTATTGATTTCGAATGAAGTCAAGATTACTAAGTTTTTAAAAAACAGATAGTTTCGGGCTTTAAATTAGATAAAGTGCACGACTGGGTCGTACGTACATATGTATGTATATACTTGCACCTTTACGCTGAAAGTTTATAAATAATTTAAGATTGAAGTTCAAATAAAATAGTTAAAGTCAATAGACTGAAACGATTAACATAAAAATTAAACCATTCTCTTATACATAAAGTTTAGTGCAGTGGGCGTGACACTCAGCATTTTTAGGACTACCACGATAACTTTTAACGAATGTTATCGGCAAAGTTTCATTGAAAAAATGTTTTCTTAAAAAATCGATGGAGCCGTTTTCGAGAAAATCCATTTTTATTGAAATCGGCCTAAAATAAAGTTTCCTTAATTTTGGGGTTAAACTGAAAATTCCAATTTCGCTTCTAGGGACATTCTCAGACCCCAAATATAAAGTTTGAAGCAAATCCGTCCAGTCGTATAGGCTGCAGTCGAATATACATACAGACAGACCGACAGATAGGTATACATAGGTGTAAGTAAAGGTGAAAATCTTCTACAGACACTATTAGAATAGGAAACGCGTGTTCATAGTCAGTACTGTCAGATTTTTACTGACTAAAAACACCACCCTTCGATATAAATTGTTAGATATTGCTATTTTATCACGAAATAGAAACTTTTGGCAGCTTACTTTCCATCGAAAGATCCTGCATGTTGCGGCTAGTCGGCAGCAACTGAGATCCCGCGTCAACCTTCCAATGAAAAGCAGTTAGTTTGCTGGGATGGTTACAAAACCTAAGTTTAGTTTATTTGAATTCATATTCGCAACATTCATTTACAATTTACTCACAATTTCTACTGGTATACTTTTGGTTAAGTTAGCTTATCTTTTTAGTTAGTGTAGGAAGATATTCTGTTACCCAGCGCCTTCAGAAGCGATCTGAAAACTGTTGTGGTGTTAGCCTTCTAAGCACCCTGACGTCGTCGTTGAATACCGTAAATGGTATTGCCCCATTAGATGATCACAAAAGGAAATGATTGGGAGTAAGTGGCTCTTGGTTTTACGTCTCTGTAGGGATGTATGTATCATAGGTCAATGGTCGCGAATTGATAATATTTCCAGCCTCTATCAGCATACTTCTCAGGAGTTCATTGCGAGTTGGCATTGTCGCATAGAGAACAGTCTTGACCGAGCGCGCCATTGGTTCCCAACTGACGGCCATATGCGGTGCGCCTGGTGGAATGAACTTCTATTTCGTGATGGTAGACGTGAAATTCTCCGCCAACCTTTCCTTTGAACGTTTTTTTGTGCTTCTTTCAGTTCCCGTTCACTGACTCGGAAATTGGTTCCGTTATCGATATATATGTATTTCGATCGTTGTTCCCCGTCTAGCCATGAAGTTCCGTAGGACAAGAATGCACGAGTCTGTGGTCAGGGTATGCGCAATTTCTATGTGAATCGGTCTGATAGTTAGGCACGTGAAGAGCACTCCCCATCTTTGTCTGTCCTTTTGCCCACGGTCACGGTTATTGGTCCAAAGTAGTTGATTCTGATGAAAGAAATCGGTCTACAAAATAAAGACAATCGAGCGACGGGTAGTTGGGTCATAATCGGTAGTCTCGGCTGCGCTTTAGCGTTTTTACACTGTTGGCAAACCTTTCTTGCGCTCCTAAGGGTGGCTCTTAACCGAGTGAAGTGGTATTTTAGGCGAAATTCGTTTATTACCGTTTCGTGATTCTGATGATTATTGTCCGCCCGTGGAGGTCCAAAATGATGAGCGCGGTAATTGTGTGTGCTCGGGGGAGGAGAATTGGTTGGTTGGTGTTATTACTTACCCCGTTAGCCAGTCGCAGTCTGCCGTCGGCTCGGACTATATGGTTCTTATCCAAAAATAGACATGGGTTTACTGAAAGACTGTTTTTTTGTACACTATTGTTTGCTTCTAAGTCCGCGATGTCCTCATGGTGTTCATTATGCTGCGCTATCCTCCACAGTATGTCCTCTGCTTGCTGAAGTTCTTCTTGCGTCAACTACATTAAGTGATTTATTTTTTCTCATTAGGTACTGGGATCTAGCTGCAAGAACATGGGCTGCACTCCAAAGCAGTCGATTCCAACTCGAGATCTATTTGAAGCGAAGAACTTTTTTGTTGATGGGTATGGACATTGACGAACTGTGATTTAAGCTCTTCGGCAGTGGTGTTTTGTTCGTGCACTTCTTATGGCCAACCTTTCAAAGGTGACTTGAGGAATTCGGGACCTGCACACCAGTGGCTTGAAGCCTTGAAGTCCGGGAGTTTTTGCCATTTGGTCACTTCGTCCGCTACGTTCATCATCGTAGGTACCCAACGCCATTAAGATACTTCTGTGGAGTCCAGTATCTCGCTGACGTGAAAGGCAAGAGACTGTTGGTAGCGACGATGATCAATATTTAATATTTTTTTTTGTGACTTTGACCGTGTGAGACTCAGCGATAGCTTTTGCGAATTTCACACCAAGTACCGCTGCTTGTAACTCGAGCCGAGAGATTGACAGGAATGGAAGAGCAAGGAGGCATGTTTTGGATCGGCAGCCATTTTGTACGTGAAACAATCCGAAGATGTACACCACCATATACCAAGAACATTTATGTACTCAGCTCCACGTATGGGTTTAAGCTCATTTGAGGCGTAGATTCGGAGCTAAGCGCTTTAAGGACTACTGATGAGTTCGAGATCCAGTTTCTGTTATAGAAACCTCCCTGCTGCCGTATATGTTGAGCTTCTTGGGCCAACTTAATCGCTTCGACAGTAGTTGGTATACTATACATGAGATCGTCTACATACTGGTTGTGCTTAATGGACTGAACTGCTCGAGAGAACTCCTTTTCAAAGTACTCTGAGTTCCTATGTTTGAGAAATTGTGCTGAACAGAGTGAGGATGTGGCTCCGAAGGTCATCACCATCATGACGTAAGTATCCGTATTGCATCATAAAAATCATTGAAAGCGCTGGACTTCTCGGATGCGGAGATTTGAAGATTACAGAAATCAGCGGTTTTAAATGGTCTGGACCCTTTAGCAAGACCGAGTTCGGCGAAGTTCGTTTAACTGCGGCGGCTTCGTCCCACACGATCCTGGGTTTTGTAGGT
This sequence comes from Xylota sylvarum, assembly GCA_905220385.1. Lineage (NCBI taxonomy): Eukaryota > Metazoa > Arthropoda > Insecta > Diptera > Syrphidae > Xylota > Xylota sylvarum. The sequence continues at coordinate 40,579,005 of LR999959.1, forward strand.
TTGTTTGGGTTTCGCACCAGGAAAATCTAGAGGTACCACGTTCGATGACTCTTCTCAGTAATTGCGTAGCCTTTTGAAGCATATTCACTAATTTGGGTGTTTAAAGCCTCGACTAGGTCTGGCTCACGTACAATACGCTTCTTAAGACACACAAATCTACTTCTAGCCATAGGGAGACTGTTCGAGTGCTGAATTCGGTCAAACTTCCAGAGAAGCACTGTTTCGAACCTCCCATCTTTAGTTTATGTGCCCAAGTTATCGTTGCATATGAAATACTTTATGAGTCGTTGTAAATCCGCATTGTTGCAAGCACACACATAAAATATGCAGTTCTTGGCTGGAGAGTCGTATCTTCCGCGTTCGGATGGGCCGGTACCATGTATAACCCAGCCAAGGCGAGTTTTAGTTGCCACAGGTTGAGTTGCATCTGATGTTAACATGTTTTAGTAGACACCTTCGGCAGAGGTGATGTGCTCTCACTTTCGGTCATCTCTCGTTCCGGCTCATCTTCTTGAACAGCACACATTCGCTAACAAAAACACATTAAGTACCACATATGCAACACTTTTTCCCTGGTGGCTGAGATTTTTTTCTCTGGCGTGAAGTTATTGGGCGCGTTCCGTATTCTAGGCCTACTTTTTGAGGTAAGGCCTAACATATGGAACGGCAAATTGGCGGAAAAAGTAAGTGACATTTCATGTGTCATAACTCTCATTTCACTTTCGATAAATAATATAGTGTTAACTTTATTTGTATAGAACCTCTCCCTGATCCCTTGCCGTGCCGTGGTGGAGAGGCTTACTCTACTTCCCGTTAACTGACAGTCCTACCGAGAGAGAAAACTACATCCAGTTTGCGTTCAGTTAGATGTTTTCCCACGTAGCGGTACGGCTGTCGGGGGTTTTTAGGTAAGGTACGAGACCTGCATGGCTGAGGGGGAGCTCTGTCGCTAGCGCAAACTCTATATACCTGGGGACCTTCAGTACAGGAGTTGAGTGCAGGCGGACATCTTCTTCCCCCTTACTCGTGGGACCCTAATGTCAAATTATTCTAAAAACAATCTTTCTGAAGCGAAGAGTGCAACTGGATCGGGCACTCCTAGCTCTATAAAAACCGATCCAAAAGTTAGGTTAGAGGAAGCCCTGCTTCATGTTTCGGATGAGGAAAGCGTCGGTACAGTTGACGTCAATCTAGAAAATCTCTTTCTAGATTCTAGTGACAGCTGTTCCGTCGCCAGCTCATCTTTTTCTAACTGGTCAACTAGTTCTAAGCGGTCTAAAAACTGCAAGTTGACCATCAAGAGACTAGGGACCAAGAAGTGGGACGAACTCACTGAGCCGGAGAGGAAGAGACTCCATAACTCTCGGGCCTATCTCGGGTCTATGATCCCAAGTCCTTCACGAACAGGGAACGCGAGGTTCTGGATAGAGCCCGTAACAAGCTCAAATCTTTAGGGTCAAGTAGGGTCGACAATAGGCTAACGAACGCTGGTCGAAAGGAGAGAGGACTATCAGTGGAGAGGGCGGGAAGCCATTTGCTCCCCACCTCAACCACTGTCAGACTTCGGCAAACAACCGACTCAAACCACCCTGGGCCTGAGCCGGTTGCCTGCTCCTCCAAGACGGCCTTGAGTGGGGTACGACTTAGGACTGCTCCAGGAACTGGTAACGGTTCGACTGTGTTGAGGAGGGAATGCCATTTGCAGTCCACCTCAATCGCAGACGTACCCATGCTACGCTCAGTTAATCGGGGTAAAGATTCACAGCCCGAACCCAGGCTAAATGTACGTAGCTCCCAAGCTGTAGAGGACGGCTCTAACGCTTACGTAGGGAAACGTAGGGGAACGGCAAGAAGACTGTTCGGGATGAGAATGGAAAGCCATTTGCCATCCACCTCATCTGAACTTGTGGCTGGTCATTCTAAGAGAGTAAGATACGAAGACTCGACATCGCCACAGGTTGGGAAGATTAGCAAAAAAGCTAAGTTGGCGGTCAACCCCACTTCTAACCTGCAGGTAGCGATCGTCGATTATAACAACCCAGATAAAAGATTGACCACAGACCAATGGAGATTGATGGAGCTGCGTATTCTAGAAGGAGTTAATGACACGATTGTCAGCAACCAGGGAGATTCCCCCTTCTTCGAGCAGCTCACCACCTTCCAGGGATTTAAGCTTCTTTGTTGTGACAATGAGTTCACAATAAACTGGCTTAAATCCTTTGTGGCAAGTACGCAGGCTTGACTAGTCGAAAAGAAGGACCTGCTAGAATTCACTAGACCGAAAGGGCGCATTCTTATTCCGGGCCCGCATATTCCCAGAGAGAGGATTGAGAGGAACCTCCGTCACCTCAATCCTGAGCTCTATAGCGACAACTGGGAGGTTATAGACATTAGTGAGCATTCGGAACTTGGAACCGAGATTGTAGTTCTGTTAAATCACAAATCCATGCCGATGCTCTGGATATTTAAAAAATGTCCTTTCTTTGACGGACAACCGAAGCGGAAAAGGAATGTGGATGATAAGGTAAGACAATGATGAAGATTGTTCAGATTAACCTTCACCATAGTATTGCAGCCAGTGCTAATCTTATCTATCTCTTAGGTACAAGAAACATAGACGTTGCCTTAGTGCAGGAGCCATGGATTTCCCGTGGCAAGATTAGCGAGTTAGGACATAAGGACTATACCATTTATAGAGCAACACCGCTAAACGCGGAATGTAAGAGTAGAACATGAAACACATTAACGTTTTTCTCTGTCTACCTACAACGACATGGATCACACGCCGTCTAAATGCCTTACGACGCCAGTGTTGGTCCGCCATCCACAACTACCTGGTCCCTGGTAGAAAAGACCAAGCAAGAAGGATGGGATCTGCTCTTGGGATGCGACACCAATTCACACCATGTGCAATGGGGAAGCAGCGATACAAACCGCCGCGGTGAGTGCTTATTTGAGTTTATCACCAAAAATAACCTTATTGTAGCTAATAGGGGTAGAGAACCTATTTTCGTAGTAAGAAATAGAGAAGAAGTTATAGACATTACCCTGGCCAGTAATTCTAATACTCTTAGAATAGAAAATTGGAAAGTTTTGGGGGTCGAATCGTACTCGGATCATAAAATTATTAAATTTCTCTTAAGCAGTGCCTGTGATTCTCCTAATCCATATAGGAATCCCAGGAAGACTAATTGGGATGACTTCAGTAAAGCAGTGAGTAAGTGTTGCGGACGCATCAAGAATGTGACTTATAAAGTCCATAGGATATCGATAGCAAAGCCGAGGAAATCACTTCGGTCTTCAAAGAGGCTTTCAATCTAGCATGTCCGGTGACCAAAGGAAAGAACAAAAAATCTCCTCCATGGTGGAGCAAAGAGCTGGCAGTCATTAGGAAAGAAACCAGAAACCTCATTAATGTGGCCAAAAGAACAAAATCAGACATAGACTGGGATCAGTATAAGGCCAGTCAGAGAAAATTTGAAAACGAGACGCAAAGAGCTAAACGCCGCTCATGGCAGCACTTTTGCGACGAAATCAAGGGAACGACAGAATCTGCGAGGTTAGAGGACTGAATCTTCTTCAGACTCACTAAAATTACTGATAAGTACGCACTTCCCAGGAAGCAGTACTCAATCTGTCAATAGCACCAGAGTTAGTACAAACACGGAATATGAACTACCAGCGGACCTGATCTCTGAGGAGAGAATTGAGTGGGTAATCTGATCATTCTCCCCCTACAAATCGCCAGGGCTGGATTCCTATCATGCTACAGAAGACTGCGAGCACGATTACTCCGGTGTCTAAGGAACTATTTACAAGTAGTCTCATACGTAGACATATCCCTCGAACATGGAGAGAGGTCAAGGTGGTATTTATACCCAAGGCTGGTAAAGCAAGTCATTCTACCGCAAAAGACTTCAGGCCAATCAGCCTCACCTCCTTTATACTGAAAACTTTGGAGACACTAGCTGACATCCACATTCGCAGCAAGCTACGCCCACAGGATTTATCCAACATGCCTACATCAAAGGTAGAAGTGTTGAGACAGCTCTGCACTGTGTGGTTATCTCGATCGAGAAATCGTTAAAGGATAAGGAATACACTTTAGCTGCATTCCTAGACATTGAATGAGCATTTAACAATGTAAGAACAGACGCAGTGCGTAGAACACTCGCAAACCTCAATGCCCATAACACCCTGATTAATTGGATTGTGGAATTTCTTGAGGAAAGACATATCATAACAAAACACGAGGGAACAAAATTGGAAGCTTATGCCTCTAGAGGTACCCCACGGCTATTATAAGGCCTATTCTAACTTATGGATGTCTTGTACGGTGGCAGTCCGCCAGCAAGACCACCAACTTAGCGGCTCTTACGAAGGTACAGAGATTCGCTTGTATTGACACAACGAGCTCTATGAGAACCACTCCAACCGCGGGACTGGAGGCTATCCTCATCCTGTTTCCGCTTGATATTTTCGTTCAAGCCTCGGCAGCTATAAGCGCCCTGAGGATAAGCCAGTCGAACAGCTGGAGCAAAATACAACGGGTCATTCCACGATCCTGAATAAATATCAAGGAAATGTCCCCACCACGGATTATCTAACTCCGTAACTAGTTTTCAAGAGACCCTTCACAAGCTCGTTCCCGAGTAGAGAAGAATGGCAAAGCTGCCAGCCTACCAACACGCGTTCCATATCTGTCTTCACTGATGGATCAAGGATGGATGTAGGCGTAGGCTCAGGTATCTTTTCTGAACCACTGGGCATATCCAGATCATTCCGAACCATAGCAGTGTTTTCCAAGCGGAGGTCCTAGCAGTGACAATAGCTGCCCGCGAGACTGCGTTGAAGGCAATACCACCAGAAGGTATCACCTTTTTCATCGACAGCCAGGCAGCAATAAAAGCAATTTCTGCTACTGACATAAAATCAAGGCTTGTGAAGGGCTGTCGAGAAGAGCTTAAGGTTCTTGGAACACAGCACAGGTTCCCGGACATGCTGGTTTCCCGGACATGAAAATATACCGGGTAATGAGAAGGCTGACGAGCTGGCAAGAAGAGGTTCAGAATCTACATCAGATCATGTCGACACAACGGTCCGCATCCCGCCTTTCTCACTGAACCTCGAAGCAGGGATTAGGGCCTGGAGGGAGGCTGACACTAGATGGTCCTCCCTAGACACTTGTGTCATCACAAGAAGTATATGGCCTTGCTATGATAAGAATAAGACCGACAGAATTATACAGAAGGATAGGAAAACCCTTTCTACCCTGATAGGAGTTATCACGGGTCATAACACTCTGCGGTATCATATGAAAAAACTAAGATTAACAGATGGATGTGGTGATGAGGAAGTCAATGAGGATACAACCCACTTTCTCTGCCACTGCCCAGGTCTTATCCAACTTGGATTTAAATATCTCGGGCGACACTTCTTCCGTGACCTAGAAGAATTATCGAGTAGACCAATTAATAACATTTTGAACTACATCAAATCAACTGGATAGTTTGGTAGTGTGTAAGAATCATATTCACATTTTTAAGGGTTAACCAATGGGCAAGGGACATCTTTCCCCTATGGGTATAACAATTGACCTGAGTGTGGCGCTGTGGATTCCTCCATCCGCCGACCCACGAACCTAACCTAATCTTATTTGTATAGAAAGGAAAACTGTATGCTGAATGCAATAATGGACAACAAAGAAAAATTTTCTTACCTACAAATCCAGTTCACTACCTCAAAAAAAAAGCCTCAGAAACTTTTGACTACCTAGTGCCTAGAATACGGAACGTGCCCATTTTCTTCCTTTCCTTCGTTAATGAAAACCTTTTATTTAGGCATTCCGTGGTGACGGTTCTTTCCCATTGTTGACAAGGGCGAGGGGTAGGAGAACTCCGCTAGCAGCTTCCGCGATCTGGTAGATCGTCCTACTAAATTGTGAATTGCTGGACACAGTTTGGTTGAATAAACAATGTTCTCACAGTAGGCAGTGTTTCTGCTCTGAGGGTTCTATACAAGCGTATTAAATTTATCTAATTGTTGTTTGTGCTCTCAACAATTTGGTTTCTATTTAAATCGTGAATATCTGGTTTCTATTTAAGTCGTGAACCTGGTTTTCATTTGGGATCGGATGAGAAGAAAGCACAGATGGAGAGGCTCTTGGTATGCTGGATTATCCTGATGTTTGATAATACTGAAGCATTGGCAACGTTGGTGGCGGATGTAAAATCATACCGTTGGACAGTACTGTCTGTTGTCGATTTGGCTGAAAATCTAAAGCAGCTCTGAGCCCCGCCCACCCGTTGTTGTTATCTAGGGAAAGTTCATTTGGGGCCCACCGAAGGAGTAGTGAGGTCAGTTGAGCTTCCAGAACAGACGGACAGGGTTCTTTGTAGTAGACTTGGAGTGCCTTAGGAACTTAAGCAGTGTGGTATAATCGACTGTCGGACTGGTACAAGTCTGGGGGTTTATTTGTTATTGAAGCCTCAGCGACAGCGTCAGATAGGTCACCTAAATTATACCTAGCAGTTCTTGTGTTTCCCCCAACCTGTGCTACGGTTGCATCAGCTATTCTTGGCACCGGGTCGCCTAATGTGGCAGTATTAGGAGCTGACTGAAATTCCGGGACAGAAGCCGTTACTTGGTTGGGATTAGGGTTACACCGGGTAAATATAAACAGGGGTAAATGAGAACATCGGTTATAACTTTCAAAATATGAACGTTAGAGAACATGTGTCGGCAGATGTCATTGGATCTGAACTTTAACTTGCAGCTTCAGCATTGTCTTTGCTTCATACGGAAAAAAGTCATTTCGTGTTTTCAAAATTATAACCGATGTTCTCATTTACCCCTGTTTACATTTACCCGGTCTAACCCTACACCCTGTGGGGTTAGATGGTGTCGTTCCGGCAAGGGTTGTCACTTTTGGTGCAGTGGGCTTCGAATACGTGCGTTGGGACATAATAGCGTATTGACCTAAAGTTGTAAAAGCAGTAAATGCTTTTTAGCAGATTTATCTGCCACATTTGTAGCATGAGTTTTAGAATTGACTCCGGTACTTAGAGCGGTGCTTTTGTCTTTATTAGGGACTTTCACAGCTGTGACGTAACCAGGGGCTGTGACGTAACCAGGTTTCATTACTAATATAGCTGTCCACGTTGACACAGGAATATTGAACTAATCGGGGCAAAGGCAGAAAGCTTTTAGTCCAAACGTCAAAAAATGGAAGGCGCCAACAGGTGAGACCGTGTTTTTTTCCTTTGAAAAAAAAAAAAACAAAAAATCTGTCATTTGAATACATATACACAACTGGGCAAAATGATTTTCGCATTTTCCTTTGGAATCTAAAAGGAGTAAAGCCTTGGGTGAAACCAATGAAAAACGACATTAAAGTGTTCACCACACGATGGTGCTAGTAAACTTTCATTCCAATATATGTACACTTTCTAGCATAAGTCTGCGTACAGTGCAAAAAAAAACTGATCTTCAAACTTTAAACGCATATATTTCAGTCGTCATAGTATGTATTGAGCTTCTCTTTATACCCTATCCTAAGGGTATATTAAGTTTGACACATAGTTTGTAACATAGAGAAATAATCGAGATAGACCCTATAAAGTATATATATTCGTGATCAGCATCAATAGCGAAATCGATTGAGCGATGACCGTCCGTCCGTCCGTCCGTATGTCACCGCTTTTTGGGCCTTAAATTTTGAGCTAGGACGATGAAATTTCATATCTGGGCTTCTGAGAAAAAGATACAGTACAAGTGTAAAAATTTTTTAAATCCGCCCACTGCCGCGCCCACTTTTTCATAACTTCACTAAATTATATGAAACCGAAAAATTTTGTTAACACCAAATATTTAGGCATTCAGATTCCCTACAATCCACCCATACAAAAGTTTTGGCCACGCCCACTTTTTGGGGGCGTTTTCATCACAAAACCGATTTTTGGGCCTTAAATTTTTAACTAGGACGCTGAAATTTCATATCTGGGCTTCCAAGAAAAAGATACAGTACAAGTGTAAAATTTTTTTACATCCGCCCACTGCCACGCCTACTTTTTTATAACTTCACTAAATTATATGAAACCGAAAAATTTTGTTAAGACCAAATATTTGGGTATATAGATTCCCTACAATTCACCCATAGAACAGTTTTGGCCACACCCACTTTTTGGGGGCGTTATCATCAAAAAACCTATTTTGATAAAATTTTACATGTAACATCCTCAAACGTTCGACATTATAGCTATATTTGAGTACAAAATGCAATTTGGCCACGCCCATTTTATAGAGAGGAGTATAGGGTATCATACGATCCGTTCCAGACGGATTGTAGCTTTTCTGTATGTTTTTTTATTTGATTGCGTAAATATTTATCCTTCTTTTTAATACAATTCCATCGTCCTAGTATCGAGAAATATATTATTAAAATTTTTCTTTTTGCAAACATGTTGCAAAAACACACCCGCAAAAGTCTGCGTACACGAAATTTAGAGTAACGAAAACAATGTCGTATGATGATCTAGTATGTTGTGGGATAACCTTTTCTCTTTAAGACCTCTATAAGACGTCTAGGCATTGATTCCACAAATTTTTTTGTATCCTCAGTTGTAATTTGTGCCCATTCTTCTACTAATTTATCCTTAAGCATGTTTTTTGAAGTTATATTGTGTTTCCGAATCCTGCGTTCGAGTAAGTCCCATAAATGCTCTATAGGGCTTAGATCCGGGGACTGGGGAGGTGTTCTTTTAACGTTATATAATAGCCAGAGCTTTGCATTTCTAGCGGTGTGCTTGGGGTCATTATCCTGTTAAAACCAGAAATCTTGTTCTAACCCCAACTGCTGGGCACTTTGCAGTAAATTATCTTTTAGAACTTGTATGTAGCCCATTTGGTCCATTATAGATTCAATAAAAGTAAGTTTCCCAACACCGTTAGCTCCCATACATCCCCAAACCATAACTCCAACTCCACCATGTTTTACAGTTGGTATTAAAACCTCACTTTCTCCATATTAGTTTTTTTCCTTTTATGCCAGCTCTCGTCAGAAAAAATGACCTTGTTCCAAAACTCAGGAGGCTTGGAAACATATTCATTTGCAAATTCCATACGTTTCTGCTTATTAACATCTGAAATGTATGGCTTTCTACGGGCTACCTGACTGTGATATCCAGGTTTTTTGAAGATTCTGCAAACAGTATCATCTGACACAATTTTGGAAAACCTTTCTTCTACCTCAAGTTTCACTTGGTGAGCAGTCATTTTTGGATTAAGGCGCACTAACTGAACGATACGTTTCCGTTTTTTAATAATATATTTCTCGATACTAGGACGATGGAATGGTATTAAAAAGAAGGAAAAGGCAATAAATAATAAATAAAAAAACAATAAGCTCAATACATACTGTTCAGGTGAAATATGTAAATATACGTATCGAGAACCAAAATCGATATTAACCCGAAATAATAGATGGCACTCTGCCAATTAAAGATGTACACTCCCTAAAATATCCCCACAAAATTAGTCATAAAATTCCCCATTTCCTGTTTTAAACATAAGCTAAGAGTCTTAAACCTAGCTCTCCTCCTATTCTTTTCCCGACTCCCATAGAGGTAAAACCTGCTTTCGTAATAAAGACAATTGTTCAACCCTATAACTTTTTTCTTATAACTATTTCTCTTTTCTTTGGTGTTTTTTCCCCATAAAAACAATCGGCGTCCCCGAATTAAAATGAAGAAATCAGGGCATCTCCAACGAAACAAACAAGTTTTTGAGCTTGAGCCCCTCCGTCTATGCCCTGAGTTTTTGAATATGAGTGTTGATAGAAGGATTTCAATGATTCGACATCATAACTATTGCTCTAATTGCCTGACAATAACCCATACACACGTGGCATGCAAGAGTAACAATACGTGTTTCAGATGTAAGAATCAACATCACACATTGTTACATGTAGACACTTCCGCTTCTGCTACTCTTAGTGAACCCGCAACTTCAAGGCCTACTCCAGCTTCTCATGTTGTCTCACCTCCAACTATACAGTCATCTCCAAATACAAAGCACCAATCCCATTTTTCATCTAACCACCGGCAAGTTATTTTAGCTACCGCTATGGTGAAAATATCCCATCACGGGACCCAGTTCAATGCACGGGCTAATTGATCCCGGTTTAGAGGTATCGTTTATCTCTGACTATGTGAAATCTACCCATTCAACCCATACACGCACAAATTTCGGGTATGAGTACGACTACCACTGCCTCATCATCGAAATTATGCTCGTTTACTCTTTGTTCAAGTCGTAGGAATGATTTCACTCTCAACGTTCCAGCGTTGGTTCTTGAACGATTAACACGTCATCTCCCTTCACAATCGCTTAACATTGCTGATCTCAAAAAAGAAATAGATTTTCCTTTAGCTGACCCCTTTTTTAATCAAAGGTCCAAAAAAAATATGCTCATCGGAGCAGATTTATATCCATCGATAACACTGGAAGGTGTGAGAAATAAAATATTGAATACTATTATAGAGCAGAATACAGTTTTCGGTTGGGTATTATTAGGCCCAGTTGATTGTTCAACCGCGCATAACTCGTCATACTCCACGTTTGTGTCTTGTTTTAATGAGATTTCTCTCGATAAACAAATTGAGAAATTTTGGAAGCTAGACGAGTTGCCACAGAATCCCCCCCTTTCTTCGGCAGATCAATACTGTGAGAAGTTGTATGCAAACAGCACTCGAAGGGACTCTACAGGTCGTTACATTGTATCCCTGCCATTCAAAGAAAGCTTTCCCAATGAGATCGAAATAGGAACTTCTAGAGACATCGCATTGAAGCAATTCCTCAGCACTGAAAGGCGTTTACTATCCAAACCTCAATTCAAAGGTCATTATTATTCAGTAATCCGAGAATACCTCACCCTTAATCATATGAAACTAACAAGTTCATCTGAAGTGTCAAAATGCAATAAAATTCATTCTTATTACTTACCCCATCATGCCGTGATCAAGTTCCAAAGTACCACAACAAAAATCCGAGCTGTTTTTAATGCTTCAAGCCCCTCTTCTAATGTAATGAGTCTCAATGACATTCTTTATCCCGGCCCTATATTACAGTCCGACATACCCCAACAACTTTTAAATTGGCGATGTTTCAAATACGTTTTTAATAGCGACATTGAAAAGATGTATAGGCAAATCCTTGTCAACCCTAAACAAACCTCTTTTCAGAGAATCTTGTTTCGTGATTTTCAACTCAAAACTGTTACGTTTGGAGTGAATTGTGCTCCGTACTTAGCTATTCGAACCTTACGGCAACTTGCGGACGATGTTCAGAATTCTCACCCCCTTGCTTCGACCATTCTGCGGCGAGATTTTTATGTAGATGACGTACTGTCAGGTGCTCATGATATCCAAACTGCACAATCTGCTCAGCATCAACTACTTTCTGCTCTTCGCTCAGCTGGGTTCAGTCTCCGAAAGTGGACCTCTAATTCACCAGAGTTGTTACGCCACATACCAAAGGAGCATCTCCTTAATGAAGACTTTTTGGCAATCGATCATAAGAGTTCAGCAAAAACCTTATGCATCTGTTGGAAGGCCATTTCAGACACCTTTTCTTTCTCAGTCCCTTCAGACACTTTGCTTGGCTCTATAACCAAACGATCGGTCCTCTCTGTCATTGCTAAACTTTATGATCCTGCAGGTTGGCTTGCTCCAGTCGTCATTTCAGCAAAAATAATCATGCAACAGATTTGGAAAGATCAGACAGAATGGGATCAAAATCTGAAACCCTTAACACTACAAATGTGGAAATCATTCATAATCAACTTTCCCGCTATACAGAAAATCTGCATCCCAAGGTGGATTGAATATGCCCCCTGGGCTCCAACCCAAATCCATGGCTTTTGCGACTCTTCGGAAAAGGCATATTCCGCTACTTTGTATATAAGAGTTGAACATAGCAAATCTTCTTTTTCTTGTCATTTGCTATGGGCAAAAAGTAAATTGCCCCCGTACATTCAATCTCATTGCCACGTCTAGAGTTGCTCGGAACCGTATTACTCTCGAACATGGTTCGAGTGGGACTCGAAAATTTGCACTTTATTGAAAACCATGAGATATTTGTTTGGACGGATTCTACGATTGTTTTGTCATGGCTTAGCAAACCTCCAAGTACTTGGAGAACGTTCGTAGCTAACAGAACTTCCGAAATCCAAACTAATTTGAACAACGCTTCTTGGCGCCACATTTCCTCTTTAGACAATCCTGCAGATTTGGCTACTCGTGGTTTGACACCCGACGAATTAAGTGAAAGCAAACTGTGGTGGCATGGTCCAAGTTGGTTGCGAGAACATCCAAGTAACTGGCCAATTTCAATTCCGTCTCCTCCAGACGAGTCATTGCTAGAACCGAAACCTCTTAAAACTGTTGCTACAACCACAGATGATGACTTCGAACTCATACTTCGTAGATTTTCCACATGGCATAAAGCAGTTCGTATTCTTAGTTACATGTTTCGATTTTTCAAAGCAACTCGATTTCGTCAAAGGAATTATTCATCTCATTCCCTCTCTCCTGACGAGATAATCATTACCAAAAATAAAATGATCATGCTTTCTCAACAAATGTTCTTTCCCTTAGAATATAATGCTTTACTTCAAAGTAAACCCCTCAAAACCACTAGCTGTTAATTGACACTTAACCCTTTTTTGAATTCTAAACAAATCCTTCGCGTTAATGGAAGACTTACTTCTTCTACGTTAACGTATAATGAAAAGCATCCCATTACTTATAATGCTTTCTTCTCGAAACTATTCGTTGCATTTGTGCATCAACTTTCTTTGCATGGTGAAATACAGCTAATGGTTCGCACAGTACGATCTGAATTTTGGGTACCAAAGCTGAAAAATTTGGTGAAGAAATGTATCCACGATTGTAAAATATGTATTTTGCACAAAAAGAAGATGCGTACGCAGCTAATGGGTGTGCTATGGGTGCCCTTTACAAATGTTGCCATCGACTTTGCGGGCCCTTTTCTTATTAAGAATTACTGTGGACGGACTTGTCGATTAGAGAAAGGCTACGTGTGTCTTTTTGTATGCTTTTCAACGAAAGCAATACATTTAGAAGCAGTAAGCGATCTGTCAACTGACGCTTTCCTTGCATCTTTTTCTCGTTTTGTGACTCGTCGAGGTATGCCTGATCAGATATTTTCCGACAACGGAACTAATTTCGTCGGTGCATCAAAATCACTTCTGCTTGATTTTCAAAATGCACTCAAAAGTTACCAAAATACCACTTTTTCTCAAATAAAGTGGACATTTATACCTCCGGGTGCCCACATATTGGTGGGTTGTGGGAGGCAGGAGTTGAGTTTTAAGTCACATATTCGTAAGCAATATTAAACTTACGTTTGAGGAGTTTTCAACGCTTCTTGCACGCGTAGAATCTTGCCTTAATTCCCGACCTATTTCCCCAATATCAGAGAACCCTTCTGACATTGTCCCTCTTACTCCTGGACATTTCCTGAGAGGTGGTCCCTTACTCAGTGCTCCCGAGCCATCCTTGGTTGACACCTCCTTAAATATTATCAACCGACGGCAAAAACTTAAGATTCTTCACCATCAGTTCAGCCGACGATGGAAGGAGGAATATTTAAAGGAGCTCCATAAACGAAATAAGTGGAAGTCTGCACAGAAGAATGTCGAAGTGGACGATTTAGTTGTCATTCGAGACGAACAGCTTCCTCCTAATGACTGGCGATTGGGTAGAGTGGTCAAGACACATTTCGGTCCTGACAAACGAGTCAGAGTAGTGGACATTAAAACCCAAAAGGGTTTCATCACTCGCCCTATAACCAAGCTTTGTGTCCTTCCAATAAATACAACTTAATCTTTGTCATTAGTATATTCCTAATTTAACAGCAAGTTAATATGCACATTTATCCTTTTTAAATGATTTTTTATCGAATTCACAATGAAGTATTTATAATTTACAACCCCGTTTTACAACCATATCGCACTTATATGGAAAAATATTGTATGCAATTTACTAGCAATTAAGAAATATTTCCTCATTTTTAACAATCGAATATTTTTGAATTCAATTAAGTTTGTTATAATACTACTTATGCTTATCCCTTATTATATTATTATAAGTTATAAGGAGTGAGTGGAGTCCCTCCATAACAAAAGGCTCCCCCTTATGTTAAGTTAGTTACCTTTTTTTTCCTACCGAGCCTATTTTTTTTTATATTGTTTAGCAGCGGTTTGGTGTTTTTTCCCCATAAAAACAATCGTCCAATTGGCGACCCCGAATTAAAACGAAGAAACCAGCGCATCTCCAACGAAACAAACAAACAAGTTTTCGAGCTACCCTGCACCCCCCTAAACATGACGACTGAAATATATGCGTTTAAAGTTTGAAGATCAGTTTTTTGTTGCGCTGTACGCAGACTTATGCGAGGAAGTGTATAAGCTGTCAATTTTTTTTCAAAATAACGCTCACTCTATATTCTTAGATTCAGAACCAGGAATCAATAATTGTGCCGACCTAAATTTCTTCTTTTTAAATAAACATAAAAGTGTCGTTCGACAAATACAAATCGTTTCAATTACTAAAGGTTATGGGCCCAGTCCATGCCAGGCTATAATAATAGTTGAAGTTTTCTTTTGCTAAAAAGAAAAAAGAATTATAACACTCGTACTGATCGAATCCAAGGACAGCAGGCGAACCATGGATGCAGAGAAATTCAATATTGACCGACTGGATGGTGGTTCTAATTGACATATTTGGAAGATTCAAATGAAGCAGTATTTGGAAGCAGAACTGGCTAGTGCTACAAATTATTCCACGGAAATTGTTGCATGGAAAAAGGCGCGTCGTGCGGTTTCAGGTACTTGCAACAGGCAGCCGTTGTTGCAAATAATGAATTGCGAAACAGCAAATGATATGTGGACGACTCTCAAGAGCACTTACGAGCAGGCTTCCAAATCAAATATTTTATTTCTGCAGCAAAAATATTACAGTTTTGTAAAGGACTCATGTGACGACATTGCTACATTTTTGTCAAAGCTCATGGAAATAGTGCAGCAGATGAAGGACTAGAACGAATGCATTTCGGATTCAATGTTTATGACAAAAATACTTATGTCACTGCCAGCTGAGTTCAACCATTTCCATAGTGCTAGGGAATCAACAATTGGAAGTGAGCAGACGATGTCCAATTTGCGAGAACGACTAATGACAGAGGAACTTCGATTGAAATCGCAGAGTCAAGTTGAGGGTGTGCAACCGCTGGTGATGAAACGAAATTTTTCAAAGAAACGTTTTCAAAAAAGGACAAATACATCGTATCACGTCAAGGAGAGCGGAAATAAAAATGAAAAGTTCAAAGGTACGTGTTTTCTTTGCGGGGAAAGTGGCCACTGGAAGCGCGATTGTCCACGTAAGCAGGTCGATCGGAAGGCCATATCGACTGGTGCTTTTATAAGTCATGTTTCATCTGCACCTGACGACCAAGATGTATGGGTTTTAGATTTAGGAGCAAGCGACTACATGAGCCATCGTCGTAAATGGTTCCAAAACTTCAAAGAGGTGTTCCGATCCGATAATAAGCTCCGTGAGCTGTTGGATGATGGTGGTATTGTTGCAGTGGAAGAGCGGCATAAGAAATTGTTTCAGATGTTTTTCAAGGTTGTTGAGTCGGCACAGGACGATGAGTCTGTTGCCAATGCTGCGGTGAAGAGGGATTCAATGTGTGTGGCATGAACCCCTTGGGCATCAACACGTTGGACATGTTAGAAAGCTTCTACAGGGGAAAGGTATTGATTTCATCAACGAAGATTTTACATGTGAAGCATGCATCTACGGAAAACATCATCGTGGCAGTTTTAAGAGTCGTGAGGAAGTATCGACAACATGTGGTGAAATTATTCACGCAGATGTCTGTGCGCCAATGGAAGAAATCTCGCTTGGTGGTTCCAGATATTTTTTGCTACTGAAAGACTATTTCTCCCATTTTCGGTGCGTTTATTTCTTAAAACACAAATCGGAAGCAGCCAACAATATCAAGAAATTTGTACAAATGGCACAAAAGCAGCAAGGTCATAACGTTCGTGTTTTTAGATCTGACAATGGAACCGAGTTTGTCAATGATGAGTTCAGATCGTTTTTCAATGACATTGGTATTCATCATCAGCGAACAGTACCATATACGCCTGAGCAGAACGGGTGCGCTGAGCGAGAGATGCGAACTATTGTGGAATTTGCCAGGACCATGCTCCATGCGAAGAAAATGAAAAAGAAATTTTGGGCAGAAGCTGTGAATACAGCAGTTCATGTGTTAAATCGAACTAGGACAAGCAATATTTCGAATAAGTCACCATATGAGCTTTGGTATAACAAACAATCAAAAGTTGAACATCTACGCATTTTTGGTTCTGAGGTTTTTATACACGTCCCAAAGGAAAAACGTCATAAATTCTATGAAAAGGCAATTAAGTGCGTTTTGGTTGGATACGACAACAATTCGAAGGCGTTAGAGTGTGGAATCCTGAATCAAATATCGAAGTTGCACGAGATGTTTTTTTTCTGGTAGAACAATCGACGGCTGTTCTTGATACTGCCGATATGGCAGATAACACAAATGCAGATGAACAACAGGAAGAAGAAGAGTTGGAGTCAGATGATGCTGAGGAAGAGGTATATCGTCAGGAGGCGGAGATTACACTAGAGGATCAAATTTATGATGGCGCGGTTTGTAGTATTGATGACAAAATCATCATTAAAGGACGTCTTCGAGATCGAGATCGCATTGGGGTGCCACGTAGACGCTTATCTTTCAAGGAAACAATGAATCATGCAGCTATGTTGGCAGTTCACGAGGAGCCTAAGTTATATGAGGAGGCGATTAAATCTGATGATCACAAACAGTGGGAGAGGGCAATGGATGACGAATACAATTCGCTTATCAAGAATCGTACTTGGACGCTGGTAAAGCCGCTGAATGATCAAAAGGTAATTGATAATCGTTGGATTTATAAGTTAAAACAGAACGCAGACAAGAGTATCGAGCGCTATAAAGCACGTTTGGTCGTGCGTGGTTTTACACAGCAATATGGCATCGATTATGTGGAGACGTTTAGTCCTGAGGTGCGTTTTACGTCGATTCGAACCATATTAGCATTAGCAGCGTCGAAACGTTTGTGGTTGAGGCAATTTGATGTGAAGACTGCTTTCCTAAATGGGGATTTGGTTGAAGATATTTTTATGAGACA
The DNA here is from genome assembly GCA_905220385.1 of Xylota sylvarum. NCBI lineage: Eukaryota > Metazoa > Arthropoda > Insecta > Diptera > Syrphidae > Xylota > Xylota sylvarum. The sequence continues at coordinate 40,596,295 of LR999959.1, forward strand.
ACCAATCGGATAAGATGATAGTACTGGAAGGGTGTGCAAGTCTGTACGGCTTAAAGCAAGCGTCACGCTGTTGGAATAAAAAGTATCTCATGTGTTTTCGATTATAATAGTGAAGATGGGATGATGATATTAGCCATCTACGTAGGTGGACGATGGTTTGATTGCAGCCGAAAATGAAAGTGCTATACGCTAACTATATGCTATAGTTCGAAGTTAAAGTATTCGATGCAAAATACTTTTTGGGGTTTGAGATCGATCAGCGGACAGATGGCTCAATTCATGTGAATCAGCAGGCGTATGCAGAAAAGATTTTACATCTTTTCGGTATGGTGGATTGCAAGGCAGTTGGAACAGTTAGAAGCTGTGGGTAGCCTAATGTATCTGGCTGTGGGAACACGACAAGATATCAGTTCCGCAGTAGGAAATGTCTGCAGATATATGGAAAATCCAGCTGAAGCTCACGTAAATGCGGTAAAGAGAATTCATCAGTTAGGGTTCAGAGCGTCAGCGAACAGTAGCATTGTCAACGACGGAGTCCGAGTATATGGCAGCTTCGCATGCCATTAAAGAACTAGTGTAGTTAAAAGGACTACTGACGGAATAGTTCCAGAAGCAGATTGCTGTTCCTTGAACAACTGGCGGATATCATGACGAAGCCGTTACCCAGGGTCAAGCATCAAAACTTTTGCCGTTTAATCAATATTGTAAACAGATAAATTTTATATCTTTAAGAAACTTATAACTAAAAGTGGGAGTGTTGTAATTGTGTACGCCCAATAATGATGCAAATTGGTTTGGTATTTAGTTAAAGTGTTCACCACACGATGGTGCTAGTAAACTTTCATTCCAATATATAAGCTGTCAATTTTTTTTCAAAATAACGCTCACTCTATATTCTTAGATTCAGAACCAGGAATCAATAATTGTGCCAACCTAAATTTCTTCTTTTTAAATAAACATAAAACTGTCGTTCGACAAATACAAGTCGTTTCAATTACAAAACAAGGAAATAGGGTCTCAACTATTTATCGAAGCAATGCAGAACACATTAGTGACAGCAAACGGTGGCTTTTACCCAGATATCGTTATAAAGTTCATCACAGGAGTCCTTAAAGCTAATTGAACTAGACAGGGAAATTTTCTTAGCAGTGAACTGCTGTATCTCTGTATTGGATCGTTTGACGAATAATGCCTGCTGACGACATCAATCAACAGCAATGTGACTCTATACGCTTACACTTGGATGGTAAGATACATCCAATGTGAACATAACATGGTAACCTTTAAACCTATTAGAGCAGTGCAGCAGGAAATTGATCAATAGAATAGTAGGAAATACGTTTCCGTACTCAAAGACTATGGCAGTTTACACAGTTTTGGCGTTCACTGCCCACACATTCACATTTGCAACGAAACCCATTTACAAAATGATAAATGATATTCATCTATGACTATGGATAATTAATTTGAATGACATATCACCATGGGTTTGAGAAGCTTTTTCATGGCAGTTATACTCTCGACCGCGATAGGTTAGGCAAAACACTGGTTTTGTCCGGGAATTAAATCTCGAACCCCATCTCAGAAGGAATTAGTCATGGCGGAGCCAACATATTCACATATACCTTAAACTAATTACGATATAATCTAAATAGCAAAATAGAGTTGTATTTTTTAGTGGTTCGAAGATTATTAACGGTTTATCATACGATCCATTTTAAACGGAGTGTGACTTTATGTTTCCTTTTAAGTGCTTTATATTTTTAAGTGCTTTATCTAATCATTCCTTAATTTGTCAGAAGTACCTAGATTAGTATGTAGTGCTGTACGTACATACATGGTTTGCCAACCTCTCATGTTTTCCAAAGATAAGAATTCGCTTGAATAGAAAATTAATGAAAGCAAAGGCGATAAGCTGGTTGGAATGAAATTAAACAAGTTGTAGTGAAAAAGTCGTCAGGAACTCGTTAACAACGTCTAATTTATTTACTTACTAAGAGTTATTCTTCGTTTAAATTTAGCTTAGACGGTATTATCAGAATTACTATAAATTCCGAGGTAGAAAAAGTCTCTTATTTCCTTAAAGTTATAGCTGTCGATTGTGACCTTCTATCCAATTCGTCATGTTGTGTGTCCCTTCTTTTTGACAGCATATACTTAATTTTGTCCTCGTTTACCATCCCGCTGAGTTCTGCCAATAAAGTCAATATCGTCGCCATACGCTTGTAGTTGCATAGACTTTTTAAAGATTGTGCCTCTGGTGTTGGCTTGTGAGTTTGGCACAATTTTTTCAAGTATGATGTTGAAAAACGTCACCATGTCTAAATCTTTCTTTTGTATCAGAGGCCTCAGTGAGACCAGGCGAATGAGTTGGGCAGAGATGCCAAAACTAGACATGGCTCTGTATAGTTCGTCTCTCATAGGCAGCCTTGAAATCAATAAAAAGATGGTGGGTATCGATTTGGACTTTTTGGGTTTTATCCAGGATCTGTCGAAGTGTGAAAATTTGATCTACTATGGACTTACCGGGCCTAAAACCGCAATTATAGAAACCGATCAGGGTGTTGACGAAGGGTTTCCGGCATATACACAGAATGGCAGATAAGATCTTGTACGCGTTGTTAAAGAGACTAATACCTCTGTTATTGGCACAATTCAGGGGATCTTCTTTCTTGTGGATCGGGCAAACGTTGCTGAGATTCCATTCCAAACCAAATTTTAGATATGTATGAGTTCGTTTATGCTTTCTACTAAGTCATCTCCAGCTGCTTTGAGCAACTTGGCCATCAGGTCCAGCACCCTTATCGGATTTAAGCTTGGACATTGCTATCCTAACTTCGCTTTGATCAGATGGACGGACATTTTGGCTATAATCATCTATGTTGAATGGTTCATTCTGCCCGATATGTTGGTCTTCGTCGCCCTTATACAATCTACAGAAAAAATATTTCCATATACTCAGCACGGACTGTTACTTTACTACGTGGTTTCCTTCTCTATCTCCATAAGTTTCTGTATGGGTCTTGTTGACTTGACACGTTCTTTTCCTCTGTTGGTAAAACTTCGTACATCATTCATTCTATGCTTCTTTCTACTTTCCGAGAAGCCGATGTCTTGAGCCGCTCCTGTCCTTCTTTGCAGCACCGCTTTGTATTAATCTTGTTTAGCTGCATTTGCTTGCTGGGATTCTTCGTCAAACCATGCGTTTCTTGGTGGTGGTCGGACCCTGCATCCAGTCATCCCAGCACAAAGTCATTCATATCCGAGGGTTGTTTAGGTTTCGGAACTAATTTTTTTTTCCGTAGTCGAGAACTTATCCATACGCACAACCTTCAACCTAGAGAATCAGTTCCCTTTTATACCCCTAGGAGGTCGCGCAGGATTTTCCGGAACCAGTAACCCGCTTCGAGAATATAAGTGCTGCCGTTGGCCCATAAAGGGTTCATCCGCTACCAACTCTTTTCCAACACTCTGGCTCAGTATTGGAGACGGAAGTTCTCTATCGTAGCTAAACAGCACGGACAGTCACTGGGTAGTAGAGGCGCAGTCTGATACCTTGGATCTGGCTGGATCAGGATCTATGCATATTTTAGCAAACATGTTGATGCTGCTCTGGTCACAGCCAAAGTTCCTTTTGCCTTTACAAAAAGACTGTTTCATAGCAGCCAACTCGATGCAAGTGTGAAGATAATCTGCTACACGCTAGAAGCTTGATGAAAAAGATTCGAGTGTTTGAGAGGGCTTCCACTCGGGTTTTCTCATGAGTCTGAGTACAAAAAATTTATTCCAATTAGGTATTTTAGAATAAAATGAATCTGATCAGAGTCCCCTATTGTGATAGTCGATAATTAATACATGAACGAAATTTTTCGACAGATGATCGTTGATTCTAGATTTTGTTATTGTATACGTTGTTTCGATTTACGTCGCATTTTCTCGGTACCGAAACCGATATTGATATATATGCACCTATGTACATATATATCAATATCGGTGACTTAGGTGACGCTATAGTTCGGGCTGAACCTGGGTATCAACTAAGAAGTCTCTCCAGATACATACGTTTTTGATTGTAATTGATATATATGTAAGTACATTCATATGTGCATATGTCGCATCACCTTTTGCGGTTACTTACTTACTTAGGTGACGATATAGTTCGGGCTGAATCTGGGTGTCTACCAAAAAGCCTCTCCATAACCCTGTTGTGGTTATAAATGCTATATATCCTGGCCTTAGGCCTCTTTTAATTTTTCGGCAGCATATAGCTTGTTAAATGTCCGAACATTCTACGTACAGATCCGAAGTTCGTTGTCTTTATGTTTTTTCGGAGGACGTCAACAATAAGACCATTTGTATATGTTGCCTCGTAAGTATATATAACGGTAGCGCCGTAAGTATATATAAGGAGGCCAGCTGAACCGATGTAACATATATAAATGTATTTGAATGCGAATAATAAACAATTGTTTATCTTGTTTTAAAGTGAGTTTTTATTTAATTCGGCATTTTTTTAAACAAAAATTTCAATTCGTAAAAATGTGGACAGTTAATAGCTCGGTGTTTGGTTTTTTTGTCTTTTGGTTTCTAACAGATAAATGCAGCCACATTGCTTACAAAAATAGTTCTCTTATGAAACATTTTTTTTTTTTTTTTTTTGAAATAGAGTAATAATGATCGCTCTTGTAAAGTACGTACTAACATGTTTGTTAAATAAATTACAAATGAGTTTTCTATTTTTAAAGTAAAATTTATAATCTATAGGACACCAATATGTTATACTATTAGTTTGTTAATAGGATAACAAGAAAATTGTACATTGACAAATTCAATTAAATACACTACAATAAAGGCCTTCATTTTCCATTTACATGTTTGGTATTTGGTTTGTAATAGTGCATCTAAAAGGGTGCATTTAATATTGTACATCAAATGGTTTGAAAAGTGCTGCAAGTATGATGCTTTTCATAAAACAAAACAAAATTCAGAGACACTTTAAATAATATAAGACAAGTGTTATGTAGATGGTCCCACTTCTTCCAACTGCTATCAGCGTATTAAATTTCTTTTAGCTTTACTTAAGAATATGCCAGCATTTTCGTCTCTACAAAACACAGCCGTTGACATGACTATAAAATGTAAAGAAAGTCTTGTAATGAAACTATGTTTATTCTATAGTCACAAAAGTGTTAATGTTAGCCAGCAACCATAGTCGTTGTAAATCGAACGGAGAGCATTCGGAACCTGGGCATCTACATTTACAGGTCTTTTTGCGTTAATATTTTAGAAGTAAAACTTTAATAAAAGTCACTCTTTACGTACTTATCTCGTGACAAATAAAAGCAATTTAAATGACGTTAACGGTTGAAGATAGCGTCATTTTTAAATTGTAGGATAGTGACTGAGATCAGGCTTAATTGGCGAGTTGTGAATGAATGTTTTTTCACAATAAGAGTTTGGTTAGGTTCTCAGTCAATTTAACTATTAAATACCAAATTAATACTCGAATGTTCTTCTTCACCCTGACTTGTATCTGGTTGTACTTTTCCTATAGTCATAGAAAATAATTTGTTACTCCTATATAATCCATCGTTGATCTTTTGTGTACAAACATAAATTGCAACTACTATGTACTAATCTGCTCCCAAAATTCGTTATTAGGTTATTTTAAAAACGATATACAAACGTAAGTTGATAAGTAATTCCTATATTAAATAGAAAATAATATTCTAAATGAATTATTCACATTTCCAAAATATTTGTTGAATGTTCTTAAAGTGTCGAAAGTAAAAATAAATAGGACACGCAGGTGTACACTATATCTCAGTTTTCTAATATTCTAATATCCGTGAAACCGTATATCCACAAACGCATTGTTTGTTAAAAAAATGATAAATGTTCTAGAATAAAAAATTATGCCTTACAAAGCAACCCGTCATTTAAAAGTGCCATTCAGATTCGAAAATGATAAAAATAAGAAATATGATATTCACAATTCATTGGAGATGAATTGCATATTTAGTACTGCTTAGGAAATTCTACATCTTTTCTATGCATAAACGTTTGTCACACAATTTGCTAATATAAAGTAATCAATGTATCTTATTTATTAAGTCAGTCAATTATTCACAAGAATTCCGCTCCATTCAGCATCTCTTTATCCCAACACTCTTCACAACTCGCCTTGCCTATGCACTGTAAAGGTATGTATAGCAATGGTTTTCTTATTTGCTAGTTAAATATGTATGTAAAAAATAGTTCTAAAAAATTAAATCCTGTGAAGTTAAATGGTGAATGTCTTTTGTTTTGTAAATAATAAGGCATGAATTTGGTATCATTATTTTATGTATATAATGCCATAATATCTTGAATAGCGCTCAGCGATCCAAATATAAGCGCAAATATTCCAAAGAAGAAAATTAAAATATTCTTCCACAGAATCCAGTTACATGTACCAAAGCCGGTCTCTAAATCCATAATAGTTTCAATTGCAGCCTGAAAGAACATATTTTGATTATACTTATTCTTCTGAAAACAAAATCTGTGAACTTACAGGCATGATTAGTCCAAGTATAGAGAAGCAGAAGGCACCAATAAGACCCATAAATGGAGCAATTGTGGGTACAGCTATTGCTAATACTACAGCAGCAACCACCAGCAGAGTTCTGGAAAAATTAGAATATTAAATTAAAAACTACTTTGAATTTAATTCTTTAAATCATTAATTAAAATACGGATTTACTTTCACCTTTATGCTGAAGTTTTATAAGTAAAATACACTGAAGTTCAAGTAAAATAGTTAAAGTCAATAATCTGAAATGATGGATATGCAATTCCACTCATTTTCTTATGTCCTAATAAAGTGAGCGTCCCTCGGGGCGTGATCCCACAGACCCCAGATATGAAGTTTGAATCAAATCCGTCCGTTAGAGTTTTTTTTCAGGAAACTAATACTTCCCCTATGGTATAGGTGCAAGTGAAAATAGCACACAATTTGTACATATGTCTTTGCTGAAAAGGTAAACTATCTTAAGTCTGTTTTCACAGTTTTTCAGGAGAGCAAGAAAACTCAAGACAATTATTTTATTTTTATATGAATTTTCGGACGTGAGATGAAAAACTTTTTTGAATAAATCAGGATAAAAATTTGATACAAACATGTGGATAGAATATAACTACGCGTATTGGAATAGCGAACACCGTGTAATAAAATGTAACAAGTTTACTTAAGTCGACTCAAGATAGTTTACCTTTTCAGCAGAGATGTAATTAAAATAGCGAATTACTCCATCTATTGATCTTTCAATACAGTCATATTCAAATGACGTAAATTTACCATAATTGTGTAGAACAAACCCATTTAATTTAAAAAAAATACTTAACGACCCATTATCACGTCTTTATATTGTGAATATGTAATCAAACATAAGCATTACTGCACCATAATTAACACCGTCACTGGGGACGTTCGGAATAGTTAGACTCATCACTGTTACAACTGTCAAGATTTATAGCCATAAAAACCGTTTTGGCACGCCATAAAAAAAATATGCAATTGCAATCATGCCGAAAATGTACATATTTTCAAATTTTCGACTATCAACTTATATACAGTCAATCTGTATGACGACGCTATGTTCATATGTATGTGTAGTGTGTACCATTGACTAATTCGTTATGGGAAAGTAGATCAACAGAATTTTACAACTTTAAACAATAGTTAAGTTTGGTATTCATGATCTAATCATGATTCGTGAATTTTGCTATTAATAATCAATTGATTCACCGCTAAAGCAATGCGAATGCTTATTTATTTTAACATGAGTTTTTGAACTTACCTTAAAACATAGTTAGCAAGGCGAGGTCTTTTTGTGAAATTATCCTTAATACCGTCCCATGCGATTTCCAGGCAAACGGTGAACTGAAGACCAAAAGTACAATACACTCCCAAAGCGATCAACACCTTTACAAGTTGCGCAGGTCTATAAAAAGAAAAACATTTGACAAAATTTCAACCAAGTTGTTTGTTTTTTCAGACTTACAATTCATGAACTGGCAAATTCAGTGTTATACTTTCCGCGGTGTCACTGCCATAACGCAAGTAGCCAAGGAATCCAAGTAAAGTGTAAATTATTGTAACGCCCGACATTCCCTGTGAAAGAACACCAAAAACTCCAACGAAATGCGTAGGTGTCTTCATACTGTTCTCCAATGGCATAATCACACCAATAGCTTCCATAGCAAAAATTGTTATGGCGAAAAATGCTGGCAAAGTAGACAGCTGGACATACTCCCTCTCTTGAACGGATGGCAGACCAATCGCCAAATAATAAAATGTTATCGCAAGGCCACATCCCATAAATACGTTAGCCACCATTGATACAGGTGCCAAACTTTTTAGATTTGGAATCCAAGTAAGGAGAACCAATGGAACAAGTAATCCAGCGATCAGCAGCCGTCCACTGATTGTTGCTCCTGTCCAATGTTCTAATACCTAAGGGAATTGTAATATTAAAATATTTGTGTGGATAAAATAAATTATATCGTTACATACTTGTTGAAAATTTTTGGCTACAATAACAGCGTACACGGAGCAAGTACCAAAGTACGTCAGGAATAATCCAAAAAGAATCAAGAATTTGGAAAATCCTGCTAATTTACGAATGCATTTCGGGCCTGTCATAAATGCTCTTTCTGAGATTTCTGCAAAACTCATTTTTGACTTCTGTTCTTTGTAATATAATCTGTGACCGCATTTTACCTAAAAGAAATGAAGAAAAAAAAATCATATTTGTTATTTGGATCAATTCAATAATTATCTCGTTTTAAAAGGTTTTGACAAAATATTGTTAAGGATCTGAAGAAATACTCTTCGAAGTATATGATGTTGTATGTACCTATACATATGTATTATTAAAGTATGTTTGAAAAATTTTTAATCGATTTGTGGACTCAGATGAACCGATCCGAGCCTGAAACAGAGGTCAAAGATTACAATCTGATAGGCGGCGATTTCAATATATCTTTATTTTACTTTTTCCAACCGATCATGGCAATGATTCTCAAATGTAATAAATGAACAATAGGTTAGCCAAAACCAGTGGTTGGTTCATCGGAATACTGAGCGGAAGTTCGAGGTTCGATTCCTAAACAAAATTTATTTCACCGTCCCAATCTCAAAAGCGTCTGACAGACAGAAGCTAGGCTCTAAGTCGAGTCCCGAGTTCCAAGTGGTTTAGTACTGTTTTAATCCAGTACTGTACTGTACAGTTTTAGTACTATTTTAATGAAGCATTTAATAACTGTTTATACAAATTTTTCCTTTGAAGTACATCAGTTTTCTGGCATGTTTTATGCCATATTAATAAATTAGCAAATTAAACAATAATTTTTTTAATCTATCTAATAGTATGTGCAAAGCGTGAACAAAATCGATAGAATGTTGTAAATTAATTTGATGATTTTAACCGCACACAGCAGCTAGCAATTTTTATTTTCTAATAATAAAATTCCAGAGTTGAGTGTGTACTTAGCACAATCATAAAATAAGTTTAAGTGGTTAATAAAAGAAATCACTAAAAGATTTACTATATGATTCCTATCGCTGAACTGTTAGTATTTGTGTTAAATGGGTATAGGGTATGAGTAGTAAATTATATCAGTAGTTATTACATACATATATTATACTGGTAGACTATACTACATAGAATTGCGGTAAATAACACAGTCACAGTGAATCTATGAACTTCTACGCAAAATGTCAGCGCAAACTCATACATTAGAAGGTGCAATCACGGTTAGCACAGCAAGAGGATACGCGCAAGGAGGAGATATATCTCCCTTAATGTGGAGACTTGTTATGCATGAGCTACTTAATTGATTAACATTCTCGAGTTAACGGCTGGGCTAAGCCTAAATCCGACAAAACATACAAAAGTACCCTTCACGAGGAAAAGAAAATTTGACCAGCCAAAGAAGTTAAATATCTGGGATCTAGACGGTTATCTCATCTAGAAAAAACACATAGGATAGTTAACCACGAGAGCCACGCGGGGTCTAATGATTTCTCAGAGTATTGTGGGCAAATCTGGGCCAGACCATTCTTAGATGGATGTATATTGCTATTGTGAGACCAATGAGACACTTAATAAGGTGCAAATACTGGTATACCTCTGTATTATAGGGGCCATGAGAACTTGCCTAGCTCCAGCCATGGAGGTACTATTTGAATTGACTCCTTTGCATCTTGTGGATGAGGAATATGCAAGTAAATGGTTCTAAGGATAGACAAAGAAGGACAAAGTACATCGAAGCAATTCAATACACTACTCAAAAAACTACCACTCCTGGCCTTTCCTAAAGACGATATTTTTGGAAGGTTCAACTTTCAAAAGAACTTTGTTAGTAAGCTCAGCAATAAAAAGAATTGGAGCAATGAATCCAGAAAGTCAAGAAAGGGTCAAGAACTTATGAACAAACTAGAGCGGGAGTATTAGGGCCTAGAACCAACAAATACTTTGAATCCATGGGCAAAAAGTACCAGCATCTTTCAGGCTACCATCAGCTCCTATAATAATAAAAGATGTATTCAAATCAATCTCAACAGAAACCACGCTAATTGTGATATAGCTATAATGTCAGATAGCCAAGCTGCTATTACAGCACTTGATTCCTATGTCATTAAGTCTAAACTTGTGTGGAAATGCCTGCAAAATTAACTGGGTAGTTGAAACAAGGTACAACACACAAAGGATTACACCCTAAAAGAAACTAGAAAGGGATATCAGAGCTAAAACCTGGAATAACGCTCATGGCATGAGGCAAGCTAAGAAACTTCCAGGGCAACACAACCAAAAAAGATTCAAACCATGCATCAGCTTGAGTAAGAATAACCTTCGTACCCTAACGGGGCATGGTAGATTCAAGAAGCACCTAAGGAAACTAGGTATATAGCTGAACAAGGTCTGTACAGATTCTGCGATGAGTCCACAAAAAATTCCACTGACCCACAAAAGACTAAAATATTTGGGCAAGTACCAATTATCAGATGAGGAAACATCGTCACTAGAGCAACTCTCATCCTTAGATTCTTAAACGAATCTAGTTTAGACAGAGTGGTCTAGGATCGATATTTTTCACCTAGGCGACCGACGTAAGAGTACATGACCCTCAAAAATGATTCCGAAAGGAATCTTAATTCGAAGGAAACTCTAATGAAGTGTAGTAGGGGGGCACAATAGACAAAGAGGAGGCAACATACCCCTTCTTCAAATAATAATTATAATAATAAAATAAAATACCAGTTGTTATAAAACCAGAGAGATTTGAAATCAAGAGAGGCTTCTTTAGTACGTTCTGGTAAGAGTTAAAAGTTAAAGTGTGGAATTTACATACCCATGTTCTGTTTGGATCGCTTTGGTATTTGTTTTCCATTACACTAAGAAATGGTGGTTCTATGCATAAAAAGAACTCGATGAAAAGAAAATAATATTTCAAAGATCATTCACACGGCTGGATCAAGATCGGTAACATCATAATAATAAGACAAGACCGTTCATTCACTTTTAAAAAGAAAACCAACCTCAGAGATACAATTTTCAAAACTCCTTACAACTAGTGCCATCAACACAAACAGAGCCATGTAGTCAATTAGACAAGAATTGCTTAACAACGTGGCTTGGCAACGTTTAAGATAACCTGCTCTTTTTATTTTTTTCCTGTACCTACTATTCTATTTTTTAATTAGTTTAATTTTCTACAGATAATGTAATCAATATATCAGACAAACAGCTAATGTGCTTTACAATTTAAAGTCGACTGTAGTATGTATTAAGAGTAATAACATAAAGTCGTGTACTGAAACGAATGTTAACAAATGCCAATATTTGATACCGAATTCTTTCGACGTCTAAGTAACGACTATCTGATTAGTAAAATAAGGTTGAATAGAAGTTTATAATAAAAGCTTTGTTTTCTGATACCGCGTAAAAACTCAAAGAAACTTAACAATCTGTTTTTTCAAACCCCATTCAAACTCGGTTCAAAATGATGTATGTACATACTTATATACGAGTACATAATTTGGTATATGATGATATACAGATTGTTTTTCAAAAGCAAGTAATATTCTCGGCTAATATGATGTAATGAAGGGAGAAACGTAGAGAACAGGTATATTAATACATATGTACATACATACATACATCAAATTATGTACTGTGTAGTACTATGTAGTTCATTTTTTAGAAAATTTGTAAAATTGAACCTTTTCGACATTTATACATTTTATATCGGCTTCGGGATTGATCTGGCAGGGAAGATCATTTGGCAGTAGATGCGTTTAAAAGGCAACAATAGGACTTCGTAAAAATCGAAATGGAAAATAAAAGACGGTGTTAGAGTCTGATATAATCGGTTTAGTATAGTGTGTACTTCCGAGTCGTTTTGAATGATATTGTCTGACCTGCAACATCGTCGGGAAATATTAATTCCCAATAATCCGCAGAATATTAGAAAGAAAAAAAACAAAATTTGATGATGGCTTCATGCGATGGAAAAGAAAAAACAAATCCTCCTGAATCTTTCCCCACTTGTTAAGAATAGCACAACGAATATTTAAGTTCGGTTAAATGAACCATGTATGTACATCCATAGGTATATCCAAAGTAATTTCACAAAAATACAAATTTTTATAAATAAATAACTACTTATATTGTGGTCGTTGAGTAGACACTTACCAAAACGTATGCGCAATGCGTGCAAATTAACGCTGTCAACACTGTTGTAAATATTCCAAGAAAAAGACCAGCGTACATGAACGCTATTGGCATCGACAGGATACCAGTTCCAAGTGCTGCCTTTAACAGGTGAGTTAGTGTTTCGTTGTCACTAAGATCAAATTAAATAAATTTAATACGTTTTCATAAATACACTATTTTAAATATATGTACTTACGTCGTAGCACTCTCCATTGTGAGACGCTCTGCAAATGGATCAAAACCTTTGCCATTTCCCTGCTCGGCGTCTGGCATTTTGTAACTTAAAGTAATAAGTAGTGTTAGATTATTAAACAATTCAAAACCTCCGTAAAAAGAAATAACTAGTGCGCTAACCTCGCTGGAATAAAGCCAACTAAAGTCGTAAAAGAACAGCAAGTCGAAGCGATTGTTTTTGCAGTGGTCTTACCATAAAATATTTGTCAAGTCAGTAATATCAAATTATGCACATGAACGCATTTATTCAACCAATTTCTTTATTAAATTACATCAGAAAAAGTCACAACAAATTATGCTTCAATAGAGTAACAAGCCTTTCCCAGGTGAAATGTGATTTCTTCCAAACATGTTTAAGAACTTCAAGTTTCTATTTCGGTTTCAAATGAAGACTTATGATAAATAACACATGTAATGGAATTTGAAATAATAAATGTTCAGCACAGACTTTATTTTTGCTGTGGTGTAACGTATTGATAGTAACCTCAAACGTTTTGTAATAATTTAATAATTTGCTAGCAGCTAGAATTTTCTTTCTTGAGTACGAAAGTACTACTAAATTTTATTTAGCGTAAAACTTTGAAAGATTGGCCGATAGACCCGAAGCTGTTCGATCATATAAGAAATTAATCTGGATGGGGGAATGCTATCGCCCGAGTAAAGCATTTCACTGAAATGTAAGGAGACACCACCCATTGCTGATTTCAAATGAGCTTTTCATTGGAGTCAGAGAAAGAATATAACCGAAGTACTTATACTTGCAGTGCATAAGTGACACACAATCGAAATAATTTTGCAGTGATTACAGTGTCAGCAAAATTATATCAAGCAAGTACGAATCGTTGGCCCACCAACATTTCTTTGCGATACATCAAACGAGTTAAATTTATGGCGACAGCATACGCACTAAAAGTCACCAATTTCAATGTCACTTTTAGATCAGGACTTCTATGTCGTAGTCCACGTATGTATGTAAGTAAAAAACATGGCGGAAAGATGATAGTAATGTTAAAATTCACAAAGGACAACAAGTCGGCAACAATCATCTGGCCTCTCATGAAATGAATGGCAACTGATAGAATTCAAACTCAAGTGAGTTTCTTATCATACGAATTGTTATATGTAAGTAATCTATAATACATACTCGACTTGATCAACCACAAGGGATGTCAATAAAAACTACGAGTAAATTTATATTTTACAATTTTTAGTATGTATACTCCTAAATTTGTATTTTTGGTGCATACATAGCTTATTCTATTCTATTTCTAGCTTTTACCTCGTAGTTTTGCACTGAAAATAAATCCCTTCATTTTTGTGTAAATTAAGAAAAAATAAGTGAATATATTCGTAATACGTCCACAAGTGCTCGTGTGTCCGGCGGCTAATATCATGGAAATTTTGAGTTCTACGGTCCGACAGAATCAGTATCTGATAAATATTAAAACTGTCCAGAATGAAGATATTTATTTATTTATTCTGTGATGCAATAATCTCCTGCCAATATTTTTAGAATCATTTTGTCGCTTTGCAAAAAATAATCGTCATAATTTAGTTTTTTTTTTAATAATTCACACGCGCTCAAGGGTTTATTGCTACCCTTATAATGTTAAGACACAGAGCGGGTGGTAGGGAAATTAGGGAGAGAAGATAGGAGCTGCAGATTCGAAACGTGACGGGTATTGCGAGAAAATGGTCCGAAAGGACGGAATGCAACTGCCTATTTCGCTGGAGCATTGCTGGTGGAAGAACCAATAAAACTATGAGCGGCAGGAAACATTTCTACGGTGATCGAACGAGTTTATTGACTACACTATCCTTCTGTCTCCTATCAGTTTTAACGCGCGATTTTGATTACCATATAGCGGGTTGCAAGGAGTTTGCAGATACACCGGGCCATACATGAGCATTCTACTCGAGCTTGGGCGCCAGATCAGAGAGGATAAATTACTTTTTGAATCGTTTGAGGAAGCCTATACATTACGCAGCATTCTTGGAAACTTCGAATATGTTGGTCCTTCCATCCGAGATGGTCACACACATACCGAGAATGGAAAGTTTTTCGGTCCCAGCGATGCAAGTGCCATCCATTGATAATGGTAGAGGTTTTAGGTTACACTTGAGCGACATCTGACAGCATTGGGTTTTTGAATCATTAAATTCCATTCTGTTGTTTATACCCACTGTCAAGATCGGAATTTAATGAGCTTAACATATGCTGCCGCTCCAGTTCTACGGCAAAAGAGCAGGGACGTGAGTCTGGGAACGAATATGAGAAGATGAGAGTACTGTCATCAGCGAAGAATCTATTGGATTAGAAACAGCAGACAACAGATAATTTATGAAGATAAGAAAGAGAGTCACAGACAAAGAAGAGCCTTGGGGGAAACCGGCATTTATATGATGGATAGCAGATTTGAAACCGCCGAAAACGACTTATATTGAACGTTCCGAAAGGTAGTTTCTAATTTATTGAAGAAGAAATTCGTCGATGCCAAATGCACACATTTTCGAATGAATGGTTGGTTGGAATGCTTTCCGCCCTTCAATAATCCTGTCACTAAAGGCTTTAAGTTAAGCATTACGTACACATTAGTTGCATTTGGAAATAACATAACCGTCATGTTTATCACAGAGTGTTTATTTCGATAACATTATGTTAATCAACGATAATTTCCTAAATTAACACTTAGTGGAATGACGCAGCAGAACCATAACTTCTTACGTCATAGTGAAAAACTCTCATTTATCTTTTTCTTTTGTGGATGATTAATTATCAATGGCGTTGTACATATTCCGAACTATCCACTATAAAACGAGCAACGTTGCGCTATGCCCTCATTTACCTATAATCTTTTTTTTTTGTTTTTTTTTTTTCATTTTTTAATAGTACTATCTAAACAGGTTTTTTCATCTAACTGATCATCGCAATGATTTGTAAAATTTCCATAATAATAATTGCACTCCTACGGATTCTATTACTCAAAGCTGCTGAAATTGACGTTAACTATTAATATACACAAGCGTTTATCAACTTGTGGGTTATTTTAATCGGAAAGTTTTGCGTTGATAACATGAATTCTAGTGCCAATGCTGTCTATCGTTTTGACCCCTTTATCTCTTCATGTTAATTTCGTTAGTTACGAGTTCATAATATGTACATACATATATATATATACATACGTAAATGTATTTACACTGACCTTAAAAATAATATTATCGTAGATACAAATTATTTTTAAATAGTAGTGACAGAAAAGTGCAAATAAGAGGGCAAATTAATATTTGTAGTATGTACATATTTTTGAAGTCTATTAATAGGAATATTTAAAATACAAAAGGCAACCTTTAAACTATATTTTGTAGCACGAACTTGAAAAAATTGAAAAGATTACATCTAGTAGCACTTCACAATGAGAAACATGCAAATAGTTCCTTGAAAACAAAGTACGTATACAATAAGATTTTTGCAAATATCTTGTTATTTGTTTGTTACTGACAATGTAAACTTTTCCTGTCACTTGTTGTTTCAAAACAACTTATGAAATATCTATTAATATCTATATTATTATGAAAAAGCAAATATATTTGGGAAGGTGCCATTGTATATAGATATCTATGTATACGCATGCATGTTTATTGTACATGTACATTGCATGAAGATTTAGGTAAAGAATTTGGGAACTCTAGAACCGAATCAGTGAAATGTTGAAGTGTTATCATTTTACAAATAAAGGACACAATTTTAAGATTTGTCTTATCTTATAGACAGCTACCGATTACAGCTACTTAATATCTACGTAACATTCACATGTTGAGCTATTTCATCTATGATATCTCCATTCTAAAAAGAAACAATGTACTCATGTCTCACAGATGAGTAAAATTTAAAAAATAAAAATTAATATAAAAAACATTCAGTTTTTTAAATGCTTTGGGCTTTTTAATGGTGCAGCTTAACGTTTAAATTTTTCTACTAAAGTTTTTTTTTTTTATAAAATGTTTACCTGAGATCAATAGACGATCCCATAGAGGTCCTTGTTTGTAAAAAAATATAATCAAGAAAAATATTCATTAAATGCAATTATATAGGATATATTAAGTGCGAAGCTTTATTAAAGCAAATTGTGTTCATTGAAACAATAACAATAACTCAATTGATTGACTTCAACTTAAAATGAAAAATATTTAAGCCTTTTGCTGAAATTTGTATATAAAACGATATGGCGATATGTTGAGAAAATTGGCGACATATAAATTTACTTATTTGTGTGGTCAGTGGTTAGTGCGTTGGACTACAGAACGTAGTTTCGAGATTCGATCCCCAGACAACAGCAAAAGTTTTTTCACGGTTCCACCTCTTGTGAGCATTTGACAAACATCCGAGAGTATAACTGTTATGAAAAAGATTCTCTGGGTCGCCTATGTAACCATGGCTCTCTAAAAAGGCAATCCATAAGGCTTTAGATAAGGACATGTCTCTAGTCGCTCTAGTGATTAATGGTTGGTTGGAAAAGAAATATCCGTTTTACTAGTTCGTAAATCATAATACATACTACAAAACAATATGGCAACTCAAGGCTAAGTAAATGGTAGATTATTTTCTTCGATGATTGTTGTCAAATGCATAGTGGTACGTCAAAATGAAGAAACAAACACGTGCATGTTTTTGTAAGTTAGTCCAATACGACATTTAGAATATTTTCAGTTTGAGAGAGGATAATTGACAATGACGTACTAAAATCGACGGAGTGTTCGCGATATAACGGAGAAGTTGGATGTCCACTCAACTATTTCCCGACACTTGCAATTCAATAAATGGATGTCACATGGATGATCTGATCAAAAAAAGGCTCTTTGATTGGAAGTATCATATATTCTTAACTGCTCACAAAAAAAGAAGCAATACGTTTGATAAACACGAAAGTGAACGGTTTATAATAAACGTCGTGTCCTAAATACACTTCTAGTAAGTTTTCCTTTCAAAAATATGTTTTCTTTAAATTTTAAATGTTTTAAATTAAAACATGAATTTGAAGACAATCTTTACGAGCTTGAATCAAGGACACCGCTTCATGGCATCTGGGAAAAATGTCAACGAAATTACCGTAATTTAAAACAAATAATACACAATTTTTTGAGTTGCCACTAAGCCAAAAACTATAGTAACCAACAGTAAAATAAGATATTTGTATTTGTACTGAGTCCCAGTTTCACAAGGCGTTCGCAGCAGCCGAATCTGACGTCCAAATAAATCAATTAAAGAAATTCAATTCAATTAATTCTTACATTCTTAGCTCGCAAAGAAAGCACTGAATACGATTTAGTAAAATTGCTTGCGATGGAACTTTAAAAGCATGCACATTATGCATGTATGTATGTATGTATGTTTGTATAAAGTTTCCCGCTATTTCTTTCGTTTTTAAGCAACCAAAAATAAATACGTGCAACTAATTGTACATATCACACAATGTATGTACCTACTAAGTAAAAATAAGCAAACCAAAAATATTTTTATAGCATTTATATATATTGTACATATCTCGTGTTAAAGTTAATTAAAATGCCAAGAATATGACAAACAATAAAGATCTCAGTTTTAAATTATCCAATTGAGAGGCAAAAAGCTATTGAATTTTGCAATTTACTTATTAACCTATTTGCTAGGAAATCTTAATTACCTAAATTGACAATTAAACTAGCTGGTGCACGCACTCTGTACACATTTAAATTATACAACATGTATATATGTATATATACTTACACAATAACCGCCTTCTTTCCTTCGGATGGGAGGAATTGCTCCATTTCTTGCGGCACATTTTTGCCGCCATCCTTTAAAGAAACAAATAAAAAAAATTATTTAATGTGAATCTTATGATTGTTTGAAAAGAATTCAAATTAAATTAAAAGAGTTTAACTTACGGATATGTTAACCATGTTGCTGAATTTATTTAAGTTTAATGCTCTAAAAAAGAAGAAAAAAATAAATAAATATTGTAATGACTAATTATAAAAATAAAATATATACATATGTACATATGTAGGTTAGCAGACATACAATGTATGTTTACGTTTAGGTCAGTTTTAAATTTCATCAAATGGGCAATTTTATTGATTAAATTTATATAAAGGCCATTATGATGATCTATTAAGAATCAATTAAGCTATAGACGACAAATTGACAGACTGTTTAACATTTGATTAAACAAAATTGTGTGGCTTCAGATAAAATATACAAATGCCGATAACCTTCAAAAACCACCGTTGACCCCCATAAGGAGTCAATTTTCGTCTACTGTAAGGCGACACCATACATGTGTGTATGTAAATGCATTTGCCATAGAAATGCGCTATTAATTTGGGATTATAAATATATGATTTTTACACGTAATCAAAGTGCATTTTAAAAACAAAACCAAGGCTAGTTTACACCCATCCGCCCGTAATGTTATAACGCTACTATCACTGCGTTTTTCAAAATATAAACAAAGATTATTTGTTACATACGTCTCACTGTGAACTTTGAAAAGAAAAACGTACGTCCATAAATATTTACATTAGTACCTAGTTCTGCGCGTCTCTTTATACAGCGACTTAAAGATAACATTCATTAATACTGATTGAAGCAAAAAGGCCTCCACAATATTACTCCAGGCAAGTATAAGTTATCAGTGTTGTGTTAATTTGGTAGCTATTCCGATAAAATACTTTATCAAAGCGAACTTCCACGTTTGCCATTAGTTATCATTTAAAAAAGATATTTCTACCTAAAACACGACCTGCTTAACACAGTTCTTATGATAATATACACCTTCAATATCTCCTTACGTAACAATGAACGCATTCACAAGTTTATTTGCGTAGTGGCGTGTACAATGGGATTGATTATGGATATGAGCCATGCGTTAATGTAAATATGTAAAATGTGACAAATTAGGTGGTGTATAGGAGTATGAGGGGTTTTATAAATTTAATTTAACATTAATATTAAACGCAGTGTTTGATTTTATAATTACTTTCCCGCCACGTTAATGGAAATTTAGTCGAACAAATAATTTACATGACATACGCTGAGCGAGAGGTAGTTTATTGCGAATTTGGTAGAACAAAGCCAAGTAAATATTTACAGAATATAACCAGCACCAGCAGAGTTGTTTTGGGTAGATTTTGTTACCTCTTAAAAAACCCGATTAAACGTCTGCGGTTTCGGCGATATTTCATGCATCCCTGCATATTCAGCCTACTAAAATAAGAGAGGAAAAAATTGCAGACTTTCTTGGTTTATTAATATATTTAGACAAAGAGATTTTACAATGCCCTATCCCGCAGTTAATGTAGTGAAAATAATAGTTTTCCGGTCTTCCTGTCCTCTATACCTTCTATTTGTGTACCCAATACTTTCGGAACCACCGCTGCCACAGAACAGAAGGATGCAATGTATTGATCCGTGTTTAAGGGTTTTATTTTTAAATTTGTGATACAGAATTGGTTTTAAATTTTACAGATATTACTTGCATGTTTTTTACGTAACAACTTTTTCCGATGCACATAATATTCGAATTACAACTGCACAACTTTGGGACTTCGTTAAATGCATAATAATCAGCGAATCTTAACGACAAGCGATGATGCAATATTCATACTGCAAATATGAACAAGCTCTAAATATGTACATAAGACTTGTGCTTTCACAAGAATGCACTTATCATGTCTTTCAAAATTCTACAGCAAACAGAAGTTGTTGGGGAGTGTTTTTAAGTAGACGCCTATTTCTATGTACTTCCGTACATATTGATGTACATATGTATGTCTTGCTTGGGAAATTGATGATAAACTTAGATTAGTTAACAAAAACCCAGTTAAAAAAAACTACAAGCCACTGTATGTAGGTATCCAAATAATCAGAAAAATCTCAGGCCTATCATCTCCTATTCAAATAAATAATTGTTTCTTATATTTAATCACTAAGTAACGCTTAAAGAAAACATTTCTGAGTGTATATACATACATATGCATAATCAAGCCGCTTTTCAAGATACTGGCTTGGCCAGCAACTAACTAAAAACATTCAACAAACTAAACCAGAAATTCTGTTAAAACTTGACTTTTGTGCTAAAACTGATAGTGGATGACTTTAAAAGAAATTATACACCTTACAGTTAAATCAGTCAAACCAATTGTCAGATTGCAAACTGTCAGTGTCATTTTTACTCAGTATCTTTGCAATTTTATCGTGATGACATACACGTTTGAAAGATGCAGTGGCACCGAGACGCATAAGAAGCTTACTAAAGAGAATATTGCAACCGTTCAGGAGAGTGTTGAAGAAGATCCAAATTTATCAATTGACGACAAATTCAAAAGCTTGTCCGTCCACTTTATGGACAATTTTACGCAAAGATCTTGGTTTGAAAGCTTACAAGATCGAGCTCGTACAGTAATCGAAGCTGAATGACCAGCGTTTGTGTCGAAATTTCGGTGTATGGGCCCAAAATCAACCGGCATTGGATCTCCTGTTTTATCGAAATTGTGTTCAGCAATGAGTTTCATTTTTCTCTCTATGGGTATGCCAATAAGCAAAATTATTACATTTGGAGCAAAGATAATCCACATGGTGCGGTCTGTGGGTTGGTGGAGTCATCGGACCATATTTTATAAAAACATGAGGCTAATCAACGTGTTACGGTCAACGGTATTCGCTATAGAACGATGTTTAATTACTTTTTCGTTCTCCGATTAAATGGATCTCGATCTGGTTCCAGCAGGAACAGGTTGACGTGCCATCAACTTATTGAAGGAAATTTCGCGTAATGGACCTGTAAATTGTTCTCCAAGGTTTTATGATTTGACACCTCACAACAATATGTTAGATGATGATTTTTTTTAACAAATAAAGTCAAAACTACAGCAATTAGTGCTGTAAATTTAGAACTCATCAAGCGGTTCCATACTATTTTAGAAGCTCTGGGGTCTAGTTTCAATAAAAACAAGGGAACTGTATCTAAAAATTTACGGATTGGTTTATATGCCAGTAAGGGTTCACAATGTCGTGTTTCATGAGAAAGACGTATGTAATTGTTACTTTTATTCTCAATTGGTCAACTTTCGAAAGAAGCGCATGAGGCTGAGAATAAAGACAACAGAATAGTGAGCTTGTCACCATAAAAACTTCGCGGATGGACACGATAACAGATCTTCTAAGTAGACTCTTAATATCCACTTTTAGCAAGTCTGGAGTGATTTCAAAAAGTTAAAAGAGTTTGAACATGATGTCCTGCATCATACATATGTAACAACCTAAATTGAGCAAGTACCTTGAAGGCTTTTTCTCCAAAAATATGTACAGTTATGTAAATATTGTTGACTAAAATGAATTCCTTATTTAATTTTAATGAACGAATTGAAAAAAATATGAACAAAAAATTTAAACTGATAACACTATAAATTAAATCCCGGTAGACGAGCGATTTCTCACACTCTGCATCTAGTTGAAACAGCAGAGAAGGTGGTAAGTTAAAATAAACAGGAACAAAAATCTATATTCTTACATATCTTGAGAATTAAGGTGTTCTACATATTGTTGTTAGAGTCCCAATACAAGTTACATACATATGTAGGAATACGGCTAGTTCAACCTGTTGTCAAAAATACGTACATTAACCATCGCTGAATCTCTGAATCTTTCAAGATACATATAATTTTTATTTCTCTACGTTACAACCGATGCATCAAACTTAGTACATATTAGTCAAATTGAGTATACAAAATAATAATTCATACATTCCGTCACTTGGCGTTGAAGTACCATTACGAGAAGTTTATAGCTATCTCAATTGCCCATAAAGATAAGTTTTATTTATAATTTGCACTACCTAGTTCCATTGATGCATCAGTTAAAAACTCATAATTATTATTGAGTAGCGAATGAAATGCAAATTTTATGTGCTTTCTCTGAACAAATGATTTTCAATCAAGTATTCTACATCGACATCAGAGAACTATTATTTCAATAATATTATTAATTTATTATATGTATGTATGTAGTGAAATGGGCAACTACTTAATATCGAGTGAGTGAAAAGCGTAGGTTAAGGATTTAGTGTAGCTTTACCGGAATAATACCATAAATCTTTGTTTATTATTTAAAAATGCAGATTGGTTTAATTAAAACTATGTTTTTAGCAAGTTGAGGGTAGAAACTATTGCAGCCCCTTTATTACTGTCGTTATCCCTTTGTTTGCAATACCTATTATTAAAAGGTAGCCCTGTCGGTAAATCTTTTAAGATATCATTCTATCTTCCTTCTTACACCTAGGTTTTAGGTTAGAGTGGCTTATGCACAAGCGTTCAGACACACTTAGACCAATAAAGGTCTATTGTGATGCCATGGATCGCACCATTTGGCTACCATTTGGCATAGAATATGGAGAATGGTTTCTTCCTCATCCCTACAGCTTCTACAAAAATCTTGAGAAAAGAGCCCCAGCCTTTTGGCATGTTGGCCTTTCACACGGTGTCCAGTAAGAACGATATCGTGGCTAATCTGTGATCGCTTCAACAGGATCAATTCAACACTACGTTTCAGATCAACCCTAGGACAGATCTGTCTCGAAATGTTGCAAGTAAGAGACTTTCCCATCTACAGTTGATTTTGCTAAAAGCGTCCAGCTTTAGTAAGAGTTTAAAAGTAGCGAAGGACATACCCAGATGCCGCCACTTCGGCAGGATCCTATGGGTCGTACCCTGTCTGGCAAGCCCGTTAGCCTTGCAATTCACTACAATGTCTTAATTGCCTGGCACCCACCATAGATGAGTGTTGAACTGCTTAATCATCTCCAGAAGAGACAAACGGAAGTTTAAAGCGGCCTTTGAAGTAAAAGAGCATGATTCCAGGCATTTGATTGACGGTTGACTGTGAAAATGCTAAAATACTTGACAGGACAAGGCTTCCTTGATTGCCATAATTTGCGCCTGAAAAATCCCACCATGATCTGGGAGACGGAAAGAGATGTTTGAGCTTGTCAGAAAAGACACCACAACCCACCTCCCTGTCAACCCTAGCGCCGTCCGTGTAGAAATGGACTGAGCTGTCCTCAGGAGAGGGAGCAGTCAGGGATGCTCGTACGGAGGTTTCGGTCAAATAACAGGGTCGGCGGGGTGTAGTCGGTGTCTTCTAGAGTGAAATTGAGGTAGCCCTCATGATAGCTAGACCACTGTGCGGAGGCTTTGAGTCGGATAGCTGCACTTGCAGCCAATTGATTGCCAAGAAGTATATGAGGTTGAAAACCCTAGCTCTTATCTATGGAGAAATAACAAAAAAAAAAAAGAATGGAGCGAGAGAAAAATTAAAACGGTTTCAAAACAGTAAAGAACCTCAAAGTGGAAAACGTGGAAAACTGGCAGACCGCGGAAGCTAACTGCAACAGAAGAAATGCAATTAGTTAGAAAAGTGGAGAAAAATCCAAAATTATCATCATCAGAAATCGCAGCGAATATTAAACGTGAAATAAACAAAGATATTCATCCAAAAACAATGCGTAGAACACTACATCGTGCTGGGTTTAAAGCAAGGGTGGGAAGACGAAAACCTCTCATCAGTAAATCCAATAAAAAGAAGAGGATAGAGAGTCCAATGCGATGGTCGAACATTAGCCTGGAGGAAACCAAACACTGAATTGGAGGAAATAAATCTAGCCAGCACAGTGAAACATGGTGGTGAAAGAGTAATGGTGTGGGGTAGCATGGCTAACGTATAACGTTTTCACATCTTACGAACTCCCCACAATCTCCGGACCTAAATCCGATCGAGCAATTGTGGGAGGAATTAGAAAGACGGATTATAAAAAACACAATTTCTAATAAGGCTCAACTGAAGGAAGTTCTTAAGAAGGAGTGGTAACATATTGGACAAGAAGTAACTCAGAAGTTAATACTTTCAATGCCGAATAGTCTAAATGAAGTGTTGAAAAAAGGGGACTGCCAACAAGGTATTAAACTCCATTTACATTTCAAAATTGTCATTAAATCGTTTACTGTGCCAATAAGTTTGTCTCCATCAAATTCTTACTTTGAACATATTATTATTATTTTTTCCTTAATAAAAACACTTGAATTAAAGTTTTTTTTTTTTGTTATACTATAGAGTATGTTTGTACAACAATTTTTGGATAAGAATAAAATTTAATGTTCATTACGAAAACCTGAGTTTTATTTCAATGGTTCAGCTGTGCCAATAATTTTGTCCATCACTGTATATGAGAAAAGAAAGAAAATACTAACTCTCCAATTTAATGCGTGCACTCAAATGTTGTCAAGTTCATAGTTTTCAATTAATCTGGTTATCACAATCTCAAGCAACGTCAATGAAATATAAATACATTCTTGCATACATACATATACACACATGTGTATCTATAAATACATGTATATATGTAAGTACATGCGTAGATACATCCGCGTCAAAAGTCTAAATATCACTTTGACCTTTGTCCTCTCTTAGAAAGATAACTAGAATTACATTTAATTGTATGTTTTCACATGACTAATTATGTACACATGTACATACATTGTTGTATCAGTCAAATCTCTAAAACTAGTAAAAGAAATTATATTTTTTAATTGCAAGACTTAAGTTGTATGTTTATTTACAAAGAGGGTTCATGATATGTACCTTAATTCAATATCTACCGCCTACGATTAGATCACTTTTTTTCACTGTGCTTACCTAATCTGGGTGCACTTTTTCATTTGATTAGCCTCAACAGCTTTTTAACAAAGTTCAGCGACACTTCTCTCTTTGAACACATTCGTAAGTCCAGATATTACTTTTAACAGAGCTGTGACAGCAACAATGACATTACATATTATTGCGATCGACATTCTTTCTAAGACATTTCTGCATTCCAAATAACAGCGCATAGGAAAAGCCCATTCAAACCATATCAGTAAGAAAAAAAAAATTAGTAGACGAGAGTAGAATGAAATCCGCATCCTGAAACTTATAGTACACTTCAACGATCCACGTTGCCCTCTTTCATTAACCTTCATTACTATAATCCCATTGGCATTATAGTTAAATTGGTCTTTAATACTGAAATCTCTATTCATACAAATTTGAAGAGACAATCAACGTTGATAAAGACGAATTAATTTAAAAGCCAATTTCAGCTCTGGGTGGTGTTTATTATCAAATAAAGAAAAAACTCAATGAGAATTTATTTCGGTTGGTGTTTTATTAGTTAAAGAATGAAGAACCGCATAGTATGACGAATAATTTTTTTTTTAATATGCTTGTGATAAGAATTGTAGTGAAAAAATTTACTTTGAGTCTTTGTAGATCATGAACCTAGAACCATGAACTATTGACCACTTCACCGAGTTTTAAGTTCAGTATGATATTAAGAGAAAAGTAAATAGGTATACATACATATGTCTGTATAAGATAGTATGTATTTGTTATGAAAATATTTGTTTTTACGATAAGACCACGTTAAGTGTGCAATATTAAAGTAGGTAACAGGAAGACGAACTCCGAGAATGTGCGATTTAATTCCCCGGCCATTATCTTAAAGGGCTATGCCCCAATATAAAAACAAAGGCGATGATCGTGAAACGAAACTGCATTTATAGCTAAATATTACCTAACATTAGGCTGTGACGTCAGTTCTCTGATACGTTGTCCTATCTATAATAAATAGTATCAAATGCATTGAAATTGTTGACCAAAATGATCGAAATACACCACATGCAATGTCTTCATATAACTTAAATGGTTAAGCCCTCCTTTTGCTAGACTTTTTTAATCCCAATGCTCCACTACGTTCCACAAAAATGTCGGGTTTCTACTTTGGATTTGGATTGCAAAAGCAGTGTGATATTGCATCATCCTGGTGCAAAATATAATGTAAACAAAAAAGATGTTTGTATCTACCAAAACAGTTCTTATTAAAAGGGTATAAATTACTTATAATCAAAACTTTTTAATTAGTTAAAAGACCTACATCAATCGAGATTATCTTACGGCTTTCAAGTATTTGCATAATTTTCCTTTACTATGTTTATTTTTGTTAAATTCCACACAAAAACACTACGCAAAACAAATGGCGCGAACTTTTCCATCTACTGCATTATTAATCGGTCGTTGTACCGTAGCTACACACTAATAGATGTGCCAAAGAAAAAAAAATATTTATAGCTAAACTTCATCATATTACACGGCTATATAAATATACATATATATGGATATGTTCGTACCTATACTATGTGTATACATATGTATCTACGTACATACATTCATATGTATGTACATATGTACATATCAGAAAGACTGCATCATCTCAAGAATCTTAAGCTAATTTTAACCTACAGCTATACTCCTTCTGAATTCGTGGTATTGTATTTTAACACGTATTAATTGTAGAACAGATTTATTTTAAATTTTTGACTAATTCTCAATCAATCTATTTCTATAATGGCGTCTTTTCTTGCAAAACCAATGTCTCAATGCTGTCTTCAGTAAAAAGGCAAACGCATTGCATCAGCCGCCAAGAATATGTACACATGGCATTCCAACTGAATCAAGTTAAAATAATAAATAAAACGAAATTCAATTGAGAAAAACCGACAAATTGATTCTCAACACTAGGTCTCCCATGCGGCAGTATGTAGTATCAAGATTAAATTTGTTAATTTTTTGCATTCAATACACAAAATCTGATCACGAACGCACTAATTGGCGCCCAAAAATAACTTTTCTCCACAATAGTTGCACGTGTTTATTTTTTTTCATAGGATGAGTTAGTTCTTGAATGAATGTGCTGGTGCTCGTACTTCAAATAACACTCTTTACTTACTTTCAAACTTCTCTTTAACAATTAGATTTAAAGAGAATAACCACGATGCATCTCTTTTTTGACAGAACTCTTTATGTTATGCGGTATTATGTCCAATTTGTTTAGGCACATACAAAGTACACTTCTTTTAGTGATTATGAAGGTTTCACCCTTCGATATTGTCCGTTACTGATATTGTATTATGTAGTGCGGATGAATTACATGCTGATAATTGAAGACAAACATAACTTCCCCTCAAAATAGATAAGCATATCCAGTTTTTCAGAGAATTGGGAAACAAAAAAGCCATTAAAGGTGCGTCAGATACGTTCACAGAATTACGACATGACATCGTCTAGATAGTAAATACGATAAAAAAATGTAGGTAGGTATTGCGAATGTGCAATAACCATGGTAATATATATTATGGAAATAGTGTATGTAGGTAGGTACATCTAAATGCCACATGGTAATGACGTACTCTTCATTTCTTGAGAGGGATTTTCTGTTACTTGATTCTTCTTCGTCATTGAAGCTATTTCTGAAATTTGAAAAGAGAATTTCATCAGCCATTTTCCAGTGTCCACATGGTTAGCAAAATTGATGACGATTTGGATTTGGATTTTTCTGACGGTGTTTGCCTTAGATACGAGTACGTTGCAAGATTTTAAATTTTATTTTATATTTAGGCCGCCCCCTGAATAGATGACTAATAGGCGGAAGTCTGGGAAAAAGGAAAATAGTTGGCAGAGTTTTTATTTGTTTCCACTAGGTCATGAGAGTAGAACAAAAGTGTTTAGATTTGTATAGTGTTATACTATCGTAGGCGGAAAATGTTGTAACTATGCAATGAGCGTTTGTTTGTGATGTTACATACCTCCATACATACATGCATAGATATGTACAAATTTATGTTTGTATGTGCATTCTTAATTATTGTATGCTTCAAAATATAGAGCCATCTGACCGATGACTCACAAACATTTTAACTAAATGTAAGCATGTATGTATGAATGTATGTATGTACATATGTGTAATATAATGCCATATAATGCAATAAATTCAATGCCTTAAAATAAATTGTTTTGTAATACTTCTCTAGTCAAAAAAAAATATTGGAGTCTCGATTTTGATCATGTATGGATATGTATACATTCATGTATACATTCATGTATGCATATGTAAGTATGTATTTATCAATGCATGTACTTCACCAGAAAGGAATGTATGTATTAATGTATGTATGCATATGTATGTACATATGTACAAACATACATATTTCTAATAGTGGCGGAGGAGGAGTATTAGATTGACAAGGTCTAGACTTATAATATACACCCAGTCACGCTTTATGAAGCAAGTTCAAACCCAAACTGAAAAAAGAGGGTGCACCACACCACTCTCAACAAATTAAACACCTGTGCAATATTTCGCCATAAAAATTCAAACCATCAAAGGAAATCGATCAGGATAACGATTCAGATCAGAAACAGGCTGCTTCTTATCAATTTGCAAACAGAAACTGGAAGTTTTCAGTGTTATAAAGAAAACAGACTTTTTTCTTAAATCTGTTGTGAAGCATGTTCCGATTTTACAGTGTTATACTACGTAGATTTTTCCAAATCTGTAATGTTTTCCAATACATTTTTACTCGTATTTTCAATGAAACCTATGTAGTTGAAATCCTTTTGAGTTCATCCATCTATAAGAGGTTGTCAAACCGAACATACCTGTAGCGTAAACTTTAGTTTATTTTGGTGTTCATTTATATGTATTGTCTATTGTAGATGTTACCATTTTTTCGTTTTTATTTTCATTTTAAATCGGATAAAGAGGTAATATTTTTAAATTTTTAATATTTATTTTTATAATAACACAAATAAATTTTTTCAGCAAACGGAAAAGAAAACATACAGAAAAGCTAGAATCCGTCTTAAGCAGATAGTATCCTTCCTATACAGCGTAGCAGTGGGCGGATTTTAAAATTTACACTTGTACTGCTTCCATCTCTAAAAAGCCCAGATATGAAATTTCATCCTCCTAGCTCAAAATTTAAGACCCATATAGACAATGTAGACTCCTACCTGAAGTAACTAAAACGTTGGATCGGAATGAGTGAAGACATTTTATAAAAAAAAAACTCCGTACAATTGCTCTTAAGGAATGCAGAATGCAGATGATTCGCAAATAATAACAGTCATCTAGAGTTTGGTAAAGCGTGTGGACTGTCACCAACAATGGTTTAGTTACACAAGGTTATAAAGTTCTCTTTTTCATACAGCCCATTTCAAGTCTAAAAACTCCCTAATCTAGCAAAACTGTGGTAAAAAAAGCATATTCGATATTCGTACCTGATTGGTTAGAGAACAGATGTACATATGTATATAGGTACGTACAAATATGTATATCTACATCATCGTGTACTTAAATACTTCAATTTGTATTAGTTAGCTTAACTAGGTGTACAACCCCTTTATCAAAAAGGAGTCTCACATTGGACATCAATAACCGGTTTTTTGAATCTGCTAAATTAGTAGTCATTAACCCGTTAATATTAATTTATGCACCTTATAAATTTATGCCTGAAGTAATTGACTAGTCTACGAGAATATAGTATATGCGGTTGTTTATTAGTCATGTCAAACAAAAATTGCATATCATAGATACGACACTGTTTAGTGACACTGCTGATAACTCTTTAAACTGAGTCAGTACGAGTCGGTTTAACACGTTTATCACTCATGCGAGTGTGACTTGTGACTTTCTAGAAAAACTACCAAATTTGATTGAGAAAAATGGGTATTTTTGGGGACTCTCTGAAAAACTGTATCTATCTAGGAAGGTATTTTGGCTCCTTACAAACTATGTATGTGGCTTATACCTCTCTAAAAACATAAACTCAAAATATAATGGTATGAATATAGAAAGCCTAGAATTCTTGGGGACATTTGTATATGTACATACATATGTATGTATGTATGTCGAGAGTCAGCTTACACATAGATATGTAAGCACAATCATGAATTGCATCATATACTTATCAGTTCAAGAACCTAACTGACTCGACAGTTTTAATATTGTTCTGAAAATCTTCTAATGCAAATATTTTTCATCTGATTGTAAATAAGAAGGGATTTACGAAAGAATCTGCATACCTAAGTGGATTATACCTATTTTTGTACCTGCAACGATGCAGCTCTTGATTTGGCTTAATTTATAGTAGGTAAGTTATCAAACTGTCACTAATTCACCGCAAAATTCTATCTTATAGTAGAGTCACACAATACTACGTATGTATGTACATACATATGTTCATACATTTGTAGATAAGTACAACGTATGTATGAAGTTTTTCTAAAGTGGTTAGTATCTATTTAAACATTCTTCACACTTCTAGCCCACGTAAGCTGGCGCTATTAATTTATTTACCGATCAATTTCAGTGTTATCGGTAAAAGTACAACAAAAGTAATCATTCCATGTGTTTGCAATTATAAAATGAACTTGATATCTCTCCGCTTAATTGTGCTCATTCGTGTGCACAAATTGAAAATACATATTTGAATATTGTCTGAATTTGAAACGACTCTTAATTTGTTCACATTCTTTGACGGTCTTTTCAAAACAATACATACTATCATTTTGCACTTGACACATTTTTATTATCTAAACCACCCATGTACATAGTACATATGTAGGTAGATGTGTCCACACTTAATAAAATACTCATCACCAATATTTTTAAAAATGATGAGTTGACACTTTTACCTCGTTTACTAACTATTTCATCAGCAAAATGTGATTAAAAATGATTGATAACAGCAGCACTCTAATCAAATATCAATTCTGTGTAAATGAAAAAACACTAACAACATCTGTAGATACCACAAAGGGATGCATTCGATAGATAATTTTGGTTTGTCTGAATTCTCCAACTCATCTAATTTGCATGAAACCACACAGTGGCATTAAGTAGATTAGGCATGAAATTAAATCAGAAACACGTGAAGACATGTTCATGCATTTGACCGGCCGCTCTTTTATTAGCTCATCTCCATAACAAGATATTATCATCTTCTATACAACCACGTAAAGTAAAATTTAATATTTAGCTGCAACACTTTGATAAAGTTGAATGTTTATACCTTGCAAATCCTATCTAATCAGAAATCAATAATTGTATCTACGGCGGCGGTAACATCTCACCCTACTTTGTTTTATGATGTTTTTTTTTTTTGCAGAAATGCCAACGTGTTTGTTTTGCAAATAAAGGCAAAGGCGTTTGCATTTACCTGAGTTTCGTATTTGTGCTTGATGACACAGGCAATAAACGAAAACCTTACATCTAGAAATACATTTTGGGGATGTAGGTATTTGTACATACTATGTAGATACATTTAGCGCACACATGCGGAGACATTTTTATACCTTTCACAATAAGACACAAAACTAAGACAGTGTGAAAAATTAATCGGCAATATGTACGGCTTAAAATAGCCCACAGTGCGAATGCACTCAAAATAAAGAAAAGGAACTGTAACAAGACCACAATCAACGTTCCTCTGTACGAAGAAAAAAAACGAAAAAACACTTATCATCATGAATTGATTTTTTACAACCGTGTCAATTAAAGAGAGCACATTTCTTCTCAGGTGACATGTTTTTTTAAATATATTTTTGGGAATATGTACATATGTATGTAGTAATTAACGAAAACTTACATGAGGTAAAAATTTTTTTGGAGAATTTGGTTATATTAATTATATTTAATATAAACTTTAGGGTACTAAGTATTTATTGGAATCAATAATAAATTGCGGTTCCAAAGCGCGCTCTTCCCATAACCGACACACTTTTGCACAGCACACACGAGGAACTACAACCTGACTCTTCAACGGACCGACGCAAGTGAGTTTCAAATGCTGTCTAACTAGCCTTTAAGTTTTATATGTGGGCATCTAATGGAATATTATGTCTAACTGAGCGTATTATGATATTTAAGAGAATAATTTGACTGACTCTTAAGATTTAATGTACATGCATACGTATGTACGTACCTCATAGCCTTGTTTTAATCTCATTAAAGGAAACGGTGGCGTAACATGTGTGACGTCATATGGAGAGAGATAGCATTGGAATTGGAAAACTTGTGCTTGAAAAACTCAAATCATGTACACAAACCGCTATTGAAACCCAGAGCCTCTCGAAGTTCTTCCAGCCTTGCCGCTCGTTGAGACTTGGGAAAAATGTAATAGCTGTTAACATAGTATTAAAATTGTAATATTTTTCTTTTCTTTTAAATTTTTACTCTGAGAAATAGAATCCATTATCCTCATTCCAATATCGTTAAATGCAAGTAAAATTATAATATACATATAGTGTCAAAATCTACCCCCTCATGAAACCTCAAAAAGTAGTCCGCTACCTTTTCTTAGATGGTTTGTGCTACATTTTGATATACAAACATTCTATAGACGGCGTTCGATAAAGTATTGTGAAAGCTAGTTATGTATGTACAAACTGCAGGCAATATTGTCAGTTTGTTGGAGTACACATATATGAGAACACTAAGTCAGACAGTATGGCCTGGAGCTGAGCTATCAACGAATTTCATTACAATATCAGGTGTTCAACAAGGGTGTCCAATGTTTCTCCTAGTCTTCGCTCTTTATGTTAATGATTTGCACGAATGATTGGGAGGCTTGTACATAGATTAGAAGGATTGTACTTATATGATCTCAACATTAGGTTACTGCTTTATGCAGATGACATTGTCATTCTGGCCGACAATATACAAGTTCTGCAAAGGATGATAAGTAAATTTGAAGAGTACTGCAATAAATGGAACTTAGAAGTAAATCTAAACAAACTGGAAATAATGATTTTCAAAAATGGAGGCAGGAAAGTTAAATAAGAAAAGTGGTACTTTAAAGTGAATGAGATACAAACTTCGAGACGTTCCTGCTATCTAGGGATGACACTAACGCCAAAAATGATTTTGCTATATATTGACAAAGAAACTATGCGTCAAAAAACAATATAAAAGCTCTTCTCTGTGATCAAAATGGCACTTGTTTCAAGCTGTGTGCAAGGCTGGAGTTATACCCTTTTGATAAAGTAGACAAACTGCAAATATATTGCGTAAAAAGGATAATGCGGCTGCCCATTTTCACACTTAACTACGTACTTATGTTAGAAACCGGAATTGAAGATCGCTAAATTTGCATCTGTGCTCTTTGAATATGAATATAATCTACTGCCGCCTTTGGTAAAAAAATTGAACAAGCTAGGTTCGGACTTTAACCTCAGTTGAAGAAACGAAAACATAACACAAACGGAATGGGACAATGAGAGAGTAGAATTGCTTAACAATTTAAAGTTAAGCTAGAGTACCAGCGATAGCCCGCTGTGTTCTTCCGATAATGTCAATATCGTTAGCATACGCTAGTAGTTGCACAGACTTTTGAAAAAGGAGGCATTAGTCTATTCCATTGTAATGAGGTAAAATAACCTATCATCAATCAATAAGTTAAAATAACCCATCATCATAAACAAAAGGTTTAATTGAAAGTAACATATCAAGTCGGCCACCCGAGGTTCCACTAGAGCCTTGTGCGTGAGTAGGCATATACCGCATAATTTGCGGTCTTGTTGATAAACTAGCTAGGGCTGACTCAGAATCAGCATTCATAGGACGACAACCTTACTGTAGCATAAAAAACAACCTTAGGCGACTTCTCAATATGAATGTGCGCACAGAACACCTAGAAATCGAAGCGATTATTATACCCCGATTTGTGCCATTTTGTAAGCGACGCGATAGTTGCCAAAATAAATAAATCATATGAATTTAAAATAGTAAGCTCGCACTAGCGTTTTTAATCGCGACGATTAAAAAATCGTAGTCGCTATAGTATAAAATTGTGCTCGCACTGGCGATTTTCTATCGCGCTACTATTTAGTCGCAAGAAATGGAATACATGGCTTGTAATAGGAATGCGCGCATTAGCGACTGAATAATCGCGGAAATTAGAAAAATAGAGCAAGTTCCATATTTATTTGCGATTTTTCAGTTGCAAGTTTTAATGAAACATATGGAATGGCATGGACCCTCGCGCACTTGCGATTACTTAATCGTGGAATTATCAGTTTTAAAATGGATTTCAATGAAAAATGATGTGTTGTGGCTTTGTTATTCCGAAAGGTTAAAAAGGAATAAAGGAAATAATATTGGATGTGTCCTATTGTTTGCCAATGCAAAGAAACTGGGGATAGAGATAGAGTTCAGTTCACCCTGGATAGAGCATTTCTATCTCAAGTTTTTCCAGGATACATCAACTGAAACTCTCCACGTTTGTCAAAAGAAGTAGGTAAAAGTAATCAGCTTAATACCCTCAAATTCTGAGATGCTAAGGCACGCCTGCGTGTTCAATCTGTGGAAATAGTTTTTTGTGGTATTTTCATGCCCTTCGAACAATAGATGCACTCGTAATCGATCGCAGAGATGTGTAATAAACTACCTTTTGGGTCAGATAGCATATACTATTTTACATAGCTCTGTTCTTGATAGTTTTGATTGAATCTGGAATTAAGATTGAGGTCACATCCTATTATTTAACAAATGTTTGATATTTGTTATGTTAAAGCGACAATGCTAAGGTATAGTGTTGACTTTTTAGTGAAAAGTAATAGTTTTGTTTTACGTTTTGGGAGAACTTGTGTCAGTTTTAATGGCAAAACAGTTGAATCTTTGACTACATATTCTTTAAACTACAAATTCGACACTGTTCGTACTTCATGAAGTATACTCAAAATAAAGAATTAAATAACCAACTTTATGTCACAACAGCATACTTAAAAAAAAACATACTTAAATAATCGCCAGTCCGCGAAGTTTTATGCTTCTCTATGTATTCGGTTTTAAAAAATCAATTTGCGACTAAAAAATCACCTGAAAATAATAGCATAATTCAATCGTGGCGATTTTTTAGTCGCAAATACGTGCGCCCGTATTAGATGCCATGTGTTCTATATTTTTGCGATTAAAAAATCGCGGCTTTTATTGTCGCAAGTGCGCGTATTACCATTTTGCACAACGACTACGATTTTTTTATCGCCGCGGCAGAAAATCGCATGTGTGCGCCTAGCCTTACTGTAGCTGTAAAGATTTTGGTTCAGCAAAAGCAGGAAGGATAGGGTATCAAACAGTTTGTTCTAGACGGTATGTATGTTTATACCAGAGTATATCTACTTACAGTGAGTAGGGACACTCTCCACGTGTTTTTGAAAAATTGTTATCAGTAAATTCACCGACACGAGAAATAGACGGCTATAGAAAGACGGCAGTGAAAGAGGGATAGAAGATTGGAAAAATTATTTTGGAAAGTAGCACAGGGTGTTCCATTAAAAAAACAACAAAAATTATTTTCCCATACATTTTTATTATACATTTAATAAATGATATAATTTCACATATGACTTATGCTATATATATTATAGAAGGAAACATTAGGTTGCTGACCCAATTCCGACTGACAGTTGTGTTTTTGGCGAATTGCAAAGCAGTAAAACGCAGTTTCTCTACCGAAATGTCCAAATTAGGTATAGGCTAAAGTAAAGTATTTTACGCCAGAATTTTCCTTTTCCTCTAGATCGCACGGTAAACATTCACAAACATGTTCACCCATTTGAAAAGTTTTAAAATTGTACTTCCACTATATAAAATACACGAAACACCCTTTATTTCTTTGCTTGTTCTCTTTGCCACGACTGATAACAATTCAAGTCAACACGCCTTTAAAAAGACGTGCGAAAAAAAATGTAAACTATTCAATTATTGTTACCAGCTACAACAAAACTTAGCAGGCAGATTTTTTTTTTTTTCGTGGGTTCTTTCTTCAAGAAGACACTATGATACCCGTGTACTCATAGTAGTGTCAGATTTTTACTGACTAAACACACCCTTCCCTTTAGTTATTGTCGTTTACTACAACTAGGTTTCCCCATCCAGTAGTTTTGGTTACATTATATGTACGCGTGAGGAGGTAGATTTTCGGTAAAATCACCCAGTAGAACCACTAAGAGTGGTTGGTACTCATTGCGCTAAATCGAACGGTTTCGTTCGTTGGAGTCGACGCACGAGGTTTCTCATGTCCAATATTTGGAGTATGGCATGGTTGCAATGACCAACAAGTCGAGTTCGTAACTTCCTAGCAAATTTTATTATTTCTTCGTTCACGGTTGGGATCAATAAATCTCTCTGTATATCATTATTTCGGAGATACCAGGGAGCATTCACAATAGCCCTAATGACTTTGTTTTGAAATGATTGTATGGATTCTCTGTTACTTGCTTTAGTGCAGCCCCAGAGTTGTATGCCGTAAATCCATATGATGCAGGCAGATGATGATGAATATAAAATCTAAATATGATATTTCATAAAGTGATAGCAAAGTACAAATGTTCATTTTGATGTTTTGGAATGGAACATTTAATTTAAGAATAACAAAAACCATAAATGAAACCGATTTAAAAAAAGCATACATGATCACACCAGCTCATTCGATGGCAAAGAGAGAAACTACCACTTTTATATAGCTTATACAGGCAGTCGCATGTAGTGATTTTAGTAAAATGTATTGCTGTCTCTTTTTATTTTAAGTGATCGCACGTAAGGGTGAAATTCAATATTTTTGACCTGCTTTCGCTTATTGTACGTTTTTGTTGCGGGTTTTGGTTTTAATTTTTTAGTAGTTTTAATAGCAATGCATATGTGTAGAGAGTTACCCTACTCACTGTAAGTAGATATACTCTGGTTTATACCCTATCCTAAGGGTATATTAAGTTTTACACATATGTACATAGTTTGTAACGTAGAGAAATTATCGAGATAGACCCTATAAAGTATATATATAGAGCTAGGAGGAGAAGCAGTACAAGTGTAAACATTTTTGAAATCCGCCCACTGCCACGCCCACTTTTTCATAACTTCACTAAATTATATGAAACCGAAAAATTTTGTTAAGTCCAAATATTTAGGTATTCAGATTCCCTACTTTTCACTCATACGAAAGTTTGCGTCATGCCCACTTTTTGGGTGCGTTTCATCAAAAAACCGATTTTGATGAAATTTTACATGTAACATCCTCAAACGTTGACGTTACAGCCATATTTGAGTAAAATATTCAATTTGGCCACGCCCACTTTATAGAGAGGAGGATAGGGTGTCATACGATCCGTTCCAGATGGATTGTAGCTTTTCTGTGTGTTTTTATCTAGAGTGCCCGGGTACTGCACGCATCATCTTACAAAATTATTATTTCTCCAGACTTAAAAAAATAGTAGCTTGCAGTATAAAAGCTATTGGCCGAATTATGAGAATTAGAACGGTGCATAAAGTCAGGTAATAAACTATCGTCCGATCGCTATTTTACCATCCATTAAAAAGATTATGGAACACATTGTTGCCAATCGAATGTTAAAATTTATTGTTTAACGTAAATTAATAAGCAACCATCAGAATGGTTTCCAGGAAGGGAAAAGTACCAATCAACTTCTCGGTGATTTTTGTAATGTGGTCAACACCAGTCTTAGTAGATGTCATCATGTTTTTGTGTTCTTCTTAGACTTTAGCAAAGCATTTGATATCCTCGACCACAATAAATTTATAGATGCAATGGAAAGAGTGGAAAAGGGGTAAGTTGGCGGATTGGCAAGAAAATTATCTTAGAGCGAGCACCTTTCGGTTAAAAATCAAAGCTTGCTGCAGCAGTGAAAATGGAGTTCTGTATGTAGTTCTGCAATGCTCTAAACTTGGCCCTCTCACTAGGTGAAATCGCTCTGTCATAAACACTCAATAGGGGGTGAATAGCCTTATTCACCTAGATCAATGGTAATACCAATGTGAGACCAATTCAAAATCTGTCAAATTAATCTTTTTTTTTAATGGTCGCAGCATGATCCCAATGACTTGTTTTAGTAAATGTTGACAGGCCAGTGCACAAACAGGTGAACATGGTATCACCAACATAAAGCACTGCCCACAAACATTGACAAAAACAAACCAGCTTCAATTTTTAGTGAGACCACATCTTATGTTGGTGAGACCAAAAAGTTGGCACGCGTACCAAGCTCCCAAACGATATAAAGATATAGTGAGATCATGTTTAGTGAAACCATGTTTTAGCGTCTACAGCGGCCTTTAGCCTTTTCTTTACCGATAACATCAGGCATACCTCGGGTTCTTCAGGAACCTCCACCTTGTAGATACAACGGAAAGAGGAATATGTATTTAGGACAAAGGAGGTTAGTCTTAAATTAGCTAACTTATAATTTAGGGTTTATTTTAAATTCTTAGGTTTAGTTCATGTATCTTTTCCTAACTTTCTCCAGGGGATTGGCACAAATCTACAGGGTATTGGCCAATACTACTCTTTCCTATCTTTTATGTCCGTCCGCAGTTAAATTAGGGTTTGGCTTACTCTTCTACTAGGTTTACCTTATATAAAATGGTATGATTTATATTATTTGAGTAGGTGGTGTATATTGGAATTGACAAAAACCGCCCCGTCGCGACGTGCTAAGGTAAGCAACTGCAAGCATGCCACCGCCCTCCTCACCTGCACCAAAGATGCCTCCGTGGCCCTCGAATACTGGATACGTCTAGTATGCATGTATATACATATATTCCAATCAGATATTCTCGCTTCACTCATGGAAGCGTGAGCGCGGAAAATGAGA
The DNA here is from genome assembly GCA_905220385.1 of Xylota sylvarum. Lineage (NCBI taxonomy): Eukaryota > Metazoa > Arthropoda > Insecta > Diptera > Syrphidae > Xylota > Xylota sylvarum. The sequence goes on from LR999959.1 coordinate 40,635,859, forward strand.
TCAATATCTAGCAGCGATATCATTAATTATATTAATAGTAGATTGATATTCTTAGTTGATTGTGAGTAGAGATGGATAACCCTATTACTGCTATCACAGATAGGCTATTGTGATTGTCTCCAATTAGAGCTCGTTCATGATACCCGAAGTACTGATAAATTTAAGTATGCTTTGAGGTACATATCTAGCGGAGCTGTTCTCTGACTCAAATAACGATAACGTGTTCACATTGAATAATTACAGTGACAAAAGATGTGTTCTGTTGATTCTTTACCTTCTTTGCAAATTCAGCAAGTGTTGTTTTGAGTTATTTTAATCTTAATAATATCTTAATTTTAAATACTGTAAAGATACAATAAATGGCTTTAAATTTTGCACAGTACATAATTCCTTATTGTTTGTAGATCCGAAATAAAAAAGATTTTCCGATATTCGAGGTCTAAGTGATAGACACGGGGTTAATATCGAATTTTCCGTCAATAATGGCTTACCGAATTTTTTGTTTTCAGTAAGTTTGTCCCTGACAAAACAATTCATCGAACCATCGCACAGTGGGTCCTGTTCATACAAAGCAGTGCTCAAAATTCTGTATCTTAGTTCAACAAAAATAAATTTATGATTTTTTCCGTTGAGGATTCACTTGAAGAGCAATATTATACACTTGTTATACATTAAAATATCTACATAATTTTCACATTTTTTTGCATAAAACCAGAAAGGGGTTGATAAATTTTAAACGAAAAGGTCCATTTTTTCAGTTAAATCGCAAATTCAAACAACGTTATTTTAAAATGCGCAACTGCTTTTCACTTTTCTTTTCGGATTTATAATAATATGGGTCTATATTTTCATACTGTATAGTTATATTTGAAAGCGTTTTGCCCAACTTAAAAAAAAAATTATTGTATAAAACCGAAAGCATTTTTGATTCTTTCACTATAAATATTAAAAAAAACTATCAACATAAAAATAAAAAAGGAAAACGTACTCTGCATGCCATGACCAACAAATGACATACTTGTATTTTTCTTTAATTAATCAAATTCCACCTTAAAAAATTGAAAAACGCAAGCGCAAAATTTAAACTATACTGTGCGTGAAGCAAGAACTAGTGAAAAGTGTCAACTTTACCGTACCAAATCTTAGAGACCAGACCGAGTGAGAAATTAATACTTACGTATGACAAGTGCAATAGTTAGTAATGATTTATTTATTTTTTTTTTTAAAATGTGCAAAAATCAAAAACGGTTTTTGAGCGCTGCTTTGTATGAAGAGGTCCCAGTGTGCATCGGCCAAAAATATTTCATAAAAATAAAAAAATACAAATATTTGGCGCGACAGGTCCATGGGACCCAGGGCGTAGCTTCTCACAACCATTCGTATTGTGCGTGTTATATTCACCCCTATCGGGAACAACGTACGTAAGGAAGACTTTTCTATATTTTATGTTATGCTAAGTTTATGAGAGCATTTTCTGAAGGTAAATTGTATTTTCATATAAACGAAGGCCTATTCTTCTTTTCTCCTCCTATCCACGTCTAGCTAAGTGTAATTTTGAGATCCAAAACTTCTTCGTCAACATGCTCCCTTTCTAATTCTTTTCGATTGACTAATTCAAATGAGTTATATATCGTAGCTGCGATCTTTAACATAAATGATGTTCAATGTTGTTAGTTCTATTTACTGAATGCGTTACATTTATTTATTTTTTTGTCAACAAACTCCTGTCAAAACATTCGAATATTACTTCGAATACAGTCCGGGGAAAATGCATTCCGGTGGAAATCTACGATAGGTCGATTTAGTTCCAGGAAACAAAAAATATTCGGGGAAACATTTTTCCCTAGGAATTTCCGATAGGGGAAATTCTTTACAAGAATGGAAGGGACTTACTGTTTAATGCTTTTTGTTTGAGTAGCAGTAATTTTTTTTATTTGAGTAGCTTTTTCATGACAATTTTACTCTCGGATGTTTGTCAGACGCTCGCAAGAGGTGGGTCCATGCCACCTAACTAGCCTTGATTTTTAGTGAGACCAAATCTGATGTTGGCGAGACCAAAAAATTGGTAAGTATACCAGCTTGCAGACAGACACAAACCGGTGGATTCTTAGTGGCCAGAGAGTTTGGTTTGTGTCCCGAGACATTATGAATGGGTTGGCCAACCTTTGCCGATGACATCTGGCATGCCTCGAGTCCTTCATCTTTATCTTAGAGAGATGAGAGGAAAGTGAAGATGCGTTCAGGATAAGAAAGGTTAGTTTTAAGTTAGTTTAGGTGTAATCTAGGGTTTATTTTAAGTTCTAAGTTTATATTAATTTAGTTAGGAAAAAACACGTGAACTAAGTTTTTTGCCAACTTTCTCCTTCCACTCGCTTCGATCCCGGGGACGCTGCTTCCAGTGCTCTGGCATCCGCGATAGCTTGATCCATAAAATGGAGGTGCGGTCTTCCTTGTCGAACCTTGGGGCTGAGATTTGAAGATCATCTTTGCTGGAGCGTTATTGTCCATTCGCTCGATGTGGCCGAGCCAGTGTAGTCGACGTGTTTTAGCTTTTTGGACTACATCCACATCTTAGTACAGCTCATAGAGTTCGCGGTTGTATCTTCTCCTCCATTCGCCCTCCTCGCATACGGGACCGAATATCTGACGAAGATTTTTTCTCTCGAAAGTATTCAAAATCTGCTCTGCTTTCTTGGTTACTCCCTGCAACACTCGGCTCCATACAGCCGAACTGGCATGCCTTGCGCAGTATCTGTTCCACCACGAGATTGAAGAAGTCACATGACAGCTCATCTCCTTGCCGAAATCAGAGGAACTGTTTCCGAATTGAGATGGTAACTCTCGACTTGAAATTCGTTGGTCTTTTCCAGGATCTGCCTTAGTACGAAAAGTTGGTCGATTGTCGATCTGCCGGGCCTGAAGCCACACTGGTACGTGCCGATTAGTGTGCTGCAGAAAGGCTTCAGATCTTCATACAGTATGTTAGATAAGATCTTATATGCGACATTAAGCAGGGATATGCCTCGGTTGTTCTTACATGACATAGGACAGCCTTTCTTGTAAATGGGGCATATAAAGCTGATAGTCCAGTCATCGGGCATGGCTCCATCCACCCATACTTAGTTGATGATTTGGTGCATGCACCCTACCAATGCATCACCACAATGTTTAAAAAGCTCTGGGGTGAAATCCTCTAAGGTGATAGTTGATAGTCACACTTTTGATAGTCAAAGTTGATGATCACACTTTGTTAGCTCTCCGTAAAGCGATCGCAAAGAATTACTTAAAACTTGGTAGCACAGCTGTTTTTTTTGTCAGTGATAGAGACAAAAACTCCTAAAACTATGCAAAAACTCCTAAGACTATGCAAAAAAAATTCGGATCCACGGCAAAAAATTAAAAAATATATGATATGCGAAATCCCATGGGAAAAAATTAATTTTTAAACTTTGATATCTCCTAAACTAGGCGAAAACGAGATTTTTGGTACTTAACATTTCGGTCTTATTTCATCGAGAACTAGAAAACAGCGTTTTTAGATATTGGCCCATCGGAAACTATAGTATCCCCTTCCATTGGAATAGTAAGTTCCAAAAAATTTGAGTTATTTAGTTCTTCATCAACACTTGCGTTATAAAGCAATTGCACTTATTCACTAATAATCGTAAAAACAGAAATGACTCTATATGGAAGTGACACCTAAATAGGTGTATTTCCATGGGTCATTCACTATCAATAAAGTTTTCTATATTTAATATTTAGATCTTCTCCTTTCTTTTCACATGTTCCTTCCATTTCAGTTTAGCATCCAGATTCATACCGAGATACTTAGCTGTGTTAAAGTAAGGAACTATATACTTGATTATTAATAACCACGGGAAGATTCGTTATTTTTTTATTTGTAAAATTGATATGGATGGACTTTGACTCATTAAGTTTAATTCGCATATACCGTTAATTGAATTTTGTAGCTTTTCTGTAGCTTTAGCCGCACATCCATCTGTTGATAGAAGAGCAGTGTCGTCTGCAAATGTGGCTATCATGGTATCATTCGCATGCGGTATATCACTCGTATACAATAAATACAGGGTGGTTCCTAGAACACTTCCCTGTGGAACACCTGCTTATATTTCTTTAAGTTCAGAATACGCTAAGCCATAACGAACTCCAAAGAATCTATTACCTATAAAAGACTTAAGGATCTCATAGTACTGTCTAAGTAGATCCCTAGGAAGTTTATACTCTAAACCCTTATGCCAAACTTTATCAAAAGCCTGTGCAACGTCTAAGTATATTGCAGAACAAATTTGTTTTTCTGCCAGTGTGCATTTTCTGACACCTTTTTCCGACGCACGCATTTATCATCATACCAAGGGCTCATTTTGGGTGGTGGCTGGTAGACAGATTCTTGGCGAATGCACAGCCGAGAGTCTCTAGCCCAGGCGCTCTCTGTAGGCTCTGGTTACTCCAGTCGTGCTAAGGCTTCCAACGTTCTTTCTTTTTCTAAGCGGTTTGCAGCCTCTTCTCGTCTGAATTTAGCTGCAACAGGCTCAGCAGGCACTGTCCAGGAGGTCATAAAACTCTTCCTTGATAGAGTCTTCAGCTTGATACGGATCACAGCCAAGCGATCGCTGATCGGCTTGAACTCAATTATTATTAAGCGTAGCCGATTTCCCAAGACGAATGCACATCCTAACAGGTGCAGTCTTTTGTGACAGCTGTAATAAATGTCGCAATTTTTCCGTTTTTGCATACCTGATCTTATCCATCGTACCTCCTGGATCGCGGTAATATCTGCCTTGTACCGCTTAAGGAGAAATTCAAGTTTTTGAACAACACCAAGAGTGTACAGTGCACATACGTTCCAGGTGCGAACTGTCAAGTCTTGATATTAAATAAGGTGGTCTGCTGTTATTCGACGTTGGTGTCGCTTCCATAACTTTTTTTTTTATATATGGTAAGGAAGTTACCCAGAAGGCACAACCCCCAACCTTCAGCCAGTTCCATTTTCTTGAAACCCCTAGGACAGCGGCAGAGTACGGAGGGAACCGAAAGGATTCAGTTGAAGAGGTTAATCGACGTTGTGGAAGCCGAACCCAAAGATGACGGTGCAGACCCTGATCCTAAGCGGAGGCAGCGAAAGCAGCTTAAGCAAAGATGAAAAAGGGCGAAAGGGAGACAGAGATTGCCATTGGCAGGATCTGTCTCGGGAAATAGTGACATATCGGTCAATTAATTGACTGATATGATTACTAATTTAGCCGAAACCACCCTAGAAGTGGCAAAACCTAGGGAACGGTTCAAAAATGATACCGAGACCGTCAGTTCAGCTAAAGCCAGGGTGATGGAGACGGAAAGTGGAAATTTGATGGACAACCTGTGTCCGGGAATGTTAATCAATCAAGAACACATGAAAGTGAAAAGGCTAATGGACAAACCAGGAAACAGAAGGTCAGTCAACCTGAACCGCAACCAGGAAACACTTAAGGTGATTCAATTGAATCTTCACCACAGCAAAGCTGTATCAGTAATGTTGACCAGATGCTTTGTGGAGGAGTCGATTGATATTGTCTTGTTGCAGGAGCCTTGGATCGTCAAAGGAAGGATTAGAGGTCAACCTGAAAGTACTGCCATTTTACACTATGTGCGATCTGGCGAAAGAGTTAGATCTTGTGTACTATATGACTCCCTAGAGCCTCCCCCAACAAAAGAGGTAGAGTCTCTGGTGTATGGCTGCAGGGATAGAAGTGGAGATCTAACGATTGGTTGAAATGCTGATGCACACTGTACAGTGTGAGAAAGCACCAACGATAACTACAGAGGAGAAGCTTTATTCGAGTTTGTAATGTGCAAAGAGCTAACTATTGTCAACAGAGGAACAGAACTGACCTTTGTGGAGGGAAGTTATTGACGTGACTCTGTGTAGTAATAGAATGCTTGATAGAATATCAAATTGGAAAGTAATGAATCAGACAATGATGTTGGACCACAGAGCCATCTCATTTGATGTTCGATGCGGATCTAAAAGGAAGAAAGATTGAAAATATGTCAAGTTTCCCAGGAACACGGACATAGTAAAATGCCAGGAAGTGTTACGGGATAAACTGATTGGGAGGGTACCCAAAATACCGTTGCTGTTGAAAATACATACCAAGAGGTATGTATTGATGATATTCACGATAGAACAGGGGAGATCGTTGATACACAGAAGTGAAGTCCTTCAGACCGGTCAGCCTAACATCGTTTCTGTTGAAAAAAATGGAAAGAATTGTGGTGGACCATATGGAGAGCACGGCGCTGAAAGCGTCTACATTGAGTAGTAGAAAACATGCATACAGAGCAGGCAGGTCTACGGAAACAGGGCTACACCAGGTGGCCGATGAATACCGGAGGCTTCGTAATGACCATAATAATGGACATTGAAGGTGCCTTCGATAAGATATGCTTCGAAAGTTTGAGAGTAGCCTTAGAAGAACGCAGTGTTAACCCATTGGTGGTGAGATGGGTGGACAATATGCTGAAAAATAAATAAATATTAACACGGGAACTTCAAGACGTAGAGGAAGGGTTAGCAGAGGTTACCCGCAAGGCAGGAGTTTTGTCACCTACTCTATGGAATATAACTGTGGACTCTCTCCTGATAAGAGTTGAAGAAACTGGCATCCACACTGTGGGATTTGCCGATGATATAGCAATAATGGCAAGAGGTAAATTTGTGAACATCACAGCAGATACCATGAGAAATGCTCTCAGAGTGGTGGAGCGGTGGTGTCAGGAACAGAGGCTCTCCATTAATGCGGAAAAGACAGATCTAATCATCTTCACAAGGAAGAGGAGAGATTTGAAATTTTAGCCCTTGACACTTTTCGGATCGGAACTACATGTGACCAGGAAGGATTAACTTGGAACTTCCAAGAGGAAGAGAAGAAAAGGGTGCTTCATCAGTGCAAACGGGTATGTGGACTAAGGTGGGAAATCTCGCCGAGCATACTGGATGTACACGATCATAGTTAGACCGATTGTCACATATGCGTCTGTTGTATGCTCGCAAAAAGGCACCCAAAAAACGGTAAAGAAGCAGCTAGATAGAGTCCAACGTCTGGCATGTTTAGGGATCGCCGGTGCAATACGAACGACACGAACATGCGCAATACTTCCCTTGCGATCCTAGATATTCTGCCGCTGGACTTTTTTATTAAGAAAGCGGCGACTTCGACGGCTCTTCCTCTGCACCGGGATGCCAACTGGCACTGGCGCGGTACTATCTATGATCATAGGAAAATTCTGGATCTCGTGAAAAACGAGATTAGGGAGTTGAATATGCCCATGGATGGAATAAACAGAATTTTCCGAAATGCGGAAAAGAAAATTGGTGATATAATCATCCTTACGGATGGGTCCATGATGGATGGCAGAGCGGGGGCAGGTATCTTCTCAGAAAAAGTGGAACTAGCCTGTCATATTAGTCTGGGGAAATATACCTCAGTCTGTCAAGCTGAGATGATTGCACTGGATCACCTGAAAGAGGGTCAGGTTGAGGGTAGAAACGTTACCATAGCACTGGACAATCAATAAGTAATTAGACGATGTTGCTGTACAGCTCGTATAGATGCAGAAGTGAATCACACTAAAATTTAGTGAAAGTATTCTCGTTCCAAATATTTTCTAAAGATGTATGTATGTATGTATATACCGAATGAAAAAAAATTCAAATACATACATACACACATATATGCTAATAATATAATTCATGGACATATGTACATGCTTTTATCATAAAAACATGTATCTGTTTTATTAATCAGTTTTTATTTCTTAATTAAGGGTGATTTTAAATGTCCAAGCAAGAGTAAGTTTATTTTTATCTACTAAGTGTTTTCCTGGGAATTTAATATGCACAGAGGTTTTATTTAATGCCCACTGTAATAAAAAAAAATTAAGGCATACATATGCTAAAATCAAATTTATAAAATACTGACCTTTATAGGGGTATTGGTCATACCAAGCAGTACAATTTTAGTAGATCCATCCACTAACCCATTTAGTGAGTACAAATCAATTTCATTTTCATCGTACGGATACTCTAAGACAATTGCATAAACATTGTTACCTCCGGTTGGATGAGGTTTCGTGGTATACCATACTCCAGGAGTAACGGTGTCATTTTGATATATCCAAGGTTTACTACCGTAAATAGCCTCCCCATTCACACTCAACCATTTACCCATGTCGCGAAGTCTTTCTTCAAATATTGGTTGAATAGTTCCATATTTTGTTGGTCCTACGTTTACTAGGATATTTCCACCACAACTCACTGTAGTGGCGAGTTCTAATAATAACGGAATATTAGGCTTAAGTTATATGAATAAATGACAAAAGGCACACCTTTAATTAGTTCCTCTGATGACATGTAGTCAGAAAGCTTAGTATCGAAACGTTGTCCCCAACTGGACTTGTCTATTGTGAATGCATTTTCCCATTTGTGCTCTTGTAGAACTCCTTGAAATTTCAATATTCAGAGAATTTATGAAAATTGTATGTATGTATGTACTTTTTATGCGTATATGTACGTATAAATGTGTATTTTTTTTAAATTAATGACCCATATCTACCCAGTCTACTACAAAACCAAATATGAAAATAAAGTGTTAAGGTAACCTTAAATATTTCCGGAATCTAATCGGTTCTGCTTCGATGAGAAAAAAACATATATAAAAGCTACAATCAGTCTGGAGCGGATCGTATGATACCCTATCTTCTGTCTTATGCGACCATAATAAAGTGGGCGAGGGGTGCTGCATTTTATTTATTGAATTACATGAATACAGTCGAACGTTGCGTTGGAAGATGTTACATGAAAAATTTCATCAAAATAGGTTTCTTAATAAAAACACCCCACAAAAAGTGGGCGTGCCCATATATATAATGCATAGGTGAATTGTAAATTTGAATACCGAGATATTTTGTATTAAACTTTTTTTTTCGGTTTCTAGTAAAGATTTGAAATTTTTGAAAAGTGGTTGAGGCCCAAAAAGTAAAGACATACGGACGGACATGATTCAAACATTTTCGCTATTGATACTGATGACGATTATAAATACATTTATACTTTATAAGGTCTATCTGGATTGTTGCTCTATTTTACAAAATGTATATCAAACTGAATATGTATACGCACAGGAAAGGGAATAAAAATGCGCAATAATACTACTTTGTGGTACCATGGGTCTTTACTAACTAGTCTGACGTTTCTCACAAAACTGTTCTGTTCTGTCATGTTATACTCTGTTCTAGAATTCATTGAACAAAGCTAATATCTAATTGAAGTTTTGAATTCAGTGTAATAAAATGAATCAATTTACATAAATAAAAATTGTGTGGAACTGAATTCGGTTTTCCCAATCTTGCGGTAAATTTTACGGAAAAAACAATTCATCTCTCATTTCTCCAACAAACGTACAACTTAGTTTGCAGAAGCAGTTTGAACCTAAAGCTCATCGCTTTCAGATTAAAAACACCGTCAGAGTTGGAACATGTTATGCAGTAATGTGTAACTTTCCGCTCGAAAATCTTTATTTGTATGAAACGCGGTCAGATTAGAATTACCGTGTTATTTCTGCACAATAATGATAGTGATTTTTAATGTTACGTCAAGCAAAATTATCGTCAAAACGATATCGTCAGACGAATGTCGACGTACGTGATGAGGGCCCAGCTTTTTTTTTTTTCATCATAAAACCGATTTTTGAGCCTTAAATTTTTAACTAGGACGCTGAAATTTCATATCTGGGCTTCTGACGAAAAGATACAGTAGAAGTGTAAATTTTTTTTAAATCCGCCCACAGCCACGCCTACTTTTTTATAACTTCACTAAATTATATGAAACCGAAAAATTTTGTTAAGTCTAAATATTTAGGTATTCAGATTCCCTACAATTCACCCGTAGAACAGTTTTGGCCACGCCCACTTTTTGGGGGCGTTTTCATCAAAAAACCGATTTTGATCAAATTTTACATGTAACATCCTCAAACGTTCGAGGTTATAGCCATATTTAAGTACGAAATGCAATTTGGCCACGCCCACTTTATAGAGAGGAGGATAGGGTATCAGACGATCCGTTCCAGACGGATTGTAGCTTTTCTGTATGTTTTGTCTTAAAAGTGACAAGCGAGAGAAGCAAAGCGAGCATGGGTCAGATAGTTCTTTACTATCTACATACATACGTACTTACCTGGATTAAATCGGTCCTCACAATTATAAAAATCGCCATGAAGGCAATGCGTTGCAAACCCCCATCTATCATTGGTGACTACGGTATCCCGAACTGGACTTTCATTATATAGCCTGCATGAAATACAAGTTCATGCAACACTTTCTTTTAGATATGTATGTATGTATACTTTAAAAATAATTACCAAGCAATAAATTCGGTTGAGTTCCAGTAAGGTGGTGGTGCTTCCCAGTCACCGTCCGACCAAATTATTTCTGGCGAATATTGGGTAACTAGTTCCCGTAGTTCTGGCAATACCTTGTATTTCACGTATGTATTTTCCAAAAAGAGGTGCAATTTGTCCTCTATATACAGTCGATTAAACCATTCAAACAGCGAGTAGTACAGACCGAATCTAAGAGGAGTATTTTTACGTATAGCAGTCGAAAGTTCACCTGCCATAAATAGAATATTTCTTGATTAGAAAATTAACGAAATTAACTGCATGTATATAACTTTACCGATTAGATCAATTCCTGGACCCACATCTTTAGCATTCCAACTGAATGAACGACTCGACGGCCACAAAGTGAAACCATCGTGATGCTTACTTGTAAGCACGACATATCTTAATAGAATATAGACAAATTAACATATGAATGTATGTACTGTATATAATCATAATGGTACTAAACCTTGCTCCACTGTCTTGAAACAAAAGCGCCCATTGAGTGGCATTGAATAGCTCGGCAGTGAAATCATCTGCAAACTCCTGATAAGTAAAGCCTGGTGGGTAATTTTTGTTCATGAAATCGATGTAGGATGGTATCTTCTGCCCTATAAATTAAATAATAAGGTTAACTACGTCTTCGTATAGTTTGTAATGAACAGAAACAAACCTTGCCAATTTGTCCAAAACCACTCCGATCCATAACTAGGAACAGAGTAGACTCCCCAATGGAGGAAAATACCCACTTTAGCGTCATCATACCACTGCGGTAAAGGCCTTTTGTCTAAGCTATCCCACGTCGGCTCATATTTTTGTCTAATTTTATTATCACACCCGATGTCGGGACAATCAAAATTATATTCAGATGAAATAGAACGATGTAAACACAGAAAAAAAACTAATATAACAATGCCCGGCGAGCGAGCCATGACCAAATAGAGAGAAGGTTGAATTGAAACTAATCAAACCAATCGGTCAATTGTGAAGTGTTTCAATGTGGAACATCTGAGCAAGTTCTTATCGATATGACTGAACTGTTTGTTAACACAGTGGAGATGCTAGCGATATAATATATGTACATATGTAGGCAACCAAGCGTGTACTTCTCAGCTTGACGTCTTATTCAAACAATATTGTGCTCATTTACTTCCAGCTTATCTCTAGTACTAGTATGCACATATAATAATTCTGTAATTACCTTCTTTTCCTAAAAATTGGTTCGCTGCTTGAAACATTGACCCGAATTAGGACGCCTCAATCAGGTAAATAAGGTTTTTGAGTTCTTGTAGATCGATTCAGCTCGAAATGTTTTTATGTTGGATATGAAGTACCTGTATGTATGGATGTACATAGCTATGTATGTACATATTTATGTAAAGCGGGACGGTATGTAGTATGTACACCGTTCGAGGCGGAAATTTTGATGAAAGTTAGCGAATGCAACAAACAAAACCTGAACACAACTGAAATGATATGTTCAGGAAGAACAAAACAGAAAAAAAAGATGATATATTCAGAAATATAAGTACATATTTTACCAAACCAAATGTAAATGAAATCCTGAATAAATTTAATTGCTAGGAAGAAAAGAAATATCTGCACTAAAGTGTTTATTATATAGTGCTTTTGACAAATCATAAACCACTTACCTGGGGAAATTTGAGATCTGGTCCCTTACCTGAAAATTCGTACGAAATGTTGCGAATTCTTGTCCAACTCCATTCCCTAACACAAAGAGAGCAAAACATTTTCTCTTAGTGATAGTTGCAAATTAGGAAACAAAAACTGTGTTAGGGAATGACGTTGGATTAGAATTTGTAACAATTCGTACGAATTTGTACGAATTTCCAGGTAAGAGAACAGACCTAATATAACTCCGAAATATCTTGTTCAACCATGTTTCTTCCTTCACATATAGGAAGTCCAACTGATGTGTTATCGTCTGACTTACTTTTCAGTGCAGGTAGTGCAGACCGGCATTCAGTTCGAAACATAATAATTACAAAAAAACTTTGTGAAAGTAAAAGTGGTATATTTCTGGGTCCCAACATCACAACAAGACTTATTCATATTATTTATGTAGTGTAGTGTATGCATTGTAACGAACGCGAGTGCGACAGAATAAAGTGAATATGACAACACCACAAAGTGCGATGGAGAGTAAATAAAGGACACTTGTAATAGAGAGCTTGAACAGTAAGGACGTAGCTCTATATTGAATGTGTATTTAACAGTGGGACAGTGTTCATCAACTAACAGTGAAACAATGTTTCATAACAGTGTCCCTCTGTTGTTAACGTGACTTTTTTTTTAATATTGGGGAAAAAAGTAAGGAGCAAACTACTTTACAGGATCATTAGTAACTTTTTCTTTGAAAAATTTATTGACGATGCGATGATGACCCCCGCGCGGTTTGGTGAATAATGTGATGAGGTTTTGCAAAGCAAAGGGTTTTCTTAAAGCTTGTGAATCACTTATTCCCTAAAATGACATAAAGATTTGACTACCCCATCCTATACTATGTATACAGTATACAGTTTGACTTTGGTATATAATTTGAACAGATTGATTATCTGCTTTGAATTTTGAGTTTTGATTGTGCTTATATTACTGTATGCATGTAGACATATATTTAGTCACTGAGTACCTTTTTATTTTTTTTATATTAAAAACTTAATTACTAAACTAAATTTTGGTAGAATGTTTATATATTTCCAGTTTCACCAAAGCAGGATAATATTTGAGTCACATGTCTCACTCTTAGGTATCAACTGTCTCACTGTATGTGCATGTACTCTATCAGTAAAACAAAGGAGTTTCGCAGACTTTTGAAACATCTTAAAATTTGAAAAAATATTGAAAACATAAAAAAAATGTCTCACTGTTAAAGTTGCTGCCCTACATACGTCCATGCATACATATGTACGTACATACATATGTCAATCAATTAAAAATACACTACACAAACACTTCCGGACATCTGAAGCGGAACGTATTACACTCTCTTGTTTTGATTAGTACTGATTTTTTGAATGAATAAATATGATAACCTTGAACCAAAAATGTGGTATTACTTGTTATTGTAGAAACAAATTCAAATAATAACAATAATAAAGTGGTATGAGTTAAATTTATAGTGGCAAATGTGATGTGAAAGCCGTCGACAGAACCTGAAATGGAGCTATCAAGCACCGATGGCTTGGAGGCTCGAAACACTGCAACTGGTAAGATTCCAAGAATCAAAGATCTTAAGACATTTCAGCTGAAATAAAAGAGAAGCTTTTACCCGGTAATTATTTCTCATCGAAATAATCACCAGTGATCTTCTTTTGAAAACTATCCTGCCGGTAGTTATTCACACAGAAAAGAAAGTGTGCACGATATAATACGCACCCATCCTCATCTTGTCTGAAATAAACCTTCACCACTCCCTGCTTGCAACTGGCTTACTGGCCAACATAACAGCTATACATAAGCACATCTGTGTACCCATTTTCTGTATTTATGACCAGGAATTGGTTACTGTACTGATATAAGCTACGACATGGCCATCAACAATGTTGATTCTCAGCCAACTCAGCAATTGACTAAACGTTATAGTCATTGATTATTTACTGTGGGATTCTGCCGGATGGACAAATACAATCTGTATTGAATTTGTTCGAGATTAACATTGCTGCATTGCTACCTGAGGAGCAGAACTAAAGTCGAGGAGGGAAGAACGATAAACGGTAAAGGAAATTTGTAACTTTTGCCTGCATTTCTATTTAGTTTTAATTGTGATTAGTTTAAACATGGGTGCCCGGCCAAAGAGTCATTCCAGGAAACTGCAAGGCTGAAAGGGTACGACTCTGAGAATCTTGCCTAAATGGCAAAACCTGGGTGTGGTCCCCCACACTGTTTGACTGGCCAAAATCGTAAAAGGTTGGGCCTTCTCTCAAATGACTTCTGCACGAGATTCTTGGAAGAGGAGGAGGAAGAGGAAACCATCCCTCACTTTCTTTGCACCTGGTCGGACCTGTCCTGTAGAAGATTGTTCCATCTCATTTCAATCAAGGGAGAAACTCTTACATGAACATATATATAAATCTAAAGCAGTTGGAGACCATGATCAATTTATTTGATGGTAATCGGGACCTTGCCAATAAGATCAAAATGGGCGAACAGAAGTTTTGAAAGTTCTAAAAGAACAGTGTTTAGTCTCCGAACAAATCCTGTGGGGATTCAACATCCATGGCTCCAATGTAAATCCAGCGTCTCCTACTTGAATCATGTGTAAGCCTGATTCCTGCTGATAAAACTTTAACTTCTTCATTTCTTAATTTATTAGATCTGTACGGCTCGACATTTCCCACCAGACTGATTTCCAACCATCTTAAAACCATTCAGTCTATCCCTCTCGCGAATCCGGTCTCCACAAAACATATACGTACATATATGTAAGTATGTATGTTAAAACTAACCACAATCAAAACTAAATGGTCAAGTACCCAAAAATCAGGAATTTCCTTTAATGTTATTGTTTTTCCATCCACTTCAGTTCTACTCCTCGGTTAGAAATGTTAATAAGTTAATGGAATGTGCTATGCTCACTTTTTCAGGGCAGATCAAAAGCAGAACGATAGTGTAACATATGATTCGTTACGCTCGAATTGTGACTTTTTCAAAAAGTATATTTCAATAGTTTCGTGGAAAAGGAAAGTCAAAAAGGATTTCATGGCGATTTAAAATTAGTGAAAAAGACTTAGGAGATTCGACGAAGTTTAACTCTAACCGATCGCTGATACTTTGGTTAGGCAATACGACTTTAGTTAAAACTGCTAACTGAACGAACAAAATTGCTAAAAATATTTTGAAGCCCAACACACAGGATCAAGACTATAATATAAAAATTAAATTATCGCGGTTTCCAGAAACCTTGGCCTGGACAAGAACAGCGAGTACAGCGCTACCGGGATCAACTTCTCTTCGGAAACACTCGAGAAAACTTCAACCAAACGATTATATTCTTTATGCCTATTGTTTAATATGAATACTTTTAAACAAAAGCAAATAAATCCACTTTTTTAAATGTATAAAATAAATGTTTATTACTTGTAGAAAAAATGACTGGTAAATATCTTGGAACTTAAATACTAAAAGAGAAATGCAAAAACGTGCAGGAGAAGTTTTAAAAAAATATTATACGTAAAATACTTTGACTTAATAACACTGATAAATGAACTCTATGTAAAGAATGAGTAATTTAATATTAAACTGTATTAACTGTATCAACTGGTCTATTGCATATTTAGCTGTGTGTACTGTTTTATGGAACTTTAGTGTCAGAATTATCTAAAGAATGAAGGTAGTTTGTATGGACGAGATGATGATGAGGTTGCAGAAAATTGTTTCTATTTATCGCATTTTATTGTGGACCATTTCATGGCCTCTTGCTTTGGATGTTGCTTTCCCTAATATGCTTAGGGTTTCAAGAATTTTAGACGTCAGTTGCGTTCAGGTGGTGTACGGATATTTTGAATCCAATCTGAAACGCGCAAGCGAAAATACTCTGACTTGGTGAGTATCCAATCGCGGTACTGATGTGGTATAAATTCAATTAGTCTCTCAGCTATTTCTGGATTCTTGAACATTATGATATAAATTACAAGAATATTGATTGCTAAAAGCATAAAAAAGGTAAATATTGTCTTTAGAGCTGTACTAGATTTGCGCTGGACGTCACTACTAAACGCAGAGCTTCCGTCGGCTTTTGTCTTAGCCAACTTTGCATTGGCATTTGGTTTTGGGGAAGCATTTTCTGCTTTGGTCTTTTTCGATTTATTTTTCGGTTTCTTTGCCTTTTTTGATTTTTGAGCTTCTTGGTTCTTTGTTACATCCTCAGTGGTCTCTAATAATGCTTCGTTTTCTTGCTCCAGTTTCTCTTTGGCTTTTTCCACTTCTTCTTGCATGCGTGCCATACATTTTACCTAGGAGTGATGAACAAATGTATAAGAAGACTACTATTAAAGTGTTAGCTTCATACCGTATTTTTTGCGGAAATGTTACACTCTTTTGCTGTCAAACATAATCCAACTACTTTAGCCAATGCAGGCGTAAGTGGGTTTGCTTTCAAGTCTAAATATCTATGAAACAGAGACTGAGTTCAAATGTATATTTTATGAAATTAAAAGTTTACCTCAAGTTGGTCAAACTGCCGAAACTAAGCGGCAAGTGTTCCAATTTATTATTGTATAAGTCTAAGTGTCTTAAGTTTCGAAGGCTTCCGAAATCTTCGGGTAGAAATTTAATTTGATTTCTGCTCAAATCAAGCTTAGCTATATTTACTAGAGTTGGAAAGTTTTTCTGGAAATGCATGCATATTCAGATCGTGAACGTAAACGAATTAAGTAAAATATATTACCCCCAAAGACATCAACTTGTTGTTAGAGAGATCCAAAATAGTGACGCGTTTGAATGAAGCCTGAAAAGACAGAAATGAATAGATTAATTTTGACCTGGAGGAGAAAATAAAAAAAATAAAGAAAATTACGCTAAATTTGTAGATTTTTATTGTGTTATCATGGAAAAATTAATAAAAACCTTAGCGCATAAGAAAGGTGAAATGAAATTTGCCCTCATGCTCGCACGCCCTTTGATAAACATAATCAAATGCTTATGGGCCTAAAATCATTAGCAGTAGTATTAATCTTTTTAACAATAGGTAACAATAGGTAATACTTCGAGGACTGACGAAAAGGTGATGAAGTAATCCAGAAATTAAATATTTCCGTCAAGAGAATCAGTTTACACAAACTAATTGGATCGCCACTTCACATGCATTAGACCTAATAGAAGCAAGGGCGGAAAATACTTCATGCTCCGTCAATACTGCAAATTCAGCCCGGTCTCTAAAACCTGTATCTATTCGTTCAAAGTTAATAACACTGTAACAGAGTTTGTTTAGAATGGAAAGAAGAAAACTTTTTTTTAAAGTTTCCCCGACCGAACATTGACTTTTAAAGATGAAAAATGTCCTGGTGGCAAACACAGCAAAAAGAGAATAACTGTATTGCTGAACAGATCTAATAAATAAAAACCACTGGTGATAGGGAAAACTTCTAAGCCTCGGTGTTTCAAGGGTGTGAAATCATTTCCTGGATCTTACCGGTCAAAAACAAACCGTGGATGATAACAGCATTATTTAATAAGTGGCTTTTAAATTTAAACGATGATATGGGAAAACGAAAAAAACTTCTGCTATTTTTGGACAATTGCACTGCTCATAACAATCCACCTCCACTTCCCCACATCAAGATCCAATTTTTTCGTCCAAACACGACATCTAAGCTACAGCCATTAGACCAAGGTGTTATTAAAAATTTTAGAATGGCCCCGTTCAATAACCTAGTCATTAACATATTATGCCTAGGATTCTGAACGCAAAATTGACTAACATGTTAGGTGACAGCTCCATACGTCACAAATGGAATTTTCGTAATTCCAGTTTCCATTTTTACTTTGGATTTTTCGTAGATTGTGATTTTTTTCAGAATTCGGAAAACAACTAAATTATTTTAATACAAACTATGTGTACCATAGTGAACTTTTAGACTTAATCACAATGAGTTTAGAACATTTGCAGATGTGGTTTGCAAAATGTTATCGAAAAGATGACTTAATCACTTGTTTATCAGTATTGATCATAGATCTATATACTCTAGTTGTTTGGTTTCGGGCTATATTTCCATTATTTCTTATATTCCACTCTATGTACATACATATGTGGCTTATATAAGCTTGTAATTAGAAAATATACTATTTACTTTGGATCAGCTCAGCTTGCATTGTTTCATTAGCCTAGGTTCATTGACCTACTGTTTAATGCCGGATCCGAACGGCAGTTTTTTGTTTTTGAGAAGCTTTTTCATGACAGTTTTACTCTCGGATGTTTGTCAGGCGCTCGCGAGAGGTGGGCCGTGAAAGAAATTTTAGGTGTTGTTTGGGGATTGAACGTGGAACTCGTCGCTCCGTAGTCCAACGCAGTAACCACTTGAGCCACGGCGTCCACTACTTAGGAAGAACAATTTTCCACTTCCTGGCGTTCTGACTCTTCAAAGCTGGGCACATAAAGTGGAGATTTCACCAGGAGTTATTGAGCCTGTTTTAAAGATTTTATCGGCATCTACTCAACTCGATGAAGCCCAGAAAGTTTGCGTTCTCATTTTTGACGAGATGAAAATCCGCAAAACTTTCTGCTAACATAGGTCATCGGACTCAACTTTAGCTCCTCCTAATTATGTCCAAGTAGCAATGCTAAGAGGTAAATATAGTTTTCTTTCACATTATCATATTATTATCTTTTTAATTATCTACTATAGGATTAATGGCTAAATGGAAGCAGTCAATTTTTTACTCTTTCGATTATCAAATGACAGTCTAAATCTTGGCCAACATATTGACAAGAATAAAAGAGTGCGGGTAAACCGTGGTAGCCACTGTTAGCGACTTAGGTGGTGGAAAGAGGGAATTATTCAAAAATCTTCAAATCAGCATGAATAAGCCTTGGTAAATACGCATACATAATTTGCTTTGAAACTCATTTCATATTGCTTTTAAATTTTTGTTTTTCGGATGTTTCCCACTTGATTAAACTCCATAGAAATCATTTTATCGATCAAGGGTTTGTTATAAAAGGCAAACAAGTAAAGGGGATTATTGTGAAACTTCTTCGGAACTAACAATAACCCACAAAATAACAAGCGGTTATATAAACGTTGTTGGAGCCGAGCGACAAAAAGTAAAAATGACAACGAAACTCTGTTCGCATACCTACCATTACTCAAGCAATAACAAGAGCAGAGAATGTTTCCAATTATTTAAAACCGTAACATTTAAATATTTATTAAAATAATTTTACTTACTGTAATCTTAATATTATTGCTTTCTTACAGACAAATGATAGGTTTGGCGTAATGAATGTCAGGATACCGACGGAAGATTCCGAGAAGCGGACCCATGCTTATGGTGTGGCTCTGGATACTCAAGACAACATTCTGGACCAAATGACGGAGATGATGTTGGAAATGAGAGTAATTGGAAAGGATAATCTATTACCTTTCCAGAGCGGTTGATATACTTAAGATTACCAAACTGCATTAGATTCTTATTAAAAAATTTTACAGGCATTATTCAGTCCAACAATGCTGTTAAAATGTTGCTTGCAGATTTGAGGAATCGGTTCAAGTTCAATTACTTGCTAACATACCGTCTTACCCAAGACATATTAGAATTTTTTTTCGGCGTCAAACGAGACAAAGGAGGCCTTCACGACCATCCTGATCGCCAGCAGTTCAAGTATCGACTGCGTTCATATATACTTGGATATAATCAAGGCGTCCTATCGGACAGCGCTAATGAGTGGATGATACACCCGATCTAGAAGGAAAGTTATTTTACTTTGGTTGTTTTAATGATGTTCTATTAATTTGTTTATATTTTTGATACAAGTACAATTCTAAAGAGCATAACCATAAGCCCAGAAAATGTTGATGAGCATCGTGCAGAGGAGAAGGAATTGGAGTCTATAGCTCGGATTGGAAAATCTGGCTGGCTACATTTGTCACAAGGGGATAAAGTCCCAGACATCCAGACATAAAGTCCCAGACATGGGTAAATCACCTCAACGAAGGAGGTTTATCAAAACCCACGGCGGATTTCATGATGCATATGAGTGCACTAGAAAAAAATTTTGAAAACGTAAACGTAGGTGACCTCCTCATAACAAAAGACTTCCTTAAAATGCATTTAGAGCTAGCGCCGACCATAAATTACGAGAAAGTTCAAAAACTATTTTTTAGAACGCGAATGTTCTTTAGAATCAGAAGATTGAATAGAGAAATAGCCGAAAATTCTCACAAAAGAAATAGAAAAATTTAACAAAATTTTTCATTCTTGGGTAGCGCTACAGTCCGTGGTGGACTTGTTATTCAAAATATACAATTACTCGCACTTTAGTTCATATATTTCTTTTTCTCTTAGTCATCAAATTAATTTAGGATTTAATTTTTATGTGGATTGAAATCAAATATTCCCCAAGGTTTCTGAAGATTCTATCTAATACATGACATTTCAGTTGTGCTCTGATAGACCTTTTCGCCTGCTTGATAAATTTTTGACGTTTAAGCTGTTACAGACTTTTGGTACCAAGCAATTGATGTTTTGGCACGATTACGATTTCCGAGGCACGAACTTCTGAGAACGCAGTTTTGTAGTTCTCAATGAAATAAGATCAAAATATTAAGTACCAACAATCTCGTTTTCGCCTAGTTTAAAAGATATCGAGATTTGAAAATTGAATGTTTCCTATGAAATTTCTATTGAAATACATTATAGTTTTGCCGTGAAACAGACAAATTATTGCTCACTTTTAGATGTTAGCAAAGTGGGTGGGTGGACCACTTCAAGGGTAAAATGATTTCAAACTCTGGGGTATTATTAGACTCATACACAGGACGTCCCTTGACCTCACATGAAGGTGCTCAGGGTGCCGCTAGGCGGCGTATATCAAAGTATATATGTAAATACATGTTCATGTATGTACACATATGGAAAAAAAAAATTCTAAAACTATGCAAAAAAAAAAAATTATATATTCTAACAGAAATCCCATAGAAAAAAATTAATTTTCAAATCTATATCTCCTAAACTTTATATTATTTTATATACATATATATCAGAAGAAATGAATCAACGTGGAAAGAGTAATAGAATGTGTGATATTTGTGATTGTTCAGTTTCTTGTAGTACCAGCCATGGAATGGATCAGATTCATCTGAGTTAAATTCAGTCAGGAAATAGAAGCGCATTTGTCACGCACCCCAGTTTTGCTTACACCAGATCATTACATTATAGTATTTGAGTCGCAGTTCACTTAACCCAACGTAATTCATATAGAAATGCTTTTTTATTTTCAGGTAGTGTAGACCAAAATTGAACAGTCACCACTAAGAGAAAGTTAACTTTCTTAAAAGTTTGGATACAACTTGATTTTTTTTATTGCTCCCTGTGCTTTGGCTTGGACGCTGACACATATTCACCCCGTTAATCCTATTCCACAGTCATTGTACATTACAATTCAACCACCGCGATATACCCTAATTACAATAAGTACAATACAACCATAAGAAATGCTCCTTTTACACATCTTTTTCAAGCAAGCTAATCGGAAGTGCATTTTTTTCTCGCAAAGTTAATATTATTAAAATACGGCTACATACACTCAAACTATTTTAATTAGTTTTTCTAAAACACTCACTATATCTCTGACTGGGACTTCGGTGAGCTCCGACAAACTTAAATCGATAGAGTTGTCCTCCACACGATCCTTTACGTTCACTTTAATTTTATCAGCTTTTGGCATTATTTTGGATACTGAACACGAAATTCGGGAAGGAGTTGGATAGGAATTGGTTTAAAGGTATGGTTTTAATTCAACTAAATCAGATTAATTGTTTTTGTTTTTTCTTTTGTTCCTTTACTGGGAAAAAATTAAATTGAAGGTCAAGGATTTGTTTGTTTATCGCAAAATACACTTCGCAATTAAAGCAATTGGTACGACTGGGTAAATAAGTATACCGGCCATGCCACATGAATTGACAGCCAACAAAACACAGATATGTTATTTAATGCCCCACAGATGTCATTCTAATTAGAAAACAGTTGTATTAGACCAATTCGGTATATTCATATGTTCGTCGTACTTTTTACACTGACTAGACAAAAGCATTTGATAGAGTAAGTCTACATTACCAAATAAACTGACAAATATGATTTTTAATTGGGATCGTACGATGGTTTCGCTCATACCATAAAAATCGTACGCCAAATGTTATTTGTTTTTTAATCCTGTATCTAAGGATATACATACATGCACGTTTCGTATGGAGTCCCTCAAAGAAGCCAGATTGGCCCAGTTTTGTTCGTGATATTTATTAAGGATATTTGTAAAACAATTACATTCTCCAAAATATTAATGTTTTCTAATTATTTAAATTTTGTTTACCTATTTAAGAATACTTTTGGTTAGTTGTTCCTGCATGACATTGATAAGACAACTGTATGCTTTCTAATATTGAGAAATGCAAGCACATGGCATATACATCCATAAAAAGAATTATTAGACACTCATGTGTTTTTGTATGAATTATTGAAACTTGCCAAACTAAAAGTTCTATAAAAAACTCTTTAAGGGCTTGTCAAGACCGATAGGGTAAAGTTTTTCATACTTACCTATATATGTACGTATGTGGCGGTACAGTTCCGGGAGAACCAAAAAGTTTCTCCAAGTATCCCGGTTAGCTAAGGGCTAACTTCCTCCAGTTGCGCACTCCAAGTCGCCTTCCACTTGTGCGCGCCACCTATTGCGAGGTCTTCCTCTATTGCGTTGTTCCTCCGTGTTTGATTCGAAGAATCAATGGGCCACTAGTGTTCATTCACTTTACACGTCCTAGCCATCTCAAACGCCTAGGGTACTACTAGGTCGATGTCGCTGTACAGCTCGTATAGTTTGTCGTTGAATCTCCTCCTGCAAACCCCGTCAATGCAAATGGGACCGAATATTTTACGTCGTTCTGGGTAAACGGAAGAATTTTTGGCTTTAAATTATGGCCTATTCGGAAAAAAATTTAAAAAAATGTTTTTATTTGTAAAATGGGCCTCCTGAATACGAAAATGAATTTTTTTGCGAGAAAATTATTACTAACAAAGCTATCAACAATTAAAGTTCTAGAAGGACGTCTAAACCGAAGGCACTTTCGAGGTATTATTCACCGACAAATAGCAATTTCTCTTCAATTTTCACTTCCTAACATCATATTTTTTGTTTTAAACTGTAAAATATCATAAATAACCAATGGAAATTAAGAAATAAAGACAATAAAAACAGATGCCATAACTGTCAAAAATGACAGGTATATTCGTAATTGCCTAGATATAGGCAATGGTTGGTTGGTTGGTTACTAACGGCCCCCGATGGGAAAATGCACTTAGACCAGAGAAGGCCCATTGTGCTGCCAATGTGTAAGGTGGGTGGATCACCCTCTTACTCTGGGAACCATCCACTCCTTTGTATGAAGGAGCTAATCTTAGCCGTGCAGGCCTTGAGACCTTTAGATCATTGAAAATGCATTCGCCTAATGTAGCTTTCCTAGTGCTGGCGAGTGCAGAGCACGTGTACAGGAGGTGACTGATGGTCTCCTCTTCCTCTTCGTCGAAACAGCTTCTACAGAAGTCGTTGTAGGGGATGCCCAATCTTTGAGCATGTCTTCCTATAGCACAGTGTCCAGTGAGGGTGTTAACTACCTTGGAGAGGGTTCCTCTCTAATGTTTTAGGAGTCCAATGGACCTGGTTTTATTTAGAGTCGGCCACAGTAGCTTAGCGGTGTGACATTGGTCGAGTTAATGCCATCGATGGTTGGCCTCCTTCTCCGCCTCAGCATTGATGCGGTATTTAACATAAGACGTAGGCGGCTTGATGTTAGTGACGTGTATGCTGTTAAGACCATAGGAGACTCGTCTAGCTAGTCCGTCCGCATCACGGTTCCGTGCTATGTCACAGTGACCTGGTACCCAGCAAAGGGTGAGGTTATACTGTCCAGCTATCTCGTTAAAAGATACGCGGCAGTCTTTCACTGCATTGGATCTCGTTGTGCTGGATGCAAGGAATTTGATGGTTGCCTGACTGTCGATGTATATGACAATATCCGATGTTGATACTGCATTACCCGCCAGCCAGTCAGCTGCTTGACGAATGGCAGTGACTTCGCCTTGAAAAACGCTGCAATAGTTTAGAAGGTTAAAGGAGAGGTGAATATCCAGATCATCGGAAAAAACTTCAGCACCGACTCCGTCCTCGGTTTTGGACCCATCTGTGAAAATTGACAGCGATTCGTGGTACAGGACATCCCGTTGCTCTGTCTGGTAATGAGAAATAGTAGCCCATGTTGAAGTTGTATTCAGTGGGCAGGTGGTCGGTGAGCTGTGGAAGATGGCGAAGCATCAGTAATATTCTTGCATGTCCAATGTATTGCTCCTTCCATTGTTTAGAGCTTCTTAGCCTTATTGCTGAGCAGGCAGCCAGTTGTTTGCTGACGATGTCGATTGGGAGTTAGTGGAGCATGGTTTGAAGCGCTGCAGTGGGAGAGGTTCCAGTAATACTGAGACATGCAACTCGTTGGATCTTTTCCAATATAATTAGGTTGGACTTCTTCTCCAGGGCGGGCCACCAGACCAATACTCCATGACCAATACTTCCACAGATTTATCTTTTTAAAATGCGTATTGTGACTTGGAGAGATATAAGAAATACGAAATAAACTTGCAAAGGTGCGAGGTTAGGCACCTACCCCAAATCCTATCGCAAGCAGGAGGTTGCATACATTTTTCACTATTTATGCGACTTACTTTTAAGTACTTGTAAGGATATAAAGTACGTGCAGCTTTAGGGTTGATAGATAAATAGTGATGGGTCGTTCCAAGCTTTCACTCTTTTGCGTTCGTAGTGTCTGATTAATTGTTTAGTGACATCGCCCTTGAATGGTGGTTATGGTGTAATATCTAGACCCGAGGATATATGTATGTTTCTCGGTGCTCGTATTATCTGCTACCTCATTACCCTTAATTTCTGTGAATCCTGGTATCCATAAGATTACCAGTCTTGAACGTTTACTAAGAAAGGCGTATGGAGTTTTTAGCTTTTAAACTGTCTAGTAGAATATTAGTCATGTGACTTTTTCACCACATTAGTATAGGAAAAAATTTTAACTTTATTTAATTTTTATAATTGAGAAAAATGGTGGCCAAAGTATGGTGATGCGGAATATATGGGAACACAAGCGTTCTCACCTTAGCCTCTCACTATCAACTCCTACTCTACACCTCCGCGTTGGTGGCTGCTGGGTGCCTAGTACCTCGGCTGGAGATTGGGTAACCAACCCCTTTGGAAGGTTGTTGGTGGCAGCGAACGAGAGAGGGGGGAGGAGTGTCTTCTCACTAGGACACCTTCTCTTGCTTCAGGCGACGGCGGACGAATTCTCTAGATGGAATCAACGGTGGCGTCAACCAGTTCCAGTTAGGCCGAACTATTAGTGTTTTCCCTATATGAGCTGCTTCGACATATTCGAATCCCAGGTCTATAGGGATTTTCAATACTGAGTCAGGGTGTTGGAATAGAGTTGGTGGCGGATGAACCCTTAATGGGCCAACGGCAGCGCTCACATCCCCGAAGCCGGGTACTGACTCCGGAATATCCGGCCGCTTGTCCTAGGGGTAAAAAAAGGAACTGGTCCTCCAGGTTGGGGGTTGTGCGTAGGGGTAACTTCCCGACCACGGAAAACTAATATGGTTCCGAAAAACGAACAAGCCTCGGATATGGATGGATTCACTGTTGACGACCCTAGCAATCGAAATAAGAACAACGACCTTCGGATCTGCACATGGAATGTTCGGACCCTTAACAGACCGCGTGCAGCCGAAGAAGTAGCAGAGGCCCTAGTCTGCCATAAACCAGACATCACCGAAATCCAGGAAGTGCGATGGGATGGGCCAGGAAAAAAAAGGATGAAAAACTGTGACATCTATTATGGTGATTGCTATAGAGAGCAGAAACAGCGCTTATTCGGATGTGGATTTGTCAAAAGCGGCAGACTTAGGCAAGAAGTCTTAAGCTTTCGACACGTGAGCGAAAGACTTATGACAATCCGCATCAAGACTAAATTCGCCAACATAAGCCTTATATGCGCTCACGCTCCCACCGAAGATAAGGACGACGCCACCAAAGAATGTTTCTACGAGCTCCTCGACAAAACCTACGAGCAATGCCCTAAATATGACGTTAAAATCGTTCTAGGCGATTTTAACGCCAAGATAGGAAAGGAGGACATCTTTGATAGGACGATTGGTAAGCACAGCGTCCACGACACCACGTCCGGAAACGGACTTAGGCTTATTGACTTCGCTGCGGGGCGAAACGTCACCATAGCAAGCACACGGTTTCCTCAACTCAATATCCACAAGGGGACATGGCGGTCTCCTGATCATCAAACGGTCAACCAAATTGCGGATATCCCTAACGTCACAACAAAGACGAAATACTGTGAGAAGATATAACGTTGAAAAGCTGCCAACGCCAACGCCAGAACCTTTGCCGTACGCGTATCCTGAAATCTCGCTACGACTCCTATGCCGCCAGCATCAAATGCCGAGGACCAATGGCAACGCTGCCAACATGCCATCAGAAGTGCCGCAACTGATGTACTGGGATTCGCTCGACCACCACAAAGAAACCCATGGTTTGACGAAGAATGCCGGCAAGCAAATGCAGCTAAACAAGAGGCATACAAAGCGGCGCTGCAAAGAAGGACGAGAGCGGCTCGTGAGCTCTACGAGCAAAAGAGACGGGAAGAACATCGGCTTCTCCGAAAGAAGAAAAAAGAGCACGAGAAGCGCGCGATCGAAGATATCGAGAAGAGATGAAGAAGGAAACCTCGTAGTAGAGTCACAGTCGGTGCTGAGAATATGGAAAAATTTCTTCTGCAGACTGTATAACGGCGACAAAGACCAACAGTCCACTGTCAGCCCGAATGAACCATTCAACATAGACGATGATAGCCAAAACTTCCGTCCACCTGACCAAAACGAAGTGAGGATAGCAATATCCAAACTTAAATCCAACAAGGCTGCTGGACCTGACGGCTTACCAGCCGAGCTGTTCAAGGCAGCTGGAAATGACCTGATAGAGAGCATACACCAACTCATTTCTAAAATTTGGTCAGATGAGTGTATGCCTGATGAATGGAATCTCAGCACCGTTTGCCCGATCCACAAGAAAGGAGATCCCCTCAATTGCGCCAATTACAGAGGTATCAGTCTCCTCAACATCGCGTACAAGATCCTATCTGCCATATAGTGTGAACGTCTGAAACCCTTCGTCAACAACCTGATTGGGCCCTATCAGTGTGGTTTCAGACCAGGAAAGTCCACAATCGATCAAATCTTCACACTTCGGCAGATCCTGGAAAAAACTCAAGACGTCCAAATCGATACCTACCATCTTTTCATCGATTTTAAGGCCGCATATGGCAGCATCTATAGAGACGAGCTATACAGAGCCATGTCTAGTTTTGGCATCCCTGCCAAACTCGTTCGCCTGTGCAGAATGACATTGGAGAATTCTCGCTGCTGCATCAAGGTCGGTAACGATCTCACCGAGACCTTTGATGTCAAAAAAGGATTTAGACAAGGTGACGCGCTGTCATGTGATTTTTTAACATCGTTCTTGAAAGAATTGTGCGAAACTCACAAGCCAACATCGGGGGCACAATCTTTCAAAAGTCTGTGCAACTACTAGCGTACGCCGACGACATCGACATTATTGGAAGAACACAGCGGGCTGTCACCGGTGCGTTCGCTAGTATTGAAACAGAAGCGGCCAAAATGGGTATAACGGTAAACGAGGGAAAAACCAAATATATGCTGTCAACCAGAAGGGACACACAACATCGACGAATTGGACAGAACGTCACAATCGACAGCTATAACTTTGAGGTAGTAAGGGACTTTGTCTACCTCGGCTCTGCTATCAATTCTGACAACAACACCTCGGCAGAAATAAAACGAAGAATAACTCTTGCCAATCGCTGTTTCTTTGGGCTGAGAAGGCAATTGAGTAGTAAGGCCCTATCCCGAACAACTAAGGAGACTCTATATAAGACCTTGATCAGCCCAGTCCTGCTTTATGGCGCTGAAGCTTGGACTTTATCAAAAGCGGATGAAGATATCCTTGGTCGTTTCGAGAGAAAAATTCTTCGTAAAATATTCGGTCCCGTTTGCGTTGACGGGCTTTGGAGGAGAAGATTCAACGACGAACTATACGAGCTGTACAGCGACATCGACCTAGTCAAAAAACTGCGCATTAGTCGTTTGAGATGGCTAGGACATGTAGAGCGAATGGACACCAGTGGTCCGGCTCGAAGAGTCTTCGAATCACACCCGGAGGTACAACGCAGCAGAGGAAGACCTCGCCTTAGGTGGCGCACACAAGTTGAAGGGGACCTGAACAAGCTTGGAGTGCGCAACTGGAGGCAGTTAGCTAAGGACCGAGTTAACTGGAGAGGCTTGTTAGTTGAGGCCCAGGTTCACCCCGAACTGTAACGCCACCTAAGTAAGTAAGTAAGTATTTGAGAAAAATCGTTTGTTTTGATCCTAACATTTGAAATTTACTATGTTATATATGTATATTTAAATATACTTTATGTAAACATGCATGTATAGTAGTTAGTATTGTTTTATCACATATCCAACGCATCAGGATAAGAAGAAACATTTGGTAATTCCGTTGTCTTAAAAAAGATTTCCCAATTCGCTTTCTGTTGTGTTTTTTTACTAATTTAACTAAATAAATTAACTTGATCTTCAAGGATCAATAATTCAAGCTAAAAGCAGAACTATTGTTTTAGTTACGTACCTATTTTTATTATCTTTTACCGAAAGTAGCAACACTGTAATGTATCTCTGAATGAGTTCTTTTTATGGTGTTAAGCCGTCAAATTTGTGACCTATCTGCATATGTATTTTGCTTCAACTTGTCACTTACCTCCACTGTCAGAATTGTCACGTTTTAAACCACAAAACAAAAGTTTGTAAATAAAATGGGCAAAACTAAACAAGATCCCAAGAAATTTGCTGACAAGAACAAGCACAAAAATGTTCAAAACTCAGGAAAAAGAAGCCAAATAAAATTCAAAAGCAATAAATCAAAACTAGTAAGTAAACGGGGGGTAGTTATTTTTGTAAGGCATTGTACAATTTAAATAATAGTGATATAAATATGTATGCATATAAGCGCATATGTGCTTAGATATCTACCAGTTTCTTAGTTTTTTAAGGCTTTGACCGATTATCTTTTCTGTATGAGACAGCACTGCCTTCTGCTTTGCAAAAGGATCTTACCGATCTTGCCGTTTTTAACCATTACACCTTTAGCTTTCACTTGTTTTGTTTGTCTGTGGTATGTCATTATTTCGATTGATAATACTTGTAATAAAATGATGCCCTCGCGCCAATCCCATATCGGTTCCTCGTCTGTTTCGGACGTCGAGTGGATTGTTTCTAAGATGGTAAATGATGGCCAAGAATAGCAATTAGCAATTTACGTGGTGGTTGTCTGGTATAGCAGAACCTTCTACCGAAAAAGACAACAAATTGTCGCAGTTCCAGTCACCCCCAGCGAAAGGAATCAAACAGTCCACTATTTGCCCAATTGATGTGCAATCTTGCTTCAATATAGAGTTCGCATAGAAAAAACGTGCTGCGTTCTTCTCTGGCCTCTGCAATTTAAAAACACTTGAACAAGTATTTATCTAAGAGCTGGCTCCTACATTCAAAGTCTTTTCGAATAATAGTCCCAAAATCGCTCTTTCTTCCAGCTTTGTATCTTTGACTGAAGCTTGAAGTCCCTGAATTATTTGTAGCATCATCTGACAGTATCCGAAAGCACAGCACACCCTGGGCGCATTCAACCTTTTGATGGATTTAATCTCCTGTGTTGCCTAGGTCCTTGATAAGGGCTCATTCATTCGAACATCCTTTTCGCAGGTTCTTTGGAAATTATGTTGTTTTTACACTATCCTAAGGGTATATGTTTGTAACAAAAAATACAAATATTTGACGCGACAGGTCTATGGAACCAAGGGCCTAGGTTTTCACAACAATTCATGTTGTGCGTGTTATATTCTTTACACGAGTAGAAGGGACCTACTGTTTAATGCCGTTTTCGAAGGGCAATTTGAGAAGCCTTTCCATGACTGTTATACTATACGCTGTCGAGAGGGGTGAGCCACTCCGCCCAGTTTGTAACAGAGAAATAATCGAAATGAAATTATTATTATTATTCATTTTATTACAAGTAAGTAATACAATATATAATTACAATGTAATACAATATATATAGCACTAGCTGCCAGGGCTTTCGGCTATGATTGACAAAAGATTTTAGTGAGTTAAATGAGTTTATCTAGGTTTAGTTTTTTTAATAAGTTGGTAATTAGCTTATGGTTTTCTTCAGTAGGGTGTTTCAGTATTTCCAGCATAGTTTTGTTGTTGTTAAATGTTTATAGCATAGATTTTGTTGATTTGCAGTTAAAGAGTAGGTGGGCAATAGTTAAGGTCCCTTCGTTACATTTATGGCACATAGGGGGGTTGCACCTATTGAGTAGATGACTATGTGTGATATTGCAATGACCCATTCGGAGGCGTAGGAAACACTGTATCATGTAGCTCGAGCAATTGGTTGGGTAGATTGCCATTACAGCTTCAGGATTGATGTTAGAATAGTGATGACTGTATCGTTTCCACTCGTCTTTTTTGATATTGAGCCAGTGATTTTTAAGTTTCTTGCAAATGTCCTTTTTGTTAGGGACATAGTAGGTAATGAGTGGCTCTTTTGCTGCGCGCTTGGCAATATTATCGGCAAGTTCATTCCCTTTAATGCCAGCATGGCCTGGTATCCAAAGGAGTTTCAGACTGTGTTTGTTGCCAATAAGTTTGTCCCTGATGTCCTGTATTATTGGTGATTTGTTGTTGATGTTCCTAATAGCGTTAATTGTAGAAAAACTGTCGGTGCATATAACTATTTTAGTTTTTAAGAATATGTTTGTACCAAAGTGAATTGCGAGAGCTTCAGCAGAAAGAACTGATGAAAGTTCTGGGAGAAGGCCCTTACTAAGAGCTCTGCCATAATCATCTACTACTGCAAATGCTCTGCCGTATTGACTTTTGGTACCGTCGGTATAGATAAAGTCCCAGTTGCACCACTTGTATTGGGAAGCGATATCGGCAAACATAGCTTTGTAGACTTCATTACTTGTCGAGTGTTTCGGCATCACACTAAGGTCGGCGATAATAGAGTTGGATGGAAGAAGCCATGATGGGTAGGCTGATTCCTTTTTGGCTTTGAAAGCTAGAGGAATTTCAAACTTTTCGGCAAAGTAAAGGGCGTTGTTTATTGTCCACGGGCACTTCTGCGTTCTTTTCCGGTATAAGGCTTGTTTTGCTACTGTTGTAATAGGCGTTTTATTTGAAAGCGATATTTTGTTTACAAGCATTGATGTGAGGAACTCGAATCTTTGCTCAATAGAAGGCATTCCGGATTCGGTTAGCACGTTCTTGATTGGTGTTGTTCGATATGCTCTGAGGGCGAGTCTAATTGCGGCGTGATACTCGGTGTTAATTTGCTGAAGGGATGATTTGCATGATTTTCCATAGATGACAAGACCATAGTCAATTTTAGATAGCACTATTGATTTTAGAATTCTTATGTTGGTGTTGACATGGGAGCAAGATTTGTGAGTTAGAAATTTTATTAAGTTTACCCTGGTAGCTAGGCTTTTTTTGAGTAACAAACAATGGTACTTAAAGCTATATTTATTGTCGAAAGTGACACCTAGTATATTAAGATTACAAACATTAGGTATATTAATATTATTAAAGTTAAGTGTGACCACTTTTGGACAGCTAGTTTTCTTACATAGATACATATTAGAAAATGTCGTACAGGTTTATATTTTGTTAAAATTACGCTTATTTCGTTAAACGCGATGTTGAAAATGATTACAGATAGCGACGATCCTTGGGGGATGCCGTTGTAGAGATCGTTTAAGGATGAATATACGTTATTGGCTCTTGTACGAAATTTTCTATTTGTTAGAAATGATTTAACATAGTTGAAGATTTTTGGACCAACTTTCCACCTTACGAGTGTGTTAGGGATTATATGGATGCCAATTCTGTCAAAAGCCTTCTCGAAGTCGATTGAGAGAATTGAAATGTGGTTTTTCATAGATAATGCGGAAGTAATATATTCGTCAATGTATAATAGGGCATCTGTTGAAAAAGAAATGAAATTAATTTAAATCCGCATACTGCAACGGTGACTTTTTCATAACCACTAAATTATGTATGTATGTACATACATATATGAAATCGAAAAATTTTATTAAATCCAAATATTTAGATATTCAGATACTCTACAATTCACCCATACATCAATTTTGGCCACGTCCACATTTTAAGGGCGTTTTCATCAAAATACCGATTTTGATAACATTTTAAAATTTTTTTTGTAACATCCTCAAACATTCGAAGTTATCGTCGTAGTTCAGTAAAAAAATGCAATACGGCCACGCCTACTTTATTAGAGCTACATACGATGCAGAATAGGGTATCATACGATCCGTTCCAGATGGATTGCAGCTTTTCTGTATGTTTTTAACTGTTTTTAAAACTGGCTTTACACGTGAACGTGAACATTGTTCGTTGTTCCTTCCTCGGTGTACGTACACCGAACAACGAACAACGAAGAAGCATTCACATTTAAATCAGTTCACTCGTTGTATCAAAATAGATAATAACACATTATTGGCTTTCCCAAAAAAAAAAAAAAAAAATAAGAGATCCTGTTGGATCAAACGCTGGTTGTTAGAAAGAAAGCCATTCTCACATATAAATATGCTTAATGAATTTATACTACAACCAGATAACTTCCGAAATTATTTAAGGATGTTAGAAGAAATATACATTGAACTTCTTTATTTGGTCATAAATCATTCATCTTTATAAAAAAAAGAAACGACACTGCAAACGAACGTACGATTAACCGTTGTCGTCATTTACACACACGTTGTTCGGTGTTCGGCTTAAACCGTACACCGAAAATTCCAACCAGCTTTGAGTTCCTTGCCTATGTGTTCGTTGTTTATTCGTTCTTAGTTCGATGTCAGTTTTGTTATTTACACTTTCATTGTTCCGTGTATGTCTAACAACGAACACCGGGTAAAAGAACGAAAGTGTAAATGCACACTAACGGTTTCAATGTTAAGCTCCAGTTAGACGAACATTTAAGTTTTAGTTTCTGTTGAGCTTTTAGTCAAACTGAAACTGACACCCATCAGTTTTCAGTTCATCTATTAGTTAAACGGATGTGTTAATAAGTTTCAGTTCAATTCCCATTTTAGACTAGGTACTGTTGACGGTACAAAGCATTGTATTTAAATTTCTGCGCTTTTTTTTCAATGTGATAATGGTTTTTGCCTTAACTGCCAATAAGTTGTCTACAGTCTTTTCTTCTGAGTGTTAGTAAGAATCCCGCTGGTTTCTTAAAGACGTTCGGAAGCATTCACTTGGTCTGCTTGCATTTTGAAAAGCTGTGCCATGCTCAATTGTGTTTGTAGGAATATGTATAGGTTTATCATAGGTTCTATAGTATGGGAGGTATAACCCCAAGGGGCATCACAATGGATCTACATTGATCTAAGTGTGACGGGTGCAAGTATCTCTTCTCCCGTCAACCCATTAACCTAACCTAATCTTGTGGAATCAGCTCAGAAGAGCATTGACATGCGCCTGTGACGCAGCAAACGCCAAAACGACAAAATCGCCAGACTGCGCGCAGAGTGCCACAGAGCGCGTAGATTGTACCAGCGGTCCAGAGAACAGAGCAACCATGGAGAACTCCATGAGAGATTCATAACCGTCCGGAGAAATCTAAAAGAAAAACATTCAAGAAATTGATTTAAGATCGTCAAATTACCTTATTGTGGTGGAATTGCTGCCTTCGACCTTTCTCATAAGAATATTATTGTTTTTGTACCAGACGTATTTATACCCTTTCTCCTTCTTCACCATTTTCGCCTGCATTAGGCGTTTTTCTTTTTTAGTTCAGAACAGAGCTCCGAACAGAGCCTGAACATGTCGAGCTCTGATTTATTTAAGAAATACGATTGAGCAGTACCTGTCATATGACTGCAAAATTAATCGTCCATTCATGCTTTTTGTCTTCTTAAACACTGAAATAGCGTTTATACACAAATAAAGTTTTCATTTAATTATTAACTACTAATAATTAATTAAAAACAAAGCCTCGAACTCCATTTCAATTGTTCTCGATTTCGTTTTCTCATTGCTTTACCCTCTGCTAAACGTCAAATCCACTGTGCTCGGGTTTTGCTCAGGATGCTCAATCAATTCACGCTGAGCTGATAGAGCGCGCTCTGAGCGCGCTCTAAACGAAAAAAGAAACACGAATCGAGTGCTCTAAGCGCTCTGAACTAAAAAAGAAACACAAACATTTTTTTTGACAACTCAGGCTCTGCTCTGAACTAAAAAAGAAAAACGACTATTAACAACGCTTGTGTGTATTTGGTAAATGCGCCATTGATTACTACGTATATATGCAGAGTTGAACCTAGGTTGAACCTGGATTGAAATTCATATAAACGCGGGTCGAGTCGAAACCGAGTCGACTGGACTCGACTCCACTATTTTTGCTAAGTCGAGTCGAAAATATGTGCAACTACCTGGCTCGAGGAGTCGAACTGACAGATGGCTGCAGTTTGGGTTTTTGGATTTTGAGCGCTCTCTATCAGCTCAGCATGAATTCACTGAGCATCCCGACCAAAACCCGAGGACTCTGAATTTGACGGTTGACAGGAGGTAAAACAATGAAAAAACAAAATCGAAAACAATTGAATTGGAGCTCGAGGTTTCGTTTTTAATTAATTATTAGCAGTTAGTAATTAAATAAATATTTTATTGGTAAGTTAACACTATTTCAGTGTTTAAGAAGCCCAAAAGCATAAATTTTCGATTAATTTTGCATTCATAGGACAGGTACTGCTCAATCGTGTTTCTAAATAAATCAGAGCGTTCGGAGCGTGCTCCGTTCAGAACGCGCTCACCATGTTCAGGCTCTGCTCTGAACTAAAAAGAAAAAACGCCTATTAAGGAATAATGCATGTCATTGTCAAAAAAAATGTTTGTGTTTCTTTTTTCGTTCAGAGCGTGCTCAGAGCGCGCTCTATCAGCTCAGCATAATTTGATTGAGCATCCTGAGCAAAACCCGAGCATGATGAATTTGACGTTTAACAGGGGGTAAGGCAATGAGAAAACAAAATGGAAAACAATTGAAATGGAGTTCGAGGCTTTGTTTTTAATTAATTATTAGCAGTTAATAATTAAATAAATACTTTCTGTTTTGAACTAAAAAAGAAAAACACCTAATGATATTTTTCAGTCATAGTTTCAGAATGAATGGCGGTAATGCCCATCTGTCAGTTCAACTACATTTCAATCCGATTTCGACTCAACCCCTCGACTCGGTGTGTGCAACTACCCAGGTTGAAATCTCAACTCAGTTTCGACTCGACTTTTCAATCCTGCATACATATATGTATACGGGGTAAAGAAAGTTTGAACATTCAGAATGTTGAAAGCGTGCCTCGCATCTATTAGCACGTGGTCAATTTGGTTGGCGGTTTGACCATCTGGAGAGCGCCAGGTTGGTGTGTGGATTCATAGTCTTGGAAACCTAGTGCTATTTATCACCGTACTACTGCTGCAAAATTGATTAGCCGGAAGCCGTTGTCTGTTGTCGTGTCGTGGAGGCTGTGCTTTCCAACTAATCCGCCGAAGATGTTTTCCTTACCGATTTTGGCATTGAAGTCCCAGAGTATAATTTTGACATCATACTCCGGACAGGCTCCGTAGGCTTCGTCCAAACTTCTCCCTGATAGAGTCTTCAGCTTCGTCGGTAGGGGCGTGTGTACATATTATGTTGATGTTTTGGAATGTTGCCTTGATGCGGTTAACAGCCAAGTGATCAGCTCATAGTCAATTGAAGCGCTCAGAAGATGAAGGGCCTAAGGGACATTTTTTTTAAAATTTGCTTTTTTTTCTTACAGATGAAGGTCCTATACGAAAACTTAAATTTCTGTCTTATCTGAACTTCTCTATCGCCTCTAGATTATTATTTAGCAAAAGATGAAGGTGTTATATGCAACCACTTCTTCGCTGATTACTCTTTACTTTTACTTTAAACGCTGATTACTCAAATGTTTGAAAATATCGCTTAGGCCCTTCATCTTCTAAGCGCTTCAATTATCATTGAGCGTAGCGGTTTCCAGCGACGAATCCGCATCCTAACATGTGCAGTCTTAGCACCAGGAGTGTACAATGTAGGTACGTTCCAGGTGCGTACTCTTAGATTATAGCCGGTGGACGTTCCGGCACCACCCTTCAACCTGAACGGCCAGTTCCATTTTTTTTCGAAACGCCTATGACGAGGGCCGGTTTTAAACCGATGTCAGTAACCCGCTTCGGGGATGTGAGTGCTGCCGTTGGCCCAATAAGGGCTTATCCTCCACATCTACAGGCAACGGGAAATCCAAGGAATTATTCTCAATTAGTCTGTGGTAACCGAGATATGCTGGATAAGTACAAATTAATGTGGATTCCAAGACATGCAGGTATACGCGGTAATGCGTATGATCATGCGACCAACATACATACAGCAAACATGACCTACAACGCACAATAAAAAGTAAAATAAGAAACGCTCAAAGGAATGATTGGAAACTATACCTCCACCATTACTCGACGAAAATCAACCCCAGGAAAACACCTCCTGCTTTTCCACCCTCTGCTTTTAGTCAATCACTTCGGCTTCGCCTTGGACACTCTATAGCTACTGACCAACACCTACTAACAAAGGAGTCGCCCCCACTCTGCTCCTCATGCAATATACACATCCTAAACATGGAACACATTCTTGGCTCCTGCTTCTTCTCTTCGAACACGGCAAGTAGTCATCTAAAGTACGACATTTACAAGACATTAGACAATCCATCGCTAGAAAACCTTAATATAATAAATAAGCTTGTAGCACAGCTAAAAAAATATACAGATGTCTCATTCATATGGCAAAAAGTGTCAATGAACACGAAATCCGCAGAAAAAAAGCTTCCTTACGTACGGATGGGCCAGAGTGTATCTACTTACAGCGAGTAGGGACACTCTCCACGTGTTTTTGAAAAATTGTTATCAGTAAGTTCACAGACACGAAAAATAGACGGCAATAGAAAAACGGCAGTGAAAGAGTGATAGAAGATTGGAAAAATTATTTCGGAGAGTAGCACAGGGTGATCCGTTAAAAAAAGCAAAAATTATTTTTCCATACATTTTTATTATATATTAAATAAATGATATGATTCTTGTTTAGGAAGAAACATTAGGTTGCGGATTCAATTCCGACTGACAGTTGTGTTTTTGGCGAATTGCAAAGCAGTAAAACGCATTTTCACGAAAAGTCCAAATTACGTGTAGCCTAAAGTAAAGTATTTTACGCCAGAATTTACCTTTTTCGCTAAAATTTCATATCTGGGCTTCTGACGGAAAGATATAGTAGAAGTGTAAATTTATTTTACATCCGCCCACTATCACGCCTACTTTTTTATAACTTCACTAAATTATATGAAACCGAAAATTTTGTTAAGTCCAAATATTTAGGCATTCAGATTCCCTACAATTCACCCATAGAACAGTTTTGGCCACGCCCACTTTTTGGGGGCGTTTTCATCAAAAAACCGATTTTGATCAAATTTTACATGTAACATCCTCAAATGTTCGAGGTTATAGCCATATTTGAGTACGAAATGCAATTTGGCCACGCCCACTTTATAGAGAGGAGGATAGGGTATCAGACGATCCGTTCCAGACGGATTGTAGTTTTTATGTATGTTTATTACAAGCGATCACACGTTAGAATAAAAATCAATACTTTTGACATGCTTTCGCTTATTGTACGTTTTTGTTGTAGTAGAAATGCATATGTGTAGAGAGTGTCCCTACTCACTGTAAGTAGATATACTCTGGTATGGGCACACAAAAACAACAGGCTATGAGCAGGCAAAAAGCTTTCTTGTCTGTTCATAGCCAGCCTGCTGTGAAGAAAATTTGAGACACTGTTTTGTATGGGAATAAGACATCTGCATATTTTTATACCCTATCCTAAGGGTATATTAAGTTTGACACATAGTTTGTAACATAGAGAAATAATCGACATAGACCCCATAAAGTATATATATTCGTGATCAGCACCAATAGCGAAATCGATTGAGCGATGACCGTCCGTCCGCCCGTATGTCACCGCTTTTTGGGCCTTAAATTTTGAGCTAGGCGATGAAATTTCATATCAGGGCTTCTGAGAAAAAGATACAGTACAAGTGTAAAAAATTTTTAAATCCGCCCACTGCCACGCCCACTTTTTCATAACTTCATTAAATTATATGAAACCGAAAAATTTTGTTAAGACCAAATATTTAGGCATTCAGACTCCCTACAATCCACTCATACAAAAGTTTCGGCCACGCCCACTTTTTGGGGGCGTTTTCATCATAAAACCGATTTTTGGGCCTTAAATTTTTAACTAGGACGCTGAAATTTCATATCTGGGCTTCTGACGAAAAGATACAGTAGAAGTGTAAATTTTTTTACATCCGCCCACTGCCACGCCTAATTTTTTATAACTTCACTAAATTATATGAAATCGAAAAATTTTGTTAAGTCCATATATTTAGGTATTCAGACTCCCTACAATTCACCCATAGAACAGTTTTGGCCACGCCCACTTTTTGGGGGCGTTTTCATCAAAAAACCGATTTTGATCAAATTTTACATGTAACATCCTCAAACGTTCGAGGTTATAGCCATATTTGAGTACAAAATGCAATTTGGCCACGCCCATCTTATAGAGAGGAGGATAGGGTATCAGACGATCCGTTCCAGACGGATTGTAGCTTTTCTGTATGTTTTTATCTGTGCTTGTAGCATTACTTAGTATCAAACTATAATATGTATTAGGTTGTACCACATGAAATGTCCGATTTTCGCTCAGTCGGAAATAAGAAGTTCTCGAGTGAACATTACAAACATTGGGGATGCTCCCATGCTTAGTGCAATCTCCCGATTTCACCGATTTCGTTGGGTCCGATCCCCCGTTGCTCTTAAAATATCGCCGTCAACTAACGTTTCCGGCTTCCCATGGTTCATTTTCGAGGCTGAAATCTTCCGAACCGCTTAAATGTGTCATTAATGTTTTTCATTACCAATGACGCATTATGTCTCATTTTAAATTCGTAAAGGAAGAGTGTTCGATTGAACTGCCGAGAGCATGGTAAATAATTCCTAGCAAAAAAAAATAACGATACTTGTAGCGAACCCAAAAATTCACACGTCAAGCACACATACCACTTTATTTTCTAAAAAAAGAAAATTGATCCTTCTGGCACAGATGTTCACTCGAGAAATTCTTATTTCCGACTGAGCGAAAATCGGACATTTCATGCTCAATCCAATACATACATACATACATACATACATATGTACATATGTACATACATGCATACATACATACATACATATGTATATGCAATTTTTCAGCTAGTGCTTAAAATTCTTGTATTCACATGTAATTTATTTCATGTCAATAAATACTAATAATAATAATAATATTTTGTTATTGAGAGAGTTAAAGAAGATAGTACAGTACACCTCCGATTATCCGTCAGTCGATTAACAGTCACTCCAGTTAACCGTCACACGTCACACACACAATTCAAAATCACAAGCCACTATAAAACAAACCAAAATTACCGACTTCTTATCCCAATCATGATTTGTGATTAATTTTTTTTATAAATATACATACAAATGTGTTCAATTCATTATAATGTTCAATAAAACTTCAGCAAAAAATGAAATTCACATTTCTAGTTTTCTAGTTTTTTTCCCAATCTTGATTAACCGCCTTATTGATTATTAGTCAGGATGTTGGTCCGGTGTCTGACGGATAATCGGAGGTGTACTGTAATAATATTTTTAGCATGTTTATCATATGTTTTCACAATAATTTGAAACATACCTTTCTGTACGAATATGAGTAAGACTGATCAACAAGGAAAGAGGAGTGGTAAATCACATATCGAACCGATGACATCAATCTTAAGAAAGGATTAGAGTAAAGTTTTTGTTTAAGATACACCAAGTACTAGCCAAGATGATTGATGAATTTTGCAAAGATGGTACGACAATACCAATTCCATAAGCCGTGTGGAGTCTAGGTTATGCCTCTCGCTATAGGATATTTGAGCTATCTGCTATATTTGAGGTACATATGTTGGGTTTAACAGTTTGCTCTTATACAAATTTCAATTGTCATTATGGCAACCTCGTGTAGTTCTTGCATAGACATCTATTCCATTTTATTTGTACTCAAAGTCTGTTAAGCGGAGATTCATCATCTTTGGGTTTCACAATATTAATATTGTTTTCTTTTTATTTATAGGAAAGACCGAAGCCACCAAGACAAAATAAAATATCTGAACTAATGGAGCAAAAAAAGCAGGCAAAACTCGAAAAGGAGCGCAAAGCTGTACAGTATAAAAAAAAGCGATTGGAAAAGACAAAGGTTATTAGCAAGAAGACGTCCAGAGGTCAGCCGTTAATGAAAAATCGAATTCAATACTTACTAAAACAAATACAAGAAATGAAACGAAGTTAGTTCTCTTTTAAGCACTACAGTAGTCATTAAGAAATTAAAACACTTTATTGTTCGAGAAAACATGAATAAAACTTTTTGATCGAAGGAACATGGTTTATTAAGTTTTTAATTGAGAAATATTTTTTTTCCAAATTTTTGCTCTTCAATACATATTTATTCTTCTATTCTAACTTTACTTACATAAATTTAAGAACCCTTGCAACAAAATGGCTCAAAATTTTCTGTACATGTTCGAATTTGTTGTCGATGATCTTCTCATAACTCGACCAAATGCGTGCGCTCCAGAGGAGTACCCAACATGTTGTGAATTAACATTTCGTTCGCATGTATTTGTATCGATTTGCGACAAAGAATTCGGAGGCTGTATAGATACAGCTAGTAAAAGTGGGAAATGCTGCCTATTTTCTTTGGAATCACCGATTAAGAAAGCGGATCGCTTGAATCTGCATGTATTCAAGAAAAGAACAGACAAATGCAAATTCCTGATCGGGGCAACAGAGATTCCAGTATTCAAAATCTTTGACAAAGTAACTAACGACTTTTATGTGAAAAATCCCAATTGGGACGCTCATCTTAAGGATCCGAGGGAATCTAAACCATCGACATCGAAAAAGGATAAGGACAAGGCTATTATTGACAATGATTGTGGTGCGGATTCTGGAGCTGTTCGAAAAGAAGAACTTTGTCCCACATACGAGCTAAATAAGAAACTTTTAGCGCTGTCGAATATGACCGGTGGATTACAGACTGGAAATATTGTTTTAATAATGCGTTTGGCATGTATGGGGCCGACAATTGTTTCGCCATTTCCATTTGGAAATCAAGAGACTCCCCCGTGTTGCCCCAAACTGAAGGTAGCATGTAAGAAAGAAGAAGTCAATGATACAGTTATTTGCAAGCGTTATTTCAGTCATAATTCTGAAAAAGGATGCCCCTGTGCTGAATGCGAGGATGATTGTGATAGATGTAAGTACGCATGTACATAATTATGCATATACATGCAATAATTTTTTTTGTTGAAATTGAGCGGCATAATCACCGATTCAACACTTCATTCCATACAGAACCAAATATTGCTCAGACGTAGCAAAACTCGTTAAATCGTTACAAAAGTTTCTTTTTATTGCCCTCTTATAGGCCCAAAGAAGTCTAAAAACGGGAAAGGCAATGGAAACACCTGCCCGAGTACACCCAGAGGTTGTCCTTGTCCAGATTGTGATGAGGAATGTGAACGAGGTATGTACTACATGTGCAATGTTATTTTTAATAGAACGTACCCTTGAAGTATAGAATTAATCTACAGTAGAGCGTCATTAAACCCTATCCTAAGGGTATGTTAAGTTTGATACATAGTTTGTAACATACATGGTGAACTCTTATGAAACAATTGACATTTTAAAATATGATTTTTTTCTATGTTCACCAATCATTAATCATTTCATTCGAACACTGCTGGCACTAATAAGAACAAATCCGTCGTTTTTGAGTCTATTTTGAACACACATACTGTCATTGGCTCATCTTTATAAAAAAAAATAACAAATTTGTCATATGTATATAGTACATAATTGGCCCTTTAAGCCAGCAATTCTTAGCGATTGCTCTGATCGTTATTGTAAAGGGCGTACTGGAAACTCCAGTAGCATCAATTTAAATGGCAAATCGGTTGAAATCAAAACTGGTTTTTAATGAAAACGACAGCAAAAAGTGGTTGTGGATATACACTGGGTTACGAAAAAAGTGGCGCAGTGATACTTTTTCGTATGTTGTTATCATTTTGGTAATATGCGGCTATGTTTTTGCCGAGCTTTATTTGTTTTTAGTGGGTTACTGGTTTAATGGT
This sequence comes from Xylota sylvarum, assembly GCA_905220385.1. Taxonomy (NCBI): domain Eukaryota; kingdom Metazoa; phylum Arthropoda; class Insecta; order Diptera; family Syrphidae; genus Xylota; species Xylota sylvarum. The sequence continues at coordinate 40,678,568 of LR999959.1, forward strand.
TTGTTTGCTAGTTTGCATAATTTCTTTTAATTTTCTTTGTGATGTGCACATCGTATTGAAGAAAACCGTATTGTGTTCGTGTTTTCCTACAGACGTGAGACATACCAAATTTAGCTTCCATGATCCCGTATGTGTTTTATTAAGTTTATTGTTCTGAATTTATTTTAATTTGATTGTTCATTAGTTGTTAGTGATTTTTGTAAAAAAAATATGCAAATAATAGCAGAAGAAGTCGCCTGTGCGCTGGCTTTAGTTGAGGGTGGCCGGGGCGTTCGCTATGCCGATATTATGATAAGAAAACCGGAGAAGACGCTAAAAAAAGCCATTAAAGGTACAGGGAGACCAACTCCTATAAACGGCTTCAAGGATCAGGTTGCCCCGGAGTGACTACTGCAAGGGATAACCGATATATGGTGATTCAAAGTCTTCGAAATCGTCTCTAAACAGCAGTTGAGCTGGCTTACAGACTTCGAACTGTTAGAGGGACAGCTGTGAATGCTCAATCGGTGAGGAGGCGATTAGTAGAAAATGGCCTGAGAGCAAGAAGACCTGCTCGTGTACCGAGACTTTGCTAATCCTCACCGGGATTGGACAGAGGCCGACTGGGGTAGAGTTCGTTCCACTGATGACTCCAGGTTTCGTCTCCGCTCAACAGATAGACGTAGCAGAGTGGGGGGATAATAAGATCAGAGATACTCTTCGACAACAGTTGCCCAGCGGGAAAATTTCTGGAGCGGTTCCGTCATGGTGTGGGTGGAAATTTTCATGCGCGAAAACCCTTCATGGAAGGGTCAGTGACCTCTACGTATAATACCACCAACATTGTGGAGGAATATGTGGTTCTATTCGCACCATTTATGGAGGAAAACTTCTTGCTGATGCAAGACAATGGTAGACAACACGCCGCCAGGTGCGTTACCGAATATTTGCAAGAAGTGGAAATCGACGTAATGGCTTGGCCTGCGATGAACTGAAACATGAATGCCATTGAACACGTTTGGGACCTGCTGAAAAAAAAATTGGGATACGACTTGCTCTTCCAGAGACGCTCAGCGCCCTGAGATCTGCTCTGATCGAGGAATGGGACAATTTGGACGGTACCATCGTAAAAAATTTAATCCAATGTACGCCTCGGCAAATATCTGGTTTGTTAGATGTTCGGAGAGACAAAACACACTATTACAGGAACAAGGACTCGTTAAAAAAAATAATAATGAAAATGTAAAGTGTTAATTTATGAAGTTTTTGTCCATTTTCCTTAATTTATGTTTTATTTCTAAGGTCTTCCTTTTTAATTTTTTTTTTTTCAACATGAATTACTTATTTTTATATTAATAAACAAAACTGTATTAAAAAAAAACCTTTTTCTTCCAACTTGAAGTAATTGCGAAATATCAATGTGCGCCACTTTTTTTGTAACTCAGTGTATTTAAACAAGATTTGTTTTACTTAACATCTTCAGTTCTTGTGCTTGGAGAGCAAAACCTAGTTTTTTTATGATAGGTTTCTACGTAAGAGTACTTTATTGCTCATACTTTTCGGGCAAAAAGAGAGCTTCGGTCAAAAACAGTTATATTTCGTCAACTTTGTTTTGATGCACTAATAAATCCTACGTTTAAAATTGAGTAGACTAGAATAGGGACAGTTGCCCGGGCTTTTATGTTGTGGTTTCATTTTAATTTTAAGGGTTTAGTATACATAGTACAAACATGGGAAGAGGAAATTCATTAAATGTCGGCGAAATGGCAAAAATTGACGCTTTGAAAGAAAATGGGTGCAGTGAACATAGAATAGACAAAAAAAAAAAAAGAAAAAAGCCAGTTTACTTAGGTGGAACTGCAGTTCGGGGTGAACTTGGACCTCCACTAATAAGCCTCTCCTGTTAACCCGGTCATTAGCTAACTGCGTCCAGTTGCGCACTCTCAAGTTTGTTGAGGTCCCCTTCAACTTGTGCGCGCCACCTAAGGCGATGTCTTCCTCTACCGTATTGTGCCTCCGGATTAGATTCGAAGACTACGGGCCGGAGCATTTGTGCCCTCCGGAATATTTCTCTTTTTCGGTATCGTGAATAAATCTTCGAAAGGGAACAAATCAAAACATAAACACTAGCATTGCTTGTGGTAACCCCAAAGGATTAGACTTGTGTCGTAGATTTCTTCTAATATAAATTAATTCACTCTTTCTAAACTTCTCATCATCTTCAAATCCAATCAAGCAACATAAATGTTATTTCTATTTATTGAATGCGTTACATTTATTTATTTTTTGTCATCAAAACTCCTGACAAAACATTCGAACATTATGTACTTCGAATATAGTCCGGTGGAAATGGACTCTCATGGAAATCCACGATGGGTGAATTTAGTTCCCGGGAACAAAAAATATTCGGGGCAAACATTTTTTCCGATAGAGGTGAATATCGCAAACAGGATCTTGTCTGAAATTCTATTCATTAGGCATACTCATCTAACCAAATTTTAGAAACGATTTGGTGTTTTCTGTCTACCTGATCATTTCAGAAGCTTGTTGGATTTAAGCTTGGATATTCGTTTTGTTTAGCTGGACGGAAGTTTTGGCTACCATGGCAGCAATAAGGTAATGATCCGAGTCGATGTTGGCTGCTCAGAAGGTTTAAACATAAAATCGCGACGTAAGATTGCAACGTCATATTAAGGACATTGCTCGTAAGTTTTGTCAAGGAGCTCGTAGAAACATTCTTGAATGAATCATCATCATAAGGGCATATATGGCTTATTTTGGCGAATTTAGCCTTGATGCGGATTGTCATAATTCCATCGCTCACGTGTCAAAAGCTTAAGACTTCTTGCCTAAGTCTGCCGCTTATGACAAATCCACATCCGAATAAGCGCTGTTTTTGCTCTATATAACAATCGCCAAAAAGCCAGTCTGTTGTGTTTATGCGGGGAGAACTAACTACTTAAGACAAACAAGAAATCTTAAGAGAAATCTCTGATTCCCACTTGCTCCCCGGATTTAACCATTATGAAAAATGTTTGAGGAGTTAACACGAAAATGTAGGCACCTCGAGGCCGAAATCCAGCTAATTGAGGCCATCAAAGTCATTTGGGGTGAAATTTCTATAAATTACTTAAAATCTTTGTGCGATTCCATGTCAAATACAAATTTTAAGTTAGTTTTTAATAAAGTGGGAAATAATCGTTATTAAAAAATAAATGCATAGTTTTTTTTGTTGCATTCTACGGAGTAAAAGCAGAATTTCACTGGTATCCCTATTCTATAGACCTACTTTTTTTGGTAGTTGTTTTAGTTCGCCAAAATTAAGTTAGACAAGAAATTGGGAAACATACCGTATGTGTAAGTATATACCGTATAACACTTTTTTTTTATCGTAGGAAGGTAGAAACGAAAGATATAAAGTAAAATAATTCCTAAATAGGTTGATTAAATGTATATAATTTAAACCACCCTACCCATATCGATTCATTCGGTTGAGCGGTTTGTGCGCCTATAGGCAACAAACAGACATATGTATATACATTCTTCAACCCCCAGATATGCTAGGGATGTGTTAAAAAAAATGTATGTCAAGACTAGGGAATAGGCCTGTTCTCTTACGTGAAACGAATTGTTACGAATAGTGTTACGAGTAGTCGTAACTCAGTTCCCTAACACAAAGAAATAGTAAAAGAGAGCAGACACGAGAGAGTAAAAGATTTCCGCCAAGGACGTAACTTAGGAATTGTTACTCAACAAATTTCTGTAGTTATGTAGGTATGTACATAAGTGGTGTGCGATCACTATAGAATCAACTGCCACTTTGGTCCAGATATTTGTTTTTCTCCTAGTTATCAAATTAACTTAGGATGTAGTTTTTATGTGGTTTGGAAACATGAAATCCTGAAGATTCTTTCGTCTTTCTCGTATTTCCTTCATCCTGATACATGACATTTCAGTTGTGCTTAGATTTTGGTGTTCGATGTGTTCCCTAACTTTCTGCAAATTATCGTCATTCTCTAAGAATTATTTCCCACTCTTAGGAACGTGTGGTTTTACAAACCAAGGATGCGTACCAAAGACAATAAATTTGATGATAAATATTTTATTTTAAGACTATCAATGCCTTCATTGACTTTCGACGTAAATTTTTTTGTTTTTGAATGAAGCTGAAGAAGAAGAAGCTAATCGACTGAGCTTCTCTTTCTGAATCTGATGTACTTCATCGAACCTGTGCTGCTCTTTCACTTCTACCAGTTTCTGGACTTATATGTAGCTCAACACAGTGCACTTCTAGGATGTTATTAATATCACTTAGCTCCAAGTTTTAGCAAGTTTTCTGGACTGAATTTAGGAGTGGCGTCCCCAATATGTTCAACATACTCCGGCAATTATGAGATCCGCAATGTTGTACTTACGCCAAAACTCCCAAAGATTGAGTTTATTAGGCCCATTGGTACTTTCTAATAATTGACGTTGAAGTCCAGATAGGGGACTATGTAGGGGGAATGACTAGGAATAGTATTATGGCCGTTTAGGATGCTTGCGTGGCCCATATTTCCACGAGCCAGTTGCAAGGATTCCCTAAGCCGTAATGCTGCTTTAGCCGTCATCAGCTTCCCAAAGACATCAACAGGAAGAAGATTAAGTAAAGTTTCTAATGCAGCTGTAGGAGTAGTTCTAAGGGCGCGCGTTATGCAGACGCAGGATAGCCTTTGAAATTTCTCAAGTATTGCGATGTTGCTTTTTTTGTCCAGTGCCGTCCACCAGACTAGTACTCCGTACATAAGGATGGGTCTAACGATTGCCGTGTATATCCAGTGGAAGACTCGGGGCTGGAGACCCCATTTTGTGCCAGGGCTTTCCTACATGAATAAAGGGCAATCGAGGCCTTCCTGGCACGGTCCTGTAAATTCAGTTTCCAACTGAGTTTTCTATCTAGAATAACCCCCAAGTATTTGGCGTGATCTGCGAATTGTAATTCAATACTCTTGAGTTTTGGAGGAGTTATATGTGGTACTTTATACTTTTTTGTGAACAATACGAGTTCAGTCTTCGACCGACTAACTCCAAGACCGACACTATCCGTCCACCTTGCTAATTTATTTAGAGCAGACTTCATTAGGTCTCTAACTGTAAGAAGGAACTTCCTTGATATCGCTATGGCTATGTCGTCCGCATACGTTATGACACTGAACCACTCTTTACCCAAGGTTAAGAGTATCTCATTCACTACCATGAGCCACAATAGTGGTGATAGTACTCCACCCTGTGGGGTGCCCCTGAACAACGACCTTCTGGTTAGACAGCACCTTCTGGTAAGGCTGAATTCATTGCTCCTGTGGTTGCGTCCACCATCTGATCTACTTCAGATGGTGAATGCGGGCTAAAGCATACCTGTTGGGATGACTTCTCAACTTTGTATTATAAATATCCCAATCCGTTCTCCTTGGGTTCCTAAAGACAGATTTTGAGGGAGTACTGAAGTCAATACCGAACTGTATAAAGCGGTAGGCAGAGAATGACACATCGTGACAAAGGTTACGTCTATGACTTCCTGCCTATTGTTAGTAATACATAAATGTGGGATCTGATCCCTTATTACAAATTACGAGGTTAGTTTCCATTAAGTAATCAAATAGACACTCATCGCGGATATTAGTATCGATGCTGCCCCATGCTACATGATGAACGTTAGCGTCGCTACCCATGATAAGAGGGTGGGTCATCCTTTTCGGCTTGACTGATCACTTTCCGTATAATGTCTGGAGGTCGAAGCCCCGTTTCATCATAGGGCATATACGCAGAAGTGATCCACACTGGTTTCTCCTTGCCTCGTTCCAGACTGCCATAGACAGTCAGAATCGCTGAAATTGGATAGAAGAAACAAATTAAGGTTGTTCTTGTCGAGAATACAGGCCCTGGGTTTACCTAGTTCTTTAGCAAAGAAAACCGTATAATTCTTTGCCCTTAATCCCGCTATGCTATTGTCCCTTAGGACCCATGTTTCCTGGATGAGGGCAATATCTTCTCCGCTTTCTTGTAAGCGGAGCAACAGATTAGCAGAAGCTGCTTTTGAATGGTGGAGGGTAATTTGTATCAACCAAAGCATTAGCGCTAATTGACGCAAACGCCTCTATTACTCTGGTGTTACAGTCCTCCGAATCGGTTCACTAGGACCAAGAGGTATACACACTTTAGGCCGAGTTGGAATTACGGCTTTAGGAATAGCCTTAAGTTTGGCTTCAGGCCACCGAATTCTCGTCGCTGCAGATTAATTGTTTGGCACCAGTCTGATGCCAACCGCCATCCTTAAAGGTCGGCGGTGCTAACGTGGGGTTAGCCAGGCAGTGGGAGAGGATGCCCGAAGACGTTTGTGCCTTCAAAAGCCTCCAGTTCCCCACTGATACGACCTTCCTCGTCGCCCTGGTCAATGACCCCAAAATTCAGATGGTCCTTTGCGACCTCGTTGAAGGGCCTGGAAACCGGAAAGGTCTTTTTGGCCTTCTTCGGGGTCTTGGAAGGACCCTCCTGTGACCTGCGTCTCTTGGAGCCCGGATTCCTTCTGACTTCAGAACTGGTTGAGGGTCTCCCCGATTCGAGTTGACTCCTCCGCCGGTTATGAATTGGGAGCCTTCCCGTAACGAGCTGGCTTCCCCTAGCAGCCAAAGCACTTGAAGGAGCTCGTTAGAGACTGATTTAACCCCCTTTCGTTAGGCATATAAAAAGTTTTTAGTTTTCCACATGCAGTTTAAGGGTTTTAATGTAGAGTGGCGATAACCCTGTTTCAATGGTGATCATGTAATTAGGTGTGGTCTTAGGTAGCTGAAAACATCTTTTCACATAATACCTTTGCAGTTTTTCTACAGTTGCATACTTTTCATATCCCCAAGTTTGAGCTGCATACATCATTACAGATTCAGCCACTGCTACAAAAACTTTGTATTTCACGCTGTGTGATACAATTTTGTTTGAAAAAATCGTTTTCCAAGTTGCACTTATTGCACTTTTGGCTTTAATCAGTTTATCCTTTAGGTGGGTTTTGCATATTCAGATTACTGGTTATCGTAACACCAAGGTACTTATAAGATTTCACTATCTCGATTGGTTTTGTACCATAATGTCATTTCTCCCTTCTAGACGTCCTACCAGACCCGTTTTTGATGATCATTACTTTTAACTTGTTCAGATTCATCGTCAAATTCCACAACTGGCAGTACAACTCAAGTCGATTGATCATATTTTGCAAGGTTTTCATCAAGCAAAGAGAAGAGCTTTAATCAAGGTTTCGGCAAATTCTATTCCACCCGGTAGATAGTCTATCAAGTCGTTGATAAATAGGGCAAAAAGATATGGGCTTAAGAGTATCCTTCTGAAGTCTGAAATTTCAAATCCGTTCCATACAGCTGATCGATTGTCCTTATAGATATTTTCCAAAACCAGCGTTTCCAGCGTTGTATAGCTTATAAAATAAAGCTCTTCTGACCACTGTATCGAAGGCCGCCTTGAAGTCGACCAAAAACACGTACAGTTTCCTCTTTTGGTCGATGAATGTTCCAGCGATACTTTGCAATAAAAAAATGTTATCAGTGGTCGAGTATCCGATTCGGAACCCGGCCTGAAAGTCTTTGAGCTTCTTACAATGATATATCCATTTGCACAGGTGATGGCTTAATAGGAATGTAAACACCTTGTAGGAAGCGTTGAGGAGGGATATCACACGATAATTGTTTGGATCTGATATGTTTCCTTTTTTGTGGATCCGGGTATATAATGGCTTCCTTGAATTGTTGCGGTATATTGCCTGTTTCCACAATTTTGTTAATAGCCTTTGTTAGTTCTCCGATTAGTTCATCTGTGGCATATTTACAGAATTCCACAGCAATTCTATCAGAGCCTGGTGCTTTTCCATCGTTCAGTTGATTGGTTATACAGCGTACTTCTTCTTGTATGAAAGGAGTATCTAATATATCATTAGTATATGACGGTACTGCGTACTGTATAGGCCGTCATATATCTTTTATACCCGCAATAACATCCACCACTCGCTCTTCCTCTTGTACTCAGCTTTACTCCTGGGATGCAAATTGAAATTTTTAAAACGATTGATATACCTATAATTCATAATTTTCTTCCACTACAAATGTTTCATATAGAAATACTATATCATAATTATTAGATTGTAAAAGTTTTACATGTAAGGACTTATTACTAAGGCCAGCTACATTATAGCTTAATATTTTATATTTTTTTGATTCTTTATTAGTATTTTTATTTATATACCCTATGCTAATGTAGAACTCTAGTATGTCTTTATGGAAGATGTCCTTACTAAGCCGCTTCCACTTTGACCACTAGGTGTCACTGCGATTTGACAGGTATTAGCGTCCGCCAAGTTAAAACACAGCTGATTGCTTAAATTCGTCTGGTACAGATGATTTAATTCTAAAATTCCATCCGCAGCATTGTTGATCACCGTAGTAAATATATGTAAAAGTTTTTCATCCTTCTTTTGCCCGGCCCATCCCATCGCACTTCCAGAAGAGCGGTGATATCTGCCCCCGCTAATTGTTCGGCAGCACGTGGCCTGTTTATGGCCCGAACATTCCACGTGCCCTTTTTTCGTTTTGCAGGGTCGTCAACGCTGAATCTGTTCTTTTCCGAGGCTTTTGGTCGTTTCGGAACTAATATTTTTTTTCGTAGTAGGGAAGTTACCCCTACGCGAAACCCCCAGCCTGGAGGACCAGTTCCCTTTTTATATCTCTAGGACGAGGGCCCGGATCTTCCTGAGTCAGTAACCCACTTAGAGGGTGTGAGCGCAGCCGTTGGCCCATTAAGGGTTCACCCGCCCCCGTGTCTTTTCCAACACACCCTGGCTCAGTATTGGAGATCCCTATAGACCTGGGATTCAAGTATGTCGAAGCAGCTCATATAGGGATAATCACTAATAGTTCGGCCTGACTGGAACTGGTAGACGCCACCGGTAATTCCATGTAGGGAACTCGTCCGCTGCCGCCTAGATCGAGAGGTAATACCTTAGTGAGATAACGCAACTCCCCCTCTCGTCTGCTACCACCAATGACGTTCCAAAGGCGTTGGTTACTCAATCTCCAGTCGAGGTACTAGGAATCCAGCAGCCACCATCGGAGATGTGTGGAGTAGGAGTTGATAGTAAGATGCTAGCGTGAGAGCGCTTGTGCCTGCCATATATTCGCATCACTACCCTTTGGCCGCCCTTCGAAGGTTTTAGTATGCATATATCATACATATACGTATGTACATACATACATACATATAAGTAGGTATAGACACATGTAAGTATAGATATCAAGGTCGTTTTTTTTTTTTAATGAAAACGCTTCCAAAAATTGGCGTTGCCGGAGATATATGTACATAGGTTGAATTGTAGACAACTCAAGTATCTATGTAAATATCGATTCCAGTTTGAAATTTTGAAAAAAGGGTTGGCTGTGGGCGGATTTTAAAATTTCTGACACTTATAGTGCTTCTGTTTCTTAAGCGCCCAGATATGAATTATATTCTCCTAGTTCAAAATCCAGGGTCCAAAAAGTGACATGCAAACAGAGGGACATGGCTCAATCGATTTCTTTATTGCTACTGATTAGGTACTAGACATGTTTATACGTACATATGTATATACTATATAGGGTTTATCTCAATTACTTAAGCCCGTATGATACTACATTTTTTCCGCATTTTTATTGCTCTGAAAATGAAGTTAGAGCAGTACGCAAAATTACCTACTGAAATTCCCATTTGGTGTAAGTGTATACGCACTAACCTTATAAATGCGAAAATGTAAAAAAAAATGCATTAAAAATGTATCTCAAACTACATTTTTCAGCCACTGGCAGCATTAAAGTTATACGTTTGCCATTTGTGCCTGTTTTGCTGTCTAGCTGTATTTGAAAATAAATTGTGACTCATTTGATTTGTGTATGTTGCTTTGCAAAGTGATTGCTTTCCTTTTCTTAAAAAAACGTGTTTTCTTTTTTATGCAAAGCTGAAAACTAATGTATTAAAAATGCGGAAAAAATGTAGTGTCATACGGGCTTTATCTATGTTACAAACCATCTGTCAAACTTAATACACCCTTAGGATAGGGTATAATCACGTATAATCATTAAGACCAAATATTTGGGTATTGAAATTAACTATAATTCACCCATACATAAATATATGGCCTTTGAGGGTGTTTTCATTAAAAAATCAATTTTGATGAAATTTTGGAATTGACATCTCAATTCTAAAATATGCCACGTTATTTGGGCTGATGGAAAGGAAGAAAGATATGGTATCAAACGATCCATTCCAGATATAGATTGTAGCTTTACTATATGTTCTAATTTATCTTTGTGCAGTGAAAAAAAAAAAACAAATGGAATCGAATAGTATCGCATAGGTTATTGATAATTGTCAGAATCAGCTGTAACAGAAATAAACATTGGGCCTTACAACAACGAATCATTAGTCGTGACTTAAAAAATCTAATCCTTTTTAGTATTGTTCGTGCTATTAAATTAATACATTGGCATTACTCTGGTCTTTAATGACATATTTGTAAAATTAAACATGACTTTCTGTACATTAAAATTTAACTCCTTACTAGCAATAAAGCCAACTATTAAATTCGTTATTGGTACACACATTGATTATACTTAAGCCGTATACTAGATTTGGTTGTTAGTAAGGCCCATTGTGTTCAATGAATTGTTTTCAGTTATCGTTTAGCAGTCTTTACTTCAGCGTTTTTAGGTTTCAAGGTTCGAATTTCAAAAAAGACAAAAAAGTTCGTTCACAGCTCTACCTGTCACCTCTCGAAAGCAAAAACCTCCACTGAGAAACCTAAAAAAAAAATATTCGAATATTGAACGTGAATACAATTTTGACTGCTGCCTTTTGCATTATATCGGGCTAATTTTTTATATGAAGAACTAAAACCAAACACAAATAGTAGATTAGTAAACATGTTCTTGTGTTACTCAAAAAATAACAAATCCGTGGCTTGTAATTATTATACTTATTTTATTATTAGTGTAGCGTTTTTAATTTTACACAGATTTTAAAAATATTTTTTCGATTATAACTGACGGTTTGATTCTCTGAATAACTTGATTTCTGATTTATAAACAAACTTAGGTCTTAGATCGGATTATCGACGCTCTACTGTATTTGTTTTTGTTTTATTTAATTTTTTTCTGATGAAAATTACAGAAAATACAATTAGTATCATTCTGCAAAGCAGAAATTTCTATTAAAGACAGCGCGGTCATTTCGAGAATAGCTTGCTATCAAAAGTGTTTACTCTTGTGCTATTTCCAATGCGTTGGTACGAAAGAATATGCATGCTTATAAATATTGAAATATTTTGTTCGCTTTGTAGCAGTCGAAGGTTTCCGCCTCCTTCTGCTAAAACCCATTTGATTGAATCAACAATTAAATCAGTCATTTCATCCCTTAACTCAGTTTTATCTTATACTCTTGTAGATTAGGTTAAGGAGATTACTTACTTACTTAACGGGCTCCAGACCCGTGAAAAGTCTCTGCCTGAGAACCGGCAGTTTCAATCCCGGAAACGTTGCTGCCAGTTATCTAGACCAAGCGTTCTGGCTTGTGCGATAGCTTGGTCCTTAAAACGGAGGTTCGGTCTTCCTTGTCGTCTTGAACCGGGGGCTGTGATTCCATTCGCTCGATGTAGCCGATCCGGTGTAGTCAACATGTTTTGGCTTTTTGGACTACATCCACATCTTGGTACAGCTCATAGAGTTCGCGGTTGTATCTACTCCTCTATTCGCCCTCCTCGCATACGGGACCGAATACTCAACGAAGAATTTTTCTCTCGAAAGTATTCAAAATCTGCTCTGCTTTCCTGCTTATCGGCTCCATATAGCAGAACTGGTAGGATCAAAGTTTTGTAAGTGCCTTCCGTGTTCACACCTGCCCTGCGCACTATCTGTTCCAGCACGCGATTGATAGCGCATCTCCTTGCCGAAATCCGGTGCATGTTTGGAATAGTTCGGAAGAATTGATTCCGAATTGCACGTTGCATCTCGTGTTTTCCAGCGTTACGAGGCATACCTGAAACAATTTAGCCGGGATCCCGAATTCGGCCATCGCCTTGTAGAGCTCAAGACGATGAATGCTATCATATGCGGCTTTGAACTCGATGAAGAGGTGGGTGAGTCTCGACTTGAAATTCGTTGCTCTTTTCCAGGATCTGCCTTAGTCTGTCGGGCCGGAAGCCGCACTAGCACGTGCCGATTAGTGCGCTGCAGAAAGGCGTCAAATGTTCACACGTTGGATAGGATCTTACAAAACATATGATCGGATTTCTTGAAGATGGGGAATATAGAGCTGATAGTTCAGTCACGGAACATGGCTTCATCCACCCATACTTGGTTGAAAATTTGGTGCACGCACTCTACCAAAGCACCACCACAATGTTTGAAAAGTTCCGCTGGTAGACCATCAGAGCCGGCGGCCTTGTTGTTCCTTAGCTTTTTGATAGCCCAGCCGACCACTTCAAAACTGGGAGGAGCTTGCGTTCTGGGCTTAAATCCAGCTGCCAGTTGATTGGCTTTCCTAAAAAACATCCGGATGTTGTTCTTACCGCGGGACTCTTCGATATCCTCGAGTTGGGAGACTGAGTGGGCGCTTTTCTTCTTACGCAGGATCTTCTTCTCCCTTCTTCTGGCTCGATACTCTTCTCTCGCTGCCCTTGTTTTGCGTTGCAGCGCTTGCAAGTGTGAATTTTATGTCACCTTTTTCCGGCGTACGCATTCATCATCATACCAAGGGCACTTTTTGGGTGGTGGCTGGTAGCCTTTGGTGGTATCTGCTACCCCTTTGATCTCGCTTCACTGGTTCCACAGATTGTTGGCGTTTGTGGATGGTGAATGCACAACGGAGAGTCTCGCTCAGGCGCTCTCTGTAGGCTCTGGTTACTCCAGTCGTGCTAAGGCTTCCAACGTTGAATTTCTTTTTCTGCGCGGTTTGCAGCCTCCTACCGTTTGGATAGTCGAGCTCTGAATTTGCGTGTCTCGAATCTATTAGCACGTGGTCGATTTGGTTGGCGGTTCGACCATCTGGAGAGTGTCAGGTTGCTGTGTGGATTCGTAGTGTTGGAAACCTAGTGACACTTATCACGATCTGCTGCAAAATTGATTAGCCATAAGTCGATTTTGGCATTGAAGTCACCGAGTATGATTTTGACATCATACTCCGGACAGGCTCCGTAGGCTTGATGCGGATCAGAGCCAGGCGATCGCTGATCGACTTAATGTCAATTATCATTAAGCGATTTTCCACGACGAATGCGCATCCTAACATGTGCAGTCTTTTGTGGCAGCTGTAATAAATGTCGCAATTTTTCATTTTTGGATATCTGATCGTATCTCCTGTATCGGGGTAATATCTGCCTTGTACCGCGTGAGGACAGATTCAAGTTTTTGAATAGCACCAGGAGTGTACAGTGTACGTACGTGAACGTTCCGCGTCGTGGTATTAAATGAGGGGGTCCGTTGTCCGCGGCTGGTATCTCTCTTATAACTAATTTTTTTTACGTGGTAAGGAAGTTACCCCGACGGCACAACCCCCAACCTAAAGGGCCATTTCCATTTTTTGAAACCCCTAGGATGAGAGGCCAGTTTTAAACCGATGTCAGTAACCCGCTTCGGGGATGTGAGCGCTGCCGTTGGCCCAATAAGATAAGGAAATTAGGTTCAGTTGCGTCCTACGTTGTGCAGCTTAACGCGGACCTCCAAATCCTATACGGAAGAGAAAATGTTCGTGACAAAGTACTTATAAGCTATGATCTAAGAATACAAAGAGAAAACAAAGATATCTGGATTTGTACGTGGAATGTTTCAACTCCTAACAGACGAACTCTGAACAAGAAGTGCGATGGGATGGGCTCGCAAAAGCAGGATGAGGAACAATGGTATTTATTATGGTGCCTACTACGAAAACAAAAGCAGGGGATCCCGAGATCAGAGACTGACTTAAGCGAGAAGTTCTTTACCTTAGGCAGCTGATGGAAATACGCATTGAGATGAAAAAGGCCAACATAAATCAAATGAGTGCCAATCGAGTTCTCAAAATGTAGATAAATGACGCTACCAAAGATCAACATAAAGGAAATTTGGTGGTTTGCAGATCACCAGATCACCGCAATAGATGCCAGACATTACCTACATATGTATGTATTTCTGGATGTTCCGAAGAGCAAACACAAATACAAACACAAACATAAACACACAGACATTGCAGTCATAACATTATCTCGAGCAGGAAGAGAGAGCGCCAGTAGCAGCACTTCCAGAAAACCGCATCGGTGAAGAAATGCAGGTCTTTACGTGTGCTATTACCTCTATCTGCTGCTCCACGGAATCCGAGGGCCTACATCCTTCTCAAACTTAAAGACAGTAGATGTGCTTACATTCAACTATTATTCCACTCAACTTGCAGAACCAGATAAAGGAAGCTTCCGTTTCTGATTTATCTCATTAAGATCTGTTCGCAATAATATTGGCTTTTGCCAGTTGTTGAATCCACTACGTCTCTGGGAGAAGCGCAGAGATAGTCTGGATGAAGATATAAAATAGCAGTTGGAAAAATGTCGGGGACTGTATGACCAACATAGTCTATGTCTGCAACAACTACTTGATAGTTCTCGAGAAATGAGTGGTTGAGGTGGGAGGTCAACTCCTTAATCATTATGGATTACCCCAGCCCTTAGTATGTGAGACTTCTGTCAACCTCAATTACTTAAGAGAAGTGTCGTATGACATAGACGACTTATAAAACCACCCACTTCTTAACTATAATCAGAAGAACGTTTATAATAAAATCATTCAAAGCTTCATATCAGCAGAACATTTTTTTCTTGGACGCTCCAGGCGGGACGGAAAACATTTTTTTCATTAATTTGTTGCTTGCTAAGATAAAAACATTGAGATCGCTTCGTCTGGAATAGATGCAACACTTTTGCAAGTCCTCTTTTCAACATACATAAGTAAAGTTTTATCCAAGGTTATAGTCTGGGATTGGATTGGGCAGACGTTGTTAGTTTTTTTAAGGGCGTTTTGTGCTAATGAGATAAGGGCTTGCTTAAAATCATCCTATTTGTGGCCTCCCTTTAGGCCGTTAGCAGTAGTATCTTAAACACACAGAAAGTTACAATCCATGTGGAACGGATGGTATAATACCATATCCTATTTCCTTTGTATCAAGCCTACTAAAGTGGGCGTGGCATACAGATATGAGATTTCATCCCCTTAGCTTAAAATTTAAGGCTGGAAAAGTGGTGACATACAGACGCACAGACAAACGGACGAACGGACGTACGGACGGATGAACGGACAGACATGGCTCAATCATCTTTGCTACTGATCACGAATATATAATACTTTATAAGGTGTATCTTGATTATTTCTCTATGTTTTATAAACTATGTATCAAGGTTAATATACCCTTCGCATAGGGTATAAAAGGAATATGAGGGTTCATTTAGGACATGGGTGGGACGTGGGTGATGAAGAGTGTGCGCGGCTTGATAATAGAAATAGACGACGGAAATATAGAAGAAGAAAAGGGAAAAATATAAATTTCCACAGAGGGCTATATATATATAACACCAACAAAATTATGACATAGAACTCTATAGACACAGCAAGGTAGTAGATATCGATGAAGTGGTGCATCAACCGTTGTAATATTTGCATATTCTAAACTCCCCATGTATTCACACAAAATAATATTGAAGGTAGGCTCTCTTATAATGCTCTTAAGGAATTTAAACCCAAATGTGCAACGGAACCAGGTTGCAGATTACAATCTATACCAGCTGCGGCTAAGGGGAGAAACATTCTTTGGTGGCGTCGTCCTTGTCTTCTGTCGTCAACGGTGAATCTGTCCTTTTCCGAGGCTTTTCGTAGTTTCGGAACTAATATTTTTTTCCGTGGTAGGGATGTTGACCCGACGCGAAACCCCCAACCTGGAGGACCAGTTCCCTTTTTATATCCCTAGGACGAGGGGCCGGATCTTCCTTAGTCAGTAACCCACTTCGAGGGTGTGAGCGCAGCCGTTGGCCCATTAAGGGTTCACCCGCCCCCATGTATTTTCCAACACACCTTGGCTCAGTATTGGAGATCCCTATACACCTGGGATTCAATTATGTCGAAGCAGCTCATATAGGGATCGAGAGGAAATGCCTTAGCGAGAAAACACTTCGCCCTCCTCTCTCGTTTGCTACCACCAACGACCTTCCAAAAGGGTAGGTTACCCAATCTTTAGCCGAGGGTCTAGGCATACAGTACCCACCAACGCGGAGGTAAAGTAGGAGTTGATAGTGAGAGTCGTAAGGTGAAAACGTTTGTGTTCCCATATTCCGCATCACCACCCTTTGGCCACCAGATCTCTAGGCAAATGGAAAAAAAATATATAATCTGGTATACGTCGGCACAACTACCAATAAGCGCATTCATTCGGGACTCTCCAGCTATGAGCTCTCAGACAAATGGACGGCTAACAATTTAAAAATAAAGACTTGGAACGCTTGCCTTAGGCCTCTAAGTTTGGTTCAATGTGCAGATACAGAAAAAACTACAATCCGTCTGAAACGGATGGTTTAATACCCTATCTTTGTATCAGGCGTGGCATACTGCATTATTACTACGATAACTTCGAAGGCTTCAGGATGGTACATGCAAAATCAAAATGAATTTGTTGATAAAAATGCGCCCAAAAAATGGGCGTGGCCACACATCTGTGATGTATGGATGAATTGTAAACAATTCGAATACCTAAATGTTTGGTCTTAATAAAATCTTTCTGTTTCACGTGAAATAGTGAAGTTATGAAAAAGTCGGCTTGGTAGTGGCGCGATTTAAAAATTATTTTACACTTGTACTGCTTGTCTTTCTCTAAAGCCGAGATTTAAAATATCATCCTCCTAGCTTAATAAACCCACCTCCCCTTTTACCGCTGGTCCTCGCGGCACTATTCTCGGCTCATTCGTGTTGGCAGTCTGCTGTGCTGCGTTTCGTGGTTGCTTCTGTCTTCGCTGCTCTTTCATAATGATTGTCGCAGTGTCGCTACCTGCTTCACAAGCCTCTTCGCTGCTCATCATATGTCTGGTGAAAGTGTTTGGGGTTAAATTCGCCAGTTGGCTTAACAGCAGGTGCTGTTCTTCGTAATATCGTGATCAGTGGAACATATGTGTTCATTCTCCACTGCTTCCGTGCACGTTGTACAAAGGATCTCACTCAGGTAAAAATTCAGCTCCCTATGTTTCCTATTAATCCAGGCGTCTATATTGGGTATCAATCTCTGTCTACCTGCTTTTATCAGCGTGACACCCTCTATCCTGCCATTACGAAAAAGCTCCTCAAATACAAAAATTGACCGTCGGACACGGATTAAACAGTAGGCCCCTTCCATTCGTGTAAAGAATATAAACACTACGAATGGTTGTGAGAAGCTAGGCCCTGGGTGCCATAAACCTGTCGCGTCAAATGTTTATATTTTGTATCAGAGCAGCCTGATTTTTAGAGCACCTAAAAAATGTTACCTGTCGTGTAGGGAACAGTTGTTTCTAAAAACAGCTGATTTATTTCGATTCTTGTTTCTTGGTGTGTTGTTTCGGACCTGCAAATGTTGAATTCGAAATGAAATGTTTAGTAAAATACAGCGATGATTGTATACTATTTTTTTACAATGCAAAGCAAAAAACAGCAGAAATAATTATCAAAATTATGTACTACCAAAACCATCAATGAAGTTAACAAAAATAGAAACAAATTGTATCACATATAGTAGTTTTTCGGAAAACATGGGGAAAAATAACGAACGACTTTGCTGGGTAACCGGTCACAAAGGTGTGCCGGAAAATGAAAGATGATGAGATTTTTGGATCCTCCATATTTCCTTTGTCACTGTCCACCATTTTGCCACATTAAAAATTAATTAGAACTTAGACTTAGGACTTAGAATAACTTTCTGGCAAGTCCGTAAATGACTTGCACTTATTCGTTAACGCCTCGAGATGACTTGAAAATGCATAGGTTTTTATAGGTTTTATACTATGGGGGTCATAACGCATAGAGCATCACAATAAATTTACATTGATCTAAGGGCAACGGGTGAACGATTTTGTCTCATAAATTCGCGGCGAACCCTGCCGCGTAAAAGGAGTTTGAGAAACCTTAATCTATCTATGACTAATATTAGTTATCCAATCAGATATATTGCAGAGTAGCATACAACTTATTACTACTGATTTTTAGTATATACGATTCTTTTGACTTTAATTGTAATGATTGATTTCACAATGGATCACTGTTCTTATGCGTGTTTTATCGTTATAGCTAGGGCCATTGCTGTTCAAAAATTGAAACATCTCGTGAAAAAATATGGGCCTCCTGAATAATAAATATAAAAAAAAAAAACACATTAAAAATAGAAAAAAAATATAAATCACCAATTATAAGGGTATGTTCTACCTCTTAGTCAATTATCACAGACATGTATGTACTTATGTTCTCTTCATTGTAGACGAAAACGAAGACGAGGACGAGTTATCGGATATAGTCATGAAACCATGTATTATATGTCCCTCAAAGCCCGAGTATGGACCTGAAAAGTACGATGAATTTGAAGCAAACTTGAATGGTAGCGGCCTTACAATCCGTGTTCTAAAGGATAGCCATGTTGTTGAGGACGTTTGCGAAGCCGAGCGTGATGAAGACATTGAAAATTGCTCAATGGGAGCAAAGAAGGGTGCATCTCATCTTTGTGATAATTTAGATGAACTCATGAAAACCAACCCCGCAATTCGAAATCATATTGACCGAAGAACAGGAGGCAAGATTACTAACAATAAAAGTCTGCCAATTGTTAAGGGTAATATAAAGTACTCAGGAAATGATTCATGCTGTGGGGATAGTATAAATGTACCGCTTTTGAATAAATTACCATCACCAAAAAATGTGGACTCGTATCGTAAGACACCTGAAAGCATTAGGAATTGTTGCTTCCAAGTCCAACCGAATGATATAGATAACACATTACGTGGCATAAACGCAGCCGCAAAGAAGAAAGGAATAGAGGTAAGTTGTCGCGTTTGTGTGCGCTTATTGCGGTCTTAAGTAGTGCAACAACTTTCATTTTATCGTGTCATGCAAACAAACAATGAGGACTTTGAGTCTGGTAGTTGCGCAATATAATTTCCCTATTTCATAATTGGACTACTTTAGGCAATGATATTATTGAGAATGTCACTTCAATGGAAGAGCACGTTTTTAACACGATAAGACCGTTTAGCGCTAAATATAGTTTATCAAGCTGGTATTTCTATTTATTTTTCTGAAAGGTGGTAAATTAATATCGAAAAGAATGCATAAACGCAGAAAGTAGAGTTAGGATAGTTCCATATGCTGTTTTACCGCATTCCTAGAAAAAAGTACTACATATTTTATTTTGTAACAGTTGAATAAAAACAGCAATCTTTGAGTTTCTGTATGGTGGCGTAAGTTGCAAATTGATGTAGAATTCTTTTTTTTGTGGCTATATGTAATAGCAAGGACTTGCTTTTAGAAATGTCAATCCCTCGTTTCATCAATTGTTTTATCTACTAGTACTAGGATAGCAGTCTCGGAAAACATAGCAAGGATAGTGCCATCTTCTTTTGATACACATCACGAATATATAACAGATAGAGAAGCGACCCGAGTATGGTTCTTTGCGGTACGGCTGATTCTTTCTTTGAGCTTCGAGTATATTTGCTTTCTAACACGAAGGAGTCTATTTCCGAGATATGATTTTAGGTAGAATATCATATACGTAGGCTTACGGGGAGAACTTGTCGTAATTTGCATTTCAAGCACCTTTATCAAAGGCTTGCGAGACGTCAATGAATACCCTTGAGCATACCTTTTTTACTTGCACCTATACCTATGTGGCAAGTATTGGTTTTGTGAAAAATTTCGATTTTAATCAAACTTAAAATTACTATGATGGAGAAGTCCAAAAAAATACGTCCGCCAATTCCGTCTGTCTGTCTGTCTGTCTGTCGGTCTGTCTGTCGGTCTGTCTGTCGGTCTGTCTGTCTGTATATTCAACTGCAGCCTAAACGACTGAACGGATTTGCTTCACACTTCATATCTGGGGTCTGTGGGTTGATCCCTAGAGGCGAAATTGAAATGTTCATTCTAACGTTAAAATTAAGTGTACTTAAGGGCCAATTTTACTAAAAATGGATTTTCTCGAAAACGGCTCCAACGATTTTGATAAAATTTCATATGTTAGTTAGTTTGGGCATATGCTATTAGATGGCATACAACACGTTTTGCGCGAAAAATGCATATAACGGCTATTTATTCTGCAATTGTGCTCAAAATTAAGGTGCAAGTACGTACGACCGAGTCGTGTACTTAATTTTTAACTGCTTTCTCGATTACGTCATTACCTGGATTACCTGGTCAATCATCGAATGCTTACTTCTGAGCCCAAACTGGTAGTCATGGATAAGATTATTATCTTCTATAACCCTGCAGAGACCTTCTTCAGATATACCTAGTTTCCTTAGGTGCTCCTTAAGTTTACAATGCCCCGTTAGGATTCGAAGGTTATTCTTGCTCATGCTGATACTCTTGTTTCCTGAATTCTTCTTTGAGGATATGACCCTCGGCCATTTCATTACCCTCTATTGCTACATGGCCAGGTATCCAACAGAGGGTCACCTTGTTTCTTCTACATAGTTCATTAAGTTTTTGCAGACATTCCCACACAAGTTTGGACTTAATGAAATAGGAGTCAAGTGACATGATAGCAGCTTGGTTATCTGACATTATAGTTATATCACAGTTGGCGTGATTTCTGTCAATGTCAATTTCGACACAAATATCTGCGTCACAGAATTCAGCTTGAAAAATGCTGGTACTTTTGTATTTGTTCTAGATTCGAATCTAGTTCCTTTATTAGTTCTTGATCCATTTGTGTATCACTTTATTGTGTGTTTGCTCAGTTTGTAGATTGTGGATTCATTGCTGCAACTCTTTATGTTGCTGAGCTTGGCCACAAAGTTTTTTGTAAGTTGAACCTTCTAATTATATCGTCTCTAGGAAAGGCCAGGAGTGGAAGTTTTTGAGTAGTGCATCGAATGTAATGCCATTCTTAGATTCGTTTTACTTGCAGATTCCTCAACCACAAGATGCAAACGAGTCAATTCCAATAGTACCTCTATGGCTGCAGTTGGAGAAGTTCTCAAGGCACCTGTAATACAGAGGCATGCCAGTCTTTACACCTTATTGAGTGTCTTCCTCTTGGTGATCATGTGATCTGTGATTGGTCTCACAATAGCTATATACATCCATTTAAGGACGGTCGGACATCCCCAGGATTTGCCCACTAGGCTTTGGTAAATCATTAGAGCCCGTGTGGCTTTGCTGGTTATCTCTTCTGTGTAATACCTCCATTGCTACAGTTGGACAAGTTCTCATGGCCCCTGAAATACAGAGGCATATCAGTCAGCCGTATCGGCCTCAGTCGTTCAAGTTTTCTTTTCCTCGTGAGGCGTACTTTTGTAGGTTTTGTCGGATTTAGGCTTAGCCCAGCCGTCAAACACCATTCTCGAGTTATTTCAAGTCCCCTTTGTATACTATCACACAGGATTTCCTCAAATATACATCTGGCAATAATAACTATGTCATCACCATATGCCTGACAGTTGATGCCATGGTTTGTTAGATTCTCAAGTAGCTCATCTATATCCACATTAAGGGAGAAAGAATTCCTTGCGGGGATCCTCTTGCTGTGCTGAACTTGATGAAACTTTCTGATGTATGTATGACTGCAGTATCATCGGCGAATGTTGCTATCCTTCCTTCGTGTGGTTCAGGTAAATCTCTTATGTAAAGTAGGTAAAGCACAGGACCAAGGACACTACCTAAAATGTTTTTTTTTTTTTTTGTATAATTAATTAAGTTCTAATTTTTATATTTTTAGGTATGCTACAAGACTTGCGATGATCCTGACACGGATGTTTTCTTAGTAAGACTTGGAAGGAAAAAACCTTCGCAAAATAAGAAGAATACTATAGAAATCGAATTACGAACTCCGAAGGAACCCTCATCAATTCGAGCACAAAAGTGGACGAAGGAAACCCAAGTAGATGAAGGTATTCTTGATGCCGGAAATAAGAAAAAGGGAAGAAAGAAGAAGGGTAAAAAGGGAAAGAAAAAATAATTAGTGGTTTCAAATGTACAACTAACAAACAATATAAATTTATACATACGCATCAAGAGTTATGTAACATATATCTTAGCATATTACTTTACTTTTTGGCCCGAATACAAGACTAGTGTTACTTGAAGTAACTTGTGTTCATATTACAACATTTTAATTTTGATACACAGTTCGTAATACTTGACGTATATCCAAAGACCGTTCTAAGTTAAAAATATAACAAATTGGAGGTGTGGAAGATTTTTTTCTTCAGTAAATATTGAAAAAGTTTATAAAAAAAGTTGTTCCATTTCAGGAAACCAATAATCATCCCCTAAAATTTTCAAAATACAATTGACCCAAATACAAATATTTGGAATGACACGTCTGTTCGGGACTCACTATTATTACATATATGTGTTTGTACGCAATGCGGTGTGAGAAAGGCAATATATGTTTGAAATTTCTTTTTCGAAATGTATAATATCGGAAGTAGATACATACATATGTATGTACATACATATGTCAATGCCTGGTTCTGGTGTTATCTGCAAATCGAACTTCAATCCTCCCACTTAGTAGCTACTGAGCCACGGTGCCCATAATTGAATTTTAATTTAATATTGAGCCTATTTTACAACAGTAAGTTACATTGATTTGTGCTTGGTGATAATCCCCGTAAAGAACGATAAGTTCGTTCTAATAAGCGCTAGAATTTGCTTGGTTTTGGTATTGTATTTTGTCCATTTTCTGGAGACACGACAAGATGAGAGTGTATTCCATCTCTCATTGGCTGGTCTCACGAAGGCTTGTTTTATGTTAGATGTAACAAGCTTCTCACAAAGATCCATGTTGTGCGTGTTATATTCTTTACTCGAATAGAAGTGACCTACTGTTTTAATGTCGTTTTTCAAAGGGCAATTTGAAAAGCTTTTTATTACAGTTATACTCTCGGATGTTTGTCAGATGCTTTTGTCTGGGGTTTGACAATCGAACCTCTCGCTCCGTAGTCCAACGGACTAACCACTGGAGCCACGGCGCCCACTGCTGTCGGTTCATATCAATTTTACGAATAAAAATGTCCAACACATCCCAGTATTCATAAATAATATAGCAGAATAAGCAAACACAGCCAAATATCTAAGCATGACTCTAGATGCAAAATTGAACTGGAAATTGCATGTAAAGAAAAAAGTGAAAAATTGAACATGTACTACAGTAAAATGTATTGGCTTATTGGGAGATACTCTTGTTCGTTTAGCTGCAATAAACTACTGCTTTATAAGCAAATTCTAAAACCAGTGTGGACCTATGGGCTCCAACTGTGGGGCATGCACATGAAAAACTAAAAAAAATACAAACATTTCCAAGCAAAGTGCTACGGAATCTACATAGAGATCTAGAAATTGATTCGATTGAAGATGAGGTAAAAATCATAGGTGATAGGCATAAATTTAGGCTGACAATTTAATAGGAGATTACAAAGAATAAAACTGAACTAGCTAGTTAATCAAATAAAACACCAACGTAGCATGATCACAAGAAAAGAAAAAGGTAACCAGCAAAAGGAGGTTTTTTCACTTTTCAAAAGACAATTATCAGAAAAAAAATTACTAATTGCTTTAATGACTAGTTGCGAGCTAGAACACGATTTATCTTCCATCTGAGCCTAATCCCAATGGGATAGGTACGTCTCAGTTTTTTGCTGAGATGAAAAGATAAATTCGGAGAGAAAAAAACCCTGAATTTCTTAATGCGGTACTGCTGAACTACTGCAAAGTCAAGCGATTAGTAATGCAACATTACCGTGGTGATACAATGTACAATAACGTTTCAAATCTTAGTGTAAACGCATGTACGGCGCAAATACAAGCAACCTTTGCATCACGAAAAATCTGATTTAGATGAATTGCGATGAATTATAATTTTCCTGTTTACAATATGTCTGTATAAACTACCATCAAGGTAGATCAAAGACACATGGCGCGAAAGGTGCAAGGTTAGGAAACAGAACAAAGATGGAACAAATGGTTTGACCATATCAAGGAATGAATGGCAATTGTCTTCTATCTTAGATAAAGCCAAGCCTACTGAACCACAAACTGGGCCAGGTAAGGATACGTCCGAGTCTGAGCTAGCTCCTGGCGGTTCTAGATTGGTTACCAACTCAGTCAGGTTAGGTAGTTATAACATAAGGAAGCAGACTTCTGGAAGAGGTCTCCTGAATCTATCGCATTGTTAATCATATAAGCGCATACAATATATGTAAATAAATGAATTTAAGCACTGGCGAGAGACTGACCGCAGCGAGGAATTAAGGCCAATTGCCCCTCACTTCTGCTGCGGCTAGACTCGGGCGACCCGCAACTGCCTCGGGAAAGGATAAGTCCTAATTCGAACAAGCTCCAGGAAGTTCTAAAAGAGGTTGGCTGACACACTCCCCCTGTAGAAGATGTCTTCCGCATATAGGCAAAAAAGCATAAATATGCGGAAGAGGTTAAAGAAAGTCTTCGGGTCGCAGTAGCTGACCTTGGCAATCCAGAACGAAGACTGACTGACGATCAATGAAAGCTAATTGAGCTACGAATCCTTGATAGCGTGAATGATGCTATCCTGAATGCAGAGGGAGCAACTCCATTCTACGGACAGCTAACTACCTTTACGGGCTTCAAGGTCTTACAATGCGACAACAAGGACACCCATGAATGGTTGAACAGATTCGTAGCGAATACGGGCCAAATACCGAGCTCTGGGTTGTTGGAAGGAAAGTGATCCTAGATTTCACCAGACCAAAAGGTCGTATCCACATCCAAACACCACCACACCTTCCCACAGAGAGGATAGATCGTAAAATACAGTGCCTGAACCCAGAACTTCTTAGTAGGAACTGGAAAGTCAATGAGGCAGGAGAGCATACGGATTAACGGTATGGAAGCTGTTGTATTGCTCAGTCACAAGTCGTTGCCATTGCTCCGCAGACATAACTTTAAGGTTCGCGTGGGAATTACGCGGTGCAAAGTAAGACCATTGACGACAGCGCGGAGTAAGCAAAGCGGGGAGGCTACTTGCTGCCATAAAGATAGTGCAATCAATCTGCACCACAGTAAAACGGCCAGCGCTAATCTAGTCTACCCAATGAAGACCAATATGGTTGGATATAGACCTTATACAAGAGTCATGGGTTACGCGAGGGCAGATTAAGGACCTGAATTCCCAAGAGATGGTATTATATAACGCCAATCCAATGAGTAACGAAGGTAAGTTAAGAGCATGTATTGTAGCTAAGAAATAGATCGACCTCTTTCTCTTATCTACCTACAGAGGCAACGACCAGACAGTAGTCAAGTGCGATAGACGAAGAAAACCCCACTAATATTGGCAGCCTATATGGTCTGAATTAACCAGTTCGTTCGTCAAAAAAGCGGAGATAGACAAATGGGATCTCATCTTGGGCTGTGAACGTAAACTCTTCACAATGTGGTAGTACGTAGATACAAAAAGCCGGGGTGAGTCTCTTTTTGAATTTATACTTCAACATAACTTGTTGATAACCAGCATAGGCAACGAACCCACTTTTATAACTAAGAATAGACGAGAGGTATTAGACGTCACCCTTTTCAGTAACTCACTTTCCCTTTCTGTCAGGCAGTGGAAAGTATCCACGGAAGCGTCCTTTTCGGACCACATAGTGATTGAATTTCTCATCAACGACTTTCTTATCAATAAAATATAGGAACCCCAAATGGGCAAACTGGGGAAGTAGGGAAAAGGACAGATACTCCAGCAGCAACAATTAGGACTCCCTGATGAAATCGATGCGATCTCGGGGATATTAGGTGAAACACTAAAGAACGCATACGAAAAGGCCTGTCTTTAACGGACCATAAAGAATAGAAAATCTCCACCATGGTGGACTAAAGAGATCAGGAAGAAAACTAGGGACCTCGTTAACGGGACAAAGTCCACCAATTCACACAGTAGTTGGGATCTTTAT
Organism: Xylota sylvarum; assembly: GCA_905220385.1. NCBI lineage: Eukaryota > Metazoa > Arthropoda > Insecta > Diptera > Syrphidae > Xylota > Xylota sylvarum. The sequence goes on from LR999959.1 coordinate 40,704,780, forward strand.
AAAGCCGGTCATAGAAAATTCAAAAGTGCAGTAAACAGCGCTAAACACACCTCCTGGTGTGCTTTCTCCACGACCATAGAAAGCACTAAGGAATCAGCCAGATTTAGAAAAATCCTTTCTAAAGAATCGGCCCTACCAGGCCTGTTAAGCCTGAGCCTTCTGTTACATACACACTTCCCGGGATGTACCCCAAGTCAAAGCGACAACACAAGTGTAGATGTTGCTTTACCGGTAAAAGAATCGGCAGTTCCAGAAGGGATCATAACCGAATACAAAATAAACTGGGCGATAGACACCTTTTCTCCATACAAGTCTCCCGAAGATGTTGGAATTTTCCCTATTACGCTGCAAAGCATCTTTCTTGTTTAAAAACCTTTGAAAAATTAATGAAGCGCAACACATGTATTTTAAAGGCAAAAGGGTGGAAACTGCATTACACTACGTTGTCGCATGAAACTGGGCGACAGTAATTTGAAGGTCATTGCCTCCAGAGGCATGTCAGAAGGAGGAGTCGTCTCTCCCTTGCTATGGATTCTAGTCATTAACGAAATACTTCTGAAACTGGGAAACACCAGGGGGGTAAGATAGTTGACTATGCAGACGATGTAGTACTGCTGAAAAGGGGAAAATACTTATCCACTATCAGGGAACTGTTAGAAAATTAATTAAAGAAACAACACTTGGGGTCAACCCCAATAAAACCGAACTAGTGTTATTCACTAATAAAAGAACTATACCGCTATTTAAACTACCAACTATTGAGGGAATATCCCTTAGGATATCTGAAGCTTAACCCTTTACGGCGCAAGAACGTGCTATTTATTTTTATTGAAAATAGGTTAACACGAGCTATATAATAATAGTAAAAAGTATTTATTTTTGAAAAAAAAAACGAGGTGGTGTTAAAACGTATTAAAATCTACGAATTATGAAAGGAAACGGAAACAGTTGTTATCTTTGTTGTAACGTAATGCTACGCCACACTTTTCACATTCAATATTCGCATCAATATTTTCAATATAACTACGCAAAACCATTAACGAAAATCGCGTGCGTATTACACCAGCCGGTCCTGACGGGTTTCGTCACTTACGAGTGGCCAAAAATTACAAATAACGCTACCTAGCACAAATATGCGTAACTAATTTTATAGAATGTTTTGGTGCAGATATGCATTGCTGCGATAAAATTTATTTTATTTGTTTCTTTGAACAACTTTGCTAGTTCGAGTTCGAATGGTATGATGCAGATCTGAGGGTTAAAAAAGCAGCGATCGCAATCTACATTTGCAACCGAATCTTCCTCAGAAGCCCTTGGATAATTCTGTGGATGTATACGGCAATTTGATTTGATTTGATTTGATTTGACTTGATTTGACGTCCCCAGGGGGGCACTTTATTAAGCTTAGTACAAGCCAAAAAAACTTAAACAAACTAAACTTACAAGCTAGAGCCTTTATAAACTAAAAAAATACTTAAGGCTAAGGAGAGAAGAGGAGAGGAAAGGAGTGATAGAGTGGTAAAAATCGAGACATGGTTAAGATGGTTAAGGAATTGGTGCGATGCTTAAGATTGTTACGGAGGGTGCTTCTAGTGGAGTGGAAGTCAAAGGTGTTTCCTCTATTGTTGGCTAGGCGCAACATTCTGGATATTGGTGCATTATAACCATAATTGGTACGATGAGAAGTGACACGGAAGAGGGGAATGGATCTTAGGTTACGGGGATTTGTGTTAAATGAGATCAGTTCGAGGAGCTTGGGGCAATCGATGTGACCAGTAATTAGCTGATGAAGGAAGAGTACATCGGCAATTTCGCGACGATTTTTGAGAGACTGTAGATTGATCAATTTTAAATGATCAGAGTAGGGAGGTAAATTGTATCTATCAACCCAAGGAAGTCCGCGTAGGGCGAAACGAATAAATCTGCGCTGGACGGCTTCAATACGTCGGGTGTGGGCATCGTAGTGAGGCTACCAAACTGGGCTAGCATATTCGAGGATAGGTCTGACGAAGGTTACATAAAGTGATTTAGTGACATAGGGGTCTGAAAATTCTTTGGACCAACGTTTTACAAAGCCAAGAGCAGAATTGGCTCTGCTTATTATGTTGTCAATATGGGCACAGAAGTTGAGTTCCCTATCACAGATGACACCTAAATCACGCAGAGATGAGACTGATGGAACAATCTCGTCGCAGAGAAAGTAGTTCCTAAGGGGCGGAGGAAGGCGTTTACGGGAGTAGGTTATGGATTGACACTTGCTAACATTAAGTTCGAGATAATTCTTCTGACACCAGATTGAGAATCTATTTAGGTCATCTTGAAGCGGGCGAGAATCTGTGGGAGTCGATATGTATCTAAAGATTTTCATGTCATCGGCATAGACGGAGAGATAGGAGTCTTTGATAATGCAATTGATATCGTTGGTGGTTAGAACGAAAATTAAAGGACCAAGGTGACTGCCTTGTGGACTTTGCCTTGTGGCAAAAATGGGGTCAGAGACAGAAGATCTAAATATTACCCCGTACTGACGACCTTCCAAGTAAGATTTGATCCATTTGATAAAACGTGGTTGAAAACCAAGAGCTTTTAACTTAAGGATAATAATTTGGTGCGATATCTTATCAAAGGCCTTACTGAAATCAGTAGCGATTACATCAATTTCGCAGCCTTCTTCAAATGCACATAGTGCATGAGAAACAAATTCTGTTAGGTTGGTGGTTGTAGATCTGCCTTTGAGGAATCCGTGTTGGTTAACAGAAACTAAGGATTTAGAGTGAAGAAACATTGAGTCATACACTATGCTTTCGAAGAGTTTAGGTATACACGATAGTTTGGCAATGGGACGATAGTTGGGTATTGGACCTTTCTTGTGAATGGGGATGATATATGAGTTTTTCCAAAGTAGAGGAAAAGAACCTTGGGAAATCGACATGAGAAAAAGAGAAGTTCGGGGTTGAGATAAATGTGAAACGCATCGTTTTAAAACAATTGCGGGCAACCCATTAGGGCCGGCTGAGTAGTCATCCTTAAGTTTGATAATCTTCTCTGTCACAATTTGAGCGGTGAAAGTAATCAAAGTCAGATTTAAGGATACCAGCAATAAACGACTGGCTAAAAAAGTGGGCGAATAAGTTTGCAATAATTCTAGGGTCTGCCGATGTGGTATTGGCGAGTTTAAGGGTAGATGGGTAACTATCGGATTTACGTTTGGCATTTATGAAATGATAAAAACGCTTAGTGTCGGTAATTAAACTGGACTGCATGCGGTTGAGGTATTCTTGGTAAAAAGCAAGAGTTCAGCGAAATGTGTATGTGTATGCTGATAAACGGAGTAGTCATAGCCAGAACGAGATTTCATGTATGCTCTCCAGAGCTTGTTTCTTTTGTTACGGAGTGAGCGTAAATGTTTATTATACCAAGGTGGGGATGAAGAACAATTTTTTTGAAGCGAATAAGGGACAGTTTGCAGAAGGCAATCGAATATTATGGAATAGAAAGATGCGACAGCAGTATCCACAGCAACGTGTGCGGGGTTCAAATTAGCGATACTGAGCAGGTAGTTAAGTTTGGCGAAGTCATATGGATGTTTTCAAGTTTTTATTGATATTTGTCAATCCAGTCGGAACCCATTTCATTTCCGAAAAGTAATTAGATGTGTGTGATTTCGTTTATAATAGTGCTGGGAGTTGAAATCGCCATGTATGTATGTACATACATTTATGTAGTATGTACTGAATCCCAAATCAGATGAGCCACATACGTCCAGTATCCAGAAATCGCATTATAGCAGAGAACCGTTCATTGGGTGAGATGGAATCTCTTATATCCGTATTTTAGTCTTCAATGCAAGATTTAACTTTCGGCAACAATTTTTCATATTGCACCAATCCTCAGTTAGCTCAGTTGCTAGCGCAAGTTAACAGAAGATAACTTCGTACGCTTTTGCATCCAATTATCCATTAATCTTCTAAAATTGTATCTACGATGATTGCTGGTACCAGTACATCTAACATATTTAAAATACATATGTACATATCTAGTGGTCTGCACGACCTTTTTTCCTTCTTCTAAAATTTTACCAACAACAAGTGATTTCAGCAAGAGTACGTCCACCAGATGTTTATTTATTTTTGATATTTCGAGGGTCGGATGAGTTTTATGACTGCTCACACAAATACCCTTTTTCTAAAATTCTACCTACTTCCAGTGTTTTCAGTACAAGTACGTCCACCAAATGCATGTTTTCTATTTCTTTCTACCACTTGTGCTGCTGGTTTGACAAACGATTTGCTGAACATTTTGATAGTGTGAACGCAATTGACTTTAGTTGGATGGTTTTCGTCAATCCGCTCCTCAAGCAAATTGGACGAGAAGTTTGATAGTGTGAACGGCCCTATACACAGCTCGATCAGACTTCCGACTACAGCAGTGTCTTCCAAGCGGTGACAAATGCAGCCAGTATGGCATCAATGATGGGAATATCGCTGGATGATATCACTATTTTTACTGATATTCAGGCAACCATTGAAGTACTTTTTGTTACAGACATCAAATCGAAACTAGTTCGACGCTGTCGCGAAGAACTTAAGGTTCTTGGCTCACAGTACAATATACATCTCTGCTGGGTCCCTGGTTACAAGGATGTGGGAAGGTGACGAACTTGCAAGAAAAGGGTCTGCAGTAGACCAAAATCAGGAACTTAAATGGATCAAACCTCCACGCTCCAACCTCAGGGAGCGTATGGAACGTAAGATCCTATGACAGCCAACAGTAGGTGGAAATCGGTTACCACATGTGATACATTAGGGAAGCTCTGACCACGATACGATAAAGGCAGAACCAAAAAGTCGTACCAAACGACAGGAAAGTGCTGTCAATGATAGTTGGTGCACTCACTTGCCATAATCTTCTAAGGAACCACACAATGCGGTACACATAGTAAGTACTTCTGCGTAAGTTATCCAACATATGTATGTACATATGTACATACATATGTATATTGACTGAGATTTTTACTTGCACCAACATATACCTATAGGGCAAGTATTGGTTTCGTGAAAAATTTCGAACTCGAGATTTTAATCAAACTTGTCATTATTATGATGGAGAAGTTTAAAAAAGTGGGGCCGCTAATTCCGTCTGTCTGTCTCTCTGTCGGTCTGTCTGTCTGTATATTCAACTGCAGCCTAAACGGCTGAACGGATTTGCTTCACACTTCATATCTGGGGTCTGTGGGATGATCTTTAGAGGCGAAATTGGAATTTTCATTTTAACTTCAAAATTAAGGGTACTTTACTTAAGGCCGATTTAACTAAAAATGTATTTTCTCAAAAACGGCTCTAACGATTTTGATAAAATTTCGTATGTGATTTAGTTTGGGCATGTGCTATTAGGTGGCATACCACGTTTTGGACGAAAAATGCGTATAACGGTAATTCTAGAAATTAACAGTTTCTTGACTATTTATTCTGCAATTGGGCTCAAAATTAATATCTGAGGTGGGTATGACAAATGTAAAGATATCATGTACCAAGTTTAGGAACTGCCACGCCTAATTTTCAAAATTTACACTTTTTTAAAAAAAATTTTACTGGAAATCGAAAAAAATTGTTAAAAGGAAATTAATAGGCCTTGAAGTTCTCTATAATTTACTTGAAGACCATATATAGCCATACCTACTTTTTGAGGGCATTTTACAAAAAAACGAATTTCAATTCGTTATCAATTCCATCAAAAATGCAAAATGCCACGCCCACGTTATTAAGCATCATGCGTAAGATGAAAAAAACTTGAATTTCAGTGCCAATAAGATTGTAAACTTATAGCATTAAGGTTCAAGTACGTATGTACGACCCAGTCGTGCACTTTATTTTATTCTTACTCATTATTACTATGGCCCCAGCCCATTGTTACTCACAGTCTTGCTTGAATGCAACCTTCAATCCACTTATTTTTACTTGCAGCATCTTCAATTAAAAATTCAATTTTGTTTTTATCACTTTTTTGGATATTGTATAATACAGTCGTATGTATGTATTTCTATATCAAATGGAATCGTAAACAAAATCAGCTGATTTTGTCATGAGTTACTCCAACAACCTTGCAGAGCGTATGTCTCTGTTGAACAAAAGAAAATACAATCGTACAACAATACAACACGAGTAAGTAAACGGTGCGTGAACACTCCTAATGTGTCAAAGTTAATATGTACACTCAATGGGTTAGGGTACAAAAATCGGGCAACCCATCTTACATCGCTACACAGTCAGACTTGGTCTGGCAGCCAAGCAAACAAATATCTCAGCTACCTGACTATCTGACTAGAGCGGAGAAAACTTTGTTAGATGACACCATCGACTAGACATCTGACTAAATCAGCCCCACAGATTATCGTATATAAAGAAATTTATAAAAACTGTATAATAATTGTACAAGATTCGTTATTTTAAAATTTTCCTCGCGTATTTCAGTTAACCTCATTAAATTGCATCAATTTGCCCTAGTATTTGATTCGAATGCATTTCCAATTTCAACATTCCACACCTTTCCAATCATCATCGGTATCAATGAATTATTAAAATAATGGCAACGATATGGAATTTTTCTATTAAAGCTCTCGGTAATAAAACAAGATTATAAAATAAAGTGGTCTCTGCAATCTTCATGCTTGGCAGAAAAAGGGGCGCTTGCGGGAATGGACTCTATAGATACAACTGCCCATCGCCGAAGATGCTGCACCAAGCCCCACAGATACAGCAAAGTGATATACACACATTAATTGTTTACAATTGCGTTGCGTCTGAGCATCGATCGCCACTACGAGACCATTTCACCGACTTAGTGTTCCAACGGCTTTCTGACGTTCAGCACGGCGAATGCTAAACCGAAAACTGATAGTAGTGAAACGTCTTTGGTCAGGTCCGAACGAAGTTCGCCGCTGTCTTCTATGGTACGCCAACAGGTGCCTATTATAGAGAATCCATATATCTGCCGTGGTATTAGTTGTTTGCGTCGTCGTCGTTGTCGTTGGTATAGTACAGCTGAAAAGTGTGTTGGAAAACCGGACTTCATTCTGAAGTAACTTTGATCGCGCATCTACTGCCAAGTGAAACCGAGCTTTTCTCGGTGTGTTTTGAGCTTTTTCAGAAATTTATGATCATTTGTACCGGCTAGTAGTGATAACCAAGTTCAATTGTTTTACAGAGAAAAAAAAGAAAATAAAATACGGGCATCTATGATGCACAATGAAATTAAAAAACGAAAATTTGTCTATCACGGAAGTTATGTTTAAATTAGAAAGTGATCGAAGGACTTTCGGAAATTGTTTGCTTATTAAATTTGCGTTAATATAAAACAAAGCACTTCTTTCCCTCATTTCTTTATGGAAATTTGTTCAATCACAAGCACGCACTGACAGAGAAGATGATTCGCGTTGTTTTCTGTGGCCTACTGTTGATGTGGATTACGGAAGCGAACAGCGGCAGTAATTTAGGTTACAAAAGTGGTAAGTTTATTTAATTTCAGTGCCAGGATAGTTTATTCGACCGAAACAGGATCGGTCGTATCGATGTCGATACTTTTACCAAACAGAGTAGTATCCGAAGAAAATCCGGTTAAACAAATTATGTGAAATGTTGTTCGAAAGTCAAGACATACGGACGTAATTGGATCGTTCAAACAAGTTTCATATTGATACGAGCGGCCCTTATCGTGGGGTCACTGTACTTACGTTCAATCTTACACTAAGCACGTTGGTGGTGACGGTTACACATGAATTTAATAGCAGGCATGCGTCAAATAATAACGATGTTGCGACGTTGCTTACACCGGAAAAGTGTTGCGATATTACCGAAGTGCGAGTATGCAAAAAGAGAAAAAGGTAGGATAGTTAGCAAAATTACTAGTATTTCTTGATTGGTTCACACTTGAGTGACATAGAAGACTGGATGAAATCTATTACTTAAAACTTGTTATCTCAAACATATGAAACTTAGTGACTTACAAAAAAAAACACTCTGCTCTATCTTGTTGTACAAATTCCGAAAATTTAAATACATATGGGGAAAGAATAAAGCGGAAAATTGAAATAGTTCCACAAGAATTACGTAAAAATACATATGTATAGGTACATAAGTAACTAATTAGATTTTCATACAAATTAGCTTTCATATTGTTTACTAGTCGGAATTGTTGTCTATGGATCATAACTCTGTGTTAATTATAGTAGGAAGATTGGTACATTAGCTTAAAATGATGAATTTAACCATTTATCTTATGAGTTGAATACAGCAAAGGTTCGCAAAATATATAAATACAAGTATGTATTGTCTTAAATACAAGCATTAGTTTCCCGTCATAAGTGCCGTTTAAAGCGACGATCATGTGGTAATTAACAAATGAGACATAGAACTTTATGAAGAGAGCTATCTTCTGATGTGATAAATACTAAAAATATTGTCATGTGCAACCTTTATGTAATGTGTGTGTAGATAAACACATTCTCATTGTCATGTCCTGTAACCCCGGTTGGGGCATAGGCATTTTTTATGTTAACTCACATCACGTCAATGGCAGAATCACCAATTTCATTTAGCATCTCTGTCGTTAAGGGTTGCAATAAAATTACGACAAATGTTGGGATCATTTAAAACATTCGTATTGAATTTTGTGAATTTGATGGTCGCTTTCACTGCGCACGTCACACATTGACTTCCTCTATCGTTGCTATACCATGATATGATCAATTTGGTTTTCAGCTTGACCATCACGAGATAGCCACGTGATTTTGTTGTACGTCTTATGATTAAATACAGTCCCGCCCAGTACAAAAAGATTTACGTTACAAAACTCGACAAGGAAATGTTGCGTGACCCAAAGCCATTTTTTTCCATAACGCGTTCCAGACAATAATTGTCTGATCCGACTTGACGATTGATGGTCCCCATTAAGATTCTGATATCGGCTCTTGGAAAACTGCTTTAAACTGAGTTAAGATGAGTAGAGAACGCTGTTTCGTCTTCCTCGGTCGCTTCATATGAAGGGGTGTAGCACTGCATGATTGTGATGTTTTAAATTTTTGATTTTTGTCATTATTCTTGTAGAAATAGGGTCCCTGGAGATGAAAGTGTGCTTTGCTTCTTCGTTAAGCTTAATTCCCACACCATACAATCTATGGCCTCCTCCCTCCTTTTCACACTCGTACATATTTGTTGAGTTGGCCATAATAGACGCTAGACGAGCATGCCCATGCAACCTTACTGCACTTGTGTACCTACTCAGTTTTCTGAACCTAACGAGGTTTGAAACAAAATTTGATAAGAATCCGTGCAATAGTTTTGAGGTTGTTAGATAAATTCCGCAACCAGTATCATATTTTCCAACTGTTGAAAGGGTCTTAACATAACTTTCTGAAAGGCAGTCTTATTATTAATTGAAAAATGTAATTGTTGGACCTGTGCCATTCAACTCCTTGTATCTTTGACCCAATGGATTAGGTTAGGAATCCGCGATGGCTTGATCGTGGAGGTTTGGTCTTCTGTGTCAGAAGGCAGAAGCATTATTGTTCTTTCAGATGTGTCCGAGCCAGTATAGCCGACGTGTTTTGGCTTTTTGGACCACATCCACATCATAGAATTTGCCCTCCATTCGCCCTCCTCGCGTACGGGACCGAATATTCGTAGAAGAATTTTTCTTTCGAAAGTATTCAATATCTGCTTTACTTTCCTGCTTATCGTCCATCAGTCGGCTCCATACAGCAGAACTGGCAAGATTAATGTATTAAAGAGCATGCATTTCGTGTTAAACCGAAGGAGCAGTGGTTTTTCTACGGTATTTCTTCGCCGAATTTCCACTAAGGTATCATTCATAGAGTTGATATTTACTCTGAGATAGATTAGCTTCTTAACAATTTAACAATTACTGTTGCCAACAGTGTAGTTTTGTCATAGGAGAAATATGTATAAATTGTTATATTTAACGAAACACGGAAAATAATGACACACACAAAAAATATTGTTTTAAAAGTTTATTTTTCTTTTTTATTCATTGTTCCCTCGAGACTCATTTTCTAAGACTGCTTTTCTTCAACATATTCGCCGAGGTCAAATATGCTGAGTCCAGTCGATGGCAATTTCCCTCGTAAATGTCGATTTAGCTAAATTCGATTTCGATGAACTCGAATTAGGTCGAATCAAGTCGATGGCATCCGGTATTTTGCTGACAGCTGGTATGTCGGTTATTGGCACCGACATAACTTAGGCGGTTGACTTGAAATTCGTTGGTCTTTTCCAGGATTTGCCTTAGTGCGAACATTTGGTTGATCGTCGATCTGCCGGGCCAGAAGCCCCACGGTACGTGCCTAGAAACGTATTGCTTAAACGCGGCCTTGTTCGTCAGCTTTTTAGCTGAGCCAACCTTTTTAAAACTGGGAGGGAGGTGGTTCTCTTCTTGCCCTATCACTCTCTCTACCTGATGCCCATTAGGTAGCTGCTGGAAATGCTGCTTAAACACATCTACTATTTTGTGTGCTTCGATGACTAGGTTTCCTTTACTGTTTCTAAGATCGTGCATTCCGGGATTGAAGACAGCACGGGGTAGTTGCTTGGCTTTCTTTAAAAACATCCGGATGTTGTTCCTATTGCGGGACTCTTCGATATCCTTGAGCCTGGAGGCTGCGTGGGCCTTTTTCTTCTTACGCAGGATCTTCTTCTCCCTGCTTCTGGTTCGATACTCTTCTCTCGCTGCCCTTGTTTTGCGTTGCAGCGCTTGCAAGTGTGCATTTTCTGTCACCTTTTTCCGGCGTACGCATTCATCATCCTACCAAGGGCTCTTTTTGGGTGGTGGCTGGTAGCCTATGGTGGTCTCTGCTACCCCTTTGATGATGTCGCGATACTGATTCCACAGATTGTTGGCGTTTGTGGATGGTGAATGCACAACGGAGAGTCTCTCACTCAGGCGCTCCCTGTAGGCTCTGGCTACTCCAGACGTGCTAAGGCTTCCAACGTTGAATTTCTTTTTCTGGGCGGTTTGCAGCTTCTTCTCATTGGATAGTCGAGCTCTGAACTTAGCTGCAACAAGAAAATGGTCAGAGTCGACGTTTGCCCCTCTGAACGTCTGCACATTCAGAATGTTGGATGCGTGCCTCGCATCTATTAGCACGTGGTCGATTTGGTTGGCGGTTCGACCATCTGGGGAGCACCAGGTTGCTGTGTGGATTCGTAGTCTTGAAAACCTAGTGGCACTTATCACCGTATTACGAGCTGCTGCAAAATCGATTAGGCGGAAGCCGTTGTCTGTTGTCGTGTCGTGGAGGCTGTGCTTTCCAACTAATCCGCCGAAGATGTTTTCCTTACCGATTTTGGCATTGAAGTCCCCGAGTATGATTTTGATATCATACTCCGGACAGGCTCCGTAGGCTCCGTCCAAGAGGTCATAAAACTCCTTCTTGATATAGTCTTCAGCTTCGTCGGTAGGGCGGTGTGCACATATTATGCTGATGTTTTGAAATGTAGCCTTGATGCGGATCACAGCCAGGCGATCGCTGATCGGCTTAGAGTCAATTATCATTGAGCGTAGCCGATTTCCCACGACGAATCCGCATCCTAACATGTGCAGTCTTTTGTGACAGCTGTAATAAATGTCGCAATTTTTCCGTTTTTGCACACCTGATCCTATCCATCGTATCTCCTGGATCGCGGTAATATCTGCCTTGTACCGCGTGAGGACAGATTCAAGTTTTTGAATAGCACCAGGAGTGTACAGTGTACGTTTTCATCATAAAACCGATTTTTGAGCCTTAAATTTTTAACCAGGATGCTGAAATTTCATATCTGGGCCACGGTGTAGTGGTTGTACGGTCAAAATACCAGCCATACCCATTCAATATTTGCAGTATTTACATTAAAATGTCACGCCCCTCAATTCCATCTAGAGTAGCCTCGTGCGTACTCGAAAAAAATACTGTGAATTATGACGAATGCAAAAATTCGCCGCTCCCCGCTTAGTGCGGACACCACCCATGGAGCAAATACTGAAACCTAACATCACCTGAGTTTAAAAAAAACCACTACACCACAAAATAATCTATCCTAACTCCCTATTCATTTCCGACCTATGCCATGCTCTTTGTTAGGCGTAAGTCAAAAACTTCCGCTCGCGCTGTGTCTTAACACTTTAAGGGTAATCATACCCCTTGAGCGCAAGCTAGTTATAAAAAAAAAAAAAAAAGATACAGTAGAAATGTAAATTTTTTTTAAATCTGCCCACTGCCACGCCTACTTTTTTATAACCTCACTAAATTATATGAAACCGAAAAATTTTGTTAAGTCCAAATATTTAGGTATTCAGATTCCCTACAATTTACCCGTAGAACAGTTTTGGCCACGCCCACTTTTTGGGGGCGTTTTCATCAAAAAACCGATTTTGATAAAATTTTACACGTAACATCCTCAAACGTTCGAGGTTATAGCCATATTTGAGTACGAAATGCAATTTGGCCACGCCCACTTTATAGAGAGGAGGATAGGGTACCAGACGATCCGTTCCAGACGGATTGTAGCTTTTCTGTATGTTTTTTTTAGCTTATTGGCTGGTATCTCTCTAATAACACGTGTAATACTGCCTTCCAAGGCTGCAATTGACTCTGGCTAATCGGCATAGATGAGTTATTTGACGTTTACCCATAAAAAATAGTCTAAAGGCGTCAAATCGCACGATCTAGCCGGCCAATTCGAACTCATTTCTCAATTGGTCCATTGACTCGCGTGCTGTGTAACATGTAGTGCTTTCTTGCTGGAACCACATCTAGGGCACGTTCAGCTCATGCATTTTCGGCAAAAAAAAGTTCGAAATTATTAAACCGCACTAAACAGTGCGCTCAGACATGGCTTTGGCAGCTTTGCAGGTTTGCAGTCCTTTCCTTGGATTTACTAGTGCGTTTAGAGTTGCTCGACTGTCCGAGCAGAAGTTAATGCAGTTGCTTTGGATTCCGGTGCTAAGTAGTAATTCAACGCCCTTCAGTATAGCAAAAATCTCTGCCTGAAAAACAGTCACGAATTGTTCCAAATGAAATGAGGGATTGAGAGCTGGGGTCCAGCATTCTTCATTGATGTGTGATCCATCGGTGTATACTTCTATTCCATTCACGTTTGGAACGGTAGAGCCCTGCCGCCATTCTTCGCGTTTGGGGAATCGACCTGTGTACCTTGTATTGAAATGGTATTCTTTACTTAAAAGGTCGCTCGGATGCCTTACGAGTCCAGAGGCCGCCTGTACTTCCTTCCAAATAGCTCTGCGTTCCGTTGTGTTCCGTTTATTGAAATGTCCTAAGGTTTTGAGTTTAAGAGTCAGTCCGGTTGATCTTTTTACCTCTAGTTCTATAGGGAGTACTTTCAAGTTTGTATCCATGGCTGCTGGGGGGTACTTGATTGGGATCCGGTAATTCCTAGGCAAGTCATACTTTGGATTCTCGATAGTAGTGAAAGAGCATATTTCCTCTCTGCTATCGGCCACCATACAAACACTCCATAGAACGAAGAAAGGACTATTTTTCTCCTGGCAGTTCCCATCCTTTGTCTTCAAATGTTTTTTTTTGTGCCGATATTGCGCTTTAGGTTAGGTTAGGTTATATAGGGTTATGAGTTCGTCATAAAGCACTAGTCACCATAGTGGGCCTATCGTTAACCCTAGGGAATCTTCACCAACAGAAATTTAAACCAATTCGCTCAAACACTTAATTTCTCTGCAAAACCTCAATTTGGCCTGTTCAGGGAACTAACCTCCTTGAAATTGCTAAAGAAGTGTCTTCCGTTCCGAGATACTTTATTCTATTTCGAGCAATGACTTCATATTCACAGAGTAGATGAGTAATATCCTCAGCGACATGTAGGTCATCACAATACCTGCATGTATTCATGTTCGTTAAACCTTATTTCATGCATGCTTTCTCAGAAAGCAGTGATCATCTTTGGTTCGCCATATTCATGACCACGGACATGCCCTCAATGATATCATTTGGTGGGAGCTCTGCTCCTTAAGTTTCCCTTTTCGTTACCAGTGTTCATATACCCAATAACTGACACGGTTCTGATACCCTGAGCATTGTGAGGCAATTCGTAACTAGTTCAGATTTAGTGATGTAAGATCCTAATGCCTTTAGCGCAGTCTGACTATTAATGTAAATGGCGATATTATTGTTGATATTACACTCTAACGGCGATATTATTCACTCACTTTAATCTGGTTTAAAACTTACACCCGGATTAAAAGTGAGTTTAACCCAAAAAATAAACTCATTTCATAATATTCACTCGTTAAACCCGAACATAAACCCACTTTTTTAAACTTGACGGCGTTTAATCCGATTGAATTTAAACTGTACTCCGAAGACCAGTTTAAGTTCTTGAACTCGGGTTTAAACTCAATTTCATAATATTCAGTCACATTTTTGACTTTTATTCGCTCGCAGGAGGCAGGTAGGAATTTGAAATAAAATATAAACATACAGAAAAGCTACAATCCGTCTGGAACGGATCGTATGATACCCTATCCTCCTCTCTATAAAGTGGGCGTGGCCAAATTGCATTTTGTTCTCAAATATAGCTATAATGTCGAACGTTTGAGGATGTTACATGTAAAATTTTATCAAAATAGGTGTTTTGATGATAACGCCCCCAAAAAGTGGGCGTGGCCAAAACTGTTCTATGGCTGAATTGTAGGGAATCTAAATACCCAAATATTTGGTCTTAACAAAATTTTTCGCTTTCATATAATTTAGTGAAGTTCTAAAAAAGTAGGCGTGGCAGTGGGCGGATGTAAAAAAATTTTACACTTGTACTGTATCTTTTTCTTGGAAGCCCAGATATGAAATTTCAGCATCCTAGTTAAAAATTTAAGGCCCAAAAATCGGTTTTGTGATGAAAACGCCCCCAAAAAGTGGGCGTGGCCAAAACTTTTGTATGGGTGGATTGTAGGGAATCTGAATGCCTAAATATTTGGTCTTAACAAAATTTTTCGGTTTCATATAATTTAGTGAAGTTATGAAAAAGTGGGCGTGGCAGTGGGCGGATTTCAAAAATTTTTACACTTGTACTGTATCTTTTTCTCAGAAGCCCAGATATGAAATTTCATCGTCCTAGCTCAAAATTTAATTCCCAAAAAGCGGTGACATACGGACGGACGGACGGACGGTCATCGCTCAATCGATTTCGCTATTGATGCTGATCACGAATATATATACTTTATAGGGTCTATCTCGATTATTTCTCTATGTTACAAACTATGTGTCAAACTTAATATACCCTTAGGATAGGGTATAAAAAGCAGCCACCTTTGATTTTTCGTTCCACCTCAATTTATTTCAATAAATTACACAAAACTTTATTGGCACAAAACAAATCAAATCAATTTTCAATCAACAAAAAAAATGGGTTAAAATCGGTTTCAACCGTTTTAAATCCGGATTAAATGTATCTTTAACCCAGCGGGTTTAATGCATGTTTTTGAGTGAATATTATGGATATAGGTTTAAATTGTCGGGTTTAAAAAAAGCGGATTAAATGGTCGGGTGTAAGTTTAACTTAAACCTGATTTACACCCGAAGTGAATAATATGGGCGTAAGTGATTTAATTTTTTTTAATTATCCCTTTATCAGAGTTTAACTGGAAGGCAATATCAACAATCCACAAATTTATTAATTCCACAATTTTTTCATGACACCACACTTGTTCTTCCATTTTGAATTAGACTATCCGTCACCAACAACAGAAAGAGCAACATTTCATTTTGCCACTTCAAATGGAACATTTGAAAAAACGTTTCGCAAACAAACGAAAAACGCTATTTAATGTCTACACCAAAAATTAAAAAAAAAAAACTTTTCTAAAATGTTTCTGAAACATTTCCAAAACGTTTCTGAAATGTTTTCCTAAGGCTTTGGTATGGATAAGGCTTTATATTTATTTATGAAAATGTTATTTCTGATAGTGTTAGCGAAATGCATGGAACGCCGCGAATCTAAACAGTAGCTTCAACCCAATCAAGCCAACAGTATTTTTCACTATTTAATCTATCGATATTAGTTAAATCCCTTCTATGCACATTTACACAGTATCTCAAAATAGTATTGACCTCCCCAAGAGTATAGGATGCATAGAATTCCATAGAAAGACCATTTGGATAAGGATCTACCCGGCTGTAGAGCATCTTTCTTTGGGGCACATCTATTCACATTCTATACATTTAAAATTTCATGTACATTTAGCGTTTAATTTTTATATGCTCTAAATGTACATATAGATTGATAAACTTTCTCCAATGAGTCTATAATCAGCATGTCCTCTGTTACCACACGTAAAGAAACAGGAATGAAAATCACTACCAAACTCCAACCGTTTTTATAGACTAGCATGTTATGGTATCATGGAGCTGTAAGCATCTGCCGTACCCTGTATTTTGTAAAAACACATGGCAGATAGTTCTATGGTTTGGCCTGTAGGCCGTCTACCAGATTGACATTTAAATACATGGAAAAGCTACAATCCGTCTGGAACGGATAGTATGATACCCCATTCTCCTTCTTACGCAGCTCTTATAAACTAAGTGTGGGGGTATTATATTTTTGGATTAAGATACAATGATATGATTGAACGTATGCATGTAGATGTTTGTTACAAAATACAAAATATTATAAAATATTAAAATATTTGGTCTTAATGATTTATTCCGTTTTCTAGGAAAAATATGAAGTTTTTAAAAATGCTTGCGAATGTTTGTTTGTAATGCACCTTAGGGTAAATTCAAAAACGTCAAAGATATGCGCATAAGTTGCGCAACACTGCAAACTATGCACTACTTTTACACCGCTGTTGCTTTGTTGCCAATGGAAAACGTTGTAAAAAGTTTTTTTTGTGAATAAGTCGCGTAGTTTATAATAACTTAATTTGGCTATCTGACCAATTGTTATGATCACTGTAGGTAAAAAAAATATAATTATTTAAATACACTAAACAAAAACGTTTTCCACATACCTTTCTTCCATTTGACTAAATATTTGCCTGCAACAGAAAAATTATTACTGCGCAGATTGCTTGGTTTTGACTTTCAGTTGCTTTACAACTGTAAAAATTAACTTTTGACTTGAGTAGTAGTGCCAAATCGTTGCATTTTTGAACTCGTTGCTTTATTACTGCCGCAGTTCTGCAACCAATTGAAAGAAATTATTGTCCATAAACATTCGAAACGTACACTCTTTTCAATGACGCAAAAAGCTATAAAATGTATTTTGTACATTAAATTTTTATAACAATTTCAGAAATAAACCGGCAGATGGCATATTTTGTAGTACATGCACGTCGCGATCTCAAACTGACATGTCTTTATGATTCACCGCAACTTCAAAAGGCCTGCATAATTCTATCAAATTAAATTTCGATCTTCTATGTACAACAGTTATTTCAACCAATTTTACGATTCCCGCCAAAGAATACAAAGCTTAGGGAGTCATGGTATAAGTTAGTAAAGTGAGTAGTTTAAGTTTTATTGTCTGCATGAATCATTCAATTATAACCAAGTAATAAGTTATTTTAATGGAACGAAACTGAGTTCAAGGCCTTGTTGTACTCATAAACCACGAAGTATATAAAGAATTCTTTATACATGTAGGCAATGCTCAATATTATCTAAATGACAGTGAAAGCTACCGTAGGCGGTCACGGTTTTATTATTTGTTTGTCCATTTATAAAGGATATCCGGTTAAAGGAGACTAGCCGATGCTCACTCGTTCTCGATGTTATGAAAAAGGAGATATGAATACAAAAACGAAAGCGAAATCGATTGAGTGATGACCGTCCGTCTGTCGCTACCTTTTTGGTTTTAAATTTTTAACTAGGAGGATGAAATTTCATATTTGGGTTTTTTCATAACTTCACTATTTTACAAGAAATCGAAAAATTTTATTAAGACCAAATATTTATATATTTAGATTGTCTACAATTAACCCATACATCAGTTTTGGTCACGCTCACTTTTTGGGGGCGTTTTTATCAAAAAACCGACTTTGAAGAAATTTTTACATTTAAGATCCTTAAGCGTTCGAAGTTATTGTCGTAGTTCAGTACAAAATGCAATATGGCCACTGCATAGTAAGGAAGATAGGGTATCACACGATCTGTACCAGACGGATTGTAGCTTTTCTGTATGTTTCTTAGAGCACTGCTCGTACATTTTGTGCAGGAGCTCGTAAAAGCTGTCTTTGGTATCGTCCTCTTTCCTATGTGGAGCATGCAGTAATGTCCAAATGGAGTTTTCGACATTTTTGCATTGGACTTTATTTCATGACATGATTTCGTTCTTGTGTAAGAGATGTTTGGCATGAAAAATTTGACTTTGATGGCATTTTATAAGCATTTTTTGTTATAGATCTGTTTATATTTTCTCTGAGACATACATAGTTCTGGTCTGGGAATGAGACGTTGAAATTTTGACTGAAGTTATATTTTGTGTAAGTAGGACATCTTTGCTTAATTTCAGGGCAATGTCTGGACTAGCTGGGAATTATCGTTATCAGATATGAGCATAAATGGATGTAAGGTTAAGGGTAATTTCCAACGCTGCAGTAGTAGTTGTTCTCATTGCGTCTGTAGTGCATACACAAGCTAGGCTTTGAATTATATTGAACGAGTCTTGTGTAAACCATACCGATGATGCATGTGTGCGGTTAAGTTAAATAAAAAGACATACACACATACGAATACAAAGACTCATTGTCGGTTCTTGTTAATTGGCTATTGTTAATTGAATTATGTACATACGTAGGCACCGACTAAAATGCTAAGTGTTAATAAAAGTTTTATTGCTTGTTGAAATCATTATTTATTTTCAAACATTATTTAGACTTAGCTTGGTTTAATTTATACACATTCATGTATCTATGTCGGGCTTCAGTAAATTTAATGCAGGTTTCGATAGAAAAAATTGAGGCTAATACTTATGAGAAGGCCATTCCTTTACATCTTATGGAATTAAACATGCTTGTGCTTTTATTGAAGCTCATGAGAAAACAACTCCTGCTCAGTTGTAAAACACCAGGATCATTAAAGCTTTTAATTGTTCATTTGAGTGACAACAACAAAATTTAAATAATGGTTTTTAGTTATCAATCACATAGCTGAAGATTGAATTGAAAATACGGCACTCAAGCGATATCTAGTTGTAAATCGTAAGAAGCACTAATAATTAAGTACCTAATTATAATGACCTTTAATTTATACATACTAACAAGAGCTGCGAAATATTCCAAAAGAGTTATTTACATAGAATAAAGATTGTCAGAAGATATACCTATAAAACGCAGAAACGTGTTCTGTACCATATCTAATAAAAACAAAGTAAAACATCACGAGTAAGTATAACCTTTCAAGAGATCGGTACCTGTAGACACTTTGTTGGAGCACATCATGTATTCTAGTTCTGCTCAATAAAGAATGAGGATATCAAGGTCAATAAAACGCTAATAACAACCGCTTCAGGAATGTAACCAGATTTTCTACACATAATACCTACATCAAAATAGAAACTATGCAAATATATTTGAATTAATATCTAAAAAGTCAACCTTTACAAATTCATTTGGTTCATATGGTACATACATATACACATACGTATGTACATATGTATAACGTGTAGAAGTTTGAAGAATACAACAGCATCTAGAGTAGGAAGTGTCTATACATTATATCTATAAAATGTTGTAGGTATCTACTCCACCTTGATCTGTTACAACATTGGAGTTTCTATAGATTTATTTTGTTATGTTCTATCCAAACATATTCAAGTGAAAGACACATTTTTTAATAACTTTAATAACAATTATATTTATGAAACCGAGCACAACCAAATGTTGGTCCTTTGAACAAAAATGTTTTTTTTTGTTATGGAAATATAGTGCTTAAGATAGGAAAGATCAATGATCTAAATTGATGTTTCAACAACTTCAAGAGATTAATTAATTCTGAAAGATTATTGAACTATCGGACGATACCATTAGTTTAAGTAGATTAATATTTGTGGTGATAAATGCGAAAAACACGTTTGAACTAAATATGCTAAAGCATTCCGAGACAAATACATGTATAGTTATATTTCTTAAAATAGCATAAACTAGTTTATAACGAAGGAGTTGTACAGTAAGGTAGATAGTAGTAAGAAATAATCAAGTTTACTAAATTTTACCAATAGAATCGAACATCTCCGCTTCCATCTGAAATTAGTTATAACTTAGATCAGTTTATAAAAATATGTAAATAAAAACGAAACAACATAGTACATAGGAGTACCCATGTGGGTTTGTTTCTCATTAATTTCTATATTGAGGCCTCAACCCAAAAAATACGAAAACGTACAGAAAAGCTACAATCCGTCTGGAATGGATCGTATAATACCCTAACCTCCTTTCTATGTAGCCCCTGTAAAGTGGGCGTGGCCATATTGCATTTCGTACTGAAATACGACGATAACGTCGAACGTTTGAGGATGTTACATATAAAATTTCATCAAAATCGTTTTTTTTATGAAAACGCCAAAACTGTTGTATGAGTGAAAAGTAGGGAATCTGAATGCCTAAATATTTGGTCTTAACAAAATTTTTCGGCTTCATATAATTTAGTGAACTTATGAAAAAGTAGGCGTGGCAGTGGGCGGATTTGAAAAATGTTTACACTTGCACTGCTTCTCAAAAGTCCTGATGTGTAGTTTCATCCTCCTAGCTCAAAATTTAAGGCCCAAAAAGTGGTGACATGCAGACAGACGGACGGACGGACATGGCTAAATCGTCATCGCTATTGATACTGATCACGAATATATATACTTTATAGGGTCTATCTCGATTATTTCTCTATGTTACAAACTATGTGTCAAACTTAACATACCCTTAGGATAGAGTATAAAAAATTAACAATCGGCTTACAATGTCCGATTTAACCGATTTAAATGGTATATCACATATTAAAGAATAGAGTTCAATCTGCAATGTAATCGCCCAGATTTTTGAAAAACGTTTTTGTTGCTGTAATATTTGACACAATATTCCGGACACAACTTTCGTTTTCTTGCATAAAATTGTAAATCGGTTTACAGTTTAACGATAAGAAAAGGCTGTTGGCATAATATGATATGGGGCTCTTTGGATTAGTCAAATTAAACAATGATTTTTATGTAATATTTTCAATATCTTCAAACTAAATTTTCGGTGAAATGGTAAAGGGACATTTCATTTAGCCAATAAAGAAGAAATATGTAACATTCATCCCATAGTTACTAAGAACCACTGCATTTCATATGACTCCATTTTAAGACGAATTCCTTTTTTAGCGAGTACATTTCAGTTTTTCATTCAAATTTTTGTCGCTAAAGCGTTTAATTCAGAAAAATATTAGTTTCGATTTCGAAAATATTTTATTAGGGTTTAGTTGATTGTGCAAAATATGAGTACGGTGTCGGTGTGCCATGATGTGAATGTATTTGAGGTCCCTATACTTCGTTGCTTGTTGCGAAAGTATGTATTATGTGTCTACATATATTCATTGAAGATTATTTTTGAACTCTTAAAGAAATGTGTTTTTTTATATGAATATTGGATATATGTAAATTTGATACAATATTTGTAATGAATTGATTGCAATATAAAAGTGACTTAATGTATTTATCCTTCTTTGCAAGAGTTGACAAAGTTAAAGTTAACTTGGTGAGAAGTGTGGAAGTGTTCCTTTAAAGAAAAGTGGACACAATCAGAAACGCAATACCTAATAAAGACATTGATTTCTGATATTCTAAATATTAGTTAATATGTTTATGTACGTAGATTGCAAATCAGTACTAAACCCTTTCAAATAGTCTTGGCAGTCATAATCATTCTATCTGTACTGTAAGTACCTAACTCCGAAACTGGTAAATAGACAGTTTCAGCATCGTCAAAGTTTGCGTACGGGGAAAGTGATTTCCTTGGACCTTCGAAACAAATACTGCGTTACATATGGACTGTATAAAAGCCCAGATAACATATGTAACATAAACTACAGCGGACCTTTAACAAAAATGGAGTCCGATTTGTTTCTTGAAGAGTCGTTATGAATACAAGATGTCTTTTGATGGTTACTCAAACAACCTGGCTAAACATCATAATTCAATCATTGCCAAGCTTTTTAGAAGGAAACGTATCAGCTCTTAGTAATGGATATTCAAATAGATAGTGTCATTATTGTGATGATGACAAATTAAATGGTAGACAAATTAAAAGAAAATCAGTCAAATCGCCAAATTATAGAAAGACCGACTGTAGGACAGTCAAACAACAGAAAGTGGAAGGAAATTCGCAAAAATATGTTGACTGCATCTATTTTTGGCTTAGTGTGCAAATATAAAAAGTTTGAGAGACATGTGAAAAGGCTAGCTCATCGGACTGAAATTTTTTCGACTACCATAATTCACGGAAAGATGAACGCTGATATTGCAAGAGTGCAGCTTTAAGATCAGCTAGGCAAAACTATTTCAACTTGTGGTATCTTCATAGATAAGAACAGGATACTTATTTTAACACATTTCAGAAAATTACTATATTAATATTACCTATGTATATAAAGGTAATTTGATGTAAGAAAAAAAACAAAACCAAACTAATTCCATGCATGAGTCTATTTTGGATCAACTGAATTAAAAGAAAGTTAAAGCTTATTACTTACATATATTTCTTACTTGTTTGAAGAACAAAAAATACGTTACAAACGGAAAACGTTACTACTGTAGTATGCTATAGTTGTTTAACGGTCGAAATAAATAGCCAAAATATAAAATTATTCATAAAATACGAAAATTAAATTTTTCATGTTTTGCTGTGAGGCAAAATCAAAATCCCATACACAATTAAAGCTCGCCCTAATACTAGCAAGGAAAGATATCCATACATTCCTACAATGCTATATACTTCATTCATATTGTTGCCCAGCAACGCAAATATAAACAAAAATTAAACTTAGAACTACACCCTCCTATAACCAACCAGTTTGCCACCAAGGCAAATACTGAAAAATATATTTGAATAGAATTTTTTCAAACATTTTAATTTCGAAAAAAAAATTGCCTAGTTTATATTTGAACCCACTGGTTGTTCTCTAAACTACGTGTATGTTCGACTCTGAGTTCGAACTTTTGGGTGGCCTCTTAAACACATCTTAGTTACATTTGCACGAGAACAGTGACTTTCATGATATTTTTGAAATCCTTGTTCCTAAATTCCGGAGCTTCTTTATAATAAAATACAAATAATTGAATAAAATACCAGGACCCAGGGCCTAGCTTCTCACAACCACTCGTGCTGTGCGTGTTATATTCTTCACACGAATGGAAGTGGCCTACTGTTTAATGCCGAATCCGAAAGGCATTTTTTGTTTTTGAGAAGCTTTTTTATGACACTTTTACTCTCGGATGTTTGTCAGACGCTCGTGATAGGTGGGGCTGTGAAAGAAATGTTAGGTGTTGTTTGGGAATATAACCTGGATCCCCTCGCTCTGTACTCCAACGCACTAACCACTTGAGCCACTTCACCTACCTCTTTTGATAATTGGGCGTTTGAAAATCACAACTAAATCAATGAATTGGGGCAGATAAAGTAGGCATAAAATATTTGGCAGTTTCAAGTGAAAAGCTTTTAAGTTTGTTGAATAACAATGAATAACAACAAATTAAAACATAGTTGCGGATTAGTTGCAAAGCATTTCTTCAACGAAATGGTAATAGCAAATGAAGTATTTGATTAGGAAAAACAATTTTAACGTCATATTTTTGTTTGGCCTGTTTGACTATTGATGCGGATTGTCATAAGGCACTCGGACATGTGTCGAAAGCTTAAGACTTCCCTGATTCTGCCGACTGTGACAAATCCACATACGAATAAGCGCTGTTTATCCTCTCTATAGGTATCACCGTAATAGATGTGAAAGTTTTTCATCTTTTTTTTGGCCCATCTTATCGCACTTCCTGGGTGATGGGCGGTGATGCCTGCTTTATAGCAGTCTAAGCTCTCTGCTAATATTTCGGGAGCGGTTTATTAGGGTTTCGATATTCGATATACATACAATCCTTATACCTAAAATGACAGAAACACATAGAACATCCTGAAAACTACAAAAGCTGGCTAGGCAAAAAATAAAAATAGCCAACTTTACCCGACGCAAAGATTATCCTGGATTGAGGGGGATTGACGATGAAGCTCCATCTCCTGATGTTTCCTTTCTACATCTTTAACATCACGCCTTGATACCGACCTACTCAGTCGGACACGGTCCTCAGTACTCTGTGCTACGCCTGGTCGTTGTTGAGTCGCCTATCAACAGCGTTTCGGGCGACATAGAAAATTATCGGAATCCCTGTTCTGTCCTAGATCAGATCTTGTCCATCGAAATTGGGTTACAGATAACTTTCACGGGTCTACCCCGATATCTAGAAAAATAAAATATAGAATGCAAAAATCTAGAAAACAAAAATTTCGAAAAAAAATTTAGAATAAAAAAAATCTCAACCAAAATCTCGAATAGTACAAAATCTAGAAAAAAAAATATCTCGAATGACAAAAATCTAGAATTAATATCAATTTTTGAGGCAATGGTAATAATTCGGGCGCAAGGATATATGCAAGTTCCGATTCAGTGGGACATATGTAAATCCACAATTAGTTGCAGACTTACAAATGTATGTCCCGCACCATCGGGCAAGAGTTCAGATTTTTTTTTGTCGAAGATGGGACATAAGTTGACAATTTTTGGGAAGATAATCCAGCAAAATTACTTCACCACTCGCTCCGCTTCGCAACTCCTTAACGATCGTCGTAGGAATTTGGTAGGCAGCCACTTACCAATGTAAGGTGGTACATATGTAAGGTCACACATTTGCGTGTGTTATATTTTTTGTTATGAAAATTGATATTTTTTTAATCAAAAATTACAGAGTTTACATTTTAGATCCGTTTTCATTATTTTCAAAATTAAAATAATAATTTCGAGATGTTTTTCGAGATTTAATCATTCGAGATTTTTGTACTTTACAGATTTTGTCCCATTCGAGATTTTTGCATTCGGGATTCAAAAAATTAATTTTCGAGATTTTTTTCATTCTAGATTTTACTCTTTCTAGCTAATGGGGTGATTCTAACTTTCACCCTTGCAATGAGTTGGGTGCTATAAAAGTCTCTTAAGTTCAAGAGGTACTGCAACCTGGTACCTTAAGCCTGATATGATTAAAATTGAGGTGAGAATATGAGTTGATAAGCAAGTAACTTTTCAACACCTTCTAAATTAGCATTAAAAATCATCTAACAATCAGCCTTAATAAAGCCAATCCGTTTTGAATAGAAGCGCACACGTGCAATACGTTTTCATAACTTCTGTTTATTTAACAGTTTCGAAAATTATCTGTGCATATTATTATACAAACATCGTGTGAGTATTATACACTTAATCAAACTGCCAGACAGTAAGGTTCAACACAACTAGACATACTTTCAATTAAGCCGAAGTTGATGTTCATCGTTGCAATATCAATAACTGCCTTTTGATTGAACTTGTATTTATACTGGCAGAGTCACCTTCAACTAAGAGCTTGATTACGGAAGTATAAGGAGAACATTACCACTGCAATAGGTATCTGCATATTTATACGAGTTATTAAATTGAAATTGTTTATTAATATTTTTAGATGTTTAATTATCAGGCCATTTTACTTTGTGATTATTCATTTCAAGTACGTTTTAACATTGAACTTGAAAGGTTTTTATTCGCAATTAATTCCAAGTGGATTTCTCGTTACCGTATAAATATTTGAGCCATTGTTACATGTTTTTCTTTCTCATGTTTGTATTCTCATTGCCACCTATGTAGTAGATTGAGTGGCACAATTCATTAGAGTGGAAGATTTTGCCATAGTTTTTGCTCATCATACTTTAGCCCAGTATTATAAAAACAATGAAGCAAATGATGTACATACATAGGTATATTGTCAATTTGATTTAAGCATTATGGTAAGAGAGGTTATAACTTGGAGACATAATACACTTGGACCTCTTGTTTGTAACTTAAATATGTTTAGAAATCTGATAATATTTGGAAGACTACTAAATTAAATTTTTAATGTAAAGAGGACATATTTTAAGTAAGCAGAATTTTCCATATCTAATAAAATGTATGTCAAATAAAATTAATTCGCAACCGTAAATCGTTTGTTTTTATTGAAGTACTGAACATTGGACACAACTAATGAATTGTTCTAAAACACTGTACGTTTTGAGTTTATTTCTTTGCTATATGATCTAGTTGCCATCAAAATTTATTCAATTCGTTTTTGGTTTTCAAGATGAATATACGTTTTAATTTGGTATTCTGCAACAGGTTTTTTAAACCAACTCTCCCAAAAATGGGTGTGGTTCTGTATATATTGATAATTTGCTATTTTAATTTGATTAAACGGAAAAGCATTGACATCCGAAATGTTTGGACAGTTACTGTAGTTAAATCACTGATTTTAGGCTTTAAATGCAAAGGCTGGCAAGAAAGCGCTGTCAAATTCTTTATTCATCTTTATTTTTGACATTTTAAAGGTAGGTTTTTTTTAAAATGATTTATGTTTAAATTTTGCAAACGAAAATATTTCCCTATAATTTTCCGTCGGCATCTTCTACATATTTTTTTATCCCAATTTCAGTACCGCCGTATTACTCTTCTTATCGATTTTTTAATGAAAACGCCCGCAAAAAGTGGGTATAGCCAAAACTTCTGTATGGGTGAATTATAGACAATCTGAATGTCTACCCACTTTTTAGTCGTATTTCAGTACAAAATGCAATATGCCCAAGCCCGATTTATAAGGGCTGCATAGGAAGGATTGTAGCTTTTCTGTATGTTTTCTTTTTATAGCAGCTTTCAAATTCCCTTACTGAATATTCCATTTGAATGGGACTTTCCGTAAGCCGCCCCCATCGATTGGTCTAAAATTAGTATCAAGGCGACGCAACAGGCACGCTTACTTTGAAATATAATTAATTTTTGATAGAAATCCAAAATATTTACTACACAACGGCCACTTTTTGGGGGCGCAGGTAAATCAGTTAAAAGAGAGATATGGAGTTCATATTTTTGATTTCAGTCCAATAAGTTATACCAATTGTACTTGAATTTCAATCCTGAACTTAGCTGTATGCTAAAAGTGTTCTTTATTTTTATTCTTAACAAGGCGATATCCTAAATTTACCTGAACGACAATCTATGATCTAGGTATTGCACTTACCACTCCATAAGTTTAACGACATTATGTTTAAGTTATGGCTGGACCAATGTGTGCGGTCTTGGATGTGTGCTTGGCGTTGCCGGATTTTACGTAAGTCACTTGGGGCACGAGTTACACCATTATAGAAGAAACAAACCTAGAGTATTACACTCTGGCAGACATGTTTTATGATCTCAATAATTTTCTATTGACAAAAGTCATAAACAATTTAAATTCATGCGATTTTAGTATTAATGAATAAACAGTTTTTAATTTTTGCCAGCATCTAGAAGAAAACAGTGAACAATTTTTACAGTCAACTTTACTAATAACCGGTATGTCGTGCATTCGCTTTTAGTCTTTTTCATATTTCGTTAAGCTATGTTTGGATGATTGTCAGATCTGACAAGGTTTACAAATATTCTGATAATTGAGGCCAATGGGCTGACAATGACAAACTATTTT
Organism: Xylota sylvarum; assembly: GCA_905220385.1. NCBI lineage: Eukaryota > Metazoa > Arthropoda > Insecta > Diptera > Syrphidae > Xylota > Xylota sylvarum. The sequence continues at coordinate 40,732,547 of LR999959.1, forward strand.
ACAACGTTAAATTGTTTGATCACACAATTGTTAGATTTTGTCCCAATTTCTGACCATTAATTGTCGGATGGCTGTTGTGACGATTGTATGACAAAGGTCTGACAAAACTTTTTCTTACAATATTGTCAGATCAAAAATCGTCAATTCACGCAGTGTCTAGATGATTGGTCACAAAAAATTTAGAAAACCATTGTCAGACTCATAGCATTTCACAGAACTTTTTTCTTTTATGCTGTATTACATTGAAAAGTCTAAAAAACAGCAAACTTTAATTCGTAATGGAACAGGAGGAGGCACTTGTGAAGATCTTAGCCGCCTACGTATGTATTGGAAAGTTAGGAAAATGAAGATGAATCGCCACGCAAATTGCCGCAAGGATTGGGTAGCCCGCCGCCAGAAGAAGGGAGCAGGAATTATATTGAAATTTTTGCGCACGGGTTCTAAATAATTCGACAATCTTTTTGCTTTGGTGACTCCACATATCCAAAAGAAAGAAACGATATGCGGGTGAGCAGCTTGTATTGATATTACCCTATATGACTTCTGGCGAACATTTTCCTGTTTTGTATTCGGGTGTCAACAATCTCGTAAAAGTATAAAAGAAAAATAGGAAACGAAAAAAAAAAAAAATCAAAAAACTAAGCCATATTTGATCAATTAACGTAACCTATAAAAAAAATAATTTTTAAATTAACCAGAAAAAGAAAAATATTAAACAAAATGAAAAGGAATACAATTTCAAAGTTACACCGCAATGTTAGTATTATATATAGACTATATTAAGGACTGAATATTCACAGGAGATTCTAGATCAGTCAGTAATAAGATGTAACTTAATATGAGGTGATCATATTTTTGCAACTCCTCAATGTGATTAAAAAATATCACCATGGTTAGCCCCTAGTACCTGAACTCATTCACTTTCTCAATAACGAAACAATTATCACAACAGTCAAGATCGACACACAATTAAGCAATTTAAATTTAGGACTCTCCGGTGCATGAAAAGAGATATTTCCATCAAATAGCAAACATCAAGCAAACTATGTACATATGTATGTCCTTAGCAAGTCCACATCCTTAATCATCACCAAATGCTCTTTTAACATAATTTAATTCACTTCTAATTTTTTTTCTATTTCCACCTTTAGATCAAAAGATTTACAACCCCATTTTTAAATTTTTTTTAAATTTTTTTCTAATAGATGGTAAAAGCGAGATAGGTCTGTAGTTACAGATACAATCTGATTTCCTATTTTTATAAAGTGATACTACAGCCGCAAATTTAAGTTCATTAGGTAAACTTCCAGTGATTATGTTTCTATTAAAAATTAAAAGCAAAAATGTCAATTATAAATTAAGCAATATTTTTTAAGGTTAAGTTGGATACGCCATCTATTCCACAAGAGTTTGAGTTTTTTAGACTGTCAATCGTGTTTAGTAGTTCTAGAGCAGTTATAGGTTCATAAAAAAAACTGTTTCTTTGGGATATATTTGTCATTATTATTGGAATATTATGTACATTCGTATGTTTTTCCTAGATCTTTAAGAAAATATCAAATCGTTGAAAAATCAAACTTAGTATACCCATGGATAGGGTGTAAAAAGGCTATAAAAAAGGCTCAGGTGCAGCTTAAATGACAGAATGCATTCACTTTAAACTTCATATCAAGGGTTAGTGGGTTCGAAATCATTTTGTTTTGTTGATTTTCGAATTAAAATCAAACAAACAAGTCAGGTTACAAGCTGACCCCGGCATCAGATTCGTCAGCCCAAGGGCAAGCATAGGGTAAACCATTACCATTACAAAATCTAGACGTTCCTTTAACCCAGACTAATAAATTAATCTTAAGATTCCCATTCACTGAGTACCTACAGCCACGCTCATTCGTTGCCAAGCAGCAAAATAAGACAATTTCATCTTATCAGAATTGGATTAAGTAGGCGGAGGTCATACCAGTTTTATTATTCAACATTCTTTTAATGAACTGTGGATACTTATCCGTCGACATTCACCAACTTAGTCTGACCGATTTGTTTGGGCTCATATATGTATGTATGTTAATGGCTATCATCCAAATTATATATTTTGTTCCGTTATTTTGTCTGACTGCGTAGTCCGATATTCGTTAATAGTAAAAATTAACTCATTTCTGCTAGCCAGTAAGCAGTGATCTCATCGTCTAAGTATTATTAACTTGTTCTTTAAACTTGTGTTCAGAACAATCTAAACTCTAAAGGCATTTCTCGCTCTAACAATGGAAATAATAGCATGCATAAATGTTGACCGTACCATAGGTAGTTAATAGTTTTTTCTTTGACAAAAGACATCTTCTCACTTTAGGGCTCCAGTGAATGCGAAATATTTTATTTTGCTGAAGTTCTGGTCTAGAATCTATTCTTTTGCTATGCATGATGTACCAAATGAATGTGTAGGTGGACACTATACGAGATGCGAGCCAGACAACGAACAACATTGACAAAGATATTCAATTATCGTCATCCGTTTAGATAGATACGAATACATGTGTACATATGTATAAGCTTTTAAATTCTGTTAATAAAAAATAAACTACATTTGGAAAGAAAGCAATGAACTTTTTCAACATAAATTATTGTCTCGGATAGCAACTGACTACGGATGTAATGCAATCTTTTTTTTTGCATCGGAACACGTTTATAATACACCCAACAGTCCACAACTATGAAGAAGCTCGTAGTAAAAGATGAACTGCTGCAAGATACCAAAAAGTATGAAGATAGCTTAAGCGTTAATAAGAAAAATGAAACGGCTTTTGTTGAAACTGAAACTGAAATTGACTTGCGTTCCCCTTCTGTGCTCCAGTTTGCAATTTATGAGTACTACCGAAATGGTGTTGTACAAATAGAGGAATGTTTTGCAATAGGTGGTGAGACTTGCAATTAACTTGCAGCAAAGTTGTAACTGATCTGTTTTCAAAGCAAATAACTCTAGGTAAAGTAATGTCCGACAACGACCCGACGTCAGCTACTACCGTGCACTTAACAATAGAAGTCGCTGACTCGTGAGACTAGCTTTCATCATGACGTTGTCGCTTTATAGTAATATGATTATGACTGGTACATATTATCCATTACGAAAGATTAACTTTCTCTAAAGGAGTACAAGTCAAAATTTCCGATAACATAATTTTACACTTTAAACCAAGACACAGCATACATACATATGTATGTACGTACACATGTAGATATTCATCAACGAATTGCGCTCAATTGCTTTTCCAGAGCACACACAGGTGAAGATACGTACTTTCACAAAATAGCGCGCACCTATAACTTCAGTTCAGAGTGTGCGCTATGTTTTCAATCGACCCTAAGTTGAAGTGCTCAAAATTTGAATATTAATTGCCCCATTACCAGGTGTCTTTTGGTACAATTTTAACTCATCCATCAGCTCCTCAAGCAATGTGTTTAAGGAGTTTGTAATTTGTTCAAATATTTATCAAGTTATGTGTGATTTGCAGTGATTAATGGTTAGTTGAAGGTATGCACATTTATCATCGATCTGTGATCGACATTCGTTTGTTCATTGCAAAATGTCAAAGATACTTTTAGCACCCACGTAGGCTGTAAGTACTGTAATTTACGGCCAAATTTAATTTGTGCCGTGGTATGTACAATAATCGTGCAGATTCGATGATCTCAATAAGTGGTCTTCGGAGTATGAATTAATACAATTATTTGAGCTCGTTTTGAATCAGCTTGGATTTACGATGAAAAAATAAAAGAAAATGTGTCAAGGATTGAAAGCGATGTTGTTTTATAGTTCTGTTATGTAATTTTTATACGAATGGATTAAATTGGGAAGGTAGTACTCAAGAAATATGACAACTATGATGGATCGTATCTTTTAATCATATACATACATGCATACATGTTTTTAACGGAGGCTTCCGTGGAGAAATGATTCATTAAAGTATTATTCAACTAATTTTGTTAATGTCTGCTAAAATTGTATCCAGTTTTTTGAAGTTTATGAGTTCCTACTTTCATTGCTACACTTTGCATTTCACTTAGTTAAAGGGCATAACAAAGTGTCAGTAAGTGGTCATTGCACTGGTGCGGTGAATTCAAGAGATTGCAATAGCTTTTCACTTTTAATATGCACCTAGAAAAAATGGTAAAATATAATTTATAAATTCGCTTACTTAGGAATGTTCGTGAGTGTTAGTGGTTAACTAGGGTTTTAACTAGGGAACCAGAAGCGGATCTACTTTAGAGGAAATGCTTTTACCTGTACATATTGGAAGTTTAGGTATATACCTACATACATACATATGTACATAGATATTGAAAATTGTATTGTGTATTATCGTGGACCACACTAAATTAGTAATTATATGCGACATAACTTAAATTTGTATGAATGTGATGTGATCATTTTTATTCGTTCCCTAAATTAATTTAATACATGTAATACATTTTTGCATTAGATCCTTCAGGTATGGTAGAACGCACACTTTCTGATTGTCCCTTTTTTTACTTATGAAGAAGTAGTAGCTGAAGCGTGTCTATAAATTACGATCTGTGTACATACATAATATACATATGTATGTATGTACATATTTTCATTCAAATTGAATGGGTTCATGATGACGAAGTCATTCATGAATTATTAATTCTACTGGTTCATTGAATGGAAAATCTGACACAATTATATTAGCATCTCAACAAAGTAAATGCATTTTAATTATAAATTCGTTTTGCTTGTTATAATTAATGCAAAAAATGTATAAAAACAAATGTGTACATACGAATATATCAACTCGTGTTATCTGTATATAAAAGCGATGAACCTGACTAGAAACACCTGTGAGTTTATATTGGTTTTCTGTGTCTTTTGCATTATTTGTCAATAAAACAGAAACACATATGTACATGCAAGCGAAATATAGCTGCCATAATATTTTAAGACATAATAAGGAAGCTATTTAAAAAGAATAATAAATTTAGTTTACATTACTATTTCATAATTCGTAAATTTCGCTATAGATAAAATTATTCATTTATGTATGTATTGGTGTTAATTTCCTATGCCACTAGGAAAATCATTGGTTCCTAATATTAATTTGGATGCAAAGCTTGTACCGAAGATGCATATGGTGGACGATTAGAAACGCACAATACAACTTTTAACTTGCGCCTATACATATGTAGATCAATTATTGTTTTCGTGGAAAAATCTTAACTGACGATTTGAATTAAACGTGACATTGCTTAATGGAGAAATTTAAAAATACGACTGGACGGATTTGCTCCAAACTCATTTGTTATCTATAGGGTTCTATAAGGTTACAATCAGCGATGCCTGATGTGGGTACTCTTCCCCATTTTGGACAATTTATCACTGAATGGAGAAAAGTGCTCCTAAAATGGGGAAAAACGACATTCGCATAAAATAATTAATTTTACACATATGTACATAGTAAAAATAGAACTCGAGTAGTACCACGTTCAATTAATTTAGTTCTAAACACACTTCAAGGTAAACTCAGCCTGCACTCTCATCACGTCGGACACTTTAACAATTTTGAAAAAATATGAGATGTTTTGCAATATAAAAGCGCAAAAAATATTCTCCACTCATCTCAAATTAGCTGGTTGTCTTTGCATGCACTGGTGAAAGAATAATTCAAGAATATCTGTAGAATATCAATATATCCTATATTTTACTGGTATTTTCTTGAAAGACATACAAAATTATTTAGCGCAACAGGTCCATGTGACCCAGGGCCTGGCATCTCACAACCATTCATGTTGTGTGTGTATGATTTACTCCTCAGATTATATACTTACATACATATACAGATAGTCAACTTAGAGGGGGTCTCTTTTTCGACCATCAAGCTAAAACGCACCAGAAAACAACTGATTTTTCCCATCGCTCTTTAGGTGTATAGGTGATTCAATGCAAATTAAATGACACAGGGTCAATTCGTAAACGCATATCTTGCGCAAATGTGCAAAGCACGTCGTCCATAAACGCAAACAAAAAAAAAACTGCAAAGCAAGCAGTTCTGAAACGCAACTGAGCTAGTTTTCTTGCGCAAAAGCAGGCGAATCTGTGCAATTGTCAAAAAAATATTGCTCACTTTCATTTACTTTTTGTTTCGTGTAAAGAAAGAATTTCTTTTTTGGGAAAAATGAATTGCACCGAAGAGAAGTAAGTAAAAAACAAATACAGATTAGTTACATATTACATATGTATATAAACCCTTTGTTCAGAACTTTAAACAACTGGACAGGACCTGAAACAAAACTGCTTATTACCGTGCGCCTAAAGTATGAACAGGACTTTTGTTCGGGCAAACGGAAGAAGGCCAGCATTTGGACAAAGGTTTTGGACGACATACTAAAGACATCACCAGCGTTTCCATTTAAGAAGGATGAAATTCTACGAAAATGGAATAATCTTCTCACGTACAAAAGGATAAAGCAAAGAAACTCCCAATCTGGTGGAGACGCAACACGATGGGAATATTTTGATCTGTTTCATGAAATTTATGGAACGAAGCATTTCATCGATCCGCCGAGAAATAATTTAGCGTCAACTTTAGAGGAATCTATATCCGATGAGTCTGAAAACGAAGAAAATTTAGAGGCAATCGCATCGTCATCGTCTCAGCCGCAACTAATGAGGCCTAAACGCTTCAAGTTGGCAAAAAATGAGGAAGCTGAAGAAAAAAAACGCCATCAAGATCAAATGGAAATAGAGGCACAACGGATAGAAGTAATGCGAGGTATAAAAGAGGTATTGGATAAGATGTTGTAAGGAAGAGCAACTCAAATCAAGCGACTGATATTTTTTTTCTTTTTTGTTGTTTTTTAATACTGAATCTGAATTTGTTTAATTTTTCCGTTTAATACATTTTATTTGTTATGCTGATATAAGCATCATAATCGAGTTTCTTTTATCTTGGGCTGCACTTGAATGTCCCTCTGCTTCCGATGTGATTCGTTGAACTATTGGACATCTCCTCGACTGATATTTGTTCATTATACTCGGCGGAAACACCTTGATTACGTGTAATGTGATCTAGATATTTTAGAACTCTAAATCTCTTTTTTAGTATTCCGAACGCTTGTTCAATGCACACCATTGTTGAGCTCAAGCAAATATTGTATCGTATCTGCTGACTGGTAAGATGGCCATTGTCTCGGAATGGAACCATCATATGCATTGACAACGGATAAGCCGAATCTCCCAAAAGATGTGCTCCTTGTGGAATCGAAATTGATCCGGCTTATTAATTTTGTGGTTTTTAAAACAATTTTGTGCGAAACACCTCGACCTATACAAAAGCGATCGGACAAATCTCTGTAGGAACAACCATTGGCGAGTTTCCATATCGTTAGCAGTAAAGCATGATTCAAACTGATTGCAGGTCGTCCGGTTTCAGCTCTTTCCCAAAAAGGCTCGAGTTTAAAAAGAAGTTGCTGCCAACCAAAGAAACTAAAACAGAGCGTCTTGTAACTATTTTCTTACCTTGTATGTTTGCCAACTCATTCTAAAATAACTAAAGAAAATGTCATCGGGAAATGTTTGTATCAGTTTATAAAATCCTTTATTTTTGATGACATGGCGCTGCATTCCCCATATTTTAGCGTACACCATTTTTTTATTGTTTTATTTGTACCTCTTTTATTTATTCCTTGACAACAAATAAGAAGTGTATTTAAAATTAAGACGAAACTTGGTTGAACCTCCATTCTGTTTGAAAACAGTAAAACGAAAGAAAATAAAATTGCTCAGTACTGTTCGTAAACTTCTGAAGTTTGCAAGTGCAGCCATCTTGGTGTCAAAAATTGACCACTAGCGATTTTTTTTTTTTTATTATTCGTTATTACTTGAAATTGCAATTTGAAAGTGTTATAACTTTTAAATGAAAGGAGTATGACAATATCGCAACATTGAATTCAGTGCAATAAAATGAATCAATTGACATGGACAACAATACTGTAGCGCTGAATTAATTCTGAACTATTGGGGTGAATTTCACGAAACAAAACAGAAAGGAAATTTAACTCTCAATTTTCCGACACATGCATGACTCTCTATTCTTATTCTGGATACGGATTTTTCAAATTTTATTAATAAATAATAAAGTATTATGACTTTTCTTGTATACTAATATAAGAAAATTTTCTAAATATTTTTTTTCTAAAGATTATTTAAAAAATCATTACAAACATTACATTAACTTTTAAATGTTTAAAATAATTATTTCCCCTTAAGGGAAATATAGAATAAAGATTTTTCGGGAATGAGTTTGATAGAAATAAACGAACTAAAAATGTATTTACAAAAAAACAATTTTCATAGTCTTCTAAACGAATTGAATTTTTAGAATTAAGGAAAGGTTGCTCTTATTGTCCTATTTCCCGCGAAGTCAAAAGAATTTTATTAGTGTACACACATAAGTTTTATATGTTTTAATACAAGTACGTATGCAATTATTAGTAGTTTCCAACTAATTGTTACATTAGAAATTTTTTGAATAATTTGAAGGGTCATTCAACTTTAACTGTTAACTGTTACAGAATGATTACTATTTTTAATGTGTGCATAAGAAATCGGATAAGGTATCATATAATACGCTCCAGACGGATTGTAGCTTTCCTATATGATTATATGTTACGATTTTCTGTAGCTATTGTTCGGTTTTCGTCTGCTATCCACTAGCACTTTTCTTTATTTTTCTCCATGCTGTATCATTGGCACTAGTGCTGCCGTTTAGGAGACTTCCTCTCCAAGAAGCAAAAATAACAGGAGATCCCAAATATACAAAAAAAAATTAATAACCGTCCTTCCTTATTATAATTATATAATTTAGTGAAGTTATGAAAAAGTGGGCGTGGCAGTGGGTGGATTTCAAAAATGTTACACTTGTTACACTTGTACTGTATCTTTTTCCCAAAGCCCAGATATGCAATTTCATCCTCCTACCTCAAAATTAAAGGCCCTTAAATCAGTGACATATGGACGGACGGACGGTCACAGTTCGACTTCGCTATTGATGCTGATCACGATATATACTATATTTATTATTTCTCTGTTACAAACTATGTGTCAAACATAATATGCCCTTAGGATAGGGTATAATGACCAAGATGAAATGACAACTTACTAACAAAGAAATATCAGCTGTGAACTGCAACGGGGATGAACTTGAAGAGTATTGTTACATGGTTGATCGTCAATGGAGTGTTAAGGAAATACTAATAATTTATGTAGATATGTACATACACTTACATAGGTACTTATTAATATGGATAACCGATAAATAAATGAATAAAATAATAATTGTTTTTCCAATTTCTTACTCGCACTGCCTAAAAATCTCCCTCCATCCGACTATGGTAACGCCAGGTCGCTACCGGACTTAGTTTTGGGGGTTCTCTAAAGAATTTAGATCTTCCGGTTTCTTCTTCATCCTATAGTAGTTTGTGAGCACTTATACCGTAAAAGAATTCGATCATTTGGTATAAACTGCAATAATATTATTATAGATGATTATTTCGACTAAATCGTTGTAATATAGTTAAGGAAGATTATTTCTTTTTGCCTTTGTTGGTCATTAGTAAATGGAATGAAAAAATTATTTCATTTATTTTTCCCGACGTTTCGACAGGGATTGCTGTCGTCTTCAGGGGATCTGTTTATTGTTGTTGAGAGAAGAACATGATTACAAACATAGAAAGTGACGTAGTCGGGCAATCAACTTACATGAAACATAAAGAAGAGTAAACTTAAAAAAAAAACTTTAAAATGAAACTGATTCTAAATACATAAAAGAATGTTTGTAATGTCACGAAATGATGCAAACGAAGTGATTATAGTTTGCATCATTTCGTGACATTACGTACATTCTTTTATTGGTGATTCAGGAGAGTATAGATATAGTTCAACAAGACATCATCTGCAAAAAATATAAATAAATGCATATTTCGATTAACAGAACAGACAAAAGGTCAGTAATAAAAATTGAAAACAAGGTCAAGGAGAGATCTGGCCTAGGTAGCACCAGCACCTGAAGAGAAGGGGATGAAGAAGATGCCTCACACCAATAGAAATGGTATCGAACGACTACTTAAAAATCCATTATGAGAACCGAAAGCAATTATCTTATTGACAAGGGCACTATGCCACACTCGATCAAAAGCTTCGACATTTTATCTAAGATCACCGCATTGCATTACATGTGTTTGTGGAATACGTTGAATCAATTTTTCAGCAGAAGATATACACCATCACGCATACAGTGGAACAGTTTTTGCGGAAACCATACATACAGTTCTCTCTAGGTAAATTAAGCAATTGGTAGCACAACTCTCATAAGAACAGATTTATGTCTTGATGTATTTTTTGGTCGAACTGTGCATGAAATCAGAATGAAAATTCCATTTTAATATTCTTTTATTATATATTATTCAAAAAACATCCATTATTGCAAAATAATTTTAATTAATTCAACTTAATATTGCAGGTGGACTGGACCAATCGGAGATCGATCGTCAAAATAGAATTACAAAACAAATATTTGCTAACTATCTTGAGCGACACTTGTTTCCATTTCGAAGAACTAATCAGAGAATACCAACTATAGATGATATTCTTCCCAGAGCTGCTGCAGAAAAACAGTCAAGCCGCTCGCCTCATAGTCGTGCAAATCGAAGACAAACACCGAATGCAAATGCATCCGATTACGATGAAAATCAAGATGGATTTGAAGAACAAGAAGATGTCGAACTAATCGACAGCAGGGAGGGAGAAGACGAATCTTTACAAAGTGTAGAGTCCGAACAATTCGATCAATACTACAGAGACCTGTTTGACAGAGATCCCACTGAAAATGAAGTAGATAATGGTGAGAACTAATACTTTACAGATTTATACATATGTATATGCATACATATTCAGTAGAAAATAGAATAAAACAAGAAATTAATTCTAAAAATTAAATATCATCTCCAATGGGAGAGGTAGTTACAAATGCAAATGTTCACGTAACTACTTTTAACAAAAAACCAGTCGAGGATTAGTTTATGAACTCAGTTTACCATTACGTACGACACGGGAGAGATATTTAGCGACTGAGATTCTCAAGGCCACTTCAAATATGTAGAACTAATTTTTACCGTTAATGAATTTTATAACGGTGACGATCTTGATGATATCATCAAAAATCAATTTTCTCACAAAGAGAAAGTCAAATAAATCCGCGGTTAAATGAATTTTATTTGCTGGAATGTATAATTACGAAAACCACACATGTAATGATCACACGTTTGAAGTTCAAGTGCTAGATTGTTTGCATTCAAGTTGATTGAGTATTGAAAGCGAAATCAAATTTAAGTTAACCACTTCAGAAAAGCGATATGAACCAGAAAATGATTTACGGTGTGGCCAACACCTTTATTTGTAAGTTTTTTTTACTCGTTAACGCTTTAATGCGAAAATTGCTTGTGCACAGACAGAGAAGAAACAACCTTGAATATGTGCATAAGATTCGAGTTAAGCATTTTTGTTTGTTTGCACGGGACCGGGAGTTATGCAATAGAGATACTTGGCGCAGATTTCTCATTGACAATTTCATAACCAAGATGCTTGGTGGTCGTGAGATGCCTACTCTGGCTTTGTGAAAACTCTGGCAGTGGTAATGTAGAATTTTGTTTGCATGGATAAGATGTACATATGTACATATGTACGTAGTTGGGTAAAGTTATTAATCAATATGCATTAAGCTTGTGTCATACTACATTTTTATTCAAATTATATTGAAATCTTCAATTTATTGATTATATTGCTTGACTTACAAAGAGGCAGATTCCAATATCTTTATTTATCAATTAGCAGATGGTTTTATTCAAGTTGGGATTGTACTAGCAAGTCATTTCTATGTACATAGAATTACACGTTGGTGACATTGATAGATATCTGAGCTTTTAAACCACACATGTATGTAATATGTAGGTACCTTCGGTATGAAGTAATGTGTTTGTTTTAAACTTATGTAAGAGTAATTGTGTGGCTCCGGAAAGTTTTTTTTTATATAAAACGCCAGAAAATTTAAATTTTTTCGGAAAGTATACCAGACAGATGTGGAAAAAGCACGAGAAAGTAAAATGAAAATTAGGCCAAAAATGAACATATTCTCTAGCCTAGTTTCCAAACTTATTTTGGAAAAAAGCCCAGAAAAAAATTTATTTTGAAATAAGATAGGTATATTGTGTTTGAAAGATCTAACGTAGTCCCAGAGGGGGGAGGGGGACGTGCTGGGTGCGAAATTAAGCCCAAAAAAATTTGCCAACCTTACAAAATTAAATACGCGTTAAAGGACTGCGAAGCGGGGCAGTAGCGAAGTGAGCGGTGAAGTATTTTTTTGACGTTTATTTAGACTTTAATTAATGGTACCGTTGTTTTTATAATAAAGTTCAAATATCCATTTGGATGGTTCTAAAAGTGCAATCAAGTTTAAATGAACGTTTGGTATTACATCACCGCTTGCTGCTCCTTAACGACCGTCGATAGAACGTTTCAAAAAAAATATCTGGCGCTTTTTCTATTTCTACAAAAGGATATCTGGCATTTTTCCAAACGGAGTTTTTTTTATTAATATAAGTGCTTGGAATTTTGGAAAGATTGCCAGAAAAATCTGACCTTTCTAGAAAAAAAAAACACTTTGTAAAAAATTTCTGGCATTTTTTCCAAAAAAAAAAATCTTTGGTAATATTCGGGAGCCTATTTTTCTTGCATTTTATTATCAACATTAGTTCCTATTTCGTCTTCTGAAGCACATCAATAATTCAATAGTTTAACCATACAATTTATTAGACTCTTCTTCTATATAATGTAATTCTAGGGAGACCAATTCTCAAATCTTCCCAAAAATTGTAAACTTATGTATGTGTCATGTGTCGACAAAAAAAAAACTGAACTTATGAGCGATGGTTTGGGACATACATTTGTAAGTCTGTAACTCGATTGTGGGTGGGCGCCGAGGCTCAAGTGGTTAGTGCGTTGGACTACGGAGCGAGGGGTTCCAGGTTCAATCCCCAAACAACACCTAAAATTTCTTTCACGGACCCACCTCTCGCGAGCGTCTGACAAACATCCGGGAGTAAGTCTGTCATGAAAAAGCGTCTCAAAAACAAAAAACTGCCGTTCGGATCCGGCATTAAACAGTAGACCTCTTCCATTCTTGTGAAGAATATAACACGCACAACACGAGTTGTTGTGAGAAGCTAGGCCGTGGGTCCCATGGACCAAATTTGTATTAATATTAATTCTAGATTTTTCTCATTCGAGATTATTTTTTCCTAGATTTTTGGTGTTCGAGATTTTGCTTTCGAGATTTTTTTTTTCTAGATTTTTGTTTTCTATATTTTATTTTTCTAGACATCGTGGTAAACCCCTATGGATCATATAGCTCTGCCGGAAGGGAGCTCTTAGATGGTGTAGTCTCTCTGGCACAAAGCTGGGCATATGCGTAGGATGTGAATAATAGTTTCTTTTTTCTCTTTATCCCTACAGCTGCTGCAAAAGTCATGTGAAAAGACGCCCAGCCTTTTGGTATATTGGCCTATCCGATAGTGTGCAATAAGAACACCAATAAAGTGGCAGATCTGTGACCGTGCAATTAGAGAGATTTTCCCATCTAAGTTGGTTTTGCTAAAAATGTCCAACTTTAGTAAGAGTTTACAAGTAGCAAAGGTTACTTCCAATTGCCTGCAATGTCTCTGTGGTCTGGCACACAGCTCTTCTTCAGATGAGACAAACGGCAGTTTGATGCGTCCTTTGTGAAGTAAAGGAGTACGATTCCGGGGATTTTACTGCCGGTTAAGAGTCGGCGACCCGGAGTGTCTCAGGTATTCCTATGCTCCGTTTGTAACTGAGCTATTTGATTGGGCTCCTAGCCTCATCGGCACATTTCGTATAACACCTAGATCCAGCTCAAGAGGGAATAGGAAAAGATAGGATTGGGAGTAGACAGTTTCGATTTTGCTTGTACTTGATAAGACATGTTGGCTAGAAGCTCAGTTTTAGCGAAAAAAATATAAATGTTCTTATTTGTTATGAGTCTGTTTATATTATCTCTGAGGCACTTATGTATCTATAGCAAATGCTTCTGCTTGAAATAGTGACGTCCGCTTGTCCAAGCTAGTGATGAAGGTTTTTATATAAGCAGTGGCCCAAAAGGGGTTACCTGACTTACATACATACATATATATGTATATACATCTTTGTTATTCACACATACATGTATGTATGTATATGTGTAGAGGTACTTATATGTATAAGCAAAGACTTGTTTTTTATTTTTAAACCTCCAAAGCTGTAAAAAGATGCTTTTCATTAACTACTGAAAAAATATCACCTTACAGATTAAGTTTCGTTTTTTTAAAGCCAGTTTCAACGCGAATCACCACAAAGGGAAAAATATAATTTTACAATTTTATCACTTCTTCGAATAAACTTTCGTGATTTTTTTTTCTTTTTTCACAAATTCCTCTTGTCTTGTCCGGTTGTATTGCCTCTTTTACACCATACATATATATGTATACAAACATAAGTTAAACTGCCTAAACGAGTAAATAAAATTTTCTTATATTTCATCTCGACGCGATTATAATAGGATACGAACAGAAATCAAAAATTTAAACAAAAAAAAAACTTGTTTTTATGGCTGTCGTCATTGGTGCAAGTTTTCGCTTTATTGGTTAGTCTGATTAAGAACAAAATCAAGGTAGCATTTTTCATAGAACAAAGTCAGCAACAGAGAAAAGTCAAAGTTCATGTTGAGTCAGTGAACTTTATTTCATTAAACTCGTATTAGTGAGTAATTTGCTTGAAAAGTTTAAGTATTTCTAGATAATAAATTAATGTCGTTAGTTCTGCACCCATGAATTGATTTTTTGTGTGTTTATTTTCCTAATAACAGTTAAGTCTTATGTCTCCAAAAATATTTTTTTGTAGGTACATAATAAAACACAACCAGAAGACATAAAATACAAACCGTTAACCGACCAAACCGTTCGTTGTCTGGATTCTTGGTGCATATGCTGGTGTGTACCTACCCATGAGTATCAGTAATTTATTATTGTTTTTATTGCAACGTGTCAGCCTCGCCTTTTCTAGTTCGATGGCGTCTTGAACTTGAAATATCAAAAAAAAAAACAAAAAAAAAAAACATATCGGGCACAGCTATGTAGTTGTCGTTTATTACGAGAAACACCCAATAGCTTGACCAGTTGTAGAGTTGAAGGACTAACTTTTGTGTGTTCCGTATACACTTACATACATATGTACATATATATATATATATATATATATATATATATATATATGTTTACTCGTAGCTATTAGAACGGAAGCAGGATGGAGGATTGTATTTATTCTGTCAAGGAAACACTATTTTGTATTTTGTTATGCCAACTTACTGATCCTACAATTTACTTATATTTTATTTCATAACAATGCTGCTACTTTATAACTCTAACCTCACTTATTCTTCTCAAATAAAAAAAGAACAATTTGTTTTTAAGAGTTTTTGATTTTAGAACAAAATATCTTTCTTTTGATGAAGATGAAATGAAAATGAATGAATGAATACAAATTCATAGTTTGTTTTCATTTTAATAGAAACAATTGAATTAGTGTTGTACTTGGGCCACGTGGTTTTTACGTTTTAATTCAACGATCGTAAAACTGAACAACCCCGCAAGCATGAACTCGTCTAGTTTTTAATTGTTTACGTTATCGCGAGTGTTCTATATTTGGTCCTAATAAAAATGTTCGGTCTCATAATTCAGTGAAGTTATGAAAAAGGGGCCATGGTAGTGGTAGGATTTCAATAATTTTATTGGTCAGTTGGTCATGCCTCAATCGATTTCGCTTTTGATACTGATCAGTCACGAATATACATACATATACATACATATGTATACGTTATAGAGTCTGTCTCGATTAGTTGCTATGTTACAAAATATGTTTTAAACTTAATATACCCTTAGGATAGGGTGTAAAAATAAGTATCTTTGAGAACTCATCTTTAATTTAGCCACAAGGATAGAGAAGGTATACTCTGATACAAGATTTGGGGAAAAATGGACGGGAGCGTTAACCAGATACCTAGCTTTTTTGTCTAGGATGTATCCGGCTCTGCGGTTTGAATACTTACATGAATTGTAGTAATTCTCGCTGTAAGATAAATATGCTTTATCGAGTTGTTTGTATAATTTTTTCGCTTTTTTGCGTTACATTGAAAAATGCAACACTATTTTAGAAAATAAGTATAACATAAGTATACAATAAGTATACTTACATATGTACATATGTGCATAGGTAGTAAAAAATATTAAATAATTAAACTTGTGAGCAAATAAAAAACTTTTTTTCAGTAAAATAGAAATTGAATTGAAATTGATCTAATTGCTACCAATAGGTCAGATTGGTGGTTAATTTAGTTAATTTTCTCGCTTACAAGCTGCTAATTGTCGATATTCTGCAAATAAAAATAAACATTGAGCCTAATTTTTGCATACATACATACATATGTATGTATGTATACATACTTATTAACACTATAATAATGCTCAACCTTCAAAAACGAATTGGATAACTTATTTTATTAAATTTAAATAATATCTACTCGTATCCTTGTGTATCGTATCGTATATGTACATACATACATATATAGCCGGCGAATTCATTCAGAAATTACAAAATTTTAAATTACCTTTATTTCTCAAAAACCACCAAGTATTTTGTTGCCTGCTCTAAAATTTGGCTCACTTTTGGTTATTTTTACGGAGATGTGATGATTAGTGATAGCTGAGGCGAGTGTTTATAATAATAGAACACAATGGAAGCTTACAATGATATGAATAGCAAAAAGATTAAAGATTTTAAAGATATACCACACTATGACTTCATTAACGCAAGATCTTTGGATTTGTTGATGTCTCTTCACTATTTCTGTTAGATGGTAAGCAAGACTATGTTTGACTTTAACTACTTCATGTGGCTCTTAAGGGAATTTGAAATGTTTTTTCAGTCAAAGTTTGTTAGTTCAAGTTCCAGCTCAGTGCGGACACGAAACGAAATCCGCTACATTCTATCTATCCTATGCCTATCTCCTTTTATTATACCCTATCCTAAGGGTATATTAAGTTTGACACATAGTTTGTAACATAGAGAAATAATCGAGATAGACCCTATAAAGTATATATATTCGTGATCAGCATCAATAGCGAAATCGATTGAGCGATGACCGTCCGTCCGTCCGTCCGTATGTCACCGCTTTTTGGGCCTTAAATTTTGAGCTAGGACGATGAAATTTCATATCTGGGCTTCTGAGAAAAAGATACAGTACAAGTGTAAAAAATTTTGAAATCCGCCCACTGCCACGCCTACTTTTTCATAACTTCACTAAATTATATGAAACCGAAAAATTTTGTTAAGACCAAATATTTAGGCATTCAGATTCCCTATAATCCACCCATACAAAAGTTTTGGCCACGCCCACTTTTTGGGGGCGTTTTCATCACAAAACCGATTTTTGGGCCTTAAATTATTAACTAGGACGCTGAAATTTCATATCTGGGCTTCCAAGAAAAAGATACAGTACAACTGTAAAATTTTTTTACATCCGCCCACTGTCACGCCTACTTTTTTATAACTTCACTAAATTATATGAAACCGAAAAATTTTGTTAAGAGCAAATATTTAGGCATTCAGATTCCCTACAATCCACCCATACAAAAGTTTTGGCCACGCCCACTTTTTGGGGGCGTTTTCATCACAAAACCGAGTTTTGGGCCTTAAATTATTAACTAGGACGCTGAAATTTCATATCTGGGCTTATGACGAAAAGGTACAGTAGAAGTGTACATTTTTTTTACATCCGCCCACTGCCACGCCTACTTTTTTATAACTTCACTAAATTATATGAAACCGAAAAATTTTGTTAAGTCCAAATATTTAGGTATACAGATACCCTACAATTCACCCATAGAACAGTTTTGGTCACGCCCACTTTTTGGGGGCGTTTTCATCAAAAACCGATTTTCATGAAATTTTACATGTAACATCCTCAAACGTTCGACATTATAGCTATATTTGAGTACAAAATGCGATTTGGCCACGCCCACTTTATAGAGAGGAGGATAGGGTATCATACGATCCGTTCTAGACGGATTGTAGCTTTTCTGTATGTTTTCTTTTTTAAATCTGATGAATGACATATGTTTTCCAATTTATCCTGTATTTTACCGAAACAATTATGGGAACGTTAGGTATACCTAATGCTAATTTTAAAAATTGCCTTTTTCTTGACAATTAGGCTTAATATATGTATGTACATGTACATATAATAAACATACAGAAAAGCTACAATCCGTCTGGAACGGATCGTATGATACCCTATCCTCCTTGCTATGTAGCCCTTATAAAGTGGGCGAGGTGATATTGCAATTTGTACTGAAATACGAAGTCGAACGTTTGAGGATGTTAAACGTAAAATTTCATGAAAACTTGTTTTTTATGAAAACGGCCCCAAAAAGGGGGCGTGGCTAAAAGTGTTATGTGGATGAATTGTAGGAAATCTAAATGCCCAACTGTTTGGTCTTAACAAAATTTTTCGGTTTCATATAATTTAGTGAAGTTATAAAAAAGTAGGCGTGGCAGTGGGCGGATTAAAAAAAATGTTACACTAGTATTGTATCTTTTTCTCGGAAGCCCAGATATGAAATTTCAGCGTCTCAGTTATATATTTAAGGCCCAAAAAGGTGTAAAAATTTTTCAAATCCGCCCACTGCCACGCCCACTTTTTCATAACTTCACTAAATTTCTATGAAGCCGAAAAATTTTGTTAAGACCAAATATTTAGGCATTCAGATTCCCTTCAATCCACCCATACAAAAGTTTTGGCCACGCCCACTTTTTGGGGCGTTTTTGATCAAAAAATCGATTTTGATGAAATTTTTTATGTAACATCCTCAAACGTTCGACGTTATCGATGCAATATGGCCACACCGACTTCATAGGGACTACATAGAAAGGAGGATAGGCTGTCATACGATCCGTTCCAGACGGATTGTAGCTTTTCTGTTATCATCGTAGTGCCCTCAAAAATAGGGAATGTCACGCTCTTTCTTTACTTCGACCCTGAATAATATATATATTTATATACCTAAACCTTGACTTAAGCACCGATGGACTAGGTTAGGTTAGGTACATGGGTCGACTAGTGGAGGAATCCACAACGCCACACTGAGGTCAATACAGACCCATTGTGATACCCATATTGGAGGGATGTCCCTTGCCCATTGGTTAACCCTAGTAATACGAATATGGTTCCTATGAACTAACAAACCATCCAGGTGATTTGATGTAGTTCAAAATGTCATTGACTGGTCTAATGGATAATTCTTTTAGATCACGGAAGAAGTGTCGCCCGAGAAATTTAAATCTAAGGCGGATAAGACCTGGACAGTGACAGAGAAAGTGGTCATTAACTTCCTCATCACCACATCCACGACATACATATGTATGTCTTCTTCTGTTAGTCTTAGTTTTTTCATGTGACACCGCAGAGTGTTATGACCCGTGATAACTCCTATCCGGGTAGAAAGGGATTTCCTATCCGTTTGTGTAATTCTGTCGTTCTTACTCTTATCAAAGCAGGGCCATATACTTTCCTAATCCCTGCTTCGGGCTTCAGTGAGCAAGGCGAGATGCGCACCGAGGCGTCGACCTGTTCTGATATAGATTCTGAACCTCTTTTTGCCAGCTCGTCGGTATTCTCATTACCCGGTATATTTGTATGTCCAGGGACCCACCAGAGCGCAACCTTGTGCTGGGTTTCGAGAACCTTAAGCTCTTCACGACAGCACCTCATAAGCTTTGATTTTATTTCAATAGCAGAAATCGCTTTCATTGCTGCCTGGCCGTCGATGAAAAGGTAATACTTACCTTCCGGTGGTATTGCCTTCAACGCAGTCTCACGGGCGGCTATTGTCACTGCTAGAAATTCGCTTGGAAAGCATTGCTATGGTTCGGGAGACGGACTGATCTGGATATGCCCAGTGATTCCGAAAAGATACCTAAGCCTACGCCTACATCCATCTTTGATCTATCAGTGAAGGCAGAGATGGAACTTGTACTGGTAGGCTGACCACTTTGCCATTCTTTTCTGCTCGGGAACAAGCTTGTGAAGGGTCTCTTGAAATCTAGGTACGGAGTCAGATAATCCGTGTTGAGAACAGCCGAGGGTTAGGGTTTTTTTTTTAGATATTATTATCTAGGTGTAATTGTTTATTGTTATTAATGAATCGTAATTTACGATACTTTTAAATATAAACGAGTTCTAAAGTAAACTCTCAGTTACCATATAATCATATAATAAGTATTTAGGACTCTTCAGTTCAGTTACTTTACAAATTAATAATAGTTAAATAAGTAGTTCAGGTTTATTTCTACAAAAAAAAATATGTAATAATTCAATAGTGGTAAATAAACAGAAAAATAAACCTTCAGCGTAAAGGTGCAAGCACGTACGACCCAGTCGTTAAGCTCTTAAACCTTATTTATATTAAGCTCTTTCCAAGTGCAAACCGTGCCTGTTGGATGAGAAATACTTTTTTTTCGTTTTTTTTAAATCCGCTAAGCCCCTATTATGTATAATGACGAAAAATTCGATACTAACCCCCTTAGACTTTCACTTAGAGTTTCGGAAAATCCCTTCTTATCTCGTATCTACAGACAGTAAGGAATTACTATGTAAAAGTTTCAAGTATCTACGTCTAGAGGTTTCAGATAAACTGTGATTGCAGCCAATTATTGTAACCTAAACGTTTTAAATCTTATAATATTTAAGACTTAGATATATACTTACACAAATAGTCAACTTAGAGGGTGTCTCTCTCTTTCGACCCTGAAGCTGAAAAGCATCAGAAAACAGCTGATTTTCCCCGTGGCTCTTTAAGTGTATAGGTGGTTGCAATCAAATGGGAACTCACGCACACATTCCTTGAGCCATGAGGATTTTCATGGACGCAGTCAACTTGGTATCAAAAATTGACTACAAATACAAATTTTTGGCGCAACAGGTCCATGGGACCCAGGGCCTAGCTTCTCACAACCATTCGTGTTGTGCGTGTTATATTCTTCACATGAATGGAAGGGGCCTACTGTTTAATGCCGGATCCGAACGGCAACTTTGAGAAGCTTTTTCATGACAGTTTTACTCTCGGATGTTTGTCAGACGCTCGCGAGAGGTGGGGCCGTGAAAGAAATTTTAGGTGTTGTCTGGGGATTGAACCTGGAACCCCTTGCTCCGTAGTCCAACGCACTAACCACTTGAGCCACGGCGCCAGGGGAAATTTTTGTTGTTATTAGTTAATATTCGAAATTGCAATTTAAAAGTTAAATGATACCTCTCATTTTCGGCTTAGTAGAAACACTCGACGCTAGACCAACCAGTCTCAGACTTTATTAGGCAATTAACGAAATAATAATAATTTTAGCCCATCGTTTCCAATTAGCTTTATTTTTCTGAACTCACGCTGAGTAGGAAGAACATACATACTATGCGTACATATGTACATATGTATATCCATACATACATAGGTATACATTTAAGTTTCTTTAAATATTTGCAAAACGTTTTTTATTGAAAATAAGACAACCCGTCTGTTACGTCTGCTTATTTATTGCTTGAACCAATTAGATAAAACCCCAACAGTGTCCACCATTGGCCAGAGACCAACTGGAGTAAAAGAAGAATTTTTGAAATCCCCATTATGCCAATGGGTTTGAGTTTTGGATGGCTCTACAAACTTCAGTAAAACCACTTCATCGTTCCGAATTTAAATTAGATTCACTTGTTACAACTTGGGACAGCCTGGTTGTAAATTTTTATATTCACAATTCAGAAGGTACAGATTATGTCTTTCGTCACAGCGTTGAAAAAATACATGCATATTCAGAACTGCATTTTTATTATGCATTTAATCTCATCTCATATCTGCAGATGTAAGCATGTAACTCGCCCTTGACATTCTCAAATAAGTTATTCATTCACGAACGTAACCCAGAAACTGCATTATAAAATAATTCCCATTCCCATAGCGAAGATCAGACAATTGCTCTACGTTAGCATTCAATTAATGCTCGCTATTACCATAATTAACGTTGCGCAAAATTTGGCAATTAATTGAAAGGAAAAGCATTTGGAGTCAAAACTACAATTCAAAGCCACTTGAAGCTGTACATTTGTTGCTATCTTGAGATCAAGACAAACAACAATGGTTTTGAGTAACAGTTTCGCAGCAAACAATCTCATCGTGCCACTCTGGTGTACAACAGTAGGTGTTTAATTTAATAGCCCAATAGTCACCTCCGCCGCATTATATTGCGAATACCAACACAGCACGCTCAATGTTGACCTAGGCTTCAATCTTCTACGAGTACTTCTAAGTGTCCTCGCTTTCATTGAGAGCTAACATCTTGTCTAGCTGCACTAGGTCCATGTCATTTTTATATTCGCGTTCACCATCGAAATTGGATACGCAGGATCGTCTATCACCATCTCCCCCGCACACACATGCACACACGCCCCACCGCCCAAAGATATCATATATTGCGTGTGTAATACGTGCAAACGAACAGAAGAGCTGCTAATTGCCGAAACTACAGTATCTGTTGTGTGTTGCGTACCGAACAGCATCTATAACCAGCAGCACGGCTTCAAGTCTTCAGATCCACAAACCGGATTGCAAAGCTGTTTCTTGCTCGCCTATGTGTTGGCCTTTGAGTGATCTGCTTGACTGGTAGAGTGTATGGTATGTAGAGATAAGTCTGGAACTGCCGCCAAGGGAAATGCCTGGCCAGATGCAGAGGTGCTACTACCCATCTACCTACTATCTCGCTTTGGCCGTATGCGGTTGTTTTGTCTCATACGCCGTACCCAATACCTCGCCGCTCTCAGATGTTGGATGTCCCTCATACTTACCTGCAGCCACAAGAAGTCAGTTCTTCACTAGCGGTCAATTCAAGCGCACATGCCAATATCAACTTTCGATTTCATATAACGACTTTCGGTTTCACTTTTGTGTTACAGTTTTGCTCTCTCGTTCGGGATTTTTGTTTCATTTTACTTTCATTAAGTGAGGTTACGGCTTGCAGTTTGGCAGTTTATCTGGATCTAGATCAAGCTAGGATTTCGTAGGAAATGAAAATCTCATGAAAGTGCGCATTTTCGAACGGTTTTCGTAATACTGATCGCTTCAGTTGACAACTTCGATTAGAGTTTTCGTTTTTTTTCTGTTTTTTTTTTTTTAGTATTTTGTTTTGTGTATTCGGCTTTCGTTAAAAAAATGCAGAAGTATCTGTTGGCTGCTGTGATATGTTTACATCTAATAGGAGGATATGCGGTGGCACCTGCTGCTAAATCATCGGGACCCCCGGCAACAGGAGGTAAACGTTTGCACAAGGGTATGACTTCGGTCCACAGGTGATGCATAATCGAAAAATAAATGCACTTGGACACGAAACACACATGTAGATGAATATTTAACAATTGGGTGGGAAATTTATTAATTAAATACGAATGCTTCGCTTTCTCTTTGAACAAAGTTGATAATGGTGTTGTTATAATTATTGTTTGTCGAGTTTTGTTGAAGTTTCCGGTTTAATGGCTTGTCTTCGGACGACAGAGCGTGCATTGTGCATGGAGTAATTTATTAAATCTCTTCTCATTCATGCGATGCATCTTATGCAACTGCATATTTAAAGATACGGTCAGTTGTTGTCGTCTCGATGTACATACATACATATGTATGTATGTAGATAGCAATTCAATGACAATCAAAACGCAACGTAAATTGTGAATTAAGTGGCATAGAAACACAAAACTTAAAAACACGTTTTGAAATGCCATTTGGAATGTGGATTATTCAATATTGCTTAAATATTTTTTTTGTTGTTATCTCTTTTAAATTATTCTAAATGAAATCAGACGGTATTTATTGTATTGGCAGGAGGCTCGTTAGGAGTTTTCATAGAAATTAAATCTTGCTCTAAATTCTTGTAGTTAGTAGTGTATGTATGTAGTTATCTACAGCTGTGTGCTTACTTAATTAATTACTAGCACGGGTTTAAATTATGCACCACAATTAATCACGCCCATCGATTAGGATCCAAATCCGCTTAATTGACCTATATTTTGCTTAAGTACTTTATACAAAAACAAAGTTGACACAATTCTTGGTGAGTGGGAGTGTTTCAGTGTCTACTAATACTAACAATATTCATTATTACAAAGATTCATTTAACATTTAAAACAGTGTTGCAACCAGTTCAGTGACTTACGCAGTATGATAGTTGCTGGCGATCCTATGATTTTTCACAATTTTTCTTTTCGTAACACAGTATACGTATTACGTGTAGATGTCTCCGGTTCCAATCTTTACTTCGTATAGAATTCCACAGAGTGTGACTAAACACGCTTCATGCTTTTACCGCGAATTGAAAAAAAAAGTTGCTAATTACAAATCTGCAAGTATGTTTTGTTGTTATGGTATTCGCAAAATTTCACCAACAAGTAGGTATGCATACCTCTTATCATAACTTTCAAATAAGGTTGTCACTCTTGGACTAATGATTAAGAATGGTGTTTAGTCTCATGAATGAAGCGGTGAAAGCCGATATCGATGAAATATAATTTTTTGAAGGTTTCCCCTACATATTGTTAAGCGTCGTTAAGGTGAGTGAGTTAATAATAATAATCAGTGAAGCGTATCGGTATGTAGAGTAGGTGCCATACCCCGATCATTTGACCGCCGCGCCATTCAACTGCTTTCAATCAATAGTCCTTTTGGTTAATTGATATTGAGACAAAATTTGGGTCTCAGAATTAGTTTTTTCACAATAAACATTTAAAAATCTAATACGGATATAGTACCCATCATACAACGTGGTGTTTGATAATAGAATTATGAAACGTTTTCTAAAGTTTACTCAAGTCGATGTTTGATGATACTTGCTATCTAGACTAATCCGATATGTTAGGTAAATTAGATGATTTTTTTCATCTGTGTGAACATGATCATAAAAATAAAACCAAAACGCATTTTATTCTCGATTTCATATGCTATGTAGGCGCATATTTATGGAGATGAGTTTTACAAGTCAATTTATTCAGTCAGCTGTAGAATATTTTTGCGAAGAATTGAACTGAATATTACAGAAAGGTACTTTCCGCATAAAACTAACATACATACATATGTATGTATGTACATATGGACTTATCTTTTCATAACCTAACTCATTTTAATAAATTATACCAAGGGTTGTGAATACTACTGCTCAAATATCCATTAAAAATATAGAAAAGCTACAATCCGTCTGGAACGGTCGGTAATACTATATCATTCTTCCGTTGTATCAGCCCTACTAAAGTGGGCGTGGCATACAGCATTTTTTTTATTAATTACTACGATAACTTGGAACGGTTGAGATTATACATGCAAAATATCATCTACATTGGTTTTTTAATGAAAACGCATCAAAAGCCCAGATATGAAATTTCATCCTCCTAGCTTAAACTGTAAGGCCCAGAAAGTGGTGACATACTTTAAGTTCGAGCACGATTATCGCTGTAACGTGATTGATCGCGTCCCATATTGTGCTCGATGTTATCATCGTATTTTTCCAATTCTTTCCTCAAGTTCTCTGTGTTGTGTATGAAAACGTGTGTACTGAAAAATTACGTGCTGAGCGTCTTCTGAGACCTCTCTGCAGTTTGAACATATAGGAGATTCATCGAGCCCTGTAGAGATACGCAGGAAAGCAATAATGTTCAGTTAGGAGCTCGCTAAGGTAGAAATCTACTTTTCCATGTTGCCGGTCCATCCACTTTTGGATATCGGGTATAAGTCGATGGGTCCATCTTCCCTTTGAAGACTGGTTCCATCTCTCCTGCCATGCTCTAATGCTTCGCTGTCTTTCTTCCAGCTTGATATCTTTGACTGAGGTTCCTAAATTTTGGCATCGTAGGTTCTTTGTGATATTTGCTGGTAGCATTCCCGCGATGACACATACTGTCACGTTTGACATCGTCCAAAAAACACAGCACAGTTTATCCTTGTTGCGTAAGACTTTATTGTCATTGATTTGCCCATATGAGTATCGCATACATAGGGATAGACTACAACACCCTTGATAGAATAAGTATCTTTGTCATGATTCTTGACTAGGTACAGCTCACCCGAGCTGCTTTGTCGCACGTACTTCCAAGGTGTTCATTGTGAGTCTTGCGTCGATCATCACAACTAGGTACATGATAACTGGTTTAGATGTCGTGTTATGTTCCCCTACCGTGATGGTGACTATCTTTCTATCTTGGGACTGCTTACTAGTACTGCCTCTGTTTTATGATCGGCGAGCTGATCCGACCGATATGAGTCCCCAGTTTGCAGAATTTAACGCATTTTTGACAACCAATGTTATTAAAGCACCAAATTTCTTTGCACCGCCTCTCCATCTCCTCCCCTGAGTGGCTTCTTTCAAGATTATAGTTACCCTTCGAATAACGTTTACTGTAGAACGAACTTTTCTAAATCCGTACTGTTGGTTGGAGAGTCCACCGGCTAAATCAATTGCCACTGCCAGTCAGTTGCATATGATTCGCTCCAGTGTTTTACCCTTAGGATAGGGTATTTGATCAAACTTATTCCCTGAAGTCTTTGACAAGGTGTGGCAAAAGAGCCTTAAAAACAAATTATGACAAGTTGTGCATAAAAATTCTCGATCGAGACTTTGGCAATATACTACTAAAAAATTACAAAAAGGCATAAGATAAATGGACAGTGATTCGTCGAATTCCACTTAAGGAAACCAAATATGTTTATGTAAATAAGTTTTACTCTCGGTTGTTTGTCGGTCGCTCGCGATAAGAGGGACTGTGAAAAAACGTTTTAGTGTTGTCTGGGAATCGAACCTCTAACCACTGAGCTCCCACATCAAAGGGTTCGGTGATTTAGTTTGCTAATCAATTTTTTTAAAAAACGCTGCGACTCTAGTGGTTAGGTTAGCTTTCTCGGTCTCTTCTCACGCTAATATTTCTCAGTGCCACTGTCGTGATAGAGCTTATCATTTCCCTCGTTTCTATACCGCTTTTAGCTTCGAACTCCTTCTATTCATTAGAAATATATATTTTTGCACCAAATCAGCAAAGCAATTTCATAATCCCACATTTACTTTAATGGGTTCACGTTCAGGTCATATTATGGTGGGATCGGGTACGAAACGATTTGTTCCATATGTATTGCAAGTTTTCTGTATGCTTTGGAATTTGTATTGTGCAGCTAAACTTTTCTCATGGTAAGATCGAAGTTTATTTTGATTTATAAGTCTTCCACACTACATACATATGTATATACCTACGAAAACTTTATAGCTTATTTCACATGGAAAATCATAAATTTTTAATTTGACTCTAAAAATATGTACATAAAATAATAAAACTACAAACATGCATTGAATTAAACTTGAGATGAAATGAAGTTTCAGCATTCTTTTCAACATTTTAGAAGGCGGTAAGAAATTATTGTACTCACCCAGTACTCACCAGTAATCACTAAAACTAGAAATGTAGTATAGTATAGTATGTAAACTAGAAATGTAGTTTTTGTTTTTTTTAAGATATTTGAGGTGATGGGCTTTTAAATTTCCTTATAGAGATCTTTTGTGGTATCCCCTTAAAAACGTTGTGTGGTTTTGCCTACTAGCTGAACTCAAGTTCATGGATGAAGCTTAGAATTGTTTAAGTTGAGTAGATGATATCAGAAGATACGAAAATGTTTGAATATAGTTCGAGCAATGACGGGACAGATTCAGTCCCGGGAGTTTCAGTGTCCTCAAGGCATAGTCGGAACATGTACTTGGAGATAGCAATGTCCAGTTAGGCAGTCCGTCAGGATCGTGGCGTTATATTTTTCCGTTGCTACTTTGTGTTTTAGTTTCCAGTGATTTAGCTGTATCTTTATCTGACCACCACGTATACTACAGTAGGGTTCGGGGCCAATAAATGGAGACTAAGCACCGGATCTGAAAAGTTCATCAGCAGCTTCATTGCTAGGGTTCCCTTTTTGAGCAGGGACCCATTTATTGTGATTTTGTTGTGTAAACCTAGCTGTATGAAAGTAGCAGCTTAGACTGAAAGTCAAAGGACGTGACAGCTTTTAGAGCTGATTGGCTATCCAATAAACTAATCCTGTACGAAAAATAAAACAATTTCATACAAAAGTAGTATAATAACACAACAAAATAAAGAATTACATAAATAAAATAAGTAAAAAACAAAAATATCCATTTGCAACAATTTCATAGTTACATTATACCAATCTGTTTATTTATGTAAGACAAATTTCATTTATTTATAAAAAAGCATATTGTTTTAACGTCCTAAACTCCCCACTGCACTTCCAAACACACCCGCGGCGACCCACTGCCTTTGCTTACATTACATTACGCCAATTTCAGAGTCCTATATCTCTTAAACAGAAAAGTGCGACAACATCTGAGTGCAGATTTGAATTCAGTCGAATCGAGTGGCACAAAAAAAAATATAAAAGTTGTTTAAAATCAAAAATATATTTACTCTTTTTTGAGCTAAAAAGTAAACAAATGGGGAAAAAGGAAATTCACCTCCATTTTTGACAGCCACGTGTTTAGCCGATACAATAAAAATATAGATTTTCTGGAATTTGGTGAAAACTGTCAGCATAGATTCACTCCACTCTAATGCAAAATTACATGAGCTATTGTTTTGGACCTGTAGATGAGCTGATTAAACTTCAAATCTCATATCACACGTATTCACCGATGAGAACGAAAGAGAGGATTAGGCCGCGCCCATTTGCGGGTTTGCGGGTTGGGGATGGAAAGTTGACTATCTAGGTATAGTTAATTTGCAAGTCTCCATTCTCCTGTATGCTTACGTTACGCTAAAACACCCCTCCCCCCTAACCCCGCCGTTCCCATTCTATGTTGGTATTTGCTCTGATGGTCCCTCTCTCTGAGTTTTCGTCATTATATATTGATGCTGCTGCTTTGACCGCCAGGTCAATTGGCATTCGCGCCGCTATTCAATTTATTGCATCCCTCGATACCGTTCTATATGCACAGCATATCCTGAGCGATACCCATATAGGGGATGGTTTCTTATTAATATTTGGCATTTCTAACACAGACCTCGATAGCAAGCATTTGGAAGATAGAAGTAGAATGTCTTAATGGAGCATAATATTTTTAGTTGGAACCAAAATTCGGACTCTTACCCTATTTGACGTTTTTGAACCGTCAGTTCGGCTTCAAGTACTTATTAAGTATCAATTCAGTGATTTGAGGATTTTTCCAATAACTACGATTTGGAATGAAAACTTTCGAAGGTGGATATTGTTGGTGAGGATAGTATCGACATTTTTTCAAGGATCTGTATACATATGCCCAACTAGTATAGTTTTCATAACACTTTTATGAATCTGTGTAGAAGCGGGAATTCTTGAAGGACAGCGGCAGTTGAACACGCACGCATTGCACCCGTAATACTTACATTTTGTAGGGCAAAGCGCGTGTTGAGTTAACTTTTGTCCTTTTGCTTGGAACCAATCAGTAGTTTTGTTTAGGGTGTTTCGCATTTGTCCAATAATACTGCATTCTTCTTTGCCCCTACTATTATGACCATTTCATCTGCACAGCCTTGAGTTAGAAAGCCGGAATTGTTGAAGTAGTTTGTAGTGTGTTTGATAATTTTTTGCAACTATCATCGACATACATACGTTCGGGGTTATTATTATATCTCAGAGAGCAAAAGAGTACGCCACTCCTATGTTATTAGGCCCTATACAAAGAAAAAGGATAGGTTCCTATACCATCCATTCCAGACAAATTGTAGCTTTTCTGTTCGTTCATAAAAGTATTTGAAATCGAAACAAAATGTGATAAGGAAGAAGTAAAGCTTCTTATATTCTAAAGTTTTGTTGTCGAATTTACACGATTTGAAAATGTTGTTGCAGTATATAAATCCTTCTATGATGGTTTGCCAGAGTATACTCAACACAAATGTCATCTTGAGAGCGAAAAATAACTCACATTTGACAGTCAATCGTTTTTAATTATGCGTTAAATGATTTTGTGTATTAAAATTTGGCATCAATAAAATATAAGCTTATCCATATATAATTTCCGTGGCCTTAGTGAAGTAGTTAAAGTTATGAATGTTTTTGATAAGCGATTATTGTTTCCTTATTTTCTACAAAATATTTATTTTAAATTAAATCTTTCCAGTTACGTGTTATTGAGTAATCTCTTATTGGTAATTATATAGTTAACAGATACCTTGACCTTGCAGCTTACCGTGGTTTGTGGATTAATTGAAACTTACTAAAGCTTGCTATTACGAGTATAATTACCTGTTCTTGACCAGTTAACCCTCATAGTTTGTCGTATATAGAGTTCGTCCATTATGTATATAAGTTTGTAGTTTAGTATTTATCTATATTTCCCTTGATGGCTGGTGCCAGATTTTTTCCTCATAGGGTCACAAATGAGGGCTTTCTTCTAAAGAACTCAATGTATTGTATTAATGAAAAAGTAACCAATCCTGTTTTTCTTTAAGAAATGATAGATAGTTGTTGTATAATATATAGAATATTCGATTAAGATGAGTCCACTACTATTTATATTTCTCAAAAAATAACTAATATGTAAAAATTACCTTGGCATAATTAAGGTTTCAAAATGCTTTAGGAAAACGTAATGCGATAAACTGATAAATTCCATTCTATTTCAAGGACTCGAAATTCCTTCCTTCCTTCTCTACTGTTCTCCACCAGGTACATACATATGTACATATGTACTTCTAGGACAGCGGCGTATCCTGCCATCCTGAGTTACCGGGCTGCATTGCATCGCGTGATTAGCTATAAACCTGTTACCTTTTCGGAAAGTGTGTCCATTCCACTGCCACTTCTATCGTTGTATGGTTGTGCCTATTGGTTTATGGTCAGTTCTCTGATGAAGCTGTTGGATCGAGAAACGGTTTGGTCACAAAATCTTTAAGATACTGCGTAGCCACCTATTAACTAACGGAACAGTCGTAGCTTGATGATTAAGCTAATGGGATTACTTCGCCAAATGTTGGTTAGCATCCCAAACACAGATTTTGCTTACCGATTCGGCTGGCTATATCCAATTTGGGTCCGCCATCGGTTGAGACAATACTCCCAAGGCTTTCTACTCCCTCAACCGTATGTGAGAGAGTAGGCAAACATCGTCAGTATAGTCGAAATGCTTGAATTCGGATGTAAGAGTCGAATTCCTACATTTCCCATCGACAAGTAAAATATAGCACATCGCTAAACCAAATAATAAAAAAAATTTTGGTGAAAGGAAACAACCTTGCCGAAGCCCACTTTGAACATCGAACTCCTCAGACAGCATTCCTCTAAGCAAAACGTGACATGTAGACCCATCGTAAGTAGCCTTGATAATTGTTATTAGTTTATCTGTAAAAAACCGCTTCTGCACCCCAAATAAATTCCCGATTGATGCTATCAAACGCCTTTTCGCCTGCTATTAGTAAGCGTGTATTTTGCAAGGCTAAGCAATTTGTATATTAAATGCAATAATAACTAATATAGAAACAGTGATACCAGGTTTAAATTTTGCTCTGTTATCGATAAATTTTTTATCCAACAATTTTTTATTTTTTTTTATCCGAGTTACTCCATCTCAGCACGGGACCGCACGTGCCAAAGATCACATATGCCAGGTGTCGATACCCAGAGATTTTGCTCGGCTGATGTGCACGCCAAGTTCTACACCCGTTGAAAAGGAGGTCGTTCGATGCTACTGCGGTCTAGTCACTGGGACTAATAAACAATTTTTATTTCACTTTTCGTTTTAAATGTATAAGATGAGAGTCCCACCCACAGGCGTATCTCATGAGATCACAAAAACTGAAGTTATGCACGGTGCCGTGAAGTAACGCCGAGTGAAATAAGACCGAATTTCAAAATTCGTATTATGTTGCTTTATCACTACCTTATGTTGCTTTATCAAAGTGTCATACGAGATTTGGCCTTATGTCACGGCACCGAATATATGTTTAAAATTCTAAATGGAATGGACGAAATTCGGCCTTATTTCACAAACAATGTTCGGCTTTATTTCACAATACGAAAGTGAAATAAGGCCGAATTTCAAAATTCGGTTTTATTTCACTTTCATATTGTGAAATAAGGTACATTGGTACATATATGCTCAATCTTTTTGTTTGTAAAATCTACATGAACTGATTTAGACTCGTTTAGTTTTATGTGCCATTTCCTTGTCCACTTTTGGATTTCTTGAATCGCATCTTGTAGTTTTACTGAAGAATGAATTTTTTGTTACAAAACCTCGTAGATATCCAATTGATTTTACTAGTTTTTCTCTTTATTTGTTGCAGTTTATTGTCGCTCGTGTTGAATTTGTGTTTTGATTGTTGGCCTTACAGCTGAAGAATTGGTGTGTCAGACCATGCGCAGTACTGCCAAGTTTCTCTGATCGCGTTATTCTCGTCCAAGCCCATATTGGGCCTAGTATTATTTGGCGCCTAGTATTATTTCAATGTTTTTTATGTTTTTCTATTACACATTATGTATGTTGAAACCGAATTTTTAGTTTACTTTTGTTAAATGAAAAATTATTAAATTTAGCGAATTTTGACAATCATAATCGTTGTAGGAATTGAGTTTACATATTATGCAACAGAGCATCAACTAAATCCGGCAATCCCCTCAGTGTTACTGCGAAGAATGTAAGTAGGATGAAGAGAAAAAAACAATTTTTTAAATTCTTTCCCTCTCCGCAGCAAATTTCGAGTCTTATGAGATGAATGAAAAGCTCCTGTAATATTTTTTAGATATGGTAAATAGCAGCTTCTACATTAAGCCTTGTTTTTGTCAAACCATTCTTATGTACATACTTCTGTCTTTCCCGTCATTTACACAAATTGTAAAACAACACATTGCCTTAAAATAAAACTGATTTTACAAGGATATGTACTGGTGGTAGAAAGAAGGTTTCCATATCAACTGTCATAATTTGAGCGGTTTATAAATTGTCAACTTCTTTCAGACCAGTTAACAAAACTGATAGGACATTCGAAGATAAATTAAATTTAGTCGATCAGTAGCAGGAAGTAACAATCCAGTTTTGTAGCGGAAGGAATATTTAACAATTGGTACAGTTCACTGCGTTCTTATAACCAATATTGACATAGTCGTTTGCGAAATTAATCACCACTCGCAACATTCGTTTGTTCCGCATTACAGATAATATACCTACGACTAGAAAATACAACAGATAAAGCAAGCCAAGGCCAAAACAAGAAACTATTTTCGCAAAATAATTCCTCTTAAGCATATTACTCTCGAAGTCTCGAGGCACCTTGAAGTTTTTGTAGCGAAAGACAAAAACATTCCTGCAGTCGTGCATTTTCTATGTACTCTTATTGTTCTCCATCTGACCCACGCTGTGTCTGACTGGGTTTCAATTTGCATGATCTATTTCTACATAGTTTTGTCGTGAATTTTGCATTAGATACGAATAGATACATATATATGTACTCGTACAATCGATTGCAATCGAATTTGAGCGATGAAAAGACGTGCTCTAATTTTTTTTTGAGCCATATGTACTGTATTACATAGTTGCTTTGCGCGAATCCGTGTCACGATTAAAAAAACATTTTATTTGTAAATTTATCCGCTAATTAATAAATCAATAAATGACTGAAAAATGTAGGCCATGCGATATGATTATACTTCTTTTCCCGTTTTGTACAATTTACACCATTACGGTTAGATTGTCGTTAAATACTTTCGTTTTTCAATTATTAAAGTAGTAAAACAAGTAGGCAATTGGTTCGTATGGAAATGTAGGCAGGAGCAGGAATATTAACTGTTGAGAAATATTTCGTATAGTCAGCTACCTAGTTGTTGCGATGATGTGTAAGTGTGATGTGAATGTGTAAGTATATTACCAAAAATTATTGAGTTCCAAAAACTCGTTTGCTAAGACTATTCGAAAATTGTATTCCCCATTGTATTGTAAATACAACATAAGATATTTATATGTACATATGTACATATATTTTAATGTTCATCAGCAGACAAGTCATTTGCATTTTCAACTAAATATTCAGACTTCTCTGACTTGGGCAATGTGTGTAGACGTTTTATATTCTAATGTCGTTAAAAATAAATGGCAATTCGTACTATTTGTGAACCAAACTCGTATTTTCTAGATATTTAAGTACGACATACAGATAGATATTTTCTCATTCATACATATATATGTATGTACATACATGTATTAATAATAATAAGTCCAGTCAAATTTTTCTTTCAAACAAAGCCTCTATAAAATTTAAATGTTATACACAGCAACAATCACAAACCTGAACTTTTTCGTGCAATTTTTTCTGCATTATTGAATAATTCTGTGAATAAACCTTAGAAATATATACATACATATATGTATGTATGTATTAATATTAACAATAAACAAGAATCTACTAACCATTTACCTTGACAACAGTTATTTGATCTTATAGAAAAATAAAAGATTATATAATAAAATTTATGGAAATAATGAAGATAAAATTTTAAAAGTATTATGCATAAATATAATTTTATAGTTGTATTCTTTTTAAATGAATGCTGGTTAAGGTTAACTCTCAAAAATGACTTTGATTGACAATTATTTTATATGACAGAACAAATTTTTAAAAACCAGAAATCGATACAGATGAATAGCGTACTAAACGAGTTACCAAACCCTGAGGAACTTCAAGGCGAACTTTAGTCATTTTCGAAGTATTTGTGCGTCAATGGACCCATTTTAAATATATTCCTATGTGGAAATACAAAGTATTCATATATTATATGTACACGACGAATGCAAATTCGATAACATAAGAACGTATAATATATCTATGTGCAAATATACGTACATATAAGCAATTTTTCATCTTTTGTCAGACATATTTAATTTACATATAACATCCCTACATTTTATGTATTGTTTAAGAACTTTAGTAACGGTTTTACAACGTCTTGAACACGTACCTGTTTATTTTACTATTATTTAGTATTTTATTCTTTTGAAATGGTCATTTAAATTGGTTTTTAAATAGGCACTCGTAGCGTCTTATTTATTTTTTATTTATGTGGATAATCGGCTGCCTTTTTGTTAATTATTATTTTTTTTTTTTCAAACTTAAACTTTTTTGACCAAAAAATATTCATATAACGACTTTCAAAACAGCCTATAAATCAAGACAGGACAATGATAATATATTTTATACCTACTTTAAACGTCAGTTGTTTGGTGGCTACAGCGGTTGCACAGTTTCCATACATCCATTTGCGGTTGTAGAACAGCAACGTATTTTTATCAAAAAGGTTATGGTTTGATGGTTTTTTTTTTCGCAATCAAATGAAATAAGTTTATTTTATTTAATAATTTAATTTTCTCTCTTAATGTGTGCATTTAGTTACTATTTCAGGATGAGAAGTATTTGCATTTTATTAGTCCAGTCTATGTACATATATACATACATCTGTATATGTACATACATGAATGTATGTATCATATATACACAGAGAAATGTAAATAGAACTGGCGAGCGTTTACAGCAAACATATGAAAGATACATCATTGTTTTATTAAGTGTGAACCTACAGTGCCCTCCAAAAATTAGTTGAAATCACCATGCAAGACACAAAAGGCTAATAAAGGTGGAAAATAATTAAATTAAATTTTATTGTTTTTTGCTTCTATTAATAATATGTACTTTCGGTAGTACAACATTACATAAAAAAAAGAAAATAAAATTCATTCGATTTAAATAAAAAAAAAGTCTCTTGAAAGCCCTTAATGTGACTCGCCAAAAGTTAGTTGAAATTAAAGTAAAATTGGTGTTTCTTGATAAATTTCACAGCTTTTTGGAAATTCAGTATTTCGTATGACAGCCTTCATTTTGCAAAACAGCCTCAATGCTTTGCGGCTTTGATTCTACCAACTTCTACCATGCAGTATTGTCCAGGTTTCCAAAATCTTTTCGACGAAAGCTGCTTTGCTTTATCTACAATTTGTTGGTATTCGTCTGTCGATTTCATCCCATAAATGCTCAGTGGGATTGAAATCCAGCCAAAGGCCAATCTAACAAATTTATTCCTCTTGCGCTAAAATAATCCTTTGTTGTTTTGGCCGTGTGTTTGGGATTATTGTCTTGTTGAAACACAAATGATCCACTCAATCTGATTGAAGCAGCAGACTGCATTCATTCTGCCACTAAAACCATGTTTTACTGTGGGGTGGAGATATCGTTCACTGTACGGGTTGTCGTCTTTGAAACGCCAAACAGTTTGCCTTCGACGATTTCCAAATATCTCAAACTTAACTCGTCGCTAAAAATTACTTTTTTCCAAAATTCCAGCGTTTGGTTTTGATATTTTTTGGCAAACTCTAGGAGACGTTTTTTGTGAACCTTGGTTAGCAACATCCTTCCTCCTTGCAACATAGCCTGTTAGCTTGGCATCATGAAGTTGTCTTCTTATGGTGGTTTGAGAAGCCGTTCAACCTGTTTCTTCAAATTGTTCTTTTATTTCACGAACAACTAACCTTGTATTCCGCTTGTAGAGTTGCACCATATGTTGGTCATCTCTAATTGATGCTACTCTGGGACGTCCAGATCAGGGATTATCTGCCGATGTAGCAGCTTCCAACATCTTTTAATTATAACTTTTTTGACTCCTTCAGTGCTAATTTGAAAGAATCTTCCAACAGCACTGTAATTTTTAAGCTTTTGATACTAAAAGACCACTTAACGTCTTTCCATAGTAAGTTTTCTCCTTGAAGACATTTTGAATACAAAAAGCTTAAAGTAAGATCATTTAACACATATTTTTAATTTTTACTTAATATAAAACAATTATCAAAGAGAAACAAAAACACAAATTTTAATTTTCTGATAAGTTTTTGAAAAAAAAAAAATATTTAATTCTTCAAATCGAACAGCTGCAACTGATTTTTGGCGATCGAATGCAGCGCACTCATTGCAAAAATTAATGATTCATAAAAAGTTAACTGTACATTTTTGATCTACTGTTGAGTAGGTATGCAAGACAACACATATTGTAGAAACTAAAAACGATATTAGGAGTAATGGAACACAACTTTTTAGTTGATTTTGCGAAGATTAGCATCCTAGCTGATTTCGACTAACTTTTGGAGGGCAGTACATACATACATAGTATGTTCAATTCAATGTCTTCGACAAATATTTACAAGACGCATTTTTGATACCCTGAGTTGATCGATGAGAGCACGAGTAAATGAAATCAGCTGCCACGAGTAAAATCTAGAATGAAATCAATTTTGTAAAACGTAATACCACGTTAAGTTGGTAACTGAAATTTTGTTTTATTTTTGACTTGGTTGATTGGTTGGTTTTAAAATTTGCCCTGTGATACTCTAGGAATGACAAAATATTGTTTAAACGAATAAATTCTTATGTAAATTGCATTGGTACCTCTTTGAGGAACAGAGTAATATTGCTTGAATATCTGAATAATGCCAGAGAGCATAAATAGAAGTAGCGTTATATTTTCGGTCTTTCTGCACAATAATTCTAAATCCGTGCATCTGCATCTTCATTCATGTATGTATTTCACATCTATTATATACCTACCTAAAGAAATAATGTAACATTTTCTTGTAGTAAAATACACAGCAAAAGTAAAATAGGTGGCCAGGAAAGTTCCATTAAAGCGTTGGCAATAGAAACACACTCTTTGTCTTTAACCTTCCTATATCCGCGTCAAAATAAATAACACGCACGGTCTCTGAGACCGAAACGCAAGAGCCCGTAGTTTTTCTTCTACTTCGAATATTTTTTTTTTTTTAATCAGTAGATATATTGTTAACGAAATAAAACAAGTTTGTATTAGTTATTGTATTTAACAAATAAATGGCAGTCTTTTTGTTTAGCCTCTTAAAATTAAAAGTACTTTGTCGGTCTCACAGATCAATGCGCGGGTATAGGAAGGTTAAATTGTTCTTTTATTTTGCTCATCTTAAGCACATGCGACATTATTCACAGACTGACTTATGCATAATATTCGGTTTTTATTGAAATATTGGAAAACATTTTAGTACATTGGTTTTAATTAAAACAGCACTTTCGCACTAAAGATTTTCTTACCAAACTTGAAAATCGGAATCTGTATTAACACCGGAAGGCGCATATAGGTTGCAAAGTCCCAAGTGTGAATGGATTACATTTATATATATATATGCGCATGTACATAAATGAATGCTGCGGTCTTTGGATAAGTCTGACCAAGCTAAGGAATTTGAAAGACGTTGTTCTTGAGAAGTCGCTGTTGTTGGGAATTCAGCAAAGATTCAATGAAATCTGTCTTAAGTTCATTTCAATCATGAATTTAGGAAACACTAACTTATTTTTTTGCGATATATTGTAAATAAAATCTTTTAAAACATAGCCACATCGAAGACATTAAGAATGTTTTAACGCTTTTTGTAATTGCAATTTTCAACAGTTTTTTTTGCAGCGCAGACATTTTAAAGTCTTTCCACTTAATCTTTAATGGCATATCGAATGGTATGGAAAACAATAGATAGAGTCGCGCTTTGTAACAAAAACAAATTATATTTTTTATAATACAATCTTGATTGAAACTCTGTCGTTTTCAAAATATGTGTTCTACATAATTAATCTAAGGCCTTGAGCATAAACCTATTCGTAGTTTGTTGTCTTAGGCAACTCAGGGTCATAATCACGTATGTATGTATGTATATGATAATAATTTTTTAACTTCATTTATGGTGAGACATACATAAGCACCTATGTATGTAATGCTTATCAAAAACATCCACATGCTTGCAGTCACACTTTTATTCGTCATCTAAAGT
This sequence comes from Xylota sylvarum, assembly GCA_905220385.1. Taxonomy (NCBI): domain Eukaryota; kingdom Metazoa; phylum Arthropoda; class Insecta; order Diptera; family Syrphidae; genus Xylota; species Xylota sylvarum. Next base: position 40,771,638 of record LR999959.1, read on the forward strand.
TCAAGCACATTAATGTGACTAATCTTCAAAAATTAAAAACAAAGCAGGCTTTAATTAATACAGCACTTTCTTATGACTAACTATTCGATAAAATAAGAAATTAAAATATATGTATACTGTTTTCTTTTTCTATTGCAGACTGTCCGAACTGTGTGGATGAAACACAGTATTCAAACAAATGGACAATGCCGTTACTGAAACTGGGCGAGAAACGCTACTATCTGGGGATCTTCTTCAAGGTAAGCAACATTCCGTGCAGTTCACTCGTATACGATCAATTAACGTTGCCCATGGAAGTGGTTCTTGTGTTGGCGGGTGTGGACCAAACGTCCGACAACGATGTTTATTCTCCTTCTGGTTGCGTTGGTAACAAACGTGTTATGAAAGCTTTATCCGATTTGTCACCGGCTTTAGATTAACCATGAATATTTAAATTATATTAAGAGTGCAATTCGTAAGTTTCTAGTAAAGTTCAGGGGAAATAGTTTTAATTAAATACTAAGCTGCAAAATTATTTATGATGTATTGTTTAATTTGCAATGGACAAGAATCACTCCTTGATTCCTGTTACGAATATTCTCATACCTCAGCTTGTGGTGGAATATACATATGTACATACATATGCAGGAATTCAATTCAAATGACTTCGCTGATTGGCATATTTTTAGTAAAGGTTAATCTGACAGCATACAGTTCTAGGTACAGTAGATACGTTTGCATTTTATTTCGATTTTAATTACATAGTTTTTGTTTTCAAAAACTGCTTCTCTGATACTCAAAAGATTTTATCGACAAAAGCAAAGTGATTGATTGGAGACTGCGGATAGTTTTGTTTGGTAAAAAGCAAAACTGCTTTCAACAAATCGTAAAGTTGCTCTTCGTTACTAAATTTAGACATTAACTTCTACAGATTTGCAGCAAATTTAGCTTTTGTTTACTGATGTAATTAAAACCAAGCAATTGCTTTCAGTACTTGTCTTAAATATTGGCTTTTAGTACTGGGTTAATAGTTATTACGTATATATATATATGAATATGTAAGTATAAGCTTGCACTAATGATCGGAGTATTTGTGTTTGTAGCGATAACATGGCTCATTACACTGAACTCATTGATTCTTGTTTCAAAGCAGAATAACTTTGGGAATACTGATCATGAAATCTCCGATTAGATGCCTGGACACGGTTTAGTGGAAAACTTCCCAAATCGAACCTCGACCTGCGTTGAGTATTCATAAGTCCGCTGGCCAAGCCTCAAATGAACACATGTACATACATATGTATGTATGTATGTACTAGTTCATTATAAGGGTAGCCATAAACCCTTGTGCGCATGTTTCTACATACACACATGCCGTACATACAACCCTATAATAAAATACGCTTTATCTGAATTTCGCTTCGCTTACTCGATTCACTTTCACTTTCCATAATGCATCGTAGAATACGACGGGCGAACTACCTTACCGATGAATAATTCGAATTTGAAGTTAGCACTACAAAAGGGCTATTTTGTGATAAGTAACGACAATTACACAAAACAATTTCAAATTTAAATAAGGTAATCGAACGAACTAAGTGAAATAGGAAAGAAATGGATAGTATGGGCTTATATGTACTTGAAAACATTTCATAATGAGGACAAAGTACCTTCCAAAAGAAAAAGGCGTGCATATTTAAGAGTAACTGCTAAAGCTATTTAGTTTGTACCTAAGGTCATCCTAGAACTGTCTTATTACCTCTGGCGGTTGTCGGGATTTAACTTCATCGAATTAATTTATTCCCTGAACTAATCTCTGTTTGTTGTTTTCTTGCTGCAATAGGATACATACGTACAACATATGCATTTATATATTTTCTTAAGTACTAAGATAAATTGTGTTTTGATTGAATTATCACCACTTTATTAAAGAACATACAGAAAAGCGACAATCCATCTGAAACGGATCGTGTGATACCCTATCCTCCTTCTTATGCAGCCATTATAAAGTGGGCCTGGCCAGATTGCATTTTGTGGTGAACTACGACGATAACTTCGAACGTTTGAGGATGTTACATGTAAAATTTCATCAAAATCGGATCCGGAAGCGGATAAATTATGTTCGTGAGAGATTAACGTGTAGAGGTCTTCTTATTGCATATACCTATGACTGTTTCGCCGTCATTCTTTATACATATGTAGTAGTTTCAAGTAGTAAATTTATTACTTAAACTTTTCTATTTGAAAGGTCATTTAGATATGCTCGAGAACCAAAACAGATTATCCACTTTAATTAATCAAATTTCAAATGGCACTATCAATCAATGTCTCTAACGCTGCGTGCTCCTTAACAGCTACGTTCATATACTCCTTGCACGATAACAAGTTTTAATATAAATTCACGAATATTATGGCAATTTTGTTATGCAACCTCTTTTCCAGTTATGATTCAATGTTTGTTAGCAAAGTGACGGTGTTAGTGCAATTCAATTACCTTCATATACTTAATAATTAATAAATCAGTACATTAGTTAAAGTACTTAGATATTTTTATCATAACCGTATATAACTCAAAGTAGTAGACGTTTTGCTTGCATTTTCAGAATAGGTTTTTATTAATTCTAATCAGGGTTCGTCCCATTTAATTGGAATTTGCACGTGGAAGCCACAAGAGCGAAACTAACTTGAAAGAGTATGTCGTCAAACCAGGTGCAATTTATTTAAGTCGTAAATAACCCTCTTATAAGTGGACCAGAAGTAGGGCAGTGTTAAGTTTGGGTGGCTGTCATTAATTAGGCTTCAAATAGTTTAAAAAAAAATCTAAACTAGTGCGACTGGTGTGAAGTTTCGAACAATCGTGTCCTGCCAAACAAAATTGTCAACAATTGCCCTTTTTTGAGTACATACTACATATGTATGTACCTACTACATATATATTTGAAAATGGTAGTAAAGCAATTGCCCGAGTAAGTCGTTTAACTCAATAAATGTCAATTAGATTTAAAAGTTTGTCTTTTAGTTTCTTAATTTTATGTTTTGTTTTTTATACTTCATCCTAAAGGTGTATTAAGTTTCAGACATATGTACATACATATGTAGGTATAATCAAAATATATCCTAAAAAGTGTATATGTATATTTATTATTTATTTATTTGGTATTCGTAAATAATTTTACACATTAAAAACAATTTTCTTATAAGCTGGTGCATATCAGATTAAACATCATAAAATTCAAGTATAGAAAGTACAGTTATGTTAAGCCAATTTTATTACATGTTATTGTTTTACATACATAGTTACAAAAATTTAAGTTGAATTTATAATGTACAATTTATTTAAGATCAATGGCCAGATATTCTAATAGCGAGGTTTTAAAAACTATTCAGGCTGCTATGTTGGCATTATTTCATGCATGGATATTAGTGGCAGATATTTTAAATAGTTATCTAAAAAATACTAATTTCCTTGAAAATGCAGAGATATGGTCATACATTCTTTTGTTGTACACATATCTAGCAATATTATTGAAAATCACATTGGGCCTTACTAACAACCAAATCTAGTATACGGCTTAAGTATAATCTTCACATTTTCCAAAATGTGTGTACCAATAACGAATTTAATAGTCGGCTTTAGTGCTAGTAAGGAGTTAAATTTTAATGTACAGAAAGTCATGTTTAATTTTACAAATATGTCATTAAAGACCAGAGTAATGCCAATGTACTTATTTAATAGAACGAACAATACTAAAAAGGATTAGATTTGGTATCTAGAATACTAAAATTATGCGTTAAATGGTAATTGAATTTAACTGAAACTGTATAAGCGTTACTCGATTTTCATGAATTTTAAAAATTCCTTAATCTTCATTATTATATACTGAAATATTTTACAGTAAAAATGTGTTTTTCCTGAATGTTTCATTGAAACAATTAATTACTACATATTTCGTTATACAAAGTTATTGTTTGATGAAAATAATATTATATTAGAGTTTTAAAAAGAATTGTTATGGAATCCAGTTTCCATTTAGGAGGGAAAATGGAACCAATAAAGAGTATTAACTTCAGTGCATTGGTATCACCGCTTTATATGTATGAACAAGCGAAGGCAACAATATCAGCTGATTTTCTTTATTTCGACTTTCGAATGTCAAGTGTGTAGGTGTCTGCTGATATTGGTACTAACATAAACATTCAATTCAATTTTAAATTATAACCTCTGTCCTCATAGCACCATGGAAGAAAATAAAAATTCAAATGCAAGTGCAAATATGAAACGTCAAACCAATGTAATGTAGTAGTTTCAATGAAAATGTAGTAAATTCTTTGAAAGAGCCAAGTTTAAGTAATAGTCGACTATTAAAACATTATTAGTACACTTAAGACTTAAGTGTGTATTAATATTTAAGTCGACACCTTTTTTAAGTCACGACTAATGATTCGTTGTTCGTAAGGCCCAATATCAGTTGATTTTCTTTATTTCGACTTTCGAATGCCAAGTGTGTAGGCGTCTCCTGATATTGGTATCTAAAATAAACATTCAATTCAATTTTAAATTATAACCTCTGTCCTCATAGCACCATGGAAGAAAATAAAAATTCAAATGCAAGTGCAAATATGAAACGTCAAACCAATGTAATGTAGTAGTTTCAATGAAAATGTAGTAAATTCTTTGAAAGAGCCAAGTTTAAGTAATAGTCGACTATTAAAACATTATTAGTACACTTAAGACTTAAGTGTGTATTAATATTTAAATCGACACCTTTTTTAAGTCACGACTAATGATTCGTTGTTAGTAAACCCCATTAAGTTTTCTTCTGCTACAGTAGTCAACATTACAGATAATTTTACAAGATCGGTAACTGTAATGCCCAAAACACATGTGCAGAATTCTGGACCCAATGAGTGGTGCAATGAGCGAAGTTATACAATGTATGTAAACGCTGCATACAGCACGCTGCATACAGCACAGCACTTGCAACATGTCTCTATTTCTAAATTCGCTGCAAAAGACACAGTTTGAGGAGTCTTGTATCACCCGTTTTTAAAGTTTCGTTGTTCATTTATACGAATATGTATTTGTGTTTTGGAAAAATTGAACACCAGTTAATGAAAATCAATATAAGAGGCCGGCACTAAAAAAAAATTATACATACAAGACAAAAAGTTCATTTTCAATAAATTCGAGGCAAAATAAATCATAATTCAATTCACAAATGACTGTAGCCGATGCGATGCATGTCAAAAACATTCTGCACATGTGTTTTGGGCATAAAGACTTAAGCTTAGATCAGACTATTTGTGTACATACACAAATTTCATTTGTGCATGGCATACACAAATTCGTACACAAATTTTTGTATATACCTATACACAAATCGTCTGATCTTAGCTTGAGAAAGAATTAGTCTGCACTTCAGTGGTGTATACGATTGAGTTACCCATAAAAGCCGTAGACCTTTCCGATTGTTATGAGATGAGATCAGACCATCTACGACTTCCATTAAAGGTTAGTCTTAGGTTTCTGGCCGTATCGACATATTCAATTACAAGCTGTCCAAGTTTCATTGAAGGAACGGAAAACGCATTTGTGGATTTTTTTGAATCATTACCGTCTTAGATTTGTCGGGGTTTAGACAAAGATTGTTTTCCTAAGACCACAATGAAATACTTTCAAGGTCCTAATTCATATTTGATATTCCATGAGCTGCAGAGTGAAGAGGGTAACTAATGAAAAAATGAAACTGAACGTTATCAACATATGTACATGTGCACTGAACAGTGTCTTACCAGATTCGGAAGTTCATTAAACATAAATAGTGGAGCTATGGGCATATGCTTGTTTGGTCTGTATGATATAACTATTAATATATTACCGTTAGCGCATTGTATATTAATAAAAATGTTTTAAAGTGAACATCCTTCCGGACATAAATGGTAGCTATCAAGACCATATACCGCATCGCAAATATCGGGACTAAACCATGTCTCAGATATGCAGACAATCAACAAACAAAAGGCTAAACTAATCAATTTTTGGTTTCAAGATTTAAGCAATAATGTGACATACACGTAAACCAGTCTGTTGTGCACTAAACATCCGTATCATTTCCTACAATTTACCATTTAAACACCCAACCCCGGAACTACCATCAATATCATACCCATCAGCGCTCAAGAGAGGAGTGATAAAACATAAAAAGGGGTTGTTCTCATTAGTATCCACAGCGAAAACGATTAAGCCACGTCCGTCCGTCCAAAATATGGGCGTAGCAACGTATGTTGTATGAGTGGATTGTAGACAATTTGAATATCTTAATATTTAGTCTTAATAAAACTTTTCAATTTCATATAAAATAGTGAAGTTATAAAAAATTGGGCGTGGCAGAGATCGGATTTTAATAATGATTATATTTGTACTGCTTCTCCTTTTCAAACGCCGAGATATGAAATTTCATCCTTCTAGTTCAGAATTTAAGACCCAACAAGTGGTGACATATGGACAGATGGACGAACATGGCACAATCGTTTTCGGTGTTGATGCTGACAACGAATATATACATATACATATGAAAGTGATTTATGGGGTATATCTCGATTATTTCTCTATGTTACAAACTATGTATCAAACTTAATATACCTTTAGGACAGGGAATAAAAATCTAACTAAATCCATTACATAATGAAATCTATAAATATATGTGCATATGTGCATACATACGAACAGAAGAATGAACTTAGTAGGTACTGGAGGAAACTATGTATCCAACACTCAGAAAAAAAGTTGTAATCATAACAATTTTATGCTTTGTCACAAGAATAAACGTTGGTTAAAATCGACTCCACAACTAAAATTATTGGTTCAAGAAACTCGGTGTTAATTATTACATAAAAATAAAACTTCTTGCATGAAGAAAATAGTTCTTGCGTTGTAAGAACTAAGATTGTTGTACCAAACTAAATATTGTTAATACGAATTAAAAATAAAATACTTGCACCAAGAAAAAGAGTTGTTCAGAGTTTAAAAACGCAAATTGTTGCCTTAAGAAATGTATTTTTGGAAGAAATTGAGAATACGGTACTTACCCTAAGAATACACATGCTTAATAAAAATAAAAAATTTAAATAGTTGCTTCAAGAAAACCAATGTTAACCTGGAATCAAGAATACTTACCTTTGTTGGAAACTTAAATTAAAAGATTCAAAAATTACCAAATTCATTTTAATAATTTTATTTTAAGAATATTGTACAAAATAGAAGTTCTAAAATCGAAGGACCATATTATTTAAAGTTATGTTTTTTACAGACTTAAAAAACTTAATTTTTTTTTAATATATGTAATAGCAATTTAATTCTTCAACAATTTTAAATGATTGAAACTTTTTTGAAAACATATTAAATCTTGGCATATTAAATAACAATTTTCTTCAGAATCAAAACAAACCACCTGATTTCCGACTAAAAGTTTGTGCATAAATTTTGATAGTATGGCAAGTTGGCTAAATGCGAATGGTTACTAATCTTCGTTTTGTTTAAAGTTGTTTAAATTAATAATTTTTTTAATTATTTTTTTCTCGACCTCTTCAAATTTCTCGAAAAGCTTGTCCTGTTTTCCCCCATGCAACTCCGTGAAATCAATATTGATAAGTCTATTACCTTTCGAGTCTTGATATCTTGGCCAAGATGATAAAAGAAATTGAAAATATATAATGAACAGTTATAATTTCTGAAAATAAGAACGATTCATTCTTAACCCGACAACAAATTGTTGCGCAATTATACCAGTTGTAGAAAATTCAAGAATTTATTTTGTTGTCTGAATAAATAATTTTTGATAATACATATAATTCTTAACCACCAATGTGAAGAAGTATTTTGTCGAACAAGAATTTGTTATTTGATGCAACTATTTTACCTTGTTAATAAGTCTACAGTTCAAGATAGTGTTATCAACAAAAAATTGTTATTCTGAACATTTTCACTGTTGTTTGACAATAACAATGTGTTTCTTTTTGCCTTATGTATTATATTATTATGTAAAGAATTTTTGTTTTTAAAAATTCAATTATTTTTATTGTTGTCTCAACAAAAACATTTTTGATTCGTATCCATTGAGAAAACTATTAAGAATTAATATTTATTGACAACAATTTGAAACTAAAAAGTTTTTAACGATGGAAAATTCTTTTTCCAACAATTATTTTTTTTCTTAGTGAAGAACAGAAATTGTACTCTACAAGCTTACAAAGCTAAACTTTAAATTCAACCTTGTGTTGTGCATGGAATAAATCACCTCCGAATAGCAAATCTTGGTAATATATGTATATAAGGTAAACCTTCATGTGTTACATCAAGGATTTGATTTGACTACTTTGATTGCGTCGATTAACATTTATTGAGGGCTATATCATAAAACGAAGCGTAATAAATTTACTTACAAAACGCCCTTCAAAATAACGCCCTTAATCTTTTTTTTTTTTAATTTTTTGCAGTGGTATTTTAATAAAATAAATCTCAATCGATTGGCTTACGCATTTAGAAATTATTTTGTATTTTCAGAACGCTTTCGCAAATAATATGCTTGATAACAAGGCAACGAGACTGGCCTTAAGGCTTAAGCCATATGCAAACTAGATTTCAGAGAGAACATTTTGTTGATATCCATAACAAAAATAAAAAAGAAGCTGCAATCCGTCTTGAACAGATCGTGTGATACCATATTCCCCTCCTTATGTAGCGCTAATAAAGTGGGCGTGGCCTTATTGCATTTTAGTATTAAATAACAAAGATAACTACGAACATTTCAGGCTGTTACATGCAAAATATGTTTTGTGAGAATAAATTTATTAACTAAAATTATGACGAATGGATGAATTATTTGAATATTATGCATATTTCATGTAAAATAGAATTTATAGGAATCGATTCAAAGGATTTGATAGCTCCTTGGCTGTCTGAAAAAATGCGGATGTCTCTAAAGGAGATTTTGAATCCATTCAAAATGGAAACATAGCCGATATATTTACTTGGCTGGTATTTGCTGTGGGCGCCGTGGCTCAAGTGGTTAGTTCGTTGGACTACGGAGCGAGGGGTTAAAATTCCATTCCAGACAACACCTAAAAATTTCTTTCACGGCCCCACCTCTCGCGAGCGTCTGACAAACATCTGAGAATAAAACTGTCATGAAAAAGCTTCTCAAAAACAAAAATTACCCTTGGCAAGCCCCCTTCCATTCATGTAAAGAATACACCCACAACACGAATGGTTTTGAGAAGCTAGGCCCTGAGTTCCATGCATTTGCTAGTTGAATATATCGAGGTGTATTAGATGAAACATGATGTCCAGTGCCACAGATGGAGTTGTACGTACTGCTCCTTTTAAGCACAGACAAGCTGTGCGCTGGACCGTGCTTAGGTATGTATTTGCGATTATTCACCAAATGGTCACCCCGTACGCGAGTATCGGTCTAATGACCGAGATGTAGAACCAGTGCGTTATTCGAGGTTATAGACCCCGTCTATTTCCAATAGCTTTTGCTAGAGAATAGTGCTACTGTAGCTTTCTTGACCCTTTCTTAATTGTTAGGTTTCCAGCTTGGTTTCTTATCCGGGATAAAACCCAAATAGTTCGCTTTGTCAGAAAAAGTCAAGCTGATACCATTTTATTTTCTTAAAGTAGAGTACTAGTTCCGTTTTGATGGGAGTTTATGCCCAAACCTTACCGAATCGCCCAACTAGCTAGCTTGTTTCAATCGATTTGTAGAAGTTTTTTTTAGAGTATTTAGGTTCTTTCCCCAGACAGGTAAAGCAACATCATCTACATGGGCGATCACTGTGTATCCCTCGCCTTTCAGGATTATCAATAGTTCGTTGAATACCAAATTGCAAAGGGGCAATAGAACACCTATTCATCTTCTAGTAGACGCCACACGCACCTTGGAATTGATAATCCGACCATTAAGCAGTATATTAATCATTTCGCAATTGTCGACCTTCAGGTCTGAAAGTGAGTCTGCTATAGGTGATGTATTGACATTGAAACAGGGAATATTCGATATTATACACTGAGGAGTGTATTGCCGTTTTCTGATTTACTTCTGCAATATGACGGAAGGGCACACTTGGCACAATCAAAAGCCAAGCAATTAGAAAGGGATCTCGTTTGTATACTCAAAATATTTACAGATATTATTGAGGAGTGTATTGCCGTTTCCTGATTTACTTCTGCAATATGACGGAAGGGCACACTTGGCACAATCAAAAGCCAAGCAATTAGAAAGGGATCTCGTTTGTATACTCAAAATATTTACAGATATTATTTTGCACCGCGTAATAAATTCGATATGTAAAAATAACCAAGAAAGGAATGTGATGGGATTTGGAAAATGAGCACTGGTCATAGAGAAATAATAAAATAACATATAAGTAAATTGTAAATACAAATTGATATATACACAAATGTACAGCTATGGCCAAAATAATAGCAACACCTTGTACTTTTTTAAACTTAAGTGCCTAATTTTGCTATTAGTTGAATATATGGAATTGTTAGTTTATACAACTATAGTAAAATATATTGTTTATGAATCTCTTCGGCAGAAAGTGAATATTCGTAGCCATATGAAATCTAGCGAACGTTTTTGGTAGCAACCTATTGAAATTGCTGGACAAAATAATAGCAACAGCCAGAAAAAAAATTAAAAAAAATACTTTTATCGTAAATAAGCAAAATAAATCGGTAACAAATGAGTTCTAGGAAATTTTGTGATATACATATAGTAATCTTTTTTTTTTGTCTAGTCTTCAATAAAATGGATAAAGCCAAGCTTTGTTCGGAAGAACACAGAGAGATCATTCTAGCGTTGGAAAAAAAGGGTAGAGTCCATTAGAAACATTGCGAAAAACATTAAATGTTCTCCTAGAAAGGTCTTCAATGCTTTGCATTTAAAAAAAAACCGCTAAGACCAGAGGGCGTCCAGCAAAATTATCACAAAAGGACAAGTCAGCTCTGATAAGAAAGTGCAAAGCAAACCCGTTTATGTCTTCCAGCGAGCTATGCAAAGAAACGGGGCTACAAGTTAGTGGTAGAATGATTCGTCGTACTTTGGTGGATTCAGAACTCTACGCCTGAGCTCCAAGAAAAGTGGCACTGCAAAAAAAATATATCTCCAGAAGCAAGTTAGTTTTGCCAAATTGCATCACATACCAGAAGATCCTTGGCGTGCGAATCGAGAAACAATCGAGAAATGTGCTTGAGACGGATGAAACTAATATAAATTTATTTGATATGGATGGAAAACACTTTGTCCGTCGTCCAAAATGCGAAGCGCATAACCTCAAGTACAGAAAGCCGACTATAAAACTAGGCGGTGGTAGTATAATGCTATTGGGTTCTTTCTCCTATTATGGTTGGCCCGGTATTTATCATTGATGGTATGTTGGCAAAGGAGAAGTATGTGGACGTATTGGAAAATATCATGCTACCATAGGCCGAAGAAAATATGCCTCTAAAATGGAGATTCCAGCAGGACAACGACCCCAAGCATTCGGGAACACTAACAAAGCTCTGGTTACAGGAGGAAAACATTGATGTTTTGCAGCGACCTTTTCAATCGCCCGATTTGAATCCGATTGAAAATCTTTAGAATGATCTCCAAATTAAAGTCCATAATCGTCGTCCGTCAAAAATCTCGAGAATTGTACAAGAAGGGTGATTTTTCATTCCTGTGGAAAGGTGTCAAAAAGTAGTTGACTCTATGCCAAACCGGGTAGATGCAGTCCTAAAAAATAATAGTTTTGCAACAAAATATTGATGTTTTTAATAAAAAAAAAAACAATTAAAAAAAAAGTTTACTTGAAGTATTTTTTTTAATTTTTTTTCCTGGCTGTTGCTATTATTTTGTTCAGCAATTTCAATAAGTTGCTACGAAAAAAGTTCGCTAGATTTCATATGGCTACGAACATTCACTTTCTGGCAAAGAGATTCATTAACAATATATTTTTCTATAGTTGTAAAAACTAACAACTCCATATATTCAATTAAAAACAAAATTAGGCACTGAATTTGAAAAAAGTACAAGGTGTTGCTATTATTTTGGCCATAGCTGTATATACTATTTGGAATTTTACTCTCTTCCTACATCGAGATTAGAACTTTTTTCAACTTATTCAATAAGGGTTCTCAGATTGAGGGGAAAAGGGGAATCTTAGTTAAAAACATACAGAAAAGCTACAATCAGTCTGGAACGAATCGTATGATACCCTATCCTCCTCTCTATAAAGTGGGCGTGACCAAATTGCATATTGTACTCAAATATAGCTATAATGTCGAACGTTTGAGGATGTTACATGTAAAATTTTATCAAAATAGGTTTTTTGATGATAACGCCCCCAAAAAGTGGGCGTGGCCAAAACTGCTCTATGGGTGAATTCTAGGGAATCTAAATACCCAAATATTTGGTCTTAACAAAATTTTTCGGTTTCATATAATTTAGTGAAGTTATAAAAAAGTAGGCGTGGCAGTGGGCGGATGTACGCTTGTACTGTATTTTCTTCTCAGAAGCCCAGGTATGAAATTTCATCGTCCATCGTCATCCTGGGCGTGGCCAAAACTTTTGTATGGGTGGAATGTAGGGAATCTGAATGCCTAAATGTGGGCATGGCAGTGGGCGGATTTCAAAAATGTTTACACTTGTACTGTATCTTTTTCTCAGAAGCCCAGATATGAAATTTCATATAATTTAGTGAAGTTATAAAAAAGTAGGCGTGGCAGTGGGCGGATGTAAAAACAAATTACGCTTGTACTGTATTTTCTTCTCAGAAGCCCAGGTATGAAATTTCATCGTCCTAGCTCAAAATTTAAGGCCCAAAAATCGGTTTTGTGATGAAAACGCCCCAAAAAGTGGGCGTGGCCAAAACTTTTGTATGAGTGGATTGTAGGGAGTCTGAATGCCTAAATATTTGGTCTTAACAAAATTTTTCAGTTTCATATAATTTATATAATAAAATTTAAGGCCCAAAAAGCGGTGACATACGGACGGACGAACGAAAGGTCATCGCTCAATCGATTTCGCTATTGATGCTGATCACGAATATATATACTTTATAGGGTCTATCTCGATTATTTCTCTATGTTACACACTATGTGTTAAACTTAATATACCCTTAGGATAGGGTATAAATAATGTATGGATGCATTGTAGACAATCTAAATGCCTAAATATTTGGTCTTAATAAAATTTTTCGATTGCATGTAAAATAGTGAAGTTATGAAACAGTGGGCGGATTTCAAAAATGTTTACTCTTGTACTGCTTCTTTTCCTCAGAACTCTAAATATGAAATTTCATCCTCCTAGCTCAAAAAGTGGTAACATGCGGATGGACAGACATGACTTAATCATTTTCACTATTGATACTAATCATTGATCACGATTATTTCTCTGTAGTAGTAGTAGTAGTATATTTATTTAGCATATTTAATACTATTAAGTACAGTGAACATACATATATAATTATCAATTAAATTAAATAATATTAATAAAATTAATTAACTAATATAAATTTAACAACTAATGTATGTATTTATCTAATCCTGAGACTGAGATCTAATATGATCAATTAACATTCTCTTAAAACTTCAAAAATTAGATCCATTTTTTATATCGCTAGGTAATTCATTAAAGTATTTCAAACCTTTGTACATTATCATGTTTTGCGTTCTTGCGTTTCTATAAAATTGCAATCTAAAATCCGAATTTGATCTTAATATATGTGGTTGAACATCTTGGACATAAACTAAATTTGCTGAAAGATTTTCAGGCACCGTCTTATGTTTCATCTTAAACACGAACAGAGCCGCGTTGAATAAAATCCTCTGCTTGATATTAAGCCATTTCAGGGAAGACAACATCTATCGAATTGGTGTGTAGAAGCTACATCTAAGGATCGTCCGCATTGCTTTATTTTGTAGTTTTTGAAGACGGTTAATGTTTTCATCATTGCCCATGTATAGTATGGTTGAGCAGAACTCAAAGTGTAGTTTAATTATTGTGTTATAAATGTTTATTGCACAAATGGTTGTTATATTTTGACGAATTCTTCTTAGGAAGCCGATTTTTTTTGATATTTTCTTGGCAATATAGTCTATATGGTAACTAAAGTTCAAATTATTGTCCAACATAACCCCAAGATATTTCATTATATTTACTTGTTCTATTTGTTCATCATGCACCTTTATGTTTGCGTTGAAATGATCATTTATAACCATACACTTGGTTTTTTTGACATTTATTTTAAGTTTATTCTTTCCTAACCAACTACTAAGATCGTTTAAGTCACTATTTATACGTTCCATTATCAATGTCGTTTCCGCACATAAACATAAGAGCATCATCCGCAAAAAGAGATATTGAACAATGTTGGATCACGTTACACAATTCGTTAATATATAATAAAAACAGTAACGGCCCGAGAATAGTACCCTGTGGAACACCAAAATTTGTATATCTGCTCACCGATACAGCATTACTTATTTTCGTCCGTTGTAACCGTTCATTTAAGTACAACCGAAACCACCCTAGTTCCTGATTTCTTATACCATATTTAAATAGTTTATTTAAAAGACGTTCTCTATTTATTGTCTCAAAGGCCCTTTGAAAGTCTAAGAAGATTGCAACTATTTTATTTTTATCATGTCTTTTTTGTTTAAGAGTCATAATAAACCAGTTCAAAGCTGTTTCACAAGAGTGCCCCGGACGAAATCTCGACTGATTTTCGATAAGCAATTTATTATCTAACACATATTTCGACAACTGATCGTACGCGACATTTTCGATTATTTTCTCCGTGAGTGGAAGCATGTTTATGGGCCTGAATTTATCACAGTCAACATTGTTGGTCTCCTTCGGTATTGGGATTATTATAGATTCTTTTAAATTTTGAGGAAAAACACCTTGATTAAATGAGTCATTTATAATTTGAACTATTATTGGTCCAACTATATCAAAACAATCTAGATACATTTTTATATTTAATTTCAAAACATCGTTCTTGTTCTTCATTTTTTTGCACGTTGCCCTCAATTCGTTTACACAGATTGGTCTAAATCTAAAGATAGTCTGCCTTACTTCAATGTTAATGCAGTTTGAACTAGCCGTCATGGAATTGCTTATGTTATTAACACTTTCAATAAAATACGAGTTAAATTTTAGTCGCTATAATTTGTTTGTCGCTCTCTTTACTGTCGGCGAATTGCACTTCGTTAATCTTTCTCATTAAGGTTTTTTTTTTGAAAAAGGCATTAACAATATCATTAAATGCGATTGAACATTGCTTCAACCGAATGCTCTCAGAATAAAACTTATCATGAAATGGTTTTCCTTTATGTGACGTTTTCTTATAAGGGGAATAATACGGGGAAAATGGGCTGTAAAAAAGGGAAACTATGTTAAATACAGAAATATCTGGGAATACTCCTTCCAATACTATTGCTACTAGATATATGTAGTTATAATATAGAAAGAAGTTGAAAAAATATCCAATATACTACTTATGTACTTTGTACTTTACTTATGTACTTTATGCTTAAACTTTATTAATTGAGTCCGATGATATATTAGCCGACACAAGTTTGAGGTATCTCTCAGTTCACAGATGTGGAAATAATACATACAACCAGGTCAGCGTCTCTCCAATAAAATTACTATATATGTACATATGTACATGGGTATAATACGGATATACCTTAAAAAATTAAATTTGAATTATTTGGGAATTAAGTGGGGATGGGACTTCTATACTTCGAAAATAAAGTGACGATTGGTAGTGCTTACAACATGATCCTTGGGCAAAAACTATCGCATGACCTTAACAGCCTAGACGTTATTTCAACAATATTCCAAGCCAGGGGTGGATTGTTACACCTGAAGCATCTGCTATACAGAATTGAACGAAATGCTACACGTATATACTTTTTTTTATATATATAAAAGGTTTATTTATATATAAAATATAACAAACAAAAATGGCAACAATGCACTCAAGTGTTGACAGTATTAAATTTTATATTATTTACATATGGTACATACAACAAAAAAAACAGGTCGTTTTTCGCAAACACTTTATTGTTTTCTCTACTCTTAATACGTTTTATTTTATGGTAACAGTGCACACTTAACTAAGTACCTCAACATGTTAGTCTATCGAATATTTTGTCCGAATAGAATAGCGCGACTTTATGAGAAACTGCAGCTTAATTCCAATATTAACCTCGAACCAATCAGATAAATCTTCTGTAACCATTATCGTCGACTCATTGTTAGATATTGTTGCCTGTACATCATAATAAGATGAAACATAAATATCCTATTGTCTGCAGCGAAATTTGTGTACTCATAATAGTTTAAAGACGAAGATAGCATGTGATCAGTGGACATCGCAATGAGACTGTTTTAACCTATGTACATATGTAAATTTCCCACTAGCTTCTACGATATTAGTTTCAATCAATCAACTTATCCAATTAGGGAATTAATTTTGTTTTCGTGGTAATTAGCATCAGCCGCTCAAACGTAAACAATTTTAGAAAGGAAATGATCTGAAAAATCTCCGTAAAATATTTCCAATTGATTGATTACCAAGCAACTAATGAAGTGTTAAGGTGAACCATTTCGTTGACTTGTGCTAAATTGTCGTGATATGTTGATTACCCAGTGATTCAACTACCAAACCATCATGTCTGGCACTTTCACTCACATTATACGAAAACAAAATTTAAAATTGGTTTGCATTATTTTAACAATTTTAGACAAAAGCATCTTTCGGGTTAGACTAGACCTGAATGGCATTGAATTTGAATTTTATTGCCAGACAGCCTGAACAAAGCTACATATGCTGTTGTATTATCATTTACCAATATTTATAAAGATGCCCCACTGGCCATTGTGTGGGGCTCACCTTATAAATCTAGTTTCGATTACTTATTATAAACAAATTAGTGTGCATAACCAATTTTTTAACATCAAATCAGAAAAAGCTTTTCAAAGCACAACTTTGAACTGATTATATAATAATTTTGGATTTTGGTTTCTAGATTTCCATTCCAAAACTTGTTTTTATCTTCTTTGATAGACACCCAACATTTCTTAAGGTTGCGGGGTTCAATAAATTTCGTTAAAAGAATGTTACACATCGTAACACTCGTAATATGGATAATATGTATGCATATTGAAATATTAGAAGCATACCATATTAATAGACCGGTTAAGTAGAAACAGAATTATTTAATAATTTGGTAGTGACCCCTGAGTCGATCGCCTCCTATTGCCTTTATGACCTATACATACATATGTATGTATAGAAATTATATTGTAATAAAATAAGTTGCCGATACATCCGGTTTAGTTTTTTATTCGTTTAGTTTTTCATTAGTTTTCTGCCCACTTGTCCCTAAGTGAAATTGTGCAAGGTAGGTAGGTGGATGGGTTGATGAGGGGAGTAAAGCTCCACCTCATTACTCTAAGGTCCTTGTGGACCCACTGTGGTACCCAATGGTGGGTTTGGTAATAGTTCCTGTACTGGATATTTCATAGTTACTTCCTTACTACTCGTTAGTGAAGACGAAAGATTGTAAAGTGAGACATCAGATAGTTCTTGTAAGTCCTGCAAGTAATATCTTCCTAGTGTTCTATTCCTCAACAGTCACTGCAAAAATTTTAGAACCCATTTTTATACCCTATCCTAAGGGTATATTAAGTTTGACACATAGTTTGTAACATAGAGAAATAATCGAGATAGACCCTATAAAGTATATATATTCGTGATCAGCATCAATAGCGAAATCGATTGAGCGATGACCGTCCGCTTTTTGGGCCTTAAATTTTGAGCTAGGACGATGAAATTTCATATCTGGGCTTCTGAGGAAAAGATACAGTACAAGTGTAAAAATTTTTGAAATCCGCCCACTGCCACGCCCACTTTTTCATAACTTCACTAAATTATATGAAACCGAAAAATTTTGTTAAGACCAAATATTTAGGCATTCAGATTCCCTACAATCCACCCATACAAAATTTTGGCCACGCCCACTTTTTGGGGGCGTTTTCATCATAAAACCGATTTTTGAGCCTAAAAGTTTAACTAGGACGCTGAAATTTCATATCTGGGCTTCTGACGAAAAGATACAGTAGAAGTGTACATTTTTTTTAAATCCGCCCACTGCCACGCCTACTTTTTTATAATTTCACTAAATTATATGAAACCGAAAAATTTTGTTAAGTCCAAATATTTAGGTATTCAGATTCCCTACAATTCACCCGTAGAAGAGTTTTGGCCACGCCCACTTTTTGGGGGCGTTTTCATCAAAAAACCGATTTTGATAAAATTTTACATGTAACATCCTCAAACGTTCGAGGTTATAGCCATATTTGAGTACAAAATGCAATTTGGCCACGCCCACTTTATAGAGAGGAGGATAGGGTATCAGACGATCCGTTCCAGATGGATTGTAGCTTTTCTGTATGTTTTTTAATGGAACAGAACACATTGTTCACAGCAGTCTAATTCAAAATGAAAAAGCAAGTGTGGTGTCACAAAAAAACTGAAAAATTAATAAATTTGTGGACATTGCCTTTCAGTAAAACTGTGATAATCAGGTAATAAAAAAAAATTAAATAACTTAAAGTGCAATACAGGCGCAAAACAAAAAATACTTTTGATGACAATATCAGGGATGGGAGCTGCAAAAAAAAATATTCCGTTGTTCTCTTTCATCATGTTTATTTGATGTGGACAAGCCTCTACAAGACACAACGTATTATGTTTGTTTTGTAGGTTATACATACATATGTATGTATGTACAAATGTGTGTAGTACATTCTCGACTCCACTTCGCCTGCCGTTTTTTTATTCTATGTTTTATGAGTAATTCTTTATACAACTAATCAGTAAATAAAATTTAGTAAGCACAACACAACAATCAAATCCGCAATAAAATAGTTTCTTTTCCACAATATAGTTAGTCTAATTCAATGAAATGTTAATAGCTCCCTCTACGGATGGCACGATGCAAATTTTTAATTTTAAGTGAATAATTCTACCTGGCGACGACGGGGTTCCACGATATGTATGCTAAAAGATCATTGCATACCCAAAAAGTCAGTGTTTACAGAAACGTTTAGTTGTACTTTCTTGAAAATGGCACAAGAAATTAAATAACCATGGGCGGTATTCTTTACTGCACTATGATAACCGAATTCTTCGGTGCAGGACGGCACGAACTATTGTATTATAATGCGAAACGATTAATTAGTAGCTGCAATGGTATTATATCGCAAAGAGCCTTCCTCAATTGGTTAGCAAGATGTTGCGATTTGCGTTATGCAAGTGAACTGCATTATATACAAATGGACTAATCGCACTTACGACCGAAGTCTACCGCGTGTTAGATGATGCATCGCACTAACGCCATGCCCAAAGTCGTGGTCGTAAAGAACAATTGGCGATAAATAGTTATTTTTAATTACTGCTAAAGGTATATCCGCTCACTCAAGAAGAAAATTACATAATGTATACATATGTATGTACATATGTACATATATTAACAAATTTAGACCAATCACACAAGTTAAATACTTCTCGTGAATCGATCATGTTATGTATTTTTTCTTCCCCAAGTACAATTTTTAATGGCTTCATTATTCAACATTGCGTTATTATAGACCTTGCATGTACTGTTTCTTATATGATTAGAAGTGCAGATTGTTATGCAGAACAGCGTCAATGACGTCCTTATAAATGTGGTCCATTGGAGCAATTAGTTAGTGAAACAGTTTGTTGAAATAAGGCCGATAAACTTTAAATTGTGTTTCTCACAACCTTTTGCGAGGTTCTGGAAAACAACCAAGAGTATAATTTTCATGAGAAAGCTCATCAAGTTGGGCTTAACTTTGTAGTTCCCATTACGAATGTACAATGTGTATGTATATAAAATTGGCATCTATCGAATTTGAAGTGAGAGAAATAAATGCTAGTGAGCAACTTAAAACTTCGAGCTGCCAACACAATCACATATAGAAAATGGATAGAAACGCTAATTGTCATAGCCAACATGTGCGAATCGACGCAATTTGCTCAAATTTCTTAAGTTGATCCAGTTTTCGCTACATTACACTGCGTCTTCACGAGCTAGCCATCTGTCACTTTTCATAGAAAGAAAGAAAAAAGAAACGATATTTTATTGCGTCTATCTCAATTTTTTTATGTAACGAACGATGTGTCAAACTTAATATATTCTTAAGGCAAGGAATACACTTGTATGTTTTACTTACGACTTACGTATGTATGTAAGTCTTACAGAAGTAACTTATAGGAATGTTTACACTATAGATGAACTTACGGTAAGAAATACTTACGTAAGTTAAAAGTAAGTTGCGCTTACGTAAGAACTTACAGAATCGATTATGCTATCTTACGAGTAAATTAAATTTCAAAATTGTGTAGACCCACAAAACACTATTTCCTTCGAAATGTTCGATTAATTCTTACTTACTTACTTAGGTGGCGCTACAGTTCGGGGTGAACCTGGGCCTCAACTAACAAACCTCTCCAGTTAGCTCGGTTCTTAGCTAACTGCCTCCAGTTGCGCACTCCAAGCTTGTTCAGATCTCCTTCAACTTGTATGCGCCACCTAAGGCGAGATCTTTCTCTGCTGCGTTGTCCCTCCGGGTTTGATTTGAAGACTCTTCGGGCCGGAGCACTGGTGTCCATTCGCTCTACATGTCCTAGCCATCTCAAACGACTAATGTGCAGTTTTTTGACTATGTCGATGTCGCTGTACAGCTCGTATTGTTCGTCGTTGAATCTTTTCCTCCAAATCCCGTCAACGCAAACGGGACCGAATATTTTACGAAGAATTTTTCTCTCGAAACGACCGAGGATATCTTCATCTGCTTTTTATAAAGTCCAAGCTTCAGCACCGTAAAGCAGGACTGAGATGATCAAGGTCTTATATAGAGTCCCTTAGTTGTTCGGGATAGGGCCTTACTACTCAATTGGCTTCTCAGCCCAAAGAAACAGCGATTGGCAAGAGTTGTTCTTCGTTTTATTTCTGCCGAGGTTTTATTGTTAGAATTGATAGCAGAGCCGAGGTAGACAAAGTCCCTTACCATCCCCCCATCTATGAAAAACCTAAAGTTATAGCTGTCTATTGTGACGTTCTGTCCAATTCGTCGATGTTGCGTGTCCCTTCTGGTTGACAGCATATACTTGGTTTTTCCCTCGTTTACCGCTAAACCCATTTTGTTCGATTAATTGCAATGTTTCTAATTTCGTCCAAACTCTAAGAGCCATAGCGCGCGGAAGAAAAACAAAACTTTCAACTGTCGGTAGTGGGCGCCGTGGCACAAGTGGTTAGTGTGTTGGACTAAGGAGCTAGGGGTTATCCAGGTTCTATCCCCAGACAACACCAAACATTTCTTTCACGGTCCCACCTCTCGTGAGCGTTTGACAAACATCCAAAAGTAACGGTCATGGAAAAGCTTCTCAAAATAAAAATTGCCCATCGGATACGGTATTAAACAGTAGGGCCCTTCCATTCGTGTAAAGAATATAACAAGCACAGCACGTTTGGTTGCGAGAAGTTAGGCCCTGGGTCCCATGGACTTATCGTCCCTAAAATTTAATTTTTTTTTTAATTTACTGTCAACTGAAAATAATTTAAAACGCTCACAAGCTCAAATGCAAATTCTCGTAAGCAGGAAACTTACAGATGCTCTTTTCGTAAGCTGTAAGAATTCCGTAAGTGATTGCGAACGTGTTTATACCGTTTCAATTTTCTCTCAAATTACAGCTTACGTAAGTTGGTAAAATTTACTGTAAGTTACTTACAGATCGGTTTATACTAGTAATTTCTTCAGAAGTTACTTACGTAAGTAAAACTTATAAGGGTAATCCATGCCTAAGACCAGAATATATGTACACGTAAGTCAATAAAAATAAAGTACGCACATTAGTAAAGTCATTCGCTACTACGCAAATTTTGACAAGCGTATGACGCTCAATACTCATATCAAGAAATATTACAAATAATATTTTTCCTTTTCGTCTTGGCGCTTTTAAAGACATATGTAATATGCTCCCACAAACTGGATTAATTGAAAACTAAATACGTTTCATTGGTATAGTAATTGGTAGTTTCATCGATCATAACTAATTGAACCATGAAAAGACTTGATCTTGTGATATTTTATTTGACATTGATTATGGTTTGAAACTGCAAACCGAAGAAAATTAATGGTAATCTTGGTCTTCATCTCCGACAGTCTACTAACCTCGTGGAATTCTTAACACCATAGTATTATCGCACCACGGTGTGCTATGTAATTAAAACTCAATGCAATTCTTTTTCGTTATTTGGACAGGTTTGTTGAAATAAAAACCTATTACCAGAGTGTTACAAATCAATAAATTAACGCTAGTATTAAAAGCCCATATAATTAACAAATAATTGATAATTCGATCAGCTTGCGTCATGCAAATTGCTAACTAGATAGGCAACGGAAATAACAAACCCGAAACGCTCGAATGGCACTTCATTAAAAGTCAATAAGAGAGTTTGAAGATCAAACGACCATAGAGTATCTTTGATTGGCGTGTTGGTCAAAAAGTGCTTTGATGTACCGGGTAAGATATGCTTTTCTTCTTTTTAGCACTTGAAAATGTATTCAATATGAATTAAGTGATGTTAAAGAGCAAAGCAATCACATAACATGTCATGACAACTAATAAATTGATTGAGAGTGTCCCTTAACATAGGCTTAAAGCACGTAATGATGCAGTTTTTCTAAAACTAGGCTATTTATAAGATATATTTCTGTGTTGCAATCAATTCAAACAAAAATTGGTTGTCGTTGTCTTTATTGCGTTAGTACCATAGAGTAAAGGATCAACTATAATGGACTTTAGCTATCTATAAACTTTAACTAAGTTCGACGGCAAAAATGAAACGATTGCGTAGGGTAACTGTCAAATTGCTATAACACGTATGCTGTTGTCATTTGCGGTGTACGTTTTTTTTTAAGATAATTGGGATTATGAGTCTCAAGAAGCACTGCGACTTCATAGAGATCTTTCGTGCTATCCCCTTAAAGATGTTGTGTGGTTTTGCCTACTAGCTGAAATCAAGTTCATGAATAAAGCTTAGAATTGATTGAGGTGACATCAGCAGGCGATGGAAAGCCTTTATGGAAGTCTTTGAGCCTATGTTCGGCAGTTTCAGTATCCTCAATTGATAGTCGGCACATGTCCAATTGGCTAATAACAATTTGCTTGAGGTGGTATTCAGGAGAGCAATGACCAAATATTCTTGGCATGACTTCAGTAAGTTTTTGAATTCAGTAATAGAGCTTTTCGCTTTGCTTCCAGTGATTTAGCTTTATCTTTATATGGCTAACAGTTAGACCAATAGCAAAAGCCTTGGAAGATAGAAGTACAGTGTCCTAATGACACAGACAATTTGTCGTTGGGACAGAAAATTTCAACTCCTACCCCATTTGACATTTTTCGACAACCGTCAGTATACCATTCAGATTGAGGTATCAAATGCGAGATTTGAGGATTATCCCAATAACTGCGATTCGGAATGAGATCTTTGAAGGGGCGATAGAAATTTGTTCTTATCAGCATGAAGTCCAAGGTGCATAGTTCCGGCGAGAATGGAAAATCTTTCAAGGATCTTCATACCCTTCGGTCATCTAGGTAGATGGTTTGTTGTTGCATAAGATGTAAAGCTTTAGTACGCTTGCCGTCGCATTCATCATAACACTTATGTGTAATAGTGGAAGATCTAGATGGCCGATGGTCCCAGCGCAGCATTGAGATAGGTACGCAATAATACCAATAATACCAATATTTGCACCTTTTGTATGGCAGATCGAAAGAAGGCTTTTCTCATCAGACGAGCGATGCGTATGCTATTATTGGGGTGATGATGGTTAAATAAATCCAGTGAATTATCTTTGTTTTTTTTCCGAAAAATCTAGAGCAGGCCTAGAAGGCCTTAGTCGTCTTTTCAGTGGTTTTGTATAATTGGAGTTTCAAGTTAAGTTTGTGGTGTAGAATTACCTCGAGATATTTTGTTTCTTTTGATAAATCAAGTTGGCAACTATTTAGTGTTGGTGTCTAAATTTCTCCTCTTGATAAATAGTATGATGATTGTTTAAGTTTGGTTAACATTTATGCCTTCTGAATGGCTTTCATTTATTGTGTTTAGGACATTCATGCATGTGTCCAATACTGTTATGAATAAGCTATCTGCATAGCCTTGAGTTAGAAATTCGAATTGGTTAAGAAGTGTATCTACTACGATCGACCATAGTAAGGGGTGTTCGATTAAGGCTGTATTTGTGATGTGAAGATCAGTAATAATTCTTCCATTACCTTTAGGAACACTGGGTTTCAGGCGCATCTAACTCTTCTTTTTGATCCCTCGTACATGTCCATAATCACCTGTACGTAGATTTCAGGAACATCACCTCGTTGTTTTATCGAATGCTTTTAAAATCAACTATCGAATGCTTTTTAAAATCAGCTACTACCTTATACAAGTCCTTTGTATTTGGGCTGTATTTGTACTTAATTATTTCCATTTAGACTCATGTATCCTACTAATTAACGCAAATCTAAAATACACAAACATGACCACATATAAGTATATTTTACGAGAATGCATCGAATTTGATTCGGCTGAACTTTAAAATATAAATTAATAACTGGAATACTAATTTTGAAAAGCTACATTCAAATGCTAAAATGTTTACAACACAATTATCATATGCACATAACTTAATTAGCGTTAATCTAACAATGCAAAAATTTTCTCATTTTAGGCAAACTGGTTTAAGGCCACGCAGTATTGCAGATACCACGGAATGCATCTAGCGAGTATTTCATCACAGGAAGAGAATGATAGACTTGAAAAATACATAAGAGATTTCGGTAAGAATATATATGATACATCTGCCTCAACTATAGTATTTTTTCGAATTTGTTAACCTCGATCAATCAAATAATAATGACATAACGAATACTTCGCCAACCAAAGCCACATTTGTGAAAATATCCAATCTTGACTTACTCCTTTTTGAATTACAAACTTTTCTGACTACCGACTCAATACAGCGATTTGCATGTCAAATGAGTGTTTTAGATCGTCGGCGGGGATGTCCTTCCGATATCTATCCAATAAATCAGTCACAGGTGTCAATCGATGAGATGGCGCATAGCAAATGTGTACGTAATCGATTCAGAAACAGTGCAAAATGTTCCTTCCATTGATTAAGCTGGTCTTTATCCGAAATAAGAAGATAACACTGGTCGACATGGTTTTTTTTGGAGTTAATTAAATTAAAAGTAAAGTATTATCAGAAAAATATTAGAAATATTTAACTACATCGGAATATTTGCATATATGTACATATGTACGACAAAGTGTGTACTTGGCATTTATTATTGACAGTTTATCTCGTTAAAGTATTATAACTGTTTTCACTAAAGAACTAACAATTATTATGTATAAATAGACGATGTTCCCTTATTTGTATACCTTTAAAATACATATATGACAGCACATAGATTGCTTGCTTTGAAGTAAAAATTTTAATAATTTTAGGGAACATCTTGAATATTCAAGACCATGCTAGGAGGCCTTCGAATGCTCTCTATTCATGTAGGAAGGTCCTATCTTATGTATGTCAGACCCCTCCTTATGTACAAAGTACTAGCCTGATGGACAGCACTGGATAAGAAACAACATTGCAATACTTGAGGAGGTTTAAATGCTATTCTTCGTCTCTATAACGGGCGCCCATTCCTACAGCTCCACTAGAAACTAAACTACGTTGATATCTTTGATATCGTTGATATCTTTGGGAAGTTGATGCCTGCATTACAGCTTAGCGAATACTGGCAAATGGCTCGTGGAAATATGGGCCACACAAGCATTCTGAACGGCCATACCACTAGTCATAGTAATTCGGACAACGTCCTCACAATGAATCTGTGACAGAGATTTGCACAGTCGGATCCAAAACAGCATTTGGAACAGGTGCGGGAGTTCACTCCACTGCAGTCGATATTTGTATCACTACACGACTGCCGGACCACTGTAGTGTATTCCAAGCAGAAGTCGTAGCAGTACCTGGAGCCGCGACCTGCCTTTCGATTAACTCGATAGAGTGCAGCGCTGTTATTTTCTACGTAGATAGATAGCTGCGATAATAACATTGTCATCGCTATTAATTCGATCCAAGTTAGTAAAGCAATACCGCGGATCTCTTAACGAGGTCTCAGTCAGGTGTCCGAATAACGTACTGTGCTCGTTTCCAGGCCACAGGGATATTCCACGCAATTGCAAAGCGGACGAACTAGCTAAAGAGAGTGCAGACCAGAACCTCCCTGACAATTTGTGAAGTTTCCATGTAGGCCTCCGGTGCTGGTAATCCTATTTTTCCACAGTAGTATCACAATGGACCTTCTTGTGGTCCCTGCTGTGCGGGGACAACTCAACCAACCAAATATTTACATATGAATTAAAATTATCTATAATTCACCCATACATTATATGTTGTCACGCCCACTTTTGTGGGGCATTAAAAAAACAAAAAAAAAAAACATTTTGATGATATTCGTAACTATAACATCTAGGTATGTAGTATATACATTGAGGTTATCATAATATCTCAATCCAAAAACATAACATGCCATTCTGACTTTATTAATCCTGATATGTACATAAGATTAAGTATAGGATGCTATTCCATCCATTCCAGACGGATAGTAGCATTTCTGTATGTTTTTAATCCTAATAGAGGCATTGTGTTTCACCGAAATAACTCTATAGGGTCTGGGGAATTACAAAGTACATTGCCTGTACTCGTATTTTATAGGGTCCTTACATTACGATACAATCAATTCCCATAAGAAACGGGTATAATTTAATTTCTTCCAAGTTATCTAACTGTACCCCCTCAGATTTATACCGTTGCACTCGATCGAACTAAATCGAAACCACATATTTGAAAGTCTGACACGTTAAACACCGTTCAGTGTGTGCTACTGATCAAAGGATTTCACTGCATTTGCTGAGTCATACATACATCCAACTAAGCCAATTAGCATGTACTACTTATCACCAATTATGTTCAAAGCAACAGTTGAAGGTATCCACGCTCATCCGATACAACAAGGTATTCGTATTCGTCTCTGAAAACCATGCCTATTGGGAACACTTCCTACCTAGTGCTGCAGACAAAAACCCTATTCGCATAGATATGCAAGTGTGCGTCGTTCAGTCACTGACATCTGAAACTCGTAAGGCTTATTTAATTCATTCCTTGTACCTCGGTTCTGCTTAATACGTGTGCTTTAGCTTAACCGAACCAGCATTATGTGGTTCACCCGGAAGTACAAACAAAAGTCTTCAACGGCGTGGCGTACGCTCCACAATGCACAATGCACCGACTTTTCACGTAGCGAATGACATCAGAGTCTGTTTAAATGGTGGTGACTTAATTCCGTCATGTTTCCATTCGAATGGTGACGTACTATGTACATAGAGCCCGTCATGGAAAAACTATAGCACATTCCGCAGATGTGGTTTCAGATACAAGTACCCCAACTACGTACATATGTACGTACATATATAGTTGGGTTTCATGTTGCATTGTCTTTCCTTAAAGGTCTACGTATACAGTGTATGCGACTATTTAGAGATAATTTTAATTTAAAGGGGTATTGACTTACTTGCACTTGCAATAATTTTTTCTTTAGCCTAATACGAGTATCAAGTATTAACAAGCATCCATTCCATTTCTTTCCTTTCAGGTCTGGGACATGAACATTTTTGGACATCTGGAACGGATTTAGCTGATGAGGGTAACTTCTTCTGGATGGCGAACGGACGACCAATAACCTTTACGAATTGGAATGCGGGAGAGCCAAATAATTTTCGCTACGAAAATGGAGAAGAGGAGAACTGCCTTGAGCTGTGGAATCGCGACGGAAAGGGCCTTAAATGGAACGACTCGCCCTGTAGTTTTGAGACATACTTTGTTTGTGAAGTACAACCAAATTAGAAGCATTTAACTTTGAAAACGATTTTTCATGCACGCATTTTCACCAATGTATTTTTTGATATTAGTTTTATTTTCTTTTTATTATTGTATTTTAGTTAGAAATTCATTTATAATGAATGACTTTTCGAATTGAATTTTATTTGTTTAGTAAGATAATGTGTAGAATGCTAAAGGACACACAATCGAGTAGAAGAAGTAGGCCAGCGTCATTTTGGAATATTTTTGGAGTTTCGTTTTATATCCCTTTGTTTGTGGATCGAAATGGGGAAGTACTGCCGTTATTTATATTTTAAGTATTGTACTTTTAAGCACAGTGAAAGTTTGTAAAGTAGACGTTAGAAATAAAGTACTTGTTTTAAGTCACATGAGAAAGGTTTCTTTTTTCTATCAACAAACATATTCCTCAACAAAGCTTATAAGGCTACAAAAGGTGTGCATATGTATGAATGCATCGCCAAAGGTCTACTCTATTTTATGCTGCACCAATATGGTCCGCCGTATTGAGGATTAAGTCGCCCAAAATAAAAAGTATGGCAGTATACTACATAAATAGGTACAGGGAAATAATTTCACGGGCAATAAATTCACATGGGAAATACAATAACTTCACCTCGAGTGGGAAATAATTTCACTTTTTTTATGTGAAGTTGTTTCTCACTGAAGGTGGGCAATAACTTCCCTTTTTTGCGAAATAATTTCTCTTTAGTTTTTGAGCATTAGCTAAAGTAACAGTTAAAAATTCGCGGGAATTAACCATGGAATATGCATGGAGCAAACTGCCCACCTGCAACCACCTTTCCTGGGGTCCCAGTTGGATTTCGAGTAAGTGCAATGGGAAATAACTTCACATAAAAAAAGTGAAATTATTTCCCACTCGAGGTGAAGATATATATTTCCTATGTGAAGTTAATGTCCGTGAAGTTATTTAACTGCACCTGCTAAAAATACATATGTATACAATGAGTAGAAGCGTCATGTATTGTATAGCGATACTTATTAGTATGAACATGGTTAGGATTTCCATGTCTCTTTCCTCTAGCGGAAAGGAAAGGTTCGACGATAACGTCGAAAATTAGCCGTAATGATAAAGATTGCACAAATTAACCTTCAACATAGCAAGCTGGCCAGTGCCAACCTCATCAGCCTTCTAAAGCCCTAAACATTGATGTATGTATGTAGCTTTAGTTCAGGAACCTTGGAACAGTGGTGGTAGGGTCTGTGGACTGAACTACAAGGTTAGAACCTATTGTTTGAAAAAAACCAAACTAATTGTAAGTATCGCACCTGCATCCTAGCCAAATGAAACATTGACCTCGTTCTACTCTCTTACCCCTTACAGGAACGCAGATCAAACATCAGCCCGATAGGAATGGGCCATGTACCTTAGGACACTGATCAGGATACAAAGACGTAGCATGTCAGCGTCATCAGAACTACGCCAACTACAGCACTTGAAACCATACTGACACTGATCTCATTAGATCTACACCTAGAGAAAACAGCTGCAAAGAGTGCCCTGCGCTTGAAACAATCCAACCGTTGGAATGGGGCGACACGGACCACCGCATGGACATACTTGGGTACCAAGAAATACCATACATCACCACCGCAGGACTTCATCCTAAACGTTAAACGTTAAAACCATCCTATATCCATCCATATCCCCTCAAGGGATATACGGATAAACTGGATAAACTGGATATCTCGATTTTTACGGACAGGTCAAAACCTGATGAAGGGGTAGGCCCTGGGGTGTCGTTCTAATTGCGCTTGTGGTACCTACAACGTCCATTTGCGATCTAGTAAGCACCCTAGGTATCTAGCCTTGTCTGATATTTGGAGTTGAGCCCCATTCAATCTAGGTGACTCGAATTCGGTTATATTTCTCTTATTTGTGAAGAGAACTAGTTCGGTTTTTTGTTCGTTTAGATCGAGACCACAGTGTTTGGCCCAGTTGTTTAGGGCGTTCAACGATTGTGGGCTAGAATTTACCGGTTGCTAATATGACATCATCCGCATAGGTGACGGCCCTTACCCCGTTTTGGTGATACATGCATTTGGGTGAGCATTGAAACGGAAAATGCCTTTCAGCCTTGTAGCATCATGGAAATAATCCCATCAAGTCCCTGCGCTTTATAAGAGGAGAAGATGTCAATGGCCCATGCTACTTTCTCTTCATCAATTAATTGAGCGGTCGAATGAGTTTTTAAACTGTTCTTTTAAGGTGTCAGAACAGGAGTCCGTCCAAGAGCCATCTGCTTTTTTGAGGAATCTCGGAACTATTTGAACCTTTGACAGAATTTTCCTGAGTGTGTGTAGCGTCTTTGGTGGATTCAATATCACTGCAGAAGTGTTTCCAGGCTGCTCTCTTTGCGTATGTTGTTCTATTTTTGAATTTCCCTTTGCTTTCTTTGTAGCGGTCATTGGGATTTTTAGCGTTTTTGGCTTCGTTTCGTTGTATAGTCTTCTTGCTTCTTTCCGTAGAGACGTAGAGACCACCAAATGGGGTTCTTTTGTTTCTTGCCTTTAGATAAAGGGCAGAATTTTGAGAAGGGGCTTTGGCTGGTTATATTAAACCGCTTTACTTCTGATTCCATTTCAATGGAATTGGCCGGGGAGTTGGATTGTGGCGTATAAGATCGCGCTATTTAATTTTTGAAGCAGACCCAGTACATCCTCTTGGGATTACGGTAAGGCTTTGGGGTACCTTTCTGTCAATAATGAATTTAATTATGCGGTGGGTTGAGAAAGAGATTGTGTTGGAGACTTCCCAGTTGGAGATGTTTAGTGAGTTTGTATTGGTGGAGAGTGTGATGTCAATAACCTGTTCCCTCCATTCACTACACACAGCTTGTACGCAATAATGAACTCTAATAAAGACTCACCTTTCGTGTTGGTATTGTTGCTGCCCTATTGGGCATTTGCTGTGGTAAGGAATAAGAAAGAAGTTAATATGTTTTTTGGCAGGATGCAGGTCCGCTGCTTACTGGTCGTTAGGCTCTTCTTGAAAAACAATTTATAGTCTTTGTAGGTGATACCGCAGATCTTGTTGTTCGAGAACCACGGTTCCTGGATGAGGGAAATGTCAATATTGTTGTCCGTAACATATGTTTCGAGGTTGGCGCTGGCCATGTGTTACGAGGTTGGCGCTGACCAACTTACTATGATGAAGGTTGATTTGTATCAGCTTCATCATCATCATCATAGATTGCTGGCGTAGGCGTCACCCCCGGTTTATCGGAATACGGCCTCACTTTGACCATATTGAGTCCAATGCGTGCTTTAAATCCTGTTGATGGATGCAACTTCCATGGATGCAACTTCCATTTCCAATTGTCTCGGAAGGCTTTTCCATCGACAGGACTTTCCAGTCAGGAATTGTTCCAGACGTTCTTTGGAGATAAGAGCCCGAAATATGTATCTCGGGTCTTTGGGTCTCGTTGATGGGTCTTTTTTCTGTGCTACTGTAAGACGAATTGTTTTCCATTGCGTCTCCATTTTGCTGACCCCCTCTCTGTGACATTTTAATGTGTTTTATTTTGGCACGAGAGGATGCGGAAGCATTTGAAGTTGAAGGGCTCTCCAAATAATGGATTTTGGCAAGACTTGTTGAACAAAGCTGTGGAGATGCGGTCCATGAGTGCTTAACCTCTGGGTTGTTGGCATCGACGACTGCAACTTGAAGGTGTCGGTAGCAATATTTGCTACGGGGGCCGGAGGACTAGAAGTCCTCCATATCCATCTTCACGGATGGGTCAAAAATGGAAAAAGGTACGGGCTCAGGAATATTTTCAGAGGCACCACCAATTGTTCGGTCCTTGAAACTCCCCAACCACGCTAGTGTGTTTCAGACGGAAGTACATGGTATAACCGAGGCCTGTGGGACCTATCTACTCTGAATAACAACGAATACATCGATTTCTATATAGACAGTCATGCAGCCATCAAAGCCATCACCTCCATTTCAGCCAACTCTAAATTGGTCGAGAGATGCAAAGAAGAACTCAATTCAATCAGCTCAAAGTACAACATCACGCTATACTGGATTCCGGGACACATGGGTCTCCACAGGAATGAAATGGCCGATGAGCTAGCGAGAAAAGGATCAGAATCAAAAGACCTAGCAGTAGATCACTCTGTCCTAACACCCATTAGCCTCCTTATGTCCAAAATCACCCTGGACTTTCTGAACATGGCCAACATAAGGTCGAAAACACTCTCCTCATGTCGCGTCTCTTGAAAGCCTTGGGCCCAATATAACAGAACTTCCATCGCTAAATAGACCACTGCTGAGCCTCCTCATAGGTATTCTCACACGCCAAAATTCAATGGCGGCACACCTCAGAAGAAAGAGAATCAGCACCACAGACCTATACAGAAGCTGTGGCGACTCCGAAGTAGAGGAAGACATGACACATTTCTTCTGCGAATGCCCAAGCCTCAACAGAACAAGATACTCGACCCTGGAAAAGGTACTTTCGACGACCTCATCAAATTAGCTAACACGCCACCTAAAACCACCCTAAATTCATCACGCAAAACCGGATGGTTTAGGAGGGCCGCTTCTGACATGGATTAAGTTTTGGTAACAATAGTCTTGTTTTTATTTCAGGTATCTCACACCAAGGAACACAATGGATCCATTGACATCCGAGTGAGACTGCACACTTTATCAGTCCAGTCACCCAGTCATCGCTCAATCGCTCAGTGCGTGGCCCTAGCCTTAAGCACAAAACCAAAGCCGTTGAAGTGAATGTCCAAAAGCAGGTTTAACGATGCTTCTTCAGATTCTGCCCAGGATCCGATTCGATTCCATGGTTGAAGGATTGTGACATGCTGTCAATGCTCTAGCAGAAGCTGCGTCAAGATCTATTTCAGGCTCTGCGAACTAAGGCATGGAATACACTTGTAAGTTTTACTTACGTAAGTAACTTCTGAAGAAATTACTAGTATAAACAGCTTTGTAAGTAAATTACAGTAAATTTTACCAACTTACGTAAGCAGTAAGTTGAGAGAAAATTGAAACGATATAAACACGTTCCCAATCACTTACGGAACTCTCACAGCTTACTGAAATAGCATCTGTAAGTTTTCTGCTTACGAGAATTTGCATTTGAGCGTGTGAGCGTTTTAAATTATTTTAGATTGACAAAAAAAAATACATACATACATACGTAGTTTTGGCACTATAGGTCCATGGGACCCAGGGCCTTCACACAACCATTCGTGCTGTGCGTTTTATATTCTTTACACGAATGGAAGGGGCTTACTGTTTAATGCCGTATCCGAAGCGCAATTTTTGTTTTGAGAATCTTTTCCATGACCGTTTTACTCTCGGATGTTTGCCAAATGCTCACGAAAGGTGGGACTGGGAAAGAAATTTTAGGTGCTGTCTGGGGATTGAACCTGGAACCCCTCGCTCGGTAATCCAACGCACTAATCACTTAGCAGAGGTTGCCCGCAAGGAGGAGTTTTGTCACCTACTCTGTGAAATATATCTGTGGACTTTCTCCCGAAAAGACTTGAAGGGATTGGCATCCACACTGTGGGATATGCCGACGATATAGCAATAATGGCAAGAGGTAAATTCATGAACATCACAGCAGATACCATGAGAAATGCTCTCAGAGTGGTGGAGCGGTGGTGTCAGGAACAAGGGCTCTCGGAAAAGACAGATCTGATCATCTTCACAACGAAGAGGAGAGATCTGGAATTTCAGCCCTTGACACTTTTTGATAAAGTGGAGAAGATCCGATAACTGGAAGCCTGCTACCTCTGTGGTACTTGCGAAGCACCTAGAACCTAAAGTGCGAAGGCGTCGTACTTGCAGAGCGGGGCAGTAGCAAAGCAGTTGTTGGATAGGCTCCACCTCTTCCTCATCTCCGCAGCTTCTACATATGTCTTTGGACTCCACCCCCCATTTACGGAGCATGACTCCGATGGCGCAGTGTCCTGTGATTACCAGTAAGGATGCGGATAGAGTATCGATAAAGTGCCAGAAGCTCTTTGTTTTCTTTTTATCTAATTTCGGCCATAACGTGCGAGAGGTGGCACAGTCCTCCCTAGATACCCAGGACAAGTTGGCCTCTTTCTCTATTATGCCGTCAATTATGCTATACAATTTTCCAATCGGTGGCAATATGAATGTGTCCGCTTGCCAAAGCGTCTGCCTTCTCGTTACCTTCAATATTGCTATGTCCGGGAACCCAGCAGAGTTTGACCGAATGGTGTCTAATCGTGATCAGTGCATCACGAAAAGTGGAACCACTCTCTACATCATTCTGGTATATTGTTGCGCTTGATATTTCAAAGGCATTTGATAGAGCTTGGCATCAAGCTCTTTTGTTCGAAAATGCGTACATTTGGCATCGATGAATCTTTTCTTCAATGGATTAGAAACTACCTTTCGGAACGTTCAATTCAAGTGGTTTTGGACGGTTTCAAGTCTGCTATCCACCATATAAATGCTGGTGTTCCTCAAGAGCTGCTTGACTATCAACGAAGATGGTTATATCCGACGGGGGAAGGTGACTGTCTTCTATGCATCTAGCAGCTTTTTCTATTGCCAGGATTTCAGATTGGAATACACTACATGCTTCTGGTAATCTGAATGATTCCTGTTTTTGCAATGTTTCCGAGTAAAATCCTGCTCCCGTACCTATCTCCATTTTTGAGCCATTTGTGTAGACTGTGATCCCTAGATCGTTGTCTATATTATTGGAGCAGAGTGGGAGCTCGGCTTGGGAATAGGACTGGGATATCAAAATTGAAGTCGTTGTAGGGGACTATATAATCCGATGTGGCTGTGAAACATTCGGAGTTATATTTCCTGCCCATTGTCTTTGTAGCGTTTAATATTACCGCATGTCCATAGGTGGTCTCTTTCCACAGGTTGGATTCTTTCAGTCTGAGAGCTCCTTTCGTGGCAGAGCCTTTAATGAACAAGTCTAGGGGAAGAATATGAAGAATTTATCCAAACCTGCTTGCGGCGCGCTTCTCACAACTCTAGTGGTGCAGAGTGCTGCAAGCCTTTGCACTTTGTAGAGTTCTTTCATATAGCTCTTTGTACTCGTAGCTGTCCGCCAGACTAAGGACCCATTAGAGATGATGGGCCTGATAATTGCTTTGTACATCCAGCGAATGATGCGCGGTTGCAATCCCCACCTTCTCCCAAAGGCCCTCTTACAAGCATATAGAGCATTCATTCCTTTCTTTGTTCTATCTTCAACATTTTTTTTCCAGGATAACTTGGGATCTAGAATGACGCCAAGATATTTCGCCTCAGGTGAGAAAATTATAGTGGTGCCATCTAGCTTTGATAATGTGAAATCGGGTATCTTTCTTCTCCTACTGAACAAAACAAGTTCAGTTTTCTGAGGACAGAACGGTTTGGGGTTCTATTTTGCCCACGTAGAGAGCACTTTGAGAGCAGATTCCATTAGTTCACTGATTGTTGGCAAGTATTTGCCTTTAATCAGTATTACTAAGTCATCTGCATATGTTACGATTTTGATTCTCTTCTCTGTGAAGATTCTTAGGATTTTGTTGACGGTAAGGAGCCAAAGCAGTGGAGAAAGGACTCCTTCTAGTGGCGTGCCCCTTGTTGTCGGCGTCCTTATAGAACTAGGCCCGATGGCTGAGTTGATGATCCTGCAGTTAAGCATGTTTTCAACCCAGTTTACGACGAGCCTGCTTAGTGTCAAATCTTCCAAGGCTTTCACTATTGAGTTCGTTTTTACATTATTGAAAGCGCCCTCAATGTCCAGGAACGCTGCCATAGTGTATTGTTTCGCATCTAGAGAATGCTCAATTTCCCTGACCACGCTATGGAGAGCGCTATCCACCGATCTACCTTTAAGGTAGGCGTGCTGTGCTTCACATAGGTTTTGGGAGTTGATCAATCCTCTGATATGAAGGTGGTAGAGTGGTTAGATTTTCCTGCTTTAGGAATGAAAACTACCCTTACCTCTCTCCATTTGCTAGGTATGTATCCCGTGCGCATACAACTTGAGAAGATGTAAACGAGGTGGGGTACCACCTTGCTCAGAGACTGTTGCAGCATAGCTGGTATAATTTCGTCAGGTCCTACAGATTTGAAGGGTTTGAACGAATTTATAGCCCATGCCACTTTGGCTTCATTTATAATGTTGGATATTACTTCCTCTTCTGCATATTCTAGAGGAACTGCAGTCCTGCAAGGGGTGGCAGTTTCAATTTCTATACAGCCGGGAAAGTGAGTATCCATTAGCAGTTTCAAAGATTGCTGGCTGGATGCTGCCCATGTACCGTCAACCCTCTGGATGTATCCGGGGACGCAGGGGTCTTTGGATAGTATCTTTCGGAGCCTCGCGGCCTCGTTTAAGTCGTCTATGGATTCACAGAATTTTTGCCATGATCTTAGTTTAGCTGCTCTAATACCGTATTTATATTCATTAAAACTGGATCTGTATAAGTTTCAGTCTTCGCTATTCTTACTCGTTTTGGCCCTATTGAAAAGTTTCCTAGTTTTTACTCTAAGTTGTCGAAGCTCTGTGGTCCACCAAACCGGTATCTGTCACTAGAGTCAAATAGATCATTTCTTCCCTAACCCGATTACGAAACGTTGGTGTGTTTCCTTTGTTGCATAAAATAAGGTTTGAAGAAACAATACATTCGAAAATTGACTCACCTCTTTTATTGGTATCCTTACTACCCCATTGGATATGGTGGCCATTAGCGTCACATCCAATGACCAGGTTATGTCCGCGTGACTTGGCATATGCTGCTAGTGTTCGGACTGCTTCCGGTGGTGGTTCATTTTCCTCGTATGGCATATATTCGGACGATAGGAGCAAATTTTTGTCCCGCTGCTCGCAAGATACCACAGTCAGATCTTTATTGCTGTATCCACGTCTTTTTCAGTCATGAGAAGCAACAAGTCGTCTGTAGCTTCTATACAGTGATGCAGATTAGCAGATGAGCTTTCCTTTGCTCATTGCTTTCCTTTTCATGGGGTAGCTTCGCTTTCAAGGAACCTAATTAGAACTTGATGCTGCCTCCGGATTTCTTTAAGCCGTCAAGAGACCTTCGGTCAATAGTGACCAAAAAGTCTTTTCCGGTACCTCTCATACTCGTGGCCGAAGATATGATTCTCCAGCTTTGAGTGTTCAGTTCCTTATTCTGCCAGGCAATTATTTTCAGAATGGCCTCATCCTCCGGAACCGGGGAAGGAATCCATAATGAAATTAGTTTACGAAGAGGTAGGCACGATCGAGGAATAATATCCAGCTTGGCACCAGGCCAAACTTCTCCACGGTTGTTAACAACACGCGTGAGGAAATCCAGGGATTTCCTGTTGCTGCAGGCTACTACCTTGACACCGTTTTGCCATTTAGCCCCGTCATCCCCCACCTCTTCCTCAATGATGGCTTGCAGAATTTTCATCTCAACCTCGAGCCACCTATCGGTTGTTATCTTCCCATCTGGATCGGAACGGTCGATAATGGCTGCTTGCAGGTCCAGTTTCTTCGGCTCCCTTTGGGTCTCCTCTTCAGAAGTTATCCTTTTAACGGTCTGCTTACTAGTGGAAGCAGGTTGTTTAAGGGATAAGGTTGCATTGGATCCTACTGGTGCTGCCATGGCTGGAAGGAGTGTCATTCTCTTAGCCGGTTTAGATTGACGTGGGTTGGAGCAGGTGGCTCTACTTGAAGGCGGTTGCTCTTTCCTTTTGTCTATCCTATCGACAATCAGTTTTGCAGTGGTTGTGGTGAACAACGGTTGCTTCATACCGCTCATTTGCTGGCGTGGTGGGGAGCATGTGGCCATATTACCTGGCAGTTGCTGATCTTCTTTGCCGAGATTCGCTTTACGTTCGAAATTGGCTGCCGATTTCCGATGCCTGTTCATAAGCATCATCTCCCTATTCGTCAAGGTTAGGGGGTCTTTTGCTTCCATCTTGCGCAGATATTGCAAAGACCTTCGATAGCCATTATTTGTTCTTTGTTCCTGGGTCCTCTCGCTCTTCTCTTTCCTTTTGGCATCGTTGGTACCGGTGGCTTCTGGATTTTTGTCCTCTTCCAACAGTTGAGCCTCGGTTTCAGAGTCCACAATCATGGTGTGGCTGACCTGTGATGAAGCGAGTGATTCATCGTCGGCAGCGTTCACAATCTGCAGACCACAAAGTTAAGTCCCAATGTCTTCCGAATCCAAAGATCCTTCCGCGGTGGTATCATAAGCCAATTGCTTTCCGAGAGACTTTGCAGAAGGCTTTCTGTCCATTGGAGAGAGTCCGGGAGTATCTATCAAGTGTCAATCGTTTTTGTTAGTGTTCATTTATTTTGGTCCCACGAGTAGCTAGGGAAGAGGTCGTCAGTCTGCACAGAGCCCCGCGATATGCAGATAAGGCTATTTAATTCAGAGGGCGCCATGTATCTGAATACACCGTTCGCGACTGAGCTATTTTTACTGGGCCCTCAGCCCGGCAGATTCTCGGTACGGTTCGGTTGACACCATTAATCCAGCCCAGGGGAGAAAAAACGATGGGATAGGTTGAGAAAGGAGGTTGCGGTACCAGGGATAGGGAGACGGTGGGTGGGAGTATAGGATTGGATTACTCTTTGTCTTGCAAAGGGTAGAAACCCAAAGGATGAACCAGATTTCTGTTAAACAGATGCTAGCGTTGACACGAGGAATCAAAGCCAGAGAGGAACTGTGCAAAAATCCAGACAGACTCTCCGGCTAAGATGGATCATGGAAGAGAGACGAAAAGGGACCTAATACAGTGGTCCGACAGTTGAAAGTGTTGTGTTTTTCTTCCGCGCTCCATGGCTCCTAGAGTTTGGACGAAATTAGAAACATTGCAATGGGTCTGTGGGTCTACACAATTTTTAATACAATTTTTTTAAAACTGAGAAAACAATAGCAGCAGCTATTTGTTGCCGGCGCGAAACCATTTGTACAACAAACAAACAAAATTTAATTTACTCGTAAGATAGTATAAAGATTCTTTAAGTTCTTACGTAAGCTCAACTTACATTTAACTAACATAAGTATTTCTTACCGTAAGTTCATCTATAGTGTAAACCTTCCTGTAAGTTACTTCTGTAAGACTTACGTAAGTCGTAAGTAAAACTTACAAGTGTATTCCTTGCCTTAAGTTTCAAAAATTTTCAAACTTTCATTGTAGATCTTCCACGCCAGCGGTAACCATGTTAATTTGGTTATATTAAAGTCTTTCTACTGTTGCATCGAACTCTATTGAAGTCTGAATTCCATAATGGCAGGCGATTGACTCACTTCATTTTGATAGCTGGAAAGTTCGCCAACCAATACAGCTCTATTGGGATACCAATAGAAGACCGATGATTGTTAAACTCTTCTATTCCTAGCATCATTAAGATTTCTCTGATTTTATTCATGCTGAAGATATTTTCTCTCCTTTCGATGTAGGCAAGAGTCAACTTCCGCAGTAAGTAAGACGTATCCATCTATGATTCGTTTTCAAGAATGAGTTGAAGGTAACTAACTAAACTTGTCCGTATAATTGACATTGAAACTTGTCCCAATGACTAGATACCTACTTACCACAGACTGATATTGTTGAGGGCTGGCGAATAGACCTTTTCGCCTGCTTGTCAAAATAGTGACGTTTACAATTGTTGTTTTGTATGAGGAATCAAAAGTGGAAAGAATTATACAATGTGCGATATTTTTAGTATATTTTTAGGTTTCTTGTATGCAAATTTATAGATAGAAATGTTATGAATCATTTTTAGCAATAAAATGCCCATTAAGTTATATTTATATTATCATAGTATCGCGTGAAACATTGGCTCTTCGTGTGGTCTGTGAAACATTCACATAAATATGAAAGAAATTTATCATTGATTTAGCCGACGCACGTTGTGATAGGATCTGTTGTCTTTATTAAAGAATATTAATTATTAACTTTCTTTCATTAAGTACACCAAATGATAAACAAAGTCGAGTGGAAAGGTAATGCTGCACACGACACTAGACTATTATTGCTTGAAATGATTAACAACATTTGTATCTATAAATTTGCATACAAGAAACTTTAAAATATACTACAATATATGTAGATTTGTGATACAAAAACACTGATTGTGTGACCACCAGAAGTATGTTACAGCTTAAACGTCAAACGGCGAAAAGGTCTATTAACGTTGGGCTCTTTCTGATTGGAAAATTGTTCCCTAAGTTTATATATGAAAGAAGAAGCTGTAAGCCATCCGAAGAATAAAATTTCCTTTTCAATACGTATTAAAATTGTATGCATTAAAATTATACATTGGCATTTGACCCTGTTCTGCTGTTTGCTTGAAAATGAATTTTGACTTATTTGATTTGTTTATGTTACTTCGCAATATTAATGCTTTCCTTTTCTTAAAAAAACGTATTGTCTCTTTTATGCAATGCTGAAAACGAATGCAGAAAAAAATGTAGTGTCATATGGGCTTGACGGCTTATCGTTATCAGCCGAGCTACTCGAAGCAGCTGGAAATGATCTGGTAGAGAGCGTACACCAACTCTTCAGTGTATGCCTGATGAATGGAATCTCAGTTACATTTGCCTGACCCACAGGAAAAGATTTGCGCCTTCTACAGAGGTATAGTCGAGTTCATAATTGTAAAAGTACCTCAGCCGTGCAGAGTTTGCGTTCATAAATGTAAAAAGACTACATTACCATTGCAGCCATTTGGTACCACTTGTGTTCATAAATGTAAAACATATGTAAAACTACTGTAAAAGTTGTGCATTCCCTGCATTTTTCTTTAGCTGCCGGGCTGCAGAGAATTGTTTTTGTTGGCAAACTTCTTCTATTGTATTCTTGAATTTTCTTTAAGTTTAATTTATTAAGATCTCAGGGACAAAAATGTAAGTAATTTCATTATTGATCGTAGAATTACTTACATACATACAAAAAAACAAAAAAAATCAAGTGTTGTCTTAAATAACCAAATAATCGAATTTCTAGAAAACGAAGCAAAGAAGGATCAGCGGCGTCACGAGGAATTTGTAGGTATTGAACAGGAGAAAATTCATGTTTGAAAAATAACGATTGTAGATGCTTATATCCTTGAAAAATGCATTGGAAAAACTTTCCGATTAAGTTTTGTCGGTTATTGTGCATTTTAGTTCGTTTTTTTATTATTAATGTATTTCTTTATGTTTTGTTTTGATGTTTAAAGACTAACACTATGAAGTACACTTTTTTTAATAAAATACTTGTTTGTATATTAAGATTCGAAAAATGTTATGATTTTATTGAATGTAGGATATAATGACAATGGACAGAAACTAATTAATTCTTACGAAGATAACAACATTGCGATTCCATTTCTTTCGGATTTAGCTTCTTTAAAAACATAGACTGAGAGAGGTTCATCGAAAACATTTACATCGACATTTTGAAAGTCCTGTGTCTGAACTTTATCTTTATAAGTGCCAGATTCCTTTTCCTGCTCTATGATTATGGTAAATACAACATTTTTGATATCAATAAATTTGAGGATTCGAAACATGGATTTCATTCTCCCGAAAGCTTAATCTACACACACTCGGGTGGAACTGTGTATAAAATTATATGTTTTTTGAGTTGTTGTAATGCCCAAAACACATGTGCAACGAAATGCGTGCAGCAAAATTATAGAACATAACTTTATATGTAGGCAACTACATGTGCGTGCTGCGTGCCTATGCAGCCACGCAAGTCGTCGCCAATTCTAATTTCGATGCAATGCAATGTAGTGGATCTGCAAAATAGTACAATTTAGTACAAATTTCGTGTTTTACATTACAAATTGTCACCTATATGATAGTTTACTGTTTAAACCTATTGAAAAAAAAAACAAAACTAAGTTTTTTTTTTTGTGCATCAGTTGAATCTGGCAATTTGACTTACATATATATCTTTTTCTCAGCATAAATAATAGCTTTAAGATTTTAATAAAATATTTGAAGATGTTCCTTTAGGTATGTTAAACAAATTGCTAATTTGTCTAAATGAGCAATCGTTAGCAAGTTCCCAAATAGTTAGACAAAGTGCTAGCTTGAGACGTATTTTAAGACGACCAAATCGAGACTTTGTTCAAAACGGGTTAAGAGCAAGCATTTTCGGTACCTGGAATGTTGCCCTGGCCATCCGAAGGTGGCTTGTGAATACGTCAACTGAGTATTTATTAATAATACTTAGGAAATAATTATTTTTTGGAATTAGTCTTGACCTCGCCTTCCACGTTTTATTTGTTAGCAGTAGTTTTCTTTTTCTTCGAATTTTTGCTCGTTTAGTTTCTAATAACCTTGTTTGCTCACCTGCCAAATTGTTGTCATATAAAAGACTAATAATAATTCTCAAATGCATTCTTTTACTAAACATTTCTTTAAAATAAGCGCAGCTCAAGTCAGAAAACAACAACTTTCCAAGTTACACAAAATACTTAACTTCCATCACTTTCTGATAGGACACTTTAAAATGTACATTCATGAACTCAGTTTTGCAAATGCATGACTGCCGCATGAATGCAGCAAGGTTTGTGTTTATAATTGTACACAAAGAAATTGTACAGCAGATTTACAGCAAATTCTTTGCAATTATGAACACAATGTATCTGTCTCCTTAACATCGCCTACAAGATCCTATCTGCCATATTCTGTTAACATCTGAAACAACAAACTGATTGGGCGTTATCAATGTGGCTTCAGACCAGGAAAATCCTTTTATCGATTGTAAGGCATCGAGGATGAAAGGTTGGAGGGCTTTAAATAAATCAACCACTAACGAGCTCCCACAGATGCCCTGGCGAGGTCAGTGATATAAATGCCTTACCCCGGCATGGCGGCTCTGGCGGGGTGGACCGACTTTCCGGCCATACTCGTGGGAACCAAAATGAGCGAAACAGATAACGAAACAAACAAACAAACAACGACAACAACAATTGACGACACTACCGGTTCAAACAGATGACTGAGGAGATCTCTCTGGAGATGGAGAAGCAGCTTCTTGCAGATCCATCAGGGAGTCCCCGGAAAACGGAGAAGAGGAGAAAGGTCTCTCCAGGCATCATCAAAAGAGCGACGCACGTCAAGAAGATCCTAGATGCGAAGGACCCCCCTTCACTCTCCGAAAAAGAGAGGAATTCCCTGGCTTGGGCTATCGAGATGACAGCTAAGGACGCTCTGACGAGGCCTGCGCCTAAACAGAGCGCTCCTGTCAAAGAAGCCACCTGCGAAGGAGTTGCCGCTAAGGCACACCACAGCGGAAAGGGAGTGCAGAAAGCGACCGGATAAGCCCAGACTAAGGCCGCTGCCACTAAGGCAGGTCCTAAGGATGGGCATCCGGAGACGTCAAGGGCCGCTGAAGATCGTCGCAAGATGGCCGAGGCTAAGAGGGAGGACTTCGGTTCAAAGAGGCTCAGGTCCTCCGAGGACTCGAAAAACCCCCCGAAAAGGTCGAAGGCTGTTGACACGATGCTCTTCAGTGGGGCGATCCGTAGTTCGCTACAGCTTGCTGTGGTGGACTTCGGAAAACCGAGTGGCCAGTATTCCCATGAACGTGGCCAAATGATTGAGAAGGCCTTAGCCAGAGCAGTCTTTGACCACATTCGGAAGAATGCTGGCGCAACTGCGCCCACGTTCGGCAGAGCGAAGTGGCATCG
The DNA here is from genome assembly GCA_905220385.1 of Xylota sylvarum. NCBI lineage: Eukaryota > Metazoa > Arthropoda > Insecta > Diptera > Syrphidae > Xylota > Xylota sylvarum. The sequence continues at coordinate 40,815,403 of LR999959.1, forward strand.
CGGCGTTACATTGATAGACTGCAAGGATCAGTTATCAATGGAATTCGCGAAGGCCGCAGTTCGCGGTTTTAAACTCTGGGAGGGAGCTGCATTGCGAGCAGTACCCCAGAGGAGATCCCAACCACACCCAAAAATGAGATCCTCGACTTCCTGAAGGCCCAGAACCCTTTTATTGATATGAAGAGCTGGGAGGTTGTCGGGGAGGAGGAGACGAAGAATGGGACCAAGGGTTTCATCATGCTCATGAATGAACCCCCGGCCTCACTTCTGGAGGAGAAGCAGTTGAGTCTGTTTTATGGAGCGGGAGAGGTAACTCTAAAGCTCATAAAACGGACTCAACATGCGGAAAAAGATGGGGCGACTGACGCTATGGAAGTTGAAATTGCGACAACCAATGAAGGTAGTGCAAATCAATCTTCATCATAGCTCAGTCGCCTCTGACAACCTGAAGGATCTGGCCCTAATCCAGGAACCGTGGATTCATAACAATCGCGTGATGGGGTTAGGGTCAAAAGACTATAATATATATTATAGAAATAACGCTGGCAAGGTTAGGACTTGTATCTTGGCTAAAAAGAGTATTCATGTACTAATGCGGTCTAATTTCAGCTCCGGTGACTTGACAGTGGTGGATGTGAGAGGGGTGAAAGAAAGCTGCACGGTGGCGTCTGCGTACCTACCCTACGATGACGGCATCAACGTCCCCTCGGTGGAACTGAGGTCGCTCATATCAGCGTCTCAAAAAGGTAAGAAAAACTTAGTCTTGGGATGTGATGCCAACGCCCACCATACTTTGTGGGGTAGCACTGACATCAATGCTAGAGGCGAAGTTTTGTTTAATTTTATCTTAGAATCCAATCTTCTTATTTGTAAAAGAGGCAATGACCCCACCTTTGTAACGTCTGTAAGAAAGGAAGTCCTAGATATAACTTTCGTATCTGAACAGAGCTCTGTTGTTGAATGGCCCCACGGAATTTAGAAATCCGCGTGGGGCTATCTGGTCAAAATTCAATAGAGAACTGAGGAAATCAGAGAATCATTCCACTGAGGACCTCAACTCTATAGAAGCAGTTGACAATGCAGTCGATGCACTGACCGGTTCCCTTACGCAATCCTTTGAAAAATCCTGCCCGGTCAGTAGACATCCACCATGGTGGAATGATAAAATAGCGGAACTCATTCGCCTTTCAAGAGTACAATGGAACCTCGCTAAAGAGGGGGTCGTCGAGTGGTCCACCTATAAAGAAAGCGTAAAGCTCCTCAAGAAAGAGATTAGGTTCGCAAAGAGGAATTCTTGGAGATCAAACGAGCAAACGAAGCGTCCCGCCTTAGGAAGATCCTGTCCAAGACACCAACACCGGCATCCAATATCAGGAAAAGTGATGGTACTTGGGCAGAGTCGCATGAGGAAACGCTGGATATACTTCTGAGCACCCACTTTCCTGGATGTACATTAGTCTCCGGAGATGATCTACCCATTCCAGAGACGACATCGGGAATAAGCGCGGAAGAGGTGGGTAATATAGTGGACGAAAATAAGATAGCTTGGACAATTAAGTCATTTGCTCCTTATAAGGCTCCAGGAATGGATAACATTCGACCTGTGATGTTGCAACAGTCAGTGGATATTGCTATTCCATGGCTCAAGCGCATCTTCACGGGATGCCTTAAGGTAGGATATGTTCCTAAAGCATGGCGGGTTGTGCGTGTTGTTTTTATTCCCAAGGCGGGAAAAGCAAGCCACACAAATGCTAAAGACTTGAGACCTATCAGTCTGTCGTCTTTTATGCTAAAAACACTGGAACGTTTAATAGATGTATACATAAGAAGTGTCATTGGCGATAATTATCTATCTGAATCACAACATGCATACATCCACGGTAGGTTGGTAGATACAGTCCTCCACAGGGTCGTATCAAACATAGAAAGATCCCTCCACTTCAAGGAATTCACTCTTGGGGCGTTCCTAGATATTGAAGGGGCGTTTAGCAACGTAAGCACCGATGCGATCCTGGGCAGTTTACACAGAGCTGGGCTGAGCATCGGTCTCTCCAACTGGATTGCTCAGATGCTTCAATCGAGAGTTATATCCTCATCGCAAGGAGATATAACAATCAGGAGAAGCATCTGCAGAGGAACCCCCTCCCTGCAGAGGAGGAGCCTTATCACCTCTAATTTGGCTCCTTGTAGTGGACGAGATCTTGGTAATACTAAAGGAAAATGGCTTCAACGTGACGGCCTATGCCAACGACGTGGTTATCCTGGTCTCGGGGAAATTCCCTTCAGTCCTTAGCGAAAGACTCAATCTCGCACTACAACTAGTGGAGAATTGGGTTAGCAGCAAAGGGCTAGGAGTGAACCCTTCAAAGACGGTGGTAGTTCTCTTCACTAGGAAGAGATCAATTCCTGCCTTCAGACCCCAAAGCATCAGTGGTACTGAACTAAGTATATCAGGTTCAGCCCGATACCTGGGTGTAATTCTAGATTCCAAACTAAATTGGAAGGATAACACTGCTGAACGCGTCAGGAAAGCAAGCGTAGCTTTCTACTCTTGCAAAAAGGCATTCAGTAACACGTGGGGTTTTAGACCAGCTGTGGTGTACTGGATATACACGGCGGTTGTAAGACCAATTCTTACATATGGTTCACTGGTATGGTGGACGGTACTGGAGAAGCAATACCAGCTTTCTAACCTCACCAAAATCCAGAGGGCAGCGTGTATTGGAGTCATGGGATCAATGAAGACAACACCAACAGCGGCAATGGAAACCATGCTCAGTTTCATTCCGCTCGACATATACTGTGGCAGTCTGGCGGCTAAAACCGCTGTAAGACTGAGAGAAGGCCGAATGTGTTCATCGAGCCTGTACGGCCATGCCTCAATTTTGTCCCGATGGGGATCCACCAACTGTTTGTCAGAAACTGATAACATGACCCCCACGCTAGTTTTTGAAAGGAGATTCGCTATAAGAATTCCTGACAGAATGTACTGGAAGCGCCGAAGAACCATGAAGAAGAAGGAGTTGGCGTTCTATACCGACGGTTCTAAGATGGACGTTGGCACGGGAGCCGGAGTTTATTGTGAGGCCCTAGGGATAAACAACTCCTTTAGAATAAATGATGATTGCAGCGTCTTTCAGGCAGAAGCCACAGTCATCATACAGGCTGCTAAGATTATAAGCGAGAGCAATATCGTTGGCAGAACGATTACTGTGTATGTAGACAGCCAGGCAGCCGTTAAGGCTCTGGACTCCGCTATAATCAGATCAAGGCTTGTGAAGATCTGCAAATCAGTCTTGAATGAGATATCTAGAGCTAACGCGGTGACCATCTGCTGGGTGCCAGGGCATACGGATATCGTAGGAAATGAAAGGGCTGACTACTTGCTAGGAAAGGGTCGGCGCTGCACCTGTCGCGGGCTCTCCCTTTTGTTGTAACCCCAATCAGTTCCTTACAGAAGAAAATAGAGGATGAAGCCATCGGTCGAGCAAATAGTCGCTGGGTTCATCTGGAAACATGCGCAACAGCCAGGGCTCTATGGCCGGGTATCAGCACGAAGAGATCAACTTCTCTGGTGAAACTGAGTCGTTATAAAACACGGGTCGTTTCAGGGATAATTACTGGTCATTGTGCCATTGGTGTCCACGCGGAGCGACTCGGTGTACTACATAATGACTTCTGTAGAAGCTGCAGGGACGAAGAAGAAATTGAGTCAGTTCGTCACCTGCTGTGCGACTGTCCTGCTCTATCCGTCAGAAGAATGAGGACTCTTGGTAGTTACTTCTTCTCGGATTTGGAGGACTTGGGTAACGTAGAGCTGACGGACCTCCTGAGATTCATATCATTATCTGGGTGGTTCCAATAGCGGACTTTATACGTTTCCGGGGTTAAATGATTGGGCACAATGGACCCGAATTGTGGTCTAAGTGAGCAGTGACACTGTCACAAGGCACCCATCTACCTAACCTAACCTAAGGCATCGAGGCGAGCTATACAGAGCTATGTTTAGTTTTGACATCGCTGCCAAAATCATCAGATTGTGCAGAATGATGATGGAGAACGCTCGCTGCTCCATCATGGTCGGTAATAACCTCATCGAGACTTTTGATTTCAAAAAAGGATTTAGACAAGGTGACGCGTTTTCCTTTATTCCAGTTTTCCTTTATGGCGCTGAAACATGGGCTTTATCGAAAGTCAAAATATCAAAATATTGCGCTTTAGTCATCTAAGATGGCTAGGATATGTAGAGCGCATGGACACCAGCACTCTGGCCTGCAGAGTTTTTGAATCAAACCTGAAAGGACACCACAGTAGAGAAAAACCTCGCCTTACGTGGCGCTCACAAGCAGAAGGGTACCTCAACCAACATGGAGTTGTACATACATATAAAGCAATTTCCTTGGAGCGGAATGCTCATTCCATCTTTTTGACGAGATGGTGCAGAGTCCAGATGGACATAAGTCCAGAAATATTTTTTTCACATATCGGCACATATCGACTTATGTATATGTGTGAAAATATACCATTAACAAAGTTCGCATTTGTAAAGCCAATAAAGGTGGATATCTGTCTGATACTAAATACCATACATGATTCCCGACCCTTTTTTAAAACATTTGCTTGTAAAAAATTAATGTGTTTTTTCGTACACTACCATGTATGTTAATATCGATCTAGCTATCCCAGTGTGCAGCCATTACGTTATTGGTTCCCATTCTGAACCCACATTACGAACCTTTTATTTTGAAAGGGATGGTGTATGCAACTTCATTTTGTCACAATGCCATTGTGTTTCGTTACGAGTTTCAAAAAAAAAAGAAAAATGATCTTTTTGTATATCTTTTTCATCTTTACCTCTTTCAAACATACGAAATAATAAAGTGCACTCATGCACGCACCGAATACACATTGCTATCACATACAAACCAAATTTACAAATCTGGTTAGCTCAGCTCTCGTTGCGACAACATTGGAAAATAGTTTTTCGATATTACTGTTGGAACATATGTATGCATAGAGTTGGTAGCCAAGTCTACAGCAGTCGAAAAAAAATTTAACATATGTATATACCATTGATTGATGACGGAGTTGACAAACCAATTAATTTTTCAACATCAGCCCTAGCCTCAGTATTCCTATGTAAATTTAAACACAATCAAAAAAATCGCCCAGTACCGAAGCCTAATACATGCAACCGATTAGAGTTTTTATTAAATAGATGCCCAATGTACAATGTTCATCCCCTCAACAAACTAGAATACTTTCATTCATGCCTAACACAACATTTTCAAAAGATTCACATTGAACCTCCCCTATCAAGTTTGAAGTAAACATAACATACATATTTCCATAAGAGAATCCACTATTAAGAGAAGTAACCACCTCATGGCTAAAAGAATCACATGGGCTTCCTAGGCCAAACAATCTTTTGTCTGCAAAACAAAACCACGTTTTTCCCTCTGAAAACAAATCGCCGAATCCAAATCCGAATCACTTCTCACAAAAACCGACTTCCTTATCGCCTAGTGTGTGGAGCACTCTTGCGTATGCGCACTTTAAAAAGAGAAACTCAAATTCGCAGTACAAGAATGCGATTATAATTAGATTTTTTATAGAAATGTGGGAAAAGCTCCAGGCGGCTTTGCAAAGAGAAATATTGTCCTTTAGCACGAAAATTTAATTTTCCTCCTCCACAATATTGGGAAAGCGCACCAGCCCTCAGTTTTTCACAGCTCACAGAACATTTCGGTCGGAGTCGAATTATCACCGTGTCATCGGTACAAAAAAGTGCACAGTGTATAGAAAATATTGCTTTTCATTTAAATGAGAAGAAAAAAAGTCGATTCAAATGCTTTAGTGAATGTTAAAGGTAGTGAAATTAATTAAAAGGTGCACTGAATAGTATACGAATATCCATGCAATCGAGTAAATTGGTTCACGTTTTGTGAAAAGAAAAATAAAAATGGGAAAAGAAAAACCACCCTTTGGTGAGAAGTGAAAAATTGGAGTGTGAAAATATTGCTTCCTAATTGAATTCAAATGGAAAATCCCTTAATTTAAATTGGAAATCCGTGGATGTGTGAAATTGCTCTAATTGATGTTACTGGGACTTATTCTTTTATTTTTCTCTACCATGACTACTTTTTTGCTTTAAAAATTATTATTTTTGTATTTTAAATAGCCAGACTTAAGATCAAAGTTGAGTTTTTAAACTATTTTCAGAATGTAAAGTATATCCGTCCAATAAGATACTCCAAAAAAAACTCATTCCCCTTTTTGGCAAAATTAAAAAAAATCGCTTGCTTGTAAACCGTGAAAAGACTTCTTTGTCCACCTCAACCGCATTTGCATTTACCGAATAAAAAAGCTCAATGCACATTATATTTCAAGTATAGCGGAAATTGACAATTTTAAAGAAGGAAGTCTGGTCCTCACGAAATTGGTAATTTTTTACGGAAATTCAACGTTCACAAAAAAAATTTGTCGCCTATTAAATAATATAAAACCTACTGTTTCTAAACATTATATAAAAAGGATAATAAATAGGAAATTTCTCTTCTCGAACACACTCCTTAAACTCTCTGAACTTTTGCATGCGCACTGATTCTGAAGAAACTGTAAGAGCACCGCAAAGAGCACGCACAGTGTCAAATGCCAACATAGCAAGTGGGGTTCTGACGATCTCATTTTGGACTTAATACGCGAACTTTAATGTTTACTATTTTGCCATAAATTTGGCATTGACTGAAGTCCTATATGTATGTATATAGCCGATGAGTGAAGTTAAGTGCTGGATACAACATTAATATGAAACTTGCTGATAAGTATAGGTAGTAGTGACGTCCTTATTACTCAGATAGCGTCACAAGGACACATGTATAGTGTATGTACATAGGTGCTTCTGTCATCGGATTTTCTGTTTTTGCAGACGTATCAATTTCCGGATTCTTTTTGAATGCGATATCAATCACATTCATTCGCCAGTAGATTGGAATTGGGTTATCCTTTTTGTGTCAAAATGTTGGTTTCTCGCTCACTTGGTCTCGATTCGAATGCTTTTACCTGGTCTTTTTGGCCCTATTTTCATTTTATTTGAAGCGCAGTGTTTGATTAGTGCTAAGAAGTAGAACGGTACGCTTAATATAGTTGTTGACCTAAAAACCTATAACGTCAGTGCAAAATGCCCACTTAGGCTCTGATTATTGAAATGGGGGTGGAAAAGAATTTTGAATGACGGTATTCCTCTAACAACTTGGCATTTAGAATATTAATTGGATTTATTTTTACATCAGTAAGCAGCAATTGCAGCTAATGAATTTGGGTTGCTAATTCAAATTGACTTTAAAATAGAAGATGATTACAAATATAGTTTGAATCGGTATGTTAAAGTATTTTAAAAATTTCAAACAGTTGAAAAAATAGTGAATCGTATTTATAAAAAAGTTTTTCAACATTGTAGAACATAAAGTTTTAAGTTGCAGTCTTAGATAAAATGAAGGATATGAACGTGCGAAATGAAATGAAACTCATACTATGTTCAGGTGTAATAGACATTTTTTAGAGCGTGATGCTGTGAACCCTTTGTGTACGTATATACTTAGGCATGTGCTTGTCTGTCTGTCTGTATTTTAAAAAGTATGTATTTCCACGGACTGGGAAGCGTGCATTTTGCTTGTTTTCAATTAAGTCAGCGTAGTTTTAGAAAATAAGAAAAATATAATAAAATGTGATTAAATTAAAATACAAATATTTGTCGCGACAGATCCATGGGACCCAGAGTGCAGCTTCTCTCACAACCATACGCGTTGTGGGTATTATATTCTTTACACGATTTAGAGGGGCCTATTTGAGAAGCTTTTTCATGAAAGTTATACTCTTGGATGTTTGTCGGATGCTGGCGAGAGGTGGGGTCGTGAAAGAAAATATTTTACTTGAGTGACGGCACTCACATCATGTAGGTACATATTACTACACAATACTGTCATTTTTCTCCACATTCAAATGTTTATATACATAATATGTATGTATGTGCATATTTACATAAGATTGCTAATAAAAATAGAAAACACAAACAATTTAAATTTAATATATTAACGAGTGAGTGGACGCTAATTATCCATTTGAGACAGATTGAATTCATTCTGTCTCATTTGAAAACAAATTTGCGCATCTTGTTAGAAAATTTTGATAAACAGAATAAAGTTCAAGATCTAACGTTTTTTGAATCAAACAACGGACAACTCCATGTTCCTATCAGTCTTAACTTGTTCTAAGTCGGGTCAGTCTTACTTACTTACTTAGGTGGCGCTACAGTTCGGGGTGAGCCTGGATCACAGCTAAAAAGCCTCTCCTTTTAGCCCGGTCCTTAGCTATTATTATTATTATTTGAAGAAGGGGTATGTTGCACTGCAATATTCTGGTCTATTGTGTACCCAACTAACACCTTGGAGAGGTACGTGCCCTCATTAGATTTTCTCTCGCATGTAGTCGTTACTACGCGGAAGATATCTGTGATAGAGTAATCTCTCTAATCCAGATTCCTTTAAGAATCTAGTGACGGTATTCCCTCATCTGATAATTGGTACTTACCCAACAGTTTCAGTCTTTTGTGGGTCAGTGACTAACAAGATCCCAACACATATTCTGGGATTTCACTGGACTCATCGAAGAATTTGCAGGGGCCTTGTTCAAATACATATACATACCTGATACTTACTTAGAATCTTTTTTGGTTATGTTTCCTTAGAAGTTTTTTGGCGTGCCTCATTTCCTGAGCGTTATTTCAGGTTCTTGCCCTGTTTTCCCTCACTATCTTCCTGTATTATTGTTTGAGGTATGATCCCCTATTCCGCAGAATGGTTCAGGACGTACATATGAAGGTCCTTTTTATTACCCTATATTCCCACATGGCCAAGTATCCAACAGAGGGTCTTCTTGTTACGTCTACCTGCTTCACTAAGTTTTTGCAGGGATTCCCACACAAGCCTAGACTTAATGACATAGGAGTCAAGTGCCATGATAGCAGCTTGGTTATCTGACATTATAACTATATCAAAGTTGGCGTGGTTTCTATCAAAATTGATTTGGACACATCTATCTATGGCATAGATTTCAGCCTGCAAATTGCTGGTACTTTTGCGCATGGTACTGCGTATAGTTGCACACTTCAAGTCTATTAATGTCCTCTTCTACTTAGCCGCGCCACCTAAGACGAGGTCTTCCTCTACTGCGTTGTCCCTCCGGGTTGGATTCGAAGACTCTACGGGTCGAACCGCTAGTGTCCATCCGCTGTACGTATTCTAGCCATTTTAAATGACTAATCCGAAATTTTTGACTTCGTTTTATTTCTACTGAGGTGTTGCTTTCAGAATTGATAGCAGAGCCAAGGTAGACAAAGTCCTTTACTACCTCAAAGTTATAGCTGTCTATTGTGACAGTCCAATTCATCTATGTTGTGTGTCCCTTCTTTTTCACAGCATATACCTAGTTGGTTTTGCCCTCGTTTAATGCTAAACTCATTTCTAGTAGTTGCACAAACTTTTGAAAGATTGTACCTTCGGTGTTGACTTTTAAGTTTCGCACAATCCTTTCAAGAATGATATTAAGGAAGTCACATGACAGCGCGTCAATCCTTTTTTGACATCAAAGGTCTCGGTGAGGTTGCTACCGACATTGATGGAGCAATGAGCGGTCTCCATCGTCATTCTGCACGATCTGACGAGTTGATAAGCGGCTTTAAAATCGATGAAAATATGCTGGGTGCCGATTTGGACTTCTGGAGTTTTCGCTAGGATCTCCCGATGTGTGGAATTTTCCACAGTGCAGTGGGACTTTCCTGGTCTGAAACCACACTGAGAGGAGTCAATCAGGTTATTGACGAAAGGTTTCACACGTTCACACAAGCAGATACTATCTGGAACGCGATATTGAGGAGACTGAGATTCCATACATGATCGGTCAGTCTTGGGAATGAATAATCAACCAGAAAATAAATGTAACTATAAAGGTGAGTGATCTACTGAACAAAATAATCTTCGTCTTTGAAGAGTTGGCTACTGTTTCAGTTATATAGTTTCTAACTAAGAGAATATAGTTCTGTACAGCACCTTCTGAAAGCTAAAATATTTTTAGTAGAAAACTAAATTCTGTGAGTCTGTGTACTCGCTCCATCTTTTTTAATGAGACCAATCTTCGCTACGAAATTTCGAAAGACATTTCAGGCTGACAAAACAATTTTCAACAATTTCAGTGTTTTATATTTTTTTCTTTTCCGTTTGCTGAAAAATGTTTTTATTTGTGTAATTTTAATACATACGTAGTTCTTTGAAAAATATTACCTCTTTGTTCAATTCAAAATGAAAATAAAAACGAAAATATGGTGACATACCTATATGCAATTGACAAGATAAATGAACACCAAAATAAACCAAAACCGGGACAGACGTTATTTTGATTCTGCAGGTTGTTGGCAGGGAGTGTTCTGATTAGCCAATATGTTGTCATATCCTAAATAATCTCTTCCTATTCGTTAAAAAAAAACAATAGTCAGAGATGTGATCAAATCCACTCAAAAAAACTAATATTTGGAGCGACAGAGTCAGGAGACCTAGGGTCTAGCTTCTCAAAACCATTCGTGTTGTGCGGCTTATATTCTTTACACGAATGAAAGGGGCCTACTGTTTAATGACATTTCCGAAAGGCAATGTATTTTTTTAAGAAGCTTTTTCATGACAGCTATACTCTCGGATGTTTGTCAGACTCTCACGAGAGCTGAGTCCGTGAAAGAAATTTTAGGTATTGTCTAAGCATCGAACCTCGAATCCCTGTCTCCTTAGTCCAACACAATAACCACTTGAGCCACGACGCACCCAGTGGATCAAATACACTTCCCAAATGAAAACTTACAGTAAATTTTAGATTAGTAAAACTGCACCTAGCGGATGTAAATGCGAAGCCAATCCACCACCTAGTCCAAAATCAATAAGTCAATTGTATCTCAGTTCCCAATGTATAACTACATAAATACATAATTAAATCTACAAAGGCCATGCACTTGATGTTACCGTCAACTATAAAGTAGCATGGTATGGCAACATATTTAATACCTGCTCCAAGCAAAAATTTTCCGGGTACAAAGCTTGAAGCTTGACCCGAACATATAATTTAAATTTAGTAGATAACATCCAGAACCAAGAAATTCGTTTGGTACCAGATCCGTCGCCTATATTTAATCTCTAAACACTAGTTGACTTATATATCCGTCAGATAGCACCAGGTGTAGAGGATCGATTATTCAAACATGCAACGAAACATATGTATGTTGGAATCACAAAACTAAAGCTTAATCAAGAAGAAAAGTTACAATCTATTTGGAACGGATCGTATGTTACCGTGTCTATCGGATTTTTCGAACGTATGATGGTGTTAAGTTAAATGAAGTAAATTGTTTCGCAATTAATCATAATGCATATCCGCAAATAATAATTGGCATTGAGGTTTATTCATAGATTTGAAATTTTTCAAGAATTCGTAATACACTCTTATAGTTCGAAAAGGGCGCCCACCGCACACCTAGTGGAACTGAAAACCTTTAACCAAAATTTCTTATGACCTAACATACATAGGTATGCGATGATTATAGTTTATATATATAGATTATAGTTTATATATATATGTATATATGTATGTAAATACATAAAGAAGTATTATATATATAAAATCGAAATTAATCAATTAATAAAAGCAAATAAGCACAATACGTCCCAAGTTATTAGTTATTACATTTTTATTTTCTGCTTGTTGTCAGTTGTTTGGGTCAGTCAGGTGGTATAGGTGAGCGACTGTGAGGTATTATGCCTTATGTTAACACATATGTGGTTGTTTGGTTATCCAAAAGATAAATAGATACTAAGGATGCCTGCTAATACGTTTCACACTTGGATCTTCAGCAACTATTCCTTTTCCTTCAAACAAAATGTATGGTGCATACTGCATTCTCTATAGGTAGGATTTTTAATACTTATTGGAAGTGGTATTTTTTCTACAAACATATATTTGTTTTTAAGCAGTCATGGTAGATTATCCTTTCACAAAACAGTGTCCTCATAAAGCCTTTGATAGACGGGATAATCTCTTGCTACAAATGCTGAATATCATATGAAAATTCATGTAGTTCATAGAACTGTGATGATGGTTCATTTATAAAATGAGTGCGGCAGAAGGAAAAGGTACATTGAGTGGTTGCCAATAAAACGCTGTGTAAATTCAAAGATTATTATGGGAGACTTGCAAGCAACGATTGAGTTTTCAGTGGAACTTTATAAATTTTACAATGTGGATTTGTTCCAAAGAGGGTGAGTATACAAACACTTTTATTTAATATTAATATGAATTACACATACATACCTACTAATGTATGAATGACTTATATATAAATATTTAAGAATATACATATCCCTTTATATATATATTTATATGAAATAATTCAAAACAAAGATTTCATTGTGACATAAGTACGTGTATGTATATTGTTTTTGAAATAAGGTGAAGAAAGCATACATACATATGTATGTACCTAAAGTGTTGATCTTGTAGCGAAAGAGTTTCTAAAAATAAATTCTGTCGTGTGAAATTGAATTCTTTATTTATTTTTTATTTTGATTAGCAGATCTCATAAGTGGACAAGAGGAAACGTTGCTTTGTATATATCTGTACACATTTCAATGTTGGACAGAATTCCGTGTGTTCTAACCAAGAGAAACTATTAGTAAAAAATAACTTGTGCCAAAAGATTAGGAAACAAATATGTGTTCGATCTAAACGCTTGCTAACAGGATTTGCTTGCGACTTTGCAATTAAGTAAAAATAATTATTTAAGAGTTTACTCAAGTTTCAATAGCTTTGAGTCATTTCTAGAAAGTCATATTTTTGTTTAATTTTGGCACGTTTATATGTTTTAAAATGATCATAATACATGTATGTATACTTACTTGCAAATGCACGACACGTAATATGTACATATTTGTACGTACGCTCCCTCAAAACTATGTACTTACTTACTTATGTACATGTATTTTCACTTGTATTGATTACCTTTGCCAAATCAAACAAAAACCAAATGTTTCAGAAAATAATGAAGAATAAATGAATCTTTGGTATTGAAATTGAGTTTTCATATCTCTCATTAATTTCAAAATTTTTATCAATATGATTGTACGTCACCAGTAAGTATGTAAGTAAGCACAATTTGGGAAATATATAAGTTCTGTTTATACTTCTCCAATTTAAATGTTGAAGGATTTCAGATTTTGAATGATTTCTTAAATATGTATACTATGCTTACCCTATTACCTACTCTATTCTGCAATTGACTATTATTACTATTATATTACTATTAACGGGCTCCCGACCCGTGAAGAGTCTGTGCCTGAGACACGGCAGCCTTCCACTCTCTTCGATCCCGGGCACGCTGCTTCCAGTTATCTAGACCAAGCGCTCTGGCATCCGCGATAGCTTGATCCTTAAAACGGAGGTCCGGTCTTCCTTGTCGTCTCGAACCTGGGGGCTGTGATTCGAAGATCCTCTTTGCTGGAGCATTATTGTCCATTCGCTCGATGTGGCCGAGCCAGTGTAGTCGACGTGTTTTGGCTTTTTGGACTACATCCACATCTTGGTACAGCTCATAGAATTCGCGGTTATATCTTCTCCTCCATTCGCCCTCCTCGCATACGGGACCGAATATCCGACGAAGAATTTTTCTTTCGAAAGTGTTCAATATCTGCTCTGCTTTCCTGCTTATCGTCCAACACTCGGCTCCATACAGCAGAACTGGCATGATCAAAGTTTTGTAGAGCAAACATTTCGTCTTCCGAGTTAGGAGTTTTGACCCCATTTGTTTCGCCAAACCGAAATAGAAGCGGTTTCCTAGGGTAAGTCTTCGTCGAATCTCCACTAAGTTGTCATTCGTGGAGTTGATATTTACTCCGAGGTAGGTAAACTCCTTAACCACTTCAAAGTTACTGTTGCCAGCACTGATGTTTTGTCCTAGGAGGTGGACAGATGCTTCTTTGTTTGTTGACAACATGTACTTGGTTTTGTCCTCATTCAATTCAAGGCCAACTCGTTTCGCCTCTTCTTCAATTGCCGTAAAAGCCTCTAACACGGCGCGCTGGGAGCGACGGATGATGTCGATGTCGTCTGCGTATCCCAGCAACTAGACAGATTTGTTGAAGATGGGGCATATAGAGCTGATAGTCCAGTCATCGGGCATGACTTCATCCACCCATACTTGTTTGATGACTTGGTGCATGCACCCTAAAAAAGCATCACCACCATGTTTGAAAAGCTCTGCTGGTAGACCATCAGAGCCGGCGGCCTTGTTGTTCTTCAGCTTTTTGATAGCTGAGCCGACCTCTTCAAAACTAGGAGGGGGGATGGATTCTTCATTGACTGGATGCGGGTTCTCTTCTTGCCCTATCACTCTCTCTACCTGCCCATTAAGTAGCTGCTGGAAATGCTGCTTAAATACATCTACTATTCCCTGTGCTTCAGTGACTAGGTTTCCTTCACTGTTTCGAAGAGCCTGCGTTCCGGGCTTGAAGCCAGCTGCCAGTTGCTTGGCTTTCCTGAAAAACATCCGGATGTTGTTCCTATTGCGGGACTCTTCGATATCCTTCAGCTGGGAGGCTGCGTGGGCCCTTTTCTTCTTACGCAGGATCTTCTTCTCCTCCCTTCTTCTGGTTCAATACTCTTCTCTCGCTGCTCTTGTTTTGCGTTGCAGCGCTTGCAAGTGTGCATTTTCTGTCACCTTTTTCCGGCGTACGCATTCATAATCATACCAAGGGCTCTTTTTGGGTGGTGGCTGGTAGCCTATGGTGGTCTCTGCTACCCCTTTGATGATATCGCGATACTGATTCCACAGATTGTTGGCGTTTGTGGATGGTGAATGCACAGCGGAGAGTTTCTCACTCAGGCGCTCTCTGTAGGCTCTGGCTACTCCAGACGTGCTAAGGCTTCCAACGTTGAATTTCTTTTTCTGGGCGGTTTGCAGCTTCTTCTCATTGGATAGTCGAGCTCTGAACTTAGCTGCAACAAGAAAATGGTCAGAGTCGACGTTTGCCCCTCTGAACGTCTGCACATTCAGAATGTTGGATGCGTGCCTCGCATCTATTAGCACGTGGTCGATTTGGTTGGCGGTTCGACCATCTGGGGAGCACCAGGTTGCTGTGTGGATTCGTAGTCTTAGAAACCTAGTGCTACTTATCACCATATTACGAGCTGCTGCAAAATCGATTAGGCGGAAGCCGTTGTCCGTTGTCGTGTCGTGGAGGCTGTGCTTTCCAACTAATCCGCCGAAGATGTTTTCCTTACCGATTTTGGCATTGAAGTCCCCGAGTATGATTTTGATATCATACTCCGGACAGGCTCCGTAGGCTGCGTCCAAGAGGTCATAAAACTCCTTCTTGATATAGTCTTCAGCTTCGTCGGTAGGGCGGTGTGCACATATTATGCTGATGTTTTGAAATGTAGCCTTGATGCGGATCACAGCCAGGCGATCGCTGATCGGCTTAAAGTCAATTATCATTGAGCGTAGCCGATTTTCCACGACAAATCCGCATCCTAACATGTGCAGTCTTTTGTGACAGCTGTAATAAATGTCGCAATTTTTCCGTTTTTGCATACCTGATCCTATCCATCGTATCTCCTGGATCGCTGTAATATCTGCCTTGTACCGCGTGAAGACAGATTCAAGTTTTTGAATAGCACCAGGAGTGTACAGTGTACGTACGTTCCAGGTACATACTCTTATATCCGTGTACGTTCCGGGTCGTGGTATTAAATGAGGGGGTCCATTATCCGAGGCTTGTGTCTCTCTCATAACTATATTTTTTTTACTTGGTAAGGAAGTTACCCCGACGGCACAACCCCCAACCTGGAGGGCCAGTTCCATTTTTGAAACCCCTAGGACTAGGGGCCGGTTTTAAACCGATGTCAGTAACTCGCTTCGGGGATATGAGCGCTGCCATTGGCCCAATAAGGGGTCATCCGCCACCATCTCTTTTCCAAAAACCTGACTTATTCTTGGAAATCTTTATCGGCCTGAGCTCCGAATATGTCGAAGTAGCCCAGATAAAGTGTTGTGCTTCCGATTGAAGCTTTGACGCCACCGTTGACTCCATCGAGAGAGTTCGTCCGCTGGCGTATTTATAGTGCTGCAATTTTCTCTTCTTCAACACTCGCGCTTATAAGTTCAGCAAGTCGGGTCCGGATGGACACCAACCAGAACCCGGTGGCAACCACTAGGAGGTAAAATAAGCACAATTGATGCGCAGTAACAGTTACAACACTGGACGTCGCCAGGTTGACGCCAGTCAGTGCCTACCCTATTCCTACAGCGTCCAGCAATTGACTATAGTGAAGTAAAAGCAGAGTGAAAATGCGTATTTATACAAACTTAATTTGTTTCTTTAACGCATTTGTTCAAGTAATTTCTTAACTCTTGCATGCTAGACGAAAGTGCTTAAAACTAGCTTAACTAACTTAACTATGTTATGACTAATTTACTGGCTCCATGCGGGAGCTTTAAGCTAAGGTTAAGTCATATTCTATGTCTTTCGACTTAAGCTATGTTCTGAATCTAATTCACAATTTTATTAATATATATATATATATATACGTTTATATATACGTTTATTTTGTCATAGAATAAGAATTACATATGTGCGATAAATACGCAGCTTGCACAGAGATTTGATATTCACATTATATCTTACAACTGGAAAATGTATTGATTATTATTGAATATACATTCATATAGTTACAAATGACATTTAAAGGAAAACTATGATAAAAAACCTTCATTTAGTATGCACAATTTTATTAAACTAAGAAAAATTTGTTTTTGATAAACTTAGTGACATAACAATTTTTAATTTTTTTATCTAGAACTTAAGGCTACCATAAAATAAATCTTAGGGTACCTACTCTGAATGCATAATTCAATAAGCCCTTTCTTGATATTTTTAATTTTAATTTTTAATTTTTTAAACTGTTGTGTATACTTAAAACTAACTTACTGCTAAGGACAACAACAAAAAACTGCACTTAGACAAGGACTTCCAACTACATACGTAAGTGGGCCAGGCAAAAGGTATATTGAAAAATAAATTAAATAACCAGCTTGTCCTATCACGACTAGCCAGGATTAACAGGGAAGGTGTTTACTCTCGTTCAAAAATCCAACAGAATTTTTGGTACTGCTATTCTCATTGGAATAGAATTTTGTGTACTCAGACTCTAGTGTTCTGTATAAATGAAGACAAACCCGAAGGCAAGCCCTCTCAAACATACTAATTTTTTCCAATAAGCTTGGTCGCACACGAGCCATAGGTGAACATTGGCCGTATGAGGGCTGAGAAGCAGATTATCTTCACCCTCGCGTCGAGTTATCTGCTATAAAAAAGTGTTTTTGTAAGGGCAAAAGCAACTATGACTCTGGACGGAGCAGCATCTATGTGTACATAGATACTGATCTAACCAGATCCCAAGGTATCCGAATACAATTCTACTCTCCAGTGGGTCTCTGTGTGATCCCATAATTGAGAACTTTCGCCGATTCTTTCTGGTGTCCTTCGAGGCCGCAGAAAATGGCGTTATGAACAGGATGGTTTCCTACTTCTGGACGTTGATCTCCAGCTTCCAGTCATCGCAATATTGCTGGTTCATATCGATGTCACTTTGCAAGTGCAGTGTATTGACCTCGATCTCTGAACCTGACCTGTACGCTGAAAACGAAACGTACCAGCAGAAATGCCATTGCAATTTTTCACAACGAACTGTCTGCTGGTGAGCATATTATAAATAATATACACTAGTAGTTTGCTTATACCCTGCTTACTCAACTTGTTAAAGAGTCCTCTAACCATACGGTATTGAAGGCCTTCTTCAAAACAACCAAAGGAGCGCCCGTGCTTTGGTTCTTGGTTTTATTTCACTGAATAAAAAACCGCCTTAAAACCGAATTGGGTATCCGGAATTACATTTTTGTCCTTAACCCACTTATTCAGGGTTCTTTCGATCACTGTTTCGTATATCTTGCTGATGTTCTGAAGGAGACTTATCGAAATCGGCCTTGGTTCGGATGAACGCTATCATTCATCTAATACACCTCTACTTTCTCTTGCGGATCTTCTATGACAACGAAGTCATCATCCTCGACAGCCTTAACTGAATCCATACCTGCTACGGTAAGTATTTGTTCATTGTACGTCTTTCGGATCATTTTAAGACACAGAAGGTCGTTGGGTTGCTGGCTCTGATACCCAAAATTTTCCCGTTCGAATACGCATTCACTGTCATTCTATAATAGTCTTAGATTAATTTTTGCAGGTTCTTAATCAACGACTTTAGTGTCCTTAGCTCCGAGTTCTGTCTGTCAGCTTCAGTCTGAACAGTAGTCTACTTTTCTGTTGGTGTAGTGCGTCGATAGTCACGTTGCGGAATAAGACCTAAGACTAACCGAAATGAGTCAGAAGTCCACATGAAGTTGTTCTGAACTTATGGCCCACAGCACCAAATTGTATAACAAATCCACGGTCGAATTGTGACCGACCAGGTTGAACTTATGATCCTCCGCCACTGTTCTCGGTTATAGGCATTACTCTGTAGGCATTATTTTACTTTGTTGAAGGAAATAAACCAAATGCCCCATTTTACCTTAATTGGCCTCGCTTCTACTTCAGAATGCCAAATGTGGTCTTGTTACGTAAATAGTTGGTAATTTCACCCACCAGAAGCAATATCAAACCAATAGTTCAGAAGCTATTGTAACTCGTTAATAACAAAACGACCAATTTAATGCTCCAAGTTTGTTTTTTTTTTCTATACACAGATAATAAGTACTATAGGAGTTACTTTAGAAGCTGATTACGGAAATCCTAAGAAAAACATACAGAAAAGATACAATCCGTTTGGAACGGATCTTTTCTATTCAGCTCTAGCATACTCCATTTTGTGCTCGAATTACTATGATTTATTTTAAATTATTTGCAATAACACCGCTAAACAATAATAAAAAGAGTCTACGTGCTTTTCTTTTGGTGTAACCTTTTTATCAAAGTCAGGATGGTAAGTATTTAGGTATATGATAACAATCAAGATGGAAGGCATACTTATGTATGTAAATCAAGATAATTTTTTGAGAAATAGTACACTACACTTTTATGAAACTAAATATTTGTTTTTAGGTAATGTAATGTAAGAACCTTGACTTAAGTTAAGTGTTCGAAATGGTTATCCTCTATAATTGTTGAATGCATTTTTAAAATAATATTGTTCAGTAGCAGCATGCATATGTATTTATGTTCTATGTAAGTCCTTCATATTATGTATAAGACTTAAAAATTTGGGAATGCAGAGAAATTAGTCTCTATTTATTCCATTTTACCAGAATTCGAAAATCGAATTTCTTATAGTATCAGCACTCAACTCACCACATCAGCATCGAAGATCTTCCACCTGATCCGAACAAAGGCAGGACAACAACAAAGGAAATGATCTGAAGTATCGTCGCCCTCCCCACAAACGTCGTAAACATTGGTGTCTCTTAAGCCTAATACAATACATCTTATTGCAAAAGCAAAGTTTCCCGTAACAACTTCAATAAATTGTCTATAGTAGGGAACATTTAGTCCTCCTGTATTTTGGAGAGCCGTGCCACATGCAATTGTGTTCGTAACAAACAATTTTTTTAGGACGGGCTACAAGGCTGAGATACAGACGCAAATATTCCGACCCTTCTACCTATCCTTAACAATGTAATCGGCATCGGCAGCCATTAGGATAGCATAGCTTAGCATAGATCTCCGCATGATAAGTCTCTTTAAACTTTTCAGCAAGAAGGAAGACGGACTTACCGAGGGAGTACTCAACTCTATAAATTTTTGGTATAATGGGCACACTCTAACAGCCATTGGGTACACTACATCAGTACCAGGGGATTTAAAGCTATCAAAAGATTGTACAGCATATTCAATAGATTCATCTGTTACCACGGTCGATCTTACATATGTACATACATACATATATACCAGCTACGCTGAGTTGTGCAACTTATATTAATCTCAACCGTTTTCCCGGAAAGTGAATTTCCAGTGTAAGATCGAATGTCTGCGCTTTCGTCTCAGATTAGGTACCATCAGATTGTGACTCCAGTTTGATTGGTTTGCCTCTTTTCAAAACTTTAACCAACCTAATGGTTTCACTTAGTGTCTCGATCTGTTCACAGAAATCTTAATACGCAGCGCTTTTCGACAAGCTGGTTACCTTTTTGAGTCTGCAGTTCTGGGATCCAACAGGGAACTGCCGATCAGGCACGTTAGTTCGAAACATCTGATGAGGATACTTACTAGTCAGGTTTTGACCATCATCCTAGACCGTCTGTCTAGTTCTGAGTGTAGGAGAAGTTTCGAACCTTATTTCCTCTTGCCGTAAAAAAATGTTAGCTGAGATTCAACATTGTTATATATGTATATATATATTGTTCGGGAGATTACGAACCAGACCACTGTATTGGGTCCCTTTTCGTCTCTCTTCCACGATCCATCTTAGCCGGAGAGTCCCTCTGGCGACTATGGTCGCCGCCAACTCCCATAGATGACTTTGGCATTGGTCGCACTCCGCATCGCCAGTTTTCCCTATACATATCGTCAAGGCAGACAGTAGCTCTTTGCAGGAAGCCTTCTCTTTTTGTCTCTTGGATACGGGTAATTTCTTACCAGTAGTCTTATCGGCTACTGCCAAATTTACTGGTTCCCACTGGTGTTATGACCTTTGAGGGGTTCACCCACTTTTGGGCGCTACCAACACTCCTATGTCGTAGCAATTGTTTGTCAGAAAGGCGATCGAATGGTGCACAAATGCTTCCGGCAAGAGCACGCTAACCAACGATTTTGTCTGTTTCAGACAATCTGTATCCACTGGTGCTTCGGCTTCATTCAGATTTTCCGCGCAGATAACTCCGCCCGCAGGAGAGATCCGAGTAAAAGGGCGCGCTTCATTACTTTATTGACGCAGATCCCGTTTCTTCCGTTTTGTTCTGTTTGAGTTCAAGGAACAGGAGGCAACGTCGGGTTCAAGAAGTTGGACGGTTCTGGTCAGAGTATCTTCGCCGACCTCATCCTCTTCACCCTTCGCCACCGGAAACAAACTACGATCAGCGCTTGCGCCTTCAACTGGTTGACCGTCTTCTCCTTTTTTCTTTGGGCACCGTCTGAAAACAATGCTCATAGCATATACATTGATTGGTTCTCGGGATTCCTTGCCCCGATCGCAGTCGAAAAAACCACGTCTGGGTTTCAAATTTTGCAGGTAGCACCTGGAGTAATAACATCCAAAGGTTTGTCTGACATATATTTTATGTTATAACCAAGACCTCTTCAGCCTTTAGTACGAAGATTCACCTGGGATATTTGCAGAACTTTAGGATCTTTGCCTCTAAAGTCTAAAGTCTTCCCGCCTCGACAAGCAGCTGAAGATGGGAAAGGAAGATTGAACTTTCTCTCAGAGATTCGAATGGAATTTTTATTCAATTTTGTTACATTTAACTCTTCTGTAACACACATAAAATACAAACATTATAGTTCTTATATAACGGCTCCCATGTTCCTCTTGCTAAGGTTTTGCCATACAAATATCTTATTCTTTGTTCGAGAGTAATTAACCCACCCTAGGTGAACGAGTTTCTTCACTACCTCAAAATGTTAGCTATTACATTTTGGCCAAGGCGCCGCCGGTGTTGTACATTATTGTTCGTATAAACATAGCGTGCACTTTTCTTATCCTTGTTGAAATCTATACCCATTTCAAAAATAGTAAAATAACTCATCTTTATTCACGCTATCATATGCGCTATACAATTCTTCTTTTCAAGATCCTCCACAGGTGCTCAATAGGATTTAAATAAAAATAGGGCCATTCCAAAGATTAATTGTGTGTGTCTAAATCCAAGATTCGGACAATTTTGAGGAATTCTTGGAATCACTGCTCATATTTTAATCAGCTTTTTATTACCTTTTCAAAGTCCACTAATGTACTTTTTTTTCTCCGTGAGGTCTTAATTTCTTATATATGTAGATAAGACTTACGTTTAACAAGTAAAGTATACCATTTGACATATAAACTTTAACGGTAATGATGTCAAAACTCAAAGTCTTCCTAATTGAAGTCTGGAGAATGTGTATGGTACATAAATGACTTGAATTGATCTTCAAGAAGTTTGTAAGCTTTTGCAATAAAGGTGCACGTACGTACGACCCAGTCATACACTTTACTTTTTATTTGCATCGTATAATTTGAAATTAAGCCCCATAATAATTTGCACATATTTCTGTGTATAGGTGCTAACCATGGCTAATTTTTATTATTATGATAAGTATGCATATGACTGGGTAAGTTGCATATAATCAATTTTATTACCCTTAGCTCATAAAATTTACTGTCGATGTCTGAAGCATGCCTCGTTCGTCATACCGGGTTTACTTGCCTGAGCACTGTTCAAATTGTTGGATATACGAAATAAGTACCGCATCGCCACTAGATTGTAACTAACTAATTACTTCGCTTTGACAAAGCAAAAATAAAGTGTACGACTAGGTAGTACATACTTGCACCTTTATGTTGAAGTTTTATAAATTATCGGGATTGCAAAATACAAATACAAATTTTTGGCACGACTGATCCATGGAACCCAGGGCCTGGTTTCTCACAAGCATTCGTGTTGTACGCGGTTTTATTTTTTACACGAATGGAAGGGGCCTACTGTTTAATGCCGTATCCGACGGGCAATTTTTTGGCTTTTATGAGAAGCTTTTTTATGACAGTTTTACTCTCGGATGTTTGTCAGACGCTCGCGAGAGGTGGGGCCGTGAAATAAATTTTAGGTGTTGTCTCCTGCTTCGTAGTCCAACGTACTAACCACTTGAGCCATGGCTCCGGGATTGCAGTTTTTGTAAAAAAGTTAAAGTCAACAGTCAGCAACGATACGTATGAAATTACACCAATGATGATACAAAGCCACAAGGAATATATCAGTCCGCGACTAGCGAGTATTTTTCGCGGGTGGTTTTATTGCTCATATATTCCTCGAGGCTGGAGAGAAGTCAAAGTCTTTTTCATACCCAAAGCGGGTTAGCCCTACCACACTAGCCCAAAACACTTTAGGCCGATTGGCCTTACCTCGATCCTACTCAAGTCTTTTGAAAGACTAATAGATTTATACATTCGCTCCAAACTAAGCCCTAGGGATATGCCCCAGACAAACACATTTACACTAAAAGCCCATTTTTTGGTACAGCCCTGCATGAGGTGGTAACAAAGATCGAAAGTTCTCTCCACCACAAAGAATTCACACTACCGGCCTTAATGGATGATGTTGTCATAATGGCGACTGGTAAGCTCATACCCATCATCACCAAATTACTTCAATCCACTCTCAACACCCCACACAAATGGGCTCAAAGTTATGGACTAAATATTAACGCTCTGAGAACAGAGGTGGTCCTCTTCATAACAGGAGAACAATTCCACAGATTGGGCCCTTAAGACTCAACGGTACAACCCTCCAAATATCATACAAGGCGAGATTCATGGGCTGTATAGTCGCACGTAAGCTCACTGGAGAGAAAACACGTCAGAAAAGCAACCATAGCCTTCTATACATGCAGCTAAGTCTTTGGTAAAAAATGGGAGCCCAGCCCGCCATTATCCACTGGATGACATATACATATATCTCTATCCCACGACTTCATCCTAAATGTTATTATAATCTGCCCCTCAAAAGAGGTTTGAATTAATGGTAGGGCCATCTTTAATTTCACGGGCGGGTCAAAAACTAACGAAGGCGTAAACTCCGGTACATACTCGTCTGAGCCCGAAATCGCCCGCTCTCTTAGACTTCCAAACCACGGCAGTGTGTTCCAAGCGGTAGTTTTAGCAATCGCAGAAACGACACGAGAACTATCCACGAAACTGCCCTCCAGAAAGTCGATCGACATATGTATATATCGACAGACAAGTTGCCATGAAGGCCATCTCCTCCACAGTCATTAATTCCAAACTTGTGAAACGTTTCCGTGAAGAACTCACATCACTCACAGCAAACCATGAGACTCCTTTGGGTTTCAATTAGCAAGAAAGAGGTCCGACAGAACCTGAAAATGATCGTTACTCTGTTCTACTGCTCTTAGCGCTTGTTAAATCCAACATAGAACAAGTCTTCGTGAGAGATGCCAATGAGAGATGGAACGCACTCTTATCTTGCCGTGTCTCCAGAAAAGCAAACAAATTCTAGTGCTTAATAAAACGAACTTAGAGCTCTTCACGGGTATTATTACTTACCGGCCACAACCTCCTGACGGCCCGCAGACAGGAAACGTCACTATAGCAAGCAGACAGTTTCCTCATCTCAATATCCACAAGGGGATATAGCGATCTCCTGATCAACAAACGATCATATTGCAATCGACGAAAGGCATGTCTCCAGTATTCTGGATGCCCGAACCTTCCGAGTAGCCAACATCGACTCGTATCATTACCTTGTTGCAGCCACGGAAGGAATGCGGATATCCGTAACGTCACAATAAAGAAGTAATACTGTGAGAAGATAAAACGCGTATCCCGACTCCCATGCCGCCAGCATCAAACGCCGAGGACCAATGGCAACGCTGCCAACATGCCATCAGAAGTGTCGCAACTGATGTGCTGGGTTTCGCTCGACCACCACAAAGAAACCCATTGGTTTGACGAAGAATGCCGGCAAGCAAATGCAGCTAAGCAAGATGTATACAAAGCAGCGCTGCAAAGAAAGAGGAGAGCGGCTCGTGAGCTCTACGAGCAAAAGAGACGGGAAGAACATCGAAGAAAAAAAAGCACGAGAAGCGTGTGATCGAAGATAGTGAGAGATTATACTCCAGGAATAATGTACGGAAGTTTTACCAAGAGGTAAACAGAACGTGTCAGGCCAGAGTACAGAGTCAGTACAGAAGCCTGTAGAGATGAAGAAGGAAACCTCGTAGAAGAGTCACAGTCTATGCTGAGAATATGGAAAAACTTCTTCAGCAGACTGTATAACGACGATGAAGACCAAAATCACCAAAACGAAGTGAGGATAGCAATATCCAAACTTAAATCCAACAAGGCGTCTGGACCTGATGGCTTACCAGCCGAGCTGTTCAAAGCAGCTGGAAATGACCTGGTAGAGAGCATACACCAACTGATGAATGGAATCTCAGCACCGTTTGCCCGATCCACAAGAAAGGAGACCCCCTCAGTTGCGCCAATTACAGAGGTATCAGTCTCCTCAACACCGCGTATAAGATCTTATCTGCCATATTGTGTGAACATCTAAAACCCTTCGTCAACAACCTTGGGCCCCATCACTGTGGTTTCGGACCAGGAAAGGCCACAATCGATCAAATCTTAACACTTCTGCACATCCTGGAAAAAAAACAAGACGCCCAAATCATCATATTTTCATCGATTTCAAGGCCGCATATGACGGCATCTTTAGAGACGAGCTATACAGAACCATGTTTAGTTTTGGCATCCCTGCCAAACTCGTTCGCCTGTGCAGGATAACGATGGAGAATTCACGCTGCTCCATCAAGGCCGGTAACGATCTCACCGACACCTTTGATGTCAAAAAAGATTTAGACAAGGTGACGCGCTGTCATGTTATTTCCTTAACATCATATTTGAAAGAATTGTGCGAAACTCACAAGCCAACACTGGAGGAACAGTCTTTCAAAAGTCGGTGCAACTACTAGCTTACGCCGACGACATTGACATAATTGGTAGAACACAGCTGGCTGTCACCGGAGCGTTCGCTAGTATTGCAACGGAGGCTGCCAAAATGGGTTTAGCGGTAAACGAGAGCAAACCAAGTATATGCTGTCAACCAGAAGGGATACTCAACATCGACGAATTGGACAGAACATCACAATCGACAGCTATAACTTTGAGGTAGTATGGGACTTTACCTACCTCGACTCTGCTATCAATTCTGACAATATCCGGAACAACTAATGATACTCTATATAAGACCTTGATCATCTCAGTCCTGCTTGGACTTTATCAAAAGCAGATGAAGATATCCTCGGTCGTTTCGAGAGAAAAATTCTTCGTAAAATATTCGGTCCCGTTTGCGTTGACGGGATTTGGAGGAGAAGATTGAACGACGAACTATACGAGCTGTACAGCGACATCGACATAGTCAAAAAACTGCACATTAGTCGTTTGAGATGGCTAGGACATATAGAGCGAATGGACACCAGTACTCCGGCCCGAAGAGTCTTCAAATAAAACTCGGAGGGACAACGCAGCAGAGGAAGATCTCGCCTTAGGTGGCGCACACAAGTTGAAGGGGATCTGAACAAACTTGGAGTACGCAACTGGAGGAAGTTAGCTACGGACCGAGTTAACTGGAGAGGTTTGTTAGTTGAGGCCCAGGTTTACCCCGAACTGTAGCGCCACCTAAGTGTATATTTTTAGGAATACTTTTATAAATACTTTGTAAAACTCAATGCTTACATAAAATACAAGAACGGGTTTCACTTATTTATACTGAAAACGCTTTCATAATTAATTTTCAACTTTATGGTACGCACTTCTTTTTGATCACTCTGGATATTAATATGTCCTTATTTATTCCATTATCCATAATTTTCAGGAAAATGGAGTTAGCTGGTTTGCTTATTTTCTAATTTTTTTTCTCGGTATTCCGCCTTTGCCAAACAAACAAGAGATTCTTGGTTAAAATTTCTGGTTTATTATATTTTATGGCAGCTTGAACAGAATATATTACCATCCACGAATCTTCAAATAAACCAATACTAAGTAGAACTAAGGTACTTCTGGTTTGTCTTTTCATCTTCAATATAAAAAGTACACAAATGATTCTTTTTCTCGAATTATTCAAGTCACGTTGTTTTTATACATACATATGTACATACATATAGGTATACACACAAACATTATTTTCAGCACATGCCATTTTACTCACTCTTAAACAATAAGAATTGTTATTTTTACGTTTGTTTGTTTCTATTTTCAGACTATATCAAGTTCGATGCTCTCTGCGAGTATCTCCCAGACTGCCAGTTCAAGTTGAGGCAAGCATTCCTGAACAAGCCCATCAACAACCCGTACAACAGCATCAACCCACAGAGGAGCAGGCTGAAGTGCAACAAAATCTACCGCAAAATAATGTCCTACCAGGATCTGCTTGTATAATTAATGGAGCAGGGGCGTCACGAGTTTTCCAAATACTCTATCGTAATGAGGAGGTTTCGCTACGTGATGTTGTTCTTTTCCGAACGCACTTGTTAGGTAAGCATATTAAACAACTACACATCATGTAGCATTGCATATAGCCTGCTTTCAAGTGGTCTAATATCTTCATTGCCAATAGCGACACCATTCACACTTAATTTAGAACCCCACAAAACGAACTCTGCAATGTTTGTTCATACATGACCACAATTATAAGTCACAAGACACCCTATACTCGCACTTGCTTTAATGTTAATGTTCTAAATTATTACCCAACACATACTCGAGGCAGTACCGATGAATTTATTAAATCATTCAACGGTAACAGTGACCTTAGGAACGCATAATTGCGTGTGCGTTAGAGGAAAGTCAAGGTGTTAGGTGGTTTCTATGCAGGTTTTCATTAACGCCAGTTACGTTTTGTGTCCTGCCTTATTATATTCCAGTAATGTATTAAGGTAAACATAGTGAGCCTACCGAGATAGTGCTTTTTAGTCTTGTAATACCTAAACGTATGTGTAGGTATATATAAACACACTTGAGCCATCCTCATCAACTAGGAAACCCATTAGGGTCCAAGGAGTCATAATCTGCTAATATGCGTAATTGAGTTTTGTTGATAGCAAATCGCAGAAAGATTGTTGTAAGATAGTACAGGAAATAATGGACAATAACTTGTTCATTAACGGATAGGAAGCACATTATAATCGCCTTTTTGATTTGATTGAAGTTACATAATCAAACAGTAACGGCTGGTAGATTTGAAAATCTAAACTTCGGTACGAAAGATACTTAGAGTCAATCAATTGATAAACCATGAATATATGTTTATTCTACCTTTTAACCCAGGAGCACATACCCAAATAGACCTTTGAATCATAGATTTTATTTATTCAATAGCTGATGCGTCCGGCTTCGCTCATAATATGAATAAGTAGGACTGAACATACATACATATGTACATATACAACGTGCGTTCCAAAGTAAACAGAACTTTTCAAAAATATGTACTTCTAGTGAGGCCATATATTGGCATGCTAAGGTAGATCTTTTGCTTCACTGATGTACCTACTGTATACATTTGGAAAAATTGCAGTGAAGTTATTCCGTCTGAAGTGACAGTATGTTTGTGTTATCAGTACAAAAATGAGCAGTGAACAAAGGGCTAATATTAATAGTTTATGAGTGGTATACGAGGTTTAAAAACGGTCGTGAGGACATAAATGATGAGCAACATGTTGGCCCATCGAAATCCATAATCAGAAAGCGTTTTGTGAACTACATCCAAAAGGCTTGTACCGCTTTCAAATTCTGAAAGATATGCCCGCCGACGACCTAAAACACTTATTCGCTTTTTGACCATGCAAATCGCTGTCGGAATAAAATATGTAAATCGGTTTTGCCAAAAAAAACTTTTTTGTTATTATTTTTAAATTTTTAAAGAGTTCTGTTTACTATGGAACACTCCTTGTATACATAGAAACTAAGCCGTGCTTGCCTTGCTGCGCCCTCCTGCCACTTTTAAGACAAACAGGTCAATGATACAGGCATATGTAGATTCGGTGTCGGTGTAGGGCACCATGTGGTTTTCGAGGATTGTCTTATATTTATGCGATCCAGATGCCATAAATTTTAACTATGGGTCCAACTTCATGCCATGACTACTCAGCCATTATGCTTCGACCGGTATATTTCACGATCTTAATGGTGTACCTGGGATTGTATTTCTGGTCCACTGGTCTCCTCATATACTTTTTGCCATCCGATCTCAACCGATTAACCTTAATTTCGTAAATTTTCATTTTTCATTTTTCATTTCAATTTTTTCAAAAGGAGAGAGACTTCTCCTCATGAACCTTTGCAAAAGAAAGACTTCATTTGGGATTTTTTTTTAGAGACGAGAGGTTTCTTCCTGGCATGATCTTCTTGGCATTCTGGACAAGCTTCCTGGAACACTTTAATACTATTCCCACCTCCGAAACAGTTTTTCGAACCTGGATCATGGTACCAATCAATTCCCCCTTCCCACCTTAAATCTTGCTGAATTGTATAAGCAATTAGGGCCTATTCGTAAATGCAAACTTTGCAAAGCAGATACTGTACAAAGCAGGTGAAACGCAAAGCGCAACACGATTTTGATATTTGCGTAATTCTACATTTGTGCAAAAAATGCACTTCCGAATGCCAATGACAAGCAACTTCAATGATCGTTATACAGTTACTGTATGTTTCTAGGTTTATAATTGTATAATTCCCATTAAATTGTCATTTATTTTCACTTAAATGCAGTTACTGAATTACAAAAAAGAGACATTCATTTTCATAAGGGTATGCTATTTATGCACACACCACTGTATAAAGAGTGTCCCCTTAGAAAACACAGGATTTTCATTAAAATACGTAAATTTTATTGATTCATAAAGTATACAGAATAGAGTTACATATGTATGAAATAGCATATCGAGGGTATGGCCTGAGACGGCTTTGCTGAGACATACACATTTTTTTGTCCAAATTTTCCATGACAGTTTTGCGTAAATGTGGGCTTGCTGGCATATATATACATACCCTAGACTTCAAAAAATCCCAAAGAAACAAGTAAAACGGAGGTTAAAGCGCATGATGTGAAAACCAAAGCGTGAAATTACATGACCAGGAAAGGAGTCATGCAGCGTTTTCAATCAAAATTACTTGTTGCGTGAATTTTGACACATTCATATGTAAGTATGTAGGCACTTTAAGGGAATTTCTGAAAACTTTAAGTTCGTATATTTTCTGAATAAGTAGGTCGATTGCGATGAAATAAAAAGTAAGCCCTATGTTTCTGATCTATATGGATTGGGTGAGTAATTTTAACTAGATGCGTGTTCAAACAAACATTCAATCAGACAAAATTTAATCTTAATGCATTCTATGATTTATCTCTCATCCTCGAAATTATTTTTTTTTTTGCAAATTTTACAGTTTGCAGTTATTTTATTATAAGTAATAACATTTTCCTCTGGCATTTATTTCTTCGCACTCTCATAATACAGAAGAAAAATCTTTCATATGTACATGATCTACATATGAACTAAAAATAGGACAACGATCTTATGAAAAAACGTATCTTCAAAGTCTTTCAACTAGATGACTTCCTGAACAATCTTATCGGTGTTCCGATTGATTATTAATGCGTCATTAACGATTATCCTGGTGCAGTTTTGAACAGGATGAGTTCTTGTAGCCTCCACTAGAACAGCGAGACCTGTCACATTGCATTCGGTACAGAACAACTCAATAATTTGTTGTGCTAACAATTTCCAAACCTAGTCACATCGTAAAAAGTAAAACACAAATTAAAATCAAGGTACTTGATCTTGCAATTTCAAGCAGTGTGATCTATTATACCCTATCCTAAGGGTATATTAAGTTTGACACATAGTTTGTAACATAGAGAAATAATCGAGATAGACCCTATAAAGTATATATATTCATGATCAGTATCAATAGCAAAATCGAGTGGGCGATGACCGTCCGTATGTCACCGCTTTTTGGGCCTTAAATTTTGAGCTAGGAGGATGAAATAGTGGGCCCAAATATGAAGGGCTTCTGAGAAAAAGATACGGTACAAGTGTACTGCCACGCCCACTTTTTCACAACTTCACTAAATTATATAAAATCAAAGAATTTTGTTAAGACCAAATATTTATGCATTCGGATTCCCTACAATTCACCCATACAACAGTTTTGGCCACGCCCCCTTTTTGTGGACATTTTCATCAAAAATCAAATTTGATGAAATTTTACATGTAGGTAACATCCTCAAACACACTTTATAAGCGCTGCATAGAAAGGAGGATAGGGTATCATACGATCCGTTCCAGACGAATTGTAGGTACCTTTTCTGTATGTTTTTTATTGTATGATCTTGTGAGATTTCAATTCCTGAACTCTAGAACAGAATTGTGGATAATGTCGCTGTGCAAACGTCATCAAGATCTTATCAAAAGTATATAGGACAGAGGCAGCCAGAGGATGTTTGGCAAGTAATTAAGTAAACAATACCTTGCAATGAAATAAAAAAAAAAACGCTTAAAACAGAAAAAAATCCATTCCAGTTGGTGGAGAATATTAGTAAAAATATATAAATTTGTTTGTGGGACTACCAACCCAATACTGAAAATATTTACTAATAGACAACAATTTATAAATAAACCACTATGTACATATATTTATGCCACGACTAGACGAAAATCAATACAAGCCCTTTTTGTATATGCCACATACATACCTACACAAACTCATGGTAAAACATAATTCAACAAAAAGTTTATTTTTATCTGACAAAGTGAACGGCTTGAAGAACAATAGTTATCTGGTGTACCTACCTGCATTCAACGGAAATAACAGCACTTAACCCTTACGTCAAGGATCGATTCTCTTTGCACATCATCGCATAATGAGTTTCAGGTGTGACAATGAATCCTTGAGCACACTTTTTATGAATGTAGACATATTTAGCAGCCTCCTTGTTAGTACACTCACCTTAGCGACGACGCTAGCTTGACGAAGATAACTTTTTATTTCCTTTTCCATAGCATGTGAATCAAAGTTATTTTATAATTTGTTTTGTTTTTATTTTTTCCAGTTGACAGCCGGCACTTAAAGGAATCAATAGAACGAGCTGAATTCTCATTACATCTAGAATTGTGGTTTGGTGAACAAAACAATGGTTCCAGCAGTCTGTCTTTGGCATCAACGAGGACATTACAATTAAACTTTCATCCTGCCCGTGGCTTACACTATCACTTGCCTGTGCTATTCGATTACTTCCATTTGGCGGCAATCAGTTTAGGCATCCATGCTAGTCTTGTAGCCCTACACCAACCATATATAAAGTAAGTACAATTTCAGATTTGCATCTGTACGTCAACCGAACTTTACATACACATTTGCATACATATTCTTTATATAATCATAGAACGCACACAACTTCTGACATGTGACTTATTTATAGTTTGCTCTCATTTTCCACATTTTGACATAATTTTAAAGTATACTTTACACATGCAGGATGAAGCATTCCTTCCTCCTTCCGCATACTTTTTCCAACAAGGATCCGATGTGAGTGCTTTTGAACAGTGGGCGGTCGTCGAATGTGCCCAGATTTTTATATACTCAATGAGCCTAACTTCCACGTGTTTGAACACGAAGTGGAACGAACTGCAAATAAAGGTGCCATATCATAGGCGCAATCGTGCTGAATTTATAATATCATGCATACGTACATTATGAATTTTTTTTTTTGAAGATTGTCATGAAAACTTAACCATCTTAATTTATCTTATGCACGCAAACTGAAATGTGCATATATGTATGTATGTATGTAGATGTACATACATTTGTAAGTTTGGTGAAAATTTTTAAAATTTTAAAAACATACGATTTAGATGCATATACATACATATGTATGTAACCTGCATACATTTCTGTAGAGATAGCTATGTGTATATGTATGCATATGTAATTAAGCAGGGTATGGGTTAACATTATTATAAACATACTTACTCCAAAATATTTTATTGTGTGATTTATTATTTTTTTTTTATATTTATTGATCTGTGAAATATAATAGGGTTAAGGTTTACATGTGGGCGCCGTGGCTCAAGTGGTTAGTGTTCCAGGTTCAATCTCCAGACAACTTATTTCACGGCCCCACCTTTCGCGAGCGTCTGACAAACATCCGAGAGTAAAACTGTTATGAAAAAGCTTCTCATAAAAAGAAAAAAAAAATTGACCTTCGGATACGGCATTAAACAGTAGTCCCCTTCCATTCGTGTAAAGAATAAAACGCGCACAACACGAATGGTTGTGAGAAGCTAGGCCATGGATCTGTCGCGCCAAAACTTTGTACTCTTTTTTAAGGTTTACAGTACCTAGTCTGTTAAAAGAACTGCCCTTTCATAAGTTATCACGCTTTACTTTGTCTTTCACCTTTTTAACATCTTAGTATAGCCTTTATATCGCATGTTACTCAAAATCCGTATGTGATGGAAATATTTGAATAGGCGATGATTGCTAAATGTTGATCTTCGCGATGTTGGTCTTCGTCGCTGTTGTATAGCCTGCAGAAGAAATTTTTCCATATTCTCCAGTTTTCCTTCTTCATCTCTATAGGCTTCTGTATGGGACTTGTTGGCATGACACGTTCTTTTTACTTGTTGGTGAAACTTCCGTACATTATTCCTGGAGTATAATCTCTCACTATCTTCGATCGCGCGCTTCTCGTGTTCTTTTTTCTTCTTTCAGAGAACCCCATGTTCTTCCCACCTCTTTTGCTCGTAGAACTCACGAGCCGCTCTCGTCCTTCTTTGCAGCGCCGGTTTGCATGCCACTTGTTTAGCTACATGTGTTAAGCGTAAGTTTTACCGAGGAGCTCGTAGAAACATTCAAGTCAACATGGTGGCGTCGTCCTTGTCTTCTGTGGCGAATTTTTCCTTGATGCGGATTGTCATAAGACGCTTGCTCACGTGTGGAAAGAGCCTAAAGTTGCCACGTATAACAAATTCACATCCGAATAAGCGCTGTTTCTGCTCTCTATAGCAATCACAGTAATAGATGTCACAGTTTTTCATCCGTTTTATCCTAGGCTTGTATGGTTTTCGTAACTACCTATTTTTTTGTGGTCGCGAAGTTACCCTACGCACAACTCTCAACCTGGAGGCCCAGTTCCGGATTTTCCAGAATCAGTAACCCACTTCAGGGATATGAGTGCTGCTGGTCGACCATTAAGGGTTCATCCGCCACCAAATATTTTCCAACGTTTTGGCTCAGTGTTGGAGATCTCTATAGACCGGAGATCGAATATGTCAAAGCAGCTCATAGAGGGATGAGACTAGATAGTTCGGCTGGATTCGACTGGAACTGTGGACGCCACCGTTGATTAAATCTAGTCCGCTGCAGTCCGGATTAAGAGGAAGTGCCCTCGCGTGAAAACACTCTTCCCTCTTCCCTCGTTTGCTACCACCAACTATCTTCCAAAGGAGTTGGTTACCCAATCTCCAGCCAAGGTACTAGCCACCCAGTAGCCACCAACGTGGAGGTGTAGAGTAGGAGTTGATAGTAAGGGGCTTATGTGCTTGAGCTGTCATGTATTCGCGTCACTATCATTTGACCACCTGACAAAGCACTT
The DNA here is from genome assembly GCA_905220385.1 of Xylota sylvarum. NCBI lineage: Eukaryota > Metazoa > Arthropoda > Insecta > Diptera > Syrphidae > Xylota > Xylota sylvarum. Next base: position 40,849,901 of record LR999959.1, read on the forward strand.
ATTAACATATAAAACCAAATGGTTTTTTGAACACCACAGCCAGAGGCAAACATTTTACAGTCATCTGCAAACATTAAGTAATTCAACAACATCGTTAACAAACAAACAAAACAGAAGTTTTGAAATTTTAAATTGTATTTTTAAAATCTATAAATCATTGCGATACGAAGAGATTGAGCAAATACTTAGTGGGTCTCTAAAACATTTTTTTTAAATCTTGTAGGACACATATTATACATAGATATCCCAACCGAAGAATCGGTTCTCATTCTCCGATTTTTAGATTTTTACGAAAATTGGATTAAAGTAGGTGTGAAGTGAAGTATTCTTGCCAAGGCTAAGTTAAAGAGCAAGAATATCAACTGCAATAAATCTGAACTCTAATAAATCTCAACTTTTTCTCTTCTGAGACCTGCCTACATAAGAGGAACATAGTAACGCGATTGTTCGCAGATTTCTTTGTAAGCATGTAGATACGACAGCAAATTTGAAGTATTTCATTTCAATTGGTAGAAAGTTCAAGTTTTGCATTATGATCCCTTTTTATGACTTCTGAGATTTTTCAGAGCCAACCCTGATCTCAGCGTTATTCATTCAGCTACATATATGTACATTTAAGCAAAAAACTGTTTTTAGCTCCTTTTGCTTATGCCGGGTTTATTATTAAAATAACAGGCATTTCTACGATGGCTATGTGTAGTATCCTATACAATCTTTTATCATGCATGTAGCATTTATAGTTTCAAAGTTACGGAGAGTCGAACGAACGGACACATGGACGTATAAGCGGGAGCAGTAGGGTTTCCAATTTGGCTCTGTAAAAATGTCCGATAAATACAGAAAGTACCTTGTTACAAGTACACTAGTCTGAAATTAACGATACGTGTATTTATATTATATTTACTTATATTATTTTTTTTAAGATGCTCTATAATCTATAATATAAAATCTGTGACATATGTATGTAATATTTACACGATAACTACCACAAGCGCTGATTTACCACGTTCTTATTGTTTTTTGTGCATTGGCATAGTCGGGTCCAGCATATGTACATACATATGTACAAACATATGTATATAGCTCCTTACCTGCTTAAGAGTATTATTAATTTTTTAAAAATCGATTTATATACATAAATAGAAATAAAATTAACAAACAAAATTATTCTATTGCTTATATGTACTACTTGCGGGCTTTTAAATATACACAACCTTCTATAATACGTGGGTTATTTAAATAAATTAACTCACTTGAAGGAAAACACTTTACCATTATGTACAACTATGGTAAGCTCCTTAATTAAATGATTTAGTTTGCTTAGAATATGTTTTTCATTATAGAAGGAATAGAGTAGTGTAATCCGCTAAGCCGCATTTTCCAATTAAAATAGATTTATATTCTTCCTTTCTTTCATGTACCGTTTATATCACATTGATTCTAAATTTACGCTTTAAACATCACTCGTTCAAGACATAGTTAGACAGTGTATGAGTATATGGAGCTATGCAGGCCGAATAACATATTTATGTATCTTTTATTTTTCAAGTGCACCAAAGAGCTCTAAGCCGTGGATGGGTGGTGGGAAACTTAGCTGTCGAGGCAGTATGTCCCCTGGACCGTTGGAGGCAGTGTTCTTTGGACCACAAGTGGTAGGAACGACTAAATGCAGCGGCGGTGCTGCTGGCAGACTGCTACAGTCGCGCCAAATACACCGAGAAATATGCTCACTACTTTTGGGTTCCATAGAGACGCTTAAGTTGACCCTTAATGAATTTAGCACAGTCTTGACGCCTCATTTTAATAACCTTATAGGCTCTCCTCCGTTTAGAGAAAATGATTCTGCAGACAGATTACAGGAAATAACCGATCAAGCAAAGGTAAGTTGAAACAAATACCAAATTTATATTAATACAATTGATTTTATTTTTCTTATAGCTGCATGATGGTGAGGAAGACTTTGCTATCCGGGCTAACTCCGATATTGCTCAGTTATGTGCAGAATGTATAATGTTTTGGCGTCGAATTCTGCATGCTTCCACCCAGGCATCTATACATACTCTACTAGCAAAAAAGCATCACATATTGAGGGTACGCCGATTTGCAGAAGGATTTTTCGTTATGGAAAACCCCAGGCACACTGCTGCTGGATGTTACGATAGTAACTATCAGAACTATGTGGCCATATGTGAAATGGCTAGAAGAAGTCGATATATGCAGTCACTACCACCGCTCCCAGTTCATTGCACCCCATTAGACGGTGATTCTAATTCACTACCACTCATATTTGAAGATCGTTACTTGGATCCCCCAAACTTCTCTCGAAGGCGCATTGGCAGTGATTCGCATTTGAATGCCCTCGACAATTTTCTGAGTAAGACTCAACATCCTCACAAGTCATGCAAAACAAACTCCATCAATAGTTTGAATGGCCGGAAGGATTGCTCATGCGGGGTAAATTTTGAATACCACAAGCCTCCAAACTATCTTGGAGTTCTCACCCCTCGATTCGCACTCGGTGGTGAAATATTGCAAGCCAGTTTGACAATAACACCTGCTGCTGCTTCAACGGGTCCGAACAACAATTTCAACCAACGAACTCTATCACGTCACTCGGTTTCTACGTTTCTAGACGGAGTTGACTGCTCTCTTGACCATAGAAATGGTTTCTGCGCCATGGGTAGTGGGACTCTTCCAGCCAGGCATAGTAAATCGTTAGATCAACTTGATGGGACTGTCCACAGCACACCATCGCTTAGACAAAACTGTGTCCAACAGTCCGACATTTCATTTAATTATAGGCAAGTTCAACTCAATGGCAATCTACAAGTGGTAACACCTACTCCGCAGAACACGATGAATCGTAAGGGAAAAGTGCAGGCCGAAGATTTAATGCGTAATATAAATGAATTCCGGGAAAAATACAAAAAGTCCGAAGACCCCTCAAAGTGTCCACAACACTTTTTAAATGGTGATAGTAATTTCAATGATCGAACCTGCAAAAATATTGGCGGCACTTTGAACAGGTTTCCAGATGCATCAGCTAGACCCGGTAAATTTGATTACCTTCACGAAATAAAGATGCTTAATCCTCCAAGACAACTAAACTCTTACTACAATTCATTACCAAAGGGCACAGGTCTTAGTGCACCGCCCAGAAACTCTTACCCGCCGGTTAGGAGCAAAAAACATTTGCCCTGCACTGCCAGTACTCCGCAAATTCCCGAAAGTCAACCACCAATTCCTCGTAGTAACTCATCGCAAACACTAAGAAATACTAAGGCCAATACTGTGCAAAGCAATCCATCAACCATCCCAAGATCAGTGGAAATCGCACGAGTGCGTGTTTCTGATCTAAAAGAAATGATTAAAAATGGTACACTTAAGAAAGATTCGAGTAGTTCGGAAAGCGATATTCCGACAAAAGTTAGAAGATCACGTGAACAAAAAATGTTATCTTCATCTAGCGTTCCTTTCAAGTTGGAGGCGTTGAACTCAGAACAAAACTCTTGTGGATTTAGTGAAAGCTTACCAAATCTAGCACCACCTCCACAGTTCGATACTTCGCCAATCAAGAAGAAAATAATAAGCACCTCGACTTCCTCTCTCAGTGAGCAAAGCGGCTGGGTTTCAAGCAGGAGAAGTTCAGGCCCCTCCAGTCCGGAGACTCTGACTAATGAGCAGCAGCAAGTTCATGCAAAAAAGGAAACAATGGTGAACGGAGAACAGCTCAGACTAAAATTACAAAAGCTATTAGACCAACAACCTAATAGAGGTCAACGACATGCGCGCGCATCAAACGCCCCGTATAAGCTCCTAAATGGTGATATTCCGGTACACAGAAAGGTTTCCACTGTAACTATAAAAGCAAAACCAGAACGAAACAAAACCGAGATGGATCTGCGACGATTAACACGAAATTTGAATCGTAACGCATCCGACCTATCTTCGACATCCATTTCTATTAAGGGACCTTACCCAAGAGTTCATAGGGAATTCATATCATCGAAGAACACAAGTGGAAACAGGGAAACCACCGCCAAGCAGCAGAGGGGAAAGTATTATGAAAAATCAAAATCGGAATTCGATTTGACCAGCATTAAAGATAACCCATTCGAAAACGTAAGAGTACCACCGCCTCAACAGTTCCAAGACGATCTACTGCCACCTGACGAGTTCCGAGATCCTCCAGCAAATTCCGAAGCAGTTAAAAGTGATAAAAATGAGTGCATCAAGTTGAAAGAATCGTTGTTGCCACTGGCACCCATGCATCCACCACCGGCCTTGAAAGAAATCTTTCAGAGCGCACCAGTTCAACGAAAACCCATTGGAGCCATTGATAATCCTGTGTACCACATATACGAGTCTCTGAAGCCCACACCGTCTTTTAACAAGCCAGTTCTAAGCTTGTCCCACAGTATAACAGAAATAAAGAGACCAAAGGAACATTTGTTAAACGGTATGAACGGTCACGCCACAGGTGAAGCCGAAGACGAGGACAAGGAAAACAGCTGTCAGTTCATTGAACGAAATGACAGTCAAACGTGGAATCATAAACACAACAAACGAAAGTCACAGGAATCAACTCTATCCCTACTCGAATTTGAAAAGTGCCGCGAGGAGTTCCGAAAACAAATTAAATACAATGGAGGCATTTACTCCGACTACCACAAGCTAGCCTCTGAGCTGCCATACTTTTACATCAGCGATGAATATCGGGCATTTTCACCGCACGGAATGCATTTAGTGATTTGCGTCCATGGATTGGACGGGAACTCTGCCGACTTGCGTCTGGTAAGAACTTATCTTGAGTTGGGATTACCTGGTGTGAACTTGGAGTTTCTTATGTCAGAACGGAATCAGGGTGATACTTTTTCAGACTTTGATACAATGACTGACAGGTGGGATATTGAATTTGAATATTGGTTAAAGACTTCATTACATGGATATGTTCTTTCAGATTGGTTGCTGAAATACTTTACCATATCGAAACGTGTGGCCTAAATCCGACGAAGATATCGTTCGTTGCCCATTCGTTAGGTACAATCATTGTTCGTTCTGCACTATCACGTCCGCAGATGAGGCAACTACTGCCGCGACTCCACACATTCTTATCGCTATCAGGTCCCCATTTAGGAACACTGTACAATTCCAGTGGACTCGTTAATATGGGTAAGATACGTATACATGGTTACCGCCTGAAGATGACTTGCTGTGCTTCCCTTCAGGAGGACGCCATGTTTCTTAAATGTACAATAAACCGAACTAAAAGCCTTTTCCAAGCAGGAATGTGGTTCATGCAGAAATGGAAAAAATCCGGATCCCTTTTGCAGCTTTGCCTTAGAGATCATTCAGACTTGCGACATTGCTTTTTATATCGCCTTAGTCAACGTAGTACCTTGCATCATTTTAAAAATATATTATTATGTGGGTCCAGCCAGGATCGTTATGTTCCAGCACACTCAGCTAGACTTGAATTATGCAAAGCAGCGATACGTGATACCTCAAGTTTAGGAAACATTTACAGGTAAGTGTAATCGTTTTTAAATTTTTCAAATAATTATAGAGGCTGTTTGCTGATAATAACTCAATAAAGATACTTGGGATTGTACAATACTCGAGATTTTTGTCGAGAGAGTGCAATGCAATGCGATGAGAGCGACTGCGTTATTGATGAATGCAATGATAAGTTTAAGGGATCCATCGGCAAATGTGTCGAGTGTATGGGGCAGTGTGCACACGATGTTCGGTGTCACACAATAGAGCCATTGGCTGCTTTTCCAAATAGAGCACTGCCAGCATTGTAAATCTGCAAACATTCCGAAATGCAAACCCAAAATGAAGACACATTCCTTGCAAATTTGCAAAAACGAAATTGTAAGTATAACATTCCAAAACGTCATGATTCACAGCGTAACAGTTTGCGCAACGCTGCGTGAAAGCATCGTGTGTTTGCATCATCAATGCAAGATGCAGTCACACTTCGCATTTTCTTTGAATTACGGAAAGCAGCCATGTGTGTGGTACTGTGGTGGTACCACACACATGGCTTAAAATAAGCGTCTTCCACATCCATAGCATCAATTTCAGGCAAAAAGTCATTCAACATCGTTCGATAACGCAATCTATTCACTGAAACATCAGCATCATTTTCGAAAAAAAAATATGCTCCAATGACATCGCCAGCGCAAAAACCGCACCAAACTTATTGCACTATTTTTCTTGGGATTTTGGAGCCCCAGATACAATAATTTTGTTTGTTTACGTACCCAGACAAATTGAAATGAGCCTCATTATTCAGAATAATTTTGTGTAAAAAATCATGAACTTGTTCATTCAGCGAACGTAGAGCAACTGGACCTTATAGGCATGTAGGCCAAGATCTTTAAGCGAAATGTTTGCGGATAGGACCAATTCCTGTGTTCGTCTCAAAATGGACACACCTTGGTTTTCAGTAATAAACTCAGCTACGACGATGATGTTTTCAGCTGACCTTGCTGGACGAATACGAGTTGGAGTCCTCAGTTCTCTAACCTCCCCGAGACATTCAAACTTACCGATTAAATTCACTACAGCCGTGCGAGAAGGGGCTTTTTTTTGTTGCGCCAACGGATGTGTAATCTTCTAAGGATACCAGTTACCCGGGCTACTGACTTTAGAAGATTACACACTCGTTTTGACGCAGTGAATCCAGAAGCTCGTTCTTTAGCCACGCCACACGTTTGTGGAATGACTTGCCGTCCTCAATATTTCCAGCAAATTATGATTTGCAAAGATTTAAAGTCAACGCGCATGCGCATCGCCACATAACTCTTTTTCCTCTGCCTTTCAACTTCTAACTTCCCTATACTTTCACTTCATCACTGGATTTGTAACTTAAAAGTACTTTATAGTAGGTATGAGGCTGTGTGCGCATATTGAGTCATTTTTCTTCATCAGTTCTCCCTTAACAGTACCCATGTACATATTTAAGGATTTTTGAAAATGTCAGTACGTGATTACGACATATGTATGTAGATCCTTGGGGTACACCTGCTGAAGTTCCAATGAAGTCCGACATTGCATTGCTCGTAAAGCTCGGTTCATATCCGCTATATGTACATACATACATAGATATATGTACATTATGTATGCACTTACTTCTTTTTTTTTTTTTCTTGTTTTGTTAAATCATACCTGAAATTATATATATTTTTATAATTATTTTCTTACAGGGAAATGGTTAACAACATAATGGCACCAATTTTGGCTCGTCCCGAACTGACTCTTGCACGATTTGACGTACACCATGCCCTCCCACATACAGCAAATGCGCTCATCGGTAGAGCAGCACATATTGCCGTACTCGACTCGGAACTGTTTATTGAAAAATTTTTATTAATTGCTGGTTTAAAATACTTTAGCTAGCCGAAATACATTATTATCACAATCAAAATCGATCAAAATAAAATCATTGTTAAATTTAAGCCCAAAGGACGTCTGGTAGTTAGTAACCCAGAATTTTATTCAAAAGATTTAAAAGACAAAGTTAAGAAGAGTTATTGAGAGAAATCTTTTCCAGTTATTCTAGAACAGTTGCGAGATATATGTATGTATTTATGATAGATAATAACAATGTAACAACTAAAATTTAATTTATAAGTTTTTACAAAGTTTGTTCATAACAACTAAATGAAAATTCATTACAGAGCTCTTCACTAATATTTAAGAACAAGGTAGTAACTGCAAAATTAGGTCCATAGGATAAATGAAAAAAAAATATAGTGTCAATTACAGTACCGCAATGGAGTAGATGCAAATTATAAATCGAAATAATTTGCGAATCTTTTAGTTTTGCATTATATCGTATAATCTCTGCGCTCTCTGCATAAATATTTTTAATAGATTCACTAATAACACTATTCGGTAACTATTGTGGAAGCCTATATATGTAATTAAAACCTGTTGGTTGGTTGGTATCCAAAGAATTTGCCTATTTCAGTACGTTATGTATTTTATTATGGGTGTAATAGATTGTATTAAAAGTTCCTGGATTTATTTTTCTAAGAAGTTCAACTTTTATAAATTTAATTCACATAGTATGTGTATATTTGCTAAGGGAACAAGATTAAGTTGAATACAATATGCATACATATGTACATACGTACATACATGTATATGTATACATGTATGTATATACCTAATATGTGTACCTTTGGCTAGAGTTATTGCGCATAAGTATTTTAAAGAAGGAAATATAGTCATAAAACGAAAGAATGATAAAACACTTTTACCCGAAAATTCCTTGGCAAACGGATTTCATTTTAATATTAAATAACTATTATAAATAGATTTATAAGTTTTTGATAAAATTTCATTTATCCGAAAGTTGACTTTATAGTAAGAACCGCTAACGGAAGACAAAGCGGGCTTGGAATTGAATTCCTTTTGTTTAAAATGTTGGGCAATATAATACACTCTTATTTTAATTAACTTCTAATTTAATTTTAAAATCTTTACCATTTAATTCAATTTAATCTTGGTGGGTGGTGACATTCGAATTTCCACAGCTTGTAACAACATACACTACTTTTTTCGAACTTTGAACTAGTGTAACCTTTTTTCATTCAAGGGAATTTGTTTATTATTACAAATTCTTCATTGTGGCATACAACCGGATACATTTCAGTAATTTACTATTTATATTAATAACCTTAATACAATAAGAAATGTAACAACCAAGCGGGGAAATCTCTCCTGTTCTTTTTTTTTATATGGCGAAATTTATCAAAAGACAGTTTCTCCATTGAGCACTGTAGTGTGGAACTTAAAACTGTTAAAAACACCCCTGATTTTCCCATACTCACATTTCTATTGATTTGATGGTCCACCTTTCTTTGGTTAATCGGTTCCATCTGACTTGCCAACGCGCAAGCATTTTTAATCGTATCTGGTGAAGATCCTATTTATTTTTGTCATAACCGCGTTGCACTCCCTAATCGCAGAATCATCATTACGCTTTTTGTGTAATTCGGATTTTTAAAGCTGCCGACCAGACATGTATTTATTACAGATTCCGTAGCTATACCTTCTTTGCCTTGGTCCCCTCATATTTATCATTATTCTTGTGGGAGGCTGGAGATAATAATTACAGATGAGTCTGATTTTAGGCTTCAGATTATGCACTATAGGTACGTATATACATAGATAGTCAACTTAGAGAGGGTCTCCCTTCCGACCCTTAAGCTAAAAACCACCCGAAAACCCCATAGGTCTTTAGGTACATACATAGGTGCCTGCATATAGCAATCAAGTGGAAGCCCACGCACACATTCTTTGAGCCATGGGGATTCTTATTGGCACTGCCATCTTCGTCAGAAATTGACTACCAAGGAAATTTTTTGTTGTTATTCGTTATTATTCGAAATTGCAATTTGAAATTGGGTTTTATAATAGAAACACATTGGCACACCAAAAGCAAGAGAAACTTTGACACCTACAGCAGCAATGAAACAGAAGACATTGATCACAGCAACAGCAACTTCAACGTTACGCCTAAGTCCTAAATTAGTTGTTGCTGCCCAAATGCAGCCAACTTTGCGTCGAAATTTTCAATCGTACCAACCTGCAATATTTTTGTGATATTTCGGTATAATCCAGGATAAATCTTCCCACAATGTCAAATTTCCCTGTGTGCTGTTTACTGTGCTAATGCGTTTAATTGCCACTGTTGTTGAAGTTGCTGTTGGCTGTTGCTGTGTCAATGTGTTTCTACTATTAGTGTGCAGGGTTTGGGGGGTTAGGGGGAGTTGACTATCTGTTAAATCTGAGTTGTAAGGGTCCTACAGACATTAAAACATGATCTAAGTAATGCTTAAACCGCAATTTCGCGTGCGTGCGTACATGCGTTTTGTCATTTCCAGGTAATTTCGATGTTATTTGTCACAATGGATGACCACAAAATTTGGAAAACAAAATGTTCGCTAAATATTTACAAAAGTGGCCTCCCCCCCGATTGTGATAAAATTTTAGTATGTGTTAGTTAGTTCTGAGCATTTGGATGAATATTGTTTATTGTTTATTGTTTATCTTTATTCGTTTCCAAGTATTATAAACTTTTTAGACTACAAACATATTATTTACATTATATAATTATAAAATGAATGAATTTGTTTTTTCTTTAGATTTATACTGAATTCAAGATTACATTTTTACTAACAATTCTACTTGTATTAAAGTCAGAGGCATTTTCAAATTCATTGTAATTAACAAAAATAACATTAATTGGATCATTTGCACCATAATTCATTCTATTTCTGGAAACATACATACAAGAAATTATTTTCTCTAGGACGCAAACTGCGTGCCGGAACATAAACATTAAACAATGAAAGTAACATTGGACAATCAATATAGGCAGTTAAGACATCATGAGCAAAAAGAACCGAATAATAAATCCTTCTTTTATTAAGAGTCTTAAGGTCGATTAAGGCACATCTGGCTTCATGATTGAGAATGTTGTTACTATCCCACGATAGCTTTCTGAGGGCAAATCTTGTAAACCGCTTTTGAATCCTTTCAATACAATCCAGAAAATGTAAATTGCGCATCAAAGATAAACATACATTATAGAAGACCTACTTCTAGAAAATGTTGCAATTTTACACTTATCGATATTGAAACTCAATCCATTATCACCACACCACAGATTAATACAGATAGTCGTCTTGTCATCCCCTGCCCTCTAAAACCCTCAAATGGGCGGAGCCTAAATCCTCTCCCATGATTCTCTATCCGTGAATGCATGTGAATAATATATTACAAGCATCAGCTGATTAAATTTCCTTTAGTGTGAACTAAGTTTTGCATGTGTTGTAAAATTGAGAGATAAATTTCCTTTTTGTTTTGTTCCGAGAAATTCACCAGAAAAGCTATAAATTAATTCAGCTCTACAGTATTGTTGTGTATGTCAATTGATTCATCTTATTGCACTGAATTCAATGCTGCAATTAGATATTGTCATACTCCTTTCGTTTAATAGTTATAGCACTTTCAAATAATAACGAATAGGAACAAAAAAAATTCCCTGGTGGTAAATTTTTGACACCAAGATGGCTGTGCCCATGGGTTCCCCATCGCTCAAAGAATGTGTGCGTGAGGTCCCATTTGATTTACATTGAAGCACCTATACACCTAAAGAGCGATGGGGGGGAAACAGCTGTTTCCTGGTGCGTTTTAGCTTGAGGGTCGAAAGAGAGAGCCCCTCTGAGATGACTATCTATATAAGTATATAATCTGAGCACCACACCATTTCGTGACATTATTAACGTCATTTTGCAGTTCTAGTACGTCCGACATTGACTTAACGGCCTTAAATATTTTTAAATCGTCTGCATATAAGAGACAGTTTGAATTTGAAATTAAAGAGGGTAAATCGTTTAGCATTTTGTATTCAAATATGGCTATAACGTCGAACGCTTGACGATGTTACATATATAATTTCATCAAAATCGGTTTTTTGAATAAAACGCCCCCAAAAAGTGGGCGTGACCAAAACTTTCGTATGGGTGAATTGTAGGGAATCTAAATGCCTATATATTTGGCCTTAACAAAATTTTTCGGTTTTATATAATTTAGTGAAGTTATGAAAAAGTGGGCGTGGCAGTGGGCGGATTTAAAAAATTTTTACTCTTGTACTGTATCTTTTTCTCAGAAGCCCAGATATTAAATTTCATCCTCCTAGCTCAAAATTTAAGGCCCAAAAAGCGGTGAGATACGGACGGACAGACAGACGGACGGATGGACGGTCATCGCTCAATCGATTTCGCTATTGATGCTAATTACGAATATATATACTTTATATATATACTATCTCGATTATTTCTCTATGTTACAAAGTATGTGTCAAACTTAATATACCCTTAGGATAGGGCATAAAAACAGCTAGCCTAGATGGCTACCTTGGGGTACTCCAAAATAGTACCAATTTTAACATACTGTTTACGATTAGTTAGGTAACTACTGATCCATCTTAAGATATTAGAATGAAACCCAATCATTTCCAATTTCTTCACAAGAACATTGTGTTGAACACGATCAAAAGCTTTAGCAAAATCAGTGTAAATCGTATCAACTTGACAACGGATTTCTATATTACGAAAAAATTACCAGATTCGTTGTGGTGGACCTTCCACGCACAAACCCATGTTGTTGTTCGGAGATATGGTTTCGTACTGCTGCACACAATTTATTTTTTACATTAGCTTCGAATATTTTGGGAATTAAAGGAAGTTTCGCAATTCGTCTATAATTTTTAACAAATCTCTTACACCCAGATTTATAAATAGGTGTAATGAACGAACTTTTCCAGCAATCTAAAAATTCTCCACGGCACAGGGACATGTTAAAAATAATGCATAAAGCTTCACTATATAAAACTTGCATAGTCTTAGAAAATACAACCACCTTAAGAAGAAAAAACCAAGTTATATAAAGAGGAGTAGAGCCGGCAACATTAGGTTTGTTCCCTAATCTGAAAATTCGTACAAATTCGTACGAATTGCTACGAATTCTAGTTGAACTTCGTTCCATAACACAAAAATATCGTTAAAGAGAGAGCAGACGATAAAGTAAAACATTTTCTCACAGTAAGAAAAGTTACGAAATCTAACCCAACAAACTTCTGTAGGTAAGTGTTGTACGATCTGTCAAAATATTATACAATCAACTAACACTTTGATTCAGATATTTCTTTTCCTCCTGGCAATTATATTTATTCAGGATTTAATTTTTATTTGATTTGGAAACATATTTCTGAAGATTTCTGAAAATTTCATTATCTTTCTCGTGTTTTGCTCTTCATGATACATGACATTTCATTTGTGCGCAGTTTTTGTATTTCAATGCGTTCCCTAACTTTCATGAAATTTTCATCATTCTCTCAGAGAATATTACCCTACTTTTAGAAGCATTTGATTTTATGATTTTTAGTGCAGAAAGTAAAGAAACAGACCATAGACCTATTATCATCGCTCCTTTAATACTAGCTTCTTCTTTGATTTAAATTTCATTACAAATACTCTGCGTTGCTGCCTAAATATCTGAATATTGTGTTGTGCCCTTCTCTTTCCATTATTTTCACTTCTTTCACTATCCGCTTTTTACAATTTAGCGCTTGATAAACGTTGGTACCCCAATGTACTGTGTTTTAGTAGTTTAACCCATATCTAGCTACCTGTGGTCATTCCTTGCAAACATTTTGTGGTTTAATAGAAATTTTGTTTTGTTGAATAACTTGCTAATAAGTATTTATTTTAAAATTGGAAAAGACTACAATTTCGAATGGAACATGATATTTAAAAAAAAAATGAAACTCTCAATCAAAATAATTAGATCAAAATTGTAAGAAATAAAAACTGAAAAGAAATTTTATAAATTTTATATAATAAGAGACATAGAAAGCAATTGAACTGCAGCTAAAGAAGTTGGAAACGTAGGGAAATGTTATGTAAAGTAGATATTTATTATATTTTTTACGAAAAGGAGCTTATTTAGATTAGATACTTATTCATATACAATATATACATAACTGCATTTTATTAAAATTAATGTGAAATGATGGAAGATGGTGAACGGATCGCTCAGAGTTGTGTTCCTTTCCAGGTACGCATGTTTTAGCCCTTTCAATGAAAGTTTTATTTTTTGAGATCGCAAGAGCCATTTGCATTGAAAATACGTCCAAACAAAATAAAAAATTGTCCACAAGAACACACATTAAAGTTTATAATTTTATTGAGTATTTTTCATGTGTACAAATAGAATTATAATTGAAAAGCTTAAACACTTCTCTTGGCGTAATATTATTTTATAATATAAAATAAAAATCACAAAATAAAGTAGCAGCAAAATTGTGATCTTTTAGAAACGTTGGTACAATGTACTGAACGTTCCGGTAAATTTTCTATGCGTTACATTTTCCCAAAAGCCTCGTTTGGTGGGGATAATTAATTGTTTTTATGTAAATATTTGTAAAATTAAGAGACATTTTCAAAAGAACCCTTAGTTCTATTTCACTCTATCACGAACAAGATTACCAAAGAAATTTAAGCTTTCTAAACGCATTTTGCCAATTTATTCAGCAGAAATCTAAGAAAAAATATATATACATATATAAAAAATCGAATTTTGTGAACTACTTTCACTTACCTAGGATTTATTTTGATGTCAGAACTAAAACGTAGCACAAAAAAAACAGTTTGATTGTATTAAGTTAGCTTATGATTTACATGTCTTGTTTTTTCTCAGTTTCGTTTTTTACAATTATAAATAAAAGGACTGTATACTGGCACTTTAGTAAAATAAATGTACCTATACAAACCTTTTCCTTTAAATAATCCCAGTTGTTTGAATTTATTACAATTGATAAAATATATTTTTTCAATAGGAAAGTCATCAATTGATTAAATATGTATGTAGATCTTGAAACAAAAACATTACAAATCGATTTACAGCATCACTGCGATCACGTCGTAGATGAAAGGCTAACTAATAAACAACACCTGAAACATGCAGCTGATAAGGCAGCAAATAAAATAATGCTCTACGGCTCCCAAATGGTGCTGGTGCCATGGAGACAAAATCGTACAGAAAGAAGACTGAGACAAATTACAGAACAAACGCGTTGAGAGTATGTTGTGCCTTTCGATCAACTTCTTACGACGCGGCATGTGTAGGGACTGGCATGGTACCAATAAACCTTCTTGCTAAAGAAGCGCTACAGAAATACCTTGCCAAATGGACAATGGTAAAAGCAACGGGGTACCGAAGTACCAGCAAGAACAATTCTGGAAGAATGGTGACTCTGATGAAGGCAGATGGACACAGAGATTGATACCCAATATAGACGCCAGAATTAATATGAAGCATTTAACTCAACAGCGTTGCTCTAAACCCTTAAGTATCCATTTGGACACTTTAAATCAACCGGGATACAATCAATTTTGATTAATTACCTAAAATAGATATTCTTTTAATATATTTCCTTGTTTGATTCTAAGACGTGGTTTGTACGACGAAGTAGCATTCACTAAATGCAACTAAAATAGTTTTGCGTACACCGAAAGTATGGGCTGAATTTGTTTCTGATTAAAATCCTTAGGCGCCATTAAGGCTTAAGGTCCTATCCCCATAGATTTGAAAGCTACAAAGACTTCTACTACCCAACATATGCGAAAACAGTTGAAGATAAATAGCACGTCATGTCCCATTGCCTGTAGATCTTTACCTGGAGATATTATCACCGGTAGTTCACTTTCGTGCTTTGAGGTTGAAATATGTACATTTATTTAAAGGCAGCGTTTAGATAGTGTAACCAACAGAAAATTAACTATTACTTTTTAATTCAATTTCCTTGAAATTGAAAAACAAAAGGTAGTTTGATATAAGAAAAAAAACGTAGGTTGGGTCGAAAGTTGCCTTAAAGCCTTAAAAAATAAGCTATTCTCAAGTCAAATCAAAGCTAAACTCGATCTTCCAGTTACGTGTAGAAAGATGAAGCAAATTCTAAACGGAAATAAGAACTTAGTTTTTTTTTCTTAAAAAATACTCATAAATCAGCAACACTGATGAACACTGATGCGTATATCCAAATGCTCCAAGGCAATTTATTGGCAAATTCTGGCGTTTTGGTAGGTACAACCTTGATGTTTCAGCAAGATAATGCAGCCATACATCGTTCTCGTGCCACTAAGAAGTGGTTTGAAGACTGTGTGATAGTAGTTTTAGATTGGCTACCTCGAAGCCCAGTTATGAACCCCATAGAAAATCTATGAGGTATTCTTGCTCGAAGGGTTTATGTAAATGGACATCCATTTCATTGCGTGGCAGCCCTTAAACAAAAAATTGAGTAAGAAGGATCCAATTTAGATGAAACCATTCACCAAAAATAATATTTAAGGTTATTTTAACCAATGGTGTTGACATTAAGTATTAATTGTAAAAAAATCAAATTAAAGTTATGGCATTATATTTATTTCCAGTTAAGATTGGACATTTGTAAGTTAAATCAATTTCTTTTTCAATTTGGAAATATATTTATTAGTAAAACTTATCTAAGTTGGTCACTAGTACTCTGAGGAAATCTTTAAATCAGATTTATGTACCTTGCTCCATAAATAGAGTAGAAAGCAACTACGATTTCCTTTATAA
This sequence comes from Xylota sylvarum, assembly GCA_905220385.1. Lineage (NCBI taxonomy): Eukaryota > Metazoa > Arthropoda > Insecta > Diptera > Syrphidae > Xylota > Xylota sylvarum. The sequence goes on from LR999959.1 coordinate 40,866,086, forward strand.
TTATTTCCTCAACTGTAATATACATACATACATAAGTTGGGGGTGAATCCCAGCCAATATTCTCAGGCTGGTGATGAGCTTAGAGGATGGCTGGGATGTAGTTAACGACTCTGTGGTAACCATCATGAAGAAGCAACGTCAATAGGAGCGACAACGAAATGTACAGCCGGAAGCTGTAAGTAAATGCTCGCTATATGCAGATATTTGTACTTATTTCAGTTCAGTGTAGTCGAATTATTGATTATATACGTTTTCAATAGTTTAGTCAGTTTGTATACAATGTACCTATTAATGTCAGTTTGTTATAAATATCCAAAGTATCACTGTGCTGATAGCAGAATTGTCATAGTTATGCCTATGGCATAATGGCTAACCAGAAATCAGAAATAACTACGGTTGACATATTTGATGAAAAGTAAATATGTAATTTAAAATGTTTAAGTTTTCGCACTCGCCCATGGCCTAATTAGTGAGCACTTGCATCTCAATTGTAAAAATTTCTTGTAGTAAGTATTTTGCATGAAAATAATTTTTTTAATTGTGTAAATACACACTTTTGCGCTAGACAAGAACACAACACATCTCCATTATGTACAATCAAGCTTCTAAAGAATCGTAAAAGCTGGCCTTGGATAATGTTACATCAACCTTTTGGACGAATTACACTGATCAACACGGTTTCTTGGCATTAAGAGAAAAATATTAGAAAAGTTTTACTACATCGGATTATTTAAATATACAACCAAGTGTATAGGTACTTGACATTTATTGTTGACAGTTTATCGCGTAAACATTACAAAACCTTTAATAAAGAATTAACGATCACTATGTATGTATAAATAGGACGATGTACCCACATCTGTATACATTTAACATAAAACTATACACGATAAAACCGTGCGTCGTACTGACTTGTGTTGCACATCGGCCCAACCGTTGTATGTTGCACGATACAATCAGCATTTAGGGTTCCCAACCGTCCTCCTTTTTGGAGAACAGTTCTCCTTTTCAACACTTTGTCCTCCCGTCCTCCTTTAATTAAAAATGTCCTCCTTTTGTTGTTAAAGCAAATATAAAAGTTTTATCTGAACACTTCCTTTCTGTCTTTAATTTGAAAGTATACCACTGGATCTTCTCGGTATTTAGCTTTTGGGACACTGCTCGTCAGTCGTCGTTAATTTTCCACGCATGAGGAATACATCAAAGATGTAACTTTAAATTTCGGTGTAATCGTTCCTGTAAGGAGGCTATGCAACTTATTACATTCCGTTATCCCGATGACGTTTATTGGTGGCGGTAGACGAAATTGCGCTCGAAGTTGTTTATCTTGCGGTTCTTTTTGCTTTTCTTCTTTTCGAGGCTCGATTTCGGCTCTTCGTTCCTTACTAGGTCTTTTATTAGGACCCGATTCGTCGGTGTAGTATTCCAGACTAGCTAACCGTGATGGAGTACATTCGCGTTCTTTCTGCAAATGTGTCCCTTAGAACCTTATTTTAATAAGTCTATCTCTTTCTTAAGATCTCGATAGAGTAGACCCATTTCATTAAGCTTGATTCGGAGTGCTTCATTTTCTGCCTAAAAGCTTTTAAATTTCGCAGAGTCCCGATCTTCTTTTCCGGGAGTTATTTGACCTTGGTGGTTGAGAACGAGATACCCTTGAACTTTTTGTAAAAGGGTCATTGGATTGCAATAAGTGGCTCTCCCCAGAATCCGTAGAGCTGAGCTCCGAAGAGGGTGGATTTTCCAGTAAAGCTGCACTGCCACCTGGGATACTAAATCTTGTTTTTAGAACAAAACTAATGATTTTCTTAAATTTTTATATTTTTTCACCCTTTCGTCGATAGAAATCGATTGACATTTTCAAACGTCAAAAAAAAAAAAAAAAAATCAGAAAATCTGAACATCCAGATCGCCGTAACATGTCACGTAAATGTAAACGTCAAAAAAATTTACAATAGTAGTAGTAGTAGTAATTTCTTTATTTAGCTTTTGAAAAGCTATTTAGCATAATGTACATTGATATTAATTTTTACTTAAAGACTACATCTTAATTTTACAAATTCAATTACATTTTTTTAAAATATATTTATGTTATTTTCAGACTTTGTGTTATTATCTAAACTATTATACAATTGTAACCCCTTATACATAAGTGAATTTTGGGACCTGGCTGTTAACAAATTAGGAAGTCTAAAATTGTTACCCTTTCTTAGGTTATACGGCTGTACTTCTCTCACATATTGAACATATTCAGACAGATACTTTGGCATTAAGTTATTTTTAATTTTGTGAACAAAAACCAAAACATTCATAGCAATTCTTTGCTTTACAGAAAGCCACTTTAACGTGTTTAACATAAACTGGATTGAAACATACCGACTAAACTTCAATATACATTTCATTGCCTTATTTTGCAACTTTTGCAATCTTTCTAACATACCATCACTACATAGAAACAAAATTGTCGAACAATACTCAAAATGTGGTTTCACATTATATATATTTATTGCACCTGTTATAGAGATTTTACTCCTTATCCGTTTTAAAAACCCTATTTTTTTTGCAATTTTTTTTACAAATAAACTCAAGGTGGTATTCAAAAGATAACTTACGGTCTAATACAGTACCTAGATACGTAATTTCGTCGACTTTCTGAATAACTTTACCATCTAGTGTCAGATTGCTGCTTTTAAATTATAACAACGAGTTTTGTTTTAGAGATGTTCAGCTTCAGTTTATTTTGCTTAAGCCATATGTTGATTCGGTTGATGTCTTCTTGTATTTTTCTCACACAGATCTCGCTATTGTCACCAGCAATGTACATTACTGCATCGTCCGCAAACAATGCAAGTCGACAATTTTTCACTGCATATTTCATGTCGTTGATGTAGATGTTGTAAATGTTGTTGTAGTTCCTTGAGGAACCCCAAACTTAATTTCTTTCGCGACTGATTTTTCACCATTTACTGCAACCTTTTGAGCACGCGTTTCTAAGTAAGACTCAAACCATTCAAGTTCAGCATCCTTTATTCCGTATTTGTTCATTTTATTTAAGAGGTACACCCTATTCACCGTTTCGAAAGCTCTTATTAGGTCGAGAAACACACAATACACACTTTTATTTTTAGCTAGTTCTTACTTTCACCCGGTTATTACTAAATTAACTGCTGTTTCACATGAGTAACCTTTTCTAAAACATGATTGAGTACTCATAATAAGCTCATTAGTCTCAAAGTAACTATACAACTGATTATACACAATTTTCGCGAAGGTCTTTTCGCATAGCGGCATTGCATTCACCGGCCGAAATTCTTCACACTTTACCGTACCAGTTATTTTTTCTATGGGTGTCACTAGCGATTCTTTCCATGAATCAGGAAACTTTTTAGTTTGCAATGATAGATTAAAAATTTTTTGCAATACCGGGCCTAATGTTTCGAATTGATCTAGGTATATACTTCAACTCATATATTGAAAGTCTTTTTTGTTCTTCATTATTTCAATCGTCTCTTTAACAGTTTCTAAGGACACATTACCGAAAGAAAATCTTTCGTTTGATTCAATATCTAGATTGACAAATGGTATACATTGAATTGAGTTAACTATCTCACTCACACAGTTCACAAAATACTCATTAAACTTATTGGATATTATCGTATTGTTTTTACACATTTCGTCATCAAAGACTACGCTTTTTATTTCATTTTTATCTTTTTTTTAGGACAAAATATTTAAGGTTTCTCCACATTGATTTTTGATCTCTTGAGTTAGACACTTTTAATGCGATGTATTTATTTGTGCACTTAGTAAGCTCATTCTTGTATTTGTTTCTAGCACTAGTATATTCTACCCAATCATCTTCAGAGTTGTTCTGTATTGCTCTAGCCTGTTTAATAATTTTGCTATTTTTTAACTGGTTCAGATAGTTGTTAAACCATTCATTCCCGACATATTTCTAACGCTTAGTTATCACAAATCTTGACACAGACTCATTAATTTTTTTCAAAAACATGCTCGCAATCACATCGACATCATTCGTATTACATACACAAGAAAAGCTAACATTCAAAACATCCTTAAAATCACTTTTACGTTATTTAAATATTGGGACTGACTTTATTTTCTCATTAACTTCACGAACACCTTTTAGTTCAACTACTATCGTTTCATGGTCACTTATTATCAAATCCTTTTCTGTTCTTGCTTTAAATTTTTTGTTAGATGTTATCACAAGATCTATAAGCGTTTTTTCTTATTGGTTCCCGCAGTAATTAAACACACGCACTGTCTTTAACTATTTGCTTTAACTTTTTTCACATACGAATCAGTAGAATTTAGCCAGTCAATATTAAAATCCCCTATTAGAACGAGATCTTTCCTTATATCACATACTTCATCCATCAATGTAGACAACTCTTCACAAACTATTCTACACGATGAACTTGGGGATCTGTACAACACGACAACAATAAACGAATAATCATGGAAATGTAAACAGTTAGCTGACCACCACAATAACATTAAATTTATTCGACTCTACTGTGTTTTAAAGCTCTTCAAAATTATTTACCAGTCCGCATATATTGTAGTAAACCATCACAGGGTTCTTTATTTGCTAATAAGCTATTTTCTTTTTATTTATCTCTTTCTTTTTTACATATACTTCACACAATTCACTTCTACAGTCGTGGGATATATTTAGATTTAATCCTAGTCTGGTATTGGCGACTAAGAAATTACACTTTAAAACAGGATTATTGCAGTCCCGAGCGTCATGGTCTCCACTACATTTTGCACAAACAATTTTATTTTTACATTCATTCGCTACATGGTTAAAGCCCCAACAATTGTAGCATCGTTTTACTAAAAGACAATAAATGTAGTTACAAAGCAATAATTGAAATTTGCACAACACACCTGTCCCATCCTATATTCACACGCTTTGCTTGAATTATTTTTCTATAGTCTTCCTTATCCATTTCAATTATTGCTTTGTAACTACATTTATTATGTTTTTTTACATCAATGAGTCTGATACATTTTAAAGGGCCAGTAACATTGTTTTGATTTTTAAACGCAGTTATCAATGATTCTCTGTCCCATTTTTCGTTGATTCCACACACTATGATACAAGGTCTTTTTAACGGGGGAACTGAGACTTCATATTCATTACCTAATTTCTCTCTAACTTCCTTTTCTATAACTTTTCGTGATTTCATGTCATCACAACTAATTACTACCACACCGTCTTTCTTGTTTACCACACTGTTAACTTTAGCTGCCAAAGATGAACGATTAATTTTTTCTTTTATGTCATCTCTTGTTTTTTTATTCTCTTGAGCTTTTTTTTGGTTTAACAATGACAGGTGGCTCTCTTTCTTTGACCAATTCCGCATACGTTGGTTTAGTTTCACTCACACATACTTTTTTAATTTCACTCAACAATAAATGCAAACAACTGAACTAATTCTAGTACAATCGGTGTCCTCCTTTTGTTTTAATCAAAGTTGGGAACCCTAATCAGCATGCAGTTTCCATAAAACCGAAATATTTTTTTAGTCGTTTTATACCCTATCCTAAGAGTATATTGAGCTTGCTACATAGTTTTAAAGTAGAGATATAATCCAAATAGACTCTATAAAGTATGAACATATATTCGTGATTAGTATCAATAGCGAAGATACCATATCTGTCCATCCCACATAGGAGTAGCCAAAACCTAACCTAGCCAAAATTATTTTTCGTTACTTTTGTGATCATTACACCATATCTGGGCTTTTTAGAAGGAGAAACAGTACAAGCGTAAAAACTTTGTTAAGACCACATATTTAGATATGCAGATTGTCTATAATTTACCCATACATTGGACATTACGAACAACAAATCTGGTATATGGCTTAAGTATAATCTCCGCATTTTCCAAAATGTGTGTACCAATAACGAATTTAATAGTCGACTTTAGTGCTAGTATGTAGCTAAATTTTAATGTACCATGTTGCCATGTTTAATTTTACAAATATTTCATTAAAGACCAGAGTAATGCCAATGTACTAATTTAATAACACGAACAATACTAAAAAGGATTAAATTTGGTATCTAGAATACTAAAATTAAGCGTAAAATGGTAATTGAATTTACCTTAAACTGTATAAACTGTATAAGTTATTCGATTTTTATGAATTTTAAAACTTCCTTTATCTTCATTATTATTTACTGAAATACTTTACAGTAAAAATGTATTTTTCATGAATGTTTCATTGAAACAATTAATTACTGCATATTTCGTTATACAAAGTTATTGTTTGATGAAAATAATATTATATTAGAGTTTTAAAAAGAATTGTTATGCAATCCAATTTCCATTCAGGAGGGAAAGGGAACTAACAAAGGGTATTACTGCCCGAACACAATGGTGTAACTGCAGCAAAGCAGTACGAGTTGTCAAAAGTTGAATATACACAAATTCAATGCTGCGAGCACAATGTGTTGCTGAAGCGGAATAATGAAAAGTAGCTGCAGCACAAGTTGAGTCAAATTCTACTTTCGAACGTGCTACACTACTTTTTGATATTTCAAATCAAATCAAAAAGAAAAAAGGAATGGCAGTCCACCTACGGCTCTTGTACTTCACAAGCTTCAGGGAAAGGTAGCACATCTGCAGCACCAATGCAATAAATGCAATTTCTTCTTCCTCTGTCATTATGATATAGCAAATTCACAAAATTATAAATTTAACATTCACGAAACACCGCGAGATTATTTTTATTTTTTGAACGTTGTTGCGTTGCTCATTGTGGACATGCCTTACTACTGAACGACTTTTTTGACAGTTTGTACTGCAGCTATTTTCCATTGTGTTCGGACAGTTAACTTCAATGCATTGGTATCACCGCTTTATATGTATAAACAAGCAAAGAAATCAGTCTCAGCTGAATTTGTTTATTTCGACTTTCGAATGCCAAGTGTGTAGGCATCTCCTGATATTGGTATGAAAAATAAACATTCAATTCAATTTTAAATTATAACCACTGTCCTTATAGCACCACGGAAGAAAATAAATATTCAAATTCAAGTGCGAATATGAAACGTCAATGTTCTGTAGTAGATTAAATTTTTTGAAAGAGCCAAGTCTAAGTAAAAGCCCACTATTAAAAGATTACATATTAGGCTTAAGTGTGTATTAATATTTAAGTCGACACCTTTTTTAAGTCACTACTAATGATTCGTTGTTAGTAAGGCCCATTGTCTTTAGCCACATTTTCTGAGCGCATTTTCATTAAAAAACCGATTTTGGTGAAATTTTTTTATGTAGCGTCCTCAGACGTTTGAAATTAGCGTTGTAATTCGAGAAAAAAATACAGTATGTCACGCCCACTTTATTAGGGCTGCAAGAAAAGGATAGGGTATCTTTTGTGTATGTTTATTTAAAAAAAAAACAGGTGTGTGTTTTGTTTCAAGTGAGTGTTTCTTGGACTAAAGTGCCCAAAAAAAATTCTAGTCGCAGATAATTCTTTTTGTATTCAATTTGAGCGTATTTTTTCTTTCTTATACTGCATAAATAATTACCCAATACTATAACTAATAAGTTATAAGAATGCAAAATTATAAAACAAATACCGACTTTTGTCAAGAGTCTTTGTAAACCAATTTTGTAAAAAAAATAACTAATTTTTTGCTAAAACTTATTGAAATGTTAATACATACCAGTAGTAGAACTTTCCATTTTATGAATTGATCACTTTTTATTACACTATTAGAAATCACTTATTGAAATGCACTGACCGCAATGTTATGCGCTTACAGAAAAATGCAGTGTGTGCAACTATTAACTTTCGATTGATATTATTACTGCACATAATCTTCGACCAACAAAAAAATTGTGGTCATTGTTCTATGAACATTGAAGATCCGTTATCTGAAACTTTTACTTGTTTTTCTGAAAATTTACTGTTTTGATGAGAATACTCCATTACTCCATCCACATCCGTCCGTCTCTCTATTCGTCCGTTTTAATGTAAATGCCCCCAAAAAGTGGACGTGGTCATATATAATATGTGGGTGAAATGTATTAAATTTGAATACCTAAATATTTTGTTTTTGATTTCTGTCGATTTCATATAAAATAGTGAAGTTATAAAAAAGTGGGTGTGGCAGTGAGCAATTTTTCCTTCTCAGATGTCAAAATATGAAATTTTATCTCCTAGCTCAATATTTAAGGCCCAAAAAATGGTGAGATACGATCAGAGAGACGGACGGATCAACAGGCACGGCTATATCGTTTTCGCTTTTAATACTGATCACGAATATGTAGGTATGCATTATAGGGTCTGTCTCGATTATCTCTCTATCTTGCAAACTATACAAATCAAACTTAATATACTCTTAGGATAAGGTATAAAAACGACATCGAAGCTAAGCAACTTGCATGTTAGATACAACAACTAGTCCTATACGAGCTTAGCTAAGCCCAAATAAATTTTGTAGTTAAACTCAGCTAACCCGATATTTGCTATCGAATTTTGCATTTTCCTTGTGCTATCGATAATTTGTATGGAAACGTCAAAACTAACGTACGTTATTGACTTACTATACCTGCACTGCCGGTAAAGTGTCATTTTCATACAATCTCTGTACAAAGTGTCGACAAAATAACTAGCGGTTGGAGTTCGAAGCGGCTATAATAGGCACGTCTTTTTGCAAGCCCCTAAAACCGATTGGATAAAAAAAACCACATCGGTGCTTAACACCATCATCACAGAAACTTGGCAGTACTGCGTACGGACTGACACTCCAATTTTTCAGCTGTAGGGTAAAATTATCAAAAAATCAACAGGATATTTAAAATTTTTTATATCAAAAGATGTTGGACGACAATTCTTGTTTTGTTTTCGATATCTCATGGTTTCGGCTTTGTGAGAAAAGAAACTACTTGCCATAAGTCTTATTTCTTCATAAGGCTTCTCACTTCTCAACTTTTTAAATTTTTAATACGAATCATTATGCCGTGATGATAGGGCAAATTAGAAACTCCGACTTCGAAATAAAAGGTTCCTACTCCCTGACTTTCTGCTCACTACTCTGCCGAACGAATGACAGTTGGAAAAACACTTTACCGTGAACGAGTCAGTATTGATTAAATGTGTCACACTAATGTCAAAACCATATACAGGAAAATAATCGAAATGGAAGCTAGAGCACTATTATTTAATAAATTTTAATTTGTAGTCAAATCAGTGTAATAATTCAAAACAATTTATTCGGAAAATGGCGTTGACAAAACCCCCTGCGCTGCGTATAGGTCAACAAGATCTTAAATGCCGAAAAGGCTGTGGCTTTTATGGAAATGCCCAATTTGATGGTCTCTGTTCAAAGTGCTTCCGCGAACGAAACGAAAAGAGGAAAAAACGTAAAAGTCGATTGGAAACCTATAACGAAATAATCAAATCCTAATAATTCTTTTTCCTCTTTGTAGAAAGTCTGCTTACCACTTCAAAGATTGATCCCTCGTTAACGAAGTCACTACCTGGACGTCTTCCTCCCAAAACTCAATTTGGTCAAACACAGCTGTCACCAACACGACATGCCAACCAAAACGAACAGGGTACATCGAAAAAAAAGTTTTCAGTTTTCCCAAAATCGTTTCCTACCCCAAAACGTACGTGAAATTTTGGAATTTAGGCCTCTGTTCACTTGCCTTTCATTTTCAGTACAAAGCAGAGAAGAACAACGGACATACGTGCCTGACCCAACGGAAAGCCAATTCATACTACAACTTAAACAACTGAGAATTCCTGACGATGCAAAGCGGAAGCTGAAAAACGACATCCAACATCTCGATAATGCAATTCGACTGTATATGAACTCCAACAACAAAAACATCGAAGAGTTATCCGAAATAGTTCAAAACGCATACACTAAACTCTCCGATGTAATTAATTCGGATACACGATTTGCAATAACTACTCCCGAGGAACGCGAGTCAACAATTGACTTCTTCGAGAAGGTGGTTATGACCCAAAATCACAAGTAAATATAATAATCATTAGAAATAACTCGACTGTGCCTCACCTTGTTAATGTGATAGGTTTTTATTTTCCCCTTACTTCACTGCGGACGAGGAGAGCGATGCCAAAATACAGAAACGTATTAGACAGTTGAGTTGGATAACTGCTAAACATTTGGTGTGCAGCATTGATGAAGTCAACGCCGAATCTAGAGAACTTGTGTATAATGCAATAACAGGTAAGTTTCTAAATTGCAAAGATAAGCTTAAACACTTTGATTTTACAAATTTTTATTCAAACCCCTGTGTTAAAGAAAACAGAGGAAAATAAAAGATTGATTTATTTTCATTACTATCGCGGTCATAATCTTTCTAACTCCGAAACTATAAACGATATTTTAAAACAGTTTTTTTTAGTCATGATAGTAGAACACCCTCGAGTGTTAACGAGTAATAAGTCCAGTTTTGAAACCGATAAAAACTTGGAGTTTTTACTCGATGGAATGATTTTACATACCCATCGGTACGAAATATTTTTTAGGAGAGTAGCTTTTATCTGATATTCTATAAGATTAGTTGGGGTGTATGTATTGAAATGGTTTCAAGAAAATCTTTTGTGGTATCCTCTTAAGAAGTTTTTAATATTAATTTGCCTGCTAGTTGACATCAGAAGGTAAGGTAGGTAGGTAGGTGAGTTGAGTAAGAGGAGTGAAACTCCTCTTTACCGAACTCAGGTCAGTATAGACCCATTTTGTTGTCCATAGGGGTAAATGTGTATGCCTTAGCTCGTGGAGCATTACCTAACCAGTAATAGCATAAGAAGGAATGTGTGCTACCTTCTGCGTCTGGTATACAAACGATCCTCTCGATGTCGTTCACCGGTTTGTCGGATAATTCTTGGATGTCCTGGAAGTATCCTCTCAGGAATTTATTTCTTATGTTCCTGAGGATTATGGAATGACACAGGAAGTGGGTAGTATCAGTATCTTCTTGGAAATCCTCAGCACCGCATCCTCTAAAAAGGTCATCATTGGTAGTTTCCTCATATGGTACCGTAGAGTGTTGTGCCCCGTGATCACTCCTATAGGAGCCTTTCTTTTTGTATCTGACTGTCGATTCTTACTACATTAAATAGGGGTCACATTTTTGTAGCAGGTGTGCTAAGACAACTCCATCTCTTATTTCCTTTCATTAGAGCTTTATTTTTTGCTTCGTGCCTAAGTGTGCAAGGCGGGATGGTTACCGTGCGGACGGCTTGTTCAAGGTGAAGGGCAAAGACTTTCCAAGCTAGTTCTTCAGCCCTTTCATTCCCTTCAGGATCCAGCAGAGCCTTACCTTATACTGTGTTCCAAGAACCTTAAGCATTTCTCGACACCACTTCACAAGCTTCGATTTTATTTTTGTAGCAGTTCACTAAAAGTTGGAAGAAATTTTCCTGTCGCTAGCAGTACTACATCATCCGCGTAGGCTGACTATGTTTCCGCTGTTTCTAAATTTTGGGAGTGTTTCGTTAAGAACGAGAACCCATAGTAAAGGGGAGATAACTCCACCTTGAGGTGTTCCTCTGCAGGCATATACTTCTAACAGGGTCCCTCCTAGTTCAGTTTTAGTATGCCTTTCCTCTAGCATGCTCACTATCCAGTGACGTATCAGAAGGTGAAGTAATGCCTTTATGAAAGTGTTTGAACCTGGCCCGAGCAATGGCGGGACATTGTCACTAAATATGTTCGCAGAACCCCTTATCGAACCCCAAAACAAAAAAAAAATCAAAGAAGTATTGAAACTCGGTAATTTTTTGGTGGTATACCACGTTCTTGCTGACTGCAGCGCCACTTTCTTTCTATTGGTGATTCTTCGTAGCTTCTTCACAACGAAGAAGTATATCCTCAAGTTTGGAAAATGAATTTAAAGAGGACACCATTTTCAATAATATACTAGATCCGAGAAAAAACAAATTGGGCCTTCAAACTGGAAACATTTCATCGAAATTAATTTGTTCATAGGAAGTTTCAAAAGCAACCGAATCAATGACTTTACATTGAAAAAAAAATTCAAGCATAAACGTCAAAGTATACTACAAAAATTAACAGGTACTACGAAATGCAGTCTGTCAGGGGTTGTGGTATTCACTATACCATGGTATTCATACCATGATATCAATACCAGCAGTCTATCTCCCACATAAGGCAATCATATATGCACCATGTTTGATCAATGTCCCAGAGTCGGAAATTGTCAATGAAATGAGGTCCCAAAGTTTCACCGACGTTTATAAATTTACAAAAACTAATAATGGTATCCAACGCGCCACTGGTCTCGATTTATTGACATTCGACCTTTTCCGATCGCCGTGCTCAGTTAATATTGGTTGGTACAACATTAAAGCAGAGGAATATTTCCCCAATCCCATGCGGTGCTGAAATTGCCAGTTATTAGGCCATACTTCTAAAAGGTGCAAAGGGAGTGCTTCTTGCGAAACGTTCAATCTACCTCCCCACTCCCCCGCGTCTCATGTGCTAATTGCTCAGAGGAGCATCCTTCCTCTTCAAATAAGTGTAAACGCTACATACAGGCGAAAGAAATTTTAAAATGAAGACAATTAATAAATGCAATATGGCAGAAGCGAAGCTAATATTCAGTAAACACTCTACTCCAGTACCTGCTGTAACAGCATTCCAATCAGACCCAAAGACATTATCCCCAAAAACCACTGCGGTAACCGTTTCAGATAACACCTCCAATCCTCCCAGTTCTCCTAAATCCAGATTACATAATTTAGAACCCTCGTTACATTCAACTAAAAATAAAATAACAGTAATCCCAACAATAGATAAATTCGACAACAATTCTACAATCCCCAACTCACGCAGTCAAACCTCATCCACGGCAACTCACAACAATTAAGACTCAATCTCACACGAACACAACTCACGGAGCTCGGAAGGTTCAACCTCTGGACAGCGCAACACTAATCACTACTCCACCGCTCTCCCCAACTAGGACTTTTTGCAATATAACTCGAATTATGTTGCTAGAAAGTTCCTTAATTCGTCCGTCTTACCACTTAAAGCTCTCAAGATTTTACAATGGAATGTAAAAGGTTTTGTAAATAACTATGACAAGCTTAATGTCTTAATTAAAAACGTCTCTCCAAACATAATCTCATTGCAAGAGACCCACTGATACTTTCAGGACAAACCCATCCTACCAAAAACATACGCGGGTTATTTCCATAATATTCCCACGAATTTGACAGCCAAACAAGGTTGGATTGCTGTCTCTTAAAAAACAATTTACCGCATAGGAAAGTAACAATTAATTCTAATTTACTCGCTATTGCTATCGAAATACAAACAGTCGCAAAGTTTACATTGGTATCCACTGTTGCCGTTTTGACTGTTTTCCAGTCAGATCTGACTGGATTGATATGAATTTAGCTGGATGATTTTTTAAAATTCAGCCGGCTGGTTTTTTAGCTGGATTTAATTTTTTTTGACTGCTTTTGAAAGTTTTGAATTGGCATTTTTTTTCAGTCAGTACCTTTTAAAAATCAAAGTTACCATAGAAAACAAAAATAGAAGAAAAACTTTTAACGTGATTTTACTATTCTTGCTCTGAACTTGGAAACAATTTTCGCAATGGGATAGCCCTATGCTCACGAGCTGAGAGAATATTTCAAGCACAGAATCATTCTGATGTAAAGTTTTCAACTACAAATGTGCTATCAAATTTTTCGGAAGTATCTATACGTGAATGAAAATGGATTCTGTTATCATTTATCAATTATCGATACTCGCAATAAGGGCCTGTGTTATTTTTATTTCGCAGAAAGTTTATTCATCATTTTTTTGCAATGTACTATTAGAATGAATTTTTAGACGCTATGCGTGTTATTCTTATTATCTTATCGTATATGAGTATATACGAGTTTTTTTTTTTTTTATAATCTGCGCGCACCAAAGGGGATGTGAATACCCTTATACTGAATTCAGGGCGCGGGCGTTTCGGAAAAGGGGGAAGAGGGACAGAGGAGGTACCGGTGCACGTTGGCTTTAAATGTTTGAAGGTTGTAATGATGAGGAAATACAGAGCTTGGAAGATCATTCCACATACGTGCCGTTCGGCTTATAAACGAATCTCTGTATTTGACAGTACGTCCGAAATTGGGCTTGAGGGTGAACTGATGTGTATTCACAGCGTGACGCGTATTGCGGGTGAAATTTTGAAGGGGAGGAATGCAGCTGGCTATTTCACTGGATCATTTTTTATGAAAAAAGCGATAAAACATTGAGAGACATGATACATTTCTTCGATGTTCTAGTGAGACTATGGAGCTTACAATGTCTCTATCACCTATAAGTCTTAACGCGTGATTTTGGACCCTGTCTAGAATGTACAGAACGGTCTTGGGTGCACCAGACCAGATATGGGCGTTGTATTCCAGTTTTGGGCGGATGAATGCCTTATAAATTGAGGCCAGATCAGACGGGGTAAAGTATTTCTTGTACCGCTTAAGGAATCCTAGACATTTTGCTTTGTGATCGTTCCATCGAAGATGGTTATTAATACACATACCGAGAGTGGCAAGTCTTTCGGTTTCCGCGATGCTAGTACCATTCATGGATAATGGTTGGGGGTTTTGGTTTCGCTTGAGAGACAGAAGACAGCATTGCGTTTTGGAAGCATTAAATTCCACTCTGTTGGTTGAACCCCATTTGATTATGCTGTCAAGATCGGAATTTAATGAGTTAACATACGCTGCCGTTCCTCTTCTAGGGCCGAAGAGCAGGGACGTGAGTTAGGGAACGAATATGAAAAACTGGGGGTACTGTCATCAGCGAAGGAATGGATTGGATTAGAGGTTGCAGACAACAGATCATTTATAAAAATGAGAAAAAGAGTCGGAGACAAAACAGCCCTGGGGAACACCAGCATTTGTGCTGTGAATATCAGACTTGAAGCCATCCAACACAACTTGTATTGAACGCCCCGAAAGGTAATTTCTAATCCATTGAAGAAGCGACTCATCGATACCAAATGTACGCATTTTAGACAAAAGAGCCTGGTGCCAAACTCTTTCAAATGCCTTTGAAATATCAAGTGCAACCATCTTTGTTTCGCCGAAGTGATGAAGAGAATGGTTCTACTTCTCGGTGAGACATGCCATCAAATCACCAGTGGACCTGTTGCTACGTAAACCATACTGCCGGTCATTAATGAGTTCGTGATTCAAGATATTTCATATGTAAGCTGACGATTTATCAGCGTTTCCATGGCCTTGGAAAGAAGGGACGTAGTGCAATGGGTCGGTAATTGGTCGGAGAGGAAAATTCGCCTTTTTTTGGGACAGGCTGGACAAATGCTGTTTTCCATCTTCTCGGAAAGAGCCCAGAAGAGTAGGACAGATAGAAAAGCTTACGCAGAGGTTTTGCCAGCGAGGAAGAACACCTCTTCAGAACTATAGGGGGGGGATACCGTCTGGGCCAGCAGATTTGTGTATGTTAAGACCTTTGAGAACTCCTGCAACTGTGCGAGTGCGAAAGTGGATTTATCCCATGGAAGATTCGACGCTCTCAAGCACAGGGACAGACAAAGCACTTGCAGTGTGGAATTAGCTGTAAATTGTGCAGCAAGAAGATTAGCCTTGTCTAAGGAGCTGACAGCTGGAATGTCATTGTAAATGAGCGTTGGGATGGCAGATGAGGCAGAATTTTTAATGTTTTTAACGAATGATCAAAAATTTTTACTACCTTTGGGACACTGTAGAATTTTTTGCCTCAATTTTTGGTCGTATAAGAATTTTGCACGTTGAATATGGGCATTGCAGTCTTTTCTGGCTTGTTTCTGAAGTTTCTTTCGGTTTTACTCAGATTTGTTGACTTTATAGTACCGAAAACTTACTTTTTTCAACCTGATTTCTGGTCTCTGGTCGAACCATGAGTTTATCTTAGGTTTAATGCTCTTTATTCTGTTAGGAATAAAGTCATTCATACCTAAGAGAATCGTGTCGGTAATCATATCAGCGGCGGCATCCACGTCACTATCGAGGAAGCATAGCGACCAGTTAAAACTCCTGAAGAAGCTAGAAGCTATCTTTTGGGAGTTTGTTCTTTAACTGCGTGGTCGGAGTACGAGAATTTAGCTGATATGATGTTATGGTCAGACCGGCCTATGGGCGCTAGTACATCAATGGTGTATTTATCAGGGTCCGAAGTAAGAAACAAGTTAAGGGTGTTGGCGGAATGACTTGCAATGTCAGGTATACGTGTCGGCTCATTTACAAGCTGGGTCAAGTTGTTTACCTCAGCGAAAAGCTCAACATACCTTCCTTCGGGTGTTTTCTGGCCAGAGTGTCGAAGCCAATCCGAATTGTGTATATTAAAATTGCCAGCAATAACGATTTCAGTATGAGGATACAGGGAGACAATTCGAGTGATGGAACCTGACAGTGCATCAAACTCGTTAAAAGTTGAGTTGCTGTCAGCACTAGGGTTTTTGTAAATAAGCACTAGGGTTTAAAAAATAAAGTAGTGAATGATTTGCTTACGGACGGTGAATTTTAGCCATTTGAAGTTGAATTCCGGATTGGAACAGTGGCCATACTGTGTTGGAATTTGGTAAGCAATATCACTACTTATAAAAATGGCGAGGCCGCGGTGGGGAAAGAATAATGGCACTAAGCTATATCCAGGCAGTTGCAAATCAGAAGATTCTTCTACTACCTGTGTTTCGCTAAGTGCCAGAGCAGCTGGTTTATGGGATTGAGTGTGGGCGTACACGTCGAAGAAATTTGTTCGAAGCCCACGTATGTTGGAAATATCCACCCTAAATTCCCTTATCATTAAAGCATAAAAACACAAAAAGACACAACTCTGACGAAACTAAGTGAAGCCGCGAAGTGTAGATCCTAATAACAGTTTTCCACAACAAACTGTCGCAGGTGTTATGCCCAAACGACAGTCAGCTGTGGTCCGCTATACAGTTAAGCACTCACGGCCCGCTATACATCAGATGTTACGCTCTCTCAATCAACGCAACTGTAAGAATGTATAGTACATGCGACAGTTGCGGTGATTGGAAAGCACTACAGCAAGTGAGCGGGGTGGGAGAGGTGGATGACCCGGCACTGATTTTTTTTTTTTTTTAGCACTGCACTACACTGCACTGATGTTTGTTTGGCGCGCGCGATCTAGTCTATTGTTTTTTTGTTTTTTTTTTAATTTATTCTTCGGTGGGGTTGTTTGGGTTATTTTGTTGTTTTTTTTTTTTCTTTTTGTGTGGAATGTTCTGTTTGTTTGTTTACTTTTTTGTTATTTACTTTTGATGCAATTGAGAGATGGGCTGCGGGTTAAAAAAGCGCGTGCACCCACGACGACAGGCAACACGGTACATATGTATGTACATACATACATGTGCAAATATGAAAGAAAATGAATTCTATATTACCTTTATATCGAATAAAATATTTTCTTGGCTGGATTTTTAGCTGGTTTTGTGCTTAAATTTTATTGACTGGTTTTTAATTTTTTGACTGTTTTTTTTTTTCATTCAAATCTAACTGGAAGGACAATTTTAAAAATACACTCATCCCAACCAATTTTTTCCAAAAACGATCTAGACAACATCCTTAGGCAAATCAAAAGCCCAGTGATTATTATGGGAGATGTTAACTTCTGGAGTACACTGTGGTGATCAACTCGTACGAATCACAGAGGTGTTATTCTAGAAGATTTTCTACTTACCTCAAATCTAATTGTCCTGAACGACGACTCCCCTACCCACTTCTCAACCCATAAGACCTTTACCCACGTTGCCATAAGCTGCTGCTCTCCTGAGCTTTCCCTAAAATCCATTGGAAAATTTCTATAAATAAGAGCGACCATTTTCCAATAATTACTACTATTAACTCTTGTATCACAACGCCCCGAATCCTAGATTTAATACAAACCTAGCTGATTGGCCGAAATTCAGATTTATGATTGCATGAACAGATTTCAAGAAACATCCCTCCCAATACAACCAAATGCATTATAAAAAGTCCAATGCGTTGTACAGGACGGTACTCAAAGAGACCAAAAAAAAATTCTTTGCCGATTTTACTACGGATATTAAACTCAACTCCTCCCCCACAAAAATCTGGCAAAAATTTAGATGCTTAACTGGAAACTCCACCTCGTTGTATTGTAACCTCTAATAGCCAACCGAAATTTGTAACTTCGTTGCCCAGACCTGGTCCGAATATTCTGATGACTCAAATTTTTCCAGTTCTTTCAACACAAAAAAGACCGATTGTTTCCACATCTACTCAACCTAATACCGTGTCGACCGCGCTGCCCTCTGCATCGAAAAGCACATCACAGTGCAATGCCAAAGGAAAAACACCGCGTAGAGATAGGATCTCCTATCCAATGATAAAAAACTTACCCGCCGAAGCCAAAACTCGCCTCATTCAATTATATAATAGCAAGTAAGACACTGGTATAATACCTCAATACTGGAAGCTGGCCTCCATACTTCCAATTCCAAAAGCAAGAAAGGGCAAGAGCTCAATCATCGGTTATTGGCCAATTTCCCTTCTCCCGTGCCTAGCGAAATTATTAGAAAAAATGATTGCAAAGCGATTACTATGGTTCGCCGAAACCAAGAATCTTGTCTGCCACAATCAGGTGGTACTGATGCCCTTCTTCACATAGATTTCATGATTTCTAACGCATTATCCACTATAAAAATCATATATCGATTTTCTCTCTAGACTTCGAAAAAGCTTTCGACAGGATTGGAATACATGTAATTTTTAACAAGTTCAGAGATTGGGGAATTGGCCCAAACATATTCGCTTATATTAAGGCATTTTTAAGTAATAAAAAACTTTGTGTCAAACTTAACAATTGTTTCTCAAACACATTTCCACTGCACAATGGAATCCCTCAAGGATCGCCCCTATCTGTGATCCTATTCTTTATTGCTTTTGACAATATCAGCAAAATTTTAGCCAATCATGAAAATTTAGAGAGCCAAGCTCTCCATTGATAAATGTAAAGCATTACATGTTTGTCGTAAACGTTCCTGTCCTAGTTTTAAATCTTAATAACGTTCAAATTATGAATGTGACTCAATTATGTATTCTAGGCTTAACTTTTAATAATAAGTATAATTGGAAAACTCACTTTCAGAGCTTCAAAAATCAACCGTTGCAAGGGGTAATATTGTTAAATATTTATCTAACAAAAAAAGTAACGTCCATATAAACACTCTATGTAACATATCGAAAATGTTAGTACTTAGCAAAATCGGCTACAGCCTTTACATCTACGGTAGTTGTCCCAAAGCCACTCTACAAATCATCAAACCTATGTACCACCAAGCAGGCAGAAGAAGCATAAATGCATTTCGCACAACACCTATCAAGAACATCCTGGTTGAGGCCGGCCTACCTACCATCAAAGAGATGCTGTTATATCTAAGCTGTATGCAAAACTTATTTTTTCAAAAAATTCGGTCATTGACAACGATATCCAACGCTCCATGGCTCGCAATTCTTCAAAACGAATAGCTTCGGCTATAGACAATATTCTGCAGACATCCTCGGTCATGCAATTACCTAAAGTACAGCTCCCCAACTTTAAACCCACTTTCTCGACATAAAACGAAAATCATGTGGATTCCGGGACACTGTGGGATCAAGGGAAATGAACTCGCTGACAAAGCCGCTACCAAGCACCTGTCTATACATTAATTTCAAAACAATAACGTTGTATCTTATACACTTCTTCAAACATTCCAAAGCCCCAGACTTGAGCACTAAAAATTTAAATACCTCTGCAGACTGCCAGAAATACGTTACACTTTGCACGAAGAGTTTTTTTTTACTTTAATTAAGTTTACTTAACGAGCTCCCGACCCGTGAAGAGTCTCTGCCTGAGACACGGCAGGCTTCCACTCTCTTCGATCCCGGGCACGCTGCTTCCAGTTATCTAGACCAAGCGCTCTGGCATCCGCGATAGCTTGATCCTTAAAACGGAGGTTCGGTCTTCCTTGTCGTCTCGAACCTGGGGGCTGTGATTCGAAGATCCTCTTTGCTGGAGCATTATTGTCCATTCGCTCGATGTGGCCGAGCCAGTGTAGTCGACGTGTTTTGGCTTTTTGGACTACATCCACATCTTGGTACAGCTCATGGAGTTCCATTCGACCTCCTCGCATACGGGACCGAATATCCGACGAAGAATTTTTCTTTCGAAAGTGTTCAATATCTGCTCTGCTTTCCTGTTTATCGTCCAACACTCGGCTCTATACAGCAGAACTGGCAGGATCAAAGTTTTGTCTTCCGAGTTAGGAGTTTTGACTCCATTTGTTTCGCCAAACCGAAGTAGCAGCGGTTTCCTATGGTAAATCTTCGTCGAATCTCCACTAAGTTGTCATTCGTGGAGTTGATATTTACTCCGAGGTAGGTAAACTCCTTAACCACTTCGAAGTTACTGTTGCCAACAGTGACGTTTTGTCCTAGGCGGTGGACAGATGCTTCTTTGTTTGTTGACAACATGTACTTGGTTTTGTCCTCATTCACTTCACGGCCAACTTGTTTCGCCTCTTCTTCAATTGCCGTAAAAGCCTCTAACACGGCGCGCTGGGAGCGACCGATGATGTCGATGTCGTCTGCGTATCCCAGCAACTGGACAGATTTGTTGAAGATAGTGCCTTCCGTGTTCACACCTGCCCTGCGCACTATCTGTTCCAGCGCGAAATCCGGTGCATGTTTGGAATAGTTCAGAGGAACTGTTGCCGAATTGCACGTTGCACCGCGTGTTATCCAGCGTCATGCGGCATAGCTGGATCAGTTTAGTCGAATGCTATCATATGCGGCTTTAAAGTCGATGAAGAGATGGTGAGTCTCGTCTTGAAATTCGTTGATCTTTTCCAGAATTTGCCTTAGTGTGAAAATTTGGTCTATCGTCGATCTGCCGGGCCGGAAGCCACACTGGTACGTGCCGATTAGTGTGCTGCAGAAAGGCTTCAGACGTTCACACAGTACGTTGGATAGGATCTTATATGCGACATTAAGCAGGGATATGCCTCGGTAGTTCTTACAAGACGTAGGATCGCCTTTCTTGAAGATGGGGCATATAGAACTGATAGTCCAGTCATCGGACATGACTTCATCCACCCATACTTGGTTGATGACTTGGTGCATGCACCCTACCAAAGCATCACCACCATGTTTGAAAAGCTCTGCTGGTAGACCATCAGAGCCGGCGGCCTTGTTGTTCTTCAGCTTTTTGATAGCTGAGCCGACCTCTTCAAAGCTATTAGGGGGGGATGGATTCTTCATTGACTGGATGCGGGTTCTTTTCTTGCCCTAACACTCTCTCTACCTGCCCATTAAGTAGCTGTTGGAAATGCTGCTTAAATACATCTACTATTCCCTGTGCTTCGGTGACTAGGTTTCCTTCACTGTTTCGAAGAGCCTGCGTTCCGGGCTGCGTGGGCCCTTTTCTTCTTAAAGAGGATCTTCTTCTCCTCCCTTCTTCTGGTTCGATACTCTTCTCTCGCTGCCTTTGTTTTGCGTTGCAGAGCTTGCAAGTGTGCATTTTCTGTCACCTTTTTCCGGCGTTCGCATTCATCATTATACCGAGAGCTCTTTTTGGGTGGTGGCTGGTAGCCTATGGTGGTCTCTGCTACCCCTTTGATGATGTCGCGATACTGATTCCACAGATTGTTGGCGTTTGTGGATGGTGAATGCACAACGGAGAGTCTCTCACTCAGGCGCTCTCTGTAGGCTCTGGCTACTCCAGACGTGCTAAGGCTTCCAACGTTGAATTTCTTTTTCTGGGCGGTTTGCAGCTTCTTCTCATTGGATAGTCGAGCTCTGAACTTAGCTGCAACAAGAAAATGGTCAGAGTCGACGTTTGCCCCTCTGAACGTCTGCACATTCAGAATGTTGGATGCGTGCCTCGAATCTATTAGCACGTGGTCGATTTGGTTGGCGGTTCGACCATCTGGAGAGCGCCAGGTTGCTGTGTGGATTCGTAGTCTTGGAAACCTAGTGGGACTTATCACCGTATTACGAGCTGCTGCAAAATCGATTAGGCGGAAGCCGTTGTCTGTTGTCGTGTCGTGGAGCCTGTGCTTTCCGACTAATCCGCCGAAGATGATTTTGGCATTGAAGTTCCCGAGTATGATTTTGATATCATACTCCGGACAGGCTCCGTAGGCTCCGTCCAGGAAGTCATAAAATTCCTCCTTGATAGAGTCTTCAGCTTCGTCGGTAGGGCGATGTGCATATATTATGCTGATTTTTTTTCATTGAGCGTAGCCGATTTCCCACGACGAATCCGCATCCTAACATGTGAAGTCTTTTGTGACAGCTGTAAAAATTGTCGCAATTTTTCCGTTTTTGCATACTTGATCCTATCCATCGTATCTCCTGGATCGCGGTAATATCTGCCTTGTACCGCGTGAGGACAGATTCAAGTTTTCGAATAGCACTAGGAGTGTACAGTATACGTACGTTCCAGGTGTATACTCTTATATCATAGTCCGTGTGCGTTCCGGGTCGTGGTATTAAATGAGGGGGTCCATTATCCGAGGCTTGTGTCTCTCTCATAACTATATTTTTTTTACGTGGTAAGGAAGTTACCCCAACGGCACAACCCCCAACCTGGAGGGCCAGTTCCATTTTTGAAACTCCTAGGACGAGGGGCCGGTTTTAAACCGATGTCAGTAACTCGCTTCGGGGATATGAGCGCTGCTATTGGCCCAATAAGGGCTCATCCGCCACCATCTCTTTTCCAAAAACTTGACTTATTCTTGGAAATCTTTATCGGCCTGAGCTCCGAATATGTCGAAGTAGCCCAGATAAAGTGTTGTGCTTCCGTTTGAAGCTTTGACGCCACCGTTGACTCCATCGAGAGAGTTCGTTCGCTGTCGTATTTATAGTGCTGCAATTTTCTCTTGTTCAACACTCGCGCTTATAAGTTCAGCAAGTCGGGTCCGGATGGACACCAACCAGTACCCGATGGCTACCACTAGGAGGTAAAATAAGCACAATTGATGCGCAGTAACAGTTACAACACTGGACGTCGCCAGGTTGACGCCAGTCAGTGCCTACCCTATTCCTACAGCATCCAGCCATCAATGCTCCTGTATTTTCTATAAATGTTTTATTAAGCGCATTTTTGGAGTGAGAAATACACCAAGGTAGGTATAATACGACGCTATTCGAATTTCTTCCACTTTGGAAATCTACTATCACCATTTCGGAAAACCATGATTTCTGATTCCAAATTCCATTTCCCGCAGTACTCTTCAAGACAGAATATAATCTGCTGCATGACTCACATATCATCTGCTAGGTTCACCTTCTCGTCAGCATACAGCAGTAATCTTGTAGTTAAAACCTCGATATTGAGACCACCGTCTTTGTACGCATGTAAATCCTTGATGTATATAGAGCATCCTTACTTCACCCCAAAAAGTGTGTAGCCGGTGTAGCCACTTCAGTACTTGATACCGGCGGCATAGAACCCCTTAAGAGATTAAAGGACGCCCGATCGGAAAAGGCTCTGGTGATCTCTTACGATTGTAGTCGTCTGATGTCAAACTTCTTCACAGTATTTCCGTGTCTTTGCGGTGTTCTTGATATCCCCATCCGTACCTTGGCTATTTTTGTAGGTAGTGGTCCGAGTCGATGCTCGCTCTCGATGCTACTGGAAGAGTGCAATGCGTTAATCGCAATGTGATCAATTTGGTTGACGGTTGACTGATCAGGAGAACTACATGTTCCCTTGTGAATAAAGAGATGTGGAAACCGCGCATTAGCTAAGACAAGTTTTTACCCCATTGCAAAGTCGATTAGCGTGAATCCGTTATCGGAGATGGTGTCGTGGAGGCTATTATTTTCACACAAACAATTTTAACATCATGGCTAGGGCACTGCTCGTACGTCTTGTCCAGGAGCTCGAAAAATCTGTCTTTGGTATCGTCGTTTCCTATAGACCTGGGATTCAAATATTTCGAAGCAGCGCATATAGGGACAACACTAATAGTTCGATCTGACTGAAACTGGTAGACGCTACCGTTGATTCCATCTAAGGAATTCGTCCGCTACCGCCTGGAACAAGAGGAGTGATCGTAAGCATTAATTTGTTATATAAGAGTTGAATCAAGTTAAATTAAACCGGTGCCGGATATTTCAGTTACTGAAATTGCCCTCCTACCCTTTAAGCTAATTTTAATTTGAAAGTTTCTATGGAAGAGGGGCTTTGATATTGTTTCGTTTGTCAGTCGTCAGAACCAATTTATGCTGTGCGTTTTGGCTCTAGTACAGTAAATTCTTAAATAAAGTATGAGCTACCTATCCATCCTCTTCCATGCTCTGTCATTATTGTTTCCAAATTGGTAGCATAATATTTTTCTTTACATACTTTTTTGTATCATATAATATCAATGTAATGATTTCTAACACAATGTCTTCTTACTTTCAGAACTAGTCGGAATAGATTCTTACTATTCGCCACAAGAAAAACTGGAATGCACTGTGCGTTGTTGTCGGCACATCTTCGCTTTGCTGAAACACGCAGTAGGAGGTCCTGCCAGCGCTGATGAATTCCTACCTGCTCTAATTTTTGTCGTACTTAAGGCAAATCCCGTACGATTACACAGTAACATAAACTATATAACGCGTTTCAGCAACTCTTCGAGACTTATGAGTGGTGAAGGTGGTTATTACTTTACAAATTTAGTATGTGAACAATATCACTTGTTTGTGTTGTTTTAATCACTAACAATTTCTTACTTTGCTTGCAGTGCTGTGCAATTTCTTTTATTGAAAATTTGAATGCTGAAAGTCTAGCAATGCCCTGTGATGAATTTACTCTATTGATGTCTGGAAAAAAATCGTACAGCACTCCGTGGGAAAGTGCTCTACTAGCTTGTGAAAGTCTTCACTTAATTTCGGAAAATATGAAACGAATGGAATTACTCAAAAAGAAAAATGCAAATATTCAAAACGGAATCACAACCTTATCAAAAGAAATGAGCGATTTTAAGGCAAGTTTTGGAGTCCAATATTTATATTGAAGAAAGGGTTCAATGTTATACTCGACAGTGGGTTACGTAACATACAAAAGTTCTCGACAACACGAATAGCATATTCAGTTAACTCATACAAACATCAGAAGAATGTCACTTAGTCCAACAAACGGATTAAGTACATTGTGTGACATCACTTATGTTCCAGCATTTTCACCTACATAGATTCCTAATATGTACATATATTATTATCGTTATACATATGTATATATGTAGGTGAGGTTATTAATAGTTTAACTCAGTGGTAAAACTTACGAATTCTTAGCCAACAAATTTCTGTAGGTGAGAGGTGTGCAACCTGTCAAACGGACTATACATTTAACTCAAACCTTACAGACCTTTTAAACCTTTTAAACCTTTTTGTCCTAACAATCAAATTTGTTCAGGATTTAATTTTCATTTGGTTTGAAAACATATAATTGTGAAGCTTTTTGAAAATTGTATCATCTTTCTCGTGTTTTGATCTTCCCCATACATGGCATTTCTGTTGTAGTGAAGTTTTGTTGTTCGATGCATTCCCTAACTTTCTTGATATTTTCATCATTGGGCATGTTCCAATTTTAGGTCTACTTTTTGTGGCAAGGCCTAACATATGGAACAGCAAATTGACTGAAAAAGTAGGTGACGTTTCATATTTGTCATTTTGGATAAAGTATGGATTGTTTGTGATCAATTTATTTGTATGAAAAAGGAAACATTAAATAACACTGAAGTGCGCGCTCTCTCTTGAAACACCGACGTATCATGATTTTTTACGAGTGCGTTGACACGTGCGTGGCATAGCTACCTTGGGCAGAGAGAGGCAGTAAAGAGGAGAAATAAAACAAAAGTTGATCTCCGCGTTCATTTATTTTTTCGTAATTTTTATCTTTCTCTGAGAGAATTTTACCCCCACTTTTTGAAATTTCACAATCTACGAATTTTGGTGCAGAAAGTACTTGAACAGACCCTTTAGGTCTGAAGATGTAGAGGTGGAAGTTTAAGGATAATTTCCAACGCTGCAATAGGGGTTGTTCATATTGCGCCAGTAGTGCATACACAAGCTAGTCTTTGAAGCGTATTGAGCCCCGGTATTTGACTTCTTTTCAAAACTCTATTGCTTTACCGTACCGGTGTAGATGCCTAGGAAAGAATTACTTTTGAATGGAAACCGACTGAAAACAGTCCTCAACTTACTTGGTGAATGCAACTAGAATTGGTTAAAGATTATTATTATTTTTATTATTTTTATTATTATTATTATTATTATTATTATTATTATTATTATTATTATTATTATTATTTGAGAATGGGGTATGTTGCACTGCGACCTGTTGGTCTATTGTGCCCCCGGCTAACACCTCGGGGAGGTACATGCCCTCATTAGAGTTCCCCTCGTTTTTGGATTCCGTTCGGCATCATTTTGAAGATAAAGCACTCTTACTACGCCTTGGCGGAAGAAATATATCCTAGAGCGCTCTCTCTAATCCAGTTTCCTTTAAGAATCTAAGGATGAGAGCTGGATCTAGTGTCGGTATTTCTTCAACTGATAATTGGTACTTGCCCAAGTATTTCAGTCCTTTGTGGGTCAGTGTCCCACAGGATCCCAGCACATGTTCTGGGATTTCGCTGGACTTATTGCAGAATCTACAGAGTCCTTCTTCAAATATATCTGGTTTCCTTAGGTGGTCCTTGAGTTTACAATGCCCCGTTAGGAAGCCCTTTAAGCGTTGTTCCAGGGTCTTGCCCTGTTTTCCCTCTCTTGTTTCCAGAATTCTTCTTTGAGGGTATGATCCCCTATTCCGCAGAATGGTTCAGGACCTGTGAAGGATTCTGATGCTCCTTTTCTTGCTAGGGAGTCGGCCATTTCATTACCCTCTATTCCCACATGGCCAGGTATCCAACAGAGGGTAACTTTGTTCCTACTACCTAGTTCATTGAGTTTTTGCAGGCGTTCCCACAAAAGTTTGGACTTAATGATATAGGAGTCAAGTGCCATGATAGCAGCTTGGCTATCTGACATTATAGTTATATCACAGTTGACATGGTTTCTATCAAGATTGATTGACACATCTATCAATGGCATAGTTTTCAGCCTGAAAGATACTATTGCTTTTGCCAAGGTGTACCACTTTGTTGTATGATTGCTCAGTTTGTAGGTAGTGGATACTTTACTCCAACTTTTTTTGTTACTGAGCTTGGTAACAAAGTTCTTTTGGAAGTTAAACCTTCTAATGATATCATCCCTAGGAAAGGCTAGGAGTGGTAGTTTTTTGAATTGCTTCGATGTAATGAACTTGTCTCTTTCTATTCCTTCCTTAGCCTCGTTTTACTTGCACATTCCCCAACCACAAGGTGCAAAGCAGTCAATTCCAATAGTACCTCCATGGCCGCAGTTGGACAAGTTCTCATGGCCCCTGTGATACAGAGGCATGTCAGTCTTTGCACCTTGATGAGTGTCTTCCTCGTGGTGACCAGATTGGTTCTTTTTGCCCATGCAATCGCTCCATATGTGATCATTGGTCTCACAATAGCAATATACATCAACCTAAGGATGGTAGGGACAGATCATTAGAGTTCGCGTGTCTTTCCTGGTTATCTCTTCTGTATGTTTTTTCCAGATGAGTTTACTGTCTAGGTTTAGTCCCAGATATTTAACTTCTCTGACTGGTGTCAGTATTGCACCCGACAGCCTTATTGGACTCAGTCTTTCAAGTTTTATTTTCCACGTGAAAGATACTATTGCAGTTTTTGCCGGATTAAGGCTTAGCCCAGCCGTCAAACACCATTCGCGAGTTATATTAAGTCCCCTTTGTATTATATCGTATAGGGTTTCCTCAAATTTGCCTCTGGCAATAATAACTATATCATCAGCATATGTCTGACAGTTGATGCCATAGTTTGTGAGATTCTCAAGTAGCTCATTCACAACAAGGCTCCACATTAAGGGAGAGAGAACTCCTCCTTGTGGGCACCCTTTTGCTGTGCTGACCTTTATGATACCTTCTGATGTATTAGTCTCTGCTGAGACTTACACACTTAGATACTGTGTTATTTACCCCTTTTCGTTCTAGAGCTCGCACAATTGCTTCATGAGATGTGTTATCGAATGCTCCTTCAATGTCCAAGAAGGCACACAGTACTTTTGCTTCAGGAGCGCTTTGGGTAGATTCAGTCAGCTGGTACAGAGCAGTCTCTGTATGAAGAGGAGATGCACGTAGTACTTCCTCTCTTAAAAAATTGTCCACAGCTTTTTCCATCGTTTTGAGAAGGAACGATGTTAGGCTGATCGGTCTATAGGACTTCGGTAGACTTGGATCTTTATTCCCCATTTGTCTATCTTCTTTCTACCTTCGCTCGTCTCCACTGGTTCGGTATATAGCCCAGTACCAGACTACTTTTTAGTATCCTAGCCAGATGTGGAAGTAATTTACCCTGTCCCTTTTGTAATAGAATTGGTGTAATTCCATCCACCCCCGGTGACTTAAAAGACTGAAAGGAGACAATTGCCTATTCTAAGCGCCCTCTGGAAAAGAGGTCTTAGTATATGTTGGTACTGTTCCTATTGTCTGTACTTGGAAGACTGCCGGAAAATGCGTTTCTAATAGAAGTCGTGCACTCTGTTCCTCATTTTCGGTGAAGCTGCCATCCGGTATTCTTAGAGACGTTGGTATTTCTCCCGTTTTTGCCAGTGCCTTGTGTAATCTGGCCGCAGCAGGAGTACTAGTAATTGTCTCACAGAATTTCCTAAAGCTTTCTCGTCTAGCTTTCCTTATTTCCTTGTTGTAAGAGCTCTGTGCCATTTTGCCATTAAACATTTTACGCGTTTTTGGTCGGAGGTTTGACAGATTATTGCTCCACCATGGGATCTTATTCCCTCTTACACTTCTGCTCACTGGGCAGCTGGTTTCAAATGCAGATGTGTGGCTCCTGTTAAGCCCTCTACAGTGTGCTCAAGTTCTAGATAGTGAGCTGGAGCTCTCCTAATATCCATATGCTCCAGACTACTTCCAAGAGACGATACAAAGAGATCCAGTTAGTCTTCCTTGGGTTTCTAACTGGATTGATTGTGATACACGTGTTATCTAAGTCAAAAGTTATGATCTTATGATCAGACATAGATGGCTCACTAGATACTCTCCAGTCCGTATCAAATCTACTCAGGCTGTGGCTCCCTAGTGTGAGGTCTAATTTAATGCCTAGCTCGAGTTACAAAAGTGGGGGTATTACCTACATTATAAATATCAAGAGAAGAGCTTAAAATGAATTCTAGTAAAGACTTAGCCTTAGATATTGGTGTCGGTACTTCCCCAGATAGTGTTGTGCGCATTGGCATCACATCCGATCAGCAGCGGCAGTTGGAGCTTGTTGCAATGCTCCACAAGGCGTTTCAGAATCATAGACACTGCTGGTTCGTCCCCAGCACAATACGCCGATGCGATGATGATGGTGCGGTATACTCCATCAAGTTTCAGAGATACCTGCAGAGGCACCAAGTCTCGCGTTGCGTATTCTGAAATTAGAACAAAATTAAATTTTTTGTTAATAAGAATGCAAGTTCTTGGTCATCGAGCTAATGCTCGTGTGGGACTGGTGCCCCTCACGCTTCCAGAAGTAACAGGTCTACTTCCATCTCAATGATCGTCGTGTCATGTTCCTCATCCGAGAGCGAGCTCTCCGAGAGGGACATGTACTCCTCTTCTTTCGCTCCCTCAGTTACTTGTTCGACAAAAGAAGCAAGTGTTTCAACCCGTTGCGGATCTGGTTGCTCCGCTGTGGGTTCTGGTCTCTCTAAGGTTGGATTTGAAAGACTCTCCTCTGACCTTTTGAGTTAAGGGAATTGTTTTGAGCCCTTATAGCTTCATAAGACTGCTGATCGATTCCGAGGCCCAGTACTTGCCCGGTGCCCTCTTTTCGAACATGCAGAGTCTTCCACGATTTGACGTTCAAGCCGCGCTTCAAGGAGTGGCAGTGTAGTTTGGTGCTCCTGGTCAGCGCTGCGTGGGAAGTAAATTGTAATAGAATGGGCCCATGGTATCTCCTTCCCGCACTTCGCAGTAAAGCCCATACCCTTCCAGTTGCTAAACCTAGGTGCTACCGTCTTTAGCCACTCCACAGTCTGAGGAGTTTCGCAATCGACCAGTAGCATCCCAAACTTGAAATGTATCCCCCGGAATTGAGCCTATGCTCCCATCCTAGGGTCATTTCATCCACTAGAGCGTTCTCTAGATCTTTGAGATCGTCACACTGCATCTCCCTGGGATAGTCACAGGGAAGTACTGCCTCCTGCTCAGCTATCGCTGTCATGACACGGCTTCCGCTAGCGACAGTTGCTTTCGCAGCCGCTGCATAGCTTCTGTCATGTGCGACAGTAGCATGCTTAGCAGGCTTTGCCCGCGACTTCTCCGATTTCTCGGCCACCCTTCACTTCTTCTGTACATGAGGTACAGGAGGTGAAATAGAGCTGGTGCTCCTTTTCGCCGCAGGTTTAGAACCAGGCTGGGCCCTATGTTCTTACGTCTTCTTCCTTGCTTTCTCAGGTACAAAGCCCTGGATTAGGGGGGGATAGGCTTGGTTCACCGATCTCATCAGCTTTTTGACCGGGACAGTTCTGCCAGGGACAGGGAGTGCTGGTCTTCCAACAGGCTTCGTGAGTCAGTTTAAGCCTTCGCACCACGCCAAGGTGCCTATCCATGCGAACGTTAAAGATTAGATCAACGACTAGTTTGAAACAAAATTAAATCCTTTTAAGGAAGTTCTGTTTCTCATTTCAACGAATCAGCTATTTCTGTACCAACAACAAACAGGCAGGCACATAATTTCCAAGTTAGATCCATTTTGTTTCTTCCTTTATTCATTTCATAACTTTTTCTGTTAAAGCTAAAGCTTAATAAAATTGTTTACCTTTTTAGGATGAAGTGCTGCAAAAAGTAGAAGCCACTCTAAGTCGAGCACCCCTCACGGTTTTACCAATAAAAACACCAACTTTCCTCATTAGTCAAATTCGTTCGCATAACAATAGTGTAGAAATTAGCTCAACATCAAAAATTGATAAAGAGCCTGCGGGACACTTTCAAACAAATCTTTTAGCATCGATTGACAATGATAACTCCAAAGCCGTATTTAAAAACAAATTCCTTCCGGTCCCTATTGTACCAATGAAACACGTGGATCTGGTAGACCTTTCAAGAGATGAACAAACGACGGCGGCAATGTCGACACTATCGCTGAAAGATACAACCAAAGATCGTTTGTCACCAGCGGCTACAGGGGGACCCCCAATACCGCATAGCAATTCGACTGACTTGTTATTCGCTTCACCGATTTTCAACTACACTCCTTTTGATACTGTGCCATTGGATGGCTCAGAAACACCTGATGATTTGCTCACAACAACCACCACCGAGTTTAAGGGTGGTTTAACAAATATTAACTATGACTTTGATTTATCGGACATTAGTGGCGACAATAGTGTAGCAGAAGAAGCGAAATTCGATTTGGAAGAATTCGATCCGCTCTTAAAAACAACGGACAACGAAAGCATTGTTGATGTCGACTCAAAACCAAGGAGTTTACTTGAAAGTGATTCTCCTCCGAATGGAGTCCTTCTGCCATCGCCAATCAAACCGACTGTGACCGACTACCGGGGATTTTCTAATTTTAATATTCCATCAATATCGTGCAACACAGGAGATTTTAGTTCTATCAATTCGAAAATGGATGATGTTTCAACGAAAGGTGAAGGCGGATA
Organism: Xylota sylvarum; assembly: GCA_905220385.1. Lineage (NCBI taxonomy): Eukaryota > Metazoa > Arthropoda > Insecta > Diptera > Syrphidae > Xylota > Xylota sylvarum. The sequence continues at coordinate 40,897,906 of LR999959.1, forward strand.
GAGACAAATTGTTACACACATATACATATATAAAGAAAAAGTTATTTCTGTGTTATTTTTACCTAGAACTATTTTTTTGTCGAAATTTAAACTTATCCTAAAACCTGAGAAATATAGTAAATAAAGCTGTTTAACTGCTAACGGAAACTGACTATTGTTTTGCCAATATTTATTTTTGTGGAATAGAACTGGAAAGTAAATATCAATAAATAGTGAAATAATTTAAAACTGCTGTGAAGACTTCAGCAACCGTTTCTTACGGCTTGTAGACCGGATAAGTTCTACCGCATAGGCTTTTGCGAGAGCTTTTACTTCGTCGATACATTAAAATAATACAAATATTTGTTGCGACAAGTCAGTGTTGTACGTGTTAAATATTTTTTAATCGAATAGGAGGGGTTTAATGCCGAAGGACAATTCTAGTTGGAGTAGCTTTTTCATGTCAGTCATATTTGGTTGTTTATCAGACACTAGCGAGAGGTTAGGCCGCGGTCCTCAAACCTCAAACCTCTCGCTCAGTAGTCCAATACATTAACCACTGAGCCCCGATAGATGGTCGATACACCCATTCTTAATTCCCTACCACATACCAAGCCATAATATGGTTTTCATTTTTTTAAATCTTTTTTCGTTAAATCTTATTTTTTCCATATAAAATTAAAAAAACATAAAATTAATTTTTTACACTGAATCATGGCGTTAAAAAAAAGTTTAAAATCTGGGAAATTTTCTTCTAATTCGCGTTTGAAAACCCGGCGTGCGTTGCTACGTGATTTGGTAGCAAAACCTTTTTCACAGAATTCTGAACAAAGTTGCCAAAGGCATCAATGCTCTATCTCTTACCATTTAAGAGTCTATAAAGGACAAACAAACAAACAAACATTGATTTTTATCAATTAAATTCATAAAGGAAGAGGGTTCGATTTTAACTGCCGACAGCATGGTAAATAATTGCCAGAAAAAAAATAACGGTACTTGTAAAGAACCCTAAAATTCTCAGACGTAAAGCACACGTACCACTTTATTTTATAAAAAAAGAAAATTTAACTTTCTGGCACAGATGTTCACTCTAGAACTTTTTATTTCCGACTGAGAGAAAATCGGACATTTCATCTGGTACAACCCAATATATAAATTCTAAGGGTATATGTGTTAAGTTTAACAGATAAGTCGGTTGAATTCCTCTTCTACTTGTGCGTGTCTTCCTCTACAGCTTTGTCCCTCTGGATTGGATTCGAAGATTCCACAGGCCGGAGTATTTGTGTCCATCCACTCTACATGTCTTTGTACAGCTCACATAGTTCGTCGTTGAATTTCCTCCGTTGACCGACCATTTTAAGAAGAATTTTCTCTCGAAGCGACCGATATTCATCTGCTTTGGATAGAGTCGAAGCTTCAGCGCTGGAATGTTTAAGGTCAGAATCTCCTTAGAGATGACGAAACTTGACATGGCTCTGTGTAGTTCGTCTCTATAAATGCTGTCATATGCGATAAAAAGATGGGGGCTATCGATTTGGACTTCTTGAGTTTTCTTCAGGATCTGCCGAAGTGTGAAGAATTGATCGACTGTGGACTTTCCTGGTCTTTCCTTCAGACGTTCACACAGGATGGCAGATAAGATTTTGTACGCGATGTTCAGGAGACTGATACCTCTGCAATTGAGTAGGTCTTCTTTCTTGTGTATCGGGCAAACGGTGCTGAGACTTTATTCATCAAGCATACGCTCATCTTACCAAATCTTAGAAAAGTTAGTGTACGCTCTCTATCAGCATCAGGTCACTTCTTACAGCTTTGAACAGCTTGGCTGGTAAGCCGTCAGGTCCCAACGTCTAGCGCGTATAGGTAGCGCTATTAGGATAACACCACCAGCGCTATTAGGATAACACCTACAGCCGCCCTGGTAAAGTCATTAATTCCGCCTCCACATCCACCTTCACCGATGAGGCGAAAATGTGTCTCGGTCTGTAAAATTCCCGACCAGGCAAATGTGTTCCAAGTGGAAATATATGGATTAACCCAAGTTTGCCGGGACCTATCCACTCTAAACAGCAACAATCCTGTAGACATCTACGTAGACAGACAAGCCATCAAAGCCATCAGTTCCATCACAACCAATTCAAAACTGTTACAAACGAAATGTAAAGAGGAGCTCGAGGCACAGCATCACTCTCTGCTGGACTACGGCACATATAGGCTTCTAGGGGACTGAAATGCCTGATGAGTTAGCGAGAAAAAGCTCAGAATACTAGCAGAGAACTCGGTCTTAACGTCCATCAATCTTCTCACGTCCAAAATCACATCGGACTTTCACAACATGACCAACGTAAAGTGGAGGTCACTCTCCTCATGTCACGTCTCTAGAAAACTTTGGGCCCAGTACGACAATGAAAGAACTAGAGAACTTCTATCGCTACAGCTGACTCTCCTCATAGGTATCCTCACAGACCAAAACTCAATGGCTTGAATATTCCTATCCTCACTTCGTTTTGGTCAGGTAGACGGAAGTTTTGGCTATCATCGTTTAGATTGAATGGTTTATTCTGCTTCAAAGCGGACGGTTAGTCTTCGTCGCAGTTATACAATCTGCAGAGGAAGTTTTTCCATATTCTCAGCACCGACTGTGACTCTATTACGATGTTTCCTTCTTCATCTATAGAGGTTTCTGTATGAGACTTGTTGGTTTTACACGTTCTTTTTACCTGTTGATAAAACTTTCGTACATTATTCCTGAAGTATAATCTCTCAATATTTTCGATAGTGCGTTTCTCGTGATCTTTTTTCTTCTTTTGGAGAAACCGATGTTCTTCCCGTCTCTTCTGCTCGTAGAGCTCACCAACAGCTCTCGTCCTTCTGTACACGTCCTCTTTTTTAGTTGCATGTGCTTGCCGGCATTCTTCGTCAAACGAGGGGTTTCTGGTGTTGGTCGGGTGAAACCCAGCATATCAGTTGCGGCACTTAAGTGTCCGAACATTCCACGTGCAGATCCGAAAGTCGTTGTCCTTGTTTTGTTTGACGGGGTCGTCAACACTGTGATCATCCTTTTCCGAGGCTTCCGGTTTTTTCGCAATTATTGTTTTTGGAAGTTAACCCGATGCACAACCCCCAACTTGGAGGCTCAGTGCCCTTTTGTACCCCTAGGATAAGGGGCCAGATTTTCCGGAGTCAGTAACGCGCTTCGGGGATACGAGCGCTGTAATTGACCCATTAAGGGTTCATCCGCCACCAATTCTTTTCCAACACCCTTAGCTTAGTATTGGAGATCCCCATAGACCAGGGATTCAAATCCTGACTTTAACTGGCAGACGCCACCATTCATTCCTTCTAGGGAATCCTAGGGATGAAATGTCATATATATGGGCGTTTGAGAAGTAGAAGCAATCTAACCTCTGCCATCCCCACTTTTCAAAAATCAAATATTTAGGTATTCAAATTATATTCACCCACACATCACTCACAATTACGCTCCCTTTTTGGAAGCGGTTTTTGAAATAAATCAATAAATCGGTCTATAAGTATCTCCAGTACTGAGCTAGTGTGTTAGAAAAGAGTTGGTGGCAGATGAACCCTTAATGGGCCAATGGCAGCGCTCGTATCCCCGAAGCGGGTTACTGACTCCGGAAGGTCCCTTGTCAGAGGTGTATAAAAGCCCAGTTTATTAGAGGTGATACAACGGAAGAAGGATAAGGTATTATACGACCCGTTCCAGTTGATTTTTTTTTTTTTTTAAATAATCATTCCAGTCCTGCTCTACGGCGCAGAGGTATGGACTATATCAAGACTGGGCGAGTTTTGGCAGAAAAATAATTCAGGTTATTTTTGGTCCCGTCTGCATAGACAGAGAGTGGAAAAGAAGATACAACCATGAGCTGTGCTAGCTACGTACATATATAGCGACATCGACCTAGTCAGAAGAGTTCGAATACAACGATTAGGATGGTTGGGTCATGTAGAGCAGATGCACAACAATGCTCCGACCCAGAGAGTCTTCGCATCCAGCCCAGAGGGACGACTCAGTAAAGAAAGAACTCGCCTAAGGTAGCGCGCAAATGGAAACAGTCCCAACTAACTTAGTGTGCAAAACTTTAGGCAGCTGACTAAAGATCGAGCACCTAAGTAAGTAAGTAAATAGTATTACTCACATATGCTTATCCACCGAAAAAGTTAAGTGAATAATAATTAATATTCCATTATGTAACCCGTTATAAAAACCATAACTATCCATCTTTTTGTCCCCACCAAAACTAAATCCGGGATTTAGCTATGATTTCCCTAAATCCACCTAAATCTTCACTAAATCTCGAGGATTTACCATACGATTTCACGTCTATAAATCCCGGATTTTAAATCCCACTTAAATCCTCATGCGACACAAATCGAACAATCTTTTTTATGTCAGCACATGCCATTTTCAAGTGCTAACAAAAAAAAATTGAAAACGTCAAAAAACATCCAAAATGCAAACAGGTTTTAAATCATTTTTGGCAATCATTTTAGTAATTCTGATCTTTAATTAATTATAGACAGCAATACAATTTGTATTCACTTCCAAAAATTATAAAAAATTTACCAACTGTGACTATTTTCTTCACAGCAAATGTCAATATAAATCCTAAATCCAGGTGGGGACAGACAGCCTACGTAAATCTAAATCTTTTTTCGCTAAATCCCGGATTAAATTTTGGGGACATATGTAGCATAAAAATTCGTCTAGTCCAACACCGTTTCCTAACACAAGAAAATCCTAAAAGAGAGAACGCACGAGAGAGTAAAATATTTTTTCCGTGACAAAAATTACGAATTTTACCAAAACAAAATCTATGTATGTCAGTGATGTACGATCTGTCAAAAGTACTACACATTCAACTGATCAGATATTTCATTGCCTACTAGCAATTAAATTTATTCAGTGTTTCATTTTTATTTGATTTGGAAACAAACATATACATATTTTTGAAGATTTCTGAACATTTCATCGTCTTTCTCGTGTATTATTCTTCTTCATACATGTCATTTCAAATGAAGAATGGTTTTGTTGTTCTAAGTGTTCTCTAACATTTACTAAATTTTCATCATTCTCTGAGTGAAAAATTCACTCTTAGAAATTTGTGATTTTACGATTTTTAGTGCAGAAAGAAATGGAACAGACCTACTGAAACACATTGACACAGCAACAGCAAACATTTTAATGGAACAGAACACATTCGTCACAGCAACAGCAACAGAAACTTCAACGTTAGGCCTAATCCTAAATTGGCTGCTGCTGTCCAAATACAGCCAACTTTGCGTCGAAATTTTCAATTGTACCAACCTGATAACAGTGCAATCCAGCAAAAATATATCCAGAATGTCAAATTTCGCTGTGTGCTGTTTGCTGTACTAATGTGTTTTACATCACCTCATCTGTTTATTTGCCTCTGCTGTTGTTGCTAAGCATTGGTTCTAAAATATTTCCGGTGGCTATCAAAGTTGCTGTTGCTATGTCAATGTGTTTCTACTTTTATGGTAAAGAGGAACACAAACTATCTCTTAGGATTTGCATCTTATATTAACATACAGAACACACCAATTCTAGATCTTATGCAGAACTTATTCTGTTGTCACCATTGCTGTCTCAGGAATAACTTTAATCTGGCAATGATTTAAATGTCTTTCTCGCTCCAGCTGACAATTGACGTTGACCCATTCACAGTGAACAAAAAGAAAGAGCTTGGCGAATGGATAGTCTATTCCAAATGTAAAGCAAGCAATAAAAAATGGTTAATAATTTCGATGACAGGTACGTTTACGAAATTAAAAAAATATATTCATAACTTTCGAAAAAAAAGTGTTCATGTAAAAAATCGCAATTGTGCATTGAAAAGCATATGATTCCTCGCGTTCATCCCTAAAAAAGTCTGGAAGAAAATCGGAGGAAAATACTCAATATTCAACTGTCATTGATTTAGTTCTATTTCTGAATTTGTTTTCGGGCGATAATGCTTTTTCTAAAAGATACGAAAACGAAAATTGCACTATAAAGTGCGCTACGCTTTAATCGAACTTTGTTGCTTACAATTATCCCAATCAACTGAGTTGAATTGACAAGAGAAACCCTCGTAGGCCTTAACCTTGAACCCTAAGAGTGATGCTTGTGACTCCTTTATCTGGCAATTTTTTTAGAGTTTGCTATTATCTTTATTGCGTCTATAACACAAAGTTGGCGTACGAACTTCCAGTTTGCTACTGAAAATATCAGCCTCAATAGGAGCAGTCGATTAAAGTACAAACAGATTAAGCTAGTTGCTGCTATTTATTTCGGTTTGAAGCTGTTTATCTTATATTTTGGTTTTAGTGCAGCCCCCCAGCCAACATTTCACATCATACGAGAGGTATATGATAGCGGAAATGCCCACGAATCGTTTGAAGCCGAACTGGACAAAGCCCTGGAAGCGAAAGTCGATTACATAATAATCGAACCAACTCGGCTGGGAGATGAGACCAGCCGCTGGATAACTGTAGGCAATTGCTTGCATAAGACGGCTGTAGTGTCGGGGTTGGCATCTATTATCTCAGGCATTCTTTGGCAGGACAGGCCAATTTTCAGCGCGCCAATGTGTGCAGTTTCGGTGTTTTGCACGGGTCTTTACACAGTTTCGTGGAACTACGATCCGTGTTGTCAGTACCAGGTAAGTCTACTTTATATGACAGTATTTCTAAATATAGAAGCATTAGTCCGCATGTGATAACATCATCTTAATTTATTCGCACATTTTGTTTCCAGTATGTACTTTAATATTTTTGCTTGTATTATTTCAGGTGGAGAGCGATAGCGTGAAGCTGTCAAAGCTACCTCTGGCCGATGTATCTTCACCAGTAGTTTTAGAATATTCAGAAAACACTAAAGCAAAGTACTTCCACCGCGGAGTTACATTACTATCGGCAGCATTCTGTGCATGGCAGATTTATAAGGCCTACAAGTAGCTCAAAGTAATATTTTACGATAAACATTTTTTGTCTCCATATTTGTTATTTGTAAGATAAGAGAAGGAACATATAGAATTAAAAGATTATGTTGTACAACTACAAGGCAGGTGTACACTTACCTTGTTTTTTTTTTTTAATTTGAATTACGATAACTTCAGTCCTATTCCTACTGCCGACTACGTATTTTGGCAAGTTTTAACTCTAATCTTTGGTTTGGAAATTTATTGTTTAACCGTGGTTTGATTGCGTTTAAATGTCGATTTAAATTTATTTCAAATAAATTGTTAAAAAAAAAACCGATCATTATTCGTTTCTTGTTCCATGTTATATTGTTATTTGAATAAATTTGTAGATGCTCCGTATTCAAATGGAAATTAAAGTATTTTTAAAATATTTTAGTGGTTTTAATTTAACCCTCTTATTCGTGTAATGCTGCCATCGTTCTAAGCTAATAAAAACCACAAAAGGAGCAAAACTTCTACAAAATGACACAATTGGAGGCATAAAATACCCATTGTGCGTTCCTAAGAGAATTATTCTGCATAGAAGCGTCAACGTGGCTAACCAAAGTTGGTCCAACTTAGCAGAGCTAAGGCCTTGTGGAAAGTGTTAGATCGGAAAAAAACTGGGGAAATTATAAAACTAAGCAGATCATGAATAGGAATAACGATAGGGATACTCTCTTGTCATTGCCTTCTGAGAGAGCTCGCTATGAGATTAGGATCATCGAAAAGCAATGTATGTAGACACTCCGATAAACTACACGTTTCGGATGATATTCCATATATGTTTTGTGAATGCTACTTTGTTTTTGCGCTAAAGTTAACTTAAAATACTAACAAATTCGTATAACAAAAGTAAGTAAGTTAATAAAAAAATCCGTTATTTGAGAAGTTTTATGGATTTTAATATTCGTTGGCATATCCTTTTGCTTTCAAAGCAGCTTTTTTTCTCGAAAGTGTCAAGTTAACAAGATTTTGTGTTATATTCGGACTCATTTTGCACCGTTCATCTTAAAGGGCACTTTTTAAACCATCTTTTGTCCATATATCGTGTTTTCTGATTTGTGGCTCAAGATACTTCCACGTTCATATCAAATAAAACACGCATTGGAGATCTAGATTGACAAATACGATAGGAAGGAATGTATGAAACACATACATATTCTTTCGACACTGACCGACAAAATCATTATCAAAGAAAATAGCTCAAGACTAGCTAACCAAGTAACTGATTGGAACTACTTTAGAGGCACTTGGAGGAACAGCTTATAAATGCTGCAGATGTGTTGAAATCTTTACGGAAGTAAATAATTTGACCAAGCTTGCGAGCGAACCCACACGGGTCAGACCTGGACATTCTGGACTTATTCCTTAGCTCCCACCGCGATAAATACACCATAAATGCATTATTGTCTCTAGGTTCGTCAGACCACTGTGTCGTACCGGCTAATTTCGCGTACCTTAACCACACAGTTAAAGAAGCAGCTTCTAAAAGATTAGTTTGGCAGTACGAGAAAGCCAACTGGGACGCCATTAACAGCTTCTTTTGGAGTTTTAGCTGGTTTAGCTTGTCGCTATGTTTCTTCGATAACGACGTGGATACGATTACAAACACAATTCTTCTCGGCATGAAATCCTTTATACCTTACAGAATAAAGTGTATCAAGCCAAAGGAAAACACGTGGTATGACTCGAGCTGCAAAGAGACTATCAGGTTAAGGGAGTTTAGATTTCGGTCCTTTAAAGCCGACCCAACAGAGGAGAACCGAAAAATATTTAAGCGAGCCAGAAATGATTGCAATTCTCTAATTCGCTGTGTAAAATTCTCCTTAGTAAAAGTTGTTAAAGCAGATACGAGTTCTTAAAAAAATTCAAATCTGGCGCCTTCGTTAGACCAATCGCCATAATTTTTAAAAAACAGAATATTGTAATTTTTAAAAAAGTTTCAAAAATAAAGGGCTTTTGTTACGATTTGTACAGCCACATCACTTATATCCACAGGTTTTATCTATCGCGTAGGTATCAATTTCTCATTTTTACAAGCGGAAGGGGTTGTTTTTATAGGCACTGTTCTGGAATAAAATATCCAATAGAATGCGTTGGGTCCATTATTTTTAAAAAGGACTTAATTAAGGAAAGCCATATCCGTATGTGAGCGTGTGTTGATAACACTTAAGATTTCTGGCATCTGATAAATCAGTTCATATGTACGTACATATATCACATTCGAAGACAATCTAAAAGCCCAGTTTTAGATTTTATAATCTGAGCAAGTGATTCATATGGCTGCCTTCCGTACATATTTCGTATTCATTGGAAGAATTGTGAGCGAAGTATGTATGTTCAGCAATTTTCAACTGTTTTAATGATAAATATTTGATACAGGTTTCATAAATATAACCACTGTTAACTCTCGACAGCTATGTTGACTCTCGACAGCTATGCGCGAAACATAAACTGTGCTGGAATTCTGCGGCTAATCTCCGATAGTGGTCAAAATATGTGTCCAGTTCGAATTTCGAGAGTGATCACCACGAATTTCAGCAAACCTCCGACGAAATCTCTCACAATATTATTGTTATTAAAACAAAGGCTCTTGCCTTAAGGCTTATTACGAAAATGGAATCCTATTTAGAAGACCAACTTTACAATGTTCTGTTTAGATCCATGATTTCCATCCCAATAAAAGCCTCGTCTGGAGTATCTTAAGGCAGCCATCTTGGTCTCTTATTATTTATTTTGACGATTAATGATGTTGATCGTATCATTGTAAATTCATTTATCTGTTTACGCAACTGAAATGCGCGACCTAGATGTTATCTGTGACAGAGAACTAAGTTTCCGTTCACATATTGTTAACATTATAATCCAACTCTTTCTTTGGCTTTATAAAGCACTGGTCTAAGGAATTCTTATGTCTTTAAACCCCTTTCCCTGGACTGATACCCTCAACTTTATACCCACTCAGATCAACTAAAACTTTTAAACCTATAGCCTCTCTCTGTTCGCCGTAAAATTTCCGACATACTCTTTGTCCATAAACATTTAGCTGGTAACATTGATAGCCTCTCTCTATCTCTCTTACCATTAACCCGCGTAATCTCTAATCTATAACCCTTTTTCGATTCAATACGTACTGAACAAATTACGGGGACCAGGAACCAATGTCTTGAATGCTACGTGAAGTCAACGATATGCATCTACTTTTTTATTTCCACCTTAACAAACTGTCGATTAAGAAAGCCATTTTTACGCTTACACCACTCATCGTATGGCTTCCACCCTTAGTTCATAATTATAGTTTTAAGGAATCCTGTTAGTTTTAAGGAACTTTGTTAGTTTTAAGTTTGTGCTTATACTAAGCTTTACCTAATAAATGTCCGAGGTTGACCCGTGCCTCAAATAAAAAAATAAACTAAAATTAAAAAGTCAACTCTCCGGGAGCTACTCCCAAGACTGTGTACACTTGCGAGTTTGCTCTCGAGAGCTACTTGAGAGCTGCTCGCAGCATTTTTACTCTCAAATGGACACCCACTTTAAAATTTACGTTAGTTATAAATTTTACCTGCACCACTTTTTCGCTCTCACTGAAGATTTCATCGCTGCAGTCCTGGCCTGATGTATCGATACTTACTCTCAATTTTAAAGTAGACCTGTTTTTCTTTATACCGTTTGTTTTGTATATAACATTAAAGACCTCGTACAGATTATGATAAACATAAATGTTCCTGTTTTAGGTATAAGGATTAGTCACCTTTCCCCGATATTTATTAGACAAGTTCAAGGTCATAATTTCTGCAATTACCTTACCTTTGCGCCGAAAGTAATTAAGTATCTTGAGTATATGTACTCGTATATGTACATATAAACATATGTATCATCATCATAGTTCTCAATCAAACATACATAGTATAAACAAAACAGAATATTATTATTCTCGACAGACAAACACTTCAGTAGGTAATTCCCAAACAACGGCATGCACGCTGTCACCAAAGGCAGTCTTTTTTTTTAAAGTATGCATTATGATGTTATAAATCTTTCATCAGGTCGGGGAAATGAGCATGGTAGGCGTGCAGCGTAAACAAAATAGTATAGTAGGTATGATTTTGATTACAGCACACATTCATGGGAACATGCATTATCTTATCATGGAGAGAGGCATTCACTTCAGAGCGTCTACCGCCTGCGCTAATGTTGGATAGGGAATTGGTGGGGTGTTATGTACTTGTTTTACAATTAAAAACGGTTCAAGAACTCAACTCTTGTGATCAGTTGAATTGTCTCAACGGAGCTTGGTGCACGTCCTTTAAAAAAAAAGTGATCTTCCCTGTTTAAACTATTTTGCTGTGGTATTTCTTAATTTCGTTTCGAAATTAAAATATGAGTATCGCGTTCATCGGTTTCGCGGATCACAACTTTGTTGTAAGCGTGTGAAGTGTGAAGCTTGATGCGATAAAGCGGGTCCATATTGTCTGAGATTCCGATACTAGCTGACGCTAAACGATCATTCTGGTTGTAGAAGGAAATAAAAAGCCTAATTGTCCTATAAATGTGCTCTGGATGGAGATAACTAACAATAGTCACTAAGACCGAAGCACGTCATCATTAATCAATTTATTTGTATCACAACTGACCTCTTTTTAATAGAGCGGCATTTTTCCAGTAGTTTCGTTATTTTTGGTACAAGCTGCATATAATGGAAGGTAAGTGCACCGTTTGGCCTAGTATAAGATATACATACATATGTACATATGTATGTGCATATGTATGTACTTACATGCATGCAAATATTAAATTACTGAAGTTGGTTAATAAAACTTGTGGAGGGTACATGACTTTTGTTCACAACTATCATTTATTATGTATGCCCATGTATATGAGAATGGATATTTATGTGTTCTTATGTACATACATATGTACACTTCTCATTATGTACATATAAATACATAAGTACATAAAATATGTATGGTACGACCTTTGCAAATTAAGCTAATGATAAAAAAAACCAAACTGAACGCTTTATAAATTAATTAGTTTGTGAGTTGATCTGTACAAACAATTCGCAGAGCGTTTATCGGCCTTAAAAAAGCCTGTGTGTCAGTTTAAAAGTTTTCAATTAAATTGACTAAAAATATAATATAAAAAGTACAGTAAAAGAAATGTACAATTACAAATATTTGGCGCTACAGGTCCGTATGGGCATTGCCACTAAGGAAACAAATTTCCATCCATAATTATAATTGAAAAATCAAACGACTTAAAAATTACCAATACATTCTAAGGCTGAAAACGTTGATAAATCAAAAAAAAACATACAGTCGCTTTAAGACCACTGTTGTTTAGTTTCATAAATATTTCATTGACAACTAAATTCCATAGCAGGGGGAGATTACACCTCCCTGCAGTGTACCTCTAGAGATGGCTACTTGAAAATGAATGCTGCCAAGTTTGGTGTCTATGTATAAGCCTACTGTTAAGCATACTCACAATTCAGTTTATGAGAGTATGGTTGACCTTAACTAGATATCTTTTTACTGCACAGATTTTTACATCATCGCCTTCAATGCTTAGAAATGCAGCAAGTGTGTATTCTTTCGTCTGTAGGGATTTATCAATAGCACTTACCACGTTGAGGACCAATGCTTAGTATGTATGCTTAAAAAGTATGGAGATGGTATCTACTTGCTACTCGACTTTTCATTTTTTATTTTATTGTTTTTTTTTTTTTTGTAATAACCTTCTATTTGGAAAACCACCAAGCTGACAGTATATTACCCTCCCTCTTGGTAATTTTTTAATTACTTATTTACCACCCCCTTGATTATTTTCGAAACGAAATCTCAGAGACGTTGGATCTGTCAACTAGGAATTCGTGATCTTGAGATATTCAGAAAATTGGATTTGACTTGACTTCTTTAGTAAACATGAATACGGAAGCATCACATGATTTCCAACATGTGAATGCGAATTTCCTGATTTTTGTTCTTTCATCCCAGTTTCAGAATTTTAAGTGCAACGTTCTTCAAATAACTCGCTTGGAGGCTTTAGGACTTAAAATATATATGTATACACTAATTTGTATAACACTTTAGTATAATGATGCTGATGCTACATATGTGAATATATTGTGTGCGAACTAGATAAGAATTATTCACAAGAGAATCAAAACAAATATTTTATCACAGATAAGAAGAGTTGAACGAAAACTTTACACCTCAATCCAAGAACAATAATTCAGTTTGATAAGAAGCAATGGACCCAAATGAATGTGTACAATGCCTCACTTTCTAACGAATCGAAGTGTCGGTGGATTGGTTTCATATTTCTCTATAAATAATTTTAATATCGTAGCACCAATATCATTTCTCTTAAAATTTGCATTCGGCGTAAATATATACAATAGATTAAATATTACTCATTTTAAAGCGGCACAAGTTCACGAATCTGGATCTGGTAACTTCGATTCGCCCATTATTGTTACGATAGATGCAAATGAAAAGACTCCTCTTTTGGGGAAGTCTTACAAGCAGAAATCAGCGTTGAGACAGGATTACAAGTTTCCAAATGCCAGTGGATCAAATGTAATAACGTACTGCAATGTCCAAGTACTTGGCATAGTAGTATTATTGGTTGGAGGTATTACTATAGCCTCCTATCTCATGATCGTGGAATGTAAGCAGTCCAATACGATAATCAAAAGAGTAAAGAAATTTAATATTTATGTTTCTTCATTTAAAGCTCGTCTTCCATCAGTAAGTTTCTCCTTGGACCTGGTAAATCGCGATGTATGGACACAGGCAAATATCCCTCTGGGAAAGCTACTTAACGAAAGTAAAATCTTGCACGTACTATTGGTGCATACTGGCGGCGATGTGTGTACAGAGCTTGATAGTTGCACAGATATTCTCAGAAATATGCAGGTAAATATTAACGTTTTCAACAAAACGTTCCCAAATTTAATATAAAATTCATTATTTCTTTAGAAAGCCGCAGGAAGTGCCAAAGCTGAGATTCCCTACAATTTTCTTATCGGCGGTGATGGTCAAACTTACGAAGTGCGAGGTTGGAATTATGAGAGCGGATTCAATCTGCTGCCACAACAGTCGTCTTTAGTAATTGGTTTCATTGGTAAGTTTTAGCAACGAAGTATATACAAACCAAAAATAAAAAATAAAAGAGCTAGCTACAGACGCAAATCACTGAATCCAAGTTACATAACCGTCATTAAAAGTGATTTTCTTCTGTCGACATTACTGTTTTCCTCGTTTTCACCTTTTCACACATCAGTGGATCGAATAAATAATATTACAATAAATTTGTAGGCAATTACACCTCTGTTGCACCGACTGACGTGCAATGCACCAGTGCCCTGTCGGTGATTAATGAATCTATGCAAAGGAAAAAACTTCACAGCTCCTACCAAGTGTTTGGCCTCAGGAACCTATCAATTTCTCATTTTGACGGCGAAGCGCTGTTCAATCGTATCTCAAAGTGGCAGCGGTTCGATACTTTATTACATGTTCTATAAACTACATGCATACATATGTATAATTTTCAGTTTTTGTGAAATAAATTTCGTATTGTCATTTTAGGATTGAATGATGTGTTTATTTTCTACAAAAGGGTTTGTGAATTCAAGGGTAAAATGAACAATGAAAGGTTCTTTATCTTAATTTAGTCGATGAACTGGCTGAAATACTTCCTTTTTAATTTAAGTTTATCGCAGATTGTCAATCAATTTCAAGTTTACGGAAACTCCCAGCCATCGATTCAAAATGGGCTACAAAGTTAGTGCCGATTTGATTAGATTTATCTCCATTTCGGGTGGTGGAAATTCCCTGATCACTTAATAGTTTCATACGATCCAATGATAACAACGCGTCCCGTTTCTTAGCCAGCTCCAGTTTCCACGATTCGATCATTTCACTCATAGGAACGCTACCGCCCAATTCCAACGGAAGACAATCTGTATCTACGTTCTTATGTAAATCTTTTTCATTGACATAACAATTTAGACGATTCTTAATTTTGGTACTAACTCTCGTCTTGACAAAGTCAATCAGCCATTTAAGCGACGGTGGAACGTTGACTATGTGAATTTCTTTGTGTCGCAATGGTATAGACTGTTCGCCCCATTTAAAAACTCTAGCAAAATCTGTGGGATTCCAATTGGTAATATGCGCTGTTGTAACGCCAGAGAAGTCTCCGACATGTGTTAGGCCGAGAATTTGATTTTCATGTTCCTCCATTAAAGTTTCGTATGTAATAAAATGTGCCTTTGCTTGCTCCTCACTAGTATATATTTTTGGATTGAAGTGTCTCGCGTTTATTATTACAACACGACGTCCGAACTTGTCACGTATTGGTGAGGTAAAAATGTAACCAGCCGATATGATTTCGTTCAGTCTTGGCCCCAAGAAATCCAGTTCATTTGACATCTGAGGAAACGTTTTCCGCAAGTTCAAGTACTTAAGCAGGGTTTGTTGAGCCATGGGAATGCTGAATTTTTTTACACGCAGAAACCGTAATAAAAATAAGTCATCCATCCGCGTATCTTGAATATCCTCGTTTTTCTCAATCCATTTTTTGAGTTGTTGCAGGCATTGTTCTCGAGTGAATTTATCTTCACGGAGTTCTTTCTTTGCTAGTTTTAAAAGGGTTTCCGATAGTTGTGATTCGTTGAATTCACCCTCGATTGGATTAGTGATTTCCGACTCGATTATCAAATCGGAGATGGAATCACGGGTTGACCCCATGATAATATCTGAAAGTAAAAAAAAAAAATATAATGCGTGTAAGTCATACCAACAAAATTAAAACAAAGACGATGTCTCTTGCTCGAGCTCTTTATTCCAAATAAAACTAACTGAGTGACAATGATAACTATAATAATAATGCATAACAGGATTGATACATTATGTAAAGAGTCATGAAATAACGAAAGAGCATGCGATCATAGGATGATACGATTCTGTACTTTGTAATGCTATTTGCAATGTACATATATATTAAAATACTGAATGTATGTACGTGCGTTTCATGTATAGGGTGATCAATTTATGAACATTGAAGCACATTTTAAATAAAACAAGTGAATCTCTTATAACTCGATCGTCCTGTAAATAAATCGTCCTCGATTTAGTAGAACAAGCACCTACATGCATTTATCTTACATCAATTATATAAAAATTAAAATTTAAGTTAGCTACGTAATAACGAAATTACTAAATATACATAATAATTTGATTGTCGTTTTGTTGTTTAAATTTATATATATGAAATCATATTAATAAAGAACCAGTTAATATAAAAATATCTTTTATTTATAGAAATCAAATGTTGTACTGTTGAAAATAATTTTAAAATATGAATCGAAATTAAATATCAATATGTGTGAACGATTCTTATGCGGTTATATAAGGTTTCATGTTTTCTGGAGATGCTACTCCTTCATATGGAACACAAGAGATTTGTAGATTTTCTATATCTTTTATTAAGTATCTATCATTTTGAAGAGTTTTAATGATCTCGAATGGACCCTTGTATTTGGCAAAAAGTTTTTTATTACTGCCAGGAGTATTGACTACATTTTTTATCATGACATAATCGCCAACGTTATAAGTGTGTGGTTTCTTATGACGTTTATCAAAATAAAGTTTATTGGCCTCTTGACTCTGGAACGTTTTCTCGTTTGTCTTCTGCCTCACTGATTCTAAATTCGTATGCCCTTCGGTAATAATATTTCGCTCTAAATACTCTCGAATGTTATCATTTATCACCCCCTTTTGTGCAACACCAAAGAGTAACATGCTTGGACTGAAACATGTACTCTTATTATCGAGATTGTTAAGAGCAAATTCAATTTTATTTAGATGTTTGGTCGGTGCCGTGAAATAAAGCCAAATGAAATAAGGCCAAATTTGAAAATTTGGCCTTATTTCACTTTGCAATAGTGAAATAAGGCCATATTTCACTTTACCAAAGTGAAATAACGCCAATATGGCCTTATTGCGCTTTGGGCTCTGTTGGCGGCCATTTGGTAATTTTGCTTACTCGAACATTAGTCAAATTTTGCTTTATGTCATTTACATATATGCGTAAAGAGTGGAATATCTATGGGGTCAGCATGCAACCCGTGCTTGGGGTCAGTGTTGAATTTGGGGTAGGTACGAGGTTGGGTATATACAAAGATTCTTTATATCCGTGTTTCACATGTTTCGCATGAATTTAAGGAAACTTTTCAAGAATTCAATCATGTTTTGCATGGATTTAAAGAAACTTTGCATATACCCAACCTCGCACCTAACCCAAATCCAAAAGTGTTCCCAAGCAGGGGGTGCGTACAGTTACTGGCATGGGATTGGTTAGATTAGAGTGGAAATGTGTTAAGCTTATGACAGCATATGCAAATTGTTGAGGCAAAAGAGCGTAATATTTTTGTGGTACTTAGCGACGGTTCGTTTACTTCGACCGCTAGAGGCACCACCATCGATTTCCTCAAGTGATAGTACTATTAGTTTTATATACAATGCTATAGGTCAAAAAATAGGACTCCAAACATTTAATCAGTTCATTTGTGCTGGTACTCCTAACTGCATATAATTTCGTATATTATGAGAAGCCATCAACAATTAAAAATATATGCTTCTTAGCATTCCGCACAGAGGAAGGCAATGGACCGTAGTGATCAACGTGAATGGTCTCAAAAGGTTTGTCTCCTTTAGGAATACTATGTAAAACACCTTCTTTCTTGCCAGTTGATGGAGAAAAGTGAATGCATTTTAAGCAATTATTCACATAGTTCTTTATTTTTACTTTCATAAAAGAAAACCAACACGTCTTTTTCAAAAAATTGTAGCACCTGTCTACACCAACATGACATAGACCATCGTGACGTGTTTGAATAACATTCCTTTCCATCTGTGGAACATAAAATAATACTTTCTTCTTAATCTTGCGATATACTAGCCCATTTACTACATAGTTCATAAGCAGGGCTTTCTCTTTTCTCCAACATTCCTACCAATTGCCTAATGATTGGATCTCTTTGCTGCGATGCCGCAAGTGCATGCTTAAAGGAATCGGTCTCGACGACTAAAATGTTATGAGATCTGCTAAGAGCATCAACATGCTTCATTCTCTTACTGTCTCTATGCTGTGGCACGTTTCGAATAAAATAATATTGGGTGTAAAAGATTATCTTCTTGTCGTTGCAATAAAACGGCCCCAAATCCCAAGTTGCTTGCATCACAATGCAACTTACTATCTGCATTTGGATTATAAATGTTTAATATCGGTGCATTTAGTAGCTTTTGTTTTAATGCCTTAAAAACAAAGATTTCTTCTTCACCGATGCATCCTTCTTCAAGAGATCATACAAAGGTTTCGAGACAATAGAAAAATCCTGTATGAATTTTCGGAAATATGAACACAAACCCAAGAATGAATGTAAACATTTAATATTAGCAGGCATTGGAAAATCAAAAACTGCTCTTAGCCCATCAGAATTTGGTCCTATATCACTTGCAGACACTTCGTATCCTAAATAAGTTATTTTTTCCATCATAAACAAACATTTGTCAAACCGTAGATGAAAATTACTCTTTGATACTACATTCATGACCTCTTTCAAAATTCTAAAATGTTCTTCCTTTGTTGCCGTTGCAACAAGCAAGTCATCAATGTAAACTAGAAGTTTACCGGAATTTATAAGACTTTTAAAAATTGAATTAATGTAACGCTGAAAGACAGAAGGTGCGTTTTTAAGCCCAAATGACGTTCACAGAAACTCAAAATGTCCTAATGGTGTTATGAATGATGTGTACTTTGCCGAATCTGCTGACATTTTGACGTGCTGAAAGGCGCTTTTCATTTCATCTAAAAGTGAAAAGTACATTTTACCACGGAGTCTGTTTAAGTAATCTTCTATTAAAGGAATTGGAAAATTGTCTTTCAGCGTTATTTTGTTCAATTGACGAAAGTCGATACAGAGACATAATTCGCCAGTTTTCTTTTTCGCCAAAACGATTGGTGATGCAAACGGTGAGTTACTCTCACGAATAATTCGATACTTTACCAAATCGTCTAAGTTCTTTTGTAATTGTAACTTATGGGCATATGGCAAAAGTAAGTTAACGTTATTTTCATCTCAAAGTCAGATCTGTCATCTATAAAATTATTAACTTAATTTCTCACTTGAATTTTCTCGTCGTAGCTTAAGTTCTCATTAATGTTTAAACAAACGGTTTCATCGCTATCATCGCATACATTGATATTTAAAATTTCAGAAACGTTATTATCTAAATATGTATCTTTTAAACTATCCCTTTCAGAAATATCATTTTTATCTTCTTGTTTAAGTTTTTTTAAAAAGTAAAAAGTCTCTTCCTAACACTTTAATATTTTTCATAGTTTCATCTTTAACTACATGCAAACAAATATTAACGTAATCGCTATATAATTTAATCTTACAGAATACCTTACCGAATATTACTAGCCTACTATTATTTATACCTACGAAATCATGCACTGAATGGTCTAACGATGTCATCAAATAAGGGGCGATGTATCGTTGCTGCATAAAGCTTATTGGGCTTCCAGTATCGATCATCATCATTACATCCATTTTGAAGTTGACAGTTTCGCACTCCTCGTTCAGGAAAGCATACTCGAACACTCCATGGAAATCATGCAAAAATGAAGACGTTTGACTTTCCTTTGCTGGTTCGGTAGTATGAAGTACCATAACTGAAGACGATTGCTGAGAATTTCTTGCGATGTGTCCCATTTGTCCACAAATGAAGCACGAACCTTTCTCTCTCCGCGGTTTCGGACAATTAGTGGTGATATGTCCCCCTTCGTTGCAGTTATAACACTTCACGGTGACGGCTGGAACTCGGACTTCATTTTCTCATACTTCCTCAGGGTGTTCTTCAGCTCCGCAATGTTATTGGCTGTAAATTATCTCTGTTTCTCTGTTTATTATATATGGAGTCAGGGATACCTTTAATTATGTAGTGTATGACGGCCTGCTCTTCGATGTCTGATGCCGATGCTATTTCCTGCATGGTAAGAATATACTGCTGGAAGTTCTCTTCCTTGTGTTTCTTCCGACTTTGTAAAGCATTGTGAACATCCGTTGCTATTGTGTGTTGGTAGAATTCTGTCAGTAAGGTTGTCTTTTACTCGCTCCACGAGCGGCATGATGTAGACCTCAAGAATAACTTGGCTGTATCTTTTAGTAGTCTCTGGGCGTAAATAAATCACCCTGATTCGTTTAAATTGTAAATCAGTTTTGAATCATCGAAGCTTTGAATCCACCTCGTAATTGAATAATTATAGTCTCCAGAAAAAGTTTGCAGGGACTCCTCAACATCCCGAAAAGTATATGAAGATTTGATTTCATCAGGACTATGCAATTCCGCCAATCTCTTCTGCAGAAAAATTATCTCTTCCTTTTGCTTCACCATTTCACGCAAGCTTTCTAGCTGTTGTGAAACTAAATTCCTCTCCTCTTCAGCGTCATAGCAATTGTCTTCTATGTAATTACCACCAAAAATATTACGAGGGAACAACTTCGATTTTCATCTAGTCATCCTCAAAGTGGACTTAACACCATTCGTGGACAGTCCCATTTCACACAACTTATCGTTTAGTTCTTGGGTTTTTGCAATTTGCAATTTCCATTTCAGTAAGATCGAAAATTTGCAACCAATAAATTTAATCAACGTACAAAAAAACGTTCAGCATACATAAGAAAAAAAATCGCGTTTGAACTCAATCCCACTTCTGATTAATTGTAATTCATACCAACAAAATTAAAACAAAGTCGATGTCTTTTGCTCGAGCGCTTTATTCCAACTAAAATTAACTGAGTGACAATGATAACTATAATAATAATGTATAACAGGATTGGTACATTATGTATAGAGTCATGAAATAACGAAAGATCATGTACCTTGTAATGTTATTTGCAATATATATATTAAAATACTGAATGCATGTACGTGCGTTTCATGTATAGGGTGATCAATTTATGAACATTGAAGCACATTTTAAATAAAACAAGTGAATCTCTTACATGTGATTCAACTTCTTAAAGTTTAAAATTGAATAAATAATAGTACTTAGTTCTTTGTGGAATCAATGCAATAGTTTTGTACTTATAAAACATGCAGAAAGCTACAATTCATCTGGAATGGATCGTATAATACCCTATCCCTCGTACATACATACATACATATCATATCCCGCTCTACTTCGACAGCGAGGAAGCAATATCGAAATAAAATCAATGCTTGGGAAGAAGCTCTTCATGATAGTAGCCTAAGGTTCTTGGAACACAGCACAAGGTTACGCACTCCTGAGTCCCTGGACATCAGGATATAACAGGTGATGAGAAGCCCGAAGTGAGTAGAAAAGGTTCCGAATCCACATCAGAACAAGCCGACAATTCAGTGTTCATCCCACTTTGCACACTGAAAATCGAATCAGGGATCATTGTCCTAAGAGAGGCAAAGATCAGATGGCCCTCCCTAGACACTATCGATAAAAGAAGGACCGAAAGGATTATGCAAAAGGATAGGAGATTCCTTTCTACCCTGATAGGAGTTAATATGGGGCATAACAATCTGCTGTATCATGTGAAAAAACTAAGACCAACGTAGTAAGACTTATGTCGTGTATGTGGACATGAGGAAGTCAATAAGTATACAATCCACTTCCTCTGTGACTGTCCAGATCTCATCCACCTCAAATTTGATGTTTTCGGGTGACACTTCTTCCATGACCTAGAAGCAATACCCAGAAGACCACTGAAAGACATCTTGAACTACATCAAATCAACTGGATGGTTTGCTTGTTCACAAGAGTAAGAATCATATTTGTAGAACAAAGTTTAACGAATGGGCCAGGAACACCTCCCTCTCTGGGTATTGACCTGTAGATAACATCCACCTCGCCTACCCACGTATCTAACCTAACGACTGGAATGACTGTATGTCGATAACGAAGCACGATTGTTCCCTTACCGCTACCAATAATGAATTTATGTCTTCCGGTGCTAAGAAGCACGTTAAGGCCATTACAGCGGAGTACAGAAAACGCAGATCCGCTTTCCACAACCTCAAACGACTTGAGGAAAACAGTTTGGTTTGACTGCAACTAATCGCTTGCAACGACGAGAGTGCAGTTGACTTTGAGCTGTGGGCGGGTGCTAAGCTTGAGGTCGGGAGCAGGGATGAATTCCCACTCAGACGAAGGGCATATGCCTGTGTTCACAAGGAGCCTAGCGAACCTCTGGATATTCTGCTTCTGCTTCTGAGAAAGAAATTACAACTAGTAATTGGAGAGTAGTCAAATCGAAGGTAGTGAAGAACAGTGGTAGATCTATTACCGTTCTATTAAAATCGGAATCTCTTGCTCCTCTAAAAAGTAAGTATACTGAGGTTAGATACTGTTTGAAGATCATCCGATTTAAAATCAATGAGCAAAATGAGAAACACGCACCTTGATCGGAGTCCGATGTTTCTTCGTCATTCGATGACCCGTCTTCTGATTCAGAGGATACGGACGCTACTGTGATAGAGTCATCTGGCTAAATCGACATCTTCCATGACACACATAATCCAGGAACCTTGGATTAGCAATAATAAAATAACCGGTTTAAGAACAAAAAGTACAAACTTCTACATGTTAACTGTGAAGGTAAACTTAGAACCTGCAAATTAGCAAAAATTAATATGAATATCTTTCTTTTGTCATCTTATGTATAGTGTCTCTGACTTCAGAGTGGTGAATGTTGAAATTTCGCCCGAGAATCTGTATGGATGGCATCGACATACATGGCCTACGACGATATACAACAGGTGATGAGGGCGAAAGGACAGACAAAACAACAGTGCTCGGATGCGAGGCAAATTCTCACCACACAATCTGGGATAGCAGCATAAAAAGTTAGCGAGTATTAGATATTATTTTAGTTACTAACACTTCCGAAATCAAAACTGTAACAGAACGCCAACGTCAAATATCAAAATAAACAGAACTTCGAAAACAAGATTTAGTTGTCTCTGTCGAACCGCAGCTTGTGTCTCTCTCGGCTGTGATATGCCGCCAAAACCTCGTTTTGCGCGGCTTTATTTTATGCCGCCTTTCTTTCTTTATGGTGCCTTTCTAAGTCATGCCCTACTAGTAGATATAAAAAGGGTGATAATCCCCCATCTGAACTGAACATACAGAGAAAGAAAAGTAGGAAGCTCTTCAATCGGGTTAAAACGACCAAGGAGCCCTCAGATTGGAATAATTATAAGTGGAGTCTTAATGACCTCAGAACAAAGATCAGAAGTACGAAGCTAAAAAAAACTCTCGAATCACCAATAAAAATATCTATGAGTATTGGTTAAACAAGATCGCAGCTGTATGGATGAAGAATCACAATATAATCACAATAAAGCATATTCTGGGTGAATACTTCTTCGAGGTACTAAAAGATATTGCCGATTCAGATATCAATAAAATCTGAAAGCTCGTCCAAAAATCAAAGTGACTCTAAGAGTAACGGAAGTGACCTGGTCGTGTGATAACACAATGGATTTTTCCTGATTCAATTAAATTGTCATTAACACACATAACGAAAATTTAAACCCCTTTCCTTTAAGGTGACCAAAAGTTTGTCTTTTGAAAACAATAATTTCCATTCTGTTATAATTTATAATAATACCAAAATTGAAATTTAGTGAGTACAGCATACGTGACTTGAATACCAGCAACCACTTATGTACACGTTGCAATGTAGAAAACTGTCCAAGACATCTTGAATTGAACGGTCCTAAAGGTAATTTCTAATCCATTGAAGCAAAGATTCATCGAAACCAACTTGGTGCCAAACTTCCAATGAACCTTTTGCAACAAAAACCGTACTGCTGGTCATCGACTTTGAAGAAAAGGGACGGATGTAGTATATAAGAGCACTTGTTCGTAGTTGGAGGAAGTTGGAGGCAGTAGAAAAAAGAATATCCGCGGGCGGACTAAACATCTTCTCGCGAAGAGTCCAGAATGACAGATGAAAAACTTGCGAATAGGTTTTGTGAGTCTGGTACTTATGTAAGCATATTAAACATGCTCAATTATAAGTAAGTGATCAACGCAATTTGGTAATGTAGAGCTTGCAACGAAGTGAACTAAACTAACTTACAAACTAGGACCTAAGACTTATTCAAGCTAGGGAGAATGATAAAGAAGATCGAGTTTAAAGCGGGAATTGCTGCGGTTGAAGTCGAAAACGAAAAGGTTTGAGTTAACTTTCCGCAACAGTGGAGAAATTGGGTAGGTAAGTAATATTTTGCATTGAGAAAAAGGAACATAAAGAGACATACAAGGACAGCACCGACGATGTAAGGGGTTTTCAATAGGGACATAACAATTTTGTATTTTAATACAAACGCACCTTTTAACTGTTGTATGATCTGTCAATGTCACAACGTCAGTCAGGGTTTATATTTTTATTATGATAAAATTCACAACCCAGAAACATTTGCAAATTATTAAAAATTACTACCGAAATTTTGAGTCGGTGGTGGCAACTTTAAGAGCGCTTACTCTAATTTTCAGTCGTAATAATCGTCCAACTAGATAGGCTGTGCATGCTTTAGTGGATAAATTGGAGTCAACTTATTCACTATTGAATATTTCTGTGCCAATGAGACAACGCACCGAAAAATCGCAGCCGTAAGTGCCTTAGTTCAAAATCAGTCGATTCCATGCTGTTCACAGGAATTGAAAATCTCTGTCTCAATTATGTCTAATTTTCCAACACCCTTACAAGATCAAATTAACTCAAGAACCTCTTGTTCATTTGAAACGCCGAAACTTCTCCGATTGGGCTCTGCAAAAGTTTGAAGAAGTCACGAATTTCATCGAAAAATCATCTTCAATGATGAAGCTTAAGGCTTAATGGCTTTGTTAAACCCCTGTGTGCTTTAAGAGACTCCATTGCATTTTTTCGTTGATGAAAATAATCGCCCTATTACGATCAATGGAGTTCGGTATCGTGCCATGTTGGAAGACTATTTTGGATGGATGGATATGACATCAGTGATATGTGGTTCCAACAGGATAGTGCCACATGCGATACAGATGGTCAAACAATTGATCTACACGGTAATCGTGTAATCTTGAGAAATGGTCCAGTCGAATGGACACCTGGAATTTTCATTCTAACCTCGAAATTAAGTGTACTTTACTTAGGGCCGATTTCACTAAAAATGGATATTCTCGAAACGGCTGTAACGATTTTGATATTTTTATACGTGAGTATAATATATGAAGAATATAACCCATATGCCAAGATATGGCGAACCAAATGTTGAAGGTGCTCTCACTTTATAAAATTTTAAAAAATGTAATATTTTGACCAGAATTGGGAAGAAGTGCAAGGCAAAATTCATAGGCAGTAAAATTCTATTTCTTTTCTTTAAAATTCTTTGGGAGTGTTTTTTTGCAAACAAATATTTGTTTAATAAAATTTCGCATAGGTATGACATCCGTTAAAAGTTATCTCGGTAGTGCCCTTAACAATGCGGAATGCCCAGCCCACTTTACAAGGCCTCATGTATAAGAAAACGGATAGAATTTCATTTCTATCGTTTCAGACTATTCGCTTTGACAATTTTACTTGAACTGCAATCCTCAATAATCTGAAAACCTTCAGCATAAAGGTGCAAGTATGTTCGTACGACCCAGTCGTGTACTTTAATTTTGTTGGTTATTCAAAAAGTAAATTGAAACAAAACATTGGAGGAAAGCTATACAAATGTGTCCATAGTACGTTCCTCTTATAATATACATACATACATACTAATAGTATACAAACTGATAATTATTCTAAGGCATTAAATAATTTTAAAATAATAGAAAAATATTTTGCGGACGAGGAGGAGCGCAATCATATGCTGAAACCGTATCACAAGCAAACAAACAGCCTAGTGTTGTGGCAGACCCAGCCTTCTCTATTATTCTCGCGAAACTTGAGCAGCAAACCAAGATTAACAACACCATGCCCACCAACATAAGATATTCTCAGATTGCTTAAGTAATAAGATTAAAAAAGAAATTCAAGATCTAAAAAAAAGCGGCTTAACAGCCGAAAAGAGCACAAACTATTCGCTTTGGAAAGCTATGAAAAGCGTAAAAAAACCACAAATACAATCACCGCCAATCAGAAAAGACAATGGCGAGTGGGCAAAAGATGGTTAAACATCTGACAACTTTAGAATAAAAGGTGTGCCGCTAACTGAACTTTGCAAGGTAATAAAAAAACTGAAAAATAAATAAGCTCCTGGTTTTGATTTAATAACCGGACAAATCCTAAAGCAATACACAAAGCACTAATTAAACTCCTACATGTCTTAAACGCTTCGCTTAGATTGCTACACGTTCCAGATGCGTGGAAGGTAGCAGAAGTGATAATGGTTCCGAAACCGGGAAATCCTAAAGACAAAAAATCTATCGCTCCTTCCAATAATATCAAAGGTATTTGAAAGGCTCCTATTGAAACGCATCCAACCGGTTATTGAAGAAAACGACTTATACCTGATCATCAATTTGGGTTTAGAATCAAGCATTCCACAATTGACCAGGTTTACAAAATAACCGATGCAATTGAAAAAGCCCTAGAAGGAAAAAGGATTTGCTCTAGCGCTTTTCTTGACGTTTCCCACGCCTTCGACAAGGTTTGGCACGATGCACAGTGTGGTTCAAATCTAGCTGGACAAAATTATGAAATCATGTTGGATCGACTTCTTGTTTATATATTTGTTTCTTAATGAGTTTAAATAGATAAATGGTCATAAAAAAAAAATTTTTTTTTTTTTAGTTTGAAATTTTTATAAAAAAGTGACAAAAAATCAGTTTACATGGTTAAAAGAAAAGACATTTTTAAAACTTGAACATTTTTTTAAACATTTTTAGGTATGTCTTGAAGATTGTATCTGTCTATTATTAAAGCCAAAACCACGTCTTAGCGATATATTTTGGCCATTTTTTCTCAATTTTCAAAAATGTCTTTTCGCGACAAAGGAGTAAATCATTCTGGAAAAGTGAAAAAAATTGTATGGCCGTCGCAAAAACACGCAAGATGTTTTTAGTTTGCCTTAATGAGAACACTATACAGAATGACATAAATGTAGTTTCACACCGGAATTATGCGGAATAATTAACTTTAAGTCTACTTGAAAAACAACAATATTTTATTTTTTTAACTTTTTGACCTTCCCACCAATTTTTTTGTTTTTAAAATAGTTGCAATGGAAATTATTAAAAAAAATTTTTTATGTTTTACCTTAAAATAACGCTTAATAATAATAAAAATTATAACAATAAAATCACCATAGCGTTTTAAATCATCAACCAAACTCACACAAAAAATACGCTATTCGGTGTTATCTCTTTGCACCTGTTGACAACAGCTAACTTTCAAGCTTAGTTTTCCCTAATCAGAGATAAAAACAAAACATGAATTACAGTTGCCTATTGTATTGAGAAGCTGAATACATGATTTAAAGTCAACTGGCTAAACTTTGATTTTTTTAATTTTGTCCAGCTAGATTGGCGATTCACCACACTGTGCGATGGCTTGAAATACAAGCTAAGACAGGTCCTGCCGGAACACTTAAATAAGATCTTAGAATCCTACCTTCAAAATATATTATTTCGTGTTAAACACGAAACTGAATACTCCGAGTTCAAGGAAATCGCCGCCGGAGTTGCGCAAGGAAGTGTCCTTGGTCCAATTTTATTTTTGATAACACTCTTGACATACCCCAAAATGAAGGCACCGTAGTAGCTACGTTCGCGGACGATATGGCTATTTTAGCAACAGATAGTTCAATTGAGTCAGCAACTGAAAAACTCCAACAAGCTTTGGATAAAATCTGACTGGACAATACATTAGAGCATTGTTCTTAACAAGACCAAATCGACGCATGTTAACTTCACATATAAGAAAATAAACAATCTACCCGTTTTTATTAATTCGGTACAAATACCATATGCAATTGAATTTAAGTATCTAGGGATGACATTAGACGCGAAGCTCAAGTGGAAAACGCACGTTAAAAGGGAAATGTATTGGCTCCTTGGAAGATATTCCAAGCTAAGTATACATAACAAACTGCTTGTATATAAACAAGTGCTTAAGCCTATATGGACATACGGCATACAACTCTGGGGTTTTACTAAAGCAAGCAATAGAGAATTTATTCAATCATCCAAAATAAAGTGATAAGAGCAATCGTGAATGCTCCCTGGTATGTACATATATTAGAAACAATGATATACAACGGTTTAAAGAACGAAACCGTTCGATCTAGCGCAATAAGAAGCAATCGCATATAATGACGGTATTAGCAGATGATTTTGCTGAAAATCTACCTGCCTCACGCGAATATTATTTAAGCTTAAACTACTTGTTAAGGAAACTTAGTTGTAGAAAACAAAACAAAAACATACATAAAAGCTACAATCCGTCTGGAACGGATCGTATGCTACCCTATCCTCCATCCTATTGAGCCCCTATAAAGTGGGCGTGGCCGTATTACAAAAAAAGACAGGAACGAAGTCAAAAAATTGAATTTCTTTCTCACATATGTTTCTGACGATTAAAAAGTGGCCATTTTTTCCTCACCGCGTTCCTGTACTTTTTTGTACATTTGGCTCTCACTCTTAGAAATTTGACAACAAACAGACCTAATAATTCATTTCGTTCTCTTAAATTCGTTGTATAAATATGTACATATACAAATAAAGTTTACAGTTAGAACTATTACTTCAAATAAAAATGATAGCATAAATATTGAGAACTCTTAAGGTCATTTATTTATTGAAGCCATAAATGATGTTTTAGTTTTTTAAGTTTATTTCAACAAATTGTAATGCATAAAAATGATTAAGTGGATAAATAAACAAAGAAAAAAAAACATACAAACATATGTATGTCTCACGAAACAGGCTTTTTGAATTGACGATGAAAACAAAACTTTTTGCATGGATTAGATCCTTATATGTACATATGTATATCCCTATTTTCGGGATAAAAAATGTTTTGAACAACGTTTCTCAAATTTCCATCTAAGTTTCGACTATCAATCTCGACATAGAATCAGAGAATAGCTCAATCAATCATAGTTTGGCTGAGGCATCGGTATGTGTCAATATAATTATTATTGTTCTTGAAATTCCTTATATGCATCGTTCTAGATAAGATCAGTCGCAGTCGAAAAATTAAAACAACCAATGTAAACAATTTATTTTTGCATTGCAAACAGTCGACTGCGAATCCATTGTTTCCAATTCAGTATCACAAAACGAATGGTCTAATGACATACAATTTGACCGAATTATTTGAACTTCTACACCTTTTCAATTCGATGTAAATTACATACTCTCTCAATGCTTAAAGTAAGGAATTTACAACAGTTACTTCCATTTGAATTTGTCTCCGTGACCCCGAACTACCGATGATAATGGAAGATTCAATGACGGAAAAATATATTTATCATAGTACAATACATACATATAGGCAAATGATTTCGAAACATTTTATGAAACCCAAAATACCCCAGCAACAAATATCTGTTTAATTTTTACCAAGGCTGAACAGAGCACGCCATGAAACTATATAGCCCTAGAGTAGTACATACAACAAAGTTTCTTTCTGCAAGAGTTGGTGGCAACTCAACACAAAGCTGGCCCTCTCTAAGATAGACTCGCCTACCGCTACCATGTGTTTGCAGTTTGCTTTTTTGACGATAAAACAAAAATTGCTTAATTTAACTCATAAAATTCATAGAGAGCGGAATAGAGAGAAAAAATAAACCCGTTTGGACCAATGACTACCAAACATAACATAGATCTTGCATAACTTTCTTCTTGTTAATTTTTATTTTTTGTCTTCTGCTAGTTCATAGTTCAGTTTTTTTTTCTCCTCGGCCTTGCCGCCTCTTTTCAGACATTGCGTAGTATATTCGTCATAAAGGCATGCAAAAATTGCATTCCTAATACAATTCATGTGGACGAACTGTATGTATTTCCTCAAATATTCAAACCCAGTGGACCAAATAGATATTGGGCCAGCAGTTGAATTGCATCAGATCCGCTCTGTGTAGCTATGAAAATTTATATTTTCGGACTCATTAAAAAATTGATCTATCATCTGTTGGACACAATTGGGAAATGTTTCCAATTTGCGCCAGACAATGAGTTTTAAAGATTTCGTCCATCGGATGAAATTGTGCAAATTACGAATGGTCTTGAACTGATTTGGACGCGCGTTGCCCATTGTGGTTTCTTTTTGTATGACTTGGTTTATATGTCTCTATATTTTGTTTTTCTTGTTATTATTTTATTAACGTATGCATTATTTGTTGGTTAATGTAAAATGCATATTGTCACGATCATTGAGCAAAGTATGAACATTGTAGTTCTTGACTAAGGTCAACAGCGGTCGTCTTTCTTTTGTATTGTTATCCAATGTTACACAATAAAGAGAAAATTGCAATGTTTAGATTGGACTCGAGTGATTTCGTAATCACGTAGAGAACTTAACCCGTAATTCAATGGAATTGAATCTAAAATGAATTACCACTTAAGAAAATGATATACATACATAGGTGTGTACATAAATATGTACGTAAGTATGTACCAGATCGTAAAGTAATGAATATACTACCCTATGTAAATGTCCTCGTTTTTTTAGTAAAAACCAAACTCACATTACACACTAAAATAAGTTTCAAGAAAAGGTATGCAAAGTGTGTAGATCTGCTAGGATTGAAATCTTTACTTCAGTTTTCCTTTACCTACCCTCTTCAATAACAATTTGTTTGAAAATCTTAAATTTTACTACTGTATCAATTTAAAAAGTTTCATTGCCATACTGACCGTTAAAAGCAAACCTTAGAAGCTGTAAGGTGTATTGAACCATCGCAGATTCACAGAATTATGAAACTAGTCCCTCTTCTATGATTTCAGTTGAAATTGAATGCAAAAACACAAATGAAATAAAAGAGTCGTGTCGAAAACTTTTTTTGTAATAGTTCAAAGTAACAATCACTTTAAAACATTTCCCACATCCATCCCACATCTTGCATCCATTGTGTACCAATCAATTTATACCCTTTCTCACTTTCATTTTACACCAGTATCTTATTTATGTAACAGTTGCAAATTTTTGTTTCTTGTGCACTGCTCTTTAAATTAACTTTTTTTTAGTCTTTCTTTGAGCTACTTTTTCCAAACTTAACGAAATAGTTTAATTTTACGTTCATATTTTGTAAAACAATATTTGAAGTAAATGTTTTAGTAATCACACTTGTTTTAGGTAATTTACCTACCTGAAGGGAAGTTATATCTAGTGGCACTGATCTGGGTATATCTAGTGGCACTGACTGAAATACAATGTCGATGCTTTAGCAAATCTGCGTCACTTTCTTAATGAGTCAGCCAATAGTTGAATAGCTGCATAAATAATTTTGAGAACGTAAACGTAAATATTATATCTTTCGAGGCTAACTACCGAACTGACGACCTGTGCGCGCGACCCAACGGATGAATTTAAAATGAATCTGCGAACATTCAAATACCACCTAATGTATAAACAGACCATTGCCCGTGGTCAAGATTGAGTTGTGGCTGTTTCTCTTTTGGAAAAAAAAATTAACAAAGGTCTGTTAATGCATTCGACACTTTGCCTATTCACTTTTGACTCAATCTCTCAAACGAATTGCATGAATGAAAGCTTTCGCTGTCAACGATGCGTTGAACGAAAAGTTGGCTTGAGACGAGTGCGGAATGCTTGCCATGAAACACTTCCTCTTTGCATGTTAAAAATGTTGTGATGTATACATACATATACAAATTAAGTTTAATGAAATATTGAAGAGTCTCTGATTGGGCACATAAATTGTATGAAGTGTTAGTGTGCATTGTAGTGACAATTTAGCGAATTATTCCATTTTAGTTATAGTGTGATGAAAGGTTTTTGGATTGCAAATTACTATGTAGTACACCGTTACTATTATATGAGATAATTGAGAAATAAAGAGAGATTTACCTGCAGAAATTGCTTTATTGAGTGTTGTACATAGCATTGCAGATGATGTGGAGAATAGCAGTTCGTCCGAACTTAATTGCAAGCTCATTAAATGTGGTGATACCAGTAGTCTCATTTGAGATAATTTTCATTTGAAAATTTTCAAGGACAATAAATGACTTCATACTTGACCGGGTAGTTTAAAGATGATTTCAAAAGGCAAAAACATTTTACGAAGCATATGCGCAATGCTTAATTTTATATTCCTTTAGTCATGATTTGTATTACAATAATCTCCTTGAATTAACTCGTCGCTGTCATGTAGTTGCATAAAATAATCCTTGTATGTAACTAAAATTATCATTTTAAAGGGAGAATTTGCTTGTTTAACCCTCTAGTAGGACTGACCGTTTTTTGGTTACAAAGAGGCAGAGGAGAAGCAAATCTTGAGCCGAATGAAAGAGCAAATGAGAGAGGGGGAGGAGTGTTTTCTCACTAGGTTACTTCCTCTTCTTCTCCTTCCATCCTGACGACAGCGGACGAAATCGAAGAGTCGAAAAAAAAATCTCTAGATGGAATCAACTGTAGCGTCCAAAGTTCCAGTCAGGCCGAACTATCTAGTGTAATCCCTGCTTTCACATATTCGAATCCCATCTCTATATACATCTTCAACACTGAGTCAGGGTGTTATATCCCCGAAGTGGGTTACTGACTCCGGAACATCTGGCCCCTCGTCCTAGGGGTATAACAGGAAACTGTTCCTCCAGGTTGGGGTTTGTGCGTAAAGGTAACTTCCTGATCACGGAAACCCCATTTAATTCCTAAACAGGCATCGGATAAGGATGATTCCACTGTTGGCGACCCCAGCAATCGAAGTACGGAGAACGACCTTCGTATCCCTTAACCGACTGCGTGCAGCCGAAGAATAAACAGAGGCAAAAAGAGGATGAAAAACTGTGACATGGATGTGGATTTGTCATAAGCGGCAGACTTAGGTAAGAAGTTTTGAACTTTCGACACGTGAGCGAACGTCTTATGACAATTCCTACCAAGGCTAAATTAGCCAACATAAGCCTTATATGCATCCATGCCCGGCATAAGGCAAGGACGATGTCACCAAAGAATGATTTATGAGCTCCTCAACAAAACTTCCTAAAAATGACGTTAAAATCGTACTGGGCCATGACACCACATCCAGAAACGGGCTTAGGCTTATTGACTGCGCTGCGTGGCGAAACTTCACTTTAGCAAGCACAAGGTTTCCTCATCTCATTACCCACAATGGGACATAGCGATGATCAAACGGTCAACCAAATTGATCATATTGCTATCGACGTAAGGCATGCCTCTAGTATTCTGGATGTCCGAACCTTCCGAGCAGCCCACATCGACTCGGATTATAACCTTGTTGCAGCCACGGTACGAATGCGGACATCCCATACGGCACAACAAAGAAGCAATACTAAGAGAAAATATAACGTCGAAGAGCTGTAGTCGCAAGACATCGCCAAAACCTTTGCCAAACGCGTATCTCGAAATCGCGCTACGACTCCTATGCCGCCAGCATCAAATGCCGAGGGCCAATGGCAACGCTGCCAACATGCCATCAGAAACGCCGCAACTGATGTGCTAGTTTTCACTCGAAACCACCAAGAAACCCATGATTTGACGAAGAATGCCGGCAAGCACATGCAGCTAAACAAGAGGCACAGAAAGCGGCGTTGTAAAGAAAGACGAGGGCTTCTGGTGAGCTCTACGAGCAGAAGAGACGGGAAGAACATCGGACAAGAGCACAAGAAGCTCTCGTTCGAAAATATTAAGAATTTATACTGCAGGAATAACAATATGGAAGTTTAAACAACATGTAAACGAACGTGTCAAGCCAACAAGATCCGTGCAGAAGCCTGTAGAGTTGAAAAGGTAGAAAGGTAATTTTTTTGTTTTGAGAAGCTTTATTCTTCCAATTATGTCAATGTTATTAGTGTATGCAAATAATTTGACAGACTTTTAGAAAGTTTTGTTTCTAGGGTTGGCTTGAGAGTTTCGCACAATTTTATTAAGTATGATTTTGAAAAAGTCACATGACAGCGCATCACCTTGTTTGAATCCTTTTTTGACATCAAAGATCTCGGTGAGGTCGTTACCGACTTTGATGGAGCAGCGAGCGTTCTGCATCGTCATTCTGTATAGGTGGATGAGTTTGGCAGGGATGCCTAAACTAGACATGGCTTTAAATTAAAGCCATTAAAATCAATAAAAAGATGGTGGGTATCGATTTGCACTTCTTAGGTTTATTCCAGGATCTGTCGAAGTGTGAAGATTTGATCGACTGTGAACTTTCCTGGTCTGAAACCACATTGATAGGCGCCAATCAGGTTGTTGACGAAGGGTTTCAGACGTTCACACAATATGGCAGATAAGAACTTGTACGCCATGTTGAGGAAACTGATACATCTGTAGTTGCCGCAATTGAGGGGGTCTCCTTTTTTGTGGATCTGGCAAACGATGCTGAGATTCCGTTCATCAGGCATATACTCAACTGATCAAATCTTAGAAATTCTAGCTGATTTGATATCCTCACGGGATTTTTGGCTATCATCGTCTATGTTGAATGGTTCATTCTGCCTGACAGCGCGATATTGGTGTTCGTCGCCGTTATACAGTCTGCAGAAGAAACTTTTCCGTATTCTCACCACCGTATGGGCCTCTACTACGAAGTTTCCTTCTTCATCTCTGCAGGTTTCTGTACGGATTTTGCTGGCCTGACCCCTTATTTTTAGGTGCCGTGAAATTTTACAATAGTGAAATAAGGCCATATTTCAACATTTGGCCTTATTTCACTTTACCAAATTTCGTTTGGCCTTATTTCACGGCACCTTCTTTTTACCTATTGGTAAAACTTCCGTGCATTATTCCATGAGTATAATCTCTCTCGTGGGCGCCGTGACTCAAGTGGTTAGTGCGTTGGACTAAGGAGCGAGGGGTTCCAAACAACGCCTAAAATTTCTTTTTTCACGGCCCCACCTCTCGCGAACGTCTGCCAAACATCCGAGAGTAAAACTGTCATGAAAAAGTTTCTCAAAAACAAAAAAACGGCCGTTCGGATCCGGCATTAAACAGTAGGCCCCTTCCATTCGTATGAAGAATATAACACACACAGCACGAGTGGTTGTGAGAAGCTAGGCCCTGGGTCCCATAGACCTGTCGCGCCAAAAATTTGTATTTTTTGTATTTGTATAATCTCTCAATATATTCGAACGCGCGATTCTCATGCTCTTTTTCTTCTTTCGGAGATGCCGAAGTTCTTCCCATCTCTTGCTCGTAGAGCTCGTGAGCCGTTCTCGTCCTGCTTTGCACCGCCGCGCCAGTTTGTATGCCTCTTGTTTAGCTGCTTTTGCTTGCTGGTATTCGACGTCGAACCACGAGTTTCTTGGAGGTGGTCGGGCGAAAGCCAGCATATCAGTTGCGGCTTTTATTATGGCATGTTGGCAAAGTTGCCATTGGCGTTTGATGCTGGTGACATAGGAATCGTAGCGAGATTTCGGTATACATACGCATTTGGCAAAGGTTCTGATGGTTTCTTGGAATTGCAGCTTTTCGACGTCATTGTCATCTCATAGTATTTCTTCCTTGTTGTGGCGAAAAGAAAACATGTTCTCCTTTACTTTTTCGGCATTAAAATCACACAATACGATTTTAACGTCGCATTTAGGACATTGCTCGTAAGTTTTGTCGAGGAGCTCATAGAAACATTCTTTGGTGA
Organism: Xylota sylvarum; assembly: GCA_905220385.1. Lineage (NCBI taxonomy): Eukaryota > Metazoa > Arthropoda > Insecta > Diptera > Syrphidae > Xylota > Xylota sylvarum. The sequence continues at coordinate 40,933,724 of LR999959.1, forward strand.
TGTCGTCCTCGTCTTCTGTGGCATGAGCGCATATTAGGCTTATGTTGGCGAATTTAGCCTTGACGCGGATTGTCAGAAGTCGTTCGCTCACATGTCGAAAGCTTAAGACTTCTTGCCTAAGTCTGCCGCTTATGACAAATCCACATCCAATAAGAGCTGCTTCCGCTCTCTATAGCAATCACTGTAATAGATGTCATAGCTTTTCATCCTCTTTTTGCCCGGGCCTTCTCATCGCACTTCCTGGATGGCGGTGATTTCTGCATTTTCTAGGACCTGTGCTTTCTTCGGCTGCACGCTGTCTGTTAAGGGTTCCAACATTCCACGTGTAGATCCGAACACCACTCTTTTTTTCCGTGGTTGGAACTGTGATTTCGTCCGTTGCCGTGCGGATCAAGAGAAATGACCTAATGTCAAAACACTCCCTTTTACTAAAATATAGGGATGGAATAAGTGGAATAGGCCAAACTCAGACACAACTCTGAAACGGAACGGCACTTTTAATTATGTGCACTCTTGGATGGATCAGTTAATATGAAAAAAACGGAACATTTCGGGTGTGCAACGCGATTGTCACCCCGATTTTTATATTTTCCTCATAAGTATCTGGCTTCCTTACCCCACTCTTCACACCCAACTAACGACACACCTGCGTAAACAATCGCCATCTAATCAGTCATAAAAGAAAAAAATAGAATACTTTCATTCCTAACTTAAGCAAAAAAACACGAACATCGCGAATGTTAATGGGTATGGGTCTTGTTTGGGATTCGAACCTTCGAACCTCCAGCTCAGTAGTTTAGAATTAGATCAAGCTCTAAAATGATGATGCACACTTGATTCGTTTGCTTTTTAAATTCTACTATGAATGATAATAAAAACGTTTTTTTATTATTCTTATCTGAATTGTATTGATTAACAATAAATTGTACATACATATACACATGTATTAATCAAAATAAAGCTAAACTTAATTTGAAAACTTCAAAATCCTGAGAAATTAAAAACCATTCACAATAAATTCATTATTGTAAAATTTCAAGTAGTTGAATATTGTTTTTACTGTCTCTATTAGCATCAGCAGTGTCAATGTTCTCATCTGATTCCTATAAAAGAGAAAATATTTATTTTATGGTTTGCAAGAAGTTGAGAAAATGTTCACTCACACTAAATCCGAAACAATCATCCATGCCTGCTGATTGACTTTTTGCTGATTTAATAATGTTTACACCTTCATCAGTAAGTTCTGCAAATGAACAAAAAAGATATATGCATGTAAATATAAAAAAACGTCAAGACACTCGTATATACATATATATGGACATACATATACATATATTAAAATGCTGTGTAAATTAGTAGCAACAAACAATTTTCTTAGCAGAACTGACGTAGTCCATTTGCCAGGTACTTTTATTAATAGCTACGGTCTACTGTAAAAAGATTTGTCATTACATATCTACCTAAATAAATAAAATACATAAATAAAAAGATAATGTTTTTAATACATATTAATCGGCATTTGCCAAAGATTTCGGACATATATTATAGAAACCTATATATCCTTCATCATTGACTGGAACAGTGATGTACGATCTCGCAGGGGATCCGTTTGCTTCTATACCGACGGGTCCAAAACAGAAACAGGAGTGAGGGATCTTAGATCTCCCAAGATCTACACTGTAAGATTACCTTCTGAATTTCTTATCAACGTACCGTGTTCCAGGCGGAAATCATGGCGATAAAGGAGGCCCTGTCGTGACCAAGGTACAATGTGAGAGATATCACCAATTTTATTGAAAGTCAAGCCGAGATTAAATTCCTAGATTCGGACACCTTCAATTTCAAAGCTGGCATTAATTGCTGCTTATGTCTTGGCGATTCTATCGGAGAAAAGGAATCTCAATATGCCACTCGCTACTTGCAAACTCTTAATAAAACAAAATGAAGAAGATCGAGTATAAGGCGGTTACTTCCCGCGGTTGAAGTTCAAAACGGAAAGGTTTGCGTTAAATTTCCGCAACATATTTCCGAAGAAAATAGGGTTGTAAAGGGACACGTAATCGACGGAAAGAGAGTGTCGACTACGTCTCTGCGATCCTCAAGAGTTTTTAGATTGATGAGGTTGAGGCGGTCTTGATAGGGAGGCAAGATAAGAGGGTCGTTCCAGAATAGGCCTCGAAGGGCAAATCGAAGAAAACGACGTTGGATGTTCTCGATTCTGGACACACGAATTCGATAGAAGGGAGACCAACATTAACTGGCGTACTAGGGCAAACGAGGGCAATGTAGAGGGATTGTTTGCATTTAAGTGAAAAAGTAATAGATTTGCATTTGGCGATGCTGAGCTCTACGTAATTTTTGAGACACCAGACCGAAAAACTATCGAGGTCTTGTTGAAGGAAACTGGTGAAAAAATTTGGTGTCATCAACGTGAGAGAGAGATGTGAGAGTGTTTAATGACTCTCTCAAGATCGTTTATAGCTAGAATGATAGAATGGGACGTAGATGCCTGCTCGTGCGACACAGAAGGTAGCCAAAAAAAGGTGCTGTGGGGACGGACCTGAACCGGACGATTTTCCAGATAAGAAGATATCCATTTTAACAATATGAGTTCAAAGTCGAGTGCAGACAATTTGATAAGGAACAATTGATGAGATATGTTGTCGAAAGCTTTAATAAAATCTATTGCAATAACATCGACTTCGTTGCCATTTCCTAAAGGTGAAAGAGTAAAGGACACAAATTCGACAAAGTTTGTAGTAGTTGACCTACCTTTCAGGAAACCATGTTGGCTGGGGAAAATAAGAGACTTCGACTGAAAGCTTGACTTTATACCTCATTTTTTATCACTCTTTATGATACATTACTATAATAAATTTGATCTATTTCAATCAAAACGTTTCCTATAAGTAACTAATGACTTATTGTAAAAAAATTACCAAAATCAAACCAATCATCAATAGTAATAATCAATGTAGCAATTATAGTAGTTCAAACCAATATTTTCATAGGTTCATGGCCATGATTGGATCAATTAAAGTGGCAGAAATCTAACGCTTATTCCTCTATTTTTAACCTGTTTAAATTGCAGAGAAAATTGTACTACTGTAGTACGCTACAGTTGTTTAATGGTCGAAAGAAAGCCAAAATACGAAATCATGTGTGCTCAATATTTTAAATTTTTTTGGAGAGGCCTATTAATAAAATTTATATTGATTCAATTTCATATCATAAAAGAACAACGAAACACGTTTCTTAATTACTTACCAGAAATAATAAATTCGTCATCTAATTCATTTTTAATACTATGTGTCTTATCAGTATCCAGAGGCAAATCATTGTCGTCATCACATTGAATAACCTCTACGACCATATATTGCTGGCCATCAATACCTTCAACAGCCACAAGTTCTTTCTCTTCCTCCTTCTTTATAGTAACCGAAGTAAGGTAGCTGGAATTATCATCTACATGACCACTTGTGTTCCTTACAAAAGCTTCCACTTCTTCTTCATCATCTTCCTCCTCTCCCTCAATCATTCTTTGGCTATCGGTACCATCTTCTTCCTCGCCCATTTCGTATTCTTCCTCTCCTTCTTCATCCTCATCGATACCGCTCAATATCTCAACAGTTTCTTCCTCGCCATTTTGATCTAATCTTGTCATCCGACCAAGCTTAAGCTGTAACTTTTCCAAATTTACTTTTGACTCTGGATCGTGAGAGGCCATATGTCGCATAAGATTACCTTTTCTACTGAATGCGCGCTTGCAGTCGGGACAAGTATGTGTCTTTTCCTGCGGCGTTGGGGGGACATAATCTTTATTGTGATAAAGATTCACATGGCGCCTCAGAAGTTGTTTCTGCCTGAATGATTGCTCACAGAACTTACAATCAAATGGCTTCTGGTCTGTATGTATCAACAGGTGAGAATCTAAGTGCCGTTGCGATATGGAAGCATATGGACAGAGTTCACACTTGAAGCACTTCTCGCCTTCATGGGTTTTTGAGTGTACCTTGTATGTGTACCTATCGGGAAACATTTTGAGGCACCTTTTACACGTAATCGGGCGTTCAGATGTGTGCAGCTTCTGGACGTGGATTCTCAGATCGGTCTTTCGGCCGCAAGTGGTTGGACAGAGGTGACACTGAAATACAGGTTTATCACCAACACTATGTATCAGCTTGTGTGCTTTTAGAGAATTCGACTGAGTGAATTTTGAGTGGCAAATTTCGCATTCATAAGGCTTTTCCCCAGTATGAGTTCGCATATGCCGTTTAAGCTTGAAGGTATCTGGCGATGCATAGGTACAGTGAGGACATTGGTACGGACGCTCGCCAGTGTGACATCGAATGTGACGTTTAAGTTTACTCAACTCTACGCTAGCATAGTCGCACTCGAAACATTTATGCGGTTTTTCATGCGTGTGCTTGTAACGAACGTGACGTACTAATTCTCCTGAGGTAGTAAAAGTGCTGACGCAGAATTTGCAACGATGTGGTTTATTGCCGGTGTGTGTATTAGCGTGGTTTTGAAGTGAAGCGTTTGTCTTAAAACCTCGTTCACAAACGGAGCACTTGTGAGGGCGTTCCTCAGAATGACATTTCATGTGACGAGCAAGCAGGTATCTTTTGCTAGTGACGTACTCGCAGTGAGGACACTGATGAGGTGTAGTGTTAGCAGAGTTAGTTTTGGACTTCAAGCGCACAATTTTAGCAGACACCAGAAAACTAGATTTTATTGAACCATTTTCCTCATTCTCATCAAACTCGTAAACTTCTTCTTTGTCTTCACCGTCATCGTCTTCATCTTCTTCGTCATCAATTATATCGTCTTCATTTTCATTGTCTTCATGTTCATTTTCAGCTTCGTTTTCATCACCTTTATCTTCTTCTTTCTCATCACCTAATATAAAAACATAATTTGTAGAATCTTCTTCATTTTTAGCTTTCTTTGAGGATTTGTTGGACGTGCTGGAAGAGTTGTTTCGTCGTTTACCAGTTGATGGTTTAGCAATCGTCGTAATTTCTTCCATGTCACTGTCTCCAATAATTTGTTGAATATTATCAGGTGGATCGGTTGGTATAGGATCCGAATCTTTGGTTGGCTGATAATAGTAATTTCCTGCTTGATCAACAAAGTATGTACCCGTGTCCTCGTCATCTTCTTCTTCCTTATTTTGAATACTTATTATATCGGCCCCGTCCACAAGGCCAGCGTTGAGGCTTTGATCACCTTCTTCTATCTCTTTATTAAAAGTATCCAAGTATGTTTGTAACTCATTGCTTTCCAGCTTGATTTGCATATCGGATAGTCGTGACATTATTAGTTTCTGCAATAAGGAAAAAAATCGTCACATTTAAAATGAATGGGATATATGGGGATCTGAATTTTTAAATTTTAGTTAAACAAAGAGATATAGTGGTTAGAACCATCGGACTACAAGGTTCAGATCCCAGAAAACACCAATAAGTTTCTTTTCACCACCCCACTTCTTACAAACTTCAAAATTCGATATTAAAAACATTCCGACTTAATACTCTCAAAAACGCTTTGCTGTATTCACTTTATTCATTTGGTGTTAAACATTACAAGCGCGTCGCCTTTCCAAATTCTTTTTTGACCTCAGAGGTCTCGGTCAGATATTATCGACCTCGATGAAGTAGCGCGAGTTTTCCATTTTCACTCTAATAATCAGTTTAGCAGAAATACCATAACAAATATAGCTTTGTATAGAGTGTCTATATACGTATGTACATATATAGAAAATTAGTGAATATAGAATTGAAATTGGTAAATCAACTCCATATCTACCGTATTTGAAACAATCAGGTTGTTAGATGCTCACGCAATACAGTCGATAAGATCTTGTTAGCGATTGATCTCTTTTTATGTTCAATTTATGAAATATACTTCCGTCGTTAGCCGATAATCTCTAGTAGTTTTATTTGCAATTTTGGTTGTCATCAACATTTTGATATACCGTAAACTGGGGTTACTTTGCGCCAGCGGGTGTAACTTTGCGCCACTGTCATAAAGAGTTTAATATTTGTTTCATGTTTAGACACGTTGAGTATTGCTCGCCGACCTAACTGCAAAATAACACAATGTATATGTGTTTTTAAAATCATGTGCAACTGCGTGTCTACGTTTATTTTCCAGTGAGCCGTGGTGTTTTGAAGAGAGACCATTAGATTGTGCTTTTTTTTGTAGTGGAAATTTGAGGTGTCGAGCTGTGTGTTTCAAAGTATACAAAGTAAGTGTTTATGTACCAGTTAAGATGTCATTTTGTCTTTAAATTTTATATAAAGTTAACCTTCTTGGTCTTAAAGTATATTTATAAAATCATTTTTTATGAAACCATCCAATTTTTCGTCTACTTTGCACTAGAGCAAAGTAGCACCGAAAATTAGTGTGGGGTAACTTTGCACCGAAGCAAAGTTGCCCCAAAATAAGTTTTTGTATCTATATTATTTTAAGTTGCATCTAAGGTAGTGATCGTACTTAAATACCTTCTTGTCACAGAAATGCCCAGGAAATATACCAGGCCCTAGGGGACAAGGCGGTACGCAGATTACACAGCCGAAACCCTAGCAAATTGCTTGGCTATTATAAAACAAATATGATTTGTTTTTAATTTATTTTTTCACAGAAATGATATTTGGAGTAATGTTAATAATGCGAGTGAATATCTTTGCTCCAGTTCCTAAAATACAAGCACAATGATAGAAAATTTCGAACGGAGCAAAGTAACCCCCTCCTTTGGACAACTTTGCGTCACTTTTCAACAAAGTAAAAGTTTATTTAAGTTCCGTTTTAATATAAGTATTCCAACACAGATACGTTCCTTAAGAGGTCTCCACCCAAAAAATACGAAAAAAGCGAAAAATGAGCAATCGGTTTACAATGCCATTCAGCGAATCGGTAACCGATTTAAATGGTAGTTATCACATATTAAAAAATAGAGTTTAATCTGCAATGTGATCCACCAGATTTTTGAAAAACGTTTTTGTTACTGTAATATTTTAAAATTCCGGACATAACTTTCGCTTTTTTGAAAAAAAATGTAAACCGGTCTACAGGTTTACGATAAGAAAACGTTTGTTGGCATATTATGATATTGGTGGAAAGGCAATGAATAGATTTCCAATGTGATCGACCAGAATTTTTAAATTTCCCTTCTTTTCCGAGATATTTATGTTTGAAAATTGATAAAATTAGTCAAATTAAACAATGATTTTCATGTAATATTTTCAATATTTTCAAACTTAATTTTCGGTGAAATGATAAAGGGACATTCCATGTAGCCAATAAAGAAGAAATATGTAACATTCATCCCATAGTTACTGAGAACCAGTGCATTTTATATGACTCCATTTTAAAGCAAATTCCATTTTTAGCGAGTACAATTCAGTTTTTAATTCAAATTTTTGTCGCTAAAGCGTTTATTGCAGAAAAATATTAGTTTCGATTTCGAAAATATTTTATTAGGGTTTGGTTGATTGTGCAAAATATGAGTCGCAAAATATGTCGGTGTGCCATGATGTGAATGAATTTGAGGTTCCGATACTTCGTTGTTTGTTGCGAAAGTATGTATTATGTGTCTACATATATTCATTGAAAATTATTTTTGAACTCTTAAAGAAATGTGTTTTTTCATATAAATATTGGATATAGATTTGACACAATATTTCTAATGAATTGATTACAGTATAAAAGTGACTTAATGTATTTATCCTTCTTTGCGAGAGTTGACAAAGTTAAAGTTAACTTGGTGAGAAGTGTGTTTCCTCTAAAGTGGACACAATCAGAAACCCAATACATAATAAAGACATTGGTTTTTGATATTCTAAATATTAGTTAATATATTTATGTACGTAGATTGCAAATCAGTACTAAACCCTTTCAAATATTCTTGACTGTCATAATCATTATATCTGTACTGTAAGTACCTAACTCCGAAACTTGTAAATAGACAGTTTCAGCATCGTCAAAGTTTGCGTACGGGGAAAGTGATTTCCTTGGACCTTCGAAACAAATACTGTGTTACATGTGGACTGTATAAAAACCCAGATAACATACGATACATAAACCTACTAGAAGAGTCGTTATGAATACAACAAACTGGCTGAACATCATAATTCAATCGTTGTCAAACTTTTTGGAAGGAAACGTATCAACTCTTAGTAATGGATATTAAAACATATACTGTTATTTCACTTACTCGTACTATGTACTCTCATAATACACAATTATTTCATTACAATATATGTATGATTGGTATTATGTAAACAATATTTTGTGATTATTCCTGGAAAACAGATGCATAGGTTGCATAGAGAAAACTTTTACGAACAATTGAGGCGGTTAAAAAACATAACTTCGTCTATTAACAAAAAGAAGAACAATTTTGAAATTATACCAAAAGGGCAGAATTTTTTTTAGATTAAATTGGGCTAATACCAGACATGATGTTGGGTTCCAATCAGCAAAACATGACTTCCGACGAAATTATTAAAAAAATGACATGGTAGACAAATTAAAAGAAAATCAGTCAAATCGCCAAATTATATAAAGAACGACTATAGGACAGTCAAACAACAGAAAGTGGATGGAAATTGGCCTATTGTGCAAATCTAAAAAGTTTGAGAGGCATGTGAAAAGGCTAGCTAGCTTATCGGACTGAAATTTTTTCGACTACCATAATTCACGGAAAGATGAACGCTGATGTTGCAAGAGTGCAGCTTCAAGATCAGCTAGGCAAAACTGTTTCAAGTTGTGGTATCTTCATAGACAAGAACAGGATACTTATTTTCTGAGAGTATCTCCGGATGGTCTTATTAATAATATTGTTATCGAAATACCTTACTAAAGTAGGCGTGACATACTGCAGTTTTTTTTAATTCTTACGATAATGTCGAAAGTTTAAGGTTGTTAGATGTAACATTTCATTAAAATCAATTTTAGATGAAAACGCCCCAAAAAAGCCACAAGTAACGTAGAGGTAATTTGCAGGCAATTCAAATATCTAAATAGTTTGCTATAATAAAATTTTCAAGTAGAATAGTGAAGGTTTGAAAAAATGTATGGGAGTGGATGGATTTCAAAAATGTATACACTAATTCTGCTTTTCCTTACGAAAAGACTTATATGTGCTTATTGTTTACTTTTTTAACACATTTCAGAAAATTACTGTATTAATATTACCTATATAAAGGTAATTTGATGTAAAAAAAAAAGGCAAAACCAAACTAATTCCCTGCATGAGTCTATTTTTATAACAGCGATCGGATCAAATGAATTAAAAGAAAGTTAAAGCTTATTACTTATATTTCTTACTTGTTTGAAGAACAAAAAATACGTTACAGACAGAAAACGTTACTACTGTAGTATGCTATAGTTGTTTAACGGTCAAAATAAATAGCCAAAATATGAAATTATTCATAAAATACGAAAATTAAATTTTTCATGTTTTGCTGTGAGGCAAAATTAAAATCCCATACACAATTAAAGCTCGCCCTTATTATATTTCCTTGCTACATAGTATTATGTAGCAAGGAAATATATCTATACATTCCTACAATGTTCATTCATTCATATTGTTGCCAAGCAACGCAAATATAAACCAAAATTAAATTTAGAACTACACCCTCCTATAACCAGTCAGTTTGCCACCAGAAATCATTGAACAAAGAGATATTAAACTTTCCCGGCACTTTCCAGGTGCCTACAAGCTATTTCACGCATATTGTTACATTTTCACGTATTTACCCTTAAACACAACAACAATGGGCCAATTTCATAACAACAATGCGTGAATTTGACGGGCGATGACAACCAATTTATGAATTAATGGAAGGAGCGGGAAAGTATTTTGGGGCTGTTCGTTAGGTTTAAAAATTATTTAAATTTGAATTCTTCGTTAAAAGACATTCATGGAAGGAGCGGGAAAGTATTTTGGGGCTGTTCGTTAGATTTAAAAAATATTTAAATTTGAATTCTCCGTTAAAAGACAAAAAGAATTTGAATTTCATCGGTTGACCGAGAATGTAAAAACCAAAAACTATGTTTTAAGATTTATTCTTAGTTAAATCTTCTTAAAATCGTGAAAAGAAGAAAAATGCCGTTAAGCAAATTGAGAACCGATTGAAACAATTGTTAAGATATTAAAAAGAGTACAACATTTTTATAGATATATACATGTTTCAGTATTTCAAATTATCGCAAATAACTTTTGTCAAAAGTTTTGGATAAATTGTGATACTATCTTCTTTAAAATTGTAACAATTGGATGAATACAATTGGATTAAACAAAAATATTTAATGGCACAAAAAAGGTCTCAGATAAAGTAGGAAAACAGTAGTATGACTTCTTGTTGGTGTAAATTCTGTTTATAACAAGTTCATGTTTCGGATTCTAGAGCGTTTATATCGGAACATTTTTATTTCCGGCTTCGATAATATTTTATTAAAGTTCGGTTGATTTTACAAATTATTTATTTATTTCCTAGGTTGCCGATAAAATATGTTAACTCATTATTAGAATTAATTTAAGCATTATTTTTTGGAAATTGTATTCAATTCTCAAGAAATCATGTCAATTGCATAAGTACAATTTGTTTTTTGTCTGAAAAAATTGAATTGAAAAGTAAATATTATTAAGATTAAGAATAAGAAAAAGGAAGGTAAGCGATTTACCAATGGGTCTTCAACCAACAAATTACATCTCTTACATCAACATCAACGAGCTAAATTCGAGCGTTTTGCAATTGTCCCATTTTTGTCAAATACTAATGTTTGTTTATTAAAATCATCTACCTTTTCCCTTTAGCGGAGCTACCAACATTTCATATACATACATACATATGTATGTTATCCTAAAGTTTCTAACTCGAGATAAAACTTATATATATTTTCATTTGTTAAACGAGAATGAAATGACCGACATTTAACGATTCTGTTAATACACATTTATCTATTTCGTAATACAGATATATTTCCATTAAATCAAAATTCGCTGAAAAATAAAATCAGTTTGACTAAAAAATAATTTCTTATTTAAGAAAAACAGTCGTTTTGATGTTATTCAATTCGAAAAATAATCAATAATTATTTTGAATTGAATTTTTGATATTAATTTTCTTTCGCATTGATTTTCCAGTATTCTTTCCAATGCACAATATTTCTAGTAAATTTTAGTTGAATACTTCCGTTTTAAGCGAACACATCCGCTGGCGTACTTACTCCACCACTAGGGATTGTCAATGAATGTTGCCAATGACTGACAATAAGACTTTTCGCCAGAAAGTCATTAAAATTGATTGTTTCACCATAGCTTATGATGGGATACATTCAGCCAAAACTATTTTTCAATGCTGACATCAATTGATTCTAGTTTAGACAAGCCCCAAAGGTTTTTGCCAATGCTCACACGTATTCACAGACGAGGAACGAATTACAACAAAAACAATGTAAACAAATGGGTTTTGAAAGGAATGAGGGGTAAAGGTTTAATATCTCTTTACTCAATGATTTCTGTTTGCCACCAAGGCATATACTAAAAAATATATTTGAATAGAATATTTTCAAACATTTTAATTTCGAAAAAAATGTCTAGTTTATATTTTAATACACTAGTTGTTCTCTAAACTATGTGTATGTTCGACTCTGAGTTCGAACTTTTGGGTGGAGGCCTCTTAATGCCCTACGTAAAGATCTCTACAAAAGAATCAAAATTTGTTCTTATTTTTTATGAGTAATTCAGTGATTTTTGGAAAAAATCGGTGCAAAGTAACCCCAGTTTACGGTAATCGTGCAGATTGAACGGTTCATTCTGCCTAACAGCGGAATACTTCAAGATATTCTTGTTCATTGGCACAGGCTTGGTTCTGACTTTATACATTTTTACTACACATATGTACATATATATATAAGGCTTTTTTGACGTTTACTAGAACTAACAATTTGTGAACAAAAATTTGAAAAAATGAACACCCTTAAGAACAAAATATAAATACATACATCGTTTACTTAAATAATTTTTTATTAACAGATTTAAAGGATGTCCATGCAAAGAGAGATCCTCCTTGCCTCTGATAAATTAAAAGCTTATTGAAAGCACCCTCAATGTTATACCCCACACAAAATATTTAAAATATCAGAACCAGACTTATTTGTCGTTTCTATGTTGCGTAGGACAGTTCCACACATTTTCGCGAAGACACTACTCTCCTATGAGCGCATGTTCAGGTTTCGAATTCGTATGTATGTATGTACATCTCGCAACTCCAGACAGTGCAAAAGTAGTGTCAATAAGTTACTCTTTCAATTAAATTAAATTCCTGACAGAATGAATTTTGTCTGTGCACAAAACATGCACCTGAAGCGCAAAGTGCTCATCATCGTCATTACATTATATCGAGGTAAACAGTCTTATCGCAAATTTTCATTAACCCTTTTGGGAACAACCAGCTGACCGCCTATTTGGCGTACTTTTCGCTGTGGAACCTGTGGTATTACCATCACTGCAGACATAAGACTAAGCTCTTAAAAGCTCACGTTCTAAAGTTTTAGCCTGGATATCAACCATCGTATCGAATCTTGTAAGTGAGCACAAAAGCTTAATCCACAATCTGCTAGGCGACATAAGCGTCGCACGGTGACCTCCTAGCAGCAAACAATTATGTTTCATACATTTCTATTACAACGACATCCTTAAGGATTACCTCTTCTTCTAACGTACACAGTAAAAACATAAATCATAACACTCATATATAATAATATAATATAAATATATAAAGTGGGCGCCGTGGCTCAAGTGGTTAGTGCAATCCCCAAACACTTAAAATTTCTTTCACGGCCCCACCTCTCGCGAGCGTCTGACAAACATCCGAAAGTAAAACTGTCATGAAAAAAGCTTCTCAAAACTGCCGTTCGGATCCGGCATTAAACTGTAGGCCCCTTCCATTCGTGTGAAGAATATAGTAACACGCACAACACGAGTGGTTGTGAGAAGCTAGGCCCTGGGTCACATGGACCTGTTGCGCCAAAAATTTGTATTGGTATTTGTAATATAAATAATAAATAATAATAATATAATAAAACCCTCATAACATGCACAACCACAACAACAACAACTGCTACTCAAACTGGTTACATTAGCACCTCCGCGTCAACACATGCATCCTCATATGCAACTGTTAACACATCAAATTCAAGAACATTACCAATAACTAGTAGTATTATAGACCCAAACATAAATTTGTCCCTGTCGAACTCTTCAACCGTCCTTCAGAAAATTATCTATAGAAATAGAACTTCCCCGACCAAAACCAATGACGATCGCCAAATATGTACAAAAAAAAAATTAGACTAAACTAGGGTCGAATCACCGCATCCGTGAACGTGTAACTCGTTAACGAAAACTGTGTACTTGGCATTACGGGATACGTGAACGTATAGCCGCACACGTAATTTGGAATTACGCCATACGTAATAGCAGACATTAACGTAATCAGCTATTAGAAATGTCATTCGATCAGTTGACAGCGTAAAATTTAAAGGGTAAGAGAACTGGGAAAGCAAAGACTTTAAAATGTAAGTAAAAACATTGTTAATAGTTCCTGAAGTATGTAAAATGATAAAACATATGAAATACAATCCTAGGACAAATTGCCACAAAATAAATTTTTTACAAAAAAAAAATTATCGGGGAGTACATCCAAATTTGGAAAGGCTACATCTATAAGGGTCTGGGAAGCGTTAACGAGGAAGAAGCTGCCGACAGAGTGTTGATACCCTCCACTTGCCAATAGGGAAAGCGTCGATACCAATTGCACTACAAGCGGTACTCCGGTAGACATTTCCGAATTGCTGTTCACTTTAGAGAGAACGAGTTTTAAACCCTTCTTTATTTAGTCGAAAACGTTTAATGAATCTGAAAACAAACACGTGATACATTCACATCACATCAGCAAATTGTGTTTCATATCATTCTTACGCTTTGTTAGATAGTTCCAAAGGATTGCTTTTATCCCTTAATTGCCTTCGGACAACACTCTCTTGAAATTCCCTTTCTGAATCAGAAGAACTTAGAAAAAAGACCGAAGTAATATCCATTGCATTTATAAATAATTTCACGAAGGGCATGTATTTGACGTTTAACTATTACATTTACTACATCCGACCCTAGTACAATTTTTTTACGAACAAAAATTACGTTCCGTGGCCTTTCGTATGACATGATCCCAATACGTTCGTTCGTATGACGAGTCACGTAATTGTTGTTCGTACGATTGCAAATCCGTTCACGGATGCGGTGATTCGACCCCTGTATTCTTACTGGCTTAAAACCCATTGAAAAAAAATCCAATCGTTTCGATTTACTGTCCTTAGACGATGCACCTGATACCTTCAAATCCACCAAACAATCAACCCTGTAAAACTAACAACCTTTCACCAATCCGTTGAATAAAATGCACTCAATGAAATTGCAAATCAAAACTACGAACTAAGTGTCCTATCTAATAACGAAATAAGAATTCAATCAGCCCTTATATGAAAAAATTGTGGAAAAGCTCGTTTTAAGCAACTTGAAGACTACTTCGAAAGAAATAGTTTAACAATCGAATCACAATCCGGAAGAATTCCCTAATTTATAAAGGTTTCCAAGTATTTAATCAATTGCCTAATTTTGCTAAAAATGTAACAAGTTATGGAATATTTAAAAAAATGTTATTGAATTCGTAAAAATTAAGTTTTAATAAACAAGTAAAAAATTTTACATTTACTGTAAACAATAGATTAAAACAATGCTAATTAAAGATATCAATCAATCAAACTCACTACCCTTCTTTTAAAAAATTGTTCCGACAAAAGACAACTAAATATGTACATATTATACATAATACCCGATCATCAATTCCGATTCAGAAGACAACACTCAACTATCCAACCGTATTTTTTGACGTGACAAAGGCTTTTGATAAGCTTTGGCATGTTGGTCTACTACATAATATAGCGATTTTACTCCCAAAAGACTTCTTCCTTTTAATTAAAAGCTATCTAACTGATCGGCATTTGTACCTAAGATACAATAACGAATCCTCAGACTTATACTCAACGAAAGCCAGGTAGAATACTCTACATCAGGTAGAATGATGAAAGTCAGTGCAAGTAATTATCTCAACTAAAACCAAGTTTACACACATATCATTAAACATTAACAATAAACCCATCCTAATAAATCCAGTAGGCTAATACTTAGGAATATACTGAATTCCAAATTGACCTGGAAACATCACATTGAACAAAAACGCAACCATATAAAAGTAAAATTTGGACAACTGACTGGCTTCTTACTTACAAGTCGTTAGACAGATGTACATATACATATGTATATCATGGAAATAAAAAAAAAATATATACATACATTCGGAGTAAAGCAAAAAATGCGGCGGCGAACAAATTCCCTAGATGGAATGAACGGTGGCGTTCCAGTTAGACCGTTTGTTATGAGTTTCTTCGACATATTCGAATCCCAGGTCTATAGGGATCTCCAATACTGTTGAAATAGAGAATAGAGTTGGTGACGGATGCACCCTGAATAGGCCAACGGCGGCGTTGATATCCCCGGGGTTCATAACCCCGGCCCCTCGTCCAGGGGTATAAAAGGGAAGAAAATCGGCTTCTCCAAAAGAAGAAAAAAGGGCATAAGAAGCGCGCGGTGGAAGATATTGAGAGATTATACTCCAGGAATAATGTACGGAAGTTTGAGATGGCTATGAATCAAACACAAGGGAACAACGCCGTAGAGGAAGCGCCAAGCAGTAAGAGAAAACTTTTAGTTATTAGAATTTAAATTTGTAGAATATAAGTTTTATTTGGGCTACCTGGTTCGCAAAAACATCAACTTGAACTTGGGCATCCCCTTATAGAATCTATACCAAGACCAATGAACTTAACCATAGCCGATGCAAACTATCCCCGGATTTCATAAAATCATGTTCGTCGAAGCCCATTTTCGGTTAAATGTACATACATAAAAAGTACGTATCCACGTCGTCTAAGAACGAACTATCCAACGGAAGCCACATGCCCCACCGCAAGTGAAACAGCGAACTCTGATAGGAAAACATTCCAAGGTTCAACAATTTCGAGAAACGGAAGCTAAAAGATGAACTAAATTAATTCAGAAAAATTGCATTCGTTTCTCATTTCATTTAATATTTATTTTAGACTTTATTATCGATTAACCTCACCCTATCATAAATTCGTCAGCTACTTACATACGTATGTATACACAACGTATATACATATGTATATATATATGTAGGTATGTACCTCTATCAATATACCTCCTTTAAAGTTTAAACCATTCATGCAGTTATTTCATCAAAATTACAAAATTGTGCACATTTCAGTTCAGTGTCAACTTTAGGAATTTCCTGAAGTTTGTGTAGCAGAGGATCCCGCATTGACAAACCCCGCAGCCCGCAGCCCGCAACCCAACGACGTAAGACGAATCCCTTCGAAACACCGTATTTTTTCGTGCTTCTTCATTTAGATTAACAATTTAGCAAATAAATAAAATATATTCCACGATAAACCAAGAACATACCACCGAAAAAGGTAAACAAATGATTAAATTATTATTACTGAAAGACAGGGGGCTCCACACTGCACTAAACAAAACTCGCGACGCTTTGAGAATTTATCACCGACTGGCGCTGCAGATGCTGTCGTTCTTTGGCGGCCATTGAAACCATCCACTAGTCAAAATCAATGCATTTTTCTTCATACTTACGTGATGGTAAGATATTTTTTTGCTCTTTGCAAATGCGGCAAAAGGTTAATAGAATTTGTTTTTAATACTTTTAAGCGCGTGTAAAACGAGAAGCGTTATCAAATCACAATTTTTTAGAATTAGACATAATTCGAGAAATTCCCAACAGAGTGTGACTGGAAAATTTTCAATCGCAGGCAGCTGCGTGTTTTAAATAAAAGATGGCGTCATGCACTAAACTAGCGTAGGGAGGAGTAGGGGAAAATATTGGGAATTTATTTATCTGAAAACAAGTAATTTTAAATTCTTGGGACTTATTGCAACAATTCTAAAAAGCATATATGTAGGTACCTATTTTAAATTAATATATTTTACCTTTTTACCTTAACGCGTTTCAGCAATGATTCTAATTATTCTGTATGTGAGATTTCGAATAAAAATATTTTTATTTAGATGCAAGTCAGGCATTCTTATTCCAAATGGAGTGTACTTGTGTTGGATAATTTCATTTCCTGTATACATATGTACATACGTATATATTGTTTCAATTTACGTCGAAACATTTTGTCGGTCCCGAAAAAGACGTATATCGAGGCCTCACTGTATATGACCACGATCATTTTTGGGATTGTTTTTTTAAAAAAAATCATGGTTTGGTGCAAACTTTTACAAACAAAGGTTCGAGGTTTCCATTGTATCTCAATTCAAAAATATGTATATATAGTTGGCCAATATAAAAAATATAACCTTTCTATGTTTTTTTTTAAGTGAACTTTATGTATATGTACATATATATGTACATATATAACATTCCTTTTAGTAATATGGTCAAGGAATCAGAGGATCTGTTCGAAAGTATTCTCAGCGATTTGAGATGTTTGCTCCTTCTAATTTTCGGGTTGCGAGAATCCTAGCGCATATGTATGTATTTGACAATGTTTAGACCATGTTGGATCCATACTCAACAAATTTCTAGCACTGAATAATATAAGTTTTAATAAAACTTGTAATAAAGGGATGTTATGAACATTTACTGCAATACACCAAAATGTGTTTTTTTTTTGCTAAGTTTCTAAGCTTCATATTAATGAACTTTATACTCTATCTTGCCTGTCGAACAGCAACAACTTTAGGCTCAAATTTAATCTTATGATAGCCTCACTGTGACAATAAACAAACAATCTACTAATACGATCTAACACAACAATATTTCTTAAAATTTAGAGTCAATTAAATTAATATTAGTTTCTTTCTTCTTTCTGAACAGTTGTTGATAATAATTATTTAACAACAAAGCCTCAAGCTTCATTTCGATTGCTGTCGATATTTTTATTTGTTCCGCATGCTATCAAATCCCAAATTGTCTGTACTCAACATCTGCTCAGAATGCTCACTCAACAATTGGAAGTGATTATTTCTAGATACGTGGAACTATATACTCTTTCCTACGTTTATGTTCTGTATTCTCTGTTCGACGTTCTGTTAATTAAAATTGCTGGTAATTACCGTAAAGGAGGATTACAAGATACAACTAAAAATTCCCATACAAAATACTCTAAGAAGTAGTAGTGGGCCCTTAATGTGCATGTAATCACGCCCTTAGCAAATGTCTTTAGAATACTGGGATTTTTGCATAATGTGGACATCTGAATGCACGCAATGAAATGACATCTAACGAAACGACGTCACGTTTGGCATAAACATCTGTCTACCAATCAATTTACCTGGTTTTCCCGCGTTCAGTAAATGTGCGGTAGTAATACAATTGAAAAACTTAATTATCATTCTTAGAATAGTGTACAACGTGATCAAAGCTGGAGTAACCCGTTTCGCTGTATAATTTTCTACCATTCCCCAATAAGACACATTAAGAGTAAGTGTTTCCTAAGAACATAGCCTTAACCTCAATTGTAAGTCGAAATCTTGCCATAATTTCACGCAGTCTCAAAATGCCGCGAGTAACCAAAACTGCTGTTAGACGGAAGGCATCCGCCGCCACAAACAATAATGAAGAGGGTCCAATGAAAAAAGTACAGCGCACTTCATTTAATCTCCCGCTCCCTAGGATTAATTCTAATGCCGGCAAAGTGCTTGTATGCGGTCAGGGTGACATGGGACAGCTTGGACTGGGAGACGGTGATTCAGACATGGAACGTAAAAGACCAGCTCTTGTAACAACACTCACGAACATTGTAGACGTTCGCGCCGGGGGAATGCACAACCTTTGTTTGGATGAAAATGGAGAGATCTACTCCTTTGGCTGCAACGATGAGGGAGCATTGGGCCGAGACAGCACTGAAGAAGGGTCGGAGTTTACCCCCAAAAAAATCAGTCTACCCGGAAAATGCCTTAAAATATCCGCTGGTGATTCACATTCTGCATGTTTATTGGACGACGGCAGGGTGTTTGCGTGGGGATCGTTCCGGGACTCTCACGGGAACATGGGACTAACGCTAGAAGGCAACAAACGACTACCCATCGAAGTTTTACCAGGAATCACATCGTGCGACATTGCATCAGGCGCAGATCATCTAGTCATACTCACATGCACCGGCAAGGTATACACAATGGGTTGTGCAGAACAAGGACAGCTAGGGCGAGTTTCTCTGCGCTCGGCTTCGGGCGAGAGTCGTCGTGGAAAAACAGAACTTCTTCGTCCCGGTATTGTTACAATCAAACGTGGAAAACCGATTGAAGCTATATGGGCAACCACATACTGTACGTTCCTCAGAGAGTCTGGTTCCTCAATTATTTGGGCATTTGGGCTGAACAACTACAAGCAATTGGGGTACTCTAAGGAAGAGTCTGTCATCATCAATCCTATCAACACACAATTTGAAGATGTGAAGATTATCGCGGGCGGACAGCATCATACCCTGGTGCTTAAAACCGACGGATCCTGCTACGCAATAGGACGCAGAGATTACGGCCGATTGGGCTTAGGCAATGTGCCGGAAGATGTGACAGAACTGAAACTCATCAAAACGCTAAGTGGTAAAGAGGTTGTGAGTGTATCACGTGGCGAAGCTCAATCATTTGCAATAACAAAGGACGGACTTCTGTATGCTTGGGGAATGGGCTCCAGCCTACAGTTGGGTACTGGTGATGAAGAAGATGCTCTCGAGCCAACGATCATCTCTAGCAAACAAACACAAGGAAAGAAGATCATTCAGGCATATGGAGGGGGACAGCACAGTATTTTCCTAGTAGAAAATGAAAATTCTGCGACTGACGTCAAAGAGATTAAGAAGAACGAGGTAGCAAAGACAGCAGAATCAACAGAAAAGAAGCCGTCTCTAGAGGTAAAGGAAGACAAAGCAGAAACTGAGACTGGAACAAATGGAGACGCATCCGGCTCCGATGAGAAGGAGCAGGTAACCAAGGAAGCAGCACCAGCAGCTAAGAAAGGCAGGAAGAAAAAGTAGAACCCCAACGTAATGTTCACTTGGACTTTTTCACTTAATTTTCTATTTATTAACTTAGAACACGTTTTTTTCTTTATTATCGCCTTTTTTTCCAAACGAATTATACTTTTTGTTATGTGTTCGAAGTACTTTACTGATAGAATTAACGATTAGTTTACACCATTAAATGTGTAGTAGAGAAATTTGTTTCCGTATTGAACGCATTGTTTCTTCAATAATAATAAAAAAATGTATCTTTTTTCCAAGTTGAATTTGCATTTCTTTTGATTTTGAATACATCACATTGCCAAAATCTACAGCTACATTTCGACATTCCAACGAAGATTACTATTAACATCACATACCGAGATGTAAAGTTTTTCGATTTCAGCGATTTAAGTGCTGAAGTGTTGGATTTTTGAACTGGATTTTAATGAGCATATGTTAACGCTGCCGTTCCAGTTACTCGGCCGAAGAGCAGGGACGTGACTGAACGAATGAAAAGATGAGCGTACTGTCGTCGAAGCGAAGGACTGTATTGGATTTGAAGTAAAAAAAAAGTCGGAGACAAAACGGAGCCTTGGGGAACATCGGCGTTTATATGATGGATAGCAGACTGGAAAGGTGAAAAAGGTAATATTTGAGAGAGCATTAAACAGATAGGAAGTCCGTCAGGATCTTAGCGTTATATTTGGTCATTGTTTAGTTTTTTTTTTGAGAAATTGAAGAATTTTTTTAGCATTAACTTGAGAGCTTCCCACTTCCCACAGTAAATTCACATTCACCGCAAGGATCTTAAGGGGAATCTCCGCCGTGGTACCCATTACGACTTGAGGTGCATCATGCCAGAACCACGTAGTCGCCTGCTCTTGTGTCTGACATTGAAGCTGGCCCATCTGCCATTGAATTGAGAGCAAGATAGCCATTACGACGACTTGATTTGATAGAGCTGGACAGGTGAACGCTTCACCACTCATGCCTGCACCACAAAACTACAATTCTAAAGGCGCTTGTTAACATTGCAGATTTAACAAGTAACTATAATTTCTGTACCACAAAAAAAAATTCTACGATTGTTAAATATGAAAAGTAATTATTTTGGTGGGTTTTTTGAAACGCTAAATAAAAAAAAATAAAGCTTAGACATAAATATTTAGTCTAGCTTTATGCCTAAATATTGTCACAAGCACAAAGAGTTGGACATACATACATACGTACATATATATGTACATATATGTAGAAATTAAAAAATTATATCAATTGAAAATTTATAATCTTTATTTTAAATAGTAAGTAATTTTATAATATTTATATCAATTAGTAGTAACAAAAGTGGTTATGAATTTATTTGCTCTGGACCGACGACCCGCACTGCACTCACGATTAAGGAGGACTGGTCATTCCCTTATCACCCGCTCGCTCGTCGACTCTGCACCCTCATCCCAGCCAATTCCAAAGGCCGACCGAATCCAACAACTTGTGCCAGGTCCACAGTTTTACTATGAACGTCAGCGCTATCTACCCGCCGCACACACCAAGTATCACCACTGCTAACCTCAATGGAGTCATTCACCCTTATTACGACTGGCATTTTAGTTCATCGACTCTTGTCGTTTTTTGAGTCGTGGCGGTTTACTGGCGTTTTAGTGTCGGAATTATGAGAGCGAAACGCCTTGAGTGTCGTTTTACTTATATTCCACATACGTTCCACAGAAAAAAACTGACAATGACAGACTTATATTTTGCTATATGAAGTTGCTGCTTACATTGTTTTTTTATTTCATAATAAGGGTGATTGTATTGCTGAAATAACAATACTCACATCGTCATTGCTTTTTATGCTCTCCAAACTGGGACAACCCATACATTCACCCTTATTACGACTGGCGTTTTAGTTTATCGACTCTTGTCGTTTTTTGAGTCGTGGCGGTTTATTGTCGTTTTAGTGTCGGAATTATGAGAGCGAAGCGCCTTGACTGTCGTTTTACTTATGTTCCACAGAAAAAACTGACAATGACTGACTTATATTTTGCTATATGAAGTTGCTGCTTACATTGTTTTTTATTTCCCTGAGTGCATAAGTAAAATAATTGTCGGTTTTTGTGCAAAATAAAATTAGAAAAACAAATATGGACAGCATTTGGATATTTTTGCGGTGGAGTAGCAATGATGAAAACCAAGAGGAAGCTCGAAAAACGGATCTAATGCGAATGCGAAGAAGAATAAACTCCAATCCATTGAATTTACCAGATGCTAAGTATGTAAATAGAAGGGCAGATTTTAAAATGGAAAGTTAACCACCAATCTCAGATTCAAAATGTACTGTCGGTTAATTAAAGAGGTATTTGTTTATGTCTTGAACGCAATGCAGGACAAGCTTCCTGAAACAATGCCTTTTTCTCTGCCAGCCATACTGAAACTTGCCGCAACCCTGAGATTCTTTGCTGAAGGTAGCTACCAAAAGGGAATAGGCAACGAGTTTCCTATAGGTTTAGCACAACCTACCGTAAGCAAAATTATAAAAGAAATAATTGTCGCAACGGAGACCGTTGTTTGTCCGCAATGGATACAAATCCAAACCACATAGGAAAAAAAAATCTTTTAAAATTGGTAGCCAAACAAATATTTGTTTCCATCAGTTTTACCAGACGTCTCATTTGTCTATTATTTGTAACTTTTACCCTAAATACATACAAATTAAACTAATTATATGGAGAAATTAAAGAAAACTTTATTTTTAACTTATTTTCAATGCGAGGCGTTGACTAATTCCTTAACGACAAAAATAGGCTTTTAACTAAGCGTGTTGCCACACTAAACCGACAGCCAGAATAACGATAAAAAAAACTTAAACGCCAACTGTCGAACAAAAATTACGTTCCACAAAACTTAAAACGACAATTGTCGGAAATGACGTAAAACGTCTGGCGTAACGCCAGCTATAATGCCGAGTTCAGACTGTCGTTTTTTGATGATGAGCGTAACGCCAGTCATAATAAGGGTGAATCCTTCATGATGAATCGCAAACGAAATCCACACCGCAGTTGCGACTCATCGGGAAAACAAATTCAGGTCGCAAAGGTCGACGAACGAGCGGACGACGTCTTATCATGGTAACTAGAGCCTAGAGCCCAAAACGTAAACAAACCCGAGCGACGGTCGACGATCCACCGGCAAACTGAGGATGAGAAATCAATCAAAACAATAATAATAAAAATGTAAGTGAAAGTTTAGACCAATTTGTGTGGTCGGAATTTATACATTCCTACATATATATATGTAAGTATATGAGAAATTTAATTTGATGATATGGATATCCTGAAGATGTGGGTAGTCAAAAAAAAAAAAATCATTTTAGATTTCAAGTGGTTACGGCACTTACATATATACATATATGTGTGTAACTGCATCCAGTTGAGCACTCCAAGCTTGTTTAGGTTCCCTTCAACTTGTGCGCGCCACCTAAGGCGAGATCTTCCTCTACTGCGTTGTCGCTCCGGGTTGGATTCGAAGACTACGGGCCCGAGCATTTGTGTCCATCCGCTCTATATGTCCTAGCCATCTCAAACGACTGATGCGCAATTTTTTGACTAGGTCGACGTCGCTGTACAGCTCGTATAGAGTCCAAGCTTCAGCGCCAGAAAACAGGACTGCGATGATCAAGGTCTTATATAGAGTTTCCTTAGTTGTTCGGGATAGGGACTTACTACTCAATTGCCTTCTCAGCCCAAAGAAACAGCGATTGGCAAGAGTTATTCTTCGTTTTATTTCTGCCGAGGTGTTATTGTCAGAACTGATAACAGAGCCGAGTTAGACAAAATCCTTTATTACCTCAAAGTTATAGCTGTCGATTGTGATGTTCTGTCCAATTTGTCGATGTTGAGTGTCACTTCTTGTTGACAGCATATCCTTGATTTTGCCCTCGTTTACCCCTAAACCCCTTTTGGCAGCCTCCGTTGCAATACTAGCGAACGCACCAGTGACAGCCCGCTGTGTTCTACCCATTATGTCAATGTCGTCGGCGTAAGCTAGTAGTTGCACCGACTTTTGAAAGACTGTTCCTCCGGTGTTAGCTTGTGAGTTTCGCACAATTATTTCAAGAATTATGATCCAAAATACAAAATCGA
Organism: Xylota sylvarum; assembly: GCA_905220385.1. Lineage (NCBI taxonomy): Eukaryota > Metazoa > Arthropoda > Insecta > Diptera > Syrphidae > Xylota > Xylota sylvarum. The sequence continues at coordinate 40,958,035 of LR999959.1, forward strand.
AAAACAGCAAGATGGCACTTTTGCCCTAGCTGACTGTGATTATTTAGCATAATCAATAATCAGTCCTTTCACGATATTTGAGACCTGAAGGAAAAATGTAAGCTAAGCAATAAATTAATATAAATAGACATTGTAAAATCGGGTTCTTGTTTTGTGTATAATTGATATTCGATAGAGTGTGCAGCCTAGCTAAAGACAGCGGCACTCTGGAGAATAAATAAAATAAATAATTGAAAAAGAATCTGTTTAATTTCTTTTAATTATATAAGTCGCGTCACCTTGTCTAAATCCTTTTTTGACATCAAAGGTCTCAGTGAGGTCGTTACCGACCTTGATGGAGCAGCGATAATTCTCCATCGACATTCTGCACAATCGAAGGAGTTTGGTAGGGATGCCAAAACTAGACATGGCTCTGTATTGCTCGTCTCTATAGATGCTGTCATATGCGGCCGATGAAGAGATGGTGGGTATCGATTTGGACATCTTGAATTTTTTTCAGGATCTGTCGAAGTGTGAAGATTTGATCGATTGTGGACTTTCCTGGTCTGAAACCTATCAGTGTGATAGGGCCCAATCCGGTTGTTGACGAAGGGTTTTAGACGTTCACACAATATGGCAGATAGGATCTTGTACGCGATGTTGAGGAGACTGATACCTTTGTAATTGGTGCAATTGAGAGGATCTTCTTTTTTGTGGATCGGCCAAACGGTGCTGAAATTCCGTTCATCAGGCATATATATGTACATCTGACCAAATTTTAGAAATGAGTTGGTGTATGTATGGTAGAGAACCAGGTCATTTCCAGCTGCCTTGAACAGCTCGGCTGATAAGCCATCAGGTCCAGCAGCCTTGTTGGATTTAAGTTTGGATATTGCTATCCTCACTTCGCTTAGGTCAGGAGGACGGAGGTTTTGGCTATCATCGTCTATGTTGAGTGGTTCATTCTGCCTGACAGCGGGATGTTGGTCTTCGTCCCCGTCATACAGTCTGCAGAAGATATTTTTCCATATTCTTAGCACCGACTGTGACTCTACTACGAGGTTTCCTTCTTCATCTCTACAGGCTTCACGTTCTTTTTACCTGTTGGTAAAACTTCTGTACATTATTCCTGGAGTATAATCTCTCAATATCTTCGATCGCGCGCTTCTCGTGCTCTTCTTTTGTCTTTCGGAGAAGCCGATGTTCTTTCCGTCTCTTTTGCTCGTAGAACTCACAAGCCGGTTCTGGCGATCTCTTGCGATTGCAGCTTTTCGACGTTAAATCTTCCCACAGTATATCTTCTTTGTTGTGACGTTAGGGATATCCGCATTCGTACCGTGGCTGCAACAAGGTAGTGGTCAATTTGATTGACCGTTTGATGATCAGAAGATCGCCATGTCCCCTTGTGGATATTGAGATGAGGAAACCGTGTGCTTGCTATAGTGACGTCTTAATCACTTTCATCTGATCGAAAAAAAACGTTTCTTTTGAAATATGTAGTTGCATACACATGTATGCACATATTGCACTTGTCGCACATGAATCTGTATATCAATGAACTGTACTGACGAAAGTCAAAACAAAATATTGACAGCACTAATACAGTACATACCTCCCTCTCTCCGGCTTGGATTTTAAAGTAAACATTAATGTATATGTATATTTCAAATTGGTGCTTCAATAAAACAAAAGTAATTTACGTATGTCATATAAGAACAAAAGATTCAAATTTCTAATCGAAACCTCTTAAAATCCGACTTGTAACGCCTTAATTTTCAATTCACGTGCTATGTTTTTCTAACTATTTAACAATGGGTTTGTTAAATTTTGTCTGCACTTGTAGCTTTGTGGTACAGAATGTTGGGAAATTGCAAATTTTTCAATTGTTAAACCTTGCATGTTTTTGCATGTTTTTTTTAATTTGTAAACCTTGCGTGTACAATTGTTAAGTGTCAAGTTTACTTTTAGCTTTGTGGTACACAAACAATTGTTAATTGTTAAAATTCGGCTCTTGTACAATACTTGTAGTTTTCTGGTACAGGCCCTTGGTAGGCGATGACTGTAATGCCATCTAGTTTGCTGTTGGATGACAGCTGAACCAGGAAGAATGGAAGTTTCTATTTCTGCCTTTTAGCCTTAGCTGTAATGAACGGCTTATCTCCTACGAATTCGAGCAAGTCGTACTTTGTTTGAGCAGATAGAGAGGAGAGAGGTGAGAGGTTCGGAAGACGGTTCTGTTGGTTGTGTTAATTGCTCTCCAAGGTCTCTTCCTCATCCTATGACTTAGAGGATGCCTCGTCATTGCCGGACTCTTGCTACATTTTCGTAGCTGCTGTTGGTTGTGCTAATTGCGCCTTGCGCCCCTCTCCCCTCAGTTTGCCAGGCAGCGTATCTTTTGAAGAGGATAGAGTGTAGCGCTTTACTAGATTAGGAATTGGCTTCAGTTTCCTCCTGCTCTTCACCACTACGGCTGAGAAGTCTGACGTAGATGCCGTATCTAGATCGGGTCATGTTGATTTGTCCGCATCTCCCGCTACTGGGAGTGCGGATCGTTGATCATCATATTTAATTATTTTACATAAAAAAAGCAAATGAAATTAATTTTCCGAATTCGAACCGGGGTCGGTATGGGTGACGGTCTGCTACCACTTCATTTTCATTTTTCATTTTTAATACATTTCTATTCAATTAATTCAATAATTCTTACATGCTAACAAAAAACGCTTAAAACTAGCTTAACTAACTTAAATACGTTATGTACTAATAACTTACTGGCCCTATGCGGGCACTCTAAGTAAAACTTAATCCTTAAAACATATGCATATGTACAAATACAATATGTATTTATTATTTGGTGGCCAAAGGATGCTGATGCGGAATCTATGGGAACACAAGCGTTCTCACCTTAGCCTTCACTATCAACTCCTACTATACACCTCCGCGTTGGTGGCTACTGGGTGCCTAGTACCTTGGCTGGAGATTGCGTAATCAACCACTTTGGAAGGTTGTTGGTGGTAGCAAACGAGAGAGGGGGGAGGAATGTTTTCTCACTAAGACACTTCTTCTTGATCTGGACGGCAGCGGATGAATTCTCCAGATGGAATCAACAGTGGCGCCCACAGTTCCAATCAGGCCGAACTTTCTAGTGTAATCCCTATATGAGCTGCTCTGCCTTATTCGGATCCCAGGTCTATAGGGATCCAACACCCGAAGTGGGTTACTGACTCCGGAAAATTCCGGTCCCTCGTCCTAGGGGTATAAAAGAGAACTGGTCCTCCAGGTTGGGGGTTGTGCGTACGGGTAACTTCCCGACCACTGAAAAAACACTTAGTTCCGAAAAACTTACAAGCCTCGGATATGGATGGACTCACTGTTGACAACCCCAGCAATCGAAATAAGGACAACGATCTTCGGATCTGCACGTGGAATGTTCGGACCCTTAACAGACCGCGTGCAGCCGAAGAATTAGCAGAGGTCTGCTACAAGGCAAACATCACCGCCATCCAGGAAGTGCGATGGGATAGGCCAGGCAAAAAAAGGATGAAACACTGTGACATCTATTACGGTGATTGCTATAGAGAGCAGAGGCAGCGCTTATTCGGATGTGGATTTGTCATAAGCGGCAAACTTAGGCAAGAGTCTTAAGCTTTCGACACGTGAGCGACCGTCTTATGACAATCCACATCAAGGCTAAATTCGCGAACATAAGCCTTATATGCGCTCATGCCCCCACAGAAGATAAGGACGACACCACCAAAGAATGTTTCTACAAGTTCCTCTACAAAACTTACGAGCAATGTCCTAAATATGACGTTAAAATCGGTCTTTGGCGATTTTAACGCCAAGATAGGACATCTTTGGTAGGACGATTGGTAAGCACAGCCTACATGACACCACGTCTGGCAACGGACTTAGGCTTATTGACTTTGCGGCGGGGCGAAATATCAGTATAGCAAGCACACGGTTTCCTCATCTTAATATCCACAAGGGGACATGGCGATCTCCTGATCACCAAACGGTTAATCAAATTGATCACATTGCGATCGACGCAAGGCATGACTCCAGTATTCTGGATGTCCGAACCTTCCGGCAAGCCGACATGGACTCGGATCACTACTTTGTTGCAGTCACGGTACGAATGCGGATATCCCTAACGTCACAACAAAGAAGATATACTGTGAGAAGATTTGACGTCGAAAAGCTGCAATCGCAAGAGATCGCCGGAACCTTCGCCGAACGCATATCCCGAAATCTCTCAACGACTCCTATGCCGCCAGCATCAAGCGCCGAAGACCAGTGGCAACGCTGCCAACAAGCCATCAGAAGAGCCGCAACTGATGTGCTGGGTTTCACCCGACCACCGGCGAGAAGACCAACATCCCGCTGTCAGGCAGAATGAACCACTCAACATAGACGATGATAGCCAAAACTTCCGTCCACCTGACCAAAAGGAAGTAAGGATAGTAATATCTAAACTTAAGCTCGGCTGGACCTGACGGCTTACCAGCCGAGCTGTTCAAAGCAGCTGGAAATGACCTGGTAGAGAGCATACACCAACTCATTTCTAAAATTTGGTCAGTGGTCAGGTTGAGTGTACGCCTGATGAATGGAATCTCAGCACCGTTTGTCCGATCCACAAGAAAGGAGATGCCCTTAATTGCGCCAATTACAGAGGTATCAGTCTCCTCAACATTGCGTACAAGATCCTATCCGCCATATTGTGTGAACTTCTGAAACCCTTCGTCAACAACCTGATTGGGCCCTATCAGTGTGGTGTCAGACCAGGAAAGTCCACAGTCGATCAAATCTTCACAATTTGGCAGATCCTGAAAAAAACTCAAGATATCCAAATCGATACCCACCATCTCTTCATCGATTTGAAGGCCACATATGACAGCATCTTAAGAGAAGAGCTATACAGAGTCATGTCTAACCAAACTCGTTTGCCTGTGCAGGATGACGTTGCTCCATCAAGGTCGGTAATGATCTCACCGAGACCTTTGATGTCAAAAAAGGATTTAGACAAGGTGACGCGCTGTCGTGTGACTTCTTTAATGGCCTTGAAAGAATTGTGCCAAACTCACAAGCCAACACAGAAGGCACAATCTTTCAAAAGTCTGTGCAACTATTAGCTTACGCCGATGGCACTGACATTATTGGTAAAACATAGCGGGCTGTCACCTGTGCGTTCGCTAGTATTGCAACAGAGCCTGTCAAAATGGGTTTAGCAGTAAACGATGGCAAAACCCAGGATATGTTGTCAACAAGAAGGGACACTCAACACCGACAAATTGGACAGAACATCACATCATCACGTCAGAGCTATCAATTCTGACAATAACACCTCGGCAAAAATAAAACAAAGAATAACTCTTGCCAATCGCTGTTTCTTTGGGCTGAGAAGACAATTGAATAGTAAGGCCCTATCCCGAGCAACTAAGAAGGCTCTATACAAGACCTTGATCATCCCAATCCTCCTTTACGGCGCCGAAGCATGGACTTGGAGAAGGAGATTCAACGACGAACTATACGAGCTGTACAGTGACATAAATCTAGTAAAAACACTGCGCATCAGTCGTCTGAGGTAGCTAGGACATGCAGAGAGAAATGACACTAGTGCTCTGGCCCGCAGAGTATTGGGATCTAGCACGGAGAGACAACGCAGAAGAGGAAGACCCCGCCTTAGATGGCGAACGCAAATAGAAGTAGTTCCCTAACGACTTAGTGTGCGCAATTGGAGACAGATGGTTAAAGGCGGGGTTAACTGAAAAAAAAGTACTGTGTAACATTGTTAATGCACAGAAATGTAGAAGTCGACCGAGGCGAAGTAAACAAATTAACAAGAAAACATAAAGCAACCATGAGAATGTAGAAGTAACTCATATACTGAGCATTATCGATTTAATTATAATACTCAGAAGAGTGAAGACATTTGAACTAGTACGCCAGAAAGACATACAGAAAAGCTGCAATCCATCTGAAACGCATCGTGTGATACTCTATTATCCATCCTATACAGCCCCTATAAAGTGAGAGCATTTTGTGCTGGACTATGACGACAACTTCGAACGTTTGAGGATGTTACATGTAAAATTTCATCAAAATCGGTTTTTTGATAAAAACGTCCTCCAAAAGTGGGCGGGGCTAAAATTAGTGTACGGGTGAATTGTAGACAATGTGAATATCTAAATATTTGTTCTTAACAAATTTTTTCAATTTCATATAATTTAGTGAAGTTATGAAAAAGAGGGCGTGGCAATGTGCGGATTTCAAAAATTTGTATACTTGTACTGTATCTTTTTCTCAAAAAGCCCAGAAAAAAAATGTCATCCTCCTAACTCAACATTTAAATTTTTTTATTAATTAATTAATAAAAAGCGACGACATACGGACTGTCGGACGAACGGTTATCGCTCAATCGATTTCGCAATTGATACTGATAACGAATATATATACTTTATAGGGTCTATCTTGATTATTTTTCTATGTTACAAACTATGTGCCAAACTTAATATAAACTTAGGACAGGATATAAAAAGGTAACTGGCAAGACTATAATTATAATTTGGAGGCAGAGATGTACAGTTTTTCTAAAGAGGTAGAACAGGAGTATCACCATGTTTATACTCCAGCTACTTACTGAAAAGAAAAGATAAACTCACAACGATTTGTAAAAAAATACAATATTTATCAGTAACGTCAAAACTATGTCAGTAAAAATTTTTTTCATCTTAAAATAAGTATGTACATGTGTATGTATGTATTTTACAAAATAACTAATAAGAGTTATTAAAATAATATATGTGCCATTTTAAAAGTTCATCTGTTTTCGAACGCACTCCATCGATGTGACGACAAAATGGATTTTCCGAACTTACCCATACGTTCTATCAGTTGTCAATGCATTTCAGTGGAATTTTCTACACGGCCTTTGTTGTTCAACGTTACTAATTCTGCTTGCAACGATTTTTTTTCTCACAATAGTTCCGCTAGGAAGCAGTAAAACCAAAAAGAGTATAAATCAATAAATATTTGTAAGGTCTTTTTTATCCTTAAGAAGTAAAAACATAATTTCTGTCCGATTGAGCTTATCTATTTGTTGATTTGTCAGCATATCAGGAAAAAATGAAATCATCCAAGAGTTTTTTGCTGTGCTTATTGGCCGGACTCTTCATAACTGCAAATTGTGGAGGTATGACGTTGCAGCAGCAATAATTTCAATGCATTTGCGCGTGCATAGTTAATTTTGTATATATTTTTTGTATTTACGCAGCAATACCCGAAGCTGATGGGGAAACTATTGTCAATGACAAAGCGACGCAAAAAGTATCTATCGATGCAGTGACTACAGGCGACTCGAATGAAACAACCATTCCTCCAAATACACCTGTTATTCCTTCAGACCCAACCACAGTTTTGCCTCCAATTACAAGTACGGTGGATCCTACAGAACCAACCACTGCTCCTCCTACAGAACCAACCACTGTTGCTCCCCCAGACACAACTGTCCCTACAACACCTTCATCAACAACCGTAACTCCCCCTCCAAATACAACCACAACAATTGCTCCAACCACTTCAACTACGCCAGCCCCAACTACTTCAACTGCAAGTCCAACAACGAGCACTACTGAAACACCAAATAACTCAACAACGACTACGACAACACCAGCTCCTCCAGCACCTGTACCTTGTCGCCGATTCGATGGACCTTCCTTCATCGGTGGTATAGTGCTAACCCTCGGACTTCTTGCCATCTGTTTGGTGGCATATAAGTTCTACAAAGCTCGAAACGAGCGCAATTACCACACGTTGTGAGCAGTTTGCTCGGATGTGTAGATAACCCAAGAACAGAGAAAAGCTGTAAGCATTCGCTGATTTGTGAGACTGTTGGGCAAATGTAAATTAAAGGGCTCGTAAAAATATCTACAACTATTAAAGATAGAACGCAATTGTTTCTTCCTTATTTTTATTTTATAGCTTTTACTTTTGTTTCAATACTGAACTACATTTATTTTTTTGCTGATAATTTTGCAAAAATAATTATGAGAAAATATATAAAAAAAAGCACTTATCAATACATGTCAGAATTAGCTATTTTGTACTAAAAAAGTAAACTTCTCCAAACACCATTAGTCATTCGTATTTAAATAATCATGGTGTTTTTTTTTTTAAGTTGAAATATTTTATCTCCACATAACATGCAATAAAAATAAATTCTTTATCAAATGAAGCTGGTGCACATTACGCCTTTACACTTGCATTTCCGCAGAGTGCAATTCAATAATACAAAATGTATTTTTAACAATTAAATTAAGTCTTTTGGTGTGCATTTACATATTAGCTTCATTAACAGAAAATTGTTATCCTCTGTAGTAGTTCCATTCATGTACGTATGGATTTTATTTAATATTACTTTTCAATGTATTCAAAGATTTGCTATCTCCCTTTTTTATGGTTTAGTTTTGTTTAAGAATCAAATTTAATTTGAAATAAAGATCTTCGGGGCAGAATTGTGTGTGGAATTTGATAAACTCTTTTTATTCTTTATCAACGTAGTTTCGAGGTTTTTCTGATTATTCGAGGTCAGGAGAAAGAAACTTATCACTACATACATATGTATGTATGTATAGCAAACTGAAATTATCAAGAATCGCGACTCGTCTTACTCGATTGCAATAGCGGTAGCTGTACGGATGTAACATTTTTATCAGTATGTATGTATGTACTTGTATTATTTTAATGCATAAGCTCTTAGGGATTTCAATCGATTCGAATACAATCATTTCACTTAAATATGGATGCAGATGTTATTTGTAAGATGTCGTATGACCTCCAATAGCCATTTTTTTTTGTCGGGTTAGGAAACATTTACCTGGAGCACTCAGATGCAACTGGTCTGTTGTGCTACTAGGAAGCAAAATACGAGCATACGTTTAGTCTGACTGACTTATCGCTACAGACGCAGATATTCCGACCCCGCCACCTATGGTTAGGTTAGTTTTGGTAAATGGGTGCCTTGTGACATTGACACTGCTCACTTAGACCACAGTTCGGATCCATTGTGCCCAATCATTTAACCCCGGAAACCTATAAAGTCCGCTATTGAAACCACCCAGATAATGATATGAATCTCAGGAGGTCCGTCAGCTCTACGTTACCCAAGTCCTCCAAATCCGAGAAGAAGTAACTGCCAAGAGTCTTCATTCTTCTGACGGATAGGCAGGACACAGCAGGTGACGAACTGACTCAATTTCTTCTTCGTCCCTGCAATGTAGTACACCGAGTCGCTCCGCGTGGCCGCCAATGGCACAATGACCAGTAATTATCCTTGAAACGACCCGTGCTTTATAACGACTCAGTTTCACCAGAGAAGTTGATCTCTTCTTGCTGATGCCCGGCCATAGGTTTCCAGATGAACTCAGCGACTATTTGCTCGACCGATTCCTCTATTTTCTTCCGTAAGGAACTGATTGGGGTTACTACAAAAGGAAGGGCCCGCGATAAGTGCAGCGCCGACCCTTTCCTACAGTATGTGGCCATTGAATTATGACCGATGAGAAATATATGCGATTTTTCGCTTTGACCGCAAATAAAGAAAAATTAATTTGATTATTTAAAATCTTGTTGCACATATTTATTGTTACATGGCATATCAGTGATTATAAAGTAAAAAAAAAAATTATTAAATCTTAATACTTAGTATTACCGCCCTTTTGTTCGTACCTCCTTTATTCGTCTGGGCATGCTTTCAATACATTTCGCCCGTTTCGAACTCGTTTTTCCAGATATCTCTTGTATGGTATTGTTTCATCCACTATAAAGGCGAGATTTTAGGTAGGCTAAGCAGTTTTTAATCGGGTTCGAATTCGGAGAATTACCAGGCCATGGTAAGACTTCCAAGTTCATGGAACTCAAGCATTTCATACTTGTTTTGGATGTGTGGCATGGAGCTCCATTTTGCCTAAAGACGTATTCTTCTCTGGGAGAGTCTAATGTGTTCAAATACGGCCGAAGAAATTTCCTCAGGACAGGAATATACTGATTGGGGTCTATTGTTCCATCAACGTAATAAATTGACCCCGTACAAATCATCACTGAGGGTGGGTGTTTGACCGTCTGAACTACGCAATGCTCTGAATATCTGTCATTGGACCTTCTGCAGACGAATTTGGCCGTCTCCGTCATGACTTCTAAGCGACACTTATCGCTAAAGACAACCTAAAATAAAATCGTTATTACAGGAAAATTGCTAAAACTGTTTCATCTTTTATTGTGAAAAGAAATTTGAAAAAAAATTAACTTGTTTTGTTCCGATAGCCACTCTCGCAGTCTATGTGAAGTTGTGCCCAATATGATCGCCATTTTCACATGACATTGGACAATTTGGGCTTCTTTGCTTGCCTCCTTCGCTTGTCTCCAATCGACGCCGCAGAGTTCTCACCGATATGTCGATTCCAGTTTCGTTCAAAACCTTTAAAATGCAGTAAGCTGGTGGATTACGTTCCTGTAGAGCTCTATGAATAATTTTCCGGTCAGTCCATGGTGTTATTTTTCTTTTTTTGCACAGTTTTGCCGATTATTTGGAGTAATCAAGGTTGAACCGCCTGGTACGTCCACGTGTTTTGCTATGTTGACTACTGAAGACTTTGCAATGCCAACAATCTTGGCTATTTAGGCATAACTGGGCTTCTTGTCAGTCAACAAAGCAGCAACTAGTGATTTTTTTTCAAAAGGAATGTCGGCTTATTTACCAATATTGATAAAAATCAATTAAAATAAAGTCTCCGACTTTCTATGAGGTATATATATTAATTTTCTAACAAATATGTTAGAACTTATTTAATTTAAGTCCCAAATTAATTTTCCACTTATTAAAATACTTATCTACAACCGCACTATTGCCAACTGCGAGCTTAAGAAAATGATAAGTAAACCACTTTAAAACCTATTTATGTGTTGTTGCACACTTATCGTACGCACGTAGGCAAGTCCTTTGGTACCTGCTTTTGAAATTAAAGAAAGTATAGGGGAAACCCGTAGTTAGCCGTATTCTTAAAAACAAATAACGAAAAAACGCATTTCACAGAAAAAACACATCAAAAAGAAAAATAATCGTTGAAACCACCATCGGTCAAAATTCATTGGCCACATACTGTAGCAAGTACGTCAGCCCTTTCGTTTCCTACGATATCGCCCTGTCACCCAACAGATGGTCACCGCATTAGCCCTAGATATCTCATTCAAGAGCGATTTGCAGATCTTCACAAGCCTTGTAAGTGGTTGCATGTTGGTCAATTGTTTTAAGTAGGAAGGAATTCAGTGACACTCCTTGAAACTTTGCTGCGACATCCCAAACCAGCCGCAACTTTCCCGGTTTGTTCGGATTCGTTACAGGAAACACTGGTAAATACCAAGTGCGTAGATCTCGTATTGTGTGCCAGCCTTATATCAAAATGTTTTTACCCCTTTCAGTCATATTTCCTTTTTAACTTTCAATTCAATGAGTATATGTAAATCTTCCTACCTCGTTTTACGTATATACTTTTTATTAGTAAACCAACTGCTGGACAATAAGTTGCCACAGTTTTTATTGATCCGTTATTTAAACATACAGAAAAGCTACAATCCGTCTGGAACGGATCGTCTAATACCCTATCCTCCTCTCTATAAAGTGGGCGTGGCCAAATTGCATTTCGTACTTAAATATGGCTATAACCTCGAACGTTTGAGGATGTTATATGTAAAATTTTATCAAAGTCTGTTTTTTGATGAAAACGTGGGCGTGGCCAAAACTGTACTATGGGTGAATTTTAGGGAATCTGAATACCTAAATATTTGGACTTAACAAAATTTTTCGGTTTCATATAATTTAGCGAAGTTATAAAAAAGTAGGCGTGGCAGTGGGCGGATTTAAAAAAATTTTAATACTTGTACTTTATCTTTTTCTCAGAAGCCCAGATATGAAATTTCATCGTCCTAGCACAAAATTTAAGGCCCAAAAAGCGGTGACATACGGACGGACGGACGGAAGGACGGACGGGCATCGCTCAATCGATATCGCTATTGATGCTGATCACGAATATATATACTTTATAGGGTCTATCTCGATTATTTCTCTATGTTACAAACTATGTGTCAAACTTAATATACCCTTAGGATAGGGTATAAAAATAAAGAATTGAACTGTATTTACACTTTTTGTATTTATTAAAATTGCAAACACAACAGTGGTGTCAGAATTGGAATAAATACTCACTTAAAGAAAATGTCTTTGTCACCGGAAATATTGGAGTCACTTACGGGAATGTTCGCCGGAGCGATCCAAAAGGCTGTAGCAGACGCAATCAACGCAGCAATGGCCGCTGCATCTGCGTCTGCACCACAGACTTCATCAAAATCACCTCATTTTTCAATGGACGAGTACAAATTGTCTGACTCAATTTCAGTCAAAGATTACTTCAAGTGTTTCGATTGGGCGCTTCAGTTGAGTAAGATTGCCGCCATGGAGCATCACTACTGAGAGCATAAAATTCCGGCAGATCGTTCAGCAGAGAGACGAACAGATTCCAAACTACACCCTTCGACTTAGGCAAGGGGCTGCAAACTGCAACTACGGCACTTTTCTTGATAGAATGTTGGTCGAGCAACTACTTTATGGCCTAGTTTGTCGTGAAATGTGCAACGAAATAATTACCAAAAAGCCGAAAACATTTACTCAAGCCTACGAAATTGCACATTCGCTCGAGGCAACACGCAACACAGCAGCAGAGGTGAAGTCGTCGGGGGTAATGCCAGTATGTGAACCTGCCAACAAACTGGGTTACGCACCACCACAGGTAAAGCAAAATATAAATCCAGCGCATCGAATTCCATCACCGATACGCCGAAGTCAACGTCAGCACGTGTTGGCAAATCAAAAAGAGTTTCCACATTGTAATGGATGCGGTGGCCAACACTTTCGTAACCAGTGTAAGTTCCTCGATGCAGATTGCCACACATGCGGTAAGAGAGGCCACATATCAAAAGTGTGCAGATCAAAAATGGCACAAATCTCAGAGCAAAGACCATATTCTCCATTGCAAATGGGAATTGGAAACACCGTTGATTTTCTAAGTAAAGTCAGCACGCTTATAGCACACAGCCAATGGGAAAAAAATGATTTTAAACTTCACCAAAAACCAGGCATATCTCCTGTTTTCGTAAAAGCACGAGCACTTCCCCTCGCTCTTAGGGACATATATGCAAAAGAAATTGATGCGAAAATTGCGTCGGGATTTTATAAAAGAGTCGATTATTCTGAATGGCCATCAACCACACATATTGTGGCAAAGAAAAATGGAAAAATACGAATTACCGGGAACTATAAGCCGACACTTAACCCAAGAATGATCATTGATGAACATCCCATACCAAAAGCTGAGCACTTGTTCAATCAAATGAAGGGGTGTACCGTTTTCTGCCATCTAGATGTCACGGACGCCTACTCACATCTGGCCATCGACGAGGAGTTCAGTCACGCCATGACATTGAATACACCCACGCACGGATTGATTCGACCCAGCTATTTGGCAAAAGCGCATGGAGACAGTTCTCCGAGATTTTGCTACTCCTTCTGTTAAATTTCTGGGTCACAAAATCGATGCGCAAGGGGTACACAAATCAGATAAACACATTGAAGCAGTGCGAGATGCCCCTAAGCCGACTACGCCTGAAGAATTACAGCTCTTTTTGGGTAAAGCGACTTATTACAGTGCTTCTATTCCAGATCTTTTCACCAAAGATAGGGCCCTAGGAGACATGTCGCGCAACAAACCCTTCAAATGGACCCCCAATGCAGATAAGGCATATTGCGATATCAGGAGCATCTTGATATCCCCGTACCCATATGACCCTTCGCTACCACTGCTCTTAGCCACCGACGCCAGCAGAACAGGATTGGGCGCTGTACTGTCGCATCGACTAAGTAATGGTCAGGAACGTCCAATCGCCTTTGCAAGTCGAACCTTGAGCGTAACGGAACAACGGTATCCGCAGATAGATAAAGAAGCTTTAGCCATTATCTGGGCGGTACAAAAGTTTTTCCTGTATATCTATGCCCAACACTGGACTCTAGTAACAGACCACAAGCATTAACGCAAATTTTACACCCCGAGAAGTGCTTACCTGTACTGTACATCAGTCGCATAGCTAACTAGACTCGGAAGCTTCGACTACGATGTCATATTCAAAACAACAAAGGCATATGCTTATTCTGATTATTGCCCTCGTGCCCTACCAAGACAGGTCAACCAAATCCGTCACCTTACATCGAATGAAGGGGAAGAAGCCGAATATGACCCATTCGATCACTTTCTGGTTCGACAAATCAATCAGCTCCCAGTTCCAGCCTCACGCATTGCTCAAGAAACAAGAAAAGATTTGCACCTGGGTAAATTCTACGTATACTCAAATCGGGGCAGTGCTTAACACGAGCGGGGTACAAAGCGCCAGAAGCAAACTATAGGTTAGCTGTAAACTGCTTGGTGTTTGAGCATAGAGTTGTCGTCCCACCGACTTTACATAACCTAATTCTGAACGATCTTCACACCGCATTTGGGAATGGTGAAAATGAAAGGCTTATCGCGCTCGTTTCTATTTTGGCCTGGCATTGACGCAGACATCGAGCAAGTAGCAAGAACGTGCAGCATGTGCGCCAAACATTCACACGCGTCACCAAAGTTTAGAGAGCATCACTGGGAATATCCTAAAGAGCCTTGGGAACGCATACACATAGACTATGCAGGGCCATTCGCTGGCATGATGCTGCTCATCATCTCTGACGCTTACAGTAAATGGCTCGAAGTTAAAGTCACTAGTTTAATGACAACCAGTGCCACTATCTTACTTCTCGATGAAGTATTTATTGCGTATGGATTTCCAGTAATAGTGGTTTCAGATAACGGAACCAATTTCACTTCCATGGAATTTAAAATATATTTACAGTCGGTTGGTGTGAAATTTCACAAGTTTACGGCACCGTATCATCCAGCCACAACGGGCAAGCCGAACGTAGCGTTCAAACTATCAAAGACGCACTTAGAACTATGAAGACGACTAAAGGTAATTTACATATAAATATAAATGAATTCCTACGCCAATATAGGATTGCGCCACACTCAACTACGGCTCAGTCACCGTCCCAACTCTTCTTAGGACGTTCGCTGCGGACTCGCCTCGATCTTGTCAAGCTGAGGACTTATACACGAGAGTCACCGAAAAACAACGAGCTTCATTTAATCCATCATTTCGCATACTGCAACCATCGCAGTCAGTGTTTTTCCTCTCAAATAACCCTCGAATAGTTAAGTGGATTTCGGGAACGATTGTGACTCGTCTAGAAACCTTCATTATGAAATTGATCACTTTGGGAGACGAGTTAAGAGGCATATCGATCAAATTCGGAGTGCAGTTAGAGATCACCAATTGAACAAGACGCAAACAGAACGTATCATCCCTGAGAAGACACAACAAGGACAAATTCGATTTCATAAGGAAGACAGTAATCCTACAGAATAGCGAAATGAACTTGCTACTCCTAGGAGTACCTTGATGGACTACTCAATGACACCGGGACCCAATGACCAAGTTCCAACCCCACAGATATCCAATCCGTTTTTGTATTTATTAAAATTGCAAACACAACACCTCGCGTCTTAACTTCTAGATCAGAGAGTTTACGGATGTAATTTCTTGAAACGTTAAGAAGCTTTCTCGGTTATCTGGCAATTCAATGTCATCAAATGTCCATAAAAGACCTGTTTCGAATCTGTTTCCTTTTCGTTATGTTGTAGGATGAAGCAAATCCTGTGCCCGTTGGTTATCAAGGGAGGCTAGAGGCGATTCTTGTTTCGTTATACTAAGCCTTTCAGAGTAAAAAAGTCCTTCGCCATTTCGATCGATTGTCCTGGTTTGTATTGCAGTCGCAGATGTTGACGCTATGATGAGATACCTGGCTGTGGGGTGAGTTTCTTTGACTTTTGCCTCTTGGACCGTACACTACCCATCCGAGTCGCGTTTTTGAATCAAACGGTTGATATTCTATAGACCTCGTCGAGAACAAAAGCTTCATATAGCCCTATGAGGATACGTGGACGAATAGTGTCATAAGAAGTAGCAGGAACGTCTTTGAGATGTTGATATAATTTCGTCATTTCAGACATATCTAAAGATTGCTCTGGTATATCAAGCGATTCCACAGTTCGATGTTGACGTCGAGATGCTGGGAGTTATCCTCGTATAAGTGTGTGTTGGCCGTCCACTTGAGACAGAGGGGATGAGATATGCCCTGAAGATTTAATTCATCTGCAATTTCTTGATCCATTAAGGTAAGCGAGGATCCGTCATCAAGAAAAGCGTACGCGTGTACTGTGCTGTTATTTCCATAGAGGATAACTGGTACCTAGCGATACAAAATGGTATGATTCTTATTTTGGTTGTGGTAGTGTAATACCTCCGATGTCTGCTGTACTGTCCGCAAGGTTTCGGTTGTTGCAGTGTGCAGCAATCTATGATGTAGCATATTGCAGTCGTCTATACCGCTATGAATCCTTGAACGGCAGTTGCGATAGTAATGCTGCTTTAAACACTTACGACATAGACAGTTTTCCTTAACTGTTGCCTATTTAGAGCTCTGGCTAAGTTAAAAAAATTACTTACAGACACCTACCGAAGGGCAGTTTCGGGAACATACGCAGCATCTTTTTTTTCTGGAGTTGCTTGATTTCTAAATTTGTTACTAGGCCCAGCTGAATTGGTGTTGTTAAGTTGACTACCACGCTGATATGTTGAGCGCTCTGGTACTGAGTGAGGTGCCTTTGAGTGCGTGTGTAAAAAATCCTTCTGGTTTGACTGACGCATGTGGGTACGTACAGTTGTCAGCGTCGGGATTGTTACGCAATTCGCTGCACCTGCGATTTGATATAGCCACTCGCTAAAGTAGGAAAGTGTACAGCTTTCGAGTGTTTGTCGAAAAATTCCGCAGTTGAGGCGGATCGTTGTTGGAAGCTTTTCGACGAGTTCTTGCAATAGAGCGAGATTGCATAAGTGGGAAAGCAGTCCTGATGCGTCTATGGTAGCGCAGAGATTTTGCACTGCTAATGCAAACTTTACGATGCTCTCCAACTTTCCTTACTTTGGTGCCGTCGTTGAGTGAATCTTCTGCAACATGCTATATACGATAAGCTCTGGCCGCCCATACAGCATCCGTAACGTTGAAATTATACGTTCAACACAAGATGGTTGTAAAAACATGCTGCGCACTGCATCGCATGCGTCGCCTTTCAATGCCCTTTGCAGTCGCGAGATGTTTTCCTGGTCGGAAAATTCACATAGGTCAATGGTATTAGTAATCGCATATGAAGCTCGGCTAATCGTCAGGACTTCCACTGAATGGCTGCAGGTCTCTCGAGATGGAATAACGGGCTGCTAGTTAGCTTTTATTTAGCTCACCGATTGAGTTGCGTTGCGATGTTACGGGATTGAAGGTATGCCCAACGGCAGGCAGATATATTCGTTGTTTGTGTTGTGCTCCATTGGCTGTTCGAAAAGCTGAGGCTGTGGTTTGCGAGTTCCTATCTGCTGTTCTATGACTGGCGGTGGCTGTTACTGATGGAATCGCTTTCCTGGATCTGGTCCCATGCCTGGGTGCAGATTCGGGTACGGCTGTCGTGCGGAAGGCATAGCCGGTTGCTGCTTGATATCTTTAGGCTGTTGCTGTTGTTTGCTGCAAAACCATACTCTGCAATTGATGTGGCTGCAGACCAGCTACGTTGGCGCCAGGCCATAACTTGCTAACATTCAACTGGTACCAACGGTGCTGTAGAGTCCGTTCCGTCCCGACGTCAGTAGGATCAATGGCGGATATTATGGGTAGATTTTGGATCGAACTACGTACTTCCTCTAGCCACAATTGTACTGCTTCCCTTGGCCGGGATCGGCGTCACCAGCAAAAGAAGAACACTCATCCTCCGCTTGGTGCAAGAGCGAATACTTTTTCTCCAGATACTCCTTGTCCCGCTGCTTACGCTTTTGCAATTGAACTCGTTCCTCTTCACGCCGTTTTTCTTGTAGTAACTGCTCCTCATAGTCATGTTTCTCTTGTAAAACACGCTCCTCATCTAGCCGCTTGAGTTCTATATGCAGACAGCGGGCGGATGAGTTCCTACATGATGGTGGCACGACTGGAATTGCTTCAATGACGGTGGATAGTTCGACAACAGATACATTAGTATCTTTGGCAGCGGAAGCCAGGCAGTTTAAACAGCTCCACTCATTGTTCGCAATGTCTTCGGTCACTCCAACACATGCGAAGTGTGTCACATACGTCGCACATTACCATCTTTTTATTGTCCACACCTTTGCACAATTGACAACTAGATTTCACATCCCGTTTTGATACCGTGGAGCTCTTAGGGGATCTAATGACCTTACAAGACTTCACAAACGGATCGGGATTCATTTTCCACGAAATTGCATTTAAAAAAAAAAAATTAAATTGTTGGAAGTAATAGGATTTAATTCAATAATTCAGAAGTTTTAATGCTACATATATGTAGTTTAATTACAACGATATTTTTAGGTACAATATTGGATATGTGTAGGCATTAAAAATTTCTTTTAATATCCTATCCTTTTGAAATTAATTTTCCAACTAACTAATAATGATTTTTATTTCACTAGTCAAATTAGCCTCTGCACCCAACCAGAGAAAGCAAAATTTCTAGAACAAGCAAAACAGCTAAGAAGACAAGAGCAGTCGAGGAAATTGTACAGCAAGAATAAAAACAAAAATAATGAAATAATTGGCTAAAGGCACAATGGGAGGACAGAACTCTAAAGAAGATGAACTAACACTAATAGTATTAGTAATCAAACTTTAGATATTTTAATCCTCATAGGAATAATTTTATGTATAATTATGTTACTTAAGCTAAAAAAAGATACTTAAGCTAAAACTTAATGACCAATTAGGGCTAAACGCATTGAAAAATGGTTTAAATCAGCTAACACAGACAGCTTCTGAACTAGATAGCTCAGATGGAATTACACGAATACATCATTTTCATACACACAGAAGACACAACAACAATACGTGGAGAAATAAAACAGTTAGAAACAATGGAAATAGGAATTTTCACCAGCAATATAACAACAACAATAGGTACAATAACAACTCTAACAATAGAAACAAGAATAATAACAGATCTGATTATAACAATAGGAACAATAATAATGCCAGATTCAGCTCCAATTCAAGAACTCCAAATAACAGACGTATTAATTTAATTCAGAGCACGAGAAACGAGTTGGGAGTCTCCGAAGGCCTGAGAGACTAAGAATACCAATTGAGAAACAGTCATCAAAGTCAATCCTAAGTCTGAATCAATTTTAACAAATTACATAGAGATAGAAACAAACATAAGTACAGGCAATCAAAAATTCTTAATACACACAGGTGCCGATATTTCAATTTTAAAAATAGGAAGTTTAAGACCAAATAAAGAATTATATATCACAAATAGCATTATAATTACAGGAGTAACAGATTCAGAAATACATTCATTAGGTAAAATAACGGCGCACATGAGAATTGAAAACGGATATGTAAAACAAAATTTTCAAATAGTAACAGATACTTTCTAATTGTAACAGATGGTATACTAGGCAGAGATTTTTTAATACAAACTTATAGCAAAATAGATTATGAGAATTTCACAATATCGATTATTGCAAACAACAATGAATACAATATACCAATAGTAATAAAGTTACCCAATAAAAATACCATAAAATTACCAGCAAGAACACAAACCCTACAACCAACAAATATAAAAGTAACTAAAGACAGCGTTATTCCTTAGTCAAGAAATTCAACCAGGAATATTTTCATAGCAAATGTTATCATACCTGCGAAAGGTTTAGTGCAGATAGCATTTATGAATACATTAGAACAAGATGTTGTTATAAAAGAATTTCAACCTAAAATAATACCTTTGAACTACTATCATATTGTAAATCTTAAATCGGATTGCGGTAAAAACAAAGATCAATACGCTAAATTACTAAAAGAATTGAATGAAAATATCTTGGATAAAAAAGCAAAAGAATTAGTTCTAGAGATATGTATATAGAGAATTTGCAGATGTATTCCATTTACCAGGTGATTCACTAACAGTTAATAACTTCTACAAACAGAAAATATCCTTAACGGATAGAAACCCAGTTTACATAAAAAATTATAGATTACCACATTCACAGCTGAAAGAAATAGACACACAAGTAGACAAGCTTATCAAAGAAGATATTATAGAACCATCAGTAAGCCCATTTAATTCACCATTACTAGTAGTACCAAAAAAGATGTTAAAGGTGAAAACAAATGGCGACTAGTAGTAGATTTCCGTCAGTTAAATAAGAAAATAGTGGATGACAAATTTCCATTAACAAGACTAGGCGACCGTCTTGACACACTAGGAAGGGCGAAATATTTCTCAACACTAGATCTCACTAGTTCTTTTCACCAAATTGAATTACATGAAAGTTCCAGACCCCTAACAGCTTTCTCAACCAATAGAGGACACTTTCAATTTAAAAGATTACCCTTTGGTTTAAAAATTTCTGCGAACAGTTTTCAAAGAATGTTATCAATAGTATTATCAGGACTTAATGAAGAAGCTTTTCTCTATGTTGATGACATAATTGTATTTGGATGCAGTTTAAATCATAATCTAATTAAAACTTTGCAAAAATTACGAAAATTCAATTTGAAACTAAATCCTCAAAAATGTAACTGGCTTCAAACAGAAGTCACATATTTAGGTCATCTGATTACTGATGAAGGGATTAAAACTGATCCCAAGAAATACGAAACTATAGTAAATTATCCGGTACTTACAAATGCGAAAGATGTAAAACGATTTGTTGCATTTTGCAATTACTACAGACGATTCATAAAAAATTTTGCTTCCATTGCCAAACCATTAAATACTCTTTCCAAAAAAGGTGTAGAATTCATTTGGACACCCGATTGCCAAACAGCATTTGCTACTTTGAAAGAAAAATTCATTAACCCACCAATACTAAAGTATCCAGATTTCGAGAAACCGTTTATAGTAACTACGGATGCTTCTAATTCTGCACTGGGAGCGGTGCTATCTCAAGGTGAAATATGCAAATATCTACCAATATCATATGCGAGTAAAAGTCTGAATTGAATAAGCCTATCATTGAAAAAGAATTACTTGGAATACAGACCATTAGTTAGCCTGTTCACGCACAAAAATCCATCATCTAAGCTAACAAGAATAAGGCTGGATTTATCTGACTACACGTTTGGTATACACTACAAACAAGGTTCGATGAATACAAATTCTGATGCTTTATCACGCATTAACGCGGATTTACTTAAAGAAATGGTACCCACCTCCAACATAAATATAATGACACGAGCAAAGACTAAACAGTTATCTGAAGAGAGAAATAAAAGAGATGTACCCAAAAGCGATGATTTAGATGTGAAGCCTGATCAACTTTACTCATGGGAATATGTATCTCTATCTGAAATAAAAAACGTACGTGAATTGAAATTTGAAAATGTGCTCAGAAATAATATTTACGCTCGTAATAATAATAAAAATATTTTGCCAATAATTACTGTCGACAAAAATGAAAATATAATTGTAAAATACAGCGATAAACCATATTTAGACTTAGGACTAATCATGGAGAAGCTAGTATTAGAGATGCAAAAACAAAATATAGAAAAATTGGCAATTGCAAAAAGTGATGAGATATATAAGTACGTAAAAATAAATGAATTTAAAGAAATATATAACATACTGCAGAAAAAACAGAATAGAAAGATAAAGTTGGAAATATTGATATATGTATGTATCAACCAATAATTAGAATTAAAGCAGAATGAGAAAAGAATAGAATAATAAAAGAATTCCATAACACACCGCATGCAGGTGGACACTCAGGTGTCAAGAGGACGATAAGTAAAATTAAGCAAAGATATTGTTGGAAAAATTTGAGCAAGATTGTTAAAAAATATGTCAACGAGTGCACAGTATGTGCACAAAATAAGCAAATTAGAAGCACTAAAGAAAAATTAACGATAACAGAAACACCGACAACGAGTTTCGAGATAGTATCGGCAGATAGTTTTTTTTTTTTTATTCATCACAAAGCGCATAGAACACTACGTTCTCTCAGTGCATACTCTCAGTATCGCTTTACACAACAGATATTTGTTGCGCGACTAAGGATCATCTACCGATTTTGCATCTCATAGATTACTTTAATAAACAATAATATTATTCATTTACAATCAATGAATTAACACAATTTTTAAATTCAAATCGAGATAAGCTAGGATCAATTTCGTTGCAAAGCTCATTAAACGTACCATAATTTGTTCTATGCCTTTTATCAAAAAGTAAATTTCTCACCCGAAGAGGTCTTTGGGGAGCATATATATATATGAAAAAAACTAATTCTGGTGAATTAATCTGATAATTAATAATGTCGCGAATAAACATGACTGAAAATGCCTTTCGCCTGAAACTCAAGGTTTGAATTCCAATCATTTCATCGTCTTTCATCATAATTAGCAAGTTCGTCAAACATATTTAATTTACGGATAGCGTAATTCTTTTGAACTTTTTCGAATCTAAGTTCTTGAACACCATATGGGGAATCCCAAATAGTGGAAGAATATTCTAAATAAGGCCTGACCAACGAGCAGTAGACAGTTTTAAGACTGTGAACATCTCGGGAGTCTTTGCTATTACGTTTAAGAAATCCCAACAAAGTGTTAGACTTAGCTATGGCGTAATCATAATGTAGTGAGAAATTCAATTTAGTGTCAAATATGACCCCTAGATCCTTGACTTTATCAACACGAAAAAATATAAGATCGTTAATAAAGTAATCATGAAAAAGCGGCACTGTGATACGGTGCGCTGTAAAGATCTTAGATTTAGAAATATTAAGCTCCAACGCATTATGTTTACACCATTCTGATAACTTATGTATATCCGACTTAAAACGAATACAGTCAGATATATCCGTTATGCGTGCAAATAATTTTAAGTCGTCCGCAAACGTTAAAACCTCACAAAAATCAAATATTTCATGAATATCATTCAAAAATGACTACCTTGTGGAACTCCAGAAGTTACTTCTATTACGCGAGATTTAAAACTATCGACCTTTACTAATTGTCTTCTATTACTCAAATAATTAGAAAATCACATCAGCATTGAAGAGTTCCACCCAACGATTTAAGCTTAGCTAAAAGTAAAGTATGATGTACTCTATCAAAGGCTTTCGTAAAATCAGTGTAGAGTACATCAACTTGTAAACGATTTTCAAAACTATCGAATATATAATTAGTTAACAAAGTTAAATTTGTAGTACATGACCGACCACGAACAAAGCCATAGTGATTACTGGAAATAATTTCTTTAACCGCGAAAAAAAGCTTATCCTTAACAATGCTCTCAAACAATTTTGGGATTGCAGATATAGGTCGATAGTTTTCAACTTTTTGTCTCAAACCGCTTTTAAATATTGAAGTAATAAAAGAATATTTCCATTCACTAAGAAATTCTCCAGTCACAAGTGACTGGTCAAAAATAATTTTAAGTGGATGAAAGATGGAAGATAAACACTGTTTCAATATTACCGCAGGGACTCCATCGGGGCCCGGGCTGTTAATTAACTCAAGGTTCTGTAACGCGTTTATTACGTCTTCATCCGACAGCTGCAACACACCTATAAAAAAAACTTCAGTAATATGAGAATAATGGTTCATCGTTGAATGGAATCGAGAATTATTATAAACCGACTCAAAAAAGTTATAATAAAATGTTTGCGAATGTTTGTTAAAATCAAAACACCGAGACTTTGAGAAACACAGAGCATTTATTAGTCCGCTTTCTTCGAGAAATAAAAAGGAACTGACTAATGGAAAAAAACGCGTGACAAAATAAAGCGTAAGTAATAATACAACGAAGTGTAGTTAGAGCTAAGAGTAAGAAAGAGATAAAGATAGTCCAAAGAAACCTGTATTCAAAGGTTACTTCATTATAATTTTCAACATCCTCCGACCGAAGGAAGATAATCGATCTCCATCTGCATCTGAGTATCGTATCTCGCAAGCTCTCACCTTGCCATCACGTCCAGTGAAAGCATCTTCTATGACCGCCAACCTCCAGTGAATTCGTGGTTTTCCAGAATCGAAAACAAGGACGACGTCATCCCTCTTGAGTTGATTTGACGAAGTATTCTTTCCATGATGAAATGAATGGAGAAGTTCCATATACTCTGAACGCTATCGCTTCCATAATACGTCTATATATCGCATTCTTTGCTTCCAAAGAAGTTGAATATCGTTTGAACCAGGAACAGACTCAGTCAGGTTGGGAAATCCCCCACGATTCGTTAAGAAATCCCCTGGGGTCAATGGAACAGAATCTAATGGATTACTGCTTATATATGTGAGGAGACGAGCGTTAACCATTCCTTCCGCTTCGACGATTATCGTTCTTAGTTGTTCGAAGTTGAGCTTTGCTTTACCGATGACGACTTTGCGAACATTCTTTATGGTCCGGATGAGACGTTCCCAGAACCCGCCCCACCATGGCGCACGCTCCACTATAAATTTCCATTGGATTCGTCTGTCTGGTGCAAAATCATGGATTGCCTCAAAAACGAAATTTTTGTCCTCAAGTTCCAGGGCAGCACGGCGGAAAGATCGAGCGTTATCGGAATAAAGGAACAACGGTATGCCCCTTCTTGCTACGAAGCGCCTAAGACCCATCAAGCAACTTTCGGTTGCCATGCTTGATGTCATCTCTAGGTGAACGGCACGAATAGCGGCGAAAGTGAAGACCATGAGGTATGTTTTGGTCATCCCTCCCGAAGCGTTGTCTAAAGTGTATAGAGGTCCCGCAAAGTCAATCCCGACAGCGTCAAATGGCCTGGACAACGTTAGTCTTTCGATGGGCAGAGGACCAAACGGTTGTGAAGCTGGTTTGCAAGCGACGCATCTACTGATCAGTTTCTTTACAAGTTGTCATCCTTGAGGGATCCAAAACTGGGCGCGCAGTTGTGAAAGAACAATGTTGACCCCTCCATGCAGAGATCTTTCATGACAGTCATTCACGTTGAGGGCAATGATATGCCACTTTGTTGGCAATATGATGGGGTGCTTGAAGTTTATCGGCTCTGGTAAAGACTGGAAGCGCCCACCTAAACGCATTATACCCTCATCGTCCAAAAATGGGAACAGCTGAGCAATATCGGATGACCCAGGTACAGATTTAGCTTTCTGTAATAAACAAATTTCGTTAGTAAATTGATTATACTGTATGTACCTGATCCAGTAAGATTCCGCTGCGTTGAGTTCATCTGCACATAAATGTTTGGACTCCTTTCTCATTTTGTTCTTGCAAGAATGCACAAAACGGTATATAAAGCAAGTGACCCGCAGCAAGTGATTCCAGGTACTGAAGTCTTCAAAGCATAAAACTGGTTGAAGCTCAGTACTTGCAGAAATTGCTTCCGCAAGCAATACCAATGGGACCACGGTCGTAGGTAGAATAGACGTAGCATCAGGCAGGTAACTGTCATCTTTGAGCCAAACTGGTCCTTGGGCCCACAGCTGAGAGGACCGCAAGCATTCGGCAGTTATTCCCCTTGTCAGGAGATCAGCAGGATTTTCTTTTCCGGAACAGTGGTTCCAGTCTGATGTTAATGTGTGTCGACGAATTTCCGAAACACGGCTCTGCACTTAGGGCTTCCATCGGTCATGTTCACCTTGAATCCAATGCAGTGCGATTTTGGAATCCGTCCACATATGAAAATGTTCAAGGAGTACGCTTGAGGTAGGAACGCAATCGAGCTGCTATCAAGGCTGCGGTAAGCTCCAGTTTAGGTAATGTAAGCTCTTTCGATTCATCTTCTTTGAGCGGAGCCACTCTGCTCTTCGCGCACAAAAACCGAACGCTGCATCCATCTTTGGAGTTTAGGCCACTGTACCGTAGGCTTTCATGCTCGCATCCGCAAAAATATGAATGTGGATTTTACATGGAGAAGCGAATGCTATAACTGATCTTGGGATAGTCACATCCTTTAACTGCAATAGACTCTTGACGCACTCATCCCACTCAACCAACAGTTCGGAAGGTATAGCTTCATCCCAGCACACTTTCTTTCTCCAAATCGATTGGAACAGAATCTTTACTTTAATAACAGCGGGTGCAAGTATTCCTAGAGGATCGTAAATTCTCGCTATTGTCTGGAGCACGATGCGTTTGGTGGCTTTGGCTAAGTTGGAAGAAAGCAAACTCTCGACGGATGCAAAGGGTACAGCTATCTTATCACTGAAGACAAACCAAGAGAGTCCCAAAACCTTTTGCATAGCTGGGACATCGGTGGAACCAAAACGTTCACGAATCCTCAAGTTCATACTTGCTTTATTTAAAATTTCTGTAGCCTCTTTGCAAATCCGCTGCCCTTCACTTTCTGCGTCCACGCTGATCACGAAGTCATCCATGTGGAATCCTTGTTCAAGAACGTCACAACGAAAACGTTGTTTCTCCTCGGCAAAGTGATGCTGCAGTGTCGCTGTGAATAGAAATGTCCTGCAGTTCACTCCAAAGGTCACCCTTGTCATCCTCAGCTCTTCGAATTTAGGCGTCCCATCTGCTGAATTTTGATGAGACAACCAAATAAATCGATGACTATCTCGATCTTTTTCGCTTAGCAGAATTTGTAGAAAAGCCTTTTCTACGTCAGCAACAATTCCAATTCGTCCTAGCCTAAAGTTGACCAGAATTTTCAAGACATCCGGTAATAGATTCGCACCTACATGCAGCATATCGTTAAGGGAAGGGCTATCACCTGAACGCGCCGAAGCATCAAACACAACTCGCATCTTTGTTGTGGTGCTCTCAGCTTTATAAACGGGGCGATGGGGTAAATAAAATACCCGTTTGAAATCGTCACAACTGTCTGCGGGAACTGGTTCAGCGATGCCATCTAAAATCATCTGTCGTATAGCACTGTCATACTCCTTGAAACGATCAGGTGTCCTTGACAAACGCGTAGAAAGATAAAGAAGCAGTTTAATTGCTTGATTTCTGTTGCTCTCGGTACACACTTGAGAATCTTTCCACGGTAAAGCCGCTTCGTAGCGGGAACCTTTTCTTTTGATGCAGGAGGAGATGAGCTGTTCTGCCAGATAATGATTTTCGGCATCTTCGCTCCGGATACCAATGGATTCAAGTGACCAGAAGGAAGTTATGTTGTCGTTCAGGGCAGGCAGATGTAAATTTGTGCTGAGAATAGGAGAAGAGCATTTGTGTTTGAAACAATATCCTTACCAGATGAAATATGTGGCCCTTGGATAGTCCATCCAAATATGGTTTCTATGGCTCTCAAACAAGGCGAGATGCGCCTTTACTTTCCAGTAATAATGGCCCAGTAGAAGTCGGAGCCTACAAGAACACTTAGACCTTCTTCCGACTCGATGGAAACATGCTTATCGACTTGGCGCTCTGTATCACCAAACTGTTTTTTTAAAGATTACCTTTTTAGCGTTACCCACCAATACACTCTCAAGATAACTAAACTTATCAGACGATGTTAAGCCAGTATTTTCGTGAACTTTGGTACGGAACTGGTCCCAGAACGGTAGCCATTCCTGGAAATTTCCATCAAACTTTTTTAATGTTAATACCGGCAGCTTAACTGAACTATGCATGACACCAGATGCTTTGAGAGATGACTCGTTTAGGATCATTGTCTTAGGTGCCTGCTTCTGTCTAAGTTTAGCTATGCGTGAGTTTAGTTTAGCCAATGTTCCTATGGCACAGTCTTGGTACTCTGCAACCTTTTCAAACTCTCTGTCCAGATCCTCTTCTTTGATGAGGCTCTTTTATTCCTTACCTCCTGATTGGAAATGAGGAGACTTTCGTGTGCTGCTGTCAAACGTTGGATATAGGAAATTAATTCTTCCTCAATGTCGTCGAATTTGTCCTCGTCTTTTAATTGCGATTCAGGCGAAATTAAATAATCAGTGGTAGACTTATCGATTTTCGTTACTTGCCCTCTGTAAGCAGATCGACCGGAGAGTTCCATTTTGAGAACTTTCAATGCAAAACACGAGATTCTTTAAATAATGTTTTTTCGTTCGAACTGTCTCTTTTTTTTTTACGTTAAATATATTTCTCTATCTCTGTACGACTTCGGCACCATATAATAAAATGTTTGCGAAATCTCCGGCTGAAACTTTAAAATCAAAAGACCGAAACTTTGAGAAACACAGAGCATTTATTAGTCCGCTTTTTTCGAGAAATAAAAAGGAACTGACTAATGGAAAAAAACACGTGACAAAATAAAGCGTAAGTAATAATACAACGAAGTGTAGTTAGAGCTAAGAGTAAGAAAGAGATAAAGATAGTCCAAAGAAAACTGTATTCAAAGGTTACTTCATTATAATTTTCAACAAAAGTTAGCAAATAAATCACAAGTTCCTTTCAAATCCGTTGAATTTACATTTTCAAATTCCATTACCTTAGGCAAGCCTGAGGTATTTCTTTTTGAATTAATGTAATTCCAAAATGATTTACCATTATTCTTTACCGAATACTCTACGGACAAGACATATTATTTATATAAAAATCTATTCAAGAACTCATATTCGTTTCTGAGTCTCAAAAAAGTTCACGATTAGAGTTCGTTTTATTTAAAATAAATATAAGCTGAATATGCTTTTCTTTTTACATTACGCAAATTTACTAATCTTTTATTTGACCAAGGAATTCTAAACCTATTATTCTGACGCGTTTTAGGTACAAATAACTCAAAACCAGAATTAATTTTTTCCATAAATACATCGTAATTAAAAAATTTAAATTCTAAAAGCAAAGCTTTGTGATAAATTTTATTGGAATCAATAAGATCCAAAGCTTCAGAAATGTTAAAATTAACTTCGTTATTTAAAAATATTAAATCTAAAATTCTATTTAAGCTATTCCGAATATTGTTTATTTGAAATAAGTTCAGAGATAGAAGACTATCGATGACCAATTGTTCCCATTCGTGATTAACATTGAAGGGGATTAAATTTTCATCACCATCTACATTCTTTCAAGTAACATCACCAATGTTGAAGTCCCCCAATACACCAATACACAAGGTAGTTGAGATTCTTCGAGACGAGTAACGATAGTATTAATGTTATCAATGTGCTTTTGATACACACTGGTCACACTATTCGGCGGAACATAGGAGACATCTCGGCTGAGAAATCGAGATGAGACAGCTATTAAAACTCCCCCACCTCGCTCCTCAATAGATCTACATCAATCTTTCCGGTTTAGGGAAGAACTCTCTACTGAAGATGCTCTCTTAATGTTTTGTTCCTTAGTGAATAAAGGCTTAGATGAAAAAAAATGTTGTGCAGGTTTGTTCGTGGATATTACCAAAGCATTTGATATGGTAAACCACAGCTATCCTATCCAAGTTATATTCTGCTGGGTTTCGTGGTCCTGTACGCAGTTGGTTTGTATCTTACTTAAAAGATAGATTACAAAAAGTAAAAGTTGGAGATTATTTCAGCAATACTAGGGTGTCAAATATAGGTGTACCTCAAGGGTCGGTTCTTGGTCCTATTTTGTTCCTTGTTTATATAAACTCCCTGTTCAACCTACCATTAGCAGGAAAAATAACGGCTTTTGCAGATGATCTTGGTATCGCATATGACTCAGCAAATTGTTAAATTGTGCGTGTAATGTAGAGGATTCTTTAGTGGTTTTCGATGAAGATGAAACTTGCAATACCAATTGTTTCAACGTAGAAATAGTAAAAGAGTTTAAATATCTAGGTGTATTAATTGATCAGAATATGAGTTGGTTCAATCATATTTCGGCTCTTAAGCAATACCTGCGTTCCTCTATCCGCAGTTTCTACCATCTTAACAAATTTTGTGATAATAGAACTATAAGAACAGCCGATTTTGGAGTTTTCCATTTTAAACTTCAATATGGTATAAGCTGTTGGGGAGGCGCTTACCAAGCAAAAATTCACCCTCCTACAAAAGTGTGTAATTAGAAAGATTTGCGGCGTTAACCGTTCAACGCACTATATGTCGCTCTTTAGATCATTAAAAATTCTACCGGTTAAACATTTGTACTATTTTAAAGTCTCTAAGATATTCTTTATGAGAGGTGGTTACATGCAGAGTCCGATCTCTGACATCCGTACACTGCGAAGCAATCTAGACAGTTGTGTATCCGTTCCCACTTTAGGAACTTCTACTCCATTGTGTTTTGCAAACTTTTTAATAAGTTTCCTATATCTATCCGCTGCATTAGGACTTTATCTATATTTTTAAAGAAAGTTAAAACATGGCTTCTGGATTACAATCACAATTAAATTGAAGTTTTGCTGCCCTACATTGCTTATTTTTTTTTAATTAATTTTCTAAATTGCCTACCTGCTGTTTGTTTCTCAAAGGAAATTAGTATCGTTTTCTTTTTTCTTTATATGCAATAGTTTAACTTAATGAAATTCATCTAAATATTGTATACCCCACATAATTCTTGAATTTTTATTTATGAGGTGGCATTAAACACTATTTGAATTGCTAAATACAAATGCCACTAACTATTCTTTATTATAATATTATAATTTTGTTATGAAATATACATAGCTTAACCAAATAATAATTTGTTGTGATAAGAATAATGTTAATAAAAAAAAAAAAAAAAACCACATATGTATGACAGGTTAAAGATTTCAGTCGATAATATGTGTGGGTGTAACCATGTTTCTGTTAAAACTACAACAGGAAAGAGTAACGAAAATCTCTCTCAGTTTACTTCGTATACTACCAATATTCTGATAATAAACGGAATATTTTTTTTTTTCAACGGAGGTGCTTGGTTGTCGTCTTATTGAGATGAAATATAATTATTAACCATGCAAATCTTTTATGGGGGGACGGAACGAAATTCGGCGCCGATGGATCTTTGCCTATTAAGGGCTTATTTTTTTTCGCGCGTTTTCTACTTTTTTTAGGTTTTTTACGTAAAACCTTACTCCAACTTTCGTTATCACTGGTGGATTTTTCCGTTTTTCCCGACGCGTTTATACACTTTACCGGTACGGGTGTTTCAACTACCGTGGTATTCGGTTTATTGATTTGCACGTCACTAGTTTTATTCGAAGAATAATTTTCTTTTAACTCCCGAATTTCCGATCTAACCAAACTCAGTTCATTCGTTAACGAACTAAGTTTGGTTAAAAGACCCAAGAATGGGATACCATTGCAGATTTTGCATTTGAAGCATATGCCCTCAGACGACTTTATGAGCTGGAGGGCTGCTTCGGACAGGTTCACACAATGTGTGTGAAATTTCCTGCAGCACATCCCTCCACAGCTCAAAAAATCACTAGACAAAATGCCTGTGGGCAAACGGTAGTGATGCGGAACATATGGGAACACAAGCGCTCAACTCCTATTCTACACCTCCACGATGGTGGCTGTTGTGTGCCTAGTACCTCAACTACAGATTGGGTAACCAACCCCTTTGGAAGGTTGTTGGTGGCAGCGAACGAGAGAGAGAATCAACGATGGCGTCAACCAGTTCCAGTTAGGCCGAACTACTAGTGTTATCCCTAAATGAGCTGCTTCGACATATTCGAATCCCAGGTCTATAGGGATTTTCAATACTGAGTAAGGGTTTTGGAATAGAGTTGGTGGCGGATAAACCCTTAATGGGCCAACGGCAGCGCTCACATTCCCGAAGCGGGGTACTGACTCCGGAAAAACCGGCCCCTTGTCCTAGGGGTAAAAAAGGAACTGGTGCTCCAGGTTGGGGGTTGTGCGTCGGGGTAACTTCCCTACCACGTAAAAAACCAGTAGTTACGAAGCAACGACAAGGCTCGGACAAGGATGATCATAGTGTTGACGACCCCAGCAAACGAAATAAGGACAACGAACTTCGGATCTGCACGTGGAATGTTCGGACCCTTAACAGTCCACGTGCAGCCGAACAACTAGCAGAGGCCCTAGACTGCTACAATGCAGATATCACCGCCATTCAGGAAGTGCGATGGGATGGCCCGGGCAAAAAGATAATAAAAAACTGTGACGTATACTACGGTGATTGCTACAGGGAACAGACACAGCGCTTATTTGGATGTGGGTTCGTTATACGCGGCAGACTTAGGCAAGAAGTCTTGAGCTTTCGACACGTGAGCGAGCGTCTTATGACAATCCGCATCAAGGCTAAATTCGCGAACATAAGCCTAATATGCGCTCATGCCCCACAGAGGACAAGGACGACGCCACCAAAGAAAGTTTCTACGAGCACCTCGACAAAACATATGAGCAATGTCCTAAGTATGACGTTAAAATCGTCCTAGGCGATGTGGGTGGATGTCTGAACCTTCCGAGCAGCCAACATGGACTCGGATCACTACCTTGTTGCAGCCAAGGTACGAATGCGGATATCCCAAACGCCACAACTAAGTAAGAAGAACTAATGTGAGAAGATTTGACGTCGAAAAGCTGCAATCGCAAGAGATCGCCAGAACCTTCGCCGAACGCGTATACCGAAATCTCTCAACGACTCCTATTCCGCCAGCATCAAGCACCGAAGACCAGTGGCAACGCTGCCAACAAGCCATTAGAAGTGCCGCAACTAATGTCCTGGGTTTCACCCGACCACCACCAAGAAACCCATGCACATACGGCTGCAAAAAAGGACGAGAGCTGCTCGTGAGCTCTACGAGTAGAAGAGGCATGAAGAACGTTGGCTTCTCCGAAAGAAGAAAAGACAGCACGAGAAGCCCGCGATCGAAGATATTGAGAAATTATACTCCAGTAATAATGTACGGAAGTTTTACCAACAGGTAAAAAGAACGTGTCAGGCTAACAAACCCCGTACAGAAGACTGTAGAGTTGAAGAAGGAAACCTCGTAGTAGAGTCACAGTCGGTGCTGAGAATATGGAAAAACTTCTTCTGCAGACTGTATAACGGCGACGAAGACCAACATCCCGCTGTCAGGCAGAATGAACCATTCAATCTAGACGATGATAGCCAAAACTTCCGTCCACCTGACCAAAACGAATTAAGGATAGCAATATCCAAACTTAAGTCCAACAAGGCTGCTGGACCTGACGGCTTACCAGCCGAGCTGTTCAAAGCAGCTGGATATGACCTGGTAGAGAGCGTACACCAACTCATTTCTAAAATTTGGTCAGATGAGTGTATGCCTGATGAATGGAATCTCAGCACCGTTTGCCCGATCCACAAATAATGAGATCCCCTCAATTGCGCCAATTACAGAGGTATCAGTCTCCTCAACATCGCGTACTAGATCCTATCTGCCATATTGTGTGAACGTCTGAAACCCTTCGTCAACAACCTGATTGGGCCCTATCAGTGTGGTTTCAGATCAGGAAAGTCCACAATCGATCAAGTCTTCACACTTCAGCAGATCCTGGAAAAAAACCCAAGAAGTCCAAATCGATACCCACCATCTTTTTATTGATTTCAAGGCCATGTCTAACTCGTCAGATTGTGTTTGGCATAAGACCTTGATCATCCCAGTCCTGCTTTATGGCGCTGAAGCTTGGACTTTGTCGAAAGCCGATGAAGATATCCTTGGTCGTTTCGAGAGAAAAATTCTTCGTAAAATATTCATTCCCATTTGCGTTGACGGGCTTTGGAGGAGAAGATTCAACGACGAACTATACGAGCTGTACAGCGACATCGACCTAGTCAAAAAACTGCGCATCAGTCGTTTGAGTTGGCTAGGACATGTAGACCGAATCAAACCCGGGACAACGCAGTAGAGGAAGACCTCGCCTTAGGTGGCGCATACAAGTTGAAGGGGACCTAAACAAGATTGGAGTGCGCTACTGGAGGCAGTTAGCTAGGGACCGAGCTAAGTGGAGAGGCTTGTTGGTTAAGGCCCAGGTTCGCCCCGAACTGTAGCGCCACCTAAGTAAGTAAGTAAGTCTGCATCTGCATTAACTCGGTCTAGGTTTTGAGTGTCTTCCCATTTTGTCTCAACCCACGTTAGTCCATTGGAATTGGCCATTAGTGGAATTCACTACCATACTTGATAGGATTTCAGACTTATGTTCAATGCAAAGAATCACCATGACAAATGTGTTTTTATCTCCAGTTTATGTTAAATAAAAAAAAAAAAATCCGCCTACTGGAATTGAGTCAGGAGAATGAACGGCGTACAAATGTTGGCAAGATACCAGGAAGACAGCTGCAGTTGCTATTACGAGAGGATGTAAACAACTATATTCAAGCAGCGATGGTGGATGGGTCCAAAGTGATATCCTTCATTGACCTTGGCAGCGGTTGCATACCCATGCGTAAGTCAGAAGTAAATGCGGTGAACCTCAACTACGTTCCGTACGAGACGAGACTACGTGGATTTGGTGATGGAGGGTGGACAACGTTGGGCCGAGGTGTCAGTCGATCAGCTAAAGTCATGGTGTATGGTTCTTGTCGTTTCGGATGAGAATCAGTCGTACCCTCGTCAAGGGCTACTCGCTAGCGGCAGTACCGCTTACTGATCTCATGAAATCTGACCAGGAGTTCAAGTGGTCCAAAGAACAGGGGGAAGCGTTTTGCAGATTGAAGGATGCCATTAGCAATCCTCTGGTGCTGGCACTATAAGATCCAGAGTGTGAGCACAAGGTGCATACTGACGCTTCGACAGTAGGGCTGGCAGGAATCCTGTTCCAGTGGCAGAAGGAGGATTCGGGTTTGCATCCGGTCATGTTTTACAGCCGAAAGCTCGGAGGATGAAATAAAATACAACTCCTCTGAACTTGAGGTGTTAGCCATCGTGAATAGTCTAGATCGGTTTCGGGTCTATCCGTTAGACAGAATGTTCAAGGTTGTCACGGTCTGCTAAGCTATTGCGGCGACTAAGAACAAATCAAAAATTATACATCGAGTAGGCCGGTGGTGGCTCAAATTGCAGAAATTTTCATTTGAAACGCTACATCAACCGGGCGGCAAATATGTGTACGCATTAAGTCGGGAAGTCGAAGAAGAGACCCTGGAAGTAGCGTCCTGAAACTGCACATCACCGATGAGGATTGACTGGCAACAATGCAGCGGCAAGAGGAAAAGTTACGCGCAATTGTAAAGGAACTGTGTTTGACCGAATCAACAAGCTTATTGTGACAGTTACAGAAGGACTACAAACTGAAAGGAATGCGACTTTTTCGATTGGTGGGGGTGCTACAAAGTGGGTGGGACCACATGCAATTAGGCGGCGAATCTTGAAATTTTGCGACGACGATGTAGGTGATCTAGCTGACGAAAGACGCTGACCCAAGTGCAAGAAATATATTAGTTCCTGTGGAGGCGGGCATTCACCCGTAAATATATCAAGGCGGGTGATAAATGTAAATTTTATTTATAAAATTTATTTGTTATTTTTGTTACATTTCTTGAATTCAATATATAAATAAACATTTTATAGAAAAACAAAAACAAATATCAAGGCCTATGTGGACTGTGCCTACTCAAAGTAAAGGGGTGGCAAGCTCGAGGGGAAGCTTTATAGTGCAGACCGAGTGCCTATACATTTCGACACAATACATAGGGAAAGGTGGAGCCCGGTACGTTCTATCAATCGTGGACGATTTCACAAAATATGCGGTATTGCGAGCTGTGAAGGCAAACACGAAGGGAGTGCCTAATGTGCTGACCGATATCTCTGGATACTTTGGCGTGCCGAGATGACTGTGGAACAGCTTTCACATCAAAGGTTTTTGAACAGTATTGTGAAGAAAACTTACTACAGCACATTAAAATGGCTGTGACTCCTAGAGCAAATGGCCAAATGGAACGATGTAACAGACCCATTGTTGCGGCCTTGAAGTGTGCAATCTTCGGAATAGGACTGGACGGGGCATCTGCGGACAATCCAATGGGGGCTGAATAAGGCAAGGAACTGTACAACAAAGGCTAATCCATATGAACTATTGTTTTCATACACCCCGCAAGATATCCAAGCGAACAAGCTACTATTTGAACTTTGTCGAAAAGAGGTAGTTACAGAAAAGGAGATGGTGCAAAGGAGGGAACATGCATTGCGAAATATCAATAGAAACTGGCTAAACAAAAGCGACGATGTGACCTACAACATAGTAAACCATCGAAGTTCAACAAAGGTGACCTGGTGTTGGTGGAACATGCAGCAGACGCGACAGGTGAATCGCGTAAGTTGGATCCACCCTATCGAGGCCGTATATCATAGGGCACGTACTACCCAATGACCGCTACATTATTGAAGATATCCCGGGGATGTAACGCAACCAGCACAGAATTAGTACGGTAATTAGCTCGGATAAGCTGAAGCGGAGGTAGATCGTGAGGACACCACCAATTAAGTATGGCCAAATGCAAGGTATGAAAGGCGAGGGAAGAAAGAACGGGAGTCAGTCAGTATCTAGACACAACAGCGTGGAGAAAATGCATTAAACTTGTGAAACGGTAATGGTTTAGTTTTTCATTTCGACTTTACAGAACGTACTTATATACATATGTATGTATGTATATACAGTGAACATTGGAAAACGTAAACCCCCAAAATTTGAACTACCCCAAAACGTGACCACTGCTTTTTTTACATTGACTGCTCTAAAACGTGAACAAATCTAAAAGCTCTAAAACGTGATCAGAATTTTTTTCAACTTTTCTACATAAACATGCACTGAATTAATTTTCAAGACTTCGGGGATCCCATAATATTGACAATGCGTAGTATTTGGGGGGATCCCATAATATTGACAACGCGTACTTAGTATGTATGTATTTGGTGCGTGCGTATACGTATTGCTATCATCCCTCCTTCCATGCGGCCGAGCTTAGGCTACCAGGGGGTTAAGCAGGTGACGGCCTGAACGGCCTGCAGATACATATGTAGGTTAGCTGCGAATAATCAATAAGCAGACCCGCCCAAGAGCGGCAAAGATGGAGGGTGTGCGGAAAAAACCACAGAAACCCAATAAAATCCTTGTGACAGGGCGAGTAGATGCCACCCTTTGAATAAGCCTCGCCCACTTACGCATATTACATGTAAATATATGCACACGTATATACAAACGTATGCAAACGGAAATGACAAAATCCAGAAGCGTCTGACCCAGAATGGACGGCTCTCTGGTCTGCGTCTGAACCGAAGCGGTCGGCAGTTCTAACGACGAAAGTCAGGCCTGGTTAAAGGCTTAAACGGCTATGGGAAGGAACCCTGAAAATAAACAAAAGATGAAAGATAAGGAGACTAGAAATGTTACGGTGCAGAGGGTTCGGATCCACAGTACCGGCGGCCGATAGGAGTGAGCAAGCGGGCTCCCGGGCGCCGAGATTAAGCGACCGCAGTGCCATGGCAGTTGGAAACTTGGCTGCCATACCAGATATTGCTACAAGAATGATCTGTGAAGTCAGCAATTCCCCATTGGGTCTCTTTATAAAGAGGACGAAGATCCAAAGGGCACCACCACAGTAGAGCATCCCAGTGGCGATCATAAATACAAGAGATGTGGAAATCAAGGAAGTGGTACACTTGGCTTCCGCGGAACAAAATGCTACAAGTGAAACCAGGATCTTTTAGGATGGCTGAAACGGACTCCATCATCCGCAGCAAAAATCCCCGTACGATCGAGCCAGCTTCTTGCAGGAAAACCTGACGTAGCCCGGGGTATCTATCATGAAAGAAATCCAAATGACAACTTCTCGCAAGAGATACAGAAATGTTTGGATGTGATAAAAACAATGAAGCTAGTATGTGCAAAGCAGAAAAATATCAGCCTCGATATAAGAAATGGCATATCAATACTCGAAGAGTCGTTACACAAAATGCAGTGGGACGCAAAAATCAATCTCTCACAGCCGAGTACTGCGGCAAAAGCTACACCAGACGATAATGGTAAATCAGAGAAGTAGGGAAACGATGCTACTGGAAAAAGCTCAAGCAAGAGACCGCCATCGAGCCCTGTAGTAAAAGACTCCGAAAAAAAGAAGAAAGAAAGAGATCGGCCCGCTGCAACACCTACAGTAGACGTCATGAAACGGAGCTATTCTCGGGTTCTCAAAGAAAAACCGGGAAAGCAAAAAGAACGAGCCCAAGGAGACCCTACAACGGGACCAAAATGTAAAAAAAGAAGAGGTACAGAAAACCCAAACCAGAAGCGATTCTTATAAGACCGAACGGAAGTGATAAATTCACCGACATTCTGAAGGAAATCCGGGAAAAGGTGAATCCGGATGAAACTGTCGTTAGAAAGGTCAAACAAAAAAACAGAAATTCCAAGGTGAAGTGGGGGAGTGGAATCCACAGTAGCCAATCGAAAACCGGTGACTTACTTCTTGAACTCGGTCCAAACACGAAACACAAGAGGCCTTCGGGAAATCTTTAAAAGTAATCCTTGGGAATAGGGTAACGGTCAGTAATTTGGAACATATGATAACGCTCGAGATCAGGGACTTAGATGAGCTGACCATGGCGGAGGAAGTGCAAAAAGCGATAAAAACGAAAATTTCCGACCCCGCAACCGAATACAAGAGCAGCCAACGAGATGCTTAAGTCCCATCGGATTAAAATTGAATGGACTCAGTGTCGCATCCGACGACGGGTGGAAGTCAAAAGGTGCTTCAAATGCTTCGGCTATGGACACCAGCAGGCAACCTGCAATGGCGTAGATAGGAGATGGCTAGGTCTATGCTTCAACTGTGGAGAAAAGGGCCATAAGCCTCCAAACCCTCCAAAATATTGTCTATGTGCGGATCTGAAAACTCTAGATCATATGCCGGGTTCGGGCAAATGTCAAGTGTACAGGGAAGCACTTGAAAATACGAAGAAGAGTATGTTACCATGAACAGAATACTACAAGGTAACCTCCACCTCCTCAAACCGCTGACAATCTACTGGTCAAAATCAAAAGCGAGCTACAAGCTGATATAGTCATCATCAGCGAACAGTACAGAAACAAAGAAGGACCAAACTGGATCGTGGACTCCTTAGGAACTGCTGCTATATGGATTTTAGACGCAAGTAAATTCCCCATCAAGCCAAGGAGCACAAAGAGGCTTTGTGTGGCTGAAATGCCGGAGACTTTAACGCCAGAGCCCAGGGGCCGAATTCCGCAAGAATAAGTTTTGCTGTGTACACAAAGAAATGTGTACACTGATTTGCTCCGATTCCGCAAGCGTGAGATTGAGTTCTGGCAGTTGTCATGTACACAATTGAAGAAATTTATTCACTCTGTTTTCGACTATGAGTTTAGGTGGTGAAGTGGTGAAAAAATAGGCGAATCCAAAAAAAAGAATGAAGAAAAAAACCAGTGATGAGCAAAAGGAGTATTTGTTAACCTACTATATGGAAGAGAATATAGAGTTTATTCACGATAGGTTTGTTTATTTAACCAATATTATATTTTCTTTTATGCACATATTAAATTTTTTTTATGTAGATTTAAATCATCAGATGGCGCACGAAACCACTAAATAGCAAATGCTTTTAACCAATTGTTAATTTTTATAAAAAAGATGTTTAACTTTTCCAAGAAATTTATAATATAATAGATTTATTTAAAAGACAGATTTATTTATAATATATAGATGCTTTGGGAAACGAAACAAGTCGATGAATTGCTGTTCGATTGTTTCCTCAAATTGATCACTAGAGTTTCTGATATGTTTTCTGATAATTGATAATTTTCTCCTGTGGAAACATAAATGATAAGCTGCAAAATAACTTCATTAAAATTAATTGAAAATACCGAGTTTGTCAGCTAATGTGATTCCTTACAATAACGTTATACGCAGAGTTCATTTCCACTCTTAATAAACAATTTTTCAATAAAACTACAAACAAAAATTCTTCGAGTAATTATTTGAAATATTCACGGTTCTTTGAAAATGAAAAGCCAAACGTCAAACTGAATTCAGCTCTCTCGGCTGAAAAAGAAATACTCACTCAGCACATTAAAACTCACAGCATGTTGCGGAATCGCATAAATTGTGTGTGGTGTACACGAACAGTGAATGTGAGTTTTGTTAAGTGTGTACGCGGGCGAAAACTCCCCCAACGAGCTCCTAATCGGAATCAAACACGGACTCCGAGGAGTAACGTAAATAAACTTAACGAAGAGCTTCTGACTTCTGTAATTGAAGATGGAAAAAGTGCCGTACTTCAATTAAAGGGATCTGCGGAAACAAAAGCTGAAGCCACGATGCAACTAATACGGCTGGCATGTGACACCTCGATACCACGAAAAAACATTGCCAATCGAAACAAAGACCCAGTGTATTGATGGACGGAGGATATAGCGGCGCTTCGCAGGAGATGCTTACATCTTAGACGCCAAGTCACCAGGGGAAGGAGAAGACACACTGAGTCTACGGAGGAAGCTCTAGCGGAGTTCAGAGCCAAAAGATCCGAACTCAAGAAGGCCATCAATTCGAGCAAAAAACAGAAGTGGGAGAATCTCCGCCGAGACATCAACAGCGACCCCTGGGGACTAGGCAGGACAGGATTGTAATGCGGAAGCTTGGAGCTCAGACGTCAATCCTGTCCTCAACGAAGAAAAGGTGAAGGATATTGTGGACACGCTTTTCCCAACTCATCCCGTCAGGCCCCCGACACCACTTTAGCCCTACGAGAGGAAATACCACTCTTTAGTGAAGAAGAGTTGTGTTTAGCAGTGAAAACGCTACAAAACAGAAGAGCCCCTGGACTCGACGGGAAGTGCTAAAGGTAATCGCCCACTCATGCCCCCAGCTGAACATGTACAACAGCTGCCTGGAAGAAGGAGTCTTCCCCAGAAGTTGGAAGAAACAAGGTCTTGTGTTGATCAGCAAAGGTAAAGGAGACCCAGACTCTGCATCAGCGTACAGACCTTTGTATATGCTTGACACTGCAGTGAAACTCTTGGAGAAGATGAG
This sequence comes from Xylota sylvarum, assembly GCA_905220385.1. Taxonomy (NCBI): domain Eukaryota; kingdom Metazoa; phylum Arthropoda; class Insecta; order Diptera; family Syrphidae; genus Xylota; species Xylota sylvarum. Next base: position 40,999,062 of record LR999959.1, read on the forward strand.
GAGGAAGAGAGGAGGAGACCTCTCAGAAAGGCAGTACGGCTTTAGAAAAGATTCTACGATCGGAGCGATTGAAGAAGTAGTAAAGGCTACCATATTCGCCCAACAGGGAAGCAACTACTCAAGGCAGATCGTATTATTGGCAACTCTTGACGTCAGAAACGCCTTTAACTCAGCCAGGTGGAGTGACATGCTGAACGCGCTCGAAAATACGTTCAACATCCCAATGTATCTCTTGGGAATGGTGCAGGACTACCTCAAGGACCAGGAGCTGATCTATGAGACTACAGAAGGCCAACGAAGAATGCAAGTCACCTCCGGAGCAGCGCAAGGATCGATTCTGGGACCTGACCTCTGGAACATCTCCTATGATGGCATTCTCCGCATGGCGATGCCGCAAGATACCCTCCTGGTGGAATATGCAGATGATATCGCCACGGTGATAACGGCACAAGACACCGAAAGTACACATCGGAAGCTAAACCAGGTTATGCGACGAGTAAGCTTCTGGATGAACGAACGCGGTCTCAGTCTGACTACAGAAAAAACCGAGATAGTTCTTTTGACGAAGAAAAGGATCCCGACTCAAATCGTTTTCCAAATCGGCCAGAAAGAAATAAGAAGTAAAGACGCCGTGAAGTATTTGGCTGTAACATTCAATACCAAAATTACTTTCTGGCACCAGATAAAGAACGCGGTGGAACGAGTGTCGAAAGTGACCGCGTTACTGAGTAGGCTGATGGCGAACGAAGGCTCGTGATGTCGACAATTCACGCCATTCTCCTATACGGATGTGAGATTTGGGGAGACTTCGACAGGAAAAGTACAGAAAGCAGATGGCAGCTGTGCAAAGACGCGGAGCTGTACGCGTGGGAAGCTCCTATCGAATGGTGTCGTAACCAGACGTTCTTGTTATCGCAGGAGTAACCCCAATAGACCTTCTAGCGGCAGAAAGGAAGTACGCCTATGACAAAAAGACGCAAGTTGGATTGGAAACGGCAACGGAAGAGGCTAAAGAGCTCACGAAACAGAAGTGGCAAGAACGCTGCAGCTCGGAAACCAGAGGACGGTGGACAGCGAGGCTGATCAGGAACATGGCTGAGTGGAGTGACCGGAAATACGGTGAGATTAACTATTACCTCACCCAGTTACTCACCGGACACGGATACTTCAACGCCTTTCTCCACAAGATTGGCAAAACGAACAACCCAGCCTGTCAGTACGGGGACTCCCAAGAAGACGACGCACACCATACTTTCTTCGCCTGCAGCAGATGGAAAGCCAAAAGAAGAGAATCGGAGAGAAATATTGGTATCATCACTCCAGACAACATAGCCGAAAAGATGCAAAGCCCGTAAGGGTATATGATTATGAGGAGTTTTAGTTATATATACCTTGTACAAAGGGGAGTCGGACACACGGGGATGGTCAACGTCAAAAAGACTTCCTTATGGTGCATAAAGCATTTCTCCTCCCCCCAACAGGAAAAAAAATCATCCCTCATTCAGTTTTTCTCTTGCATAATATGGGTTGATCAACGTCTTATTTTCTGTTTAAAAATGTGTTCAAAGAAAGTGAAGGTTTTAACATTAAACGAAAAAGCTGAAATTTTGGAGAGGTTTAAAAAAGGAGTAAGTGTGACAAAGTTATCAAAAATATACGGTGTCGCTAAGTCAACAATATGTAGTATTAAAAAGAAAAGAGATTTAATTTTGAAGTGTGTTAGTAATACATACTCTGGACCGGGAAAAAGAAAGACGTTAAGATCATCAGAGCTGCCAAAAATGGAAAAATGTCTTTACAAGTGGTTCATTCGAATGCGAACTAAAAATTGGCCTGTAAACGGACTAATGCTGAAAGAAAAAGCTAAAAATTTACATTCAAAAATAAGGAAAATGAAGGTAGTTTTTTGGCGAGTGATGGATGGTTAAGTGGTTTTAAAAAACGATATGGCATTTGACTTCTAAAAATAATTGGAGAAGCTATCATCGCAGCCTTACTCAGTTGATCCGTTTAAATTAAAACTAAAAGAAAACATTGAAGAAATGGGACTGTGTAAAGATCAATTATACAATGCAGATCAGTCGGGCTTGCTCTGAAAACTTTTGCCAAAGAAAACCTACGTTTCAACATTAGAGAAATCTGCTCCAGGCGCAAAGACAGGCTGCTTCAAAATCTTTGCTTGTCCGACCGAATATAAAAGCTCCAAATTGTCTTCTATGACTACTTCAATTTTCGTGGAGAGGTGCCACCAGTCCTTTGTATGTATATATGTATTCATTTATTTAGTATCAGTTACTATTACAATTCAGTAACTTTATTTTAATTCTTATATAAAACAAAACAATTTAATTTTAAGTTATTGTATTTCGTACACGTTATATTAATAAATTCTTAAATCTTCTTAAAACAGTTTCATTCTTTAGCTCATTAGGTAGTTCATTATATAATTTTATACCACGATACAAAAGCATATTTTGTGTTCTGGAATCTCTATAGAGTTGTAATCGGAAATTATAGTTGGACCTTAAGTTATATGGTTGAGCGTCTCTTGTATATATTTTCAGTCAAGTATTGTGGCACCATGCTGAATTTCATCTTAAACACGAACGTTAGCACATTGAAGATAAAACGTTGCCTGATGTTTAGCCACTTCAGACAAGATAGCATCCATTTACTGGAGGCATAAAAACTACATCGAAGGATAGTTCTCTTCGCTTTGTTTTGTAGAACCTGAAGTTGATCTATATACTCGTTATTACCCATAAACAAAATAGTGGAACAAAACTCAAAGTGGGGCTTTATTATTGTATTATATACATTAATAGCACACATTGTTGATATATTTTTTCTTATTCTTGCAAGAAAGGACACTTTTTTGGGAATCTTTTTTGAGATATACTTCATATGACCATTGAAATTCATTTTACTATCTAATATTCTTTAATATATATATTTAATATACTTTATTTCACAAACTTGTTCAATGACTTCACCATATATTTTCAAGTAGCCATACACAGGTTTCTTAAGTCCTCATCAATGTGTTCTTCAAGCGAACAGGGTCATTTGTCTATTTCTTAACACTTTACAGATATCATTTATATAAATTAAAAAGAATAAAGGGCCGAGTATAGTTCCTTGTGGCACACCGAAACATGTATTTTTGGAACTAGACATTACAAGGTTTACACAGGTAAACATTTTACTTATCCAAATAAATTTTTGATTACGCGAGAAAACAAACGATCAGAAGTCGGTGTATGAGTAACAGAATCCGGTTGAACTGGCTGCTACTCAATTCTTATATTCAAAACGGACTGATTTCCCACGAATGAATTGTTTGGCAGGATGGTGGCCATAGTATTTCACCATTGATTCGTCGATAAAGATACTATCATGAAACACTCCCCACTGTAGAAATTTCTGCATAAGTTTCTCTCCCAATGGTCTTATTTTTGAACATTTTATCGGGAGTCGGACAGAATCCCGAAAAATAAAATCCCGAAAATGAAAATTTTCATATATTTCATATATATGTAAATGTTTTTAAAATTTGGACATTTTTAGGTTGAAGCTTTTCTGAGTAAAAAAAAAACTTGCCACATAAGGCTCTTCTATTCATCTTAGTGAAAGTGAACCAAAACCGGAAGATGGGAACATAATCGCCATGTTCATGCCGCTAATGTAACTCCGCTGATCCAACCTATGGATCAGAATGCCATAAAAATAACGAAACTGTACTACAGAAACAGTTTGCTATCATCGATTGCAGCAAAGGACTCTAATCTTATTGAGTGCATGAAACGCTTGACCTTGAAAGAAGCTGTTATTTTCTTTGCAGACTCATGGAATAGAGTCAGCGCAGACTTTAGCTAAATGCTGGGCCAATATTCTAAGTTTTTTAGTAAATGAGGAGGATGACGAGGACAATATTCCATTAAGTGTTTTGAAGGAAAAGTGGGACTCAGAGCTTAAGCCATTGATAACATCTACAATACGACTTCTTTAAAGTTTGAATCCTCAGGTTTGTTATAGATCTGATTAAACTTTAATCAAATCACATACCAGCTTCAAATTTAACTGCAGATTGACTATCCGTTATCAGTTGTTGAGGAATGGAATGAAGACAATTTTGAATTTGATCCGTCTCAGAATCATGAACATGAGCAGGAGGAAAACGACGATGCCTATGTTGGAAAAGAACATGTTGAAAGAGTTAGCGCAACCGAAGCAGTTAAAATATTTAACAAGGCTTTGGAATGGTGTGCAGATGAAGACGTTGACCAAAGCGACATAAACGTACTTAGACGCCTAAGAGAAAATGCAGTTGTTCAAATGTTTAGAAAAATACAACAGAAAAAAATTACAGATCTTTTTTTGTTAAATAAACCTTTTATTTTTAAAACGTTCTAATGTAAAAAAGAAATATAATCAATTTTGTTAATGAGCCGTACCAGTATGTGTAAATATGTAAAAATATTCATGAATTGAAGCAAAAGGAGATATAATCGAAGAAAATGTGTTTTATTTTAAGATCAATAGTAAGACAATACGGTAGGAATACAATTTAAATCATAAAATGTTACATTGCAAAACATGAACAATCTCAAAAACATGAACACCCCGGTTTTAATTATTTCACGTTTTCCAATGTTCATTTTATGTATGTATGTATGAATGTATGTACATATATCGGCTCGTTTTCGCCCACTTATTTTAAGCAAATATATACATGTATAAGTAAAAGCACATTGCTTCAGATTATATGCGCGGATATAATAAATAAATAATAAAATTATCTGCTGAAAAGGTAACCTATCTTTAGTTGACTTAAGTGAATTCCCTACATTTTATTGTATGGTGCTCGCCATTTCAATACCCGTATAATTAGTCTACTCATACTTGTATCAAACTTGTATCCCGATTTATTAAAAAAAGTTTTTCATCTTAAATCCGAAAATTCATAGAAAAATAAATAATTGTCCTAATTTTTTTTTTTATTTGAAAAACTGTGAAAACAGATCTTAGATAGTTCACCTTTTTAGTAGAGAATTCATTATTTTTTAAAGTTCTGAACCCATTTTAATGAGACTTTCACATATTATAATATTTTATTTATAATATTTTGATTTCTATTTATGAAGACTATTTATTAGTTCATATGTAATAATAATGACTGTCTTATACAATAATAAGAATTCAAGTGGTAAGATAAACTGATAGGTTGAGTGTTTTTAAGTTCGAGTATTATAATTGATTCGCCAATACGATAAGAAAAATACCTACAAACATGTAGAAAAATTGAACGTTTATGGAATGGATTATGCGATACCCTATCTCTTCTTTGCATTCAAATTTTCGACGTTTCGTTAAAACGAATTAAGCATTTCGCCCCACCTTCAATATCCTACCACATAGCAATGCGTAGCGCACAATATAGCAAGTACATACACAATAAAAAAAAACTCTATGCTGTTTCGGATAAACTATTTTATTAAGCAAGCAATTTGTTCATTATGAATAATCAGTTCAAGGACAAGTAAGCAATTCCCAAACAATCAATTCCCACTGAGAAAAAGAACTCACAAAGTAGATCATGTCTATCGCACATGTTTATGCTAATTTTGAGGCACGGTGGAAAATAACAAAGCCACTTGCTTAAAAAAGTATACTTTTTTTATTATCTATTCCAGAGCCACACAATATTTTACATTGTAAAATAGAGTACAAAACAAACAAAAGAAAAATACATCTACAAATTTGTTTCTAAAAAAATACAATTTATTCATATTGGCTGCTCAAGCTAGCTGCTCGATTTCGTCACTGCTACGCACTACGAGCGTCGTTGACAGTCGTTGGCACTTGCACTTCTAAACCGTCCATGTCTTTGGTTAAAGTTATTTGACATCCCAAACGAGACGTATCCGTGAGGTCATATGCCAGATCCAGCATATCGAGCTCTTCGTCGCCGGGTTTGTCAGGAAGTTTTTCGTAGTCGGCTGGTTTGAATATTAAATGACATGTGGAACACGTAAGAGTTCCCTCGCATGCTCCAAATCCGTCCAAATCGATATTGTTGTTTACTACAACATCTAGAAGAGTATCACCCACCTTTGCCTTAGTTGTAATTTTCTGTCCATTGGCCCTCAGAAACGTAACTTGGATCCTAGTGGGGAACTCTATGCTCGTTGTAAATTAAAGACATATGTATTTATCTGTAACTTACTCCGATTTATCTAAGTTAGGCACAGTAACTGATAACAGTCTGGTGAAATTATTTGTACTTGAGCAGGAACTGGGCAGAAAACTTATTCTGCTGTAGACCGAAAAGGCCTTGAGCACTTTAGTGCCTTGCAAGACTGTTCGTAACATTTTAATACAATAGGGATCCAATTATTCTCGTTGACAATTACGCGAACATGCGAAAAACTTTCTAAATTTTACCTCAGAGTAAAATACTTGAGGACCAAAAGCTGATAAGTGATAATTAATTCTGACGTTTCGCTGATTGTTTAATGATGACGTCTTTACTGTCATATTACATAAGGCTCTTCCTGTGGCTCTCGAACTGTACATTGAACTAGACGTGACGTATTTGTTTTAGTTCAGCTTCAGAGCAAAGCCTGAGTCGTAAAAAAAACTTGTGCAGAAACATTAAAAAGAATTTTAGTTCAGAACGTTCAGAGCACCGAATGTTAGTTACTTTTTTTATTATAGCGTGTCTTCATGAGCTAAGCATAAGTTTGACCTTTGGCAGGAGGTAAAACAAAGAAAATACAAAATCGAAAACAATTGAAATGACTCTCGAGGCTTTGCTGTTAATTAATTATTAGAATTCAATTAATTAAATAAGTGTTTTATTTGTGCAGAAACACTATTTCAGTGTTTAAGAGGACCACAATTATTTGACTAAGAATTCAGGACACGACCTCACCCGAAGTAAAGTGTGTAATATGAGATGTAATGGAAAAAAGGCTATGGAATATATATTTCTTTGATCAGTTTTAATAAACGAGTTCCTATTTGTATGATAAAATTTAGCAAACAACATCTTCCCAAATAGCCGCATAGCATGGCAACTCCGCGAATGTGTAAGCTAGCCGTCAAAAGTGTGCCATTTAGTTTGGCAGCACTGAAATTGAATCAGGTACAATCATTGGCGAATAGAGGTATTTTTTTGTTTTAAAACAGTCGGACAGAGTATCAGCAAATTTTGTGTAATTGTTTCTTGTTTTTATGAAGATTTGGTTAGAATTTTATGTTTTAACAAAAAGCCAGTAAAGTTTATTTTTTTTTTATATAAATAACCAACCAACTTCAGTATTTTGAGTTCGTTTATTTAATCTATAGCTGTCATTCTCCGTTGGCTGAGGAAACATTTTTTATTTATATTCTACGACGCCGTTTGCCAAAGGAGTTTCAATTCTGTTTTCAATACTGCGACACCGAATGCAACAGAATTTATTTTTCGACGCCACGCCATATTGGGTACGCGTTTTAGGAATACCATCACTGAATGCCACAGCAGCTAAAGAGGACATTCTTCTGTAACGACTCTAAAACTGTCATATGCTGGATAAAGTCGGATCACAGTCAGTATAAACCGTTTCTCGCTCATCATGTCGAAAAAATACTGGAGACCACGCAGGAAAGTGATATGCGTTGGTTGCCCACCGACCTGAACGTCGCCGACGATGCCACAAGAGCAACATATCCAGAAGCAGAAGAGAGTGAGGAACGACGAAGATGTTGCCTAGTCATTTTCATTAAGCAGGTAATTTACTTCTGTACACTCTGAAGTTATTTTCGATTGCAGAAAACTGTTGTTTGGGTATTGATGTTCATTATGCTCGCGCGTAGCAGAAAGAGTGGTACGAACGATGAACTACAATGAGCAGAGGTAACCCTATGTAAGCTGGTGCAACATGAAGTCTACAGCCACGAAATAACCGACTTAAAAACCAGCAATGTTATTTTTAAAGCTAGAGACATCTATGTATGCATATGATCACGCCACTCCTCAACAAAGATGGGGTATTGAGAGTCGGCGAAAGACTTGACTACGCTCTAGCTTTGTCTGAGTCAAAACGCGAACCAGCAATATCGCCAAATCACCATTCCTTCACTGAGCTGATAGTTAAATGGTATCAGGAGAAACTCGATCATCAAAACGACGAACTCGTAGTAAACGAAATACGACGAAAGTTTTGGATCACTCATCTGCGCCCTGCCATAAGAAGAGCGAAGTCAAACTGCAAAAAATGTAAGAATAAAAAAGAAAATTCCGTGAACAAGAGCCAAGTTCCGAAATCTCCCCAGTGCTTGAACGGGTTTCCCTGATCCGTTTATAGCTCTCCCCTCGTCCAAATGGATATGCAATTGCACCATCAGGGGTGATGTGGATTGGCTCTGCCATATAAACGGTCACCAAGTTGTCAGGTGAGTTTCGTTCATGTTTGTTGATCTTCTTTTTATCTTCCCGGTTTCTGGCAGACGCTATCAATCGGCTACCAATATCGGTTTAGACAAGGAACCCGCGGTTGCACTAGCGCAGGTGCGGCCATGTACAATTACGCACTTGGGGTGTGTACGAAGGTAAGTATTTCGGGGGTGTTTTTCTTTTCAGGTAAGCTAATGGGATGGAACATAGACGGAACGCTCAGGTAAGTAGTTGAGTTTAAAAAACGAAGATTTGGGAAATTGACAAGGTGCCGGAGGGAGGTAATTAGCAGTGACGAAGGCACTGGAAGCGCAGTACATTTTGGCGAGGCAAGGGCGGTGTAGACGACCGTTCATCCCTGCAACTGGACAGATTGGACGAATATTGTACCGCGGAGGTAAGTTGTAACGAAATGACGCCAACTAATTAGCCTTTCGTTTGAGGTGTTTGTGCAGCCGACTGCGACGGCGGTGGTTGCAGACTTTGGTCGGTGGTTGGTGTATTTCTAGGCAGCGGTGATAGTGCGGTGTTGGTGAGCCTTCTTTTTTGTAGTTTAGTCCGTAGATAAGTTGTAATGTTGTACAGTATGTGGTTGTGTTATAAAAAGTGTGCAGTGTTGTAGATTTTTTTTGTTTTGTCCTCGAAATGTGTGTGGTCAATTGCTTTGGCCGCCCACTTTCGCAACACTATTTTAGACCGCTGTTCGTTACAATAGGCGCGTTGTTTTGCAAGCCCATATGGAATTGCTAGGAAATTTGCATGTTAAATACAACAAGTAATCACATATGGGCTTAAATTTCGTGCCTAAACTCTTAGCCCCGATAGAAATAGTGATACCAGACCGCAATTTTCCTTGTTTTATGGTCAATCTGTATGAAAACGTCAAAACTGACGTACGATGACATCATCTAACAACTTTTTGTCACAAAAAATCGTAGATATCCAATTGATTTTACTAGTTTTTCCTTTTATTTCTTGCAATTAATACTCACAATATTGCGGGTTTCTCCTTTATTTTTATTGTGCTTTGTGTTGATTACTTTTATTTGGTTTGTTGATCTTACAGCTGAAGAATTGGGGTATCAGTCCATACACAGTACTACCAAGTTTCTGCAGTACTATTTCTAACGTCACTTCATAGGCAGTGCTGCCAGGTTTCTGTGATGACGCTGCTAAGCCCCGATGTCTTTTTTTTTCGTCCAGGCATATGGGCCAGAGTACATACATATATCTACTTGCAGTGAGTAGGGACACTCTCCAAGGGTTTTTGAAAAATTGTTATCAGTAAGTTCACAGACTCGAGAAATAGACGGCAATAGAAAGACGGTAGTGAACGAGGGATAGAAGATTGGGAAAATTATTTCAGAGAGTAGCACAGGGTGTTCCGTTAAAAAAAAATCTAAAATTATTTTTTATACATTTTTATTATATGCTAAGGAATTTTGTAATCAAAAAAAACGTAAAACGTTGAAAACTTCCATTTCAATTTTTTGTGGAAGTATAAATTTGGTAAACACAAAAGAAATAAATTGATGGGATGTTGAAATTAAATTAAAATACGATGCATAATAAAAAAAGAACAAACACGTCCTCGTTAGAACTTTGTATCTTTAATGACAAAAAATAACGGTAAGCGTAGGATACAAAAGGTAAATAATAAAAACAATAAATAATAGGAAAATAATAAAACAAAGAGAAAGACAAACAGATGTGCAGGTTAAGGGTAACACCACAATTTGCGTTCACCATCTCAACATAAATTTGTTCTCTAGATCCTATAATGAATTTAAAACTTCTTGAGGAATCTGTGAATGAGGAGGAAACATTAGATTGCTGACTCAATTCTGACTGACAGTTGGGTTTTTGGCAAATTGCAAAACAGTAAAATTCATTTTAACTACAAAAATGACCAAATTAGGTATAGCCTTAAGTGAGGTATTTTACGCCAGAATTTTCTTTTTCCTCCCGACCGCACGTTTACCCATTTGAAAAATTTTATATTTTAGCTTCACTTATTTTATACACAGAACACTGTTTATGTTCTTTTTTTACTGTTCTGTTCTTTAACAATTCAAGTCAACACTCCTTTAAAAGACGTGCGAAAAAAATGTAAATAACCCTCACCACAATATGACTACTTAATTAGTGTGACCAGCTGCCACAAAACTTAGCAGGTAGAAATGATGAATATAAAAATTTTGAATCGCGAAGTATGATGTCTCATAAAGTGATAGCAAGTACAAATGTTCACTTTGATGTTTTGGAATGGAACAAATAATTTAAAAATCCAAAAAACAAAAACAAAAAAATAAATAAAACTGATTTGAAAAAAGCAAACCTGATCACACCAGTTCATACGATGGCAGGGAGAGAAACTACCACACTCACGATCAAGTCAACCAGCTTTTAGAAAAGCATTATTGGAAAACTACTTTTATATATCTTATACAGGCCGTCGCATGTAGTGATTTTGGTAAAATGTATTACTGTCCCTTTTTATTACAAGCGATCACACAATGGTAAGGATAAAAATCAATACTTTGATATGCTTTCGCTTACTGTACGTTTTTGTTGTGGGTTTTGCTTTGTAATAGTAGAAATGCATATGTGCAGAGAGTGTCCCTACCCAGCGGGAAAAAAAGCGCTTCAGAAGGACTTTGTAAGCACATACGAAGAAGCTCGAAGCACTTACTCACTGTATGATCTTATGTCAACAGAACGTAATTCATAATGATAAATGTTGCAACTGCTGTCTAGACAACAGTCGGGTTACGCGTCCGTATTAAAATGCTTTCTGAACTTCCAAAGGAATCACAATGCGCACTAGGTATGTGCTTACAAGCAGCTTCTTTCGGTTATGAAAAGTAAGCGTAGCCACTTTACACTCTGCATTCTCTGGAAGCGCTTACTATTTTTCCCGCTGGGTACTCACTGTAAGTAGATATACTCTGGTATGGGCTTCCAAAAAAAAGCGCCTAATGTTAGAAATTTTTATTGTTTCACTGGTTGTGCAAGTTGTATCAAGGCATTTAACTTTCAAGCATTTCGCGTAAGCGTTAGCAATAACTAATTCTTTCCTTGAGGGCTTTAAATTAAGTCGAATGATTGAAAAATCGGAAAGAAAAAAAAAATATCTTTTTTGGATGAATCATTTTCTAGAAAAAAGAAATTGGCATGACTTAGAAACTAATTTCCTGCACTATATTTTCATAAAATTCGGCAATCAGCTATGTTTTCATTGTAGTAAAATTCAAAATGACTGTCAACGTCAAATTTATTTCAGGGTTTATGTCCACAGAGCTGGCCACCTAAAGTTTTGTTGACAGAGAAGGAAATAAAACCAGACATACATATATGTCTTGTCATAAATTATTTCAAGAAATTTGCGGTCTCCATTGGAAATTCCAAGGGCATGCCATATTTCTTGCAATACATTACCGGTGACGTTTTTTCGTACAATTCCAAACGGAGATGAGAAAACGCACTTATTAGCTTTTAATTTTATTTAAATCGAATTAAAATTGAGAACAAAGGATTTGTGAAATGGGGAAATATCAAAAAGTTCACTATTTTTGGCAGCACTATCTACGTATGGTCAATGTATGAACTTGGTAAAAATAGGAAACTGTATATCGATAAATTTTAATGATTTATCGTGTATCGTTATCTTTGAAACACAGGCCGCATATACTCATCGCTAGGTTTCTGTCAGACAGCCAATTTCGTTTGTGATGTAAATAAAATTTTAGAAGGTGGAATCTGAAAAACATTCTTGGTAGATCATGTGGATAATTACTCACATAAACACAGGTATTTTGGTTACTTACGTACATATTAGTATAATGTAATCCATGTCATACAAATGTAGGCAATAAGTTTTACCTTATTTCTGAAGTAAAGAAGTACGTCGTGGGTCGTGTTGGATCTGACATCGTTCTCTCGGATGATACATCAATAAGTCGTTCCCATGCGGTATTTCACATAACAGAAGGATCCCTTACGTTGGAGGACTCGGGATCAAAGTATGGAACCTGTTATAATGAATATATTGAAACCAAAACCAAACTCCCCAAAGGCAAGCCAGTTGAACTGAAAGAGGGTGATCGCGTTCTATTTGGGGCTCTTAAAAATGAATGGTTAATCTCCAAAAGCAACATTACTACTATGGTTTCTTCACTCATTGGAACTCAAGTCAGTGAAGTTAGAAGCTTGCTAAACGCATTGGGTGGAAAAATTATAAGCAAATGGGAACCAAGTTGTACCCATTTAACAATGTCTGAGATTACCATCACTATTAAAGTATTACATGCGTTGATTGAAAAAATACCCATTGTGTCCTGCGAGTACTGGAAGCAATACCTACAGGATTTGCGTGAAAATAAGCAACCACCAAAAGCCAACATGTTCTTACCAAAAAGAAGTGCTCTTCTGTCCTCGGCCATCGACGTGGCACACTTTAATTTCAATGACAAACGAAAAACATTGTTCGTAGGAAAAACTTTTGTTTTTATGTCAAAAAAGCATTATGATATGTACTCGCCCATAGTCCTTAAGGCAGGGGGAGAATGTAGAGATCTCAAAAGTAATGTTCCTAAATCATATTTACTTCAGAAGAATGTCATAGTTGTACAATATGTCGCATCAACACAATCACAGGGATCGCAGACAATAAACACTATATCAGGTGAGCAACTTATTTGTATTTGTAAATTTTGCGTTTTATTTGATTTGTAATCACCTTTCTCACTTTGTCCATCAGAATATATATCCAATAGAGGGGAAAATGTATTAACAAAATTACATGTGGTTAATGGTTAATGTTCAAACTAACTCTATCACGATCATGGGCTTTTATCTGGCTTGAGATTTTACGAAAAGTCATTTGACGATTGCTATTTGCACTACTTTTTTGAGGCTTCTACTTTCCGGCGACATTATAAGAATACGTGTTGAACACCTTCTAAAGCCAGTCAACAGTTTAGACATGAGTGGCAACTGACTTGTGTCAAAATCTGTAAGATAGACTGTGTTGAAATCTTACTGATAATCGTCGATGTCTACATGAAAACTGATTTTCTTATGCCAAATGATGTGCCGGATGGATTGGATTTTTCATCTTTTTTTTCCGGTGCACGCATTCATCATCATACCATACCATCATCTCTTTGAGTGGTGGCTGATAGCCTATGGTCGGCTCAGCTAACTCTTTGGTGATGTCACGATACTGGTTCCACAGATTGTTGCCGTTTGTGGATGGTGAATGCACAGCGGAGTCTCTCGCTCAGGTGATCTATAGGCTCTGACTACTTCAGTTTTGCTAAGGCTTCCAACGTTGAATTTCTTTTTCCGGCGGTTTGCTGCATCTCGTTAGATAGTCGAGTTTGGAATTTGCCTGCAGCTCTGACTCTTTCTCCAGGCTATTGGGATGTAACTAAGTTCATAGCTGGATCTAAAGATAGGCACTAGGGATTCAATATGAGTGTCTATTCCATGTCGTGTGAGGACAGGAAAAATGCCGTCGCCATCGGGAGCTTTGTATGGTTTTTGTGTGGAGATGACCATCAAATGTCAGTCATGAGAAAAGATTTTCTTTGAAATTGTCCTTGTGTTCCTGTTTGGGGGTGTTGAATAAATTCATAGATAGGAGGTGTAAGTGGACCAGTATTCTGGGCATCTGGAGTTTGCAGTAGCAATCCTAATGTTTCGCTGTAGTTTAGTGTGAAACTGCCACCAGGGTTTTATAAAAGACCAATTCCATTGCTATGGTTTTTAGAGATGTGGGATCATTAATGTACAAAGTTCTTCATTTCAGACTTTTTGATTTCCTAATAGACGGATTATAGGCCGTCAAACCTTGTGTGCATAGAGTTCGGTATTAAGAGTTCTTTTGAGACGTGTCAATTTATAATTAAATCAGAAAGAGATGAGTTCGATATGAGATCTAGCATCTCTTGTCTGATTGAGTTAATAAGGGTGGGATTCATTTTCATTTTCAAGTTTAAGTTTCTGTAATAGTTTATATACGTCTTTGATATTTTGACAAGAGGGGGTTAGTAATAGGTCTATGAATTTTTTGTGAAATAATTTGTTACGATGATGATTAACTATTGGGCAATCGAGTACGGAATGTTCGGTTGACAGAACAGTATCCAATTGACAAAGATGGCAGACAGGAGGGTTGTCTTTCGTGAGGAGATGTCTGTGTGTCAATTGTGTATGCCCAAACCTCAATCTCAAAAAACACCTATTCATTTTGGAGGAAGTATTTGTTGGGTAGGAAGAAGATAGGCCGGTTGGGTTAATCCTGGTGTAGTGGTGGGTGTATTGGCTCCAAGCGCTTTTTTTCTTCAGATGCCAGTATGCGTTAAGTCTTTTGGTGAGGTCTGTTTTGGATGGTGGGTCCGATGTGATATTCGGTTGTGTGGTAATATTTCGGGCTTTGCTGTCTGCTAGTTCATTTCCGCGGATGCCCGAATGACCTGGGATCCAGAGTATACGTAGATTCGGTGAGTTTCGGATGACGTAATCCCGAATTTTCGTGATGATACTGTTGCGGTTGTTGATGTTACGGATTGCATTAACCGTGGAGAGACTATCGGTGCAAATTAGAGTCTTTCTACCGGGAGGTTTTGCAGCTTCCGTTGTTTTGAGGATCGCTAAAGCTTCTGCGGAGAATATAGAAAAGTAGTCTGGGAATTTCTCGGTGGAAAAAAATACTGCAACTACAGTGCCAATCTCGCTTTTGGAACCGTCTGTGTATATTATGTCCCACGAGTTGTTGCTGTAGGTGTTGATTGTTTCTTGAAAAAGTTGGATATATGTTTCTTTAGGGGTTGATTCCTTTTTTAATTTGGACAGCCTTGTGCTAATGGCTTCAGGCGGAAGCAGCCAGGGCGGGTACGTTTCCTTGCCTGGTGTTGTAAGTATAAGATGTAGCTTTGCTTTTTTCACTGATTCAAGTGCGTTGAATGCAGTTGAAGGGCATTTAGGGATTTTATTGCGTCTTAGGATTTTTTTTGCCGACGTCAATTATAGGGGATTTGTGAGATTCGCAGATTTTCGAAGCGAGGTGGGATGTTTTTTTTTTTTTTTAATAAAGACCCTTGCCCATATGGCTGACACTGCGACCTAAGAAGATCTATTGTATCAAAGGGTAATACTAAGCCAAGAGACGTTCCACCTCCCTTATGAAGGATAGTACGTCCTTAGCAGCGGAGTACCTCATCTCTGCTGAAGAACATATTTTTTTATGGAAAATACGCCTCCTTAACCAATGTAATGCTGGCCATTAACAGATAATGTGCTCGGAGGATTCGTTATCTTCTAAACAGAACCTACATTCCGTTTCCGGGCACAAATTGATTTTGTTAATGATTTTGTTTGGCCTGTGAGAAAGCTCACCAGCTCCCTAATGCTTTCCTTATCTAGATTAAGGATTTCCTTGTAGGAAAAAGTCCTGATTAATCTCTTGGATTGTCTCAGCCCCGGAACATTTTCCCAGTGAGCCAGACGAAGTTTATGTTCACAAGTATTGATCAGCGCTGTGGCAGTAGCCCAGTTGACACCACAGTAAGGTTCAGGTCCTATAAACGCAGATTCTGAGCCAGCCCTAGCTAGTTCATCTGCAATTTCGTTGCCAACAATTCCTTCCTTAAGTTGGACGACAGCTTTAAGTGCTGCCTGGCTATCTGAAAAGATATATATCCTAGCGCCTTTAATACCTGTATCCAGGTTTATCTTAGCGCAGATCTCAATGGCATGGAGTTCAGCCTGGAAAACCGTGGGACACATTCCCATAGGTATTGAGACCCTGGTGTTGGGTCCAAAGACACCAGCACCAACTCCAGTTTCCATCTTTGATCCGTCTGTGTACCAGATCAGACCTCTAGGGTCCAGTTTCGGAACACCATTAGACCAGTTTGCACGGTCCAATATCTCTACCTCAAATAACCTTCCAAAACACTCCCTGACCATGGCTGAGTTTATAAAAGCA
This sequence comes from Xylota sylvarum, assembly GCA_905220385.1. Classification (NCBI taxonomy): domain Eukaryota; kingdom Metazoa; phylum Arthropoda; class Insecta; order Diptera; family Syrphidae; genus Xylota; species Xylota sylvarum. Next base: position 41,015,495 of record LR999959.1, read on the forward strand.
AACAAGTTTGCAGTAAATATGCCGCAACAGTTTTAGTAAACTTTTATGAACGCGAAATTTACTACATTGTTGCAGTAACCATGTAGTGATGAAATCGTCGTTCATAAATTCATGCAACGCACTTAATAGAAAAGTAACAAATGTTTATATGTAACAATTAAATTAACGAACTTCCGTGTTTTTTCGGTTTTATCGTAGGGAAAAATAGAAGAACTTCTAATTTTACCGCTAAAACTTCGCGTCACAGCATTACTTTGGATTTGTTTACTCTCCGTAAATTCTTTTTCCATCCCTAATCGGACAGAAATTAACAACTTCTTCTGGTCTTGCGTCCAATTTACTTGCTCCGGATCTACCCTACAAGACAAAAAATAATTATTTTAATTTTGCAACTAATAGGAATATATCATATTCATTTTCCTTACTTACATTGTGGCTGAGTTCCTTTAAAAAAAAAACGGCAACTTTCTGCAACAAAATGAAATCTGTTGCAAACTTGCAAAACATTGACTGCATAGTGACTGTCAATTGACTTTTATGAACGCAAGTGGTGGCAAACTTTTGCGTAGATAATACAGTTTTTATGCAATTATGAATGCAGTGTTTGCAAAGTTGCCGGTTTTTTGCATAAATGAACTCAGCCCATAATATCGGGGATAGTACAGAACATGTCCTTTTTGGGAATTGAGTCAAGAATTTTCAGGTGTCCCACATGGTCGCCTGATTTATACTTGTATTCTAGTTGCAGTTTGATAGCTCATCCAGCGGCCATCTTCCTAATGAAGATTTGTAAAGGAGAGAGCCCTACAACCGCTTCTAAAGCTACCGTAGGGCAGGTGCGCATGGCACTCGAGACATGCAATTCTTTGAAGCTTCTGAAGCTTCGTTGCCGTTGTCCGTTCAAGAACCTTCGGCCACCAAACAATGGCCGCGTACGTGATAATGGGCCTTACCATCATTGTATACAACCAATGTATCATTTTTGGACTTAGACCCCAAGTTCTGCCGTATAGGCGTCTACTGGCCAACATGGCCCAAGTGGCGCGCTCAATGGCGGACTTGATATGAGAATTCCAGCTAAGCCGTTTATCAAGGATGACACCGAGATATTTAACCTCACTGGAATAGACTAAGGAGGTGCCTTTGATCGTAATAGGTCCCAGATTGACCAGTCTTCTTTTTGTAAAAGGCACTAGAACGGTTTTGCAAGGGTTGATGGATAGTCCTTCTCTGCTGCACCATTATAACACGTATAGTAAAGCACATTGCATGACACTAGAAATGGTCGTGCTGTGTTTACCACTGATAAAAATCGCCAAGTCATCTGCATAACCAACGGCGATGTAGCCTAATCTCGGAAGATCGACTAGGAGTTTGTCGATGACTAGTGACCATAGAAGAGGGGAGAGCACTCCTTCCTGGGTACATCCCAACTGCGGTCACAGACACTGACACTCCTCCAGAGGAGGAAGTAATAATTCGACTTTCCAGCATGGCCCGTATCCATTGGTTGCTCGAATCCCTGATACCTCTGCTACTAATTGCTCTTGCTATTGAGTCGTAGCCAGTGTTATCGAATGCGCCCTCAATGTCAAGAAAGGTACACAGGGCTATTTCCTTGGAACGTATAGTTCCTTCTATCTTCTTGACAAGATAGTGAAGAGCGCCTTCTGTTGATTTTCCTTTTCTGTATGCAAATTGACTTGAGTGCAGAGGGGTAGGCAAATCTAGCCGACCTCTAATATTAACATCAATGAGTCTCTCCATTGTTTTGAGGACAAAAGATGTTAGACTTATAGGTCTATAAGATTTAGGCAGCTCACTATGCCTATTGCCTGGTTTGGGGATAAAGATTACATTTACCTGTCTCCAGGTTGTCGGGATGTAGCCCCAATTGTAGCTGGCTCTAAATAAAGCAATCAAACCCGGCAGGATGAGATCAATTACCTTCTGCAAAAGCGCCGGGAATATACCATCACCGCCTGGGGCCTTAAATGGTTTAAAGGACCCTACAGCCCAGTTAACCTTATCCGGACTGAAAATTTTACCGGATAAACTGTTTACTATACTTGCAATGCAGACCCTATGGTCAGATGCGTTCGGGTACGTGTGAAGTACACGAGTGGACGAACCTGGAAAGTGAACATGAAGTAAGGTTCTAATAGTATCCATATGGTCCGTCGTGTAGGTACCATCAGTCTTTTTTAGTAAACCTACACAATTAGCATGATCTTTCACAAGTGCCTTATGAATTCGTGCCGCTACTGGCATGTCAGCAATGTTTTCGCAGCATTTCCTACATGTGGCACGTTTAGATCGTCTCAGTTCTGAGTTGTATTCTGTGAGAGCGAACCTATATTCGTCCGAACTCTTCGTGCGTTTAGCAACATTGAAGAGTTTTCTGACTTTATTCCTTAGTTTGGCGAGCTGGTCATTCCACCAGGGAACCTTTCGTTTACACGAACTGGTTTTATGGACACAGCTGTCGTGATAGGAAGTAAGCAACACATCATTTAATTGGTATGCTGCTTCATCTAGGTCACCTATGGACTCGATAGATGTAACTAGCATATCTAATTTTGAGAGGACAAGCCCCCGATACAGATTCCAGTCCGTGGACTTGGGATCATATCTAGAAGCTGCATGTGACAATTTGCCGGGAATGTCGAACCTGATGATTTGGTGGTCAGACATCGAGGTCTCGTCAGACACATGCCAATTTTTAACAAAATTTGAGATAAATGAACTGGCGAGAGTGAGGTCAAGTACCTCTTCGCATTTATGAAGGTTGGTTTAGAGCCTTTATTCAAAATATCTCCATGACAGCACACAAGATATTCTAACAGACACTCACCCCTTCTATTGATGCCACTACTGCCCCAGACCTCATGACGCGCATTTGCATCGCAACCTATGATATAGTGTAGGTTGCTGTCTTGGCAATGTTTTATCAGCTCCTGGATCTCTATGGGAGGGATGTTGTCGTCGTCGCCGGGGAAATATGCCGAGGTACACACGATGTTTTGTGTTACCCTTTCGGTCGGAACCTCAACAAGTAGGGCTACCAGGTCTCTTGTCATAAATTCTGTAATAGAAAGAAAGTTATTTGAAATAGAAAGAAAATATTTGTGCTGATTAAGCAGGCCGCCCTTGGCACTGACTCCCCACATTTAAAAATTAACTTACTTGCCTTGTTCCGTAGACCTTTAATTTGTCCGCAAACAACCCAAGGTTCTTGGATAAGACCAAGGGTTATATCTTCATCGGCGAACCGCTTGCTAAGGGTAGCGGACGCGCCACTGGTCTAGCTACCGCATTACCAGTTCTGTTGCCAGAACCGCTGGGACCAGCATGCCCAGTGGCGCTGCTGGTCGAAGAAGCTGGTCGTGGGACCTGCTTTTTGGACACAGTTCCGGTCCCGCTATGAACAACATGCCCAGTGGCGCTGGTGTTCGAAGAGGCTGCTCGAATTGCCTTTTTAGCTGGGATAGTTCCGGAACCGCTGGTACTAGCATGACCAGTGACGCTACTAGCAGAAAGGGGTCGTGGATCCTGCAGAGCGGACATATTTCCAACTGCTGCTTGAGGTCCGGTTTCCTCTTTGTCAGAGGTACCGCGACCAGACGCTGAAACCTTGTCGGTGCTTCTAAGGATCAGCTTAACCTGGCCAAAGCGGTAGCTAATTTTACCTTTACAGGTGTTAAGCCATTTCATTGAGGCGTCGTCAATCGCCAGCACGAGGTGAAGGAGCGCACCATCCTTTTCCCTCTGAACGACTTTCCACGAGTTAGCCTGCAAGCCGGCATTTTGCGCGGAAAGAACCCACGGACGATGTGTGGCTTAGGGAAAGATCCCTCTTCCATTAGCGTCACGTTCAGTCCACTTTTGGCTCTGATCCTCTCGAAGTTCGAGCGCATCCACCCAGCAGTAGCACTGTCTGAGTAGACAAAAACTAGCCATCCCGATCTGAGATGTGAGCCAGCCACACGCCGCTATTGCTTATCTCTATCGAGATGTCTATGACCGCCTCTTGAAACAGTGCCATTTGCTCAGTTGAGAGGGGTTGAGTTGACAAGTCGGTCGGGACAACACCTAACCTGACAGCACTAGCCACTTGGCTAAAAATGGGAACATCAGGTGTACGTCCTGCCTTGACCTTCTTGGCAGCCGAAGCTGGTGGCGTCTGATCCTCTGATCTAACGCGCTTAGTTTCGCGCTGAGTGGGAGGGACAGAAGAGGCGGATCTGGCATAAGTGAAAGCACATTCTCTGCTTTTGCCCATGCGTAAAGCATGTTTAAACCGCCTTCGTTCCAACGAATTCAGTCTTATGAATCCACCTTCTTGTTGTTGGATCTGTAACCCATCAAGGATCTTCCCAATGGAAGAACATCCGGATTCCTCCGAAATGACGCTACAGGCATCAACAAGTGTGGATACATCAGAGTCGGAAATGGCTGATTCCATATCGTCGACTCTAACACCATCAGAAGATTCAGATGGGCCCTTATGGCAACGCCTACTGAAATCTCATGGTTTGGCTGCTCAACAGCAGGCCGAGAAAATGTGGCCAGTGCGGAATTGGCCGACATAAGCTGTACAGCTTGGGGAACTACGGGTTGCTCAACAGCAGGACCCGAGGTTGATACGATTTGAGATGCATCAGTCTCATTAGTTTTAATATTTAAAGTCGAAATTTTGGACCCATGAGTCACCGGGAAAAGAGGTCGCCCATGACAGAGCCCGGTATGCCATAGGAAGACCAGATTTAAACCGATGGTCGCCAGGTATTCGGAGTCCGCATACTAACGACTAAGCACCCTCTTAGCCATGCCTCCATCGGCGTACGCTGTTCCACCTTGGATTAGGGATTTGTTAATGGGGTTTTCTCCTCACGTTGCTCACTTTAGCCGTCTCTCATGCTGTTACTGTAACCGGTCATTCGGGACGACTTGAGGGTCACACACCCAGTAAAAAGTTTCCCGATTGGAGGGTGAACAGCTCGAACATGAGAGCCGTTGCCCGGCGGCCGCCGCGAGGTGGAAGTGAGTCTTATTGAAGCGTTTGCAAAAAGGGATCGTCCAATGACTTTGCCCTATAGGTACGCACCTGGCCACCGAGGTGGGATATTAAAATATTTCGACGTTCCTCGATGGATGGGAGTCCAGACTCGGCAAGGAGAGTTAGTATGGGTGTCGTTCTAAAGGCATGTAAGCTCGATCGAACAGCAGCATGGTAGGAGGGTTTAATTAGCTGCAGTGTTGGATTTTACAGATTTGCCGTAGATTGCCAATCCGTAGTCGATTTTCGATAGAAGAATTGATTTTGTTACGTGGACTAGGGTATTAACGTGTACTAAACTGTTTTTGGAAGCTAGAAATCTAATAATATTAAGTCTGGTAGGTTTCTTTAAATCTATACAATGTTTCTTAAAGTTAAACTTATCATCAAATATTATTCCTATAATGTTTAAAGCATTTACATTTGGTATTACTAGATTTATTAAATTAATTACAAAACTATTGCAACTTGTTTTTCTACAAATATGTAGATGCTTGCTTTTACTTGGAGATATTATTGCCCCAGAATAGGTGCACAAGGTATTGAGCTCTGTAAGGATGTTTTTAAATTTAACTTGGGTGCGTGTGATATCGTTGCATTTCGATAACAAAACTAGGTCATCTGCATAGAGGATATGATTAATTTTGTTGATTTTTGCAATAATTTCGTTTATGTCATTGTATGCAATGATGAAAAGTGTCACTGATAAAAGTGAGCTCTTGGGTATCCCGTTGTATAAATTGTGTAAATTGGAGTAGCAGTTATTTGCTTTGACCCTAAACTTTCTGTTGCTTTGTACGAAAGGTATTAACTGAGGAGAAATTATTGTGAGGTCTATATGTGTGAACGTTCTGTGGGTTGAAAAGTGAGTTGGACTGCCGTCATTCATAAGCGAAAGGTTCGAATTTGCCAGAAAATTCTCGATTTCCTTGCCTCTGTTATTAATGCATTAAAATCGCCTGTTAGTAATATGGGTGTGTGGAATGAATTGACTATGTTGTAAATGGCAGATGCAGCAAATGATTGGGAGGGATGGATGTAGATAGATATGACAGTAATTTTGTATTTAAGAAAGATTTCAACCGCCACCGCGGAAATATTGGAGTTTATTATTAGCGGTTTGTTTGGCACAGATTTGTGAATGAGTAAACCGGTTCCTTGCTTGGCTCAATTGTTAGTACTTTGGTTATGGAAGTATACAGCGTAATGTTTAGGAGAGTTCGGAGTGATATTGGCTTGAAAGTGGGTTTCCTGTAGAGATATAATTGATGGGTTGTGGTCCTTAATTAATAATTGGAGCTCGAGAAGGTTATTAAAATAACCTTTGAGATTCCATTGGAGAACCTTGAGAAGTGGTTTATTTAACGTAGGAGACTTTGGTGCAATATGACCTGTGGCATATTGCGCAAAATCAGGGGTGATAGAAATGGAGGGATGGGATGTGTGATTCTGCCGCTCCAATGTTGAATCGTTAGGGTTCCGTGGGGGACCCGAACTATTCAGCATCCGAGCGACACAGTCGGTGTACTGATTGCCATTATTGTGTTTAATTGCTATCATCATCCATATCGAAAGGTTTTAAGAAGAATTGATCGGTGTTTATAAGAGATTGGGTAACGGTTGATAAAGGCGAAGGGTTTGAAGTTGTGGGGGAGATAATGTTTTGAGGGGGTGAATTCAATAACATGTCTGTTTGGCAGCGGTGAGTGAGTTGGAGTGGATTGTGTGATAGGTGATTTTGAGTTGTTTATGATGTGTTGTTCGATCGACTTGTGATTAAGTGGTTGCTTTGTGCTGATAAAATTTGTATGTTGGTATATTCGTTGATGGGGTGAGTGATAGTGTTTTTATGTGTGTTTGATGTTGATGGGGTTACTGCATGGAGTGAAATTGGAGTGTCAGTGGTGTTGGCCTCTGAAGCATGTATAGTTGGGTTCTTTTTTTGTAGAAGGCTTAGTAAAATTGGTTTGGGTGTGTTTATCGGAAGTGGGGCGGGAGCCGTGGTGTCACTTACAACAAGTGTTTTTTTGGTTTGCAGAATATGAAAGGGTAGAAGTGGGCAATGGATTCTGTTCTTTGTAAATTTTTCTTGCTTCTGCCATGCTACATTTTTTTACCGTTTTTATTTTCAAGGTTTCTTTGGCTTGGAGATAGCGAGGACATATTTTACAGGACGAAGGGTGTTCATCAAAGCAGTTTGCACATGACACACGTGAGCAACTGGATGGAGAATGGGGTGGCAAATTGCATGTTTCGCAAGATGCATTGCGATTGCATTTTTTAGTGGTGTGGTCTAGTAATTGGCAGTTGCGACAGCGCTTTGGGTTGGGGAAGTATTCCACAACTTTGGCATTATACCAGCCAATGCTAACTGTGTTTGGCGGGCGGAATAGGTCAAATGTAAAAAGTACAAGACCGGTGGGGCGTTGTACACCTTCTGAAGATTTTTTAAATTTGAAGACATCCGTGACGCATTGAGACCTCATTTCTTTAACGATTTCGCTTTCCGGGACGTTGATGAGGAAGGGAGCATATACTGTTCCTTTGGATGCGTTCAGGTTCGAGTGCAGAGTTACCTCGATAGGGCAGAGATTGGAAAGAGATTTTTTTGATAAGAAGAGGTCGACTATTTTTGGTGATTTTACAAGGATTAGGAGATTTCCATCACGCAATTGAGTTATGTAATCATAGGCAGTACTTATTTCGTCGATTGCTTTTTTAAGCAAAAAGACACTAAAAGATGAAAGTTGTATATCTTTATTGGCTATGGAAATCACTATGAATTTGGGATTGTTTGGGGTCGAGTTGTAGGCAAAATTAATATCCACTGTGGTAGGGGAAGTTTGGGTAGTGAAGGTAGAAATAGAAATATATATTGAGGATATAGCTGTACAGAAATAGCGGGAGAATGCACCAACGAAAAGAGCGGACAGAGCTAACTGCGAATGTAATTACACGATGTTACCGGCTTGAAGGTTAGTCGGTGACTGTGTGTCACCTATTTAATATTTCAAGATTTGTAGACTTTAGAATATGATTATTTTTATGTATCAGGCGGAGTAGTGTTTTGGTTATCTGCAAAGTATATTGAGGCAATTATTAAAGATTGCAGGCCTGAGGACACGGATACCATTATGACAAGGTCTCTCTTGACTGTGGAATAGAAAGATAGGTTATTATATTGTTAATAAGAATAACAGCTCTGGAAAGGAGTTGCTTTTTATCATTGTATTAATATACATACATGAATGGGTTGGGAGGGAATAGCGAAATTATGTGTAGCTCTGGATCTGCCTTTAGGCCTTCTTTTTTGTTGCGTGTAGGACCCCATTTTTTGGAGTGGTTCAGCCACAGAGGAAGTTCTAGTTTGACCCAGGCGAGATGCTCAGTTACCATTACCAGTTACCAGTTACCTTTGGCTCAACCATTTTCATGGGGTCTCCGGCGCTGGTAATCCTGTTTGTCCATAGTGGTATCACAAGGGACCTTCTTTTTGGTTTAAGTGTGTCCCTGCTGGTGGGTATTTTAACATAGGAATATGGAACGTTCGAAGCTTATATAAGCCTGGCAAGCTAGACAACTTAATAAAATAAGTTGGAAGACTAAAAATAGACATCCTAGGAATAGCGGATGTACAATGGATCGGAAGTGGTAATATAACGAGTAATGGATACACTTTACATTATTCATGCTCAGATGCAAGACAGAATCGATATGGTGTAGTTATTCATGTTGCAAAAAAGCTGAAAAACTCAATAATAGGAGTGGTATACCTTTCAAAAAGAGTGATACTAATGCAACTGAAAACTGAGAAGACTCTAATGAACATAATTCAAGTATATGCTCCAACAGCTGACTGCGAGGAACCGATTGTCGAAGAGGAAATTGAACAAGCAGTCAAATTAACAAAAAAGAAGGATGTCACAATAATAATGGGGGACTTCAATGCAAAGGTAGGAAAAGGGAGAATTGGAGAAGTAGTAGGCGCCCATGGTCTCGGTTATAAAAATGAAAGAGACCAAAAACTAGTTGAATTTTGCCAACTGAACGAACTTACAATCATGAATACGTGGTTCGAACTCCTTCCAAGAAGGCTGTACACGTGGACGGCCCCCAGACATACAAGAGATACAACGGTTAGAAACCAAATAGACTACGTTATCGGCAATAAAAGGTTCCGAAATGCGGTAAAATCTACAAAAACTTACCCAGGAGCTGATGTTGGATCGGACCATAACCCTGTTGTAGCTAAAATAAGAATAGAGCTGAAGGAAATTCAGAAGAGATCAAGAGGCAGAAATTTAAAATTAGACCTATTAAAAAACGAACAAGGTTAACGCGAATGAGTATGGATCTAATTAATGACGATAACATAGACAGCAAATGGATAGAGATCACAGATATTATAATAGAGTCAGGAAGGAAACATCTGGAAAAAAGAAATAATCAACCAAAGAAAGAATGGATGACAAATGAAATTTTAGCCCTAATGGAACAGAGAAGATTAAACAAATCGGACCCCACTAGATACAAGGAATTAGATAGGCTGATTAGAAACAAAATCAGAGAAGCTAAAAATACATACCTTCAACAACAGTGCGCGGAGCTAGAAATATACGACAGAAACCACGACAGCTTTAATCTCCATAAAAAGGAAAAAGAAATCTCTGGAATTGAAAGAAAGAAACAGCACGCCACACTAAAAGATAAAACGGGCAAGATACTAGTGAATATAAAGGAAAAGTTAGAACGATGGAAAGAGTACATCGAAGAACTTTTCTGGGATGAACGATGCGTACTACAACCGAATGAGGAAACGAACTGAAGAAGGACTGCCTATTTTGAAAGAGGAGATAACAAAGGTACTTAACGAAGCCAAAACTAGGAAAGCCACAGGGACAGATGGAGTACCAAACGAACTCTTGAAACTAATAGAAGAGGACAATATCCATATACTCTCGAATCTCTTCAACGCTATATATAAATACGGCAAGATCCCTGAGGACTGGTTGAAATCAACCTTCATTACATGTGAAGAGTATAGAACAATCAGTCTAATGAGCCATGCCCTAAAACTCTTTCTGAAAATCATTCATAAAAGAATTTTCAATAAACGTGAAGCTGATGATTCAACGAAGTATAGAAATGAACCGAAAGATTTATGCATGTTTTGTAGATTATGAGAAAGCCTTTGACAAAGTCCAGCACAAAAAGATGATAGAAAACCTGACTAACAAAAGAATCAGAGGATAAAAACATTAAACGAGGAGTCAGACAAGGTTGTATTCTATCTCAATTTCTCTTCAATATGTACTCGGAAGAAATCTTCAAGGAAAGCATAAGAGACATCGACTATGAAGTAAAGATTAATGGCGTGAGAATAAATAACCTAAGATATGCGGATGATGCAGTAATAATAACAAATGATTATGGGAACTAAACATTATGATGAATAAGCTGAATCTCACAAGCGAAAAATAAGGATTACGAATCAACGCAGCAAAAACGAAATTTATGATAATTGACAAAAACACAGGTACAGAGAATGTGGAAGTGAAGATAAACAACACGAACGTCTCTTGGATGGATAGAGTAACAAATGAGGAAGTATTAAGACGAGTAAATCGGAAAAGGGAAATAATGTTCCTAGTGAAGAAACGAAAATTGTAATACTTAGGTCATATACTCAGAAACAACAAGTACCAACTACTGCATATCATTTTACAAGGAAGAATAGAACGAACGAGGACAAAAGGAAGACGAAGAACAACATGCATAACAAATCTGAGAGAGTTTCTAAATCTCTCAACATCGCAACTATTTAGAGGAGTGATGAACAAATAAGCCCTAAAAACGATGATTTCCAACCTCCGGACCGGAGAGGAACCTTAAGAAGGAGAAGTGTCCCTGCTGAGCGACACTGAGCCAACCCATCCCAATCAATATTATTTAGTGCTAATGAATTAGGGAAACATTCTATGGACACATTTGTATAGCTTTTCTCCAATTTATTTTTCTGAAAGCAAAAAACAAATTTCACTGATTTCATAAATTTGTCTAAAGAAATTTCTTGGGCTGAAATTTATAGGTGGGGGATATTTCTCACTCTCGTGAGCCCTCTTTTCTGCGAAAATAATGAAATTTTTACTTACGTATTTTTCACAATTTTTCGTCAAATTTTGTAGAAATTTACAACTTTAGTGAATCTACATTTTTGATTGTTAACTACGTATTTTCATAATTCTTAGCATTTCACTAGACCAATGGTTCATTGTGTTTTTCTACTCAAAAAAACTTTATTATTCTCACAGTTTTAACACGACCAATCACATTGGGATCTTAAAATGTATGTAACATATCTATTGTAGTAGGTTAGGTTAGGTTAGGTTAAGAAGGGGTGTGTAACGGTTAAAAACCCATCACGTCCACTCGGAGACCTAAAGGTCCATTGTGAATCCCCTATTTTTTATCGATGGAGTGGGAACAACAAAATACAGAAACCTATCGCGTCACTGGTTGGGATGGGAACCAGTTGGTACTTTTGATAAAATGGAGAAGATCCGATATTTGGAAGCCTGCTACCTCTGCGGTGCTTGCGAAGAACCTAGAACCTAAAGTGCGAAGGCGTCGTTCTTGCAGAGCGGGGCAGTAGCAAAGCAGATGTTGGATAGACTCCACCTCTTCCTCATCTCCGCAGCTTCTACATAGGTCGTTGGACTCCACTCTCCATTTACGGAGCATGACTCCGATGGCGCAGTGTCCTGTGATTATACCAGTAAGGATGCAGATAGAGGATCGATTAAGTACCAGAAGGCTCTTTGTTTTCTTTTTATCTAATTTCGGTCATAACGTGCGAGAGGTGGCACAGTCCTCCCTAGATACCCAGGACGAGTTGGCCTCTTTCTCTATTATGCCGTCAATTATACTATACAATTTTCCAATCGGTGGCAATATGGATGTGTCCGCTTCACTGATGTTCATTTCCGACCCCATTCTTGCCAAAGCGTCTGCCTTCTCGTTACCTTCAATATTGCTATGTCCGGGAACCCAACAGAGTTTGACCGAATGGTATCTCATCGTGATCAGTGATCATCACGGCAGTTCCTAACTGCCTTTGATTTAATTGTATTAGATTTAATGGATTTTAGAGCTGCTTGACTGTCCACGAAGATGGTTATATCCGACGGGGGAGGTGACAGTCTTCTATGCATTTAGCAGCTTTTTCTATTGCCAGGATTTCAGCTTGGAATACACTGCATGCTTCTGGTAGTCTGAATGATTCCTGTTTTTGCAATGTTTCCGAGTAAAATCCTGCTCCCGTACCTATCTCCATTTTTGAGCCATCTGTGTAGACTGTGATCCCTAGATCGTTGTCTATACTATTGGACTCCCACTCTGCTCGGCTTGGGAATAGGACTGGGATATCAAAATTGAAGTCGTTGTAGGGGACTATATAATCCGATGTGGCTGTGAAGCATTCGGAGTTGTATTTCCTGCCCATTGTCTTTGTAGCGTTTAGTATTACCGCATGTCCATAGGTGGTCTCTTTCCACAGGTTGGATTCTTTCAGTCTGAGAGCTCCTATTCTATTGTAGTATGTATGTATGTAAATGTACTGTATGTAAGATAGTTTCGTGTTTGCTCATTTTTAGAAATTTATTTAGCTGCTTAAAGCTGCTCAACAAAGCTTGATACCATAAAAAGGCTTTTCTTTAACTTGATGTGTAATGTTGTTTTCGTTGTTTTTTTTTACAGAATATCTTGAAGAAAAATCTATTCGAACAATACCTGAATACGAAATTGGATTGGCGATCGTGTGCTGTACGACAGAAAAATACTGTAATCCATCGTACAATACAATTTCTCATATTCTTCCCAACTCTGCGAACAGATCTCCAAATATTGGCACCGTATTAGCAGAGAATACTCGTTCGCAAAACTCACAATTAAACACACTTGAACTTTCCATGGTTGAAATTCCTGATAGTGATTGTTCAGATGCCAAAACAGTTCCAGGTAAACCATTACATTCCGAAATATACGAGAAAAGTCAACTAGAGTCGAATGTGATCACAATTGAAAACTCGGATAACCCGGACTGTATTTTACTAATCCCAGATAGTGATACAACTAGTCATAATAAAAGAAAAAGAAATGATTCAGATAAAAATGAAAGAGAAAAGTCGATTTCAAAGAAAATTAATATATCTAGCCAAGACACTTCTAGTGAAAATTTGATCAATTCGTCAGATATAATTTCGAATGAAGTTGAATTTCTGACTCCGTGTGAACCAAATAAAACTAAGAGGAATAGAAAACAGTCAACAGTTGCTATTGACTGTGAATTGACCACTTCCAAAAAAGCACTAATGTCAACGACATCTGATGTAATTACTAGCAAAACTCTTAATTCAAACTTTGCTGCAACTAAAAACTCGTCAGTAGCATTTTCAAATACCATTGAAAATAATGTTCCTGCAAAAAGAATAAGACTAGTTGAAAATCTGAAAAATACAAATAAACCACTCCCTCAAGTTTCTAAAAAACCAATTCTCCAATCGAAACTCCGATATTCGGATTTTCTACAAAAGAGTCAAATCACTCCTTCCCAAGCAGAGGTATTAGCCCATAGAACAGGTGAGCAGATTGAAAATAAATCAGAACCCACGAAACGTGGTCGCATTGCTCTTATAACTGATGATGATAACAATGAAGATGATATTTTCAATTTTGGCTCATCACCAAAGAAATCTAAAGCATCGGGTTATAACTCGGATGAGGGCTTATTTGCTTTTGGTGGTACTCCATCTGAGAATACCGTTGATCGTGCAGGAAGTAATAATGAAGAAGTTTTGGCGCAAACGCAGCCATTTATTCCCCAGAAGAAATTGAATTCGAAAGTAATTTTTCATAATATTAAGGTGTCACCTTTGAAAATTTCATCAGAAGGTTGGCTTTCAAAGCTGAATTTGCTACAAATCAAAACCGATGATGATGCTAAAGTAAAGAAGGAAATTGATATGGATGATCCTAAGCGAAACGAATGGATAGATTCCATTAAAGAAGGCTTTGAAGTCAGAGTTCGTAAAATGAATTTGTCATCAAAGGGAAATAATTATTCAATGATATCCGATTCATCATCATCGGTGAATACTACTAAGAAAAACTTCAAAGCTTTTGTAAAGGTAAGTCTCTGTATTCTACCCCAAATCACTAAATGTTGAAAACATTGATACATAGTTTGTAACATAGAGAAATAAACGCATTAGACCCTATAAAGTATATACATATATCAATATCAATAGCGAAGACGATTGAACCATGCCTGTCCATTCATCCGTTCGTAAGTCTGTCTCTAAGTCCATATGTCACCATTTTTTGGGCCTCAAATTTTGAGCTAGGAGGAGAGATAGATAGATAAATAATTGATTTTATTTCTTTTTTGTTTGTTACAAAATTTATTTAACAAAAAATCGATTAGCATGGCATTGCAGTCTGCCTGATTGACAATAGATTAAACGTTTAAGAGGCCTCCACTAGACAATTTTTTTTTCGAAATTAAAATGTTTGAAAATATTCTATTCAAATATATTTTTCAGTATTTGCCTTGGTGGCAAACTGACTGGTTATAGGAGGGTGTAGTTCTAAGTTTAATTTTTGTTTATATTTGCGTTGCTGGGCAACAATATGAATGAAGTAATATTGTAGGAATGTATGGATATCTTTCCTTGCTAGTATTAGGGCTTGCTTTAATTGTGTATGGGATTTTAATTTTGACTCACAGCAAAACATGAAAAATTTAATTTTCGTATTTTATGAATAATTTCATATTTTGGCTATTTATTTCGACCGTTAAACAACTATAGCATACTACAGTAGTAACGTTTTCCATTTGTAAATATAAGTAAAAATATAAGTTGTAATATAGTAATAAGCTGTAACTTTCTTTTAATTCAGTTGATCCGATCGCTGTTATCAAAATAGACTAATGCAGGGAATTAGTTTGGTTTTGTTTTTTTTCTTACATCAAATTACCTTTATATACATAGGTAATATTAATATAGTAATTTTCTAAAACGTGTTAAAATAAGTATCCTCTTCTTATCTATGAAGATACCACAAGTTGAAATAGTTTTGCCTAGCTGATCTTAAAGCTGCACTCTTGCAATATCACCGTTCATCTTTCCGTGAATTATGGTAATCGAAAAAATTTCAGTCCGATAAGCTAGCTAGCCTTTTCACATGCCTCTCAAACTTTTTAGATTTCCACACTAGGCCAAAAATAGATGCAGTCAACATATTTTTGCGAATTTCCTTCCACTTTCTGTTGTTTGACTGTCCTACAGTCGGTCTTTCTATAATTTGGCGATTTGACTGATTTTCTGTTAATTTGTCTACCATGTCATTTTTTTTTAATAATTTCGTCGGAAGTCATGTTTGGCTGATTGGAACCCAACATCTTTTCTGGTATTAGCCCAATTTCATCTAAAAAAATTCTGCACTTTTGGTATATATTCAAAATTGTTTTTTTTTGTTAATAAGTTATTCTTTTTTAACCGCCTCAATTATTCGTAAAAGTATTCTATATGCAACCTTGGACTATATGCATCTGTTGTCCAGGAATAATCATCACAATAATGACACTATCTATTTAAATATCCATTACTAAGAGTTGATACGTTTCCTTCTAAAAAAGCTTGGCAACGATTGAATTATGATGTTCAGCCAGGTTGTTTGAGTAACCATCAAAATACATCTTGTATTCATAACGACTCTTCTAGTAGGTAAAAATAATTAACTCATAAATGCCGTCATTTTTCATAATTGGAATTAAATTGATATCTTTTTTGTTACACAGGAGAGACAGCTATCATGGTCGCCAAAAATATGATTGATGACATAGTACATATCTTCTTTAATCGCCTTTATAGCTTTAGCTTCTAATAAACGTTCATATGTATCTTCTGAACTCAATAGCGCTTAAGATATCCTTCCTAATCCTTTCTAATTTTGCATTCAAAGTGCCTCTGAGCCCTGTTTTGCAGCCATTAGTCACAGCTTCCATTTTGTTACGAAAATTTAGCATCAACTGATTGCAGCACTCAATTTTTGCTATTAGTCGTCCGTCATATGGATTGTTTTTAACCATTTTTGGTAAGAGCTGCTATCTCCAGCATTGCAGGTACTAAAGTCCATTTTCTTTGACAATCATTTTGAAACCCTCAAGAAGCAAATCGGATTCCATTTATGTTGAAGGTCCGCTGTAGTTTATGTTACATATGTTATCTGGGCTTTTATACAGTCCATATGTAACACAGTATTTGTTTCGAAGGTCCAAGGAAATCACTTTCCCCGTACGCAAACTTTGACGATGCTGAAACTGTCTATTTACCAGTTTCGGAGTTAGGTACTGACATTACAGATAGAATGATTATGACTGCCAAGACTATTTGAAAGGGTTTAGCACTGATTTGCAATCTACGTACGTAAACATATTAACTAATATTTAGAATATCAGAAATCAATGTCTTTATTAGGTATTGCGTTTCTGATTGTGTCCACTTTCCTTTAAAGAAACACTTCCACACTTCTCACCAAGTTAACTTTAACTTTGCCAACTCTTGCAAAAAAGGATAAATACATTAAGTCACTTTTATATTACAATCAATTCATTAGAAATATTGTATCAAATTTATATCCAATATTCATATGAAAAAACACATTTCTTTAAAAGCTCAAAAATAATTTTCAATGAATATATATAGACACATAATACATACTTTCGCAACAAACAACGAAGTATAGGAACCTCAAATACATTTACAACATGGCACACCGACACCGTACTCATATTTTGCACAATCAACTAAACCCTAATAAAATATTTTCGAAATCGAAACTAATATTTTTTTGAAATAAACGCTTTAGCGACAAAAATTTGAATTAAAAACTGAATTGTACTCGCTAAAAATGGAATTTGTCTTAAAATGGAGTCATATGAAATGCAGTGGTTCTTAGTAACTATGGGATAAATGTTACATATTTCTACTTTATTGGCTACATGGAATGTACCTTTACCATTTCTCCGAAAATTTAGTTTGAAAATATTGAAAATATTACATGAAAATCATTGTTTAATTTGACTAATTTTATCAATTTTCAAACATTAATATCTCGGAAAAGAAGTGAAATTTCAAAATTCTGGTCGATCACATTGGAGATCTATTGCCTTTCCAAAGAGCCCAATATCATATTATGCCAATAACGTTTTATTATCGTAAAACTGTAAACCGATTTACAATTTTATGCAGAAAAGCGAAAGTTGTATCCGGAATTTTCAAATATTACAGCAACAAAAACGTTTTTCAAAAATCTGGTCGATCACATTGCAAGTTGAACTCTATTCTTTAATATGTGATAACTACCATTGAAATCGGTTACCGATTCGCTGAATGGCATTGTAAACCAATTGCTCATTTTTCGCTTTTTTCGTATTTTTTGGGTGGAGGCCTCTTAATAACGATTGTGTTTTTTTCAATTCTGAATTGTGAATAGCGTGTTATGTAAAACACATTTTTGGTTGATGTTTGATATTATAAAATTAAAAGTACTCATTTATGATTTTGTTTCGATAGATTATTGCTGAAGTTGAGAAGTGTATTTAATTTTGTCTGACAAAAATGACTTTTTCTACAACTTCTGTTAATCGCACGTGAAAAAGTTATTTTACATAATTTATAGAAAATTTGTCAAAGTTTTATAAAAAAAAAATTTTATTAAGTAAAAATTTTGAGAAAAATGCATTTTAAGTAAAAAATTGGAACAAAACAATTTTTATGGCTTTTGTCCAAAAACTGTTTTTGTAGCTATAATAGTTCAGAAGTTATACTATTAAAAGTGGTTATACCTCTAAATCGGAGGTGTCTCACTTCAACGGGCTATAACGGTAAATGGAGTGAGAATAGACCCCACCCTGCCATACGATTTTTTGTTCGCCGGAACTTCAGGAATCTCCCCTTAAAGGATTGACCTTCTTAACTGGGACACCCTGTATAGTTTTTTTTTTAAATACTTCACTTTCGAAAAACCTTGAGCCAACGATTTTTACCTTGCTATTTTGCACTAGTTGTTGAACCATTTTTCCTTTGGAGTCGAGCTTTTTCCCTTTACATGTATGGAAGATGGGTACGATCTTTTCCTCAAATCTTCAATTCGTCCAATGCTGCATTGAATATCGGTTTGCAAGTGAGAATCAAGATTGTGTCTACTCGACTGCATTTGACTCTTTCCATAGCAGTTAAGGAAGCAAATGTATAAGTCGATACTCGATTGGCAGATGGTCTGAATACGGCTCACTTTAAAGTTATTTATTAAAGAGATCCATTAACCTCGTACAAAACAGTAGTCCACAACTGAGCAGCCTTGTTGTTCTAAAAAAAGTGTATTTTCCATTTGAATCTGACTTTGAATCCACTCTGAATGGAGTGAGCCATTACGGAATCCAAACGAATCACACAGTTCCAATAATTTCATCCCTTTTAAATTTTCAGTTTGATCTTTTAATTTCCTCACTTTTCCTGCGAATCTATTTCCTCTGCTGCCCTCTTCTCCTATTCTGGCGTTCAAATGATCAATAAAAATCATTATATTGTCGTAAATAGTGTGTTTAAGTAGCTGATATAATGCACGAACATCTCTTGCAGTTGCAATTAATATACATACATATGTATGTATGTATATCGGCAGTATAACAAGCTTTAGTTTAACCCTGGGCGATTTTTAAACGATTTATCTCATTGAAAGTTTCGAAATCACAGGATATGTTGTTAAAAATTTTTTATATCCTAAGAAACATCCACCACTAACTCTTCTCGTATTTTGTTTCAAAGCAAGCAACCAAATAAATTTAAAACTTTTAAAATAATTGAAGTAAAATTTATAGGAGGATGAAATTTCATATCTGAGGTTTTGAGAAAGAGAAGCAGTAAACATTTTTGAAATCCGCTAATTCCCCCGCCCAATTTTTCATAACTTCACTATTTTACATAAAATTGGCCGCGACCATTTTTATACCCTATCCTAAGGGTATATTAAGTTTGACACATAGTTTGTAACATAGAGAAATAATCGAGATAGACCCTATAAAGTATATATATTCGTGATCAGCATCAATAGCGAAATCGATTGAGCGATGACCGTCCGTCCGTCCGTCCGTATGTCACCGCTTTTTGGGCCTTAAATTTTGAGCTAGGAGAAAAAGGGGCTCAAAAAAAAGAGGCTTCTGAGAAAAAGATACAGTACAAGTGTAAACATTTTTGAAATCCGCCCACTGCCACGCCCACTTTTTCATAACTTCACTAAATTATATGAAACCGAAAAATTTTGTTAAGAACAAATATTTAGGCATTCAGATTCCCTACAATCCACCCATACAAAAGTTTTGGCCACGCCCACTGTTTGGCGGCGTTTTCATCACAAAACCGATTTTTGGGCCTTAAATTTTTAACTAGGACGCTGAAATTTCATATCTGGGCTTCCAAGAAAAAGATACAGTACAAGTGTAAAATTTTTCTACATCCGCCCACTGCCACGCCCACTTTTTTATAACTTCACTAAATTATATGAAACCGAAAAATTTTGTTAAGACCAAATATTTGGGTATTTAGATTCCCTACAATTCACCCATAGAACAGTTTTGGCCACGCCCACTTTTTGGGGGCGTTATCATCAAAAAACCTATTTTCATAAAATTTTACATGTAACATCCTCAAACGTTTGACATTATAGCTATATTTGAGTACAAAATGCAATTTGGCCACGTCCACTATATAGAGAGGAGGATAGGGTATCATACGATCCGTTCCAGACGGATTGTAGCTTTTCTGTATGTTTTTGTAGCATTTTGATCAAAAACCAATTTTAATGAAATTTTGCATGGCGTGGCGTACTTTATTTTTACTTATCCGATTTCACTAAAAACGGATTTTCTCGAAAACGGCTCTAACGATCTTGATAAAATTTCATATGTGAGTTAGTTTGGGCGTATGCTATTAGATGACATACAACGTTTTGCCCGAAAAATGCGTATAACGGTAATTTTACAAATGGACTGTTTCTCGTCTATTTCTTCAGCGATTGGGCTTAAAATCAATATCTGAGGTTGGTATGATAAATGCAAATATGTGACATACCAAGTTTTGGAACTGCCACGCCTACTATTAAAAAAAATTTACTTTTTCAAAATTTTTACTACAAATCAAAAAAAAAATTTAAAACGTAATTATAGGCTTTGAAAATCTCTATAATTCACCTTACCATCGTATATGGCCACGCCCACTTTTTGATATCGTTTTTACAAAAAAAAACTTGAATTTCAGTGCTTATACGATTGTAAACTTACAGCAGTAAGGTGCAGGTACGTACGACCCAGTCGTGCACTTTATTTTTAATAGAGTTAGTACGATAACTTCGAACGTGTGGGGATGTTACATGCAAATTATCATGAAAATTGGTTTTTTGATAAAAACCCCCAAAAAAGTGGGCGTGGTTAAAGACAATGCATGGGTGAATTCTAGATATTTTGAATGTCTCATAAAAAATAGTAAAGTTATGAAAAAGTGGGCATTGCAGTGGGCGGATTTCAAATATTTTTACACTTGTACTGTATCTTTTTTTTAAAAGCCCAGATATGAAATTTTATCCTCCTAGCTCAAAATTTAAGGCCTAAAAACTGGTGACACACAAACAGACAGACGGACGGACATGTCTCAACCGACTTCGCTATTGATACTGACCATGAATATATTACTGTCTATCTCAACTATTTAATTATTTCTCTGTTACAAACTTTTGTTTCATCGAATGTAAATAGTTTTTGTGAGCTATCGCCATCACACTTAGGCCAGTAATAGGTCCTTTGTGATACCACCTGGATCATATAATTTTCCATACAAACTCGTATAACCAATTTGAGCCTCAAGTGAGGTGTAGACTCGTAATGTCGGTATTAATAAGATCACCAAGATCAATAAAGTAGAAAGTTCCCAAATGAAATTGGAGAGTGGTTTCACTTTCGTCCTGTTGATATTGGGCTTTACCAACAACGAATGATTAGTCGTGACTTAAAGAAGGTGCCGATTTAAATATTAATACACACTTAAGTATAAAGTGTACCAATAATGTTTTAATAGTCAGCTTTAACTTAAACTTAGCTCTTTCAAAGAATTTACTACATTTTCACTGAATCTACTACATAACTTTGGTTTGACGTTTCATATTTGCCCTTGAATTTGAAATTTTATTTTCTTATATATAAGGACAGTGGTTATAATTTAAAATTAGATTGAATGTTTATTTTACATACCAATATCATTAGACGCCTAGGCCAACAGACTTGGCATTCGAAAGTCGAAATAAACAAAATCAGCTGAGATTGTTTTCTTCGCTTGTTTATATAAAACGGTGATACCAATCCACTAAAGTTAATACTCTTTGTTGGTTCCGTTTTCCCTTCTAAATAGAAACTGAATTCCATAAGAGTTACTTAACGGGCTCCCGACCCGTGAAAATCTGGACCAAGAGCTCTGGCATCCGCGATAGCTTGATCTTTAAAACGGAGGTTCGGTCTTCCTTGTCGTCTCGAACATAGGGGCTGTGATTCGAAGATCCTCTTTGCTGGAGCATTATTGTCCATTCGCTCGATGTGGCCGAGCCAAGTGCAGACGACGTGTTTTGGTTTTTTGGACTACATCCACATCTTGGTACATCTCATAGAGTTCGCGATTGTATCTTCTCCTCCATTCGCCCTCCTCGCATACGGGACCGAATATCCGACAAAGAATTTTTCTTTCGAAAGTGTTCAATATCTGCTCTGCCATCCTGCTTATCGTCCAACACTCGACTACATACAGCAGAACTGACAGGATCAAAGTTTTGTAGAGCATACATTTCGTCTTCCGAATTAGAAGTTTTGACCCCATTTGTTTCGCCAAACCGAAATGGCTGCGGTTTTCTAGGGTAAGTCTTCGTCGAATCTCCACTAAGGTGTCATTCGTGGAGTTAATATTTACTCCGAGGTAGGTAAACTCCTTAACCACTTCGAAGTTCCTGTTGCCAACAGTGACGTTCTGTCCTAGGCGATGGACAGATGCTTCTTTGTTTGTTGATCGGTAGCGGTAGATCGACTACTGCCAACGTAGTAATTTTTACTAACTACTGTCTTCACAATATTGAAAAATATCTCCAAGTTGACTGTGTTTATACAGATTTCTCTAAGCCTTTTGACCGTGTCCAACACAATGTCCTCTTAAAGAAACTAGAGATGTTTGGTTTTCATTCTGATATTTTAAATTGGATTGGAAGTTACCTAGTAAACCGCAAACAATATGTTAAGATCGGAACCGTACTCTCTAGAGGAATTTCGAATCACTCGGGTGTTCCTCAGGGCAGTCATATTGGTCCGCTGCTCTTCCTTATTTTTATGAATGACCTACCATCTTATTTGTCATCATCTAATTGTCTATTATATGCGGACGACTTAAAGATATTCAAATCTATTAGATCTGTCAATGATGCGCTTCAATTGCAAAGTGACCTTAATCAGGTTTACGACTGGTGTCCTTCCAATGGGTTATATTTTAATATAAATAAATGCTCGGTTTTAACTTTCAATAGAAAAAGATCTTCTATTGTCTTTGACTACAGGATACATGGATCCGTACTGAAAAGAGTAACTAATCAAAAAGATTTAGGTATTATTTTTGATGCCGAGTTAAACTTTTCGTTACATATGGATTATATGATTGGCAAAGCTAATTGTATGATTGGTTTTTTATTTCGAAACTCCAAAGACTTTCAGGATCCTTACACCCTTAAGTCTCTTTATAATTCATTAGTACGTTCAATATTGGAATATGGTTGTGTTATTTGGAATCCTTATTATCGCAACGCTGAATTACGTATTGAGAAAATTTAAAAACGATTCACGAAATTTGCTCTCCGTAAAATGGATTGGGGCAATAATATGCCATCGTATGAAGCAAGATGTGCGCTTATTAATTTAAAACCACTTGCTCAGAGAAGAATTTATTATTCTGTACTTTTCGCTCACGATGTAATGACTGATCACATTGATTGTTCGCCTTTATTATCATTATTTAATATATATGCTCCCTCTCGCATTCTTCGACCTAGAGACCAGCTTTTCTTTGTTTCTAGACGCAGAACGAATTATGTACGGTATAGTTCTAAAAGATAGTAGTCTAAAACAAGCGTGTAACTTATAAGACGAAATAAATAAATAAATAGTACAACATGTACTTGGTTTTGTCCTCATTCACTTCGTTTCGCCTGTTTTTCAATTGCCGTAAAAGCCTCTAACACGGCGCGCTGGGAGCGACCGATGATGTCGATGTCGTCTGCGTATCCCAGCAGCTGGACAGATTTGTTAAAGATGTGCCTTGCAGCACAAGATTGAAGAAGTCACATTAAAGCGCATCTCCTTGCCGAAATCCGGTGCATGTTTGGAATAGTTCGGAGTAACTGTTTCCGAATTGCACGTCGCACCGCGTGTTTTCCAGCGCCACGCGGCACAGCTGGATCAGTTTAGCCGGGATCCCGAATCCGGCCATCGCCTTGTAGAGCTCAAGGCGATGAATGCTATCATATGCGACTTTAAAGTCGATGAAGAGATGGTGAGTATCGACTTGATATTCGTTGTTCTTTTCCAGGATTTGCCTTAGTGTGAAAATTTGATCGATCGTGTCCACACTGGTGCGTGCCGATTAGTGTGGTGCAGAAAGGCTTCAGACGTTCACACAGTACGTTGGATAGGATCTTATATGCGACATTAAGCAGGGATATGCTTCGGTAGTTCTTACAAGACATAGGATCGCCTTTCTTGAAGATAGGGCATATAGAGCTGATAGTCCAGTCATCGGGCATGACTTCATCCACCCATACTTGGTTGATGACTTGGTGCAAGCACCCTACCAAAGCATCACCACCATGTTTAAACAGCTCTGCAGGTAGACCATCAGAGCCTGCGGCCTTGTTGTTCTTCAGCTTTTTGATAGCTCAGTCGACCTCTTCAAAACTAGGAGGGGGGATGGATTCTTCATTGACTGGATGCGGGTTCTCTTGCCCTATCACACTCTTTACCTGCCGATTAAGTAGCTGCTTAAACACATCTACTATTCCCTGTGCTTCAGTGACTAGGTTTCCTTCACTGTTTCGAAGTGCCTGCGTTCTGAGCTTGAAGCCAGCTGCAATTACCATTATATGCATAATTTTAATATTTTAGATACCAAATCTAATCCTTTTTAGTATTGTTCGTGCTATTAAATTAATACATTGGCATTACTCTGTTCTTTAATGACATATTTGCAAAATTAGACACGGCTCTCTATACATTAATATTTAGCTCCACACTAGCACTAAAGCCGATTGTTAAATTCGTTATTGGTACACACATTTTGGAAAAAGTGGAGATTATACTTAGGCTGTATACTTAATTTGGTTGTTAGTAAGGCCCATTGTTATAAGCACCCTCAATACCTAAGAAAGCCACAATAGTGTACTGCTTGTGATGCATGGAATATTCGATCTTTCGTACATATAAGCGTATATAATGCTGTTTCCACTAATTTACTATTGCAGTCGTAGTTGCAACCGTAGACAGAAGTTGTGGGGGATATTACGATTTTCCGAGGCACGAAGTTTTGAATACGCAGTCTTGTACATCTCGATGAAATAAGCACAAAATATGAAATAAGTACCAACATTCTGGTTTAGGAGATAAAGAGGTTTGAAAATTTATTTTTTCCTATGGGGTTTCTCTTAGAATATACAATTTTTTTTGCCGTGGAAGCGAACATATTTTGCATAGTTTTAGGAGTTCTTTTTTTCTCCATATGTGTACATACATGAACATGTATTTACATATATACTTTGATATACGCCGCATAGCGGCGTCCTGAGCATCTACATGTGAGGCCGAAGGCCGTCCGGCGTATGAGTCGAAGAAAACCCCAGAGTTAGAAATCCTTTTTCCCGCGAAGCGGCCCACCCACTCATTTTACTAACATCTAAAAGTGAGCAATAATTTGTCTGTTTCACGGCAAAACTATAATATATTTCAATAGAAATTTCATACGAAAAATTAAATTTTCAAACCTCGATATCTCCTAAGGCGAAAACGAGATTGTTTATACTTTATATTTTGATCATATTTCATCGAGAACTACAAAACTGCGTTCTCAGAAGTTCGTGCTTCGGAAATCGTAATCGTGACCGCTCTAATTTTGTACATAAAAAAGTAGTCATGCAGAATGCAATTATTAAACATTTTTTATTTTTATCTTTTTTTATCTGATACTTGCTGTGCCTTTAACATTTTGCTCAGTACAGTCTATATCGTCAACATCAGTTACATGGAAATTTGTAGATCCCGGATGAGCTCCATCCACTACAACACATTTTTTTACAATAACATCGTTTCAAACATTATACTGCTCACAAAGAAATACATGCATATATTGTTACTCACATTATTTCTTTTACATTATTCAAAATTCTTAAAATAAATACTGTGCTGATTGATAATATAAACAAAATGTGCATCACCTGTGTATATATGTATGTACATAAATTTGATGAAAACTAATAGTCAATATATTAACAATTTCTTTCTTTCTTTTTAGAAACAAAACTACAAGCCACAAACGATAATCATTCGGACAGTCCCAGTGGTAGTTCCACCAATGCACTAGACGTCACTGAAATTAATTCGACTGTTAATGTATTAAAATATTATTATATTTTGCTTGTTATAAACTTCCTAAAAACACTTAGAGCTTTTTTGTGATCATTTGCAATTATTTTTCTCTCTACCAGTTTCTGTATTGCCAACCATTCGTGTTTAAGTATATACTTAGTTGCGCAGGAATTCAATGATTTTTTGCGCTCCTCATCTTCCTGTTTGAAATATCGACGAATATCATCGACATTATGTATGCGACTTAAATCGATAACAGGTTTCATTGAATCTCTGCTAATAGCCATTCCAAAGTCTTCTGATTTTTGTATTTTAGGAAACAAGGAAACTGCAAGTGCTGATGTTGATGGCTTTGTTGCTTTATACATTGTGATCGGTTTCTCCTGATTGCTTGAGTCTTTTTCAGCTATGGCATGTACCACAAATCCATCGAGTTCATTAGGAAATTTAAAATTTTTAAAAAGATCTTTTGAATCCATTTGCGGGAAGCACTTTCTTAATGTGATTAATTTTTTGTACATATTAGAATAAATGTTCCCCAGTTTATTACTAAGATCCCATACCTTAGCTATGACTGCCGAGAAAAGGGTTACGGTTTCCATAAAAAAGTTGTTTCTCAACAATTTATTAAAATAATCTGCAGATTCTGTGCAGCAGTAGGAAATTCGTTGATACAACTTGTGAACTGAGATAATTCTTAATAGAACATAGTCGAAACTATTTCTGGACGGCACTTCCTTCTCGGTTAACACATCTGGGAGAGTCAGGAAAAAGGTATTGACTACTTGCTCCACGTCTACTTTTAGAAGGCGACTTAGTGCAGTGTTCAATTTACAAGCAAATTTGAAGCCACTCATGTTATGAAACGAATTTTTACGCCGTGCCATTAATCGAGAAAGTAACGCCGCACTGTTGGCAAGTTCTACCTGAAGAATGTCATTCTGTGGTGATTTTTTCTTTTGGATAATTGAGCGAACCTGGGTAACTGAAAAAATAAATGAAATATGAACCAAGGAAAGGGAGGCTATGAAATCCTATTCACCAAAGCTGACATCAGCAACTGTGATTGTTATAAGAGGTGGTATTTTTAATTCAACTTCATTCCAAATTGTATCCATAATTTCCGTACGTGTTGATCTTCGAAAATAAACAAAATTCTACACACCCACACGTGCTCTGCTATTTTTTGAAGTTGACGTATCTTCTGGGTGTGTTTGTTTTGAATACTATTTTCTTTTTTGCACCGCTGTGGGCGTCAAATGCGTAGAGGCGTATTTCTTTTTAAGAAAAGATTGAACGCGGTATGAACGCTATGATATTTGAGAACTAAGCTCTCAAGTGACTTCCAATTGATCGAAAATTCATGATTTTGGTCCGCTTAAAATACTTATTAAATTATTACCTACTAATAATTAATTAACAACAAACTACTACTACTACTCAGCCAATTCACATTGAGCTGATAAAATGCGCTCCGGGCACGCTCTCACTGCCCGAAAACAATAGACCCTTTCGCCTTTTGACTTTTAAGCTGTCACAGACTTTTGGTGGCCACACAAACAATATTTTATATCAAAATTCTATTAAAAGTGGAAGGAATTATACAATGTGCTATATTTGTAATATATTTTTAAGTTTCTGGTACGCAAATTTATAGATACAAATGTTGTTAATCAATTTAAGCAATAAAATCCCGGTTAAATTATATTTATAGTCTTGTGCAGCATTACCCCCGGTTTCCACTAGCTATCAATTGATTGCCTGCTACATAGCATGCCATCATTATAGCTCGTGGAGACCATTAAAGCAGGCCATAAATTGATAGCAAGCTATATGCTTTGTCCCCACCAAAATTAAATCCGGGATTTAGCGATAAAAGATTTAGATTTACGTATACTGCAGAGTCGAACCTAGGTTGAACCTGGATTGAAATTCATATATACGCGGGTTGAGTCGAAACCGAGTCGAATGGACTTGACTCCACTATTTTTGCTGAGTCGAGTCGAAAATATGTGCAACTACCTGTGTCGAGGAGTCGAACTGGCAGATGACTGCAGTTAGGGTTTTTTTTTTCTTTTGTAGAAAGGAAAAACCAGTTTGTTTTAATTATGTCTGGTTGGCGAACGGATGGTTGGTCATTAAGGGATGATGCAGATCATTAATAAAATTTTTCAGTCATGGTTTTAGAATGAATGGCGGTAATGCCCATCTGTCAGTTCAACTACAACTACCCGAAATCTCAACTCAATTTCAACTCGACTTTTCAATCCTACATATATACGGGGTAATTGACGTTTGCTCTGAAGATAGTCACAGTTGGTATATTTTTTGTAATTCTTGGAAGTGAATGCAAACTGTATTGCTGTCTATAATTAATTAAAGATCAGAATTACTAAAATGATTACCAAAAATGATTTAAAATAGAATTGCTCAATGGATTTTGGATTTTTTTTTTTTTTTTTTTTATAACTAGCTTGCGCTCAAGGGGTTATGATTACCCTTAAAGTGTTAAGACACAGCGCGAGCGGAAGTTTTTGACTTATGCCTAACAAAGAGCATGGCATAAGTCGGAAATGAATAGGGAGATAGGATAGATTATTTTGTGGTGTAGTGGTTTTTGAAACTCAGGTGATGTTAGGTTTCAGTATTTGTTCATGGGTGGTGTCCGCACTAAGCGGGGAGTTGTTGCGACTTTTTGCATTCGTCATAATTCACAGTATTTTTTTTTCGAGTATACACGAGGGTACTCTAGATGGAATTGAGGGGCGTGACATTTTAATGTAAATACTGCAAATATTGAATGGGTATGGCTGGGATTTGAGCGCACAACCTTCCATTCAATAGACGAACGCATTACCACTACACCGTGGCCACCCACACGTTTTTGACGTTTTTAATTTTTTTTTATTTTTTTCTTTTGTCAGCATGCGAAAATGACGTGCTGACATAAAAAAGGATTGATCGATTTGTGTCGCACGAGGATTTAAGTGGATTTTATTTATTATAAATCTCGGATTTAGATGGGATTTATAGACGTCAAATCGTATGGTAAATCCTCGAGATTCAGTGAAGATTTAGGTGGATTTAGGAAAATCATTGCTAAATCCCAGATTTAGTTTTGATGGGGACATAGCAGTGGGAGCCGTGGCTCAAGTGTTTAGTGCGTTGGAATACGGAGCGAGGGGTTCCAGGTTCAATCCTCAAACAGCATCTAAAATTTCTTTCACAGCCCCACTTCTCGCGAGCGTCGGACAAACATCCGAGAGTAACACTGTCACGAAAAAGCTTCTCAAAACAAAAAACTTCCGTTCGGATCCGGCATTAAACAGTATCCCCCTTCCATTCGTGTGAAGAATATATTGTGAGAAGCTAGGCACTGGATCCCATTGACCTGTCGGGACAAAAACTTGTATTTTTTTTGGGACATAGTATAAAGCATCCTTTGAAAGCAGCTGAAGCTGTCCTTCTGTTGTCCACTGCAGTGGCAGTGTTACCATAATAAATATTTTTTTATGGGGATTCAAATATGTAAGTATTTTTTTTACATTTATTCGTCTTTGTCATGCCTTTATTTTGCTCATAATAAGCATTACAGTACACAGTCTTTCGAAGTTCGATGCTTTTAATTGTCTTTAATTGACATTGAGAAATTTTTCCTCACCTCCTAAGTTGTGATTTCATGAATGTTACTGCAAAAATTAGGAGCTCTATTTTAACTCTAACGCCTAGTATCCTCGCTCGAGCTAAATTTTAGCTCACATACAAAAATGTCTACAAAGATAAAATTTAGTGTGGCAATTTCGCAAAGTAGTATCCTGCTCGCACGTTAAATCTAAAATTAATTTTATACAGATGGGCCAAACAAAAGGTCTTCACTATTTTAGCTCGTGAAATAATTGTGTGGGACATTAAAATCGGAGCTAAATTTCTGACAGATTGAAAACAAACAAAATTTGCGCGATGGAATATTTCTCGGAGTATTTAGAAGGTGGAATTGTGTTTGAAGCAAAGGAGAATACAGCAAAAACAAGAGAGAAAAAATACAAATAGTTCGTTGTTCCATTTTGAGCTATTAAAATAAGTTTTTTGAAATTGAAATATTTTAACTGACGTCACTAATTAAAATGACATTTAACTGATATCTGTCAATAGCATATATGTCTTTTCTTTCTCATCTATTCCCTGCATTAAAAATTTATCTGCAGTGTGGAGAAAAAAATTGGAGGCTTGGGTAGCTAAAATTTTGGGCGAGCAGGATAACTAGGCTTAATAAAGAAATTAAGAAATAATTGGGAACGGAGGAATTCAGTGAACTTAAAGGAAAATGTTGATTTTCAAACGAAAAGTAAAACAGGATAAAAGTTGTCAAAACCATCTCGCAACAGGAGACTACTGTGTATAAAATAGTTTCAAGGAAATGGACTGTAACCCGCGGAAAATCAAATAAATAAAGAACACGAACAAAATATTAATTTTGAGGAAAACGTCTTGTTTATTTGGCGTGCACTCTATTAGTGAGAAGAAAACGTCTTCTTTCGGCGTGTACTTTACAAGTGTGTAGAAATTTACAAGAACTATCCTCCATATACACACACAGGACCAATCGATGGTATACAGTACCGGCGGCCATTCATGCGCTGATGTGCGTATACATGTTGTGTAGAACCCCTTTTTTAGGTATTTTTACAGAATATCGAACATACTGTCGGTTTTGTTCACCTGCAAAACGGAAATTCATCTTGCACCCCTTATGAGAATGTAATTAGATAATGACATTATTCTATATTTTTCTTGTATTTCTTGTATGTATATATGTACGTATACTCTATCGTTGGTGCCATTGTTTTACGTCATTTGTCGGTAAACAGTTGGTAAATACCAAAATAGTTTCTTCTTTTTTTATGACACTGTTTCCCTTTTTTGTTTTCTCGTCACTAATTACTTAACAAAGATAAAATGATTTACTTTTTTACGGTTTTTCCACATTATTACATTTTTTTTTCTATTTCCGTTATTGATAATTTGTCTTAAGCTGGAAAAAAAGGAAAATCATCTGGTAACACCGGCCTTCAGTGCCTTGATACACTCAACACACCATTACCCCGTATATATGCTGGATTGAAAAGTCGAGTCGAAACTGAGTTGAGATCTCGACCTGGGTAGTTGCACACACCGAGTCGAGGGATTGAGTCGAAATCGGATTGAAATGTAGTTGAACTGACAGATTCATTCATTCTAAAACCATGACTGAAAAATATTATTAATGACCTGCATCATCCAACCAGACATAATTAAAACTAACTGGGCACTCATCACGTACGACGAGAATCGTCGTCCAACAAATAAGTAGGCGCATTGTAAATAGAATATTTATATAATTTATTTGTTATTGTACAAGTTTCTAATAATTTCATAAAATTCAGTTTACAAAAAGTAAACACAAAACAACGAATGGCAGCTAAAGTCATTTCATGAAGGCGAATATGGCTTACAGTAGCTTTCAAACTGTGGAAAACGTAAACGATAGACGACACGATAGTGATAGAGTTACATGAAGCAAACTACAGACGATAGCGTTCGTTGCTCTCGTTCAGACGATGATCGTCTGAAAAGTTACGCGATGAGTACCCTGGTTTTTCCTTTCTACAAAAGAAAAAAAAACCAAACTGCAGTCGTCTGTCAGTTCGATTCCTCGACCTAGGTATGTAGTTAAACATATTTTCGACTCGACTCAGCAAAAATAGTGGAGTCGAGTCCAGTCGACTCGGTTTCGACTCGACCCGCGTATATATGAATTTCAATCCAGGTTCAATCTAGGTTCGACTCTGCATATATACGTAGTACATGTTCATTGTTCGGCGTCGCCATCTGAATTAAAAAGCATGCTATGAAATTTCCAATACAGAAAACTAGACAATTGCTCTGCTGTCTGCGGTCACATTCCCTCCCAACTTTGTTTTTATATATATATATATTTTAGAGAGATTTCGAACCAGACCATAGGTTTGGGTCCCTTTTCTTCTCTCTTCCACGATCCATCTTAGCCCGAGAGTCTCTCTGCATTTCTCCACAGTTCCTCTTTGTCTTTGATTCCTCGTGTCAACGTAAGCATATGTTTAACAGAAATCTGGTTCATGCTCTGGGTATCTAAACAGTGGCTCCCCATGACCTCCCTTCTTCTGCTAGCTAGCGTCGGACATTGACACAATGTATGCGCTTCCCACCCGACTTTGTTTTTTCTTTCATTATTTACACCATATGATAAATATGGTGTAAATAATGAAAGAAAGTTATATATATATATTTTAGAGAGATTTCGAACCAGACCACAGGTTTGGGTCCCTTTTCTTCTCTCTTCCACGATCCATCTTAGCCCGAGAGTCTCTCTGCATTTCTCCACAGTTCCTCTTTGTCTTTGATTCCTCGTGTCAACGTAAGCATATGTTTAACAGAAATCTGGTTCATGCTCTGGGTATCTAAACAGTGGCTCCCCAGGGCCTCCCTTCTTCTGCTAGCTAGCGTCGAACATTGACACAATTTATGCGCTGCCGTCCCGACTTCCTCCAGGCTTTGGTGTTCCGTAGCGGCCCAGTTGCTAATTAGGCGTTCTACCATCCCTCTGCCAATTACAGCGAATGGTTTCGGACCAGAAAACACCGAGGTTGACCCTTGCTTTCTTAGAGATTCCGCTTTTTCGTTGCCCTCATTCTCTCACCCAGAGCAGCGTCATCTCATTTCGAGATGAGCACTCATTGAGTTTATGAACATATTCCAATGCCAGTGATGTATTGATATCTGTTTGCTCCATGCGTCTAATCACTGATTGATTATCCAGTGCTATGGTAACGTTTCTACCCTCAACCTGACGCTCAACTTGATGCTCTTTCCAGTTCTTGTGAGAAGATGACCTGCCCCCGCTCTGCCATCCATCATGGACCCATCCGTATATATGATTATATCACCAATCTTCTTTTCCAGAAGTGTTGCATCTCCAATAAGAATTTTGTGATACCTTTCGGTAACACGCATTCTCTGTATTCCATCCATGGGCATATTCAACTCCATAATCTCGTTTTTCACGAGATCCAGGATTTTCCTATGACCATATATAGTACCGCGCCAGTGTCAGTTGGCATCTCGGTGCAAACGAAGTGCCGTCGAAGTCGCCGCTTTCATAATAAATAAGTCCAGCGGCAGAATACCTAGGATCACTTCTTGTTGGTATCGTCGTTCGTATTGCACCTGCGATTTCTAAACATGCCAGACGTTGGACCCTATCTAATTGCTTCTTTACAGTTTTCTGGGTGGTTTCTGCCACCATACAACCGACGCATATGTGATAATCGGTCTAACTATCATCGTGTACATCCAGTATGCTGAACTCGGCGAGATTCCCCACCTTAGTCTACATACTCGTTTGTGTTTCTAATTCTAATCTTCTCTTTCACGTGGAAGTTCCAAGTTAGTCCAGCATCTATGTATATCACGAAGATGATCAGATCTGTCTTTCCACATTAATGGAGAGCCCTTGTTCCTAACACCACCGCTCCACCACTCTGAGAGCATTTCTCATGGTATCTGCTATGATGTTCATGAATTTACCTCATACCATTATTGCTATATCATCGGTACTATTAATTTCATGTACAGTGGTACAAGGCGAATCAAATGTAAGGAGGTCTTAAATTTACTGAAACGAAAGGATTGGCAGCACTTTAAACAATTTGACAGATTGAGGTTAATGTTTTTTTTCCCCTATTCAACACAAGAAATTATTTTCAATATCTACTTACTAAATAATACTAAAAACTAAACATAAAATGCCAACCTATGAATTATCACTGGTGTTACGACAAATGAGTCGCGTAAGTCCAATATACTAAAAGTCGTAACAAACAATTATGTAAATTACAATTTCTAGCCAGAAATTGTGTCAGTATTGAAGCGAACAGCCGAATCTATTTTCGAAAGAGGTGGTTTGATCAGGAAACTGGAGAACTTGGGGACACGAGCTTTACCTCACAAAATAAGTGAACACGGTCTAGTGCACAAGGAAGGAAATTACTTCGCTATAGAGTTTGACACAGCACCATCTAAAATCGTTGATTTGAAGGAGGAATTCGGACGTGATATCGACATAATTCGTAGACACATTTTCAAAGTTGATGAACCCCAACAAGTAGAATGCACACTTCATGAAGAACTTCAACCCCCTGCCTATAGAAAAGATGTTCAAACAATGATTGATATAGCAAAGAGGAAGCAAAAGAAAAAATATAACTACAACTCTGGCTTAAATTACTATCCATTTCAGAAGTAAATTGTAGAAGACAAATAATCTAGTAATGCTAAATAAATCTGATTATCACCTTACATAAAACAGTGTATTAACTGAGAAATTACTGTCCAGAATTTAAAATCAGCAATAGAGCGTACACAACATTTTTTTGGCGATCAAATAGGGTGTAAAGGTATTTTTGTTTTGTCTGTTTAGCCGCTAATTTTTTTTTTTTCATAGGAAGGTGGGAATCTTTTAAAGACAAAACTGAGCCCGTACTCAGTAACAGTTTGGGATTTCTTACTCTTATTCCTGGTCCTCGCGGCACTGCTGTCAAGCATTTCATCGCGAGGGGGGACTTCAGGGTTAGGTACTCGGCTCAATCGTTGGCAGACTGTTACGTTGTGTTTCGTTGTCGCTTCTGTCTTCGCTGCTCCTTCATAATGTTTGTCACAGTGTCGATAACTGCTTCTCAAGCTTTTTGTCTACTCATCATCTGCCTGGTGATGTCTGAGGTTATGTTCTCACCCAGTTTATTCACCAGCAGCTGCCGTTCTTCATGATATCGTGGACAGTTTAACATAATGCGTTCCGCATCCTCCACTGTTTCCGTGCACGTTGGGCAATATGGGTCGTCTTCGTTTCCAAACCTATGCATGTAAGTTCTGAACATCCACGGCCAGTAAGCATCTGGGTCAGATAGAAGTTCAGCTCCCCTACATCCTATTATCCAAGCATCTATGTTGGGAATCAATCTCTGCGTCCACCTGCCTTTATCAGAGTGACACCATCTCTCCTGCAATTCTTTCAGTCTTGCAGTACTGCCTGCCTTGTGCATCAGCAACCATTCCTAAATGCAAACTCAAAATATGACAACGCATTACGTTCCTTAATGCATTGTGAATGAATACACTGCGCGAACAAAAGCAAACAGCACACTAACACGATGCAAATGGTATTTGTTATTGCTACCCTTTTTCAGATTTCAAAAAAATAAATTGTGCGCATCGCATAACATTCCTAAACATCATAATTCACAACGCAACAGAATGCGCATCGCATACTGAAAGTATCGTGTGTTTGTGATGTGCAGGCACAATGCGCATTTTGATTGAATTTAGGAAAGTAGCCAATGTCTATTGGTACCGAGCCAGCCACTACACATCCCGCGTCATAGGAAGTTGTTCGGAAGGCGCCATATACTGTCAATGCGTTGATTCTGTAAGCTGTCTCAGTCTTTTTCCTGTACGATTTCGTTTTCATGGCACCAGTCCATATTTGGGAGCTGTAGAGGATTATCGATGCCGCAACTCTAAGAGCAGAGGTTTTCCGATATTTGGCATGATCCTTGCCAGGGTAGCCGTTGCCTTTGCCTGCCTTGCTGCCTTTTCAGATGTATGCTCCAGGTGTTGCTGAAAGGTTAGCCTTGCATCTAAAGTAATACTAAGGTACTTCAACTCTGGTTTGGAAACAATAACTGGGGTTACTCTTATAGTATCCATTACTCGCCTGCTGCTGATTAGCCCTACTTCAGTCTTTTCTTCTGCAAGTTGTAGCCCCATGCGTACAAGCCAGTCCTGGGCCGTTCCAATAATCATGTTCCAACTCCTCAAGGAGTTTGGTCTCTGCAACGATTGCTATGTTGTCGTCGAAGCCAATTATTTTGGAAGATCTCGGGATTCCAAGTCTGAGAACGTTATCGTACATTAGATTCAACGTAGATTAGATGAACGCTGCCAGTGACGGTATATCTGCTGAAGGCACTTTGGTACGCTCTTGGCAGTAAGAGCTCCGTGGCTGTTTCTCCGATTTGCGGTGTTGAAGCTTTCTTGACATCCACTGTGATAACTGCACAGTACTGTTTACTCCCCCCCTTCCATCGATGGCGTTTTTCGCAGTACTCACAATTTCGTCCATGGCGTCGATAGGGCCTTACGGAAACCATACTGGCCATCTGCAAGGCCACCAGCCTCATCGATTGCACTCTCCAATCTGCTAAAACCTTGTACACATATTGTGTTCAAGTATATGTGTGTATATACAAATAACCGAATATTGCCTAGAAACTTTCTGTAATTTTGCTGTACTCACGGTCAGATACTGGAATTATTCTCCTTTGTTTCTTGTCTAACAAAACTCTCGACTCCTGGGAAAAGAATAATTCGTGATGGAATATGTGTGGATACACATCGTACATAGGTTAGGTTGGGTAAATGGGTGCCTTGTGACAGGGTCACTCACTTAGACCACAGTTCGAGTCCATTTTGCCCAGTCATTTAACCCCGGAGACCTATAAAGTCCGCTATTGGAACCACCCAGATAATGATATGAATCTCAAGAGGTCCGTCAGCTCTACATTACCCAAGTCCTCCAAATCCGAGAAGAAGTAACTGCCAAGAGTCCTCATTCTTCTGACGGATAGGGCAGGACAGTCGCACAGCTGGTGACGAACTGACTCAATTTCTTCTTCGTCCCTGCAGCTTCTACAGAAGTCATTTTGTAGTACACCGAGTCGCTCCGCGTGGACGCTAATGGCACAATGACCAGTAATTATCCCTGAAACGACCCGTGCTTTATAACGACTCAGTTTCACCAGAGAAGTTTATCACTTCTTGCATGTTTCCAGATGTCCCCAGCGACTATTTGCTCGACCGATGGCTTCATCCTCTATTTTCTTCCGTAAGGAACTGATTAGGGTTACTACAAAAGGTAGGGCCCGCGATAAGTGCTGCGCCGACCCTTTCCTAGCAAGTTCGTCAGCCCTTTCGTTTCCTACGATATCCATAAGCCTTGGCATATATATAGCGAATCTCCTTTCATATGCTAACGTGGGGGTCATGTGATTAGTTT
Organism: Xylota sylvarum; assembly: GCA_905220385.1. Lineage (NCBI taxonomy): Eukaryota > Metazoa > Arthropoda > Insecta > Diptera > Syrphidae > Xylota > Xylota sylvarum. The sequence continues at coordinate 41,052,455 of LR999959.1, forward strand.
CTGACAAACAGCTGGTAGTTCCCCATCGGGACAAAACTGAGGCATGGCCGTACAGGCTCGATGACCACATTCGGCCTTCAATCAGTCTTACAGTTACAGTTACGGTTTTAGCCACCAGACTGCCACCAGTATATGTCAAGCGGAATGAAACTAATCATGGTTTCCATTGCCGCTGTTGGTGTTGTCTTCATTGATCTCATGACTCCGATGCACTCTGCCCTCTGGATTTTGGTGAGGTTAGAAAGCTGGTATTGCTTAAAAATTAAAAATTAAAACTTAAAATTAAAATTAAAAATTAAATCCAGTACCATCCACCAAACCAGTGAACCATATGTAAGAATGGGTCTTACGACCGCCGTGTATATCGAGTACACCACAGCTGGCTTAAAACCCCACGTGTTACTAAATGCTTTTTTGCAAGAGTAGAAAGCTACGCTTGCTTTTTTGATGCGTTCAGCAGGGTTATCCTTCCAATTTAGTTTGGAATCTAGAATTACACCTAGGTATCGGGCTGAACCTGAGATACTTAGTTCAGTACCACTGATACTTGGGGGCCTGAAGGCAGGAATTGATCTCTTTCTAGTGAAGAGAACTACCTCCATTCCTGGAGCCTTGTATGGAGCAAATGACTTAATTGCCCAAGCTATCTTGTCCTCATCTATTATATTACACATCGTACATAGTTGCGTGATCAAATAATATAAATGATGAAGGTTGACTTTACAGAAAATTGGTCCGCCTTGGCATTTCGGCCTATCAGAGATTCCTATTGTACCGACTCATAAAATCTTCTTCAGGTGTATCGCAGGAAAGTAGATGATTAGTAGAAACTCACTGCTTACTTTTAAGAAAATCAAAATTCTACCCTGGACCTTGGACCTTGGAGCGGCAAATCCATAAGAGTCCTAACTGAACTATTAGAGTCCTATGTGAACTAGCTTCTCACAATCAGTCGCGTTGTGCGTGTTATATTTTTCACATTATTGTATACCGTATATACCGTAATCGAGTCCGAAGCGCAATTTGTTTTTGAAAATATTTTTCAGGACAGTTAGTTGCCAGATGCTCCCAAGAGGGAGCAAGAGAGTTGGTGTTGTCTGGGAATTAAAACTCGAACTCGCACACACAAGCCAGAGTGCTAGCATCACCAATATGTCAGACCTAAACAATTTAAGACTCAGATCCACCGCCCACTCTCATTCGTATTCTGACAGACAGGCTGAATCTCTTCTAGTCATCCCCTCGGGAAATCACTTCCTCTTGAATTGCATCCATTGGTTTTGTAGTCTAAGATGATCACTACCCTAGTGGTCAAAGGATAGTGATGCGAATACATGAGAGCACAAACGCTCTCAAATTAGCCTCTCACTATCAACTCCTACTCTACACCTCCTGGGTGCCCAGTACCTCGGCTGGAGATTGGCTAATCAACATCTTTGTAAGGTCCTTGGTGGTAGCAAACGAGAGAAGAGGGAGAAGTGTTTTCTCACTAAAGCACTTCTCTTGATACGCACGGCAGCGGACGAATTCTCTAGATGGAATCGACGGTGGCGTCCACAGTTCCAGTCAGGCCGAACTATCTAGTGTCATCTCTATATGAGTTGCTTCGACATATTCGAATCACAGGTCTATAGGACACTGAGCCAGGGTGTTGGAAAAGATTTGGTGGCGGATGAACTCTTAATGAGTCACACGGCAGCGCTCATATTCCCGAAGTGGGTTACTGGCTCCGGAAAATCCGGTCCCTCGTCCTATGGGTCCAAGTTGCAGGTTGTGGGTAGGGGTGACTTCCCGACCACGGAATACGCATTTTATTTCGAAACCCACACAAACCTGAACAAGAGGCCCTCAACTGCTATAAAGCAGATATCACCGCCATCCAGCAAATGCGATGGAATGGGCTGGACAAAAAAGATGAATAACTGTGACATCTTTTATGGTGATTGCTATAGAGAAGAGAAGCAGCGCTTATTCGGATGCGGATTTGTCATGCGCGGCAGACTTAGGAAAGAAGTCTTAAGCTTTCGACACGTGAGCGAGCGTCTTATGACAATCCGCATCAAGGCTAAATTCGCTAACATAAGCTTAATATGCACTCATGCCACCACAGAAGACAAGGACGACGCCACCAAAGAATGTTTCTGTGAACTCGAAAAAACGTACGAGCAATCTCGTAAATATGACGTTAAAATCGTACTGGGTGATTTTAACGCCAAGATAGGAAAGAAGGACATCTTTGGTAGGACGATTGGCAAGCATAGCCTCCATGACACCAAGTCTGGAAACAGACTTAGCCCTTCCCTATCCACAAGTGGACATGGCGGTCTCCAGATCATTAAACGGTCAATCAAATTGATCATATTGCAATCGACGTAAGGCATGCTTCCAGTATTCTGGATGTCCGAACTTTCCGAGCTGCCAACATCAACTTGGATCACTACCTTGTTGCAAGGTCCGAATGCGGATAGAAGAAATACTCACCCCAATTCTTCAAGTCGAATGCCCAGTTGTATTTTCTCTAGTATTTAGAATCGCATCAGAATTGAATTCCTATTTTTCGGTTTGTATGTGATGCATACGACATTTTAGAAAAAACAAGGTGTATGATTGCAGTTATGCACACGTGTGTTCGTGTACATACGAGTTTACTCGTAAAGTTTGACTTTGTAATAACTAAATACGACTGTAGTCGGATTCGAGTGTCGTATACGAGTTGAAGAATTGGGGTGACTGAGAGAAGATATAACGTCGAAAAGCTGCAATCTCAAGAGAACTCCATAACCTTTACCAAACGCGTATCCCAAAATCTCGCTACGTCTCCTGTGCCGCCAGCATAAAATACCGAAGACCAATGGCAGCGCTGCCAATATGCTATCAGAAACGCCGCAACTGATGTGCAGGGTTTCGCCCGACCACCACCAAGAAACCCATGGTTTGACAAAGAATGTCGGCAAACGAAAGCAGCTAAGAGGTATACAAAGCAGCGCTGCTAAGGACGAGAGCAGCTCGGGAGCTCTACGAGCAGAAGAGACGGGAAGAACATCGACTTCTCCGAAAGAAGAAAAAAGCGCACGAAAAGCGCTTTATCAAAAATATTGACAATTTGTACTCCATGAATAATGTACAGAAGTTTTATCAACAGGCAAAAAGAACGTGTCAGGTGTGTGACAGAAGCCTGTAGAGATGAAGAAGGAAACCTCGTAGCAGAATCGCAGCCGGTGCTGAGAATATGGAAAAATATCTTCTGCAAACTGTATAACGGCGACGAAGACTAACATCGCGCTGTCAGACAGAATGAACCATTCAACATAGATGATGATAGCCAAAATGTCCGTCCACCTGATCAAAACAAAGTTAGGATAGCAATATCAAACTTCACTCATACAAGACTGCTGGACCTGCAAGCTTATCAGCCGAGTTGTTCAAACCAGCTGAACAACTCAACTCATATCTAAGATTTTGTCAGATGAGTGTACACCAGATATATGGAATCTCAGCACCGTTTGCCAGATCCACAAGAAAGGAGATCCACTCAATTGTGCCAATTACATAGGTATTAGTCTCCTCAACATCGCGTACAAGATCCTATCTGCCATGCTGTGTGAACACCTTGATTCGCCCTATCAGTGTGGTGGCTTCAGACTAGGAAAGTCCACAATGGATCAAATCTTCACAAAGTATATGCTGTCAACAAGGAGGGACACACAACATTGGAATTGGATAGAATAGACAAGTTTAACTTTGAGGTAGCAAAAAACTTTTTCTATCTTGGCTCTGCTTTCAGTTCTGAAATCACCTCAGTAGAAATAAAACAAAGAATAACTCTTGCCAATCGCTGTTTCAAGCATGGACTTTATCGAAACGAATGAAGATATCCTCAACCAGCGCTGTTTAGTTCTCTTTTAGATAAAGCAACTGACTTCTGTTTTCTTGATTGTTACGGTGACAGCGCTGCAGACAAGTTTAACAACGAACTGCTTAGCAACAGGCGCAACTATCTTGAATATCAACACTAGCTTGTTTTTGAACCAAATAACAGTGGAACAAAAGATTGCATAACTTTTTAGAAAGCACAGCAACAAAATTGCTAAGAAGTCCTCAGCTACTTTAATCTCGATTTTATCTAGCAAGTCTACCATATCGTGTTCGTTGCTACTTTTAAGCGCAGATTATATCACGTCATTACGAACAATGGTCAAGTGGTAGAAAATAAACTATTCAACGATTCTTATAAAAGAAAAATGTATTTATTCTTCAAAAGGAATTAACAGATAACCAGATATAATTTATCAAATATATAATTGATACGACATAACATTTCAACTTTAAAGACACTGATATTCAAAATTTTCAGTGTAAAAGGCCTTCCAAAAATACTCTCGTAATGTTTCAAACATTTGTTTTAAAAATACAAGGTTTGTAAAGTTAGTAATAATACAAAATAATGCGAGATTGCATCTTTCAGTTAGTTTATAAAATATAAATGCTTAATGGCACATTATTTATTATCGAGGAAACTTTTATTATTAGTTGGTCTTTTGTTTTTAAATTTCATTGTCTTCGCTTTATGCAGAAAAATGTGCCAATGAAAGAAGCATAGCGCAGTTGAATTGGAGAGAAAAATAAAATACAAAAAAGAACTTATTTCTTACAATAATAATAAAAAAATATTATTAACTTTAAATACATATTTTAGTGTTTTCACTTAAAATGTTGCTCATTTTTCTTTTCAAACGGAATGCAAAGAGCGAATGTGAATGGTAAGTACAAGGAAGTTTCTAAATTTACATATGCCTTGTGTTGCCAAAGTTGATACCGCTTTGGTTGGCACCCTTATTGGATCCATATTGAAGAGAAATGACATTTTGTCCAGCCTTAAGTTGTTCTTCGCTGAAGTTACGAACGTTTTTGTCAGCCTCCTTTGGTCCAATCGATGGTTTGCCAAAATTTTGTGCCTAGTTACAAGTAATTTAAATAAAATTTTAAAATAAAATTATAATTTGAACTTACTTTTCTGCCCAACGATTGCAGACATATTACAACAGAATTCAGATTCTGCCTCTCCCAAAGATCAACGCTTTGAAATGTTTCTTGCGTTGGCACTCCGAAGTTCTTTGCAGCTGCTAAGAACGCTGTTAATTCAAAAATAAGAAGCAAATTATTAACAGATTTACATTTATTTAAAACAAAAGTAGTATTTATTTATACCTGAAATGTTTTCCATGCATTTGAATGCCATTTTGCTTTCATTAATCTTCTTGATTGAACCTGGTTGAATACAGTTTGCAAGCTTGCACAACAGAACTCCGTCTTTTAAAACTTCAAAGAAGTTATCCATATCTCCAGAGGTGTTAATTGGCTCTTCGGTGATAATTTTGATCCATTCTAGGGATTCTTGAGCTAATTCCTCGCTGTATTTGGAGTTGATCTATCAAATAAAAACAAAAAACAATTTAAATGTATGTGTTTCACAACAAATCGCTTCTTCGAGCAATCAATTAAAATAACCCGTAATTTGCAGACAAACCAGATTTGGAAACATGTACATTTACTAAAGAGGTCACCTAAGTACAACGCTATAGACAAAAGTAATCGAAACAAAAACTATGATGAATGACGTAAGCTATCATGGGAAGCCCTAGTAATTTAGAAGTTAGAACAAAAAAAAAAAAGTTATTAATAAAAGTTAGAGAAAGGCCTTCCTACGTAGGATTCGCTGTTAATTATAAAAAAAGGACACGTTTATTTCGACTATTAACTGGATGGCAAAGCGCACTCCATTCTATGATACTGCAAATAAAACGTATTCCACTGTTGTTGTACATACATATGTATGTATGTATACATATGTAACACTACGACATGGACTGTAACAAAAATAAAGAAAGGTATTTTCGGATTCTTCTATGAGTAACTGGGAACCTAGAGACAACAGGAGGCAACTCACAAAATTTTAAGCTAGCTAAAAAGAATGGTTGCTTTAATGTAAGTAAATAAACCTATCGAAATACAATGGCATTCAATATAAGCTGTGGTTATCTATAGGTGGAGAAAGAACCATTGTCTGGAGTAAGAAAAAGCATTTTTGTTTCTGGCAAGTAACATAAAGGCAAGGAATAAGTAAGCAATCAGCCCAGGATTTTCATCACTACTCTAGAAGAAAACAGCATGAACTATTAGGGGTCAAAGAACGAAAATTAGTATTGTTTTCTTTGGATATTTGTATTATCAGTCATTTTAACTGACATGACCAGTAAAATAAAAATGGGTCTCATGTCTTCTAGGTCTCAGATCATATGTACATACTATATATGTATAATCAATATTATTTTGATAAACATAATACTTATTTGATTCATTAGCTTATGAATTCCAGAAGTCGTGGTTAAATAATGGTGGAAAGTCGAAAATAATATGTATGTCGATAACTATTGTTAAAATAATGTATACTTCCAGATACACGAGTATGTTTGTATATTATGTACTACGTACAAATGCAAATCATCCTTCAAAATGAGCCGCAAAGTGGTTCTACTGACGCCAAAATGCTGAGAGCGGTGACGATACGACACATGTGGGTTCTCGGCAACACTCTCTCTTACCGCTTCCACCAGTTCATTGAAATACGACGATCTCCCACTGTCCCGTGCTCAAAAAACTTCGACACGGGGATATTACGATTTCCGAGGCACGAAGTTTTGAATACGCAGTCTTCTACATCTCGATGAAATAAGCACAAACCGTTAAGTACCAACATTCTGGTTTTCACCTGGTTTAGGTGATAACAAGGTTTGAAAATTTATTTTTTCTAATGGAATTTCTCTTAGAATATATAATTTTTTGCCGTGGAACCGAAAATGACATACATGAACATGTATGAATTTACATATACATATACTTTGATATACGCCCTGGGGCCTTATTTTGTATTCCGTTTCTATAGCAAATGCATTCGAATTTCGGAAATTCGCATTTTGTACTTCTATAGAAAACGCCACAATCCGAATGCGGAAAGGAAAAGTGATACCAATTCATTTTCGGAAATTTGGCATTTTGTATTCCGAAAGTGTTTGTCAAAGTCATCTATTCTTACGGATATGAATTCGAAAGGTTTCGTTTTATCGGATGTGTGTTCCTAAGAAGAATTTTCAGGGAAAATGTAAAATGTAATTTTAATTTTATTGATAAAAACACATATTATGTTGTGATTGATGAATATAAAGGGAGACGGGCAAAAGTTCACACACCAAATTTGTGCATTTCGAAGTTTTGGTTGTTTATGGAAGCTAAGAGTTTTATCAATGCCTGATAATGCAGCTTGATGTCTGGTAATCGGAAGATGATGTTCTGTTGCTTCCAACGTGTGCAAGGCAGTAATTCAAATGGCTGACCTCTCATGCATCAGTTGGAATTATCCCAAAGTTTTCCTCCACTCGATGTTTTTCACTCATCCTTTGTTATCCTCGAACCATATAACAACATTATGCACTGGTTCCCTTTGCGTTGTTACTTATTTTTATTTTCAATTAGCTTTATTTTCAGTTTAATTATCATAACAAATCAAAAACAACATCTTATCAAATATAAACAAAATCTAAAAGTAATTTAACTGACGTTTGATATTTGTTTTGACAACCTTACTTTCGGAAATACCTGGTTTTATTTTTTGGAAGCACTTGCACCCAATCCGAAAAATATATAAAATACAAATTCATTTTAGTATCGGATTGGATTTCCGAATAGAAAACCGAATCCGAAAGCAATACAAAATAAGGCCCCTGAACTGCATGTGAGACAGAATGCCGTCCGGTGTATGAGTCGAAGAATACCCCAGAGTTTGAAATCCTTGAACCGGCGAAGCGGGCCAACCACCCACTTTGCTAACATTTAGAAGTGAGCAATAATTTGTCTGTTTCACGGCAAAACTATAATATATTTCAATAGAAATTTCGTAGGAAAAATTACATTTTCAAACCTCGATATCTCCTAAACTAGGCGAAAACGAGATTGTTTATACTTTATATTTTGATCATATTTTATCGAGAACTACAAAACTGCGTTCTCAGAACTTCGTGCTTCGGAAATCGTAATTGTGCTTTCGACACCAAACGACAAATAGTGATGTCAGATGGTGCTTGTTGGCCACGATATTTTCGACGATATGCACGTTGAGTTAACACAACTGAACGACTATTTTCAATGTACAGTTTTAAAAACATGTCTACTCAAGTCAATCGGTTGATAAATGTCAAAGTTATTCAATGTTTACATGGTTTGATGAATGTGAACGCAAATTTACTTTCGTCAAGCCGATTTGATGAAAAATTTGATGAGTGTGCACCCCCCTAAATACTGTGATATGTATTTATTTTTTTTATAGTTGGTCTTATCTCAAAAATGGAAAAATTACTTCACATACATAAATAGTTGTTTGATTTGCGTCCGCTGGTTGGCCTTCAATCAAACTCAGAAATTCGCATATCTAACGACAAAATTTGTTGTGTAAATGTGATAAGAGATAAGAACATCTCTCAGTAACGGACGTTCGTGATTTAAACCAATGTATTACATCACGTTGATATATTATTATGCTTTCTATCTTGATTTCTTTTACGGATTTGTCATCCTTTCACGCCACAGCTGACCTACAAATTGCAAAATGATTACTACGTGAAATATGTCTCACTAGATACACATTCACTCTCAATTGAATAAAGCAGCGCCCACGAATGAAGACTGAAGAACATACATATGTATGTATATTCTACATAATGATGTACCTTTGCATTATGTAATATCAATAGACTTTCGTTATCAACGACAGACCATTTGCAAACTTTTGATTAGATTTCTATTTTCAATGAATTTTAAAACAAATGATTAATTCGCTTTTATACTGCCTACCCTTATAACATGGATTGCAATAAATATTTTTATTTAACAGACAATGTATCTAACAGATGGCATGCACTGACATTCTATGTAGTGAACAATTTTATGTAATTTTCCTTATATGGTAACGTAGTAGTTGGACAGGTCAGATTTTGGAACTTTATATGGAAATGTAGATAGATTCAAGATTTTAACAAATATGGATAATTTGTCGATCGAGATGTCGTTTTTCTGTTCCTTTTTTATATTTTATAGTTTTTTTTTATTATTGCATGAGAAAGACGTGCTTGAAGGGGAAACAATTTTTATTTGATTTTTAAGGCTGTTTCCATTATCACTGAATGCTGTGGTTGCGTGACTTTCTTACTAATTGCTATTTGTTATCGAACTTCTCCCCGAAAATCGTGTTCAACACCAAAAATAAATTAAATTATATATCGATAGCGTTTAAATGTTGATTGATGTTTTATTATTTATTTGTTTGACGTGTAATTATTGATACAAAAAAAAAAAAAAAACAAAATGGGCAAGGCAAATATTACCCTGTTCTTTTTGTTAGATTACACCGTTTTATTGAATGCATTCATACATATGTATGTATGTAAATTAAACCGTGAAAATGTTGATATTATCGGAAAACAAGGGTAACAGAAGAGAATCTATTGTTTTAATTTAAGCTAATTTAGTAATTTAGCTAATCAACTTCTACTTTAACAGTCTTACCAAATAAAGGGTGTTTTCTAAGCCAGTACTAACTTTGATTTTGTATACAACAAATGAAATTTGATCAAATAGGCATTTATTGGTGTGAGAAAATACATTCTACAATTAATGTTTAAACACCACAACTTCAGGCATATGCCCACCACGGCTGGATCTGACGAATGTCAACCGAGATGCAAAGTTTTCGACCACTTTTTCAAGCATTTGTGGCCCAATGTCTTCAATAACACGAATAATGTTGGCTTTCAATGCGTCGATTGTTGCTGGTTTGTCAGCGCAGACTAGCGACTTTACGAATACCGTTAACGGTCACACGCTGATTAGCCTCATTTTTGTAAAAAAAAATATGGTCTTATGACTCCACCAGCCCACAGACCGCGCCAAACTGTGCATTTTTTAGGATGCAACGACGTTTCGTTGATCACAGAGCCATGTCTAGTTATGGTATCACTCCCTAACTCGCCAGATTTTGCAAAATGACAATGAAGAATGCTCGCTGCTCCATGAAAGTCGGAAAAAATCTCAGCGAGACATTTGATGTTAATAAAGGATTCACACAAAGTGATACGCTGTCCTGACGACATTGACATAATTGGTAGAACACAGCGAGCTGTCACTGGTGTGTTTGCAAATATTGGAACAGAAGCAGCAAAAAATTAGGGACTTTTTCTACCTCGGCTCCGCTTTAAATTCTGACAATAACACCACATCAGAAATTAAACGAAGAGTTACATTTGCCAATCACTGTTTCCTTGGCCCAAGAAGAGAATTGAGTAGCAAGGCCTTGTCAAGAAACACTAACGAGACTCTATATAAGACCTTCATCATCCCAGTCCTGCTCTATGGCGCAGAAGCATGGAAGGCAGATGAAGATATTCTTGTTAGTTTTGAACGCAACATTTTTCGGATAATTTTCGTTCGCATTTGCGTTGACGGGATTTGGGGGAGATTTAATAGCGAACTTTAGACCTGGTCAAAAAAGTAAGTATCAGTCGTCTAAGATAGCTAGGACATCAATGGACATGAACGCTCCGGTCCGAAAAGACTTAGAAACCAACCCGGATGAATAACGCAGTAGAGGAAACCCTCGCCTTAGGTGACGCGCACAAGTGGAAGAGGACCTCAACCAACTTGGAGAGCACAACTGGAATCTTCGTGTGAAGAATATATCACGCCCAACACGAATGGTTGTGAGAATCTAGGCCTTTATTCCCATGGACCTATCGGGCCATATATTTGCGCCAACATGAAATAACTATCTGGATAAACATACATTATTATATATGTATACTATATATATTTACGGATACACATCGTCGTTCCAAACACGAAGTGGCGTATGTTCAAAATCTTAACTTTGCAGTAGAGCCAAAACGTCTGTTCGTATTTTGCGTAAAACATATAAAATCATTTACGTTAAAACTGAAAGTATTAATAAAATTAAAGGTTAGAGACACAGATACGCCACTTCGTGTGATGATAAATAACGATCGGTAGATAATATACGCCAAATACCTCAAAATGTAAATTTTTGCAGATACGCCACTTCGTGTTTGGAATGACAAGGGAATATATATTCCCTTAACTTTATTGAACTACATTAAGAATTACGTTGCTGCTTCAGTTTTTCTGATAAGTAATTTGTGTGTCAAACTGAAGTGTCTAAGCAGAGTAAAGTAAATGTTTCAATCTTACAAAGGTTGATCAGATAGGTGGCCTTTCGGTATCCATGTGTATTACTGGGTAGTGGTAGGAATACAGTTTCCAGCCTTCTCTTCTTTTGTCGTTCCAGTAACTATTTATTTGCCTTCTAATGCCCTTATTAGATTGGATGTAAAAGTCAAATATTTTACAACCCTAACATACCGTATTTAAAGGCCATACAAAGAATTTAAAAAGACTGCAAATCGACATACAGGCAATATTAAATTAGGGTAAGCGCTACCTATCCTATCCTATAAGATAGAATGTTTAGGGAGCTTAAGCATCGTGAGATTATCCCCATAGATTTTTAAAGTTATTGAATTATTATTTATTATAGTATTATCTCAAGTTAAAGTGATATTCATAAGCATAACGATTACACTGAAAAGGCTTTTATCTAGGAATGGTAGGACTAACAACAGTTTTGTAGTAGCAATGGTGAAAAATAGTTAGAAATAAAAATGAAACAGTGAAGATTTGCGGACGATTCATATGTTTGTTATAAGACCAACATTTATTGGTATAATTTTGTATACGCATATAAATAAATATGATATATGTACAGAAGTGCATATATACATATGTATGCACATATGTATATAAATATTTCTCGCAGACCGATCGTTTTTGGATTTCACGTACGATTGTATAATGTTTCGACCGATTTTTAGGTTATTTACTGCGTAAAAAAAAAGGATTTGAATACTTTGAAAATAAAGAAGAGATTTCACATGCTTCAAATCAATAAAGAATGCAGACGTCTCATAGAGAATTTCATCATAAGTAATCCCGTCTCCAACAATTTCCTGAAAAATTCCACAAACATTGATTTTCGCCCACAAATTCAATAAATTTGTCCATATTGTTCGAGCAATTCCAATTCCCTAAACTGATTCAAAATATTTTGATTTCAGTGTCTCGTTGCATGCAGTTGCTTACAGTTGCTCAATTCGTTTTTCGGTAAGTCGTTGCGCCATAATTGCATCTCGCGACGTGAATATGTTTAGCTATAAACACAGCCTTAAATTTAAAAAGTTATCAAAAAGTTATTGTTAAAGATACCAATAAATACGTGAATTAACAGAATTAAATTAACACGTACATATTTACATACATACATATGTATGTATGTATTTATGTATACCTAACACGATCATATTCAACACTGAAGTGTGTACATATGTGCATATGCATCAAGCATAAATTTGGAGGGGGAAATAGTAAAATGAAGTAAGCTTCTTAAATCCAACCCTTAAATTTCGAACCTTCAACGATCTAATATTACAAGGAAGTAATTTGACTTAGCAAAGTTACCGGCACTACAAGTTTTTTAGGTTTTTTATTTTGTTCAATAGGGGAAACATAAAGGAGTACCTAAAATTCAAGTTTGAAATTTTTTTGTTTTTCTTTTTTTAGTTTCCTATCAAATTATTTATCCTCCACAGATCTTCCTACATACAAATTTGAAGATGATGATATACCATAAAAAAACATTAGATCATCATTTAAAGAAGAATTACTCATGCGTAATGAGTTCAATATATTCCGTCATTTTCGATAAATTTTGATTCATTAATATCCGCCTGTTAAACGGCTTTTTTCTTTGTAAATTTTTTAAATTTGTATTCGTAACCGTATTTTAGAATGCATAATTCATGATCTTGCGACTAAAAAAAGCTTCACACATTAGAATCAAAGAACTCTCAGATCCATTTGAATATGTGTTGCAAAAAGATTTTGACTTTTAAGTCATTTGGCATACCATCAGATTTACACTTTGAACTTTATATTAGTACGAGACGAAATCAAGAAAGGTCTTCTTAGCTACAGCAGACTGAATCTCATGCAAATTCTACTGAGAAAATACACATTTCACTAACTGTGTTTTACTTTTTCTTTTGGTTGTCGCTTCTGAAACTAACGGCTAATAAATTAATGGCGCTTCTCTTATATGCATTTACAAATGCAAAGAGAATACTTCTTCTTAATTTTCTTGTCTTTCTTTTTGCAGAGTTTTCCATAATAATCTCATCTCCTGCATTTTAGCTGGCGTTAATGTCTTTATTACTTTGATCATAATTAACATTCCACGTGCCGTTCCAGAAATAAAAAAAAAAGAAATCAAAAAACCTCTACTTTAGACCGACGAGGGTTCATTTTATACTTCCGGAAATAAGCTAGCCATGCAAAGCAGTGCACATTTGTTAACGCATTAAAATGTGGTCTACAGTGGTAATTGAAAATGACTGAGGAAATACTATTCACAGTTGTTGCTTTTTAACAGTCTGCATCATTATGTCAGACAATTCCGTATAGGCTATGTATGTACATACATATCTTATTTTATGAGTTCAAGTGACCTAATTTCATTGGTGAGTATATGTTATGTACCACCTATACAGTTTAGATGAATCTATTATGGAGAGGGTAAGCAATGTACAAAAATTTTGCTTATAAAAAAAATAGGGAAATAATTTCAAGGGGTGCGCTTTATAACGTAATAATATTTAAAGGATTAATTAGTGGTACATACGAACACCCAGCATACGAACTTTTACTTTCTAATGACTGGTCGGTAATGTGTCCACAGTAAAAATTGGGAATTAAGTTGAATTTCATGGTTATAAAACCATCTCTTGATGTTTTTTTAATACCATTTTTAACAAAGGGAGGAAGTAATGAAGATGGGATTAAAGGAATGTGTTGACACACAAATATTCTTGAAGCCGATTTCCACATCATCTATAGTTGCTAGATATGTATATACATATGTATGTACACATTACATCATTATATTTACGTCTGTTATCACTTCTAGGAGAAAGTACATAAGAGAGTTTAATATCTGTGCATAAGTACCTCTGTTTTACTACTAATGCGAAAAACTCTAAGTAAGTTTAGATAAACAGAAATCGACTATTGTTCATTTAGTTTACATGGAAACTATTACCCAACAACAGCTGTGCAATTTAAGTTCTTGAATTGATTTACGTAAGACCATTACTTATTTTATGTGAGATCGGAAATTCGAAGTTTCGAAATAATCGAAATATTTTAAACCAGTCTGTCTAACTCAAACAAAAACTAACTTAAGCTTGCCGAATTTTTCATAAATGAAAATTCATGCCTATACTTGAAACTGACCCTGAGTCGAACTAGAGTATAGTTTTATAACTGCTTGTACGTACAAGTATTAAATTGTTATAAGATGTTTTCTTTATTTAAATCAAGTTTAGCGCTTTTTTAGTTTCGGAAAATGTTATTTTAAGGTACGTTAATTAAATTAAAATTAAAACTTGAATACAATATGTACATATGTACATACATTGGTGGCCATACAATTAGGAATAATAGCTCTAAACACTTTTCATAGCTCAGTATTTTGTTTTTAATCGTCACTGGGTTTGGCTATATCGTTATTCATTGATTGCTGGAATGTGTGTTCTCGACACGTATTTAAATAAACTTGAGTAGGTTGTCAAAAAGTTTAGGAAGTTCAATTGTAGTCGAAATTCCAGCTGGACATACAATGTGAGTTGATTGCTTTCATTTTATTTTCATTGTCATTACAATATTAACTCTTATACAGTAATGAAATTTGCAAAAATAAGTCTTGCAATCTAGTCTACGAAAATGTTTTGGAATGGTCGGCCCAATCGGGACCTGAATCCTATCGAAAACTTATGATGTCAAAAGACGATTAAAAACCAATACGTGTCCGAAGGGCTATTTGTTTTGAGAAGCATTTTCATGACAGTTTTACTCTCGGATGTTTGTCAGACGCTTGCGAGATCTGGGTTCGTAAAAGAAATTTTAGGTGTTGTCTGGGGATCGAGCCTCGAACCCCTCGCTCCACTGTCCAACGCACTAACCACTCGAGCCACGGCGCCCACATGTTTAATAAATATTACTGATTAATTGATTTTAATTGTTCTCTTCAGTCTATAAAAATTATATCAACTGAGGCTTTTACCCTGTACTTGTGGTTTGTGAATAAATAAATAAGTCTCGTCAATCACTTCATATACGGTTATAACCTCTGTTTTTATACAAATATCAATTTTTTTGTGCTTTTTGGCGAAGTATAGTGCAACGGTATTTATTATTTAGAATTCCCTCCCACCTTTCAAAAACATCACATGTATTTTTAATAGTAATATTTTTTTTATCCTACAATTTATCCATACATCATTTATGCCAACTAACATCTATGTACATACACATGTATAAAAACATAAGTGCGTCACGCCCACTTTATTAGGGCTGATAGAAAGGAAGAAAGATAGTGTATTATACGATCCATTCCAGACGGATTGCAGCTTTTCCGTATGTCAGAAGATGGATAAAAGATTTTCATAGATCCGTTTTAAACGTATGCTGTTAAAGTAAGTATCCGTACTTCTCACTTAAAGATGAAGAAACCCTATCACAAATTAATTACGTATTGTAAATTTTGATTGCAAGTATTCACAGATAGGAAATGTGATTACACCAAAGCAGAGATAAGGTATGTATATTGGTCATCGTTGCAACAAAGAAATTGTAAACAAATTATTGTTGGAGGCTAGGGGAGTTATATTTGTAATATATAATATATGTATGTATATACAAAAATCAATGTTTGTTTGTTTGTCCTTTATAGACTCTTAAATGGTAAGAGATAGAGCACTGATGTCTTTGGCAACTTTGTTCAGAATTCTGTGGAAGAGGTTTTGGTACCAAATTTTTTTTTCTTTATTTCATGCAACGTAACCACGCGCGCCGGGTACAGCTAGTATAATATATAATGTAAGGTTTTGAAAGAAGATTGGGGGTATAATATATTGCAAGTGCAATATTTTGAAAGAAATGGAAAGGCACATTCCTTCCATACATTTTATTTGATATAATTTCACATGAGTATTTATGATTACCGGGCATGGGGACACAATGATTCATGATATGTAAAAGACTTAATTTCTATCATAGAAAAACCAAATTAATATTAAAATCAGGTGAGCTTCTACGCGTAATAGTCACTATTAAAGTATAACACTGATTATTGGGATTGTCTATAGTGTAAATAATTTCCAGACGAAATTTTGATTTTTTTTTTTTTGTCTGATATTCTGAGAGTACCGATTCCTGTAGAGGTTCGTCTAGCCTTTATTCGAACACTGAATGACTTGAATTTTATTTAATTTTTTCGAGAAAATTTTAATATTGTTAAACATTTTCAGTAGTTTTATAGTTTAAAATTTAAGAACCTAGGTACGACTGTGACATACATAAATGTCTTCTGTCGAAGATTTTATTAAACTTTATATACATATGTATGTATCTTCTTTTCTGATAAGTGTAGGTAGGTATTTTCTCAAAATATTTATATTTGAATTCTTTAAGAATATGACATCTATGTATGTACCTACATACATATCTACATATGTACATAGGAATATGTAGGTCATTGACCTATTTAGTTAAAACTCATTCATGTGAATGCACATATGTATGTATGCTTCTAAAGAGTTCCAGGATATTTGACACTTGTATTCGATGTATGCACACATCCATAAATACAGATTTACCAAAGTCACAATATCAACTACAAATTTCCCGATAAATCATATATGTATTACATACATATGTACGCATTTACTTATGAAGTTTCACTTTCTTCTAAGCACCTGATCAAAACATTTAGATTTCATTGTAACACATCTACAATATTTTCAGTATGCAGGTACCTCTAAAAGTACTTCCGTTCTGGGAAATGTCCAACATCTAAGGAGACAACAAAAGTAACCAAACATAAAATAATCAACACATTTTACAATAAAAAGGTAAATCTATGTATGTCACACAGCTGAAATAGCTGACTCGTGCCAACAATGGATACACATGCATATGTATGTACATATATAAATAAATATATACATACATACACAGATGCATATATACTTATGTATGAATGTTTTTATTATTATTATTTTTTTTTTTTTACAGAATATATACCTACCACGCATCAGTAACTCCAAGAGATAGGAAATTTCCATTGCGTACCTAAATAATAGCATATGCATTTTTAATGTAAAACGCAAGAACGTGAAACAAAGAGCATGAAGGTAACCAAATCAACAGCCACCCACAGTTGTTGCGACTGAGGAAGAGTTTCAAGATCTTTTCTCAGATTTGTCGTTGCCGCCCGTTGCTAACGGCACGATTTCCATTTTATGCTATCGGCCGGTTAAGTGTATATTTCTACCTCTTCATATGGTAAGTTTCCGTTACAATAGCACCACAGAAAGAGGATAAATAATTGAAAGGTTTTTCAAATCTTAAAACAAATAGGTCGCCCGCTACTCAAGCAACAAATTGTCATGAAATTCTGTCGAGATCATACAAAACATACAACTGTAAAGGAAAAATGTGAAAAAAAATCACGGTCAAGAGCATTTTGACAACGAGTGATTGACTCACATGTTCATTATATTTCACGGACAACATTTTATTCCACATACGGCAACATGTGAAACACTATATTAGTGAAACACACAAATTACACAAGCGTAGGCCATGTATGGTGAAGATTTGAGTGTAGTGGACTTCTACTGGATTCATATGAGAACTTTTATTTTAATAGCAAACAAAAAGTGACCTAGATTTGTAGTTATAACTAGTTTCTCCGTTTGGGAAGCTTTTAACCACGTTGAAGCTATTTATATATGTAGATTGTACCTATAGTAAGTCCTGACCTTGGTGCAAACAAAAATATGTACTATTGAAATATATTTCAACAAGGAATTTAATAGGCATGTACATACATACGTACATATGTATGTAGTGTATCCTCCATAACGTACATATCATATTTGCAAAAGGGGCGCTCACTAAAAATTTAATGTTTATCGTAAATGCTTTCACATAACAGAACCGTTGTTTTGCAATTGAGTCATATCTAAAGCTAGTGTGTGATGTAACCAACCAGACATAGGGTCACAATACATTATATTTATCATCATCTGCTTCACAATAGCAGGCACATGATGTCATAGCCTAATGAAGTGAGGAAAATACACCGAATTTTATATTGGTCAGACGCAATCACTAGTAATTTTTTTTTTTTACATACATACATACCTACAATACATTGCTTTGCAGATAAAAATGTTTACTTTATTTAGGAAAAAAATAACCCATAGATGGGGGAGGCAACTATTCGCATTACATTTTCTTTGAGTTTTTGTTAAACATTCATTTCCAACTATACCTACATACATACATATGTATGTACATATTGACTTTCTTTCGATTTTCAATTAACATCAGCATTTAAAGAAATAGATCTGTGCGGAAACACAACACAGCTAGACACCAGTCATTGATTGTGCAACTAACAACTCAACTTGAATACAATGGAATCCGAGTAAGTGACAATGATGTACTTAGGGTGCTGCCGACACCGTTCCTAGTATACTATAAATGGAAATAGACTACGTGCGGTGAATTTTAGTGACAAGGAATGTTCGTAATCGCTCTTACGCATTAGTACAATACAGGCAATCCTATAATTTTGTACTGTTTTACTGCGGAAACATTTAGTCTATCTAACAGTTAAGAACTCAATTTCCGTAACGAACCCTTAATACGGATAGAACGGGATTATCTTCGAAAGTGTGAAGATAGACAGCCAAGGCCTTTAGTAGAAAACGAGTTTTAGGTCATTAATCAATCAATTTGTTGTATGTACATACATATCTGAAACTTCTTTGTCGCTAATTGTAATGAAAACCGGGAAAACATAGCTATAAATAGATTATGTATTACAATATTAAGTATTTTAAGATTTGTGCTGATTTTAGGTAGGTACATTATTTAGGCACCTACCTATTTATGAAAAGTACATATGTACCTATGTATGTACATATGTACATATGCACGTATTTAACAAAGTAAATATAAAAATTAATAATTTATAATGAATGTACTTATGAAGGTCGGGTTATTATAAGTCATCAACTGCTCATTTAAATTTAAACATACATACATACAGTATTGTGAAACGTATTTTTTCTCATATATGTACATATGTTTGTTAGCGAATAACTGGGGGGAAATGCCTCTTTGGTAATCGTTGTTTTATTTAAATAACATAAATATATAAAAATAAAGATATAAAAATAAATATTTTGCACGACAGGTCCCATGGAAGCCAGGACCTAGTTTCTCACAACCATTCGTGTTGTGAGTGTTATATTCTTTAAACGAATTGAAGGGGTGTACTGTTTAATGCCGTATCCGAAGCGCAATTTTTGTTATTTGATGCTTTTTCATGACAGTTCTACTTTCGGATGTTTGTCAGATGCTCGCGAGTATGCCTGTGCAAAACTTACCAGATTTTTTTAAAATATTGAATTTCGTCTTTCTGGTTACTGTTTTTAGTGTAATTTGAGCTACATTGAAATGATTTCTAAACCGTTTTGTAAATTAAACTCATTTACATTAAAATAACCTCAACTGTGTACAACTTAATAAATAAGTTTAGAAGTGGAAACCCAATCAGAATAACACATTTTGGCATACGTCCAGGTAAAATAACACCAAAAATTTATGGGCCCATAAACCATATGGTCTTAAAATCGTTTCGCATCCTGAAAAGTGCTGATGACCAAACCTAGTCTTCCCATTGACTCAAGCCATTCATTAGGTTAATTTGAAAGAGCTTCTGCTTAAGCCAGAAAACTTTCGATTTACGTGATGGTTTGGGTCTGTTTATCGCCTGCAGGTTGCGATCATGTACATAAAATTAATGGTATAACAGAACATTTTCAGTACAAAAATATTCTACAATCAGTAATGCGAAGAAAAAATGCCAGTGTCTTGCGTCAGCAGGATAACAATCCAAAACGGTAGAGTGTTACAACACATTTTAAAAAGTAGGGTCGCCAAAAAAAAACTTACTTAACAGTTTTATGTTAAATATGTTGAAATGGTTAAATGTCAAGCAAAGAATTCTTGTTAACGTTTTGTGTTTTGTATTCAAAATTAAAAGACTTGTTGCCCAAGTACTTAAAAAAACATATCAGATATGTTGGTGAATCTCAACCATACCAATTGAGAAATGGAGGAGACTTTAGACTACCTCGTTGCCTAAATAAACCAACGCAAAATATTATTATTTTCAAAGGGTTTCAATTATTTAATTCGATGGAGCAAGAAATCATAAATGAAAGAAATTTTGTCACATTTAAAAGAAAAGCTATAAACTTTATCCGATATAATTATCCACAAACATAAATGTAAATCGCTTATTAATTTAAATTTAGAAAATGATGTTGAATGTAATTTTGTAACATGAATTTAAATAGTGGGCTACCCACTAAATAATTAAATAAAACTAAACTAAGAGCACTTTGTGCAGCTTTGAAGAATGAATGGGATATTACTCTATCAACTGTTATTGAAAATTTAATTGAGTCCATGTCCCGCCGATGCCAAGAAGTATTAAAAAACAGAGTTTATAGGCACAATATAAAATAATATAACATTTTTGTATAAAAACAAAAAAAATCCGGTTAGTTTTGCACAACCGAAATAGTGCATTAAAATTGTTGACTTAATTAAAATTTTGATATTGATTATTTGTTTCTGTTTCGTTTATAAATGAATTAAGTTATTTAAGAATATAAAAAAGTTGAAAACTATTATAACGATATTATTGCTATTGATATCATTGACATTGATAACAATTTGTTGCCAATCTTCAATGTTGTTTCCAACCAATATTTAGAGAAGAACTTATAGCACTTCACATTCAGGAATGCTTGTATCGATATAAGCCATTTTACCTTAACACGGTCTGATAAAACTCACGGAATGGCGGTGCTAGACGATACATCATGGAATCTGCAGCCTATGTACATATGTATACAAACATATATAGTATGTATTTATGTAACTACAATTGTATATACATATGTTCGAAGTACAACGTTTTACGAAAACAATACATTTTCAAAAACGTTCTCAAATTAAAAAAAGGTCGCTTCTGGTTATGGTTTGTGACCAATGAATTTGTTGACTGAAATTGCTTAATTGAAATAAAATTCTTTCTTTGCTATATTCTGGAAAATTTTAATAGATAAGGAAATCACAAAATCACAAATATGTACACTGTATTTCCTGTGTCAACCTGGTTGGTGTATTGTGGCTGTCTTTTCTCTCAGTTGAAATCTTATCGTACTGCAAATCTATATACATACAGTATCTGGCTTTGAATCCAAGCTGTATATCATCATATTTATATATAATTCAAGAATAATATTTGCCACATACAGTGTCACCAATAATAGTTAAATAAATTGAAGAATCAAAAAAAAAAACTATGCACTTCTTTTATTAGTATTACTGAAAACTGGTTCGCATTCTACGGAAGAACAATAAATAACAGTTCATATGCATATGTGTACCTTGAGGAGATCTTAAAAAAAATACATTAAATTTACATACAGTGGTAAATTAGCACAATTTTTTTTAAATTCGAATTCTGTTTGTATAGATAAATGCAGAACGGCTTAATGAGATACTTTTACCTAAGCAATTATGGATATGCATTCGTATTTTAGAATTGTGAACTGGCTTTTGACCAATCAAATGGTATTTCATCCGCATCGCTCCATATGATACTTATGCGTGACTTATCTTTCACTTTAGTGAAAGGGAAGTTTTTGGATCACTGACAAACCGTTGAATTTACATGTTATTTTATGTATGTACATATGTATATTCATATAAGTTTATAAAATAAGAACGAGTTCATATGTGCATTCGTACCTTAATTGAAAGACTTTTTAACTATATCGAAATTTACTCAGGAAATTGCTATATTTGTGAGACCAACTCAATATCTGTAACTATTTAACGAATGGGGTGGTATCAAGTAATCTATAATGAACGTCAAAGTATGTATAAGTTCTAATGTTTTGACGTTAAACAAAATCAATGATTCTTACACTTGAATCGAGAAATTATTTGCTTATCTTAACAAATAAATATGTACTCATATGTTAAGGACGCTCAATAACTAGCCAAACACCAAAGAAAAATCTCCTGAACAGATTTTAATGATTCTTTTTAATGCAATTTTTACTATTCTCGGATGATTGACAGATGGCCGCTAGTGTTGGGACCGCGAAAAAAAAACTATTAAAAACATTTCAATAATATTTTAAATTAAACATATTTTACAAAATCCAAATATGGATATCTATTTTTTTTAATTTTGAATGCTTTGTTGCCATTTTTTGTTTGTGAACTTTTTAATGTAAATTTTATTTATTATATTTGTTGTACTTTACCGGAACCACCTCAAATTTGTTTTTTTTTAACCGTTAGAAAACCTTGCGATAATTACAAAAAGACTGTTTCCTTAACTGAATATTCGTACAAATTCGTGCGAATTTTTACGAATTCCAGTCCAACTCTGTTCCCTAACACAAAAACATCGTAAAAGAGGGACCACATGAGAGAGTAAAACATTATCTTAGTGACAAAAGTTACGAATTTTTACCCAACAAACTTCTGTAGGCAGGTAAGTGGTGTACGATCTGCCAATAGCACGATACAATCAACTAACACCTTAGTTGACATATTTATTTTTGTCCTAGCAATCACATTTGTTCAGGATTTAATTATTATTTAATTTGGAAATACATATTTGTGAATTCTCGTGTTTTGTTCTTCCTCATACATAACATTTCAGTTGTGCGAAGGTTTTATTGTGCGATGCTTAACTTTCATGATGAACATCATCATTCTCTGAGAGATTTATGTGATTTTACAATTTTTAGTGCAGAAGACAGAAGACAGTTAAATGTAATCTTCATCCCCTAATCAGGCAATAGGCAGTACGTGAGTTGAAATATTTTCACACTATGGACGTCTTTTTGGCTAATACACCGGACGGCCTTCGGCCTCACATCCAGATGCTCAGGACGCCGTTACGCAGCGAGTAACCAGATATGTACATATATGGAGATAAAATCGAATACACACGGTCAAATTGTTACTCTGTACCAATATATCGGCCCCACAGTCATTTAATAGGTTATGCCAGTTGTCTGTCATGGTGGCCAATTGTCTGCATACATTAATATGTACAAACATACATATGTATATAACATATATAAAACTATGTGCTCAGAAAAAAATGTCTTCTAAAAAATACTAAAATTTTATCAAAAACATACAAAAAAAAACTGCAATCCGTCTGGAACAGATCGTATGATACCCTTTCCTCCTTTCTATCGAGCCCCTATAAAGTGGGCGTGGCCGTATTGCATTTTCTTTACTGAATTACAATGATAACTTCGACCGTTTGAGTAGGCCCAAGGCCCAAAAAGTGGTGACATACAGACATACAGACAGACGGATAGACGGACGGACGGACATGGCTCAATCGTCTTCGCTATTGATACTGATCACCTATATACATATATGTATATACTTTACAGGGTCTATCTCGATTATTTCTCTATGTTAATATACCCTTAGGATAGGGTATAATCAGAAGGGAGGCCCTTGTTCTCAACATTTACCAATTTTTGTTTTATGAGCAGATATGTATAAGAACTAGCTTCCACCGTACGAGGGTTAAGGCTTTGCTCATAAGATAGGTATCAGAAATGTACTCAACATTAAAAATGTAGTAGGAATTCCGATCTTTCACAAAAGATTCAAATCGAAAATGTAGCAAATAATATCTACAAGTGACAACACTAAATAAAGCGGGTTACCTAAACGTCCTTATCTACAGAACATACATACATATGTACATATGTACAAAAGAAACAATTCCAACGATAAGTTAGTAAATAGTAGATTATTCATCAACGATCGGTAAGAATGATCTGGAAAACGAGAAACGAAGAAAGAAACACGATCAATTTTTCGGTCACAAGTTGCCAATTGTTTGCGTATGGGTCTGAGTATTATTGCACACTCCAAGTAATACCCATTTACATAATAAAACAAAAAAAGAAACAAACAAAAGTGTCGCCACAACACTGTATATCGATATACAGATTGTGTCAATTTCGTTCGGTGGAAAAGAAAACTTTCTGCTGATTAAGCCAATTGCCGATATAGCTGAGAACTCATTTGTATTTACAAGTGCATATTTTTACGTGGACATTGGACTTTTTGTTGTAACTAAGCGCGATTTGATTTACCATGCAGTGTTTAGACACCCTACAAAACGGTGTGATGGGAAAGAAAGGAGCACTGCTTGATGCCGAACAAAAGTGTTTCCAGCAAATCTTGTGCTAACCTATAGGAAGAATCGTCAATTGATCACAGCAGTGGCGAAGGCAACGGCAACACACAAAGCTAGTTCTTTACATGTGTTTATCTATCATTCACACTAATGCGCGATCTAGTCGTCAAATGAAATATGATAAAAAAAAAAAACTTAACAAACAAAATATACATTCCATATATGTGCACGAACGAAAAATAAAACATTACTACCATGACGGGGAGTTATTAAAGCGATGACATCATTCCCGGCTTCGCTGTTCGGGCATTTCTCTTCTCCACTGTCGTCGACTTCAAGTGCCATGAATGGTTGTGCATACTAGAAAGATGAGTATGCGTTAGCGTTCTTCTAACACTAAGCAAGTATTTGTTAGATGATATTCCTTCCACTTCCAGCTCAACAGTTTTCGAAAATTTTGTAGTTTTTCCCCATGCCGTCGACGGAACGGTGGATGATAAGTCGATTGTTATATAAAGTAAAAGTGAAACGTGTGCGGAATGCACAAAGAATAATCCAACGATTAGGGCTGTACTTCCTTGCCACTATCCAATTAGAATAATCACTCACATGGCGGGATGGTTAAGCGGATGGCTCATGTCTTAATAAAATACCTAAAAATGCTTGTGTATATTTCGCTGCATTCGGCGGTTTGGGCAGGTTTTGAAAACCAGGTCGACCACTTGTGGTTAGGACCCTCAGTGCTTTTGTCGTCGCATTTTATACGAAAAAATGTATAAAAGAAAAAAAAAAAAAAACAGTTGGAAGGTACTGTGTCAGAGGTGGTACGAAAACCCGTCTTGAGGTACACTTAATTTCATGTACATATCTGAATTTGGCAGTACTTACTTTGCGTTGAGCTTCTGCAGCGAATCCTGACTTTGGGGCACGGTTGGTTGACATTTTAGCGCTGGGGAGTTATTTGCGTTGAAACTTAAATAAATAGAATAAAACAAAGGTAGTCTTTTAAACAACTTATCACAACACGTCTACACGCAACGAAATCTTAAAGCTGACTGGTGCTTCAAAATTAAAAATGTTTACCATAGAAGCGATAACTTTGAACAAGCTGAACCTGAAAGTTGTGCTTTGCGGTCAAAGACGTAGTCGGGTTCGGGTTTTTGAGAAGTGCTTTTTACCTCTACGTGGGAATGGTGGTGTCTCTTTCATTTTTCTTTTGTGATGGGTTAGAGATGTGTGCAATGCGATTGCTTGTATCTAGTACAATTAAAAAATTTTATAATTTGGATGCAGATATCTAAATCATACGTTTGATATGTGAAATAAATAATTAAAATTAAATATGTTAAAAACTAAATAGTTATAATTTAAGATTTGGTTCCAAAAAGCGCTTGTTGTAAAAGCTTTTACAGATGAGAATCATTCTCATCATTATACCAGCCATCTTCTGCTACGCTAAATGTGATTCTTCATTGTATTTTCGTCCTATTTCAGTGAGGATTGTAGGGCTAACTATAATCCACCTACTTCAGTGGGATTAACCTTTTGCCAAAAGCAAATGAAAGCCCACTCAATTTTTATCAAATGTTCTAATTTCTCATAATGAGCTCAGACCGTGAAAGACACAAAAAATTTGTTATAGATTATTTGTGGTGTAAGACGGCGATTGTTTACGCGGCTGTGAGGGGTAAAAAGAGAGGATACTCATGAAAAAAAAAAAAAAAATATAAAAATCGGGGTGACAATCGCACACACAATTCCACACTCGAACTGTTCCGTTACTTTCGTATTCTCTCAGTATTAGCTGAATCATCAAAGAGTGCACTTAATTAAAAGTGTGTCTGGTTTTTGCTTATATCACTTATTCAACCTCTAAAATTTAGCAAAGCAGTACAGCAGTGAGCACAACACGGTGTAGGAGAGAGTGGGGCTGGAAGTTCCGATTTTTAAAAAGCCAAAGAAAATACCTTCTAAATAAAGTCTGGATGGCTGGATGCTGTAGGAATAGGGTAGGCACTGACTGGCGTCAACCTGGCGGCGTCTAGTGCTGTAACTATTACTGCGCATCAATTGTGTATATTTTACCTCCTAGTACTGGATTTCCCAAAATGAGTCAGGTCTTTGGAAAAGAAATGGTGGCGGATGAGCTCTTATTAGGCGAACGGCAGCGCTCACATCCCCGAAGCGGGTTACTGACATCGGTTTAAAACCGGCCCCTCGGCCTAGGGGTTCCAAAAAAATGGAACTGGCCCTCCAGGTTGGGGGTTGTGTCGTCGCGGTAACTTGCTTACCACGAACCGGAACGTCCACGGAACGTACGTACACTGTACACTCCTGGTGCTATTCAAAAACTTGAATCTGTCCTCACGCGGTACAAGGCACATATAACCGCGATCAAGGAGACACGATGGATAAGTATGCAAAAACGGAAAAATTGCGACATTTATTACAGCTGTCACAAAAGACTGCACATGTTAGGATGCGGATTCGTCATGGGAAATCGGCTACGCTCAATGATAATTGACTTTAAGCCGATCAGCGATCGCCTTGATGTGATCCGCATCAAGGCAATATTCCAAAACATCAGCATAATGTGTGCACACAGCCCTACCGACGAAGCTGAAGACTCTATCAAACAGGAGTTTTATGACCTCCTGGATGGAGCCTACGGAGCCTATCCGGAGTATGATGTCAAAATCATACTCGAGGACTTCAATGACAAAATCGGTAAGGAAAACATCTTCGGCGGATTAGTTGGAAAGCACAGCCTCCATGAAACGACAACAGACAACGCCTTCCGGCTAATCGATTTTGCAGCTCGTAATACGAAACAGCAACCTGGCGCTCTCCAGATGGTCGAACCGCCAACCAAATCGACCACGTGCTAATAGATGCGAGGCACGCATCCAACATTCTGAATGTGCAAACTTTCAGAGGGGCAAACGTCGACTCTGACCATTTTCTTGTTGTAGCTAAATTCAGAGCTCGACTATCCAACGAGAAGAAGCTGCAAACCGCCCAGAAAAAGAAATTCAGCACGACTGGAGTAGCCAGAGCCTACAGAGACCGCAAACGCCAACAATCTGTGGAACCAGTATCGTGACAACATCAAAGGGGTAGCAGAAACCACCATAGGCTACCAGCCACCACCCAAAAACAGCCATTGGTATGATGATAAATGCGTGCGTCGGAAAAAGGTGACATGAATGGCACACATGCAAGCACTGCATCGCAAAACAAGGACAGCGAGAGAAGAGTATCGAGACAGAAGAAGGGAGGAGAAGAATATCCTGCGTAAGAAGAAAAGGGCCCACGCAGCCTCCCAGCTCAAGGATATCGAAGAGTCCCGCGATAGGAACAATATCAGGATGTTTTTCAAGAAAGCCAAATAACTGGCAGCTGGCTTCAAGCCCGGAACGCAGGCTCTTCGAAACAGTGAAAGGAACCTAGTCACCGAAGCACAGGGAATAGTAGATGTATTTAAGCAGCTACTTAATGGTCAGGTAGAGAGAGTGATAGGGCATCCAGTCAATGAAGAATCCATCCCCCCTCCTAGTTTTGAAGAGGTCGGCTCAGCTATCAAAAAGCTGAAGAACAACAAGGCCGCCGGCTCTGATGGTCTACCAGCAGAGCTTTTCAAACATGGTGGTGATGCTTTGGTAGGGTGCATGCACCAAATCATCAACCAAGTATGAGTGGATGAAGTCATGCCCGATGACTGGACTATCAGCTCTATATGCCCCATCTTTAAGAAAGGCGATCCTATGTCTTGTAAGAAATACCGAGGCATATCCCTGCTTAATTTCGCATATAGGATCCTATCCAGTAACTTCGAAGTGGTTAAGGAGTTTACCTACCTCGGAATAAATACCAACTCCGAAGACGAAGACTTACCCTAGGTAACCGCTGCTACTTCGGTTTGGCGAAACAAATGGGTTCTAAACTCTTAACTCGGAAGACGAAATATATGCTCTACAAAACTTTGATCCTGTCAGTTCTGCTGTATGGAGCCGAGTGTTGAACGATAAGCAAGAAAGCAGAGCAGATATTGAACGCTTTCGAAAGAAAAATTCTTCGACGACAAGGAAGACCGAACCTCCGTTTTAAGGATCAAGCTATCACGAATGCCAGAGCGCTTGGTCTAGACAACTGGAAACAGCGTGCCCGGGATCGAAGAGAGTGGAAGTCTACCGTGTCTCAGGCAGAGACTCTTCGGGAGCCCATTAAGTAAGTAAATAAGTATATATAGTCCAATCTTTGGGACAAGATGCACATTTTGCTAGTTTTGTTTTTTGCACAAAAGTTTTTTTTTTTTTTTGGGCAAAGTCAAAGCGGTACAACTTGCCCCATTGGGGGCTGATTGTTCCGTTGTTGAGGCAAGTTATTCTAGTCACATATTTCATTACCTTAAATCTAATTAGTATTAAAAAAGAAACCGAAATTTCATTCAGTCAAATTTATCCAGAGCTCATCTTTGTTACCACAACAAGCAAGTGACGATTTCAACATGCATTCAGAAATAAATAAAGAATAGGATCATCATCTTCATCGGTCTCTGAACCGCTTGGATAAACATTTTCATACCGAATCCTAAGGGTATATAGTATGTATTAAGTTTGGCACAAATGTACATAGTTTCTACAATAGAGAAATAATCGAGATAGACCCTATAAAGCATATATGCATGCATGTATGTATATTTTTAATCAGTATCAACAGCGAAATCCATTGAGCCATGTCAGTCTGTATGTACTACTTTTCAACTCCCAGCGATATTATAAACGAAATCACAAACATCTAATTACTTTTCGGAAATTAAATGTGACTGGATAGACAAATATCAATAAAAACTTGAAAACATCTATGTATGAGATATGTTCCTTCCGTTCTTAGGTGAATTTCAAGTGCGGTGGACGTACTCGTATACTCGTAGGTAGTCAAATTACTAGCACTCGCAGTAGCTAGAATTGTAGAAGAAAAAAGGATTCGAATTTCGGTCATAAAAAGGCCATAAAACCGATCCCACCACCCAAATTTCAAAATATTTTGAAATCCATCCAACAGCTTGATAGCCTTCGGTTTCTTGAGTAAACATCATAAAAATGTTCCTCGAAATTGATCGGTCGACAGTAGCCCTCCTAGCAGGCAGAATTTTAGAAGAAAAAATTAAAAAAGGTCGAATTAGGGTAAAAAAAGGAAAGTCATAAAACCCATTCGAGGTCCCAAACATGAAAAATGATCTGAAATCCATCAAACAGATGGATGGAAAATCGTTTCTAGCGTTCACACACATCAAATTTAGAGTCATCATACAAATTTGACGAAAAATTTGATAATGTGAACGACCCTAATCCGGTTACAGCGAAAACTTGGGTTGAAACTCAATCTATTTTCAATCCAATCTCTCAATCCGGTCATATAAACGTGGTAATAATTTCGATTTACGTCGTTTCTTGAAATGCACATAATCTAATAAATTTATAATTTAATTTTCGTTATGACGTTATATCCAGGCCTTCCTGTATATGGTCTATGACATTACAGTCATCAGCTATAGTCCGTTCCAAATCACTTGTCATTTTCTCTTAATGTTCTCTGTTCTTTTAAGGGCCAACCATAATAGTAGGAAGCCCATAATAGGAGTATGTGAACGGCAAGGACTGTCAGAAGCGATTGTTAAAGTCAAGTCATTTTGCTTGTCATTTCTGTGTTGTTTTCAGTGAAATTAATTTAATTGAGAAAATGAATTATACACAAATGCAAATGCACTTACCTTACACATAAAAACGAAATTCCTTTGTGTATGAAGCTCAAATTACAAAAAAACACAGCCGTCAACAGCTCAAATGTCAAATTGTCGTACGAAAGAGCGAATTGATTCGCTCTTTCGGAAGTTAGCAAAAGTGAACGAAAACTGAACGAAACGAAGCAAGAAGCTATTATGGCCCTACAATACAATTTGTTTGTATTCGTACAGTTTCGTACAACCACGTCCGAATCCATTCGACTATTATGGTTGAGCTTTTAAATTATAGGCAAAGGAATCGTCTGCACTTTCTCTATTTCGTTTGAATTCTGATGATCACACCATTTTTTTAGTTTTTCTTTTTTAGTTCAGAACAGAGCTCTGAACAGAGCCTGAACATGTCGAGCGCGCTCTGAACGGAGCACGCTCTAAACGCTCTGATATATTTAAGAAACACGATTGAGCAGTACCTGTCATATGACTGCAAAATTAATCGACCATTCGTGCTTTTTGTCTTCTTAAACACTAAAATAGCGTTTATACACAAATAAAGTTTTCATTTAATTATTAACTACTAATAATTAATTAAAAACAAAGCCTCGAACTCCATTTCAATTGTTTTCGATTTCGTTTTCTCATTGCTTTACCCCCTGTTAAACGTCAAATTCACTGTGCTCGGGTTTTGCTCAGGATGCTCAATCAATTCATGCTGAGCTGATAGAGCGCGCTCTGAGCACGCTCTAAACGAAAAAAGAAACACGAATCGAGTGCTCTAAGCGCTCTGAACTAAAAAAGAAACACAAACATTTTTTTTGACAACTCAGGCTCTGCTCTGAACTAAAAAAGAAAAACGACTATTAACGATCCTGATCAGTAATTGCCCGTACTCGGAGCAGTGCTGCCAGACATTTTTCAAGAAAAATACCACATGTTGAATGAAAATTTACCATTCCCACCAAAAATTTCCCACACAAGTACAAATGACTTTCAAAGTCAATAGAGTACCACAAAAAGCATGAAACGGAAATTAAAACCACAAATTTAACGAAACAACCACAACACATTAATACATCACAAAACTCCGCAACTTCCAACCAGCACGATTGGAGTCACTTCCTCTTGTTGTCTTTAGCTCCCTTTGACATAAACGTTTATTTACCTAGTGCCTAGAATACGAAAAGTGCCCAGTGCCTAGAATAGTAATTGCCACAAAACAATAGTATAGATCGCTTCGCATAAGTACAATCACCAAATATGTGAGATCACCGAAATTAACCCTTTCAAGTTATGGGATGAATTCACTATTGCAGTGAAAATAAGCGAGTCAATAGAATTTCCCTTTTTTGTATGGAAATCGAAAAATATTACCTTTTTACCAGAACTTGAAAATTGAAGTTGAAATTTAACACGAAAAGGTAAATTTACCACGATCTGGCAGTACTGTCTCGGAGCAGAAATGCGAAATTCTTTCGTATTTTTTCGGGTAAATAAGAGAAAATCGCTGTGTAAGAGAAATCGTGCGAAGAGAAAGTGACAAGTGATTTGGAGCAGACTATAATTGAGTTTCCACTTGTGTGAACTAATGCCCAAATCACAATGTCGCGTGCGTGCGTGCGTCCGTTGTGTCCTTCGTAGGTACTTTACGATATTATTTGTCACAACGCACGCAAGTAAAATTTGTTAAACGAAATGTCGCGTTGTGGAGGCAGGGTTGCCGCTGAAAAATTTCAAATAACCGCCCAGAGCATTAAAAGTGTCCCCACTGAATTATTTGCAGAAGTAAAGATCGACATAATGAAAATATCGTTTTATCCTATTAACAGAAGCAATTATGGATTAAACCAATACAAACTATAAGATAAGCATAAAGGCAGCACTACTAGTATTTATCCTTTTCTTAAGTAATTACTGATATGAAACAGATTTTGTACCCGGCGTCCATTATGGCAAAGGAAATTCCAAATTATTGTCACTTTTTTATGAACATAAACTTTTGCTACTTGCTCGTCAAAAGCTAAGGAATTTCCCAAACCAATAGCAGAGTTATAAAAGAATGCATTCTTTTAGAAATGCATTCGCCGAATTCATAAAAAATTTTAATGAAAACTTTAATTCACTATTCTTTTCAAGTCAGTCAGACATTTTTGGACGAGATTCAATTTTTGAGGTAGTAAAGATACTGTGGTGTTTGAAACGTGAAGGAGATGTTAAGACATCAAAACAAAACAGAAGCGGGTAAAATTTCTTAACCAAGATAACGAGACTCAACATCGTCTAATGACTTACATAAACTTTATTTGTTGCGAAACATTTTAAGGTTTTGAAACAGATACATTCGTACATATTAATGAATTCCAAAAATTTCAATTGAATTCACTGACTTCAACTTATTTCAGGTGAATTCACTAAGGACTTCAACGAAATATGTGAATTCGATTGACTTCCAAAATGATTTCAATTCAGTGTTTGTTAAATACTGAATGCATTATGATTTCAAAAGAATGGCGAATTACTTTTTTTAAATGGACTTCAAATCATTTCTACACTGAGTTACAAAAAAAGTGGTGCAATGATACTTTTTCGTATGTTGTTATTATTTTGGTAATATGCCGCTATGTTTTTGCCGAGCTTTATTTTTTTCTAGTGGGTTACTGGTTTAATGGTTTATTTGTTTGTAATTTCTTTTAATTTTCTTTGTGATGTGCACATCGTATTGAAGAAAACCGTGTTGTATTCTTGTTTTCCTACAGACGTGAGACATATGTACCAAAATTAGCTTCCATGATTCCCGTATGTGTTTTATTAAGTTTATTGTTCTGGATTTGTTTTAATTTGATTGGTTATTAGTTGTTACTGATTTTTGTAAAAAAAAAATATGCAAATAATGGCAGAAGAAGTCGCCTGTGCGCTGGCTTTAGTTGAGGTTGGCCGAAGCGTGCGCTATGCCGATATTATAGGTACCATTGCCATTAAAGGTACAGGGAGACCAACTCCTACAAACGGCGTCAAGGATAAAGGTCGCCCCGGAATAACTACTGCAAGGGATGTGCGATATTTGGTGATTCAAAGTCTTCGGAAACGTCACTAAACAGCAGTTGAGCTGGCTCACAGACTTCGAGCTGTTGGAGGGACAGCTGTAAATGCTCGAACGGTGAGGAGGCGATTAGTAGAAAGTGACCTGAGAGCAAGAAGACCTGCTCGCGTACCGAGACTCACGGTACAACATAAGCGACGTCGACTTGAATTTGTTAATCTTCACCAGGATTGGACAGAGGCCGACTGGGGAAGAGTCCTTTCCACTGATGACTCCAGGTTTCGTCCCCGCTCAACAGATGGACGTAGCAGAGTGTGGGGATGATAAGATGAGAGATACTCTTCGGCAACAGTTGCCCAGCAGGAAAATTTCTGGAGCGGTTCCGTCATGGTGTGGGCAAAAATTTTCATGCGCGGAACAACCGAGCTGTGCATCATGGAAGGATCAGTGACCTCTACTTATTATATCACCAACATTTTGGAGGAATATGTGGTTCTATTCGCACCATTTATGGAGGAAAACTTCTTGCTGATGCAAGACAATGCTAGACAACACGTCGCCAGGTGCGTCACCGAATATTTGCAAGAAGTGGAAATCGACGTGATGGCTTGGCCTGCGATGTGCTTGGACATGAATCCTATTGAACACATTTGGGACATACTGAAGAAAAAGATTGGCATACGACCTGCCCTTCCAGAGACACTCAGCTGATCAAGGAATGGGACAATTTGGACGATACCATCGTGGTCGTTATTTAAAATTGGCCACAGTAGTTTAGCGGTATGACATTGCTCGAGTTGCTGCCAACGATGGTTAGCCTCTTTCTCCGCGTCAGCGTTAATGAGATATTTAAGACGATATTTTTAAGACGCCTTGATGCCTTGATGTCGTTGACGCTTACGCTATTAAGACCAGAGGAGCCTTGTCTGGCTAGTGCGTCAGCCTCACAGTTCCCTGGTATGTCACAGTGACCTGGTACCCAACAAAGGGTGCGGTGATACTGTCCAGATATCTCGTTAAGAGATGCGCGGCAGTCTTTCACTGCTTTGGATCTCGTTGTGCTGGATGCAAGGGACTTGATGGCTGCCTGACTGTCGATATATATGACAATATCCGATGCTGATGACTGTGACTTCGGCTTGAAAAACGCTGCAATAGATGAATATCCAGGTCTTCGGAGAAGACTCCAGCACCGACTCCGTCCTCGGTTTTGGACCCATCCGTGAAAATTGACAGCGATTTGTGGTGCAGGACATCCCGTTGTGTCCATTCCGTTCAGCACGGCGGTGTCACGCTGACCACCTCGGAAGAATTGGGGGTGGGCTGAGCTGCACGACGGTGTCGAGCTTGCGAATTCGTCCGACGGTAGCAAATATACACTTGCAGCATCTTCGATGCAAAGGCTTTGCAAGTACTCCTCCACACGTGAGGTGTTTTCGGAGCTGCTGGCAATGCCAGTTATATCGGGGTTTTTTTAGGTCCGGCCTCGGAATTTTTTATATTTTTGTTTTTGTTTTCTTTTTGTGACATATTAGATTTTGGTCCCATGAGTAGTTAGGGAAAGGGTGGTACGTCCGCCATGCGGACGCGTTATGCGGATAAGGCAAGCGGATCCAGAGTTCGCCAGTTTCTCTGAATACACCGTTCGCTACTAAGCTATTTTTGATGTACCCAGGCCCTCAGCCAAGTTGGTCATCGGCACAGTACGGTTAACACCTTGATCGAGCTCAGGAGGGGAGGAGGGAAAAGTAGGATGTGAGGGACTGGGTAGGGGGGGAGGAGGTGGTTACTTCTTAGTTTTCGAGCCTCCTCTCGCGAATCGTTCATCGTCACGGCGGTACCGAGGGAATGTGATACGTTCCCGATGCCGCACGTACGAATGTGATGCATTCCCGATGTCGTTTTTGGAGCATCTTGAGCTCTTGCTAAGCCAGCACCCACCCATAAAATGCTTATAGCTCAAAGAATCTGTGCGTGAGTTTGATTTCTATTCAACCACCTATGCAAAAAAATGCAAATACATACTTCAAAAAACTGGAAAATTAACCGATTTATTCACTTTTTTTTAAATTTATATTAAATGCAATAAGTAAATTAGCTTAATACTTTATTGCATACCCTTTAATAGAAATAACGGCACTCAATCTTTTATGGATGGCTGGATGCTGTAGGAATAGGGTAGGCACTGACTGGCGTCAACCTGGCGACGTCCAGTGTTGTAACTGTTACTGCGCATCAATTGTGCTTATTTTACCTCCTAGTGGTAGTCAATACGACAGCGGACGAACTCTCTCGATGGAGTCAATGGTGGCGTTAAAGCTTCAAACGGAAGCACAACACTTTATCTGGGCTACTTCGGCATATTCGGAGCTCAGGCCGATAAAGATTTCCAAGAATAAGTCAGGTTTTTGGAAAAGAGATGGTGGCGGATGAGCCCTTATTGGGCCAACGGCAGCGCTCATATCCCCGAAGCGGGATACTGACTTCGGTTTAAAACCGGCCCCTCGTCCTAGGGGTTTCAAAAAATGGAACTGGCCCTCCAGGTTGGGGGTTGTGCCGTCGGGGTAACTTCCTTACCACGTAAAAAAAATTTAGTTATGAGAGAGACACAAGCCTCGGATAATGGACCTCCTCATTTAATACCACGACCCGGAACGTACACGGACTATGACAAGAGTATGCACCTGGAACGTACGTACACTGTACACTCCTGGTGCTATTCAAAAACTTGAATCTGTCCTCACGCGGTACAAGGCAGATATTACCGCGATCCAGGAGATACGATGGATAGGATCAGGTATGCAAAAACGGAAAAATTGCGACATTTATTACAGCTGCCACAAAAGACTGCACATGTTAGGATGCGGATTCGTCATGGGAAATCGGCTACGCTCAATGATAATTGACTTTAAGCCGATCAGCGATCGCCTGGCTGTGATCCGCATCAAGGCTACATTTCAAAACATCAGCATAATATGTGCACACGCCCCTACCGACGAAGCTGAAGACTCTATCAAACAGGAGTTTTATGACCTCCTGGATGGAGCCTACGGAGCCTGTCCGGAGTATGATGTCAAAATCATACTCGGGGACTTCAATGCCAAAATCGGTAAGGAAAACATCTTCGGCGGATTAGTTGGAAAGCACAGCCTCCACGACACGACAACAGACAACGCCTTCCGGCTAATCGATTTTGCAGCTCGTAATACGAAACAGCAACCTGGCGCTCTCCAGATGGTCGAACCGCCAACCAAATCGACCACGTGCTAATAGATGCGAGGCACGCATCCAACATTCTGAATGTGCAAGCGTTCAGAGGGGCAAACGTCGACTCTGACCATTTTCTTGTTGCA
This sequence comes from Xylota sylvarum, assembly GCA_905220385.1. Taxonomy (NCBI): domain Eukaryota; kingdom Metazoa; phylum Arthropoda; class Insecta; order Diptera; family Syrphidae; genus Xylota; species Xylota sylvarum. The sequence goes on from LR999959.1 coordinate 41,089,159, forward strand.
GCTAACTTCAGAGCTCGACTATCCAATGAGAAGAAGCTGCAGATCGCCCAAAAAAAGAAATTCAACGTTGGAAGCCTTAGCACGTCTGGAGTAGCCAGAGCCTACAGGGAGCGCCTGAGTGAGAGACTCTCCGCTGTGCATTCACCATCCACAAACGCCAACAATCTGTGGAACCAGTATCGCGACATCATCAAAGGGGTAGCAGAGACCACCATAGGCTACCAGCCACCACCCAAAAAGAGCCCTTGGTATGATGATGAATGCGTACGCCGGAAAAAGGTGACAGAAAATGCACACTTGCAAGCGCTGCAACGCAAAACAAGGGCAGCGAGAGAAGAGTATCGAACCAGAAGAAGGGAGGAGAAGAAGATCCTGCGTAAGAAGAAAAGGGCCCACGCAGCCTCCCAGCTCAAGGATATCGAAGAGTCCCGCGATAGGAACAACATCCGGATGTTTTTCAGGAAAGCCAAGCAACTGGCAGCTGGCTTCAAGCCCGGAACGCAGGCTCTTCGAAACAGTGAAGGAAACCTAGTCACCGAAGCACAGGGAATAGTAGATGTATTTAAGCAGCATTTCCAGCAGCTACTTAATGGGCAGGTAGAGAGAGTGATAGGGCAAGAAGAGAACCCGCATCCAGTCAATGAAGAATCCATTCCCCCTCCTAGTTTTGAAGAGGTCGGCTCAGCTATCAAAAACCTGAAGAACAAGGCCGCCGGCTCTGATGGTCTACCAGCAGAGCTTTTCAAACATGGTGGTGATGCTTTGGTGGGGTGCATGCACCAAGTCATCAACCAAGTGCGGGTGGATGAAGTCATGCCCGATGACTGGACTATCAGCTCTATATGCCCCAACTTCAAGAAAGGCGATCCTATGTCTTGTAAGAACTACCGAGGCATATCCCTGCTTAATGTCGCATATAAGATCCTATCCAACGTACTGTGTGAACGTCTGAAGCCTTTCTGCAGCACACTAATCGGCACATACCAGTGTGGCTTCCGGCCCGGCAGATCGACGATCGACCAAATTTTCACACTAAGGCAAATTTTGGAAAAGACCAACGAATTTCAAGTCGAGACTCACCATCTCTTCATCGACTTTAAAACCGCATATGATAGCATTCATCGTCTTGAGCTCTACAAGGCGATGGCCGAATTCGGGATCCCGGCTAAACTGATCCAGCTGTGCCGCGTGACGCTGGATAACACGCGGTGCAACGTGCAATTCGGCAACAGTTCCTCTGAACTATTCTAAACATGCACCGGATTTCGGCAAGGGGATGCGCTATCATGTGACTTCTTCAATCTTGTGCTGGAACAGATAGTGCGCAGGGCAGGTGTAAACACGGAAGGCACTATCTTCAACAAATCTGTCCAGTTGCTGGGATACGCAGACGACATCGACATCATCGGTCGCTCCCAGCGCGCCGTGTTAGAGGCTTTTACGGCAATTGAAGAAGAGGCGAAACGTGTTGGCCTTGAAGTGAATGAGGACAAAACCAAATACATGTTGTCAACAAACAAAGAAGCATCTGTCCACCTGTTGGCAACAGTAACTTCGAAGTGGTTAAGGAGTTTACCTACCTCGGAGTAAATATCAACTCCACGAATGACAACTTAGTGGAGATTCGACGAAGACTTACCCTAGGAAACCGCTGCTACTTCGGTTTGGCGAAACAAATGGGGTCAAAACTCCTAACTCGGAAGACGAAATGTTTGCTCTACAAAACTTTGATCCTGCCAGTTCTGCTGTATGGAGCCGTATGGAGTGCTGGACGATAAGCAGGAAAGCAGAGCAAATACTGAACACTTTCGAAAGAAAAATTCTTCGTCGGATATTCGGTCCCGTATGCGAGGAGGGCGAATGGAGGAGAAGATATTACCGCGAACTCTATGAGCTGTACCAGGATGTGGATGTAGTCCAAAAAGCCAAAACACGTCGACTACACTGGCTCGGCCACATCGAGCGAATGGACAATAATGCTCCAGCAAAGAGGATCTTCGAATCACAGCCCCCAGGTTCGAGAAGACAAGGAAGACCGAACCTCCGTTTTAAGGATCAAGCTATCGCGGATGCCAGAGCGCTTGGTCTAGATAACTGGAAGCAGCGTGCCCGGGATCGAAGAGCATGGAAGGCTGCTGTGTCTCAGGCAGAGACTCTTCACGGGTCGGGAGCCCGTTAAGTAAGTAAGTAATCTTTTGGGCATTGCGTCAACTAGCGATACCAATAAGTCCGGAGATATTTGGTCTCATTCTGACTTTATTCGTGCTATCAGCTCAGTACAATTCAATGGCTTTCGCTGCCTTATCTCGAGATCTACAAGATTCCATAAATTGTCTATGGGATTGACGCGCTGGCCACTCCAAAACACCAACATTCTCCTTTTCCAAGAAACTTCCCACCAACCGGCTGGTGTATTTTGGGTCATTATCGTGTTGAAATAAGCTGTCTTCAGGCATATTCGACCGCAAATGTGGAAGCTTATGATTTTTTAGTATTTCCTGATACATTTAAGCATTCATCCAACCGCTTACTTGACACAATTGACCCATTCCTTGACGTAAGGATGAACCTTAAAAAGCCTTCTCGGAAATTTGATGAATATTTTAGATTGCTTAGCCCACACCATTACTGATCCTCCCTCATGTTTTATTCTCGGAACTTGATATCTGTGGCTGTACCTTTGTCCCGGGGGCCTTCGCACATAGAGCATGCCATCTCGCTTGGCCAATGCATGTGGCGCTTCAAAAAATCTAGCCGTTTCTTCCTATTGATGGAACTGATGTACGGTTTTTTAGCTGGTTGTCTTACATACAGTTCCGACTCTCTCAATCGTAACCTAACTGTATGTACTCCAACGTTGACCTCCAAATGTTTTAATGAACGTAGTCAGTAACATCTTCACAAAACAAGACTTGGCTAACACCATAAAAACCTCTCTGAGAAAAAAAAACAGCTAAACGATTGGACCCAATACCATCATCATTACAAGGAAATCAATTGCGATAAATCCCATCCTAGATACCATAACCTTCCGAAATCCAAAATAACAAACTTTGTCCGTCTTAGGCTTGGGCATACTGCAGCCACCCACGAACATCTCCTCACCAATCAACTCCCTTCGTTATGCAACACCTGCAATGTAACACTAAATCTAGAACACTTATTAAAAAACTGTACAATATCCAAAAATCACTTAAAAGACTCAAATACATATGAAATTCTTAGAACTCCCAATCTTATAAACATTGAAGTAGTAGACAAACTCTTATCTAATCTTAAATGTAAAATTTGATCTCGTTAATTAACTTCAGAGCTTATAGTCCTCGCAGCTTGGCTCTCTATGTCTTACCAGGTTACTTTTAAGTACCTGTTATTATATTTAAATAAATAAATAAACATCCACGGCAGTCTTCAGTGGTTGGACTTTCACTTGCTTTCTGATTTCACGATCTTGTCGGGGAGTTGTTTTGCGAGGACGCCCACTACCAACTTTGCGATATCCCTTTGTTCCCAATATCGGGATACACTGCGCGAAATTGTTGATGTTGCAACACCAAACTCCAGAGCAATATCCTAGTTGTTTCAAATTATTGGATATTACAATTGATTCACACAAAAAAAGTAGATTTTGTACTTACCTTCGTAGACATATTTGCCATTTCCATTTTTTTTGCTCGCATTAAATTTCTTATTCACGGACCTAATCTAAATTTTCAAACACTAACAGAAGAGCAACTACATACTGCTGCTAAAAATCAAATGTGTACACAATGGAAACAAATATCCCAAGAGGAAATATACTTAGATTGGTTACCGTTGATGTGATCGTTTGCATTTTTTTGCTCGCTACTGTATGTATGTCGCCGTTGACTTGGAAACTTTCTCTTCCATGCTCCCACCAACTATTTACCAGAGCAATTTGAAACTAATTTTCAATCTACGTAATTACACCGAGAGTTCAGTTAACAGTGGAGTATATGTATGTATGTATACCGATAGCTGTTTTTATTTGTTCCGAAAAATCATTAATAAAATGGGAAGGAGCGTTTTATCCGTTTCGTGGTATGGGCACGTTTTTATTAAAACATGTAAGAGAAAAATTGTGTCGTTACATATTGTTTTTATTTTTTTATAACTCTTTAAATACGTTTTTCATAATATGTAAGATTAGGGGAGTTATCATTATAATCATATATAATAAAGTTTTACATATGTGTTAACTTAGATATACATATTTTGATTATACATATTTCTTTATTAAATAACATAAAAGCAATTCTAATTACAATTACCCTTGCTTAAACAAATATGCTGTAACAGTATTCTTATAAATAATTTGCAAAATAAAATATTGTTTTTTTTTTTGTTTGTTTTATGCTATGATGTATTTTTGTTTTATAATTGATGTGAGAATAATATATGTACCTATGAAGAAAATCGTTTAGTGTTCCAATTTAATTAAACAAATATAAAAGGCAATTGGGTGTAATTTTTAAATTTTATTTAAAAATAAAAAAATTAAAACAATAAACTTAGTGCAGACAACATGAAAAAATGTATGTAGGTATGTTGTAATTTTTTGCTTTTTTTTTCGATAATATTTTTAAACAGTTAACAAACTAAACAGTTTATATAAATACATTATACATGATTATGAACGTTACACTAACTATATACCTTTAGTTATCTATCAAACTAGATAAAATAAAACTTTTTAGAACTTATCCTTATACCACTGAATAAAAACTGGCTGAATTGATTATATTAGTAAAAAGTGGCATTAATTTGCTTTTACTCGAATATGTTTATATTTCTACGCAATTTTAGTGTGTACGCAGCATGAAGTGCAAGTTTTAGCATTTTTGTCGTATATTAAGTCTAAGAGAGGTTTTGAAACGAACGAATATGCACATATTCTTCTGTATACATGTATAATATAGTTTGTAAAGCATTTCTTTCTAATTCTCACTACTTGGTATAACCGCTGGATATAATTATTAATTAGTACGTTATACGCATAGTTCTTGACGGTACATTTAAAATTAATTTTCATGTTGTCCTTGTATAGTATAGTTAACGAAAAAATTACATATGTACGTAAATATATATGTATGTATGTATGTATATGTAAAAAAAAGCTATCAATTTATTACTTAATCTCGTTCTTCTAGTGTGAAATTATTTTTTCAGTTATTATAATTGCAGTAATAATGGAAATATTCAATCAATCAATAACGTGACAAAATGATATTTTTGTGCTGAATGCTTGAATATTGTAGCAGTTATAACTTTCGCAGGACACTACATGCAATGCTATTGCAATCACCATACCTATCTTTTCATTCTCTACGCACTAGAATAATATTAATAGTAATAATAATAGTAATAATTTATTGCGTACAATCGAAAAATATTTGTTAATTAGATTAGTGAGTAGTAATATAAATATATTTGTTTTTTTTTTCTGTTTTATAATGCGAAAATACATTAGATCTTTCTTTTTTTACCATCTTTCCTTGCTATTTTGCCTTTTTGTAACTACGCTTTGTTATTTTAATACATACTTTTTTTTCTCCACATCTTGAGGAGGAACTTTTATCATTAATTTAATTGTATTTATCTATAAACTAATTTTTAGCCTTAAGGTCTAGTAACCATCATTTTTTCGCACATCTTGAAAACATTCATTCCCCGTTGCTATAGTCCCAAAAATGGTATACATATATGCTTAAACTCACAGCAACGAAATTTCTGTAAATATAAAGAAAAATGTAATCTCGTCGAATAGGTATTGTGAAATATATATTTTAAGGTAAACGATATGTGTAACTGTGAATGCATACGATAGTATATCATATATGTATGTATATTTTAGTAAAAGACTAATTCTGCTGAGTATGATTTCAGTTGAAAATACTTACCACAGTATGACCTTTATTGTGATTGGCGATTCCCATATATGTATGCAAAACTAAATTATCTTAACTACATTACCCTCTTGAATTAAACTACTTAATCTATTGTGAATTAACCTATCTGAACTATTCACTCCTATCGTAGAATACGCCGTATCGGAGATTCACTTCACTCGATCGTTTCACTTTCACTTTCCATATGCATCGTAGAATACGCCGGGTAAACTACATTACCTATTTAGTATTTCGCATTCGAAGTTGGCACTGTAAAACAACTGTTTTTTTGAAAAGTGACGGCAATTAATGTAGGAAAACAATTTCATATTTGAACTAAGCAACTGATTAATAGTGAAATCGGAAGTGGATAGCATAGCTTTCTACTTAAATGCATTTAATAATAACGATGAAATATCCTGCAATAGAAAAATGCGTGCATTTTTAGGAGGCAATGCAGAATATATTTTGGAACTTCCAGATTCGGCGTAAATATTCTGAAACACAATATTTTATGCATTCTAATGAAAGAATTAATTAATCTTTCAGATTTATTAAAGCATTCCGTTTGAATAAGGCAGCATTTTTATATGTTTTGGATGTTTTAAAAACGAAGATTAATCCAAACGCAAAATCATTTTCACTGTCTCCAAAAAGTACCTCTGGTGGTCGTTTGCAATCGTTCCTTGCTATATCTCGGTTCAGCTTCATTGCATTTATCAATTCTCTAAATTGTTGTTTTTTTGCTGCAATAAAATACATTTTCAAAAAAATTCATACAAAAAAATCAGATAATTTCAGCACGACCTTAGAACAAACACCCAAAAACGCAATGAACTAGCTGCGTATAAGAAACGTGAAAGTTTGTATGGTTAATTTCCGACAAGTGAAACATTCACTTCGAAAGTATTCAACGATCAAAACATGTGAAATTAAGTGAAACGTTCCCCCTTGCGTATTCTACGATAGGGCTGATTGTGAATTAATATGAATTGTCAAAATGTTAATGAAATAAAATGTTGCTCCGGCTTGCATGGATCAGGCATTGAATGGGACGTGGTTTTACCTCTCTCTGCAAGCATATATGTACATATTTACTATAAACTACACAAAATATTTAACAGTGGTGACGAGGATTTCAAAAGATTAAGAAAAATCTTTAAAAAATGACAGATACTGCGCAATTAATTCAATCACTTACAACTGCATTGCAGAGTATACAAGTATCCATCAGCGCACCTAACCTACACTTCGATCAGTTCAACGAACAGGAGGAATCATTTCCCAATTACATCAAAAGACTAGAAAATTACTTGTCTCTGAAAAGCATCACTGACACCACAAAAAAGCGGCAAGTATTAATCAATTATATTGGAGCTAAATATTACCAGCTTTTGTCCAACCTCACAGCACCAGATGACCCAGGCGCGAAATCATACGACGAATTAATTTCGCTTCTCAGAAATCATCTCAGTCCCACACCCAATAAAATCACTGAACAACACAAGTTTTTATTGAGATTGCAGCACGAAGGCGAACCGGTGGCTCAATATTAAGCGGAGTTGAAGAATCTAAGTGCACATTTCAATTTCAAATGTAATGCATGACAGAAGTCAACCCTGGATACGCACCTACGTTCGCAGTTCATTCGAGTGTTGAGGGACTCAGATATTAAAGAGAGACTGCTGCGAGAAACTAACATGTCGATGGAGAAAACGATTGAGTACGCACTCGCGATGAGGCATCAAAAGCGGGAAGTCGTTCAATGCAAATTGTACACCAAATGCAGACAAAGGGGACAGGTCGGACAAACAAATTCGAGAAAATTATGCACCATCAGAAAGCGAACAAGTCGCATTCAAAAGATTGTAAAATCGTATGTTATAGATAGACAACCATAGAGCAAATAAATGTCTTTTGCAAAAAGTGTCGTAGTAGTAGTCACGTGGCATCGGTTTGCATTAAATCACAATCGCGTCCGAAAGAGACAAACATACACGTAGTAGAAGCAAACGATAGCCCATACGAACTAAATGCGCTGACTACAGTGCATGCGATAGGTTTGCACCAAAATATGGACAGAACAAACGATAAATACTATATTACACTGAAGATAAACGGCATATCTTTCGACATGGAATTCGACACCGGGGCAGCAATATCAGTAATGAATTATGACACATTCGTGTCTCACTGGCCAAATGCAAAAATATTACCTACAAACATACTGCTAAAAACGTACACTCATGATATCTTCCCAGCTTCGGGGAAATATTAGTGGAGTATAAGAAGAGGAAGATCACATGTAATTTATACCTAGTAAAAGGACAATTTGACACACTATTAGGACGGGAATGGGTAAATGCATTAGGTTTATTGCAGATTAATAAATTAAATACTTTACAGGAAAAGATATTAACCATTCGAAGCAACTTTTATAAGAGCAATATGAGGATGTTTTTGAAGCAAATCGCAACGGTGGCAAATAAAAAAGGGGTTTTGAAGTTATGCGAAGGTACTACGTCCATTTTCGTAAAGCCCAGGCCAACACCATATGCAATCAGACCTTTAATTGAAGATGAGATTGCAAGACTAGAAAGGGATGGTATTCTTGAGAAAGTTGAACACTCGGATTTGGGAACGCCTACTGTCACAGTCGTCAAGTCAGACAAATCCATACGCCTGTGTGCGGATTATAAGGTGACGTTAAAAAAATGCATAGTTAACGATAAGTACCCCATTCCGAAAATAGATGAACTGTATCAGAAACTTAAATACGGAGAATATTGTATTAATAAACTCATGTTTGGCGTCAAGACGGCACCTAATATTTCGCAACGATTCATGGATGAACACATAATCAATGACTTGGACGGCACGGCCTGTTTCTTCGATGACATCATAGTGATGGGCAGGACTATCGATGAAGCTTATCATAGGTGTATTCTCCTACTGAATAAATTGCGAAAATTCAATCTACATCTAAATAACTCCAAGACCAAGTTGTTTGAAAGGAGTGTCAATTATCTTGCAACATAAAATAAACAAAGAGGGGCTGCACAAAACTCACGAGAAAATTGATGCAATATCTAGAATTAAACCACCTACTGATTTACTCCAAGTACGCCACTTTGTGGAAACTGCATCCACTCTATAAACTTTTAAGAAAGGAACAAAAATTCGTTTGGACACCAGAATGCCAACAATCATTTGAAAACCTGAAAAATTAAATCGTGAGTGAGAACGTGTTGGTGCCATTTGACGAAAAATTGCCATTAATATTAGCTACAGACGCTTCGCCAGTAGGATTCTCGGCGGCACATTCTCATGCGACACCAAATGGGGAAAGACCTATAGCTTCGCATAATTCTCCATATAAAGGCATGGAAAGTGAACTGATGCTCCATGATGGATGCCTCTACAGAGGAACAAGGATTATAATACCTTCCACACTACGTTCGAAAGTTCTGAGGGAACTACACTCCGCAAATGTTGGCATAATCAAGATGAAGGCTTTAGCAAGGAGCTACTGCTATTGGCCCAGAAGCGATCGGGACATTGAAGAACTAGCAAACGGTTGTCGTGATTGTGCGAAAGTTCAAGCTGAGCCGAATAAGGTTGAGACACATCCGTGGGAGGTACCACAATTTCCTTGTCATAGCTTACATATTGACTTCGCGGGGCCGTTCATGGAATTTTAGTTCTTAGTGATTGTTGATGCGAAAACAAAGTGGCCGGAAATATTTCCAATGAAGCGAATTACCAGCTTCCATACAATTCGCGCCTTAAGAGAGACCTTTGCTAGGTTTGGTATCCCTGGAACTATTGTTTCGGACAATGGAACTAATTTCACATCCAAGGAATTCAAGGACTTCTTAAAATCAAATGGCATAGTGCATAGGCTCACGTCACCATCGGCACCCATCGACAAACGGGCAAGCGGAGCGGTTTGTTCAAATCTTAAAGAACGGACTACGTTCATCGAGAAACGATGCAGGTGATCTTCATTCGAAAATACATCGTCTACTTCTCCAGTATAGGAAGATTCCTTCCATAATTACGGGGAAAACCCCATTCGAGATGTTGCTCAAATTTAATTTACGAACCAGATTAGACCTTATTAGACCTTCACACACGGATATGACGGAAACCCCTGAATGCAATCGCAGCTTTCAAATTGGAGACCTGGTACAAGTTCGATACTATCAAAACAAAGAGTGTAAATGGAAGTTTGACAAAGTGACGTTGATGGTATGTACATCATGCCGGAGACACATCGATCAGATGAGAGCCACACTTATTGAAGGTAATGTTTCGGATTATGTTAAATTTCAACTTTTAGATCATTCTCGGACAACGGTGACTAACCTTCATGATGGCAAAAACCCAAATTATACCAAGAAGGAAGAAGTAGTAGTTTCAGCTGTTGTCGATAAACTTCCAACTCAGTCGGAACAAAACAGCCCACCGACTTACATAATAGAATAGAACATTGAAAAGGAATTGTGAATTAATCTATCTGAACTATTGTGAATTAATATGAATCGTCAAAATGTTAATGAAATAAAATGTTGCTCTGGCTTGCATGGATCAGGCATTGAAGCGGACGTGGTTTTACCTCTCTCTACATACATATACATATTTACTACAAACTACACAAAATTCAAGTCTTCTTTTTCTTGTACATGAGGCCGAATAAAGTGGGCGTGTCATTCTGCATTTTTGATGGAATTGGCAAAATTGAACTATCTGGGAGATTTTACGAATTCTTTCTTTTTGTAGAAACGCACTCATAAAATGGGCGTGGCTATATTTGGTATAGAGAACTTCAAGGCCTATTAATTTTGTTTTCACAATTTTTTTAAGATTCCTTTTTGAATTTAAAAAAGAATTATTTGTATCGTACCCACCTAAGATATTAATTTTGGGCTGGAGAAATAGCCGAGAAACAGCCAATTTGTAAAATTACCGTTATACGTAGTATATTGAGCAAAACGGGATGTGGCATCTAATAGTATATGCATAAATTAACTCAGGCATAAAATTTCATCAAAATCGTTAGAGCCGTTTTCGAGAAAAACCATTTTTAGTGAAATCGGCCCTTAAAGAAAGTACCCTTTACATTGATCCCAGTTCTGATTTATGGCGCTGAATCTAAAGCGGATGAAGTTATCTTCAGTCGCTTCGAGAAAAAGATTCTTCGTAAAATGTTCGATCCCGTTTGCGTTGACAGTCTTTGGAGGACGAGATTCAACAACGAACTATACGAGCTGTACAGCGACGTCGACATCTTAAAAAAACTGTGTATTAGTCGTTTGAGATGGCATGTAGAGGTGAACCTGGGCCTCAACCAACAAACCTCTCCAGTTATCCCGGTGCTTAACTGGTCACCTTCTACTTGTGCGCATCTCCTAAGGCGAGGTCTTCCTCTACTGCGTTGTCCCTTTGGGTTTGATTAGAAGACTCTGCGGCTGATCAAGGTATTATATACAGAGTCTCCTTAAATCTTCGGTATAGTGCTCTACTACTCAATTGCCTTCTCAGCCCAAAGAAACAGCAATTACACCAAAAAAAAAACAGGTTTATAGGGATATCCAATACTGAGCCAGGGTGATGGAAAACAGTTGGTGCCGGATAAATCCTGAATGGGCCAACGACAGCGCTCGTATTTCCGAAGCGGGTTACTGACTCCGAAAAATCCGGCCCTTTGTCCTAGGAGTATAAAAGGGAACTGTCTCTCCAGGTTGGGGGCTGTGCGCCAGGGTAACTTACTGGCCACGAAAAAAAAAACCCCGGCAAACGAAATAAGGATAACGACGTTTGGATCTGCACGTGGAATGTTCGGACCGGTCCCTTAACAGGCCACGTACAGCCAAACAATTAGCAGAGGTCCTAGACTGTTATAATGCAGATATCAATGCCATCCAGAAAGTGCGATGTGACATTTACTATAGTGATTGCTATAGAGAACAGAATCAACGAATCATTACTATGGAGAACAGAATCGGATGCGCATTTGTCATAGTGGCAGACTTAGGCAAGAAGTCTTGAGGTGAGCGAACGTCTTATGACAATCCGCATTAAGGCTAAATTCTAATATGCGCTCATGCCCCCACAGAGGACAAGGACGTCGCCACCAGAGAATGTTTCTGGACAAAACATATCCGCAATGTCCTAAGTATAATGTTAAAATGCAGCGCTACAAAAAAGGACGAGGGTTGCTCGTGAGCTCTACGAGCAGAAGAGACGGGAGGAACATCGGTTTCTCCGAAAGAAGAGAAAAGAGCACGAGTAGTGCACGATCTGTACGGAAGTTTTACCAATAGGTAAACAGAAGGTCAAGCCATCAAGACCCGTACAGAAAGCTGTATAGATGAAGAAGGAAACCTTGTTGTAGTCACAGTCGGTGCTGAGAATATAGAAAAACTTCTTCTGCAGACTGTATAATGGCGACGAAGACCAACCTCACGCTGTTAGGCAGAATGAATTCAGTCTAGACGATGATAGCCAAAACTTTCGCCCACCTGACCAAAACGAAGTGAGGATAGCAATATCCGAGCTTAAATCCAACAAACTTGAGCTAGAGAGCATACACCATTGCCCGATAAACAAAAAAGGAGACCCGCACAATTGCGCCAATTACAGAGGTATTAGTCTCCTCAACATCGCGTAGAAGATCTTATATGTCATCTTGTGTGAACGTCCGAAACCCTTCGCCAACAAGCTGATTGACCCCTATAAGTGTGGTTTCAGACCAGGAAAGTCCACCATTGATCAAATTTTCACACTTCGGCAAAAAACTCAAGTCTAAATCGATACTCAGCGGGCTGTCACCGCCACGTTCGCGAATATTGAAGCGGAAGCTGTCAAAATTGATTTACCAACACCTTGGTAGAAATAAAACGATGAATAACTTTGGCTGAGACGCATGCATGGACTTTATCGAAAGCGGATGAAAATATTAGCGGTCGTTTCGAGAAAAATTCTTCGTAAAATATTTTGGGTCGAATTGCGTTGACGGGCTTTGGAGGAGGAGATTCAACGATGAACTATAAGAGCTGTACAGCGACCTCAACATAGTCAAAAAACTGCGCATCAGATGATTGAGATAACTAGGACATGTATAGCGAATAGGCAGTAGCTCCCCGGTCCGCGGATTTTTCGCAGAGTAGAGGAAGACCTTGGTTTAGGTGTCGCGGACAAGTAGAAGTGGAACCCAACCAACTTACAGTCCGCAACTGGAGGCAGTTAGCTATGTAGCAGTAGTGGTTAGTCTGCATGTGTGTGTGTGTGTGTGGTTTTATGCGCAGAGAAACATGACCATGCATTGGGTTTAAGGGTGTGCTCTCTTTTAGACCACAAGGTTAAAAAAGTGGGCTATACTAACATCAAGTTAGACTACGGAGCGTGGGGTTCGAGATTCGATCCCCAAATTCCAAAAGTTCTTTCACGGTTCTAACTTTTGCGAGTATAACTGTTATGAAAAAGCTTCTCAAATACTAAATTGCCTTTTGAACACGGCATTAAACAAAACAGTAGGTACCCTCTATTAGTGTAAAGAAAAAAATATTGTACAATCCAAGAGATCCAATGATAAGAATTGGAGTAATGTATACATACGTTTATAATTACTTATTACTTTCAAAAAACACACGAGCAACGTCGGGATAGTCAACTAGTACCTCATGTATACTCGTGGCATCCCCATCCCTGCCATCTCAACAACAGATCAAACGATAGAAGACGTGCATTGGACAGGGTAAATGAATGCACAAGGACAAAGGATTTTTTGCCCGAAGAGCCAATGGATTGGTCACACCCACACCACGGCGTAAAACCAACTCTATTGCGAAACGTGGAAACATGCGAAACAAGCAGTGGAATTCATAGAGGACATAGTTTTCTGGATAACAGCTAACAATAACAGCAAAAACAACCACTATGAACTGGAGGAGGAAATCAATAAAATAACAAGACTGTAGAGCTGTGCGATAGAAAACGTCAATACCTCTCGCTACTATATAAAAACGAAAACTTCAACATCAAAATAAATGACACCAACATATAAAAAAGTGACTGAGTTAAATACCTGGGAATGTATGTATGTACATCGATTACAAATTAACATCGGAAAATTACATCGACCAAACAGTTTAAAAAGTGCAAAAACGGATCTACACACTGAGAAAACTGACCGTGGTGAAGTGGACCAGCTCCCTAAGCACAGTTAACAAGAAATACAGCGTATACATCAAACCACTTATACTATACAAGAGCGAGGCCCTCATAACAGCAAAACCAACAGCGCAAAATAAAATCCTGAGAATAGTTTCGGGCGCCGTAAAAACAACGAAAACAAATGCGCTTAGATTATACACAAAAAAATTAAATATCCAAACTTCAACCATCTACCACATTTTGGAAAACACACCCATCACTCGCCACAAAATAGACTCCCTATGCGAAGAAATGAAGTTACGATACAAAACCGACTCATAAATAGCACAAGCCAATCCAACAGAATTTCAAACAGCTGAAAACTAAACGACCATAGACAATATTAGGGAAAATATCCCGCTAGGAAAAGACAACACTACAAGGCATAATTAAAAGAGCACAAGGCATCCAGAGAGGAGTGATTTTAATAGACTAAAAATCAGTAATCGAAGCGATAACATAAAACGTACAACCAACAGACCGAATAATTGCGGACATTAAACAAAAACCCAGATTTTTCAAAGGACAAACAAAAACAATTATTCTACCATACCGCAGAATAAAGGCAAACAGCATACAAGCATTCAAAAACAAAGACATAAATGAACACCGAACAGCAACCACAGGAGAAAATGGGAGCAAATTACAAAACTTGAAGCAAGAAACCAACAACTACCAAAGAACCATGAGGTAGCTACGCTACGGCGGACAGTGTGCACCCTTCCAACTCAAACCAACAAATGAACGAGGACCACCTGATGACATGTACAAACCTATGTATCAACAGGAAGCAAGAGGGAAAAAGAATTGATCTTCAACCCACAGCCATTGGAAAAAGATAGAAAAGTGGAATTCACTCACTCAGTCAGGCATAAAAGTGGGCCGTCCTAACCATACATAGCGAAGAAGAGTCGAGGAGGAATCGAGATTACTGGGGAAGAGCTGGAGTAAGTTTAAACGCATTTCATAAATCCGTAAAAGATGGCACGCAGGCGTTGTTGTTATATATACATACGTATATCGACTGAAGAGTAACCATCGAACCTTATTCAACGATGCATGGTTTCCTGAAATAAACAGTCATAAATCCTAATCTCATCCTAAACTCAAATCCTTTTAAGAAAATCGATGAAAAATGATTTTTAAAGAAAAACCTCCCCAAAAACTGTTGCTTGGGTGAACTGTTTGGAATCTAAATGCCTAAATATTTGGGAAAGACGAAATGTGCGAAATTTGTTGGAAAAACCGAAATGTGCACCTACAGCGCCACCTGTTTTCTTTTTTGCTAAACCTCCGCGTAGCAATTACGAACAAACCCGCAGAAGGAAGTATCCAATTTGGTCCAGCCGTTTTTAAGTTCTAAGCATCCAAACAAACCACGATATATTTTTATATACTTATATAGAGAAGAGATTAGTTAACCATACCTTTATTTTCGTGACTATCAGCATTGACTAGTGTAGTTGTAGTTGCCAATAAGCTATTGTTATTGTTAAAATTCACAGCATTGTTGATATCTTGTGACTCAATACTAAGATCAATTAGTTGATTCGTTGAGGACACATCTTGCAGCATATTGATTTCACTAAAAGCAGACATTAAGGCACAATTTATTGTTGATGTTAGTTGTAAATTAAATTTATATAATTTTTTACTTTTTGTTATTAATATTCTCAATGTGGCCATTTCCATTCGCCACTGAGTTGTGAAGTAGAGCTTCACTACTGGGGAATTCTGGAATTTTACCATTTGTTACGTCAACCAATTGATTCTGTTGTAGGTTTTGTAAATTCTTGGTATTCTCATCAATGATCATAGCGGAAAAACTTTTCATTAAGGCGCTTTCTTTGTCAGTGACGGATTGCTCATACATGGCTTGTGAGTTTTGTGGCTCTACTGTGGTGACACTCTTGTCATTTGAGGCCACAATGTTTTCCTTAGATTCCGATGGCGCAGTAGATGTTGTGATATTTGTCGTAGTCGCTTCGATTTGGCTATTGTTGCCATCGTCAATTACAGTTTTGACTTCAGTCACTGGTGTTTGTACTGGAGGGACTACGTTTTCAGCTTTGGAATTATCACTCTCCTGGAAATATAAATTTTTGTTACAAATCAAAACCAATTCCAAATATTTTTGGTTAATTTTGAAAGTTTCTTAAAGCTGATATCAGCCTGATAAGCTCTAGACAGTTTTATTCCCTATTTCATTGGCTTGGAGTTAAGCGGTTCAAGTGCAAAATCTCGTGTATCGCTCTTCTGCAATAAGTTTTCACACTAAAAACGGCAAAATATGTTGAGCTATAAAGCGATTCGGTTACAAGACTATAGAACTTATATCGTCAAATAAGTGTACTTCTTGATTTTATGGCGGATCTGATAATCTAAACAAACTTATAAAAATCAATAATTTTTCGAACTTGACAATTTAACGACATGAAAGGCAAGCTTCCACAAACACCACTAATGGTGATAAAAACAATTAAAACTACAATAATAGAGTATTTACATAAATGGCAAAGTGAGTTAAATAATGTGATGCGCAAAATGACAAAGGTTTCAGTGCTTTCGTCCTGGTAATTATTATTAAGTAGTACTCTGTTAGGCAAAATTATTCCAGTAATAGGCGAGGGGAACGCATCAAATATCTGAAATACCGTAAACTCACATTTCCTTATGACGATCTTATGTCTAGCAGTACCTATTTAAGACAGTATTGTTTGCGTTTCCAAACTGTATTGTGTCTCGAAGATAAACAAACTGCATTATACGGCTGCTTTCCCAAACGCAGCACTGCCTGCTTTGTGAATCAGCAATCATTCCTAAATGCAAACTCAAAATGATGACACATCGCATAACATTCCAAATTGCATTGTGAACGAATATACTGCGCGAACAAAAGCAATCAGCGCATAGTGAATTAGCACGATGCAAATGATATTTGTTATTGTTACCCATTTTGGATTAGCTTTAAAATATATTTCGTGAATATTCGGTTGTCACCAGCACTACAATTGTTAAGGAAATGATTAATTATCTGAGTTGCAATTAATTTGTTACACATTGTTTCAGATTATTAAAAAATAAATTGTGCGCTTAGCATAACATTCCAAAATTCATGATTCACAACGCAACAGAATGCGCATCGCATCACGAAAGTATCGTGTGTTTGCAGCACCGATGCGTTTTGGTTGAATTTAGGAAAGCTGCCTACATAAAGAAAATAAACCACCGTGCTTCTAAAAAAGTAGTCAATAAATTACCTTTACAGGAGTTGAATTGGGCGTATTTGCAGTTCCTGCCTTTCTGGTTCGGGACATAATTGCTTCGACACGCTTTCTTCTTTCTTCGCGTTCCTTTTCTTCTCGTTTTAAGCGTTCTGCAACTTCAATTCTTAGCTTTTCCGCCTCTTCCTTTGCTTTTTTCTCAGCTTCTTCACGTTCAATCTTTTGTTTTTCCTCTTCTTCACGTTTGAGTCGCTCTTCTTCTTCTCGTTTGTTTGCTTCCTATAAAGTTGTATGTAGTCGTAATTTAAATCTAGTAAAATTAAAAATCTATTTGAATAAGATTCTACCTCAATAGCTTGACGCAATCTCTCTTCTTCAGCCTGGCGCTGTTCTTGGGCTAGGCGAAGAGCTTCCTCCTCAAATTTACGTTCTCTTTCGGCTTCTTCTTCTTGACGTTTTAGTTCAGCCAAGCGTTCCGCTTCAACACGTTGACGTTCAAGCTCTGCTTGTCGTTCGGCCTCTTCCCTGGCAAGTCTACGACGTTCAGCTAAAGCTGCCTTTGCTTCTTCTTCAGTAGTGATCTTCGATTTGGCAATCATAGACGCCGACATGTCATTCATATCTTGCTTGTCCGACAAAAGTTGTATTTCACGCACAACTGAACTCTCTTTGCTGTTGTTAGCTTCTTTTTTAAACTCCTTTTCGCTACCTTGATCGGCTTTTTCATCAGCAGTTTCAGCTTCAATAGGATTGGAAATCACTGTTGTTACATTTGATTTGGATTCTGTGTCCACATCCGATGGAGAACTATCAACAGTAAGTTGTTGCTGTTGTTGTTCAGCGGCTTCTTCTGTCTTTACGGCATTCAGGGCATTTTTCTCGTCTTTTGTCTTGGGATTTTCGACTATCATAGACTGAGACATTTCTTTGGGTTTATCCTTGAGTTTCTCTGAACTAGGTGTGTTGAACAATGAAGATTTTGGAGTTTGCACTCGAGGTTGAGTAAGATCCTAAAACAAAGCAGTTTTTCGGTAAAATGCAAAAAAGGACAAAGTTAATATATGTAAATACCTTCTTTGCTGAAGTTTTTCTTTCAACGCTAGACACACGTGATGATGACGTAGATGTCGTTATGAGACTCGAACGCTTTGGAGTAGTTTGAGTGCTATTTTTTACCGGTGTCCTATTTTTCTCCTTTTGTTTGTTAATTTCTTAAATGAAATTGATCATAATTATTAATAGTATTTACACAGAGTCCCTACAAATGCCAGCCCAACATAATGCAGTATTGTTACGCTAGATCTCAAATGTTACTTTACTTATTTGACGATTTGTTAGTAAAATGCTTAGTTTTTTTCAATGTAAAGGTCTGAAATCCTTAACGAAATGCTGATTTGTATTTTTGATTTATTTAATTATCGAACACCTGACTTGAATTCCAAATTTAATAATTATTTATGAGCGATTGCTTGTTTTCTTTTCCTACAATTTCTAAGGTGTGTTTAAATTTAAACATGTAGTTATATCCACAGTACACATATTATATATTATTATACATATTATATATGTACATATATGTATATATAACAAGGCGACCGGCAGGGTACAACCTTATCCATTTTATCAGATAAGGCGATTCAGAAGCGTTTCCAATACGAACGACCATCTGCATGCAGTATAAGTATTCATTGAAAATCAATAGAATACGACCGACCACTTGTCCTAACTTATGTCGACTTCCATTGTGGAAATACCTAGCATTATGCAATCTTTAAAGCAATGTAGGATTGACGGAAGTTATCTTCGACTCCTCCAACACATACATATATGATAAGGCTAACGGATGCATTATGCTACATGAGAAGACCAATAAATATCGAGTAGTGAAATGAATTAGACAAGAAGACACTATTTCACAAAATAGCTGTTCTAGAATACACCTTCAAAAAACTGCAATGGGACAACAGGAGCATCAACATTGACGGTGAACACTTAAGTCACCTTCGCTTTGCAGATGATATTGTTATCACAACCGACAACCTCAGCGATGCTAAACAGATGCTAGATGAGCTCGGAGCAGCTTCAAAACACATTGGCATGGATATCAACTTTACGAAAACGAAATTCACGAACAAGCTGGTTTTCAGTGGGAATCTGAAAACAGCAGACGGAAAAGAGAGTGATCAGGTGTTTTAATATAAATATCTCGATAATGAAATAATGTATACTGCCAGTAATCTCCTACGGAGCGGAGACCATAACCTTAACAAGGCATACCATAAACAAACTTAAAGAAGCACAAAGAGCGACGTTGGAAATAAGTAGGAAGCACCGGATAACGAATGAAAAAGTCAGAAGAACTGGAGTATCCGGTATAACCATCCAGATCGTAAAGACAAAGTGGTGGTGGCAGGTGGCAGACAACAGGTCGACAAAAGGACTGATAGAAGGGAAGACCTGATAAACAAAGGAAGGCCACTATCGGTGCAGTGACGACATAAAGACAGTAGAAACAGAGAACTGGATCCGCACAGCACAAGATATAACAGAGTGGAAACATTTAGAAGAGGCCTACGTTCGACTTGGGACAAGACAGGCTACAAGATGATAATGATGATGAGATGGCAGACGATGGCACGCAGTATCGTCAAAGGTCGCTC
Source organism: Xylota sylvarum (assembly GCA_905220385.1). Taxonomy (NCBI): domain Eukaryota; kingdom Metazoa; phylum Arthropoda; class Insecta; order Diptera; family Syrphidae; genus Xylota; species Xylota sylvarum. Next base: position 41,109,169 of record LR999959.1, read on the forward strand.
ATAACTGACATACTAGCTGTCGTTACGAGACACTGCATTATTGGTATGCACGCCATCAGGCTGCGTCTCTCCGCTAATGTCTTTAGCAGAAGCTACATGGACGAAGAAAGAGTGAAAACTATACTTCATCTTCTCTGCATAGGCCAAGCTCTCTGCGCTCATAGAAAATTGCATTTCTTAGATGCATTCTTCTTCGACAATTTGGGCAAATTGGGTAACCTCAATATCAATGGCCTCCAGCGCTTTATATCAAGCTCCTGCTGGTTCTTGGGTAGTATTAAATGTGGATTCCAGGTTCAGGTAAAAATGGACCTTTACATAAGTGTGGCTACGCACGCGCCCTGCCTCTTCAACCTATATATACATTTCTATACACAAATTATTCCTCAATCTAGGAATCGAATAAGCTTTAGTTATGGTTTTAGACACCACCACTATTCTGATCTATCATTTAACGCAATCGTTTTGTTTGGTGGACATTAAACATGCGAACTTGCAGTTTAAATATGTTTCCCCTTTTATGCAAAACTAATAAATATCCACAACAATTTTTGCTATTGGTTTTGACATCACTGATTTTCTACAATAAACAATAAATATTAGCAGATAAGTTTTCACAGAACAGGCCACGTTGAACGGTTTTATCGAAAACTGTTGCTTACCATGAATGTTAGCTGGATGTTGCCTATAGGCAACAATAGTTATGAAAGGGTTAAGGCAAGACAGCATAAATCGTAAACAAGATGATTTCGATTCACTTCACTAGGACAAAAAATAATTCGCTGATATTCCTTTGAAAACTGATAAGACAGTAACTGACAGAAAGAACTGTGGTTGTTATCTGTTGTCAGTTGAGACAGCGCTACATGAGGTGGTTACTATAATCGAGAAATCACTCCACCAAAAAGAATATACATTAGCAGCTTTCCTCGACATTGAAGGGGCCTTCAGCACTAGACCAGATGCACGTTAATCCTATCCTATCAGATTGGATAGAATGTATGCTTAATGCACGAAACATCAAATCTGAACTGGGTAGTTGCCAAGTAGCCTGTGGCTCGCGCGGTTCCCCCAAGGTGGAGTCTTATCATCACTACTCTGAAACCTAGTAATTAAGAAAATACTAATTAGATTAGACTAAAACGGGGATAGGGCCGTCGCCTATGCTGATGATGTTGTCATATTAGCGACTGGTAAATTCCTGCCCACAATCGTTGACCTGCTACAAACAGCGTTGAACGCCCTAAACAACAAACACTGATCGGTCTAAATGAACAAAAAACCGAACTATGTAGTTCTCTTCACAAATAAGAGAAATATACCGAATTCGAGCCATCTAGATAGAATGGGGCTCAACTCCAAATATCAGACAAGGCTAGATATCTAGGGTGCATACTAGATCGATAATTGAACTGGAAAGAAAATATACTCGAACGTACGAAGAAGGCCTCGATTGCTTTTTACTCAAGCAGTAGAATCTTCGGAAAAAGAATCATTGGATATGCACTGCCATCGCACCACCGATTGCCGGGTCCTTGAAACTCCCCAACCACGCAAGTGTGTTTCAGGCGGAAATACATATAGGTATATATGGTATAACCGAGTCCTGCGGGGACCAATCCACACTGACTAACTATATAGACATTCAAGCAGTCATCAAAGCCATCACCTCCATCTCAACCAACTCTAAATTGGTCAAGACATGCAAAGAGGAACTCAAATCCCTCAGCTCAAAGCACAACATAACCTCCTACTGGATTCTGGGACTCATGGGCCTCCACGGGCCGATGAGCTAGCGAGAAAAGGATCAGAATCAAAAGACCTAACAGTAGATTACTCAGTCCTAACGCCCATTAGCCTCCTTATGTCCAAAATCACCTTGCACTTTCTCAACATGGCCAACATAAGGTGGAAAACACTCTCCTCATGCCGCTTCTCGAGCAAACTTTGGGTCCAATACGTCAGATAAGATACAGAAGAAGGACTAGAAAACTTCTATCGCTGAATAGACCACAGCTGAGTTTCCTCATAAGTATTCTGACAGGCTACAATTCAATGGCGACCCACCTCAGAATAATGAGAATCAGCACCACATACCTATGCAGAGGCTGTGGCGACCCAGAAGTAAAGGAAGACACGACACATTTCCTCTACGAATGCCCAAGTCTCAACAGAACAAGATACTCGACCCTGTGTATGTACATACAGTCGGCGACAAAATTGAGTGGACGGTTGAAAAAATGTAACATACAGAAGAGCTACAATCCGTCTAGAACGGCTGGTCCTTCTTTTGTATCAGACCTACTAAAGTGCGCGTGGCATACTTTTTTTTTATTGAATTACAACGATAACGTTTGAGGATAAATCTAGCTAGGCAGGTAGAAATGGTAGGTGCACATGCAGCCAGCACTCAGATCACCAATGGATCCATTGCGAACTCCTGTCGTGGATAACCTAAAACGAAGACAAAAGTTGGTCTGTAGCTTTGGGATAGCGGCCTTCCTGAACCAACACGATACTGTTATAAATTTCAAAATGGTTAATAGTGGCTTTCTGACATGTCGCCCAGATCTTCCAAGTACTATTCACTGAGAGTCGTTTCCCTAGTTCTGCTCGGACTTGGATGTTCGCATATGAAGTGATATGTGCTCTCTTTTGCGTCCGTGTCGCCAAGTCCGTGTCGAAGTCATCAGTGTTTATTCTATTAGTATTTTATCTAATACCCATCAATTTTTTGAATAAAATATTTTTTAATAGAAACTGTTAATTTTGTTGCCAACTCTATATGAAATTTGCAACAAAAAAGTGAACGAGAAAAAAGTAAACTTACCATCAAGAGAAACACCTGTTCCTGCAATACTAGCTGGCCTTGGTTTCCGTGGTGTTGTTGCTGAACGTCTATGCACATATCCAGAAATAGACATAGTGGTGGATGTTGACATTGCACTTCCCGGTCTTGAAGTGTTGATGCTTCCCCCTGGTGTAACATCACCAGATCGAGAACCTGTCGAATTTTAAGAAATTATTTAGCACTTTTCATAAGCAATCAATCGATAAATATGTATGATTAACCAACTCCGTATCTGTCTATGGAACAATGTTAAATGAAATAAACAATTAAAGAATTTAAAATAAATAAAAAGTGTAATTTACCACCACCTGCAAAAAATAAGACAAAATAACCCAAACGAGAAAGAAAATGCAAATAAATATCAACAAACAAAGAAACTCAGTTGAAAGTAAGGAAAAAAATTAGCCACATGATAGATGTGTTAGTTGAGTGTTGTGCATATCAAAAAAGTTTATCTGCTCTGATTCCTGGACAGCTTAACCTAAGCAACATAGCATTTCTACAATGTGAACATAGCGAGAATAGCCAACAAATCCATCTAGACTGAAAAAGTAAAGCAATTATCCAACGAAAAAAGACAGCAAGCAGATGGGTTTAAAAAGAAAAGAGACTGCTTTCCCAAAACAACGGAAAATATGAAAATCAAAATGAGTATATAAATGCATAAATCGATTGTTTGTATCCATTTTTACTTGGAGTTTGTAATTTGTTTTTTTTTTTTTTTATTCGATTGGATTAAATGGAAAGCACACACACCTGTTGTAACACTACTCTGGGTGGCATTTCTGTCATATTTTGAGTGGCGTGTTAGGCATTTTTTAGTTGCGACAGCATTGCGAGCTGTTAGTTGAGTCATACTCTTGCAAGCGTCCATTTTGCTCAATGGACGGAAGGTAGCCCCAACTGAATCGATATGCTTCAAATGATTATGCTTCGTGTGTCCAGACGATACTAAGTGGGTCATGCTGCGAGACATATTTTTACGGCTTCCGCTGTTGTGGTGGTTTCTCTTGGCTGCGGTACTCGAAGAATCTAGTGACTCAGTTTCCATTAGCATCTCTAGCTGATGCTGTCGTTCGCGTTCGATAATTGCGCGAATGTGTTCACCATTTCGACGAACAGGTTGCGCCAGTTGATCCAGGCGATTCATCGAAAACGCACGTCCTTTAGGAACATATATAGGCACGCATGCATTTACATTTTTTTGTTTTTCGATTGTTGTTGGCGACAGTAGAACATTAGGTTTACGTTGATTTTTGTGTACAAAGTTGTTATGAATGAATGATAAATGAGGGAAATTTTTGTTTTAAATTATATAATATAAAATAAAATCACTAAAAATAGGCAAGCCAAATTGCATTAAAAACTCTAGCAAAAGCATTCAGAACAAATTATCTAGATCATCATCCTCAATTAAAAATAAAGGAGGTATGCACCTCTTAAAGAATCTAACAGAGAACAAGTTGCTGATACTATTGAAATAATTCAGAATTTTTTTTATCTTATCTATAATCAGTTTCACCTTTCTCAGTTATAAAACAAACGAAAATATTCGACGATGAAATATAGCTGAATAAGGGGAAGAGTTTGTTTGTATGTTGGATAGCTTACCTGGCGTTCTGGGAGTGTTGCTTAAAGAAGATTTCGATCCGTAGTGAGTGTCCCTCGGGCTAGGGATTGTTGGCATAAGATCTGTTTTTCTCCTTGCCACACTTCGAAAAGCAATCTGAGCTGTATCGACGTTATCCTCTGTAATGTGGTTTTGCTTGTATTATAGTATATTTGTTCTCATTGTTTACGAAAAATAAATGTCAATGCTTAAAACTTGTAAGAGCTTAAAAAAAACCAAAACTAGCTTCGTTAGATCTGCATGCTTTTAGACTGCGCTGTAGAATGCAATTTTATTTTTGTAAAAACTTATTTTGTTGAAATCTAAAGAATCGGGCTGAAGTATTGATGTTCGATGATGCAAATTGTAAAGATAATGTATTCTAAAAGTTATAAAATCGTATGAAAAGGAGCGTTAAGTTATTTGCTTCAAGTTGAGGATGAATTTGTTTTTGATTTGTTTGCAAAAAAATAACAAAAAACCTTTGTATTGTCAACTATTACTGCATGGGTAATAATAATAAACTAAATATCTACCATCTAATTAAAAGAAATACACACTAAGTATGTATTATGAAAATGTAAGTGTAGTGTTATTATCATCTTATGTTTTCTTATACATATTAAGTACCTATAGCGGTAAGATTTGTTCCTGTTAAAGAAAATGATTTATTTTAACATATAAAAAACAATTTTTTAACAGTTTCCTACCGACATAGTGCACCAAAGCACATGCTTTGATGGCTAACATTTCATTGAACACAGAAGTTATATGTAAAAACTAGACTCTCCATTTTCTTCTCATAGTTGGACGACTTTGGGAAGAGGTGTTAATTTATAATAATTGTAAGTAAGATATCAAGACTAGTACGACCAAGAATGACTGGATGGCGGACGAAATCCTAAACCTCATGGAAGAAGCGAGAATGTTAAAAAACAATAATGCTAGATCATTTTAGTGATTAAGCAAGAAATAGGAGAGCAAAGAATATGTCCTGGTCGGAGGAATGCAAAGAGATTGAGACCCTTCAAACAAACAATGACAGCTTCAATATGCACAAGAATCTAAAACATAACTGGTACAAGTCAGGAAAAAAATTCGGTTGTTTAAAAGACGAAAATGGACACATATTGATCGTAATCGAAACAACAGGCCAGGACATTCTAGCAAGTGGAATTATTAAAGTAGTCAGAATTGCAGAAGAAAAGAAAGGGGTCGGCCCTGGTAAAATTTCTAACGAACTTATTAAATTGATCAAGGACTTTAGCAGTTATCACAGAAATTCAGACAGAGTGGTTGAAATCGACCTTTACAACCCTTCCAAAAAAGGGCAATGCAATCAAGTGTGAAAACTACAGAGCTATTAGCCTAATGACTCACATGTTAAAAAATAACATGTTAAAGCTTTTTCTGAAAATAATATGTAATAAAATTTACAAGAAATTAGAAGTAAACATTGGTGAAACCTAGTTTGGCTTCAAGGAAGGTTTTGACACACGAGAAGTCCTCTTTTCGTTGAATACTCTGGCACTTGATAAAGCTTATCACTAAAAATTGTTGGAAATCCTAAGAAGAGTTGGGGTTGACAGCAGAGACTATAAAATAATAGAATCGTTATATCGAAGTCAGAGAGCCAGTATAAAGTTGGATGGAAACGAATCGGAGAAAATAGTAATCTTAAGAGGAATGCGACAGTGCTGCATTCTGGCAACCCTCCTATTTAATATGTATTCGGAGCAAATCTTCAAAGAGTCTTTATATAGTGAGGAAGGTGGAATCGCTGTGAATGGAACTAAGGTCAATAATTTAAGGTACGCTTACGACTCGGTCATCTTCGCGAAAAGCGGAAAAGAGTTAAGCGCCATGGTTAATAGAACAAACATTGAACGCGGTTACATGTTGAAATATTTGGGAAAACAATTTCACAAGGCAAATAACTCCAAAGAAATCAAATGCAGAATTAAAAAAGCTCGGTGAGCTTTCAACAAGTTAAAGGTGTTATGCGACAGAGATCTTCAACTGAACCTGAAAATAAAAATCATTAAATGTTACATTTGGTCGACACTGTTATGCACGCAAAGTGGCGCAAAAAAGAATTGAAGCATTCGAAAGGTAGCTGTTTCGAAGAATGGTACAAATCCCATGTGCAGACAAAATATCCAACGTGGAGGTACTGACAAGAATGAGAACAAAACGAGAGCTTCTAAATACAATCAAAATTCAAAAACTGCAATATCTGGGTCATGTCATCAGAAATAAAAACTTCGGTTTCTGCATATAATGTTACAAGCGCGAATTGAAGAACGGAGAGCAGTTGGCAAACAGCGTAAAACATGGACTAGGCTATCTGGAGAGGTGTGTTGGTTGAGGCCCAGGTTCACCACGAACTGTAGAGCCACCTAAGTCAGTAAGTCAGTAACGATAAACAGCACTAGTTTTTTGATGCTTCCAATTGTTGCTAGAATCACTATTAGAAGCAAAGTAAATAGACAAATACGAGATTGAATATTAATTAGAATTGAGTTTCTAAGAAGGGATACAGTTTAACGCAGTAATACAACGAAACGATAATACCATAATACCACCGAATAAAATGTGAATAATACGTTAGATGAGTATCAACAAGTAAGTAAGTATAAATATAACGACAAAATTATAAAAAAAATAAAACAAATCAAGTATTTTGTTGTTGAGATTGAAATAAAGTTCAAAACTTTACATGTGTCTGTAGCGTAAACAGTTAGGTTAGGCGAACATGTTTTATTCAATATTTTATCTTTATTTCAAGATCAGTGATTTACTGAGATTATATCCAAGAAAAGATAAGGTTTTTCAAAGCTGGCTCTAATGGTAATTTACTACGGTAGATTAGGCGATTTAACAACAACAACTTTCCTCAAAATTTGCATTTAAACAGTACCCCATACATCTGAAGAGTTCATATATTTGATTTAATGTCACTTTACTTTACTTTACTTAAACTATAATATTACGAACTGATTTTTATTTGTGTATTTAATATCATTTTCATCAGATTCGAAAGCGTCATTGTTTTAAATATAACAAGCTTTGTTACCCTTTTTTGCGCTCATACCGAACTTTCGTTCTTGTTCTTCCGTACCGAACGAACTATCAGCAATAGATTGTTGTCTTCTATCAATTTTCTCTATAGATTCTAGTAGTTTTAATAATAACCCACTCAAATAAAATGTGTATTTTTAAAAATAAAAAAAAATAATAATTTGGACACCAGTAATAAATATTTTTCCACATCCGTATTTTCAATCATCCAAAACACTTTTAATTTCAGTTTTTAAATTAAAGAATTTCAAATTCATATACATTGAGCATACCCATTTTAAGCGTTGCGCCGTCGTAAATAAAGCACATTATACATACTCAATACATGATTACTTCCGTAAAAAGCAATCCATATAAGTTGCAGTCGAGCCTACATTCAGACAAATTTGATCGAAATCTCGAGATCGAAAATTTTCAACAAACCTACACAAACTAACACAAATCAAAAACAAAATATATCATTTAACATTGAAGCATAACAGTTGTCGCCCTGCCCAAACTTAGGTATGTATTTAATATATTAACTAAGAAAACATATCAGACTAAACTAAATTGCAAATTAAATCTTGTCATTAAGTTTATATTTTTATAAATACAATACAGACACATCACTCTTTGCACACACATGCACACAAATGTTTGAAACAAAAAGAGTTATTTCGATCATGCACTTTGACGAGGTTTAATTCATAAACAAAGATAATAATCACGATGCAGGCAAAAACAAAAGGTAAAAACTTGTGATTATTAATTTTTTTTTTGTTTCGATTAGTTTTGAAAACAAAAATGTGTTCGGTGTTTTTTTTCGTATATACACCACCCTCACCCTTGAACATAGTTTTAGAATATTGTTTGCGCGAAGCAAAACAATGTGTTGTAGTAGTAGGGGGCTCGCCTATGTTTATTTCACTTCCAACAATGGACAAGGAGAACCTTTTGGGAGGCTCATCATTCGAATATCCCCAATTAAAAACTTCGTACATAGATGATGACTTACGACGATGATCTATATGTGGATAGGTAGTAGTAGTAGTAAAGTAAATTTGTTGTGTGCGTGCATGAAATAACATAACAATTAACACTTCATTCAAACAATATTACATTTCTTTTAATTTTTTTTTGTTTTGTTGCTTTTTGCTTGTAACTAGTAGTTAACATAAATATAGTCTTTTGATTTTGTCTCAATGATATTTTTAATTGGAAAATACGTAAATGTTTCTTGTAATACAAGTGAATTTGCGAATATAAAAAGAAAAACGTACTTAAAATAAACATGAATTACCAAAAGAAAAGTTCAACAAAAGTGTGTAATTAAACGAAAATAATGAAATCAAAGATCTGGTAACTTGTTCGAGAACGTATGTTTAGGATATAAATAATATTGCCGTAAATTAAGTGATACCAAATGTTACTGATTCGCTTACCGTCATGTCGATCTGCTCCACTGGCTGATGTTGCTCGCTTTTTTGAACCGTCTGCAAGCTCCCTCTCGGAACTTCGACGGGAGAGTGAAGCACCAGTATAAGCAACATTTGTTATAGATGTTGACCTATAATATGTGTTGTGCGCAATGACCACAAGTGAATGGAAAAGAATAATGAAAAAAAAAGTTGTATGAGTATATTGTGATGCGCTCATTATCTTTGCTTGGAATTAGAAAAAACGTGTGTTTATCTCAAAATAAACTGGAAAAAGAAGTGGAAGAAAAGAAGATAAGAAATAAATTCAAGAATACCGTCGATGACCCCAATAAATGCTGGGCGAAACCGTTCCAAAATCTGCAGGCTCCAAAAGACGTGGTGTTGATGAACCAAAAGCAAAGCCAATTGAATTTCTTTCGCGTTTCTTTGTTTCCAATCTGGCCTCTCTCTCCTAGTTGTGTAATGAAAGTAAAAGTAAATTATGAATGTATAATACCATCAACTGATTATGTACAATTATTCGTTAATTAGCTTCTTTTTTTAATGTCTTTCTGTAATCCTTGCATGATTAACTTACCTGATTTTTTCTTAAGATGTATTCGCGGCGCTCTTTTTCGGCTTCAATGATTGCTTTTTTTCGTTCTTCGACCTGTTGCCGTTTCTCGGTATCGCGTAGCCTTATCTCCTCGATGCGACGTTTCCTTTCTTCTTCTTTTTGCTCGCGATATTTTTGTGCAGCTTCGGCTTGAGCTTTGAGCTCTTCAATTTTCTTTTGTCTTTCTTCATTTTGTCGCTCTCTTGCTAATCGCAGTTTTTCTTCACGGTCTCTGGCAACTGTGCATTTGAATAGCAGTAAAGATTATTATTATTTTTTTATTTTAAAAACTATGGTAGTGTGAATTTTTAATTAGGCAAGTTTTTTTCTTTCTTTCTTTTAATATGTAATTCGAAAGAGTGTAAGAATCAAATAAAATAAACGTAGTTAAAGCTTAATTGTATGCTAGGTTACTAGCACTGTTAATTACGGACTAAAGTTAGATTCTTTTAAGTGGTTGCGGTTTTGTTTAGTACATTTTTAAATCACAGAAAATTACAACAACATTTTTATTAAGCTATGTCTTTACAAAAGCGAAACGAACACATTGACACGGTTTTATTATTGAGTCTTTTTTTTTATTTTATACAAAAAGCAGGGTAAAAGCGATAGGCAGTAGAGATAAAACTATTTTTTTTTTTTGCTGGAAGATTTTGTAGAACTTTATTGTACATAGACATGTTTGTACATACATACTTATGGATAAATGTATGTTCAAGAGAAACCAAACTGGTTGCCAGGTTTTCTAGTAATTATATGAAAGAATGGATATTTGCAGTCATATTTTTTTCCAGTCATATGTATTTATAGACTAGAAAGAAGTTCTTTTACGAGATTCTCGACAACAATTTTAAGATATGTTTTAAATAATAACTAAAGACTAAAGACATGGAGTCGAATCCCGAATTCTCTTCGGACTTCAATTTTTGGCACGTTATTATGTTCCCTCAGATTTTTCGCCAAATATATTCTAAATTGGAAGTGTCTTTGACGAATAGGGCAGCTTGTTCTTCATGTTTTAGGAACCCATTTAACTCAAAATGCTACAAATAATAGGGTTTAAGTTTCTGTAATCCCTGGCGCCGCAACGACCAATATGTTCCGGCGGCAGCGACAAAGAAATTCGTGAGTATACCCACACCAAAGCGACAGTTTTGTCAGACAAAGAACAAGAAGCGTTTGATGCCTTAAAAGATGAAGAAAATTCAAAGTTGTATTTCTATATTAACGTTTAAGACTATTATTATTATGATTCTCAGTAGAAAAAAAGAAAGTGAATACACGAAATAAATTCAGCAAGAAATGAATTAGGAGAGTTTCGAACACTGATGGTGGTGGTTCTATATTTACTTTAGAATGCTCATGCTGTATTTCGACGAAATTTTAAATCTTATCAAGAAAGACATTAGAAAAAAGGACACAAATAATCCCCAATCTGTGCATATCTGCAGAACAACGACTTGCAATTACATAAAGGTAGAGAATCCACGTATTTTTGACATAAATTTTATTGTGCAAAACGAAATAGATGAAAAAAAGAAACCGCATACAAAGGTGCTGGCTCCATTCATTTCAATTGCGACAAATCCGCGACAGCAACAAACTCACGACAGCGGCAAAAACGCTCCAATCACAGTAGCGGCGACGAATAATCGCTGTAGTGTGGGCTCTCTCATATACCGCCATGTAATTGGAGTAACAGAAAGAACGACATTCATCATCATCCATCATCATCGTTCAGGTAAGCACCCACGCAAGTGCTTCATCCAGAAGCCAAGTCAAAATGCCATCCACACACACGCACTTGCTGGCGACCAAGACAATTCCCGTACAAGTGCTAAGATTTGATGTAAAATGTCTTTCTTAATAAGAAAGAAAGGCTATTCTAAAACACCGACTCAATTAATACAGATATCAGCGAAAATGACTGATTCCAATGCAACGGACGATCAAACCACAAGACATTTCTTCGAAGATCCGGCACGTCTTCCATTGTCCTTATTTATAAACCTTAGCTTTACATGGATTTTTTTTTTCAGAATTAGAATACTAGATGCTGTCACCCAAATCCAAATCCATTGTATATTTTACAAAATTAAACAACAGTACCTATATATGTATACATATGTACATATGAGACAGTTCCATTGATTGCTATACAATTTAACTAAATTTAATAAAAGATAAATTAGTTTTCAACATTAAAAGCAAAATGAAAACCACAAATATGCACATGAAAAATAAGGTTGTGAAAAAGTTACATTCATTTTTCAGAAGTAAAAAAAAATAATAAGACACTCAGAGATTAATTAGTGTTCATCACGCACTTCACTTATTCATAAAATTTGAAGTTTATGTAACTTTGACTACAAAGCTTTATACCCCGTGTGTTTTTTATGTAAAGTCTCGGGGTACTTAATGACAATTTCACACATTACGTACATACATATGTATGTAGAAAAATTTTAATATTCTTAAAATAATATTTACCAACAGTATAGGATGATCGCACTGTTGACGACCCCGGTATACAAAACAAGGACAACGACTTTCGGATCTGCACGTGGAATGTTCGGACCCTTAACAGGCCACGTGCAGCTGGCCTACACTACTATAATGCAGATATTACCGCCATCTAGGAAGTGCGATGGGATATGCCGGGCAAAAGGAGGATGGAAAACTGCGACATATTATGATGATTGCTATAGAGAACAGAATATGCGGTTATTCGGATGCGACAAACTTAGGCAAGAAGTCTTGAGCTTTCGACACGTGAGCGAACGTCCTATGACAATCTGCATCAAGTCTAAATTCGGCAACACAAGCATAATAACAAAAAATGTTTCTACGACCTTCTCGACAGGACATACATATGAGTAAAGTCCTAAATATGACGTCGAAATCGTGTTAGGCGATTTTAACTCAAGTTATGAAAGAAGCATATCTTTACTAGGACAGTTGGTAAACAGTCTACGTGACAGACGTCTGGCAACGAATAGGCTTATTGCTGCCAGCGCGGCGAAACGTCACTATAGCAAGCACACCGTTTTCTTATGTCAGTATCCACAAGGCGGTCTCCTGTTCATGAAACGGTCAACCAAATTGATCACAATGCGATCGATAAGGCATCCCTTCAGTATTCTGGATGTCCGAACCTTCCGAGCAGCTAACATCGACTCGGATCACTACCTTCTTGTAGCCAAGGTACGAATGCAAAAGAAGAAATACTATGAATATGTACCAGCATCATTGTGTCAACTGCCAACATGCCATCAGAAGTGCCGCAACTGATATGCTGGGTTTTACCCGACCAACACCAGAAACCCCTCGTTTGACGAAGAATGTCGGCAAGCACATGCAACTAAAAAAGAGGCCATGTAAAGAAGAACGAGGGCATTTGGTGAACTCTACGAGCAGAAGAGACGGAAAGAACATCGGTTTCTACAAAAGAAGAAAAAAAAATCGCGAGAAACGTACTATCGAAAATATTGAAAGATTATACTCCAGGAATAGTGTACGGAAGTTTTACCAACAGGTAAAAAGAACGTGTCAAGCCAACAAGTCCCATACAGAAACATCTAGAGATGAAGAAGGAAACATCATAATAGAGTCAGAGTCAGTGCTGAGAATATGGAAAAACTTCGTCTGCAGACTGTATAACTGCGACGAAGACTAACCGTCCGCTTTGAGGCAGAATAAACCATTCAATCTAAACGATGATAGCTAAAACTTCCGTCTACCTTACCAAAACGAAGTGAGAATAGGTATCCAAGCCATTGAGTTTTGGTCTGTGAGGATACCTATGAGGAGAGTCAGCTGCAGCGATAGAAGTTCTATATTCCTTTCATTGTCGTACTGGGCCCAAAAGTTTTCTAGAGACGTGACATGAAGAGAGTGTACTCCAATTTACATTAGTCATGCTGTGAAAGTCCGATGTGATTTTGGAGTGAGAAGATTGATGCACGTTAGGACCGAGTTCTCTGCTAGTATTCCGATCCTTTTCTAGCTAACTCATCAGGCATTTTATTCCCGTGGAAGCCTATATGTGCCTGACGTCTTACCAGCCAAGCTGTTCAAAGCTGCATACACTAACTCATTTCTAAGATTTGGTAAGATGAGCGTATGCCTGATGAATAAAGTCTCCGCATCGTTTGCCCGATACACAAAAAAGAAGACCTACTCAATTCCAGAGTTATCAGTCTCCTGAACATCGCGTACAAAATCTGATCTGCCATCCTGTGTGAACGTCTGAAACGTTTCGTCAGAAGGAAAGACCAGGAAAGTCCACAGTCGATCAATTCTTCACACTTCGGCAGATCTTGAAGAAAACTCAAGAAGTCCAAATCGATAGCCACCAGGAAGTTCCTTTTGTGTTTATTAAGCCATCGTAGGAAATAATCCTGGAAATTACTACCTCCGAGTCAGATACACAACTGTTTTTGATAATACTCTCTTCCTGACTTTCTTTTTATTTTGTTGTTTTATTTGACATCTCTCCAAAGCTACATACTAAAGATTAATTACAAACACATAAATGCGTGTGCACACAATTTCCGAACAAACATTTGCCTTGTCAAGATAATTCAGTGAAAAAAAATGTCGTTGCAATGGCGAATAACATCACTTTTGTTAGGGCCTTTTGTAAATAATTTTGCCTTGTAATTTTCATCCAATAATTGTTGAAATTGTTTTTTATTTATTATCTTCATTCTGAAAAATACTAGAACTGACATATCCGTTCATTTCGTCAGTTAAAAATTAAATACACATAAGTATTTTTCTTCAACACTTAATCACACACTCGTACGCAAAATTATCGACGACAAAAATATATCATTTCCACGACAAACGTCGTCACAAAACGTCTCACACAATAGCGACGATCGTCGTCGAAAAATACAATCCATATTCTTTGACATTTCAGACGACTTTTGTCGATCGGCGCCACGACAAAAGTCGTTCATTTGTCATCGTCAATACCAAACAGTAGTCTCATTTTTTTTAGAGTCGTGGACGACGACGACAATAAGGGTGTATATAATGGGCGCGAAGATTATACCGAAGACCTCCGTCCATTTGAACAAAACAAACTCAGGATAGATTATTCAAGATTAAATCCATCTTAAATTTTTTTCCTTACTTGTCTTCTTTCAGAGTATTAAACCAACCATACCATCCATAATATAGTGTAGAAATGAACTCATAGCTAAAAATTTTTTTTCATATAAAAAATTTATTTTCATCACATTTGGAGAAATTGTACCCAAAAAAACTTTTTTTTAATATATCCGAAGCATGACTTTTCGTAAATTCGTACCCAAAAAAATTTTTTTTTTTTTTCAACTTTTTCATACATTTCGAGAATTCGTACCCAAAAAAATTTTTTTTTTTTCAACTTTTTCATGCGACTTTTGGAGAATTCGTACCCAAAAAAATTTTTTTTTTTTTTTCAACTTTTTCATACAACATTTCGAGAATTCGTACCCAAAAAAATTTTTTTTTTTTTCAACTTTTTCATGCGACTTTTGGAGAATTCGTACCCAAAAAAATTTTTTTTTTTTCCAACTTTTTCATACATTTCGAGAATTCGTACCCAAAAAACAAATGGAAATTACTTGGTAGAGAGCATACTCCAACTCATTTCAATGATTTGCTTGAAAAAATGGACCAGAAAAGTTCACAATTGATCAAATTTTCACACATCGGTACATTCTGGACAGAACTCATGAAGTCCAAATCGATGACCACCATCTTTTCATCGAATTTAAGGCGGCATATAACAGCATTTATGTATAGAGACGAGCTACAGTCTAACCTCACCTATCTATTTGATGTCAAAAAAGAAGTCGTGGCGCGCTATCATGTCCCGTCTCAAAAGTGAACACCATAGGCACACTCTTTCAAAATTCTGTGCAATTACAAACGTATGTACGTCGACGACATACTTGAGAGAACCCACTGGGCTAGTATTAAAACCGGAAGCTGCCAAAAATAACTCTTGCCACTGTTTCTTTGGACTGAGAAGATAATTGAGTAGTAAAGCCCTATTCCGAACAACTGAAACATGGCTCTGTCCAGGATATCCTCGGTCATTTCAAGGGAAAAATTCTTCATAAATTTCTGTTTCGGATAGCGTTAACGAGGTTTCGAGGAGAGTCAACAGCACGAGAGAAAACGAGACACAAACCTACATATACATAACACACAGAGTCCCGAAATGTCTGTAGATGCTTTCGGGAAAAATGACTACCTTATTTGACGATTAAATATAGGAATAAGAACTGCACATATTGGACCGTAACATTATATCTCAAATTGTACGAAAAATAACTTTCCACAATAAAATCTGAACAATTAAGCTTAGTAATGCATTGTCAAATCATGTTAGAAAAAATCACAATATCGTATAAATATACATATGTATGTATGTACATATACATAGTAGCTGTGTTCAGCTAGAAAATATGTTAATTTGATAAAATATTTATTTTCATATCAAGGAAATTCTTAGTCCGAAATGATATGTGAATGCATGCTTTTCGAATTAGAAAAGTGAAAGTCATTTCATTTACGAAACGAGACCGTAATTACGTCATATCAATGACTTTCACTTAACTCGATGCCAAACTCTCTGAAATGAGAAAATGAATAGAAAACGAAAAATATTTTGCAGCATAGGTTACAATTGCGCGATACAAAAGTCTACTTTTAATGGCATTGAAATAAAAGAAACAGAGCACACAAGTAATTCCGCTCGCAAATGTTTTAGTTACGTTTTTCTTTTATACTTAATATTTAACACTTTACGGCTATACAGTATAAACATACATCTGTTGGGGTTAGTTTGGGTAGTTGTCCCCGCTCAGCGGTGACACACTTAGACCAAAAAGTCTGCGCCCTCCTAAGCTATATCGCTCGGCCGCTTTACAAGTACCTGGAATATCCCTGTGGACGACTGGAGTCCAGGGGATAGCGCAGCTGACACCGATCTCGTTAAGAGAAGCGCGGCATTGCTTTCCAAACTTGGATCAAATTATGGCGATTTCACGGTTTTTATCGCAGCTTGACTATCTATGTAGAAAACTGGACATTATCGAGTTAATCCAACGCCAGGTAGCGTTCTCTCTCCTTAAAATACACTACAGTGGTCCGGCAGTCGTGTGGTGACACAAATATCCAGTGTATGGGAGTAAATTTCCACACCTGTTCCAAACGCTATCTTGGATCCGTTTGTGTAAATCTCTGTCGCAGAAACCTTTAAAATTTACCAAGCACTTCTTCTAGGAATCTTGGTTTTATACCTCCAAAACCCGTCAACGCAAACGGGACCAAATATTTTACGAAGGATATCTTCATCCGCTTTTGATAAAGTCCATGCTTCAGCGCCGTAAAAGAGGACTGGGATGATCAAGGTCTTATATAGAGTCTCCTTAGTTGTTCGGGATAAGGCCTTACTACTCAATTGCCTTCTCAGCTCAAAGAAACAGCGATTGGCAAAATTTATTCTTCGTTTTATTTCTGCCGAGATGTTACTGTCAGAATTACTAGCAGAGCCGAGGTAGACAAAGTCCCTTACTACCTCAAAGTTATAGCTTTCGATTCTGACGTTCTATCCAATTCGTCAATGTTGAGTGTCCCTTCTTGTTGACAGCATATACTTGGTTTTGCACTCGTTTACCGCTAAACCCATTTTGGCAGCCTCCGTTGCAATATTAGCGAACGCACCGGTGACAGCCCGCTGTGTTCTACCAATAATGTCAATGTCGTCGGCGTAAGCTAGTAATTGCAGACTTTTGAAAGATTGTGCCCCCGGTGTTGGCTTGTGAGTTTCGCACAATTCTTTCAAGTATGATATTAAAAAAGCCAAATGACAGCGCGTCATCTTGTCTAAAGCCTTTTTTGACATCAAAGGTCTCGGTGAGATCGTTACCGACTTTGATGGAGCAGAGAGAATTCTCCAACGTCATCCTGCACAGGCGAACGAGTTTGGCAGGGATGCCAAACATGATGACATGGCTCTGTATAGCTCGTCTCTATAAATGCTTTCATATGCGGCCTTAAAATCGATAAAGAGAAGGTGGGTATCGATTTGGACGTCTTCAGTTTTTTCCAGGATCTGCCGAAGTATGAAAATTTGATCGATTGTGGACTTTCCTGGTCTGAAACCACACTGATAGGGCCCAATCAGGTTGTTGACAAAGGTTTTCAGACGTTCACACAATATGGCAGAAAGGATCTTGTACGCGATGTTGAGGAGACTAATACCTCTGTAATTGGCGCAATTTAGGGGGTCTCCTTTCTTGTGAATCGGGCAAACGGTGTTGAGATTCCATTCATCAGGCATACTAGGAATAGTTGTATGGCCGTTTAGGATGCTTGCAAGCCGTACATATGGATGGATATGACGACTGTCGTGTATATCCAGTGAACAATCTGCGACTGGAGACCCCAGTTTGGGACTAAGACCGTCTTTCAGGAATCCAAGGCAATCGAGCCCATCCTAGCACGTTCTTGAATATTCACTTTCCAACTGAGTTTTTTTTATCGAGAATAACCCCAAGGTATCTGGCGTGATCTGCAAATTGCAATAATACCTTTGAGTTTTGGAGGAGTTATATATGGTATTTTATACCTTCTTGTGAACAATACTAGTTCAGTCTTGGACGGATTAACTCCGAGACCGCCATTATCTGTCCGCTTTGCGAGTGTAAGGAACTTCCCTGATATCGCTAAAACAAAATAAAACGCATAGGGCACGACACTCTCTTTACCGAAGATTAAGAGCATTTCATTCATTACCATGAGCCACAATAGTGGTGATAATACTCCACCCTGAGGGGTGCCGCTGTACACCAATCATTTGATTAGACAGCACCCCAGCTCAGTATGAATAAGCATCCTTTAAGGCATTTGCTCGATCCAATAACAAAGATAGAATAGAAGAATGGATAGGTTAATTTGATGGAAGTCTTTAGGGGATGCGTGGGAGGCCTTTCGGTGTGAAGACTACTTTGGCCCTCTTCTAGGATCTACGGGTGTAGCCGAAGCTTAAACAACTCCTAAAGATAATGTGGATCGAAGGACCCAAAGTATCAAAACCCTGGTGTAATTTTACTGGTAAAATACCATCGAGGCACTGCCCTACATCAAATCAAATGAATGCAGCTGGGCTAAAGCAAAACTGTTGAGATGACTTTTCAACATCGTATTATAAATATCCTAATCCGTTCTCCTTGGGTTCCTAAAAATGGATTTTGGTTAAAGTTAATACCGAACCGTATAAACCGGTGGTGAGTAAACAAAATATGTTAATTTTTGCGAATTTGAAGCTTCGAAAAGAATTATTGTGTCTCTTCGATGTTTGTGCCGATCAAAGTTGTTGAATCGAACTCCGAATTGAACCCTACAACCAAAATTTAATGCAGAACTTAATACTTATTATAGTAAGTACACTTAGAGGGTTTTTTTAAAAAAAAACAAAAGTATAATTGAAAAACAGTTAGAGTCTATCAAAATATAATTTGATGACACTGTGTGTCTCAACGAAGCAAGCTCCTAAAACGTGTAACTATTTTTTTTCCACTAACTTCAGATGCCGGAAAAGAGCGATGCAGGTGGCACACTTTTAGGCACAGCAGTGCAATACATATAGGAAGAAACTAATTAAAAAAGTTTTCTCCTAGTTTAAGGGAATCGAAAAGTCCTGTAAACGAAATCTAGAATTTGCACAATAAAGGGAAAGAGAAAAAAGTAGAATAGGTTAACTTACGTGAAGAACATAATCCCTTTCTAAGTTTCAAACGGAAGTGGTTGGTAGATTACAATGTCCTTCTTACTATTTGCAGATCAAATCACTTAACAAGATTTTGACGTCATATTTAGGACATTGGTTATACATACGTTACGTACACTACCCCTCAAATGTTTCGTGTCAAAGAATATTTCACACTTTGAATCGAAATAACTTTTAAACAATTAAAGATGTTTTAAAAATTCTTAAGGGCTGTTTTTGTTTATTAGGGGAAGACAAAAAATTATTGAAAATGTTACTATCATCTTATTATTAAAGTAATTTCTTTTTTTTTTTGATTCCCACTCCACAAATTCTAGGCATTCCTTCAATTAATTTGTTTAAGGCAGTGATTCCCAGAGGGCAGCCTTCCCGTAGTTTCCTATAGACCCATAGAAGCTCTATTTGGTTAAGGTCTGCGAATTGGGCTGGTCATATCATATTTTGCACTATTTTTCGTTTTTCTTCCAATTTTGGGTACTCCGTACAAAGTTTTGAGGAATGTTTGGGGGCGTTGTGTTGTTGGAGCCAAAAGTTATCCACAACTAAACGTCGTTCTGATGGAAGAGCGTGTTTAATCCAAATCCTTTTATATCCCTTTTTGTTCAGTACACCATAGAGTTTTACCAAATCTCCAACTCCTTCATAACTGAACGCTCCCCAGACCATAACCGCACCGCCTACATGCTTCACAGTTGAAACCACACATTGTGGAGCCATCCTCTCTTGGTCCGATCGTCTATTTGACTCAAAGACTTTAAATTTGAATTCTTCGGTCATTTCGGACATTCTTCCACATTTCAATGGACCAATCTTTATGCTGACGAGCCCACTCTAGCTGATTTTTGCGATATAACTAAACACCGTTTTACGGTGCTAACAGAAAGCGGGATTTCTCTTATCCCACTGACTTCTGCTCGAATTTCAGGATCTGTAAGCCAGCGATTCTTCTTTGAAATAATTAATTGTACAAAATTTTTAATTTACTTAAAATTTCCCTGAAAGAAATATTTTCTGTAATAATAACGCATCGCAATTCTATACACTTCTCTTGTTATGCTGGCATTTTTAAATCAAACGTAATGCTAATTCAGCTTGAGCTATTTAGGAAAGCAGTGAATGGGTTGATGACAATTCCAATTCGGTTACTACCTACAGTTTTATAATATATGCTATAATTATTTATTTATATGTAAGTAGATGGCTTCACTATCAGCCTCTTGAGTGTCAAGTAATATAATCAGTTTAAAAACATTCCTATACGGGAATAATACAACAGAATGTTAAAATAAAATACTGTAGCGACTACGTACTAATTGCAGTCAAGATGTTGATCATCAACTCTTATATAACAAATAATCTTAGATAAGATTGAAAATTGATTTAACAAAGTAAATACAAGAATTTAAATAGATTTCAAAACTTTCTTAAAAAATACATAGAGTGATGTGCGAAATAATAAGGACACCCTTTACCATATTTGAAAAAACGAAAAAACTAAGAACCTCGTGATATTCATGATAAACTTTAAATCAGTATTAATTGATTCAAATTTCAAAAACAAAAAAATAACATAAGTTACCCAAAATTTGTACTTTAAGTTAAAAAAAAAAAAGTTGTGATTTTCTTCGAAATGGCCTGTGAATAAAATAAAAATAAGGACAGCTGGCAATTCTTCATGAAATGACTTCAAACGCAAACTTTACAACAAAAAATGAATGTTAAAATACAATCAATAAAATATTTGATCAAACATGTACTTTAGTGTTTCGCTGAATTGCTCTTGTTCTTGATAACGGCCAAGCAAAGTCGCGGCTTCGAATCCACTAGATATCGGCAAGTACTAGGTGGAATAGCCTCCCACGCAGCCTTCACACATGTCCACATTTGATGGTTTCACATCCCTTAACGCTACTTTGACCTCTCGCCACAGGTTATCAATGGGATTTAAGTCAGGCGATTGAGAAGGCCAGCTTAAGACGTTGACATTGTTGACCGAGAACCACTCTTTTGCACGCTTTGATGAGTGTTTAGTATCATTATCCTGTTGGAACACCCATCGAAGAGGCATATTATCGTCGGGATAGTAGTATTTAATATATTAACGTAGGACGGTGTTGTCATAGTGCCCCTGATTTTATGAATGGGACCTACACCCTGGTAGGAGAAACATTCCCATACCATGATGCAACCCCTATCATGTTTCACCGTCTTGATGGTGTATTTATCGTTATGTATCGTAGTGGTTGGTCTCCGCAATAGTGAGCTGTAGCGATCAGAATTAAATACATTTACTTAAGTCTCATAAGACCAAAGGATATTCCGCCATCGCGATTCAGTCCAGCTGCAATGTTTTTCTGCAAAAAGCAACCTTTTGGCAAGATTCTTTTTCGACAGGAGCGGTACCTTTCTTGCACTTCTTGCTTTTAATTGTTGGTTATAAGAATCTTCCGTATGGTAGAAGTGCCGACGTCCAGGTAAAATTCCTTTTACAATGCGCAGGATGAATCAAAAGGTTAATTTTTTACGTAGCGCAATATCCTTTTTTTGAGAGAGGCAGACATTTTTGGCTTTCTTCAACCTGTTTCTGCCTTAGATTGACATTTGATTGCATTTTCAAATATTGTCTTCGAACACCCAACAATTTGGACAATTTTACGTTTGGAAAAACCGTTATTATGCAAGTTTTTTATTTGTTTCCTCATCTCATCGCTACAGTGCTGTGCTCGACCCATTTTTTATCACTAATTTCTAATAAATTTACAAATTTTATTTTGTTTTGTAAAATTAAACTCTTATCTTACCTATTAGGTTAAAAAAGTAAAGCTAAAAACTAAAATTGCTTGATTTACAGAGGAGATATAAGAGGTGTCCTTATTATTTTGCACAGCCTAAACAAACCGCTCTGCGCAAACTTATGACATAATTTGGAAGGCAGACAGGATATTTGGGTGTAGACAACTATACTTTGTTTTGCAAACAGTAAAGCTTAAGATCCCATTAATTTTCTTTGTTTCGATCAACCATCACAGAAATTGGACGCTTTTGAAACATTTTCGTAGAAGTGTTCCTATTATTTTTCACATCACTGTATATGTACATAAATACATATGATGTACATATGTACATATGAATGTACATACATACATATGATATAGTCGGAGATAAGGAATTAATTTTATACCAATTACCCAAAACAAATTTAACGACAAGTCCTATCTGCATTAATATAACTCTTGGACACTAAATAACAATTATCTTAGTATGATACATTTCGCTATGTAAAAATATGTAGCCAGGTAGCTACCAATCAATATTCGACCTACTAACACGCAAACAGAAATAATTGCTCTGTTGTTATCGGGAACTTTGTGAACGGGTAGGTTAAGGGTTCAATTGCGTAGTTGTAGAATAACTAATATTTAGTTTTGCGGTGGATAGGGCTTCCGTAAATATACTAAGTATGTATGTACATACCTATAACACTAAATGCAATTCTCTCCAAGAAAATAGACTCTGGACCAAATATTTCACTGAAATACGGAAATATTTTGGGATCCCGAATTCGGCCATCGCCTTGTAGAGCTCAAGTCGATGAATGCTATCATATGCTGCTTTAAAGTCGATGAAGAGATGGTGAGTCTCGTCTTGAAATTCGTTGGTCTTTTCCAAAATTTGCCTTAGTGTGAAAATTTGGTCGATCGTCGATCTACCGGGCCGGAAGCCACACTGGTATGTGCCGATTAGTGTGCTGCAGAAAGGCTTCAGACGTTCACACAGTACGTTGGATAGGATCTTATATGCGACATTAAGCAGGAATATGCCTCGGTAGTTCTTACAAGACATAGGATCGCCTTTCTTGAAGATGGGGCATATAGAGCTGATAGTCCAGTCATCGGGCATGACTTCATCCACCCATACTTGGTTGATGACTTGGTGCATGCACAGTACCAAAGCATTACCACCATGTTTGAAAAGCTCTGTAGACCGTCAGAGCCGGCGGCTTTGTTGTTCTTTAGCTTTTTGATAGCTAAGCCGACCTCTTCAAAACTGGGAGGGGGGATGGATTCTTCATTGACTTGATGCGGGTTCTCTTCTTGCCCTATCACTCTCTCTACCTGCCCATTAAGTAGCTGCTGGAAATGCTGCTTAAATACATCTACTATTCCCTGTGCTTCGGTGACTAGGTTTCCTTCACTGTTTCGAAGAGCCTGCGTTCCGGGCTTGAAGCCAGCTGCCAGTTATTTGGCTTTCTTGAAAAACATCCTGATATTGTTCCTATCGCGGGACTCTTCGATATCCTTGAGCTGGGAGGCTGCGTAGGCCCTTTTCTTCTTACGCAGGATCTTCTTCTCCTCCCTTCTTCTGGTTCGATACTCTTCTCTCGCTGCCCTTGTTTTGCGTTGCAGCGCTTGCAAGTGTGCATTTTCTGTCACCTTTTTCCGGCGTACGCATTCATCATCATACCAAGGGCTCTTTTTGGGTGGTGGCTGGTAGCCTATGGTGGTCTCTGCTACCCCTTTGATGATGTCGCGATACTGGTTCCACAGATTGTTGGCATTTGTGGATGGTGAATGCACAGCGGAGAGTCTCTCACTCAGTCGCTCTCTGTAGGCTCTGGCTACTCCAGACGTGCTAAGGCTTCGATAGTTGAATTTCTTGACTTTGACATCATACTCCGGACAGACTCCGTAGGCTCCGTCCAGAAGTCATAAAACTCCTCCTTGATAGAGTCTTCAGCTTCGTCGGTAGGGCGGTGTGCACATATTATGCTGATGTTTTGAAATTTACCCTTGATGCGGATCACAGCCAGGCGATCGCTGATCGGTTTAAAGTCAATTATCATTGAGCGTAGCCGATTTCCCACGACGAATCCGCATCCTAGCATGTGCAGTCTTTTGTGACAGCTGTAATAAATGTCGCAATTTTTCCGTTTTTGCTTACCTGATCCTATCCATCGTATCTCCTGGATCGCGGTAATATCTGCCTTGTACCGCGTGAGGACAGAGTCAAGTTTTTGAATAGCACCAGGAGTGTACAGTGTACGTACATTCCAGGTGCATACTCTTGTCATAGTCCGTGTACGTTCCGGGTCGTGGTATTAAATGAGGAGGTCCATTATCCGAGGCTTGTGTCTCTCTCATAACTCAATTTTTTTTACGTGGTAAGGAAGTTACCCCGACGGCACAACCCCCAACCGATTGGGCATTTGGTTATAAACTAATCATAATCCTCTGATGAGAATGAATTTCGTAGACAGTTATAAAGCAGACGTTCTCACCTTACAAAAAGTGCGATGGGATGGGACAAGCAAAATCAAGATGAAAAACGATGACCCCAGTCCTGCTGCTAATGACCCCTTCAACAATAGAAATAGCGATTATTTTGATGCGAATTTGTCTTCAGAGGCAGATTTAAGCAAGACGTCCTTGAGTAAATGCCTGATGACACTTTACATTAAGACTACACAGAACATTAAAATGACCACGAATCGTGTTTAGTAACGCGTCTTAACGCGTCCAAACGACATTAACTCTAGAAAGAGACTGTGACCAATTAAGATTCTGTGGTCACTTGTTTCACACTTGTTTCACATTTATGTACATGTACAGGTATGTACATACATACATATGTACATATTTCAATCATATATACTTACGTATGTATACCCCACAGAAATGCAAAGTAGAAAATTTGAATTCCAAATTGTTCTAGATGAAAATTAGTCAATAGAGAATAAACGATGGCTAGCATTCAAGCAAATCGAATTATGAAGTAAAAATTAAACTGTGATCGACATATAATTTCAGCTCATTGATAATAATTGAATTAGAGAAGTAATCTGTCAAGTATTAATAAACAACAGCAGCTCATGCATTTGACGTTTAAATGATTTGAATGCATCTTATGACTACGAGGTATTTCACAAGACTATCACGATGATCCAAGAAATAATTATAAAATGCGATTAACACTGTTAGTGTGTAATAAGTAGCGATTAATTACACTTAATTATGCATTATATTTATCCGGTTACTTAGAGTTATCAGAAGATTAAAGAACGGAAACAAATGTATTTAAAAACAAAAGCGTTTATGCTCATCGACTACAAAAATCTGATTTCACTCTTCATTTCTAGGTAATTGAGTTTTCCCGATAAGAAAAAAAAATAAAATTCTAAAGTGTGAGTTTCTAAAACAAAGAACAAACATCTATATATTATTTTAAAACTTAAATCCAGTGGCTCAGTCGTAAGTGCGTAGGACTATTGAGCGAGAGGTTCAAAGTTTGATTGCCAAATAAGACCAAAAAGTTTTTCACGGACCCACCTTTCGCGAGTGTCTAACAAAGCCCGACTATAACTATCATGAAAAAGCTTCTAAAATTAAAATTGCCTCTCTTATACGGCACTCGGCAGTAGGGCCGACATGAATGGTTGGAAGAAGCTAGACCCTAGCCTCGTATGGTCCTTACTTACTTACTTAGGTGGCGCTACAGTTCGGGGTGAACCTGGGCCTCAACTAACAAGCCTCTCCAGTTAGCTCGGTCCTTAGCTAACTGCCTCCAGTTGCGCACTCCAAGCTTGTTCAGGTCCCCCTCAACTTGTGCGCGCCACCTAAGGCGAGGTCTTCCTCTGCTGCGTTGTCCCTCCGGGTGTGATTCGAAGACTCTTCGGGCCGGAGCACTGATGTCCATTCGCTCTACATGTCCTAGCCATCTCAAACGACTAATGCGCAGTTTTTTGACTAGGTCGATGTCGCTGTACAGCTCGTATAGTTCGTCGTTGAATCTTCTCCTCCAAAGCCCGTCAACGCAAACGGGACCGAATATTTTGCGAAAAATTTTTCTCTCGAATTGTCCTGCCGCGACAAATATTTGTATCTGTATTTTGTAAATTCCTTCAATCAGGAATTTCTCAAGAGTGGAAAACGATTACACAAAATATATACACCAAGTATAAACCAAGGATTAATTACAGGGTTATAGGGTTATATATATATTAATTTAATGAAATACAGATTAAGAATGTATTTGGTAATTATATACATACAAATGTACATAAATAGTCTTTAATTTCTATCCCGAACGTCAAGATGAAAACCTTCGCTCAAAGTCAAAAAAAAATAACAAATGATTAAGGAAAGATGGCATATACATACATACATACATATGTATGTACATATTCCGCGCCGTACATAGAAGAATCTTAAAATCCATTAAATTTCTTTCTTGTAGTTATTTTAAACAAAAAATACCTCGTAGAGAAAATAAAGTGTTTAAGAATGTTTCTCTGTTTATCAAGGTTTAGCAGTTAATGCATTAAACCACATCAATGCCGAGCGTCTAAGCGGAAGTCAAAGACAAAAAAATTAAATCAATTTTAGACTTTTAAAAATTCGTCTGCTTAACAGGCTTCAAACCATCTACTCCCTGAGCGTATACATCTACATACATACTATTGGTGCCATTCTGACGTGAATAACTTTGTTTCCTTTTGTTTTATTGGTCTAATATTTTTTTGTTGGATGAGGTAAGAGATTTGTCACTTGCCTACGTAATTATAGTGAATTTCCTTGTTAAGTTGTTTTTTTAATAATTATTTTTCAGCAAAAGGGCATTAAAAAGTGAGACATCTGGTTACGTTCACAGTAAAAGTAATTTTTTTTTATAAATGAATCGAAGTTAGAAAATTAAGAAACAGACTTAAAATGTATAATCTTTTGTCGGTTTATTAATAACGTGTATTCCATTTGTATTTAACACTTCGAACATTCTGTTCGGAATAGAGCAATACAATTTTTTTTAAATGTCTCTAGAAATTTCATTAATATTCCTTTTTATAGCGTAGATAAGGTCAGTTCTATTTCCGCAATGCTTTCCGGTGTCAAAAAAAAGTATCATCAGACGTTTTCAATTATGTGAAGATCTGGAGAAAGCGCCGGTCAGGGTTTTTTGTTTTCTTGTGTCGGAAGGGCAGGAAGCAAAATCCAAGCAGACAGTCGGCCAGTCCATAGCACTTGCAATTTTGTTTTTTTTTTTTTTCAGTCCCGTTATTCGCATCGTATTAGACTACTACTACTCTACTAATCTACTTCTCAAATGATTCAAATAGAATTGATGGCCCCAAACGGATGGAAAATATTTTTTAAAAAAGTTTAAGTGACAAATCTCTTACTTCATCCAATAAAAATAAAGTGCAAGACTGGGTCGTACGTACTTGCACCTTAATGCTATAAGTTTACAATCACAATTCAAGTTATTTTTTGTAAAAAAGCCATCAAAAAAGTGGGCGTGACCATATATGATGTTAAGATGAATTAGAGAGATGTTCAAAGTCTATGAATTATGTTTTAACAAATTTTTTCGATTTCTAGTAAAATTTTTCAAAAAGTAAATATTTTTAAAAATAGGCGTGGCAGTTCTAAAACTTGGTATGTCATATTTTTGCATTTATCATACCCACCTCAGATATTGATTTTAAGCCCAATCGCTGAAGAAATAGACAAGAAACAGCCAATTTCTAAAATTACCGTTATTCGTATTTTTCGCGTAAAACGTGGTATGCCATCTAATAGCATGTCTCCAAACTAACTCATATGAAATTTTATCTAAATCGTTACAGCCGTTTTCGAGAAAATCCATTTTTACTGAAATCGTCCTTAAGTAAAGTACCCTTAATTTTGAGGTTAGAATGAAAATTCCAATTTCGCCTCTAGGGATCAGCCCACAGACCCCAGATATGAAGTTTGAAGCAAATCAGTTCAACCGTTTAGGCTGCAGTTGAATATACAGACAGACAGACAGACAGACAGACAGACGGAATTGGCGGACCCACTTTTTTGGACTTTTCCATCATAGGAATGTCAAGTTTGATTAAAATCTCGAGTTCGAAATTTTTCACTAAACCAATAATAACTTGCCCTATAGGTATAGGTGCAAGTAAAAATATTGGGGTAGTAAAACAAAAGGAAACAAAGTTTTCCGACGATGCAAGGTGAAACCAAACGGTTGTCGCGCAGTGTATGTACATACATACATTCATACATATGTACATATGTACATGCATAAATATATGTATTCGTACTTGTGTGCATCTGTAGATAAGCATCACTGTTAAATTTTTACAACATTATGCACAGTTAATGCGTCAATACATATTTGCATTATGCCCCAATTCAGTATCGTTGCTCTGAATATCAAGTTAATATACATATATACATTTGTATGTTTAGCTCAAGAAATTGTGCAAACATTATTTTAAACAAAAAAAAATTATTCGTCTCCATAATGTAAGTGAAGACACTTAGTTCAAAAAGACTAAAGATCAAATTACCCATAGTCGTGCAAGTAGTTACCGAGATCTCACTTTTATTTCAGATTGTAATATCATTTTCGACAGTCATAAGCTGTCTTCAATTTCTTTAATTCGTTGAATTTTACTTCTGAAAATTCTTCATAAAAATTCTACTAATGTTCTTTATTTGTTTTCACCAAATTTGAGGTGCTTGTTTTGCTTGATTAATCAATAAATGTAAAGAAAATAATTTTTACAACTTTACCGTAAAATTTCATTAAAACAAAACTAAAGGAAACATACTATTTCTTAGGAAGCTAGCAGAAGGAATGCCAGCAAGGTTCTCTTGTTGAACCAAGAATTTATAATCTAAAGAGCGCAAGAAAAAGTATAACAATAAAGAGATGTTACAGAGTGTATCTCTGTACAACGATACAGACACACTTAGGCCAAATGAGGTTCATTGTGATACCACTGACCTACCCCCAATTATAAGCTATAAAAAGACAAATTATATCAACCAGAGCTTTTCGTAGAGAAAAACATTTTTCTATAGAATAGAAGTACTCCGAGATGAAACAATCTAAAATCAATGGTAAATATTTGCAATATTACCACTTCATCACCTTTGATCTACATATACATATGTACATACATATGTACATACATACATATATGATAGACAAGTGACAATCTAAAGTGGACCTTGAAGTAAAATTTCGACTGTCTCTGTGAATATGCTAATTTTTCTAGCAAATATTGCACATGCCCAAACTAGTCCGCTATAGATTCTAATGTAATATTTTATTTTAAAACCAGTATACAAACGTAACTAGGCCAGCTGACACGACTTGGAGAAATAATATAAAGCACCGTTCTAAGTGTTGCCGTAGCACAAAAGATCTGAAAACATTTCTTTAAAATTTCAACAAGCCTCTGGACCGTTTTACAGACTTCTGATGTAAGCAATCACTGTAGGACAATCGATGATAGTAAGTTTACTCTAACAAATAGCAAATAAAGTTGAATTTGATTAACGAAAATATCTTCCTCAGAGAAGTATAGAACGTATTAAAAACTTTATTACCTTCTCCAGAGAAATTATTTTTTTTTCACCAAACTGGAAAATCTAAAGCCGTTGACCTATTTAAATGAAATCGAATAGGGATAACTAGAGCTCAATCCAAAACCAATCGTAATAATACTTAAACCTAAACAATAGTTGAAGTGTTGATTTTAAAATAGATAAGATAATTGTTTTCACTTCGTCTTACCCCCTGTAAGTTTGAAATAGGGACAAACCAAGACTGGCTAACAAGCATGGGCATAAAGCACGCCACATTGAAGTACCTTGGTCAACCAACATCTACAGTACGGACCCGAAAGGGCAGCAAAGGCAACCGCTGCTTTGGCAAAGATGATCCCCAATATTAATGAGAGAAGACTGCTGCTGGCAAAAGTCGCGTCGTCAATAATACTGTATGGCTCCCAAATATAGGCCACTTTATTAATACTCTGAGAGTATGTAGCGCTTTACTTATGATACGACAGTTGTGGCTGGTATGATGCCAATAAACCTAATAGCACAAGAAGCGCAAGAGAAGTACCTCGTCAGCAATTCAACGGAGACATTAACGAAAACGCCTATCCAATGCCAGTCTACATCAAGAGCGGAAACCTTAAGGAAATGCCAACTGATATGGGAGTGCATTGCAGGAGCCTGCAACTGCAAATAGATCCAGAGAAGCAGACGTACTCTGAGGAAGCCACCTTCGCGCAGTAATACATAACGGCATGGTGTGCGTTACTAGGTGGAAGTATTCCTAGCAGCGCGCAACCAAGAAAAGACAACATGTACATATGCACATATATAAAACTAATGTCACATCAGTATACGTATTGCCTTTCCACAAGTTTTGGATATCATCAGAGAGTTCTTGTCGCATCGGACGACTAGCCTAGACAAGAGTCACAAACTTGTGGCAGTCGATTTTGCTCCTGAGGCACTACTGGATGATTTTGGCTTTGTTTGTCAGAGCCTAACCCTGCTGGAAAATCCAAGCACTCCACTAAAGAGTATTGAGTTTTAATCCGTTTTTATCATGAATAGTGGATAAAAACTCCCCATAAAACCATTACCGAAACATAATGATGACCTCGTTGAACCCTTATAATATGTATGTATGTATGTAACACTGTTAATTTTTTTAAATGTACCAGAATGTTTTCGAAAGTGATTTTTAAAAACTATCCTTAGTTGTATTTGCTTTTCTTTGGTATCCTATCCTATCCACTCTGAACAGCAACAATCATATATAGATATCTAGCCATCACTTTCATCACAACCAATTGAAAACTGCTTAAGAGATGTAAAGAGCAACTTCAATCCCTCAGCCCGAGACACAGCATCACGCTCTGCTGGATTCCGGGACAAACTAGCAAACACCACACCTATAACCACCTACAAAATTCATCACGAAAATAGGCTGGTTCAAGAGGACGGCTTCCCCATAGATTAATTCTTGGACTAATTGTCTTGTTCATTATTTTCAGGTATACCACACTGGGCAACAAAATGGATCCATTGAGATCCGAGTGAGGCTGCACTCCCGCAGTTACAGTTACACCCCCAACCTAGCTATCTACTCTTTGGTACAACTGCTGAAATTCTGCATATTTCATATTTCACAGAGGCGTGCTTAATCCTTTCTTGCATTTACCATTTTAACGGGTCATATACCGGCATCTTTGACTTTCGCGATAATTTTCGTTTTTTCGACAACGGTTCAATTTTTTCCAGTACCCATTTCATACTAAAAACTCACTTAAATGATATAAATTAACCACATAACTGCTGAGGCATAACGCAGGCGGTGTTAAAATTGGGAGAAGGAAATAGGACATACCGATGCACATTGGTTTTAAATGTTTGTGGATCATAGTGTGAGGTAAAAATAGAACTTAGCAAAACATTCTACATTCGTGTTGTACGTTAAGGAACGAGTCTCTATACTTGACGGTACGTCCGAAGATAGGTTTGAGGGTAAACTGATGAGCATTCGTAGAATGACGGTTGTAGCGAAAAAACTGTTGGAGGAAGCAAACACTTCTGCGGTGTTCGAGCGAGTCTATTGACTCCGTTATTCTTCTGTCACCTATTAGTTTTGACGCTCTATTTTGAACTCTATTCTGGCTTTTTATCTGCTTTAATTTCGAAAAGACACTGCATATTGCAACATAGTGAATAAAAGAAGTGAGCATTTTTTTTAGTAGTTAAGTTAAGTTTCGCAAAGTACTCATAATCCGGCTTCAACTTACGAAGTTAAATTTATATTACGGTAAAGTTAAACAGGAAAAAATGCATACTTTTGTATACTTTTGGAAAAAAATGTCCACAAAAAAAAACCTATGAACATCACCTTTAAATGCATCAAAAAAAAGTGTTATAATTATTTGACAAACATTTTAAATTGTACGCACATCCAAGACACAAACATTGCCTTGACCACCTAGTGTTTGTTTATTTAACCTTGAATGTTTATTTGTTTATTTAGAACCGCGAAGAGCACAGCTGTCTTTGACTGTGTTCTTCTCTATTTCCGCTAATTGATGTCATTATTTGTAATTGAACGCACTAATAACATTTACGAAAACGACCTTCAGAAGGACATGCCGCATCTTAAGTGTAAACTCCTACTAGTAACAAATTTAGTAATTTGTTAGTAAAAACAAATCTTCATGTAAATATGGATATTCTCGGTAAATCTAAAACCCAAATCAGTCAGTGTACGCAAATAAAAATTAATTGAAATATTTTTTTATTAAGTACATAATTGCAATTAGCTGCAAGTGCATGCGAGTCGCTAAGTTCGGGGTGCACCTGGCACAAACTATGTATGTATGTATATACCTTGAATTAAATTGGAATCGTCTCCAATCTGAGCGAACCAATGTAGACTAGTCGAATTGGAGCAGTCCATGGCAGCTACTTATTGTTATAGTTGTTTATTCATACATGTACATATATAAGATAAATATAAATTTATGCAACAATAAAAATTAGTATGACTAAGTCGCTTATCCTTTTCAGCACAACGTTACTGAACATTTAAGTCACTCACCTTTTCTTTCTACACTCCCTTCGCGGCTTCTATCAGTTGGAGCTGTATCTGGAATGAGACCAATTCATATACGATTACACACACAAATTACCCCAATAAGGCGAAGTAAAATTAAATTATTATTCATCTGCCCCCCCTCAAAGAAAGAAAATACAATAACTTGCAAGA
Organism: Xylota sylvarum; assembly: GCA_905220385.1. NCBI lineage: Eukaryota > Metazoa > Arthropoda > Insecta > Diptera > Syrphidae > Xylota > Xylota sylvarum. The sequence goes on from LR999959.1 coordinate 41,142,100, forward strand.
TACACATATGTAGTTGAACGTTGAATTTTTCTTCGCCTAAGAATTAAAGAAAAATTACGATTCGAACTGCAATTACAAAAGCACAAAGAAAGATTGATGGAACAACACCTTGAAACGCAACGGAGCCATCGCACAGAGAACTATCTCGCGATTTTCACCGACTTTGGTGCATGGTCGTGTTAAAGTATGCAAACTATGGAAGGAATGAATGGTGTCTGCGTTACCCCCTTCTTTCTTCGTTGTCTTTTCTTTGCTTTCAAGTTTCAATGACTTGTAATTGCCGAAAAACATGGACACACTGCCATCAATAGGATTTTCGCGACTATGGTGCGGTACGATGATTGTATGAAAAGAATAAATATGAAAAACTAGTGATTTACACTCTAATCTGCCACCTAAGCGCTAAATACGCTTTTTTCCTGATGTAAATTATTTTTATACACCTATGTGAAAAAAGCCAGCAGTAGCAAGCAGCAAAAAATACTTTTTTTTTTGAGAAATCTGTCAAGGCTGTTTTTCGATCGATTGTTTTCGGCCGATTTGTCAGAGATACACTTTTAGTTTTTGCACAAATTCGTTGAAGAGAGATTGAATAATGATTTTTTGATATTTTTGCACTGGTTTTTTGCGTACCTGATTGACTATTTGTAGAAATTAATTGTTCGCCCCCAAGACTCGCCATATTTTCTCACTTTACATCAGTCACTTGGAATTTTTTTAGAACAATATGACGGAGGCATAAGAAAAATCAGCAGTGCAACACCCGTGTGCTAAAGATGGTGCCGGTACAGAGCCATCTGTAAATGAAAATGTGTAAATTTAGCGTACAATTTTAGACCATTAACTGTGCTAATTACAGTGCACATCATTGTAAATGAACTGATTTAACGTTAATTAGTATAATAAACAAAAAAAAAGTTAATTAAAACACTGTTACGATACAGGTTGTTATTTTAAACAACATGAAAAAAAAAATAGTATTTCCTTTCAAGAACACAATATACTACCAATTTGTAACGACATCGATGGTTATAGCTGCGAGTAGCTAACAAAAAATAGTAATTTGATTGCGACTATAAATACTGAGCGACTGAAACCAGTATTATGTTTATACTAGTCACAAATAAGAGCGTTTTGTGAGCATTCACATTACACAACTGTATTTGCTTTCAGGACGATTTTTTATAAGCATTAGATATTAGATATGTATTTTCGTATTTTCAAATAGTCTACATTAATAGAAAAATAATAAATACTCCATATAACTTTTAGAAAATTGAACTTACTTACTCTCTTACTTCGGGGTGAACCTGGGCCTCGACTAACAAGCCTCTCTTGTTAGCCCGGTCCTTAGCTAACTGCCTCCAATTGCGCACTCCAAGTCGGTTCAGATCGCCTTCTACTTGCGCCCGACACCTAAGGCGAGGTCTTCCTTTACTGCGGTGGGCCTTTGGGTTAGATTGGAAGACTATACGCACGCTTGGTATCCATTCGTTCTACATGTCCTAGCCATCTTAAACGACTAAGGCGGAGTTTTTTGGTCAATGCTTGTACAGCTCGTATAGTTCGTCGTTGAATCTCCTCCTGAAAAGCCTGTGAACGCGAACCAAAGGCCGTCAAAGCAAACGGGACCGAAAATTTTAGGAAAAATCTTTCTCCCAAAGTGGCGTTCTATCCAATTCGTCGATGTTGTGAGTCCTTTCGTGTTGGTGACAGCCTGCTGTGTTCTGCTAATAATGTCAATATCGTCAGCGTACGCTAGTAGCTGTACAGATTTCTGAAAAATTGTGCCTCTGGAGTTGGCTTGTGAGTTTCGCGCAATTCTTTCAAATATGCTGTTAAAAAAATCACATGACAGCGCATCACCTTTTTGATTAATTTTTTAACATCAAAGGTGAGATTGTTATCGACTTTGATGGAGCAGCGAGCGTTCTCCATCGTCATCCTGCACAGGCGAACGTGTTGACAGGGATGCTAAAACTAGACATGGCTCTGTATAACTCGTCTCTATAAATGCTGTAAGTGCAATCACAAAACAAACTGGAAAAATACCGTCAAGCTCTACCATCTCGTTAGATTTTTAAGGGTTTTGATCACAATAATGATCTTAAAACATACAACGATTTGTTCACTATGCTCTACAATTATTGAATTATTGTATCATGTAGATAAATCTTTTTCTATAAAGACTTTACATGTGTGTAGTTTTTCCTTTCGTACACCCTAATTTGTTTGTGTTATAATATACGGAAAAAAAATTGTTTGTGACAACAGAAAATTCCTGAGATACTGACTTATGTAGTTACAAGACAGCCGCATCCAGTTTCACACCATGTTGGATATGGTCTTTTTCCAATGCACCATCCCTCAGGGGTGGTTTTGAAGTCTCTCCAGGTAATATATGAGATAGATAAAGCTATTTACATATGCACAAGAATAAGAAACTTGCGAAATATGCGAAAGAAATGGGGATATTTTTAATGGGCTCAAATGAGACGAGTTATTGTCATCGAAAATCCACTACAAAATCCAAAATAGTTCTTTAACCGTTTCATTTTTTGGTGATTGTCGATATTGATGGGAGCCTTACAAAATGCATGGACATTTCTAGCATTGGATGCTCATAATGGGACTATAACTCGTAACACAGTTCTACTTTACTATTATAATTGATCTGTTATATGAATCTTATCTCCAGTTAAACCAATAAAAAAACATTATTATCACAATAAAAAATATGTGAAAAAATTGATAAATTTAAACATATAATGACGGTTCCACTTTTTGAATACATCAGTGCCCCCTTTTCATCTTAAAGTAACTCTAGTACTTTTTACTTTCACGTTTGAATTGAACTGTCACAGCTGTCCACATACTTAAATAGGCGCTATTAGAAATTTTATTGTTTTGTATTCTGAATTAAATTTACTAGAATGCCGGCTCAGCCTGAAAATAATTCCACAGCCGAAGAAATTAAGAGAAAACATTTACCATGGTGAGTAGTTTTCTATTTGTCATGCACTTTTATGTTGTACATGTTAAACATGCAAACAGGATTGAGAAATACCGACCTACAAAGTTTGAGGAAATCGTTGGCAACGAGGATACAGTGAGCCGCCTGTCTGTCTTTGCCACACAAGGCAATGCACCGAACATCATAATTGCAGTAAGCGAAATAATTTGATATCCACTTTATTTTCTTTTGTTCGGTCCAATGATAGGAATTTATTGTTAAATTTGTTTTCAGGGTCCGCCTGGAGTAGGTAAAACCACAACTATCCAATGCCTGGCACGTATTCTACTAGGAGAAAGTTACAAAGAAGCTGTACTTGAGCTGAATGCCTCGAATGAACGAGGTATTGATGTTGTCCGAAACAAAATAAAGATGTTTGCGCAACAGAAAGTTACACTACCACGGGGTAGACATAAGATTATTATTCTGGATGAAGCAGACAGCATGACTGAAGGAGCGCAGCAAGCGTTAAGACGCACAATGGAAATCTATAGTAACACCACCCGGTTTGCATTGGCCTGTAATACAAGTGAGAAAATTATTGAGCCGATTCAGTCACGCTGTGCTATGTTGCGCTTCAGCAAGTTGTCGGATGCTCAACTTCTAGCCAAGTTGATTGAAGTGTGTCAGAAAGAGAATCTTACCTTTGAGGAAGAAGGCTTGGAGGCAATTGTTTTTACTGCACAGGGTGACATGCGCCAGGCGTTGAATAATCTCCAGTCAACAGCAAATGGTTTTGGCAACATAACAGGACCAAATGTATTCAAAGTTTGCGATGAACCGCATCCCATGCTAATACAGGATATGCTTGAGCATTGTGTACAGAATGACATTCATAGAGCTTACAAGATTTTGGCAAAACTCTGGCGTCTGGGTTACGCTGCTGAAGATGTAATTGGAAATATCTTTCGGGTGTGCAAACGTATGACGTTCGATGAGAAGATGAAATTAGAATTCATACGTGAAATTGGCATAACACATATGAAAATCGTGGATGGATTGAATTCCTTATTGCAGCTTACTGGATTATTGGCTAAACTGTGTGCTATTTCGGAGAAAAGCTGAGTTATCTTATGTATTTGTTATTTATTGCTACAAATATGAATATTTTTATAATTTGAACATGTATTTAATTATTTGCTGCACACTTCAGTTATCTTATGTGCATAATGCAGCTAACATCGGAGGTGACTAAAAACTGCCAGTAATTCTTAAAGAATGATGGTTTAGTTTTGTTGAAGTAGCTGCCAGCTAAGAAACAACAAACATCAGCAATAGGTCTAGGTCCATTGTGATATCAGGTCGATCATAGGAGAAAGTTTCTCTCTACCTACGAGTTAAAGAATGATAGATATTGACATCTCTCTGTGGGAGCCGTGGCTCAAGTGGTTAGTGCGTTGGACTACGGAGCGAGGGGTTCCAGGTTCAATCCCCAGATAACACCTAAAAATTTCTTTCACGGCCCCAACTCTCGCGAACGTCTGACAAACATCCGAGAGTAAAAACTGTCATGAAAAAACTTCTCAAAAACAAACAATTGCCGTTCGGATCGGGCATTAAACAGTAGGCCCCTTCCATTCGTGTAAAGAATATAACACGCACAACACGAATGGTTGTGAGAAGCTAGGCCCTGAGTCCCATGGACCTGTCGCGCCAAAAATTTGTATTTTTTGTATATTGACATCTGCTGTCTGGTTATGCTTCCTAGTTTTTGTTTTTTTTGCCTTTTTTGAACTTAGGACGAGTATTGTTAAACTGCAGTGTGAACGGGAGACAACTTCATTTTAACTACATTTTTAAAAACAAAACATACAGAAAAGCAACAATCCGTCTGGAACGGATCGTAGATACCCTATCCTCCTTCCTATAAAGGTATAACGTCAAACGTTTGAGGATGTTACATGTAAAATTTCATCAAAATCGGTTTTTTGATGAAAACGCCTCCAAAAAGTGGGCGTGGCCAAAACTTTTGTATTTTGTCTTAACAAAATTTTTCGGTTTCATATAATTTAGTGAAGTTATGAAAAAGTAGGCGTGACAGTGGGAGGGTTTAAAAAAATTTTACACTTGAACTGCTTCTTCTCAAAAGCCCAGATATGTAGTTTCATCCTCCTGCGAGTGCAGGGATGTCCACTGAATTTTAACTACGCTATTTATGTTGGAAAGTTGCAGGAAATAATTATTACTGGGCACGTTCCGGATTCTAGGCCTACTTTTCGAGGTAAGGCCTAAATTTCGTGTGCCGCAACTTATAGACCAATCAGTCACCTCCTAAGCACGTGCCCTGCGCTCGCCAACACCAGGAAAGCCACATTAGGTGAATACTTCTTCAATGATCTAAATGATCTCAACAGTGCATGCACGGCTAAGATTAGCTCCTTCATACAAAGGAGTGGATGGTTCCCAGAGTAAGAGGGTGACCCACCCACCTTACACATCTGCAGCACAATGGACCTCCTCTGGTCTAAGTGCATCTTCCCATCGTGGGCCGATCCTAACCAACCAACCAATTTATAGGCCTTGATGAAATAAGACCAAAAATTTCGATTTCCCCTAGTTTAGGGAATATCGTGTTTTGAATATTCAATTCTTCTTATCTTCTAGTATACTGTCTCCATTTTTGTTCCCCACACTGCAGATAAATTTGTAATTTGTAATTAAAACAAACTGGTTTTTCCTTTCTACAAAAGAAAAAAAAACCCAAATTACAGTCAACTGTCAGTTCGACTCCTCGACCCAGGTAGTTGCACATATTTTCGACTCGACTCAGCAAAAATAGTGGAGTCGAGTCCAGTCGACTCGGTTTCGACTCGACCTGCGTATATGTATATGAATTTCAATCCAGGTTCAACATAGGTTCGACTCTGCATATATACGTAGTACTAGATAGCTGCGCGCATGAAAATCCCCATTGCTCAAAGGTGTGTACGTGAGCTCCCATTTGAATTGCATGGAAGCACCTACACACCTAAAGAGCGACGTGAAATGTTGGAAAATGTTGGTTTGTAGTGGGTTTCAGCTTGAGGTTCAATAGAGAGACCCCCGCTAAGTTTACTATCTGTATAAGTCTATAACACCCAAATCACAATGGTGCGTGCGTGCGTGCGTCCGTTGACAGATTTAGTAGAATCAATGGGCTCTTATGGGGTAAGACAAAATGTGACCTCAGCGTTAGATCGGCGTTATATCGTAAATATCGTAAACGCTACTACAACGTCCAAGTAGATCTACTTTCTACTTTTGCGTCCGTTTGACAACTATCGGCTATCAGCTGTTTTATGAAATGTTTGATTTTCAGCGACAGGGTAAGTTCTTGTGTCGCATATTTACTCCGAATTGTTAACTTGTAATATAATTTACTGTAATGTATTTTTTAATACAAATATATCGTGTTATGCTACGTTCCCACCAAACCGAAACCCCGAGGTTTCGATGAATTTTTACCGAAGCCTCGAAAGCCGTTCCCACCAATTTGAAATCATTTCAAATGCCAGTTTTGAAGTGGCTGAGAAAACAATTCTCAACAATCCTCGTTTTTTATAATTTTTTTCTTTTCCGTTTGCTGAAAACATTTACTTTGTCCGATTTAAAATGAAAATAAAATCAAAAATTGTGACATCTACAACTGACAATATAAATGAACACCAAAATAAACCAAAGTTCACGTTATAGGTTTGTTCGGTTTGACAACCTTTCACGGACGGATGAACTCAAAGAGATTTCGCCAAAATCACGAGATTTCGAAAACTCGATAATGTATGGCGAAATCTCGGAGGTTTAGAAAGATTTGACGAAACCTCGTGATTTCGTTTGGTGGGAATATGGTATTAGACTGTGTAGACATTTTTTTTTTTTAATTTTTTTTTTTTTTTAATATTCCTTTGTTTTCAAAGTTATTTCTTACATTTATGTCTATTTGTAAATCAAAAAAAAAAAAAACGGAGTAAATTTCTACTCTTTTTTCTGTGACGAATTCGTGTATGGCAAATTTGGAATGAGGAAACAGCATTATATTCTGTCATCTTTCTAACCTCCCAACGGACGACCTCCACAATGCGAACAGCTGGACTGGCTGATATCAGAAATATATAGCAACCCTTTTGGACGATAACACTAATATTTTCGACAACAGTGCTTGAAATATATGTAAATAGAACGACAAAATTGTAATTTCTTGATAAGGCCACCATATATGTATGTACTTTAGGCCTGCACATTGTGAAAAACGTTTGGAAGTGGCTTATGAGTCTATCACCCATTAGCCACACGTATCACACTTTAATTTACCAAAATCTCTGCTTAATACTTTTCATTGATAATAAAGCCTGAAGTGAGTGTACATTATTGGAGTTGGTAAAAAATTATCAAGTGTTTAAAGAAAAAATAATGTCCTGAGTCTTTAATTCTATGTAACTAAAATTAAAACTATGTATAGACTCTTATATAGTCCTTATTCATGAAAAGGCCGTAAGAATGAAGTATTGAAGTATATTCTTGCATTATATATGCTACAATGTCATTTCACTATACCTAAATCTATCATAAACAAACCAACACTGATTTCTTAAGGGCAGATCTACCATTATGCCGTGCTAATCTGGCGCTGTTACATTAGCAGTGTATATAGCGTGTCTATGCTAGAAAACAGCTGTATTAATTTTGACGTACATAAATTACATAAAAAAAATTTTGTGAAACAAATCTTACCGCACCACCTACGGTTATCACGATCACGATCTTATGTTCAGAATGCTGCGCAAAGCTTACGGTATGCAGCTCTTTAACTTTTATTGTAGTTTTTTACAGTGCGTTGCACTCCTCGCTATGGGCGGATATGCCTATCATAATCCGAGCTCAGAAAACCCCTAGACATCCTCAATGGTTGTTTGACGAATCCTCCATTATATCAGACCTTCACCACTATCATAGATTGACTACAAGCAATCAGGTATACAAAGCGATGTTTAAAGACATAACGCAAAAATTCATAGATGCAAATTGGTCACTGCTTTTCACCGATGCATCAAAAACAGAAGACAGCACCGCTTTCGCGGTGGTCGACGGGATCAACAATACACTTATGAGGGGTATATTGCCCCAGTATTTTTCGATATTCACTGCTGAGGCTCTTGCAATATTCCTTGCTATAAAATTACTCCCAAATAAAATGATACTTGTCTGCAGTGACAGCCTATCCACAATCTCTGCCATCCAAAATATTTGCAACACGACACCTATAATAGAAGGGATCAGGGACATACTAATCGCTAACAAAAATAGGCTGAAAATTGTATGGGTTCCCGGACATGTCGGAATTATAGGGAATGAAGAAGCAGACAAAGCTGCAAAAGCTGCAACAACAGAACCACTTATTACCTTCTCTACATACAACAAAAAGGATCTCCAGAAAAAGTTAAAAACTGAGTGGGAAATTACAAGACGGGACATGTGGAAGGACTACTAACATCATTACTCAACTGTCAACCCCCAGAGAAAAATGACCTTATACCCTCCAAACTGTCCACCAAACATGATTAAATGTTTTCTACGACTCCGCATGGGACACACAAGCCTTACACACAGCCATTTATTGTCCCAAAGTGATCCTGCAACCTGCCATTTCTGCAACAGTAATATCATCCTCGCAATCAATCATCTACTCGAATGCCAGAGCATCCACAATACAATAAAACATTTATCCATCTTGCCCCACTTGCCGACCTATTAAAAACACCAACAGAAACTAACATAAAAACTGTATATAAGATATTAGTAACTCTAAAAATGTATAAAGACATTTAAAACTAACCCCTTAGTTCTACAACTAGCTGATAGCTATGGTAGCTATATTTATTTTTTACAATGCTGAGTAAATCTATTGATTTTTTTATATTGTATGCGCTTATATGATTAACAATGCGATAGATTCAGGATACTAGGATAGCTAGTGCTATATTTGTATTATTATTGTAATTTAATTACTTAATAATAAAAAATAATAATAATAATAAATAACCTTATAACGACTCTGTAATTACACACAGAAAAGCTCCTTGCACCGACAGTTCGTTGACTCATCATTCATCAAACATATGGTTCGAAAGTGACAGCCATAAAAGCTCAGTGCGATGTGAACCAAAAAGTTAACAGCATTCGTTGCATTTTTAAAATGCTGAATTTTATTAAATAGTCTTTCTCGGATTTCGGTTTCAGTTGAATTTTGTCTGTGCTTTGTGGTTCACGTATTTCGTTTTTGTTTACTAAAATGGATTTGCATGAGGTGTACATCGTGTCAGCCGCCCGCACCCCAATAGGTACGTAGCAAACACATTTCGTAACATCTTAATAAATTTCACACACATTGCGCTCTACTGCTCAATTAACAAATTATCCCTTATAAAATCGATTTGTTATCGTCTGATAAAAAATAAAAAAATATTTGTTCGTTAGTTTTTGACTTTAAACTTTCTCCTCGTATAGGCAGTTTCAATGGCACACTTTCTAAGATAAAGGCATCCGACTTGGGCAGTATTGTGATTAAAGAAGTACTCAAACGATCGAACGTTGAGTCCAGTGATGTAACTGAGGTGATCATTGGACAGGTGAGTGAAAGATAACATATGCATGCAAAACTTCCCACTTCATGAATGAATCATTGTTTATATAGGCGTTGACTGCTGGACAGGGGCAAAATCCAGCCAGACAAGCTTCACTTAAGGCCGGGTTGCCAATAGAAGTGCCTGCCTATTGCATTAACATGTTGTGCGGATCAGGTTTAAAGTGAGTGCGCGCCGTTACTTAGAATGTATTGGTCACCATATTAGTTTGGATTTGTCTATTTCAGGAGTGTCGCGCTAGGATATCAGTCTATTCGCATGGGTGATTCTTCGGTGGTAGTTTGTGGAGGCCAGGAGAGTATGTCATTGGCTCCACACACGATGCATATGCGCCAGGGTATTAAAATGGGTCCAGGGACTTTCGTTGATTCATTAATCCACGATGGACTCACAGATGCATTCAATAACATTCACATGGGTATCACGGCAGAGAATTTAGCTTCGCAGTACAGTATTAGTCGTGTTGATCAGGATATTCAAGCGGTGCTTTCTCAGAATCTCGCCGAGGAAGCACAGAAAAATGGCTATTTCCAAAAAGAAATAGTTCCAGTAGAAATTGTAGACCGAAAACAAAAAATTATTTTCGATAAGGATGAGTACATCAAGAAAGATGCAAAACTTGAGTCTATTCAGAACCTAAAACCATGTTTTGTCGACGTAAGTATTTCTTTTCGATATCTACTATCGTATTTATTTATTCAATTTTATTGAATGTGCTTTTCCACTTTTTAATCTTAATTTAACTGATTACCACCTTTCATCCCACATATGTATGTACATAGTTGGGTTTATTTATTATCTATTTTAACTTTCTTACATTTTTGTGGTGGAAAACTATTATATAATCAAATATGACGTACATAAAAATATAAAAAAACTTATATTTTTTGCATACATACGTACATATGCAAATACCTATGTATATTTTTAAAGTTTATCAAATGCACTTAAACTTCAAAAAAGTAGTATAAATAATATCTCTTCCACCCGTCACTGAGTGCAATAAAGCGTATCAGTTCCACTTGCAAAGGGCATTGAAAGTACTAAGATCGTTTTCAAGTTACCTAATTCAAATACATATTTATTATTGAATTAAGACTATTAAGTGTAATAAGTGGAAAGATGGCTTTATAGTTATTCAGCACGAAACTGATACAGTTTGTTTGCCTCAGTAGGTATTACGATTATTATCCAGATTATTTTACAAGTATATAATCTATAAATAAATAAATTTTTTTTGGCGCAACAGGTCCATGGGACCCAGGGCCTAGCTTCTCACAACCACTCGTGCTGTGCGTGTTATATTCTTCACACGAATAGAAGGGGCCTACTGTTTAATGCCGGATCCGAACGGCAGTTTTTTGTATTTTTTTTTTTTTTTGAGAAGCCTCTTCATGACAGTTTTACTCTCGGATGTTTGTCAGACGCTCGCGAGAGGTGGGGCCTTGAAATAAATTTTAGGTGTTGTTTGGGGATTGAACCTGGAACCCCTCGCTCCGTAGTCCAACGCACTAACCACTTGAGCCACGGCGCCCACGTATATAATCTATTCATGTCCATAAAATAGCTTTTTAAATGCATATCATAAAACTAGATCCGTTTAATCGTGCCAAAAATATGACGCCCATATTGGCGTCAAGGGCGGAGTTAATCACAATTAAGGGACAGTTAACTTGTAATCCATTCTGCGCTGCGTTCGCAAAATAAACACACTTCCCAATTGTCATGCCTTTGAATTTTTCTCGTTTGTTCATTTTTGACACTGTCACGTAAAATTAATAACGGTTATGCCATACATTATCATAATCATCATATTATATTCCTAATACCAAACACACTTTTGAGGTCATAGCATCTTGCAAATATTATCCTACTTCATTGTAATTCAATCAAAAAGTATAATAGAATGTTATGCAATGTGTATTTTACCGCAATATTCAATTTTCACGTAAGGTTTGTTCACTTACCTGAAAATTCGTACGAATTCTAATGTAACTCCGTTACATAATACAAAATCGTAAAAAAGCGAATACACGAGAGATTTGCTCTCAGTGACATAACTTACGAATTCTTACCAAACAAATCTGTGGTCACAAGTCATAACAGTCTAAGTCGATTTTTTTTAATTTTAGGAGACCACTTCAAAGATTTAACACGAGTTTAGTTTTCTGTTGTTTTTTTTTTTTTTTCAAGTCTATAACTCAGCAACCGTAAAAGAAATTTTACGACATTCGAATCTGGCGCATCTGATGATATTGATAACTTAATTTCGACATAAGTCGACGGCGGTTATGACTTGTGACCATAGAAATTTCTGTAGGTAAGTGGTCTCCGATCTGTCAAAAGAACTATAGAATGAACTGCTACTTAAGTTCAAATATTTCTTTTTTCCTTCATCAAATTTATTTAGGAATTCATTTTTATGTGGTTTGAAATCATATATGTACTTATGTATTCCTGAAGATTTCTAAATAGTAGCTATCATTCCGCTATGCGTTTGTCAATAATGTTTAGAATTAATTAGGATAGGTGGGTTCGGATTACATGACCTAATGTAGGGATATTAGTTAGGTTCGAAACAGTATATTTGGTGCGAGCTTACCGGCCGAATTATTAAAAGCAGTTGAAAATAACTTGGTAAAGACTATACACCTACACATTGCCTTATGTATAGAGTAATCTTAGCACCGTTTGCCTGATCCACAAGGATCAGGCCACAGATCCGGCAAAATCTGGAGAATATTCAAGAAGTCCAAATCGTTTTCATCTTTTCATCGGTTTTAGGACTGCATATGACAGCATTTGTGACCTCCGTGGCTCAAGTGGTTAGTGCGTTGGACTACGGAGCAAAGGATTCGATGTTCAATCCACAGACAACACCTTAAATTTCATTTCGAGGCTCCACCTCTCTTGAGTAAAGCTTCTCAAATAACAAATTGCCCATCGGACACGACATTAAATAATAGTCCCCTTCCATTCGTGTAAAGAATAAAACACACACAACACGAATGGTTGTGAGAAGCTAGGCCCTGGGTCCCAAATACTTGTATTTTGTTTTAGTATTCGTTGTGGCTGTACAGCTATCAAACTTAATAAACCCTTAGAATAGGATATAAAAACAGAAGGAATAAAAAAATAACGATATAACTTAAACTCGCACGCAGTTTGCTTTCAAAGTACATGTGATCGCGAACACATAAATTGCATTGAAGTGTGTTACCGCAGATACTTTGCTTTTAGCTTACTGATCAAAATGTATACCAACTTATATAAAAAGCATTTTGCTGTGATACAGTACATAGCTTGCTTTGCATTTATAAGAGCACACTATAGTCTATTGCAGAGCGACCGATGTTTGTGCTGATATGCAGTATGGCAATACGCATCTGAGATCATCCCAAAAGGTGGTGACAAGTAGACGCACTGATGCTATTGATGCTTTTATCGAGATAGACCCTGATTATTCCTCTTTGTTAAAAACTTTGTGTCAAACTTAATATACCCTTAGGACAGGTATAAAAAAGATCAATTCAGCGATATATACTTACAATCAGCCATTTATCATGCTTGAATAAATTCCGTTGGGGGCTATCGAAAATGTTAGTTAGCATGCCTTGAATAAGAAATAGCCAGTTGGGTTAGAACGAGTTCAATATACACACATAAATGTATTTTAGGTTTTTTTTTTGCAAAATAATCACCCAGCCGATTTTTGAAAAGGACTGTAGCATGATAACTTCAGCTGAGAGCAAATTATTGTAAAAATATGTGCCGAAAGAAACAATGTGAATTTCGTCGTGAAATTTAATTACATACCTTTGAATCTTATTGTCAGATCACTTTTGACCCACTTGACCTCATTTTTTTTGTCCAGATAAAAACGTTCATTTTAATAGTTTTCGTATTAGTACCATATAACGTATGTATATATGTATGAATAACTCGTTCATTCGCTAATACATTTATTTTTTGTGAAAAAAGGCATTCAATTTAATTGAGCGAACTTTTTGCACCATTTAAGGGAAATATTTAATTTTATAAACCTAAAACAATAACATAATTCGTTTAAAGTGCCTGAAAAAAAAAAAAAAAAACTTTAAGACCCTTTTAAACATAAGTCTGCAATTACTGAAATTAATTTTACGATAACTTTTTCAGAATGGCACTGTGACACCTGGTAATGCATCAGGAATTAACGATTCGGCTTCCGCTGTGTTGTTAATGTCCGATACGGAAGTTGAAAAGCGCTCAATAAAACCTCTGGCAAAAATAGTAGCTTGGTCTCAAACAGGCGTTGATCCCAAGGTGATGGGCATTGGACCCGTTACTTCTGTACAAGCTGTTGTATGTACAAACATAATTAATGCTATAATTAAAAAATCATAACAAATAAATACTTTTTCAGTTGATCAAAGCTGGATGGACTAAGGACGAAGTGGATCTTTACGAACTTAATGAAGCTTTTTCTGCTCAATCCCTTGCTGTATTAAAGTGCCTCGAGATAGATCCAAGTAAAGTGAACATAAATGGCGGTGCAATTGCACTGGGTCATCCTATTGGTGCATCAGGCAATCGCATTCTTGTGACGCTGCTCCATAGTCTAGAGCGTACGGGTGGAAAGAAAGGTGTCGCCAGCTTGTGCATTGGCGGTGGCATGGGCATTGCTATGGCTGTAGAACGTATTTGAAAGTATTTTCAACAAAAGAAGAAATACAAAATAATATTTATGCCTTTGTATGTTAGGGTTAATGTAAAACAACTTATTTATTTACATAAGAATCATGTACCATTTATTTGCATTTGCTACAAAAGGGGCTTTTCATGTTTATCAATTTGCTAACGCGTTGTGTATTCTATTTTTAGTCGCTTCGTAGAGGTAGAACTTAATGTAAAATTCTAAGCTGTTTCTCTTCTATCCTTGAAGTTTTTCTTTTGACTTAATTACAATTCAGCTCTACAGCCGGTGCTGTGGGATGAAAACCGTATTCGTTGCACATCAGAAATTCGTGATCAATTGGCTTTACAGCCGCATGTTCTAAGGTAGGAACACACATTTTGGAGTATGTATTTATTATATTTGTCCACAAAGTCGGCTCGCCGTCTACAAAAAAGTAGGAATTCCAGTAGCTTGAGGCAACGACGTCTCTAAATTCAAATTTGTCTGGATTATAACAATTATCATCTGAATTTTCTGCTAACATTTCCTCTGATATAGCAACGGTGTCTATTTTGGCGAGTGCTGCAGGTGCAAAAACATCTTGAATTAAATTATCTCCAACGTATAAAGATTTCACTTCCGATGGGTTCTTTCCAATACAGTTCGCAAACAATTTTAATAGCTGTTGCCAATTTCCCATTGAATATATTGAATTCAATTGAAGTGTACCATCTACTGGTATTGGATCAGTCTCTTTGAAACCGTCTAACTTATAAAATGGCCTTGAGGCATGAAAAAATCCGGGTTTTCTTGCGTAACATATGACCATATCGAACAAATCTCGCCAGTTTTCGCCCATAGCATAAGATGCAGTGAAATTCGCAAAATCTATATGAGAACCGGTCAAAAGAAACAGCATTTTATTTGAAGCTTTTAACTCTTTTAGCCAATTGATTACGATTGGGCTAGTTTTCAGCAAAAATCGATCTGGTTCGTTTCTTAATTTTGCAAAATATCCACTCTTACCGTTGGAAAAATTTTCCCTTGCATAAATATGAATCAAAGCTTCCAAAATATCCGGCCAGACAGCGTATGGCTGCTTCATATTGGTACGCTGTTTTCTATCTACGTCATCGACAGCATGTGCGAATACAAGGCAAGCACTCATATCGAAATAATCAAGTAAAGAGCGCAATTTTTCGGCCAAAGGCCCATTCCATGCACACAAGGGGTTTCCGATAAATTGTTGAGTAACTGACCACATTCTTTTTTCCCCATAAGTTTCTGCGATTTCTTCGTCACTCATAGTCCTCGTACCATGATTGGCCTTCAAAATGCATCCATCATTGCTGAGTTTCAAAATATTTCCCCGTGCTGCATCTAAAAAAAGGCCCTTTTGCAAGAAATCTATTTTGGCTTCATTGCCTAGACTCCGTGAAAGCTGATGTGAGTAGCCCTTCTGGTCAACCAAATACTGGCTTAGCAATTCGTACTCCAGAGGAACCATTTCTGTAAGGTTGTACCTTAATGCTGTTCCATCCAAATCCAATCCAATAACATCATAATCTTTGAAGGAAAATGCTTTTGTCTGAGGTCTCATTATTGTGCTGGCGCAGTATCTAGAAAGATGGCAGTTAGTTTGATTTAAAAAGTTTAGTTCACTGCTGGAACATAGACTATTAGTAGCTGAAGTTCGAGAACTACCGAACAATCGCGCAAAAGTAATGTCAGATATATTCCGTCTTATCAGGCAGCAGCGGATAAGCTTGTTACGTAATGACAACTGTCGTAAAACGGGCAGAGACAAGAGATGGATTTTGTTTACATGCATGCTGGTAGGGAATTACACAAGATTTTATTATTTTAATACTTTATTATCATTTTAGTTGCTGAAGCGGTTGATTAGACCAGGAATAAAGTTTTAATATTCTTGATTGATTTTCTATGAATTTTCCAGCGAAGGATTAAGTTACAAGAGATACACAAGTCAACGTCATAAACATTTATAAAAATTGTGTATACATAAACAAGTGTTCTTCGACATATGTTTGAGTTCAGATGGTCGAGGGAAATACAGTGCAAGTGATAAGTGAAAGATTGTAAAAGAGTGACATTTAACTGACCTATCCAAACCTGAGGTCTGATTAGACTATTTGCAAATCTATTTATTTCTCAATGTAGGGCTACCAGCGCAGTAAAATAATAGGCGTTTTTCTTTTTCAGTTCAGAGCAGAGCACTGGACAGAGCCTGAACATGTCGCTTTGATTTATTTAAGAAACACGATTGAGCCGCAACTGCCATATGACTGTAAAATTAATCGAAGGTTATGAAGATGTTTATACGCAAATAAAATATTTATTTAATTATTAACTGCTAATAATTAATTAAAAACAAAGCCCCGAACTACATTTCAATTGTTTTGGATTTTGTTTTTTCATTGCTTCTTAGCTTCAATTCATGCTGAGCTGATAGAGCGCGCTCTGAGCACGCTCTGAATGAAAAAGGAAACATGAATTAAGTGCTCTGAGCGCTCTGAACTATAAAAGAAACAAACATTTTTTTGTTGACAACTTAGGCTTTGGTCTGAACTAAAAAAACGCCTAATATCGCACATGCAATTTTTTTTTTAGAAAAACTCTTAGCCCTAATAGACAGTGATACCAGACTTCAATTTTCCCTATGTTATCGATAATTTGTATGTAAATCCAACATCCAACAATTTTGTGTTACAAAAAATCTTAGATATCCAATTTTTTTCTTGCAGCTATTACTTAGAATATTGTGGGCTACTGCGCTATTTTTATTGTGGCTTGTGTTAATCAGTTTTATCTTGTTTATCTAATTAGTAAGAGTTGGCGTGTCAATCCATACACAGTACTGCCAAGTTTCTGTGATGACGTTGCTAAGCCCCGATGTCGTTTTATTCGTCCAAGCCCTTATGGGCTTGCAAAAAAAAAAACGCGCCTATTGATTACTTAGACATTGTATACACTGTTGTACTCAGTCCTATACTGTTTTCCTTTAGTTTAGAGGAGGAATAAGTGGAATAAGTTAAAACCAGACACAATTCAGAAACAGAACGGCACTTTTAATTATGAGCACTCTTCGATGACTCAGGTCATTGATTTATTATACTTTGACCGCTAGTGAAGTGACATTTTCATACAATCTCTGCGGACAAAGTGTCACCAGCAGTCAGAGTTCGGAGCGGCGAAAGTGCAAAGAAAAAATGCCTACCATCTTGGAATTCTCCATAGAATGCTATAGGCACAACTGGACTATAAGTTGATGTACTGAGTAAAACCGTTGAAACTCAAATTGTTGCTACCATCACATAGACGGTTTTTCAACGTTGTAATTTTTGCTTGCGACTATCGTCGATTCTCTTTTGTTTTTTTCCGAATCGCAGAGGTACTTTTAAAATTTGCGACTCTTAATGAATGTCTTTTTGACATTCCTTTTACTCTACGGTTGTACTCTAGTACCTACATACATACTTGTTTTGATTCGTTGTAGTGTTCCAATTTATTCGGGAAAATGGATAAGGACATTGCTGTGCCCAATTTGTTGAACTGCGACATTTCTGCAGCAACAAGTTTAGATTTGGCCAACGTTGATGATCCAAAATTTTTTTCCAAAGCACGCTTAACTCAACCAAAAAACACTACAAGTTTAAAGCGACGAGTAAGTAGTAAAAGGTGTCGAAGAAGAACTCAAAAAAGAAACACCGATATACATATCTGCAACTCGAGCAGCTCATCCAATTCTGTCGTCCCGGCCACCACGTACGTTTCTCTCCTAAAAGCTCATACAAACGAGTGACAAACGAACGAATCGCAAGCAATAATTGCAATGTTTAAAGCCGTCATACAACCGATGTCACTAAAAAAAATTTAATAACAAGTTGTAATTTATGTGTTTTATTGAATTAAAGACGGATGAATTGCATTGCAAATTTCAACCAATTATATAAGACTCTGTTTCTCTGTTTTTGACGAGCAATAGACCTTTTCGGCTGTTTGACGTTTAAGCTGTCAATTGACTTCTGCAGGCCACACAAACCGGCATTTTTTTGCTAAAACTGATTAATAACATTTGTATTACAAGTAACTTAATATAAAAAATATATTATAAGTATCACACATTATACAATTCTTTTCACTTTGAAAATAGGTATTTCATACGATTTGACGGTTTGTGTGGCCTACAGAAGTCTGTGAAAGCGTAAATGTCACAATTTTGACAAGCAGGCGAAAAGGTCTATATCTCATAGTTCAATCTGTCACTCTTCATAGAAAGAAAGAAAAATAGTATGCCATAAAATTTAGGGTGGACATTTCATAGCTTACTATTTCATTAATGAAAATGTTGCAGTGCAAAGCATATCGATGTGTTATTGCATTAAATGCGTCTAATGCAATAACACATTCATAATAAATGAATTGAAAAAATTGCAAAATGAAACCCGGAAAAGTTTTAAAGTTAATAAATTTAATAATCTCATCCATTTGCCAGTCAGCCGTCGTGAAAAAACTCATATAGGGTAAAGGCACTAGTAGCCGGACAGTGCTAGTATCCGGACATTTCGTCGTTTATTGTCAAAAAATAAGAGAATTTTCCGGTTTTAGCGTGAAAAATATATAAAAAAAACAACCCTCTATGTTTCTTTCATACACCCACGTAGTTTCCAATAGACGCGATAACTGGTTTGCGAAATACGCATCAGTTAGTACGTGGTAGTCGTGAAAAGTGCAGAGAAGCGCGTTTTTTCTCTAAAAAAAATAGTGACACTATTTTCAAAATGCAAGTATTTTAAACATTATTTATTGCATTTGCACATCAAATTAGGTTTAATTTTAATTAAATATGAATAATTTCTGTGTCCAATTAAAAAAAAGAAAAAACTGTTTAATTCTATGCAATTTATTTGCTGTCCGGATACTGGACCCCAAATTTTATACCGATTTTAGTTTCCGGACAGTGTCCGGGTACTGAAACTTTAATGCAAATTAAGTGAAGTTTAGTATCCGTACAATTGTTTTTTTACGCATTAAAATATGTAAAACGTTAAAAACGTCATATTTTTAGTTTTAATTACTTAAGAATGGAGGAAAGCAGTTTAAAAGGGGCTTTAGAAGATATTCGGACAAATAATTTGAGTTTAAGAAAAGCAGCTGCCAAATATGGTCTGCGTCGATCAACTCTTCATGACCGACTAAAAGGTAAAAGGCTAATTGGGGAAAAGGCAACAAAAAAGGGGCCAGATACTTACTAAACACCTGAAGAAGAAAGTAAAATTGATGAGTGGTACGCCGATATGTGCAAATGTGGGTTTCCCTTAAAGACTGATCACCTCTTTAATACGGTGCAAAAAATAGTTAAGGACTCGAAAAGGGAGACACCTTTTAAAGATGATCGACCAGGTAAAACATGACTCAAATCATTTATGAAAAGAAATCCTTCTTACGCTAAGCTGAAAGCGTAAGCAAAGGCAGGGCCGTCGTTAAAGAGTATATATACATATATTTATTGTTATATACTTACTATGTGAATAATTAGTTAACAAAAATGTGAATGAATCTTATTTTTCGTATAAAACTTAATAAAATGTTTCATTAATCAAAAAGGAAACGTTAAAAGTTATTATGAAATTTTGGTATCCGGCTTCTGAAACTAAAACGTCCGGATACTAAATATTACTGTCCGGATACTAGCGCAAACAGAACTGTTTTTAAGAATTAAAAAAACAATTATCCACAATAATAAATATGTTTGAGGAGTTTTACTATCTTTTTAAAAATTCTCTATATTATTTATACATATATATATACCTTTTCACTGAAGCTTTAATAGTTAAAAAATAAGAAGTCAAAGTTAAGATTTATGTTAACTGTCCGGCTACTAGTGCCTTTACCCTATTAAACAAAATAGGACAGCCCATAGAATACTATCTATAGCAATTTATGAGCTGAGCAATACATAGAATGCAATTTTTCATAGAATACTATTTGCTTTTAATTATGTGCACTCTTCTTGTGAATATGAAGGAAGAACATTTCGGGTTCGGAACGGGATTGCTCACAAAGATTTTTATATTTTTTACGTACGTACGTGTTTTTTTAAATTATTTTGTTCGAGGTTCTGAAAAAAATGTTTAAAAATGTTATTTTTTGTTTTCAAACTTAATCTCACCTTAGTGATTTTCATAAAAAGAAATCTCTGATTTTGCTCCTTCGATATTTGACTTTTTTAAATGTCATAGTACCTTATGATACCAACTAGTCATAAAAGATTTCCCATACAAATTTACTACATTGTATACTTACCAAGTTTACTGCGTTTACAATGTTTTTACGACATTGCATGTATGTACATACATGTTACTTTTATGGATGAATGGGAAGAGTTTTTAATAGATAGGTAACACATTTCAAAGACTATAGATGACTTACCCTATGGTTATAGCATTAACGCGAACGCATTTAAGGTTGGTATCTCTGTTGGCAAATGTCAGTTGGGAGTTTTGACAAATAGAGTTCGCCGCGTTGTTTTCTTTGCCGTTCAAGCCGAATTATAAATACAAATTTCTTATAAAAATAAGGACTTTAAAATGTCCCAAACTATTGAAATACCTCTGCGGGATACCGATGAGGTATTATTCAGTGTATTAATGAGTAAAACTTTTTTATATCTGTGTAATTTTCAAGGTAATTGAGGTGCATCCAGACCAGTTGCCAGAATGTCAAGAAGTGCTTGGAATTTTGCGACAAGAAAGATCGCAACTTAATACGTGGGTTAATGTTGCTGTAAGTATAATACGAAAAATTATTAATAAAGGAAACAACTTATTAAGTAATTGGTTTTAGCTGGCATATTACAAGCAAAAGAAAACCTCTGATTTTATTCGTTTGTTGGAAGCAGCTAGGATCGAAGCGAATATAGACTACCGTGACTATGAGAAGGATCAGATGCGTGCTTTCGATATGCTTGCTGCACACTATGTGCAGGAGGCAAATCGGGAGAAATCGAAGGATAAAAAGAGGGAACTCTTTATGAAGGCCACTAATTTGTATACAACAGCGGACAAGATTATTATGTATGACCAGGTACATATCGATTTGCTGGATATATTATTGCCTCAATTAATAAGATTTTGTTTTAGAACCATTTGCTGGGGAGAGCATATTTTTGTTTGCTGGAAGGCGATAAAATGGAGCAGGCTGATGCTCAATTTAATTTTGTTTTGAATCAGTCGCCATCAAATATTCCTTCCCTGTTGGGTAAGGCTTGTATCGCGTTCAATCGGAAGGACTACCGTGGTGCCTTGGCATTTTACAAAAAAGCATTAAGAACTAATCCTAATTGCCCTGCCAATGTGAGAATGGGAATGGGTCACTGTTTCTTGAAGATGAATAACCAGGACAAGGCCAAGTATGTACTATTAGTGTTAGCTATTATTTTCGAATGTATTTTCTTTATTACTGCATCTATTTACTGTAGCAATTTAAAAAGCGTTAATGTATTTACATACTACATATATGTACATATAGTATGTAGTTTAGTTTTCTTAAAATTTTCATTTATTTCTTCCTTACATTTTGAGGCTTTTTTTATGTAATTTAATATATAGAAACAATGTGTTTCAGTGCATGTGTAGTACAGTACTAGCTGCCTTCTCTGAAATTTAAACTTTTTGCAGTTTCCATTTCCTTTACGTACGTTGTGCAGGTAATTTGCGTTTTCAGGTTCACTCTTTCTTTTGTAGTTGATAAAATCTGTGCATCCAACCAATGTATTATTTGTGACAAAATCATGGAACGTGCTACTTTGTGAGGGCTATTTTATTGTCAGTGAACTATGGACGACATAGTTTTGACCCTCGGAGAAATCATGCTGAGAATACCACGACATGTCACGACCATCGCTATTTTACCGATCCGCTCTATCTGTAAAATTCTTGAACAACCAACTGAGTGTTTGTTTTCTATCTGTTCCTTAACTTTTAAATTCTTAGAGACTTGTAACAATTTTTACAAATGCCTGTTCGACTCCGTATCATAATGTAACAATTGTTAAAAAAAGAAAGAATGGAACGACAGTACCATTCTTCTCCAATTATTGTCATACGAATTTCTGTAGACAGGAAGGGAAGAGTCTACATTAATATGTGCGACCTCCACACCAGCCAGCGGTGTTTTGGGGAAGCAAATATCCTTTCTTTCATGATTTTATCAATCAAAGCTGCGCTTTTCTCTGATTTTTTCTTAATACAATTATAAGGTCTTTGCACTTTTGTTGCAATTCGTTTGCTATCAGACGTTGTAGGCTTTTATTATATCCATCTTACTAATGAATTCGTTAAATTTACATTAAATTTATTTACAAAAAAAATTAAGACGCACGTTACAGTAAAATGAATGTATCAATACAACCTCATCGCCTGCTGTTATGCAAAATGCTATCAGTCCTGGTCTATACCGATTACGTTTTGCCATTTGCTCGTATTTCCAGATTAGCATTTCAACGAGCGCTGGAGCTAGATCCAAACTGTGTGGGTGCATTAATCGGTCTTGCTATCTTGAAACTAAATCTGCATGAACCGGATTCAAATAAACTCGGAGTACAGATGCTTTCTAAAGCCTACACCATCGATTCTACCAGTCCGATGGTTCTTAACCACCTCGCTAATCATTTCTTCTTTAAAAAAGATTATCAAAAAGTACAACACCTGGCATTACATGCCTTTCATAATACCGAAAATGAGGCGATGCGAGCAGAGAGTTGCTACCAGCTCGCAAGATCATTTCACGCACAAAGAGATTATGATCAAGCATTTCAGTACTATTATCAATCAACACAAATCGCACCTTCCAATTTCGTGCTGCCACACTACGGACTAGGACAAATGTATATCTACAGAGGTGATACCGAAAATGTAAGTAATTGAACTATAAGAAAGTACATACTTTTTATCCTGGTCCTATTTGTTTTGATCCATTGTAGGCAGCCCAATGCTTTGAAAAAGTTCTTAAAGTTCAACCGGGAAATTATGAGACAATGAAGATCCTGGGATCCCTCTATGCTAACTCAAATTCACAGACAAAGCGCGATATGGCTAAGACTCATTTAAAGAAAGTAACTGAACAATTTCCCGACGACGTGGAAGCATGGATTGAATTAGCCCAAATTTTAGAACAACATGATCTGCAAGCATCGCTCAATGCCTACGGCACCGCTACAAGTATATTAAGTGACAAAGTTAAGGCAGATATTCCTGCAGAGATTCTGAATAACGTAGCTGCACTACATTATCGTTTAGGACACTTGTTATTAGCGAAGGAAAAACTTTTGGAGGCCTTAGAACGGGCTAACACAGAATCAACTAATGATCCACAATACTATGATTCAATATCCGTAACAATGAAGTATAATCTAGCTCGTCTGAATGAAGCTATGTGCAGTTTTGATGTCGCCGACAAACTGTACAAGGATATTTTGAAAGAACACCCCAATTATATTGATTGCTACCTACGTTTAGGATGTATGGCACGAGATAAAGGATTGATTTTTGTTGCTTCGGATTTTTTCAAGGATGCACTCAACATAAACAATGATAATCCAGATGCACGGTTAGTTCAAAATGATTTTTTTTTACTAAAATTATTTAAATACGTTTTTATTTACTTTCAGTTCACTTTTGGGCAACCTTCACTTGGCAAAAATGCAGTTTATTTTGGGACAAAAAAATTTCGAAACGATTCTCAAAAATCCGGCAACATCTAATGACGCGTACTCTTTGATTGCATTGGGTAATTTCTCATTGCAAACTCTACATCAACCGTCAAAGGATAAGGAAAAAGAAAAGAGACATCAGGAGAAGGCTTTGGCAATTTACAAACAGGTAAAGTTGAAGCATTGAACAATTCACTTTTTATACCCTATTCAAGAAGGATTATAGCTTTTCTGTACGTTTTCCTTGCACCTATAGGGCAAGTATTGGTTTCGTGAAAAATTTCAAACTCGAGATTTTAATCAAACTTGTCATTGGGTCCTCCAATTTTGACTGTCTAGTTGGGTATCGGTCTGTCAGTGTGTTCGACTGCAGTCCAAAATGCTGGATGGTGGGGTCTAACCTCAAAGTTGAGGGTATTTTCTTAAACCATGCCTCTACAAAACATATTTATGTCAGACTTTATTTTATGTCAACACATTTTATTTTCAACCATGTTGCGTAAGATTAAGCAATAACTAATTCTTGCGTTGATGGCTTTAAATTAGGTTGAAAATTTAAAAAATCAGAAAAAATCGTGTTTGGGTTAATGGATTTCTACAAAAAAGACATTTGTATGATTTAGAAATGCCTGACAGCACTTCAGTTGCTGTGTTTCTGATAGCATGTTGGCAGCGTTGCCATTGGCCTTTGACATTTGATACTGGCGGCATAGAAGTCGTAGTGAGATTTCGAGATACGCATTCGGTAAAGGTTCTGGCAATTTCTTGCGATTGTAGCTTTTCTACATTATATCTTCTCACAGTATTTCTTCTTTGTTGTGCCGTTTGGAATATCCCGATTCGTACCTTGGCTGTAACAAGTTAGTGATTCAAGTCGATGTTGGCTACTCGGAAGGTTCGGACATCCAGAATACTGGAGGCATGATATACATAGGTCGATCGCAATATGGTCAATTCGGTTGACCGTCAGGAGACCGCCATGTGCTCTTGTGAATATTGAGACGAGGAAATCGTGTGCTTGGGAGTAATATATCGCCCCGCAGCGAATTCAATAGGCCTAAGTCCGTTTTCGGACTTGGTGTCGTGAAGACTGTACTTACCAATCGTCCAACCAAAGATGTCCTATAGACTAAGGGCTGAAGCATTCGTGTCCATTCGCTCTATATGTCCTAGCCATCTTAGACGCCTGATGCGCAACTTTTTGACTAGGACAATTTCGCTGTACAGCTCGTATAGTTGGTCGTTAAATCTCCTCCTTCAAAGCCCGTCAACGCAAATGGAACCGAAAATTTTACGAAGAATCTTTCTCTCGAAGCAACCAAATATATCTTCATCCGCTTTAAATAGAGTCCAAGCTTTAGCACCATAAAGCAGGATTGGTATGAACAAGGTTTTATACAGAGTCTCCTTAGTTGTTTGCGACAGGGTTGCAATTTGTCAATTGTCTTTGCAGCTCAAAGCAATAGCGATTGACAAGAATTATTCTTATTTTATTGTATTTTGTGTGTTCCTTCTCGTTGACAGCAAATACATGGTTTTGCCCTCGTTTACCGCTAACCCCATTTTGGCAGCTTCCGTTTCAATAATAGCGAACGGATCAGAACAGCTCACTGAGTTCTACCAATTATGTCAATATCGTCGGTGTACGCTAGTAGTTGAACAGAAATCAAGGTCTTGGTGAAGCAGGAAGCAGTTTTCCATCGACATTCTGGACAAACGGATGAGTTTGGTAGGAATGCAAGGACTAGAATAGCGCCGTCGAAGATGAAGTCTGCCTTGGTTTCTCGATCGTTCTGATATGACGTTGAAGACTTTATGGGCTGGAGCGTCAATGTTCATACGTATGTTGATAGGTTTTTTTTTCTAGGCTTATGCTGTGTCCCCACCAAACTAAAGCCGGGATTTAGCAAGGATTAAGCTAAATCCACCTAAATCTTCACTAAATCCCAAGGATTTACGATACTATTTGACGTCTGTAAATCCCATTTAAATCCGAGATTTATAATAAACCCCACTTAAATTCTCATGCGACACAAATTGAACAATCCTTTTTTATGTCATAAAAAATATAAAAAAAAAACTGAAAACGTAAAAAAGAACCCAAAATGCATTGACGAATTCAGTTTTAAATCAGTTTTGGTAATCATTTTAGTAATTCTGATCTTTAATTAATTATAGACAGCAATACAATTTGTATTCACTTCCAAAATTTATAAAAATGTTATCAACTGTGACTACCTTCACAGCAAACGTAAATCCTAAATCTCGGTGGGGTCAGCCTACGTAAATCTAAATCTTTTTTGGCTAAATCGCAGATTTAGTTTTGTTGGGGACATAGTATTATGTCTGTACAGCACGTACAACCCTTCGTTGTATCTTCTTCCAAAGACGTTTGGTTCGTTTACACAAACAGGACCATAAATCGTGTGTAGGACCTTTGTCTCGAACACAGCAAGGGTCCATGGTTCTGCACCATACAACAGGACTGGGATGACGAGTGTTTTGTACAGCGTTTCCTTGGTGCTTCTCGATAGGTCTTTGTTCCTCAATTACATACTTAGCACAAATAAGCAGCGATTAGCAAGAAATCACCAGTAACTGCTCGCTTTGTTCTTCCTATCACGTCGATGTCGCAGGCAAACCCAATAATTTGCGTGGATTTTTGAAACATAGTGCCTTATGTTTACCTTTTCTAGTACAATATTGAAGCAACTGCATTACAGTGCGTAATCGTGTCTTACCTCAGCTGTCAGATTTTACGGATGAGGTAAACAAACAGATAATTGCCCTTCAGCAACAAATTGAAAACCTTGAACGGAAATATATTTCTTGCGATGCCGTGGTCTTTGGCATACCGTAGTCACCTGAAGAAAATCTTAAATTAGTTTTCAATCGCTATTGTCATACAATTGACATAAAACCACCAGCACTAAGAAATATTTTCCGGACAAGAGGACATACAGAAGCAATGGTTCAATCTCCCCAATCGTGCTGAAATTTGTAACACGATTTGTAAATTTGATAGAAATTCCTTTCTCCAATTAGCTGGTGTCTATAGAAGAAAGCTTAGACGGGGTCTCTGTCTCCATGACGTTGGGATCGAGATTGACGGCGACCACCGTTGCTATCTCAACGAAAGTCTCACAAGAAAAATGGCTTGCTCTTGCGTACCGCCGCTAATTTGAGGAGAAGTAATCAGATGTCGGATGTAAACACTAAATTTGGCCATACTTTGTAACGAAAACTGCAGCTGATAAAAGCTTTCTCATCGTAAGCTCCCAGAGCTTATACGCTGTCGTCGAAAATATTCAATCTGACAACATCGCCCCTACTGTTTATTCTGAGCCGGAAGACATCACCACAAATAGTAATAAAAGTTTTCTTTCTTTCTTTGTTTAACTTTTTGCTTTTCTATACTCGTCTGTCGATCTTATTCTGTCCAATACTGTCACCTCTCTTTCTTTTCCTTTTATATTATAATGAATTTTGCACCTTTTGCATAAAAATGGATTTAAAATATGTCACATCAACGGACGCAGTCTTAACCAACGAAAAATTGATTATTTACGGAATTTATTTGGGGACATGGTTTAAACCAGATTTTCCAGACAATTTCTATAAAATAGAGTTACAATTTATTCCATAATGATAGAATTACGAATACTACTGGTGGGGGGGGGGTTGCTATTTATTGTAAGTTGCTTCTTACAACTGCAAAGTAGTTGATAAATCCTGTAATACGGATGTTGAATACCTTATTTTGGAGATTTTTGATAAATGTGTTAAATGTTTGGTTGCTTGCTGCTATAACCTGATACCATGATAGAAGGTTTTCTCCTGAACCATTTTTTTCTCATCGCAGAGTTTTCGCCATTACATCAAAACATAATTATTTGTTCAACTGCTATGTTTAATATTTTGGACGATATATGACAGGAATTCGATAAGGGATTTATTACTTTGCTTTGCTTACTTGATTTCTCGAAGGCTTTTGACAAGGTAAATCATGATATTCTGTGCTGGAAACTGCGGAACTATTTTAGTTTTAGCGACAGGGCCACTAAACGTATAGGAAGTCCCTTATTCAAGGTATTCCTCAAGGATCAATTTTAGGACCAATTTTGTTCTGCTTGTACATCCATGACTTGTCTTTAGTGTGCAAACATGATGTTCAGCTCTATT
The DNA here is from genome assembly GCA_905220385.1 of Xylota sylvarum. Taxonomy (NCBI): domain Eukaryota; kingdom Metazoa; phylum Arthropoda; class Insecta; order Diptera; family Syrphidae; genus Xylota; species Xylota sylvarum. The sequence continues at coordinate 41,170,302 of LR999959.1, forward strand.
TATCGGGGCCAGTTAGTAAGACTAGGGAACTCGCTTTGCGCTTCAACGAGGATTAATGCGCTATTAATAACTGGGCCGGGAAAAATGGATTAGTTCTGAACAGCAAGAAATGCCTAGCTATTCCTATCTCAAACAGGTCGTTTGAACTTAATTTTGTGGCCGATATATGGCTATCTGGAACCAAACTCAAACTAGTAGAATCCTTTACTAGCCTTTGCTTTGTCATAAATCGGCACCTATCTTGTTATAATCACATTAACGTTTTAGTAGGCCGTATTTATGGATGCTTGCGCAAACTATGGATATTAGTTAGCTATACACCATTAGAAACTCGTCGGAGACTTGTACAATCACTTATTATGCCTATAATAGCATACTCTGAAGCTTCAAGTAGCTTATAATGATGCTATTAGATACGTTTTCAAGCTGCATAGTAATTTGATTTCATCATGTCTCAAGGTATTCGAAAAGCTTCCTTGGCTGCACATAACAGCAATACTTGTACTTCCTTGGTGTAGTCCTAGGATTTCAGTGGAAGCCTTTCCAATTTTTAAGGAGCAGCAAACATTCTTCAACGTCATGCTGATTTGTTCATTTTTAGCCTGGGAATAGCTAATTTTTTCTCACTCTGGTCGGGCGGTTGAAACTCCTGGTTGTCATCCAAATGGACTAGCACAGAATTTTCATTGGCGGGGTCTTGAATGACATTATCATTCAGTAACTGTAGTCTCTCCAGATGTTAAGCATCGACTGCGTATCCACTATGGTGTTCCCATCACTATTCCCGGAGACTCCAGGGCGTCTCGTAAATCTTTATGTAGCTTATTTCACACTTCTATAGAAGTTTCGCACCTCTCTTTTTATCCTTGCTTCGGTCAACATACAACTGGTGAGCCGCTCTAGTTTTCTTCTGAAGCCACCACCTGGTACGCATCCGTTTTTAATTTATTTGCTTGAGCGCATTCGGAGTCAGACCATTGATTTCTCGGAGGTGGTTGTGAGAAGCGTAACACTTCTGTTGCAGCGTTTCTAATCGCTTGTTGACATCGACTCCACTGGTCTTTCGGATTCATATTTCCAGTCGTGGATTCATATTTCCCGCAAGCTCGAGATATACATACGTCTCGGCATAGGCTGTAGCGGTCACTTCCGATTGCAGCCGTCCAACGTTGAATTTTCTTGGTTGAATGCGGCTTAAAATCGATAAAAAGACGGTGAGTATTGATTTGGACTTCTTGAGGTTTCTCCAGATTCTGACGAATTGTGCAAATTTGATCGACAAACATTCCCAGACCATCACATTTTCAGTTTTGAGGGGCATCCGTAAGATGCATTTAGAGCTCAGTGTTTCCTTTTATACTCTTCGCGCAGTAATATTCAATTCGTTGAATAATATTCACCCTTTCAGAAATTTGGGGGCTAGTCAAATATCAACTAGCCAAGCACAAAATATTAGATTTGCATTCCGAACAGATACTTCGGTTCGTTTTGAACGGTTATCACAAGCTAAATATTCCTTTCAGTAATAATTTCTGCACTCTTATGCACTATTTGAACAAATTATACATATAAAACATCATATCATATCATCATCAAACATTATAGCTCGCAAAAATTCCCAGAAATGCCACTGGAAAGAGTAAAAAAATGTTTAAGCAAAAATTTTCGAACATCACTGTATGTATACTTTGTAGGATCTATCTTGATTATTCCTCTATAATATAATTAATATTTTTGTAACTGTAATCATTTTTAGGTTTTGCGCAATGATCCACGTAACATTTGGGCGACAAACGGAATTGGATCCGTTCTCGCCCACAAGGGTTGTGTTATTGAGGCCAGAGATATTTTTGCTCAGGTACGTGAGGCAACCGCGGACTTCTGTGACGTGTGGCTGAACATAGCTCATGTATATGTAGAGCAGAAGCAGTATATAAGTGCCATTCAAATGTACGAAAATTGCATGAAAAAATTCTACAAACATCACAATGTTGAAGTTATGCAGTACTTGGCCAGAGCGCACTTACGAGCAAACAAATTAAAGGAGGCGAAAATGGTTTTACTCAAAGCAAGACGAGTTGCTCCACAAGATACTGTTTGTTAAGAAAAAAAAAAGTTGTTTATAAATTTCTATACAATATCATTATTTTAGGTTCTTCTTTTCAACATTGCTATTGTGCTGCAAAGACTGGCCATGGCCATTCTAAAAGATGAGAAGTCAACACTTCAGGTTGTTTTGCAAGCTGTGCATGAGCTAGGATTAGCTCACAAGTAAATGCGCCATTCCAAATATCATTTGTACTTAATCGAATATAACGTTTTCTTTTTGTTCGAAGGTACTTCCAATATTTGTCTGTGCATGGTGATAAGACTCGTTACAACATAGAGCTAGCAGGCATTGAAGCAAATCAATGTCAAGATCTACTATCTCAAGCACAGTACCATGTAACTCGAGCCAGGCGAATCGATGAAGAGGAAAAGACCTTGAGGCGGAAGCAAGAAGAAGAGCGAATGGCCTTCAAGCGGAAGCAGGAAGAAGATCGTAGACGAAGAGAAGAAGAAAAACACAAATCTAAAGAAGTCATGTTGCAAAAGCGTCAAGAGTACGTGGAGAAGACAAAGAATGTGTTATTGTTCAGCGAGCCTGCGCCGGATAAGAAGAAAGGTAGGATACAAACACACATTGAAATGTTGTGGAATAAACTTTTAATTAAATTCTAGGTGGAGGCCGCCCACGCAAGGACGATTATGTTTCTGATTCTGGTAGTGATCAGCCGAATGAAAACTCTGAGCGACCGAAGAAGAAAGCAAAAACCGAACGCAAGAAAGGAGGTGGTCGTAAGCGCAGCACTAAATCTGCTCCAGACAATGACGATAGTGACAGCGATGCTCCCAAGGAGAGCAAACGTAGGCGGAAAGGAGCAAAACCAAAGGAGAAGAAGGAGAAAGGACCTAAGGCAGATAAACTAACATCTAAGCAACGTCTTAAGATAGTTTCTAAAGCAACAATTTCCACCAGCGAATCGGACAGCGATCGCCAGAAAAATAAAAGTGGAAGCGATAGCGACAGCGGTAGCAATACCGGTAGACGAGCTCGAAAACGTATCGTCTCGGATGATGAAAAATCCGGCTCACGATCTGGCAGTGGTAGTCGATCTAGATCACGCAGCGGTAGTCGATCTGTTTCAAAATCAAAATCTAGGTCACGTTCCCGTTCTGCTTCTCGATCAGGCCGCAGTAAATCTAGATCAGTTAGCGGCAGTCGCAGTCGTAGCCGGTCTCGATCACGTTCAAAATCAAAAAGTGCTTCGCGTTCACGATCCCGGTCACGATCTGGCTCCAGATCTGGGTCTGGTTCTCGGTCTAGATCAGTCTCAAAGTCTAGGTCGCGCTCTAATTCAAAGTCGAAATCACGTTCTCCTTCCCGATCAGGATCTAGATCAAGTAATTAAATTTAACTGCATTGTGGAAGTGCAGTTGCTTCATTTAATCGTTATGTAGAATTGTACTTTTATGATATAAAAATAAATACATATTGGTAAGAGCCGCACATACATATCTTGTGGTTTTAAGATTGACTAAATTTTATTTTTTAAATTTGTAAAACTAGAATTCCGCAATTTCAGATAAATTTTAGTCGCTCTATCATGGTATCCGATCGAAACGGAATTTTCTCCGATTTGTAGGAAATCGTAGAATTTCATATCATATCAGTTCCGACAATAGGAGACATTCTCCGTAAAGGGATGATGGGCTGAATTCCAAAACGTAAAAAACGCATCGTGACTGCGCACTGCTTTGGTGATGCAAAATCTTGATGCTTTGACAACTGTTATGCATTCAAAATGCAGGTTGGCAACAGGTCGATGTCTCTGTACAGCTCGTGTAATTCGTCGTTCAATCTCCTCGTCGACGCAAATAGGACTAAAACTTTTACGAAGAACCATTCTCTTGAACCACCGGAGAATCACCCCTATCGTGGAATACGCCATATCTGAGATTGACTTCACTCTCTCGTTTCACTTTCACTTTCCATATGCATCGTAGAATACGCCACGTGAACTACATTACCTATAAGTATCTCGCATTCGAAGTTGGTACTGCAAAAGAGCTGTTTTCTGAAAAGTGACGGCAATTAATGTAGGAAAACAATTTCATATTTGAACTAAGCAACTGATTAATAGTGAAATCGGAAGTGGATAGCATAGCTTTCTACTTAAATGCATTTAACAATAACGATGAAATATCCTGCAATAGAAAAATGCGTCCATTTTTAAGAGGCTATGCAGAATATATTTTGGAACTTCCAGATTCGGCATAAATATTCTGAAACACAAAGTTTTATGCATTCTAATGAACGAATTAATTAATCTTTCAGATTTATTTAAACATTCCGTTTGAATAAGGCAGCATTTTTATATGTTTTGGATGTTTTAAAAACGGAGACTAATCCAAACGCAAAATCATTTTCACTGTCTCCAAAAAGTACCTCTGGTGGTCGTTTGCAATCGTTCCTTGCTATATCTCGGTTCAGCATCATTGTATTTATTAATTCTCTAAATTGTTGTTTTTTGCTGCAATAAAATACATTTTCAAAAAAATTTATACAAAAAAATCAGATAATTTCAGCACGACCTTAGAATAAACACCCAAATACGCAATGAACTAGCTGCGTATAAGAAACGTAAAAGTTTGTATGGAGAATTTCCATTCGAACGTTTTCTACGATAGATAAAAACGCATTCACCTTACCGACAAGTGAAACATTCATTTCGAACGTATTCAGCGAACGCACCGGTAACAGCCCCCTGAGTTCTACCAAACCAAAGTCTAAATCCATTTTTGACATCAAAGGTCGCGGTGAGATCGTTACCAACCGTTACACAGTCTGCAGAAGAAGTTTTTCCATATTCTGAATACCGACTGTGACTTTACTACGAGGTAGTAGAGTAATCTCTACAGGGACCTCACTCCGTATTGCTACTCTAATGTCAAATATTTGTGAAAGTGATTTGGGATTCTTATCGCAGCAGGTACTCTGTAAGAAATTAGAATCGAATGCAACTGTTGCCAACTATAGCTATGAAATTTGCAAATTTAGTTTCGAGTATCGAAAGTTAAAAATTTTTAATTTTGAAATGTCAAGTAATAAATTATTTATTTATTTATTTATTTTACACAGGTACAATGCAAATTAGTTTACATTGTCCAAAAAAAAAAACATTACATTACAGTGCCGGGGGACTAAGCCCATATGGCAATTACATTGAATAGTTGGTTTTAAATTTGATTAGGTGATATGTTGTGTTTTTTAAGTAAGGGGGAAAAGTGATGATCTTTCGGGATTGATCGTGATATCCAATAGGGTTTGCAAAGTTGGTGTCTTGTTTTGGAAGTGTTGTTTCGTCACAGGACAATTGAACAATAGATGGTCCATGTCCAAAGTTTGATGACAACTGCACAGTGGTGCTTGTTCCTTTTTGTAAAGATGTATTTGGTTAAACCGTGCATGCCCTAATCTAATACGGTAGAGTGCTATTGCTTGTGAACGGCTCAAAGCGATGTTGTATGTGACTTGACCTAAAGTTGTTTTGTGTTTCCTCAAGAAGGTGTTTGAATTATGCCAACGTTCCGCTTGATATTCTTTTATTTTATTTAATATGTTATTATGTATTGATGATGCAAAAGGGGGGGTTTTGTAAATCAGTGGCATTTTGGTAGCTTGCCCTCTCATTGCCTGTTATCCCAACATGGCCTGGGCTCCATAATAGAATAGAAGTTTGAGCGGATGATTGTTCTTATGTACTTGATTATGGTTGTTTTAACTTTATTATTACCTATACTTTGTTTTGCTCTCAAGGAGTCACTGCAAATAGCCGTTTTATAATTGTTGAAGTTGGCGATTGCGAAAGCATCCACTAATGCCATTACTTCACCAATATATGGATTTTAGTTTGGGGTTGAGTTTTTGGGACACAATTTTGTCATGGCTGTGTTTATACAGCTTATTGGGAATGACCAAGGGGAGTCATTTCGTATTTATAAGTTTTGGGGGTTAAAGTGTTTATGGCTGTGAGGTAACGTAAGAAGTTATAAATTGAGCTTTTTATTTTTGACTTTGCGTTGATTTTCCAACCTGTTCTGCAAATTTCATGTAATGGGGGTCTATAGTCTGAAAGACTTTTTGCAATTAGTTTGCTTTGGTGGATTCTCTTCATGTCTATGAAATGTGGAGTGTTTGTTTCTGCCAACAATGAATCAATAGGTGTAGATGGTAAGGCACCTATTGCTTTTCGCAGTATGGCGTTGATTTTAGTTTGGGCTAGTTGATCTTTATTTTTAGTCCAGTTGGTGTAGATAGTAAAACCGTGCAGTGTTGCTCCTCTTATGAGAGTTTTGACTATCTCGATCGAAGTGTTTATGTGAGGACCTTTGTATTTTTGGCAAATGATTTTTGTTCTTCCACTAATTTAGCATGTGCATTCCATTTCCACGTTTTTGTGCAGATAAGACCAAGCAATTTAATTTTTTCTTTTATGGGAATTTGGATGGAGTTTATGTTTAAGGTGGTGGTTGAACAGTTTTTCTTCCTGCATACATGCAGGGCCTCCATTGTATCAATCGGCAACTTCGCACCTGTGTCGTTGCACAATCTCAGTGCTTTACCTGCGACTAGTTGGATAGCATTAGAAACTTTATCTGGATTTCCAGACCCAAGAATGGATATTGTTTCGTTTGTTTGAAGTTGCTTGAGAAGCGAATTCACATATGCGTTATATAGCGCTGTCGAAATTGGAGATCCCTGTGGGACTCCGTTTGCTAATCTGTGGTCTGTTGAGTAATGTCCATTTACGCACACTTTTATTAGTTAGACATGAATGATTTTATCGCATTAAGCAAATTTGAGTTAACCCCCAATTCTTGGAGTTGTGTAATGACACCGAAAGTTGTTACTTTTTCAAAAGCCTTTTCCAAGTCCATGGAAAGAAGCACAGAGTGGTTTCTAGAGGTAATTTCTTGGTCACGCACATGCAACAGAGTGTTTGTGCCTCTTTGAGGTCTGAAGCCATGTTGGCAATTGTCCAGACATTTTTCGAGAGTTCCTTTTAGTCTGTTTACAATTATTTTTTCAAATAATTTGGACAGAACCGAGAGGAGGGAAATTGGACGGTATTGCGGGTCCGCATTTGGTTTTGGAATCGGAATTAAATTTGCTTTTTTCCATTCATGTGGAAATACTCCTGTTTATACCCTATCCTAAGGGTATATTAAGTTTGACACATAGTTTGTAACATAGAGAAATAATCGAGATAGACCCTATAAAGTATATATATTCGTGATCAGCATCAATAGCGAAATCGATTGAGCGATGACCGTCCGTCCGTCCGTCCGTATGTCACCGCTTTTTGGGCCTTAAATTTTGAGCTAGGACGATGAAATTTCATATCTGGGCTTCTGAGAAAAAGATACAGTACAAGTGTAAAAATTTTTGAAATCCGCCCACTGCCACGCCCACTTTTTCATAACTTCACTAAATTATATGAAACCGAAAAAATTTGTTAAAACCAAATATTTAGGCATTCAGATTCCCTACAATCCACCCATACAAAAGTTTTGGCCACGCCCACTTTTTGGGGGCGTTTTCATTACAAAACCGAGTTTTGGGCCTTAAATTTTTAACTAGGACGCTGAAATTTCATATCTGGGCTTCCAAGAAAAAGGTACAGTACAAGTGTAAATTTTTTTACATCCGCCCACTGCCACGCCTACTTTTTTATAACTTCACTAAATTATATGAAACCGAAAAATTTTGTTAAGACCAAATATTTGGGTATTTAGATTCCCTACAATTCAGCCATAGAACAGTTTTGGCCACGCCCACTTTTTGGGGGCGTTATAATAAAAAAACCTATTTTGATAAAATTTTACGTGTAACATCGTCAAATGTTCGACATTATAGCTATATTTGAGTACAAAATACAATTTGGCCACGCCCACTTTATAGAGAGGAGGATAGGGTATCATACGATCCATTCCAGACGGATTGTAGCTTTTCTGTATGTTTTTAGGATGCTGTTGTATAACTTTAATAACCTCAACATGACTATAGTGGGCAACCTTTTTAAAATGTTAAAAGTTATTTTGTCCGAGCCTGGGGTTGATCCTTTTGTTGCGCAAAGGGCTTCCAACCTTTCTGGTAGAATAATTGGTGGAACATGTTCGGCAGTTAAAGTGTTGTTTACTTTCATATTATTGTTGAGCTGCATAACATGGGGTGGAAAGTTTTCATCTGAACTGTATCCTGCCCATTTAGTGGCAAAAAGTTGGGCGATTATATTTGGATCAGTTGTCACTTTTGATTGCCGTGATGTTGCTTCTAGTCTGTTTATTATTTATAGCCTTGACCTTGTTCCAGTGCGTTGTCGAATCCATCGTTGGGTTTATTGAAGATAAGAAATTCGTCCAGGCTGCAGTTTTTGCTTCATGTACCATCCGTTTAACTTTAGCTGCTAGGCGCCTGTATGTTACTGTTGGTGGGGTGATTTTTTGCTATATGCCAGGCATTTCTCTTCTCGATGGTTATTTTTTTTATGGTGGGGTTAAACCAGACTGGTTGTTGTGGAGAGTTGTGTGGGTAAGAGGCGGGAATCGAAGTGGAAGCTGCTAGCATTATTTTTTTTTCTTATATTGGCTGTCTCTTTATTCACATTTTGCGACTCCTGAATAGAATTCAGAATTTGTCCTGATTTTTCAGAGAATTTTGTCCAGTCAGCTTTTTTCTCGATGAATCGGGATTGGAATTTCCTTCTTATGGAATAAAGAGTTCCTGTATCTATAATTAAAGGGAAGTGGTCACTACCTTCTAAGTTGTTGTGCGTTTTCCAAGTGGCTATATTCGCTATTGCCGGCGAAGCAATTGTCAGGTCAATGGCCGTAAACGTGTTTTTTGTGGAGAAATATGTTGGAGATCCATCATTGAGGAGCACTAAATCTGAGTTGTTTAGCCAGCTAGCTACTATAGTGCGAGCAGTATTTGATTGTGGAGATCCCCACATTGTATTATTGGCGTTAAAGTCTCCTAGTATTATGCTATGCTGCAGGTGATTTGCTACCAGATTATGATAATCTTGTTGGGAAGTATCTTGGTTTGTTTGTCTATAAATATTTTGAATTGTTAGCGGATAAGAGGGTAGATGCAATTTTAAGGTTTGGGTGAACATGCCATGTTGACAGCTTGTGTATGTATGTGGAATATTTGATTTAATTACCATCTTTGTTGCGTTCATGTTGTTTGTTGTTAAAGTAGGCGATGTACTTTTTGTATTTTGATGGTTCTTTTTCAACAAGGATTTTAGTTTCTTGCAGGGCTATGATGTCGGGGTTATACTTTTGGACGAGTATACCCCAATATGGGAGGTTGCTGTAGTATCCTTGTATGTTCCATTGGAGTATTTTGATGTTATTTGCTATATGTGTGTTGTTCTGATTTTGATAGGTTATTATTGGTCGTGGGCCTCTCTGGCTAAGGGTAAAGCGTGGAGGTTGAACACCCCCCGCTGTCTCTCCAGCCAGTGAAGTCCACGAACTTTGATAGGTAATTTGGGTATGGTTAATAATCATTTTCTTCTGAGTCTGATATAGATATGAAGTAGTTTTTGTCTTGAATATGATTATTAGTTATATTTGCGATTGGTGAGTTTAATTTGTTATTATTTTCGGTGGTATGGCTTGCTTTGTTTGGTAATGTTTCTGTTGGGCTTGAAGGTTGGGTAGTGTGAGATGGCGGTGGAAGTGTTTTTAGGTTGATTTGGGCACTTGGTTGTTGCAATGTTTTGACTTGGGCGGCAGAAGATGTTGATGGTCTAGGTGACGTTGATCTTGCGTTTACGTACGGGTCTTTGTTGTAAACGGGCGTGTTTGTAGGCTGTTTAGGTTTTGTTGGTGAGAGTTTGTTAGTTGCTGTGTTAGGAGCAGTAGAGGCTTCTTTTGCTGCATATGTTTTTGCTTGAGAGATAGGTTTCGTCGGATTAACTTGTCTGTAAGTGCGTTTTGCTTCAGCCAGACTACATTTGTCCCTAGTTTGTATTGTGTGGATTTCTTTATTCTGTATGTATGCTGGGCATGTGTTTGATGAGGATGGATGTACTTCCTTGCAATTTGCACACAATGTTCTGGTACAAACTGCTGGGTCGTGTAATGGAAGGCTACATGTTTCGCAAATTTGATCTTCTTCGCAGTTTTTGTCCGTGTGGCCCAAGATTTGACACCTCTTGCACCTCATTGGATTTGGGATGTATTCATTTACTTTGGTCTTGTACCAAGCAATGTCAATAGATGATGGAAGTTGGTAGCGATTAAAGGTGAATAGCATGAGACCTGTTGTTCGTTTGCCTGCGTCTGTTTTCTTAACGAATTTATTCACATCAATAACACCTTGTGGTTTTAATTCTTCTATTATTTCTTCCTTGGGTGTGTTTGTTAGACACGGAGCGTATACCACGCCTTTCGATGAATTCAAATTGGCATGTAATTTGACTGAGACTGGTATTTCTGCCAAGTTAGAAATATTTAGAAACTTGTGTGTGGTGGTTTGCGATTTGATGAGAATTAAAATATTCCTATCTCGTAGTAGTGATATCTTTTCGTATTCCTTACTTATTGCATCAATAGCCTTATTAAGTAGGAATACACTTTTGCTAGCAAAACATTGATTATCACTTTTTGGGGAGATAGTGATAAATTTGGGGTTTTTCGATTTTGTGATTTCAGGGAGTTGGGGGAAGTCAGTTAGTGAGAAGCTTTTGATTTTCTTTGCGCTAGGTTCCAAATTTATGGAATCCGCTAACAAGTCAAATCTGTTCCCGGTTTTTTTTTCTTCCTGGCCCCGGGGCCATCGTGTTTGGTGAAAGGTTTGACCGTTCACCGATAATATTAAACACGCGGTCGCGGTACAATTAAAGAAGTTGGAGGGAAAGAGATGGTTGTATGTGTGTTTGACTTTTAAAATAAGTTATGTCAAATTAGTACTGATTGATACTAGTAGAACGACAAGTGCACGCTTTGAAGGTTAGTCGGTGACTGGTAACTATTTATTTAAGGGTGGGGGATAATTCTTTCAGAGAATGATGAAAATTTCGTGAAAGTTAGGGAACGCATCGAACAATAAAATCATTCCACATCTGAAATATCATGTATGAGGAAGAACAAAATATGAGAAAGGCGATGAAATTTTCAGAAATCTTCAAAGTTATATGTTTTAAAATCAAGTAAAAATGAACCCTGAATAAATTTAATTGTTAGGAAGAAGAGAAATATCTGATCAGCTGAATGTATAGCACTTTTGACAGATCATACACCACTTACCTACAGAAATTTGTTCGGTAACAATTCGTAACTTTTGTCAGTGAGAGAAAATATTTTACTCTCTCGTGTGCTCTCTCTTTTGCGATTTTTTTGTGTTAGGAAACGTAGTTGGTACGAATTTTCAGGTAAGGGAACAGACCTATTGTTTCAGAGTTTTTGTACTTTATTTATATTTATATGCTTGAAAGAAAGAATGAAATATGTATATATGTATGTACATACATACATATGTATGTATATATGTACGAACATTTGTCGTCTAGTAGTAATTACATGAAGATGGCATAAAAGGAAAACGAATTGACCGCAGGCGAATCAGAGACAAGTCGAAATAATGAATAGTTTCTATTTCATTACAGCTTCCTTCAAAACTTCTTCTCCTTGTAGCCTTTGTGTGAACTTTGCCCTATGCCTTAGGGAATAAATACACAATAATTAAACATTATATCATTGCAGAAGATTCTGCCAAAGGTGACCAAAGGGTGGTGATGCGGAATATATGGGAACACAAGCGTTCTCACCTTAGTCTCTCACTATCCTACTCTACACCTCCGCGTTGATGGCTACTGGGTGCCTAGTACCTCGGCTGGAGATTGGGTAATCAACCCCTTCGAAAAGTCGTTGGTGGGAGCAAACGCGAGAGAGGAGGGAGGAGTGTTTTCGCACAAAGGCGCTGCGCTGGACGGCAGCGGACGAATTCTCCAAGTGGAATCAACGGTGGCGTTCACAGTTCCAGTTAGGCCGAACTATCTAGTGAAATCCCCATATGAACTTCTTTGACTTATTCGAATCCCAGGTCTATAGGGATCTCCAAAACTGAGCCAGGGGGGTGTTGGAAAAGAGTTGATCGCGGAGGAACCCTTAATGGGCCAACGGCAGAACTCATATCCCCGAAGTGGGTTACTGACTCCGGAAAATCTGGCCCCTCGTCCTAGGAATTTACAAGGGAACTGGTCCTCCAGTGCAGGGCAAAAAAAGGATGAAAAACTGTGACATCTATTACGGTGATTGCTATAGAGAGCAGAAGCAGCGCTTATTCGGATGTGGATTTGTCATAAACGGCAGACTTAGGCAAGAAGTCTTAAGCTTTCGACACGTGAGCGAATGACTTATGACAATCCGCATCAAGGCTAAATTCGCCAACATAAGCCCTATATGCGTTCATGCCCCCACAGAAGACAAGGACGACGCCACCAAAGAATGTTTCGACCAGCTTCTCGACAAAACTTACCAGCAATGTCCTAAATATAGGGTTGAAATCGTTCTGGGAGATTTTAACGCCAAGATAGGAAAGGAGGACATCTTTGGTAGGACGATTGGAAAGCACAGACTCCACGTCCGAAAACGGACTTAGGCTTATTGACTTCGCTGCGGGGCGAAACATCATTATAGCAAGCACACGGTTTCCTCATTTCAGTATCCACAAGGGGACATGGCGGTCTCCTGATCATCAAACGGTCAACAAAATTGATCATACAGCGCTCGACGTAAGGCATGCCTCCAGTATTTTGGATGTCTGAACCTTCCGAGCAACCAACATCGACTCGGATCATTACCTTGTTGCAGCCACGGTACGATTGCGGATATACTTAACGTCACAACAAAGAAGATATAATGATGAATGTGAGAAGATATAATGTTGAAAAGCTGCAATCGCAAGAGATCGCCAGAACCTTTGCCGATCGCGTATCCCGAAATCTCTCTACGACTCAAATGCCGAGGACCAATGGCAACGCTGCCAACATGCCATTAGAAGTGCCGCAACTGATGTGCTGAGTTTCGCTCGACCACCACAAAGAAACCCATGGTTTGACGAAAAATGCCGGGAAGCAAATGCAGCTAAATAAGAGGCAAACAAACCGGCGCTGCAAAGAAGGACGAGAGCGGCTCGTGAGCTCTATGAGCAAAAGAGACGCGATCGAAGAATTGAAAGATTATACTCCAGGAATAATGAACGGAAGTTTTACCAACAGGTAAAAAAAACGTGTCAGGCTAACAAGACACGCACAGAAACCTGTAGAGATGAAGTAGGAAACCTCGTGGTAGAGTCAGTCGGTGAGAATATGGAAAAATTTCTTCTGCAGACTGTATAACGGCGACGAAGACCAACATTCCGCTGTTAGGCAGAATGAACCATTCAACATAGACGATGATAGCGGCTTATCAGCTGAGCTGATCGAAGCAGCTGGAAATGACCTGGTAGAGCATAACTAACTCATTTGCATAACAAAATTTGCTCAGATGAATGTATGTTTGATGAATGGAACCTCAGCACCGTTCGACCCATTCCATAAGAAAGGAGACCCCCTCAATTGCGCCAATTACAGAGGTATCAGTCTCCTCAACATCGCGTATAAAATCCTATCTGCCATATTGTGTGAACGTCTGAAACCCTTCGTCAACAACCTGATTGGGCCCTATCAGTGTGATTTCAGACCAGGAAAGTCCACAATCGATTAAATCTTCACACTTCGGCAGATCCTAGAAAAAACTCAAGACGTCCAAATCCATACCCACCATCTTTTCATCGATTTTAAGGCCGCATATGACAGCATTTATAGAGACGAGCTATACAGAGCCATTTCTAGTTTTGGCATCCCTGCAAAACTCGTTCGCCTGTGCAGAATGACGATGGAGAATTCTCGCTGCTCACCGAAACCTTTGATGTCAAAAAAGGATTTAGACAAGGTGACGCGCTGTCGTGATTTCTTTAACGTCCTTGAAAGAATTGTGCGAAACTCACAAGCCAACACCGGAAGCACAATCTTTCAAAAGTTTGTGCAACTACCAGCTTACGCCGACGACAGACATTATTGGTAAAACACAGCGGGCTGTCACCGGTGCGTTCGCTAGTATTGCAACGGAGGCTGCCAAAATGGGTTTAGCTGTAAACGAGGGCAAAACCAAGTATATGCTGTCAACAAGAAGGGACACTGAACATCGACGAATTGGACGGAACGTCACAATCGACAGCTATAACTTTGAAGTTCTGCTACCAATTCTGACAATAGCACCTCGGCAGAAATAAAACGAAGAACAACTCTTGCCAATCGCAGTTTCTTTGGGCTGAGAAAGCAATTGAGTAGTAAGGCCCTATCCGGAACAACTAAGGAGATTCTCTATAAGATCTAGATCATCCCAGTCCTCTTTTATGGCGCTGAATCATGGACTTTATCGAAAGCGGATGAAGATATCCTTGGTAGTTTCGAGAGAAATATTCTTCGTAAAATTTTCGGTTCCTTTTGCGTTGACAGGCTTTGGAGGAGAAGATTCAACGACGAACTATACGAGCTGTATAGCGACATCGACCTAGTCAAGAAACTGCGCATCAGTCGTTTGAGATGGCTAGGACATGTAGAGCGAATGGACACCAGTGCTCCGGCCCGCAGTCTTCGAATCAAAGCCGGTGGGACAACGCAGTAGAGGAAGACTTGGCCTTAGGTGGCGCAGACAAGTTGAAGGGGACCTGAACAAGCTTAGAGTGCGCAACTGGAGGCAGTTAGCTACGGACCGAGCTAACTGGAGAGGCTTGTTAGTTGAGGCCCAGCTTCACCCCGAACTGGAGCGCCACCTAAATAATAAGTATAAGATTCTGCCACTGCTCACCTTTTGCGGATTTCATTTCGCACAAAGTGTCCTTCAGCATTTAATTAATTTGTTATATTAATAACATAATTTCACAAAAGAATCTTATATTACCCCACCAGTGCATTTTAAAGCTTTCATTGCATTCAAATTATATTAAAACTATTATTAAATCATAAAATTCTTACATTTCCAAAGAAACACAATTAATTTTCTCACCGTCCACAAACAAAATAGCAATAGAACAAAATTGTACGAATTCGAATGACTTTGACGTTAATTTTAGTTCTACAAAGTGTCAGATTTCCGAAAAGAAGTTAAAATTGAAGTTGGCAATGGGCTCGTTCCAAAAATCAAGGACTATATATTACGACTAACTTGGAACGCAAAATTGGACTGGTTCCAAAAATCAAGAACTAATGGGCTCCTTCCAAAAATCAAAGACTAATTTGTTAGGGCTAACATGGAACATGGCATTCGTTTTGAAACGCAAAGTTGACTAACATGTTAGGTGACAGTTCCATACGTCACAAATGGAATTTTTGAAATTCCAGTTCCTCTTTTAACTTTGAATTCTTTGTGGATTGTGATAGTTTTCACAATTTGGAGAAAAACTAATTTATTTTAATAGGAACTATGGGTAGAATAGTGAACTTTTAGACTTAATCGCAATGAGTTTAGAACATTTGTAGATGTTTGCAAAATGTTATCAAAAACATAACTGAATTACTCGTTTATCAATACTTATCATAAAGCTACATATATGTACACTCTATGGGCGATATTAAATCATCATTTCTTATATACCCCACTATGTACATACATATGTGATTTATATAACCATGTAATTAGAAAATATACTATTTACTTTAGTTCAGCTCAAGTTGCGTTGTTTCATTGGCCAAGGTTCATTGACGTATAAATTAAATGACGAACCACACAGAAACCTGAAGCAACTAACAATCCAATAACTAATTTTTCTTTACACAATAACAGTAAAGCACAACAGTGCAATAAACAAAAACTACTAATGGAAGCGAGGTAAAATGCATTTCTCCCAACTGAGAGTCAAATTGTTTGACTAAGAATCCAGGCCATGACCTCTTTTTATTCTCTCTCCTCTCTCTAGAGGTCGTGGTCTGGATTCTTAATTAATTAATGTTCAGAACGAACAAAAAAAAAAGAATACAATTATACGTCTACATCACTACAATCTTGGTTGGTTTAAGTTGTTATAACTTACCAATTTATTTGTATTCTACATATATATAAGGATACATTATTGAAAGTGAGGAATATAACCTCTTTTTAATAATGATAGCATTTTTAAGTTCTATTTGGCGCAAAACTTATAAAATAAACAAATACAAAATATTATTTACTTTAAGTCAACAATTGAACTTATAGCGTACACTTTAAATTTCATATACTTTTATGTATAATTATATGTGTATGTAAATGGTAAACAGGAATTGTTCAGAGCATTGGTGATTAGCAAATAATTATAATAAACTAATTTTACATATCACATGAACTGAATTACTTAATAAAATTTGCTCTGGCGTAATTTACTGTCGTTTGATCTTGATTTTCTCGATCACGTTTTTATCAATGTCCGAAGCGTCAGCAATACTTATGTTATGGAATAGTCCACGTTTTCTTGCGTTTGCCAATAAACTAGCCCACGATGGCACAGACTGTAATTTAAAATAAAGAAATTTCTAGTGAATTAATTTAATTCTTCGCATACCTCTAAATTTTTAAAGTTTCCGCATAGAATAAGACATTTTTTTGGCCTTGTCAAGGCCACATTCAGTCGTTGATAATTGGCCAGAAATCCAACTCCTTCAGTGCGAGCGTTTGAAATAATTATGACATCTTTTTCAATTCCTTGGTACGAGTCAATTGTATTAACCATTATGTCGTTTAAACCGCTGGCTCTACAAGATTTTCAAATGTCAATGTGCATTCTAAGCTAATGAATAAGGATACCTACTTTACCAATACTTCTAACTTTTCTCGGTGCTGAGCGTACGGGGTGATAACACCGTAACTGTAAGATTTATTTGGTATGTACAGATTTAAAGTCTTCACTAAATTAGCAACAAATCCAGCTTCGAGGCTATTTGTAATCTGACCATTGTTACAGTGTGCATTTTGTGTGTACTCCAAGTTAAGTATGGAAAATGGTTTAATTTGGGATTTGAACTCAGCCGTATTGGGGGCATTTAACAGCTGATTCTTGTAAAAGTACATATTTGGCCATTTACAAATCTCTGGATCCATTCGGTATTGTGTGTGCAGACTTAATATGGGGGAAGGTTCTCCACTGTTGTTGTTTTCTAAACAGTTTTGTATCCTCGTGAAAAGAGACATGCCCAAGCCGTAGTCTTTTGCTTTCTATAGAAAAAGATTTTTTGATACACTTACATATACATAGGTATATACAAACTATAAAATGGAGCCGTCACCTGTGATATTACGGTTGCTGGAAGTTGTTGGGTATCACCGACCAATATTAGGCTGGTAGCACCAAATTTAAGTGGCATTATAGTCCATGGTTCTATGCACTGTGTAGCCTCATCAATAATACAAACGTCAAAGTAGTTTACATAACTGCATAGAAAAAAAAAATAAAATAAGAATACAAACAAAAAGTAAAATTAATTTTAAACTCACGATGAAAGCTTAACGCAACTACTTAGCGTTGTACATATAATATTTGCACTTTCCAAATACGATATAAACAGTCGTCTTTCATCTTCCGGGCGAACGGATTGTTTCTGAATGTTTTTTTTCAATGTTAAATTCTTTCGCATTTCGATTAGCTCATCTTGTCGGACGTCTTTTGCATTTTCTTTTTCCAACTCTGCTATTCTTACCTCTAACCTAAGTATCTGTAAATAATAATTTCCGTAATACTGTCGAATTAAGTAGTGTACGAAAGCTCTTTACCTCGTTATTTAAATTGTCTCCAAAAATAGTTTCCTCATGTGATCCATTAATTTCTTGTAGGCGTGCCTTCCTATCACGTTGTATGAGTTTAGTTACTGTGATTTCCTTCACATCCCTGTGTATCTTTTCTTCTTTGCCAAACCGTACAACTTGATATTTTGGTGCTCGCGCTGAGAGTTTCCTTTGGATGACAAGTAATTTCTGTGCGATTACATCTACCGCCATGTTGCTTTGTGCACAGATGAGAATTTTCTTATCCAACATACGGACCTCATCACCGTAAAGAAGTTGTAGAGCTAAATTCGTTATAAGACGAGACTTGCCGGTACCCGGAGGTCCTTTAATGAGTGATATATTTGGATTGTACTCATCAATTGCTTTAGCATATGTTTTAAGTAAAATTTCCTTTTGTTCCGGGTTCAGAGGGTCACAACCTTTGTATTGAATTGGTCGTCTCCGATTTGTCTTTACATTCAGTAATTCTAAAGGATTTAATATTTTTTGAAAGAGTGGTGTCTGTTCTAATTGATGAACTGCGTTAAATGATCCAAAACATACGCGAATCGATTCCATTATTCGCCGAACTGTTACTTGCGTACAATTTTTCAGAATATCCTTGTCGATGGCATTTTTGGTTACTTCGATTGTGATACAATTCAATGATTCTATAAAAGAGAACTTTTGTTAAAATTAACTGAGACAATAGTCACAATGAAAAAATACATATTTATCACACGAAACCCATTGCATAGCTTCTTACAAACCTTCGTGTTGTGCGTATTATAATATTCTTCACACGAAGAATATTATAATACTACTTTTAATGCCGTGTCCGAATTGCAGTTTTCATTTGGAAAATCAGACGTTCGCGAGAGATTAGACCGGTAACAAAAACTTAGATGCTGTCTGGAAATCGAATGGCCTTGGGTAGTACAGACAAATATAAGAGGACACCAACCGATTTTTTTTATATATTAATGTGGCAAATTTGCGTGTCATCCTTGCGTACACTTGGAACATCGCCATGACTAAAGGTATGTCAGTATGAGAAAAGAAAATCGGAGCCAATAGCCGGAATACCGAGCTCAAAACTAAGGCGAAAATTCACCCCCCGCATTGCGAATGAGCAACGAGATACCCGATGAAGCGGAAAATGTCCCGAAAGAACTGCAGCTCGAAAATAAAAAAAATGAAACCTGGTCAAAAATGGTTCACAAGACCCAAAAGCAAAAAAAATAAAGGCAAAGAACAAATGGCGAAAAGAGTTGAGAAGAAGAAAGCTGAGAACGACGACAGGAAAACCCGATGTAAACCAGAGGGTCAGATACCATTGTGACTCAGGAGAGACCTCCTACGCAACCATACTCAAAAGGATGATAGCAAACCCTGATCTTAAATAGCTCGGGGAAAACGTTAACAATATCCGGAAGATAGCCAAGGGCGATTTACTCATAGAGCTCAAGAGAGGGACTGATGGCCAGACTACAAATACAAGGAAGACATGTCCAAAATCCCCCAAATGGAAGCGAGGTTAAAAACATTGTGGTGTCAAGTTACGATTGAGCAATGACACAAGAGGAGATATGCGCGGCCATTAAGTACCAACTCCCAACAACAGGAAGCATTATAAGTCCATGAGAGGAACAGGTTTAAAATGCCTTGGGTGCGGCCATATCACCAGGCATTGGAAAAACGTGAACTGCAAATGCGGAAACAACCGTATACAAAAATGTGATATCTATAATAGTATTCTCGACTCTGGGGTTATTCCACAATACTGAAAAACAGTTTCAACAATCCCAATTCCTAAACCAAATAAGGACAAAACTTCCATCAAACGATACCGTCTGATATCCCTCAACACTTGCATGTCCAAAATACTTGAAAAGATTGTTGACAAACGACTATTTTGGTTTGTTGAAACAAACAACCTTATCTGTCCGAATCAAGTAGTCCTTAAAGCTAACCCTCGGTGCGTCAATGCGCTTCTTCAAATCGACTACATAAGAAAAGCGCTGCCGACCAAAAACCATGTAAGCATCCTTTTAAAAATGCGTTTGATAGAAAAGGTATACACATGTATAAGTGGAGGTATAAAAAGTGGAGTGTTGGCCCAAAAATATACGGTTACATTAAGTCATTTCTAAGAAATATAAAATTTTACATCAAAACAAACAACTGTTGCTTGTTGCTTAATGGAATCCCTCAAAGATCGCCACTTTCGGTAGTCTTATTCGTTATTGGTTTTGACGACATTAGCAACATCCTAGGTATAGGTATAGGTTGTATAGGGTTATGAATTCGTCATAAGTACTAGGACCATAGGGGGCCCATCGCGATCACTAGGGAACCGTCACGGTCAGAAACCTAAACCAATTTGCCCATACATTTAATTTGCCTACAGAACCTAAATATGTCCTCAATTTTGTTCAGTGAAAAAACCTTCTCCAAATTGTTGAAAAAGTATCTTCCGAGGTATTTTACTCTACTCCGATCAATGGCTTGACATTCACAGAGTAGATGAGTAATATCCTCTGGGACATGTAGGTCATCACAAAACCTGTATGTGTCCGTGTTCGTTAAACCTAGTATTATGGCGTGCTTCCTCATAAAGCAATGGCCAGACAGTATTTTTAGCAACATCCTAACTAGACACAAACTTTTACACCATTGTTTATACGCGGATTCTTTGTAAGATCAACGATTTAAATAGGAGCACAGTCACTGACTGTCATCCAATCCTTAAGCATAGTTTCGCTTCTTGGTACGCTTTTCGCTTGTCCTGCGTTGGTACTTTCCCCGCTATTCCATTAGCTGCAATTTTATTATTAGTCTTCTCTTTGTAACCCGTTAGTGAATGCGTATTAATATATAGTGGTAAGAACTGTCAAAGTATGGCCCCAGGGCCACATGTGCTTTCGGGTAACCGGGTTAGTGGTCTAGAAATAAATCCACTTGCGAAGCCAAAAAATAAAAAAAAATTCCCACAAACTTAACATATGCAAACGCTAAATTCTTAGTGATCTCCCCACCAAATAATGACAAACCACTATCTTCTTTTAACGTCTTTATTCTAAAAAAAAGCAATTGATGGTATTAGCACAGCCTATGAATACATAACCCAACTTCGTCATGGCAATCTTCTTCCTTTAGTTGAATCCCAAAAAATTGCAGACCTATTACTTTAAAAAAAAAGGTTATCTAACCTTTGGCCAATTAATGTGTCCCTGCACACAAATCTTAATGCTTCCAAAGGTACAGTGTGTGCACCTTATTTGGTCAATGTCCCAGATGAAGAAATTGTAAAGGAAATGAAAACGCAGTGCTACAGAAGTGTACAAATTTAAAAAAAATATCGAAGGCAAGCAAGTTCCCACTGGTCTCATTCTATTCACCTTCCACTTGTTCCATCCACCGATCACAGTAAATATAGGCTGGTATAACTGCAAAGTTGTGGAATTCTTCCCCAACCCTATGCGCTGTAACAAATGCCAAAGAAATGCTGAAAATCAAAAAAATAAAAAAAAATGCACTTAACCCGAGGCAAAGCAAATATACAGAGAACAATTTCCCGCCCTCTGCACAATCATATGCCACAGTTGCCAACCATTCTACGCATTCACAAACAGTCCCAACTAGCAAACCATCAATTGTTGTGAACAATTCCACCCAAACACTCTCTTTTCAACACAAACCACAAGTCATTCTCATAATGAACACCCAATTCAAACAGTTTCACCAATGACAAAAACCAATCATAAAACCACACCGTTTAATAATCGTCTCGAACAAAACCATATACCCAGCCCTATCACTAACTCAACGCCAAAACCTAGAAACCCAAACATAAGTAATCCTTACCAGCACGAACTCTTAACCCCTTCAAACGTTGATCATATTAATACTCACAACCTAAATTCTTTGAATAGCCCCACAATGGCTTGCATTCTTAGGTGTGAGCTTTCGCTTTCAAGCATTTGAATTTTATTAATTTTCTCAGAATAAACAAAACAAAAAAAAAACAACAAAAGTAAATGTTTTTTATCCATCGTCTCCTATTTTGTTTTTAGTTTTGACAGTTTTGTGGTATTCACTATACCAGCAGTCTGTCTCCCACGTTAGCTAACAATGCAGCCAAAACTACCTCGGAAGAACTCATCATCAACCCGTTCACACCCCCTAAAACGACTTTCTCCACATCATAAATACCCATTGGGAACGCAAACGTAGAGAAGAATGGAGTTCATACAAAAACCACTACTCCACCCTTAACCCAATGGCTGACTCAACAAAGTATCCAGCTGAAACACCATCTCGAATGCACATATGTATGCTTTTTGCGACTTCTCGGACGGACGCAGATAACACATAGTTACCTGCTTAATAAAGACAACCCGCCAATCTGCCACTTTTGCCAATCCAGTTACATCCTAACTATCAATATATTGTATCTTTGTATTTATGGTAACTGTTTAAGATCAAAACAAATATTTGGCGTGACAGGTCCATGGGACCCAGGGCCAAGCTTCTCACAACCATTCGTCCTGTGCGAATGGAAGGCGCCTACACTTTAATGCCGTATCCGCCGAAGCGCAATTTTTTATTTAAGAAATTCTTTCACGACAGTTGATGTTTTTCAGACGCTCGCGACACGTAGGGTCGTGAAAGAACTTGTAGGTGTTATCTGGGGATCAAACCTCGAACCCCTCGATCCATAGTCCAACGCACTAACCACTTGAGCCACGGCGCCAACTGTTCAAGATAATCTTTACAAATGATCAAATCACCTAGAGGAAGTATCAACGCTTTCCCGACAACTTCAGTTAAAAATATCTTGGTGGTGGCTGGACTCCCGAGCATCGAAGAACAAAAAGAAAGAATTATATTTATACTCCTTGCTAAACTAATATTCTCTAAAAGTTCAATCATCGATAAGAATTTCAAGCAGTCCATAAGCCATAAATCAAACCAACGGATCCCGTTCGCAATTAGCATCATCCTAAAGAAAGCGACACAAATGGAAGTTCCAACGAAACGAGACCGGAAGGTTGTATCTTCTATTCTCCATTGTTCGTAAAATCCGAATTCTTTATAATGACCCTAGCTAAGCATACAAAAAAACAAATACAAATAATTCGGTACACCGCACACTGTTCTCCAGCGGTTTCGACAGATCTGAAATCGAATGGGTGCAACCTTGTAGTCACCGACGGATTAAAAATTCGTGGAAAATACTTCCTTTGCGGTTTCCCTCGAAGATGGGTCTATTCTTAGCATTGGCATACTACTTGACTTTTCCTCAGCCTTTACCGCAGAAGCCTTCGACATTTTACAAGCTCTGAAAACAATTTGTAATCGCCGCGGTAAGCATGTAATCTCTGATAGCCTGTCAATACCATCAACAACTCCAACCTTATTACCCATATATGGTAAAACCTATCTGATAAGGTTTCAAAATAAAACAAAACTAATGTGGTCTCCCGGCAATGCTGGAATTCAGGGAAATGAGAACGCAAACTTTGCTGCTAATCTGATGAAGGAACATATCTACATACATATAAATTTGATGTTTTCAGCAAATTGGACCTGAGGAAAAATATTAAAGAGGAACGAACTAAACGACTGGAACGTATAACGTCACCATTACAAGAAAGTGAACTCCCACAGATCCCACCACAGGTAACTCACAACCATCTCTAAAACCAAAATCTCCAACTTTGTGCGTCTACAGCTGGGACACAGTTCGGCTACTCACCAGCACCTACTAAATAAATACAACCCTCCTGCCTGCCCAGTATGTAATGTTACCATAGATATAACTCGTATACATACATACATACATACTAGATACTACATTAACTCCTAAAATTAAGAACATATTCAAAGTAACACCGATTTATGAAATACTCTTCAGAATCCCAATCTAGAAAATATACATTAAATTAATAAATTCTTAACAAATGCTAATATAATCTAACATATTATCATAGCTAGACTCATTACATTCTATATAACGTATGTAATTTCAATTATCTGTTAATAAATAATAATAATTATAAAAATCAATAGAGTAAACAAATTGATATACTTACCAGATTTGCGTATATTGCCGATGTAGCCGAAGACTTGACTCGTTGTAGAACCGACAACAATATCAAGTAATGCTAAATCAGTAGCTCCCAATTCCGATTGTTTTATCGGCGTAGAACCTGTAAAGCAAATCGTTATCATATTTCTGTGGTAAACTGCAGTTACACGTACACTTTGCAAACAAAAGCTCTCTGCCCTTGTATTGAGTAAAATAATCAATTCGAATCTTATAGCCTGGCTTTGCAGCGTATCGTTGCATGTGGCGTTCCAGATGGGAAAGAAATTCGATTTTCAGCAACGGGAAAATGGTACTACGGGTAAGTTAGAAGGTTAACTTATTTTGTTAAAATTTAACAAAAAAAAACTACACTTACCTGTTGTAGTTCTTAAAAGATGTAAACTGATTAGTCATTGGAAAAATCATATTATATCCATCCATATCAAGTTTGTCCTCTAACCAAAGTTGACTCCACAATAGAACATCGTTTAATAATTCGTCTGTGTGGTCCACGACAGGGAACCGCCTTCGAATAATGTTTCTTCGGTCATTGAATGTCGAAGTTTCTTTTCTGTCAACTTTTCGTGTGGCACTCGATACGGGTTCTATGTAAAATATTTGCGGCACGTCGTTGAAACGAACGAACTTCTTCTTCTTCGGCGTTGCAATGGGACTTTTTATATTGGACGCCTTGGCTAGACGATCTTGTATTTCTTGCAGGCGATTGGTCTCCTCAAAATGATGCTCCATAGCATCGAATGTAAGTTTGTTATTATTTCGACGGGGTGGAGCTCGTTCCTTTTGCTCGGTTGGTACGTCTGCACTTTTTTGTCGATTACGACTTGCAACAGAGGCTGATGCTTTATGACCATTTTGAAGAATCGCATCAGCTTTTGAAAGCTCCGTAGAAAAACTAGTGGGAACTTCCGTACTGGGTTTTCGGTTTTCTATAGCCTTTGTTGGTGTTGTTATTGGCTTTATAGTTTTTGCACCGGATGGGTTTGCAGATTTACTTGATGTGATTGCTGATTTGTTCGACTTGGTGTGATTTTTGGGAATCTTGTAAGACTTGATACGACCAATGGGCGTGTCTTCTGTGAGAAAAGCTCCACGATTAACAGAGGTAAACTTAACTTTCGGTTTTTTACTGGATGTTTTTTCAGGGTCATTTTCTTTAGAGTTGACTTTTTCTTTGGTATTAATGACATCGTAATGTTTTTTATCTGCTAATTCTTTGAGTTTTTGTTTTCTGTCTTCTTTGATTGATTTGGATATTAGTTTCTCTTTTTGCTTGCTGATAGATGGTTTTTCTATCCATTTGCGTTTCAAGTCTTTCTGATCTTGAATAGCTTTAATAATTTCAACACTCCTCTTTTGCGCTGCCGAAACTCCTTGAAGACACAATAAATAAAATGAAAACCACAATAGCTGAACGACATAGTATATACATATGTAGATATAAAGCTATAAATTAATTAAAATAAATGAGAAAGTTTGTTTGATTTTACATATAATAAATACAAATTTTTGTCGCGACAGGTCCATGGGACCCAGGGCCTAGCTTCTCACCACCACTCGTGCTGTGCGTCTTATATTCTTCGCACGAATGGAAGGGGCTTACTGTTTAATGCCGGATCCGAACAGCAGTTTTTTGTTTTGAGAAGCTTTTTCATGACAGTTTTACTCTCGGATGTTTGTTAGACGCTCGCGAGAGGTGGGGCCGTGAAAGAAATTTTATGTGCTGTTTGGGGATTAAACCTGGAACCCCTCGCTCCGTAGTACAACGCACTGACCACTTGAGACACGGCGCCCACATATAATAATACTTTTAAATACATATGCATAA
This sequence comes from Xylota sylvarum, assembly GCA_905220385.1. Taxonomy (NCBI): domain Eukaryota; kingdom Metazoa; phylum Arthropoda; class Insecta; order Diptera; family Syrphidae; genus Xylota; species Xylota sylvarum. Next base: position 41,196,140 of record LR999959.1, read on the forward strand.
AAAATGTTTAAGTGTGGTGACCGAAAGAAAGAAGGCATTACTACTGGTTCAGTTTAGACTATTAGACTTATCAACGATCCCAGCCAGACAAGAGATAGTTCGCATATAGAAATAGCTCCTTAAGAGAGAAAGAACAAGAAAATTCTAGCTACTGTGACTTGGTTGGAGTTGTTGGAGCTTGGAGCTCATTCAATTGCGATTTATGACATAGATTAGAATCTAAAGGCGTTGAACAAAAAAAGGCCACACAAAGAACAAAGGACCATAAAAGACTAGACTTCTTTAATTAGAGTATGAGTTTATAAAATTGATTTCTTGGAATTGTAACAAAATTGATTGCAATGGTACAGTGGGGATTTTGATCTCCAAAGCGGCGTACGACAAGACTACATTCTGTTGTTCCTGATAGCGACTAGTGATGTTCTCCATACAGTACTTATTTATTTACTGAAACGGGAAAGTGGTAATTGATATCACATTGTCCACTATATATACTTATGTATACATACATTTATATTATTCGAGAGATTTCGAACCGGACCAGTGTAGGGTCCCTTTTCGTTTCTCTTCTACGATCCATCTTAGCCCGAGACTCTCTGGATTTCTCCACAGTTCCTCTCTGGCTTTGATTCCACACTAGCATCTGTTAAACAAAAATCTGCTTCATGATCTGGGTTTCTAGCCAGTGGCTGCACAAGAGCTACTTTCTTCTGCAAGCTAGTGCTGGGCATTGACGCAATATATCGGCTGCCGTCTCGATTTGCTCCAGGCACAGTTTACAGGTGTCATCCTGCAGCAGACCCATATTCTTTACCGAAACTTCCATGACCTGTAGATAGCGCTACCACCTCTCACCCAGAGCAGCGTCGTCTCATTTCGAGATGAGCACTCATTGAGCTTTTGAACACATTCCAATGCCGGTGATGTATTGATATCTGTTTGCTCCATGCATCTAATCACTGATTGATTGTCCAGTGCAATAATAATATTTTCAACCGCAACCTGACCCTCTTTCAGGGTCAACTCAACGCATGCAACAGAGCAGACATCTCGCCTCGATACACGGAGGTATATTTCCCCAGACTAATATGACAGGCCACCTCTCGCGAGCGTCTGACAAACATCCGAGAGTAAAACTGTCATGAAAAAGCTTCTCAAAAACAAAAAACTGCCATTCGGATCCGGCATTAAACAGTAAGCCCCTTCCATTCGTGCGAAGAATATAAGACGCACAGCACGAGTGGTGGTGAGAAGCTAGGCCCTGGGTCCCATGGACCTGTCGCGCCAAAAACTTGTATTTGTAACCTTTGTTCGATCTCAGTCAAACTTCATTCTAACCTCAACTCCTGCAAAGGCACAGCGTACGCCACCTGCCTAATTAATGTTTCTGAAGAAGAAATAATCAGAGAAATGAAATGACAAGGCGTAACCGACGTCTTTAAATTTAAAAAACAACACCTGAGAACAATCTTCGTGCAACCGGGCTAGTTCTTTTTACTTTCTGCACACGCACTTCGTGCGCCTAAAACGATAACTGCCTGCACCTAAAAACACCCATCATCTTCCAAAAATTGTAAAGTACATCAAGGCAAAAGAATTCCTCAAAATTAAAACAATACGCAAATGCTCTATGGCTGATGCGAAAAAAATATATAAAGAAAAAAATCCGATTCCTCTCTCTTCCACCCCCTATTCTTCAGCCCTAAAAAACCCATCTATGGCAATACTACAAACAGCTTTCACATCTTCATCAATTTCAAGCCCTCCTTCACTTCAATCACCTTTCACCACTTCTTCCGACCCATCTACTCTTTCTACCTCAGGAAACAACACATCTAAGCTAGTCCCCCACTACCAATCTACTACAATAGTAAATAGTAGTAAATAGTAAAATGTCAAACAAACAAAAACACAATGATCATCTGTCTCATACTTCCTCATCTGAACCAACAATACCTGCTCGTATCGCACAAAACACTGCTCCTTCTATTTCTTTCCTAAATAACTCGGGAATAACTTCTAACGACAACAACTACCGCATACTAAATCTCTCTCCCAAACACACCTTGGATCTACTCTATCGCATCCACCTTCTGGCTCCTCATCTCCTTTAACAAATTTAACAAACACACTTCTTTCACAAAGTAAGTACTACATACCTAATAATCATATTAATCAAGATGATGAATCAATCTAGTAACGAACTTCTTCACCAAAACAACGACTCCGGGGTGGGGATGCAGAATCAGCCGGGCTCTACACAGAGCCCTCCCGCTTCAGTATCCACGCCTCGGAGTCATAATGTTCACCCCAATAATAACTCCACCTTAAAAAGCCCCATACAAAATTCTCTTTCCGTTAACAAACATAACACTTTACCTTTAGTACGCCAACATTTCACTGTCCTGCAGTGGAACTTCAATGGCTACTTGAATAACCTACACGAATTGAAAATATATACTAATAAAAGACATATGTACAACCAAAAGTTATTTGCTTGCAAGAAACTCATCTCACAGTCGACCGGCACCCATTTCCTCCTAAACAGTACTCCGCATTTTTCCACAATTTTGACTCTGTGTCGTATTCCAAAAAAGGGGTCTGCATCCTCATACATAACTCAATCCCCCATTCATGCATTAAGATTAATTCACATACATATATCAGCAATAGGTGTTCAAATTAATCTCAACATCCAGTATACAATTATTTCTTTCTACATCCACCCCGAACAAAATTTTTCAACAAAAGACCTTGAAGATGTTATCAACGGAATTAATAATCCAGTCTTAATAACAGGTGATTTTAATGCGTATGGAATCCACGCACTGGGGCTCTGAGAAACTAAGTAAACGCGGCAAAACAGTCGAACATTTTATTACTAATAATAAAAACGGTCGACCAACCCACTTCTCCACCCATAAAACGTTTACCCACGTTGATCTATCACTCATTAACCCCTCTCTTCTCAACAAAACCTCATGGGACATATCCGATACCCTCGCTGGCAGCGATCATTTCCCAATTTTCATTAACCTCTCCACCGGTCAATTAAATCAACAACTAAGAAAACCAAAAAAATTCCTTCCTGACAGAGCAAACTGGGAATTATTCCGATCCACTGTCTCTAGGGAGTTACACGGGAGAGAAGATTCTTCCAACACCAATAAAGAAGCCGCTATGATTCATAAATCAATACGCACAGCAGCAAACCTAGCCATTCCTCAAACTAGCGATAAAATCCACAAAAAAAACTATCGCTTGGGACACAGGAATAATTCCACACGCCTGGAAATCTGCAAATATCATCCCACTGCCTAAGCCAAATGGTGAACGCACGGTAACCTCTGGTTATCGTCCCATATCCCTCCTTCCATGTACAGGAAAGATTTTAGAAAAAGTCATAGCCAAACGTCTATTCTAGTTTTTTAATAAAGACAAACTAGTCGACAACCGACTTTTAAAAAAGGTAAATCTACACTAGATGCCCTTCTCCATATCGAACATTTTGTCTGCTCAACATTGTCTGAGGAAAATCATGCGACTATTCTCAGCCTTGACTTTCAAAAAGCCTTTGATAAAATTGGGGCGGCACATGTTGCTCTGAATCAACTATTAAAATGGAAAATTGGACCAAAAATGTATAAATACATAAAATCTTTTCTTTCCAATAGACATTTTCGTATCAAGTATTGTGACATCTATTCAAATCCGTACAAACTAAAGAACGGCATCCCCCAAGGATCACCAGTTTCAGTGGTCTTATTTATCATAGCTTTAAATGAAGTCAGCAATACAATAGACAGTTTCCATAAAGTTGAACATTCACTCTATGCTGACGATTTAATTATTTTTTCTAAGCATAAAGACCTCCACGAATTGGCTGATGTTTTTTCATCCATTATAGAGTAATTTCATGTTCAAAATCCGAATTATTCCACATATGTATGCAAAAAACACAATTGTACAAAACTTGTTCAAGTCAATTTAAACGGTAGTTATATAAAAAATGCTAATTCTTTGAAATTTCTCGGCATTAAATTTGACTCTAAATTTAATTTTAAGAACCATTGTACTTATATAAGAAAAAGTTTAACTGCCAGGATCAATATATTTAAATATTTATCTTCGGAAAAAAGCTTCGCCAACATTAATACTATCAAAAATTGATTATGATTTACCTATTTACGGGAAATGCTCCAAATCATGTTTAGGGCTTACACCCTACCACGCTGCCGTCAGAAGCTGTTTGAAAGCCACACGATGAACATTCCCCCTTTAACGGAGAGAATCGATTTTCTCACGACTAATATAATTGCGAAAATAAATTCTGCATACAAAACATCCATCCATCAAACAGTTAAGAAAATTCTGAATAAAAAGAGACATCAAAAAATGCAATCAACCCTATGCCGGGCAATCACGTTCGCGAAGAATCTCAACATTCCAATCTCTATTCAAAACCACACAAGGAATAGTCAACCACCCTGGAACTTGCCAAACTACACCATCAACACCAATCTTTGCAACTATCTAAAAAATTTTACCCCTGATGATGTATACAAAACTCTCTTTCTCGACATCTCAGACTACTACAAATCCCTTGGTTGGAAACTATTATTTACAGATGCATCTAAAGCAGTCACCTACACCTCTTTTGCTGTTGTGGAAGAGACCGGTTCCATTGTTACTAAAGGATTACTCCCAACTCATACATCAACTTTTACAGAGGAAGGAAAACGATAATATTTTCCGAAAGCCTTTCTACTATAAAAGCCATAAAAAACATTTCCAACTCTATTGAAATAGTTGAAACAATACGTAACCATCTCATCCTGAACTCCGAAATTTTAAAAAATGTTTGGATTCCCGGTCACGTATTAATGGCAACGATGCATCTGACGCGGAAGCCAGATTAGCCATAAAGGAACCATTAAAAGCTTTCTTCCAACAGAATAAAAAAGATATCTTGAATTTTCTACTTGAACACTGGAAGTACTAAAGAAAAACCATTTGGGCAAATTACGACCACTCATATAAAAACCTCAATCCCGACGGCGACAGAGCCATCTATCGCAACAACATATCTCCAAAAAAATTAAAGATTTTCATCCGACTCCGACTTGGTCACTCATACATCACACACAAACACCTGTTTAATAAAGAACTACCTCCTCTCTGCCACCTCTGTGGGGAAAACAATTCCACTCTCACAATAAATCTACTTGCCTGCTCAAAAATCGCTTCAAAATTATCCACACTCAGCTTGCACCAGCTCTTAAAAAATATCAATATTGATAATATAAATTTGGTATACAATATAATGAAATCGTTAAAACTTGAAAACTCAATTTAAAAAAAAAAAATTTATATATACATATTTATACACATATGTACACTGAGTTAAAAAAAAAGTGGCGCAGTGATACTTTTTCGTGTGTTGTTATCATTTTGGTAATATGCCGCTATGTTTTTGCCGAGCTTTATTTGTTTTTAGTGGGTTACTGGTTTAATGGTTTATTTGTTTGCTAGTTTGCATAATTTCTTTTAATTTTCTTTGTGATGTGGACATGGTATTGAAGAAAACCGTGTTGTATTCGTGTTTTCCTACAGACGTGAGACATACCAAAACTAGCTTCCATGATCCCCGTATGTGTTTTATTAAGTTTATTGTTCTGGATTTGTTTTAATTTGATTTTTTATTAGTTGTTACTGATTTTTGCAGAAGAAGTCGCCTGTGCGCTGGCTTTTGTTGAGGGTGGCCGGGGTGCGCTCTATGCCGATATTATGATAAGAAAACCGGAGAAGTCGTTAAAAAAAGCCATTAAAGGTATAGGGAGACCAACTCCTACAAACCGCATCAAGGATCAGGTCGCCCCGGAGTAACTACTGCAAGAGATGACCGATATTTGGTGATTGAAAGTTTTCGGAATCGTCTCTAAACAGCTGGCTGGCTCATATTGGGACAGCTGTGAATGCTCAAACGGTGAGGAGGCGATTAGTAGAGAGTGACCTAAGAGCAAAAAGACCTGCTCGTGTACCGAGACTCACGGTACAACATAAGCGACGTCGACTTGAAGGGGTAGAGTCCTTTCCACTGATGACTCCAGGTTTCGTCTCCGCTCAACAGATAGACGTAGCAGAGTGTGAGGATGATAAGATGAGAGATACTCTTCCGCAACAGCTTCCCAGCGGGAAAATTTCTGGAGCGGTTCCGGCATAGTGTGGGCAGAAATTTTCATGCGCGGAAAAACCGAGCTGTGCCTCATGGAAGGATCAGTGACCTCTACGTATTATATCACCAACATTTCGGCAAATATCTTATTTGTTAGATGTTCGGGGAGATAATACACACTATTGCAGGAACAAGCACTCGTTAAAAAATAAAATAATAATAAAAATGTAAAATGTTAATTTATTAAGTTTTTGTCCATTTTCCTTAATTTATGTTTTATTTCTAAGGTCTTTCTTTTATAATAAACAAAACTGTATTAAAAAAAACCTCTTTTTTCCAACTTACTTGAAGTAATTGCGAAATATCAAGGTGCGCCCCTTTTTTTGTAACTCAGTGTATATATTAAAACCATGTACATATCTATTTTTTATCAAACTTTCTTTGTTATCCTAGTAGACAGCCCTAGCAGCTAATTCTAGTTAAATATGTATTGAATCTGTAATTTATTTACTGTTTAATAAAATGAATAATAATAATAATATTCCATCCATGGGCATATTCAACTCCCTAATATAGTTTTTCGCGAAATCCAGGATTTTCCTTTGACCATAGATAGCACCGCGCCAGTTCCAGATGCTGCCGCTTTCTTAATAAAAAAGTCCAGTGGCAGAATATCTAGGATCACTTCCATTGCGCATGTTGATGTCGTTCGTATTGCACAGGTGATACCTAAACATGTCAGACATTGAACTTCTTTACAGTTCCAGATCTCTTCTCTTCCTTGTGAAGATGATTAGATCTGTCTTTTCGCATTAATGGAGAGTCCTTGTTCCTGACACCACCGCTCCACCACTCGGAAAGCATTTCTCATGGTATCTGCAGTGAAGTTCATGAATTTTTTCTCTTGTCATGGACTACCACAATTCTTTTCTATTGTTTTCAACAGAAATGATGTTAGGCTGATCGGTATGAAGACCTTCGCTTCGGTGTAGTTGTATTTTTCCGGTTTTAGAAGAAACACCACATTTGTTTCTCTACATGTTACGTATATAGCCCTAAGCCTGGGCACAATGAGGTCTGTATCCCATTGCATTAGGGGACTTAAGGCTTCCCGGGAAGTATATTTCCATGAGGACGTACGATCCAGTGTCTCAACAATCTCCCCCGTTCTATCACGAATGAGCTCGGCTGTGGAAACTGGATCACTGGAGATAATTTTCTGAAGTCTACTGACCTCAGATGAGTTCCTCATATTTGAGCAAAATTTCCTCCACGACTCCCATTTACGTAGTCGCAAAGTTGCTGTTTGCTCTTTATTCTTTGCCTTATATGCATCATGGAGCATCCCTTCTCATGGCATGATTAAAGGCTTTCCTCACCTCCATCTTTACAATTTCAAGTTCCCTCAACTACCGAGGCGTGGGTTCCTTTTCATCTACCAAAGTAGGTGTACATGCCTATTGATATGTATTCTCAACAGCTGATTGAAAATGCTTCATCTGTGAATCTACATCCCAAGTGGTTTTCGGTTCATTTTAGATCCGTATCGAACATTAAATGAGATTGCTCTATGGTCCAACATCATTGCCTGATCCATTACCTTCTAATTTGATATTCCATCAAGCATTATATTACTATACAGAGTCACGTCAATAACTTCCCTTCGTCTTGCATCCACAAAGGTCGGTTCTGTTCCTTTGTTGACAATAGATAGCTCTTGGCAGACTACAAACTCGAATAAGGCTTCTCCTCTGTAGTTGTCGTTGGTGCTTCCCCACACTGTACTGTGTGCATTAGCATCGCAACCAATCATTCGATCTTCGCTCCTATGCAGGTAACCTTGGTGCAGGCTCTAGAGAGCCATGCGGCAGGCTCTCTGCATATAGTCCTACTCGCACAGCGACAAGGTCAGGGGAACATAGGTTCGGCGGCATAACCGCTTTAACTCCATGCCTCACGAGTACACAAGATCTAACTCTTTCGCCAGATCGCACATAATGTAAAGTCGCAATACTTTCAGGTATACCTCTAATCTTTCCTTTGAAGATACAGGGTTCCTGCAGCAAGTTAATATCAATCGACTCCTCCAGAAAACATCTGGTCAACATTGCTGATGGGGCTTTGCTGTGGTGAAGATTCAATTGAATGATCCTTTCGTTTTTCCCGAAAATTGAACTGGAAAGACAATATATTTGAACGCACAAAAAAGGCCTCGGAAGCTTTAACGCATGCAGCAGAATATTCGGCACAAAACGGGGGGCCAAAACCAGCCACAATCCACTGGATGCTGGCGCAAAAGCCACAAACCTGAACAATCTCACATGGATCCAACGTCTAGCATGTATACGTACGACCAGTGCTATTAGGACAGCACCGCCATACTCGCCATACTCTGGGGATCGTACCTCGAACCCCTCCCTCTGTAGTCCAACGCAATAAACACTTGAGCCACAGCGCTGACGGAGGTACTGGCTTCAAAATATTCTCAGAAGAATCATCAATCGTCTGGTCTATAAAACTTCCCAACCACGCAAGTGTGTTCCAAGCGGAAATATATGGAATCACCGAGGACTTCCGGGTACTCTGAACAGCAATAAACTAAACATATAGATATTTATAACAGGCTAAGCGATGTAAAGAGGAACACCCTCAGCTCGAGGCACAACTTTACGCTCTGCTGGATTCAGGGACATATGGGCTTCCTACAAGCAGACCAAAATTACTTCGGATTTTTACAACATGGCCAACGTAAGTTGGAGTACACTCACCTCATGCCGCGTCTCTATAAAAATTTGGGATCTATGCAACAAACAAACGAAAAGAGGACTTCTATCGCTAAACAGACTACAGCTGACTCAATGACGGCCATCTTAGAAGACTGAGAATCAGTACCACAGACTTATGCAGAGAATGTGACAATTCAGAGGTAGAGGAAAACTCAACACATTTCACCTGCGAATGCCCAAGCCTCAACAGAACTAGATACACAATCCTTGGAAAAATAGCTTTCAATGACCTAAACGAACTAGCAACCTTACTTACTCAACGGGCTTCAACCGTGAAGAATCTCTGCCTGAGACACGACAACCTTCCATTCTCTTCGAACCCGGTCACGCTGCTTCCAGTTGTCTAGATTGTAGTATTGAAAAGTATGTACCTCCAAATAGCTGTGCATTGTCTGGTTGCTTAAATAATGTAACAGCATACATCACTGGTCGACATGACGATCAGTTACAGCCGAACCATCTAGCTGATCACAATAAACTGCTTTTGTTCTATTACATTTGTACTCACGTTGTTTTAGGTATTCCAATACCAATACCACATTCGATTAGTTCTCATTCACGAAAATAATAGAGTGCAAAGAGAGGAAAAAAATAAATAAAAAAACGATTCAAAGTGCAAGCAAACAACAATCGGTGGAAACTACGAGCACACATATATGTATATATGTACATATGTACAGGTGCACGTGGTTTGACTAAAGTCAGTCGATCATGGATTTTTCCAAACCCGAGCCATTAAATTTGGATGGAAACTTGAAAGAAAATTGGAAAAGGTCAAAGTCATTTTGATATCTACTCAACAGCAACGAAAACGGATCAGGAGACCGGAGACATACAGGGAGCCAGGTTTAAATTAGAGGCGTATGGTGGGTTTAGGCTTTGGTCAAATACAGAGGACAGCAATACAAGTTAAGATTCGTGGTGACCGAAAAAGGTTACCAACCTTTACTGGGTTTAGATTCATGTATTGAATTAGGGCTCCTTAAACGAGTTGATAGTATAGTCGAAAATTTTAAGAGTAAATTTATTCAGGCAAACAAGGAAATTTTTGAAGGATTTGGACATTTTCCAGATAAATGCCACTTGTTACTTAAAGACACAGCTTCTCCTATAAACAAGCCTCCTAGACGGATACCACTGAGCATTAGAGAACGGGTAAAAGATACGCTTGGCAAAATGGAACATAGGGGTATCATATGTATATAAAGTTGAGGGACCAAGTGATTGGTCTTATAATATGGTAATAATCGAGAAAAGGGATGGACTTTGCGGATTTGCTTAGATCCCAACGAATTTAATATGATGATCATGGAAAAGCATTTCATGATACCTACAGTTGAAGACATGAGATGCAAGGGTACAAATATTTTAAAGTTTTAGACCTCAAAGAAGGATTTTGGCAGTTGCAACTCGATGAGAAATCGAAGAAACTAGTAGTTTTTAGCACACCATTTGGTACCTATGTACATGTTTAACGTCTTACAATTTGCCATCTACGTTGCACCGGAAAAATTACAGAAATTAAACACCAAATATTTTGGACAACTTCAAGGTACTGTTGTATACATAGATGATTTGATTGTAGGTGGCAAGACTCTTGAAGAGCACGATGAGAATTTACAAAATGTAATTGAGAGGACAAAAAAGTTAAATATAAAGTTCAACCCTAATAAAATACAATACAGGGTGGAAAGCGTAAAATATTTAGGGGATATATTTTCAGCTACAGGGATAACTCCGGATCCAGTAAGTTGTTGTTACAAAAAGTTGTTTTTACAAAAATTGGTACGAGGTTTTATTACCCCTTTTACAATAATAGTACCATATTTAAGACGATATCGTCGATTTCCTCAAGTCTTTCAACAAGATAACGCAACGATTCAGGTCAGTTGTCAAAGGTTGCAATGGGTTCAACCCTAAAACAATAGATTGATGGAGTGCTCGGCACATTCTCTGGATTGCAATCCGAAAGAAAATTTTTGGAGAATCATTACACGTCGAGCTTATACCCAAAATTGGTAATTCCTGAACTATCCCGAGCTCCAAGAATCAATTGTGGGTGCATGAAACTTCTTAGGGGATTCCCTATTAAGAAAACTAGTTGGGAGTGTGCCCAATGGAATTTTTAGTATTATTGAAAAAGGGGTAATAAAACCTCATACCAATTTTTGTAAAAACAATTACCAAAAACAAAAAAAATTGAGAAAGTTGTAGTGCGGTTATACTTTTGCAAGCTAGCCAAAACAGTTTTTTATTGCTAAAAATCCCAAAAGCAAATATCGCGGATTTTTTTTACTCTACTTACTTGTTTTTTGATGCCATAAAATAAAAAAATAATAAGGGGCCTGTATCTTTTTAGAGTTTCCTGCAAAACGGATTTTACAGGATGCGGTTATACTTTTGCAAGGCACTGTATGGCAGATCAGTGGTAATTCATACGGACCACAAACCCTTAACTTCAATTCTGAACAAGTCTCTTGAAACCAATTACTTAGCTAGATTACAAAGAATGAAAATTAAACTTACAATGTACGACTTGAATGTGAAATATATTCCGGGAAAAGACATCAATATTGCTGACCTATTGTCTCGTAGTACGGGAAAGGACACGGAAATAGACTTAGAAGAAATCATGACGGAATACATACATTCGGTGAGCTTAGGGGATATGACAAAAAAATTGTATATACAAGAAACAGGAAAAGATACTATTATGCAAAACCTGATATTGTATTATAAGAAAGGTTGGCCACATACATTCGGGCAGCTTAGGGGATATGACAAAAAAATTGTATATACAAGAAACAGGAAAAGATACTATTTTGCAAAACCTAATATTGTATTATAAGAAAGGTTGGCCTACCTCCAAGAGCAAATTACCAGACAACTTAAAACTTTTTTGGAGCATTAAGGACAACATATACGAAGACAATGGACTAGTTTTTTATACAGACAGAATATTCGTACCAAATTCACTTAAATCGCATGCGCTAAATGCGTTACATAAAACTCATTTTGGTATAACAAAAACTATCGAACGTGCGAAGAGTTTATGTTACTGGCCATTCATGAACCGTGATATAGAACACGTTATAAGCTGTTGCCCTATCTGTGAGAAATTTAGACCCAGCAATACTAAACACCCATTACTCCCACACAATATTCCCGAATTTCCGTACCAAAAAGTAGAGTGCGATATTTTAGAATTTAAGGGTAAGAACTAACTTGTTATTGAATTACCCACAAAATTGTCAATGAGTGTGGTACAAGCAATGAAGGTACACGGTATACCCGAGGACGTTATATGTGATAATCAGCCATTTAATTCATATACATATATGTAACCAGTTCGCAAAGGACTGAGAGTTCAAGTTTACTTACTCGAGCCCATACCATTCAAGGTCAAATAGCATGGCAGAAAAAGCAGTGGGCATAGCCAAGTCCATATTAAGAAAGACATTGGCAAGTGGGACAAATCTCTTCGCCACATTATTGGAGTACCGTAGCACGAAACTCTCACATTCCAATTATACACCTTCTCAGGTGCTCATGAGTAGACTCTTGCGTTCAAAGCTACCCATCGTTAAAAATAATTTATACCCGAAAGTAGTAGGAAAAGGCAAACCAAAAGCTATATTTCGACAACCGAGCTAATCGCAAAGAATTAGAGCTCTATCCAGTAGATTATGTTTTGTACAAGAAAGGTAAATTTTGGAATCCTGCAATGGTAGAAACAAAAGATAAAACACCGAGATCTTACGTCGTAAGAACGGAAAATGATAATTTAGTAAGGAGAAATACAGAACTGTTGCGTAGGACTTCAAATCCTCCAAATATTAAAAAGTTTGGGGAAGAGGAGGAGAGTAGTGACTATGGGATTAATTTAAGCTTAAATAAACAAGGAATAGCTCAGTAAGATAGAGTACAGCTCGGTAAGAAAGAGTGCCGAATCGAACACCCATCACAGTCCCTCGCACGCAAGATCACTACAGAACTCGTTCTGGGCGAATAAGTAAAAAACCAGACTTCTACAGCATACACTAAACTACAAGCTATAGCACATAACTAACTAGTATTGAAAAGCATGTACCTCCAAATAGCTGTGCATTGCTTGGTTGCTTAAATAATGTAACAGCATACATCACTGGTCGACATGACGAACTATCTAGCTGATCACAATAAACTGCTTTTGTTCTATTACATTTGTACTCACGTTGTTTTTGTTATTCCAATACCCACTTTGCCCACTTGATCTCTTCACCAAAGAAGTAGCGGCCTTCCTCGATGTGGAAATGCGACCAAATCATGCACAGCACTATCACCAAGTGGTCATACGTTAATGCGCCTTCTGACTACCTTAAACCCCAAACGGAGTTCAGTCTCAAACTCGATTCCAAATTTCCCTCTAGAGATAGCTGGGAAAATGGTGATGTCATTAACCCCGCCTACATATCGACTTTCACGAAAGACAAAAATACATATTTTGAAAGATATTTTAGGTGTTTGTGGAAGAAGAACCATCAATCGTCTGGTCTATAAAACTTCCCAACCACGCAAGTGTGTTCCAAGCGGAAATATATGGAATCACCGAGGACTTCCGGGTGCTCTGAACAGCAATAAACTAAACATATAGATATTTATAACAGGCTAAGCGATGTAAAGAGGAACACCCTCAGCTCGAGGCACAACTTTACGCTCTGCTGGATTCAGGGACATATGGGCTTCCTACAAGCAGACCAAAACTACGTCGGATTTTTACAACATGGCCAACGTAAGTTGGTGTACACTCACCTCATGCCCCGTCTCTAGAAAAATTTGGGCACTATGCAACAAAAAAACGAATAGAGAACTTCTATCGCTAAACAGACTACAGCTGACTCAATGACGGCCCTCTTAAAAAACTGAGAATCAGCACCACAGACTTATGCAGAGGATGTGACAATACAGAGATAGAGGAAAACTCAACACAAGCCTCAACAGAACTAGATACACAATCCTTGGAAAAGTAGCTTTCAATGACCTAAACGAATTAGCAACCTTACTTACTCAACGGGCTTCCAAACCGTGAAGAATCTCTGCCTGAGACACGACAACCTTCCATTCTCTTCGAACCCGGTCACGATAGCTTGATCGTTAAAACGGATGTTCGGTTTTATTTGTCGTCTCGAACCTGGGGACTGTGATTCGAAGATCCTCCTTACTGGTGCATTATTATCCATTCGCTCGATGTGGCAGAGCCAGTGTAGTCGACATATATTGGCTTTTTGGACTACATACACATCTTGGTACAGCGCATAGAGTTCGCGGTAGTATGTGTCTTCTCCTCCATTCGCCCTCCTCGGATACAGGATCGAATATTCAACTAAGATTTTTTCTCTCAAAAGTGTTCAATATTTGCTCTGCTTTCCTGCTTATCATCCAGCACTCGGGTCCATATAGCAGGACTGGCAGGATCAAAGTTTTGAATAGCATGCATTTCGTTTTCCGAGTTATGAGTTTTGAACCCATTTGTGTCGCCAAACCGAAGTAGCAGAAGTTTTCTAAGGAAAGGCTTGGTCGAATCGAAACTAAAGTGCCATTCGTGGAGGTAGGTAAACTTCTTAACCACTTCGAAGTTACTGTTGCCAACATTGACTTTTTGGCCTAGGCGGTGAACAGATGTTTCTTTGTTTGTAGACAACATGTACTTGATTTAGTTCTCATTCACTTCAAGGCCAACTGTTTCGCCTGTTCTTCAGTTGCCGTAAAATCCTCTAAAACGGCGCACTGTGAGCGACTGATTATGTCGATGTCGTCTGCGTATCCCAGCAGCTGGACAGATTTCTTAAAGATAATGCCTTCCGTGTTAACACCTGCCTTGTGCACTATCTGTTCCAGCACGAGGTTGAAGAAGTCAAATAATAGCGCATCTCCTTGCCAAAATCCGGTACATGTTTGTACATGTTGCGCCGCGGCACAGCTGGATCTACAGCGTCACGCGGCACAGCTGGATAACTTTTGCCAGGATCCCGAATTCGGCCATCACCTTGTAGAGCTCAAGACGATGAATGCTATCATATGCGGCTTTGAAGTCGATGAAAAGATGGTGAGTCTCGACTTGAAATTCGTTGGTCTTACAGTAATCGGGCACCCATACTTGGTTGATGATTTGGTACCTGCATCCTACCAAAGAATCATCACCATGTTTGAAAAGCTCTGCTGGTAGACCATCAGAACTGGCGGCCTTGATTTCTTCAGCTTTCTTTAGTTGAGCCAACCTCTTCAAAACTTGGAGGAGGATGGCTTCTTCATTGACTGGATGCAGGTTCTCTTCTTTTCCTATCACTCTCTTACCTGATGCCCATTAAGTAGCTCCTGGAAATGCTGCTTAAAAACATCTATTATTCCCTGTGCTTCGGTAACTAGTTTTCCTTCACTGTTTCGAAAAGCTTGCGTTCCGGGTTTGAAAACAGCTCCCAGTTGCTGAGTTTTCCTAAAAAAAACTAGCAACCACGCCACCTGAAACCACTCCAAAATTCATCATGAAAACTTGTTGGTTCAGGAGGACCGCTCCCGCCATAAACTAATTGTCTTGTTCATTATTTTCAGGTATTTAGATACCACCGGGGAACACAATGGATCCGTTAAAATCCTAGTGAGGCTGCACTCTCACAGTGGAATTCTTTGCAAGGTAGTCCTGTCTTTAGCTAACTTCAGTTGGGCGCTTGATGTCAATTGAGGTGCGCATCACCTAAGGATTCTCTCCTAAGTTATCCCTCAGGGTTAAATTTGCCATTTCAAGTGACTGAGGTACAATTTTTCGAGATGTCGTATACTCGTTGAATATTCCCCGTTAATCACCGTTAATGCAAATGGTGCCTAATATCGTATAAAGATTTTATCTTTCCAAAGGACCGATGACAAAGTGTAGTAAACATTCAGAATCAGTCGGTTTGCTGAACAAAAAAGGGGAGCAGCGTTTATCAGTAACAGGTAAACAAGGTAAACAGTCAATCACAAGACTTAGTCAATAACAGTACATTACCTCGACACAGGTCATAAAGCCCTGGCAATAGGACTGTGCCAATCTGAGCCCATGCACGTAGTGTAGAATTATATTCGAGAAAAATGAACTCTGCATACTGATTCAGTGAACTACAGATGTTTAGTGCATGCTTGTTGGTTTATGGAAAGAGTGCGCACTCTAACAAAATGGGGGAAATGATAAAGCCTGGTAGAAAAAATAAACGATGGTGCCATAAAGTATAACTCCATCGACAACAGGAAGGTCTAGCTGAAGCCGGCAACCGGTATAAGGAAAAAAATACAAACCCCTTGAGAAATACGTAAAGGTGACCGTACGAGGATTCTGGGATTCTGTTCCAAATACTATACTACTCATGCGTTTGGGATTAGATTCACCTCCCATAGCAACAAAAGGATACAGCAAAACATTACGAGCTCCAAATCATAACTGTTGCTAAGATGCATTTTTCACATATTATTTCTTTAGATTCGTTAAGACTCTTAGATCCGTAAGACTCTCACTCACGAAAGCTTAAGAGAGAATAGAAGTAAATCCAATGTAATTGCGGTCCTTTGGACCACTGGTTTTGAAACACTGAGCCCAACATAGCTAAAATTAAAAGTGACACCGGTTAACTTGTTAGATTTAATCGATGAATAAGTGCCGAGATAATCAATACCAATTTATATGTAAGTATGTATATACCTACATATGTATGTACATATGCACATACATATGTACATACATACATACACATAGAGAGTGGGTAAACATCATATACCTAACCTACGAATGTGTAGTAGCATAGAAGATATATTCAAAAAATACTAGTTTCCTTACCTCTCAGCTTTCCTCTGTTCACTGGCAATTGTGGAGCATTAATAATCTCAGGTGGACCTCGAATAATTTTCGTTAGTGTTGTATGGGAAGGTCCTGGCTTCTTCACTTCTTCAAAATCGTCCGCCTCGTTTTCTTCGACAAATGATCGATTGCTAAGTGATTTTCTCCTTGCTATTGTAGCAGACATATAAGTCTTACCAGTGGTCTCTTCGGCGGCTGAACTAGAACGACGATAAACTGTCGAGGCACTTGAATTATCCTTTGATTTCTTGCGTTCAGTAGTATGTTTAGAGTCACCAGATGGCCGTCTGGTTTGATTTTCTGGCTTCTTTAGCTTATCGAATGGATCTTCGGAGTTATGCCCTGGTTGACATATTTCACTCCTATCTGAACTTTGTCTTGAGTAAGTTCTCACTGTTGATGTACTTCGTCGGTGCGATCGCTTTTCTTCTTTTTCATTTTCATCAGACTTGCTATTTAAGCGAGGTTTCTTTTGTGGAATTGCATCGCCAGTGCTTAGCTTACGTACATGTACACCCTTTTCGATGTTCTTTGGAACTGAGACAGATGATCTCTCTTTGTCCTGCTTTTGAGTCACTACTTCTTCGCGATTATCTTCCTCGGATGACGATGAAGAGATATTAATTTTTTTGACCGTACTTCTTTTTCTTTGTCGTATAATCGGAGATTCGGTTATGTCTTCTGGAATTTTAGATGCCTCAACATACATTTGTTTTTCCTCTTCTTTCTCGGATGGCGAAGGTGTGATAAAACTGCTAGCAGTTGCGTCTGTTAGAGGTACATCAGCGACTTTTTCTATTTTAATCTTGAGGCTACCAGTCGTATCCCCGTCGGAATCATCGTCATCAATGTTAATGAATATCCCTTCGGTTGTTGTTGCAGGTTCATTGTCTACGTCATCCTCATAAACCTGGGACGAGTTAAAACTATTCGACAAACTCTGCGAGAACAATTTAAAGGACCAGTCATTCACTTTCGACTCCAACACCTCATCGTACTCATCATCATCGTCTAAATTTATAATGCCATCTATACTTTGTGACAGTTTTTCTTGCTTAACTGGTGTAATTATTAAGGTGCCTTGCTCATCCACCTTATAGTCGGTTGTAATTTCAGTATCGGGGTCTGGAAGTTCCTCTCGCAATTCATCGAATAGTCTTTGTGTGAAGTAAAGTTCTTCCTCTTCATTTTCATCCACGTCATCGACCTTTGACGATTGCTCTGGTTCATTAGTCGACAAGACTGTTGTAGGCTGCTCGACTACTTCTACTCCCTTTACTTTTGAAGTGTTTGAAACGTCCTCGTCGGTGTTGAAAGAATCACCAAACACATCTGGACTTTTTGCTAATTTTGGTAGATTATTTTCGCATTCATCATCACTAGAAATGCATATAACATCTTGAACTGTTGCCGTTGGAATAGTTTTGCTTGTGATAGCTTCAGCAATTGCTCGAGTGTCTTTCGATAAAGTACTGAGAACTTCTGGATTAAAGTCTCCAAATATGGTTTGTATATTTTCTGTGACAATATTTCTATTTTCTATACCTATTTTTGTAATCGAGGATGATTGATGCGTCATGATACAGTTTTCCATGGCCAGAACGGTTCTAGGATGAACAAAGTCATCCTCATTATCATCCGAATCGTATTCCTTATCTGATATGATCTGTTGTTCATCATGATCTGCATTAGATGGGTCCGGTGACAGAGGAATAATTGTAGCTTCTACTTTAACAGCTCCTTGTGGGATCACGATTGATTGTTGTACGTTGTGCCCTTCTTTTGGTTGCTCCACAGCAAAGTTCCCTTCAACTAGAGGTACACGTTTTAGGACAAACATGGGGTACTTCCCATCTGGGGTTACTTCATTATCTTCGACGGAAACTCCTATACCGATGCGGTCACCACATTTTAGTCTGCAGGTAGCTCTATTATACAGTACATCGTTGACAAAAATTCCATTTGTTGAACCCTACGGATTGAATAAATTACGTCTTGTTCAGCCTCCTCTCAATGAAAACTTACCAGGTCTCTGATTTGTATATCTTCTATATCGGGTGTCACCTCAAATTCTGCATGTGTTCGGGAAACAAAGTCAGACGCAATAGTAATCGTACATGTAGGACTGCGCCCAACTGTAGTAACACCCTGAAGAAGACGGGTCAATCCTCCGATAACCACTCTCTCAAGCACCCACTGTGATTCCAACATTATTGCACTTTTATAAGTTTTTTACATTGCACAGACCGACACTCAAGTGGATATCATATTTCAAGCCAGGACAAAGATTATAAATGGAGGAGGTCTTAAAAGTAATGTTAAATTGAGTGGTTTATTGCGCGCAATACATACATATATGTAAGTTGTAAAATTCACCAATTTAATAACTTTTATTTAATGTATATTTTGATGAAAACAAATACAAATGGAAACTTAAAAATTAAATGGTTAACAAGCTTTTCGGCAATAATTGTATTTTATTCTGTATATGTATATGCTTAAATCTGTGAAGTAAACAATTTTAACCGAGGAGGAACTGTCAAAAAATGTTGGTTTGAATTATTTTACGTAACGTCACTTTAAACGGTAAGAGGTGTGTTCAGATAATCGTGGTTGCAATTTTTTTTTATAAATGGTAGGTATTTCGAGAAATAAATACATACTTTTATTTTTTAATGCTTTATCGTTTTAGAACTAGTAGTAGAAACACATTGACACAGCAACAACCAACAGCAACTTCAAGAGCAGAGGCACATAAACAGATGCTGTTTTATTGCTTAATCTGATTACCAACATTTGTATCTATGAATTTGCATACAATAATCTTAAAATTATATTATTATAATACTTTGGATTCTTGTTCGAAATCACTGTTTGTGTGGCCTCCAAAAGTCCGTAAAAGCTTAAACGTTTGACAAGCAACAACATATGTGTGTATCAAATAAAACAAAAACTGAGATTTTCTCTAGTTTACGAGCTATTTGGGTCATGATCAGTTTCAAAAGTGAAATCGATTGAGCCATATCCGTCCGTCTGTCTGCATGTTACCACACTTTTGGACCCTAATTTTTGAGCTAGGAGGAATAAATATCATATCTGCGGGAATTCGAAAATCACAAAATCCGTCGTAAGACGAAGATTTCGCAACGAATTTCGAGATTCATAGAAAATGGCACCACAGAATCCGAATGAATCTGAAATTTGATTTTAAGAAACATTCGTAATATTTGAAAAAAATATAACTCTTTATTTAACAAAGGTCGATTGTTACCACATTAATAATTTGCACAGCCCTAAAGGGCAAATAATTTAGTTGATAAACACCCAATATGCACCGAAATTGGTTTTTCAGAACACCGATAGTCCTCTCTACAATATTGCGATGTCTCTTATTGAGAAAACTTTTATTACGAAATATAAAATTTAATTATAACTAGCTTAAACCTCGCCCGCTTTGCAACGCACATGAACAGCGCGTCGAATGCATATTTTTGTTATACCTACTCAGCTGTATGTACCACAAAGGTATCGCACACAAAAATGTCTAAGTTTTTTTGTATTTTTTTTTACTTATGACATTTGCTCCATAAGTATCTGCATTTTAAAACAAATACCAACTAAATCGGTTGAAAATTACGGGCGGTAGAGGGAAACATACATACGCAGTTTCCCACTTAGTTTTGTATATATACATAGATACCTACATAGATAAGCCATGGCTCTGCAGCATATCCGCCATCACCTGAAATATCAACTGAAAAGAACTTGGTCTTCAAGATCAAATGGATTGCATGCGTCCATTAACCTCTTCCTGTGGATTGCTGGTCTTCACTAGCAATAATAATTGTAAATCCGAAGATACATATATGTACATTTTTTAATTCATAAATTTGTTTATACATACTTCTGGTTATAATGCTTTCTTTAATAACAAAGAGAATTTACTTCGATAATTTTGGACAACTTTAACGTAAATCAGCTGATTTCGAAAGTAAGAAAGTGAATATTCAGTGAGGCAATGCTGTTTTCGATTCCGATCGGATTCTGTGATAACATTTTTCGTATTCGTAGCGTAGTTCAATTTTTGTAGATCTGTTGCGACGGATTCTGTGATAGAGGTGAATTGTCTACAACTCACTCCTAAATACATCATATATGACCACATAATTTTTTTTTGCGGCCGTTTTCATTTTATTGAATTTTAACAAAATTTAGCATGTAACATCCTCAAACGTTCCAAGTCGTAATAATTCATTAAAAAGTATAATAGAAGAAACACATCAGCTTTGACATCTGCGGCAAACATTTTAGAATCAATGCTTTTTAATGGAACAAACGCATTGACCACAGAAATAGCTACAGCAACTTCAACGTTAGGCCTAATTCTAAATTGGCTATTGCTGTCGAAATGCAGACAACTTTTCGTCGAAATTCAATGGTATCAACCTGATAACATTTGATGTTTCGGTACAATCCAGGAAAAATGTTCCCACAATGTAAAATTTTGCTGTGTGCTTTTTGGTGTGCTAATGTGTTTTACATCACAACATGTGTTTATTTGCCTCTACTGTTGAAGTTGCTATTGGCTGTATCAATGCGGTTCTATTATGAACATAATATGTTTATAATATATTATAATAATATTATAAGAAAACTGCAATCCTGAACGGTTCGTACAGTATCCTATCCTTATTACATTGTACTCTACTAAAGTGGGTTTTTTTTATACCCTATCCTATTAAGTATGATACATATGTAGTGTGTAACATATACTACGTATGTATGTATAAATGCAGAGTCGAACCTAGGTTTAACCTGGATTGAAATTCATATATACGCGGGTCGAGTCGACTGGACTTGACTCCACTATTTTTGCTGGTACTACGTATACATATATGCAATATTTTTCAGTCATAGTTTAAGAATGAATGGCGATAATGCCCATCAGTCAGGTTAACTACATTTCAATCCAATTTCGACTCAACCCCTCGACTCGGTGTGTGCAACTACCCAGGTCGAAATCTCAACTCAGTTTCGACTCGACTTTTCAATTCTGCATATATACGGGGTAATAGAAAAATAATCGAGATAGACCCTATACATATGTATTTGTGATCAGTATCAATAGCGAAGACGCCCTTTTGAGCTTAATTGAAACTAAATAGAGAGGTACAGCCGAACATAGATCTGACACGGGACAAACGAGAATTCTATATTCTGGTGAAAATGAAAGGAAGGGAGGTCAAAGATTGTATGGTGTGGGAGTCTTATCTCCTGGGACCGTATTTCTGCGAGAATAATGACAGCAAAGTTTCGATCAAAAATGTCGTCACAGCAGGATAGAAAAGATGCTTTTGGAGAATAAAATCCTTTGGTAGAGAATTTCAAATCTTTTTATTTTATTTTCTAAAGAGGTTAAGAGAGTTAATAAAAGGTTGCTCTACTGTATAAAGACTACTTACATAATAAAATGAATATAAATAAAATATATAAGTAAAGTTGCCTCAAAACTCGTGTTCACTAACCAAGGTCTACGTGATCAATGCACATTTTTCCATGGCGGCAAAATTTGTAGGATATTTTTTAAATGAAAGAAAGAGATGAGAGTAGTAATGCTAGAAAAATCCTCGCAGTGGACTTAAAGCGTATGAATGTGGTGAATTACAAATAAATTAACATTTTTATACAAGGTTATTTGGCTCGATGATATCCCGGGGCCCTCTGTGCGAAGACTCCAAGGCCAAGACAGCGAGCCTACCCACCGCTCTTCTCTTCTTGATTGATCCATTAGATACTCGAACGTCGGCAGTCCGAACCACGTTGTGTGGTCCGGCATACGTCTTTATAACTCGGCCCGGTTCCCAGGCCGAATGAATCTCCATGGGATCGTTGACAATAACAAGGTCTAACTCTGCAACCGCCTTTGAAACTTTGTGCCACTTGGTGCGTCTGGTTATTTCTGGAAGGTATTCTATTCGTACTTAGCTGCGTACTCTCTGAGAGAGATCTCCATCTCTTTAACGTCCTTAGCCAACTGATTTTTTGCTCCGACGAAATTCAGCCCATTGCCACTGCAGATATAGCGACGACACGAATGATGAAGCGACGCAAGGCCATTGTGCATTGATCTAAACTGAGATCATTGAGAAGCTCTATCTGTACTGCGCGGAAGGTGAGGTAGGTGAAGATTATTCCGTATCGTTTTACTGTACCTCTACCGAACTTCACACGCAATGGTCCAAATCAGTCTACACCCACATGGGTGAAAGGTCTTAAAAGGAAGGCTAAACGTGCTTCAGGAAGTTGTCCCATTATCAGCATCACTGGCTTCGCCTTACGTAGCTTACACTTGTTGCACCTTGACTTCACAGACTCTAAAGCAACTCGTATGCTTATGATCCATGCGCGTTCTCGAATATCTGAGATTATTGTAGCGGTTCCCATGTGGTTATTCTTCTCATGATGGTGGACAATGAAAAGCCCGACTAGAGGATGACTCTTGGGCAAGATTGCAGGGTTACGTGCTGCATACGAGACCACTGCCTTTTGACTTCTTGAGCTCATCCTTATTGTGCCCTCCTGGTCAAGGAACGGTGAGAAGTTGAAGATTTTACTCGAGACCATTATCCCTTGCTTCCTTTTTAGAGCCACAGGGAAAGCATCCATTTGGATCTTTCTAAACATCCAGTCTTCAGCGCTCAGATATTCGTCCGGAGTGATGAAAGGATTTTTGCGTATAATATCCTTGAATCGCAGTAAAAAGGAAGATGACCATCCTACACGCTCAGAACATCAGGCCAAACGTATCGTGTGCGAATCTCTTACTGTAGCTGCTAACCACACACCGAGAACAGCCGCTTGCAACTTAAGCCTTGGTATTCATAGCTTTTTCACTGGAGCTACTTTCACCTTAGCCATCACTCCAATCCCCATCTCGTTCGAAACGAAGGTAAGCCACTGCAGCAAACGCCTTTTCCGATGCGTCGACAAAAACCGCTAAACTGATGGTCGACTCATCTGGATTCCAAGAAAGATAACTACGGGGAATCTTGAGATTTTCAATACTTTTTAATTCCCTGAGGACCTCCATCCACGCGATTTTCAAGTCCAGGGACACTGGCTCGTCCTAGTCAAAGCCTTCTCGCCAAACCTCTTGCAGGATGATACGCCCACGGATGATGTAAAAGGACACGAGACCTAATGGGTCGAAAATCCTCATCACGGTTCTCAGCATTCCCCTCATGGTTACGACGGCGTCAGATTGCAGCATCTTCTCTGGAACGTCATCGTAAGACAGCTTGTAGGTGAAGTAGTCGGAAACTGGATGCCTATACATTCCCAGAACCTTCGATACGATGGACTCGCAGCTATTCGGATCAATGCTCACCAACTTTGGATTGACATGGCTTCTTGCTGTTAAAATAGTCGTCGATGTATGTATGTACGCTTGGTCAGAGCATCTGCTGCTTCCGGACATTACTCTCGAAACAACTCTGCATGATGGTTCTTAACAAATTGAGCACTCGTCCGGGAGCAATCTTGGGCCAAACATTATCACCTCCATTATGTAAATGTCACCACCATCTCTCCACAGGATTCGTTGATACTGCTGATTCTCTTCAATGATCCGAATCCTGTGGAACATCTCCTTCACATCAGCGTTAACTGCTACTGCGGGTTCACGGAACTTGAAGAGCCCAGCGTGGAGGGGCACAAGGTTATCTGGTCCTTTCAACAGATAGGTGTTAAGGGAAACACCGTTGACCTTAGCAGCTACATCAGCAACGGCGTCGACTTAACGCCATCGGGTAGCTGTCTGGAAGTTTTACTCCATCGGCCTTCTATAGTAAACCAATCTCATAACACTCTTCGACTCGTTTGAACATACTTCTTGGCTTACTAACTCGTTCTTGGGTGCCATGCCCCCAAAATTCTCTGTAGTAATGATGCTTCACGAGCTCATGCAACTCATCCTCGGACCTTATTGCACCATGGAATAGAAAATGCATCGAAGGTTTGACTGCTTAATTGAGGCCCGAAGCATTCAACGTAGGAGCCGACTTCCCGTAGATAACCCATCCTAGGAGAGTCTTGATAGCACACGGTTTCTCATCCTTACCATGGCGCTGCCCACGACCACATAGAAATTTGGCTTGATCTAGTCCAACAAGTAGTTTCGGCTCAGCATTCACCAGATCTATTAGCGGAAGTCCTCGCAGGTGACTGTACTCCCTCTTCAGCCTTTCGGCATTAACTGACTGACAGGGAACCTCCAAATTATTTACGGTGTACACATCTCTCAACAAATGACGTTTGCGATTATGAAACCCCTTTTGTCCACTGAAGGACAAGCTCCTCTGGATTTCCTTGACGACCAAGCTCATCGAAAAGGTCCTTTTCCACTATAGAAAGGAACGAACCATCATCGAGGAACGCATACGTGTCCACAAATCTACCATCGCTTCCGTATATCCGAACTGGAGCTATCTTGAACAGAACGGACAAGTTCGATCCCACATGTGAAGAGTGGAATTGCGCCTGAGGTACAAATGGAAACGCAGCGTTGTTCAAATCTGAAGAAGTAGTCGTTGGCGCTTGATGAAGCAGCGGGTGATGATGAGCACCGCAGCCCTCAGTTCCACACCGTTTCCTATGACGGTAGGCCCTCCAGTCATGATTTGATGGATTTAAACAGCAAAAGCATATGAACTTCTCCCTGGCATATGTTAGCTTTTGTTCGGAAGACAAATTTCTGAACTCTGGACATTCACTCAGCATATGTTTCCGCCCACACTTCACGCAAACGGCAATCGCAATGGATGGTAACACCGGTTGGTGTGTTAGCACTCGTCCAGCAGCTCTCGTAGGTCTTGAGGAATTCTTGCAGTCGGCTAGATCCGTATGCTTTAACAACTCAGGAGGAAGATCGATCACCTTTTCTGTAAAAAAAACTCTGCGAAGTGAGCGAAGTTGGCTCGAGAATTAATAACTTTCTTCTTTCTCCATTTTTGATAAAGTCCGGCTCCTAACTTGCCAACAAGGCAAGTCAAAACATAGCAGTTGTTGAGATCCTCTTCTCGTTACATGGATTTTATGTCCGCAACAAATCCATTGAGTTTTACTGCCCACACTCGGATTTTGGGGTCACATTTCGAGGTAAACGATTGAAGGTTCAACAAATCAGCAGTCAGGTCGTGCCGTCCAAATATAGATCGAAGTGAATCCATGATGCTATCGTAGTCCGAAGAGTATTTTAAACGGTCGCTTACCAGTTCATAAGCTTCACCCTTGAGCGCTTTCCGCAATCTTGACACGTTCTCCTTTCCACTATATCTGCCTTCGATAGTGGTTGACTTGAAAACCTCCTCGAAACATGGCCACTCCCACTTGTCCGCTCCAGAAAAAAAGGAAGTTCCTGAACATTGCTTCTATTTAGGATGGTAAGAAAGCCCGCCATATCTCCTTCCTGAAATGATGACTCACCCAAACTAAACCGTCCATCTGGCTTCTTGGGGAACGGTGTCGACTCTTTAAAATGAAAGAGATTGTTCAGCAATGAATGATGGTTTGCTTGAATCTTTTTTATCATCTCTAATATGTCCTTCTTTTCCTTGGGGTTGAAAGATCTTGAACGTTCCGTTTCTGACGTCGGTTGCTCTGTGGTTAACGAAACTCTGGCTAGTTTAGACTTCAGTTCCTCCATCTCCTTTTTCATTGCTCAGAGCAGTAGCGCTAGAAAAATCCTCGCAGTGGACTTAAAGCTGGAAACGTATGAATGTGGTGAATTACAAATAAACTAACATTTTTATACAAGGTTATGATGACACTCAACATTACAATCATACAGTGCTACGCCCCTACAAATGAAGCGACCAAGGAAGACAAATTCGCATTCTATACTCATCTTAACTCAGTTTACAGCGGTGTTCTGAGAGCCGATATTATAATCATCATGGGCGACCTGGAATGCCCAAATCGAATAGAATATTTATGGTCTTGCAAACTCGTTCGCTGCTCCATCAAGGTCGCTAAAGTTCTCACCGAGACCTTTGATGTCAAAATAGGATTTAGATAACATCATACTTCAAAGTATTGTGCGAAACTCACAAGCCAACACCGGAGGCACA
This sequence comes from Xylota sylvarum, assembly GCA_905220385.1. Lineage (NCBI taxonomy): Eukaryota > Metazoa > Arthropoda > Insecta > Diptera > Syrphidae > Xylota > Xylota sylvarum. Next base: position 41,223,095 of record LR999959.1, read on the forward strand.
ATCGTTTAAAATCCTGTGCAACTTCTAGCGTACGCTGACGATATTGACATTATTGGCAGAACAAGCGGTATTGGAACGGAAGCTGCCAAAATGGGTCTAGCGATAAATGAGGGCAAAACCAAGCATATGCTGTCAACCAGGAGGGACACACAACATCGACGAATTGCACGGAATGTCATAATTGACAGCTATAGCTTTACATATCTCTGACAACAACATCTCAGCAGAAATTAAACGAAGAATAACTCTTGCCAATTGCTGTTTCTTTGCGCTGAGAAGGCAATTGCGTAGACCCCTATCCATAACAACTAAGGAGACTCTGTATAAGATCTTGATCATCCCAGTCCAGCTTTATGGCGCTGAAGCTTGGACTCTGTCTAAAGTGGATGAAGATATCCTCGGTCGCTTCGAGAGAAAGATTCTTCGCAAAATTTTTGGTTCCGTTTGCATTGATGGGCTTTGGAGGAGGAGATTCAACGACGAACTATACGAGCTGTATAGCGACATCCACCTGGTCAAAAAACTGCTCATTAGTTGTTTAGAGCGGAAAGACACATTGCCTTGTAGAGTTCAAGACGATAAATGCTATCAAGCCACACTGGCACGTGTCGATTAATGGGCTGCAAAAATTCTTCAGATGTTCAAACAGTATGTTTGATAGGATCCCATATGCGACATTAAGCAGGGATATGAGCAGGCATATAAAGCTAATAGTCCAGTACTGATACTGGTTGGTGATTTGATGCATGCAAAGTATCAACAAACTTAAAAGCTCCGCTGGTAGACCATCATGGCAGACGTTTGGTTGTCCTTCAGCTTTTTGATAGCTGAGCCAACATCTTCAAAACTAGGAGGCGGATGGCTTTTTCATTGACTGGATCTCTTTTTGCCCTATCGTTCTTTCTACTTGATGCCCATTAAGTAGCTGCTGGAAATGCTGCTTAAACACATCTACTATTTCCTGTGCTACGGTTGCTAGGTTTCCTTCATTGTTTCAAAGAGCCTACGTTCCGGGCTTAAAGCCAGCTGCCAGTTGCTTGGCTCTCCTAACAAACATCCGCATGTTATTCTTAACGCGGAACGCTTCGATATCCTTCAGCTGGGAGACTGTGTGGGCTCTTTACTTTTTAAGCAGGATCTTCTTCTCCCCCTTCTTCTGGCTCGATACTATTCTCTCGCTGCCTTTGTTTTGTGCTGCAACGCTTGCATGTGCGCATTTTCTTTCTCCTTTTCCCTTCGGGTAGGGGCCAAAATATACCCGAGGTAGGCATGCCTGTCGTAAGAGGCAACTAAAATCCACCAGGGATAAGATGTATACATAATATGCAATGAATAAAACAAATAGATATGTATAATACCACAGGTGGCAGTCCAGGTTCACTGGAAAATCAACCCTCTTCGGAGGTAGGCTCTACGGATTTTGGGCAGCGCCAATTATTGCATTTAATAAATCCCTTTGTGAGAAATTCAAGGGTAACTCGGTCCCCATCATCAAGACCGAATGTCTCTGGAAAAAGAAGTCCGTCGGAAGTGCAAGCGCAAGGAAAATGGGACTGAATAATATGTAAAAACTTTGGGGAGGAAAACGATGAACTCCGTATTAAGCTTAATAAAATGGATCTTCTCTACCAAGAGAAGAAAACCAGGCTCTAAAGTATTCAGTCTTGCACAAAGAACGCGAAGTTACTCTGTCTCATGCAGCTAGTCCCAATTATCACACGGACGAGGAAGAGCTACCACGCGAAACAAATTGGGTAGAAAAGAAAAGTCCTAGTAAAAAGCGAAGAGCTGGTTCTTCACTCGAAATCGAGCCACGGAAACTAAGCAAAGAAAATGAGCCGAAGAAGAAACAAATTGAGAATAAAGTACGTGCTCTGCCTGCAATAAACGTAGTCGAGATTACAGAGTACAATAAATTACATTGCCTTCTCAAAGGAACTGTGACGTCGGAGTTTAAGGTAATGTCATTCCAAAACAATACTTGGAAAATTAACGTAGTTGACCCCGAAGGTTACCGAGCAATATCCAAGAAACTAAACGCGTTAAATATCCAATGGTACACTTATGAAAATAAGGCAGAAAGACCACTACGTATTGTAGCAAGGGGTCTTCACCCTTCGTGCACTAAAGATGACATTATAACTGATCGTAAAGCGAAAGGTTTGAAAATTATTGACGCAGTTAAAATACTGAAAAAAAACAAAGCAGAAAACGGAGCAAGACCAGGAAATCTTGGCCTTGACTTCCGCTTCTTATGCTCACTTTCGATAGGAGTGAAAATGTAGAAGATATTTACAATATTAAAACAATTTTAAATATCGTAGTTAAAACTGAAGCAATGCGTACGAACAGAAGATCGATACCGCAGGGCAAACGCTGTCAAGGTTTCATTCACACCCAATTGTGTAAAATATGCTGGTAACCAACTATCAGAAAGGTGTGACCTTAATAGGCAGGCCACGGGGACCTTGTGAAGTTGCTAAGGAGCTCCAAAAAAGACGCGATACACTCAAGAATACTTTAGTCAAAAACCCTCAGCTGATTAAAGAAAGACGTGTAACCATTAAGGGAAAGGTTACGAACGAAATTAGACCCGCTAAGGTTAAGACGAAAGGGGACCAAACCAAAGTTCCTCTAACAAAAAATAATGAAAAGTCGAAATTTACGGGAGCACAATCATATGCTCAAACCGTATCACAAGCAAACAAGCAGCCTAGTGTTACGGCAGACCCAATCTCGCAAGTCTTCTCTATTATTCTCGTGAAACTTAAGGAGCAAACTAAGATTAAAAACACCATATTTGACAAATTGAGCAAGCTCGAGTTTAAACCTCGTACGAAAGATGACAAAGAAAAGGTCGTCCTTTTTGCCAAACATCTGGAGGAAACGTTTAAACCATTTGATGGTCAAATATTAATAGATGCTTATAGAAGTATGACAACGACATCTGACAACTTTAGAATAAAAATTGTATCGCTAACCGAACTTTGCAAAGTAATAAAAAACATACAGAAAAGCTACAATCCGTCTGGAACGGATCGTATGACACCTTATTTTCCATCCTATCGAGCCCCTATAAAGTGGGCGTGGCTGTATTGCATTTTCTTTACTGAATTACGATGATAACTTCGAACGTCTGAGGATGTTACATGTAAAGTTTCATCAAAATCGGTTTTTTGATAGAAACGCCCCCAAAAAGTGGGCGTGGCCTGATGTATGGGTGAATTGTAAGGAATCTGAATACCTAAATATTTGGTGTTAACCAATTTTTTCGGTTTCATATAATTTAGTGAAGTTATGAAAAAGTGGGCGTGGCAGTGGGCGGATTTCAAAAAATTTTACGCTTGTACTGCATCTTTTTCTCAGAAGCCCAGATATTAAATTTCATCCTCCTAGCTCAAAATTTAACGCCCAAAAAGTGGTGACGGACGGACGGACAGGCGTACGCACATGGCTTAATCGTTTTCGCTATTGATACTGATCATGAATATATGTATATGCTTTGTAGGGTCTCGATTATTTCTCTATGTTACAAACTATGTATCAAACTAAAAGGAAGAAAGATCGAAAATATATATGGATTCCCAGGAACACGGACATAGTGAAATACCAGGAAGTGTTACGGGAGAAACTGGATGGAAGGGTACCCAAAATACCGAAAACCACTTGGGATGTAGAATTACAGCTGAAGCACTTACAATCAGCTGTTGAAAATGCATACCAAGAGGCGTGTACACCTACTTTGGTAGATGAAAAGGACCCCACGCCTTGGTGGTGTAGGGAACTTGAAAATCTAAAGAACGAGCTAAGAAAAGCCTTTAATCGTGCCATGAGAAGGGATGATCCTGAATTATGGGATAAGTATAAGGCAAAGAAGAAAGAGCTAAAAGCAACTCTGCGACGACGTAAAAGGAAGTCGTGGAGGGAATTTTGCTCGAATATGAGAACCACAGCAGAGGTCAATAGACTTCAGAAAATTGTCTCGAGGGATCCAGTTTCCAAAGTCGGACTCATTCGACTCATTCGAGGTCCTCATGGAAATGCACTTTCCGGGAAGTCTGAAGTCAGATCAGCCCTGGGCTCTGAGGAAACAAGGAGCAAACAGGATGCATAGGACTGAATCGGAACGGATAGTAACTCCAGAAGCGGTCAGTGGGGCGAAAAAAACATTTTCTCCTTACAAGAACGCGGGACCAGATGGTATATTCCCAGCTTTAATTCAGTGGGGTGTAGATCTCATTGTACCAAGGCTTAGGGGTATATACGTTACATGCCTAGCTATAGGCTACATACCGGTAACATGGAGAGAAACAAATGTGGTGTTTCTTCCAAAACCGGGAAAAAAGGACTACATCGAAGCGAAGTCCTTCAGACCGGTCAGCCTAACATCATTTCTGTTGAAAACAATGGAAAGAATTGTGGTGGACCATATGGAGAGCACGGCGCTGAAAGCGTATCCTTTGAGTAGTAGACAACATGCATACAGAGCTGGCAGGCCTACGGAAACAGCGCTACACCAGTTGGTACGCATTGCGGAAGAGGAGATGAATACCGGAGGCATCGCAATGACCGTAATAAAGGACATTGAAGGTGCCTTCGATAAGATATGCTTCGAAAGTCTGAGAATAGCCTTAGAAGAACGCAGGGTTAACCCATTGGTGGTGGGATGGGTGGACAATATGCTGAAAAATAGGGCGATAAATATTCAGATGGGAACTTCAAGACTTAGGGGAAGGGTTAGCAGAGGTTGCTCGCAGGGAGGTGTTTTATCACCTACTCTGTGGAATATAACTGCGACCTCTCTTCTGAGAAGACTTGAAGAGACTGGCATCCACACAGTGGGATATGCCGATGATATAGCAATAATGGCAAGAGGTAAATTCATGAACATCACAGCAGAAATGCTCTCAGAGTGGTGGAGTCAAGGTGGTGTCAGGAACAAGGACTCTCCATTAATGCGAAAAAGACAGATCTAATCATCTTCACAAGGAAAAGGAGAGATCTGGAATTTCAGCCCTTGACACTTTTCGGATCGGAGCTGCAGGTGACCAGGAAGGTTAAGTATCTGAGTGTATACCTAGATGCTGGACTAACTTGGAACTTCCATATGGAAGAAAAGATTAGAAAGGCGAAAAGGGTGCTTCATCAGTGCAAACGGGTATGTGGACTAAGGTGGGGAATCTCGCCGAGGTCAGCATACTGGATGTACATACACGATGATAGTTAGACCGATTATCACATATGCGTCAGTTGTTGGCAGAAAGCCAACCAGAAAACTGTAAAGAAGCAATTAGATAGGGTCCAACGACTGGCATGTATAGGGATCGTGGGTGCAATACGAACGACACCAACATGCGCAATGGAAGTGATCCTAGGTATTTTGCCGCTTGACTTATTTGTTAAGAAAGTGGCGGCCTCGACGGCACTTCGTTTGCACCGGGATGCCAACTGGCACTGGCGCGGTACTATCTATGGGCATAGAAAAATCCTGGATATCGTGAAAAACGAGATTAGGGAGTTAATACATCACTGGCATTGGAATGTGCTCGTAAGCTCAATGAGTGCTCATCTCGAAATGCGATGACGCTGCTCTGGGTGAGAGGGCACGTAGGGACTGAGGGGAACGAAAAGGCGGGCTCTCTGGCAAAGCAGGGGTCAACCTCGGAGCTCTCCGGTCCGGATGGTAGAACACCTGGTTAGCAACTGGGCACTGGCGGAGCACCAGAGAAGGTGGTCAACCGTAGAAGGTTGCAGACAGGCGAAAATGGCTATTAAAATGCCGAATGGCACCACTAACAGAGAGGTTCTAAGCTTAGGGCGAAGAACACTGAAATGGGTGGTAGCGTTATCTACAGGTCATGGGAATTTCGGGTATCACCTAAAGAAGATGGGTCTTCTGGAGGACGACACTTGTGAACTATGCCTGGAGGAAGTCGGGACGGCAGCATATATATTGTGTCAATGTCCGGCGTTAGCTAGCAGAAGAAGGGAGGTCCTGGGGAGCCACTGGGTAGAAACACGGAGGATGAACCAGATTTCTCCTACCTTTAATAAACGCTTCACTTAGATTGCTATACGTTCCAGATGCGTGAAAAGTAACAGTAGTGATAATGGTTCCGAAACCGGGAAAATCTCCTAATGACAAAAAATCGTACAGACCAATATCGCTCCTTCCAATAATATCAAAGGTATGTACATATGTATTTGAAAGGCTCCTATTGAAACGCATCCAACCGGTTATTGAAGAAAGACAACTTATACCTGATCATTAATTCGGGTTTAGAATCAAGCATTCCACAATTGACCAGGTTTACAGAATAACCGATGAAATTGAAAAAGCCCTTGAAGAAAAAAAAAATTTCCCCTAGCGCTTTGCTTGACGTCTCCCAGGCCTTCGACAAGGTTTGCCGGAACAATTAAATAAGATCTTAAGATCGTACCATCAAAATAGATTATTTCGTGTCGCCCTTGGTCCAATTTTATTTTTGCTGTGCACTCGGGACATACCCCAAACTGAAGGCACCGTAGTAGCTACGGTCGCGGTCGATATGGCTATTTCAGCAACAGATAGTTCAATTGAGTCAGCAACTGAAAAACTCCAACAAGCTATGGATAAAATCTGTGACTGTACAAAACATTGGCGCATTGTCCTCAAGGAGACCAAATCGACGCATGTTAGCTTCACATACAAGAAAATAAACAATCTACGTGTTTTTATTAATTCGGTACAAATACCACATGCAAATGAAGCTAAATATCTAGGGATGACACTAGACGCGAAGTGGAAACGCACGTTAAAGAAAACGCGATGAGCTTGAAAATCGCTTTAGAGAAATGTATTTGCTTCTTGGAAGATATTCCAAGCTAAGTATACATAACAAACTACTTATATATAAGCAAGTGCTTAAGCCTATATGGACATACTCTGAGGTTGTACTGAAGCAAGCAATAGAGAATTTATTCAATCATCCCAACACAAAGTGATAAGAGCAATCGTGAATGCTCCCTGGTATATTAGAAGCAATGATATACAACGAGGTTTAGGAATCGTAGCTGTGAACGACGAAATAACAAACTTCGCTAGGAAACTCCAAATTCGCTTTCATAGCCACTCCAACCCTGCTATACTCCAAACAGTAGACGTGAGGAATCTTGTGTGCCGACTTCAAAGAACGAAACCGTTCTATCTAGCGCAATAAGAAGCAACCGCATAGAATGACGGTATTAGCAGGTGATTTTCCTGAAAATGTACTTACCTCACGCGAATATTATTGAAGCTAAAACTACTTATTAAGGAAACCTAGTTGTAGTAAAGTCTGAGTACACGGTGTCTTATAGTGTCTTTAGAAGATTCTCACCAACCCACGAAAAAAAAAAACACTTTTCCCGGCGCACGCATTCATCATCACACCAGGTTGCTGTGTGGATTCGTTGTCTTGGAAACCTAGTATGGCATCTAGCATCTACTAGCATATGCGCAAACTAACTCACATTTGAAATGTTATCAAAATCGTTATACATATGTACATATGTGTGTAGCGGGTTTTGTGAAAATATATTTTTAGTCAAATCGGGATTAAGTACCCTTAATCTTTAGGTTAGAATGAAAATTCCAATTTCAGCTTGGGACGTAATCCCACAGACCCGATATGACAGACAGATAGACAAGCGGACACACTTTTTTTTAACTTCTCCATAGTGAAGTGATAAGTGTAATAAGATAAAATGACAAAGTATATTGAATATGTGGTTACTTCTCAGTTATTTTGTTGAAAAGAAGGAATAAGGTTTTGCTTAATTGATTTGAAACGGACTCTAGCCTCAGAGTATCGGAATGGATACCATGATATGATATGAAATTCTACGATTTCGTACAAACCGAAGAAAATTTCGTTCCGATCGGATACCATGATAGGGCGGACCTTATGAAATTCGACGCGCTCGTACAAATCGGGGTGAATTCCATCCCGATCGGCCAAAACACCAAAAAAGCGAAACTGCGAACAAGTCCAACCAACTCAGTTTTATAAAATGAAACGAATTTTAGGTATTTCTTTTATATGTACATATGTGTACTATTTTTATTAAGTCGAAAAAGAAAAACAAACAGAACTATTAATAAATGCGATAAAAAAAGGTAACATAAAAGAGGAATTCAGTCTAATAAATGTTTGGAATAATTTTATTCTGAAATTTAGTTCTTGCTTCCGTTCTGTGCTTTATCTCCAGAAGCTCCAGGCTCGCCGGGCTTTTCTTGTTGATTCTCCTTTATGTTCAAGTGAGCTGGTCCAGTTTGTTGAATTTGTATAACCTTCTCGTTCGGCTTGTCTTCGATAGCTGGCTTTGGAATGCTTACGGTCAAAACGCCATCCGATGAAAGAGTCGAAATAACCTTGTCAGCGTCGTAGTTCTTTGGCAGTGCATAACGACGTACAAAGTGTCTTGAGATGTAACCATGTTCATCTTCACGCTCTTCATGTTTACCTTCGACGACAACTGCGTTATCCACCACTTTCACAGAAAGTTCACTGGGTTTAAATTGCTGCACATCCATGCAAACTTGGAATCCATCTTTCCCGATGTTGGATACTGCATTTTCTTTGTTAGCCCTCGAACGACGACTTAACTGCCTCTCATCTAAATGGTTTGTCAAAGCCAGCGGTAGACGGAAAACGTTTGGGCGTTGATAACGGTGAATGTGACGTGGATTTAAACCAACACCAAATTCACCTCCATAATATGGAGAAAGGCTGAGATCTAAATCGTCAGCCAAGTCCAATAGCAATTGTAATGAAGACATATTTTTGCTTCTCTTTTAATTAAATTACTTCCAAGATTAAACTGACTTTAGTTTACTAGTTATAAACTTCTTAACTTTCTCTACACAAACACCTTTCTTCGACGCGTTTTGTTTAAAACTGAACTGCATATTTGCCGCTAACCGCATTTTTATACTAAATTTTTCGCAAATAAGAAAATTCGAGGCTTCTCTCGAAAAGTTAAATGTTTATCTCTTAGAAAGTTGCTCTTTTTTCAGCGCACTGGAATAAAGAGTAGAGATCTATTTTAATTATTGCTTTGCAAGCTTTCTCTTTAAACAAGCTTTTCTTTAAAAGAGGTGGTGTGTACATAATCGTGTTTGTGTATACAAAATATTGTTGGAGACAGAGTGACCAGATTGAATAAGTTTAAGTGGAATATATTTTCTGAAAAATAATTCGTATATAAAAGTGGAATACATATATTTTTTCCAAATAGAATATTTACCTTATTTTTATATCAAACACATTTTGAGATTCATTTAAATAATATTCAGATAAAAATAATTCAGTGAACTTCCTAGCTATAATATAAAACTGAATATTTGTTCAATCAAATAAATGTATATACATATGTATGTACCTATGTACATACATATGTATATATTAATTGAATAAAATTCTGACTGATGGTTAGAAAAAAAGAGCAAAAATAAAACTTCGTTAAGTACTATATGGAAATATGTAGACCTCTTCATTCCAAACAAGTTTCTGTACAAAATTGGGCACGATTATAATTTCCGAGGCACGAACTTCTGAGAACGCAGTTTTGTAGTTCTCGTTTCGACTAGTTTAGGAAATATCGAGGTTTGAAAATTTAATTTTTCTTATGAAATTTCTCTTGAAATATATTATAGTTTTGGCGCGAAACAGACAAATTATTGCTCACTTTTACCTGTACATGTTCATGTATGTCCTTGTTAAACTATTTTGTGCTTATTTCATCGAGATGTACTAGACTGCGTATTCAAAACTTCGTGATCCCCCAAAATTGCTACAATTCTAAGGATATTTAGCCAATGCTGAAACTTTAGGGCCTTTAACTTTGACTTCTTTGGTTCAAAGTTTACTGACAAGCTTTTGGGAATCTGATGCCCAGACAACACCAATTTTTTTTCATTTTGAAAATGTTTCAGAAACATTTAAACATTAACGTTAAATCGTGTTTCTCGTTTGTTTGTAAATCGTTTTTCAAATGTTCCATTTGAAATGGGAAAATTGTACGTTTCTCTTTCTGTCGTTAGTTAAGATCATTGGCACTTGAATTTGTGAAACGCTGGTTAAAAGAATTCTCTGGCCCCTACGTAACAAAATCCCTTTATCTGGCTTTCGTCAGACCACTCCTCGAGTATGCTAGCCAAGTATGGTCTCCAGATTATGCTGCCCATATCGTGAGAATCGAGACTGTCCAGCGTAGGTTCATTCGCTTCGCCTTACGTGGTCTGTCTTGGACTGACAACTTCAACCTGCCACCCTATGTAGATCGTCTTAGACTGATTAATCTTCAGTCATTGGAAAAACGTCGTAATGTTTCCGACATACTTTTTATTCATCAGTTGTTATCCTGTAACATTGATTGTCCCGCCTTACTCTAAGGTTTTTTTTTTTAATACCAATCCCCGTAACCTCAGGTCTGTTCCTCTTTTCCGTATACCTCCTCATCGTACTAACTACGGATATAACGAATCATTATCAAGAATGCTGCGCAAATCAAATAATGCGGCACACTTTTTTGATTTTAACTTGAGTAAATTCTTACTCCGTAATGCCCTAACCATACCTAACCCCCAATCATCACCTTCATAAGACCGACTCGCTGCCTTTCTTCCCTATAAATGCCATAATGCCCTTAACCACAAACAACCTCCAATCATCCCCCTATAACCATTTAGTTTTTTAAGTTTATAGATTAAGTTGTTTGTATTAAGCTAAATAAATGCCGGTAGAGCAGGCCCCAAATTTAATCCAACAGTGATCCCAAGCAGGGGGGATGCAGTTGCATATTGCACTGTTTATGCATATATGTAAGTCACATAAAGCCAAATTGGTATAATGTCGCTTTGTATGGGACGCCCGAAAACTTTTACTATAAGGAGTTTGAGAAAAAAATAGTTAGAAATACGTGTATAAATTCAAAGCGTAATAAAGCCGACTCGGCTTCACATTGTCAAAGTGAAAGAGGACCGAACATTAAAATTTGGCTTTATTCCCGCTCACACAACTTCGTTGCTCCGCTCGGGGTAGGTGCTTTTCTTCAGGCCTCAATACTCTTCTTCTACATTACTCATCCCAAAATTACAAAGTTCACATTAATGACAAATTTTTGCTGATTCGCATTATAGAAAATTTACATGTTCGAATATTGCAGCAAATTGTTTACTTTGCGTAATAGCGTGTAGTTATTGATATTCACAAACTGACTGACTGGGACGCGGAATTCAATGCAAGTCTACCTTCTCATGGTACATTCTGTGTAACGCTAAATGATTTGCTGTACTTTACGTACAAACCTATCATCAACATTAATCTTCAAAGCGATATCACCGTAAATACCAAAAAACAAAAATCTCATAAAAAAGTAGTTTTAATAATTTTCAATTTTCTCAAAAACAAGAAGACATAAAACCATTCGGTTTGTTGTGCTCGATTTAGAATTGATATCAGCATTGACCACAAAAAGTCAATTTAGCAGTTCAATTCACAAGCTTTTGGGAATCTGATGCCCAGACAACACCAATTTTTTTTCATTTTGAAAATGTTTCAGAAACATTTAAACATTAACGTTAAATCGTGTTTCTCGTTTGTTTGTAAATCGTTTTTCAAATGTTCCATTTGAAATGGGAAAATTGTACGTTTCTCTTTCTGTCGTTAGTTACAAATACAAAATACAAAAAGAAATACAAAAAAAAAAAACGATTTCGTGTTGTGCGTGTTATATACACAAAAAACCGAATGGTTTTATGTCTTCTAGTTTTTGAGAAAATTGAAAATTACTATTTTTGTTTTGTTTTTTGGCGGTGCCGTGAATTTCAATATTCGTCTTTATTTCACTTTGTTGAAGTCGTACGTACGATCGTACGACTTCAATCTTCAATCAGCCATACCAGACGTTTCAAGTTCTGCCGCAGTTATCTCGACCTCCGTCGTCGCTAACACCACTCAGCGGCACCCATCGCCACCTCGCGTCATAGAACGACTCGGAACCACCTGGACCCTTAACGGAACCAAAGGCTAAACAAATTAGCTCACAACAACCTGTCGACTTTCACCGTGAGAGTCGCGTCTCAACACGCAGATGCACCATGGGTGCGGAACCTTTTTCATTGTAGATTTGCTATTAAGGTAATAGATTGCCATAAAATTTCCCGTAACCCCGCCATCTTCAAATTTAAAATGCCATCAAGATATGACTGGTTGTTTTCGAGCTCAACCGACGATGCGCTCAGAATAGGGGACGCAAGTTTAAAAAAATGGTCCAGCGCTAGTATTAACGTTAAATCTAGTTCCAAGTTTAAAACTTCTAATAATAATATTAACGTTAAATCTAGTTCTAACTCTAAGTCTAAACCTAACTCTAGAAATAAGAAAAATTACCCTAGCTCTAACCCTAGTTTTAATTCTAGTAATAAACATCCCTAGTCCCCCCTTCCCCAATCTCTTTCCATCAATAATAATCCCCGCATGCCAAATTGGCAATTTAAAACAGGATTGTTTCCTAATTTCAATGCCGCTCCTAAATATCCCAATTTCACGCGTTCGCATATCCTTAATAAACCTTTTTTCTTTTGACCTCTCGCCTGCAACTTCTTCTCCCCCACCTGTTAACACTGCCTCCCATCCCATAAATAATACTCCCTACCAAAATCCCGTACCCAATCCTCCCGTCCCCTCTGTCAATACTGCTACTCCTCTCACTAATGCATCCAAACCTTTTCCCTCCCTCTTCTCCCTCCCACGGTCAAACTCACGATAAGTTCCGCTGACTCAGTCGAAAGTCGCTACATCCTATCTCGGTTAAGGGACCACAGAATATATAATAATGTCCGACTGTACCTTGCTTACCTCCATGACAAACCCGACTCCGTATGTATCGATGGTAAAACAAAAACAAAAACGTCATGGTAGCCATTCATCAAGAAGGTCTTCCTACTGACGCACCTACTTTACGACGATTTTCAACAACTATCATAAAGCTTTTAATATTTTACATCAAAAGATTTCTGAAGATTTGTCCTCATTTGCCTCCTACCTGAGCTCTAAAAGAATTTCCCACCTTCAAAAAAGCAGTCCCTAATCAATGCTCCGGCACAGTCTCTTGTCCTTATACTCTTTACGTGACCCGACCTTTAAGCCTGATTGATTCTGTGTCTCACACTCCCAACCCAATAAGCACACCGAAACATCTGTCGCTTTACTATCAAAATGTCAGAGGATTACGCTCAAAACTCGTGACGTATTCCTTAACTCCCAAAAACTTCCTTATGACATTTTTGCTTGACGGAAACAAATTTAACCCTCAATATCAATAATAGCGAATTATTTCCTGCTGCATTTAACACTTTTCGCAACGATGGACTCGTAACTTACGGCGCTCTATCTGGCCGGGGTACCCTGCTGGCTATACATAACAGACTCGATGCTACTTTTTTCAAAAGCTCGTACACCGTTGACTTTGAGTTTATATGTGCCGAGATATCCCTACCCAAGCGCTATCTGTATATAATGCGTTTCTATATTCATCCATCCCAACCAACTACATCTTACCAACTTGCCGTCGATGCGATCGACGATTTGAGTGATACCATGGGCCCATGCGATGACCTCATAGTTTTGGGGGACTTTAACCTTCCGCATCTCCAATGATCTTAATTCCATTATATTCCCAGTGCCACCTCCGACAAGGAAATCCTCCTAACTGATTGTCTCTTTGAATCTGGCCTATTCCAAGTAAGTGGCATATGTATCAATGTGAATAGACAACTTGACCTCATCTTCTCGTCCGACGCCTATAGTTCCATAGTCTCGGAGAGCAATCATCTTCTTTCGACTTTGGACCGATTTCACCCTCCACTATTCTTATCCTTTTCATACAACGATAATACAAACCCAGTCTCAGATACCCAGTCTCAGATACCCAGAACTCAATAGCTTACTTCTTAATATAAAACCCGTCTCTACACATTTGCCCATTGACCACGCCCTCGCGATTTTCTACGCGGATATCTTTGTTTGTTTTGTTTTGTCCAATCGGTGCCATACCTACCAAAAAAAAACTGCTCGTCTTCCCCACCCTGGTATAATAGAGTTACGCTCCCTTCGCAATAATAGGAACAAATTATGGCAGTCCTACCTTAAATCTAAATCCGACTCTGACTTCCTGAAGTACACTTGTGTATATACCCAATTCTCTGAGCTCTGCGAAAGGCTCTATCTAGAATACCTCGATCGAGTGCAATCAAACCTAATAGCCGACCCCAAGAGATTTTTTCAATTCATTAACGTCAAAAGAAAATCTGACGGCTATCCATCTACTCTCACCTTCTCTGACTCCTCCTCGACAGACCCTAAAATAATTGCAAACCTATTCGCTCAATTTCTCGGCCAGTCGTTTGCTGCCCACGTACATGAACCCGATCTTGATTATTTCTGCTATTTGAACAACTCTACACAGACCTCCATCGTCTCCGTGGACATATTTCCATCAATGGTTGCTGATAAGATTAACCAGCTAAAGGATGATTACTCCTCTGGTCCTGACGGTGTCCCCGCCATAGTACTGAAAAAATGCGCAAATCATCTGACACTGCCTCTAACTACCCTTTTTCAACTTTCCATCTCACAAGGAAATTTTCCCCAATTATGGAAAGACGCTTACATTACCCCTATCCACAAAAAAGGATGCAAGAGCGAAGTTTCTAATTATCGGCCAATTGCCAAGCTCTCATGCATACCTAAGCTCTTCGAGAGCATCGTGTACGATGTAATGTCTTTCCACTGCAAGCCAATTCTCTCCCCAAAACAACACGGATTCCTTAAAGGGAGATCAACAACCACTAACTTAACCATATTCGTGTCTAGTACTCTGAACGCTTTAGACGATGGCAATCAAGTTGATGTCGTATCCACAGATTTTAGTAAGGCTTTTGACAAAATTTCCCACCAAATTATTCTTTTTAAGCTTAAAGCCCTTGGATTTCAACCGCGGTTCATCTCATGGATCAAATAATACCTAGTGGGCCGTCAATATAAAGTTCAATTCAGATCAACAGTATCAGACCCTGTCACAGCAACATCGGGCGTCCCTCAAGGCAGCCATCTTGGACCATTAATCTTCATCCTTACAATAAATGATGCTGAACGTATCATCCGGCACTCCGATCTTCTGGTCTATGCTGATGATATGAAAATCTTTAAATGTATATCATCTGTCGCTGATTCTCGCCTTCTGCAGGGTGATATAGACAGCTTCTCCATCTGGTGTATAAAAAATGGTTTAGAACTTAACGTCAAAAAATGTCACTCCATCACCTACTCCCGCAAGTGTCTCCCACCTACACCTAGGATCTACTTTATTCATGATGAACCTGTACCCGCTGTCACGTCAGCACGTGACTTGGGCGTCATCTGCGATAGTGAACTCATCTTTCGATCACATATCGACAACGTCATAAGTAGAGCCAACTCAGCACTTGAATTTGTGAAACGCTGGTTAAAAGAATTCTCTGGCCCCTACGTAACAAAATCCCTTTATCTGGCTTTCGTCAGACCACTCCTCGAGTATGCTAGCCAAGTATGGTCTCCAGATTATGCTGCCCATATCGTGAGAATCAAGACTGTCCAGCGTAGGTTCATTCGCTTCGCCTTACGTGGTCTGTCTTGGACTGACAACTTCAACCTGCCACCCTATGTAGATCGTCTTAGACTGATTAATCTTCAGTCATTGGAAAAACGTCGTAATGTTTCCGACATACTTTTTATTCATCAGTTGTTATCCTGTAACATTGATTGTCCCGCCTTACTCTAAGGTTTTTTTTTTTAATACCAATCCCCGTAACCTCAGGTCTGTTCCTCTTTTCCGTATACCTCCTCATCGTACTAACTACGGATATAACGAATCATTATCAAGAATGCTGCGCAAATCAAATAATGCGGCACACTTTTTTGATTTTAACTTGAGTAAATTCTTACTCCGTAATGCCCTAACCATACCTAACCCCCAATCATCACCTTCATAAGACCGACTCGCTGCCTTTCTTCCCTATAAATGCCATAATGCCCTTAACCACAAACAACCTCCAATCATCCCCCTATAACCATTTAGTTTTTTAAGTTTATAGATTAAGTTGTTTGTATTAAGCTAAATAAATGCCGGTAGAGCAGGCCCCAAATTTAATCCAACAGTGATCCCAAGCAGGGGGGATGCAGTTGCATATTGCACTGTTTATGCATATATGTAAGTCACATAAAGCCAAATTGGTATAATGTCGCTTTGTATGGGACGCCCGAAAACTTTTACTATAAGGAGTTTGAGAAAAAAATAGTTAGAAATACGTGTATAAATTCAAAGCGTAATAAAGCCGACTCGGCTTCACATTGTCAAAGTGAAAGAGGACCGAACATTAAAATTTGGCTTTATTCCCGCTCACACAACTTCGTTGCTCCGCTCGGGGTAGGTGCTTTTCTTCAGGCCTCAATACTCTTCTTCTACATTACTCATCCCAAAATTACAAAGTTCACATTAATGACAAATTTTTGCTGATTCGCATTATAGAAAATTTACATGTTCGAATATTGCAGCAAATTGTTTACTTTGCGTAATAGCGTGTAGTTATTGATATTCACAAACTGACTGACTGGGACGCGGAATTCAATGCAAGTCTACCTTCTCATGGTACATTCTGTGTAACGCTAAATGATTTGCTGTACTTTACGTACAAACCTATCATCAACATTAATCTTCAAAGCGATATCACCGTAAATACCAAAAAACAAAAATCTCATAAAAAAGTAGTTTTAATAATTTTCAATTTTCTCAAAAACAAGAAGACATAAAACCATTCGGTTTGTTGTGCTCGATTTAGAATTGATATCAGCATTGACCACAAAAAGTCAATTTAGCAGTTCAATTCACAAGCTTTTGGGAATCTGATGCCCAGACAACACCAATTTTTTTTCATTTTGAAAATGTTTCAGAAACATTTAAACATTAACGTTAAATCGTGTTTCTCGTTTGTTTGTAAATCGTTTTTCAAATGTTCCATTTGAAATGGGAAAATTGTACGTTTCTCTTTCTGTCGTTAGTTACAAATACAAAATACAAAAAGAAATACAAAAAAAAAAAAACGATTTCGTGTTGTGCGTGTTATATACACAAAAAACCGAATGGTTTTATGTCTTCTAGTTTTTGAGAAAATTGAAAATTACTATTTTTGTTTTGTTTTTTGGCGGTGCCGTGAATTTCAATATTCGTCTTTATTTCACTTTGTTGAAGTCGTACCTTCAGCCGTACGATCGTACGACTTCAATCTTCAATCAGCCATACCAGACGTTTCAAGTTCTGCCGCAGTTATCTCGACCTCCGTCGTCGCTAACACCACTCAGCGGCACCCATCGCCACCTCGCGTCATAGAACGACTCGGAACCACCTGGACCCTTAACGGAACCAAAGGCTAAACAAATTAGCTCACAACAACCTGTCGACTTTCACCGTGAGAGTCGCGTCTCAACACGCAGATGCACCATGGGTGCGGAACCTTTTTCATTGTAGATTTGCTATTAAGGTAATAGATTGCCATAAAATTTCCCGTAACCCCGCCATCTTCAAATTTAAAATGCCATCAAGATATGACTGGTTGTTTTCGAGCTCAACCGACGATGCGCTCAGAATAGGGGACGCAAGTTTAAAAAAATGGTCCAGCGCTAGTATTAACGTTAAATCTAGTTCCAAGTTTAAAACTTCTAATAATAATATTAACGTTAAATCTAGTTCTAACTCTAAGTCTAAACCTAACTCTAGAAATAAGAAAAATTACCCTAGCTCTAACCCTAGTTTTAATTCTAGTAATAAACATCCCTAGTCCCCCCTTCCCCAATCTCTTCCCATCAATAATAATCCCCGCATGCCAAATTGGCAATTTAAAACAGGATTGTTTCCTAATTTCAATGCCGCTCCTAAATATCCCAATTTCACGCGTTCGCATATCCTTAATAAACCTTTTTTCTTTTGACCTCTCGCCTGCAACTTCTTCTCCCCCACCTGTTAACACTGCCTCCCATCCCATAAATAATACTCCCTACCAAAATCCCGTACCCAATCCTCCCGTCCCCTCTGTCAATACTGCTACTCCTCTCACTAATGCATCCAAACCTTTTCCCTCCCTCTTCTCCCTCCCACGGTCAAACTCACGATAAGTTCCGCTGACTCAGTCGAAAGTCGCTACATCCTATCTCGGTTAAGGGACCACAGAATATATAATAATGTCCGACTGTACCTTGCTTACCTCCATGACAAACCCGACTCCGTATGTATCGATGGTAAAACAAAAACAAAAACGTCATGGTAGCCATTCATCAAGAAGGTCTTCCTACTGACGCACCTACTTTACGACGATTTTCAACAACTATCATAAAGCTTTTAATATTTTACATCAAAAGATTTCTGAAGATTTGTCCTCATTTGCCTCCTACCTGAGCTCTAAAAGAATTTCCCACCTTCAAAAAAGCAGTCCCTAATCAATGCTCCGGCACAGTCTCTTGTCCTTATACTCTTTACGTGACCCGACCTTTAAGCCTGATTGATTCTGTGTCTCACACTCCCAACCCAATAAGCACACCGAAACATCTGTCGCTTTACTATCAAAATGTCAGAGGATTACGCTCAAAACTCGTGACGTATTCCTTAACTCCCAAAAACTTCCTTATGACATTTTTGCTTGACGGAAACAAATTTAACCCTCAATATCAATAATAGCGAATTATTTCCTGCTGCATTTAACACTTTTCGCAACGATGGACTCGTAACTTACGGCGCTCTATCTGGCCGGGGTACCCTGCTGGCTATACATAACAGACTCGATGCTACTTTTTTCAAAAGCTCGTACACCGTTGACTTTGAGTTTATATGTGCCGAGATATCCCTACCCAAGCGCTATCTGTATATAATGCGTTTCTATATTCATCCATCCCAACCAACTACATCTTACCAACTTGCCGTCGATGCGATCGACGATTTGAGTGATACCATGGGCCCATGCGATGACCTCATAGTTTTGGGGGACTTTAACCTTCCGCATCTCCAATGATCTTAATTCCATTATATTCCCAGTGCCACCTCCGACAAGGAAATCCTCCTAACTGATTGTCTCTTTGAATCTGGCCTATTCCAAGTAAGTGGCATATGTATCAATGTGAATAGACAACTTGACCTCATCTTCTCGTCCGACGCCTATAGTTCCATAGTCTCGGAGAGCAATCATCTTCTTTCGACTTTGGACCGATTTCACCCTCCACTATTCTTATCCTTTTCATACAACGATAATACAAACCCAGTCTCAGAGAACACTTATTGCTTTAATTTTCGTAAAGCTAATTTCGTCAAACTCAATAGCTTACTTCTTAATATAAAACCCGTCTCTACACATTTGCCCATTGACCACGCCCTCGCGATTTTCTACGCGGATATCTTTGTTTGTTTTGTTTTGTCCAATCGGTGCCATACCTACCAAAAAAAAACTGCTCGTCTTCCCCACCCTGGTATAATAGAGTTACGCTCCCTTCGCAATAATAGGAACAAATTATGGCAGTCCTACCTTAAATCTAAATCCGACTCTGACTTCCTGAAGTACACTTGTGTATATACCCAATTCTCTGAGCTCTGCGAAAGGCTCTATCTAGAATACCTCGATCGAGTGCAATCAAACCTAATAGCCGACCCCAAGAGATTTTTTCAATTCATTAACGTCAAAAGAAAATCTGACGGCTATCCATCTACTCTCACCTTCTCTGACTCCTCCTCGACAGACCCTAAAATAATTGCAAACCTATTCGCTCAATTTCTCGGCCAGTCGTTTGCTGCCCACGTACATGAACCCGATCTTGATTATTTCTGCTATTTGAACAACTCTACACAGACCTCCATCGTCTCCGTGGACATATTTCCATCAATGGTTGCTGATAAGATTAACCAGCTAAAGGATGATTACTCCTCTGGTCCTGACGGTGTCCCCGCCATAGTACTGAAAAAATGCGCAAATCATCTGACACTGCCTCTAACTACCCTTTTTCAACTTTCCATCTCACAAGGAAATTTTCCCCAATTATGGAAAGACGCTTACATTACCCCTATCCACAAAAAAGGATGCAAGAGCGAAGTTTCTAATTATCGGCCAATTGCCAAGCTCTCATGCATACCTAAGCTCTTCGAGAGCATCGTGTACGATGTAATGTCTTTCCACTGCAAGCCAATTCTCTCCCCAAAACAACACGGATTCCTTAAAGGGAGATCAACAACCACTAACTTAACCATATTCGTGTCTAGTACTCTGAACGCTTTAGACGATGGCAATCAAGTTGATGTCGTATCCACAGATTTTAGTAAGGCTTTTGACAAAATTTCCCACCAAATTATTCTTTTTAAGCTTAAAGCCATTGGATTTCAACCGCGGTTCATCTCATGGATCAAATAATACCTAGTGGGCCGTCAATATAAAGTTCAATTCAGATCAACAGTATCAGACCCTGTCACAGCAACATCGGGCGTCCCTCAAGGCAGCCATCTTGGACCATTAATCTTCATCCTTACAATAAATGATGCTGAACGTATCATCCGGCACTCCGATCTTCTGGTCTATGCTGATGATATGAAAATCTTTAAATGTATATCATCTGTCGCTGATTCTCGCCTTCTGCAGGGTGATATAGACAGCTTCTCCATCTGGTGTATAAAAAATGGTTTAGAACTTAACGTCAAAAAATGTCACTCCATCACCTACTCCCGCAAGTGTCCCCCACCTACACCTAGGATCTACTTTATTCATGATGAACCTGTACCCGCTGTCACGTCAGCACGTGACTTGGGCGTCATCTGCGATAGTGAACTCATCTTTCGATCACATATCGACAACGTCATAAGTAGAGCCAACTCAGCACTTGAATTTGTGAAACGCTGGTTAAAAGAATTCTCTGGCCCCTACGTAACAAAATCCCTTTATCTGGCTTTCGTCAGACCACTCCTCGAGTATGCTAGCCAAGTATGGTCTCCAGATTATGCTGCCCATATCGTGAGAATCAAGACTGTCCAGCGTAGGTTCATTCGCTTCGCCTTACGTGGTCTGTCTTGGACTGACAACTTCAACCTGCCACCCTATGTAGATCGTCTTAGACTGATTAATCTTCAGTCATTGGAAAAACGTCGTAATGTTTCCGACATACTTTTTATTCATCAGTTGTTATCCTGTAACATTGATTGTCCCGCCTTACTCTAAGGTTTTTTTTTTTAATACCAATCCCCGTAACCTCAGGTCTGTTCCTCTTTTCCGTATACCTCCTCATCGTACTAACTACGGATATAACGAATCATTATCAAGAATGCTGCGCAAATCAAATAATGCGGCACACTTTTTTGATTTTAACTTGAGTAAATTCTTACTCCGTAATGCCCTAACCATACCTAACCCCCAATCATCACCTTCATAAGACCGACTCGCTGCCTTTCTTCCCTATAAATGCCATAATGCCCTTAACCACAAACAACCTCCAATCATCCCCCTATAACCATTTAGTTTTTTAAGTTTATAGATTAAGTTGTTTGTATTAAGCTAAATAAATGCCGGTAGAGCAGGCCCCAAATTTAATCCAACAGTGATCCCAAGCAGGGGGGATGCAGTTGCATATTGCACTGTTTATGCATATATGTAAGTCACATAAAGCCAAATTGGTATAATGTCGCTTTGTATGGGACGCCCGAAAACTTTTACTATAAGGAGTTTGAGAAAAAAATAGTTAGAAATACGTGTATAAATTCAAAGCGTAATAAAGCCGACTCGGCTTCACATTGTCAAAGTGAAAGAGGACCGAACATTAAAATTTGGCTTTATTCCCGCTCACACAACTTCGTTGCTCCGCTCGGGGTAGGTGCTTTTCTTCAGGCCTCAATACTCTTCTTCTACATTACTCATCCCAAAATTACAAAGTTCACATTAATGACAAATTTTTGCTGATTCGCATTATAGAAAATTTACATGTTCGAATATTGCAGCAAATTGTTTACTTTGCGTAATAGCGTGTAGTTATTGATATTCACAAACTGACTGACTGGGACGCGGAATTCAATGCAAGTCTACCTTCTCATGGTACATTCTGTGTAACGCTAAATGATTTGCTGTACTTTACGTACAAACCTATCATCAACATTAATCTTCAAAGCGATATCACCGTAAATACCAAAAAACAAAAATCTCATAAAAAAGTAGTTTTAATAATTTTCAATTTTCTCAAAAACAAGAAGACATAAAACCATTCGGTTTGTTGTGCTCGATTTAGAATTGATATCAGCATTGACCACAAAAAGTCAATTTAGCAGTTCAATTCACAAGCTTTTGGGAATCTGATGCCCAGACAACACCAATTTTTTTTCATTTTGAAAATGTTTCAGAAACATTTAAACATTAACGTTAAATCGTGTTTCTCGTTTGTTTGTAAATCGTTTTTCAAATGTTCCATTTGAAATGGGAAAATTGTACGTTTCTCTTTCTGTCGTTAGTTACAAATACAAAATACAAAAAGAAATACAAAAAAAAAAAAACGATTTCGTGTTGTGCGTGTTATATACACAAAAAACCGAATGGTTTTATGTCTTCTAGTTTTTGAGAAAATTGAAAATTACTATTTTTGTTTTGTTTTTTGGCGGTGCCGTGAATTTCAATATTCGTCTTTATTTCACTTTGTTGAAGTCGTACCTTCAGCCGTACGATCGTACGACTTCAATCTTCAATCAGCCATACCAGACGTTTCAAGTTCTGCCGCAGTTATCTCGACCTCCGTCGTCGCTAACACCACTCAGCGGCACCCATCGCCACCTCGCGTCATAGAACGACTCGGAACCACCTGGACCCTTAACGGAACCAAAGGCTAAACAAATTAGCTCACAACAACCTGTCGACTTTCACCGTGAGAGTCGCGTCTCAACACGCAGATGCACCATGGGTGCGGAACCTTTTTCATTGTAGATTTGCTATTAAGGTAATAGATTGCCATAAAATTTCCCGTAACCCCGCCATCTTCAAATTTAAAATGCCATCAAGATATGACTGGTTGTTTTCGAGCTCAACCGACGATGCGCTCAGAATAGGGGACGCAAGTTTAAAAAAATGGTCCAGCGCTAGTATTAACGTTAAATCTAGTTCCAAGTTTAAAACTTCTAATAATAATATTAACGTTAAATCTAGTTCTAACTCTAAGTCTAAACCTAACTCTAGAAATAAGAAAAATTACCCTAGCTCTAACCCTAGTTTTAATTCTAGTAATAAACATCCCTAGTCCCCCCTTCCCCAATCTCTTTCCATCAATAATAATCCCCGCATGCCAAATTGGCAATTTAAAACAGGATTGTTTCCTAATTTCAATGCCGCTCCTAAATATCCCAATTTCACGCGTTCGCATATCCTTAATAAACCTTTTTTCTTTTGACCTCTCGCCTGCAACTTCTTCTCCCCCACCTGTTAACACTGCCTCCCATCCCATAAATAATACTCCCTACCAAAATCCCGTACCCAATCCTCCCGTCCCCTCTGTCAATACTGCTACTCCTCTCACTAATGCATCCAAACCTTTTCCCTCCCTCTTCTCCCTCCCACGGTCAAACTCACGATAAGTTCCGCTGACTCAGTCGAAAGTCGCTACATCCTATCTCGGTTAAGGGACCACAGAATATATAATAATGTCCGACTGTACCTTGCTTACCTCCATGACAAACCCGACTCCGTATGTATCGATGGTAAAACAAAAACAAAAACGTCATGGTAGCCATTCATCAAGAAGGTCTTCCTACTGACGCACCTACTTTACGACGATTTTCAACAACTATCATAAAGCTTTTAATATTTTACATCAAAAGATTTCTGAAGATTTGTCCTCATTTGCCTCCTACCTGAGCTCTAAAAGAATTTCCCACCTTCAAAAAAGCAGTCCCTAATCAATGCTCCGGCACAGTCTCTTGTCCTTATACTCTTTACGTGACCCGACCTTTAAGCCTGATTGATTCTGTGTCTCACACTCCTAACCCAATAAGCACACCGAAACATCTGTCGCTTTACTATCAAAATGTCAGAGGATTACGCTCAAAACTCGTGACGTATTCCTTAACTCCCAAAAACTTCCTTATGACATTTTTGCCTGACGGAAACAAATTTAACCCTCAATATCAATAATACCGAATTATTTCCTGCTGCATTTAACACTTTTCGCAACGATGGACTCGTAACTTACGGCGCTCTATCTGGCCGGGGTACCCTGCTGGCTATACATAACAGACTCGATGCTACTTTTTTCAAAAGCTCGTACACCGTTGACTTTGAGTTTATATGTGCCGAGATATCCCTACCCAAGCGCTATCTGTATATAATGCGTTTCTATATTCATCCATCCCAACCAACTACATCTTACCAACTTGCCGTCGATGCGATCGACGATTTGAGTGATACCATGGGCCCATGCGATGACCTCATAGTTTTGGGGGACTTTAACCTTCCGCATCTCCAATGATCTTAATTCCATTATATTCCCAGTGCCACCTCCGACAAGGAAATCCTCCTAACTGATTGTCTCTTTGAATCTGGCCTATTCCAAGTAAGTGGCATATGAATCAATGTGAATAGACAACTTGACCTCATCTTCTCGTCCGACGCCTATAGTTCCATAGTCTCAGAGCAATCATCTTCTTTCGACTTTGGACCGATTTCACCCTCCACTATTCTTATCCTTTTTATACAACGATAATACAAACCCAGTCTCAGAGAACACTTATTGCTTTAATTTTCGTAAAGCTAATTTCGTCAAACTCAATAGCTTACTTCTTAATATAAAACCCGTCTCTACACATTTGCCCATTGACCACGCCCTCGCGATTTTCTACGCGGATATCTTTGTTTGTTTTGTTTTGTCCAATCGGTGCCATACCTACCAAAAAAAAACTGCTCGTCTTCCCCACCCTGGTATAATAGAGTTACGCTCCCTTCGCAATAATAGGAACAAATTATGGCAGTCCTACCTTAAATCTAAATCCGACTCTGACTTCCTGAAGTACACTTGTGTATATACCCAATTCTCTGAGCTCTGCGAAAGGCTCTATCTAGAATACCTCGATCGAGTGCAATCAAACCTAATAGCCGACCCCAAGAGATTTTTTCAATTCATTAACGTCAAAAGAAAATCTGACGGCTATCCATCTACTCTCACCTTCTCTGACTCCTCCTCGACAGACCCTAAAATAATTGCAACCTATTCGCTCAATTTCTCGGCCAGTCGTTTGCTGCCCACGTACATGAACCCGATCTTGATTATTTCTGCTATTTGAACAACTCTACACAGACCTCCATCGTCTCCGTGGACATATTTCCATCAATGGTTGCTGATAAGATTAACCAGCTAAAGGATGATTACTCCTCTGGTCCTGACGGTGTCCCCGCCATAGTACTGAAAAAATGCGCAAATCATCTGACACTGCCTCTAACTACCCTTTTTCAACTTTCCATCTCACAAGGAAATTTTCCCCAATTATTGAAAGACGCTTACATTACCCCTATCCACAAAAAAGGATGCAAGAGCGAAGTTTCTAATTATCGGCCAATTGCCAAGCTCTCATGCATACCTAAGCTCTTCGAGAGCATCGTGTACGATGTAATGTCTTTCCACTGCAAGCCAATTCTCTCCCCAAAACAACACGGATTCCTTAAAGGGAGATCAACAACCACTAACTTAACCATATTCGTGTCTAGTACTCTGAACGCTTTAGACGATGGCAATCAAGTTGATGTCGTATCCACAGATTTTAGTAAGGCTTTTGACAAAATTTCCCACCAAATTATTCTTTTTAAGCTTAAAGCCCTTGGATTTCAACCGCGGTTCATCTCATGGATCAAATAATACCTAGTGGGCCGTCAATATAAAGTTCAATTCAGATCAACAGTATCAGACCCTGTCACAGCAACATCGGGCGTCCCTCAAGGCAGCCATCTTGGACCATTAATCTTCATCCTTACAATAAATGATGCTGAACGTATCATCCGGCACTCCGATCTTCTGGTCTATGCTGATGATATGAAAATCTTTAAATGTATATCATCTGTCGCTGATTCTCGCCTTCTGCAGGGTGATATAGACAGCTTCTCCATCTGGTGTATAAAAAATGGTTTAGAACTTAACGTCAAAAAATGTCACTCCATCACCTACTCCCGCAAGTGTCTCCCACCTACACCTAGGATCTACTTTATTCATGATGAACCTGTACCCGCTGTCACGTCAGCACGTGACTTGGGCGTCATCTGCGATAGTGAACTCATCTTTCGATCACATATCGACAACGTCATAAGTAGAGCCAACTCAGCACTTGAATTTGTGAAACGCTGGTTAAAAGAATTCTCTGGCCCCTACGTAACAAAATCCCTTTATCTGGCTTTCGTCAGACCACTCCTCGAGTATGCTAGCCAAGTATGGTCTCCAGATTATGCTGCCCATATCGTGAGAATCAAGACTGTCCAGCGTAGGTTCATTCGCTTCGCCTTACGTGGTCTGTCTTGGACTGACAACTTCAACCTGCCACCCTATGTAGATCGTCTTAGACTGATTAATCTTCAGTCATTGGAAAAACGTCGTAATGTTTCCGACATACTTTTTATTCATCAGTTGTTATCCTGTAACATTGATTGTCCCGCCTTACTCTAAGGTTTTTTTTTTTAATACCAATCCCCGTAACCTCAGGTCTGTTCCTCTTTTCCGTATACCTCCTCATCGTACTAACTACGGATATAACGAATCATTATCAAGAATGCTGCGCAAATCAAATAATGCGGCACACTTTTTTGATTTTAACTTGAGTAAATTCTTACTCCGTAATGCCCTAACCATACCTAACCCCCAATCATCACCTTCATAAGACCGACTCGCTGCCTTTCTTCCCTATAAATGCCATAATGCCCTTAACCACAAACAACCTCCAATCATCCCCCTATAACCATTCAGTTTTTTAAGTTTATAGATTAAGTTGTTTGTATTAAGCTAAATAAATGCCGGTAGAGCAGGCCCCAAATTTAATCCAACAGTGATCCCCATCCCAAGGGGGATGCAGTTGCATATTGCACTGTTTCTGCATATATGTAAGTCGCATAAAGCCAAATTGGTATAATGTCGCTTTGTATGGGACGCCCGAAAACTTTTACTATGAGGAGTTTGAGAAAAAAATAGTTAGAAATACGTGTATAAATTCAAAGCGTAATAAAGCCGACTCGGCTTCACATTGTCAAAGTGAAAGAGGACCGAACATTAAAATTTGGCTTTATTCCCGCTCACACAACTTCGTTGCTCCGCTCGGGGTAGGTGCTTTTCTTCAGGCCTCAATACTCTTCTTCTACATTACTCATCCCAAAATTACAAAGTTCACATTAATGACAAATTTTTGCTGATTCGCATTATAGAAAATTTACATGTTCGAATATTGCAGCAAATTGTTTACTTTGCGTAATAGCGTGTAGTTATTGATATTCACAAACTGACTGACTGGGACGCGGAATTCAATGCAAGTCTACCTTCTCATGGTACATTCTGTGTAACGCTAAATGATTTGCTGTACTTTACGTACAAACCTATCATCAACATTAATCTTCAAAGCGATATCACCGTAAATACCAAAAAACAAAAATCTCATAAAAAAGTAGTTTTAATAATTTTCAATTTTCTCAAAAACAAGAAGACATAAAACCATTCGGTTTGTTGTGCTCGATTTAGAATTGATATCAGCATTGACCACAAAAAGTCAATTTAGCAGTTCAATTCACAATATTCAAAAAAAATTGGTCTAAACTTTTTTTTTATCAAAATTTTGAGTTTGCATGCGAATTTTTCAAAAACTATTGACATAAATAATTTATTTTAAATTTAGCTTTCAAAACCGGTATGGTACTTCATTGTAAGTGTTGCCGTTGTTTTTCAATAATTTTTTTTTCATTTTAATCAATTTTTTTCTAAAATTCCCCTACCTCCTAAACGGGGCGAGATAGACCCCCCTCCCATAGTAAAAAATGCTTGTTTTTAACCCCTCTACAAAAACCTTTATCAATTTTTGGCGCCAAAGTTATCATACTCTCCCCAAAAAAATAAATGACAGAATACAATATCAACAGGAATATCGCCGTCAACATTGATAGTCAGGCTACGCTAAGTCGTTAGAGCCTTACATCACTAAATCTGAACTAGTCAGGAGTTGCAGCACAATGCTCGGGGAATTTTGTTCGCAGAACAGTGTCAAATTAACCCAACTGTAATATAGAGAGTAATGAAAGCGCTGATGTACTGGCTAAAAAATGAGCATAGCTCCCACCAAATGATATCATTGAATGCATCACCAATGTGCGTGGCCAGGAGAATTATTTTCGATAATATCATGAATGTGGTCGACCAAAGATGGTCAAACTTAGCAGGGCACAGGGTTCTAAAAGTCTTGTGGTCTGATTTAGATCGGAGCAAATCTGAAGAATTAATTAAACTCAGCGCATTGGCATTGGGTTTTTGAAGTATTAAATTCCACTCTCCACAAGCGTTCTCTCCTTAGCCTCTCACTATCAACTCCTACTTTACACCTCGGCGTTGGTGTCTACTGGGTGCCTAGTACCTCGGCTGGAGATTAGGTAACCAACCCCTTTGGAAAGTCGTTGGTGGTAGCAAACGAGAGAGGGGGAGGGGTGTTTTCTCATTAAAGCACTTCCTCTTGATCTGGACGGTAGCGGATGAATTCTCCAGATGGAATCAACGGTAGCGCCCATAGTTCCAGTCAGGTCGAACTTTCTAGTGCAATCCCTATATGAGCTGCTCTGACTTATTCGGATCCCAGGTCTATAGGGATCTCCAATACTGAGCCAGGGTGTGGGAAAAGAGTTGGTGGCGCCATCCAGGAAGTGGGATGTGATGGGCCGGGCAAAAAAAGGAAAGGATGAAAAACTGTGACATCTATTACGGTGATTGCTATAGAGAGCAGAGGCAGCGCTTATTCGGATGTGGTTTTGTCATAAGCGGCAGACTTAGGCAAGAAGTCTTAAGCTTTCGACACGTGAGCGAAGGACTTATGACAATCCGCATCAAGGCTAAATTCGCCAACATAAGCCTTATATGCGCTCATGCCCCCACAGAAGACAAGGACGACGCCCTCAAAGAATGTTTCTACGAGCTCCTCGACAAAACTTACGAGCAATGTCCTAAATATGACGTTAAAATCGTTTCATTAATTTTCAAATTATTTTTAAAATATTTTCCACCAAGTCACACGAAAAATATAAATTCGTCGACTCAAATGTCAAAACACATGTGTGCAGTGTGTGTGGAATGTATGTGGAATCTAAGTGTTCAGAGAGTCGTGTCGTTTTAGTTACGCAATGTGAAATTCCAAACGCCTCGACTCGACAGATGTCGCCAGTCATTTTCGCCAGACGACGACGACAATAAGGGTGATTGATTGAGGCTCGATCGAAGTTCTTTCAAACAGAATCCACCCTAATTTTGTCTTTTGAGCGACGGGTAAGTAGTTATCATCGAGTCTGATTAGGTCTGGTAACAATATGTCAGTCAAAATGTCGGTACCTAACATGAGATCTATCCTGGCTGGTCTTAACAAAATTTATCGGTTTCATATACATATGTAATTTAGTGAAGTTATGAAAAAGTGGGCGTGGCAGTGGGCGGATTTGAAATTTTTACACTTGAACTGCTTTTCCTTCTCAAAAGCCCTGATATGTAGTTTCATCCTCCTAGCTCAAAATTTAAGGCCCAAAAAGTGGGGACGGACGGACATGGTTCAATCGTTTTCGCTATTGATTAGGGTCTATCTCGATTATTTCTCTATGTTACAAACTATGTGTCAAACTTAATATACCCTTAAGATAGGGTATAAAAATTAAAATTTACTTCATATTTTTTTGTTTTTTAGCCCAAGGAACGATATTCCGTACAGCTTGTCCAACTCTTTACAACACCGTGCATTACGGAGCAATTGGGAAAAGAACCAGAAATTCAGGCATTACCACCCCATTATAATTTTTATTTGAATGAGTATGAGTATTCTAGAAAACAAGGTTGGACACCTTGTCTTGGTGTGGTGGCTTAATTAGAGGAACAGGATGCACTACCAGGTAGTTAACACTATTCTAGCAGAGCTGAATGTGAATTGAAAACTAAGATCCAACAACCATTAACTCCAAGGTTGTAAGTTGTCACGCCGAGGGAGCTGTGTTTAGATAGTGATACTACTAAAATATAGGGTTCAGGAGTAATTGAACTGCTAGTGGTAACTCCTCAGAAGCAGCTCAATCCTCTGTTGTATACTACTTGAATAAAGTAGGTAATGGGGATCTCTGCCTACCTGGTCTGTGATTTCTCTCCGGGGGTGTGGGACCATTATGAACCCATTTTTTTAAAAATAATAAAAAAGAGAACTAGTCATCAGAGGACAAGGCGGAAGGCTCCGAAGAGGACCAGAAACTATCGGAAGGAGAGGGATCGAGCCAATAAGCTCGTGAGGACAATGGAGTCCGGAGGGAAACCAAGGATTCAGTTGAACAATCGTCGATGTCGATGGACAATGCGGTGCTGCAAGGCGTGGAAGCCGAACCCAAAGGTGACAGACAGTACAAAGGCATAGGTCCCATAAAAAAAGTTTTGGGATTTATTTCCCGGGAATTTACGTCCCTGCACCATAATTAAATGGGGTATATACAACAGAGTGGAATTTATTATGTACATCGTCGAAACCGAAAAATTTTCCATTCTCGGTATGTGTGTTAACGACCATCTCCCTTGGAATGACCACATATTCAAATCCGCCAAGAATGCTGCATAATGTCTATAACTCCTCAAACCGTGCAAAAAGTTATTTACCCCCTCTTATTTGGCTGCAATATATAAGGCATATATCCGCTCCAAGCTCAAGTACAATGCTCATGTCTATTCCAGTGCTCCTAAGATCTCCTTGCACCTGCTGGATAGAATTCAAAACAGCGCATTGAACCTAATAGGGAATAGAAGCATAGCGGACTTTATTGACTCGCTTGAACATGACAGAAATGTCTCTTGCCCTTCCTTATTTTATCGCTTTTTCACAAACAGTGTTCTAGCGAAATAGCCAGTTGCATTCCGCCCCTTCATCAATTTTCTCGCAATACCCGTCACGCATTGAATGCTCATCATATCAGTATACCCTCAAGCCTATCCTCGCCTTACCGTCAAGTATAGAGATTTTTTTTATAAACCATACAACACGAATGTGGAATGCTCTACCAAGCTCTATTTTTCCTTCACATTATAATCCACAAACATTTATAACCAGCGTTCATCGGTATCTCCTATCTTCTCTTCCTAATTTCCCTAACGCCCGTGCTGCGTCTGAACATTAAAAGGGTAGCAATAAACCCTTGAACGTGCGTAAACGGTGCGTCCCGTCTGCACCGGGATGCCAACTGGAACTGGGGCGGTGCTATCTATGGTCATAGGATAAAACTGGATTTCGTGAAAAACGAGATTAGGGAGTTGCATAAGCCCATGGATGGAATAGATAAGTATCACAAAATTGTTAACGAGGGTAGAACCCTTCCGGAAAAGAAGATTGGTGATATAATCATCTTTACGGATGGGTCCATGATGGATGGCAGAGCGGGGGCATGTATCTTTTCAGAAGAACTAGAACTAGCCTGTCATATTAGTCTGGGGAAATATACTTCAGTCTATGAAGCCGAGATGATTGCTCTGTTGTATGCGTTGGATTACCTGAAAGAATGTCAGGTTGCGAGTAAAAATATTATTATAGCACTGGACAATCAATCAGTGATTAGACGCATAAAACAAACAGATATCAATACATCACAGGCATTAGAATGTGTTCATAAACTCAATGAGTGCTCATCTCGAAATGAGATGATGCTGCTCTGTGTGAGAGAGCACTTAGAGACTGAGGACAACGAAGAGGCGAACGTTCTAGCAAAGCAAGGGTCAACTTAAGAGCTCTCTGGTCCGGAACCATTTGCTGTAATTGGCAGAGGGATGGTAGAGCACCTAATTAGCAACTGGGCCACGTCGGAACACCAAGGAAGGTGGTCACCGTGGAAGGTTGCAGGTGGTCACCGTGGAAGGTTGGTCGAGTTCATAATGCCCAAATAACAATATCGCATGCGTGCGTCTGTTCTGTCCTTTGCAAGTACTTTACGATATGAATTGTCACAACTAACGCACGCAAAATTTGCAAAACGAAATGTTGCTTTCCGGCAGTTGTGCGTATGGAGGTTAGGAAGAAGACAAAATACATATATGTATGTACATACATATGTATATTGTTCTTTCCTCAAAATTCCCATACACAAATTCGTCGCAAAAAAAAGAGTAGAATATTCCTCCTTTTTTTGGATTTACAAATGCATATGTATATATAAATGTGAGAAATAACTTTGCAAACAAAGGAATATTAATAAAGAAATTAAAAAAACCAATGTCTACATAGTCTACACGATTAAATTATTTTAAAAAACGTGTTACAATGATTCATATTACAGGGTTTGAATTCGGAGTAAATATGCAACACAAGAACTTTCCTTGTCGCTGAAAATCAAACAAGTCATAAAACAGCTGATAGCTGATAGTTCACAAACGCACGCAAAAGTAGAGAGTGGATCTACTTGGTGAGGTTGCTTTTCGTGTAACCCCATAAGAGCCCGTTATTTCTACACAATCTGTCAACGGCATAATGATAAATGTAAAAAGACTGCATTACCGCTGCAGCTGTTTGGCATACCTTGTGTTCATAAGTGTAAAACATATGTAAAACAGCTGTAAAAGTTATACATTGCCTACACAGGTTTTTATTTTGCTGCCGAGATGCAGAAAATTGTTTTTGTTGGCAAACTTTTTCATTGTATTCTTCAAATTTCATTAAATTTATTTTATCAAGATCTCAGTTACAAAAATGTAAGTAATTTCGTTATTGTTTGTAAAATTACTTACATATGTACATGTATAATTCTATATTACTATTGAATAATAATTTATATAGGGAAGAATTCGAGCCAAATAACTGGTCTAGCGCCAAAGTCAAACTTTTGATAACGTTTCGACTTTCTATGGAAAACGAATTTGTGCCTGGCAAGAGGAAGGACTTTTTGACAGGGCACTTAAGAATTTACATTTATTAATGCAGTTTTACAAATGCATGTCTGTCGCATAAATGCAGCAAGGTTTGTGTTCATAAATGCACGCAAAGAAGTTGTACAGCAGATTTACAGCAAATTCCTTGAAATTATGCACTCGACCGTTATCTACAGGTCATGGAAATTTCAGGTGTCATCGTCCAGAAGACTGAAAAGTGCTAAATCCTCATTTATAGACAAAATTTCAATTTTGTTTTCTATTAGATAACATTATTATTGTTTAAAAACATGATTCAAAACAAAAACAAATCATATCCTCAAATAATTCAAAGAAAACAAGAAACAAACCAATAATTCAATTCAAATTTAGCACTTTTCAACGCTGTAGATTTTCGTGACTGAGTGTACCTATATTGTGTCAATGTCTGGCACTAGCTAGCAGAAGAAGGGAGGAGGAAGCCACTGAGTACACATCCAGAGGATGAACCAGATCTCTGGGAGGAATCAAAGCCAGAACGGAACTGTGAAGAAATCCAGAGAGACTGTCTGGCTAAGATGGATCGTGGAATTGAGAGGAAAATAGACCTTGCACTGTGGTCTGGTTCGAAATCTCTCGAATATACATATATACACATATGTATATTACTTGTAGTTAGTGGTACACCATTATTGTAAAACTTCACCTCTTATACTTGTAGTTTTCTGGTACAAGCTTCTGATGTATAATCTTTCTTATCACATTCATATGTTGTAGAAATGTTTCAAACAACAAATTATAATAGTTGTTTTTTTTATTAATTTTTTATTCTAGGTATTTATAACTAAAGTTTAGTTTAAGATCTAAGATACGATACATTCTAAAATTTAGATAGAGAAAGAACATCAAATGCAAACGGATGACTCCCTATTTATCGCCACTGGCACCTTCTTGTGGATCTGCTTCCTCAAGGTTATCCTTTTTATTTTGTTTTACATTTAAATGGGCTGGCCCAGTCTGTTGTATTTGGATAATCCTCTCCTTTGGTTTATCTTCAATTTTTCGGGGTTTAGGTACACTGACAGTCAATACACCATCTGAGGACAAGGTTGAGATCAGCTTCTCTGCGTCGTAGTCCTTTGGGAAGGCATAACGCCTAACGAAATGTCTTGAAATATATCCATGCTCGTCCTCACGTTCTTCATGTTTACCTTCGACAATCACAGAATTCTCTACCACTTTTACAGACAATTCGCTCGGTTTGAATTGTTGTACATCCATGCAGACTTGGAAACCATCTTTTCCTATGTTCGACATGACTTGATTTCCATCTGGGCGACTGCGAGTTCGCTGAATTTCCTTCAAATATGTACCCAAATTTAATGGTACACGGATGGTTTGTTGTGGTTGGACTCCCCAAGGAAGACTAGGTCTGTAATACGATGGAGATAGTGCCAAGTCATCCAGTTGGTCGCTTAATGCCAGAATCAATGGTAAATTCGACATTTTCTGAGCACTAATTTTTGTTTTCACCTTTATTTAAATGAAACTTAAATTCAAGGTTGCTTTATCAAAATTAAACTTTTATTTGATATTTGAGTTTTCACTTGGATTAGTCTTTTTAAACTGATGCAATTTTCTCAGATCGTCGGCTATTTATACAACTTCGAAATTGAAAAGATATTTCTAGAACTCGAACATTTCTTCGGAATAAGATTTTAGATATGTATCTCTTTAAATCGGTGCTGAATAACGAGTAGATGAATCTTACGAGAGTCTCTCTTAAGTATTGCGCATTCCAGCAATTCAGCGATTATAATTGTTTATTTGTGCGGTGCGTGTCTATCCCTCTTTACATTTCCGATTCGCTTATCTGAGAAAACACTCCTATTTTCGAGTATTTTCTGCACGTGCAGTATTTTTTTTTTTATTTCGTCTGTAAAAGCCATTGAACTTTGTAAAGCATCTACACTGGTAAAGTATTTTTGCATGAGCCCTCTAGTGCATTTCAAGAGCAATGCTGTAATGTATAAAGTAGATGGAAAAGTACAGCAATGTCATCAACTTCAATGAAAAAAGAGATTAAACTGTTTCACTGATATGAATACATTGTTCGAGTATGTTCTATCTCATAATTGTGCAATTTAATTCTTGTGGAAAAATTTTATAATGATTTAACTTTAAATTAAAAATATTAGTATATGTATGTACATAGTGCTTTTAGTAGGTACATACATATATGTATGTACATATGCACATATGTATATATGTATGTATGTGCATATATGTATGAATGTTTGTATACATATATAATATTTTAATAGGTACTTATGTATGTACTAGATATATGTATATATATGACACAATTTGTATTGCGAAATTTTTTGTGGTCATATGTACATACATACATATGTATGTATGTGGGATACTTTTGCAAGGAATAAGAGAATAAGCAAGTCGATTCGAATTAGGTAATCATTGCAAGTCTAAAATACTGTTTTCGACACGCACCTACATAATTAGTAATTATGTAGATATGTATGTACATACATACATATATAAAATGCGTATTCAATTTTTTATATTAATTCATGCGTACATTGTATGTATGTACATACATACATATGTACATGTAGATAGCACAAATGTACATGGTATACATATGTTTGTATCAGAAAAGTTTGAAGCAAGATAGAAATATAACTTGCAGAGATGAACTCGTGAAAAAATTCGCGTATAATTATCTCAGCTATTGACATATGTATGTACATGCATATATACATATGCATGTAATATACATACATAATATATATAATATAATTACATCTCAAGTATCCTTCAAGCCCCACTTGAGAGAAAAATTAAAGGAGGCAAAAAGTGCAATAAATTGTAGTTGGCGGGCTATCCTTAGTAGGAAAATCCTTCCATCGAGCAGCAGCGGTTTTTGAAACGGGTATGGGGTCAATCAAATGTAGATATGCTATGCTACACAAGTTTGGGGCTAAGCAAATTAAGATAATTTTAAAAAAAAATGGTCAGATTAGGAAACTGGTATACATATATCGTCTCTATAAATATTTAGATTGCATATTTTTTTCCGTACTGAAAGTAATGGAACTCCCAAGCTCCCGCCTTCCATATACCACCGTCGCAAAATATGTTTCAGGCTAATGAACATAATATGTATGCAGCTATCGGACTATAATGCAGAATCTTGGCATCGTTCTATGAACAAACTGTTATCTGTCATTGAAGAGTCTACGCGAGCAGAGTTTAGAGTAAAACCAGGCGTACGTATCCGTCACTTAACCATGATTTGGCTGCGAAAAATTATTTCCACGATTGGTTCAGCGTAGATGTAATCTCTAACATCTTTAAGGCCAGAGATCTACTTCGGTTGAACTTTAGACCACATACATACATATGTACGTATGTATCTATAAGCGATGGTAATAAGGAATGCAGCCTATGCAACCTTCGAGCAAAAAAAAAAATGCTTTTTCCATTTCATTGGAGCTTGCCCTATATTGAAGCAGATCAAACGAACTTACAGGGGTAAAGAAAAGTTACCGATAGCTAAACTCATCAGCACTCTAGATGATAGGAGCGTGCTGGCTAGTATTCTTAAGGCTGTATTAAAATACCGATAGCAAATAATGAACGAAGCTTTTTAAATAACTGCAAATACGTATGTATGTATATAAAACTTAAGTCTAATTCTCTCATTCCTTTGGCTGATCGCAATGGCCAAGCCAAAGTCTTTTATTGTAAATTATTGTAAAAGAAATACATCTGAAGTTTACTAATAAAAATGACTACTACTTCGAATGTATGGAGGAAGTGGACAAAAATCAGAATGTTAAATCAGAATTTATAATGTTTGGTTAAAATATTAGAAAGTAAATATTCCTCAATTAATCGAAACCGTATTTTTTGACATTGGAAGTTTTTTTATTTGTTGGTATCAAATGCGATATGGTTAGGTCGCATTTGACTGTGTTATTTGATTGTGTTATTAAATCATCGTAAGTATGTTTTCAGGAGCATTTTCTTGTGTAGGTATAAGGCGTTTTTTCCGGATTTTCTTACGGATTGTCCTCCAAAGCTTCTTCTGAAAGAAAGCCGATACGTGTTTCGAACAATGAGATTATGTTTGGTACATGCAAAAGCAACTTTGGGACACTACTAGGCATGTAATACCAGTTGTAAAGTTGAATATATAGATCTTTCGTCTCGGTTAATAATTATGAAAATTTTTGAATAATAAATCAATATTTTCCGCAATTTTTTTATTTTTAGACTCTCAAAAGAATTGAAAATTTTTTGTATTAATATTTCATCGATCCCTGTTATATGAACAAAACACCTCTCGGAGTATTCCCGTTATTGGTAGAACCAAATCCAGATTTTGGCTTATAGACGCACATAGGGGTATTTGCGTTCAAAAAGTGCGCAAGTGAAACATATTAGGGTTATATGTATCATACATCCCCGAAGCGGGTTACTGATTCCGGATAATCTGGCTCCTTGTCCTAGGGGTAAAAAGGGAACTGACCCTACAGGTTGGGGGTTGTGCGTTGATTGTTAAACGATTTTAACGTCCAAATATTAAGTTACATTAAAAAATGCATTATTTCTTTTCTCACATTATTTGTTAGGTATAGATTATTGCTAATTGTTCATAAATTCCTTTTCCACAGAATCTATATATGTACATGTATATAATGTATATATGTATGTATATAAAAATCAATGTTTGTTTGTCCTTTATAGACTTAAAGGGTAAGAGATAGAGCACTGATGTTTTTGGCAACTTTGTTCAGAATTCTGTGAAAAAGGTTTTGGTACCAATTGTTTTTTGTTTTCGTAGCAACGTGCGCCGGGTACAGCTAGTATGTACATACATATATAAAAATGGTGTGAAAAATGTATAGTAATACATCAATTGAGAACAGCTTCGTCGATTTCCCTAATTCTTTTTTTGTTGTGTTTGTTATCATCAGGAGAAGGTTTTTGTAAAAGAAAAAATTAAGAAAGTTGCGCGGAAAATTAGAAAATTTAAGAAAACTGACCATATTAACTTAGCGCTTTTAAACTTTTCTAATGTAAGCTTATGGAGTTTGATATAACTGTCAGTCGATTGACAGAATGAATAATAAATTTGCAAAAATTTGTAGTCACTATCCGGCGTTGGCAATAAGGAACCTGTTAGATTATATATTTGACCCTGAATCTGCAAAGGTAAACAGATAATAAATAGATGTAATATAGGATATTGTATAGCAAATTGTTTGTACTACCATATGGCAGCACTGCCTTATGGTATGGTAACTTTTTTAAACATACTCACTTCTGGCTGCTTTGGCAATTCACCGAGCTACAAACATACATAGATACTTTAAGCCAACGTATTTTGCATCAGGCACGTGGTGTTAAAAGTTTATTGTTAGTTAAGACAGGACAACGTCTGTCGGGTCAGCTAGTATGTTATAAAATATTGTAAAGTTAGTTTAAAATATATACATATGTATGTACAAAACCAAATGTAAAATTATTTCTTTTCTTAGTCGATACGCTATCCAACAATAGCTATGCGTGTTTTTTTAAATAAACTTCTGGTCCAAATCTTAATTTGGCGATCGAAAACATTACGAGACTATATCCCAGGAACAATGTACGGAAATTTTACCAAAAAGTAAAAAGAATGTGTCAAGGCAACACGACTCTTATAGAAGCCCTTTTTTAGATGAAGAATGAAATCTTGTAATAGAGTCAGAGTTGTTACTGAGAATATGGAGAAACATCTTCTACAGACTGTATAACGGCAAAAAAGACCAACATCTCCCTGTCAGGCAGAATGAAGCATTCAACCTAGACGATAATAGCCAAAACTTCCACCTTTTTAATAAACTAGCGGTCTCTCATTCATAGTGGAGTGTATCATTTTAAATAGTTTTAAATAATTTTTTGATGGAAATTTTCGAGGTTGCGTACACTAATATTCGTGGGCTAAGAGGCAACTTCTTTGCTATTGCAACCCATATCGTCACGCACAAACCAGCGGTAATGGCACTAAGTGAAACCCAGCTTAACGATGACACTGATCCCAGTGAATTCGCAATAATATACACTGGTGCCGTTATTTGTGCCACGTAGAGGTATCGCGCTCTACGTAAATAATGAAGTGAACTTCCAACTGCAGCCTCAATTCTGTAGCTTTTTCAGTTTTTCTGGAGCAAATCGGGAAGCATTCAATTCACTTCTGTCTTCTTTATCGAAGCCCCGGTTTAGGAAAAGAATTGACATTTCAACACCTCGATATGATTTCTGAATCAATAACTAGTATTTTATCCCGCTATCCCAAAACTGAAATAGTTATTGCGGGTGATTTCAACGTCCATAATACTAGTTGGCTTCGCCACTCTGGACTAACAACACTTGAAGGTCGTTACACAGAGATCTTCGCTGAGTTTAACCGCCTTACTCAGCTTGTGGACAAGGCCACGCACATTCCTGGTGTTGACGGTCACGGCCAACACACTCTAGACCTGTTTTTAACCTCTCTTCCCGACAAATATTCAATCGCAGTTTCTGCTCCCCTGGGGAGATCGGATCATTGTCTGGTGTCAGCAAAATTCTCGCACTCCCATCAGCATTCAGTTAACAGAAGATACCCTAGAAGAACAATCTGGCAATACGAGAATGCCGATTGGAGTGGTCTTAATTCGTGTGGCTTCCTCGATAGAGATGTAAATGCCGCTACTGACATGATCACAGACCTGGTTTTACTTGGAATGCGCTCCTTCATCCCAAGTAAAACTGTTAGTATCAAACCCAAACAAGAACTTTGGTTCAATCCGGCCTGTGCGATTGCCGTCCGGAAGAAGGAAGAGGCTTTTGCGTTATGGCGCCAAACACCTTCTGAGGAAAACCGTAGTCCTTATAAACGGGCTAGAAATGACTGCAACTCAATTTTAAAGCGTGCGAAATTTCTACGAGACCAAAAAGTGAGGCAAAAAATACTGCAATGTCCTAAAGGCAGTAAATCTTTTTGGTTTTTCGTTAAAAGAATTAAAGGCTCCGCCTCAACATCTATCCCAGCTCTTGTCCACAATGATCAAAGTATCACTGACTCCCAAGAGAAAGCCAATCTGCTAGCAGCTATGTTCGCTGCAAATTCCGCCCTGCCAGATACTTCTCTTCCACCACCATTACTGAATCCGGTTCAATATTCACTAGGACAAATATTTTTCCGAACCCGCTCAGTAGCTCGAGTCCTCAAAGATCTTAAAAGTAACAAATCTTCAGGTCCAGATGGGATCCCTCCCCTTGTTTTGAAGAGGTGTTCTTCTTCCCTGGCTAAACCTCTACGTAAGCTCTTCCACTTGTCATATTCTACAGGCATCTTTCCGGATAGGTGGAAACTCGCGCACGTCCAGCCGATCCCTAAAAAGGGCGATAACCCCTCCCCTTCGAACTACCGACCCATTGTGCTCTCCAAGGTCATGGAAAGCATTGTTAACTTCCATCTCATGAGATATCTCGAAAGAAACCGTCTTCTCAATGACCGTCAGTACGGTTTCCGTCAACAACGTTCTACAGGTGACCTTATGGTGTACCTAGCAGAAAAATGGAACCAAAGTATTCACCATCACGGCGAATGCCGAGTAGTTGCC
This sequence comes from Xylota sylvarum, assembly GCA_905220385.1. Classification (NCBI taxonomy): domain Eukaryota; kingdom Metazoa; phylum Arthropoda; class Insecta; order Diptera; family Syrphidae; genus Xylota; species Xylota sylvarum. Next base: position 41,263,956 of record LR999959.1, read on the forward strand.
CTTGATATCTCTAAAGCTTTCGATAGAGTGTGGCACAGTGCCCTCTTAAGCAAAATCCTAGCTTATGGTGTCGGCAGCATCTTCTCTTCATGGATTGCAAGTTTTTTGAGTAATCGGTCAATACAAGTTGTATTGGACGGATATACTTCTACCCCATTCTCAACCAATGCTGGTGTACCCCAGGGCGCAGTCCTCTCTCCGACCCTGTTTTTAATATTTATTAATGACCTTCTCTCTCTTACTCGCAATCCAATCCATTCCTTTGCGGATGAGAGTACTCATGACTTCACTTACTCTTTGGCGACTCCACGGCTGAGACCCCAAGCTGTAGAGTCTAACCGGCAGCGAATGTCAACCGAGCTCAACTTCGATATTGATGCAATCATCAATTGGGCTGCTAAAAACCGAGTTGAGTTCAATTCGTCAAAAACCCAGTGCTGTCTCCTGTCTCTGAAACGGGATACCAATGTAGCCAAACTAAAAATGAATGGAGCTGATATTGAGGATTCTAACGGCTTGTCATGCTTGGCATGCATGTTACCCCAGAGCTTCGCAGGAATCATCAAATATCCGAAGCTGCGAAAAATGGAGCTAGATGCCTCGGATTCCTCAACAGGTGTAAACGTTTTTTCAGTCCTTCAGACTTGGTTACTATTTATAAAGCGTACATTCGTCCAAAACTCGAATACAACTCACACGTTTGGGCGGGAGCTCCCGTAACATGTCTGAGTTTATTAGATCGTGTCCAGCGTCAGGCATGTAGATTGATCGGTGACCTATCAATTTGCAACCAAATTCCTTCGCTAGAACATCGTCGGAATGTTGGATGTTTATCGGTCCTGTACAGATATTTCCATCATAGCTGTTCGGACGAAATCTATAATTGTGTCTCGCCTGTCCGTCAGTTTAATCGTACTACACGAGCGGCCTTTTCCGCACACCCTTATCTTTTGAATCCTATTTTCGGTCGCACAGTCAAATTCAGAAGCACGTTCTTTAGCCATTCAACACGTATGTGGAATGACTTGCCGTCCTCAATATTTCCATCAAATTATGATTTACAAAGATTTAAAGTCAATGCGCCGCGTCACCTAACTCTCTTTCCTTTTCCTACCAACTTCTAACTTTCCTATACCTTTTCCTTTCACTCCATCACTGGGTTTATAACTTTAAAGGACTTTAGTCCTAAGTGATGCAGAACATTTAAGAAAAAAAAAAAAAAACCTGACCAAAAGTAAAGAAAAGGAAGTAAGGATAGCAATATCCAAGCTTATATCCAAGCGGAACGGTCGGGTTATCAGCCGAGCTATTGAAAGCATCTGAAAATGATCTGATAGAGACTACACAAATACTAGGTATTGGGTAGATCTGGCATGGGGATTCAGAGCCAAAGCGAAAGGGAACATGTGCGAGTAGTAATATGATACTGTTGATTTGTGTAAAAGTGACGCCAGAGGGGTTATCATTGGGATGGTTGCGTGTCATGGACATTTGTTTATGTTAATATAATGGATTTCTTAAATTGGTTTTCAACTTTATCGATCCCCTGTCGATTCTGGATCCTGGAATTTGTAAGGCTGAGATCTTTTGTTTTGGCCGTATTAATCTTCAGTCCCGCTTTATTGGCTTCAGCTTCCTAATTAAGAACTCAGAATGTAGGCTCAGAATTCAGTATAAGAGGTACACAAATTTCATCAGCGTTGTCTAGGTGTTGAAGATAACACGTCATAGTCCATTGTATGCCGATATTATTCGTCGTCAGAGTCACATTCGGTATTAGCCTGCCAACTGCTAAACACAGCCACTGTCCGACAGGATAACGTATTCAACCTAGGTTAGGTTAGGTTCGTGGATGGAGGAATCCACAGCGCCACACTCATTTCAATACAGACCCATTGCGATACCCATAGGGGAAAGATGTCCCTTGCCCATTGGTTAACCCTTAAAAAATGCGAATATGATTCTTATAAACTACCAAACCATCCAGTTGATTTGATGTAGTTCAAAATGTCATTAATTGGTCTACTCGATAATTCTTCTAGGTCACGGAAGAAGTGTCGCCCGAGATATTTAAATCTAAGGTGGATAAGACCTGGGCAGTGGTAGAGAAAGTGGGTTGTATCCTCATTGACTTCCTCATTACCGCATCGACGACATAAGTCTTCTTCTGTTAATCTTAGTTTTTTCATATGATACCGCAGAGTGTTATGACCTGTGATAACTCCTATCAGGGTAGAAAGGGTTTTCCTATCCTTCTGTATAATTCTATCGGTCCTATTCTTATCATAGCAAGGCCATATACTTCTTGTGATGACACAAGTGTCTAGGGAGGACCATCTAGTGTTAGCCTCCCTCCAGGCCCTAATCCCTGCTTCAAGCTTCAGTGAGCAAGGCGGGATGCGCACCGTTGTGTCGACATGTTCTGATGTAGATTCTGAACCTCTTCTATGTATTCAACCTAAATGAAGATGCGATGGATACCTCTACCCTCCACTGTCGAGACTGTCATGGGTCATTGATCTTAAACCGATAAGTACCTGCTGGCTCTGTTCACAACAATAAATCGCTCAAAAAGCCCCTACTAATCAAGGACAACTAGGATTTGTAACAGCTTTCCTTCATCAATATTTCCAGAAAACTATAATTTATGAAGTTTCAAAACGAGTGCACAGCGGTAACTTACCCTATATGCGTTCCTTTGAATTATTTGATACTTTCTTTTCAATGACTCGAAGTAATAAAAAGTTTCCTTTTGAATTCACTTCTCTACCTACATATAATGACCATAAAGGATTTTGAAACAAGCAATGACAGAAATACATCGAGGATAAAAGCTAGAACCGGGGAGAGACTTTCGTCCTAACATTCGCAAGGCTTCGAATGAACAATAAACTATCACGTTTCCATTCTAGATCCTACATTGATTTTGAAAAGCGTTCGACAGTGTTGATAGAGAGGTCCTGCGTAAGACATCGCTAACAAATGGTGGATATTGTAAAAACAATTTATAAACGTGCAAGGAAGATACGTGTATCCATCTCTTAGGACATGGTTAATGCCCTAAGACCTACATATAAGGGTTTTATCCACACTATACCTACGTATACTGCTTCGAACTATGATCCCCGTCCGTTTATCTTGAAATGAAGATATGGGGTATGAATGCTTCCATTGTCAGTGATTCCAACTCCGCTACGCCGGTGACAAGCCCGGAGCTCGCAAGAGAGGGGAGGAGGAGTCTATGTTAAGGAACACAGAATATAAACCAAAACCATGGAAGAGTTAAGGAGTAAGATAAATATTGATACGGTGCAGGGAGTCGGATCCCCAGTACCGGTGTCTGTCAGTACCCGGGACGTCGTCAACCTATGACCGCAATACTAATAACGATATCACCAACGTCGCCCTGGGAGTAGAACACTTGGCTCCCAGCCAGCGCTTCCCAACTTGAAGTCGCCAGGAACGACCATCTTGTTAAACAACCGACTGCAACTGAAACGCGATTGTCAGGAAATACGATTTAGAACGAGCTGCAGAAATGCTAAGACATCATTAAAAGGATGAAAGCTACTGACAGACAGTGAAATATAAGTACGGATGTGAAGAAGGGCTTAGCTGAACTCGAGGAGTCTGTGGACATTATAAGCTCACTCCAAAAAGTATGGGACGCTGACCAGAGGATTCTTCAGTCTACCTTAGCCAGTAGAAAACAAAAATAAAGACCAGAGGCCAGCGACAGGACACCAAAGGCAAGCCCTGAAACAAAAATGAGACCACCATCAAGTCCGCTTACAAAGGAAGTCGAAAAAAGGAAGAAGAAAACTCCGAGAAATGGCAACTCAGAACCCCCACTGGTAACTCCCAGTACGAGGGACATCAATCAGCAAGAAGGTAGAGGAACTGCAACCGACCCAGTGCAGCAAAAGAAGCAGCATCTGAGAGGTACAAGAACGGAAAAGGAAGCCAATGCCGATCTGGCGAAATCATCCGCGCCAGAAAAGAAAGAAAGTACGGTCAGCGGCACCGCACCTAACCATAGAAAGCGAAAGAAGAAGAGGCAGCCGAAACTGAAAACCCTGCTATCCTCATAAAGCCCAGAGGAACAGAAACGTATGTTGAAATACTAATACCAGATGACACGGGAACCAAAATAAAGACCGTACGTCAAACAAGATCTGGCGACGTTCTGATGGAATTCGCGGTGAAAGCCAAAGGAAAGGAATGCTTCAGTTCATCTCTGAGAGCTATTCTGGGAGACAAAGCAAACATTCGACATCTGGAACCCAAGATAATGCTAGAAATAAGGGACATGAACGAACTAACAACAGAAGAGGAAGTGGAAGCGGCCGTCAAACGAGCAATTAGCAAACCCGAAATTGACCTTCAGATCACTTTGTTTAAAGCGAATAGAAGAGCACAAAGAATGGGCTTAGTTCAGCTGAACATACGATCAGCAAACGAACTATTGAAAGCCTCTCGATTAAAAATCGGCTGGGTACAGTGCAGAGTGCGTCAGAGAGTGGTCGTAACACGCTGCTTCAAATGCTTTGGCTATGGGCATAGGCAAGCAACGTGCAAAGGGCCAAACCGAAGGAGTCAAGGACTTTGCTTCAACTGTGGAGAACAAGGTCACCAAAGGGCTGACTGCAAGGAGAGCGCGAACTGCTTTCTATGCTCAGAACTGAATCTAAGCCCAGGTACGTGTCGGCTATTCAGAGAGGCACTTGAAAAGGAAAAGAAGAACAATGTGCAATGGTGCGAATCCTACAAGGAAACCTCCATAGGAGCCGAAAGGTCAATGATCTGCTCAGTCAACTCAGACTCGATCTGAAGATTGATATTGTAATCATCAGCGAGCAATACAAAAATAGAGATGGACCAGGCTGGATAGCGGACTCTCTCGGGACTGCTGCTATATGGATACCGGACGTGAGATCAGTTCCCATAAAAGAGGCCCTTACACGAGCAATAGAGGAAGGGAAAAACGCGGTCCTGCAGATGTCGGACACTGCCGAACCAAAAGTTAAAGCCACAATGCGACTTATTCAGCATGCATGCGACGCCTCAATGCCCCGGGTCAGCAACTCAGCTGGATGCAGAAAACCAGTATACTGGTGGACTGATGAAATTGCTGCAGAAGAATGTGTCTAAAGTTAGACGCCAGGTCACCAGGGGAAGGAGAAGACAGGCGGACACCTCAGAAGACGTCTTAGCCCAATACAGAAGCACGAAGTCAGCGCTCAAGAAGGCCATCAATACGCGCAAGAAACTGAAGTGGGAAGAACTTCGGCAAGATGTCAACAACGCCCCCTGGGGATTAGGCTATAAGTTAGTTATGCGTAAGCTGGGCACACAAGCAACAAGCCCAGTAATGACTCCAGAAAAGATAAGGCACATAGTGAACACATTGTTTCCGACACATCCTGTCAGACTCCCTGACACCACTTCAGTCCAACGGGAAGACGTTCCTATGTTCACTGAAGAGGAGCTGATTTTGGCGGCAAATACGCTGCAAAATAAGAAGGCACCCGGACCAGATGGCATACCAGCCGAAGCCCTGAAAATCATCGCTAGAACATGTCCTCAGCTACTGCTGAGCATTCCCAGGTATCTTCTGGCAGCAGATTAAGTCAGCATCCGATCGAGCCGCTAAGATCACAACGTCTCTTAGTAGGATCATGGCAAACGTAGGAGGGCCAACTATGAGTAAACGAAGACTCCTTCGTCACGCACGTCATCCTCCTGTATGGCTGTGAGATCTGGGCCGACGCACTTAACCAGGAAAGATACAGAAAGCAGATGGTCGCAGTGCAAAGGCGCGGAACCCTTCGTGTCGCAAGCTCCTACCGCACATTGTCTGAACCAGCCGTTCTCGTAATAGCCGGAGTGACCCCTATTGATCTCCTGGCAGTAGAAAGGAAGTACGTACACGACAAGAAGGAGCTTAGCAAACAAAAGTGGCAAAGCAGATGGGACGTTGAAACGAGAGGTAGATGGACCGCAAGGCTCATAAGGGTCGTGGCTACGTGGACCGATCGAGAACACGGTGACGTGAACTACTTCATCACCCAGTTCCTAAGTGGACACTGTTACTTTAACCGATACCTCTGCAAAATGGGAAAAGTGGAGCCTGTCAATACGGCGACTCCCCGGAAGACGACGAGTCAGGGATAGGTATTTTTTCTCCAGACAACGCCGTAAGCAAGATAATCTCGAGTCCCGACTCATGGGAAAAAATATCTTCCTTTATCGAGACAGTACTGAGAATCAAGAAAAGGGAGGAATAGAGAAATATAGACCAATAAAAGGCCGAAATAGAAAACGGAGCCAGACTACAGACAACCGTGTATATATGTTGCATACTACTATCATAGTAGCTTGTAGTGATAAGCTATGCTAAAGACATGTACATTTGTACATTCATACATATATGTAGTTATAAAAAAAGAGCATCGACTGAAGCGCTAAATAAGATACATATATGTAGAGACAAATATGCAACATTGTTTAGTTTCCATTTCAGGAAAAGCACCAGTAGGCGGTCAGGAGGTGCTCTACCTATAGTACTAATAAATCAAACGCTTTACTGTAATTGAACCTAAACTTTTGAAGTACATGGATTAGGGGTGTTCACGCTCATCAAATCGGTCGTCAAAACGGTACGATGAATGAATGCAAACTTAAGAAATCATTGCAATTTACTTTGGTTGGACGACTTGTCAAGTCGCTTGTCAATCCGATTCTTATGTTTTGCAAAGTGACACCAGTATTACCACGCCAATTTATTAGTTCTCTCCAATGATATTTTAGAATGCCTCTAAACCTATTCCCACACTTACATATGCATGTTGATGTTATAAATGAAGAAACCAAACGTAAACGATAACAGTTTATATTATGCAGCTCTCCATAGATTTTAATACAGTATCCTGAATACATATGTATGTACATATATAAATTCTTAATCTTTCTTCTTTTTGTGGTAGATGCGACCCTTGTAATCTAAATGTAATTTGAAAAGCGTGGGCTACGTATGCATACACATCAACTGCGTTGCAAGTATTCATTTGCTTTTGGGTTTGCATTCATGTGTGTACATACATACATATGTATATGTATATGGAATCTAATTCGTCGGACCTGCGCTACTATGGATTTGTGAAAACACCCCATAGTTCCCTGCCCTAAGGAGTTAACTGTAAGGCATCCTTACGAAAAAGTTTACAAAACCGATTGCTGTAAAAGAGAAAAATTAGCAGGTCTCTCAATACAAAACAACTTGATTTTGATTTTAATTTAATACTTTATTTTAAATTGCTTAAAATTGTTTGAATGTGTACTACATTTATCCCTTTGGTGGACAACTACTTTGAGAATGACAATGGATTAATCACTAATTAATTTAAATCGATTACATATATGTAAGTGAAAACATTTTATTGATCACCATTAGCAGCATTCTCCTTGTCAGACTTTTCCTCTCCATTCTGCTTTATATTCAAATGAGCCGGTCCGGTTTGTTGAATTTGGATTACCCTTTCGTTAGGCTTCTCATCTGCCTTTGGTCTTGGAATACTTATAGTCAGAACTCCATCGGACGATAGTGTGGAAACGACTTTATCAGCGTCATAATCCTTTGGCAAAGCATACCTTCTAACAAAGTGCCTCGAAATGAAACCGTGGTCATCTTCTCGTTCCTCATGCTTGCCCTCGACAACAACTGAATCTTCGATAACTTTCACAGATAACTCACTGGGTTTGAACTGCTGTACGTCCATGCAAACTTGGTAGCCATCTTTGCCAATATTTGATATAACACCTTCGATTTTACCTCCACCCCGGCGATCTGCAAATCTACCCGCAGCTAGTGCAACTGCAAGGGGTACTCTAATACTGTGGTGTGCATGATGTGGAAGTGAGCGAATATGACGTGGTTGCAGGCCAAGTCCGAAATCTGCTCCATAGATTGGCGATGGGGACACACCCAAATTGTCCAGATCGTCGAGAACACTCAAAAGTATTGGTAGAGAAGACATTTTTATTTTTAATTCAATTACTTTCAGTTAAATGCTTTCAGCAAATACAGCTGTCTACAGTAACTTCTTTTTTTTTTTGAAACCGCGACGGCGAATAAATCTACAGAACTAGTTCCAACGGATGCGACGCTCAGGTATTTATAGAAAAATCGCCGGCAAAAATAAATTTCTGATGGTTCTAGATACATTTTCGCAGTGAAACTTGAAAACAATGATTGTGGTTGCTATGCGTTGGAGGTGAATGTAAAAGCTCTCCATTCAGCTATATAATACCATGTGGAAAAAGATACAGATGCAATGGAGAAATGCATTCTCTTCGAGCTTCTCTTTTATTCAAAAGTTTCTTGTGTACCTATTCGTATGGCTCTGAAATTTTAAATAATTGAAAACAGATATGTACAGATATGTATGTAGGTATATTACATAGTTTCTGTGGAAAATGAACTACATACATACCTACATATGGGTAGGATTCCGGAGTAATATATTCTCGAACCTATTCTAGATTAAAGACATTTCTTTGGTGCTCCTCTTACGGTGCCTTCTGTTAGTATGAAACATCAAAACACCGAAAACAAAATGTATGAAATTATGTCGGCTGTTGGTATATTTACATTACTCAGGCACCCATCCTTTATGTAGGTGCATACATATCTACATAATCATCTGTATCTCGGTTTCCTTAGCGGTTTTACATAATATAAAATGGTACAACGACCGGTTGTAAAACCTCAACCTACCTTTTTGTTTTTATTATTTTACTATAGTAGTTGTGAAGCGCAGACTCGCTATTCAGCAGTAAGCTGAGCAGATACATGCAAAAATAAAGGAAAGTATTGTATGTAAAGAAGAGAAAATGCCAGCAGTACAGTTGGGCAATAATGGAATAATGAAGATTTCAAGTCCAGATCTGCAAAACCACATACACGGGGGAATATCAAAATCTACTCTCGAAAGTTAGTGCACATTTAATAGATATACAAAAATATATATGTAGATAAATAATAAACACATACATATGTATGTACATACGTACATATTGAGTTTCAGGATTTGTTTTTAAGGTTTATATTCTAGCCTTGTATCGGCCATTCACAAAGAATTCGGTCTGTCTCTGTAGACAGGTTAAGCTAGTTTCGACAGTTTCTTAGGGTACAATGACCCGTGATCCCAGTCGATTCAGTCATTTTTGTTATCCTGCACCCAAAAAAGTTTGATTTTCTTTTGTATCTTTGTATTTTCGAAAACTAAGGAAAAGTTAGCTTTAGTACACTAGTGGCATGTTACCACGCTTTTGTACATTATAATTTACCTAGATATAGCTATATAAGAACACTAAATCTGCGTTCTTTTTCTAAACTCACAGGTTTCTGTTATTTGCAGAAATTAGCTAAGAACTTGACGATCAACATTGATTTAATATTAGTGCGAGAACTTTTCGGAGAAGACTGCAAGAAATTTGGCTTTATGGGCGATGGCATCGAAAAAAGCCTACATTACCAACAAAAATTTGAGCTCTTCGCCTGAGATTTGCAAAAGACTACTCGTATCAAAATAAGACACAGGCCGATTGAAAAAGGGCAATATTTACTGATGAGTATAAATTAAACAACATCAGTCAGATAGTATCTACTATGTACGCCGAAGAGTGAATGCAGACTTGAGGGAACACTGTGCTGTTTCTCAGAATAAGTTCCCACTTAGTTTTATGGCCCGGGTAGGCTTTTTTACGGATTCATTCAATTAACCTTCATTGATTTATTATATAAACATACATTTTCATTTCAACCTAAAATAAGAGACAAACTTTTGAAGTTAAAGCTATAGTTTGAAAAAATTTCTAACGATGAAAATAGTAACATTAATTTGGCCACTAGTGTATGTAATTTTCAGGTTGCCGCGGTCATTCGGGAGCTTTGAAAATCTAGTTCTACAGTGCCGTAGAAATTGACGGGAAAAAGATTAATTTGGATGGACCCCATGGATAAAATAATAAATAATTTTCAAGATTTAAGGACCTAAGAAAAGGTGAATTAACATTTGATACACGAAATAGCTGGGTTTCAAATACGGCCTAATCTGTAGGACCCCTCGATGCGTGCGAAGAATGTACCACTGCTCCAGAAACAATGAGATTATTATAGCAAAACCTAAACCGTTGTGAGGCGGCCCAAACTCTTTTAACACAATCAAACAATTCGTGAACTAGGTTTGCGACCAACATTAATGGCTTCTACATCTACAACTGTTATGCTATAAGTGGACAATAGATGCTAGAGAACGAAATCCAGCTTGCATAGCCGAAGACTTTAACGGTTGGGCCACAGAATGGAGCTGCTCAAGGACAAACAGGAGTGAAGCAAATTATTGAAGGTCTTAACGGTTCTTGACGTTATGCTTTTAAATAAGTAGCGGTAATCAACACACATTTAACAGGATTGGATTGAATTCGATAATCGATCTTACTTTTGTAACTAAATGCCCTGCACGGAGAGCAACATGGAAGTTCAGCCTCTATACGCACAGTGATCACAAAGCTATAGGCATATTGTGTGAAACGATGAACGACAAATGGCGACACTAAAATACATCAAAGAGATTAGACAACAAATTAGGGTGGAAGACAAATATGTATGTACATACATACATATGTTCATTCGATGCAGAGGCTTTCGCTCTTATGATCGCGAATGCTACGTTGACAGGTTCGGCCAATGAGAAGTCTGTGCAACTGATCACCCACATCACAACGGTGAGCGATGTATTTATGGTTAGATCAATGCTGCAATGGAGCAAATGGAAACTGACTGATACTGGGGGAGAGCATGTCAAGTGCTGATGAAAAAGTTGACATTTGGACAGCCCCTTCCGCCACCTGTCCAAATGTATTGGAGCAAATAGTCAAAGTCCTATTTTTAGGACAACCAGAAATTCCACTGGAGGACGACGTCATCTATAGCAGCAAAGCAAATTCCTAGAAATTCTTGACACATGCAACAGGGTTCGGAATAAAAAAGCATCTGGAATGTAGCTCTGAAAGCGGCGATTAAGACCAGAATGGACTTATTTGTGGACATTTATAATGAAAATGCTTGAGTGAGGGAGAAACAAGGAAGGTAAACCTACAAGAGATCCATCAGCCTACCGCTCGCTCTGTATGTTGGACACGGCGGGAACAGTTCTAGAGCGCATCATTGGTAACAGGTTGGAAACAGCGATTGGGTTGAACTATTAGTACATTAGTAAGGATTTCGAAGAGCACGCTGGAATGTTGATAGCATTAAAGAAATGTTTGACACAGCGAGAAGGGGGATAGAAAGAAGACTATGGAGAAGAGTCGCAAGTACTGTTGCGTTTTAACACTGAACGTTAAGAACGCGGTTAACATCGTGAGATTGGAAAATATCCTTTAAGTTCTTTGAAATATGAGAGTCTAGCGATATTTCGAAAAATATTTTTTTCGGCAAAGAGTGTTGCTCTATGAAACAGATTTTGGGTGACGGTGTAGTGTTTGTGCTCGGTTCAAGTCCCAACCATAGCTACTCAATTATTCTAATAAAAACTGACCCCCTATCTTCACCTAGAATATACACACGCTCGTTATTAATATTAGAGATCTGATTGCACGAAACCCTACAAATGCTCCGTGACTAATTTAGACAGTAATGAAATCTAAGACCACCTGCGTTTCAAACCACTATCTTCTCTCTTCTTCCTTCCGACACTACGCCGTGCAGTAAGAGTGCATACTCTTACGCAGTGTTCCTACATTATAAGGGTATTCATAATCCCTTGAGCGTATGTACATTATAAAAAAAAGACCATGGTGTGTTAGAATACGTAGCCAGTGGGGGAGTCTGAAATCACTCCCATTTTTATTCCCTAAATACAGTACAGAGACCAAAACCACCCATCCACCTTTCTTACAAATCCATAACATGAATGGATGTATGAAACTAAAATAAAAATACAAATTTTTGGCGCGACAGGTCTATTAGACTCAGGGCCTAACTTCTGAAAACCATTCGTGTTGTGCGTGTTATATGTATTCTTTATACGAATGGAAGGGACATACTATTTAATGCCGTGTCCAAGGGCAATTTTTGTTTTTTGGAAGCTTTTTCATGACAGACAGACGCTCGCGAGAGGTGGGGCCTTGAAAGAATTTTTTTTAGGTGTTGTCTAGAGATCGAACCTCGAACCCCTCGCTCCGTAGTCCAACGCACTATCCACTTGAGCCACGGCGTCCACGGTTGTATGAAACTATCTATTTCAAACTAGGCATTTAGCCAACCTCAAATTGACGAACACAAAAAAACTTGAGCCTCCACCTTCAGTCCAATACACAATTCACAGTGTCCATGTGTAATTTGGCACCAAACAGTTGGAAACGGACGGAATGGCAAGTGATATAAGGTCAGTTTCCTGTTTTCTGTCTTTTCAGATAGTGACATATTCCAAAATGTTGGAATTTGATCTTACTTAAGTATATTAATTCATTCAATTTATTTATTTATTTATTTCAATTCATCTACAGAGTTATGAATATTATTTATTTATTTCAATTCATCTACAGAGTTGATCTTACAGATTTCACAAAATTGTCATCCTAATATGTATTACATTAATGATTAAAATGAAGTTAAAAAAATTAATTTTGAAGTAGAGTTATTGCTGTAGTCCTACTTATGTTAATATCAATTATGTTGCTAACTAGATTATAACTAACTAAATTATAATCTAGCAATAGGCTCATTTAAACGATAATTAAATCTATAAGTATAGGTTTGTAAAAAATGCCTCTCCCTTAACGACCTTATCGAAACATAAAAATGGAGCAATTCCAATATTTCCGTGCATCTTACTTTAAAAAATAAAACACCATGTACAAACATTACTGACTGAATCTTACGCCTTCTTTCAAGTGAAGATAGTTCTAATAAGGCACACCTGCTATTATATGGTGGGATAAATTCCCAACCAAGTTTGGAAATAATAGATCTTGTAAAATGCTTTTGTATACTCTCTACTCTATTAATGGCAACCATATAATAGGAATCCCAAGTGATAGAGCAATACTCTATAAGAGGACGAACCAATTAAACAAAAGGCGTTTTTAGAGTGTAGGGATCTTTAAAGTCTCTTGAATTACGTTTTATAATACCAACCATGGCATTTGATTTGGCTATGACATAATCGATATGCACATTGAAGGTGAGTTTAGTGTCGAAAATTACACCGAGATCATTTATTTGGCTTACCAGTTCTAACTCGCTTCCATTGATAGAATAAGAAATATCAGCCTACGGTAGGCTGAGAACACTTTACATTTAGATGTTTGCAACGACAATTTGTTGCGCTTACACTTTACTTTGTAAAGCGACATAGCTCCAAATTTTGAAATTTGGTCTTATAATACTTCAGCTTATGTCATGTATGTTATGGCTGCAATCACAAATCTGAATTCTGCAAGGTAATGAGAAAAGTAGAACTCCAGATTCGGCCAACAACTATGCTGTTGATTAACGACTAAGTCCAAATACAAAAAAGCTCTAAGTGAATATTATTTCTTAAAAGGACTTAATGTACGGCGACTAAACACTAACGCATGACAGCCGATCGTGCCTGATAAGGGGCTTTCAATGTTGTTGAGATATGAGAGGCACCGCTCAGGCACTTGTTAAGGGATCAAATACTGACTGGTGCGTGGAGAGTACATATTAGTTAGAGACAGTTTCCCTGAAGACTCACCATGTTCACCCTGATCGTTATAGTTACATACATATGTATATGAATGTAGAGTGGACAACTTGAGATCCAACGATGTTGTTTATTATCTTTAATCTCTATTATATTATAGTAACGCTAGGTTCTATCTACTGTCACAAGCTCTCATGTTTTTTTTTTATTTTATATACATAAGTACTAGTCGCAGCTACGACAGTGAATGGGTACGAATACATATGTACACTTTTTTGTTTTAACTGTTCTCCAAAATCTCATACTTCTTATTCTACCTAACTATTAATAACATTTAATGTTGATTGATTAGTGCAACAAAGTTTGCATGAACTGGTTTCTATACAATTCACACTTGTTTATTGAAAAAAGGAAAACCCACATACACATACATATCAATTGCATTCATCCTTCGGTATTACCTGTTCAAAAGAACCCATTATTGCCGAAATTCCAGTGGAATCAAAGCTTCAGATACGAACTGATAATGATTTAGGTACTCAGTTACTTTTATGTAAGTATGTAAGTTTTATGAAAGTTTATTCAACATTGCTTATTGGAAAAGCAAAAAACTGTATTTATTATTTTTTCACTTGAAATTGGTGTTTGATTCCAAAAATTAGACTGGATTGCAAAAAGTGTTTTATTAATCGATAAACTGAAAACGATGACGATGATTATAACCAATGTTTATGTTAACGAAATCAAAATGTAAGGTTTAAAGAAAATATAGAGTTAAATGACTGGTACGTACGACGTTTTCTTTATATGTACTTTCTTCTTTTACACTTTTAAACTTGGACTGCACAACTTTTTACACACTGTAGGAAGAATATCGATTTATTATTTTGCTGGCTAGACGGCTTCTTAAGAGAATTGCAGAAAATTTTACAATTCAGCCCTGCAACCCTTTAAAAGGGCAACATTCAGCAATTTACCAACATACTAAAATCAGTAGTAAAGTGTGCCGGGCGTGTTCGTCAGTTACTCATATTTAAATAAATTACCATTAAGCAAAAAAAAAAAAAAAAATACCCACAAAAGTTTTTGTTAAATTGCCAACAAACGAAGCAGAAAAGAAAATGTCTCTAATACCATTTCTACTCGATTTGGCCGATGAAATCAGCGAATTTCACCGTGGTGTCGACGACGACTTTGGTTTCGGTATCTACCCCAATGAATTTCATCGACCATCGAAGACAGTGTCGCAACTATGGTTACCTAAGCATCGTCAGCATCCCTATGCGAATATTCGCAATAAAATAGTTAAATCGCAGGAAGACAAAGAAACTAATAATGAGGAAAAAGAGTACTCACCGCTTGGCAAGAACGGCTTTCAAGTCAGCATGAACGTGAAACAATTTAAGCCCAATGAGCTTACTGTTAAAACAATCGATAATTGCATTGTAGTCGAGGGCAAGCATGAGGAAAAGGAAGATGGACATGGTCTAATCGCTCGACATTTCGTTCGTAAGTATACCCTGCCAAAGGGCTACGACCCAAAGGAGGTAGCATCCACCCTCTCATCAGATGGTATACTTACGGTCAAAGCACCACAGCCATTGAAATCGGGCGAGGGCAATGAAAGAATTGTTCAAATTCAGCAGACAGGTCCGGCTCATTTGTCTGTAAAGGAAAATTGCAAAGACGCTGTTTCATCAGAGGCCGTAAAGCCACCACAATGCGAGAATGGTGACAAAACGACCACAGAGGAGATTTCTAATTAATTTTCATGGGCATCCATAGGCACAGCGTATGTGCCAACATTCCTAATTTTCATTGATGAAAAAAGACTAATAAATATGTTTTTTTTTTAATTTAAATAAAAACGTAAAAGAAAAAAGACAATTAAATATAATAAAAAATAAAGAACTTCCATTCCAGTCGTAATTTCTTTTTGTATTGCTGTATGTCTTTATTTATGAGTAATAAACATTTTCAATAAAATGGAAACTTTACCTGTTTTATTTGCATCTCATAAATTTTCAGAAGCAGGGGAAAAGCAATCTATGTTTCGAGAAGAAGGAACTATTTTAATTGGATTGGTTAATTCATGTAGGTATCTAGACTTCTTTGTACAAATGGATTCAGGTGTGTATGCAGCATCTATCAAATAAGATGCAGTTTTCTCACTCTGCCCCAAGTGTATGTGTTCCGCATAGATTTAGATAGATAGCTATTTAATGTATTCTACCCTCCTATCGATTTTTCTTGTTTCCAGACAGACAGAAGGAGTGAGATTGCCCATCTTTCTGCTTTTATAAAGGTGCCAATTTTACACGGTTGTTGCATTTAAGTCATAGCGCCATTCATCAGATATCATATTTCAAACCATTGTCTTCCGATTTCTTTTTTAACGCATGAAGGATTTCTAAGTGAACTGCACGTAGACTGTTTTTATTTTTTTTTCTATGCAGATACATTCATATACATTTGTATTTACTCTTATGTGTGCACATGAATTCGTTTATGCTATGTATGCAAGGGTCAATGTGTACGCCGTGAGATTCATAATTTCTTCGATGAGGGTTAGGTCAAGGTATATTAATGTTGAAAGTTTTTGCAGGGAAATAGAGAATTACAGTTTTGTTACATAAAATAAAAACAGAGAGATTGATAGATATGTACATATGTATGTATATCTAATGCAATAATGAAATATAAATCACCCAACAGTTAAATACATACATATGTATGTACATTTTTTTTCTCTAATGCGATACGCAAAAGAGGTGGGGAGGGTGTGCTTGTCCTTAATTAATACATATCTCTGCAAAGTCTGGGATTTCTTGTGCTATTTCAAAAGTCTATAGTATACCATTGAAAATCTTGTAAGCATCTCTGTTTTTCAAAATGCCAATGAAAAAATGCAAACTTTCATCAAAATTGATAATGTATGGGTGAATTGAAGATAATTTGAGTACCTAAATATTTGGTCTTAATGATTTTAATTTTTCGATTTCACGTGAAATAGTGAAGTTATCAAAAAATGAGCATGATATAAAATTTCATCCTCATATTTAAATTTGAATATGTAAACGGAAGCTGCCAAAATGGATCTAGCGATAAATGAAAGCAAAACCAAGTACATGCTGTAAACACGAAGGGACAGACAATATCGAAGAATTGGACAGAACGTTACAATCGACAGCTATAACTTTGACGTAGTCAGGGACTTTATCTACCTCGGCTCTGCTATAAATTCTGATAATTACATCTCACTCTTGCCAACTGCTGTTTCTTTGGACTGAGAAGGCAATTGAGTAGTAGAGCCCTATCCCGAACAACTAAGGAGACTCTGTATAAGACCTTGATCATCCCAGTCCTGCTTTATGGTATCTAAAGGGGATGAAGAAGGCCTTGGTTACTTGGAGAGAAAAGTTCTTCGTAAAATTGTCGGTCCCCTTTGCGTTGACGGGCTTTGGAGGAGGAGATGAGCATAAGTAGAAGGGACTCGACTTGGAGTGCGCAATTGGAGACAGTTAGCTAAGGGCCGGGCTAACTGGAGAGGCTTGTTGGTTGAGGCACAGGTTCACCCTGAACTGTAGCGCCACCTAAGTAAGTAAGTAAGCTCCAAATTTAAAGCCAAAAATGTGGTGACATACGGACAGATGGACGAACGGACATGGCTCAATCGACTTCGTTATTGATACTGATCACGAACGATGTATCAAACTGAGGGCTGTAGGGCTGGTGCAAAGGAAGAAGGATGGTGTATTATACAATCCTATTTAGACGGATTGTAGCTTTTCTGTTTGTTTAGAAAAGATGTTTGTCGCGGTCGGCGGTAGCTGGCACCACCGACGAAGTTATTTAGTGTTCACCGCCAGAGGGACACAACCCCAAAAAAACAAACTTTACGTCGATTGGCTCGAATCCGGGCCCTTTTCCTATAACGATTTGCGACTAGTAAACTATTCGTATTGTCTTCAATAGCAGTATACAAATTTAAAACACAACACCACATCACGTCACGCTGAAAGGTTTAAATTTATTTTTATTACAAATATTTGTACAACAAAGCAGAAACAATAAAGTGGAAATTCCCCAATTGACGCCACAAAGTTTTATTTTTTAAAAGTTTTTAAATTTTCCCTTCTCCGCTGTCGATTGCCCGGTGTCAAATTGTCCAAGTTTTGTGTGTCGCCACGAATTTCGCCAATAATTTCTCCGTGTGTGCCAAATAAAGTCATTGTAGCAGCGTCATAAGTACCAACTAAAGTTACAAAGTGAAAAATACTCTCCAGTTCTTATTGCAGTTTTGCAGCCATATAAGCAACAAATTACCCGCCATTTTGTTGCGCTGGTCGTCGCATGTCAACGCAGCCACGCACAAGCGCTCGTACCAACAAAGGCATAGCACCTCTGCGAGTTTCTCTGACAGTCGTCTAAAGACAACCACATCTGCCAACATGAACGAAAGAGAACAGCCGCAACCACAGCAACAATTGCTGACAGCACTAATGGCACAAATGAGCGCTCTGAAGGACTCAGTGGAGCAGCTACCCAGTGACACTAGCGTCACCCAGGCCGAGAAGCAGCGTCTACGTGAAACAGTTAATCTCCAGAACCAGGGTAATTGCCTGGAAGTAAATCGTCATTCTGCTGCAGAAAGTGCGTCGACTTCAACAACTCAGTCAACGTTGCAGTCTAATTCAACAAAAACGAGGGTTGTAATGACTCAGCAACCATACAAAAAGCTATACAACCTGCCTTTATTTACGGGTAGCCACTTTTCATGGCCAACTACGAAGAAACCACTGCTAATTTTCATTACTCGGCGATGGAGAGTACCATTCGTCTGTAGAAATGCCTTTCTACACTAATACATCCGAACAATGTTGCTCAGGTAATTACAACGCTTTCGTTTCGGCCGCCGAGACCTGCTGGCTAAAGCTCAACTGGCTAAAGTACAACAGTTTCCTTGGATTAACGATGCTCGCGTTGAGAATATTATTCCATTTGCTATGATGGTTCAGAACGTGGTAGCATTTTTGGTGTCCGCCAAATGCGATCAAAATTTAGCCAATCCAACATTGCTCGACGAACTCATTACAAAGTTGCCAATGACCAAAAGATTCGACTGGGCAAAACACGCATTGGATATACAGCCTTATCCCACTCTTAAAGACTTTTCCACATGGCTAACTGATCTCACCAAAGTGGTTCAGTTTATCCTGTCAGCGACTATGAAGATGCTAGATCAGTGCTCCTCATTGGGTTGGACAATTGTCGCCTAGGTGCTCCTATTAGTGTCGCTATCGAGAGTAGCCAGAACGGCGTGATTGCAACACACACTAAGCTGGGTTGGGTTGCCTTTGAACCACAGGGAACTAACGAAAATGCCCAACCAGCGGTTCTTCACATCCGTGAAAGGGATGTCCTTGGTAAGCTTGACGAATTGGTCGGCTCTAACTTTAGGTAGGTAGGTATGTAGGTAGAGTGCGAAACCCGTGCGAAAAAGTTTAAAGTAGTGCGAAAAATTAAACCCAACCTTCAATCCTTTTTACGGCTATCTCGCCGAGATCCACGAGGAGGGGTTTTCCTTGGATATGTAGCCTGGTCCCCGCTAGAGCCGGACAGCTGCAAAGGAAGTGGTGCAGAGATTCTTTCTCATCAGTGTCTTTGCAGCTTCTACAAAAGGTTTTGTAAGGGATACCAAGCTTGGTCGCATGGTCCCCTACTGGCCAGTGGCCTGTAATGATGGCTATGATTCTGGCAATATCTGGTCTCGATTTGCCAAGTAGCTCGTTTGCCTTAGGGTTGTTGTAATCAGGCCATGTCTTTTTTGATATTATACAACTAGTCAGGTTGTTCCACCCTTGGCTGGCAGGCTGGAGGAAGTGATCATGTATTTTGCCCTTAACGGCACCCAACGGAATATCGACTCTTTCCGCTAAAGAGCCGTTAAGAGCTGACTCTCGCCTGGCCAGCTCGTCAGCGTGCTCATTATCCTCATAGTTTGCTGTGCCCAGGGACCCAGATGAGTGTAATTGTTGAGTGGATACTTTAAAGATTTATTTCGAACCGACATTATTCTACCAGTTTTGAAGATATGGTGACAGCATCAATAGCTTTGATAGCAGCCAGGCTATCTGAGAAGATAGCGATATTGTGACTGGGTGTAGGGAGATCACTCAGCAACCGACAGGCTTCGCGAATCGAAAAGCAGAGTCTGGGAGACGAAAGGTTTTCGATATATTTAGTTGGTTAGAGAAGATGCCTGCACCCACTCCGCAGTCCATCTTCGAACCATCCGTATATATCCCTATATCATAGTCGCTGATAAAGCTTCCATTCTCCCATTTTCTCTGGAAGGTAGTTTAACTGAGAAAGATATACTAAAATTGAAGGTTGGTATTCTATAGTCAGTTGGAGACGAAATCAATTCTCTTGGAATCGTTTCCAAAATTCTACAGCGTCCATACGGCTTGGCAGTCCAGCACTCAGATTTTCCTGAGCCGTACAGCGCTACATGTCTTTTATATGGTGGCCAAGGGAAATCAGGTGCGGAATCACACTTAGAGCATCTGTAGGACAAGACCTTAAAGTTCCTGTGATGCATATACACGCCGATCTCTGTACTTTTTTTAAGTCTATCGATATTGTATTTCTTGCTCAAGGCGGGCCACCAAACAATGGCGCCATAGGCAATAATAGGACGTACAACGGCTGTGTACATGGTACTTTAGTTTGGGTGTTAAAGAGCATCATTTCGGTCTTTCCGGATTAACACCATGAGTGTACCTTATCCAGAGAAACTTTCCTGACACAAGTATAACCACGTCATCTGCGTACGCAGCCACCTTAACCCCCTCCCTATCAAGTCGCACTAAGATCTTATTTATTGCCATGAGCCATAGCAAAGGGGAAATGACCCCTCCCTGTGGGGTGCCTCTACTGACCGTCTTAGTTGTAATGCTGTTACTGCTGTGTAAGTTTCCCTGCTGTGTAAGGTTCCCTGACTTATTCTGGTTTTTAGCATGGATACAATCCATTGTCTAAGAAAACCTTCTACACCTAACTCGGTGAGAGCCTCTTGAATAGTATGAATGTTGTTAAAGGCTCCTTCTATGTCCAGAAAGGTAGCAAGAGTATATTCTTTATAGTGGAGAGCCTTTT
This sequence comes from Xylota sylvarum, assembly GCA_905220385.1. Classification (NCBI taxonomy): domain Eukaryota; kingdom Metazoa; phylum Arthropoda; class Insecta; order Diptera; family Syrphidae; genus Xylota; species Xylota sylvarum. The sequence goes on from LR999959.1 coordinate 41,284,853, forward strand.
CCACCGTACGTACCACCTCATGAAGAGCCGTCTCAGTAGATCGACCTTTGAGGAAGGCATGTTGGAATTTCGATAAAGGAGGGCTCTTCACCGTTTCACAATGTTTATGATGCTATTCTACGTTGCCGACGGTGCATTAACAGAACTAGCTTTTTCTGTATCACCATCACTGCAACCTGGAAAGTGTGCTTTCATAAGAAGTTCCAATGATTCCGCAGTAGAGTCAGTCCAGTTTCCGTCTGACTTTTTCAGGAAGGACGGATTGCTGTGTCCTTTGGACAGAATTTTGCTAAGCCGAGCGGATTCCTTCAGGGATTCAATGGATTGACAATAGTCCATCCAGCCCCGTTTCTTCGCTGTTCTAATGGACTTCTTATATATTTTTATACAATCCTTATAGGGCTGCCAGAAGCTCTTACTTTACCATGGAGAACTTTGGAGTTCGTCAATCCGAAAATATTTTGGAGTCCAACGATGCAAGCAATTTGAGACTGGTCTTCTATGGTGGCGCGACAAAATCATAATGCCAGATAGCTTACAAATTGCTACAAAACGTCTACACAATATCGAAAACAAAATGCGAAGGGAACCAGATTACGATGAGAAGTATAGATTCCAAATAGCCAATTACATCAACAAGGGTTACGCAAGTGAGCTGTCGCCAAAAGAATTTGCAACTATTAGTCCTCCAACAAAGTTTCGTTAAATCCATGCTATTTGTTAAAAGAAACTTTGCGCATACCCAACCTCGCACCTACCCCAAATCCAACAGTGACCCCAAGCAGGGATGGTGCAGGGGGGGCAGCATGCCGTTACGTTTTCACGATAAATTGTCTGGGGTACAAATCTGAACACAGGGTGAATACATATAAACATACATACATATATGTATATAAATGCGTGAATAAATTGTAAGCGTAATAAGGCCGACTCGAAATTCGGCCTTATTTCGCTTTCATAATGTTTTTCGGTCTTATTTCACTCGGCGTTATTTTACGGCACCGTGTGGAGGCAGGCAAAGGCGAAGAAAAGGTTCCGGGGATGTACTGAAACACCGAAGAGGATACATTTCGCTTTCGGCTCAAGTTCCACAAAATTCGCAAAGATGTATTAGAAACGACGATGTTGGTACGGTAATTGCCGTCTTCGACTCATACGGATTTCTTGCCGATTTCCTCATATACTCAAAAATCTTACTACCGAAGACCTCGGATGCGGGAATAGGCTGGGACGATCCATTGCCATGTGATTTACACCGCCGATGGATACTCTGGTAGTCAGGTCGCCAAAATTGTTATCATCGACTGATGGTCTCGAGCTCCATACAAATATTTACCGACGCCAGAGAAAGCGCCTTCGCCGCCGTAGGCTACTTTCGCATCCAATGCCAAGGAGAAGTTGAGGTTGCCTTCGTTTCCGGTAAAATCAGGTGTGCGCCAAAAATACAACTCTCCATACGTGCAAATCACGAAGTGGGCATCTCGCGAGTAAAAGTTTGGAGTGACTCAATAACAACCATTTAGTGGATTCGGTCCACCCAGCGAAAATACATATAAGCTGTTCGTCGCACACCGAGTGGCAGAACTATTGAACACCTCGAAACCATCAGACTGGCGCTGGCTTTTGTCCGATTTAAATGTGACCGATGATGCTGCACGAGCCATATATCTTCAAAGATTTAAAAGAAATAACCGATGGATAGCTGGACAGAATTCCTTCGTCTTTCCGAACAGCATTGACCAAACTGCTTTGATACTCAAGTTCCAGATACTCCAAGAAGAAATCCGCCCAAGGATGCTGCACATGAACAAGGCAAGTAGCTCTATAATACACGTGACTAATTTTCTTCTTGGAATAAACTTAAAAGGATAATGGCTTGGGTGGTGCGAAGTCGAGTATGGCTGATGCAAGTAAGAGCAAGGTTGCAGTAAGACAGAAGGGAGAACTGATCATCAAGCGCCCCATAAGTAATTCAGTCAAAAAACCAGCAGACCCTAAAAATACGCTGACAGCCATGGATATAGCAGCTGCCGAAAAGGTTCTTTGCCGGCAAGCGTAAGATGACGAATTTCACGAAGAAAGGTCCTGCCTGGAGAAGGAGTTACCGATCAAGAAAAACAGCAGCATATACCAGCTTACTCCATATTTGGATGAGGATCGACTACTTCACCTACGCCGACCCATCAACGCAGTACATTGCCTTCCTGTTGAAGCCAGATACCGTGCCATCATTTATCAAGATTAATCGTGCATCATTACCACGAGCTCGTTCGTCGCCAAAATGATGCCCATACCATTAATGAGATTCGTTAACGGTACTGGGTGCCTCGCATCCAATCAGTACTAAAATGGGTAAGAAAAAACTGCCAGGTGTGCAAGCTTGCTCGCGCCAAACCTATAACACCGTCGATGGGGCAGTTACCAGCAGATCGATTGACACCTTTCATCCGACCCTTCACTTATAAGGGCTTGGACTATTTTGGCCCACTAAAAGTTACTATCGGTCGCAGGAGAGAAAAAAAATGTGTGACACTCTTCACTTGCCTCACCATCAGAGCCATCCACCTAGAGCTAACAGCAGACTCATCCACTGATGCTTTGATCCTATGCCTGAGGAATTTTGTTAACAGGAGGGGAACCCATACAAGGAGCGACAACGGGAGGTGTATGGGAGAGGATGGTGCAGTCCGTAAAGAGAGTCCTATCGGTAACGCTCCGTGAAGAGGCACCAAGAGTAGATACCTTTAGAAGCTTGTTGATTGAATCCGAAAATATTGTGAACTCCAGACCTCTGTCGGAATTGCCAGTGAGTTCAGAAGACGATGATCCATTAACCCCGAACCACTTTTTGCTTGGATGTCCGAACTCAACACAGATGCCAACACTCGCCGATCACCAATATGCGGCCGTAAGCAGTGGTTTTAAGTTCTTTACGTTTCAATTTTACGTGCGAATTCCATTTCAGTTTTGCGTCGAGTGCCATTCCCAGGTATTCGGGTCAAGTTTCGAAAAATTGGCAAGTCACTAGTTTTCGTACACGTGAACAGATTTAATTTCTTTGTGGGCCAGTCCCTCGTCCATTCATTTCTCGTGCATTTTGTAGTTTTGCAGTCGTTTCTTCAATTGTTTTACCTACTGCTAGGATAGCGGTGTCATCCGCAAACGTAGCCAGGATAGTGCCACTTCTTTCGGTATATCGCGAGTATATAGAAGGTAAAGAAGCGGCCCAAGAACGCTTCCTGGCGGCACGTCGGCCGAAATTTCTTTGGGCTCCAAGTATTCGTTTGCATGCCCAACACGGAGAAGTCTATTCCCGAGATATGATTCTAGAATATCTTATAGGCATCGGGCCACACTTTATCAAAGGCTTGCGAGACATCAAGGAATACGTTTGAGCAAATCTTTTTTTCTTCAAGTGCTTTCTCGATTTCATCAGTAATTCTATGCAAATGGTCAATCGTCGAATGCCTACACTTTTGAACCCAAACTGGTTATCTTCTATAATCGCTTGTAGATGCCTTAATAATATCCTCTCGAAGATTTTCGATATGACTGGAAGAAGCGAAATTGGTATATATTATTTTACCTTATTCGACGGTTTTCCTGGTTTTAAAACCATTATAATTTCCGCAACTTTCCATTATCTCGGAACGAGTTTTAATATGAGCGCATCATTTATAATATGGAGAAGCTTAATTAATGCTTTTCTAGGTAGAACTTTAAGAACTTCCACGGTGATCAAATCATAACCAGGTGCTTCTTAGATTTTAAAACAAGAAAACAATGCAGTTTAATATTATGATCATATTAATTCGATAATAAATTTATTGAATCATAAGGATTTAATGACTACATCTCCTTATTAATAATCAATAGTATTGTAGTATTAAATAAACCAGTACGATATTATTGGAAAAAGTAGTAAATATACTATTTAATATATGTTAATTGAATGTAAATAACTTTTGTACAATTAATAGAACAAAAACCATGAAAACTATTTAAACAATAGTATAAATACAATACAACAATAGAACTATAAAAAAATTAGCCATCCTTTTGATTTTCTTTTCTGAGTGTAAACATTTTCGATTTTATAGTTCTTACGATTGCAACAAAATCTTCATTTGTAAGATCTATTTAAAAAACTACAAACGTTTTAATCTTTATTTTTATAAGAATATTTTATTTTTATGCATTATCTACATACATATGTATGTGTGTAGTTAGGTATACTTAAATTTACAACAATCAGACGTTTTGGTGAAAAAATACTGATCATATGTAGGTACATTCATTTTAAATAAAATGTATTGCGCCTAAAGTTTATTTTTGATAGTCGATGAATCATCACTGTTGTCCTTAATTGCCATGTGTGCAGAACCAGTTTCTTGTATCTTAACCACTCGTTCTTTTGGTTCAATGGACTTTTGTGGTGGTGGTGCTTTGACAGTCAAGATCCCATCCGAGGAAATTGTTGAAACCACTTCATGAGGATTGTAGCCATTAGGTAATAAGTATTTGCGTACAAAGTGTCTCTGGATAAATCCATGATCGTCTTCGCGTTCCTCATGTTTGCCCTCGACAACGACATAATTGTCGGTTGTTTTAACGCTCAATTCATTTGGATGGAACTGGTTAACATCGACGATAACTTGAAATCCATCCTTACCAATAGTCAATTTCTCCTTATTATCTCTAATTGCAGCCAGATGGTTTAGCTGTTCAAATGGAAATTGCAGGATACGAGGATCGAAGATAGTTCTGGGCAATCTTGGTGTTTGAAAGATCTCATGTGGATAAAGTCCAAATCCAAAGTCATCGAAAGAAGTCCTATTCGTGTAGTTATCCATTTCACGGGCCAGGTCGTATATAATCGGTACTAGAGACATTTTGTCTGTATAATCTTACTGAAACTCTCTTATATATATAAATTCACTTGTTTAAATTTGGTTGCTATATATGTATGTATAATCGCTGGGTATTACTCTTTGGTTTATTCTATAGGGCTTCACTAATGCAGTGGTAGGGTAGCGGCTTTTTATATATTCTGCAAAGGTACAACTATACCCAAACAGCACACCAACGCCTTTATCTGAGTAACCAAATGAGCAAAATAGGAGAGCAATTTCTCGTTTAGCTTTTTATTCAGCTATAGCATTAGGTAGCTGAAGAGTCTGTCATTTCTTATTATTTTATTTTTACTTTCGTGTATCATCCAGAAATTTCGCGGGGAATACGAATAAAACTAATAAAATAGCAGTGGCAAGAGATAAATAAAGAGCATGTGCAATCTATAAACATGTAGATGCATACATACTTATGTACATGCATGTATACACACATATGTATGTATATATTTGATTGGAAATTATCTGCACAAATTATATTTCGAAACAGTTGCTTTTACATTGTATATATTGTATATGTATATATTGTATATATCGTATGTGTATGTATTTGGGTTTCTAGATGATTCTAATCATTTTTTTTTTTTTAGAACAATTCATCGTTTATATTGCCGTCACAATAATGTTGTGTAGATACATGCATGTACATATGTATGTATGTATATTATAGCTACCTATCATTAAGCGTTATTTTTTTGCTTGTTTTCTTTAAATATACATACATGCATATACATATATACATACATATGTATGTATATATGTGTATGACGGCGAATGTTGGTTTGACTCCACCCCTTCCTCGTCTCCACAGCTTCTGAATAAGTCGTTGGACTCTACCCATCATTTATGGATCATGACTGCCATGGCGCAGTGTTCTGTGATTAGACCAGTAAGGATACGGATAAAGAATCGATTTAGTACCAGAAGGCTCTTCCGGTCATAACGTGCGAGAGGTGGCACACTCCTCCCTAGATAACCAGTACGAGTTAGCTTCTTTCTCCATAATGCCGTCAAATATGCTATACAATTTTCCAATCGGTTTCAGTATAGATATGTCCCGATCACTAATGTTCATTTCCGAACCCATTTTTGCCAGAGCATCTGCCTTCTCGTTAAATTCAATATTGCTATGTCCGGGAACCCACATAGTGCCCAAACGTGATTAGTGCATCACGGCATTTCCTAACTGCCTTTGATTTGATTGTATTAGATTTAATCGATTTTAGACTTGCTTGACTGTTAACGAATATGGTTGTATCCGACGGGGGAAGGTGACTGCCTTCTGTGCATCTAGCAGCTTTTTCTGCCAGGATTTGAGCTTGTAATAAACTTCACGATTCTGGTAATCTGAAAGATTTCTGTTTCTGCAGTGCTTCCGAGTAATATCATGCTCCCGTGCCTGTCTCCATTTTTCAGCCATCCGAGTAGACTGTGATCCCTAGATCGTTGTCTATGCTGTTGGACTCCCACTCTTCTCGGCTTGGGAATAGGATTGGATATAAAAATTAAGGTCTTTGTATGGGACTATATAATCCTATATAATGTGGCTGTGAAGCATTCGGAGTTATATTTCTTGCCCATTGACTTTATCAAGTTTATTATATTCATAGGTAGTATCTTTCCAAAGGTTGGTTGGTTAACATGGGACTTCGATGGGAAAATGCACGTAGACCAGAGGAGGTCCATTGTGCTGCCGATGTGTCAGGTGGGTGGGTCACCCTCTTACTCTGGGAACCATCCACTCCTTCGTATGAAGGAGCTAATATTAGCCGTGCAGGCGTTGTTGAGATCATTTAAATCATTGAAAAAGTATTCGCTTAGTGTAGTTTTCCTAGTGTTGGCGAGCGTAAGGCACATGCACAGGAGGTGACTGATGGTCCCCTCTTCCTCTTCGTCCACACAGCTTCTACAGAAGTCGTTGTAGGGGATGCGCAATCTTTGGGCATGTCTTCCTATAGCACAGTGTCCAATGAGGGTGTTAACTATCTTGGAGAGGGTTCCTCTCTTATGTTTTAGGAGTCCAATGGACCTGGTTTTATTTAAAATTGGTCGCAGTTGCTTTTAGCGGTGTGACATTGGTCGAGTTGCTGCCAACGATGGTTGGCCTCTTTCTCCGAGTCAGCGTTAATGAGATATTTAACATGAGACGTGGGCGACTTGATGTCGTTGACGCTTATTCTATTAAGACCAGAGGAGCCTTGTCTGGCTAGTTCGTCAGCCTCACAGTTCCCTGGTATGTCACAGTGACTTGGTACGCAGCAAAGGGTGAGGTGATACTGTCCAGATATCTTGTTAAGAGATGCGCGGCAATGCCTTGGACCTCGCTGTGCTGGATGCAAGGGACTTGATGGCTGCCGATATATGTATGATATATATTGTATGACAATATCCGATGCTGATACCGCATTAACCGCCAGCCAGTCAGCTTGACTAATGGCTGTGACCTCGGCTTGAAAATCGCTGCAATAGTTTGGAAGGTCAAAGGAGAGGTGAATATCCAGGTCTTCCGAGAAGACTCCAGCACCGACTCCGTCCTCGGTTTTGGACCCATCCGTGAAAATTGACAGCGATTCGTGGTGCAGGACATCCCGTTGTGTCCATTCCATTCTGTCTGGTATTGAGAAATTGTAGCCCAAGTTGAAGTTGTATTCAGTGGGCAGGTGGTCGGTGACTTGTGGAAGATGACGAAGCATCAGTACTATTCTGGCATGTCCAATGTGTTTCTCCTTCGATTGTTTAGAGCTTCTCAGCCTTATTGCTGAGCAGGCAGCCAGTTGTTTGCTGACGATGTCGATTGGGAGCAAGTGGAGCATGGTTTGAAGCACTGTGGTGCGAGAGGTTCTCATTGCACCAGTAATACTGAGACATGAAACTCGTTGGATCTTTTCCAATATTATTAGGTTGGTCTTCTTCTCCAGGGTGGGCCACTAGACCAGAGCATGGTGTTTGGCTGCAGACCCCAAGTGCGGCCTACTGCCTTTTTGCATATATATAGGGCAGCCAGAGGGATTTTTCGATAGGTTGGATGATTGAGTGGACCGTTTCCACAGATATACCTTTTTGAAGAGCTCGAAACTGGCCACCGCCCATTAGTTTCCACAGGTTGGATTCTCTCAATCTGAGAGCTCCTTTCGTGGCAAAACCTTAGATAAACAAGTCCAAGGAAAGGATATGAAGAATCATATCCAAACTTGCTTGCGGTGCACTTCTCACAACTCTAGTAGTGTAGAGTGCTGCAAGCTTTTGCACTTTGTAGAGTTCTGTCATATGCATATGTTGTTCTTTATACCCGTAGTTGTCCACCTCACTAAGAACCCATAGGAGATGATGGGTCTGATAATTGCTTTGTACATGATGCGCGGTTGCAATCACCACCTTCTCCCAAAAACCCTCTTACAGGTATAGAGAGCATTCATTCCTTTCTTTGTCCTTTCTTTAACATTTCTTTTCCAGAATAACTTGCAAACCATATGCTACCGCCTCTAATTGTAGGGCAGCAGGCTTACCGTAACGCCGTCGCCTGATCTGCAAGAGATGAATAACTGGGATGAATTGCCACGAAGAAGAGTTGTCAAAGATTTTTTCAATAAATTGTCTTTGGCTTTGATGTTTAAAACACTGTGCATTGGATTCCACATTATGAAATTACTTTTCAAACCATTAAACCCATTTATATATGTACATACATACATATGTATGTATGCATAATGTACATATTTAGTGTTACGTAAGTTTAAATTCGTTTGCCTTTATTTAACTTAATCTTTAACTCTACTGTAAAATACGTACATATGTATGTACATATGTACATACATATGCATGTACGTATACCTATGGATATGTTTTACATTTTTTCCAGTAAAACCCACACCCATATTCGCATTCTTGTAGGTAAATGCATTCATACATACATATATATGTACATATTTACATATGCAAATGAAACATAAAATATCCGTAACATCATTAGTTTGCAGATTCCAATTAACAAAAAAAGAAAACTTTCCCAAGTCACGAACATACATACATATTCCCAATTACTCATTTTTATTGCTCGGCATCTTCATGCTGAACAGTTCAACTGACCTACCTCAACGTATTTTCTAATTTTAGATACAAAACAAACAATCAATGAATGTACCGGCAAAAATACTAAACACGTAAACAAAATGAATAATCTAGAAATCTCTCGAAAGCTACTTACAACACATGTGTAGCTACTCATTTCCATTCAGCTCATAAAAGAGAAAATCATTATTCTCTCTTAACAATCGAAATGGTTCTCGCTCATTCTCGTTTTTCTTTATTCAGCGGACCGGACATGTAGTATTTATTCAGAGAAGAGTTTGCATTTCTCTTCAGTAATGATTAAAACGTCGAAGAGTTTATTAGAAAAGTTTAAAGTTAAGTCGTTTCAGTTATTTTGAATTTGTGTAAAATAGAAAACAATCAAAATTAAAGAAAAGATGTCACTTATTCCATTGTTGACTAGTCTTGCTCGTGAAGTTGGTGATCACCGCATAGGACTTCACAATTTGGATGATGATTTTGGTTTTGGAATTTATCCATGCGACATTTATCGTCCAAGGGTAGCATCGTTTCAGTTAAATCCGATTCACCGTTTCTCTCCTTATGAAAGAACTCTCCAGTTGATGCGAGGCAAACGTGGTCCTAAGGAAAACCTCTCGGTTGGCAAGGATGGATTCCAGGTCTGCATGGACGTCAGTCACTTCAAGCCAAACGAGTTAACAGTTAAGACTGTCGGCAATCAAGTTGTGGTCGAAGGTAAACACGAGGAACGTGAGGACGATCATGGCTACATTAGTCGACAGTTTGTACGCAAATATCAGTTACCCAAGGGTTATGACTCCAAGGACGTGTTCTCTACAGTTTCCATAGATGGTGTATTAACTGTTAAAGCACCACCACCAGCATCAAAGGCATTGAAGACCAACGAAAGGATTGTGCAGATACAACAAACCGGTCCAGCGCATTTGAGTGTGAAAAGCAATGAAGAAGAACAACCGAAAACTGCAGAAATTAGCAACAGCAAAAAGAATTAAAGTAGTAAAATCCAGTAAATAATTCATTCCGTTACTTTGTCAAGAGAGTGAAAAATGTACAATTTAAATTCATTGGGTATCCTTTGAAAAATTCATTTTGAAACATATCTTTTTATTTTTGTAATACTTCTGTGTAGTTTATTACTCGTGTCTTTAGAATAAACGACACAAAATAAAAGGAACGAATTTAAAATAAAATTAAAAAAACAATATCTCTAGGTACATACATATGTATGTATGTATGTATGTACATATGTACATATGTGTGTGGTGTATAGGAATTTTATAGCGTTGCAAAATGTTTGATTCTTGATTGTATTTACGTTGGGATCACACTATTTTACAAATTTAGTTATTTTGTTTGAGGTGTTTACTCGAGGCGGCTGCGCTACAGCAATGATGTCCACATAAGCAATTACCCGTGCTTTTACCTGCTTTCAGTATGAAACATACAGAAAAACTGCAATCCATCGTACGGATCGTATGATACCCTATCCTCCTTTCTATAAAGTGGAAGTGGGCAAATTGCATTTTGTACTCAAATATGGCTATAACGTCGAACGTTTGAGGATGTTACATGTAAAATTTCATCAAAATCGGTTTTTTGATGAAAACGACCAAAACAGTGGGCGTGGCCAAAACTTTTGTATGGATGAATTATAGGCAATCTAAATGCCTAAATATATTGTCGTAACAAAATTTTTCGGTTTCATACAATTTAGTGAAGTTATGAAAAAGTGGGCGTGGCAGTGGGTGGATTTCAAAAATCTTTACACTTGTACTGTATCTTTTTCTCAGAAGCCCCGATATTAAATTTCATCGTCCTAGCTCAAAATTTAAAAAACTTTTTTTGTGGAACTCCACCTGATATGTGGTACTGCCCTACTCCATCATCGGTATCGTAGAACAGAAACCGTCTCTCGAAGTAGCTGAGCATAATCTTTATTAATGGCCATGGTACCATCCTTGACCTGAGTCATAGCTCCATATTTCTTTGCACCTACCTGGATAGCTTCCTCCAAGGTTGAAGTCACCCTCCGTATAGCAGCTAACGACCCTTTCTAAAGCCATACTGCTGGTTCGAGAGTCCTCCGACTTCATCAATTGCCATCTCCAGTCGGTTTTATATGAGCCGCTCTAGTATTTTACCCATTGAGTCTAGCAGGCATATGGGACAATACGACGAGGGCTCATCGGGTGGTTTTTCTCCTTTAGGCAACAGTACCAGACGTTGTTTTTTCCATTGGTCTGGAAAAACTCCTTCATTTAAGCACCTGCTGTGCATTTCCACAAATGCCTCTGAGATTATTTTGATAGCTAACTTAAGGGCCTTGTTAGGTATTCCATCCAGTCCAGGTGACTTTTTATTGCCGAATCGTTTGCATACGTTCAGGAGTTCTACTTGGGTGACAGGCGGAACCCCGTATGTTTCCTGAGGTACTTGTGCTGGAAGTAACCCGGACACTTTCTTTAGCATAAGGGAGGGGCATGAGGGTGAAGGCGCCCTAGTGCCCTTAAGCTTTGTCATGACACTCCTGTAGGCGGTTCCGCATGGATTCACATCAGATTGCTCGCAGAGTTCTTTGAAGCTGTTGCTTTTGCTACTTCGGATGGCTAGTTTTAGGTCCTTGCGCCTATCCTTGTACTGTCTCTGTAAATCCTGGTGGGACGACAGGCCTCTAGATCGCTGGAATAGTCTTCTAGCTCTATGGCACTTGCTGCGTAGCTCTGCTATCCAGTAAATTGTTGGCCGGCGGTTTGTTGTCGTTTTCCGAACCATGGATGCATCGCAAGCCCTAGATATTTGTTTGGTAACATCAGCGGCCATCGCATTTGTTGTTCCTGGGTTAATCGTAGATTCTCCGAAGATCAAGGTGAAAGTGTCTTCGTCGAGTGTTTGTATTTTCCACCCTATTTGTTGTGCCTTCTTTGGGAGACGTTCCTTGGTTGCTCTCTTCAAGTGTACTTCGATTACGATGACCTGGTGATCACTGTGACTGTAATCCTTACTGACTCTCCATCTTGCACCTCTTGCTAGTGAACTAGTTGCAAAGGTTATATCCACTATGGAGCCTATGCCATTTCTGCTGAAAGTGTGCTCGTTTCCTGTGTTAAGCAGTATGACATCGAGTGATGACATGGCTTCTAGCAGAGGCTTCGCCTCTTCTATTTGTCCGCGTGCTTCACCAGTCGGTGGCCCATGCGTTGAAGTCTCCAGCTATAATTGCTGGGCGTAGTCCATCATCTACGAGCCTATCCAGTATGCCCTGGAATTCCTCAAGCGTGCTGTTTGGAGATGCTTAACAACTGTAGATGTATACCCCCTTGATTTTTGCTCGCACGAATCCTATTCCGGGTGTCATCAGTTTTTCTTTGAAGGCGTAGGTCCCACAGGTCCAGATAGCAGCTCTCTTTGAGTTATCCGCAGTCCAGACTTTATCCCCGAGGTTCTTGTACTGCTCGCATATTACAGCCACGTCAATCTTTAACTCGCGAACGGCTTTTGTCAGGAGGTCCTGAGCCGCTTCGCAGTGGTTTAATATAATATATTTAATATATTCATAATTTTCTTGCAGTTTTTGCCGCTTCTTGGTATACAGGGCATAGTATGCTTCCTGCCCCGTGTTTATTGTTTTTACATCCCCGTTCTTCACAAAGGACACATCGCGCTTCATTGGTACAGTTCTTTGACAGATGCCCTTTCTGTCCGCACTTAACGCAATCGTCATTTCTGTCTACCGCACTTTTGCATGCCTTTGCTAGATGCCCAAAGTTAAGGCATTTGAAGCATCGTAGCGGTATAACTTTTTCGCGTATTCGACATACCACCCATTCGATTTTTATTTTCCCGACCTCGAGGATGTTTTTGGCGGCGCTTATCGGGATGCTAATGACTGCCGTTTGCGTTTCTGAATAGGCTGTCCTTATGGATTTGTTAGAAGTGACCTGCATGGCACCTAATTACTCGAATTGCTCGGACATTGCTTGCCGAATTTTACTTTGGTGATCAGAGGTTCTATCTTTCGCTGATTTCCTGAGTTCAAGCAGTAATTCTCCCTTTGCGGTCTTTCGTATGCGGTTTACATCTGAACCTAGTCCGTTTAACTCCGCACTTGTCTTCACCTTTCGGAGTATATCGCAGTAGGATATTTCACCAGTGTTTTTTATCACCAACGCGTCCGGTCTGACGTGTATCTTGCCTCGCCCTTTTTCTGGCACTTTTTTCCATTCAGGCTTGTTTTTATATTATTTTATTTTATCGGTTCGGAGCTTTCACACTTGCGTCGATGTTTTTGGGTTTCGGTCTCGGGTTCAGATTTTTCTCTGCGGTGTTTTCTTTCTTTTCCTGTTATTTTTGGTTTGTCACCTTTGGCACTTTTTCCAAGATGACGTCCGCGTATGTTGGCGTTGGGTGATCTTCGTTATTTGGAGACCTAGTCCTTTTTCTTTTCGGCTCTGGCAGTTGTTTCATCGAAGAAGAAGAAGTCGACTCGCTCACTTCCGTTGGGTGGGAGGTTTGGGTGGCTCTATGCTCTGTTTTCGCCTTTTCGCCCTCTACCACGCAGTTGTAGTGTCTGCGTATTGTACTTGCCAACTTCCTTATCTCCAGGAGGACATTGATGAATTCCATCAATGCAGTGATGTTCTTCGCTCTGATCTCGGACGCCAAACTGCTGGTGTTTTTTTCACTGAGGTGAGAGCTCAACGGCGTCTGTGATGGGTCTTCTCAGTGCATGACTTGGACGGAGTTGCTACACTTATTATATCAGTACAGAACTTCTCCTAAACGGGTTTTCTTCTGTGCTTTCGGTTCCTGAGTTTTGTGTTTTTTTGTTCTTTTTGAATTTTCTCTGTTATATTTGTTTTAATTGTTGTTGATTGGTTCATATTAGATCCAACGAGTATGGGGGAAAGGAGGTCCACCACATCAGAGAGTGGTAAGGCTTTTTACATCCAGAGGGCGCCAGGTATCTGGATGGCTCCCTTAGCGCGCTGTATGGATTTTATGTCCCCATCACCATTCAGGCCTCGGTACGGGTCGCATAACGCCTTGCCTTAGGGACAGGATACTTATTTATGGGCGGCATCTACTCGACCTGTCACAAAAATTTCCCATATGGCCAATTGTCACATACAAGTGACATAGTGCCAAATGTATGGAGGGGCATGCTGCCCACCTGCAACCCACCTGCTTGGGGTCACTTTTGGATTTGGGGTAGGTGCGAGGTTGGGTGTGGGCAAAGTTTCTTTATATCCATGTTTCGCTTGCTTCGAAACTTTGCCCATACCAAACCTCGCACCTATCCCAAATCCAACAGTGACCCCAAGCAAGAGGGTTTTCATATTCCTATGGCATGTACAGTCTCTAGCACTCTTCTTAGTGCATTTGGCCTAATGTCACAAACCAGTTTGGCCTTATGACGCTTTACCTAAGCGATATTGTGCCAAATTTTAAAATTTGGCATAATGACGCCTTTGAAAGTGTCATTGTGCCAAATTTTGAAATTTTGTCATGGCACCGCATAACGCTATCAAGGCCGGGTGATTTATAGGGGGAGAAGTTCTTTATGGACCAGGAGATTTTATCCTCCGTAATAATGTTTATGATGCTATTCCACGCTGCCGACGGTGCTTTAACGGAACTAGCATGTTCTGTATCACCATCACTGCAACCTGGGAAGTGTGCTTTCATAAGAAGTTCCAATGATTCCGCAGTAGAGTCAGTCCAGTTTCAGTCTGACTTTTTCAGGAAGGATGGATTGCTGTGTCCTTTGGACAAAATTTTACTGAGCCGAGCGGATTCCTTCAGGGACTCAATGGATTGACAATAGTCCATCCAGCCCCGTTTCTTCGCTGTTCTAATGGACTTCTTATATACTTCTAGACAATCCTTATAGGGCTGCCAGAAGTTATGATTGTAGCAAATATTGAAGATCGCTCTGGTCAACTTCCTGAGCTTTGACAGATCCTCGTTCCACCACATTGGGACTTTATTTTTATTGCAGCTGACTGGACACGAAACTTTAAAGGCAACTTGATTGGGAGTCTCTATCTTAAGACTGACATCGAACAGTATCCATTTATGGTCCGAAAAGGACTGAAGGTTGGATACCCTCCAATTTTCAACCCCGATAGTCTCGTTGTTTGATATTAACGTGATGTCTATAACCGTTTCCCACCCATTAAAATTGTCCGTACTCGGAAAAACAAAGATTGGAGTGTTGTCAGTATTGCAAACTGACAAAGCGTATGTCTTGCATTGGCGTCGCAGCCCATCAAAAGGTTGGCCTTATTTTTCATATTTTCATATTTATTTAGTAATATCAACATCATTTACAATAGACTAATGTAATCTTTAAGTTATCAATGGAGATGCAATTCGGAAAAGAGAGTGAAACAATCATGTAATTTAATTTAATTTACCTGTGTAGTGATAACTTAGATGGTTTGTAAAATTCACGGCAAACAATTGAAAAACACTATTCGTTTTATATTTAAACTAAATTTACTATTTTAAAATCAATTCAATTACTTATTTAATTAAGCGCCATATGTCTGAAGAGACTCTGATCAAAATTTGCATAACAACATCTTCTGATGATGATGAGAGGAAGTCAAAAATTAGTTTATCGAACAGATATGAAGGTTGTTTGGAGGTTATAATCCTGTGAAGTCATTTAACAGTACAAAATTTCAGATACTGGTCTAATGAGCATCCGAGAATACAATGTTATTGAACGCAACATTAAGTCTTCTCTCGGTAATTGCTTGGACGCAGCAGCAGATTTCACAACCATAACCTATGATGGGCACGAGAAGAGATTTTGCTAACATAGGTCTAGTTTTTAGTGGTGTGTAGCTTTGGGATACCGATAAATTTCTAAGTGAACCATAAATTTTGCCGATTATTGTAGTAACATGATCATCCCAGCTTAGCTTGGAATTGAACCAGATGCCGAAGCCAACATAGTCAATTGGATTGTTTCCAAGGCATACAGCAGGAAAATGGCTTAAATTTGATTCGGTTCTGCTAATGACCATATATTTCGATTTAATGTGATTCAGTTTCAAAAAGTTTTCTTGAGACCAATTTAAAATCCTACGAAGATCCTCATTTAGCTTGAGTATAGCTTCCGCAGTTAGCCCGGGCTTACAACTGATGTACAATTGGACATCATCTGCATACATATATGATAATGAATATTTAATTACTGTAGGAAGATCATTAACGAAAAGCGTGAACAGAAGAGGGCCAAGAACTGACCCTTGTGCAACGCCTGTTAATATTTCAATGAATTCGGAAAAAGTGTTGTTGTAGACGACTGCTTGCTTTCTTCCCTGCGGGTAGGAGAGAATAAATTTTGCAGCCGAATCAGAAAAACCTCATAGCATCTTGAGTTTATTAATTAATATGGTGTGATTGACTGTGTCAAAGACCTTGGATAAATCAAGTAGCGTTAGAAAAGTTATTAGGTTTTCGTCTAAAGCTGTTCGCAAATCATCAGTATTGCTAATTGCAATTATTTTTGCTAATTTCTATGCAGACGGGAACGTGGAAGTCGTTATTATACTTATAAAAACATAAGTGACAACCCGAAGTATGAAGAGAAGTATTATTTTGATGAACGAAGGGTGAATACCATCAACACCAACCGCTTTCGACTTGATTTGGAGTATCGCTTTGACAATATCAGTTTGCTCAACTCTGTGAAATTCAAAGGAGCTGTTCGAGACGGTGCTTCTTGTATATATGCAAACTGCCTATTGAGCTGGTTGGGGTCAAGGTCCTCATCCTCCCGGACACTACTGCGACCAACACCCAGCTCACGCAAGTTTTTCCAGAGGGTTTCGGAGGGAAGATTTTCATCAAAATGTTTTTTGTAGTATTTCCATTTAGCTTGTTTCACTTTGGAGGTAACCAAATTGCGTAACTGGTGGAAGGCGTCGTAAAACTCAGAGAGCCTATAGCGCTTCCACCTGTTATAGGCGACATCACGTTTGTTCCTCAGTTCATCAATCTCTTCGGTAAACCAACCATTATGCATACATTTTACACGCTTTGTTACTGTAACATGTTAAATGTTAAATAAATGCAAAATTGTACTTTGAGAGATAATCAACTTGAGCATCAGGATTAGATTGAAAGTATATAGGTTGCCAGTAAATTCTTTGAAGATCATGCTCTAAGAGTTCAGGATTGAGGTTTTTAAAATCCCTGTATGAGTATATAAGCTCTTCCCGATTAACCAATAGCTTAAATGTAGAGAAAAAGCCAGGGCAGAAACTTGATTATAAAAAACATCTGAACCAAAACGACAGTTCATCCACTAGAGCAACCTGAAGATCATCCCTTACCACTTCGCTGACAATGCGTGTGGACACAATACCGCTACTTTTCTTAGTAGTGGTACCGGATGGATTCGACTGTTTTAATGTGTGCTTTTTGCGGAGCCTTTAAGCCAGGCTGCTTTCGACTTTACTGCGTTTGCTAGAATGGGCTGTCTCATCTTGCGACCGATTTTTTTTCATGATCTCGGCTCGACCTTTACTAATTGTCTTGGAGGCCTGTATTGTTTGTTGTATTCTTCAACAACCGCCTGGTACTTCAGCTTATCTGCCTGGTCACGTTCAGTGACTCTACCAGCTTCTTCATTCTTAGCTATCTTGGAAAGAATGAAGAGGGCCTTCTCATAATAATGCCTGTGTTGGGTGGAAGTGAACTTAGTTTGTGGTTGTTTTTTCTGTGTACACTCGCTAGTGTTCACATCAGCAGCCACTGAATTGGATGTGGATGGAAGGGGCTTAGGGGCACTCGTACTGGTATCCCAAGCACCAACCACGAAAGTGGATGTGGAAGGTTGGGGCATGCGTAGTGTACCTTGGCTGGTACTAACTGCACTGCCCGAAGAAATTACGGTCTCTTGGCTTGAGGCCAGCAGCTCATCTTCAAATGAGGTGCCTAAAATATTTTTTGTTTGATTTTTTTTGAATTAATTTTTTGAGGTTTAAGTATTTTGTTCCCACGAGTCGGTCGGAAAGAAGGTCGATCCTGGCAGAGCCGATATACCAGGATAAGGCTAGAATACGACAGACCTTGCCTGTGCAACTGAAGGAGCTCGTTAGTGATTGGTTTAACCACCACTGAAATCAGGTACCTCGATCCGATGGTCAGGACGCATTTGCAGAGGATTAAACTATTAAGCAGTTAAGAATCCTGTAAAATGCCTCCTGGCCTTGCATAACCCCATCTTGACAACTACAAGACTACTGTGGAAGTTATTACCGGCTGGCACCCACGTGGAGGGTAAGGATGAAGATTTTGCCAGCCGAAAAACGCATTAACTTCTGTACAAGATTCAGGAATGTGGACCAAATCCATAGATTGTTGGATTTTAGCGGGAACTACACCGTGCGGTCCTGGTAACTTAAGTTGCGTATTGCCCAAAAGAACTTTGCTTCTAGTAATAACGGGTTGGGTAGGATATCATGCTTTTTAAAATGTTGTTTTTTAAAATCCCGCTTTTCATAATCCCGTTTTTTATAATCCTGTTTTATAAAATCCCGCTTTTGCAATTCCACAATTCGATTTGTGCATAAACAATGGAATACGAGGGGGGGCATGCTGCCCCCTGCAACTCCCTGCTTGTGGTCACTGCTGGATTTGGGGTAGGTGCGAGGTTGGGTATATGCAAAGTTTCTTTATATCCATGTTTCGCATGGATTTAAAGAAACTTTACCCCAACAGTGTCCCACTCCATCGGGACATAAGTCCCAAATCGAATTAGGGACTTATGTTGGGTCTTATGTCCCACACAACATATTTGTTTTTAAATAAGCTTAGAGAATTCAAATACCCAGAAGAGCATGGAACAAGTAAGTACATGGCGAAGCTGCATTAGGCAAATTATGCCTTATGTCACTTATATGCATTAACAATGAAATATCTATGGGGGGCATGCTGCCCCCTGCAACCCCCCTGTTTGTGGTCACTGTTGGACTTGGGATAGGTGCGAGGTTGGATATATGCAAAGTTTCTTTAAATCCATGTGAAACATGCGAAACATGGATATAAAGAAACTTTGCATATAGCCAACCTCGCACCTACCCCAAATCCAACAGTGACTCCAAGCAGTGGGGTTTCAGGGGGGCAGCATGCCCCCTCATAGATAATGTACTGTTTATACAAATAAGTGACATAAAGCAAAATTTGCCTAATGTCGCTTTATCAAAGTGTTATAAGGTCAATTGCTAGAATTTGGGACTTATGTCCCATTTTCGGCAAAAAAAATTTTCGGACTTATGTCCCGATTGGAAGGGACATAAGTCCCTAATTCAATTCGGGTCTTATGTCCCAGTTAAGTGGGACATATGTCCCAAAATAAAAAAAAGGGACTTATGTCCCTGCGCCTATACATGCTCGTGACAATTTTAGATTTCTAACCGAATACACAAAACGCTACAAATGTTCCCTGACTAGTTCAGACACCACCCACGGAGTAATGAAACCTAACAGCACCTGAGTTTCAACCACTACACCAGAAAATCTGTCCTATCTTCTCTCTTCTTCCTTCCTTCAAAAATATCTCTCATTCTGTGTTCTTAAATTATAAGGGTATTCATAATCCCTTGAGCGTATGTACATTATATAAAACAAAATCTTTACAATTGAGCAGCTTTAAACTAGCTATTATCTCCGGAGAGAAAATATTTATGGACAAAATCTCTCACGAAACAAATTTGTTTCCCAAAATCCTAACGAAATCTCCAAATCCCCAAATCCCTAGTGTCCATGTGATGCCGTGACATAATGCCAAGTGACATAAGGCCGAATCTCAAAATTTCGCCTTATGACGCTTTGTGAAAGCGACTTAATCCTAAATTCTACCACTTGGGCTTATTGCAACGTTGCATTATCAAAGTGTCATAAGGCCAAATGCTAGAATTTGATTTTAAATATTTTTGAATGCACTTTTTAGTCTGACGTCTGTATGCATAAAGAGACTAAGTGCATCAAAAGTTGAAATGGATGATGTTACATATATATGTAGATATGTTTTTGTATTCATTTTGAAATGTAATTTTTTTTAAATAAACTACAAACGAGAATTACATGTTCATTTTGGAAATAACATTTCATGAAAAATAAACTAAACCAAATATTTTCAGAAGAAAGATGTATGAAAGAATATGGAAAAATTTCTTTTGAAGTCTGTTTAACGGCGACGAAGACCACCATCTCGCTGTCAGACAGAATGAACCATTCAACATAGACGATGATAGCCAAATCTTCCGTCCACCTGACCTAAGCGAAGTGAGGATAACAATATCCAAACTTAAATTCAACAAGGCTGCTAGACCTGACGACTTACCGGCTGAGCCATTCAAAGCAGCTGGAAATGACCTGGTAGAGAGCATACACCAATTCATTTCAACAACAAATTTGGTCAGATGAATGTATGTCTGACGAATGGAACCTCACTACCGTTTGCCCGATCCACAAGAAAGGAGACCGCTGTCATGTGACATTCTTTAACATCATACTTGAAAGAATTGTGCGAAACTCACAAGCCAACACCAGAGGCACAATCTTTCAAAAGTCTGTGCAACTACTAGCTTACGCCGACGACATTGACATAATTGGGAGAACACAGCGGGCTATCACTGGTGCGTTCGCTAGTATTGCAACGGATGCTGCCAAAATGGGTTCCAGCGGTAAACGAGGGCAAAACCAAGTATATGCTGTCAACAAGAAGGGACACTTAACATTGAGGAATTGGACAGAACGTCACAATCGACAGCTATAACTTTGAGGTAGTAAGGGACTTTGTCTACCTTGGTTCTGCTGTCAATTCTGATAATAACACCTCGGCAGAAATAAAACCAAGAATAACTCTTTCCAATCGCTGTTTCTTTGGCTGAGAAGGCAATTGAGTAGTAAGGCCCTATCCCGAACAACTAAGGACTCTATATAAGACCTTGATCACCCCAGTTCTGCTTTATGGCGCTGAAGCTTGGACTATATCAAAAGCGGATGAAGATATCCTCGGTCGCTTTGAGAGAAAAATTCTTCGCAAAATTTTCGTTCCCGTTTGCAAATACACAAATACTCCGGCCCGTATAGTCTTTGAATCCAACCCGGAGGTACAACGCAGTAGAGCAATACCTCGCCCTAGGTTGCGCGCACAAGTTGAAGGGGACATAAACAAACTTGAGGCGCGAAACTGGAGGCAGTTAGCTACGGACAGGGCTAACTGTGGGGGGCACGGGTTTGTTGCCATACTTTACGTGCTCTTCTCTTTTCGCGAATGAGTTCTTTTATATCGGGCAGATAATTAACTTCGCTGCGTTTGACTGCTTTACTCCTTAAGGGAGTATTTTTCCATGCGGCATACTGAATAGATTCAATAAATTTACCGAGTTCTTCTTCTGTTTCGAGAGGTGTTTTTAGCGACGCGTTTAAAATAATATTTTCTTCGCAATCATTTTTAAAGCCAACCCAGTTAGTTAAAATTACCGGTGAGTGATCTGAGGAAAGATCAAAACTTTCCTCTACTTTATCAAAACTTGGAGATACTCCTTTTGTTATGAAAAAGTCTATCAAGTCAGGTGTTTTTCCTGCATCGGAGGGCCAATATGTCGGTTTCCCTGTCGAATAGAAGTCAACCCCGAATTGCATACCGACTTCGTATAGAAATCTGCCTTTTGGCGAATTATATCTTGAACCCCAAAAGGTGTGTTTTGCATTAAAGTCACCACCAATCATGAAATTCGTTCCAAACGTGTTGAAGAGATCTACAAAGTCCTTACTTTTACACGTGCCTCATGGAGGACAATAAATGGACGCGATGATGAAGTATGAGTTCTTATTTTTAACACGAACTGAAGTTGTTTGCATAATGTCAAGTTCAATCGTTGAATTCGTGGAGTGCTTGATGCAGTCTTTGATGAATAGGGAGGATCCGCCTCTGGCTCTCCCGGAAGGATGGTAAGCGTGATACGCACGAAATCCTCTTATTTTTACTTCAGATTCTTTTGTCAAATGAGTTTCAGATATCAAGCATATGTCAATATTGTCGTTTCGTAGGAATACCTCTAGTTCGGTGATTTTATGTTGGAGGCCATTTGCGTTTCACGTTAAAATTTTTAGCAACCGTTTCATGTTCATGTAGGAGAAGACTTGCGAAATTGGGTCTGCCGTAACACTAGGCTGTTTGTTTGCTTGTGATGCGGTTTGAGCATATGATTGCGCTCCTGAAAATTTCGACTTTTCATTATTTTTTGTTAGAGGAACTTTGGTTTGGTCCCCTTTCGTCTTAACCTTAGCGGGTTTAATTTCGTTCGTAACCTTTCCCTTAATGGTTACACGTCTTTCCTTAATCAACTGAGCGGTTTTTACTAAGGTATTCTTAAGTGTATCGCGTCTTTTTTGGAGCTCCTTAGCAACTTCACAACCTCTAAAGTTTGCTGGGTGGTTGCCTTTGCAGTTTATGCAGGTCGCCGGGGCCTGCCTATTAAGGTCACACCTTTCTGATAGTTGGTTACCAGCACATTTTACACAATTGGGTGTGATTGAAACCTTGACAGCGTTTGCCCTGCGGTATCGATCTTCTGTTCGTACGCATTGCTTCAGTTTTAACTACGATATTTAAAATTGTTTTTATATTGTAAATATCGTCCACATTTTCACTCCTATCAAAAGTGAGCATAAAGAACGGAAGTCCATGTTTGGCCAAGATTTCCTGGCCTTGTTCCGTTTTCTGCTTTGTTTTTTCTTAGTATATTAACTGCGTCAATAATTTTCAAACCCTTCGCTTTAAGATCAGTTATAATGTCATCTTTAGTGCACGAAGGGTGGAGACCCCTTGCTACAACACGTAGTGGTCTTTCTGACTTATTTTCATCCGTGTGATAATTGGGACTAACTGCATGAGACAAAGTAACTTCGCGTTCTTTGTGCGAGAGTGAATTCTTTAGAGCCTGGTTTTCTTCTTTTAGTGAATCTACCTCTCTCTTGAGCTCTTGGTAGAGTAGATCCATTTTATTAAGCTTAATACGGAGTTCATTGTTCTTGTCACCAAAGCTTTTACATATCACTGAGTCCCGTTTTCTTTGCGCTTGCGCTTCCGGCGGACTGCTTTTCCGGAGACATTCGGTCTTGATGGTGGAGACCGAGTTACCTTTGAATTTCTCTCAAAGGGATTTATTAGATGCAATAATTGGCTCTCTCCGAAGAGGGTTGATTTTCCAGTGAACCTGGACTGCCACCTGGGGTACTATATCTATTTGTTTTGTTCATTGCATATTATGTATACATTTTATCCCTGGTATACGAAGGGTGGATTTTAGTCGCCTCTTACGACAGGCATGCCTATTGAAGTAAATGAAGACAAAAATAAGCACATGTCAACAAACGAAAAGGCATCTGTTTAACGCCTAGAACAACACTTGACAACAGTAACTTTGAAGTGGTTAAGAAGTTTACCTACCTTGGAGTAAATATCAACTCCACGAATGACACCTTAGTGGAGATTCGGCGAAGACCTACCCTAGCAAACGGCTACTACTTTGG
This sequence comes from Xylota sylvarum, assembly GCA_905220385.1. Taxonomy (NCBI): domain Eukaryota; kingdom Metazoa; phylum Arthropoda; class Insecta; order Diptera; family Syrphidae; genus Xylota; species Xylota sylvarum. Next base: position 41,308,396 of record LR999959.1, read on the forward strand.
TTTGGCGAAACAAATAGGTTCAGGCTCCAGGTTCGAAACGACAAGACCAAAACTCTGTTTTAAGGATCAAATTATCGCGGATGCCAGAGTGTTTGGTGAAGACAAATGGAACCAGCTTACCCGGAGACAGTCGAAGACTGCGGTGTCTCAGACAGAGACTCTTCAGGGGCCTTTTTTTGTATTCCGTTTCTATAGCAAATGCATTCGAAATTCGCCACTATCCGAATGCGGAAAGAGAAAGTCATACCAACTCTTTTTTTCGAAAATTTGGCATTTTGTATTCCGAAAGTGTTTCTCAAATTTATCTATTCTTACGGATATTCATGCGAAAGATTTCTTGCTTTCGGATGTGTAAGAAGAATTTTCAGGGAAAATGTAAAATCTAATTTTAATTTTAAAATTAAAATGATAAAAATACCTATTATGTTGTGATTGATAAAATACGGCCAAAAGTTCACACACCAAATTTGTGCAATTCGAAGTTTTGGCGGTATTTATGGAAGCTATCAATGCCTGATAATGCAGCTTGATTTGTCTGGTAAGGCTGATGTTCTGTTGCTTCCAGCGTGTGCAAGGCTTCCTTCGACAGCTTAAAGTTTTCCACAAGACCATAATATTCATCAGAACATTTGCATGGAATTTTCACTTAAACAATAATTCAAATGGCTGACCTCTGACCTGTAGGGAGAGAGATAAATGATAACAACCGAACCGATGAAGAGTTTACAATCAACTGGTTTAAATCTTGTGCAATAATAGTAGTAGAGTAGGTCAAGTATAATTGTAAGCGTATTAAATATAGTTCAACCTCTTATGCATCAGTTGGACTTATCCCAAAGTTTTCCTCCATTCGATGTTTTTCACTCGTCCTTTGTTATCCTCGAACCATATAACAACACTATCAACTGGTTCCCTTTAAAGTATATATATTCATGATCAGTATCAATAACGAAAACGATTGAGCCATGTCCGTCCGTCCGTCACCACTTTTTGGGCTTAAAATTTTGAGCCAGGAGGATGAAATTTAATATCTGGGCTTCTGAGAAAAAGATGCAGTACAAGTGTAAAAATTTTTGAAATCTGCCCACTGCCATGCCCACTTTTTCATAACTTCACTAAATTATATGAAACCGAAAAATTTTGTTAAGACCAAATATTTAGGTATTCAGATTCCCTACAATTCACTCATACAACAGTTTTCATCGAAAAACCGATTTTGATGAAATTTTACATGTAACATTCTCAAACGTTCGAAGTTATCATCGTAATTCAGTAAAGAAAATGCAATACGGCCACGCCCACTTTATAGGGGCTCGATAGGATGGAGGATAGGGTATCATACGATCCGTTCCAGACAGATTGTAGCTTTTTTGTATGTTTTTTATGTAAGTTTACTTTAGTGTAGCTGCAAATATAACAGTTTTTATGACAGCTTATCAGACTTTGAGGAGAGTAATTATACCCTATCCTAAGGGTATATTAAGTTTGACACATAGTTTGTAACATAGAGAAATAATCGAGATAGACCCTATAAAGTATATATATTCGTGATCAGCATCAATAGCGAAATTGATTGAGCGATGACCGTCCGTCCGTCCGTCCGTCCGTATGTCGCCGCTTTTTGGGCCTTAAATTTTGAGCTAGGACGATGAAATTTAATATCTGGGCTTCTGAGAAAAAGATACAGTACAAGTGTAAAATTTTTTTAAATCCGCCCACTGCCACGCCCACTTTTTCATAACTTCATTAAATTATATGAAACCGAAAAATTTTGTTAAGACCAAATATTTAGGCATTCAGACGTCCTAGCTCAAAATTTAAAGTCCAAAAAGCGGTGACATACGGACGGACGGACGGTCATCGCTCAATCGATTTCGCTATTGATGCTGATCACGAATATATATACACTATAGGGTCTATCTCGATTATTTCTCTATGTTAAAAACTATGTGTCAAACTTAATACACCCTTAGGATAGGGTATAAAAAACAGTCCTATGTAATTTTTTTCGTAGCTTGGTCAACAAAGGGTTAAAGTATGTTTGTAGCTCGGTGAATTGCCGAAAGAAGGCAGAAGTGAGTATGTTTAAAAAAGTTAATGGGGGGAATGGCAGTACTGCCATATAGTAGTACAATCAATTTGCTATACAATATCCTATATTACATCTATTTATTATCTGTTTACCTTTTAACTCTAGTTATACAAACGCCATAAGGTTACATTAGAAAAGATTAAAAGCGCTAAGTTAATATGCTCAGTTTTCTTAAATTTTCTAATTTTACGCGCAACTTTCTTAATTTTTTCTTTCATACGAACCTTCTCCTGATAATAATAAACACAACAAAAAAAGAATTAGCGAAATCGGCCCAGACGTTCTCAATTGATGAATTACTATACATTTTTCACACATTTTTTTTTAATTTGGAAGCACTTGCACCCAATCCGAAAACCATACAAAATACCAATTCATTTTCGGATTGCATTTCCGAATAGAAAACCGAATCCGATAGCAATACAAAATAAGGCCCCAGGGTTAGGCGCCCGTTAAGTACATACTTAAGTAAAATACGTATGTGTAGTATAGACGTACATAGGTCTGTTACCAGTCTTCAATGACCTAGTAGGGGTTGGAGAAAGAATATTAATGTAGGAGATTGGATATTTGTTTTATAGGTTCAAACAACGAATTTTATTGCCTACAGATTGTTTGGCTATTTTTGATAAGGAGTGGTTGTTGGATTGGGGTTAATATCCTAAAAATCGAAAATTCTGATCCCAAAAATAAAGGAACATTCTTAATCACTGTCTATTCATATTTAATCAAAATATTATTAATGTCCAATCATGCGAATTCGTAAAATTGCCACTCTGTAATTCGAAAGCAAATCCAAATTTGCGAGAATTGAACAATCTTATGTGGGAGACAGACTGCTGGTATTGATACCATGGTATAGCAATAACATGTTCTATATCACGTGTCTGTCACCCCAATACCACGTTAAAAGCTGGTATACCACGAAACAAACCTGGTATTGAAACTCGTAATTTTTTAGTGGTATACCACGTTCTTACTGACTGCAGCGCCACTTTCTTTCTGTTGGTGATTCTTCGTAGCTTCTTCACAACGAAGAAGTATATCCTCAAGTTTGGAAAATGGATTTAAAGAGGACGCCATTTTATCTAAACTGTTTCAATAATGTACTAGATCAGAGAAAAAACAAATTGGGCCTTCAAACTGGAAACATTTCATCGAAATTTATTTGTTCATAGGAAATTTCAAAAGTAACCGAATCAATGACATTACATTGAATTCAAAAATTCGTGCATAAACGTCAAAGTATACTACAAAAATTAACGTTTACTACGAAATGCAGTCTGTCAGGGGTTGTGGTATTCATACCATGGCATCAATACCAGCAGTCTGTCTCCCACATAAAACATCGATGTTTTTCATCGATGCATCGTTATGTATCGATGGAACGTTTCGATGCATTACATCAAATAAAACATCATGTATTTTTTGTATGGACATCCCTACCTTAATTGCTAAAATTAACGTCAAAGTCTTTCGAATTCGTTTATTTCGTTCCATTGCTATTTTGACTGCGGATGGTGAGAAAATGAATTGTGTTTCTTTGAAAATGTAATGCAATTAAAAGTTTAAAATGATGGGGTAATATAAGATACTTTAGTAAATTTATGTTATTAATCTCTGGGAAAATATAACTAGGGCGCCTTATCGCAATGGAATCGGAAAAAGGGGAGCAATGATATGATGTTTAATTATAATGTATTTATCCCTAATGCATGGGGAAAAGTTCACACAAAGGCCATACGAAAAAAATATTTTGAAGGAAGTTGTTATAAAATAGAAAGGATTCATTCAATAGTTGCTTTACGTTTCAAATTAATATCTCAACTTTCGATACTCGAAACTATCATAACCCTAGTTGGAAACAGTTGCATTCGAACCTATTTTCATACAGAGCTGTTGATATTAGAATCCCAGATCACTTTCGCAAATATTGGCAATAGAGTAGTAATGCGGAGTGAAGCCTCTGATACGTAAATTGCCCTATTAGTGCATGTACACCGTATACTTACACGTATTAAATTAAGTAAGTTAATACGGAAGTAATTTTATTGAATGCCCATATAATAGGATAGTATTAATAATTTTTATAGCACAGGTTTAGTTTTTCTTCCGTTTAATTTGGACAATCGAAAAGAGTTTATTCCATCACTGATATATGTATGTACATAGCTCCCAATAAAACAGGTCAATAAAATAATATTGAAATAAAAATAGTTTAAGCTTAAATTTGTCTCATTAATTCATTTATTATCATTCATCGCAAGTTGCTTTTTGTCTTTAACAGCACATCATTTGATTTCTTTACAATTAGATTTAGTTATTTATATTTAAATTTTTCAATGCATTATAATTAACAAGATAAGTAAAGATTTAGTAATTAAGTAATCATATTTGTTTGGTTTTTCATTCACATAAATACATAATTGCTGAAATTTTAATTTCTACATAATAGTATGTATATAATATATATGAAGTTGTATTTGTTCTTTCTTTTTTTTCATTTGTCATTAACCAAAAAAAAAAAACCTAAAAACAAATTAATACAGAGGAAAAAAGACAATCACAGATAACATTAATTGGTTTAAAATTATGATGGCTCAAAGAAAAAGTTATTTTTTTTCATTTCTATAGGTAGTACCTTTACAATGCGCAATTTGCGTTTATTATAAAACATAATTTTAACTTTACAATTGTATATACATAAGTATATGTACTTTCCTATCCACTCATAGTGTTTTGTTGTCCTTTTTTTATTTGTTTTGTTATATTAAAAATGTCCATACTAAAATAATTTGTTTCTCTCTGTCTCATTATCTATTTATTTCCTTGTTATGTATCACTTTATCTATTTACAAACATTGATTATTATACAAAGCCACGATTTGTTAATTTGTTTTTATAATAAATTTAAATGAAAATGCATTTATCTTAAGGTCTTAAAAACTAACTCAGAATAAAATGTATATATATATATTTATATGCATACATTACTTATGTATATATTAAAAGAACTTTCTAGTTTGTTACATCAACTGAAACAACGAAAATCATAAATATAATTTTGTTTCGAAGAATTTGTGTTGAAATGCAACAAAAGCTTTTGTCATAAATGAATCTATTTGAAATAGGGGTTTCTGCAGTCTCATGGAATTTAAAAATTTATTTTTTATTGAATTCACTTAAATTAGGTATTATGTTTCATAAACAAAACTTATTTGCGTGGATTTTGTTCGGTCGATTCTAATTTTAGTGTGAGAGAAGATTTAGAGGTTTCATGGTGAACTGATGACTTAACTAAAAACGATGGATTTGTTTTTGTTTTATATATACAAATCTTTCTCTTTACAACAGGTAAACGAGACAGTCAAATTTATGCTTAATTGATAAATTGGTTGCTTTACTTATGTAGGTTTCGCTGATGAACTCATATAGTTAGGGCTTAACAGACGGACGAATAGTATTACAATCCTTCGAGTTTCAATTATTTTATTTTCTTAAATAATTTTTGGAAGAGTTTATTGAACTAATCTTAAAGCAGTACAAATATCCGGGGATTGACATTGAAGTGATAAAAAGAGCTGTCTCGCAACAAATTTAGTCGGGTCTGTGTTGTTTCTTTCTTCTACCAAAGTACTCTCGAAATATAATTATTTACGTTAGTTTATTTAAAATTCAGTTTAAATACAGATCGCGAACTAAAGTTCGTATTGTATTGTTGAAAAATAAGTAATTAAGTAATTGTAAATATTTTATTTTGTTCATCTTATGTTCTATCTCTTTTAATTTATAGTTCATTATTTCACTCTTAAAACAATGTAACGTGGACAACTTGTGTATGCATAATACTTCCTCAAACAAAAATTTAAAATTTAATTTATTAATTTTGTATAACACAAGTCTCAACTATATAATATGTAGTTGGTTTATGGCACTAAATCACTTTGGAATATTTTGTATGTATGTATATATGTAGGCGGTTTTTACTAAAACCAAAATGTTATTCAGGAAGAAGATTGTGTTTGTTAGAATTTCCATTATATATTTTCTTCCTAACGGAACCGTTCGAGTAAACTCATACTTACTTCTTGTCTAAAAGATAGGTTTCGAACCTCAAACCTCCAGCTTAGTAGTCCAACGCACTAACTACTGACCCACTGGGCCCACCCGTTTACCGCTTAATCGGCGATATATTTCCGATTTCTTTGGCAGATGTTTTCGAGAGTTATGAATCCAAATGCAAATATTTGGCGCAAACTGTCATTTTTTTAAATCACTCGTGGTGTGCTTTCTTATGACAGTTATACTCTTGAATAATTGTCGAACGCAACTGGCAACTGGAGCAGCCACATACATATTTATATATTTTTGAATGAATCCTCGGCCAATTATGTATGTTTCTTTCTCTTAATACTCAATTATTGTATTTCTCAATTATAATATTGGATTTCGCCTAAAGAAAATAAATGGGTACACTCTTAATATTGGAAATCAAAAGCCACAGCTCTCACCGGACACTACCCATAGAGTAATAAAAGTTAACAACACCTGAGTTTCAAACCATCATATACAAAAACCCCGTTCCTATGCTTTCTTTTCATTTCCTACTAGCTTTATCTCCTAGAATACGAGCAGTCGTATTTTTAGAAAAATTCGTTGTAAAGAAAAGGTTAGATATGTTTTAAATTTTAAAACAAAATTAACCCAATCCGTTTTTAAAAGACCTGTTGCAGAAATATGAAAGAAATCTAATCTTTTGAATTAATTTTTTGTGGCAACAAGAAAAAACAGCCTAGTCGACTAATGTCAAAATTGAGTTGTAAATACCATCAGATGAGCCATACTCGATTCTCTTACGGTTGCTGAGTTATAGATCGAGAAAAAACAACATAAGATTTTTTCTCTCGTGTGTTTTATACGGAATACTAAACTCATGTCAAATCTTTCAACCACTTTCCTGAAAAACGAGGTAGGCTTCTTTGTTGCTACAGATTTAAGTTCGTATCTTGAGTCTCCTGGGTTGCATTCAATATCCTGAATGGAACCAAAACTATTATCAAAACATAGCCATTTTTCAAGTTGTCCAACGCCACTCTATATTTGCATTTAACATTCAAATTAAACGAAATGGATTAAAAAATAATAATTTCATTATTTAATATTTCAATAAAAGCATTAGTATGAACAACAAATTATTCTGCTAGTAACCACTTTAGTAGCACAACCAGAGTCTCCTATATAGTTTTATGTTTAAAGTTTGGCTGGCACCAATTTCGGCGCACTCTCACACATTTATATCTCAAAAAGAAAGTGTTCAGTCATCCTAACAAGTAGAAGATAAATACCACACAAGCAAATAAATGGACATGTCAGCGTTTACTCCTAAAAATAGAGTTTTTTTTTGTTTACTTCTTAATAAGGCTTTCACAACTGCTGCTCAGATTTGGCAATGACTTGAAGAACGGACGATTCCTGTCAATCAACTGCTCCTCACTCTTGGCACAATCACTTGCACTAGTGGCGGCCCCACCAGCCGTCGTTGTTGTTGTCGTACTGACACTAACACCGCCAGTCAGACCACAACCATCCTCGATGGTATCCAATGAGAGGCGCAATTTGCTTCTGGGATTTGTCGTCTCACCAGGACGGATCATAGCGCGTCGGTGATCCCTTTGTTTGACACTTTCATAGATAATATCAGCAGATGGTGGACCAACGGCGGCAGTTTTGCTAGCCACACCCTCGGCTGGCTGAGGAGTATGCGTATGAAGTCCAACATTAAATATCGGATTTATGATGTCGGTATCACTGGCCAGAAGCTTTGTATCTGAATAACGGCGAAGGTCCTTGCCTAGGAATCTATCTAAGTTATCGCTGATGTCGGGCGATGTAAGTACACTCGAATGCCTATAGTTAATCTTTGGATAACCGGAATCGTTGAGAATGTCGCGATTCTCAAGAAACACAGAGGAATTAGAATACCGATGGTGGTGGTGATGTGGATGATAGTTTGGATTGGCAGGTGTAAAAATTGAACCCGATGATGTGGTGGCGGTCGGTTTGAAGACATACGAATTGGTGGTCCGGCTTGTAGTCTCACTGTTACTGCTCACGCTGGCAGCGTTGTGCGGTTGTAATGGATGCGCTATTGCCGCTCCTGATGCCATCGATGCGCTGAGATCTTGGCGAGATCCATTCACAGAGTTACTTCCACTTTGCGAGTGCTCCAGCACGTTGTGAATGGAATCGTGGAAGGGTGTCATACTACCTGATCCCTGTGGACAAGGACGAAATGATGATATCTGACTAACATCGTCCAATGTCCAATCACGATCGTAGTTGTGTGAATTGTTTTCGATGTTTGCCACAATTTGGCCATGCTGGCCTGTGTTTGGGTATTGGCCGGTTCCGTTTGATGCCGACTGGTGAGTTAAGTTGCTCACCGAGGTTGGTTGGTGATCAACAACGTCTTCGTCATCGTCTACAGTTCGGGCACCTGCCCTACTGGCTGCGGCAGAAGAAGCAGGAGATGGATAATGAAAGGAGTTGTAATTATAGTTGTTCGTTGTGTTAGCATTTGAAACAAGCGCATTGCTGTTATGAGGAATGTTGCGGCTATGCAACACAGGCGATGGAGGTGACAGCGGATGTACTTTCTCTGGAGCATTTTGTATAAGAAGAATTCTGAAAAAAAAAAACAAATTTTTATTAAACACATGGATTATAGAATTGGCAGTAACCTGAAATTTGGAAGAAATAATAATCAGCCAAAGAGATGATATGATGCAATGATTAATTGAAAAGGTCAGTGGTAAATTAGACAGAAGATGTTATAAGTTGCACAACTGGCGTTCTAGATATTCCTCTACTAGTTACCTAAAAACATATAATTCAATTGCAACTATCCAAAATCAAAAGTCTCTTATTTGTGAAACCTTGAAAGAAAACACCAACTAAGCTGCTTAAACCATATTCTAGTTTGGTCTAGAACAATAGGATTACACACTGACGACAGTAAATAATCAAATAAAGGTTTTTGTACAACAAGCCTATATAGCGTGATCTTATAAGTTTTATATTTCTTACATGATTTGGAGATGTCTACCGTTTTGTACCGTTTCAGAGCTTCATTTAGAAACTTTCCCATGACCCTTGTATGTTTGGTAGACGTTGGTGTTTTCTGAGTCTCGGATCTTGAACGCCAACTATTAGTCCGATGAGCACATAGTACAGACATTAGAGAAAGTTGACTAGAAATGCTTTAATGTGAGGGGAACTAGGGAACTAATATGTAAAATCTAAGGACTTACTGGACGGTGTTCAGCATTAAACCACTAGGTTTACAATACAAAATGTATCACGGTACGGATCATATTAATTTGGCTTGGTGTTAAGGCTGAGGTTTACCTTGGACTGGACATGTAAAATATTCTATTCTATTCTAATGGCATTTGTTTAAGTGGTCTAGAATTCGTCAATATTTAGATAACTCGACCCAAGTTTTTCAGTGTCTTACCGATTTCTAGCTCTCCATCTATGGCACAAATGTAGGTAAGCTTTGCATTGAATATACATAAATACAACCCCGCCAGTGAGACCAACGGTGACTACAGCTAGCTTTGTCCAAAATGGCCAATCTGGAAAAGAAACAAAATACAATAAAAATGATTCCTCAGGTAACTCATAAATAACTTATCTTACCGATAACTCCACGTTTGACATCCTCGGCAGCCCTTTCTATGAGCACACATAACGACCAAATGACGCACAAAGCTGCAGCGCAGTGAAAAAGCACAGAACAACAGAGACGTCGTCGTTCTACGCCCGATATATCAAGGCTCCGCCACTGAAATTGGAAGAAATAATTGTAATTAATCCATAATAGGTTACTTATTGTTATACTTACTTCATTGAAAGGTTTTATTTTTGTGTGCATTATAAAAGGGAATTTGCATAATTCGCAGGCGTTCGTTTCGGAAGCGGTGAGCCATTGCTGCAAGCAGGTTTGATGGACGTACTTAAGACTACCTGAACAGTAGCATGGTGTTAGGAGCGGATTTTGTGGGTCGCTTTCGCAATGGCATATTCGACAAATATCACCGCTACTCTGTGATGCCTGACTACTACTTGAACCAAATCTGGAATAGAAAAAGAAAAAAAAAACATTAGGGAAGATTCTTAGATTCTTATTCATTAGGGTTGTTCACACAGCGAGACTCTCTTAACGTCGTCGTGTGTTTAATTGGAAAACCATATGACGCAGTCGATAAATTATTAAATAGTAAAGTACATAAATAGTAAAAGTATTTCAAATGAAGCTCAAATAATTAAAAAATATATACATATACATATGTACAATATGTACACATATGTACGTATAAAATTGAATGAGTCGGCACTGCGGAAGAAACACCTGAGCAACACCTAAATTTAAATGTGAATCTAAAAGAATTTTGGAAGAGATTCATACACATTTTGAAAGAATGAATAAAGACGAGAAAATCCACTTAAGTTACGTTGGCACTGACGCGATAGAACTGCTTTTGTACATACATACATTTCATCCCACTTTGCCGACTGCAATTCAAGCAGATGCTTCTAAGGATGGATTAGGTTGTTGCCTGCTAAAGTTAGGAAAGCCGATTTGTATAATTTAGATTACGCTACATGCCAGGGATAGATCTGCATATAGCTGACTTATTATCACAGAGTTTAGGTAGCGAATACTGAGGTAAATTTAGATGATGTTAAGGCAGAATATATACATTCAATTGGCTTGGGAGAAAAAACAAAAGAGTTATATAAGCAAGAGGTTAAAAGATATAAAAGATTGAGATATCTTATTCAGTACTACAGGGAAGAGTGATCAAAAAGAAAAGTACCTGATCTTTAAGTTTTTTTGGAACATAAAAGACAACACTTATAAAAACAATGTGTCAGTTTTTTTTAAGACAATGTGTTAGTACCAGAGGCAGGACATTCGTTATACGCATTACACGAACACCTTTTTGATATTACCAAAACTATAGCCCGTACTAAGAGTGTGTTTTAACTGGCCAAATATGACTATATGAGTAGGGACATTGATATTGTAATAGAAAGATGCAACATATGTAAAACATTTCGACCCGCTATCGTACACCGTATGCTGGACTGGGCCTTCGCTATCAAAAAGTTGGTTGCAACACATTAGAATTCAGGGGAAGAAACATCATTGTCGACTATTGTTCAAAATGGTTTGTTATAAAAAAGTAGCGCAGAAGTCAGCCAGATGTGTAGTGCAGGCAATAAAAGAAAGGTTATTTGTGGATGGGATACCGGAGGAAGTCATTTGCAATAACCAACCAATTCAATTATTTTAAACTCTAGTGCACAGCTAGCAAGAGAGACCTCTATTTGACTCTCTTAGAATACAGAACCACAAAAGTGGCGCATTTAAATTCTACATCCTCACAATTCTTTATGAGTCAAGTATTGCGAACTAAACTTCCTATCGCGAAACATTAGCTTCAACTTAATGTAATAGGCAAAGTGAATTGTAATAGAGTTTAGCAGCTCTAGAGCAACCAAAAGAAATTCTACGATGGGTTATCGAAGCGAAAAGAATTGGATGTACATATGTAACTCCATGGGATGATTAAGTTTATAGAAAAGGATTAGGCTGGGAACCAACGAAGATGGAGGCAAAAAGTAAAACCCCAAGTTTGTATGCGTTATGCACTGAAAACAATTTAATCATAAGGAGAAACTCCGAATATTTGAGTAGGTCGTATAACACATCCAAATTAAAAAGTTAAGGATGTGGGGAAGAAATCTTAGACAAAAGCAATCAAGATTTCCACAGTCCAAAGCAAACGACAGATTAGCCAGAGTGTGAAGTGGATAATTCAAACCCGTCATTACTTCTTGTCGCACAGTGAGACTACTACCAAACTTTATTAAAAAAAAAACACATTTTTTAAATGCATATATATATTTTTTTTTTTTTTTTTCATTTTTGAATAAAATTAAATTCATACGTAACTATGAATTCTCGTTTAAAATTACCGTAGTTCATAAGCAAAAGAAATACATGCATTCAGAGTTACTTGAATAGAAAGCTTTTTTTTTCAGTTTTCGTAGTAGTGTCTGTCAAAGTAAACTTTCGAATCAGATTATCGAGATTTTTGAAAGTTATAAATACCTAGCATCGACAGCCATTTGGTTTGGGACAACCAAATCGACAAACTTCGCTCAGATCGCAAAAAGGCGCTGTTCTCTGTACCATTTGGGGAATTATTCGAGGCTTCAGGGCCAGAAGCAAGTTACCTATGCACTAATCGAATCAAAATTGAGGTAAATAAGCTACAAAAACTTCAAAACACGCGTTCTAAATATGGTCAATAGAAGATATCCATCAAGCACATACAGAGAAAACTCGATGAAGATACTTACAGTTAAACAAATTTTAAATTTTCAATACTTAGAACATTATGATGACACCCGATGGAAAAGACCAACTGACCATTAAAACAACACGAGAAGACGGTAGGTATGCTTCAAACACCATTATGCAGCAACAACTACGGCAGAAGACAACTGAACCATAGCGTTCCAACTGTGTTTAATGAACTTCGCTCAAACTTAAAAAATATTATAAATATCAAAACCCACAAAAAGCGCTTAAAAGTTTTTTTTTTCCGAAGTATAACTTTTCGTATATTTTCCTTATATTTTAATTACACTGAGTTACAAAAAAAGTGGCGCACCTTGGTATTTCGCAATTACGTCAAGTAAGTTGGAAAAAAAAAGATTTTTTCAATACAGTTTTGTTTATTAATATAAAAATACATATTTACATTTTTATTATTATTTTTTTTAACGAGTCCTTGTTCCTGTAATAGTGTGTATTGTCTCCCCGAACATCTAACAAACCAGATATTTGCCGAGGCATACATTGGATTAAATTTGACGATGGTCCAAATTGTCCCATTCCTCGATCAGAGCAGATCTCAGGACGCTGAGTGTCTCTGGAAGGGCAGGTCGTATCCCAATCTTGTTCTCCAGCTGGTCCCAAACGTGTTCAATGGAATTCATGTCCGAGCTCATAGCAGGCCAAGCCATCACGTCGATTTTCACTTCCTGCAAATATTCGGTAACGCACCTGGCGACGTGTTGTCTAGCATTGTCTTGCATCAGCAAGAAGTTTTCCTCCATAAATGGTGCGAATAGAACCACATATTCCTCCACAATGTTGGTGATATAATACGTAGAGGTCACTGATCCTTCCATCATGCATAGCTCGGTTTTCCCGCGCATGAAAATTTCTGCGCACACCATGACGGAACCGATTTAAAAATGTTCCCGCTAGGCAACTGTTTCCGAAGAGTATCTCTCATCTTATCATTCCCGCACTCTGCTACGTCCATCTGTTGAGCGGAGACAAAACCTGGAGTTATCAGTGGAAAGGACTCTACCCCAGTCAGCCTCTGTCCAATCCTGGTGAAGATTAGCAAATTCAAGTCGACGTCGCTTTTGTTATACCGTGAGTCTCGGTACACGAGCAGGTCTTCTTGCTCTCAGGCCACTGTCTACTAATCGCCTCCTCACCGTTTGAGCATTCACAACTGTCCCTCTAACAGTTCGAAGTCTGTGAGCCAGCTCAACTGCTGTTTAGAGACGATTCCGAAGACTTAAAATCACCACATATTGGTCACCCTTGGAGTAGTTATTCCGGGGCGATCTGTTCTTTGACGCCGTTTATAGGAGTTGGTCTCCGTGTACCTTTAATGGCTTTTTTAACGGTTTCTCCGTTTTTTTTATCATAATATCTGCATAGCGCACGCCCCCCAACATGACTTCAAAATTAATAAAAAAAAGTGATGCTTTTTAGATCGATGACTTTACTAATGGTGGCCTAAGGGTGGTGATGCGGAATATATGGGAACACAAGCGTTCTGACTTTAGTCTCTCACTATCAACTCCTACTCTACACCTAAACGTTGGTGGCTACTGGCTACCTAGTACTTCGGCTGGATATTGGGGAACCAACCACTTTGGAAGGTCGTTGCTGTAGCAAACGAGAGAGTGGGGAGGAGTGTTTTCTCACCAAAGCACTTTCTCTTGATCTGGACGGCAGCGGACGAACTATCTAGTGTAATCCCTCTATGAGGTGCTATGACTTATTCGAATCCCAGGTCTACAGGGATCTGCAACACTGAGCCAGGGTTTGGAAAAGCGTTGGTGGCGGATGAACCCTTAATGGGCCAACGGTAGCACTCATATCCCCGAAGTGGGTTACTGACTCCGGAAAATCCGACCCCTCGTCCTAGGGGTATAAAAGGGAACTGGTTCTCCAGGTTGGGAGTTGTGCGTAGGGGTAACTTCCCGACCACGGAAAAATAAAAAATAGTTCCAAAACTAAAACAAGCCTTGGATATGGATGGACTTACTGTTGGCGACCGCAGCAATCGAAATAAGGACAACGACCTTCGAATCTGCACGTGGTTCGGACCCTTAACAGACCGCGTGCAGCCGAAGAATTAGCAGAGGCCCTAGACTGCTATAAGGCAGACATCCAGCAAGTGCGATGGGATGGACCGGGCAAAAAGAGGATGAAAAACTGTGACATCTATCACGGTGATTGCTATGGAGACCAGAAACAGCGCTTGTTCGGATGTGGATTTGTCATAAGCGGCAGACTTAGGCAAGAAGTCTTAAGCCTTCGACACGTGAGCAAACGACTTATGACAATCCGCATCAAGGCTAAATTCGCCAACATAAGCCTTATATGCGCTCATACCCCCACAGAAGACAAGGACGACGCCACCAAAGAATATTTCTACGAGCTCCTCGACAAAACTTACGAGCAATGTCCTAAATATGACGTTAAAATCGTTCTGGCCGATTTTAACGCCAAGATAGAAAAGGAGGACATCTTTGGTAGGACGATTGGTAAGCACAGCCTCCACGACATCACGTCCGGAAACTGACTTAGGCTTATTGACTTCTCTGCGGGGCGAAACGTCACTATAGCAAGCACACGGTTTCCTCGTAATGCATGCCTCCAGTATTCTGGATGTCTGAACCTTCCGAGCAACCAACATCGACTCGGATCATTACCTTGTTACAGCCACGGTACGAATGCGGATATCCTTAATGTCACAACAAAGAAGAAATACTGTGAGAAAATATAATGTTGAAAAGCTGCAATTGCAAGAGATCACCAAAACCTTTGCCGATCGCGTATCCCGAAATCTCACTACGACTCCTATGCCGCCAGCATTAAATGCCGAGGACCAATGGCAACACTGCCAACATGCCATCAGAAGTGCTGCAACTGATGTGCAAGCAAATGCAGCTAACAAGAGGCATACAAAGCGGCGCTGCAAAGAAGGACGAGAGCAACTCGTAAGCAAAAGAGACGGGAAGAACATCGGCTTCTCCGAAAGAAGAAAAAAGAAGATATTGAGGGATTATACTCCAGGAATAATGTACCAACAGGTAAAAAGAACGTGTCAGGCCAACAAGACCCGTACAGAAACCTATAGAGATGAAGAAGGAAACCTCGTAGTACTCTACTACGTCAGTGCGGAGAATATGGAAAAAGTTCTTCTGCACACTGTATAACGCCGACGAAGACCAACATCTCGATGTCAGGCAGAATGAACCATTCAACATAGAAGGTGATAGCCAAAACGAAGTGAGGAAAGCAATATCCAAACTTAAATCCAACAAGGCTGCTGGACCTGACGGCTTACCAGCCGAGCTGTTCAAAGCAGCTGGAAATGACTTAGTAGAGAGCATACACCAACTCATTTCTAAAATTTGGTTAGATGAATGTATGCCTGATGAATGGAATCTCAGCACCGTTTGCCCGATTCACAAGAAAGGAAACCCCCTCAATTGCGCCAATTACAGAGGTATCAGTCTCCTCAACATCGCGTACAAGATCATATCTGCCATATTCTGTGAACGTCTGAAATCCTTCGTCAACAACCTAATTGGTCTCTATCAGTGCGGTTTCAGACCAGGAAAGTCTATAATCGATCAGATCTTCACACTTTGGCAGATCCTGACGAAAACTCAAGAAGTCCAAATCGGTACCCACCATCATCGATTTTAAGGCCGCATATGACAGCATTTATAGAGACGAGAAGTGTTTTTAGCTTATTAACGACGGCCAAAGCAAAGCTTAGAACTGGCTTTGAACTCCAATAATTTACTCAGAGTTAGTTTTCAACTCATTTAACATGCGTGTCCGCCATACTGCACGTTCCGTAGATTAAATTATATCTGCTAAAAGCCTTTTCCAGTGCAAGTCCCTATCTATTTGCTTGGATATGACTACATGGTAAAATAAATTTTCTGGTTAATTCGTTGCCAACGGCTACACAAAGTCAAAAACAAAATTTACCACCACATCAAATTTTGAACTGCCTAAAATCTACCACACTCTTCGCTCTCTAAACACGTTAACCACAAAAACTTGCTGGCAATTTTATCGATCGAACGGGTGATACATTTCAGGGACATGCATTATCTATTTGAGAACATTACTCGTTTGTGTGGGCCTGGGCACTGTAATAGTTAGAGGTGTCGGCCTCTCTAAACAACCCACATACACTTTTATAGCATAAACCACAAAACCACATACTGGCGGAAATATAATTAAAGGACTCTGGTCTAGTGCGACCAGATACAAAAGTGCACACACGTCGAACATGACTTAAGGCCTATGGCAGTAGTCTACTTGACAATTTGTTTCCTTGTTTTGTCATTCATTTATTTATAAATATGACGAACTTGTACTGGTACAAGCGAAGTGACCGTAAATTTACAAAATGATTCACGAATACATACTAGGAAACAAATTAAGGAACTGATAGGAAAAGAAAAAAAAAACAATAATTTGATTCACCCCCGATAATAATTATCTTCGGTAGTGATTGCTGTAATAGGTATGATAAGACTACAAGGAAACAGCTGTATGAGGGAGGCAATTATTTCAATGTGCACCGACATTCTCGAAGTTCACGATAAGAAGTCTTATCTAAAGCTTCACGAATCGATTAATAGCACAAAATGTTGTACTTATTGGACGAGAAGGAGGTTATATTTTATGCGAGGGCAATAACATAATTGGCGATTCCACAGCGAAAATACACTGCGACATTCCATCCAATTCGTTTAAACGATTGTGCGGATTTCTTTTCCGTCGCAAATAAACAACCGAAAATGCTGCAATAAAGCCAGACCACAGGGGGATGCTATTAAAATCCGCCAAGCCAAGACGAGTGCATGCACCTCTTGGAAGAAGGGAAAAACGTCACATTTTGGGGAAATAAATTCCATCTACGACGCATATTGAATCATAAAGTACAAGAATGGTGTGGTGCTCATATACAAGTACATAATAGTAGCCTTCTTGTCTGTGCGACTATTTTTAGGGCAAGGATTTACTTTGTATTCTTTCCAGGTAATTTTTCATTTACAATAAACAAAGCCCATTGTGCAAGAGTGCGGTGAGGTGGCGGTGATTGCAGATTATTAAGGTAAACCTTGAGAGTGTCCCAGGAGACAAGAATATTTTGTTGCGCGTGGATGTGCCATGGCCACTAGTGCAATCAGAAATCGATACTTTGATGGTTATGATGGGCTCCTCCACAATACCATTCCTATTGTGGGTTTATTGTTACTATCTCGGATGATTACGGCTGAGTCCTGTTTTTAGCCTGTCTTGTAATCAGGTTATGTGAGATGTGTAATTTGTAGACAATTCTAACAAAATACTTTTGAATCTTAATAACAATAGTGCTTTCAACAACATTAATAGTACTTAAGTACGACCTTTTGGTTGAGAGAAAATGTGGAAAAACTACTTCTGCAGACTGTATAACGGCGAGAAAGACCAACATCCCCCTGTCAGGCAAAATGAACCATTCCTAGACGATGATTGATAGCCAACATTTCCATCCACCTGACTAAAAGAAAGTGAGATAGCAATATTGAAGCTTAAATCCTGCCCTAAGTAACAACTAGATGAAAAATTCAAGCTGGCTTCTTGGGAGGAGCTGCTTGTCATCGAGCCGACACGTCGTTGATCTTTTTTTTAAAAGTTTTAACAGTTTTAAAATATTATTCTGAAATTATAACTTATATAATTGTAAACTAGCCTCAAACATGTGTGGCGATTACATCCTTGTCTTCCTTGGTACATATATTTTTTTATACCTTTGTCCCTTTTCGTCAAATGGACCTAAGTGTCAACCATTAAGTCTGGCGGTCATTGCTAGATCACATTTTCGGACGAGTAGATGCCCACTGATATTAAATTAACAATAAAGGAAAAGGTTTGAAAATAATAAAGCATATTCTATGTACCAAGGTTTTTACATAAATATAATATTTCATTAGGTAGCCAAAAGGTTGTAATCACCGCACAACTCCTACTCTACACCTCCGCGTTGGTAGCTACTAGGTGCCTAGTACCTCGGCTGGAGATTGGGTAACCAACCACTTTGGAAGGTCGTTGGTGGTAGCAAACGAGAGAGCGGGGAGGAGTGTTTTCTCACTAAGGCATATCCTCTTGATCTGGACGGCAGCGGACGAATTGTCCAGACGTAATCAACGGTGGCGCCCAGCCAGTTCCAGTCAGGCCGAGCTTTCTAGTTTAATCCCAATATGAGCTGCTTTAACTTATTCGGATCTCAGGTCTATAGGGATCTCTAACACTGAGCCAGGGTGTTGGAAAAGAGTTTGTGGCGGATAAGCCCTTAATGGGCCAACGGCAGCACTCATATCCCCGAAGTGGGTTACTGACTCCGGATAATTCCGGCCCCTCGTCCTAGGGGTATAAAAGGGAACTGGTTCTCCAGGTTGGGGGTTGTGCGTAGGGATAACTTTCCGACCACGGAAAACAAAATTAGTTCCGAAACCTAAACAAGCCTAGGATATGGATGGACTCACTGTTGATAACCCCAGCAATCGAAATAACAACGACCTTTGGATCAGCACGTGGAATGTTCGGGCCCTTAATGTTCGGACCTCGCTGCAGGGCGAAACGTCACTATAGCAAGCACACGGTTTCCTCATCTCAATATCCACAAGCACAAGGGTACATGGCGGTCTCCTGATCATCAAACGGTCAACCAAATTGATCATATTGCGATCGACGTAAGGCATGCCTCCAGTATTCTGGATGTCCGAACCTTCCGAGCAGCCAACATCGACTCGGATCATACCTTGTTGCAGCCACGGTATGAATGCGGATATCGCTATCGTCACAACAAAGAAGATACTGTGAGAAGATATAATGTTGAAAAGCTGCAATCGCAAGAGATCGCCAGAACCTTTGCCGAATGTGTATCCCGAAATCTCGCTACGACTCTTATGCCGACAGCATCAAATGCCGAGAACCAATGGCAACAAAGCAAAGCGGCGCTGCAAAGAAGGACGAGAGCAACTCGTAAGCTCTATGAGCAAAAGAGACGGGAGGAACATCGGTTTCTCCGAAAGAAGAAAAAAGATCACGAGAAGCGCGCGGTTGAAGATATTGAGAGATTATACTCCAGGAATAATGTACGGAAGTTTTACCAACAGGTAAAAAGAACGTGTCAGGCCAACAAGACCCATACAGAAGACTGTAGAGATGAAGAAGGAAACCTCGTGGTAGAGTCACAGTCGGCGCGGAGAATTTGGAAAAATTTCTTCTGCAAACTGTATAACGCCGATCTGACCAAAACGAAATGAGGATAGCAATATCCAAACTTAAATCCAACAAGGCTGCTGTACCTGACGGCTTATCAGCTGAGCTGTTCAAAACAGCGGGAAATGACCTGGTAGAGAGCATACACCAACTCATTTCTAAAATTTGGTCTGATGAATGTATGCCTGATGAATGGAACCTCAGCACCGTTTGCCCAATCCATAAGAAAGGAGACCCCTCAATTGCGCCATCTACAGAGATGTCAGTCTCCTCAACATCGCGTATAAGATCCTATCTGCCATATTGTGTGAATGTCTGAAACCCTTCGTCAACAACCTTATTGGGCCCTATCAGTGTGCTTTCAGACCAGGAAAGTCCGCAATCGATTAAATTTTCACACTTCAGCATATCCTGGAAAAAATTTAAGATGCCCAAATCGATACCCACCATCTTTTCATCGATTTTAATGCCGCATATGACAATTGGTAGAACACAGCGGCCTTTCACCGGTGCGTTCGCTGGTATTGCAACGGAAGCTGCCAAAATGGGTCTAGCGGTAAATAAGCAAAACCAAGTATATGCTGCCATCAAGAAGGGACACTCAACATCGACGAATTGGACAGAGCGTCAGAATCGACAGCTATAACTTTGAGGTAGTAAGGGACTTTGTCTACCTTGGCTCTGCTATTTATTCTGACAATAACATCTCGGCAGAAATAAAACGAAGAATAACTCTTGCCAATCCCTGTTTCTTTGGGCTGAGAAGGCAATTCCTGAACAGAAATCATTGAACAAAGAGATATTAAACTTTCCCGGCACTTTCCAGGTGCCTACAAGCTATTTCCCGCATATTGTTACATTTTCACGCACATTTGTTAGAAATCCGTCTATTCACCCTTGAATCCGTCTATTCACCAAAAAAATCCGTCTATTCACCCCTAAACACAACAACAAAGGGTCAATTTCACAACAACAACGCGTGAATTTGACGGGCGATGACAACCGAATTATAAATTCATGGAAGGAGCGGGAAAGTATTTTGGGGCTGTTCGTTAGATTTAAAAAATATTTAAATTTGAATTCTCCGTTAAAAGACAAAAAGAATTTAAATTTCATTGGTTGACCGAGAATGTAAAAACCAAAAACTATGTTTTAAGATTCATTCTTGATTAAATCTTCTTAAAATCGTGAAAAGAAGAAAAATGCCATTAAGCAAATTGGGAACCGATTGAAACAATTGTTAAGATATTAAAAAGAGTAGAAATTGATTTGAATTTTTATAAATATGTACATGTTTCAATATTTGAAATTATCGCAAATAACTTTTGTTAAAAGTTTTGGATAAATTGTGTACTACCTTCTTTAAAATTGTAACAATTGGATGAATACAATTGGATTAAACACTGATTTTCATGTAATTAGAAAAAATATTTAATGGCACAAAAAAGGTCTCAGATAAAGTAGGAAATCAGTAGTACGACTTGTTTTTAGTGTAAATTCTGTTTATAACAAGTTCATGTTTACATTTTTATTTCCGGCTTCGATAATATTTTATTAAAGTTCGGTTGATTTTACAAATTATTTATTTTCTAGGTTGCCGATAAAATATGTTAACTCATCATTAGAATTAATTTAAGCATTATTTTTTGGAAATTGTATTCAATTCTCAAGAAATAATGTCAATTCCTTAAGTAAAATTTATTTTTTGTCTGAGAAAATTTAATTGAAAAGTAAATAACATTATTAAGGACAAGAAAAAGGAAGGTGAGCGAGTTACCGATGGGTCTTCAACCAATAAATTACAGTGCAGCCTCGCTGCATAAGGCTGTGTCCGGACTAGCCTGGCTGTACTTTGTTAGACAATTAGAAATTTATTTTCCATTTGTAACTATTTAATTTTCCTTTATATAATGTATTTTCTAATGTCAAAAGCATAACGTGTGCCTTGAAGTGAACACTGGATCAGAACCAGTCCAAAAAAATTTATAAGCGTAAAACTTAACAAAAACATTACCATCACTTACATCAACGAGCTAAATTCGATCGTTTTGCAATTGTCCTACTTTTGTCAAGTACTAATGTTTGTTTATTAAAATGATTTATATTTTCCCTTTAGCGGAGCTACCAACATTTCATATACATACGTACATATGTTTTCCTAAAGTTTCTAACTCGAGATGAAACTTATACATATTTTCATTTATTAAACGAGAATGAAATGACCGACATTTAACGATTCTGTTAATACATATTTATCTATTTCGTAATATATATATATTTCCATTAAATCAAAATTCACTGAAAAATAAAATCAGTTTGACTAAAAAATAATTTCTTATTTAAGAAAAACAGTCGTTTTGATGTTATTCAATTCGAAAAACAATAATTATTTTAAATTGAATTTTTGAATTTAATTTTCTCGTTTCCTTTTGATTTTCCAGTATTCTTTCCAATGCACAATATTTCTAGTAAATTTTAGTTGAATGCTTCCGTTTTAGGCGAACATATCCGCTGGCGTACTTACTCCACCACTAGGGATTGTCGTTGCCAATGACTGACAATAAGACTTTTTGGCAGAAAGTCATTAAAATTGATTGTTTCACCATAGCTTATGATGGGATACATTCAGGCAAAACTATTTTTCAGTGCTGACATCTATTGGTTCTAGTTTAGACATGCACCAAAGGTTTTTGAAAATGCTCACACGTATTCACAGACGAGGAGCAAATTACAACAAAAGCAATGTAAACAAATGGGTTTTGAAAGGAAGGAGGGGTAAAGGTTTAATATCTCTTTACTCAATGATTTCTGTTCCTGAACAACTAAGGAAATACTTTCCTAATGTTCCTCGACATTGTTTATAAGCTCTCTTTTGTTGCTATGGTTACTATTTTTAGGCACGTTTTAGTCTCTTCTCACAATTTTTCAATTGGATTGAGATCTGGTAAGTACAGTGGTGTTTCGGATTGTTTTTACTTGCACCTATACCTATAGGGCAAGTATTGGTTTCGTGAAAAATTTCGAACTCGAGATTTTAATCCAACTTGACATTACTATGATGGAGAAGTCCAAAAAAGTGGGTCCGCCAATTCCGTCTGTCTGTCTGCCTGTATATTCAACTACAGCCTAAACGGCTGGACGGATTTGCTTTACACTTCATATCTGAGGTCTGTGGGATGATCCCTAGAGACGAAATTGGAATTTTCCCTCAAAAATAAGGGTACTTTACTTAAGGCCGATTTCACTAAAAATGGATTTTCTCGAAAACGGCTCTAACGATTTTCATAAAATTTCATATATGAGTTAGTTTGGGCATAATGTATTAGATGGCATACCACGTTTTGCACGAAAAAAAAACTGGCTGTTTCTAGCCTATTTCTTCAGCGATTGGGCTTAAAAGCAATATCTGAGGTTGGTATGATAAATGCAAATATATGGCAAACCAAGTCTTGGAACTGCCTCGCCTACTTTTAAAAAAAATTACTTTTTACTAGAAATCGAAAAAAATTGTTTAAACATAATTCATAGGCTTTGAAAATCTCTATAATTAGCCTTAACATCATATATGGCCACGCCCACTTTTTTATGGCGTTTTTACAAAAAAAAACTTGAATTTCAGTGCTTATACGATTGTAAACTTATAGCATTAAGGTGCAAGTACGTACGACCCAGTCGTGCACTTTATTTTACATTATACAGCGACCATTTGCGTACAACGTGTGAAGTATGCTTCGGATCGTTAATCAGTTGGAAGTAGAACATGGAAGGAAAATTAAATATTTCCGCCAATTTGCGCAAATTTATTTTAAAAATATTAAGATAGGTATTTCCTTTTGTACATTACCATCTCGATAAACTCAAAATTCTACGTACCACTAGCAGCTATGAAAGCCCACGATGTAACACAATATACTAACTACTACTACTACCTACTATTATATTTAAAATAAAAGGGCAACTAAATTATAATCTCGGATGATTGCGAGCGTTGGGGCAGTAATAATATCCAAGGTGTTGTCTGGGATTTGAACTAACCATAACATACGTAGAGAATTGAAAAGGATTTAGCTTAGACGACATTTATGCTTAGCTCCCATGTGTGAATTAAACCAATTTAATAATTCATTTCCATTCCACATGGGAGTGAAATTTTCTTAAAAACCAGTTCAATCAGCTTGTAAAAAGTCGAATTGCAGTTATAAGATTTAACTCCTGCATCTGTTAAAACTGTTTGCCGCGATCAATGTATCAATGATGATAGTTAGTGTAAAGATTAAATTTTGTTCAAATAGCTTTTGTTGGCTTCCATCAACAACATTTAATTATAATTAGCAAGGATACCTCTTCCAACCCAGTCTTTAAGTCTTCAGCAGAACTTAATACCTCTTAGAAATGAGATACAGAAAGAATTTAGTTTCAAACCTTTTGTGGTAGTTTTAGAGTTCCATTTATCTATCAAATAGCTTTTGTTCGCTTCCATCAACAACATTTAATTATAATTAGCAAGGATACCTCTTCCAACCCAGTCTTTAGGTCTTCAGCAGAACTTAATACCTTTTTGAAATGAGATGAAGAAAGGATTTAATTTCAAACCTTTTGTGGTAGTTTTAGAGTTCCATTTATCTATGAAGAATATGTGCTTTTCGAAGCGATAACGGTCTCTACCAAATTTCTTCATATCACTTTATCGACGTCGTGGTCCTACTTCTTAACTATTTAGTCAAAGACAGCATTTGTAGAAGATCAACTTTATTAGATCGCAGTTGAAACAGAACTTACTCTCTTATTCTAATTACTTAACCTATTTTACATTACTGAATATGTGTGTGTGAGACCGATATGTGCTTCGAAGGCATTTTAATAAAAGTACTTCGATCGCCACACTCATGCATAGTGTTCTTATGGTGCCCATATTTAACTAAATTCAATCTTCAGAAAATGTAATATTGTCATTATAAATAGAAAAACAGCATCAAAACGCTTGATCATTATCTTAGAAATCCAAACGCTTATAAAAACACACAGAAAAGATACAATTCGTCTGGAACGGATCGTATGATACCCTATCCTCCTTTCTATAAGGTGGGAGTGGCCAAATTGCATTTTGTACTCAAATATGGCTATAACGTCGAATGTTAAAGGATGTGACATGTAAAATTTCATCAAAATCGATTTTTTGATGAACACGCCGCAAAAAGTGGACGTGGCCAAAACTTTTGTATGAGTGAATTGTAGGGAACGCCTAAATATTTTGGCTTACCAAAATTTTTCAGTTTCATATAATTTAGTGAAGTTATGAAAAAGTGGGCGTGGCAGTAAGCGGATTTAACAAAATTTTACACTTGTACTGTATCTTTTTCTCAGAAGCTCAGATATTAAATTTCATCGTCATAGTTCAAAATTTAAGTCCCAAAAAGCGGTGACATACGGACGGATGGACGGACGGTCATCGGTCAATCGATTTCGCTATTGATGCTGATCACGAATATATATACTTTATAGGGTCTATCCCGATTATTTCTCTATGTTACAAACTATGTGTTAAACTTAATATACCCTTAGGACAGGGTATAAAAATATACCTTTCGGAACTGTCATTATTGAAAAGTTATAGGGGCCTACCATTCAAAAGTAATAATTCACAATCACCCCTATCGGGAATAATATTTCCCGCGGAATGTTTTCCTTTTTCGAAAAATAGGTATCATGAATAATCTTTAAAAGGGAACAAAAAATTCCGTCGGAGAAATAGGTATCGGGAAAAATTCTTATTCAGTTTTTTTCCCCCGAATTTTTCCGTTGCCTTTTTGTCGGTGAACTTAAACGAAAAAGGAACAATGTCAGGAAGAACTTTCTATATTTATACCTAACGTTCCCATATTTGTTTCGCTAAAATACAGGATAAATTGGAAAATATATGTCATTTATCGGGATTAAAAAAAAAAAAACCTACAGAAAAGTTACAATCCGTCTGGAACGGATTGTATGATACCCTATCCTCCTTCCTATAAAGTGGGCGTGGCCAAATTGCATTTTGTACTCAAATATGGCTACAACGTCGAACGTTTGAGGCCATGCCCACTTTTTGCGGGCGTTTTCATCAAAAACCCGATTTTGATTAAATTTTATATGTAACATCCTCATACGTTCGACGTTATCGTCGTATTTCAGTACAAAATGCAATATGGCCACGCCCACTTTATAGGGGCTACATAGAAAGGAGGATAGGGTATCATACAATCCGTTACAATCTGTCTGTAACTGTCTGTAGCTTTTCTGTATGTTTTTTTCATACCTTATTTTTAATTTTATAATTAATTTATAAATCTTCAACCTCTTCCGAATACTTTAAACTTGTTTGGATTTTTTATATCCTATCCTAAGGGTATATTAAGTTTGATACATAGTTTGTAACACAGAGAAATAATCGAGATATACCCTATAAAGTACATATATTCATGATCAGTATCAATAGCGAAAACGATTAAGCCATGTCCGTCCGACCGTCACCGCTTTTTGGGCCTTAAATTTTGAGCTAGGACGATGAAATTTAGTATCTGGGCTTCTGAGAAAAAGATGCAGTGCAAGTGTAAATTTTTTTTAAATCCGCTTACTGCCACGCCCACTTTTTCATAACTTCACTAAATTATATGAAACCGAAAAAATTTGTTAAGACCAAATATTTAGCTATTCAGATTTCCTACAATTCACCCATACAACAGTTTTGGCCACGCCCACTTTTTGGGGGCGTTTTCATCAAAAAACAAAAGTTGATTTTACATGCAACATACTCAAACGTTCGAAGTTATCATCGTAATTCAGTAAAGAAAAGATCCGTTCCAGACGGATTGTAGCTTTTCTGTATGTTTTATGTTATGTTACGCTTTTCAGAGCATCTTTTGAAAATATATTTTCATATAAACGAAAGCCTATTCTTCATTTCTCCTCCAATCCACGTTGAACTAAGGGTTCCGTAAACTGGAGTTACTTTGCGCCAGCGGGTGTAAATTTGCGCCACTGTCATAAAGAGTTTAATATTTGTTTCATGTTTAGATACGTTGAGTATTCCGCGCCGACCTACATAACTACAAAATAACACAATGTATGCGTGTTTTTAAAATCATGTGCAGCTGCGTGTCTTCGTTTATTTTTCAGTGAGCCGTGGTGTTTTGAAGTGAGACCATTAGATTGTGCTTTTTTTGTAGTGGAAAATTTGAGGTGTCGAGCTGTGTGTTTCAAAGTATACAAAGTAAGTGTTTATGTACCAGTTAAGATGTCATTTTGTCTTTAAATTTTATATAAAGTTAACCTTCTTGGTCTTAAAGTATATTTATAAAATTATTTTTTGTGAAACCATCCAATTTTTCGTCATTTTGGGGCAACTTTGCACTGGGTAACTTTGCACCGAATCAAAGTTGCCCCAAAATATGTTTTTGTATCTATCACCCTTATTATCGTTGTCGTCTGGCGAAAACGACTGGCGACATCTG
This sequence comes from Xylota sylvarum, assembly GCA_905220385.1. NCBI lineage: Eukaryota > Metazoa > Arthropoda > Insecta > Diptera > Syrphidae > Xylota > Xylota sylvarum. The sequence goes on from LR999959.1 coordinate 41,335,664, forward strand.
TAGAGTCGACGCGTTTGAATTTCACATTGCGTAACTAAAACGACACGACTCTCTGAACACTTATATTCCACATACATTCCACACACTGCACACATGTCGACGAATTTATATTTTTCGTGTGACTTGGTGGAAAATATTTAAAGAATTGGTTGAAAATGAATGAAATGTTGAAATTAATCTGGGACTAGATGATGATTCAGCGGGTGCTAATGAAACAGGTTTTATTAACGGAGACGATGGTGACTTAGGTTGAACTTGCAGTCTAGATGTATTTAGAGAAATGGCATTTAGGAAAATGGCAGTTGTGTTTATTAAGCCATCGTAGGAAATAATTTCCTCCAAGTCAGATACACAACTGTTTCTGACAATACTCTCTTCCTCCTATTACCTGACTTTCTTTTTATTGTGCTTTATATTTGGCTTCTCTCCAAAGCTACATACAAGATTAATTACAAATACATAAATGCGTGTGCACCAAATTTCCAAACAAATTTGCCATTTGCCAAGATAATTCAGTGAAAAGATATGCCGTTCCAATGGCGATTAACATCACTTTTGTTAGTCCCTTTGTAAATGATTTTGCGAAAAGGATGTTTTTGAATTTCATGCAATAATTGTTGAAATTGTCTTTTATTTGTTATCTTCATTCTGAAAAAACTATAACTGACATGTATTCTTTCATTTCGTCAGTTAAACATTAAATACACATACTTTTCTTCAACAAATAATCACACAGTCGTCCGCAAAATTATCGACGACAAAAATACATCATTTCCATGACAAACGTCGTCACAAAACGTCTCAGACAATACCGACGATCGTCGCCGAAAAATACCATCCATATACTTTGACATTTCAGACGAATGTTGTCGATCGGCGCCGGGACAAATGTCGTTCATTTGTCATCGCCAATGCCAAACAGTCGCGTCGTTTTTTTTTAGAGTCGTAGACGACGACGACAATAAGGGTGTATATTATTTTAAGTTGCACCTAATACCATGTTCCCACCAAACGAAATCGCGAGGTTTCGTCAAATCTCTCCAAACCTCCGAGGTTTCGCTATACATTATCGGGTTTTCGAAATCACTTTGAAATCTCAAAGAGCTAATATTTTCAAAAGAAATAATTTTTTTCAGCAAACGGAAAAGAAAAAAATATGAAAAACGAAGATTGTTGACAATCAAAATTGGCATTTGAAATGACTTCAGATTGACATTTGAAATGATTTCAAATTGGTGGGAACGTAGCTCGTGGTTTCGGTTTGGTGGGAACGTAGCATAAGGTAGTAATCGTTCTTACCTTCTTGTCACAGAAATGCCCAGGAAATATACCAGGCCCTTGGGGACAAGACGGTAAACAAATTACACAGCCGAAACCCTAGCAAATTGTTTGGACGAAATAAAAGCAGTTTTGTTTTTTGTATTATAAAATTTTAATTTATTTTTTCACAGAAATGATCTTTGGAGTAATGTTAATAAGGCAAGCGAATATCTTTGCTCCAGCTCCTAAAAAAAAGCACAATGATAGAAAATTTCGAACGGAGCAAAGTAACCCCCTCCTTTGGACAAATTTGCGCCACTTTTCAACAAAATAAAAGTTTATTTACAGATACGTTCCTTAATGCCCTACGTATAAGATCTCTTTAAAACAATTAAAATTTGTTCTTATTTTTTATGAATAATTCAGCGATTTTAGGAAAAATTCAAAAAATCGGTGCAAAGTAACCCCAGTTTACGGTAGTTTTTGTGAACCAAAACTTCATCAACATGCTCCCTTTCTAAATCCTTTTGGTTAACTAATTCAAATGAGTAAAATCGAAGGCCTTTTTGGTGAGTGTTAAAGAATTAGACAGCTACCTACATCGGTTTATTTATCCAATCACACGGAAGAAATCTTCAAGAGCGAGCTATAAAAAATGCAAATGTATATGGATAAAGGCATTGTGTGCTTTCAATTAACATTGCTTCTACTAGCATTGCTTGTGGTAAACCGAAAGGATTCGACTTGTGTCGTAGATTTCTTATAATAGAAATTAAATCACTTTTTCTAAATTTCTCATCATCTTCAAATCCAAGCTGCGATCTTTAACATAAATATTATTCAATGTAATTTATTTTTATTGAATGCGTTACATTAACTTATTTTTTGTCAACAAACTCCTGTCAAAACATTCGAACATTACTTCGAATATAGTCCAGGGGAAATGCATTCCGATGGAAGTTTCCGGGAACAAAAAATATTCCAGGGAAACATTTTTCCCTCGAAATTCCCGATAGTGGTGAATATGATCGGTTGAAAAACCTAGAGCCTGGTTCTATATACATAGGCCCAATATATTTATTTTTTTTAATTTAATCAATAGTATGGGTAGACTTGATTTAATAGTATTGTAAATTTTCAATAGTATATTCACAAAAAATATACTAAAGATTATATTAAAGATGTTGCTCGAATATCGTTCCTGCATCGTTTCTGCATCGTTCTCGCAATGTATTCGTTTCGCTTTTTTAAACAACTTAGACTCTATTGTTTTAAAACAAAGTCACATTACTCGAAAAGCACGGAGTAAATTAAAATTTAAATGAGAATTTAATATTTCTTTTTTCTTTTAACCAGAACTGAGAACGTCACGTTAAATTTTTTATGTCAAAACAAAAAAAAAACTTAACGAAATGTTAAAATCAAACTAAACAATTAACGTATCAACTTTGCTAACACACGGTTCTTTGCAACATACTGTATTAACGTAATTTTTCCAATTCACGACAGATATACCCAGTGATTCATTGCAATGATTAATACAAAAAAAAAAACAACTCTAAATAATAAGCTGAACTCATTAAATATGTATTAGATATTCTATCCACGATAACTGTTTTCCTAGTAAAAAAAACGGCACCCCCACTACTGCTTAGATGTCAACTCAACAAAACTACCACGATAATTAATTCAAATAAATATTCACAATAAAAAACAATTAAAATTAACAAGACTGAAGCAGAGACATGAGCCTGTCATTCGATTTCAATTATATTTATAATTTCATTTAAAGTTCACATCAAGGTTAATTATGTATTCAGTTGAGTATATCATGAATAAAACGTTGACTTGAACCATTTAAGCGGCTGCTGCGTCTCATGGATTGATTTAAATACTCGTACTCTACTTTTATATTTGAGTTTATTGATTACAGCTGAGTTGTAATTGATTTAAGTGCTGACAGGTAACTTATGTAGATTACGTGCTCTCTAAAAAAATTAACACATACATAAGTATGTAGATGGTTGAACACCTATATGTATATCTGCACCGTTTTACTTGGTTGTCAGTGAAAATAATTCAATGATAATGACCATCGAATGTATCTATGCCCTCATATTTCCATACGCATTCAGTAAATTTGTATGAGTTATGGTTATCGTAAATGGGGTATTCGTATCTCATTGCTCATGAGATATCATTTCACGAACCCCGCACACACGGGGTTTTCCAATCAAATTGTTAATTAATATAAAATTCGATTTAGCTGAAGTGCAGGCACTTTCTTTCGATTAATTTCTGGTTATATTAAATTGCGATTTGATTGTTTATTTCATGGAACAATAATTGACTAAGTTCAACTATTTAGATAGCATATCCGGTTAGTTAACGTGTTGAAGTGAGTTTAAAGGTTTCAATTCTGTTGCAAAATTTAAATGAAAATCGGAAATTTTAATGCTTTCATAAGCTTTTAGTGGTTTTAGAGCAACCAGTCATAGCTTATTATTTTTAATCAATTAATATGAAATCCCACTGCAAACCTCATTAAGTAAAAGCAGACCAGGTGTGGGTACATCATAACTTGATTCTATTCTATTTTGTGAAATAGCTTTACTATGAAAGGTGACAAGTCATCTGTTGAATAAAATAATAATAAAATTTGCTAAATAGTTATACCGCAAAGGCTTTGGCGAGGTTACGAGGGTATTGAGGCAATACATCATTCACCAATTCATCGACAGGGGCTGAGTTACTCAGTACCTCTATCGATGATGCGATGACAGTATTAAAAGACCAGTTCAAGCAGAAGGGTCAGGAAAATATTTTTTGCTTTAATACATACAGCTCTGTGCAAAAAAAATAGCACCACCCAACTTAGAAGTCTTATGAAAGGAATATTTTAAAAGTCAATGCGGATTTGGATATTACTTTTTTTTAAATATTGAAAGTAAAGTAAAAGTAATTTAGAAACATAAAAATTCATTTATTATAACAAAAAATAAAAAAGTTATAAGCATATAAACAAAAAAAGATAAATTTTGAGGTGTGCAAAATAATAGCACCAAAAACAAAAATTCATAAGTAAAATAAAAATTTCCAAAAAATTGGAAGGTTTTTTAATTTTAAATTAAAGAAGAACCTTAATATTTGGGCTCATGACCTTTACTTTTAAGCACAGCGGCGCCACTTCTTGGAATGGAGTCGATTAATGCTTGAGTGGAATATCCCTCAGCCCAGCCAGCACAGCTTCCCACAACTGCAATGTATTTTCGGTTTTTTCTTAAACACGGCTTTCTTTACATCAGTCCAAAGATTTTCGATTGGGTTCAGGTCTGGAGACTGAACCGGTCATTCCATAACCGGGACCCTATTCCTTCTGAAAAATTCTTTGGCCAGTTTACTGGTATGCTTTGGGTCGTTGTCTTGTTGCAAGACCCACTTGAGAGGCATATTCCACTCTGCGTAAGGGAGCATGATCTCCCTCATAATGTCCACATAAACTCCACCGGTCATTACTGGTTTGATCCAAAATTTGGGACCAGTACCATAATAGGAAAAGCATCCACATACGTTGATTTTTGCGCCGCCGTGCTTAATCTCGTATTGTAATTTAAACTCCTGGTTTTTTTGGCCTTCGAACGAATGTTCTGCTTCCAGGAGTCCCAAATAAAACAATTTTAGACTCATCGGTCCATAAAATATTACGCCAGTTAGATAGTGTTCAATGCAAATGACAAGTTCAAAATTCAACATGGTGCTATTTTTTTGCACAGAGCTGTAGGTTGGACCATCTGCTGGTTTCTTTTTGAATCATGTTATTTTGACACTGACAGCTTTTATGCGCACAAAAAATTGCCAAACATTCAGTATAAAATTCTTCGAAACAAGACGAAGAACGTTGGAAAATATTGCTAAGTCACTTCCAAAGTGGATACTGTGTTGCCGAAACAGTGCGAATTTTGAAAAGAAATTTCGGTTGAAATAATACACCAACTGCAGATAGTGTACGCTTGGTGGACCCTCATTTGCTGGTTTCTTTTTGAATCATGTTATTTTGACACTGACAGCTTTTATGCGCACAAAAAATTGCCAAACATTCAGTATAAAATTCTTCGAAACAAGACGAAGAACGTTGGAAAATATTGCTAAGTCACTTCCAAAGTGGATACTGTGTTGCCGAAACAGTGCGAATTTTGAAAAGAAATTTCGGTTGAAATAATACACCAACTGCAGATAGTGTACGCTTGGTGGACCCTCATTTGGATTATTTTCCCAAAATCCTGGGAGCTGTCACTGACGAGCTTGGTGAAAGATTCCATCAGGATATTTATTCTTTGGACAAGCGTTATGAAGGCAAATTAAGACTAAATACGTTGACAGGAGCCGTGTTTTATTACCACCCATGATTCATATAAATCATTGGTTTGTACGCCTTACAACGATACGAGATCTTGGTTTTGATCAAGATCAATTTTTGTAATTTAAAAATAAGTTCAAGCTATTTCTCACTAGGATACACTTTCGTTCGTGAATATTGGTAAAATTTTCGACTATGGAGAAGCGCCCATGTTGCCAGATTAGAATACAAAATATTATTTGTAACAATAATATATTATTCAATAATTTGTATGTTCGAATATTAACATTCTGCTCAGTCATTATTCTCGTCATTCTCTCTCATATATCTGTTATTAAGTATTAACAATTAACTCCTTAAAACAAATTATCGCATCAAATTTTCATTTTCATCTGGACTGTTTTATTATCATCGTGAATCATGAATGATAATAAAACACGGCTAGAGTACTACTGGACACTAAAAAGAGACATTCTAGAAGCTAAATTTTCAATGAAATCATGAAATCTATTCTTGAGTACACTGAGCTTATAAATATAAATCTTGTCAACACTTTTTGGAAATAAATTTAACTGCGTCTTACAATAAAACCTTACGTGTCTTAAAAATATCAACGTGGTGATTCAAAATATGACAATAGAATTCGTATAACAAAAAAAAGTTTAAATTTTGTTAAATTGTTATTATCAATCGATGGCTTGGTCTCCACACGAGCCATAATGAAAGCATGCTATACAGCAAGCTATCAGTTGATAGCTAGTGGAGCGGGTGATGTACAGGGATCAACACTCTGCATAATCTGTGCAAATATTATCCATGCAGCATTTAAAAGTTACGTTAAGTTAAAAGGACGCGGACGACGTACGGAATACTTGAAAACACCACTCACCACTCTTTGACTTCCAACATGGTACCATGTTTTCTTTGAGGAACTCTTACAGCTTCTTAACGTTTACACGAACCACTTTAGGATCTTAAACGAAAATAGCACTATATTCAACTAATTGGGCTTCTTTGCCCTGCATTGATTTCAACGTCACAAGCAAAACCAGAATTCCAGAAACGTTAGGAAAACTGGGCGACTTGTTAACGGATTTGTAATAAAAATATACACAGATTGATCTAAAACAATATTTTGTTGCGTGGGTCTGAAAGTATTATTCAGAGTACGCCTAATGTAAACATAACGTCAATGATGTAAAATTAGTATAAAGCACATACAGTGGTGGCCACAGAATTAAAAACGAAAATTATTTAACAATCCTTGCAAGTATAACTTTTGTTCAGGAAATCTGTTAGAATTGATTAGTGATTTTATTAATAGTCCATAAAATAAAGTACGTTTTTAATAATTTAAATAAGGGTGGATATATAGGAAGAAAAAACTAAACTTTTATTTAACTCAAATTTTGAGTGGTACAATTTAAAACGGAAACGAAAAGTTATCATTTCATTGAAAATGTTCGACATAATATAAATGAAATATTAATATTTTGTAGGAAAGCCTTTGGGTTTGATCACGGCAGCCAATATTTTTTGCAGACTATCGACCAAAGTACGGCTTCTTGATGGTAGTATATCCTCCCAGACCTACTTAATATTTTGGAAAAGCTCGTCAGAATTCTTTTATTTTTAATTTTCTTTCGACCCCTGTCCATAAGTTTTCGATGTGATTCAAAGTTTTCGATGGACTTTGGGCCGGCCAATTCAAAACATTTGCTTTTGTATCCGCAAACCACTGCTTTACAATCTGTGAGGTGTGCTATGGATCGTTATCGTACTGGAAAACATAACTTAAAAAATAAGATTTCATGATATTTTGCATCATGCTTTTATAAACGTAGTGATTCATTCGACCATTTATCCGCACTAATAGACCAACACCATGGCAAGAGAATGCACACCAAACAATTATGTTTCCTCCTCTATGCTTAACAGTTTCAGGGTGTATTTTGGATCCAAATCTGCGTCTTAGGACATATGTAAACTTTAATGTCTAAAGCAAACAAGTTTAATTTAGATTCATTACTCCAAAGAATCTTTTACAAAAATTCTAACGGTTTGTCTTTGTGCATCTTACCTAATCGCTTCTTTAGATTCTTTTTGGACACATTCACGTAGATCGTGGTCTAAAAGTCCAAGCATTTTGGTTCTAGCTGATAGTTCTTGACCGATTTGAGGAGCAAAAATTATCTATATTTCTTCAGAAGTCAAGAAAGGATCAGCTTTCCTTATTCGACATATCAATCTGGCTCGTTTTGGAGTCGTTTTTCAGTCTATCGACGTTCGCTTGGGATTGTCAAAGCTGCCAGTCTTTTTATAAATCTTATCTTGTATTCCAAAAACACCAAAAACTATTTTCTTTTGACAGTTAAATCGTTTTGCTATGAAATCCATTGACTCGTTTTTATTTTGGTAGTACAGCGCGATACGTCTTCAAAGCTGTGGATTACAAGACTTATTTTTACCAATTTTATTACTGTATAATAGTTAATATCTATTGTAAAAACAATGAAAATAAAATGAAAACAATCAACTCACGTAGCTTAGAAAGCTAAATTTAAAACAAATTTGATAACTCTGCTGTGGTTTCTAATTGTATATCCAGCTGTAATTTCGACCACAAATGAACTTCATACAATTACGACGCGACGTTTGAAAACCAATCAAGTTCATACAAACACATGTAACAAAGACACATTCCAGCAATCAATAAATAACGGTACTAGCCAAGCCCAGTGAGACTGAAAAACAAAATACTGATATATGAAAAGTGTTTTAAGTTATTGTTTCTAATTGCATGGCCATTACTGTACACATGTAAGTAGTTTCTGCCAAAAGACAGTTCGTCTCTATGAAACAGTTTGGAACAGTCTACTTCTACGGAATCGACAATGCAAAAAGGATAACGGCAATCAGCAAGTGGAACAATATCAATATTTATCATCCGTCGAGGCAGATTGATAACTCAGCTTCTGTAGATCTATTTGAAGGTTGATAACTATTCATTTACTAAAAAGTTATTCCTTATGCTGCTAATCCGTTACTTCTATAAAAAAGTTTTGGTATAAGTGTGTTTCAAAGAGATTTTCTTCAATAAGTCACAGAAAGATAATTTAATCAAATGATATAAGAATTTGCATAAACAATTAAGCCATTTTCATGTTATTTAAATTTGTGTAATATGCCCCCACTCTACCCACAACCAGAAGTTCACTTTTATAGTTCACTGAACCAAAATAAAACCTGAACCTCTCTTTATAGCTGTTATAATAAAAAAAATCAATAAATTCAACTAGCAAACGTCAGCTCCAGTCACAACAGTCGTAATTTACATGTAGATTAAGATTTTAACATAAATATCATTTAACAAGTTTAACTTACGGAATTCCATTCGATATACATATACAAACCTACAATATTTCTTCCTCTCTAATGGATTCAAAAAATCGCACTTAATTTGCATTGACAGTCGTGTTCATCCCACGCGCAACACATCGGCTTTACATCGAGTGACAACCGCAAAAGAGGTTGCTCACATACTCATACACCCTACATATGCTTCACAGCTTGTCAGACTTTGTATTACATATTTAATTTGACAGCTGACAATAATTTACCCCAGATGCACACAAAAATGGCAAATAATTAGGCTGATTCTGGTCTATTGATGTAACAAAATAGATTCCCCAATGTACAATGCGGGAAAAATGTCAGACATCATTTGATTTGTTTACTGGAGCACAATCCAGTTGTTTACGTCATATTACTCCTTGGAATACGATATTGGGGTTATTGATCTCGTCTCATCATTATCGTCAACAACCTAATACATACATACATAGCTAAAGGAGTCAAAATCAAAGACCACCTCAAACTGCTGTCACAGAGGTACATAGTTTCAATGGACACAAATTGAATTGACATTCTTCGCAGCATGGTATCGACGCAGTGGTTCAATGTCATTTTCTATAAATTTTCCATTTCCAAACCGAAAAATGCCCATCTCAGGAGTTTTATATATGTACATATCTGCCCATTCTAGCGCTATTTCCAATTTTGTAGTTGTTATTCAGTATTTCCAGCTTTGAAATATTTTCCACTTTGGAGAAACCCTATCATCATCCTTATCGTAGGGCAGCTGAAGCATTTCTCTGCCGCTGATGTGCTGCTACTACTGATGTCGTGTTCGCGTCCGTTGCTGCCCGTTGTGTTGTTCCGATCGTTTTCCGCTTAATGCAATCCATTCGGTCATTTGATATGCGGTACACGATAAAAGTACGTGTTTACTAGTTGCATTGAGCCCCATCTACTACATATTATAATGCAATGATAAAGACAATCAAATAAATAAATAAAAAAATACAAAAAGAAAAAAAAAACAAGTTGCAACCGCAACTGCTTGTATGTACACAAGTGCCTTCGATGTAACTCTCAACTCTCAAAGTGTACACTTGTTTGTGAGTTGTAAACCGATTCAGAGACCGACAGCATCGATTATTCTTTCCATGTGCTTGCCGTTTTGGCTTTTTGTATGCAATTAATGCATGATCAAATGTTATACAATAGGAGTTCCTTTGCATACCGTCTGTACAGTATGTGGTTGGTGTTCAAATCACCAGGACATGACAGAATACAAATTATAAACCGTTGCTTATAAATTATTATGCAAGAATGTTATTTTGTACTATTTCAGATCAGTTGAGAATATTGGACGTTATACTTACTTACTTACTTATGTCCTGTATCCCCTTATGGATCCTAGGGGCCATACAACCTTAAAAGGGCATCGTGAGCGGTGTCTGGCAACGTGTCTCAGCTCTCCCCAGTACTTTCCGTACTTACTTGAGCGGGTTCATTGCATCGCGTGGACCTGCCACCTTTTTGGAAAGTGTGTTCAATCCACTGCCACTTGCATCGTTGTACGGTTGTGCCAATTGGTTCATGGCCCGTTCTCTGATAAAGCAGTACGTTCGAGATATGATTTTTAAGATACTGTGTAGGCACCTATTAACGAAGGTTTGCAGCTTTTTCGTGATAGTAGCGGTTACTCTCCAAGTACCACATCCATAAGCAACACGGATTCAACGTTGGAACGGAACAGTCGTAGCTTGGTGTTTAAGCTAATGGGATTACTTCGCGAAATTTTGGTTAGCATCCCAAATGCAGACTCTGCTTTGTCGATTCGGCTGGGTATATTCGGTTCGGTTTCGTCACCGGTTGAAACAACACTCCCAAGGTATTGGAAACTGTCTACTCTCTCAACCGTTGGCCCACATATGTATGTATATGAGCTGATGAGTTCGATCCCAGACTGATCATTTTTGTTTGTGCCGAATTTTCAGTCCAACGACATCTGATTCCCACTTAACATTATTCTGTGAGAGAGTAGACATACATCGTCAGCGTAGTCGAGTGTTTGAGTTCGGATGTAAGAGTCCATTGAATTTATGCGTTTCCTGTTGACAAAGCAGCATTTAGCACATCGCTAATCACCAATAAAAACAATATTGGTGAAAGGATACACCCTTGTCGAACCCTACTTTGAACTTCAAACTCTTCAGATAGCCTTCCTTTATGTAAAACGTGACATGTAAACCCATCGTAAATGGCCTTGATAAATCATATTAGTTTAACTGGAATATCTATCCTGCGCAAGGCAGCGCAAATAAATTTCCGATTGACACTATCAAACGCCTTTTTAAAATCAGTGAAAAGGCATTTGATGAGCACTGCTTGATCCTGATCCGAAGTGTGTTGATGTGGTCGACACATGAGGATTCAGAACGGAAACCTGCTGTTCTGCATCAAGTGTATCTTCGAGGTGTTCTTTTATTCGCTCAAGGATAAAATAAATTGTGGTACGAATTCAGGTATTTCTTGGCTCGAACACCTCAGTTTTGAGTTGGGTGCATACCGCAGCAAAATGCTTGTTCCACGTACCAGAAGCTCTGTACCACTGAGAGTGGGTCCTAATGTTTTAGATCAATCAAGTCATACAAGGGAATCCCCACTCTGAAAAAGCCAGACGGACATACAAAATCGTACCCAACACCGATACGTGAAAAACCGGATAGCATGGACAGCTCTACTTTTACGTAACGTATTTACTTCGGTTTACATCTACACAGTCCGAGTTGGACGGAGTCCATTGAAGACGTGAAACATATAATATTCCATTAGCAACAGTGAAACGTTACTATTGATAACTGCAACTGCGAGGTAGTAAAGACATTTATCGGCTAAGATTCGCTGAGTCCTAACATAGATTGACTCTTTGCACTAAGAAGGTTATCAAGTGGCAAAGCACTTCCTCGAACAACTTAAGTGACCCTTTACAAGATCCTGCTCTACGACACAGAGACATGGATAATGAGGCCGGAGTCTTCGAATCCACCTTTTATGAACGGTACAGCAGAGGAATAATCCACCCAAGGTGGCGCGATAAGAGTGAATAGAGGAGAGGATAACAAGACTCGAATATAATTAAAATAGTTAACACACGGTGGCTACATTGGCCTGGCCACATGGAGCGAATGGACAAGAATGATTCAAACAAGGGGATCTTCAAAGCACAGGCCTTAGGTTAGAGTCGATAATGAAGATTGAAGTGGCAGTCACAGCCATTAGTCCAGAAAACTGGAAAATGCACGTTCGGGATTGACGATAGTAGGCTATATCTCAAGAACGAATCCTACAAGCATTGAAAACACGTTAAGTAAGGATATGCAATAAGGTCACAACCATAGGTTCAGAAAACTGCTCAATGCATCCCCGGGATCGACGATATTGGAAGGGTGCTATATCTCAAGTATCATATACATGCCTTAAGAACACGTTAAGAAGGCTGATGGTATGTACATATTTAGATCCAGGGAAATCGATGAGAAAACTATCTAGGTAAATAAATGAAAAATGACCTAACACATGACGAGGTACATAAGTGGACGGGATTCTAAGGGTTAACACTGATTGAAGAAGCTTGTTTAGACCCCCGTTCACAACGCCGGGTAAAGTATAAATTATAAACTAATCAACCATCGGACAACGAACACCCATACTTCAAAACAAATTAGCGATTTCTATGACTCTTAAAAAATCTAAACACTTAAATACGTGTCTAGAGAGACCCCACCCATTCATGATAACAATAATAACATCCGTCATTTCAACCGTTTTTATTGTTGCGACTTAAAAATAAAAACATGTCAATCCATGTTTAGTTGACAGCTTATCACCTTTGCAAAAAGTGTATTACGTACACCATTCTCTTACCGGTTTCAAACAATTAAAATAGCGGAAAATTCATTAGTGAGTTAACATTATTACCTGAGTCTGTAAAGCAAGTCAAAGTAAACAGTGAAGTATGCACATATTAATAAGCTTTTTATTTAATTTTTATAATTCATACGAACTAGTATCTTTTTTATAAGTCAAATAGTATTACCCTCATCTCTATATTCGTTCAAATGTGTTGTTTAAACCTAATTGATTGATTTTACAGTCCGTTCGTGTATTACTAGTATACAGCCATTGTGCGTCCCATTTTTACCTATGATCGTCGTTTGGTAGCCTGCCTTAAGCAAGAACTACAATATCGATAAACTTAAAAAGGTACACAGATCGGCGTGTGTAGGGATCATAGGAGCTTTGAGGACCAACCGATACTCTAAATGTAATCCTGCACCTGATCCTCTTCGAACTGCATATAAAAGACTCAGCTTAGCGTTGGACTGCTAAGTCTTCAACTGACTACAGAATACCAACCTTCAATTATAGTAAATCGTCTTCAGTTAAACTACCAACCAGAGAAGAATGGAAGAACGGAAGGGTTATCAGCAACTATGATATAGGTATGTATATAAACGGACGGTTAGAAGATAAACTGCGGAGTCGGCGCAGGGATCTTCTCTGACCAACTAAATATATAAAAATCTATTCGTCTCCCTGACTCTGGTAGCGTTTTCTAAGCGGAGCTTCTGGGGATTTGGGAAGCCTGCCGCTTGCTGAGCGATCTCCCTACATCTAGTCACAATATCGCTATCCTTTCAGATAGCCAAACTGCTATCAAAGCCATTGATGCGGCCACCACATCCTCAAAACGGATAGAGCAATGCCGGTTCGAAAACAATCACTTAAGTGTCCACTAAACAATTACACTCATCTGAGTCCCAGATCACAGTAATTATGAGGTAATAAACTGGGCAGGCGAGGGTTGGCCCTTAACGGCTCACTAGCGGAAAGAGTCGATAATCCGCTAGGTGCAGTTAAGGGCAAACTAGATCTTCACTTCCTTCAGCTTGCCAATCCACCTGACTAGTTGTGCCATATCAAGAAAGACATGGCCTGTTTACAACAAACCTAAGTTAAATATATATAGTATATCCTAGCGCCCTTAATACCCGTACTAAGGATTAACCCAGCACAGATTTCAATTCCATGGAGTTAAGCCTTAAATACCGACACATTCACATAGGTATCGAGACTTTGGTGTTGGATTCAAAGACATCAGCTCCAACTCCAGATTCCATCTTCGATGCGTCTATGAACCAGGTTAGACCTCTAGGGTTCAGTGGCAAAACATCATTAGACCAGTTTGCAAGGTCCAATATTTTTATCTTAAATAACCTACCGAAACAGTACTCCCTGATCATGATGTCGGGGATAGTGAAAAATATTGTCCCTTTTGGAAATTGAGTGAATAATTTTCAGGTTTAGCTGCAACTTAAAAGCTCATCTAGCGGCCGTTTTCTTAATGACGATTTGTAGGTATGAAAACGCAACGACAGCTTCTAACGCTGTCGTAGGGCAGGTACGCAAGGCAGCCGTTATAGGAGACAGATAATTCTCTGGAGCTTCTGAAGCTTAGTTGCCGTTGTCCGTTGAACTTTCGTCCACCAAACGAAGTCCACGCACGTGATAATGGGCCTCACCAACTTTGTATACATCCAATGTAAAATTCTTGGATTTAGACTTCAAGTTCTGCCATAAAGGCGTCTACTGGCCCACACGGCCCTAGTGGCGCGCTCGATGGCGGACTTGATATGAGAATTCCAGCTCAGCCGTTTATCATGGATGACACCGAGATATTTAACCTCGCTGGAATAAATTAAAGTGCTGCATTTTATGGTGATATGTTCTAGATTGACCAGTCTTCTTTTTCCAAAAGGCACTAACGGTTTTGCAAAGATTGATGTATCGTCCTTCTCAGCAGCAATTTTTAAACGTGTAGTAAAGAACCTTGCATGATACTAGAAATGGTCGTGCTGAGTTTATCACTAAAGAATATCGCCAGGTTATCCGTATAACCAATGGTGATGTAGCCTGATCTCTGTAAATCGAAGGGGATAAAAAGACTCCTGCTTTGGGACCACCCATCAACTTGATCGAATTATCGATGCCTCTGCTTCTAATGCCTCAATCGATGGAAAACGTGAGTATCGATTTATTGATTCGACAATCTCTGCAAGATTTTCTGAGCTCGTTGGTGTTTTATCAGAGACATAAGGAATTGATCTGAGTGAAAGAACAATCTGGTCTCAAAGGATGTAAGGTCAGATGCCTGTGAGACAAGGATACAAGAAAAATCGATTTGAACAGGAGTGATAACACACATACATACGTTTGAGTCACCATCGACTAGTTATTTAGCCGCCCCTAAATAAGCATCCCAACAGCAAATATTCGTCATTTCAAAAGGCATTAAGAAAGCTGAAAAGGAAAATATGAAGATCCTACAATTAAACCCGAATCACTGCCAAGCAGCGCACGACCTTATAATATATGCCATGTGAGAAGAAAAAATCGATATCGCCGTCCTTAGTGAACCATATGAACAAGGGCGTGCGGACAACTCCAGCTGAAAAGCGGCCATACAGACTTGCGGAAAACGTGCCTTTGAAGAAAAAATTAAAACAGCTGACACTGGATTCGTAAGAGCAAAAGTTGATGACGTACATATGTATTTACACCATATTCGAGGAACTCTTAGACAATCCAGTAAGCGATGCACTAGGAAAAAAGCAGCTATCATCGCTGTCGACTTCAATGCATAGGCCGCAGTATTAAAAATTGTTGAAAAGTAAATCTTTCTCGTATATTTCTTTTGTGTATGAGTTACAATTCTTTCGTTAAATTCTCTTTCATCTACCGTTTTAACCTTTCTTTTTTATACTAGTATGTACTACTGAATAATCTTGAATTAAACGCCGTCTTGTAAAGATCACCAGTTTGTTTCCTTTGTGTCCAAAAATTCCTGTGCAACCATTGTATATTACAACAGGTTATGGGCCCAGGACACATTTTTGGAATATATTATAGAAAGTTTAAATAATTTAAAATGAGTTCGTCTCTTTATCAGATAGAAAAGCGATTCATGGAACATACAGATGCAAAGTGTACTTATTCACACGGAGCTATGGCAGATAGTAAGTGGCAAAATTGCTAAAACGGAAAATATGAAGGCGGAGGATGCTGCAAAATGGGATAGTCTAAACGAAAAGGCATTGGCATCAATTATGTTAAGTGTGAAGCCATCACAAATTAATCACATTAAGCATTGTAAAACATCAACACAAGCGTGGACGAAATTGAGGGAAATCTACCAGCCAAGCGGACCAGCAAGGAAAGTATCGCTCTTTAAGCAATTGTTACATATCAGTATGTCTGATGGTGACAATATATCGCAATACATAAATACCTTTTCTAATATTGTTGCAACTGATGCACAAGTGTTGAACAACTCTAACTGGTGTATCGACAGTGGAGATACGTCACATATGTGCAGTGACCGCAGTATGTTTCACAGCTATGAGGAGTGCCTAGAGAGAATACGATTAGCGGGTGATAATTTCATCGAAGCAAGTGGAAAGGGTGACGTCATCATCAAAACAGCTACGTGCGACGTAACTCTAAGAGACGCTTTATATGTTCCCGGTTTACAAGCAAATTTTATGTCGGTCAGTAAAGCAGTGAATGACGGACTTACGGTGATTTTTAAAGATCAATTTGGTCTTATAAAAACTAAAAGCGGTAGTGTGGTGGTGAAAGCGCAGAAGAAAAACAATTTATTCGTTTTTGAGAATACAATAAATTCTTGCTTTTACGCGTCTATTGATAATTTCATGAAATGGCATAATAGATATGGCCACTTAAATTTTTCAAGTCTGCAAGAACTATCAAACAAAAAATTAGTGTACGGATTAAACATGTTAAATGTGCCACAGAACATCAACTGTAAAGTGTACATTAAAAGTAAGATTTGTGCTCAAGCTTTTCCGCAAGTTAGTCAAACACGCTCTAAAGAATTATTGGAATTGATCCACACCGACGTGATGGTCAATAAACCATCAGTCGGAGGTTCCAGATATTTTGTCATCTTTATTGACGATATGTCCAGAAAAAGCCTCGGATAATGGACCCCCTCATTTAATACCACGACCCGGAACGTACACGGACTATGATATAAGAGTATGCACCTGGAATGTACGTACACTGTACACTCCTGGTGCTACTCAAAAACTTGAATCTGTCCTCACGCGGTACAAGGCAGATATTACCGCGATCCAGGAGATACGATGGATAGGATCAGGTATGCAAAAACGAAAAAATTGCGACATTTATTACAGCTGCCACAAAAGACTGCACATGTTAGGATGCGGATTCGTCGTGGGAAATCGGCTACGCTCAATGATAATTGACTTTAAGCCGATCAGCGATCGCCTGGCTGTGATCCGCATCAAGGCTACATTTCAAAACATCAGCATAATATGTGCACACGCCCCTACCGACGAAGCTGAAGACTCTATCAAGGAGGAGTTTTATGACCTCCTGGACGGAGCCTACGGAGCCTGTCCGGAGTATGATGTCAAAATCATACTCGGGGACTTCAATGCCAAAATCGGTAAGGAAAACATCTTCGGCGGATTAGTTGGAAAGCACAGCCTCCACGACACGACAACAGACAACGGCTTCCGGCTAATCGATTTTGCAGCAGCTCGTAATACGGTGATAAGTAGCACTAGGTTTCCAAGACTACGAATCCACACAGCAACCTGGCGCTCTCCAGATGGTCGAACCGCCAACCAAATCGACCACGTGCTAATAGATGCGAGGCACGCATCCAACATTCTAAATGTGCAAACGTTTAGAGGGGCAAACGTCGACTCTGACCATTTTCTTGTTGCAGCTAAATTCAGAGCTCGACTATTCAATGAGAAGAAGCTGCAGACCGCCCAGAAAAAGAAATTCAACGTTGGAAGCCTTAGCACGTCTGGAGTAGCCAGAGCCTACAGGGAGCGCCTGAGTGAGAGACTCTCCGCTGTGCATTCACCATCCACAAACGCCAACGCCAACAATCTGTGGAACCAGTATCGCGTCATCATCAAAGGGGTAGCAGAGACCACCATAGGCTACCAGCCACCACCCAAAAAGAGCCCTTGGTATGATGATGAATGCGTACGCCGGAAAAAGGTGACAGAAAATGCACACTTGCAAGCGCTGCAACGCAAAACAAGGGCAGCGAGAGAAGAGTATCGAACCAGAAGAAGGGAGGAGAAGAAGATCCTGCGTAAGAAGAAAAGGGCCCACGCAGCCTCCCAGCTCAAGGATATCGAAGAGTCCCGCGATAGGAACAACATCCGGATGTTTTTCAGGAAAGCCAAGCAACTGGCAGCTGGCTTCAAGCCCGGAACGCAGGCTCTTCGAAACAGTGAAGGAAACCTAGTCACCGAAGCACAGGGAATAGTAGATGTATTTAAGCAGCATTTCCAGCAGCTACTTAATGGGCAGGTAGAGAGAGTGATAGGGCAAGAAGAGAACCCGCATCCAGTCAATGAAGAATCCATTCCCCCTCCTAGTTTTGAAGAGGTCGGCTCAGCTATCAAAAAGCTGAAGAACAACAAGGCCGCCGGCTCTGATGGTCTACCAGCAGAGCTTTTCAAACATGGTGGTGATGCTTTGGTGGGGTGCATGCACCAAGTCATCAACCAAGTGTGGGTGGATGAAGTCATGCCCGATGACTGGACTATCAGCTCTATATGCCCCATCTTCAAGAAAGGCGATCCTATGTCTTGTAAGAACTACCGAGGCATATCCCTGCTTAATGTCGCATATAAGATCCTATCCAACGTACTGTGTGAACGTCTGAAGCCTTTCTGCAGCACACTAATCGGCACGTACCAGTGTGGCTTCCGGCCCGGCAGATCGACGATCGACCAAATTTTCACACTAAGGCAAATCCTGGAAAAGACCAACGAATTTCAAGTCGAGACTCACCATCTCTTCATCGACTTTTAAGCCGCATATGATAGCATTCATCGTCTTGAGCTCTACAAGGCGATGGCCGAATTCGGGATCCCGGCTAAACTGATCCAGCTGTGCCGCGTGACGCTGGATAACACGCGGTGCAACGTGCAATTCGGCAACAGTTCCTCTGAACTATTCCAAACATGCACCGGATTTCGGCAAGGGGATGCGCTATCATGTGACTTCTTCAATCTTGTGCTGGAACAGATAGTGCGCAGGGCAGGTGTAAACACGGAAGGCACTATCTTCAACAAATCTGTCCAGTTGCTGGGATACGCAGACGACATCGACATCATCGGTCGCTCCCAGCGCGCCGTGTTACGCGGCTTTTACGGCAATTGAAGAAGAGGCGAAACGTGTTGGCCTTGAAGTGAATGAGGACAAAACCAAATACATGTTGTCAACAAACAAAGAAGCATCTGTCCACCGCCTAGGACAAAACGTCACTGTTGGCAACAGTAACTTCGAAGTGGTTAAGGAGTTTACCTACCTCGGAGTAAATATCAACTCCACGAATGACAACTTAGTGGAGATTCGACGAAGACTTACCCTAGGAAACCGCTGCTACTTCGGTTTGGCGAAACAAATGGGGTCAAAACTCCTAACTCGGAAGACGAAATGTTTGCTCTACAAAACTTTGATCCTGCCAGTTCTGCTGTATGGAGCCGAGTGCTGGACGATAAGCAGGAAAGCAGAGCAAATACTGAACACTTTCGAAAGAAAAATTCTTCGTCGGATATTCGGTCCCGTATGCGAGGAGGGCGAATGGAGGAGAAGATATAACCGCGAACTCTATGAGCTGTACCAGGATGTGGATGTAGTCCAAAAAGCCAAAACACGTCGACTACACTGGCTCGGCCACATCGAGCGAATGGACAATAATGCTCCAGCAAAGAGGATCTTCGAATCACAGCCCCCAGGTTCGAGAAGACAAGGAAGACCGAACCTCCGTTTTAAGGATCAAGCTATCGCGGATGCCAGAGCGCTTGGTCTGGATAACTGGAAGCAGCGTGCCCGGGATCGAAGAGAGTGGAAGGCTGCTGTGTCTCAGGCAGAGACTCTTCACGGGTCGGGAGCCCGTTAAGTAAAGTAAGTATGTCCAGAAAAATATTTGTGTATTTCATCAAGTCCAAAGATGAGGTGTTTGATAAGTTCAAACTGTTTAAAGCAATGGTAGAATGCCAAACGGATGAAAAAATAAAAGCTATTAGAAGCAACAACGGAACAGAGTATATGAATAACAATTTTAATAATTTTTTAGATGAGCATAGAATTCGAAGGCAGCTTGCAGTGGTATATACACCACAACAAAATGGAGTCGCGGAGCGCGCGAACCGAACGCTCGTTGAGATGGTCAGATGCATGCTTTTAAATGCAGGTCTCGACGAATCTTTGTGCTCAGAAGCTATTGCTACAGCAGCCTACTTGCGCAATAGATCACCGACTAAAATCTTAGTTGATAAGACATCGCATGAAATGTGGACAGGGAGAAAGCCTATTGTGCACCACTTTAAAGTTTTTGGTTCACCAGCAATAGCGTTAGACAAATCGCATTATGGTAAATTTCGCTCAAAAGGTAAAGAATTCATAATGGTTGGGTATTCAACAACATCTAAGGCCTATCGTTTGTTCGCTTCGGCTACTCGTAAAGTAGTTGAAAGGAGAGATGTTATGTTTGATGAAAATACTTTAATAAGGTCAAGCAGTAACGAATTTAATGATTTTGTCTTTCTAGATACAAATAATTTACCAAGTCACAATTGTGAAGAAAGTCTTGCAGCAGAAGGAGAACCTAAAAGCAACATTTCGACCACTACCACCACCAGCACCGCCAACACCACCATCAAAGTACCAGCTAATGAGATATACTAGTTGAAGAAGAAAAATGCAAAGAAGAAGGTAAGATTACCCCAGGTAGGCCGAAGTTCTTCATTCAGGAAATGAATGATTTGAATTTGATGAACAACAACGAAGGAATAATCATTCCATATACGGTTAAAGAAGCTTTGTCTAGCGCACATTCTAACGAATGGAGGGAAGCAATGCAGAAGGAGTATGCAGCACTCATCGCCAACAACACATGGTCTCCTGTCGATCTACCTCCATCTAAGAAGGCTATAGGCTGTAGGTGGATTTTCAATATAAAAAGGAACTGCGATGGTAGTATCGAGCGCTTTAAATCTAGATTAGTTGCAAACGGATGCAGTCAACAACAGGGTGTTAACTATCATGAAACTTTATCGCCAGTCGTTCGTTACGCAACAATCCGAATGGTGATAGCGCTAGCAGCTGAACATAAAATGTACCTTCATCAAATGGATGTACAGCATACCTTAATAGTGAGTTGACCGATGAAGTGTACATGAAACAACCCAAGTGTTTCGAAGACAAAGACTTTCCTGAGAAGGTGCTAAAGCTCAATAAGGCGATTTATGGGCTGAAGCAGTCTGGCCGTGCTTGGAACACGAAGTTAGGTGATGTACTTCGAAAAATTGGTTTTACTCCATGTGAAAGTGAGCCTTATCTGTACAGGATGAACCATGAAGGTAATTTTAACTTAATTGCCGTTTACGTGGATGACCTAATTCTAGCCAGTACAAATAAAGTCGAGCTTAACTAAATAAAAGCCCAAATAGCTAGCAGCTTCGATCTGGTGGACAAGGGTCCACTACAGCACTTCTTGGGAATGCAGATTGAACGCGAAGGAGAAATTGGTGCGATATCTGTTGGTCAAAAACAACATGTCCAAGATCTTTTAAAACAGTACAACATGGAAAATTGTCGTACTGTTGCAACACCTCTCGATGTTGGATTCCAGGTCAAGTGCAACAACGAAAGCTGTAGGAGGGTTGACCCAACCGCTTATCAATCTCTTATTGGAGCCCTAATGTATTTAGCCATTTTAACTCGCCCAGACATCTTGCATTCAGTATGCAAATTGGCGCAGCGAAATACCAATCCACATGCTGAACATGAAGCTGGTGCAAAGCACATTTTGCGATATTTATCAAAAACAAGAGATTTTAAATTACATTATCGTTCACAAGGAGGACGAATTCAAAGTTTCGTCGACGCAGATTGGGGTGGCAATTCCCTAGACCGAAAATCCTATACTGGGTACGTTTTCGCTTTGGCCGGCGGTGTTTTTTCATGGGAGTCCAAGAAGCAGAGCAGCGTGGCCCCTAGGCAGAATATGCAGCATTATCCACAGCAGCCAAGGAAGCGGTCTATTTGCGCAGACTTTTGAAGGAAACCGGATTCTACGATGACGATTCTCCTATTGTGATCAACGGTGATAACCTGAGTGCTCAGCAGCTTGCCAAAAATCCAGTTTATCACGCCCGCAGCAAGCACATCGACATCAAATATCATCATGTCCATGAAATAATCAAAAAGGGTGAAGCCGAATTAAAATATACTCCAACAAATGATATGGTAGCAGACATCTTAACTAAAAATTTGCCTAAACTAAAGCATTTTAAATTTAGCAAATGGGCTTATTCTAATTAATTTTGTGTGCTTTAATTTTGATAACTGAATATTTATGTTGAGAAGGAGTGTTGAAAAGTAAATCTTTCTCGTATAGATTTGCAACACAAGTATTTGTTTTGTGTATGAGTTACAATTCTTTCGTTAAATTCTCTTTCATCTACCGTTTTAACCTTTCTTTTTTATACTAGTATGTACTACTGAATAATCTTGAATTAAACGCCATCTTGTAAAAATCACCAGTTTGTTTCCTTTGTGTCCAAAAATTCCTGTGCAACCATTGTATATTACAACAAAAATGCGTTCAACAGAATATCTAAGAATATAAGATCAACGACGGAGTACCACAGCGCTCAGTGCTAGGTCCATTACTCTGTAATGTAATGTATGACAGGGTTTTACGTCTCCCAATACCTGAAAAGATAAAAATTATCGGTTTCGCTGACGACATTGCAATTGTCTTGACTGGCAAACTACTGGAAGATGTGGAACAGTTAAGTAACTCTACAATAAGGACCGTACGGAACTGGTTGAGTTCGACTTGCCTCACACTTGCGAAACATAAAACGGAAGCGGTTTTTATACACAGCAAGAAGAATGCGAAAACGATAAACATCACTATGGGTGGACACAGAATAACATCAAACCCCCACATAAAATACCTCAAGGTAGTACTAGATACTTTGTGAATCAAAGAACACC
Source organism: Xylota sylvarum (assembly GCA_905220385.1). NCBI lineage: Eukaryota > Metazoa > Arthropoda > Insecta > Diptera > Syrphidae > Xylota > Xylota sylvarum. The sequence goes on from LR999959.1 coordinate 41,358,777, forward strand.
TCAATAGTCACAAAGCAGCGTATGCCAGCGCTGCTCTCTTACGAATCATGCCCAATACAGGAGGCCTTAGACATAGTCGAAGATTACTTTTGGCCAGAGTTATCGCGTCTATAATCCTCTACGCGACACCAATCTGGGCGAGCGCCATGACGACTAGAGTAAATAGAACGAGTATTGTGTGTATAGAATATGTATGTACATCGAGAGTGTGCTGCGGAAAAATTCTATCAATAGACAATAGCACCGGCGACAATACGATCTAAGGCACCCAGAAGAAGAAAAGCTAACTACTCAAGCCGGTGAAGGCTTCCGAACCTTATACCACAATTTAGCCATGGATAGAGAGACATCATGGTGAAGTAGGCTTTCACCTAACACAGTTCCTGACAGGTCATGGATGTTTTCGCTCATAACTGCATAAATTCAAACATGACAACAGCGCTTACTGCCCTGAATGTGTTGACTGCATTGAAAACGCCAAAAATGTGTTTTCCCAAAATAAAAAAAAAATTTGTACGATGAAAAATAATTGGATTAGTCAAGGATAGATTTGCGTACATAATATGTATATGTATTTCTGCAAATTGCATCACACAAAATATCCCACCACTTCGATGCAATCCGTTCTCCTGTGCTCCACCTTGCTACTGCATTCACCTTAACTTCAAGAGTCACTCAGAGTTAGTGTTAGTGAGGATAAGGAAACAAACCAGAAAAGCTAAGCTAAGTACATATGTACATACTGTACAAATAGAGCGTTTTACAATAAGGACATAACAATTTTGTATTGTTGTATTTGTAGTTCACAGTTGATATCGTTCATATAACCACCACGAGCATTCGACCGGATAATTTTTCGAGATTACACGATTACCGAAGTTCCACTTCAATAGATCAATGGTTTGACCAGCTGTGTGGAATCTTGTTGGAACCACATATCACTGGCACGATAACAAACTCCATTGACTGTAACATGGCGACCATTTTCATCGATGAAAAAATACGCTCCAATCACACCTCCTCCGCAATGAAATCCACACCACACGGTCACTCTTTGTGCGTGCAATGGACTCTCTTGAAGCACATGTGGGTTTGTTGCTGTCCAATAACGCATATTTTGCTTATTTGAGCTTCATCGATTTTTCGATGAAATTAAGGATTTTCTTTAATCTTTTGCAGAGCCCAATCGGAGAAGTGGGAGAGTACGATAACTTTGGCGCCCGTTTATTAAGTAGGGGGAATTTTAGAAAAAAATTACATAAAATGAAAAAAAATTATTAAAAAACAACGGCAACACTTACAATGAAGTACTATACCGGATTTGAAAGCCAGAAACCTGTACTTTAATCCTAAATTAATTAAAAATCACAATTTTCAAAAAAAATTGGTCTAAACATTTTTTTTTTTTCATTTTTTTATCAAAATTTTGAGTTTGCATGCGAATTTTTCAAAAACTATTGACATACATAAATAATTTATTTTAAATTTAGGATTAAAGAACAGGTTTCCGACTTTCAAAACCGGTATAATACTTCATTGTAAGTGTTGCCGTTGTTTTTTTTTTTTTTTTAAATTTTATATAATTTTTTTCTAAAATTCTAAACGGGGCGAGATAGACCCTCCCCTCCCTTAGTAAAACAATCCTTGTTTTTGACCCCTCTACAAAAAACCGTTATCAATTTTTGGCGCCAAAGTTATCGTACTCTTGTCCGGAGAAGCTTTCGCCGCTTCAAATGATCAAAAGGCTTCTGTTCTTGAGTTAATTTGATTTTCTAAGGGTGTAGGCCAAGATCTTTATGCTAAATTCGCCAGCAATGTGGACTGAGAGATTCCCAATTCCTGTGAACGACGTTGAATCGACTGATTTGGCACATTTTGAACTGAAGCACTTACGGTGTATATATATATATATGTATACGGTGCTATAGAGAGGGAGTTCTATTAGATCCATGCAGCATGTAATGAATTCTGGATAGAGTTTACTTGTACTACAGCCTTGACTATTTGTATGTACATATATAAAAAAATTGACCTGGCTATGATGTTGACAGTGGATCAAAAATAATTTGTTACACACGACCGGTAGCTTTGTTCTAAATTATACTAGCACCACACAACGATTGAAACCACTTGGATGGAATACCTAATTGAGAACTCACGTCTGTTTTTTGTGAATAGAATATGCAAATGTTTATCTTAAATTTTGAATGAAAACAAAAAACGTATTGCCTTGTATATTTAAAGATCAGCATATGTATTAATGTGCTCACGTATAAAGGCAAGTTTCATATAATGTTTTGGACACATTTTCAAAGATTAATCCGAATACAAAATTATCGAGGTATTTTAAGACGAAACGTGATTTCATCGTGAATTGTATTGAAACTATATAAAAAAAAATTAATTTCAACAACAATGTGTGCTGCATATTTGTTTATTACGCCGTGCGAGCACGTTCGTATGTAATAATTAATTCCGGTGATTATTTTATGGAAGCAAATAGCAAGACTAAAGTGTGTTTGGCTGTCAGTCAAAATAATAATAATAGTTTTTAAGCAGATGTTGGGGAATCGACGACGATGAATTATTGAATTTCAATTAGATGAGCTAGCGCTAATTGCAGAGGCAAACATAAATCCGAATCACAATCAAACTGTATTTAATGCACATTTGTTGTGCCCAAAACAAGACAAAGCGGATTCAGTTCAAAATTGGGGACAATACAACATTAAGATATAATGAGTGCATACAAATGTACATAGGTGTCAGACAAAATCGGTTTTGGTTATGTACACCTTATAGTTTGCATTATAACTATTTGGAATCGGGGTAATACACCATTATTCTTCTTTTTGGATTTATAATTAAAAAAAAAACGAATCCATGTTTCAACTTTTATTCCAAATACTATCCAAGTACATTCTATAGAAAACCATAAGAGAGTCAAATGTACAGTGCCAGAGGATTGTATTCCAGAGGAAATTCCCTGGTCTCGATGGTATCTTACCAAGGTTATCCAGCAAGGTTTTGAAACTTTAAGTCCTTGGCTCCACACTATCTTTAGTTGTTCAAACTTCGGCTAGACCTCTAGATCCTGGAGGAGGGCCAAAGTAGTCCTCATTCCGAAAGCCGTTTAGACTACGCATCCCCTAAAGACTTACGTCTGATCAGCCCATCCCCCTTTCTATTAACAAATTTGGAAAGTCTGATCGACTTCCACATTATAACAAATTTAGAAAGTAATCTCTTATTAGTATTTGAACATGCTTTTCGCATGGACTGGTAGGGACTGCCCTGCATTCATTGGTAGGAATCGTTGAAAGTCCTTCCTTGATATTAAAGGAATTTTCAACAATGTCAAAACATAGACATATTTTCTACACTTTTTGACATGAAGGTTGATAGCTATCTTTGGTATTGGATCAAACAAATGCTTATAAACAGGCTTACCGATGCTGAGCTGGGGTGCTGTTTAACCAGAAGGTCGGTGTACAGGGGTACCCCTCTGGGCGTAGTATTATCACCACTATTGTAGCTCATGGTAGTGAATGAGATACTCGTAATCTTAATTTAAGAGGGGTTCAGTGTCATAGTCTATGCGGACGACGATATTACGACAATAGCGATGTTACGGAAGTTCCTTCTTACAGTTAGAGACCTGATAAATAAACTCGCAAAGTGGATGGATAGTGTCGGTCTTGGAGTTAATCCGACCAAGACTGAACGAGTATTGTTCAAAAGAAGGTATAAAATACCATACATTAGTTCTCCAAGACTCAAGGGTATTGAATTGCAATTCGCAGATCACGTCAAATATTTGGGGGTTATTCTCAAAAAAAAAAAACGCAAAGGCTTTGATTGTCCCTCTATTCATATAGCAAGGCTATAGGGCCAAACTGGAGTCTCCAGCCCCGTATTGTTCACTGAATCTACACACCATTCAGACCTATCCTTGTGTACGATGTACTAGTCTGGTGGACGGCAGTTGTCTGTACAACGGGCGCCCTTAGAACCACTCCTACAGCTACACTAGAAATTATGCTCCATCTTCTCCCCGTTGATATCTTTGGGAAGCTGATGGCGGCTAAAGCAGCATTACGGCTTAGGGAATCCTTGCAACTAGCTTGTGGAAATATGAGCCACGCAAGCATCCTAAACGGCCATAACACTATTCCTAGAAATTCGGACGACATTGTCCCCTATCAGGAGTTCAACGTCAAGTGTAAATCCAGGATTCCTAGAAGAAGTGTTTGGGAATCAGAAGAAATGTTATACGAATCTGCCACATGATTTACACAGACGGATCCAAGACAGCGTCTGGAACAGGTGCGGGAATTAACTCCATTGCACTGGATATTTGTATCACCACACGACTCCCGGACCACTGTAGTGTATTTCAAGCAGAAGTCACATTATTCCGTGAAGTTACGACCTGGCTTAACTCAATAGAGTGAAGCGCTATTGTTTTCTAAATACATATAGATAGTTACACTGCGATAAAAGCTTTGGAATCGTAATAATTCGATCCAAGTTGGTAAAGCAATGCCGCAAATCTTGTAACGAGATCGCTATCAGGTGCGACGTATCTTTGTATAGGGTTCCAGACAATTGCAAAGAGGACGAACTAGCTAAATACGATGCAGACCGGAACGTCCCTGACAATAGAGGAACCATCAACATCTATTAAATCGATGACATTCCAATTAGATACCACAGCCATTAGAATAGTAGGTGAAACAATATCAAATCAATCAATAACAATATCAATAACAAATCTGGACAGAGCTGGATTATAGGAAAACCAGTAGACTTTTTCCGTCAGTAGTACAAATTTGAGTAGACACAGTACTGTCTGGTAGGTAGACATGCCGAAAGCTTGGTCCTCCCTTCAACGATTTCTGTCGAAGCTGTATAGTCGAAGAGGAGAAGGAAACCATGACACATCTTCTGTGTACCTGTCTAGCCCTATCGGTTTTGAAAAACAAAACCCTAGGCGAGTACTTCTTCGAAGATCTTAACGATCTAGGTAGACTTAACTTAAGCAAAATAAAAAGCTTCGTCATCGTTTCCTACTGGTTTAATGCCCAAACGGGAGACCATACTTCTTCGGCAAGAGATCGCATCGAAACTGGTTGCTCTGCCTCCTGTCCCATTTGGGAAGTCTACGTCTTGTTTAAAAGTTGGTCTCCGGTGCTGGTAATACGGTTTTCCGTTTTTATAGTTTGTTATTACAGTGCCTTTCAAAAGTATAACCGCACTCTGTAAAATCCGTTTTGCAGGACACTCTAAACAGGACCCTTGTTATTTTTTTATTTGATGACATCAAAAAACAAGTAGAGCAAAAAAAAATCCCCGATATTTGCTTTTAGGATTTTTAGCAATAAAAATTTGTTTTGGCTAGCTTGCAAAAGTATAACCGCACTACAATTTTCTCAATTTTTTTTTTGTTTTGGGTAACTGTTTTTACAAAAATTAGTATGAGGTTTTATTACCCCTTTTTCAATAATACTAAAAATTCCTTTGAGCACACTCCCATCTAGTTTTCTAAATAGGGAATCCCCTAAGGTGTTTCATGCACCCAAAATTGATTCTTGGAGCTCGGGAAAGTTTGAGAATTACCAATTTTGGATATAAACTCGGCGTGTAATAATTCCCTAAAAATTTTCTTTCGGATTGCAATCCAAAGAACGTGCTGGGCACTCCATCAATCTAATGTTTTGGGCTTCAACCCATTGCAACCTTTAACGACTGACGTGAATCGCTGCATTATCTTGTTAGAAGACATGAGGAAATCGACGATATCGTCTTAGATTTGGTACCAAGGTCTCTTGGAGTAGCTGGTCTTGGGCTACACTATCCATTTTGTGGAGGTACATGTAACGGGAATCTTACCCCGAGCGCAGAAAGCCCACACTACCATACAACTTCCACCGTCGAAGTTCCTCGTCGAAAAAAACCTCAGATCCTTCCGTAAATCGTGCGAATATCCATTAAACCCATCTGGTCTATCAAGATTAAACTTCATTTCGTCACTACTGTCGAAATTGGTACGATATTGGCACAAAATCTAATAAATCGTTAACTTAACGCAATTTTTCTTTACTTATTAATGAAATTGTATTGTTAATTTTTTTTTGTTATTTTGTTTTCATAAAACTGTATTCATATTTGTATATCCTTAAATTAATTAATTTATTCCCATATTCATTTATTTATATATTTGTTAATTTATTCCTTTATTTATTTTTTTATTTATTTATTTATTTATTTACATATTTATTTATTTATTTATATATTTATTTATTTATTTATTTGTTTATTTATTTATTTATTTATATATATATATATATATATATATATATATAAATAAATAAAATATATTTATTTTAATATAAAATATATATATATATATTTATTTATTTATTTATTTATTTATTTATGTATCTATTTATTTATTTATATATTTATTTTTATTGAATGAATTGTTTATTCATTTTTTATTTGTTTCCTTAAATCTTGTTAATTTATTGCAATATACACCGAATTACAAAAAAAGTGGCGCAGTGTTACTTTTTCGTATGTTGTTATCATTTTGATAATATACCGCTACATTTTTACCGAGCTTTATTTGTTTTTAGTGGGTTACTGGTTTGCATAATTTCTTTTAATTTTCTTTGTGATGTGCACATCGTATTGAAGAAAAGCGTATTGTATTCGTGTTTACCTACAGACGTGAGACATACCAAGTTTAGCTTCCATGTGTTTTGTGTATTTGTTTTATTAAGTTTATTGTTCTGGATTTGTTTTAATATGCAAATAATGGCAGAAGAAGTCGCCTGTGCGCTGGCTTTAGTTGAGGGTGGCCGAATCATGCGCTATGCCGATATTATGAGAAGAAAACCGGAGAAGACGTTAAAAAAAAGCCATTGAAGGTACAAGGAGACCAACTCCTACAAACGGCGTCAAGGATCAGGTCGCCCCGGAATAACTACTGCAAGGGATGACCAATATGTGGTGATTTAAAGTCTTCGGAATCGTGTCTAAACAGCAGTTTAGCAGGCTCACAGATTTAAAACTGTTAGAGGCACAGCTGTGAATGCTCAAACGGTGAGGAGGCGAATAGTCGAAAGTGGCCTAAGAGCAAGAAGGACTGCTCGTGTACCGAGACTCACGGTACAACAAAGGCGACGTCGACTTGAATTTGCTAATCTTCACCAGGATTGGACAGAGACCGTCTGGGGTAGAGTCCTTTCCACTGATAACTCCAGGTTTCGTCTCCGCTCAAAAGATGGACGTAGCAGAGTGAGGGGATGATAAGATGAGAGATACTCTTCGGCAACAGTTGCCCAGCGGGAAAATTTCTGGAGCGGTTCCGTCATGCTGTGGGCAGAAATTTTCATGCGCGGAAAAACCGAGCTGTGCATCATGGAAGGATCAGTGATCTCTACGTATTATATCACCAACATTGTGGAGGAATATGTGGTTCTATTCGCACCATTTATGGAGGAAAACTTCTTGCTGATGCAAGACAATGCTAAACAACACGTCGCCAGGTGCGTTATCGAATATTTGCAAGAAGTGGAAATCGATGTGATGGCTTGGCCTGCTATGAGCTTGGACATGAATCCCATTGAACACGTTTGGGACCAGCTGGAGAACAAGATTGGGATACGACCTGCCCTTCCAGAGACACTCAGCGTCCTGAGATCTGCTCTGATCGAGGAATGGGACAATCATCGTAAAAAATTTAATCCAATATATGCCTCGGCAAATATCTGGTTTGTTAGATGTTCGGGGAGACAATACACACTATTACAGGATTGTTCCTGGACTCCATAAAACAAAAAAAGTAATATTAAAAATTCCCTTAGTTTATAAGTTATTCTATTGTCAACCCATTTTATGCAAAATCAATTAGAAAATATACTAATTATAACTAAATGAATCTCCATTCAATAATAATCAATACATTTTGCAGTTTTAAGATATAATGTGAATATCAAATCTCTGTGCAAGCTGCGTATTTATCAAACATATGTAATATTTATTCTATGACAAAATAAACGTATCTATCTATCTATCTAACCATGACATTGAATTGAATTCTATAAGAGAACCGCAACCACCAAGGTCGATTGTCCAGTCACACGTCCAACAACACTTGATTGTGTCAACTTGTAGTCGTACTTGCACCACTTTGGCTGTCAATGTAGGCATTCTTTCGACCAACTTCTTAATAGTTCCCAAAGTTATTAATTTCCAAGCTACTTGAAGGATCTCCCAAACTTTCTATGTTGGACACTGTTTTTCAACCTGTCTGTCACGATCGTCCCTATTGGGTTGAGATCGGGTGGTTGGGCAGTCCATTTCATATTTTCACTGTTTCTTCCTGATCCACGTATCCTCGGCAAAGCTTGGAAAATGTTTCGGGTCATTATTTTGCACTAATGTAAGCACAGGGGCTTTATACGGGAAGAAAAACATCCCCTGACCATTATTGAACCACCTCCATGCTTGACTGTTGGGACCACACAGCTAGGAAGCATCTTTCGTTCAGCATACCGATGAACGTACTCTTTTTTTTTGTCCAAAGATTTTAAATTTGACTCGTCCGTCGATAAGACTTTCGACCAGTCGGTTAATATTCAATCTTGGTGCTCTTTTCCCCAATATAGTCGTTTAATTTTGTTTTGAGGTCTTAATAAAGGTTTTCGTACTGCTACTCCACCCTGAAGGCCTGCGGTAGTTAAACACCTTTTCATCGCTATAGCTGATATCTGGTTTGAGTGCGAAGGGTTGAACTCTGCACGGATTTCTGGAGCTGTAAGCTGTCGATACCCATTCCTTATTAATTTTATAATCTGGTCCTCCTGTTTTGATATTAATTTCGACCTTCCGCTTCTCTGACGGGTCTTGAGAATCGACGAATCTTTAAAGCAACGCACGTATGGTATTGTGCACTGTCGACTTTGATATTTTAAGCTTGTCTGCAATAACACGCACTGTATGCCCTTCTTCATGGAAGGTTATTATGCCACAACGTTCAACTTCCCTTTTTTTCTTTTTTCGTCCCATTTGGGGATATTTTTCTCTTTAAATATTGAAGTTTCAGGACTAACTGGCGGCGGAAGAATACGCTCAAATAATGAAGTTGAATGCAAAAATGTAAATTCGACAAAACCGAAAAAAAGCTGACTTTGGTAAAAGTCAACCTCACTGTTTTACAAAAAAAAAAATACCACAAAACGATTGACAAAAGTAATATTTTGTTTTATATACCAAAAAAAATTATATTTAACACATTAGCAATTAACTTTAACCCAAAAGCAAATAAGTTTAACCTTTTTGCAAATATGAATAACCAAAGAACAAATATATTTAAACCAAAAGCAAATCATTTTAAACAAAACACAAATTTGTAATTGTATAAAAACTGTAACAAATTGCAACAAAATTAATATTTTTAAAAAATGTTTTGTTTATTTGCTGCTTTTGAAATGAGTAAAACCATATCAATTACATAATTAGCGCAATAGGTTTGTGTAATTTGTCGTAAAGTAAAAGGTGTAATTTGTCTGTATATCTTCAATTCCTGCAACCAAGTTATGGTCCCTGCTGACATCGCTTAAAACTTGACGTGTGTGCGCCTTCATTTTTGAAAAAGATTTTTCACTGGGATTAAGCATGGGAGTCAGGAGGCACATGCACGTCAAATTTTAAGCGATATCAAAAGATGTTTCCTAGTTTTTACTTATCAAAAGTCAACGCAGTGATAGTTGTATGTTGACAGTTCAAAATGACGCGAAATTGAAAATGATATCTCTTGTTGGAAGACCCTTTACTTCCTACTACCAGCTTTAAAAAAGAATAACTTCTTGTAGGATGGTTCTCTTTGGTAGGAAAAAAGTCGATACCCCAGGTGATGATTCTGAAATTCAAAATTCAAGAAAGCACTCAAGGAATTAATTTCTTTCCGCCCAACGTAATGTTTGGCTTTTCAGAGAGGTTTCCATAGATATGTGAATAGCTACCTTAATTATATCCATTGATAACCTACGATGATTTGACTTCTAACGTTACCAATAACTACATATGTATGTATGTATGATTATGTATGTAATGTCATCGTAAGCCTTCAGACAACAACTGTGTCCTTTAATTACTGAAAGTATTTTTCAGAACATATTACAAGGCTTCTTTTCAGTATATCGGATAACGTATTGATTGATTTTTTTGTATTTGAAATTAAATCCCACAACACGTATACGGTATTTAGTCAGTCACGTAGTAGGTCAGGGACCGTTGAAGTAACATTGGCCACCACAAGTCTATAAATAAATGAGTGATAGTGTTACCCTTTTAATTTAATGTTTTGTTTAAATGTTTTTTTTTCGAAATCATTAAGATAATAATATTTTTATAGTACATATAAATATATATGTTGATATTGGATTACCAATACAAACAATTATATGATGATATTAATGAAAAAGGTACGTCGGGCGTGACAACCAAAATGAAAGATTTATTTCTCACATTCGCACGATTAAATTTACGACTTGACTTAATAGGCTCTTCATGTGACGACAACGCGATTAGTTGAGACCGCAAATTATTTATCATAGGTTATGTGCTCGGAATAAGAATGTTTTTATTTTGACATTAGTGTTTTAAGCCGGAAATTGTCATCCAATAGCTTGTGCGATTCAGCTGCAAAAAATGTAACAGCTCTATAGCTCTCTTGCATGCAAACATATGTACATACATATGGATGTACAATGTACATAGATTTGTATGCATGTGTGAAACTATTATTTAATCTCACGACATTAGCCGTTTTTTTTTGTTCAAAGCAGAGCCTGAACAAAATCGAAAATAATTGAAACGCCTCTATTTCACTATTAAGAGAACCAAACGTGCATGAATCTTTGATTAATTTGCCAGTCATATGAGAGATTAGTGGTCAACCGTGTTTTATAAATCAATCGAAGCTCATCTTGTTCAGATTCTGTTTACAGTACAGCTCAACCGCACGCAAAGTTTCAAAAAACGGATCGCTGAGCATTTTACGGCTCAAGACATTACATTTTCTAGGCTCATGAGGTTTCGCAAGAAATTACCACTAGAAACAATGCATTCTGGTGGTCGGCCATGCAAAATGGTTCTTCGAAATGATCGAAGAATTAGTAATAAGATCCGTCGATATACCTTTTGCTTCACCACATCCATTGTGGAACACCTTGGACTAGCTATTGATCTCACAACTGTTCGTATTCGTGCGAAGGAAGCCAACTTACAGGCTTTGCAACATTGTCAAAAAGGGTAAAATTATTACACTCTCCCCCAATGTTTCCTACTTATCATATTATAGACTGGATTTTGCTTATATATACGGAATTTGGTCCCTTTAGCAATGGAAGACCGTATTATCCAGAGACATATTATTCGATTCTATTTAATTCCATTCGATTCGATCCTATTTAATTTTATGCGATTCCATTCGCTTCGATACGATTATTATTCGAATAAATCGACAATCGAATTACATTTATAGCAATTGGCGATTTATTCGATTGTGAGACTCATTCGCAATCGCCCATCGTTAGTCTAGAGCTGCTTTTCTAGACAAAAATGCGGAGCTCTAAATGAAAACAATGGTATCAGGGATCGTTATGGGTATAAGACTAGAAACCTATATGTTTCCTTATGCTGAGGAGGAAATGCCATTGTTGTGGATATTTCAGCATGACAATGATGCAAACCATACTTCAAAGTATATCAAGGAATTTCTATCATCCAAGGAAATAAAGATTTTGAATGCAATTTTAAAAATAACATCTTTTAAAATATATCGTGGTAGTGACTTCAAAAATGAGGAGTGCCGCGCCAACTGAACTAGACCTCATGTACATACACGAAAATGTTTGGAATTTCATACGTTTCGTTTCAGTTTATTGACTTTAATTGTTTCACTTAAGCCCGGAAAATTTGTAGTTCAGGTTAACCAGCATACATCACTGTTAGTTGTAATAATTCTATCAAATTTGGAGGATGAAGCACCCACTCCTGTGTTGGAAGAGGGTTAGGATTCCTTATTTTCCGTTTCAAACTCTGAACAGTTTGTGAACATTAAAGAATAAAAGGTACAAGTACGTACGATCTAATCGTTCACCTTATTTATATTTATTACTTTTGTGAAAATGTGTTTCTTTTAACACTGTTTTCAAAATTAATAATAAATATAAATAGCCAATGACGTTCTATTTTTAAAAATATTCCATAAATACGAGTAAGCATGCATATACACAAACAGAAAATACTCTGCACTCACGATAACGACAATCTCAATCAGGCTTACTAGAGATAGTTAGTACATTTAATACTCACACATGCATGTGTATGTACGTATGTATTTGCATTTACAGTTTTATGTGATTCTACACAATTTCACATAAATACATTCAAACAACAACAGCGAATAAAAAAAAAATAACAAATCGCAGGGAGTTACGATTTGCGATGATGAAGGTCTTAACCTATTGAAACGAAGACATTGTTTTTATGAAGCTTATTATCGCCTCATCACATCAGAAATATTACGAAAGCTTAATCATTATAAAATCATTGTGATACTATCACAGAACTCATCATAAGAATGCAAAACGCATTGGTAGCACTAGTCGAGTTAGTGACATTGCTCGTTCATTTCTGAATCATTTTGATCCAGCGATGAATCTTTTGCTTTCGTAAAAATGTATACATATATAACAAAGATGTTATATATGTATACATATAGTAGTAAGTAATAACTGTGGGCTTTCCATTTAAAAGGGGAATAGGACAGAAGATGTCCACAGTTTATATGTATATGTAATCCCTTAAAGAAGTATTTCGGGTTACAGATTTGAGATTAGTTAACAAAATAAAACACACAGTAATCTGTCCTCCAACTCAATTGCAGACTTCGTTCGCCATCACCAGTAAGCGATGACAAATACATATATGTAGAAGGTCACCAATGTGAACCCCTGTCGTGGATAACCTAAAATGAAGATAAAAGTTGGTCTGTAGCTTTGTGATAACTAAGCGGTCTCCCTGGATGGATAATGGCGGTTTTCCTCACAGCGCACACAGGCCTTCGAAGTGGTATTCGTCGGGGCTGTTATTCTAATTCTTCGCTGGCTTGGGTAGTGGGGTATTCGCATAGGATGTGAGATCTGAAGCGCTAAATTGGGTCAGTTAAGCGCTAAAATTTGCTTGGTCCTGGGATTGTCATGTTTTGTTCAAAATTTCTGGATACATGAAAAGATGAGTCCACTCAATTTCTCATTAGCTAGTTCCGCGAAGACTTGCTCTATATTGAATTTAACAAGAGCTAGGGGCGGTAGAAAAGAGGTAACGACAATTGTCAGGTGCTGTTCGGATCCTGTTCGAATGTTTACTAATTCACCGGCCAGTTCGTTCCCTAGGGTGCCGGTGTGTACTGAAATATAAAGTAACATCGTGGTTTGTTGTGAGTGCTGCGAGTTCTTCACGGCATCGTTTCACAAGTTTGGATTTGACAACTGTGGATGCCTACCTGCCTTCATGGCAACTTGTATGTCTTTCTTGAATGCAGTTTCGTGGATATTTCTCGTACCGCTTCTACGATTGCTAATACTTCCGCTTAGAATACACTGCCCTGGATTGAAAGTCTAACAGAGCAATTTCGGGTACAGATGAGTTTATATCAGAGCCTACTCCTTCGTCCGTTTTTGACCGTTCGTGAAAATCGAGATATTATTCGGGTTTATTGCCCTACCGTTTGTCCAATCCTCTCTTGAGGGAAATATTTTTTAAGGTTTAGGCTGAAGTCGTGGGATGGTGATGCAAATATAATCTGTCTCGGTACCCTAGTGTGTCCATCTCGCAATATTGCGGTGCCCTGTGTCGCTCTCTTTCCAAAGATTGGATTGCTTGAAGCGTAGGGAACCTTTTGCAGCTGTTTGCTTCAGGTGTAGGTCTAATGGAATTAGTGCTAGTATGGTTTTAAGGGCTGCAGTCGGTGTGTTTCTGATGATACTGTTAGTACCTATACGGACTAAGCTTTGTATCTGCTGCGGACTACCAGCCCATAAGCACTCATATTTTACCAAAGACATTGCTGCATATATAGAAGGCTATGGCTGCTTTCATTGTCCTTTCTGATGTATTTGCTTTCCAAGTCACCTTACGGTCGTGTATACAGCCCAAGTATCTAGCCTTACTTGAGATTTGAAGGAGTGTGCCGTTGAGTCTCAAGGGATTGTTCTCTAGTTTTGAAGGGATCATCGTTTAATCCACATTTTTCCGCCCATTTGTGCAGGGTATTGAGGGCGTATTTAAGTATTTCGGTGATGGTGGGTATGGACCAACCTGTCGTCATTATGACATCATCAATAACTTTGACCCCACATCGTTCTAATTTCTTCAAGATTCCGTTCGCGACCAGTATCCATAGTAGACGGGATAAGACATCACCTTGCGGGGTGCCTGTAGACGCCAATCCATGCACTTGGCAGTCACCCAGTTCTGAGTTGAGGTGCCTCATCTTGAGCATGCATTCAACCCAGTCTAAGATTACTGGGGATATGTTTTGTTGTTGTTGGATATCGTTCGTAGTCGCATAAATTCAGATTTTACATTGTTGAAGGCTAGCGTGAGTTTTTCGATCCTTGTTACCACCTCAAGGGTAGGTCTGTCTTAATAGATCGGTCTTTAGACAAATGTAAACTCTGATTGAAGATCACGACATGCAGAAAAGCTACACTCCGTCTGGAACGGATAGTATAATGCCCTATCATTCTTCTTTTGTATCAACCCTACTAAAGTAGGTGTGGCATAGTGTAGTTTTTTATTGAATTACTATGATAACTTCGAAGTGCTAAATTTCATTTTGATAAAAATTATCGATGCACACTAACCGGTACAATGTATCTATCGAAGAATTGCTTCAACATGTCACCAAAATAGTTTCACCAATTAAAAGGTTAATTTTCTTTGCAAAACAAAACCAATTTCCCAAAAGTTGCAGCCAAATCAAATTTATCCGTTCTACCTCAGACACCCTAAACATTCGAATATAAGTAGCCTAATAATCTTCGAATGTTGTTGTTAACACAAATTAACACAATCGAATCACTTCTTAATACCTTTACTTTCCACAAACATCCATCCTCCAGAAGGTGTCCCTCAGCATGGACGGCTTCGGGGAAAAATAAAATTGTAAAATCATTCAAATTGATTACGAGTGTAATATTTTATTACATACATCAATAATGAAAATTGTTTAAGCAACACACACAGCACGGAGTCAAACGAGTTTATCAATCTATATAACCTATCTACCAGTGGCAGCCGCAGCGAATAATTGAAGTGCTAAATTTCAGGGATTTCGGCAAGGGGATGCGCTATCATGTGACTTCTTCAATCTTGTGCTGGAACAGATAGTGCGCAGGGCAGGTGTAAACACGGAAGGCACTATCTTCAACAAATCTGTCCAGTTGCTGGGATACGCAGACGACATCGACATCATCGGTCGCTCCCAGCGCGCCGTGTTAGAGGCTTTTACGGCAATTGAAGAAGAGGCGAAACGAGTTGGCATTGAAGTGAATGAGGACAAAAGCAAATACATGTTGTCAACAAACAAAGAAGCATCTGTCCACCGCCTAGGACAAAACGTCACTGTTGGCAACAGTAACTTCGAAGTGGTTAAGGAGTTTACCTACCTCGGAGTAAATATCAACTCCACGAATGACAACTTAGTGGAGATTCGACGAAGACTTACCCTAGGAAACCGCTGCTACTTCGGTTTGGCGAAACAAATGGGGTCAAAACTCCTAACTCGGAAGACGAAATGTTTGCTCTATAAAACATTGATCCTGCCAGTTCTGCTGTATGGAGCCGAGTGCTGGACGATAAGAAGGAAAGCAGAGCAAATACTGAACACTTTCGAAAGAAAAATTCTTCGTCGGATATTCGGTCCCGTATGCGAGGAGGGCGAATGGAGGAGAAGATATAACCGCGAACTCTATGAGCTGTACCAGGATGTGGATGTAGTCCAAAATGCCAAAACACGTCGACTACACTGGCTCGGCCACATCGAGCGAATGGACAATAATGCTCCAGCAAAGAGGATCTTCGAATCACAGCCCCCAGGTTCGAGAAGACAAGGAAGACCGAACCTCCGTTTTAAGGATCAAGCTATCGCGGATGCCAGAGCGCTTGGTCTAGATAACTGGAAGCAGCGTGCCCGGGATCGAAGAGAGTGGAAGGCTGCTGTGTCTCAGGCAGAGACTCTTCACGGGTCGGGAGCCCGTTAAGTAAAGTAAGTAGTAAATAGATGTAAGTACAACACTGTCTTAGAGGAGATTCTTAAAAAGAAAAGATACTGCAAATATGATTTCCATTTTTGATGAGGAGTAGGGTCCTAAACTTTGCATCACATATTTATTTTCAATTGATGGATCGCCGGCTCACTTCCGCAATACTTCAGTTTGATTTAGACCAGATAAGTGTCATTGTGTTATTTCATATTTCTTAATGGAAAATACGTCGTTTTAACCAATATAATGCTGGGCATTCACCGAGAATGTGCTCGGATAATTCGTCATCTTTCGAACAGAACCTACATTCGGTATCTGAGTACAGATTAAGTTTGTTCAGGTGATACCTCAGCCCACAGTGGCCTATGAGAAAGCTCACCAGCTTTTGTAAGAGCATTCCACATTGTTGTACGGTTCAGGAAGGGAATTCTATACTTGTTTAATGTTCGAAGATAGGCTTGAGGGTATAACCGAGCACGGTTTGTGAAAAAAGCGTTAAGACATGGTAAGGCAGGAGACATTTCTGTCTATCCAACAGGTGCAAAGAGGTCTTAGGTGCACCGGACATGACATGAACTTTATACTCGAGTTTGGGGCGGGTGCATGCCTAATATATTGCAGACAGATCAGAGGGAGTAAATTCCTTTTTGCATCGTTTGAGGAATCGTAGACATTTCGCAGCATTTTTGGCGGATTTGAACATGTGGTCATTCCAATGGAGATGGTCATTAACACACATTGCATAGGCCGTCTCTCTAGTGCGAAACCGGAAGAAGAGCACGGACCTGCTTCTGGAAATGATTATGAGAAGCTGAGGGTACTGTCGTCAGTGAAGGAATGCATTGGTTCCAGTTCCAGTCAAAGTAAATACGAGATTATTCAAAACAACACGAAACTACGAAAATGTCAAGACTTTTAGATAAACCGCCAAAATCTTATTTTGCTGAAAAATGACAGCGAGCAAATGCAATTAAAGAAAGCAGTTTAAGGATTCACATATACATACATATGTATGTACCTATTCACTTATGATTAAAAATAAAAACAAACACATCAAAACTGATCAAATTAATGATCAATGTTTTAAATGAGTTTCAGGAAAGTGATGCAGCCAATGGATTAAGGATCAGGATGTCACCTAAAGATAAAGTTGCTTATGAACTTTTAATACTAGAGAACAATGAAGAATACTTCAGAGCACCAGTTTATAGAGAATATTGGCAGAGGTTATTCTACCTCAGACAAGCGAAGTTTGTAGGCTAATTTTGTTATGATAAAGATGAATTTATCTAATTTGAATTATGGACATCCTAGAGGAATGCAACAGTTCCATTATTCTTGCGTTATATTTATGAAAAGCCAGCGGATAGTTAATCACGAAACTCTTCTAAATGGCAGACTGTAAGATAAACCATACATCTCGGGGCTATCATAGAATGACACATACTCTGTGACAAATGTCAGAATGACTAACGTTTTGTTAAGACAACATAAAAATATCAGCGGACAGCGTGTTTGCAGCAGACACGTTTAAAGGACGGAAACGTTCCAGAAATGAAAAGGATGAGTTACTACGTTCACTGGGGATATTACGATTTCTGAGACACCAAGTTTTAAATACACAGTCTTGTACATATCGATGAAATGAGCACAAAATGTAAAGTACCAACATTTTCGTTTTCGTTTTCGATTTAAGAGATATCGAGGTTTGAAACTTTATTTTTTTCCCAGTACATACATATGTATGTATTTGTACATATGTATGTATATGTATATATGTATATATTAAAACGGATTCTATAGACTACATACTTTTAATATGTACATACATACATAAACCAATACTGCTTTGGTAGTTCGAAATCCAGAGTCAATGCTGCACTTGTGGACTTGGAAAGTTATTCTACGCAGTACGCGTACCATAAAAAGGAGTCCTCCCCAGGACAATACTATCGGCCATGCAGGATGACGGTGAGAAATGCATGCTGCTCCATCCAGGTCGGTAGCGACCTCACGGAAATCTTTGATTTCTAGAAATGATTTAGACAAGCAGCGTAACTGACATTCAACTCAATATTCCCAGACCCACAATAAAATCCTCAAACAAAAACAACAACAAAAAGAACTGTAAAAAAAAACATAAACTGGCAACTCTGATCAGCATTAGTGGGGCACAAAGCTGAAGATGAAGCTCAATGAACTCAAACTCACCTAACAACATTTGTATAGTGGGGGCCTGATCCGGTGCCGGTACTCCAGTCGACATTTTCGATATCCGATGATTTTCCGATATCACAGGGCATTTTCCTGAATTTACTTCTTTTTTTTTATCACTATTTATCTTATTTATATGCACTTGTTCACTTAACGGGTAAGGAAAAAACACAAATCGCACTCACTGGTGATTTCAAGTTAAAACCAATCCGTTGCGCGAGGGTAGATCAACACAAAACCAAAACAAAAAGAAAAAAAATAAGAGAATCGAAATAAATATGCGAATCGCGTACAATAAGGCAAACAAAGAGGCAGAGGGGTAACAAAAATGAAATTACAACAAAGACAACGTATTCACAAAAGAAATCTCATCGAGAGCGTTTCTATAAAAAAACATTTTTATTTCTGTTATCTTGTTCGGCCACTTGGGCGCTCATTTAGCACCGCACTTGTTATTTATTTAAAATTTGTATTTTCCTTTGAAACGCATTTGGGAGCAATCTTCGTACAACTTTGCACACAATTTTCTTCTTCGCTCGCTGTTTTTTTGTTTGAATTATGTAAGTAGGAATGGTTTTGGTAAATACAACACTGACACCGCGGTATTCCAATTCACTCCTTGGTATACCCTGAAGTTTTATGCAAATCCCATTTTCTGGAGGACCTTGTTTTTTTAAGAGATTTTTTCTCTAGAAACAGCACAGCCAAGATGAATTCATCTTTTTTTGCCACAAAAATATAAGTCGCGTTCGTTCACTACGTTTCCAAGTGAGGGCGAATGCGAATGAATGTACATGGAGGAAGGCAAAATAATCAACAAAAAGCAAGTAGAAACGAGTTGGGCGAGGGCCTAGCGAGTAGTAGCAATTTGCTGAATGGGTGCGTTCAATGTATAAGCTGCGTTTCTTATATTTACCGAAATATAACTTTTAAAATATCCGATAAGGAAATATTTGTACTTGAACCATAATAATGTTTTATTTATTTGTGTTTATATGTTTTTTCTATAATCTTGTGACTTATAACAGTAAAATTGACACTTTATCTATTCAACTAAATTTAAATGAATTAAGCCCCGTTGTAACGAGAAATATACGTAGCTAATTACACGTACTTATTTTAAATTCGAGGCTATCTTAAAAACAAATAATAATTACATGTAGTTTAGTTGCATTTTAAGGTGCTTTCAAAGCGACAGTCAACAGCATAAATAACAAAAATTAATATTTAGCTACGCCTATGCACCCATTAAGTCCTAAATGTAATTTCACAGCCACGTAAACTGTTACTGACTTAGTACGGTCACTCTTCAATTAGGAGTGAATTGCCCCACACAACCTCTAAAATTTCTTTTACGGCTTTACCTCTAGCGATGTCTGATAAACATCCGAGAGTAAAACTGTCAAGAAAAAGCTTCTCAAATAAAAAAAATGTCCTTCGGACACAGAATTAAACAGTAAGGCACTTCCATTTAGATCTTGGTTCCCATCGACCTGTCCCAAAAATTTGTATTTTTTTTTTTTTTTTTTTTTTGTAATGCCGTTGAAACTTATATTAGTGAGTAGCTTAAGGCAAAACCTGGAGAAAAGTGTAATTATATATGCAATAAAATAGCATAATAATTTTTCGATGGATTTACATAATTATGTGCATTATAGTCTATAAATCTTTTAGGAATAATAATATTTATTTTAATATTTTATTAGAAGATTATAGTAAAAGTTTTCATGAAATTATGTCTAAAAAGTAATATATTCAATACGATAAATGTGCTGTTTAAAAAAAAATTAATATAAGTAAATGTTTTAAGTGTCTAGGATATGTATAATCATAAAATGGAAAATTGCACTAGTGAAAAGGTATGCCTAAAGTGCGGTGAAAGTGATCACGTAGTGAAAGACTGTAAGAGTGAGCTAGTCAAATGTGTAAACTGTGTAAAGGTTAAAAATAAAGCCAATCTTCCGCATATTGATGTTAATCATGATGTTATGAGCACTGACTGCCCAATCTATAGAAGGCAGTTATTAAAAGAACGGGGTAAAATAAATTATTAGCAGCTATCGGAATTAGTGAGCCTATTCGTCAACATACATGGTCTTATTAACAACTTTAGTGAATTGGAAGCATTAGTAAATGAAATAAATGTTTACTTCATATGCACAGCGGAAACGCATATTACAAAACTGGATGAAAATAAAGTTATTGAATTAAAGAACTATAATATAGTGAGATGTGAATCTTTATCTCCACATACAGGTGGAATTTTTATATTAAAGTCTGTTGGAGATATGATATAATACGAAATTGCGCAATAGGTGTAAAACTATGGTGGCTTTTGATAAAAGTGTCATTTAATAACTTAGTTTATATACTTGGAGCAATATACAGATCGCCAAATTTTTGTGGTAGTTTCCTTGTTAATGATTTTAACAGTTGGATGGAAGATTTGAAGTGTGATAAGAATAATATCATATTAATGGGAACTACTCCTACTACTACTACTACTACTACTACTACTACTACTACTACTACTACTACTACTACTACTACTACTACTACTACTACTACTACTACTACTACTACTACTACTACTACTACTACTACTACTACTACTACTACTACTACTACTACTACTACTACTACTACTACTACTACTACTACTACTACTACTACTACTACTACTACTACTACTACTACTACTACTACTACTACTACTACTACTACTACTACTACTACTACTACTACTACTACTACTACTACTACTACTACTACTACTACTACTACTACTACTACTACTACTACTACTACTACTACTACTACTACTACTACTACTACTACTACTACTACTACTACTACTACTACTACTACTACTACTACTACTACTACTACTACTACTACTACTACTACTACTACTACTACTACTACTACTACTACTACTACTACTACTACTACTACTACTACTACTACTACTACTACTACTACTACTACTACTACTACTACTACTACTACTACTACTACTACTACTACTACTACTACTACTACTACTACTACTACTACTACTACTACTACTACTACTACTACTACTACTACTACTACTACTACTACTACTACTACTACTACTACTACTACTACTACTACTACTACTACTACTACTACTACTACTACTACTACTACTACTACTACTACTACTACTACTACTACTACTACTACTACTACTACTACTACTACTACTACTACTACTACTACTACTACTACTACTACTACTACTACTACTACTACTACTACTACTACTACTACTACTACTACTACTACTACTACTACTACTACTACTACTACTACTACTACTACTACTACTACTACTACTACTACTACTACTACTACTACTACTACTACTACTACTACTACTACTACTACTACTACTACTACTACTACTACTACTACTACTACTACTACTACTACTACTACTACTACTACTACTACTACTACTACTACTACTACTACTACTACTACTACTACTACTACTACTACTACTACTACTACTACTACTACTACTACTACTACTACTACTACTACTACTACTACTACTACTACTACTACTACTACTACTACTACTACTACTACTACTACTACTACTACTACTACTACTACTACTACTACTACTACTACTACTACTACTACTACTACTACTACTACTACTACTACTACTACTACTACTACTACTACTACTACTACTACTACTACTACTACTACTACTACTACTACTACTACTACTACTACTACTACTACTACTACTACTACTACTACTACTACTACTACTACTACTACTACTACTACTACTACTACTACTACTACTACTACTACTACTACTACTACTACTACTACTACTACTACTACTACTACTACTACTACTACTACTACTACTACTACTACTACTACTACTACTACTACTACTACTACTACTACTACTACTACTACTACTACTACTACTACTACTACTACTACTACTACTACTACTACTACTACTACTACTACTACTACTACTACTACTACTACTACTACTACTACTACTACTACTACTACTACTACTACTACTACTACTACTACTACTACTACTACTACTACTACTACTACTACTACTACTACTACTACTACTACTACTACTACTACTACTACTACTACTACTACTACTACTACTACTACTACTACTACTACTACTACTACTACTACTACTACTACTACTACTACTACTACTACTACTACTACTACTACTACTACTACTACTACTACTACTACTACTACTACTACTACTACTACCCAAATATGTAGTTATTGAACCCACCAGAATAATACAGATAATAAAGTGAGTGATCATGTGATGATTAATATAAGCGCATACTGGAATAGTAAAATCGAAGACAAGACTATAAGTATATTTAAATAGAGTTCGGTAAATTTTGTTTGTAAAATACCAAGTTATGAGTACGGTTTTGAAAATAACAACTTATTGGTTTATGAGATGGGTAACATGTTTACATGGAACTCAAACTAGTAATACTTCTATACACTTCTTATAAGAATTTGAAGTGTAATCAGAATCTTTGGTTTAATGACAGCTTTGAGCTTTAAAAAATGAAAAATCAAAACGAAAGAGCTAAAGTTTCATGCTAGGAACTAGATTATACCAATTACAGAAATGATAGGAACCAATTTAAATCTTTTCTTGAAAGTGCTAAAAATAATTATATTAAATCGAAAATTGATTGAAAAGTGAAAAACTTTAAAATAAAGTGAAAAAAATATTGATGATATTGTGGAAAATAATAATAAATATACGAATTTTGAAATAGCGAACACATTAAACTCTTTCTTAGTTAACAGTAAAGAAAAAATTAGGAACGATATACCGTTCGTTACTTACAATAATTCAAAACTTTAAATTCAAACAAATAAGTGCAAATGAGTTAAAGGGCATATTAAAATCAATTAATAATAAAAAAAACACAAATGGTGCAAATGTTAAAATGTATTTAAACACATTCGAAGTACATACGTGGCAACCTGTTAACTGAAATTATGAATAGTTCGTTGGTACAGGGGACCTTTCCCAACTGCTGGAAGGAAACCATTATTGTTCCAATACCAAAAGTAAACAATTCTAACAAAGCTGAAAATTTCAGACCTGTAAATAAAATGAAAACTAGAAAGTAAAGTCATTAACTACTTATATAATTAGTTTCAGAGGTATTTGGAGTCATTCAGTCTAATACATGATGTATCAATTAGGATTTCGCAAAAAACACAATTGTGAATCGTTAATCAACCTAGTAGTGACTGAGTGGAAGGTACATGACAAAAAAGTTGTGGTAGCAGTATTCTTAGACCTGAAAAGAGTATTCGAAAGAGTTGACCAAGCAATTTTAATCAAGAAGTTAGAAATGTATGGAATAAGAGGACCAGAACTAGAATGGTTAAAATCAAAAATCAAAAATTCAAAAAGAATATCTTCTCTTACAGCAGTTAAAATAATAAAACCTCATTTTGAGTACTGTTCAAGTATCCGTTTTATGTTAAATAATCAAATGATAGATAGATTGCAGAAACTACAAGATAAAGGAATGAGAATTGTTTAACTGTGTAGTACATTTTCTCCAATTAGCGAGTAAGCTTTCATGGATGAATATAAATCAAAGAATCTTATATAATGTGTTAACATTTATCTACAAAATTAAATTCAATTTGTTGCCTAATTACTTAAGCGATTACTTATGTAAGTGAAGTCCAACCATTTGCTTGAAGAAATGCTAATCATTTTAGATTATCTAACTTAAGAAATCTTAGAACGAGAAATATGGTATTACATAGCGGACTAGAAGTGTATAATCGATCGATTGAATTGCAAAATGAACAAAATTTACTTAGATTTAAGAAATTATTTATTAACTATGTTAAAAATAGATTTATATGCTTTTAGCATGTATTTTGTAATTTTTACATTTTTTAATAAAAAAAAAACTGACGAAGCTTCATGCCAGGAGAATAGCAGTACATCATGCCCACCCAAACCGTCTACATTGAAAATTGTTTATGAGCAAACAAGTCTTGACTGTTGGAAAACATGTACGTATATGTATCTATGTAGGCCTTTGCTTGCAAATGCTAAAGGTAGAGCATTTTGGAAGTGTTGTAAAAATTATTTAAGCAAAATGCTGGAATTTGGCCTTATGGCCCGTCGCCTTTTGTATCACTTCACTTTTTCGGATTCTACTTACCTTTTCACTTCTTACTTACTTACTTAAGTGGTACTACAGTCCGGGGTGGACTTGGGCCTCAACCAACAAGCTTCTCCAGTTAGCACGGTCTTTGGCTAAATGCCTCAAATTGTGCTAACTACCTCTAGTTGTGACTGAAGTCCTCTTTAACTTGTGCGCGCCACCTAAGGTGAGGTCTTTCTCTACTCCGTTGTCCCTCCGGGTTCCGGAGCGTTGATGTTCTTTTGGTCTAAATGTCTTAGTCATCTTAGACGACTGATGCGTACTTATCTGACCAGCTTGATGTCGCTCTATAGCTCGTAGGCTTTGAATGAACTACAAGGCTTCCTTGTTCATTGCTACAGGTCTTTGTAGCCTTGGCAAGTTTTATTTACCTGGTAAAACATCCGAATAACCCAGCATATCTGTTACGGCATTTCTGATAGCTTCCTACCATCGATGCCACTGATCTTTAGCATTTGATGCTGATTGCATAGGACTTTTCGAGAGGTTGAGGGATAGGTGATTGGCAAAGATTCTGGCGGTTTGTTGCTATTACAGTTGTTCAACGTTAAATCTCCTCACAGTATTTCTTCATTACTGTGGTGTCTGAGATATGCGTAAACATACCTTAGCTAGACAAGGTAGTGGTCCGAGTCTATGTAGACTGCGCAGAATGTTCGGACATCTAGAGTACTAGAGGATCGCAACTTGATCAATTTGCTTGACGATTTGATTATCTGGAGACCCCATGTTCCCTTTTGGAGTTGAGGTGAGGAAACCGCGTGCTAGCTATAGTAACATTACGTTCCGCTGTGAAGTCAAATAGCCTTAGTCCGTTTTCAGACGTGGGGTCGTGCAGGCTATGCTTTCCAATGGTGCTATCAAAGATGTCTTTCTTTCTTATTTTGGCGTTAAAATCACCTAGGACAATTTTAACGTCATACTTAGGACATTTTCTTGTCACAGAGCTCGTAGAAACACTCTTCGGTAGCATCACCGCTCTCCTCTGGGGGGCGTGAGTGCATATCAGGCTGGTGTTGGTGAATTTTGCATTGATGCGGATTGGTATAAGGCACTGACTGTCGTGTCTAAAGCTCAAGACTTCATACCGAAGTCTGCCACTTACAACAAATCCGAACCCAAATAGACGCTGTTTCTGTTCTCTGTATCAATCACCGTAGTAAATGTCACAGTTCTCCATCCTTCTTTTGCCCGGTCAATGTCCTTCTTTTGTTTTACAGGATCGTCAACAGTACATTTTCCCCGGCTTGTCTTAGTTTCGGTACTAGAGTGTTTTTCCGTAGTAGGGAAGTTATCCCGACACACAACCCCCAACCTAGAGGACCAGTTCCCTTTTCTACCCACTGAACGATAGCCGGGCATATGAGTGCTGCCGTTGGCCCATTAATGGTTCATCCGTCACCGTCTCTTTTCTAACTGCCTGGAAATCTTTATCGACTTGGAATTCAAATATGTTGAAGCTTATATAGGAATAACACTGATAGTTAGACCTGTGTGGAACTGTAGACACAGTCGTTGATTCCATCTAGGGAATTCAGTTCTGCGCTATTTTTGTTTATGTCAATTGATTTAACTTATTGCACTGCATTCAAAGATGAAACTAGATATTGTCATACTCTTTTCATTTAATAATAGAAACACATTGACACAGCAACAGCCAACAGCAACTTCAACAGCAGAGGCAAATAAGCAGATGCTGTGATGTAAAATATATTAGCACAGCAAACAGCACACAGGAAAATTTGACATTGTAGGAAAATTTTTCCTATATTTCACCGAAATTTCAAATGCTTTCAGGTTGGTATGATTGAAAATTTCGACGCAAAGAAGGTTAAATTTGGGCAGCAACCGCCAATTTAAGACTTCGAACGTTGAAGTTGCTGTTGCTCTGATCAATGCGTTTTGTTCTATTGAAAAGTATTGATTGTAAGATGTATGCTGTGGTTGTCAAAGCTGCTGTTCTTGTATCTAATATGGGAGGCAGATTGCTGGTATTGATACCATGGTATGATACCATGGCATAGTGAATACCACAACCCCTGACAGACTGCGTTTCGTTGTACACGTTATTTTTTGTAGTATATTTTGACGTTTATGCTTGAATTTTTTTTTCAATATAACGTCATTGATTCGGTTGCTTTTGAAACTTCCTATGAACAAATTAATTTCGATGAAATGTTTCCAGTTTGAAGGCCCAATTTGTTTTTTTGTCGGATCTACTATATCATTGAAACAGTTTAGATAAAATGCTGTCCTCTTTAAATGCATTTTCCAAACTTGAGGATATATTTTTTGGTTGTGAATAAACTACGAAGAATCACCAGCAGAGAAAGTGGCGCTGCAGTCAGTAAGAACGTGGTATTCCACAAAAAATTACAAGTTTCAATACCAGGTTTGTTTCGTGGTATACTAGCTTTTATCGTGGTATTGGGGTGACAGACACGTGGTATAGAACCTTGTATTGCTATACCATGATATCAATACCAGCAGTCTGTCTCCCACATTATTATGCCGGCGCCACTTCAAAGCCTAAATAAAGTAGTTCCTGTTTGAATTCAATTACACAGCGCTGCGTCACCCATGCTGTTGCCTACTCTGGATGTGTCCAATATCTTTTGGTTCAATTTTATAGCTGACTGTTGCACATTTTGACAGTTGACAAATAAAATATGAAAAGTACTTTACCGATGAATTTGCAAATAGGGAATATCCGCCACCACCCGCAATTGTCCGTGAATGCGTATTAACTTCTATTAGTGTAAATTAAGTGATCGAAGTTTTGCGTATGCATGTCTATATTGTCGCCACTATTTGGTTTCTACAACCATTTATACATTAACACGACTTGGGAGGCTACTTGTTCTTTGAGCGAAAGCGGCATCTGGTAATTGATGTGTAGTCGGCAAAAATATTTGTTATTGTTTTAATATTTAATTCAGTTGCCACAGTATTTTTGTGTTTGGATGTTATAAAAATGGCTGCGACTCATTGGAGTTACGATCTACTAAAATCATTGATTATTGATAAGTCCTTTGAAAAAGATGAAGTCGAAGAACTAAAATCCTGTTTTAAGGATGAAATCCAGTCTCCGAGACGTTACGCCTGCATTGAAACTGTCGCCGATTTGTTAGATACCCTGGAGAGATGTGATACACTTTCGGAACAGAATATAGAACCACTTCGACATGTAGCCGAAAATCTCGCAGACGATGAAATTGAAATTGCATTAGAGAAGTATGTGCCACCGCCAGAGCCTGTGGAATTGCAGAACGTGTACGCACTGCAAAGACTGCGGGAAAGGGAGAACATCAAAGCTGAAGTTAAAGGTGGAAACCATGAGACTGAGCCGAAACCATCAGTAATTGTAATTGAATACACTCAAAAGAAGCGCGACGACATTTATCAACTAATTGCTAAAGAAATTGGGAGAGATTGGCGTTCCTTAGGTCGTGAGCTGCTTGTACGTGCAGGTGAACTCGACCAAATTGACGTGAAGTACCCGCATGACCTCCAGTCAAAAGTGTACGAGGTCCTTCATATCTTTGAAAAGGACCCAAGACACAATCCTAGATTACATTATAACATTATTTGTGAAGCTTTGGACAAATGCAAGAGGAAAGATGTCCGACGATATGTTCAAAAAATAATGGCCTATTAATATCATTACAATCCGAATCCTGCAATGTTATCTACACAACTTGAATGATAACATAATGTATATATTCATTGCTACTTTTTGTATTAGTTTATGAATGACAAATAAAGAGTGCCTTTTAACATACATAGGTCAATGTGTTTAAAAGACTGATTATGTACTCTAAAAATAGAACCCAATGTACTTTTACATGCAACTCTGTTATGATTTCGACGGAAAAAACTTGATTATAAAAATGATAATACATTGTAATGTACATATTGATATGCGGCAGTTTCATAAATCTACGAGTAAATGCAATTGAACACGTGAAAAGAACCCAACGAAACTTTCGGTTGTAGTTCAGTGCCTACTTGTGTACACAATAGCATGTTACATATTTCATAATGAAACGGAAAAATTATCTTGGTTTAAAATTTCTTTCTCAGGTGTGGTGTTCTATGTACATATGTATATACATCTATATTTTAAGCAAAGAAAAAGTTTGGAGTAGCTTTCCATCAAATCAATTTGTAATTCAGATCGCGCAGAACAGTTCAAATTAACTCATTAGTCATGACGATTTGCACGAAAATGGCAAATGATTTATAAATAAGATACATACATATGTATTTGTTTATCGACAGAGATATGGAAACTACAACTCACGACTACGATATCGCCTCGCACGATACAACAGTTTGCTGTAGGTACATAGATTAATGGTCTTTTGTAGATCTTGATAATATAAACACAAAATGTTAAATAAAAAATCTATATTTTCTATTTTCTTGCACTATAATGCAGGTGAGTGGTTCGCTTCGATCCCGGCAGGGATTTGTATTCTCTTCATGTCTGTTCGTTTCGACTTCTTTTTCATTTCTTGAGTGAGTTGTTCATATGGAAATTATGGGATCACTGTTAAAAAATTTATATATTATAGAATTGTCATAGGAAAAATTAAATTTTAAAGCTCAATATCGTACACTGTATACTGTGATCGTACACTACCTGCTTTTTTCATCGAGAGTTAAGAATCTTATCGCCTCGCAAATCCTAGAATCCCCTCAAAAGGTACGGAAATCTCTGAAATCCCACAACCGATACACTGAATTTTAAAGGTGCTTGTTGACTGCAATTATGTAAGTATTTCTCAGAATACATATTCCCGTTTTGGAAGTCTGTACACACATACATATGTATTTTGCTTTCTAGAAAAAGCACCTGCTGGTATCCCCATTAATGCGGCTACTTCATATTGTGCTTCTTTGAACGGTTTTGTGCTTTTAGTCGGCGCACAAGATCTGTCACTCTAAGAATTTTGAGTTTGTTATCTCATCATTAGTGGCCAAAGGGTAGTGATGCGAATATATGAGAGCTCAAGTGTGCTTACGATAGCCTATCACTATCAACACCTACTCTACACCTCCACGTTCATGGCAGCTGGGTGCCTAGTAACTCGACTGGAGAGAGAGGGGTTAGGAGTGCTTTCTCACTATCAACAACGGTGGCGTCTACCAGTTCCAATTAGGCCGAACTTTTAGGCCAATGCCACAGGAGCTTCAGGCAGACCATTCAGCTAGACGATAATAGCCAAACCTTCCACCACCTGACCAAAACAATATCCAAGCTTAAATCCGACAAGGCTGCTGGACCAAAGCAGCTGGATATGAGCTGGTAGGGAGTATACATCAACTAATTTCTAAGATTTGGTCAGATATCTTTTTTTTATAATTATTACTTGCGCTCAAGGGTTTATGACTACCCTTATGATGCGAAGACACACAGCGCGAGCGGTAGATGTTGACTTCACGCCATACAGTAAACACTGCACGGCGTGGGTCGGAAATGAAGAGCCTGATAGGAAAGATTTTTGTGTGGTGTAGTGGACTTGAAACTCAGGTGACATTAGGTTTCAGTAATTTTCTCTATGGGTGGGGTTCGCACTGAACGAGGATACTGCGATTTTTTGCATTGGCTTATAATTCACAGTATTTTTCTCGAGTATACGTGAAGTTACTCTAGGTGGAATTTTCGGGGCATTAATTCAACAACTATGAAAATTGAAAGGATATGGCTGAGATTGAACGCACAACCTTCCATTCAATAGCCGAATGCATTACCACTACGCCATGGCCACCCATAAATGTATGATGAATGATGAATGTATGCCTGATGAATGGAATCTCAGTCTCCTTAACATCGCCTACAAGACCTTATCTGCCATTCTGTCCACAAGCTGATTGGGTCCTATTAGTGTGGTTTCAGACCAGGACAATCCACAATCGATCGAATCTACTTACACACTTCGGCAGATTCTGGAGAAAATTCAAGAACTCCAAATCGATTTATTATAGAGACGAGCTATACAAAAATATTCTTGGCTAGTCTTTGCATTCCTGTCAAACTCGTTAGATTGTGCAGAATGACAATGGAGAATTCTCGCTGATCTATCAAGGGCGGTAACTCACCGAAACCTTTGATGTCAAAATAGGATTTAGATAAGGTGACGCGCTGTCATGTGAATTCTTTAACATCATAATTGAAAGAATTGTGCGAAACTCACAAGCCAACAACAGAGGCACAATCTTCCAAAAGTCTTCCAATAGCGTACTCCGACGATATTGACATAATTGGTAGAACTCAGCGGGCTGTCACCGGCTGCGAAGGCATTTGAGTAGTAGAACCCTATCCCGAAGAACGACTATGTATAAAACCTTGACCATCCCAGTCCTACTTTAAGTCGCTGAAGTCATTTCGATAAAAAATTTTCGTAAAACTTTCGGTCCCGTTTGCGCCGACGGGCTTTGGAGGAGGAGATTCAACAAAGAAGAAGACCTTGGGTTAGGTGCCGAGTACAAGTAGACGGGGACTTAAACCGACTTGATGTGCGTAACCGGAGGCAGTTAGCTAAGGACCGGGCTAGCTGGAGGGGCTTGTTGGTTGAGGCCCAGGTTCACAGGATCTACAAGCATTTTTTGGACTTGTTTACATAATTCCTTAACACTCACCAAAAAGACATTCGGTTTCATTCATTCCATTAATAAAAACTAAAAAGAATTAGAAAATAACATGTTGATGAAGACTTGTCTAAAGTTTTGGATCTTTACACTTATGTACATAGTTTAACGTGGATTGGAAGAGAAAATAATAATAGGCCTACGTTTATATGAAAATTCAATCTACCTTCAGAAGATGCTGTCAAAAACTTAACATAACATATAAGAAAGATCTTCCTGACATTGTTCCTTTTTCGTTTAAGTTCTCCAACTAAAAGGCAACGGAAAAATTCGGGGCAAAAATGCTAAATTTTTCCATCGGAATTTTTTTTCACTCTACCTACGTGTATTTTTCGGATGGAACAAATTCCCTTTCGAAGATTATTCACGATGTCTATTTTTCGCAAAAGTCAAACATTCCGGAGGAAATATTACTCCCGATAGGGGTGAATAACTTAACTATTGATCGAGAAGTGTCGCACAGGTTTCAGTGCGGTTGGCGAAGCTGGCTGAAAGGTAACATATTATATAGATCTGTAGTCATGTTAATTCTCAGACTGTTGGCCAACTTAGAAGAAACAAGAGCCGAGGCTATACGGACCTGAAATGCGCATGTTATGGTGGTCATACGGAGTCACTTGACTCGATAAAGTGCGAAATAAATTTGTACGAGGTAGCTGTGGGGTTGGACCGTTGGCCGAAAACTGCAAGAAAACAGTTTAAGATGGTATACGCATATAACGTGGCGACCTGGAGACCATGCTGTTAAAAAAACACTATAAATTCCAACTATCAACAGAGGACCAGGTCGTCCACCAAAAATTTGGAGTAAACCAATCGTAAATGACATCCAACAAAAAAACGTCAACAATCAGACAGCATAGGAAACCTTGGCGCTTGCGTACTAGTGCCGACCCCTGATATGTAAATGGCCAGGACAAATAAGAAGCAACATAAAGGTGCAAGTATATGCGACACATTTAGGGCCGAGTAACAAAGCAGGTGAAACCCAAAGAATTTAGAATTGTTTGCTTTTATCGTATATGTATTCATTTCCGAGTGCTATGCTTTGCATAATTTGCGCAGTTTGAATTATCGAATCGGCCCTTATATTTTGTTCTTTTTCCCTCGATGCATAGAAGAAAATGAGTCTTGAAACAGTTATTTTTGTTACAGTTTTTTTTATTTTAAATTTAATTTAAATAATTCAATTTCTTCACAATTAAATATTGGTTATGATGAAGATACGAAAGAAATATCAATAACAGTTGATTTTGCATTTTTTTTCTCGCTTTCCATTGTTCGACAACAATGGATTATATTTAATTTTTTGTTTCTTTAAAGACTTGTAGTTTCCTATCGAAATTACTTCGTGTATTCCACTTCTTATTCAAGTGAATAGACTATTTTCACGAAGCCTGATTGAATGGGAATTTACAAGTGTAGTTTTTTACGAGATAATAATTAAATATAGCTAAAGAAATGAAAAAAAGAGAAATTATAATTAAAATAGGAGATGACTTCTGTTAGAGACGTGATCGTGTAGTTTTGAACAAAAAAAGCCAAGCACTCCTTAGAGAGTGTAGATGGGCTTGACACTCGGGCCTTGCTTCACCATTGTATCTTTGTGCAGTTGGTATTGCAAACTTGATCGCGAAAGGCGCAGTGCCTCTTTTAATTTATGACCAATTTCAAGAGCAGCATCTTCATTGTTGCCATCGGCTGTCCAAATAGCTGAAATTTAGAAAAAAAAGTTAAAAAGGGAAATAAAATACACATTTTCTATGCAATGCTTACAAATTTTGTTTCCCTTTGCACGAATGTTGATGACAGCACCACATATTTGGTCTGAATGGTCAAAAGCTTCACCAATCAAGCAAAGTAGCTGTTAAAAGAAAATATATCATCATTATTAACGGTGGTCCACCCCGTACAAGAGAACGTGTAAATGAATAAATAAATGCGGTTTCCTTAAAGAAAACACCCCTAATAAGACCTGAACGAGCCAAATGTCCTAACAGTTCTTAAAATATATTAGTCCTTAATAATGACTATATTTCCTTTCCACTTTCTTCATATATTAATTATAAGTTCGAAGCAGGATCCCACGGCTCACTCGAACTAACGCTGTAATATCAAACGTACTACCCATTGTCATTATGTCTAGGTCAACAGTCACATCATTAACAAGACGGTCTGTTTATCCTTACATGCATCATAATTTGCCTTCATTATAGTATTGTTACTGCTTTATCGTTGCATGAGTTTAGTAACAGTTGTGTTCATAAAAGTAAAAATACAGTCAAATTGATTGGCGTGTTTTTCTTACGTTGCAGAGGAAAATGCAAATTTATTTAATATCACTAAAACAAGTTAAGCTGGACGAAAAAAAAACGGTGCTGAGTGGAAATTTAGACCCTTTTTACCACATTTTCTCATGACAGGGAAGAAATCGTGAGGAAGTTTCAAAAGTTAAAAGTTTCTTATCAAAGGATAAAGATAAATGAATGAAAAAAGCGGGTCTTGTCATGAAATTTATTCGCGGATCCGTGACAGAATGTTTTTCAAGGATTTCATACCAAATTTAGGATTTTTCTAATAGTAATCGAAAGCTAAATGTACAGGAGATGTACTCGGTATGTTTGATATTTAAATATGTAATTGTTCAAACTATTTTAGATCAAAGTTCATCTGAGTTCAAAGCTAAAATAGAATAACTTCATAAACAACTATTAAGTGCCAGTAATTAATATGCAAATCGAGACACGCTGTGGCATCGAATTAGATTTTACACATGAACTTCTGACCTTCTTAAATATTAGAATTTCGTTAAAAATTGTATGATTGTATAACGAATGAATAGCCTTAACTGGGAACGGTTTGGATACCTACATACATGCACAATAACGAGTTGGCCGTGGGCCGATCGAGCGAATATCCGCAACGCGCCCCATATCTTGAAGGGTACCAGAAAGACTAAACCGCTATTTAAAACTAATAAATAACATAGGTTCAACTGCGATACTGATGTGGCCCAAATTTGCGGATAAAAAGTATTTTTACTTACGACATCCAGCCACAGATTATCCATCTCTGATGGTTTGTGGTTTCTACTCAAAGATATCATCCATCGTCCGCCTTGCTTATTAGCTGTATCCTCCCACATGGGACTAGAAAGATTTAAATTCTAAATCACCACAAAGTTTAAAAACAAACCTAAATCTATGTACCGTATTCCCTTTTTGAACAGAGAGTAATCGCTACCGATTTTGATCTCAGATGGTGGCTTAATGTGATTGTACAGACTGCAAATAAAAAAAAAATTTGACGAATAGAAATTTCTTAATTAACTCAAATAGAGCACTCACCTCCAGAAGTCTTCAACTGTATCAAAGCTGGTAATTTCGTTCTGTAATTCCTCCCATAATTTCGTTCGATCGTTCTCTAAATACCATAGTGTCCATTTGTTTTGCAATGGATGCTTGAATAAATGCTCCGGTCGCATCTCAACGATTTCTGCGTCTTTGGCTTCATCTTTTGCTGCTGTGTCCCGGGGAGGCGCTGTCGATACATTCTTATCAGTGCCGCTCTGTAATCAAAAAACAAATCAAACGTTATAATTTACATGACTCATGCAGTGCTGCACAAAGTTCATATATGTACATAAATATGTATGTACGTAAATGATAAAAATTATTTACATTATAGGAACCGCTAGGGCCACCGAAATGTTTCTTTCTTTGGAAATCACTGGTGAACATTGAATGCATCATCTTGCTTACTTCGTCCGTATTCACTTAAAACACACACACCACGCACACGTAGTCAAACAAACAAGCAATTAACAGTCAAACAGTCAATTAAAATAAAAGAAGGTGAAAGAAGAACGCTAAAAAATTTCCTTTTTTTCCGGTTCTTTTCACAGCACTTGAATTTGCAACGGAAGACACGACATTAAAGAAAAACTATTGGAAGCCACGGGATTTGTTCGCTTTGAGTGGATAATACTTAGTCTCGGTTAGGCGATTGTAATTTAATTTATCGACGTAGGTCGAAGATGAGATGAGGAGTAGGCGCAAGATAAGGAGAGCTAACGTTTGCACTGGAAATATTGCAGAGATGTAGGTTAATTGCTTAATATTTGGAATAGTTTTCTATTTTTTTTTTTTTGGTTTAAGTCGGATTCCAATGAGTTTTCTCCAAAATTTTCTTAACAAACACAACAAATTCGTTCGGCTATCGAAAAGTTTCTTTTGCAAAATTAGATTTTCTCTCTGACAAGAAGTTCATAGAATTTGATGAGGTTGTGTTTTGAGTGCGAAGTGAACTGTATTTCGCAGAGTATGTGTGAGCTGGGTTCACGACTGTCCGTTGTTGGGTGGATTTCTTCTTTATTTGGTTGCCGCACATTCGATTCAAGTGTGGCTAACTGCATTATTCCAATTCTTTCATTGTCGCAAGAAATTCACAAAACGGTAAATTGAAGATTGCGTGTACTCGTCAAGACTAAAGTGCTGCCACTTTTATTGGTTTTTAATATTTTCTTTTGGTTAAAAGCTTTATTCTATTTAAGTCAGTGGATACAGGCGTACCGAAGAACTGTGCGAGGTTGTGAAACTATAAAGTTGTTATAACATACTGGGTGTACGCTAAATAGGAAGTTAATATCAATTTCAGTTAAGTGATGATGATTTACAATGAAAATAGATTGATAAATCAAACTAATTAAATATGGACAAGAGTTGACACCCTTAATAAAAAAAAAAAAAGTTATACTTCAAAAGGTTTTTGCATTTTTTACCGTTCTGGTTACGAATAACATACGTATGTATGTATGTACATATTATGCAACAATACATAAAAATGGTTTTGAAATTAATCAAAGGAACTTTAATATACATACATACATACATACATATGTATGTATTATGTTAAAAAAAACAGAAGCGTAGACTAACTGTTCTACATTACAGGTCTTAAGAAAACTGGGAAAATTCCTAAACAAAGCAGATTACAGTTGAGAACTATAGAAAGAATTCTCTTTAGTCACTGTCATTATAAACACGAGCTTGGGCGCCGTGGTTCAGTGATTACTACGTCGGACTACTGAACAACTTTGAGTTTCAATACTTAGATTTATTCACGATTCACCTCTCGCGAGTACAACTGTCCAGAGTTTCTCAAATAGAAATTATCCTTCGGGCACGGTACTAAACAGTAGCCCCCTTCCATTTGAAGAATATATCACCTCAACACGATTTGATGTGAGAAGCTAGGGCCTGGGTCGCGTACGCTCCGTGGTGCTAAATATTTGTACCTACATATGCAATATACATATATGTATTTAGTTTTGCTAAAAAACTAAATCTGTAGATGTGGATGATTTTACTGCTGATAAGCACACGATATTTGTATAAGTATAACTTTCGGTTCTCCATATGGAAGGTTTTCCTTTCACAAGCACTTTCCCGAGCAGAGAAGAATTGAAAAGCGGGCAGCTTCCCAACATGCGTACCATTACTGTCTTCACAGATGGATATAGGCGTGGGCTCAGGTATCTTTTCTGAATCGCTGGACATATCCAAATCAGTTCGCCTCCCGAACCATAGCATTATTTATCAAGCGGGAGCCCTAGCAGGGACAATAACAGCCCGTGAGTTTGCGTTGAAGGAAATACCACAAAGTATCATCTTTTTCATCGACAGCCAGGCAGCAGTGAAAGCGATTTCTGCTACAGATATAAAATCCAGGCTTGCGAAGAGTATAGGGTTTTTGAAACGAAGTACAAGATTACGCTCTGCTGGGTCCCTGGACATGAAAATACACCAGGTAATGAAAAGACATATGAATTGGCTAGAAGAGGTTCGGAATTCACATCCGAACAAGCCGACAACTCGGTGTTTATCCCGAGTTCCACACTGAGGGTCAAAGCAGGTATTAAGGTCATAAATGAGGCAAACATCAGATAGTCCTCCCTAGTCACTTGTGTCATCACAAGAAGTATATGGTTCTGTTTCGATAAGAGAAATACCGACAGGATTATCTAAAACGATAGGAAATCCCTTTCTACCCTGATAGGAGTTATTACGGGGCACAACACTCTGCGGTACCACATGAAAGAAACTAAGACTAACGGAAGAAAACTTACATATGTACATATGTCGTGGATGTGGGTATAAAGAAGTCAATGACGATACAACTCACTTCCTCTGCCACAGTCCAGGTTTCATCAACCTCAGATTTAAATTTTCTCGGGCGACACTTCTTCCGTGACATAGAAGAAATATCCAGCAGACCAGTGAGTGTTATCTTGAACTACATCAAATCAATTGGATGGTTTGGTAGTTCACAAGAGTAAGAACCATATTTGTAGAGCAAGCGTTAACCTGTGGATCACTTCCACCTCGCCTACCCAAGTTCCTAATCTATGCTGCTGTTACCATAAACTATCTCAAATCTGATATCGGTGTGGCAACTAGGTCAGGCAAAAAGTATATTAAAACTTGGACAAACTACCATAATTTGATAATGTATTTATCAGTGCGACATCAGACCAGAAGTCAGAAAACCTATTTGAGCAGATACGTATTATGAATTCCTCCTATGACTCAGTGTACACATTGAGTTGAAATCCAGGAGGGTTTTAGTAGGGTATTTACGATTTTACATTAGTAAACCCTCCTTGAGGCCAGCGCAAAAAACGGGTAGGGTTTCCAATGTGTTTACCTAAAATATGTATCATAAATCCCTACTATATGTAGGCACACCAAGCTCATTTTCAATTTTTTGAAATAAAGAGTTAAAACATGGCCAAAGTTGTTTAAATTAAAATTCGATGAGAATCAAACAGTACTTACTTGGGTGGCGTTAAAAATTGAAACTGTGGACAAACCTATTGCGCACTTTGTCGATATGATTTTTGATTCGAATTCATGATTTTATTAAAATGAATAATGGCGCAAAATGCAATGCATGTATGCAATGTAATGTATACAACCCCATCCGCTTCGTTTTGTGCTGACATGCAGGAGGATTTCTAAATAAAAACGGATAATTAAACAACTGAAACCCTTCTCGAGTAGTATGTATGTACATATGTAAGTGATGGTTAGATTGAAGAATTAAATATGTATTTAATGATCATTGTTGATCAAATGTGGTCAAATGATCAGTACATAAAATTATATGTTTAGAAAAATCAAACAAATACAAATTTTTGGCGTGACAGCTGTATGCGTGACACACATATTTATGTACAGTACACAACTTTGCAAGGGGTTCTTTAAGAAAAACAAAATTAAATTGATATCAAGGAATACATAATTGATTTCAGAACTTTTATTAAATTTTTTTCTTTCTAATAGAAATCAAAAAGAACTCGCACATGACAAATTTTCAAACTTTAAAGTTACTTTTAGTTTTAGGCTTGTTTTTCCACTCCAATCATGTTGTGTGGTCTTGTATACGTCGTAAGAATAGAGGTGCAATCGATTTTTTCTTCGTTCAGAATATTTTGTACTAAGATTACAACCCCCTTTCTTATTTTGCAGTGAATCAATTTATTTTGTCAAAGATCAAAATTCAAGCTTACCATCGCCAAATTTGAAATTACAATTTGTGTAACTGGAAGAACTGTCAGACTTGGTCGCTTCTTTTAGAAGGGCCGGCTAAGTACCGAGTAGTCATGTCAACCCGTCCGTAGCAACGTTCACACCGTGTTAATTCTTCCCGGAATATGAAGCAGAACAATCACTAGTAATGACTCAGGCGATCCACTGAATTACGTAACACGCTGCTAGGAAATTTACAATTATCGGTTTAATTCTCTCGATTTATGTTTATGTTGGAATAAGTCAAGCGATTTCGCGAATACGGAGAGTTATATATCATTCATCTGCGGATTGAGTGGGATAAGGAATACCGATTGTTGTTAGTGACCACTTATTTGGAAAGGAAAAAAGTTTCAGCAACGAAGATATTATTTAATCTTTTAAAACTTTGGCGAGAAAGAGAGGGAAAAAATGTTTAAGAAGAGGCATTATCATTTTGATAAAAATAATACATAATACAAAATTACTGTTGCAGCTGTACTATCCGTGAAAGCATTTGATATAATAGCCATAATAGCTGGTGGACCTGACGGCTTGCCAGCCGAGTTGTTCAAAGCAGCTGGTAATGAGTTGGTAGAGAGTATACATCAACTCATTTCTAAGATTTGATCAGATAAATGTATACCTAATGAATGCAATCTCAACACTGATTGGGTCAATTTCAGATGTATCAGTCTCCTATACATTGTGTACAAGATCTTAGCTTCCATCCTGTGTGAATATCTGAAACCTTTCGTCAACAAGCTGATTGGCCCCTATCAGTGTGGTTTCAGACCAGGAAAGTCTACAATCGATCAAATCTTCACACTTCGGCAGATCCTAGAGAAAACTCAAGAAGTCCAAATCGATACCCACTATCTTTTCATCAATTTTAAGGCCGCATATGACAGCATCTATAGAGACGAGCTATACAAAGCTATGTCTAGTATTGGCATTCTTGCTAAACTCGTCAGATTGTGCAGAATGATGATAAAGAATTCTCGCTGTTCCATCAAGGTCGGTAACGATCTCACCGAGACCTTTGGTAAAAAAAGTATTTAGACAAGGTGACGCGCTGTCATGTGACATAATTGGTAAAACTCAGCGGTCTGTCACCGGTTTGCGAATATTGAAACGGATGCTGCCAAAATGTGTTTAGCGGTAAACGAGGGCAAAACGAAATATATGCTGTCAACAGGAAGGGACAGGTATAACTTTGAGGTAGTAAGGGATTTTGTCTACCTTAGCTCTGCTTAAACTCTGATAACATCTCGTCAGAAATTCAACGAAGAATAACTCTAGCCAATCGCTGTTTCTTTGGGCTGAGAAGGCAAGTGAGTCGTAGAGCCCTATCCCGAACAAGACGTTAAACAGAAGACCTTGATCATCCCAATACTGTTTTATGGCGCTGAAGCTTGGACTCTATCTAAAGCGGATGAAGATATCATCGGTCGCTTCGAGAGAAAGATTCTTCGTAAAATTTTCGGCTCCGTTTGCTTTGGAGGAGGAGATTTAACGACGGACTAAACGAGCTGTACAGCAACATCGACCTATTCAAGAAATTACTGCTGGAAATCTGCTGGATATCTAACCCGGAGGGACAACGCAATAAAGAAAGCCCTCGGTCGCGCACACAAGAAGGGGACCTTAACTGATTTGGAGTGCGCAAGGCAGTTAGCTAAGGACCGGCTAACTGGGAAGGCTTGTTAGTGGAGGCCCGAGTTCACCCCGAACTGTAGCACCACCTAAGTGATTGGTCAGGTTAAAGACAGCGAATTTCTAAGGTTGTGAAGCTTGCATATGTACATATGTGCACTTCCGAGTAAAAATGCTCAGCTTTTATTTATTTGAGTTAAAGAGAAAATATTTAAGCAATACACTTAAATTAAACTCTCTTTTTAAATAAAAAGAAGCTCTCCTCTCTTCGGAAAAATTTTGCGCCAAAATTGACCTTTCAGGTTCAACATGTCGAAGCAAAGGAAAGCCGGCGATTGTAAGTACAAGAAACATTGTTTATTGAAATTTTTTCGAAATGATTTTACAGTACAATTGAAGTTAATTAATTATATATAAAAATATTAAGAAAGAAATGAGAAACAACGTTGTTATTTTTCAATTTGTACTAAGTGTACATATGTGCACTTCGAGAGCGAAAGCTGATATTGTATGAGTTGGTGATATGTGACGAGTGCACATATGTATGTGTACTTCGAACCTCAACACCAATGAAAGTTTTCAATGAAAGCTGAGGCAGTGCTCTCT
This sequence comes from Xylota sylvarum, assembly GCA_905220385.1. Taxonomy (NCBI): domain Eukaryota; kingdom Metazoa; phylum Arthropoda; class Insecta; order Diptera; family Syrphidae; genus Xylota; species Xylota sylvarum. Next base: position 41,400,090 of record LR999959.1, read on the forward strand.
TATTTTGTGAAAGATCTTACATCAATGCTGTCAGACGACGACAATACAGCTTTTCTGAATCAAAGTGATGATGAATCTGTGGGTGAAGAAGAAATACTACAAAATGCTTTTAATATCCTTTGCAATGATAAAGAAAGTAAGGAATCAGACGAAGTGTTGGAAGAGACCGTACCACCCGATGAACAGCATGTTGAAAGCGGTATTGAAGTTGTTCTGCAAACAGAGGTAAGTGCTAGTGATCGTCGAGTTGAACAGAGATGGTTGCACAAAAATATGCCAGAGGTGCAAGTTGTTCAGGGGACCTTGAACGAAGAAGTACTGGTGTTAGACAGGGGTATTTTGGAAGCATTTCTAGAATATCTGGATATTCCTTTTTGGATCGATACAGCATTCCAGACCAACTTGTATTCTTGCCAGCAAAATAACTTGCTTGAGCTTGAGCTGCGTGGAGCTCTTATATTTGACAGGCATGCATTGCATTATGAGTTGTCTTTAGTATCCCCAATTGAAGATGTATTGGTCCAAAAATTTAGGATTGAAACTAATTTCAAATTTCGCAAGATAGACTCTGGAAAATACGCCCCTTTATTTCGTGCATCAAAAGAAAATGTCATACCTTGCAAATTCCCTTACATTTGTCCATAGATGAACAGATGGTTCCTTTCAACGGTAAATATCCTAAAAAAAATTGTAATGGCATCACCAGATGGAGTCGTCCTGGATTTTAAAATTTACACAGGGAAAGGTTGTTTTCCAGAAGTTCTAATGAAACAGATTGCCTTAGGAGCTTCTGTTGTAAAAGAGCTGACAGAACGATTAACAAAACAGCACTGCATATGTATATAGTGACCTGTTCTTTACAAGCCATAAAACAATTGACCTCCTTTTGGGTAAGAATATCTACCAAGTCGGAACTGTTATGAGAAACAGAATGGGATCAGTTGCAAACAAAATAAGAATGGATTCCAAAATGATAAGGGGACAATATGATGAGTGGGTAAGAGCTGACGAAAAAATATGTGCCGTGAGTTGGATGGATAACAAATCAATTTTAATGATGTCATCATACGTAACATCCTGTCAGCGCTGGTCGAAATCCGACAAAAGGAGAGTTATAATTGAACAACCTGCTGTTTTCAGTCTTCGTACAAAAAAAAAAAGACTATACGAGCGTTTAATCATTTTGTTGATTTAGTGATACCCAATTGTTACCTCATGTACAGACGAGTACAAATACCAGAAGGAAACCAGCCCAAGGATCTTCTGAGTTTCTTGGATTATAAAATGCATCTTGGCACGGCCCTAATCAATTATTCGTTGAAAGAATCTTATAATATTGCATCCAAGAGGCGAAAGGTTGTGGAATACCCAGGTAAGAGGTTGGACGTTGTAAACCATTTACCCGTGTTCCCAGTAATTATGTATCTAAATACAGGTAGTCAGGTAGTGCAGATTGCAAGTCCCGTAGTTGCACAATTTGTGTGAAATGCCACGTTTATCTATGTACAAACAAAAATAATTGTTTCAAGAACTACCACATCAAATATTAGTTTGTGTAAGTATAAATATGAATTCAGTACCTAATAAATGGGTAAGACACTTGTAGTCAAAATGTTATTTAACGGTAATTTCATGTACTCATTGTCTTCTCTTATTTTACTTTATTATTTATTAATTGTTATTTTTCGATAATATTCTATTTAGTTATGAAAGATTACAAGTAATTGTACCTGCTGTATTTTTTATTTTTTGACTTTAAAACAAAACAATATACTGCTTTTATAATTTTGATATGAATTATGTAATTAACAATTTTTCTTTTGCTATTGTCTTACATTATTACATATCGTCCATAATTTAATTTTTTGTTTTTATTATATTAAGTAAGAAATAAAACAAACATTTTCTTTATATAAGTTTTTTTTTTCAACAAAAAAGTGTGAGTTAAAGCCCATATGTGCACTTCCTAAAACTCATATTTGGAAAACTCGAAAATTAAATTTTTGACATCAACTTTAATAAAGTTTACCAAAAATTATCACAATTCAATCGCCACTTTAGCGCCGGATCCGAAGAGGATAAAGAATGTAAGGGTGTGCTATTTACGTGAACATATCTATGTTGATGACTCAATAATTATTGCAAAAGCCGAAAAAGAATTAAACTTGATGACTAATAAACTAAATATAATGAATATATACTCAAAATAAACACTTCTAACACTAAGTTCATGGGGGTCTCAAAAAAACATGCCAGCAACGTAGAACTAAAAATCGAAGACGTTAAAGTATATCGTGTGGAGAAGATTAAATATTTGGGAACTTAATTCAACTAAAGCAAACTTGACCGAGGAGATAAAGTGTAGAATCGAACAAGCGCAAGCATCGTGCTATTTATTTCTAAAAGAAAAAAACGACTAATTGCATGCTATGTTTAGGCTACGCTTCTATATGGATGAACGAATCTCCAATGTAGAAGTTTTAAGACGGATGGATTCTAAAAGAGAATTCTTGAACACAATTAAAAAACGATAGCTGGAATAATCCTGCAAGGAAAAATTTAAGGGAGAAGAACAGCAGGCAGACAAAGAACTAAATGAATAAAATTGAAATAAATTTGCAGGACTGGTTTGGTTTGTCAGCAACTCAACTAATAAAGATCGCCAACTCGCTTGAAGACCTAAAAAAGATGATAATCAACCTCTTAAGAGGAGATACACCATAAGAAGAAATGAACGCGGAATCAACGAAATTTGTCCAATTTTTAAACGCAAAATGGCAAACATATATATACACACGACAAAAAAATTACATACGACGATTTGACTGATTTGGCAAATTTAATAAATCAGTGCAAAGAAATTTCTTGCACTAAAATTTGTAGCATGAGGAAATTTCTTAATCTTTCCTGAGTACTCTCTTTTACGAAAAACGAAATTTTTGAGTACTCGAACAGGATGTAGTGAAATTCATTGTTTTAGGAGGGTACGCGAAGAGACCTACTTATTTACCGTTATAGATCCGAAGATGCGAGGAGTGACAGACGTTCGGCGGAGAGATAATCTTCTGTCAGCCGATTTTGAAATCTATTCAAAAAGTTTCGTTTTTCTAGTTTAAAATGAAATCTCTTTAAGTAAAAGCCCTATATTTCCATTTAAAACCAACAAATGAATAATTTAACCAGCAGCAGCTGTACATGACGTTCAATGATGCCAGTTCGCTGAGGTCGTTTGCGACAGAGCTGGAGGTGGATGTTAATTCCAATATCCTCTTCGTTTTGCAGAAGTAATTAGAAGAACCTAAACCTTTTATCATGTTAGTGAGTTTCCAGTGAGGACAGCGATTACGTAGCTGATCAGTTATCGATTTAGTATAACCAACCAAGTGTTAGATTTAAGATCTTCTAAAGGCCAGACTTGTTTCGAGATATAGGATGTCCAGACATTTTCCCATTTATAACTGGTTTTGTTGCTAACAGTGTGTAACTTTAAAAAAAAATTTCGGGAAAATGCTATCAAATTTTTGTTTTGGCGGGGTGTAGGCGATGCTTCCACGTCTAAAGTTTATTGATTAAAATTCGATGAGTGGCCAAAGTGGTATCAATGGTAACTGTGAAAACTTTCGCAGCAACATGCCACTTGTTCAACCTCACTAGGTTTGTTAAGATGTATGTGTAGAATAGTATAGGTCTATATATAACTTTGTATAACCTGTTGTAGTAACAGAAAAGAAGAAGTAAAACACCAGATTGATGTGTATCGCAACTGACAAGTTTTATAGACAATGCACCCCCAGTTGTGTGCTTATAACAGACGCGAAACTATGGAACTATCAAATATTAGAAGCAAAATCAGTGTTCATCAAACTAAAACCTTAGTCGTCCTGCATATATAAAATACTGGAATACTACGCAATATATTTTCTAGTACATAGCTACTTTTCAAATAAAAAAAAATAAATAAATAAATATTTGGCGCAACAGGCTGATGGGACCCAGGGCCTTGCTTCTTAGAACTACTTTGTACTTTGTACGCAGTGTACAGATCACCTAGCAGTTCTGTGAGGGACTATTCTGATTTTTTTAAAGAAAATGTTGAAAGAATGACAGAAAAAGCAGAAAATAGTTTGATAACTGGAGACTTTAATATAGACAGTACCAAAAACGATACATATAAGAAAGAAATTGAAAGAACTTTGAATGATAATAGCTTAATTAAAAAAATGGAGGAATACTCGAGAGTCACGGAAATATCAAAAACGTTAATAGACTATGTAATAACAAATGTACAAAATCTTTCAGCATACGCGAGTACTAACGATAAAATATCAGACCATGAAAACATTAAAATTGAAATAAAGACTGAAAATAGTAGAGATACAGAAGAAAATATGATTACAGGAGAGATTTTTAAAAACGAACTTAGACAAAGATTTGCAACTTATAACAGAGTTGAAAACTTACACGAAATAGCGAAAAAAATTTACGAGACACTAAGAAACACAGCGATAAAATTTATAAATAAGAAAAAAAGTATAACATACAACGAAACAAAGAAGTGGTTTAATTATGAGCTAAAACATTTAAAGGACAAAAAAATGGAAAAATATCACAGAGCAAAGTGGATTGCCAGTAGCGAATACTGGCAAGAATACAAAACAGTTCGAAACTTATATAAAGTCCAGATAACAAATGCAAAAAATAAATACATTAACAACAAAATAAGAAGAGCAAGTGCACAGAAAAATGTGGAAGGAAATAAAATACTTAGTGCTAGGACAACAAAACGAAAATACAATAAAACATACAGAAAACCTACAATCCGTCTGGAACGGATCGTCTGATACCCTATCCTCCTCTATATAAAGTGGGCGTGGCCAAATTGCATTTTGTACTCAAATATAGCTATAATGTCGAACGTTTGAGGATGTTACATGTAAAATTTTATCAAAATAGGTTTTTTGATGATAACGCCCCCAAAAAGTGGGCGTGGCCAAAACTCTTCTATTGGTGAATTGTATGGAATCTAAATACCCAAATATTTGGTCTTAACAAAATTTTTCGGTTTCATATAATTTAGTGAAGTTATAAAAAAGTAGGCGTGGCAGTGGGCGGATGTAAAAAAATTTTACACTTGTACTGTATCTTTTTCTTGGAAGCCCAGATATGAAATTTAAGCGTCCTAGTTAAAAATTTAAGGCCCAAAAATCGGTTTTGTGATGAAAACGCCCCCAAAAAGTGGGCGTGGCCAAAACTTTTGTATGGGTGGATTGTAGGGAATCTAAATGCCTAAATATTTGGTCTTAACAAAATTTTTCGGTTTCATATAATTTAGTGAAGTTATGAAAAAGTGGGCGTGGCAGTGGGCGGATTTCAAAAATTTTTACACTTGTACTGTATCTTTTCCTCAGAAGCCCAGATATGAAATTTCATCGTCCTAGCTCAAAATTTAAGGCCCAAAAAGCGGTGACATACGGACGGACGGACGGACGGACGGACGGACGGACGGACGGACAGACGGACGGACGGACGGACGGACGGACGGACGGACGGACGGACGGACGGACGGACGGACGGTCATCGCTCAATCGATTTCGCTATTGATGCTGATCACGAATATATATACTTTATAGGGTCTATCTCGATTATTTCTCTATGTTACAAACTATGTGTCAAACTTAATATACCCTTAGGATAGGGTATAAAAAGGTAATATTTGAAGAAACCGAATACAGTAATGGATTGGAAATTGCCAACAATTTCAATGAATATTTTATAAAAAGTGTAAACGAAATTACTAATTCAATTGAAGATATTGAGTATAGAAATAAAATATGCATGATCAGTCTAATAACAATACATGAACTAAGAACAATATGTAAAGAATTAAAAAACAAATATTATTTTGACAAAATAAGTTCTAGGATGATTCTAGACAATTTTAATTTATTGGGGCACAATATTTTAGAGATAGTCAACAAATCTCTTACAACAGGAGAATTCCCTATATCGTGGAAGAACTCGATGGTCACACCAGTGGAGAAAGTGCCCAAAACAAAAAGAAGTGAGGAGTTTCGACCCATAAAACACGCTAAGAACGATGGAGAAAATTATTGAATTGGTGGTAAAGAAACAGCTGATGATGATACTTGGAAAGCCAAAACATACTATCCGAATAACAATCAGGTTTCAGAAAAAACTACTCATGTGAGGCAGTTGTAAATCACATCATAAACGAATGGAAGAATGGCGGAAGAAAGAAAAAAACAATGACACTTTTTTTTTTTGGATTTGAAGCGAGCTTTTGAAACTATTGACCGATATATATTGATAAGAAAAATGTATTTATATGGCATAAGGGATAAAGAAAGTAAATGGTTTATGTCTGTCCTAATAAACAGAACACAGCGAACAAAAGTTAACGGCGAGATATCAGATTTCATGGAAGTGAATCTAGGAGCACCACAAGGATCAATATTAGGTGCGGTGTTATTTATTACATACATAAACGATATGCCAAAAATAATAGAAAGGTGTAAGGTTGTGCTATATGCGGACGATACATTCATTTATGCTGAAGGAAAAGACGCAGATGAATGCAGAAATAAATTAACAAGTGATATTAGTAAAATAACAACATGGCTGAAAATGAATAAATTAAAATTAAATGAACAAAAAACTAAACTAATGGAGATACATCTAAACAGTGAAACAGTTCTAAAAATAAATGACAGAAGAATTAAAAACGTTAAAAGTATAAAATACTTGGGAATGGCAATAGACAAAGAATTGAAAATGCACGAACACATAGAGTAAATTTGCAAAAAAAATCGGCAGAAAAATTGGATTTTTCAAGAGAATACGCAAAAAATGGACATGATGACAGCTATAACAGTATATGTATAACACCATAGTAAAGCCGCCTTTTGAGTTTTGCTCCACAATATTATTTTCGTGTTGTAATCAGGCACAAGTGGAAAGATTGCAAAAGCTACAAAATAAAGCTATGAGGAGCATTTTAAGATGCAGCCAATACTCTTCGATTAGATACATGTTGGAGACACTTAAATGGTTAAATATTAGGCAGCGATTGGAACTAAATACGCTTGTAGCAGTATACAAAATAAAAAGCGGGGAGGCACCAAGTTATCTAAGAAGTGGAATAAGACGAGTAGGAGATATTCAACCATATCAACTCCGGAACGCAAATGATTTCAGACTAGGTCAACAAAATTCATCAGCTGCTCAGAACACATTAATATATAAAGGATTCAAGTTTTTTGGTAGCCTATTAACCAACCCAAATTAAGGAAGAATCAAATTTTAGAACATTTAAACGAAAATGTATAGAAAATATAAAAGCAAATACTTAAAACATAATGAAATAAGACTGAATTATTATAGAAAAATTTAAATTTTAAATATTTATTTTAAGTAAATACATATATTATTGTTATAAAGTACTAATAAAGATTATACTACTACTTTTCAAATACAAATCCTTCATTTGACAACCACGATCTGAGGAAACGAATACAAATATTTGGTGCAACAGGTCGATGGGACCCAGGGTTTAGCTTCTCACAAACGAATATCACACATGTTTTCCACAAGAAGAGTCAAATGGAACACCAAGCGGGGGGAAAGAAAGAAAATCTTATAGAAATACAGTGGACTCCCCCAAAGTCGAATTTTCACGGGATACCATGATTTGTTAGAGTTAGAGGGAGCTTTGTAAAAATTCGAGTTAGAGAGAGAAACAATTTTTTTTTAACATGTAACATACAATTATTTAATTGATCTTACTACCAACTTGCACAGAATAACTGCATCAGCTCTGTCGAACTGCCTAGAATCAATTGATTTTCGAATTCCAACTGGAATTTCACTAAAACAATATCTTTTTTTAGATAGATTTCCATTGCTTTGAAATAAAAACTGTTTTGAATCCAACGAACAACACAAGGATAACATTGTTTTTTTTTTTGCCCTGCAATTTTTGTACAAATTGTATATTTTTAGATAGGTACATATGCATGTATGTATTGAATATGGGTAGGTAGAAACACAACGCACTTACGATGATGGCATACGCGATGTATAAAATATGGCGAAAAAATTCGAGTTAGAGAGAAATTCGACCACTGTAGTTGCTACACACATAATTCGCACGCACTCTGGAGTTTATAGATACCTTGGGTAGGTTGGAAAGCTTGGGATCGTAATGGAAGTTAAAATTAGAGCATTCCATATTCGTGTTCTACGGTTCAAAGAATAGTCTCTGTACTTCACAGTACATCCAAGAGAGGGCTTGAGAGTAAAACCTGATGAGCATTCGAGGTGTAACAGGTCTTGCGAGAAAACTCAAAAAGGGCAAAGAGCAACTGACTATTGTGGCACACTGATTGTAAACAAAACGATAAAGCAAGGAGTTAGGAAACATTTCTAAAGTCTTCGAGGGAGTGGATTGACTATTTTATACTTGTCTTTTATTAGTCTTAAAGCAAGGTTCTGGATCCTGTTTGGCATATGTAAGTTAGTTTTAGGTACGCTAGACCCGACATGAGCATTATACTCAAGCTTAGCCCGATTTACGAATTATATATCGCAGCCAGGTCAGAGGGGGCAAAGTATTTCTTGCATTGTTTAAGGATACTTAGATATTTTGCTGAAACACCTGGTCCGACAAAGAATGTCGACTAACAAATGGAGAAAAACAGATCGCATACAAAACGGAGCTGCATAAAATACCAAAGCTTATCGCGAGATCTACGAACCGAAGAGAGGTGATTCTAAGAAGGAAAAAGAAGGAGCATGAGAAGCGCGCGATACAGGAAATATAGAGATGCAATTGCAGGAATGGGGTTCTGAAGTTTAATCAGAAGGTAAAAAGAACATGTCAAAAGTACAAAGCCAGAACCGAAACTTGCAGAGACGAAGAAGGAAACCATTCACTCTAGACGATGATAACATTTCCGTCCACCCGAGCTGGATAAAGTTAAGATGGCGATATCTAAGCTGAAATGCAATAAAGCTGGTTGGACGAAAGTATGCTCAATGAATGGAACCTCAGCATTGTTTTGCCGATCCTCAAGGATGTAATCTTAACTGCGCCAACTATAAAGGAATAAGTCTGCTCAACGTCGCCTACAAGATCTTATCTGCTATTCTGTGTTAACGCTTAAAACCTTTTGTCAGCAATCTGATTGGTCCATATCAGTTTGGTTTTAAGCCAGAAAAGTCCACCATCGACCAGATTTTCACACTACGGCAGATCTTGGAAAAAAAAAACCCAGGAATTTCTAAGGCAACTGTGTAGCAAAGCCCTCTCTCGAACAACTAAAGTAACCCTGTATGAGACACTGATGAGGCCGCTCTCGGTTATGAGAGAAAATTACTTCGGGTGGTTTTTGGTCCCGTCTGTATAGACGGAGAATGGAGAAGATACAATCATGAGCCGTACGAAGTGTATAGCGACATCGACCCAGTCAGAAGAGTTCGAATATAACGATTAAGATGGTTGGGTCATGTAGAGCGGATGGACAACAATGCTCCGACCAGAGTCTTCGAATCCACCTCAGAGTAACGATTTAGTAGAGGAATGCCTCGCCTATGTGGAATCCGACCCCAAACACCTTGGTGTGCGAAACTGGAGTCAGCTGTCTTAAGATCGAGCTGACTGGAGATGCTTGATGGTCGATGCCTAAGTCCACTACAGTCGGACTGTAGTGCCACCTAAGTAGACATTTCGCTGCATTCTTCTTGAGTTTGAATATGTGATCACTCCAAAGTAAATTGGATTTCATTCAAGAACATACATATGTACATGAATGAAACGCCATCAAAGTATGCCCGATTTTCATGAAAGGAAATCTTTTAAACTGCACGAAATATTGAGAAATAAGCCTTCTCAACGTCGGTCGCTTAAAAGATTTCATCTGCGTCATTGTTTCAGTTCTTTGGAAACCTTTGATGATTTAAACAAAGCGATGTAACTGAATCAACATCGCTCTTGAGAGCATTGTACAAAACATTGTCTACATTAGAATATTACAAACTTGTTTGGGGAAATACATATGTACGTATACCAGAAGATTGAAAATTAATGTAAACATAATATACATACATATATGTGCATATGTATGTACAAATATATTAAGTAAATAATTTTAATTTTGATGCAATAAAATTTTTTTTATCCACGAGGGCAGAAGCTTACTTTATAAACTAAAATAAACAAAACATACATATGGATGAATCTTGAAAGTATTGGTCCCACTTGGTTAAGAATTTAACCTCATGAACTTCCAAAAGTAGGTAGTATCTGTTTTGTTTACCGAAATTTATTCCGATCTTCCATACCAACACTGTCGTGACGGGACCTTATTTCAAGACCGAAAATTTGAATAAAATCTCTAGTAAGTAAATTTTTGGTTAGTTACGAAAAATTGGCAACACTATTACGAAAGACTAGCAAGAGTGGGGCGAGAGGAATATTGGAAAAAATGGAGATTTTGTTTCTCGCTTACCATGATTTACTGTTCTTGACGTCACAAACAAATATGCAGGCGATCACAAAACGAACAAAAAAATTCTCACTTTCTCTCGAGATATGTGAGTTAATTTAATTAAAAATGTGAATGGGTGTGCTGCTACGTGTATTTTTTCATGCATCAGCCGCAATGGATGTTGGTGACGGTGATGTCGGCTATCGGATTATTTAGGAATGCACACGGGGGTGTCTTGGTCTGTAACTGCAACCTGACTGGCCGTCTTCTGGTCCTATTTTTAATAAAAATTTGCTATAGTTCTACTCACTTTTTCAACTTCGGACAAAACCATATTGTTTGCGTTATATTGTTGTAATATAAATTGATAATTATTTACTCGTTAACGTGGTGGACTTTTGTTAATTCTTTAAAAGTTTAGAATTGAAAGAAATGACACATGTACCCTCGGCAAATGGGGTAATCGTCGGGATGTCAAACTTCTTCGCGAAAGCACTTTTGCGGTTACAAGAACGAGATGGCTGATGCTGAGGTGAAGTTGGATATGGTTTAGAATGACAGTGTCCAGTTGAGTTAAATGCGTCGGGCATCGTTCATAAAATGTGCACTGCTAAGTAAGAAAAAAAGTTGTTCCAATTTCCTAATTTATTCCATTGGGATAAAAGACATGAATAGGCATCTTAAAGATTTTATTTAGTTGCAATGTGTATATGTACATATAGTGTTTCATTTTCCTTCATATAACATTTGGAATGTTCTGTTTGTTTTGTTTTTCAGAGATTTAATTTGTTTTAATTAATAAAAGTAACACATAATTTGATGTGTAGTAATATTTTCAACGAAAGTGTGTGGGAATATATGGGGAAATCGACAGAATTGAGGCAATACACTGACACTGACACAAGTATTTGACAGCGCTGGGGAAAGGGATACTATCGTTTGATACTATTTCTGGGTAGTGATATTCTTCACCATTTTTTTAATGTATAAGTAAACCTGAAGTTAGTTATTTTTATTTGTTATATTTATTAGCACATATTATTTCGAATTGATTTTAGTAACGAGATCTTAATTGCAATGCAAGGTATTGACGCTAAAAACTTGGTACAAAGTTTAATACCGTTAATGGCATTATTTCCAAATTTAGTTAACAAAACTGAGGCTTAGTCATCGGACGAAGAATGGTGATCATTTCGCAAACAAATGATTGTGTCCGACAATTTAGATTTTGAGGAATTCGGACTATAATTAGTTCAACTTGAACGCCGCAGATCACTCGAATTCAACAGCCAATCCATATTAAAAAGTAGGACAGTTTAAAAACGTCCTATATTTCCATGATATTCTTTCCTTGAAAATGGTACCCAAAAATTTCAATCTGTGATACTCTTGAAAATTGGAAAACGACAGCACTCAAAGCAACTTGCTTGATAAGTGACGTGCAGCCTACGTCACAGGAAATACACAAATAAGAACTTAACAGATAGTACATGTAAGGACTTGTTTAAATGAAATACACTTCGTATCTTACATATTTACTTTTTCTTGTTTTTCTGTTTGTTGCGAATAGTCACCTTACCTTGAGTAAGGGGATAACTACTCGTTTAATTGAAACTTCGATCTTTGGATATTCAATGAGATCTGAATTTATTGACTAAAAAGCCCTACTATTTATACAAATATTATTGCCTATACATCGAAGTTTAATATTGGGCAATATCCCATAAAAGTTGCTTATGCTAGACTTAAACAATCGCAAAATTGGGTCACCGTCCGCGCTGCAGTTTAATTGGCGGTTTTAGCTGAGGCAGCAAACGGTCCCGGTGTTGTATTTTTTGTTTTGTTGATTTGTTTTTCTTTTCCGGAAGCGTTTGTTTCAAGTGACGTAATTATCATAAACAGTACTTGCTTGCCAGAACTTGCTTTTGTGACCATGGGGTTAACGCGGTTCGTAGACCTCGTGTTGATCTACCTATTAGGCATTTTCTAAGTAGTGAATAGAAGAAACCGCGGCATCACAGATTATGAATTATACAGATACAAGGCGGCGCAAAATTAATCATTAAATTTTGTTTTTGAATTACTTTTTTTTACTAAAGCATAGTATCCTGCTCGCCACTACTTTAGCTCGTGAAATAATTGTGTGGGACATTAAAATCAGAGCTAATTTTTTTTAAAATAATTTCGGTACTAATTAAAATGACATTTACTGACATCTGTGAATAGCATATATTTCTTTTTTTATCTCATCTATTCTCTGTATTAAAAATTTATCTGCAGTGTGGAGAAAAAAAATGGAGACTTGGATACTAGACTTATATAAAAACAGACAGAAAAGCTACAATCCGTCTGGAACGGATCGTATGATACCCTATCCTCCTCTCTATAAAGTGGGCGTGGCCAAATTGCATTTTGTACTCAAATATAGTTATAATGTCGAACGTTTGAGGATGTTACATGTAAAATTTTATCAAAATAGGGTTTTCGATGATAACGCCCCAAAAAAGTGGGCGTGGCCAAAACTCTTCTATGGGTGAATTGTAGGGAATCTAAATACCCAAATATTTGGTCCTAACAAAATTTTTCGCTTTCATATAATTTAGTGAAGTTATAAAAAAGTAGGCGTGGCAGTGGGCGGATGTAAAAAAAATTTACACTTGTACTGTATCTTTTTCTTGGAAGCCCAGATATGAAATTTAAGCGTCCTAGTTAAAAATTTAAGGCCCAAAAATCGGTTTTGTGATGAAAACGCCCCAAAAAGTGGGCGTGGCCAAAACTCTTGTATGAGTGAATTGTAGGGAATCTGAATGCCTAAATATTCAGTCTTCACAAAATTTTTCGGTTTCATATAATTTAGTGAAGTTATGAAAAAGTGGGCGTGGCAGTGGGCGGATTTCAAAAATTTTTACACTTGTACTGTATCTTTTTCTCAGAAGCCCAGATATGAAATTTCATCGTCCTAGCTCAAAATTTAAGGCCCAAAAAGCGGTGACATACGGACGGACGGACGGACGGACGGACGGTCATCGCTCAATCGATTTCGCTATTGATGCTGATCACGAATATAAATACTTTATAGGGTCTATCTCGATTATTTCTCTATGTTACAAACTATGTGTCAAACTTAATATACCCTTAGGATAGGGTATAAAAAAAAGATTTTGACTGATGAAAATCTTTATTTAGACCTTCAAAATTTTTTCTGTTAAGTGAAAAAGATGATATTCTCCAAGTGGCTGCCGCCAGTGTTGATATAGTTGTGGCCGTTTTATCGCATTTTCCATGATTTTCCGCAAGATTTCCGGTGATAACTGTTCGCATTCCTGTCGAATATTCCTGCGATTGTTTGATGTTTGTTGGCCTAAGCTCGCGACTTCAAGTAGCCCCAAAGAAAGAAGTCTGGGAAGGTTAAATCGGGCGATCTTGTTGGCAATGGCAAATCGGCAAAACGGGAGATTACGCGACCAAGAAACGATTGGCTCGTGCTGTGTGTACGGTTGCACGCTAATCCAATTCCGGTAGTAAGAAGTCGTAGGGGTCCGTCTGGTGATGCCCAATTGCATGGCCAGTCGTCGGGTTGATGTTTCTTCGTTCTCAGCGACATCGACATCGACAGCCACAGCCGCGATATTCTCGGACGAACGACCAGTCCGGTGGCGGCCACGCCCTGCATGGTCTCCTGTGGTTCCAGTCTGTTCGAGTCGAGTAGCTAAGCGCAGGAATGTTTGCCCAGTTGGCGCGACACGATTAGGAAATCGACTTCGAAATTCACCACAGACCGATTTATTGGTCAAAAAAATCGACACAATTATTCCACGCTCTTGCGGAGTAAAGCACTCCATTCCTTGTCTGTTTGTATACTGCAGTTTCGTACACCAAGTTGGTTGAGGTCCCTTTCCACTTGAACGCGCCACCTAAGGCGAGGTCTTCCTCTACTGCGTCGTCCCTCTGGGGTGGATTCGAAGACTCTCCGGACCGGAGCATTGTTGTCCATTCGCTCTACATGACCCAACCATCTTAGTCGTTGTATTTGAACTTCTGACTAGGTCGATGTCGCTATATAGCTCGTACAGCTCCTGATTATATCTTCTTCTCCACTCTCCGTCTATGCAGACGGGACCAAAAATCAGCCGAAGTATTTCTCTCTCATAAAAACCGAGAGCGCCCTCATCCATTTCTGACATAGTCCATGATTCTGCCCCGTAGAGCAGAACTGGGATGATCAAGGTCTTATATAGGGATACTTTAGTTGTTCGAGAGTGGGCTTTGCTACACAATTGACTTCTTAGCCCAAAGAAGCAGCGATTGGCAAGAGTTAATCTTCGTTTGATCTCAGCGCTGGTGTCATTGTCTGAATTTATAGCGGATCCTAGGTAAACAAAGTCCTTAACTACCTCAAAGTTATATCTGTCGAGGATGACGTTCTGTCCGAGGCGTCGGTGTTGTGTGTCCTTTTTTGTTGACAGCATATACTTTGTTTTGCCCTCATTAACCGTTAAACCCATCTTAGCCGCTTCCGTCTCAATGCTCACAAAAGCACTACTGACATCACTCTTTGTTCTTCCGATTATGTCAATATCATCGGCATATGCGAGCAGTTGTACGGACTTTTGAAAAATTGTGCCTCTGATGTTGGCGTGTGAGTTCTGCACAATTCTTTCAAGAACGATGTTGAAGAAATCGCATAACAGCGCGTCGCCCTGTCTGAATCCTCTTTTGACATCAAAGGTCTCGGTGAGGTCTTTCCCGATCTTGATGGAGCAGCGTGCATTCTCCATCGTCATCCTGCACAATCGGACGAGTTTGGCAGGTATGTTAAAACTAGACATAGCTCTATATAACTCTTCTCTATAGATGCTGTCATAGGCGGCCTTAAAATCGATAAAAAGGTGGTGAGTATCGATTTGAAATTCCTAGGTTTTTTCCAAGATCTGTCGTAGTGTGAAAATTTGGTCGATAGTGGACTTTCCTGGCTGACAAAAGGTTTAAAGCGTTCACACAGAACAGCAGATAAGATCTTATAGGCGACGTTGAGGAGACTTATTCCTCTATAGTTGGCTCAGTTTAGAGGGTCTCCTTTCTTGAGGATCGGGCAAACAATGCTGAGGTTCGATTCATCGTTCATGCTTTCGTCCGACCATATTTTGCAAATGAGTTGGTGCATGCTCCTTACCAAGTCATCCCCCGCTGCTTTGAATAGCTCGGCTGTTAGGCCATCAGCTTCAGCAGCTTTATTGGATTTCAGCTTAAATATCGCTATCTTAACTTTATCCAGGTCGGGTGGACGGAAATGTTGATTATCATCGTCCAGATTGAATGGTTCATTCTGCCTGACAGCGGAATTTTGGTCATCGTCGCCGTTATACAGTCTGCAAAAGTGATCTTTCCATATCCTCAACATTGACTGCGATTCTACTATTAAGTTTCCTTGTTCGTCCCTGCAGGCTTCGGTTCTGGGTTTGTAGCCTTGACATGTTCGTTTTACCTTCTGGTAAAACTTCTGAACTTCATTCCTGCAAAAGCATCTCTCTATTTCCTCAATCGCGCGCTTCTCATGCTCCTTCTTCTTCCTTCTGAGAAGCCGGTGCTCATCCCTCCTCTTCTGCTCGTAGAGCTCACGAGCAGCTCTGGTCCTTCTGTTCAGCGCCGCTTTGTATGCCATCTGTTTTTCAGCATTTGCTTGCCGACATTCTTCCCAGCACATCAGATGCGGCATCCCTGATGGCTTTTTGGCAATGTAGCCACTGGTCTTCAGTATTTGATGCTGGCGGCATACGACCTCTTGAGAGATTAAGGGACACTCGATCGGAAAAGACTCTGGCGATCTCTTGCGATTGTAGCTTTCCGACGTCAAACTTTCTCACAGTATTTCCATGTCTTCGCGATGTTCTTGATATCCGCATCCGTACCTTGGGTACAACAAGGTAGT
Source organism: Xylota sylvarum (assembly GCA_905220385.1). NCBI lineage: Eukaryota > Metazoa > Arthropoda > Insecta > Diptera > Syrphidae > Xylota > Xylota sylvarum. Next base: position 41,416,524 of record LR999959.1, read on the forward strand.
GGTCCGAGTCGATGTTCGCTCCTCGGAACGTTCGGACATCCATCATACTGGAAGAGTGCCTTGCGTCGATCGCAATGTGATCAATCTGGTTGACGGTTGACTGATCCGGAGATCTCCAAGTTCCTTTATGAATATTGAGATGTGGGAATCGCGTGCTAGCTACTACAAGATTTTGCCCCACTGCAAAGTCGATTAGCCTGGAACCGTTATCGGAGGTTGTGTCGTGCAGGCTATGCTTTCCGACAGTACTACCAGAGATGCTCTCTCTTCCTAGCTTTGCGTTAAAATCACCCAGGACAATTTTAACATCATAGCTAGGGCACTGCTCATATGTTTTGTCTAAGAGCTCGTAGAAGCTGTCTTTGGTATCGTCATCTTTCTCTTCAGTGGGGCATGAGCGCATATCAGGCTAATGTTAGCGAATTTCGCCTTGATGCGAATTGTTGCGAGACGTTCGTTCACATGCCTGAAACTCAAGGCTTCTTGCCTAAGTCTGTCTCCAATAACAAACCCGCATCCAAATAGGCGCTGCTTCTGTTCTCGGTAGCAATCGCCGTAGTAGATATCGCAGTTTTTCATCCTTCTTTTGCTCGGCCCGTTCCATCGCACTTCTTGGATGGCGGTAATGTCTGCTTTACAGCAGTCCAAGGAATCCGCTAGTTGTTCGGTCGCACGTGGTCTGTTAAGGGACCTAACATTCCACGTGCATAACCGAAGGTCGTTGTCCTTATCACGTTTGCTTGGGTCGTCAACAGTTGAATCATCCTTATCCGAGGCGGTTGGTGGTTTCGTAACTATTATTTTTTTCCATGGTGGGGAAGTTACCCCCACGCACAACCCCCAACCTGGAGGATCAGTTCCTTTTTATACTCCTAGGACGAGAGGCCGGGTTCTCCCGGGATCAGTAGCCCACTTCGGGGATATGAGTGCTGCCGTTGGCCCATTAAGGGTTCATCCGCCACCAACTCTTTTCCAACACCCTGATTCAGTATTGGAGATCAAGCATGTCGAAGCAGCTCATATAGGGATAAACACTAATAGTTCGGCCTAACTGGAACTGGTAGACGCCACCGTTGATTCCATCTAGAGAATTCGTCCGCTGCCGCCTGGAACAAGAGGAGGTGCCTTAGTGAGAAAGCACTCCTCCCCCCTCTCTCGTTTGCTGCCACCAACAACCTTCCAAAGGGGTTGGTTACCCAATCTCCAGTCGAGGTACTAGGCACCCAGCAGCCACCATCGTGGAGGTGTAGAGTAGGAGTTGATAGTGAGAGGCTAGCGGGAGAGCGCTTGTGCTGACATATAATCGCATCACTACGTTTTGGCCACAGCTGTTTAGTTCACAAATGTCAAATATGATTGACGTACGACGCCATTTGCAAAAATTATAACATCTTCCGATAGGGTGATTAATTGTGCGCCACCTTGTAGTTAAAGGTGTGTAGGTGGATGCATAAAGAAATGAAATGGGAGATCACGCACACATTCTTTGAGCCATGGACAATTTCACGGGCGCAGCCATCTTTATGTCAAAAATTTACTACCAGAAAATTTTTTTGTTGTTCGCATTTATTATTTGAAATTGCATTTCGAAAGTGCTACAGCTTTTAAATGAAAGGAGTATGGCAATATCTAGTATAAAAAAATTAGGAAGAAAGAGAATCAGGAATCCAAGGCGTAAAAGAGTCAAAAAATCTAGAATCCGTCTTGAACGGATCGTATGATACCCTATCCTCCTTTGTATGTAGCCCTTATAAAGTGAGGGTACATGTAAAACATGTAAAATTTCATCAAAATCGGTTTTTTTTTTATGAAAACGCTCCCAAAAAGTAGGCGTAGCCAAAACTGTTGTATGGGTGAACTGTAGGGAATCTAAATGCCTAAATATTTGGTCTTAACAAAAAATTTTGGGTTTCATATAATATAAAATTTCATCTTCCTAGCTCAAAATTTAAGGCCCAAAAAGCGGTAACGGACGGACGGCCATCGCTCAATCAATTTCGCTATTAATACTGATCACGAATATATATACTTTATAGGGTCTATCTCGATTATTTCTACTTATATGTTACTAACTATGTGTCAAACTTAATATACCCTTAGGAGAGGGTATAAAAAGGAGGAAGGCTAGAAAAGAAGGAACGGCACAAAAAATTAAAGAGAAACCAGAAAGCGCAGCGAATCCAACTCCCAGTACGCTCTCGGCAGATAATTCAAAACACAGAGGGTATTGTGTTATACCTGACCCTCAAAGAGCTGTACACACTGCCCCAAGTCACCATCTTCTTACGTTTCCAGACAATGCATTGATGCACAATCTAAGAAGCAAAATGAAGTTGAGGCACTCTAAACCCGTACGGGATTCTTTTGAAACAAGAGCTATCGATGAAGAATGCGGAATAAAACTAGAAACGATATCAGATTTATCAGATTTTGGGTTCTATTATGGGTTCTAGCATGGTCGATCAGATAAAAGGGAATGTCAAAAGAGGGAACATTGGTACCAGATCAGTACGACAGATTCCACATAGAGATGGGTAACGCACTCAACAGGGAATTTTTAGGCTGATCCTTTAGGACCGAGGGCTACCATGTAATATGTGGAACCAAACTTCGAATTCAGATCCAACTGCCATAAGCAGAAGTCTAAGTGGTGCATGAGATGGTTCCAAACTCGGGATATTGCGAGGAAAATAAAAACCTTAGCACTACAAGCTGGAAGGTCTAAAACACAGAAAAGCAGGAGAGGAAAACCAATTACTTTTCGAATCAAAAAGTCGTGGCCCTGAACGAGCGCGATGGCTCTGTGCGGCTTTTATCGCTTCAAATTACTGTACCGTAAGTAAAGAGGAAAAGAGATGACGCTGGTACAATTAAACATCTATCACAGTAGGGTGGCCACATTTAACACAAGTACAATTGATTTAACAATCATCAGACTAGAATATAGGGAAGGGGCAAAATAGCCCGGCAATATTTCCATTGTACAGAAAGGCCTCTTAGTGACTGGTCACATTTCCCTTCCAATGAACGTCATGCCCATGAATGTCGTGGCTGCACACAAAAAAAGGTCAATGGAATGAAAGCTTGACAGATGGGGTACACTGAAATCTAAAACGTAACATATCGTTGAAGAATTCGGGCTATGCGGCGGATATGTTCAGTAATTTTTAAAATAAAATAAATGAGTTATAACGAAAAAGCTTTATTAGCAGTAGCAGCAATAATTTTAGCAACTAGTATTATATTATTTAATGCAGCTGAGGTAAAAAAAGTAAAGACAAATTAACTTTACGTCATTGCAAAAGCAACCTAAATGGCAACAAGTCGCACCTAACTTAACCAGGAGATCTAGTAGTCATTAAGGAATCGAATCTTCCTCTTACGAAGTGGATCCTAGAACGAGTTGAAGATGTTCAAACTGGAGTAGACGAATAAGTACAAGTACCCACCGTCCGAACCGCCTCAGGAATGTTTGTTCGTCCTGTCCCGAAGATTTCCTTTTTACCCGTGTCCTGAATTTTGTTTCAAAGCGGCCGAGTTGTTTGGAATTCAATTATGCTCAACACATAACTTCATTGATTTTAACTAATTAAAATTGCTTTTCATTTTTTCAGTCCTATTACCTTACCAGATATACATACATATTGTTTACATTATACGTTGATGCTACTCTTTATATCGTTAATATTCATTTGCAATAGTCATTATTAGGATCTCTGATTATTCATTTCTCAATGTTATTTAAATTCTCTTAGAATAACTGTCCATCTACATAATTATGTTTTTGAAGTATTTGTAGATAGCCTAACTGTTTGATTGTTTATATACTCTTTCAGTTTGATCTTCTTCGCAGCCAGGACAAACACCATCGTCTTATCACACAAAAAATAAACTTGGCGTATATTGTGCATTTTGTATTCTTTTACTATTTATTTTATATCAAATCATAACATTAACCCTTTCGTTGGATTTTTCATTGTGGGTTAAAAAACACCAACTAAATCCGAGATTTATAATAAGTCCCACTGTGGATTTACCACAGGCGAGACACATAGAACACTTATCTATAGACAAGCTATAGATTCCTAGCTTTTTCTAGATGGGTTTACTCTTAAAATTATGTTTGAATTGCGGTTTTTATTCCTTTTTGCTTTTGGGCAAGACCGTTGGGGTTGTTCAGTGGCATCGGACTACTGAGCGGAAATTCGAGGTTAGATTTCCAGGCAACAATAACGTCTGTTTTTACGTTTTCATATTTCATAAACGTCTAATAAACATCCGAGAGCACAGCTTTCATAAAATTTTTTTTTAAAGAAAAACTGTCCTTTAAAAATTGAAGGTCTCCTCCACTTACGCAAAGTATATAAACACAACAACACGAATATAGCAGGTGGGCATTAACATTGTATATGAAACTTATAGTACTATCATCAAGCTATATTTTTTCTTTTCCGCTTCGACCGCCTAGGTGGCGTGTTCTCATTTCTCGCAAGCAAGGAAAGATGTTATCGCTCTCTGAGAATGGAGTTATAATGACAGGATGAGTGAGTAATGTGTGCAAACAAAGTAAGCAAAACCGGTTTTGGGTTTCCATTCTCACTCTGAATTTTTATCCACATGTTATGCAACTGAGTGAATGACTTTGCCAAGAAAATGAGTAAAGAAACTGATTAAACAAAATTATGAGTATTGAGCAGGTTATTACTATTTCATTTTCCCCGCTCAATAAAAAGATGTAGGTTTTTCTAATTAGGTAGTGGTTTGATAGAGGCATAAAAATGTTTTGAGTTATGTGTCCGGTTTTTAGTGCAAGTGGTGGTCTGGTTAAGGGATGAAAAAATGTTGTCTCAGTGGGGTGGTGGTGTGATTAGGAATTTTGCATGCAAAGAAGTAAAATTTCGACACAAAGCAAAGAAATGGGTACAAGCGAGAAAAACTTTATAGTGGAGGTGTGCGGGAGTAGGATGATCACCGAAGACCTTATGTACCTATACACTATGTAAATATGTACATATGGATATATGTATGTATCTATGTATCTACAACCTATTCCAAACGAAATGAACAATTATAAAAAAATATCCGGAATTCCTCATTTCGAGCCATCATTGCTTGCTGTATTGTCATTAGTAATGATCGTATATAAAGTGTGTGCAGCAATAGTCCTTAATTTTTCATTTAGGGCAGTTACAAGTGCATATTCATGGAAGCTGATAAGATAGTGACGACTGTGAAGTCATGTGTACCTTCATTTATGCAGTCTGTCAGGAATTGTTGAAGGACATTGGCCACCTTTTAGGTATTTTCCAACAATTGTTGCTTTATTGAGAAGGGTAATCCTTCCGCTTAATAATGGAATATGGCAATAGGCCATCCTGTCAATCCAATTTTCAATACATTTTCGAATTGTCTCTGGATTGTCGCATTACATCGATCTCACAAAAAATGTCTATGAGTTTATGGCGGTGACATATGCACATGCATATGTATACATATGTATGTGTGTATGGACATACGTAGCTAAGGAAAACTTGAGATCTTCAACGCTTCTCCATGTAACTACATACATAACTAGGTAATGTCAACATCTCATGCACAGATAAACTTTCCCTCATAATGGAAGCGTTTAACAACGTCGAGCCAGAGACATTTACAGGCGCACTGTCGAACCTTGAAATTGAGACGCCGATTGGCGCACTGGTAAACTAGTTTCTTACTAACAGGTTCATCAACACAAAGCTGGCCGAGGTCTCAGTTCGGAGATACGTCAGTAGGGGTACACTATAAGGAGGTGCGATCTCCTTTCTTCTTTGGAAGTTGGTGGTGAATAAACTACTTCTAATCCTGGAAAGGGTAGGGTGCAAGGTCAAGTACTTAGGCCTAATCCTAGATAGTAAATTAAGCTAGAATACCTACATCCTGGAGCGAGTTAAGAAAGCCACCATGGCTCTGTGTCTAAGTAAATGGAGACTTCAGCTCGAATTACATATTGGCACTATGTATCTGCTATCTCAAGCGCTCCAAAAACAAAAATAATGAAAAACAGAAAATATAACAAAAATTCGCAAAAAAAAACTGCATTGCCAATGGCTCAGGTGTCAGGTCATTGATCAGGTGGATGAGTTATTCGCAATGAAATAGACACACACACACCCCAAAGACTTCACAGTATATAGAAAACATTGTGTATGGGCACAATATGTAAAAAGGAACGTGCTGTGTGTGTGTGTATTTTTATTTTTTTGAGCATATTCCTTTCGCTCCATTGTCATTAGCGCTCAGATTTACATGCCCGAAGAAAGTACACCTACCAAGGCATCTGGCAGTCTAGCACTGCGTTGGGTTGGCGACGAGTTAATTCATATTGCAAGATCTATCTTACTCGACACAACATGATGTTTGAGCGGAGTGGGTTTGTGCGTAGAGTTACTGGCATGGGATTGGTTAGATTAGAGTGGAAATGTGTTAAGCCTATGAGAGCATATGCAAATTGTGAGGCAAAAGAGCGTAATATTTTTGTGGTACTCAGCGACGGATCCTTTACTTGGACCGCTAGAGGCACCACCATCGATTTCCTCAAGTGATAGTACTATTAGTTTTATATCCAATGGCAAGAAGTTGTGATTGAATGTGCTTCCTCGAGATGATTTTCTTGATTCGCGCGGTGCCTACGGCCCCATCAAAGTATTTCACTACAATTATAATACGCTAAGGATATATGTACATACATATTAAGTTTGGCACATGTGTATATATGTAGTTTACAGCGTAGATCGAGCAATATTAGTCCGTTTATTCGGGTGTTTGTAATTTTTTGCTTGCCTTAAATTTTGAGCTAGGAGCATGAAATTCTAATTTCCAATGGTGCTGTGAAATAAAGCTGTAGTAATAAAGTCGAATCGATTATTATTCTTTTCGTTTTAATACAATTGGAAATAAAGTCGAATACAAAAAAAATGGCCAAATGCGATATTATTCCCAAATTTTATGGTAAAAAAGTCAAATCGAATTTATTACCTATGACTTTATTTCAAGGCACCATTCCAACAGTCTTCAATAGAGGCAAGAAATTCAGGAACACGTGTTGGGCATGCCTCACTAAAGTCTAGAACAATGCCCATAGTCTATCTAGTTTATCGATACTATCGCACTACATAAGTATATAGTCGAATTTAATTAAAAGGACTCAATTGAAAATGCATCAATTTATTTCTTGTATGATAAGACGTTTATACTTATCTTATTGGTGTGGTGATGTAATATGTCTGATAAGGTAATAGCACTGAATAAATGAAAAGTTATTTTAATTAGTTAAAATCAGTGAAGTTATGTGTTGAGCATAATTGAATCCCAAACAGTTGGGATTTATAGACGTCAGATTGTATGGTAAATCTTCAGGATTTACTGAAGATATAGGAGGATTTAGCTAAATCCTTGCTTTAACCAGGATTTAATTTTGGTGGAAACAAACATATGTATATGATTAAAAGGAATATCACGTGTTATCGTAGTACTTATAGTAGTTTATACTTTAACCTTCTGCTCTGATTACTTGGACAGTGGTTTAATGGTGACTCCCCGCACTGGCTTGGAGAGTCACTTAGTGTTCCCACACTGCAAATGACATGCTTTCAGTCGAATGTATCTACATTAATGCGACGTAAAAAAGACAAATTGTTTTCTAATTCTACTGAACACTTACCACTCGTCCAGTGTAGGTTACAAATTATAACAATTTGTATGATTATGAAATGAAAGTATGCAATTACTTATGCTTTGCTTTTGTGCGTCTTCCCACTGCCGGATAGGAGTACACACTTACAATTCACAGTAATTCAAATATGATATTAAAGAAGAAGTAAGAAATAAGATATAAACTTTCCATAGCATACGCACCTCCGCGAATCTACCCACCACGGTCAGATTAACATGCATACACCGCGAATCACTTGTATGTGCATATAGTTTTGCTAATTTGCATGCAGGTCATTTTATAACTCCAAACTTGGTTTGTATGGTGCCGTGAAATAACGCCGAGTGAAATAAGACCGAATTTCAAAATTCGGCTTTATTTTACATTATGAAAGCGAAATAAGACCGACTTTTGAAATTCGGCCTTATTTCACTTTGACAAAATATTACGCTTTGAATTTATACACGCATTATTTTCTCAAACTTTTTATATTAAAAGTTTTCGGTCTTCCCATTTAAAGTGACATTAGACCAATTTGGTTGATGTCACTTACATATGCAATACATATGGGGGGGGCATGCTGCCCCCCTGCACCTGTTGTGCCAAATATCTGTATTTATTTTATTTATCAGCAAACCAGTCTCACGAACTTTTACCACAAACTTGCATACACCAAATGCAGTTGGGCATTATTTCGATCGAAATTTCTGCATTTCTGTCAACTTTTTGATCGCATAAGAGCTGTCGGTGTCAAATTAACATTTAATTCGAAAAGAAACCAACAGATGGCACACCGTTGTGGGCCTTGTAGATCCTTTCCCATAATTATCTTGGTAATTTATCCCATAAGCACCATGTCACCCTCAGACAGTGGTTTTACTGACTGATATCATTTTATTCTCCGACATAAATCCGGTAGATACTTCGGCAGTCAAAACAGTGCTGTATTTGTAGGTGCTATGATGTGACATAAGGCCATGTGACATAAGGTAATATTGCTATACATGAACGCTTTTGCAAAGCGACATAAGGCCATGTTTCGAGGTATGACTTTATTTCGGTTTCGGGACCTAAGTTCACAAACAAAGTGTGTCGCCTTAGCCTTATGCCCCACCTATCATATGTAGGTAAAGAGGCGCCCGCCTGATGACAAGCACCTACCTGTAGCAACGAAGTAGCGTGAGCGGGTAAACTCTGGGGAGAAAAGAGGGAAATTCGTTTAAAAGTGTATTAATGTCCACATTCTTATGACGGATGATCATAAGGAGCAGCGAAGCGGAGCAAGCTATGAAGCAATTTTGAACGTTCATTTATTTTCAGCAACGGAATTATGTATGTCCAATACCCGCTATGCGGGGTATAAAATCCATTTGAAAGTAACATAAAGCCATAATGTTACATACATATACATATATGTTTGTCGTTATGCTAAAGGGTCATAAGGCCATATTTCGAGGTATGACCTAAATTACACCGTGGAATCGAGCGATTTAAACTCAATATATGTGGCCACGCTCGCGAGAGGTGGGCCATGAAAGAAAGCTTAAGTGTTGTCTGGAGATTGAACCTGTAACCCCTCCCTCCGTAGTGCAAGGCACTAACCATTTGAGCCACGGCGCCCACTGTTGGCCAATACGTTTGTAAAACTAATGTCAATGTACCTGAGTTTTCGCGACAATTTTGAAATAGTTCTGCTTAGAGATTCTATATGAAGACGTACGTTTCCATAGGATCCTGTTCACGTGTTATTTCTAAATAAGTATGCCTGGTATTGATATCTGACCATTAACAGGTCATCACATCACCACATTTTTTTTGATCGTTTAAGAGGGAATTTTAAAATCACCGACAGAGATTGGTCACTCTGTTTGATATCGCTTCCGTATTTCTAGAGAGCCAATTAGTTTTATGGTACCTGTCTTATTTTTTGGCAGGGTGCTATCGAAGCTCACCTTTGCATTGAGATATGGGTTGCTACCTGACTATACAAATTGTAATTTTCATCTGCAGTTCATTTGGAGTGAGAGTGGCGGAAAAAAGAAAAATATTCTTACATTGGACTTTGACTCTCAATAAACAATTGCTTTCAACTTTTTCGAACTCTTGAGACTCTTAACATGATCCTACTGTAATACACTGTTCTTCCGTCAGCCGGAGAGATAAACGAGTAGATAAGTCGGTCGATTGACACCTTGAATAATGAAATCTACATAATACTTCCCCTTCATGTGATATATGTAAGTATAAACAGTAACCGATTGTTTAAATTATAAATTTTATTTAAAATATGTTGACTTTTCAAATTAAATGGATTATAATAAAATAGTATCAGTAAATTGTCATAAGATAACATAAAAATTAAAGTTTCAGTTTAAATAAAATAAAAAAAAATTAAAAGCAAATTAGTAACATATTTCCAGGAAAAATAGATTGAAATAATAATTATGACTTTATAACGAAATAAGAAATGCAACGTACATACAGATTACAGGCACAAAATTTAACATCTACTATATAACGACCGACCTAAGGAAAATATTTTCTTTCATAGGTTTTAATTTATCTTTTTTTGTATGTTTTTTTTTTATTTAATATACATACATTTCACAGGTGTATACATAATATATTACTTCTCTTTATCATTGCTAAAAGGTGAAAATCTCATAACTATATATATGTATATATTATTAACAAAAATACAGCATAATTATTTTTTTCTTTCAAATATAAATGTATCTATTTATATTTAATTTTGTTTTTAATTTTTGTAAATACATTGGCAATAATTTCTTTCTTTTACTCGTTTTTTTCTTCTCCTTTTAATAAGCAAATGTAAATTGGTGAATAATATAAATACATTTATATATACTATATATTAGATTTTCTTAATCTTGCGTAATAAAATACATTTAATTTAAATAAAAGAAATGAAATCAAATCAGTTAGATAAATAAAAAAAGGAAATTAAAAATACAAAAATAACGAAATACGTTTTCCTTTTTTCATTATTTACTAAATAATAAATTTTAGAAAACAAAAATCGAATTTAATAAACAACAACAATAATTATATGTATGTGGAGTGGAGTTTGCATTTTTTGTTTGTTTTCTAATATTTGTGTTTGATTTTTTTAGCTAATGCTAGTGCAAAATTTTTGATTTTATATTTTTATTTTTAAAATAAATAGCATTGACTGTTATAAATTTTTTTAGTGTTCATTTTGCAAAAATAAAATGTTCTTTTATCTAGTTGTGATTGTGGTTGTTGTTGCTGTTGATATAATATTCAAAGCTTAAATTAGCTTTTGTTTAGCGCATTCGGGACAAATAATATCAGGACCATCGGTAATGAATCCACGGCCAACAAGCGACGTCTTGCAGCTGGCACAAATGAAACAATCATGATGCCAATGGCGATCTTCAAAAGAAATGAAGCGCGTGCCACCAATGCCTAAAAAGAGAGAATAAATTAGTTCATATCACACTTTCAACTACAGTAGAGTGGACAAAAAGAGTATTAATGAATTTAAATTAACACACAAGTAATGGTATGTAAGTCACAAGTATATTTATGTAAAATAGTTCCCTTTTTCTTAAGGAGCGGGAGATAATATAAAGATGAGCAAATAATATGGAAATCGAGGAATCTTGCCATAACATTAAGTATGGTTCTATAATTATTAGTTATAGCTACTGGAAAGTCGAATAATTTTTTCTTCACTCCAAGAAGTAACGATGCCTGTCACAGTTTTTATTGGTTATCAGCAGTTCTGCCGATTACACTACTCAACACTAAAAAATTATCTGATTCGGTTTATAATGTTCCATAATCAGGTTGACTAATAATAAATATCTGTATGCATTTTAACTTCCTATCACATCTAGAAGTAGAGAAATTCCACATTTATTGTTTTTACACGCGTTCAGGTTTAAAATCATAGGTAGACCCACAATATAACTGCATTTCCAACAAAACTTTGTTTTCCCGTTACTTTATTTGGTGTTCTTTAAAATGTCACGCGTGTGTGTTAACAGTCCCAATTTATTTTGCTATATTTGCGGCGAGTTTACGCCAAAATCGAAAAAAAACCACTTTCGGAGTTGATTAAAAAATTGTATCATGCTTATTTTAACCGTGAAATTAGAAATCAGGATAAGTCGTGGGTTCCTAAAGTTAGCTGTTTAAGGTGTTATACATATCTGAACGGGTGGCGCAATGGAAACATCGATAAAATGCCGTTTGGCTCGCCAATGATTTGGACTGAACCAACGAATCATGCTGTGGATTGCTATTTCTGTTTAACTCCACTAAAAGGATTTTCAGAAAAATCTAAACGACGTATTCAGTATGCAGATGTATCATCAGTTATAAAACCTAAACCACATTCCGACAATCTACCTGTACCTGAATACTCAGTACAATGTTCTGGTTTAACCCAAAGTTCACTAAATTCTAGTTCAACAGACTGTGAAGATTGCAATGATCAGGATTTTGTACAGGTCAATGCAGGACCACTCTTAATCAATCAAACAAGGCTCAATGACCTGGTAAGGGATTTAAACTTATCCATCGAGAAAGCAGAATTACTTAGTTCAAGATTACAGCAATGGAAGCTGTGCGAGCCAGATGTGAAGGTTACTTTATATCGGAAAAGACATAGTTCATTTGTTCCACATTTTTCCAACCAAGATGGTTTAGTTTTTTGCAATGATGTGAATGGTTTCATGCGTCAACTTGGTCATGATTATGATGCTAATGAATGGAGATTGTTTATTGATTCTTCGAAAACAAGTTTAAAAGCCGTTTTACTCCATAATGGAAATAAGCTCCCATCTTTACCGCTTGCCTATAGTGCTCATTTGAAAGAGACTTATGATGTCATGAAACTCATATTAGAAAAAATCTAAAAGATCTTAAAGTGGTTTCTCTCTTAACTGGCCTGCAGACAGGCTATACAAAATATTGTTGCTTTCTTTGCGAGTGGGACAGTCGAGCACGATCGGAACATTTTTTAAGAGAATATTGGCCGCTACGCCACTCTTTCGTACCGGGACAAAAAAATGTTAAAAATAAACCTTTAGTTGATTCAAATAAAATAATTTTACCACCGCTACATATCAAATTAGGACTCATCAAAAATTTTGTAAAACGCTTAAACAAAGACGGCCCTGCTTTCAAATTTCTCAAGCAAAAGTTCCCCAAGCTTAGTGAGGCAAAAATTAAGGAAGGCGTATTTGTAGGTCCAGACATTAAGAAACTGATTAAAGATTTATCTTTCACATCTACTCTAAGCCCGATTGAAAAAGAAGCATGGTACGCTTTTATTGACGTGACCAAAAACTTTCTTGGAAACAATAAATCTGCCGACCATTGTGAAAAAATAAGAGTGATGCTGGACTGCTACTATAAAATGGGATGCAATATGTCGTTAAAGCTGTATTTTCTTCACTCTCATTTGGATTTTTTTCCCGAAAATATGGGTGCGGTTAGCGATGAACAAGGAGAACGCTTTCATCAAGATGTTGCTGCAATTGAGAAGCGTTACCAAGGAAGATGGGAGCCTAATATGCTAGCAGACTTCTGTTGGAGTCTCGTAAGGGATACCCCTGAATCCCAGTATAAGAGGAAAGCCAGTCACTCCAAAAAAACATCACCATTTCAAACAAAAAATCAATAAAAATGAAAGTAAATACTTAAGTTTGTAGGAAAATCATGGTTTTTGATTTGGCGTTTTATCTCGTAATTGGAATGTGATGGAAAATTTTTGTTTATATATTCGGATTAGGGTAATAATAGGAAACAGTAATCACACGGTAAGATCTCAGATAATTTTAAAAGTTTAAAATTTGTTGAGTAGTGTTATTAGTAGGCACTTTAATTTTTTTAATGCGAGACTAAAATCCTTTGAAGTTATAAACCCAGTGATAGGAGTGAAAGCAAAGTTAGAATTTGGAAAGAAAAGGAAAGGGGCGATGCGGGTTTACTTTAAATCTTTGCAAATCATAATTTGTTGCAAATATTCGAGGCAACTCATTCCCAAACTTCTGAACTTCACTGCGCGATGGAAAATAGGTTTTTAAATATAAAGGTGTACGGAAGAGGCCGCTCGTGAATTACGATTAAACTGACGGACAGACAGGATACTAACTATGGTAAAAATATCGGTACAGGACCTAAAAGCATCCAACATTCTGAAGAAGAGATCTGGTTGCAAATTGACTGGTAAATAATCTATCTACATATATGGCTGACGCTGAACATGATCTAATAAACTTAAACTTGCGGGACCTCCTCCCAAACATGTGGATTGCATTCGAGTTTCGAACGAATACTTATAGGTTTTATCATAGAAAGTAGCCAAGCTTGCACGACTGAAAAAACGTTTATACCTCTTGAGGAATACAAGGCACCCAGTGCCACCTTTCGCAGCTTCAGAAATCTGATGATATTAATGAAGGTCTGGAGTAACTTGCATGGCAAGCATTGTCAAGCCGTTCATATTGAGTATTTGAACTAGTATCCCGCTTAGTGGGCGCCGTGGTTCAAGTGGTTAGTGCGTTGGAATACGGAGCGAGGGGTTCGAGGTCGATCCCCAGACAACACCTAAAAATTTCTTTCACGGTCCCAGCTCTCGCGAGCGTTTGACAAACATCCGAGAGTAAAACTGTCATTAAAAAAGCTTCTCAAAAACAAAAATTGCACTTCGGATTAACACGCACAATACGAATGGTTGTGAGAAGCTAGGCTTGGGACCAATGGACCTGTCGCGCCAAAAATTTGTATTTTGTTTGTATACAAAAATTGGACTTCGGATACGGCATTAAACAGTCGGCACCTTCCAATTGTGTATAACACGCACAACACGAATGGTTGTGAGAAGCTAGGCTTGGGTCCCAAGGACCTTATATCCTGCTTTAAAGACAGGAGACGGAACTGGCTTTTTGACGAATTGAACTCAATATCAATATCGAGATTAGCTCGGTAGAGGTTCGCTGTCGGTGAGACTTCACAGCTTAGGGTCTAAGTAGTGGAGTCGTTTAAAAATAGGGAAGTCAAGATTACTGTCGTCCACAAAGGAATAGGAACGGAAACGTGAGAAGGATGTTAAATAATTAAATATTACAGGGTCGGAGAGAGGACTGAGCCCTGGGGTACATCGACATTGGTTGATAATGAGGTAGAGGTATATCCATCCAATACAACATGAATTAATAGATTACTTAAGAAACTAGCAATCCATGATGAGAAGACACTATCGACACCGTAAGTTTGGATTTTGCTTAAGAGGGCACGGTTCCACACTCTATCGAATGCTTTGAAGATTTCTAGGGCGACTACTCAGCATTCACTGGCATATTCGGCATATATTCAAAACAAGGGCAGGGATCTCATCTAGACCTGAAGATTTGTTACTTTTGTCATTTCTTAGGAGTCGAGCTACAGAGCGATAAATATAATGGGACCAATTGTGTATTACTCTCCAAATCGGATTGCAATTCAAAAATGTAATCCAATTCTAAAATGAATCCGTATAATTATAGGATCAGTTGCAAGTTCTTCCAAGTCAAAACCAGACAATCAGTTAGATTGTTTAAACAAATATTAAACATCACTTAATTTATTTGGCGATTTTGTTTATATTTGAATGCGTGTTGTTTTTTAATTGTGAAGGTAGTTAAATTGAAAATAATATTTGCTGTTTAAGAACGTTAAATAGTTTCAGTTGTAGTTAAGAATTGCTATATAGTTTGATGGCGAAGTTCGAAGTGGAAATCATTGAATGGAGGACCCTAAGGAATAGTTGCAGCTAAGAACGGTCATGTGAAGGGAAATAAAAATTTTTATACGAATATTCGGATAAATATTATAGTTTTGTGAAAAACTTTTGTCTATCGAAGGAAGACTTTTGCACACGTTGGAAGCAATAAAACCTCCGATTACCAGAAGACAAACTGCAATATCACCAATAACAAAACTCATAGCCTCCATTAATAGCACCAAAACGTCGAATCATACCCGTAAAAGATGACTTAAAAAAACACTTTCGCAATACAAAATGCCAACTTTTTGGAAAAAAGATGACAAGAATTTGAAACAGACTTCCTTTGAACTCACTGTTCAGAAAACCTTTCTCCTTTTTGTAAAAGCATAAAAAAATCAGATCTTTCGGAAATAAATTTATTCAGAAATGATGTTTTAAAAATGAATGCATACTTATGTATGTATTGTCATACCAAACAAAACTCTGAGACCAATGTACTTTCCGCCTTCTGTCAATCCAGTAATTACCTCAATGGTGATATATGAACAGATTAGCATATGTTTCAGATAAATATATATGGTATATATGTGTGTAGATAATGAACTGTGTTTAAATTTCCTTATTTTCACAATTCCATCCAATTACTAAAATAATTTGGTCCCGCTTTTACGCTAGGACTTACACAAATGTGTAGACTAACTCACCTGTAATAGGTTTAACACATGCAGTGCATCTTTTGGCGAATAATTCACCAAAGCATTCGGCACAATACGGTTTCTCGTCACGACTAGTAAATCGTTGCCCAGCCAAAGTAATATTACAATTAGTGCAGGTGAAGCACTCACGATGCCATGGCTCATTCTTATAAGTCACACCGCCAGCAGTAATGACCTACGGATACAAAAAAAAATGTATTTTAGATTCCCATCAATGATATCACTAGTACACTTACTTTGTTGCATTTAATGCATCTGGTTGCAAATTTCTCCTCATAACAACCGGCACAGTAGATCTCTTGCTCACGTGGGATGAAGGATTTTGTGCCAATAGGCGTTTTGCAGACACAACAACAGAAGCATTTCTCGTGCCATTGGCGAGTCTTGTATTCCATTTTCTTCGTACCTAGAAGACACAGAAAAAAAAAAAACAACAAAAAAATCCATTAAATAATATATTGCAAGCGGTACAAATATTTTAGCAAACTTAACCTGGTGCACTACGGCGTATACTTAGCATAATTTTACCATTTATAACATTTATTGATTACAAATTAAAAATAAAGCAAAACAACACACTACAGAAACATAAAGCTCATGCAAATTCCTGGCCCACTAAACTGTTAGATTTGCAGTGTATTCCGGGGCCATTGTCATGCTACTTTCGGTGTGGGTTACTGAAGTGGTATTGACTTCCTTAATCCAAGTACACGGATTTCAGAATAAGCGATTGTCTGCATTTCGATTGATTATTTTGTTCCAAAAAAAAACACAACAAATACAAAAATTATATTTTTTCCTGAGTTATAAATATTGCTTTAGTTTTATAGCGACACGCAATGGTGCAGTCGAATTACACAACACCAAAATCTGTTGACATTGTTCTAGTAACATTAAATTTATTCTTTTATTGATTTTATATCGAGTGTTATTTTATGAATTAATAGCTTTGATGGTTGATTTTTCGTAAGGATAAGGAAATAAGTTGGATGGATAATAGCACTAAATGCTAGTGAAGGTAAAATATTACTTTCGTAATGCTTTCGCCTTTGGGATTATATCCATAAATCGCTAGTGAAATAGGTGGAAGGTTAGGAGTATACAGAGAGGATTTGACTTGTTGGAATTGAAGTCTTTCGACCCGTATAAATATTAATTTGCATTGCTGAAAATATTTCCCTACAAACTAAAGTTTTGTTGCGTCGCCGACGATCGTTCTACATTATATTCGATATACAATATCTCGTACATATGTGTTGAACATTTTTATTCAATCAATCAATACAACTCAAATGATTTTATATTTGATATCATTTAGTTACGAAAGAAAAAATACCAAAATCAAACTTTAATGACATGGCGGCTTAAAGGCGTCTGCCAAGGACTATCAACAATGTTTTATATTATTAATATACTTAAAGTTCCATTAATTTTTATTTCACTTCACTATTTCACAAAGCTTTTTCTATAATTTGTCTACGATCAGTTTCGCTGTACGATACAAGAGCTTTTCAATTAGACCCATTTAATTGTAGTTGGATTACCTCAGTAGATAAAATAGCTATTCTAAAGCAAAACCTCCTGATTGGACGGAATATTCGACAAAATCCTATGAAGTGTTCTATGTGTTCCCTTTTAAGTAGATTACACAGCGAACATACAATTGGAAGATGTTCCCTTTGTGGCACGAAGTTAAGAGTCAATAGCTCTCCTCTTGCACGAAAAATTGTAAAGATGAACCTTGTTTTGTTTAAATCATGGAAGTAGTTCGATCGATCTAGATAAAAGTTCAGGATCTTGTAGATTTCTTTGTGGGTTGACTCTTCTGTTTCCTCAATATACTTTACGCGAATACATGTATCCGTATGTATCAGGAAGTCAGAACGTCCTTCGACACCAACTATGAAACGAGGCAGTATAATGTTACAGGTGTTCCTTAACCTGGAAAGGTTAAGACACGATGACAACCCATATTGCCCAACGTGCACGGAAGCAGTGGAAGATGCGGAACACATTATATTCTACTGTCCACGATATCAGGAAGAAGGACATTTGTTGCTGAATAAACTGGGTGAGAACATTACTCCGGATAGCATCACCAAACAGATGGGAGGAGTGTTTAGTGGGTGGAAATCCCACACTGTTAGTGAGTATGGGCTCAGTTTCATTTTTAAAAGATTCCCAGCATCCAATGCCAGAAAAGTATAGACAAAACCCTGCATTTTATATTGTGTGGTATAAAAAAGTTTCAAAAGTTTTCTTTCAAATGCTCTTCCACACTAAGATTACTTAAAATGACCATTCCTACATATTTATACTATTTCACAACTTCAAACGCCTCATTGTTAAATGTCCACAGATCTGCTCTGAGCTGTCTACCGCCACTCCTTTTGAAAATCATGATTTTCGACTTACATTATTCTCATAAGTTGTAGGATCTCAGATGATCTTGTTAGTAAAACAACATCATCAGCATACAGAAGTGCCTTAATATGAGTGTTTGCGAACAAAATACTTTCTGGATGACATTTATGTAAGTATGTCTTCGATGAAAAGTGCACATATTGGTGGACTTGCATTGCAACCAGGACGAAACCCACATTGAAACTTTTTCAGAAGTTCGTTTTCGTAATTACAATGTATAAAACGGGCTTGTACAATAAAACAATGGTAAACTATTGCTAAAGAATTCAAAAGCTAGACTTCGCGAGTCGATTCGATAGGTTCGACGAATCACCCTTTTTTTAAAATGGGAAATGTAATTGCCTGCTTAAAGCTCTCTCGAACGTTTCCAGATTTTCTAGTTAAGTATTCGTGTAAATGTATTTTCCAAGAGCTTATCTAAGGCTTCCTTAAACCCCCTGCGATGTGATTGGATTATTCAATATTTCATTCAAATACTATGGCTTTGCATAATGTTGGAATTTCATTACTAGGCGGGCTCAAACGGTTTTCAGAATGACTTTTTAAGACATCAGTAGTCAACTGATTGTTAATTTTTGGAGTATTACCTTTAAGTTTTTTAACTGTTTTCCAGAAATCCGACGAGTTTTTACAGTTTGCAAGTATCATGGCCTGGTTTTCAAAATACTACGACTTGTTTTTATTGTGTATAGACTCTGTGGTATAGCTCCATGCATGTGGCATTGTTGAATCTTCTAAATCTTCTAAGTCAAAGAAATTAAAATAGGTAAGCGTTTTTTTCCTTTTAAACAGTCTATATCAAACATTGGAACCTGCTTTTTTTTGTATTCATGATTTGATATAGAATTGCCAATTTCATTATATTCTCCAGATCATCTAAATACATATATGTATGTAGTTCATTATCTGTTGAATATTACACAGGTCTACAGTGGTTTTGGTGCGGGAAAGACTAAAATGGTTTTTGAGTATGCCCCTTATGCTGATTCTAACGGTATATATTTTTTCATAAAACTACGTACAGTTTTTGAGATATGCTACACATCGATACACATAATATATGTATGTAGTTCATTATCTGTTGAATATTATTGTAGATTATTTGATGTGTCGTTGTAGTATCTGCTTTAGTTTTAATTGTGGTTAATGCGTTGTTAATAAAAAGATATATATTAGTTTATTGATTTTATTTAGGTATGCAGCCATGAGTTCTGAAAAACGTAGGAACTTCTCTGTAGAGGAAAAGACAGAGTTTATTTTCCACTTGGACTCAGGTGAAAAAATAGTGCAATCGCACAGGTGTTTGATGATTAAATAAAATGAATTCCTTTTGTGTGAAAATGTCGGATATAATGATCACCGGTTACAAATAGCTCATATCTTTGGTCCTTTCACCGTCGTTTTTTTCTTTTCGAGATTTAATCGTTCCATATATGATTTATGAAATTGATTTTCTAAATTTTTTTCAGTCTAGCTAACGTCATGGTAACTCCGAAACCGCGTCATTTTTCTACAGACTGTTTTCCATTAACTTACTGTGCTTAACCTTAAATATATATTTGAATTTGCTCATATTATTACTATTCTTAGATAAAAATAAAAATAAAACATATATTTTGTTATAATATTTTGTCCGTAAAACAATCCAACTAATTAATTTATGGAGTGCAAAGTTTTCCAAATATTTTTCTGTCATGATATATGATTACACCATTGTTGCGTGTATACGTTGCGAAAGTTCAGCAAAATAAATAATGAAGCCCTTTGACTTAATTTATGCCTGCACGATAGGTACAATTTGGCGAACAAAATTAGCAAAACATTTCAAATGACAAAAATAACACAAAAGAAAAAAAAAACTTGATGGTTCAAGTATGAAGCTAGGAAAAGTACGATGACTCCTCAACTTTAACTCTTTCAAGAATTCGATAGTATTCACGGAATAATAATTCTTTAATAACGGTTTCTTGTTCGAATTTTGATTCGATTTAAAAGTTCTCATATTTCATAGAAATACATTATTTATATCTAAATAGATGTTTGCTTTAAAATAAATTATCATAAACACCCACATTGTACAATAAATCTAACGTTTAACTGCTTTACGATAAATTTATGATGTTTGCAAATTATTTCATGAGATCATTCACCACTTTTGGGTTTGCGTGACAACTCTTAAAAAAAAAAAAACTTTGAAATTTAATTTCATATAATGACCCGTAGTTTCCCAGCAATGCTACTTAATGATAGTTCGGAACTTTTGTCAGGTTTTGACAGCCAAATTACCGAAGGAAGTGAGGCAATTCACAAGTGATGACAAATAAATTTTACACTAGAAGGGTAATAACACTGGTAAGACGATGAAAATCTTTGGTAAGTGTGTGAGTACCATGACAAGTGATACAAATTTTCATGACTAATTACAGCCAAATTGGTGGGATAATGGTGATCTTTTTGTAACTACTCCTACTGAGTGAACAAATTATGATTAAAAAAAATCACATAAGCATCATCACGGAACAAAATTTAATACACTTAGGTAATTCTTTAGTCTAACATTCCGATTAGGATCAATGAATATAATTTCTGAATTTCAAAAATACGTGTGATGACTGTAAAGATGATGATTATAGAATAATTGTGTTTATCGATTTCCGAAATTAATTGATTCATTGACTTTGTAAAAGGCTTTTTCAAGTGAACAGCATTGCATGTCAGTTCTTGAGAAGAAATCATATGTATCTGTACAAATGTAAATTGCGAAAAAATAAAAGTAAAAAATAAAATTGTTGGAGGGACGAAATGCAATTGGCTATTTCGCTGAGGCGCGGTTTCTGGAAAAAAGTGATAAAATAAGTCAGGAGACATTTCTGCGATGTTCGAGTCGAGTGCGATGTTCGAGTCAATAGATTCCGCTATGCTTCTGTCTCCTATTAGTTTAGTGCAGCCAGATCAGAGGGGTAAAGTATTTCTTGTATCGTTTGAGAAATGCTAGACATTTTGCTGCAATTTTGGTGGATTCAAATACTCTGGGAAATGCCATTGAAATATCAAGCGCAACAATCTTACATTCACCAGAATGATACAAAGTGGTTCCACTTGTCGGCGAGATATGCCATCAAATTATCAGTGGACCTTTGGCTACGAAAACAGGTCATTGAGAAGTTTTCGTGATTCATGATATTAGATAAGCTGAAGATTTATCTTGGAAAGAATGGGTCGGTAATTAGAAAGAGAAGGTGATTCGTCTTTTTTAGGGACAGGCTGGATAAATGCTTTTTTCCGCAGTGGTATTTGTCAGTGTGGAAGAACACCTCTTCAGAATTATGGGTGAGATACTATCTGGACCAGC
This sequence comes from Xylota sylvarum, assembly GCA_905220385.1. NCBI lineage: Eukaryota > Metazoa > Arthropoda > Insecta > Diptera > Syrphidae > Xylota > Xylota sylvarum. The sequence goes on from LR999959.1 coordinate 41,438,471, forward strand.
CGATTTGTTTATGTTAAGATTTTGAACTACTTCTGCTACAGTACGAAAATGGATTTGTCCCATAGAATATCCAACGCGCTCAAGTACAGGGAGAGGTAGGTGGGCCTCGCAGCGAAAAGAGCTGCAAGCAGGTCTCAAGACCTGTCATTGTGAACGAGCATTGGGGTGGAAGATAAGGTATAATTTTTTTATTTTCTTGACCAATGACAAAACATTTCTGCTACCTTTGGGACAGTGTAGAATCTTTTGCCTCAATTTTCATTTGAAGGAGAATTTTACACGGCGAATTAGGGCATTGCACATGTAGGTTTAGCCTTGGAGTTTCTACCTGGAACAAAAAGTATTGACATGCATAGACTTTTATGACCATCGAATGTTATTCCTCACTTGCGAACGTTTACGGAGCTATTGTAGTTCGGAGAAACTGGTAGCACACGCCTATATGTTGGTTTCATATCAACACTGGATCTATGTACATATGTAGTAGCGGCGTGTCTTGTCGCGTTATGTGACAGTAATATAGTTCATCTTCGTTTGGTGGTTCCATTTCTAGTATGTTATTTTGTAACATACTTATGTATATTTGCATGGAAAGTTGCCATCACTTTGCTTATACTCTCAGCGAAGACCGTCATGAATTGCTTTTCACTTTTACCAGCAGTAGAAGAAACCACATTTTTAAACAGTCGAGAAATGTGACGTCCTTCTTCCGTAGCGGCACAACTTCCTTTATATAACTAGGATAATAATATCCCAACTAAAATCCAACAAAGCTAATGAATTTGATGAACTAGCTACCATACTGCTTAGAGTAACTTATAATAGGCGCGAAACGACATCGAGGCTTAGCAACGTCATCACAGAATCTTGGCAGTACTGTGTATGGACTGACACCCCAACTCTTCAGCTGTAAGATAAACAAACAAAATAAAAGTGATCAACCCAAGTCACAATAAAAATAAAGCAGTAGCCCACAATATTCTGAGTAATAACTACAAGAAATAAAAAGAAAAACTAGTACAATCAATCGGATATCTACGATTTCTTGTAACAAAAAATTGTTGGATGATGTTATCACACGCCAGTTTTGAGGTTTTCATACAAATTATCGATAACAGAAGTAAAATTGAAGTCTGGTACCACAGTTTCTATCGGGACTAAGAGTTTAGCCATGAAATTTATCTGGCCTTAACTAAGCCCATATGGGATTAGTTGTATTTAACATACAAATTTCCCAATAAACCCATATGGGCTTGCAAAAAAATTCACATGTCTAAATATTTGGTCTTAAAAAAATTTATCGATTTCATGTCAAATAGTGAAGTTATAACAAAGTGAATCTGGCATTGGGCGGATTTAAATTTTATTCACGATTATGTTTTCTATGTTACAAACTATGTATCAAACTTATATACCCTTAGGATAAGGTATAAAAACGAGTAACTCTAAAATAAATACAAATTCGGCATATTGGAACTCAGTGAGGCGAAGTACATACATATGTATGTATGTAGTTCAACTCAAGCGAAAAACCATACATTCGAAATAAGAACGAGATCACTATGTATTGTTATTGTACGTGCTCATCCATTTATGATACCTCTTAATCTCCTTCGCGTGACGTGCATTCGAAGTAATTTTACGAGTTCGTATCTTAATATGCACATGTAGCACAAGAAATTTAGGATCTATGCAGCTGAGTATTTCGAAACAATTAGGAAATTCAATGCAAAAAAGCATCGATGATCACTTGAGGGCTGTGATGAAAGATTTTGTTTGCTTAAGATATTCCTTCAGAATTAAACAGTTCATGGCTTCCATTCATATACGTCAGCTAGAAACATACAATATATAGTGTAGAAAAATATCGCCCTAATGGCGTAAGCATAAGCATGCTGAGGGGAAGGCTGAAGGTTTGATCACATCCTATGACCCTATGCCAGACCCTATTGACAGATTTTGTCTTGTTTAAGTGCATCGGGAAATCAGATTTTTGCATGTAATCTAGAAAGGTCTCAAATGTGTTGAAAACTTGTAGATACACAGCATGTTTTGTTTAAATATTTTTTCAGCTTTTATTCGCTGTCGCATTTATTCTAAAATTTTTTATTCATTCAAAAAAAGAAAAAAAACATCAAGAATGTACCCATTGTTTATCTGTAAAACAATAGAATTATAGAACAATTTTCAACAGACATAAGCAGCACTAATTAACAATTTCAGGTTTTGTATAGTGACACAACTCTATTTTGGAACATTTTCTATTTGTGGAACATATATGTACTTATCGACTAGTGATATTTTTAAGTTCGTTTTCATAGAAGTAATTTCTCGCGAAAAAAAAATGTACTCAACAAATTCGTATAGTTTGTAGTTTCTATCAACAAACAACCCTGACTCCGTCGTCAATTTCCGATTGATCATTAAACAGTCCGGATAGTATAGAACAGGAGTTCAACTGTTATCTACAACCTTAACTTCCTTTAGATTTGAATATTTACTTAAAAAATTATTAAGTTCATTGCTTTTTTGATGGCCTCCTCTCAATGATTACCTGCTTTTGTACTCCTTGGATCACCCAGTCGACAATAATCTCCAAGATTACAATAAAAATTCCGATTTTGTTCGACAGCCGATGCATTTGGCAGGAACATACTTAACACTGCGATGTCTTCATTATTTTCTTTGGCCTTGCGGATGCGTTCGGCTCCAACGGTTTTTGTGGTTAAACGTAGACGGGAATTCATTTCGGTTGATAGGACATCAGTTGCCATATCCATGTGGGGAAAATTCGCTAAACAAAGTTTAAGCTTTTCCTTTTTTTTGTTGATGTATTACTTGTTTACACTTGTGACACTCTTATATTTAAGTGAGTTTTTTATCATAGATTTCTAAAAAACAATTTTATTTATAAATTTTAACGCCAAAATTAAATCTCAAAATGATTGCACAGTAGTCTCAATCGGTAAGTTAAATTGGTAGTTTAATTCGCCGGAAGGGAAAATGCATTGCTATGAGTCGTTGGGCTTAGAAGATAATAAGCGGGAATAATAAGTCACGAGTTTGCATTACTTTCGATTGTGTGTCTTGAAAAGGAGATAGAAAACTTTTTTTTTTCATAGTAGACTATAAAGCCCCAGATCATCTTTTTGAGTTTTTTTACTGGCACGACCTTTTGATGTTTTTTTTTTTAATCGACTGTGTAAGATCAGAGATTTCACCTTTTAGTGTTTTCTTTAGAGAAATGTGCAAGTGTTGTATAAATTGGGTAATAAATTCAGTTGAAGAAAAATAGAAAGACAGTTTCGTTAATGATTTCGTTGTGGGTAGAAAGAACTACATCACATTTTTCAATAAAAAATATAAATTTATTAAACGAGATTTTTGTTGATTACTATATCAGTTTGACGTGATTAATTTAAAGCAAAACTGGTAGCTTAATGTAAAACAGTTTTCAAAATTGAGGTCATGACAATGTATGTATGTTTAGTTTAATATTTGACTGACGCGACGTAGTAAGGCAGAAGTCGACGATTCTTTGAATCGGTGATTTTGTTGAAAATATTCTTTTCAAATTGATATATTTCATATATACATAGATATTTGGAAAATAAAAAGTAGTATGAAATAAGCTTGACATATGAAGAACTCGTCGCAAGATGACGATGAAGAATAACGATTACACACATAGCACTACAAAGATGCTTTACTAGATATAAAGAAAGTAGTTTCTACATTTTCTTTGACTGACTGATTTTAAGACCACAACTTGCAAGTACATTAGTAAAAGCTATGTAACATTGCCGGCGATTCGTTCCTTCTGTAATTGGATGACCTTACTTTGGGTCCTGATATACTTAAGAGATTTCAGAGAGTGCTTATTGAGTGAAAAATCAAGGTTCGAGTCCCAGACGCTTTTCACGAATGTCTGACAAACATATGAAGAAATAATTGATTGACATGGAGTGGTTCTAAAAAATTAACTTTGCAATCGCACGTATCGCAAATATTTTCGGAGACCAAAAATTTTGTTAAGAGATTCTTCACCTATCTCGTTGTCGGAATTTCTAATTCTTGCAACTACAACGTAAGATATAAGTCCCATTAGATATAGAAGCCATAAATTGAAAGTCCATTCTCTAGATTATAAAATCCAATTCATTAATACACTACAATAATACGAAATGAAATACAAATACTCAACAGTAAACAAATAAAGCAATATCTACCCCATAAAAAAGTTCCAATTTCACAAAATCGTATTAACGACCTTTAAATGGCCACTGAACTGTTGAACAATCAAGAAATTCCAAAACCTGACTCCCTCCAGTACTTCAACCCACATTTCTTTGAACACAACCTACAAGTCCGCATAAAAGTCACCAATTGAAATTAATACTAGTATACTACATATTGATCGCATCGAAATCACTCTTAGACGTAAGCACTTCAAACGAGCTCAGTGTGACATGTCGCGCTATAAGGAACATTACATTCAACTCAATGAATTGTGGAAAACTTAAAAAAGTCAACGGCCAAGTATCTAGTTTAACCTCAACCGCAATGAACGGCGAATGTTTGCGCTCCGTCATTTGATTGCATTTACAGCAAAGACGCGCGTTCGCCTCATCGTCATCATCGTCAAAATGTGTGACAGTTTGAGAGGTGAAAATTTATTGAAAAAAGAAAACGGAAATTGATCATCGCATGAGTTTACAATAACTTCGTTCATTTGACTGTATGGATTGTGAAAGATTCGATAGCGAATTGAAGAGATATACCCCATAGATATGTACGTATGTATGTATGTACATGGATAGATACTTCGCAACCCGCATATACTCGTATCTCTGTTTTTTTGTATTTCTTTCTTGTGGTCAACCTTTGTGTAGGTTTAATTTTCAATTCTTATTCCAGATTTGAATTGTCCCAATGTGAACTGACAATGTGTATCCGTGGGTTGAGAACGATGACGCGATACTGTGGAGAAATTGGAACAATGTTAGACAATACGATCGGATGGGATCACAGTCTTAATTGCCATTGTTGGGTTTTATGGTTTATTTGAAGCCATAAAGTCGATCTTATGACTGTTTGAATTATTATTGAATGGTTTTTCATGCTTCTATATAGAAATCTGTCTATATTATGGACAGATTCCTAATTCCACTACACCTATTATGTATAGGTAAAATGTCTTAGATACAAACATGTTAAGAAACATGTATAGGAACTGTAAACAAGCAATATAATAAACAATTTAAAATTTGTAGTTCGTTTTGGTTGAATTTATTTAACAGTTGCCAAATATGTACATAAAACGCAGAAGCTCTATGAATTTTACATATGAACACTTCAACGGTAGATGGCTTTTCAGCGCACAGTAGGTATATATTTATTTATTTAATATTCGTAAAAAAGCAGCTTAAGCAAACAAATCTAATAACAGCAAGTATAATATTCTACGCAACATGACAGTAACACGACATTTACATTCACTTACTTTTGGTAGTATATTGACTTGCAGGGCTATTACCCTAAGTTTTATACATTAACGCCTTTATGTGGTCTTAGTTCTATTTTAACATCTATCGAATTCAATTTGGAGTTAGAATGCAGTTACTAGAACTGGGACTAAATAATACATTGAAACACTGTTTGTAGTTATTATATGTTACTGTATCAAACTTGAAGTTCTGGGGCTTTTTATCTGATTTTAGGCATGTTCTTTGACTATAGAACATCAGACATGTGTGAAGCAATGCTTAGCGTTTAGATCGTATATGTAAGTAAAAGGATTTCACATAGAAAGTAATTTGGGCACAGATAAAGTATGTAAAATGAATACTAGCTTCTATAGCTATAAACTGGGACGATATTGGAGGCGATGGTTTCTAGATCAAATGGAAGATCCCCTCGTGTTATAGTGATTAGATATACATATGTACATATATGTACATACCTATCATTCTAATATTTCCTGATTTCTTCTCAAAGTTAAGTCTGCATATTTTTATTTCTGATTTTTCGAAGAAATCAGTGAGAATAGATTTCACTTTCCTCATTGCTTAAACTTGTGACAAGCAATGACAAAAATAAAAAGAAATGACTGACTGAAATCTTTTATAAGGATCCATAAGTTTTTCACTGGTTTGATGCAAAGAAGGTAAATTTCTACCCAAACAAAACTATCAACATTCTCTTTACAAAGAAAATAATATTTAGCTTTTGATCTCTGGCAATCCAATATAATCATTAAATCTATCCTAATCCTTTAGACTTAATTTAGCTTTTTTACTTTAGCTCAGCACAAGGATCTTAATATTATTCTAAGCGTCTTCAATTGGTAAATTGTCGTTAGAGCATTACGTGTGCACAGATTTCCAAAAGGACCTTAATTGGAGTTAACTGGTTAATAATCGAACTGAACTGTGGGTTGAGATCCACTCACATTCCAGACTCCAGTATCATCTACATATCTACATCTTAAACGATTATTTGGAATTTGCTTGGGCTTAAGAAGCGTTATTTAAATGCTGTTTCTAATACTCTAAGCCTGAGTTCAAAGTTATGTACATATATATCCTCTGTTCCTAAAAACCCCATCAACTCCGAAATATGTTTGTGTCAAAACTAAAAAAATTAGTTGAAATAGATAAATGTGAAATTGTTGCACTATTGATTGCCATTTACGGACTTACAGACTGAGGCTAAAAAAAATATATACATATATTTATGACCGGTACTAAATGTCGTGCACTTTCCCGTTCAGTATTTTCCGCTTTGTTATTGTTTTTTTCTTCCCATTTTTTTTATAATACTTTTTGTTGCCGATGGCTCTTCTAGATACCTACTAATGCGACTCCTCACGGTTAAGAGCTACCCGCCGCAGATTCAATGTCAATGCGGACTAGTACAAAAATACGAGTTCAGTTGGGATTGCTTGTTCCCTGAATATAGTGTATACTCATACAAATGCGTTGGCAATTTATTTATCGATTTGAGATTGCTGGTGGTCATATTTTTCTCATCGGTCGGATGCATTCGCTTGGGGAATCAATTATCGTTGGGGAAACATCTTAATATGGCACGTAGATGTACATACATGTGTATGCTATATCTGACTAATGTCGAGAGAAGAAGGAAGAAAGTGGAATACCACAATTATGGCATTAATTGTAACTAATTGTATTTTATTACACTTAGTGTAGGCGTGCTTAATAAACGACTGCAATAAATGCAGGTTTTTGTAGTTATGAATTTAAACATAGATACATAAATATAGGTCGATATATATACGACCACATAAATTTTCAATGTTTAAACTTGTCGATTAAAATTTTGAAATACTCAAATCGCTTCTCTTCGAGTAGTACGGAGTAATTCAATATGCTTGCCTTGATCTCATACTGCCTTATCCCAAGAAATCAGAGTAAGTGCAAATAAAGTTGAAAACAAATTCTCAAAACGCCATTAATTTGTTTACTTCGGCATATATGTTTCGAACTAATTTGAAGTTCATTAAACGTGATACATAGTGTCCGCAAAATTACTTCCTTTGCATTTAAATGTAACGCGAATTCTTTTAGTATTATCCATTCATGGTCATCGAATATACAATTCAAGATAGAAATTTTGGAAATTCAAAGCAAAATCTCCACCACGTGCTATGAAATACACAATTTTTTTGTTTAAAAAAGGGAAATTATAAACATTATGTGGCTGAGAGTTTAATTGATTTGTTTGCTTTTTTGTGTGTAAATAATCCTAAAATAGTGTTGTTTTTCTATAAAACGTTTATAAATTCTTAGTTTGTAATGTTTTACTTTAACAAATGTGGGCAGAACAATTAATTTATTTTGGAAAAATTATTAACAAAATAATTCGATTTATGACTAAACCACAAGGAAAAGGTGTTGAACAATGTAACCAATTTAAGGAAATTATCCGTGGGCGATTGATTGATTGATGGCAATGATTCATGGCTAAGAAAAAAAAATCAAAATCAATTAGGTACGAGAAGATGTCTTCACTCTGAGCCAATAGTTTTCTTAATTTTAAAATGAATGAGACAGTGAAGAATTGATTTATTCTTTTTTTTTCAGATTGCCAACGTTTTGGATAAACAGTTCTTTTATTTTCTGATTTTCTGAGACACTTGAGATTGAGAGAGATGTTTTCACTTTCTTTGTTATTGAAAATAAATCATTGATGTCATATCTGTTGAGTGAAATTTTTTATCCAAAATAAAATGTGTTCGAATGGAGACCAGAAAGTCATTGAACTGCATACGTACATAAGTAAGTGGGTGGTAGGGACAGTTTGAGCACCTAATTTCTTCAGCTGAATTGAGGTTAATCAGTGTGTATGATGTTTCCTCATCAATGAAGAGATGTGTACCCGGTATAACGCTTGAGATTTTCATTTATTTTTATAGAAATTTAATGTTAACTAAATATACATACATTAACTGTACAAGGAGAGGTTTAACAGAAAATTGTATTGTAAGACATTTCACAAGCTTTTAAAATAAGTGTATTTAATTTGACCGGAAGGCCGGTCAACTGTTATGGCTCTGTTATCCTTCTCTGATTCTGTAGCTAGTAGATATGTTTATTGAAAGCAACAACTAAAAATATCCATACATATTGCCTCCATAAAAAGAAACTTGAGTTAATCATTCTAATCAGCGATGTGTTCAGACCGCGTCATTGGAACATACCACGACCAGGAAGGTCAAAAACTACAATGGTTTATTGCAATAATCAGCAGACTATAGTAGAGTATAGTATATAGACTTCCCAGAACTCTTGCTTCGATCGTAAAGGTCACCATAATAGACTTTGGTGAGCGTACGCCAGGTTAATGAAATGTCTTATTATTGTACATGGAAACAGTATAGCAGAATCATAATGGGATTATAATGGAACATACCACGACCAGGAAGATCAAAAACTACAACGGTTTATTACAATAATCAGCAGACTATAGTATAGTATAGTAGTATAGTATGCCTTATTACATGGAAACAGTACAGCAGAATCATAATGGGATTATGATCGGTTTCGTCAAGTTTTCGTTAACTTTTGTTAACTTAATTTAACTTAACATTGACAGATGATACAAAAAAAGACAGCATAGGCAATAGAAATTAATTCAGAATACGATTTTAGTAATATTTTAATTTTAATGATGCAATCATTTCATTATTTGAAATGTTTTTTGCTTATTTTCGATTTGTTTTTTCCTTCACTGAAACAAAACGGAATGTATACAATTGGACAGACTGTGAATTTTTTGCTTAAGCTCATTATGGTTAACTAGAGCGTTGGATAAAAATTTAGTGGGCTTTTCGTTCAGTCTTGACATAAGGTTAATTCCACTGAAGTCCATTATGGTTGGGTCTTCAGAATGAACTTTAGCCCATTCACATAATTTGGGTGCCGGGTACAAAGAGTTTCTACATAACTGCACAACTCTTATAATAATCCGATAGAAGAATTACCGTTTGCAATTTAAATATTTGTATATGCTTTTTTTAAATATACAGATGGTAAAAAATTTCTCGAAAATAATGCAGATTTAGTTGGGAGAACTATTCCTGTACAGTCTTGGGGAATGGTGTAATATGAAAGTAAAATGGCTTAGAAATTTAATAGTCGAAACAGAAAATCATTCGAAAACCTTGAGTTTAGCATCTTTAGCATCTCCTCAATATTACAGTTAAGGTCTTATGTATCTGCCATTTTATGTGAACGCCTGAAACCATTCATGATTGGCCACTATTAGTTTAGTTTTAGTCCGGAAAAGTCCATAATCGATAAAAATAAAAATTTCACCCTTTGGGAGTCAGATGAGCGTGTTGCTAAGCAGACAGAGCGGGCTCGTAAGTCAGTTGTGTAGACTTCTGAGCCGAAAGAAAGGACGCTCTCCTTTACTACCTCAAAATTAAAACTCTCGACTGTGCATGCTTTCCAATTCTTCACTTCACTGTTATATGTATGTATCTTCTTTATGACAGCATATACATATGTACATTCGTATGTCCTTGGTATTGCTCGAATTTACCTCATGCCAGCTTCCGTTTCAATTTTAGCGAACGTATCGGTGACAGCGCCATCGTGTCAATATCATTGGTGGCGTATGCTACATAATAGTTGCACAGACTCTTGAAAGAGTCCTCGTCTTACGTGTAGCGTACAAGTAAAACGGGAACTCAAATTACAATTGACCAACTGGCGGCAGTTAGATAAGGGTCAGGCTGAATGGAGAGGATTGTTGGTTTAGGCATAAATTTGATAGAGAATGCACCAAAAATGGATTTGATACAGATAGCTCTTTGATCTGTAAACTGCTTGGAGAAGATAGTTTTTTCTTAGATTGTAGGGTAGTAAGTAGTGCAGTTATTAGGATCATAGGGAGAATATAGACTTCATATACATATGTATATAGCTACTGTCGAATGTCTGAGTTAGCTAGATCTGGTAGTTTTTGTCATAGACTTTATATACATATGTAGCTAGCTACTGTCGAATGTCTGAGTCAGCTAGATCTGGTAGTTTTTGTCATAGCTATTGCTGGATAGTGACAAATGCAGTGTTCACCGTCTTAATACAGACATAGCACGTGTCAGATACTTTTCCTGGGATAATACAAAAAAAAAAAAAAAAAAATTCAATTATTTGGCGCGACAGGTCTATGTGATACATGGCCTAACTTCTCATAACCATTCATGTTGTACGTGTTATATTCTTTACACAAATTGAAGGCATCTATTAGTATGTACTGTTTAATGCCGTTTCCGAAGGGCAATTTGAGAAGCTTGTTCATGACAGTTATACTCTCGGATGTTTGCCAGACGCTCGGAAGTGGTGGGGACGTGAAAGAAATTTAAGTGTTGGGCATTGAACCCCGAACCCCTCGCTCCGTAGCTTAACGTACTAAACACTTGAGCCAGTTGCCCATTTCCTGGGATAGTAAATCTTATAATAAACACATCACACCAATTATTTAAATATTTTAAAATTTAGGAAAATCACCAAACACATCATGTTTTTGAAATTGAAATTCAAGTCCAATAAAAAGATTTCTTCCGGGTCGCCTTCCTCTTTGCTTTTTACTTGCACCTACATATACATACATACATACATACATACATACCTATAGGGCAAGTATTGGTTTCGTGAAAAATTTCGAACTCGAGATTTTAATCAAACTTGACATTACTATGATGGAGAAGTCCAAAAAAGTGGGTCCCCAATTCCGTCTGTCTGTCTGTCTGTCTATTCGACTGCAGCCTAAACGGCTAAACGGATTTGCTTCAAACTTCATATCTGGGGTCTGTGTGATAATCCTTAGAGGCGAAATTGGAATTTTCATTCTAACCTCAAAATTAAGCTGACTTTACTTAAGGGCAATTTCACTAAAAATGGATTTTCTCGAAAACGGCTCTAACGATTTTGATAAAACTTTATATGTGAGTTAGTTTGGGTATATGCTATTAGGTGGCATACCACGTTTTGCGCAAAAATGCGTATAACGGTAATTTTAGAAATTGGGTGTTTCTCGGCTATTTCTTCAGCGATTGAGCTTAAAATTAATATCTGAGGTGGGTATAACAAAGGCAAAGATATGACGTACCAAGTTTTGGAACTGCCACACCTACTTTTCAAGAATGCACCTTTTTTCAAAATTTTTACTAGAAATTGAAAAATTTGCTAAAACGAAATTAATAGTCCTTGAAGTTTTCTATAATTCAGTTGAACACCATATATAAACTTTGAATTTCAGTGCTTATAAAATAAGGTGCAGGTATGTACGACCCAGTCGTGCACTTTATTTTTTAAATGCAAATAGCGAAAAAGTGCTACACTCTCAGTGGGCTGACTTTAGATGCATTCAATTTAAATTTGGTAACCATGCAGTTTAACGGTACCAGAAAGCATTTGGAACCTGCCTTGAATATAAAATTAGACATTTTCCCCGAGTTTAAAAATGCATTTCATTACAATTCTCGGGACTTATAGCACAGCACAGCACAGATGAGAAAAGGCGCTTTGCGATGTGATAACTCACAGGTAAACACGCACAAGAATAAAAACAAATTGACCGTCACGCAATTAAAGTGTCGTTTACATTTTTTTTATCTCCACTACAGAACCGATTCGTATGGAAAATACAAAGTATCTCGAGGTATTGTTTTGATGAGAAGATATTGTTGTGATAAGACGTGTTGTTGTTACTCGTTGACTTCTTATGTTGCGGCTTAAATCACACCTTCAAGTGAAATTGAGTCTTGTCCACTTACTTAATTACGTGAATAACCTGAAGATTAATTAGGTGGTTTTATAGTCTTTTTTTTTACCCAGAGTATTCGAACCAGTTATAAGAGATGTAAGAACTCGCAGAGGTTAAAGATTGAGATTAGGCAGAGGTTTTACTAGACAACGTACGGATGATTGTTAAGATGTATGAGTCGTTGCGAATTTCCGGCAGTTGGATGTTGAAGTTATGATTAGGAACATAAGAGGCTAACGAATGAAGTAAATTATAAAGTGTTAACAAGGTTTAGAATCGTGAATCATTAGTTAAATTGAAAGCTGGTTTGTTTTATATCCTTTAGACGTACTAAAAGACAGATTATAAAGATAAATATGAATCAGATCAACAACAAAAGGATTGGCTATTTCTCCATCCAAACAAATTGTTCTACTAAAAGAAAGTATAATATGATCATTAATCTAATGATTTAGGTTAATATTGCATTAAGTTTTCCATTAGCATTTACGAGTATGGACAATAATATGCGGAGTGAATCAGTAAATTTTTGATTACCAATGATGTTGCAAATAAATGTATTCGCAAATGTGAAAGGTCGAATGATTAATGAGATCGACTCTTGGTGTTCGGCTATCAACCCCATCTATTGACAAATGTCATTGCTCTGAATATTTATTTTAAGATCCCATTAACCTGTGATGCCTTTTTGTTTGTTTGGTGTTGTATGACGTGTTCCACGAATAAGAACAATGACACTTAAACACCAATATGGTAACCTAAATATTTTAATTTTTAAATTAATTTCCGTAATCTAACAAGGCTTTTGAACTTCGATACTTTAAAATGGCACATTCCCATTATTGCAAAAACTTTGGTGGTGTTTGGGAATCGAAACTCGATTATTTCGCTCCCTAACCACTAAGCCACTTCGTCCATTACATCTTATATAAAGCGTTGTAGATAGTAAGTGCTTTCCTTGATTAAAAGAACAAAAATAAAAAAAACAAGGAACAGTGCTATATTACAAAGGAAATTATGGTTACAAGACAAATTGTTCGTCTATTAACGTATTTTGTATTTACCAACATTGTCAACATCACAAGTTGCTAAAAAACAAAACAGTACTTCCGTGAATGTTGTCTGTGCTTTAATTTTTAGCTTTATTCGTGGTGTATGTATATGACGGCATATGTATATATTCAAAGACATTATATATTCAAAGATAAGGTGGCAGCATACAGAATTTAACCATTCATTGTGAAAAAAATTCATAAGGTAATCGATGATATGTGTCTGAAAAACAGATACATATATTTTCATTCTACTTCTGTAAATAGCTACATAGGTATGTACATATGTATAACTCTTGTAATAGGTAGACCTCATTAGCTGTGCTCCCTGTTAGAGGACAAAGCTAACTTCAAAGCTAACTTATGTCAACTTCTATCAAGAAAAGAGAACTTTTTTCAAACTTAAGCTAGTTTGAGTTCGAGGCTAATTGAAAATTTGAATATTTCTCTTATTGAAGAGCGACTAAAAGTGAAGAGATAGTACAATAGATCAAATTGGGAGGTTTGGTTTACTTAAAAACAAAAATGTTAGGCCAATCAGGGAGTTAATTTTTAAACTAATTTATTGGTGGGAAATATGTCAAACTCAATTATTATTTCTTCAATGCGAACTAGGATGACATATTCAATTAATATTTATTTTTGTTTTAGATAAAGTCCCAAGCAAATTCAAAGTAATTGATATTCGATCCTGGTTTTCTTTTAATTCGATTAGATTCATTGAATTGAAAATGTGTAAACGAAACACTGCTCCAATTAAATTCTAGCAATGATGCTATCAATTTAAAAACTAGAAACAAATCCTAAACTCGCATTCCATTTAACTTCAAAAGCAACATTCTTTTCACAAATACAATAAGCATAAATTCGAAACAGATGTTTTCATCGTTAAATTTAAATACAAAAACACTTGTACATTCCACTGCAAAACTATTATTCACAGAATTCACGATATCTAGATAAGATAAACAGATAAAACAATTCTATGTGTGATAAACGAAGTGAAACACGAATAAAATCAACACATCAGCTCGATTTGTTTAATAACCCCGGCTGCCATAAATATCCATGTGCGACAAAAATATTTGTAGACAATAAAGGTGAAAAGAAAGTGCTACCACCTCTTTGCCCAAACCTAATGATTGGGCTCAAAAACGTGACACAAATTTTTCGTTGAACCTAAGTCCGTTTAGAGTAGACCTAGACTCTTACAATGCATGTTACCTCTCCCCGATGTGGGAAGTCTTGTTTTTATCAACAAAAAAAAAAGAAAACAAAAAGAAAAAAAGTTACTAATAGATCAGGAAACCTAAAACACACACAGACTGTCTGTAGCGTGTCCTACACTTGTCACTCGTTAGCCCAGCGAAGGCACGCGACACAATCAAGAACGAGATTGCACAGAGTACGATTTAATGCAAAACAAACACACACAATCCATTCACATTGAATGCCGATTAGATACTGAATTTAAATTCTCCTCTGTTAACCGTTCAAACAGACAAGAGCGCCAGATACTGAGGTACACCGATTCGGCGGGTATAGCAGACATGCCTCCACCAAACCGACCGACAGCGACGGCAGAAACGGAAGTGTTTCGATTCCCCCACACACATTATGCTTGTAGTTAGAGATACTTTTATTTGAGGCCCGGCAAACAAGTCGCTAGCATAGCAGCTGATATGAAGTTTAGGTAGACTTTTTTTTTCGACTATGAAACCCAATTCTCCCTTGAAAAATGCAACCCCAGTATTAAATGTCTTCTTCCAGGTTTGTTTGCATATGCTCATAGATAGTGCTTACTCATTTCAAAATGATTACAAGGTATTAACCAGAAGTAAAGGCGAAATAATGCAGTAACGCGCAGGTGGGTGTGTGTAGTGTGAATGCTCTTTTTCTTTTTCTACAAAAAAAAAAAAACACTACACTGAAGGATGATGTTCTTAAAATTGGCAATAAGCAACGCTATAAATTGTGCGTGTATTGTAAACAAATAGCAGGGTAAACTTGATTAAATCATTAAGTAGATTTTGTTTGTAGCACTTGCCAATACCTTTAATACACTGGTAATGAATGAAAGCAGAAATCCATTGGATAGTTTATAAAGGAGCAGAATTTTGTGTTTATATTCGGTTCACAGCTCGTGTGAAAATAATGGTGTTAGTATTAATTTTATACTTTGAAGTGTTGCAACTTTGAAGCTGTGAGCAGGATGGTTATACTTATCTACGTGTAAGTTATCTTTTGAATCGAATAGCGTTAAATACGCCAAATTTTTGTTTAAAATAATAATCGAATGGTGTGGTTACTTTATACTTTGTTGACTGCATAGTGTGCGACCTTGTGGCACGACCCCTCACAGAAGTAGTGCCCCAATAAGGAGTGTATTAACAAGTATAGTACTCAAAAATGTACACTTACATACATACATACATTCAGTCACGAAAATCTACAAACAGCGCTAAAAAGTGCTAAATTTGAATTGAATTTTTGGTTTTTTTCTTCTTTTCTTTGAATTATTGTGAGGATATGATTTGCTTTGTTTTGAATCATGTTTTTAAACAATAATAATGTTATCTAATAAAAAACAAAATTGAAATTTTGTCTATAAATGAGGATTTAGCACTTTTCAGAGCTGGATGTAGACTTTCGTGACTGACTGTACATATACACTAGCTGACCCGCCCGGGTTCACTCGTATGTTTTGAAAGTGCAAATTATGACTAAGTACATATGTACGTTGCACTAATTCTTATCATTGTATCTTTACAATACTATGCTTAAAAAAAAAAAAAAAATAAGAAATAAAAATTTCGGTATCAATAAATAAATAATGTAATTTTTATAAACCGGGTAACCACGTAGATGTAGGTGAAGTATTATTTAATTCGAGGTCGTATTTATAAAGCAGACGATTTCAGTTGTATGTATGGTACCTTATGCATGACAGTTCCTTCTCTAAACTAGTTAACTAATGGAGTTATCAAATTAGTGCATGGTGTTACGGTGTTACGGTTACGGTACCGGTTTCCTTAATTCTTCAGCACCTATTTGTATAATATGTTGCTGTTTTTCCAATAGATTGTAGAGTAGACTACGAGCTAAGTTAACTCTGGAGCGAACTCACCGCTACCACAAAGCATTTAACCTATAATCTGGTTCCGTTGCACATTTTGGTTTAAATTCCTTAAGAACACAATAAGTGTAATAACCTTCAATATTATTTTGTGTGAAGGAATACCTGGGAGGTTGTGACAATGCAAGAATTCCAACGGGTAATGCTCCACTTCGATATCGAAGTATGTAGTCGATATCTGCGTCTATACAGTTGTCATATGTCATATCAAAACCGTTTAATTTCAGCAAAAGGCAAGCATTAACTTCGATTGCCTAGTTTGTGGGTGTTAGATAGCCCGCTTCCTTGTAATTGGTTTGTTGATTATGTTCTTCAAATTTGGAGCTTCTTTATGTCTCTCACAAACTATTAAGAAATGTGTTTAAATTGAGAGCTAGCTTGATTGACTGCTCCCATTCCAAAAGTGTGGCAGCTACTCCAGACGAAGTGACAGCAATCCTCTTACCTTAGGAAGCAACAGGTTAATGAGAAAAGTGTTTTCCGTCCCACTTGGACCGTCCAAGAAAAAAATGTTATCATCTGTTGATTTTAAGCTTTGAATGATTTCATTATGAACTTTGTTCTGATAATAGTTGAGAAATGGGTGGTTTTATGGATCGTCTATGTCCTATGACGTTTCTCTTAAGTAGTCCAGGTTGACAGGAATTTCATCTGATACTAAAGGGTGTGGTGAAAAAGAGTACATGGTCTTTTTTTTATCCATTGTATTTTGGGTATTGAACTGCCGGTCTCTTATACTTAGTATTACCTTATCAAGATTTCTTTTCAAGCGTAAATGCTGCTTAGTCACTTTCTTTATTAATATCCGAATTATTAAATTTAAAAAGCGATCATACACTACGGCAATGATAGCAACTGATTTTAAAATTCGATAAGCCATTATTGAGTTTTAATCACCTATTAATGAGGGAAAATTCGATATTTACCCCCTTTCTCCCACTTAGACCTCGAGTTGGAGAAACTGTGATTTCAACGACTTTTGTAGCATAAGCGTTTTCATTTTTATACTATTTAAGATAAGATATGTATTATTCAACAATTTTATACAATACCATACACCATTCTTTAATGCCTGGGACTACCAAAGACCCTCCCTTCAATGACAACAGTTATTAAGAGCAACAACTTCAATAACTTCAATGCCAGATCCCAGATGAAGAGAATCGATTTATTGTAGCCAGCCATATTCTTAGACCTTTCAGAACTTTTCACCTTCAAATGGGTGTTCAAATAATTGGCTTTAATATGGCTATAGTTCTCCAAGTTCACTAGGAATTTACAATCGTTTAAAAAGATTACTTCTAAAAACTCTCTTAATTTTGAGACAAATAATAGATAGAAAAAGCGACTTTAACAACCGCAGTGATGATACAGACCATATCGATCACAGCGACAGGGACAGTAACTGTAACAATAGACCTAAGTTATGTCTTTGCAACTGTGAACGATTTTTTAATTTGTTTCATCAAAATTGTAATTTTCACAAATACAACGAAAAACATTCGAATTGCCTTTCAGCATCACGTCAGGCATCTTATTTCGTCCTTATGATACAAGTTGGATTTAAAGTTAATATTTCTCATGTTTTATTCTGTGGAGGTGGTGCGAAATATTGTAATTTTTCCTATTGATTATAAGCTCAAAAGTTTTTACAAATATAACAAATAACAACACATGTATCTTCAATAAAAATTTTCTAAAGCGTTATGGCTAAGCATTTGAATATAAACTTTAATGCAATGCTGTGTGAAGTAACTCATCGACTTAAGTAGTAGCCAATTAGGTGTGCCAGGTTTTCTATTAAAACGCTCAACAAGCAATCAAGATTGTCAGAGTGAGTGGCAAATAATTTGCCTGATTTTACAATGTTACTTAGTCATAGTTGAAATGTAATGAGCTTCCATCAGCTGTCAATATTTAGACTACATTATATATGAAGTCGTAAATTGACCACAGAAGACTGCCACTAACTGTTGACTCTCGTAAGTTAAAGCTTCCCAGTAAAAAAACGCATATGCAATAAATCTAGCATCATTACTGTTCCCCCTAGCAACACACGAGCAGCTTAACGTTACAAGCGTATAAATTAGTTGGCTAAGAAACATTTCATTGTCATTTACAAACCACATTGAAGCGAATATTTCCGTATCTTCAAGTCCGGTTCACGAAACTCAAGTATTTGTCTTCCTATTGTCCACCTCTACAAATTTATTCATAATCGAAGACGTCATGGCTACCATGACTCACCAGACACATCAACATGCAAATGAATTTTGACCAAAAATTTCAGAAAGATTTTATTTTGATATATAGAAAACTGGAGGTGTAGCTGATCCGGCAATAACCATCCGAAGTTAGTGTTTACAAAATATTTTATATAAATTAATATCTGCGCATTGAAACCCCCGAGAAGAAATGATCTCAGATTTATTAACATTACGGAGATCCACTCTAGAGTGCTAAGCACGTGGCTGTAGTTAATTTATGTTTCACTTTAAAAAAGTTATTCGCTCGAGGGGGGTAAAAAAGAATTAATGTGCCACAATAAATTGGTAATTTGATTATGGTTTCCCAAATTGCGTGGGATGCCGAGTTGATTGACGCATGCAGCAGCAGGCTTTAAGATGCTAATCGTTTCCATGCATTTTTAACCAACTTTCAGTAGGAGTATCTCATGCTTTTAGACCCACATCAACTTAACAATAGGTAATACAATTTAAAACAAGATACACTTGTTTTTAATTGAATTTGCATAGAAAATCAGTCGATAGATGGGTCATAACATCTTCTAGATGGCAACATTTATTACTCTCTCCCTTTTTGGGGATGAAATGTAATTACTCACATTGAATATCTCATTTTGAATCGTAAATCAATCTCAAATATTGATGTGCAACTCGAATGAGATATCAAGCGCTATCGAACCCACACAACGGTAGCAAATAAATAATCCCATCCTACGCTCCTGTTGGATGCTAGGTTCAATTAGATTTTGTTTGATTTATCGAATAGGCTACGTTTGACATTGACTTTGTTAAGATTGCACAATCAGTAAACAGCACCAACCTTATCCGTCTCAGAGAAGTGTGTGGTATTTTAAGTGAATGTTTGCGGGAAGGTTACGCCCCACACACTGTATGGACATTCTCGCTCTAGCGATGCCATAATAACGAAGGCTTTCTAATTAGCATACTAATACAAATTATTAAGACGCAATGCATTTTATTCATTGAAATTATGTATACTGAGACGAAGACCTAGAGGGTACTTGTTTGTGTCAACTGAGGTTCGAATAACAACAAATTGTTGAATTCGGGCGTGGGACTAAAGTAATGACAGACGCAACATCAATTAAGTTTGTTTACTATTTCATGATACCCTAGGACATACTACTGTATATTAGCGGGAGAAGTCAAAAGCTTTGGAGGGAACAGTTTAACTTCGGCTAAAAAGCCACAAAAGGAAGGAGTGTAATGTAGTAATGTAGGGTGTTCAAATAAAAGGATTGATTTAAAAAACATAGCCTCACAGACTTTGGCTATGTGATAAACTGTGACATTTATTACGGTGATTGCTATAGAGAGCAGAGACAGCGCTTATTCGGATGTGGATTTGTCATAAGCGGCAGACTTAGGCAAGAAGTCTTGAGCTTTCGGCACGTGAGCGAGCGTCTTATGACCATCCGCATCAAGGCTAAATTTGTCAACATAAGCGTGATATGCGCTCATGCCCCCACAGAAGACAAGGACGACACCACAAAGAATGTTTCTACAAGCTTCTCGACAAAACTTACAAGCAATGTCCTAAATATGACGTTAAAATCGTTCTGTGCGATTTTAACGCCAAGATAGGAAAGGAGGACATCTTTGGTAGGAAGATTGGTAAGCCACGACACCAGGTCCGGAAACGGACTTAGGCTTATTGACTTCGCTGCGCGGCGAAACATTACTATAGCAAGCACACGGTTTCCTCATCTCAATATTCACAAGGGGACATTGCGGTCTCCTGATCAGCAAACGGTCAACCAAATTGATCAGATTACGATCGACGTAAGGCATGCCTCCAGTATTCAGGATGTCCGAACCTTCCGAAAGAAGAAATACTATGAGAAGATATAACGTTGAAAAGCTGCAATTGCAAGAGACCGCCAGAACCTTTGCCGAACGCATATCCCGAAATCTTGCTATGACTCCTATGCCGCCAGCATCAAATGCCGAGGACCAATGGCAACGCTGCTAGCATGCCATCAGAAGTACCGCAAATGATGTGCTGGGTTTCGCTCGACCACCACAAAGAAACCCATGGTTTGACAAAGAGTGCCGGCAAGCAAATGCAGCTAAACAAAGCGGCGCTGCAAAAAAGGACGAGAGCGGCTCGTGAGCTATACGAGCAAAAGAGACGGGAAGAACATCGGCTTCTCCGTAAGAAAGAAAAAAGAGCACGAGAAGCGCGCGATCGAAGATAGTGAGAGATTATACTCCAGGAACGGAAGTTTTACCAACAGGTACAAAGAACGTGTGAGGCCAACAAGACCCGTGCAGAAGCCTGTAGAGATAAAGAACGAAATCTCGTAGTAGAGTCACAGTCGGTGCTGAGAATATGGAAAAATTTCTTCTACAGACTGTAAAAGGGCGACGAAGACCAACATTCCGCAGTCAGGCAGAATGAACCATTCAATCTAGACGATGATACCCAAAACTTCCGTCCACCTGACCAAAATGAAATAAGGATAGCAAATATCCAATTTTAAGTCCAACAAGGCTGCTGGATCTGACGGCTTACCAGCCGAGCTGTTTAAAGCAACTGAAAACGACCTGGTAGAGAGCATACACCAACTCATTTCTAAAACTTGGTCAGATGATGAATGGAATCTCAGCACCGTTTGCCCGATCCACAAGAAAGGAGATTCCCTTAACTGCGCCAATTATAGAGGTACCAGTCTCCTCAACATCGCGTACAAGCTCCTATCTGCCATATTGTGTGAACGTCTGAAACCCTTCGTCAACAAGCTGATTGGCCCCTATCAGTGTGGTTTCAGACCAGGAAAGTCCACAATCGATCAAATCTTCACACTTCGGCAGATCCTTGGAAAAAACCCAAGAAGTCCAAATCGATACACACCACTTTTAAACGATTTCAAGGCCGCATATGACGGCATTTATAGAGGCCATGTCTAGTTTTGGCATCCTTGCTAAACTCGTCAGATTGTGCAGAATGACGATGGAGAATTCTTGCTGCTCCATCAACTTACTTTACTTATGTCCTGTATCCCCTTGTGGGTCCTTGGGCCTCTACAACGCCTACGCGCCATCGTGTGCGGTTTCTGGCAATGTGTCTCAGCTCTCCCCAACTCTTTCCCAATTGCCGTGCTTCCTGCGCCATTTACTTCTGGGACCGCCGCGTATTCTGCCATCCTGAGTAAGCGGGTTACATTGCATCGCGTGGTTAGCTATGGACCTGTCACCTTTTCGGAGAGTGTGACCAATCCACTGCCACTTTCGTCGTTGTATGGTTGTGCCTATAGGTTCAAGACCCGTTCTCTGATAAAGCTGTTCGTTAGAGATACTGTTTGGCCAGAAAATCCTTAAGATGTTGCGTAGGCACCATCTCCATCAAGGTCGGTAACGATCTCACCGAGACCTTTGATGTCAAAAAAGGATTTAGACAAGGTGACGTGCTACCATTCTTTAACATCATACTTGAAAGAATTGTGCAAAACTCACAAGCCAACACAGGAGGCACAATCTTTCAAAAGACTGTGCAACTACATTATTGGAAGAACACAGCGGGCTGTCACCGGTGCGTTCGCTAGTATTGTAACGGAGGCTGCCAAAATGGGTTTAGCGGTAAACGAGGGCAAAACCGAGTATATGCTGTCCACAAGAAGGGACACTCAACATCGACGAATTGGACAGAACGTCACAATCGACAGCTATAACTTTCGGGTAGTAGGGACTTTGTCTACCTCGGCTCTGCTATCAATTCTGACTATAACACCTCGGCAGAAATAAAATGAAGAATAACTCTTGTCAATCGCTGTTTCTTTGGGCTGAGAAGGCTCTAGTAAGTAGTAAGGCCCTATCCCAAACAACTAAGCACACTCTATATAAGACCTTGATCATCCCAGTCCTCCTTTACGGCGCAGAAGCATGGACTTTATCGAAAGCGGATGAAGATATCCTTGGTCGTTTCGAGAGAAAAATTCTTCGCAAAATATTCGGTCCCGTTTGCGTTGACGGGTTTTGGAGGAGAAGATTCAACGACGAACTATATGAGCTGTACAGTGACATCGACCTAGTCAAAAAACTGCGCATCAGTCGTTTAAGATGGCTAGGACATGTAGACAGGTGTCCAACCTGTGCTCCGGCCCGCAGAATCTTCGAATCAAACCCGGAGGGACAACGCAGTAGAGAAATACCTCGCCTTAGGTGGTACACAAAAGTTGAAGGGGACCTGAACAAGCTTGGAGTGCGCAACTGGAGGCAGTTAGCTACGGACCGAGCTAACTGGAGAGGCTTGTTCGTTGAGGCCCAGGTTTACCCCGAACTGTAGCGCCACCTAAGTAAGTAAAGTAAGGTATTTGTTTAGTAGTGTAATTGCCAGTAAAATATCAGCTGGTTTTATGTCGATATGCAATGATATACACTTTCGAATAAAAAAATAAATAAATCCAATAAACCAGATTTATTATTATTATCTTACAGTTGGAACTACTTAGTCACGGTAAGGAATATATTACGCAACGAAGCATGTGCCCGAAGCAAAAGTAAAACTCGATACGTAATTTATTTGCGTATCCAGGTCTGTCAGTCTGTAGGAACTCGAGCGGGATGTGTGAACGTAGCTCCTTGTAGAGCTGTTTATGTATTTTAAGAAAAAATCATAATACGAGTCAAACAGTAAAATGCCGTGAAGTTTTTCCAGATGCAAGATCTTTAAATAAGTGAACAGTTTCTAGGTAAAACCCAATGAAGAGTTTTTGAATCAACTTATAAATGAGCATTCCAAAACTCACTGTTGATCTAATCAATGAGGAGAATACGCATTGCTGGAATGTTTTGTGGCAAAGAGTTCCTGAAAAAATTCAATAAAAGGCATATTGGCAACAAGCTAATGAAGTAGCAATGGATATTTCTACTATCGCAATTGAGAGCACATCTTAGAAGTTTGTTTTACATATTGTTACCCACTTTTAATCCTATATGTCAGGTTCTATCGAGTGAACTTCTTTCTAAAGTAAGGTTATTCAATTCTCTCCATGATCGGCAGTTAGTTGACTCTGATATGGCCTTCATTCTTCTAAGGATGAAGAAGCGCAATCTAACATTTTGATAGCTCATGTGGGGTCAAGTCAATTGAAAAGCCTTTCGAAATGGAAGAATAGAATTTTAGATGTCACATTGCGATTTAATATACATAAGTATATACATATGTATGTAATGCAACCCATTTATTTTTTTAGAGTTAAAGCTCCAAAAGATTCTGGTCGATTCAGGAGAAGTGTTCTAGACAAGAGTTCAGTTTTATGTACATCCACTAGGAAGTTAAAAATTAACAAGATATGGACTGTTAGTTTGGATTGCTCTACTGTCTACTTTCTGGTCAATATACCACATTGATCGAGATAGACCTACATATGTATGTATAGGGTGATGGTCTGTTGGTTTTTTTGAATCATGTTATTTTGACACTGACAGCTCTTATGTGTATCGCGGTACGTAATGGATTGATTTACGTTTGAACAAAGTTGGAAAATATTGCAAAGTTACTTCCAAAATGGATGCTGTGTTTTCGAAACAGTACGAATTTGGGAAAGAAATTTCAGTTGAAATAATGCAACTGTAGCTGCTGTACGCAAGTGCATGATGAAAGTTCGTAAGTGCTCATCCTAAACATCCACACCTGTTTGGTGTGGTTTTTGGAGTGGCGGCATTATTGGCAATGGAAAAAACGTTGCAGTTAATGGAGAGTTACCGAGGCATGATAACCGATTTTTATGGCCAGAAATTGAGGATTTGTATTTGGGCTAGCTATGGTTCCAGCCAGATGGGGTTAAATTCCTCGGAAGCCAAGTTATTCGTGAAATAGGGGCAAAAACCATCGAAAAATTGGATTGATAGGATGGCCAAGCCAGCCGAGGCAGTCATTTCAATTAAATAATATTCCATAATTGATCGGAAGGTTTAGTCTTTTCAATAAAGCAACAATCGTTGGAAAATATTGAACATGTTTTTTATGGCCTTCTTAAGAAGCCAATCAACATAAGGTTCAGTGTTTTTCAGAAAGTACATTTTCAAAGCATCATAAGATGTATTTTTTTAAAAAGTAGGTAATACAAGTGAGAACCAAAAAAAAAAAAACTTACCTTGGTAAGTCCTAAATATGAAGAATTTATTATTACTTTTCAAAGTTTTTTCTAAATAAACCGACATAAATATGTAGGTACTTACATATATATGTATGTAGATATGTATGTACATATATGGACATATGTATATGTATGTTTAACAACTTCTATTTTAGGTGCATGAGTCAAAAGTTAAAAATCTAATTTACAATACGCACCATCTGTGAAAACCCATTCTCGCTGTCGTATAAATCACTGCGCGCTGCAAAAAGAAAAATAAATCTAAACGGCACAAACAAAAATATTTGCGGGTCATTCATAAAGTATCTCAAACGAAATGGCAGACATTCTCAACGCACATGGTTTCTGAAATTCAATGTGTTCATAATGACTTTATTCATATGGAAACAAACCAAATAATACCCCATTCACTCTAAGCCCACACTCATGAAGATGTCCTCGAAAAAGCTGCAACGACTGTCTGCTGGTCAAAGGACAAGTTTCCCATTACTCCTACACGGCGCGGCGTCGAGTAGTTAGTTTACTTTTACTCACTCCTCTGCTGGAAATTGGAAGAAACTACGGAAAAAGGCTAACCCGCCATAGTCATATTTAAGCAGATAAATTTCATCAAGATTTTCAATTTAACAAAAAATAAATAAATAAACAAAAATAAATTTTCTTTCACCTTCGATTGGCTTGGTTCGAGTGGGCGTCTACGTCTTGCCTCAGAGTGTGGATGGAAAAATGTCTGCTTTAAGTCAGACTACAGGGGCGATATATATATTTTTTGTTTTTAAAAATTAAGTAAACTGTTGTATATTTCCTTCTTTCAATAAAGCGAGTTCACTTGATTTTGCTGTTTGTTGTGATTAAGAAGAAAGAAAAAAACTCAGCGTAGAGTCTGCCTGACAATCTGGCTGGTTTTGTACTCGTATTTCATGACGTAGGTCGTTACGATGCCATGCGGCTAATATGTGATGTAAGCGGCATGCGGCGAGAGAATAAATAAGCGAACGATGCGCATCTTCAACGAATTGCCTTGAGATACTTTTCGTTTCTTTTTTTTATGAATTCAACAGTCGGTTTTGCTTGAAGAAACGTAGGCGGAAAAACTTAAGGGCACTGTTACACAGAGGATTAAAGTTTTAATTTTCTTGTCACATGCAATCCATGTAAACGATTTCGTAATAGGCCAGCCAAAGAGATTGTAACATCTCTTGAGAGGAGTCTTAGCCAGGAACAAGAATTCAAGTGGAACTTCTTTCACCTGCAGGAAACCAGGAAAATGGTGCATGGTTCTGCAAATACTGGTTTTGTTAAAAAAAATATTTTCATTTGAATGGAGGTGAATCAATAAAAAACGTCTAAACATGCCTGCCAACCTATTAAACAAGTTCATTACAACAAGTGATTGCAGATTATCGCCGTCGCGTTCCAAGGGGAAAAATGTGACGCGGAACCAGTACTGAAATGCGTACAAGAGTGATTTTTCATCTGACATTCGAGGGAAATGAAGACAAATTGATCTGATAACAGGTTTTAAACATGAGATAAGAGTTAGAAATCGTTATGGCTATAATATAAACCGTAAATGCATTTCATTTGTGTTGTGCCAGACAGGTGGGCAGCACGAAACGTCTGTAAATTTTGACCTCGAAATTGATTGCCACATTGAAGTGAGTATTATAATTTTTTAACTTGGTTATGACAACAGTATAAATAAAATGTAAAGAGAAGACTTTAATTCTTCATTTATTTAATCAATCTTACATACATACAACTCGCAGATTCATTACAGAGCAATGCAAACGACGAGGGAAAAATGGTATCTTATTTGACAGTTCAGAAGTTCAAAATTTAAAATAATAGTCTAGGCTCACTAAGTGGTTCGACTTAATAAGAACTGCAGACGGTACACGGAGAATAGAAATTCAAGCGAAGACATGGCCATCGCCTGCACTGGAACATAGACAAAGAAAGTTCCACAACCAGGGACGTGACGTTTAAGGTGACCTGGACGCTGTTGACAAGATAAACATAAGAGGTTTTGACCAAATATTCTTCAATTCTGAAGATATAATGTAGAGTCTCAAGAGAGACTCTTGAGGTTGTGGCTCAAGTTCTACTCCGCACTTTAGAATAGCCTTAACCATAGTAAGTATGTAGTAAGCATGTAAGATAGGACACTGACAATATTCACCTTCATCTAACTACGAAAGAACGAGGAACTAAGATCCTTCTTCGTTCGCTTCTTCTTCTATTTAATAAAATAAATATTTGCAAGGCTAACAAGTTGTTTCATAGTCCAATCAAACATTCCATTGTGTTGATGAGATAACAGTCAAAAGTAAAGCAAAGGCACTCGTATAGTGCATGTAAAGATGACATTCTGAACCATCTTACATCTCTTGGATGGGAACTTCAATGCCAAAATCGGTTTCTGGCTAATCATTTTTACAGCAGCT
This sequence comes from Xylota sylvarum, assembly GCA_905220385.1. NCBI lineage: Eukaryota > Metazoa > Arthropoda > Insecta > Diptera > Syrphidae > Xylota > Xylota sylvarum. Next base: position 41,465,771 of record LR999959.1, read on the forward strand.
CACTACGAATACACACAGTAATCTGGTGTTCTCTAGATGGTCGAACGGCCAACCAAGTCGACCACGTGCTAATAGATGCGACGCAGACAACCAATATTCTGAATGTTCAAACTTTCAGAAGGACAAACGTCGACTCTAACCATTTTCTTGTTGCAGTCAAATTTATAGCTCGACGAGAAAAAGCTGCAAGCCCCCAGGAAAAGAAATTCAACTCTCGAAGACTTAGCACAACTGGAGTAGTCAGAACCTACAGAGAGCGGCTAAGTGAGAGGCTATCCGCTGTACATTCACCATTCGCAAACGCCAACAATCTGTGGAACCAGTATCGCGACATCATCAAAGAGGCTACCAGCCACCACCAGAAAAGAGCGCTTGGCATGATGATGAATGCGTCCGCCGGAAAAAGATGAAAGAAAATACACACATGCAAGCATTGTTGCACAAAACAAGGACAGCCAGAGAAAAGTGTCAAGACAGAAGAAAGAAGAAGAAGATCTTGCGCAAAAAAAAGGGTTACGCAGTCTCCCAGCTTAAAGATATCGAAATTTTAACGTTTTGCGAACACCAACGACCTAACAAAATTTCTGTAAATTACTAAACTGCTTAATTTTTAGTAAATAATTCACGAAATTGGATATGAAAGAATAAATTTGATACATACGTTGAATCAATACGTTGAATATAATAAATGTATAATGCATTAGTTGTCTCACAAAAAAAACTAAAGTATGTATGTTTTTTTTGATTTCTCTAGACAGTTTTAAATATAATTTATTTCAATAGAGAAAACATTGTTTACATTCAATAATATCAGTAAATTCTTGTTTTTGTTGTTAAAATTAAAAGTACAAAATAAACAAAGTTAAGTGAATTCTATCTGCAGATACTTAGCCAAATCTGTGTACCAAAATCTGACCTCTCTTTCGACTTTCAAAATAACATAAGGCATTTCAAACACATACTATAAAAAAATTTATTAAATCATCTTCTATATATTTTAGTATAACTGACACTAATTAAATTAAAACTCACAACAAAGTATTAAAAACTTATGATACATACATTTATATATTGCTAATCTGGTCGTGGGTTTATTTATTGTTAACTGTTAATGATTACCATAAATCCTATTTAAAGATATACTTATATACAAAAGAAACATTCAAATATTATACTCCAAACACTTAAATGGTTGATCTTAGATGCCATTTATTTCTCAAATATTCCTGTTAATATGATTTTATAGAATTAAATTCACAAATATAAATATGTGTAAATATGTGTAAATGTAAATAATTTTTTTAATTGTTGTGTTGTTTATAGCTGCCAAAAATTGGGGTAGGTAGGGTAGGGGAAAATTTGTACGATAATACGACGATAACGTCGAACGTTTAAGGATGTTACATGCAAAAAGTGGGCGTGGCTAAAAGTGCTGTATGTGTGAATTGTAGAGAATCTAAATCTCTAGGTCTATTTCGATTATTTCTCTATGTTGCAAAGTATGTGTCAAACTTAATATACCCTTAGGATAGGGTACAATGAGTACAAGTATGCAAAATGCTTAGACAGGCACTTTGGAAATTTACAGAAACTAATCGGGTTCTTTAAACTCGGATCCGAATAGAATTATTATAACAAGAACTCCAGAAAAGTGTCTGCCTGAAACACGGCAGCCTTCAACTCTCTTCGATCCCGAACACGCTGCTTCCAGTTGTCTAGAACAAGCGCAATTGCATCCTTAACACAGTGATTCGCTCTTCCTTGTCGTCTCGAACTCCGAGGCTATGATTCGAATATCCTCTTTGCTGGAGCATTTTTGTCCAACTCCAACTCAAAGTAATACCTATTACGTGTAATTTATGCAAAATGCTTAGATAGGCACTTCGGAAATTTACGGAAACTAATCGGGTTCTTTAAACTCGGATCCGAATAGAATTATTATAACAAGAACTCGAGAAGAGTGTCTGCCTGAAACACGGCAGCCTTCAACTCTCTTCCATCCCGAGTATGCTACTTCCAGTTGAGTAGAATAAACGCAATTGCATCTTTAGCACAAAGATTCGGTCTTCCTTGTCGTCTTGAACCCCGGGGCTATGATTCGAAGATGCTCTTTGCTGGAGCATTATTGTAAATTCTCTCGATGTGGCGGAGCCAGTGTAGTCGACATGTTTTGGCATTTTGGACTACATCCACATCGTGGTACATTGGTATGTGTCTTCTCCTCTATTCGCCCTCCTCGCATACGGGACTGAATATTCGACATATATGGCACATTTAGCTTCCAAAACTAATGGAAGAATAATGATTTCGGTGCATTAGACAATAACAGAGGATAGGGCATTTACATATATACATTCGGAAGAGAATATACAGTGGTTGATATTCTTTCTTTGTTTCCTACCCGAGTATTACAATGGATTCGTAGCAAGTCCTACCTAATGGTGATCTAATTCTAGTTGGTCTATCTTTCCAGAATCACAATACGCTCGCTGCTCCATCAAGTTTGGCAACTATAACGGCCTCACCGAGACTTTGATATGAAAAATTAATTAAGACAAGTTAGTTATGAACTGACATTAAAATAAATTTGTGAAACTCTTTGGACTTCGTCTACCTTGGCTCTGCTACCAACTCTGACAATAACATCTCAGCAGAAATGAAATAAAGAATAACCCTCTCTCTCTGTCGTTTGCTATGACGGGCTTTGGATGAGGAGGAACGAACTATAGAGCTAGATTGACCTAGTCAAAAAAAAAAAAAAACAGCGAATCAGTTGATTGAGAAAACAAGAGCATGTAAAGTGGATACAGAGTCACCGCATGTAACCCAGAGGGACAACAGAGTTGGTGAAGATCTTATTTTTGGAGGCACGTATAAGTAGAAGGGAACTTGAACTGACTGGAAGTGAAGGCAAGTAACTAAGGGCTGGGCAAAATGGAGAGGCTTGTTGGTTCTTGCCAAGTAAGCAAGTGAGATATAAATAAATATCTAGGCACGTCTACATTCTCACTGCGAGACAAATCTTTGTATCTGACTTCACCTCTGCTAATATTAAAATTTAAAGCTGCCTGCAGTGTATAGCTGCTCCTTTCTCATGCTCAGACTTGTAGAGCTGCTCCATATTTATGCTAACACGTGCTCTAAAAAAGGAATTCAATGTAAGGATCTGTTTTATTCATTCACCATACCCAGTCTAAAATATCTCACCCACAAAAATTTCTTTGGTTCTCCAAGAGGTCTTTAAAATATCAAATGCAGCAAGTACTTAATATTAGAATTATAATTGGGAGCAGTTGAGTTATTTACTTTGTGGGCCGCATAGCTGGTCGGTGGAATTTGTTTGCTACCCTGTTATTTCTTTCTTGCATAAGCCAATACCGGACATTCTATTAGACTTTATCCTTATAGTGCAGAATGTCTAAGTAAATAAGTTTATTATTTTTTACTTGTATAATTTTCGAAAACATCAAACAGTAGTTGCTGAAGTATCTAAACCTTTAAATTATATTTAAAATTCAAATGTTGTCCAAATTTCAGAAGATTGGGGTTTTCTTACTTCACCAATACATCAACTTTTTATTTTACTACAACACCAATGCATGCTAATATATTTTCACAACGCTTAACACGTTTACCACACACATACGAAGCACTTTTAACAACATGATAGCCAAACTTTTTAAAACTTTCTGTTTTGTTTTATTCTAAAATAACATTACCACTTACCCTCTGTAATTAGTTGGTAGTTATAAAAAAATCATAAGAAATACAAAATAAAATAAAAATTAGGAATACAATTTTGAAAGCAGTGAAAAGAGAAAAAATCATTCTTCTTATAATTCTACGCACGCTGTTTCATTTATGTACATCGAATATAATTTAAAATATAACACTCACCAGCACGGAATACTTCGCCGCATCCATCGCAACGTGATGCAAACTGTGCATCGTAGCAATTTCCACAGTAGATTTTATCGGCCTTGGCACCGAACTGCTTATCAACTAATGATATGCGACATTTATTGCATAAGAAGCATGCCTCGTGCCAGTGCTTGTCTTTATAGGAAAGATCCTATAAATCGAAAATATAGAAAACAAATTAATTTCATCATTGAATTATGTATATGTATATGCATGTGTGTAGTAACTAACCTTCGAGTCAATTCCTATGATCTTACTACACTCCTCACAAGTGTTAGCAAATACATTCTCATAACACTTAATGCAGTAAGGATGATCGTCACGGATCACATACCGCTGTCCGGTCAAACTCTCGTCACATTGCCAACAACAGAAATGGCCAGAGTGCCAATCCTTGTTCATTGCCTTTGTATATTCTCCACTGAAAATTAACTATAAAACAAATTTTCAAATAAGATTTAACCAAAAATGTATTGCAATTTTTTAATTTTTTTTTAAACTACTAAAATGTGTAATAGTTGTGAATTTGTGGGTGATTTAAAAATATTATTATTTTGAAATAGTACCTTTGGTTTAGTCGAGGGGCGTTACGTGTCGTTGGTGAATGGCGTATTTTGGGTTTTCTTGTTTTTCATTTTCTTGTTTGTTTAATTATTTTTATTTTATTTTTATTTAAATTGTTTTGTTTTTGTTGAAGGTTTATAGTTTTAGTTGTACGTGGTTTGAGTAAGTTGTATAGTTTCTATTAACATTTAATAAATAAATTTTACATGAAACATGCAACTTAACTTTTTGTTTTTTTATCAGAGTCCAATAATGGAGAATACTCTGCTATCATTGATGGAACTATGACATTCATACGAATATCTAATTCATATAATTTTGTAACTAAAATCTTAAACAAAAAAAAAACAAATACAAATTTTTGGCGCGACAAGTCCATGGGACCCAAGGCCTAGCTTCTCACAACCTTTCGTTTTGTGTGTGTTATATTCTCTACACGAATAGGAGGGGCCTACTGTTTAATGCCGAGGGGCATTATTTAATTTTGAGAAGCTTGTTCATTACAGTTTTACTCTCGGATGTTTGTCAGACCGATCTGGGGTTTGAACCTCGAACCTCTCGCTCCGTAGTCCAACGCACTAACCACTTTAATAACGGCGCCCACTAAGATCGTCAATGGGCTAAATTATAAAAACGGTTAAAAAAAATATTTTGATGGAACAACATTTTTAAAAATATTTCATGCTTATGTACCTCGTATAGGTACATAAATCTTTACATTATGTATTGCGGAACACAGAATGTGATTCAAATTGCAAATCATATCACACATCGTACTTATATGTATGTAGTCGTCAAATATACATATGTATATACATATGCACTGATCTTTTAGATAGCAATAATTTCGTAAGTTGCCAGACATGAGAATTGAAAAAGGATTTGAAATATTTAAGTCATATCCATTTGCGGTTGCAATTTGTTGTTGCTAATATCTTGACTCCGGTTCGGACTAATGCGCTATACATAGTTAGGTTTTCAAAAAGTCGGTACACAATTAAAAATAATACGTATCTATGTATGTGTTCAGATACAAAAACAAAACTGCGAGAAAATGAGTTTCCGCAGGTAGATAAAACATTAATTATGGTAATCTTTTAAAACTACATACAAGACTGAAATAAATCTCTTGAAGAAAATATGTTTGAAAGCAACTCAGTAGCAATGGAACTCCACAACGGAGAAGACTCTTTAGCTTTCATTGGCGTCAGAAATATTCTAAAATTCTGAGTCGAATAAAAATTGTGGTTTAGGGATGTGATCAATGTTTGCCGACAAGTTAACTTTTTGAAGAGATGATAGTGGGTACAAATCCTAAAAGTCCTTTTACTTGAAAAAAAACCGGTAATTTTCTTAAAATGATGGTTATTGTAACCATATGTACATATATCATACGTTGGATGGACTATTATCAGAAAATCAATTATGTGCTAAGAGGCGCCGCTTTAATAAAAACCTACTTGAGTAACTGAAGAAAAATAAAGGTTAATAATAACACTTTGGACTATTGAAGTTATGGCAAAGGATAAATGAACATGATTTTTTCTACAAGGCAGCTGTTTATAAAGAGACCGAGGTTCCGAAATAGATAGGAGATTCAAACCTCAGATTTTGATCGTTTGTCTTGTATAGTTTGGTGGCTGTATTTGCCCGCCTGGGCTGGAACCTAAAAACTATACAGATAGTCCTATTGTAGTAGAAAAAAAAACAAGGCTCACCAACAAAAAGAGTTGGAGCAATGAATCCACAATCTACAAACTGAGCAATTACACAACAAAGTGGTACACAGATGGATCAAGAACTGTTGAAGGAACTGGAGCAGGAGTATTCGGGCCTAGAACCAATCTTGATAGAAACCATACCAACTGAAGAATGTCAGATAACCAAGCCGCTATCACGGCACTTGATTTCTTTGTCATTAGGTCTAAACTTGTGTGGGAATGCCACCAAAAACTTAATGAACTAGGTAGAAGAAACAAGGTGACCTTCTTTTCGATACTTGCATATGTATGTGGGAATAGAGAGTAATGAAATGGCCGACTAGCTAACAAGAAAGGGAACATCAGAAACCTTCATAGGTCCTGAAGCATTCTGCGGAATAGGGGATCATACCCTCAAAAACGAATTCAGGAAACTAGAGAAGCAAAACAGGGCAAGAACCTAGAATAATGCTGAGAACATGTTCTGGGATCTTGTGGGTTATTGACCCACAAAAGACTGAAATACTTGGGCAAGTATCAATTATTAGATTCTTAAAGGAAACTGGACTAAAGAGAGTGCTTTATGACAAGTGTGTAGTAAGAGTACATGACCCTAAAAATGTTTTTGAAAGAAGTCTTATTGCTATGGGAACTCTAATGAGGGCACGTACAACTCCAAGGTGTTAGTAGGGGGAACAATAGATCAAAAGGTTGCAGTGCAACATACCCCTTCTTTATGGTCGAATAAAATGCGGACATTACTCATTGAGTAAAAAAAACTACTACACTATGAAAATTGACTCTATCACTCCCTTAATTTCCGACTTCCGAACGTGTAATATTTACTGTCAACATCTACCGCTCGTGCTGTGTCTTAAAATTAGAAAGGTATCCATAACCCTTGGGGTGCGAGTACAATTCAGAAAAAAAACTTGCACCTTTACTTAAAGTGTTTTTCAATAGTGTTTTCAATCGGTGGTCGCAACTTTAAGAGGGCTTACTTCAATTTCTGATCGTAATAATCGTCTCACCAGACAGACTGTGCGTGCTTTAGTGGTTAACTTCGAAACTACTAAATTCCAGTGCCAGTGAGACAACGCACCGGTCGAAGTGCCGAAAATATCGCAGCCGTAAGTGCATCAGTTCAAAATGGAATTGGGCATATCTCATTCCATATTGTGGCGAATTTTGCTATTGTGTCATGTTGGAAGACTATTTTTGGCCAGAATTGAATGAACTTGACATCAGTGATATGTGGTTCCAACAAGATGGTGCCACATTCCATGCAGCTGATGAAGCAATTGATCTATTGAGGGGGAAGTTCGGTATTCGTGTAATCTCGAGAAATGGTCCGGTTGAATGGCCACCACGCTTATGCAATTTAATGCAGTTGGATTTCTTTTTATGGAGTTCAGGAACATTATCGAACGTGAAATTGCCAACATTTCGGCCGATATGTATGGAAGAGTGGTGGAAAATTGGCTCCAAAGAATCGATCGCTGCAAACGTGTTCGCGATGGTATGAACGGGATCGAATTCTATACTCAAATCTAACATGTGTACTACACCTGGAGTAAACTTCAGCTCGATATCTCAATTATTCTGTGTTTTATTTAAATACAATACAATTGTTATGTCCTTATTGAAAGACCCTTTATGTGCAAGATATTTTTTATATTAGTTTTATTTAGGAAAGAAGTCTACAAAATGGTAGTAAAGAACATAATTGGAGTTAAGTAATTACTACATTAGCTAACAAAGGTGTGCCAAGAACACGTGTACCAGTCCGATGAAGACAGGACACATATCTGATATCCACCTGTAAGTTAATATACGCAAGGAGAACTAAATTTTAACCTAGATCAGTTTCTTGACCACATTTTGCAATACCCACGTTTTAACGTAGCAACAAAAATCGTATATCTTAATCCTAAACCGTGGGAATAGAAAAGAATAAGGAAGAAAGGCCTTAGACCCATGTGAACAAATGTTAAAATAAATATACCAAAGTTGTCCAAGTTTGCTGTAGTTCGGAGATATGCGATAAATAATGTTTATAGAAACTTCATTCAAGAATCAATGTCTATAAAATGATTTTTACACAAGTACTTAAAAAGTGAATTGGGTGAAGGTAGACCGTCAATAGTAACGTAATGAATAATAAAGCGGGACTAAATATGTACATGTTTTTTTAATGATTTATCATTGCTTTTGAATAACTTTACTGGTGAAATTCTGAAAACTCCTATAGATATTGAATGGGTGGATCCAGCAATGTGACTCGGGAATCAAAAAAGATTCATTTAGTACTTGTTACCAAAGAAAGAATGATGCCAGCATTTTATCTGCCAACTTTCAGGAAACATCCCTTAAGATCGAAGTAAAAGTTACTACGGGTAAACCCCGCGGAGCCATTAATCTCAAAAGAACAGCGAAAACGAAAATTACAGCAGTGGAATTATAAACAGTTATAACGGTTATATCCAACAATCTGTGGCAAAATGCGCTTTCTGCAGTAGTGATGGCTGGAAATTGAGTTTCTCTATCTACAAACAAATTATATCTCTATAATCTTAGGAAGACAAGAGAAGCCCTTACAAAGTACAATAAATTTTGTCTGTCGATAATAACAACTTGAAAGTTGCAAATGACAGGTCCGGACATAACAGTTAGTGAATTTTTACAAAATTCTAAAGCACGGAATACACGATACCCTCGTTGTACGATCGTTGTTCCAACTTGCGAAGTTGTATGGAAATTGCACCGTGTGTTTACTCGCTTTCGATATTGAACCGATATCGCACGGTCGAACGCAATCGATCGAAAACCTGCCGTCGCACTTGACAGATTTTATGAAAACAGTGTAGTATATTTGCGTCTACAACATTATATAAAAGTCAATTCATTTCATTTGTGACATTTGAAGAGAGAATACAACTGAAGCAATATATTTATATTTGGTCCGATATCGGTACAACCTCCAGTTGTACAACGGTTTTTTCGTGTATTCGTGCTTAAGTCGATACTATATAAAAGTATTATTCACTTACAAACCAGTGGAATATGTTATTTGATTTCTTATGAAATGTCTTTTTGGTAAAAAAGAAAAAAACAAAAATGTAGGCACGATTATGCAAAATTGTAACAAAATTGCATAAAAGATACGAACTTTGTTTTGATGTTTCTAGTTTTTGAGAAAGATGTAAGCTATTACCACCACTCCACCCATTTTTTATTATTCAAACAGCAACGAAAATGTTCAGATGGTACATAATTACTAAGGCTGCTACTTAATTTAACATTTTTTTAGGTATTTCCTCAATTCAATGAAAATCGGGGCATTTAAATAGTTTGTTTTCAATAACACAGCTTTATATGAAATAGAAACTCAAGAATTAAAAGAATTCTCCAGCCATGCCGCATTTAAGTAAAGTATATATACATACATACATAGTAAATGGCTGGTAGAACAATATGTAATTAAGATTCAAAAGTTGGTAAATTCACAAGCATTTTTCTGACGAATCTGAAAAATTTTTCGGATAACAAATGCAAAATGTGGATATGTATGTCTGTAATTTAGGTACAGAAAACATAGAAAAGTAACAAAGTATTGCACACACTGGAAATTATATAATAATTTAAGAAATGTACATATATGTATGAAACAACTGCATTCTAAATACCACATAGATTACAAAAAAAGGGCTCGCCCTTTTAAGTCAAATTTATGAAAACCCTCACCCCAAAAATCAAAACATCCGCCTTATTTAGTCAAAATATATGAACGCACTGCTGAGTGTCAGTTGCGTAACAACTCCACTCTCTCTTTCTATTTTGTACCACAAAAACAAAACTCCATAGACCCAAAATTGGCAAACGAAAACGAGGAAAATCCAAAATACGATCTGAAACTCGCACATAGGCAGGCACATTCAGAAAACAGGAACTTCCATCCCCTCATTTACAAACGACACGTACCCCCTATCAATCTCTTCGGTGACTTGATCGACTTCAGTGATTTGAAGTTCTGAAGTCTGATCATTCGATTCTCGGCGTTTGGTCGTTTTTTTCACTTTACGCGTTTTCTTCACTTCCGACACCGTATGCATTACATCGACATCAGCCATCTTGCGTTCTTCTTAGTTCTCTTAAACTTCAAAAATATACGTTGAGTTACTCGAAATTAAATTGCAAAGCAAAAGGAACTCGTCTTAAAGTTATCACTTTAATTTGTTGAGAATAAAAGACAAGAACCGCACACAAGGCAACAAAATATATTGTAAAAGAAGCGGAATTCCAAACGCAAATTTACGAACGATTTAAACTTCCCCGAGTCAAAATATGAACTGTGGAAAACTATCTGAGATTTCCTTTGAATGCATTTGAATATTATTCGTCGCTTGGGCAGCGGCGGCGGCGGTGGGGTTTTTTCTGAATTTTTCTTTCGAATATTTTCAATTAGGAACAAACACACAAAATGTGTATATTTTCGATATAATTATAAAAATATCTCAAACCGAATATACAGGAAAAAAATAAAAATGAGTCGAAGAGATACCGACAACGAAAAGAGAGCATACGCTCGAAGAATCTTAGCGCACAATGCGTTTAGCGTTTCATTGGTCTCGAGATCAGAGTTTTCCCTTGCGTGGATTTCCCTCTCGAGAGAAAATTCTCGTGCACAAGAGAGCTGTTGTATGTAGATACTTTTTGCTGTTTTATTCATAGAATCTCAGCTAATGTGGTTTGTAAGACAAATCAAGTGGAGCGGCGGCAGCCCCCTTTCGCCCATTACATAGCGGTGATCTGTGAAAATCGGCAGCGGAACAGTGAGATCTTGTCGGAAAAGGTGTCTGCCTCTAAGAACCATTTACTAGAGCAATCGACAAATGTGTAGGTAGAGATCGAGACGGTAATCATTTTCTGAGGTCACATCGTTCAATAAAATTCAGATCCAGAACAAAAACTGTCTATGAACACACCTGTGCTCTCTGGAAAACCGTATTTCAACGTATTCAAGGTAGAATAGAATACATTCAAACTCATACACAACTCATATGAAGATAATCTTTATAACCGAATGAAAGCCGCATAAATATATCAGAGATACAATTTAAAATAATTTTTCCGCTTTTTTTTTTAATTTGTTTTCAAGTTTTGTGCACACGACCCGCCAACTGACCAAAAAATTAATGAGGAAAAGTGAGAAATAACATGGTACGCATTTTCATTAGAATTTTAGAGATTGTTCATGTTGGGGGAAAATAGATACATTGGCAATAAAAATGAAATATATCGATTTGTGGTGGAAATGTTCCTAGCGCACACACGGGTGGGAACTATTATTTGTTATCGAAGGCCGATTGTTAACATTTAAAAATAAATAAATTTTGGAACTCAAATGCTTTGAATTTTCGATAAAAAACTACGGTTCACGATCGATTTGGAAATATGTTTACACCCAACCATTTCCTATGGATTATCTAATGGAGCCATTTGTCGTCTTGGGTCCAAATTCTGACTCACTTTTACTCCCAAATTGACCCACAAATTAGGTCAGATATCTATATACATACGTATGTACATATGTACTTTATGTACGTATGCATTTAAAGCGACTAATTGATTGCATCTGATACAGATTCAGAGTATCGTGTGTTGGGTCTAATTTTAGATCTGTGATGCCACGCAGAAATAAATTGCACTCTTGTGGGATACAATTCGTTCGAAGGGAGATTGTTTTTGATCTTTTTTTGTTTTGTTTGCTTATATGCGGACTCGTTGCAAGCCATTACACATTGTGTGCTGCATTTGGTAGATTTTTATGATGAAAGATACACATCCTTTGTTTGCCAACAAAAATTATTATTCTTTCGTTATGATTTGCAGAATTTTAGATGAAAATTAATGGTCTTGAGCTGTCATTTTCGATGAAACGCAAGGGTTCTACATAGGTATTTAAATGTTAATGCATAGAATACTTTTGAAAACTTGGGACATTTTGCATTTTCATGGTCGGCTTGTTAATTTGGTGGTGCTGTCTGACAGTGTATCACATCGTATTTGTTTAAAGTGTTGAGATAATTAGCAAAGTTCTAGGTTGGGCTAATTAAAAACTACTGATATATGATAAACAATATTTTTTGAAAATATGCCATAACCATGGTGCTGATCTAAACCTACAAACATGACATTCAAAATCATAAGTTCTACTGTAGGAATGAACAATAAATTAAAACTTCCGTGAATAGATCTGTGCCAAACTATAAGTTCTATCATAGGTATGAGCAATCAATTAAAACGTTCGTAAGCAGATGTTAACCAAAATTTCTTGAAAGTTATCGCAGTTTCAACGTAGCTCAAGGTTTGATTATTATCTGATGTCAGTCATGATGTTATTCATGGTTCATTAATGGTTCTTAAGGGTATTTTAGATGAAGCAAAGTTTTAGTTATTTCCACAATTTATGGACGTTTTCCCAAAACGTAAAAAGAAAGTGTCAAGGGAACGAGATTCACAGTAGATTTAAAAATTCTACTTCAAAAACTACTAATTTTCATACAGTATAACGACTAAGAAAACTAACTTTTGGCTGCCGGACACATTGAATCATTCTTTGAGCTATAATAGTAAAAAAATTCCATTCACCTAGCCTCTATAACTTTCGTCAAAAACTACAGTGGAGTTTGAAGTCTGGAAAGTTAACAACCGGTAAATTTTTTAGCGAATTCATCGACTTAATTGTAAATTCACATTCAAGCTTATACTAACGATGTTTGTGTACTGGTATAGGAAAAATCTTTGACCGCGGTCTGTAGTCAATTCTAAGTTTTCCATAAGATTGATGATTGGCGCCTAGGGACAAACTATTCGTTAATCCAATGAAACATCATTAATGTTGTGTACTCGGAAGAGAAAATTTGAAGGAATTAGCTCTGCAACTTGCTGCTGATACTATAGGGTGGGCCATCTGCTGTTTTTTTTTTGTTCAATAACATGTCATTTTGACACTGACAGTTCTTATGCGCTCAAACAATTGACAGAAACTCAGTATTATATTTTCGCGGTACGAAATGGATCGATTTACGCTTCAACAACGTTGAGAAATATTGCAAAGTCATTTGCAAAGTGGATGCTGTGTTGCCGTAACAGTGCGAATTATGAAAAGAAAATTTGGTCAAAATAATGCACCAACTGCAGCTGGTGTACGCACAACGGAGAATATTGCAGGTTGACAGGATGACCTACTTTCAAGCCAGCCAAGACAATCATTTTTATGAAATAATATTCCAAAATTAATCGGAAAGTTTACTCTTTTCAATAAAGCAACAATCGTTGAAAAATATTGAACAAAGAAACCAATGAAATGGCCTACCCTATAAATATCTAGGACTCTATCCGCGATTTTCTGGTAGAGTCGAAGAGCTTTTGGGTATATGAGACCTATTATATGATACGTGTATTATAATGACTGCAACTGGACTTAGTCGGTCCTGGACTAACCAGATTCTTTAGCATACAATAAAAGCGAAATGTTGACTCAGGAAAAAATTATGGTTTGACATAAAAGATTTCGGAGCAATGGTCTTTGCTCATTATCCTTACCATTAATATGTATATAAGCGTGTTTCTCCAAGTCATATGAGTTTCTTTAGGACTTCACTAAAGTCATATACACCATTACATCTAGCATCACTAGAGCAACTGGTGCTGGCTGGTTTTTGAACAATGAGATAAAATTTTCCAGTACTCTTAACAAAATGGCGACTATTTTCAAATAAAAGTTTTAGTCATACTCAGAGCTCTCCATTTCTAGCAATAGTATTAGTAAACGAAAATCCCCTAAAACATTCTCAAATATTGTTCTGGTGTGTAAGAAAAGACCTTACATGCTTTCCAAATGGAATAATGGTTACTTGGTTATCGGGTCAGAAAGGAATTGCAATCAATGTAATATCTGACGCACCCGCGAAATAGGACCTGAAAACTAATCGGGAACCTCTAAATTAGGGTTGGTTTAGAAAATATCTTAAACTTGCTTCACATGTTATGATATTTCTTAATAATGAGTGAAGGTCTATATATGTAGTTTGGATTCTTAAAGAACTGTTAAAGATTTTGTGATAAGGACTAGTAAAGCACAACAAAATGCCTACGCTAATTGGGAAGGACCTTAGAATTTTAGTTGAGCTAATCGCAAGGGATATTGCATGTGGCTATGATACGATTGACATGGGAATTAGTGAAGATTTACGTGGGAGCGTATCGATACCCCGTTTTTTATAGTTCCTTTTATTAAAATCCAATTTGATTTCATAAAATCAAGTTTCTCAGAATCCCGTCTCCCGCCGTTATATAGGCAGGATGGGATAGTCTATCGTCATAATGTTCATGGACATTCTATCACAGGTAATAATAGATACCTAGAGTGTGCAACATACTTTACTGACCCACACGCCAAGTGGTGGAGCCCTGAGCACCTGGTTCAGAGAATTTTTTGCGCTCCTCAAGTCCTATTTGATTCGTATCGAATTTGAATTTTACCTACTTTTCCCACATTTTAATTCTTTATTTCAAAAAATTTAAGAATTTATCATATTAAATTAGATTTTTTGACATAATAATAAAATCGATTTTCAAAATCTCGAAATTTTCAAATCTTGATTTCACAACCACAACCCATAATTGTGTACTATTGCACCGCTCCGCTACGGTACCCTTCGCTGCTTCCTCCGTTCACTGTATCTTAGAGTCGACTTTTGGAGGTATATAAAAACAAATCACGTAGGCATGTAAATATTATGTTCTTTAATCCGGACCACCTTACTTAACTACGTATATAAAAATACATGCAACCCTTTGTTTTTAATCTGGACGATTCAATGACTAATGACTGACATAATTTTGGAATAACATGAGTGCCTTTCCAAATATAAATCACTTAAAAATATCGAAAATAGATTCGATCCAATTTCGGACAGTAATCAAAATTTCATTCACCCAAGCGTTTAATTTCAAAATTGTTTCCATTAATTATCAGTATCATGATTGTGGAAAGGCCAATCAAAAGAATAATTTATAGCCAATTGAATAGCAATATTTCTTCTGACGTAGACGGATCTATAATATATTTTTATTTTAGTTATTTTTAAATCGATAATGTGTACTTATGTATATACGGAATACAAATTCAATTAAAATTGTATCTAAATTATTTTTGATTTTTCGCAGATGTGGTTTTCCTTCTGCAGATATGATGTAGATATATGTATATGTATGTAAGTACATATATATATTTTATTCTGAGCATACATACATACATATGTATGTATATTGTTTCAATCATCGCAATCATGTTTTTAAAGCAATTTAATTAAACGATTTTGTTTTTTTTTCGTGTGAACAAATTATAAATAAATATTTCTATTTATTTATTTTTCAAGAAAAAACTAATCGATTCAATTTCCGTATACGTAAATGCTCACCCACTCATTTGAACTTGAACTTTGTAGGCTTAGTCGAAAAAACTATCGCTTTGAAAGCAAAAAAACTCAAGAAAAAAAGAAAACAAAAACTAAAAATAGATTTTTTTCTGATAAGTCAAAAATCCAGATGATATTGTTGTGATTTCGTCTTCGTTTATTTCTCGATACACTTGTTTCATTTTAAATTTATGTTGACAGGAAATAGTAGAAAATTCATAATGCCAGTTTTTTATTTTAATATTTGATTTGTATCTTGCTACGCAAATTTTTTATGTTAATAAAATAAAATCAGATTAGCTAACGCGTGCCACAAGGAAAAAGCGCATTTTTCCATCGTGGCCTATCTGGCCAATTTGTTTAGTTTGGAATTCTCTCGGATACTTCATTCATTGCCTGCGTTTAAGTTGTATTGGTAAAAAAGTCATATACTGGAACTTGGCTACAGAAATCAGGACTAACAATAACAAGTGGAATGGACTCATCATTGACCAGTTCTTTCTGATCCGAAGGACATAGGAGTATACTGCGACATAGCGATCTATGGTACCGCAAAGACAGCATTAATTCCGGAGACATTCCACATACATTTGTATGTACCTAAGGAAGGCGAGATTAACAAATGAGACGTTCCTAAATAGGATTTGCCTCGAATTCATATTCTTAACCATCTTAATTTTATTTAGATAATATCTTGATTGGCAGTAATCAGAAATGAAGCTAACAAGTATGGTGATATTGTTTCTTAAGGATATTTCTATTATAATGGGATATTATAGATACATATACATCGGTTTATCTTTTGGATCGACTCTAAATAAACTCGAATGTGTCGTCTCAAAGTTAATCCGTCCAAGACTGAACTAGTATTGTTAACAAAAATCAAGGGTATTGAATTGCAATTTTCAGATACACATTCTTGTGTACGAAGTACTAGTCTGGTGGACGGCACAGAATAAGAAAACTAACATTGCAATACTTAAGTGGGTTTAAAGGCTATCCTGCTTTTGTATAACGGGCGTCCTTACAACCAATCGTACAGCTGCACTAGAAACTATGCTTCATCGTCTTCCTCTTGATATCATTAGGAACCAGATGGCGGCTAAAGCAACATTACGGCTTAGGGAATCCTTGCAACCTGCTCGTGGAAATATGGACCACGCAAGCATCTTAAAAGGCCATAACACTATTTCTAATAATTCGGACTACATTGTCTCCTATCTGGACTTTAATGTCAAGTATAAAACCAGGATTTCTAACAGAAGTGCTTGGGTATCGGGAGAAATTTTAACTTTACCAGGAGACGGGTCCAAGACAGCGTGCGGGAGTTTGCTTCAGCGTACTGGATATTCGTATCACCACACGACTGCCGGATCACTATATTGTGTTTTAAGCAGAAGTCACAGCATTCCGTGAAGCCACGACCTGACTTTCGACTGCAGTGCTATTGTTTTTTATATACATAGATAGTCAAGTTGCGATAAAAGCCTTGGAATCGCCAATAACTCGATCCAAATCGGTAAAGCAATGCCACGGATCTCTTAACTAGATCGATGTCAGGTGCGACGTCGTCCGGGTACAGATCGGAACCTTCCTGACAATAGAGAGAACCGTCAAAACCTATTAAATCGATAAAATTCCAATTAGATACCCCAGACATTAGAATGGCAAACAGTAGGTGGAAAAATATCAGCACATGTCTCTCTTCTAAACAAATCTGGTCAGAGTTGGAATGCAGGAAAACCAGTACATTTATTTCCGTCAATAGGACCTATTTCCTTCAATCTAAAAACGATAGTTGGCGACCGCACAGGGCACTGTTTGATAGGCAGACATGCCAGAAGACTTGGTGCTCCCTTCAACGATTTCTATAGAAGCTTTAGAGACGGGGAAGAGGAGGAAATCGTAGCACATCTTCTATGTGCTTACCCTGCCCTATCGGTCTTGAGAAGGAAAACCTTAGGCGAACCATACTTCTTCGGCATTGGTTTACACCGAAACTGGTTGCCCCCTGTATTCATGTAGGCCTCCGGTACTGATATCACCACTATCTGCTTTTTGTGCTAAGTATGTCCCTGCTGAGTGGGTACAACCACCCAACTCAACCAACCATGTTTGAGGTAGCACTAGTACAAATTTCGAAAAAAGCGTTCGTCAAGTGATGCTTGATATTCCATACAGGATAGAAGAGGAAAGAAGGAAATTGGTTAAATAGTACTGCTGCTTCATTTTAGCAATACACATTAAGAATGCTTTCATTATGGGAACTATAAACACATTCTGGACGCAGTACTAGTGTGTGTATTGTATATGAATGTTTCTGTCAGAAAAGGAATAAGCATGTACAGGAGAAGTTAAACAGAGAACCGATGCTGTGAAATATTATATACGATGGTAGATGCACTAAGGGGACTATGTAGCACACTCCACACAATCTCGCTGCAATACTACCGATCGAGTTGCTGGTTAAAGAACTTTTAAATCAAAAAAGATGAGAATCCTACGCCATTCGAAACTTTGTATTCTCATGGAAATTATAGTCGAACAATGCCAAAGCTTAGAGAGCTGTTTTTAAATAATAATTTGAAGGAAAAGAAATAAATGTTAAGAAGAACCTTCCAATTTCGGGTACCTTTCATTCCCTTTTAAGAGTGATTCTTTGCCTGGCTTATATACTGGCATTTCATCGTTCACTACAGTATTTAACCTTCGTATACCCGCGTCAAAAAAATAACACACACGGTCTCTGGGATCGAAACTCAAGTGCCCGTAGTTTCTTTTCTACTTTGAATATTTTTATGAAATTTAATCAGTAGAGTGATATATTGTTAACGAAATAAAACAAGTTTATATTAGTTATTGTATTTAACAAATAAATGGCAGTCTTTTAGTAAGCCTCTTAAAATTATATGATATCACTTATATGATTTATATGATTATGATATATCACTTAATCTATGGATTTCTTCCAACGGATCATGTCTTCTTGAAATATTGCTTATTCCATTTTATCTCTTAAATATAATTTAAAACCACAAAATGTTTCGGATTCAACAACGATATCCCATAAGAATGAATAATAACAGTTCAATTGAATTTATTCCCATCCACAAACATCCATCCAATCCACAGCATCCAAAACAAACACTCGTATGGGGCTTTACTAATTTTTCTAAAAACATGTGCTAGTTCCAGCAGGTATCCGAAAATATCCAAAAATTGACAGATGTAGTACATATGTACATATGTACATACATCCCAGTTAATACTTAATTAATCCCAGACCTATACAATCTTATTTGTTTTCGGACTTATTGATAGCTTGCCATTGGCATTTTTCAAAAGATTAAACAAAGAGCTTCATACAAGTTAATTGTTTTATAAATTACATGTGTGTACCTCTGTAGTATCTACCCAACCACAAATGAGTTAAATTAGAATTCTCAACTTTACGCTTGGCACCAGAACTCACCTACCGCGTCTTTTAAAACATCAATTCGAACGCCCCCTATGAATTGTTCTATTTGTCAGAACGCATGCAACATCCGTCCGCTATATAGAACGGCTACGACTGTACCGGGTGCTTTTAATGTTCCTCGAAATAGAATAAATTTGTTTTTTCTTAGGTGAACTAACTTCGTTGTGCCGAGCGCAATTTTTAAATACGAACCATTATTTAGTTTACCAAAAATTCACAATGTCGAATGGAGAGATGATATTCGACATGGACCATCAAAAACGAGCTGAAATAAAATTTCAAATACAAAATTATCTAATATGATGCAGAATGCAAAATTAGCTACCCCGAAAAACCACAGAATAAGAGGTGATGCTCTGGCGAGTGAGTCTTAAATTTCACAGCACTTTATTATTTTTTTTTTGTTGCAAAATAAGATTGAATGAATTTAATTGCCGAGACGAATTAGTGCATATGTAGATTTCGAAATATTCACAGCACTTGATGTACACGTTCTATGTTTGAGACATTATTTTAAATATTTTGTAGTTTTCACATTTGGCTATGAATCATATTCATATGCCATGCTTTAAGAGGACGACTTTTGAGTAATTTTAAATTTTATTTATTTTAAAACACATAATTGTTGGGATTTAGGTGATTAACTACATTGGCTGAGTATTTACCTAGTTCAAACTATTTGTGCTCTTTTTATATTTTAAATAATGAATGAAAATAAACAATGATTTTACAATAGTTATTTATAGGAATAACCATTCAGTTAAAATGTGCATCGTGGATTAGTGGATATTTCCCAAAGTGGATATAAATCCCAAACACGATCTTGTGAAATTGTTACAAATGTATATACAATGTCCATTAGCAGACAAACGTACAAGTACGTCTATTAGTACGTTGATAATTAACGAGTAAAAAGGCAAAAGAATTTACTGCCAAACGTGTGCAACTTATTTATATGTTTATACCGTTACGTTGGGTATCAGAATACGTTGACCAATTTACGATGCCTGCATTGCCATCACTGGTGCTCTGCGTACTACGCCCATGCCTGCACTCGACATGTTTTTGTTTCTCTTAGCACTAATAGTGCGCTTCGACTCACTAAAGTAGTGAGTTGAGCTCTTTAAAACCAGCAATGTGGGACAAAGCTCTATTCTCAGGGAATCGCTTCCCGATTTCCCTGACGAACCGGATGAAATCCTTGGTACCCTCGACTTCGATGCATCATACGAAGTAATGTACCCTAAAAGGAAGGATTGGCAAAGGAAAGCACTCTTTCTACAAAATGAGATTGCAATATACAATATACAGATGATTTCAAAACCAGTAAAGACAGGAGCTCAGGTACATATATATTCCAGAGATATCAACCTACAGGTGATTCTGAGACCGATCCATAAGAAAGGAGACCATTTCAATTGCGCCAATTACAGAGGTATCAGTCTCCTCAACATCGCGCACAAGATCCTATCTGCCATATTGTGTGAACGTCTGAAACCTTTAGTCAACAACCTGACTGACCCCTATCAGTGTGGTTTCAAGCCAGGAAAGTTCATAGACGATCAAATCTTTACACTTCGGCAGATCCTGGAAAAACCCAAGATATTCAAATAGATAGCCACCATCATTTTATCGATTTCAAGGTCGCATTTATAGAGACGAGCTATAAAGAGCCATGTGTAGTTTCGGCATCTCTGCCAAACTCGTTAGCCTGTGCAGGATGACGATAGAGAACGCTCTCTGCTCCATCAAGAAAAGCTACAATCCGGCTGGAACGAATCGTATGATACCCTATCCTCCTTCCTACCTAGCCCTTATAAAGTGGGCTTGGCCACTTGAACGTTTGAGGATGTTACATACATGTAAAATTTCATCAAAATCGATTTTTTGATGAAAATGCCTCCAAACAGTGGGCGTGATCAAAATTGATGTATGAGTGAATTGTAGACATTCTGAATATCTAAATATTTTGTCTTAACAAAAATTTTCGGTTTCATATAATTTAGTAAAGTTATGAAAAAGTGGGCGTGGCAGTGGGCGGACTTCAAACATTTTTTTGTACTGTACCTTTTTTTCAGAAGCCCAGATATGAAATTTTATCCTCCTTGCTCAAAATTTAAGGCCCAAAAAGCGGTGGCATACGGACGGACGGAAGGACGGCCATCGATCAATCAATTTCGCTATTGATACTGATCACGAATATACACTTTATAGGGTCTATCTTGATTATTTCTGTGTTTCAAACTATGTGTCGAACTTAATATACCCTTAGGATAGGGTATAAAAATGATTTAGATAAGGAGACGTGCTGTCATGTGATTTTTTCAACATTATACTTGAAAGGATTGTGCGAAACCAAAATGTCAAAACCGGAGGCGCAATCTTTCAAAAGTCTCCAAGCCGACGATATCGACACAATTGGGAGAACTCAGCGGGCTGTCACCGGTGCGTTCGATAGTATTGCAACGGAGGCTGCTAAAATTGGTTTAGCGGTAAAAGAGGGCAAAACCAAGTATACGCTGTCAACTAGAAGGGACACACAACATTCTTCATGAAATTTTCGGTCTCGTTTGCGTTGACGGGCTTTGGAGGACGATATTTAACAACGATCTGTACAGCGACGTCGACCTATTCAAAAATGTTCGCATCAGTCGTTTAAGATGGCTAGGACATGTAGAGCGGATGGACACAAATGCTCCGGCCCCGTAGAGTCTTTGAATTTAACCCGGAAGGACAACGCAATAGAGCCAATGGAGGCAGTTAGGACCGTTTAAAAAAAAACATACATAAAAGCTACAAACCGTCTTTAACGGATTGCATGATACCCTTCCTCCTTTCTATGTAGCCCCTAAAAAGTGGGCGTGGCCATATTGCATTTTGAACTGAAATACGACGATAACGCATGTAATATATTATCCAAATCGTTTTTTTATGGAAACGCCTCCAAACAGTGGGCGTGGCCAAAATTGTTCTATGGGTGAATTGTAGGGAATCTGAATGCCTAAATATTTGGTCCTAACAACATTTTTCGGTTTCATATAATTTAGTGGAGTTATGAAAAAGTGGGCGTGGCAGTGTGCGGATTTTAAAAATGATTACACTTGTACTGCTTCTCGTTCTCAAAAGCCCAGATAACTTTCAACTTAACTAAGTTTCATCCTCCAAAATTTGTAGGAACTTAGACTAGTATCATACATATCTATTCTCCTTTGTTTTAAAATTGGGCCGTGTCCATTTTTCTGTAGAACAATAAATGCTATATTAGGGAGATATTCTTTAAAAGTCTTTTATAAAGCAAACGGTTCAACTCAATTGTGTTTTAAATAGAGTAGGTATCAAAAAAGCTAGTCCATTAAAGATTCCATTAATTAACCAAATCTGTATCTGCTCAATAGCATTCACATGCTGGTATCAACCAATAATAAGATGAGATGTATATGTTGTTTGTTTGAACACAACACTCTATTATTACCATAGTGCTCAGGCACAACAAAAAGCAAAGCAAAATTAACAAATTTTAATGCAACGAAAACACTTTTTAAAAATACCTTTACGATAGCACAAATAAAAGTCGATAATAAAAACCCCACAAAGACCAACTAGGATCATAAAAAAAAAGTTGAAATCTTCAAAGTTTCGCGATGAATAAACTATGTATTTATTTCAGATAAAAAAACTGTTAAATTTCAAGCGGCAACATCTACAGCATCACTATTTTAGCTCTACAATTGTGCTTTCTTTCATTGACATGAGCATCATTTTTGATTTTGGCTTTCAACTTTAAACATTCAACATCACTTTCACTTTTTCATAAAATTCTTTCCCTTTATATTAAGCAACACAAAACCTTCTCTTGAAAAATTGGATTCTAGATAATTTGCAAAAACGATCCTCAATTACAAAACACAAACATTCCTGATATAGGTTAGGTTAGGCATAGGTTAGACTGGCTGGCTCAACAAGTGTGCAGACTCACTTAGACCAATAGAGGTCCCGGGACTAATTAAATCAACCAAAGCAAACCGGATAGATTGATGTAATTTGCATACCTATACAATTTTTAATGTGTGCAGTTTATAAAATTCTGAGAACGATTTTTAGACTGCAAAAAAAATCATTCTTGCCCAATAATTTATATTGAATCCAACTGGACGAAATTTCACAAACTTGGCGTTTTTATATGCTAACGTTGTTAGTCTTCAATTTCTTGAAATACATACAAATAGTTTTGCTTCAGATTATACTTCAACACTTTTGCCTTCATCACGGATCATATGTATCTATTAGGCTTATCCCATCTCTTGAAAGCGACAAAGTCCTCAATCTATTAAGATGTACTTTGTCGTAAATTGTCAGATAGACATAGAATCGTCGATAAGCTTGAAATAATAAATGTCAACTTTCCAAAAAAAACAGAATAAAACACAAAGTTGTCTCAAGCGGTATTTAATCCGAATAAGTCCGCCAGTGATTTCATGAAGATTTAAAACTAGGTCAACTACTTTTACGTACTAACTCTTTAACTATGGGAAAAATATCAAATTTCTTTTTCATAAAAATAAACAATATAAACAAGGAAACACCAATACATATAAACGGTTTTATTACCCTATTGTTTTCCAACGCAACTTTTACTTATATCGAATCAATATAAATGATTCTACACTGTACTCTATTAACCGAAGTCCTTATTGAATTCAAAACCTCAATCAAAGTGTCAATTAACTGTCAAAAAAGAAAAAATCACTCCCGAAACAATAATTAACTACAAAGAATGTTAGGCTGCAAGGTCCGTCAACAAATAAAAAAAACAAAAAGAACTAAAAACTTGGCATCAATCTCCTTCAAGTGTTAAATATTGTTCTGTGTCACTCGCGATAACATTCAACGATATGGGACAGAAAAAATAAAGAAGAACTGTCAAAAAATTAATAACACAACAAAGTGCTAGTAGCACTGAGCACAAAACAATTTCTATGACTAACGTGACTCTTGGTCAAACTCAATTTAACGTGACGTATAACAAAAATCTATGATCTGCGAGCATTTAGGATAAAATTTAAAACAACACATAAGTGAGTAGGCGTGGAATTAGGCCATCTGAAGCACTGCGATCAAACACAAATCCTCGCGTCGACCATCGCAATAAGTCTTCATCTCGGGTCTAGTGCACATACGTATATATGTATGTATGTATATATGTATGTACATATGTATTTATATATGTATGTACATATGTATGTATATATGTACATATGCATGTATGGACGAGTATAGTTTTTAGTGTAAGGTGCAGTGGCGGTGTAGCAGATGGAATGCATTCGGTGTGCCCGTCATGTCAGTGCACTGCATTTTTCAATATTTGGCACTCGTCCACTTGAGTGGTGAGAATATTTTTAGAATATTTAGTACATTGTCAATTTGCGTTTAAAGTGCTGCGCTGTACACCCGATTAGAATCACATGCCGCCGGTGGATAGTTTCCTCTCCGATCTGGAGGATTGCGGCAGGGAGTTTTGTTTGTTTACACTTATCTTCCGCATTTCACAGGACAGTCGGTTCAATAAAGTGAAGTTATTTTAGTTTGAATAAACTTGTGTTATGTAAAATATTTGTGGTTCTGAAGGGGCCCTTTGCCAACGGAAAGTGATAACAGATATAAAACTATAGAAAATGATGTATGAGGAAATAAGTTAATAGTAAGATTAAAATAGTAAGTTGAATTATACCACTTTTCTAAGAACATAATAACACAAAAGTTAAGTGGCACTTTGGTCTTTTTGTTACCATATGGCATATGGACTCCCAGGATAGCGAACGTACTTGCACCTTAAGCTAATGGTTTATAAATTATTCAGGATTCAACTTTAGTTAAAGTTGATAAAAGTCTTAAACGATAAGTATGTTTGATACCCGGGAGTAATTAAAACCAACCGGAGCTTTTGATAAAGCGAAAGAGACTCGCAACGCCTACTGACACCAGTTCGCCTAGATTGTCAAAGAAGTGAGTTCTTAGATGGAGTAGTCTTTTTTGATACAGAGCTGGTCACATACATAGGAAGTGAAAAATGCTTTTCTCCTCCTCCTCATCCCTTCAGCTTCTGCAGAAGTCATGTGAAAAGGCCCGGTCTTTTGGAATGTTGGTCTATCAGACAGTGTCCAAGTAAGAATACAGATAACGTGGCTGATCAAGCCTGGGCAGATCTGTCTCGAAATGTTGCAAGTAGAGAGATTTTCCCATATACAGTTGGTTTTGCTAAATACGTCCAGCTTTAGTAAGAGTTTACAAGTAGCAAGGGGGATACCCAGGTTCCGCCACTTCTGCAGGATGCTGTGGATCGTACTCATTCTAGTGAATTTATCAGCCTTGCAATTCCCTGCAATGTCTCTGGGGCCTGGCATATGTGAATGTTGAACTACTCAGACATCTCCAGAAGAGACAAGCGGCAGTTTAAAGCTGCCTTTGAAGTGAAGGAGGACGATTCCAGGGATTTGATTGCTGTCAGTGAAAATTCTAATAGACATTGCATTACATTTCAGCCAGAACAAGGCTTCCTTGATCGCCATGATTTTTACCTGAAAAACGCTTAGGTGACGCGCATAAGTAGAAGAGGACCTCAACCGAATTGAAACGCGCAACTGGAGGCAGTTAGCTAAGGACCAGTTAGCTAACTGTAGCCCCATCTAAGTAAGTAAGTAAGGCGTTAATTTTTTTAGCGAAACTTGCAAACAAACACCAAAAGATACAAATCTTTCAATCTGTGTAAAATAACCGGCCAAATGCTATATTTAATCACAAAGGAAATGAACAACGCATGGCAAAGAAAGATGTAAAAACTAATAATTAATTGTTAAGGAAAAAGTAGCTACCGGAGAATTTATTGTCAAGATAGTTTCGAATTTTTTTTACAGTGATTCCTATCGCAGAACGTAACAGAGATACTTTCGAACTATCACTTCTACTGCTGTTTAACCAAAGTCTTATTTAAGGTCTTACCAAACCCTTTTACAACATTATGTTTGTTAAAGTGAAAGATTTGTTTTCAATGTCTTTTATTTGAAATGTGAAACATAATTTATTTATTTTATTTTTATTTTTACAAAAACAAAAAATAAAATTAAGAATAAAATCAAACAAACAACTTAAAAAGAAAATTATAACTGGCACCTACAGTAATAAAAATTCCATTACAAGCTCATTATCGATATATATGATATAAGCGATAATAAAATAAAAAAAAAGGTCTAAGTGCTTTTTTTGGACAGCTTTGACTCGTACAGCAAATGGAGTACAATTTTGTATGTATATAAGTTTTGGGTGTGGGGAATTGCGGAAATACCTAGTCTTTGCGTGTCTATAAGAAAAAATAAAAAATTTAAAAAATAAAAGAAACAATATTTAATTGTATAAGCAAACGAACATTTTTTTTTGTTTTTGTAAGTAAGGGGATTTCCCAATATGCTGTTAGTTTTTTTTGGATTGCCTAGTGCTGCAGGTGAAAAGCGGTCTAAATTTGTTATCACAAAATTTTAATTTTTTTAGAACAAGGGATACAAACCGCCGTCTCTAATTATATCGTAAGCATCCGGAGCGAGGATATTTTTGGGTGTATCCTTGCTTGGTTTTTCATCGGTTTTTGAGGGAGTGATAGAACTTGGCATAGCTAATGTGGGCGACTGTGTCCTGAGAGATGCAGGTGACGGCTCTGGAGTTTTGGATCGTAAGCGCAGTGGTTCACCATTTGGTGTGGCAGCTAATATCGTTGCTGGCGGAGGGCTGACAGAAGTGCGGATAGCGGACAGATTAGATTGCAGCTCTAATTTTGGGGATTTTCTTGGGGAGACTGAAGATTTTTCTATCCGTAGTGGTTCTTCAATTTTCTTTAATTTTCCTGGGGAAGCCGTGGGTTTGACTTCTGCTGGAGGTGCTGAAAGTGCAGCTCGAATAGCAGCAACAGAAGGTGGTGCTGGTTTTTTCTCGGGTGATGGTAATCTTATTTCTAAGGTCGGCAAAGTGGTTTCTTGTTTAGCTTTCCTTCGCTTTTTTGACTTCTTCTTTGATTGCGAATTTTCCATTTCTCCATCTTGAAAAGGTGTATCAACTTCAACTACATCGACATTTCCTTTTGATTCCCGTCGAGACTTATTTTGCGGTAAGTCACCTTGAGGGATTATACTGTTTCTTCGAGACGATATTTCTCCTTCTTCTTCGTTTCCGCCAATACTACCTTTTGAACCCTTACGTGATTTCCTCTTATTTTTCTTCTTTTTCGATAGCTTTTCTATGGCCAACTCGACTGGGTCCTGTTTTATTTCTACTTCCAGCTGCTCGTTAACAACTTCATCAGTTTCGGTCACTTGTTTCAGCTCTTCCTCTTCTCTTGAATGTTCTGGACTTTGTGAGAACAATGTAATGCTTTCACCACCCAGACTAAACTTTCTGGAATCCAGGTATTGTACGTGGTTGTCATTCTCTTTCTCAGCTACTTCATCATCCAGCTTGAAGTTCTTCCTCCACTTGTACTCCTTCTTCGGTACATAGTTGATGTCAATTTCAGTATCATCATCATATGTTGTGGTGAACGACGTCGATGGAACGATGCCATACCGGGATCGAAGACGCGTGGAATTTATCGCCAACAATGTCGCATCACCTAAATATCTGCGCTCGCGTTCATTGTCTCTTCTTTCGTTTTCGAGGAAGCTCCTTGAGCTCTCACCACTACTCGCTCGGCTTGAGCGACTACGTGGGGACCATAGTCTGTTGCTACCATTTCCATTTGAGATGGTCTCCTTTTCAAGATAGCTCCCTTCATCTAGACGATCCGCATCAGAGATCTGAATTCCTTGAAGAATACTGTCGAAGTCTCTTAAGATTCCAGACGGCTTTCGATTTTTGATGGCTTCATCGTAGATCTGATCGATTTGGAATGAATCCTCGTCTAACACTCCGCCAACGGCCCCTTCGACATCACGCCAGTCTTCTGCATGTCGATCAGCATATCGGTCCATTTCCCGATCTGCCTCCTCACATTCCGATTGTTCATTGTGAGACTCTTCCGGTCGCTCGTTATAGTCCCAGATGTCCTCGTCGATCTCATCTTCCACTTCCACGACGGTTTGACGTTCGTCATCACTGCCCGATTCGTAAGCTTCTTCAACGCCATCTTCATGGGGTTTCTGTTCTAGAGGTTGAGTTGGCAAATTTTCCTTTCTATCCAAAGTCACTACAGATTCCATATCTTCGGTCCAGGTCCTAAGATCTCCCAAGGACTTCACTTCAATCACATAATCCTCTGGGTATTGCTCAACCGAAACTTCCTGGTTCAAAGAAAATCGCCTAAAATGATGGTACTCTTCAGGTTCAAGCATATCTAAGCTCTCATCACTCTCCTGAATCAAGTCCTGAATCTGGAATAGGATTTCTGGTTTCTGAATCAAAGCTGTATCGGATGCCCTTCTGTTGCGATCTATAAAAGACTTCGTAATGTCATATGAAAAGTCTTCCAAATTTTCTGCAGTTTTGGTGATTTCTCCAAGGATTTTTTCCTGCAGCTCTTTTTTCGCAAGTACGCTTGCTGTCATCTCTTTAACATCATACCCCGGTGATCGGCTTCTACTGCGAGACCTTCGGAACGTCTTGGCCTCCTCGCGAAGGCTCTCAAATTGATCTGAGAAGTCCATAGATTCACCAACATAAGTCGACCGCTTGAATGTTCCACTTAACAATTCTTCCTTAAGCTTCTGTATGTCCCGCCACTCGGCCGAAATAGATCGTTCATAGTCCGGGGTCGTTGGAGTTCGTCGTAGTTCATCAATCTGTTTTACGATCGCTCCGATCCCACTGGGTCTGTCGTCTTTTAAATCTTCTATCACATAATCGACCGAGGTCCGATGAACCTGATTTGATCTTTTTGTCGTTGACCCCGTAAGGGTTTCTCGGTTAAGTTTCGAATTGAAATCGTAAAAGTCACTCAAACCATCGATGTCTTGCTGATCTGCAGCGAGGCTTGGAAGGATGCGTTGGTAAATGAATTTATATGAAGCAGGATCGGGACTAGGACTACGGGACTTTGTTGTGGCTGGATTATGGGATAAATTTTGCGGGGAGGGTGTGCGACGTTGATGAGGACTTACTGAGCGATTGACTGCCGGTGTCTTCGATCGAGAACGAGATCTTGATCGTGATCTTGATGGGTTAATTGACGCATTAAAGTCATAAAAGTCGCTTATTCCCTCCATCAGATATTCGTCCTCTGGCATGAGTTCATCGTCGGAGGCATAATCTATCTCTATGGTGGGATTCTCTCCAGCCTCGGCGCGTGCTTTGCGATCTTCAGACTTCCATTGTTCCTTATACAGTTTCATTTCATCCACACGTGGACTCCTTCGCAAGCCAGTGCCGGTTGGTGAGGGTGTTCTAGCAGCGATATCCTCCGCTTCTTGGCAAAGTTCTCGCTCGGGTTCGGGGGAAATTAAAGCAGGTGATATAGAAGCAGAAGCAGAAGCGGGTGAGGAATTAGTTCCAGCTGGGGATAGCCTAGCATCACCAAAATTACTTACATTTTTTGTGTCACTTTTCTCGTCTGGTTGTTTAATAGGTTCCTGAAATTATAAACACAGTTTAATCATAGTTTAGCGGAGCCTTCTACTTCAGTGGTCTTACCGGATCTCTTGACCGCTGTCTCTGTAAAACAGAAATTGCCTCCTCATGCTGACTCTTGGTGGCCTCTTCAAAGGAAGACATCTTTGGGATATTCACAGCCGACAGGCTGGCTGACTGAATTCGTTGAGTGGCATCAGTTTCTTCGAGCTCCTCATCAATTGATGTGTTCCTTTTATGCTTCCAAAATTCAGTGTCTTTGTAGTGCTCCGGTTTAACTTCACCCCAGGGATTAGAATCTTCTTCATCCAGCATTTCCAGGGATCCCTTCGTTGCATCATTTGCATCACGCTTGGCGTCCTTGGCCGGACTACGTTTGTGACGACGATGCTGTTTGCCCACCTTGAGATTTGGTTCACTTGTGTACTTAATGGTCTCGTAGTCAGTATCACCCTTCCGTATGTTCTCCAACTCTTCCTCTTCCAGGGAGGTAAACATTTTCAGTTCTTCTTCACGTGACGCCCTCGATTCACGTGAAGAAGTCGAACTTCCACTGGATCGTCGCTTTTTAAACGCCCTCCTACGGCCGGAGCCATCTTCACGCACTAGCGGCTTGTTCTTGATTCCATCCAGTGATCGTAGATAATCATCAGAGTATTGCTGCGATGGCATATCCTCTCCGCCATCCGGTGCTTGTCGTTCGTATTCGTCGAATAGTACCTCAGGAAGGACTGCTTCGGATGATTGTTGGGTGGAGAAGGAAGAATGCTTACTCGAAATTGGATCTGCTGATGAAGATTCTTCAGATACACCAGGGAAGAGTAAAGTTTTGGACTTGAGGGAATCGCTTCCTGTCTGTCCATACTGTGTCTTTACAGTTTGTGTGGGTGTGGGTGAGTGTTCCGACCGACCAATTTCCTTATTCACAAGAGGCTCCTCACTAACTTCAGTTTCATAAGTTTGCCTAAGTTCAACTTCTTCCTGAGCGTTCTTTAACTTTTGCAGTGCCTCCTCATCGATTTGTCGCTGACGCTCTTCCATCTCCTTCTCAGCTTCGATAAGTCGGCTGAGACTTTCAGCCTCTTCTTCCATTTCTTGTTTCTTTAGCTCCAGTTCACGTTCGGCCTCAAGGAGCTTTCTCATATTCTCCTCGCTTTCTTCTATTTGGCGGTGCTTTAGTTCTGCTTCCCTTTCAGCAGCAAGCAATCTTTCGGCGGTTTCTCTCTCTAACGCAGCAGCATGATCTAGTAATGCTTGCTTCTCTTCTTCGGCCTGACGTTCTCTTTCTTCCATCTCTCTCTCCATCTGTAGAAGCCTGCGATAGTTCTCTTCTTCTTCGATTCTCTTACGTGCTTGCTCTTCCTCAATGCGTCGTTGTTCCTCCTGTAGTTCTCTCTCAGCCTCGAGGAGTTTTCGAGTGTTTTCTTCCTCGAGTTCACGTAGTTCATTTTCACGTTCCCTTTCGACTTCAAGGAGTTTACGGGTGTTTTCTGCTTCTTCTTCTGCTTCACGTTTTTGTTCGGCTTCAAGAAGTCTACGAATGATTTTTTCATCTTCGATATCCTGCAGCCGCTCGGCTTCTTCTAGTTCGTGCAAACGTTGTCTCTCTTCTTGTTCTTTTGCAGCCTGAAGGAGTATTTGATTGTTTTCTTCTTCAAGTTCCTTCAGTCGTTGTCTCTCTTCACGCTGCCTTTCAGCTTCAAGGAGTTGTCGATTGTTTTCTTCTTCAATCTCTCGTTGGCGTTCTACCTCCTCACGTTCCCTCTCGGCAGCAAGAAGTTTCCGGGTATTTTCTTCCTCTTCCAGCTCCTGAAGGCGTTGTCTTTCTTCTTCCTTTTTTTGTGCTTCTATCAGCCTTCTTGTATTCTCCTCTTCTTCAAGTTGCTGCTTATTTTTTTCTTCTTCCAAACGAATATGTTCATCCTCTAACTTCCTCTCAGCGTTAAGGATTTTCCTCATATTCTCTTCCTCTTCCGCCATTCTTTTCTCCTCTTCTACTCTCCCGGCTTTTAATCGTTCCCTCTCCTTCTCTTCTTCAACTTTTCGCAATTCATCTTCGGCTGCTTTTAGCTGCTTCCTGGTCTCCTCTTCGATTTGCCTCTGACGTGCCAATTCAGCTTCGATTTCTCTTTGCCTCTCTATTTTCTGTTCTTGTTTTCTCATTTTTTCTTTCAGGTCATCTATTTCCTTTTGATCGGCATTTACACGAAAACCATCTTTATACAGCACCCCATCCTTCATGGCCTTTAATCCCAATGTTTCTTTTTCACTAGCCTCGGAGATAGAATTCTTCAGATGATCTTGAAGTTTCTGTAAGCTTTCCGCATCACCCTTAAGGTCACGCATTTCGGGATTATGTCGAAAAGACCAGTGATACAGATGCCGGACAACATAAAGAAATTCCAGTGCGCCCATGTATCCCACCACGAGGGAAAACATCAATTCACCAACTTCGGGAAACATTTTTCACACATAAACACACTCGTGCAACACCTCTTGGCAGAACCGCACTTCGCAGATTCGCTTGCGTAATCACGGACGACGAAGAAAAAAATTTCGTAACCAAAAAACTTTTCAACAAAAAATAAATTAAAATTCGTTCGAAAAATTTTAAGAATTTCGTAGCTAAAAATTTATTTTTAATTTTTTTCTCTTTATTCACCACACTTTACCACATTTTTTGAAAAATTTTGAATTATTCCTCAGAATTTTTTTCCCGGATAAGTGATTTTTTCTGTGCAACAGACGTGCGAGGCGGTTCCTCTTCAAGATGATTCGTTTTTATCGATCGATTTGCGACTAATCAATTACTGCATCTCAATCGCAGCAACCGATTCCGTTTTTTGTTTGTTGGCGGCGCACATGAATCACGTACGGGAAAAGGTGGAATCAAAAATAAGAAACCGCATCATCACTAGAAAAGCAAAACCACTCCGATACTAACTACTGGCATGACATTTCGAATGTACAGATACAGCGGTGGTGGGATTTATAAATTACATCTCTCGACCGTCACGTCGTATTATTGTATTTTTGTGTACTGACCCCCGACGCCACAACTTGAAAAAAAAGTATCTAAATTAAGAGCACACACAAATGTTTACAAAGGTGACAAATTTAGATTGAAGTCTGACACATGCGAACTATCGAACTATTCGTAAGTGCAAGCAATGCAACAATTAGAATACCACCCCGTGTAAAGCGATTTTAAAACCGCTGCAGTGCGTGTCTAGATATAATGAGATTAACAGACATAAATACAATAATAAAAGACGTTTTGTTGACACGATCTGTGGTAGAAATTTTGTCAAAAGAGGGTGAACAAACAAGCACCACTCCTGGGATAATGTTGCCCCATGGTGTATCTGTCAGACAAGAACTGCTTTAGCTAATTGTATTGATTCAAATACTTATTTAGGTTCTTGTGGTCAACCAATAAAAATGGTTTTATTTCATCTTAAATTGAATTAAAAATCAAATACAAATCAATATTGCTTTGTTGCAGCAACATTGCACGAAATTTCACAAATGTTGCGAGGCACTTCGTGGTGAATTTTCTTTAGGGGAAACTAGTTCAATGCCATTGGATGGAGATGCACAACTAATTTGAGAATGCATATTTGTTCTTAATGGTCGGGACCGTGTAGTTTTAATTACAAATGAAAAAAAAAACACCCACATAACAGGATTTTAGTAAAACATTCTTTGAGACGCTTTGCCAAGGAAAAATGCTTTACAAATAAATATGTACTTCAAAAGCCTAATGGGGTACAACCTATTGCCGGTTTCGCCAATGAGACATGAGTTTTGTTGTTATTGTTTTTAATAATATCTTAGGTGGTGCCGGGAGAATTTGTTTATTTATGAAAGTGACGAAAAAGAAAAATGAAATAAATTTCATTCAGCGGCACAGTTGGTGACAGTTGGCGGTCTATGTCTGCGCGGCTGTGACTTTTAGTGTGGAAATTTGGGGAAACTTTCGAAGGGTGACATCATTTCAAATTTGAATCTGTTAATGCATCCAAACCAATACAAACGGACAGTTAAATTTCTTTTATTTCTTGTATATTTGCTTTGAATAGGTAGTTATTAAAGTTGAATATATCGTGGAATTCGATAAACTTAAAAGATAAAAAAACTGCACTTATTTACCCATAGGGTCCAGAAATTGGGGATTCCGAAATGGCCACATTTTTCATTTTAACAAGGTTGTTTCAGTAATTGTTTTGAAAGGAAACTGGAGGTTTCAAGCACATCTTCTTGCTCCCGGAGACAGCAGACGAATTCCCTAGATAGAACCAACGGTGGCATCTACAGTTCCAGTCAGACCGAACTATTAGTGTTATCTCTATATGAGAGGCTTCGACATATTTGAATCCCAGGTCTATAGGGATCTCCAGTATTGAGCCGGGGTTGTGCAAAAGAGATGGTGGCGGATGAACCCTTAATGGGAAGATCTGGCTACTCGTCCTAGGGGTATAAAAAGGAACAGGTCCTGTTCTAGGTTGGGGGTTGTGCATCGGTGTAGTTCCGAAACAACTAAAAGCCTCGGAAAAGGACGGGCTCACTGTTGACAATCCTGCGAAACGAAAAAAGGGAAACGTCGTTCGTATCTGCGCGTGGAATGTTCGGACCATGAACAGACCACGTGCAGTCGAACAATTAGCGGAGGCCATAGACTGCTATAAGGCAGATATCACTGACATCCAGGAAGTGCGGTGGAATGGGCCGAGGATGAAAAAACGTGACATATACTACGGTGATTGCTAGAGAGAACGAAGCAGAGTCTATTTTGATGAGGATTTGTTATAACCGGCAGACTTCCAAATGAAGTCTTCAGCTTTAGGCATGTCAGTGAATGCCTTATAATAATCCGCATCAATTTCAAATTTGCCAATATTAGCCTGAAATGCGTCAGGCTACCAAAGATGGTGCTATCGTAGTGTTTCTATTAGCTCCTGAACAATATATATGTATGTATGATCATTGTCCTAAGTATGACGTTAAAATTGTTCGAGGTAATTTCAACGTCAAAATAGGAAAGGCGGGCATCTTTGGTCGTACCATTGGAAAGCATAGCCTACACGACACTACGTGTGGAAACGAACTTAGGCTAATTGGCTTTGCTGCGGGACGTAATGTTACTATAGCTAGCACACGGTTTCATCACCTCAACAATCATAAGGGAACTTGGCGGTCATCAGATCAACCAAATTGATCATGTTGCGATCGACGTAAGGCACTCCTCCAGTTTTCTAGAAGACCGAACATTCCAAGCGGCCAACATAGCCAAGGTACACCTACGGATATTTCAAATGCCACAATAACGGGAAAATCCTGTGAGGAGATTTAACATTGAACGGCTGCAATCACAACAAAGCGCCAGAATCTTTACCGATGGCGTATCCCCAAACCTCTCAAGAAGTCCTATGGAGCCAGCATCAAGTGCTGCAGACCAGTGACATCGTTGATGACTTTCACGACCACCGCCACAAAACTGATGAAGAGTGCCGTCAAGCACATGCAGCAAAGCAAGTCTCCCAGGAAGCGGCGTTGCACAGGCGGACGAGAGCGGCTCGTGAGCTCTACGAAAAAAAGAGGACGGAAGAACATCGGCATCCGGAGGAAAACGAAAGAGCACGAGAAGGGCGATCGAAGAATTAGAGAGGTGCTACTCCAGGAACAATATTCGTAAGTTTTACCAAAAGGTAAAAAGAACCTGTCAAGGCAACAAAACCCGACCAGAGACCTACATACATATATGCCTAAATCACAATATCGCGTGCGTGCTTGCGTCCGTTGACAGATTGTGTAGAAACAACAGGCTCTTATGGGGTAACACGAAATGCGACCTCACCCTTTGATCGTCGTTATATCGTAAATATGGTAAACGCTACTACAACGTCCAGTATTATCTAAGTATTATATTAGAACAGAAGCAGCAAAAATTGATTTAGTTGTCAATGAGGCAAAACCAAGTATATGCTTTCAACAAGAAGGGACACACAACATAGACGAATCGGACAAAAAGGCTCCGCTACAAACTCTGACAACATCATTACATTAGAAATCAAACGAAGAGTTACACTTGCCAATCGCTGTTTCTTTGGTCTAAGAAAGCAATTCAGTAACAAGGTCAAGGTCAAGGTCAAGAAACAGTACGGAGACTCTATATAAGACCCTATATCGCACAGAGGTATGGACGTTAACAAAAGCGGATGAAGATATCCTTGGTCGTGTTGAACGTAGAATTCTTCGGATGATTTTCGCTCCCGTTTGCGTTGACGGGATTTAGAGGAGGAGATTTAAAATCGAATTCAACGAGCTGTGCGACATCGACCTGGTCAGAAAAGTACGCATCAGTCGTCTAAGATGACTCAACCAACTTGGAGTGCCCAACTGCAAGTAATAACTACAGATCGCGCTAACTGGATAGGCTAGTTGGTTGAGGCCCAGGTCCACCCGGACTGTAGCGCCACCTAAGTAAGTAAGTATGAGTTCGTGGAGCGTATAGAACTAATCCAAGATTAGGACCTTTAAGCAATTCAACACAAAACAAGAGAAAAAAACTAATATTCAAACGACCTTTTGATTCATTGATTGTTGCGATTTCATGATGAGAGCGCGTCTGTAAATTGTTGGCACAATTAGCCAAATGAAAGCATAAGTATTTCAAGTAAAGTGACCCAGATTTCACATCACGAAAGTTGTAAATATCTAATATGTAAATATTTTCAATAAATTTGTATTAAAAGTTCAAGAGCGATCAAAGTGTTAAATAAACTTACGTATGTTTGTTATTGAAAATAAAATTATTGCGACAGTGGTTCACTAATTCTATTCATGTCCTCATTAATTGTGCAATTGCTGCATGAGAGAAAAACAAAATTTTGACCGGGTGCAATTTCAGGAAAACTACAAACGGCGCCAAACCCAACTCTGCAACGCTCTTTAGCTTTGATTTGTAAAAATAGTTTTTAGTCGACTAAAATTAAGTACATATGTACATCCGTTGAATTGTTGAATTTACCGACAAATACTAATGGCAACCTAAGGTCTCTGAAGGGCCACAAAGCAGCTGCAGGTGATTTCTATTTATCACCTGAACAAAAAAAAAATGTACCTTTGCTCTTGATGGTGTTGACTGACAGTTTACCTTGAAATGTCCACATCCTGAAATCTATTTGTTTTTTCAGATTTAAAGTGATTGATTGACAATGTTGTTGTCTTGTTGGCTGCTTATAGAAAATTTACTCATTTCCCAAATATTACACATTGGTTTTCGGCTGTGTCATGTTTAGTCTTTCAAAATACGTAGAATTATTTTTTTTTCATTTTTCTATTAAAAATATATTAACATTCGATTCAACCAACTGGGGCTAATTATATTTTTGCTTATTTTTTTTGGCTTTCAAATTTCCAACAAGTGATAGTTTTTTGGTTGGCGTCCAATTCGTGTGTGTCTATTGCATTCAGATTTTGGTTACAAACAAATTACAAAATGCAAATGAAAAACGATATGAAATTGTTTATGAAGTATAAAACCCAAGAGTCTTTGAAGTGTGGCAATATTGAAAACAAATATAAATTGTTAAAACGTCTAATTTACATTTGCACGTATGCATAAGTTATTTACAAGTGCTCGGAGGCACAGGACCTTAAGACATAACGATTTGGTATTACATATATGTAAAATAATAATTTATGACTAGGCAGTTAAATATTTGCATGGTTGAAATGCTTGTAAAGGTCTTATTTTTTTTTTTGTGGTAACAATAGTATAATCAAGCACCAAAATGGATAATGTATTGTCCGGTATTGTCAATGAAGGTATTGTCAAGAGAGAGATAATTTTCTATGGCCAATACAAATAGACGTTCCTGCATTTAAAACAATCCAATCTTTGAAAAGAATGCCATATATATCATTGTGCAATCAATACGTATGTAGATGGGTATTTCGATAGTTGCCTTAGGGTTCTAAAAAACTCAACAGAGTGGTTTAACAGAAAGAGAGGTCAAATAAAACTTACACATATCTATATTCATATACTGTTCGTCGATAAGGGTTCCACACCAAGCCTCTGAAAACTATTCTCCTACAAATATACCAATAATATATAGGCACTCAAGTACCTATTAGTATCAAATCAAAAATAGTAGAATATCGTCATTATGAGCTTGGCTTAACAGAAACCACGTACTACTTGTCATAAACATCTTATTAAGCCAGAAATTATTGGTAGATCACCTTAAGAGAAACTAATTCCGAATGTTCACGCTTCCTTTTTGCAGGAGTCCAACACCAGATTAAGCAGATAGTCAACTTTCCATCCCCTGGCCGCTAAAACCCGCAAATGGACGGAGCCTAAGTCCTCTCCCATTCCCTATCCGTGAATGAATATGAATAATATATTAAATTCATCATTGAATTTCCATTAGTGTGAGCTAAGTTTTGCATATATGATAATGTTCGAGAACTGAGAGATGAATTTTCTTTTGTTTTTTTTCCGTGAAATTTACCCCAAGAATGCCAAAAATTCAGCTCTACAGTATTTTTGTTCATGTCAATTGATTTATCTTATTGCACTGGATTCAGAGGTGCAAATAGATATTGTCATACTCCTTTCATTTAAGAGTTATAGAACTTTAAAATTCCAATTTTGAATAATAACGAATAACATAAAAAAAAATCCCCTGGTGGTAATTTGTTGACACTAAGATGGCTATGCCCATGATTTTGCCCATTCGCGAAAGAATTTGTGCGTGAGCTCCCATTTGATTTGCATGCGTTTACATAATGAGTTATGGGTAAAATCAGCAGTTTTCTGATGCTTTTTAGCTTGGGGGTATAAAGAGGGACCCAATCTTGGTTGATTATCTGTCCAATATAGAATCCGATATCAAAATCTTTCCATAAAGATGAGAACGGGGCTGTACAATATACAGCAGAAGCTAACCTGTCTAGATGGAATAATCATAGGAATTGTCAGAATATTTATGAACGTCAAATGATTTGATGCGGATTTAGAAGGACAAAAAACGAATAATTTCATGAAGTAGTTTATAAAAACCACAGAAAGGTTCAGGATGTCAAGAACTTAGTCGGTAGATTCGTTTATACCCAGTTCGTCCGCAATATCGGTACCTTCAATATCATTTTGCTCCGTTATCCACAAGAGCTTTATTTTATTTATGAATAAATGCTTGCTAAGCGTTATTCGTAACAGTTCCCGACAATTTTGAAGCAACTCAGGACATCAAAAACCGCTTGATTATCCGAAAAATTGCTTATGGATGTGCCCTTCATTTCAGGTTGATGTTCTCGAGACTCTGGGATTTTCTTAGCTAGCTAGCTAGAAAAATGCAAAAATGACTAAATCTCAAAAAAAAAATCTCGAAAACAAAATTTCTATCGAGATTTTTAACACTTCTCCAGTTTACCGCGAAAACAGCTCGGAAATGTAGCTCTGAAATTTTTTATTGAAAATAATAAAGGTTAAACGCAAAAACGAAACACACACAAGTGTGTGATCTTATTTCCCACCTAACCAATGTACATAGGCGCCTGCCTACCAAATTGCTATGGCGATCGTTAAGGAGCAGCGAAGCGGAGCGAGGGGTGAAGTAATTTGATTATCTTTCCAAAAGTTGTGGACTAGTA
This sequence comes from Xylota sylvarum, assembly GCA_905220385.1. Lineage (NCBI taxonomy): Eukaryota > Metazoa > Arthropoda > Insecta > Diptera > Syrphidae > Xylota > Xylota sylvarum. Next base: position 41,505,184 of record LR999959.1, read on the forward strand.
TCCCATCTTCGACAAATAAATTCCGGACTTATGTCCCAACGGGGTGGAACATACATGTACATATATATGTATGTCCATAACTCATTTGCGGGCTTCTTTTTCACTAAAGTGGGACTTATGTCTTCACCAACATACAATAGACACTGACAAATTTATACTGCACTAATAATATCATTAATAAAGATGATAAGAAACAAAGGGCCCTAGTGGCTACTTTGGGGAATTAAATGACCTAGATTAAGAACAGTCTATCTGTATCCTTTGCGTTCTGCCAGTAAGAAATGAAGAGATCCAGCTCAGCATCTCAAAATGAAAACCGAATTCCTTGATTTAAGGAATTGAAAGCTTTACTAAAATTGGTATGCTTTGTATCAACCTCGTATTTATTTTCCATCGCATTAATGACATACGATGATAAATATCTCAAATTAGTGATTGATTTCGAACATTTTAGGAATAACCGAGAGTTTAGAAATACATCCAGACTTAAATATAGGAATAAGAAAAGACATTTTTCATTTTTCAAGAAAGACTCTTAGAGACAAGGAAAGATTAAAAATAGTGAGAAAAAGGATAAAAAGCGAATCACAGCAGTTCTTTAGGATGATAGGTGGTATACCATCAGCCAGGTGGTGGTAACTAAAAAAATATCAAATACCTACAGACGATGAAAAAAATGTCTACCTCTCCCTTACACTCTCGTAAAATTTCCCCTACAAAACCTCCACCGTGAATTTTTCAAGGAAATTGTGGATGTGGAGCTCATTTCGGTTCTAAAAAGCTATTCCCGTTAAATGAAAAACAATATTTTGTAATGTCTACGTTACCTAATTATTTCTACCAAACTTTAGAAGTACAATACCGAGCAAAAAAAAAAATACAAACAATCACATAAACGAAATTTTTTTTTTGCTTGGTACTGTATGTAAACTGAAAGAAATTTTTGAAAAATAAACTAAAAAAAACAACACTATAAAAAGAGTGAACATTTTAATAATAGAATCATCTTTGGAATATTTAGTTTGCTTTTATATACATATATGCGAAAAAACACAAATAAATAAAAATTAACTAAGCCTGTGAAGTACCTACGTTTTCGGCATATTTTGAAAATCTGTCCTTATTTCCCTACGCGATCATTTTTGAAATTACCTAAATGTAGGGATTTTCCCCTACAGTTACCATCACTGCATCAGCCCGAGATTACCTTATCATAATTTAATTGAAGTAAACCTATTCACAACACCACTCGAAGAATAGAAATTAACATCAGAGCTTGAATAGACTGATTCAAAGAATTTGGCGAATAATTCAACTATACTGTTTTATTTTTATACCTTATCCTACGGGTATATTAAGTTTGACTGTTAGTTTGTAATATAGAGAAATAATCGAGATAGACCCTATAAAGTGTACATATGTATGTATAAATTCGTGATCAGCATCAATAGCTAAATCGATTGAGCGATGACCGTCCGTCTGTCCGTCCGTATGTCACCGCTTTTTGGGCCTTAAATTTTGAGCCATGAAATTTTATATCTGGGCTTCTCAGAAAAAGGTACAGTACAAGTGTAAAATTTTTTTAAATCCGCTCACTGCCACGCCCACATTTTCATAACTTCACTAAATTATATGAAACCGAAAAATTTTGTTAAGACAAAATATTTAGGCGTTTAGATTCCCTACAATTCACCCATACGAAAGTTTTGGTCTCGCCCACTTTTTGGGACCGATTTTGACGAAATCTCCGTTCGTATGTCAGCGGTTTTTGGGCCTTAAATTTTGTGCTAGGACGATGAAATTTCATATCTGGGCTTCTGAGAAAAAGATACAGTAAAAGCGTAATTTTTTTTTAAATCCGACCACTGCCACGCCCACTTTTTCATAACTTCACTAAATTATATGAAACCGAAAAATTGTGTTAAGACAAAATATTTAGGCATTTAGATTCTCTACAATTCACCCATACGAAAGTTTTGGCCACGCCCACTTTTTGGGAGCGTTTTCATAAAAAAACTAATTTTGATGAAATCGTCCGTTCGTACAGTGGTGGCCATATAATTAAGGACAAGCAACTTTTACTAGCAGATGTTTTGTATTTTTATGGTTTTAATTATTTTTTTGTACTGAAGATCAACGTTTTGTTTTGTAATTGTAGTAAAAATATATAAACTAATTAGAAATTCAAATTAAAGCTAAAAAAAACAACATCTAATTCATAAAAAAGAATTAAATTAATTAAGATTTGGATTCTTTTATTGTGATTAAAATTTTTTGAGTAATGCTTCCAGAACAAGTCCAATTAACTTCAGGTATTATTCCTTCATTAATATTTAGTCGGAAAGCCTTTGAATCGAAGTACCGCTTTGCATCTTCTTGGAAAGCTCTCTACTAAATGCTGACATCGTTCGAAGGGAATGTCATTCCAAATATTCTTCACGTTTTCGAAGACTTCGTCTGCATTTTTATTTTGTCGTGTTTCCAAACCCCTTTCTACGTGTTCCCAGAGATTTTCTATGGGATTCAGGTCAGGACTTTGGGCGGGCCAATCGAAAACATTAATGTTTTCGATTGAAAACCACTGGTTTACGCTCCGAGTAGTGTGTTTTGGATCGTTGTCTTGCATAGAAATGAACGACTAGGGCACGTTTTAATTAGCAAATAGGTTCATTATGTCACTTAAGATGCTTTTGTTCATAACCTGATCCATGCGCCCATTAATCCTGTAAATTGGACCGACACCAAACCAGGAGAACGAACCCCAGACCATAATATTACCTCCACCATGCTTTACGGTTTTTAAAGTGCAGCGAGGATGGTGTTCCATGTTTGGCGGCCGCCTCACATAATTTTTGCCGTCTGAGCTAAACAGTTTGAATTTGGATCCATCGCTCTAAAGCACTTGTTTCCAAAATTCAAGGTGTTTTGCACTGTGTTCTTTAGCAAACAGAACTCGATGTTTTATGTTTTTTTTTTTAAACATGTGGTTTTTTCGGGTAATGCATCCACGAAGTCCGTTGTCAAGGAGTCGTCGTCTAATGGTCCGAGTTGACACATATTGGTGCACATGTCCCGCTACTTCCTTCTTAATCTGCACAGAGCTCAGAAAAGGTTCACTTTGCTTAAATTGCAGATAACACGATCTTCTCTTGCAGTGGGTTTCTTTGGACTTTTGGTGTTTTCAATGGTTTCATTTTCTTCGTAATGCTTAATGATATTGTGTACCATGGTTCTGGACCAAAAAGTGTCTTTTGCAATCAATCTTATCGATTTTTTTTCCTTACAGTACTTCACAATGGTTATTTTGCGCAGTTCGGGGGTACAACTTTTTTTCCGACCCATATCTGGAAACATTAAATTCCTCATCTTGCGGAATGTTAACTGTGCACTTACCATCAATTTCCGTATTTTTTGGATTTTCTTTTTTGCACTAAAATTATTAAAACTATAAGTGTCCTTAATTATGTGACCAGCCGTAATATCCTCGAAATTGCAAATGACACACTACAAACTTTTTTTTAACTGTTACGTTCATGATCTCAGCGCAAAAAAAACCGTGTGCCACTTGACGAGGATCGTAGTTTACCGTTACCGTTAAGATTACATGCGTAAGCAAGTTGATGTCGATGAAAACCACAAACAAAATCATGGTTTACCATTATAGTAATAGTGTCCTTAATTATATGACCACCGCTGTATTTCAGCGGTTTTTGGGCCTTAAATTTTGAGCTACGACGATGAAATTTCATATCTGGGCTTCTGAGAAAAAGATACAGTAAAAGTGTAATTTTTTTTTAAATCCGACCACTGCCACGCTCACTTTTATATAAATTCACTAAATTATATGAAATATAACATTTCGTTAAGACAAAATATTTAGGCATTTAGATTCCCTACAATTCACTCATACAAAAGTTTTGGCCACGCCCACTTTTTGGGGGCGTGTTCATCAAAAAACCGATTTTGATGAAATTTTACATGTAAAATCCAAAAGTTGATAACGGTTTTTTGTAGTAAGGTCAAAAACAAGCATTTTTTACTATGGGGGGTGGGGTCTATCTCGCACCGTTTAGGAGGTAGGGGGAATTTAAAAAAAAAAGACGTATAATGAAAAAAAAAATTTATTAAAAAACAACGCCAACACTTAAAATGAAGTACTGTACCGGTTTTGAAAGCTAGAAACCTGTTCCTTAATCCTAAATTTAAAATAAATTATTTATGTCAATAGTTTTTGATAAATTCGCATGCAAACTCAAAATTTTGATAAAAAAAAATGAAAAAAAAAAGTTTAGACCAATTTTTTTGAAAACTGTGAAATGAACTGCTAAATTGGCTTTTTGTGGTCAATGCTTATATCAATTCTGAATCGAACACAAAAAACCGAATGGTTTTATGTCTTCTAGTTTTTGAGAAAATTGAAAATTACTAAAACTACTTTCTTATGAAATTTTTGTTTTTTGGTATTTACGGTGATATCACTTTGAGGATTAATGTTGATGATAGGTTTATCTTTGTAAGTAAAGTACAACATTTAGCGTTACACAGAATGTACCATGAGGAGGTAGACTTGCATTGAATTCCGCGTCCCAGTCAGTCAATTTGTGAATATCAATAACTACACGCTTTCTTACATGTGTATGAAAAAAAACAACGGTACAAAAGTCAAACGTCTGTTCGGTTATATTTTGGCATCATTATTAAGTGCATTACATATTGCATAAGTACAAACATACATATTACGCAAAGTAAATAATTTGCTGCAACATTCGAACAGGTAAATTTTCTGTAATGCGAATCAGCAAAAATTTGTCATTAATGTGAACTTTGTAATTTTGGGATGAGTACTGTAGATGAAGAGTATTTATGACATAGGCGCCTGTGAGAGCGGAGCAACGAAGTTGCCTGAGCGGGTCCTGTCGCATGCGAAAAGCGAGTTTAAATCCCTTAATCCCGCATAGTGGTCCACGCCAAATTTCAGCGTTCGGTCCTATTTTACTTTGACAAAGTGAAATAAAGCCGACTCGGCCTTATTACAGTTTGAATTTATACACGCATTTCCAACTATTATTTTCTCAAACTCCTCATAGTAAAAGTTTTCGGGCGTCCCATTTAAAGTAGCATTAGACCAATTTGGTTTTATGTGACTTACATATATACATAAACAGGTGCGAGGTTGGCTGTATGCACAGTTTCTTTATATCCAAGTAACTTTGCATATACCAACCTTGCACCTACCCCAAATCAAACAGTGACCCCAAGCAGGGGGGTTCTAGGGGGGCAGCATGCCCCATACATAAACCCAAATTGGTCTAATGTCTCTTTATCTAAGTCGAAACATTTGCTTCGGCCTTATTTCACAAACAATGTTCGGCTTTATTTCACTTTATGGAAGTGAAATAAGGCCATATTTCAAAAGTTGGCTTTATTTCGCCTTCATAATGTTAAATAAAGCCGAATTTTGAAATTCACGGCACCGTCAAAGAAATAAAACAAAAATAATAATTTTCTCAAAAACTAGAAAACATAAAACCATTTGGTTTTTTGTGTTCGATTCAGAATTGATATAAGTATTGACCACAAAAAGCCAATTTTGAAAAAAATTGGTCTGAACTTTTTTTTTAATTTTTTTTATCAAAATTTCGAGTTTGCATGCGAATTTATCAAAAACTATTAACACAAATAATTTATTTCAAATTTAGGATTAAAGAACAGGTCTCTGACTTTGAAAACCGGTATAGTACTTCATTGTAAGTGTTGCCGTTATTTTTTAATATTTCTTTTTTCCTTTTAAGTAATTTTTTTCTAAAATTCCCCCTACCTCCTAAACGGGGCGAGATAGACCCCCCTCTCCCGTAGTAAAAAAATGCTTGTTTTTGACCCCTCTACAAAAAACCGTTATCAATTTTTGGCGCCAAAGTTATCGTACTCTTGCCCAAAATGTAATTTGGCCGCGCCCACTTTATAGTAAGGAGGATAGGGTATCATACGATCCGATCCAGACGGATTGTAGCTTTTCTGTATGTTTTATACTAGCATTGTTTTATTTTCACCCATGATAGCCAACGGTAATTTCTTTGGCTGTTTCTCGGCTATTTCTTCAGCGATTGGACTTAAAATATATAAATAAGAAATATACATAAAAAAACATTTTTTTTTAATTTGCAGATAACATCTATTAAAAGTTATGGGGAGTGTCACGCCAACTGAACTAAGCTTCATGTATAAGGGAATAGGTGAATTTTCATACCTATCGTTTCAGACTATTGACTTTAATTATTTTCCTTGAACTTCAATCCTGAATAATTTATAATCGTTCAGCATAAAGGTGAAAGTACGTACAACCAAGTCATGCACTTTATTTAAGTGAGGAATCTGTTTCTGTTCATGGCAGCTTGAATGATTTCCTTTTTAGTACAAGAGGAACTAACTTATCGAAGCCATCAATATTTCAATATTTTAATGAAACGTTTATACATAGGGTAAAGCAAACTATTATTGGTACCCTTCCAATGATTGGTATGTGAACTTAAAATAATTTTAAAACGTATTTTTTGTGGATTTTACCTAAATTTTCTTTTCAAAATTGTTCCTGTTACATATTTAGTCTATCTGGCAGTATCAAATTATTTCCTTTTTTGGTCCTAGATATATTCTAATCTAAGAGAACTAAATTCATAACTCCAGTCAATGATAATAAAAAAAGTTATTGAGCTCAGTTAAAATCACATAAGACACATTTATAATATAATTCTGAGCATGTTTTATTTGCAAAATTAATATTTTTAATATGCACGTCATAAATAAAACATACAGAAAAGCTGCAATCCGTCTGGAACGGATCCTATGATACCCTATCCTCCATCCTATCGAGCCCCTATAAAGTGGGCGTGGCCGTATTGCATTTTCTTTACTGAATTACGATGATAACTTCGAACGTTTGAGGATGTTACATGTAAAATTTCATCAAAATTGTTTTTTTTTAATGAAAACGCCCCAAAAAGTAGGCGTGGCCATGGGAATCTGAATACCTAAATATTTGGTTTTAACAAAATTTTTCGGTTTCATATAATTTAGTGAAGTGGGCGGATTTCAAAAATGTTTACAGTTGTACTGCTTCTCCTTCTCAAAAGCCCAGATATGTAGTTTCATCCTGCTAGCTCAAAATTTAAGGCAAGACGGACAGACGGCCGGACATGGCTCAATCGTTTTCGCTATTGATACTAATCATGAAAATATGTATATACTTTATAGGGTCTATCTCGATTATTTCTCTATGTTACAAACTATGCATCCAACTTAATATACCCTTAGGATAGGGTATAAAAATTTACTCTAAGGACGAACATAGCTAACGATAAAATATATAGAAGCATGCAGTACAAGATTAGTGCTAATGTAGATACAAATTTATTCAACACCAGAGGCAGAGCAATGTAATTTCTTTGCAGTGAACAAATATCTCACGTCCACAATCTTCGGCAGAATTATATCGGTCCAATGTTGTAAACATTGTAGAATCGGCAATCAGTTCAGTCGAAGATATTCCGTAGTGAAGCCATGTTTCAACTATGATAAAAACATCGTAGTTCAGATGACTCGAATTTAGAAACGGGTCCAGATGGTGGACGGAGACGGAAACGACTGTTTCTGTCGCTGACATCTTAAGGTCTTGTACTTGAAAAGTAATAGAATATGTACTGGGCAGTATTGCAGTAACCTGTAAACTTGAAATGAAGTAGGTGACAAAATACTGGTACTTGCTGATTTCTAAATACCAGTACAGTGTATTTACATACATATGTACTTGTGTTTTCTAAGTGCAAGCATAAGTAGCGTGCACTGCATAATGAATGCTACCGAAACTAAAAAGTATCAGCTCTGACTGGGTGTAACCTTGAACTTGAATTTTTCAAAATCTACGCCTTCTCTTTTGCAATTTGGTGGCACAGCAAATTGGTTATCACTGGCTTTTGAACTTTGCTAGACATTTTCGTATGCTAATAAAATGCAGTTTCAGCTTGTTTTAGATCATAAGTACTAAAGCCAATAACAGGTAAAACATTAACAAATACTTAGTTGTTTACCTTTTGCTAATTTTCTTGCATAAAACTTTGTGTATCTGAAGTTCTCGCATACAATGCTTTGACATACAACTAATTCTGCTCTGACAAAGAAGCAGACAATTAAGAAAACAGTAAGTACGTTCATATCTACCGTATTTGAGATAGAAGTAGAAATAAAAACCGTTGATATAATTTGATTAAACGGTCATCATTCGACTAGCGTTTAGACTTGATAGCAAAATAAACAGCTGCACAAAACACACACTGATTATTAATAAGCAGACACATATTATTTGGAAGTATAGGTTATAAAAAAATCTTATGCCAGGAAACTAAGCTTGAGAGCACAATTATAAACAGTAAGTACGTTCATATCTACCGTATTTGAGATAGAAGTAGAAATAAAAACCGTTGATATAATTTGATTAAACGGTCATCATTCGACTAGCGTTTAGACTTGATAGCAAAATAAACAGCTGCACAAAACACACACTGATTATTAATAAGCAGACACATATTATTTGGAAGTATAGGTTATAAAAAAATCTTATGCCAGGAAACTAAGCTTGAGAGCACAATTATTATCAGAAGGCTTATTATTTCTTATCCATAGCACATATTTGCATTTGCAATTAAAGAATGGAAATAGTACAAGAGTAGTTCACACATCTCTGAACTAAGTGCATAAACTAAGTACGTAATATAAAGTTCTCATATAACACTAGGCGTAAGCTAAACATTTGTATTTCAGTGGTCTTATTCAGCCTGATTTCACAAAGCGACAATAACTTTTAAAATCTTTTGCATTCCCATTTAACAAATAAATGTGGAATACGGAAACCAGTTTCATAAAAGATATTGCAATGGAAAATTCGTCAATAAAACGCTTTTGAAACTTGATGCACTTATCTGTTAATCACTGCATTTTCATTATTATTTACTTCAATTACATAGCACACTTACTTTATTTGAATATTATTGCATTAAAACTTATAAACGGCAACTGCATCATTTTATTTTTTATGAATAATCTCAAGACAGTGGTTTAAAACTTTATAAAACACATTCAATTAAATCACTAACAAACTCATTATTAGATCTGACCATAATTTCATTAATTAATGAAAATAAGAAGTTGACACTACAATGTATCGAATTAGTACCTATTGTTATTTTACGCACATTAACCACAACTCTCTCTTGCTCTGTCACTTAAACTACGACCGATATTTTCTCGCCCGCGAGTAATCCACCTATTGGATATAAATGAGGATAAATTTCCACGAATTTCCTAATATTCATTATCTTTGGTTGCGCGTTCGAACACAAAACTCAACCTATCCACCGAAAACTTTCCAAGGTTCTGTACAAGTGTCTGCGCGCCGGGTTACACACATCCGCACCAACTACTGGTATCCTCCACCATCGCCGACCGACTTCAAGTGATTCAATGTATCCGTATACTTTATTATTACCTCATCTAACCAAACTCAGTAGAGACTTGTTAGTAAGCGCATAATATCAGTTGTCGTAGCACACAAACAGCAGTGCTACGATAGTAGTTCCAGTGGCAATTGGAACAGCCGGCACACAAGACAATGTCCCAAAGTCGTTCAGTGGCCAACACAAATCACCCGAGAGGCCGAGAGATAGCAAACCATCGCAGTCTTTGTCGTCGTCATCACAGTTGTCCGGTCCAAGTTGATTGAAGTCGATATTATATTTGTGGCGAAAGGAAAATCCAAAATCCAAACCAAACTAAATATGTAAGTACATATGTATAACTGATCGACCTCCATGTGCCGGCGCCGGGTCGCGAATCCAAAAAAAGGAGGAATAAGGGGGCTTGAAGTTCGGTGCAGAAATTTTCATCTTTCCCAATACGATACTTATAGTAAAGTCGGTAGCAATAGACTACAGCGAACGGTGGTAGTTGTGCTGTTGCTACTATTGTGGTGTTGACGTTTAAGGAGGTGGTTGTGGTTTCAATTTTTTAGTTTACCAGGGATCATTTCGGTCTGCTAATACTGACTTACCCAAGCAAGTTGCTACCGGTGATGGAAGAAACATTCTATGTATTACGTGTTATGACCAAAACGAAATATCGTTGCAAATAGATTGATTGCACGCGGCTAATTGAGAGAAAAGTTCTCTGCCGTCAAAATAGCGAGTATGGTCAATATAAGATTTTGAAAATGCTAATAAAATGAGTTTCAGTGAATTATTGAGAATTGTGGGAGAAGAAGGTGGTCTCCAATATAGTATGGATTCAATAATGTTAACATGCAATAATGATTAAGATGTTGGAATTGTCAATGAAAATAAATTTATCGCTGCTTGATGAAATGATCCATTGCACTTACAATCCCACTATCCACAAGGAATTTAAATTAATTTATTTATTGGTTGAATTCTCTATTTTGTAATATCAAAAGACCAAAAGAATTTCGCAATATACAGTGTGGGACATCTGTTGGTTTCTTTTTGAATCATATATTATTTTGCGCTCAAAAAATTTGGTGATGTTGCTTGGACGGCACGGAACTGCGATTTAAAGCCGTTGGACTTTTTTTTGTGGGTGACATTGAAGATCGATGCTATGCGAACAATCCAGAGACGCAGGTTCAGGCACTAAAGAACAATATTGGTCAAGCTATTCGTGAAATAGGCGCCGAAACCATAGAAAATGTATTGAAAAATTCGGTTGACAGGATGGTCTACTGCCAAGCCAGTCGAAGTAGTCATTTGAATAAAATAATATTCCATAATTAATCAATAGATGTATTATTAATAAAGCAACAATCGTTGAAAAATGTCGAAGTGTGTTTTTTTCATAGCCTTTTTAAAAGGCCAACCAACAAATGGCCCTCCGTATATATTACAACGTAGAATATATCAGATATATTCGAGATCTTACAGAAGTTGATTGCAAACTTTCGAATTGAGCCAGGTGAAGTTAGTCTTGAGATTAAGGGTGGAGGAAGAAGTCAAGGCAATTAAGTTTAATATCAAAAATAAATCCAATTTGATAAGCGACCATATAGAATCAGCAAAACTTAGTTGGAAAGACGAAAGCTACAAAATTTTAAATCGATTCCACAAGCAAGTACAATAAAGGGGTCATCCCATGATATAATACAGATCGACAAAGAAGTCAAAGTATCTGCATATAGGTAGGATCTGAATAAAATTGAGCTACTGGTGAACAGTAGCTGGTCAAGATAAAAATTTAGTTTTTTAATGTTCTGTGACATACAGCTTTACTAAATCCTCTGGTTTTACTATATGCTATGATTTGGTTGACGATTGTTATCATATTTTAATTGCCGAGTCTACCTACTAACAACAGACAACACATGAGGTGAATTAAAGCAATCAATGTCGATTCTAGGCAAAGGTCATTATTGTAGTCATTATTCATGGAAGTTCTTTTCGATATTCTTCGAAGACCTGCTTCTGTTTACTTACAATGTGGTCTATCCCCCGGACACATGCGCAACTTATGTTATGAAAGAAGAGCGTCCTTAAAATATAATTAAAAACAAAACTTCTTACACCTCATTACAAAACTTCTTGTAAATCAATGACTTTGAACTTCAAAGGAATTTTTTCCTCGTGTAAAGTATTGAATCCATGGTATAACCATAAAACCTAAACCAATAGCAACTCTATGCCATTCGTTATCAATATCCTCGTTTATTACAGGATACCACACCTCAACAATTACGCCATCAGGGAAGCAATTAAAAAAACTTTTAACGAACGTTACTTGGGTTTGATAATTGCTAAGAAGCATTTCACTTTGACGTAGTCGTTTACCCTACCTTAGGGATCATTATTTCGCATTTTAAGCAGATTAGATGTCAAGGTCTCAAGTCAGTCAGTTTGTACATATATTGCAATGTTTCCTGGTAGTAAAAATCGAAATTAGAAATGACATGTACGATTCTTAATCCTTTATTACGAAAGTGATATGAGTAAATGTCACGCAAACAGTCAGTTCTATTACTTAGTTGAAGAGATTCTTCTTTCCTATTGACACATGTCACGCAGAAGTCACTTAAAACTTCAGTATAGAATTAGGAGTGTCAATTGGGTATTTAACTAACAATATTGTTCACATCAGAATCAATGGGCATTCACTCAAGACTTGCCTCTTACTCTAAGATGATAGATAAATTATTATCTTATTTTCATTTAAGGCAATTCGTTAGAACGTGACTGAAATCTATAAAACTATAAGGGGCACGCACTAAGATATTTAGGCTAAGTCTCCGTTTGGTTTGTTAAGGTTGCAATTTAATTTGAAAGTGATTTTTTATTTACTGAGAGATAATTATACAATTAAATAGTTCTGAAGAAGAATTTAAATTTTGGTTCTCAATTATATTAAGTGTTGGAACATTTATAACGATAAGTTTGATTATTTCCAATTGCTTTTTATCTCTAAGCGAATGAATACTGATTTCTCATGTGGTCAATTTTTGAACTAGATTTGCTACTTAGTTTTCCAAAAGGAAAGCCAAGTAATGAATGGTTGTTTTAAGCCTAATCTGTAGGACTTTTTGAATTCGAAGTGATCGAACAAGTGAAACACGTACGCTTGATGTTGTCCAGTTTTACCTGACACTGGCTGCGAAAAGTTCTAGGATAAATTGATTACCGTGCATTCATGATATTTTTACTTGCACGTATACCTATAGGGCAAGTATTGGTTTCGTGAAAAATTTCGAACTCGAGATTTTAACCAAACTTGACATTACTATGATAGAGAAGTCCAAAAAAAGTGGGTCTGGCTGTCTATTCGACTGCAGCCTAAACGGCTAAACGGATTTGCTTCAAACTTCTGGGGTCTGTGGGATAATCCTTAGAGGCGAAATTGGAATTTTCATTCTAGCCTCAAAATTAAGAGTACTTTACTTAAGGGCGATTTCACTAAAAATGGATTTTCGGCGAAAACGGCGAAAGGGATATGTGAGTTAGTTTGGGTATTTGCTATTAGGTGGCATACCCCGTTTTGCGCGAAAAATGCGTATAACGGTAATTTTAGAAATTGGCTGTTTCTCGGCTATTTCTTCAGCGATTGAGCTTAAAATTAATATCTGAGGTGGGTATGACAAAGGCAAAGATATGACGTACCAAGTTCTGGAACTGCCACGTCCACTTTTCAAAAATGTACTTTTTTTAAAAATTTTTACTAAAAATCGAAAAATTTGTTAAAACGAATTAATAGTCCTTGAAGTTTTCTATAATTCAGTTGAACACCATACATAAACTTTGAATTTCAGTGCCTATAAAATAAGGTGCAAGTATGTACGACCCAGTCGTGCACTTTATTTATTTAGCTATAAAAAATTGATGAAATTTAGACATTTGTCTACGGAGAGTATCAGCTACTCTAAATATGAGTAGAAAGGTGATGAGAGATGACAAAGATCTCCCCAACAGAGGAGAAACATGAGAACAGCAAAGACAGCTTCTACGAGCTCCTGGACAAGACGTATGAGCTATGGGCAATTTTAAAGTAAAGGTAGGAAGGGAGGGCCACTTTGGTAGCACTGTCGGAAAGCATAGTCTTCACGACACCACCTTTGAAAATGGATTCAGGCTAATCGACTTTGCAGTGGGGTAACATCTTGTCGTAGCTAGAATGCAGTATTCGCAAAAGAACATAGAGATTTCCTGATCAGTCAACTGTCAACCAGATTGATTACATTCCAATCGACGCAAGACAGTCTTCCAGTATGATGGATGTCCAAGCGTTCAGAGGAGCGAACATCAACTCCACTAACTTGTTGTAGCCAAGATACGGATGCGGATATCCAGAACATCGCAAAGACAAGGATGTACTGAGAGGACGGCTACTATCGCAAGACATCGTCAGAGACTTTTTCAATCGAGTGCCCCTTAATCTCTAAAGGGCTCCTATACTGCCAGTATCAAGAACTGAAGACCAGTGACTACACTACCAAAAAGCCATCAGTGATGCCGCGTCTGACGTGCTGGGTTTCTCTCATCCAACATAAGAAAGAGATGCTATTGCAGGAATGAGGTTTCGTAAGTTTTACCAGAAGGTAAAAAGAACATATCAAGGCTGCAAAGTCCGAACTGAAACCTGCATGGATGAACAAAGAAACCTAGTAGTAGAATCATAGTCGATGTTGAGGATATGGAAAGATCACTTCTGCAGGCAGAATGAAATCCTATTTGGACGATGATAACCAACATTTTCGTCCACACGACCTGGATAAAGTTAAGATAGCGATATCTAAGCTGAAGTCCAATAAACCTGTTGAAACCGATGGGCTGACTGCCGAGCTATTCAAAGCAGCGGGGGATAACTTGGAAAGGAGCATGTACCAACCCATTTGTAAAATATGATCGGAAGTATGCCCGATGAATGGAACTTCAGCATTGTTTGCCCGATCCTCAAGAAGGGAGACACTCTAAACTGCTAACTATAGAGGAATAAGTATCTTCAACATCGTCTACAGGCTAGGCAAGTCCACTATCGACCGAATTTTCACACTACGGCAGATCTTGGAAAAAACCCAGGAATTTCAAATCGATAACCACCACGTTTGTATTGATTTAGGGCTACCTATGACAGCTTCTGTAGAAAAGAGCTATCAAAAGCTATGTCTTGTTTTAACACATCTGCCAAACTCAACGAGGGCAAAATAAAGTATATGCTGTCAACAAAAAAGGACATACAACACCGACGCCGCGCACAGAACGTCACGCTTAACAGATATAACTTTGAGGAAGTTAAGGACTTTGTTTATCTAGGATCCGCTATAAATTCACCCAATGACACCAGCACTGAGATCAAACGAAGATTTTTTTCTTGTCAATTGGATAATTTTTTCTTGCCTGTTGGAGCTTCTTTAGGCTAAGAAGGCAATTGTGTAGCAAAATCCCTTTTTCAAACAACTAATGTAACTATATACTTACAAGACCCTATACATACAAGATCCCACTCCTGCTCTAGGGCGCAGAGAAAAATATTTTGGGTGATCTTTGGTCCCTCGCCTCAAGTGAAAAGGTGCCTCAACCGACTTGGTATGCGAAACTAGAGGCAGCTAGCTGGAGATCAAGCTGGCTGGAGAGGTTTGTTGGTTGAGACCCAGGACCACATCGAACTGTAGTGCCTCCTAAGTAAGTAATGAATTATCCTTTTTATAGAGACTGTAAATTAATATTGATTTAAAATTATAACGTCAAGCAAATACATCCAACCGGTTAGATACAGTCCAGCATACAGACAGACACACAGACAGACATAATTATTGGACTCATTTTTGTGATCTTCATCATCACCGTAATGTTAAATTTGATTAAAATCTAGAGTTCGAGTTTTTTTCCCGAAACCAATATTGTACTTGTCCTATAGGTACATATATACAGGTTAAAGTAAAACATATCAAAATCTTTCAACAACTCTTATGCTGCCAGCACGAAGTACCAAAGGAATAGCAATGCTGCTATCGGAAATGCTGCAACTGATGCAACTGAATGCCGGCAACCACATGCTGCTAAGCAAGAAGAATATAAAACGGAGCTTGCATATCATACAGAACTATGCAAAGCAGCTGGAGATGATTTGGTAAAATCTGCACTAATTGTAGATGTATCAATTTCCTCAACATCGGGTTCAAGATTTTATTTACCATCTTATTTCAACAAATGAAGCCCTTTGTCAACAATCTATTTAGCATTTATCAGTGTGGATTCAAGGTGAAACCTTTTCATTTGATTTCTCTAACATAGTACTTAATCGAATTGTAAGAAGCTCACAAGTTGACACTCATTTGCACACGGCGGAACTGATTATTGGGACAGAAGTAACGGTATTCTCTAACGGTATAATGACGGATTTTCTTGAATCTAAGGCCGGCGTCCCTCATGGAATTATAATGGGGCCATTACTCTTCTCTCTATTCAACAATGACCTTCCCTCAATTCTAAGAAATTGTAAAGTTCAGATGTACGCCGACGATGTCCAAATGTATCTCAGTTACCCTCTCGGTATGATTGAAGATGCTACCGTGCGTATTAATGATCTACCGATATCTAGCCTGGGACCATCATATAACAATAACTGTAGGCAAGATTTATGGTGGTCAATCTTGCTTTACGCACTTCCAGTTTTTTGTGATTTAAGCAGCGTAAGTTCACGAAAATTAAGAGTGGCTTTCAACAGTGCTATGAGATTCATTTATAATGTGCGCCGTCATGATCATATCTCCGGATATGCTAAAGACTTTCTTGGTATGAACTTCCAAAAATATTTGGATTTTTATGTTCTAGCCTTTTTGTTCAAACTCAAGGAGAATAAAATGCCGGAGTACCTTTACCATAGACTTCAGTTCGCAACCTCTGAAAGAAGTCGATCTTTCATTGTGCCTAATTTCAAATATAATACAACCGAAAAACAATTTTTTGTATACGCGGTACGACTCTGGAACTTACTTCCAGCCAATATAAAGAGATGTCAAGATATCGGTGACTTCAGGAGAAAGATCGGGGAGCATTTGAGAAAGCTATATTTATTTATCGATTGTTTTTGAAGAGTAAGCTAACCTTAAGACTAAGGCAATAGGGACTTTCTTCTTTTTTTTTAGTAATGTAACTTTATTTATATTATAGTTTTTAAATCTAAATTGTTTTAAATTTTCCACCAAAGATTTAAACTCTGCACAATTATGGATTTGTATCTACGTGTATGAATATTTGAAATAAATTGAAATTGAAATTGAAATTGAAAAATACGGCACGGAAAAATGGATAAAGGTGCGTTATAAGAGAGAGAGTAGAATATATGAATATTCGAACTATCGAGACCAATACGGCACGACGGAAATTAGGCGTGAAATGATTGTTGTTATCTGTAGCGACGAGAATTGTGTTGAATGCTTCCATAGAACACCATCTTCGACTATCAGCGACTATCATTAACTTAAGTATCATAATTCACGTAAACAAAGTCACAATGGAAAGTCCATTAGATAAAAATATTTCATTATTTAAGTTAAAGTTTCTAAAATTCTATCGTTGCATATCTGACAGCAATGCGTTTCTTTACACACTTTTTATTTGATCACTCCACAGGTAAATTATGTAAAGTCTACAACTAGTCAATTCATAAAATATAACGATATTATGCACAAAAAATATGAGTACTTACTTCATCACAGCCGTTGCAACGCGCCCTCAAAGTCTCGGCGTAATGACGCTCACAATAAATCTTGTCGTCGTGAACACAGTAGGTTAGGTCCACCAGAAGTTCATCACAAGTGTTGCATGTGAAACACTTTGGATGCCACATCATACTATCAACGAATTTCGGCGCCACCACAGCCATATCTCCCTTTGGGATACGTTCATCACAATGTACACACTGAGTACTCTGCGCAGCATCCTTAATGTAGCCTGCAACAAAAAAAAATTTATTTATTATCAGAATCTTAAATCTTAATCACGATCCACACTTCATTACATACCAATGTCTAAGGCGATTTCGTTTCTTGCCGCAACGAAATCTTCATATGAGGCACGATGTTGTGGTTCTACGTGTTTGCAATAGTCCAAGGAGAGATCCTGCTTCGGTAGCTGCAACATTATTTGTTGTTCACGATAGCGTTCTCCTGTTGAACCAAGTTTAGGAACTTTCTCCTGAGGGATTTTATCAAAGTAACGTTGGACCTTCGATGATGTCATTATACCTGGTGGCACCCAGGTGTAACCCAATTGTCGTGGATCTGATTCCCAATGAGTTGGTGAAATGCTCTTGAAACCAAGGCGTTCGCGTACCGATGTGACCTGTTCCTGGTAAATGGCATGCGCTTCGCGCGGACACTTGCATGATTGACAAGTTTTTCTGTAATGGAAATTGAAAATGAAAATTTTAATATCCTGGCTGATGCTGGTGGTGATGATGAACTCCAATTAGCCGGTGCAACATTATGATACTATGGCTAAAGGAAAGGACGACGAGAGGCCTCATTACGAGAAGTTAATTAAGCCGCTCCCAAATGTGTATTACCTTTCAAAGGAATGGATAATGTATCTCCTTTCGGGTTCAAATTGATTACGGAACATTTAAGGATGAAGTAATGACACCGCAAACAAATTGGTGACACACTTTGGTGTTAAATGATCCGGTGAGGGAATTTAATGAGGCAGGATAAGGGGGTTTTATCTACCTGATGTTATACTTGCTGAAAGGGCTTAATTGAGTTTCCAGGCGAAAGTATTAAATGTCCTGTGATGATAGTGTCAACATAAGGGGCGCTAGTATTTTATGTGCAATTTATCTTCTAGTTATCTACTTGTTGAGTAAGCAGCTTTAGTTTTTATTTTTAAATTGGGAAAAAGCTTTAAAATACTGGGATATAGATGAGCTTTAATGGTTTGTGTCTACAATAACTTGACCAGTGGCGGATAGGAGAACTGTGGCTGATTTTTTGAACAGAACTTTTGAATTAAGTTGGTGTCATGTTTCACGAATTAAATATTTATAACCTCTGTGGGACGGCAAATGTGTTGGATAAAAGTATATTACGCATGAAGTATATATGTAATTTATTACCAGATGCGGCTAAGGTCCTCGATTTGATTAATCAGAGTCTTTCAAGGAATGTTTACGTTTACAACAGGCGTGTCTATTCTACAAGCAGCTGAGAATTGCCAATGACTTTATCAGCTTTTGAACTGCTTAATAATAAAATTCTTGGAATAAACTTGTAACAGCCATCATCAAAGAGCGCGTACAAGGACGCAAGACAAATTTTTGTTTATTTTTCGATGTTGTGGAAAGCCATTATAAACTGAAAAAAGTATATCAAAGATGATGAAGGCAGATCAACAAAGTTAAATGACAGATGTCAAATTATTTTGCTGAAGTCAATTCAATGTTTACAAAGTTCAAAGATTCTTGTAGGAACTTCTTTCATCATCATCAAACCGCTATGCAGGATAGAAGAAGAAGACTATACTGTCATATATTGACTTTCTATGTACTCAAAATTGTAGATCGAAATAATATCAAATAATTCTGCTTAGGCTAGGCGCGCACATGCGATTTTCTGTCGCTACGATTAAAAAATCGTAGTCGCTGTCTAAAATGATAATACGCGCACTTGCGACAATAAAAGCCGAGATTTTTTAATTGCAACAAAATAGAACACATGGCATCTAATACGGGCGTAACGCATTTGCGACTAAAAAATCGCCACGATTGAATTAAGCTCTTATTTTCAGGTGATTTTTTAGTCGCAAATTTATTTTTTAAAACAGAACACATAGAGAAGCATAAAACTTCGCGGACTGGCGATTATTTAATCGTGGTTTTTTTTTTAAGTATGCTGTTGTGACATAAAGTTGTTCATTTAATTCTTTATTTTTACTATACTTCATGCAGTATGAACAGTGTACAATTTGTAGCCTCATATGTAAAAAATATGTAGTCAAAGATTCTACTGTTTTGCCATTAAAACTGACACAAGTTCTCCCAAAAAGTAAAACAAAACAATTACTTTTCACCAAAAAGGCAACACTATATCTTAGCACTGTCGCTTTAACACAACAAATATCAAACATTTGTTAAATAATAGGATGTGACCTCAATCTTAATTCCAGATTCAATCAAAACTATCAAGATCAGAGCTGTGTAAGATAGTATGTGCTATTTGGCCCAAAAGGTAGTTTATTACACATCTCTGGGATCGATTATGTGTGCATCTATTGTTTAAAGTGCATGAAAATACCACGAACACGCGGACGTGCCTTGGCATCTCAGGATTTGAGCGTATTTAGCCAATTACATCTACCTACTTCTCTTCACAAACATGGAGAGTTTCAGATGATGTATTCTCGAAAAACTTGAGATAGAAATGCTCTATCCAGGATGAACTCTATATCTATCCCAAGTCTCTTTGCATTGGCAAACAATATCCAACATTGTTTTAAAACTGATAATTCCACGATTAATTAGTCTCCAATGCGCGCATTCCTATTACAAGCCATGTAGCGCGATAGAAAATCGCCAGTGCGCGCACTATTTTATACTATTGCGACTACGATTTTTTAATCGCCGCGATTAAAAACGCTGGTGCGTGCTTACTCTTTTAAATTCATATGATTCATTTATTTTGGCGACTATCGCATCGCATCAAAAAGTTCATATTGAGAAGTGTGTGTTTCATTTTTTGCGATTAAATGGTCGCGCGATTGAAATCGCATGTGCGCGCCTAGCCTTACTCAGATTTTAGACTGATGTCAGTTTTCTTACATAATTATGTATTCCCCATGAGATAACATATGGAAGTAGCTCACTCACAGTATCAAGTTGTTTTTGAGAGAAAGAAAAGATGATACCTTGCCACAACTATTAAATCATCTAGCAATTCATTAATCTCGGTCTCTGTCAATTTTCATGATACGAATGTTTATGTTTTCATAAAGAGGGTATGATTACCCTTTTAGTGTTAAGACATGGGGCGGGCGGTAGGAAAAATAGAAGGATACACCGCTGCTTATTGGTTTTAAATGTTTGAGGATTACAATGTGAGGAAAAAACAAAGTTGGGCAGAATATTTTACATTCGTATTATAGGGCTCTGAAACGAATCTCAATAGCAGAAGTTCTTCTTACATTGTTTAAGGAACCCTATATAATTTGTGGCATTTTTAGCAAGTTTTAAATAAGCTTTCGTGCCAGTTCCGCAGAGATACGTTTATACAAGCGTATACGAATACGTTTAAGATAACAAGCGTATTAGCATGATGCAGAGTGTGGTTACACTTTTTGATGCGATATACCAACATATCGCCAGTTGAACTTTTGTTATATAAACTGCTGGCGGTAATTGAAGACGCAAACCGCAGTCTAGAAGAGTAGAATCTAGCAGGAAACTGGGCTACAAAGAGATTTACTTTAACTAAACCGCTTAATCATTGTAGGATTTTTCAGGCGAAAATCATGACGATCAAGGAAGTCTTGTCCTTGCTGAACTGTAATGCAATATCAGGAATATTAGCATTTTCACTAACAGTCAAGTTGCAATCAAATCCCTGTAATCATGCTCCTTCACATCAAAGGCCGCTTTGTATCTTTTGGAGATGACTGAGCAGTTCGACATTGCAGGAAATTGTAATTGAACTTGTCCAGACAGCCACCCTAACCTAAACCTAAACCTAAGCCGCTGGCATCTGTAATATCAATGTAAATGAGTCTTGAAATGAAGAATGAGGCCCCAATTTTTGATATTGTGTGCGAACGGCAAAACATTTTTACTATCTTTGGAGAAGGAGAATGGTATTTGTGAACCTTTGGAAGGTTGTTGGTGGCAGCAAACGAGAGGGGGTAGAAGTGCTTTCTCACTAAGGCACCTCCTCTTGTTCCAGGCGGCAGCGGACGAATTCTCTAGATGGAATCAACGGTGGCGTCTACCAGTTCCAGTTAGGCCGAACTATTAGTGTTTATCCCTATATGAGCTGCTTCGACATGTTTGAATCACAGGTCTATAGGGATCTCCAATACTGAATCAGGGTGTTGGAAAAGAGTTGGTGGCGGATGAACCCTTAATGAGCCAACGGCAGCACTCATATCCCCGAAGTGGGCTACTGATCCCGGGAGAACCCGGCCTCTCGTCCTAGGGGTATAAAAAGGAACTGATCCTCCAGGTTCGGGGTTGTGCGTGGGGGTAACTTCCCCACCATGGAAAAAAATAATAGTTACGAAACCACCAACCGCCTCGGATAAGGATGATTCAACTGTTGACGACCCAAGCAAACGTGATAAGGACAACGACCTTCGGTTATGCACGTGGAATGTTAGGTACCTTAACAGACCACGTGCGGCCGAACAACTAGCGGATGCCTTGGACTGCTGTAAAGCAGACATTACCGCCATCCAAGAAGTGCGATGGAACGGGCCGGGCAAAAGAAGGATGAAAAACTGCGATATCTACTACGGCGATTGCTATCGAGAACAGAAGCAGCGCCTATTTGGATGCGGGTTTGTTATTGGAGACAGACTTAGGCAAGAAGTCTTGAGTTTCAGGCATGTGAACGAACGTCTCGTAACATTTCGCATCAAGGCTAAATTCGCTAACATTAGCCTGATATGCGCTCATGCCCCACTGAGGAGAAAGATGACGATACCAAAGACAGCTTCTACGAGCTCTTAGACAAAACATACGAGCAGTGCCCTAGCTATGATGTTAAAATTGTCCTGGGTGATTTTAACGCAAAGCTAGGAAGAGAGAGCATCTTTGGTAGTACTGTCGGAAAGCATAGCCTGCACGACACCACCTCCGATAACGGTTTCAGGGTAATCGACTTTGCAGTGGGGCAAAATCTTGTAGTAGCTAGCACGCGATTCCCACATCTCAATATTCATAAAGGAACTTGGAGATCTCCGGATCAGTCAACCGTCAACCAGATTGATCACATTGCGATCGACGCAAGGCACTCTTCCAGTATGATGAATGTCCGAACGTTCCGAGGATCGAACATCGTCTCGGACCACTACTTTGTTGTAGCCAAGGTACGGATGCGGGTATCAAGAACATCGCGAAGACAAGGAAATACTGTGAGAAAGTTTGACGTCGGAAAGCTACAATCACAAGAGATCGCCAGAGCCTTTTCCGATCGAGTGTCCCTTCATCTCTCAAGAGGTCATATGCCACCAGCATTAAATACTGAAGACCAGTGGCTAGATTGCCAAAAAGCCATCAGGGATGCGGCATCTGATGTGCTTGGTTTCTCTCGACCCCCACAACGAAACCCCTAGTTCGATGAAGAATGTCGGCAAGCAAATGCAGAAAAACAGATGGCATACAAAGCGGCGCTGCACAGAAGGACCAGATCTGCTCGTGAGCTCTACGAGCAGAAGAGGAGGGATGAGCACCGGCTTCTCAGAAGGAAAAAGAAGGAGCATGAGAAGCGCGCGATTGAGGAAATAGAGAGATACTATTGCAGGAATGAAGTTCAGAAGTTTTACCAGAAGGTAAAACGAAGTTAAGATATGGCACGCTGCTCCATCAAGATCGGGAAAGACCTCACCGAGACCTTTGATGTCAAAAAAGGATTCAGACAGGGCGACGCGCTGTTATGCGATTTCTTCAACATCGTTCTTGAAAGAATTGTGC
Source organism: Xylota sylvarum (assembly GCA_905220385.1). Classification (NCBI taxonomy): domain Eukaryota; kingdom Metazoa; phylum Arthropoda; class Insecta; order Diptera; family Syrphidae; genus Xylota; species Xylota sylvarum. Next base: position 41,528,401 of record LR999959.1, read on the forward strand.
AGAACTCACACGCCAACATCAGAGGCACAATTTTTCAAAAGTCCGTACAACTGCTCGCATATGCCTATGATATTGACATAATCGAAAGAACAAAGCGTGATGTCAGTAGTGCTTTTGTGAGCATTGAGACGGAAGCGGCTAAGATGGGTTTAACGGTTAATGAGGGCAAAACAAAGTATATGCTGTCAACAAAAAAGGACACACAACACCGACGCCTCGGACAGAACGTCATCCTCGACAGATACAACTAAAGTATCCCTATATAACCCCTTGATCATCCCAGTCCTGTGGAGAGTGGAGAAGAAGATATAATCAGGAGCTTTACGAGCTATATAGCGACATCGACCTAGTCAGAAGAGTTCGAAACGACTAAGATGGTTGGGTCATGTAGAGCGAATGGACAACAATGCTCCGGCCCGGAGAATCTTCGAATCCACCCTAGAGGGACGACGCAGTAGAGGAAGACCTCGCCTTAGGTGGCACGCTCAAGTGGAAAGGGACCTCAACCAACTTGGTGTGCGAAACTGGAGGCAGCTAGCTAAAGATCGAGCTGGCTGGAGAGGCTTGTTGGTTGAGGCCCAGGTCCACCCCGGACTGTAGCGCCACCTAAAGGAAAGGAAAGCAAGAAGGTTAGGTTAGGTTAAAAATGGTTGCCAGCTAACGCAAGGACACTTAGAGTAATAGGTCCATTGTGATACCACCTGGATCATAGAGGGTTTTTTAATAGGAGCATAATAATTTTGTTATGATTTGTAAAGCGTTTTGAAGTTCATGAATGAGCAACGTTTGGAAATTATTAACTCCAATTTTCGGTCGGAATAATCGTCCCACCAGACAAGGTGTGCGTGCCATAGTGGATAAATTCATGTCAACACTATTGAATGTTTCTGTGCCAGTAAGACAAAGCACCGGTCGAAGTACCAGAAATATCAGTTCAAAATGAGCCAATTCAGTCGAATCCACGTCGTTCACAGAAATTGGGAATCTCTCAGTCATCTTCAGCGATGGAGCTCAATTCTAGATTAATGACTTTGTCAATAAGCACCGTGTGTTGTGGATTTCATTCCAGAGGTGTGATTGAACTGAATTTTTTCGTAGATAAAAATGATCGCCAATGTATAGTCCACGGAGTTCGCTATTGTGCCATGCTTGAAAACTATTTTTAGCCAGAATTGGATCATCATTGATATGTGGTTCCAACAAGATGGTGCCACATGCCACACAGCTTGATCTATTGAAGGAGAAGTTCGGTAATCTCGAGGAATGGTCTGGTCGAACGTCCACCTCGGTCTTTCGATTTAACGCCGATGAACTTCTTTTTATGATGTAACCCATAAGTCGTTGTTTTATGCATCGATGCCAACAAGCCAACAACGTTAGAGGAGTTTAGAAACAATATTGAACTCGAAATTGCCAACGTTCCCGCCGATATGTTCGCAAGAGTGGTGTACGAGATCCAATCGAAGATCGACACCTGGAAAGTCGGATATCTCAATTATTCTGTGTTTTATTTAAATACAATATGGTTATGTCCTTATTGAAAAACCGTTTGTAATCCTCTATACCTACATGTGGAACTAATTTGAGCTTCTAATGAAGCGTAGTAGACTCCTAATACCGGTATTAACAATACATCACCAAGAACATTAATGAAGAAAGCTACCAACTGAAGTTTTCTTTTGTGAGAGAGAGCGGGGCAGGTGCAGAGAATAGTTTCCTCCTCCCCTTCGTTTCTGCAGCCTCTGCAAAAATCGTTTGAATGTACACCATACACGTCCAGTTGCGTGTTTTGCTATTAGGCAATGCCCAGTGATAACATCTATTACAGTGCTGATATGCAATATGCTAAAAGAGATCAAAATCTTAGAGCGTTTCAGATCCAGCTTTGGACAAATCTGTTTTATCGCTAGACATGTAATGCCACTTTTTCACCTAAGATTTGATCTTTCGAGAGCATCCAGCTTTAATTTTAATTTGAATGTAGCGATTGGTATACCTAAGCTACCTTTATCTGATGCAATAGGTACAGTTGTTCCATATCTGGAAAGTTCATCGGTCCTGCAATTCTCTGGAATATCCCTATGCCCCGGCACCCAACAATGATGAATAATTAACTGTTCTGCCATCTCTAAAAGAGACGAACGACAGTCTAGAGCAACTTTCGAATTATTAGAGAAAGATTCGAAAGATTTGATAGCTGCTTGACTATCTGAAATGATACAGACATCTGTAGTGGATATCACGTTTTTCTTGAGACCAGATATGACCTTTAATCGCCATTAATTCCGCCTGGAACACACTACAATGATTAGGAAAACGGACTGAGAGACTGAGATTAAGTCTATCAGAGAAAACACCTCCATCTACCCGTCGTTAGTTTTTGATCGCCCGGTATAAAAATGAATCGACTTTTCTTCCAGATACACCTCTTCCTACCAGAATGACCTGGAAGAGATAGTTACTCGGAAGTGTTTGCCAAAACTTAACTTGCGAATACTGTAGCTTATGTTTTCGTAAGGGATTTCGAAATTATTCAGAATGGAACCGTGGCCAGATTCTTTACTGGAGCACTGTGATGTTGCTTTAGGATGAAGGGCTGCACAAGCAGCCATTTGCCAATCAATAATGTCAAGGGGTGTCAAGTGAAACAAAATGTTCAGTGTTGGAGAGGGTGTTGTACGTACCTATGCACATCTGCTGATATTTTGTATAAACTTAGGTGATTGGTTAATCGGAAGGAGGTTTACTGACGCCATTGCGTTACACAAAATGGCACAGATTTACTGCGCTTTACTGTGTTGCGCTGCGCTGCGCGGGACACAGAAATTAAAAATTAAAACGAAGATTATGTACATATGTGTATGTATACTTTTCCATTTTCCTAAATTTTCCTACAGGTAAGTTGAAACATTGTAGTACAGCTACTTATGAATGTATACCAAAAGTGTATTTTAAAAAAATTTAAAAATATATCTGAAGAGCGACCAAATGTGTGTCAAAATAAAATTCATACTAAATCCGTATTAGGATCTTCATCCGGCAGATTCGCTGACGTTAAACAGAATGACGTAAACGCTAAATCAAGGAAGAAAGAGGCCGTTCACTTGTGCGTGCTCATTAAAAAGTTTTTAATGGAATTAATGATTTTTTGGTGGGACTGCGCAGCTAGCCGTCATGAACAACAAAGTCCAATATTGACGTTTTTGAATTTTATAATGCATTTTGAATTTTAAATATATATTTTTTTTATTAGTGTTATTAAGCTCTTTTAAAACAACACGCTTAGTTCACAGTTTTCAAACAACATCCATAATAATTTGACAGCTTACCTTACAATGAGATCATATAGTTCCTGTTTATCAAATACTTTACAATAAGCATGCAATACTTTTAGGCAAGCATATCGCATTCCAGTCCAGGGGATCTGTGGTCCAGCCATAGCCTCCCACAGGGGACACTCGGAATGGCGGTCTAAGTCGATCATTTTCACCATTTTCTGTCACACATTCGAAATTCGAAATTAAATGGCACTAAACGTCATCACTATAAACTAATACTATGTAGTTCACTGTTATTTTTAACTTTTATTATCTTTATTTAACCGAATCGATAAATTTTGTTTGATTTTAACCGAATGGCGTCCTCGTCTCGACTGCAAAGTGAAAATCTATTTTCAAAATCACATTCTGTCCGAAATGAGTAAATACTAGTAAAACAAATGAATTTGATTGTTTATTGCGTATACAATCGGCGGTTCGTCGATCGGTGGCTATCTCTCTGTGATGTTTGGTTTTCCCTTCTTATAGAGTTTTTATAATCGTTTTTGTTGTGTGGGGCCACGGTTTTTGGAAAGCTTACGCCGAATGATGTTTTCTTTAATTTGAAATTATTGTTCGATAGGAGATTCGTGGGGTGGTTTTCTCAGAAGGAGCCACATGCTAAATTCTACGACGACGTCAGACGTTTCCATTTTAAAGGGAACACGAAGCGTTGCAATAAAAATGCCGGTAAAAGTTAAATATACAATTTATGTATTTTTTTTTACATACATACCTAGAAGTATTATGTTAGTTTTTTTTTTTTATTCTTTTTTAAGAAATACTGTGTTTATATGAGACGTTAAAAATAGAAAAACAACTAAATCGGAAGTAAAATAGAAAGGTGTAGCTTTAAGTTTTTTATTGACAAGTTGATTGATTTGTTGTTATTATTTGTTTCGAGAATTTTATTTGTTTTGTTTTTTTTTCCTGCGTTGTTTTATGAATAATTGCGGTCAATGTTTGCGTTGAAACCATATTGTTTGTTCTAATTATCCCTAATTTAATTTAAAAAGAATATCAAATGCAAAAAGGGGTGCGCTCTAAATGACCGTGGCATGGAGAACAACAGTGAGGGCTTCATCGGGTGTTAAACAATTTTTGTATTTATTTGTTTATTGCCCGTTTTACCTTGTCTTAGTATAATTCTAGTAGCTCATATACTGTCATGGTTAAAGGTGTGAAATTGTGTGCTAAATGTGAATTTGTGGTTATAGTATATTGGTTGTCGATACTCTGGAAAATGCACCTACACAAATATGGCGGATGTAAGGATAGCCTGCCAACTAAAACTGAATAGAAATAAATGAATAACAGATAAATGATAATAATGGATTTGTCAATACGAGTACAAGATTTTTCACGTTCTAAAAAAAGGGGCTCTAAGTAAATGTGTTCATGCAAGTATTTGCAAACGATTGGGCTTAACATTTCCTATTTAGTTATTAACAACAATTATGCCACCTAACAATGTAAAGTAACCTGAATGACCATTAGCAGCGCTGCACTTTGCTAATTGGGTACTGGAGTACCATTGATCCCATTTTTGGTAGGACGGTTTTTTTTCGATAAAGAGCTGTATTGTATTTACGTAGAGTGGAACCCCTATTGAAAGATCTTAGAGCTTACATTGGGTTTAAGAAAAACTAATGAGCAGTGTGCATTATGGTCTGGCAGTGTCAAAAAGTCAGACTAGGCCAAAGTCAGATCAAAACATTCCCCGAGTTCGATATTGTTACGAGAAAATATTACACCTTAAAAGTTCTTCTTGGGGTAGCGAATGAATTAAAAGATGTCTTAACCTTCTTGGCCGTAAGTAGCGCAGGTGTCAAATCGTAGATAAGAAGGGGCTGCTCTCATGAAAAAGGATGTATTCACACAAATAATCCATACTTGCCCATGAGATTAAATATTGTTTTCGCTTTACCGCGACTGGTGACGATTTTCAAAGAAAAAACTTCAAAGATCCCATTCTTAAGTCAATGTATGAGTATTGAAATATATTCAATTCATTTTACATCATCATCTGCTCAGGTAGTAAATTCTGCAGATTTTTTTTCAGAAGAGAATTTATAATATGTGCTTACATACATATACATATGTATATGTAGATATTGACTTTATTAAGTAAAGATTGATGTGTTTACAATAGCAGAACGATTTTGGAAAACTAAAGTTTTAATGCATTTGTACAAATTTACTTCTTAGAGCAACTACAAAGCTAGTCGTATTTTTAAGGATTCAGGAATACTATTTGTTTTGAACGATACTATTAGCATGTCTCATACCTTTCAGGAGTTTGTCTTTTCCAGAGGCTGGAGTAGAACCGTTTAAGTGACATTGTAGATGTGGAGTAAGGTGAGGTTCGTTTGTCTTCTCTATTTCTCAATGGCATTCTTAAAGTAATTTATTTTCCTTTATTTGATTTGTCTGGGCTGTAAAATTATTTTGGTCAATTTTTATTCGTTATAACAAGGGATTGTATGCTACAGATAGAAGAATAGTTATATAGTTTTCTTTTTATAAAATAATATGAAGTAGTAAAACACAATTACAGAAACGCTTAACCCTGTTTTTGTCTTCATAAGTTGTTGACTCTAAAAGATATATATGTCTTCTCAAACTTGCGTTAGCTAAAGTGAAATTTGGTACTTAGGTATGATATATGTATGTAAATCCGAAAATCCATTGAAATTAAAGTAAATGGATACGTAAACTTAGAAATTTAAGATGTGTTTACTATCCAAATCAGATTTAAATACCTCCACCACAGGGTGTGTTAAAAAAAATACATACAATTCACAGAAGGCCTGGCCATACCGCATTTCGTCCAAACGTCCCTATACTATTAATACCAAGACAATAAAGATGGTCATACGGAAGAGTATTTTCTCTTTTTATATGGAACTGGGTTGTGGATGAATTCCCTGACAAGCTGAGCAATCTGGACAGTCAACTGTCAAGCCTACTGCGATGACATAGAAATGATTTCTAGAGAGGGTAAACCTACAAGTAAACCGTTTGTGACATCGGACAAAAATTCCATAAGGCTGGAATCAACAAAAAAAAAAGTAACAATAAATTGTACAATAGTACTATTTCTAAGGAGGGGAGTACATGAATAAATATGTATGTGGATAAATAAATGAAGACAATCAGTATTTCGGACACGATACTGACACTAGTCAGAGAAGGCAAATATCTAGGACTAAAGTAATATAGTATTGTCTGGTATAAAAAGTACATTGACTCAATGTGCAGAAAGGTCATCCGTGCTTTTGTGATATGTAACGGCCTAGTGAGAAAGTTTTGGAGATGCAGACTGAGCATCATAAAATGAACTAGCCTAGTCATTATAACATAAGCTCTCAATACAGTAAAGCCTTGCCAGCAATTCCTATGCTTTTACAATACTAAGAATGGTAAAGAATGAATTGGATGGAAAAAGTGCATGTTGGGTCAAAAGAATTCTGTACTACTCAAAAATTGTTTCTTTCTAGCAATCAATAAAGATGATAGTTAAGAAATTGTTTTCAACGTTCTGAAAGAAGATAAACGCAAAGGAACAGGAGCTGAAGTGCATCTTTTAGACCGAAATATACGCGATATATGTACATATACGCTCTTGCCAAAAACATACCATGACTGCAAAATAAGATAGTCACGTTGTCATATTTCTGGTCTAAACTTGTATGGGAATGCCTACTTAACTAACTGGACAGAAATAATAGAATGATCTTCTGTGTTGAGTGGCTAAAGAACGAACTTCTAAATTTCACTAAGCGGCCGCAAATAGGTTTTAAAAGATAGGGGTGTGTGCAAAAGGCGTGTAGTGCGATTAAACTAACGGACAGGCATGACACAACTATAGATTTCATCCGAACAACTGTGGTGGATGTTGGATCCTTATCGGTAGAGGATCAACATTCCGACGATGGACTAGCGAAGGGATTTGGCGAGTGAGAGAGAGGGTCGTAAATAAATAAGTTGTATGTTATTGTTCTGATTTTTTTTTTGTTTTTGAAAGGTGTGATTTTACGCTTACCTACTTTAGAAGTAACTCGCGTGCAATTTTGTTTAATTCTGTAAGTTTAGTTGCTTTGTTTACTTAAGTAAAGCCAAAAAAACACTGCCGAGGTTCACAAAGAGATATGAGAAGTTTATGGCCTTGATTACTTAACAGAACGCACTTGTCAAAATTGGTTTAAAAAAATTGCGTCCTTTTTTCGGTAAAAGATGACCGAAGTTTTGGTCATTTGAACTGCTCCCAAGGAATCAAACGGTTAATTCTGATGTTTACTGTCAACAACTAGTGAAACTGTAGGAGTCAATGAAAGAAAAACAGCCATCATATAGCCCTGACCTTGCTCCATCAGATTACATTTTTTTCGAAATTTGCAAAAATCTTTGAAGTAAAACTTTCGTAAATAATGGTGATCTGAAATCGGACTTGAAGGAAAACTATTGTTCTCAAGTTGCTCAAAGCACTTGTGCGAGTTAAATGAAGTTTCAGCAGTGCTTAAATCCATAAACATCCAGTATCAAATATCGTTCGTAAAATTCCTTGAAATCGAAAGAGCAATCCCTTTAACATTTGTGCGCGCCGTGGATCAAGTGGTTAGTGCATTGGACTACGGAGCGAAAAGTGCGAAGTTCGATCACCAGATAACACCTAAAATTTGTTTCACGGCATCACCTCTCGTGAGCATCTGACAAACATCCGAGAGTAAAACTGCCATGAAAAAATTTCTCAAAACCCAAATTGCCCTTCGGATACGGCATTAAACAGTATGCTCCTTCCATTCGAACCTGTCGCGCCATGAATTAGTATTTTTTTGTTTTTTAATCCCTTTAACATTCATTAGTCTCCTTCATTGCAATTTGTTTACCTTCTCTTAATTTCTAAATCTCAAGAAAGTCCAAAATTCACTTTAGTAAAATGAATTAAGAATGCGTTCACAATTGTATAAAAATGCTAACACATGGTCTAGTTCTTCGATAAGATATATGTATGTACAATTCATTTCACTTTAATGGGAAATCGTACAAAATTAGCAATAATTTCCCACAACATCATCATAATGGCAAACAAAAGCCACAAAGCAATAAAAAAAAAACAATATTTCATTTCATTACCTCTGCTTAGATGCAGAAAAACTATGTTCATTTTCAAATTAAGATTATGTATAGCTTCAATCTATTTGAAACGGATAGTAAGGTTCTTTGAATCCTATAGCTTTACTTTGTAAAATTTGCTCACAAGTAATCGTACCTATATCCATTTTGTCTCTTTGTTACAAACTGTGTATCAATATGAAGATACCCTACTGGGGATAGACTATAAAAAGAATATACATACATATGTATGTACATATTTTCCTTTTGCAAACAAACAGGTGAATAAGTAAATTTATGGTTTTAAATCCAGCACATGAGGAGGTGCGGATTGATGCATAATCTAATCGATCTTCGGTCGGCATCTGAAGAACCCAACTAAATATTTTTCTTTATTTTACGAAAATAAAATAAATTAATTTTATGTGAATTAATAGGACGTTGAGGTATGCCGAACTCAATGTGTCTTGGAATAATTAATTTATCATCTATTAATTTACGGGGCAGACCCGATGTGAAGTGCTGATGCCACTTTGATGCGATAGATGATCTTCTGTCGGAGCGGATGAACCTGTGGAGTATTTTTAGATGAACTCCTCGGCAATCGGTTGAATGTTGTATTTTTTTTTCCCGACTGAGGTGTGAATGCGTAGATTAGAATTAGATCGTAAAATTATTTTTAAATTCTTATTTCATGTGTCGTAAATCAAATATTTAAGTCGCGGATGAGAGAGAGGCTAGGTGGTATATGTGAACTCTTTTGCTGTTTCTAAAATTAAGTCAATGGGTGGGAAGTGGTGATGAAATTTCAAACACCGCAGCCCATTAGCTTTGGTGCTGTAAATGGGAAAACAGGTGTGACCGTAAAATAAAATGTCAATCACTTCGCGCAATTGAATGATGGAATTGTGACAGCACGTAATGGATATTACTACAAATGCTGTCATATGATGCGTGGTGTCAGAAATCATCAACTTGGGCATGATATGTGCGACAGGAGAGCACTACGTTTCAAATAATGTCAGGCTAGGACTTTTGTAATGTAAGGAATCTCCATTAGTCGTCAAACTGCTTTTCCTAACTTGGGAAATTGTTTTTGTTGTGTAAAAAAAAAATTCGTGACAAAGTAAAATATTTTAAGCAAAGGAAGGAGGTTCTAATTTTTATAGCTTTCTAGGTTGTCTATGTTAAGCGACTTGATACTCTCTAACTGATACAAACTAAATTTCGCCGCTGTAAACCCAAGTGGGTAAGAAGATTCAAATGAATTAATTCGTCGTAGTAGTTTGTCCGTTCATTACGTAAAAAATTTTGCACAAAGATCTTGGCCAACTGGTGCAGTGGTCAAATGCACAAAAAACTTCTCTGATTAGGCTCTGAAACTGTTGCAAGCTGACTCGTTATTTTAACGCAAATTTGTGTTCAGCATTTGTGGCGGGTTTGCAAAAAAGAAAAAATTGTCTCAAATAAAATTAGACCAAACCTGAAGAAACCTCACAGACCTTATAACACACAGAAAAATGTAGAGTTTGGTGTGGTTTCCACGCTAGGGGCAACCACGGACATTGTTTCTTCAAAAAGGAGCTCGTGTTACCATCAAAGAAGATCATTCCCAGACAATAATCGTTGCATATTTCTTTGAAAATATGGATGATATTGATCCAGATGATAAGTGTACTCCATCGCGTCTACGTAAAGTCAATGGTTTATGCTGATAAATCAGCAACAATTGACGCATGACAATTGTTACTCCTGAAATACTGCATCTATTGAATACCAAATTCATTACCTACTTCTGAGGCTTTTGAACATATTATATGTTATATAATCTGGTTGGTATATTATAGTTATTAGAATAAGAATACTTATTGATTATCTCAAGGAATATAGGTGCTTGCTGTCCATTCAAAGTAAGAGAATTATACAACCAGCTTTAGGTAGCAGAAATTTACTGGTTTAGGGCGAAGATGATTTTTGTTTTTGTCTACTCAAATGAATCAGTAGAGAAATCGAAACACTTAAAAACACTGAACACCTCCGGAAATGAAAGTTTTACTGGGGAAATTCGTACATAATCGTAGATAGGCACACTGATTGACTGTAAGAATCTAAATGAAATTGTGATATGACTTGAAGATTGGATGAACATTTCGTTAATATCGCGCCAATAAGGACTTATTGAGATAGGTAGCTTGCACTGTGCTAACGATTGCAGGATGTCTTATTTATATCTTGAACTTAAGCATAATATGTACACCTACATAGAAAGTATTTAAAAATAGTATGTACTTTATCATTATGGTTATTTTGATAAATACCATAAATAAATAAATAGAATTTTCACTTTTATTCTTAGAAGTAATAATATACAAAAGACTATAGTGGCGGATTCGTTCTGTGATGAGCTCATTTTGCTATTATCAACACTTCCAAATATAAATTCCACATCACGCTTTTAACTTCCATTCACCTCATCTAGTGCTAGTCATTGTTGTAATGCTCTAATTCACCGATAAGGACTATATTCTAGTCTACCTTTTTTTGTCATTTGTTTTTCTCATTCCTATTCCATTAGTTTACCTTTCTAATCTGTACGAGGGGCACTCATTCACATTTTTCAAGTATGACATCATTGAAACTAAATACTTGACATTTATCAGTTACTTTTCTTTTTTTTATTTGTTTTAATGGCACCAACTATCTTTAGACTGTCAGTACTGATAGCTAAGTGACCTATGGATATTGTGGGAAGGTAAGTTATGAGGGTTTAGCAAAGCATATCACCCCAATTTGATAATTCTTTCGTCGATGGTCATTAAAAACCACATAGGACTTTTGTTTTTCTTTGTTTTTAAACTTCTAATTTGAAAAACATGGTAAATGAATGGAGGCTGAAATTCTGCAGGTATTTTTCATTATTATGGAATTTCGGATAGAATGATTGTTAGGGTTGTTTAACAAAACTCAAACTTTCCAACTTGCCTACATATGTATGTACATATATGAGCAAGTACACGAAATGATAATTTACGTAGGGTCGCAAATAGGACGTATTTCTAGACTAACTTTCGTCAGCCTGAATGCGTAAGCTTTAAGAAGCCAGTAATAAAAAAGAAAGATAATAATACTACACTACTAAATCTCACGGAGATGGGTGGTAATAAAAAAGCTAAACAATTTAAAATGCCAGATATGTATGTTACTTATGTGGCATTCTGGGGCATCAAAACGGTCCAATTCGGTTTTTTTTCGAATTGCTTTCAATGCAGGTAATACTGTCTTATTAATAGCTTTCTGAATCTGTAGTCAACTCACTGCAGACGTCAATATGGAGTGATTTTAACAGATGTGAGAACCTTAGTTAGGATGGATTATTAATTTCAGCTCGTTAAACAAAAATCTGAAAATAATTGTTATAGAACGGGTGAGACGTCTTCACATTTGGACGTTTAATTTAGTCAAAATGGAGTTCATTAATTTCCACTCTGCTAGTGTCCTTTTCTTTACCAAGGTTCAAACATCACGGCTCAAACTGAGTGAAAGGAAGAAAAGACGGTCTGTCGGATGGTTTTCTTTTAATATTGTGATGGTCGGATAAACAACATAGCAATGTGAACACTGGTCTGTCAGACCTTTTTCACCCAAATTCGTTTCCTTTTTTTCTAAAATTGTACCTGTAAATGGCTTTGGTCAGACCTTATCGGATAGGGCGAACAAGAAAAAATACCTATAAAAGCAATAGCCATTCTTATGACCTTTGGACCAGACCTGGTAATTAAGGACATATAGACGAAATAAATGCTTGTGGTCTCACAAAAGAAGCAAACCCCCGGGAAATCCATTGTCACACCGCCTTTCCTATATGTGTGACACTGTTAGAATTTTTTTATATGACATAGAGGAGGTAGGAAAGAATGTATGGTGGTAGGACCCCACTCCACATATGTAGGCACACATGCTTATGTGTAACCGAACATTTTGTTCAGTGTTATTTAGAAACTATGGGTTTTGCCTCTGAGACATCGTCCCACAGTAAACCTGAATGTCAACAAACAAAACGCTCCAATTAGCCCGCGCATTAGCCAAATGTTTTTGACTGATTATTTTATCCGAACAACTGACCAAGGAAATGAATGTGTAGTCATTAAGGAGAATCTACGATATTAGAATGTACGTAAGGCTTTAGAGACCACAAGAATAAACTTAAGCTTGCTCAAAGTCATAAAGGGAAAACTGGAATTTCATTAGATTCATGAGATGCATGTTTTAAAGTCATCGATGTTTGTTCTAAAGCATTCTTTTATTATAATTTGAGTACCCACTTGTTAATGTTAAACACAAAGAATATGGTTAACATCAGTAATACAATGTACGTATATTCTATTTGATGAAAGTATAGTCTTCACTCATCATTTCATGATTGTACCTACATTCATAAATCATATGAGGTGGGACATTGTACCACTCCGTATATATTCTAAAGTGAACCTCATACAAACATTCCTTAAATACGTGTCACGTCCAACAATTGTCTCGTGAATTAAATGCGAAAAGTATAAATTCTAAGAATAAATTCGAACACGGTATGTGGTACCTAGTCCACTGAGAGTAAACTATGATTTGTGGAGCATTGCCTTAAGCTTTGATGATCTATTGAATAACTTTTTGAAATTGGAAGTGTACAGATACGAAAGCACAAACTAGTATCACACTTCAAGCACCACATAATTACATCATATCTTCAAACTCAAAACAAACACATTAGCCACCTTATCACTTAATCCTACTGCAAAATAATCATCTCTAGTCTCTACCTAACTGCAATTTGTTTACTCGAAGCCTTGTAGAACAAATATTTAAATAAACTATCTCGCCGCCTCAGATTGTTAAAGAGCTTATTATCATGAGTAATTATCGTCCCGCAATAGGTAATCTCTGTGCCTTAAAAAAAAAACTATAAATAGGCATTTATAGCTTTCAAGGTTCACCTGAGCGCACAAATCCCCGCTATCAGTGTTGTCGACGTTGTTTTTTTTTTATTCAAATTTTACGACCAAATAAAAATCAGAATCCAAAAAAAAGAGATATCAAAACCAAATTAAACTCTGGGTTAAGTGCGTGTGATAATGCTTGTGTTTTATGGGTTTTCTGTTCAAGTTAATGCTCAGCATGAACAGTTTATCGCATATCAATTGAACGCCTAAAAATCCACAGGGAAGACTCTCACTGTGAGTAGCGTGCCGTAAATTGAAGCCTCATCTTCCTAAATCAGATGTGCGGTTCTTCTTTTTTTTTTATTGGCGACAAATTAAAAATAATTGCTGCGAATACAATTTATTTAGGTATGCGTATCCCCAGAGGATGAAAGGACGGGTGCGAGCCTCACAGCAGCTGTTTGTACTAATCGTGTTGAATGTATCACATAGTGGGGGATACTTTTGGTAGCATGGAGACAGTCTTGTAATTTTGTCCATTTTTTACGATGCATGTTGAATATTTAGCTTGGTGTGAGGCACATAATCGTACTTTATCTTGTTTTTAATGGACTATAGCAAGTGCAATTGCGGAATGTGACATACATTTTGAGAGCTGTGAATTCGGTTTGCTTTACATATTCACTTAGTGTTGCGATTTGAGCTTTAATTTACACAAATATGTGTTAAATGGAAGATAACATTTGCAAAGAAACGATACTTAACAAGAAAAAACATTATTTAAGGATTGGTTAGTGTAATACTATTATGAATGCAAAGACAGTGCTGAGCATCTTCTTTTTGTTATGTTATTGCGGTATTAACATAACAAGATTGCATTTTGTATTTTTCTCTGAAATTACTCCGAAAGCAAAGCATTGAGACTGTCCTCTGAGTGACTCATACTATCGGTGCCATAAATAAAACATGCCACTATGGTCGGAGACGGTGACGATTAGTTTTTTATCTTATATGACTTTCATCGACCTTTTATATGCGTCAGGACGTCAGGTAGTCCAACATGTATGAATGTATAATATATAAGTACATACGTTTATTGTTTGATAATGTCTGAAGTCATGGACTGCATCAAAAAGTATTATTTTGTCTCACCATAAGAACGTTTAGTCGATTGGGCTAAGACCTTGGTCCTATAGAATACCCGAACCTGAAAACACTGGTTCGAGCCTTAGTAACGAGTAATTTTTGTTGATATATAGAGTGGGCCATCTGTTGGTTTCTTTTTGACTCAAATGTTATTTTGACACTGACAGCTCTTATGCGCTCAAAATATTGACAGGAACTCACTATTATATTTTTGCAGTACGAAATGGATCGATTTATGTTAGTTACTTACAACGTGGACGCTGTGTTGCCACAGCGAATTTTGAAAAGAAATTTCGGTCAAAATAATGCACCAAGTGCTGCTGGTGTACGCAAGTTTGTGATGAAAGTTCGTGAGACTGGTTTGTTGATTGATAACCGAACATATTCCCGTATTCGTCTTATGCGCTCAACGGATAATATTGCACCTTTTTAAAGGTTTTTGAAGTGGAAGAAATGTTACAGTCAATGGAGAACGCTACCGAGGCATGACAACTGATTTTTTATGACCAGAAATTAAGGATTTGGACATAGGCGAGCTATGGTTCCAGCAAGATGGGGCTATGTGCCACTCAAACCGTCCAAAAATCGATTTATTACACACTAAGTTCAATAATCGTGTAATCAGTCGGTTTCGTGATGTTGGTTGGCCGGCACGAAGCTGCGATTTGACGCCGTTACACTTTTTTTTTGTGGGGTGCAATTAAAGATCGATCCTATGCGAAGAATCCAGAGACGATTCAGACACTGAAGAATAATATTGGTCAAGCTATTCGTGAAATTGGGGCCAAAACCATAGAAAATATATATTGAAAAATTGGGTTGACAGGATGGCCTACTGCCAAGCCAGCCGAGGCAGTCATTTGAATGAAATAATACTCGACAATTAATCGGTTTACTCTTTTCAATAAAGCAACAATTGTTGTAAAATATTGAACAGTGTTTTTTATAGGCTTTTTAAAAAGATTTCATTACAAATAATTGACTATTGAGTTCTACTGCGGGACTGTTGAGGTTGGGACTTCTTCCATCAGCGCTCGGGCCTTCACGATGAATTTTGTACCTCGGGATAACTGCCAAATTATAGAAACGTTCGAAGAGTATACGATTTTGAAATAACCAACTTTTATGAGATGCAAGATGTTACTCCAGCTAGCATACAATTCCCCACATTTTGATAATCATAGGATCACTAAGAGCTCTTTGATGTTACTTTCGAACAGATGGATGCGGGAGATGCATTGTGATAGACTTAAGTAGTAGTAGGCTTTTAAGACCAACTCTAGATTTTGGCAAAAACAGACACTGCTAGCACAACGTAGTAATTGCATTGCACCTCTAAACAAGAAAAATTTCTATCTACCTACCTATCTAGCCCAAGAAGCCGAGTAATTCTAATTGTATTATTGCCTCTGAGTTGACAATGTTCATATGATTTTTGTTTTTTTCATTATAGTTGAGTAGGAGGTTTGGGTTGGGTGGTTCTCCCCGGTCAGCAGGGATACATTTAGACCAAAAAGAAAGTCCATTATGATACCACTATGGAAAAATCAAATTACCAACACCGGCGACCTGCATGAAGACTTCCCAATTGGGACAGGAAGTAGGGCAACCAGTTTCGGTGTAAACCCATGGCGAAGAAGTATGGTTCATCGTTAAGGCATTAAACAAGTTTGACCCGGTGACAAAGCTTTTTATTTTGAAGTGAAGTCTAGCTAGATCGTTAAGATCTTCGCAGAAGTAGTCGCCTAAGGTTTTCCTTCTCAAAACCGGCTAGATAGGTACACAGAAGATGTGTCATTGTTTCCTCCTCTTCCTGGCCTCTACAGCTTTTTCAGAAATCGTTGAAGGGACCACCAAGCCTTTTGACATATCTGCCTACCAGGCAGTGCCCTGTGACAGCGATAACTATCTTAGAGTAGGTAGATAAGATAACAAGATTTTTCGGAAAAAAAGATGATTATTATGATATATGTAGTCTTGAAACGGTATTCTTACACTATTGCTAAGTTACATTAAAATATGTTGTAATATCGTGTACGCATTATTAGTATGCCCTATACTATCAGCTATGAACTCTTATAACAGCTCTCAACATCAAGCAAGTTGGGATATGAATTATGAAATTATTGGCTGCTAATATGTAACAAAATAACTATTGTAGTGATATGGAAGTGGATGTAAGATAAGAGTTGTTTCTGGGGAAATACTGTTTAGACTTATTCTTATTATATGTTATAGTGGGTGGTTTGTAGTTAAATCAGAGGTCTGCCTAACCAGAACATATGTACATACATATGTACATTTGTATATTTACGTATATGTGGATAAAGATATATATTTTAACTAGCAATGTGTTAAAAACAAACCAAAAATTTAGAGAAGAAAGGCAGTCCTAAATTCAATATTTTGTACGACCTTCAAAATATTATATCAATAGGTGGACACAAAATTGTTATAGACTCGAATATACTATGTATGATTCCTTTCTTCTGCATCGTACTAATAATTTTCGATATATCAAATGATATTTTCGAGTATATATATGTTGACACCGGATGAAGCATTCAACAATTTCATAAACAAAAACAATATATATATTAACTTCAATAAACAAATCACTTAAGGAAGCATTTTTATTTTAAGCAATCCATCAGACAGTTACAAATTATACGTTATACACATAATTTTGGTCATTAATGATCGGTAAATATTAAAATGTTAACTCAGCGAAATGTTCTCATAAAACATCGCGAATAATTCATTTGGAACGAGTAAAATTTTTATTAACTCCCAGCCGCAGTTGTTTGACACATAAAATTAATTTTTCATATAATAATAGAAAATAAAATCTTTTCTGACCTTCAGAAAGCCTGCATAAGCATATTAAAAGAAAATTAGAGAAACGGCGGGACAACATTTTCATTGGTATAAATATATGACGTAGGTACAACGTTACACTAAAGCTGAATAATGTCCTTGCATATAAATATAAGACTTCTGATTAAAGTTCAATTAAGACTTTTGTATTTTGGTGTTTTGTTGTTAGAATCTTTATTTGCAAAAAGTATTTTTTAAACTATTTGCATGTAGTTCTAGAGATGTAGCGCCACCTAAGTAAGTAAGTAAGTAAGCATGTAGTTAATACTACAATCGATAACTTTGAAGACACAAATTAATAAAAGAAATTAACTAATGTACGAATAATGTTCGGTTAACTTATAACCAACTCTCTTAAAGTTATAAGGCCAGTGATGGAGTAATGGGTATGGAGAAGGATATAGAATAAGGTGATAATTCGAGTTCATTTTGAATCTTTGCAGCCTGGTTGCGTTATTGACAAACACACATTTACTGCGATTGAACGAGCAGTATACAACTATGTATATAATTTGTTAAATTATAGTGCAAACATGAGAAGATATGTACATGTGTACATACTTATGTCAAAAGCCTTTCATTTTTGACAGAAATATACATATGTATAGGCGCAAACTTATTTACTTAGGACATGCCACAGTCCGGGGTAGACCTGGGCTAACAGACCTATAGACATATATCACGTATTATAGACCTATGGACATATACAAAACAAATTCCAAAGTAAACAGGACTTTTTAAAATAGGTATTTTAATTACATGGGTCGGAAAGGTAAATCCTGCTCTGATGTACTGTCAAAATTTCATGACACTTAGACGAAAAGAAGCGGAGTTGTTGCATCTGAAGTGACATTATGTTTGTGTCATCGGTACAAATGGTACTGACGAGCAAAAATCGCTCAGAATTCAACATTCGCAGGACATCAAGAAGGGCAAAAAGGACAAGAACTTCCTTTACAACATTGTTGACGAACGTGGTGCTTTCAATATGTTCCAGAAACGACAATGTGCCGATTGGAAGGCCTCAGATGAGTCAAAGTCCAAAACAAATCTCGTTTGGAGAAGTCAAAAGTAAAGCCAATGTTGATTTGTTTGCACGATTCCAAGGGCATTGTCCACAAAGAGTTTATTCCATCGGACCAAAGCGTTAATGCACAATTCTATCTTCGTGTTTTGAAGCGCTTGGTGCATCTTATTCGTCGTATTCGGCTAGAATATAGCGCAAAAGGAAGTCGGTCTATACTTGTGACCGACTTTTTGGCTAACAAATGAATTTTAACTATCAACCACTCCTCGTAATTGTCTGATTTGGGACCGTGCCACTTTTACCATTTTCCGATAAAAGGAAAGCGTTTTGTGGACGTAGAAGCCGTCGATAAGGCTTGTACCGAGATCCTGAAGAACATTTCGGCCGGCGATTTAAAACGCTCATTCGTAATGCTTTTAGACCATGCAAATCACCGTACCTTGCCCATAGGATAAGTATACAAATTGTATAGTAAATTGATGAGGCTCTAACTGTTTTTTTATCTGTTCTAGTTCTTGACTTAAGGTATGAACTAGATCTCGCTGGGTTTCACTTTGGAATAAATGGCAAAGGCACAGCGATTTTTGAAATTGAAAATTGACAATAATTCTCAAATAGTTTCTCAAATTAAGCAGACATATCCTCTTCCCTTACATATGTATGTATCTAATAGAAGACATCCGATATTTTCCACTCAGTTGAGGTGATAAACTATAGCTAGAGCAATGAAAAGTCAAAGTAAAAATTGGCAATACAACTGCCTAATCTCTAATCTCATCCATCATATCATACACTATCATACATTATCGTATAATCTAGAAAAAACTCAGAGATATCAAATTAGTACCAAAAGTACATACATATGTACATATGTACATACATTCATATGCGTGTATATACACTGAGGCTTAGTAGTTCTATATCACGTCATGGCGAATTTTGGCATTTGTTTTACTAAAATCATTCACAGGACGACGATCGTGGTTATAGTTGAGCATTCAACCGTTTAAAAATTGAACGTGATCACGTATGTTCCAAAATAATGGTTGCGATTGCACATCGTAATAAAACGTAATAGTAGGAATGAAAACCCAAACACAAGGAACTTGAAGGAATATTCTCCCATTAAATCCACACTCACATAAGAATGAAACAAAATAAGTAACATCCTCTGTAACAAATTACGTACTAACATATTATGTGCTACGTTTAGATCTCCCTGTGTACTTCATCCCCCAATTCCTCATGTCCATCATGCACATGACATCAACATCTTTTGCAAGGACGACTATGTACCAGTATGATGAAAATAACTAAGACTAGACAAATCGGGCCATTAGGTAGGTACATATGTAGCTGCCCCAAAATAGAGATGAAATAAAATAATTTTGAGTCATATTACGTGCGAAAGATCGTCGAACATATCCATACATACATACATGTGTATGTGTCTGTACAATGAATTTATGTATCTCCATCAGGGCATACAATATCCAGAGTGGAAGTGTCGATTGTTAGAGGACTATCAATTCCTAGATAAAAACCACCCTTTGTGAGAAGCCAAGACCTCAGTGCGTAACCTTTACCTATCTGTTTCACCATTTAATTCTAATCAATTTCGCTGAGTAATATCCTGGACTGACACATAATTAATCATGGGAACGCAATTTCATTACTATATATGTATAAAGGCACTTGCAAAACAAAGAGAGCAAAAAAAAAAAACTTTGGATAAGCACTAACGCACTGAATAGCAAATTGTACGCGTTGTCAACAATTCCCTCGCGGCACACGGTTCAAGATTTCGCCATACATACATAACGCAATCTTTGTGTTCACTTATCCAGAAGTTTGCCGCTTCGTACCACGCTGTATTTGTACAACTATCAGTCGCTTTTGTTTCATGAAGTTGTTGCTTTTAGCCTGCAATTTGCTTAAGTAAATAATGATGGAACACGAGTTGAGTATAATTGTGAATCATGATGAATTTCCGCCGAACCGAATCACCTACACTCCAGCTGATCAGTCTAACTCAATACGCATATCATCATCTCATCAAAGTCTAGACCTGTTGCGGCAAAGGCCGTTATGCTGGGAAAAGTGCGCACAAATCTAATTATTTTCAATTGCCAGGTCATAGATATGTACATCACATAGAGAGCGCGCAAAATTTGTACACAAACAAACAATCAAACAACGTGATGTTAGCGCGTCAAAATAATAAATCAAAAAAAAAAATTATTAAAAAAATATTTTTTGTGTTACAAAATCACTTAATATAAAAAAGCATCACTGACACTGATTTACAACACCATTAGTATCAATCAGAAACAGTGCACTGTACGAAAATCTCTCGAGACACGTCCTTGTCTTGCGGACTATTATACACGACAGCGAGGCACACTATATTCCGACGACGACGGACGCACAGACAACAGGCATCCAATCCGTTCCACAATCAAATTCTTACTGAGGGCGCTCCAAATGACAAATCCCCAATCCAATTTTTTTCCTCACATGGCCGCATTTTAATCGGCTGCCTGCTGTACTACACACAGTACTCGATACTTTCTGCCTGTTTTGTATCGCACGACGACGACGGCGTGTCGTCGTCATAGACTGGCCTTATCTTTTGTTTGCCGACACCGACACACACGGAGAGGGTTTCCTCCTACCGCAGCTGGTTGGCCTCTAATTTGAAGCTTTGAACTTGAAGAGAATAATTCTCTACCGTACAGGTTGAGTAAGCTTCGACGTGGTGTATCTGACAGATGAATTGGATGGAATGGAGATAGGTGTTGGGTCTGCAAGATGGCAAATAGTGTGGGCAAGCTTTGAGTGTATTGTGAGGGAGGAATTCAGCTTTCTATTGTGAATATTTGTAAACAAAGAAAGCAACTATAAAACGAAGTGGTGCAAACAAGGAGCAACAAACGTTCTAGCAGGTGTTTAGTGTTTGTAGATTCTTAGAAACTACCGGCAAGCTGTTTGAGATAAATCTACAAAACACCAGAGCAAAATAGATTTCGAATATGTATTTCGTTTTCTCGTTTTGGCCTTGTATTCAACACAGTTTTTGGTTTTGGATAGAAAAATAACAGTAGGGTTGCTGAATATCCACAACGAAATTAAGTCTAGCAATAATCTAATTTAGTATATATATATATATATGTAAAGGGTGTCCCATTAAGGCCGTCTATTTTGTGCCATTTTTTTGTGTCGGTCATACAGCGTTGTTGTTTGACAGCTGTCATGTGTGAACATTAAGACTTACTCATGGAGATTTACACGGACGCATAACGCAGAGAAATTATGAAAATCTACTACTGAAATGATGAGAGTTTTGCGGAGACGGTTCCAAAATGTCGTAGATATTTCGGTCACCATAATGCATCTTCTCGCCGTACATTGATGGGACCAACAAGTCCCATCAGTCTCGAGGCGGCCATTTATCGGATATTGTATTTCATACATAATCTCAATGTCTCTTTATTAAAATAAAAAACATTAGAATTTTTTTAATAAACACTGCGTTTTTTTTTCTCAAATTTCAAAATAGGTGGTCTTGATGGAATACCCACCCTCTACATACATATGTATCTCATGTATTATATACCGACAAAATCAGATAGAGCTTAGGTTTTAATTGTGGATTACTTTTGTTTGGCCTATATTCTCAGTACGTTTCATAAGTAAACACACTATTCAATAGAAAAAATTAACGTATACATGAACTATGCAATACGGCAAATAACTAGCAGTGCTGTACCTAAAGTCTTTACAAGTAAACAGGCGCCATACCACCAAAACTTCTTGGGACAGCTTAATAAACAGTCTATTGAGGACATACTCAGGTTTAGCTTATGTGTTCATAGCGGTCGGACTCAATTATGTATTTTATTTGCTTAACTTAGCAAAAGAAGGAGCAAGACCCTTCGTCGCTATGATACATACCGGCTAGATATACTATATTTGGGTAAAAGTAAACGATGTTTGGGAAATTTGGTCAGATGCCGATCGAGTCTGAGGCATGTCTGGATTGAGTCTTTTTTCTGCTCTACAAACTGTTGCACAGTAGTTCGAAAGAAGAAAAGAAGAAGCTTATTCATTATTCTTCCTTTTCTTGTCACAGAAGCATCGCATGCTGTTGTCATCTTGCCGTTTTAGTCACTATGATAACGTGGCGCTATTTAAAGCAGTATACTTAGAACGCACTATGTTAGATTATGTAATAGAAAGAAAGGGAGTTTAGAAAATTAAATAAAAGAAGATACATCAAAAGATTTTATCAAAGCACTTATAATAAATATTTTTGTTTAATGAAAAAAAGTTCAATTTAGTTTTATTTAGTATTAAAAATATGAGTTTACTTAAAATGTGAATGCTAATGCATCGAATCTACAAACAAAAAAATCGTAATAATACGATAAATTCTAAAATATTCATAGTATGTCATCAGTAGCGTATAGTGTCTCAATCAACGGGTGTTTTCTTCAAATTTCTTTTTGTGTTTTTTTTGTAATATTTTCGCGGAAGAGGCTAACCTATGTATAACGTTGAGACAGCAATACTACAGTTTGTAAATGCTTGGCGATTCTCAAATTGCTAGATGTTGAAAGCTTTAAGACTATATATCCATATTTTCTGGGTAAATTTCCAAGAATGGTTGTTCTTTTATGAAAGATACGTTGTCAGACGAACATGAAGATAGCAAACGATAGGAATTGGTCTGATGCGGACCAACAATATCGTATTTCTAGAAGTTGGTTCATTGAGCTTTTTGCTTTAGTCTATGGTGTTTCAGGTTAGAACGTGGGTGGAAAAAAATAATCTGCCAGTACCAATTCTAGTATATTTTATTACTTAATAATATTCTTTCCTGCTGTAACACTGTTTTATAATAGAACGGAGCTTGTTTTTCTTAAACAATAAGTACAGTTACATTTGGACAAAATATTGAAACAAGGTGATATCACTTCGTTCATTGCGGTACCGTCGCATGGAAATTTACCACACTTTCCAAGTTACCCTTGTATGTATGACATAAGCAACAAACTATTATTAGCCAGTGAATTGGTTGTAAGTTTGAATCACTCTTGTCAATTTAAATGATAATTACATACCAAAGTCTCACCAAAAGACGTTCCAACATCACTTATTTGTATGCAGGATTTTTATTGTAGGTAAAAGTACACGTAGATAAGTGATCTTAAGACAATTTATTAAAATTAAATTCGACAACATGCGGCCTAACATTCACTCACGCCTCGTATAGAAGATTGATGATCCCATCCGAGGTAATTTTACTGACAATAGGTACAATTCACGGAAGAGCGTTAATGTTTGATAGTACCTACTATTTGAAGGAATATTCTACACGACACCACATTTGATATTGGATTCAGGCTAATCCAATTTGCGGGTGGCCGAAACATGGCTTATCTAGCATGCGGTTCGGTTCCTCACAAAAGGATACAGATTTCTTATGATCAATCAGCCGCCAACCAGATTGACCACCTTTTAATCGACAATATTATTCGACTGTCAGAAATGTAAATGGAAAGGAACCCCATTTGGGGTTGATATACCTCATTCGAGCCAGCTATGTATCTAACCATCGAGGTTGTGGCATTACATTCCAGTTTCACCCTGGAATGTAATGCCACTTAAATAATTAAGTAGGAAAAGCACAGTATTCACATTGCTTAAATTTCTGATAGAAAATAGAAGAACTTTCTAGGTTACGGGACAAATTAAAAAATGAAAGAAATAGAGCCAAATGTTATTCGTTATAATGACTAATTCTTTGGAAAAGTCTTTGCTCTAGCTTTTCTGGAAACTGGGCTGAGTCCTGTGCAAAGACATTGACCCAATATATATACTCATTATGAAGTGAACTATGTATCCAATCTTTTTATACTCACAATTTAAATACAAATTTACGAGGTCCCATTTGGATTCCTGTATATATGTATACGCCACTCGTACGATGAAAATAAATACACACAATTGCTTGAAAAATAAAATCTTAGACAACACAATGGAAAGAACTGTGAGACTGTGATATATTTTCAAAATCAATTTTCTTCCAAAAGACTATACCTCTTCCTATACTTGCCTCAAAATCAACAAACCACAAATAACAAATTTCCTTCTCCATTCTTACTTACAAAGATTCTGCAATTTTCTGCTAATTACGTCAAAACTATCTTTCGAAAAGAAAAATCAAAAGAAAAATTCAAATTTACATACATATAATCATCGCGCACACAGTAACAACTCTTAATTATTTATTTTTCCAACATTTAAATGTGATACTCTTGTATAGAGTCTGGTAGGTAATTAAAAAAAAAAATATATCGCAAAAAACTCAATTTGTATCTGCTCAAGGCTTCAAAGCGAATAACAAGAGTGCTGATTGATACTTTCAATACTGTATCCGTTGGATACTTCTCCTCTGCCCCAACAGCGCCACAAGAAAAGCTTGTGTATTCAAATTAATATAAATGGTTAGGCGGCACGCTTTTTATTGTTGGGGTGGGGATCTTCTTTTTCATCGCCTTCCCAATTGATGTCTTTAATAAATGACCCAAACAAAAAATCGCACATTTATCGTGTTTTATCAGTGTTGTCATTTATTATTCAATGAAAAGCATTGCGCCGGTCACTGCCACCCGATCAAGAGGGTGGCTGTACTCTTTGCAAACAATATGCTCGAACGAAGGGGAATAGCTACTATATTTTCTACAAAACACCCTTGATAAGGTCTGGCCTGTAAATTACCACCAACAATGTTTGTGCGACAATAAATTAATGGTCTAGTGTAGTAGTAGTAAAACCCCACTGTATTAGACAGTGACATTAAATTGTGGAAATTATAGCAAATACCTGTTGGCTGAGTTGGGTAACATGAGCAGTCTGTGTATGATATAGTTGCCTTGTTTGCGGGAGCAATTCTCCAGAATGTGTCCACAATGAGTGGAAATTTATTCAGTATCCGTAGTTTAGTGGCGACATATCCTCGTGTAATGTGCTGCTGATCTCTCTCTTGGTTTCACTGTGAAAGTGTTCATTTAATCTAATGTAGTGCTCTCACGATAGAGGGTAGACTTTCCTGGATGAAATATAGTGTCGTGTTCATACAGCGGACGGGTGGAGGGATGAAGTTGAATCAAATTGAATTACTCAGAAATGTTTGTTTGCCATTTGTACTCGTAATTGAAGTGAACACGGCTTTGTACAAGATAATTAAAATACCTATAGTTCTTAATACTTTTAATTATGTAGATACATTGGCAGCTCTGTCAAGTATCTATGTACTTATGAGGATTTTAAATATAATTTAGAATTAAAAGCTTGGTATTAATTAAAAGTTTTGCTTGCTTTGTTAATATTGTATTCATGTCTTAGTCTCTTGGGGCACAAGCAAGTTGGTAATAGCAAATCTTTTGTTATTAAAAAGGAGCCAAATATGTCGTTATACCATGCTGCTATTTCCCGGCAAGAGTTGTCAGGTTTTTTTTTTATAAAAACGGGTGCAGGTAGTGAATGAGGTGAGAAAATAAGAAGTTGATTAATAAAATATCGCATTTGATCTAAATTAGAGTTTTTGAGCTTACTTCTCTTTGGGTGAAATCGGCGTAACGAAGTTAGTCGAAAGTTTTTCTATATAAAAAATAAAATATAATCGAATGTTCTGGATTAATTCTATGATATTCAAAAAAAATTGTTCATTTGCTCAACGAATCGTGTAAATGGTGAAATTCTCCATATTCCAGCCTTTTTTTATAAAATGGATTAATTTCACAACGCTTTTGAATATATTTGTACTTCAAAAAACTATTTTCTAAGAAAAATTGTTTAATCATGATGACGACATGATCAAAACGTGACTACTTAGTACTAGTTCTCATGTTGAGTTTTTCTTTGTCCACAAGTGGAAAACAAAGATTGTTGGTAGTTTGAAAACATTTCTATGTTTGATATATGTACATATAGGGCTTTGAATTTTAGATGTGGCTGGTGTCCAAATTATTCGGGGAGTTGCGTTATAATTTTTTTTTTGTATCTTTCTATTTAGCATTTTTGCGACAAAACACAGAAGGCTCTATGCATAAAACTGAAGTACTTACTAAAAGTTATAGTAAATACTAGTACATATTAGTAATAGAAGAAACAATTAAGTTTTTGCCTAGCCGCCGTGACTCAGTGGTTAATGCTTCGGACTACTGAGCGGGAAGTTCGAGGTTCGTTTCCCTGACAATAGACAAAAGACGAACCTCTAAAAAACATCCGAGAGTATAACTATCTTGAATTATACCCGCAGACTCTGCCCGACGTCATGCAGTCTGCGCTCAATAAATCAACAAGCTGGACTGAAAACTGTGGCCTTTCCGTCAATCCGACGAAGAATGAGCGGGTCCTGTTTACAATAAAACATAAACTCCCTGACTTTAATTTCCCAAAGTTAAGAGGCACCACCTTTATCCTCTCAAATAGTGCCACCTACATACCTAGGACTAAAGCTGGACCCCAAGTTTCTTTGGAGAGAAAACATAGTCTGTTTTGTTTGTCTCAGTATTACTGGCTCACTGAGCACCTCTCCCACTGCAGCAAACAACTGGCCGCCTGCTCAGCAATAAAACTGAGAAGCTCCAATCAATAGAAGGAGCAAGTCCATGTCCAGTATATGCCAGAGTATTATCGATACATCGTCATCTTCCACAAACAGAACTGAATGGACACAATGGGATGTCCCGTACCACGAGTCGCTGTCAATTTTTACGGACGGGTCCAAAACGAAGGACGGTGCTGGAGTCTTCTCCGAAGACCTGAATGTTCACCATCTCTCTTTAAGCCTTCCTTCCAAACTACTGCCCCACGATCACGATGCGATGCGCATTCTGTTGCGTTGTGAAATCATGAGATTTCGGAATGTTATGCGATGGGCACATTTTTTCATCTTACCTTATCGACCAAATAGATGGGATTACTTCGATTCGTTGCAGTTTTTAATTTTGTCACTAACGCCACGAAGATATTACGTTTATAGACAAATATATGCATGCATATATGTACGCACGTATATAAAGGGTTTTCCAATAGGGACTTGACAACTTTGAATTTAATTTGTGAACGCACTCTTTCATCATCAAACTGTCACTGTCAATTTATTCAGTAAACTCAACATTTTCATCATGGTAAAGTGCACGAACGAGCAACGTCTGCAAATTCTAAAAATTTTCTACCGAAATTCGGAGTCGGTGACTGCAACTTTAAGAGCGTTAACTCCAATTTTCGGTCGTGAATCTCGCCCTAGTAGACAGGCAATAACAAGTTTAGTGCAAAAATTTGAGTCTATATTCGTTGTGTGATGTTGTCGTGTCATTGAGATAACGGGTTGGTCGAAGTGTCGAAAATATCGCTGCCGTTCAGGCGTCCGTAGCAAACGATCCAAATCAGTCAATTCCACGGCGTTCTCAAGAATTGGGCATCGCTCAGACCACATTATGGCGTATTTTGCGTAAGGATCTTGGCTTACACCCATACAAGATCTACTGTGGGGCTACGTTAAGTCATTGGTTTATGCCAACAAGCCGACGACGTTGGAAGAGCTCAGAGCCAACATTGAACGCGAAATAGCGTACGTTTCGGCCGAAATGTGTGGCCGAGTCGTTAAAAATGGGTCCAACGAATCGACCGCTGCAAACGTGCCCGCGGTGGCCATATGAACGAAGTCGAGTTCCATTCATAAATGTTTTGATTGTACTTCAAGCCGATAATAAAGTTTTGGAAATATCTCAAATGGTTTGCGTTTTATTTAAAAAAAAGTTCTCAAGTCCTTATTGGAAAACCCTTCACATACATACATATGTATGTATATGATTTGTATAAACAAAGAATTTTAGCAAAGCAGTAACAGTTTCGCAGGATTTCAATCTGCACTTTCTCTAGCTCTTGTAGTTCCATATATCCACAATAGGCTGCAAAGGCTTATTTAGCAATAAATGCGACTTTTTAGATTTTACTATGTATATTTTTTTGCACATGAATGCTTTGAACTTGGTAGTGATACAATTAGTAAACAACAAACATATGTATGCTGTGTATGTATATGTACATTACATACATATGTACGTTTTGAAAGATAAAACAAACGCTCAAGAATGCCACACAAATCTTCTGTGAGTAGACATAGACACCCATTTAAGTGTCTTGTTTCATTTCCGATCCATCGGTGCAGATTAAAATCTTTGTGTTTATCCCTCTTGTGGATACGTGGAAATCAACAATTATTTCTTTTAGGATGACAATATGACCGTATATGTTAGTTCCTGGATACTCGATATACTATAGATATCTGCAACTCAATGGTCCAAGATCCTTACGATATGAGACTTTTTATGTACCTACATACCTATGTACATCCATATATAGTATGTATGTTGTTAATTTGTTTATGTATTCAACACATACGAAAGAAGTCTAAATTGTTTTAATAAAAACAGATATTTTCGGTCAATGAACTAATAGAAAAACAAATTAACATGTACCTACAATGTATTTATTATTTATTTGTATGGTAAATCCCGTCACTAAAGAGTTCTCTTTGAATGTTCTCAAAGCATTTTTCTTCTTGAAATATCCCCATCAATTAATATTAAATATTTTTGGATCAGGAGCAAACAAATTTTTAACGATCAATAAATCGGCAATGAAATGATTTTTAATAGTCTATTAGTTTCGTTAGGTTGAAGTGTACTAATGCAAATGGTAATTTTTAATTGGCAATTAGTTGATTTAACGATACATGGTAAAACGCATGGATTGACTGGCAAAAATGATTTTCAATTTCTCATTAATAGGCAGCATCTGTTTTCGAAAGCGAAAAGTTAAATGTTTAGAAAATGGTTTCCTTCATGCAGCAATAATGATGTGTCAAATTGATTTTTGGTTTCCCATAAAATGTTGCACGTGTATGTGAGATGTGGGTGAATAAGCCCGGAAATAGTTAGTTTTATCTGAACCAGAAAAACTAAATTGTATCAAAGTTATAAAATAGGTGAAACTTGATCACGAGATCATGAGTTATAACTGCAGAATTATTAAGCATTATTACAATTTTTGTTTTACAATTACAATGTTACAATCTTAGGAATTAGGAATTATTTATATATTCCAGAATTAAACACAATTTAATATTGTATACATAAATAAATAGGTACAATGCTAAAAAATCTCTTCCAAAATTTGTAATATTATCAATTTAATTTCAATTTTTAAATGAAAACCCTACTGGTGGTCATT
Source organism: Xylota sylvarum (assembly GCA_905220385.1). Lineage (NCBI taxonomy): Eukaryota > Metazoa > Arthropoda > Insecta > Diptera > Syrphidae > Xylota > Xylota sylvarum. The sequence continues at coordinate 41,558,124 of LR999959.1, forward strand.
ATAAGTTTACCATTTAACACACTGAACTGAGTAGAATAACACTAAAAAGTATATGGTAGATGAGTTCATTAAAGTATTATCATCCTCTTTATTTGTTCAGTTCAAAAATTAACGTATTACCTTTTCATTAATCATATCATCATCGCAAATGTTTGTTTAGGCCAGCCTTTCAACTGTTTATCACTCTCCCTTCCACATCAGTTGATTTCGCCTCTTATCACGCTCACTCTATCAATAAAGTTAATCCCACTCTCAAGGTGAACCCATCGCCTAGCGGCATCCATAGTGTGGGTACAATAAACACATCTGATTATAGATAACTCTTTGGCAGTACAAATGTATTTGCGTTCATAAATTGAATCAATTCCTCACCTGCGATATATTAATCATCACAACAATTCTGGTTGATTAATATCCTCGATAATAAATCATCATTTGGTCGATGTCCTCATACACCCACTACACATACGACCACAAAAGAAGACTCGCTGAGTGAATATTTATTTTGGGTAATTTGGTCATTCGGAATGGGGTATCCTTTGCTCGCGTCGGAATGCCAAAGTTAAGCATTTACCTTACAGGCGGTGAAGCCACACGAAGGATCTGGTAGTGGCCTCGACAAGAAAGTGCAACTAAAGACGTCAGACCAAGTGGGCCGTGGTTGTGTGCTTGCGCTAATTGTCTGGCAAGAAGAGAGGTGAACTGGTGAGTCTTTGAGTTCACTTTTAACCAGACAGCACAAGGATTGATACAGTATACAACTATTTTGTAAATTTACGACTACTTAAAGCGTCTTTATGGCAGATTTTCATGGCAACAGTACGTGATGATTTATATTGTTCTTGATTATGCATATGGTCGCGTCGCGGTACGCCTTTTGTTGTTTATACTGCTGTCATTATTTTTGCAGTATTTTTGGTTTCTTTATGGCAGTTTCGTGACTTATTAAATTCACAAAATGGCCAAGTGACTGCCAACAAAGGAGTTAAAGACACAACTATCGGTGGGCCACTAGGTTAAATTGAACGAGGATGATTAGTTTAAGTAATTCTCAATGAAGGGAGAGACATGCAATGAATCGAATTGCCAGTAAGTAAATCAATTAAGAGAAAATACAGAATGCACTTGTTGTGCAGTGCTAAACGTTTAATTGATACTGTCGACGAATGGCCTAGAAGGACGGTTACTGTGACAAAGACTACAAATTATTTTAGTTAGATAAGTACCCTGGAGATTTAATGAAAATGGAACAGCTACAATGCATGAGTCTTCCGAATCAGGCTAAATTTGCCAGTAGAAATACAGTATGTGGTCAATGAATTATGACCGATCGTGGTTTTAACGATTTTTTTTCTTTTTGATGTGTGTGTTCTGTGAAATGTGTTTTTCGTTATTTGTTTTTAAGAATACGGCTAGCTACGGGTTTTCTCTATACTTTCTTTAATTTCAAAAGCAGGCACCGAAGGACTTGCCTTCGTGCGTACGATAAGTGTGCAGCAAACTCATCAATCGGTTTTAACGTGGTTTTCTAATCATTTTGTTTAAGCTCGCAGTTGGCAATAGTGCGGTTGTAAAAAAGTATTTTAATAAGTAGAAAATTAATTTGGGACTTAAATTAAATAAGTTAGTGGCATTACATATTTGTTTGAAAATTAATATACTTACATATATATGTACCTCATAGAAAGTCAGAAACATTATTTTAATTGATTTTTATCAATATGGGTAAATAAGCCGACATTTCTGTCGAAAAAAAGTCACACGTTGCTGCTTTGTTGACTCAGAAGAAGTCCAGCTATGCTCAAATAGCCAAGATTGTTGGAATTGCAAAGTTTTCAGTAGTCAACATAGCAAAACACGTGGACGTTCCAGGCGGTTCAACCTGGACTACTCCAAATAAACGACAAAACTGTGGCAAAAAAAGAAAAATAATACTGACCGGAAAATTATTCATAAAGCTCTAAGGAACGTAACTCACCTGCTCACTACATTTTGAAGGTTTTGAACGAAGCTGGAATCGACATATCGTTGACAACTCTGCTTCGTCGATTAAGAAGACAAGCGAAGGAGGCAAGCAAAGAAGCCCAAATTGACCAATGTCATGTGAAAATAGCGATTATATTGTGCACAACTTCACATAGACTGCGAGAATGGCTATTGGAACAAAGCAAATTAATTTGTTCTTCAAATTTCTTTTCACAATAAAAGATGAAACAGTTTTAGCAATTTTCCCGTACTCATCGCTAAGATGAGTGTCGCTTAGAAGTCGTGACGGAGACGGCCAAATTCATTTGCAGAAGGTCCAATGAAAGATATTCGGAGCATTGCGTAGTTCGGACGGTGAAAAACTCACCCTCTGTGATGATTTGGAGTTGCATAATATGCGAAAGTACGGGATCAATTTATTACGTTGATGGAACAGTAGACTAGTGGCCAAAGGGAAGTGATGCGGGACATATGGCGTTCTCGCCTTAGCCTCTCACTATCAACTTCTACTCTACACCTCCACGATGGTGGCTGCTGGCTGCTGGGTGCCTAGTACCAACCAACCCCTTTGGAAGGTTGTTGGTGGCAGCGAACGAGAGCGAGGGCAGCAGTGTCTTTTCACTAAGGTACTTTCTCTTGCCTCAGGCGGCGGCGGACGAATTCCCTAGATGGAATCAATGGTGGCGTCAACCAGTTGCAGTTAGGCCGAACTATTAATGTTATCCCTATATGAGCTGCTTCGACATATTCGAATACCAGGTCTATAGCGATTTCCAATACTGAGTCAGGGTGTTGGAATAGAGTTGGTGGCGGATGAACCCTTAATGGGCCAACGGCAGCGCTCACATCCCCGAAGCGGGGTACTGACTCCGGAAAAACCGGCCCCTTGTCCTGTGGGTAAAAAAGGAACTGGTCCTCCAGGTTGGGGGTAACTTCCCTACTACGTAAAAAGAACTTAGTTACGAAGCAACAACAAGCCTCGGATAAATATGATCCCACTGTTGACGACCCCAGCAAACGAAATAAGGACAACGAATTTCGGATCTGCACGTGGAATGTTTGGACTCTTAACAGGCCGCGTGCAGCTGAACAACTAGCAGAGGCCCTAGACTGATACAATGCAGATATCACCGCCATCCCGGAAGTGTGATGGGATGGCCCGGGAAAAAAGAGGATGAAAAGCTGTGACGTATACTACGGTGATTGCTATAGGGAACAGAAACGGCGCTTATTTGGATGTGGGTTCGTCATACGCGGCAGACTTAGGCAAGCAGTCTTGAGCTTACGACACGTGAGCGTGCGTCTTATGACATGCCCCCACAGAGGACAAGGACGACGCCACCAAAGAAAGTTTCTACAAGCTCCTCGACAAAACATATGAGCAATGTCCTAAGTATGACGTTAAAATCATTCTGGGCGAGGCGAAATGTGTCAGGCCAACAAGACCCTTACAGAGATGAGGACGGAAACCTCGCAGTAGAGTCACAGTCGGTGCTGAGAATTTGGAAAAACTTCTTCTACAGACTTTATAACGGCGATGAATACCAAAATCTTGCTATTAGGCAGAACGAACCATTCAATCTAGCCGATGATAGCCAAAACTTCCGTCCACCTGACCAAAATGAAGATAGCAATATCCAAATTTAAATCCAACAAGGCTGCTGGACCTGACGGCTTTGAATTTTGAAATTCGGCCTTATTTCACTTTCGTATTGTGCAATAAAGCCGAACATTGCTTGTGTTCCATTCAGAATTTTAGAATATATATTCGGTGTCATGAAATAAGGCCAAATCTCGTATGACACTTTGATAAAGCGACATTAGTCAGTGGAATATGTATGGGTGGCATGATGCCCCCCTGCAACCCCCCTGCTTGGAGTCGCTGTTGGATTCGGGGTAGGTGCGAGATTAGGTACATGCAAAGTTTCGTTAAATCCATGCTATTTTTTAAAAGAAACTTTGCACATACCCAACCTCGCACCTACCCCAAATCCAACAGTGACCCCAAGCAGGCAGCATGCCCCCCATACACATTCTACTGTTTATGCATATAAATGCCATAAAGCTAACTTGGCCTAATGTCGCTTTATACATACACATGTATGTATGTGTGGATACGTTTTTGAAATTCGGTCTTATTTCACTCGGCGTTATTTCACGGCACCGTTCAAAACAGTTGGAAATGACCTGGTAGAGAGCATATACCAACTCATTTCTAAAATTTGGTCAGATGAGTGTATGCCTGATGAATGGAATCTCAGCACCGTTTGCCCGATCCACAAGAAAGCAGATCCCCTAAATTGGGCCAATTACAGAGGTATCAGTTTCCTCAACATCGCGTACAAGATCCTGTCTGCCGTATTGTATAAACGTCTGAAACCCTTCGTCAACTACCTGATTGGACCCTAGCACAATCGATCAAATCTTCACACTTCGGCAGGTCCTGGAAAAAACCCAAGAAGTCCAAATCAATACCCACCATCTTTTAATCGATTTCAAGGCCGCATATGACAGCATTTATAGAGACAAGTTATACAGAACCATGTCTAGTTTTGGCATCCCTGCCAAACTCGTTCGCCTGTGCAGGATGACGATGGAGAATTCTCGCTGCTCCATCAAGTTCGGTAACGATCTCACCGAGACCTTTGATGTCAAAAAAGGATTTAGACAAGGTGACGCGCTGTCATGTGATTTTTTTTTAACATCGTTCTTGAAAGAATTGTGCGAAACTCACAAGCTAACACCGGAGGCACAATCTTTCAAAAGTTTGTGCAACTATTAGCGTACGCCGACGATATCGACATTATTGGAAGAACGCACCGTCACACACGGCTGTCACCGGTGCGTTCGCTAGTATTAAAACGGAAGCTGCCAAAATGGGTTTAGCAGTAAACGAGGGCAAAAGCAAGTATATGCTGTCAACCAGAAGGGACAAGCAACATCAACGAATTGGACAGAATGTCACAATCGACAGCTATAACTTTGAGGTATAAAGGTAGTAAGTCTACATCGACTCTGCTATCAATTCTGACAATAACACCTCGGCAGAAATAAAACGAAGAATAACTCTTGCCAATCGCTGTTCTTTGGGCTGAGAAGGCAATCGAGTAGTAAGGCCCTATCCCGAACAACTAAGGAGACTCTATATAAGATCTTGATCATCCCAATCCTGCTTTATGCGCTGAAGCTTGGACTTTATCAAAAGCGGATGCAGATATCCTTGGTCGTTTAGAGAGAAAAATTCTTCGCAAAATATTCGGTCCCGTTTGCGTTGACGGGCTTTGGAGAAGAAGATTCAACGACGAACTATACGAGCTGTACAACGACATCGACCTAGTCAAGAAACTGCGCATTAGTCGTTTGAAATGTCTAGGACATGTAGCGCGAATGGACACCAGAGCTCCGGCCCGAAGAGTCTTCGAATTACACCCGGAGGTACAACGCAGTAGAGGATGACCTCGCCTTAGGTGGCGCACACAAGTTGAAGGGGACCTGAACAAGCTTGGAGTGCGCAACTGGTGGCAGTTAGCTAAGGACCGAGCTGGAGAGGCTTGTTAGTTGAGGCCCAGACAGCGCCACCTAAGTAAGTAAGTAAGCAAGAAACAATAGACTCCAATCAATATATTCCTGTCCTGAGGAAAGTTCTTCGGCCGAATTTGAACACATTAGACTCTCATTAGAAAAGTATACGTTTTTAGGCAAGGTGGAGCTCCATGCCACACATCCAAAGCAAGCATGAAATACTTGGGTTCCATGAACTTGGAAGTCTTACCATGGCCTGGTAATTCTCCGCATTTGAACCCGATTAAAAACTGCTCAAGCAGAACATTGAACATATCTGGAAAAACTAGCCCACTATGAAACAAATGGTCACGAAATGCATTGAAAGCATGCCCAAACGAATAAAGGAGGTACGAACAAAAGTGCGGTAGTACTAAGTATTAAGATTTAATAATTGTTTTTTACTTTGTAATCACTGTTATGCCATGTAACAATAAATATGTGCAACAAGATTTTAAATAATCAAATTAATGTTGTCTTTATTTGCGGTCAAAGCGAAAAATTGCATATATTTCTCATCGGTCATAATTCAATGGCCACATAATCTATGTGATGACTGTCATACATTGCCTATGTTATTCGAAATTGAAATATGTTAACAAATAGAACTGTCTTCTGAGCAAATTATTATAAGGACTAATTTGAGCGATATATGAACTCTAAATTTAGTTCAATAGGCGCCGTGGCTCAAGTGGTTAGTGCGTTGGACTACGGAGCGAGGGGTTCCAGGTTCAATCCCCAAACAACACCTAAAATTTCTTTCACGGCCACCTCTCGCGAGCGTGTGACAAACATCCGAGAGTAAAACTGTAATGAAAAAGCTTCTCAAAAACAAAAAACTGCCGTTCGGATCCGGCATTAAACAGTAGGCCCCTTCCATTCAGATAATCATTGATAGAAATCTGCATGAAAGACGGTAGGTAATCTATTCAAGGTTGCAATTTGTTTGTTCCATGGGCTCCAGTAAAACATCTATAAGGGAACAACTGGTGTCAGTTTAACTGGCTTTAAACCAATGAGCGCCTTGGGTTAGTGGTTTGAGATTAGATTCCCAAACAACGCTAAACATTTCTTTCCCGGTACTACCTCGCGCACGGATCTGATAAATATACGAGGGTATAACGGTCATGAAACAGTTTCTCAAACTAAAATTGACCTTCGAGGTTTGGCGCGAAATAGTAGGCCCCTTAATCGTTCGTTTGAAGAATATAACATAGACGACACGAATAGTTATGAGAAACTAGGCCATGAACTCCGTGCGTTGACTCCAAACGTTTTGACAACTTGAGGAATCTTAGAGCACTCGCCTAGGGCAGCAAATCTGAATTAACTTTAGGTTACCAGGTTGCTCTTTAGTTTCAAGGCAAATTCGGCTCAGCAAAAAGAAGTATACTGTTCTCTCTATGTACGGAAAGGGACAAGAATATCGATTTATAGTCAAGTACGCCGCGCGATGTGGCGTCTTTGTAGACTTTTTTCTTTGGCAGGCGTACTGGTTGTCATAAATACTTAGCGGCTGCACTTAAACTGCATAAACGAATAAGGGGAGTGGTTGTTATTAAATGTTATTAAATGCGATGTTTAGTCAAAAAATCGGTCACAAATGTCGATCGATGAGATGGCGCATTATTGTACAACAAACGCCATCTTCTTTTTGCGCGATATTCTAGATGAATACAACGAATACGATGCACGAAACGCTTCAAGACTCCAATATAAAACTGTGCATTAACGGTTTGGAATAGGAACTTTTATTTGCAGCCAATTCAAATTATAAAGCGCTATGTAAACGTAAGACAAAAATCTACTTTGAGGCGTAAGCTGGATAATACACGAATCACTGAGAACGAAATAGTTGAAGCTCTAAACCTACTTGAAGATGGAAAAACTGCAGGATCCGATCAAATTTTCACCGACTTCTATAAGTATGGCACAAACGAACTAATAAAGAAATTCTATTTTGTTTTTAACATCATTCTGGAGGATGGGGTAATTTATCAGCAATTACAAAGAGCTTTAATTTTCTCAATTCTTCAAAAAGGGTGCATTTCATTCCTGAATGCTTCCTATAATCTTCATTGCCATTTTACAATCAATCCATTAACTGAAAAGCAAGCTTGTTTTAAATCGGTAGGTATATTTAACTATTGATCATGTTTTCGTTTAAAGAAGCATCGCGGAGTCATTCCTATGGAGGAATAAAAAAATGTATGTATTTTTTTATTGATTTCAAGGCAGCATTTAATACGATAGACCGGAGTGCTTTAGTTCGGTAAAGTTATCCAAAACCTATATAGTGATGCACAAGTAGCAGTTTGGAACGATGAGAAGTATCAGAATGGTTTGAAATTAAATCGGAAGTTAGACAAGGATGCACATTGGGCTCCAGATCATTCACGCGTTTCATTACGGATCTAATTGACTTCATTCCTGGGGGTATTGAGTATGCAGTACAATTGAGGGCCGTTTTTGCAAAGTCAATAAGTAGGTTTTGCAAATTTTTCAGGAGAAGTTTTTTTGAGTAGCTTAATAAAAAAAAAAAAAAAATTATTGGAAGAGTGAAAGTGGTGTTGAATGTTGAAAGCACAAACCAAAAATGAAAAAATCACGTCAATGAAAGATACCATAATTTTAGAAGTGAAGTGGTAGATGCAATAGATATTGCTACTTGACAATTGACAGTTTTTTTCAATCTGAAACAAATACATACATAGTTTGTTTAGTATTGACGATTTCAAAATTGTTGTATGGTTCTTTTTTGGGTTTGTTGGCTCAATCGACGTGTCTTTTGATTACGTACATAAATGTCGATATCCATTTACGTGCGCAATTATCAATTTTTGTGCGCTTGATGAGTTTTGCAAAAACGGGCCCTTTCTGTACACACGCCCGCGCTGTGTATTAACATTTAAAGGGTTAGTACTAACCCCTTGAGCGCTCGCGAATTATAAAAAAACACACTATTTTTAATCTGATAGTGAATCTGGATAATTCGAAAGTAACAATCTTCAAAAAAGTAAGAGGAAGAAAATTGGTATTTTAATGGGGAGGTTGTTAAAAATTATATGTAAGCATCTAGGCGTGTATTTCCCCAAGAAGTTAGATATGGAGGTGCTTTTAAAAGAGAAATTTGTAAAGGCTAAAACTGCAATGAGTGCAACTGTTCACATTGTTTTGCTAACAAAAATATTGTGCATAGCTAAAAAAATATCAAGTTTTCAACGCAGTTTTGAAAAGTAAGTAGTAAAAAACGGCGAATAGTTGTTAAGGTGTTTCATTAAAAGGATTTTTCTCCTTCTTACAAGCACACCTAACTAAATGATAATGGTGGAAACAGGCCTTTCTCCACTCTTCATAACAACATTAACATTACAGGTGGATTGCATCTTAAAAGTCCTTAATATGGATAATAAAAGACTTTCAAAAAAAAGTCACTCTTGAAGCAGAAATAGCCCGCGGTTGTGGAAATGAACTGAATTTAAATAGCGAGAACAACAGTAACCGGAAAACAATCCTTTACCAGCTCATAAAAACCGTTGATACATGATGAAGAGAGAGCGTTATCTACAGCAACTAGACTATGTCATGATCTAGAGCATAAAAACTACTTTCGTGATGAGCATACTATAGATACGGTGACCATATTTTTTAAATCAAAATACAGAACAGAGCAAAAATAAAAATGAATTAAATCCAAGCTGTTTTACAAGGACAAATACAACCGGCAACCTATGTGTACGTATTTGGTATTTGCTTACCAAATTTCATGTGACAACTGATTTCATCATTATTCGCTGCTAGCTATCCAAAAGGAAAGAGCCCTATTGAGAGAGGGTGTGTCCAGTTTGTGCAGTTGTATAGGGTCCGTTTGCATTCACTTTTTGTTTTGCTTTATATTTTTTCTTTATTATTTGTTCGCATTAATATTTCAATTTAAATTCAAGAAGTTATTGTGGAATATAGTAGAAATATTGAACACACGCTAAAATACAGAACATTTCTATATTTTGTAGTAAAAAATAAATCATACAGAGCAAAGTCTTCAAATACAGTTCTGTACTCTATTATACAGAATGGATGGTCACTGTAGCTAAAGACGAATTATCGACAATGCTTAGATTGCGCGGAAAACTTCTTCCCCTCAACTACATTCCTCATCGGGTTGAATTACCTATTCTTTGTGGATTATCCAAATTGGCGGAAAGAGTGGATACTATGCATGTGCCCAGTTATGAAAGAGACAAGAAGATTCATCTCCGGCAGGGATTTTTTAGCCGACGCCCAATTTCTAATTTTTAATTAATTAATCTTTAGAACAAATAAGAATATGCATTTATACATTCTGAGTAAGTATACATACACATATAAATGAAATCTTTTTATGGTACCTGTCATTCTGGCAGACGGCAGTGCCAGTGCCATGCCTTTTGAAAAATCTAATCTAATCTAAAAAAGAAAAAAAAACTCTTTGTGGACAATGTCCTTGAAATCGTAAAAACAAATCAATAGTGTCTTTAATTTTGACTTAACCAAAAGAGATTTTTGGGTTTTGGATCGTCTGGCGCCCTCCATTCGGCACTTTGACGCTTGTTTTCTGGAACATATTGAAAATACCACGTATCATGACCAGTCAAAATTTTGTAGGTAAAGAAATTTTTCATACTTTTTGACCTCCTTGATGATGTCCTTCGAATGCTGAATTCTGAGCAATTTTTGGTCGATGCTCATTTTTGTACCGATGACACGAACATACTGCCACTTCAGACGCAATAACTCCGTTTCTATTCGTTCAAATGTTATAAATTTTCACAGTACATCAATGAAGGTTCTTACCGACGTCAGCGTTGCCACTTTGCTGCAATAGCAGTAGATCTACTGCACTTTTCGCAAAAAATAAATCTGCTGCCACTATATCCAATCTACTGCACTTTTGAACTTTGCGAGTATACATATGTTGATTTTGTGTTTACTTCCCCATAGTATTGCTGCTGCAGAGCGAAAGTTTTCGATTGTAAGCCAAGTAAAAAATAAACTACGAAACAAACGTAACATAAATACTCTTGTCAGCAACGGTTGCTGGATACCATCAGACTCTCCTGTACTTTTAGAGTATTTTCAAAATTTTTCGTCCATTGATGGAAAGTTTATAAAAAACCATTAAAGTGATTAAAGACTCTTAAGTTTAAGTTTTAAGTTTTATGTAACTTATGTATCTTAATAAGAAATCTACTGCGGAAAGATCCAATCTACTGCATTTTTTAATGATCTACTGCGCTTCTCTTTTTTTGAAGTGGCAACGCTGACCGACGCATGTAATTCCCAACAGATGAACTCCTTAGAAATACCTATTTTGAAAAAGTCTTTTTTGCTTTGGAACGCACCTTGTATATCACAATTAATTTCATAATGACATGTGAATTGTTATTGAAACTGTTATATACAGTAGCCGTGATGGTACTCAGCCACCTAAAAAGGGTTATCCATCATCATTTCTATCGTAATGCAGTCACTCAAGCCTAAGCTGGTGGGCTTTATGTCGTAATATGTTGCATGCAAAACAACAATGATCATTATCAATTAAACTCTAAAGTTTATCTTCATTGTGTATGCGCCACTGCCGACATTATTTTCCCACAACACTGTATACACCAGCGCATGCTATTACACATACACTTGCAGACATAGAATAAATCAAAAAATTATTATAGTCATCATTTTCTTATCAATGTTTGGGATTTGTGAGTGATCGTGGCGTGGTATATTCGTTACAAAAAAAAAAAAATATATATAATTCGTATGCACTAATGAGAGGTAAAATTAACACTAATACGTGCTAATTACTCGTATAGTCGCCTACTTTAGTACAATCAAAAACAGTTCAAAACAAATACCAAATATACATAAATATCACCTTCTCGGTGTCACATAAAATTTTCTTACTCATTGGCGCAGCATGACTTCGGCCAACACATACACCGTAAAATGTTTGATTTTTTTCTTCGAATCGCCATTTGACGTTCCCTTGTGGGAAATTTTGGCGTTTTCCGAATCACGATCGGCTGAACTTCGAATTCGTCCAAGGGCTCCTTCGGCTTAAATCCATTATTTGAACGTTTCCGCTCAACACACTGACAACTGTTATCCTCAACCAAACGCATTTTTTCAAATCACTGAGAAGATTTACAGCTTCGCACTTTAGAACCGATAGTTTACACTTTTCTTTTATTTGTTTTTTCAGGTGAAAACTTAGAAATTTTCTTAGAATATAACTCAAACACGTCACCACAATCGATAACACAATTTAACGTTAACGTTAATGCTTGTAGAACACTGCGGAAGAAGGAAAATTTCAAAACGAACTGTCAAGCCGGAGTTCTTATCTAAAAAATTCGAAATAAAATATCGACAGCGATGTTTAAACTCGATTCATGTGTTTAACTTGGCTGTGTGTGAGTTGGTGTATACGAATGAATAGAACTAGGGGTGTGTTACGCCCGATAAGAACTCATACTTTTGAGTCATATCAGTCTTTTCAAAACACAAGCAAATAAAGATGATGAGATGCGGGGGAGACTGAGGTATTCGCACACTTAGACGTATTTTAAAATATGATCGATCGTAGACTGATCGGATCGATCGACAAGTTGTTTTACTTGGTGTTTGCATAGAGACTGATGGACAGATATGTAGTGCTACAACGCCAGTGATGAATTTTGCGTTCGGAGGGAGTCTCCCATTAGGTCGTGATCGGCGGTTTAATTGGACATCCATTCACGGGAACTATTCAATGAATATAATTGCCTCAAACGAGGGTAGAAACCATGAGAACGTAATAGAGAATCAATTCGGAAGTTGAAGTAATTAAATTTGTCATAGAGACGGGTTGAGTGGAGAGGCTTATGAAACGGCAGCCGGAAGGTGCGTAATTTGATTTCATGGGGGAATAGATGTATGTATGTATACGTAACACTTTTTGCGAAGCTGACAAACTTCACTTGTTAATCTTCTAGAAGTTAAAAAAAGTTTTCTGTGATGATTGGTACTTTTTGTCGCATACATGTAGAATCCCTATGGTCTGTATGTACAGCCACGAACAAATTTATTAGGCACCTTTATTTTTTCGATTTTCTCTATGAGTCATAAAATGAATTCATACATATTTAAGAATGTATTTTTTCATATTATTGCGACACAAAAATTATTATTTTGGCGGTTTTCCCTCAAAGTATTATAAAGTTTACCGCATCGGGCTTGGCAAGCCCTTAACCCGTCTTTTATACGGATGCTGATACATACATACATATATCTTCAAATTCGGAGATGACTCTTTTTAACTGGACCACCGACTTACACTTATGAGAACAAAAGGATTCATTAAGATCTTTAAGCTTTTGGATTGGTAAATTTCAATATTGCATACAAAAAACCAAAGCACTTTATAATTTTGTCTATGGCTGCATGTAATTCGTCATTGAAATGTGAAGATTTGGCATTACCGCTCTCGTGATCGAGCACTTACTATCCTAAAAAGTATACGTACATACATTTGTATATGTTTGATTGCTTGTTTTATATCTCAGGTAAACTAAGAACTATTTTACATAAAAATCACATATTTCTTATGTTATTAAAGAGCGGAGGTCAACCTTGCCTTGCTTTATGTAATAAAATTGCAGAGGACTTTCGAAGAATACGTACTCTCATAATCTCACGATTATGCCAAGACTAGAAGTGTTGAACGAGACGTCAACTGAGGATAATGCTAATCTACTACAGAAAATCGTTGTTAGGTGCCAAAGCTTTCAATAACCAAAGCGAAATTATGATAGTAAACATTTAGTTTGAATTTAGCCCCTGTTGAAAGAACTTTTGAGTTTACTTGCACTCAATTCTACTTTCTTTTTTTTTCTTCTAATGAGCAAAATATTTTGGTTGTTTGGTATAGGTACAATATGTAGATACGAGTAATGGCAGATATTTTATGGCAGACATAAACAGAGGCTAGTAGTCCTTGGTGGTTGACTTTCTCTTCATTATTGTGAATAGTTTAAACCTTTATGTTCAAGCATATGTATGTGTATCGTGTTGCCTACCCTCTTCTGTTGGGTCATGTACAGTCTATCTAATTGCCATGTGTTACATACATACGTACACATATTGAAAGGAATAAACGATTGGGATTTTTACGATAATTGCGTACGAATGCAGGCAGACTAAATGAATGACTAAAGTCAAATAAACAAAAGTCTACAGTCTGCTGTAGAGGCCGAAGATAGAACACTCTTCATTAGTTAAGTTCCTACTCGGCCTTTACGAAAGACGGACAAATTTTATGTGTCAAACAGAGTCTACCTTCATGGCATCTAAGAGCTCCAATAAAGCTAACTATTCCGACAAAAAAGTCATATAAATTAAAATTTAGATATATAATCATAAACAGAAATAAACCGAAACGTAGTTTTGATTTCCCACAGGATGTCTTGCTATCATTCATTATAAAATCGAAATGGCATACATCATCTCAAACTGCAGGTGTCTTACGTAAACATGCAACTTTTACTATCATCATCCATCCATGACATAACATTGTGTATCAAACATAGCACAACTTGTATGACAAACTGGAACAGATGAAAGGGAGTTGAATAATAGATGACAATTAATTCCAAGTTATTGTCTCGACCGTTGTACTCTCATCCTCCACAGATAAATCACCCCTGTAATCTTTCATCGAATACAGATAAAAAAGCAAATTAATTGCATGATTTAAAGGTCACCCCAGCTAAGCAGCGTAAAGGTAGTCATGCAATAATATCGGACGCAGTATTATGAGTTATTAAGATGGATATGAGTACAAAAAAACTTTTTAATTGATCGGAATCAAACGAGCACAGAGAAACACTCTCACACACACTATTTGTTGAATTTTATTTTTTCACAAAAGCAATCGATTTAATCATCGTTTCAAAATTAATATCTAGGTTAGATAAATATACATATGTATACAATTCCGTCATCATGAGTGTTTACATCTTTCCCTCTGGAACACAATTCACATTCGCAATCGATCATTAAACTCAATTCAAGTAACCGAAGTTCAATCTATTGATCGTGTACGTTATTGCAAAAATATCGATCGCGCAAAAGAAATGTAATATCCGCGCAGCTTAAGATAGATCCGATCGGAACAATAACACTCGTTCGATACCTTTGTGTTGTGTGTGCTGTCGTTGTTGGTTGCATTCGCGTTTAATTAACATAAATTAACGATCGGTTTGTTGTCGCTACTATAAACAAGGGGGAATGATTCGAAAGTGGTGTTAAAAACAAAAACAGAAAAATAAAGCCGTCCGTCTCACGGCCAGACCGAATGACAACTGTCGACTGGCAACGCCAGGCGATTATCGTACGTAACGCGTGCATTCGACTGAAAACGCAAAGCAACGTGTCGTTTACCATTTGTGAAGTTTCTTGTAATTTAAATACGCTCTCATCCGCCAATTAAATGATTAAAACTTTATTTTTGTTTAGGGTTTGAGTCTGTTTAAAACTCCCAACTCGAAGTCAAGCTTGAACTACTTAGTTTTTTTTTTAAATTTTTGTCAATGAACTTAGCTCGTGCAAACAGATAATATGGCATTAATGTCGTTCATCAGCCCTGGTCGAGGGACAGCAAATGAGCTTTAGTGAGTACGTGTTACTATAGCGATTTGGCTCTGTTATTCATTTTACGAATTATTAGTGTCAAATCGGGAAGTTAACTTATTCACACGTACATATGTATGTATGTACATTTGATGATTAAGTATGTTTTGAACCAAAAGTAGCTTCGACTTGAGAATATGTGTGTTGTTGCGTAACAGTCTGTTATTTGTTTGTATGTGCCAACAAAAATTGATTATCCTGTAGAAAACACTACATTCTAATCTAACCAAGACCGAATGTATTTATCTTAATGTATGTACATTTTTTCAATTCTGAAAGGAATTCGTATTATCAACGTATAAGAAATTAAACATCTTTTCTGTGGATTTATCTTATTTGCAATCAATAAATTGCAATACTACTATTTATGATTTTACCGGTTGCCGTTTAAACCGTAAACCGTTTAAAATAGTGCATGCATATTAGTGCATCTCCTCATCAGTAGGAGATTTAAAATTGCTCAAATCTTAGAAATTGTAGTTTTTATCAAGAAAATGTATATATCCGGGTTTGGTATGGTATGGTATGGATCTTCGAATTACCTAATTAGCTAAGCTTAAAAGTTCAAATTGAATTAGAAGGATAACATCGACGATCATGTCAAAAACGGGCCATATATGTACATACGGATGCGCGAAACTCTCGATAATACCTGGAATTCCAGCACAATTTTTTTTTCATTTTTAATGCTTTTGATTTATTTAATTCATTAATACTTACGTGCTAGAACTAGCTTAAGTAACTTAAATATGTAATCCTAACTAAATTACTGGCCGCATACGGGCGCCCTATGTCTACTATGTCTTCGACGTAACTTAACTTAATGAAGTTTTATTTAATTTATTAATTACTGATTTTATTTTATTAAAAACAAATGTTTTAAAAACAACTTAGTGCCATGACGGTTTTTGATTTTGTATGCAATATTTAAGGCTACCTTCAAATACCTTACAATTAATCCTTATCTACTTACTCTAAATGCGTTATTAAATACACCCTTTTTTTCACTGCTGTCTTTAATATATTATATTAATAATTTAAGCCGGTCAGGCTTTATATACAAAAAAATAAATAAATGATCGGCTTGCCTTACCGGGGATAACTCTTGTTAAAAAACTCCCCAGAATTTCCAGTGCTACCGTTCTACATCTTTAAAATCGCGCCCCGATACCGACCTACTGAATCGGAAAAACTCCTCAAAACTCTGTGCTACGCCTTTGTCGTAGGTAAGTCGTCTATCAAAAGCTTTTTAGCGACGTGAAAGATTATCGGAATCACTGATCTACCCTGAATCAGACCTTATCTATCGAAATAGAGGAATACCTCTGGAACGACAAAGCCGTTAAGGTGCATCCTCTCGTGGTACATGTCGTTGGGGTAGTAAGCCCCAAAGATCAGATTATTGATCGAGTTCATTGCTCTTGCAATACGACCTCCAATCAACTTCACTTCAGGAATGGACTACACTTCTACTCGGCAGTGGGTGCCCGTGCTGTCCAACGATAAAAAAGTTCTCCAATTCTTTCTAGTGTCCCTTGAGACCACAGATAAAGGCGTTCTGAACAGAATGCTTTTCGACTTCCGGGGGTTGATCTTTAATTCGCAATATCTCTTGATCGTGTCAAAGTCGCGTTACAAGAGTAGTGCAATGACCTCGATCTTTGGACCTGACTGATCAAGTTGATGGCTGGATGCTGTAGGAATAGGGTAGGCACTGACTGGCGTCAACCTGGCGACGTCCAGTGTTGTAACTGTTACTGCGCATCAATTGTGCTTATTTTACGTCCTAGTGGTAGCCATCGGGTACTGGTTGGTGTCCATCCGGACCCGACTTGCTAAACTTATAAGCGCGAGTGTTGCACAAGAGAAAATTGCAGCACTATAAATACGACAGCGGACGAACTCTCTCGATGGAGTCAACGGCGGCGTCAAAGCTTCAAACGGAAGCACAGCACTTTATCTGGGCTACTTCGACATATTCGGAGCTCAGGCCGATAAAGATTTCCAAGAATAAGTCAGGTTTTTGGAAAAGAGATGGTGGCGGATGAGCCCTTATTGAGCCAACGGCAGTGCTCATATCCCCGAAGCGGGTTGCTGACATCGGTTTAAAACCGGCCCCTCGTCCTAGGGGTTCCAAAAAATGGAACTGGCCCTCCAGGTTGGGGGTTGTGCCGTCGGGGTAACTTCCTTACCACGTAAAAAAAATATAGTTATGAGAGAGACACAAGCCTCGGATAATGGACCCCCTCATTTAATACCACGACCCGGAACGTACACGGACTATGATATCAGAGTATGCACCTGGAATGTACGTACACTGTACACTCCTGGTGCTATTCAAAAACTTGAATCTGTCCACACGCGGTACAAGGCAGATATTACCGCGATCCAGGAGATACAATGGATAGGATCAGGTATGCAAAAACGGAAAAATTGCGACATTTATTACAGCTGCCACAAAAGACTGCACATGTTAGGATGCGGATTCGTCGTGGGAAATCGGCTACGCTCAATGATAATTGACTTTAAGCCGATCAGCGATCGCCTGGCTGTGATCCGCATCAAGGCTACATTTCAAAACATCAGCATAATATGTGCACACGCCCCTACCGACGAAGCTGAAGACTCTATCAAGGAGGAGTTTTATGACCTCCTGGATGGAGGATGTCAAAATCATACTCGGGGACTTCAATGCCAAAATCGGTAAGGAAAACATCTTCGGCGGATTAGTTGGAAAGCACAGCCTCCACGACACGACAACAGACAACGGCTTCCGGCTAATCGATTTTGCAGCAGCTCGTAATACGGTGATAAGTAGCACTAGGTTTCCAAGACTACGAATCCACACAGCAACCTGGCGCTCTCCAGATGGTCGAACCGCCAACCAAATCGACCACGTGCTAATAGATGCGAGGCACGCATCCAACATTCTGAATGTGCAAACGTTCAGAGGGACAAACGTCGACTCTGACCATTTTCTTGTTGCAGCTAAGTTCAGAGCTCGACTATCCAATGAGAAGAAGCTGCAGACCGCCCAGAAAAAGAAATTCAACGTTGGAAGCCTTAGCACGTCTGGAGTAGCCAGAGCCTACAGGGAGCGTCTGAGTGAGAGACACTCCGCTGTGCATTCACCATCCACAAACGCCAACAATCTGTGGAACCAGTATCGCGACATCATCATGGTAGCAGAGACCACCATAGACTACCAGCCACCACCCAAAAAGAGCCCTTGGTATGATGATGAATGCGTACGCCGGAAAAAGGTGACAGAAAATGCACACTTGCAAGCGCTGCAACGCAAAACAAGGGCAGCGAGAGAAGAGTATCGAACCAGAAGAAGGGAGGAGAAGAAGATCCTGCGTAAGAAGAAAAGGGCCCACGCAGCCTCCCAGCTCAAGGATATCGAAGAGTCCTGCGATAGGAACAACATCCGGATGTTTTTCAGGAAAGCCAAGCAACGGGCAGCTGGCTTCAAGCCCGGAACGCAGGCTCTTCGAAATAGTGAAGGAAACCTAGTCACCGAAGCACAGGAATTAGTAGATGTATTTAAGCAGCATTTCCAGCAGCTACTTAATGGGCAGGTAGAGAGAGTGATAGGCCAAGAAGAGAACCCGCATCCAGTCATTGAAGAATCCATCCCCCTCCTAGTTTTGAAGAGGTCGGCTCAGCTGACAAAAAGCTGAAGAACAACAAGGCCGCCGGCTCTGATGGTCTACCAGCAGAGCTTTTCAAACATGGTGGTGATGCTTTGGTAGAGTGCATGCACCAAGTCATCAACCAAGTATGGGTGGATGAAGTCATGCCCGATGACTGGACTATCAGCTCTATATGCCCCATCTTCAAGAAAGGGCCTCCTATGTCTTGTAAGAACTACCGAGGCATATCCCTGCTTAATGTCGCATATAAGATCCTATCCAACGTACTGTGTGAACGTGTGAAGCCCTTCTGCAGCACACTAATCGCCACGTACCAGTGTGGCTTCCGGCCCGGCAGATCGACAATCGACCAAATTTTCACACTAAGGCAAATCCTGGAAAAGACCAACGAGTCTCAAGTCGAGACTCACCATCTCTTCATCGACTTTAAAGCCGCATATGATAGCATTCACCGTCTTGAGCTCTACAAGGCGATGGCTGAATTCGGGATCCCGGCTAAACTGATCCAACTGTGCCGCGTTACGCTGGATAACACGCGGTGCAACGTCCAATTCGGCAACAGTTCCTCTGAACTATTTCAAACATGCACCGGATTTCGGCAAGGGGATGCGCTATCATGTGACTTCTTCAATCTTGTGCCGGAACAGATAGTACGCAGGACAGGTGTGAACACGGATACGCAGACGACATCGACATCATCGGTCGCTCCCAGCGCGCCGTGTTAGAAGCTTTTACGGCAATTGAAGAAGAGGCGAAACGAGTTGGCCTTGAAGTGAATGAGGACAAAACCAAGTACATGTTGTCAACAAACAAAGAAGCATCTGTCCACCGCCTAGGACAAAACGTCACTGTTGGCAACAGTAACTTCGAAGTGGTTAAGGAGTTTACCTACCTCGGAGTAAACATCAACTCCACGAATGACAACTTAGTGGAGATTCGACGAAGACTTACCCTAAGAAACCGCTGCTACTTCGGTTTGGCGAAACAAATGGGGTCAAAACTCCTAACTCGGAAGACGAAATGTTTGCTCTACAAAACTTTGATCCTGCCAGTTCTGCTGTATGAAGCCGAGTGTTGGACGAGAAGCAGGAAAGCAGAGCAAGTATTGAACACTTTCGAAAGAAAAATTCTTCGTCGGATATTCGGTTCCGTATGCGAGGAGGGCGAATGGAGGAAAAGATATAACCGCGAACTCTATGAGATGTACCAGGATGTGGATGTAGTCCAAAAGGCCAAAACACGTCGACTACACTGGCTCGGCCACATCGAGCGAATTTACAATAATGCTCCAGCAAAGAGGATCTTCGAATCACAGCCCCCAGGTTCGAGAAGACAAGGAAGACCGAACCTCCGTTTTAAGGATCAAGCTATCGCGCATGCCAGAGCGCTTGGTCTAGATAACTGGAAGCAGCGTGCCCGGGATCGAAGATAGTGGAAGGCTGCTGTGTCTCAGGCAGAGACTCTTCACGGGTCGGGACCCCGTTAAGTAAGTAAAGATCAAGTTGACTGCGAACGCAATAGCATGGTGAAGAGAACCCATTAGATCGCTGGGATAGGCGATTTAAACGCACCCCGTTGCAGATCACATTGCACATTGTCATTTTTCACAACGAATTGTCTACCATATTATAAGCATATTATAAAAAATGAACACCGGTGGTTTATTTACACCCAGTCTACTCAACTTGTAAAAGAGTTCCTCTAACCATACGGTATTGAAGGCCATCTCTAAGTTAATTAGGCAGGCACCCGTGCTTTAATTCTTGGAGATTTTTGATCAACGACTTCAGTGTTCTAACTTCCGAGTTTTGTCTTCGTTGGGACTCGTTATGTTGTCCTTTTGCAGGTATTTTACGATATTATTTGCCAAAACGAAATGTTCCTTTCTGGTGGTGGTGCGTTCGGAAGTTAGGAAGATGACAGAATGTTAATGTTGTTTCCTCAAATTTACCATACACAAATTCGTCGCACAAAAAAGAGTAGAAATTTACTTGTTTTTTCATTTACAAATATAAATGTGAGAATTAACTTTGCAAACAAAGAATATTAATAATGAAATTTAAAAAAATAAATATATTACAACAAAACATATGTATTATAGGTTAACAATGCGGAGTAAATACGCGACACAAGAACTTACCCTGTCGCTGAAAATCGAACAAGTCATAAAACAGCTGACTGCCTATACCCGTCAAACGCAAGAGAGTAGATCTACTTCGTAAATTAAATAATACAGATAGTATAGACGGGAACTCTCTTTTTACCTTCAAGCTGCAATGCACCAGAATACAACTGATTATGTTGCTCTTTAGGGGTATAGGTGCTTGCATGCAAATCATTTGTACAGTCAAGATCTTGGCCTCAAAAACTGACTACCAGGCGAACATTTTCTTGAAATTCGTTATTTTTCGAAATTGCAATTCGAAAGTGCTATAATTCTTAAATGAAAGGAGGATGACAATATCTAATCCACCTTTGAATTCAGTGTAATAAGATGAATCAATTGAAGTAAACAAAAGTAGTCTAGAACTGAATTAGATTTTGGTATTATTGGGGTAAATTTTGCGGAAGAAAAGAAGGAAATTATT
This sequence comes from Xylota sylvarum, assembly GCA_905220385.1. Taxonomy (NCBI): domain Eukaryota; kingdom Metazoa; phylum Arthropoda; class Insecta; order Diptera; family Syrphidae; genus Xylota; species Xylota sylvarum. The sequence goes on from LR999959.1 coordinate 41,579,620, forward strand.
TTCTCAATTCTCCAACACGTGCAAAACTTAGTTCATACTAATGGAAATTTTATCAGCTGATGACTGCAAAATACTATATTTCAGATGCATTCACGGATAGGGAGTTATGGGAGAGAATTAAGGCTCCGCCCATTTTGGGGTATTAGGGGGCAGGAGATGAAAAGCTGACGATCTACTTGCACGCTTACGATATTTTCGATAAAACGCCGATCAAACACTCTCTGGGAAACGAGGGGCTATCCGATGCTTTTACATCGAGTTTAAACTCAACATTGTGTTAACCTCACTAATTGAGTAGTAGGTTCTTCTTTAGGATTTGTCGTATTATTTCCTTAATCCCTAGGCTTCTTTTAAATCACCAGCCATCTACATACATACATATGTATCATAATATGATAGCCAAACTATTACGAAAAATACCCATTTTAAATTAAATGACACTCCTTACCGGAAAATATTTCACTGGCTCTGTTTTATAATAAACAGAGTAGTCTAGTATATTCCTAATATGACGTGGAAGTGGTGGGTGTATTAACACCCTTCACGTCAGTGATCCCATTCTAAACTTTTATGCTAAATCCACTAAAACTATTCTTTAGGATTCGATGGTATTGTATAAGGTATACTTACCGATAGTAATTAACGATTGTTTTAACTGACTAAACCCCATTTCAGAAGCTCCATAGGTATAAATATTAAAATGTAAAATATTTGGTTGGATGCAAAATAATATTATTAAAATATATATAAATGTTTGCATGGGATCGAAGAATAGAAAAGTTATTGGAAATTTTGGAAATCCGTGCCAATAACCTCTTACTTAGTTGTTCAATGTAGCAACCAGTAATAGTTCATACATACATTCAAATCATAGATCCAAAATAATTTTAATTCAAGTTTAATTTAATGTCAAAACTATTTTATAATGATGTTCCATAAGCTTCCCTTTCCATTTCAATACTTTTGTTGACTCCAAGTCTGATATTGCCATTCTGATAAATATCCAACCGGTTAACCGATCTGTTGACACTCCAATTAAAATATACACTAAACGCAGCATGACAAAATGTCGTCGGCAACGTTTAAAAATAATCCAAATTGGGTAAATTTTTCGGTGTGCCACTACCTATTAAAAATGGTTACACAAACAACGTGCGCCACACACTTTGTGTGAGGCAATGTGACAAATGAATGCCACAGCGTATTCAATTCTCGACAGCCTCTGACAGACGTGTATCTCTGCGCCATGTTAATTCGGTTGAACATGACATTTCTTACAGTCAAATTAAATAGCTAGCTGCAATTGTATTTTTAACAGGTGATATGATAAAATAAAGTTAAAACATATACCCACCCTCACTTAACACTAAGTAGTAATAAAACACAAAAAATAAAATAAACTGCACGACTCGGTCGTACGTACTTGCACGTAAGTTTATAATCGTATCAGCACTGAAATTCAAGTTTTTTGTAAAAACGCCATCCTAAAGTGGGCGTGGCCATATATGATGTTAAGGTGAATTATAGAGATTTTCAAAGCCTATGAATTATGTTTTAACAATTTTTTTCGATTGATAGTAAAAATTTTGAAAAAGTAAATTTTTTTTAAAAGTAGGCGTCGCAGTTTCAAAAATTGGTATATCATAATTTTACATTTATCACGCCCACCTCAGATATTGATTTTAAGCCCAATTGCTGAAGAAATAGACGAGAAACAGCTAACTTGTAAAATTACCGTTATATGCATTTTTCGCGCAATCCATTTTTAGTGACATCGGCCTTAAAGTACCCTTAATTTTGAGGTTAGAATGAAAATTCCAATTTCGTCTCTAGGGATCATCCCACAGACAACAGATATGAAATTTGAAGCAAATCTGTCCAGCCGTTTAGGCTGCAGTTGAATATACAGACAGACAGACCGACAAACAGACAGACGGAATTGGCGGACCCACTTTTTTGGACTTCTCCATCATAATAATGTCAAGTTTGATTAAAATCTCGAATTCGAAATTTTTCACGAAACCAATACTTGCCCTATAGGTATAGGTGCAAGTAAAAATAGTAATAAAGTGATTGAATAAATAAGATTAAATCGTAATGAGGATGACTTAACTCAGATGTTGGCTGCCCAACCGCTTAGCAAAAAAAAAAATTATAAATAACACCGGGCTATTATTAGCGCTGATACTGAGCATGCTTCTACAAATACCTGCCTTCACCTTTAAAAATTCCAATGTGTAATTACACGAAATTCTTTTTCGTAATTCATGAGCGATTCCAAGGATTATTTATTCTTCTCTTTTTTGATAATTTAACCATTGCTTCTGGTACATCACAAAGCACATCTTAGCGTTGAGGTAAACAAACAAATACAAATGTGAGCAGAGAAAACAAAATAATTTTATTGGCCTCAAGCATAGATAACTCTTGGAAGTTGGAATTTTTATTTTGAATTTATTCGAGTGCTGCTGCATATCTCGTTTACGTGTTTTAAGAACGAAATACCGTAGAAACATTGCAAAAAGTTAACACATTAACGCCTCATCTGGGGAGCTGACTCATTTGGTACGTGTAGTAATGACAAACCCAAAAGTACATACATATAGAATAATAGTTTTGGAATAAAAGTTCGTAAGGGGATAGTTACAACAATGAGACCATTAACCCTCAATTGAAAATTTGACAATTCAAAATTACTTAACTTAAATTTGACAACTATTCGTGAAGTAAAAATGATTCTTCTTTTTAAATGGTACACTACTGACCCACCCCAAACATTCTGGATTCTTAGACCAAGGCTTTAGCAATTATCATCCATGGAATAAAACAGTTTTGTAGCAACGTGATCTTTCAATGGAAAAAATAACAATTATATATTAAAATATTGGCTGACGTTTTAAAGAAACTAATAATAAATTTCTACACAATCCGGTTGTCGGTTCTTATTTTTAATTGCGTCATATATATGAGTTTCCCATTTGCTACAGACACATCTTTCGCAAGGTAGGTATTAATGTAAGGATTAGTCAGTGAAATGCAAATGAGATGAACATTTTGGGCCTTACTAACAACCAAATCTAGTATACGGCTTAAGTAAAATCTCCACATTTTCCAAAATGTGTGTACCAATAACGAATTTAATAGTCGGCTTTAGTGCTAGAATACTAAAATTATGCGTAAAATGGTAATTGAATTTACCAATAATTTAGAACAGAACTTAATTTATCTATCGATTGATATAAAAAAGGTTGAATTTCAATTAGTTTTTGTGAAGAAATTAATAAGTCGCTGTCAAAGTTTATTCACATTTCACACGATGTAGGACGCAATCCACAATTCTTTTGCTTTGTTCTTGGTGGTTAATTAGTGCTCGTAAATGACAACTGAAATTCGCAGATTGCTGCGACCAGATAAAAAGTGACTATGAATAAAATGTCAAAATTTGGGAATATTCGCCTATTCGCATTCGCAGGTCGCTGAGCTATGAATGGCCCTTAAGCGTTATTCGATTTTCATGAATTTTAAAAATTCCTTTATCTCCATTATTATTTACGGTAATACTTTACAGTAAAAATGTGTTTTTCATGAATGTTTCATTGAAACAATTAATTACTACATATTTCGTTATACAAAGTTATTGTTTGATCAATATAATATTATATTATAGTTTTAAAAAGAATTGTTATGCAATCCAGTTTCCATTCTGGAGGGAAAAGGGAACCGACAAAGAGTATTAACTTCAGTGTATTAGTATCACCGCTTTATATGTATAAACAGGCGAAGAAAACAATCTCAGCTGATTTTGTTTATTTCGACTTTCGAATGCTACGTGTGTAGTCGCCTCCTGATATTGGTATGTAAGATAAACATTCAATTCAATTTTAAATTATAACCACTGTCCTTATAGCACCATGGAAGAAAATAAAAATTCAAATTCATGTGCAAATATGAAACGTCAAACTAATGTTATGTAATAGATTCAATGAAAATGTACTAAATTCTTTGAAAGAGCCAAGTTTAAGTAAAAGCCGACTATTAAAACGTTATTAGTACACTTTAGACTTAAGTGTGTATTAATATTTAAGTTGACACTTTTTTTAAGTCACGACTAATGATTCGTTGTTAGTAAGGTTACATGCAAGTCGAATTTATTCCACGAAATAAGTTCACAGGAATTAAGAAGTTAATACATTTTTTAAGTACATATGTACATATATTTATAAGTTTTGCTTTTTATTTGTATTAAAATTGTCAAATTTAATATATAGATAAATGTTTTATATACATACATATATATAAAAAGAAGTATACATTATGTATAGGGTCATCCAACAAGAGGTGCCATTTTAGATTTCTCTTCATTGTTGAACTGTGAATATTCAACTATCATTACTTTTCATAAGTAAAAACTACGAGGTTATTAAAAATGTGTCGATATATACTCGGTCAACGTGTTTAAATAGTGAAAGTTTACTACAAAAACGTCAAAAGGATGACGCCCATTGCCACACAATTGGTACATATAAGAATGGCTCTTTTCCATGAAAAATTGAATGGACGTGTGATTTTTCGAAATGAAGAATTTATCCCTTAGAGCATTACTAAAGATAAAATCAACGCCAATGCTCCATGAACGATTTATGCACACAACCAAGAGCCATGATTCGAGAAATAGCTAGGTAGATAGAATTTGGTCACACGGCACTTTAGTGTAAGAGTGAGTTCTACCGTTCAAAACAGTGCAAGAAATGTGGAGATGAAAGACTCATATACAAGGACTGTACGAAGGATCCGCTTTGCTTTTTATGTACAGCCGACAAACCGGAGAACGGTAGCCATGTGACTTAAAAAAGTTCTAACTAGCATAAGACGATGAAGATAGCCCAAATAAACCTTAACCATTGCAAGGCAGCACAAGATTTGGTGACACAAAAGACGAAGGAAAACGTATCGCTATAAACGAGAACAATTGGATAAGCGACAGAGCAAACAAGGCAGCGATATGGACTTGTGGAAACCACACCTTTCAGAAGATCTGCGAACCGGGAGGTGGCTTTACAAATGATAAGATAAATGGTATCAACATTTATAGCTGCTACGCACCCTCTAGTCTGACACCTAGAGAGTTGCAGAAGCTGCTGGATGACATCGTAGCCGTCGCGCGATGAAAAGCTTAAGTCGTTATTGCTGATGACTTCAACGCACAAACACCAGGCTGCAATGATCGAAATAAAGAAAGGAAAATCAAGGAAGGCCTTAAAAATAGCTTTAGAGACAGCAAAAAAGGTGACATAAACCCGTGGAGAACTGCATACAAGATTGCAATTACAAAGCTCAAAGGACACAAAGCACCACAATTTACATGTCCTGCTCTGCTCGAGAACATCATCACAACACTGTTTCCACATCGACCACTCTTCAAATGCGCAATGCAGCGTTAAGCGAAGAGATCCCATCGGTCACGCCTGAGGAAAGGGCGAACTCGATGGCAAAATGACAAAACCGATGGGATGACGCCAGGAAGAAGGGTATCACAAACTCATTCCCAACATAGAAACTTGGGCGAAAAGTAAAGTAGGAGAGGGGAACCATAATATCACCCAGCTCCTAACTGGTCATGCTGGATACAGAATTCGGGCACGACAGCTCGCCACTCGGCATGACAGCTCGCCGTGCTGCGAAATGCGGGAAGAAGACGCAGAACACGTGATGTTCCACTGTCCGCGTTTTTCGCTAAGAGGTACAAACTTTGCGGACACCAGACAGCTCATTGTAGATATAATTCAATCATAAGAAAGCTGACATCGAGTGAATGCATATGTAACCAGCAATGGTTGCCAGTTACTAGAAGTAATAATATCTTCGATGCATCTTGTAGAATGAAGTTTTTGTCACACTAAGAGTAGCTCGCTGAATAATTGAGGAGAGTTAGCAAAGATGCACTCAATATACCCGGAAATCCCAAAAACCACTCAAATTTTATTCTAAAATTTAGAAACAGGTTATGAAATTCACGGCCATTTTATCTCAAAAGCGGGAACAGGGCTTTGATCTTCCCCTATCTGTGTTAACATGGACGAGATTGCGAATCGTGGACTTGGACCGTTATGGGAATGGTAAAAATTATATCAATAATATGTAATTTTCGAACAGCTTAGATGAATTCAGAAGCTTTCCCATACAGTTACACTTTCAGGTGTTAAACAAATGCTTATCAAATTTGCTAACCTGAGGTATTAATCAAACTTGACATTACTATGATGAAGAAAATCAAAAAAGTGGCTCCGTAAATTATTATTGAAGGATTTACTTCAAACCTCATACCTAGAAAAGCATGACTTAAAAATTTCAATCAAAAAAAAAATTTAACGTATAGCACAAAGATAAACCACTACTAGTGCGATACGGTAAGCCATAATTGATTTAATCTTTATGAACTTAAGTCCTTCTAATAGATAGGCTTAACATCTATTCAAGTCCGAGTTCTTTCTGTATTATGTGAGTGTAAACATACATATGTATGTGCCTGTACCAGAATTTAGCGGTTCACAACCAATCAACATCGCACATATAAACGGACATAAAGGCCTAATTGGCTATGACAGACTAAATTAATTGCCAATATTAGATTACATTTTAAGAAATAAGAAGTATTTAAATGAACGTCAATATTACAAACTTATAATTAAGGAGACTTTCTCTCTGCGATTTATATTGCAACAACTTAAGCGGTGTCATCCACTTGTTAAACAAGGTATCAGCATCACATCAAAACAAGCCCAGGCGACAAGACTCTATTTATCGATCGCTTAAGATACGGTCATGAAGCTACAATTAACTTGAGAAAATAGATTTTCTAAACTGGATGTTGGTATGAATTTATGAATGTTTAACATCATGTTATTATCTTTGTCGCTAAATGCTGGTAGCATCGAAGTATCTAATAAAAATCCTTTCTTTCCTCAATAACAACTTCACTCAATTGTTGGATAAAACTATTCGCCTCAATCGAGTACACCTACATACATACATACCCGACCGTGAGATGTAAACACTTGTTTTAACAATGTACCACAATGTAAATGAGAGAGATTACTGCTCCTGTGGATGTAATACGTTGCAATTATTTAGCAGATACAAAATTTCGGGCGGAATATCACACATGCACAACAATTTGCATTGCACGGATAGAAGCCAAAAGCAGAAATGTACATGTAAATGCGAAATGCTCCTTGTCGACGACGAGGTTGTGGCCTTGACTTTATTCCAAGCATTATTATTGTTACTGCTTGATGTGCACCTGACATGAATTTTTGATTGCATTCGTGATGAATGTACGAACGGCGAGAAGTATAAACTGACAGCGAAATCGGAGGAATAATCTCGGCCGTTCACACTTGTTCAATATAAATTAACATTTTCTTTACCACAACCACAGGTTACATTAATGTCGGGTTGAATGTTCTTGGATAATGAAAACAAAATTAATTTATGGGTTAACTTAGTTGTTTATACATTTTATATATTATATAGAACGGTTTTATCATTTTCAGACTTGTGATATAGTAAAAAAAACCTCCTCAAATATGTCGATACTACCACCTCAGTAGAGTACATAAGGACACGTGGTGGTCTATTCGTGATAGTCTACCAATAAAAGAGTACATACATATATAGATTATGCACTTGTGAAATAGGACATAGACTACTCGTTTATAGAGTCTATTCATTGCCTTAAATGTAACACCAACTTTATAATTGCTTTTCTTTGAAGTGGTAAAAGTATGTAAGCTCTTTCGTAAATTTAGAGATATGTATGTACATAAGTACAGTCTTCCTATACTTTACAAATATGTAAAGTGACACCGGTTCTTTGTTACCATAAGGTTAACTGTGCAGTATGTGGTGAGACATTTCCAACTATGTACTAAGATTGACAAAGCCACAAACAACAAAACAACTAGTCAATGATTAAAAATTCAAATAAATTAATTTAATTTTAAATTTAAAGAAATTTTCTTCCTATTTTTACTTATAAATAAGTTATTTTTGAAAAATGCAGTATGTTGACACATACAACAGGCATTCCTTACCGAACCGCCAAAACAATATAAATTACAGGCACTTAATCAAAATTTTATTTTTATTAAACAAACAAATATGACGTGATTTACACTTGTCACTTGGTAAAAATTTATAAGAATAATATTTTTTAAGACAAATAAACTCCGACACTTGGCAATAAGGTGGGCGTTGGTGGTGGGTAGTACGAGTACTTTCTACAATTAGCAATATTCGTTAGATTTTCACTTGCAGATTCACTGAACGAAATGCAAAGAACAAATACTTTTTTTAAGAATCTCAACATCCGCCAAAGATTCGCAAACTGAGTCAACTGAAAGTATTTAATAGCACTCAGTCGTGCAGTCCTCTAATAGCCGCTGTTAGAAAATCCCACATTGGCATCATGGTGCTGGTGGTACCACCAACACCTCCTCATCTCTCTTGTAACCAAATAGCAAGAGACCAATAATGAGCTATGTAGTGCCAACTAAAGCCGCATGGTAGTGATGGTGGCAATAACATTCAACTAGTGGCAGTGGGAAAAGTTTATGAATGAATTTTCCGACCGAACGCATCGCTTCCATGTGGTTTTCCAACATGGGAAATTGACGTGCTACTGCTGTGGCATTTGTGGCGCTTTTGTGTGTATATTTACGGTGTACCAACAATGTATACGTTCACGACCACACAGCTGCTCGGTTTTCCAATGATGGTGGGAGTTATGTTTTCATTTTCCGAGAGCACGTGCGGGTGTGTGAAGGCAATGGCATGGGATTTTGTTTATGTTTACGAAGAGCGGCAGAGAGTCGACGGAAGCTTTCGTTAGCTTGTATTGCAATGATGGTGTGGTTGAAAAATGTTGACGGGAGCGAGAATTAGAAGGTTGATGAAGCGCCATGGGAGTGAGGTGATTTTTTTTTGGAATTTGGACAAATTATTTACATAGAATGATTTTATCAGGGTTCAATTCTATTACCGGTACTTTATTCCATTTCAAACAGACCATACATATATAATACTAGCTGACTCGGAGAACTTTGTTCCGTTTAAATTAATTGAAATATTATTCTCTTTCGAAAGTTGAGCCTCTCTATTGAAAGAATGAAACTGAACAGGAAATGTCGCATATTGGTTCGACATTCATCTGAAGATTCAATGGTAAATTTTACTCTGAATGAGTCCTTTCCAACAACGGGCCTTCTCCATACATATGGAATTTTCACATATCGTCACCATCTACCCCTGAAAGTATGCAATTTCGGGTTTTCACGATTTTCCGACTTTTTCGGTCAAAATTTCTAATTTTCGGCTCAATACGAATCCAACAAAAAAATCCCCAAATAAATAGGATGGTGTTCAGGCGAGTTATGAGCTTACGAACCGACATCAATTTATTCATGGTTTAAAAATAAAGAAAAAAAAAATTAAGTTGCAAAAACTGCCGATGTTTACTTTTGTGCTTGGTCAAAAAAAAATAGGTGTGTCCGACCTAAAATATGAATAATTATGGTTTATTATCAATATTTGTTTTTAAAATCCAGTTTATCGTGTGCCTTACTTTAATAAGCTGAATACCCTCCATTATTATCCAAAACTTTTGGTATTCGACATAACATCGACTCTATCAATTTTCGGCATGTTGCTAAGGTATGGAATGCTACTCTTTTCTAACTGTTTCCCACAATTGGTCCCCGTTTGTAAAATACTGACCCTCTTATTTTTCTCTTCAGTCCATCCCACAAGTTCTCAATAGAATTGAGATCTGGGGATTAACTGTTCCATGGGATGACAGACAGATTAACTGGATTAAGAAACCAGTCTTTCACAAGACGTGCCAAATGTTTCGGATCATTATCCCGTTGAAAGTGCCATCGGAAGGTCATGTTTTATTCAGCAAATGGAAACTTTACATCTTCCAAAATTTCCCCATATCAATTTTTTGTCATGATGTTATTAATACGAAATATAAGGACAACATCATACCATGAAAAACATACAATGATATTTACCGCTCCGTGTTTAACGGCTATCTTTATATAGCGAGGGTGATCATTTTTTTCCTTTTGGTCACCTAACATTTCGTCCCCAATCCGAGGATAATACATTTATTTTTGTCTCGTCCCTCCAAAGGATGTTATGCCATAAAAAGTAGAGTGCATGTTAGCAACAAAAACAGAGTGACTAAAAGAAAAGGGTACAAGTTAAAGATTCCATCCCGGGGAATCAAAAAAAACCGCGAACGGGGAGGCTTAGACTAACACCCAAACTGTTCGACTTACTCAATTATAACTTCAAACCGATTTAACAAGAATAATACTTTATTATTAAGACTTTATTACTATAACCGTCACGTTCCAGGTCCAACTTAAGACTAGCTCATCTACTATCGAGGAAGCCACCGGTCCCACGATCCATATTGCTGATTTGGCAGTATACCGTCGGCACATGTATCCGGTGCAGTGCGCGTGCATGTAATCCGATTCCGTTGCACCGATATTATGGGAACATGCTCAAACGTGAATATGATGATTCAGTAAATCTGGAAATACTGCCCATCATGACCTTGACGCGTGGAGCGGGTGTATCGCGTTAACTTACACACCTATTTTTCTGACCACCTGTATACATAGACTAGCTAACTCGGCGAACTTTGTTCCGCCTCATATTGATTAAATTATTAATGTCTCTTCCGAAAGTCGAGCCTCTGTATTGAAAGAATGAAACTGTTTTAGAATTAAATTGAATGCAATATCTACTATTTATTTAAATGGAAAATGGATTTCACACATTTCAGGTTACTGCAACGCTTTGCGATAAACAACGCTGCTTGTTTTGTTGTCCGGTGCGTAAACAAACAATGCAGACGACTTGGCGACACGTGAACACGTCCGTGCGAAAAGCAAGGAAATTCGAGATTAAGGCCACACACTTGCAATAATTGGCCTTGCGATTTATTGACTGTCATAGCGAATGTGAGTCGAACGGGAAACTGAATGCGCACAGAGCGTAAAGCCATCTGTTGGTGATCCCATTTTCTTGAGGGACAAAATTAGGCGATTGTGAATTCTGCCGTGTTTGTCATGCATTAGAATCAATATTTTCTCCTTCCCATACAAAATGAAATTTTCAGATATTGCCACCATCCACCCCTGAAAGTATTCAATTTCGGGTTTTCACGATTTTCCGCCATTTCCGATCGAAATTTCCAATTTTCGGCTGCGTTGTGTGTTTACCTGGTTGAATACGAATCCAACAAAAAAATCCCCAAATAAATCGGATGATGTTCAGGCGTGTTATGCGCGTACGAACTGACACCAATTCATTTTTATATATTTACATTTTAATTGCATCGCATTTGCTATGACTTTACCTAGCTTAGCATTGTAAAATTCCATTTTTAAAACATATTACAACTAAAAATATATCCTAAATGGTGACTACCACGCCCACTTGTTTATAGGTACATCCGTACAGGTCTATATTCATACATACATACATATATATTTATGTGCACTTGTTACAACACTTTAGAATAGAGGAAATAGGCTTTAAGTTAAAGGCCCTATTTTATATTTCATTATGAAAAAAGGCCCCAATCAATAAGAATGAAAAAAGACCCAATAAAATTTGCCTGCCATACAAGATTCGATACTATATGTACGACGATCATTAAAAAGCACCAAAGCGGAGCTGACATTTAGACATTAATTAATGGCACCATTTTTTATAAATAAGTTCAAATCTTCATTTGGACATAATTGTATGTCTAAAAAAGTAATAAGGTCTAAATAAACGTTCAATATTACAACATCGCGCACTCCGCTTCGCTGCTCCATAACGACCTTCATAAGAAGCTTCACAGGTTAGGTTGGAGATAAGGCCACACATTTATTTTGTGGATTTAGATGGTAGGGTTTTGCTCGACCACCACCAAGAGACCCATGGTTTGACGAAGAATGACGGAAAATAAATGCAGCTAAACAAGATGCATACAAAGCGGCACCGCAAGGACGAGAGCGGCTCACGAGTTCTACCAGCAAAAGAGACGGAAAGAACATCCGCTTCTCCGAAAGAAGAAAAAAGAGCACGAGAAGCGCGCGATCGTAGATATTGAGAGATTATACTCCAGGAATAATGTACGGAAGTTTCACCGGCAGTTTCAACAAGACCCGTACAGAAACCTGTAGAGATGAAGAAGGAAATCTCGTAGTAGAGTCACAGTCGGTGCTGAGAATATGGAAAAACTTTTTCTGGAGACTGTATAACGGCGACGAAGACCAAAATCACGCTATCAGGTAGAATAAACCATTCAACATAGACGTTGATAGCCAAAACGTCGCCGTTAACAGTGAACTTTGTAGTTACGACTTTTTCAAAAATTCTATTAAATTACTGGCTGTTTAATAATAGTGTATGCCAATTACAGAATCTGGCCGCGTGCATGCGATACTGTGGGTGTCTCGTCACTCACCCGATTTGTTCCCCGCCTTATTGGTAACCATTTACTTTGAAAAACTGACTTAACTCAACAAACTTACCTGAAAAAGAAAAGAAAATAAAACCAAAAATTAAAAGTCAAACTATTTTTATATACAAGTGCGTTCTAAAGTAAACAGAACTTTTTAAAAATAAGAACAACAAAAAGTTTTTTTTTGTAAAACCTAAAAGGATGTCCAATGAGTGTTTTAGATCGTCAGCCGGAATGTCCTCCAGGAAGTCGGTGCAAGCCTTTTGAATGGCTTCTACGTCTACAAAATGTTTTCCTTTCATCGGCAAATGCATTTTTACGAAAGGGTAAAAGATGCGCGTTGCCAAATCAGGTCAATATGGGGAGTGGTTGATAGTAAAAATAGGATTTGTAGTCAAAAATCGGTCACAAGTGTCGATCGATGAGATAGCGCATTATATGTAGTGCAACAAAAGTCCCCTGCCTTCTACGCGATATTCTGGCCGAATACAACAAATGCGATGCACCAAACGCTTCGAAACACCAAGATAAAATTGTGCATTAACGGTTTGGCCCGGTAGAATGAATCTTTATGAATAATGCCCTTGAAATCGTTTTTAAACTGGTGGAAGAGTAAGATATTCATAACGTTTTGGAAGGCAATTACAAATCAATATTGTCGCAATGAAAGCTGATGTAAAGGAAATCGAAATCGTGAAGGAATGCGACTACCTTGGCATGAAAATAATTTCAAATCTAGGGCTAAGCACCTATTTCGCAAAAAAGACTGCACTAAATTCACCACAGAGGACCTGATGAAAGTAACGTCCCAGCCAATCAACAGCCTACCGAGACTTATTGTAATGCATGCTATTTCCATACTTCATAAAAAGTGGACCCATTTAGCTCGGATACGATTTTCTATAAAACTTAGACGTCAAGCGCAGAGATCAAGGAACAAGCTAGATCATTCTTTTATAGAGAAGTTTACAATTAACTAAACTAAGAAGGAACAGAACTATTTTCAAGATAAGAGCAGTATAAACAAAAACATAGAGCGGAACTTCCTATATTATGCGACCTTTGTAACCAAGGAGACCAAGGAGTGTCTATGTACAAATTACAAATCATCATAATTACAGTACTTTAGCACTAAATTATTCCACTTATGCCGCATTCCTAAGGCATTGTATAAACTATTCAAGCTTTGATGAAAACTCTTTCAAATTATTTCATAAATGATGGAGGGCAAATAACGCACTGGATGCACTTAGAATTCCTACATGAGTACCAGTTGCCATTATTCATATTTATGATATTCGTAGTGAGACTACGGCGTAGTGAGACAACGGCGGCAGTCAGCTCATAATTAATATGTTATAAACCATGTCACTTTAGAGTCCAAAGAAATGTTTATGGAATGATTTCTATGAATTATTTCTAGCACACATCTAGATGAGGTACTAAGCCGGCATTAGGTGTGCCGCCGCCGGTCGTCTGAGTTCCGCCAGATACAATTTAACCGCGGAATATCAACCACTGTCATCCATTTTAATCGAGCGTGCGACCTTTAGAACTACGCGTTACATACTGAATCCATCATTACTCTCCGCAATTTGTCATGCAATTAGTTTGATTCATTGAATGTAATCAATTTGAATTGTCATAATTCAGTGGGTGCTGCATCACGTAATTCAAAAAACGTCAACAGCGTCGTTTACGTAAGCCATTCAGACACTTAGTCAAAGTCCCAACCATCACTTTCATCTATTAGGAGATTATCGTCAAAGTGAATCCATTGCCAAAAATTCAGATACTCTATCTCATCGCCAGAATCTACCTCGTAGATAAAAATAAAAATTTAGATTAATTGCCAATGTAACATTGAGTCAGAGCTCAAGATGATTTATTGCAAGCATCTCGAGTTCTCGAGCATCCTTATGTACTACACGGCGCAGCTGAAAGATATCTCTTTTGTTCTAATTTTTCGAGCGCTATGCATTAATTTCAAATTCTCTTAGCTTTATAATCAGCAACGAAAGTCGAAAGATTCAATTTGCAATTAGCAATTCGTAATTCGCACAATTACATCGGAGACTACCTACTAAAGACAATTTGGGTTGGTTGCTTGGTTGATTCATATGCTGGGTTTGTTTATTTGGAGTGGAAATTATTTCGACAGCCACCGGCTATAAACAGGAACATTTACAATTATTATTATTGGCCCGATGTTGAGTTTATATGTATATTTGACTGCAGGCGGGTGGCCAACACAAAGTTGCATCTATGTGTTGCGCCTGGCAACAACCTCGCCGATGTTAATAGTTTTGATTAGGTGCAAATCATAGTTCGCACCGGATGCATAAGATGCACTTGGCATTGTGCCATGATTTTTAAATTTTTACGGTGTGGAGCTGTTTTCAAATGAGTGCCAAAATGATCTGTTTGCTGTATTTTGTGGAATGGAGTAATTACGTTTCTGACTGATGGATATTTATTCATTGGTATAAATTGGCTGAACGAAGACAGGTAAAAGTTTACTTAACACCTACGCCAAGTGGGGTGGCAAATGGGCAAATAATTGCAGTTGGCAGGAACGTCTTCGGTAAATATTAGCATTACTCAGTCATTTTAAGCTTTCTATGAGAATTATTTTAGATTATATGTATGCATCCATATGCTACACAGTCGCGTTTCCTCCATATGCCAGTACGGGTACGTATGTAAATGTTCAAAATAGACCGAAATAAACACTAAATTTCTACATTTCTGTTTCTGAAAGAATACATTAGAACAAAGTATTCTTTCAGTATTTTTTCAGAATACATCTTTTCACATATTCAATCGAACATTTCCAATTTGTGTGTATCGATATGTACATATATACATGAATGTGTGTACATATGCATGAATGTAGGTACAAATCCCTGTATTAGAAAGTATGTTTAATCAAATATTATTCCTACAAGGAAATCTTTAACTGAGATAAGGAAAGTATCGAATGCTCAGGTGACTGCGTCACTGAAGTACCATCTTAACAATTTAAATCTGTCCCCAAGGACAAAATGTCAAATTTGTCTGCAGCAGAATGAATCATTTGAACACATTCGCTGTGAATGCCCATTAGTCCATTAGGTAAGAAGACGTTCGTCAGCGGACTGCTACTGAAGATACTACTTACCTTCATAAGGGATGTGGTATGTCTATTAAAATTATTCAGCTCTTTAATATAATAGATTTTTATGTATGATGGTAATGTATATTAACAAAATATAGTAAACACAGTCAGCACTGCAGAATAACCATGAAGACAGAATGAACTATTGAACTAGTAATAGCCAAAACTGCTGTCAATTTGATCAAGATAAAACCTTTTTGACTATGCATGTCTTGAACGAAAGCACACATAAATTAATTTCTCAAATTTGGTCAGGTGACTGCATGCCGGATTGATGAAATCAATCCCATCCTGGGCCATCCATCAAATTTTCCGCGTTTTTTTAAAGCGCAAAAAATCCGTGCTAGCACAGAGGGTGGTGCTTTATTCTGAAGAGGTTTTACAATGTCAGATGTCACCACCACAGGTAAGTAAGTTAGTTGCTTCTGGGGAAGTCAGTTTTATACATTTTTTGTCTTTTAGGATTTTCCGTGAACTGGTATCCCAGGGTGCAGTTCGTAACAAGATGTACATATACATATAATATTAGAGAAAGTTGTAAGGTTCAAGTACATAAATCTCAAGTACATAAATACCCATTTTAACCCTTGTAAAGATTCAGGTAAGCCTTCTTCGCCAAGTAGATACTTCGCTGCTCGATTTAAACGCGATCAGCAGACACAATTCTAAACTAGCTACTGACAGATTTAACTGAATCTGACTGAAACGCTTTAAAATTTACTCATCCTTATGGATGGATTAGAATGGACCCAACACTGGCTTTCATATATGTAAGCTTGAGTGCAATGTGTACGCCACCAGCCGTTTATAATTCACTGCCTAATCGCTATGTAGTATTATGTCAGCAGTTTGCAGTGTGCACGATATACATATGCATGAATCAAGAATTCAGGAAAAATTTACTCTGCAATCGATATTTTGCTCAGACATGCGCGAAAGTGCTTTATCAATTCTGATGAGATTGATTGTTTGTTTCAATGACGATTTTCGAACTTGATATCCACCTTGAGTTATCCCAAGGGCATCAAAAAGAAATTAATCTCTATACCACTGTCTCGTCAGATTATATTTAAAGTATTTAAAGATAGTATTCTTTTGGGGGCCCTATAGTGTCGACAGGGAATAATAGAATAGTACTTTATGTTTAAATTATATACGAACAGGTTTAAATTTTGGCATGCCATTCACATATACCATCACTATTCCAATCTGATTATTCTCTCAAAAACAGCATGTTATCGCTTTCTGCTAACAAAAAATTGAAGACTATTAACCACTGATTGCTAATAATGTCACCTGTACGCATTATAAAATAATGTACGCAACATGATGTATATCACACTATAGTTTGAACATGTTTTGTTCATAGTAAGAAACCACCCACCCCGTTCTGAATCGACTATACTATGTGGTAATAAAGTCTCAAAAAGAGTCAATGCAAATTTTCGTTTTCAAAATTGTTAACAGCAAAATATTTTAAATTCATCACACCGAAGGTGACTCTCAGGACAAAGAACAGTTGCAACAACCAACTGACAATTACCAATAAACAACAACTATTTTGTTTTATCAGCTAAATTCTCATACTCCCATCAACACACAGATAACAGAAAATACCCTACAAGCACACTTTGACAATACGGTAATGTTTTAAATGGTCTCCATACGTATGTGTTCCTTCCTCTCCTCAATATTTCCAACAAATCATGATTTACAAAGACTTAAAGTCAATGCGCTTCGTCATCTAACTCCTACTAACTTTTAACTTCCCCATAAACTTTCCGTTTATAGCTTTAAAAAATCTAAAAGATCCGTCTGCAAGGAAAATGAAAATAAAGTTCTAATTCTACCTCTCGTTAACACATTGTTTCCAATCTCGGACTAAATATCTTTCTAATATTCGTTCACCTGTTTTCCACTTTACTGATAGTGCTTTCTTTTGCTACTATCGCCCTGTTCCATTTAAAAGAAACGAGTTTGATTCATATTTAATATAATACATTTAAAAATTTAATAAAAACATATTCGAATACAGCGCCTTTTATTTCTAAACGTTGTCAAAATAAATGATTAAAACTTACTACTGATTTCTACCTATTACACTTAAATCCTACACAGCAGTTCAGTAGAGCTCTTAATGACTAGAAATCCAGAATATTTATTCATCTCATCCATTCATCCACTAAATCCACTACCATTCAAAAAACAAATCGAGCTACAAATTAATATACATATGTACATACTACCCAAATAATAAAGCATTATACATCGTGATAATGGTACAAATGTACATATGAAATACCTACAGTCGATGCAAGTTTGTTTATAACCATTTTATTTTTAAATTACGTCAACGGAATCCGGTCGTATACGTAATTTATTTAATTTTCAATTGGCGCCATCTTATAATGAATAGCAGAATCTGCAAAGCTTTTAGAAAATCGCAAAGCTTTACACAGTAAACTCCGTAAACTAATGATTTTATATATAATTATACGCATTTTTCTTCAAACGATTTGTGTGTTCTATTGAACTGTACTGAGTATTGAATGGCGATGTGTTTATTTTAGTATAATAATTAACGTTCAACGATTTTAATTTTATTGAAAAATATTTGATTCATTTTACTCGCCCATGTTAAAACCACAGATATAATGGAATTGTATTCATACAACATATGCTAATGTTAATTAGGTAATAATGGATTTCCTAAAAACGATAAATTATTTTATGAAGGCACTGCGAGCGATATTTTAGCGTGCTTGTGATAAATAATGTTGAATTAATTTACGATATTTCATCCAGAAGCTATATGACCAAACCATTTTGAGTTAAAAAGAACTGTCAAATGATTTTAGAGTCGAGCGTTAAAATTCTTAGACGAAATGTATTTTAAACTGTTAGTTTATACTTAGTTAGATGGATCCTGTCTACACCAATCGTATGCAACAAGGACGGTTTAGAACACGGTTTAAGTATAAGACCTTAATTGTTCTCTTATGTTTACATTGCCGTATGATTTGTTATAATTGACAGATAACGGGTAAAGCTTAAGAACCAACCAATATGGACTTCAGTGGGATTAGTGAGTTCACACTCATCACATTTTTTATCATATCTGCTTGACGAGACCCTAGACAAACCATCCATCCATTCCGTCGCATTTATCACATTCATCAATAAGCAAAACAAATTGAAAATATTAAAATTATTGCATCATTGGAATTAAAAAATTCCCAAAATAGTATTCTGAATTAATTTCAATTGCCTTCGTAAGTAAGTCCACAGAAATTAACGAAAACTTGACGAAACCGAGCATAACACCATTATGGGTGTTCTATATTGTTTCCATGTAATAAGACATTTCATTAAATTGGCGTAGGCACAGACGAGGTTGTAGTCAGCTGTTGTTTACCGTGTGAAAGTTGTGTAGGAGTTGGAATTGGTAAGTAATGGTTAAAGTAAAACCTTAACTCTATCAATCAATTAAGTTCAAATTTTTCCTATAGGATAGTTGGATACGATATTTAAAATGGAGCATTTTGTCTACTAAATATTCCTTTACACTACTATGTCCTTACATGGCTTACAGAAAGGCTTGAATGAGTTCGAGTAGCCACAGAAATATATTCCAAATGAAAACGACGATGATTGAGAGGCTAAATTCAGAATCAGCTAGACAGCGAGGGCGGACAATGTAATATACCACTGTACCAAGACCATAAAACTGGTCAATACTAACTCATTATTACTGATATATTCTATTAAATATTTGAGTTTGGAACCCATTTTCTTTGAGTAAATTATAATCCTAATGTTATCTTTGTTTACTCTGTGGAACTCCGGATCACTGATCTGTTAATCAGATTGCCTGTTTTGGATGCTGTGATGCGTAGATAATTAATCCGCCCGATTCGAGATACACAGAAGCAGAAACAAATTTTCACCACAGGAGCCCCTAGCTAAGGTATATGAATCCTTTGGGTACCTATATAAAGGACGTTGCAGACAGATTTAAAGAAGCCAAGCTATTTGACAACAACAAATACAGTATAGCATTCTGTAGGATTAACAGTGCCTCATAGATAGACACTAAATAAAAAACCAAAATTGACAAAACGGAACAATCCGACATCGTTATCAATCCAGCAATCAACAGAAAAACGAATTTGAATAATGCAAGTCTTTTCCACGTGGTGGAAAAAAAAACAAAAACACTCCAGCTGACGAAGATCCTCTATATTGTGACTGCATAAATATCTGTTTACTACCTTTCTGTGTCCGTGGGTGCCGTGTCTCAAGAGGTAAGTACGTTGGACTACGGATGCGAAATGTCCCAAGTTCAATCCTCAGACAACATCTAAAATTTTTTTCAAGGACCCAGCTCTCACGGGCGTCTGACAAAAATCCGAGAGTAAAACTGTCATAAAAAAGCTTCTCAAAATAAAAATTGCCCTTCAGACATGGCATTAAACAGTAGGCCCCTTCCACTCGTGTAAAGAATATAACACGCACAACACGAATGGTTGTGAGAAACTAGGCCTCACCGGGTCCCATGTACCCGTCGCGCCAAAAATTTGTGTTTTTTTTTTTGTATCTTTCTGTGTCCACTTCTCAGTCCAATTTTGTTTGATAGTAGTGGGATACTATTTTTGTTTCGTTAGTCTTAGTATCATGTTTTTGAAAATCAATATAATAATAATATCATGGACGAAACGTTGTATACAATGTGTTTTTCTGTACAACATGTATATATACTAGACTTACTTTACAAGAATCGGATATCATCTAACAAGGTCACATAAACACCATATACAAATGTATACATATTAACTATATCTGTATATATGTATGTATGTACATTTACATGTAGATATTTACTAATTCCCACAGCCGACCATTATCTTGGAAAGTTAGGAGAAAAGCGTTTAGGATTAAGAAAGATAAGTTTTAATGTGACTAAGATCCAGATTAAGGTTTATTTTAAGCTTTAGATTTAGTTTAGGTTTAGTCAGGTTAGTGGACGAAATATTCCAACCGTTTGGCAAAGTACAGAAGAAGAAACCATACAGCAGACAACATAACATAGCCCGCCTCCGCTACCTCTGATTCTCTGAGCAAAGCTTCTGTCAACTACCCTAATTTTATTCATTCTCACACCATTAACCCTACGCCCTCCAACTCTACGTTAACTAGACCTGCAAACCAACCAAGCTCTACTGGCAACGACTCTAGTCCACCGGCCTCACCACCCGGCTTCCAACACTCTTTGTGCATTAGAGGATGGCAAAGAAGTTGATGTGATTGCAACCGACTTTAGTAAGGCGTTCGACAAAATCTCACATGATGTCATTCTTTTTAAACTTGTAGCTCTCGGATTCCAGCCCCGTTTCATATCTTGGATTACTTCATACCTTAAAGAGCGGCAATACAATGTCCTCTTTATGTCTTCCATCTCCGACCCCCTAACTGCAACTTCCGGAGTCCCACAAGGTAGCCATCTTGGTCCTCTGATATTCATCTTATCTATCAACGATGTCGACTCTATCATTGACAATTCTCACATATCTGTGTATGCCGATGACATGAAAATCTATAGACATATTATAGCCACTTCTGACTCTCGTGCACTTCAGGCTGATTTGAACCTGGTGCCATAAAAATTTCCTTGAACTCAATGTGCAAAAATGCCAAGCTATTACTTACTCCCGTAAACGGCTCCCTTCAACTCCCAGAACTTACTTTATCTGTGATGAGCCTGTTCCATCCGTATCTTCATTACGTGATCTTGGAATTATATGTGACAGTGAATTGAATTTTCGCTGTCATTTTCACAATATAATCAGCAGAGCCAACTCAACACTCGGTTTTGTAAAGCGCTGGTCAAAGGAATTCTCGAATCCTTATGTCACGAGAAGTCTGTTTTTTACTTTCGTTAGACCAATCCTCGAATATGGGAGCCAAGTCTGGTCACCATATTATGACACTCATTCCCTTCGAATAGAAGCAGTTCAACGCAGATTCATTCGTTTCGCTCTTAGAGGACTTCCCTGGGTTGACAGATACAACCTTCCCCCCTATGAGGATCGGCTGAAATTAATTAATGTGCAGCCCCTTGCAAAACGCCGTGAAATTGCTGACATCACTTTCATTCATCAGCTCTTCGTGGGTAGCATTGACAGCCCTTCTCTGCTTCAAATGATATCTTTCAACGCCAATCCACGCAATCTTAGATCCATGCCCTTGTTTCGCCTTAAGAGTCATCGTACGAACTACGGCCGTAATGAACCAATGACTAGAATGCTGCGTTTGGCAAACTCCATGCAATGCTTCCTTGATTTCCATTGCAGTAAAGCTACGCTTCGTGACTCCCTTCTTTCCTCCTCCTCCTCTCCTTCCTATCTTTAATGTCTCTTCTCTTCTCTCCTTAGATCTTAAGATAGTTTTTAAGTTTAGAATGTTTAAGTTCCTAGCTTGTATTAAGCTAATAAAGTGCTGGTAGAGCCGGCGTCAATTATCAATTATATTACAGTTAAAGAACGATATCAAAAATAACATAAATGCGATAAAAAACACCGATTTATGACTTGATAATAGGGCAAATACTAAAAGAACTCTCTGAAAAAGCAATTCGAAACTATTACATTTAAGTGCATAAACATGTAGCTGTCAGACATGAGTATGTCCCTAGTCCATTAAAGGTGGCTGAAGTGATTGTGATTCTTAAACCCTATAAATTATCAAATGAAAACAAATCTTATAGACCAATTTCTCTGTTCCCAATAGTATCAAAATCATTCGAAAAACTCTTCTTAAAAAGACTTAAACCATTAACGGAGGAAGGTCCTTCCCTCGTACTTTCCCATCAATTTGGTTTTAAAAAAAACAATTCTCTATTCAAGTGCATAAAATAGTGAGCATGAAAACTAAAAAGGTTTGCTAAACTATCTCTTGAGATGTAGCGCAAGCCTTTGATAAAGTTTGAAAGAATGTAAACTATAAACCCTGAGCATTGCTATCACATTCTAAAATCTTAACATTGTAGAGAGATATTTTCGTGTAAGATATGAAAATGAATACTCTGTCCGAAAGGAAATAAAGGCAGGTGTATCAAAAGGCAGTGTCCTGGGACCTATATAGTATCTCTTATATACGAGAGACTTGTAACTTTTGCTGACGACGACGTAGCCATTATGTCAATTGTTAATAATGCTTAAGAGGCGTCAAATCAACTACAGAAATTTATTATTTATTAAACTCCATGACACTTAATCCGTTCATATTAACTTTACTAACAGAAGAAGAAATAAGTATTAAACTCAGAAAAATGAATTGGCTAATGGAAAGAAACTCCCAATTTTCAATTGAAAACAAACTACTACTGTACCAACAGATCCTAATATCAATATGGACTTATGGAATTCAACTTTGGGGTTGTACAAAAAACTTCGAAATGATATAAACCTTTCAAAACAAAGTGATAAGAAATAGTGTAAAGGCTACATGGTACATTAGCAATAATAATCTACACAGAGGTCAGGAGGTAGAGTATGTTAATGATTTATTAAAAAAACATGCGAATAAGCATTTAGACCAAATCCACGAACATGTGAACACAGCAATATAGCAAAAATGACTTCGTTATTACTAACTAATTATAATATAATGATCTCTCGTCCTTTCACTTTAAATTACCCATCCTCTCCCCTTTGTAATTTAAGGTTAACCAAATTAAATTTAACTAAAGCTTATAAAAGGGAAACCAAGAAAGAAAAAAAACTTAAATACATAATTTAAATAACTTCGGGACTATCCATTGAACTATATCCTATCAAAACTCCCAATTCATGTTCAAGTAAAATTTACTTAATAAGGTTCAACTCAATCGTAAATATAAAAGGAGTTGGATTTAGTGGACGCGAACCCCACACTACTGGCTTCATCACTATGTTTCAAGATTTCCAGCGACCCTCGGAAAAAAAGGTTAGTTCGCGTTTCTTTTTCTCACTTTTCCGGAGTATTGACATAAATCATTGGGGTCTACTTTTCCTTCCTATATTTTAAGTCAGTCCTTTGTCAAATAAGGACTTAGCTTTTCTCTTCCACTAGGTGCTGCGGCATTAAGCGCTATTTCTTGTTATTTGAAACATGTCAACCTTTAAGGAGCTTAAGGCGACAAAAATGCAGGTTCCCCATCTTGCAACGCATTTCAGCCACAAGTGGTCTGCTTAGATTAGGGTAGCTTGAGTAGATTACGCTCTAACGTCTACTTAAGCTTATCATACAATAGCCCAAATGTCTATTAACTTGGAATCTGCGGCATTATCTGGGACCGCAAGAATCTTAAACGAACGCATGGATTAGAGAATAGTCAGCGAAAGTGCCAAACCTATTCTATACAAGAATGCCTTCACTGGTGGGTGGACTTCTAGTATGTGTTTATGCTATATGTATGGAGCTTTTGCATGTAGTAAAGGATTACCTCCTCTTGCGCATCACAAAGCCAACTTCAAGAAATACACAAGTAAAAACAACATTAAAAGTTGTTGATACCAAACTTTAACTTTCCTCAATCTTAAACACAAATCCAGTTTGGTAGGTACATATCACAATCGACCAAGAGCTTTCTCTTAAGGCATAAGATGTACATGCGTTATTCTGTATGATTCAGATATAATATGGTACTGTACACTTTTTTTTATTAATACCTACGTATATCCCCGATGACCCTTAAGTTTAAGAATAACAGTGGTGAGAGGATAAACCTTATCGTACCCCAGATCAGATTTCAAATTTTAACCTTGCCAAACACATGGCACCTACTACTGTCATATTTAAGATTAATAGTAGTTCGATAAAAATGGAGCAAAGTATTTTCGATGTCGGTGGACAGTAGTCCAGATCTGTATTTGACGCATTGCTCTATGATATGAATGTGTATAAGATTAGGATTAAAACACTATGTCAATAGTACAAGTAGTGATTCAGTCTACTAAATAACAGCCACTGCCCACAAAATCAATATCTTCTGAATGTCTGCATAAGTTGGTAACTGTTTTATTGACTCAGCACATCTGGTTAACCTTTGACTTTTGAAAACGAAATGTACAAAACCCAAGAATTTCTTTTGTACAATCCACTTTAGCCAGAGATTTATTTTGTGTTCTTTAAAAATGAAGTCATATAAACCGCACCGTAAATAAAAGAGAGCATTGCTTCGTTACGTTAAAATTCCATTAGCTAATTAAACAGAAAAATAAAAACTCCTTCTTAAGTCACACATTAACCACTTTCAAATTATGTACAGGAAGAAGGACAAACAAACCACCAAAGTAGAACAGAAAAGGAGTCAAGACAACAACGACTACCACGAGTGCAATAATAAACGCTTTAATGTTAACCTTTTAACTCAATTAAGCGAATAGGCGAAGCAAATGTCCCTGATGACTAAAGGCACTCCTTTTCCGCTTCCTAAGTGATCCTTCATCACCAGACACCGAAAAAAAAGATTAACGAAATTCTCCTTCTCGAAGGGAGCTAAGGATATCCCTTCCAACGAATCAAGCAACAACATTAAATATCCGCCGGGCAATCACAGAAACAAATTACAATCCTTTTATGGCACTATCCCAGCCCCAAGTACTGTCACTCGGCCAAGCGAATGTCAAATGAAAGAGTTCAAAAGTAAACACTGTCATGAATTACTACCATCCTCCGTTGGTGTTCGTCCTAACAAAAGATACACAAAAGCTGACTGCGTAAATCCTTATTACAGCTAAACCAAAAATTAAAAATTTAAACAGGTAACTAAGGGAAACATCAAAAGCTACCTATCTATATCTATATGAAGGAGTCACACACAAAGTCAATTATCGGCCTTTAAAATCAGTAAGTTTACCCTGTTCTCAGTCTCGCATGTAGGACACATATAATTGGCCAAAGGCAAAGTCAATTACCCACTTTTGTTAACGGAAAACACAAAAATAACAAAAAACAAAACTGCCATAAACCCGGAGCGTGGAAGACGTAAAAAATCGGCCACCACACATCGTCCGCTGAGAGTGTGTGCGTTGTAAAGTGGTGACATAGTGCAGCAGTGGAATGTTCAATTTATTGGCCATTGTCCTGCAAGTGGAGGAGCGAATCCTTTTTTTTTGTGTACAATATGATTTTGCGGGCGAAGAACATGAGCGAAAGTCAATATTATTGCTTTTAACTGTGTACTTGTGGAAAACGGCATCCGTGAGTAATAAATCGTTCAAATAACTGGGTGTGCATTGTCTCCCTCACGAGACAGATATAACATAAATACATAGATATATATGTACGTATACGTAGGTGTAGATAACATGGATACACCATATATGGGAGCAATAGTCTTACATCCCTTTGTTTGATGACGTGATTTCTTGATATTCTTTTGCTTCCAGTGCTTTCGTATATGTTTCCCCTTTAATTATGGACAACGCGTCTGGTGGCGTTATGAGTGGGTTGAAGATGTCGTCATCATTTCATGTTAACTTAGGGTAGCGACATTTAACGCGAACACGCTATAGCAATATTACGACGAATTTTGGGAAAGGATTACTCAACGGAAATAAATAAGATGATGACATTCAGGCGTTTTAATGATTTCGGGAACACAATTCATTGATAGAAAGTGGCAAAGCCGTATCTACGGAAAAATAGCTTTTTCTTAAAGTACAATGATATCCATTACCGAAATATTTGCTTGAAAATACAATTCAAGAGCACAGTTCATTTACCTTAGAGGTGGACCTCTCTTTTCCCTTTACACTGAAATCTGTCTTGGATCGATAGCATCTCTTATGCGAAGGGACAGCACATAGTAGTGGTAGATAAGGATTATTTCAAGTGTATTTTCTATCAATAAACATGTATGAGAAGAAAGAATGATTTTGTTTGTTTCGTCAACCCGATTTACAATACAGAAAGTTAAATCCAGGATCTCATTTAATCAAATTAGTTTATCATACTTGCAAGATAGTCAGAATATTTGACATTGAGATATGATATTTATGCATATGTTGAACTTGTATCCTACATGGGGGTAGAAAAATAGACATCGCCCTGATACAGGCCATAGATCCTATATCCAGTGGCAAATCAGGAGACTCAGTCACAAAGACTTTATGCTATATAATACAGAACCGCAGACTGGGGAACAAACGCTGTGTTTAGACCATATCCTAATCAACTGGATAGTGAGCATGCTAAAGCAAAGGCATATTAGAAGTATAAGCCTCCAGATGCACACCTTCAGGTGAAGTCATCTCCCCTTTACTATGGGTTTTCGTTCTCAACGAAACACTCCTAAAACTTAAAAACTAAAGTCACAGTCATGCAGATGATATGGTACTAATATTCTTAACACGAATGGAACGGGCCTACTAATGCCGTGTCCGAAGGGCAAATGTTTATTTGAGTAGCTTTTTCACGGCGAGATGTGTGACCGTGAAAGAGCATTTAGATGTTGTCTGGGGATTGAACCATGAACCCCTCGCTCCGTAGTCAAACGTACTACCCACTTGAGCCACGGCGCCCACTGGAACATTTCTTTCTACTTTAAGGGGGTAAATTCAAGGAACCCTAGAGATCTTGGACACCTGGAGCAGGAAATGTTGCCAATCCACATTCTAAATCCAAAAAACAAAAAAAAAGAATTGGTACTGTTCACAAACAAGAAGAAAATACCGCAGTTTGAAACTCACTCTATTGGAGAAATTCCTCTCAGAATCTCTGAAAGCGAAAAATACCTGGGACTAGTGCTCGATTAAAAACTAAATCGGAAAATGATATCGCGGAAATAATTAAGAAAGCCACGATAGCGTTCTACTCGTGTAGTACTACTTTCGGAAAAACGTGGGGGCCAAGTCCCAAAATCATCCTATGGGACTACACTTATCTATGGGAACCTTGTATGGAGGCAAGCTGCCAGCAAGGGTACCAACCTAAAGGCTACCATAAAAATACAAAGGCTAGCGTGCATTGGTATTACCAGTGGAATGAGAACAACACAAACGGTAGGACTCGAGGTCAAAGCAGGCAACCCTAAAATTGTTTAATAGAATGTAGGGAATGTAACCACAACAGGCTACGTAATACCTTATCTTGACTTTATAAGACCTTTTACAACCCTCTATCCAAGTAGAGAGGAATGGAAAAATAGAGAAATGCCAAGCCCAGCAATGGACATCGGTGTAGGAGCAGGTATATTTTCTAATGCGATAGGAATATAGAAATCAGTTAGACTTCCTAACTAAGTAGGGTTTTTCAAGCAGAGATGCTAGCAGTGACAATAGATGCCCGTGAGACTACGATGAAGGCAATACTACGTGAGCATGTCACCTTTTTCATCGACAGCCAGAGAGCTAGAAAAGCGATATCTGCTATAGATACGAAATCGAAGCTTGTGAAGTCGTATCAAGAAGAGCGTAAGGTTCTTGGAACACAGCATACGGTGACACTCTGCTGAATCTATGCTCATGAAGGGAAAGAAAGAGCAGGAAAGGCACTGCAGTTGACCTGACGCAAACCGACAGCACGTTGAACATCCCGCCTTGCACACTTATGAACGCAGCGTGAAATTAAACTCTAATGAAAGCAAATAATATATGCAGTTCTCTTAGCACATGTGCTATTATGTGAAAAAGGTAAGCTCTATTTAATAAAGGAAGAATCGACAGCCTGATACAAAAGGAAAGGAATTCTCTCTGCGGTACCACATGAACTACTATTAACCAATGAAGATCTTTACAGACACTGCGGTGATGAGGATGTCCAAAAATATACTACCCACTTTCTGTGTCTCGAGAGAATACTTCTTCCATGACATCGAAGAATTGTCCGACTAACCGGTGAGAGACATCTGCAGCTTAACATAGCAAACAGGATAGTTTGTATACCAGATAAGTATAAGTAACTCACATTTCACCTTAAGTTATTATTGGTTAGGTAATGCTCCACGAGCTAAATAATACATCTTTCCTCCCTATGGGCAACACAATTGATCTATTCTGGTCTGAGTGCAGTAAAAAAGGCAATCCACTTACCTATTCCCTACTTGGTTTTGAATAGACTCACGAATACAGACAAAGACACGATATTTTTAAAGATTGGCTGTATACATATGTAGATGTAGCCCGTCCAATAAGTTGAATAAATGACTTCCACTTTAGAAAAGTGGGCAGATTACTTTTTCAATTATTTCGAGATTTCAAATAGATCAGTGGCATTTAAACTATTTTTACAAGTCCCCATTTTTGGCTTATAAAATTTGGGTATATCTATATATATTGATAAATCGTCCTAAATACCAACAAAATGCTATACACATGTTTGCTTCAACAAAAGACCAAATGTGAATTATGCTTAATTTTTGTCATTGATTGACCTGGACCTCTTGGGAGCCAAAATAAAAGAGCAAGATGAGGCGAAAATGCGATTGCAGCAAGACTTTGCTACAGCATATACCATCAGCTAAAAACATTAAGATAACCTAATTAAAAAAAATTAAAAAGTATAGCTTTTCATGGAGTTTTGAACACCGATGTCTTCGCCACACACCAAGATCTGGAGCAGCTGAAGGTAAACATCCGCCAAGTAATTTCTAATATAACACCCCAAGCCCATAGCTCTAAAACTGGTTAAGGCAATCATCAACCAACTAGTTCGTATATGTTGTTGGCGGAATCTCTGCCTCAAACTAAATTGACGATATACATATGGCATAGATACCTATTGCCATTGTATATAAATAGATTTGTATACAATGCTACTACTCAACTGTCCACATGACTAAGAGCTTTTATTTGTTTACATTAAGTGTATAATCCTTGGAAAGTGCACACTCAAAAGGCATTCGAAGTCTTTCATATATTTTCCTTTACGATTCAATGACCTTTCCTAGTATTAATGTCCTCCAGTATATCCAGTTTCATGGCCCAAGGCAAAATGCCAGCAATTGCGTTCTTAATGTCTACTGCAGTACAAACTCCAATAGATGAGCTCAAAAGAGCTTTCGCAAACAAATAGCTAGTGACAAATGGTATGCAGATGCATAACATCTTTTTTATTTTATTTGCTACAAAAATTAATTACCTCCATTCGTGCGATGCGAATCCGGGGCAATCTGCTTTGCATTCCTCGCAGCGAGTACCTTCATCCACCTCTCTAATTATCACTCCCTGAAATCAAATAGAAAAGAAACAAGTTTATTAGTATATATACACACACTATTTACATTTATATATTTATTTAGTTCCTTAAAGTGTTGTACAACATTTGTAATGCAAAAGTCAATAGTTCGGTAATTCCCCAACGTGGATCTCTGCCTATGCACTATTTTCAGAGCATACTTCAAGTTAACCTATGTATATACTGCAAGCACAGAGATTAGTTAGCGGGGTTCTCACTGATCAAATTGCTCATCAAATCGGTACGATGACACTAGAACGCAATGGTTTCTTTCAAGCAGATTTAATGAATGTGAACCCCGCTAATGACAACAAGCTGCCTGTGATCACCGATCTGTCCTAGTAACTGAACTAGGCGAAAAGTATAAATGTCACCAAATTTCTGAAACTAGATATTTTGGAAAGAATAAAGAATGCATCGATCTCATTCTATGCATGCAACTCTATATTCGCGACTGACTATCTAGCAAATGTACGCCCATGAACCGACATCCTAAAATACAAACGATCTAGCTGCTCAGAATTTAGAAACTAAATGATCATTCAATATGAAACTCATATAAACAGAGCCGACCCGTTAAATGAGCGATATACATTTTTGTGTTGTCAGTTATAATGCTTATTACCCAGAGACAACAATTGCTACCGAAGACATACCTGTCCAAATTGGAATAAAATCGGTTTGGAATCAACCTACATTTTTGATACTTGTCGGATGGATATTTCAATTTCTTGAAAGAAATTCGACGAATGAAGCGGCGTACAGTAAAGATGGATACTATCACCACTACTATTTTTGGTGGTGAGTAGTGAAAAAGTAGTAGAAAAAGAGAAATACGATGGACAACAACATTTTATCCTAAACATGATTGTGTGCACCATAAAATGGACAAAGCCCACTGTATTATTTTCGAATTAGGCTCGCATTTCAGAAATATTTTTTTTTTGCAATTTAAAACCGTTCTTGATGAATTGCCAGACTATACTGAAATGTTTTGAACGCGAAAAATGGTTCACATTTGACAGATTAGGACAGTTGCTCTTTAGGTATAAGGACAAGTTTTACATCATCCCATGACTGTGATATGTCGCCAGACGATGCTACCACGAAAGAATATTTTCAGCAGATATTGAACATTTTTCCGGGTCATTGGCGTAGGCATTCTTAAATATGGCAGGTTAATTATCATCACCTATTTAGTGAATATATGTATGTATGTATGTGCATATGAACGTACATATATCGGTACGTAAATGCCTTCATATCATGAGGCTTTATGTTTCTTTTTTCAATCAAAAAGTCGGCATGCGTGATTATAACTCTCTACACTCATTTACTTCAAATAAGCCTAATACACTTCATTGCATAGATTGTAGAAATATTCAGTCTCAGACTTCCAGACAATTTAACTAAACGTAACTAATTTATTTCCTTACATAAAATGTTGAATCACCTTGCGTGGCGTACCGGGTCCATGTACACAGATTAAAATCTCCAGCTTAATGATGCCACTTAAAATCGTCAGTATTAGCTTGCACAAATTATTATTACATTCAACATTGCTTCTTCTGTACCATTAAATTGTTTTCTAATATTCCCCTTTGAGTTTTAAATTAATGATCCAAATAAATTGATTAATGACTAATATAGCTCTTCAACAATAATTAGGTAATCGCTCGTTGTATCTCGTACTCTAATTCTAAACCGTAATTCCGAAATTCCTAAAATTGAAAAAGAAAAATCCCACAACATTGTTAATGGCTTCAACATAATATATATGTATTTCTCATGTCAGAACTGTTTTATTTGGCTGTGTCATCTTCACGGAAACGTGCCGTCTTTTCGAATGCCAACAGAAACGTTTCACTCCAGACACACAAAAAACGAAGGACAAACAGGTGACTCAATTTGCATTCTAATTTTAAAACACAAAATCAGAATACATTCTTAGTTTGGTTTTATTTCGAATAAAACGTTAAGGATGGTAAATAAAAAAAAAACTATTCGCCCAAATTTGAGTAAACACGAAAACATTCCACTTGCACACTTTCCAGAACTATCAGAAAATCTTCCATCCAGCTCCAGTATAATGTTGAAATAACATTTAGTTTCATTTGGTTTTATACTTCTCCATGCACTTGGATAATCGGATACAACTGTGCACAGTCTAATTGATTGGACTGTATGCTGCTATTAATAGCTTTAATATGAGCATTTAAAATAATTTGAATTAGCCTGTTGAAATGTAGGTGAACGTGGAGACATGGAGCGGATTCCTGGACGGACCTTAGGATAGTTTTTTGCTTGAATTATTTTCACAACGTACAGCTGCAAGAAAATTAACCTTGGCTAGTATCCAGTGTATGCTTTGAGGACTAAAAGAACGTGAAAATTGATAACATCAAATTCATGTCAATGTTAACTACCGAGATCTTCCAGATGTCAAATCTGTATGAATAAGACTGACAAATTC
Organism: Xylota sylvarum; assembly: GCA_905220385.1. NCBI lineage: Eukaryota > Metazoa > Arthropoda > Insecta > Diptera > Syrphidae > Xylota > Xylota sylvarum. The sequence goes on from LR999959.1 coordinate 41,611,999, forward strand.
GTTTATCTACTCCCATGTGTATGTATGTATATAAGGTATACATAATGTAAGAGGTTGGTAGATTCTAATAGAATCGTTTGCTACAGACTCCGCCAAACAAAATGAGTGTTACATCAGTGATAACTTTTGTATTAGATAAATGGGTGGGAAATGTATAATGCGGTTGTTAAAAAAATGATTGTGCCTCAAATCTATAGTATCTGAAAACATACAAAAAAGCTATAATCCGTCTGGAACGGATCGTATGATACCCTATCCTCCATCCTATCGTATTGCATTTTCTTTACTGAATTACGATGATAACTTCGAACGTTTGAGGATGTTACATGTAAAATAGCATTAAAATCGGTTTTTTTTATCAAAACGACCCCAAAAAGTGGGCGTGACCAAAACTGTTGTATAGGTGAATTGTAGGGAATCTGAATACCTAAATATTTGGTCTTAACAAAATTTTCCGGTTTCATATAATTTAGTGAAGTTATGAAAAAGTGGGCGTGGCAGTGGGCGGATTTCAAAATTTTTTACACTTGTACTGCTTTTCCTTCTCAAAAGCCCAGATATGTAGTTTCATCCTCCTAGCTCAAAATTTAAGGCCCAAAAAGTGGCGACATACAGACAGACGGACGGACGGACGGACATGGCTAAATCGTCTTAGCTATTGAAATTCATGTATACTTTATAGGGTCTATCTCGATTATTTCTCTATGTTACAAACTATGTGTCAAACTTAATATACCCTTAGGATTGGGTATAAAAATGTTAACATTTTTATAAAGTTGTATGCACATACATGGTGATTTTTGAGATTGCGGCCGATTTGAAATTGAGAGATTGTTGATTGAGATTGTTTTATTATGTGAAAGTTTGCAATAGTGTTCAGCTGTCAATTCTATTTCATCAATGAGAGTAAGTAGCCATAACCAAGGGTTATAGTGATTGCTTGGCTAGTGGGATAAGTGGATCTTTTTCTTTGAAAATGACGATGGTGCAACACTTTTTGGGCTGAAGTTCCTTGGCTTTGTCTCCGAAACATATGGTTTCAACAAGTCGATGCCACTTGTAATACAACCAGATTGACAATGGAAATTATGAAACAGGAATTTTCAAGTAGGGTCATACATAAATTTGGGGATATCAATTGATCGCTGCGCTCACCAGATTTAACTGCCCCGTAACTTTCTGGGGTTACTTTAAGAAGCGGATATACGCTACTAAACTAATAACATTGCAACAATTGAAAGCCAATATACACAACGCAATTGCAAATATTCCGAATGACATAGCGCAGAAGTGCAAAATGTGACGCATGATAAATGATTTGTTATTGCCAGAAATTGAGGATTTGGACTTGAGCGAGTTATGGTTCCAGCAAGATGGGGCTACGTGCCATACAAGCCGTCCAACAAACGATTTATTCCACACTAAGTTCAATAATCGTGTAATTAAACGTTTTAGTGATGTTGCTTGGCCGGCACCAAGCTGCGATTCGACGCCGTTGGACTTTTTTTTGTGGGATGCCATTAAAGATCGATGCTATACGAACAATCCAGTGACGATTCAGGCATTCAAGAACAATATTGGTCAACCTATTCTTAAAATAGAAGCCGAAACCATCGAAAATGTATTGAAAAATTGAATTGATAGGATGGCCTACTGCCAAGCCAACCGAGGCAGTAATTTGAAAGAAATAATATTCCATAATTAATCAGAAGGTTTACTCTTTTCTAACAATATTGCACAGTGTTTCTTATATAGCCTTTTGAAAAAGAAACCACAAGAAATCCCGCCCTTTATTATATATGTATATGAATAGCATTATTCCTTCTAAAAGCACTAGGACAACTGTTTAATGTCCATTTACGTTGCAGTATTGATACACAACTTCAGTCTATTGCATAGGTATTAGGTAAATCATTGGAAACAACTTTACATACGTTGGTACTTAAGATTGCGAATCCCATGCATTATAAGGAATACACAATGGTAGCATTCGTAAATAAAGAAGAAGCATTTAATAATTAACATCTGATTAACTACTATTTACTAGTGGAATTATATGTAAACTCAAAGTTGGATGGGACATCTGCTAGAAGATCTGTCAGTAGAGACATTCCGCAAAGCGACGTCCTAACCCCTTTTCGTTTTAAAGTACATATTTTAAGAAAAAATAAAAATATTTCGACTTTGCTAAATTATTGTTCTAGTTTTCCTTAAAAAGGACCGGTAGTATAACTGTTAATATACATACATACCTAACATGCTGGGCAGTATAAAATAAAATCTTGTTCATTATAGGACCACAAGTGTTAGGCATTATATGTATTATAACTGATAGGTTTCTATGTACATACATATGTGTATGTGTAATTTGGATTTAGTTTCTCACCAATGCTTTATCAACGATGCGATGCAAGAGTACCAACGTTCTGTCCACTGCATACTTATGTATGTCCTCATTGAACGAATCTGAATATTAAGAGATAAGAGACAAGAGAGACAAGACTTTATAAAGCAAAAACTATCTAGAGCTCGGATAGTTCACCTAGGAATATATGATTTATACATACGATACATATGGCACTACTCATATTCATCGGATAATTTCCATACCAATTAAACAAATCCAATTTTTATAAAAAGTCTGAAATACCATACTACAAGTACAAAATTTTCAGCCTAATTTCCCGAGTTTATCAAAAATACACGACCGAAATATGAAATAGCACAGTATGATATGTATATTCCGCAATGCAGCAAACGGAAAGTGTAAATTTTCTGGTAGTTGTCCTCGGCGACGACAATCGATCTTTCAGATTCAAGTTATCGCAACTTTCCATACATACTGCACCGCCCTTCATGAATTAACCCCTGCTTCAACTTTTAAAACTTTAACTTGTTCCCCTCTTTTTTGTTTGTTCTAGTTTTTCGTCCTTGTTCACTTCTTGTCACACCTCTTCACATACATACATATGTATGTAAATAAACGTACATACTTATGTATGTATGTACGTACACAACGACATAATTTTTTTGTAATCGAATGTGAAATTCAACATAGAAAAGCAGGAATCCCCTTAAGGTGCAAAAGGACATTCATCCACTTCAGCTAAAAACGCTGACGTCACTTCAAAATCGTTCCATTTACCCAAATTCGGGTTGCGAATCAAACAGGATGAATGCGGCAAGCGGACGAAAATTCAGCAGGGAATCACCACGAATGAAAAAGAATAGGGAAGGAAAAAGAATGAAAACGAATCACCCCGCCATTCATAGCAAACACAGAAATGAATGTGCGAGCGAAGTACTAAAGGACATTGTTCCTCGTCACTTCTCCCCTGTGAGCCGTGTAGTTTCATTGTGTAGTTCCGAAACGATGTTGCTTGGCATTGTTCCAGACGAATTATTGTGTTTTCTTTGGGTTTCCTTAATTTTTCCCCCATCACACACACCACACTCACAGTGACATAGTACACGAAGTAGTTGATGCAATCGGCCTGGAAAAAGCATTCGCACAAGTTTAACAAACTCAACTTGAAGCAAGGATATTCTCCCCGTTGAAGACAGAATGAAGGATAACACAAACGTTGCTCTTCTGCGTTTGGCAACGTTTGTAAAGCAGTAGAAGTGAATGGCTTTTTGTTGTGCATCGGTAGCAAATCAGAACAGGACGCAATTTCAACTGAACGTTAATTTCTTCCCATGGGCTTCAGTGCACTCAAAATTATGTGGCTTACGTGCCAGAATAAATGCTGGATGGGAAATGATTTTCCACCTAAATGGAAAAATAATTTTTGGCTTGTATTGATTTAATTTTTGGCTATGGATAGGATCCTTTTTTTGTTTTATGCGGACTTCTATTTTATTATTTCAGTGTGGTGAGAAAAATTGAATAACGGTTCTAGATGAGTTTACTTTACTTATATACATACATACATATGTAAATAATTACAGGCCGTAAGCTACGAATAGCCTTGAGAAAGTACACAAAAGTTGACTTGCGATTACATATCTAAAACGTTTTTCAATAAAGACATAACAATTTTGTATTTAAATAAAACATAAAATAATTGAGATATTGAGCTAAAACTTATTTCAGGTGTAGTACACATGTTTGCTTTGTTCGACTTGACCACCGCCAGCACGTTTGCAGCGATCGATTCATTGGAGTCAATTTTCCACCACTCTCATCGGCCGGAACGTTGGCAATTTTGCGTTCGATATTGTTCCTGAGGTCCTCTAGCCTTATTGGCTTATTGGCATAAACCAACGACTTAACATAACCCCATAAAAAGTAATACAACGGCCTTAAATCGCTTGAACGAGGTGGCCATTCGACCGGTTTTTTCCTTCGAGGTCTTCCTCTACGGCGTTGTCCCTCCGGGTTGGAAACGAAGACTCTACGGGCCGGAGCATTTTTGTTCATCCGCTCTACATGTCCTAGCCATCTTAAACGACTGATGCGTAATTTTTTGACTAGGTCGATGTCGCTGTACAGCTCTTATAGTTCGTCGTTAAATCTCCTCCTCCAAAGCCCGTCAACGCAAACGGGACCAAAAATTTTGCGAAGAATTTTTCTATCGAAGCGACCGAGGATGTCTTCATCCGCTTTTGATAGAGTCCAAGCTTCAGCGCCATAAAGCAGGACTGGGATGATCAAGGTCTTATATAGAGTCTCCTTAGTTGTTCAGGATAGGGCCTTACTACTCAATTGCTTTCTCAGCCCAAAGAAACAGCGATTGGCAAGAGTTATTCTTCGTTTTATTTTTGCCGAGGTGTTATTGTCAGAATTGATAGCAGAGCCGAGGTAGACAAAGGCCCTTATTACCTCAAAGTTATAGCTGTCGATTGTGACGTTTTGTCCAATTCGTCGATCGTCTAAATCTTTTTTCGACATCAAAGGTCTCGGTCAGATCGTTACCGACCTTGATGGAGCAGCAAGAATTCTCCATCGTCATCCTGCACAGGCGAACGAGTTTGGCAGGGATGCCAAAACTAGACATGGCTCTGTATAGCTCGTCTCTATAAATGCTGTCATATGCGGCCTTAAAATCGATGAAAAGATGGTGAGTATCGATTTGGACATCTTGAGTTTTTTCCAGGATCTGCCGAAGTGTGAAGATTTGATCGATTGTGGACTTTCCTCGTCTGAAACCACACTGATAAGGCCCAATCAGGTTGTTGACGAAGGGTTTCAGACGTTCACACAATATGGCAGGATAATAGGATCTTATACGCGATGTTGAAGAGACTGATACCTCTGTAATTGGCGCAATTGAGGGGGTATCCTGTCTTATGGATAAGGCAAACGGTGCTGATGGTCCATTCATCAGGCATACATTCATCTAACCATATTTTAGAAATGAGTTGGTGTATGCTTTCTACCAGGTAGTTTCCAGCTGCTTTGAACAGCTCGGCTGGTAAGCCGTCAGGTCCAGCAGCCTTGTTGGATTTAAGTTTGGATATTGCTATCCTCACTTCGCTTAGGTGGACAGGTGGACGGAAATGTTGGCTATCATCGTCTATGTTGAATGGTTCATGGTTCATTCTGCCTGACTGCGGGATATTGGCCTTCCTCGCCGTTATACAGTCTGCAGAAGAAGTTTTTCCAAATTCTCAGCACCGACTGTAACTCTACTACGAGGTTTCCTTCTTCATCTCTACAGGCTTCCGTACGAGTCTTGTTGGCCTGACACGTTCTTTTTACCTGTTGGTAAAACTTCCGTACATTCTTCCTTTTCTTCTTCCGGAAAAGCCGATGTTCTTCCCGTCTCTTTTGCTCGTATAGCTCACGAGCCGCTCTCGTTCTTCTTTGCAGCGCCGCTTTGTATGCCTCTTGTTTGGTGGAGCGAAACCCAATTTCAATTCAATTCAATTTCTTTATTGATATCATAAATAATTGACATTTTGGTATAATTATCTGCGAAGCCTTAGTTATCTGCAGAAGACTAGTTATATAAATTTCTTTTTTTTTTGAATTTTAAGTGAGTTGAGCTGAATATATAATATATTTTTAATTTAATTTAAACTCCAAGTTAAAATCTTGTATTTGAAAAGAACAAAGATGTAAGTATGTGTACAAATACATATGTTGCTATTTAGTTTAGTTTATTCTATTCTATGTCGAAAAAATACTGTTTTGCTTTTTTTAAAATTAGACGTTTTGAAAGACTTCTTAAATTGCTTGGTAATTCGTTAAATATTTTCGGTACTACTACTTCATATCGCCTTCGCCCGTACTCATTCCAGTATCGTGGAATATTATATCTTTCTTGCTGTCTTCTTCGTGTGTTGAAATTATGTTGAACTGGAATTTGATAAGTATTTTCGTCCCAAAATCTTGAAATAACTTCCATCTTATGCAGTTGTTCGATGTTAAGCAGTTTCGTCTGGTTACTGATATGTCGTCGATCGTACTGCTTCCCCGCCTTAACGCGATGTATAAGTTTGTGGATTCTTGTTTGAATTTGTTGCAATGGCTGAATCTGAGGAGCATTTCCCCACGCTAATATACCATGTCGGAGATGGGATTCTACCAATCCAAAATAGCATTGCCGTATAACCTCCATCGTGCATACGTTGCTGAGATGAAATAGCGCGTAAGTTAACTGTCGAAGTTTTGTTTCAAGTGCTCTTATATGGTAGCTCCATTTAAAATTGTAGTCTACGATGACCCCTAGATATTTATAGGTTGACACATTTTCAATAAACGTTTCGCAACTGTCGTCCCTTTGAAGTTGTGTATGGCTCCCCGCGTTATGAAGGCAGTTGTTGTTATGCATTTTTATTTTTATTACTGCTTTTTGGATGTGTGGTGGGCGTATGTGCATTATTTTTGTCTTCTGTGCGTTTATCACAAGACCGTGATCATGGCATGTAACTGCATTGAATTCCTCTTGCAATATTTCAAATGCCGTTTCTGCACATCTATGGTTGACTACTATCGCTGTATCATCTGCGTATGCGTATCCCTTACTCTACCGAAGAACGGAAAGTAGATCATTCACGTATACTATAAAAAGTAATGGCCCGAGTTTTGATCCTTGCGGTACTCCATATACTGTGTTTTCCATATTGCTGTAATGTTCTTTAATTTTAACTTTAAAGCCACGATTTTTTAGGTAGCTTTCAAACCACCTCAGGATGACTCCTCGCACACCGATTTTCTCTAGCTGCCGTAATATATTCCCGTGACTCAGGGTATCAAACGCCTTTTTAAAGTCGATGAATAGAACTGCTGTATTATGGTTTCTATCGAGGCTGCTGTTGATTTGATTGCTGAACTCTCCTAGTAGCTGATTAATACTACTGTTTTTTCGAAACCCAAACTGGTTCTTTTCTAATATATTAAATCTTTCTAGATATCTGTAAAGCCTATCTGAGATTACCCCTTCAAGTACTTTATCGACTACTGACAAGATAGAAATAGGTCTATAGTTTAATATGTCATTTTTTATACCACTTTTGTATATTGGACGCACTACAGAGACTTTAAGCATTTGAGGGATTTGAGATTGTATTATACTCTTATTGACAAGCTTACAGATTGTTGGTGCTAAAAACGCAGCATATATTCCTGCTGACTTTTTATCACTGAGTGTACTGAGTATATTTTGTACTTCTCTCACAGTCACTTTTTCCAGATACATCGAATGTGTTGCACTTCTCGTTGAGCCGATAAAAATTTGATGATTACACTGGTGCACTATGTTGCTTACCTCCAGTGATAGCTGATTTGGAAATTTGTTCGCCAGACCTTCTATATTTGATTCGCTTGCAAAGTTTTTGGATAGGGTGTCATCAAGATTAAGGGGTATTCTCCCCAATATCTGATTGACAAGTTTCCATGTTTCTTTTGGATTTACTTTTGCAGCTCGAAATTTTTCCCTGTAATATCCAGATTTTGTGGCATTGATTCTTTTGTTTAAGACATTTCGAAAAGTTTTGTATTCTTTTTCATATTCTTGGTTTCGCCTATTGTTTTTATATCTTCTGTATAATCTGTCCCTTTCCTTACAAGCCTGCTTTAATTCCCGAGTCATCCACTCACATCCAATGCTTTTTCTTTTTATACCCTATCCTAAGGGTATATTAAGTTTGACACATAGTTTGTAACATAGAGAAATAATCGAGATAGACCCTATAAAGTATATATATTCGTGATCAGCATCAATAGCGAAATCGATTGAGCGATGACCGTCCGTCCGTCCGTATGTCACCGCTTTTTGGGCCTTAAATTTTGAGCTAGGACGATGAAATTTCATATCTGGGCTTCTGAGAAAAAGATACAGTACAAGTGTAAAAAATTTTGAAATCCGCCCACTGCCACGCCCACTTTTTCTTAACTTTACTAAATTATATGAAACCGAAAAATTTTGTTAAGACCAAATATTTAGGCATTCACATTCCCTACAATCCACCCATACAAAAGTTTTGGCCACGCCCACTTTTTGGGGGCGTTTTCATTACAAAACCGAGTTTTGGGCCTTAAATTTTTAACTAGGACGCTGAAATCTCATATCTGGGCTTCCAAGAAAAAGAGACAGTACAAGTGTAAATTTTTTTTACATCCGCCCACTGCCGCGCCTACTTTTTTATAACTTTACTAAATTATATGAAACCGAAAAATTTTGTTAAGACCAAATATTTGGGTATTTAGATTCCCTACAATTCACCCATAGAACAGGTTTGGCCACGCCCACTTTTTGGGGGCGTTATCATAAAAAAACCTATTTTGATAAAATTTTACATGTAACATCCTCAAATGTTCGACATTATAGCTATATTTGAGTACAAAATACAATTTGGCCACGCCCACTTTATAGAGAGGAGGATAGGGTATCATACGATCCGTTCCAGACGGATTGTAGCTTTTCTGTATGTTTTCTTCTCTTGTTGTCGTTGCCGCTTCTAATATATTCGCGTACCTTTTTCTAAATTGCTCGTAGAATTCGTTTACACAGTTATATTTGTCAAGTTCATCCCAGTTTGTATCTGTTATTCCAGCACATCAGTTGAGGCAATTCTGATGGCATGTTGGCACCGTTGCCATTGGTCCTCGGCATTTGATGCTGGCGGCATATTTTCATCCAGACATCCAGAATACTGGAGGCATGCCTTACGTCGATCGCAATGTGATCAATTTGGTTGACCGTTTGATAATCAGGAGACCGCCATGTCCCCTTGTGGATATTGAGATGAGGAAACCGTGTGCTTGCTATAGTGACGTTTCGCCCCGCAGCGAAGTCAATAATCCTTAGTCCGTTTCCTGCCTAAGTCCGTTTCCGGAGCGAAATAAAATAAATCAACTGGAAAACGCTAGAACCGGATTTTTTCTTCGTAGCATATGTACAGTCAGTCACGAAAGTCTACATACAGCGCTGAAAAGTGCTAAATTTGAATTGAATTTTTGGTTTTTTTCTTGTTTTCTTTAAATAATTGTGAGGATATGATTTGTTTTTGTTTTGAATCATATTTTTAAACAATAATAATGTTATCTAATAAAAAACAAAATTGAAATTTTGTCTATAAATGAGGATTTAGCACTGTTCAGGGCTGTATGTAGACTTTCGTGACTGACTGTATATGCAATCTGGGCCAGAATACATAAATAATACAAAACCTTATCAACTATCGACCCAAAAAAGTAGTGATATCTAAAATGGTGATAAGTGGAACTGGTTTCCTTGTAACCTTTAAAGCTGCGTAAGAGACCTAACATAGTCCAATTTGCTTAAAAATGTTTAAAGTGGAGATAACGTTAATACTGGCAGCTGTCATGTATTTAGACTGCAATCCAATTATAGCGATACGCGGTAGAATAACGCATATTAATGTTAAAAACATATTACAAAAACATATATGTATGTACATATATCTGGCACAACAGATCCGTACAGCTTTTCATTTCCATTCACATTATTGACACAAATGGAAGGGGCTTGCTCGCTAGAGGTGGAACCGTGAAAAATTTAAGGTGTTGTCTGGGAATCTAGTTTTGATCCTCCCGCTTAGTATTTCGAGGCACTAACTTCTCGCGATGGACTCATCGGTGGCGGCACAGCTTCAACTGGACGTATAAGCACACTTTATCCGGGCTACTTCAGTATATTCTGAGCTCAGGTCGATAAAGATTTCCAAGCATATGTGAAGTTTTTGGAAAAGATATGATGGCGGATGAGCCCTACAGCAGCGTTCACATCCCCGGGGTCAGCGGATTACTGAAATCGGTTTAAAACCGGTCCCTCGTCCTAGGGGGTTAAAAAAATGGAACTGCCCCTCTAGGCTGGAAGTTGTAGGGGTAACTTTCTTACCACGTAAAAAAAACTAGTTATGAGAGAGACACCAGCCTCCGTAACAACGGATCCCCTCGTTCACAGACTATGAATTGAGTGTATGCACCTGGAACGTACGTACACTCCTAGTGCTACTCAAAAACTCCAATCTGTCCTCACAAGGTAGAGGACAAGGACGCGGTACAAGGTAGATATTACCGCGATCCAGAAGATACGATGGATAGGATCAAGTACACAAAAACGAAAAAAGTGTGACATTTATTACAGCTGTTACAAAAAACTGCACATGTTAGGATGCAAATGCGTCGTGGGAAATCGGCTACTCTCAATGATAATTGACTTTAAGCTGATCAGCGATCACTTGGCTGTGATCCGCATCAAGGCAACATTCCAAAACATCAACGTAAAGGAAAAGACCACAACCAGTCTCCCAGCTCAAGGATATCAATGAGTCCCGCGATAATAACATTCGGATATTTTTTTAGGAAAACCAAGCAACGGCAGCTGGCTTCAAACCCAGAATGCAGGCTCTTCGAAGCAGTGAAAGAAAACTAGTCACCGAAGCACAGGGAATAGTAGCATTCCCAGCAACTACTTAATGAGCATTCGGTAGAGAGATTGATAGGCCAAGAAGAGAACCTGTATCCAGTTAATGAAGAAGCCACCCCCCTCCTAGTTTTGAAGAGGTTGGCTTAGCTACCAAAAAGCTGAAGAACAACAAGCCCGAACTGCATAATGTCGCATATAAGATCCTATCCAACGTATTGTGTGAACGTCTGAAGCCTTTCTGCAACACACTAATCGGAACGTACCAGTGTGGCTTCCGGCCCATTAGATCGACGATCGACCAAATTTTCACTCTAAGGCAGATCCTGGAAAATACCAACGAATTGCAAGTCGAAACTCACCATCTCTTCATCGACTGTAAAGCCACATTTGATAGCATTCATCGTCTTGAACTCTACAAGGCGATGACTGAATTCGGGATCCTGACAAAACTGATCCAGCTGTGTCTCGTAACGCTGGAAAACACGCAGTGAAACGTTCAATTAGGAAACAGTTCCTCCGAACTATTCCAAATTTGTACCGAATTCCGGCAAGGACTGCTACAGTCTCGTGCTAGAACAGATAGTGCACCGGGCAGGTCTTAACATGGAAGGCACTATCTTTAACAAAACTGTCCAGCTGCTGGGCTAGTTCCCAGCTTTGGGCTTTTTTAGAACAGGCGAAACGAGTTGGTCTTGAAGTGAAAAACGACAAAACCAAGTATAATATTGTTAAACTTGGAGTAAATATCAACTCCACAAATGACACTTTACCCTAGGAAATCGATACTACTTTAGTTTGGCGAAACAAATAGGTTCAAGACTCCTAACTCGAAAGAAATGTTTGCTCTACAAAACTTCGATCCCGCTATATGCAGCCAAGTGCTGAAGGATAAGCAGGAGAGAAAAATTCTTCGTCGAATATTCGGTCCCATATGCGAGGAGGACGAATGAAGATGAAGATGCATTCGCGAATTTTATGAGCAAAACACGTCGTCTACACTGGCTCGGCCACATCGAACGAATGGACAATAATCCTACAGCAAAGAGAATGTTCTAATCACAGCGTGCCCGGGATCGAAGAGAGTGGAAGGCTGCCGTGTCTCAGGCAGATATGTTACCGCTTTTTGTGCCTTAAATTTTGAGCTTGAGGGATTTTGAGGGCATATGTGGGTATTCGAGAAAGAGGAGCAGTACAAGTGTAAAAACAAATTAAAATCCGCTCAGTTTTTCATAACTTCACTATTTCACATGAAATTGGAAAATTCTGTAAAGATTTGGATATTGTTTATTTGGATATTTAGATTCTCTACAATTTAAAACAATGCACTATGCCAATCACTTTATCAGGGCTGTATAGAAAGAAGTATAGGATATCAAACGATCCGTTTCTCTTCTAACTTTTCTGTAGGTTTTTATTACTTTTCATGACGGCAGCTGTATAGAAAGAAGGATAGGATATCAAACGATCCGTTTCTCTTCTAACTTTTCTGTAGGTTTTTATTACTTTTCATGACGGCAGCGTATAGTTTTGGCATTCGATCTACCAACTTTCATAAGATTTCATTCTGAATGATTATTATAATGATTTCCAGAATAATCATTTTCACCGTAAAATGAAGGGTACTTTAATTAGGGCCGATTTCAATAAAAAGCGATTTTCTCTAAAATGGATCAGTTTCTTCAGTTTAATATCTGAGGGATATGTGCATACAGTGGTGTGCAAAATAATAGATGTAAAAGCTGCCTTTCGAATGAATGTAATTTTTCTCAGACGAAAGGTGCAAAATATTTTCCAAAAAGGGTTATAAAGTGTTGAACTGTAAATTTTGAATAAGGCTGTATAATTTTAAATAAGTTTTGTTGTCATTTTCTATTTTTCCGTGCTTATTCTTGTGTGAGGACATGAAATTTGAGTGTGGAAAATAATAGGTTCTTAAGTGGCATTTATTCGTGTAGATTGGTAAAAGTCAATAGCATTTCAGCTTAAAATTATGTTTTTATAATTTATTTATTTGAATTTATTAAATTTGTACCTGTAAAGTGCCAAACGAATGAAAAATGGGACGTAGGGCACATTGCTCCGAGGAAGTCAGAAATCTGATAAATTTTTTGCGACTTGAAGGTAAAACGTATAGGTGCGTACAGTTGCTGTTCTGGGAATAAGGTAACAAATGCCTTAAAATAGAGCCAAAGTAAAAAAACTAGAATCATACCTCGAAAAACGACCCTACAAACCGATCGTCAAATAGTGAGATTGGTAAAAACACGACCGTTTGCCACTTGTTAATCGCAAAGAAATTACCTTCCAGAAGTCCACGCAAACGCCCATTATTGAGCAAACAAAACGTACAAACGAGAAAAAAAACTTGCACAGACACATCTCAATTGGCCAAAAGAAAAGTGACGAAATAGTCTATGGGTTGATGAATCGAAAATGAATTTATTTGGGCCAGATGGTGGTAAAAGGTATGTAAGAAAACAAAAAGTCAAAGAATATTCACCGCGGTACACGTTAAAAACCGTCAAACATGGAGGTAAAAGTGTAATGGTTTGGGATTCTTTTCCTGGTACGGCGTTGGTCCAATCTTCTGGATAAATAACATCATGAATGCCGTAGATTACAACAACGTATTGGAGAACGTATTGTCGAAGAAGAGATGCCCTTACCTTGATCATTCCAACAGGTTAACGACCCTAAACACACTTCAAAGGTGGTGAAGTCCGTTTTTGAGAGAAACAATATTGACTTTATTGAATGGTTGGCGCAACCTCCTCTTGGATTGCCGCTTTGGCGCTGGCGGGGAGGCTTAAATTGTACAATAGCCCGTGGACGGCGCGAACAACTGGAAATTGTTGGAAATTTTTCTGGACCGTTTCCCGAGTGTTTGTGACCTTCCTGGGGTCTGTCGTGCAAGACAAAGAGCAATCCAATCCTATACTCCCACCCACCGTCTCCATATCCCTGGTACCAACTCCTTTCTCAACCTATCCTACCGTTTTTTCTCCCCTGGGCTGGATTAATGGTGTCAACCGAACCGTGCCGAGAATCTGCCAGGCTAAGGGCCCAGTAAAAATAGCTCAGTCGTGAACGGTGTATTCAGATACCTGGCGCCCTCTGAATTAAATAGCCTTATCTGCATAACGCGGGGCTCTGTGCAGACTGACGACCCCTTCCCCAGCTACTCGTGGGACCAAAAAAATAAAATGAATACTAACAAAAACAAAAACAAAAACGATAATAAAAATAAGGACGAAACGGCATTGACACCTGACACTCCCGGACCCTCTCCAATGGACGGAAAGCCTTCCGTAAAGTCTCTCGGAAGGCAATTGGCTTATGTTACCACCGCGGTAGGATCTTTGGATTCGGAAGACATTGGGACTCAACTTTGTGGTCTGCAGATTGGCAACGCTACCGACGATGAATCACTCGCTTCATCACAGGTAAGCCACACCATGATTGTAGACTCTGAAACCGAGGCTCAACTGTTGGAAGAGGACAAAAATCCAGAAGCCACCGGTAACAAGGATGCCAAAAGGAAAGATAAGAGCGAGAGGACTCTGGAGCAAAGAACGAAAAATGACTATCGAAGGTCTTTGCAATATCTGCGCAAGATGGAGGCAAACGACCCCCTAACCTTGACGAATAGGGAGAAGATGCTTATGAACAGGCATCGGAAATCGTTAGCCAAGTTCGAACGAAAAACGAATCTCGGCAAGGAAGGTCAGCAACTACCAGGTAATACGGCCACATGCTCCCCACCACGCCAGCAAACGAGCGGTATGAAGCAACCGTTGTTCACCACAACCACTGCAAAACCGATTGCCGATAGGATGGACAAAAGGAAAGAGCAACCGCCTTTAAGTAGAGCCACCTGCTCCAACCCACGTCCATCCAATCCGGCTAAGAGAATGACACTCCTTCCAGCCACGGCAGCACCAGCAGGATCCAATTCAGCCTCATCCCTTAAACAACCTGCTTCCACTAGTAAGCAGACCGTTAAAAGGATAAGGTCTGAAGAGGAGACCCAAAGGGAGCCGAAGAAACTGAAGCCTTCAGTCAGCTTCGAGAATGACACTCCTTCCAGCCACGGCAGCACCAGCAGGATCCAATTCAGCCTCATCCCTTAAACAACCTGCTTCCACTAGTAAGCAGACCGTTAAAAGGATAAGGTCTGAAGAGGAGACCCAAAGGGAGCCAAAGAAACTGAAGCCTTCAGTCAGCTTCAACTCCCTGTCGGACCTGCAAGCAGCCATTATCGACCGTTCCGACCCAGATGGGAAGATTACAACCGATAGGTGGCTCGAGGTAGAGTTAAAAATTCTGCAAGCCATTATTGAGGAAGAGGTGGGGGACGACGAGGTTGTCTTTGACGGGGCTAAATGGCAAAACGGCGTCAAGGTGGTAGGCTGCAGCAGCAGGAAATCCCTGGATTTCCTCACGCGGGTAGTCAACAACCTTGGCGAAGTTTGGCCTGGTGCCAAGCTGGAGACTATTTCTCGATCGTGCCTACCTCTTCGTCAACTAATTTCATTATGGATTCCTCCCCCGGTTCCGGAGGATGAGGCCATTCTGAAAATATTTGGCAGGCAGAATAAGGAACTGGATAATCAAAGCTGGAGAATCTTATCTTCGGCCACGAGTAAGAGAGGCACCGGAAAAGACCTTTAGGTCACTATTGACCAAAGGTCTCTTGACGATTTAAAGAAATCTGGGGGCAGCATCAAGTTCGGATTAGGTTCCTTGAAAACGAAGCTACCCCATGAAAAGGAAAGCAATGAGCAAAGGAAAGCTCACAGTGGTGCAGATTAAGTGATCGATTTGACTCTAGTGACAGATACCAAAACCAATATTGTTGAGGAATGGAGAGTCTCCAATGCCTGCTCTTTCTCGGATCACAACCGAATTCTTTTCACCCTCAAGTTGACTAAAGATAAGCCCAAACCCTTCAGAAATCCCCAAAAAGTCAACTGGGAAAAATGTTCAAACCTAGTCGCAACGAAGCTAGCCCCGCCGCCAGCCACAGCTACTTCAAGTACGACTAACATTGAGAATGCGGTAGACAACTTGGTACATACTCTGAAAGAATCGTTCAATAGTTCGTGTCCTATCAGTCGACCTCGAAGGAAAACCAACGCGGTTTGGTGGACCCCAGAGCTTCGACAACTTAGAGTAAAAACTAGGAAACTTTTCAATAGGGCCAAAACGAGTAAGAATAGCGAAAATTGGAACTTATACAGATCCAGTTTTAACGAATATAAATATGGTATTAGAGCAGCTAAACTAAGATCATGTCAAAAATTCTGTGAATCCATAGAGGACGAAAACGAGGCCGCGAGGCTCCGAAAGATACTATCCAAAGACCCCTGCGTCCCCGGATATATCCAGAGGTCTGCCGGTACATGGGCAGAATCCAGCCAGGAATTTTTGGAACTGCTAATGGATACTCACTTTCCCGGCTGTAAAGAAATTGAAACTGCCACCCCTTGCAGGACTGCAGTTCCTCTAGAATACGGAGAAGAGGAAGTGATATCCAACATTATAAATGAAGACAAAGTGGCATGGGCTATAAATTCGTTCAAACCCTTCAAATCTGCAGGACCTGACGAAATTATACAAGCTTTGCTGCAACAGTCTCTGAGCAAGGTAGTATCCCACCTCGTTTACATATTCTCTCACCGTTTTTGCAAAAAACCCTAGAGCGACTCATTGGCCTTCATATCAGAGGATTGATCAACTCCCAAAACCTATGTGAAGCACAGCACGCCTACCTTAAAGGTAGATCGGTGGATAGCGCTCTCCATAGCTTGGTCAGGGAAATTGAGCGTTCTCTAGATGCGAAAGAATACACTATGGCAGCTTTCCTGGATATTGAGGGCGCTTTCAATAATGTAAAAACGAACTCAATAGTGAAAGCCTTGGAAGATTTGACAGTAAACAGGCTCGTCGTAAACTGGGTTGAAAACATGCTTAACTGCAGGATCATCAACTCAGCCATCGGGCCTAGTACTGTAAGGAAGATGACAACAAGGGGCACGCCACAGTCCTTTCTCCACTGCTTTGGCTCCTTACCGTCAACAAAATCCTTAGAATCTTCACAGAGAAGAGAATCAAAATCGTAGCATATGCAGATGACTTAGTAATACTGATTAAAGGCAAATTCTTGCCAACAATCAGTGAACTAATGGAATCTGCTCTCAAAGTGCTCTCTACGTGGACAAATCAGAACGGTTTGGGGGTCAATCCTCAGAAAACTGAACTTGTCTTGTTCACTAGGAGAAGAAAGATACCCGACTTCACATTACCAAAGCTAGATGGCACCACTATAATCCTCTCATCTGAGGCGAAATATCTTGGCGTCATTCTAGATTCCAAGTTATCCTGGAAAAGAAATGTTGAAGAAAGGACAAAGAAAGGAATGAATGCTCTATATGCTTGTAAGAGGGCCTTTGAGAGAAGGTGGGGATTGCAACCGCACATCATTCACTGGATATACAAAGCAATTATCAGGCCCATCATCTCATATGGATCCTTAGTCTGGTGGACAGCTACGAGTACAAAGAGCTATATGAAGGAACTCTACAAAGTGCAAAGGCTTGCAGCACTCTGCACTACTGGAGTTGGGAGAAGCGCGCCGCAAGCAGGTTTGGATATTATTCTTCATATTCTTCCCTTAGACTTGTTCATCAAAGGCTCTGCCACGAAAGGAGCTCTCAGACTGAAAGAATCCAACCTGTGGAAAGAGACCACCTATGGACATGCGGTAATACTAAACGCTACAAAGACAATGGGCAGGAAATACAACTCCGAATGCCTCACAGCCACATCGGATTATATAGTTCCCTACAACGACTTCAATTTTGATATCACAGTCCTATTCCCAAGCCGAGCAGAGTGGGAGTCCAATAGTATAGACAACGATCTAGGGATCACAGTCTACACAGATGGCTCAAAAATGGAGATAGGTACGGGTGCAGGATTTTACTCGGAAACACTGCAAAAACAGGAATCATTCAGACTACCAGAAGCATGCAGTGTATTCCAAGCTGAAATTCTGGCAATTATGTAGAAGCTGCGGGTATGATGAAGAGGTGGAGTCTATCCAACATCTGCTTTGCTACTGCCCCGCTCTGCAAGAACGACGCCTTCGCACTTTAGGTTCTAGGTTCTTCGCAAGCACCGCAGAGGTAGCAGGCTTCCAGATATCGGATCTTCTCCATTTTATCAAAAGTACCAACTGGTTCCCATCCCAACCAGTGACGCGATAGGTTTCTGTATTTTGTTGTTCCCACTCCATCGATATAAATAGGGGATTCACAATGGACCTTTAGGTCTCCGAGTGGACGTGATGAGTTTTTAACCGTCACACACCCCTTCTTAACCTAATCTAACCTAACCATGGGTGGCGCAATATCCAGACCTTAACCCCATAGAAAACTTATGGTCCGATGTCAAGAGGGCACTTGAGGATTCCAGGCATAAAAATAAGGAGAAATTGTGGTAATCGGTGCAAGCCGCGTGGGAATTGATACCTGTAGAGCGGTGCGAAAAACTGATTGATTCCATGCCAAGAGATGAAAAACAATAACAAGTTTGGAACCAAATATTGGTGTAAAGTACATACGCCTACATATTCAAAAGTATTCGTTTAAATCTAACATGTTTTTACCTTCTTTTGTAGGCGCAAGAGTAACACACACACACAATGTGTTTAAAAATTTTATTTATTTGTTTATAACTTTTTGTTGCTCATCGTTTTACAAGATCGAAAGAATGAATTAAAAATTGTTTAAGTTTTTAAGATTCTTTGCATTATTACAATAAATATAACCAATTTTCATGATTTTCGAGTAAACACCTATTATTTTGCACACCACTGTACATATGTATACATATGTACAAGGAAATGGCGTACCAATTTTTCGAACAGCCTCACTAACTTATCAATAAATTAAATATGTTATAATTTTTACTCGAAATCAAAACAATTTGTTAAAGCGAATAATTTATAGGCCTTTTCATTCAGGTGAACAGCCATGTCCAGTCATGTCCAGTTTTGAAGGCGTTTCTTTTTAGATGTGTTAATATAATTTGCATAATTTCGTAATAGCCAACATTTGTGCTTAACACCAAACTTTTGAGTTACTTATTGTATTAAAAAACCAGAACAAATGGTCCCATGCCAAAGGACCCGAGGAGAGTACTTATCCGATATACCGTGTCAAACTTTTACCCTAGACTCGTATTCCCATACTATAAGTTATCATATACATACATCAATTGCTTGCCAATAATGGAGTACAGTCTTCTCATACAAGTACAGAGTAGAGTAGATACTGTGTGAAATCAAACGTCGTTTATCTGGATTGATATATACTTTTCTCAGAAAACTATGAGCAAAACATTTTCAACTACAGAATTGGCTGCAATTCATACGAGTATCTGCGATCACATACAATTTGACGTGTGAAAAAGTAAACTGAAATCGAATAAACTTAATTTCATATACCTTCCATGTAATTCTAAGGAAAAAAAGGTTCAACGAACAACACTAAATTTTAAAACTTCACCTTTTTTCACTTTTGAAATAGAAATTAGGCCAAATGACCATTATAAGCATTTCAAAAACGAAAAAAATACAACATTTGATGTGTACCAAACATTTCATAGTGATTTACCTAATTCGGAGTTTTTCGAAATCGAAAAATCGAGATTGGTAATTAAAAATTTGTCAAAATCAATTGAAACATTTCCAAATTTTAGTGCTTAAATGCATGTCAAGGGTGTAATTTTAGTTCAAAGTTTATTAACCAAGTTAAAAACAAAAATAGTGTGTGCACCAAGGTCGAATGATCACATATGAAACAAACACAATCTTGTTTGACTTTGAGTGTTGTGCTGTCTTTTTAATTACTTTTATGGGGACTTGAGTGTAATTAAACATTAGCATGAAATAATGGCAAAAATTGGGATTTCTTTTTATTTTCTTTTATGTGGTTGAGTAGCAATTACAGTATAGAGAATTCCCATTAATGGGGGAATTTTCGCGATTCTATTATTGTAGTGGGAGCTCATTTCTTGTAAATTTGAGTAGCATATGTATATATCTGTTCGTTTAATAGGTAAATATACATGTATGTACATACATATATGTATGTATACAGTAATAAGGTATGGTTGAAACAGGTTTCTTCGCAGTTCTTTTTATGGTGTCAGAGTGATATTTTATTTGTTTTATAATTGTGTATTAAAGAAGTTATTTTATTTTGATATTACGTAAAGATATGAAATTGAAAACAGTTCATTGATGTTCATGTTCATAAATGCAACTAAGATGCAGGATCAAAGTCTACATATTAACGACTGTGAATAGAAAAAAAGTTTAACAATGTACATTGTATCAATATTAGGGAAATACTAAATATATTTCTATATACACTGCTGTGCAAAATAAGAATCACACTTACTATAAGTGGAAGTTTTCACGTTTTACACTCTTAAGGCTAATAGAAATTTTAGCTTTTTAGCAGAATGTTTATTAAATTTTTTTTTTATTGGTGATGGTAGAAAACAATCAAAATGAAAGTTTGAATAGTAGGATCTGTTAATTATTTTTAGAAATTAATGGGTCCAAATAAGCACTGTTTATTAGAAATAGGAGAAATCATTAAAAAAATGAGAAATAATGGAAAATCTTTGAGAGTTATTGCTAAAACAGTCTCGTGTTCAGTAGGAATGGTGAAGAATGTCTTAAAAGAAACTCGGGATCGAAAACGCATGGATAGGAAACAAAAAATATGAAACATCGAATTAGATTTGCTACATCTCGCTACGTTACATTTCTTGGTCAGATGAGACCTAAATCTATTTGTTTGACCCAAAATTCACACTATGGTGATCTGCTAATTCATTGGATAAAAGACACTCTAACAAAGGAAAAGTATATTATATATTTTAGGAACTGATCTAATTTCCTATGCTGAACATTTCGACGTTGTTTTGCACAATTTCAACAGGACAAGGATCCTAAACATTTTGTAATTAAAAGTGGTTTCAGGATACAAGTGTGACAGATCTTTTGTGGCTAACACAGTCCCCAGACCTAGACCCTATTGAAACCCTTGGGAACATGTGAAGAGAGGTTCCAGCACTATTCCAAAGCCACAAACTAAATTGGAGTTGTGGCGAAAGGTAAAACAAAAATTGGTACTAGATAGCAAACTCACTGAGCCTTAAACTGGTAGATTAAATAGCACGCAGGTACGAAGCTGTGTTGAAAAATAAGTGCAGCACTACTATTAATCAGAGCATTTAAACCAACTACAAGTATTTCTTTAAATTTAATAATTCATATATACATGAATTTTCTACGTAATGTGTTTTTTTGTTTTGCACACCCAAAATGTGTTGAAATTGTTTAAATCTTGATTTTTTTTAATTTTTTTTTTTTTTTTTATACTAATTTTTATTTTTTAATTATCAAAATTTCATTGATTGTTACTAAAAATAATAAATATATTTTTAAGCAGGCATTGTTTTTTTTATTTCGTGTCAAGTAGCACGTGCTTATTATTTTGTTCATTAATGTACATATGTATGTTTGTATATCACAAGGTTTTAAACAGCCCCTATGAGCAGAGCCCCTAGACATCTTCAAATCCAAAGGGTTTTGTGAAACGCTGGTTCAAGGAAAACTCAAATCATTACGTAACGAAATCAATAGGGATGTACCGTCAGCACCTATTTAATCGATAAAATTCCAATTACATACCGCAGCCATAAGTATGCCAATCAATAGGTGGAACAATATCAGCACATGTCTCACTTCTAGGCAAATCTGGCCAGAACTCTATTGTAGGAAAACTAGTAGACTTATTTCCAGCAATAGGATCAATCTTAGAAAGATAGTTGGCGTCCTCACGGGACACTGTCTGGTAGGCAGGCATGCTAGAAGACTTGGTGCCCCTTCAACGATTTCTGTAGGAACTGTAGAGACGAGGAAGAGGAGGAAACCATGATACATCTTCTGTGCACCTGTCCTGCCCTATCGTTCTTGAGAAGGAAAACCTGAGGTGAATACTTAGGCAATATCAGGAGCTTTGTCACCAGGTCAAACTGGTTTAATGATTAAACAACGAACCACACATCTTCGGCAAGGGTTTATATCGAAAATGGTTGCCCTGCCTTCTGTCCCATCCGGGACGTTTCAATGAAGGTCTCCGGTGCTGGTAATCCGGTTTTCCATTGTGGTATCACAATGGACCTCCCTTTTGGTCTAAGTGCGTCTCTGCTAAGCGGGGACAGCCACCTAACCCAACCCAACCAACTCTTACTCGAATAACTTCTTATTTTAATTATAATAGTAACAATCTGTTACAGTCAACTAATAACAAAGTTTATAATTTTTTTTGCCCAACAATGCAAATGCATTTCGTCGTCCTTACTAACCCAATTCACTACCAATGCTTGATATGGACAAAACTCTGACATGGTACAACCACTTATGTATCTAGATCAAAGAGATGGTTTAGTTCGGCGCAAATCAATCTTTAATGTGTGTGTCTAGGTATATAAGCCTCAGTTAAACAACTTAAGAAGTACTGTTCTTACGTTTAGAGTTTAACCCTAAAATATTCATACGCTCGACTGTGTATGCTACAGAGAACCAGTTTCCTCCGTACTATTTAACATCCAATATCTAACTAGATTTAGATTGATTATATTTATACTAAAATATTTACAAAATAAACAAAAATCAGTTAGCATGGCATTGGCGTCTGCCTGGTTGACTAAAACGTATAAATAATTAATTATTGCCTAATTAATTAATTCTTTATTTTTTCCATTTTTTCAGAAGTTTTCATTCAAGATTCTGTATCCACATATAAGACAAATCTGCTGTACGTGGTTAGTATCAGAACGTTAATTTCATTAACCTCATTAAGTATTTGAAGGACAGAAATCTCTCACTTTTTATTGCAAAATTGGGCGCTTGCCAACAAATTGCGAATCCTGCGGGCTAGCAGTAGCTCATAGCTGTGGAGTATATTCTTAAGCTTCAGGAGATCTCCATGTATCTTTAAGACCGTTTGCTATTTTGTCTATGCTGTCATTCCGGACGTATTGTGCACCCAATTGTGACATAATTAATTGAAGACTGCTCTAACTAACATCTATGTATGTATATACATATACATACACAAATATACGTTCAAGGTTATCACTGTATCTTAATCCAAAGCCATACACCCCACGCCTACTGCATGTAAATGGTGTTGAATAAGTACGTTAGTTGGGTGCAATATTTGTAGAATTTGGCTGGTATCCTATCTGATCCTGCAGATTTACCATCCTTAAGACTACTTACTGCCTCGACAACGTCCTGCAACAATTGGCTTGTCCAAAATTTCATTCTGGAAGCCAGTCATGGCATACTGAATCCTAAGCGTACTGTCAGATGGGTTCAAAAGTTTATCGAAATCAATTTGAAAGATAGTTATACTTAGATCCCTGTCTACGACATAATCTCCAACATTTAGTTTTTAGCCAGTTTACAGAAATCCGAAGGATTATTACAGTCTTCGAGCCTCTGATTCGTAAAAGATTATCTTTCTTGCAACGCAAAGCGACTTAAACTCTTCTTTCGCCTTTATATGTAAATACATAAATCCTTCATTGCTTCAGAGCTAGTCGAACGATAGTTGCCTCGTCTTACTGCGCTGTTGGATATGTATTTAGTTGTTCACCATTCCTCCCACAAATATCTAGCTATTAGGACCTTAATGTCTACTTAGCAACTTAGCGAACTTCTATTAAAACTTTTATGTTATGGAATAAATTAATTGTCGCTTACTCACTCATTCGTATACATACATATGTACATATGTGCATATATACATACATATGTAAATATGTACATATTTAAGGAGTAATAACTCACAATATTACACTTCTCAAAAAAGATGGAAAACTGTTTCATTAAACTATTGCGGAGGACTCGCATTAAATTCAAGAGTATGCTCAACGCCAAGATTGGTTTTGAAGACATCTGTGCTCCACTGATGAGAAAGTAGGGAAACTCAGCTATTTATAAAGAACATTTCTATCATCATAATGGTGGAAAAGTTCTTCTGCATCTAGGAAAATTATGTATCAATCACCTGCATTAGACCAATTAATTAAGTAGTAGTCTTTTCACCTGCTGCAGATGAATTCTATAAAACATCTAACATTATGCGATCAACAAATCATCAAAACAACGCGATATCACGTAAAACTTGGCACACATTTGCACATGTTTTGATAACCGCGTGACAGAAAATATCATAAAATCAATGCATCATACTTATGGCAGCCTAGCAGTTGCATAAGGCGATATGCGTATTATTGATTTTCATTTGATATTAAACTTTGGAAGTGTTATGATATATCTACTCGTCATTTTTTATTGTTGACATATTGCAATAACGAGAAACCATACCAACAGTATTATCAAATCAAGTGAAATTGAGGATGATATTTTCAGACTTTTCTAGCTCCAACCCCCTTGTTGTACCGTAACGTTACTTACAGATTACAAATCTTACACAAAAACGGGGTAATGTTAGGTTAAATCAGACACACCAGACATATTCATATGTATGAGTAGCCAGTGTCTATGATTCATGTAGCGCAGGTGGCCTGCGATTGCAGGTTGTTGGATAGATCCTTTGACAAACCAAAACACCAAATTAAGGTATTACTATAGCTATACAAGTCTATGTCTCACTTGTGTTTACAAGTCCGCCATATGTCCACCCATCATCTGTAACTTAGAAGTCCAAGTTTTTCTTAGATTTTCAAATTCACAGCTTGTCTACGGTATGGTACAAACTGTTCAGTATTGAAATTTAAGTTAAATCATTAAAATCTCTCTCGATTTTTTTGGAATGGGTAGGACTTTTAACTAATTTGCGAGATTTCACCAAAAAATGTATTTTTTTAATAAAACCCTAAAAAGTGGGCGTGGACTTACTTAATGTTCTTTTGAATTATGAAGAAAGTCAAGACCTATTGACTGTGTCTTCTGTCTAGACGTGGCCTTTTATAATGTTCTGATGAAGTATGAAGAAACTCAAGGCATATATTATAATCTTGCTCTCAACATTTATGTTCCTATTCCTTTTAGCGATATCGAAAAAGGTGAACGTTTTAAAAAGTAGTTTCGTAACTTTGTACCAATATTATATGTACGTATATTCACTAAAAGTGTCATTCCATTTCGTATCGAATTGTGGAGCAGTGAAAAATGAAGTAATTCCAATCGTTTAGTCTGCAGTGTAGCATTTAAACTCACAGACCTACAAATAGAATTAACTGACCCACTTTTTTCTTCTTCTCGTAATGCTAAGTTTGATAAATATCTAGAGTTTGAAGTTATTCACAAAACTTATATTACACTTTAGGTCCTTTCCAGTTGCTTTCTTTTTTACTGACGGCATGACTAACTGTTGGAAATAGTTTAAATTGGCACCACATTTGCGAGAACTACTTTCGATAAAGTATGTAGATTTATTCTTATGACTGCATTTTTGAAATATAAATATAATAATATAAATATATACGTACGTACTTGCACCTTAATGCTGTAAGTTTATAATCGTATAAGCACTGTAATTAAATTTTTTTGTTAAATCGCCATCCTAAAGTGGTCGTGGCCATATATGATGTTAAGGTGAATTATAGAGATTTTCAAAGCCTATGAATTATGTTTTAACAATTTTTTTTGATTTCTAGTAAAAATTTTGAAAAAGTAAAATTTTTGGAAAGTGTGCGTGGCAGTTTCAAAACTTGGTACGTTATGTCTTTGCATTTGTCCCACCCACCTCAAATATTAATTTTAAGCCTAATTGCTGAAGAAATGGCCGATATTTTTTTTTTTTTTTATAATGTACTTACGCTCAAGGGATTATGAATACCCTTATAATGTATGCAAGTACACAGCGTAAGCGATATTATTGACTTACGCCTAAGAGTATGCACTCTTTCAGCGTAAAGTCGGAAGGAAGAAGAGAAGAGAGGACAGATTTTTCTGGTGTAGTGGTTGAAACTCAGGTGGTGTTAGGTTTCATTACTCCGTGGGTGGTGTCTGAACTAGTCAGGGAACATTTGTAAGGTTTTTGTGCATTCGGCTAGAATTCTAATATTAATAACAAGCGTGAGTACACTTAGATGGAGATGGGGGGTTAGTTTTATTAGAAAAATTGAGTAGCTATGGTTGGGACTTGAACCAACAACCTGCTACTCAAGAACCGACTACATTACCACTACACCTTTGCCACCCACAATATACAATAAACTCGTAAAATTACCGTTATACGCATTTTTCGCGCAAAACGTGGTATGCCACCTACTAGCACATATGAAATTTTATCAAAATCTTTAGAGTCGTTTTCGAGAAAATCCATTTTTAGTGAAATCGGCCTTAAGTAAAGTACCCTTAATTTTGAGGTTAGAACGAAAATTCCAATTTTTGGGGATCATCCCACAGACCACAGATATGAAGTTTGAAGCAAATCCGTCCACCCGTTTAGGCTCCAGTCGAATATACAGACAGACAGACAGACGGAATTGGCGAACCCACTTTTTTGGACTTCTCCATCATAGTAATGTCAAGTTTGATTAAAATCTCGAGTTCGAAATTTTTCACGCAACCAATACTTGCCCTATAGGTGCAAGTAAAAATATAAAGGGTGTTTTTGATTTTGAACAAAACACATGCAATTTCATTAAATTGCCATTTATTTATATTCAATCGAGAAAATATATTCTGCAATTAATTTTTCAACGGCTGGATCTGATGAATACTATCCGAGAGACATTGTTTTTCGACCAATGTTTCAAGCATTTGTGGCCGTATGTCCTCAATAACATGAATATTGTTGTCTGCTTTCCCCAAAAAAATAATCAAGGGGCGTAAAATCACAAGATCTTAGAGGTCAATGTACAGGTCCATTACGCGAAATTATGCGTTCATCGATTGTTTCCTTCAATCGATTGTTTTGTTTGTTGTATGGCATGTAGCGCCATCATGCTGGATCTACATTTGTTCCATATTCATACCATTCAATTGGGAACAAAAAAAGTCTTATGACTCTTTAGTGAATACAGTTGACCGTAACACGCTGATTAGCCTCATTTAAAAAACTATTGTCCCATGACTCCACCAGCCGACAGTCCGCATCAAACTGTACATTTTTCGGGATGTAAAGGAGTTTCGATAATCTGATTTGCATTATGTTCGCTCTAAATACTATAAGTTTGCTTATTGACATACTCAGCGAGCCAAAAATGAGTCTCATCGCTGATATAAAACAGCGGATCCAATGCCCGTGCATTTTAGGTCCATTCACCGTAATTTCGATGCAATTCGATCGTTCGGGTTCAGTTCTTACATGAGCTGGATTTTGTAAGCCTTCAAACCAAAATCTTTGCGTAAATTTGTCCATAACTTTTTTTGTGGAACAATCTAGAAACGATTCAGGGACTCAAGAACAATATTAGTGAAGCTATTCGTGAAATGGAGGCCGAAACCATCGAAAATATATTAAATAATTGGGTTGACAGGACGGCCTACTCCCAGCCAGCCAAGCCAGCAGAGGTAGTCATTTGAATAAAATAATATTCCATAAACAGGTGGTTTGCGCTGTGAATCAGTGGTTTATTGTGTTCGCTACTATTACTACTATTTCGTCAGACTACTAACTTGGAGTTCAATGTTCGATTCACAGGGAATAGCAATGTTTTTCAAGATCCCATCTCTCGTCAAAGTCTGACAAACATCCGAGAATATACATATAATACATACATATGTATTTAGTTCTGACTTCCACATTCCCCAGAATTCTTCTCTTCTTTCTCTATTCTACAAATTGGTGCATGTCCGCGTTTAAACATCTGTTGCTTTGTTATCCAATAGAGGGATACTCTAAGGTTTTTTCTAGTTGACTAAACACGCAAGTTTAGCCAAGTTTGGAACTTGGCTTCCTGACTATAACCTAATGGAGTGCAGAAACTGTGAAATATCTGTCAACAATTGAGAGTCAGGATTCAAATTGGCGACCCTTACACAGAAGAGATATCAGGGGAATCTGACGAATATTATTAAGTGTAAGACAAATCTGCGACTATTACTTTTGGTATCTTGGCGCGGCATTGAAAGTAATACCGTTGATTAAGATTACTTAACTCAATCATATGCATTACGTTGACGATATTTATTTGTTTTTCCTTGGAATAATAGATTTACATTTAGATTTACAAGCAAGCAAATAAGTAGTCTACAGTGAGCGATGCAGTAGAGATATTTAGAGCTTTCCTGAAAGCGTAGCGTTCTGTGTGCTCTGGAAAAAAATATTCCAAGTATTTAAGTAAATCCACTTATCCAATTTGAAAGAAGAATGAGTGTACCTGAGGAAACTTTGTACAGATACTAGCAATGGCTTATGCTTACTAGAGACTCTCAAGGTTCTTTCCCCTGTAAAACATAATAATGCGTGTGTCGAAGTATTGACCTATAGATACATTGGAAATACAACAACAATGGTAGGTCACAAAAATAGAAAATACCGTCAGTTTTCAAGCAATGTTCAATAATAAACTAGAATATTTTTGTACAAAACTCTTGATTCTTATTTCTTGATATTAATAAAAGTTTGCAATACTAATAAATGAGGTATTTTCGAATTTTCGATATCCAAGCTAACTTTTCTCACAAAAATGTCCAATAGAAACTAAGGAAAATTTCGCTCACAAAATTCTACGAATTTTCGAAATTAAAACCGAAATTCTTTTAGTTTAGTTGTATTATGCAAGCAAACATTGGAAAAAGAAAATAAAAAACTATTCTAAATATTTATTTGGAGAAGCGGGAAATCCAAAAATTATCAGGCTTAGGTAAAAACAAAAACACAAACAAAACTAGACATCAATGATCTCATTACGATAATTGACAGACATTCTGCTTAAGAAAAAATCAACAAACATCAAGAAAACACAACCAAATTTCAATTGCCTCCGGCGGTGACAGCTCATACACAACAGATGTCTGACAACGCGAATCTTAACCCACAACATCTACCGGTGTGTAGGCGAAAGACGCCGCCGACTCTACCAACACCAATGATACGTACTTCTTACTTACAACAATACAAACTATGTTCTGTTAATTATATTTTTATTTACGGTAAAAAAATAATTATATTTTCCATTTCACAGTTAGTAATAATTTCGTAGTAAATGGCAAGATCTCAAAAGGAATAATTGTCAAGTAAACAGTCTTAGCTTAATGCACCGGAACCGGTTGAGTCTAAATGCTGATATGAGCAAAATATCAGGATCAGGAGTGTCTTCGATTCCACCCACGATTACACATACATATATAAACTATCGCCATGGTGCCTTAATTGGAGATCGTGAACGCCTAGGCACAGCTTGCGTCATAGAACTACGATTTGCATCGTTTCGATTGATCAATCCGGATGTTGGTTTCGATGAACGCGAGTAGGAGTAAATATCGGGATGTTGAATATGATGTCGTGATTTGACAGGGGGCGGAATTCCCCTTTGAATATTATCCCCGAAGTAGATTTGTTTCTTCAGTGGGGGATCAGGTTTTCTCGTAGTAATATACCGCAATGGTGATCTTGAGTTTCCAGAGATCTGAATGCGAGTTGGTTCTTTATTGACTACAGGATCATTCGATGTGATATGAATGCATGTCTGGTAACGACCTGGTTTGAGATGCTCATTACGAGGAGCTGGTGACTGGTGGTTCCAACCATGTACAGGCGATTCGAAACGGTTACTGCGAAGCGGATGAATTACAGCTT
The DNA here is from genome assembly GCA_905220385.1 of Xylota sylvarum. NCBI lineage: Eukaryota > Metazoa > Arthropoda > Insecta > Diptera > Syrphidae > Xylota > Xylota sylvarum. Next base: position 41,641,709 of record LR999959.1, read on the forward strand.
GTGATGGCATTGGTTTAGCTACTCCTACCGGCACCATTTTACCAGGTTGATTGGGAGTTATGGAATTTTTTATTTCTATACGAATAGATGGCTGTGTCATAGGTCGCTCGACTTTGAATGTGTCAGTACGTTTGACAGAGGATCGGGCAGTAGTTCGAACTGCTGACTCATTGTGAACTGGTGACCTATTTCGTATAGGAGATCTGTTCCGAAGAGGAGACCTATTTCTCACTGGTGATCGAGATGATGGTCGATAATTTTCGTTGTCAAAAACAAACACATCCGGCCGTGCGTCCTTCCTTTTATCTCTGTCGGCCTTGGACTCTCCTGGGGGTGGGTCAACTTCCACGAACCATGCCGGATTGTGGGGAACTTCATTCTGCTTTGATAGGAATTTATCGCGAAACGATTTGCGAAAGCTGTTGATCGTGATCGTGCGGAACTTATCTGGATCATTTTCAATTTCTTCAGAAATCTCCGGGTGATTCTTTAATTGGTCAAGTTGTTCCCGGAGATGGCTTGGAATACGATTCTTTCGATACGTGGAACAGTCAACTGGAAACGACTTTCTACTGCCGCCATCAGATTGTCCTGATATATCTGACTTTAAGCTTGATGGCTGCTCATAGAGGAAGTTGAAAGGATCTCGAGCTGCTTCTGCCGGATCTGCTGCAGTTCCTGATCTCCACTTGTAATAAGTATTTTTCTCAATTTGATCGACAGGAACACCTGGCGCTGGAGATTTCTTCCTCTTGGTGAATGTGCTAAACTTGCTGAGAACCTTCTCCTTTTTCGAAGATTTCACTTTGGTCGTTTTCATTTCGTCACCTTCCAGGGTGAATGTCTCACTTCTTTGTAACCCATCTCGTTTGAATTCAAGCGAATCCCTTCGATTGGGATTACTGTCAACCGATGACGAACGACAGCTGTTTGGTGTGCTGTCACGCGTTGAACTATTACCCCGAGATATTGAATTTCGTATATTTCGTAAGAATGACATTGCACTTTACAATAATCTTGAACTCTATACTTTAATTGCTCCCACTGAAGGTCAAGCACACCAGATGACGACGGACGATGATGTTCAACTCAACCATATGTACATACGTGCTTAGCACTTACAAATATCCGACTCGCGATTCTTGAACCTTTACGACGACGACGTTTGTTAGCAACTGAGATACCTACTTGTCAAGACTCTCTAACCACCAGTGCTGATCGTGCCAATGGTTGCCGATAATCATATTCGACTTTGAATTGGCAAAATCAAAAGTGTGTTACTACACATGTGAGAGAGGCGAACTACGCGCACTCGCAGATACAGATACAATCTTGATCATGGTGATGTGTTCAGATTTAGCTTGTGTGTGTTATTCTTCGCGATACGCCCGCGTGTATACTATTGCCACATTCAGAGAAAAGCCATTGTTCGTTCGGCAGAGATCTTTTAACAATTTAATATTAACTTGGGCTTTTCAGGGTAACCTTTGACGAGAGTAATTGTGTGAAAATAATGCAAGCTAATTAGAAGACAACTTCGTATAATATACCAGTGTAGATCAATAGATTCAATCGAAAGTAGAGTTTCTTTAGGGGTAATTGAACTGCTTTAAATTGAATTTGTGCATGTGTGGGTTAGCTCGTTACACCGCTCCATCTGCAACTAGTTGAAGGAATGAGAAAAAAAACCTCGTGGATATGCAAATTCAAAATTCAATTGCTGCAACCTCTAGTTAATTTGGAGCTGGTTTAAGACTGTTTCCTACGCACATAACTTGATGCTGTACTGATCGCGGGGGTAGTTAGTATGGTCTAGCTAATTGAGCACAACAACTTTCACTGTGACCAAGAACGGGCTGTCGAGTTTTGTTTTTGACTGGGGACTTAATTGTGAATACATTATACGAAGATGTTTGTATTTCGATATTGATATTAGAAACATGTCCATTTTTGGACAAATTCTGGTAACAGTTTCGTTTGACTTTTGGTATGCCATGTTAATTGGAGGCGGATAAAAATAGCCACAAAGGTGTATGGAGCGGAACAAGAAAATGTCGTTGACTTAGACGGAATTCCCCAAAAAACTATTTATTACTATTTTGGTTACCGAGTGAATCTGGAATTGGCCGAAACCTACACGTTTTTGGACCATTCCAGATCTTTTTGGTAAAGTGAATCAATAATTATATAAGTCTTGGAATTTGAACAAATTCATTTTTCAAAATATATTACGATGGACGGCCGAATCGTAATGGCAAAATCGATACTGATTATGTAATCATAATTATAGTTTTTATACTCATAAAAACTATGGATCCAAATTAAAATACCCTAGGGATGAACTGTATAAATTACTACGCTCCACTGCTGCAAGTTAATGACGTTTTAAGTAAAAAATGGTAACACATTTTAGACGTTGGGAGTCTAAGCATAGCATGGAGTACACAAAATCATACAGTTCAATAACAACAATGCAGAAATCATTACACAAGGATTTCTTATACAACGTATTTCTGATGTTGCAGGCAAATATTTTTTTTAATCAACTATGAATGAAATTTTTAATTTCAATTAAGTATTAGTGTAATTGTAAAAATAGTGCAATTAGTGCCCCAATAGTGGTTATATTGTTTATTTTATTAACAACTTCGTGTTTTCACAATTATTGAACGATTGTTTAGATGAAACGTTCTAATAACTTCAAAATATTGTTGAATGTTGTCAAATATGAGCTCTGAAATGCCAATAAAACCGAAATGGTGGCCAATTACATTCACCTGCATCATACAAAAAAAAATATCCTTTAAAATACCAACAAAAATAATTTTACTTGATTATCTTCTCAAAAGTTGTAAACTTACATATGTCCTATTTTCAATGAAAAGATGGGGTGAGTCATAAGTCCATAATGGACTTATTTTGTAGTGTTATACTAGTATCAGTTCCATTCATTTTTTTTCGATTCGAAAATTTAGAGTAAATGTACATGCTTTTACAGTTTGCACTCTTAGATACTGTCGACAAAAATTCTGAAAGCACGAATTGATTTCACTTCACTTAAGTGATTTTAGATTGATATTCAGGAATGCACCTATGTAAAAAGTTATTTACATCCTTTAACAAAGAAACCCTAAGACCACCAAATACTAGGCAAATCTGTCTTAGAGATTTTCTCAATACCAGATACAAAACCATTGATGCGAAGTTGCACATTCCGTACGTTCGTGAGTAGAGACTCAACAAGAAAAAACTTTTAATTGATACTTAATCGCCGCATCTACTCTCAGCAGCCTATGTCAGAGTATGATACACATGCATAAACCTAGGCGATGACTTCATCTACTCTATTACTTGTGGAAAAGTTGCAAATGGAATCAAAAATATCATTGTCCAACGCACCCTTCCATTTTACTTCTCGATCTCGATTTCTACACAGTCAAAAAAAAATAAGAAAAGACAGCTTTCCGAATTCAATAATTCCAAAATGTTTCTTGTTTCTGAAAGAAGACATGTAAGGCAACATTACAATATATTACAAGTTTTAATTTTCTAAATATTATCGGTATATTTTAAATCTTTTGTTTGCACATATAAAGGCAACTGTTACATTCTAAGTGATGCTGTTCTTCTGGATTTTCATCATTTTCGCAGTGACTGGCGGAAATTTCATTGTCCTCCTCAGAATCTGTCTCTACATCATATGAGCAAACATCACCTTCATCGTCAGTATCGCTACCGATATCTCAAAGAATATATACATATACTTGCGCTTAGTTTGAGAAATCTTGTCCAAATAATGGTTTAAGTATTTCGCAATTCTGCAAATGAGGAACGTTTTGTTATACGACTCTGAAATGATTCATTAACTAACCTTTTTAAAGTTCCCAAAATTAACAAATTTTTATTTATTGCACTTTAAGAAAAAAATATCACATTAACACATATGGGGTGCCAACACACCACAGTCACCACGATATCTTCAACACGGAGAGAGAAAATGCACTAAAAAACTTTCACAAATGAAATACTAACGAAGGAAACAAGATTTTCGAAAAGAACGGCTATTATTTTAAAAATTGTAACAGTTTATTTTTTCAAGTGGGGTGCGCTGGCACCCCATATGCATTCTAGGGATATTATGTTGACATTAGCAGCTCTTTCGAGCTCAACAAATGTACAGGAAAACAGTATCATATCTCCGCGCTACTAAATGAATCGATTTTCGCTTTAAAATTTTGGGAACCATTAAAAACTTATTTCCAAAACGAGTCCTTTGTTAACACAAGAGTGTTTTTTTTTTAAAAGAAATTTCGATTGAAAAAATACATCAGCCGTGCCTATTGTACGTAAGTTAAGTTTTTTGAAGAAACTTCATGAGATTGGCATGATTATTTATAACACACACCGAAAGAGTACGCCTCAACCCAAGAACCTCAATTCACCACACCATGATAACCGTTTTTTTTTGCCGCCAGAAAATGAGGATATAAGCTGGTTCAGTGGGCGTCGTGGCTCAAGTGGTTAGTGCGTATCCGAAGGGCAACCAAATTAAACAGTAGGTCTCCTTCCATTCGTGTAAAGAATATAATACACACAGCTCGAATGGTTGTGAGAAACTAGGCTCTGGATCCCATGAAGCTATTGCGCCAAATATTTGTATTTTTATTAGTATTTCTAAGAGTTAGAGTTGATCGAGTTATAAAATAGACCCCCGAGCCATCAAAAATATACTGAAAATAAATATCGGATAGACAGGATGCGCTACTGCCAAGTCAACCAGTCATTTAGATGAAATTATATTCCATAAATAATCAGAAACTGTACTAAACCAGCAGATGACCCACTCCTTATAAGGTACTTTTTATCGGCTTCATACGACGATAAGTAGTCGCATCAGATCTTCTCGGATTTCGACATCTTATCAGCAAATGTTTCTCAATGGGTAGCCAAAATCCGAGAGACATTCGTCTTTCAATCCACACACCTTTATGATCGAGCTCTGTTACAAAAGTGAAGTAAAAGATCTGTTTAATCTAAGCTAATTCCGTATAGGCGACAGGATTTTTTTATATTAGACCAAATGATAGCGGATAGCTGTTTAATTGTATCAACTGAAGAGGTATGTAACTGAGAAACCTTCGAGTTTCGACAAAAGTACTTCTTCTATAAAAATGGACCAAGATAACACCACAGCGGTCTGGGATGGAAACATTTTGTCTAACTGGTTTTTAGTCGAAATCTGGATTGAGAACAAGGATGTCTGCTGAGCAATCTTCTGTTTTCAGTCTTCCTGGACGATTTCGTTGCATATCTTCTAGGGGAAATATTTTTTGATAGATTACGTATGAACCTCTTGCTCTATGCTGACTATATCGTAATACTCGCGGAAACACCAAACATCCTAAGAATCATGATAAATTAGCTGCAACAATATTCCCAAATATGGAACTTGCAACTTAACACCAACAAATCAAAAGTTATATTTATCGGAACGGTTGGAGGCGCTACACAATAGATGACAAATGGAACTGGTAAAATGAGAAACTGGAAAAAGTCAAGGAATACAAGTACTGATCACCCCACAGTTATCGTTTAGAAAGCACATTCAAGAGAAGTTAAAACAATCTAAAAGGGCAATCAATTGTAACAGCAAAGGTATCTTGGAAAAAATCAGTGTAAAGTGTTAAGTTTCTGAAGTAGTCATAAGCTTAATCATGTGCTATGCGGGACAAGTATGAGAGATCTGACAGTTTGATGAGATTAAAAAAAACTCTTGATACTTCCTAAAGAAAATGTTTAGACTGCCTGAAAATAGGCCAAACTATATGTTGTACCTGGAAACTGGGTTCCCACCGCCACATGTGTTTACGTTTAGACTACATTTATTATATGTATGTATGTCTTGATAATTCTATAATAATTCTTACCCATAAAATTGGTATGCAAAAAATTGGAACCGCCATTTCTTTGCGGAATGGACTAGACTGGGCCGTGAGCATAATGTACTTCTACACGAAGTACACGCTAACGAAAGAAACATGGGAAATGATCTGCAAAAACTTTTAATTAACATCGAAAAATCCACGCAGAAGTTATTTCAAAGGCAAAGCAAACAAATACATTTATAAAATTTTAAAGCATGGCGTGCATAGGAAGCAGTACTATTTTGGTGATCGGAATAGTTTACAGGTAATCTCAACAGAATTCAAGCTCAGAGGCGAACTACTGCAATTGAATTTCATCCCAAATAGAAATGATGGAAGTGATGAATATACACTGTATAACTATAGAACAGTAAAACATGGCCTTAACATACCCAATGCTGAGCTCAATCCGAAGATACTTTTATGGTAAAAACACTCTCTTTTGGATGAAGTCTTTCGTGTTCTAAATGACGAAAAGTGAACTATACTGTTTAAATTTATAAAATCTACTCTAAAATGCCGGCTTCACTAAGCTTTCTTAAAATAAAGTGCACGAATGCGTACTTGCACCTTAATGCAAGTTTATAATCGTATAAGCACTGAAATTCGAGTTTTTTTTTTTTTGTAAAAACGCCATCCTAAAGTGGGCGTGGCTATATATGATGTTAAGGTGAATTATAGAAATTTTCAAAGCCTATGAATTATGTTTTAACAATTTTTTCGATTTGTAGTAAAAATTTTGAAAAAGTTAAATTTTTGGAAAGTGGGCGTAGCAGTTTCAAAACTTGCTACGTTATGCCTTTGCATTTGACCCACCCACCTCAAATATTAATTTTAAGCCCAATTGCTGAAGAAATGGCCGATATACACCCAATTCGTAAAATTACCGTTTCACGCAAAACGTGGTATGCCATCTAATAGCATATGCCCAAACTAACTGAGTAAAGAAATTTCATCACAATCGTTAGAGCCGTTTCCGAGAAAATCCATTTTTAGTGAAATCAGCCCTAAGTAAAGTACCCTTAATTTTGAGGTTAGAATGAAAATTCCAATTTCGCTTCTAGGGATCATCCCACAGACTCCAGATATGAAGTTTGAAGCAAATCCGTCCAGCCGTTTAGGCTGCAGTTGAATATACAGACAGACAGACCGACAGACAGACAGTCGGAATTGCCGGACCCACTTTTTGGACTTCTCCATCATAGTAATGTCAAGTTTGATTAAAATCTCGAGTTCGAAATTTTTCACGAAACCAATACTTGCCCTATACGTATAGGTGTAAGTAAAAACAAAACAAACAAACAAAAGAGCCATGTAAAACCCAAGGCATAATTTCTCAGAATCTTTCCCCTTTTGCATATCCATACATAATATTTTTCGTACAAATGGGATCTCAAAAATGTATTCAACTATAAGAGTCCATAAAATAAAATGTTTGTTACTTCTGGGATTCGAACCTTGAACCTCGACAGTCTGATGTACCAACCTCCGAGCCACTTCACTCGCAAAATAAAATGCAGACAATTAAATTCCCCCCTAACGCGCTACTATGCTTTTACAGTGCATCCCACGTGCTAGGCTGGAGAGAGCTTCGATGCTTCGGAACACTTCCTTTGTGATTGCCGTGCCTTGATTCACATCAGGTGGCAGTTCCAATATCGTACGCATTATTAGAATCGATTACTCAGTTGTCTACGAAAGACGAGGAAATTCTAACAAAATGACTAATTAGTTTGCTTCTTGGTAGTACAATAGACCAGTTGCGTTAGAGTTCTGTAATGGAATGTTCCCTATTCCGAAGAAAAAACAAAGCATTAGTCTCAAAATCTATCCAATATCGGCAAGAATTACTGTCAGGATAATGCAGAGCGTTGTATAGAGTGATCTTTGTACACGAGAAATCTATCAGCAAGATACCCCTGTTGGCCAATAAACTCTATTATACCCAGCAATGCATCGATTTTATCCATTTTCGCATAAACATACACGTCATACAGCTCTGCTTCCACTGCCTCTCTGACCGTTCCAATCTGTCCCTGCATCGATGCGGATATCACATATTTCGAGCGTGTCGTGGCCACAATACCGCACATAATTCCATAATGTTATTACTCAATAACATGAAATGAAACACGATTTGAATCCTGCACAGACTCTCACCAGTCCACAAAAGACGACAACAACGATAACCAAAATAAATCCGAAAGCTTTTAAGAAGAACATTCGTAGTGTTTATGTGAGCATTAAACTATTACCATTTCGAAATGGATATGCTTCACTTCCACATCGACGACATTGAATCACGTCGTCGGTCGATTGAACAAAGGACAAGACGATTTATAATTGGATGCAGTTGCTATCCATATTCATTGGCCAATTTCGTCCTGGTTTTTTACAACCAGGCTTTTATTTGCCATGTAAGTGGCCGTTTCGAGACGAAGTGAGGAAATATCGGTTCCAGGCATTTACATGACACAATAAATGGTAATTTGCTGGCAAGTGAATTATAGTGAAATGCGATAGGGATTTTGTTTGGTCACTAAATTTACAAACACATTGGCCGTTGGGCGCTCTCGGAAAATTACGAGAAGGGATGAAAATGTTTTTCCCCAATTCTGTACATACAGCCATACAAAGATACTTTCGACTTCGTGTTCTACATACATACATTGTTTGTCGGATACGTTTTATCGCACTAAGACGATAACGATGGAGGCAAACATGGCATATTTTATATATAAGAGTCTGTCACTTTATTAGAAACTGATGGTCAGTCTCTGGCGTATCTCTGAAGCTTAAAGATACTAAGAACGTGAGAACATTATGCGCGAGTAATTAAAGCAAATTTTTAAGACAAATTCGATTATCGGCTTAGAGTGTTGTTCACTTTCCATCATCTGTAATCAAATTAGAAGCTTTTATGATTCCATAGACGTACAAGACTGTATCATGAGAATAGTGTCAACATGAGAAGGAAACTTCTTATTTCCTATGCCACCTTAAAACAGGTGGAAATAAGATTGTAAGATCAAACGTCTTGTGTTATTGGAGAATTTTAAAAACAAACAGATTGCTTCACGCACAGAAGAGGGCATTTAAGTTCCGATTACGATTTTTTGCTAGACAATTAAACAGTGCATTCAAGGTTATGAATACACGAATATTAAGCTTAGTCTAAATAGTATTAACTACTGTATTCATTTCATGAGCATTGAAACAGACAAGTGAAAAATGTGTTCGGCGTTCAATGAGAGTAAAACATAGTACATGTGAATAATAAAAAGGACAATCAACATAGAGTACTCAAACAAAATGGCACAAAAGTTCAAAATTGAGGAAACTAGACACTAAAAATGCTGATACATATATAACAACAGGTGCAGTAGAATAACTTAATCGATGTATTTAAGAGCCAACTTATGACAGTTTAACTTTATAAAAACAATAAATTATATAGTTAAAAAAACTAAAACAATTTTTTTTTAACAAATTCAATTGGAAACACGTGCTCCTAAGGTCCACAGATTATTTTGCCTTAACACTTAATTCATACAAATGCGTTATCTATAATCTTACAGGGCAGCGGAAGCAAGCAACCATTACCAGACTGAAGTCACACACGTCCACAGAATCAAATAAGAGCTGAGCTTTACAAACGGCAGAATATGACTTGGCATGTGTACAGGTTCTGTAATTGTCCTGATCCATAAGCCAACTATAGAGGAATCAGGCTACAACATCTTTTACAAGACCCTATCCGGTGTAATGTTGAAACGCCTGAAACCACATGTCGACGAACTGATTTTATGAATTATCAATGCGTTTTTAGCCCTGACAAATCTTCAAGAAGACAAAAGAATCCTAAAACGATACATACGATACATATTTATTATTTTAACTATTAACTATTCCACACATGTCTAGTTTTGTTTTCCTGCAAACCTCATTTGCTGCCGTATGTAGAATGACTATTACTGTTCAGTCATGGTCACAAAAGACGCCACTGACAATTACAATACTATTAGGTTTTCGACAGGACGACACGCTGTCATGCAGTTTTATTTATCTAAAGCGGCCCAAACACTCTCAGTTTTAACTGCGCAGTTGAACTGAATAAAAAGAACTGTACAATAAACTGAACTGAAATTTTGTGGGTACTTCAGTTTGTTGTACAGTTTTATCACACAGTTTATCGCTCAGACATGACGTCATACGTGATAAACTGCGCAGTTAAACTGAGAGTGTGTGGGCCGCTTAATACAGGGAAAAATAGTGCAAAATAGTGCAATGCAGGTGTGTACTTGGGTTGCGTTGGGTTGGGTGGTTGTCCCCGCTTAGCAGGGACGCGCTTAGACCAAAAGGGAGATCCATTGTGATACCACTATGGAGAAACCGGATTACCAGCACCGGAGACTTTCAGTGAGACTTCCCGGATGGGACAGAAGGCGGGGCAACCATTTTCGGTAAAGACCCATGCCGAAGATGTGTGGTTCGTTGTTTAATCATGAAACCAGTTTCACCTGGTGACAAACCTCATAATCTTGCCTAAGTCTAGTCTGGCTAGATCGTTTAGATTTTCGAAGAAGTATTCACCTCAGGTTTTCCTTCTCAAGACCGATAGAGCAGGACAGGTGCACAGAAGATGTATCATGGTTTCCTATTCTTCCTCGTCTCTACAGTTCCTACAGAAATCGTTGAAGGGGGCACCAAGTTTTCTAGCATGCCTGCCTACCAGACAGTGTCCTGTGAGGACGCCAACTATCTTTCTAAGATTGATCCTATTGCTGGAAATAAGTCTACTAGTTTTCCTACAATCCAGCTTTGGCCAGATTTGCCTAGAAGTGAGACATGTCCTCATATTGTTCCACTTACTGATTGGCATACTTATGGCTGTGGTATGTAATTGGAATTTTATCGATTTAATAGGTGCTGACGGTACATCCCTATTGTCAGGGAGGTTCCGGTCAGCACCTTCCTTAGCTAGTCGTCCGCTCTGCAATTGCCTGGAATATCCCTATGGCCTGGAACCCAGCACAGGGATCCGCGGCATTGCTTTACCAACTTGGATCGAATTATTGGCGATTCCAAGACTTTTATCGCAGCTTGACTATCTATATAAAAAACAAAAGCGCTGCACTCTATCGAGTTAATCGAAAGCCAGGTCGCGGCTTCACGGACTGCTGAGACTTCTGCTTGAAAAACAGCGAATGTCCAGAACATTGGAGTAAACACCCGCACCTGTGCCAGCCGTTGTCTTGGATCGGTCTGTATAAATTTCTGTCGCAGATTCGTTTAAAATTTCTCCCGATTTCAAGCACTTCTGCTAGGAATCCTGGTTCTATATTTGATGTTGAAGTCCAGATAGGGGACTATGTAGTCGGAATTACTACGAATAGTATTATGGCCGTTTAGGATGCTTGCGTGGCCCATATTTCCACGAGCCAGTTGCAAGGATTCCCTAAGCCACAGTGCTGCTCTAGCCGCCATCAGCCTCCCAAAGATATCAACAGGAAGAAGATGAAGTAAAGTTTCTAATGTAGCTGTATGAGTAGTTCTAAAGGCGCCCGTTATACAGACGCAGGATAGCCTCTGAACTTTCTCAAGTATTGCGATGTTGCTTTTTTTGTCCAGTGCCGTCCGCCAGACTAGTACTCCGTACATAAGGATGGGTCTAACGATTGCCGTGTATATCCAGTGGACAGGTGTGTACCTTATTATGAAGCTTTTTTATGATTATTGGAGCTTTAATTTAATAGATATTGAATTTATTTGAAATGTATTCAAATGGCCTTTTTTTATTTTTTTTGTTTTTAATTGGACTTTTTATTATATAATTCGGTGTTATTCGGTAAAATTTTTAGTGTCATCTAACAGTAAAAGATGTGAAGAAACAATTTAGAAAAAAAATTCTGCCCATAACAGCCTCCCAAGATTTTATCATCCGTAATCTGTATCTAGTTTATTGAAAATTCTGTTTATCGTAAAATAAATTATTTTGCTTGAATAATTGTCTGGCTAGTGCATTCTAACTAAAAGCTATACAGAAAAGCTACAATCCTTTTGATACCCTATTCCTAATAAAGTGAACGTGGCATACTGAATATTTTTACAGAATTATTACGATAACTTTAAAACGTTTGAGGATGTGACATTTAAAAGTTTATCGAAATCGGTTTTTAAATGAAAACACAACCAAAAACTGGGCATGGCAAAAAACAATGGATGGGTGAATTGTAAACAATCTAAATATCTTAATATTTGGTCTTTACAACATTTTTCGATTTCAAGTAAAATAGTGAAGTTATGAAAAAATGGGCGTGGCAGTGGGCAGATTTTTAAAATATTAACAATTGTACTGTTTTAGGTATCACTTTATTAAGACAAAAAAAATATTTTTGAGCGGTTTTTCGAGGCAAATACCCATATGCATGTACATATGTGCATCTGTAGAATGAAGTGATCAGTTCCGACTTCTTCAGAAATCGCATCAGAAGCTGCGAAAATGGGTATCCTTATTTGCAAGGATAAAAAGTATTGAATGTTGTCTACGTTCATCGACATACAAAATCGCAAAAAAATTCCCAGCTTTTGAAGTAGTAAATGTTGCGTTAGGGAATGGATTTGGACTAACAATTTTTACGAATTCGTAAAAAACTGTAGTATCAATTACGTCAGCAGCGAGGGAGAAGTCAATCAGGAACAAGGGGCCAAAGCAGATTCAACTATAACAGGGATGCGACAACATCAACGCATGAAGAGAACAACAATACATTTGACAGAAAGGACTTAAGAGACGTGGTTTGTTATTATTGCGGGAAAAGACGCCATTATAAGAAAAATTGTTTGAGACAATATAATAATAATACCTGCATGAATAGTAGCAAAACAAATGTAAATAGTGTAGAAAATATTAACGATGGAATAAATAATTTATCATAGGGTATATAAATTCTATTTCATATATAAGTAATTTGGCTCAAGTAGTAAAGCTTTGGGCAAATAATGTTTTTATTGACAGGGAAGTAGATAGTGGTGCATGCTCTACCGTTATTAATATTGATTTTTACAAAAAACATTTTGCAAATTTAGAAATTTTACCTGTTCTGAAACAATTAAATGTTGTTACGGGACATGAGGTAGAAATAGTAGGAAAGATTTCGGTTAATGTGCAAGACGTTAATATTAGTTCGATAAGCCATTTTTTGGATATAATTATAATTAACTCCAATCGCAATTTTACACTCTAAATATTGTGAGTGGGCATCGCCTATGGTGGTAGTTCCTAAAAAGAATGGAGATTTAAGGTTATGTCTAAATTTTAAGGTAGCTGTTAATAAATCAATTGAAAGTCGTGTATACCCGCCTACCGATAATGGAAGAATTATTCACATAATTTGTTAACTGTTCGGTATTTTGTGTATTGGATTTATCTGGCGCTTACTTGCAGTTGGCCAAACATGAGAATTCACAACACATTTTAACTGTTAACACTATCAAGGGCTTATTTAAATATACAAGGTTACCGTTCGGAGTTTCAGTTGCTCTGGCTGAATTCCAGAAAGTTATGGATGAAATTTTAAAAGATTTGAAGAGGATAGGTTGCTATTTAGATGATTTATTGATTAGAGGTTCAAATGACAAGGAGTGTGAGATAAAGCTACACCAGGTATTAGAACTGTTGGAATTACATAATATACGAGTCAATTTAAAGAAATGCAAGTGGTTTCAGACGGAGTTTGAATATTTAGGCCATGTTATTAGTGTCAACGGTATTAAGCCAAATAAAGAGAAAATTAGAGCAATTCTAGAAGCTCCCAGTGCGAACAATGTTACACAACTTAAAAGTTTGTTTGGTCTTTAAAATTTCTATAATGGTTTCATACCAAATTTGGCTTCCAAACTGCTAAATTTGTATGACCTCCTAAAAAAACAAATACTTTCCCTATAGGTATAGGTGCAAGTAAAAACATAATAAGTTGGAATGGAAGCCTGAACACCAAAAAAACGTTTGATGAGGCAAAGAAACTTATGATAAACAACAATATTTTAGAATATTTTGACCCGGAAAAACCGATTGTTGTTACCTGTGATGCTAGCCCTTATGGCGTAGGTGCAGTGCTATCGCACATGAAGAAAGCCCAGTCCTTTTCGCGTCCACTACGCTTAGTGTAGCAGAACAAAACTATTCACAGAGTCACAGGGAGGCACTATCAATTATCGGTAACTGCAGTAAGACTACAAATGTGGGCTGTCTTACTGTCAATGTATAATTTTGAAGTACAATATAAAAGAGGGTCGCAAGTAGGGCATGCAGGTGCATTATCTAGGTTACCGATTCAGGGATCAAAAGATATTTCGGAAGAATTTATTAACATTTTATCCTTCGGACCTAAAAATATGAAGGTTCTGCGATTAGAAGATGTTTTCATGTAATAATGGGCATATATTACAGCAGCAGAGTAGTCATTCCTGAAAATTTAAAACTTACTGTTTTAAAAATATTACATGATACACACGTTGGAATAGCTAGAATGAAAATGCTTGCAAGAACCTATGTGTGGAGGCGAAACCTAGACACGAATATAGAGGAATTCGTAAAATCTTGTCGCGTATGTGCCCAAACGCAAAATTTTACAAAATTGGTTGAAGAATCAAAGTGAATACCTTCATCGTACCCATTTGAAAGGGTACATATAGATTTTTTTGATATATTTTTATTGTTAGTAGATAGTTATACCAAATGGATTGAGATTGCTGAAATTAAGTTTTCTCGTGCTGAAAAAGTAATTAGGAAACTTCGTAACTCGTTTTTTGTTTTGGTTTACCATCAAAGTTAGTTTCCGACAATGGAATGGATTATTAATTTTTGTGAAAGCAATGGAATCAGAGTCTTGAAGAGTCCACCATACCACCCACAGTCTAATGGGCTTGCGGAAAAGGCAGTACAAACAGTTTAGAATGTTTTTAAAAAGTTTCTCATTGAGACTAAGCCGATTAAAAACATTAGTTTTAAAATTGACAACTTTTTGCTTAAATACAGAAATACCCCAACAGTTTCTACTAATCAAACTCCTGCTAGTATGATCTTTAAATTTAAACCGATAACTTTCCTCGAAATCATAACAAAATCAAAAAATTAGAAAACCCCGATCAGCTTGGACTTCAATATTATAGCAACCAACATTTAATTCAGAATAAGAAGCCTACTAGACAATTTAAAGAATATGAAAATATTTATTACAAAAATTGTTTTAAATCTCATGTAAAATGGATTCCTGGATATGTAATTAAAAAACTATCAGACTCTTTATATGCAATTAATTTAAATGGAGTAAAAGGAGTAGCTCATTTAAATCAAATTAAGAAAAGAATTTGTTTTGTTACATTTAGTGCAGGTACAAATTTTTTTGAAGTCTAGAAATAAAACAAAGCAAAATCATAAGATAAAAACAAAACAAATTCAGTAGGAAAATGAGGAATTTCATAGCACAGAAGAGGATTTTAAAATAAAAAGAGATGAACTCAGGAAACAATTTAGTAGGGATCAAAAACGATTTAATAAAATACTTAACTTGAGTAAATAACTACATGGAATATTCATAAGTTAATCTAAATTATGTACATATTTCAATCTTACTTTTATATTTAATAAGGTATAATCTAATTTGAATCTAAGAAGAAAGGAATTGATGTAAAGTTAACGTTAAAGAGAGAGATTCACTTTCTCTTAATTACACTAGTATGTATTCGTTCAACAGAAGGTCTCCTGTTATTTTACATTTTCCGAATGGTAACACTGCCTGCCATTCGTGTGAAAAATATAACACGCACAACACGAATGATTGTAAGAAGCTAATTAGGTCCTGGGTCCTGTACGCACCTACTAGAACACTAGTATTTTATTAGTATTTATTAGTAATCTATGAACCAGGGGGAAATAAATTTAAGAAAGCCAAATTTCTAGACCAACCAATGGTTCTTCTACTAGAAACCTCTTTGTAGCTTTGTGTTCCGATAAAATACCTTTACTAATTAAATTAAAAGGCGCATTGCAGACATAAATCTAAAATCCAAATTAAATAATTTTATATTCCTAGTTAAAACTATGTAGATAAATTTTTGGTGGGTCTTATTAGGAACACGTAACACATTAATTTGTTTATCCACTCATAGACCAACATATTAAACCATATCCTTATTAAGAAAAATGAAAAAGAAAATCGGATAGACGTTAAAATATAATTTATCCTTTCGTAGCTCGTATTTCATACTTTACTTGCGTTTTTCCATAATATTAGAAACCAAAAACCAAGAGCCCAAGATCATAAGAAAGCGAAGACATGACGTCAAAACCTGCCAAAACCTATGAAGGAATGCCACGTAAATATGCAGTAGCATGGAGTCTGGCATAATTCGTAGCACGGGCTATGCAGTGTAAAGGATTTTACTCCTCCAGTACATTAAAAAAATAGTATTTGATCCTCATTTATGAAATTGCAAACGTATGTATAAGTATAATATGACCTTATCAAATCGGTTGACCGTTTTCACGATTTTTGACACTATGTCCTATTTGCGTTGCCTACCTTATATCTACATACGATAGTTTATTCTTAATTGAGGTACCTAACCCCCCTTTCGATCGGGGGTGGGACACGTCTCGTAGTTTATACTTTAGCTGGAAATTGTTTCATATCAATTTTCTGGAAAAGAGCAGCATAAGAAAGAAGTTATATTTTTCTCCTTACACATCCGGATCGAAAGGGTTAAAAGAAAATTTTGTTCGACATTGTTTGATCATAGATTGCACTTCATAATTCTGTGAAACTATTAATTCTGAAACTAAAAATTGCTAGGAGGGCGTTTTAATATATACCATTAGGGTAGATATTTCAAAAACCAAATTACAAAATAACGTGCAATGTGCTATGTAGATTAATTAATAATAAAAATGTTCTCATAACTTATGAGAGCTTATTGACAGGAAAAACTTTATAAATTTGTATTAAGCTTTGTTATTTATTTAATCACGTATTGTACATAATCATATACATACTTATGTATGTATACCTACACCTACACCTACATACATATGTATGTATGTAAATTAGTTAAACAACTAGCTTTTTGCGTATTCTATTATATAAAAAGCGAAACTAACGGATTCGAATGTCAAAAACTACTATTTGAAAAATACTGAATGAATTTGGAGTTATATTATAGTTTAATGTTATTTACGATTAATAACGATTACAAAATTAAAAATATTAAAGGTATTCGTGCAACGTCGTAAAACCATTGTAAACGTGGTAAACTTGTTAAGTTTACGATGTGGTAAATGAACTGTCAAAATTTTTATGGGAAATCTTCTACAACAAGTTGATAAACTTACGACACGAATTTGGTATCTAAATTAAGATGGTAAAGTGGAAAACTTATTATAACGGTATTCTGACTCTGACTCTGTAACACACCGATTTTGAAACAGAATAATGGACAAATGCAGCTTCATATGCGATTTAAACTGTTTGACATACATACATACATATTACGTTTATCGAACACTTGATTGGTTTAACTTCAATTACGCAAGCAGTTGTTTAGGGGAAAACGCGGGTAGTAAACTTACGCTTTTACGCAATATGAATTATAAATATGTAGATATGTACATATATTTATCGCAATTCGAGGCATGGATGGTGTCTCAATCTCATCAATACCTACTGGGATTGGGGACAAGCTTGGTCCACATAACAAATACGATGGCAAGAGTGTTCTTATGTTTAAGGGTCTACTAACTGGGGTTTTTATAGAGGTGGAGAAACTTAAATTGATATTAAACACAGAAAAATGTTTTTAATATGCATGAAATTGGCTTTATTTGGCAGATAATTACATATGTTCATATATGGCATTAATGTCTGAACATGACTTTGGGCATGTGGCCGGCGGTGTCGCGAACTTTACGAGGCAGCTCGCGAAACAGGGTGTGAATTTGTATCTACTGGTAAGCCTACATACTGGTCGACAGATATTAGCAAAACTCCTGATCTGATTGACTTTTTATAAATAAATTGTCAAGGAACTTTATCCAGGTACAAAAAGGTTTGGATCTCGACTCGGACCACTCCTCAATATACCTGACACTTAGTGAAACTATTATAGTCAAAGAGGAAAATCCATACCTTTCAAACAAATTCACAGATTAGTATAGTTTTAAACAGATCCTACAAGATAAATCCAATATCAGTAACTTTATCGAGACGACAGACCAGCTGGAAAACGAAGCATATGATTTCATCCAACTAATCTAATATGCAGCTTGGAGCTGTACCCCTCCATCAAAGAGAAAAACAATTGGTAGCAATTATCCAAAAGAAATAAAGGATCTCATAAGAAATAAAAGAAAGCTCCGGCGTAGGTGGCAACAAACTCAATCTCCCTCCGATAAAGCGAAACTAAACAAGGTCACTCAAGAACTTAAATTTGAAATAAAGCTAATCCGGAATGAGGCAATGAAAAAATATCTCTGAACTATCTGCTGATAAAAGCACTGAATATTCACTTTGGAAAATCACACAATATCTTAAGAGACCAACAAAACATATTCCGCCAATTAGATGCGGTAACGGACAGTGGGTAAAAGCAAGAAAGAAAAATCTACTGTTTTTGCTGACCAACCTACCTTTAAGCCTAATGATGCTGTTTGTGATGAGTTTCTAAATTTCAATGAAAGTTACAGTTCTGTGATTCCACCGATTGCGATGTGCGAGCTTAGCTTTGAGATAAGGCACCTAAAAGGCAAAAAGGCTCCAGGTTCTGACTTGATTACTGCGGAAATCCTGAAGCAAATACCAAACAAAGCATTTGTTAAACTCTTACGGTTAATGAATAAAACAATCAGCCTTGAGTATATACCAAGCGTTTGGAAAGTAGCTGATGTGATCATGATCACTAAACCAGGTAAGGACCCTCACGAGGTATCCTCATATAGGCCAATAACTCTACTTCCCTTAACTTCAAAGCTGTTTGAAAGATTGATTTTTAAGCGTCTTAAACCAATCGTAGAATCAAGAAACCTTATCCCAAGTCACCAGTTTGGATTTCGAAGCAAGCACTCCGCAATACAACAAGTACATAGAATAACAATTGAAATCGAAAAAGCTTTAGAAGAAAAAAAAGGATATTCTGCAATCCAGAATAAAGTCCTTAGAAGTATTGTTAATATTCCATGGTACATCAGAAACAGCGACCTCCATCGGGACCTAAGGATACCTACTGTTCTTTAAGAGATCAACTCTAGGGCCAAAGCAAACAAGAAAAGACTGCAGGAGCATGTTAACGAGGAAGTAACAAGTCTTCTTAACGTGAATGGCGTGAGACGTATTCAACGTACAAGACCGTCAGACGTTGTCAGGCAACCGGAAGTAGGAGGACTAACCTTGTAAACGACGATATAGTACCGGAGCGACAACAACGAGCGAAAAGAGGCGCTCGGAGTGAATTTCACCTCCAACGCTTTGGATGGATTAAATCCCATCTATGCTCCTGTTATTATCATTTAAAATTAAGAGCAAACAGCAAATATGAATATATGTACATACATAACTATGTGAAAAATAGTAAATTCTTTGCCATTTACTTGTCTAATTCCTGTAGTTTATTATGTTTGAATTAAAAAAAAAATATATATATAGAAGTAATCTGGAGTTTTGAGCTGTATCTAAGAGGTACTATTCAAGAAGTATTCTTATGTCAGGATTAATCTCGGATATTTTTCAATCCTTCGCAAGAAATGGAACGTGGAAGAAACTCATTTGCTTTAATTCCTTTTTTTTTATTTCGATTTCAAACTCCTTGCCCAGCCCAAAGATCTAACCACTGAACAACTAAGATTCAAAAAAATTAAAATTATAGTGGCAAGAAAGAATACACCATAAAAACAAATATTTGTTTACTGAAGTTGGATATACTGATTATGTACATAGAAATTCACACAAGATTAGCCTCCTAATAACAAAAACAATCGTTGTTTCAAAGCACGGAGATATTACAAACTGCGCGAAATTCAATAGCAAGCAAAAAATCACCCACGGTCGGTACCATACAAAGCGGTTCCCAGTGTCTTGGTTTTTTTTTCTGCAAAGACTTTCATATTTGAAATTACGAAAGATCAAGCCTTTTGACACAATTATGTTCCAATTGTCATAAATATTTTTATAAGCGATGCGTATTACGATTGTGTATGTTTATCGTTTATTTTTAAATAAATGCCAGACGTTCAGTTAAACGGACTATAAAGACTATAAAGCATTTGATGACGCAAATAAATCAAAACAAAAATACCCTGAAAAGATTAGTTACCACTCCATAACTTAGAAAAATTCTCAGAAAAAATACTTTATAATAAGAATAATTGGAATTTATCGTAGAACGGCCATGTGAAGCGGTTGCAATCATACCACCTAAAGATTGTACATATTTTAAGATCTGGTAGTTACAAATTAGTATTACAATTTGTAACAAATATTTAATGTACAATTTGGCCACATTAAGAAGCTAGTCATCCACTAACCCGCCCGGAACAATTCGCTGCTTTTAAATCAATCCTATTTCAATGCACCACCACTAAAGATCACTCCCAATCACTTGCAAAGGTTCAAAATCAAAAATTCCTCCTTTGGTGAAAGCAACAAATTGCAACGATGATACCAGTGTTTACTGCGCACAGTATTCGCTAAGTCAAGCAGTCATTTTAACGAATCTCGACCAGATGATGGTTGTTCATCGAAAAAGTGCTTTCCTTTAGAACTAGCAAACCATCCAGTTGATTTGATGTAGTTCAAGATGTCATTGACTGGTCTGTTGGATAATTCTTCTAGGTCACGGAAGAAGTGTCGGCCGAGAAATTTAAATCTAAAGTGGATAAGACTTGGAGAGTGACAGAGAAAGTGGGTCATTAATTTCCTTATCTCCATATCCATGATATAAGTTTTTTTTCCGTTAGTTTTAGCTTTTTCATGTGGTATCGCAGAGTATTAAGCTCCGTGATGACTGCCGTTAGGGTAAAAAATGATTTCCTATCCTTTTGCATAATCCTGTCGGGCCTAAAAAAATATTCGGCTCGAACTCCTCGCTCCGTAGTCCAACGCACTAACCACTTGAGCCACAGCGACCACCTGTCGGTCCTACTCTCATCTAAACAAGGCCATATAATTCTTGTGATCACACAAGTGTCTAGGGAGAACCATCTGATGTTAGCCTACCTTCGGGCCTTAATACTTTCTTAGAGGTTCAGCGTGCAATGCGGGATGAACACCTAGGTGTAGGTTTATTCTGGTCAAATCGTCGGTCTTTTTATTTCCTGGTATATTTTCATGTCCAGGGACCCAGCAGAGCGGAACCTTGTGCTGTGTTCCAAGAACCTTAAGCTCTTTACGACAGGACTTCATAAGCTTGGATTTTATTTCAATAGCAGAAATTGCTTTTATTCTTTGCTGTCTCTCGATCTCTTGTGGTATTCAAGAAGGCCTTCAATACAGTCTCATGGGCACCTATTGTTACCCCTAAGACCTCCGCAATGGTTCGGGAGGCGAACTGAGCAACCACCTTTCATCCATCTAAATTAAATAAATAAATAAATAATCTGTGAAGGCAGAGATGGTATGTATATTGGTAAGCTGACCGCTTGTGAAGGGTATCTTTTAATCATGGTACGGAGCATAAATTAACTATATATGTAGTCAACTTTCCATCCCCAACCCGAGAACACCCGCAAATGGGCGGGGCCTAATCCTCTCTTTCGTTCCCATCCTGTAATGAGAGATTTGAAGTTTAATCAGCTCATCTACAGGTCCAAAACAATAGCTCATGCAATTTTGCATTATAGTGGAGTGAGTCTATGCTGACAGTTTTCACCAAATTGAAGTAAATCGATATATTTTTTGTATCAGCTAAACACGTGGCTGTCAAAAATGGAGGTGATTTTCCCTTTTCCGCATTTGTTTACTTTTTAGCTCAAAAAAGAGTAAATATATTTTTGATTTTAGACAACTTTTTATATTTTTTTATGCCACTCGATTCGATTTATTGCACTGAATTCAAATCTGTACTCAGATGTTGTCGCACTTTTTCTGTTTAAGAGATATACATACATACATAGCACTCTGAAACTGTCGTGAAATAATGTAAACAAAGGCAGTGGGTCGCCGCGGTTTTGTTTGGAAGTGCAGTGGGGAGTTTAGGATGTTAAAACAATATCTTTTTTTATTAAATAATTGAAATGTGTCTTACACAAATAAACAAATTGGTATAATGTAACTACAAAATTGTTGCAAATGGATTTTTAGATTTTTAATTATTTTATTTAAGTAATTATTATTCTGTTGTGTTATTATACATTTGTATGAAATTTTGTACTGGATTGGGTTGTTCTCTCGCCTACTTGCTTACTGATTTGTAGAAATGTTTGATTTAAAAGACATATGCGTATAATATACATACATATATGTATAAATTATTCAAAGGAGAATAAATTGTTAGTTCTCAAATTTTAAGTGTAGATGAAAAGGTAGGTCGAAACCTTCTATTCTGTGAATCTTTAATGAAAAAATAACTGTTACTGCGCAAAATACAAAATTAAAAGGAAAAGAATAAAACAAAGAGAAAGACAACAAGATATGCAGGTTAAAGATAACACCTCAAATATATATGTAATAAAAGTAACTACTTTTTGTTTGTTCAAAAAACAAAGCGGAAGAAATTAAAATATTTATGTTTATGGTGTGATACATATGTATGGTATGTATGTATGTTTTTATTTAGTTTTTAATTTAGTCTAAATGATTTAAGACATACATTATATTTTGAATTTATTTATTTTAAATGTAACGTATGTACATACTTTTAACACTTAGTTGTTTCTTGGGCACAGTATCCGCTCCACAATTCGTCAGTTTTTGACACAATATTGTCCAAGATGACTGCGCCTATGTGACAGTTGTAGCTGTCAGTTGTGATCACCAGTGGATTTGAATGTGTGCGTAATTTGCCTGCAAAATCACTAACACATTTTTGCTCACCAGTGATCACAGCTTGTAGGTCGAAAGAGAGACCCGCTACAAGTTGACCATTTAATATTGTTAATTTATGGTGCGGAGTAAGGTAATCCGTGGTAAGTATATTTCCTGGATATTTTCCAGGATCATAGAATGATACATTGCATTTTGTCTACAACTATCTGATTGACTTATTTTTAGGGCACTAAAAGCTGCGGAGACTTGAACGAAGATATCCAGCGGAAGCAGTATAAGGATAGAATCCAGTCCTGCCATAGGTATGGTTCACCACCATACAAGACAGGCATAAGTCAAAATAGGTCTTACTATAGCCGTATACATCCATAGTGTAATTTTGGGGTTTAGTCCCCAAAAATGCATGTACAGAAAGCAATGGTGGCTTTTTCGATTCGTGCATTCATGTTAGGCCTCCAATTCAGTTTCTTATCAAGTACGAGGTCTTGATATCTGCCGTTGCTCGAGATTCCAAGTGGAGCCTTTAACTTAAGTTCCGATAAAGATATCCAGAAAAAGAGAATATTTGACCTTCTAGGACCTTATCGGACTACTGGTAGAATTTTAAAATATACGAATCCTCTACAACTATCATATCGACTAGATGCACGTAGTTATCTAAAAGGTTAAGGGTGTTTTTATAGAGGCTGAGAAACTTAAATTGAAATAAAATACAGAAAATTATTTTTTATATCCATGAAATTAGCTTTATTTGACACATAATTTTATGGCATTAATATTTGAATATGATTTCGAGCAGGTCATGGTAGTCCAATTCACACACTATTCGCCGTAAGTTATTTGAAAATTTTGTTCAGTCATGAATCACAGTGCTACTGTCAGAATCGTATAGACCTTTTCGCCTGTTTCTCAAAATTGTGACATTTAAACTGTCACAGACTTCTGTACACCACACAAACGTTGATTTGTCTGAGAAATCTTTTAAAAGTGGAAAGAATTGTGCAATGTATTATATTTGTAATATATTTTTAAGTTTATTGTATGTAAATTCATTGAATGTATGCATGATGAATGGAATTTCAACACCGTTTGCCTGATCCACAAGAAAGGAGACCCCTCAATTACGCCAATTACAGAGGTATCAGTCTTCTCCACATTGCGTACAAGATCCTATCTACCATATTGTGTGAACGTCTGAAGCCCTTCTTCACAAACCTGATTGGATCCTATCAATGTGGTTTCAGATCAGGAAAGTTCACAATAGACCAAATCTTCACACTTCGGCAGATCCTGGAAAAAACCCAATAAGTCCAAACCGCCCACCATCTTTTTATCGATTTAAAGCCGCATATGACAGCATTTATAGAGACGAGCTATGCAGAGCCATGTCTAGTTTTTGCATCACTAACAAATTCGTCAGATTGCACAGAATAACGATGGAGAATTTTCGCTACTCCATCAAGGTCTGTAACGATCTCATCGTGACATTTGATGTCAAAAAGGGTTTAGACAAGCTGACGCGCTGTCATGTGACTTTTTTAATAGAATTGTGTGAAACTCACAAGCCACCACCGTAGGTACAATTTTTAATAAAACTGCACATCAGTCGTTTGAGATGGCTAGAACATGTAGAGCGAAGGACACTAGTGCTCCGGCCCGTAGAATCTTCGAATCAAAACCGGGGGACAACGCAGTAGAGGAAGACATCGTCTTAGGTGGCGCACACAAATATAAGGGGACCTCAACCGACTAGGAGTGCGGAACGTAAGGAAATTAGCTAAGGACCGGGCTAACTGGAGAGGCTTGTTGGCTGAGACACAGGTTCATCCTGAACTATAGCCCCACCTAAGTAAGTAAGTAAGTAAGTAAGTAAGTAAGTAAGTAAGTAATGGTTGACAAGAATCTTCATATTATTTATTAAAATAACATATTAAGTCTATACAGTATGTATTGCAGTAGACTTAAACTTGCATTTGTACAGGTTTTCCGACATTGCATTGTGTTTGCTGGCATTTATGAGTGGGTCTTAACCCTTGACAGCCGCTGCTGATCCTTTGGGTCGAGAAAGAAGTGGCATGGGCCTTAAAAAAAGGCAGAAACACATTCTCTTTCATACTTGTTGATTGCTAAGTTATGCACCAGGCTGATTCTGCCGTACAAGTGACTAGCTATCAATCCCTCTACTTATCATAGCAGGCAGGGAGAAAAACTGATGGATGGATATATATGTATGTATAACTAAGGGACTAGTGTACAATAGGACACAAGAAGCTGCAAAAGAAACTCAATCAACATCTTGGTATAAATAGGTGATATGATTTGAGTTCAAAAGAATATTAAGTTACATTAATTACAAAAACCAATAATAAAATCAAAGTAATCACTTCAACGATCAAAATTCAAACCACAACTCCAACAAGTATGCCTCAACATATGGTCTCCGTTTACACGATTTTTCAACACATAATCTTAGGAGCAAGTGAAAAATATGAACATTTTATCTGTGAATAAAAAACATCGCAAAAAAACAAATCTTCAAGCTTATTTAGCACCCAACAATCACTTCACCATTGACTCCATCTCTTCCGACACTTTAGATTGGTCACGTAATCGTGCTAAATAAAGAAAAAGTAGCCTTCCGTACGATCTTGCATGTAGTTTTTTGTTTACTATTTTTTTTCTTATTTTATTACAATGATTATTAATGATGATGCTAATGTAATTATGGGCGCCCGCACGGTTGCCACAAACTAATTCAAAAAACATTTTCACTCCATTCCGAGGTTCGGACAATAGACTGACGTCATTATACGGCTCCACTCACAGACACGGTCAATTTAAGAGCCTAATTTTAGGTTTTAACTTGCCCCCAACAACAACAACAGAGACAAGATCACCGAAAGCGGATGCGTATAATGTGCGCCGCCATACGAACGCGTCAACAAAACAATTTGACGAGTAAATAAATCGTTGTGTGTTGAATGTTATGATTGACAGTTGGTCGGGTCCGTAAATTTATTCATCTTAGAACAGTACACCCAGATGGCACAGCAACAATTATTTTGTGCAGAGATCAGACTTTTTGAAGGTGGAAACTGTTGGGAGTGTCAGAGGGCGGCTCGCTGTCTGATTTTAAGGAGAATGACGATGGCGTTATGTTGAAAAAATGGTAATCCCACGAACACAGCTCGTATTGTTTGACAACAAAGGGCTTAGTAGTTTACAATATTTCAATTGATGTGATCAAAATCTGTACGAATGGGCCCGCAAATAGAATTTCATAATCTGATTATCGTAGTGAAAGAAAGTAATGGTGGATTACTCTGACCCAATTAAATTTAATAACACGAAACGACATGTGTATAAAACGCGAACAACTTTGATTGCATTGTCAATAAGCGACTACAAGCAGAAAAATAACCTTGTAGTGAGAACAACAATTGAGTTTTGTTTTAAAGATGGTTTTTATTTGCTTTTGTAATTTCTACACGATTTTTTTATTTTTTTCCATTAGAAATAATATTAAGCGTTTGAAAAAAATTCATTTTATCCCTTTCTGAATGGAATTAGTTTTGATTTTCAATGCGAATATAGTCAAATGAAGGGTGCATACTCACTTTTGTGATTAAGTGTACATACATACATACATACATACATATATATGCTGTCAACAAGAAGGGACACACAACATCGACGAATTGGACAGAACGTCACAATAGACAGTTATAACTTTATTTATTTATTTACTTACTTTGATATTTAACATATCAGCAGAAATTAAACGAAGAATAAGTCTTGCCAATCGGTGTTTCTTCGGGCAGAGAAGGCAATTAAGTAGTAAGGCCCTATCCCGAACAACTAAGGAGATTCTATATAAGACCTTGGTTATTCCAGTCCTGCGTTATGGCGCTGAAGCATGAATTTCATCGAAAGCGGATGAAGATATTCTCGGTCGTTTCGAGAGAAACATTTTACGTAAACAAGTAGAAGGAACCTCAACCGACTTAGAGTGCGCAACTGGAGGCAGTTAAATTATAACCGCGCTAACTGGAGAGGCTCGTTGGTTGAGGCCCACGTTCACCCAGAACTGTAGCGCCACCTATGTAAGTAAGTATACACGAAATTCAACTCAATTGTAAAATCAGTCGGTTGTTGACTAAACCAACTCGTGTGTGGCGCAGTCAATTGATAGAGTTGGTTGATGAAAAATCAAAAGATTTTGAACTTTGCAAGGTAACTGGAAAGTCCTTCAACTCAGTTTAATCGTATGTAAATAAGTAGTTCGACTAGCTATCAAATTTAGGAATATTTCCAGTCGATATTTGGTTAATCTTCTGCATTTTATGAACTCCGGATAATTTTCTTCAGGGGAAGTAGAAGACAAGAGAAACAGTATTTTATTTCAGTTTACGTATTTTATTTTACTTATATGCGGTCAAGTATCCATTCCGTTTGCAATCGAATTGAATTGTGTATGAGCTGCCTTAAGTAGCTAAAAAGCTAAGGTAGCGGGCTATACTAACACCACAAAATTATGCGCAATATTGTTGAGATCCAATGGCTGTTGGTTTCTTTTTAAAAAGGATATACAAAAAAATTGTTGAATATTTTTCAACGATTGTTGCTTTATTGAAAAGAGTCAACCTTCCCAATAATTATGGAATATTATTTTATTCAAATGACTACCTCGGCTGGCTTGGCAGTACGCCATACTGTCAACCCAATTTTTCAATACATTTTCCATGGTTTCGGCCCCTATTTCACGAATAGTTTGACCAATATTGTTTTCGAGTGCCTTTATCGTTTCTGGATTGTCCGCATAGTTTTTGAAAGAATGTGATTGGCTCGACTTCGCACCAGGATTTTCGAAGAAAAGACTAACGGATCAACGGCGCTCAACTGCTTATGGGGCTATTGATAGCAATGTATCTTAACGCTTTTGTCCAAGAAGTATGTACGAGTAAAAACACAGCCTCTAATATTAGTCCCCCATGGTTTCGGTCCGTATTTCACAAATAGTTTAACCAATATTGTTCTTGAGTGCCTGAATCGTTTATGGATTGTTAGTATAGCATCAATCTTAAATCTTTGAACGGCGTCAAATCACAACTCCGTGCCGGCCAACCAAAACGACTGATTACACGATTATTAAACTTAATTAATTGCATTAAATCGATTGTTGGACGGCTTATGTGGCATGTAGCCTCATCGTGCTGGAACCATAATTCGCCCAAGTCCAAATCCTCTATTTCTGGCCATAAAAAATTGGTTATCATGCTGCGGTAGCGCTCTTTATTGACTGTAATGTTTCTTTTGTTGTCGTCTTGTACAAAAATGGGCCAATAATGCTGAACTTTCATCACAAACTTACGTACACCAGCAATTGGGTTATTTCGACCGAAATTTCTTTCCAAAATTCGCACTGTTTCAACATAGCATCCACTTTGGAAATAACTTTGCAATATTTTTCAACATTGATCAAGCGTAAGCCAAGTTAACCCCGAACTGAAGCGCCACCTAAGGAAGTTCAAGCTCGATCCATTTCGTACCGCGTAAATTGAATACTGAGTTTTTGGTTAATTTTTTGAGCGCATAAGAGCTGTCAGTGTCAAAATAACATATGATTAAAAAAGAAACCAACAGATGGCTCGCCCTAAATATGTACATACATAATATGTATTGCACTGTTCCTATATCAATTCCGTTTAATAGATTTGACTGCATGGCCGTAATAGAATAATTAGAGATGGCATGTTATAACCATTGAGTAATTGAATAATCAAACGTCCATTCGAGTAACCATTATTTCTGTTAATAACAACATGCGACATAGACCCTTCGGTTTAGTTTCTCCTAAATTTCCCTAAATCGTTATTTGGAGTACTAACGTCCATTTGTGGTGGTTACACAGTACGCTTACGTGAGGAGATTTCATAAACCTAACGGAGCCCCCAAGGGTTAAAAAGTTTAACAGCAATAATAATTGATACTTGATTAGAATTGATTTCGTTTGTGGCATGTGTGTGATGCTGTGTTGCCCGAGTTCCATTGACAAATTGAACGAAAAGCCAACCAGTGGGAATGGAAACGTGGTGCGGTTTGTTTGCCGATCCAGATGCTGACTGGCGAGTATGTGTGTCCGTAAATAAGATCCACAGAGAGAGCAAAAGCAAAAGATATCCAATATAATTTCCTAATTGTCTTTACGATTGTTTGTTTTAACTTCTCTGGAATCGTTGGGAGAATTACGAAACTTGTTTCGTGTACGGTTATTAGACAGCGTGAAATCGCTGCACTCGAACTTTTAATTATCTGTGAGGGAATTATTTGCATACATTATGTACATGTGGCGTGCTTTTCAGTATTTTATTATTTTTAAATAGCAATTTTATTTAAATTATGTGGATATCTTGAAAGGTTTACTAACTCTGTGGGTCAAAACGGTGTTCTCACGATATTGGCGCTAGTTTTTGAAAGAATGTGATTGGCTTTCTACTATGAATTTAAACGTAAGCTCAGGATAATAAGGAGACTTCAACTTTGTACCAGGGTTTTCGAAGAAAAAACTAACGGATCAACTGCGCTCGACTGCTTATGACGCTATTAACAGCAGTGTATCTTAACGCTTTTGTCCAAGAGGTATGTACGAGTCAAAACACAGCCTCTGGTATTAGTCCCCCTGCTCTTTAACTCAATCTAGAATGTTTGCTGATTACGGTTTAAGAGGTCATACTAAAGCAAAACCAGGAAAATACCAACGAATTCCAAGTATCGACTTTTACCTCGCGTATGACATTTGATATGGAGAGATTAAGACTATTATGGTCCACATGAAAGTGTGTGTGTGGATTGTTTGGACCTCTACTGTTTATAAAGCGAACTTTTGAAAATATGAATAATTCAGTTAACTGCTCAAAGGCTTTGATACATATGTATATTCATATTATGTACACGTGAGATGTTAGAAACAAAATGACAATTGAACTGAAATCATCTGGACTTGCCACATCGAATTTTGAAACATAAACATAATAAGAATTCATGGACTGGGTTGGGTTTGGTGGCTGTCCCCGCCCAGCATAGATCATAAGAAGGTCCATTGTGATACCACTATCAAAAAACCGGATTATCAGTACCAGAGACCAATTGGGGCAGGAGGCAGGGCTACCAGTTTCGGTGTGAACCCAAACCGAAGAATTATGGTTCGCCGTTTAGGCATTAAACCAATTTGACCCGGTGACGAAATTTTTTATTTTGCTTAAGTCTACTCTAGCTAGATCGTTAAGGTCTTCGAAGAAGTACTCGCCTTGGGTTTTTCTTTCATGGTTTCCTCCTCTTCCTTGTCTCTACAGCCTCTACAGCAATAGTTGAGGAAAGTATCAAGCCTTCTGGTACGTCTCCCTACCAGACAATGCCCCGTAGAAATAAGTCTACTGGTTTTCCTACAACCCAATTATGCTCAGATTTGTTTGAAAGAGAGACATTTGCTGATATTGTTCCACCTACTCTTTGCTATTTTAATGGCTGCGGTATCTAATTGGATTTTTATCGATTTAATGGATGTTGACGGTTCCCCCTATTGTCAGAGAGATTCCGAAGCGCAACCTCCTTCGCTAGCTCATCCAGTTTGCCCTTACCTGAATTATTTCTGTGGCGTGGAACCCAGCACAGAGATCCCCGGCATTACTTTACCAACTTGGATCGAATTATTGGCGATTACAAGACTTTTATCGCTCCGTGACTATCTATGTATATAGAAAACAATAGCGCTGAACTCCATCGAGTCAATTGAAGGCCTTGTCGCGGCTACTCGGACTGTTGTGACTTCTGCTTGCTGTCACCGCAAATAGATCTTATAAACTGCTACTTCGATTGTACTTGGTGACATATTGGGTAGGCATAGGCCACATGACGACCACAATTCGAAGAATGCTGCCGACTGTCAATCGAGTTTTTCCAAATGTTGAGAAGAAAGTGGATAAATCCGCCTTAACAGTGAAAGAGAATAAAGTAAATGTATTGTTTGTAAGAAATGAGGAAGAGCCGCAACGTCTCAGAGAATATGACTTTATCTACCTAAGACTCTAAAAACAAGAGTGAAGAGATCGAACGAAGGATTACTCTCGTCTATCGTTACTTCTACCACCTTCTACGAAATTGGAGGACAAGAGTTGCGGTTCCGTTTGCATTTAATAGAGAGGTTGACTTACAAGAAGATGCACATCCAGCATCAAAGATTATTAGGATATTTTAAACGCATGAAAATCAGCCTGTGAAGCCACATAGAGGCTAAGTATCGAGTAGACTAGGGAGGCTTATTGGTTGAGGCATAGGAGTTTACATTAAATTACGACTGTTATACGTGGCTCCCTTCAATTAAGTAAATCGATAGGAGCCTGTTTTATTCCCAAAATAATTCAATGAACAAATATTTTTTGAAAATATGTGCAGGATACACAAAGCACTAATGATACAACTTCTTTTCTTATAACAATGAATGAATATCTTTGCAAAATCAAAGAAAACCTTTCCTTTCACACATTTAACCTTGAACGTTTAGTATATTCATATTGATGTGAACAAAATGGTTTGTATCCACTTTCATTAGCAATTTTGAGTACATGCAATTTAAATCGAATGAAATAACGATATGAATTGAAATCAAAGGATTCTATTCCAATAAACGTTCACACAAGGTTGCCTATTGCTATCCGCAACAAAGGCACACACCATGCGGTCCCCGTAATCAAAGTAAAAACCAAACCACAAATAAAGCAATCTCAACACAAAGGTTGTAACAAAGTTTCTAAAACAACTTCTCTCTCAAAAGCAATTCAAAAATATACCTAGAACGCCAATATTTAAAATTTAAATATTTGTCAGATAAAAGGGTTTCAAATGAATTTCTACTGACAATAATATTTGGTCGTACAATGCCATGGGAAGGCACACTTTGGGGTTCCATACACTCCATGTAAGCTGTAATGAGATACGAGGGAGTCGTAAATGAATTTTCAATTATAATTAACAAAACACTTCATTGTTTCGCTACACATAATACATAAATGATTCGATTCAATTACACAAATTAAGGGGAAGTTTAAATTTGTTTTAAATTTGACACGAAGTGTTTACCAGTGTTCATCTAGTACTGGCGCTAATGGCTGTGCTAGTGATTTCTCGGTTTTTGATTGATTTGAGGCTTGTAAGGGTGAATTTAGTTATTTGGACATTTATGATAGATGACTGGTTGTTTTAGTTAACTGCATTGAAAGATACCAAATTGAATGGACTTAATGGCAGTGTGCCCATTTCTGTAAACCGTACATTCACACCTTGAAGTGAGGTCAAGAAGAATATGCGAAAGACAAATAGTTAAATAAGGTTTGCCAAGATTATTACAGAAAGCAATGTGTCGTGTCTGTTCTTGAAACGAAAACATTAAAATTGTGTGCTCGAAGGACGAAAAAAGAATTCTGGTGTACGATGACTGGAGTTGTAGTGCCCTAATTTGGAACATTACAACTCAGAAGAAATTACTGATAATTGCACGTAAGTCGTTATCACTCAAAGCAAGCGTTAGCGCATCCTAGCTTCTACTCACAAAATAGGTTGGATATAACATAGGTTGGTATAACATTATTAAGCTATAAAGCTAAAAAAGATACAAATATTTGGTACAACAATGAACGTTGGTTTGGGGATTATAATTCGAGGGAAAAATAGAGCTTGCTAAAGCATTCCACATTCGTGTTGTACGGTTTAGGAAAAAATCTCTATACTTCCGAAGATAGTATTCTGATTAGCATTCGAAGAGTGACAGGTATGGCGAGAAAATGGTTGAAGGCGCGGATTGGACCACACAATGGGTAATGCAAGTGCCATTCATTAATAATGGCAGGGAGTTTAGGTTACGTTTGAGCGACGGAAGACAGCATTGGGGTTTGAAGCAATGAATTCCATTCTGTTGTTTATACCCCATTTAATTACAGGTATGCCGCTTCAGTTCTACGGCCGAAGAGTAGGGACGTGAGCATGGGAATAAATATGAGAAGCTAAGGTTACTGTAGTCAGTAAAGGGATGTATTATATTGAAAGTAGCAGAGAAGTAAACCTTGAGGGACACCAGAATGTACATATATGGTGGATAGCAGTCTTGAAACCGTCCAAAACAAATTGAATTGAACGTTCCGAAAAGTAGTTTCTAATTAGGTGAAGAAGAGATTCATCGATACTAAATGCACGCATTTTCTACGAAAGATGTTGATCCCAAATTCTGTCAAATGCCTTTGAAAGTGCAACAGTTGTAATCATATCGGCGGCGGGATCCATGTCACTATCAAGGAAACATAGCGACCAGTTAAAACTCCTAAAGAAGCTGTTCAAACCGTCCCAATTGGCTTTTTCGTACTGCTAAACTATTCTTACGATACAGTGGTCTGACGAACCTAGAGGTGACCATATGTATGTTTACAATGTATTTATTAGGGTGGGAGCTGAGAAACTAGTCCACAGTGTTGGCGGAATTACTATCAATGTCGGGTACTCGTGTGGACTCGTTCACAAGCTTTATCGCAAATATCTCAACATATCTTCCTCGGGTCTAGCTAGGTCTAGCCTAGCGAAACCCACCAGAATTGTGTATATTAAAATTGCCCGCAATAACGATCTTTGTATGAGGATTAATGGAAATCATTCTTTGATGGAGTCAGAAAGCGCAGCAAACTTATTATAAGTAGAATTGTTGTCTAAATTGAATCTTTTATAAATGAAACAGTAGTGAATAGTTTGCCTACGGACGTTGAATTTTAACCACATGAAGAATAATCCCAGATTGGAACAGGGACCATAGTGTAGTTGAATTTGATAGGCTACATCGTATATGGTGACACCACGGTGAGAAAAGAGTAAAGGAATCAGGCTATATCCAATCCAGGAAGGCTCAAATCTGAGAAATCAGTGTTTTACCCAGTTTCAAAACAGCTGTCCTGTATTTACAGATGTGGACGTCCGCGGCAAAGAGATTTTTTCTCATTCCGCGAATGTTGCTCACGTCTACTCTAAGATTTCCTAACATTATAATAAACAAATACAAAATTAAAATTTCGATGCTTCTAAACAGAGCTGTGAAAGGAATCCAGAAAGACGTCCTTGAACCTCCATCCGTACACGCGGTCTGTAGATTGCGCCCTTTATGAAAAAAACATATTTTATTTTAAGCTCACTCTGGGTAGCAGAGGCAGTAGTACTACATAGTTACACGATTTCCCGATAGATGGCAGCTTATAGGCATTTATAGAAACCAAGCTGTAGAACTATCTGAACGTGGAGCTTACCAGTCCTTCCAGCCCTATGCTGGTCTTTGGGTAAAAGTCCATTTATGATTCATACTACCAAACACCATACCTTCCCGATGGTCTTAAACATATTCAAAGATCATCCAACTACGATGAATGCGTCTCTCAGCCGAGAGATTGATTCCAAGATTCCAAGATTGGAAGTGTTCTTGGAATCCATAATAAAATAAAAACGGTTTGCATAGATAGTTTTCGAAAATTAGACGGACCAGACTGATGGAGACATATAAACAAATTTGCTAGATTCAGTTTCAAAATATCAGGCTCGAAAAGTTTCATGACATTTTTCCAGACACTAACTAAGATCCTAAATAAATAGTCAAGAGGAATTGGAAAAAATAGAGAGTACCAAAAACGGCCACAGCCATTTTCACAACGGACACAGGATAGACAAAAGCATGAGTACAGTCAGTCCGACCGTTGGTAAAATTAGTTGTTGAGAGTCCACCACAGAATATGGCCTTTTGATTAATAGCCAATAAAAGAAGCAATAATACATATAAAGCAAATTTATGCTAAAATCGAAGCTTATTATTATTATTGCAAAGAGCTTAATATTCTTCAAGTACTTGGAGAATAGTCATAAGGCAAGACTCTCGTGTTATTGCGTCAGCGAACACTACAGAATTGCCGCGAAAAGGCTCGCTGTTAATCCCTGTATAAGCTAATCTCTCAGCAAATACCCTACCTTCTAGATTTAAGCATGAAGCAAATGCTAAGTGGGCAAGTAAAAGGTGAAATTCACAAAGACAAAACCTCTATAAACAGCATAATACTCTGGTGTACGATATGAATATACTTCGGTTAACTAAATGATATGTGTATATAACTATAGAGAAGAAGCGGGAGTAGTGACGAGGAAGTTTATGATTATGGTATACTTTGTATAACACTACCCAAACTTCTACAACCGAAAAAACAGGTTCCTTGAATTATTCAACAAATTGCCAAACGGCATCTAAAAGATGGTTTGTAAATGAAATGTAGAGTAGTCTCTGGGATACGATTTTTGGCACGATATTGGAAAAAATTCAATTCTGTTTTATCCTTACATACATACATCTTTTTTGCAATTTCTTAAGCTGCACCTAGTATTGCTAAAGCTATTGTAAAGCGTTCGTTAAAATTGAATACCTTTACGAGTATGCAGTTTTTACACGAAATTAAAACAGATAGTACTCACGGTCTTATCAAAACTGAGGTCACTTACCTGAAAAAAAAAAAAAAAATCAAAAATTAAACTCTTGTTCTATTTTAACTTTTCAAATAATAAATATAAGTACATATGTATAGTGGTCCTTAAAAGTAAAACAGATACAATATGCCTTTTATGCATATGTAGGAACCACAGACACTACATTCAACCCTGTCAGACACTCTAACAGTCTTGGTATACGTTTTACGCGTAGATTACATATTACAAACACTTCAGCACACAACGCTATCAGACTCAGAGAGTACAACTGCTGGATTGCGAAGCCCTACGGGCACAGTAATATCCTGGATTCTCAGGAGAATCGTATCGATGTCAACAGACTACATCATCCTACAATGAACGTTTCGACGGAAAACTCCCTATAAGAAAATAAAGTGCACGTCTGGGTCGTACGTACTTGCACCTTAATGCTATTAGTTTATAATCGTATAAGCACTGAAATTCAAGTTTTTTTTGTAAAAGTGGGCGTGGCTATATATGATGTTAAGGTAAATTATAGAGATTTTCAAAGCCTATGAATTATGTTTTAACAATTTTTTTCGATTTCTAGTAAAAATTTTGAAAAAGTAAAATTTTTTAAAAGTAGGCGTGGCAGTTCCAAAGCTTGGTATATTATAATTTTGCATTTAGCATATCCACCTCAGATATTGATTTTAAGCCCAATCGCTTTAGAAATAGACGAGAAACAGTCAATTTGTAAAATTACCGTTATACGCATTTTTCGTGCAAAACGTGGTATGCCATCTAATAGCAAATGCCCAAACTAACTCACATATAAAATTTTATCAAAATCGTTAGAGCCGTTTTCGACAAAATCCATTTTTAGTGAAATCGGCCTTAAGTAAACTACCCTTAATTTTGAGGTTAGAATGAAAATTCCAATTTCGCCTCTAGGGATCATCCCACAGACCCCAGATATGAAGTTTGAAGCAAATCCGTCCAGCCGTTTGGGCTGCAGTCGAATATACAGACAGACAGACAGACAGACAGACAGACAGACAGACGGACAGACAGACAGACAGACAGACAGACGGAATTGGCGGACCCACTTTTTTGGACTTCTCCATCATAGTAATGTCAAGTTTGATTAAAATATCGAGTTCGAAATTTTTCACGAAACCAATACTTGCCCTATAGGTATAGGTGCAAGTAAAAAATGGCAAGACGGACAGGTGATTAGGGATTTCGATCCAACAATCTTCACCGACGCGACGCATGGTTCAAAAATGGACTGTACCGACCACACAGTCCATTTTTAAACCAAGTTTTTCAAAATCCCTAAACATCTCCAAATCTTATAGACTTTCGAGACGCTCGCTGCCAGTGTTTTCATACACAAATATACTACCAACACAAAAAAATCGCTACATTCAGTAATAGCCAAGCTGCTATCAAAGTCATTGCCTCGGTAATCATATCATCCAATCTAGTATAAGAATGCCGAAAGGAGCTGCCCTCGCTAGATGGTCAATTTACGGCAGCCTTTGTCCGGGTTCCAGGTCACAGCAATATTGTTAACAACGAACAATATGAACTGGCCAGGCGAGGTTCAGCCCTCCACTGCTCACTTGGGATACTAGTTCACACCGCTAGAACCAATTAGGGCAAAGATCTCCTCAATCTTTCTTAGAAATTCCAAAACAAACAAATTAAAATATACATATGTAGATAAATATACTTAGGTGGCGCTACACTCCGGAGTGGATCTGGGTCTCAACCAACAAGTCTTTCCAGCCAGCTCGATCTTTAGCCAGCTGCCTCCACTGTCGCACACCAATTTAGTTGAGGTCCCTTTCCACCTGAGCGCACCGTCGTCTACTGTCTGAATTTATAGAGGATCCTAGGTAAACAAAGTCCTTAACTACCTCAAAGTTATATCTGTTGAAGATGACGTTCTGTCCGAGGCGTCGGTGCTGTATGTTCTTTTTTTGTTGACAGCATATACTTACTTTGTTTTGAACTCATCTTAGCCGCTCCCGTCTCAACGCTCACAAAAGCACTACTGACATCACGCTTTGTTCTTCCGATTATGTCAATATCATCGGCATGTGCGAGCAGTTGCACGGACTTTTGAAAGATTGTACCTCTGATGTTGGCATGTGAGTTCTGCACAATTCTTTCAAGAACGATGTTGAAGAAATCGCATGGCAGCGTGTCGTCCTATCTGAATCCTTTTCTGACATCAAAGGTCTCGGAGAGGTCTTTTCCGACCTTAATGGAGCAGCGTGCATTCTCCATCGTCATCCTACACAACCGAATGGCAGGAATGCCAAAACTAGACATTGCTCTATATAGCTCTTCTCTATAGATGCTGTCATAGATAGATATAGATATAGTATTAAGACAACCGCTCTAACAGATCAAACAGAAAGCACAAAGATAATGTCAGAATTACTGCGATAACCACGATACACTGCAATATAGCTAACGAAAAAACAACCATCATCCATTACATGTGCATTCTCCAGCATTAGCCAGGACTAGACAACAATCATTACGCAAATCCTTCGTTAATTCACTAGAGGAGACCTCGGGTAAGAACATTACTGAACTAATCGTCTTTTTAAACTCCACAGGTTGGCTCTAGATTCCCCTCACCAGCACACATCCAAATCCAGGTCATATGAGTCGTAGTATAAAAACGGCACAACTGTGCTAATTGAGTTCTGTGGTTCTGTTATCAGCACTTCCACTTGCCTAGCAAAGTACACTTTTTAACTGTACGACGGTTCTGACTTTGAATGTGAAATAAAAAATAAAATTCCATAGATTATGTTCAAGAGCTAGGAAATATGAGCGCAG
This sequence comes from Xylota sylvarum, assembly GCA_905220385.1. Classification (NCBI taxonomy): domain Eukaryota; kingdom Metazoa; phylum Arthropoda; class Insecta; order Diptera; family Syrphidae; genus Xylota; species Xylota sylvarum. The sequence continues at coordinate 41,680,041 of LR999959.1, forward strand.
AGACATACATAAGTACACAATTAAATTATGTATGGTCTTACCCAGAGCCGAAAAAAGTCTCCGTATCATTCATCATTATCATTTATTATTTCCAGTCAATGTAAACAGAGCAAATTAAAAAAAAAAAATACTTGTTTATAAAAGTCTAGCAATTCACCTTTATGATTATAAAATTTGCAACAATAGCGGCAATGATCATACTGATCCCAAAAGTCATAAAAAACACCAAAATAGTCTCCGCATGCAGTACACCCTTTCAATGACCAAAAATACATTCGTCCTGCTGTATAACGCAGAAATTGTAGTAAGTAGTAATATACATATATGTGTATGTACATACTTCAAGTGAAACAACTTTCCTCTGATGTTGAAAATAGTGCTTATTTTGTGAAGCAGTTTAAAAAGTATCTTTTTTTTCAAGTTGGTATTTTATTCTGCTGTAGTACAACCTGTATTGGGAAGATTGAGGTATCTTAACATATTTTTGGTATATAATATTTCCAGTTTTATTTAATAAATTATCTTTTTAAAAAATCAGGTTGCATTTCTGGTGTAATTTAAGGGTTAGTCCACACTCCGACGCAAGACGCTCCCATTCCTGCACTAAACTTTCTCTTGTTCTTATGATGTGCGTAAGTACTTTTTGGTAGCCTTTCTTCCTCTTTTGCATCTTTAATGTGTTTAAAAACATAGGGGGCCTGCCCGTTTCTAAGTGTAGCATATACTAGGCAATCTAAAAACCCGCTTGAGAAAGTATCGAAGGAACTTCTCAACGGCTATGAAAGAACAGTATCCCCACACCTGGGCTCCATATTAAGTATCGAGACTGCAGTTGATCGGAATAATTTTTGTTTTGCACTATGGTTTACATATTATTATTGATATATTTACCCGAGACTGAACAGATTGCGCGTTTAGCTTCAGACAATTTGATTTGAAGATGTTTATTCATGTTACGTTAGGCGTGATCCTAACGTCTACTTTTCACTTCGACAGTAGCTCCCACCACTATTTCTAAGTATTATCATCTTCGAATCTGCTAGATTTACAGATAAATTTCAAGATTTGCAGTAATAATCAAGTCCGTTTATCATTAGTTACATGGCGTTAACAGTATCTGAGAGGAAGACAATGTCATCTGCAAACATCAGAGCGGAAATTTTTGTTCGGTTTAAGTCAATCCCACCTTTAATTGTGTCGGTTATGTCGTTTATATACAATATGAATAGTAACGTATTAAACAAACATCTTTGCTTCACACATATTGTAGTCCCAAAACCTTCGGGCAAGTACTTTCCATCCCAAACGAAAGTAATATTATTTCCATACAGTGCTCTTCAATATTGTTTCTTTGGTATTCGGTGATTTTTTTGTCTTTTATAGCAGTAATTTCTGAAATTTTCAAAGTATAAACTAAAACCTGGCATTTATACGGAGACTTTTTACCACCGGGTCCTAAGTCCACAAAAAAGTGTGAGGTCCTATGTCTCACCTAACCTAAGGAGCAAAGAAGCGGAGCGAACAGTGAAATAATTTTGTTTTATCATCTTCCCAAAAATTGTGGACTTATGTCCCAATTTTGACAAAAAAAATCTAGACTTACATATGTCCCGAGAAGTGGGACATACATAAGTTCATAATTTGATTGATTTGTTCCGTTGAGCTACATATGTCCCTGTGCCAAAAATATGTACCTACATAGTTCGATCTAAAAGTTAAAGTATAATGATATGGCCAATTTCGACGAATTCACAAAGAACTCCACCCGCACTTTCTAACTACCCAATTTTTGGGTGAAAATTATGCATAGTCGTACGACGGTACTTTAAACATCAGTTCACCACTTTTATATTCCCATATAATTTTTTTTTTTTTAAATCAATTCTACTTTTCATCCAAGTGGAACCACACGAAGAACAAATGTAAGCACATGTTCGTGATATACATACGTCCAGGTACCAATCATAATCGACTAGTGTTTGGCAAGTGGTCTTGCTTGCAGGCGTTTTTGTCCCAATTACAATAGAAAACAATAACTTGGTCAAGCACTCCAATGCCTACCTACATATTTTTAATTTAAAACTTAAACAAAACAAGGTGCTTAGTATATTACTACCTACCTACTAGTAAACTGGATAGACTTCGGTAAAAGGTCCTCAATCTGAAAAGCCATTTAAGCCTGGAGTGAATACTTTTATTTGAATTTTATGTGTCTATCTAGCTATAAACAAACTTTCTCCCAAATGACAACACTTATTATCACTTTTGCAGTTCGATGCAAATTGCGCATCGTTCAACCAGTAAGTAGTATTATACGACAGCCAGCAACTCCGTAATAAACATAAAGGAAATAATCATCAAATTATGAAAATATATAAATGATACATTTTTTAATCATTATTTCTTCGAAAATACCTCCTGTAATCCGATATTTATTACTCTGCCAATCCTAGGCAGCTAAAGTAACCCATTACTCTGCATCCGTTCAGTACAGATTATGAACCTACATGCACAATGGTTGGCTTATCTCCCATCCAGTGGTTAGCTACAAATCTAAGCTCATTAAACGAACAAATATGCGGACGTAATTTGAAAATCGATCCACTGAGATACTGGCGAATTTTCAGGCCACTGACCGCTACGACTGACGGGAGTCGGACATTCCTGTGCAATGAGTACGCAGAGTGGCGCAAGTACACGACGACGGAGAACGAATGAGCTTACTATATACTTGCAGCTAGAAACCTGATTTGAAAAATTCCATTTAATTTAGAAACAGACGGCCAAGGAACCGCCATTCAGTCGGGTGCAGGTTCATAAAGGCTTAAACAGGGCCGCTAACATACGCACGTCATTCCGCGAAACGAACCTCTGATTCATCTGGCACAGAAATTTGCGTAGGTTTCTTTTAAAATTATTTAGCAAAGCATCTGTTTTTTTTTTTTGTATGCCCGCATAGCATGCTCATTGATCGTTCGGTATTTAATGAAGCAGACTCTAAAACGAGATTAAAGTGACACCAATCCGATGTTGCGAAATCTCCCAACGGCACCCAGTGTCCAAATACAGTACCGCCACGCTAGCTCACCCGAGTGCGAAGACCCAAGTGGGCGATCGGGTTTTTGTCCCGCACCAAGGCAGTCGCTGTTCACACACGACTGTGTGTATATATCAATCATCTAATGGAGTTCGCTTTCCTCTTTGGCCATAAAACCAAAAGCCTGTGCTAATCTGAGGCTAAGGCGCGTGCGCACCTCTATTCATATTGCAATATGGAAATATGCATACATACATAGATACATACTTGTATATCTCAATTTTTTTGCATTGTATCTTAATCTGTTTAAATTAGCGAATGATTTGTGGAATAGATTGAAATAATTTAAATGTGTAGATAATAAGTTTTTGGTTTTAAAATTTTGGCATGCAAATTAGAATAGGCAATGTTAATATGGGTGTAAAGAACTCTTAATTTATACAAGAATCCAAAAACCAAATTCGATACACTGCTGACACGTTTTTTTTGTTATGTCACCCACTCATCGCAATGCATTCGCAGAAAGCGAAAGGTGAAACCTTAAGTAACTGTGATATCAGATACTTGAGTGAGTCTAGATCTCAGGTATTACATAAAAGGTATACAATTCTCTTCTCAGCATGTGAATGCAAGAACTGTGATTGAATGCACCAGCCATAATTTAAATTAACCAAGTATGCATTTACTGGTAAGGAAAATTCTATACTCCGTGACGTAAAGAAGTTGGTGAGTGATTAAATGGTGATATCTTAGTTGTTTAAAAGGTAAATAAAAACAAAGAAGGGGTGCCAAGGCATGAAACTAGTACACGAAAGCAGAAATCTGCTGTCTAAAAGGGATTACATCATGTATTATGTTAATATCCATTATATACTTCTTTGTATATATTGACAGTTAGATTTTACATCCTTGAGAGAGACTGAGGTCCCTGTAATTAGTGGAGTTGAGGTGATCTGCTTTCTTGTAGATCAGTCAAATAATGCTGAGACGCTTTGAATAGTTCGGCCGGTAAGCCGTCAGCTTTAATAGCCTTTTTTGAATATCAGTTGGCATAGTGTTGTCCTGACTTCATTTTCGTCAGATGAACGGTAGCCAAAGGGTAGTGATGCGAATATATGAAAACACAAGCTTTCTCACGTTATCCTGTCACTATCAATTCCTACTCTCCACCTACACGTTGGTGGCTGCTAGATGCCTAGTACCTCGACTGGACTAATAACCAACCCCTTCGGAATGTCGTTGATCACAGCGGACAAGAGTGGGGGAGTAGTAGTTTCTCACTAAACTCTTCCACTTGCTCTAGGCGGCAGCTGACGAATTCCCTAGATAGAATCAACGGCGGCATCTACAGTTCCAGTCAGGCTGAAAGATAAGTGTTATCCCTATATAAGCTACTTCGACATATTTGAATCAAGTCTATAGGAATCTTCAATACTGAGCCAGGGTGTTGGAAAAGAGATTGTGGCGGATGAACACATAATAAGCCAACGGCAGCGCTCATATCCCCCGACTCCCGAAAACCCAGTGGTTCAATCCTAGAAGTTCAAACGGAACTGGTCCTCCAGGTTGAGGGTTGTGCGTCGGGGTACCTTCGCTACCACGGAAAAACTAGTAGTTCTGAAACAACTGCAAACCTCGGACTGTTGATGGTCCTGCAAAACGAAAAAAGGACAACGACGTTCAGACTTGCACGTGAAATGTTCGAACCATGAACAGGCCGCGTGCAGTCGAACAAAGCAGATATCACCGCCATCCAGGAAGTGCGGTGGGATTGAGCGGGCAAAAAAAGGATGAAAAACTGTGACATATACTCCGGTGATTATTACTACAGAGGTCAAAAGCAGCGTCTAATTTGTTTGTTATCGGCAGACTGCGGCATGAAATCTTAAGTTTGTGACACGTCTGTGAACGCCTTATAAAAATCCGCATCAAGACTACATTCGTCAAAATCACCCTGATATGCGCTCATGCCCCCACAGAGGAAAGAGATAATGCTACCAAAGAGTGCTTCTACAAATTCTCGACAAGACATGTGTATGTATGAACAATGTATGAACAATGTCCCAAGTAACTCCTGAAACAATGTTAGGAAGTTTCACCAAATGGCAAAAAGAACGTGTCAAGGGGCCACAAGACCCGAACAGAGACATGTAGAGATGAACAAAAAACCTTGTAGTTGAGTCACAGTCGATGCTGAGAGGGGGGATGATTTGGTGGAGAGCATATACCAACTCATTTACAGCATCATTTACCCAATCTACAAGAAAGGAGATCGTCAGTCTCCGTAACATTGCATACAAGATCCTGTCGGCCGTACTGTGTGAGCGTCTGAAACCATTTTTCAACGAGCTGATGGGTACCTATCATATATTCATACTACGGAAGATCCTGGAGAAAACCCAAGAAGTCCAGATCGATACTCACCATCTTGGGGGTGACCAGCAATTACGAGGATGGCTGTTTCTGAAAATGTTCGGTAGAAGCTTGCTTGGCCAAGGGCTCCACGTCTCTGTACTCCGGCCATTTGCTTTCTGTACTTTTGCTGTCTGAGTGCGTCAGCCCAAATCTCACAGCCATACAGGAGAATGGAATGAATGACCAAGATCAAGAATTTCGTTTGTTTACCCATGGGCCAAGAATGTTCGCCATCAGCCTGGTGAGTGATGCATTGAACTGTGCAGCTCTTTCTGATGCGGATTTGATCGGTTTCCAGAAGTTTAGTTTGGGGTCAAGAGCCATTTCCAAATACTTTACTGCTTTTCCGTTGAGAACAACCACTGAGCATATATAAAAATCGATGATCTTTGGTATTTGTCTCTTAGTCAAGAGGACTATCTTCGTCTTCTCTGCCGTTAAACTAAGTCCATGGTCTTCCATTCAGGTGTTCATGCATCTCAAGACCTGTTTCAGTCTTCTCTGTGCATCTTCAGTGGTTCTTGCATAATCACCGCGGAGATGTCATCTGCATACCTCACTAGATTCGACGCAAAAACTGCAAACTGCTATAGATCTAATAATCAGCTGGACTCAAAGATGGCGAATAAAATTTAATTCGAGAAAATCTGTACATATCGACTTCACATATACATATGTACATGAGTCAGTCTCGTACTCCACTATAGCAGCTACAGTATCTGCTTCTCGGATAAGCCACCTGAACTCTGTTCTGCTGCTGTGAGTCGCAACTTGAGCATTTTTTGTAGGAGTTTGGCGGTCGTTTCCAGCATACACAATGATCTGTACGCCGATGGGGTGTCCGGGTCTCCTTTTCCTTTGCTGATGTGTCCCAGCCAATGTGTCTTCCAACTCTTGTGAAGAATCTTACTTTGAAGGCAGAACTGAGGCTTAGTTCAAGCTATCACCCTCAGCACTTTTGCTGGAATACTGTCAGGTCCAGACATTTTTTGTTCTTCAAAGTTTTTAATGCTAATATCAGCTCCTAAGTAGGAAACTAGTGGCAACATTAGGATTATCTCTAATGCGGTTTGTTTTACCCGGCCCCTAGAACTATTCCCACAGCGTAATGAAGAATATGGTGTTTTCAACTAATATAAAGTGAAGATATCTATGTATATAGGATTTTAAATCCTAGAAGCTAGGGAAAGTTTACGGCCTAGCTACCGAACTAGGCATTATGCCAAGAGATAGTTAGTTACAAGTAGTCCTGATTTAAACCTCTGCCTCATTTTGCCGATTCTAAAATATTAACTGTCTGAACTTAACTACAAATAGATGAGTTTCATCCACTGTGAACCGTAAAACCATTCGTCAAACTTATTGGTCTATGTCAGCGAATTTTTAGGCCTCGAAATGGATGGTCGTCTAACAAAAATTACATTGTTACAGATCTTGAGGCAATCCAAGAAAATTCCATACTAATGGAAAACGCTAACCGAGTCCGTTGATATCAAAAATTAATTTAGACTATCTTGCAATTTTTGTAACACTACACTAGAAAAGATAACACTAAGCTCGTAGCTGAACACAGCAAGTTTACTTGCATACGATAATGACATTCCGTAAGTCAAGGAATCGGCAATAGAATGAGGGCAAAAGAACATTTTACACTAAAACTGAAGGATTGCGTCAGACGAGGCTCCCCTGTGGGAAAATCCAAAAAACTAGGAATTATTAATCCCGGTCGTCACACACAACTAGGGCCCCCTATTTTCCATTTCTAGTACTCCAGGCTTTAGCGCCATCTACCATTAAATAAATTCCCGGATCTTTATACACCTCATACGAGTATATTATTCACAGCTCCAGTGCAAGTGTCTTTATCGGCAAAAATCTCTGTTATGTTAATCTTCTTATTCTAATGCAAACACCCACTGGATTTGTAACATACCTCCTTACAAGTAAAACAGAGAACACACCACGCAAACTCTAATCCGACCCATATTACTATTTTTATTATTACAACCATTATAGGAATTAGAAAGGATTAATATTGATTACTGATTGCGTAGTACATTCACACTGCATTAAGTGGGCTTATGAGTAATCATATTTCGCCTGCCATATGACATCCTCATATCAAATCATCTTGCTACAATCTATCTACAATACTTGACCGCACGAATTAATTGCTATTTGTGGCCCATTTAAATTATTACACAAGCCAGCAATAAGCGATTATAATGTACTTAACGGATGTCCACACGATGAGAACTGGAATATGTTTCTGAGGACACCACATGCTGGTAAATTGGAATTGGGAATCGAAAGGATTGCGGTGCAGTGTGTGTACAGCCAATACAGAGGCCAACCGCAAAAGTGTATATTAATATTTAATGTGCATAATACTAGATTGAGAGTCAATATAGCACACAAAAGCGATAAAGAATCCTACTGCATTGCAGAAGTGTTTCCATTGATTTGTATATTTGTCTGTTCTGCCATCGGTTTAGCTAAACACATACATACATAGGCATGTAGATAAAGTATCTAATGGCCGCAAGAACCTATGGCAATAATTTATATGCATAGTTTGTCGTGCCGTAGCGACCTATAAGTAGAATAGAATTTTAAAATTTTCTACCGAAGCTTTGTACATATGACGTGTACAGGGAGCTATTTAATTAAATTCGATTGGTTCGCATTTAATATGCCACGCCGCCATGGCAAATTACAAATTTGCCTTTGTGGACCATATTTTGGATTTGCCTTTCGATTAAACAGTGCTTAGGTAGGTCAAAATAGTTATTCAGTCCGTTAGCTGAATTGTATACAATTTTAATTTATGTTAAATACATTTGTACGAGAATTAAATTGAATTTTAATCAAGGGAATGGACGCGTGTTAATGATTACTATGGTGATTATTTGGATTTTAGTGGAACTTCTGCGGAGTACCATATTAGGAATACAAATGGATGTAGACCAATTTGAGTTGTGTAACGGACAGTTCTGTGATTCAATGCAATGCACATCGATTAAGCACAGTATTTATTAAATAGACATTCTGCATCGCTGCGTGAAGTGCTAACGAGAACTGACAGCTGATAGTGAACGACTTGCAGAAATGTAAGTTAGCTGCGAATACCCAATAAGCAGCCCCCCACCAAGAGCGGCAGAGGAGAGCATGGCTATAAAGGCTACTGGAATCCTGTGACAAGACGAGTAAGCACCGTCTTCAAATAAGTGCTCCCTACCCGTGGAGTGGCTACGAGGGATACAGATTGACTTAAATGACGAGATCCAGAAGTACCCGCCACAACTAGGGACACAAATACAAAAACAAATTACAAAATTCTGGCGCTACAGGTTCATGGGACCCAGCGCCTAGCTTGTCACAACCACTTGTTTTGTGCGTGTGTTATTGTAGGCGAACAACTCTACTGTACCATTCGTATGGTATGATATAATTTGCCTCTTATTTGCGGTACTTATGCACTTCGCTAACGTATCTGACCCGATCGAATGATCTACCCGAAAATCTTCCCCTATTTATACACATACATACACATCTCTGTTCCCAATTTGCCTACATAAATTAAATTGTCTAACTTGTTTTTTTAGTCAGTCAGTCAGTCAGTGAGTTAACGCTGAGCAATAAACTCTGGATGATTACAAGTGTTTTGTTTTTTTTACTTCTCTTCTGACTCCCCTTACTACAGTTTTTTTTCAGAAGTGGGATAGTGTTCCCGTTGCCAGACATTTAGCGGGAGCAGTGCATGAGTTTTTTTTCTGTGTAATTCTGCGGGAATTCTATGAGCAAGTGTCTTTTCCGTTGCGGTTGATAAGCGTAAATAATGTTCAAAGAGTGGGAAGAGTTTTTGGATTCGGCAACCGCCGTCGTTCTTAAGGATATTCTACGAACATTAAAACTCCAGACCAAAGAAACCAAGGCAGAATTGAAAATCTGCATTGAAGAAGCAGTGATAGAATTCACTACTCAGATTAATAAGCGACAACACGCCGACTGTCGAAGTCAACGATTCTACACCACAAAGTGAACAACAGACCGCTGAGGAGAGTGAACCACAAGGTGCAGAAGAGGATGTGCTTGATGAAGAGTTGTCAAAATTAAGAAGGATTTATAAGAAGAGGGAGGAAATCATGAGGCTCAAGCAACAACTTCACGAAATGCAGCTGATGGAAGGTAAACTAGGTACAGTTTCGTCCACAACCTACAACTTCAGAGATATCGAAGATTCTGTTCCGGCGTTCAGCGGTGATGATAATTTCCCGATTCAGCGTTGGATAGAACAGTTCGAAGAATGTTCCGCGATTGTAGATTTGGACGATAAAACCAAGTTCATGTATGGAAAAAGGCTTCTCACAGGTACGGCAAAATTGTTTCTTAGAACTATTAATCCTAAAAGCTGGCATGAGCTCAAAATTGCTTTAACCGCTGAATTTCGGAAAGTAGTTACAAAAGTCGATGTCTATGAAGATCTACGCAGTAGAAAGAAATTTCGAGACGAAACCATGCAGCAGTATGTTCTGTCTATGCAGGAGATAGCTTCGCATGGTGTAATCGAAGAAGAGGATCTTACGCAGTTCATAATTAAAGGCATTTCTGACTCTGAAGTCAGCAAAACGATTTTATACAGTGCAAATGACATGTATGAACTAAAAATTGCACTACGGAAATACTAAAACACAATTCTCGTGATAGTTATCAGCACAAATTTACAAAAGGTGTACCATCTCATTCGTTTAGCCGTCCCAAATCTTACAACAAATCAAAGAAGATAGATGGAAGCGATGTATCATTGGATAATCGAGAAAAATACGTCAAATTTGAAAAGAAATCTGTCAATTGTTTTAAGTGTGGAGAACAGGGTCACATATCTACCAATTGTAACAGCAAGAAGCCGGTAATGACACTCCAACCATTTGCTTGTGATACTGTTCCACCAGTTATGGAAGAAGCGATTTTTTTTGAATGATTTTGATGTGAACATAAACTACCAGTTCATCGGCGATCATATGGTGAGTTCAACGACGTTGTTGACTCTGATCGACCCCGGCAGCCCCATAAGTTTTGTTCAGGAGCAATTCATACCACCATCAATAATACAGAGACCAAACCCAAAAGGCCATAACTACTGTGGTGTAAACAGTACCATGTGTTGGGAAATATAAGTAGCAATGTTTTGTATCATGATATTCTTATTAATTTAGAAATTTTAATTCTGAAAAATTTTTCAATGGCTTATCCTATCATTCTAGGCAGAGACTTCATTGGGAAAGTAGGTTTGGTGTTGCAGAAGCTTGTTAAATCTGAATATTAATAGTTGTGTATCGGAAACAGTTAAAAGCGATCTCGTAGATATAGTTAGACCAGCTTATTTACTCCTCAATAGTAAAGTATTTAGACCTCGTAGTGATTTTCAAATGAGAATTACTTAATCTAAAGAAATTCCATTTAATTTTCCTGCAAGAAGATTACCACATGCGCATAAGCTAGAGTTGCAACGTATTTTAGACGATTTACTCGATAAAGGCATTATTCGCGAATCGCAATCTGAATACGCGTCCCCAATCGTTCTTATCTAAAAGAAGAACAAAGAGCTCAGGCCCTGTGTTGATTATCGGGGGCTAAACAGAATTACGTTGCGAGATAACTATCCCTTGCCTTTAATAGAGGATCACCTTGATCGTCTGAAGAATGAAAATATTTTACAACTCTAGACTTAAAACATACAGAAAAGCTACAATCCATCTGGAACGGATCGTCTGATACCCTATCCTCCTCTCTATAAAGTGGGCGTGGCCAAATTGCATTTCGTACTCAAATATGGCTATAACATCGAACGTTTCAGGATGTTACATGTAAAATTTTATCAAAATCGGTTTTTTGATGAAAACGCCCTCAAAAACTAGACGTGGCCAAAACCTAAATATTTGGACTTAACAAAATTTTTCGGTTTCATATAATTTAGTGAAGTTATAAAAAAGTAGGCGTGGCAGTGGGCGGATGTAAAAAAATTTTACACTTGTACTGTCTCTTTTCGTCAGAAGCCCAGATATGAAATTTCAGCGTCCTAGTTAAAAATTTAAGGCCCAAAAATCGGTTTTATGATGAAAACGCCCCCAAAAAGTGGGCGTGGCCAAAACTTTTGTATGAGTGGATTGTAGGGAGTCTAAAGGCATAAATATTTGGTCTTAACAAAATTTTTCGGTTTCATATAATTTAATGAAGTTATCAAAAAGTGGGCGTGGCAGTGGGCGGATTTCAAAAATTTTTACACTTGTACTGTATCTTTTTCTCAGAAGCCCAGATATGAAATTTCATTGTCCTAGCTCAAAATTTAAGGCCCAAAAAGCGGTGACATACGGACGGACGGACGGACGGACGGACGAACGGTCAGCGCTCAATCGATTTCGCTATTGATGCTGATCACGAATATATATACTTTATAGGGTCTATCTCGATTATTTCTCTATGTTACAAACTATGTGTCAAACTTAATATACCCTTAGGATAGGGTATAAAAATGGTTTTCATCACGTGGCAATTGCTGAGGATTCCATTAAGTATACATCTTTGATAACACATCTAGGTCAAGATGAATACCTGCGAATGCCTTTCGGACTTAAAAATGCGCCATCGGTATTTGAGAGATATATGAAGCATGTATTTGGTAATCTCATCCAAAAGGGAAAACTTCTTACATGTTTAGATGATATACTTATTGCTACTCATACTATTGAAGAAAATCTTTTAATTTTGAAAGAAGTAGTAGTAGAACTAGAATCGTTTGAATCGTTAAAAGAGAAGCTAATAGCCTCTCCTGTCTTGTCTATATATAGCCCACATAGTATCACAGAATTACATTGTGATGCAAGCAGCAGGTTAGAACCCATCTGGCTTTGGCACAAATCCCCATAAAGGCTTGTGTGTGATACTTAGGCGACTACGCATCCGAACATTGATAACGACTTGAGCGTAGACCAACTCGAAATGATTACAACCAAAGGAGTACCCCTTTCTTAGGAGTTCCAGAATGTATAGGTTACCGAGAATCCAGGCAGAAGTTCAAACCACTCAAGCACCTGCTAACACACCAAAGTGTGAAGTGAGAAATGTGGAATGAGACAACCCACCAGTTATCTGTCTTTAGGAAAACAGATGGTGTATATGATGGAGGATAGGAGAAGGCGTTTCATCCACCATCCCATGAGATATGGTATTGATAGCATCAAAGCGCTCTATGAGCTGTCTTCAATCGAAATGCATAACGACAGAGTGAAGTGAGGAGTGAGTGAGGAAGAACAATGCCTCCCAGACATCGCCTTGGCTGAAACCGGAGCAGGACGCAAAAAGGAAACCGGAGCTAATTGCCGAAACCTCGAGCTCCAGAAAGCACCGCAGGAAAAATCAAGAAACAAGAACCCCGATAAGGTCCCAAAAGAACAGCAGCCAAACATCGAAAATTGGCCAAGAGTAGTTAGATAACACCATAACGAGAGAGCCAAGAAGAAAGAGGATAAAAAAGAGCTTTCCAAAGGTAAAATCGACAGTAAGAAGAGAGGTTGAGAGAGCAGCAAGACCCGGAGAAAACGCAAAAGGCCTGATGCCATCGTAATCGCGAAAACTGGAAAAACATTCTACGCAAACATCTTAAAAGATGAGAGCGAACCCTGAACTTAAGAAGCTTGGGGAAAACGTTAACAGATTAGGAAGACAGCCAAGGGTGAACTGCTTATATTGCTCAAGAGAGGAAGCGATGGACAGACCACGAAATTCAAGAAAGATTAGAAGCGAATGTAAAAACGGTGTGGCAACGTTTGAAGTTCGCGAGAGAGATCTGCACGGCTATAGCAAACCAAATCACTACAGCAGCGAGCACCACAAAATCATCGTTACAGGACGCTGAAAGATAGGATGGGTTAGATACAGAGTGCGCGAGAGTTACACAGCAACACTATCAACACAACAACACAAACAGGTTTGCCGCTGTTGCCATCCATATGTACATATCGATGTACAAAGAAGCCGTTGCTCATCTGGTTCATCATCGTGATGAAGTTCGAAAAACCACGAATTAAAATCTACGATCTGATCTTTGGAACGACGCTTCGTCAATATCATCATTGCAAAAAGAATAGAAATACTTACTAACAATTAACTAACCGTTGTATAAATATAATTAATTACATTAACCCTCAATCAAATAAGGGAATAAAATTGTATTAATGAGTAAAACTGACCGTCGTATTTTCACTTAAAGAAGGAATTGAGTTTTGTTATAACCGCATCGAGATGCTTCAATTTCCTGAAGTATGGACACATTGCTGGACACTACGAAAATGAAGTATATCGGACAGGAATATGTCTAAAAGGGACATACTCCCAAAAACTGCACAGAAGACCTAAAATGTGCTATAAGCGACCCGGGATGTAAAGGTGGAAACAACCACGCCACCGGGGATTTCAGATACCCCGCATACAAAAATACGATACGAGAACTGGTATCGCAATGAACTGCATGCAGATAAACCTTAACCACTGTGAAGCCGCACAGGATCTGCATATACAAACAATAAAAGAAAAAATAGTAGTATCTAGCCCTTATATGCGAGCGTTATAAAACCTTCCGCGCCAATTCAAAATCAGTAGATGACTTCACCAAGAAAGCAGCGATATGAACATGCTCAAACTACAGTATATTTGAGACAATAAACACAAGACTATTTTAATATCATGAAGGCGACAGCACCGAGCAAGGCAAAGACGAAGAGAAGACTCCGAAGAGATACGGGAAGAATTCCTATGAAAAAGAAAATAATTTCGGAAACTCAGGAAAAAGAGTAAAACCGAATCGTTAAGAGAAGACCTCCAACATGGCCTGTGGAAAAGCGCCTACAAGATAGGTATAGACAAACTTAAAAGCGGCGCGGCAGCTGCACCAACATGCCAGATCAAGATGAATATCATAGTCAGCGGCCTTTTCCCAAGGAATACTAGCGTGCACCTTTCCCCCATAATAATAGATGTTACGGAAACAATACCACCCGTCACAACTGCAGAAGTGATGGAAGCAGCGGGCTCAATAAAGAGTAATTGGGCTCCCGGAATCCCAAACTTCGTCCTGTAGGAAGCTATCAAAACTAAACCAGACGTATTTGAAACCTCTATACAACGTGCCTGACGGAAGAAAAGTTCCATCTGCAATGGAAACGACAGAGGCTGGTATTAATCACAAAAGATGACAAGCAAGAGCAGAGCAACACCAAAGTTTTTCCACGATCGTACTTTTCGCTAACGTCTGACAAACATCGAAAAATATAACTGTAATGAGAAAGTTTAAAAAAAAATTACCTTCATAAGCGAAGAATTCAACACGCACAACACGAATGATTGTCCAATTAATCAGTGACCACATCTTGTCGGGTTTTAAAATGAATCACCTTTGAGACATAAACCAAAAACAAGGACTCAAAATAGACTGGAAAACTAAAACTGTAGATAAGGACATTTTTATCCAAACACTCGAAGACCTGGTAAAACCCACAATCAAACACAAACAAAGTGCGCCACTAACAAAATATGTAGAGACTGTGTGTGATGTATGAATAGTTTTTACGTTTTAAAGCATTGGTACAAAAAAAGCCTCAAAGTAGCAGCAGCTTCTCTGAGCTGTATGCAGCGTTGAGAAAGCGATAAAAACTGTCAAATCTTATTATGTTCTTACTGAACTGTTATCAACGCTTGCAATAAGTACTACGAGAACGAAGTATTTCCAAAACATTGCGAGAAAAAAATTTTGTTGATTATAATACAATTTCTGTGTATAAGAAGATACCTAGAAGTATTAATTACGAAGAACTAGAGAAGGGTAAAACAATTTAAAAGGCAATCGAGGAACCCCTAAGACTAATAAAACCTTGCAGGAAATGTCAACCCAAAAAGATTCAAGGCTAAACAAAAATCAGATCTGTGGTTAAAAAACCGTAAGAACTCTAAACCTAGAAAACATTAGATTATGGAGATTTAACAATGGAATCGAAGAGTTTTCGGACCACATCGCAAGGAACTGTGTAGTAGCAGAGTTGTATTGGTTCGAATCCGGGCAGAATACCAAACAACATCCGCCAAACCGTGTGAGATAGACGAATGAAATCTTAATTTCTCCTAACACTGCACTATAGAAGGGAATCTGCATGGTACATAGTACAATGGTCCAAATCCGAGTCCGTGTGCTTTGGAAATTTATACAACAATTATATTATTCTACACCAACTAAATTATACTTGAGAAAGACATTATCCATACATACATATGTACATAATCGTATGTATGAAGTATAAACCAGAATATTGAGTTAACCAGTGTGTCCTACGTGATCTCATTTCCGGTTAGAATAACCAATGATTAATTCACATTTTTTCCGAACACAGTTTGGAACCATACATAACTTCACTGGAATTGGTATAAAATATGTTTTCGTTTGTGATTTATGCAACTTTGAAGCAGATCAAAGGATGACGTCATTATCGCCAACATTATCTTGAAATTTTTGGCATGATTAAGCAAACTTCGATGACTTTTAAATGACTCATTTTGCATAAAAAGAAAAAGGCCACTGACTTGTGATACCGTTTATTAAGATTGTTTTATTTTTCTCTCTTATTCCGTTGATCGCATCTTTTAATCTTGAGGTGAATGCAAAATTAATTCTATCGCAAATGTCGCGTTCAAATATCATTCGCGAGTGTCGTGGAATGAATACTTCTTTGACATTTTGCACATAAAATGGTCGATTGTGCGGTCGCAAAGTGTTGTTCTCTCCCTCTATCCCTCTCTGGTGAATTATCAAACGATTGAGTTAGCTGCGCGTGCGCACGTAATCTTCTCTTCAGCGGGATAGCTTTTGCAAGGTCGCTGCTAATGTAACGCAGCCTTTACACACTCTAAGTGCTGTGCGGTGATGTGGCATCGAAAATAAAAGTAAACGACATTTCATTAGCATTTGAAATTCAATCCTTTACATCATTATTATTCTGCATTCAAGTCGCACGTCGTTGTGGAATCGAATTTGGTTCTCGGTTTTAGATTTGAATACAGAATGACAATTCGCTTATTGTTCGCTTAGCGAAATCAAAGGGTATCTGACTGAAGATCCCGTAGTGATTTGAATATAAATTTAAATTCTTTTATTTCTATTTCTGGTATAAATAACAAAAAGATGAACCAAGGCAATAACGAGACAAATGGTGATGAGAGAATGATAATATTCCACAAAAATAGACAAATTATTCTATGACAGCAATCATTTTTTTTGTGTTTTGTGATTTAAAACATCTCAATCTCAGAGTTGTGAGTTCCGTGAATATATAAAAATATTATTAATTGAGTCAACTAAAGCCAACAAAAATAGGATTTTGAATTTTTTAAAACGAACAGCATAATTGCGTATTAAGGAAGATACACATCATTTGTATATATCATTTGTATATACTTCCATATGTGTGTAAGTGTGTTTGCATATAAATATATGTACCTATAACCTAATATCCATTGCAAGTTGAATACAACAGTCCTATTAGAATACAGAAAGGAGCAAACATAAATAGATATAGGTTTTAGGTTTTTAGGTTTTAGTTTGCAAGTAGACCAATAAACGTCCATTGTGATGCCATGGATTTGCACTATTTGACTACCAGGGACTAATTTAAACCAACCGGAGGTTTTGGTAAAGCGAAGGAGGCTTGTGACGCCTACTGACGCCAGGTTGTCAAAGAAGTGAGCTGCTAGATGGACTAGTCTTTTTTGGGACAGACCTGCGCTCGTACATAGGAGGTGGAGAATGGGTTCTTCCTCCACAGTTGGTTTTGCTAAAAGCGTTCAGCATTAGTAAGAGTTTGCAAGCAGTGGGGGGCATACCCAGGTTCCGCCACTTCGGCCGGATCCTATGGGTTGTACCCTATTTGACGAGCTCGTCACACTTGCAATTTCCTGAAATGTATGTGGCCTGGCACCCCGCATGGGTGAATGTTGAACTCCTCAGTCATCTCCAAAAGAGACAAACGGCAATTTAAAGCGGCATGTGAAGTGAAGGAGCACGATTCCAGGGATTTGACTGCCAGTGAAAATGACAATATCCCTGGCAGATATTGCATTACATTTCAGCCATTACAAGGCTTCCTTGATCTCGGAGGCGGAAAGAGATGCCCAGATTTAGCTTGTTGAAGAAAACACCACAACCCACCCTCTCGTCAGTCTTGGAGCCGTCGGCGTAGAAGTGGATTGAACTGTTCTAACGAGTGGGACCAATGACCCATTCACTACGGTCAGGGATGCTCGTGCGGAGGTTTTGGTGAGATAACGAGGACAGGGAGTGTAGTCGGTGTCTTCTAGTGCAAAATTAAGGAGATCAATGATCGAAGAGTGACCTTCATGATAGCAAGACCACTGTGAGGAAGCTTTGAGTCGGACAGACGCACTCGCAGCCAATTCAGATACTTATTCCGTTCGAAACGTGTACATATGAGACGTATGTATCTGTTATGTAGGATCTATTTAGGATAATATATATCTTAAATATTATTTTAACACATACATAATAACTAGAACTACGGCGCTAGGTGGGCGATAAGCCATGGGAATAACTTCCAAATCGAAAAATGACATAAAGCTCAAATAATGACCGAAGAAATGGTAACAAAACCCAAATAAAAGAACGTGTCGTATCGCCTAAAATCTAAAAACGTAATAACGCGACAGTCCAGTTGACAGCACAGTAAGGTTCAGGTCCTATTAAAGTATATTCTGAGCCAGCCCTATCTAGTTAATATACTGATTCGTTGTCTTGAATTCTTCAATGACCTGAGACGCATCCGAGATTCACCCTATATATATATTTTTTTATCTGTGCTATTAGGTACATCTGGTAAGAGATTGTAGTGCATCGTAACAGCATTTTACTGATATAAAGTCCATTTAATTGGACGACAGCGCTTTAAGTGCAGCCTGGCTATCTAAAAAGATGCAAATTCTAACGCCCTTAATATTTTTTCTAAGGTTTAACCTAGCGCAATTCTAAATGGCATGGAGTTCAGCCTGGAATACCATGGAAGCCATTCCCAAGACCTTGGTGTTCGGTTCAAACACACCATATCTTGGCTTGTAGCTTAGGCTCTGTAGATCGACTATAAGATTATTGATGACTAGACCGCAGAAGGAGAGTAAGGACTCTTCCTTAGAGATAACCCTTATCTGCGGTCACAGACACTGACACTCTTCAGAAAAGGAAGTAATAATTCGACTTTCTAGCATGGCCCTTATTCGTTGGTTAATCGAGTCCTCGACACCTCTGCTACTAATTGCTTTTCTTATTGATCCTTAGCCAATGTTAACGAATACGTCCTCGGTCCTCGATATTACGGACCGGAAGGCACACAGAGATACTTCCTTGAGAGTAAGTTATGTTAGACTATGAAATCATACCCGGCAGGGTGACATCGATCACCATTTGTAGAAGCGCTGGAAAAAGACCATCACCACATGGGCTATGAATGGTTTGAAGGAGCCTACAGCCCATTTAACCTTACACGAACTGAAAATTGTACCGGATAAAGCTTTTACTCTACAATGCAGACCCTAGGTCAGATACTTACATACTTAGGTGGCGCTTACAGCTCGGGGCGAACCTGGGCCTCCATTAACAAGCATCTCCAGTTAGCCCTGTCCTTAGCTAACTGCCTCCAGTTGCGCACCCCAAGTTTCGTTACGTCCCCTTCAACTCGTGTGCATCCCTAAGGCGAGGTCTTCCTCTACAGCGTTGTCCCTCCGGGTTGCAATCGAAGACTCTACGGGCCGGTGCATTTGTGTTCATCCGCTCTACATGTTCTAGGCATCTTAAACGACTGATGCGTAATTTTTTGACTAGGTCGATGTCACTGTACAGCTCGTATAGTTCGTCGTTAAATGTCCTCCTCCAAAACCCGTCAACGCAAACGGTACCGAAAATTTTGCGAAGAATTTTTCTCTCGAAGCGACCGAGAGTATCTTCATCCGCTTTGGATAGAGTCCAAGCTTCAGCGCCATAAAGCAGGACTGGGATGGTCAAGGTTTTATATAGAGTTGTTGGGGATAGGGCCTTACTACTCAATTGCCTTCTCAGCCCAAAGAAAAGCGATTGGCAAGAGTTATACTTCGTTTTATTTCTGCCGAGGTGTTATTGTCAGAATTGATAGCAGAGCCGAGGTAGACAAAGTCCCTTATTACCTCAAATTTATAGCTGTCGATTGTGACGTTCTGTCCAATTCGTCGATGTTAAGTGTCCCTTCTTGTTGACAGCATATACTTGGTTTTGCACTCGTTTACTGCTAAACCCATTTTGGCAGCTTCCGTTGCAATACTAGCGAACGCACCGGTGACACACCGCTGTGTTCTCCCAATTATGTCAATGTCGTCGGCGTAAAATAGTAGTTGCACAGACTTTTGAAAGATTGTGCCTCCCATGTTGGCATGCGAGTTTCGCACAATTCTTTCAAGTATGATGTTAAAGAAGTCACATGACAGCGCGTCACCTTGTCTAAATCCTTTTTTGATATCAAAGGTCTCGGTGAGATCGTTACCGACCTTGATGGAGCAGCGAGAATTCTCCATCGTCATCCTGCACAGGCAACGAGTTTGGCAGGGATGCCAAAACTAGACATGGCTCTGTATAGCTCGTCTCTATAAATGTTGTCATATGCAGCCTGAAAATCGATGAAAAGATGGTGGGTATCGATTTGGATATCTTGAGTTTTTTCCAGGATCTGCCGAAGTGTGAAGATTTGATTGATTGTGGACTTTCCTGGTCTGAAACCACACTGATAGGGTCCAATCAGGTTGTTGACGAAGGGTTTCAAACGTTCACGCAATATGGCAGATAGGATCTTATACGCGATGTTGAGGAGACTGATACCTCTGTAATTTGTGCAATTGAGGGGGTCTCCTTTCTTATGGATCGGGCAAACGGTGCTGAGGTTTCATTCATCAGGCATACATTCATCTGACCATATTTTAGAAATGAGTTGGTTTATGCTCTCTACCAGGTCATTTCCAGCTGCTTTGAACAGCTCGGCTGGTAAGCCGTCAGGTCCAGCAGCCTTGTTGGTTTTAAGTTTGGATATTGCTATCCTCACTTCGCTTAGGTCAGGTGTACGGAAATGTTGGCTACCATCGTCTATATTGAATGGTTCATTCTGCCTGACAGCGGGATGTTGGTCTTCGTCAACGTTATACAGTCTACAGAAGAAATTTTTCCATATTCTTAACACCGACTGTGGCTCTACTTCGAGGTTTCCTTCTTCATCTCTACAGGTTTCTGTACGGGGCCATGGGTTTCTTTGTGGTGGTTGAGCGAAACCCAGCACATCGGTTGCGGCACTTTTGATGGCATGTTGGCAGCGTTGCCATTGGTCCTCGGCATTTGATGCGAGATTTCGGGATACGCGTTCGGCAAAGGTTCTGGCGATCTCTTGCGATTGCAGCTTTTCAACGTTATACCTTCTCACAGTATTTCTTCTTTGTTGTGACGTTAGGGATATCCGCATTCGTACCGTGACTGCAACAAGGTAATGATCCGAGTCGGTGTCGGAGTCGGTGTCGAAAGCTTAAGACTTCTTGCTTAAGTCTGCCGCCTATTACAAATCGACATCCAAATAAGCGTTGTTTCTGCTTTCTATAGCAATCACCGTAATAGATGTTACAGTTTTTCATCCTTTCGCATCCCATCGCACTTCCTGGATGGCGGTGATTTCTGGCTTATAGCAGTCTAGGGCATCTGCTAATTCTTCGGCTGCACGCGGTCTGTTAAGGGTCCGAACATTCCACGTGAAGATCTGTAGGTCGTTGTCCTTATTTCGATTGCTGTGGTCGTCAACAGTGAGTCCATCCATATCCAAGGCTTGTTAAGGTTCCGAAACTAATTTTGTTTTCCGTGGTCGGGAAGTTACCCCTACGCACAACCCCCAACCTAGGTCAGATGCGTTTGGATATATGTATATGGAGTACACGAATAGACGAACCTCGGAAATAAACCTGAAGTCAGTTTAAGGTAAGTGTATCCATACCGTCGGACGTGTAGATGCCATTAGTCTTTTTCAGGATTCATAATTCGCAGGATCTTTATGTATTCGTACATGTATTCTATTGGCATGTCAGTAATGTTTTTGCATTATTTCCTCCATATACCTCCTTAAGATCTCCCATTAGGGGATACATTAGGACATAATAGCTCTTCTTAAAGTGCAATAAAGTCTAAATAAACGTCTAAAAATACTAATAATACTTGTTCCGCTACGACTCCACTTCGCTTTTCCTTAATGGCCATCTTAAAAATTTGGACAATATCTTTTGAAAGGACTAAAAAGGTTAGTTTCTTATTGTGAGATAGGCGCTTATGCATATGCACACAAGTCAACAAACACACTTACCTTAAGAGATTTGATACTTTATGTACGACGAAGATCGTTAAGGCATCTAGACGATCGTTAAGGATTCGTTCAAGGCCAACTGTATCTTATATGTGTTTTATCAACGTTTTTAGCCTTGCAAAGTTTTTGTAGTTTTTTACTTCATTTGATAACTTTCTTTTCAATTTTGGTCTCTTAAGTGGGAACCACGCTCAAGACGTTCATAAAACAGTTCAGAAAAGTCGCTCTCTTGATATTGAGAAAACTGTTAGTAAGATGCCAGTTTGCATGTATAGATGCAAAAATTCAATGAGACCAAAAACTGAGGCAAAAATCCGGCAATGTCCTAAAGGCATAAAATCTTTTTGGTCTTTCGTCAAAAGAATTAAAGGCTCCGACTGATCGTCTATCCTAGGTCTTGTCCACAACGAACAAAGTATCACTGACTCCCAAGAGAAAGCCACTCCGCTAGCAGCTGCATATATTCGCTGCAAATTTCACATTACAGATACTTCTCTACCACTACCATTACCTTAGAATTTTTTTTTCCGAAACCGTTCAATAGTCCGAGTCCTAAAAGATCTCAACAATAGCCAATTTTCAGGTCCTCCCCCTTATTTTGACGAGGTGTTCTTCTTCCCCGGCTAAACCTCTACATAAGCTCCTCCACTGGTCATGCTCTACAGGCATCCTTCCAGATAGATCCCTAAAAAGGGCGATAAAACCTGCTCTTCAAACTACCGAGCCATAGCCCTAACATCAGTGCTTTCTAAGGTCATGGAAAATATTGCAAATTTCCATCTTATGAGATATCTTGAAAGAAACCGTCTTTTCAATAAACGTCAGTACGATTTTCGTTAACACCGTTCAATAGGGCACCTTACAACGTACCTGACGTAAAAATGAAACCATAGTATTCACTATCTCGCTGAATGCCGAGTATTTGCCCTAGATATACATATCTAAAGCTCTCGATAGAGTGTGGCATAGTGCACTCTTAAGCAAAATCCAAACTTACACTGACGATAGCTTCTCATCATGAATTGCAAGTTTTTTAAGTAATCGATTAATTCAAGTTGTATTGGATGAATATACTTAAACCCCATTTTCAATGTTCTCACGTTCCCATTCCCATTCCTTTGCGGATGAAGGTAGTCCTAACTTTACTTATTCATTAACGACTCCATGAAAGCGAAAATCTACCGATATTGATGCAATCATTAATTAGGGTGCGAAAACCCGAGTTGAGTTCAAAAATCCAGTGCTGTCTCCTGTTTCTGAAGCGGGATACTAATGTAACCAAACTTAAAATGAATGAATGAAATCTAATGACTTGTCAATGCTTGGTATGCAAGGTCTTCCAGAACTTCGGTGGAATCACCAGATTTCCGAAGCTGCGAAAAGTGGCTACAAAGGCTCTAAACGTTTTTTCAGTCCTGCAAACTTGGCTACTATCTATAAAGCTTATATACATATGTATGTCCGAAACTTGAATACAACTCACATGTTTGGGCGGGATCTCCGGTAACTTGTTTGAGTTTATTAGATCGTGTCCAGCGTCAGGCATGCAGATTGATCGGCGACCTTTCAATTTGCGACCAAATGTCTTCGCTAGAACATCGTCGGAATGTTGGATGCTTATCGGGCCTGTACCAATATTTCTACCATAGTTGTTTGGATGATATCTACAGTTGTGTCTCGCCTGTCTGTCAGTTTAATTGTTCTACACGAGTGGCCTTTTCCGTACATCCTTATTCTTTAAAACCTATTTTCGGCCGCACGCTGAAAATCCGACGCTCGTTCTTTAGCCCTCAATACGTTTGTGGAATGACTTGCCCTCCTCAATATTTCTAACAAATTATGATTTGCCGAAGACTTAAAATCAACGCGCATCTTCACTCTTTGCTTTTTCCTAACTAACTAACTTTTTTAACTTCCCTATAACCTTTCTTCTCATAACTTTAAAGGAAATTAGTCCTAGGTGATGAAATACATTTCAAAAAAAGGTAATAATTTTAATAATACAAATAAAACGTCCAGAGATACATACATATGAATGTACATAAACATATACTTAAAGTTGAAGAAAATTCTTCTCGCTATAGTTTTACTCTTAAGAATTAATAGCGCACTACCATTTTAATGATCCGCCAAATTACGACTCAGACTCAGTTAAGTACATAAATTAACTCAGTAAATGACAAACGATAAAAACAAAATAATAATAAAATCATTGCAGACATAAATCGATCGATTTGGTATCGAAATCGAAATGGACGATCACGCAATGTCAATACTTGCGAATACATCGCAGAAGCGATACGATTACCTGACACTGGCCTATTATCCATTGGAGTGAAATATACTTATACTTACATATATATTGGTTACCTGATGGGCAAAAACTCATGGAACTTTGGTTGGTAACTGCGTGGGTGCGGTCCGATTGCTACCCCGATGACCTTAAGTGTAAAAATTTAATTAAAACAACGTTTCCTTGTTGGCTTCCATTCTACAGGCGCGAAGACTATTATTCCGTTTACCACCGTGCAAGGGTGGAAATTTGCGCCCATTGAACATCCACTGGTATGGTGTGGCGAATGATTGACAATCCTTTCTTTTTAATGGATCTCCAATATTATGTATGCCGTTGCAGCTCAAATAGCTATCGACTCTTGGGGATTCTGGTGGAATGTAGTGCATCGAGTGGAACATGTGCGTGACTAAAAGTCAATTATTGCTATTAAGCAATTTGAATGTGACGCAATCCTCTGATGGATGCCCTACTTTCTAGTTTGAACAAATATTTATTTTCTAAATATTCGCTACCTACATATGAATGTACCTATGAATGTATATCTGCAGAACTTTTGATAAAATTTATGAATTGACTGAGTGCAAAAGGCTAACAATTCCTACATGTTCCATAGTTAATGGAACTATTTTGACTGCGCCATTTTTAACCAAAAATAACAGAATGTCGTTAAGTTTACATGAACGCATAGAGAAAGCGTAATACAAAGATAGTGTATTAACATCTCGGATAAATATTCTCTCCAAAAAAATGGGCCAGAAAGCTAAAAATCCCAACACCCACTAGCAGGAAAAACAATTCAGCTATGCCGACTATTCTCTATGCTTCGTCGATAAATGCCGCTGTTGACGTAAAATAAGTGTTCATTACGCCTTGGCATATATGTAGTTCTTTTCTCCCGCTAGGGCTTACAAGCTTTATAAACGGAAGCTTACGGTTGTTCAGCTAATTTCTGGAGAGCGTTAGAAAACTATCTACCGATTGCTTAGGCCGGCGTTTCGGTTAGGTTAGGTTAATGGATCGACGGGACAAGAGAATCTTGCACCCGTCACACTTAAAATATATTTAGATCAAAATACATAGATCCATTGAGATGCTCTAAGAGTTATAACTCCCTTACTATAGAACCTATGAAAAACCTATGGATCCTCAAGCCATCCCAAAGTATGTATTCAACTCATTTAGCGACTTGTCAGAAAGTTCTTCTCAAATTTGAAAGAATCGTCTTCCCAGGATTTCGTTTCTAATGTCACAGAGTGCTGAGCAGTGACGGGAAAAGTGTGGAGTATTCCCATGCATATGCTCGTCACCACAGCCTCGCCACAGGTTGTCCGTGCTAAGTTTTATCTTCTTTGTATGACATTTCGGCATGTCCGGTAAGAACCCAACAAAGTATTACATTATGCTGCGCGCAAAGAACCCGTACCTCTTCGCACCAACGACTTAGTTCCGATTTTATTTCAATAGTAGAAATGGCTTTTATACCAGCTTAGCTGGCATTAAAAAATGTAATATCAGCGTGTGGTAGTGCCATCATTGGGAACCTATTAGCAGCTGTTGTTCCAGTCAGGAAGCCTGATAAAATTTGGAGTAGAAACCCACGCCAACAGTTGCGGTTGGATCCAGGCGTGTAGATGGGTATCTTTGATTTGTTTACTAGAAGTTAATTTTTGTCCCATTCTCCACTCTACTAAAAAAAATAAGTAACAAATGGAGTTGTGTATAGTCCATGCACACAATATTGCCAGTATATTTGCTAAATTTTGATAATACATATGTATGTACAATAAAAAAAACTTTGTGTCTAAAGATATTGGGCCTTACTAACAACCAAATCTAGTATACGGCTTAAGAATAATCTCCATATTTTCCAAAATGTGTGTACCAATAACGATTTTAATAGTCGGCTTTAGTGCTAGTATGGATCTAAATTTTAATGTACAAAAAGTCATGTTTAATTTTACAAATATGTCATTACAGACCAGAGTAATGCCAATGTACTAATTTAATAGCACGAAAAATACTAAAAAGGATTAGATTCGGTATCTAGAATACTAAAATTATGCGTAAAATGGTAATTGAATTTAGCTGAAACTGTATAAGCGTTATTCGATTTTCATGAATTTTAAAAATTCCTTTATCTTCATTACTATTTACTGAAATACTTTGCAGTGAAAATGTGTTTTTCATGAATGTTTCATTGAAACAATTCATTACTACATATTTCGTTATATAAAGTTATTGTTTGATGAAAATAATATTGTATTAGAGTTTTAAAAAGAATTGTTATGCAATTCAGTTTCCATTCAGGAGGGAAAAGGGAACCAACAAAGAGTATTAACTTCAGTGCATTGGTATCACCGCTTTATACGAATAAACAAGCGAAGAAAACAGCTGATTTTGTTTATTTCGACTTTCGAATGCCAAGTGTTTATGCGTCTCCTGATATTGGTATGTAAAACAAACATTCAGTTAAATTTTAAATTATAACCACTGTCCTTATAGCACCATGGAAGAAAATAAAAATTCAAGTGCAAATATGAAACGTCAAACCAATGTTATGTAGTAGATTCAATGAAAATGTATTAAATTCTTTGAAAGAGCCAAGTTTAAGTAAAAGCCGACTATTACAATATTATTAGTACACTTTAGACTTAAGTGTGTATTAATATTTAAGTCGACACCTTTTTTAAGTCACGACTAATGATGCGTTGTTAGTAAGGCCCATTGATTTCAAAGTATTTGATGTAGGGTTGCTTGAAGAATAATATTCAATTTGATTTGTGAGCTTCTAGTTTTTAACAATCAGTATACATACATACATACATAAATATACTTGTTTTTTTACATTCTTAAGAGAAACCATTTCTTCCACTAGCATGTTGACTACTTTGCCTTCCCTTATTCTCAAGTTCAACATCAAACATTCCGGATGATTATTTTTCTTTCTATAATGATAGCACAGATTGTTTACGTAGCCAATATGAACCGAAGACATCTATCGATGGAGAGACAATTTAAAGCGGCGATACAAATAAAGTAAACAATTAAAAAATGATTCTAAATAAACATATAATGTAAATAAATACCCGGCAGTAGGTCAGTGACAAGTTAGGTTATTGTTTGTTTTCTCATGGAAAAGGGGTGGCTGGAGCCTTTTAATATATTTTTGTTTGGAAGTTGCTTGTTGCTGAAATTTCAATTTTAAAGCGACATAATTACTTACATTTAGTGAAAAATGCAATATTGCGCCTGACAAGCATCCGAGTGTACAACGGCCGCAAATAATCTTACCTTCCATTCATGTAAAGATAATAACAAGCATAACACGAATGTTTGTGGGAAGTCCCATACGGATCTGCCAAATATTTGTATTTTTTTTAGGTATCTGATTAACGCCGAAGTCTACTCTCTAATCAAGGTGGTTCTATAATACATAGCGAAGTCAAAAAAGAAGCCTCATTACTCTAAATGTGTTGATTACGCAGAGATATTAATCAAAAATAAAATAAATCTCTTGAATCTAGCTAGGATTTATGGGATACCAGCCCTTTCCTGAAAGTAGACCTACCATCGAAACTGAAAGGATAAAGGTATTGTCAGAAACGTGATAGTGGGTAGTACTATCGTCTGTCAACGAGTCTTTTTGAAATAGCACACGAACAACGGCTATAAAAACATTCTGTTTATGGTTGACTAAATGTTTACCGTTAAAAAAATTTTCAACAAACAAAACGATAAAATTTATACAACAAATGGGGAGCATTTTATCAAAGTGCCACATCCCTGCGAAAAAAGTGTAAAAAAGGTGCAAAAGTTTTCCAAGAATATGTGCTAGATGGTGTTGTCAATTTATCCAATACCCTTTTCAATGGAGGTAGATGGATCTGTCAACAGGGCTCTGGTCCGTGGACACCGTGCATGGCCAATGAAAACTATAGAATAAATAAAGTCGAACTCGAATATATCTAAAAAAAATAAAACTTAGTAGTGTCTTATAAAAAAAAACATAAAAATTTAACTTACATTCTATTTTCGATTATATGCGTAATAAATAATAATAATACCAAAAAAAAAGAAACAATTACACAAATTTGCTGCTGCTTTGCCGGCTATTTTAATGTAAAATACAAAAAAATATCTCTACAAATTCGCCAATGAGCGTATATGGCTCAATTCAAGTGCTACACTTTCGCAGTGTTGCCATCATAAAAATCTTCCAATTTATGAAAGCGGGTGTATGCATTCTTCGTCTGGTGTATCTTCTGTCGTCTCAATGAAGCTTCGTAATGTATCATTTTCTTATATTGACACCGTTTCTTTTTTCACTTTACACAGATCAGCAATTTTTAATACGGTAAATATGTATGTCGCACCAACTACAAACAAATGCACAATTACACAATTGACTGGTTAGCACAAACTCACAATTCTATCTTCATGCATACATACATAGTTTACTCTCTAATAAACCAGCAATAAATTTTTGCATAGTAAAAATCAGGGGAACTCCCTGTACCTACATATCATATGTACGTTCCTAGAATGCTGTCAAAAGAAGGTTATGTTCGGTTGTTTGTTCGAGCGAGCAATCTCACAGTGCGTATATTGTTATTGAAAATTCGTTATAAAGACAAAATTATGCCACAGAGTCCCAGGCATTAATTCTTTGTAAAGAGACTCTGACAAATCAGAGTTGAAGAGCTTGAAGATCCACAGGTTT
Organism: Xylota sylvarum; assembly: GCA_905220385.1. Classification (NCBI taxonomy): domain Eukaryota; kingdom Metazoa; phylum Arthropoda; class Insecta; order Diptera; family Syrphidae; genus Xylota; species Xylota sylvarum. The sequence goes on from LR999959.1 coordinate 41,708,975, forward strand.
TTCATACGTTCTATAGTATGGGAGGTATAACCCCCAAGGGGCATCACAATAGATCTACATTGATCTAAGTGTGACGGGTGCAAGTTTCTCTTCTCCCGTCAACCCATTAACCTAACCTAACCTTATAAAGAGACGTACGTTATAGAGAAATTCGTTATATAAAGAATCATCTACATATATAGAATTTTTGTTTCGGGGAAGGGACAACAACAAATTTCGTAATAAAGAGAATTTCTTCGATGCAAGAAATTCATAATAAAGAAGTTTGACTGTATACTCGTACGTATTTCTATACCTACCACTTTTAACAATTTTCGGGGATTTTAGTTTTCGATATAAAATTCATAGTTTGGCAAAACGTGCCTTATAGACGATAACATAAACTTAATCTGATTAATACGTACTATCCCGGGGTGTGTCGACAACTTATTCAAACTAATAAATATTACAGTGGATAGCGCCATCCGCTTTCAAATGAATATGCTTATATTATAAATAAGTTTCCATTAGACCACCCTGTACAGCTTAGCAATTATTGTAAACAGACCAACATTTTATTTTCGATCATGTTGAATATATTTTGTTTACAAAAATCCCACTGACACATCGTTTCAAAACAAACTAAGCTGCTCGGTGGAGAAAAACTAAACTTTAATGAATACAAGAATACAGGTGCACACTTCTTATCGTCGAAAATTATCTACCCTTCATCGTCAGAGTAAATCACATGTGACCTAACAAAAACGAGTAAAGCACTTACATATTTCGATTCATATGTATTCACTATAGATATGTACTTATGCATGTATTTGGAGTTAGAATAGCCAAATGTCTGCAAGAACTATGACGTCAAATAACACTCTATACCTGTCAATGTTTTAAATTTTAACCAACCAAACATATGTATGTATGTAGGTCCCACCGCCAAATTTTGTCCCCTCTTCGAAGTGATCTGTTCTCACTCCACTTGTAGCACTCTCAAGATCCCTCTCAAAGGTCGACCCGACACGCCGCCGCCACAAGTAATTCGCCTCAATCTAAGAACTATTCTGTGAGTATCCGTGATTTCTTTGCTCTTGTATGCGTGTGTCATTTTTCTTTTGAGTCTGTTTTCTTTATAAAAAAAGAAACCAAACAAAAAATTAAACGAACAAAAATAAGCAATGAAATTCTCTCCCCGTCTTGCTTAGTATTTATGGAAATGATCTCATCAACCCCCATCAACGTAGCGGTGGTGGTATCAAAGGGGAACCTTTGCAACGAACCACAATCCTCGACTTGTGGTTCAATTTGTCAGCTAGCAACCAGCATGTTTCAACTTTTTTTTGTTTACTTTCTTTGTATGCACTGCACTTCGGAGAACACTGAAACGGAATTACTAAGTAGACGAAACATTGAACAGTCTTAATTGTATCAAAAGAAGAGGCTGGAGATTTCCAGGTGCAACGCATGCCTTCGTTTATTCATAGACCGATAATTACGAAGCCTTCTAACGCATGACAAACAATTGCACCCGCTTTGAAATGCTTCTGATATGCAAATTTTCAACTGACATCAGTTGGAGGGAGGGTGGCCGCATTATATGTATGTTATCGCTTGAAGGCCTCACTTCACTCACAATGACGACAATGATTACTTTTGACAAGTAATGGAGAAAGGTGGGGCGATGAGAGTACAAGTGGGAGATTAAATTAATAAATGCATTAAAACCAATGTGAATCATTGTATTCCCTCTGGCGATATTATATCGATTTGTTTGTTGAAAGGGGAAGGAAGGGGAGGTTGTTGCGCCCAGTCAAACGGGGAAAAAATAATTAAAGAACAAGGGGAAATAAGTTACAAATCCCAGAACAGAGTTACACGATATTTTATTCATATAAAATTTATAAAACGATATTTTATTCATGTAAAAATGTATATACACAACACAGTTTTTTTATGGTTTGTCCAATAATTTGGAGAAACAACACTAAACACTGTGTGAATTCCAAAACACCCCTGAAAGTGGGTGGATAGTTTCCGATTTTCCGGAAATTCCAATTTTCCGTAGTGTGTTTACCTGGTTCAATACGAATTCAACAAAAAAATTCTTATGCAAATCGGATGATGTTCAGCCGAGTTATGCGCGTACGAACCGACACCAATTCATTTATATATACATACATATATTTATATAATATAGATGGAATATTTCTGAGGTTTCCAACTGGTCTCACTGCTAATAACAAAGCATTTAGATTTGCCTGGGTTCAGACTCAACGCGTTACTTTGAGACCAAGCTACAATTTTACGGAGATCCTCATTCAGTTTGTAAGTCGCGTCATCAATAAGGCCTAATGTATAGCTGAATATCGTCCGCATACATTTGCAGCGATAATTACTTTATTCTGGTCCCCAGGTCATTGATACAAATTGTGTATTACAATGGACCTAAAATGAATCCTTCAGGTTTACAATCAAGGTATTTTTTTTTTACCTTACCATGGTAAAGTTTTTTTTAAGGAAGCAATAGGTCCTTGACTAAAACCAATTTGAAAGGGAAACATAATGAGATCATCCACGGTTTTTTTTTGAAATGCGACCAAAATGTATGGTTTACCTCTTAACCTAGTGGTCACTGTATCAACAAAATGGCAACATTAGTAAGTAGACATGCTCCCAGCCAATATCGATTCGGAGTTAGTGAGTAGCAGTCAAAGTTTGAATTTGACTACTCGAAACAGGCAAACATAAATACAAATGTATACAAAAAGCTATAATACCTCGTGAGCACCTCCATTTGCACAATAATACACCCGCATGCAACAGGCTATTGCACCTGATACTTTGCACAACTTCAGCTTTCGAATTTTAAGGTATCCGCCCTATGGTCCAAACTAGGCGACCCAAACGTCCAGTCAAAAAATATGATTCACTGTGTTCTGATTTCTTGCACATACCTAGTTTTGGGAAATATTGCGCGACAATCAACACATAATCATCAAAAAGACTGCCTAAGCAAACGACATTAATACAATCTGACATGAGAAGCAGACCGTCAATAGATTTGAAGCATCGTATAGAAATCGACCAAGATATTCCGAGTCAGCGTTGCCAGACGCTCAAAATATTATGTAATATTTCCCCCAGACAAATCTAGAAAACCCCCGGATATGGTAGTTGAAAAAATTCAAAAACATTTTGTTCGGATTTTTGTATTTTTTTTTTTTTTTGGTTTCATTTCTTTTTGTATCTTGAAAGTAGTAAATGTAATTAATTCAAGTCACTAATTATAAAACTATTATTAAGCTTCAGAAAATAGTCCTATAATATAATTATCGTTTTCATATCTGTTTTTATAGATCTGATGTTTCTCGAATACCAAGGGTAGCCATTTTAAAGGAGTTTGGGTAGCCTTTTCGTAAGAAGGATAGCAACGAAAAATCTCAAGACTTTTTCGTAAAGCTCCAATTTATTCCTCCCTGCCAACTTTGAAGTCAAATTCCAATCCCAGCCGAACGGATATCGGTATTAAGCCAAATTTTCTGTTCAGTTTTATTTCTATGCCAGATGAATTATTTACAATAATTTATCTTATATACATACATAGATACATATGTACATATTTTCCTAACCCTTTCATGCAACTCTGCAGCATAAGAAAACACATGCGAATTTGAAAGTGACGCTGACTGTCATTTTACTTTTATGAACACAATTGTTACCATACTTATGCAACAATAATACAGCTATTTTACAGTAATGAACCCAAAATTGATTGAACGCACAACATGAATGGTTGTGAGAAGCTAGGCCCTGCGTCCCATAGATCTGTCGCGCAAATTATTTGTTTTTTTTTTAACGCAAAAATTGCAGGACTAAGTTTTTTACGTTAAATAAAAAAGTTAAAGAACATAAATATAAGTCGTATCCTTTCTGAAAAATTGGTAAAAAGCGTGGACATTTTAAGTCATGGGCTGAACCTTATGTAAATGTTGACTGAGAGTATTTCTGTGCATTTCAAAATACGGTATAGCCTCGCTAGTACAGACGCATAATATTTTGGCTCTGTCCGGACTACCAAAAATCACATTGTTTTAATATGGTGTTTAATTTTATTCAAAATTAATTATTGTTAAGTAATATTAAATAAACTAAAAATAATGCAAACATAAATTGAATTCGAAATAATGTTCGGTTTCTGAATAAGAAATAGGTTAAGGATATATGTACATATATATAAAGTGTAGGAAAATAAGAATTCATTTTTAATTGAATTGTTTTACCCAAAAGCATATTTTTAGCTCTAGATATCCTTCAATCTCTTTAAAAAAAAAGAATTTCAGCCAGAAAGAAAACATTAGTTTGTTCAGCCCACTGGATGCTCTTTCGAATGTGAAACGCACACAACTATGCACTTTAGAGCAAGACAGAACAACAAAACATACTCCAACTGTGTCTAGACTCCAGACGACTAGACAATTCAAATAAAAGATTTTTCCACATGAACTTCGTATTACGATGCTACGCCCGGACTGTGGAGGTATATTTTTCAAAATGTCCAAAATATAAATGTGGCCGGTTTATTGGAGTGTGTGGACTAGAGATGGTACCTATGCTGTAAATAGAAAAGAAAAGAGAATATTCCACGACGAATTATCCTCCCCTGCAATGAAGATCAAGATTTGATAATTTTGTTATCGATGCTTGAAAATTTAAACTCAGTTGATGTGACATTCCGAAGTGACTGCGCTTTCCTAGTATATATCCTTGTCAAGATATTGTTTGTTGAGTTTACTCCGAGTTGGACTTGTTGATAGCGACGTTCTAGGCAATGAGGTAAATGATTCTATGTTTGATTTTATCGATATAGCGTTTCATGCAGTAATTTAGCCTTCTAGTGAGAACTATCCAATCAAATGTACATACATATATCAGTAAAAGAAAAATGCATATTCATACAGCTCTCCATGTAATTTGTTATGAATCAGAAATCCCGTAAAAACTCTACTTCGACAGATTCTGGCAAGCAAACGAAATTTATTCATATCTTTCAACCTTCAACTTTTCTGACCCACTCAACAAAAAACACAAAACTAAAGCCCTCGTTCTTTACAATATAATCCCATTATGAACATCATTTAAAAAATGTGACAAAACATAACCCCATAGTAAAATACATGCGAATTCTTTTCATATGTTAACCAACAAACAATTAGCCACTTAAAGTACGTGGAATAATAAAATTTACATAATGACTCAAATCAAACTTGACCTCGTCCATGCCGATCTGTCCATTGCAGCGCACATGTTTAGAACATCATATGAGTGTCTACTACGGCATGTTAATTTCCATTGCACAGCTCACGAATCGACATGCAGTTCCTATGTTTCCATGAGCCATGTACAACATACCCTGCTACGAATGCGATCGCTTTATTTAGTCATTTAACACTCCGTACGTGTGTCGAGTTCCATTTCCACATGCGGAGGCCGCTTTAGCTGTCTGTCTGTCTGACAACATGTCAAACATGGACTGATTACAATATTACGACAGCAGTTGACCATCAATTGGCAGAAAAGATAGAATGTAAATTCTATCTCATTGATTAACAAGTGAGCGCCAGAGCTGGGACGGAATCGAAAGTACTCGTTGCAATTCGAATGGCTTGACATCGGACAGAACTGCACTGGGCGGTAGTCTACTATGAGTAGGTGCTTGGCCAGACGAATTTGTTTTTCCAATGAGCTTTCCTATGAATTACCTAATCACTCAGTACGTACTTTTCATTCATGGTGGAGAACTTTCGATTGTAAACTGCGTCTGAGATTAACATACCGCATTGAATGTGTAATTTCGAGTTACATATATGTACATATGTACGTAGTTAGTCGTCTGTTGTTTTGGTTAATCGGTGAGTAATGGGGCGATAGGCGCCGATGAAGTGAGAAACATAATTTAACCATTGGGATGTGTAGGAAATACTCATCCCAATGACGCACCTGGATCTCTGCGAACAAGTAGACATTCGTGGAAAAGCAATTTGATTTCACCAGTGAAGTGACTAATATATTGTTACGAAGTAAGCCACTCGATAAGTGAGGTAGCGGCCTTAAGTGGAGGGAAATAGTTTCATTTTATTAGTGACTGTCAGAGATCTTATCTATAAAATTTACAATTACATTACAGGCTTTAAAAGGAATATCATTTGTTCAGACTCTATGGGGTTATCGCTCTTCGTAGAATCTTAGTATTTGCGGTCGTCCTTGGACAGGGGCACTGACTTTTATTCAAATCAACATCAAAATTTAATTAGGTAGCCAATGCAAATTTGCGGATATCAGCTGAGAACTCGAACTAATAGTCACTTACTAGGAGCGGAAGCATGGCTGTTTCCTATCGATTCGTGCTAAGCTATGTACAATAATCTAAATAGTTCTGCACCGATCGTCATATTTGTTTTGTGTCAGTTTGTACAGGTTTAAAAGCATAAAAGCGTTAGATCTAAAATATAGGGATTTCTATAGGTTACTACATACTTCATACATACAGTCGGAAGACATGACGTCGGTGACCTTAATAACAGACAGAAACAATGAGGGATTTTCTAATATACGAACTATAGGTCTGTGATAAAGTTGACCAGTAGTCAAAGTTTGGTATTTCCTCTTTGGTATGTCAAACAGACGCAGAGTCATCATCGAAATGGAACGAGATCATTATGTAATGGCAGTCTTTATCTGTCAAAGGCGTACAAGCCCCCAAAGAATATGGTCTCTGATACACAAAATTACAGGATTGCCAGCGCACCTTCTACCAAGTATGATATAATTGTCAACAACACCGACAGATTATGTTCACATAATGAATGGAGGTAGGAAATGATTCTTAAACTTCCAAAGGGACATAACATCAAACTCGGATCTATTTTTATAAATAAATTAATAAAAGAATACTTTATTGTGGATCCTTTACCACTATAGTCTTGACTAACAATGGTACCGAAGTCGACATCAGATACGCTAAGCTATGTTTTAAAAGCACCTTCTTATGTACCCAATATTCCGAAATGTTAATGGTAACCCACAAAATTCATAAGCCTTACTTAGATGAGCTACATTTCACTATTGACGTAGACTTCAATCCACAAGGCACTCCAACCAGTTTAATTGTTAGCTAGGTGCCTCTAGTTTCTCATGCCAAGTCAGTTCAGGTTCTTTCTTAATTGTGACTGCCAACTTGGAGTATGGTCTTTCTCTATATCCCCGTTCCTTTATGTTGGACTGGAGGACACTTCGGGGAGTGACATAAGGCCAAAATCTAGCATTTGGTATTATTTTACTTACACAAAGCGAAGAGAGTTTAAAAGCAATCTAGTACTGGGGTACTCCCAGTACTCAGGGCTGCTCCCCAGGGAGGAGTATTATCACCACTTTTGTGGCTCATGGTAGTGATTGAGATACTCCTTATCTTGAGTATAGAGGGGTTCAGTGTCATAGCCTATTCGGGCCACATTGCGATAGATATATAACTGAAGTTCCTTCTTACAGTGGACAGAAAGTATCGGTCTCGGAGTTAATCCATCCAAGACTAAACAAGTATTGTTCACAAGAAGGTATAAAATACCATACAAACATAACTCCTCCAAAACTCAAGGGTATTGAATTGCAATTTGCACGCCAGATACTTGGGCGTTATCCTCGTTAAAAAACTTTGTTAAAAACTGAATATCCAAGATCGTACTAGGAAGGCCTCGATCGCCCTTTATTCATGCAGGAAGGCTATTCGTCTTCAACCCCAGATTGTCGACAGGATATACAGTCGTCAGACTCATTCTCATGTACGGTATACTACTCTAGCGGATGGCACTAAACAAGAAAAGCAACATTGCAATACTTGATAAGATACAAAGATTATCCTGCGTCTGCATAATGGCCACCCTTAGAACTACAGCTGCACTATGAAACTATGCTCCACTTTCTTCCCGTTGATATCATTAGGAAACTGTTGGTGGCTAAAGCAGCATTATAGCTTAGGGAAACCAGGATTCCTAGCAGATGTGCTTGGTAATCGGGAAGAATCTGCGACAGAGATTTACGCAGACGGATCCAAGACAGCATCTAGAATAGGTGCGAGAGTTTACTGCCAGACCACTGTAGTGTCATCTTCATCGTGTTCAAAATCATATTCGACGTCGAATGGACGAGAATGTATCATTTCGACAACACGATACAACTCGCCAAACACCGATGTACATTTCTTGTTTTATAATACTAATCAATATGTATTAGCATTTAAATTTCTTCCTTGAGGACTTTGCGAAAGAAAAGGTGTACATCAAACACCCTCAAACGGCTCCAGAACTAAACGCTAAGAACTAAAGTGGCATTGATGAAATTGAGGTGCAATTATGTAGGTATGTGAAAATGATACTGAATTTTGTCATAGGGATGGAAATTGGTGCACGCCAGCCTGATGCCATTTTCTTTCACCTTTAATAGCAAGATGTCCAATTTAAACTGAAACAAAAATTTGATGAAAGTATTTGATGTCATGAAACAATCCTATCAATAGTGTTGATGATGAGAAAAGCCTATCATATTCCTTAATCTACATCAAACTGAATAGGATTGTGATTCAATCTGTAGTTCTTAGCTAACATGGAACAGACCAATAGACAAGACTCTAAAAATAACTCATAAATTTATTGGGTTACAATATGTGTCAGTAATTCGAAACACAAAGCACACTGGATATGGGTCAGGTATGCGTTCCATTATACCGACTTCAACTATACAATTAATTCGCAATCTTTTTGGTGTCAAATAGCCAAGGATCAATTAATTATTTACAATCTATGCGGCCCTTTAAAATAAACACTGACTGCATTGTACTGAACGCTCTTGACCAGAAGTAAATCGCAATTGACGCAGAAATAAATAAATAACAATAACCAAGTCGTAGCTCATTCTCAGATATGAAATCCATTGACACTTATAAATGAACAGTCTACATACATATGTATGTACGAGTAGATACATAGCAAAAAATAATTGATATTGTTGTTTCCCTGTTTATCAGCGTATGCCGGTATATTTGTTTGTTTTAATACACCTATCAACAGCTATTGGCTGGCTAACCCTCTGGCATTAAATTTCATTTATTCTTCAATTTATGTAACAGCCGGAATTTTTTAGCGGTTTAAATTTTGATTTCATCTTATCACCGATGAGAAACGGAAAGAGGGGTACGCTATCAATAAACGATTTAGTCACCTCTATATTAGTAACAATTAGTTGATAATGAAATTACTGGAATTATGACAGTCTATGTAAACAAATGCATACATACATACATCTAAAACAAACTAATTTAACTAAATTTGAGTGCAGCTGTGAAAAGGTGTATTACAAAAATATGGTGTATGCACATCAATTTATTGTGTCGGCTCTCTGGATGAACTAACTCAGAGCCAGACACCTGCGTTGACTTAAGCAATACTCTTATTCCAATCCAAAACCAAACTCAGTCCAAAATACCGAAGAGACATAAAGATGACAATATTTACATTTGCATGATTTGATATGGAGGATAGTATACCCTAACTTATCTAAAATATGGTCAAATGAACGTATTCTAATTGATTAGTTTCAACAGCGTTCTTGTGACTTGAAGGAGCGAACATTCGCTAATTTTGACATTTCATTCACAACAGCTTTATTTTCTGGTCGCAGCAATCTGCGAATTTTACTTGCCGTTTACGAACACTGACCGACCACCAGAAATCATTGAGTAAAGAGATATTAAACTTATACCCCTCCTTCCTTTCAAAAACCATTTGTTTACTTTGTTTTTGTTGTAATTCGCTCCTCATCTGTGAATACGTGTGAGCATTGGCAAAAACCTTTGGGGCTTGACTAAACTAGAATCAATAGATATCTGCACTCAAAAATGGTTTTGAGTGCTTTAACAGAATCGTTAAATGGCGTTCATTTCATTCTCGTTTAATAAATGTAAATACGTACAAGTTTTATTTCCAGTTAGGAACTTTAGGAAAACATTTGTATGTATATGAAAAGTTGGCAGCTCCCCTAAAGGTAAAAGGTAGAAGATTTCAATTAACAAATATTAGTAATTGACAAAAATAGAACAATTGCAAAATGCGGGAATTCAGCTCGTTGATGTAAGTGATGGTAATGTTTTTGTTAAGGTTTGCGCTTACAAATCTTTTCGGAGTGGTTCCGATCCAGTGTTCATTTCAAGGCACACAATATGTGTATATATGTTTGTATATGCATATACATATGTACATATGTATGCACATTTATTTATGTGTATATGAAATTTCTATTTCATTTCTATTTATATTTAATGGTGTTTGAAAAGTTTTCTTTATTTTATTTTTTCTCTATAGTCCGGACATTTCGCTATTGCGGACACAGCCGAAACTTTATTATGTGTCCGGACTAGCGGGCCTGCACTGTAATTTATTGGTACCTCGTTCATCTTCCTTTTACTTGTTCTTAATAATATTGTTTACTTTTTCATTCAATTTTCTAAGAAAAAAAAGCAAATTTTACTTATGCAATTGACATCACTTCTTTTGAATTGAATACAATTTCCAAAAAAATTATGCTTAAATTAATTCTAATGATGAGTTAACATATTTGATCGGCAACCTATAAAATAAATAAATAATTTGTAAAATCAAACGAACTTTAATAAAATATAATCGAAGCCGGAAATAAAAAATTTCCGATATACATATAAACACTGTAAAATCCAAAACATGAACTTGATATAAACAGAATTTACACTAAAACCAAGTCGTACTACTGTTTTTCTACTTTACCCGATACCTTTTATCTGCCATTAAATACTTTTGGAAAAATAAACAAATAATTACATGAAAATCAGTATTTAATTAAAATTTTTACAATTTTAAAGAAGATAATATCACAATTTTTCCAAAACTTTTGACAAGAATTATATGCGATAATTTGAAATACTGAAACATGTACATATTTATATAAATTGAAATCAATTTCTACTCTTTATAATGTCTTAACAATTGTTTCAATCGGTTCCCAATTTGCTAAATGACATTTTTCTCTTCACGATTTTTTAATAAGATTTAATCAATAAAAATTAAACCATAGTTTTTGGTTTTACATTTTCGGTCAACCGATGAAATTCAAATTCTTTTAGTATTTTAACGGAGAATTCAAATTTAAATATTTTTTTAAATCTAACGAACAGCCCCAAAACACTTTCCCGCTCCTTCCATGAATTCATAACTCGGTTGTCATTGCCCGTCAAATTCACGCGTTGTTGTTGTTAAATTGACCCATTGTTGTGTGTTTAGGGGTGAATGGACGGATTTCTAACAAATGTGCGTGAAAATGTAACAATATGCGTGAAATAGCTTGAAGGCACCTGGAAAGTGCCGAGAAAGTTTAATATCTCCTTGTTCAATGATTTCTGACCGACCACCATGTCACAAAGCCAAAGAATTGCGAGCTTAAACTCTCGCGAATGTTAAAGTTGCGCGAATGTGGATTGCGTTACCACCACCTGCCCGAAATACACGGTTTGATGTTGATTGCGAACAGGCAAACACATATCAAAAGGACTATATGTACAATTGCTCCAGTTCTAAGCAGAAAGAAAAGAAGGATTAATATTAAGGTAAGAACAATGGAAAGAATTGTGGTGGATCATATGGACAGCACGGCGCTGAAAGCAAGTCCTTTGAAGTAGTAGACAACATGCATACAGAGCTGGCAGGTCTACGGAAACTGCGCTACAACAGGAGATACACGTTGAGAGTAGCCTTAGAAGAACGCTGGGTTAACCCATCCGTGGTGAGATGGGTGGACAATATGCTGGAAAAATAGGATAAATATTCAGACGGGAACTATGCTATGAGAGTAGCCTTAGAAGAACGCTGGGTTAACCCATTGGTGGTGAGATGGGTAGACAATATGCTGGAAAAATAGGATAAATATTCAGACGGGAACTATGCCCGCAAAGAGGAGTTTTGTCACTTACTCTGTGGAATATATCTCTCCTGAGAAGATTGGAAGAGACTGGTATTCACACTGTGGGATATGCCGATGATATAGCAATAAGGGCAAGAGGTAAATTCCTGAACATCACAGCAGATACCATGAGAAATGCTCTCAGTGTGGTGGAGCGGTGTGGGGTGGAGTGTCAGGAACAAGGACTCTCCATTAATGCCGGAAAGACAGATCTAATCATCTTCACAAGGAAAAGGAGAGATCTGGAATTTCAGCCCTTGACACTTTTCGGATCGGAACTACATGTGACCAAGAAGGTTAAGTATCTGGGTGTATACATAGATGCTGGACTAACTTCGAACTTCCATGTGAAAGAGAAGATTAAAAAGGCGAAAAGGGTGCTTCGTCAGTGCAAACGGGTATGTGGACTAAGGTGGGGAATCTCGCCGAGGTCAGCATACTGGATGTACACGATGATAGTTAGACCAATTATCACATATGTATGCACTTCCGGAAAAGAAGATGGGTGATATAATCAAATTTTACGGATGGGTCCATGATGGATGGCAGAGTGGGGGCAGGTATCTTCTCAGAAGAACTGGAACTAGCCTGTCATATTAATCTGGGGAAATATACCTCAGTCTATCAAGCCAAAATGATTGTACTGTTGAATGCGTTGGATCACCTGAAAGAGTCTCAGGTTGAGGGTAGGAACCTTACCATAGCACTGGACAATCAATCAGTGATTAGACGCATGAAGCAAACAGATATCAATACATCACTGGCATTGGAATGTGTTCATAAACCCAATGAGTGCTCATCTCGAAATGAGATGACGCTGCTCTGGGTGAGAGGGCACGTAGTTACTGAGGGTAACGAAAAGGTGGAGTCTCTAGCAAAGCAAGGGACCGTGAGACAACCGTGGAAGGTTGCAGGCAGGCGAAAATGGCTATTAAAATGCCGATTGGCACCACTCATAGTGAAGTTCTAAGCTTAGGGCGAAGAACACTGAAATGGGTGGTAGCGTTATCTACAGGTCATGGAAATTTCGGGTATCAACTAAAGAAGATGGGTCTTCTGGAGGATGACACCTGTGAACTATGCCTGGATGAAGTCGGGACGGCAGCGCATATATTGTGTCAATGTCCGGCGCTAGCTATCAGAAGAAGGGAGGTCCTGGGAAGCCACTGGGTAGATACCCAGAGGTTGAACCAGATTTCTGTTGAACAGATGCTAGCGTTGACACGAGAAATCGAAGCCAGTGAGAAACTGTGGAGAAATCCAGAGAGATTCTCGGGCTAAGATGGATCGTAAAGGGACCCAACACTGTGGTTCGGTTTGACATCTCTCTAAATATATATGTATCTTATACATGGTAAGAACAAAAAATTCCATGCACGTAAGGACGCTCCGAAATAAAAGAGTAATAAGAGCAACACCTGATTTTGCTTTCAAAAATAGAACATACAAGAATAAAGGCAGTAATACCATATCGAAAACGCAAATGGTAATAATGATCTGGAGAGACTATTTCTGCAAATTGTTAAAAGAAGGCGACGAACGCCAAAATACCGCCATCAAGCAATCTCATAGTCTCAACCTGAAGGATAACCAAGCATTACAACGGATCGGAACTAATTTGATGCAACAAAACCCAGAAGTATGGTAAACGGCTAACAAAGGCCTCGTAGGAGCAACATCTCCCGATAGGTGTTGGTTCGCTAAGTAACGAGAAAGAACCACTGCAGCCGAAAACCTAGCAGCTCTGTTAGTAAGACCTACTCCCACCTCCTCGTGGTGCCTCCAATGGAGCGCGAATTCGTACGGTATAAAATAGAGATCTTAGGGCTGAGTGAGATAAGATGGTTCGATGCTGGGGAATATGTCTCGCCAACAAAAAGTGCTGTCATGCTCTACTCTGGTAAACCAGCTGGAAGCGCACGGAGGACAGTGCTATGCTCCGACTGATGACGCGACTGAGGATGAAAAGGACAATTTCTATAGCCAGTTAGGCGCCATCTTCAATGAAACACCTAATGGGGACATCGTAATGGTGATGGGGGATCTCAATGCCAAGGTAGGTAGTGACAACAACATGCTTAAATACGTGATGGGAGGTTTGTGGACTTCTGCAATATCAACCGCCTAGTCATTGGAGGTACGCTGTTTAAGCACAACACCTGCCATAATAGCAGTTGGGTCTCGACTGATAGGCAAAGAACATCCAATCTAGACCAAGAGCCCGCAGCAAATTTTGGATATGAAACATAACCGAAAAAAATGTAGATGAGTTGAAAGCTGAGGTAAACGTAATACTATAAACTAAAATCTTGCAGCGAATGGTCGCGGCTTTAGTGAGTAATAGTATGTTGAAAATTCATTTTTTTCCAAAATTAAGATAATAGATATAACCAATCAATGCTAGTATCATTGTAAAGTGTATTTTTATGTGATTGCAACAATGTGATTGCAAGACGTTTCAAGCGCGGCGAGGCTTGTGCAAGACTTTTTCAAAACCCCGAAAAATAATTTTTTTTAATTTTTGACATAACCAAATAATTTTTGCTGTATTTGATAGAAAAACCATCCCTCATGACAAATATGAAGGTCCAAGACTTTTTGAGCGCGGCCAAACCCGTGCCAGACGAATTCGAAATTTTTAAAAAATTAGTTTTTGAAATAATTGTTAGGACCAAAATTTATCAATACACCAACATTGGTTGCAATCCCCTGATCACAGATCAGTAGATCCAAGACCATTTGAATGCGGCTTTCTCATCAACAGACGAGTTTAAAAGTATTCATCCTAGGAAAAATACCCAGAGTGTTGTCTTGCACTTGCACATATAAGATCCTATCCAACGTACTGTGTGAACGTCTGAAGCCTTTCTGCAGCACACTAATCGGCACGTACCAGTGGATTCAGGATCCCGGCAAAACTGATCCCAGCTGTGCCGCGTGACGCTGGAAAACACGCGGTGCAACGTGCAATTCGGAAACAGTTCCTCCGAACTATTCCAAAAATGCACCGGATTTCGTCAAGGAGATGCGCTATCATGTGACTTCTTCAATCTTGTGCTAGAACTGATAGTGTGCAGGGCAGGCGCAGTGTGAGACGTGACAAACGTCAATATATCAATATACTGGCTTCTAGGACTGAAGAAGCAGCGAGCAGGTGCGATAGTAGGACTGTTTACATCATCACCAAGGAGCCCATTGGTGGTCGAAACTCCAAACAACACCCGGTGAAGAGTCTGGACCTCCTGATTTCCGATGAGGATCAGCTCAATAGATGGAGAGAACATTTTGCTTCAGTGCTAAATCATTGAGACGATGGCGATATGATCTCAAATCCGAATGAGTATTCCGAAGCAATAAATTCCCGAATACGCACTGCACCTCCCAGCAAAATAGAAATTATGGCAGCAATCAAGTCCCACAAGAGAAACAAAGCGGTGGGTGTTGATGGCATCCCTACTAAACTGTTTCAAGCGGCGCCAAACACATCAGTGGATCTGCTGCATCCGCTAATACAGAGAGCTTGGGACAGTGAGCAATTTCCACAGGAGTGGAAAAGGGGGATGATCATCAAGCTTCCGAAAAAGGGAAATCTGATGAAATGCGGAAATTGGAGAGGTATATGTGTTCTTCCAGCTGTAGCCAAAATAATAGCAAAAATAATTTTGGACCGAATTAAAGAGCATTTAGATTCTACTCTCGAAGTCGAACAGGGAGGCTTTCGCGCTGGATCCTCCTGCATTGACCACATTATCACCATACGGATCATAATTGAACAATGAGTTGAGTACAGGTCTCCGCTACATCTGTTGTTTATCGACTTCGAGAAGGCTTTCGACAGCTTGAATCGAGATGCTATTTGGCTGGCCTTGCGCAGGAGAGGCATACCGGAAAAACTTATTGCTATTATCAAGGCTACATACGAGGGCGGTAAGTGTCACGTCGTACACAACGGTAAGGTGTCAGAGGAATTTGATGTCCAAAGTGGAGTACGTCAAGGATGCATACTGTCCCCACTATTGTTGTTGGTGGTTATCAGCCATGTACTCCGTGCAGCATTGACGGAAGGAAACAATGGAATTCTTACCTTAAACACCTAGACTACGCTGACGATGTTTGTCTACTTTCACATCGGATAATGGACCTTCATCTAATGGCCCATAATATAGAAACTGAGGCAAACAAAGTGGAGCTCAAAATAAACACGGCCAAAATAAAAGCCCTCAGCACTTCCAACACTAACGCTCAACTTAACATTGCCGGACAGGAAGTCGAAAAAGTTGACAACTTTCTATATTTAGGAAGTGTGGTCTCAGCTAATCGCGGTGGCACCCAACTGGACGTATGCAGTAGAATCGGGAAGGCTAAAGCTGCGTTCGATATGCTATCCACAATCTGGAAAAGTAATGTTATCAGCTTAAGAACCAAGCTGCGACTGTTCCGCTCTAATGTGGAATCGGTACTGCTGTATGGATGCAATACCTGGAAGGTGGACACCATTAACACACGCAGGCTGCAAGTCTTCGTAAATAAATGTTTAAGAATCATCTTGAGAATTTTTTTGGCCGAACCGGATCTCCAACGAACAGCTTTATATGAAAACGGGCCAAGAACCTATAAAACAACTCCATTGCGAAATACGCCATGCAGTGGAATCCGCTCACCCAAGCAGGCAGAGTAGCGGGACGCCCTAGGCAAACATGGCGCAGAGCAGTTGAGGAGGAATAGAGCTCTCTAGAAATGAGTTGGAGGCAGCTCAAACGCGTTGCAGAAGTACGAACTAGATGGAGCGCAGGCGTGGTTGACGCACTATGCCCCCCGAGGGGTTAAAGGACCGAAGTAAGTAAGTAAATAATGTTGACTTAGTGAAGCTTGCCTGGGCTTCATATCGGCGAAATGTGTAGTACATAAATTGTGTAGTACATATGTACATAGCGCTATCAAAAGTAACTAAGAAGACTCTATATAACACTCTTGTATCGTTTGGACTCTGTCAAATCAGTCGAATGAAATCATTGGATTTATCGAGAGCACAGTTTTTCGTTAGGTGTATGTACATATGTATGTAGGTTTGTAGATAGGATCTGCCTTGAAGAAGAATATTTGAACTATCCCGGCGTAGTAGTATAGTTATAGAATTGTATTGTAGTCAAAGATGAAGTATAAATTCTTATTCCAATGACAATTCTCTGACAAGAAATCCTTAAATGGTCTCGTTTTTACCTTGCATTTTACTTATCAGCTAGTTTCAGCTTTCGTTTATAACTACTCTTATTCGAGGGCAAATTGTTTTGATTTTTGAATTGCCCGGCATTACGTATTCATCATGATACACAAATTAACAACGCTTTATGTATTATATACTATCAACACCAGGTCAAATAAACAAAATACTCGTGTTTGAAAAGTAAATATCCACGAGACATACACCAGAAGCCTTTACATCCTTCGCGGATGACAGTTTGGCGCATTTTATGATCTATGTATATACATATGTGATTGGGCTATACTTATATAAGAACGACGAAGTCAATGTTGTCGCGGTCAATGGAGAACCCCACTGAAGGTTGATTAACACAATTTTAACTTGCGATTGGATGATTTGTGATGGTGATACCACATCGTACACTACATATACATCTATTCAAATTAATTCCGCCATTTGGTGACGTTAGCTGGCACTTAAATTTGCCAGACATATGTACATACATATGTACATATATTCAATCGACTTTTTTATGGGTTTTTCAAAGAGAAAATAAATTAAAATCTACCTTCTCTCTTTCAAACCATCTGTATAATATCTGCGTACATATAAATGAACTGGAAAGTAGAAGGTACAACTACACACCGCGCGCCGTCGGAAATTCGGTAATCTTGCTTTTGTTAGAAGGTCCCCAAGATCCCAACTCGTCTCGGTATAAACAAATTCCAGCCTCGAATGTATTTCCTCGCACTTATTACATGTTATCGTTGATATGTTACATACTTATGCAGCATACACTATCGTTGCAATGTAATATTCGCGAGGATATCACCATTTTACCGATAGTCAAACCGCGACGAACCCTGGACGTTGTCACCTATGGTTCCAAAACTGTAGCTTAACGAGATGGCGGAACAAAACCATGTGTCCATTTGTGCACGACTCCCAAAAAGTTTGTATCTCGACAGTAATAATAGCTGCTCTCATGACTGTACCCACTTACCATAATCAAATGAACAGGCACCTTAAGGTAACTACCAAATCAGGCGAAAAGTATATATATGTACATTTACAAATAAATTTTAAAAGAGTATCTTCCGCCTTACGCACAGCATTCATATACATACATATGTATGCATATAGGCCCCAGCTCTCATTTCAATGACGTGAATATGAAAGAAATATAGAAGTAGATGGAGTGTATTCCTCCTACACGGTTGGATCTATGGTAAGTGCTTTTAGCCAGCCAGATGTCCTGGAAAACCTGTAAACATGAGAGAGAAGGAAGCATCAGATAGTTCTATGATGTCTTGGAAGCAGTAACTTCCTATAGTTATATTCTTCAGGTGGCAGAGGCTTGGACAGTGGCAAAGGAAAAGCGGAGTTTCCTCGTGAGGCTCTTCATCCTTGCACCCTCTGCTCAGGTCGTCATCATTCAGTTTTAGTTTCATAGTATGATTTCTTAGTAGGTTGTGACCAATGATTACGCTTATAAGTAAGGAGAAAGTTGCCCTCTCTCTTTGCAGAAGTTTTTATTTTTATCGTATCTTGGTTTACGGGATATTTCGCAGGTATAAAATTTTTCCCATATGATGTTTTCTACCTTAAGAATTTTCAAATCCACTAATCCTTTGAGATGGCAGACTGGAATACATACATACTGATTTAGCAGCTCGTTGTCGTTGTGGTTCGAGTGCGGAACCCTCTCTCGTCAACCATTTCATTTCCCACGACACCCCTGTAGCCGAGGACCCAGCAGAGTTTTACACTATGCTGCAAGCCAAGAACCTTGAGCTCTTCGAGACAGCTTTTAGATCCGCCTGGTATTAATAAAAATGGTAATATCTTTCCGTGGTATTGACTTATCGTTGAGAAAAGATTAGCGGCTTTTGTCACTGCTAGAACCTCCGCTTGGAAAACACTACTGTGGTTAGGGAGTCTGATCGAGCCGAGAAGATGCCCGCGCCTATGCTTATTTTCATTTTCAAACCCTTTGTATAAGGATTTATTTTTTAATATTTTTTCTGTTTCCCATTCCTCTGTACTTGGAAAAATGCAGAAGAAAGGTCTAGTAAAGTTGAGGTACGGCAGTAGGTCATCGCTACTAACGTGTCGTGCGTCGCTGATTTTGAGAGCGTTTTTTACCACAGATTCTTACATATACAGATATACATATTAGCAGCAAGTCAAGAACAGTTTCCAGTCAAGCTGTTGAAGTTGCTCTCATGGCCCCAGTTTTGCTGATACATGCTAGTCTTTTAATTTTTGACATTAAGTTGAGGTTGGTTACTTCGTTGGCGAGTTGCCATCAGACTAAGCTGCTGTAGGTAATTATTTGTCCAACGATTGCTGTGTACATTCAAAGAATTATTTTAGGTTTTGGTCCCCATTTTGCCTTGTTCTAGATATTTTGCCTTGCCTGAAATCTTGAAAGAAGTTCCGTCAATTAAAGGCACTTCGATAGTATAGTATTTTTTTTGAAGAGCACTAACTCCGTCTTTTTAGGGTTGATTCCCAGACCATGTTGCTTAGCTCACTCAGTTAGTGTTTTCAGAGATTGTCGTCATAATTCACTAATAGTTGGAAGTAATTTACTCGTTACCATTAGTAAAAATTCGTGTGCGTAAGCTTTAACCCCACTGTTTTTTTAGTTTCATAAATATTCCAAAGGGGGAGATCATACCTTCCTGCGGTGTAACTCTAGAGTTGGATACTTGAAATTGAGTGTTGCCAATTTTGGTGTCTATAATTCTACTCACAATCCAGTTTTTTGAGAATATGGGTGACTTTACCGTTCTCTAGAGATCTAATTACAGTCCAGATTTTTTAGGATAGGGTTAAAGTATATAAAGAGCGATGAAAATAGTTTGATTTTGAACTTCAAAATCCTAAAATATGTTACAATCCTATAGGCAGCAACAGTATGTGCACTCTAATATAAACCTATCGATAATAGCTGTTAGACCTCTGTATCACAGATCCCTATCGACTGATTTTGTGATTGTTTTGGGTTCTGAGACGAAACGTGGTCTATGTCATACCTCTGGATCCATTGTTTCAATTTTCTTTTATAGTGTGAACAAAATACTCACGCCGATGCGACGGGTAAATGTGCTCTGATTCAGAACAGGAAGATGGGTCGATTGGGCTTGTTAACACAGCCATGCAGAGCCACAGCCAATAAAATCTGATTAGATTAGATTAAATAGCAAAAGATTGCGGAATTGAAAATTTTAAAAGATTGCGTTAGCCAATTCCGCTTGATATGCTGACCCTTTGGAATATGGAATGCCAGGTGTGAGGGTTTTAGTTTGCAGCTTGGGATTTTGGTCTTAAAACCTATGTGATATGCTTCTTAAAAAACACCACACCAGTAGTGTATGTAGTATAATGTCAGAATTCCTTTTTTTTTTATAATTCACGCGCGCTCAAGCGTTTAGTACTACCCTTTAAATATTAATACACAGCGCGTTAGGGAAATTAGGAAAAGAAGATAGGAGATACCGATGAACGTTGGTCTTAAATGTTTCTGGATTATAATGTGAGGGAAAAATAGAGCTTGGTAGAGCATTCCACATTCGTGTTGTACGGTTTATGAAAGAATCTCTATACTTGACGGTACGTCCGAAAATAGGCTTGAGGGTATACTGATGAGCATTCAAAGCGTGACGGGTATTGCGAGAAAATTGTTGAAGGGGCGGAATGCAACTGGCTATTTATATTTATTGTTTATGAAAAAACAGTGTTAAAAATGTTTTTATATGAACTTACTTGTGCATCTAAGATTTCACTGTTTGAATGCAACCTAGTAATAGCGTATGTATGTAGGATAAAATGTTAAGTTTAGGTTAAATCTTTAGGTTTACTGAAATAACAACTCGAATTCCACTATTTAATACACCGATTAAACGAATATGTGATAGTGTGATATGTATTTGCTTTATTGTGAAACTTATAATAAAGCAAAACTAAGCAATGGAAACCACAACTGCACCAGTACTCTATCAAAATCATTACCTAACTTTGCCACAATCATTTGACACTGAAATATGACACCAATGTCTTCACCGCTGGTATCGTTTTAACAACCGTTAAAGGTGAACACTCTAACATGCCACTCGTGGACCACATTCAATATTCATTGCAAAATGTTTAATCCAATCTGTAAATTGGTTCCCCACCGTCGAACCATAAATAAAAGTTCCATTTATCGACGGTGAGTTATGGCAGCTTGACGACTTTTCATTTCATGAAGTTTGCATCGCACAGGTAGACAATACTTTAGCACGTGCAACCAAAGCTATTCATTTGACTGGTTTTGTCTTAGAGCCACACTCCTTACTCAATAGTAACATTTAACCTCAAAAAGGTGTATTCGGTCTTAGACTCGGTATATGTATGTATGCATCTATGTATGTACATATGTACATACATACATATGTATAGTACAAAACTACAGATACAACAGCGGCGATAAAGCATCAATGATCTACACTTAGGGAACGTAATCCGCCAATAAAGATATCAGTTGAAGATTGATAGAAAAAGTAAGTGGTTCGCTACTTTCACCGAAATAAAGGGACAAGATTGTTCAACACTTCTAGGACGAGTATGAATGAAGATTTTTAAACAGGTCTTAGTTGCAGAAATATCTATAAGTAGGTACGCTACGTTTCTTGAGTGCCTTAGTTCGGTTTACCAAGTGTAGAAATGCTTGTAGACATTGGCGAAAACCATAAATGGGTTTTCAATTTGTGTTAACATCTGTGTAGATGTTAGATGTTTTTAGTCTATCAGGGTACCTTCCTCAGAAAAAAAAGAAAGACGGTTTAGCCACGTCCGTCCGTTCGTCCGTCCCCACTTTTTGGGCCTTAAATTTTGAGCTAGGAGGATGAAATTTCATATCTGGGCTTCTGAGAAAAGGATACAGTACAAGTGTAAAAATTTTTGAAATCCGCCCACTGCCACGCCCACTTTTTCATAACTTCACTAAATTATATGAAACCGAAAAATTTTGTTAAAACCAAATATTTAGGCATTTAGATTCAATCCAATTCACCCATACAACACTTATGACCACCCCCACTTTTTGGGGGCGTTTTCATCAAAAAACTAATTTTGATGAAATTTTACATGTAACATCTTCAAACATTTGACGTTATCATCGTATTTCAGTACAAAATGCAATATGGCCACGCCCACTTTATAAGGGCTGCATAGAAAGGAGGATAAGGTATCATATGATCCGATGCGGACGGATTGTAGCCTTTCTGCATGTTTTATATTTGCTTACGAACTGAAGTCATCCGAAAGCGTCGAACCCTCAATGGATTCTGGTAAAGGGTCTTCCATTAAAACCGCCTATTTTGACATATTAAAAAATGCATTTTTATATGAAAAGTTCTGATGTTTCTATTTTAATAAAGAGATATTGTAGATATTGAGGTAATGTATGGAACACAATATCCGAAAAATGGCCGCCTCGTGACTACTGCCACTCATTAGACCTTCTTGAGTTATTGGCATACACCTGTCCTTTCAAAAAAAAAACCCCAAAGAAAGAAATCCAATCGCGTCAAATTTCTCAATTAATCGGACCACTGTACAGCGAGAAAGTGCATTGTGATGACCGAAAAATTCAAAATATTTTCAAACCGTCTCCAGAAACATCTCACCATTTCCGTTGTAGATTTTTACAATTTCTTAATGTTACATAACAGTTGTCAAACAACAACGCTGTACGTCCGACAAAAAAAAATGGCGCTAACTTCAATACTATGCTAAATTCAATATATGCGGTTTTAACGGAACACTCTTTATAATACCTACGACTAAAAGCCTCTACAGCCCAGCAACAATGAAGCATTGGAATGATGTGATAAATGTTACTTTCTGGAGTAGACAATTACAATTACACGGAGGAGCCAGTGTATTTGATAGATTTTTGATAAGGATAGGCACCCATTTCAGAGCAAGTTGTCCGACGACCTGAATCCTGGCAAATATTACAAAACCTTGCGACCAACATCAGCAGACCTGCTTCTTGGGTACGAAGTTTTTGCCGAAAAGATGAGGAAGGGAGTGATTGTCAAAGGCAATTTAATGCGGGGTATTTGTGTTCATTGCACTGCTGTCATAATATTAGCCAGTTCAGTGGGCCATATGTAAATTCAGAACTGAGTTATGTACTCGTAAATGGTTTCATTTTACTAATTCCTATTAGTTTAAGGACAACCAAAAGGAGCAGAATATTATGTTTGCTTTACTGTCAACATATCATCACCTGAGTGCAAGAACTAGATATGTATCTAGGACTTACAAAGGATTGGACAAATTTAGTGAAGTCGAAATCGTCTCGAAGTTGGAATACCTAACCCTGAAATTAAGAGTATTTAGAACGAACCCAAAAGTCAGTATATTCGCATTGGAGGTCACCATGCATCTAGCAATAATATAAGGATACTCAAAGGGTGATTGACCTAATCGAAGCTTTTTTTAAAACCAAGAATTCTCTTAATCACTACAGTCGTGTAAAGAGAAAACAAAAGACACCTGAGTTATGACATATCACACCATTCTACCATAGTTGCGAGAGCACATCCAAATCATTTCAACAGAATGGTTAAATAAGTACCCTGCCTAGCAAGATGAAAAGCCTTGTTGCGAAATATTACTGTGGCCTTGCATCCGTCAAAGGTGACTGTTGAATACGTTGAATAGAGGCAATCTAGAACGCCCAGAGTCCTAATTACTGCTTAAAAGTCCGTAAAGATCGTAATATCTACGAAAGGTTTATCGTTATATTTCTACCAAAATAAGGCATCTCTAATCGGCGTTGCTGCGTTGTAAAGTACTAACGATCTGGAAGGAATAATTCTGTGGAATTATTTTCAGTACACCGTTGGCAAACGTATATAATCGTTGATCATTAGGCGATCGCGCCGTACCATCATATAATATGTACAAGGTCCGTGCCAAACTAAACAGTACTTTTTAAAAATAAAATACAAGAAAAGTAAAACTAATTTACTTAATTCAAAATAGTTCTCCTCCGACTCAATACAGCAATAAACCATAAATTAACAATGTTAGATAGTCAACTGGGCGCCGTGGCTCAAGTGGTTAGTGCGTTGGACTACAGAGCAAGGGGTTCCAGGTTCAATCCCCAGACAACACCTAAAATTTCTTTCACGGCCCCACCTCTCGCGGGCGTCTGACAAACATCCGAGAGTAAAACTGTCATGAAAAAGCTTCTCAAAATTGCCGTTCGGATCCGGCATTAAACAGTAGGCCCCTTCCAGTCATGTGAAGAATATAACGCGCACAACACGAATGGTTGTGAGAAGCTAGGCCCTGGATCCAATGGACCTGTTGCGCCAAAAATTTGTATTTGTATTTGTAGATAGTCAACTTTCCATCCCCAACCCGCGAAAATCCGTAAATGGACGGGGCCTAATCCTCTCTTTCGTTCCCATCGGTGAATACGTGTAATAAGGGATTTGAAGTTTAATCAGCTCATCTACAGGTCCAAAACAATAGCTCATGTAATTTTGCATTAGAGTGGAGTGAATCTATGCTGACAGTTTTCACCAAATTTCAGTACCTCGATACTTTTTTTGGCTGTCAAAAATGGAGGTGATTTTCCTTTTTCCTCATTTGTTTACTTTTTAGCTCAAAAAACAGTTAATATATTTTTGATTTTAGACAACTTTTTATACTTTTTTTATGCCACTCGATTCGACTTATTGCACTGAATTCAAATCTGTACTCAGATGTTGTCGCACTTATTCTGTTTAAGAAATATAGCACTCTGAAATTGTCGTGAAAAAATGTAAACAAAGGCAGTGGGTGTCTTACGTGAAATGTGTCTTACGTTGCAAATGGATATTTAGATTTTTAATTATTTTATTTAAGTAATTATTATTCTGTTCTGTTATTATTCTACATTTGTACGAAATTTCGTACTGGATTGGGTTGTTCCTTCGCTTATTTGCTTAGTGACTTGTAGAAATGTTTGATTTAAAATAAATACATACAGCTCTGTGCAAAAAATAGCACCATGTTGAATTTTGAACTTGTCATTTGCATTAGACACTATCTAAATGGCGTAATATTTTATGGACCGATGAGTCTAAAATTGTTTTATTTGGGACTCCTGGAAGCAGAACATTCGTTCGCAGGCCAAAAAACCAGGAGTTTAAATTACAATACGAGATTAAGCACGGCGGCACAAAAATCAACGTATGGGGATGCTTTTCCTATTATGGTACTGGTTCCATATTTTGGATCAAACCAGTAATGACCGCTGGAGTTTATGCGGACATTATAAGGGAGATCATG
The DNA here is from genome assembly GCA_905220385.1 of Xylota sylvarum. Taxonomy (NCBI): domain Eukaryota; kingdom Metazoa; phylum Arthropoda; class Insecta; order Diptera; family Syrphidae; genus Xylota; species Xylota sylvarum. The sequence goes on from LR999959.1 coordinate 41,734,539, forward strand.
CTCCCTTACGCAGAGTGGAATATGCCTCTCAAGTGAGTCTTGCAACAAGACAACGACCCAAAGCGTACCAGCAAACTGGCCAAAGAATTTTTCAGAAGGAATAGGGTCCCGGTTATGGAATGACCGATTCAGTCTCCAGACGTGAACCCAATCGAAAATCTTTGGACTGATGAAAAGAAAGCCGTGTTTAAGAAAAAACCGAAAATACATTGCAGTTGTGGGAAGCTGTGCTGGCTGGGCTGAGGGATATTCCACTCAAGCATTAATCGACTCCATGCCAAGACGTTGCGCCGCTGAGCTTAAAAGTAAAGGTCATAAGACCAAATATTAAGGTTCTTCTTTAATTTAAAATTAAAAAACCTTCCAATTTTTTGGAAATTTTTATTTTACTTATGAATTTTTATTTTTGGTGCTTTATTTTGCACACCTCAAAATTTATCTTTTTTGTTTATATGCTTATAACTTTTTTATTTTTTGTTATAATAAATGAATTTTTATGTTTCTAAATTACTTTTACTTTACTTTTAATATTTCAAAAAAAGTAATATCCAAATCCGCATTGACTTTTAAAATATTCCTTTCATAAGACTTCTAAGATGGGTGGTGCTATTTGTTTGTACAGAGCTGTATGTATATGTACAATATATATATGTATATATGTATATGTATAAATTATTCAAATGAGAATAAATTGATAGTTCTTAAACTTTATGTGTAGATGAAAAGGCTGGTCGAGACCTTCTGTTCTGTTAATCTTTAATGAAAAAATAACTGTACCTAGATGGTTAAGTCAGAATACAAAAATAAAAGGAAAATAATAAAACAAAGAGAAAGACAACAAGATATGCAGGTTAAGGATAACACAACAATTTGCGTTCACTATCTCAACACATTTTGTCCTTAGATCAAACATATTTTTCTTTTATATTTGACCTTAAATATATAATAAACGTATCTACTTGTTGTTTGTTCAAAAAACAAAGTAGAAGAAATTAAAATATGTATGTTTATACTGTGATACATATGTTTGTATGCTTTAATTTAGTTTTTTATTTAGTATAAATGATTTGAAACATACGTTACATTTTGAATTTAACTATTTTAAATGTAACGTACTTTTAAAAGATTTACCACGAAACGAAGAATATTTTTGGTAGTTGTTTATTGGACACAGCATCACCTGCACAATTTGTCATTTTCTGACACTAATTGTCGAAGATGTCTGCGCCCATATGTCAGTTTTAGCTCCCTTTGGTGAGCAAGAGTGTAATAGCGAGTTTGCAAGCAAATTACGCATACACTTTTGCTCACCAACGGGCAGAGCTTGTGGGTTCGAAAAAGAGACCCCCTCAAAGTTGACGATCTAATATTGTTAATTTATGCTCGGTACAAGTTTTTTAGATGGCAAATACGATGAGTTAAGAGTCATAATGGGACCAAATAAGGCGAATACGAGGAGTGATTTGCGATTTTTAGTTAATAAATCGGACACAACGTCGATCGGATGGATGGCGCATTATCGTGCAACAAACGCCAACTTCCTTCTGCGATATTCAAGCCGAATAAAATAAATACGATGTAAAACACGGCGCAGGGACATAAGTCCCATTTTTTTCTTTTGGGACCTATGTCCCACTTAACTGGGACATAAGACCCAAATTGAATTAGGGACTTATGTCCCACCCCATCGGACATAAGTCCAAAATTTTTTTGCCGAAAATGGAACGTAAGTACCAAATTCTAGCAATTGGCCTTATAACAATTTGATAGAGCGACATTAGGCAAATTTTGCTTTATGTCACTTATATGTATAAACAGTGAAATACCTATGGGGGGCATACTACCCCCCCCTGCAACCCCCCTGCTTTTGGTCACTGTTGGATTTGGGGTAGGTGCGAGGTAGGGTATATGCAAAGTTTCTTTATATCCATGTTTCGCATGGATTTAAAGAAACTTTGCACATACTCAACCTCGCACCTACCCCAAATCCAATAGTGACCACAAGCAGGGGTGTTGCAGGGGGGCAGCATGCCCACGGGACATAAGTCCCGAAAAAAAAAAGATTGGGACTTATTTCCCTGCGCCGTAGAACACCAAAATAGAATTGAGAATCAACATTGTCTTTCACTTTTAACTTCTCCAAACAAGTTCGTCTAGCGCCTTTCACTCGGCATTTTGGCGCTTGATTTCTGGATCAAATTGAAGACACCATATTTCATCACCAGTCACAATGTTTTAAAGGAAGTTTTTGTTCTTTTTGGCCCCATGATGATGTCTTTCGAATGTTGAATTCTGAACAATTTTTGGTCGTCAGTACCGTTTGTACCGATGAGACAAACATATTGTCGCTTCAGACGCAATAACTCTGGAATTCATAACAGCAATTCATTTTATTTTTATAACACAAATGAACAAAAACCAGGCGAAAGCAAGTGATGTAGAAAATTTATTTAGAGGTTTTCTCAAAAAAAATATTGATCGTTGTTTGTTGCCCGGAAGAAAGTTGCTTTATCATAGCCGTCACTCTTAGGTTTGTCAAGCTTAAAATTGTGAAAACGTCGGCATCACAATGCTCAGCAAATCTTTTGCAAATGTTGATGACTGAAATGGCTGGTTTGATTTATGAGTAGAGCGTTAATATTTTTGAGTATCCAAAAGTCAACTCGTTCATCTTTTAGAATACTGCAATGGTGAAAAAATTCGGTTCATTTTTCTGGGTAGTTCATCATTTAGAACAGTTAATTTTTCGAAGATTCTACTGTATGTATACATACATACATGTATGTATACGAAGGTATCGCTTGTTTTTACTGTATTCGTCAACTTTAACAATGTGTGTCGTTGAGTGGGGCATCAAAAAAGACCTGACCAGCTCGATTGTTGTCCATTAAGTCCGATAGTTTGCATAAGTGGATGGAAGCCAAATCATGAGAGTTAAGTAAAGATCCAGCTGGAAAAGGATTTGAAGTCTAAGACATCATTTATAATAACTTGAACGAACTGACCTACCTCTCTGCTGCATACCATGATAAATAGGAAAACTCAGATCGCAAGAAATGACTGTTAAATGTATTCTTATCACACACTTAAATATAAATAGTGAATAGAAAATATAAAACCAAATTCCTCATTCAAACTCACAACTACTCAATATTCATGGCACTTTCATGCTCAAATTGTGCCAAGGGTTGCCCACCCCGGATCTAAAACAAATTTGAAACTGGATGGGTCCCCACAAACCGGCAACAATAACTCGACTATAAATCCATTTCATACCAACATTCGGTGTAGTACAGGGATACATTGTACACATGTCAACATACTGAGAAAAAAATTATCAATGTTTCATAACACTGGCTTAGTCTAAGGGCAAACTTACCGACTCGGCGAATTCCTCCCGCGGTCTGCGGGATATTGTGGTTCCGGTATCATCCTTAGTTGGCGACATTTTAAACCTAAGACCGGTTTTCAACTTCTCGTTTGCAAATATTTGTATTATCTAAAGAACGATAACAAATGAATTCGTTTTGTCGCGATTTTTTTTACACTTTAGAATGCAAATTAAGCTAATTTATTGCAATGCTTGGCTGGGGCGCAATTCAATGAGTCAAGACGGGGTTCAGACGAAGGAGCAGGCTTAAAACACTGATTATTTTTAGAAATGTGTAATCACCGGTCAAAACTTTATATTTATGAATATCTCGTATATGTTGTCGATATACGCGAATGAGTGTGTGGTCAAGTCGGTTTTTTTTTTACCTCCACAGGGAACGGGACGAACACGAAGCAGAACGATTGAAACACAAGAACCTATTTCTAGTTGCACAAGGTAAACCGGTAGACTGAATGCTTGATAAACAGTAGCGCAGTGGCAATTGCACGTAGGCTTTCTAGGTTGTTGTCGATTTTAAGAACAACTTTCGAGTGGCAGAGGATGTCGGGATCTGATTCACCGGTTAGGTTTTAATTCTAAGACGATATAAGGCGTACAGTGAGAGTGTTAAAACAGGTATCACAATCGAATATTGCTTTGGAACTATAGATAGTTAGCTAGAGTTACTAACCATTAGGCACAATGTGGAGAATGCAAAAACGATAGTCGCATAGAAAATCCCAATAACATTCAAAACTATCAACAATAAAGAAGAATACATATAATTGAATGAATAAGTTCCACATACAACTAACGAACGAACGATATAATCAACAAAAAAAAACACGCAACGCAACGATTGGGAGAGAATTCGTAGCACGACAGAGGAGAATAGCACCACCGTCTCACCGATTGTACTGCTTCCGTAAAACTGACGAAAAAAATTCTTTGGATATGTCAAAACCGGTGTAGGACTACGCTTGCCGCTGCTGTTTATTTTTTCCTCTTCTTTAACTTCATACTCGTGCCATTGTAGAGGCGCAGCAATATCAACATCAACACAACACAAGCAGGCCCAGTGAGAGGCAGGCCACCCCATTCCTCTGGGCGACCTCCTCTTACCATTCTCTTTCCAGTGTTGGTGCTGGCTAAGTGCTAGTGTCAGTGTGGAGCATCATACACCGTAAGCGAGTTATAAAACGTTAAAGGGGCAATACAAAATACAATGAGCGTTTCCAGTTTAAAATTCCAGTTCCAACAACCAAGAGATGGAGCATTTGAATTTGAACACATGGAGCTAGCTGGAGACGTAAACATCCACACAGCACCAATACACAATGGAGTGTTAGAGTGGTTAGAGAGCTCAAATACAACACTTTGGGGATAGGGTTGCCGTATCAACAAATTCAAAATTGTAAAATTATGTTTCCTGAATTAAAAAGTCTGGCGGTTTTTTCCAAAATAGTTACGGTATAAGCCCTATATTATTTGTGCGCTACCACATTTCTGGAGTCGACAGCGTAGCAACGCCAGTCTAGCAGCGACAGAAAAGTACACAATACACATTTCTAGGCCATCCATTGACATGACTTTAAATTCATCACGATTACCTACTATTAATATGGCATTACCCGTGTTTTATTATCACCTATGAACTACCTACATACATATGTAGATCACATAATTAAAATAAAACAGTCCAGATCAACGAAAGATGTAAGTTCTGTGGTGTGGAGGTAATAGTTTAGTTTAGTTAGTCCTCTCAAAATATGACGTTTTAGCTGAGTTCGTTTTTGACCTTTAGCGCAAAATAGCAATCCATCTTAATACATTTTTTTTTAATTAACTAAAATATTTTTTAAGTATAGATTACATATATATGTAGGTATGTAGGTACACTCAGCCAAGTAAAGGTCCATTGTGGTACCACATGGATCTGAAATCCTCAATTTGTACTACCCAGAAACCAGCAGAGTTTAATATAAAATGCTGGAAGCTATTGACATTGGCGTTAACCAATTCGCCTAAATTATCGAAGAAGTATGCACCCAGTGTAATTTTCTACGTGCGGAGGGAACTTAGCATGTACAGAGAAGATGATCATTTTCTTCATCGTCCTTGCAACTTCTACAAAACTCATTAGCGTGCCTACCAATAAAACACTGTTCAATTATAATACCTACCTATAGCTACCTTCTCTATGTGACCAAAGAGTTGGATCGTTTCTGATCCAGTTTGGGTCAGATCTGTGTAATAACGAGGCACGTAGTGCCGTCTGCCCATCTACAATTGGTTAAATTCACCATTGCATTGAGCTTAGACAGCAGTTAACTGTATCGAGACTCATGTTGATGTTCGCCTTATTCGATAAAACCGATAAGGTTGTATCCTGCCTAGCGAGTTCGTCGGCCATACAATTCCCTGGAATATCATGGCATCCCGGGACCCAAATGAGGTGAATGTTTGTTCAGCTATCTCGTTAAGTGACAAGCGACCAGTTAGATATCCAATTGGATATCACACTATACTTCAGCCTACAACAAAGCTACAGTGGTTAGAAAGGCAGAAAGAGATACTTATGTTTAGATCGTTGGAGAAGACACCTCCTCCTACTCCGGATTCTGTTTTTAATCCATCCGTCAAGAAGTACGTATGTGTATACCGTATTTTGAAGCGACAAATCCTCCTCCCAGTCATCTTTGAGGGAGTAGGCGTAATACGCGTTTCAAAGTTCTTGTGGAACAGAAGTTGTGGAAGTACGTTGTCGGCGTCTTGTGGAAGGAATTCAAGATTGTTAAGAATAGAAGTGACCAGTACTTAGACTAGACCACAACGATATAGCTTTCAAACGAATGGTTGCACAAACCGCCACTTTACAATAGATATCTAAAGGTGACTAGTGTAACGAAATATCCAGAGCCACTGATGAGGTGGATCTTAAAGCTTTACTGGTGCATAGGCAAGACGACCTTATGGAGTAACCTAGTTGTTAATACAGATAAACCTCTTTTATTCGGAGTAATCGGGGCCAAGCTAATTCCAGATAATCGATATTTATGGATATTGGAGTTTCGTGAAAAATACCTTAAAACATGCATTGGTGATTACTCAATTATGTTTATCTTTATTAATATTAATATTTATATATTAACATGCAAACGTAATTACATACATATATAATATTAAATGCGCATACATTTGTTAAGACATATTCACGTATTTAAAACAAATTTGTATTTTGTGTGCATATGTTGGAAGTAAAGAATAAAGTTATTTTCCAAAAAAGTGAGGCAATGTTGTCTATTTTTGCAGCGGTTTTTCTTTAATTTTTTCTTGCAATCTATAGAGTTGTAGAATTTCTGGGTGAGGAATAAAGTTTCTGTTTTCAACAAAATTTATAACATTTTTTATCCACAAGATAGCTTCACTGACCGTTACGCCACTGCTCTCCTCATCAGGAGTGATGTCTTGGGGATTTATAACCATTTGAGCAATTTCGTAGTTGGTCAAATTCCAACATACAGGAGCATCCGAGTGTAAGTTTATCCACTCGCCTACAATATTTGCATTGAAATCATTAGACATTTTTTTACTAATATTTATGTTCAGCGTCGTTTTCTTCGAGGTCCGGTATATTTAAGGTTGTTCCAGGTATTTTCAATGTGGAGGATCCAACAATTTCCCAAGCGCGAGGAATGTTGTAGATTGCATCCTTAATATTAAATGTCGTATAAGAGTTTTCACAACTGTGACTTTCTCCATTATTTAAAATATGACGGATAATTTATTAACGGTAATGCGATTTAGAACTTCTTATTACCTCCTGGTTCATAGGTTTAATCAATGAAGAATGAAGAACATTTTCTATCCTGCAAAGCTCTTCATCGGGATGTGCTGGACAATTATCCAGTAAAAGAAAAATTTTGCGATCTACTGTCAACCCCACCTAGTTTCAATGTCTCCTGGTTTCAGGAATAAAGAAGTTGCCATACCAATCGAGAAACAACGCCTGTGTGATCCAAGCCCTTTGTTTGCCTATATATATAAACAAATTTATTTGTTATAATGAACCGCACGTGAGTTTAAAATTTACTTTATACGCCACTGGTAGTTCCCTATTTAATATTTTCTGCTTTACGCATAGTATTACGACTCTTCATCTTCTTAGCGGAACTGCTTTCCGCACAAAACTTATTGATGGCATCTTTATTCCTCTTTATGTATATCATTAATTATTGTAGATTCCCCCGCTCCATGTTTGGTCGATACAATTCTTAATTAAACATTTTTCTAAACATTTTGATATATGTACTATATACATATGTTTGTAGAGGTCGCAAACGAATAGTTAACGAGATCTGACTTGCTTAGGATCACTGTTGGATTTGGAGTAGGTGCGAGGTTGGGTATGTGCAAAGTTTCTTTAAATCCGTGTGAAACATGCTAAACATGCATATAAAGAAACTTTGCCTACACCCAACCTCGACCCTACTTCAAATCCAACAGTGCCCGCAAGCAGGGGGGTTGCAAGGCCCGCCATATATAAAGAACTTAAAAATAAAAATTTTTTAAACTTAATCGGGTATTTAAAATTTCTTGTCGAAAAATAATGTCACAGCTTAAAAGATGCATTGTATTTAATAAAACAAAAAAAAAGGCAATTCATAATTTGTTTTTTTAACAGAAAGACTCTCTATACTTCGTAGGATATCCTCGTTGCTTAAGCACTGATTGCAATCTTTTTGGCATTGACTTTACGAGTTTTGCTGTGTATTCAGAAGTTATTTGATTTCACTCTTCCAAAAGCGCCTTTTTCAGATCTGCTGTACTTCTGATATGGTGTTTTCTGATCTCACGTTCAAGTTTCGACGACAAATTTTCTATTACATTGAGGTCTGGTGACTGCGCAGGTGTTTGGATTATATGAGGGCAATTCCAAATCAACCAAGTTTGCACGAGTCCAGACTTGTGCTTAGGATCATTGTCTTGATACAGACGAAAGCTATCGCGAATGTTTAGTTTTTCAGCACTTTGTTTTAAATTGCCCTTCAAAATATCCAAATACATTTTTTTGTCCATGTTGCCTTCAATGAACACTAAGTTCCCGACACCAGCAGAAGACATGCAGCCCCAGATCATAACGTGGCCTCCACCATGTTTTACTGTACCACGTAAATTCTTCGGTTGGAGCTCTGTATTGGGTTGCCTCCAAACGTATGCTCTGCCATCAGATCCGTGGAGATTAAATTTGCTCTCATCAGCAAATATGACACTGTTCCAAAATGTTTCATCGTTGTTGATATATTCACGAGCAAATTTAACTCTACACATTTTGTTTTTTTGTCTCAGCACTACACTTTTTATTTAAATATTTATCTGCTTCTTATGCCAATTTTGGTGCACTCAAAGTAGGATCTTCCTTCACTTTCCTGAGAATCAATCGGCGATCACTATCGAAAAATATTTTATTTGGAGCCTTCCTTCCTTTATTTTCCACTCGATTTTATAATATTCGACAATTATACCAACATTCACGGACGAAAATGTATCCTAGTGAGAGATAGCACGAACTAATTTTTGGAGCAGGAAAATTAACCCTGCAGGAAAATCTCATATTGTTGTTATAATGCTTGCAAGCCAATGAGCTAACAATAACCATTTTTAACAACATAAAATCGATGCGCCAACCACATACATACATACATACATATGTATACAGTCATCTGAAATAACATCTCTAAAATAAACCCAAGCAAAATTAAAGTTAATCAAATTCATTTGAAACGCTTGTGAGAATTTTTTTTATTCTTAAAATCGCCCATCTAATTGAGCAAAACGCAAACCCGAATCCCTGGCAACCCTCCCGACCACTGACAATTTAAATCAACCTCTAAATACACTCAAACCGCCCATGTGCTGCGCTAATATACCACTTTGTGCTGTACGTCCTCGCTTTTATCCAACAAACCGGTCTTTCCATCAACTTCATTGCAAACACGAATTACTCGTCGAAAATCAACGAAGTAGGAAAATGACGAATTAAGAAAAAATAAACAATACATACCCGTATAATAAAAAAAATCGACTTATCAACCAAATCGTACAACTGAATTGAAATGTGTACTGCATTTCTCTCTCCAACACACACACATCCAGCCAGTCACGTTCAATTTTAGATAACAGAACATTCCAAAGGTATCAATTCGAATTTAGTGAATCAAATTAATTCCCAAGGCTTGCCGATACTGGAACCCAGCCCCACAACAGTTTTTCTACGAGAGAGTAATTTCTATTTTTGGATTCAACTATCGGTGAATGCTTTTCATTCGACTTCCAATGGACTGGAGTTTAATTCGCTGGAACTTGTATCTCATATCTTTTTTGTTTGTTTTGATTATGTTCCACGACTGGAAAAGCCGCATGGCGCTGCCGGTTTACAGATTTTTACAACTCTGCGCCGCTGTTTGTTTACGTTATTGTTTTTGTTGTAGAAAGCCCGGAAATCAAAGTGTATAGAGTGGAAAACTTTGATGAAACAGTAATGGATATAAGTAGTGGACATCTGTGATGAAAGCTCTAATCCATTGAACGATGTTTTTAATAGTTTATATCTATCTACCCATTCGTAAGAGTAGTGGTACGTGATTTGATTGTAAAGTGCCATCTGTTGGTTTCTTTTTTAATCATATTTTATTTTGACACTGACAACTCCTAAGCACTCAACAAATTGACAGAAACTTTGTATTACATTTTCGCGGAACGAAATACGAGAAATATTGAAAAGTTACTTCCAAAGTGGATGCAGCGTTGCGAAACAGTGCGAATTTTGAAAATAAATTTCGGTTGAAATAATGGACCAATTCCAGCTGGTGTACATAAGTTTGAGATGAAAGTTCGTGAGACTGGTTTGCTGATTGATAACCGAACATATTACAGTGTTCATTCTGAGCGCTCAACATATAATATTCCAGGTTTTGCAGGTTTTTGGAGTGGCGGCAATCAAAGAAAAGTTACAGTCAATGGAGAGCGCTACCAAGCATGATAAACGATTTATTATGGCCAGAAATTGAAAACTTGGACTTAGGCGATATATGGTTCCCGCAAGATGGGGCTACGTGCCATACAAGCAATCCAACAATCAATTTATTGCACACTAAGTTCAATAATTGTGTAATCAGTTGTTGCGGTTATGTTGTTTGGCCACCACGGAGCTGCGATTTGACGCCGTTGGGCTTTTTTTTGTGGGGTGCCATTAAAAATCGATGCTATGCGAACAATCCGGAAACGATTCAGGTACTCAAGAACAATATTGGTCAAGCTATTCGTGAAATAGGGGCCGAAACCATCGAAAATGTATTGAAAAATTTGGTTGAGGGGATGGCATAATACCAAGCCAGCCGAGGAAATCATTTGAATGAAATAATATTCCATAATTAATCGGAAGGTTTACTTTTTTCAATAAAGCAACAATTGTTGAAACATATTGAACAGTTTTTTTTATAGCCATTTTAATAGCTTTAGTAAGCGCTCACTGGCCACTAAATAATTGGTTTTCGATCTCTTTTGGAATGGATTTCGTAAAAACTGTTTGTGTTTATGACCTGTTTGAAAAAAGACGAAAATAGTAGCATAGAAGATTTTGGGTGTTTCCGTTGATAAGTAAAATACTCCTAGATGGTTAATTTTAAAAAAAAAATCCATCATAGACAACACAGAACACTACGTTCTCTTAGTCCAAGCTATGAAAGCCTTATTTTTTTTTTAAACCTCGTCAATCAGTAGTTCATTAGGATATTCCATAGCTGACTACAGCCAGTTGAATTTGTATACACCAGGTTGGTACATACATATGTATACATGATTTTGGTCCTATGATGACATTAGCTCGCTATGTTCGTGAACTCTGTGCATTTTTTATTTTTTTTTCGTAGGACTATTATTAACCTTTCGAAGGCAAAGGGGTAACCCCACTACTTGAGAAAAGCCTTAATATTTATTGTTTATGTTGTTTTCATTTTCTATCGATCAGTCTACAAGTGCTTTGGCAGGGCTTATTGTAATAGTGCCTTATCCCAGTAAAACCGGCTATACTGAGGATGGACCTCTTCTAATCGGCGTACTCGTGGGACCAACATGAACATTTCTAACATTAACCAAACAAAACAAGACAACATAACTTCCGACGCTTACCCTCAACCAAACACAATGACTATGACAACAGCGACTGAACGAACCAGACATATCACAAAGACGGTGGGGAGCCAGCTTTATAGGCTGAGTATTGGGGATAACACTAACAGCTCCATGATCCTTACAGACACAGAATCCGATTCGGTGGCGACTTCTCGGAGGTCGTGTCTTTCGGAGGTCGCAACCGTTCACGTCTACCGATAGACGACCTGCTGAAGCGGGACGAGACTCGGCTAATAAAAAGCACCACAACCCCAGTGCGAAGGTGTATAAGAAACGCAGATCGGCAAAATTCGTCCTAGAGCGTCTCCTTAAGAAAGGAGAAGCAACTGGGATGAGGATGAGCGGAGGTCTGCCAGTGGGGCGAAAGCTTTTCTCGATGACAAGAGCAGCCAAAGTATTTAGGGAGGGCACTCTTGTGAGATATGGGCGGGCCACTCCAATCCTTCCAGGCCACTATTTCAGGGGCTGCCATTCGAAAAACGAAGGCCCTATTGCGTATAGTAGTTCAAAAACAATGAATTAGTTTTAATTCACAAACTTGATATTTACTTTTATTTCAAAAATTAAGAATTATGAAACATTAATTATATACTTAATCTATTAAACAATTATGTATATTTAAGTATGTAGTTTAGTTTAACTTTTACGCGTGTGACCAACGCTAGCTCTCGTGGGGGACTGAGTCTGACTCCTTTAGCTTTTAGATTTTTTCTAATGTGGTGGAAGCATTGCCAGCTAAAAATAATTTAAATCTACCACAGTTGCATTGACACAGTAATGATAATGCTGAATTAGAACTTCCCGAGAAGGAGGTCAGTGAAGTCGAATCCTCTGATTCGGAGGATTGTAACACCACAGTAATAGAGGCGTCTGTATTAACTAGCACTGATGCTGCGGTTGATACAGATTAATCGTCATCATTCAAAAGCAGCCTCTGCTAATTTGTTACTCCGCTTACAAGAAGGCGGAGGAGATATTGCCCTCATCCACGAACCGTGGGTCCTAGGGGACAGCAGCATAGGATTAAGGGCAAATAATTATACGGTTTTCTTTGCTAAAGAATGATTTATACCCAGGGCCTGTATTCTTGCCGAGAGCAACCTTAATCTGTTTCTTCTATTCAATTTCAACGATCCTGACTTCGTTTGCGTTAGTTTGGAACGCAGCAAGGAGAAATAAGTATTGATTACTTCTGCGTATGTATGTGTGATGAAACGGGGCCTCGACCTGCAGACAATATACGTAGCGTAATGACGCTGACGCTCATCATGTAACATGGGGCAGCAGCGATAATAATGTCCGCGGTGAGTGTCTATTTGATTACTTTAATGGAAACTAACCTTGTTATTTGTAATAAGGGATCAGATCCCACATTTATTACTAACAATAGGAAGGAAAGCGTAGATGCACGAATTCCCCTAAAATTATCGTCAAGAACTGAATGATATCTAGAGATAGGTAGTTCTCTGACCACCGCTTCATACAGTTCGGTATTGACTTTAGTACTCCCTCAAAATCTGTTTTTAGGAATGCAAGGAGAACGGGTTGGAATATTCATAATTCAAAGTGGAAAAGTCATCTCAACAGTTTTGCTTTAGTTCAGCCTCGTCCACCATCTGATCTAAATCACAATCACAGGAGCAATGAATTTAGCTTTACGCAAAGCTTGGCCAATGAGTATACACAAGAGTGGGGGTAAGCCCCCATGGTGGAACTCTGAAATAAGTAAGCTTCGACGTGAAGGTAGTAAGCTTTTAATCAAGCAAAGCGTTCTAGGGACCCACTTGACTGGAATCTCTACAAAAGTAGTCTTAGAAAGTTTAAGCTTGAGGTTTGAAAAGCACAAAACATCTTGGCTTCTTTTCTGTTTAAATATAGAAAAGACTAGTAATTCATCCCGAATTAGGAAGATCTTACCTAAACCTCCAATCATTCCAGATGGTAACTCCATATTGAAGGAGCTTTCAACAATGTCAAAACAGAAGCTATGTACTTATGTATATCTTTTGCACTTCTTGACTTGAAGGTTGACAACTATCTTTGCTATTAGAGTAAGCAAATGCTTAAAAACAGGCTTATCCTTGCTGAGCTGGGGTGTTGTTTAACCAAAAGGTCGGTGTACCGGGGTATCCCCCAGAACGAAGTATTATCACCACTATAGTGAATGAGATACTCCTAATCTTGGGTAAAGAGAGGTTCAATGTAGTCTATGCGGACGACATTGCTTTGTCACCGGGTCAAACTAGTTTAATAACTAAACAGCGAACCATACCTCTTAGGCAAGGGTTTATACCGAAACTGGTTGCCCTGAGTCCTGTCCCATCTGGGAAGTCTTCATGTAAGTCTCCTAATAATTTCTAGGAATGACACAAACGTTGAAGTAACGACATTATTATTGATCATGTAAGGTCCGCTTGAGAGTCGAACCTCGAACCTTCAGCTGAGCAGTCCGACTCACTGGCCACGGAACCATGAAGATCATCAAACATAATGCGAAATTATTTTGTGCGATCGGCAGAACGTACAGAAAACAATTTAGTGTGTGTGGACCAGTACAACAATTACACAACAAAAATTTACAGCAATTTCCTTTTTTTCAAGAAATCTTAGAGAAGCGGCATGATTCACCAAAAGCTTTCTTGTGTCTGACAGTCTTCGATACATCCAGAGTAGTGGGTAGTATATGCATCGTTTCTCGACTCGAGTGTAAATGACACTATTTGGAGATACAGCAATAAAGACATTACATATATACAAAATAAATATATGTATGTAGTGAACTTATTTATTGAAAAAGGAAATAAATTAAATTTATTTGTTAAAAAAATACACTAATTCGCAAAACACAGTCCATTCAACGACTGACTAAAAACATCTCCTCAGGACAATACGCCGCGATCATGTGGCATACCTTCATCTCTTTCCCACACTCGGTCATCTTGATGTACATGCTTCAGTACCCCATCGTTTCATCTTATAGCTGCTGCTGGAAGTTTTGTTAGGCCCTTCGTTCTCACCGACTTTCTTCATCTCACCTGTGGTTTTCTAGCTCAGATGTTATTTGATAGGGACCTAAATATCTCCCCTTTTATTTTCAAACCAGGACCAAACTGCGTACGTTCTATCGCTACCGTGTCTCCAACTGTATATTTGACTGCATCTTTGCGCCGTTTTTTATATATAAAAATATTCTCAGCCTGCACTTTTACGATCTGCAGCCTTGCTTGCTCTCTAGTTTCTGCTGTCGCGTCCATAAAAAGATACACCATAGTCCTATCGATTAAGTCACGGAATTCAACGTCTTCATCTTCATGCACAAAAGCATTTCGCCGGGTGATCTCCCAATTGAACGGTGATAGGTACTATTTAATGCATGTTGTACTCTTTTCATATGTTTGTACCACGTAGTTGTGTTCTCAGCAGAAATTTTCGTCAACAAATCGATAAAAACTGGGTGCACCCTCTTTGCTTGGCCATTTCCGCGTGGTGTTCCCGTGTTCACTACAAAATAGCTTAAATTTCTCTGCCGTAAAGGCAGTACCTTTGTTAACTATGACTCGTGAAGGATAGCCGAAGATATCAGTGAGCAACTCAAATTTGCGAATCGTCTCTTCAGTCGTCGTACTTTTCTTAGGGAACAACCAAAAAAACTTGCTGAATACATCGACAACAGTTAATATGTACTTATACAGCTTCGATGTTTTCGCCATTGGCCCCAGATGATCGAGATGAAAAGTATCTAGCAGTAGCTCTCCCTTAGGTATCGACATGAGGACCCCTTCTTCCTTTCCTTTCTTTCGATCTGCGAAGATGCACTTGACGCATGAATCCACACATTTTTGAATATCCATCCTCAAATCAGCAAGGAAGAACTCTTTGTGTATAAGTTTGACCATCTTCTTCATGTGAAAATGCCCCTTCTCGTGCACCTCCTCGATGATGCCAGCTATGATGGTATCAGGAACAACAAATAATGGTCATCCCCCAACCACCTTCGTCAACACACCATTTTCCATCGCATAGTACTAATAAGAGCCCATCTTTATCAGCTAACATATTACATTCAGGCGGTCATCATTCTGCTGAGCTCTGCGTAGCCTGCTCATGAGATCGTCACTCGTCACCATCATAGCTATCGGATTCCTGCTTAGGGGTGTTCAATCATATAACTGTAATCTTCCAGAAACATCGCTCATCTCGAAACTTTTGTCACCAGGTCCTTCTTCTGCAACGTTATCGTGAATGCTCTGCAATCCGTTACCAGCTCAAATGGTTGACCAAACAGATAAATCATAAACTTCTTCACTGCTTCGTATATGGCTAACACTTCCAGCTTTGCGCCATATCCAAATTTGCAAGCATCTGTATGCAACTCCGTAGTGGCACCATAACGGAAAATACGTAGAACAGGATTTTCACTCATCGCATTCTTCAGTCGTAGAAACGCTTCATCTTGAATATCACCCATTTCAAATGTTACGCCATCACGCAGTAAATCGGAAAGAAATTTGCTGTAATTGCAAAATCCATTATAAATTTGCGAAAATAGCCCGCAAGTCCTAAAAATTACTGAACTTACTTTGCATTCGTAGGTTTAGGAAAATTCATTACTGCTTGTATTTTAGTTGTTGACGGAGACACCTTCCCAATTTCAAATTGACATTTCTCCCATTTGATTCTGAGTCCATTCTTCGCTGCTACGGCAAGGTCGCCGTCGTTTATTTGTTTACGGAACAAGTGCCCTATATAACTCTGAAACACGCTCGAAGAATTACATAAACCAAATGGAATTCTCAAAAATTTATAGTGGCCCATTGGAGTCACAAATGCGGTAAACTTTCAGCTATACTCTTCAACCGAAACGTGGAAAAATCCATTGGCCAGGTCTAGAGTCGTAAATAATTTCGCTTCGTAAAACTTATCGATTTAATCCTCAATAACAAGTTAAGAAAATCGATCCTTGTAGATTGTTTTGTTAATTCGACGATAGTCGCACAGCAGTCTTGAACCATCTTTTTTGCTTACTAGAACGATTGGGCTCGCGTAATCTGACATCGAAGGTCTGATAATGTCATCCTGCAACCATTCTTCGACCTGCCTCTGCTGCTCTTCCAAAGGTAAACGCCTTGGGGGTTGGTGAACTGGGATATTATCAGTAACGATCTTCATTTCGATGTCGGTGCATAGCACCTTTTCTGGAAAGTAGTTTGTTATTAAAAATTTTGGCTAACTTGTCATATCCTTGCTCTCCAATTATACGTCCGTCCGACCAACGCGCTATGTAATTAAAGTCATCTATTTCTTCTACCCAGTTTTCCACACGCGCACTTACCCCCGGTCTCCACTAGCTATCAACAGATAGCTTGCTATATAGTATGCTATCATTATAGGTCGTGGAGACCATTGAAGCAAGCTATAAATTGATAGCAATCTATAGATAGCAAGCGATATAGCACGCTATGTAACCCCCGGTCTCCACTAGCTATCAACTGATAGCTTGCTATATAGTATGCTATCATTATAGCTCGTTTAAGGATGTTACATGTAAAATTTTATCAAAATCGGTTTTTTGGCCAAAACTGTTCTACGGGTGAATTGTAGGGAATCTGAATACTTAAATATTTGGACTTAACAACATTTTTCGGTTTCATATAATTTAATGAAGTTATGAAAAAGTGGGCGTGACAGTGGATTTCGACAATTTTTACACTTGTACTGTATCTTTTTCTCAGAAGCCCAGATATGAAATTTCATCGTCCTAGCTCAAAATTTAAGGCCCAAAAAGCGGTGACATACGGACGGACGGACGGTCATCGCTCAATCGATTTCGCTATTGATGTTGATCACGAATATATATACTTTATAGGGTCTATCTCGATTATTCCTCTATGTTACAAACTATAATGTGTATCGCTTGAAATCTGGAAATGTTCTCCCCAATAAAAATAATAATTTTACGAAAATTAAAGGAAAAAAAAGTTTCCTATTCCATTATATATTCAGTACTATTGCCACGGAGTATGTTATTTTATTGTCAGACGTACAATTGACATAATGGCGACTAAATAAGAAGAGCAGCGAATTTGAATAGTGAACGAGTATCTGGAAAATCCAAATATTCCATTGTATAAAATTGCAAAGAAATTAAAAGTAGCGGTTTCAACGGCATATTCGGTCATAAATACCTACAAGAAAACTCTGCCAGTTCAGAGGAAAACATATTCGGGTCGAAAGCTTGGACCTATGGACCCCAAGCTTCAAGCTAAAATTGAACGCACGTTCAAGAAAAACCCCAACTTTTCTGTTCGAGGTGCAGCGAAAAAACTTTCCACATCAACTGGTACAATCCAGCGAGTTAAAGTTCGAGCTGGATTATAGTGATAGTACAAAGTGAAAAAAGTACCAGATCGAGACGAATCGAAGCAAAAGGAAGCAGTACGTTGATCCCGTAGGCTATATGAACATTTTTTACGAAAAACGATTGATGGATGACTAATTCTCGTAATTGCCCAGAACTTCGCCCCATAGAAAGATTTTGGGCTCTGATGAAGGCGAAGTTGAATACAAAAGATGGAGTATACGAAACCGAAAAAAATTTTCGAAAAAAATGGAGACAAGTGGCCAAAACATTTACCGAAGATGATGTTCAGACCTTAATGAGAGGTGTTAACAGCAAAGTTCAAGCATTTTGGCACGATCCAAAATAATTCTTATTTTTTATTTTATATTGTAAGATCAAACATGTATCTAATAAATAAGTAAAACAAAAATATATTTCTATGCGTTTTTACTTGAAAAACAAACATATATTCTTTTCCAGATTTCAAGCGATACACACTATATGTGTCAAACTTAATACCCCAGGATAGGGTATAAACATACAGAAAAGCTACAATCCGTCTGGAACGGATCGTATGATACCCTATCCTCCTCTCTATAAAGTGGGCATGGCCAAATTGCATATTGTACTCAAATATAGCTATAATGTCGAACGTTTGAGGATGTTACATGTAAAATTTTATCAAAATGGGTTTTTTGATGATAACGCCCCCAAAAAGTGGGCGTGGCCAAAACTCTTCTATGGGTGAATTGTAGGAAATCTAAATGCCCAAATATTTGGTCTTAACAAAATTTTTCGGTTTCATATAATTTAGTGAAGTTATAAAAAAGTAGGCGTGGCAGTGGGCGGATGTAAAAAAAATTTACACCTGTACTGTATCTTTTTCTTGAAAGCCGAGATATGAAATTTCAGCGTCCTAGTTAAAAATTTAAGGCCCAAAAATCGGATTTATGATGAAAACGCCCCCAAAAAGTGGGCGTGGCCAAAAATTTTGTATGAGTGGATTGTAGGGGATCTGAATGCCTAAATATTTGGTCTTAACAAAATTTTTCGGTTTCATATAATTTAGTGAAGTTATGAAAAAGTGGGCGTGGCATTGGGCGGATTTCAAAAATTTTTACACTTGTACTGTATCTTTTCCTCAGAAGCCCAGATATGAAATTTCATCGTCCTAGCTCAAAATTTAAGGCCCAAAAAGCGGTGACATACGGACGGACGGACGGACGGACGGACGGTCATCGCTCAATCGATTTCGCTATTGATGCTGATCACGAATATATATACTTTATAGGGTCTATCTCGATTATTTCTCTATGTTACAAACTACGTGTCAAACTTAATATACTCTTAGGATAGGGTATAAACATTTCCTCAGGATGATACGCCACGATCGTGTGGCCTACCGTCATCTCTTTCTCACATATATATGATTTATATATAACAAAAATAATTTTAAAAAAATTTAAAGTGTAGACAGATACAAGAAATATATTCGTTAAATTGTAATTTAATTTAAATTTAAATTTAAAAGTGTCGTATTTGAAAGGCATAATTTATGCTAATAATTCCTATGGCAGCTAAAAGATAACACACGATACGTCGAAAAAAAATTTAGGCACAATGTCGTAAATGCAACATAAGGATGCATAACCGAATAACAGACAAAATTGATTTGATTTCTGGTTTGACTAAAGTTATTATCTTATAATATTAGACGGCTCATTTAAAACATTCAAAGCATTTATGCCTAGTTTTGACCTCAAGCTTTCAAGTTCATTAAATTCAATAGCATTATTCAATTGCACAAAGGGGTGGTTAAAACTTTTAAGTTTACCGGTATTCCAAGGAATTGAATTTAAATGTTAAAGAATAAACATAACAAGACCAAATAAATGAAATCGTAGTGTGAGCAAATTTAAATCACAACAAAAGAAGGCGTCAGCGAATTCCAATGGGATTAGTTTAGGATTTAATCCACTTTTAATCCTAATGGTAAGCTATAAAAACTATCGCAAGTTCTCGTAACCCTTCTGTTAGTAGAACCCAGTGCAAGTGTAAAGTATAAGATTGCAAGAAATTAAATATAGCACGGGTGGGATGGGCTTATTCGACGATCCACTCCGGAATCTATCGTATTTTCGGCCGGAGGCACGGTTAGTAAAAACAATTATTTTTTCAATATAACGACAAACTAAAATATTAATAAAACAAAAAAAAAGTTATTAACACGCATGTTTTTCGGAGTTTCATTTAGTTTCTTAATATAGTAGTAATTATTAACTTACGAAATTTCAATAACATTTTAAGTGGATTATTAAATTTTTTTAAAAGAAAAAATAGGCATCATTCTGTAACACTTAATTTAATTATCATATTATGTGAATAAAAGAAAAGTAAGAGAAAATCTATAAATGACAAAACAAATACTGAAAAAGAAACATGTACACTACATAAATAGATAATTAATTTTATTTTCTTAAAAATTTCTTAAAAAAACAAAAGAATTTAAAATTAATTATTTGACAATAACCTTTAAGTCGCCTGTCATATTCAAGCGATCTGTTTCAATAATTTATGCTTAATGTGGTTATTTGTTTAGGTTAATTCATTGGTGTGTTTCAGAAACATGTATAAGAGTAGATAATTCTGCCCGTTAAGAATTCTGTTTCGAATATAAGAAGTACTCCAACAAAGTGAAATGTATTTTCGATAGAATTAAGATTACAGTTAATGCAGAGACCAACTGCAGGCTCATCATATCGCGAAGGTTGACACAAAGACCTTATAATACAAAGATGTGGCACGCTATACAATGAAAATGAAACAGCCATTTCAGAACCAATAACAGGACCATACTGCTAAACATATTTTGTTAACACAACTAAATATGTCCAGATCGGTACTGTTTTTTTTTTTAAAGAATTAGTAGGTATTAAATCTAATTAATATTAAAAAAGAAACTGATATTTAATTCAATCAAATTCATCCAGAGCTCATCTTTGTCAATTAATTAATAATATAATTCAAGGAAATAAGTAAAAACAAAAAACGAGAATGTGTATTTATAATAGTTTATTAAATTCTTAACTAAACAAAACTAAAAATATACTAATTTTGGTAATAAAAGTACAAAAAAATAACAAATAATTCAAAAGAAAAAAAATTTCATCTCACAATGAAAATGGCCCATGGTAATTTGAGTTCTAAAAAATGCAATGAAAATTGAATAAAAAGTTCTTTAGTATTTTAGCATAACTAAGCTAACACAACTAACAGAACTAAGCTTATAAACATATACCAACGAATAATGCAGTTGAATTAAAAAACACAGGATATAAGAAAGAAAAAAGAGAAGAACCAAATAAAATAATAAAAAAAATACCATTATTTGGAAAACTTTTGTTGGGTGGGCCATTTTTACCGTGAGATGACATTTCTTCTCTTTTTATTTATTTGTAATTTTTTTATTGTTTTGTTAAGTGAATTAGTTAATTTTTTGGTTTATTTGAATAAGAATACAATAAATCGATTGAATCATGTTCGCCTATATGCCAATACTTTTTGGCCAAGAGGATGCAATTTCATATCTGGGCTTTTAAGAAAGAGAAACGCTACAAGTGTAAAAGTTTTTGAAGTCTGCCCACTATTCATAACCTTAATATTTTACATGAAATCCAAAAATTTTGTTAAGACCAAATATTTAGACATTCAGACGTTATAAGGGCTGTATAGGTAGAAGAATAGGGTATCATACGATTCGGTCTATGCGGATTGTACCTTCTCTGTATGTTTATATTTGATCAAAATTTGAATTAATAATTTCGTTTCCATGGTCTTTCTTGCATGATCCGTTGTTACTGTCTATGAGCCTATGGACTGGACTGTAGTCATTTCATTTTTTTTTTTTAATTTTTATAGCATTTGTATTGAATTCAATAATTAAATCTTACATGCTAACAAAAAACGCTTAAAACTACTTTATGAACCACTAACTTACTGGCCCTAAGCGGGCACTCTAAGCTAAACTTTATACTTAAACTATGTATGTCTTTCGACCTAATCTAACTTATTTATATATTTATTATCTATTTATTGACTAACTTACTTTTTACACAAAGAAAATGTTTTTTAAGAAAAACTTTGTAGATTGACGGTTTTTTGGATTTGTTATAAAACTTAAAGCTACCTAAAAATCAGTTTTAGCCTACTTAATCTAAAGATGTAATTAAATACAGTGGTGTGCAAAATAATAGGTGTAAAAGATGCCTTTCAAATGAATGCAATTTTTCTCAGGCGAAAGGTGCAAAATATTTTCGAAAACGGTTGTAAAGTGTTTAACTGTAAATTTTGAATAAGGCTGTATAATTTCTAATAAGTTTTGTTGTCATTTTTTTTTTCCTCCCCCATTCTTGTGTGGAGACATGAAATTTGAGAGTGCAAAATAATAGGTGTGTTGTTGTTAAGTGGCATTTATTTGTATGGATTGGTAAAAGTCGAAAACATTTAGTTTGCGGAAACAGTTTGCTGTTCCGGGAATAAGGTAACAAATGCCTTAAAATAGCGCCAAAGTAAAGAAACTAGAGGCAGACCTCAAAAACGACCCAACAAACCGATCATCAAATAGTGAGATTCGTAAAAACACGACCGTTTACCACTTTACCACGTTTGATCTAACAAAACGTACAAAGGAGAAAAATACTTGCCCAGGCACATCTCAATTGGCCAAAAAAGTGACGAAATATTTTATGGTTTGATGATTCGAAAATGAATTTATTTGGGCCAGATGGTGGTTAAAGGTATGTGAGAAGACTAAAAGGCTAAGAATATTCACCGTGGTACACGTTAAAAACCGTCAAACATGGAGGTAGACGTGTAATGGTTTGGGATTCTGGATAAATAACACCATGAATGCCGTAGATTACAACAGCGTATTGGAGAACATATTGCCGAAGAAGAGATGCCCTTAAGTTGATCGTTCCAACAGGTTAACGACCCTAAGCACACTTCAAAGGTGGTGAAGTCCGTTTTTGAGAGAAACAATATTAACTTTATGGAATCCCTAGACCTTAACCAAGACGGCACTTGAGGATTCCAGGCATAAAAATAAGGAGAAATTGTGGTAAACGGTGCGAAACAAGTGAGAATCGATACCTGTAGAGCGGTGCCAAAAATTAAGTGATTCTATGCCAAGGAAAAGTTAGGCGGTGAAAAACAATAACGCGTTTGGAACCAATGTGTTTAAAAATTTTATTTATTTGTTTATAACTTTTTGTTGCTCATCGTTTTATAAGTTCGAAAGAATGAATTAAAAATTGTTGAAGTTTCTAAGATTCTTTGCATTATTAGAATAAATATAACTAATTTTCATGATTTTTGAGTTCACACCTATTATTTTGCACACCACTGTACATCCTTTTTTGTATTTTTTATAACTTTTAGAAGTTTTTTGGATTTATCTGATTTTTATAATTTTTTTTGTATTTTTTATGATTTTTATAATTTTTTTGTATTGTTTATGATTTTTATAATTGTTTTGTATTTTTTATAATTTTTTTGTATTTTTAATAAATTTTATATTTTTTTTTTTTGTTTTTTATGATTTTTTAATCCTTAGCTGTAAGGACAACAACAGAAGACAACACTTAAACATAGACTTAGAACTACGTAAGCCGGCCAGGCTGAATATATAAATAAATACATACATATATAAATAAAATGGCCAGCATGCCCTACAAGGGCTAGCCAGGATTGAGAGGGATTAAGTCTTCTTATGTCTTGAACATCGCGCCCCGACACCGACCTACTGAATCGACCGTAGTTGAGTCGCCTATCAACAGCTTTTCTGGAGACGTGGAAGATAAGCGGAAACCCCGCTCTGTCCTGAATCAGACCTTGTCTGTCAAAATAGAAGAATGCCTCTGGGGGGGACTGGACTGTAGTTTTTTAATGAATTTGCACACTAGAATTGGTTTTGGTTCCAACCTTTGTAGGGAATTTTTTTTTTGAAAGACCCTTGCCCATATGGAAAATACGCCTCCTTAACCAATGTAATGCTGGGCATTGACAGAAAATGTGCTCGGAGGATTCGTCATCTTCTAAACAGAACCTACATTCCGTTTCCGGACACAAATTGATTTTGTTAAGGTGGTAACGCAGGCTACAGTGGCCTGTGAGAAAAAGCTCACCAGCTGCTTTCCTTATCTAGATTAAGGATTTCCTTGTAGGAAAAAGGCCTGATTAATCTCTTGGATTGTCTCAGCCCCGGAACATTTTCCCAGTGAGCCAGACGAAGTTTATGTTCACAAGTATTGATCAGCGCTGTGGCAGTAGCCTAGTCGACACCGCAGTAAGGTTCAGGTCCTATGAACGCAGATTCTGAGCCAGCCCTAGCTAGTTCATCTGCAATTTCGTTGCCTGCAATTCCTTGATGACCAGGGACCCAACCAAGTTTCACCCTGTTGTGTCTGGCAAGAGATTGTAGTGCATCGTAGCAGCATATAACTGATAAGGAGTCCATTAAGTTGGACGACAGCGCTTTAAGCGCTGCCTGGCTATCTGAAAAGATATATATCCTAGCGCCTTTAATACCTGTATCCAGGTTTATCTTAGCGCAGATCTCAATGGCATGGAGTTCAGCCTGGGAAACCGTGGGACACATTCCCATAGGTATTGAGACCTTGGTGTTGGATCCAAAGACACCAGCACCAACTCCAGTTTCCATCTTTGATCCGTCTGTGTACCAGCTCAGACCTCTAGGGTCCAGTGTCGGAACACCATTAGACCAGTTTGCACGGTCCAATATCTCTACGTCAAATAACCTTCCAAAACAGTACTCCCTTACCATAATATCTGGGATAGTACAGAACATGTCCTTTTTGGGAATTGAATCAGGTGTCCCACATGGTCGCCTGATTTATACTTGTATTCTAGTTGCAGTTTGAAAGCGCATCTAGCGGCCGTCTTCCTTTGTAAGGGACAGCTCAAGTGGCGCGCTCAATGGCGGACTTGATATGAGAATTCCAGCTAAGCCGTTTATCAAGGATGACACCGAGATATTTAACCTCACTGGAATAGACTAAGGTGGTGCCTTTGATCGTAATAGGTCCCAGATTGACCAGTCTTCTTTTTGTAAAAGGCACTAGAACGGTTTTGCAACATTTTGCATTCTAACACGTATAGTAAAGCACATTGCATGACACTAGAAATGGTCGTGCTGTGTTTACCACTGATAAAAATCGCCAAGTCATCTGCATAACCAATGGCCTTGTAGCCTAATCTCTGAAGATCGACTAGGAGTTTGTCGATATGACTAGTGACCATAGAAGAGGGGAGAGGACTCCTCCCTGGGGACATCCCTTAACTGCGGTCACAGACACTGACACTCCTCCAGAGGAGGAAGTAATAATTCGACTTTCCAGCATGGCCCGTATCCATTGGTTGGTCGAATCCTCGATACCTCTGCTACTAATTGCTCTTGCTATTGAGTCGTAGCCAGTGTTATCGAATGCGCCCTCAATGTCAAGAAAAGCACACAGGGCTATTTCCTTGGAACGTATAGTTCCTTCTATCTTCTTCATAAGATAGTGAAGAGCGCCTTCTGTTGATTTTCCTTTTCTGTATGCAAATTGACTTGAGTGCAGAGGGGTAGACAAATCTAGCCGACCTCTAATATGAACATCAATGAGTCTCTCCATTGTTTTGAGGAAAAAAGATGTTAGACTTACAGGTCTATAAGATTTAGGCAGCTCACTAGGCCTATTGCCTTGTTTGAGGATAAGGATTACATTTATCTGTCTCCAGGTTGTCGGGATGTAGCCCCAATTGTAACTGGCTCTATATAAAGCAATGAAACCCGGCAGGATGAGATCAATTACCTTCTGCAAAAGGAATATACCATCACCGCCGGGGGCCTTAAATGGTTTAAAGGACCCTACAGCCCAGTTGACCTTATCCGGACTGAACATTTTACCGGATAAACTGTTTACTCTACTTGCAATGCAGACCCTATGGTCAGATGCGTTCGGGTACGTGTGAAGTACACGAGTGGACGAACCTGGAAAGTGAACCTGAAGTAAGGTTCTAATAGTATCCATACGGTCCGTCGTGTAGGTACCATCAGTCTTTTTTAGTAAACCTACACAATTAGCATGATCTTTCACAAGTGCCTTATGAATTCGTGCCGCTACTGGCATGTCAGCAATGTTTTCGCAGCATTTCCTCCATGTGGCACGTTTAGATCGTCTCAGTTCTGAGTTGTATTCTGTGAGAGCGAACCTCTATGCGTCCCAACTCTTCGTGCGTTTAGCAACATTGAAGAGTTTTCTGACTTTCTTCCTTAGTTTGGCAAGCTGGTCATTCCACCAGGGAACCTTTCGTTTACACAAATTGGTTTAATGGACACAGCTGTCGTGATAGAAAGTAAGCAACACATCATTTAATTGGTATGCTGCTTCATCTAGGTCGCCTATGGACTCGATAGATGTAACTAGCATATCTAATTTTGAGAGGACACAGATTCCAGTCCGATACAGATTCCAGTCCGTGGACTTAGGGTCATATCTAGAAGAAGCATGTGACAATTTGCCGGGAATGTCGAAAATGATGTGTTGGTGGTCAGACATCGAGGCCTCGTCAGACACATGCCAATTTTTAACAAAATTTGAGATAAATGGACTGGCGAGAGTGAGGTCAAGTACCTCTTCGCGAATCGCATTTATGAAGGTTGGTTTAGAGCCTTTATTCAAAATATCTACATGACAGCACACAAGATATTCTAACAGAAACTCACCCCTTCTATTGATGCCACTACTGCCCCAGACCTCATGATGCGCATTTGCATCGCAACCTATGATGTAGTGTAGGTTGCTGTCTTGGCAATTTTTTATCAGCTCCTGGACCTCTATGGGCGGGATGTTGTCGTCGTCGCCAGGGAAATATGCCAAGGCACACACGGTTTGTTGTGCTGTGTGTTATGTTTTGTGTTCACCTTTCGGTCGGAACCTCAACAAATAGGGCTACCAGGTCTCTTGTCATAAATTCTGGAATAGGAAGAAAGTTAATATTTGTGCTGATTAAGCAGGCCGTCCTTGGCACTGACTCCCCACATTTAAAAATTAACTTACTTGCCTTGTTCCTTAGACCTTTGATTTGTCCGCAAATAACCCAAGGTTCTTGCACAAGACCAAGGGTTATATCTTCATCGGCGAACCGCTTGCTAAAAGTAGCGGACGAGCCCATAGCATGATGCATTAGCTTGCCGGAATAGTTGGGTTTTTTTAGGGCCCTTTCCCCTACAGCAAGCAGTCGGATTAGGTTGACCCATTGGTCTAGTCCTAACTGACTCATCTTTCTTCCTATAAGCGTGCCCAGTGGCGCCGCTTGTCGGATTGGATTGACCGGCCACCTTGCCGGACGTACTGGGTTTCACAGTACCTCCTTTACGGTATTGACATACTGGTCTAGCTACCGCATTACCAGTTCTGTTGCCAGAACCGCTGGGACCAGCATGCTCAGTGGCGCTGCTGGTCGTGGGACCTACTTTTTGGACACAGTTCCGGTCCCGCTATGAACCACATGCCCAGTGGCGCTGGTGTTCGAAGAGGCTGATCGAATTGCCTTTTTAGCTGGGATAGTTCCGGAACCGCTGGTACTAGCATGCCCAGTGGCACTACTAGCAGAAACGGGTCGTGGATCCTGCAGAGCGGACATATTTCCGACTGCTGCTTGGGGTCCGGCTTCCTCTTTGTCAGAGGTACCGCGACCAGATGCTGAAACCTTGTCGGTGCTCCTAAGAATCAGCTTAACCTGGCCAAAGCGGTAGCTAATTTTACCTTTACAGGTGTTAAGCCATTTCATTGAGGCGTCGTCAATCGCCAACACGAGGTGAAGGAGCGCACCATCATTTTCCCTCTGAATGACTTTCCACGAGTTAGCCTGCAAGCCGGCATTTTGCGCGAAAATTGTGGCAAGAATCTTCTCCGAGGAGAGCTCTAGACTCTGTGCAAAGAACCCACGGACGATGTGTGGCTTAGGGAAAGATCCCTCTTCCACTAGCGTCACGTTCAGTCCACTTTTGGCTCTGATCCTCTCGAAGTTCGAGCGCATCCACCCAGCAGTAGCACTGTCTGAGCAGATGAAAACTAGCCATCCCGATCAGTTGAGAGGGGTTCAGTTGACAAGTCGGTCGGGACACCACCTAACCTGACAGTGGCGTCTGATCCTCTGATCTAACGCGCTTAGTTTCGCGCTGAGTGGGAGGGGCAGAAGAGGCGGATCTGGCATAAGTGAGAGCATATTATCTGCTTTTGCCCATGCGTAAAGCATGTTTAAACCGCCTTCGTTCCAACGAATTCAGTTTTATGAATCCACCTTCTTGTTGTTGGATCTGTAGCCCATCAAAGATCTTCCCAATGGAAGAACATCCGGATTCCTCCGAAATGACGCTACAGGCATCAACAAGTGTGGATACATCAGAGTCGGAAATGGCTGATTCCATATCGTCGACTCTAACACCATCGGAAGATTCAGATGGGGCCCTTATGGCAACGCCTTCTGAAATCGCAGGGTTCGGCTGCTCAACAGCAGGCCGAGAAATTCTGGCCAGTGCGGCCGACACAAGCTGTACAGCTTGGGGAACTACGGGTTGCTCAACAGCAGGACCCGAGGTTGATGCGATTGGAGAAGCATCAGTTTCATTAGTTTTAATATTTAGATTTGAAATTTTGGACCCACGAGTAACCGGGAAAGGAGGTCGCCCATGACTGAGCCTGGTATGCCATAGGAAGGCTAGATTTAAACCGAAGGTCGCCAGGTATTCGGAGTCCGCATACTAACGACTAAGCACCCTCTTAGCCATGCATCCATTGGCGTACGCTGTTCCACCTTGGATTAGGGATTTGTTAATGGGCTTTTCTCCTCACGTTGCTAACTTTAGCCGTTTCTCATGCTGTTACTGTAACCGGTCATTTGGGACGACTTGAGGGTCACACACCCAGTAACAAGTTTCCCGATTGGAGGGTGAACAGCTCGAACATAAGAGCCGTTGCCCGGCGGCCGCCGCGAGGAGACAGTGAGTCTTCTTGAAGCGTTTGCAAATAGGGATCGTCCAATGACTTTGACCTATAGGTACGCACCTGGCCATGGTCGTTAAGTATAATTTAGTTTAGTTGTAGGGCATGGTCATTAAGTATAATTTAGTTTCCTTCAACTGAAAGAAATATTTCTTCGTATGCACGATATAATTTTTCGTTCAAAAAACAATTTTTCGGTTAAATAATTTTTTGGTTTCGGTCAAAAGTCGGTTTGACCGGATTTAGAAAAGAGATTTCGGTCAGATTTGACCGGAATTCGGTCAAAACGGCATCACTGAAAATATGTATTTGATTATCAGTTAAGTGGGCACTATAGCCACAGATTATATAGATAGTCAGCTTTCCATCGCCAGCCCACTAAACCTGCAAATGGGGGGAGCCTCATCTGCTCTCATAATTTCCTATCTATGAATGCATATGAATAATTCATACGTATCTGTATACATGTATTGTAGTCATCAGCTGATTCAGTTTCCATTAGTATGTGAACTAAGTTTTGCATGTGTTGGAGAATTGAAAGATGAATTTCCTTTTTGTTTATTTCTGTAAAATTTACCACAAGAATGCGAAAACCTAGTTCAGTTTTACACTATTTTTACTTATGTTAATTGATTCATCTTATTGCATAAATCCAAAACTATTCAATTAGATATTGTCGTACTCCTTTCATTTAAGAGTTATAGCACCATAAGGGTCGAAGGTTCGACACCATAAGAGCCGAATCCCAGACAACACGAATAGTTTTCTCACGGCCCCTCATTTCGCGAGCGTCTGGCAAACATATGAGAGTAAAACTGTCATGAAAAAGTTTCTCAAACAAAAAATTGCCCCTTGGACATGACAACAGTAGGTCCCTTCTATTAGTGTGAAAAATATAGCACGCACAACGCGAATGGTTGTGAGAATCTAAGCTTGGGTCCCATGGAACTGTAGCGCCAAATATTTGTATTTTTTTGATTATCAGTTCTGTCATTTTTATTTTATTTCTTTATTGTTCTCTTTTCCTTGTTTTGTCATTTGTGACCTATGCCTGTTAAGTTCTGCTTCATCATAGCAGAGAAACAATTCAGGAGCTTGATTATGTAATGAAACATCAGACAGGATTTCGGAAAGGATATTTATGTGAGACGGCTTTAATCAGTTCTGAGAACTGAAAAAATCAAATGGACCAAGGAAAGGTAATCGTGGCAGTGTTTCTAGATTTCAATATTGGATCGGGAGATTCTTATAAAAAAGCTGTACAAGTATAGAATCAAGGATAACGAATTAAAGTGATTAGAATCATCCCTAAACACACAATGTAAAACGATAGTATTGCAAATCCAATCGAAGTAAAAATAGGAGTTCGTCAAGGTTATGTATGGGGCATTTTCCTCTTATTGGTATGCATCAATGATACATATGAATACGGTATTCAGACATAGCAAATTGTGTATGTTCGCAGACAATGCAGTGTTTATCAGGGGAAATAGTGTAACTGAAAGCATATAATAAACGAGGAGTTAAAATCGAACAACTTAAAGTGAATCGATCAGCTTAAAGTGAATAAACTAATGCTGAATATAAATAAAACAAATATATGTGTATTAATGGTGAAATCAGTGAATTTTCAAAAATCGACGATAAAGATATAGAACGCGAATTAACTTAAATGTAAATATTGATTATGTATGTAAGAAAATATTTATAAATAAATATATTTCCTGAGCAGGAAAAAATCTTTAACGCGATAATAAGACCTCATTTTCAATACTGTTCAATAATACTTTATTTATCTACAGAAGGAGAATTAAGAAAACTTCAGAGGTTCCAAAACAAGGCAATTAGGATTATTTTAAAGTGTGCAAGATTAACACATGTGAAGGCAATGTTAAAACATACAGAAAAGCTACAATCCGTCTGGAACGGATCGTATGATACCCTATCCTCCTCTCTATAAAGTGGGCGTGGCCAAATTGCAATTTGTACTCAAATATAGCTATAATGTCGAACGTTTGAGGATGTTACATGTAAAATTTCATGAAAATCGGTTTTTTGATGAAAACGCCCCCAAAAAGTGGGCGTGACCAAAACTGTTCTATGGGTGAATTGTAGGGAATCTAAATACCCAAATATTTGGTCTTAACAAAATTTTTCGGTTTCATATAATTTAGTGAAGTTATAAAAAAGTAGGCGTGGCAGTGGGCGGATGTAAAAAAAATTTACATTTCTACTGTATCTTTTCGTCATAAGCCCAGATATGAAATTTCAGCGTCCTAGTTAATAATTTAAGGCCCAAAAATTGGTTTTGTGATGAAAACGCCCCCAAAAAGTGGGCGTGGCCAAAACTTTTGTATGGGTGGATTGTAGGGAATCTGAATGCCTAAATATTTGGTCTTAACAAAATTTTTCGGTTTCATATAATTTAGTGAAGTTATGAAAAAGTGGGCGTGGCAGTGGGCGGATTTCAAAAATTTTTACACTTGTACTGTATCTTTTTCTCAGAAGCCCAGATATGAAATTTCATCGTCCTAGCTCAAAATTTAAGGCCCAAAAAGCGGTGACATACGGACGGACGGACGGACGGACGGACGGACGGACGGACGGACGGACGGACGGACGGTCATCGCTCAATCGATTTCGCTATTGATGCTGATCACGAATATATATACTTTATAGGGTCTATCTCGATTATTTCTCTATGTTACAAACTATGTGTCAAACTTAATATACCCTTAGGATAGGGTATAAAAAAATGAAATGGTGAATTATTAGCCAACAGATTAAACTAAACGTGTTAGTGCTAGTTTTTAAAATGATGCTACCAAAATATCTCTTTAATAACCTGATATATGTTAAGTAAATAACATAAGTAATTTGGATAATTTCAAAAAAGAAATCTTAGAATTTTTAAAGTCGGACAACTAAAGTAAATCTATTATTTAATGACTGGTTCTATCCGAATCACGAGTCACACACTCTCAGTGAGAATAGGAGTGTCTCACGCGATCAAAAAAATTACGAATTAGTTTATAACACAAAATTAAATATAAGTCGTAGTCTATAATGTTAAAACCACGTTAGCCTCGTGATTGGTTTCGTCTATGGATGGCTGCGTAACCTTTAGGTTAGGTTAGGTTAAGAAGGGGTGTGTGACGGTTAAAAAACTCATCAACTCATCATTGTGAATACCCTATTTAATAGATGGAATGGGAACAACAAAATACAGAAACCTATCGCGTCACTGGTTGGGTTGGGAACCAGTTGGTGCTTTTGATAAAGTGGAGAAGATCCGATATCTGGAAGCCTGCTACCTCTGCGGTGCTTGCGAAGAACCTAGTACCTAAAGTGCGAAGGCATCGTTCTTGCAGAGCGGGGCAGTGGCAAAGCAGATGTTGGATAAACTCCATTATCCAATCCATAATCTATTTTTTCTATTACCAGGATTTCAGCTTGGAATACACTACATGCTTCTGGTAATCTGAATGATTCCTGTTTATACCCTATCCTAAGGGTATATTAAGTTTGACACATAGTTTGTAACATAGAGAAATAATCGAGATAGATAAAGTATATATATTCGTGATCAGCATCAATAGCGAAATCGATTGAGCGATGACCGTCCGTCCGTCCGTCCGTCCGTCCGTATGTCACCGCTTTTTGGGCCTTAAATTTTGAGCTAGGACGATGAAATTTCATATCTGGGCTTCTGAGAAAAAGATACAGTACAAGTGTAAAATTTTTTGAAATCCGCCCACTGCCACGCCCACTTTTTCATAACTTCACTAAATTATATGAAACCGAAAAATTTTGTTAAGACCAAATATTTAGGCATTCAGATTCCCTACAATCCACCCATACAAAAGTTTTGGCCACGCCCACTTTTTGGGGGCGTTTTCAGCACAAAACCGATTTTTGGGCCTTAAATTTTTAACTAGGACGCTGAAATTTCATATCTGGGCTTCTGAGAAAAAGATACAGTACAAGTGTAAAATTTTTTTACATCCGCCCACTGCCACGCCTACTTTTTTATAACTTTGCTAAATTATATGAAACCGAAAAATTTTGTTAAGACCAAATATTTGGGTATTTAGATTCCCTACAATTCATCCATAGAACAGTTTTAGCCACGCCCACTTTTTGGGGGCGTTATCATCAAAAAACCTATTTTGATAAAATTTTACATGTAACATCCTCAAACGTTCGACATTATAGCTATATTTGAGTACAATATGCAATTTGGCCATGCCCACTTTATAGAGAGGAGGATAGGGTATCATACGATCCGTTCCAGACGGATTGTAGCTTTTCTGTATGTTTTTGCAATGTTTCCGGCAAAATCCTGCTCCCGTACCTATCTCCATTTTTGAGCCATCTGTGTAGACTGTGATCCCTAGATCGGGATCGGGAATAGGGTTGGGATATCAAAATTGAAGTGATTGTAGCATTCGGAATTATATTTCCTGCCCATTGTCTTTGTAGCGTTTAATATTACCGCATGTCCATAGGTGGTCTGTTTCCACAGGTTGGATTCTTTCAGTCTGAGAGCTCCTTTCGTGGCAGAGCCTTTGATGAACAAGTCTAAGGGAAGAATATGAAGAATAATATCCAAACCTGCTTGCGGCGCGCTTCTCCCAACTCCAGTAGTGCAGAGTGCTGCAAGCTTTTGCACTTTGTAGAGTTCTTTCATATAGCTCTTTGTACTCGTAGCTGTCCACCAGCGTAACCTTTTCAGCTCTCATATTTACTTCTAGCTAACTATTACCCCAGAACAATATAATATATGTACATATATAACATATTATGTATGTTTGAGCAGGTCGTAGTTCTTATTCGCATATGTATATCGCATCGCCACTGTCATTCATATAGATACTCAGCATAATATATGTATGTACATACTCTAGATTTTGTTTCATAAACATAATTCCCCTTTGACAGAATACATTGCCATATGTACATACATATGTACTATATGTGCTACATACATATATGAAGGTACGAACATGAAGTGAGTGCATGGCATTGACCATGACACCATCTACATACATACATATGTATGTTTCAAATTTCTTTTAATTTGTGCATATTACAAAAATATGTAAAAAAAAATAAAAAAAATGGCAAATAGAAAGGCATGCATCGAAACGGTATACCCCAAAGACGTTGCACATAATAAACAACAGCAATAACATGAACAGGAAACAGGACAACCAAAACATTTCAGCAATTTACAGCTCCCTAGCTTCCTCTATATAATACGGATGGTTTTTTCATTCCATTTACTAACGAGCAACAAAGCCAAAAAGAAATAATATTCCTTAAACTCTTAATATGTAAATTCTATAGCACAATATTGAAATGTTTAACCATAAGTGAGAATATAAGAGTGTATATACAGTGTAAAATGAATTTGAATAAAATTTATTTGTATTCCGACGATCAAGAAGATAACTCGTCCTGAATAAACATTCAGAATCAGTATAAACTCAGAGTCAGCTCTCAAAAAAATGTCACTTAATTAGTTTTACGTTTGAACCGACGAAATTGTAATTAAAGGTGTGTATAATGGTTTAACTGTCCATTTCGCCTTTTTGCTATTTTTGTAGGTTCGGGCCCGATTGGTAGCCACAGAATTAGAAACGACAACTATATTTATATGTACAGTAACTGACAGTGAAAATCATACACCCTATACATATCGCTTTTAGACTAAATAAAAAGAAATTGTAGCTAGAAATTGTCATTTTCCTTTTATACAGGAAATTAGTCATTACTTAGAGATAAAATTAAAAAAATTAAAATCCATACCAAATTAAAGGCTAGTTTCGAAACAGAGCTGTTATTTTCAGTAGGGTTAAGGAAATCATCTCACACTGAAAATCATACATCGTGAATTAAAGGCGCGTGTTTGACGCGACTGCAATTTTACACAAACAAAAATTATTTGCAGGGTTCAGTTTTCTCAGTGTCGTGTTGCGTGTGTTAGTTGTGTTACATTTCGGTGGATTTGACAGTGAAACATGGCGCCTACAAAGCAAACCACTGTCGAAGAACGTACAATCGCAATTTCTCAAAACGAATCGATAAAAATTTATAGGGAGATTGCTAAAATATTAAATAGAAGTCTTGCTACTGTCCAAAGCATTATTCAAAGGCACAGAAGTGAAGGCAGGGTTGAAAATAAACGGACAATAAGCAATAGACAAATTTTTAATGATGCTGATGAAAAGTGGATTGTCCGGAAAAACAAAGCTGACCCAAAATTAAGTGCTCCCAAATTAGCTACTGAAGCAGAGCATTACTTAGGAAAGAAAGCCAATGCAGAAACAATCAGCCGTGTCCTCTGAAAAATGGATTCAATGGTAGAATTGCTTGTCAAAAGCCATACTTGTCTAAAAAGAACATCGCTCTTCGAAAACAGTTCGCTAAGGACTACGAAAACAAAGACTTTGAGCAAATTTAATATATCTGCATCTGTAGGGGACTTTGTCTACCTCGGCTCTGCTATCAATTCTGAAAATAACACCTCAGCAGAAATAAAACGAAGAATAACTCTTGCCAACCGCTGTTTCTTTGGGCTGAGAAGGCAATTGAGTAGTAAGGCCCTATCCCGAACAACTAAGGAGACTCTATATAAGACCTTTATCATCCCAGTCCTGCTTTATGGCGCTGAAGCTTGGACTTTATCAAAAGCGGATGAAGAATTCCTCGGTCGTTTCGAGAAAAAAATTCTTCGTAAAATATTCGGTCCCGTTTGCGTTGACGGGCTTTGGAGGAGAAGATTCAACGACGAACTATACGAGCTGTACAGCGACATCGACCTAGTCAAAAAACTGCGCATTAGTCGTTTGAGATGGCTAGGACATGTAGAGCGAATGGACACCAGTGCTCCGGCCCGAAGAGTCTTCGAATCACACCCGGAGAAACAACGCAGCAGAGGAAGACCTCGCCTTAGGTGGCGCGCACAAGTTCAAGGGAACCTCAACAAGCTTGGAGTGCGCAACTGGAGGCAGTTAGCTAAGGACCGAGCTAACTGGAGAGGCTTGTTAGTTGAGGCCCAGGTTCACCCCGAACTGTAGCGCCACCTAAGTAAGTAAGTAAGTAAGTAAACATCTGATGGACGAGTCT
This sequence comes from Xylota sylvarum, assembly GCA_905220385.1. Classification (NCBI taxonomy): domain Eukaryota; kingdom Metazoa; phylum Arthropoda; class Insecta; order Diptera; family Syrphidae; genus Xylota; species Xylota sylvarum. The sequence goes on from LR999959.1 coordinate 41,770,645, forward strand.
ATGTGGGGAGGAGTTAAAATTGAAAAATATGAAACTAACAGTTAAGCATGGCGGAGGACATGTCATACCATTTCAACCATTCAACCGATCGGACGTGTTTTAATTTTCCTCCGTCAGTTATCAATTTCTGTTGACCTGCCTATTCCCTGGTCATTACCTTCTTTGTTCGCGAGTGCCCTTTACGTTTATCATTGACAAATAAAAATTAAGCGACAAACAACTGCCTAAATTTGAATTGCTTTTTCCGTCGACGCATCAAAAACCGTGTTTTCCGCCGTTGTTGATCATTGATTCCCAGTGAATAATCTGCTGCGTAATTTTCCGTTTGCCGTCGACGCATCAAAAACCGTGCTTTCCGCCGTCGTCGATCATTGACACCAATTGCATAATATGTTATACTTACCTTCTTTCAAATGGAATTTAATAACGCCGATCTGCTTGATTGCAGGGGGCTATGCGGGAAATCCTTTCACCCCACCTGCACCGGTATTAGTAAGCGATCGGCAATCTATGTCAAAGACTTTTTAAACAACTTCCTATTTTACTGTGATGGGTGCAAGAATCTTTCATTGTCGAGCGTGCTGCTCGCCATCAAATGCCACAATAAGTTTAATTAATTAATGTCAACGCTCAACAACCTAAAACTTTCATAAAAAAAAAAACGTTAAGCCAATTCGAGAAGTTTGATGAGGTTGTCAAAACCATTGACGAACTTGCCAACACCATTGAAACCCTAAGTGAACATAGTAAATCTAAGTTCAAATTCCTGGAAAAACAACTTGCTGCTGTCAGTGAATCTACCCAAAAAAAACCTCGTGATGCGCTCTCCAAATCACACTTCAATACAGAGCTCACGAGATTCATGGATCCCATTTCAACACTCAAGTCTCAAATCGGTTTCCTTCGCACCGACCTTCCCGTCAACCTGATCCACTTCTTGTTAATAGCATGGATACTGTCATCAGTGAACTTACATCTACTCAACTGATGATTGGCGAATTAGGTGATGAAATTAAAACGCTAATCACGACTCCGATGGGTCATGTTAACAATCCAATGTTAGAAGATGATCAAGAACCAGTGTCACCTACACACCCTCATCATCCCAACTTCTCATTCAGCACTCAACAAAGCTTATTTGCCGAACTTCAAACTGCTTCCCGTGAATCGCTTCCTCAATCACCTCCTCATCAATCAACCGCTCCTGTCATTCCAAGTTCTGTTGCAGTCAACCCGACCACAGTCGTCGCTAGCGCCCCAGATGGTCATCCATCCCCACCTCGCACCATAGTACGACTCGGAACCATTTGGACCCTTCCCGATTGGAATGAAAGACTCGAAAAATTATCCCGTAGCAACCTCTCGACTTACACCATCAGGGTCTCATCTCGATACGTCGATGTATCATGGGTCCAGAAACTATTTCATGGCAGATATGCTATTAACCTGACTGATTGCTATAAAATGTCCAGTAAACCAAATGTCTTCAAATTTAAGTTGCCCTCAAAATATGACTGAATGTTTTGTAGTCCAACGGACGACGTGCTCAAAATAGGTGACTTTACCATTCAAAAATGCTCAATCGATACTAACATAATGTTGAATCTAGTTATAAGCCTAAAACTTTCAAAAAGCCTAACTCTAAGTCTAAGTTTAATTCTTCTCAATCCCTTCTTCAACATAAGCTTAGCTCCAACACTCCACTCCCATCTACAACCTATACTAGACCCCAATTGGCGTTTCAAAAAGGGATTCCTCCCTAACCTCACGCCTTTACTTCGCCCACCTTCCCCATTCCGTAATAAAATCACCAATATATCTACTAATCCGTTAAGCACTTTTCTTCTTCCTTCAACTATTTCCAGGGCCCGAGCTCCTCAATGCAAACGTGCCTCTTTTAACTTGACACCCGTTTCTGCTCCCTCCACTACCAAAACCCCCACTTCCACGAAACCAGCCTCCGCAAATTACCCGAATTTCTTTCTCGCCCACACGCTATCTACTAAGCGGAACTAGATGGTGTAGATCCCAATTTGGTTACAATCGGAGTGATTACATCGCGCCGGAACATGCATACAAGATTTGGTACATAATCGATCATAACATATACATCCACACGCCCAAAAGAAAAAACGTTGCCTGATTGAGAGTACGGTCGATGATGTCCCAAATCTTGTATGGTGGCTTCCAGCGGGGTATGATCATCCGACGGGTCCGAGAGGGGCCAGCCGTCCTGGTCTAAATATCATGATCAGGCGAGAGATCCGCTAAATCATACTCTTGTTGTACATGGTAATAGCGGGAAGATCAGACGACTGGGTCCAAAAGGGCGGAACCGATTTTGGGACAAATCTCTCCACCAAGTCGCCAGCGGGAAGATCAGCAAAAACAAACGAAAGAAAAGTCAGTCTGTTGGGAGAAGAGTTCGCGGCCGGTCGCTAAGCGGGGCCAACAGAGCCATCGCATCCCGTAAAAGCTTAAACTGAGTGGTCTTATTTTATTCATACATCCCAATTGGTCGATTTTTCTTTCGAGTTTTTTTTCCAGTTCCACCGCGCAGAAATATATACATTTATAAGTAAAAAAAAAAAAAAACTTATATCGCGTGTATAAAACTCTATACGCGAAAATTTAAAAAGAAAAAAAACCAAAAAGTTGAAACGTGTGCCCAACATAAAGTACATACGAGTATATACATATAACCCGACCCCGTGCCAAAGCAAAAACCACCCCAAATACAAAAACATACAGAAAAGCTACAATCCGTCTGGAACGGATCGTATGATACCCTATCCTCCTCTCCATAAAGTGGGCGTGGCCAAATTGCATTTTGTACTCAAATATAGCTATAATGTCGAGCGTTTGAGGATGTTACATGTAAAATTTTATCAAAATAGGTTTTTTTATGATAACGCCCCCAAAAAGTGGGCGTTGTCAAAACTGTTCTATGGGTGAAGTGGAGGGAATCTAAATACCCAAATATTTGGTCTAAACAAAATTTTTCGGTTTCATATAATTTAGTGAAGTTATAAAAAAGTAGGCGTGGCAGTGGGCGGATGTAAAAAAAATTAACACTTCTACTGTATCTTTTTCTTGGAAGCCCAGATATGAAATTTCAGCGTCCTAGACGGACAGACGGTCATCGCTCAATCGATTTCGCTATTGATGCTGATCACGAATATATATACTTTATAGGGTCTATCTCGATTATTTCTCTATGTTACAAACTATGTGTCAAACTTAATATACCCTTAGGATAGGGTATAAACAGTAAAAGACCCCCTTTCCGCAAACCAAAATAGGAAAAAAAAAAAAAAAAAACCTCAAAATTGTAAAAAGAAAAACAGCTCCTTTCTCCCTTGGATGGAACTGGCCACTGCAGATAATTTTATCTCAGTGTCCGCCCCATCACTCGCCAGCCATCCGTACAAGTCGAACATTTCCATCCCGGGCAAAGTCCGAATCACTGACGCAGCACAGCAATCACACTCGAATCGAGTACAGCGCTGCTGCTTGCATTTGCCACCCCCTACCGATCGATCGAGAGCGATCTAATCCCCTCTAAGCCAGTGCCGTCAAGCAAGAGGAGTAGCAGATCATCTACCAGGAGCATTCCAGGCCTTCAACTGTAACTCCCGTTGGGGAATCCATAGGTTTTTTTATGTTTAGAAGATTCAAAAAAAATAAAGTGCACGACTGGGTCGTACGTACTTGCACCTTAATGCTATTAGTTTATAATCGTATAAGCACTGAAATTCAAGTTTTTTTGTAAAAACGCCATCAAAAAGTGGGCGTGGCTATATATGATGTTAAGGTAAATTATAGAGATTTTCAAAGCCTATGAATTATGTTTTAAAATTTTTTTCGATTTCTAGTAAAAATTTTGAAAAAGTAAAATTTTTTAAAAGTAGGCGTGGCAGTTCCAAAACTTGGTATATTATAATTTTGCATTTAGCATATCCACCTCAGATATTGATTTTAAGCCCAATCGCTGTAGAAATAGACGAGAAACAGTCAATTTGTAAAATTACCGTTATACGCATTTTTCGCGTATAAGCACTGAAATTCAAGTTTTTTTGTAAAAACGCCATCAAAAAGTGGTATGCCATCTAATAGCAAATGCCCAAACTAACTCACATATGAAATTTTACCAAAATCGTTAGAGCCGTTTTCGAGAAAATCCATTTTTAGTGAAATCGGCCTTAAGTAAAGTACCCTTAATTTTGAGGTTAGAATGAAAATTCCAATTTCGCCTCTAGGGATCATCCCACAGACCCCAGATATGAAGTTTGAAGCAAATCCGTCCAGCCGTTTAGGCTCCAGTCGAATATACAGACAGACAGAGAGACAGACAGACAGACAGACAGAGAGACAGACAGACAGACAGACAGACAGACAGACAGACAGACAGACAGACAGACAGACAGACAGACAGACAGACAGACAGACAGACAGACAGACAGATGATAAGATGCATCAATGGCAAGACAAAGACGAATGTCATGGTCTTGATTCAAAAAAAAGGCCTCCCAACCGACCCTGTGGCCCTGAGAAATATCTATACCCGTTTCCATGGGAGTTTTAACATATCTTCTTCAACTGTGTCTATAGACCTTTCAACCTATGCTTCTCATATTGCCTCTAAACGTCTCTCACATCTCCAACAATCCCGCAACAACCTTAGCAAATATTTTCGCCCCTAACTCACTACCTATCGTTCCATCTCTCACTGTCGGTACTGCTCCGCAGTTCCTTTCTCTTTACTATCAGAATGTCATTTTTGCCTTAACCGAAACCAACCTTTGTCCCAGCAAACTTTTCACTTCTGACTTCACAGTCTTTCGCGCTGACGGCCAGGACAATGATGACCTCTCCTTCGGCCGTGGCGTTCTTCTAGCCATACATAATCGTCTTGATGCTTACTTACTTACTTAGGTGGCGCTACAGTTCGGGGTGAACCTGGGCCTCAACTAACAAGCCTCTCCAGTTAGCTCGGTCCTTAGCTAACTGCCTCCAGTTGCGCACTCCAGGCTTGTTCAGGTCCCCTTCAACTTGTGCGCGCCACCTAAGGCGAGGTCTTCCTCTACTGCGTTGTCCCTCCGGGTGTGATTCGAAGACTCTTCGGGCCGGAGCACTGGTGTCCATTCGCTCTACATGTCCTAGCCATCTCAAACGACTAATGCGCAGTTTTTTGACTAGGTCGATGTCGCTGTACAGCTCGTATAGTTCGTCGTTAAATCTTCTCCTCAAACGCAAACGGGACCGAATATTTTACGAAGAATTTTTCTCTCGAAACGACCGAGGATATCTTCATCCGCTTTTGATAAAGTCCAAGCTTCAGCGCCATAAAGCAGGACTGGGATGATCAAGGTCTTATATAGAGTCTCCTTATTTGTTCGGGATAGGGCCTTACTACTCAATTGCCTTCTCAGCCCAAAGAAACAGCGATTGGTAAGAGTTATTCTTCGTTTTATTTCTGCTGAGGTGTTATTTTCAGAATTGATAGCAGAGCCGAGGTAGACAAAGTCCCTTACTACCTCAAAGTTATAGCTGTCGATTGTGACGTTCTGTCCAATTCGTCGATGTTGCGTATCCCTTCTGGTTGACAGCATATACTTGGTTTTGCCCTCGTTTACCGCTAAACCCATTCTGGCGGCTTCTGTTTCAATACTAGCGAACGCACCGGTGACAGCCCGCTGTGTTCTTCCAATAATGTCGATATCGTCGGCGTACGCTAGTAGTTGCACAGACTTTTGAAAGATTGTGCCTCCAGTGTTGGCTTGTGAGTTTCGCACAATTCTTTCAAGAACGATGTTAAAAAAATCACATGACAGCGCGTCACCTTGTCTAAATCCTTTTTTGACATCAAAGGTCTCGGTGAGATCGTTACCGACCTTGATGGAGCAGCGAGAATTCTGCAACGTCATCCTACACAGGCGAACGAGTTTGGCAGCGATGCCAAAACTAGACATGGCTTTGTATACATGGCTCGTCCCTATAAATGCTCGGTCATATGCGGCCTTAAAATCGATGAAGAGATTGTGGGTATCGATTTGGACCTCTTGGGTTTTTTCCAGGATCTGCCGAAGTGTGAAAATTTGATCGATTGTGGACTTTCCTGGTGTGAAACCACACTGATAGGGTCCAATCAGGTTGTTGACGAAGGGTTTCAGACGTTCACACAATATGGCGTCTTGATGCAACCCTCGTTAAAAGCTCCAACGCCTTTGCATTTGAATTCATGTGCGCTAAAATATCTCTATCCAAACAGGGCGTATACATTCTCTGCTGCTATATTCGCCCTTCTCAGACCATCCAAGTATATCAACTAGCTGTTGATGCTGTTGACTCTCTATTGGACGTCGCTAGTCCCGGTGACAATTTTATAATTGTTGGCGACTTCAACCTTCCCCATCTCCATTGGGCTCCATCAGAGGACGAATCATCTTTTGTTCCAACTAATTCCTCCTCAGCAACGGAAACCCCTTCTTACTGATCATTTTATCGACTCCGGCCTCTTTCAGATTAGTAGTATCACCAACAACCTTAATAGGCAACTAGATCTCATCTTCTCATCCGACGCCCATAATTCGCTGGTTACCGCAAGTACTCATCTTCTTTCAACTCGCTACCACCCTCCTCTCGCTCTTACCTTCTCATATGGACACCACAACTTTACCGTCGATTCTGAGAACTCTCTTTCTTTCAACTTTCGTAAAGCGGAGTTCGCCAAACTTAACAACCTAGTCAATCACTTAAACTTCAGCACCTTTCTCAACAATAACATTCCCATTGAAATAAATTATGGAAAACTTACCTGACATCCAGATCTGCGTCAGACTTTTCAGTCTACCAGCAAGCTTATCCATAAAAAAGGCTGCAAAAGCGAAATATCTAATTACCGATCCATAGCCAAACTCTCTTCAATCCCCAAGCTCTTCAAAAACATTGTCTACGACTCCCTATATTTTCACAGCAAATATATCTTCTCCTCACAACAGCACGGTTTCTTGAAGGGCAGGTCCACTATGACTAATCTAACTGAATTCGTCTCAAAAACACTTCAAGCACTAGAGGAAGGTAAGGAAATGGATGTCATTACCACCGACTTCAGTAAGGCTTTTGATAAAATATGCCACCTAACTATTTATCTTAATTTTAAGGCGCTCGGTTTTCCACCCTTTTTCATTTCTTGGCTAAAATCGTACCTTGAGGAGCGCCAGTACAGGGTTCTCTTCAGATTTTCGATCTCCGACCACATTAACGCCACTTCAGGTGTTCCTCAAGGCAGTCACCTTGGTCCCTTGATCGGAACGATTGATTCTCCCGCACTACTGGAAATGATAGCCCTTCACATTAACCCACGGAACCTGAGGTCTGTACCGCTCTTTCATCTCCCTCACCACCGTACCAACTACGGCCATTTCGAACCAATTTCCAGAATGTTGCATCTGGCCAACAATGCAGAGAATACCCTTGACTTCCACTCCAGTATATCCTCCCTCAGAAATTACCTTTACACCTCCTATTGACCTCTCCCATTTGCCCTTTGTTAATAGTTTTAATTGTTAATTTTTAAGTTTTAGTCTTAAGGTTTTTGGTTAAATAAAATAAACCTGGTGGGCCCTAGGGACCGAATGTAAAAAAAAAACGCCTCTCCTTCTCGTCTCTTCTCTCTCCTTAGCTTTAAGTTAGTTTTTAAGTTCGTTAATAAAGCTTGTATTAAGTTCAATAAATAAATAAAGGGTTTGGGGTGCATGTCGGCTTCGGGTGTTGGAAATTTGCATTTTATTGAGGGAAATATGGACAAGGGGAAGTATCTCGACCTTCATTCCATTTTTATCAGGACAATGATCCCAAACATACGGCGTATGTTGTAAGGGAATGGCTTTTATATGACTGCCCAAAAGTGATCATAACGCCACCCCAGTCTCCAGATTTAAATGTCATAGAGAATTTATGGCATATTTTGGAGATAAACATCCGAAAACACAACATCTCTAGTAAGGATTCACTAAAGAAGGCACTACAGAAGGAATGGTCTGAAAACCAGCAGTGAATACACCGAGAAATTAGTATAGTCAATGGGAAATCGCCTAAAAGATGTCATCAAACAAAGAGGGTTACCAACGAAGTACTAAAAACTGCATTTCTACACTTTCCAATAACTTTGTTATTAATGTATGATTTTCATTGTGACCTCGAAATACCGATTTATGTATGTTTTGTTTTTTACTCTTTATTAAGTTTTTTAAAAAAAATTATTTAATTTGTTATGTTCCTATGTTTAAGTATACTTTGTTTATTAATTATTATATATTAAAATTCTATATATTCAAACCCCATCCATTAGTTTTTTATTCACCTTCAAATTCAGACAATTCAAGTGTATGATTTTCACTGTGACTTACTGTAACAATCCTAGAAAGTATAACTTTTGTTTAGGAAATCTCTTGGGATTGATTAGTGGTTTTATTAATAGTCCATGAAATAAAGTACGTTTTTAATAATTTACCCAAAATATATACATATGTATACGTGCCAATATGGGCAGGAAAAAAAACCAATGGAAAATTTGGTGTTTTGGATTCCGCACAAAATGTATTTTGTGTATTGTTTTTTTTTTAATTTGAAAATTTGGTGTTCTACATTCCGAACAAAAAACATTTTGAAATGAATTGAATTCACTCTGTTTTATGTTGTGAAATAATATAATTGAAGCGGTCTGACAAAGTACATATTTACAAAAAATGTAAAATCCTAGCTCAAAATTTAAGACCCAAAAAGTGGTGACATACGGACGGAGGTCGGACCATTTGTTGAGCCTCAAATTTCGAGCTAGGAGGATGAAATTACCTGGACTTCTGAGAAGGAGAAGTAACATAAGTGTAAACGTTTTTAAAATACGCTCACCACGCGAACAACAGATTTTGACATTTCGAAAATGTATTCGAAGTGAATAGTAAAAATTTTAATTCACTCGGAATGTAGAACATGAACTATCATTTCGAGAGAAATTGAAATTCGTTTTCATTTCTCTTTCACTCGGATTGTAGAAGATGGTGATAATATAAAATTAAATATTAATATTTTGTAGGATAGTCTTTATTTTTTATCACGGCAGCTAAACTTTTTTCCAGACTCTTGACCAAAGCACGACATCTTGATGGTAGTATACCCTTACAGACCTCTTTAATATTTTGGAAAAGCTCATCAGAATTTTTTGTTTTTTGGTTTTAATCTTCTTTTAAGTCTGCCCATAAGTTTCCGATAGGATTGAGGAACGGACTTTGGCCCAGCTAATCCAAAACGTTCGTTTTTTGTCCGCAAAGCACTGCTTTACAATCCGCGAGGGGTGCATTGGATCGTTATTGTGCTGGAAAACATAACTTATGGGCATATGTATATGCTAAGGAATAAGGTTCCATGATATTTTCCATGATGTCTTTATAGACGTGTTGGTCCATTCGATTTATCAGCACTAATGGATCAACATTATGCCAAGAGAATGCACACCAAACCATTATGTTTCCTCCTCCATGCTTAACAGTCTTCAGGGAGTATTTCGGATCGAATTCTTTGTTCTGAAGACGTTTAGCATAAACTTTACTGTTAAGTTATTACATACAATTATATTATTATTATATACAATTTAAATTAATCGCTCCAAAGAATCTGTTTTCAAAATTCTAAGGGTTTGTCTTTGTGCATCTTAGCAAAACCTAATCGCCTGTTTAGATTCTTTTTGGACACATGTATTTTTTTTTTTCATGCAATACATCCACGTAGGCCATGCTTCAAAAATAGGTCCGATCTAATAGTTCTTGAATAATTTGGAGTGCAGCAATGATCTTGTTTCTGTAGAAGTCAAGAAAGGAACAGCTTTGCTAATTCAGTATATCAATGTCTTCTTCAGCTACATAAATCGTTTTTGCTATGAAATCAGTTGCCTTGGTTGGGCAACTAACTTCAGATTTTCAACCTTACGAATGTTAGCACACAAGCAGAATTTTTTAATTCAATGACATTTATTTGTCTTTCATAAAGTTATAATTTCCTGCACGAAACTCACAATTTAATTCATTATTTTTAAGAGCTATAGTTATAAATATACATATGTACATACTTTCAGTTATTTATATAATTCACTTCTTTTCAATTCTACAACATTTTTTATTAAATTACTTATAATACGGTGAAACGAAAAGAAAAGTGATTTGTGCTTTTTGGGCTAGTTGTTTTGTTTGACAGCTTTTTCAAATCCTTGGCTGCCTAAGATGTCAACAGAATCCATTGACTCATTTTTATTTCGGTAGCAGAGCACGTCAAGCCTTCAAAGTTATGGATTGGAAGACTTATTTTTAAGAATTTTTTTACTGCATAATAGTTAATATTGTTTCGCACAATCTTTCAAAAGTTTGTCCAACTATTAGCGTACGCCGACGATATCGACATAATTGGGAAAACACAGCGGGCTGTCACCGGTGCGTTCGCTAGTATTGAAACAGAAACTGCCAAAATGGGTTTAGCGGTAAACGAGGGCAAAACCAAGTACATATATGCTGTCAAGCAGAAGGGACACGCAACATCGACAAATTGGACAGAACGTCACAATCGACAGCTATAACTTTGAGGTAGTAAGGGACTTCGTCTACCTTGCCTCTGTTATCAATTCTGACAATAACACCTCAGCAGAAATAAAACGAAGAATAACTCTTGCCAATCGCTGTTTCTTTGGGCTGAGAAGGCAATTGAGTAGTAAGGCCCTATCCCGAACAAATAAGGAGACTCTATATAAGACCTTGATCATCCCAGTTCTGCTTTATGGCGCTGAAGCTTGGACTTTATCAAAAGCGGATGAAGATATCCTCGGTCGTTTCGAGAGAAAAATTCTTCGTAAAATATTCGGTCCCGTTTGCGTTGACGGGCTTTGGAGGAGAAGATTCAACGACGAACTATACGAGCTGTACAGCGACATCGACCTAGTCAAAAAACTGCGCATTAGTCGTTTGAGATGGCTAGGACATGTAGAGCGAATGGACACCAGTGCTCCGGCCCGAAGAGTCTTCGAATCAAACCCGGAGGGACAACGCAGTAGAGGAAGACCTCGCCTTAGGTGGCGCACACAAGTTGAAGGGGACCTGAACAAGCTTGGAGTACGCAACTGGAGGCAGGTAGCTACGAACCGAGCTAACTGGAAAGGCTTGTTAGTGTAGGCCGAGATTCACCTCGAACTGTAGCGCCACCTATGTAAGTAAGTAAGTTAATATTGTAAAAACAATGAAAATAAAATGAAAACAATCAACTCACATAACTAACAAATCTAAATTTTAAACAAATTCGATAACTCTGTTGTCATTTCTAATTGTGTCTCCAGCTGGAATTTCTAGTACAAATAAACTTCCTAAAATTATTTACGGCGTCGTTTTGACAACTACTCAAATTCATACAAATACTTGTGGGGAACACACTTTCTACCTGTCAATGAATATCGGTCGGTACCCACCAAACCCAGTAAGGCAGTAACCCTTAAAAACAAAATACTAATCTATGAAAGTGTTTAAAGTTATCGTTTCTAATGGTATGACCACCACTGTATGTATCGTACATAAGTATGTATGCATGTACATATATACACATCCATACATGTGGGTTTCACTTTAATGAATAAAAAAACCCAATTTATTTATACAAAAAAAGTTCATATGAAGTTTATTGAACTAATAATTAAATTTTTATTGGTATAAAATAATAAACAGAAAAATATTAGGCTGGAATTCGGGATAGTAAAATAAAATTCAATGCTCGTTCACTTTCGCAGCTGGCGTTGCGAGTGGTACATAAAAAAAATTATGAAAATAAACTTGGATCTAAACTTGCCAACCCTACATACATATGTTGTCATTTCACTCTCTTGGACTGATTTGTAAATTATTACTTTTACCACAGATCGAACATGTTCTGCTTTAAGAATTATTAAGTTTATTATCCTGTGTGAATGGTTTCATATACGTTTTTATTTAATTCTAGAACGTCATCGGAACAGCGCCTCCTAGGATGGAATGTACCACCACACGAACTTCAATATATACCCGATCACTGGCTGAAGTATCCCGAGCCACCTGAGTCACTGAACTACCTTCTGGGGTTGCTCTACATATTTTTCTTTATCATGTCAACGACCGGTAACGGCATTGTCATATACGTGTTTTGCGCGTAATTATATACTTATTTATTAATGTACTTTTTTATTTTAACTATGGTTTTCATTTTTCAGAGCGAAAAGTTTAAGAACTCCTTCCAACATTTTCGTTATAAACCTGGCCATCTGCGATTTCTTTATGATGTCTAAGACCCCGATCTTTATATACAATTCTTTTAATTGCGGATTCGCTCTGGGACATATGGGTTGCCAGGTATTTTCGGTCATAGGGGCATATACGGGTATCGCAGCGGGTATGACGAACGCTTTTATAGCATATGATAGATTCAATGTGATCACAAGGCCTATGGAAGGCAAAATGACGCAAATCAAAGCAATCGTCATGGTTATATTTATTTATATGTATGCAACGCCTTTTGCAATCTTACCTGCTATGAGATTCTGGGGACAATTCGTACCAGGTTCGTATATAATGTAAAATGTATTGTGAAATATCTTTTTGTATGTTCCAAAATCAAAAAGTTAAGATGTTCTTAAGTTACTTTAAGAACTTAACCACACCACCTGCCTTTTATCTGTTGCATAGAAAAATGCAACTCTTGACAGTCACTTCTTTTCATGAATAGATGAGCTACAAAATATTGAACGAAACAAACTCCTGAGATTCATATACCAATCTCTGTGGTTTTGTTAGAAGTCGATTTAATGTTAAATTTTTTAATTTGAGCACAATGTACTCTCTGTAGTCTAAATGACCCGCTGACGGATACACCTAACCAAACCTACTTCAAGAATATGGTACTCGATCACGAATTTCTGATGCCTTACTCCGTAAAAAGCAGGTTTACTCCTGTTTACCTAAATAACACTTTAGTAGACTGAAGCATTATCATTTTTGACACCAAAGTTTAAGCATATTACATATGTATGTATGTACCTAGGTTAATGTTTACCTACTTCGAATTGACACACTACTGCTATTTAATCCAATTGCATGTTTGACCTACTAACCGTGAGTAATTGATTTTCGTTTGTATCTAATTTATTATTTCTCAAAGATTTACCAAGTTCAATTCTCGGATTTCTAAGTCAATACAAAACCGAGGTGCGGTACATTGGGTAAAAGATACCATACAAGTGTTATTAAAACTCTGTAGATATTCAAATTACCCACCCCCAGTGAATCAAAGCGTTGGGTGACTATCCTACCTTTGAATCCACAAATCAGTACATACGATTATTTGCAGTTAGTCAATGAAAATACGTAACAAGAAGCTACACCAAGTCATATTCAGAGTAGCACATTCAAAATGTTATACTGCGTAACTATTCTATTAGAACTATAATTTTCACAGTTCCGCAGATCCTGAAAAAAACCCAAGAAGTTATTCATTTAGAACTTATTTATGACAAGCTATACAGAGTCATCTTTAGTTTCGGCATCTCCGCCAAACTCGTCCGTTTGTGCAGAATGACGATGGAGAACGCTCGCTGTTCCATCAAGAGCGGTACCGACCTCACCGAGACCTTTGATTTCAAGTAAGAATTTAGACAAGGCGCTGTTATGTGACTTCTTTAATATCGTACTTGAAGGAATTGCACGAAACTCACAAGCCAACACCATCAGAATCTTTCAAAAGTCGGTGCAACTACTAGCGCTCGCCGACGATATTGAGATAATTGGTAAAACTCAACGGGCTGTCACCGGTGCGTTCGCTAGTATTGAAACGGAAGCTACCAAAATGGGTTTAGTGCTAAACGATTGCAAAACTAAGAATATGCTGTCAACGAGAAGAGACACACAACATCAACGAATTGAATAAAACAACAACACCCTCAACGGTGTTACTGTTTTATTTCTGCTGAGGGTGTTCTAAAACGGTGTTACTGTTTTATTTCTGCTGAGGGTGTTCTGTTGAACAGTATAATCAAGGTTTAGGTTACACCGCGTCTACACTAGACATATTTATGTCAGACCTAATGTCTGACTTTATTTCAGAAATTTTTATTTTTTCATTTCCAACCATGTTGCATAAGCGTAAGCAACAATTGATTCTTGCCTTGAGGGCTTCAGATTCATCTGTTTCAAAAAATCCGACATCAAGACGTCGTTTGCTAACTGTAGCGAAGTACGTAGCATCTGCGACTTATAGACCAAATTCATGTTTAGTTTGTTTAAATTATGCTTGTATTAAGCTAAATAAAGTGGCGGTAGTACCGGGGTCAAATTAAACCAATTTCGGAAATACAAGAACATTCGCTGAACTAACCGTTAAACTACATACACAGGCCTATTTCCAATATTCTATGAAGCACATTTTTGGCAATCCAGTTTTAAAAGTTCTCTATAATCAGTGGAAGCATAATTACTACATAAGTATGTATGTACATATATGGAAACAATATCGATATCACTAATTAAAAATTATTTAAATCCTCTTCCCTACATTTATGAAGTAAATTTGTGTCTATATAAGCCGTGTGTACTCAAGCCAAAAGTATGCATTCGCAATATCCTGCGCAACAGTGTAATCAAACAGTGCTAGATGTAGTAGTTTTGTGTCCGTGCGGCGTGACAATGAAGCATCATGAATACGTTTTCGACGATTCATCTAAAAATCTATCATTTTTCCGACCGGAAGCAAGGTGATTTATTGTTCATCGAAAAATGTATAAACATACATACATATGTATAATTTTGTTTTTGGACTGTCAGGACCGCTTCAGAACTACGATATCTTGGATGGAATATTCCACCTGACGATTTGCAGTTCATACCAGAACATTGGCTTACACATGCCGAACCAGAATATTCAATGCACTATCTACTCGCTATGATCTACAGTGTCTTCATGTTCGCTTCATTGACCGGAAATGGCTTAGTCATATGGATATTTATAAGGTATGCTTAATCGAGACGTATATATTAAGATGATCTAGATTCTAACGTATTATTGATCTTTTGTGGAATAGTGCCAAGTCATTACGAACGCCTTCGAATATTTTTGTTGTGAATTTAGCCATTCTAGATTTTTTGATGATGCTCAAGGCACCAATATTCATTTACAATTCACTCAACTTTGGATATGCTTTGGGTAATGTTGGGTGCCAGGTATTTGCTTCTATTGGAGCTTATTCTGGTATTGGGGCTGGGCTAACAAACGCGTTCATAGGATATGATCGTTACAATGTAATAGCTAGACCCATGGATGGACATTTATCCTTTACCAAGGCTCTGTGTTGCGTTGTCTTTATTTGGATATATTGCACGCCGTGGGCAGTAATGCCCCTGTTTCAAGTCTGGGGTCGATTTGTGCCAGGTTTGTTATAAAATTTCTTAGTTGAACTTCTCTGAAATTGACTGAAATAATAACTAGTCGTCTACTCGTAGACCGATTGAATAAAGTATATTAAAAAAAAATTTATTCAACTTGACAGATCAAAGATTCACTAAATAGTGTTACAATGCGAACCTTTTGGTTCACTTTGGTCTTTTTTGGAGTAATGTTCAACGAGCAAACTAATTATAATTATTATACATGTACATATTTAGATTTAAATATATGTAAATATTAAGATTATAGTTAAGTTATTATATGTATATCTATGTACCTTATTCGAACTATCATACAGTTACCTTTCCATAAACATATATGTGTAATTCCAAAGAGAATATGAGGCAAAGTATTTTCGAAGTGAGCAGCAAATGTCGTTAAGAGACTTCACTCCATTTTCGGTCGTAGAAGACCCTATTATCGTTCGATCAAATCAATTTTACTACAAGGGTCATGGTTCAGTGGTTAGTGCGTCGTTCCCAGATAAGACCAGTCTTTTTCATGCTTCTACGTCTCACAAATATCCGAGAGTATAAATGTCATATAAAGGCTTCTCTTTCCATGACCATGTCACAAGGGACACCCAATAGTCATTAGTTAGGATTTCGCAGACAATGCACAGACAGAAGTTTTATAACCCACCTGTGCAGGCTGTATATAGATGACGTTCTTGAAAACTCCTCAGACCTCCTCAAATGCTACATTTTACAAATAGATATCAAAGGCGGACTAATCCGTCCTAAAAACACTACGAAAAGATCGATCGCATGTTTTTTTGAAAACGCAAAAAAGGGGGCGGCGGCTATCGTTTCGGGTATAAGATGTCCATAAAAACATCTTACCAACTAAGCTTTATCAAGCGCCTTGAAACAATAATTTTAAATGGATATTTCTCGGGAACGTTTCTCAACCTTGTGCCAGCTTACATCAATTATAGCCATTGGAGTAGAGATTTTTGAAACTCAAGAATTTGTTCGATGAACCAGATCCAGATAATTTTATTACAGTAGGTGAGGACTGGTACAAAAGGATCTAAATAACTATGCTCAACTACCACGCTGGGTTATGGTGACAGGACTGGGTAGTACACATTAGTGAGCAACAGAGGTTCGTCATTCATTGACTATTGCTGTCTTATGGAGCACTTGATTTGATCAAAGAATTTGTGGTACTTGAACAGGGACTCCTTCAAAAAGTCGATAATACTTCTCTTACTGAAAAAGACAGACCTAAGGGTTGTTACCAACCAACTACCAAGCCCTGTCGTTTCTAGACACTTTATACAAACTATTCATGATGATACATTAATATAGAACCAATAAGTGGATAAAAGAAAACCGCATCCTAAACGAATTCCAAGTCGCATATAGAAACAATTATTCCACAGTGGACCCAATTAACAACCTCTTTTGCCTCATCCAGCTTCAATTGTGCCGAAAAAAAATGTTATACGCGTTTTTCGTTAACTTAAAAGCTACATTTGATAACATTAATAGAGAAGCTCTATTTTACAAACTATCACTCCACTTCGAATGTCAACAACGATGATTTCTATTATAAAGGATCTCTAGTAAAATACCGGAGCAACAGTTTAAAATGATACAAACCCAAGTGAATTCTTCCCCATTAACAAGTCCATAAAGCAGAGATGCGTTGTAACCGATCTGCTCTTGGGCCAATAAAGCCGCCAATCTAAAAATGACTCCAAACAGTCACACGTTCAGGATGCATTGGCTTCTCCATGACTACGTGTGGATTTTCCGAGCCCCAAATACGGCAATTTTGCTTATTTTGATAACCGCCCATATGGAAATGCGCCTCATCTGAAAAGATGATTTTTTGAACAAAATTGTCGTCAATTTCGAGCTGCTCTATAATCGAAACAGAGAAGCGATAACGAAGCAGGTGGTCATTTTGCTTTAATTCCTGAGACAATTGGACCTAATAAGCAATTAATCATAGATCGTTATGCAAAATTCTCCTCAGGCTAGTGCAACCGATGTTCAGTTGCTTAGATCTTTGGCGCATTGAGGTTTTCGGGTTTAGGCGCACGCTTTCGGCAACAGCTGCAATATCTTCCACCATAGGATAAACACGGGAATATGTTCGGTTATCGATTAGCAAACCAGTCTTACATCACAAACTTGCGTACACCAATGACATTTTTTTTCAAAATTCGCACTGTTTCGGCAACACAGCATACACTTTGAAAGTAACTTTGCAATATTTTGTTGTTCAAGCGTAAATCTATCCATTTCGTAGCGCGAAAATATAATACTGAGTTTTTGTCAATTTTTTGAGCGCTTTAGAGTTGTCAGTGTAAAAATATGTGATTCCAAAAAAAACCAACAGATGGCCCTTTACTTTCTGACAGTACTGCTTCCTTACAAATCATGATCGATAGTTTGCTCACATACTGTCACAAATGGAACTTGATCATAAATTTGGATAAATCGAAAATAGTAATTTTCCGAAACCGAAGTCGCAGAGCAGCTGATCAAAAACTGATAACGTTCACTCGCAACATCACTTGGGTGACGCATCTCTATAAACACATTGTCCAATTTCATCAGAAATGTAAATATCCGTCACTTGGCTAAATATATTATATATGTATATATGAAGCCGCTTCAAAGTCTATAATGGATTACTGTGCCCAAATGTGGGGTTATTCTGAACCTATTCAAGCTGAAAAACTGCAATTTCCTAAGTAAACAAATGTTTTCTACTACCGAATAACACACCCAACTATGCCTTTATCATCGAAACTGGTCTCCCAAAGGTATTCCTTAGTAACCCCACACTTCATTTTAAATATTCATTCAGAGAGTTACAACACTCCATTAAAACGGATTACTACGCATACTTCCGGAAGTAGTTATCCGCAAAATCTTTTAGAATAGAGTTCTACTGGGCCATGAAATCTGAATGGAACGAAATGCACATCATACTTCTTGCTAAACTAAAAGAAAATCACTGGACTGAAGCCACCAAACAAGCACTCCAATCACAATTTTACGACGAGTACTCCAATTTAGCTTACAATGATACACCCAACTACTTCGAAAACTCCAATGCCCGTGATATGATCAGCTGGACTTTGAAGGCACAATGTGGACTACTCAATCTGAATATCAGAGCTTTCAAGAACGACGTTGATTTCTGCACGATATGCGAACTTGACGCCAGTGAAAACACATTTCATTTTGTCGGAGTATGCCCTATATTTAAAACATACAGGTCACAATTTATCGGAGGTGATGAACTTGACCGTGCTCAGCTCCTTGGAATTCTAAATGGATAGAACCATTGTATATAAATCTAATAGTATTATCACTTGACGAAATATTTTCTTAGCTTTCTCGTTCGACAGAGGGCGCAAAGCAAAGTGATTTCTCTTACACACAGAGAGAGTTTTGAGCGAACAAAAGGAAAAAACGGCAAGGAATATAAAAAACATACAGAAAAGCTACAATCCGTCTGGAACGGATCGTATGATACGCTATCCTCCTCTCTATAAAGTGGGCGTAGCCAAATTGCATTTTGTACTCAAATATAGCTATAATGTCGAACGTTTGAGGATGTTACATGTAAAATTTTATCAAAATAGGTTTTTTGATGATAACGCCCCCAAAAAGTGGGCGTGGCCAAAACTTTTGTATGAGTGGATTGTAGGGATTCTGAATACCTAAATATTTGGTCTTAGCAAAATTTTTCGGTTTCATATAATTTAGTGAAGTTATAAAAAAGTAGGCGTGGCAGTGGGTGGATGTAAACAAATTTTACACTTGTACTGTATCTTTTTCTTGGAAGCCCAGATACGAAATTTCAGGGTCCTAGTTAAAAATTTAAGGCTGAATGCCTAAATATTTGGTCTTAACAAAATTTTTCGGTTTCATATAATTTAGTGAAGTTATGAAAAAGTGGGTGTGGCAGTGGGCGGATTTCAAAAATTTTTACACTTGTACTGTATCTTTTTCCCAGAAGCCCAGATACGAAATTTCATCATCCTAGCTTAAAATTTAAGGCCCAAAAAGCGGTGACATACGGACGGACGGACGGTAATCGCTCAATCGATTTCGCTATTGATGCTGATCACGAATATATATACTTTATAGGGTCTTTCTCGATTATTTCTCTATGTTACAAACTATGTGTCAAACTTAATATACCCTTAGGATAGGGTATAAAAAGGTGAAATACATCAAACAGTGCTTGGGTGACCCGCTTTGCGGGTTATAGGGTTTTCATACTCTGGACATCTCTTCGACTCATACACCGGACGGCCTTCGGCCTCACATCCAGGGGCTCAGGGCGCCGCTATGCGGCGTGTAGTCCAATATATTCTATTGTACTCTTAGGGTATATATTATACATATATTTATAAGCGAGTCGGGTGTATTTAATGTTTGCGACGGGTTGCTCGCTTCGCTCTATAACGGGATTTCACCCTTTTCTCCGCAGAGTTTAGACGCTCGCGCGATTTCGTCGCTCCGCTAAGGGTATGTTAACAACTGCCAGGCAGGCGCCTATAAGCGAGTCAACTTTGAGGTGGGTGGTGTGTTTATGTTTTTTAATTACCTCGCATTTTCGCCTATTTTCCACCGATTTTAATGAAACTTTTTTATTAAATGAAACTTTTTTAAGAACATAATACCTTTAAAATTAAGTGATTCAGTTTTGGAATTTTAGAGATTTCGATACCATTTCATTTAGCATTACATAGCATATTTAAAATTTTCAGGAAAGCGAGCGCCTAATTTTTTTTTCAGTTTTGTGGTGATTTTAAGCTAATCTAACGGAATAAAATAATAAAAAAAATATCTGAAAATGTTCCAGTAAAGTAAAATCTAGCCGTCCAACTCCATCTCTCCGCGACGAATATCTGTCGGAGAACTTTTGGCGAAAAAATCATAACTAACAGACAAAAATGCAATGCATCTCAAGCAGCCGTTCTGCGACGTTGTACATCATCCACTTTCAGAGAATGTCTCCGATAAGATAGTGTCGGAACGAATACCAAGATATGAAATCCTACGATTTCGAACAAATCATAGAAAATTCAGTTCCGATCAGGTGATATGATAGGGCTGACTATCATGACCCTTACACCAAATAATCTAGCATCCTCTAGATGTTTTCTTACTGAACACCCTTCAACAAATATTTAAACAATTAAACACAAATTGTGGAATGCTCGGGATTACAATTACATTATGTAAATCAACATAGTAAAAGTCTATCTACCTATGCTCCTCGAACCGAATCGATACAATTAATCAAAACAGTCTTTCCTCCACCATATCGTATAACAGCTCTATGTATTTAAATGCAAACATCTTTTAGAATTTTGTGCAAAATCTGCAGTTGAAACTGTAGGGATTACTGGTCACGCAAAGTCCGCTGGTGAATCCATTTAAATCAAATCAAATCCAAAACCACGGAAAAACTATAAAAGTCTTAACAAGGAGATCTGCTTTCACAGTATTTTAATTAGTTTCCAAGAGAACATGTTTTCCATTTAAAATTAAACCTTATAAGTTAATTATTGTTCTCATTCGGAATGAGTATCGAACGACCCTACGGCCCGCATTGCAGCAATGATTCAGTTCCGAAAGCAGAAGCACGGTAAATATTCCCCGAAATGGGAAACTAACAGCCAACTTATCCTTCCTTTGTTAAAGACTGTCGTCAGATGTCCGGTACCTAGGATGGAATGTACCTCCAGAGGAACTGCAGTTCATACCAGAACATTGGCTAACTCAACAGGAGCCGGAACATTACATGCACTATACTTTGGCCATACTCTACATATTTCTGATGATTGCTTCTCTATGTGGAAATGGCTTGGTTATTTTTATATTTGCGAGGTTTGCCTGAATAGTGCGAAAAAAGAAACTTGATGACTGAATGTTTTTACGATTCACAGTGCAAAATCACTTCGGACTCCTTCAAACCTTTTCGTCCTTAATTTGGCGGTTTTCGATTTCATCATGATGTGTAAGGCTCCCATCTTTATCTACAATTCCTTCTTTCGTGGATTCGCCTTGGGGAATACATTTTGTCAATTGTTCGCATCGATTGGTTCGTACTCAGGGATAGGAGCGGGTATGACCAACGCATTCATCGGCTACGATCGATTCAATGTCATTACCAAACCCATGAATAGGTCATTAACATACACGAAGGCATTACTTATAAACATACTGATATGGGTCTACTGCACGCCATGGGTTGTAATGCCACTAACGAGGTACTGGGGCAGATTTGTGCCAGGTAATATTCTAATGTTATAAACATACATACATACATAAATACATATTTGAGTGAGTGTTGAATGCTAAATACGGAATGGTTTTGATTGTATAGCTTTGGTGAAAAATTATTGTCCGACAATATTTTCAGTTCGAGTTTTGAATCGATAATGGGCTTTTCCACAGTACCTTTATTTGGTACATATGTATGTAGGTACATACCGCAACCCAAGTGCATACATACATATATTTTAAGTGTTTCTTATTGAATACCTCAATTACTACAGAGAAGTGGTAAAAAACTACATATGATTATTAATTATTCCTCCTAAAACATTTGAATGAAACATTAGAAACACTTTTGGTTGCGCTAAGCATATGTGTTTTAACTTTAACCAGTTATGTTGTAGATGTCAATATTGTTTAAGGAGGTTTATGTTCATAAGGCGTGAATCTTTTTAAATTGTTGCAATTCTTCGCAACTTACTACTTTCCTGATAAACGTATACAAGGATTCATGGCTTAGGTGGTTTGACGTACATATGCGGATAGACAGTGCCAACGCGTATAACTTCTATTCTCATGAACTTTGTATTTACTACAACCCTTACAATATAAATTAATGAATTGGGACAACTTTAGGTGTCCTGCGATATAAAAGACACGTTAAGTCTCTTCTTGCCATGAATTCGAGCACGTCGTTTGATTTTAATCAAACTTCTGTGTGTATGCCCGATTGCAGCTAAAACGGCTGAACAGATTCGCTTCAATGATATTTGTGGGCTCACAATTCGAGATATACCTACATATGCATGTAGTCTGAATTTTCATTTCAACCTCTAACCAAAATTCTCTAAAATCTCGCAGATAACATCAGCTGAATGTTATTTCTTATGATTCCATCCAAAATGTAGAATGCCACGACCATTTTAATAGGCCCTGCATTAGAATAGCAAAGCTGCTCAAAATTTTGTACATGTACATACATGCATACATATGTATATATTATGTTACGTGCAAACACCGAAAACGTTCAGTTGATGTTTAAGGATCATTAAGGCAGACGATTGGGGTGGGCGGCGCGATAACAGGATTTCACCCTTTTCTCCGTAGGGTTTAGATGCTCACGCGACTTCGTCGCTCCGCTAAGGGTATGTCAACAACTGTCAGGCAGGCGCTTTTAAGCGAGTCGGGTGTATTTAAAGTTTTGGGTGGGTGGCTCGCGACCACACAACGAAAAAGTTAATGATATCGGTGTATGATGGTTAAACACCAAGTTGTGGCTTTTTTTTCGCTCCCTGAGCGTTTTTGATTTTTGCACGTAACATATGCATACATACATAGCTTTTCTCCGTTTTGTGTTACAGTAACGTAAATTCAAGTTCATATGTTGAACCCGAGGTTCATTACGAAGTCATCACAAAAAAAAAATAATTTGCTGACTTATAGAATACTCTTTTTAATCCGTGTTATTCTCGTCTACTAGGTAAATACTCGTTTTGTTGTTCTTTTGATTCACTTAATTGTATACAGTTGCAATATGCAGTGCCCTTTCGAGCTAATATTAAAGTTCCATGGTGATACCATTTGAAAGTGTGATCAGATTCACCAGTAGTCGTGACCTTAACATATAATAATATAATCACAATGACGAGATTGCAATGAATAGTTTGCCTTTATTGAAGACAGAATAGACTACCAATACAGTTGAAGTTACATATGTATATATGTACATATATTTATTTTCTTTTTTAATTATGAAATTAATTTATTTGACCAACGTTTTTCACGATCCCATCTCTAGCGAGCGGCTGACAAACATCTGACAACCGAATTGAAAAGAGTTTAGCTTCTTTACTTTCTGCACCTAAAAATCGTAAATTCACAAATTTCTAAGAGTGGGGAATAATCCAGAATGATGAAAATTTCAGAAAGTTATGGCACGCATTGAACAACAATACCTTCATACCACTGAAATGTCATGTATGAGAAAGAACAAAACACGAGAAAGACGATGAAATATGCGGAAATCTTCGCAAATATATATTTCTAAATCCAATAAAAATTAAATCCTAAATAAATTTAATTTCTAAGAGGAAAAGAAATATCTGAACTAAAGTTGCTTGCATAGTACTTTTGACAAATCGTACACCACTTACCTACAGAAATCTTGTGGATAAGAATTCGTAACTTTTGTCACTAAGAGAAAATGTTTTACTCTCTCGTGTGCTCTCTCTATTACGATCTTTTTGTGTTAGGGAACGGAGTTGCTTTAGAGTTTGTACGAATTTGTACGAATTTTCAGGTAAGGGAAGCTCTCGAAAGTATAGACTCGTTGGTTTGGGGGTACCTTAAAACATCAAACAAACCATAGCCAACTCCGCGCACAGTCAAGAAAACCCCAGAGTTTAGCTAGGTACAGTGTAATTGTAATGTACCCACGCGCCTATTGATGTGATTCTCTTAGTCACAATGGTGCTCTTTCGACATGGACTTTCTCGAGAAAGCCCTAAAGCAACCGGTTGGATTATTCTCAATACAACTATTATGTTGATGCATGCTAACCTTTGTAGTCGTTCCACAAGTGCTACGTAACTACGCTTTCAAGTGCAGACTACCAAACTAACACTCCATATATTAAGATATGTAAATCCTCTAATCGCCGCATATAACCAACAGATCGACCTAGAGCCATTTTAGACCTAGAGCCCTTTGAAATGTATATAAAGGTTTAGGGTTAAAAATTGGTAACGGCAATACAAACGGCAAGCGCTTTAGCAGATTATGTGTAAAGTTCCATCTTTATGCGAAATTACACTTAGAAAAAATTGGCAAACTTGCAAGAAAATGGCATTAAAACAAAAGACAAAATTAACTTTTGGGTTAGCATGTGACGACCAACGTAATTTAAAGTTATTCCCAAATTCTAGAACACAACTGCTAAGTAAAACAATCTATATTTTTGCGAACTTCCCAGTCTTCTTCACAGTAACCCCAGATATGATACAGTTACACTTACATTACACGTCTATCAAAATCACAAATCGTACAAATCGTTCTACTTTTACCAACTAGGTATATACATATGTATATACATACATACATACATATATGTATGTACATATAAGAATGTCTTTATTTACATTAAAGTCCCTGCTGAAAAAGTAAACTATCTTAAATCAATACGCGTAGTTGCATCCTATTCTCATGTTTGTATTAGATACATATCCAATTTATTCAAAAACATTTTTCCATCTGAAGTTCGAAAATTCATACAAAATTAAAATTGTCTTCAATGTTCTTGCTCTCCTGCAAAATTGTGAGAACAGACTTAAGATGGTTTACCTTATCAGCAGAAAAATAATTCTAGACCATTAAGAACGCTCTATTGTTCCATTCAATTTTAAAAAGGTCTGGTATATCACAAGCATCACAAATAGAAACCATCTCCATGTACCCTTGTATCCACTTGTCTGCATCCAAAAGACACGATTATTTCTGTAAAATTATACGTTTATTTATGAACCATCTACGCAATAATTTCACATTTGCGTTTAGACTACAAATTACCTAATAGTAAATTACACAAATTTAGAAAACAAAAAAAAATAGTGAACAAAAAAATGATAAACGACTTACATTGGTAGAACGGTAAAGTGAGCGAAAGTTTCGTACAACACAGCGAAGTGAGCTCCTCACCTCTAGGTGCCTTAACTATGTATGTATTGACATTATTTTAAATTTCGAGTTTAGCTTCACTTTTAACATCACTGCTCTTTCATATCAAATCAAAAATACACATGTGTAAAGAAGAGTAACTTAACTTAAATGCTTATGAAAACTAATCAGAGAATCTGCTTGTGTTATGACGTAAAAATGTAATCATAATAGTAGTAGATGTGTGTGTATGTATAATGTACAATGTTTGGCAGCAGCTACTTCCTGCTTAGACAATGGATATGGTAACGTTTATGCCGAGATTGCCATTGTCGGCGAATAGCTGTGCGATAGACGTGTCAAATACCAGGCAATCTGAATTGTGTATTGCACTGGCGACACCTTCGTGAATCGATCTTGGCATCGCTTCCCACGTCAGGCGACGTCGATTGCCGTTTAGTTCGAGCCGATAGACGAAGTTTTCAGCTTCTTTACGCGATCCAATCAACTGTACAATGGCGAAGAACTGCTGGTGGCCATCGTACTTCTCCTGTTTCTCCAGAACGAGCATAAAGTGGTGACCGAAACAAGACTGCATCATGACCCAGTCAACTGCACCAGGCAGGTTAATATCTGTCGCCAGAAAAACAATGTCTTCACCCTGCAGTGTAGTTATGCTCTTGTGGGACATCATTAAGTGTTGCATGACTAGATCGAGGGGTCCTTGCCATTTGCATGATGCGCCGGGGCAAGGGCACAGATACGGGCGGCACTCACACGTTTCCTCGTGCTCTGTCTTTTCTGTGTAGATAAGCGATGCTGTGCATCCATAGCTGGAGTGTTTGCAAGGAAATTTTACATTTGAGGCGACCTTCTCCATCGCCAGATTTCTGATGTTGGCCAGCGGGCCACGGCATGTTGGGCAACATGTCAACTTAGAACGGCACGAAACGCACACCAAGTGACCACTGGAGCATTGAAGTATCGGTGGTAGTACATAGTCGAAGCATACGGGGCACTCGAATAGTGATGTCAGGTCGGCTGACATCCCAGCGTCACAGCCGCCGGCCGATGATAATGACGAACTGGATGACGAAGAGGTGTTGGGCGCATCGCGCCGTTTTGGATTGATTTTATTGGACATTATGCGGTAGACACACCAGAGCAATTCACGAAATTGAAACAATCAGCTTGTTAACATATACGCTGCGTAAGGCTAGTCACTTGCAAAAAAGGCGAATCCACTGCAGTTCATCTATGGGCTAGCGGATTCACTCCTTGATTTTCATTGATTCACGCTGGAATGATTCAATACTTCGTAGATGTCATCATAACTTGGCAATCTGCGATACTTACCAGCAAAGACGAGTTTTTTTCTATTTTTCTCCTCTTTCTCAATAGTTTTTTGTTGTTGGTTGCTGGTTGAATGTCATATGTTTGGACGGCAGACACAAATGAAAACAACAACAAAATGAGTGATTGGTGGTGGTGGTGATTGTGGCACTGCTGCTGCAGCTAGAAATGGTTTTTCCTTTGGGGATTTTGTTCTCAATGCACTTTTTTCTTTTGTTAATTGAACTAGATCGACACACGTATTTTAGGTGAAAACACGCTCAGACAGCAAGTAAGATAATTAGGTTTCGGAGAAATCAATCGACTGAAGTTAATGAACGAATGCAATTATGAAAATTTCATAAACAAAAGAGAGTTATAATTATGCTGTCCTCCATTTATAAATTACAATTTGCACTCAACTCGATTTGATTTGAGTTGACACCTAGAGAAGAGGCTTTTATTTTGTGAAATGTAATAGATTTTGAAGGTTCCGTCATTTTTCGTTTTCAGTTAAATTGTAGAATGTTAACGATTTGTATATTATATACGTTTTTATTGGTTTCTGTAGGTACGAAATCATAAGAAAAGCGATCGCGACATAATATAAAATAACAATTTCAAAACTTGCATCCCATATTATTGATCTGGTACATTTGTTGTCAAGTGTACGGCGACAGAGTTCAGTGATGACAATGGAATTATTTGAGATGGATTAAGAATTACACTTACCTAAACATAGCAACTGAAAATTATGCTTCCATACAAAAATGACTCTAATTGTGCACTGTCGGTTGTCCTCTGAATAAGATTTGAATACTCTTCGGACAGCAGATTTGATATTCATATCCACTACAACGCAACCATCTCAAATGACTAATACACAGTTTTTTTTACTAGCTCTATGTCTTTGCATAGCACCTACAAACGTTGTCAATGCAAACGGGAGCCCATTTTTCTTTCGAAACGACCGAGAATATATTCATTCAATTTCTTTAAAATCAATGCTTTAGTCCCACAAATTAGGACTGGTATGATTAAAATGTAAAACCTCCTTAGTTGTTTGAGTTTTAATTGGTATTGTATGGTATTGTTATACGCATTTAATTGACGTGAATTTTGAAACGTTTCTGTACACACTGATAGTTGACACATCGTTGTTCCGATACACAAAAGCAAATCCTAATGTGGTTGTTCAGAAAGCACTGGTGCAAAAATATCTTTTAGTTTAAAACATTTTTTTTTTCCTTAAAACGTTGCAGGACTGTTTAATGTTTTAATGTATAATACATATAATGGCATTTCTCTATTTGCAGAGGGTTATCTGACATCTTGTTCTTTTGATTACTTAACGGATAATTTCGACACCCGTCTCTTTGTTGGAACAATATTCGTTTGTAGCTTTTGCTTACCAACCACAATGATTTTATATTACTACAGTCAA
The DNA here is from genome assembly GCA_905220385.1 of Xylota sylvarum. Taxonomy (NCBI): domain Eukaryota; kingdom Metazoa; phylum Arthropoda; class Insecta; order Diptera; family Syrphidae; genus Xylota; species Xylota sylvarum. The sequence goes on from LR999959.1 coordinate 41,798,830, forward strand.
ATTGTTGGACATGTCTTCAGTCATGAAAAAGCACTACGGGAGCAAGCGAAGAAGATGAATGTTGAATCACTTCGATCGAATGTGGACAAAAGCAAAGATACCGCTGAGATACGAATCGCTAAGGCAGCTATAACTATATGTTTCTTATTTTTTGTATCATGGACACCATATGGAGTGATGTCCCTTATCGGTGCATTCGGTGACAAGAATCTACTAACGCCTGGGGTGACAATGATACCAGCATGCACATGCAAGATGGTTGCTTGTATTGATCCATATGTGTATGCGATAAGTCATCCCAGATACAGGTTGGAATTGCAGAAACGTCTCCCTTGGTTGGCAATCAATGAGAAAGCTCCAGAGGCAGCTAGTGTCGCTTCCACGACAACTGCACAAGAGAATCAAACGACAGCAGCGTAGATGATGATGACTTTTATTGCATTCTTCGAGTATATACTTGTATTACAGTTATTAACATTTAGTATGTATGTATGTATTTAAATTTAGCAAGTAAGTGAATGGAATAAGTTGACGGCTTTGGATAAACCTATATGAACCTCCAATCAATAACGAATCCGGCTCACGTTTAACTGACTTGCTGAAATAATGTGCCTACTGAACATGATTTGGTTTCATAAACAAAACTTAGTTTTATTTATCATTTGTAGAGATTTATTTTGAAACTTGAGACATCAAATATAGAAACGTTTTTGCAATTTATGAATATAGTTGTATTTTTATTGGATACTTACTAGTAAAAATTAGGAAAGGTAAAGAAATACTGAATAAAAACCAGAACTATGATTAAAACCGTATGTGACAAAGGATAACAAAATTCATTTTTCTCATCAATAAATAGGTTTGTTCCCTTACCTGAAAATTTTTACAATTTTGTAAGAATTGTTACGGACTCCGTTCCTTAACAAAAAAGATCGTAAAAGACATAGTATCTACACGAGAGAGTGAAACATTTTCTCTTAGTGACAAATGTTTCGAATTCTCACCCAAACAAATTTCTGTAGGGAAGTGGTGTACGATCTGTCTAAAGCACTCTAAGATTTACTAACACGTTAGTTCAGACATTTCTTTTCCTCTTGGTAATTTAATTTATTCGGGGTTTCATTTCAATTTGATTTAAAAACATGTATATTTGTGAAGATTTCCGAATATTTCATCGTCTGGCATGACATTTCAGTTGTGCTAAGGTTTTGTTGTTCGATGCATTCCCTAACTTTCATGCAATTTTCATCATTCTCTGAGCGAATTATCCACCACTCTTAGTAATTTGAGATTTTACGATTTTTAGTGCAGACTTACATATGTGACACTTCATGATTTATATCACCTAGACGCATGGACTTTAACGAAGGCGGATGAAGATACCCGTGGTCGTTTTGAACGCAAAATAGTTCGGATGATTTTCGATCTCATACTCGGAGCTCAGGCCGATAAAGATTTCCAACAATAACTCTGGTTTTTGAGAAATAGATGGTGACGAATGTGCCATTATTGGGCCAACGACAGCGCTCACATGCCAGACATCGGTTTCAACCGGCCCCTTGTGCTGGTTGGTACCACTCCAGGTTGGAGGTTGTGCCATTGGGACACTTCGGAAAACAACAGACTCCCTCATTTCAGATCAGGACCCGGAACGGTCACGGAGTATGAATTGAAAGTATGCACCTGTAACGTACGTACACTGTACACTCCTAGTGCTGCTAAAAAACTTGAATCTGTCCTCACACGGTACAAAACAGATATTACTGCGATCCAGGAGATACGACAGATAGGCTCAGGTATGGAAAAACAGACAAATTACGACATTTATTACAGGTATCACAAAAGACTGCACGTGTTGGGAGCCAGATTGCTTGTGGGAAATCGGTTACGCTGACTGATAATTGACTTTAAGATGATCAACGATCGCCTGGCTGTGATCCGCATCAAGCAACATTTCAAAACCTCAATATAAAATGTGCACAAGCCCCTACCGACCCCGAGGCTTAAGCCTCTATCAAGGAGGAGGTTTATGACCTCCTGAACGGAGACTACGGAGCCTGTCTAGTTTATTATGTCAAAATCATACTCGGAGACTTGAATCCTAAAATCAGTAAGGTAAACATGTTCAACGCAGCAGTCGAAAAGCACAGTCACCACAACACGACAACAGATAACGTCTAATCGATTTTGAAGCAGATCGTAATTAGGTGATAAATAGCACTCGGTTTCAAAGACTACGAATCCACACAGTAACATGGCGCTCTTCAGATGGTCGAACTGCCAACCGAATCGTTCTAATAAATCCGTGGCACATATCCAATATTCCGAAATATTCAAACTTTAAGAGGGACAAACCATTTTCTTGTTGCAGCCAAATTTACGGCTCAGCTATCCAACTACCCTACTCTAGTCGTAGCCAGAGCCTACAGAAAGCGCCTGAGAACATTCACCATCCACAAACGCCAACAATCTGTGGAACTAGTATCGAGAAATCATCAAAGAAGTAGCGAAGACCACCATAAACTACCAGCCACCACTCAAAAGAACCCTTGGTATGATGAAGACCGTGCGCCGGAAAAAGGTGACAGAAAAGAGTTACATCCAAGCGCTGCAGCCCAAAACAAGGGTAGTGAGGAAAGAGTATCGAGGCAGAAGGGAGGTAGAGAAGCTCTTGCGTAAGAAGAAAAAAGCCTACGCAGCCTCCCAGCCCAAGAATTCCGAAAAGTCTATCTATCATTTGTTCTCAAAACCATGGAAAAACTCATTACACATTAGAAGCCGGCTAGATTTGTCTACCCCTCTGCACTCAAGTCAGTTTGTATACATGAAAGGTAAGGAAAGGTACACAGAAGGTGCTCTTTACTAGTGAAGATGGTAAAAGGAACTTTTCGTTCCAAAGAAAAAGCTCTGTGTACGTTGCTTGACATTGAGGGCGCATTCGCTAACACTGGCTACGACTCAAAAGCAAGAGAAATTAGTAGACAGCAGAGGTATCGAGGATTCGACTAACCAATGGATAAGGCCATGCTTGAAAGTCGAATTATTACTTCCTCCTCTGGAGGAGTGTTAGTGTCCGTGACTGCAGTTAAGGGCTATCTCCAGGGAGAAGTCGTTTCTCCCCTTCTGTGGTCACTAGTCATCGACAATCTTCTAGTCGATCTACAGACATCAGCCTTCATCGCCATTGGTTATGCGGATGACTTGGCGATTTTTATTAGTGGTGAACACAGCACAAGGACTATCCATCAATCCTTGCAAAACCATCCTACTTCGTTTTTTTTTGTAAGAAAGGTGGAAAGCATCGAAAGCCTGTGTGTGGAACTTTAATCCACTAAACCCACCTCCTGCTTCTGGTCCCTGGTCCCCAAGTTACCACTATAAGCCACTACAGCCGTAGCTTTTTCTCTTCTTCACATGCGTTTTTGTCTTTGTGTCTGGAAATATCCTGAAAGGTGTTGTTCGTTTATGTCTAGTCAGTGCGTATGGATGTACGTCCAGTCTAGTTCGTTAGTTTCGTTTTGTTCAGTTCGTGTGTACGTCATTCTGTTCTTGGTATATGTATGTTCATGGCTTAGCAGTTCGTGTTGGCAGGTCTTGTTGGACTTAAGTATGTTTGGTGCGTCATGGAAATTATAGGTCAGCTCCTGTACTGTCTAAAGCTGTGAATTTCTACAAAAATTGACGAAAAATTTTGATAAAATTTCATATGTAAGTTATATAGGGCTACGCCCATTTTTGGGGTCGATTTTTGCAAAAAAATATGGGCCAGAGCTCATATATAGGTATAACATCCATTAAAATTTATGGCGGTGTCCCCTTAAGAATGCGAAATGCCACGCCCACTTTACTAGGCCTATAAGAAAATGGATAGAATATCCATTATCGTTTCAGAAATTGACTTTAACTTTTTTACTTGAAATTCAATTCTGAATAATTGATTTACCTTCAGGGTAAAGGTACGAGTACGTACGACCCAGTCGTGCACTTTATTTTTGTTAGTTGTCAAAGAAGTAAATTGAAACTATACATTGGAGGAAACCTATACAAATGTGTCCATAGGACGTTCTCCTAATAATATACATACATAGTAATAGTATACAAACTTATAATTATGGAATTTCCTTCTCACATACATATGTTTCTGACGTTTAAAAAGTGGGCATTTGCTCAACGTGTTTCTTTACTTTTTTGTTCATTTGGCTTTCTGTGAGAGTTGTTTACCCCCACTCTTAGACACTTCACATGCTGTGAATTTTGGTGCAGAAAGTACGGGTAGAGGCTTTTCTGTGTTTCTGTGTGATCTTTTGCCTGAACAGCATTTCCGCTTTGAAGCCTCAGCTTTTTTGTTATATGTTTGAGTGCTGTAGTGGGCGCAGCGCTCGTTTCCACTCTTTTGCTTCTTGAGTTTTCTTCGCTCTCTCTTTTTTCTTGCTCTAGTCTCCTCAACTCCTGGTATATTTCTTTCGCATAAGAGCTCACTGCGTTCCACCTATTTTCCGGTTCTAGCTTGTAATATACTAAATTCTCCGAAGTTGGTGTTTCTCCCAGTTCTGTTTGTAATGCTTCTTTTTGTAGCTGGAATCGTTGACAATGAAAGAATACATGCTTCACGTCTTCGGGGGTATCACTGCACGATGGACAAGTTGGGGATTCATCATTCTTACATTTGTACAGATATGCTCGCAAACAACCATGTCCCGTAAGCAGTTGCGTGAGGTAGAAGTTAACTTCACCATGTCTACGGTTTATCCAAAGCGGGATAAGGCGGTAAGTCCAACGGCCTTTGGACGAAAGGCTCCAGCGCTGTTGTCCCTCTATTAGACTTCTATTTCTATCTCTTGTGTCTGCTTCACTGTAAGTTAACCGCCCTCCTGTTTGCTCTCTAGGAATTTTTTCTGCAGTTCTTCCGCTAGTATATCGATAGTTACCATTCCTGCGATGACGCAGGCTGCTTGGTCCGAGGTTGTGCGGAACACTCTACTCACTCTTAATGGACATAGTCGATTTACTGCTATGATTTTTCTTTTGTATGAAGTCACTTTCATAGCTCCGGCCCAAACTGGTGATGCATAAAGCACTACGGATGTGACTACTTTAGCTAAAAGTAGTCTACGGCTGTTTCTTGGCGCTCCTATATTCGGCATAGTCCGCGTAATGGAGTTGCTTACGTACTCCAGATGTTCGTTAAATGTAAGCTTTGAGTCAATCATGGTGCCAAGGTATTTAATAGCTGGTTTGGATACTATCTCATTTCTACTGTGAAGCCGACTGAAGTTAGCCACCGTCGAACAATTAAAATGGTTTCATTGCTAATTTGAACAACTTCTTCCAGTAGTTTTTCAGTAAAGCAATGCGAAGTCGTCCGCAAAACTCGCCTGGTATTTTAAGACGAAAAACGTCATCGTATATGAGGTTCCATAGTACTGGTCCCTGAACCGAGCACTGCGGGACTCATCCAGTGACTGCGTATTCACACCATTATCTGTTTCATAGAGCAACACTCATTGCCGGAAAGATGCTACTCTCATATATCGAAGCGCCTCAAGGATAATAAATATAATAATAATAATAATAATAATAATAATAATAAGAACTTTATTTCATTAAAAAACGTTACAAGCATTACATGTTAGCATTATAAAATTCAACACATGGAATTAACAAGCGTTTTAACATAAAATAGTTAGGAGCATTCTATTGTCAGAAAGACAAGAGGCGAATGAACCTTTAGTATAAAATATAAATTTGACTTAATGTGTAGATGGGGTACAACATATCTAAAAAATCTAAAATTTATAATTCAGAAACAAAATTTATAAAATTTATAATAAAAAGAACAATGTGTTAAATCATTGGAGTAAAAAAATTTTCTATTTCACAGTTGTTGAATGAAAAAAGCCAGTTACGAGTATCTTTAAACAACTTTGACTCCTTTCTTTCGAATCTGATATTAACTGGTAAACTATTAAATAAACGACACGCAGTTACATTATAAAACTGAGAAAAAAAAGCTTTATTGATTTTGGGTACCTTAACGAAATTTCTGGTGTTTACGCCGCGTAAGCTGTAGATACCATACAGCCTGGCGGCAGTATACCCGGATTTAAGAAAGAATAGTTTAAGTACTTTAAAATAATAAAGATGTCTTAATGGAAGAATTTTCAGACTTCTAAATAACTCGAAACTTGGAGTTCTGCGATTAACTCGATAGATAATCCGAATCACAAGCTTTTGTTTTATCAGTAGAGGTTCAATTTTATTAAAATGGGTCGGTAAATGGGAAAACCTTCGTCGTTGCGTCAGATTATTTTCCCTATGATTCGGTAACCCCTCCGCCTCCGAAGGCTGTTATCGAATTCATAGAGTATTGTGATTCTCGGGAAGTGGGACTACTCATCTGTGTGGATGCTAATGCTCAGAATACAGTATGGAGCAGCAGCAAATGCAATGTACGAGGGAACCATCTCCTTGATTTCTTACTATCCTCTGGCATGGTCATTAACAATGTTGGTTCTCAACCAACCTTTGTTACGGCAAGAAGAAAGGAGGTGATTGACTTGACACTATCTAACCGATACTTCAAGTCGATTACAAACTGGAGAGTTCTGCCGGAAGCGTCCCTGTCGGATCATAGGTATATTGCCTTTCAAATCAAATGCGAATCTATTACTTTGCAGGAGAGGAGGAATCCTCGAAAAACTAACTGGATACGCTTTAGAGAAGAGCTAGACAAATCTGTCAAAACTCTTCCTAAGCTCAGAACGAGACGGAAGGTCGAGGATGCTGCTCAAAACCTGACTAGTATCATCACCAGATGTTTCGAACTGACGTGTCCGATTATGAAAACCTATAGATCGCCAGTTCCCTGGTGGAACCCAGAGCTGCAGAGACTAAGAAAGGAAACCAGAAAACTTCTGAATCGGTCACTTAAGACAAATTTAGATGGAGATTGGGACCTTTTCCGATCCAAACAAAAAGAATATAAGAAGTTAATTCGCTTGTCGAAAAGTGCTTCCTATAAAGCTTTTTGTGAAAATATCGAGACTCTAGGTGAAACCAGTAGGTTGGTTAAAGTTCTCAAAAGAGGCAAACCAATCAAACTGGAGTCACTTAGAAAATCTGACGGTACCTACACTGAGAAGAAAGCGGAGACTTTTAGTCTTCTGCTGGAGACTCACTTTCCAGGTAACCACATAACGATTGGATCACAGCTTAGCCCGCCGGTGCAGGTTGAGCTCGATCTAAGTCGCAAAACTCGGCGTAGCTGGTATACTGCATCGGCCGTGGTGACAGATAAAGCTAGCAAATATGTTGCAGCATCTTTTGATAGCTTGCTGCAACAAGGTATAAACCAGTTGCTGTCAACTTTGAAGAAAATCTTCATTGCGTGTCTGGCACTGGCATATATTCCTGCACCTTGGCGTACGGTTCGAGTGGCTTTTATACCAAAACTTGGTATATGGAGATGACTACTCCTGCGCTAAGAGTTTCAGACCTATAAGTCTGTCTTCCTTCTTGCTGAAAAGCTTGGAGAGACTAGTAGAGATTCACGTGCGCAAGTCTGCACTGAGGATGCACCCTCTATCAGAGATGCGACATGCATACCAGCGTGGAAAATCCTGCGAGACTGCGCTTCAAAATCTAGTTGCTAGAATTGAATGCGCGCTCGATAGGAAAGAATACGCAATGGGCATTTTCATCGACATAGAGGGCGCCTTCGACAATGCAACTTTTAACTGCATGTGTGACTCTGCTAGACAACACGGGGTAGATGAGACATTGGTATTGTGGATTAGGGCAATGCTGATGAATAGAACTTTGGTTGTAGATGCGGACTGTGGCCGCCATGTTATGGCAGGTGTAAACAGAGGCTTCCCTTAAGGTGGCGTTCTGTCTCCACTGCTTTGGTGCATAGTAGTTGACTCTCTGTTGCATACTCTGAATAGTTCAAACGTCTACGCTCAGGCATACGCGGATGATGTTGCCATACTTTCTGTCGGGTCATGCCTACAGACTGTATGTGCTAACGCGTAGATAGCCTTAGACTTGGTCGCTGAATGGTGCACTAGGAATGGGCTTTCGGTCAATCCTTTGAAAACTGTGGTTGTTCTCTTTACGAGAAGGAGGATTGTGACCGGTCTGACTCAGCCAGTGCTAAAAGGCGTCACCATCCAGATCTCCGATGAAGCGAAATATCTGGGAGTGATCCTGGATAAGAAACTTCTTTGGGCAAAACATGTCAGTCGAAGGCATCCAAGGCGCTCTCAGTTTTCTGGCAGTGTAAGGGTGCTTTTGGCAAGACATGGAGCTTATCACCGAAAAAGGTCCTCTGGATCTATACGGCTATGGTAAGACCTATTCTAGCTTATGCGTCGGTTGTTTGGTGGAGAGGGCTTTCGCGTAAGTATGTGACCGTCTTCTGCACCAAACTGCAAAGAACGGCCTGTCTCGGCTGCACGGGAGCTTTCCCGAGTACGCCTGGCTCTGCTCTAGATGCTCTGCTTGATTTACCTCCCCTTGATACTTTTATCATGGGCGGTAGTATCAAAGCAACCTGTCGTCTTAGACGGGGTGGCTTTTGGTATCATCCGCACTAGAGTTTCGATGACCTTGCGCGAAACTTATTCTACGACCCTAGTTCCATGGATATGCCGTCTGATGCAATGACACCGGAACTTCGGCTGCTGAGTAAATTTCGAGTCGACTTTCCTTGCGTTCAGGACTGGCTTCGGCCAGAGTCTGAGCCTGGACTGGGCTGTAGTCGAATCTTCACGGATGGCTCTAAAACTTGTCAAGGGGCCGGTGCTGGTGTCTTCGTGGAGACCGACAACACTAGACTTCACTATTCGTTAGGCAAGCATATCTCTGTTTTCCAAGCGGAGATCTATGCTATCCTAATGGCTGCCGACTATACTGTTAAGAATAGTTGGCGGCGTCGGAGCATCTGCGTCTGTAGTGACAGTCAGGCTGCGCTTAAGGCCTTGTTCAACCCTTTCTTTGAATTTGGTCGCAAGGGTGAACTCATTGGCTCTTTTCTGGGTCCCAGGTCACACTGGGATTCCGGGAAATGAGATCTCCGATGAGATTGCTAAGCTAGGCTCAGAGGATGATTTCTCAGGACCTGAACCTGTATTGGGTCTTCCCGCCTCCTCGTTCAGGGCTTCCATTGACGATTGGGTCTCCTACGAGCACAATTGTGTGTGGCACGGCTCTCCAGAATGCAGGCAGACTAAACGTATGCTCCCGAACGTCTGTAAGAAATCAGCGGCATTCTTGCTGTCTCTCAGCAGAAAAGACTGCAAGCCTGCTTGCATTGGCCTGCCTTTTCTCGGATCAGGTGGCAGATCTTCGGCGCTGATGTGGAGAGTGCTGATACTGTAAGCTCCTCATCACTGAAGTACATTCTCGGCTTTCTCCGAAAGTCGGAGAAATTCCAGTAAAATGGGTAATACTGGATATTGCTTACTGGTAGTACAATGGACCAGTTGTGTCTGAGTGCTCCAGTGGAGTGTTTCCTAACCCTACAAAAAAAAAAAAGATAAAATCTTAAACACCCAGGTGAGTAATATCGCAGTCATATCTTCTGAAACTGTTCCCATAATGGCTTGAAAAATTTAAATTGGCCCTAAAACGGACCCTTGTGGAACATCTATGTTTATAAAATTTACTGAACTCAGACAGCATTTTATTTTTACCCTTTGCATGCGGTTATGCAGATAGGAAGCAAACCACGAATGTATCGATCCTCTGAAACCTGCATTATACAATTTATTAAGCAGCAACATATGATTTACAGTGTCAAAAGCCTTAGTAATGTCTATAAATAAGGCAGCAGAAGTTTTAGAATCATTAAAGCTATTATAGATTTCACCACACAGTTTTAATAAAGCATCTTCGGTAGATCTTTCGCTTCTAAAACCGAACTGAAACTCACCAAAATAAATATTTTTATCAAGAAACGATAGCAATCTAGTTTTAATACCCTTTTCAAAAATTTTAGAAAAAGTAGATAAAATAGATAAAGGTCGGTAATTGTTTGAAACTCTATTATCTCCTTTTTTATGAAATGGAATTGCGACCGATGATTTGAGTAAATCAGGAAAGATACCTTTTTAAGGTTAAATGTAAAGAAAAGAACATCTGATATTAGTAATTTTAATACTTTTACGAATACTACTTGAAATACCATCGTAAGAAGATGAGTTAGAAGATTTTAGTGACCATATAATTTTATATCTTTCAAGTAGTGTAAAACTTTGAAAGAAAAACCTGTGGATTATCAATTCTTCCTCCTGGATTGCGTGGTCAAATTTGCATGAAGAGTTATTTAGCATTGATGAATCCTGAATGGTACTTGTGACGTTGGCAAAATAGTCATTAAAAAGGTTAGCAATCTCTAAAGGCTCAGTTACATGCATATTATCTCTGTTTAAAACTACACTGAGTTACAAAAAAGTGGCGCACCTTGATATTTCGCAATTACTTCAAGTAAGCTGGAAAAAAAGGTTTTCTTTAATACAGTTTTGTTTATTTATATAAAAATAAGTAATTCATGTAAAAAAAAATTAAAAAAGGAAGACTTTACAAGTAAAACATAAATTACGGAAAATGGACAAAAACTTCATAAATTAACATTTTACATTTTTATTATAATTTTTTTTTTAACGAGTCCTTGTTCCTGTAATAGTGTGTATTGTCTCCGCGAACATCTAACAAACCAGATATTTGCCGAGGCATACATTGGATTCAATTTTTTACGATTGTATCGTCCATATTGTCCCGTTCCTCGATCAGTGCAGATCTCAGGCCGCTGAGCGTCTCTGGAAGGGCAGGTTGTATCCCAATCTTTTTCTTCAGCAGGTCCCAAACGTGTTCAATGGGATTCATGTCCGAGCTTATCGCAGGCCAAGCCATCACGTCGATTTAAACTTCTTGCAAATATTCGGTAACGCACCTGGCGACGTGTTTTCTAACATTGTCTTGCATCAGCAAGAAGTTTTCCTCCGTAAATGGTGCGGATAGAACCACAAATTCCTCCATAATGTTGGTGATATAATACGCAGAGGTCACTGATCCTTCCATGATCCACAGCTCGGTTTTTCAGCGCATGAAAACTTCTGCCCACACCATGACGGAACCGCTCCAGAAATTTTCCCGCTGGGCAACTGTTGCCGAAGAGTATCTCTCAACTTATCATCCCCACACTCTGCTACGTCCATCTGTTGAGCGGAGACGAAAACTGGAGTCATCAGTCTACCCCAGTCGGCTTCTGTCCAATCCTGGTGAAGATTAGTAAATTCAAGTCGACGTTGCTTATGTTATACCGTGAGTCTCGGTACACGAGCAGGTCTTCTTGCTCTCAGGCCACTTTCTTCTAATCGTCTCCTCACCGTTTGAGCATTCACAGCTGTCCCTCTAACAGTTCGAAGTCTGTGAGCCAGCTCAACTGCTGTTTAGAGATGGTTTCGAAGACTTTGAATCACCAAATATCGGTCATCCCTTGCAGTCGTTACTCCGGGGCGACCTGATCCTTGACGTCGTTTGTAGGAGTTGGTCTTCCTGTACTTTTAATGGCTTTTTCTAACTTCTTCTCCGGTTTTCTTACCATAATATCGGCATAGCGCACGCCCCGGCCACCCTCAACTAAAGCCAGCGCACAGGCGACTTCTTGTGCCATTATTTGCATATTTTTTTTTATAAAAATCAGTAACAACTAATAACTAATCAAATTAAAACAAATCCAGAACAATAAACTTACAAAAAAAACCACACGGGATCATGGAAGCTAAATTTGGTATGTCTCACGAATACAATACGGTTTTCTTCAATACAATGTGCACATCACAAAGAAAATTAAAAGAAATTATGCAAACTAGCAAACAAATAAAGCAATAAACCAGTAACCCACCAAAAAAAAAATAAAGCTCGGCAAAAACATAGCGGTATATTACCAAAATGATAACAACATACGAAAAAGTATCACTGCGCCACTTTTTTTGTAACTCAGTGTATATCAACGTTAGTTTTTTTTTCTATTTAGAATCTCGTCAACGATTCCCCATTCCTTTTTAGCGTTGCCAGTATTTTCAGACAGCTTACTACTGAAGTAAGTATCCCTACAGAAAGGTATTTCGGTTCTTAGTTCGTCACATATTTCTTTATAAAATCTTTTAAGCCTAATATTTTTTGGATGTCTGGCAACACGAATACATAGTTGGTTTTTCTTTCTAATATTCTTCAGTAATGATAAAGTCATCAAAGGTTTGATAGAAATAAAACTGTTGCTTTTTTTCCCTATTTTTTGGCTGCAGTTCGAAATATGAAACTGCAATTACTCAAAAACTAATCAAACGTAATAGAAGGGTCATCTTCTCTGTAGATTTCATTCCAAAAATCAAAAGTTAAAGCTCTACTTAAAGTAATAAAATCGATTTTCGAAATCTTTAACAACAGTCTGCTTAGATCAAAAGACAGCGTTATTAAGCTTAATACTAATTAAACAATGGTCAATTAATTTTAGATCGTATATTGCTGATTTATAAGTTAAGCAGTTATTCCTATGTAACCTTATGAAAATATGATCTAAACAAGTGCTAGAACTCAAAACTATTCGAGTAGATTGGGACAGTAATGATTCGATTCCAAAAGAAGACAAAGTTGAAAGAAAAAGATCGGCATTGGGTGAATTCGATACAATGTCTATGTCTAAAGTCTCTCAACAGAGCAAGATTTTTACAAGTTTGCTTTTCGAGAAATTCAGCAAATTCATCCAAAAACACCTTTATTGAACACATATGTATGTATGTAATCTATAGATGGGCGCCGTGGCTCAAGTGGTTAGTGCGTTGGACTACGGAGCAAGGGGTTCCAGGTTCAATCCCCAGACAACACCGAAAATTTCTTTCACGGCCCCACCTCTCGCGAGCGTCTGACAAACATCCGAGAGTAAAACTGTCATGAAAAAGCTTCTCAAAATTGCCGTTCGGATCCGGCATTAAACAGTAGGCCCCTTCCATTCATGTGAAGAATATAACACGCACAACACGAATGGTTGTGAGAAGCTAGGCCCTGGGTCCCATGGACCTGTTGCGCCAAAAATTTGTATTTGTATTTGTAATCTATAGATTCCAATAAAAGAAAACCGGGCGTTAGATTATATTAGAATTAATAATTTCACACGCCAAGTCACTTCTATAAAATACTGCGATGCCACCAGATGAATAGGATTCATTGCACGTATCTTACTTACTTACTTAGGTGGCGCTACAGTTCAGGGTGAACCTGGGCCTCCACTAACAAGCATCTCCAGTTAGCCCTGTCCTTAGCTAACTGCCTCCAGTTGCGCACCCCAAGTTTGTTTATGGCCCCTTCAACTTGTGCTCGCCACCTAAGGCGAAGTCGGGGGGGGGCGGAGCATTTGTGTCCATCCGCTCTACATGTCCTAGCCATCTTAAACGACTGATGCACAATGTTTTGACTAGGTCGATGTCGCTGTACAGCTCGTATAGTTCGTCATTAAATCTTTTCCTCCAAAGCCCGTCAACGCAAACGGGACCAAGAATTTTGCGAAGAATTTTCCTCTCGAATACGACCAAGGATATCTTCATCCGCTTTTGATAGAGTCCCAGCTTCAGCGCCATAAAACAGGACTGGGATGATCAAGGTTGTTCAGGATAGGGCCTTACTACTCAATTGCCTTCTCAGCCCAAAGAAACAGCGATTGGCAAGAATTATTCTTCGTTTTATTTCTGCCGAGGTGTTATTGTCAGAATTGATAGCAGAGTCAAGGGAGACGAATTCCCTTACTGCCTCAAAGTTTGCAAGTAACAGCAAATGTATATAAAAGTCTGAAACCTTAAAATTGTAGATCCATATATCAGAAAGGAAAATCAAATCTGGTAAATGGTTCAAAGAAGCAAGATACTACTCGTATCAAGAATCAAAATTTTTTCTTAAACTGCGAATATTTTGATGTATTATATGATATATAATTATGTATTATATGATATATAATACATCAAGTATACATATGTTTCCACGTGTTTCCGTGTTTCTTAACGTCCAGTGTTATGACGTAACAGTACTACTTTGCGCCTCCTCTCCATCGTCTTCCTTTTACGCCCCTTTTCGCTGTGTCAACCACTTCCTGGATAGCATCAACAGTCAAACATGCTTTTCGAAATCCGTACTCATGTGGTGATAGTCCACCTGCTTCTTCAACCGCAGCTTCCAACCTGTTAATGTGCTCCAGAATTTTCTCCGCCGTGTCCAACATACAGAGCGGGCGGTAGGCTGATGGATCTTCTGCGGATTTACCTCCCTTGGGTAGTAGAACGCGCCTCTTCCATACATGAGAAAAAACTCCCTCACCATCAAAGGCATCACTTTAGTTTATTCCAGTGAGGTTATATATGTATCTCGGCGTCGTCCTTGACAAACGGTTTAGCTGAATTTTTCATATCAAGTCCGCCATCGAGCGAGCCACTAGGGCCATGTGGGACGCATTTACGGCACAACTGAATCCAAAAATGATACATTGGATGTTTATAATGATGTTGAGGGCCATTATCGCGTACATCATTTGCTGGCCGAAAGTTCTTGCACAGATAACGGCAACTAAGCTTCAGAAGCTTCAGAGGATTCCCTACTTCGGTATTACGGGTGTCACGCGTACCTGCTTTATGGCAGAATTCGATGCTTTTGTTGGGCTTTCTCCCCTACATACCTCTGTTCTACCGCCCCTAGCTCTTGTTAAATCCAATATAGACCAAGCCTTCGCGAGACTAGTTAATGAGATGAAGCACACTCTCATCTTGTCGTCTCTCCAGAAAACTTGACAATCCCAAGACCAAGCAAATTTTAGCGCTTAACAGACCCAAATACCACTTCAAAATTCTGCGTGACCTGTCGGTAAAGCCACCATTAACCATCCTGAAATTTCTAACAATATGGTGGTTCAAGGAGGCCGCTTAGCTATCCCAAAGCTTCAGACCAATTTTTGTCTTGGTTTTAGATTATCCACGACAGGGATTGGTGGATTGAATTCATTGGTGATCCGAGTACTGGTTGCATGTGCCACCGTCCCTTCTACCTATGTACCTTCTCAATAAATTCCTGTAATTTACTATTCCGATTAGTCCACCTTCGCTGAGCATACGTACATAGTTTAAAAAAAAAAACAATTTCTAAGACGATAAAAGGCCATACCATTCACACACGTGTATTAATAAATTTAAATCAATATTCCAGAGAAATAACTCCACAAAAAATATTTTCCAAGAAGCTGAATGGAAGAGTTGCTGGCTTCTGTATAACTTCCGATGGTTAATGTGATAACTATCGCCTTTTCTGATAACTTAAAAACTTAATAGAAATGTTACCTTCCCTTTTAGATGGAAACGTACTTATCAAGCTTTCCATAGAGAGACAACAAATCAAAAATACCGATTTACGAATAGTTATGAATTTATTCCTGATACAATGAAAGCTATTTTATACAACTACGTCTACACTTAAATATACTTTCATACAAAGTTACTTTGTATGTGTTAGTCATTGCTTGCCTTTGATCGAATTGTGTATCTTGATAATGGCTCTATAGTCGTTATATGATAGAAGTCCCTTCTGTGACTTTGTTTGCACACGCGAGAGCTTCTCTATTAAGCCAGCATTCGATTTACCAAGCTGCATACATTCATCAATGTATTTCAAAGCTTCGCGCGACCAAAATACTGAACTAGCCTTGCTATTGCGTACTGGTGTACCTTTCTTTACTTTCCCAGTGTTATCCATCTCAGTTAGAAGATTGACGCATTTAGTTTCCCATTCTGCTTTGACAGCTTTGATTTTATTGGCTATAGGTGAACTTACAATCGCTCCTGGTTGCTTTTGGCTGTTTAGTAGGGTATGCGATATTGACGATGAGTTCTGTGGAACACATTTAAAGCTTTTTTTCTCGGAAATTGAAGTTTTTGCTTGGCGAACCTGAGACTTTGACGTTGACGCTGGATTTGGCACAATTTTCGGGCCAGTACTTCGCTTATCAACAACTGTAGCATCCGCCTTTGAGTCGGTCCATTTGTCCATTTTATCCTTCTGTGCCTTTGTTAACGTAGTATCTAACATCTTTTTTCCCAGCAAACGTGGGTCAATGTTTATATTATGAAACCGATTTTTGATGTGCATATGATTATACGCTTCAACTAGTTCGTGGTATTTTTCATGTCTGTATGAGGAAAAAATCAATTTCCAGTGGGAAGCAATTTCATCTCGCAACTCGTCAGGTACTACCTCCTCTTTACATTCGTCGATGAGATTCCGTAAATATGAAAGCAAAAGATCCAAGTGTTTGGAACCGTTACGAAGACCAGCTTGTCCTATTAGAATCATATTCAGTGAACGTCGGGTTTTCTCAGCTGATTTCCAGCCGGATTTTGTATGCTGATTCTCTTGGAACGTCAAACGTGTAACGAGGTCGTTTGCATTGCCAAGATTGGTGTGCAATTGGTTAAGGTGTTCTCTTAGGAAACGAATGAGCACTTCGGTCTTTTTAGGGACTTTTTGAGAACTCTCTAACTGTTTCCGATTTAAATTGTCTGAGAGTTCACGAAATTTGTGGAGTAAATCTGTGTGAAATTTATCTTGGTTGACGCGTAGCCCAAATATAACCAGTACATGGCCAACGGAGGTCCAATCCAATCTGGCTTTGATGCCATATGCTTTTGATTTTTCTATAAGAAACTTATTGCCCTTAGGGGAAAGTAAATAGTTGCTGTGAAAGTTGGTTAAATAAATTTTCGCCTCGGAAGGAATATCGGGCAGTGGGTTGGAGTCGATCTTGCTATTTTCGTCGTCAGTATCCACTGACACGAATCTAGTTGAAATACCCAAGTTCCCCTCGTCGGGAGATACATCTCCATCGTCGGTAATTGGTATGAAGTCAGGCAGAGGTTCCATTTCACGCGCCTTGACAGCTTTTTGCTGGGCTGTTTCGAAATGTTCTGAGAAGCTGTAGTTCGAGTCCGAATCCATCACTTCCAACACATCGTGTTCTTTCTCTTTTTGGCCACTTGCCGATGCCGCATCGGGTGTTTTAAATGTCGATGTACTGGGTTCCATATCGGACGCCTCGTCCACATCCAGACGTGTAGATTCACTCACATAACCAAATGATGTGGTTGCAGTGGGCTCTTTAAACGGGTTTGTTGAGGAACTAGGTATTGCATTACCTGTATCACTACTCATAAGCTCTTTGGCTGAAGATATATTACCCTGATCGGCTGATGTTCTGGGCTTTGAAGTAGAGGCAATAGTTTTGGATACATCATTTAGATTGGTTGGCAAATCATTGGTTAGGTTAATACTACTGATGGATGATGTTGTCAACTTTAAAGGAGACTTAACCAATGCTGCCTTAGCAAAAGGATTAACCACATATTCCTTTAGCATTGTATTCCCTTTTGCCTGTTTATCGACAGGCTCTTCAACTGTTGGAGCATCGATTTTACGTTTTCTCTTGAGAAGATATCCCATACCAACAGCTATAAGGAACCGTCCGTAGTAGTGTTGCTTAGTTTTGTTTTCTGCCAGTTCAAAGCTTAAATCTTCTTGAGGCTTATACATCAAATTGTAGCCAATTCCAGAACGTATCGTCTTAATTGAAAGATCGTCATAGGACTTCTGGTGGGATCTTATCTCGCTAACGAATAAAGGATACTCGGAGAATCGCAGTGCGTTCCTACAATGCTCAGCCAAGTGTCCCCGACAACCACAAATACAGCAGAACTTACGATTTTTATATTCGACTTTACTATTAGGGTATTCATTCGGCTTTGTCTAAAAAAAAGCATTTCATTATTCTTTGAGTGGAATGTTTAGCATTTGATTAAAACTTACTGTAGAATGGTAGCGACGCCACTTGTCTGGGCAGAGATTTAAACTATGCCCGCGAACTTTACAAATAGGACAAATCAAACGATTTTGATAGTTACAAGCATTGCAACTTTTTGTAAACATTCGAGTTTTGCTGCCACACTGCAAGAATAAAAAAAAAAGTTATTAAACAAAGTCGTTAGAAAAACGTTAGAAAAAAAATATCACTCGGAACGTTGATCAAGTATCTGCTTACAGCAGGATTATTAACATACAGCTGAGCGGTAGATCACCCAGCCGTGGTACACCTTAATGTGGTGTCTTGTCCCTTCTTTTTTGGAATCTGGTAGTCAATGAAAACTTTTAGACCTAGAAAGAACAAGATTGCTGTTGAAGCTTGAGGTTCACACCCGGATACTCTCAGAGAAATCCTCTAATATCCCAGATGGGGACAGGGGGTAAAACTTCATAAAAGCATCGAATTTGTTCTCTTCACGATGAAATACAAAGTTTCCCTTATGAACCCTACGACTATCAATAGGACCAGTTTCTTTTTCGGTTTTACTGACGATATCACCCTTGTTAAAGTGGCAAAACAAATTCACGAGACAGTGCCAGCCACCAACGAAGCTGAAGGTAAAATCAAAGACTGGCTGATATCCTTAAGCCTCGAATTAGCAGACCACAAAACAGAGGTCGTCTTAATAAGTCAGTCAAAAAAATGGAGAATACGTAAATATAAGAATTGGAAACCAAAATATTAGATCGAAGGAAGCGGTAAAATACCTAGGAGTAATGATCGACAATAGGTTACAATTCAAAGTGCATATAGACTACTCGAGTAAAAAGGCGTCACTGATGCGAGCAGCACTTTCCGGATATTGCCAAATATTGGAAGACATGGGTATCCCACAGGGATTTTTGTATACAGAGTAGTCAGCCCAGTCAAATTATATGCTGCCCCGGATTGGGCGAGGGCACTATCGACGAAGCAAACGAGAAGCAGATTATCGTCAGTCTACATGCTGTGTGTTTTTCGAACAATTTCGGACAAAGCTGTTTTCGTCATAGCCGGACATCATTGACATCCTCACAGATGAGATGATAAGGATCTATTACGGGAGAACCTCAAGGCAGCTGGAGCCATCAGTAATCAAAAGGATCAAGGAAGAAGAAAAATCAGTGTCAATGACGGCGTGGCAAGCTTAGGGGGACAACACTACGAAAGGCAGATGGACCTACAAGTTGATCCCGACTATCCTGATCTGAACAAAACGAATCCACGGTGACTGAAACTACCATCTTAGCAGTTCTTGTCCGGCCACGATATCGCGTACATATTTACACCGATTTGGACACGATAGCCTACCTTTTTGGTCAGACTACCCACACCAGGAGATATACATACTTATACGGATCACGCTGTATTCCATTCCAAACTCTTCATGGAATGGAGCAAAAATTTAGCAGAAACACAGGGCATAGCATAAAACGCTATCCAGCCCTACAAAGTCATACTTAATGGCAGTCACGCGGGGAGGGTGGTGGACGAGTGCTGGGTGTGAATTAGTACGTAGGCGTATTCCTGGAATCGAGTAATATAGTACGCTACAAAGTATCTTTAGAAGATTACCACATCTTGGCGCATCCATAAAAAAAATCTATTCTAGTATTTACAGAACTTATTTAGTATAATAATAAAGAAATAATTATACGCAGTCGAACGGGCAACAACAACAAGGTTCCGAAATCTATTTTGATGAACCCCTGAAAAAATAGCATGCATCCTTAGTCATCAACTACATATAAAAACTCAAGTAAATCTAACTGAATTTCAAGCAATAAAAAATAACACAAATATCGAAAACATAAAAACATACACATCCGAAGAACTGAAACTTCTACACAGGAGATGAATAACTATAGGAAGTTGCGCGGCCGATTCTAAATTGAAAACCAATAAAAAACATACAGAAAATCTACAATCCGTTACTATAGTAGGCGTGGCATACTCTTTTTTTTTCTCGAATTACAACGATAACTTCGAACGTTTGAGAATGTTACATGAAAAATTTCATCAAAATCGGTATTTTAATGAAAAGGACCCCCAAAAGTGCGCGTGGCTAAAGACATATTCAGATCGTCTACATGCGGTCTCAACAAAAATTTTCGATTTTATGCAAAATAGTGAAGTTATGAAAAAGTGGGCATGACAGTGGGCGGATTTTAGCAATGATTACATTTATACTGCTTTTCCTTCTCAAATGCCCGGATATGAAATTTAACCCTCCTTATGGCCTAAAAAGTGGTGACATATGTATGGACGAAAGGACGAAAGCAAAAAATCGTTAAATCGACTTCGCTATTGATGCTGGTCACGAATACTATGAGAAACTTAGTATACCTAGAATAGAGTACAAACCTAGAATAGAGTATAAAATCCATCCAAGCGTCTAAAAATTGCTGGAAAACTTAGAATAACTTAAGGAAAAAACAAATAAATCTTCCGACATCAATCAACAGCCATCTTCAGAATACAACACGATTATCTAGCTTTTCATTTCTTCAAATTAAAACCAAAACGGTAGCAAATTTCATTCTCTGTAAATTAAATCAAACGATGGATGACTAGACAAGCAAAACCAGGACAACCACTTTATATAAAATTTTCTTTAGCGCTTTGTTATTCCTGCGAAATAAAATTATGTATTCATATCTGTGGCAACAAGAAAAAACAGCATAAGTAGTCGACATATGTACATATGTCGAAAGTTATCGATGCGCCATACTCGATTCTATGTCATAATTTTTCGTTTCGGAAAAAAAACATAAGTATTTTTCCACGGAAAACTAAAGTCATTGTAAAATTAAACTTTTTTCATGAAAAATTATAAAAAACGACGTAAGCTGTTTGTCCTTGTTCCCACAGATTATATGAATTTCAAACTTACCCTCAAACACAACGTATTTGGACAACGTGGCTCGTGGTGACCTCTTTCTCCGCACATGTAGCACACTTGAGGCTTTCTGGGTTTCGGGCACCTAGATCGAATGTGGCCGAATTCACAGCAATTCATGCATTTCTGGTTCGAATGCTTGCGGTATTTAGGAAAACGGTCGTCCGTGTATATTTTCCA
This sequence comes from Xylota sylvarum, assembly GCA_905220385.1. Classification (NCBI taxonomy): domain Eukaryota; kingdom Metazoa; phylum Arthropoda; class Insecta; order Diptera; family Syrphidae; genus Xylota; species Xylota sylvarum. Next base: position 41,819,838 of record LR999959.1, read on the forward strand.
CAACGATTTTGTATCTACAAAAAAGGGGTATAATACATGATATAATAAAGAGAAAAGCGCTACTCACTCTTCATTTGACTGCATATTGCCTTAACATTAAAGCGCTCGCCATTCCATGACTCATTATAGAACTTTCGCATCTCATCATTCCAACCAATACCACCAAACAGGTTCGCTCCCTCACAGTACACGACATTGTAAACCGGATCACCAGTATCCTTTTCTAACTTCTTCATAGACCTGTTTCGTGCTGGCAGTGGCGCAACCAACACAACCGACTGATCGGAATCGTCTGAGTCGACAATGTTTATTGATTTCTTACCTAGGTTATCAATTTTTTCGAAAACTTGATTCAACTCTACGATACTGTCATTGGGAATAGCATCATTGGCTTCCTCATCGTGTACAGTTACTGGTTCAGTAGCTTTAACTTGACGGTTTTCTCTTCGAATAACATTTTCAGCTATTGCACGAGCAGTGATTTGGTCGTCTTCTTCGTCGCTTTCGTTCCCACTTGCTGGAGCTATTCCTGAAGACGTTCCTTGAGCGAGAGTATTCAATGTTGCGATAAACTCATTGTCGGACAAATTTACTTTTCTCTTATTAAATGACTGATCACCTGACACGTACCCCTCTACTGCTTCCCCGCGACTAATAAATGGAACTTTAGTTCTGACAACTCCTTCCTGTACTCTATTTCCTTCAGCGTCAACGCCAGTTTCATCATCAGAATCGGTGCTGTCATTATATGATTCAGATTCTTTGTTGCTACTGGAGGCCCGACGTTTTCTTAAGCGCTTCGTTTTTTGTGTTATATCGACCTCTTCAACATCATTACCAGAGCTACTTTCATGTTCCAACCGCACAACCAATGATGGTTTAGTACTCTTAGCTCCCTTTGAGTATACGCTTTCCTGCATATCTGATTCGCTTTCATACACATCTACAGCTCGAAAGTCGTTCTGTGTTACCATGTAATCACCTGACATTTTTGAAGGAGGACCTTTTTTAGGCGTGGCAAAAACTTCACAACCTTTATCGACACTCTTTTCAGGATTCTCCATCAAACTATCAACGTCTTCTTGCAGCATAACTAAATCTTCATCATCGGGCCTATCAGTTTCTTCCAGCAAGCGTGAACGATCGTTTTGCCCAATAAAATCATCCGACACCACAGAGCAGGGGCTCGTGCACCGTGAAGAGCCTTCTTTGATCGCAGACGACTGTGGTTTTACAAAATTATTTTTATCTTCTACTGTGATATCTTCATCAGAGCTACTGTCTATCGTTACAATTTTCGGTGATGGCAGCGGTACCTCAATGACTTCGTCCATTTCTGATTCATTTGATGACAATAGCTCAATTGTCCCAATAATAGATACTTTTTTCACTTTGGCCTTTGCGACTTTTGCCTTTTGCTTTTTCGCATCATACTTTACTGCGTTGGCTAGCTTTGTCATTTGCCTTGCAAAAGGGCCTTTAAAATCTTGTTGATCATTTTTTTTTAATTTTGCAGCAACCTCATTTTTGCCTCGTATTTGTGAAGAGCTTCCTTTTGTTTTTGGGCCATTCCCGGAAGCAAAAGGATTGACCCTTAAGTTTGACAAGTTTTTTACTGGCGACTGAAACGACTTGTCAACCGTTTCTGCCGGTGATTCTTTGATTTCGCCTAAATGCACAACATAACGTTGGTTTGAGAAATAAACAAATATTCTGATTTGAGCAGCGTTTTCCAAAATGGCTTAGAGTATTTTTTCTATCTCCATCTGCAGGAACTTAGTTATCAATAACATGTTTGAATGAGTACACGTACACGTGTATTCAAATAAATAAGACTCACAGACGATGAATAACTAACAAACTATTTGTGCTTTAACTAATACCTACACTCAATTGCAAATGATGGCCAAAGTTATTTTTGCGAGCTGAATTGTGTGAAAATATGATTAAACCTTTACATTTACACCTTAAAAGTTAGAACTCCAAAACTATAAATATCCCAAACTACTGCCTAGCCTTATGGTTACATATTACATAGCGGGAAACCACCTCACAATTACTTTTGTGAACAGACAAATGAATCAAATGGCTCACAGTCCCCGGCAGATCTTAAATGGTGAACGGAACGCTAATATACATATGTATGAGAGTTCGAACCCTATAGCAGGAAAGCTAGACGACATAATAAAAGAATTCAGAAGACTTAAAATAGATTTCTTAAGAATCGCCCATGTACTATGGATCAGAAATGGGTGACATAACAAAAGAATGAATGCACTTTATACTACGCACGTTCAGACCTAAGTCCAAATCGATATACAATATAATTTCTTGTTACAGAAAAACCCAAAAATTCAACAATAATGCCTTTCTAAATGAGTGGTACTAATCCAGCTGAAAGCTAAGGATACTCTAATAAACATAATCCAAACATACATATGCCTTAACAGCTGACTGTGAGGAACTCATTTATCGAAAGTTCTACCAGGAACTCGAGCAAGCAATAAAATTAACAAAGAAGAAAGACTCCACACTATAAATTGGAGATTTCAATGCAAAAATGGGAAAGAGAAGAATAGGAGAAGTAATAGGCGATCATGGGTTCAAACAAAAAATGGATTATGTATTCAAATTGAAAGAGGTCCAAGACGAGTAGAATTCTGCCAGTTAAATGAATTAGCACCTTGCACACTTGGACCTCTTCCAAACGATTCCGAAATACGATAAAATCTGCTAAGATTTATCCAGGGGCTGATGTAGGGACGGATCATAAACCTTGTTGTGGCCAAAATCAATCATTTGGCCAACAGCTGAAATTGGCGTGGCTCATGTGGTTAGTACACTACGGAGCGATGGCTTCGAGTTTCGATCCCCAGACAACACCTAAAATTTCCTTCAAGGCTTCACCTCTCGCGAGCGTCTGACAAACATGAGGAAGTATATCTGTCATGTACATATGTATATAGTATATCTTCTCAAATAAAAACTTCCTTTCCATTCGTGTAAAGAATATAAAACGCACAACACGAATGGTTGTGAGAAGCTAGGCCCTGGTTCCCACCCATGGACCTGTCGCGCCAAATATTTGTATTTTGTATTTGGCCAACAAGTGGAATACAAGCGAAATGCTGACCCTAATGGAACAAAGAAATTACATAAACCAGATTCTACTAGATACAAGCAAATTAATAGATTTATCAGAAACAAAATCATAGAAACAAAAAATACATACCGGAATATCAGAAACTAGAAAGAAAATCTGAGATTGAACGGAAGAAGCAATACTAATAAATAAAACAGGCAAGATCATCGTGAGTTCGAACGAGAAACTTAAACGATGGAAAGACTACATTTAAGAGCTCTTCTGAGACGAACGATCCTATAAGTACTACGAATATGGTGGAACTGAAGGGGACCGTTCATTTTAAAAGAAGAGGTAGTAAACGAGGAAAGCAAGGTAAGGGTATCGAACGAGAACGAAATTAAGGTACTAAGCGAATCCAAAGGTAAGAAACAATAGGCCCGGATGGAGTACAAAACGAGCTTTTAAAACTATTAGAAAAGCACAATATCCAAGAATTCTGTAGTCTCTTTAAGGCTATATACATAAAAATACGGTAAGATCTGGAGATCTTTTTTTAGTCATTATTAAATATATTATTCTAATTACTATTTGGTAATTAGGTATTTGACAAAGTTAAATACAAAAAGGGGGACAAAATTCTTAGAAATAAAAACGTAAGTATAAATGAATATAAATGAATGAATTACCAAAAACCTTTATTGGAATCAGAAAGCAAATATAGACATAGAAGCAGAAGAATTCGTTGACGTAGACAAGAGGATTAAGACAAGGTTGCATTTTATCACCACTATTATTCAACATATACTCGGAAGAATTTTTTTTAAGAAAGTACATACGTACATATGTACATATGTATATGTAATAGAAATTGTCAATGGAGTAAAGATAAATGTAATGAATTTCCAATGAAATAAAAGTCATATTAAATCATAAACCCCTTCCATTCGTGCGAAGAATACAATGCGTCCAAGACGAATCATGAGAAGTTAGGCTCAGGGTCCGTACGGACCTGACACGCCAATTATTTTGCCTTTGTATAGAAATATTATGCTGTCAGTTGCTTTCAAATGGAAGAGTAATTAAAACGAAAAACTACTACAAAGAAAAAACAATGGTATAAAGAACGAATGACAAACATATTAAAGAGAACTGCTGAAGTACTTAAACATTACTGGGAATAGATTCTCAAATATCTAAACAGAAAGTGCTTTCCACCAATATATATTTTTTACAACAAAAAACCCACCATATTGCGGTACTTAATCTTTACACTCATCCAACAAATTAGTTTCACTGTACTGCAACGTTTTACGTTCTCAGACAAGTGAAATACATATAATAATCGGCAGACACTACTATCTTCTATGTTTATTACTTTCATGGATGAAGTCCTCCTGTTTCCGATCCGAGTTGCAATGCAAACATTATGGACAACACACAATTTGAAGACTTTTCCGTAACTATGAATATACATATGTACACACATATGTACATAATTAGGTATGTAAAATAAAAATTCTTCACAAGATACCTTAATATTTTTAGTACAAGTACAAAAACAATCACTAACTTTAACTTTAAAGTGGATTCTTATCACAATTGCCCTTCGGAGGCCACATAGCACTGCGCGATCCAGCTTTGACAATTCTTGAATAATATTACGTGTGTATACTATATTAAGGAACATTGAGAGCTGCAAAATTGACTCTGGAATGGAAGCAACGTTCTCTACTTTGTACTAGAACAGTGAGTGCTCTAAAAAACCATGCGCAAGTATTGTTTGGAAAACGCTGATAAAAACAAAAAAAAAACAGTCTTAGCAGATTAACATCGTTTAACTTACCGCTCAATGAAGGTGTTACAACTCCATGTCCTTCAGGTTGTATAACTTCAGCTGGTGACGGCCTTGCTGGAATCCGCACACTTCCTTTGTTATTCCAGTAACGTCCAATGCGAGTTCTATCAATGGATTTATTGTTGATAACACTAGTGGCCGTGACTTGCCTTACCGGTGAGGCTTCTTTGTATGTTGCAGAAAAGTCATAATCACCACCCGAGGACTCATGATGAATCTGCGCATAGAGCCTTGCCTCCAACTCATTCAAATCATCGGCATTTTCGATATCAACCTAAGTAGAACATATACCGAATAAATTTACATTTCATTAATTATATTGTTTACCTCATCCATTGTTCTATTTAAGAAACTTTAATTAATAGACAACAATTCCTCATACCACAAAATACGAAAGAAAAGTGCACGAGGAAACCGCGAGCCATCAAAAAAAAAAAATCTAGAATGTCGACAAGTGCGTGGGAATGTTCACCAAGTGCAAATTTGTATGCCGTCTGTTGTTGACACAGATGAATTTGTGGAATCTATTCCTTATAGTGCGTGTATGTAATGAATAAATTTATAATTGGTAAAGGTCCGCTCACAGCTCAGCGACCTGCGAATGCAAATGAGCGAATATTCGCCAATTTTGACATTTCTTTCATAGAAACTTTCTTCTGGTCGCAGTAATCTACGAATTTTACTTGTCATCTACAAACTCTGACCAACCACCAAAAATAAAACAAACGAGTTGCGAGGTTAAACTCTCGCGAATGCTTTGATCGCGCGAATGTGGATAAATGTGTGGAATGTAAATAAAACTTGACAGTTCGTGAAAAACATTCTCGCAAATAAATAGAATTTTAGATTTAATTTATTTTCGATTTTCAAATATTGAAATTAATTGTAACATTTGGCTTTTATTGATTCCAATAAAATTAATCATAAAGCTTTATCTTTAGAATTTCATTAAGTTACTGTAACAAAAGTAATAATAATATTGACTGCAACTCTGCTAAGGCCAATTTTGTTTTACTGAAGGATTATAAATATAAACCGTTTTGATTGGGATATTTTGCTGCATTCCTTCAGTTAATTACGCTTTATTTATGGAAAAAATGAATTTTTGTTTTCAGTTATTTGTACCTAAAATGCATTATAATAATCAGTTTAGAATTCCTTGGTCAAATAAAAGATTAGGACATTTGCGAAATATAAAAGAAAATCATATTTAGCTTATATTTTAAATACATCGAACTCTAATTGGGCATTTTTTGAGATTTAAGCCTAGTAGCCTAATCGCGCTTAATTTTAGCTCCCATAAAAAAATGTCTACAAAGATAAAATTTAGCGTGGCAATTTTGCAAAGCAGTATCCTGCTCGCAGGTTAAATTCTTAACTTTATAACAAACAAAAAGTCTCCACTATTTTAGATCGTGAAATAATTGTGTGGGACATTAAAATCGGAGCTAAATTTTTTGACATATTGAAAACAAACAACATGTTCGCGTGAAATTGTGTTTGAAGCAAAGGAGAATACAGAACAAAAAACCAAATAGTTCGTTGCTCCATTTTGAGTTATTAAAACAAGTTTCTTTTCAAATTATTTCAATTTTAACTGACGGCACTAATTAAAATGACATTTACTAACATCCGTGAATAGCATATATGTATTTATTTCTTTTTTTTGTCTCATCTCTTCCCTGTATTAAAAATGTATCCTCAGTGTGAAGAAAAAAATGGAGACTTATGGAGGAATATGAGTTCTTGAATAGATTTTTTATATAAACAAATGTCTTGTCTGTAGAGTCTTTGGTAAAGAATAATTGTAAATCATTATGGAATTACATTAATTCAAAAACAAATACCTCAGGCTTGCCTAAGGTAGTGGAATTTGAAAATGTTAATTCAACAGATTTGAAAGGAACTTGCGACTTATTTGCTAACTTCTTTTATTCGGTTTATAATACTTCTCGAGTTTATTCAACGATGAACCATTACTAAAATATTACTGAAATATTGGATATATGTTGGTACACCCAACCCAAGTCAAAGTGAATAGGTCCCGGCAGGCCTCGGCGATTCCATATATGTATGTACTACTGCTTGGAACTCACTTGCGTGGTTGGGAAGTTTTATGTACCGGGCAATTGTACATAGGTCCATCTGAATGTATTCCTTACCCCGTACTCTCGTCATTTTGCCCTAGTGTATGCAGAACTAGGAAGACACCCCTTGGCGAATACCATACCATAGACCTAGGGGATCAATCATATAATATATAACAATCTCGGGATGGTTCAGGAAGGCCACACAGTAAACAGCAATTCATTAATTAATGTGTTTTTTCCATTCAAGTTTCGCTACCACATGGGTACACAAGCAATACGTTGGAAATTTTGTATGTTATTTATTTTATTTTGAAGCTGATGTAGAAATACAAATATACACATGTAAAAATATGTATGCCGTTGTGTGCAAACTTAAATCTTTTTTTTTGTTTTATTTTTGTCAAAACATCACTTTTTTGTAGAATTTGGTTTGACTGTGCAGCATACACCCCGTATATATGCAGTATTGATAGGTCGAGTCGAAACTGAGTTGAGATTTCGACCTGGGTAGTTGCACACACCGAATCGACGGGTTGAGTAGAAATTGAATTGAAATGTAGTTGAACTGGCAGATGGACATTACCACCATTCATTCTGAAACTAAGACTGAAAAATATCATTAATGACCTGCATCATCCATTAATGACCAACCATTCGTTCGCCACACTGACATAATTAAAACAAACTGGTTTTTCCTTTCTGCAAAAAAACCAAACTACAGCCATCTGTCAGCTCGACTCCTCGATCCATAGTGTAGTCGAGTCCAGTCGACTCGTTTTCCACTCGACTCGCGTATTATATGAATTTCAATCCAGGTTCAACTCTATATATGAACGTAGTAATAGTCGAACGCTTTTAGTGTGGAATGTAAATGCCGGCATGACACATCCTACAATCCAAAATCACTCACTTGTCAAATTTGTTTCTGCCGGCCACGTATATTTCACTGAATTTAGCTGTAATTTTGTGTAAAAACTAAAGTAAATAGTTTTTTTAATGATTAAAAAATTCAAGTAATATAGTTTTAATATTTATCAGAATGGATTCTATGATTCGGTACGTCTCTCCCATCAATCCAGCGGTGTTTCCACATCTTGCTACTGTTCTGTTGGCCATTGGAACATTTTTCACCGCTTGGTTTTTCGTGTTTGAAGTATCACGCCCCAGGAACTCACAAAAAGAATCTACCATTTTCAAAGAGCTATTAATTAGTTTGTTCGCTTCGATTTTCCTTGGATTTGGTGTGGTTTTTCTACTCCTATCAGTCGGAATATACGTTTGAAGTACATCCATTATTAGATGAAAGCACCTGGTTATGTACCCTCAAAAAGATTGATGAATATAAAATAATTACTGAACACAAATCTTAATTGTTTCTTTTTATTTCTGCATAAAATATATAAAAAATAAGGAGTAAATCATACATATATCGCGAACTATGTAAAAAGTCGTGTACTAAATGAATTCTTAACGTGGTAAAACAACTCGGTTATTTTTTTTCTTTTTGTTTACTTATTTTTTTCCGATTATCCTCTAACAAGAATCAGTTAAGCAAAATAGTAACTGATATAAAATACTTTCAAATATATAATATAATGTATTCATGTTTTATCCACAAAACTATCAACAAACAACATTTTCAGTATAGACCACCAATATATTTTTCGGTTTGTTTTAGCCGGCAAGTCCTGCCTTCTGTCGGCACTTCTGCATTATAGCACGCAGCATGAATTGTTTGCGGGAGAGTTGTCGGACGTGTTTTAGGAACGCTTCCAAGTCAATGACACCACTTCGCAGTGCTTCTCCCAAATAGTAAATGGCATCTTCAGTGGCTGCTTCTTCTGCATATGCGTTGAGTAATCTAAAAAAAGGATGGCGTGATTAAGACTTAATTTTAACATAATTTTCATATAATCTTACTGTTTGTATAGAGGTGCTGTGGTCACTACAGCTTCATCAACGTCAATTCCGTCGGTTTGTTCAAGTGATTCTAAAGATTTTTCCAACTCTTGCTCCTTATCACGTAAAATTAGAATGTTTTTCCTCAGTTCGGTCTAGAAAATGGTTTGATTTATCAGCCTTGATTAAGGTTTGCATTGTTACCTGTTCTCTCTGCAAACGAGCGATAATTGCTTCGATTTTTGTGCTACCTTCGACCAGTTCCTGTTTAGTTCGATTAAGGGTTTCAATTTCAGCTTGACACTGATTAACCTTTTCTTGAATGCGGCGCCGTAATTTGTCTTCAACAGCACTAATAAGTGATGCCTTGATGTGTTCTTCTGTGATTGTACCTGTTTGACTTGGATTACTGGGGTTCTGGTGAAAAAAAAAAAACGGGATGTATTAATTTATTGTGGGCATCTTACTATGTATTAGATATAATTTTTGGTATTTGCAGTTCATGCAGTTTCTTTAAGTTATAAGGACAAAAATCGACGACGAGTCGTATGGATAGGTAATAGAAGATACTAAAATAAGCTGAATAATAATATACAGTGCTGGAAATAAGTAATTTGCAATTTTTGTAAATAATTCGAAAACAAAAGGTGGAACAAATTGAAATCCATTTATTGTCGCAAATACTTTTTACGTTCTTATTTTGTAGAAGAAAGGAATTGAATTTCCTACGGCTCCGGTTTTTAAGATACATAATACAAAAAATTAAAATTTATGTTGAAAAAAAGTATAAAAATTTTGCATTTCTTCATAACCTGCCGGTATAAAAGTAATTTTAAACGAAATGAAAAAGTTGCAATCAACTCGTATATGAAATTAAAAAATAATAATTGGTTTTAGTAGTAAAAACAAGATTGTTAAGTGTGTCGGTGGTTATATCATTCCAACATGCTGTGATTCTCTCCTTCAATTCAGCAACAATTCTAATTTCTGGCTTTTCCTTATCATAGACATTTTGTACAAGAATTGCCCAAAGATTCTCTATGGTGTTTAAGTTCGGACTCAGCGCAAGCCAGTTCAGTAATTGGATGTCAAAGTCACGAAACCAATTCATATTCGATCCTGCAATATGAATCAGGGCATTATCCTGTTGGAAGATGATGTCGTGATCTGCAACAAGTGTCGTAAATGGCAAAAGGTAATTTTCGGGAATATTTTGGTACTCAACGGCCTTGAGTCTTCCACTTAATGCGATTTCCGACTTCAGGTTGGTTTTAAGTGCTACCCAAATTATTACAGATTCGCCTTCCCCCGCTCTCCTTGAAAGAATTTTCTTATCGCGTCGCAGATCAAGCCAGTAATAATTAAACCCATCAGGCCCATTCAAATTGAATTTTTTATCACCATTAAAAATAATGTGAGTCCATGGCCTTACCAACAACGAATCATTAATCGTGACTTTAAAAAGGTGTCCACTTAAATATGGCTGAGGTTTCCATTATGCGCACTGAGCTAAAATTTTAGTTTTATTTTTTTTTTAATGGCCTATAAAACACGAATATAAACTTTTTTTTGATAAACAAAATCAGCTGAGATTGTTTTCTTCGTTTGTTTATATAAAACGGTGATACCAATGCAAGTTAATACTTTTAATTGGTTCCATTTTCCCTCCTAAATGAAAACTGAATGCCATAAGAGTTCTTTTTAAAACTCTAATATAATATAATTTTCATCAGACATTAACTTTGTATAACAAAATATGTAGTAATTAATCGTTCCAATGAAACATTCATGAAAAACACATTTTTACTCCAAAGTATTTAAAAAATTAATAATAATGAAGATAAAGGAATTTATGAAAATTCATGAAAATTGAATAACGCTTATACAATTTCAGCTAAATTCAATTACCATTATATGCATAATTTTAGTATTTTTGGTACCAAATCTAATCCGTTTTAATATTGTTCGTGCTATTCAATTAGTACATTGGCATTACTCTGTTCTTTAATGACATATTTGCAAAATTAGACATGGCTTTCTGTACATTAAAATTTAACTCCATACTAGCACTAAAGCCAATTATTAAATTCGTTATTGGTACACACATTTTGGAAAAAGTGGAGATTATACTTAAGCTGTATACTAAATTTGGTTGTTAGTAAGGTCCTATGACAATCCCACCTCTTTAAGGTCCAAAATGCGTTGCTGTTCAATATCAATAAGATGACGTCCTCGTGGCATAATGAACTGTTGTTTTTTGTCAGTTGCTTGTATTTGTTTTCAATCAATCATTATTATTATCTTTTGATATGATTCCTTGAAAATCTTACATAATTATGAACTCGATTTGACTCGTTATCACGTCTTACACACTCAATTGAACTTAACTAAATTCAAAATTTTTATACTTTTTTCCAACACAAATTTTTAATTTCTTGTATTATCTTAAAATCAGTAGCTAATAATTCAATTCTTTTTTTCTACAAAATAAAAACGTAAAAAGTATTTACGACAACAAATGGATTTCAAGTTGTTCCACCTTTTGTTTTCCAATTATTTACAAAAATTGTAAATTTTTATACTTATTTCCAGCATTGTACCTAGTGGAATAAGTAATCACACCGAGGATAAGGTGTATTTTGCTGATTGCACTACCAGTGGATTTTAAGTACAGTAGAATCTCGGAAACATAAATGGTTCTATAAGATGAACAATTCGGAAAGATGAACGATTTTTTTTCTATTATTATAGTGTACCATAGAGCAGTTTTTTAAGAAAAACGTCTAAATAAGTCTGTTTTTATACCTTTTATAAACAACTTTTCTTTTGTTGTTTTTTGTTTGTTTGTTTGTTTTTTTTTTTAAATTAATTATTAGTTTGATATATTTAATGTTTTTTGGTAGATATACATACGTTCTTTTTTAACTAAATTTGATTTTCGAAAAGATGAACAATTTGAATAAAAATCGATACTGGAATGGATGCAGAAGATTACTGCAAATTTTGCGTATGGTACTATTTCAAATCGATGAATAGAATCCCAAATACTAAAAAAATGTACGTTAGACGTACACTTTAATTTCTTCAAGACGCTTATAGAACTGAGAGTCAGCAAATCTAGTGAATATTATATACTAAAAATGACATTTTACCTAAAAACTCTGGACTACCTTAAAATCTGTGTGCAGGACAGATGTGATTTTGGACATATGTATACCAAATGGACTGAAAACAAAAACATAAGTCTAAAAAAAGTATCTCGCACTTTAACGTTTAACTAAATAGTGCTGTACATTATTAAACAGTATAGTCTCGCCCGATAGTCGCAGCGAACTGGATGTAAGAGAAAGAAATTAATAGTATAAGTTGCGAGGGCGCGAGTGGTAGTAAATCGGTTACTATGCAGTGAAATGGAAAATGAAGTATTTCACTAAAATCGGTCCTGTAAATCAGGTTATACTAGAGTTAAAACTGGTAATGCACATATTGTTTTGATAAATAAAAAAAGTTTTACACGGATGGGTCAAGAACTGATGAGGAAACTGGAGCATGAGTGTTCCGGCTTAAAATCAAATACTCTGAATCCATGGCCAAAAATTCCAACATCGTTCAGGCTGAAATCTATGCCATAGATAGATGTGTCCAAATCAATCTTAATAGAAACCACGCCAATTGTGATATATATAGCTATAATTTCATATATATGTATATGGCACTGGATTTCTATGTCATTAATTCCAAATTTGTGTGGGAATGCCTGTAAAAATTTAATAAACTAGGTAGAAGAGACACGGTTACCCTCTGTGGAAATAAAGGATAATGAAATGGCCCCGACTGCCTAGCAAGAAAGGGAGCAGAAATAGAGGAGCAAGAAACTTCTAGGGCAATATAACCGAAAAAGATTCGAAGCATGTATCAGCATGACCAAAAACTGTAACGGGCTTCATCACAGGGCATTGTAAACTTAAGGAATACTTTAGGAAACTAGGTATATCTGAAGAAAGCCTCTGCAGATTTGGTGATAACTAAAGTGAAATCCAAGAACATGTGCTGCAATCTTGTGGGGCACTGACCCACAAAACTGAAATAATTGGGCAAGTATCAATTATCAGATCAGAAAATACCGTCACTAAAGCCGATTCTTCTCCTTAGATTCGTAAAAGAAATTGGATGAGAGAGAGAGAGAGCTCTATAACAGATTTCTTCCGCCAAGGCCTCAAAATGATTTCGAAATAAATCCTATTGCGAGGTGAACTCTAATGAGGTGTTAGTTGGGGGCACAAAAGTCCAAAAAGTCGCAGTGCAACATATCCCTTCTTCAAATAATAATAACAGTACATTTATAATTTTTAATCACATTAAGTTTTTGAACTGAATCATTCCCAAGAAATGGTCCCAAATCATGTGATATTAGCACTAAGGCTAACGAAAATTTTTTTACACAAGACTTCAAAAACTAAAATGTTCAGCCTTGCAATGTGTTGCTGGACAAACAGTGGAGAGAGTACAATGTTCAGTATCTTGAGAGTATTGCTTTGAATGATGAATTGCAAGGCAAGGACAGCGTTGGAAATTGTGTCCAACATTTACCTACGAAACATTTTAAGGACATTGAAGCCCAACCGCGAGCATCTCTGCTAGATAACTTATTCAATGGAGGAAATAAGTAACAGTGGATAGTCATACATTTCACAAATTATATAGCTAATTACGGAGACATCCAATAAATACGATTGATGGAAGACAATTGGAGAACAGCTGAGGTATTGGTAGAAATATTACATGAAAACACATCTCTATGTAGGTGTTACAAAGGTTCTACGATTCCTAGAAGCACAAATATGAACTATTCCTTGCCTATCTTCTTTCTACTTTTCTCGCATATGTATGTACATATGTTTCATTTTCCCCTAATGTTTGCCGAGACATGTGTTTTCTAGGGAAACGCCCGGTGTTTATGGTATGTTATGAAAATGTTTTGTAATATATGTTTTGATCATATTTTAATGTACATATGTATGTTTGGAAAAATTGTAAAATAATTGATTTAGTATTAAGAGATTTTTTTCGACGTGTTTGCGTCGAGAGTTTTTCAAATAATTTACAGTTTCATCATTTCAAATTATCGGAAGCTTGTGTATGCAAGTTTAACATTCTTGCTTAAAGCCCAAAAAGAGCTATACTATACAATGCCTTCAATGGTCCAATTTGACACAAAGTTTGCTTTTCATTACAAGCAAAATTGGGAAAGGCTATAGCCAGATACAAAAAAGAAACCGAACCTACACTACCTACACTTACATTCAGACGAACGGAAAGCCAATGGTATTTCGTTTTAGTTGTTACCGATCAGATCTAAAGATATAAAAATCATCCTCTAAGTCGAATCACTTTGTTGTTCCGTGAACATTCAACTATAAGTACATAAGTCGATTATGTCCCGATCTTACAAGCTATGCATTAATATACCCAAGCGGTAAAGAATGCGGAGTGTGATATCATTCTAAAAAAAGACGATAAATTAAATTGAAATTCTATAATAATTTTATTTCGATCGATTTCTGTTTCCTCTCTAATGTCTAACTTTTAAAATCCTAGACCGAATTAATTCTGCTTCTTTTGCTTAGACTATACCCACCAACAAAATAGTAGAAGGCTATACTGCCTCCGACAACCACGGTTTTGTAATACATTAACTAACAAAAACGTGGCCCTCGAACGATTCTATCTCTAACCCGATTTTTATTATCCATGTTAACCCATAAAAACTTCAGATAACCTTTAGGAAGAATGAAAAAAAACTTACATAACCCGAATTATATCCAGGAACTGGAGGAAAGTTCATGTAGGGCGGATAGCTCGCATTCCCCGATGGACCAGCTGATGGTACCTGGCTTGTTGCAGCAGCATTTGGCATATATGGCGGATATGGTCCAAAGTTGTTGTTTTGTGGAAACGAAGGAAACGCACCTCCGCCACCAGCTGTCGGATATGGCAAAAACGAATTGCCCGAACCTCCAGGTTGAGGCATAAATGCTGAAAAAAACCTCAATCTCACTTTAATGACTAAATATTATTTCAAGTGTTCTTACAAGATGCTGGGTAGGGCGTTATTTGTTCTTTTGGCTTAGAATACACGGGTGGTTGATCTCCGAACGTTACAATCATAACTTGAATTAAGCCCAGTAAATCTGAAGAGTGCTATACAACAAACAACATACGCACATTAATAAACATACGGAAAGAGGCAATGGATTTTATATTTACCGGTTGCCAATCATGTAAATAAGGTAGATATATTTTTCCATTATGATCAACATACATTGAAACCTTAATTTGCATGGTTGGAGTCGGTTTTACAAAACACATTGGAGCGTTTTGTGGATGAGTGTCCGTCAACCAAATACAAATGGGAATGTGGTAAGTGTTATCTATATTAAAACCATAATCAAATTTCGGTTAGTGATAAATATGTTAGAATAAAATCTTACTTTTATAAACGACGGGTATCGTTCCCTGTATGTTGAATAAATCCTTTTGTGTGCCATCGTTGAAAACTATACGAAGATTTTATTTGAAAATTTTATGTAAACCAAAACACAATATGAGGCTTACCAAATTTCTGAAGATGATATGAAAGGCTTCGATAATTATTTAATGCATCGATCACATCTTTCTTAGTTACGCTTATGTTTTTATACTAAAATTAATGAAATGGTATATTTTGTGATTTATTATTTATAGTAAAAGGACTACTGGACAAGTTTTATGTTACCTTCGCTAATAGTTTGACAATAGTAGACTCTTCCGCAGCAGGCAACATAATAAATATTCGTTTTACTTTTAAATAGAAATTGATTTGGTAAATTCTATTAACTAAAAACCAAAATACGAATTTTCTTTCTTCACCAGCGAGTGACAGCTTTAGTGATTGAGATGAGTAATTTGTCGTAATTGTTGCTTTGTCTTTGTCAGGT
Source organism: Xylota sylvarum (assembly GCA_905220385.1). Taxonomy (NCBI): domain Eukaryota; kingdom Metazoa; phylum Arthropoda; class Insecta; order Diptera; family Syrphidae; genus Xylota; species Xylota sylvarum. Next base: position 41,835,744 of record LR999959.1, read on the forward strand.
TACCTAAACTGCTGGTGAATGTAGCAAAATATTATTCTAGTACATACTTCCACAAAATGGTGAGCTAGGTCTTTTATGTCGGTTATTCATTTAAAGAGTTTAAAATAAATTATTATATATGAAATGTAGATAGATACATATATGTATGTATTTATTTTACTTGCTTTAAAAAGGCTGTATTCTTTAAAAAATTCTACATGTTTCACAATGTTTGATTACATATCCTGACAAATTCTATACAATATTTTTTGAATAATATCCAGTATTATATTATTATTATCCAGTATTATAATATTTTATGAATGATCCAGTTGTCACGGAACCAAACCCAAAATTTTTTCAGCATACCAAGCCGCTTTCTTACGACTATTTATTTAACGGTCATAGACTTCAACGTTTTCAAGAAGTCAAAGATCTCGGGGTCATATTTGACAGCAAATTAAGTTTTTCCTTTAATTATAAATACGTCATTGCTAAGTCTAACTCTATGTTAGGCTTTCTAAATCGTAATTGTAAAGACATTCGAGATGTATGTGGCCTTAAAGCTATATACTGTTCATTAGTCAGACAATATATAGAATTTTCATTCATCATTTGGGCTTCACCATATACAGGGTGTCCCAGCTAAGAAGGTCAATCCTTTAAGGGAAGATTCTTGAAGTTCAAGCGAACAAAAAATCGTATGGCAGGGGGGGTCTATTCTCACTCCATTTACCGTTATAGCCCGTTGAAGTGAGGCACCTCCGATTTAGAGGTATAACCACTGTTAATAGTATAACTTCTGAACTGTTATAGCTATTAAAACCATTTTGTACTCCAGTTGCGTACTCCAAGTACTCCAAGTTGGTTGAGGTACCTCCGCTCCGGGTTGGATCCGAAGACTCAGACGCATTTAAGACGCATCAACGCCATAAAGTTGAACTGGAATGATCAAGATCTTATACAGAATCTTCTTAGTTGTTCGAAATAGGACATATGTTTTACTCAATTGCCTTTACAACCCACAGAAACAGTGATTGGCAAGAAGTATTCATCGTTTTATTTCTGCTGAAAAGTTATGATCAGAGTTTATAGCAGAGCCGAGATAGACAAAGTCCCTTACTACCTCAAAGTTATAGCTGTCTATTGTGACGTACTCTTCAATTGTGTCTCCCTTCTTGTTGACAGGATATATTTGGTTTTACCCTCATTTCCCGCTAGATGCATTTTGCAGCATCCGTTTAAATACTAGCAACTAGCGACAATATCGTCGGTATACGCTAGTAGTTGCACAATCTTTTGAAAGATTGTACTTCCGATGATGACTTGTGAGTTTTGCACACTCTTTTCAAGCATGATGTTGAAAAAATCACATGACAACACGTCACCCTGTTTTGACATCAAAGGTCTCGGTGAGGTCGTTATCGGTCTTGATGAAGCTGCGTGCGTTCTCCATCGTTATTCTGCACAAACGGACGAGTTTGGCAGGGATACCAAAACTAGACATGGCACCGTATTGGTCGTATCTATAAATGTTCATTCTGTCTGACAGCGCGATGTTAATCTTCGTCACCGTTATACAGTCTGCAGAAGAAATTTTTCCATATCTACTTTTCTAGTAATTCTACTATGAGGTGTCCTTCTTTATCTCTACAGGTTTCAGTATGGGTTTTGCTGGCTTAACTTATCTTTTAACTCTTTTTACCTGTTACTAAAACTTCCTTGGTGGTGGATAGGGGAAGCCGCGGCACATACAGCGAGTGAATAACAACGGCAGAACTTCCGCGGTGAATGAGGCCGTAGCAGTGACGAGGAAAAAAAAACCACTGTAAAAGCCCATCGCGAACCAACCCAAATAAAAGAGCATACAGTGAAGTAGCAAAAATTCAAAAAAACCAAAAAAATTATGGGAAGTATAACCAGTAAAGAAATTTCACGGGTGGGTATATACACCCAAGAGTAGACAGAGACCACGGCTATCGGCGAGTGCTTGACCCCGTTAATGTACTCAGAGAGTGTAAAAGCTCAAGAATTTTCCAAACTTAGGATATAGACGCGGAGCTTCCAAGATTGATAAGGGTATTCGCATAGGTCACAGGTCCAATCGAGGATCCTTCAAAAATTCTACAGAGGATTCCGAGGCAAAACAAAAACCTCAACACTACATGCTGAAAGGTCTACAACACGGAAAAGCAGGAGGGATTTCTTGGGGTGGATCAAAAAGCCGTGACGGCGCAATGGTCAAATCCAATGCGGCTTCTATCGCGTCAAGTTAACAGTACCGTCGGAAAAGAGGAAGGGAAACGAAGCTGTTACAAGCAATCATCCATCACAGTAGGGGAGTCACGGCCAATATCTGTGACTTCCTCTCGAAAGGAGGAACAGACGTTGCTCTCATCTAGGAACCATGGATAACCAGCAATATGATGAGAGGATGACGGGAGGACTTCAAAGTATTCGCTAACACGAACGGTAAATGTGGAACGTGTATTGTAGCTAATATGGGAGACAGACTGCTGGTATTGATACCATGGTATAGCAATTTGTTCATAGAAAATTTCAAAAGTAACCGAATCAATGACGTTACATTAAATTCAAAAATTCATGTATAAACGTCATGCATGAACGTGTACTACGAAATGCAGTCTGTCAGGGGTTGTGGTATTCACTATAAGAGAAGAATTTACCACGTAAAGTCCAGGAAGAAAAACGAAAATTTTAGTACCACTACCACTCAATTTTTTCTTTGTTTTAACTAAAATAGGTTTTAAGATACATATTTTATCTCTAAGTTAATTTATTTAATAACACAATTCATTTAAGAGAAAAAAACACTAACGCGATATTATATATGTATAGAGAAATTCTTTATGGAATACGAAATTATTTAATTCAAGCACTGTTTATCATTTCAGGTAGATTTAAGATTTATTTCGATTTATTTAAAAGAATAGATAATAACTGAATTGAATTAGCTACTTATAAATCTTACTTACTTACTTACTTACTCAGGTGGCGCTACAGTTCGGGGTGAACCTGGGCCTCAACTAACAAGCCTCTCCAGTTAGCTCGGTCCGTAGCTAACTGCCTTCAGTTGCGTACTCCAAGCTTTTTCAGGTCCCCTTCAACTTGTGTGCGCCACCTAAGGCGAGGTCTTCCTCTACTGCGTTGTCCGGGTTTGATTCGTAGACTCTGCGGGCCGGAGCACTGGTGTCCATTCGCTCTACATGTCCTAGCTATCTCAAACGACTGATGCGCAGTTTTTGACTAGGTCAATGTCGCTGACAGCTCGTATAGTTCGTCGTTGAATCTTCTCCTCCAAAACCCGTCAACGCAAACGGGACGGAATATTTTACGAATAATTTTTCTTTCGAAACGACCAAGGATATCTTCACCCGCTTTCGATAAAGTTCATGCTTAAGCGCCGTAAAGGATGACTGGGATGATCAAGGTCTTATATAGAGTCTCCTTAGTTGTTCGAGATAGGGCTTACTACTCAATTGCCTTCTCAGCCCAAAGAAACAGCGATTGGCAAGAGTTATTCTTCGTTTTATTTCTGCCGAGGTGTTGTTGCCAGAATTGATAGCAGAGCCGAGGTAGACAAAGTCCCTTACTACCTCAAAGTTATAGCTTTCGATTCTGACGTTCTGTCCAATTCGTCGATGTTGAGTGTTCCTTCTTTTTGACAACATATACTTGGTTTTGCCCGCGTTTACCGCTAAACCCATTTTGGCAGCCTCCGTTGCAATACTAGCGAACAGCGGTGACCATCCGCTGTGTTGTACCAATAATGTCAATGTCATCGGCGTAAGCTAGTAGTTGCACAGACTTTTGAAAGATTGTGCCTCCGGTGTTGGCTTGTGAGTTTCGCACAATTCTTTCAAGTACGATGTTAAAGAAGTGACATGATAGCGCGTCACCTTGTCTAAATCCTTTTTTGACATCAAAGGTCTCGGTGAGATCGTTACCGACCTTGATGGAGCAGCGAGAATTCTCCAACGTCATTCTGCACAGGCGAACGAATTTGGCAGGTATGCCAAAACTAGGCATGGCTCTGTATAGCTCGTCTCTATAGATACTGTCATATGCGGTTTTAAAATCGATGAAGAGATGGTGGGTATCGATTTGGACGTTTAGAGTTTTTTCCAGGATCCAGGATGCCGAAGTGTGAAGATTTGATCGATTGTGTACTTTTCTGATTTGAAACCACACTGATAGGGCCCAATAAGGTTGTTGACGAAGGGTTTCAGACGTTCACACAATATGGCAGATAAATATTTAGGAATTTGCTCGTAGGTTTTGCCGAGGAGCTCGTAGCAACATTCTTTGGTGGCGTCGTAGCGTGAGCGCATATAAGGTTTATGTTGGCCTTGATGCGGATTGTCATAAGTCGTTCGCTCACGTGTCGAAAGCTTAAGACTTCTTGCCTAAGTCTGACGCGTATGACAAATCCACATCCGAATAAGCGCTGTTTCTGCTCTCTATAGCAATCACCGTAATAGATGTCACAGTTTTTCATCCTTTTTTTGCCCGGCCAATCCCATCGCACTTCCTGGTTGGCGGTGATGTCTGCCTTATAGCAGATTAGGGACTCAGTTAATTCTTCGGCTGCACGCGGTCTGTTAAGGGTCCCAACATTCCACGTGCAGATCCGAAGGTCGTTGTCCTTATTTCGATATATTAGTTTTTCTTTTATACCCCTAGGACGAGGGGCCGGATTTTCCGGAGTCAGTAACCCACTTCGCGGATATGAGTGCTGCCGTTGGTCCATTAAGGGCTCATCCGCCACCAACTCTTTTCCAACACCCTTGCTCAGTTGGAGATCCCTATACATAGACCTGGGATCCGAATAGGAGCAGCTCATATAGGGATTACACTAGAAAGTTCGGCCTGACTGGAACTGTGGGCGCCACCGTTGATTCTACCTGGAGAATTCATCCGCTGCTGTCCAGATTAAGAGGAAGTGACTTAGTGAGAAAACACTCCTCTCCCCTCTTATAAATCTATAGTAAGAAAAAGTTATTCAGGTGCACGCTTTTAGGTATTTATGTATTTCATTAAATTATATGTTGAACGCCTTGAACGCTCCTGGTTAATGGTTTGGGGGTGGCAAATGCAAGTACAGCGCTGTACTCGTTCGCATTTTAACTTTTTGTTTTTTTTTGTAACTTTATACTTTTAGTGGGAGTAAGCATTGTTAGCTTATTGCGCGTGCTGGGTAGAGCTGAAAAATAAACCGAAATATTCGCCCAATTAGTATATAAAAAATAAAAGCACTAAGTTCAAACCTTTTCTTATTTGTCGCTTTATAAACGCGATGCGATGGATCGTTTGACCCCGCTTAGGGACCAGTCGCGAACTATTCCCCCAACAGACTGATTTTTACTTTCGTTTTCTTTCCGCTGGCGACACTGGTGGAGAGATTTGTCTTAAAATCGGTCCTTTTGGACCCAGTCGTCGGATCTTCCCGCTATTATCATGTATAGGTAGAGTATGATTTAGCGGATCTGTCGTCTGATCATGGTACATATTTAGATCAGGACCTCTCGGACCCGTCGGATGATCATACCCCGCTGGAAGCCACCATAGAAGATTTAGGACATCATCGACCGTACTCACAATCAGGCCACAGGTTGTTTTCTTCCGGCCATGCTGATGTACCTATTAGGTATAATTGATTATGTACAAAATCATGTATGTATGGGTGTCTTCTAACGATGTAATCACTGCAATTGGAACCGAATTGGGATCTATGCCACACAGTTGCACTTGGTTGATAGTGTGCCATTACAGGACGTCACTAGATATAGGGATGACACTAGACGCCACCGTTGATTCCATATAGAGAATTAAGTGATTGTGCATGCAAACTAAAGGTTTTTTTTTTTTTTGATGTGGTAATCTTCCAAACATACTAATAGCTCGGGCTATCAGCTGCATGCTATTCTATTCTTAAACCCAAATACTCGCTGTCGGAAGTACGCCTACGTACTAAACCACACTCTGCACACTTCTACCACTCTTCCCGCGGAACTGCCGTTAGGTATGTATTACTTCGCGGGGCTGGTTAGCGACTTAATGATATGTGCTCTGTTCTGCCGTTTCAGCTCTTCTTAGCTCGTTCTGCACGTTCTGGAGGAACTGTAAGCAAATATGCACATACATATGTATGTACTTCTAAAACGCAAAGCGCAAATGTAGACAAAATTACGCAAATATCAAAATCTGCGTAACACGACACGCAAACTACAAATCACTTTTTTCCTTTTTTAATGCTTGTATCTTGTATGTATGATCATGGGGGTGGTGTGTCGACAACGACATTTGATGAAAAGAAGTAATTCCCGCAACGAGATTTGGTTCATTATAACAACAATGAAAATTCTTTAGTCGTTTTTCTTTTTTAGTTCAGAGCAGAGCCTGAGTTGTCAAAAAAAATGTTTGTGTTTCTTTTTTAGTTCAGAGCGCTTAGAGCACTCGATTCGTGTTTCTTTTTTCGTTTAGAGCGCGCTCTATCAGCTCAGCATGAATTGATTGAGCATCCTGAGCAAAACCCGAGCACAGTGAATTTGACGTTTGACAAGGGGTAAAGCAATAAGAAAACGAAATCGAAAACAATTGAAATGGAGTTCGAGACTTTGTTTTTAATTAATTATTAGTAGTTAATAATTAAATGAAAACTTTATTTGTGTATAAACGCTATTTTAGTGTTTAAGAAGACAAAAAGCATGAATGGTCGATTAATTTTGCAGTCATATGACAGGTACTGCTCAATCGTGTTTTTTAAATATATCAGAGCGTTTAGAGCGTGCTCCGTTCAGAGCGCGCTCGACATGTTCAGGCTCTGTTCAGAGCTCTGTTCTGAACTAAAAAAGAAAAACGCCTTTTATTGCTGAAAAAATAAATCAAGAGATTACAACATACTGAGGTGACTCAACCGTACTGCACACAAATCAAAATATCAGTGTGGCTTATATACTCTTCAAAATGAAAGCTTTTATCTTACAGCTGATGCTCAAGTTCTTATTAAAGTATAGTGCGCTTTTACACGATGACTTTTTGAGTCAGCGACTCTCAAATATATAGGAAAGGGAAGTGAAAAGTGCCGGGGGTAGACCGAGCTACACGGGTAGAGGATTTGTGTGACTTTTTCGTGTTCTCTTTTATCTTGTTTGTAGTTTCTCTTCAGTTGCTTTATTCTTGTATTCTCAGCGTGGAGTTCGTGTCACAGACACCGTGTGTCAAGAAGGGAGAAAGAAATATAAAAAGTCCCTGACTTAAAAAGTCATCGTGTAGAAGTACGGCGCGTCTACAAAAGAAAATAGGAAAAAACCCCTGACTCAAAGTCATTGTGTAAAAGTGCTCAAAAGAAAGCTTTTTTCATAACATTTAGTATGTGGCATTGCCAGTCTTACAAGATTAATAATTAAATTCAAACATTAGTACTGCCAGCACTGAAAGAAATTGAATAGAATACAAATAATATAAAAGTAATAATAAACAAAATTCATAAGTTAATAAAAAAATAAATAAAATAATTCAACAATGGTTAAATGAATGATATTACAACCATCTAATAGGAGTTAAAAATGAGTCTTAAATTGTTGTTCATTGTTCTTTTTACAGCATGGAAAAATTTCGGACCCATTAGAGTCCAACGTTTCATCTGATTTGTTGCTCTTGCACAAGGTCTGCATTTCCGAATAGGCCTCTACTATTAGAAAACGGCATTGAAAGCATTTAAAACACTCCAATAATTTGTGCCATTAATAGATAGGTGAATATATAGGTCGTCTGAGATCCTACCGACTTCTTCTTTGGTTTTAAACCCATCCATAACGTTTGACTAGACGTCTCGTTGCGTCCACACTGTTTTGTCCAGTAACTATTGTATGTAGTCCGAGTTAACGGGCCTACATGGAGCTATTGTGTCATCTACAATTAATTTAATTAATTTACAGCCCAAGAAGGCAAACAATTGTAACATCATTGGCAAGATTATTTACCTCTACAACGCAGTATTGAAATATCTAATGTTTCCACAAACAATTGTAATATATTTAGCTCTACACCGCAGTATCGATAAGTATTTATTTTTCTAAAACTGAAATAGTACGAACCAATGCTTTATCGTCTACATAGGAATCAATCTACAACTCATTTAGAATACTTAAGGATTTATTTAAAAAAACACGAAGGCGTATCGAACACCGAAATAGATTTTACATTAACAGTTTACACTTAGTAATAAAACAGAATTGAAGCATTTGAAATCGAAGAATGGTTACTCTTATCCACAGCACATAACAACTACTATATGATAACGTCCCACTCAGTTTCCATTTTCGGCATCTTCAAGTTCCTGGGTTTGCAATGCTCGGCGGTCCTCAAATCTAACACACTTTGGACAAATCATATTCTTTCGTGTCATACAAACCCGATGATATATTGAATTACATTTATCACATATTACACACCCATCGTCGAACGGATATATCACTTCGTCGTTACTACAAATCTCACAAATGTAAGCTTTGGCGGTGCACAGCCCACAGTTTCGTATATGTTTGTCAAAAGTGCTATACACTTTATTTAAAAATTCATAAAGTAAACTCGATTCCACCTGTTCTAGATCATTCATTGAGTAGAAGTCAGAGGATTGCAGTAGATGCCGTCGCGAACCTAAATATTATCATTAAGATTTGTTAAATCTTTCAGAGGCTGCGTATATGTATTACCAATTTGATTGTCCAGTAGTTTATCTTCCGTAGCCTTTCGACATTCAAGTAGATATTTTCGCATGAAGCCTAGGTTGTCACGTAATTTTTTAATAGAACTTAGTTTTTGAAGGAATACGAAAAGCTTCGGATTCGACTCTTCTAGTTTGACAACAGGTTTCTCGAGAAATAGATTTATTTCTTGCAACGATGAACGGCACACTTTACGTGGCACAAAGTCCCAATTGTGAATAACGCGTGCTGGAATTACTGAAACATCATTCCAGTGACAGGTGGGACAGTAATAGAGTCCATTGTAATCACATAGACGTGGTTCTACCCAGCTATTTTCTGAAAAATTTAAATAAGATTATATTAGATAAAAATTACATAATACATAAACGAAAGATGTTAGTTGAAAGCATAGAAATCCTGAGTAAAATTGTTATTAGTTAAAGCAACACAGATCCAGATGGGAAATCAATAACCAATAGTTGAACGAACCCTAAAGATAAAGCCACGAACGGAAAATGGAAATAGAGCAGGAACAAATGATAATCAATAAGAATTGTCCACGGAGCGATATTAAGCGTCAGAGACAATAATTTCTACGTTATATCTGGCGTCGATTAAAAACTTGATTGAGCATTGATAACTTCTGTTTGCACGGCCAGAGACATAGACTAGAGCCCGACAATAAGCTTTATTACCAGCGCTCAGCTTAATTACAATAAAACAAAAATTTAAATCAATGTGATACAAGCCGACAGTATACAAAAATAAATAGGAAAGAAAGCAGTATTAACGCATAATTAAAACAAAAATACCATGCTTTTCCGAACTTTTTCCAAAGCATCGCATAACTGTTGCTCCATCTAAGAAAATACATTTATAATTAAAATAAAAAGCAAGCATGCAACATAAATTTTTCTCAAGTACTCACTAAAATTCAAGGACGCCTGGCATTCGGCGCACCTGTAACCTTGAGCGGCTAATCCAATTTCGGGGCATATTTCGGCAATAGGATACTTCCGCTCTGAGACTACAACATGGGCACAGACTCGCACTATATCATCCACGCACTTGCTATGCACAGTGAATTTGCAGTCGTTGCAGATATAAGAAGCCTGCACCACACTCCAGATTATGCCAGTGCAATGATCACAATACGAACGGGCATTATGCAAACTTCTGCCAACATAGCGTACACTAAAGTGGTGTCCAATCACGGTCTTGAATGAGGGTCCACATTCGTTGGGATCCTCCTCGGCGTCTTTCAGCTCCTTCAATTCATACCGCAGCTCAACTAGGTGGCGCACTAACCATTTCCGTTCTTCGCTGATCTCATCAGTATTAAGAACCAGTTCCTTACATGTGTGAATCGCTTGTTCTAGATTAGAAATGGTTGCATCAGAATTCAACACTAATCTCCATTGCTCCTTTATTAGAGAAGCTGGTATAGTGGCAGATTTGTCGGAAGAAGATTCATCTGAATGTGATGATGAGGGTGTGGACAGATTCATGTACGATGAAGCACTTTCACTAATAAAGGTGGTCAATGCGCCTGGTATGCTAGCTAAACTTTCACGAAATGAATTCATTATTTATTTTCATGCTAGGTGATGGAATTCGAAAAAGAAAAAAATATTTTTTCTTTTGTTAGCACTTTATTTACAAAATAAGCTGGACTGTGTCAGCTGTTTGATGATTTAAGACTTGTTGTTGTATAATTTTCTTCTGACAGATGTGAAATGGGTTGTGTTCAATAATACTTAAGACAGGTTAACTACCAATGCATTTTCTTTTTTCATGGAGTCCGAAAAATAAATTGTTAATTTATGGTTCCCATCAAACCGAAACCCCAAGGTTTCGATGAATTTTTACCGGAACCTCGAAAGCCGTTCCCATCAATTTGAAATCATTTCAAATGTCAATCTGAAGTCATTTCAAATGACAATTTTGAAGTGACTGACAAAACAATTGTCAACAATCTTCGTTTTTATATTTTTTTTCTTTTCCGTTTGCTGAAAAAATTTATTAAATTTATATGTGTACAAGAATATTTCTTTTAAAAATATTAGCTCTTTGTCCGATTTAAAATGAAAATAAAATCGAAAAATTGTGACATCTACAACTGACAATATAAATGAACACCAAAATAAATCAAAGTTCACGCTATAGGTTTGTTCGGTTTGACAACCTTTCACGGACGGATGAACTCAAAGTGATTTCAAAGAGAATTCACCGAAATCACGAGATTTCGAAAAGCTGATAATGTATGGCGAAACCTCGGAGGTTTGGAGAGATTTGACGAAACCTCGCGATTTCGATTGGTGGCAACATGGTATAAAGTTTTAGCGGAGATGATTGAATTTTCTCCAATTTTTTCCTACAATAAAACGGAAATAACAGGAAAGTTTGTTAATTTAATTATTACATATAAGCATTTCAGTAAGTTTCGCGTTCATAAACTGTTGCAGCATATTTACTGCAAACTTGTTTGCTTTTATGATCTAAGCCATGGTTGGGTTGGTTGGTTGGTTTAGATCGGCCCTCGAGACCAGAGGAGGTCCATTGTGCTGCCGATGTGTAAGGTGGGTGGGTCACCACTCTGGGAACCAACCGCTCCTTCGTATGAAGGAGCTAATCTTAGCCGTGCAGGCGTTGTTGAGATCGTTTAAATCATTGAAAAAGTATTCGCCTAGTGTAGTTCTCCTAGTGTTGGTGAGCGCAGGGCACGTGCACAGGAGGTGACTGATGGTCTCCTCTTCCTCTTCATCCCTACAGCTTCTAGAAAAGTCGTTGTAGTTGACGCCCAATCTTTGGCATGTCTTCCTATGGCACAGTGTCCGGTGAGGGTGTTTACTATCTTGAAGAGGCTTCCTCTCTTATGTTTTAGGAGTCCAATGGATCTGGTTTTATTTAAAGTTGGCCACAGTAGCTTAGCGGTGTGACATTGGTCAAGTTGTTGCCAACGATGGTTAGCTTCTTTCTCCGCGTCAGCGTTAATGAGGTGTTTAACATAAGATGTGGACGCCTTGATGTCGCTGATTCTTATGCTATTAAGACTAGAGGAGCCTCGTCTGGTTAGTTCGTCAGCCTCACAGTTCCCTGGTATGTCACAGTGACCTGGTACCCAGCAAAGGGTGAGGAGAAACTGTCCAGATATCTCCTTAAGAGATGCGCGGCAATCCTTCACTGCCTTGGATCTCGTAGTGCTGGATGCAAGGGACTTGATGGCTGCCTGACTGTCGATATATATGACAATATCCGATGCTGATACTGCATTAACCGCCAGCCAGTCAGCTGCTTGACGAATGGCTGAAACTTCGGCTTGAAAAACGCTGCAATGGTTTGGAAGGACAAATGAGAGGTGAATGTCCAGGTCTTCGGAGAAGACTCCAGCACCGACTCCGTCCTCGGTTTTGGACCCATCCGTGAAAATTGAAGCGAATTGTGGTGCAGGACATCCCGTTGCCTCCATTCTGATCTGTCTGGTATTGAGAAATTGTAGCACAAGTTGAAGTTGTGTTCAGTGGGCAGGTGGTCGGTGACTTGTGGAAGATGGCGAAACATCAGTAATATTCTAGCATGTCCAATGTGTTGCTCCTTCCATAGTTTAGAGCTTCTCAGCCTTATTGCTGAGCAGGCAGCTAGTTGTCTGCTGACGATGTCGATTGGGAGTAAGTGGAGCATGGTTTGAAGCGCTGCGGTAGGAAAGGTTCTCAGTGCACCAGTAATACTGATACATGCGACTCGTTGGATCTTTTCCAATATTATTAGGTTGGACTTCTTCTCCACGGCGGGCCACCAGACCAAAACTCCATACATTATGATCGGTTTTATTACCGTAGTGTAAAGCCAGTGTATGGTGTTTGGTTGTAGACCCCAACCAAACCCAAATTCTAGCTTTTGGCCTGTGGGGGATCTGACTCCGGTCCACTGCCTTAAGCCTGGCACCTGGCCAGATTTCACCAACGCTATTGATGGCGGCGGTAATGAAATCGACCGAAATTTGATCTTCGCAGGCTAGTAGTTTGACATAGCCTTGGTGCCAGCCAGCATCTTTAAAGGTGGGTGGAGAGATAGGATGGGTAGTGATTCGCTCGTGAAGGCAGTTCATCACTCTGCCTTCAATAAGCCTCCATTTATCGTAGGAGATCCTCCCTTCGTCATCAGACAAATCCACAATAGCGACGACTAGGCTATCCTTAACCGTCTCGGAAAGGGTTTTAGTCGTCTTCGAGACGTTGGACTCCTCGTCTGCGGATCTCCTCCTTGGGCCCAGTTTCTTTCGCTACAACGGATTGGCTCCCAGCTTGGTTTGTTAAACCAGGTCGACTTGATGAGTCCTTAGCTTGGGGGCTGTTCTTCCGGCGAGAGGGATTCTCTCCATGGGTGGTAGGGTGACTGGTGCCACGAATACATTGCCGTGGGTCACGTTTGGGGTGTTGGCTAGTACCACTAGTGGTGGTTGGTTGGCGCGCACCGCGTGTAGCAGTGCGTTGTGTTTTGAAGTGCCGTAGAGGCTGTAGCTTCATCAGCTCATTGAACTGCCTTGCAATACCGGTTGCCCAGATGTGGGATTCCCGCTCTTCCTGACTCCATTCCTTTTCCAACTTTTTGCCTAGTCGTTCAAGGATGCGAAAAGCCGATGCAGTCTCGCGACTCAGCGACTTTTCCTCTTGGCCAGAGAGCTTGGAATTGGTTGGGGGAGTTGAGCAGCACGATGGTGCGTGCCGATCACCTAGGAAGGGGTGGGTGGGGCTGGTGTCGCGCTTGCGAATTCGTCCGACATTAGCGAACATACACTCGCAGCATCTTCGATGCACAGGCTTTGCAGGTACTCCTCCACACGTGAAGTGTTTTCAGAGCAGCTGACGATGGCAGTTTTATCCGGACTTTTTTGAGGTCCGGCCTCAGAAGTTGTTATGTTTTGTGTTATGTTTTTGTTTTGTGACATTTTTTAATTTTGTTCCCACGAGTAGCTAGGGAAAGGGTGGTCAGTCTGCACAGAGCCCCGCGTTATGGGGATAAGGCAGGCTGATCCAGAGTTTGCCAGATTCTCTGGATACACCGTTCGCGACTGAGCTATTTTTGATGTACCTGGGCCCTCTGCCAAGTTGATCATCGGCACGGTACGGTACACACCTTGATGCAGCCCAGGGGGAGAGTAGGGAGGGAAAAGGATGTGAGAAACTAGGGGGGGGGGGTGATTACCTCTTAGTTTTCGAGCCTCCTCTCGTGAATCGTTCATCGTCACGACGGTACCAAGGGAATGTGATACATTCTCGATGCCGCACGTAGGAATGTGATGCATTCCCGATGTCGATTCCGAGCGTCTTGAGCTCTTGCTAAGCCATCACACCGCGGCAAGGTGGGTAGTCATCGTGATGGATGATCTAAGCCATACGCTCACCAAATAAAAATGTCTCATTGCATTATTAGCCTACTTAAGATTGAAAATAGTAATCAAAAGAACTTAGGCGAATTTTGTCAATGCCAATTCTCGTAAGAAACGCATTTTCGTTATACGAATTGAGCTAAATGACAACGACAGTTGTCGAAACTTTATACCCCAACGTTACACTATTGGTAAAATGTAAAAATGTAAAAAATTACAGTTGTTTTAGTGTAAAGAAATTACACTTTTACACCGACACAAGACCAGATACCTACAACGAAGCATGAATATCCCTAATAAATCACGTAATGAGATCCCTTAAATAATGGACCAACATATGGAAAAGCTATAATCCGCCTGGAACGGATGGTATAATACTCTATCCTTATTCTTTTGTTTCAATCCCACTGAAGTGGCCGTGGCAGGATGCAATGTTTTTATTGAATTACTACGAAAACTTTAAACGTTTCAACATGTTACACAATTATACCAACTGTTGTGTTCACTGCTGTCCTGCTTTGCTAAAGTTTAGGGGTGGAATAATGTGGGAGACAGACTGGTGATATTGATACCATGGTAAAGTGAATACCACACCCCCTGACAGACTGCATTTCGTAGTATACGTTGATTTTTGCGGTTCGTAGCATGATTTGACGTTTATGTTGTCAAAACTAAAGTAAGTACTAAAGTAAAGCAAAAAATTACTTAAAACTTTGCAGCACAGCTGTTTTTTGTCAGTGATAGAGACAAGAACTCCTAAAACTATGCAAAAACTCCTAAGACTATGCAAAAAAAATCGGATCCACGGCAAAAAATAAAAAAATATATGCTATGAGAAATCCCTTGGGAAAAATTAATTTTTAAACCTTGATATCTCCTAAACTAGGCGAAAACGAAATTTTTCGTACTTAACATTTCGATCCTATTTCATCGAGAACTAAAAAACAGCGTTTTTAAATCTTGGCGCATCGGAAACTATCGTATCCCTTTCCATTGGAATAGAAAGTTCCAAAAAATTTGAGTCAATTCTCAAATCAGATCGAACCAGTCATTAGAGTTATTTAGTTCTTCATCAACACTTGCGTTATAAAGTAATTGCACTTATTCACTAATAATCGTAAAAACAGAAATGACTCTATATGAAAGTGACACCTAAATAGGTGTCACACAAAAACTATCACAAAAATGTGATGATCACGCTGATGGTCACCTTAGAGAGAGCAAAAGGGATAATTGTGATCGTCAACAATCAACTATCACCTTAGAGGATTCCACCCCAGGTTTGTTTCGTGGTATACTAGCTTTTAACGTGGTATTGGGGTGACAGACAGGTGGTATAGAACATGGTATTCCTATACCATGGTATCAATATAGCAGTCTGTCTCCCACATCAGTCTCCGACATAAGCCTAACAATGTGGTATTGGAATAACTAAAACAACGTAAGTACATATGTATCTAATAGAACAAAAGCAGTTTATTGTGATCAGCTAGATGGTTCGGCTGTAACTGATCCTCATGTCGACCAGTGATGTATGCTGTTACATTATTTAAGCAATCAGAAAATGCACAGCTATTTGGGGGTACATAGTTTTCAATACTACATCTCCCCCTAAATTGTTTACAGTTCATAAAAAATTACAATTCATTATTTTTATCTCTTAAATTCATAAATTAATGGTAGTTAGTTATGTGCTAAAGTAGTTCTGTAGTGATCTTGCTGTTTGAGGGATTGTAATGGGTGTTCGTTTCGGCACTCTTTGTTACCGAGCTGTACTCTATCTTGCTGAACTGGTCCTTGTTTATTTAAGCTTAAATTAAGCGCATAGTCATTACTCTCCTCCTATTCCCTAAACTTTTTAATATTTGGAGGATTTGATGTCCTACGCAGCAGTTCTGTATTTCTTACTAAATTATCATTTTCCGTTCTTATGACGTAAGATATCGGCGTTTTATCTTTTGTTTCTTCCATAGCAGGATTCCAAAATTTACCTTTCTTGTACAAAACATAATCTCCTGGATAGAGCTCTAATTCTTTGCGATTAGCTCGGTTGTCGAAATATGCCTTTTCCTACTACTTTCGGGTATAAATTATTTTTAACGATGGGTAGATTTGAACGCAAGAGTCTACTCATGAGCAACTGAGAAGGTGTATAATTGGAATGTGAGAGTTTCGTGCTACGGTACTCCAATAATGTGGGAAAGGTCTGTCCCACTTGCCAATGTCTTTCTTAGTATGGACTTGGCTATGCCTACTGCTTTTTCTGCCATTTCCTTGAATTGTATGGGCTCGAGTAAGTAAACTTGAACTCCCAGTCCTTTGCGAACTGGTTACATATATATGAATTAAATGACTGATTATCACATATAACGTCCTCTGGTATACCATGTACCAAAAAAACTTCCTTCATTGCTTGTACCACACTCATTGATTTTGTACGGAAATTCGGGAATGTTGCGTGGCAGTAATGGGTGTTTGGTATTGCTGGGTCTAAATTTCTCACAGATAGGGCAACAGCTTATAACGTGTTCTATATCACGGTTCATGAATGGCCAGTAACATAAACTCTTCGCACGTTCGATAGTGACTTGTTCAGAATTGAAATTAAGGGTTTGTGGTCCGTATGAATTACCACTGGTCTGCCATATATGTAGCTATGAAACTATTGCTAATAGTTCCTTCTCTATCTGAGCGTAACGCGTTTCCGCACTTGTTAGGCTTTTGGATGCATAGCAGATAGGTCTACCCTGCTGGAGAAGACAACAACATTCTTGGACGCATCCGATTGGATCACCGAGGGTAGTGTGGGATCAAACGTGCAAAGAGTAGTGGCTTTTTCAATTGCATGCTTGATTTCACATAGAACCCTAGAATAATAATCGTTCCAAACAAATAATGTGTTTTTCTTTAAGAGTTCTCGAAAAGGAGCAGTGAGATTGGCTAGGTTTGGAACGAATGGTCTAAGATAGTTAACTGTCCCTAGTATTTTCTGTAACTCCTTCTAATTGTTTGGATTATTAATGCCTTTTATAGCATTAACTCTTTCTGGATCTTGAGTTATCCCTGTAGCTGAAAATATATGCCCTAAATATTTTACGCTTTCCACCTTGTATTGTATTTTATTAGGGTTGAACTTTATATTTAACTTTTTTGCCCTCTCAATTACATTTTGTAAATCGTGCTCTTCAAGAGTCTTGTCACCTACAATCAAATCATCTTTGTACATATACAAAAGTACCTTGAAGTTGTCCAAAATATTTGGTGTTTAATTTGTGAAATTTTTCCGGTGCTACTTTGATGCCAAATGGTAAGACGTTAAATATGTAGGTACCAAATGGTGTGCTAAAAACTACTAGTTTCTTCGATTCCTCATCGAGTTGCAACTGCTTCTTTGTGGTCTAAAACTGTAAAATATTTGTACCCTCGCATCTCATGTCTAAAGTCTTCAACTGTAGGTATCATGAAATGCTCTTTGGGATCTAAACAAATCCGCAGGGATCCATCCCTTTTCTCTACTATTACCATATTATGAGACCAATCACTTGGTCCCTCAACTTTAGATATGATACCCCTTTGTTGCATTTTGCCAAGCGTATATATAAGGTATCCATCTAGGAGGCCTGTTTATAGGAGAAGCTCTTTCTTTAAGTGACAAGTTGCATTTATCTGGAAAATGTCCAAATCCTTCAAAAATTTCCTTGCTTGCCTGAATAAATTTACTCTTAAAATTTTTGACTATTCTATTCTAGCAACTCGTTTAAGGAGCCCTAATTGAATACATGAATCTATACCCAGTAAAGGTTGGCAACCATTTTCGATCACCACGAATCTTAACTTGTATTGCTGTCCTCTGTATTTGACCATGCATGTTGCCGACCCTGAAACCGAAAGCCTAAACCCACCATACGCCTCTACCACCTGTCTATGCATTCTACACACTTCCGCAAAATGATTGAAATTCCCGCACGTGTTACATTTCTTCCCATATGCAGGACACCGTTAGTAGCATGCGAGTAGCCACAATATTGGGTTCTATTTAGTAGCATGCGAGTAGCCACAATATTGGGTTCTATTTACATTACGTCCAACAGTAGTTGTCTTCTCAAATTGCTGTGCATTATCTTTACAATATCTTAACAAACGTTTTATTAAAGTTTAGAGAATGAACTTGTTTACTCTCCGGATCCTCCCTTATTGTATGGATTAACGTTGACGGTTTTTCAGTGTTTGTTGTTTCTCCCTGCATGATTCTGCTCTATACGCTTGTAATTCCAGCTACTCTGCATGTCTTTATCGCTTTCTCTAGTGTCAGGTCACTATTTTTAAGTAACTGTGTCTGCGTGTTATGATCTGCTATTCCAATGACGATCCTATCTCTAAGCATGGATTTCCTTTCCTCTCCAAAGCTGCAGTTTTCCACTAATGTTGAAATTTCTTTGATGAAGTGGTCAAACTGTTCTGGTCCTTCTTTCTGGTTTCGCATATTAAAGCGATATCGCTCGTACACAACGTTTGTACGCGGATTGCTCCGCGGATTGCTCCTCGAAACATTGTGTGCTCGAAGTTTTCACCGATTGTTCGTTTTGCTTGCACTTTTAATCGTCTTTTTTTTTCTTTGTTTTAAATTACACTCTATTATTTTCGTGAATGAAAACTAATCGAATACTTTTAATTATGTGCACCCTTTGATGGTTCAGCTAATACTGAGAGAATATGAAACAAACGGAACATATCGAGTGTGAAACGAGATTGCGACCTCGATTTTCCTCATGAGTATTCCCTTTCTTTACCTCTCGCTTCTAACACACAAACTAACGATACAACCGCGTGAAAAATCGCCATCTAATCAGGGTCTAATGACACACTTAACCACGCACTCGTATTATGTCGTTTTCCATTGGTTTCACTCAAGGATTCACTCCTTTCGGATTCCAAAGGAACACGGGAAAATCATTTTGCCCAGTTGTGTATGTGTCAGATGACAGATTTCTGAAAATGGGGAATTTTTTGTTTCTGCCGACTTCTCTGAACTGAGAAAATAAATTAAACAAAACAATTTGCCTTCTGACTGAATTTGATACGCAGTCCAATGCACTCCGAAATGAAATCTGGAATCGAAAAACACTCCCAAATGCTCACTCCGAACAGGCAATGAAACGTATTTGGGAGTGTTTTCTCTTGTTCGTAGTGCACTCTAAGCACTCTTTTTGTCCAAAACGACATTAGATGAAATAAAAATCTATTACTTTTTATTAAGTTGTCAGAAACTGAACTTCATTTCAAATCAAACAAGGCTACGAAATGTTGCTAAGCTGTAGAACTTTTGACATATGTCACTTTTAGGAACATTTTACCGATTCTGCCATCACACGTGCGGTCGTATTAAGTTTATTTAAAAGTGTTTTGTAAATTCGAAATATGAATAAGAATAAACTTTTTGATGATTCTGAAGATAGCGATAAAGATGTTCAATTTAATACAAACGCGGAATATGCAAAGTCTTATAATAAATTTCGTCAGAAGGAACTTTTGAAAAAGTGTAAGAAATTGAATGTCCTCTGTATTGCATCTTGTAAATATGTTCTTTTAATTTAGATAAAGATCGTGGAGTAGATGTCTCTGATTCCGATTCGTCAAGTGAAAGTGACTCGACTGACGAAGATGATGTTATTGATTCAAAATTTGACAAAGAATTCTTTAAAACACTGTCCTCATTGAAAAGTAAGGATCCAACTATCTACGATAAGAATACGAAATTTTTCGACAGCCTTGTTCAAGAAGGGGAACAGAAGAAGAGGCAGTCAACTAAACCAGTTACGCTAAAAGATTATGAACGAAAAATTATTTTGGAAAATGGGGGGAAATTTGAAGATGGTAACTGATGATGCATGTATGTATTTTATTTAATTAGATTTATTGTACCCGCAAAGTAGATTCTGATGGTGAAGATGAAGAGCAGAACGATAATGGAAGAGCCGCATCACCAACATATGTCGACGAACAAAGGAAATTAAAAGCGGAATTCAAGAAAGTTATGAATGCAGACAATTCTGATGACGAAGAATTCGGTGGCATTTTTAAAAAGAGAGTTAAATCTAAAGAAGAGAAGGTAATTTTTTTATTTGTTTCGGTTCTATGCGTAAGATTTAAGCGCAATGAGCATTCGATAACTGTCGAAGGAGGATTTTTATAGTTGTTCACACTACAGATTAGCTGATCTTCAAATCTTGATAGGCATTATATCCATACTTGAATTGCGTGAATGAAAATTCCGAAAAGCAAATATGCACATACATATGTATGTACTTGTAAAACGCAAAGCGCAAATCTAGACAAAATTACGCAAATATCAAAATCGTGTTGCGCAGCAAACTACAAATCACTTTTTTTTTTCTTTTTTAATGCTTCTATTACAACCATCTAATAGGAGTTAAAAATTAGTCTTAAATTTTTGTTCATTGTTCTTTTTACAGCATGGCCCTTTAGAGTCCAACGTTTCATCTGATTTGTTGCTCTTGCTTTGCACAAGGTCTGCATTCCGAATAGGCCTCTACTATTAGAAAACGGCATTGAAAGCATTTAAAACTCTCCAATAAGTTGTGCCATTAATAGATAGGTGAATATCTAGGTTGTCTGAGATCATACCGACTTCTTTTTTGGTTTTGAACCCATCCATAACGTTTGACTAGACGTCTCCTTGCGTCCAGACTGTTTTGTCCAGTAACTATTGTACGCAGTCCGAGTACATGGAGCTATTGTGTCATCTACAATTTATTTAATTAATTTACAACCCCAGAAGACAAACAATTGTAATATCATTGCCAAGATTACTTACCTTTACAACGCAGTTTCCAAATATCTAATGTTTCGACAAAGAATTGTAATATATTTAGCTCTACACCGCAGTATCGATAAGTATTTATTTTTCTAAAACTCAAATAGTACGAACGAATGCTTTATAGTCTACTTAAGAATCAATCTACAACTCATTTAGGATACTTAAGGATTTATTTAAAAAAACACGAAGGCGTATCGAACACCGAAATAGATTTTACATTAACAATTTACACTTAGCATTATATCCATACTTGAATGATAAACAACACGGTATTTAGGAATGCTTTTGGCAATAACAACAACCCAGTTTCTTGGTAAAGGAAATCTTTTGTATATACATAGGTCGTAATGACATTAAATATGTAGTCTACTTTAATTTCCCTTTTAGCTATAACTTGGCACCTCTACTATTCTCTTGTTGGAGTCGTATGACACGCATATACCTTTGTGTGTAGTTCAGACGATGTTAGAGCAAGTATCATTGCAGGAGTTTCTATGGGGATAGTCCTCACACGAGCTTTTGTGAGTATATTCTCGTTTGTGGCTTCAGTTACAGAGTTACAGCTGATCACTACACCAGATTACTCTATGTAAGGATGCCCTATGTGTATAATCCAGTGGATTGTATCACGTTTAAGTCCGTATCTTATGCGAACAATGTCAGTGAATGGATAGAAAACCGTGAATTCTATATATTTTTCTGATGTTTTTGTTATCTAGGATAAAGTTAATGTATTATATGCATTTTTCTGAAATTTGCAGTTGTACCTAATTTAGCTTCGAGGCCTCGATTATCTAAAACAATTTTTTTATATTGAATCTGCAGCTCTTGGTATTCAATGTATAAATAAAATATATATATACAAAATTTTGCGCAACAGGGTCATGTAGACCCTAAATTCGAGTGTTTTACTTTTTCCACGAATGGAATGCACCGACTGTTTTATGGTGACCTAAGAGCCAAAAATAATTTTTTTCACGACAGTTATACTTTTGAATGGTTGTCAGACATTTATTTTTAATGTTGTTGTAGGAGCAGCAATGAGCGCCGTGGCTCAAGTGGTTAATGCGGAGCAATATCTTCCAACTCTAGCGAGCGTCTGACAAACATCCGAGAGCATTAAAAACAGTAGGTCCCTTCTATCCGTGTAAAGAATATAACACGCACAACACGAATGGTTGTGAGAAGTTAGGCGATGAGTCCCATGGACCTGTCGCGCCAAATATTTATTTTACTTGCACCTATATACATATAGGGTAAGTATTGGTTTCGTGAAAAATTTTGAACTTGAGATTTTAATCAAACATGATGGAGAAGTCTAAAAAAGTGGGACCGACAATTCCGTCTGTCTGTCTGAATATCTGTCTGTCTGTCGGTCTGTCTGTCTATTCGACTGCAGCCTAAACGGCTGGACGGATTTGCTTTAAACTTCATATCTGGGGTCTGTGGGACAATCCTTAGAGGCGAAATTGGAATTTCCATGCTAACCTCATAAGGGTACTTTAGTTAATGCCGATTTCTCTAAAAGTGGATTTACTCGAAAATGGCTCTAACGATTTTGATAAAAATTAATACGTGAGTTTTTGGCTATATGCTAACGGATGGATGGGTCCGTTGTTCTAATGCTGTCTCGTTCATTTGCAAGTGCAGTTGGATTACAGTTGTTGGCACTGTTTTGTGAACGATTTTCTCACCTATGTGGACGTTTGTTGACTGTTGTAAACTGGTAAATATTATCTGTAAAGGTTTTGAAACTGGTCCAATCAGCTTTCTTTAATTTGAAACTTTTTTTTTTTTCGAGACATGGAATTCGCAGTCGCTGTTGATTGTTACGGTAATTGAGTTTAGTGGTATGTTTCTATTCGATGCGATGCTGGCAAGGCTGCGCTCGCAAGGATGACGTCGGGAGAGTTTTGGCTGCTGTCCTTGGGACTGGTTGAGAATATCAAAGTGTGAACTTTTTTTAGTTTTAATGGTTTTATTAGTTTGTAAAAAGTCTTAATACTAATTACAGCATACTTACTTTACTTAACGGGCTCCCGACCCGTGAAAAGTCTCTGTCTGAGATACGGCAGCCTTCCACTCTCTTCGATCCCGGGCACGCTGCTTCCAGTTGTCTAGACCAAGCGCTCTGGCGTCCGCGATAGCTTGATCCTTAAAATGGAGGTTCGGTCTTCCTTGTCGTCTCGAACCTGGGGGTTGTGATTCGAAGATCTTCTTTACTGGAGCATTATTGTCCATTCGCTCGATATGGCCGAGCCAATGTCCAATGGCTTTTTGGACTACATCCACATCTTGGTACAGCTCATAGAGTTCGCGGTTGTATCTTCTCCTCCATTCGCCCTCCTGGCATACGGGACCGAATATCCGACGAAGAATTTTTCTTTCCAAAGTGTTCAATATTTGCTCTGCTTTCCTGCTTCTCGTCCAACACTCGGCTCCATACAGCAGAACTGGCAGGATCAAAGTTTTGTAGAGCAAACATTTCCTCTTCCGAGTTAGGAGTTTTGACCCCATTTGTTTCGCCAAACCGAAGTAGCAGCGATTTCCTAGGGTAAGTCTTCGTCGAATCTCCACTAAGTTGTCATTCGTGGAGTTGATGTTTACTCCGAGGTAGGTAAACTCCTTAACCACTTCGAAGTTTCTGTTGCCAACAGTGACGTTTTGTCCTAGGCGGTGGACAGATGCTTCTTTGTTTGTTGACAACATGTACTTGGTTTTGTCGTCATTCACTTCAAGACCAAATCGTTTCGCCTGTTCTTCAATTGCCGTAAAAGCCTCTTAACACGGCGCGCTGAGAGCGAAAATGATGTTGATTTCGTCTGCGTATCCCAGCAGCTGGACAGATTTGTTAAAGATAGTGCCTTCCGTGTTTACACCTACCCTGCGTACTATCTGTTCCATCACAAGATTGAAGAAGTCACATGATAGCGCATTTCCTTGCCGAAATCCGGTGCATGTTTGGAATAGTTCAGAGGAACTGTTTCCGAATTGCACGTTGCACCGCGTGTTTTCCAGCGTCACGCAGCACAGCTGGATCAGTTTAGCCAGGATCCCGAATTCGGCCATCGCCTTGTAGAGCTCAAGACGATGAATGCTATCATATGCGGCTTTAAAGTCGATGAAGAGATGGTGAGTCTCGACTTGAAATTCGTTGGTCTTTTCTAGAATTTGCCTTAGTGTGAAAATTTGGTCGATCGTCGATCTGCCGGGCCGGAAGCCACACTGGTATGTGCCGATTAGTGTGCTGCAGAAAGGCTTCAGACGCTCAAACAGTACGTTGGTTAGGATCTTATATGCGACATTAAGCAGGGATATGCCTCGGTAGTTCTTACAAGCCATAGGATCGCCTTTCTTGAAGATGGAGGGGGGATGGATTCTTCATCACTGGATGCGGGTTCTCTTCTTGCCCTATCACTCTCTCTACCTGATGCCTATTAAGTAGCTGCTGGAAATGCTTCTTAAACACATCTACTATTCCCTGTGCTTCGGTGACTAGGTTTCCTTCACTGTTTCGAAGAGCCTGCGTTCCGGGCTTGAAGCCAGCTGCCAGTGGCTTGGCTATCCTAAAAAACATCCGGATATTGTTCCTATCGCGGGACTGTTCGATATCCTTGAGCTTCTTCTGACTCGATACTCTTCTCTCGCTGGCCTTGTTTTGCGCTGCAGCGCTTGGATGTGTGCATTTTCTGTCACCTTTTTCCGATGCATGCATTCATCATCATACCAAGGACTCTTTTTGGGTGGTGGCTGGTGGCTGGTAGCCTATGGTGGTCTCTGCTACCCCTTTGATGATGTCGCGATACTGGTTCTCTCTCTCACTCAGGCGCTCTCTATAGGCTCTGGCTACTCCAGTCGTGCTAAGGCTTCCAACGTTGAATTTCTTTTTCTGGGCGGCTTGCAGCTTCTTCTCGTTGGATAGTCGAGCTCTGAATTTAGCTGCAACAAGAAAATGGTCAGAGTCGACGTTTGCCCCTCAACGTCTGCACATTCAGAATGTTGGATGCGTGCCTCGTATATATTAGCACGTGGTCGATTTGGTTAGCGGTTCGACCATCTGGAGAGCGCCAGGTTGCTGTGTGGATTCGTAGTCTTGGAAACCTAGGGCTACTTATCACCGTATTACGAGCTGCTGCAAAATCGATTAGCCGGAAGCCGTTGTCTGTTGTCGTGTCGTGGAGGCTGTGCTTTCCAACTAATCCGCCGAAGATGTTTTCCTTACCGATTTTGGTATTGAAGTCCCCGATTATTATTTTGATATCATACTCTGGACAGGCTCCGTAGGCTCCGTCCAGGAGGTCATAAAACTCCTCCTTGATAGAGTCTTCAGCTTCGTCGGTAGGGGCGTGTGCACATATTATGCTCATGTTTTGGAATGTAGCCTTAATGCGGATCACAGATCGGCCAGGCGATCACTGATCGGCTTAAAGTCAATTATCATTGAGCGTAGCCGATTTCTCACGACGAATCCGCATCCTATCATGTGCAATCTTTTGTGACAGCTGTAATAAATGTCGCAATTTTTCCGTTTTTGCATACCTGATCCTATCCATCGTATCTCCTGGATCGCGGTAATATCTGCCTTGTACCGCGTGAGGACAGATTCAAGTTTTTCTAATTTTACTAATTACAGCATACATATTTAAATAATATTGTTTTTTAATAGGAAATCTAGTCTAGATTTAAATACATCTAGGCTTAAAAGATTCTTAATGTCATTTGGTAATAGACAGTCTGAAAAATAAATTTGTGGTTTAGCAATGAAAGAAAATCACAGGTGTTTATTGCAATATACAAGAGCAGACTGGCAACTTAATAGAGGCAGAAAAAAACTTCATTGGAAAAAGGTTTGACATTCTTGTATTTTCTGAAACACAGGTGGGGTGTGCATTTATGTCAGAAAGAACTTTGAAGTAAAACTTATTAAAAAAAATTGTTCTACGCACGCAAATCTACTTGCTTGTGGTAAAAATTACCAACAACAACCAATCAATCCATCTGGCTGGAGTATATACGTCACCTAATTCATCGGAGCGAGTTTTTATACCCTATCCTAAGGGTATATTAAGTTTGACACATAGTTTGTAACATAGAGAAATAATCGAGATAGACCCTATAAAGTATATATATTCGTGATCAGCATCAATAGCGAAATCGATTGAGCGATGACCGTCCGTCCTTCCGTATGTCACCGCTTTTTGGGCCTTAAATTTTGAGCTAGGACGATGAAATTTCATATCTGGGCTTCTGAAAAAAAGATACAGTACAAGTGTAAAAATTTTTGAAATCCGCCCACTGCCACGCCCACTTTTTCATAACTTAATTAAATTATATGGAACCGAAAAATTTTGTTAAGACCAAATATTTAGGCATTCAGACTCCCTACAATCCACTCATACAAAAGTTTTGGCCACGCCCACTTTTTGGGGGCGTTTTAATCATAAAACCGATTTTTGGGCCTTAAATTTTTAACTAGGACGCTGAAATTTCACAGTAGAAGTGTAAATTTTTTTTACATCCGCCCACTGCCACGCCTACTTTTTTATAACTTCACTAAATTATATAAAACCGAAAAATTTTGTTAAGTCTAAATATTTAGGTATTCAGATTTCCTACAATTCACCCATAGAACAGTTTTGGCCACGCCCACTTTTTGGGGTCGTTTTCATCAAAAAACCGATTTTCATGAAATTTCACATGTAACATCCTCAAACGTTCGACGTTATAGCCATATTTGAGTACCAAATGCAATTTGGGCATGAGCACTTTATAGAAACGAGGATAGGGTATCATACGATCCGTTCCAGACGGATTGTAGCTTTTCTGTATGTTTTGTAATGCGTTTAAGGAGTGGTTAGAGGAACTAGTGTTTTCAGAGATGCAATTTATTCTAGCAGATGATACAAACATTGACTGGTTTGATGAATCGAACACATATAGCAGAGAAATGAAAATCACAAGCACGAAGAGCAATAAACACTAATATTAGAGGTAACATTGAAAGAGCCACAGACTAAAAAGCCATGTGGAGGAAAAGAAAACAAGACAATCAATAAGGGATATTTACTTTAACGGTACATACATAAAACGGGATGTAAATATCGCTAACGAATTCAATAATTTTTTTGTAAGTAGTGTCTTGGAGATCAACCAATCGACTCCGTACACACAGTTTACCCAGAGTGCAGAAATAACAAACACAGTATTTCATTTTGAACCTGTCAGCGAGCAAAGCATTATTCAGGTGATACGATCGATTAATCAAAAGAAAGATTTCAATTACATCAGCGCAAAAAGGGTCCTGGCCGCAGAGGAGATAATCGGACCCGTCCTCGAGCGAGTGATAAATCTATCTTTAAGCAGTGGATCGTTTCCCGAGTCCTGGAAGGAATGAGTTATTACACCCATCGAAAAAGTTATAGGAACTGACAAATGCGAAAACTTTCGGCCAATAAACGCGCTACCAGTGTATGAGAAGATTTTGGAAAAGATTGTTCAAAATCAGCTTGGGACCTATTTCGAATATAATAACCTGTTTCTCGAAAACCAATCGGGATTTCGTAAAAAACACTCATGCGAAACAGCGCTTAATAGCGTCTTGATATCTTGGAAAGAGGAGCTTGCAGCGAAAAATGATGTGGTGGCTGTCTTTCTGGACTTCAAAAGAGCGTTCGAAACGATCGAGAGGAGTATTCTTGTGTCAAAACTTTATAGATACGGCGTTATAGGCAAAGAACTTAATTAGTTTAACTCGTTTTTAAATAGAAGATATCAGAGAACAATAATTAATGGAGTATGATCTAGAAGTCTGGAAACAACCCAAGGAGTGCCCCAGGGATCAATTCTGGGTGCACTTCTTTTCATAATATATATTAACGACATAAATCAACAGCTTAAGTACACTCAAGTAGCTCTATTTGCTGATGATTCTCTTTTATTTATATCTGGAAAAAACTTGGATGAATGTTAACAACGAATGCAAGAGGACTTACATAGATTAAGTATATGGCTAAGGCTAAACAAACTTAAATTAAATGTCAGCAAAACTAAATATATGGTTCTTAAACACGAAGTTCATATAAATATTACTATAGAGAATGAAATAATTGAACAAGTCAAAAATATTAAATATCTAGAAGTAGTTATTGACTCGAAATTAATCTTCAGCCCTCATGTAGAACACATTGTGAAGAAAATAGCAAAAAAAGTAGATTTCTTTGGTAGAATTAGAAGTAAGATCTCTACAATGAATGCAATACACATTTGTAATGTTATGATAAAACCTCACTTGAATACTGCTCATCAATTTTGTATCTTTCACGTGACACCATGAATAACTGCAGTGCTTGCAAAATAGGGCCATGCGAATAATTTTAAAATGTAACATTTATACACCAATTACAATGATGCTGGATACGCTAATGTGGTTAAATGTAAAGCAAAGAATAATGTTTAATGTTTTAATTTTTACTTTCAAAATTAAATATGTCCTTTTACCTTATTACTTAAAGAAATATCTAAGTATGTAAGGGACTCACAATCTTATAACTTAGAAAGCGGCGATGACTTCAGGATGCCCGCTTATCGGGAAGCTGTTACACAACAGCATTGTATATAAAGGATGTTAATTTTATAATTCACTACCAATAAACATAAAAAGCGAATGTAACTTGCAAGGATTCAAAATGTTAATAGCTAATTATATAAGATGCACTTTCCCACATATATAATAGCATTGAATGCTAAAGATGAATTTAACACATTAGGTTAAGTTTAAATTTGTATAATTTTGTATTTTTGATATTGAATGGCAATTTCTGCTAAATAAATGAAATCAATCTTGAACTGCAGTTCGACGATCTTCCTTGGAAGACCATTGCAGTGTATTTGCAACACATTGAGTTCAGTTGGTTTCTGCGGCATTCTAATCGGGGCTCTCTCACATACATATATTCCACTACACTTCAACTAAAACAAGAATTCCTATCGCCATGATTTCCGTCTGAAAAATAGTAGGGAATACTTCTTTGCGCACCGCTGATGCGTCATGGAACCTTTTAATGCAAGACTTCGCTATGTTTGGGTTGGGTTAAAAATTCAGTTAAAATGTTTTTTATTCTTGAAAACCTCTATTGTTTCATATTTTATATTTCAAGGACAAAGAAGAAGCAGATTTTACCAAATGGCTTGCTGGAAAAAAAGGTGACGTAGAAGACGATGTAAAAAAGACTCTGGGTCCGCTAAAGAACTACTGGTCCAATTCCAAGCTACCACAAAGTGAAAAATTCCTTAGAGACTACGTTCTTAATCAAGGGTAAAAATTAACAATTGTAACTCATTATAATTAACATTAATTTGTATATATACGTTTGTATTATACTCCCTTTTTAGATATGCAGAAACAAATTTCGCAGACATTCCTACTTATGAGGAAATCGTTGGGGAAGACAATATGCTTTCAGAAGACGAGGTGGAACTTGAAAAACAAGAAGAATTTGAGTACAAGTACAACTTTCGTTTTGAGGAACCTGACTCGGAGTTCATCAAACGCTATCCACGTACGATTGAGCAGTCTGTAAGAAAACAGGATGACAAAAGAAAACAGAAGAGACAAGAAACGAAAGAAAGAAAAGAAAATGAAAAACAACAGAAAATGCAAGAACTTGAAATGGTCAAGGCAATGAAAAGAAAAGAAATTGAAGAGAAGATTCAGAAACTAAAAGAAGTCACGGGAAACAATGAAGTAGGTTTTAAAGACGATGAGCTGGAAGATGAGTTTGATCCGGATGCACACGATAGACGAATGCAGGAACTGTTCAATGACGATTACTATGAGGTAGACGAAGGAGAAGAGAAACCTGAATGTCCAGATATTGATGAACTTAAGGTAGAAGATTGGGATAACTATGACCCAGCAAAGGTCTATGACGAGGGTGACTATGATCCACACTGCGAAGACGATGATTTCAATATGGACTGTGACTACGATCCGAATTCAAAGGAAACTATGCAAAAGGAAATAATTGAGAGTACTCGAGAAAAGCGAAAAAAAAGACGAAGAAATCGTTTTATGGAGGTTATCAAGGCAGAAAAACCTGCATTCAATCCGGACGATGAAAGGACATACGGAGAATATATCGATGAATACTATAAGTTGGATTGTGAAGATATGATTGGTGACTTGCCGTGTAGGTTCAAGTATACTGAGACTACACCAAACGATTTTGGATTGACTATTGAAGAGGTAAGTTTGTTTTTTTTTGTTCCACTAGCAAAATATATATATATATTTTTTTTTTTAATCCTTTATTTAAACAAAAACTTAAAATAGTACAATTTCAATTACATACTACATTTTTAATGACCTTTTTAGTTAGTGTTAGAAATAGCCTAGTACAATCTGTTGTCAAATGACAAGAGGCGAAAGTACCTATCTGATAGAATAAAGAAAAAAAAAAAAACATTGGAATAATAATAAATGGAAACAAGTACTTTAAAATATGAAAGCCATTATGTAATTATATTTATATAACTCAACAAATTATCTATTTCAGAGTAGTTGAATGAGAAAAACCATTTTTTTACATTGTTTAAAAATACAGTTTTCACTCTCTCACACCTAAGGTTTTCAGGTAATGAATTAAACAAGCGAGGTGCAGTAACATTATAAAAACGTGAAAAGTGTGTTTTATGGATTGTTGGTACGGTTGTGAAGTTTCTGGTGTTGATTCTTAAGTTATAATTTTCATGGACTCTAATATCATAGTAGCCGCAATTTTGAAAAAAATATTTTGAGAACTTTGTAACAATACAGATGCCTTAGAGGAAGAACAATTCAAAACTGGATGTTAGGCGATTAACTTTAAACATAATTCTAATTGCATGTTTTTGTTTAATTAATAAAGGCTCTATTTTATTAAAATATGCTCCTCCCCAACAAGAAATTCCATACTGAAGCTTTGATTTTAATAGACCATTATAGACTAACTTTAAGATTGGTAGATTGCAGTAAAGACTGAGATGGTAAAGTTGACTAACAATTCTGTTTAGATATTATTTCAAGTAGCAAGTATGGGCCATCAAATTTAGTTTATGGTCAAGTATGATACCTAGGTATTTAAAATTGTCGACACGTTCCATTTTAAAGCAGTTGACACTACAGCTTACATTATTATTAAATATTATTGTATCTGACAAACAATATCGCAAGCAACTTGGTGAGTGATAATATAAAGGCAAGTCTTCACAAATTTTACCCTTGATATTAAATACCATAAACTTCGTTTTGTTACTAATGATCAATTCGTGTTCATTGAACCATCTCCGTAATATGTCTAGATCATTATTGACATCCGAAAATAAATCAAGATAGTAGTTCTATTTTAATACGAAAGAGCTGTATCGTGAGCAAAAGCTGTTATTTTTCCCTTAAAAGGTTGGATGAATAACGAGTTAACATATATCAGAAACAAGGTCGGACCCAAGACAGAACCTTGTGGTACACCTATATTGATATATTTTTCCGAACTCAACATACTATTGACTTTTACTACTTGCTTGCGGTTTCTTAAATAAGAAGCGAACCAGTCATGAAAAAAGCCTCTGAAACCCGCGTTAAATAGTTTATTTAATAATATAGTATGGTTCACCATGTCAAAAGCCTTAGTAATGTCAATAAATAATGTAGAAGGAATTTGAGAAGAATTCAGACTATTATATATTTCCCCAGTTAATTTTAGCAACGCACTTTCAGTAGATCTACCTATTCTAAAGCCAAACTGAGAATCATTAAAAAAATGAGTTCTATCTAAAAAGGATAAAACTCTAGTTTTTATACCTTTTTCAAAAACCTTTTAGAAAACTGATAATAGCGAAATAGGACGATAATTATTTAATATCATAAATTTTTGTGAAGTGGTATAACTACCGCTGTCTTTAGAGATTCTGGAAAAACTCCTTGTTGTACACAATAGTTAAAAATAAAACATAAAACATCAGAAATATGAAAAGAATTTTTTTTCAATAGGAAACTTGGGATGTTATCATAAGACGAAGAATTAGAAGTTTTTAGTGATGTTATAATTTTATGAAATTTTAAATGAAGTAAACTCTTCAAAGAAAAAGCTGTCTTGTTGATGATTTGGTTGACTTATACACCGTAGAGGATATTAATTAATGTGTCCTGGAAGCTCTCCAGAGGATGGAACTATAGCCAGGAAAATGAGTGTCGGTGAGAGCTTTCTCGGTCCCAGTCGTTGAGACTTCTTGTGTTTTTAGCTCGTCGTAACGTTTTTAAAGAAAATTTGGAACCTTAGATCACCAACGCAGGTGCCTAAGCGGCGGGATAGGAATAGGAATATACTTTAACTTTGACAATGTTGCTCATGGCAGCTTTCCAGTCAAATTTTTTGGGTTCCAATAGAATTTTATATTGGTCGTCGGCCGTGGCTTAGTGGTTAGTGCTTTAGACTACTAAGCTGGAGGTCCGAGGTACGAATCCCAAACAACACCAAAAAGTTTTTCACGGCCCTACATCATGCTAGTATCTGACAAACATCCGATAATAAAACAGTCATTCAAAAGCTTTCCATAAACGGCATAAATAGTGTGCCCCTTACATTCGCGTGAAGAATATTACACGTAAAATACGAATGATTGTGAAAAGCTAGGGATGGGGTGCTATATTTGTAAAATAGAAGTATGTAGGTGTTTATATTTCTTAGTATTCTATTGGGCGATGTCCTTTTTAGATGCTTGAGAAACATTTCGTGTATATGTTGTAACATCCGACTCTTCTAAGTATTTTATTTACATAAAATATGTATTTCAGATACTTTTGGCGAAGAATAAAGAACTGAATCAATGGGCTAGTTTAAAGAAGACTGTACAAATTCGCCCCGATGTTGTTGAGAAGAAAGAGCAAAAGTTATACAAAATGAAGGCGAGCAATGAGTTCTTAAAACGAAAAATATTTAAGAGTCTCTATGGGGAAGAGTAAGTGCATATGCATATATGTATACCTATTTTTTTATATGTAAAATACTCATTTTATGGTTAATTTTCGTCTAGATCTGACGATGAAACTGCAGACAGTCAACCAACTTCTTTAGTGAATCAATCGCAATCATCAAATCAGGACAATACGAAGAAACGGAAGTTAATCGAAACAATAACATCCCCGCAGCTCGAAAGGTCTGAAAAGAGTGAAATGAATATTGAAGTCGAGGCAGGTCCTAAGGCTGAAATAGTTCATTCCTCCTCGACGGAGAGCGCAAAAAAGAAGAAGAAAAAGAAGAAAAATAAAACTGCAAATGGAGGTTCAAGTCAAGGTCAAGTTATAATCAAAGCAGAAACAAAACATAAGATATACCCATTGAAATCAAAATCTTTAGTCACGAATCCATTTAGCAATAAGAAAAATGCGTTCATGGAAAGAAAACTAAATAAAAATATTAAGGGTCCTTTTGGTAGTGGAAGTAAAAATAATTTCAACAAAATGAAACCAAATCACCAAACAAACGGCGATAATAGTACGTCGCAAATCACAGACGACCGTCTTAAAGCTTATGGAATTAATCCGAAAAAGTTTCACAAAAAGCAAAAGTATGGTAATAAGCCATCGTAAGAGTGGTAAACTAATATGTATTTTATTCATGTAGAATTATAACTTTTGTTTTTGTATTTGAAAACTATTTTATATAAGAAAGTAAACAGAAGATGGTACATAAAACAAATATTTTTAATTTGTTCATCTTTCCAATTGAAAGCTCCAATTGAAAAGACTGTAGAGGGAATAGTATAGACATTGCAGTTCACCTGGATTAACGATAAATATACTTTTAGCGTAAATACAAGTTCAATTACTATAAATCATGTACTTTAAACATGGAAGGGACTCCCATTCGTGCGAAAAACATAACAACGGGAATGGTTGTGAGAAGCTAGGCCCGTCCCTTACGGACTTGTCTCGTCAAATGTTTGTACTTTTTCGTATTTGTGTTACCACTTAATTCTCACGAATGAAATAGTAAGCTATGAAATGCCCACCCTAAATTTGATGGCATACTATAGGCGGTTTTCTTTTTTAGTTCAGAACAGAGCTCTGAACAGAGCCTGAACATGTCGGGGGCGCTCTGAACGCTCTGATTTATTTAAGAAACACGATTGAGCAGTACCTATCATATAACTGCAAAATTAATCGAAGATTCATGCTTTTTTTTCTTCTTAAACACTGAAATAGCGTTTATACACAAATAAAGTATTTATTTAATTATTAACTGCTAATAATTAATTAAAAACAAAGCCTCGAACTCCATTTCAATTGTTTTCGATTTTGTTTTTTCATTGCTTTACCCGCTGTTAAAAGTCAAATTCATCATGCTCGGGTTTTGCTCAGGATGTTCAATCAATTCATGCTGAGCTGATAGAGCGCGCTCTGAGCACGCTCTGAACAATAAAAAAACACGAATTGAGTGCTCTGAACTAAAAAAGAAACAAACATTTTTTTGACAACTCAGGCTCTGCTCTGAAATAAAAAAGAAAAACGACTTATATTTCTTTCTCTCTATGAAAAATGACAGATGGCAGGCTATGAAATATTGCTCATGTGCTCATGGAGGTACGGTGTAATACGTTAGTGCCTAAAATTCTGAACGTGCCCAACTTCAACATGGATCACCGATCTTCGTGTAAGTTATGTAGAAAATCTATAAAATGTGATAATTGTGTAATTAAAGGTGTGTATTAATTAGAAATGTACTAGTTTCTTTGACATTTCAAAAACAATGATCCATGACTTTAAGCCTATTTTTTAATTTTTAGGTTAGATTTTTTTCTATGTTTTTTTTTTTTAAATTTATTTAAATGTGGGAGATGCCGAGCAATTTTTGAAATTTTTTTGATTTTGATAATTTAGATGATAATGAGGATTTTTTTCGAGGTACCTGTGCTTCAGGTGCTGTTTGAAATCGACCATCAATTCTTGAAGAATCGGAAGATGAAGAAATTATATTTCCTTAGGAGAGATGCAAAGGAGCAATCCGAAATAGTTCCACACCAATAATTCCTTCCGTAATATTCCAGATGAGCCAAGAGCAATGGATGCAGCTTTTACGCCTACGGTAAGGAAACCCTTTGACGTTTTCTTGACTTACCTTGATGACACGTTGTTTTAGGAGTATGCAAGGACCTGACACAAGCTACCTACCTCCTTTTTGAAAGAACTTGAATACAAATTCCAAAGAGGTCAAAAAGTGGTGGGGTGTAAGCATTGTCGCCGCATTGTTAGGATTCCCGAGACTAAGAATGGGATGAGAAACAAGAACCAGATGCCCTTTGATCACCTCAGGAATCACTTGAAGGTTGTGGATGAAAACGAAGTCACCTATTTGGCAAAGAATCAGAACCCAAAGTTTCCGTTATGAGAGATCATTTGAGGTCAGCATTGCTGAACATATGATTCCTTTTGAAGGCAACGTACTCATGAGGCAGATTGTAGGAAGTAAGTCCAACCCTGTAGGTTTAAAGAATTTCGTAGTAACGACGACCTTTGGTTTGCTATTGGATTTTATGCTCTACGAGGTAAAGGGAAGAAACATAATTCATGTCCCGTATCCTGAGAGGCTTGTAGTGGCAAAGTAGTGCTTGTTGACTCTGCCAGAAAGAAAAGATTCTTACACTATAAAGCTTCGGAGAAAAGCACGATCATTACCTCCTGTTCCCACAAGGACTTCAATGCACATGACAGAAATGACGAAAAATGAAAAACAGTTTGTGCGAATACTGCACTGCGAAGATTGCATAAATCGGGCTTACATGTTAGATGTGCTAGAAACCCATTTAACCATCTGAATTAAATAAAAATAGTGCTTACATTTAGCAAACAAATAAAATACTTATATTTCGGTTTGGAAAAACATTTTATTTACAGACGAAAGGAAATTTAAAATTTTTAAAAGCCACACAAATCAAAATATTTGTAGAAAAAGAACAAAGAATTAAGTGAACAAATTACTAGGAGCACAGTAAAGCATGGGGTGGTTGAGTGATAGTGTGGGGGTGTATGGCAGCATCTGGGGTAGAGAATCTTGTCTTTATTGAAAGTACAATGACTATCTAAACATGCTAAAGAATAACATGCAACCGAGCGTAGGCAAATAAAGTATGCTTAGGAATGCAGTCTTTGAACCAAACAATGATCCTAACCTTACCTCGCGGCTTGTTAAGGAATTATTTTTTTTATAGAACTCCAAACAGCTTTATCGCCTTCCCCAATTATCAGACCTTAGTCCCATAGAATAATTATGGGATCATATGGACGGAGAAATTCGCGAAAGGGCTAATTAAAAGCAATGAGACTTTAATTGAAGAATGGTCCTAAATATCCTCCGATGTTACGAGAGAACATTATATGTTCATGCTACGTAGACCTAAAAAAGTTATAAAGTCTAAAGATGATCAAACAAAACATTGAGTTTTTATTGTGATATTATTTTTATGAATTCTCTAAAGATATTGTTAATGTTTACTTACTTTTGACGCGTAAAATATGGAGTAAGGTTAATTGTTATTAAAAAAAAAAGTATTAGTTTTATTTTAATTTTGTATAAAGTTTTTGTTTTGAATCATTGAAATCTAATTTTTATTAATTTTTTTTGTTTAAATTGCAAAGTACATCAGAAATCATGACGCTCATAGTATGTATGGCGGTAGAGGTTAAGTAAATACCGATTTTAATGGAACAGAACACATTGATCACAGCGACAGCCACGGTAACTTCATTGTTAGGTCTAATCCTAAATTGGCCGTTGCTGTCCAAATGCAACCAACTTTGCGTCGAAATTTTCAATCATACCAACATGAGAGCATTTGAGATTTCACAGCATCTTTTTATTTGCCTCTGCTGTTGAAGTTGATGTGTCAATGTGTTTCTACTATAAGGCCTACTGTCCACGACAATGTCATTTGCAGGTCTTGCATCAAGCTGTAAATGACGGCAAGCGTATTTTTTACTTAAGCACTGTCCCCGAAACGTCACAAGCTTCATCCAAGCTACAAATATACGTCATTTCTTCAAAGTTTAGCATTTTTACATTAGAAGCCGCCATTAAAACAAAAAAAAGTAACGTTCATGCGTCTTGCAATACGTTTAAGTAATGACCAGGTGCAGCTCAGGCTGCATGAGAATTGCTTGCGACTACGCAAATGCGACTTTGCCACTCCATGGACAGATCTTCATTTGTTTATATGCAAGCTTCAAGCAAGCATATAAGCTGGAAATGACGATATCGTGCGTATGAAGTGAAGCTACGTGGACAGTAGGCATTAGTTAAATTTCACTCACAGTTTCTTCGCAAATTCAAAATGGAGACAATTGTTTGCATTTTTCTTGATTTATTTTTAGCTTCAGCATTAATTTTTTTTATAACAGACTTTACCTTACATTTGTTTGAGGCGATTAGAAAAATGGATACGTAAAACTTGTCTTTCGATTAGCACAATTGCTGACACAAATGAAATAAAATTAATCCATTAAATTCCATAATTGAATCCAATTTATTTTTCGGCATATCAGAAGCATTGCACAAGATAACTTATAATTGGTCATCGTTACAAACATTCCCTACGGAACCGAACGATTTCACAGTGTCAACAACGTCTGTATGTTTATCATACAGAAAAGCTACGGTCCGATTGTTTGATACCCTATCCTTCTTCCTTTCCAATCAGCCCTAACAGAGTGGGTTTTTAATGAAAACGCCCAAAAATTTTCGATTTCAGTAAGATAGTGAAGTTATGGAAAAAGGCGCGTGGCGGATTTGGAAACTTTTTACATTTTTCATCAAAAAATCGATTTTGGTGATATTTTGTATGTAACATCCTCAAACGTTCGAAGTTATCGTAGTGAAAGAATGCAGTTTGGGTATTATACCATCTGTTCCCGGGGGATTGTAGCTTTCCTATATGTTTTTAATTTTAATTTAAAATGTTTTCATACGCTATTTGCTGTCGATATTTTAATGAGGACTTTATACATATAGCTAGACAGTCTACTCTAAGTCTACGAATTGAAATAACTTAATTTGTTAATAATTCATGTTTTCAAAATTTACCATAGATTGTACAAAGACCATTCCGTATCCTCATTCAGTTTGGTTATATGTTATCGAGATTTATAATGTATTACATTATTTTGGGCGTGGAAGTATTTTTCTCCTTTTTAAAAGTAAGTCGTGGTGTTATAATGACTCCGAGATATTTGTAATCGTATCTTTAATTCTTCTCTTTGCCAAATTAATCTTTCATCCCCTGCGTATTGCCCAAAATCATTCTGGAAACCATTATTTTGGTTTCATTGGTGTTCACTTGTTAAGTTTTGACAAAAACTTCCAGGTAACCATCCCTTCCAGGTCACTCTGGGAGGAAGATGTTTTTGTAGAACGGGTCTACTTCGATATATAGAAAACAAAAATCTCGAAAAAAAGACTTACGTATTTTGCACCTTTATGCTGTACGATTATAAAAAGCAATATGTAGTCCGAAAAAATACATATGTAGGTGTGAAAATCCTTCGATTCTCTTATACATGAGGCTTAGTTCAGTTGGCGTGACACTCCGCTTTTTTGAGGGCACTACCACGATAACTTTTAACGGAACTTTCATTGAAAAAATGTTTTTTTTTTTTTAACGTCCCTATATTATATATGAGTGAATTGGGACACATAAGAATTGTGTCCCAATAATTTTTTTTCCATTTCTGGTCAAAATATGAAAATATTAGAATTTTAAAAAGTGATCGTGGCCGTTTCTAGATTTCCGCAAAACGTGCAAACTAACTCACATATGAAATTTTATCAAAGTCCTTGGAGCCGTTTTCGAAAAAATGCATTTTGACTTCTCTATAATGGTAATGTCCAAATTCATCAAAATCTTGAGATCGAAAATCTGCACGAATCCCAATACTTGCCCTATATTATGGGTGCAAGTAAAAATTTAGAATAAAAAAGATATCGAATAGTACAAAATCTAGAAAAAAAAATCTGGAAATAATATCAATTTTTGAGACAATGGTAACAATTCGTGCGCAGGGACATAAGTCCACAATTGAGTAATGGACTTAAGTAATCCCACCCTATCGGGACATAAGGTCAGGATTTTGTTTGTCTAAAAGACGATGTACATATGTCCACAATTTTTGGAAAGACAATCAATCAAAATTACTTCACCTCTCGGTCCACTTTCAATCAATTTAATAAACGAGTATTGTGGAAGATAAACCGATTCAATTTTATACCGACGACGCACAGTGGAACGACCCAAAGAAATAAATAAAATAAAGTGCACGACTGGGTCGTACGTACTTGCACCTTATTTTATAGACACTGAAATTCAAAGTTTATGTATGGTGTTCAACTGAATTATAGAAAACTTCAAGGACTATTAAATTCGTTTTAACAAATTTTTCGATTTCTAGCAAAAAATTTGAAAAAAGGTACATTTTTGAAAATTGGGCGTGGCAGTTCCAATAGTTGGTACGTCATATTTTTGCCTTTGTCATACCCACCTCAGATATTAATTTTAAGCTCAGTCGCTGAAGAAATAGCCGAGAAACAGCCAATTTCTAAAATTACCGTTATACGTCTTTTTCGCGCAAAACGTGGTACGCCACCTAATAGCATATACCCAAATTAACTCACATATGTAATTTTTATCAAATCGTTAGAGCCGTTTTCGAGAAAATCCATTTTTGTGAAATCGGCCTTAAGTAAAGTACCCTTAATTTTGAGGTTAGAACGAAAGTTCCAATTTCGCCTCTAGGGATTATCCCACAGACCCCAGATATGAAGTTTGAAATAAATCGGTCCAGCCGTTTAGGATGCAGTTGAATATACAGACAGACAGACCGACAAACAGACAGACGGAATTGGCGGACCCACTTTATTGGACTTCTCCATCATAGTAATGTCAAGTTTGATTAAAATCTCGAGTTCGAAATTTTGCACGAAACCAATACTTGCCTATAGGTATAGGTGCAAGAAAAATCAACCGTCGCGACGCGTCAAAAACTAACGAAGGGATATATATATATTGTTCGAGAGATTACGAACCAGACCACTGTATTAGGGACTGTCTCTTCCACGATCCGTCTTAGCCGGAGAGTGTCTCTGAATTTCTCCACAGTACCTCTCTGGATTTGAGTCCTCGTGTCAACGCTAGCATCTATTTAACAGACCTCCCTTTTTCTGCTAGCTAACGCCGGACATTGACACAATATATGTGCTGCCGTCCCGACTTTCTCCAGGCATACTTCACATGTCTCGTCCTCCAGAAGACCCATCTTCTTTAAGAGATACCCGAAATTCCCATGACCTGTAGATAACGCTACCACCCATTTCAGTGTTCTTCGCCCTAAGCTTAAAACCTCTCTGTGAGTGGTGCCAATCGGCATTTTAATAGCCATCTTCGCATGCCTGCAACTTTCCGCGGTTGACCATTTTCTCTGGTGTTCCGCCGCGGCTCAGTTGCTAATCAGGTGTTCTACCATCCCTCTGCCAATTGCAGCGAATGGTTCCGGAGCAGAGAGCTCGGAGGTTGACCCTTGCTGCTGATTGATTGTCCAGTGCTAAGGTGACGTTCCTACCCTCAACCTTACCCTCTTTCAGGTGATCCGACGCATGCAACAGAGCAATCATCTCGGCTTGATAGACTGAGGTATATTTCCGCAGACTAATATGACATGCTAGTTCCAGTTTTTCTGCGAAGATGCCTTCCCCCGCTCTGCCATCCATCATGGACCTATCTGTAAAGATGATTATATCACCAATCTTTTTTTCCGAAAGTGTTCTATCTCCGATAAGAGTTTTGTGATACCTTTCGGTAACACGCATTCTCTTTATTCCATCCATGGATAGTACTGCGCCAGTGCCAGTTAACATCCGGGTGCAAACGAAGTGCCGTTGAAGCCGCCGCTTTCCTAATAAATAAGTCCAGCGGCAGAATACTTAGGAAGCGGCAGGACCGTATTGCACCCGCGATCCCTAAACATGCCAGTCGTTGGACCATATCTTATTGCTTATTTACAGTTTTCTGGTTGGTTCGATCTAACTATCATCGTGTACATCTAATATGCTGACCGCGGC
This sequence comes from Xylota sylvarum, assembly GCA_905220385.1. Classification (NCBI taxonomy): domain Eukaryota; kingdom Metazoa; phylum Arthropoda; class Insecta; order Diptera; family Syrphidae; genus Xylota; species Xylota sylvarum. The sequence goes on from LR999959.1 coordinate 41,876,820, forward strand.
GAGATTTCCCACCTTAGTCCATATACCCGTTTACACTGATGAAGCACCCTTTTCGCCTTTCTAGTCTTCTCTTCCACATGGAAGTTCCAAGTTAGTCCAGCATCTAGGTATACACCCAGATACTTAGCCTTCCTGGTCACCTGCACCTCCTATCTGAAAAGTGTCAAGGGCTGAAATACCAGATTTCTCCTCTTCCTTGTGAAGATGATGAGATCTGTCTTTTCCGCATTAATGGAGAGCCCTTGTTCCTGACACCATCACCACTCTGAGAGCATTTTTCATGGTATTTGCTGTGATGTTCATAAATTATCTCTTGCCATTGCTATATCATCGGCATATTCCACAGTGTCGATGTCAGAATCTTCAAGTCTTCTCAGGAGAGAGTCCACAGTTATATTCCACAGAGTAGGTGATAAAACACCTCCCTGAGAGCAACCTCTGCTAACCCTTCCCCTAAGGCTTTAAAGTTCCCGTCTGAATATTTATCGCCCTATTTTTCAGCATATTGTCCACCCATCTCACCACCAATGGGTTAACCCTGCGTTCTTCTAAGGCTATTCTCAGACTTTCGAAGCATATCTTATCGAAGGCACCTTCAATGTCCATTATTATGTTCATTGCGATGCCTCCGGTATTCATCTCCTCTTCCGCAACGCGTACCACCTGGCTTAGCGCTGTTTCCGTAGACCTGCCAGTTCTGTATGCATGTTTCTACTACTCAAAGGACACGCTTTCAGCGCCGTGCTCTCCATATGATCCACCACAATTCTTTCTATTGTTTTCAACAGAAATGATGTTAGGCTGACCAGTCTGAAGGACTTCGCTCCGGTGTAGTCCTTTTTTCCCGGTTTTGGAAGAAACACCACATTTGTTTCCCTCCATGTTACCGGTATGTAGCCTATTGCTAGGCATGTGACGTATATACCCCTAAGCCTTGGTACTATAAGGTCTGCACCCCATTGCATTGAAGCTGGGAAAATACCATTCGGTCCCGCGGTCTTGTAAGAAGAAAATTTTTTTATCGCCCCACTGACGGCTTCTGACGTTACTATCCGTTCCCTTTTACGTCGTATACGGGGTAGATGAAGGTGTATTCTCTGACAGAACAATTCATCTTTGTTGGATCCCGGAGCACAGGGATTTGGAACAACAATATTTATTTATAGAATTATTTTCAGAAGTGATGTTCTTTATTTAACACAAAGATGAAACGTGACTGTCAGTGCGCAGACCACTGAACTAAAAACGTAATATAAGAATGGTGTGGCCCCGTTTAATTATGTCACCCACTTTTATTTGCGAGTACTAAATTATTAAACAATATTATTTTACTAGATAAAGTTTCTTTAGGTATACCAATCGAACGGATGCTTTCGAGAAAGCAAATCATAGATGGACAAGTGTCATAACGTGTCTGTAAAGAAATCATTATAAGCCATTAAACTCAAATACTTTTAAATTTCTATTGGTCACTGTACTGTTTAAATATTAAAGCCACTTCTGTACTCATGCAAACATCTTAGCATTGTTAACTGAAAGTAGATATCATACCATGCAATGTACCGATAATTTTCTACTGTTCTCGTACTTGAGTAGGATAATTTACACAATATATGTCTTTCATTGGAGTAGCACGCGTATTTATTTTTTGTATTCTAGTAGCACATACATATGTATATGTAGCTTTTATATTTCGCTTAAAGAATGAAAAATCGTACAGTGTCTAGCGACAAAATAGATTTGCATAAAGGTGGATCTGAAACGCTTTAAGATTCTGATTTCTCTTAGCATATTAGCAGTTTTTTAGGTGTCATCAACACGCTGTCTATTAGAAAAGCACACAGCTAGGCTTGGTGTGCATTCAAATCATTTTAGCAGAATCTGCAGTGATGAAGAGGAGGAAGAAACTATTCTCCACCCTCTCTGCACCTGCCCTTTCTCTCTCTCAGAAAAGAATATTTCACTTGGGAGTATTCTACTTTAATGATTTTGGTGATATTATTAAACCAACATTAGGAGTCTACTACGCTTCATTAGAAACTCAAATTGGTTTTAGGAGTAGTTATGGCGACTGGATCACAACGTGCTATCACAACAGGCCTATCAATGGTCTAAACGTGCTAGCAATAGCTGGCAGCCTAACCTAACCTAACCTAACCTAACCTAACCTAAATTAACCTAACCTAACCTAACCTAACCTAACCTAACCTAACCTAACCTAACCTAACCTAACCTAACATAACCTAACTCAAGTTATCTCCACTCTCTGGTAAAACAGCGCATATGGTAGTTAGCTTCCCATGCAAGGTATGGATGCGATGGTTCTACTTGCCCATATGTATGACTCTTGCGATAGTTTAATGAGATATAAGTTTGTTAATAACTGTTTCTTCGCAAGATAACTTTGATTTTCGGGAAAGTTGAAAATTTTATATACATAATACATATACATATTATGTATATATTATATGTATGTACATACTTTTTTTTTACGATGACAGTAAAGTCAGAAAAGTTTCTGTGACTTTTTGGTGCACTTGAATACCTTTCTGTTAACAATTTTAGATAAATTAGATGGAAACAATTTCACGCTATCATTTCTTTATGTTCCAATATGGTTACCTACGTACTAAAGTGCGAGAATAAGGTGGAGGTTGGAGACGACGAGGTCACCTGTGACGGATCCAAATGGCAAAAAGGAGTCGAAGTTGTTGGCTGCAACAATAACACGCACGTAGTCAAAAGTTTTGCCCAGTTTGCAAAAACCCCTTGATTGTGTCTCCCTCTTCGTCAATTAATTTCAATATGGACTCCTCCCCCAGTTCCGAAGGACGACGCCATTTTGAAACTAATAGCCAAAATACAAATACAAATATTTAGTGCGACAGGACCATTGGACCCAGGGTTTAGCTTCTCCAAACTATTCGCGTTATACTTGTTTTACGATCACAGCACTAGTCGGACGGGATAGTGGGGCTAAGCTCAGGCCACTGTGGGGGTCACAGGTGGCGGATAGTGAACGGCCTACAGAAACGTAGGTTAGCTGCGAATACCCAATAAGCAGCTCCCGACAAAGAGCGGCAGAGAAGGAGGGCGTGGCTAAAAAGGCCAACGGAACCCCTATGAATTTTCTGCGACAAGACGAGTAAGCACCGTCTTCAAATAAGTGCTCTCTACCTGTGAGGTAGCCACGAGGGATACAGAATGACCTAAATGGCGAGATCCAGAAGCACCCGTCACAACGTGGGACACAGAAGGGGTAATTTGGCGAGATCCAAAAGAACCCGCCACAACGTGTAGCACCTTGCCCCGAAAGGTCCTACTAATAACAACACACACATATTCATAAATAATAACGTGTAAAATAAATAGATCATTAAGACTGAGCCCAGTAAGGTCTTAATTATGGTATACTGGAAAATGATTCGGAACCGATAAGCTATGAGGGCTGATGTTTGTAGTATTATGTTATCTTGGTAGGCAGGAGTGAAATCCGGTTGAAATGACTCTCAGGCTAATGCTACAAACGCCCCCGTCCCGTTAAAACCCTGGCAGGACTCAAAGAACGCTCAATGTCTCGTTGCCGTTCAGTTGGTGGCGTAGGTCCAGATGTAACATTCCTGGTTAGCACCGATCTGGCTCTGGCACAAAACCCCATAAGGTCTTGTGTCAACAATTGCATGGCCTCACTGCTTCAAAGATAACCATAAGATCCTTAGGTGACTACGCATCCGAACATTGATAACGACTTTGAGTGGGGTCAAGGAGTCAATGGAGAACAAGGAGACCGAGGATAACCCCTTTCTAAGGAGTTCTAGAATAGCTAGGTCACCGAAAGGCCAGGCAGCAACTCAATCCACTCAAGGACCTGACAACACACCAAAGAGTGAAGTGAGGAGTGAGACTACTCATTAGTTATCTGTCTTCCAGAAACTCGGAGAACAGATAAAAAGCCTGATGGACATGGTAGAGGATGGGAGAAGGCACTCCATCCACCAGCCCATGAGAGATGCGATTGATAGCAACAAAGCGCTCTATGAGCTGTCTGCAATTGAGATGCATGACGACAGAGCAAAGGAGGTTATCAGGAAGAACAATGCTTCCCAGACATCGCCCTGGCTGAAACCGGCGCAGGACGCCAAAAGGAAACCGAAGCCAATGGCCGAAACCTCGAGCTCGAAACGTCAGCAGAAGCCACTAACGAGTGAAGGACCGCAGGGAAAACCAATAAAGGAGAACCCTGACAAAGTCCCAAAACAAAAACAGCTAGAGAACGAAAAGTGGTCAAAAGTAGGGAGAGCGAAGAAGAAAGTGGATAAAAAAGCCTCCCAAAGGCAAAACGGATCGTGAGATGAGAGATTGCGAGAGCAGCAAGACGCGAAGAAAACCCAGAAGGCCTGATGCTATTGTAATCGCGAAAACGGGAGAGATGTCCTACGCAAACATGCTCAAAATGATGAGAGCGAACCCTGAACTTAAGGATCTTGGGGAAAACGTAAACAAGTTCAGGAAGACAGCCAAGGGTGAGTTGCTTATATCGCTCCAGAGAGGAAGCAATGAACAGACCGCGAAATTCAAGGAAGATATGTCCAAAATCCTCCAATCAGAAGCTAACGTAAAATCGTTGTGCCAACGAGTAACGTTCGAGATCCGCGACCTAGATGAAGCGACAACCACAGAGGAGATCTGCACGGCAATAGTGGATCAAATTCCAACAGCAGCGAGCATCGCAAAGGATGCTATTAAATCCTTGAGAATGACAAGGGACGGAACACAAACTGCCCTTATCAACCTCTCAGCAGACGTGGCAAACATAATAATCGCTGCATGACGCATAAAGATAGGATGGGTTAGATGCAGAGTGCGCGAGCTCATGTCGCCAACAATACGCTTCAAGTGCTTTGAGTATGGACACATTGCTAGGCACTGCAATGAAGTAGATCGAACAGGAATATGCCTAAGATGCGGATGCAAGGGACACTCTGCCAAAAATTGCACAGCGGACCTAAAATGTACAATATGCGACCCAGAATGTAAGGGAGGAAACAACCACGCCACTGGTAGTTTCAGGTAAATCTTAACCATTGCGAAGCAGCACAGAATCTGCTTATACAGACAGTAAGAGAGGAAAAAGCAGACCTAGCCCTTATATACGAGCAGTATAAAGACTTCCACGTCAATGCAAGATGGGTAGATGACTCCACCAAGAGAGCAGCGATATGGACATGCGGTAAATATGCAATCGAGCGCAAAAACGCAAACAAAAAGCCGAATCTCGCCTACGCTAAAATTAAGGGCATCCACTTCTTCTGTTATTATGCCCCACTGAGTGCGAGCACGGCAGAATACCAACAGATGCTGGATGTACTTGTGGCTGATATACGAGGAAAGTCACCAGCGATTGTATGCGGAGACTTTAATGCATGGGCAATCGAATGGGGCAGTACGAGGACAAACAGCAGAGGTGAAGCCTCAAGGTCTTGACCTTGTTCTGCTCAACCAAGGAAATAAAGAAACCTTCAATAACGGTGGCTCAATCATAGACCTAACTTTCGCCACCAGAAGCATAGCGAGGAAAACAAAATGGAAAGTCTCCGACCTCTATACAAATAGTGATCATCGGGCCATCATATTCGAGACAACAGAGCCAAGACGGTTCCAATACCAAAAAGCCACAGAAAAGGTACAAAATTTGGGCTGGAATAGTAAGAACGTAGATAAAGAGAGCAATATGGAAATACCCAGGGGCACAGCTGAAGAAAAGGCTAAAAAGGTAACAACTTTCCTCACCCAAGGATGCGACGCATCCATGCCACGTAAAGGAAACGGAAATGGGAGAACACCGGTGTACTGGTGGAACCACAGCATCGGTAAGCTGAGAGCAGACTGCCTAAAACTACGAAGGCGCCAGCAGCGAGCAAGGCAAAGACAAAGAGAAAACTCCGAAGAGAATTCCTAAGGATGCCGAATCTTTCGAATCATTAAGAGAAGACCTCCAACATAACCCGTGGGGAAGTGCCTACAAGATAGTCATGGGTAAACTTAAAAGTGGCGCGGCAGCTGCACCGACATGCCCGATTATGATGAATACCATAGTCAGCGGGCTATTCCCAAGGAATACTAGCGTGCACCCTCCCCGTATAATAACAATGGAACCCACGGAAACAATACCAACCGTCACAACTGCAGAATTCCTGGAAGCATCGGGCTCAATGAAGAGCAATAAGGCCCCCGGAAGGGACGGAATCCCAAATTTCGTCCTGAAGGAAGCCATTAAAACTAGACCAGAGGCCTTTACAGACCTCTACACAACGTGCCTGTTAGAAGGAAAGTTTCCTCTGGAATGGAAACGACAGAGGCTGGTATTAATTCCAAAAGGCGACAAGCCCCCAGAGCAACCGTCGTCATACAGACCGCTGTGCATGCTAGACACAGTAGGGTAAGCGTTAGAAAGAATTATTCGGGACAGACTCGACCAATACACCGAAGGAGACAACGGGCTTTCCGACCGACAATACGGTTTTAGGAAAAAACGAAGCACTACCCATGCGATACAAGCAGTTTGCGATATTACTCGCGAAGGCATATCTGGGACCAGATGGAAAGGAGGCAATAAGCAGTACTGCGCCGTTGTTACGCTAGATGTCAGGAACGAATTCAACTCGGCCAATTGGGGCTTAATCATGAGAGCTTTGAGGAACATGCAGGTGCCAAGCTATCTGCTCCAGATAATTAAAAGCTATTTTGAAGACAGAACCCTCTTCTACGATACGGACGAAGGGCCGAAAAAACAAAAAATTACAGGAGGAGTCCCACAGGGATCAGTTCTAGGTTCTGCCCTGTGGAACATTATGTATGATGCAGTACTACGTATGGGGAGACCAAGAGGAGTGGACATAATCGGATACGCCGATGATATCGCGGTGGTAGTAGTGGCTAAAACCCTAGAGGAGGTGACACAAAACTGCAACAGCACCATCAACGTCGTGAAGATATGGCTTCGTTCATCAGGTCTGGAATTAGCAGACCAAAAAACGGAGGCTGTCCTCATTAGCCTGGAGGGCCCAGGCAGCCAACAAGAAACTTGCTTGCGACAGTGAGCAAGTCAATACTCATGTACGCAGCCCCTATATGGGCACCGGCAACAACAATAAATTCGTACATGAGAAAGATAAACGCTGTGCACAGAAGAACGTGGCTCATAGTATGCTGTGCATACAGAACGGTATCGGGGGACGCTATAAGTGTTATAGCGGCGCGAATGCCTATTGACCTGGAGGTCAAAGTAGCGGCATCAATATATACTGGCGAAAATCCGGAGAGAGAGGCCATCAGAGCAAATGCTAACATGGAATGGCAACGGCAATGGAACGCCTCGGAAAATGGTCGGTGGACACACAAACTTCTACCGAACATAGAAGAGTGGACCAGAAGGAAACACGGTGAGGTAAACTTTTATCTTACCCAATTCCTAACGGGACATGGAAGTTTCCGTGAATACCTTCACAAATATAACATCGCAGATGACCCATTCTGCCGCCACTGTGAAGGCAAAGTCCAGAACGCCGAGCATATACTGCTAGAATGCAAAAAATTTGAAGCAGCCAGAAATGCCCTTGAACGAGAGGTAGGCAATGCTTTAACCCCAAGAAGATTGATATCGTTCATGCTAACAACGAAGGAAGCATGGGAGACCGCCAGCAGAATCCTTGCAAGCATCATGCAGGAACTACGGGTGGAGAACCAAACCCAAGAGGGAGAAAACCCTGGATCATAAGAAGGAGAAGACATGACGTCAAAACCTGCCCCTATGAAGGAATGCCTTGACCGGCGGTACCGTAGGGGGAAAGAGGACAGGGTTAGGGGGGGTGTTTTAGGCAAGTAAACATGCAGGAGCATGGAGGCTGGCATAACTCATACCACGGGCTATTGAGTATCCATAAAGGATTTCACCCCTCCAGCGCATCAAAAAAAAAAAAAAAACTGCTTGTTTTATTTTTCTATTTTTCATGACGGTTATACCGTCGATGTTTGTCTGACGCTCGCGATGGGTGGCAACATGAAAAAACATTTGGTGTTGTCTGGGAATTGAACCATGAACCTACAGCTCAGTACTTTGATTCGAAGACCCTACGGGCCGGAGCACTGGTGTCCATTCGCTCTACATGTTCTAGCCATCTCAAACGACTGATGAGCTATTTTTGACTAGGTCGATGTCGTAGTACAGCTCGTATAGTTCGTCGTTGAATCTCCTCCTCCACAATCCGTCAACGCAAACGGGACCGAATAACTTTTTCTTTATACGACCGAGGATATCTTTATCTACTTTCGATAAAGTCCATGCTTCAACGCCTTAGAGTAGGACTGGGATGAAGGTCTTATATCGGAATAGGGCCTTACTATTCAATTGCCTTCTCAGCCTAAAGAAATAGCGATTGACAAGAGTTATTCTTCGTTTTATTTCTGTTTTCAGAATTGATAGCAGAGTCAAGCTAGACAAAGTCCCTTACTACCTTAAAATTATAGCTGTCGTCGATTGTTACGCTTTGTCCAATCTTGTTAACAGCATACATATGTTTATGTACTTAGTTTTGCCCTAGTTTACCGCTAAACCCATTTTGGCAGCTTCCGTTTCAGTACTAGCGACCGCATAGGTGACTGCCCGCTGAGTTCTCCCATTCATATATGTACGATATCGTCGGCGTACGCTAATAGTTGCACAGACTTTTTAAAGATTGCGCCTCTTGTGTTGGCTAAAGAAATCAGTAGACAGCGCGTCACCTTGTCAAAATCCAGTTTGACATTAAAGGTCTCGGTGAGGTCATTACCGACTTTGATGGAGCAGCAAGTGTTCTCCATCGTCATTCTGCACAATCTGACGAGTTTGGCAGTTCGTCTCTATACATACTGTCATATGATAAGGGCCAAACAGGTTGTTGACGAAGGGTTTCAAACGTTCACACAATATGGCAGATAAGATCTTGTACGCGATGTAGAGGAGACTGACACCTCTGTAATTGACGCATTTGATGGTGTCTCATTTATTGTGGATCGGGCAAATGGTGCTGAGATTCCATTCACCAGGTATACACTCATCTGACCAAATTTTAGAAATGAGTTGGAGTATACTCTCAACCAGGTTATTTCCAGCTGCTTTCAATAGCTTGGCTGGTAAGCCGTCAGGTCCATCAGCCTTGTTGAACTTAAGTTTGGATATTGCTATCCTCACTTCGTTTTGGTCAGGTGGACGGAAGTTTTAGCTATCATCGTCTAGATTGAATGGTTCATTCTGCCTGACAGCGGGATATTAGTCTTCGTCGCCCATAAGCAGTCTGCAGAAGAAGTTTTTCCATTTTCTCAGCACCGACTGTGAGGTTTCTTTCTTCATCTCTACAGACTTCTGTACGGGTCTTGTTGACTTGACACGTTCTTTTTACCTGTTGGCTCAACTTCCGTACACTAGAGAGTCTCTCAATATATTCGATCGCGCGCTCGTAGAAACATTCTTTGGTGGCGTCGTCCTTGTCATCTGCATGAGCGCATAATAAACTTATGTTGACGAATTTAGCGTCCGAATAAGCGCTGCTTCTGTTCTTTATAGGAATCACCGTAGGAAATGTGGCAGTTTTTCATCCTTTTTTTACCCGGCCCATCCCATCGCACTTCTTGGATGGCAGTGATACATACATATCTGCATTGTAGCAGTCTAGGGCCTCTGCGAGTTGTTCGGCTACACGTGGCCTGTTAAGGGTCCGAACATTCCAAGTGCAGATCCGAAAGTCGTTGTCCTTGTTTCGTTTGCCGGTATCGTCAACAGTGAGATCATCTTTTTCTGAGCCCATTGGTTGCTTTCAATTATTTTTATTTTTTTTTTTCCGTGGAAGGGAAGTTAACCCGACGCACAACACCCCACCTAGAGGATCAGGTCCTTTCTATGTCCCTAGGACAAGAGGTGTCAGTAATCCGCTTTGGGGATATGAGCGCTGCCGTTGGCCCATTAAGGGTTCATCCGCCACCAATTATTTTCCAATACCATGTTCTTAGTATTGCAGATGCTTATAAACCTGGAATTCAAATATGTTGAAACAACTCATATAGGGATAACACTGCTAGTCCAACCTGACTGGAACTGGTAGACGCCACCCTTGATTTCATATAGGAAATTCATCCGCTGCCGCCTGAAACAAGAAGAAGTGCCTTAGTGAGAAAACACTCCTCCCTTCTCTCACTTACTGTCACAGACAACCTTACAAAGGCGTTGGTTACCCAACCTCCAGTTGAGGTACTAGGCACCCACCAGATGACAACGTGGATTTGTAGAATAGGAGTTGATAGTGAGAGGCTAACGTGAGAACGCTTGTGTTTTCATATATTGTTTTCATTATTTGAGTAGCGTTTTCATGACAGTTATACTCTCGCATGTTTGTCAGACGCGAAAGGTGTGGCCGTGAAAAAAATTTCTGGTGTTGTCTGGGGATTGAACCTCGAACCCTCGCTCCGTAGCCCAACGCAAAAGAAAAGATTTTAAACCACAATATGAATACCATAATGCGCCTGTAAATGTTAACTAAAAAAACAACTATTTGGCGCAACAGGTGGGCTTAAATAAATATTTCATAAATTCTTTCAGTTTATAATTATTCAGTGTAGTATTACGAAAAAAAGCTTAAGTGCAATTACCCTATTATAACGCTGTTGTCGGTAATGCTGTTAATGTCATTGGTGTCATTTACTGTCAAAACAGAAAAATATTTTTATTTTACATGAGTAAAGTATTGGTTCGGCTGTTTCCAAATAAAATATTAAGTTAATTGTAAAGAGTTGGTAAACGAACTTAAAAAGATTTAATCAATAAGTAAATATGTCTGAAACGGAAGTCACCGCAACAGACAAGGAAACGACAAATGATAAGGATACATCCAAAGGCAATTTCAATTAATTTTCTTTTTGTTATACTAGCAACCAATACGCTTTTGTTTATAGTCTGCATTTTGCTGAATGCGACGGGCAATGTTCCAATAATAAAGAAGCGCAAGTGGACGGTAGACCCAAACAAAACAGTCAGCTCAATAATGCAATTTTTTCACCATTACTTGAAAATGGATCCTCAGGAACAACTCGTAAGTGCTAAACCACTCTACTTGATGATTTTTAATATTGTAACTTATTCTCACAGTTTCTGTATGTAAATCAAACCTTTGCGCCGTCCCCAGATCAATTAATTAAAAATCTATATGACTGTCACGGTACAAATGGAAAACTAGTTCTCTACTATTGCAAGAACCAAGCCTGGGGATAATGAGATACTTAATGTCGTAATCCAAGTGTAGCAGAAGTTGAATGTTTTGCAAGGGCATGGAGTAATTCATTTTCTTGTTTATTTGTATACTGTATTACATTATTTCGCTATAAATTATAAAATAAGAATATTCGTATCTCCTTTAATTATCGCCCCGAAGAGATTCCAAGTGATCTGCTGCTTCCTTGGAGACTCTGTGATACTTAGCGATGGCCGGACGATAATAGTAAGCTTTATAGTCATTACGTTCCGACATCTTAGCGCGGACATCTTTCTCCAGTTGCCTTAAAATAAAGAAAAAAAATTGCGAATTGCTTCATTGTAACGAAATCTAATTCTCACCTAAGTTGGGCCTTCTCATTTTCCTCGTACAAGTAATGTAACATCTTCTCGTATTCCTGTTGTGGTGATGGATTCATGTACCTCGAAATGAATCGCGAAATCGGATGCTGTAACGAATAATTTGAAATCAAATATAACTCCCATCATATCTCCCTATACCTTTTGGTATTCCCAATGTTTTGGGGTGTAGTCTTCAGGTATTTCAGTGAGGGTAGCAGGTCCAATAAAAATATTGACGTACATTACTACAGCTGTAATTGGAATTACACCAAGCATGACGTAGAAATGAAGCATGTCCTTGAACTTGTTCCATTGGTACCGAGATGGAGTAACTGCAAAAGTTTTGTGATCACCACTCATCTGCCGGAATTTGGTTTGAATAGCTGGAAGTAGAAATATTCATTGTTTTGGTTAGGGTATGTTGCGTAACGGGGAACCAAATAAATACCAGTTTTTGCTACGGGCGTATTCAATAGGTTTCTGTATTGAGAGAAGGCTCCCGCAGAACGAACAAGGCTACTAAACACCACCATTTTTCAAGAACAGAAGCTTAAAATTGCTTGTTTCTCAAAAATTTACCAAGATTAAAATAAGACTATCGAAGCACGAAGTTTTATGACAGCAAATTTTTTGACAGAAACACGATAATACAGTTCAAAGTTCTAGTTATGCCAGAATTTTTTATGGTATTACCAGAATATCAGGGTTTATTAGAAGTATATAGGACCAAAGTTCGAAGTTCTATCAGCATCGGGAAAAATACTGCGTGAGCAACCCTAACACCGAGCCTTAACAAGACACATTTTTATTAATGTTTATACTGGATGGGCTCAATTTAATACACATTTCACTTTCAATCATGTCGCGTAATAGTAAGCAACGACTAATTATTGCCTTGAGTACTGTACATGATTTCGAAATATTAGAAAAATCAGAAAGAAAAAGAATGCATCAATTTTAGATTATTCCATTTCTAGAAACAATACATTTGCATGATTTAGAAATTAATTTGTTCCACAATCTTTTGTGAAATTCGTCAATCAGTCATGTTTGTTTCGTAGACAAACTCAAATTGTCATTCACTGTCAAATTCATTTTCAGTTTTATGTCCAGAGAGACGACAAGATATAAAACCAGAAATTGATGTCATGTCATGGGACAAATTATTTCAAGAAACTTGCGGTCTTCATTGGAAATTTCGTTTGCATGACACATTTCTTGCGGTGGCCAAAGGGTAGTGAAGCGAATATATGCGAACAGAATTGCTCTCACGTTAGCCTCTCACTCTCCACCTCGACGTTGCTTGCTGCTGGGTGCCTAGTACCTCTTTGGGAGGTCGTTGGTGCTAGCGACTGAGAGAGGAATGGAAGAGTGTTTCCCCACTAAGGCAATTCCTTTTGCTCCAAACAGCAGCGGATGAATTCTCTAGATGGATTCAACGGTGGCGACGTTTACCGGTTCCAGTTAAGCCGAACTATTAGTGTTATCCTTACATGAACTACTTTGACATAATTGAATCCCAGGTCTATAGGCCTGACCCAGGGTGTTGGAAAATCCTGAATAGGTTTACCAGGTTTTCGCTGTAACCGGATTGAACGATCGAGTTGGAATAGAATCGAAAGAGGGTTGAGTTTGAAACTTCTTCGCCTGTACGCGTAGATACTTTTTCTCTTTTTTTTCTCTATCTGTCAAACTCAATCTTTCGATCCGCGTTTACATACAAAAACTCAACTTGATCGCAGACAATTTTGTGATTGGATCTAATCAATCCAGTTTCAATCCAATCAGCGTTTACATGGCACCCAACCCGAATTAAATCCGGATTCAATCCACCATTTAAACGTGGTAACTGTAAAAGAATCAAAATAATTAAAGTATATTTTTGGATTTGTAAGCATTTTATTTTTACATATACAACAATGGTGTCAGAAGTGGGATCCACCTCTTTGGAATGTACAAAAATGTTTTCGAACCGGAGCTACTGGAATCCCTTACGAAAATGTTTGCAACGCAAACAATCCTAAGTACAGCATCGTCATCAGCTTCACAACCGGCTTCACAACCAGCTTCATCAAGACCACCACCATTCTCAGTATGTGAGTACAGATCTTCAGACTCAACCTCAGTGCAGGACTATTTTAAGCATTTTGACTGGGCGCTCCAGCTAAGTAAGATTGAATATGCGGAGCACCACCAGTATGCTCGGGTGCACATGGTCAGAAATCATTTAACAAAGAGATATTAAACTTTCCCGACACTTTCCAGGTGCCTGCAAGCTATTTCACGCACATTGTTACGTTTTCACGCACATTTGTTTGACTTGGTCAATTCACCTCTAAAACACAACAACAATGTGTCAATTTCACAACAACAATTCTTAATAGATGAACATAAACTGGCCTTCTGCATAATGTGTGCGTTGAAAAGAGCACTGGATTAGAACTAGTCCGAAAAGATTTATAAGCGCAAACCTTAACAAAACATTACCATCACTTCGTTGATGTACAACGAGCTAAATTCACTCGTTTTGCAATTGTTCTATTTTTGTCAATTACTAATGGTTGTAAATTGAAATCCTCTACCTTTTCCCTTTAGGGGAGCTGCCAACCTTTCATATATGTATGTACATACATACATATGTTGTTCTAAAGTCCTAACTCGAAATAAAACTTGTACATATTTACATTTATTAAACGAGAATGAAATGACCGACACTTAACGATTCTGTTAATACATGTTTATCTATCCCCTAATAAAAAAGGCATTTCCATTAAATCAAAATAAAATCAGTTTGACAAAAAAAAATAATTTCTTATTTAAGAAAGAGTCGTTTTTATGTTATTCAATTCGAAAACAATAATTAATATTTTAGATTGAATTTCTGATATTAATTTTTTCCTTTCACATTGGTCTTCCAGTATTCTTTCCAGCAAATTTTAGTTGAATGCTTTCGTTTTGTGAACACATCCGCTGACGTACTTATTCCACCATTAGAGAATTGTTGTTGGGTAGTTGAACACATCGCGTCGGGGAGTTGAGTCGAAATCGGATTGAAATGTAGTTGAACTAACAGATGGGCATTACCACCATTCATTCTGAAAATATGACTGAAAAATATCATTAATGACCTGCATCATCCCTAAATGACAAACCATCCGTTCGCCAACCAGACATAATTAAAACAAACTGGTTTTTCCTTTCTACAAAAAAAAAAAGCCCCAAACTGCAGCCATCTGTCAGTTCGACTCCTCGATCCAGGTAGTTGAATATATTTTCGACTCGACTCAGCAAAAATAGTGGAGTCGAGTCCAGTCGACTCGGTTTCGACTCGACCAGCGTATATATGAATTTCATGAATCAGGTTCAACTCTGCATATATACATAGTAAATGATTGACAATAAGACTTTTGCTCACACGTATTCACAGACAAGAAGCGAATTACAGCAAAAAATGCAAACAAATAGGTTTTGAAAGGAAAGAGGGCTATAAGTTTAATATCTCTTTACTCAATGATTTCTGGTAGCAATATGCGTGAAATAGCTCGTGGACACCTGGAAAGTGGCGGGAAAGTAAGTATTACTACAGGATTTATCACGGATTGTAAAATTTAAACTTGCGAAAGTATGTGAACACAACGGATTCGATAGCAAAAAAATGCAATAAAAACTTGATAACTTATAATAAATACGTTAATTGATTTTATATACAACAGAAACATATATGCAATGTTGAACCTAGGTTGAACTCGGATCGAAATGCATGCATACGAGTTGATACGGATCGAGTTGCCTAAACTCGATTCCACCATTTTTTTGTGAGGTGAGTTGAAAACATGGGTAACTACTGAGTCGCTTGGGTTGTGGCGATGTTCGTGATTTCTAATTTTTAGTAAAAAAAATGGCAAAAAAAAAATTCGTGAGAACATGAGGAGACAAGTGTTTTTAAATATAATCGAGGAATTAAATGTGATGAAACATTTCGAACGGCAGTCTTCCGGAATGGAAAGATGGATGAAAAAACTAAGGATCGAAATGAATAAACATGGATTTATATCGTTTTTGCACGTTTTATTTTTAGGAATATATGCAACATACATATGTAATATTATTCAAATGTATTGAACAATTTTCCTTCTGTTGCCGTATTTGTTTGTTTTTTTTAAGTTTTCTCTCCCCTTTTCGTAGTAGAACTGCATTTCGGATAAAATTTGCACTTGCAATAAATTAAAACAAAAAAACGAGCGAGCTGATAGGGGAGAGTACGATAACTTTGGGGCCAAAAATTGATAACTGTTTTTTGTAGAGGGGTCAAAAACAAGCATTTTTTACTATGAGAGGGCGGGCTTATCTCGCCCCGTTTAGGAGGTAGGTTTTATGCCTTCTAGCTTTTGAGAAAATTCAAAATTACTAAAACTACTTTCTTATGAGATTTTTGTTTTTTGGTATTTACGGTGATATCACTTTGAGGATTAATGATGATAGGTTTATCTTTGTAAGTAAAGTACAGCAAATCATTTAGCGTTACACAGTACCATGAGTAGGTAGACTTGCCAGTCATTCAGTTTGTGAATATCACATTTCTAACTATTATTTTCATATATAACCATGTCACTTTGCATATACCATCCTTGCACCTACCCCAAATCCTACAGTGACTCCAAGCAGGGAGGTTGCAGGGGGGCAGCATGTCCCCCCATACATATTGCACTGTTTATGGATATAAGGGACATACATTAATTCAAATTGGTCTAATGTCGCTTTATCAAAGTGGAAACATTTGCTTTGGCCTTATTTCAGAAACAATGTTCGGTTTTTTTTCACTTTATGGAAGTGAAATAAGGCCGAATTTCACAACTTGGAATCCAACTTTTTCCATAAATTGAAATAAAGCCGAATATTGAAATTCACGGCACCGCCAAAAAACAAAACAAAAATATTAATTTTCAATTTTCTCAAAAACTAGAAGACATAAAACCATTCGGTTTTTTATGTTCGATTCAGAATTGATATAGGCATTGACCACAAAAAGCCAATTTAGCACTTCATTTCACAATTTTGCAAAAAATTGGTCTTTTTTTTTTTTAATTTTGAGTTTGCATGCAAATTTTTCAAAAACTATTGGCAGAAATAATTTACTTTAAATTTAGGATTAAAGAACAGGTTTCTGGCTTTCACAATCGGTATATTACTTCATTGTAAGTGTTGCCGTTGTTTTTAATAGTTTTTTTTTTCATTTTAAGTCATTTTTTTCAAAAATTAACGGGGCAAGATAGGGGTTCAAATGCGTGTTTTTGACCCCTCTACAAAAAACTGTTATCAATTTTTGGCGCCAAAGTTATCGTACTCTTGCCAGCTGATAAAATAATTTCTTCTCGGTTACGAAGCATTTTTATTTTTTACAACAATTAAAAAACAGGAAATAAGCAAACACTCTAACACAGATAGGAATTGAATAAATGGCAATGTGGAGAACTATAAAGTCATTGGTGCTAAAAAACCAGAAAAGTGCAATAAAATATGTTGTGTTTGATAATGTTCAAGTGAATGATTGTAATACGTTGTCAAGTAAATTCAATGTTTTCTTTGTTGAAAGTGTTTGTGAACTAAATAGAGCCATTCCATGTGTGCCTTATGTAAATGTTATTCAACAAACAAACAATAAGTTTAAATTTAAATGTATAACGCTTAATGATTTAAAAAACATTTTAAAAACAATGAAAAATAAAAAAGACGCAAATATGTTAAGTGTGAACATGATTAGTGACGCGTTGTATAGTATTGGTCCCAAACTATGTAATATCATAAATAAATCAATGATGAATGGGGTATTCCCAGAAACGTGGAAAGAATCTATTGTAATACCAGTTGAAAAGGTTAAAAATCCTACGAGACCAGCGGATTTTCGCCCAATCAATATGCTACCCAATGAAGTCAAAATTTTGGAAAAAGTTGTACAACAGCAGCTTCAGAAATATATGGAGGATAATCTGTTATTTGCGGAGTGTCAATCAGGCTTTAGGGGCAGACATAGCTGTGAGTCGCTGCTAAATCTTATCATTGCGGACTGGAAAACGAAGATTCATTCAAAGAGAAAAATTGCTGCCGTTTTCATCGACCTTCGACGGGCGTTTGAAACAATTGACAGGGGAATACTACTCGATAAATTGGACAAGTACGGAGTTAAGGAAAACGAGCTCAAATGGTTTGAGTCATACTTGCAAGGGCGTACGCAAAGAACAAAAATAGATGATGCAGTATCGGATGCAATAAATGTAATTTTAGGTGTACCACAAGGATCAGTTCTTGGCGCGTTGTTATTTATAATTTATGTTAATGAAATGCCAAATGTAGTTAAATGTTCCCACTTGCAACTTTTTGCAGATGATGGTCTGTTATATGTTGAGTGTAATGACATGGATGAGTGTATTGTGAAAATTAATTATAACTTAGAACAATTGGATAAATGGTTTCAAATGAACAAATTAAGTTTAAACGTAAGCAAAACCAAATGCATGTTCATAAATGGACAATCTAATGCTAATATATTAATTGACAATGAAATAGTTGAAAATGTTAACGAAATTAAGTACCTAGGAATTATAATAGATAACAAATTAAACTTCAACAGTCACATTGATTATATATCAAAGAAATTAAGTAAAAAAATTGGTTTCTTTGGAAGAATACGCAAAAGAATGTCAGTAATAAGTGCTATAAATGTATATAATACAATAATTAAGCCTCATTTCGAATATTGCTCTACAATTGTATATTTGGCAAATAACACAATGTTAGATAGATTACAAAAATTTCAAAATAGAGCTATGCGAAGTATTTTAAAGTGTCATTGGCTAACTCCAATTGTAAACATGTTAAATGTATTGAAATGGCTGAGTGTAAAACAAAGGACAATCATGAATGTACTTATTTTTGTTTTCAAAATGAAGAATGATATGGTACCAAGTTATCTATGTAATAAAATAGTATATGTTAGTAATGTGCACGATTATAATGTACGCAATAGAAATAATTTCCGTCTTCCATTCTTTAGAACCCAAAAAGCACAATATACAATTTTTTTTAATGGTTTTAAAATCTTCAATGAATTACCTGATGAATTAAAGCTAGAGAGTCAGCTAGTAAGATTTAAACGCAAAATCACCACGTATGTTAAAACTAAATATGACTAGAATTAAGTACTTTGTTGTAGAAGAATAGCGAAACATTGCTAAATAAACGATTTAAACTAAACTAAACTATAATGCTCATCTGTCATTTGAACTGTTTAATCCAAATTCGACTTAATCTTTCTACTCGGTTCGAAATCTCAACCCAGTTTTTATTCGACCTTTCAATCCTGAATGTATACGCGGTATATACTACGTTTATATGGTGGATTGAATCCGGATTCAATTCGCGTTGAGTGCCATATAAACGCAGATTGGATTGAAACTGGATTGACTCGATCCGATCACAAAATTTTCTGTGATCGGATTGAGTTTTTGCATGTAAACGCGGATCGAAAGATTGAGTTTGACAGAGAAGAAAAAAGATAAGGGTGTTTTTGCGCGCCCAGGAGAAGAAGTGTCAAACTCAATGCTCTTTCGATTCGATTCCAGCTCGATCCCTCAATCCGGTTACAGCGAAAACTTGGGTTGAAATCTCAATCCATTTTCATTCCAATCTCTCAATCTGGTCATATAAACGTGGTAATAGTCAAGTACGGATTGGCAGCACTGTAAATAAAAAATACAACAGCCCTCGCGGTGTGGGAACAAACAAATATAAAACATCAGTAAAAAAAAGCAAAATGTACATCGTCTGCAATTGTTTTGCAGCAGATTCATTTTTATTTTCAAAATCTCAATTGTAATAGTTGTGTTTTATCACCCGTTTTTTTTGTTTTACTTTTACTTTCTATTGAGCCAATCATATCCTGACGTTTGAGTGAAAACTAGGTGTGTTCTGTAATAAAAAAAAAACAGCATTCTAAACAAAAGAATTGTTGATAAGGGACTTCTATGTTGCGCACTTCTTTTATTTTCAACAAATACTTCACTTTATAGCAATATGTCTAGTTTGGAACTGACTATACGATAACAGGATGTAGACAACTTGTTTTATCTAGTCGCCCTTCTGTTTTTTCTGAACCTTTGTGTTGTTTTGTTCAGTAAAAGAAGTGACGTCAGTTGAAAATGTATTGATATTTATATTTCACCACTAAACAGTTTTATGAACCACTGAGAGTATTTGTTAATGACTTACTTTCATTTACGTTTCAGTCTGAATAAGATTTTGTAACAATTTAGCGTAAGGAAATTGTATAGCAATGGATTCAAGCAGAACGGCTAATTTGGGGTCAGCATCAAAACTGCCAGGTAAGCTAAAACCAGTCGTATAAATGTTAAACAAAAACTCGATCAAATACTTTACTATAGATACATTTGTTTCCCTTATTAAAATGCCTACTTTTAGTGCTCTGGATCATTGATTTAAAAAGTAAAAAAAAATTAAGGGCCCTTGGTTATGTAAAAGCCCAAGCGCCGGAAGCATTTATGAAAAACAACTGTTTATCTACCTATGATTATGTTTGTATTGATATAGCCATTGTGACATTGCATTTCTATTTAAAGCTTGATACGCGCAAGTTGATGTGTATGTATATTACAACAGCAGTGAGCACATAAGTACAATTATATGAGCATATGTTTCCAATCCACAGCTGTTCTGTGCAAATAATGTAGAAAAATAAACAATTTCAGTTGAATGAAGCATCTCTTATCAGTTAACCTTTAAACTCAACAAACCTGTTTATCAGGTGCAATATTAAGTTTCGCGTACAAACGCTTTGTTACTAGTTCGATATCTGATCGGGAATACGACGCATTTCATGATATGGAATCTTATAGGTTTTGGTTAACCCTTAGAGCAATTTTAATTGCAAAATCAATACACTCACAATCCGGAACGATAAATCTTCCGTAGGTGCGAAAAAGTACCTACCTTTGATTGAAAATTATACTTAAACTAGTAAGGATGATTTGTTCTTATATTACCATACGATTTAGTATGCTATAGGTACATACATATGTACATATGTATGCATGTACATATGTATGTATGTACATCTGACTAGAAGATAATTATTTTAATGAAATTTCGTAACATAGAATAATAATACACCTCTTAAAAATAAAAATATAAGTATTTGGCGCGACAGGTCCATGGGATTTAGCATTTAATTCTGCTAAATTAAATACCAAAAACAAGAAATTGTAAAGTTTAAAGTGTAAATTAGCATGAGACAAATCAAACTTAGTCATTTGATACGGAAATATGCATGCGTATATACACCGGATAGCTGGGACACATACATGTGTAATCCATAATGGAGTTATGAGCCCATGGTCCAATAATGTACATACAGATTTTCACACGGGCAAAATATTGTTCAATACTGATCACACAGTCAACCCATTTTGTCTACCTCAAGCGCTCAAAAATTTACCCTGATTCTATCTTATACAGTTAAAGTGCTTCTCTGTACCTAGTATGAATCTCGCATGATCACAAAACATGGTTCTGAGAAAACCATTAATCATAGCCTATAGTTTTCGTGGTAGTTTATTTTCAGCATTACAACCATATGTCAATATGGTGACGCCACATTTGATCGAAACAGCCGCAGCTTGGCGTTTAAACTGAATGAGCTACTTCTTAAAATTCTCTTGACCTGCTGTCCCGGTTGCGATCTTGATGGGTTATTTTGTAGCTGATATAAGTTTTATCGGCTATGCGTAATGTGGTGTTGTTTATATCGATGTTTCAACTCGTCTATACTTGTACAACAACCTTTGCAAATCAATCACTTTTTTTTTTATCAAAGTTCGTTTACAACAACGCAAAATCATTCTTCGCGATGAAGCTTAATTTTAGCTCAACGACTTTGTTCATGACCAAAACTAACGCATTGGGGCAAGTCAGCAACCCGAAGTCATTCCAGAAATGCCATTACACCCACAAAAATTTACTGTTTGATGCGGGAATCATCATTGGCCGTTTCCTTTCTCAATGAAGCTGGCAACAATATGGCTACCAAACCATGTTGACTGTCTATTTCTGTGATGATTTGAATGACTTGGATAGGTGAAACGTAGTTTCAACAAGACATCGTCACTCGCAACACAATTGGCGAAACAATCAAGATATTGAAGTCGAAGTTCTGAGACCGTGTTATCCACACAAATGGACTAGTCAATTGGCCACTTCTTTCATGTGATTTGACGCCTCTGTACTTTCTGCTTTGAGGATATGTCAAGTCCGTGGTCTATGCCAATAAGTCAAAGACTTTAGAAGACTTCAGGACCAACATCGATGGCTAAATTGCCGCCATATTGTCTAACCGTGTGATGCTCTTTGTCCACTTAAAATTAGAGTGAGCTAAGAAATCTATAGCTGTCCACCTACTTATCGATGTTACAGACTTTTTGTGCTCGAATGGTGGCAAATCTCCAGAGCTGGGATGGGTGTGGTGCTCCGCCTTGTTTCAGTAACACCTATGTATATACATACATATAGTGTTTGTACCTAGATACCTTCATAATGATATCGACCTTGGTAGCTTTACTAACTAACAGCTTGCAAAGATTCCAAAATTAGACATCCCTATAAAAACAACATGTAATTAGTTCCTTAGTTCGTTCCAATTTGAAATTTTTTAGTTTTTGTTGGTTTTTACGAGTAGTCTCGAAATCCTTTAACAGCTTTTCTCTATGCAGAACGCGACATTTATAGTCACGGTGATTATAGTCATAGTTAATTATTTATCAGTGATATCTCTTGTCGAATACAAGCCAAAGAAATTTTTTTAAACGCATTTCCATAATTGATGTGCTCAGTGAAGATCCTTATAATGTTGGTGTGGTGAGCATATTGAGAATTTGTGTCTTTAAGAAGTTCTTCCTTTTGTCCAGGTAATCAAAGAAGATTTGATTCTTACTGCAGTCATCAGACAATTATTTCAGCCCCGGATATAAAGAAAGTCTACACAGTTCACCAATGGTTTTGATGTTGGCGGCTATTTGAACGTGTTTTCTCACAGCCAGTGAGCTAATAATTTATTTATGTTCAAATGTTTGTCTTAATATAATACTGGTACATTGCTACATTATGAAATTGAATGCAATTTCAATTTGATTAGGAATGTTATTGAGTAATTCGAATCCTTACATATATTCATAACTATATCACAATTTTTTGGGCTGCTACTATACGTTTTATTTTAAAATCGTGCGTATTCCAGAGTTGGTAAAGTTGCACTTCGCTCACCAGGCTGACCTTAATAGTTAGGTATCTCAGTGCATTTCCATGTTTAATCTCAAAAACAACTATAGGTATGAAATAGTCTATTTAACTCCCATGCTTTATATTTAAACACTTTAAATAATTTAGCATTAAGAAACTCCTTATTGCTTAGTTTTGAAATGTGTGTAACCTTTCTATTTGACTCTGATTACAGCATGAATATATGTAAATATATGGCACAATATTCAAAATGTGGTTTTATTATATTATTGTAGACTAACAATGAATGACTTCCATTAATTTTAATACTGTTGTCGCTGTTAAGGTTAATACCCATCATCTTTGTTTTTTGTTTATACAGCTTTAGATTGTTCATTTTAAACCATATTGTTATGTTTCGAATATCGTCCTTTAACTTACTCTCACATTCGTCTGAACAGTTTCCCTCGGAAAATATTAATGTGCCGCCAGCAAGTGGTTAGTGCGTTGGACTAGAGAGCTAGACGATTGAGGTTCGATTCCCAGACAACGCCTAAATATTCTTTCTCGACTCCACCTCTCGTGAGCGCTTGACAAACATCCAAGAGTACAACAATCATGAAAAAGTTTATCAAACAACTAATCCCACTTTTAATTGTGTAAAGAATATAGCACGCACAAAACGAATGGTCGTGAGACGCTAGGCCCTTGGTCCCATGGACCTGTTGCGTCAAATATCTATTTTTTAATTTTTTTTGTCAACTGCATACATTTGCCAACTCGTTTATGAATGTACATACATATATAGACATAATCCGATATATTTTTTCTAATGTTAGTTCGCTTCAATGTTTCGCCTGAAAGTTTCGGAACCATACTAGCTGTGTTCCTCTTATACCAAACATGGAACTCCTCCCTCATTCTTCTATTCGTTTATTATATGCCTTAACGCCATCTACACATCAATAGTTCTTTCTGAATCCATAGACTGATAGAATATTGCAATTATTTTTCTACTGGTATGATCATAGAATCCCTTCATAATTTTGGAAATTCTCCCGTCGAGAACGATTTGTTTACTAATTCCAGTAAAGTATTTCCCAACAGGTTGATTTATATATTTATCTATAAACTACAACTACGAGTATAGATCATCGCCTCAGTTGATTTAATTTACAAAGTTAATGGACTGGTACATTAACAAAACATTAAATATTATGCAATAAATTATTACTTAATAGTATACAATTTACTTTTTATAGACTGAAGAGAACAATTAAAATCAATGGTAATATTTATTAAACATTTTTGATAAGCTATCAGGTCCGTAAACTTTATAATGAACTCTAAGTGCTCGTTGGTGGATGAAACCAGGATTCCGAGTATTTCTCCATCGCACATTAATATCAACGGTGCTCAGTAAAAAAGATGAGTTAATAGATCCAGTCAGCCCCTGATATTGAACAAACACTTAAATTCTCTATTCTTTGCTTTAAAGTTTGCTAGTGAAAGAGCACAAGTCGGCTTTCATAGGGTGGAAGTAGCAAGTTAGGGTCCCAACGCAAATAATGTGCCAAACATTTACAGAACACTGCCATTACTTTCTTCCGTCTTCTCTCATTTTTCCATTTGTTTATTGTGTACATCCATAGTTCTTTCTGAACCTATAGACTATTGGAAAATTGTTGGTTTCATTCCAGGTAATCCATAATCTGTTGTTTTACTACAAATTCGATGATTGTTTCCAAAGATCTTAATAAGTTCATTTGTCAAAACTCGAATAATAGAATCCCACATAGTTACTGTTGTCGAATAATCCTTAATTTTTTTGGGTAAAAAAATCATTTAGAATTAAATCTTTTTCTTGTATGTGTCATTTATGCACTAATTTATATTAAAATCTTCTGCTATTCTTTTATTGGATATTTCTTCAAAAAAGCCGCATATTCTTACAGAATAACTTGGTAATAAAAGCCACATCTCTGAATCCACTAGTTGTTAGTTTATCTTAGTTAGTTTCCAGTTGATATCATGTAATGAAATAATTTCTATTAGTTTCTGACAAAATTATTTGTATGGCCTTGAATGCTTGATGTACAACTAGTAACCAATACGTTTTTGTTATTAGATATACATAGATGAGTAGAGAGTTGTAGTGTCATACGATCCATTCCAAATCGTTATTCTGGATGAAAAAAGTGCAGAACAAGAGTTCAACAAAGTTTTTATCTCCTAAGGTAGGTTAGAGACATTTTCTTTCATTGAGAGAAAAAAAAAACACTTTAAGTAACAAAAGTTTGTATGCATATTTTTATTTTATTTAATGACAGCTAATATTTCAAGTTTTGGAAACAACAAAATTTCGATCGTTGATTATTAATTTCACTTTTTTAAAAACAATTGGTTAACTTATTTAACCAGAATTCTAACCCTATGTTCGAAAATTCGCCGGTGTTTTAGAATGCTTTGTTCAAATTGTAGAGTTATCGATAATCGTTTCGAAGCCCGCGAACCGGTCTGTTGTGAGAATGGTCATTTTCTTTGCGGAAAGTGTATACCACAAATGAATGGTAGGTGTATTCTTTGTGAAGAGCGCATGAATGATACCAATGGAAATATATGGACAAGTTGTAAAGGAAGAGACACTCAGAGTTGGTCCTCCGAAATGATTCGCGATTGGGCGATACCGGACGATTTGTTACCAAACTTTTCTGCTCAGAGTAATAAAAGTGAACTTTGCATTTTTTCGGATGACTGTGATTCAATATCCATGAATCCGTTGTATTCCACGGGTGAAGAATATGAAGTAGAAAGCCTTAACTGCAGTGACATTGTTAATATATCGGTAGGTTCCATATTTCGAAAATCCCAAATTTTCCTACGTTTAATTTTTATATTTAAGGATTCAAAGTGGAACCAACCCGTAGTGTGGAATAATTTCCAACCGAAAGCACATGATTGCAGGAAACAAACTATTCCGTCTAAAAAACGCTTTGTAAAATTGGGTTGCATAGAAGATAAGTCTGTACTTAACATAAAGGGAATACCTCCAATGCTGTTGGATCAAACAAAGGAGGGAATTCGAGAAAAGATCATAGATAGGATCTTCTCGTCTTATGAAACGGATCCAATATTTCTTACCAAAATTAAACAATCTAAGACTATAGGCGTTTCAACCGAATCAACGCCAAAGCTCATTACAGAAGACTGTAATAGATCTCTGAAATACTCAACGGAAAGCGTAATAAAAGAAACAGAATTTCAAAACGATCCAGTTAGTAAGAAACCCACGGAATTCTCAGTCAAGAATTTGAACAACAGTGGTTTCCCAAGTCACGAAATGCTGGTCAATGTAAAAAATAAAAGTTCTTTGTCTAACATAAATCTAAGACTGCAGCCAGTTATGGCCACAATTTTGGAAACTGTCCCACAGGAATCTCCGTCGATGAAAGAAGACCAGAACTTCTATAAATATCTTCACGAAAAATTCTCTCAGATGTCTTTGACTAAACTCAGAGACATCATGTCTTCCGTTTTTGAAGAGCGAATTAACTCTAAGTTTTTCCAAGATTACCCACATTTTCAAAGTGACTTACTGTCAGAACCATCAACTCACTTATCTATAATGTCAAATTCTCGTCGGGCTTTCTGTAATCCAGCTACTAACTATCAGTTCGAAATCACACAAAGCCCACAGTTTCAAGCGATCAGCTTCTACAGTCTGAATGTCCGCAATGCTCTTCAAAAAGAGGCCATCGATGCTACAACCTTAAACATTCCCCGAAGTCCGGTTATCTGCCCGATTAGCAATTGCCAAAGAGCATTTTTCGTCTCAGATTTTTCTAAACACATTGCACTTGATCACCCTAGAGTACCAAAGGAGTCTGTATGTTCCCGGCAGTGCAAGAACTTTTTTCTCGATCCTAAGCTTGTACACTTTGGTGTCAACCGGTGTCAAGTTTTGTTACTGGTGAGGGATAAAATAAAAAATCTTGGTCATGATAAATTCAAGGATTTCATTCCCATTCTGGTGATGGCTACGAAAGTTAGTTTGCTAGAACTTTGCTGCAGCCAATATCGGTCACACAGCGAAGAAGTTAAAAACAGTACACAGAATTTTGTAATGATTTGGTTGACAGGTTTAATGCCACCACAGTTGCCGACTTTCGTTAGTTTAACAGTTTGGGCAAGATCGGGCTGCATACCAAGCTGTCACATTGTACACTCTGGACGATTGTATTCAGTGCGAAATTCGCAAAGTTCTGATGCTATACGGCGGAGTGGACAAATGATGCTGCTATCAGAAAATCAGATTGATCTGTTGACAAATGAAGGAAGACGCATGCTGGAGTTTCAAGTTTCAGTGCATTGACAATGGATAAGAAATTAAAAGTTTTTAATTTACATACATATATGTATAATCGGAGAGTGTAATGAATTTATGAAATTTTTTAACGTATTTCTCTTCACTTTTGTGATTTTTTATCGCTCATTTGTATACATACATATGTATGTATAATATAGGTATGTATGTATAGTGTGGACTTTGTAGTAATATTCAATTTATACTGTTACACGCATTAAGGCAGTATCTTTTACATTTTAAAATGTTGTATTAGATGTAATTTACACTCTAAAGAAATGTTTAAAATGGATATTATTAGAAATACAAATTAGCAGCTTCTGATTGGAACCTTTATTTTGTTACTTACATATATTTCGTCGCTTCTCGTGTAGATGTGTACATAAGCTATATACCATTTTATTTTTATTTTGAGAAGCCTTTTAATGACGTCAATACTTTTGGAAAGGTCAATCGTTCGCAAGGGAAGGGCCCGTGAAAATACTATTGGAATTGTCCCCAAGAACTACTTTTCTTCACCTGTCTTGTCAGAGCGGGAAGGATTAAGGTTCAAAGATCCTAAAGTTCTGCAAAGAGTCTAGGTTAGACATTGAAACTAAAGTCTGAAGGCTGTAATGTTCAAATGCTCATTTATAAGTATAACTAACATATGTACATACATACTATGTATATCGGTATAATTGAAAGTTCTATCTATTATGTATGTATTTCATATGGTAATAAAAAAAGATTCAAGTGCCGTGATCGAAGGGCAATTTTTTTTATTTATTAGTCTTTCTCAAGCATCTTAACGTCAAAATTAGTTAGTGAATGTGGGGATTGTTACTTATTTTATGAGGTTTGGTTTTATGTTACCCTTATTTTATTCATCACGTATGTTTTTTAAACTGAATTTCAGGACCACCGATAAACCTAGTTATTGAAAACTCTGAAGAACAACTTCCAAGTCTGTCAGATCTTCACGATTTCGAGCCTAAACTGGAATTCGATGATACCGAACTTCTCACACAGTCTCCAATTCCTAGTAAGGTTTACATAAAGCTATGAATATTACAGTAAATTTGTATTTTTTTTTTCTAGAAGACGTAATGGTGGACGATTTTGTATTAACAGGTAACAGCTAAAATTAAACCACTATTTCTTTAAGATCTATGTACATATATTTATATTACAGCCACCGAAGAGATCGAAGAAGCTGAAATTATAAATCCACTCGAGGACAACGATTTTGAAGATCAACTACGAGAGGTTGCCTGCAAGATCTAGATGGTTTTTCTTTATACTGACTTGTTTTTTTCCAGCAATCGGAAAGTTTTACATCGAATAAAACGAAATGTGATTTTCTTGGCACAGATAGACAGGGTCGACATATATTTGGAATTTATGCATCACGTTTTCCCGAAAAGAATCAAATGGAGAAATTTATAAGGTAAATTCCATTTAATCCATATCTTCAGGTAAAATTAACACGGTAATTATAGGGAACTTATAAAGGAAATCGAACCGTATGTTGAGAACGACTACATCCTAGTTTATTTCCACCAGGGACTCAAGGAGGACAACAAACCCTCAGCGCAATTTCTTTGGAATTCGTACAAAGAACTCGACCGAAACTTTCGGAAGAATTTAAAAAATCTCTATGTTGTCCATCCGACTTGGTTCATTCGGGTAATTTGGAATTTCTTCCGTCCATTCATAAGTGAAAAATTTCGCAGAAAATTAATTTACATTTCGACTCTGGATGAGTTGCGTCAAGCGTTGGGCCTAACAAAGCTTAAATTACCCGATAATATTTGTGAATTTGATGATAGGCTCAATTCGAATCGCCGGACAGTGCCTAGTAGCGTAACAGATGGTTCTATGAGCAGGACCGCACAATTTGGTGTGCCATTGAAGTTTATCACTCAAAACAGCCCATGCTTGAATTCTATTCCGCCGATTGTTCGCAAATGTGTAGATTCACTGTCTATGACAGGTGTAATTGATACAGAGGGAATTTTTCGTCGATCGGGTAACTATGCCGATATAAATGAACTTAAACAAAGGGTTAATCGCGGTGAGGAGGTTGACTTAAAGGATGTCAATGTGCACGTTGTAGCCGGACTACTTAAATCCTTCCTAAGAGATCTTAGTGAGCCACTGCTTACGTACGAACTTTACGAGGACATTACAAGTTTCTTAGGTATGCGTGAAAATATTGTTTGGTTTTCTAATATTTATGCATGTGTTTCGTACTTTTCGAAGATTGGCCTAAAGAGGAACGATCACGAAATGTTACACAACTAATAAGGGAGAAACTTCCGGAAGAAAATTATGAGCTGTTCAAATACTTGGTGGAATTTTTAGTGAAGGTAAGGAATATTATTTATTTACTTATTTTATTTCGATTAGTATTAATAAATTTTCACACAAGCTACTATTAGACGGCCATTTAAATGGCAGAGCAAATGTCGTCACAAAAGTGGCAACCAGACGGGCACCATTTAAATGGCAGCTTTGTGACGCAGTTTTATCGCAAAAAAGTGCCACATATGAGCTACAATGATGTCATTGAGTGACATTGAACATTTGCAAAAAATGGCAATCACACGGCAATGGCACAGCGTCATTTTTGTCCCAAATTAAATGGCAGACACTGTGTGCCAGGGTGAGATTTGAATGGCACGCGAAAAAATGGCAATCACTACAATGGCATACCTTAATTCAATGGTACATACATATATATTTCGTGCCATTTTTTGTTTTGCGTTCACACGGAAATGGCACATATTGCCATTTACTGTATTGAGAGAAACGATGATTTTCTAGTCGCGATATTCTCCTAGCTATACACAACCGTTACAACTCTGAACTTTATAAAACTTCGTATACCACATTTTGAGTTTATCTGCGCCAAAATTACCATTCTTAAGCGCAACTAGCTATAGATGCTATAGACCCTCTTTTTGATGCTACGGACCCTTGTGATGATGTCATAGTCTTAGGGGATTTTTCTTCCTCATCTCCAACGGGTTCAGTCTGAGGATGAATCTCATTTTGTTCCTTAAAATGCAACATCAGGCAAAGAAATCCTTTTCACAGATTGCCTCTCCAACTCTGGCCTCCATCAAATCAGTGGCATAATTAATAACCTCGGCAGACAACTTGAAGATGGTTGCGAAATCGATGTAATAGCCACTGACTTCACTAAAGCATTTGATAAAATCTCTCAATTATTACTCTTAAGTTGAAAGCCCTCGGTTTTATCAAATGGATCCAATCTTAATCTTCTTGAACATCTGCAGTATGAGGTTTATTTAGATAATTTTTCTCTAACAACTTTATGGCCACATCAGATGTTGTAATGTTATAATGTTATACATTATAAGCAGAGCCAATTCTGCACTTGGTTTGTGAAACGTTGGTCTAAGGAATTTTCAGACCCCTACGTTAATAAATCACTCTATATCACCATTGAAATGGCAGAGAATAATGGCCTTCTAATAGTAGCTTAAAAACAAATTTTAATTATTGTGAAATGAATACGATACACAACTCAATATAAACAATATATACAGAATTAATTTTTTTTTATAATTTTTGCTTGCGCTCAAGGGTATATGACTACCCTTATGATGCGAAGACACACAGCGCGAGCGGTAGATTTTGACTTTACGCCATACAGTAAACACTGCACGGCGTGAGTCGGAAATGAAGAGAAAGGATAGGAAAGATTTTTGTGTGGTGTAGTGGTTTTGAAACTCAGGTGACATTAGGTTTCAGTAATTTTCTCCATGCGTGGGGTCCGCACTGGGCGAGGAGATATTGCGATTTTTTTGCATTGGCTTATAATTTACAGTATTTTTCTCGAGTATACGTGAAGTTACTCTAGGTGGAATTTTCGGGGCATTAATTCAACAGCTATGAAAATTGAAAGGATATGGCTGGGATTGAACGCACAACCTTCCATTCAATAGCCAGGAGAATATTGCGACTAGAAAATTCATCGTTCATTCATCTCAATACAGTAAATGGCAATATCTGCCATTTCCGTGTGATCACATGGCACGAAATTTATATATGCCATTGAATTAAGGTATGCCCTTGAATCAAGGTATGCCATTGTCGTGTGATTGCCATTTTTTCGCGTGCCATTCCAATGGCACTCTGAGACACACAGTGTTTGCCATTTAATTTGGCACAAAAATGGCGCTGTGCCATTGCCGTGTGATTGCCATTTTTTTGCAAATGTTCAATGTCACTCAATGGCATCATTGTAGCTTATATGTGCCACTTTTTTGTGACGGCACACTGCCATTTAAATGGCAGAGAATAATGGCCGTCTAATAGTAGCTTAAGTTATACTTATGTCCTAATTTGACATAACTTTCATATGACTTAAGGGCACTTAAATAGCTAATTTCCATTTGTTGCAAAATATTTAAACTTAAGCTACTATTAGACGGCCAACGAAATCAGTCAACGCGTTGACTCTCTGACGTCAAAATGACGTGAAAATTTGTCCCAAATCGGTCATGTCGTGTGATCGTCAACGTAAAACGTCGTCAATGCGTTGACTGCGGTGACTATTTTCGTTGACCGTGTAATCACCCTGTCAACGTTGTTTATTAGGATTGCTCTACAGATTGATTAGGATTGCACGTCAACGCATTGATCGTGTCCCAACGTTGACATGGCAGGATTTTCTGTCGTGTCAACGTTGCTTGCGTTGACTCCTTTTCAGGTGTGTATTTTGCATGAACCAGATGTAGTTTTTCGTTCAAGTGAACGTTTTTCAAGAAAAAATTAAGTGCACGACTTGGTCGTATACTTCCATCTTTATACTGAAGGTTCATACATAATTAAGGATGAATGTTAAGTAAAACATTTAAATTCAATAGACTAAAACGATAGGTATGAAATTCCACCCATTTTCTTCTGCATGAGGCCTGCTAAAATGGACGTGGCATACCGCATTTTTGAGCGCACTACCGTGTTAACTTTTAATGAAGATGGGTGTACGTATGGATGTATGTATGTATATAACGCCAATGCTTTCATTGGATATCTGCAATAGTGCTGCACCATTTTTTGATGTTACTATAGTCCGCTCCTTTAGTCTTAAAAGAGAACACACCCTGAAATTTTCAAAATATAATCATGGATGTTACTGCGGGCGCAGTGTGTGGTGTGGTCACCACCAAAGTTAAAGGCAAATCCACACATACAGACAGAATTGGCGGATCCACTTATTTCAACTTCTGCCTTGAACTGTCGCAAAGGTCTTCGTCGTCATCAGTCGTGCTCTCCAACAAATACGGTGCTAAAACGGCCATATCCAACGAAAGCCTATTTTATTTTGTTTTGTTTGAGAGAGAAAAATTATATTGACACAACCTCTCAACTTCGTGTGATCGCCAACGTGAAAAATTACCGATATTAGCTTCTGTCAAAGTGGCTTCAGCTCATCGTCAACGGTCAACTTGTTCAGAAGCATAAATTAACTATACCTAGATAGTCAACTTTCCATCCTCAACCAGCGCTGTCGTTATGGCTCCTTTGCAGAGCACTGTGCTCCCCATAAATCAAAAAGGCTCCCATATGCCAAACAATATTTGCTTTCTATTACAACTTCATAGCGAATATTTCGTTGCATACATATTTTGCACATCTCTATTTCAGGCACAAAATTGCACTTCCCTAATCTTTTTCGCGTTTCTACAATACTTTTTCGGTGGCATCTCTTTCACGGAAATGGCTCCCCTAAAGTGCGATCCTCTTTGAAATTGAAAAACGACAGCATTGACCCCCAACCCGCGAAAACCCGCAAATGGGAGGGGCCTAATCCTCTCTTTCGTTCCTATCTCATTACACGTATTCACCGATGGGAACGAAAGAGAGGATTAGGCTCCGCCCAATTGCAGGTTTTCGCGGGTTGGGGATGGAATGTTGACTATCTAGGTATTGTTAATTTATGGTCAGCAGGCAAACCAACGGGCAGAGCTTGTGGGTTCGAAAGAGAGACCCCCTCGAAGTGGACTATCTAATATTTACCACCATCTAACCATCTAGTCTTTCCCAAGTTCCAAAAACTAACACATTTCACAAAAAAAACCAAAATGAAAATGGAAACTGGAATTACGAAAATTCCATTTGTGACATATGTCCCTAATATGTTAGTCAATTTTGCGTTCAGAAACCTATGCCTAACATGTTATGTATATATGTTAGTGACTAGGTTATTGAACGAGCCCACTTTCGTAGTTTTTGTTTATTGTTATTGTTGAACTAGATATGATAAAAATAAAATCGTTCCTAGAAATACAAAAATTAATTTTCATGTTCTGCTGTGGGGCAAATTAAAATACCACACACAGTTAAAGCACGTTATAACACTAGCAAGGAAATGTATCAATATATGTATGTGTAGTGTACCATGAGTCAGTGACGCAACAGCGTAAACAAACAGTCAAGCGATTGCTCACCTGGTGTTGTATGACGACGAAGCGATGAACGATTTATAGGTCACTAGGTGGTCGTCACCCGATCCCTATTTGAGTGAATCGAATTGACTTGTTTTGCTTACCTTTGCGAAACACTGCGATGAGTAATTAAGTACTATAGGGCATTAGAATAAGAATTATAAGTATAAATAGCGTTCCGATGGTGTAATAAAATTAGACTTGATTTGACCTTCAACAGATATATCATTTCTCAGTTCGGCTCTTTAGCCATCAGAAACTATCGGCTCTGGACAGCCTTAATTAGTCCAAACCAATAAGGAATCCCCTTTGACGTTACACTCTACGCTCACTCCCCCATAACCAGTCAGCTTGCTCCCAGGGCAAATAATAAAAATTAAAAAAAAATTCGTCTTCTATATTGTAACCCACTGGTTGTTCTCTAAACTGCGTCTGAGTTTAGAACTTTTCGACAGAGATCTTTTAAACCGATACATCAATGGGGGTCAAGAAAAGTAGTATAGGTATTTTGCAGACGTAATAAACTGATTTGTAACGTAAATTTGTTTTCTTCACTTTTTTGCTTTTTTCTTTTCATATAGGTAATGGACTGCGAGGATCTCAACAAGATGACCTCGTCAAATCTTGCAATAGTATTTGGACCTAACCTTATCTGGTCACGACATGCACAAATGTCTTTGGATGAAATAAATCCAATTAATGCATTCATAGACTTTGTTCTGCAAAATCACAAAAACATTTATTTGGTCGATATTAACAAAAAGCCCTCGCCTATAGATTAACCGAGGCTTTTTTAATTACTTTACAGGGGTGTTCTTTTCTATAATCTCATAAGTATTCAACTTCATTCTAATATTTTTCTTATTTATATAATTCTTTCGTTGTCTCTTTTTTTATTTAATTACCAAAGAGAAATATTTTACAATATTTTTGCACATTTTTTCTATTTAAAAACAATTTTTTTGTTTATCTAAAATTCGTTTTTGGTTGTAACTCAAACTTTACATTTAAAAAAAAAACAATTTGCACACAAAAATCTAACACAACTCTTCACTGAGATTACATTATAAATCGTACGGAGACATGGAGTAAAAATAGTAATAAAAAATAAACTAAATAAAATAGTCCTTTTGATACATCACTAAAATACATCTACATGCAAGAACCGTCTGGTGGAGCTGGAGGGAAAGACTTATCATGTAGATGGGTAAAACTTTTTACTTACAATATACTGTTATCAAAATACCCATTTTTATGAAAATATATATAGGTATATTTTATTAAATTTTAACACATGCTGAAAGCACAAAGTTTTATTAAATAATTTAAAGTAATGTTACTAATTTAAGTAATGTCTTCTGAAATATGTTTTTATACACACGTGAACGGTAATTTGACATCAAGAAACAATAATTTCCTAATAAAGAATAGATTATAACATGTAAAAATATCCAAAATAAAATAATTGTTATTAATAGAAGCAATGATGTTTTATATGCTATTTATTCGTCTTAAGGAAATGCGGTTTGGACATTAGTTTCAAAACGTTACGTTGTGGTAAAGAAATATACTGCATTTTGGCAACCAAAATATAAACAACATGCATTTTGAAAATCAAATAAAAATCGCATAAGTGTGACATACAGATTACTTTGGTTGGCGCTACAGTTAGGGGTGACCCTGGGCCTCAAAAAGTATGACATCTGTGTTTCCCAATTTACCCTACATTAGTTGTTGTACATTGACATCGCAAATAAACGCTGATGCAGCATCGATGCACCTTATTTAACGTTTGTACAGTACAGGAAAGTAGACCAGATTTTGAATACTTTCAAGAGAAAAATTCTTCGTCGGATATTCGGTCCCGTATGCTGGAGGGCGAATGGAGGTGAAGATACAACCGCGAACTCTATGAGCTGTACAAAGATGTGGATGTAGTCCGAAAAGGCAAAACACGTCGACTACACTGGCTCGGCCACATCGAGCGAATGGACAACAATGCTCCAGCAAAGAGGATCTTCGAATCACAGCCCCCAGGTTCGAGACGAGAAGGAAGACCGAAACTCCGATTTAAGGATCAAGATATCGCTGATGCCAGAGCGCTAGGTCTAGACAACTGGAAGCAGCGTGCCCGGGATTCAAGAGAGTGGAACGCTGTCGTGTCTCAGGCAGAGACTTCACGGATCGGGAGCCCGTTAAGTAAGTACAATACTAATTCAAAAAGGCGAAAACGCGAGCACCTACGAATAAAAAGTGAAAATTGTATGAATCATGATGCTTAATTTTTTGACTAGGACTAGGAACCCGTCGGAGAGAATGATCCACTAAAAATTAAAAATTTACATCGTGCAATCCGCTAAAGTGAACGATTCACATGTCGGCAATGTGAATGAGATTCACTGTATCGTGGAAAACGCAGGGATCGAATCTGTCCATACATTTGACATCCGCAACTATTTCATTGTGGGCTTGGTTGTTGTGTTGAACTTTTCTGAAGGATGACCCCAAAAAACCAAAGGATAATATAAAAAACTGTCGAAGGACAGTCGGTTTTGCCTTAAAAGTCGGTGGCCCTAACGTGGGGTTAGCCAGGAAGAAGAGAGAAGATGCCCGAAGACACTTATACCTTTATAAGTCTCCAGTTCTCCCCACTGATACATCCTTCGTCGTTACCCTACGCAATGATACAAAAAATCAGATGATCTTACGCTACGTCATTGAAGGGTGGATGATTTTTGTTGCCTTCTTTGGGATCTTAGAAGGATCCTCTTGTAACCTGGGCCTCTTGGAGGTTCGATCCATTCTGGATTCAGTGCCGGTTGAGGGCGGAGGGCCCTAATGACATAGCGGCCATTCCTTTTTGGATGGCAACTCACGCAAGAGTGGTCTGGAGTAAAAGGATTGACCCGCCGAGCTCTACTCTTGTCAACAAGAAAAGCTCTCGCTCAACTGGCAAACTTACAGTCCTCCTCGTCCCAGTTAGCTTCTCTTTTCTTCAGGAGGAAAGATGCACTATAGACCTGTTTCTCCACTGTCCTTGTAACACGGCTCGTGGCCTCGAAATTAGTTATGTTTTATGTTGTCTTGTTGTGTTTGACCCCACTGCAAGGTAAGTAGTCGATGGAGATGATGATGATGTGCCCAAGAAACTAACGAACTACTAAGATTCATTTACCTATCTAGGTTGTTTAGTTTGCGGTCGACTTTAATATTTAATTATTTAGGTTCCTAAGACATTCGTATCTATTAGATATAATGGAGTCTATATGGTCTAAGTGAGTCCCTGACGCACAGTCAGCAAGGGCACCCATATACATATGTACCTTATCTCACCCAACTTCTTTCTTCCTGCTATTTATTTTATTTGTCTATTCCACAGTGTTGGCACAGGTCTTTTAGATGCCTTTCTCACAGAGTATACTTAATCGAGTGCGAAATTTAATATTATGTAGAAATTTTCAATTCTCTATCGATACTTCTTAAATCAGTCATCTATAAATGATTATTGTCGAGATGTCGTTCCACTAATATTGTACCTATGCCTGCCTTTGATTGGAATAAGAAATTTAAAACTACCTAGAAAATTAAATTAACCGATCACAATGTATTATGCACATGAACATACACGTAATCTTAAGATTCTGTAGCATAAGCAAATCATAGACCGCGTTCGAAAGAGGAACTGTATGTATGTGGTTAATTCGTTTCAGGTTTAAATGCCAGTAAATGAAAGCAGCAACAAATTGATACCAATTCGCGAATGGACAAATATTTAAGCACTTCTTTGACTTTCGTAGCAACTTCCTTCACCATTTCTCTAATTTTTTTGAAATATATAGTATTCTATCGCTAATGCCCTCAAAAATAGTTTCCTTGAATAATTTTTCAGTGTATAGGTATGAATGTATTTAATATAAAATTTAGAATAAAAATAAATAAACAGTCAACCACTTTTTCATTGTTTTTATTTATTTTGAACATAAGAAAAAGGGAAATTTTTCATGATACTTCGTTAAATAATAATAATAATTTGGGAAACATACTATTATGACGATTTAAACTGTAATATTTTTCAGCTTCCGATTAAGGTCTTCAAACTTCAGAATCTTTCTTATAAAGAAGTCGCCATATCGATGAGAAACTTTAGTATCGGCAATATGAATCATGTCGTTATCAATGTAAAAGTCCAACTATAATTAAAATGATTATAAAATCAATTACAAACAGTTAAATTGAATCTCTTACTTCAGATCCAGATTGGAACTGTCCTTCCAAACCACTTGATCCTTTTGTCCAAACTAAATTTTTCATTTTGTGTTTAAAGCAGAGTAGACGAATAAGTAAGGTCCTAATTTCGTCATCGCTTTTTGCATCGATAAATGACGCCAACTTCTCCAACGGCAGAGTGGTATATAATTTTAAATAAGACCGAGTTGTTGGGACGTCTTTCTGCTGACGCACTTCATCCATGAAGACCTGCAATTGATGTTCCATTGGATCCTTGACATAATCCTCCATGGGGGCATCAGCAGATGGAGGACATGGACTGACAAATCGGGGACAAGCGAAGAGGAAAAACATCTTGAAGGCTTCTAAGTCGCCACACTGCATCTTGTACATATTATCTTGGTAGTTCTTTTCCCTTAGCACCTGCTGTATTGACTCATCGATGCATTGTGGGTGCAAAACTAAGCAAATAGCTAAAAGATGGTACATCTGCTCAGCCTGTTTGTTAATTTGATCATTCTGATATGAGCGAGTGCTGTACAACTGCTTAGTGCGTTGGATGTACAAAAGGATCTCAGAGAAAGTACGAATGGCATCAGCATAACGACGCATCATCATGTAGGCAAAGCCTACATAATAGGATGTTGAAATTTGGCACGCTGGGATGTGCGAATACTGAGATTTCTTATGAATCTCAATTGGCTCCAATACTTTAATCGCCTGATAGTAATCTCCTAGCAAGGAATGAACACGAAGAAGTCCTACTAGGGAGAAATATCCTAACATCTTGTAGAAGGAATGTTCGCCAAAGACTCCAGCAACAGCTTGGGGATCGTTGCCCTGTGAAATTGCTTGCAATTGCTTCTTGATATTCGAAATGTCAACCAGTGAATGAAGCACGTTCAATATACACAATATACTCCAAACATTGTTGTGCTGAGCGCACAATTGCTGTATTTCTTCCTGGCTTTTATCTGTAAGACGTGCTCTGTAAGACAAAGAAACAGGTTTTAGTAGATCGCCACTGGGCCTCAATTTTACATTTACCTGTATTGCGCGAAGTTCTGGAACTGATAAACAAATTCGTCGACTAATTCCCACAGCCAAATGTCAGGCAATTCCAACAGAACTGGTGTCGACGACGATATAATTAAGTTAAAGAAGTCGCAATAGTTAAAAAATGAATGGATGCGTTGCTCCATTTTTGGACCGCCTGGTAATCTCGCATGTATATGGCGATAGTACAGCTCTTTGTACAGAATAAGAAACACTTTGTCGTGTTCTACTAAAGCCGCAACTTCTTGCTCATCTGGCCACGCACACTTATCGAAATGATGATCACTGATTTGCGGGAAAGTATTCTCATACATATTCTGGATGTCAAAGAGCACTCCCTCTTTGATAGACGCGCAAAAGTTCATCAGGAAATATTTCACATTCTCCGGCATCTGCTTGGAGTAATAATTTCGTTCGTACTCCATGTCCAATTGGGGATCACCGGTATGACCATAGTCATCATAAATATCCTGTGGGACGTAAAAAAATATGCAAGTTTGGTAAATTTACGTTTATTAGTTCACAAAAACACACAAATGTTTGGTTATGTTGCAAGCAGTTTTGTTATATGGTTTTTTCAGGCATAATTTTGAAGAATATTAAAGCCTATGTTCTTATATACCTGATTGCCGTAATCTTCACCACTGTACATGATTTTTTACCAAATATAAACTTTTTTTTCTGAATAAAAACGAAAATTGCCAAGAAGTTGACAGAAACACGCCAGCAACCGAGTACTTCAAGAGATAAAGAGGGAGATGGGAGAAAAGTGGGTGAGTGAAATAACTACAGTTCATTAGTAGTGTTCGTTCTAAAAAAATAGTTATAGTGAAGGCGGCAGAGAAAGATATGAAAGTGTGAAATATTACATTACCTCTACATCATGGAAGAAATTCCGTGAGATTTTTTTTTCAATTCTTGGCATTCGCTCGCTGCGATCGCTGGGAATTATAAGTCAAAACGATTGGTGAGTGCCTATATTCTACGATTGCGATAAGAGACTAGATTTTAAAACGAATAGCGAACCTAAAACTTTTTCATGCGGGAAACTCAAAATTTTTCGTCATTTGCCACAACCAAATTTACTCAATGTTTTACTCAATAGTAAGTGTACTATTGTATTTCTGTTAAAATACTAAAAACTGAGTATTTGTCTGAGAAAGATGGAAAACTTTTATTTACGCGTTTGATCTAACGGCAGCAATTATGTATTTGGACAGATATGTACATATATGTATGTTAGATATTTAGTTAAGAGAAATAGCCTCTAACAAAGTCAACGCGTCCACAGTGTTTTATATAGGAATACAACGTTTTTACGTTTCCTAATTATTTAACCAAAGAATGGTTCTGCGAAAGAATGGTATGATGTTAAAATCGTAATAGGTGATTTTAACGCCAAGATTGGAAAGGAGTACATTTTTGGTAGGACGATTGGCAAGCGCAGCCTTCACTACACCACTTCCGGAAACGAAGTTTGGCCTATTGACTACGCTGCGGGGCGAAACGTCACTGTACCAAGCACATGGTTTCCTCACCTCATCCCCCATGGTTTGACGAAAAATTCCTGTAAGCAAATGCAGAGGCATTCAAAGCGGAGCACCAAAGAAGGACGAGAGAACGCGAGCACTACTAGTAAAAGAGGCGCGGAAGAACATAGACTTCTCCGAAAGAAAAAAAAAACAGAGCGTGAGAGGCGCGATTGAAGGCATTGAGATGTTATACTCTAGGAATAATGTACGGTAATTTTACCGGGGCGGGTTTCCATTATGCGAAGTGTGCATAATATATATTTTAACATAACATATTTTTTGTTTGTTGTCGAACAAGGGGGTAACGACATCCCCGAGAACTTTGGGACAGAAAAGGATTTAGACAAGGTGACGCGCTGTGATGTGATTTTTTCAACATCATATTTGAAAGGATTCTGCAAAAGTCAACACTGGAGGCACAATCTTTCAAAAGTCTGTGCAATTACTAGCGTGTACCGACGATATTGTAATTAGGTGTTTTTCTGCAAGCCCGTATTGGATTGTACAAAAAAACGACATCGGGCTTGAAAACCTTTACCTTCCGATTTCGCTGGTCGTATT
Organism: Xylota sylvarum; assembly: GCA_905220385.1. Lineage (NCBI taxonomy): Eukaryota > Metazoa > Arthropoda > Insecta > Diptera > Syrphidae > Xylota > Xylota sylvarum. Next base: position 41,917,944 of record LR999959.1, read on the forward strand.
TGGTTGGGTGGTAGCAATGGCCCAAAGAGTACTTACTTAAAATAATGTTGTTGGTATGTATCTCTTCGTACACTCACGAAGTTCTCAAGGCTCTTGTCTAGGACATATTTACATATCTTCAGATTTATTCAGTTTACCTTGATTGCCATGCCAATTTGCTGAAAAACGCATTTATTTTCGTCTAACGAAGTCAGCTTAATGAAAACGACAGCTGTCGACCTCTTACAGCTCAACGTTACACTTTTACACGTTACAATAGACCTTTTCGCCGTTTGACGCTTAAGCTGTCAATTGACTTCTGTAGGCCAGACAAAGGGCGAAATCGCTTTAAATATCTATTAAAACTAGAAAGAATTGTGTAATGTAAGATATTTGTTATATATTTCTAAGTTTCTTGTCTGCAGATTTATACATACAAATGGTCTTAATCAGTACAAGCAAAAAAATTCCGGTTAAATTACATTTATTGTAGTCTACTGTCGCGAGCAGAATCTACTTTCCACTCAAAGTAGTTTTTTAAGTGGTGTATTTAATGAAAGAAAGTTAATAATTAATATTATTTAATGAAGACAACAGTCCCTATCAACACTTCGACTAAATCAGTGAGTATTTTAATTCATATTTATGTGAATGTTTACAAACCACACGGAGAGCTAATGTTTCACGCGATACACTGCATTTTATTACTTAACCTGATTAACAACATATGTATCTATGAAATTGCATACAAAAAACTTAAAAATATATTACAAATATCGCACATTATACAATTCTTTCCACTTTTAATAGATATTTAAAGCGATTTGGCCCTCTGTTTGTCCTACAGAAGTCTCTGAGAGCGTAAATGTCACAATTTTGACAAGCAGGCGAAAAAGAGTAAAAGTGTAAAAAATGACAGCCATTGTATTTTGTAGTTTTAGTGAAAGAAAAAGTTACACTTTTACACCAATGTAAGTCCAGACTTAACGAAACTTGAATACCTCTAATGTTTTATTCTGTTATTAAATATAAAAACAAATACATATGTACCCTATCTTACAAATGTACTGAAATTGCTAAATGTTGTGAACTTGCTTTTTTCTAGGTGATAGGCAACACTGCAATTACCAGGAAATGACAGTTCTTTTTTTTTTTTTACCCCGGAGGAACAAGTCATCAAGGTAATAGACCCTAAATAATTATAAAATCATAACATAATCTTATAAGTCTCATTTTACCACGTATAGGAAGAATTCACGCACTGCTGTTATTCAAAGAAATTAGCTGAATCATTCAGACTAGGATCCACTTGCTACACTAAAGTGTCATCGCGACCTTTGAAACGACGGCCAGATTACCACCAGAAAATTGAAAATATCTTAATTAAAATTCAGCTTTCTATCTGTCAGTAAATAGCCTAAGCAATGGCAACGAAAAGGCGACCTATTCGACCAGTGAATACTAATATGAATTTTCGCCCGGGAGGACCTGATATATCTCGATCTGAAGCAAAGGGTACCCGACCCACCGCACCACCTACGACTATTAAAGAAATCCTAATTACCACCATAATGTATGTGTGTAAGAAGACAATCTTCTTTGACACAAATTTGAAAGTAGCTCTCTATCTAGGCAGTCTGTTTCTAGTCTCATTGATTGGAGACTTTATACCATACCCCAAGACATATTTTTCTCGATCTGATAATCTCTTCAATGTGTATTTCGTAAAAATCGGTTGGGGTTGGACGTTGCTCTTTAGCTTACCGTTTTTGGTAATGACGTCAATAGTACTGTGCTGTGGTGATAAAAAAAAGATGTTAACAAATCATTTGCCTCGCATTGGAATAGCAACATTCTTTTGGTTCTTCTGGACGAAATTGTTCAACGTGGTTGAGACGTCATATGGCAGGTGCACCGTTAAAGGATTTGACAGTAAGTCAAGCTGTTTACGAGCTGGACATTTGTGGAATGGATTCGACATATCCGGACACGCTTTCATACTGATCCATTCGAGTTTAGTCTTAATCGAAGAAGCCAGACCGATTGTGAAGTGGGAATCGATAAAAGAACACCTGCGAAACGAAATGCACAACCGAAGCGTATCAGAGCGATCTAGCACAAATCCACTAAGGAACTTGACTGACGAACAAATGAAAGTGCTCAACGGATTATATGAACGATTGACGCCAGCAATTCGCACTCTGTTCATCGGAATAGCAGCACTGCAGTTGCTATGGGACGTGATGTTAGTAGGAACTATGCTTTACTACCATAAGATGATTGAAAAGTTCGTTAGTGGAATTATTGCAATCTTGACATGGTATTTTACATATCGTTTTTGGTATCCATCACGGGTCCTACCCGATCCAGCCGGCAGTGGGTGCTTTTTTTATCAACGGGATCGAACCGAGACTTTTGTGTACAAACGTACACCAAGTCTAATACCAACAACGCCCACGCAGCGTACTGCCACGACAGTCGGTCAAGTGCCAATGTTTATGGGCTTACCAATATATACCAGTGCGCGGTCACCGCAGGCTTCTTCCAGCACTCCCAGTTCGTCGAATTTGTCAACAGAATTCATTTCTTAAAGAAATCGTTTCTGCAGTATACTGATTTTTATAATCACACCGGTGTTCTTGTTTTTTTTTTTTTTGGAAATTTTTGTTATAATCTGTTAAATTTTGTTTCCCTTCTATGTATGGTCATTTATGCATCTTCATTTATTTATGCTTGTTGCAATCCATATCCATTTACTAGTTCAGTACGGCTTTACAGTGGTGTGCAATAAATCCTTTTTGTTAACGTTTATTGTATTGTTTTTGTTTTTTTATTCGATGTTGCGTTGATGCTGCAGTAAATTGTCTTTCTTTTGTTGCAAATAATGGTGTTTAGATTATCTAAGATATAAGATACGTATATTTTTATTATAGGTATAAGTTCATACATACATACATATGTGACTATATAACGTGGGTGCTCAAATAAATAAATTAATATTTTTAATTTGGAAAATTTGTAGATAAAAAAATTGGAAAAACAATATTTACGGAATTCCAAATAGATAAAGAAAGTCTATTTAAATGAGCAAACAATTGAAAGCTTTCCAAATTAGTATTAGTATCAAAGAAATCTATTCTATTTCTAAGAGCATCAAGTGCCCAAGAGTCGTTAAGTTTTTTTTGCATGTACATACATACATCCTCAAACGTTCGAAGTTATCGTTGTAATTCAAACAAGAAAACTGCAGTAGACGACGCCCACTTTGTAAGGTTTGCAAAAGAAGGAAAATATTGTATCATATGATACGTTCCAGACGGATTGTAGCTTTTCTATACGTTTTTTACTTGAACCTATAATATACGGCAAGTATTGGATTAGTGCAGATTCTCGATCTCGAGATTTCTATAAATTTGGACATTACCATCATACAATACCGTATAGTTGCCGTAATAGTTTCCTTCAGATATAAAGGTGCATGTACGCACGCACCAGTCGTGAACTATATTTTATATACATATGTAATCGCACACTTTCATGCATATGCTCCGAAATATAAGCAAAATTATACAAGCTACGGCTGCAAATGTAAAAACACATCGATCGCAGTAAACTGATTACTTAACTTTAATGTCAATTTGCTACACACTCCATCATGCTAATCGTTGACCAACTGCAGAATCAACGTCATTGTCTTATCGTCACTGTAAAACTGCTGAACTAATGATAAATAATCGGGATTGTCTTTTTACGTCTAACTTGCATAAAACGGTCCACTGTGCGCCACTGGGGTCCCAAAATGTGTAAAACACCTCAGTAAGGAAATTGAGTACCGGTGTTGTCTGCGTATTTAGTAGTGGTATACGTGGTAAATCCATCCACTAGTACCACAAAGAAGGCGTTCCCTTTGGTTCATTTAATAATAGTACGCTTTTCTTCTCGATCATAAGCAATTCACCACGTGGCTGTATCTTTTGTTATAGGCACATTCGACACCCGCTCTTAAATATTTTTAACGAAATGAGTTATTCTAGGAAACCAGTAACTTGCCTTAAGATGTTTCAATATTTTATTTCTCGAAAAATGTCCATTGAGGTCATGGATGTATCACAAGACACGATTTTTATGCCGAAGGGGTACCCCCTTCTCAACTCACCATCTATTTGGCGATACAAACGTTCACGACCTTGAAAGCATATCTAATCCTTATTAAGCTGTTTCTCTGCTTCAGTTATAGGTGGCTTACGAAGTTCATTGCACATCTTACCTTCTGGATCATCCTGTTGCATAGAATACAGCCAATTGGGTTCGTCGATGAATATTTTTAAAGTGGGAATACACGATACAACCGTCATACCGATATCGGCCCAACTGTTGTACATATATGTATATATACCAAACATATGATACAATTAGCATGCGATTTCCATGCAACCAGAATATTTTTTTTATTTTGAGGTAGTAAGGGACTTTGTCTACCTTGGTTCTGCTATCAATTCTGAATTAAATAAAAAAAAGAAGCAGCAGAAATAAACCGAAAAATAACTTGTCAATCGCTGTTTCTTTGGGCTGAGAAGGCAATTTAGAGCCCTATTCCGAAGAAGTAAGGAAACTCTGTAGAAGATCTTGATCATCGCAGTCCTATTTATGGCGCTGAAGCTTGGGCTCTACCTAAAGCAGATGAAGATATTCCTCAGTCGCTTCGAGAGAAAGATTGATTGATGGGCTTTGGAAGAGAAGATTCAACGACGAACTATACGAACCGTACAGCGATATCGACCTAGTCAAAAAACTGCGCATCAGTCGTTTAAGATGGCTAGGATATGTAGAGCGAATGGACACTAGTGCTCCGGCCCGCAGAGTCTTCGAATCTAACCTGGAGGAACAACGCAGTAGAGAAACACCTCGCCTTAGGTGGTACACACAAGTACAAGAGGACCTCAACCAAATTGAGGTGCCCAACTGGAGACAGTTAGCTAAGGACCGGTCTAACTGGAGAGGCTTGTTGGTTGAGACCCAGGTTCACCCCGAACTATAGCGCCACCTAAGTAAAAATATGTTTTTTTGACGTTTTTTTAATAGAAACCATGTTTTGTTTTCTGCACCCTCTCATCAGAAGAGTTAAAACACAACTAAAATTTGTACGACAACGGTTGTATATGCTAAAACACACCCTAAGATTTCCATACAATCTATCGCATACAACACAGTATGCTTAAGAGCATGCGACCGTACAAATTCAGTAGAGCGTCGCGGTCGGTCGGCCGGTTCGATGGATACATACGATATAATTGTCGTATACAACACCAAATCTGTCCAGCTGTGTTGGTGCGAGGATGGTATCATGTATTTCCTACTTTTCTTTGGGCTGAGAATGCAGTTGAGTAATAAGGTCCTATGCCGAACAACTAAGGAGATTCTATGTAAGACCCTGATCATCCCAGTCCTCCTTTATGGGAATGGACTTTATCGAAAGCGGATGAAGATATCCTCGGTCGTTTCGAGGGAAAAATTCTTCGTAAAATATTCGGTCCGGTTTGCGTTGACGGGACGTAACGACATCGACCTATGAAGTTAAAAAATCGCATCAGTCGTTTAAGATGGCTAGGACATTTAGAGCAGATGGACACAAATGCACCGCCTCGTAGAAACATATTTTGGTGGCGTCGTCCATTACCATGAGCATGAGCGCATACTGGGGTTATGTTCCTGAATTTAGCCTCAAGACTTCTTGCCGAATTCACATCTGAATAAACGCTGCTTCTGCTCCCTTCTTTTGCCTAGCCTATCTCATCGCAGTTCCTGGATAGCGGTGATGTCTACATTATAGTAGTCTAGGGCTTCTGCTAATTGCTAATGGTCGTCAACACTATGGTCGTAAACACTATGGTCATCCTTATTGGAGGCTCGTTGCTGCTTCATAGCTAGGTGGTTTTTCCATGGTAGAGAAGGACTCTCAACCTGGAGGGCCAGTTTCCTTTTATACTCTCAGGACAAGGGGCCGGATTCCCCGGAGTCAGTAACCCGTTTTGTGGATATGACCGCTGCCGTTGGCTTATTAAGGGTTCATTAGCCACCAACTCTTTTTCCAAGATCCTGGTTCAGTATTGCAGATCCCTATATTCAAATAAGTGAAAACAGCTCATATACATAGGGATAACACTAATGGTTCGACCTGACTGGAACTGGTAGACGCCACCGTTGATTCCATCTAGGGAGTTCGTCAGCCGCCACGCTGCTTGGAGCAAGCATCTTTCATCCGCTATCAGCAACAACCTTCCAAAGGGGTTCGTTACTCAATCCCCTCCAGTCATACATACGTGTACATATCTAACGATCGTGACAGAAATTGGTCCATATTTTCTCTAAAACCGTATGAAGCAGCAAGAGAAGATAGCATATTTTTCATATATGTTGCTTCAACAGGACGCTGATGTAATGCCCGTAGCTTAGAACTTATGGATCACCTGTCGTAAACCAACTCCCAACTAGCTTTCCGGAGGGGAAAGATCGCACTCTTCCAAAAAGGCAAAAAGACCAAGCTTTTGAATTCGCCGTTTTACTTTATTTATTTTATTATACCCTATCCTAAGGGTATATTAAGTTTGACACATAGTTTGTAACATAGAGAAATAATCGAGATAGACCCTATAAAGTATATATATTCGTGATCAGCATCAATAGCGAAATCGATTGAGCGATGACCGTCCGTCCGTCCGTCCGTCCGTCCGTCCGTCCGTCCGTCCGTCCGTCCGTATGTCACCGCTTTTTGGGCCTTAAATTTTGAGCTAGGACGATGAAATTTCATATCTGGGCTTCTGAGAAAAAGATACAGTACAAGTGTAAAAATTTTTGAAATCCGCCCACTGCCACGCCCACTTTTTCATAACTTCACTAAATTATATGAAACCGAAAAATTTTGTTAAGACCAAATATTTAGGCATTCAGATTCCCTACAATCCACCCATACAAAAGTTTTGGCCACGCCCACTTTTTGGGGGCGTTTTCATCACAAAACCGATTTTTGGGCCTTAAATTTTTAACTAGGACGCTGAAATTTCATATCTGGGCTTCCAAGAAAAAGATACAGTACAAGTGTAAATTTTTTTTACATCCGCCCACTGCCACGCCTACTTTTATATAACTTCACTAAATTATATGAAACCGAAAAATTTTGTTAAGACCAAATATTTGGGTATTTAGATTCCCTACAATTCACTCATAGAACAGTTTTGGCCACGCCCACTTTTTGGGGACGTTATAATAAAAAAACCTATTTTGATAAAATTTTACATGTAACATCCTCAAATGTTCGACATTATAGCTATATTTGAGTACAAAATACAATTTCGCCACGCCCACTTTATAGAGAGGAGGATAGGGTATCATACGATCCGTTCCAGACGGATTGTAGCTTTTCTGTATGTTTTTTATATAAATTCCTTTCCTAATTACGTCGATGTTGTTAATAATTTTACTTGTAGACTGCATTAACCTACGCAGTAAGAGAGCAAAATATCGCAGAATATCAGTAGGTACATATGTATGTATGTATATATGTAACTTGTCGAAGGTGAACATTATGAGTTGACAAATTGAATTCTACCACATCGAATTGGCAAATTGAATTCTACCATAATGTAAGAACAAATATCATTAAAAGTGATTTATTTTAACCACTTATGTAGGAGACAGACTGCTGGTATTGAGACCATGGTATGAATATCATGTTATAGTGAATACCACAACCCCTGACAGACTGGATTTGTAGTATACTTTGACGTTTATTTTTGAATTTTTGAATTCAATGTAACGTCATTGATTCGGTTACTTTTGAAACTTTTTGAAGGACCAATTTGTTTTTTCTCGGATCTAGTATATTATTGAAACAGTTTAGATAAAATTGTGTCCTCTTTAAATCCATTTTCCAAATTTGAAGATATACTTTTTCGTTGTAAAGAAGCTACGAAGAATCTCCAATAGAGAGAAAGTGGCGTTGCAGTCAGTAAGAACCAAAAAATTGCGAGTTTCAATACTAGGTTTGTCTCGTGGTATACTAGCTTTTAACGTGGTATTGGGGTGACAGACACGTGGTATAGAACATGGTATTGCTATACCATGGTATCAATACCAGCAGTCTGCTTCCCACATTAGTCACTCACTGGTACAAACATATAGAAGTATGTATATACATATGTATATAGTCTTATTGCAATAAGGGTAGGACCGACAGGATTTTGGAAAAGGATAGGAAATTCCTTTCTACCCTAACAGGAGTCATCATGGGGCAAAACCACTTTGGGGTACATAAAAAAATTAAGACTAACGAACAAAGACTTGTATCGTGGATGTGGGGATGCGGATATCAATGAGGATACAACCCAGTTTCTCTGTCACTGTCCAGGCCTTATCCACCTTAGACACTTTTTTCGTAACCGAGAAGAAATATCAAGTAGACCAGTTAATGACATCTTGAACTACATTACACCTACTATATAGTTTGCAAGAGTAGGACCCAATTCTGTAAAACAAGGGTTAACCAAGGGGCAAGGGACATTTCTCCCTGAGTATGGCGTTGTGGACCACTTCCACTCGCCTACCCACGTACCTAACCTAACCCAGTACCGTTAATTTAATGGTATGAAATTGTCATATCCCGATAACGTTCACAATTGACTGTTACGACATCACTACGAGCATTTTCTAAGAAGTCGTAAGAAGCGCTCTAAGTAAAAAATTAAGGGAGCTTCCAACTGCCGCCCAACTCAGTTGCTCAGATGGTTCATTCATTCAGGATTTCTGGATCAAATTGTCCATTATGATCAAAATATTATTGACTCCCAAGAGAAAGCCAATCTCCTAGCAGCTTTGTTGGATGCAAATTTCACTTTACCAGATACTTCTCTATCACCACCATTACTGAGTCCGGTTTAATATACAGGGTGGGCCATATAGTGGTTTCTTTTTAAATCATAGGTTATTTTGACATTGACAGCTGTTTCCCGATCGAAATCTTGTTAGAAAGTCAGTATCATACATCCACGGAACGAAATGAGTCACTTTACGCTTGAACAACGTTGGTAAATATTGAAAACTTAGTTCCAAAGCGAGTGCTGTGTAGCCCAAACAGTGCGTTATTTGAAAAGAAGTTTTGACCGAAATGAAGCACCCACCGCTCCTGCTGTACGCAAGTTCTTGCAAAAAGTTCGTAAAACTGGTATGCTAGTGGACAACACTCATGGTCCACTCATGGTCCCCGCTGCGCCACAGAGAGTGCGGATTGTGGAGTGGTGGCATCATTGGACCATTTTTCTTCGAAAATGAGGCTGGGAACAACGTTTCGGTCAACGGTGGGCGTTACAGAGCCATGTTAACCGACTTTTTTTTACTGAAATTGAAGACGACGTCTGCTTCATGCAGGATGGCGCGACATGCCACACAGTCAGTACGGTTTTCGTTAACAACGTTCAACGTTTCATGACGGTAAGTCGCCCTTGATATTTCTAAAGCATTCGGTAGAGTATGGCACAGTGCACTCTTAAGCAAAATCCAACTTTACGGTGTAGGTAGCATCTTCTTATTATGGATTGCAAGTGTTTAAAGTAATTGGTCAATACGATTTGTATTTGATGAATGTACTTCTGCCTCATTCTCAACAAATGCTGGTGTACTCCAGAGCTCAGTCCTCTCTTCGACCCCATTTCTAATATTTATTAACGGCTTTCTCTCTCACTCGCAATCCAATCCATTACTTTGCCGGCGACAGTAATTTTGACTTCGCTTATTCTTTAACGACTCCACGGGTTGGGTCCCAAGCTGTAAAAAACCCAGTGTTTTCTCCTGTGTCTAAAGTGGGATACTAGACTGGGGATCCAAACTAAAAATAATTGGAGCTGATATTGAGGAATATAATAGCTTGTCGATCTTTGGCATACAAGTTACCCCAGCACTCATTTCGCTGGAATCATCAGATTTCTGAAGATCCGAAAAGTGCCGCTGAGTGCCTCGAATTCTCCAAGAAGTGCAAATGGTTTTTAACCCTGCAGACTTGCCTAATATCTATAAAGCTTATATTCGTAGTTCCCGCAATTTGTTTGAGTTTATTAAATTGTGTTTAGCGTCAGGCATGTAGATAGATCGATGATTAGTCATTTTGTAACCTAGAACAGCTTTGGAATGTTGGATGGTTATTGGTCCTTTGAATATTAAGTCGGTTTAATAGATTAATTACACTCATGTCGAGATACTGCTTTCGTACAATGGTGCAGAATTGAAACACCTTGTTGTGAAAAAGTTGTCCGAACTTATCCGCTAATGCCACTGTATTCTCTTTAGTTAGCAATACAAACACATTTTTGCAGAAGCTTTCAATATTCACAGCCAAAACAAAAGTCACTTCATCACCTCCATCCGATGTCTGCTGAATATCTGATATTGAACGAATGGTGAGCGTATCGTGAGCCTAACTCTGCATGTTGATCTTTTATAGATCTTCATTTTATCAATTTTATCTATGTACATATGTTTTTTTGGGTGCGGAAGATTTCTGTGTAGGCACCTACTTCATCGTATCGAATGGAAAGCGTTATGTTCCAAAGTTGCATACATTCTTAAGAAAATCTACCGCCCGTAATTTTCAACTGATTTAGTTGGTTTTTATTTTAAAATGTAGATAATTACGGAACAAAGGTGATAGGCAAAAAAAAATGACAAAAACATTGAAAAAAAACTTTGACATTTCTGTGTGCAATACCGTTGTGGTACATACAGCTGAATATAATAAAATAAAATACATTCGACGCGCTGTGTGTGTATCTGGCGAAGCGGGCGAGGTTTAAGCTAGTCAATTCATATATTTTATACTTCATTTTTTTATTGTTGCTTGATTTTTATTTGGAATACTTAGTTTTCATTTTTTAAATTAAAGGACTATATCTGTCTAAAATATATTTTATTGAACAATAATACCTGATAACATGCAACTATGTATTGATTAAAAATTGACAATATTATGTTTTTTAAAAGTACAGTAACAAATAAATTACTTATGTGCAAATGCAGCGAACATAGCCATTCCAAGGACACCAGCCCCGATTTTATAATTAGACGGTGTCTTTGACCATATATCTTTTAATATTTCCACATTCGTTGGCATTATTTTTATGTAAGAGCTTCTTTGTCTAAAACGTAGGAAATAGCTTTCGACTTTGGGAAGTTTTCCATACGCCCAGAAATAGTTTTCAAAGCCGAGGCTATATAGGCGATGTAATAATAAACCAAATGTCGCATCAACTGCAGAAAACTCGGAAGACAGAAGCCATTCTTTGTCTGAATTCGTTAATAATTCTTTTTCAAAGAACCTTAATATCTCTTCGAATCTTTCAAGAATCCTCTGAAAATCCACCCTCGAGTAAACCAACTGCTTACGGCGATCTTGCAAATCAAGTTTCTTCAGCAAAACTGTCTTTTGAAATGATTCAGCTTCACTGGCAGACTTTTTCAAAATTTCATAAACCTTTTCGTTGTTTTCTACAATAAGGAAATATGTTAATACAAGAGGGATGTTAAATGCGGATAAGAATACCTACTGAGACAAGATTTTCGAACTGGTCCAATGAATGGGGGCTTTGGTGTCAATTTAAGATCATCATGTATAAATGAGCCTAGGCTGAGCGCTCCGACTGGTAGTTGGCTTAGGATCTCCTCATAAAGTTGTTGCTTTGTGTATTCTTTTGATGATGTATCTGTCGGTATTAAAGATGGATATTTGCCTAAATTTAGAAAAAATAAATAAATACACATAATAATGTGTATGACTTGGTTAATGCTAGTGGAAGCCTACCTCCTTTGTATTTGCCCTCCAAGTAGTTAATTATATATTTAGAATCCGGAATTACTAGTGCCCCGTCCTGTAGTACTGGTACATCACCCTTAGGATTTATGTTAAGAAACCAAGACGAGTATTGTTCACCATTAGACAAGTCCAAGACGTATGGTGTAAAATCGATATCCTTTTCGTACAGTATAAGCAAAATCTAAAATAAATAAAATGCATTCACTAAATTATACAAATTGCATTAAATTGACTTATTGAGGTGGTCAAAGGGTAGTGATGCGAATATGTGTATGGCAGCACATGGCCCATGGGTATGAACGGGAACTAGTTTTTCAGTTTGGTGCGTAGGTGTAGCTTCCACGGAAAACCCATTTAGTTCCGAAATCCACACAGGCCTCGGATAAGGATGATTCCACTGTTGACGAATCCAGCAATCAAAATACGGACAATGACTTCGGATCTGTACGTAGAACGTTCGGACCCTTAACAGACTGAGTGCAGTCTAAGAATTAACAGACGCCGTAGACTGCTATAAAGCAGACATCACCGCCAACTAGGAAGTGCAATGGAATGTGCCGGGCAAAAAAAGGATGAAAAAGTGTGACATCTATTACGGTAATGTGGATTTGTTATAAGCGGCAGACTTAGGAAAGAAGTCTTAAGCTATCGAAACGTGAGCGAACGACTTATCACAAACCGCATCAAGGCTAAATTCAGGAACATAAGCCTTATATGCGCTCATGTCCCCACAAAATGTCGACAAAACTTACGAGCAATGTCCTAAATATGCGTTAAAATCGCCTTTTGTAGAACGATGAGGTTATTGACTTTGCTGAGGGGCAAAACCTCTCTATAGCAAGCACACAGGACATGGCGGTCTCCTGATCATCAATCAGTCAACCAAATTGATCATATTGATCGACGTAAGGCATGTCTCCAAAATTCTGAATGTCTTAACCTTCCGTGCAGCCACCATCGACTCGGATTATTACCGGATTACCTTGTTGCACCCACGGTACGAATGGGGATATCCCTAACAACAAAGAAGAAGTACTGTGAGAAGATATTAAGATATATTAGAGCACGAGAAGCGCCCGATCGAAGATATTGAGGGATTATACTAATAATGTACGAAAGTTTTACGCCCTGGTAACACGAACGTGTCAGGTCAACAAAACCCGTAAAGAAACTTGTAGAGATGAAGAAGGAAACCTCGTAGTAGAGTCACAGTCGGTGCTGAGAATATGGGAAATATATTTTTTTTTGTATAACGGCGAATATACACGACGATAGCCAAAACTTCCCTCCACCTGACTAACAAAAAGTGACTATACCAATATTGAAGCTTAAGTCCTACAAGGCTGCTGGACCTGACGGCTTACCAGCCGAGCTATTCAAACCAGCTGGAAATGACCTGGTAGAGAGCATACAGCAACTCATTTCTAACCGTTTGCTCGCCCTTAGAAAGGAGACCCCTCCAATCCCGCCTGAGCAGGATGACGGTGGAGAAAGCTCGCTGCGTCAACTCCGGAGGTACAATCTTTCAAAGTCTGTGTAATTACTAGCTTACGCCAACGACATTGACATAATTGATAGAACACAGCCGGCTGTTCGCTAGTATTGCAACGGAGGCTGCCAAAATGTACATATATGCTGGCAACCAGAAGGGACACGCAGCATCGACTATGACAGAACGTCCCTTCGCATGGATAGATACCTTGGCGTGGTGCGAAGTCTTAAACTCACTCATGAAGCCTGTTGGAAGGTCAGCACTGCTAGATGCAGGTGCACTGGTAATAATCTTTGGCAGGACTGTTCCAGTCAAAAGGCTAATGAGATCGGTGAATTAGCAGGGAAAAAGGCAGAAGAACTTAAGGCACAGCATGGTTCTAGACCGACACAGTGCAATCTAAGAATGCTAGATGCTGGTGCACTGGTAATAATCTTTGGCAGGACTGTTCCAGTCAAAAGGCTGATGAGATCGGTGAATTAGCAGGGAAAAAGGCAGAAGACCGTAAGGCACAGCATGGTTCTAGACCGACACCTGCGGCGAAAGGGAGGAGCAGCTCTATTTTACCTACTGTGTCTAACGTACAGAAGAAGCCAAGGGTGGTTGAGAAGTCGGAAAAGTCGCGGGCAAGGCCTGTTAAGCATGCTACTGTCTAGCTATGTAGTGGCTGCAAAAGCAGCTGCCGCTAGCGGAAATAGTGTTTATGTCAGCGATAGCTGAGCAGGTGGCAGTTCTTCCTTGTGATTATCCCAGGGAGATGCTGTGCACCGACGACCTTAAAGACCTAGAGAAAGCTTTGGTTGATGACATGGCCTTAGGATGGAACCATAAGCTCAAATTCCAGGGCACACATTTCAAGTTTGGGATGCTATTGGTCAACTTCGAGACTCCACGGACTGTGGAATGGCTGAAGATGGTAGCACCTAGGCTTAGCAATTGGAAAGGAGTGGGCCTTAGTACGACGTGTGGGAAGAAGATACCACGTTCCCATTCAATTACAATCTACTTCCCACGTAACGCTGACAAGGAGCACCAAACCACACTGGCTCTCTTTGAAGCGCAAAACGAGGGCTTGAATGTCAAATCGTAGAAAATTCTGAATGTCCGAAAAGAGGGAACCAGGCAAGTACTGGGCCTCGGAATTGATTAGCAGTCCTATGATGCTATAAGGGGTCAAAACAATTCTCTTAGCTACAGGTTCGGCAAGGTCGCGGTGTCTGGACTCAAAAAGTCAGAGGAGAGTCTCTAGAATCCACCTTTGCAGAAAACAGAACATACAGCGGAGTAATCAGATCCGCAACGGGTTGAAACTCCTGCTTCTTCTGCCAAACAGGTAGTTAAGTAAGCGATGGAAGAGAAGTACATGTTTCCCTCGGAGAACTCGCTCTCGGACGAGGAACATGACACGACGGTGATTGAGATGGAGGAAAACCTGTTATTTTAGGAAAAGGAGGTGCACCAGCCCCACACGAGCAATAGCTCGATGACCTCTTCCGGGAGATAAAAAATAGCTCAGGTGAACATTCATCATGCTATTGCAGCATCTGCTGTAATAGCATAGATGTTCACAACTAAAAAACTGGGCGTTGTACTGATTCTGATACTGACTTACTTTACTTAACGGGCTCCCGACCCGTAAAGAGTCTCTGCCTGAGACACGGCAGCCTTCCACACTCTTCGATCCCGGGCACGCTGTTTCTAGTTGTCTAGACCAAGCGCTCTGGCATCCGCGATAGCTTGGTCCTTAAAACGGAGCTTCGGTCTTCCTTGTCGTCTCGAACCTGGGGGCTGTGATTCGAAGATTCTCTTTGCTGGAGCATTATTGGACTACATCCACATCTTGGTACAGCTCATAGCTCATTCGCCCTCCTCGCATACGGGACCGAATATCCGACGAAGAATTTTTCTTTCGAAAGTGTTCAGTATTTGCTCTGTTTTCCTGCTTATCGTCCAGCACTCGGCTCCATACAGCAAAACTGGCAGGATCAAAGTTTTGTAGAGCATACATTTCGTCTTCCGAGTTAGGAGTTTTGACCCTATTTGTTTCGCCAAACCGAAGTAGCAACGGTTTCCTAGGGTAAGTCTTCGTCGAATCTCCACTAAGGTGTCATTCGTGGAGTTGATGTTTACTCCGAGGTAGGTAAACTCCTTAACCACTTCGAAGTTACATTGCCAACAGTGACGTTCTGTCCTAGGCGGTGAACAGATGCTTCTTTGTTTGTTGACAACATGTACTTGGTTTTGTCCTCATTTACTTCAAGGCCAACTCGTTTCGCCTGCTCTTCAATTGCCATAAAAGCCTCTAACACGGCGCGCTGGGAGCGACCGATGATGTCAATGTCGTCTGCGTATCCCAGCAGCTGGACAGATTTGTTGAAGATAGTGCCTTCCGTGTTTACACCTGCTCTGTGCACTTTTCCAGCGTCACGCGGCACAGCTGGATCAGTTTAGCCAGGATCCCGAATTCGGCCATCGCCTTGTAGAGCTCAAGACGATGAATGCTATCATATGCGGCTTTAAAGTCGATGAAGAGATGGTGAGTCTCGACTTGAAATTGTTGGTCTTTTCCAGGATTTGCCTTAGTGTGAAAATTTGGTCGATCGTCGATTTGCCGGGCCGGAAGCCACACTGGTACGTGCCGATTAGTGTGCTGCAGAAAGGCTTCAGACGTTCACATAGTACGTTAGATAGGATGGTATATGCGACATTATGCAGGGATATGCCTCGGTAGTTCTTACAAGCCATAGGATCGCCTTTCTTGAAGATGGGGCATATAGAGCTGATAGTCCAGTCATCGGGTATGACTTCATCCACCCATACTTGGTTGATAATTTGGTGCATGCACCCTACCAAAACATCACCACCATGTTTGAAACGCTCTGCTGGTAGACCGTCAGAGCCGACGGCCTTGTTGTTCTTCAGCTTTTTGTAAGCTGAGCCGACCTCTTCAAAACTGGGAAGGGGGATGGATTCTTCATTGACTGGATGCGGGTTCTCTTCTTGCCCTATCACTCTCTCTACCTGCCCATTAAGTAGCTGCTGGAAATGCTTCTTAAACACATCTACTATTCCCTGTGATTCGGTGACTAGGTTTCCTTCACTGTTTCGAAGAGCCTGCGTTCCGGGCTTGAAGCCAGCTGCCAATGGCTTGGCTATCCTAAAAAACATCCGGATGTTGTTCCTATCGCGGGACTGTTCGATATCCTTGAGCTGGGAGACTGCGTGGGCCCTTTTCTTCTTACGCAGGATCTTCTTCTCCTTCCTTCTTCTGGCTCGATACTCTTCTCTCTGCCCTTGTTTTGCGCTGCAGCGCTTGCATGTGTGCATTTTCTGTCACCTTTTTCCGACGCACGCATTCATCATCATACCAAGGGCTCTTTTTGGGTGGTGGCTGGTAGCCTATGGTGGTCTCTGCTACCCCTTTGATGATGTCGCGATACTGGTTCCACAGATTGTTGGCGTTTGTGGATGGGGAATGCACAGCGGAGAGTCTCTCGCTCAGGCGCTCTCTGTAGACTCTGGCTACTCCAGTCGTGCTAAGGCTTCCAACGTTGAATTTATTTTTCTGGGCGGCTTGCAGCTTCTTCTCGTTGGATAGTCGAGCTCTGAATTTAGCTGCAACAAGAAAATGGTCAGAGTCGACGTTTGCCCCTCTGAAAGTTTGCACATTCAGAATGTTGAATGCGTGCTTCGCATCTATTAGCACGTGGTCGATTTGGTTGGCGGTTCGACCATCTGGAGAGCGCCAGGTTGCTGTGTGGATTCGTAGTCTTGGAAACTTAGTGCTACTTATCACCGTATTACGAGCTGCTGCAAAATCGATTAGCCGGAAGCCGTTGTCTGTTGTCGTGTCGTGGAGGCTGTGCTTTCCAACTAATCCGCCGAAGATGTTTTCCTTACCGATTTTGGCATTGAAGTCCCCGAGTATGACTTTGACATCATGCTCCGGACAGGCTCCGTAGGCTCCGTCCAGGAGGTCATAAAACTCCTCCTTGATAGAGTCTTCAGCTTCGTCGGTAGGGGCGTGTGCACATATTATGCTGATATTTTGGAATGTTGCCGTGATGTGGATCACAGCCAGGCGATCATTGATCGGCTTAAAGTCAATTATCATTGAGCTAAGCCGATTTCCCAAGACGAATCCGCATCCTAACATGTGCATTCTTTTGTGACAGCTGTAATAAATGTCGCAATCTTTTCGTTTTTGCATACCTGATCCTATCCATCGTATCTCCTGGATCGCGGTAATATCTGCCTTGTACCGCGTGAGGACAGATTCAAGTTTTTGAATAGCACCTGGAGTGTACAGTGTACGTACGTTCCAGGTGCATACTCTTAAATCGTAGTCCGTGGACGTTCCGGGTCGTGATATTAAATGAGGGGGTCCATAATCCGAGGCTTGTGTCTCTCTCATAACTAGTGTTTTTTTACGTGGTAAGGAAGTTACCCCGACGGCACAACCCACAACCTGGAGGGCTAGTTCCATTTTTTGAAACCCCTAGGACGAAGGTTTTAAACCGAAGTCAGTAACCCGCTTCGGGGATTTGAGCGCTGCCGTTGGCCCAATAAGGGCTCATCCGCCACCATCTCTTTTCCAAAAACCTGACTTATTCTTGGAAATCTTTATTGGCCTGAGCTCCGAATATGTCGAAGTAGCTCAGATAAAGTGCTATGCTTCCGTTTTAAGCTGTGACGCCACCGTTGACTCTATCCAGAGAGTTCGTCCGCTGTCGTATTTATAGTGCTGCTATTTTCTCCTGTTCAACACTCACGCTTATAAGTTCAGCTAGTTGGGTCCGGATGGACACCAACCAGTATCCGATGGCTACCACTAGGAGGTAAAATAAGCACAATTGATGGTCAGTAACAGTTACAGCACTGGACGTCGCCAAGTTGACGCCAATCAGTGGCTACTCTATTCCTACGGCATCCGTGCGTGCCAGAATGTGAAGATAATTTGGGACACCCGAATACTTAATCCAAGAGCTTGCATTCTTATTAAAAAAAAATTTAGTTTTGTTCTACTTTCAGAATACGTTACGCGAGACTTGCTGCATCTGCAGTTATCTCTGGAGCTCGACGTGCTGGGGACTCGACGTTCTGCAACGCCTTGTCGAGTACTGTAATAAGCTCCAATTGCCGCTGCTAATTGGATGTGATGCCAATGTGCACAACACTGTCTGGGGGAGTACCGACACCAATATCAGGGGTGAGAATTCATCTTAAGCTCTTCTCTTAAGCTCTTCTCGATATTTATAATGTAGGTAATCCTCTCACTTTTGTAACTCGAGCTAGGCAGGAGGTATTAGACCTCACACTAGGGAGCCACAGCCTGAGTAAATTTCTATGTCTGATGACAGGATCATAACTTTTGATTTAGATAGCACGTGTATCACAATCAATCCAGTTAGAAACGCGAGGAAGACTAACTTGGATCTCTTTGAATCGTCTCTTGAAAGTAGTCTAGTAAAGCATATGATATTAAGAGAGCTCCAGCTCACTATCTAGAACTGGAATACACTGTAGAGGGCATAACAAGAGCCCCACAGCTGCGTTTGAGACTAGCCGCCCAGTGAGCAGAAATGTAAAAAGGAATAAGGTTCCATGGTGGAGCAATAATCTGACAAGCCTCCGATCCAAAACGCGTAAACTGTTTAACGTAGCGAAGCGTACTGGAGACTGGCAGAGTAACAGAATGGCACTGACCTCTTACAACAAGGAGATAAGGAAAGCTAAACGAGATAGTTTTAGGAAGTTCTGTGAGACAATTGCAAGTACTGCCAGATTGCACAAGGCGCTAGCAAAAACGGGTGGAATACTAACGTCTCTAAGAATGGCAGCTTCATCGAAAATGAGGGACAGAGGACACGACTTCTATGAAAAAACTCATTTTTCTGGCAGTCTTCCGAGCACAGACAATAGAAGCAGAATCAACATACGAAGACCTGGAAAACAGCGACAAAAATCTTTTTCAGACGGCGCTTAGAATGGGCAATTTGCTCCTTTCAGCCTTTTAAGTAACCACGGGTGAATGGAATTACACCAATCCTATTACAAAAGGGCCAAGGTAAATTACTTCCACATGTGGTAAGGATATAAAAAAGTAGCCTGGCACTGGGGTATATGCCGAACCAGTGGAGACGGGCGAAGGTAGTGTGCATTCCGAAAATGGGGAAGAAAGATTTAAGTCTACCAAAGTCATATAGACCAATCAGCCTAACATCGTTCCTTCTCAATTTTCATTTTAAAACTGAATGCACAATGAGTTGTCACGTCTTTAAGGTTAGTACTTTACGCAGTTGCAATGTTTAAATTATCAAACAATTAACTAACACAAATCTCTTGCTAATGGCGTATGATATCAATATAGAATTCAAAATCAGCTTTCAGTAAATATAAGATACAGATTACAGATACCTGATTGATACAAACGAATTGTAGTGCACGCTCACAAATTTATATTTTCGTTTTGTTAGTTTTTGATTTATTTTGTACTTCGACATCTTTTAATTGAAACGGAGAATTCAACAACTGTTAATAAAAGTTTAATTTTGCATGATCATAACCGTTTTCTATTCCAATGTTCGTTTGTATATAATTGGCCCACAAGGCACAGACGATTGGATGTGCACTCACTTTTCACACTCACTGTACATATGTATGTACATATGCTATGATATGATGTGTCTTTCAAATATTACACTTGTCTACTCATTCACAATAAAACAATAAAATTTGACAGGTAGATTAAAACATCCACACATTAATGGACAAGAAAATACATAATTAATTACCATTGATAATGTTCACCTTCTGTGGGGTTGTAAGCAATATTCAAATAAAAAATTATTTCCTAACATTGATTATTACAACTACATACATATATACATATGTATGTGTTTAATTAAATTTGGTTGGGAGTTATAATAAATAATATCAGTTCAAAAAGTTAACTACAATAAAAGACTTGTGATAAGAGAATATGGAGGTACATTATAGATAAGAGTCAGATGGTGGAAATTAACATCTTTACCCATAAACGACCTCAGGGCTATACTGCAAGAAAACCATCTTAGTTTCTTATTTCTCAATATGAATGTTCAAGAAGTGATTACGATGATTTCAACGAAACTTTAGAAATTGTATTCACTGGTGTTGGTGTGACATTAATATGGTTAACCCACAATTTTAGGAAGTGAACTTTTTACAACTTTCACACAATAATATTACCATTCACTATTCGGGTAATGGAAATATTTTATAAATATTTAATAAAATCATCATTTAATACACCTACACATAATAGACAAGTAAAGAACTTTTGCCATAAGAAAAATAAAGAAGCCTGATGATTTATCCAACTACAAATCTCGACGTTTACAAATTGTTTATTAGTTTACTTTCGAAGACTAATTTAAATAAAGTGCACGACTGGGTCGTACGTACTTGCACCTTAATGCTATAAGTTTACAATCATATAAGCACTGAAATTCAAGTCTTTTTTGTAAAAACGCCATCAAAAAAGTGGGCGTGTTCATATATGATGTTAAGATGAATTATAGAGATTTTCAAAGCCTATGAATTATGTTTTAACAATTTTTTTTCGATTTCTAGTAAAAAAAAGTAGGCGTGGCAGTTCCAAAACTTGGTATGTCATATTTTTGCATCTATCATACAGATATTGATTTTAAGCCCAATCGCTGAAGAAATAGATGAGAAATAGCAAATTTCTAAAATTACCGTTATACGCCTTTTCCGCGCAAAACGTTGTATGATATCCAATAGCATATGCACAAACTATCTCACATATAACATTTTGCAAAATCATTAGAGCCGTTTTCGAGAAAATCCATTTTTAGTGAAATCGGCCTTAAGTAAAGCACCCTTAATTTTGAGGTAAGAATGAAAATTCCAATTTCGCCTCTAGGGATCATCCCACAGACCCCAGATATGAAGTTTGAAGCAAATCCGTGCAGCCGTTTAGGCTGCAGTTAAATATACAGACAGACAGACCGACAGACAGACAGACGGAATTGGCGGACCCACTTTTTTTGGACTTCTCCATTATGGTAATGTCAAGTTTGATTAAAATCTCGAGTTCGAAATTTTTCACGAAACCAATACTTGCCCTGTAGGTATACATATGTAGGTGCAAGTAAAAATTATCAATTTGTGAACTTCTCACCTGCTGCTTCTATTATCTGAGTAGGCAATTGAGTAGTAATAATATAAGGCTTAAATCATCTCGGTCTTACTCCATGGTGTTATAGCATGGCCTGAATCGAAGGCAGTTTCATATAATTTAGTGAAGTTATGAAAAAGTGGGCGTGGCAGTGGGCGGATTGCAAAAACTTGTACTGTATCTTTTTCTCAGAAGCCTAGATATGAAATTTAATCGTCCTAGCTCAAAATTTAAGGCCCAAAAAGCGGAGACATACGGACAGACAGACGGTCATCGCTCAATCGATTTCGCTATTGATGCTGATCACTAATATATGTACATATATACTTTATAGGGTCTATCTCGATTATTTCTCTATGTTACAAACTATGTGTCAAACTTAATATACCCTTAGGATAGGGTATAATAAGGCGAACCAAAATAGCAGAAACAAGGAGCATAGCATAAAACGCCAACCTGCCCCATGAAGTAATACCTAATGGCAGACGGGAAAGGTGGTAGAAGTCTGCTAAGTGGGGATTAGTGCGTACGTGCATTCCTGGAGTCGAGTAATCGGTTTTGTGAATCGTACATACTGGTAGCATCTAGGTAAATTTGTACCTACATATATGATGCTCATGAATAGGGATTATGTTGATGATTAAGAAATATAAATACATACATATGTATTTTTATACTTTACCGTAAGTGTATACATATTAAGTTTGATATATGGTTTGGAACATAGAGAAATAATCGATATAGAGCGTGTATAGAATATCTATATACACATGTATGTATGTATGTACATATATAAAACTAATAATTTTATATAATTTTCAATAATTTTCAACCGATTTACTTAGTTGGTTTTTGTTTTTGTACGGAACAAAGGTGATAGGCAAAAAAATTACGAAAACATTCAAAAACATTGAAAAAAAGGCTTAACATTTTTGTGTGTGATACCGTTGTGGTACATACAGCTGAGTACAACAAAAAAATGCATTCGACGCGCTGTGTGCGTGCCTGGTTTAAGCTAGTATGTACATACATACATACATATATTAGATAGCTTTGCCATTCTAGAAGGATTGTAGCCTTTCTGTATGAAGCTTTTTCTCAATAACAGAACACAACAAACAATAATACAGTCATATACGAGTATACATACATAGTTTAGATACACGATGGCCCAATTCACATCCACTTATCGTAAACATTAATTTAAAAAATTAACATTTAACAACCGAAATGAAGTCTGTTTAAACGTAAATATCGCAACAACAAATCTCTAATGAAGAACAAAATAGTAAATAAAGCAATAGATATATTTTTTTTCAGTTTGAGTTCTACGAAACTCACGCCAGTTTGTTTCCCAATGCCTCCATTAGGATAAGTGGAAACCTCTCTTAAAATTTTGCTGCAATGATTTGCTTTATAGTTAAGTACGCTTAAATTAGATTAACGCTTTCAGTCACAAATTGCTTATCAAAAAAAAAAAACAAGTTTTTCCGGGTGCGAAACGGTGTCTACACGGTTTACAACGATGTGTTTAAAATGAGTCTAGTCACATGAATGCTGAAAATTTAGGAAACAAATAATGGAAACAAATGTGCATACTGTAGCAGTCATTAAAATATACTGGTGCGTTTACAAATAAACTTAAAATCTACTTAATTTAATAATATGACACGCACGACTAAACACTGAATAAAATTTTAAATGGATTTACATCTAATTGTTTTGGGAGGAAATTTTACTGCTCCAATGGGTGTAGTACCAAGTCACATGATAACCGTCATGAGAAACTTTAACACCGAAATAACAAATAAAATATGTTTTCATATGGATCTGTTTTTATATACACATACTTTTTGCGAGTAGAAATTATACGGATGAAAATACAGGATGAGTCCTTCTGGTAAATTGGGCGCCTTAAACACCTTGCTGGTATCCTCCTCACTCATTATGATTTAAATGCACTTCACCAGTGAATCTATTTTTAAAGACTATAGGATGTCTACCACATGCCTCAACCGCCCGACTGTGTTAAATACGTTGACTCAACTGCTGTAGGCATGCGGTTATTTCCCGAGATCAGTTGAGCTTTAATACCGTCGAGTTTGCGGCTATAGATTTCAAAGAAACTTCATTTGGAGAGTTTATGAATAATCCGATGTCATTTGAGAGTATACAATTATTTTGGTTAAAAATTATTTGCTGCTTTGATTGGGTTATATCTACTTTGTTAGTTAGGTGTAGTTAAAAGGTGCTGAAAGTATCATCATTACTCTTATCTGCGGTGGAGTTGATCGGGGGCATAAATCATTTTTTTTTGGAATTAAAGTAGTCAGAAGCGCTGTTTGGGTGGGATTATTTTAAAATGATTTCATATGTACTCAAGAGTACGAGTAAAGAGGATTTCAGGGGGCACATGATTACATATGTAAACACATGTATACATATGTATATACACGATATACATATCATAAGCTTTTTATGCATACGTATATATAAATGTGAATATATACTTACTTACGATTGTACTCGATCTATATTTCAGTTCCATACATATATTTGTATTTTTATGCAAATTTACTACCTCCAAATTTTGATCATTTTGGGTATTGCCATTGAATTGATAGAGAGATAAGGTACAATAAAATAATCCCATTACATACATATGTATATTACATATACAGTCAAAATTGGTTATAATGATCTTCAGTGGACTGACGTATTTAGTCATTGTAAGTGGCAATAAAGAGTAGGCCCCTTCTATTCGTGTAAAGAATATAACACGCACAACACGAGTGGTTGTGAGAAGCTAGGCTATGGATCCCGTGGACCTGGCTCGCCAAAAATCTGTATTTTTTTTTAAGCGATAGGTCCCTGTAACCGGGAGACATTCCCTTTTGGGACATTCTTCAACAGAAATTTATGAAATTAATTAAGTAGGAAACCGTAGAGAGAGTATTGTTTCCACTACTATGGAATCTAGTGCTCAACGAAGCCCTTCTGAAAATAGAAAAAAACTGAATGCAAAGTTATCACCTATGCAGATGACATCGCTATACTAGTAACAGGAAAATACACGCAGACATTGTTATCGATGTTATCCAGTCTGCTCTCAATAAACTAACAAGCCGGACTCAAACCGGTGGCCTCTCCGTTAATCCGACGAAGACTGAACTGGTCCTGGCCCTCCCTGGAGAAGAATTCCAACCCAACTACAATGGAAAAACTCAACGAGTGGGTTATCTCAGTATTACTGGTGTACTCAGAACCTCTCCTATTGCAGATTTACAAACCATGCGCCACTTACTCACAATTGACATTGTCAGCAAACAATTGGTTGCCTGTTCAGCAAAAAAACTGAGAAGCTCCAATCAATGGAAGGTGCAACACACTGGACATGCTAGAATACTATCGATCCATCGTTATCTTTCACAGGTCAGCGATCACCTGCCTAATGAACACAACTTTAATATGGGTGCTGGAGTTTTCTCAGAAGGCAAAATACTAGATTGTGAGGCTGACGAACTGGCTAAATGAGGTTCCGCCGGTTTAAATATTGTAATGGTAGCTTTCCACTTGTCGTTTTGAAATCGACAAACGACGTATGTTTACGTCAATTAGAAAATTGGCAAGTGGAAATAATGAAAAACTGTTTGTCATTGAATTGACTAAGAGCGCTTGTCAATAACTGACAAAGAATTTACATGACAAGTGGAAATAACTGAGTTGAAAAACAAAATATTTCTTCGTCTTTAATTGACAATGAAAATTAAAAGACGCATTTTGAAATACAAGGTAGGAAATTTTATAGGCGCCACAAATGAAAAAGCAACTTTTTACGTTTGGGTAACATTCGAAAACGGCATGGATATCTAATTCAGCGGTTACAGCAACGGATGCATTTTCTTGTTAGGAAAGTATTCCGACGTTTAATGAAGATTCTACTGATACAAAAAAAATCAATTTCATCTCAACGAAAACTTGAACAATCTTCTTCCACCACATTAAAATGATAAACTAATAGTTCGGGATGATCGTCGAATGACGATTTATGAAATAGATTTTATTTTATTTTTTATATTACAGAAATAATGAATTTATGCACTTTTTTCGGTGTTCTTGGGCAATAAAGCAGCTTTCATATTTGGAAGAATACCTCCTTGTGCAATTGTAACACCAGAAAGCAATTTATTCAATTCTTCGTCATTACGGACGGCCAATTGCAAATGGCGAGAGCTGATTCTTGCTACTCTCATGAATAATCCGATACACTGTCGTAGGTGATAGGCTGCCCTTAATTGCTGCTTATCTCTTAACGTAGTGGCAGAACAATTTAAAATTCACCTTATTTGGGTGCCGGGCCATAGGGACATTCGAGGTAATTGCATGGCCGACGAACTCGCCAGGCATGGCACAACTCTGTCGATTCTAGCGGAGAAGGGAATCTCAACATCCCTGTTGCTACTTGCAAACTCTTAATCAAACAAAACGCAGTAAACGCTACTAACCGCAGGTGGTCGAACTGTACCACGTGCTCTATCACGAAACAGATCTGGCTCAACCCGGATGTCAAGCGTTCCAATAGTATAAGACTATTATAAGACTAAAGAGATCCATTCCCACTAAAGAGCAAAAAGATTACAAAGAATTTTATGTCACAATTCACAATCAACAGTGGCATGACTGTTCCAAATTCGCAGTGCGAATTTTTTTATAGCGAACTGGCAAAGTATTTTGTCAAAATTTGATTGTCAATGAACTGACTTACCATTTCTTGCCAATAATTGACATAAGTGGAAATGAATCGGCAGTAGTCTCGATTATTGACATAAACGAGAGTTGTCGAACTTTGTCAATTAATTGACATGTGAAAACCCACCTTAAGCGTCACCGACATCGAGGCGCCAAAGTCTTATGCTAAATACTTTATTAACGCCGACGACGTGGTGAGTGAGGCCAATCATCGATGGTATTAACAGGACCAATTAAATAAAACTAGGTCTATCGGACTCCTAAAATATAACAGAGGAACCCTCTCCAAGATAGTTTATACCCTTACCGGACACTATGCTATAGGAAGAAATGTTCAAAGATTGAGCATTCCGTGCAACAAATTCTGTAGAATCTGTTAGGACGAAGAGGAAGAGGAGACCGTATCTTATTCACGTGCACTTCTCTCGCTAACATCAGAAAGGCTACACTAGATGAATACCTCTTCAATGAAGATTAGCTCCTTCATAGAAAGGAGTAAATAGCCAGAGTAAGAATGTAATCCACCCACCTTACACATCGGCAGTACAATGGACCTTCTTCTGGTCTAGGTTAGGTTAGGTAAGGTAAATGGGTGCCTTTTGACAGTGTCACTGCTCACTTAGACCACAGTTCGGGTCCATTGGGCCCAATCATTTAACGGCGGAACAGTCGCACAGCAGGTGACGAACTGACTCAAATTCTTCTTCGTCCCTGCAGCTTCTACAGAAGTCATTATGTAGTACACCGAGTAGCTCCGCGTGGAAACCAATGGCACAATGACCAGTAATTATCCCTGAAACGACCCGTGTTTTATAACGACTCAGTTTCACCAGAGAAGTTGATCTCTTCTTGCTGATGCCCGGCCATAGGGCCCTGGCTGCTGCGCATGTTTCCAGATGAACCCAGCGACTATTTGCTCGACCGCTGGCTTCATCCTCTATTTTCTTCTGTAAGGAACTGATTGGGATTTACTACAAAAGGGAAGTGCAGCGCCGACCCTTTCCTAGCAAGTTCGTCAGCCCTTTCGTTTTCAACGATATCCATATGCCCTGGCACCCAACAGATAGTCACCGCATTAGCTCTAGATATCACATTCAAGAGCGATTTGCAGATCTTCACAAGCCTTGATCTGATTATAGCGGAGTCCAGAGCCTTAACGGCTGCCTGACTGTCTACATACACAGTAATCGTTCTGCCAACGAAATTGCTCTCGCTTATAATCTTAGCGGCGCTTCCAGTACATCCTGTCAGGAATTCTTATAGCGAATCTCCTCTCAAATGCTAGCGTGGGGGTCATGTGATCAGTTTCTGACAAACAGGTGGTAGTTTCCCATCGGGACAAAATTGAGGCATGGCCGTACAGGCTTTCTCTCAGTCTTACAGCGGTTTTAGCCGCCAGACTGCCACAGTATATGTCAAGCGGAATGAAACTAAGCATGGTTTCCATTACCACTGTTGGTGTTGTCTTCATTGATCCCATGACTCCAATGCATCCTGCGTTCTGGATTTTGGTGAGGTTAGAAAGCTGGTATTGCTTCTCCAGTACCGTCCACCATACCAGTGAACCATATGTAAGAATGGGTCTTATGACCGCCGTGTATATCCAGTACACCACAGCTGGCCTAAAACCCCACGTGTTACTGAATGCCTTTTTGCAACAGTAGAAAGCTACGCTTGCTTTCCTGACGCGTTCAGCAGTGTTATCCTTCCAATTTAGTTTGGAATCTAGAATTACACCCAGGTATCGGGCTGAACCTGAGATATTTAGTTCAGTACCACTGATACTTGGGGGTCTGAAGGCAGGAATTGATCTCTTCCTAGTGAAGAGAACTACCTGCTAACCTGCTGCTAACCCAATTCACCACTAGTTGTAGTGTGAGATTGAGTCTTTCGCTTAGGACTGAAGGGAATTTCCCCGAGATCAGGATAACCACATCGTCGGCGTTGAAGCCGTTTTCCTTCAATATTACCAAGATCTCATCCACTACAAGGAGCCATATTAGTGGGGATAAGACTCCTCCTTGGGGGGTTCCTCTGCAGACGCTTCTCCTGATTGTTACATCTCCTTGCGATGAAGATATAACTCTCGATTGAAGCATCTGAGCAATCCAGTTGGAGAGACCGATGCTCAGCCGAGCTCTGTGTAAACTGCTGAGGATCGCATCGGTGCTTACGTTGTTGAACGCCCCTTCAATGTCTAGGAACGCCCCAAGAGTGAATTCTTTGAAGTGAAGGGATCTTTCTATGCTTGATACGACCCTGTGGGGGGCTGTATCTACCGACCTACCGCGGATGTATGCATGTTGTGATTCAGATAGATAGTTATCACCAATCACGTTTCTTATGTATACATCTATTAAACGTTCCAGTGTTTTTAGCATAAAAGACAACAGACTGATAGGTCTCAAGTCTTTAGCATTTGTGTGGCTCGCTTTTTCCGCTTTGGGAATGAATACAACACGCACAACCCGCCATGCTTTAGGAACATATCCTAGCTTAATGCATCCCGTGAAGAACCGCTTGAGCCATGGAATAGCAATATCCACTGACTGTTGCAACATCACAGGTCGAATGTTATCCATTCCTGGAGCCTTATATGGACCAAATGACTTAATTGCCCAAGCTATCTTGTCTTCATCTACTATATTGCGCGCTTATTCCCGATGTCGTCTCTGGAATGGGTAGATCATCTCCGGAGATTGATGTACATCCAGGAAAGTGGGTGCTCCGAAGTATATCCAGCAGTTCCTCATGACTCTGCCCAGGTACCATCACTTTTCCTGATATTGGATGCCGGTGTTGGTGTCTTGGCCAGGATCTTCCTTAGGCGGGACGCTTCGTTCGTTGAATCTATAGATGCGCAAAAGCATCTCCAAGAGTTCCTCTTTGCGAACCTAATCTCTTTCTTGAGGAGCTTTACGTTTTCTTTGTAGGTGGACAACTCGACGACCCCCTCTTTAGCGAGGTTCCATACTACTCTTGAAAAGCGAATGAGTTCCGCTATTTTATCATTCCACTATGGTTGACGTTTTTTACCGCTATGTCTACTGACCGGGCAGGATTTTTTAAAGGATTGCGTAAGGGAACCGGTCAGTGCATCGACTGCATTGTCAACTGCTTCTATAGAATTGAGATCCTCAGGGGAGTGATTTCCTCAATTCTCTATTGAATTTTGACCAGTTAGCCCTACGCGGATTTCTAAAAGCCCCCTTCCCAGGAGTAGATAGTTGTAGTTTGAAGAGTATCCAATAATGATCAGATAGTGACGCCTTGCTCCAGTCAACAACTTCAACAGAGCTCTGTTCAGATACAAAAGTTACATCTAAGACTTCCTTTCTTGCAGACGTTACAAAGATGGGGTGATTGCCTCTATTACAAATAAGAAGATTGGATTCTAAGATAAAATTAAACAAAACTTCGCCTCTAGCATTGATGTGAGTGCTACTGTTACCCACAAAGTATGGTGGGCGTTGGCATCACATCCCAAGATTAAGTTTTTCTTACCTTTTTGAGACGCTGATATGAGCGACCTCAGTTCCACCGAGGGGACGTTGATGCCGTCATCGTAGGGTAGGTACGCAGGCACCACCGTGCAGTTCTCGTTCACCCCTCTTACACCCACCACGGTCAAGTCGCCGGAGCTGAAATTAAGCCGCATTAGTACATGAATACTCTTTTTAGCCACGATACAAGTCCTAACCTTGCCAGCATCACTCCTATAGTATATATTATAGTCTTTTGACCCTAATCCCAACACGCGATTGTTATGAATCCACGGTTCCTGGATTAGGGCCAGATTCAACTGCTCCTTCACGAGGAGCAGCTTCAGGTTGTCGGAGGCGACTGAACTATGATGAAGATTGATTTGCACTACCTTCATTGGTTGTCGCAATTTCCACTTCCATAGCGTCAGTCGCCCCATCTTTTTCCGCAGGTTGAGTCCGTTTTATGAGCTTTAGAGTTGCCTCTCCCGCTCCATAAAACAGACTCAACTGCTTGTCCGCTAGAAGTGAGACCGGGGGTTCATTCATAAGAATGATAAAACCCTTGGTCCGATTCTTCGCCTCTTCCTCCCCGACAACGTCCCAGCTCTTCATAGCTATAGAAGGGTTCTGGGCCTTCAGAAAGTCGAGGATCTCATTCTTGTCCACACCCCAGTCAGGCACGCACAGCCTTCCCTTGGGTGTGGTTGGAATCTCCTCTGGGGGTACTACTCGCAATGCAGCTCCCTCCCAGAGTCTAAAACCGCGAACTTCGGCCTTCGGCAGTTGCGCCAGCATTCTTTCGAATGTGGTCAAAGACTGCTCTGGCTAAGGCCTTCTCAATCATTTGGCCACATTCATGGGAATACTGGCCACTTGGTTTTCCGAAGTCCACCACAGCAAGCTGTAGCGAACTACGGATCGCCCCACTGAAGAGCATTGTGTCGACAGCCTTCGGGGGATTTTTCGAGTCCTCGGAGGACCTAAGCCCCTCCTCCCCCATGGCATCGCCCATCTTGCGACGATTTTCAGCGGCCCTCGACGTCTCCGGATACCCATCCTTAGGACCTGCCTTAGCGGCAGCGGCCTTAGTCTGGGCTTTTCCGGCCACTTTTTCCACTCCCTTTCCGCTGTGGTGTGCTTTAGCGGCAACTCCTTCGCGGGTGGCTTCTTTGGCAGGAGCGCTCTGCTTAGGCGCAGGCCTCGTCAAAGTTATCGTTTCGATAGCGCAATCCAGGGAATTCCTTTCCTTCTCGGAGAGTGAAGAGGGGTCCTTCGCATCCAGGATCTTCTTGACGTGCATCGCTCTTTTAAACAACCGCCGTCGAACGATGCCTGGGGAGACCTTTCTCCTCTTCTCTGTTTTCCGGGGACTCCCTGATGGATCTGCAAGAAGCTGCTCCTCCATCTCCAGAGAGATCTCCTCAGTCATCAGTTCTGGTGCTCCCACGGATAGCATGTCAGCATCAGAACCGGTAGTGTCGTCAATTGTTGTTGTCTTTGTTTGTTTGTTTGTTTTTCTGTTTTGTCCATACGGTTCCCACGAGTATGGCCGGAAAGTCGGTCCACCCCGCCAGACCCGCCAACACTTTTATTATCGTATCTAGATAGATCACGCTTTTTTAGAGCTTGCCAATTCGGTTTTAGAACCGGAATGTCTACCGAAACTGCATTGCTAAAACTAACTGGGGAATTATATCATAGTATTAATTCATCAGAGATTCCGGCTTCTTTGTTTATTGATATCACTAAAGCGGATCACTCTTTATTATTGAATAAACTTTCCCTTTTAGGCTTTAGAGGTTATATATATGAATGGTTTGTTTCATATTTTAAAAATCGCAGGCAGGTAATAAAGATCAAGAATATTTACAGCTCTCCGAAGAGTATAGAAATTGGTGTCCCGCAGGGTTCTGTTTTAGGTCCTATTTTATTTTTAATATATGTTAACTCCTTATTTATTCAACCTTTCAAAGGTAAAGTCACTGCCTTTGCTGATGATACCGCACTTTCTTACTCTAATAAAATTTTATTGAACGTCTTCTCGGATGTAAACCATGACCTCGATTTACTAAGAAAATGGTTTTCAAAACACAAGCTCACGATGAGCGATAAAACTAAATTTATGTTATTCAATATTAATAGTAAAATTTGTGATGATCTGCCATTATTCTATCATTCTCAGAGCTGCATATGCTTTTGCTTACTTAATAATGATATTACTTTTTCCTTCAACAACTCAACGTCTTGTTGCAATAATTGCTTTAAAGTTGAGTGCGTCGAAAATTTTAAATATTTAGGTATTATTTTAGATAATAAGCTTAGTTGGTACAATCATACACGTCATCTTAAACAATATCTTAACAAAGTGGTAAGACAAATGTATCACCTGAGCCTTTATTGCCCACAATTAAGTTTAAAACTTGTATAAATGGCCTGTTAACTGTTAAAATCTAAGTTGGAATATGATATTTCTTTTTGGTATTTTATAAAAACTGAGCCATTACTAATAGCCATACATAGCAAAAACATGCTATGCTACTAATAAAGCAAAAACATACTCCAAGTTTTAATTTGTTCAAAAACCTTGAAATTCTTCCTATAAGGCATCTCTACTGCTATAAAGTATTAAAAATATTTTTTTTATTCAATTAGAAATATAGAAAACTATAATTTGCGAGCAAATACTAGAAATTTCGTAACAGTTCCCACAGTGCATAAGGCTCACTTCTGACGTTTTTACTTTGCTACCGCCCCCCGCTTGTTCAATCTACTCCCAGATACTTTGAGATGTAAAAGAGTGGAAACTATATTTCTCAATTGCATTAAAAAGTGGGTACTGTCTTTTGACTACTCCGCTATAAACAATTTATTTATTAATGAATTTTGTTCTTTGTATCATTAATTATTCTTTTTATTTTGATCAGTTAATATTTGTAATTTCAACTTCTATTTTTATACCCTATCCTAAGGGTATATTAAGTTTGACACATAGTTTGTAACATAGAGAAATAATCGAGATAGACCCTATAAAGTATATATATTCGTGATCAGCATCAATAGCGAAATCGATTGAGCGATGACCGTCCGTCCGTCCGTCCGTATGTCACCGCTTTTTGGGCCTTAAATTTTGAGATAGGACGATGAAATTTCATATCTGGGCTTCTGAGAAAAAGATACAGTACAAGTGTAAAAATTTTTGAAATCCGCCCACTGCCACGCCCACTTTTTCATAACTTCACTAAATTATATGAAACCGAAAAATTTTGTTAAAACCAAATATTTAGGCATTCAGATTCCCTACAATCCACCCATACAAAAGTTTTCATCGCAAAACCGATTTTTGGGCCTTAAATTTTTAACTAGGACGCTGAAATTTCATATCTGAAGTGTAAAATTTTTTTACATCCGCCCACTGCCACGCCTACTTTTTTATAACTTCACTAAATTATATGAAACCGAAAAATGTTGTTAAGACCAAATATTTGGGTATTTAGATTCCATATAATTAACCCATAGAAGAGTTTTGGCCACGCCCACTTTTTGGGGGCGTTATCATCAAAAAACCTATTCTGATAAAATTTTACATGTAACATCCTCAAACGTTCGACATTATAGCTATATTTGAGTACACAATGCAATTTGGCCACGCCCACTTTATAGAGAGGAGGATAGGGTATCATACGATCCGTTCCAGACGGATTGTAGCTTTTCTGTATGTTTCTATAACGATTTGCGACAACAAAACTTAATATTGTTTTCGGTAGCAGTATACAAATTTAAAACACCACAACACGACACTACGTCACGCCGAAAGGTTTCATTTTATTCTTATTAGAAATATTTGTGCAACAAAGCAGAAACAATAAAGTAGAAATTCCCTAATTAACGCCAGAAAGTTTTTATTTTCTACAAGTTTTTAAATTTTCCCTGCTCCGCTGTCGATTGCCCGGTATCAAATTGTCCAAGTTTTTTGTGTCGCCACGAATTTCACCAATAATTTCTCTGTGTGTGCCAAATAAAGTCATTATCGTTGCCTGCTGGAACATATCCGTGCAGGACTTGTCGCCCCCTACATAGCGGTATACGTACACCATCGACCGCCGTTGCAGCCGCCCGCCTATGAGACTTGTGCCTACAGTTTCTCCAGTTCTTATTGCAGTTTTGCAGCCATATAAGCAACAAATTACCCGCCATTTTGTTGCACTGATAGTCGCATGTCAACGCAGCCACGCACAAGCGCTCGTACTAACAAAGGCATAGCACCTCTGCGATGCAGGAGGAGTTTCTCTGACAGTCGTCTAAAGACATCCACATCTGCCAATATTAACGAAAAAGAACAGCCGCAACCACAGCCTCGGTCGCAAGAGGAACGCAAGATACCCTATCCTCCTCTCTATAAAGTGGGCGTGGCCAAATTGCATTTCGTACTCAAATATGGCTATAACCTCGAACGTTTGAGGATGTTACATGTAAAATTTTATCAAAATCTGTTTTTTGATGAAAACGCCCCCAAAAAGTGGGCGTGACCAAAAGTGTTCTTTGGGTGAATTGTAGGGTATCTGTATACCTAAATATTTGGTCTTAACAAAAATTTTCGGTTTCATATAATTTAGTGAAGTTATAAAAAAGTAGGCGTGGCAGTGGGCGGATGTAAAAAAAATTGACACTTCTACTGTATCTTTTCGTCATAAGCCCAGATATGAAATTTCAGCGTCCTAGTTAATAATTTAAGGCCCAAAACTCGGTTTTGTGATGAAAACGCCCCCAAAAAGTGGGCGTGGCCAAAACTTTTGTATGGGTGGATTGTAGGGAATCTGAATGCCTAAATATTTGGTCTTAACAAAATTTTTCGGTTTCATATAATTTAGTGAAGTTATGAAAAAGTGGGCGTGGCAGTGGGCGGATTTCAAAAATTTTTACACTTGTACTGTATCTTTTTCTCAGAAGCCCAGATATGAAATTTCATCGTCCTAGCTCAAAATTTAAGGCCCAAAAAGCGTTGACATACGGACGGACGGACGGACGGACGGTCATCGCTCAATCGATTTCGCTATTGATGCTGATCACGAATATATATACTTTATAGGGTCTATCTCGATTATTTCTCTATGTTACAAACTATGTGTCAAACTTAATATACCCTTAGGATAGGGTATAAAAAGGGCCGGGATTGGCCAGCTAATCGGCGTAAAGTCTGTGTTTGGGGTTGTGTCCCTCTGGGGGGAACTCTTACATAACTTCGTCGGTGATGCCAGCTCTCGCCGACCTCGACAACCCTAGAGTGGCTCATTGACCTTCATATCAGAGAATTGATCAACTCCCAAAAAACCTATGTGAAGCGCAACACGCCTACCTTAGAGGTAAATCGGTAGATAGCGCCCTCCATAGGGTGGTCAGGAAAATTAATTCTCTGGATGCGAAAGAATACACTATCTCAGCGTCCCTTGACATTGAGGCCGCTTTCAATAATGTAAAAACGAACTCAGTATTGAAAGCTCGTCATAAACTGGGTTGAAAACATGCTTAACTGCAGGATCATCACTCAGCCATCGGGCTTAGTTCTGTAAGGAAAATGGCAACAAGAAGGGCGCCGCATGCCGCAGGGAAGACTTTTCTTTTACCGTTAACAAAATCCTAAGAACCTTCACAGAGAAATGAATCAAAATTGTAGCTTATGCAGACGACTTAGTAATACTGATTGAAGGTACTGGTGAAGGTGCTCTCGAAGAGCTCTCTGCAAAACAGAAATCTGTAAATTTCACATTACCAAAGCTAGATTTCACCACTAAAATTCTCTCATCTGAGGCGAAATATCTCGGTGTCGTTCTAGACTCTAAGTTATTCTGGAAAAGAAATGTTGAAGAAAGGACAAAGAAAGGTATGAGTGCTCTCTATGCCTGTAAGAGGACCTTTGGGAGAAAGTGGGAATTGCAACCGCGCATCACTCGGAAGCACTGCAAACATAGAATCTTTCAGCATCAACTTCGCTGACAGTCAAGCAGCTCAAAAATATATTAAATCGAATACAATCAAATCAAAGACAGTTAGGAAATGTCGTGAAGCACTGATCACAATTGGGTACCATTCGGTCAAACTCTGCTGGGTTCCCGAACATAGTAATATTAAAGGTAACGAGAAGGCAGATACTCTGGCAATAATGGGATCGGAGATGAACATCAGTTAAGTGGACACATCCATACTGCCACCGATTGGAAAATTGTGTAGCATAATTGGCGGCAAAAGAGGCCAACTCTTCCTGGTACTCGTACTAGGGAGGACTGTGCCACCTTTCGCACGTTATGGCCGAAATTAGATAAAAAGAAAACAAAGAGCCTTCTGGCACTAAATCGATCCTCTATCCGTATCCTTAATGGGATATCCACAGGACACTGCACCATCGGAATCATGCTCCGTAAATGGAGGGTAGAGTCCAACGACTTATGCAGAAGCTACGGAGACGAGAAAAAGGTAGAGTCAATCCAAGATCTGCCTTGCTACTGCACCACTTTGCAAGTACGACGCCTTCGCATTCTCGGTTCCAGGTTCCTCGCAAGCACCGCAGTTAGTAGGCTTTCAGGTATCGGATCTCCTTCACTTCATCAAGAGCACCAACTGGTGACCAATAGGAAACGCGATAGGTTTTTTGGTTTATTGGTATGATTTTAGATCTCAATTTATCATAAGGGGAAAACGCCCCCAAAAAGTGGGCGAGGCTAAAGACAATGTATGGACCAATCGTAAATAATCTGAATATCTAAATACATATTTGGTCTTAACAAAATTTTTCGATGTAAAATAGTGAAGATTTAAAAAATTTTTCCTCTTGTATTGTGAAAACAAATTTACTTGGGTGGTTTGTCAAGACGTTATTTCAATTTTCATTTTGATGGAAAATTATTTATTTATTAATTATTTATTATAATTATGAGTGTGAATGTCCCTATTGATACTGATCATGAATATATATGTACATATACTTTATAGGGTCTACCTCGATTATTATTTCTCTATGTTACAAACTACATAGGTATGTATTTGTCGAACTTAGTATGCATTTAGGATAGGGTATAAAACTAGCATTTGACTCTGTCTGTAAAAACCTTGAATTCTATAGAATCCCATCCCTATTTTATACAATGTCTACTTCCCACTGTAGGGTCTCACGGCGCCGCTACGCGGCGTATATCAAAGTATATATGTAAATACATGTTCATGTATGTACACATATGGAGGAAAAAAAACTCCTAAAGCTATGCAAAAAATTTTGGGTGCCACGGCAAAAAATTATATATTCTAAGAGAAACCCCGGTGGCCAAAAGATGCGGAATATATGGGAACACAAGCGTTTTCACCTTAGCCTCCCACTATCAACTCCTACTCTACACCTCCGCGTTGGTGGCTGCTGGGTGCCTAGAACCTCGGCTGGAGATTGGGTAACCAAACCCTTTGGAAGGTTGTTGGTGGCAGCAAACAAGAGAGGGGGGAGGAGTGTTTTCTCACTAAGACACTTCCTCTTAATCTGGTCGGCAGCGGATGAATTCTCCAGGTGGAATCAACGGTGGCGCCCACAGTTCCAGTCAGGCCGAACTTTCTAGTGTAATCCCTATATGAACTGCTCTGACTTATTCGGATCCCAGGTCTGTAGGGATCTCCAACACTGAGCCAGGGTGTTGGAAAAGAGTTGGTGGCGGATGAGCCCTTAATGGGCCAACGGCAGCACTCATATCGCCGAAGTGGGTTACTGACTCCGGAAAATCCGGCCCCTCGTCATAGGGGTATGAAAGAGAACTGGTCCTCCAGGTTGGGGGTTGTGCGTAGGGGTAACTTCCCGACAACGGAAAAACCAAATAGTTCCGAAAACCTTACAAGCCTCGGATATGGATGGACTCACTCTTGACGACCCAGCAATCGAAATAAGGACAACGACCTTCGGATCTGCACGTGGAATGTTCGGACCCTTAACAGACCGCGTGCAGGCTAAGAATTAGCAGAGGCCCTAGTCTGCTATAAGGCAGACATCACCGCCATCCAGGATGTGCGATGGGATGGGTCGGGCAAAAAAAGGATAAAAAACTGTGACATCTATTGCGGTGATTGCTATAGAGAGCAGAAACAGCGCTTATTCGGATGTGGATTTGTCATAAGTGGCAGATTTAGGCAAGAAGTCTTAAGCATTCGATACCTGAGCGAACGACTTATGACAATCCTCATCAAGGCTAAATTCGCCAACATAAGCCTTATATGCGCTCACGCTCCCACAGAAGACAAGGACGACGCCAGCAAAGAATGTTTCTACGAGCTCCTCGACAAAACCTACGAGCAATGCCCTAAATATGACGTTAAAATCGTTCTGGGTGATTTTAACGCCAGATAGGAAAGGAGGACATCTTTGGTAGGACGATTAGTAAACACAGCCTCCACTACACCAAGTCCGGAAACGGACTTAGGCTTATTGACTTCGCTGCGGGGCAAAACGTCACCATAGCTAGCACACGGTTTCCGCATCTCAATATCCACAAGGTTACATGTCTGTTTCCTGATCATCAAACGGTCAACCAAATTGATCACATTGCGATCGACGTAAGGCATGCCTCCAGTATTCTGGATGTCCGAACCTTCCGAGCAGCCAACATCGACTCGGATCATTACCTTGTTGCAGTCACGGTACGAATGCGGATATCTCTAGCGTCACAACAAAGAAGAAATACCGTGAGAAGATACAACGTTGAAAAGCTGCAATCGCAAGAGATCGCCAGAACCTTTGCCGAACGCGTATCTCGAAATCTCGCTACAACTCCTATGCCGTCAGCATCAAATGCCGAGGACCAATGGCAACAATGCCAACATGCCATCAGAAGTGCCGCAACTAATGTGCTGGGTTTCACTCGACCACCACAAAGAAACCCATGGTTTGACGAAGAATGCCGGCAAGCAAATGCAGCTATACAAGAGGCATACAAAGCGGCGCTGCAAAGAAGGTCGAGAGCGGCATATGAGCTCTATGAGCAAACGAGACGGGAAGAACATCGACTTCTTCGAAAGAAGAAAAAAGAGGACAAGAAGCTCGCGATCGAAGATATTGAGAGATTATACTCCAGGAATAATTTACGGAAGTTTTACCAACACGTAAAAAGAACGTGTCCGGCCAACAAGACCCGTACAGAAGCCTGTAGAGCTGCAGAAGGAAACTCCGTAGTAGAGTCTCAGTCGGTACTGAGAATACCAGCCGAGCTGTTCAAGGCAGCTGGAAATGACCTGGTAGAGAGCATACACCAACTCATTTCTAAAATTTGGTCAGATGAATGTATGCCTAATGAATGGAATCTCAGCACCGTTTGCCCGATCCACAAGAAAGGAGACCGCCTCAATTGCGCCAATTACAGAGGTATCAGTCTCCTCAACATCGGGTACAAGATCCTATCTGCCACATTGTGTGAACGTCTGAAAAATTCTTCGTAAAATATTCGGTCCCGTTTGCGTTGATGGGTTTTGGAGGAGAAGATTCAACGACGAACTATAGGAGCTGTACAGCGACATCGACCTAGTCAAAAAACTGTGTATCAGTCGTTTGAGATGGGTAGGACATGTAGAGCGAATGGACACCAGTGCTCCGACCCGCAGAGTCTTCGAATCAAACCCGGAAGGACAACTCAGTAGAGGAAGACCTCGCCTTAGGTGGCGGACACAAGTTGAAGGGGACCTGAACAAGCTTGGAGTGCGCAACTGGAGGCAGTTAGCTACGGACCGAGCTAACTGGAGAGGCTTGTTAGTTGAGGCCCTGGTACACCCCAAACTGTAGCGCCACCTAAGTAAGTAAGTAAGAGAAATCCAATAAGAATAATTGAATTTTTAAATATCGATATCTTCTAAACTAGGCGAAAACGAGAATGTTGGTACTTTATATTTTGTGCTTATTTCATCGACATGTACAAGACTGCGTATTCAAATTTCGTGCCTCGGAAATCGTAATATCCCCGCATTATGTATGTATCTACACTGCAGTACTACAAGATTGGGAAATTGAGTTTCATATTTCAGAGAACACCATGAAGTATTTTAACGATCCCACATCTCGCCAACTCGTATATCCGATTCTAGCACCGTGAATAAGTTATACAAATAACTTAAAAGCTTACTCAGATGTGTTTTGTATGGAAAGGTTGCCATCTCCCCAATTCGAACTATTACCAAACTGAGGGTGTCGTTTCATACCGATTAGAAATGCATACATAATTATGTATCGGTGTATACACACACACATATTTACATACAAGCATATACATGTGTATATAAAAAATCATTATAAAAATAAATAATTCCATTAGGTTTAATTGACATATACATACATACATATGTGTAGCGAGATCTGTAGAGATCTGACTCTGCAAAATCAATATTAAGGTAGGATCTCAGCTTAAATGCAAGAATAGATTACAAATTGATAATTTTATAACAAAATTACTGAATCTCCTACGTTATCATTATCCTATGGCAACCCTTAACATGAACCAACTTTTAAAAGTTTTCAAAAGTTTTTTAAAGTTTTCGCAGATTACTTAATATTTTTTGTCAATTTTGATTATTATCGTTTCGCAGTTGCCGCAAAATTAAATTCACCAATGGAAAATAATTAGAAGTCCACTTGTTCAGCCAGTAAATTCACCTCAGTTCATTTAACAAAGCAAGTTATAATGAATATTATTCACTTTGCAGATATGTGGGCTATCGCTCGGCGTTTATCAAGGAAATATAACTCTAGGTCCAAAGTACCTTTACTGTGTTCATTCTGTGTAGAGGAAAGCGTAGTTAACTACAGTAATTGTCGGGCATTTAGTGCGGCTGCAGGTAAAATGAAGCGTCTTCAAGGAAAAGTTGCTATAGTTACAGCTTCCACCGATGGGTAAGAGATACAATATTTAAAAAAAAAAATAAGATACGAGCTTAGATTTACTTCCAGCATTGGATTTTTCATTGCCAAGCGTTTAGCAGAAGATGGTGCCAATGTCGTAATAAGTAGTCGCAAACAAAACAATGTCGATTCTGCTGTAGATAAGCTAAAGAAACTAAATTTAAATGTACTTGGATTAAAGTGTCACGTTGGATTGGCCGGAGATAGGAAAATATTATTTGATGAAACCATCAAAAAGTACGGAAAGCTTAATATATTAGTGTCGAACGCTGGTACAAATCCAGCTGTAGGTGGCGTGCTAGACTGCGAGGAGGCTGTATGGGACAAAATATTTGATATTAATGTAAAGTCAGCGTTTTTATTGGCTAAAGAGGCTCTACCCCACCTGAGGAAATCAGAAGGTTCGAATATTGTGTTTGTTTCATCAATTGCTGGCTATGATCCATTAGACGTAACATAATTCCGGTAAGAGAACTATTGCATACACTAACTGCAACTATTTTCAGATGTTGGGCGCTTATTCTGTCAGCAAGACCGCACTTATTGGTCTGACCAAAGCGGCAGCCAAGGATCTGGGTCGAGAAGGAATTCGTGTTAATTGCTTAGCCCCTGGTATCATTCGAACAAAATTTTCAAAGGCGGTAAGTTACTAAAAGTGTAAGTATGCCTATAGATTGCATTTTAATTTTCCTGTTTTATTACCTAAAGCTCTATGAAAGTGAATCTGCATGTGACCAAGTACTATCAATGACCCCATTGCGTCGTTTGGGCGAACCGGAGGAGATGGCTAACGTTGTCTCATTTCTGGTG
The DNA here is from genome assembly GCA_905220385.1 of Xylota sylvarum. Classification (NCBI taxonomy): domain Eukaryota; kingdom Metazoa; phylum Arthropoda; class Insecta; order Diptera; family Syrphidae; genus Xylota; species Xylota sylvarum. The sequence goes on from LR999959.1 coordinate 41,959,404, forward strand.
TCTGATGAAGCCAGTTATATTACAGGAGAATCAATTGTTGCAGCCGGTGGAATGACGGCAAGATTATAAAAACAAAACAATATTCTTAAAAACAAAAAAACGGTGAACGGTGCATTTAATAAAGTCGATTTAATAAAATACATATAAATGGATTTATTCAAACAAATAACATAAAACAGACAACAAAATTTTGGAAAAATTATTTCTTAAGTAGATCTTAATTTAGCCAGCTGCGTAGCAATATCCTTCTCTGATGTCTTATTGACTTCAAGCTCATGCCCAGTAGTTGGAATGTTTGCCATTTTACCTGATATTTCGATGCCAATTTCGTCGAGCACCTTGTTTACAACAGCATTGCTTTCATCCTCATCACCTGACTCTGTGAGCATGTCATCTAAGGTGTCGTTTATCATTTCATCAGTCATCTCCATTTTCATATTGGCCTGTTGGAAGTTTCGCATATTTTGTGCTATAGCCTCTGGTCGCATTACTTTGTTCATATCTGCCATTGTTTTGGATGTGGTGCCCATAGCATCTGCCAGAGCAATGTTTGAGCCAATTGTCTTATTCTGGAAACCAATTGATGTGATCTTACTATTGGCAGCAAAGGTACGATTCTTTTGTTTACGGATTTCAACCAATTGCTTCGCTAGTATGCGGCAGGCATCATTATTGCCCGCCTGGGCGTTTTTACGAATTTCTTGTTCAAGCTTCTTCTCTTCATCCTCTAATTTGCGTCGTTCTCTTTCGATATCACGACCAGCCTTTCGAAGACTTCTATCATTTTCACGTTGCTGCTCCTTAACAGTAGGTTTTTTCCCAAATATATTGTTAAACATTTCTGCTTTGTACTTAAAATGTATTTTTAAAAACAAAAAAAAAACACTTCCTAAATTCCCAACGCAAATTTTCACCAGTTTTCACAACGGTGATTCATTCAACAATAAACGGATGTCAACAAATGAGTAAAAGATGACAGTTCCTTCTATCAGCTGCTTTTGACAGCCACGAAATTTCGAACAGTAGCTTCAAAAAGTATTGAACTACTTATGGCAGTAGTACATTTTTATTTTGTTTTGAGTTTTATTTGTGTAATGAATTTGAAATGTTTGTTATTTTTTTACAAATCACTATAATTGTCCTAGAAGTTTAAAATGGACAAGTTTAAAAATTTGCTAATTTTCGGATACTCTAGATAAATGTCAATATGTACTCAATTTTCAGCGCCTGCTGAAATTATTGTAGGGAACACCCAAGGCTTGAGTACGAGCACTGTTTAGAGGTGTAACGAAGGTTAGTTTGGCAAGTAATTTTTTTATGGTATTATATATATGTATATATGCTTGTAGACCTCATCAGATTAGTTAGGAGGAGTACATGACAACACTGCGTCAAACATGTAATGGAAAAAAGCGGCCTCAGAGAACGAAATAACAACGGCGAGCGTTTTGTGGACTTTTGAAACACCAATCGTCACTGGAGGCATCAACCCCTGCACTGAGACCGGATAGTCAACGCACGTCCAACCAGATCGACCACTTGGCGATCAGTCGACGGTATTGGAAATTGGAAAAAATGGCAATGGTACTATGAGGGGATGATCAACTACCGTTAGCTTATTTAAAGCGTTTTGTAGGAGTTCTTTTAGAGTGTTGCTTATAGATGCTTACCTGAGACTACTATAGAAACGTCATCCCCATAAGCGATCACCGTCCATTCCTCCGCTTCCACGATTATCAATAGATTATTAACCATCAAATAACAGGGAATAGGACGCCGCCTTATGGGGTGCTTCTACTATCAGATCTTCTAGCAGATGACTCACCATGCTTTGAGTTTATCATCCGACTATTAAGAAGTAATTAATCAATTAGCACAATAAGTCATATACCTTCAGACCTGACATATCTGGGATCACTGATGTGTTGACATGTGGTTGTTAAAAGCACCCTATATACATACATATCTAAAAGTCACCATTGTGTACTCCTTGTAATGCATGAAATATTTGATCTTGCGTACTAGCGTATGTAATGCTGTTTTGCAGTATTCATTCATTCAGCCGTAGCCAGAACTTGTGTATTAATATTGTCGCGTAAGTGGTTATCAATCAGCCGTTCTAGGGTTCGGCAGGTATAATGCCATCTCGTCCTGTAGATTTGTATGGTTTGAAGCTGTGCAGATCAGAAAAAGAATGCTCACTGGATACCTTCTAATCTTTAAACATCTGATAATACCTAAGACTTTTTGTGGGTTTTTAGTAATAAAAGTGAGTTTATTACCTAAATTGCACACAATGAGGTTAGTACTTAGAATACAATCGTAAAGTAACTCACCCCTCTCGTTTATGCCACAGAGTGATGGGCATTCGCATCGCAACCGATTATGAGGCTCCGCTTCTGTGATCAATCTTTCCAGGTTATCCCTAAGAAGAGAGTGCATACGATCACGGGGAAGGTACACCAATACCAAATAATAGCGGCCTCGCTCGCTGTAGTTAGGGAGTAAAGTTACTTTTAGGCTACGTTTTACCAATATGCAAGATTTAGGTTTAAATTTGACTAGAACATAAAGGGGGTACCGTGGCTCAATTGGTTAGTCCGTTAAACTACGGAGCGAGGCGTTCGAGGTTCTATCGCCAGACAACACCTAAATGTTCTTTCACGGCCCCACCTATCGCGAGCGCCTGACATCCGAGAGTATAAATGTCATGAAAAGGCTTCTCAAATAACAAATCGCCCTTTGGACACGGCGTCAAGCAGTAGGTCCCTTTCATTCGAGTAAAGTATAGCTAAAGACCCTGGGTCCCATGGACCTGTTGCGCCAAATATTTTAGCGCCACCTAAGAACATACAGGGTAGAGTATTCAGGTCTTGAATCCACACACCAAGTTGCCAACAACCCGAGGTTCTTGGACCAAGACGACGTTTTCCCTACCTTTGGATAGACGGAGAAGAAGTGTAGTCTTGGAGGTTAATCTGTACTAACTGCAGCATTATCATTACGCTGCATTCAAGTAGAGAAATCTTAACCACGGTAGTATTTATGCCTTCTGAGTTTAAAGATGCAACCAAGAGTTCATCCTCATTCAAAAGGACATTACTTAAAGAATTGTCTATCTCCATGTCCGACCTATTGTTTTCATTGACTAGAGATGGGTTATTAGGCGACGCTTGAGGATCATCACTTTTTATAGAGGGAAAGTAAAGTGATGCATCAGGGGTTGCGGTATCGGAAGTCGAGTCGACAGGATAAAAACAGAGTTTGCCTGTATCTAACTTATCATTTTTATATACATTTAAGGTAATAGAGCCAAATCCATATCTTTCGGAAACTTCAGTTTTCGCCAAATAAGTAAGAGATTCTTTATTGATCACAATAAGCGCAGATCTATAAGAACCTCTTTGCTTTTCCAGCTAAACAACTTTCCAATTATGTGTTGGAAGCAATCACCCCTATCGTGGAACCCGACGGATCTGAGATTCACTTCACCCATTCGATTCACGTGAATCTCTGATAGCTATCGTGGAACCCGTCGGATACGCTTTCTTACCGACGAGTAATGTTGATTTGGAAGTGCTCGTTTGACAGCTTCTTTGAAAGGAATTTGGGGTAAATGATGACTGTGGTCATAATTTAAGAATTTAATTTTTGATGACGGGGAGAAGGAATAAATAAATAAATATTACTGAATAAATAGATAAGGCAAATTTACTTCTCTCTTCTCTTCATGAAAATTGAGTTTTTAAACTGATCATGTATTTAGACCAATAAATCTTACTAGAACTACAAACAACAACGTATTATATTTTTTTGTAGATTCTCCCTATATTCTGGACTGTCCTCCGTCGGTTAGTTAAATTATCCTTTGTTATTTTGGGGTATTCCTTCAGAAAACTACAACACAACAACCAAATCCGCAATGAAATAGTTGCGGATGTCAAATGTATGGGGAGATTCGATCCGTGCGTTTTCCACGATATAGTGAATCTCATTCACATTGCCGACATGTGAATTGTTGACTTCTGCGGGTTGCACGATGCAAATTTCTCATTTTCAGTGAATCATGCCCCCCGACGGGTTCCACGATAGGGGTGAATGGATTGCTGATTTTGATGACCTGGAGTAGTTCATCCACTTTGGGGGGTTTGGTTGGGATCCAGGTACGAGTTCTTGGTCAGGTTGGGATATTATTTCGGAGGTGAGCCGGGGTTCTCGTTCATGATGTCCAGAAAAAACTACCAGAGAGCTTTGCTGGGATGATTTTGCACTTTTCTGACGCGATGGTACCATCACCATCGCTTTTATTAATCGCAGCTATTAAAATTTTGTCTTTCAGAACTTCGTTGAAGAACTTGTGCTTTTGGCTGGGCCTTATGATTAGGTTCTTGTTGCGGAACAACTTTGGGCGATGAGCCAGCCTTGCGTTTTTTAGATGGTCTTCGTTTAAGTATCCAATCTATAGCGTGAGTTCTTTCTCGTCCGTACTGTAGTGATGGCTACCCGGAGTTGGCTCATTGTGAATATCTGTCTGCGTTTTTGAAGATTCGTTTTGAAGCAAAGATACTTTATTCTCTGATTCAAGTTTTTCAACTTTGCTTTTGATCTCCCAACACAACAGCTCCATTTCGTCGAGCCTCTTTCGGAGACCGTCGTTTTCCTTTTCTAGAGTACTCTCTTTTAAGGCTTGCGTTTCCCATCAAAATATAACGTCAAAACCGGTAATCAGATACCTACATAGGTGTGATGATTGACGCTAGGCTCGCTTACAAGGAACACCTTGAAATAACGTGCAACTCGGGTGTGCTGCCTTATCCAGAATAATGACAAATGTTGGAGCACCCAGACAACAAAGGAGACTAGTTTTGTCAAGAGTGGCGCAGTCAATAATAATGTATGCGGAACCAATATGGGCAAAGGCAGTGAAAATTAAGTCCCACTCAAGAAGAGTTAATTCCATCAACCGATTATGCGCACTGAGTGTGCTGCGCTTTTCGGACGGTATCTGGTCATGCTGCATGTGTTATTGCGGGAATGCTACTAGCGGATATCTTGGCTATCGAGCTACAAAGGACCTACGACGCAAAAATTCAGGAACCCCCTGCTGCAGCCAAGGATATTAAGTTGGAAGAAAGACTTCGAAACATAAGAACATGTCAGGAGAGATGGAATCAGTCAACGAAGAGAAGATGGACCCATCGACTTATACCGGATATATGTACAAAAATGGATGAACCGGTACCACGGAAAAGTCAATTTTTATCTCACCCTGTTCCTAACCAGACATGGCTGCTTCCGAGCGTATCTGAACAGGTTTTGGGCTTGATGAATCTCCTATTTGTTCAAACTGCGGAGAGGCTAGAGAGGATGCAGAGCACGTATTTTTTCAGTGTCCACATTTTGTATAGACGTCTTGAGGAAAGAATTGGAGAAATACCAAGTCCCGAGAATATTTTGAACCATATGTTGACATCGAGCGCAATATGGGATGCTGTGAAACAAAACGCAGCGAAAATCATGAAGGAACTTCGGCGGCTGGAAAAAATCAGGGAGACCTACCAAACCCAACCGCAACAAAGGCGGTTGGGCTTCATGATATTCCTGCCAAGCAGGTTTCTCCACTGTATCCTCTTGCATCAATCACATAAACACTCTGCGGATTTCTCTTTATTGTCTTCGAGAAAACATTCGACAGCGTTAACCGGAGTTTTATCTGGTTTACTTTGCGCAGGACAGTTATTCACAAGAAAATTATATCCGTTATCAAGGCTTCCTATGAAGGTGCAAAATGTCACATCGTGCACAAATAAAATTAAAGAAAACCTTAAGGTACGTAGCAGAGCGCCACAAGACTGCATATTTTAGTGGTAATAAATGATGTTCTTCAGGCAATCCTGGCAAGAGAAATCAGCGGAGTAAAGTAGACAATGGCATGCGAATCAAAACACCTAGACTATACTGAAGATGTCTGATTGCTTTCGCATAGAAATTTGGTTTTGCACCAGATGGCCCATACATACATAGTTTAGAAGCTGAACCAAACAAATTGGGCTACGAATTACCAACGCTTAAATGAACATTGCTGGTCAGCAGGTCGGGAAAGTTATAAGCTTCGTTTATTAAGAAAGCTCAACCAACACAGCGAATGCAGAAACTGCGTTCGGTATGCTATTGAAATTCTGGAAGAACAATGTTATCAGCTTAAGAGCAAAGCTAGGACAGAAAAAACGGACAGTGGCATACTGTCGTAATCAATTTGGCAGTCTATAGCAAGAATTAACACGGAAGCCCGCATTTCAATTGATTACGATTAGTTTTCTGAGCAGTTCTGGCTCAATTTTCTCGCATTCCACTGTAAGAGCAAGCTTCAACTCTGACAGATTCATTACTCCCAATTTTCTGTATTTACATCCCGAACTCAAATCCACAAATATTTTCTATAGGACCCAGGTCGAGCGACCATACTGGGCAACTCAATTCAACTTATTGTGGCACTGGTGGAATGAATTCTGTTCTACGTTCTAAACTTCTTACAAGTTGAGAATCTTTTAACATGAGCTATAAATATGGAACGCCAGAATTCACATGTTAATTACCTAATTTTTTAATAAACTGAATTTTTCTTATTCTCTTAAAATGCATTTCTCGATTTAAAGCAACAGAAATAAATTTGTGGTAACTTAAATTTTTTTTTTAATTAGGGTTGGACTACATATGTATGTGAATGAAAGACACAAAAGAACGCCTATATATGCATGTATGTATACATACACCATTATAATTGTACTATATAGCTAAGAGGTTCACCACAAACTGTAGCGCCACCTAAGTAAGTTAACAAATCTAGTAAGTATAGTCCATGAGATACATATATTTTTAGAAGTTTGTAAAGACCCGATATATATTGCAGAACAGAATTAAAAGCCTCTTGGAGCACGGTGTAGGTTCGCCTCTCCTGTGGATAAACTAAAAAACCTGTAGACCTCTTCGCATGTAATCTCGCTAATGATCACGTGTCATGAGAAGGGATGTAGTTTCGGCAGCCAGCGTCGTCCGTGTTTGGTTTAGAATATATATATGTATCTGATCCTAAATTTCTTTGCATAACATGATTTAATTATGCATGCGGTATTAACTCTTCTGCGCTGCAAATTAATGAGGAAAGAATAGTCTTTATTGAAAATCAAAAACTGTTAATTAAAGGCAGATATGTATAAGTATGTATGAATGTAAAAATGTATAAAAAAAGAAAAATCTGGTTTAAAAGAAAATTTATTTCGAAAGTACTATTTCTATTTACTACCCAACCATCGTTCTTTTTCGGCCACGAGCGCGTACTTGTTCGAATTTGGACAACACTGCTTTCTCATCCTTCGTGTATTCTTTTCTATAAGATTGAAGAATCTTTTCAAATAATTCCGGTTGTTCACTATGAGTGCTTAGCAGAGCTCTCTCTAGCACGTACAAATCAACACCCTTGTCCTCCGTGCTCTGGTCATAATGACTTAACCCAAAGTCTACAAATATTAATTGGTAGTCACTGAAATCATCATTCTTTGGATCCACCAAAATATTCGATGTGGTCAAATCGCCATGGATAATATTATTCGCATGAAGTTTACCAACAATTCTCCCAACTTCCGAGCACAAGTTATCCAATTTAGCTGATGCGTCCTTTTCCGGCTGTGAGGAAAAAACTTTATGAATGTACTCCTTGCATGTTATCGCCTTTTCAAAGAATTGCATGTAAATTCTTCTTGAAGATAAGTCCACATGAAGAATTTTTGGTGCCAATACTCCAGCGGCAAGACATCGAGTGGATGCATTATTTTCAGCTTTCATTCGTTGTTTAGTAATTTGCGAGTCTAATTCCGGATGACGGTACTTTTTGATGAATCTTTCTTTTATAAGACATTTATCTCCTTTAAATACACCAATATACAGGCGCCCTTCAGCCCCCTGACTAAGAAGCTCTTCAACTTCCATGAGGATACAAATCTTAGATTATGTACTTATCTGTGATTACATATATATAATCTGTGATACAAATCCTCACCTTTCGTATTTCCACAAAAAATAATAAATAAATAAATATGTCAACTATGGAGCATTGGAACGTCAAGTTAAGTTATCGATAACTTTTTTGTGATTATTGCCAGAAGTCTGGTATTTATTTGGCGCCATTTTAAAAAAGTCTTTGTTATCCAGGTTTAAATTTTTTCTGTCAAAAATTTAGCTCCAGTGTAATGTTCCAGACAATTATTTGACGAACTAAAAGCCACACCAAAAGTGGCCCATCTACAAAAAGTAATGAATTTAGCATTCAAACAAGATATTGCTTAGCGAAATAGTCACGCTATGCGCGATCAGGATACGAGGGTATCAAGTGCCCGTCCGGCCTGACAGGCTGACTGAATGCATGGCGAATCTATGAGCAGATTCATAACTGCTGCCCCCCCCCCCCCCCCAACGCGATGAGCCACTGCTACTCACAGGGAGGGAGACTGCGGCTCCTGCTACGCCGGAGATGTCAGATCTGTCAATAATAGAAATTCCTCGGCTCAGAACTTCGGTACTGCAGTAAGCGCTAGAGTGCATGGTCTGGGACTAGCCTAAACATTGGCACTAGGCACACGATAGTAGGCAACACGAAGCGGACGACTTCTCTCCGTAACTGCGGTACGCCTTATTAAGCGGCTTAAGAAGTGTGACCCCATGTCCTACACGGAGCTCTATATAGAGCTCGCTATACGCTAAGACCTGTAGGGTCAAATAGGGTCGAAAATAGGCTGACGAATGAAGGCCGAAAGGAAAGAGGACTATCAGTGGGGAGGGCGGGCTCCCATTTCAAACACTCTCAGACTTCGGCAAACAACCGAGGGCGAGAAGGAGACAGAAATTGTCATTGGCAAAATCTGTCTCGGGCAAGAGTGACATATCGGTCAATAAATTGACTGATAGGATTACTAGTTAAACATCAGCCGAAACCACCCCAGAAGGGGCAGGACCTAGGAAACACTTCAGGAGTACCTAGAAGTGACAATACCCGCCCGAGTGACTGCGTTGAAGGCAATACCACAAGAAGGTATCACCTTTTTCAATGGCAGCTAGGTAACAATAAAAGAGATTTTTGCTGTCGTAATAAAAGAAAAATATCCAAGCTTTTGAAGTGCTGTCGTAAAGACCTTAAGGTTTTTGGAACACAGCACATGGTTGCACTTTGCTGGGTCCCTGGACATGAAAATATTCAGCGTAATGAGAAGTCCGACTAATTGACCAGAAAAGGTTCAGAATCTTCATCAAAACAGCTCGACACGACACAGACCCTCATCCCGCCTTACACACTTAAGCTCGAAGGAGGAATTAAGGCCCGTAGGGAGGTTAACATAAGATCCTCCTCCCTAGACACGTGTCATTACAAGAAGCATATGGCCTTGTTTCGATAAGAGTTATGCAAAAGGATAGGAAATCCCTTTCTTCCCTGATAGGAGTTATCACGGGGCATAACACTGCGGTACCACATGAAAAAAAAAAAAAAAAAACTAAGGGAAGTAGACTTATGTCACGGATGTGGAGATGACGAAGTCAATGAGGAAACAACCCACTTGCTCTGTCACTGTCTGCCTTGATTTAAATTTCTCTGGCAACACTTCTTCCCTGACGTAAAAGAATTATCCAGCAGACCAGTCAATGACATCTGGATGGTTTGCTAGTTCATAGGAACCATGTTTGTAGAACTAAGATTAACCAATGGGCAAGGGACATCTCTTCCTATGGGTGTCACAATAGGCATTTTTCTTTTTTAGTTCAGAACAGAGCCTGAACATGTCGAGCGCGCTCTGAACGGATCACGCTCTAAACGCTCTGATATATTTAAGAAACACGATTGAGCAGTACCTGTCATATGACTGCAAAATTAATCGACCATTCATGCTTTTTGTCTTCTTAAACACTAAAATAGCGTTTATACACAATTAAAGTTTTCATTTAATTATTAACTACTAATAATTAATTAAAAACAAAGCCTCGAACTCCATTTCAATTGTTTTCGATTTCGTTTTCTTATTGCTTTACCCCTTGTCAAACGTCAAATTCACTGTGCTCGGGTTTTGCTCAGGATGCTCCATCAATTCATGCAGAGCTGATAGAGCGCGCTCGGAGCGCGCTCTAAACGAAAAAAGAAACACGAATCGAGTGCTCTAAGCGCTCTGAACTAAAAAAGAAACACAAAAATTTTTTTTGACAACTCAGGCTCTGCTCTGAACTAAAAAAGAAAAACGACTAATGGGTCTGTATTGACCTGAGTGTGGTGTTGTGGATCACTTCCAGACGTAGTGCGCGCCGCGGCTCAAGTGGTTAGTGCGTTGGACTACGGAGCGTGGGATTCGAGGTTCGGTCCCCAGACAACACCTGAAGTTTCTTTCACTGCTCTACCTCTTGCGAGCGTCTGACAAACATCCGAGAGTAAAATTGTCATGAAAAAGCTTCTCATATCAAAAATTGCACTTCGGATACGGCAGTAAACAATAGGCTCCTTCTATTCGTGTAAAGAATATAACACGCACAGCACGAATGGTTGTGAGAAGCTGGGCAATGGGTTCTATGTATGGACCTGTCGGGCCAAAAATTTGTATTTGTAAGAGAGAGATTACGAACCAGAGCAGAGAGTTGGATCCCTTTTCGTCTCTCTTCAACGATGCATTTAGCCCGAGAGTCTCTCTGGATTTTTCCACAGTTCCTCTGTTTAACAGATATCTGGGTTTCTACCCAGTGGCTCCCCAGGACTTCACTTCTTCTGCTAGCGCCCGACATTGACACAATATATGCTCTGCGTCGTCCCGAATTATTCCAGGCGTAGTTGACAGGTATCCTCCAAAGACCCATCTTCTTTAGGTGAAAAACAGAGAAGTTTTATTCTCTGTGAGTGCTGCCATTTTAATAAACATTTTCGCCTGCCTCCAACCTTCCACGGTTGACCATTTTCTCTGATGTTGTAGCGGTCGAATTGCTAATTAGGTGTTCTATCATTCCTCTGCCAATTGCAGCAAATGGTTCCGAACCAGAGAGCTCCAAAGTAGACCCTTGCGTTGCTAGAGAGTCCGCCTTTTCGTTCCCCTCAGTGCCTACGAGATCAGCACTCATTGAGTTTATGAACTCATTTCAATGCCAATGATGTATTGATATCTATTTGCTCCATGCGTCTAATCACTGATTGATTGTCCACTGCTATAATAACGTTTTTACCCGCAACCTGATGCTCTTTCATTTGATCCAACGCATGCAACAAGGCAATCATCTCGGCTTGATAGACTGAGGTATGTTTCCCCAGACTAATATGACAGGCTAGTACCGGTTCTTCTGCGAAGACACCAGCCCCTGCTCTGCCATTCATCATGGACCCATCCGTAAAGATGATTATATCACCAGTCTTCTTCCCTGATAAGAGTTTTGTGATACCTTACCAAGCATTCTTTTTTCTTTTATCCATGGGCATATTCACCTCCCTAACCTCATTTTTCACTAGGATTTGCTAGTGACCATATATAGTAATGCGCCATTGCCGTCAATGCCAGCGCTTTCTTAATAAATAAGTCCAGCGGCAGAATACCTAGGATCACTTCCATTGCGCATGTTGGTGTCGCTCGTATTGCACCAGCGATCCCTAAACATGTCAGACCCCCAAGGAGTGGCCCAAGGAGTGGGGTCCTTTTCTTCTACTAAAGTATGTGTACTGTACGGCTCTTGGTATGCATTTTAAACAACTGATTATAAATGCTTCAGCTGCGACTTTACACCCCAAGTGGTGTCGGAATTTTGGGTACCTACCCTCACACTCAGTTTATCCCGTAACACTTCCTGGTATTTTACTTTGTTTGTGTTCCTGGGAATCCTGACATATTTCCGATCTTTTTTCCTTTTAGATCCGTATCGAATATCAAAGGAGATGGCTCTGTGTGCCGACATCATTGTACAATCCATTACCTTCCAATTTGATATTCTATGAAGCATTCTATTAGTATGTACACAGAGTCACGTTAATAACTACCCTTCGTCTTGCATCCACGGCAGCATAACCGCTTCAACTCCGTACCAGTACACAAGATCTAACTCTTTCGCCAGATCGCACATAATGTAAAGTGACAGTACTTTCAGGTAGACTTGTAATCCTTCCTTTGAAGATCCAAGGCTCCTACAGCAAGGCAATATCAATCGACTCCTCCACAAAACATCTTTTCAACATTGCTGATGCAGCTTTGCTGTGGTGAAGATTCAATTGAATAGTCCTAAGTTTTTCCTGGGTTGACTTAACTTCTGTTTCCTGGTTTTTTTCCATCACCCTTTTCACTTTCATGTGTTCTTGATTGATTAACATTCAAGGACACAGGCTGTCCATCACCTTTTCCGCTTTCCACATCCATCACCCTGACTTTAGCTGAACTCAAGGTCTCGGTATCATTTTTGAACTGTTCCCTATGTCCCTCTTTTTTGGGGTGGTTTCGGCCGATCCTAAATTAGCAATCACATCAGTCAATTCATTGACCGATACGGCACTATTGCCCGAGATAGATCCTGCCAATGGTAAACTCTGGCTCCCTCTCGCCCTTTTCATCTTTTGCTTAAACTGCTTTTTCAGCCTCCGCTCAGAATCATGGTCTGCACTGGCATCTTTGGGTTCGGCTCCTACAATTAATCCCGCACCTCTCGGTATTTTCGCGACCTCCTTCCGCTTTGCCTTCTGATGACTCGTTACTTTTTATTATTTTTAAAGGAAATGGGTACATAATGGTGAGAAATCTCAGACCAGATAGGCAGAGATCCCCAGTACCTACCCTACTCACTAGTATACAACAGAGGATTGAGCTGCGCCTGAGGAGTTACCATTAGCGGTTCAATTACCTCTAAACCATGTGGTCCAGTAGTATCACTACCTAAACAAAGCTCCATCGGCGGCGTGGCGACTTCCAATCTTGGAGTTAAGGTTTGTTGGATCTTAGTTTTCGATTCGCATCCAGTTCTGCAGAGTAGTGTTAACTACCTGGTAGTGCATCCTGTTCTTCTAATTAAGCCACCCCACCACAAGGTGTCCAACATTCGGGATGAACCCACGTACCTAACCTAACCTAAATACTAAATCTAATTTAACCTTATTAAGTTCAAATGATAGAAAACAAAATTAAGCTACCTTCCCACAATGAATTAGACCGTGAAAAAATAACAACGCAAGTATATTCATCTTCCAAGATGTTTTTATTATTTCATACATTACTATAAACTAATAAAAATATGTATGTATACCCTACTAGAAAAAGAATTATTAGTTTGTTTTCTCCTTTCTTGGTTTGTTTATTAAATACTCTTTTTGATTTCTAAATAATTCATTCTCCAAGCAATTTTTTCAATCACTCTTGCATTGGTATTATCGTATTCATTATTAGAGATTAAATGGAACATACTGATTAAGTTGTGAATGTTTACAAATTAACGGAAAAATTAAATTTTATCGCAAAAATAGAAAATTAAAATTATCAATTGAATAGAAACTCTCCAAAGACAGAAATTATAAAAGTTATACAAAAAAAAATACAATTGCGGATGATGGTGATGATGGTGATTTTTTAATTGATCTATTAATGTTTATTAGAGTTTCATAAAATGTTGTTACAAATATTTTACTACGAGTGTTTCATTCAAAGAAGTATTTAATAATGCGCGCTAAGGTTATTAGTTTATATTTTTAATGTGAAAACAATTATGTATTTTTTTGGAATTAGCGACTTTTACAATTTTTTTTTTTTTGAATTTGTTTTTTTTTTTTTCTGTGATTTGTTCTTTTAAATTTGTTTAGTTAATATTATTCGCGATGATTTTCATATTCTTTGTAAACAAATATTTGAATAACTAGAAAATCTCATGTTACAATTGGTGGCCACTGCGTTTCTTAGAAACCGTGCACCTTTAACTGATCGGGCTTTGCCAGGCCGGATTTCGTCAGCCACTGGCAGATGTTTTCTCTTTGATCACCCTGGAGCTGTAGAACTTCGCCGTATTCTGGATGTTCAATAACAGTGCCGTTGCATGCGAATTCCTATAATTAAATCGAATCATAAGTTAAAACAAAATAAGAGCGAATATAAAGACCGGGTTGAACTTACCTTCTTACATGCTCGCACAATTTTTTTCAGGTCATATTCCGAAGATAATCCTTGCACTGTGGTTAATGTCTTACGACCATTTCTTTGCTGAATTCTTATGTGCACAAGACCGTCTTGTACATCATCGTCAGCACCCTTGATTGCATCAGCAAAGGGGTCTGTAAAAATAAAGATGAAATTAGAAAATGAACATAATTGACTGAGAAGGCAATTGAGTAATAATGCCGTATCCCGAAAAACTCAATCATCCTCAATCATCGCAGTCCTACTTTAAGGCGCCTAAGCATATAATCTATTGAAAGCGATTGAATTTATCCTATTATTTTGAGAAAAATTCTCCATAAAATACAGTCCTCTTTTGCGCTGACGAACTCTGGAGAAGATTCAACGGCAAACCATACGAATATTCAGCGCAAGTTTCTAAATTCAATCAAGAGAGGCAAAGCATTTGAGTAAGACCTAGCCTTAGACGGCGTGCAAAGTAGTTAAGGCGCTCAATCGACTTTAAGTGTGCAGTTTTGAAACTATATAAAACTGTTCAAATCGTGTAGTCTAAGGACATACATACATACATACATATATCTACATACCAACAGTTGTTTTATCATTCGACGTTGATATGATTTAACGGGGGTAAACTGTAAACTTAATGTAAAACTCAGGTGTACAACGCTCTCGATTTGCGCGGTACCACCGATTAGGAATGATCAAAATATCAACGGAATGGTTGCTTTCTAACAGTAAAACTTATCACGCCAAACTGATCCAGATAAAACCCTTGCAAACAAGTCGTTTTATGACCAAGTGGTAAACCTTGACGAAGGATGAAATACTAGGGGTTAAACCAATCACTAATGAGCGCGTGGAATGTGTTTCATACACAAACTTCTGTACTTGGAGGGATTGGAAGGGTTAAATTATACATTCATATGTATGTTGGTACATGGTGTAAAATATTTCGTATGACTTTTTAATATGTTAATACCTACGACTAGATATCAGAAATGCAGGCTAACAGCCAATTACCCTTCAAATAAATGATGTAAGCGTCTAGTTTTTGGTACTAGGTGGAGATTAAAGATTCAAGGTTTGAATACCAGATACAACACCAAAGTTTTTCCAAGGTAAATACATACATACATATGTATGTACCTTACAAGCGTGTTATCACAAAAATCTTTGAACAATGACCATTCTCTAAAAAAGAACTATACATACATGCAGGGTTTAGTCTTTGAATGAATCATGACAAATGACTCATATATTTATAACTTACAAAAAGAATCTACTTCTATTTTTCATTTCAGTATTCACAACCCCTCAAATGCAGCCCAACTTTGGTAAAATTTATTTTTGTATTGTCGAGAAGACATAATATACGCAGCCACTAAAAAATGGGTACATACACACAAATGTATGTATATTAATATTACAGATAAAAAGTACAGATTGTATTATCGAATACAAAAGAAACTACATTGTTCTTCTAATGTTTTTAGAAGCTTCATTAAGCTATTTAAAGAGCAAGTGCGTCCGAGTGGGATCAGAATTTCTCTTATCTGCTCGATACGAGTATCATTCCCAGACAATCTTCGGTCATATTCTTCAATATTATACTACCCCTACGGTATTCTGCACCACACCCTTGTTTTTTCCACTACCATAGCTCAATCTGTTTTAGAATAGGCACCACACAATTTACTAGTAGCTATCCTTATTCCGTCTTGGTCTTTTACTGAACTGTGTCAATAGGTCATTGATTTACTTTTACCTACAATCGAATATGCACGCCCAAAATACAGGTACATACATATGTATATGGAATAATTTTCACCTTTGACCGCATGGAAATATACGTCATTGATTCAATAGATTTGTATTTTCTTTATGACATCACAAAACAGGCAAACGACTCACATTTACTCCCAGTCTTATGCGTTGCTGCATTTATTTCTCGGAAAATAGATTTTGCATTCTTTGTATAAATGCATATGTGCTAGGCAACGTATATCACTTTTCTTTGTTTCAGAGCAAAAATTATTTTTTTGAGCAGATAAAACAATACTACTTCCTTTGTAGTAAATGTTCGAATTTAATCGATGATAATTATAACCAACTCGGCAGCCATTTTATTGACAAGTTGTAAAATGAGGGAAAACGAGACAAATAATATTCACAGTAGCCCCACAATTTCATACTTACCAAATTTGTTTAAATTCTGGATGGACATACGATAAATAAATTAACCACGGCCAAAAAATAAAACTTCGCGAATGCAATTTACTAAAGCGTTTTCACTTGAACTCGTGTCGAGAGGAGAAAAATATATGAATTCTTCCTTCTACTGCTTCTGACAAACAACGTGACGTGAATGATTTTACACAGCGCGCTGAAAACCAGTACTGCCATTCATGAAAATTTTTTTCACAGTATATTTACAATCATAGCGGATTAATCAGTGTCTGTATGAGACTGTTCACTTTAGCGTAATGACGAAAGACTTCCACATGCCTGTTCGCAATAGAGCGCTGATGAAAGACTGTGCGAAAGAATTTAATGCATTTTTAATGGGTGCGAAAGAGAAGAGATGCTTTTATCAAAAACCCACTCCATTAAATATTTCTCAGTGAAGCATTAGGCCTGATTCACACTATAGAGCCGCTCACGGTCCGCTCACGCTCCAGTCAAATATTTTTATGACCATATTCAGACTGTGGTAACGGTCAAGCACCGGTTCGATCCCGCGCCGAGATAGTATGAACACTTTACCTCGGTCTATAGTCGCAGCTACAAGAGCCATTACTACAAGAAAAAAAGAAACCTTTTTCATCATGGGGAGTGAAGAGAAATGGAATTTTGATAAAGGTAATTATGTACATACGTGTACTGTTATGTATACTTGTATTGTAGGTATGAAAATACATAAAATATGTAGGTTAATTTAATTTGAAATTTTCGCGTTCTGTTTTTCTTTTTATTAAACTTGGGTGCACCCAAAATTTTCTTTGAGATGTTCTTTTTTGTTTTTTTTTTACCCTCGTTCCATTTTCCTCTTCATCTAACACAACAGCTATTGCAGCTAATTCTTCGATTTTCAAATTGAATGCCATGTTTTATAACTTTATCCGGCCTCGAGGATCATTGACTCTAGACTAACCACTATACAATATCAAACTACTCTCTTGACTGTGATCGAAACTGCGCTGCGCGATCAGTGTGTACAAAACAACATTTGACTGGAGCGAGAGCGGACCGTGAGCGGCTCTATAGTGTGAATCAAGCCTTAATGTTCTGTTCTCAAATCGTTTCGATTAGATACATTTCTTTCTGATCGTCGGACGCTGAACTTCAAAAACAAAATTGCGAAGCTAATAGTAGAAACACATTGACACAGCAACAGTCAACAGCAACTTCAACAGCAGAGGCAAAAAGATTTAATTTTATTTTATTTAATTTATTACCATTGTACAGCATTATAAGACTAAACGTCTTTTGTATTAATACTACAATTTTAACAATATTTAACTACATTTAATTTTAATTTTATTATATGTGCCTTAGTTATTACTAAGCCTTAATACTCTACTCGATTTACCTCGATTTTGGAAAATATGATGTGTCAATAGCCCTACGAGAAATAACTATAACCTGAATTTTTTTAGAATTTAATTTTAGCTGACTTTTTCGGACCTTTGGGAAACAAATCCTCGTTAATACGTGTTGTTGCATCTTCAAACATTTCCAAAGGATAGATGAGATGTGCAAATCATCATCTGCATACATTTGAATTTTACAGTTTCAGGGCCGAGGACTCAAAATTAAAATAATTTTTGAGTTCATATAGAAGAAGCTTGTGCGTTTCTATACGATAGTCCTCTACTAAGTTCAATACAGCAGTCGTACAGCTATGATTAACTCTCAAACCTGATTGGCATATTGTAAGTAAGACACCTTTATTCAGATGGCTACAAATTTGTCAGCTAACTAACTTTTCGAATACTTTGGAAAGAAATGGTAAAATAGATATGGGACGATACTCTCTTTAACTAGTCCTTGAGTTTTTCAGGAGTGGAACAATTTTCAAGCTTTTCTAAATTTTAGGATACGTCAAACTAGTAAGAATGGTGTTATATGTATATATGTGCAACATAAGGTAATATTTCTGCTATAATTGGTCTTAAAAACTTGGGGTGCATTAGATTGCATCAGTTTTAATTGCGAGAACAGCTTTCCATACTTCGTACACTTTTACGGAAACGGAAACTGTTAATAGTTTCCACCGGCATTAAACTGTTAGCGCGTAACTCTCCCGCACTATCATCATCGGTCACAGATGTAATGGATGCTGTGGCAAACATTTCATTTACCTCAATTATGTCAGTTTCATCGTGATGTAAAACACATTAGCACAGCAAACAGCGCACAGCGAAATTTGACATTGTGAAGATTTTTTTTCTGGATTGCACCGAAATATCAAATACTTTCAGGTTAGTACGATTAAAAATTTCAACGCAAAGTTAGGTTAACTGCTGGAATACAATGGTGTCGCTGTCGTAGTCGGAGTCGCGGTTGTACTTCCTGCCGAAAGTTGAAATGCACACAAATGAATAAATGAATGGGTAATATTTAATATTTGTCACGCGATAAGACTGAATAGAAGTAGCCAGTGGAGGAGCAGAGCAGCAAACGGAAAAATTTATTAATTTAGTGAAATCATATGAAAGGTTGTGGAATCTATGACATCCTGTTTTAAACTAATTTTTTTTGAAAACTGACCCTTTCAATTGATTTTATTTCAATTTAATAAATACATTTTCGGTCCAGTGAAGTTGTTGAAGTTGCTGTTGCTATTGCTGTGATCAATGTGTTCTGTTCCATTGAAAAGCATTGGTTCAAAAATTTTTGCTGTGGCTATCAAAGTTGCTGCTACTGTTGCTCTGTCAATGTGTTTGGTGGAAGTATCGAACAAGTAATTGTTTGGTCGTTGTACCTCTTTGATATCTATTTGAAACTTTTTGGATGTCGCACTTATTTTTAGAAAAAAAACTATTGCATGGTTTAGAAACTAATTTCTGCACCATGTCTTTGTGAAATTCACCAATCAGCCATGTTTTCTTTGTACTAAAACTCATATTTACAATCACTTTCAAATTTATCTCAGGGTTTATGTCCATAGAGATTGCAAAAAATTAATGTAAAACAGACATTGATGTAAAATAAATTATTTCGAACAATTTGTGGTCTCAAATTTTTGTGTACGATATTTGCGTGTTCTCCTTTATCTTGTTCGCAATTGTATTCATTCGCTTTAATTCTTATGTTTTCGGCGTCGAGTTTGTCTCAAAAATACCATCTAAACACAGAAAATAACCAATATCGGCACATTACAGGAACATAGATGCAGAAAATACTCTCTAAGCCCATTACTTATCGTTAACTTTCTTTTCTGTACATAATACATTTTAACTTACTGAACTTATTTTAATTATAATAATTTGAATTTATAGTATACATATCAATACCTCTTAATAATTTTAAGTAAACATTAATCATATGCTCAGTGAAAATATCAACATTTATAGTTTAAAGATTGTTAAAGTCTATTTATAAGTGTTCTTGGAATAATAAATAAATTATGAAATTATGAAATTATGAAAGGGAAAAAGATTTATAAGTAATCGGCTGTGAATCATCGCGTCGTGTAAAGGTACGCTACGAGTCCAAACGAGAATACCAAAAATTTAGCCAAGCTTTGTCGCACCGTGTAAAAGTGGACTTGTAGATCTCGATGATATAAGAAAAAATATAAAGTATCAAAAATCTCGTTTTCGTCTAGGTTAGGAGATATTGAAGTGAATTTAATTCTCAATTTTATGAAATTTCCATTGGAATATTTATTTTTTTGCCGTGGAACAGAAATTTTTTGCACATTTTTAGTAGTTGGTTGTCTGCATATACATGCACATGTACGTAGTTACTTACCTAAGTGGCGTTACAATCCGGAGTGGACCTGGGCCAAGCCACTCCAGTTAGCGCGATCTTTGGCTAACTGCCTCCAGTCGCGCATTCCAAGTTGGTTGAGATCCTCTTTCACTTCAGCGCGCCACTTAAGGTGAGGTCTTCCCCTACTGCGCTTTCCCTCCGGGTTGGATTTGAAGATCAATTGCCTTCTTAGACCAAAGAAACAGCGATTGGCAAGTGTAATTCTTTGTTTGATTTTTGATGTGATGTTATTATCAGAGTTTATAGCGGAGCCGAGGTAGACAAAATCCCTAACTATCTCAAAGTTATAGCTATCTATTGTGACGTTCTGTCCGATTCGTCGATGTTGTATGTCCCTTCTTGTTGACAGCATATACTTGGTTTTGCCCTCATTCACAACTTAACCCATTTTTGCCTCGTCTGTTCCAATACTTGCAAACGCACTAGTGATATCGTTGTATTCTATCGATGATGTCAATGTTATCACGTCATCATTGCACAGACTTTTGGAAAATTGTGCCTCTAATGTTGTCTTGCGATTTTTGCATCACGTTGACTAAATTCTGTTTTGTTTCCGACCTTGATGGAGCAGCGAGCGCTGTCCATCGTCATTCTGCACAATCTGACGAGTTTGGCAGGATGCCAAAACTAGATACAATTCTGTCCTATAAATTTAGGACTTACCGGCATGGTTGCCGTTTTGACAGTTTTTCAGTCAGATCTGACTGAATTGATATGAATTTAGCTGGAAGGTATTTCAAAATCCAGCCGGATGGTTTTTTAGTTGGATTTATTTTTTTTTTAATGATTTTGAAAGTTTTGAAATATCATATCTTTCCAATCAGTACTTTTTAAAATTTAAAGTAACCATAGAAAAACAAAAGAAGAAAAACTTTTACCGAGAATTTACTATTTTTGCTCTGAACTTGGAAACAATTTTCGCAATGAGATAACCTTATGCTGGAAGAATATTTCAAGCACATAATCATTCTGGTGTGAAGTTTTCAACTACAAAGATCGTGCGAATGAGAACCCGTACTCTGATCTAGCAAGATTTGCCATGTCAGTATTAGTACTCCCTTAATGCAGAAGTGGAGGGAATATTTAGTCATCTAAATATCGTAAAAAAACAAAATTACGAAATCGGATGAATCTGCATTTGACGAATTCGATTCTAATAATTAAAAACCAGTTGAGATCTAGTGAATACTGCTTTAACTATCCTATACCGGCTGAAGTAACAACAAAACTAGGTGCCGATATTGCTTACGAAAGCAACAATACACTATATGATGCAAATGATGATGATGATGAAACAATTGAAGCATTCAGAGAAAATAATATATAAATATTATATATGAATTGAATGAATGAACCAGAATGAATATAAACGCTTTGATATTATTAATTATTATTATTTTTTTTAAATATTTTTTTAATTATTTTTAAATATTATTAAAAGCGTTGTTTAGTTCTTAAACTGAACTTCACTATAATGTGCAATACCTATGTATGTACATATACATACGTGAGTGAAAATCGATTTTGTGTTATTTTTATGTCGAAGAAAGTTTTTTTTATTATTTTTTTGAAATGTAGGTACTAATGGAATAAATTTTTAGACGTTATTCTTATTGTTAGTTTTTTTTATAAAATAGTTTTAAAGGTTTTTTATTTCTTAAACTAATTTTAATGTACGAGTATATACGTGTACATACATTCATATGTGCAAATATGAAAGAAAACGAATTCTATTTTATTACCGTTATTTCGAATAAAATATTTTTTTTTATCTTGTCTGAATTCTTAACTGGATTTGTGTTTAAAATTCTTTGACTGTTTTTTTTTCAGTCAAATCTGAATAGGACAATTTTAAAACGGCAACCCTGCTTACCGGGCCTAAAATCGCGCTGATAGGTCAATCAGCTCTTTGACAAATGGTTTCAGGCGTTTACACAGTATTACCGACAGAATCTTGTGTGCAATGTTAAGGAGACTGATGCCTCTATAATTGGTGCAGTTTAAATGGTCTACTTTCTTGTGGATCGGGCAAACGATGTTGAGGTTCAATTCAGTAGGCATACTTTCTTCCGACAAAATCTTGGAAATGGGTTGGTGTATGCTCTTCACCAGATCATCCCCCGCTATCATAAATAGCTCGGCTGGTAGACCGTTAGGACCAGCAGCCTTGTTGAACTTGAGTTTGGAAATTGCTCGTGCTCATTCTTTTCCCCCTGAGAACCGATGTTCTTCCCTCCTTTTTTGTTCATAGAGCACACGAGTCGCTCTCGTCCTCCTGTGCAGCACCGCTTTGTAGGCGAGTTGTTTTGCTGCATGTGCTTGCTGCCATTTTCATCATCATCAAACCAGGGGTTTCGTGGGGGTGGTCGTGTGAATCCCAACACATCAGTTGCGGCGTTTTTTTTATAGCTTCTTGGCAACGATGCCACTGGTCTTCAGCACTTGATTCTGGGTACATACGACTTCTCGAGAAGTTTAAGGATACGCGATCGGCAAAGACTCTGACGGTTTGTTGTGATTACAGCTGTTCAACCTTAAATCTCCTCACAGTATTTTTCCGTTGTTGTGGCATTTGAGGTGCCATGGCTGCAACTGGGTAGTGGTCCGAGTCGATGTTGGCTGCCCGAAATGGTCAGACATCTAAAATACTGGAGGAGTCTTACGTCGATCGCACCATGATCAATTTGGTTGTCAGTTTGATGATATGGTGACCGCCATATTCCTATGTACGTGTGCTAGCTATAGTAACATTACGTCCCGCAGCAAAGGCAATTAGCCTAAGTACGTTTCCAGACGTGCTGTCGTGTATGGTTTCCAGTGGTGCTACCAATGATGTCCTCCTTTTCCATTGTTCATATGTCTTGTTGAGGAGCTCGTAAAAACACTTTGGTAGCATCATCTCTTTCCTCTGTGAAACGTGAGCGCATTTCAGGCTAATGTTGGCGAATTTAGCTTTGATGCGGATTGTTATAAGGCGTTCTAAAGCTCAAGACTTTATGCCGAAGTCTACCGCTTATAACAAATCCGCACTCACTGCACACTGTTCTCAGCGTTCTTGCTCGGCCCATCCTACCACACTTCCTGGATGGCAGTGATATCTGCCTTATAGCAATCTAGGGCCTCCGCTAATTGTTCGGCTACGCGTGGCCTATTCATGGTCCGAACATTCCACGTGCATTCCTTTTTTCGTTTTGCAGGGTCGTCAACAGTAAATCCGTTCTTTTCCGAGGCTTGTAGCTGATTGGAACTACTAATTCTTTCGTGGTAGGAGAATTAGCCCGACGCACAACGCCCAACCTAGAGGACCCTAGAGCAAGCGGCCGGATTCTCCGGAGTCAGTAACTCGCTTCGGAGATATGAGCACTGCAGTTAGCCCATTAAGGGTTCATCCGCCACCATCTCATTTTCAACGCCCTGGCTCAGTATTAGAGATCCTGGGATTCAAGTATGTCGAAGCAGCTTATATAGGGATAACACTAATAGTTCGGCCTAACTGGAAATGTAGACGCCACCGTTGGTTGATACCATCTAGGGAATTCGTCCGCTGTCACCTGGAGCAAGACGAAGTGCTTTAGTGAGAAGGCACTCCCTCCCCTTCTCTCGTCCGCTCTCACCAACGACCTTCCAAAGGGACTGGTTACCCAATCTTCAGTCGAGGTACTAAGCACTCAGCAGCCACCAATGCGGAGGTGTAGAGTAGGAGTTGATAGTGAGAGACTAGCGTGAGAACGCTTGCGTTTTCATATATTCGCATCTCTACGCTTTGGCCACCACATGTTCGTACTTATGCAAATAAATAATTTGTTACACGCCGCCCAGCGATACTCGGAACACCTATAGGCCAAAGTGCGTCCGTTCTGCGTATTAATATAAACACTAATTTTGTTCCCTTGTAATTCCCCTGTCAGTTTATTGCTTTAAGCTCAATTTTGAACTACAAATTTCCTATAAAATATGTATGAGTTAATATGCACATGTTAATACTATAGATAAATGCTTACTTTTAGTTTACAAACAAAATGCGTTCCAGTCCATCCCTTGATGGCGGCGTTCACTCTGTCGCCAACACTAGAAGTCGAAGAATATCCCATAATTTGAAAATATTTTAATCTAAAAGTAAGCAATAATTTGTTTGTTCTACGCAAAAATATTATATATACATACATTCATATGTATGCATGTACATATATTTCAATAGGAATTTCATAGAAAAACTGAATATTCAAACCTCAAACACCTTAATTTTCCGCGAACAACCACACAGCCTGAGAATCTTTTGAAAATGAAATTTCCGCCAGGTCGGAAAGACAGTCGTTCACACTATCAGATACTTATATCTGTTGAACGGCCTAAATCAAAAAAAAAAAATTGTGGACCTTCTGACATGTCTGACAGAATGTCGTTTCTTGTGTTGACACGATCAGATTTGATTCTGTCAGACTGTCTGTCTTGTATGTTGAACCCCGCTAATATCTCCTAAACTAGAAAACGAGATTTTTGGTACATACTTATATTTTGGTCATATTTAAAATTTTAAAAAATAAATTTTGTAGATCTTGGTGCTTTGGATACTATAGTCTGTAAAAAATAAATAAAAAAACAAACAATAACCATCTGTCAGTTCGACTCCACGATTCGGGTAGATACGTATATTTTGGACTCAATTCCGCAAAAAAATGCGAGTCAACTCAAGTTTAACTTACACAAGTTCAGTACTGCATTCTATACTACATACTGCCTCATAAATGGTCATAAATTGTGACGACTATCATAAATGTATCCTCACGCCTTCATCTTTTAATTTTTGGGATTCGAAGAAATGTTTTTGCCACACGCCTTGCTTCTGTTTCCATTTTGAAATTGTTTCATCCCTAGGTTTTTTCTAGTTTTCTTCTAGAATATCCTGTTTATTTCACCTAATCGTTCGCACCTATTCCTCAATGAGAAAGGTAATGAGCTCTGGAAGATATGGTTTTAGGAATTCCACTTACAGGTTTGCTGATAGTTTTTTAATACGGTGCATTAATTATTAGACTATTCGATTAGTTACTTACATACGTAAATAGATGGCGCTACAGTCTGAAACTATCGTCAGCCAGCTGCCTTCAGTGTCGGAACCCGAGTTTCCTTTCCACTTGACCGCAGGTGTCTCAAAAGAAAGTTTTAAAGCGGGGGGTATGTCAATCAGTAGCGTGGCTCTAGGGAATTCAGTCGCTATGCAGCGTTTTTCGGGAGTGGACCACGAGTTGTACATGTGAGAGTTTTACAAAAACGGTGACTCGGCGACTGTAGCGAGTAGAAGATTCTGCAATATTCGAGATTTTCGTTATTTAAATGATGCCCCAAGCATACCTATCTCTCATTCGAAAATGGGTCAAAAAGTTTGACGAAACCGGTATAACACTGGAAAAAAACAAAATCCGGGCGACCAAGATCATCAAGAACGGTAGAAAACGTGAAGAGTGTTATACAGTATTTTCATGACATAACGGAGCCTATCTGCGGAGTCGTCATTAGAAATTTTACTGATCGACTAAATGAGTGCCGCGAACGCGATGGTTTACATTTGAACGATATTATTTTTAAGAAATAAATCTCCGAACTGTGTACTTTAATAATAATTAATAAACATTTTATCAATAGATGGCTTACTTCTTTTTTAATCGATCCACTAAATATACATTTTCTTTTGAGACACATTGTATAACTTCGTACAGCACGAGAATTAATCGTTATTTGATCTCAGCGCTGGTGTTATTGTTTGAATTTATAGCACACCAAACGTAAACAAAGTCCTAAACTACCTCAAAGTTGTATCTGTCGAAAGTAACTTCCTGTCTGAGATTCTACAAATAATTCAAGATGAAAACACAACTATTACTTACTGAAATGGACATTTATTTTTATTACACTTACATATTTAGTAAGTGGAAATAAATAACACGCATTTATATTGTACAATAAATTAAAATATAAAAAAACATAAAACTAAAAAAATTGTCATTCTGAATAATTCCATTAGCACGCTACTCTTAAAACGAAGAACTAAACTGTAAGCGAACACAAGTTGGACAAACAAAAACTTCTTTTTTCATAACGTAGGAGCGCCAATAAACTTCATTTGCTTTAAATAAACCAGTGCCAGTGATAAGTCATTTTGTCACTCCCCATTATGTCGCAGAAATCACCATCAAACACTGATTCAAATATGCCGCTATAGTCAACAAAATACATACATTAAAAAAGAGATGAGCATGAGTTACGACAAGAAAAAAAGAGATTCTACAGCGTACACTGCTAAGATCTAAACACAGAATGTAAAACAAAACAAAAATCTATTCATTTAGAATTAAAGAAATATAAAAAAGGCGAGTCCTGTGTTCGATCAAATAAATGTCGTTAAGAGGGAGAAAAATAACACCTCGTCAGCATTAAATTAAAGATTAAACTGTATATAAACAAAATCACATTAAATGCATTTGCTGTAGCTCTTATTTATTTATCGCTGTCAATATGCCCTCCTGCTTTATTGTTATCGTTCGCTCCCTAGATCCTCGATAGCTGCTGCAGCAGATTGCATGGCCAGATCGCCTCAATGCGCTCCTTGATCAGCTGAAAAGGATACGAGATCCAGTTAAGTACAGTTTGTGCAATGATTCCCATCGGTTCCGGGTACTGGTGAGTCAGCAACGCCAGCAGTGCTGTGAATGAGCACAGGCCAGCCGTAAAGAGTATGAAGAATGGCAGTTCTTTCTTGGGATACACTGACACTTCGTGGAACGATGGCAAAAGTTCCCGATCGGCACATTCCGTGCACGTGGGATACGGATAAAACAGGTGTCCACGCTCCAACGGATATGGCAACATACGAAATGTTCCCTCCCAAGTGCAGTGTAATAGATTGAGCGCACCTTCTACATTTTTCCAATGTTTGAGATGAAAGAACGCATAAGCGAGCGCCTCTGAATCACCTCGCTTCAATATGTGCTCTGGCGGAAGAATAAGTGGCTTGGTCTCCAACAAATACTTCGGAACATGCGGATTGAATTCCACAGCTCTGTGGATAGCTTCAACGGCACTCATTTCGGCCGGACTGAGCCCTCGTTTCGATGCAATGTCCGGCGAAAATTTATCAGCTACAGCTCTGGCCTTAAGAAGCGCTGCTGTATAACAAATTGCCGCCGACTTTGGCAACGAAATGTCATCATACTTGGCTAGCACCGCCTGACAGTCTGCATACGCCTGCATTTCTAATAGAGTCTCGATAAGATTCTCGTGGATATTTAGCACATTCATGATTGACGGAATCTCCTTAGTCAGATCACGAAACATTTTTGCTGCCTCCTTGAGTTTGCCAAGTTTTCTCGCACACATTGCCAAGCGTCGCTTGATATAGATCAGAACATTTGTATCGCGACGATGCATTCCCTCAGCTACGGTGCCCTGATGTTGTGTCGCCTGGGACTTTCGATAATTTGTTTCGGCAACTTTGAGGGCTGTTTTCAAAATTTTTTCTGCTTCTAAGATTGTAGTGGCTTCCTCTTCAGCTAAAAGAATGTATGCCGGCGCACACTCGGTGTTAATTTCCAATGCATTGTGCGCAGCTTTTATTCGAACAACAGGATTTCGTTCTCGCCAAGCTGTTTGCATTATTTCATATTCAGCCTTGCCGCCATCACCTGAAAAAGGGAGTAGATTACAATTAAAGAAAAACTGATAAGGAAGAAAACAAGGCTCACAGTCTTTTTAAATTTAAATTATGTAAATAGTTAACGTATGCAGATTTGTTATAAAAAACGAGACAGACTACAAATTTATTTATTTACAAGGATATTTGTTTCGTCTGGATTACATTGCCAGAGTACTGATCCAATATGAATGTGACTACAAATTCTTAACGTGTATTATTCCATGAGAAATTCTGGATTAACCCACCGATTTTTATGATTACTGCAAATGTATCAGATGTATTTAATTCTATGGCGAAGTCAGTTGAACAATCGAACTGATACAGTGTGTTCAACAAAACCGTGCGTCTAAAATACCAATGAAAAAAGTCAGAATTTTATTAAACCATATTTTTTTCTTAAAATACATATCAAAATGAATTGCGCAATTATGTTAGTAGGGAGTCCAGTCGCCATTATTATTTATAATTTTTCTAAACTTAGGCCTCTCCAAATCAGCTTTAAGACCCGCGCAAGTTGTTTTATAGTGGCCATTTTTTCCCCCTTAAGCCTCTGCTATTGGATTCGCATCAGGACTTTTGGACGGCCAATCTAACGTCTCTATACCATTTTCCTAGTTGCCCAACTTAGCCTCTTCCGATATGTTTTTGGATCAGTAGCGGTTTAGGTGTGCTCCTGTTTTTGATACCAGATTCTGCCAAACGGGATCGTATTGTATTGAGGGACACTTTAATTCCTTTTCTGTACAACTTTTCTTTGGCGTTCCTCAGACTAATTGTGGGATTTTTCCGAAACAAGTCACAAATTACTTTATTGTCCTTATTGAAGGTGCTTGTTTTGGTCCCTCTTCCTGGCTCATCATCGACATTACCGCATTCTTTATACCTCTCTATCCACTTTCTTACAAATGCCTCTGATGTTTTTAAATATTTTGCTGCCGCCTTAATACTCATTTGCGGCCGTTTTGGGTGAGTTACTAAGAAAACACTTTCGAAACGCTTTTTGAAAATCGCACTCATTTTCTAATGATGTTATACTGCAGAAGTATGGAAATATACTGAGGAAATGAAAACAATGCGCGATCACACATGTCAAACATGTGTGTGTGAGTAACATAATAGAAGTTATTTGACACACGTTTTTGTTGAACACACTGTATGTATTCTTTTCCTCCTAGCAATTAAATTTATTCAGGGTTTAATTTTTATTCGATGATTTGGAAACATATATTTTTGGAGACAGAACAGGAACAGACCTATTATAATTCACACGCGCTCAAGGGTTTTTGCAACCCTTATAATGTTAAGACACAGCGTGGACGGTAGGCATATAAGGGAGATACTGATGAACGTTGGTTTATAATATTTAAGGGAAAAATAGAGCTTGGTAGAGCATTCCACATTCGTGTTGTACGGTTTAGGGAAGAATCTCTATACTTGAGAATACGTCCGGCGGAATGCAACTGGCTATAAAACAAGGAGAGAAAGGAAACATTTCTACGGTTTTCGAGCGAGTCTATTGACTCCACTATTACAGGAGATCATTTATGAAGATAAGAAAGAGAGTCGAAGATAAAACCGAACATTGGAATATACCAGCATTTGTATGGTGGATAGCAGACTTGAAGCCATCCAAAACAACTAACATTGAACGTTCTGTTCCGAAAGGTAGTTTCTAAACCATTGAAGAAGAGATCCATCGATGCCAAATGCACGCATTTTCGACAAAAAAGCTTGATACGAAATTCTGTCAAATGCCTTTGAAATATTAAGCGCAACAATCTAACATTTACGACAATGATGCAGAGAAAGCTTCTCACCTTTTGGTGAGATATACCATCAAGTCCCCAGTGGACCTTTTTCTATGTATGAGGCATTTTTTTTATGTTTTTGGCGAACACCCAAATATTACTACTAAAGTAGAATTTTAAACGACGAATGAGCGCATTGCAGTCAATTCTCGATTAGACACGATGATTTTACACTGTGTTCCAACTGCAGCGAAGAACATGAAGTTGCGCAGCATATTTTTCCCCCTGCTCGCGTCTTGCAACATAACATGAAGAGCTCGGATAGAAAATAAGTTAGACACTTACCCCATAAGACTTAGTGGAACATATGATTGTTTGAGATCTGGGATGCAGCTATAAGTAACTCATTAACAGTATCTTAGCAACTCTGGAGAATATATGAAACTTGAGTGCAAAGGTAAGGTACTGATGTACTGATGTAATATAAAATTACAAGCCAGAGTGCAGCAAAAGCAACTAGGGCCAGATTCAAACACAAATATTTGGGGCGACCGTGTTGTGCGTGTTACATATAATGTATTCTTTACACGAATGGAAGAGACCTTCTGTTTAATGTCGTGTCTGAAGGGTCATTTTTGTTTTTGAGAAGCTTTTTTATGACAATTTTACTTTCGGATGGTTGTCACTTGATCGCGAAAGGACTAGAGAGTAAATCTGTCTTTTTGATTTCTCTGAAATGGAACAGGTGTTGAGGATGTTTTTGTATTAAGTTCGGAAGTTCGGAGTGCCAATTAAAGGTGACTTAGAGGCTTTTTATTAACCTGGTATTTAAAGTCATTCCCTCGCATTTGAACGTGGACGGGATATACATATATATAACCAAATATTTATGCATATATATTGGCGCGAGAAGTCCTAGAACCTCGAACTATACACTCCGTAGTCCAATGCACTAACCACTTGAGCCACGGCTCACACACATATGTACATACATACATATAAGCCGGAGATACATATAAGTATAATTTAGTTAGATTAATGGCTAACCCATACTCTACAATTCCACGATGGTGGCTGCTGGGTGCCTAGTACTTCGACTGGAGATTGGATAACCAACCCCTTTGGAAGGTCGTTGGTGACAGCAGACGAGAGAGGGTGAGGAGTGCTTTTTCACTAAGGCACCACCTCTTGGTCCAGGCGGCAACAGACGAATTCCCTAGATGGTTGAACGGTGGTGTCTACCAGTTCTAGTTATGCCGAATTATTAGTGTTTATCCCTATATGAGCGATGGCTGAATGCTGTAGGAATAGGGTAGGCACTGACTGGCGTCAACCTGGCGACGTCCAGTGTTGTAACTGTTACTGCGCATCAATTGTGCTTATTTTACCTCCTAGTGGTAGCCATCGGGTACTGGTTGGTGTCCATCCGGACCCGACTTGCTGAACTTATAAGCGCGAGTGTTGAACAAGAGAAAATTGCAGCACTATAAATACGACAGCGGACGAACTCTCTCGATGGAGTCAACGGTGGCGTCAAAGCTTCAAACGGAAGCATAACACTTTATCTGGGCTACTTCGACATATTCGGAGCTCAACGGCAGCGCTCATATCCCCGAAGCGGGTTACTGACATCGGTTTAAAATCGGCCCCTCGTCCTAGGGGTTTCAAAAATGGAACTGACCCTCCAGGTTGGGGGTTGTGCCGTCGGGGTAACTTCCTTACCACGTAAAAAAAATATAGTTATGAGAGAGACACAAGCCTCGGATAATGGACCCCCTCATTTAATACCACGACCCGGAACGTACACGGACTATGATATAAGAGTATGCAACTAGAACGTATGTACACTGCACACTCCTGGTGCTATTCAAAAACTTGAATCTGTCCTCACGCGGTACAAGGCAGATATTACCGCGATCCAGGAGATACGATGAATAGGATCAGGTATACAAAAACGGAAAAATTGCGACATTTATTACAGCTGTCACAAAAGACTGCACATGTTAGGACGCGGATTCGTCGTGGGAAATCGGCTACGCTCAATGATAATTGACTTTAAGCCGATCAGCGATTGCCTGGCTGTGATCCGCATCAAGGCTACATTTCAAAACATCAGCATAATATGTGCACACGACCCTACCGACGAAGCTGAAGACTCTATCAAGGAAGAGTTTTATGACCTCCTGGACGGAGCCTACGGAGCCTGTCCGGAGTATGATGTCAAAATCATACTCGGGGACTTCAATGCCAAAATCGGTAAGGAAAACATCTTCGGCGGATTAGTTGGAAAGCATAGCCTCCACGACACGACAACAGACAACGGCTTCCGGTTAATCGATTTTGCAGCAGCTCCTAATACGGTGATAAGTAGCACTAGGTTTCCAAGACTACGAATCCACACAGCAACCTGGCGCTCTCCAGATGGTCGAACCGCCAACCAAATCGACCACGTGCTAATAGATGCGAGGCACGCATCCAACATTCTGAATGTGCAGACGTTCAGAGGCGCAAACGTCGACTCTGACCATTTTCTTGTTGCAGCTAAGTTCAGAGCTCGACTATCCAATGAGAAGAAGCTGCAAACCGCCCAGAAATTTAACGTTGGAAGCCTTAGCACGTCTGGAGTAGCCAGAGCCTACAGAGAGCGTCTGAGTGAGAGACTCTCCGCTGTGCATTCACCATCCACAAACGCCAACAATCTGTGGAACCAGTATCGCGACATCATCAAAGGGGTAGCAGAGATCACCATAGGTTACCATCCACAACCCAAAAAAAGCCCTTGGTATGATGATGAATGCGTACGCCGGAAAAAGGCGACAGAAAATGCACACTTGCAAGCGCTGCAGCGCAAAACAAGGGCAGCGAAAGAAGAGTATCGAACCAGAAGCCCGGAACGCAGGCTCTTCGAAACAGTGAAGGAAACCTAGTCACCCAAGCACAGGGAATAGTAGATGTATTTAAGCAGCATTTCCAGCAGCTACTTAATGGGCAGGTAGAGAGAGTGATAGAGCAAGAAGAGAACCCGCATCCAGTCAATGAAGAACAACAAGGCCGCCGGCTCTGATGGTCTACCAGCAGAGGTTTTCAAACATGGTGGTGATGCTTTGGTAGGGTGCATGCACAGTTCCTCTGAACTATTCCAAACATGCACCGGATTTCGGCAAGGGGATGCGCTATCATGTGACTTCTTCAATCTTGTTCTGGAACAGATAGTGGGCAGGGCAGGTGTGAACACGGAAGGCACTATCTTCGACAAATCTGTCCAGTTGCTGGGATACGCAGACGACATCGACATCATCGATCGCTCCCAGCGCGCCGTGTTAGAGGCTTTTACGGCAATTGAAGAAGAGGTGAAACGAGTTGGCCTTGAAGTGAATGAGGACAAAACCAAGTACATGTTGTCAACAAACAAAGAAGCATCTGTCCACCGCCTAGGACAAAACGTCACTGTTGGCAACAGCAACTTCGAATTGGTTAAGGAGTTTACCTACCTCGGAGTAAACATCAACTCCACGAATGACAACTTAGTGGAGATTCGACAAAGACTTACCCTAGGAAACCGTTGCTACTTCGGATTGGCGAAACAAATAAGGGTCAAAACTCCTAACTCGGAAGACGAAATGTTTGCTCTACAAAACTTTGATCCTGCCAGTTCTGCTGTATGGAGCCGAGTGTTGGACGATAAGCAGGAAAGCAAAGCAGATATTGAACACTTTCGAAAGAAAAATTCTTCGTCGGATATTCGGTCCCGTATGTGAGGAGGGCGAATGGAGGAGCAGATATAACCGCGAACTCTATGAGCTGTACCAAGATGTGGATGTAGTCCAAAAAGCCAAAACACGTCGACTACACTGGCTCCGCCACATCGAGCGAATGGACAATGATGCTCCAGCAAAGAGGATCTTCGAATCACAGCCCCCAGGTTGGAGACGACAAGGAAAACCAAACCTCCGTTTAGATCTTGCACGTTAAGTAAGTAATTATCCCTATATGAGCTGCTTCGACATACTTAAATCCCACGTCTATAGGAATCTCCAATACTGAATCAGAGTGTTGGAAAACAGTTGGTGGCGGATGAACGCTTAATGGGTCAACGGTAGCGCAACAGACTACGGGCGGCCGAACAATCAGCGGAGGCCCTGGACTGCTGTAAAGGAGACATTACCACCAGTGCGATGGAACAGACCGGGCAAAAGAAGGATAAAAAACTGCGATATCTACTATGGCGATTGCTACCGACAACAGAAGCAGCACCTATTTGGATGCGGGTTTGTTATTGGAGATATACTTAGGCAAGAAGTCTTGAGTTTCAGGAATGTGAACGAGCGTCTCGTAATAATTCGCATCAAGGGTCAATTCGCTAACATTAGGCTGATATGCGCTCATGCCCCCACAGAGGAGAAAGATGACGATACCAAAGACAGCTTCTACGAGCTCTTAGACAAAACGTACGAGCAGTGCCCTTGCTATGATGTTAAAATTGTCCTGGCCGATTTTAACGCAAAGCTAGGAAGGGAGGGCATCTTTGATACTACTGTCGGAAAGCATAGACTGCAGGACACCACCTCCGATACGGATTCAGGCTACTCGACTTTGCAATGAGGCAAAATCTTGTAGTAGTTAGCATGCGATTCCTACATCTCAATATTCACAAACGAACCTGGAGATCTGCGGGTTAGTCAACCGTCAACGAGATTGATCACATTGCGATTGACGCAAGGCACTCTTCAAGTATGATGGATGTCCGAACGTTGCGAGGAGCGAACATCGACTCGGGCCACTACCATGTTGTCGCCAAGATACGGATGCGTATATCCAGAATATCGCGAAGACAAGGAAATACTGTGAGAAAGTTTGACGTCGGAAAGCTACAATCGCAAGAGATTGCCAGAACCTTTTCCGATCGAGTGTCGCTTAATCTCTCAAGGCGTTCTGTGCCGCCAGCATCAAGTACTGAAGACCAGTGCCTACATAGCAAAAAAAGCCATCAGGGATGCCGCATTTGATGTGCTGGGTTTCTCTCGACTACCACAACGAATCTCCTGGTTCGATGAAGAATGTCAGCAAACAAATGCAAAAAAACAGATGGCATACTAAGCGGCGCTGCATAGAAGGACCGGAGCTGCTCGCGAGCTCTAAGATCAGAAGAAAAGGAATGGATACCTGCTTCTCATAAGGAAAAAGCATGAGAAGCGCGCGATTGAGGAAATAGTGAGATATTATTGCAGGAATGAGGTTCGGAAATTTTACCAAATTTTACCGAAGCCTGTAGGATTGAACAAAGAAACCTAGTAGTATTTAGAATCACAGTCAATGTTGAGGATATGGACGGATCACTTCTGTAGACTGTATAACAGCGACGATGACCAAAATTCGGCTGTCAGGCATAATGAACCATTCAATCTGGACGATAGCCAACATTTCCGTCCACCCGACATGGATGAAGTTAAGATAGCGACATCTAAGGTGAAACCCAAATAAGCTGCTGGAGCCGATGGCCTAACTGCCGAGCTATTCAAAGCAGCAGGGGATGACTAGGTAAGGAGCATGCACCAACTCATTTGCAAAATATGATCGGACGATGAATTCAGCATATTTTGCCCGATCCTCAATAAAGGAGACTCTCTAAATTGCGCCAACTATAGAGGAATAAGTCTCCTCAATGTCGCCTACAAGATCTTATCTGCTATTCTGTGTGAACGCTTAAAAACTTTTGTCAGCAATCTCATTGGTCCATATAAATGTGGTTTTAGACCAGGAAAGTCCACCATCGACCAAATTTTCACACTATTAAACCAAAAAACCCTGGAATTTCAAATCGATACTCACCACCTTTTCATCAATTTCAAGGTCGCCTATGACTGCATCTGTAGAGAAGAGCTATATAGAGCTATGTCTAAGTATATGCTGTCAACAAAAAATAATAAACAACACCGACGCCCCGAACTGAACGTCACCCTGTACAGATATAACTTTAAGGTAGTTAAGGACTTTGTTTACCTAGGATCCGCTATAAACTCAGACAATGAAACCAGAACTGAGATCAAACGAAGATTAACACGTGGCATTTGCTGCTTTTTACTTGCCCCTATACCTATGTATAGGGCAAGTATTGGTTTCGTGAAAAATTTCGAACTCGAGATTTTAATCAAACTTGGCATTACTATGATGGAGAAGTCCAAAAAAGTGGGTCCGCCAATTCCGTCTGTCTGTCTGTCTGTCTGTCTATATATTCGACTGGAGCCTAAACGGGTGGACGGATTTGCTTCAAAGTTCATATCTGGGGTCTGTGGGATGATCCCTAGAGGCGAAATTGGAATTTTCATTCTAACCTAAAAATCAATGGTACTTTACTTAAGGCCGATTTTACTAAAAATGGATTTTGATAAAATTTCATATGTGAGTTAGTTAGGGCATATGCAATTAGATGGCATAGCACGTTTTGCGCGAAAAATGCGTATAACGGTAATTTTAGAAATTGACTGTTTCTCAGCTATTTCTTCAGTGATTAGGCTTAAAATTAATATCTGAGGTTGGTATGATAAATGCAAAAATATGACGTACCAAAATGTTAAAACTGCTACGCCGACTTTTCAAAAATTTAACTTTTTTAAAAATTTTTACTAGAAATCGAAAAAAATTTGAATTCAAGACCCTGGTCATCCCAGTCCTGCTCTTTGACGCAGAGACATGAATTATTTCAAGAATGGATAATTTCGGGTGATTTTTAGTCCCGTCTGCATAAACGGAGAGTCGAGAAGCTGTACGAGCTGTACGAGCTATATAGCGACATCGACCTAGTCAGAAGAGTTCGAATACAACTACTAAGATGGTTGGGTCATGTAGGGCGGATGAACAACATTGTTTCGAGCCGGAGAGTCTGCGAATTCACCCCAGAGGGACGACGCAGTAGAGGAAGACCTCGCCTAAGGTGGCTCAAGTGAAAAGGGACCTCAACCAACTTGGTGTGCGAAACTGGAGGCAGCTGGCGAAAGATCGAGCTGGCTGGATAGGGTTGGTGATTCAGGCCCAATTCCACCCCGGACTGTAGCGCCACCTAAGTAAGTAAGTAATGGCTTGGCGGGACAAAAACCCAGTGGTGAATTGAAAAGAAAGGGTATAGATAAGTTAGAAGTTGGTAGGAAAAGGAAAGTGAGTTAGGTGACGTTGCGCGTTGACTTTAAATCTTTGGAAATCATAATTTGTAGGAAATATTGAGGAGGGCAAGTCATTCCACATGCGTGTTGAGTGGCTAAAGAACGAGCTTCTCAATTTTACTGTGAGACCGGAAATATGTAGGTTTTAAAACATATGGAAGATGCCGCTCGTGTAGTACGATTAAACTGACGGGCAGGCGAGACAGTGGAAATATCGGTACAGGACCGATAAGCATCCAACTTTTAGGTTTGGTTGTAAATTGAGAAGTCACCGATCAATCTACATGCCTGACGCTGGACACGATCTAGATCCATGTAGATCCATTGTGATGACCATATTATAGAATCCACATATGTAAAACCTATGCATTTTTAAGTCATCCCGTTTTTTTATTTATAATGTGACAAAAACTGAGCAGTGACAAGTTAGGTGTAGAGTATCCTTTTCTTCTCATCAGCTCATCAGCTCTTTCATTTCCCGAAACACCGTTCTATCCTAAGAGTCTTATGTTATGCTGTAGGGCAACAACTCGTAGGTCTTCACGACAACGGCCGCTTGACTATAAACTGTTTAGCAGCTGTTGTCACTGCCAGAAACTCAGTTTAAAAAACGCTGTTGTAGTCACTAAAGCCCGTATGATACTACATTTTTTCCGCATTTTTATTGCTCTGAAAATGAAGTTAGAGCAGTACGCAAAATTACCTACTGAAATACCCATTTGGTGTAAGTGTATACGCACTAACCTTATAAATGCGAAAATGTCAAAAAAAATGCATTAAAAATGTATCTCAAACTACATTTTTCAGCCACTAGCAGCTTTTTTTTTGACATTTCTGCATTAAAATTATACGTTTGCCATTTGCGCCTGTTTTGCTGTCTAGCTTTATTTGAAAATAAAGTGTGACTCATTTGATTTGTGTATGTTGCTTTGCAAAATGATTGCTTTCCTTTTCTTAAAAAACGTGTTTTCTCTTTTATGCAAAGCTGAAAACTAATCTATTAAAAATGCGGAAAAAATGTAGTATCATACGGGCTTAAGTCGGAGTAGAATACCAATGTCCATTTTGGAGCCATCCGTGTAGATAGGTACCGTCGATTGGTTGACTAGTAGTTGCTTTTGGTGACCATCTTCTTTATTGGGGAAAGAAGTGACGAATTGTTTTGCTTGCAAAATGTAGACGGGAGTTGAGTTGTCTGTGCATAAATTATTGCCCATACTTTTTTGTAAAATCTGTGCATGCTCAATCCACAGACAACACATAAAATTTCTTTCACGGCCCTACCTGTCGCTAACACCTGACAAACATCCAAGAGTAAAACTGTCATGAAAAAGTTTCTCAAAACAAAAAATTGCCCTTCGGATACGGCATTAAACAGTAGCCCCTTCCATATATGTATATAACAATACAACATGCACAACGCGAATGGTTGTGAGAAGCTAGGCCCTGGGTCCCATGGATCTGTCACGCAAAAATACCTTTTCATACCATACTCAGGTGATATTAGATTTCAGTTATTTTTTCTCCATGGGTGGAATCCGCACTGAGCGGAGTTTTTGCAATTTTTGCATTGGCTTATGCATACACTTCTTCACTGTGCGAATTTTAAGTCATTAGTTATATATTTTTTTTTTGTGGTTAGTGCGTTGGACTACGGAGCGAGGAGTTCCAGGTTCAATCCCCAAACAACACCTAAAATTTCTTTCACGGCCCCACCTCTTGCGAGCGTCTGACAAACATCCGGGAGCAAAACTGTCACGAAAAGGCTTCTCAAAAAAACAATAAAACTGCCGTTCGGATCCGGCATTAAACAGTAGGCCCCTTCCATTCGTGTGAAGAATATAACACGCACAGCACGAGTGGTTGTGAGAAGCTAGGCCCTGGGTCCCATGGATCTGTTGCGCCAAAAATTTGTATTTATTTGTTTGTTTTTAGTTATATATTTTTATTTATTTTTCCTTGTTCCTGTCACCAAAAATTGAGTTCTAAGATTTACGCAAATCACAAATTCATTTCAAATAAGCGGAGAACCCTTGCTAATCAACAAGGTAAGGAAGGGTATCCGACGAATCCTACGAATGCTGCACGAGTTTTACGTGGACCGAATGGGGAAGCGAATCTCAGATCAGGTTCCACGATAGGAGTGGGTCTATGTCTATAGATAGGTTTCTTTAACGATAAGTTTGTGAGGATTTCCAAAGATCTTAGCCTTTTGGTGAAGACTACAAATGGATATTTTAGAAATGGATGTGAGAAACATGTTCTCTAAGCATGTTCTGTCTGCAAAACAATCCGTAAGGCCTATTATATGGAATCGAATATTCTTTCCCATATCAAAAAATAAGTTGCTAACATACCTTCACACGTAAAAAATGTCTGATGATCTTGTGCACTCAAATTCATATCATAATAGGTCAACGGCTCTTTATTAGTTGTCCAGTAGAATCTCTGGTATTCAGCTCCTCGAAATAGATTTAATGGATTTCGCCAAACCTTACATTCGGGCATTTGTTGACCACCGTTGGTGCCGTTTGTTTCCGACTGATTATCACTGCCATTAATCCACGGGCTGATGTGGTTGATCGAAACTTGTTCTGAAAATATTTCCATTGGGACGATCATATACAAATGCTGTTGGGATTCGAAATGCATTTCGGATATTACCGATAAAAGAGGTTCCGTACTTGCGAAAGTACCACCATTCAAATATAAGAATTAATCCAGATATCAGGCTAGAAGTGCCGGTGAGTGCAACATAAAATTTCGGAGTCAGTGTACTCAGAAACATAGAGGAATCCCACATCTTTCTTCTTATTTCGCTTCGGGGGGTACTCTATTCTTGCGCATCTATAAAGCCAAATCAATTCTAGTTCACAAATTGGATTGAAAGCAAATTTATTGAGTTCTGTCTAATCAATTTCTGAGTTAAATTTGGTAAAATAAATTTTAATCGTGAGGAATAACTAACATCGAAATATCGCAAAGAAGTTTGACTTTCTTTGACAGCAAAAGTTTCGGTGTGAAGTTGCAGATATTGGCGTAACTGAGCAAATATTTCCTTTTTTTTGGGCTATTTTATTATAGGTAAGGTTACACTTGCAATAGGCAATTTTGTTCGATGCGAAATATTTGATAGCCCAAATCGTGAAACTGCTCTGATTTAAGACCCAACTACAATTAGGGTTATATTCCGACATTCTGGAGATAGGGTAATGAAGGCTTCATCCCCAAACCAGGCAATAGACTTGACCTATAAATCTAACATCATTTGTTTCCAAAACTATGGCTAGACTAGGGTTGCTCATTATACATCGATACATCGAAAACATCGATGTTTACTATTCGACGTATCGAATCAATCCGATGCATCGGATACTTTCGATGTGTATCATCGAACGAAAGTACGCACTGTACACACTACACAGTACCTCAGATTATATACTTTTACAGATAGTCTACTCAGAGGGGCTCTATCTTTCGATCCTCAGCTTTCGGTCTACTTGAGGACACCTGTTGGTCGCCTCAGTGAAAATTCGTTGGAAATATGGTGCATGTATTTAACTTTGGTAGCCAGCTCAGTGCCATCAGTAAAACTTTTTTCCAAAACTTTGCAAGTCTTGATTCAGCAAACGCAATAGCATCCAAGGAAAGCGAGTTAATAAAATACTATTCCTGCAAAGTTTGGAGAAGAAGTATTGGGATGTTTAATTTCAAAATAACAGGTGTTTTGAACTTTAATAAATCTTGTTTTAATAACCTTGGATAGTACTTCATTTTCTATTTCCTAATCAATATTTACCACGTTTACATGACCGGATTGAGAGATTGGATTGAAAATGGATTGAGTTTCAACCCAAGTTTTCGCTGTAACCGGATTGAGGGATCGAGTTAGAATCGAATCGAAAGAGGATTTAGTTTGACGCTTCTTCTCCTGTGCGCGGGGTTGTGTATGCCAAACACCCTTATCTTTCAAAATCTGTCAAACCCAATTTTTCGATCCGCGTTTACATGAAAAATCTCAATCCGATCGCAGAAAATTTTGTGATCGGATCGAGTCAATCCAGTTTTAATCGAATCAACCCGAATTGAATCCGGATTCAATCCACCATATAAACGTGGTAATTTTTATTCGATGCATCAAAAACATGCATGTTTTTCATCGATGCATCGTTATGTGTCGATGGAACGTTTCGATGCATTACATCAAATAAAACGTCGGTGTATATTTTGTATGTACATCCCTAGGATAGACTCTGTCTAGAACACTAGACAGGATGGTCACATCAGACATCACACCATATCAGAGCGGAAAATTTCATTGGCAGCATTAGCGCATTAGCGGGTACAACATCGTACGACCCAAACTATTACAACTCAGTGTTGCCAGTTCGTGGGGAATTACAGTCCAAAATTTGATGAAAGGGGAAAAGGGGAATCTTCTCTTTTCTAGAACAAAATGAGGGCAAAATACAAAAAGAAAATACAAAGCAATTGCGTGTCAAACATTTTTGAAAGGAAGTAACAGAAATGAAGGATTTTGAAGAAATTTTCTTATTTCCGAATTTAAGTCTAGTTGCTAGATATGCACTAACATTTCTACATTCAAATGCCGACGCTGAGCGCTTATTTTCTGCAGTAACCGACGTTAAAATAAAATAAAGAAATCGGTTAGGTGGATCTTGCTTAAAAGCTAACTGCTTTATAAGAGTAAATATGTTATAAGAGAAATATTGAGTGCTTCAATTTTAAAATCCCCAAGGAATATTTTGTTTTTTATAACACAATATATGTACATACATATGTACAAATTAGCCATCCCTCAACATTCTTGTTCTTTTTTATGCAATGATTTAATTTTTACTAGTCTGTTTTTTTATTACGTTTAATTTAATCTTTATTTTGAAATGAAGTCTGATATAATTTGTTTTTCTTATTTTTAATACAAAAAAAAAATGCCAAATCGTTTTCTTTTCGTTTTTAATTATAATTATGCAAACTATCAATATTGCTTTTTGACAAATTATTGTGGGGAATCCATGGGGAATGTCACCATAAAGAATGGGGAAAAAGCGGAATTTTAAAGTCTGCGATGGGGAATTTCACTCAAAGCGGCTGGCAACACTGTTACAACTGGACATACCAGACAGAGCCATAAAATTCCACAAGAGTTTTTCAACATCAAGCCACGACGACGTGCAGTCGCGACATCATCAACCCTTTTCAGCAGTGCAGCCGAACAGTTATGCCCAAAACACATGTGCAGAATTTCTGTACGCAGCGCAGCGTGCATCTCTGCACATGAAACACATGTGCAGAATGTTTTTGACATGCGTCGCATCGGCTACAGTCATTTGCGAATTAAATTATGATTTATTTTGCCCGGAACTAATTGAAAAGTAACTTTTTGTCTTGCATGTATATAATTTCTTAGTAGTGCCGGTTTCTTATATTAAATTCTCAAACTGTGTTTTTTGCAGCGAATTTAGAAATAGAGACATCTTGCAGTGCTGCGGTGCATGCAGCGTTCACATGTAACTACGCTCATTGCACTGCATGTGTTCTAGTTTTTCTGCGTTCAAAATTCTGCACATGTGTTTTGGACATTACTACGTATATATGCAGAGTCGAACCTAGGTTGAACCTGTATTAAAATTAATATATACGCGGGTTGAGTCGAAACCGAGTCGACTGCACTCGACTTCACTATTTCTGCTGAGTCGAGTCGAAAATATTTGCAACTACCTGGGTCGAGGAGTTTGAACTGACAGATGACTGCAGTTTGGGTTTTTTTTTTTCTTTTGAAGAAAGGAAAAACCAGTTTGTTTTAACTATGTCTGGTTGGCGAACGGATGGTTGGTCATTAAGGGATGATGCAGGTCATTAATAATATTTTTCAGTCATAGTTTCAGAATGAATGGCGGTAATGCCCATCTGTCAGTTCAACTACATTTCAATCTGATTTCGACTCAACCCCTCAACTCGGTGTGTGCAACTACCCAGGTTCAAATCTCAACTCAGTTTCGACTCGACTTTTCAATCCTGCATATATACGGAGTAAGTGAACGAGAGCACCGTTATCCACAAGTACGCACAAGCAAACCGACGAGAAATCGGTTTTGCTTTGTCCTTTTTTAATCATTCGTAATCGAGCATCGAAGCCTCAGATCTCAAATTATATGCTTATATACATAGTCATCTCAGAGCGGCTCTCTCTTTCGACCCTCAAGCTAAAACGCACCAGAAAACAGCTGTTTTTCCCCATCCCTCCATGTGCACAACCACTTGGTGTCTAAAATTTACCACCAGGGATTTTTTTTTGTTCCTATTTGTTATTATTTGAAATTGCAATTTGAAAGTGCTATAACTATTAAACGAAAGGAGTACGACAATATCTAATTTCAGTATTGAATTCAGTGTAATAAGATAAATCAATTGACATACACAACAATACTGTAGAGCTGAATTAATTTATACCTATTCGGGTGAATTTCTCGGAACAAAACAAAAAGGAAATTTATCTCTCAGTTTTCCAACCCATGCAAAACTTCACAGTTCACACAAAAGGACTTTTAACCTTCCTATACCTGCGTCAAAACGTATACCGCGCACGGTCTCTGGGACCGAAACTCAAGAGCCCGCAATTTCTCTTTTACTTCGAATATTTTTAGGAAATTCGTTTTAATCAGTAGAGTGATATATTGTTAACGAAATAAAAGAAATTTATATTAGGTATTGTATTTAACAAATAAATGGCAGTCTCTTTATTCAGCCTCTTAAAATTAAAAGTAATTTGACGATCTCACAGACCAAT
The DNA here is from genome assembly GCA_905220385.1 of Xylota sylvarum. NCBI lineage: Eukaryota > Metazoa > Arthropoda > Insecta > Diptera > Syrphidae > Xylota > Xylota sylvarum. Next base: position 42,002,966 of record LR999959.1, read on the forward strand.
GCGCGGGTATAGGAAGGTTAATCAGCTGATGCCTGTAATATATTATTCACAAGCATTCACGGATAGATAATCATGGGAGAGGAATGGGTGGGGCCTAACCATTTGCGGGTTTTCGCGGGTTGGGGATGGAAAGTTGACTATCTAGGTATAGTTAATTTATGCTATCTGTATTAATCTGTGGTCGAAGCTGCGCAGACGACTCAATTCCTTTGTGCAACAAATAAAAATTCTGTGCAACAACGAGCATTATTACAGTCCACAATAAATTAATTGTTGATTGTTAATTGATTTTTTCTTTTATTTTAACTGAGTTCTCGAATAGACTCATTTTTAAATTATTAGAGGCCGGCTAAAATTGTCTACCCCTTTGTACTCAAGTTAATTTGCGTAGAAGAAAGGTAAAGCCACAGATGGTGCTCTTCATTATCTTGTGAAGTATGTACATACACATGTAGATAGAAGGAACACTTCGTTTCATAGAAATAGGTCAGTGTGCCTTCCTTGACATCGAGGGCGCATTCGATAACACCAGCTATGGCTCAATACTAAGAGCAATTAGTACTAGGAGAGGTATCAAGGATTCGACCAACCAATAGATGCTTTAAAGTCGAGTTATTACTTCCTCCTCTGTAGGAGTGTCAGTGTCTGTGACCGCAGCCAAGAGTTAACCCAAGAAGTATTCCTTTCTCCCCTTCTTTGGTCACTTGTCATCGATAATCATTTAGTCGATCTACATAGATCAGGCTACATAGTCCTTGTATACGCGGCCACTGTTTGATGGCCGAAAGTTCTTGAACGGGACAATTAAGCTTCACAAGCTCTAAAAAAATTGCTTGCCCAAAGCTTAGATACCTATAGGAATGTGTCCCACGGTATTCCAGGCTGAGCTCCATGCTGGTTCAGAATCTGGGTTCAGAGGACCTGAACCTCCCTGTGGTGTCAAGTGGGCTGGCGCCACAGCGCTGATTAATGATTGGGAATCCAAAACAATCCAACCGATTAATCATGCCTTATTCCTACACGGAAATCCTTAATTTAAAGAAAGATAGTATTAGAAAGCTGCTAAGCTTTCTCACGGCCTAAGGTTTCACCTTAACAAACTTGATCTGTGCTCAGATACAGAAAGTGGTATCTGCTCGAAAAATAACCGAGAGCACATCCGAGCACATTCTCTGCGAATACCCATCATTACATTGGTTAAGGAGGCGTATTTTCAACAAAAAAAAAAGTGAGATACTATCCTTCATTAGGGAGGTGGTATGTCTATTATTCCAATGATACAATAGATCTTTTAGGTCACAGTGTCGGCCATAAGGGCAAGAGTCTTATAAAAACAATCTGATGCATATATTTACCTAAATAAATCTGCAGTAGATAAATTTCCAGCTTTAAGTAGATGGGAGCGATATGCAACTAGATACACAATATGAAATATTGTACAGAAGAACAATTAAATATGAACTGAATCGATTTTTTTTTTAAATAACAGCGCGGACAGTGGGGAAATAAGAGATATAGGATGCACATTGATTTTGAATGTTTGTAGAAAATCGGGGTGTAGAAATCGAGATGATAACCGATAAATACTTTCTATCCACAGGAAAAATGGAAAATAAAGTGTTTGTGATTTAAAAGCCTCATACACTGCACAAACCTGTTTGCGTAAACGTGTATGTGTTGTTGTTGCCTTCGTGATTGCACATACGGTTGAAGTAGTGTAGGCGGTTGTTTTGTGCGGTTTGTGTATAATATTTTTCTGTTTGCAACAACGTGTTTTGGATCATTTGTTGTGAATTTTTCTCATACGAGTACATATTTGCGAGAGAATTCCCATTGTGCGGACGAAAAGTGTGAACGGAATTAGACAATTTCAGATGGAAATATGGAAATAATTCGATCGACCCTCTTTAACTTCTCAACTCTAAGTCCTGATGTGTAAATTCAGAAACGTCAAACATTGATCAGGATTACATCAAACATTTTTTACGCTTAGATGGAAGTTATGCTAATGAAATTTTTGATTGATGTTCGCAAAGACGATGGATTTTTATTAAAAGAAACAATCTTTCCTCACAGAAATGATCTTGATTTTTTCCCTAAAGAAAACTCTTTTACATACTTCAGCCTTGTATTTAACTATAGTTTTACTTCTGCGTCCCTAAAACACTCAAAACATTCTCTGTTAATAAATTTTATAAACAACAAAATAATCTACGTTTAGATATGCGTATCTACTAATTTTTCTTTCTCCTCCGATAATTTTTCATTACTTTTTGCCTACCGAATCAGCAACTCATTAAGCTTTTCGATGATGTTTTTTTTTCAAATATTTTTTTAATAAATATTTTTGCGCTCAGTTTACTCAACTTTGCAAAAATGAACACTTGGCGTTTTGTGTGATGCCATTTGTTTGCATTAATGCACATTTTATAAAGCATCATGTGCATCATGATACTAGTGATGCGTTTCTGTATTTACTCATCTTTAGTGAATCTTTCCCCCCGAACGTGCCCCACGATGGGAGTGAATGCTACGAATCGTAAGAGATTTCCGATTGCAACGCATGATACCATCATAGTATTCGTGTTCGTACCGAAATCTCCAACGCGTATAATTGTACGTACCACCAAAATCGAAAAAAAAATCTGCGGAGAATATCTGAACTTAGGACAAAAATGTATCGTAGGTAGGCGTTGCACATCATTCCCTTTCGAAAATGTCTCTGATAAGAGTATTGGAACGGATACCATATGAAGTCCCCCGATTTCGTACAAATCGGAGAAAATTCCGTACCGATCGGGTGATAGGTCTGACTAATTTGGATACAACTTTTCGCATTTTTTATATCCTATCCTAAGCGTATATTAAGTTTGACATATAGTTTGTAACATAGAGAAATAATCGAAATATACCCTATAAAGTATTTCTACTTTCCCAAATACAGCACTTCCGGCTTTGTGAACATAAATTAGTGGCATAAAAAAAAATATAAAAAGGTGTCTAAAATCAAAAATATATTTACTCTTTTTGACCTAAAAAGTAAACAACTGGGGCAAAAGGAAAATCACCTCCATAGATTCACTCCACTCTAATGCAAAATTACATGAGCTATTGTTTTGGACCTGTAGATGAGCTTAAACTTCAAATCTCTCATCACACGTATTTACCGTTCCCATTGGAAAGAGAGGATTAGCCCCTCCCATTTGCGGGTTGGGGATGGAAAGTTGACTATCTAGGTTTAGTTAATTTATGCTGCTCACACGGTTTCTACACTGCGTCAATCCTGACGAAAACATGAATGCAGGTGTGTAATGTTTTGTGTGCGAATGGTTTCGTCTTGCAGTGATGTGCTGAAGGGGTTGACTTCACTTGTTGCATATGTTTCCGCAACTTTTCAACGAAAATCTGCGGCTCCGGCGATACTTCCTCTTGCATGAAAAATTCACTAGGATTGTTCCGTAGACGAGTTCTGCAGCCGTTGATTTGACGTCTCCTTTGAAGCTGGTGCGCGAGCCTAACAAGACTGTCGAAAGAACACTTACCAAGTCAGTTGCTTCGTGACACTTTAAGGATGCTTTCAGCGACCTGTGCCAACGCTCGATCATCCCGTTGGATGCTGGATGGTAGACAGTTGTCCTAATGCGCGTGCTTCCGATGAGTTTCGTTAGTCCATCGATCAAAGCTGGCTCGAATTGAGCTTCTCTGTCGGTGGTTACGGTTTTTGGTGTACCGAATCTACATACCCAGTTGTCGAAGAAGGTGTTGACAATCGTCTCTGCTGTGATTTCGTTCAGTGGTATTGCTTCTGGCCATCTCGTGAAACGGTCGATCATCGTCAATAGGTACCGGTAGTCGTGTATCAGCGGCATTATGACGATATCAATGTGGACATGTTGAAATCTGTCGTTCGGAACTGGGATGTGCTGTGGAACATACTTTACGTGTTTGCTTATCTTGCTGCGTTGACATTGGATGCATGACCTTGCCAATGCGAGTATGTCTTTACACATGTTTGGCTACACAAAGTTCCTGCAGATTTGATGTCTTGTCGCTTGACCGCTGGGATGAGAGAGCCCATGTGCGTTGTCGAAGACTTTCCTGCGTAGTGTTCTTGGCACATATGGACGGATGTCGGTGCCTCCAACGTCGCAGTACACAATGGCGTCTGTGTCATCGATTCGCAGTCCTCGAAATTGAAGTGAAAACTTTTCTGGAGTCGTCAGAAGAAGTTTCAACTCGTCATCATCTCTCTGCATCTCAGCCAAATGAGCGGTGTTGACCATGACAGGCATGTTAATGGTGTCAATGCGAGAATAAGTATCGGCCACAACGCTTTCCACTCCCGAAATAAACTCAATCCTTGTTGAGAAGCGGCCAATTTCTTCGAGCTGACGTGCGACGCGGGCACAAGCGTCATCTCTGGTCGAATGCGTGCACAACCGCTTTGTGGTTGGTGAGAATAATGACTTCACGGCCTTCGATAATTTGTCGAAAATATTTGACTGCTCTGTAGATGGCTAGTAGCTCCCGATCGTACACCTTGTATCTGCTTTCTCTCGGGCTAGCTTTTTAGAGAAGAAGCCAAGTGGTTGGAGTTGATCACTTGGGTATATTGATGACCAAACCAAATTGCTGAAGTTTATCGAAGATGATGCGCAAGTGTTTTCGATGCGCTTGTTCGTTGGCTGACGCAATAAGGATATCGTCGATGAAGCAGAAGCAAAACTCAAGTCCTCTTAGCACTGTATCCATGAACTGTTGCATAGTTTGAGCAGCGTTGCATAAGCCAAACGTCATGACGTTGAACTGAAAGAGACCGAAAGGTGTTATGACGGCCGCACATGTGTGTGCTGGACGTGTCGAATATCTTATCTCCAATATCGGCGAGTTTGTCCACGTCTTCTTGACCTGTTAGCAACACAGTGCATATGTTCTCCGGTAGTCTGTCGTAAAAGAGAGTGCGCATTATGGATGAGTCGCACCGTCCACCAGCAAGATGCCTCATGTGTGTGAGGATGGCTGATGGCTTCTTGCCTGTCATATCTTCACCTCGTAGCATACGCCGCAATTATGACTCTGGTATAGGAGCGAAATTGTTTACTAGTCGCTCTTTGAGTGCGAGGAATTTGTTGACTTCTGGTGGATTGTTTACCAGATCGCCCACAGCTCTTAAAGCGTCGCCCTCCAAATTAACCAGCAAGTTCGTCGTCATTGTTGACGCCGCCTAGTTGGAATGCAAATTCTACTTGCGTTAGTCAAAGTTGCGGTTACAGCGAGTTAAATTTCGGCAGTAACATGTGTTGCATTCGGTGCAACGGCCAGTTATTCGCAGTTGTCGGTGCGTCCTGTGTAATCACTTGTTGCTGTGTACCTAAAGTGTTTGGGCAAGGTGTATACTTTACAACGAACGGATTGCTTCGTTTGCTTCTTTTAACTCTTCACGCAGCTGGTAGATCAGTTCAGTATTTGCGTCATTGCCTGGATTAGATATATTCTAACTGTTTCTAGGTCCGTTTTTTTTTTTCGTAAGTTGTACAGCATATGCGTTTTTTTTTTTTTTTTTTTCTGTTTATTTACCACTATTGAATTTTTACAATTTTTTTTTTGCAGAAATAAACTTAAACTACTAATGTAACTATAATGATTTTGTAAAGTAACTGACCTGAAGGGTTCTCAATACTTATTATATTATTATATGATAACTTAAAGTTTGCTCTAGAACTAACAATTATATTCAATATACCTAAAAATCGAATATTAAGTTAACATTATTTTTATTTTGTATTATAGGAAAATGTGGGAAAAAACCAATTACAAATATTATCTATTTTTTAAACAAGAACAAAAAACACCTAGTAAAGAAAAAGCCTAATACTAACTTAACCTAACTTATCCTAGAACTAGGCCCTGACATGTGATTTCCAATCCGTGAATGCCTAAGTCAAATTAACAACAGAATCATCGGCGCATCAGAGATCACATGCCAGGGCCTAATCTAACTTAACCTAATCGTTAGCCACAACCCAGTCGAGCCACCAGTATTTTTCACGATTATACCTGTCAGCATTGCTTGAGTCCCTTTCTGGTATGCTTACGCAGTATCTCAGATCAGCATTTCCATCTCTTAAGTCGATTGGCTCATAGATGATACGTGTGTGTACTGAATTTGTTTTTGTTTTGTATCAACTCGGGGTCACCATTTATAGCGTTAGTCTTATTATTATTTTTTTTTTCAGTTTTTATTTTTACTTTTATGTTTTTGATATTTTCGTTTGTTAGTTGTTATCAGAATTTAAACCGAGACGGTACTCTAAATAAAAATAAAAATAAATAATAATTTGATTCGAATTATTGTAGAGGTCAATCTCTACAAATTGGTGACCCCGACGAGATTTTCTTTGGTTTCATTTAATGCCGCTGCCTCGTACACCAAGGAAGAAAAAATCCAAGCCGGTGTATTTAGACGGAGAAACCACAAGTGAGGACGATAAAGATTCAACCGTGAATGCAAAATCTTCTCAAGTTGAAGACATGCAAAATTCCATGGAACCAGCCATTTTGGAGATAATGCAACAACTACGACAAGAGCTAACGCTGGCAAATGAAGCAATTGCTAGCCTCAAAGCTGAACTTTGCCAGAATCCCCCTAAGTCGATGTCAACATCAGCATCAATTTCAAATACTTCTGAAACTGCTCAAGAAATGAAAAAACCGTCATTCGTTGACAATGTCCAAGAAGCAACAGCTGCAATTAGTTTCACAGCATCTGAATCTGCAACTCAAAACTCTACTGCTGCATACGATATTTCAAGATCTCTCGCTCAACGTCTCCAATTGCCAAAATTCAATGCATCTTATCCACAACTGTGGGTTACTCAAGTCGAGATCGCATTTCAACTTGGAGGAGTTAATAACGATGCAGAAAGATATGCCCATTTGTTTGTGAGTCTGGAGAGGGAAGCTTTGAAGGCAGTCGAGGACTTGGTAAGTAACCCACCTATATCCAATAAATTTTTGGCTCTTAAGGAACGACTTATACATAACTTCGCTCCAAACCCTGAGTCACAACTTCGTCGTATGCTAAGAGGAGAGGATTATGAGGGTAAGAAGCCCACAGCCATTCTTGCCCATATGAAGCACCTCGCTTCTGGGAGAAGTGATCCTGCAATTATGCGGACTGGTCAAGAAAATCTCGACACGCTGGCTGAAGTGGGAGACAAGATTTTCGACTTATCGAACGTCCATCTATCTGCTATCACATCTTCACCTTCAGCAGCGGAAATTCAAGCACTTTCTCAGAGGGAGACTTTGACTCTGGACAAAATTGTCAAGTCCATCGAGGGTCTTCGTAAGGAAGTGAATGAGTTGTAGAACGGTGAACGGACAAAGACCTACCAGTCTCGACATAGATCGACGAGTAAAACCAGGCCCATCAATGAAAACTCTAGGCTGTGTTTCTATCATGCAAAATTCGGTGATGAGGCACACAATTGTCGGCAAGGGTGCTCAAGATGGAGGAAGACGGAAAACTAAATCTGCCGTTGTGTGAATCGGCGGTTACACACGGCAGGAATGGACAATTCCGCCTTCAAATTATCGACAAAAAAACTTCAATTAACTTCTTGATTGACACTGGTGCAGATATCTCTGTCTTACCAAAAAAGTACGCCTGTGTCAAAAAATCATCTGATGTCAACTTATTTGGAGCCAATGGTGCCACCATCTCAACCTTCCAATCCAAATCTATTGCTGTTGACCTAGGCCTTCGCCGGGATTTCCGTTGGTGTTTCACAAGACGTTACGCAAGCGATTATTGGTACAGACTTCATACACCATTACGATCTTACCATTCGCTTAAGTCAACGGATGCTTTTCGACAACACAACCCAGATGAGCATTTGCGGAAATCTGGGGAACTCTCATCAGCCTACGATGCGAATCATTAACAACAAAAATCCATATGCTGACATTCTACAGCATTATATTGACATCACGCGCCACACGAACACCAACGTCGCTGAACATTCCGTTCTCCATCATATTATTGTTCGAGGACACCCTGTAGCAGAACGCGCTCGTAGTCTTGCAGGCGATAAACTTGCTGCTGCCAAGGAAGAATTTCGGATGATGCAACGTGGAATTTGTCAACCATCAAAAAGCGAATGGGCATCACCTCTTCACATGGTAGAAAAGAAAACTGGTGGTTGGAGACCTTGTGGCGACTACCGACGCCTCAACAACATTACTGTGCCAGATAAGTATCCGATACCACATCTACAGGACTTCATTCACAAGTTGGCAGGATGTACGATTTTTTCTCCGATCGATCTTAACAGAGCGTACCATCAGATACCACTTGCTGCAGATGACCGACCGAAGACAGCCGTTATAACACCCTTTGGTCTCTTCGAATTCAACGTTATGACCATGCAACGTTTCATGGACACCGTTTTGCGAGACTTAGATTTTTGTCATTGCTATATCGATGATATCTTAATTGCCTCAGCCAATGAAGGTGACCATCGAAAATACCTGCACATCGTCACATGTTTTTTTTGGACAAATGGAGGTTGGATATACCGCCAACAGTCAAGGTATCAAACCTCCCAACGATCGAGTTGCAGCAATCAGCGATTACCCGAAACCAGACACAATGGACAAATTAAGAATGTTTCTTGGATCCTGGAATTTTTATCGAAGTTGCATACCAATTGCAGCAAAGACACAAGCTCCCCTAATTGAACTCACTATTGGAGCAAAGAAGAAAGATAAACGCCCAGTTAAGTGGACATCTGAAGCTGAGAGAGCATTCGAAGAGTGCAAAATGAAGCTTAAGGATGCCGTCCAACTCCCACATCCTAGTGCAGATCTTCCATTAGTTTTGCGATGTGACGCTTCTGATACCTCCATTGGAGTCGCTTTGGACCAACGCTCTGGTCATCAACAGCAACCTCTTGGTTTCTTCTCCAAGAAGCTTAGTGACAGAGAAGCGCGCTACAAGGTCTATGATAGAGAACTGTTGGCCATTTATAAAGCAGTCAAGCATTTTAAGTACCTCATCGATGGAAGAGATTTGCTCATTGTAACCAATCATAAGCCCCTAATCCACGCTTTCGATAAAAAGTCTGATCACGCTTGTGACCGGGTGGCTCAACAGCTAGAAGAGATAGGACAACTCTTCATCAACATCGTTCACATCTCAGGAGAGGAGAATATTGTAGCTGATGCTCTGTCTCGGATCAACTCTATCGACATGCCAGTCATCATCAGTACGCAGGAGCTAGTAGATATGCAAAAAAGGGATGAAGAACTCAAGCAACTTATCGCTTCTCCAAAGTTGACTTCACTTCAACTACGACGACTTCGTGTTGATGATACAGACGCCGTCGTTTGGCGCGATACAAGTGGTACAATTATTCGACCGTATGTCCCCAAGCAATTGCGCAGAAAGGTTTTTGACGTCAGTCACAATTTTTCTCACCCGAGTGGACGAGCAACACGACACCTCATCAACAAAACCTACGTTTGGCCAAGCATGAATAAGGACATCTTAAGCTGGGCCAGATCTTGTTTGTCTTGCCAGAGAAGCAAAATCGGTCCCCACGTTAAAAACACACCCCAAACTATTCCAGTACCAAGTGATCGATTTCGGCATGTTCATATCGATATTGTGGTTATGCCTTTGTTAAAGGGTTACCGATATCTTCTGACTATGATTGACCGATTCACCAGGTGGCCAGAAGCTGTACCTCTTAAAGATGTTACCGCTGAGACAATTGTCAATGGGTTCTATTCAAACTGGGTATCTGGATTCGGCGCTCCGGCAACTATTACATCTGACAGAGGATCTCAGTTTGAGTCTATTCTTTTTGATGCGTTATCGAAGCTCATAGGCAGCACACGTATTCGGACTACAGCTTACCATCCAGCCTCCAACGGAATGATCGAACGTTGGCATAGATCATTTAAATCGGCAAGTGTCAAGATGCAGCTGACTGGGTACCCACGGTTCTTTTAGGCTTACGAACGAGTTTCAAGGAGGATATCAAATGCACGACAGCCGAGTTAGTCTATGGTACAACATTGAGGATACCAGGGGAATTTTTCATAGATGAAGATATTTCGCCAGAGCCTCAAATATTTGTTATTTCGGGAACAGATGCGACAAGTGCGATCCACACCATCAGCACACCATTCCAAGCGTCGTGCCTTCGCACACAAGACGCTTTTTACCTGCACACATGTCTTTGTCAGAGTAGATGCAGTCCGAAAGCCATGTGAACGACCGTACGACGGACCATACGAAGTACTTGATAGGATATCTGACTTCGTTTTCAAAATAAATTGTAATGGAGTTCCCACTACGATTTCGACGGAAAGATTAAAACCAGCCTTTTTCGAAAATATTGAGTCTGCTTCGAGCTCTCAGTCCCTTGAGAAGCCTCCAGTTTCTTCATCTATTCAAAAACCTTCGTCAAACGCAACTAAATTATCGCCGACATCGAGAGCTGATTTTATCACAAATCCATCTGTAACGATACATCACACTCCAACCTCAACACAAGTCTTCCAAGGAATTAAAACGTATTCTGGTCCCAAGACAAAAATAATTAGCTTCGCAGCACAGCCATAATTTCGTTATTCGAGGGGGAGTATTGTAGCGTTTGTAATTACTTGCTGTTTTAAAAACTTCGCAGGCTGCCGATAATGTATACGCCAGTTTTTATTTATACTTTTCATGTTTTTGATATTTTCGTTTGTTAGTTGTTATCAGAGTTTAAACCGAGACGGTACTCTAAACAAAAATAAAAAATAAATAATAAGTTAATTCGAATTATTGTAGAGGTCAATCTCTACAAGATTTGTGACATTTCAACATATCACCACCATGCGGCGCATCCATCTACAAAAAGCAATGCATTAACACGCACGTACGCATGTTTGTTTTCGTTGACAAAAACGGCGACGGCGACGCAGAAGGTTCTATCGTTTTTCGTCCACGAACTGCAAAACACGCTTCACGTACATCTATATTTTTAATTTTAAGTTTTAATCACAGCATACTACCTAAGTATTTTTGTGTAAATAAATTTAAGCTTCCCTTTCATTAACAAGTGTTTTTCATTATTACGTGGGAAAAAGACCCACAGATTTGTAGCTTTCAGTTACTACTATTTTATTGTGAAACGTCAGTGGGCCAAGTAATAAAAGTCGCGACAATTCAAAATTAAGTATTTCTTTTATTGAAAATATGTAACTTAGAAACTACGAAGAAATTAATTTGCGATTTAGAAAACACGACTGTTCGCGTTGAAAGAAACGGCTGTGGGTCCGTTTTAATTTGTTTTTCATGGGACGAACATTGTATTTTTTCTTCTTAGCACACCGAGCGCCCCGTGTTTTGGATAGATGTGCTTTGTGAAGAATGTGCCGCCACAGATTGTCATCGATAACGACACCTAGTGGGAGATGAAGGAAGCCAAAGATAAGTGCTCCGAACGCACACCTTTGGGAAGGAGACTGTCCCCATTGTATATAAATCTAATAGTATTATCACTTGACGAAATTTTTTCCTAGCTTCCTCGTTCGACAGAGGGCGCAAAGCAAAGTGATTTCTCTTACACACATAAAGAGAATTTTGAGCGAACAAATGGATAAACGTGCATACAAAAGGAAAAACGGCAAGGAATTTAAAAAAAAAACTGACTCTTCTTAATCATGTACATACATCCAAATATTTACATGTTCGTGTGGTTTAATACCATCGTGGACGAGACGGGAGGATTATGTTTCCCTCTCGTGTTTTGTTTTTGTATTTTTTTGGTGTTTACCTTAATTATGAATGAAGTTATTTTTCTGCAATATACACAATTGCACACACACTCAAACGTTGCCACATTTTATTATTTCTATGCGGAAATTAGCGACGTTGCAATATTGTAGATTTCAATGTGAATGTAAATGCAAATGCTTTTCTTCTTGTTAATACATATGTATGTGTATGTACTAATACATGCAAATATTTAATACGTATTCTAATGTTTTGTACTACACCAACAGATTAATTTTATTTAATTACAAACATTGGATTGAAAGGACAAATTGATGGAAACAACCTTTTTTTTCCTTTTTGGAGTAAATTACGTTTACCAATACGGATTATGCTTAATATTTTTTTATTGTCCCTAACTATATGTAGATACATATGTGACTATTTATACCTAGAAATGTACATAGTTCCATATATAAGTATTTTCTTATGTATGTATGTACGTACATATATTCTTGTATTCTTTCCACATCACCCAGTGGGGTAAAATACTAGATGCGTTTTTTTTTAACGCAACGCACTAGACACCACTATTGTTCTATTCACTGCTCTGAATATTGAATTAAAAATTAACTTTCTTACAACGTACAATTTGGTAATTGCCAATCAAGCAATTCTATTTGTTTCTCTTCTGGCAAATTATTTTTTGATTTTATGTTATGCTATGACCAATCCTTAACCGCCAAAACCAAGAAAAGGAAAATTATAAATGTACATCCATACATACATATATACAGTATGTGGCCATTGAATTATGACCGATGAGAAATATATGCGATTTTTCGCTTTGACAGCAAATACAGACAAAATTAATTTGATTATTTAAAATCTTGTTGCACATATTTATTGTTACATGGCATATCAGTGATTATAAAGTAAAAAAAAAAATTATTAAATCTTAATACTTAGTATTACCGCCCTTTTGTTCGTACCTCCTTTATTCGTGTGGGCATGCTTTCAATGCATTTCGCACGTTTCGGGCTCGTTTTTCCAGATATCTTTAATGTTCATCCACTATAAAGGCGAGATTTTAGGTAGGCTAAGCAGTTTTTAACCGGGTTCAAATTCGGAGAATTACCAGGCCATGGTAAAACTTCCAAGTTCATGGAACTAAAGCATTTCATGCTTGTTCTGGATGTGTGGCATGGAGCTCCATCTTGCCTAAAGACGTATTCTTCTCTGGGAGAGTCTAATGTGTTCAAATACGGCCGAAGAAATTTCCTCAGGACAGGAATATACTGATTGGTATCTATTGTTCCATCAACGTAATAAATTGACCCCGTACTTTCGCATACTATGCAACTCCAAATCATCACTGAGGGTGGGTGTTTGACCGTCTGAACTACGCAATGCTCTGAATATCTGTCATTGGACCTTCTGCAGACGAATTTGGCCGTCTCCGTCACGACTTCTAAGCGACACTTATCGCTAAAGACAACCTAAAATAAAATCGTGATTACGGGAAAATTGCTAAAACTGTTTCATCTTTTATTGTGAAAAGAAATTTGAAAAAATATTACCTTGTTTTGTTCCAATAGCCACTCTCGCAGTCTATGTGAAGTTGTGCCCAATATGATCGCCATTTTCACATGACATAGGACAATTTGGGCTTCTTTGCTTGCCTCCTTCGCTTGTCTCCAATCGACGCCGCAGAGTTCTGACCGATATGTCGATTCCAACTTCGTTCAAAACCTTCAAAATGCAGTGAGCTGGTGGATTACATTCCTGTAGAGCTCTATGAATAATTTTCCGGTCAGTCCATGGTGTTATTTTTCTTTTTTTGCCACAGTTTTGCCGATTATTTGGAGTAATCAAGGTTGAGCCGCCTGGGACGTCCACGTGTTTTGCTATGTTGACTACTGAAGACTTTGCAATTCCAACAATCTTGGCTATTTAAGCATAGCTGGACTTCTTGTCAGTCAACAAAGCAGCAACTTGTGATTTTTTTTCATAAGGAATGTCGGCTTATTTACCAATATTGATAAAAATCAATTAAAATAAAGTCTCCGACTTTATATGAGGTATATATATTAATTTTCTAACAAATATGCAATGCTACTAACTGCAACTTATTTAATTTATGTAAGTCTCAAATTAATTTTCCACTTATTAATATACTTATCTACAACCGCACTATTGCCAACTGCGAGCTTAAGATAATGATAAGTAAACCACTTTAAAACCTATTTATGTGTTACTGCACACTTATTGTACGCACGTAGGCAAGTCCTTTGGTACCTGCTTTTGAAATTAAAGAAAGTATAGGGAAAACCCGTAGTTAGCCGTATTCTTAAAAGCAAATAACGAAAAAAAACATTTCACAGAAAAAACACATCAAAAAGAAAAATAATCGTTGAAACCACCATCGGTCATAATTCATTGGCCACATACTGTATGTATATGTACATATTTATATACATACATATGTCCAGAGTAAGTCAAAGCTGCGCACAGTACAGATGTGTATAACATCATATGGCACAAAACTTCAGGACACACATTACGCAACAACTCTATACAGATATGGAAGAAGTCGTACATTACCCCCAGGTATTCCTTAACACAAACAAATATTTAAGGCGCACCTGTTATGTTCTTAAGGAGTTTAAATCCACCCAAAATCTGACACGGAAACAGATTACAGGTTAAAGCTGCACATAAGTACATACATACATATGTAAGTATGTGAAAGAAGAAATGATCTTTCTTACACCTAATTGCCAGTAAAACAAATTTATCTGTCTGGTTTGTTATGCAATGACGGTGACCAACCCTTAACCGCCAGAATCATGATAAAGAAAAGCATACCTATATAAGTATATATGTATGTATATATATGTACAAACAAAGTTGAACGCAGTCCACCTCGGCAGAAACTTCACAGGACACATAACGATCATCTATTTTTTTTTCTGTATTCTCGCTTTCCGCCTTTTTTTGTGTGTTTGTTTGGTTCTCTTTTTTTTCTCTTTGTTCTCTTTCTTCTCTTCTCACTTGATAGTTGGGAGCAAATGGATAGTTGGGAGCGAATGAGAAAAAAGTTTCCTCGCTCGTTAGAGGCGCTAGTGTCTTCATCCTGCATTGAGGTGGTTGAACACCTGGACAAAACCAATACACACACAAGTTGTCAACTTCGAGCATAAATTAACCATACCTAGATGGTCAACTTCGAGGGGGGTATTGTTAATTTATGGTCACTATTTACAGCAGCAAAAATAAAATGATTTACTTTTTACTGACAGGAAAACCAAAAAAAGGGAAACAGAGTTATAAAAAAAGAGATAAACGATTTATCCACCAAATTTAAAAATGCCTGTGATGCTCATAGCTTGATTTTTTTAATTAAAATGGCGACACCGAATAAAAACACGTATCGTAGAGTGCATTAAAGCAATGAAATTATTGAACCATAAATTTTGGGTTAATCCGGTTTTAGCAAGAAGAACACTATATGATATTGAGACTCATTTGTTGAAAGATATATTGTGGGGAAATGAAAGCGACTTCTCCGGAAAATCCGGAAATATATAAGTAAAATGGGCTCCTAAACACGAATATGAAATTTATTTTGCGCCCAAACTTTTATTAACAAAGTTATTAACATTTGAAGTCCCCAAATATTTTTTTTAAATTTTATGCGAGGTTTCCATAATGGAAAGCGGCCCCAAAAATGAAATCAGACAGTAGTCTCCTGTTGCGAGACAGTTTTGAAAATTTTTTCCTATTCTACTTTCGATTGAAAATCAACATTTTCCTTTCAGTTCACTGAATTCTTGCGTTCTTAATTCCTAATTTCTTTATTAGAGTTAAATTGGAGCTCCTAATTTTTGCAGTAACATTCATAAAATTACAACTACAGGAGGTGAAGAAAAATTTCTCAAAGAAAAGTCAATTAAAGACAATAAAAGCATCGAACATCGAAAAACTGTGTACAACTGTAATGCTTATTATGAACAAAATAAACAAATCACAACGAAAAAATACTTAAAATAATGTTTATTTAAAAAAAAATAATGCGTCCACACCACATAAAAAATATTTAATATGGCAACACTGCCACTGCAATTGACAAGAAAATGACAGCCTGGGCTGCTTTCAAAGCATGCTATAGTCGTTTTTCTTTTTTAGTTCAGAGCAGAGCCTGAGTTGTCAAAAAAAATGTTTATGTTTCTTTTTTAGTTCAGAGCGCTTAGAGCACTCAATTCGTCTTTCTTTTTTCGTTTAGAGCGTGCTCAGAGCGCGCTCTATCAGCTTAGCATGAATTGATTGAGCATCCTGAGCAAAACCCGAGCACAGTGAATTTGACGTTAACTGGGGGTAAAGCAATGAGTAAACGAAATCGAAAACAATTGAAATGGAGTTCGTGTTTTTGTTTTTAATTAATTATTAGCAGTTAATAATTAAATGAAAACTTTATTTGTGTATAAACGCTATTTCAGTGTTTAAGAAGACAAAAAACATGAATCTTCAATCAACTTTGCAGTCATATGACAGGTACTGCTCAATCGTGTTTCTTAAATAAATCAGAGCGTTCAGAGCGCGCTCGACATGTTCAGGCTCTGTTCAGAGCTCTGTTCTGAACTAAAAAAGAAAAACGCCTTATATCGCTTGCTATCAATTTATAGCTTGCTTCAATGGTTTCCACGAGCTATAATGATAGCATACTATATAGCAAGCTATCAGGTGATAGCTAGTCGAGACCGGGGGTAAGGGTGGCGAGTATTTTTGCCGCTCCGAACCAGTTTTATGCCATTTTAGCATTTTTTATGCTAAATCTAGCATATTTGAACTTTAAATGGCATATAAGTATAAATAAAATATGCTATATGCAATCTAGCATTTTTTCAATTTTTAAAATCATTGGCAAAATCTTATATTTGTCAAATGGAATTCAATACAAAATATTGACACCAATAATGTTTTGGGTTGAAGTAAACTTGTATAAAAATGTAGTGAATGAAAATCTTCATCAGGAATTGGCATCTTTCGTGATTTCGTCAATGTTTTTACCATTTACTAATGCAGAAGTGAAAAGGCTCTTTAGCAAAATGAATGTTATAAAATGCAGCGTTTAAGGGCGTATTCATAAAAAACCGATTTTGATTTAATTTTACATGTAACATCCTCAAACGTTCGAAGTTATCGTAGTAACATGGATTCCAACTTGGGAAATTCGGCCTTATTTCGCTTCCATAAATTGAAATTCACGGCACCGCCAAAAAACAAACCAAAAATAGTCATTTTCAATTTTCTCAAAAACTAGAAGACATAAAACCATTCGGTTTTTTATGTTCGATTCAGAATTGATAAAGGCATTGACCACAAAAAGCCAATTTAACACTTCATTCCACAATTTTGAAAAAAATTGGTCTAAACTTTTTTTTTTAATCTTTTTTATCAAAATTTTGAGTTTGCATGCGAATTTTTCAAAAACTATTGACATAAATAATTTACTTTAAATTTAGGATTAAAGAAGAGGTTTCTGGCTTTCAAAACCGGTATAGTACTTCATTGTAAGTGTTGCCGTTGTTTTTTAATAATTTTTTTTTCATTTTAAGTAATTTTTTTCTAAAATTCCCCCTACCTCCTGAATGGGGGGAGATAGACCCCTCCCCACCCATAGTAAAAAATGCTTGTTTTTAACCCCTCTACAAAAAACCGTTATAAATTTTTGGCGCCAAAGTTATCGTACTCTCCCCCGATTTCCGAGGCAGGAACTTCTGAGAACGCAGTTTTGTAGTTCTCAATGAAATAAGATCAAAATATAAAGTACCAACAATCTCGTTTTCGCTAGTTTAGGAGATATCCGAGGTTTGAAAATTTAATTTTTCCTATGAAATTTCTATTAAAATATTTTATAGTTTTGCCTGACATGCAGGTGCCCAGGGCGCCGCTATGCGGCATATATCATAATAAACATATATGTAAATACATGTGCATGTACTATGTACACATATGGAGAAAAAAAAAATCCTAAAACTATGCAAAAAATTCTCGGTTCCACGGCAAAAAAATGAAATATTCTAAGAGAAATCGAATAGGAAAAAATAAATTTTCAAACCTCGATATCTCCTAAACTAGGAGAAAACGAGAATGTTGGTACTTTATATTTTGTTCTAATTCCATCGAGATGAACAACTGCGTATTCAAAACTTCATGCCTCGGAAATCGTAATATCCCCGACATTGAGAAGATATTGAAAAAATTCTCTATAAAGTTCGTGTGGTTATTACATTATCTTTGCTATAATCTTTTGGAGACGTATTGTGTAAATCGAAAGTTTAAAAGATCTTTTGTAAAGTTTTCATATTACATAAAATGAATAAATTTTGCCTTTTTTCAATATTTTTTTTTATTTCAGTAGTAATAGATTGTTTTACTTCCAAAATTTATTTCTATACGTGTTTTTTGTTTTTAACTCTTGCGATTATATGCACAACATCTAGGTTATCCATATTTGTATACGGATGCATATTTTTGCAAAAACGAAAAACAAAAACAAAACAAAACAAACTTAATCCGAAAATAATAATTATTGCAAATGATTGCATTAAAAAAAAAAGACCATGAATTTAGGATATTTAACCAGTCAACAGATGATATTTCTAGTCTCGCCTCTTCTTTTGTCTTTGCTGCTCCTCCTGAAATGGCAAAATATAAAGATTTTCGTTTCAAACATTGTTTCTTTCTTGATTTCTTTTGTCATTTGTTCAGAAAATATATGTATGCCTAAACCAAACTTTCCACCAGTTCTCTTGTCTACAAATTGGTGAAATAACTAATAAAAAGAAACCAAGCCACCAACACATGAAATTACCTTTTGTGTGAGAATGATCAGGAGTCGCCTGAACATGCTAATTACATCAAAGAACAGATCGAGCGAGTGTTGAATGCAGTCCTTGCTACCCATGCGGCATTTTTCGATGATCATTTGTGTATCGTAGAGAACGAAAGCGGCCATCACAAATAAGCCCAGATAGAGATGAATCTAAAGGACATAGATTGGGTATAGATTTTAAATTGTAATAAACAGTGTTTTGTATACCTGTGAGACAGCGTGCGACTTCATGAAAATATTGAAAATGCTCATCAAGGCCATGGTGTTCAAAGTACTAGCCAATAGACCACCGAGGAATATGTATTTTCCCTGTTCAGCTAATAGTGCAGCAAGTGATAGGGTCAAAAACACAATAACTGTTCCACTGAGAGCTGTCACAATCAAGGCTGGGTTCAGGTGCACAACATATTGAAGGAAGGGTCCCAGTGTTTGTCCCGAAAAAAATCCAAAGCTAAGCAGCATTGCCAAACGTGGGTAGAAGTTCTTTCCATTGTCTTTGATAAAGTGCAGGCACAAAACCAAAATGAAGGATCCCAAAGCTCCTATAATACCAGTATCGAGAATTCCGGCCAAATAGGTTGCCGCTCCGAAAGAAGATGCAGCTGTGGTTGCGCCGAGACATAAATACACTTTCATTAAGTGATAACGAACCTCCGGTTCACTGCAAAGAAAAGTTTAGATACAATTTAATTAAAGTAATTTATAAATAAAAGAAAAATTTGTGTTGCTACAAATAAGTTCAGCTAACACTCTACCGCATGAATTATATTCAAGTAAAAAATTCCAATTTTATTTTAAATTTATATTGAAAATAAGGAAGATTTACATACATATGTATGTATGTACTTCAAAAAAAAAATGTCGAAATATGTGCGAGTATGTATGGTCGTTCATCCCCTGCTCTGGTAAACAACGCAAGCCCACCGATACTTCCTGAACTCATCAGTGACGATAAACTAAAATGGTCGGTGACCAGTTCCGAGGCTTTAAAGTCCCCGGGTCCGGATGGCATCTTCCAGGCGGCCTTCAGCATTATAGCGCACACCATGTCCTGTATCTTGAAGGGTTGCCTGGAAGTAGGAACAATGCCGGCCGCCTGGACCGAGGTAAAAGTGGTATTTATATCCAAAGCAGGCAAAACATCGCATACCCGAAAGACCGTAGACTAATCAGCCTAACGTCTTGTCTTGCCTTCTTAAGATTCTTCAAATAATCCTAGATCTTCACATCAAGACCACTATTGATAGCACCCTACTATCCACGTCACAACACGCTTATCACACATACAGAAAAGCTACAACCCGTCTGGAACGGATCTTTTGATACCCTATCCTATTTCCTGTCTAGCCCTTATAAAATGGGCGTAGCCGTACTGAATTTTTTTTACTGAACTACGACGATAACTTCGAATGTTTGAGAGGATGTTGCATCTGTATGTAAAATTCCATCAAAATCGGTTTTTTATGAAAACGCACCTAAAAAGTGGGCGTGACCAAAATTGATGTATGAGTGAATTGTAGATAATCTGAATATCTAAATATTTTGTCTTAACAAAAATTTTCAGTTTCATACAATTTAGTGAAGTTATGAAAAAGTGGGCGTGGCAGTGGGCGGATTTCAAAAATGTTTACACTTGTACTGTATCTTTTTCTGCAAAGCCCATATATGAAATTTCATTCTCCAAGCTCAAAATTTAAGGCTCAAAAAGCGGTGACATACGGACGGACAGTCATCGTTCAATCGATGTCGCTATTGATACTGATCACAAATATATATACATACTTTATAGGGTCTATTCTCCATTATTTCTCTATGTTACAAACTACATATGTGTCAAACTTAATATACAATGTATAAAAAGGTAAACGAGACGTATTGTCTCCATTACTATGGAATCTAGTGCTCAACGAAGCCCTACTGAAAATAGAAAAAAAACTAGATGCAAAGTTATTGCGTATGTAGACGACGTCGCTATACTAGTAACAGGAAAATACCCGCAGACACTGGCCGATGTCATGCAGTTTGCTCTCAATAAACTAACAAACTGGACTGAAAGCTGTGGCCTTTCCGTTAATCCGACAAAGACTGAGCTGGTCCTATTCACAAGAAAACATAAACTACCTGACTTTAATCTCCCAAAGTTAAGAGGCACCCCCCTTATCCTCTCAAATAGTGCCACCTGCCTATTTTAGGCCTAAAGCTTAACCACAAGCTTCTTTGGAGAGGAAACATAGTCGAACGTGCCAGGAAATCCCTGGCTGCCCTATACATACATATGCAAAAAGGCAGCCAAACATTATGCACTGACTATACACTACGATAATAAAATCGATTATCATGTATGGAGTATTGGCCTGGTGGCCCACCAAGGAGAAGAAGTCCATGCTAATTATAGTGGAAAAGATCCAACGAATTGCATGTCTTAGTATTACTAGTGCACTGAGAACCTCTCCCATGGTAGCGCTTCAAAACATGCTCCACTTACTCAAAATCGACATCATCAGCAAACAACTGGCCGCTTGCTCAACAATAAGACTGAGAAGCTCTAAACAATGGAAGGACATGCCAGAACATGAACACAATTTCAACATAGGCAATAATGTCTCAATATCAGACAGAACTGAATGGACACAACGGAATTCAGATTGTCTACAATTCACTCATACATCAATTTTGGACCCACCCACTTTTTGGAGGCGTTTTCATAAAAAAACGATTTTGATGAAATTTTACATGTAACATCCTTAAACGTTCGAAGTTATCGTCGTAGTTCAGCAAAAGAAAGCAGTACGGCCATAGAAAGGACGATAGAGTATCATAGATCCATTCCAGACGGATTGTAGCTTTTCTGTATGTTTTTAACTAGAATTTCGAATCTTCTTCCGCCCATGTGCCCCAATCAACATGTCATCTCTCACCCATGTGTGAAGGTACAGGAAACAAAGGAGGAGAGCCACTGTCAGCAAATGGAATTTTTGTGGAGAAAGAGATATGCATACACCAATAAATAGAATACAATAATAAACATACAGAAAAGCTACAATCCGTCTGGAACGGATCGTCTGATACCCTATCTTCCTCTCTATAAAGTGGGCGTGGCCAAATTGCATTTCGTGCCCAAATATGGCTATAAACTCGAACGTTTGAGGATGTTACATGTAAAATTTTATCAAAATAGGTTTTTTGATGATAAAGCCCCCAAAAAGTGGGCGTGGCCAAAACTGTTCTATGGGTGAATTGTAGGGAATCTAAATACCCAAATATTTGGTCTTAACAAAATTTTTCGGTTTCATATAATTTAGTGAAGTTATAAAAAAGTAGGCGTGGCAGTGGGCGGATGTAAAAAAATTTTACACTTATACTGTATCTTTTTCTTGGAAGCCCAAATATGAAATTTAAGGCCCAAAAATCGGTTTTGTGATGAAAACGCCATCGAAATGTGGGCGTGGCCAAAACTTTTGTATGGGTGGATTGTAGGGAATCTGAATGCCTAAATATTTGGTCTTAACAAAATTTTTCGGTTTCATATAATTTAGTGAAGTTATGAAAAAGTGGGCGTGGCAGTGGGCGGATTTCAAAAATTTTTACACTTGTACTGTATCTTTTTCTCAGAAGCCCAGATATGAAATTTCATCGTCCTAGCTCAAAATTTAAGGCCCAAAAAGCGGTGACATACGGACGGTCATTGCTCAATCGATTTCGCTATTGATGCTGATCACGAATATATATACTTTAGAGGGTCTATCTCGATTATTTCTCTATGTTACAAATTTTGTGTCAAACTTAATATACCCTTAGTATAGGGTATAAAAATGAACATTTAAATTTAAACATTTTATTGAGCAGTTTGATTTTAGATATTTTTTTCAACCAATTCATTGAATAAAGTTTGTCGTCTGTTCGCGGTTGGAACAGCTACAAAATCTTCTGAATTAATATCGCCAGCAGCAATATCTTCTTCAGAGCCTTTAGCTGAACATTCATCGTTCATTGTGATGCATATGTTGAGCATAATACCTGCAGTTAAAACAATTTTTGTGACCGAACTTAAATCCCTTTGTTCAGTAAACTTGACCAATCTTCTGCCTTCTAACAACCCAAAAGCCTTCTCCACTCTAATTCGTAGATAGTTATAAGATCGATATTGCTTCGTCAGCCTTCCATTGTCTTTAAATAGTGGTACTAAGAACATAGAAACAGTATACGTTGAGTCCCCCAATATGAAAGTATACGCTGATCTTCGAAACACACTACTGTCATGTAATCACGCCTGCACCACACAAATATCAATTAAATTTGTAAATTTGTGTTAGCATCAACGATTGCTTGCATAATTATTGTGAAATTGTTCTTTGGGTTGTAATAAAACTTTTTTTTAAATTTAAGAGCAGCAGTTGCGATATGTCCTATCAATCATATCGACAACTTCAGGAATTCTTTCTTTTTCCTTAAATTTACTGCAGTTGTATACCACAGCATCTCATTGAGTCCATTTAACATACTCTTTTCTTTTGGCCATCAACCAGTTGCAAATACGACGAGCAGCTATCCAGTCGGAAAAGTTAGATACTCCAAACAAATTCCCCAGTTGAATGAAAATAATGGTATTGTAAATATACCACACATATGTACTTATCGTCACCCCAGTATTAGAGTGACATAAGTGCATTTTCGCGGTTTTTGAGTTAGGAATGTTTTCTTAGTGAAAAAAACAAGATTTTTCGATTGGTGTAATAAAATTTCTCCTATCTCTATTATCTCAAAAGATATCAGTATTATCAAAAAATAACACTTATTTTAAAAAATGGGTTTTATATACTTTCGTATGAAAATATGCCACATACGCACCCATAAATCGCAATCGCGTTCAGTACTTAAATGACACTTAGATTAGCCAAAAGTGCCACATACCATACAAATCAGCTCAATTAAAAAAAAAATCGTGCACTATATACAATTACCTTTTTTTCAAATTATGATAAAAAAAAAAAACAATAGCCCGATTCAATAAAAAAAACAAAGCATACGTAAAGCTCAGTGGCCACTATTTTAATAAATTTTGTTGTGCTACATAAGATTTTAGTTTTTGTTCACATTGAAACTTCAAACTTTGTTTTCTCGAAACTAGGTTTTTGTCGTTTAGATCACTCCAATACTGGGGTGACGATATATGTAAAACTCGTTCCTTGCTCCAATCCTATCCTATCCAATCCTTCACGGTTTGTATTTGACCACAACATACATGTTAAGTGTTCTATAGTTGAATGCTGCAATTTGAAATGTGACGAATTGTTTTCAATATATGCATCAATTACATCCAGAAAATTATTAATTCTCATTCGTCTCTTCTGCTGCGAACCTCGAAGTTTTAAAGAATTCAGGTTCCTCGCTACTATAGAAATTAAGCATTTCACATAAAATCTGCAAATTGAATTACTAAATGATGTTTCACAAGTACAATTTACTAATTTGCTATGATTTCATACCCTGTTTTGTAAGTTTTCCATTGAATTAATTCTCCGACATATAGTTTACACAACGAAAGATAACACAATTGCTTAAAAACCGAATAGTCCGTTGACATCTAATGCCATTGGACCGAAATCGTACGTACCAACCTGGGATATATAAATTTAACTGGCTATAGCCTGCTGGGAATCGTTCAAATGAAATACTGAAAACATCGGTTGTGAGCCCATCTTTATTACTAGCAACTGACAGGAAATTTTAGACATAACTCTAGTCTCTAACATTATATTACATAGGATCATGAACTGGAAGCTAACTGGCTTTACTGACCTCCTTCCCAAACAATCAGTCTTTAGGAATTTTAGGAGGACCAATTGGTCTAAATACAGGGACAGTGTAGGAAATCCTATACTTTGCAGATACCCTGACCCCCAACAATATTCATGAGCTGGATACTTTTGTAGAGGAATTAACGGAATCACGCAATAGCAATCTCCTGCCCTACCAGTAAAGCTAGATATAAACCTAGACCTTCCTGGTTAAAAGATTATAACCCTTAGGAGTGACTGGAACCAGCTCTTTCAATATTGGACCGTGTATAAAAGGTTCCTTGAAGTTTACAAAACCAACAAGGTCCAACGTAAATATTAAAGACTGTCATGTTAAAAAATAGAAGACGTCTCTGAGGCATCAAAGCTCAGAAATGTCTTAGCTTCCTTCCTTAAGTTTTCTAGTCATCTATAAAGAAACGATGGCTTTTGTATCTAATACCTTGCGCTGTTAATTGATTCTTATTTCGCCTGCCTCAATGATAGGGCTGAACAATGCAATATTCACATGATTTGCGCGCCGGGACAACAACCTTATCGATTTTATCGGATAAGGCGAATATCGGCATGTCTCTCGCTCCAGTTAAAACTGCTGGTCAAGCTCAACGCTATAGATTTAACCAATCGCAGGCGGGACCACGTGCCTTATTACTAGACAAATCTGGTCCAGACTGAATCAGAAAAGCCACAACTGTCTGATCAGACAGAAAAGGTCTAAGTAAAATAAGGTTAACCCAGAAATTCTTAAAATATATTTGTACTTTTTTCTGATTTATGTCATTAGCGTTTTTTATTTATTTATTTATTTAGCAAATTTTGCTATTTAATTTCAATAATTTGCATTTCAGACTTAACTTAAATTACAATCAATCATTATATATATGTGGAAAGATTAATTTAATGTATGCGATTGTCTCCTTTTTGAACCTATAAAAACATTCATTTTGTATATGGGATGGCAATGAATTGAACAATTGACAACCTTTGTATACAATGCTGGTTTGTGTTAGGTTAGCAAGATATAATGGCAATCTAAAGTTACATCCATTTCTTAGGTTATATGGTTGTGATTCACTTACATACCGCAGATATTTTTTTTAGATAATTTGGTAATAAATTATATTTAATTTTAAAAATAAAACAAAACATTCACTAAAATTCTTTGCCTAACATTTAACCACAGGAGACTATTTAACATTATACTGATTGGAATATATATCGATTACATCTTAAAATTATTCTCATGGCCCTATTTTGTAAACGCTGTAAGTTATTCAACATAAACTCACTACAAAGAAAAAGAATTGATGAACAGTATTCAAATTGCGGCTTGATCATTACATTAAACGCGTTATGAAAACCAATTGAAGAAGTCACTTTATTTTTTCGAAAAATGGTTGTTAAAAAATATGGTGAGTTACACTATTATTTTCATCTAAAAAATGTTCATTGCCAAGTACTTTTTTTTTTTTTGACTAATTGTGACGAAAATGAAAAAAAGGTGACTCAATGACTCAAAAAGGTGACAACATTTGCTTAACTGCATTTATTTCGCTATAAAGATTATTAAAAAATATGAATTCACTTTTCCAAAAATAATAAAATAAGAAAACAATGACTTTTTATAACCAAATTTCATTTTTTTTAACAAAAATTTATTGATTTTGAAACGACTTCCCTTTACATTTTTATATTGGGATTTGAAAGGTTTATAATTATGTCATTACAAGTTAGATCTACTACTTTATTATTTTCAAGTGTATATGAGATTTTCGTACTGCCTGTAATATAGTAAATATATAGAAATGTGACGTTGATAAATACATATGTGGGATAATGACAATTCACACTGATTTGAGTAATAACTTATTAATAACACAATGTTAGCTACTATTACATAGGCAACGAAATTAGTCAATACGCGTTGAGACTGACGTCACGAAAAATTTTTTCAACGTGTACCGTCATCGAATGAAACGTTGACGATCACACGAATAACGCGAGACGGTATTGTGAGAGATATCCCGAAATAATTTGACATGTAATGACAATTTCCGAACATATTGATCGTTTACGGTGCGCTGAGGACGCATTGACAAGAGAGAACATCGGTAGTTTTTTGCGTGACGATCAGACGACGTTGATGTGACAATCTGATTTTGTCTCTCAAATAAAACAAAATAAACTAAATCGCAGTGAAAAAAATAATTTAGTCAAGCGATTTCGTTCAATTTCTTTTGTTTTAAAAAAGAAAACATATTCACTATTAATAATTTTATAAATAAGTCCAACTATGAAATTTAATCCAATCTAACCTAGATTTAAGACATATCATAGCGGAGGATTCTACAGTTGGTGCTCTTTAGTATTAGGATATTATTTTTTAATTATGTCTCTAATAAATTGTAATAATAATAATAATAATAAATAAAAATATCGAAATTAGGATATTTGCAATTTTAGCAGCGTATTTATTAGAGAGCGGTGCAATCGTGTACTTAATTTTTTTTTCTTGAAAAACGTTCGAAGGTGCACTGGTTTGTAAATGGTTCGTGGCAACGGTTTCAAACTTAAGGCTCAACCATAATAGCCAAATGGGTTTGGACATGGTTGTACGAACTATCCGAATGTATGGAATATTCTACAACCATAATAGTTTTTTCCTCATATTCGTCAAGCTTACGTTCATTTTTGCTTACTTCCGAAACGAGCGAATCCATTCGCTCATTCTTACGAAAATTTGACATGTGATTTTTAACAGCTGTTTAAATTGACTCCGACTATCCTCTCCGTTTGCATACGCATACATATTAAAACCTCAAGTTCTAATTTTAGAGCATTCTAATTTCTAGAAGATTCGAATTTTCGAGAGTTCTAATTTGTGATCGTCCGCTGTGTATCCCATTTTATTGGGACTCTCCGTAAGATTACATAAGTTAACAAACAGTTGACGAAACCGAGCATTATCCCATTATGGTTGTGCTATACTTTTTCCGCGTAATAAGACATTTCAATAAGATGACTTAAGCTAAAAAAGGAGGAATATTCTACTCTTTTTTCTGCGACGAATTTGTGTATGGAAATTTGAGAAAACAACATTATATTCTGTCATCTTCCTAACCTCCGAACGCACAATTGCCGGAGAGTATAATTTCGTTTTCCAAATTTTGAGTGCGTCCGTCGTGACAATTCATATCGTAAAGTACCTGAAAAGGACGGAACGGACGCACTCATGCACGCGACATTGTGATTAGGGCATAATAAAGAAATTAAAAAAAAACAATATCTACACGGTCTAACATGATTAATTTGTATTAAACAACATATTACAACAAATCATATTACAGGTTAAGAATTCGGAGTAAATATGCGACATAAGAACTTACCCTGTCGCTGAAAATCGAACAATTCATAAAACAGCTGATTTCCAACAGTTGTCAAACGGACGCAAAAGTAGAAAGTAGATCTACTTGAACGTTGTAGTAGCGTTCACGATATTTACGATATAACGCCAATATAGCGCTGAGGTCACATTTTGTGTTACCCTATAAGGGCCCATTGTTTTTACAAAATCTATCAACGGACGGACGCACCGCACTGAATATTGTGATTTGGGTGTAAAGAAAATAGCCAACGCGTTGACCCGAAATTTCGCATCAATGCGGCTGTCACCGCACCCGTCCACGCATTGACTGGGTTTTATGTTGACGATCACACGACGTGACCGATTTGGGACAAATTTTGACTGTTTTCGTAGCTTTATAGACTAGGCATGTACAAAAAGTAATTACCCAGTATTTAGTATTCGATACTCGTAATGAATATCGGTACCGAATACTTCTAAAAATAAATATTCAATACTGATTACTTTTTACTGAAGTAGAAGAGTTTAAGTATATTGTGCCAAAAAATGGAACAGAACACATCAGTGAGACGTTTGGATAGAAGAGACAGGAGAGTGCAAGAGAATAGAAAGGTGTGAAGGCTGGTGTATTCCGACATCAGGGGTCGAACTACGACATCAGTTAATGAAATCCATAGATTAACAAGTGATCGAGTAAATATATTGGGATGATCAGCAGAGCACAGTTCTATTACATTGTGATGTGAGGTGGATATGATTTTGACAAAATAAGTCATATTATGATTCTAGACAATTTAATTTATTGGAGCACAACATGTTAGAGATAGTCAACAAACAGGAATTCTCCTGTTTCTCCCTATATGGCGGAAGAACTCGATGGTCACACCAGTGGAGAAAGTGTCCAAAACAAAAAGAAGTAAGGAGAACTCCTTCGACCCATAAACACGCTAAGAACAATGGAGAAAATTATTGAATTGGTGGTAAAGAAACAGCTGATGGAATACTTGGAAAGCCAAAACATACTATCTGAATATCAATCAGGTTTCTGAAAAAACTACTCATGTGAGGCAGCTGCAAATCACATCGTAAACGAATGGGAGAATGGCGGGAGAAAGAAAAACACCATGGCACTTTTTTTGGACTTTAAGCGAGCTTTCGAAACTATTGACCGGGATATACTGATAAGAAAAATGTATTTATATGGTATAAGGGATAAAGAAAGTAAAATGGTTTAGATCTTTCCTAACAAACAGAACACAGCGGACAAAAGTTAACGGAGATATATCAGATTTCATGGAAGGGAATCAAGGAGTACCACAAGGGTCAATATTAGGTGCGGTGTTATTTACTATACATAAACGATATGCCAAAAATAATAGAAAGGTGTAAGGTTGTACTACATGCGGACGATACACTCATTTATGCTGAAGGAAAAGACGCAGATGAATGCAGAGATAAATTAACAAGTGATATTAGTCAAATAACAACATGGTTGAAAATGAATAAATTAAAATTAAATGAACAGAAAACTAAATTAATGGAGATACATTTGAACAGTTCTCAAAATAAACGACAGAAAAATTGAAAACGTTAAAAGTATAAACTACTTGGGGATGGTAATAGACAAAGAATTGAAAATGCACGAACACATAGAGTATATTTGCTAAAAAACTCGGCAAAAAATTGGATTTTTCAAAAAAATACGCAAAAATATGGACATGATGACAGCTATAACAGTATATAACATCATAGTAAAGCCGCATTTTGAGTTTTGCTCCACAATATTATTTTCGTGTTGTAATCAGGCACAAACTGAAAGATTACAAAAGCCACAAAATAAAGCTATGAGGAACATTTTAAGATGCTTAAGATCGATAATCTTCGATTAAATACATGCTGGAGATACTTAAAAGGTTAAATATTAGGCAGCGATTGGAACTAAAAACGCTTATAGCAGTATATAAAATAAAAAACGGGGAGGCGCCAAGTTATTTAAAAAGTGGAATAAGACGAGTAGGAGATGTCCAACCATTCAACTACGGAACGCAAATGATTAAAGACTAAGTCAACAAAATTCATCAGCTGCTCAGAATACGTTAATATATAAATAATTCAAGTTTTTTAATAGGCTACCAACCGAAATTAAGGAAGAATCAAATTTTAGAACATTTAAACGAAAGTGTATAGAAAATATAAAAGCAAATACTTAAAACATAATGAAATAAGTCTAAATGTTATAGAAAAATTTAAATTTAAATATCTATTTAAGTAAATACATATATTATTGTTATAAAGTATTAAAAATACTAATATAAGATTATACTACTACTACACATCAAATTTTATTTTTGTGAATGAAAACAGGGGTCGAATTACGACATCAGTTAACAAGTGAACGAAATCCATATTGGAAATTACTGCCAGGGGTATCTAAGACCAGGGGTATCTAAGAAGTAAAAGAAACCAATCTTCTGTGCGCATGATTTGGCTAATGAAACCAACCAAAATGTTTTTTTGGACAGTGGGTTTTTAGACTCAACCTGCACTAAATTAGGATAATAAGTTAAAAATAACGTCATCTTGTCACCTTCTGCAGGAATTGCTTCAATATCCGAACTTTCATGAACTTGGGCAGACGTTGAGGCTATTGCAGTGTCATCTATGATATAACTTATAGGTTATCCACTTCTTCACATCTTTTCAATGTAACAATCGACCATATTTTGTATTGCATTAAAAAATGCATCTTCAATTCAGGCTAAAGTTTAAACCATGATCTTTGTACAGTAAGTCTTTGAACGTTAATTCAACTTTTTTCCGCTGCATAATACAATAATATGCTGATTAATAATGCATATTAGCTATGTACATATGTACTTATGCACATATGCAGCTCCCAAAATTGGAGAAATACAACTGGTAAAACATGATGGCGAATGTAAACGGAAAATTGCAGTTTGTTATGTATGGGAATTCCCCGACTTAAAGTCTTGACCCTGATAATCGAGTTAGAATGAGGGGATTTTATACGGATCAGCAAAATGCCTGGTGCACACGTTTTAGCGAGAAACTCAAAACATCGGGGTTCTACTGTATACATATGTAATATGACAAAAAGCAATATCACCACTTGGGGAATGGTATTGATTTTAGATAACAGGTTGCAATTATTTATTGTCCAGCAGCATCAGGCGTTTATTGACAAATGGATACTAATCACTTAACCGATTCTAACTGTATAACATTACGTACTCCATGTAACAATATAACTACCTAATTTCAAGCTTAATTGATCATACTGAACACCCATTTCGTCTAATAATCGTAAACAAAACAACTTGGTAACCCCGTGTAATCTATAATTATCGCAGAAAAGCCACGTATGATGCATTTAAATTAGGTAAAAAGAAAAACCCCTAAAAAATGTAATGAAATCACTGAACATATGTACGTATATTGCCATTGCAAAAAAAAAGAATGCTCGAGAAGGAAATGCAAATTAAATAATTTCAATTAGTCCACACTTCAAATTATTGAAATGGCTTCTCCTTCTTTCGGATTGGAAAATATTTTAATTATTAGAATCAGAACCAGTTACCGCACTGTGTTTACACGAATCAGCAATAATCAAATACTCACAATTTACGTCCCAGACTTTGCGAAAATCGGTGAAAGGATGCGCTCGGGCTCGACATGTTTGCTGCAAAATTTTCGCTGTGTATATGGGTAATGTTTCTGGACTATTTTTTAAGTATTTTTTTTTTCTTCTTAAACTTTTGCCAAAAATTGATTCAAAATAAATCAAACAAAATAAAACAATTTCTCCAGTATTTATCTTCAAATGTGTTAATTTTTCCACAGGTTTCTTTTTTCAATAACTCACTTGTAAAGTTTTCTTTTGGAATTGATTTGGACTTGAATTTGAGTACGAGGTACAGACGTGGTGTGATACATTAATTTTATGGTGAAATATTAGTGGGGAGTTTTACTGTTTACAAAAATGGGTAATCACACGTCAGTTCAAGCGTTCAGGGTATATACTCATTCATGGTGTATACCATGGGCGATGTTTCTATATTTTTCGTGAGCTCAAGTCACGGTGACTTTTATAAAATAGGTAAGATTTTATTTTTAATTCAATTATGTATATTTGTTTTATAAGAACGCTTTAACGCACTGCTCATAATGTATGCTCAATACCCGTTTACATTTCAAATACACTGTTACAGCCAATTTAGGATTAGGCCTAACGTTGAAGTTGATCTTGCTGTTGCTATGACCAATGTGGGTAAATATTTACAAAAGGGACCCCCTCCCCCGATTTGGATAAAATTTTAGTATGTGGTAGAGGACATTTTTCTGAGCATTTGGGTAGCTAAAATTTAGCGCGAGCTTAAAGGTCGATTATTACAACAATAATAATTTTCGCAACCCTACAAGAGTAGTATTGTAGTCGATAACCACAACTTCTGAACAGCTATATATGTACATATAGTCCTCTCTACAACAGTGCGAGTTTTGCGATGCCTGTTATTGATAAAACTTTTATTACTATAAAATTAAATTTCTAATAAGTCATGATTCTGCAGCATATCCGCCATCACCTGAAAGATCAACTCATAAGAAACTTGTTCTTCAAGAACAAATGGAATGCATACATCTCTAAATCTTTTACGGTGGATTTTTAGCATTCGCTTTGCTGGCGTTCTGCTCTTCACTAGCAATATTTCCAAATCCGAATGTATACATTTTTAATTCATGAGTTTTTTTGTGTATAATTAATTTTCATAACAAATAATATTTAAATTATCCAAAATTTTGCACAAGTTTGACATAAATCAGCTGATCTCGAAAGTAAGAAAGTGAATATTCAGTAAGGCAGCTTTTTTCGAGTCCGTTCCTATTCTGAGATAACGTTTTTTTTCATATTCGTAGCGTAGGTCAATTTAACTATAATAATGATTAAAATGAAAACGACAGTTGAACTTGTAATATAATTCATTATGTAGTTTCAATAACTTAATATGTTCCATATTACCAATATTTTTAAGTACATACAAATCTTCTTTAGTAAAATTGTAATTTATTTCATCCAAGTAATAAAATCTTTCTTTATATTTTATATTAGAGTTACTTATTGTATTGAACAATTCTTAATAACTATTAGATACTTTCCACTTAACTTAATTTTCCTGTCATCGCATTTATTTATTATCTCTTGGTCTTGCAAATTTTTACAAATTACAGAGCTATCATCTAGTTTCTTTATTTCTATTAGTTTATTTATCTTAGTTTTATAGCTTTTGTCTTCAATACAGCTTTTGAGAGGTTTGCGATCTTTGACATATTGAACATTATCTGAGAATTTATACTTCGTATTAAAGATAAAAAATAAGAGATAAGATAAGATAAATTCGATTTATTGTTTTTTCTTCGAATACAATTTACAAAAAATGTTTAGAGAAATCTTTAAAGCATGGCTATACCGACTGCCCGATTGACATTTTTTTTATTATATTTCGTATTAGTTATTTCTAAAAAAAATGCTCGTCTTCTACGATTTCTGTTTTAGTACTGTTTGGTACTGCTGAAATTAATTTTAAGTCAACAATCTGGTATCTGTCTGGAATTTTAATTGCTAATACTAACATATCTGTACTGTATTTAAGTAATCCTATTTTTGCGTTTTTTATCTTATAGAAGTCCAGTCCTGTCTCAGTTATTTCTTCCGCCGTCAAAAGACTAGGGTGTACTAAACCGTGTTTAACTATGCTATATTATCAATTACTTGATTTATATGTTCTTCCAACATTCTCAATTTTACCAGCTGATCTAATTTTAGGTGTTGTAGGATAAATCTTCTTTCATTTTCTGTTAGTTCCACATATGATTTACTTAATTCTTTTCTATCTGATTCTATTGCGGCTTTAAGGTGGGATATGTTTTCATTCAAATGTGCATTGATTTCTATCCTGTCCATATAACGTTGACTTTTTCTCTTTTTGTCTTTTTCCTGGTTCTGTGGCTGTTTAGCAGAAAATGTCCCTGTTCAGAGGCGAAGACTCTCCGGCCGGAGCATTATTGTCCATTCGCTCTACATGACCCAACCATCTTAGTCGTTGTATTCGAACTCTTCTGACTAGGTCGATGTCGCTATATAGCTCGTACAGCTCCTGATTATATCTTCTTCTCCACTCTTCTCCACTCTCTACAACAGTGCGAGTTTTGCGATGCCTGTTATTGATAAAACTTTTATTACTATAAAATTAAATTTCTAATAAGTCATGATTCTGCAGCATATCCGCCATCACCTGAAAGATCAACTCATAAGAAACTTGTTCTTCAAGAACAAATGGAATGCATACATCTCTAAATCTTTTACGGTGGATTTTTAGCATTCGCTTTGCTGGCGTTCTGCTCTTCACTAGCAATATTTCCAAATCCGAATGTATACATTTTTAATTCATGAGTTTTTTTGTGTATAATTAATTTTCATAACAAATAATATTTAAATTATCCAAAATTTTGCACAAGTTTGACATAAATCAGCTGATCTCGAAAGTAAGAAAGTGAATATTCAGTAAGGCAGCTTTTTTCGAGTCCGTTCCTATTCTGAGATAACGTTTTTTTTCATATTCGTAGCGTAGGTCAATTTAACTATAATAATGATTAAAATGAAAACGACAGTTGAACTTGTAATATAATTCATTATGTAGTTTCAATAACTTAATATGTTCCGTATTACCAATATTTTTAAGTACATACAAATCTTCTTTAGTAAAATTGTAATTTATTTCATCCAAGTAATAAAATCTTTCTTTATATTTTATATTAGAGTTACTTATTGTATTGAACAATTCTTAATAACTATTAGATACTTTCCACTTAACTTAATTTTCCTGTCATCGCATTTATTTATTATCTCTTGGTCTTGCAAATTTTTACAAATTACAGAGCTATCATCTAGTTTCTTTATTTCTATTAGTTTATTTATCTTAGTTTTATAGCTTTTGTCTTCAATACAGCTTTTGAGAGGTTTGCGATCTTTGACATATTGAACATTATCTGAGAATTTATACTTCGTATTAAAGATAAAAAATAAGAGATAAGATAAGATAAATTCGATTTATTGTTTTTTCTTCGAATACAATTTACAAAAAATGTTTAGAGAAATCTTTAAAGCATGGCTATACCGACTGCCCGATTGACATTTTTTTTATTATATTTCGTATTAGTTATTTCTAAAAAAAATGCTCGTCTTCTACGATTTCTGTTTTAGTACTGTTTGGTACTGCTGAAATTAATTTTAAGTCAACAATCTGGTATCTGTCTGGAATTTTAATTGCTAATACTAACATATCTGTACTGTATTTAAGTAATCCTATTTTTGCGTTTTTTATCTTATAGAAGTCCAGTCCTGTCTCAGTTATTTCTTCCGCCGTCAAAAGACTAGGGTGTACTAAACCGTGTTTAACTATGCTATATTATCAATTACTTGATTTATATGTTCTTCCAACATTCTCAATTTTACCAGCTGATCTAATTTTAGGTGTTGTAGGATAAATCTTCTTTCATTTTCTGTTAGTTCCACATATGATTTACTTAATTCTTTTCTATCTGATTCTATTGCGGCTTTAAGGTGGGATATGTTTTCATTCAAATGTGCATTGATTTCTATCCTGTCCATATAACGTTGACTTTTTCTCTTTTTGTCTTTTTCCTGGTTCTGTGGCTGTTTAGCAGAAAATGTCCCTGTTCAGAGGCGAAGACTCTCCGGCCGGAGCATTATTGTCCATTCGCTCTACATGACCCAACCATCTTAGTCGTTGTATTCGAACTCTTCTGACTAGGTCGATGTCGCTATATAGCTCGTACAGCTCCTGATTATATCTTCTTCTCCACTCTTCTCCACTCTCTACAACAGTGCGAGTTTTGCGATGCCTGTTATTGATAAAACTTTTATTACTATAAAATTAAATTTCTAATAAGTCATGATTCTGCAGCATATCCGCCATCACCTGAAAGATCAACTCATAAGAAACTTGTTCTTCAAGAACAAATGGAATGCATACATCTCTAAATCTTTTACGGTGGATTTTTAGCATTCGCTTTGCTGGCGTTCTGCTCTTCACTAGCAATATTTCCAAATCCGAATGTATACATTTTTAATTCATGAGTTTTTTTGTGTATAATTAATTTTCATAACAAATAATATTTAAATTATCCAAAATTTTGCACAAGTTTGACATAAATCAGCTGATCTCGAAAGTAAGAAAGTGAATATTCAGTAAGGCAGCTTTTTTCGAGTCCGTTCCTATTCTGAGATAACGTTTTTTTTCATATTCGTAGCGTAGGTCAATTTAACTATAATAATGATTAAAATGAAAACGACAGTTGAACTTGTAATATAATTCATTATGTAGTTTCAATAACTTAATATGTTCCGTATTACCAATATTTTTAAGTACATACAAATCTTCTTTAGTAAAATTGTAATTTATTTCATCCAAGTAATAAAATCTTTCTTTATATTTTATATTAGAGTTACTTATTGTATTGAACAATTCTTAATAACTATTAGATACTTTCCACTTAACTTAATTTTCCTGTCATCGCATTTATTTATTATCTCTTGGTCTTGCAAATTTTTACAAATTACAGAGCTATCATCTAGTTTCTTTATTTCTATTAGTTTATTTATCTTAGTTTTATAGCTTTTGTCTTCAATACAGCTTTTGAGAGGTTTGCGATCTTTGACATATTGAACATTATCTGAGAATTTATACTTCGTATTAAAGATAAAAAATAAGAGATAAGATAAGATAAATTCGATTTATTGTTTTTTCTTCGAATACAATTTACAAAAAATGTTTAGAGAAATCTTTAAAGCATGGCTATACCGACTGCCCGATTGACATTTTTTTTATTATATTTCGTATTAGTTATTTCTAAAAAAAATGCTCGTCTTCTACGATTTCTGTTTTAGTACTGTTTGGTACTGCTGAAATTAATTTTAAGTCAACAATCTGGTATCTGTCTGGAATTTTAATTGCTAATACTAACATATCTGTACTGTATTTAAGTAATCCTATTTTTGCGTTTTTTATCTTATAGAAGTCCAGTCCTGTCTCAGTTATTTCTTCCGCCGTCAAAAGACTAGGGTGTACTAAACCGTGTTTAACTATGCTATATTATCAATTACTTGATTTATATGTTCTTCCAACATTCTCAATTTTACCAGCTGATCTAATTTTAGGTGTTGTAGGATAAATCTTCTTTCATTTTCTGTTAGTTCCACATATGATTTACTTAATTCTTTTCTATCTGATTCTATTGCGGCTTTAAGGTGGGATATGTTTTCATTCAAATGTGCATTGATTTCTATCCTGTCCATATAACGTTGACTTTTTCTCTTTTTGTCTTTTTCCTGGTTCTGTGGCTGTTTAGCAGAAAATGTCCCTGTTCAGAGGCGAAGACTCTCCGGCCGGAGCATTATTGTCCATTCGCTCTACATGACCCAACCATCTTAGTCGTTGTATTCGAACTCTTCTGACTAGGTCGATGTCGCTATATAGCTCGTACAGCTCCTGATTATATCTTCTTCTCCACTCTTCTCCACTCTCTACAACAGTGCGAGTTTTGCGATGCCTGTTATTGATAAAACTTTTATTACTATAAAATTAAATTTCTAATAAGTCATGATTCTGCAGCATATCCGCCATCACCTGAAAGATCAACTCATAAGAAACTTGTTCTTCAAGAACAAATGGAATGCATACATCTCTAAATCTTTTACGGTGGATTTTTAGCATTCGCTTTGCTGGCGTTCTGCTCTTCACTAGCAATATTTCCAAATCCGAATGTATACATTTTTAATTCATGAGTTTTTTTGTGTATAATTAATTTTCATAACAAATAATATTTAAATTATCCAAAATTTTGCACAAGTTTGACATAAATCAGCTGATCTCGAAAGTAAGAAAGTGAATATTCAGTAAGGCAGCTTTTTTCGAGTCCGTTCCTATTCTGAGATAACGTTTTTTTTCATATTCGTAGCGTAGGTCAATTTAACTATAATAATGATTAAAATGAAAACGACAGTTGAACTTGTAATATAATTCATTATGTAGTTTCAATAACTTAATATGTTCCGTATTACCAATATTTTTAAGTACATACAAATCTTCTTTAGTAAAATTGTAATTTATTTCATCCAAGTAATAAAATCTTTCTTTATATTTTATATTAGAGTTACTTATTGTATTGAACAATTCTTAATAACTATTAGATACTTTCCACTTAACTTAATTTTCCTGTCATCGCATTTATTTATTATCTCTTGGTCTTGCAAATTTTTACAAATTACAGAGCTATCATCTAGTTTCTTTATTTCTATTAGTTTATTTATCTTAGTTTTATAGCTTTTGTCTTCAATACAGCTTTTGAGAGGTTTGCGATCTTTGACATATTGAACATTATCTGAGAATTTATACTTCGTATTAAAGATAAAAAATAAGAGATAAGATAAGATAAATTCGATTTATTGTTTTTTCTTCGAATACAATTTACAAAAAATGTTTAGAGAAATCTTTAAAGCATGGCTATACCGACTGCCCGATTGACATTTTTTTTATTATATTTCGTATTAGTTATTTCTAAAAAAAATGCTCGTCTTCTACGATTTCTGTTTTAGTACTGTTTGGTACTGCTGAAATTAATTTTAAGTCAACAATCTGGTATCTGTCTGGAATTTTAATTGCTAATACTAACATATCTGTACTGTATTTAAGTAATCCTATTTTTGCGTTTTTTATCTTATAGAAGTCCAGTCCTGTCTCAGTTATTTCTTCCGCCGTCAAAAGACTAGGGTGTACTAAACCGTGTTTAACTATGCTATATTATCAATTACTTGATTTATATGTTCTTCCAACATTCTCAATTTTACCAGCTGATCTAATTTTAGGTGTTGTAGGATAAATCTTCTTTCATTTTCTGTTAGTTCCACATATGATTTACTTAATTCTTTTCTATCTGATTCTATTGCGGCTTTAAGGTGGGATATGTTTTCATTCAAATGTGCATTGATTTCTATCCTGTCCATATAACGTTGACTTTTTCTCTTTTTGTCTTTTTCCTGGTTCTGTGGCTGTTTAGCAGAAAATGTCCCTGTTCAGAGGCGAAGACTCTCCGGCCGGAGCATTATTGTCCATTCGCTCTACATGACCCAACCATCTTAGTCGTTGTATTCGAACTCTTCTGACTAGGTCGATGTCGCTATATAGCTCGTACAGCTCCTGATTATATCTTCTTCTCCACTCTTCGTCTATGCAGACGGGACCAAAAATCACCCGAAGTACTTTTCTCTCATAAAAACCGAGAGTGTCCTCATCCATTTTTGACATAGTCCATGCTTCTGCGCCGTAGAGGATGGGATGATCAAGGTCTTATATAGGGATACTTTAGTTGTTCGAGAGAGGGCTGTGCTACACAATTGCCTTCTTAGCCCAAAGAAGCAGCGATTGGCAAGAGTTAATCTTCGTTTGATCTCAGCGCTGGTGTCATTGTCTGAATTTATAGCGGATCCTAGGTAAACAAAGTCCTTAACTACCTCAAAGTTATATCTGGTGAGGGTGACGTTCTGTCCGAGGCGTCGGTGTTGTGTGTCCTTTTTTGTTGACAGCATATACTTTGTTTTGCCCTCATTAACCATTAAACCCATCTTAGCCGCTTCCGTCTTAATGCTCACAAAAGCACTACTGACATCACGCTTTGTTCTTCCGATTATGTCAATATCATCGGCATGTGCGAGCAGTTGCACGGACTTTTAAAAAATTGTGCCTCTGATGTTGGCGTGTGAGTTCTGCACAATTCTTTCAAGAACGATGTTGAAGAAATCGCATGACAGCGCGTCGCCCTGTTTGAATCCTTTTTTGGCATCAAAGGTCTCGGTGAGGTCTTTCCTGACCTTGATGGAGCAGCATTTTGTGCATTCTCCATCGTCATCCTGCACAATCGGATGAGTTTGGCAGGGATGTCAAAACTAGACATAGCTCTATATAACTCTTCTCTATAGATGCTGCCATAGGCGGCCTTAAAATCGATAAAAAGGTGGTGAGTATCGATTTGAAATTCCTGGGTTTTTTCTAAGATCTGCCGTAGTCTGAAAATTTGGTCGATAGTGGACTTTCCTGGCCTAAAACCACGCTGATCAATCAATCAGATTGCTGACAAAAGGTTTAAAGCGTTCACACAGAACAGCAGATAAGATCTTGTAGGCGACGTTGAGGAGACTTATTCCTCTATAGTTGGCGCAGTTTAGAGGGTCTCCTTTTTTGTGGATCGGACAAACAATGCTGAGGTTCCATTCATCGGGCATGCTTTCGTCCGACCATATTTTGCAAATGAGTTAGTGCATGCTCCTTACCAAGTCATCCCCCGCTGCTTTGAATAGCTCGGCTGTTAGGCCATCAGCTCCAGCAGCTTTATTGGATTTCAGCTTAGATATCGCTATCTTAACTTCATCCAGGTCGGGTGGACGGAAATGTTGATTATCATCGTCCAGATTGAATGGTTCATTCTGCCTGACAGCGGAATTTTGGTCATCGTCGCCGTTATACAGTCTGCAGAAGTGATCCTCAACATTGACTGCGATTCTGCTGTTAGTATTGTGAGTATTAAATGCACTGATATGGTGATCAGCAAATAAACGTGGTCTTTTAATGTTGATTGGATGCTCTCTATGAGCGCCGTGGCTTAAGTGGTTAGTACGTTGGACTACGGAGCGAGGGGTTCCAGGTTCTTTACGCGACCCCACCTCTCGCGAGCGTTTAACAAACATCCGAGAATAAAACTGTCATGAAAAAGCTTCTCAAATTGCCATTCGGACACGGCATTAAACAGTAGGCCCCTTCCATTCGTGTAAAGAATATAACACGCACAACACGAATGGTTGTGAGAAACTAGGCCCTGGGTCCCATGGACCTGTTGCGCCAAAAATTTGTATTTTTTTTATTTATTTGGATGTTCTCTATCTAATTTCGTGATTCTGTATCTCGGTTCATTTTTATAGTACTTTCTTTTATAGTTCTTGACGGGTATAATTTCTCTTAATTCTTTGTATTCTTCCCTGTTCTGATTTAATTTCTGAGTTCTTTTCTCCTTTTCTACCTGAACCTTTCTTACTACAGTGGCTATATCTGCATAGATTGCTTCTTCTAGAGACATTTGTAGTGTGGAATGATACCTATTATTATAATTACTAGCTGCTCTATGAAGTTTTTGAATTAAAGATAAATCTACATTTCTCATAGTACCTAATTTTTCTTGCAATGTAGAGTGAAATCTTTCTATATCGCTGTTACCTGTATGTATGTTAGGCTTTGTGAAGTGTAGTACAACTTCCTGCTCATGTAAGAATTCCTTAAAATTTTCTGCTTTAAACTCATTGTCGGTTATTATTTTGGTTGGTTTGCCGAATTTAGAGAAGTGCTCTACTACTCTACTCGTAATACCTCTATTTTTTTGCCCAGTAAGTTTTATTGGTTTTCGTTTGTATTTCGTTTCTAAGCATAGATTACAATTATTAATAATTTTTGTAATTTCTTTGACTAATTTTGGTTTTAGACTATGATATGTTTCTACTATTCCACTGTGCATATTTTCCTTTGTGTGATAGAATGAGATTTGTTTGTGAATTTCCTCTACATTTTTAAGTTCTCTTGCTCTTAGAGTCGCTTTTATGAATCTTATTAGTTTGTCGTGGTGAAACAATTCTATTAGTCACCCCAATTCTTCAACTCGTATACGGCACTCGGATCCGACCACAATCGCATTTAGTTATTATAAAGTCGTACTTTACGAACACACTCGTATGTAATTTTTGACAGGAGTCGTATGCATCGCAACGCACACGAGTCTCGTATTTGTGCGTTATTACGGTGTATTTTGTTGGTCGTATATTGGTCGGATTTGTGTCGTATTTCACTCGCATTCGAAGTTGGCTACAACTCAATTCTAAAGTTAAGTAAAATGGATAAGAAACAAATGTAAGTATATGTATTTTCACTTAATATATATAGATTTTCTAATTTTGTGTGTTTTTATTACAGGAAAGTGACGAATCGTAGCCAATTTGAAAGACTGGTTTCTGCCACGGAGCAAAACATTGATGTCCGTAGGGGTCATGGCAAGAGCGGTATTAACAAAACGGATACG
Source organism: Xylota sylvarum (assembly GCA_905220385.1). Classification (NCBI taxonomy): domain Eukaryota; kingdom Metazoa; phylum Arthropoda; class Insecta; order Diptera; family Syrphidae; genus Xylota; species Xylota sylvarum. Next base: position 42,045,010 of record LR999959.1, read on the forward strand.
AAGACTTCTTGGAGCACTCTTGCTATGACGTTAAATAGCCATGGTCCAAAATAGGTAGATCCATATGTACATATGTATGTATGTACATATATTTCGTGTACAATTACTACATTTTCAGGTTTGGAATGATCAGCAATATGCTGTTAAACAAAAGTTTCACGGATTGTTCTCCCAATTGCTGCCAAATTCTCAGCCGGCACCACTTCATCATCTTCTTCACTAAAAAAACAGCTCTATCGCATTCATAATATATAATAATCACCGAAAAATTTACTTCCGCTAACAAAAACACTACAAAACTTCTATGTATGTTGACATTTTCGTTTTATTCATTTCAATGGTTTGACATTTGCATAACTGCAATGATACGCGTTGTTTTTTTTTTCAAAGTGTCGTATGCATCGCATACGAATCGAGGAATAAGGATTTAATTTTGATGCGACTATAAATACGAAAGAAAATACGACTGAGCATTCGACTTGAAGAATTGGGGTGACTGACTGTTGAATTTTGTTGAACTCGTGGTACAATAGTTCGGCGTAAATTCCTATTAAACCTGGCTTTATGTATCTCCTTAGTAAATCTGTCCAGTATTCCTTATTTCTAGTCATATCGACAAATATTACTCTTCTACCTCTTGAATCGCTTTCCCCATAAATACAGTCTAAAATAAGTTGCTGACCATACAACGGCCTAAAATTTTTCGTCTGTAACTGAGTAATTCTTCTCATGATCGTTCAACGATAGTGGGGCGTAACATACCAGCTGACTATTCTGTATCAATACCGCTCCTATCGCGTATTTACTTGCGTCAGTAAATAGCTTGAACATTTTATTAAATTTAGGGAACTTCAATATAGGATGTTTGATTATATTTTTAGTTTTAATGCTTCGAATGCCTGGATTGGTCTTTCTTCCTTTTATCAAGTACTTAACCATTGGATTAGCAATCTTTGCGTAATCCTTTACAAATATCCTGTAGTATCCGACTACTCCCAGAAATCCCCTTAATCGTCTTTCGGTTTTCGGTAGACCAAATTTTTGGATACACTTTATCTTGTTTAGGTTTGGTTTCAAACCATCAGCTGTCAGAACATGCCCTAGGAATTCTTTTATGAAATGAAAAATGAATATTTATCAAACTGTAATTTCAGATTGTGCTCGAAAAGTTTCCGGAGAATTAGTTTTAACGAATTTATATGTTCACTTAAGCTTGTTGAGAAAACGAGAAAACATCCAGATACACGATTGGGTTGATCTTAATTGGGTAATATCCCTTCGCTAAATCTAGTGAAGTGAAATACTGGGTTCTTCCCAATTTGTCCAGAATACTGTCAATATTGGGTAGTGGATATTTGTCGTCTACCGTAATGTCATATAATTTTCTGTAATCTACACAGATTCTGAATTTTTGACGACCCGAATTATCCATTTTTTTCCCAACTACTACTATTGGTGATGCATACCTACTAGATTTTTTAATTAGGCCCTGTCTTTCCATTGACTGTATTTGCTGACTTACTTCCTACTTATGCACCTAGACATGAATCTATACAACTTAGCGTTAATTTGATGATCAGTTGTGGTTTTGATCTCGTGTGTTATAGATTCCGTATTGGTTAAATTAAATTTTCGAACTGGTTTAATAAGTTTTGTATTGGTTTTTTCTCCTCATTATTAAAAAAACTTAAATCTATATCTGTTTTGTCAGAAATGAGCTTGTAAGAGGCATTTATTATAAAAATCCAGAGTTTAGACAATTTTGTTTAGTATGTCCATGTCGATAAGGACATCGTATCATAGGACATTGCATCATAGTTGAATTCTTTTGGGATGTTTGTAATAATTCTGTCTACTTTCTCTGTTGTAACATTATCTATTGTTTGTAGTCTTAGTATGGCTTGCTCGATAATCTTACAATTCCTATTATCTCCGAGACCTAATTCGGAAAAAAACTAGGGTTCGATGTTATGGATAATTTTTTTTTTAAAGACCCACTGACGGCACTGCCGTCAAGCATTTCATCGCGAGGAGGGACTTCAGCCTTATATACTCGGCTCATTCAAGTTGGCTGCCTGCGTTTTGTTGTTGCTCCTGTCTTCGCTGCTCATCATCTGCCTGTTGAAGTTCTCTGGGGTTAAATCCTCGCCCAATTGGTTTACCAGCAGATGCCGTTCTACGTAATATCGTGGGCAGTGGAACATGATGTGTTCCGTATCCTCCACTACTTCCGTGCACGTTGGACAAAAGGGGTTGTCTTTGTGTCCAAATCTGTGCAGCTAGGCTTTAAAGCATCCATGGCCAGTAAGCATCTGGGTTAGGTAGAAATTCAGCTCCTCATGCTTCCTATTAATCCAGGCGTCTATATTGAGTGTCAATCTATGCGCCCACCTACCTTGGTGGTACTTCAGTACTACTTCGAATCGTTACTATTTTCGATGTCCTACTGACACGGTATTTCTGTTGCTCATTTTTGGCAAGAAGGTCTATTGGTAACCATGCCAGCCACTACACATGCCGCATCATAGGAAGTTGTTCGGAAGGCGCTGCATACTCTCAACGTATTACTTCTGTAGGCTGCCTCAGTCTTCTTTCTGTATGATTTTGTTTTCATGGCACCAGCCAATATTTGGGAGTACTCTTGCTAAGAGTAATCTCTTCTTATGTTTCGGTCCCCCGATATTTAGCATTATCCTTGATAGGGTAGCCGTTGCCTTTGCTGCCTTTTCAGCTGCATGTTGCAAGTGCTGCTTATAAGTTAGCCTTGCATCTATGGTAATGCCAAGGTACTTCAGCTCTGATTTGGAAGCTACGACATGATCGCCCACGGTTACTCTTAGTCTCCATGACTCGCCTGCTGCTAACGAGCGTTACTTCAGTCTTTTCTTCTGCAAGTTTTAAGCCTATGCATACTAGCCAGTCCTGGACCATCCCGATAACCTCATTGCAGTCATGCTCCAACTCCTCAAGGTGTTTGTTCACTACAACGGTTGCTATGTCATCGGCGAAGCCAATTATTTTCGAAGACCTCGGGGTTCCAAGTCTGAGGACGTCATCATACACTAGGTTCCGCAATAGCCGACCTAATACGGAGCCTTGAGGAACGCCGCCTATGACTTTATACTGCCTCGTTCCATCGTCGGTGTCGTAGAGCTGTATTCTGTTTCTAAAATAGTCCGTCATTATCTTCTGCAGGTATTCTGGTACTATCTTCGCTGTAAGTGCTCGCAAGATGTTTCTCCAGTTTGCGGTATTGCAGGCGTTCTTCACATCCAGCGTGATGATTGCGTAGTACTGTTTGCTCCCGCCCTTCGTCTTCCTTCTATGGCTTTTGTGGCAGTATTCACGACTTCGTCAATAGCGTCGATCGTATACCGTGTATTACGGAAATCATACTGGTGAGCTGCAAGGCCTCCCGCCTCTCCAACCTATCATTTATGATGCGCTCCAGTATTTTGCCCATGGTGTCCAACATGCATAGAGGCCTATACGATGAGGGATTCTGTGGTAGTTTATTACCTTTTGGTAGGAGGACCAGTCTTTGTTTCTTCCACTGGTCGGGGAATACTCCTTCTTTGAGGCAAGTGTTATACATATCTACGAAGATGTTTGGGCGCCAATTGATTGCTGCTTTTAAGACAATGTTGGGGATTCCATCGACACCAGGCGTCTTTTTGTCCTTGATTTTTGCGCAGACTTGCAGGACTTTTGCGGTGACGAGGGGTATTGGTAACACCCCCGTCGTATTTACCCTCTCGGTTTGTTCCTCCATTTCTTGTTGTTGTGGGAAGAGTACAGACACCACCCTTGGGCGGGTTTTCGGCCACCCTACAGCTTCATAATCACCACTTCGTAGGCCCCCACAGGTTTTAGTCGGCTTCGTTGCACAGTTCGATGAAGCTTCTCTTTTTACTGTCTTTAATTGCAGTTTTGAAATTTCTCCGGGCGGTTATGAATATCTCGTGGAGTTTTCCATGGCTGCTGTGTTCTCTGGAGCGCTGGTACAAACTGCGCGCCCTGTGGCACTCTGCACGTAGTCTGGTGATTTCGTCGTTCCACCAGTATACTGGTGGCCGCCGCGCGTTTGTTGTTTTCTGTTGCATGCATGCATCACAGGCGCCTGTCAATCCTCTTCTGAGCTGATTCGCCTTGTCGGCGGCTGGTCCACAAAGGGACATGTCTTCCATCATCAGCTGGTGTACTTCAACGTCCAGAGTGTGTGGTTTACATCCCCTTTTTCAGTGAGGCTGGGTCGTAGCTGGAACTTGATCGCCTGGTGGTCGCTATGCGTATACATAGTGCATATTTTCCAGGCAGCATTCCTTGCCAAACACGTGATCATAAAGGTGATGTCTATTATAGACCCTCTTCCGTTTTTGCTGAAAGTGAGCTCGCTCCCGGAATTCACGAGAACTATATCCAACGATGCGAATGCCTCCAGGACTGTTCTTCCTCTAGCATTTGTGGTACGTGAATCCCACTCTACCGCCCATGCAATAACGACGCGGTTTATTCCTCTTGCGGTGGTTGCGATGTTGTCAACTATTCGCTCGAATTGTTTTTGTGTGATGCTGGAAGGAGCGTAGCAGCTAAAGAAGTATATGCCATTCACTTTGGCCCACACGAAGCCTGCCTGGTGCGTCGTCATTTTCTCTTCGAATGCTCGTTGAGTATTGCGATATCCGCATCGTACTCTCGGACCGTCTGTGTAAGTAGGTCCTGAGCTACCTCGCAATTATATAGGTTAAGTTGGATAACCTTCATGTTCGCTTCTAAGAAGCGCTCAGCGCGAGCTGGAATGCAGGGCATCTTATACTTCCAGTACTGTGCTTGGCGCTATGTCCACTTCCTTTACAGAGCATACATTCCGGCTCTAAGGAGTAATCCTTTGGCTTGTGTCCCTTTCCACCGCATCTGCAGCAGTGTTCGGACCGATCTTCACTCTTGCAGTCCATTGTGCGGTGGTTTTCAGATCCGGTTTTTCTCTTAGTCGGCAATTTACCCACTGTTCTGTACAGTTTTTCCACTGGTGTTGGCATTTCCGGCGATCTGGAAACCACCGAACTTCTCCTAAATGGGTGTGCTACTCTCCTAAATGGGGTGAGCTCCCCTTCTCCTTGTAAATAATTTTTTTTTTACTTTTATTTAAATTTTCTGTGTTTTTTTTGTATTTTTTCTGGTGATTGATTTTTTTGTTATATCATCTCTCTTGAGTCCCCACTCAAAGCCGCTATCTCCGTCGCATGGTTGTCTATGCAGGGAGGCCATGCGAGGATTGACACAGGTCCTTATGGGTACCTGTGCCAGAGCCAGATTGGTGCTAATCAGTAATGTTACATCTGAACATACACCACCAACTTAACGGCGACGTGACGGAGAACGTACTTTGAGGCCTCCCAAGGTTTTAACGGGACGGGGCGGTTGCAACATTAGCCAGAGAGCCGTTTCAGTCATATTTCACTCAAGCTTACAAAGGTAACAGAATACTACCACCGTCAGCCTACAGCATTCAAATCCAATCGTTGGTCTGGTATACCGTAATTAAGACCTTACCGGGCTCGGTCTTAATATCTAACATGTAGATTTCATGTGCAGCACTTGGATTGCAGACTTTGTATTCGCGAGTTCCCCCGTTGATACTCCTTGGAGTAAGGGGCACCTATTTGCAGACGGCACCGACTCGTCCTGTCACAAAGAGTTCATAGGGTTTCTGAGACGTTTTCAACCTCGCCCTCCTTCCTTGCCGCTTTTGGTCGGGGACTGCTTATTTGTTATTACAGCTAACCTGATGTTACAGGCCATTCGGCGATTCGCCGCCTGCTGACCCCCACAGTAGCCTAAGCTCAGCCCTGTGAGGACATTAGAGATTTGTCCAATGGACATAGGTGTCGAGTGTTGAGCTGAGTTTCTAAGTTGTCCTGTAGGGTTAAAAGTTTGATAGTCCAAGTTTCGATTTCTATTGCTGTCATTATTGTAATAATGTTCGTTGTAGTTCTGTTTATGCTGTCCCATATGTCTGTACTGTCCTGATTGTCTGTACTGTCCTGACTATCATTTTCTAGGGTCGTTGTGTTTCCCTATCTGAGCTGAACCTAGTCTATTTTGTGTACTATAAATTTGTGAGCTATGTCGCCTGTTATTGTATTCGTAACTTGTCTGTCTATTTTGATAATTGTTTGAGTTATTATGTGGTTTGTTTGTTCCAAACTCCCTTGGAAAGTCTTTAATTCGATGAAGATCGAAGATATCTTTTATGTCCCTAGACAGATTACCTATGGCTAATTGTTTTATCCTATTTACAATTAATGTGTAAAAAGTATCTTTAGCTTCTTTTTGACTATTTTCATAAGTTGCAAAAGCATTTACATTTTTAATTACAACTTTTAACTTTGTATTGAGATCTGTTATAGAACTTACTTTCAGATACGTTATTTGCAATATCCTTGTAATTTAGTGAGGCTCTGAAGTGTTGCTTGCTCCCACGTTGCTGGTCTGTTGTATGGAAATAGCTACTTCGCCTGTCTGGTTATCTTGGTATTGTATATTGCCTGCCTTCAGGTTTTTCAGCTTCATTTATTGATCCGATGTGGTTTCCTATCACGTTCAGGAATTGTGTTAAAGTTGTACTATTTCCGTCAAATTCTTGGATATGTATATGATATTTCTTTCTGAATTCGCACGATGCGACTCTGTTCTTGTATTTAGTTGCGTACTGTTAAGGATTTGGTAATCTGTATCAAATGGTCGAAATTTTGCTGTTCCATTCAAGGAATGACTGGCCAAAATTTGAGGGTTTTGTCTTTGTTCCTAAAAGAAGAGAAGAGACCTATTCATTACCCAATATAAAGTACAGAAATCCAAGATCTGCCCGTTACTTTTATCCTACGGACACTTCTTTTGCAAATGGTATGTTTTTTAACAATTTTTCGAAAATTTAGTTAAAAAATATTGCAAATAGTTATTGCTTGTAAATCGATTGTTTCATTCGGTTTGCCAAAGTATTGTTGTCCAGCCTTATATCAAAATGTGTTTCCCCCTTTCAGGCATATTTCCTTTTTAACTTTCAATTCAATGAGTATACATATGTACAACTCCCTCCCTCAACCAACGGTTGAACAATAAGTTGCCACAGTTTTTATTGATCCATTTAATTAAAAATAAAGAATTGAACTAATTAGACTTTTTGTATTTAATAAATTTCAAACATAACACAAATTACTGCCATTGCAGTAATTTTTGGATTTCTTTTTACAATTTATTCTTAATTAATAATCTCTTTATCTTGGATCAACGGTCGAAATTTAAATTATTTTTGTCTTTTAACGGAGAATTCAAATTTAAATATTTAAATCTAACGAATTTTTTAAATCTTACATGAATTCATAAATCGGTTGTCATCGCCCGTCAAATTCACGCATAGTTGTTGTTTTAAAGGTGAATTGACCAAGTCAGAGGTGAAAGTGCCGGGAAAGTTTTATATCTCTTTGTTCAATGATTTCTGCCACAGTGTTGGGTTCCTTTTCGTCTCTCTTCCACGATTCATGTTAGACCGAAGGTGTCTCTGGATTTCTCCACAGTTCCTCTTTGGCTTTGATTCCGCTTGTCAACGTTAGCATCTGTTTTACAGAAATCTGATTTATCCTCTGGGTTTGTACCCAGTGACTCCCCAGGACTTCCCTTCTTCTGCTAGCTAGCGCCGGACATTGACACAATATATGTGTTACTGTCCCAACTTCCTCCAGGCATAGTTCACATGCGTCACCCTCCAGAAGACCCATCTTCTTTAGATGATACCCGAAATTTCCATGACCTGTAGATAACGCTACCACCCATTTTAGTGTTCTTTGCCCTAAGCTTCGGTGGCCAAAGGATGGTTATGCGGAATATATGGGAACACAAGCGATCTCACCTCTTACTCTACACGTCCGCGTTGGTGGCTACTGGGTGCCTAGTACCTCGGCTGGAGATTGGGTAACCAACCCCTTTGGAATGTCGTTGGGGGTAGTAAACGAAAGAGGGGGAGGAGTGTTTTCGCACTAAGGCACTTCCTCTTGATCTGGACGGCAGCGGACGAATTCTCCAGACGGAATCAACGGTGGCGCCCACAGTCCCAGTCAGGCTGAACTTTCTACTGTAATCACTATATGAGCTGCTCTGACTTATCCGGATCCCAGGTCTATAGGGATCTCCAACACTAAGCCAGGGTGTTGGAAAAGAGCTGATGACGGATGAGCCCTAAATGGGCCAACGGCAGCACTCATATCCCCGAAGTTTGTTACTGTCTCCGGAAAATTCCGGCCCCTCGTCCTAGGGGTATGAAAGGGAACTGGTCCTCCAGGTTGGGGGTTGTGCGTAGGGGTAACTTCCCAACCATGGAAAAACTACGTAGTTCCGAAACCCAAACGAGCCTCGGATACGAATGGACTCACTGTTGACGACCCCAGCAATCGAAATAAGGGCAACGACCTTCGGATCTGCACGTGGAATGTTCGGACCCTTAACAGACCGCGTGCAACCGGAGAATTAGCAGAGGCCCTAGGCTGCTATAAAGCAGACATCACTGGCATCCAGGAAGTGTGGTGGGATGGGACGTGCAAAAAAAGGATGAAAAACTGAGACATCTATTACGGTGATTGCTTTAGAGAGCAGAAACAGCGCTTATTCGGATGTGGATTTGTCATAAGCGGCAGACTTAGCCAAGAAGTCTAAGCTTTCGACACATGAGCTAACGACTTATGACAATCCGCATCAAGGCTAAATTCGCCAACATAAGCCTTATATGCGCTCATGTCCCCACAGAAGACAAGGACGACGCCAACAAAGAATGTTTCTACGAGCTCCTCGACAAAACATATGAGCAATGTCCTCAATATGACGTTAAAATCGTTCTGCGCGATTTTAACGCCAAGATAGGAAAGGAGGAAATCTTTAGTAGGACGATTGGTAAGCATAACCTCCACGACACCACTTCCGGAAACGGACTTAGGCTTATTGACTTCGCTGATCATCAAACGGTAAAACAAATTGATCATATTGCGATCGACGTAAGGCATGCCTCGAGTATTCTGGATGTCCGAACCTTCCGAGCAGCCAACTTCGACTCGGATCATTACCTTGTTGCAGCCACGGTACGAATGCGGATATCCCTAGCGTCACAACAAAGAAGAAATACTGTAAGAAGATATAAAGTTGAAAAGCTGCAATCGCATGAGACCGCCAGAACCTTTGCCGAACGCGTATCCCGAGATCTCGCTACGACTCCTATACCGCCAGCATCAAATGGCGAGGACCAATGGCAACGCTGCCAACATGCCATCAGAAGTGCCGCAACTGATGTGCTGGTTTCGCTCGACCACCACAAAGAAATCTATGGTTTGACGAAGAGTGCCGGCAAGCAAATGTATGTAGTTAAACAAAAGGCATACAAAGCGGTGCTGAAAAGAAGGACGAGAGCGGCTCGTGAGCTCTACGAGCAAAAGAGACGGGAAGAACATCGGCTTCTTCGAAAGAAGTTAAAAGAGCACGAGAAGCGTGCGATCGAAGATATTGAGAGTTAAATAATGTACGGAAGTTTTACCAACAGGTAAAAAGAACGTGTCAGGCCAACAAGACCCGTACAAAAACCTGTAGAGATGAAGAAGGAAACCTCGTGGTAGAGTCACAGTCGGTGGTGAGAATATGGAAAAATTTCTTCTGCAGACTGTATAACGGCGACGAAGACCAACATCCCGTTGTCAGGCAGAATGAACCATTCAACATAGACGATGATAGCCAAAACTTCCGTCCACCTCACCAAAACGAAGTAAGGATAGCAATATCCAAACTTAAGTCCAACAAGGCTGCTGGACCTGACGGCTTACCAGCCGAGCTGTTCAAAGCAGCTGGAAATAACCTGGTAGAGAGCATACACCAACTCATTTCTAAAATTTGGTCAGATGAATGTATGCCTAATGAATGGAATCTCAGCACCGTTTGCCTGGTCCACAAGAAAGGAGACACCCTAAACTGCGCCAATTACAGAGGTATCAGTCTGCCATATTATGTGAACGTCTGAAACCCTTCGTCAACAACTTGATTGGGCCCTATCAGTGTGGTTTCAGACCAGAAAAGTCCACAGTCGATCAAATTTTCACACTTCGGCAGATCCTGGGAAAAACTCAAGACATCCAAATCGATACCCACCATCTCTTCATCGATTTTAAGGCCGCATATGACAGCATTTATAGAGACGAATTATACAGAGCCATGTCTAGTTTTGACATCCCATCCAAACTCGTTCGCCTGTGCAGGATGACGATGGAGAACTCTCGCTGCTCCATCAAGATCGGTATCGAACTTACCGAGACCTTTGATGTCAAAAAATGATTTAGACAAGGTGACGCGCTGTCATGTGACTTCTTCAACATCATACTTGAAAGAATTGTGCGAAACTCACAAGCCAACACCGGAGGCACGATCTTTCAAAAGTCTGTGCAACTACTAGCTTACGCCGAGCGACATCGACCTAGTCAAAAAATTGCGCATCAGTCGTTTAAAATGGCTAGGACATGTAGAGCGGATGAACACAAATACTCCGGCCCGTAGAGTCTTTGAATCCAACCCGGAGGGACAACGCAGTAGAGAAAGACCTCGCATTCCTCGTTCCCTCGCCTTGTGGCGCACACAAGTTGAAGGGGACATAAACAAACTTGGGGTGCGCAACTGGAGGCAGTTAGCTAAGGACAGGGCTAACTGGAGATGCTTGTTAGTGGAGGCCCAGGTTGACCCCGAACTGTAGCGCCGCCTAAGTATGTAAGTAAGCCCTGTGAGTGGTGCCAATCGGCATTTTAATAGTCATTTTCGCCTGCCTGCAAACTTCTACGGTTGCTAATTAGGTGTTCTACCATCCCTTTGCCAATTGCGAGAGGTTGACCATGGCTTTGCTAGAGAATCCCTTTCCTTTTCGTTCCCCTCAGTTCATACGTGCCCTCTCATCCAGAGCAGCGTCATCTCATTTCGAGATGAGCACTCATTGAGCTTATGAACACATTCCAATGCCGGTGATGTATTGATATCTGTTTGCTCCATGCGTCTAATCACTGATTGATTGTCCAGTGCTATAATAATGTTTTTACCTGCAACCTGACCCTCTTCTAGGTGATCCAATGCGTGCAACAGGGCAATCATCTCGGCTTGATAGACTGTGGGCTTTTTCCAGTTCCAGTTCTTCTGAGAACATACCTACCCCCGCTTTGCCATCCCTTATGGACCCATCCGTAAAAATAATTATATCACCAATCTTCTTTTCCGGAAGTGTTCCATCCCCAATAAGAATTTTGTGACACCTTTCGGTAACGCGCATTCTCTTTATTCCATCCATCGGTATATTCGTTTTCACGAGATTCAGGATTTTCCTATAACCATAGATCGTACCGCGCCAGTGTCAATTGGCATCCCGGTGCAGACGAAGTGCTGTCGATGCCTCCGCTTTGTTAATAAATAAGTCTAGTAGCAGAATACCTAGGATCACTTCCATTGCACATGTTGGTGTCGTTCTTATTGCACCGGTAATCCCTAAACATGCCAAACGTTGGACCCTATCTAACTGCTTCTGTACAGTTTTCTGGGTGGCTTTTTGCCTTTCTGATATTCACCTTCACATTGAAGCTCCGATCCGAAAAGTGTCAAGGGCTAAAATTTCAGATCTCTCCCCTTCCACTTAGATCTGTGTTTTCCGCATTAATGGAGAGCCCTTGTTCCTGACACCACTCCACCACTCGCAGAGCATTTCTCATGGTATCTGCTGTGATGTTCATGAATTTACCTCTTGTCATTATTGCTATATCATCGGCATATCCCATAGTGTGGCTGTTGCAAATGGCAACTAAAAACGGTTTAAATCTAAATTTAAAAGCACTGTTTTCTCAATTTTTTTAATAATTTATTAATAAAGAATTTAAATATAAGTGAAATAAGTTAAATGAAATGAGCAGGAATACACTTTTAATTTGTTTTGTTGCCACCGTCGTGTTCTATCTGTTTCTGACGCCGCAGTTGTTCGGCTATGCAAGTTCAAGTTTTGTTTTCTTCTTCACGTTCAAGTCTCGTTCCATTTCGTTATCGATAGCGGTCATCCGCATGTTTGGACTCTTGAAATTGAGATGGCATGAAGAGAACTTCACCTTTTACTCCTAGGTGGCGGTCTTGATGTGGGCGGCATTGCCAACACTCCCCCCTGGTATGGCGGTCCCTGTGGTCGGCCTACTTTTTCTAAGGACATCGAGAACTGCTATCCTTACGGCTGGTCGTTCGTAGATACCAGTGCTCATTTGAACGATCACTTTCCGAACTTGTCCATCCTTACTGATAGTGGTGTCCAATATTCGACCTTTCGGCCATGTGTTGCGTGGGTAGGTATTGTCGACGATCATAACAACATCTCCGATTTCAATCTGCTTTACAGGTTCGTAACATTTACCTCTTCTGGTAATTGTTGGAAGGTATTATTTCAGCCATCGGTTCCAAAAGATGTTGGCATACTGCTGTGCTTTCATCCAGTTGTTTCTTAAAATAGCACCATCATCAGTCCGGACGCAGTCGGGTTTGCTTCCATCCGATGGTCTAAGTAGGAAGTGATTTGGAGTTAGGGTTTCGTCAGATTCGTATTCCAGCGGCACATACGTAAGCGGATGACAGTTGATGGTCTTCTCTACTTCCATCATCATACTATGTGGAAGTTCGTCGGATGGATTTCGAGTGGGCGTTATTTGCTTAAGGACCCTTTTGGTTGTTTGAACCATTCTCTCCCAACTACCTCCTCATCTCTATATGAGGCGATGATGGCGGGTTGAATATCCATTTGATTCCTGGACTGAAGAATTCTTCGGCAAGGTCCTTCTGACGTTGGTATGCTTCATTAAGTTCCCTATCTGCCCCGTGGAAGTTTGTTCCATTGTCGCTGTACAATTCAATTGGACTGCCACGCCTTGCTATAAAGCGCTTAATAGCTAAGATGCAGGAGTCGGATGAGAGACTATTGGCCAGCTCAATATGTACAGCTCTTGTTGTTAGGCACGTTATAAGCACTCCCCAGCGCTTTTCAACTCGTCTTCCTATAGCAACTGTCATTGGGCCAAAGTAGTCAATGCCTGAATATGAGAACGGTCTGCAGAACGTAGCAAGTCTTGCACTTGGTTGTGGACGTGCACTTTGGTTTTTGCACAGTTGACAGTTCCCAATTTCACAGCAACAGCAATTCTAATCTTAGGAATCCAGAATTTTTGACGAAGTTCATTAATGACGGTTTGGTGGTTTTGGTGATGATACCGATTATGGAAATGATGTATTATCAAGCGCGTAATGTGATGTCCTCTGGGCAATATAATTGGTCGCTTTACATCAAGTTCCACTGTTACTGCTGCATCTATTCGGCCACGAGCACGTAGTACTCAAAAATCCGTCCAGATATGGTGAATATTTAAAAATGTGACTACTCCTTTTTAGTACCTTCTGTTCACTTGGTAAATTCTGTTTGTTTTTCAGCATCTGCACTTCATCGACGTAGTCAGCAAACTGAGCTTGTCGATATAAATAATTTTCTGCACTCTGATATTCATCTTTCGACACATATCCCAAACTTCTAGCTACTCCCTTTTTTTTTAATTGAGATTATATATAAATAGTAAAACAAATACCTGAATTCGAAGTAGGCGCTGCCAGTTTGAAAATCGGTTGACATCGATGACACTTTCCATGATGTTTACTTACTTACTTAACGGACATCCGACCCGTAAAGAGTCTCTGCCTGAGACACGGCAGCCTTCCACTCTCTTCGATCTCGGGCACGCTGCTTCCAGTTGTCTAGACCAAGCGCTCTGGCATCCGCGATAGCTTGGTCCTTTAAACGGAGGTTCGGTCTTCCTTGTCGTCTAGCACCTGGGGGCTGTGATTCGAAGATCCTCTTTGTGGGAGCATTATTGTCCATTCGCTCGATGTGGCCGAGCCAGTGTAGTCGACGTGTTTTGGCTTTTTGGACTATATCCACATCATGGTACAGCTTATAGAGTTCGCGGTTGTATCTTCTCCTCCATTCGCCCTTCTCACATACGGGACCGAATATCCAACGAAGAATTTTTCTTTCGAAAGTGTTCAATATTTGCTCTGCTTTCCTGTTTATCGTCCAACACTCGACTCCATACAGCAGAACTGGCAGGATCAAAGTTTTGTAGAGCATACATTTCGTTTCCGAGCTAGGAGTTTTGACCCTTATTTGTTTCGCCAAACCGAAGTAGCAACGGTTTCCTAGGGTAAGTCTTTGTCGAATCTCCACTAAGTTGTCATTCGTGGAGTTGATGTTTTCTCCGAGGTAGGTAAACTCCTTAACCACTTCGAAGTTGCTGTTACCAACAGTGACGTTCTGTCCTAGGTGGTGGACAGATGCTTCTTTGTTTGTTGACAACATATACTTGGTTTTGTCCTCATTTACTTCAAAGCCAACTTGTTTCGCCTGTTCTTCAATTGCCGTAAAAGCCTCTAACACGGCGCGCTGGGAGCGACCGATGATGTCAATATCGTCTGCATATCCCAGCAGTTGGACAGATTTGTTGAAGATAGTGCCTTCCGTGTTTACACCTGCCCTGCGCACTATCTGTTCTAGCACAAGATTGAAGAAGTCACATGATAGCGCATCTCCTTGACGAAATCCGGTGCATGTTTGGAATAGTTCGGTGAGTCTCGACTTGAAATTCGTTGGTCTTTTCCAGGATTTGCCTTAGTGTGAAAATTTGGTCGATCGTCTATCTGCCGGGCCGGAAGCCACACTGGTACGTGCCGATTAGTGTGCTGCAGAAAGGCTTCAGACGTTCACACAGTACGTTGGATAGGATCTTATGGGAGGCAGGGATATGCCTCGGTAGTTCTTACAAGACATAGGATCACCTTTCTTGAAGATGGGACATATAGAGCTGATAGTCCAGTCATCGGGCACGACTTCATCCACCCATACTTGGTTGATGATTTGGTGCATGCACCCTACCAAAACATCACCTCCATGTTTGAAAAGCTCTGCTGGTAGACTATCAGAGCCGGCGGCCTTGTTGATCTTCAGCTTTTTGATAGCTGAGCCGACCTCTTCAAAACTGTGAAGGGGTATGGATTCTTCATTGACTGCATGCGGGTTCTCTTCTTGCCCTATCACTCTCATTCATTGATGTTTGTTGTTTCTAAAATTTCTGCTACTCGAAAGGCGACGTATTGCCGGTAGTTTCGGTGGTCGGACTGGATCGAACATAGCACCGTCCTGGAGTCTGACCAAAATTGTGTGCGACAGAATCGGATGGAGTGATTCTCGATGATGCTTGATGCCAACCTGGTCCCCAATCTCGCTGCTTCCAGCTCCAAGCGTGGAATCGAAGTTAACTTCAGTGGTGCTACTCGTGCCTTGGCTGCGACTAATCTACACTCCACCTTCTGTCCTTGAGGTGCTCTGATGTAAGCCTCTGCTGCAAAGGCTTTTTCGCTAGCGTCAACAAATATATGAAGCTCAGTGGAAACATCTTCGCAAAACTCCATCTGGTGAAGGTAACATCGCGGAATTTGTATTTTTTCGATTTAGTTCAGCAGCTGGACCCATTGACGCCATCCATCAAAATGTTCGTCCGATACTGGATCATCCCATCCTATTGCGGTCATCCAGATGTCTTGAAGTAGGATTTTAATCCGGATGAGAAAGTGCGCTATCAGTCCTAGAGGATCGAAGATGGTCATTAATACACGCAACACTTCTCTCTTTGTTGGTTTTCGGTTCGTCAGCAAAACTTCGTCAGCAAAACTTGGCAGCGTTGCGTGTCACAGCGTATTCGAAACAGTCTGATGAAGTACACCAAAGCATTCCAAGAACCTTGTCCGCCTTTAATTCAGGACTGATGATCATGTTCCGTTTTTGGTTGTCTGGATTTTCACCAAGCTCTTCAATGACTTTGGATGAGTTTGAAATCCCTTTACCTATTTCAAACCCCCCACGCTGATGGATAAGTTTTACCTCGTAAAACTTGCATAACGTAAGTATCTGGCTCATCCTGCAGGTTGTCCTGACTCCACAGAAAGCGTTGCGCATGCTGATCTTCCTTTTTAATAAGCACTTGATGATACATTTTGCGGATGTCACCACAAATTGCAATGTGCCTTTCTTTGAACCGGAACAAAACGCCAAGCATTGATGACAGCTGATCAGGTCCTTTAAGTAAAACAGAATTTAATGATATTCCGTTTACCTTTGCAGCAGCATCCCAGACGATTCTTATCTTGCCAGGTTTGTTTGGATTCAGAACAGGAAAAATCGGCAAATACCAGGTACGATGGTGACTCTGCTGTAGTTCAGCTTTCGGATGTATCCCTTAGATAAGTAATCGGCTATTTGAGTTTGCAGATTTCTTCTTAATTCAGCATCTCGTTTCAGTTTATTTTGAAGACATTGATGACGTCGTACAGCCATAGGGAAGCTGTTTGGAAGGTTCACCTCATCATACTTCCATAACAAGGATGTTTCAAACCGGTCACCTATGCGGACGGTTTCGGTGTCGAGTAGTTGACCAGCTCGTTGGTCATCCTTTGACATCATCGACAAGGTTGATTTGGCGGAAACACCCAAGCTATCCAACGAGAAATATTCCTTCAGCATGTTGTTTAGTTGAGTGTCCTGCTGACATTTGCAATGATGAAGGCTGTGGAATATATGAATATTAACTGAAGATTGATTTTCATACCGATAGGGGTCATAGAGATTCCAGCCGATGCGTGTCTTTGTAGCTATACGTTCTTTGGGCGCACCTTCTCGGAATTCAGTGGTACACCCAAGCTCCAGTTGTCAAGACCAATTAAAATTCGTGGAGTCGCATTCTTGTAGGATTCAATCCGGATTCCTTTCAGGTAGGGATGATGTGAACTGAGACAATCTTGAAGTTCTCCTCCACACGATGTGTATCTCCTGTCCACTTCAAATATAGTGTGTTCGGTTGTCCTTCAGGGTTAGCGAAGATCCTTCATCAAGAAATGCATACACTTTCACTGTTCCGGTTTTACCATGGATGTATATTGGTAATATCCGAAATAGCACTGATGTTGTTTCGTTACAGTGAGTGTTGCATTGCTACATCTTTGTTGACGTTATGCAGCAAACGGTGATGTCTAAACCACATTGGAAACTTACTCTGCATCGGGATCTGAGATGTGAAGAAAGGCACGTTCGACACAGGCTGTGCTTTTTAACTGCATTCCACTTATCGGTGAGTCTCAGGTGGCAGAACTGTTTGAAATTTTCAACCCTATTGCAGTTCTGTTTGCAGATACAGCATGTTATCTTCTTTGGGATGGTTTTTTCTTCATGAAGGTTAATGTGACTTCTCTCATTGCTGTATTTCTTTTCCCCTCTAGATCCGTGATGCGAAGTGGTGAAAGTAACGCTGTTGATGGTGTTCGCTAGTTTCATCAGCCAATTGCCGGACATCGTCAAGTTGACATCCGGAATGTTGTATTTGAAAGTTGCCCAATCCAACTTGATTGATGGTGGAAGCTTTTCGGTAAGCTCTTGTAGCAGTATCGAATTGTAAAGATGAGCAAACAAGTTGCATGCTTCCATTGTTGAACACATGTTGTCTACTGCTAAAGCAAATGAAACGATGGATTCCAATTTGTCTGCTTTTGGATTTGGCTCAACACGCACTTTTTGTAACAGCGACTGTACTACATGTTCGGGCCGACCATATAGCATCCTCAGTGTTTCGATGATCTGCGGCACATTCACTGGTAGCAGCAATCTGCTGCGTACGGCTTCGACGGCATTACCTTTAAGGCACTTCTGAAGGCGCATCAGATTTTCGACATCTGTGAATCCACAGGCCGATGTAGTTCCTTCGTAGCCACTGATGAATATAGGCCAGTCATCGGGTCGCCCACTAAAGAAGGGCAAATCCTTTGACAGAGAATGTCTGGCAGCCAGCTTTTTTTTTTTTTTTTGTGGTTGCGCCAATGGATGTGGTAATCTTCTAAAGATACTAATAGCCCGGGCTACCAGCATGCACGATTCACAGACCCGAATTGCTCGATGCCAGGAATGCGCCTACGTACTAATCCACACCCAGCACTCTTCTACCACTCTCCCCGCGGGACTGCCGGTAGGTATTACTTCACGGGGCTGGTTAGCAACTTATGCTATTCCACCTGGCCTGCCACAGTGCTACAAATGTTGCCCTTTCTTCTGCTTTTACTCTCCTGGTAACGCCGGTCTCTTGTCGGTTCGTGTTTCGCCTAAGGTAAACCCTTTGCAGTTCGTTGGCGAGGATGTCGATAGGACCACACCCGCTATAACACAGGCTGCTTCGTCCGAAATTGTCCGGAAACCGCATATTGTGCATAAGAGCTCCCGCCCACACCGGAGCAGCGTACAGAAGTATTGAGCTTACCACTCTGGAAAGCAGAATCCTCCTCGCGTATCCAGGTCCGCCGATGTTTGGAAGCATACCGGAAAGCGCTGTTTGCATCTTCGACGCCTTGTTACTGCAGTACTCGACGTGGGTTTTAAAGTTAAGCCGATTGTCGAGCATTACACCCAAGTAGTTTAAAGCCTCTTTAGACTTAATTGATTGGCTCCCAACCCGGAAGTTATTAAGACAGCCTCCGTCTTGTGGTCAGCTAGTTCTAGCTCGGCAGACTCTAGCCAATTTTTGATCCTGGCAATCGCTTCATCTGTGGTGGACTCTACCTCGTGGATGTGCTTAGCTATGGTAACTACAGCGATATCGTCAGCAAAGCCGATAACCTTAACTCCTTGTGGCAGCGTTAATCGCAGAACTCCGTCATACATTATGTTCCACAGGAGGGGTCCAAGGACAGACCCTTTAGGGACTCCCGCGGAAACATTGTAGTATTTAAAGCCGTCATCCGTCTGGTACCTCAGCTTCCTATTAGTGAAGTAGTGTATCCATTCTGGTCAGAGATCTCCTAATGCAGGACCAGTTCGCGGAATTAAAGGCATTTTTAACGTCGAACGTTACAACTGCGCAGTATTTCTTTGTGCCCCCTCGCCATCTTTTTCCCAGTATCGCTTCAGCAGCTGTATCTACTACCTCTTTTATGGCATCGACGGTAGAACGCGATTTTCTAAAGCCGTACTGGTGGTCAGACAAAGCTCCTCTATCCTCTGCCACGGCCATTAGTCTTCCGTATATGATACGTTCTAGAATCTTTCCAGTTGTATCTAGCAGACATACAGATGTTGGAGTTTCCATGGCTCAGGGAAGAAACCCTCCTGGAGGCACATTTGCATCGTTGTTATAAACAGATCAGGTCTCCTTTTGACGACTGCTTTGATCGCTATATTTGGGATGCCGTCGGGTCCGGGTGCCTTGTTGTCGCCTATCTTCTTGCATGCTTCGTGCAGTTCCTTCGGCGTGATTGGTGGGATTTGGTCCATGCTGGTCTCCGTCATGATGGTGCACAGAGTAGATGATATACGGGGAAATAGATGCTCTACTATCGTTCGCAACATTGTTGGGCAGGATATTTGTGGGGAACTACTGCCCCTTAGCTTCTTCATCACCATTCTATATGCCATCCCCCAGGGGTCTAGCTCTGCTTCGTTGCAGAGTTGTTTAAAGCATCTTGCTTTGCTCTCTTTGATGGCCTTTTCAAGGTCGCGTCTCGCCGACCTGAAGGTATCCAGACGTTCTTGGAACTCTGGTCTTCCCCTGGAACGCTGAGATCTGCGTCGGGCCTGTAGGCATTTTGCCCTGAGCGTTTTGATCTCATCGTTCCACCAGTAGCAAGGTTCACCCCTTCTGCTAGCTAGTCTCCTGGGCATCGCTGCATCGCATGCTGTCGTAATTGTTTGGGTCAGTTGATGCGATAAGTTGTCCGCTGATCCGTGGCTGGTTAAAAAGTCGGCATTCAACATTTCCTCGAACGTCTCTTTATCGAAGGATGTATCTTTCCACTTCGGCCCTGTTGATTTGGGGCACTGTCTGGACTTCTTTTTACCAACATTGAGTATAATCGCTTGGTGGTCACTGTGTGTATATTCCTCGCTGACTCGCCATTTTGTTTTACGCAGGAGTGAATTGCTCATGAAGGTAATGTCTATGATAGACCCTTTGCCTGCTTTGCGAAATGTGTTTTTGGTACCGTTGTTTGCCAGGCTTACCTCGATTGATGCGAACGCCTAGAGGAGAGCTCTGTCCCTTCTGTCCGTAGTCCTACTACCCAATCTTTATTCCAAGCGTTGAAATCATATCCTAGCAGTGACGAAGAAGTTCGCTGGACCCCCGATATATTGCAGAGCGTGGTTTCCACAGGTCCATATCGCTACCTTCTTTGAATTGTCGTCTATCCAGCGACATCCATCCAGAGGTTTGTATGGTTCGCTAATAAGGGCAATGTCAACTCTTTGTTCCCTCGTCATTTGTGCCAGCAAGTCCTGCTCGGCTGCGCAATGGTTAAGGTTTATCTGCACAACCTTCATCATGACTTACTGGTAAGAACTTTCTTGAATACCGGACATTTGGCACTACCGGCCACATGTCCAGCGTTGTTTGGGTTGTCCGTTTTGCACCAGAAACAGTTCTTGGCTATGTGACCTTCCTCTCCGAATCTTCTGCACTGCTTGGAACGATCATGTTCGCTCTTGCAGTTACGTGCCGTGTGGCCAAAGCATTTCGTTAGCGCTACGCGCACCCGAATACGGCAATTTATCCATCCAATCTTAATTTTGCCCGATTGCAACATTTTGTTTGCGCTGTCTGCCGGCAGCCCAATCGTCGCGACTTATGTGCCTCCATAGGCCTTCCTTAAGTTAAGGACGTCTGCTTCGCAAACACCGTTCAATTGGTACTGGGCTATAATTACATCGCAGATATCCTTCTTGGTGGTGACCTCATCAATGTCCTTGATTTCCAACGTCATTCGGTGCGTTAGCATTCGAACTTCCACATCATTCCCAAGGGTTTCACCGATTATACCCTTAAACTGTTCGGTTTTCCCACCTGTCTCGTTGAGTTGGAAAAGCAGGTCACCTTTCTGGGTCCGTCGAATATTTGTCACCGACTCACCGAGATTGCCGAGTTTAGGATCTGCTTTAACTCTTCGGAGTATCCGCATAGGATAGGTCACCTTTCGCTGCCACCACGATTGCATCGGGTCGGGTTTTCTCCTTCGTAGGCCCATTTTGCTTCTTGGGCTCTTTCTTCTTCCTAGTCACCTTTGACCAAGCGCTGTTGTCGATGTTACTATTTTCGACTTGCTTGACGTTCACTGCATTGCCAGTCTTTTGGAGTGTGGCTCTCGCAGGTTTTTCACCTTTGCCATCGTTTTGAAGATTGGCTTTGTTGTACTTTTGTACCCTCAATTGCTGGCGGTTTTTGGCGTCGTTTCGGACCTGGGCTTTCTACATTAGGTTCCGGTCTTCTTTTCGAGTCCACTACCGTCTTCAACCAAGGAGATGTCTGTGAGGCGTTGTTCTTCCGAATAACCTCCTTAGCCTTGTCATCATGCATCTCTATAGCCAAAAGCTCGTATAGCGCCTAAATGCTCTCGATGGCGTCTCTCATCGGTTGTTGGATAGAGCGTCTTTTACCATCCTCCACCATTTCCACTAGGATTTTTATTTGCTCTCCCAGTTTGTGGAAGACGGACGGTTGTGTGGTTGGATAAGGGTCCGGTCCGGAGGCCACGTTTCACTCGTCACTCCTTCGGGGCGTTGGTGCTTGCGCAACCTCTGCATCCTCGAACTCCTCTGAAAGGCGCTGGTTGTATTCAACTCCTCATTAACTTCTGTTGTTTTATTAATTTTGTTTGTAATCATTGCTTTTGGGTCCCCACTCAGAGCCGTTATCAATGTTCGGATGTGTAGTCACCAAAGGATTATGGTTATGCAAGCAGTGAGGCCATGCAAGGGTTGACACAAGCCCTTATGGGGTCTTGTGTCAGAGCCAGATCGGTGCTAAACAGAAATGATACATCTGTACCTACACCACCAACTTAATGGCGACGAAACATTGAGCGTTCTTTGAGTCCTGCCAGGGTTTTAACGGGACGGGGGCGTTTGTAGCATTAGCCTGAAAGCCATTTCAACCGGATTTCACTCCTGCCTACCGAGGTAACAGAATACTACAAACGTCAGCCCTCATAACTTGTCAGTTCCGAATCATTTTCCAGTATACCATAATTAAGACCTTACTGGGCTCAGTCTTAATGATCTGCTTATTTTGTGTATTATTATATACATATGTATATATGTTGATTTATTAGGTGCTGCACGTTGTGGCGGGTTTCTCTGGAACTCGCCAATTACTCCTTCTGTGTCCCACGATTACTACCGTCGCGTGCATCTGCTAATGCTTTCTCCTCACTCAAACGTTGTAGTTGAAGCTTTAATCTTCTGGAACGGGTTGATGACGCACTCTTCGATATGGTTTTCGAATGCGTTGATAAATTGTCCTCTGGAGGCGTGCAGTCTTGACACAACCAATCATGTTGCTGTACCTCTTCTGTGACATGAACGCATTGGAAATGATACCATAGTGCGCATTTATCGCATTGAACCATTTCCTCTGTGTCTATGTTTGCACAAAGTTCTTCTTTGTTCTTCTACGCGGTAACTTTGACGTCTCATCCTTTGATGCCATCGTATTAGATTCAATAAAAGTTACGAGAAACTTATGCAAACACAAATTTAAAGAATTGTTGCAAATGGCATCTAAAAGCGGTTTAAATCTAAATCTAAAAGCACTGTTTTCTCAAATTTTAATAATTTATTAATGTATTAAAGAATTTAAATATAAATGAAATAAGTTAAATGAAATGCGCAGGAATACGCTTTTAATTTGTTTTGTTGCCACCGTCGTGTTCTATCTGTTTCTGACGCCGCAGTTGTTCGGCTATACAAGTTCAAATTTTGTTTTATTCTTCACGTTCAAGTCTCGTTCCATTTCGTTATCGATAGCGGTCATCCCCATGTTTGGACTCTTGAAATCGAGATGGCATGAAGGGAACTTCACCTTTTACTCCTAGGTGGCGTTCTTGATGTGGGCGTCTTCTCAGGAGATAGTTTACAGTTATATTCCACAGAGTATGTGACAAAACTTCTCCCTGCGGGCAACCTCTGCTAGCGTGTTTCTGTAGACCTACCACCTCTGTATGAATGTACTATTCAAAGGACACGCTTTCAGCGCCGTGCTCTCCACATGGCACACCACAATTCTTTCCATTGCTTTCAACAGGAATGATGTTAGGCCGACCGGTTTGAAAGACTTCGCTTCGGTGTAGTCCTTTTTTCTCGGTTTTTTTCTGCATTAAAGCTGGGAACATACCAGCCGGTCCTGAGATCTTGTAAGGGGAAAACGTTTTTATCGCCACACTGACCGCTTCCAGCGTTACTACCCGATCGGCTTCTGCTATTCATCCTGTTTGCTACTTGTTTCCTCAGAGCCCAGGGGTGATCTGATTTAAGGCTTCCGGGAAAGAGTATTTCCATGAGGACCTCATTTGTACGATCCAGTGTCTCAACAATCTCCCCCGTTCTATCACGAATGAGTCTGGATCCCTCGAGAGAATTTTTTGAAGTCTATTGACCTCAGCTGTGCTTATTACTATTTACGTCGTCGCAGAGTTGCTTTTAACTCTTCTTTGCATTATACTCATCCCATGATTCAGGATCATCCTTTCTCATGGCATGATTAAAGGTTTTTCTCACCTCTTTCTTTAGAATTTCTAGTTCCCCACACCACCAAGGCGTGGGTTCCTTCTACCAAAGTAGGTGTACACGCCTCTTGGTATGCATTTTCAACAGCTGATTGTAAATGCTTCAACTGCGACTCTATATCCCAAGTGGTTTTCGGAATTTTCGTAACACTTCCTGGTATTTTACTTTGTCCATGTTGATCTTTTTTCCTTTTCGATCCGTATCGCACATCAAATGATCGTCTTGCATCCGCAATGGTCGGTTCTTTTCCTCTGTTGACAATAGCAAGCTCTTTGCACACTACAAACTCGAATAAAGCTTCTCCTCTGTAGTAATCGTTGGTTCTTCCCCTCACTGTACTGTGTGCATTAGCATCGCAACCAATCACCAGATCTTCGCTCCTATCCCAAGGTTACTTCCCTTACACCTACATTATGTCTCCGGCATTGACAGGAAGAGAGCCAAGTGCCTCTAAAAGAGCACCTCTGAAGGTACTCAAGTGAGCAGCATCCAGTCCCCCCTCCCTTCCCAAGTCGGCAACACCCATTAGAATGTCGCTTGCCGCCGCCTGACTATAGGTTCTACCCTTGTCGACTTCGACATGCTCGCTCCTAGCCTAAGTAGTGTTGCTATCTTCCCCGTAGCTTGCTCCTTTCGCATAACCTTGCTCGGTCCAGGTCGCGCCGCTTTCGAGGATGTTTGCGGTTTAGGTTGACTGATCTTCTTTTTCCTGCTTTCTCCATCAGTCTTTCCACTTTCATGTGGTCTTGGTTGATTAACCTTCCCGGAAACAGGCTGTTCGTCACCTTTTCCACTCTCCGCCTCCATCACCTTGGCTTTAGCTGAAGCTAAGGTCTCAGTATCATTTCTGAACAGTTTCCTAGGTCTTGCCTCTTCTCGGGTGGTTTCGGTCTATGTTAAACTAGTAATCCTATCAGTCAATTCATTGTCTGATATGTCGCTATTGCCCGAGGCAGACTTTGCCAATGACAATTTCTATATCCTTCTCGCCCTTTTCATCTTTTGCTTAAGCTGCTTTCCAACCTGAATCAGGGTCTGCACCGTCATCTTTGGGTTCGGCTTCCACAACGTCAATTAATCCCGCCTCATTACGCT
The DNA here is from genome assembly GCA_905220385.1 of Xylota sylvarum. Classification (NCBI taxonomy): domain Eukaryota; kingdom Metazoa; phylum Arthropoda; class Insecta; order Diptera; family Syrphidae; genus Xylota; species Xylota sylvarum. The sequence goes on from LR999959.1 coordinate 42,069,833, forward strand.
TACGGATCATCTGCAGGACGCCCTCTCTAAGCTCTCTAAGGATCTAAACGGGACCCTCTGGTGTTCACGAATACGGCCAAGTACTAGGCAGTTTAATTATGCTGGAAATCCAACATCCTGGAGCGACAGCGGCTATGCACTGCTGTAAAAAAAAGCAATTGGGGATTAAGTCTCGAATTGCATATTGGCTTTATCAGGCCTATACTTACATATGGCGTTACGTGGATTGCGCGTGGATTGACGTCTGGTGGATTGCGCTGAGTAAAGTCATTCACTACAACTACCTTAACCTAAAGAACTGAATACTTCTACATTAGTGGAGCCTTGAGGACCACTCCAACTGCGGCTATGGACATATGTATGTTAACGCATGATATCTATTGCAAACAAGTGGCAGCAATATAAATAAACTGGAAGACATCCCAAAAGATTCTGATTATACCCTCCCCCAGCTTCTATTCGACAAAAATTTCGAAACATACATATTTATATGCCCTCCAGGATAGACTGGGTGTAATTTAATTTAGGGGATCCGTTTACTTCTATACAAACGATTCCAAAACGGAAACAGGAGTGGAGGGGAGGTGGTTTTTCCTAAGATCTGAAATGTAAGATATCCGTCCGCCTTTCGCGGAAATCATGGCGATAAAGGAGGCCCTGTCGTGGCTAAGGTACAATGTGGTATCCGAGAGGGATATCAAAATCTTTACCGATAGTTAAGCCGTATGAGACGTACATATATCATTCGACAACTATATGTCCTTTCCAATGCCAACCCTGTAGTCGCGTTAGCTAGCTTGTTTCTCACATTTTATTTACTGACTCCTGATCCATCTACCCGCAGCAACACACGCATTCCCAGTTGTCATTATTAAAGAGCTTCAAGTACATATAAATAATCAATCATCTTTTCGTATTTGTCCCCAACTACATAACGCAAACCTTGTACTTGAGCAGCTAAACAAGAGGCATACAATGCATCGCTGCGTAGAAGGACGAGTGCTGCTCATGAGCTTTACGAGCAGAAGAGACGGGAGACATTAGCTTCTTCAAAAGAAAAAGAGCAGAAAAAGCGCTTTATCGAGTTATTGAGAGATTATATTCCAGGAACAATGTACGGGAGTTTTTCAAGTTAGACGATGGCAATGGTAGCTCAAACGTCCACCTGACCAAAACGAGGTGAGATTAGTAATATCCAAGCATAAGCCCATAAACCTGGCGGCTTATCACCCGAGCTATTCAAAGAAACTGGAAATGACCTGGTAGGAAGCATACATCGACTATACGATTTGGTCAGACGAGTATATGCCTGCTGAATGAAATCTCAGCATCGCTTGCCCGATGCACAAGAGAGGAGACCCCTTCAATTGTGCCAATTACAGAGGTGTTAGTCACCTATACATCCCGTAAGAGATCTTAATATCTAATATCCTTTGTCACAACCTGATTGGCCCCTATCAGTGTGGTTTCAGATCAGGAAAGTCGACAATCGTAATAATTTTCACAATTAGGCAGCATATGCTGGATAAATCTCAAGAAGTCTAAAGCGATACTCACCATCTTTTCTTTGATGTTCAGGCAGATTTGGACAGAACGTCACAGTCGTCAGCTATAACTTTCAAATAGTAAATGACTGCATCTACATCGTTTCTGCTATCAATCCTGATAATAACACCTCAGCAGAAGTAAAATGCAAAATAATTTCTGCCAATCGCTGTTTCTTTGGGCTAATAGAGCAATTGAGTAGTAAAACCCTATCCCGAATAACTAAGGATATTTTACAGAAGATCTTAATCATTCCAACCCTACTATATGTCGCGTAATCATGGACAATGGAAATCAGATGAAGATTTTAAGAGATTTTGTACTGCTTTTTTTTTAAAACTTTATCCTCCTAGCTTAAAATTAAAAATTAAAAAGACGGATATGGCTCAATCGATTTCGCTATTGATACTGAGTGCAAATATACATACATATGTACATACTTTGCTGGGTCTATCTCGATTATTTCTCTGTGTTACAAAGGGTAAAACAAGGGAGGAAGTTCTCATCTTAAGGAAAGGTAACCGAAAGGTCCTTATGGACACTAAGGGTAGCTTAACTTCCAATTCAAAAATTAGTAAAAGCAACAAGAATCAAGAACCAAAGGAATATATAATCCGATATTAGCAAAATTTACAGGAAAATATTAAAATATAGCACCGCACTTTTTATATGCAGGGCGTCATTCATATTGTTACTACCGCTCAAATGAAAGATAGAATTTTCTTACCAAATGGTCTCTGCGGATTAGTAACCAGTACACGTGCAAAACTATAACTAAACATTCTATGTGAATGTCCCGTCATTCCTCGTTTCAGGTTCAGCGATATTTCTAAAAATTCAGCAAAATACATCCTTAGACTTCGTACAACTTGAATTTCTCCCGCTAATTAATTAAATTCTTTATTCTAGGGTTTAATACAAAAAATCTATTCAGATCATTTTAAAACTCATCCCCACTACGCATAATATAAGCATCATTGCGATTGAATTAACAATTCTGCAATGCCGTAATTTCATATTTTCTAGTTGCTTCCATCTCTGGTCAAACAAACCAATGTTTGCAGAAATCTAAGTAAATCATAAATGCATTGTTTCTATTTCGTCTTGTTTTTCAATATTCAAAAATATATTTATAAAAACATTTAACAAAATGTTACAGTTATATAGTGTTCAAAAAAACTTTGTAACAAATAATATTAAAAATTATTACTTACCAGTATTATAAAGGTAGGAGTATTTTCTTTAAACAATTGTACTTTTTAGCCATTTCAAAAGTATCTTATACTTTATGCTCTAAACATTTTTTTAATGCATAATCTTAAATCCATCACACATGTGTAGAAGGCATTCATTTAATTTCTAATGATTTACATCACCATATAGCTACTAAAACAATTAATTTTTAGATAAATATAAAAACCATTTAAACAAAAAATATTAACTTTTTCAATACTCGGTACTCTTTTACGTAAATGAATTTGTGTTATTTGGAAGAAACATGATATTTGTGTTTTGTTTCGATTCTGACATTTTAACTATAATATAATATATACGTCCATAACTTCCATTTATAATCTCTTTTCGATTGCTTCTTAAATAGTTTTAAAGCGACTGCAGAAAATGTATACTTTTGAAGTTATCCTGTTTCAACCAAACACCACAAAAATAATTTGATTAAAGGAAGAAGTTTATCCAGCATACGGTCTAAATTTCAATTTCAATTTCAATTTCAGGTTACTATTTTAGTTTTAAACTAGACCATAACGTGATTAAACGGATTTAGATTAGTCAAATCATTGATACACAATTCACACTTTTAGAACCATTTTCACAGTTCATATAACAATGTCAAGTTTGTTTGAAATCCTTTCTGGGAAAGTTTTGAATATTTCATACAAACAAATTGTCTTTCGAAATAATTCACATTCCTTCACAGCTTTATGCTTTTCCAAATGGTAGAAATCGAAGCGACACAATATCTTAAATTAACTCAGTTAAATGAAGTATATACATAATAAAAATTTATAAATGTTTCCTTTACACTAACAAGAATATAATGAAAATCCAGATAAGAAATATAGACGCCTTCCTGTACATACATAGTACATAGACAACGAAAATAAAAACATATAGAAAAGCTACGATCCGTCTGGAATGTATTATTTTGATACCATATCCCTTTTCTTTTCCATCAGCTCTAACAAAGTGGGCGTGGCATGCTGCATTTTTTTTATTGAATTACTACGATAATTTCAAACGTTTTTTACTGAAAACACCCCCAAAAAGTGGGCGTAGCTAAAGATAATGTGTGGGTGAACTGTAGACAATTTGAATATCAAAATATTTGATACTAATAAAATTTTTCGGTTTCATATAATTTAGTGAAGTTATGTAAAGTGGGAGGATTTCAAACATTTTTACACCTGTACTGCTAAAAAGCCCAGATATGAAATTTCATCCCGAATACGAATACGAATTTTTGGCGCGACAGGTCCATGGGATCCAGGCCCAGCTTCTCACAACCACTCGTGCTGTGCGTGTTGGAAGGATCCGAACGGCAGTTTTTTTTTTGTTTTGATAAGCTTTTTCATGACAGTTTTACTCTTGGATGTTTGTCAGACGCTCGCGAGAGGTGTGGCCGTGAAAGAAATTTTAGGTGTTGTTTGGGGATTGAACCTGGAACCCCTCATTCCGTAGTCCAACGCACTAACCACGGCGCCCATTTCATCCCCCTAACTAAAAATTTACGACCCAAAAAATGCTAACATACGGACGGACGGACATGGCTAAATCTTTTTTGCTATTGATCTGATCACAAATACATATACTTTTACAAACTACATACATATGTATGTATCAAACGTAACAACCCCATAGGAACCCCATATATTTATCTAACATTAAAATACTACCGGCTTTTTAGAGAAGTGTGGTAAGTACTGATGAGACTGGTTGTTCTTTGGATCGCAATTATGGCCGAACATTTTATTACACCGATTTAAAAACAAGACCCAAACAACCCGTGGCGCAACTTACAAGGCATTCAAAAGAAGGTAAAATTGTGACATGGAAAAAAAACAATATGACGCTTTCACATTATTTAGACATACTATATAATGTTGCACTGATGAGCGATCCTCTTACATGATAATGCACGAACACACGTGGGCCGGAACATCAAAAAGTTTAAAAATGGCCTCCTTAAAGCTCTGACCTTAAATGACGTCCGCAAAGCCCTGACTTAAAATCTAAAATTCTACAAGATCTGCAGATAAAACATGGAAAGACTTTTCAACATTTCATAGGCTCAATGCCAACACGCCTCGGTGTTAGAGCAATGCGTTTAATGTAAAAATAATTCCCATTTTTGGCTTTCAGAAGTGTAAGCAGAAGTAAATTACACTTGTGCAAATAATAATTTTGTCTCTTTTCTTTCCGCGGTTTTAGCCTGTACTCTATGAAATTTGATTTTGTTTTTAAACTTACCGTTCCAAGAGGTTGTAAAATAATAGTAATAAACAAGAACATAAATGATATCCTGCATTTTTCAAAAGTCGTACCACTTTAGTAAAGTAATATGGTATAAGAATGGTGGCAACATTATAGTGGTAATGTGATCGACTAAATTTGTCTAGTTACAAAATGACAGCTAGAAATTCCGATTGAGTAATTGAATACGACCATTGAAAAAAATAATTGTAATAATTGAAATCAAATTGAATCCAAAGTTACTATACAAAAAATAGTCCTTTTTCATCACTTCCTTATCTTCCCACCTCTTAGGCATATTTATTAGAACAAATATGAAAATAAGTCGCAAATCGAAATAATAGACCAATATACAAAATACGGACATACATACATACATACAATAACCATAAATTAGCCACAAAATCGTTCATTCGGAAAACGACGAAACGACGATAGATGAATCATAACTCATATACATATGTACATAAATAGGTATTAGTTCATCTAACTGTACCAATCACATCGCGTAAAATTAAAAAAAAAACAATGTGCTCATACAAAATATGTATGTATATCCTACTTTTAATCTTTGCATACAAAATAAACTTTTGACAACAGACCCACGAAGATCCCGAGGTCTAATTTCTGTTTCTTCTTACGAAATATATCTTTTTTTGATTTTTGCACAAAAATTAAACCTTTAACAAAAGGCTCATGAGGTTTTCAAAGTCTTTTACTTTGCCAACGAATAAAAGTCTGCCTTATACCTGGTATTTGCGCTGCATATTTCATATAATATAGAATTACATAAAATATTTCTCTTTTGAATCTAATCGCATTTTTCGACTAAGTCTATTGGGCGGGACTTATTTTGTTTTTAAAATAATCCGATTGCAAATAGAGAAAATATAATATGGAATATAGCAGGGTGTAAACTAAATAGAGTTGTAAAATACATCAGGATTCAATTCTCATCAGGTGAAATTAACATATACTGATAGTGGTATTTGAAAAGGCGAGTTCAATATCTTTGCGGAAGTGATTGTTTTATTGTTAAATGTATTGTTTAACGCTTTCATTAAAAATTTGTAGCTCGATTTTTGAAATAAAAGTAATCAGTGGGACGATTTAAATAACACATAAATAGTTAATTTTATAGTGAATATATAAAATTCATATTAGTGGATTGTGTAAAGAAACTTAAGGGATATATTTTGAAATGTTACTGTTTAATGCAAAATAGGTGTTATTTTCAGATCACGTTAGTTTAGCGTGTAGCACAAAGAGCAATCAACTGGGGATACGTATATATGTTTAAATACTTACATATGAATAAAGACTGAACTAAAGTAAATTCGTAAATTAAACTTAACTAAGTATAAATCAAATTTTTGCGCCGCAATCTATCATGAAACATCTACTTTCAATTATTTATTTTAACAGTGAGTCATGTTTTTAATTTGTTTAAATACAGTTACCTTAAAAGTTGAGTTTAATAGATAGTTTAAGTTTCATGATTGTTTCATGAATTTGCAGAAAATCAACTATGTACTTAAAACATAATAATTATAGAATTGATTAGGGATTCTAAAGATTAAGACTCCATATCATGACTTATGTATAGTAAATATCAAAAAATTACTCCCTTCTTTTGTACAATCCTTAAATTAAATCCCAACATTCAATTCAATAAGTTGGATGTTTTTTAATATTAATTAATAAAAAAACAAGATTTATTCTGTTAAACGAAACCAGACTACTAAAAATATTATAACCGTTCTATTTTGAGCTGTAGAACACTTTTTTCGTTGATGTACATACATACAGATGTGCATACATGTAATTTCGAAATTCATAAATAAACATTTATTATTACCTATCATTGTGCATAGTTATTGTAGATATATTTGGTACAATACTATAGAAAATTTGATAAGTTCTACCCGGCATCATATTTTCAACTTTTTTTTATCGTAGAATGGATTCGAAGAACAGAATAAGTAGATGCTTGGTAAAAGAACATTCGGAATGGGACATATAAATAAGAATCAGATATCTGTACATTTGGAAAAATAAATTAGCTGAATCTTAGAGCCCATTTATAAATGCAAGTTTTGTAAAGCAAACGCAATCCAAAGCAGGAAAAGCTGCGAAAATGCAAGTTTAAATCTCCTGCAAAGCAATACAATTCCGACAACTGCACGATTGCGCTCAAATAGCTCAGCTACATTTATGAATTCTGAACATTCAGTGATGTCAATTCATGGGTTTGTAAATTCTCTGCTTAGCACATTTTGCGTAATATTGCATTTATGAATGGGCCCTGTACACACAGAATACCTTTTCGCTTAGACTTGGACAGAACACCACTATGCATAAAATCGCAATTTGTAAATTTCGTCCAAATCATTATTCTTTTCATTTCTAGTAAGTCTTGTAAAATATACATTTATTGAAAAGTGGACTTTTCCAAAACTAAATTTAGATATTACATAAGTATATGCACTACATTTTAAGGCCAATCTATGTAGAAAAAACCTGCTTACCGGACTACTATTAATAATAATACAAAAGAAAATTCGGTATAATCTCAGGTATACATTTATCCAGAGCATTTTACCTTAGTCCGAAATACGCAAACCGGCGGATAGTATTGAGTTTTTGGAGTTCAGAAATGTCCACAAAACCAATACTTGCTGTACAATGTATTGACGATCATTGACATTTTAGGAAACCTTAATATTAGTCCCTCTAAGAATAAAATCTGCAACCATTTAGTACTGCAGATTTCGTCGGCTATAAGTACATACAAGAGCTACGTGAATTGTATTTTCTGAAACGATTGTGGTATGGATAAAGATTTAACTATTTATTTTGCACTATAACTATTATAAAGTTGTATACAACACATTTAAATAGAATAGTGTAAATACAACCATTCATTTGGAAGGTCTCGGAGAAGAATCTCGAAAATTCTTCCAAACTTGTTTCTTTGATCACTGTTTGGCAAGCAGTGATCAAAATCATACATGAAATGTATACATTTCTTTTCTTTTTTTAACATTGACATATATACTGCCAAAGAAGGCTACAAATGGGGAAAAAGAGAATTAAATTGATAAATTCCCACCGCATGTATACTTTTAAATGCACATACCTACGTATTCATTTTAAAAAGGCATACTATGTAAATTTGTGTTTAGACGGACTAAGATTCTCTTGTAATATATTTTGTCTCGATCATACTTGATATGGTTTTAGCAATTGGGATCATATTTTTCATTGCGTTATTGTAAATAAAAGTGCAACTTATTATATTTAAGGAAAATACATGACATTCGAGTTATAAAAGTACAATCATACATGAATTTTTTAAACTTTTTAAATCAATGATTAACAGTTAAATTGAAATTTATAACAGTAACAGTTGAGATATTAACTGTAAGATACATAAAATATGTGTATGAATTTGAGGGAAATGTTGTAAACATTCCTTTGATTTAGAATCCCTTGCTATAACCACATAAAGTATTAATACGTTTTAAAGTGTTCCCAAACTATTGATTTCTTTTTCCAAAATCAGTCAGAAGAGAAATAATACTGAACTGCTTAATGGTTAAAAAATAATCCATAATAGATACATACGAGATCAAATACTGCCTAGAAAAAAATGTTATACTAAAATTTTATAGGATATCCTGCTTAGATTATAAAATAAATATATATGTAGAGTATAATATTGTTTATCACAGATTTATCACAGAAAATTTATAACTAATAGTTTACTTGCAAATAATCACACATTCCTTAGCGCGGGTGCTACAGGTTATAATATTGAAATGTTAAACGAATCGGCTTTTTCCATATGTGCTCATAATCTCATTTTACTCGTAAAAGTAAAATAGAAAAAAATTATAATAATAAAAAGGGTTTTTTTTTTGTCACAGACTTTCTGTTTGTTGAAAAAGATCAAGTATGTATACAAAAATTTATAAAAAAATATAAATCACAAAATTAAATAAATTAATAAATAAATTATTACTAATTACAATTTTTATTTCGTTCGTGATCAACAGTGATCTTTCTTCTTGTTTTTTTTTTCATTTCCTCCTTAACAAATAAAACAAAAAAAAAAGGAAAAAGAATGGAATGAGTTTTGTGTACACAAATATACAAAATATGAAATATAAGGCGAAGATCATAGCTGAAGGAACAATTTGTTTCTCAGAAATGAGCAAGGAAAATGAGATTCAGTAATTCTAGAATACCAACGAATTGTACATACATAGTAGGCTGAGACTTATTTTTTTTTTGCTGTTTAAAAACTATTTCTATATAGAAAACGGTTTGTAATATTAGTTTATAAGTACATACAAAAGGGCGGTTTCGATTCGTACAAATGCAAAGGCAGTGTGTGTGATCAGTACTCGTTTAACATAAAATTTTAAAAATATAAACAAAATAAGAAGTAAAAGTAAAGAAAATATTTTCACAAATAAGACAATACAATTGTTGTTTTTGTTTTTTTTTTTTTTGTTGGAATAAACATTTTAATATATATTTTATTTTAAGAAATTCAATACATTCTTCTTATGTGGTGTTGATGATGGTGTTCGAGTCGCTCTTTTGCTCTATTTGATGTGATTTGCTGGCTGCTTGCATTTTAAATTCTTTATTTATTTGGAGTACCCACCCAATTGTTTTGGGTAGCGTTTTTTGTGTTTTTTTTCTTCTCTTTTATGAATGACTTGTAAGTAGTTGAAGAACTCCGAGATTTCTGAAGAATGCAGCCACGTTGAAATATGTTTTTTTTTTTTTAGAATTACATTTGATATAATAACTCCCTTACAGTACAAACTTCCTGCCACTGCGTCTGGTTGTGCATGGGCATTTTGTTCACTTTTAAATAATCTTAATAGGGGTTCCATTGGAAAAAGTAAAATTGGAAAATTAATGCTTGATGTTGTGTTAAATGAAATACTCATTCAGTTTTGCAGGTTTAGTGACGAGAACGATGCTCCTCCCGGCGGTCGCGCTCGCGTTCACGGTCACGATCGCGATCACGATCACGTTCACGTTCACGGTCACGATCTCTGTCACGATCGGATGATCGATATCTCTCTTCGTAGTAGCTGCGTTTAGATGGAGGGTCACTGACTGCCTCTACTACGGCCTCTGGTGATTTTCGTGGTCTTGCTGATCTGCTAGAACTAGAAATTAATTTCGTGCGTTCAAGTAAATAATAATTCAACTGAAATATCAGTCAATAAGTTTAGTTGTCACCTACCTATCATCTCTATAGTGATCTGGAGCTGCACGCTCGCGTTCTCTGCTTCGCGATCGTTCGCGATAACTTCTAAAATTAAAAATACACAAGTCAGTTAACATTGTTTTTTGTTTTTTTTGCATATATGTTGAGACATACGCAGCTTCACGGTCTCTTTCTCTTTCTCTCTCCCTGGACCTTTCCCGGTAGCGTGAAGAAGATCTCTCCCGTCTGGGCCTTGATCTATGAGTCCGTTCCCTGGACCGAGATCTCTCTCTTCTATTGTAGCTTTTTGTTTCGATGCCGTGGAGAGTGTCCTGAAGAGAACTGATCAAGATTTTACAACGTTCATCATGGGCAACCTTGGATTGCTTAATAAGCGAGATAGCCGTGACTAGTGTTTCAATCGCACTAGAATACTCGCCTGCAGCAGCATCTGAGACCGCTCTAGAATCGAAGAATAGACGAAAATCAATAAATAACCTGCATATAGAAAAGTCAATAACATACCTTGCTATGGCTGAACTACTAACTGTCCGGTTTCTTCCCATAATCTCCTCGAATTCCACCTCACTTAGCTGTGGCACGATTGCCTGTTCGGGGAAGGGTCCTGCTGGTTTGGCTTGTGGACCTGGCCATGGACCTCTAGGAGTTCCTTGTTGAGCAAAATGTGGAGGCCCCTGATGTGGCATTGCCATTCCTGGTTGAGGCCCAGGAGGACCATGTGGTCCTCCCATTGGGGGTCCTCCAGCATGTTGTGGTGGTCCCCCACCTTGATTGAAGAATGCAGGATTGACGTGTGGTGCTGGTCCTCCATGTGGTGGACCTCCAGGTCCACCCATTTGTGGCGGTGGTGGTCCACGTGGTGGCCCTTGCATATGGGGAGGACCCTGTGGAGGTCCAGGTGGTCCTTGTGGTGGAAAACCACCATGCATTGGTGGTCTACTCCAATCTGGTCGGGGCCCACGTGGTGGCATTCCTCCAGGAGGTCCCTGGAACTGTGCGGCACAAAAAAATACATGCATACATAAATACATTAAATTGGTCTTATTTAGACTACGCAAAAGAAATTAAGATCAAAGTTTAGAGGACGACAAACCGAATTAGGACTAAAATAACATCAGGTTAGTATATGTTCACTGTTTCTATTGGTTCCACATAGGACTGCAGTTACAGCAGTTACTAACCAATGCAGATTAAACAAAATATCATGACGAGTAATAATGTTGGATATATCCTATTGATCCGGTGTGAAAGTTATCAAAAAAGAACTACAGTTATGCCCATTTACTGTTGATACGAAGTTTGTTCGAAGCGTTCATTTTCATTTTCGAACATTTAATGTGAAATCATGTGTTAAGGTACACTAAGCCAAACAATTTTTATAAGGAAAAGGAGTTTTTAGTTTTTTAGTTTCTAAGTACAAAATGGCATACAATTCAATCCTCAAATTACGAAGTTTTCCCGTATTATTTGAGAATGTTAAAGTAGCTGCTTACACATACTTCTCCTAAGTTTACTAATAAACGGATCTTTCGAAGTGGTCCATGCGCTTATGATTCTTAAGTTTACATTTTCCTATGAATTTGATACCTTCTGTGACAAATACATACATACATATGTACATATGTGTACTCCTGAGTATATACATATGTACCTATGTACATATATTTATGTATATGTAGTATGTACATAGGTATGTACATACTAGTGGCCAAATAAACGTTACCATTTTCATCGTTAGCGATTTTTTCAAATTATAGCTTTAACTCATAATATATACTTTATATAATGAATCAATGAAGGTTAATTAACTGATTACTTAAAAAGTAAAGCCTCCCCATCCCATACAACTAAGTGGGAACTTATTCTGAGAAACAATACAGCGTTGCTTCAAGTCTTCATTCACTCTTCGCCGTACATAGTAGATACCATCTGAATGATTTTACCCTTTTTCAATCGCCCGAGTCTTATTTTAATAGTGTTTTGCAAATCTCAGGCGGAAAGCACAAATTTTTGTTGGTAATGTAGGCTTTTTTCGATGACATCGTCCATAAAGCCACATTTTGTCATTTTGTGCAGTCATCTCCGAACGAAAATTAAATCCATGTTGATCGCCAATTTCTTGGCTAATTTCGCGTGTTTGCATGCTTGGTAATTTATTTATTCCAACTTGCATTAAAACGCAAAAAAGACATTTGTAGCGAACAAACTTATGTACCCTTATAGAGCACATTTGTAAAAACAGTAGTGTATATATAAAGGTCTGAAAAAGAACTCAGATTTAGTGTTCTTTAGCTATATCAGCCTGTTCTTCTGCCTAGAGTACGTCACACTTTACTTTTAGTTAAGCTAAATCGTTTGGTTTCCACTCTTCAATGATGATGTGGTTTTCTAATTATTTGAGTAATAGAAGACAATTAGTATACGTCGATAGTTTTACATCTCGCGTAATAGAAGTAACTTCTGGCGTCCCACAAGGTAGTCATTTTGGGTTGGGTTTCCACTCTTCAATGTTGATGTGGTTTTCTAATTATTTGAGTAATAGAAAACAATTAGTAAAGGTCGATAGTCTTACATCTCGCGTAATAGAAGTAACTTCTGGCGTCCCAGAAGGTAGTCATTTGGGCCCGCTACTGTTCATTTTGTTTTTAAATGATATTCATGAAATATTTGATTTTTGTGAGGTTTTAACGTTTGCGGACGACTTAAAGTTATTTACACGCATAACGAATATATCTGACTGTATTCGTTTTCAGTCGGATATACATAAGTTATCAGAATGGTGTAAAACATAATGCGTTAGAGCTTAATATTTCTAAATGAAAGATCTTTACAGCGCACCGTATTACAGTGCCGCTTTTTCATGATTATTTTATTAACGATCTTATACTTTTTCGTGTTGATGAAGTCAAGGATCTAGGGGTTATATTTGGCACTAAATTGCCAAAACTACGCGAATTAAATTATGATTACGCCATAGCTAAGTCTAACTCTCTGTTAGGATTTCTTAAACATAATAGCAAAGACTTCCGAGATGTTTACAGTCTTAAAACTGTCTACTGCTCTTTGGTCAGGTCTTATTTAGAATATTCGTCCATTATTTGGGATTCCCCATATGGTATTCAAGAACTTAAGATTCGAAAGGGTTCAAAAGAATTTCACGAGATACGCTATCCGTAAATTAAGTATGTTTGACGAACTTCCTAATTATGATGAAAGGTGCAAATTGATTGGAATGCAAATTTTAAGTTTCAGGCGAAAGACAACTTCAATCATGTTTATCCGCGACATTATAAATTATCGCATAAATACACCAGAATTAGTTTTCTCATAAATATATATACTCCCCAAAGATCTCATCGGGTGAGAAATTTATTTTTTGATAGAAGGCATAGAACAAATTATGGTAGCAGCGAGACTATTACTACGAAATAGTTGCAACGAAATTGATTTTAGCTTATCTCGATTGGAATTTAAAAAATTGTGTTTATTCATTGATTTTTAATTAATAATATTATTGTTTATTAAAGTAATCTATGAGATGCAAAATCGGTAGATGATCCTTAGTCGCGCAACAAACATCTGTTGTGTAAAGCGATACTGAGAGTATGCACTGAGATAATGTAGTGGCACAGAACACTACTTCTGTTCTGTGATGGATAAAAAAAAATATTTAGCTAAATTATTATGTACAAAAGCTTAGTAACATTTATTTGGCCACTGGTGTATACATGCTTTCTAATACTGTGCTTAGCTGGTACCTACCTAATTTATTATATGTTCTCCTTTGTTTAATCATTTCGCTAATTATGATTAAAAGGTTCCCCTTGATAACGCACTATGGTGTTTTGAAGCCCACAGCTTAATTGTTGTCCATTTATTGCCAATTTGTCTGATTATAGGATTCGACATACAAGACCCTAGTAATAAAAATTAACTGACTACCATTATATACAGCTAAAGCCTATTGGTCTAATCTCCCATCCCGTGTGTTACAATTCAGAAGAATTGTATATCCAGGATTATTACACTATACATATATATTTTGAGTGGTCCAAGTGCGACAGTTCCACCATTTCTAACTTGGGCGGATCGAATGGTGATATCCTGTTTTTTCTGGTGAAGAGAAATTGTTTCGTTGTTGCCATTTTACTGTAATAGTGGCGCCTAGCTTCTTAAATCATCGATAAACACACTAACTAACATTAAAGATATGACTCCGTCTGGAGAGTACCTGGAGTAGCTAGTGTTTTTTTTTAATAAACTGTGTCCTAATCCCAAATTAATATTTTTAATTATAAAACGCTACATGAAGGATCATTGTTTATTATTATAGATGCATTTTTGTACCTCAAGGTTTAGTTTTAGGTGCATTACTATTTTTAATTTATGTCAATAAAATGCGTAATATGATATGATTCTATTTCACTTAGTAAAAGTTCATTGCAGATAAAAGCAGGTTGAGTGAAAAAGTGAAAATAATTCTATTAACATGAAAAATAAAATGAAAAAACCAAAGTTGAAAAAATAACTGTAAAAAAATAAAATTTAAGTGTTCGTGATATAGCGCGAAAGTGGGTACACCAAGTCATCAGGCTGAATTCATTAACAAAATTCGAAAAGGGACGGGTCCCAGCAGCAACACCATCACCGCTGAAGATTGTCATTTTAAAAGAATAAGTGATCGATTAAAAAGCAATAAAAACATATGCTCAGACATTTACCCAATTGCTCTTTTTTGCAATAAAAGGATACAATTTGAAATTGTGTCTATTAAAGTCCTTTTTTCGGTAATTGATTTATTGTTTTATGAATCTGATAAGTATTGCAACAAATAATCGTCTGCCAAAGATGGATTTTGATTATCTTTAAAACCTCCAAAATGATTCTACTAAATTAGTTTTTTTACCTTGTCTAGATTTCTATTATTACTCTACGGAGTTAAAGTGTTAGTCAAACATGAATAAACCAGCTGCAAAAATAAACAATCTCTCGGGAAAATTTATAATTTGTTATCAAAAATGAATCGTAAGCATTTAACTTTAGTAGAAAAAACTGAAGTTTTAAAGGAGTTGTCTGCAGGTTAGAAGTTTTTGCAATGATCCATTCGAATTTTACAAAAAATAAAAACAAAATTCAAGGTGTTTTGGGTAAAAAAAAAAAATTCACAGTATAAACTTGTTGGCTACCTTTACCATAGAATGTCTTAAAATGTACACGCTCGGTAATGTGAACAATCGCTAGTAGGAACAGAACTGGTTTTTATTAGTTCACTCTATCACGAGTCTACGGTAATGTTAAAGTTAATCAAGACTTAAAGGAGTTAAATAAATGGTTTCAAATTAATAAGCTAATTTTAAATGTAAGCAAAACAAAACGTTCGAGAAATTAAATATCTAAAAATCATGATAGTTATATATAAGAAGATAAGTAAAAAATCGCTTTCTTCGGATGAATAAGGAGAAGAATGTTAATAATAATTAGTGCAATACAAATATACAATATTATAATAAAACCTCATTTTCAATATTGTTCAACGATTATATACTTACACAATATTAGAAAAACTTCAATAATTTCAAAATAAAGCGATTTTTTTTTAGAACATAAGCCTTTTAAAGTTATAAACCCAGTGAAGAAGTGAAAATAAAGTGTATAGAGAAGTTAAAAGTGGGAAGGAAAAGGAAAGAGGATTGGATGACGATGCGTGTTGACTTCAAATCTTTACAAATCATAGTTTGTTGGAAATATTGAGAAGGGTAAATATTATGAATTTCACTGTTCGACGGAAAATAGGTTTCAAAAGATAAGGGTGTGTGGAAGAGGCCGCTTGTGTAGTACGATTAAACTGACGGACAGGCGGGACACAACTATAATTTTCGTCCGAACAAATATGGACATATCCTACATTCAGACGATGCCCCAGCGAAGGAACTGATTAATCTACATGTCTGCTGCTGGACACGATCTTATAAAACATTTGAGTTGTATTCGAGTTTCGGACGAATATAAGCTTTATAGATAGTAGCCAAGTCTGCAGGACTGAAAAAATTACATAAAAATCCACATAGGATCTGGGCTAACTTGCATGCCAAGCATTGAAAAGCCATTAGATTCGTCAATATCAGCTCCATTTATTTTTAGTTTAGGTACATTACTACACCGCTTCAGAGGCAGGAGATAGCACGAATTGAACCCAACTCGGTTTTTCGCACCTCAGTTGATGATTGCATCAATATCGGAGTTGAGCTCGGTAGACATTCGCTGCCGTTGAGACTCCAAAGCTTGAGGTCGCAACCGTGGAGTCGCCAAAGAATGAGCGAAGACAATACTACGTCATCTGCAAAGGAATGGTTTGAATTGCGAGTAAGAGAGAGACGTTTGTAAAAAAAATATTAAAAATAGAGTCGGAGAGAGGCCTAAACCCTACATTGGTACACCGGCATTGGTTGAGAATGAGATAGAAGTATATCCGTCCAAAACAACTTTTGAGTTTCTATTGTTTGCTTCCATTGTTTAAAACACAAAAAGGACAAGACTCAATATTAAATAACGGGTTTAAAATATTCAACGACTAGAGACTGATTTAATAAGGTTAAAAGAAATATTATCCACTATGTTAAAACTAAATATTAATTAGTATGTTATTTAATTATTATTTATTGATTAATCTATTATTTATTGTATTGTAGCTAAATAGCAAAAATATTGATAAAGCAACAAAATTGAATTAAAGGAGTTTTTGAAGCACTTGGTGCTCAGTTTTGTATTTTTATTAAACCAACACTCCTTAGCATTGACACCATTTCAACGAAAAAGACTAGAGGTCTTCCAATAATTAAACAAACATCTAATATTTCTTTTATTTTTTAACGGAATTAGCTATGCGTAAAGTTATATGTATTTTTTTAGACGTTTTAACTCCTCTATACTTGCTATTTAATCATGGAACATTAATTGCTTCAACTACGCTGGCCATTTGTTTTTTATCAAAGTTCGCGTTCGATTGCTATAATTTTCGCCAAATCATTCTCAACGATGAAGCCCAGTCAGCAATCCGATGTCATTCACGAAATTGATATTACACCCAGAAAAATTAACTTGGGTGCGGATACATACGTACATGCTGGAGGCGTCATTGACCTGATCCACCAATTAGGTTACTCGTTCTGATTCTGATTCGTCGCTTTTGGACTTTTTTTTTCGGGGCTACATCAAGTCTATGGTCTACGCCAAGACAGAACCTTTATACGACCTCAGGAACAACATCAAACACCAAATTGCTGGCATAACGCCCGATTAGTGCGAAGGTCATGGAAAATTGGTTTCAGTGGATTCATTGGCGCAGACGTTTGTCATGTCATCGATAATATGTACATACTTTAGCCCGAAATAATTTTTTTTAATACAGTGGAAGTTGCTTATAACGTCAACTTTAATTTCATTTGGTTGGTTTCATTATATTTTAAGGTATTCTACCGTCGGATATAACGTCGTCATATAACAACGCGTCGGATCTTTGTCGTCGGTTATAACGGCGGAATGAGAGAAAATAAAAAAAACACGGCGTATATTTCAATATTTCTTGTTCTGTTCTCTCGCGAGCGTCTGACAAACATCCGAGAGTAAAACTGTCATGAAAAAGCTTCTCAGAACAAAAAACTGCCGTTCGGATCCAGCATCAAACAGTAGGCCCCTTCCATTCGTGTGAAGAATATAACACTCACAGCACGAGTGGGCCTGGGTCCCATGGACTTGTCGCGCCAAAAATTTATTTTGTTTTGTTCATTCTTCTAATTTTACAAAGGAACAGACTAACGGTTTGTTGCGTCGCCGTCGATCGTTTTCCATTGTGCAGCTGTGTATCCACATACATATGTATATATCTGTTGACTATTATGGCAATTTATTTGATGTCGCAGGGATAGCTGCTTTAAGATTTCATTGCGGTTAACGCGTCGTCAATTTTAGACATGATAAAAATGAAGAAAGTGAAGCAGATGATGAAGAGTTGCAAAAAAAAAAATTCACTCCTTCTACAGCCTTGGAAGCAATAAAAGCAATTCAAATTTCAATGAGTTTGCTGAGAACAGTATAAAAAGACTTTCTATTTTCGAAGCAGATTTTAACTCATTCTGTTTAAATTGCTTCTACAATTTGCTTTTTTTCATAAACTTTAAAATAAATTAAAATTTAATTTAGAAATAAAATAAATTCCTTTTGTCTGTAAATGTTTTTTTAATTTTTTCTTGGATGTTTGTAAGGGTCAGTCGAATAGCGATCGCCGGTTATAACGACCTCATTCCATCGGTTCCTTTACCGTCGTTATAAGCGACCTCCACTGTATCTCAAACACAAGCTATTTTATTTAAAACACAAAATAGAGCATTCTGAAGGAAAACCATATAAATTTTCCGAATTGAGTGACAATCTACCGATGTAAGTGTAACCAACTGGGATTTATGTTTGAATACCTTTGTCCAAAATCAGTCTTTTGCCGAATATTCACTCTATTGCATAAAATTTATTGAGAAATTTTATGTTCCGGTGACGAGGAGGGAGCGATAATGAGTGGCATGATAGTTTGCTGAATAATTTTGAATAAAATCAAGTATATGTACATCAATGCAGTAAAAATACAGCCTCAAAGCGACATGACATTCAATAAAGAACATTTAATGTCAAATTTTCACCACTTTATCGGAAATGCTGCATCTTATGGAAGGAAAAAGGGAAATCATAGTTCATAGTTTGTTTTAGTCAAAATTTACACATAAATTTAGAATCTTAAACTAGTCGTTCTAAAACTTAAATCTGCATTCGCATTAGCATCACAACATAGATGCCAGACATAAAAATGCATGCATGAACGTGGTTTCAGGAAATTAAAATCATCCAGGATTGAGGACGATATTTAGAACAACCTTATTGAAAATTTGTCTATATCCTTCTTGCTGTCTCCGCAATTAATCCAAAACCCAAAACCCAAGTCATAGTTTTCTCTTCTCCTTTGGATTCCTCCTTAACTTGGGTATTCACATACTCATACAATTAAATTGCGTCCTGATCAGAATCTTAGTGACTCCAGTCTCTAACAACATGTTTTGTATTTCACAGCATTTTTTGTAGGTAGGTATTATGCCCTATCAGAACCATTGTGCAAGTTACGGCAGAAAATGCTAAAATCATTTTCTGTTCGGTTTCGACTACAAAACTGAGTTTAGATTAGACTACAATATTGACATTTGAATAACACTTTTTTACAAATGTACACATTTGCAGTTTTATATTAATTGAGCGTTTATATTAAAATAATCTAACGAAACAGTACTATTTATCTTTACCCGCTTCTGGTAAAACAAAAAAAAAAGATTTACCTTATGTTTGTCCCACAAACAAACCATGTTTCTAAATTTTGATAACTCAGCGCGATAAAGTAGAAAATAAATTTCCTCTTCAGTTACTCTATACACTAGGTTCAAATTTAAAAAAAAAAAAATGTAAGTATGTACAGCAATATGGTCCTACTTCACCACATTTTTTTTTTTTTTTTGCAATAAGGCCAAATATAGTATGGGTTTGTTTTTTCTTAGAAACTACTACATAAAGTTTATCAGTTGCTAGTTCTATTTCTTTTGGATATATCATATTTTAGGAGTAAATATTGATTTCTTTAGTTCTAAATATATCTTGGAAGTTTACCATTTGCGGCCTTTGTTGGTGTGGTGGACCATTCAGAGGGCCAGGCCGTGGTCCATTCGGACGTGGCCCATTCCATTGACCTTGATTGGGATAGCGTGGAGGGCCTTGCATTTGTTGTTGGGGTCCCATTGGTCCTCCCTGATGCATCGGTGGTGGCTACAGAGGATAGTGAATAATATCGAACGTAATATTTTAAAACAAACTTTAGATTTGAGTAAATATAATTTATTTATGTTTTTTTTTCTTTTACTATATGCATTCGTGTTCCTTTTTTTTAATTTAAACAATTTTATTTCACTATCTATGCTACACATGCTATTTTAAAACAAACAATAAAGAAAAATATATGTTTTTAAAGAAATTGTATGTATATATGTAATGTTGGGAAAATATATGTAAATTAAAAATAAATTCTTAGTGAAACATGTGAAATTTCTATTTTTAAGTTTAACGAAAAATAAGAATCTTACAAAAAACATATTTTTGAAGAATAACTCTTTCCGCCATCTAGCAATAAAATTGGCCATTTGTTATTATAAGTGTTTTTGAATATTTGTTTTTATTTTATTTATATTCAACACTTGACTTGAATGAAAACACATTTTATGATTAAAGTTTTGACTATACATAAATGTATAAAATAAGTAATACACGCTTTCCAGAAATACAATATATTTAGTTCGAATTACGAACCGCCACCATCAATTTGTGAACGTTGAGAACATTTATGGATAAAGTACAAAGATAAAATTCTTAAGAGCATTTTACAATTTTCCATAAGATTTTTTGTTGTCTAATTTAATTTAATATACATATGTATGTATGTATGTACCTTTGACAATATTCGGATTACACTAAGTACAATTTAGCAGGTTAACAAAAACATTAACGCTAAGACTTACTATCCACCAGACTTAAAACTGTTTTACAAAACCTTAAAACAAAAAGACCAACATAGTATGATATTAAGGTAAAATACAGTGCTAGGCTTTGAAAATATCTAAATGCACTTGACTTATAAAGAGCTGAATGAAGTTTTTAAAAATTGACTACATTTTTTTCAGAACAGGCCCATATAAGATGCAGAGGCCAGCTTAACACACCAAGGGAACAGTTGTGATTCCTATAGTTTACTGCCTACTTACTTTTGCCTTAATTGCTACCACCGTTACCCCACCCAATAAAATAGGCTCTTTGACAAGTTAAATACGAAGCAACTAGAGCAAAAGTGTTTATAATAGGAAACTAAAGTAAAGTTGACCAGCGGCAATTTCATCATCGAAACAAGTATAATGAAAAAAGGTTCAAAAACCCTAAATTAACCTATCTCTAGGGATGTGAAAGATGTCTTGGTAGGAAGCACGCACCATCTCGCACCTGCTTGAATTATCCAATGTCTGGAACCTCAATAACAAAATCCAAGTAGCTTTGAATGTGAGCGTCTAAAATTATTTGTCGACGAACTGATTGGCCCCTAGCAACTCGGCGGTAAGCTTTAACTAACAACCCCGCCAGATTCTAAAGGAGAACATCAACTTGAAACGCATATAACGAGGTAAATCAGGAAATTGCTACTTGTTTATATTTATCAACTCTCACTGTTCCGTCACGATCGGCAGTGACACTCCCAGGAATTGAATACTACCCGTGGATTCGCAATATTACTCTGTAAAAGTTCCTGAAAGTTTGGAACCGACGCATTGGACATTAACTTCTACAAATTTGAGCAACTACTTGAAAAAATTTACGTCATCGACAGAACGAAATTAAGACTTACTTGCATCTGGTCAAGTTCTATTTCTTTGCGCTAACAAGGCAATTTGTTTTGTTAGAAAGGGCCTAAGGAAACTTTGTACAAAATCGTAATGTTCATGTTTGGAAAAACTGGAAATCTCGAGATCAATTACAATGCAGTAAAACACTGTTTCTGCATGCACTATCAATGGATCGACGAACATTATATGCACAATTTACGCGCAAATTAATGAATATTTTATTTTCATTTAAGTTGCGATTTATTTCTTTTTTTTTTGTTTCGTAATTCAGATAAAATTAACAAATTTATTACTAAATATGTATGTAAATAATTATATGTACTAATTATACTAACGATTTTAACTTGTTCATGTTTCTATCGTTAATTAGTAGGTAAGTACTTATGTACTTATGTAAGTACAAATGCCCACATTTGCTTATAAATTTAAAGATTATTTCTATTGACAAATTCATTAAATTTACACTTGATATGAACTACTCATTTTTTTTCTTTTCGACTTTCAATATGTGCGTACTTCTAACAATAAAGTACAACGCAATTTAATAATGTTTTACCAATGAAACCGTAATATAATTTTTTATTTGAATCTTAATATTAATAAATTTATGAAAACTTATTGATTTAAATTTTTACAGGTACTATTTAATCAATTGTTCGTTTATCCAATCGATATGACGTCACGCTTCCGAAATAGCTTATAGAACTACATAAAAAGTTTGTTCTTATACTTAGTGGTTTCTTAAATACATACATACATATATAGACAAAATATATTCGATGTGGAGACATTGATTAATTCAAAATTAATTTGAAGGCATTGCAAAAGTTATTATTTTTGTACGATGTAGAAAATAAACGAACAAATTAAAGCGGAGTAAAACAAGCATTTCAAAAGTTATAATTTTTGTACGATTTAGAAAATAAACGAACAAATTGGAGATTAACTTTTTAATCTGTTGAGTTGTAGATACATATATGTATGTACATACAAGTTGAAGTGAATAATTTATATGATTTTCGTGACTGTTTGATTTAATAATCGTTTAGAAACCATGGAATGTCAAACCCGTCCCTATGAGCTCTACATCCATATATTTCCCATAGAATTCATAATCCAATTAACAGAGGCTTTTTCTAATTTGCAGAATACATTCAAATTTTAATTTTTCCACTACACAGAATAGGAGATCCTAATCACCCCACAAATTATCAAGGATTCACCCAATCGCATTGATGAAACAATTTCCTTAGTGTTTCTAAAAACGTGCTGAGCATCCCTCAAAGCTGTTATAATAGAGTGCTTAAGCATTATAAGTACAAAATTACATATAAGTACATATGTATGTACTAATAAGATTATAGAGTTCAGGAGAGTGATTTGTAAATATCTGTGTAAAAAGATTTAAACGCCTATTGGAACTTTTTGCGGAATATAAATAACTGAGACTCTCAGCATGCAACATCACTTCTCAAATATGTAGAAAAATGGATTTGTTCTACATGGAGCTTTTAAAAACTTTTCGTAATATCTAGTTCAGTTTTGTTCCATCTTTGGAAACTAGTTCACACATATATACCCAAGTAGATACATATGTAAGTTTGAAATCCATTTCAACGGATTAATGTTAGCCTTTTCAGCCATTCGGCTTCCAAACAAAAAATGCCGTTCAAGCATTATTAATAAGAATTTTTTTTCGGCGACTGGAACAGAATAGCACAGAAATACGATATTAAACTTAACCTTAACACAACCAATAGGCGAGTTTAAGAGGCAACTTAACATTCATCTCTCCATACATTATTGTGTTTGAAGAGAAGAAATCCATGGGTTTATATTGCTAATATAGTGCACTATCGACTCAATGACTAATGGATTAACTGTATATCATGTATCTTTTGCGCCTGTGCAGTTGTAACGAACCACTGATATACACTGCAAGCCAAAAGTTTGAGACCTCCCTAGATAACTGACTTTATTCATGCATGAAGATTAAATTTTATTAATTACATTGGATTTTTTTACCTACATTTTCTAACTGAACAATACATATCACATTCAGATAACAAAAGTCGAATTTCACACACACGCTTTTGTAGTTTAATGAGAAGTGTTAATGTTTTTCATATTTATTTACTTTTATGACTTTTGTTTGTTGATTCAGCATTTGTTTATTAAGACTTCTTACATCAAAAGGGTTCTCAAATCTCAAAATTTTTATGGAGCGATGAATGAAAGTTCGAGGAATTTGGCATTTGGCTATCAGACGGTTCCCACTATCAAGCATTGAGCGGTTCTATTATGATCTGGGTATATTTTTCTTCAAATGAAGTGGAAGATATGGCTCGAGTGATTGGAAAAATGAAGAAAAGAAGGTACAAAACAAAATTGGAAGAAAATGCTGTGACCTCTGAACTAAGATTAATTGGCGAAGGATTCGTATCTCAACAAGACAACGACTTTAAACAGACGTTAAGACTTTGTCAAGACTACCTAAAACAGTGGGAACATGAAAAAAAAAATTACAAACAATGATATGGCCCCACAAGCACCAGATTTAAACCCTATAGAACTGCTGTGGGAAGAACTGGATAGAAGGGCCCGGGAACAATGCCCGTCATCACAATCTGCGTTGTGGAATATACTATTGGATTGCTGGAGCAATATGCCACAGGCAACAATTCAAAAACTGATAGCTATAATACCAAAAATTGAATAACAGCCACATGCAGTTGTGTGTATCCAAGTAATACAATTCTATGTAAATAGTAATTTTCTTAAAAATAATTTTAAATACAAACTTTTATATACTGACTTTATTTATGTACATACGTTTGCATACATGTATGCATATATATGCATATGTACATACATACGTACAAACGTATGTAGGTTTTTGTAACGCTTCATATTTACATACATACATACATATATGTATAAATGAACACACATTTCAATTTTAGTAAAGTCATTAATAAAATAAACTGATATATGCTATATCGTCATCGATAATCCAATATGTTCTATGCATGCATGTATTTCTAATTCAAGAAATTTTCAATTGATAAAAAAACACTTTGGAACCCAAAATAACATACTTAGACGTCGGAATTCTGTGTGCAGTATTGCAGTATATATGCAGTATGTTTTTTTTATTGTTTTTGTAGTAAATATTTAAAATAATTTAATTTAAGAGACTATTCTATAATTTGTTACAAATAAATTTAAATAATTATGAACTTGACTCGCACAAAGATAAATAGTATAGTTAGAACAAATATAATTACAAATCCTAATTAGATAATATTCTAAAATATAAAGAAAATAACTTTTCATAGTTAGTTATGGGCCCAATATTAGCAACATTTTTAGTTTTTGTTTTCTTTTGGTCAAGCGCTTTTTTAAATATGTATTATCGAAATTTTTACATACCAATATTGGCTTATAGATACAAGTAAAAGTAAAAAAATTAAATTATCAAGTGCGAGTCAGGTCTCCCCTGTTTGTTTGTACAGATTTTGCGAGCCATATGAAAACAATCAAAATCGAAGTTAGGTTTCAGGAAAGTGGGGCTGCAATTTATCAAGTAGTAATTGTAATACACCTTATACATACTTATGCATGGTGTAAGTAAGCTGTGGGGTAAAATAAGACCTTTCCGTATAATTTCTTCATGAATCTACATACAAATAATTCTGGGTTTTAGATATTTTTCCTTTAATAATTTTTATTCGAAAAAAAATATTATTTACATATTTATGTTACAGCTTTTATTCAATATAATCCAAATTTGGGACAACAAACTCATTCTATCGTACATACGGTACTCAAACGTCAAACATGTGCAGCAATCATTAGCAGTTATGGACGTGTTAAATTCGTAAGTGCTCTGTAAGGCTGTAAATTATATGTATGTACATACATATGTATACATGTACACACTTATGTAATTGAAAACTAATTGAAAGCGTCATTCTCGCACGCTTAACTTAAGAATAACTTTAATAATTAAATTCTTAAGTACATACTAATGTAGGTGGATAAGGAAGTTCGGTATAACCGGGGTGGACGTAGGCATTGCACAACTACCCTCCCACTTAAATAGAGGTCCTTTTAAACAACCCTGTACTGTTGTTGTAACTGGTGCGTTTGCTAGTGTTGGAACAGAAGCTGAAAAATGGGTTTAGTTGGTAATGCGGCCTAAACTAAGTACATACATATGTACGTATATATATGCTGTCAACAAGAATGGGCACACAACATCGACAGAACGTCACAATGGATAGCTATAACTTTGAGATAGTTAGGGACTTTGTCTGCCTGGGATTTGGAGTAGGAGATTTAACAGCAAACTCTACGAGCTGTACAGCAACATCGACCTGGTCAGAAAAGTAAGACATTTAGAGCGAATGGACGAATCCAACTGGAGGGACAACGCTGTAGAGGAAGAGGTCGCTCAAAAGTGGAAGAGGACCTCAACTAAATTGGAGTGCGCGACTGAAGGTAGTTAGCCAAGGATCTCGCTAACTGAGGCCGAGGTGCAACCCAAGTAAGTAAGTACTGTTGTTGTTATCGAAGATTTTTCGAGCTAAAACGACAGTTTAAATAAATTTTTGTTTATAAAATTGACGCCTCACAAGCTGTTTATCGATTGTCGCCATTACTACTCATGGAACGGGACACAAAGGAACAAAGTTTCATTGTTGTGAAAAATATTGCAAATATTAAAATTTAAAAAATAAATTGGTCGAAAGGATGACAGTGTCGCTGCATCATCATTGCGAGAAGTTCCCAACAGTAAATTCTCCACCAAAATCGAGTAACGCAGGAAAACCCAAGACAGTAGACTATTCTAATAACCGATAGTTAAGAGTTCAGTTAAAACATGAAGCACCAATAGAAGTGCAACGATTTTGAGAAGAAAATTATATTATATATAAAATATATTGTATATATCTATGTACATATGTATATAGAGTTGGATGTATAAAATTGAGGGATTGATTTATTTCGGCAACAATATCCAGACAAAGAAACGACATTAATTTGCCTCTTGCAACTAGTATATGTATGTAGTCCGAAATATTTGCAATTTATAGGCGTACTCGTTTGAATTAAAAAATAGTTTCAAATGCAAACGTAAATAAAATTTTCTTATAAAAAACTTTAATTAAAAAAAGTATATTTTTTTTGTTTTCGGTTATTGTTAACAATTAATGTTTGGACATTGAGGGGACGTTTAACAATGCCAGATCTACGGCAATCAAAGATGCACTTGCAAGCTTGAAAGTGGATTCTTCTCTTAGAGTATTGATTAATCAATTGCTCACAGGCAGGATTATTAATCCGCAGTTGGGCGGCACATCGGTTGGAAGACTTGTTAGTTGTGGAACTCTTCAGAGTGGCGTTCTGTGCCCTCTTCTGTGGAATCTAGCGGTCAACGGGCTGGTATTGGACATAGAAAGGAGTGGTTGCCTATGCAATTAGGTAACGTACAAGGTAATCTACTTGAATGCGTAAAGAAGGCAAATGTGGCTCTATACTCCTGTAAAAATATCATAGGTAGGAGCTGGGGTTTTCAACCTCACATCATTCGCTGGGTGTACATACAAATGTACGTGTCCGTTAACAGGCCTATACTATTGTATGGCGTGATCGTCTGGTGACCGGCTCTTAATAGGGCTACTAACAACAATCTTCTACCTAAGGTACAAAGATCTGCACGTATATGCATCAGTGGTACACTAAGAAGGCGCTAGACATTATGCTCCACCTGTTCCCCTTAGATAATCTTTATAAAAAAAAATTACTGCTAGTGCGGCTATCCGACCCAAAACATAGGATCGTAACGAAGTGGCGGAACCTGGATGTGCCCTTCGCTACTTGTAAACCTTTACTAAAGCTGAAAGCTTTTAGCTACTTGAAGCATTTCGATGGCCTAGGCTTGATCTGCAACATAGTGTTGAGTTGATCCTGTTGAAACGATCACAAATCAACCACGTTATCGGTGTTCTTACTGGACACCGCCTGATAGGCCAACATGCCAAAAGACTGGGCCTCTTTTCACACGACTTCTGCAGAAGCTGCTGGAATGAGGAGGAGGAAGAAACCGCTCTCCACCTCCTATGTGCGCGCCCACAGCTGTCCCAAAAAAAATTACTCCTAGGCAAAACGACATCAGTAGGCGTCACGAGCCTCCTTCGCTTTATTAAAAGCTCGGGTTGGTTTTAATTAGTCCCGGGTAGCCAAATGGCATCACAATGAACCTTTATTGGTTTAAGTGTATCTACACACTCTAACCTAAAACCGAAAAATCCTAACCTATAGAAGTAATAAGGAAGTTTGTCAGTTTAATTGGGATAGCATCTTATTCAGTTTTCAATGCTTCAAAACAATTGTTTCTAATATAGTCGTACACCCAAAAAGGTTCCATTACACCATTGATTTGATGCGGAGGTCCGACCGCATCCCTGAAAAGAAAAGCAACCTCATGATGAGCCTAGAAACTGTCGATCTGTTTCTGTTTGATCCCTATTTTGCAATCATTAATAACTTTTTTGTATGATAATCATATTTGTTTCCAGTCAATTAAAAAAATTCCGAATACATTCACTTCGAAATCGATTAAAACTAATTTTGAATATGATTTTTCATTCTCAATACTTATTCGATCCGAAGTGCGCAAAATAAAGACGAATAACCAAAACTTGCATGTTTTGCTTCATTCTTTACGTTTCTGTGTAAAAAATAATTCTGTCTAATTTTACCATTAGTTACATCTGTATTTTGCCGTTCTGCATAAGAACATACAGTAACAATTTTTTTTTTTAAAGGAAGGATGTATCGTCTGTCTGACATTCGCTCTAGTCACAAAGACTAGAGATGTGGTAAACTGGTTTCAGCGAGGCCATATTGCATAGCGGATTACGTACGGATTTTGCATAGAAGTGTTTATTTACACCCTCGAATGTGTGTCAAAACTTTGATTGAAATTTGCTTTTAAGTTCAAATAGGTAAAACTGGGAAACAGATTGCGTATTATGCGATCCCCGTATAAGGAAAAATACATTGCTCAATCGGGAAAAGCATTTAGTTAATAACACATTTGTTGAAGTTAAAAAATAAAGCGAACTAGTCTTTAATGAACGTAACCAGCGCTTGGACCAACCAAAGAATTACTCTTGCCAATGACTACGAAATTATTTCTGCATTGAAGTGCAATAAAATAATTTAAGATTCTGCTGCTGGCGACAACGCTTATTTCCTCGTATCCTTAAAGAAACAGACTTAATCGAAGGTGCGGTGAGGTGTACATCACCCTTATACATATGTATGTACATATGTACATACATACGTCAGTATAAATAAAGCATTTTCACACGCTTTCTAATTCTAAACTAAAATTATTTCTAAATCCAAACTAACCGTCATTTAGAAGCTACCGCAAAATTTTTGGGTAATCAAATCCAATGAGCAATTTAGATTTGTGTTATAGAAAAGCAAATCAAACTGACCAAAACCAAATGCTTTTAACTACTAAATAGCATTCAAAATAAAATAAACGAACACATCGCAGAAGTCAAACTCACCTGCATTCTTGGTGGCCCTTGATTAGGTCCAGGAGGTCCCTGCATATTTTGAGGCATATGCTGAGGCCGGAACTGACCGGGTGGCATGTTGGGGTTCATCATACGGGGCTGGTGTCCGGGCGGTGCTCCCTGCACAGGATGCTGTGGCATTCCTCCCATATTAGGAATCGGACCACGTGGACCATTTTGCTGCGGCGGTACCGGTCGAGTCTTTTGCTGACTTTCGAATTGATTGAGCGCCTGTTTCGTTGGATACGTTACAACCGGCACTTGCCCATGCAATTCCTTTTTGGACAAACGTTCCATCACCACCCGCATACTGTTTTCCGATCCCAGCGATATAACGCAGAATCCTTTGGATTGACCATTGGAACGATTTTCAAAGAATTTCACTTCCTGAAAATCTGTTACGCCAATGTCGCGCATTGAGTTGGAAATGTCTTGGTCGGTGGTCCACTACGAACAGGCATATGTACATATATTAGCTTTCTTCCTCATTGTATAACCGCAACACTTACCCATGTCAAATTTCCTATGTATAATTGATAACGTCGTCCAATGTGATTAGGAGTTAGGCTACCACTCTGATGGTAAACTCCATTTGATGTAGCTCCAGAGTTATCATCAACCTGTGATGAGGCCACAGAGGAACCATCTACCGCGGCTCCGCTATCGTTGGGTACACTGATATCATCGTACAAGTCTACACCTTCAGCAGTAAAATCGTCCTGCCCAACGAAGAAACACAAAACAATGCAAATTAATAAACAAACAAACAAGAAATACACATTTTCGTCGAATTTACTTGAGGTTGTGCATTGAAATCCTTATCCAAGTCTTCCGCATACAAATCGATAACCACGCCGTCAGCCATTTTCATTGAAAATTTTTCACAAAAAACGCCACAACTGCGGTCACCGGCAAATTGAATTAATGAACTTGTTTATTTTTCACTTTGTATTCAATGGATGGAACTGATCATTTTATTGAAACTTTAGGTTGTTGTAATACTACTTTTTCATAGTAAGAACGTAAATTTAAAGTATTTGAATTATTTGTTAGAATTTTTTTTTTTGGAAGCAAACTTTCCGCAAATCTTTCCACCAAATGAAAACAGCGAAATGGCTCCTTTCTCTGACGTTTGTGGATGTGTGTGATAAGAGAGCGAAAATTAAGGTTTGTTTGTTTTATGGAATTACATAAATCTATTAGAAATGGGTTGTATTCAGCAAACAAGTTTGTTTTGTCCGTAAATTAATAAATGGTAATAGTAGAAGCACAATGACACAGCAACAGCAACAGTAAAAATTTTAGAACCAATGCTTTTTAATGAAACCGAACACATTGCTCACAGCAATAGCAACTTCAACGTTAGCCCTAATCCTAAATTGGCTGTTACTGTCCAAATGTAGCCAACTTTACATCGAAATTTTCAATCGTGCCAACCTGAAAATATTTGCTATTTCGGTGTTATCCAGGACAAATGTTCCTACAATGTTAAATTTCGCTGTGTGCTGTTTATTGTGTTAATCTGTTTTACAATCACAGCTTCTTTTTATTTGCATCTGCTGTTGAAGTTGCTGTTGGCTGTTGCTGTATCAATGTGTTTCTTCTACACTGGATGAATCAATCCCAGACTGCATAAATATTGTGTGGGGAAATTGTGTATACAATAACCAAGGCTTACCACTTCAACGCTGGATGAACATTTTACCCCGTTTCTTACACTTTATCTCACTCTTTTACACGTATATACATATACACCCGTATATATGCAGGATTGAAAAGTCGAGTCGAAACTGAGTTGAGATTTCGACCTGGGTAGTTGCACACACCGAGTCGGGGGGTTGAGTCGAAATTGGATTGAAATGTAGTTGAACTGACAGATGGGCATTACCGCCATTCATTCTGAAACTATGACTGAAAAATATTATTAATGACCTGCATCATCCCTTAATGACCAACCATCCGTTCGCCAACCAGACATAATTAAAACAAACTGGTTTTTCCTTTCTATAAAAGAAAAAAAAAACCTAACTGCAGTCATCTTTCAGTTCGACTCTTCGACCCAGGTAGTTGCACATATTTTCGACTCGACTCAGCAAAAATAGTGGAGTCGAGTGGAGTCGACTCGGTTTCGACTCGACCCGCGTATATATGAATTTCAATCCAGGTTCAACCTAGGTTCGACTCTACATATATACGTAGTAATGGTGTCTCCACGAACAATTTTTCATAGCTTGCAATATGGCATTCTATGAAAATTGCCAGTGGAGACCACAAATAATATTCTATGAAAAATGGCTTTCTATGTATTGCTCAGTTTATGGCTTGCTATGGATAGTATTCTATGGGCTGTCATTTTTTGTTTCATATTTGTTTTTTTCCGCGATAGCTGAGTGGCGAATGGATGAAATTAATAAATTGATTAACACTTATCGATAATTCGAGTGCTTATGGAACTTTAAAACTTTTCTGCTTTCTTTTTGCATTTTTTTTCAATTCCATTAATGCATCTAATGAGAAAACACACATCGAAATGCTTTATTCTCCGACATTCTCACGAATGAAATAGTGAGCTATGAAATGCCCACCCTAAATTTGATGGCATTCCATATTTCTTTCTTTCTATGAAAAGTGACAGATGGCAAGCAATGAAATATTGCTCGTGTCTCCACGGTGTCACTGTCACCGTCACTTTTCATAGAAAGAAAGAAATATAAGTCGTTTTTCTTTTTTACTTCACAGCAGAGCCTGAGTTGTCAAAAAAAATGTATGTGTTTCTTTTTTAGTTCAGAGCGCTTAGAGCACTCGATTCGTGTTTCTTTTTTCGTTTAGAGCGTGCTCAGAGCGCGCTCTATCAGCTCAGCGTGAATTGATTGAGCATCCTGAGCAAAACCCGAGCACAGTGGATTTGACGTTTAGCAGAGGTTAAAGCAATGAGAAAACGAAATCGAGAACAATTGAAATGGAGTTCGAGGCTTTGTTTTTAATTAATTATTAGTAGTTAATAATTAAATGAAAACTTTATTTGTGTATAAACGCTATTTCAGTGTTTAAGAAGACAAAAAGCATGAATGGTCGATTAATTTTGCAGTCATATGACAGGTACTGCTCAATCGTATTTCTTAAATAAATCAGAGCGTTCAGAGCGTGCTCTGTTCAGAGCGCGCTCGACATGCTCAGGCTCTGTTCGGAGCTCTGTTCTGAACTAAAAAAGAAAAACGCCTATAGTATGCCATAATTACTATTTTATTCGTGACAATAGGCGTTTTTCTTTTTTAGTTCAGAACAGAGCCTGAACATGTCGAGCGCGCTCTGAACGGAGAACGCTCTAAACGCTCTGATATATTTAAGAAACACGATTGAGCAGTACCTGTCATATGACTGCAAAATTAATCGACCATTCATGATTTTTGTCTTCTTAAACACTAAAATAGCGTTTATACACAAATAAAGTTTTCATTTAATTATTAACTACTAATAATTAATTAAAAACAAAGCCTCGAACTCCATTTCAATTGTTTTCGATTTCGTTTTCTTATTGCTTTACCCCTTGTCAAACATCAAATTCACTGTGCTCGGGTTTTGCTCAGGATGCTCAATCAATTCATGCTGAGCTGATAGAGCGCGCTCTGAGCACGCTCTAAACGAAAAAAGAAACACGAATCGAGTGCTCTAAGCGCTCTGAACTAAAAAAGAAACACAAACATTTTTTTTGACAACTCAGGATCTGCTCTGAACTAAAAAAGAAAAACGACTATTAATGCATCTAATGAGAACACATATCGAAATGCTTTACTCTGCGATATTTTCAGGAATGAAATAGGTATAGATAAGCATGCATAATCACACCAGACGTGCTCAAATCACCGTGACATTCAGACCACTGAGTTCTAATCCCAGAAACATCAACAAGTTTTCATTACCGTACATAACGTGAACGTCCGACAATTAGCCAATTGTGTAAATGACATGAGAAAAAAAAACAAATACACATTTTTGGCGCGACGGGTCCATGGGAGCCAGGGTCTAGCTTCTCACAACCATTCGTGTTGTGTGTATTATATTCTTTACACGAATGCAAGGGGACTACTGTTTAATGCCGTATCCGAAGGGCAATTATCGTTTGACACGAGAAAGCTTGTTAAAACAAAAATACAGCTTTTGTCAGGTGAATATTACATATTGATACCTATAGCTTTGCTAAAATAATAATTGAAGACAACACAAATTTATTACCGAGACTGTTTGCTAACATTTTGCATTCAAGAAACGCTACCTCAAAATACATAATTAAAAATATTTATTTTCGAGTTTAACCCAGAAGCATCGCTATCCACGGTCATGCTTGCACAACATTCTGTCCAAAATGGAAACTCGCAGTTGGGGTGTGGTTGTTGAGTGCTCCAGTTAAATTAGTTGACGTTTCACTAACGCAAATTGTCTTATACATTTAAAATAGATAAGCATTGCAAAAATGGCTCTATGTGAAAATATACAGCGATGGACAAATTTATAAGGCACCTTTTATTTCGGTTTTCTTTATACTTCATGAAATGAAATAGAATATATTTTAAAATTATGTATTTTTCATGTTAATGTGACACTAAAATTAATATTTAGGGGATTCATCATCGATTTTATTCCGAGCAAGTACATTCTTAAATTTACTTCGCAATTACAAATACAAATATTTGGCGCTACAGATCCTTATGGGTCCCATAAACCTACCTTCTCACAACCATTCGTGCAGTGCGTGATGTATTCTTCAAACTATGTACATATGTATGTCAATTTTTGTTTAAGAAGCTTTTTCATGACAGTTAAACTTTTGGATGTTTGTTAGACGCTCATGAGTGGTAGGACCATGAAAAATATTTGAATGTGGTTTGGAAATCTAAACTTATACATCCACTCAGTCACGATACCCACTTTGCAATTACTTACTTACTTAGGTGGTGCTACAATTCCGGGTGAACCTGGGCCTATAACAACAAGTCTCTCCAGTTAGCCCGGTCCTTAGATAACTGCCTCCAGTTACGCACTCTAAATCGGTTGAGGTGCCCTTCTACTTGTGCGCGCCACCTAAGGCGAGGTCTCTCTCTTCTGCGTTGTCCCTTCGGGTTTGATTCGAAGACACTAAGAGCCGGAGCGCTGGTGTTCATTCGCTCTACAAGTCCTAGCCATCTCCAACGCAGTTTTTTGACTAGGTCGATGTCACTGTACAGCTCGTATAGTCTTTGAATCTCCATCTCCAAAGCCCTTCAACACAAACGGGGCCGAATATTTTACAAAGGATTTTTTGCTCGAAACGACCGAAGATATCTTCATCCGCTTTAGATAGAGTCCAAGCTTCAGCGCCATAAAGCAAGACTGGGATGATCAAGGTCTTATACAGAATCTCCTTAGTTGTCCAGGATAGGGCTCTACTACTCAGTTGCTTTCTCAGCCCAAAGAAACAGCGATTGGTATGAGTTATTCTTCTCTTAATTTCTGCTGAGATGTTGTTGAGTAGTTGCACAGACTGTTGAAAGATTGTCCCTCCGGTGATGGTTTGTGAGTTTCGCACAACTCTTTCAAGTATGATGTTAAAGAAGTCACATAACAGCGCGTCACCTTGTGTAAATCCTTTTTTGCACAATCTGACGAAAACTAAACAAGCTCGTTACTATAGATGCTGTCATATGTGGCTTTAAAACCGATGAAAAGATGGTGGGTATCGATTTAAACTTTTTGAGTTTTCTTCACGATCTGCCGAAGTGTGAGGATTTCATCGATTGTGAACTTTCCGGGTCTGAAATCACACTGTTAGGGGCAAATCAGGTTGGTTGGTGCAATTGAGGGAGTCTTCTTTCTTGTGGATCGAGCCAACGATGCTGAAATTCCATTTATCAGCCATACACTCATCTGACCAAATTTTAGAAATGAGTTGGTGTGTGCTTTGTGTATGACTGTACTGCGAGGTTTCCTTCTTCATCTCTACAGAGCTCTGTACGGGTCTTGTTGGCTTGACACTTTCGTTTAACCTGTTGGTAATACTTTCGTACATTATTCCTGGAGTATAATCTCTCAATATCTTCGGTCGCGCGCTTCTTACGCTCTTCTTTCTTCTTTCAGAGAAGTTTTTGTTCTTACCGTCTCTTCTGCTCGTAGAGCTCACAAGCAGCCCTCGTCCTTCTTTGCAGTGCCGCTTTGTATGTCTCTTGTTTAGCTGCATATGCTTACCGGAAGTCTTCGTTAAACCAGGGGAGAAACATCTTGCGAGCACTTACCGCCAAGAGAGTACCAGAATACCTGCAGAGGATAATGACGGACTATTTTAGAAATAGAATACTGCTTTACGACACCGACGATGGAACGAGGCAGTATAACGTCACAGGCGGCGTTCCCCAAGGCTCCGTATTAGGTCCGCTACTGTGGAACTTAATGTATGATGGCGTCCTCAGACTTCGAACCCCGAGGTCTTCGAAAATAATTGGTTTCGCCGATGATATAGCGATCGTTGTAGTAAACAAACACCTTGAGGAGTTGGAGCATGACTGCAATGAAGCTATTGGGATGGTCCAGGACTGGCTAGTACGCATGGGTCTACAACTTGCAGAAGAAAAGACTGAAGTAGTGCTCATCAGCAGCAGGCGAGTCATGGAGACTATAAGGGTAACCGTGGGCGATCACGTCATAGCTTCCAAACCAGAGCTGAAATACTTTGGCATTACCTTAGATGCAAGGTTAACCTATAAGCAGCATCTGCAGTATGCAGCTGAAAAGGCAGCAAAGGCAACGGCTGCCCTATCAAGGATAATGCCGAATATCGGGGGACCAAAACATAAGAAGCGATTACTCTTAGCAAGAGTTGCCTCATCAATAATGCTCTACGGTTCCCAGATATGGGCTAGTGCCGTGAAAACAAAAGCATACAGAAAGAAGACTGAGGCAGTCTACAGAAGCAACGCGCTGAGAGTATGCAGCGCCTTCCGAACAACTTCCTACGACGCGGCATGTGTAGTGGCTGGCATGGTACCAATAGACCTTCTTGCAAAAGAAGCGCAACAGAAATACCGTGCCAGCAGGACAACGGCAACAGCAACGATTAGAAGCAATACTGAAGGACAAGAACCAAGGACAAGTCTGGAAGAATGGCAGGAGAGATGGTGTCACTCTGACAAAGGCAGGTGGACGCAGAGGTTGATACCCAATATAGACGCCTGGATTAATAGGAAGCATGGGGAGCTGAACTTCTACCTCACCCAGATGCTTACGGGCCATGGATGCTTCAGAGCCTACCTGCATAGATTTGGGCACGAAGACAACCCCTATTGTCCAACGTGCACGGGAGTAGTGGAGGATGCGGAACACATCATGTTCCACTGCCCACGATACTACGTAGAACGGCACCTGCTGGTAAACCAATTGGGCGAGGACTTAACCCCAGACAACTTCACCAGACAGATGACGAGCAGCGAAGAGGCTTGGGACGCAGTTAACGACACTGTGACTACAATAATGAAAGAGCAGCGAAGGCAGGAGCAGCAACGAAACGCAGCGCAGCAGGCTGCTAACCTGTATGAGCCGAGCACATAAGGCTGAAGTCCCCCCTCGCGATGAAATGCTTGACGGCAGTGCCGCGAGGACCAGGGGTAGAAGGGGAGGTGGGTTTAGTGGGTGGAAATCCCACACTGTTACTGAGTACGGGCTCACTTTCGTCTTTAAAAGATTCCCACCTTCCTACGGAAAAAAAAAAAAAAAAAAAAAAAAACCAGGGGTTTATTGGTTGTGATCGGGTGAAACCCAGCACATCAGTTGCGGCACTTCTGACGGCATGTTACAGCGTTGGCACTGATTTTCAGCACTTGATGCTGGCGGCATAGGAGTCGTTGAGAGATTTTGGGATCTCTTGCAATGACAGCTTTTCGACATTAAATCTTCTCAAAGTAATCGTTCTTTTTTGTGGCGTTTGGGATATCCCCATCCGTACCATGGCTGCAACAACGTAGTGATCCGATTCAATGCCAGCTGCTCGGAAGGTTCAGAAATCCAGAATACCGGCCTTGCATCGATCGCAATGTGATCAATTGGTTGACCGTTTTGTCGAGGAGCTCGTAGAAACATTCTTTGGTGGCGTCGTCCTTGTCCTTTGTGGAGGCATGAGCGAATATTAGGCTAATGTTTGCGAATTTAACCTTGATGCGGATTGTTATAAGACGGTCGCTCACGTGTCGAAATCTCAAGACATCTTGCCTAAGCGCTGCTCCTACTCCCTATAGCCATCACCATAGTATACGTCACAGTTTTTCATCCTCCTTTTGCCCGGCCTATCCCATTGGACTTCCTGGATGGCGGTGACGTCTGTCGTTGATTCCATCTAGGGAATTCGTTCGCTGCCGCTGGGATCAAGAGAAAGTGCTTTAGTGAGTAAGCACCCCTTCCCCACTCCCGTTAGCTGCCACCAACGACCTTCCAAAAGTGGGTTACCCAATCTCCAGTCGAGGTACTAGGCACCCAGTAGCCACCAACGTGTAGGTGTAGAGTAGGAGTTGATAGTGAGAGGTTATCGTGAGACGGTTGTGCTCTCATATATTTGCATCACTACCCTTTAGCTGCTCTCTTTGCAATTCTGAAACTCATTTCTTAAGATTAATTTTTTGTTTCAAATTTAAACGGTTTTTTAATACAAGGCGTCAATTTGTGAATAAACAGTTCCAAAATCGCGCATTTTCGAACACGTATCCGGTTCCAGCAGCATTTCTTCTAGAACATTCCGCGCAACGAGACTCGATTAAAACTTTCCGAAGCCAGTCGATAATTTGTCAACCGAAATCACATTTGCGAAAAGAAGCGTGGTTCGAGTTGAAGTGCCGGCCGTAATTTGACCGTAAATTCCAATTTTTGTAAAGTTCCAAGCACAACTAAGGTAAAAAACAACTTGCAAAGGTAAGTTCACAAAGGTGCAATTGTATTTTCATGTAAGTAATATGTTTTAAATCAATATCCAGATGCCCGAAGAAGCAGAAACCTTCGCCTTCCAGGCTGAGATTGCTCAGCTTATGTCCTTGATCATCAACACGTTCTATTCGAACAAAGAAATCTTCCTTCGTGAACTGATTTCTAACTCGTCTGATGCTCTGGATAAGATTCGCTATGAGTCTTTGACAGACCCTACCAAATTGGATAGCGGCAAGGAGTTGTACATCAAATTGATCCCCAATAAGGCTGCTGGCACGTTGACCATCATCGATACAGGTATCGGCATGACCAAAGCTGATTTGGTCAATAACTTGGGTACCATCGCAAAGTCTGGAACCAAAGCGTTCATGGAGGCCCTCCAAGCTGGTGCTGATATCAGTATGATTGGTCAGTTCGGTGTTGGTTTCTATTCGGCCTATTTGATTGCCGATAGGGTAACAGTCACTTCTAAGCACAACGATGACGAGCAGTACCTTTGGGAGTCGTCTGCTGGTGGTTCGTTCACCGTCCGTCAGGATAACTCTGAACCCCTGGGACGTGGTACCAAAATCGTCCTGTTCATCAAGGAAGATCAGACTGAGTACTTAGAGGAGAGCAAGATCAAGGAGATAGTCACCAAGCACTCGCAATTCATTGGTTATCCCATTAAATTGCTCATGGAGAAGACCCGTGATGAGGAAGTTAGCGATGATGAGGCTGGTGATGATGACTCTGAAGAGAAGAAGGATGAAAAGAAAGAGGATGAACCAAAACTCGAAGACGTTGGTGAGGATGAAGATGCTGACAAAGATAAGGACAAGAAGAAGAAGAAGAAGGTCCAAGTCAAGTACACTGAGGATGAGGAATTGAACAAGACTAAACCTATTTGGACCAGAAATCCAGATGATATCTCCCAGGAGGAGTACGGCGAGTTCTATAAATCATTGACCAATGATTGGGAGGATCATTTAGCAGTCAAGCACTTTTCCGTTGAAGGTAAGTTTTGCTCACTTTTCTTTTGAGGTAGTTTCTCATTTGCAACTATTTAGGACAATTGGAATTCCGGGCTCTTCTGTTTGTACCACGTCGTGTGCCATTCGATCTCTTCGACAACCAAAAGAAGAAGAACCAGATCAAGTTATATGTCCGCCGTGTGTTTATCATGGATAACTGCGAAGACCTTATTCCATCGTATTTGAATTTTATGAAGGGTGTGGTGGATTCTGAGGATCTTCCCTTAAACATCTCTCGTGAGATGTTGCAACAGAACAAGGTGCTCAAGGTTATCCGCAAGAATTTGGTCAAAAAATGCATGGAATTGTTCGAAGAATTGACTGAAGATAAGGAAAACTACAAGAAGTTCTACGAACAGTTCAGCAAGAACTTGAAACTTGGTGTCCACGAAGACAACAACAGCAGGGCTAAGCTTTCCGAATTGTTGCGCTATCAAACTTCGGCTTCTGGAGAAGAGTCATGCTCGTTGGCAGATTACGTCAGCCGCATGAAGGAAAACCAAAAGCACATCTATTTCATCACTGGTGAGTCACAAGATCAAGTCAGCAATTCTGCGTTCGTTGAGCGTGTGAAGAAACGCGGCTTTGAGGTCGTCTACATGACAGAACCAATTGATGAATACGTCATCCAACACCTTAAGGAATACAAAGGCAAACAATTGGTGTCCGTAACAAAGGAAGGCTTGGAATTGCCAGAAGACGAAGAAGAGAAAAAGAAGCGCGAGGAGGACAAGGCTAAGTTCGAAAATCTGTGCAAGGTGATGAAGTCTATCTTGGACAACAAAGTCGAGAAGGTCGTTGTATCTAACCGTTTGGTTGAATCACCCTGTTGTATTGTAACATCTCAGTTTGGTTGGTCTGCCAATATGGAGCGCATCATGAAGGCTCAAGCCCTACGTGACTCTTCTACCATGGGATACATGGCCGGCAAGAAACACTTGGAAATTAACCCAGATCATCCCATCGTTGACACTCTTCGTCAGAAGGCCGACGCCGATAAGAACGATAAAGCCGTCAAGGACTTGGTTATTCTTCTTTTCGAGACATCACTCCTCTCTTCCGGATTCTCACTGGACAGCCCTCAAATTCACGCATCAAGAATTTACCGCATGATCAAACTGGGTCTTGGTATCGATGACGATGAGCCAATGGCCACAGAAGAGACCACTGCTGCAGCAGGAGGAGACGCACCACCATTGGTGGAAGATTCTGAAGATGCTTCCCACATGGAAGAAGTAGATTAAACTATCCTACGCAACAGATTCCAACTAAAAAGCTTGCAGCACAATAGTATTCCATACATAAAAAAAAGTTCCACTTAAAATACTTTTTTCCCACGAAAGCAATGCTGCGTTCTAGTGGCATTAACAACCTAATTCAGGAGCATTTTCGACATGTTAGCGTTTAGGCATTTCTTTTTTAAAGTGTTTACTCTTCTATGATACATAACATATTGGTGTGAAATAAAGTCCTAGGCTTTATAGTATATGCACGTGTTTTATTTTTCAAAAAGTTTTTTTATATTTCGTATATTTCTGCGCACACGAATAGCATGCGCTTTTAAGGTATATCTGGATATGTGCTTCAGATATTCAACAAGGATCATGCGTATTTTCTGCTTCAATATCATTAAGTTAAACGATCTAATGTGCTTGCGCGCAAATAGACTGAAGAATGTCTTAACAAAGCATGTGAAGTTCGGGATGTATTTATATAAGGCTCTTGATTAATAGATATCCAAGGGTACCGCGAAAACCGTATTTTTATTGGGATGGTTATTGACGCTGTGTGCTCGATGTTCTCGCATTCTATTCTGAGTAAAAAACCATAGTAAGTTTTCGTCTTGATTTAATCGATTATAATAGGAACTTTCCACAAACATTGATCCATTTGAAATTATTTAACACGTGGTGAACATGAGCCCGATGACAAGATTTACATACTTAGTGCTTGGCGGCACTATTTCCGTGATTTGTAAAGCCCATTGTGCATCACATACAGACATAGGTGTCGCCTCATAGAGTTTATGGATCCATGGATTTCTT
Source organism: Xylota sylvarum (assembly GCA_905220385.1). NCBI lineage: Eukaryota > Metazoa > Arthropoda > Insecta > Diptera > Syrphidae > Xylota > Xylota sylvarum. The sequence goes on from LR999959.1 coordinate 42,111,188, forward strand.
TCACACTTCAACCATGTATAAAAACATGTAAACGTTTATTCTTACCAATGTAAATAAATACAGTTATTGAGTACAAGACAAAAGGGAAACACGTCCCGCTCCAAAAAAACATTTCAATGACTAGACTTTACGATTCGGATTCCTTTTTTAGAAGTTCCAGTATAACTGCCGGTGTTGTTACTCCCTTTTCAACCTGTATTATCTTATTTCTCGACCGGGATCCTTTGTCCAAACTAACATCGCTCTTCCGCAGCCCTAGGACTTTTGAAAGATATTTCACTAGCTCTGCGTTCGCTTCACCTTCAGTGGGAGGAGCAGCTATTTGCACACCAACTCCTTCGCTGGTTATATCGGTGATACCGTTTTGTTTCGCTCCAGGTTTGGCTAGTATCTTGATGCAAATGTTGCCTGCTTTATCCATCTGGACTGGATCATTGTTGGTTACAGTTTTTGATCCTGGGGGTAGTACAACTGGAGTTTTCTTACTTTTATTCTTGGACATGTTTCGAATTGTGTTTCCTAAAAAACGATTCATAAATTTTCTGATTAAAATCGTAAACTATTTTGTCGGCATTACCAACATTTTTATTGACAAATTAAAGCAAATGTCAACATTTTTACCCGTAGTGCGTTCAAAGTACCGACTATTTTACTTTGTAAATTATCGAGGTCTCAATTTACTAGCTAACTAGTAGTAGTAGTAGTAGTAGCAGTAGTAATAATTTCTAAGTCTAAGTGTTCTCAAATAGAGTTTAAATGTATTGTTTAACGAAGTGACAGGACAGTACGCACGTTCCGTATTCTAGACATTAGGTTTCAAATCGGTCGAAAGACTTTCCGTCTGTCCGTATGTGACCAGAGAACAGAGCTTGAGCAAGTCGAGCGCGCTCGGAGCGCTCTGATTTATTCAAGAAACACTATTGAGCAGTAAGCTCTCTTATGACTGGCAAATTTATCCTCTTAAACACTGAGATAGTGTTTATACACAAATAAAACACTTATTGAATTATTAACTGTTAATAATTAATTAACAACAAAGCCTCGAGATCCATTTCAATTTTTTTCGATTTTGTGTTTTCATGCTTTGAACGCTTTTGAACTAAAAAAGGAACACAAACTTTTTTTTGACAACTCATTCTCTACTCGAACTAAAAAGAAAAACGCCCAATTTAAGGTTAAAGGTCCATTCACAGCTCAGCAACCTGCGAATAGGCGAACTGCGAACAAACCTTTCTTAGCATATTTATAAACACGCCATTGGCAATTTTACTATTCCAAAAGAACAGAACTTAATTTATCTATCGATTAGGTAACATAAGTTGAATTTCAATTAGTTTTTGTGAAGAAATTAACAATTCGCTGATTTTTCCGCGAATAGGCTGAGCTGTGAATGGCCCTTAAGTGTGACAGTTGGAACAAAATGAGATGAAATTTAAGAGCATGGTCATGAGAATATGCTTGGTTCGGACAAACCTCCACAAAATTTAACTTATTGAAGAATGAAATTGTATAAGTAACTAAAAAAAGCGCTTTCCAAAGTTGCAACGCAATATGTTATACCTAGTACATGTCTAGTACTAAAATAATCGTAATGAAGTGGTAGCACTGTTATATATATTTCTCCAGGTTTTCATTCGCTTTTGTTGTCTTATCTTAATTTGTTGAAAAAATTAATTGCTGCACTTACCTGTTGTATTAATCTTTTTTAAATAGAAAGGGTATTTATATACACTAGTTTGCTGACTAATCCTAAATTGAATTACGTAGTAAACTTTGATGAGTTTGTTGAATTTGTGATTGCGATAAGCTCCAAACTGTTATCAGTCAGTCAAAATTAAAGACGTGAAGCAGTGAGTTCTTATGCAGTTGTTCCTCCGTTGGTACTAACATGTCAAGTGCAATTAAGCGTGTTCTATCTATACAAAGTCATGTCGTTCATGGATATGTTGGAAACAAAAGTGCTACATTCCCATTGCAGGTTTCCTATTTATTGTTTCGTCTGATACTAAAATTAATAATCGTTGATAACGCTAGGTTCTGGGTTTTGAGGTGGATGCAATAAACTCTGTGCAGCTGTCTAATCACACTGGTTACAAGTCTATCAAGGGTCAAGTGCTTGAGGAGAAAGATCTGCGTGAGAAATGCTTTTGGCGTACATTCTTGCAGAAGTAATTTTCATTTTAATCTTGCAGGGGATCTTTTCGAAGGACTTGAGGACAATGATCTGTTGCAACACTACTCACACTTGCTTACCGGGTACATTGGTAACGCGTCGTTCTTGAGACGAGTCGGTTCTATCGTTAAGAAATTGAGAGAAATAAATCCGAATCTTATTTATGGTAAGTACTTACATACAGTCACACAAGTAAATATATGTACATACATACCCCTCCAAAATATGACTTCCACTTTTCTAGACATTTTAAGAAAAAAAAGCTTATGCAGTCTTTAAACATTTAACAAACAGTATAAAATGAATCTGCGCATGTTTTGTGTGGAAATATGTCATATAATTTTAATCCCCCTGTGTACAATAAAAAGTCTAGTACGGCCAATTTTAAGGGGGTATGTATACTTATTTGTGTCACTGCACATACCATACCTAGGGAGTATGCAATTGCATTATTGATTTGATTGAGATGTAATGAATTCTAATACTGTTTACCTTCAAACATTTACTGCAGCTCTTCGTGACACAGATTGAAATCTATTTTTATGACATACATACGGTTCGACTCCGTTCCGGACGTTGAAAATCATCAATGCCAGCACTTGTTCGTTTGTTACTCCTCTAAATATGTCTACTCTTGAAAGATTGAGCCATTCTCTTAAGTTTGATAACCATGTCTTCTGACGCCTCTTCTCTTTTAGATCCTTCCTTGTAGCATTAGTTGGATGAGTTGATATTTCCTGTTTCTCATTATGTGTCCGAGATATTTCAGTTTTCTTTCTTTGATTAAAAGGAATATATTTCTTCACTTAACTCGTCTGAATACTTCTTCATTCGTTATCCTGTCAACCGTACAGATGCGTGTAAATTTTTATGTTCGTCCACATTTCAAAATCTTCCATTTTCCTCGTTATTGCACTATTTAGTGTACAAGTTTCTGAACCTTAAAGTAAAACCGACGAAACATGACCATGTCTGACTCCTCTGCAAATCTCTATCTCCTCAGATTCTTCGTCTTCTATAGCTACTTTTGCCTTTTGATTCCAGTTCAGATTCTCAATAATTTTGAAATCATTCCTGTCTATATTTTTATTGTTTCTTAATATTTCCACCATTTTAGTATGCTGGTCTTTATCGAAAGCTTTTTCGTAGTCGACAAAACATAAAAAACCGCTTGGTTCATCTTCAGGTTCCGTTAAATTAATGTGTTGTATGCAAATAAAACTCTGCATGTTCCAAAACATTCTTTTGTCGATGATTTTAGGAAAATTTTCGATGTATGGCATATACATACATACATATATGTATGTATAGTATATATGGTCATATATGGTATATATGTACATATATACATGTATGTACGTATAGTATATAGTAAACAAAATATTCAACGCATCTACGGATGTAGATCATTTTTGCTTCCGACATATGTATTATTTTGAGTGTAAATGCCTTAAATTAAGTTTGCACTCAAACTTTTTCTTTAGAAATAATGAAGATTTCTAGAATTGACGTGGTCTGGTTCGATTTCTATGATAGGTTGCTTGCTGTAAGTATTCAAAAATGCGACCGAATCCGCATCAATGAAATCATTAAAAAATGAACAACAAACACATACAATGCTAGTAAAAGATACTACACTAATATCCAATCTTTAATCATTGCCCTACAGGCAGATGGAAGGAGACAGAGCCGTATACTGCAGTTAAACCTAGGCACGTGATCCGAAGAATAATCGAGCGTTGCAGTTTGGAGTCTCCAGCGTGAAAATTCTACCATTAACCATTGCTAACAAGATCACTTCGTCGTTGTACAAATGTACAAGTAATTACAGCAGCTTTTTCCACTATGTCTTAACTTTAGCACATAGAGCATCACCAGGAGGAAGAAGCCAAAGTTCCCATTAAGCACCCTTATCCCTTTTATTGTGTTCCCTTGGATTTATATTACATACATATAAAAAATGTTTTCTACGTCTAATTACTTTTTCTGTTTCGGTGGAAACTCGAGTTAGAGAAATTGAAGCAACCAGATAACTCCACTTCTTTGCGAAATATGTTTTTTAATGCAGAAATACAAAAAAAATTCTGCGTCGTTCGGTGTGGATAAAAGACATCTACGTTGACTCTTGGATAAGGAAACTCGCTTTTGGAGTTATCACTGTTTTCAAAACGGAGCAAGAATAAGAGATTTGAGATAGTTTTTTTTTTTAATTTTCTCAACATTTCAAAAAGTGAATTTATCCGTTTGCATTGGGTGCTCAATTTGCCTGCATATGTAAATGAACTCATTCAAGAAAAAAATTATTCATTGCTTTCTTAACATCATTTTAAACTTATTAATCTTCCCATTTATCCACAGTATGTGACCCAGTTATGGGAGACAATGGACAAATGTACGTTCCTAAAGAATTATTGCCAATTTACAGAGATGAAATAGTTCCACTTGCGGACATTATAACACCGAATCAATATGAAGTTGAACTTTTAACTGAACGAAAAATTACAAATCATGAAGAAGCTTGGGAGGCTATGGATTGGTTTCATAATAAGGACATAGACACAGTTGTTCTTTCGAGTACAGACTTGGGACCACCAGGTGAACTTTTGGCTTTCCTTAGCAAAAAGAATGGACCACGGTACACACTCACCATTCCCTTGCAGGGTAAAGGTATTTGTTTCACTGGAACAGGCGATCTTTTTGCTTCGCTTTTTTTAGCTCATAGTTATGGAAATAAAAGCTTAAGTCAGGCTTTAGAAAACACAATAGCAAGTCTACAAGCTGTTATCAAACGGACAATTGAATCTATGCCAAAAGATGTACTTTCTGGTGAACGAAAAGTAACAAGTCATGAAAGAGAACTGAAACTGGTTCAGAGTAAATCTGAAATTGAATATCCAAAGATAATTCTGAAGGCAAAAGAAGTCGAATCGCCTCAATGAACACAATATCACTCGTAAAATACTTGTATAATTGTATAATTGATAATAATTGTTTCTTCATCGACAATATAAATGTACTATAAATATTATATAAAAGCTTTATTTTAGGCAATGCTGTATATGTAAAACCAAATAAATGTTAATTGAATTCAAACTTCTAATTTGTAATTATTATTATCTATTTTTGAATGAGTGGGCGTTGTGCAATTGTAGACAAACTGGCGGTATGACCATTTATTAATATAAACAAGTCACTCTCCATATTTTGCCAACCGGCTCTAAGTTCTTAAGTTCGTAGTAATATAAAATGTATGACAAAACAGGCAATAATAAAATGCATTCATTATTATTTTCAAAAGACGCTTAGAGTATCGTGTTCGATTTTTACTCACTAAAAACATCTACCTTGGTTTTATACCCTATCCTAAGGGTATATTAATGTACATAGTTAGTAACGTAGAGAAATAATCGAGATGAAGTACATATGTACATATATACAATATATTCGTGATCAGTATCAATAGTGAAGACGATTTAGCCACGCCTAGCTTTTCATAACTTCACTATTTTACGTGAAATCGAAAAAATTATTGAGACCAAATATTTACGTATTCAGATTGTGTACAATTCACCCATTCATTGTTTATAGCCATGCCCACTTTTTGGGAGCGTTTTCATTAAAAAATCGATTCGTAACGGTCGAAGTTATCGTAATTCGAATTTGAAATGCCCACTTTATTAGGGCTGCATAGAAAGGAAGATAGGGTATCACCGTAGCAGACGAGTGGTAGCTTTTCTGTATGTTTTTGTTTGTGAACACAACTACATACATATGTAAGTTCTAACTTATCGAATAGTTTTTCTTTCGTGAAATACATTAAAGCAAGTGGCTTTCCATCGAATTGTTTTCCTCAATTTTTACACGGTTACTCTTTATACTTATGTACATATGTCCTGTATCCCCTTCTAGGTTGTAGGGCTTCCACAACGCATACGCGCCATGGTGTGCGGTTACTGGCAAAGTGCCTCAGCTGTCTCTAAATATTTCCCAGTTGCAGTGTTTCCTTCTCGGCTGTTCTGTGCCATGTACTTCTTGGACCGCCGCGTATCCTCTCATCCTGAATTAACCGGTTCCATTGCAATGTGTGGTTATCTATGGACCTGTCACATTTTCGGAAGTGTGGCCAAATCTGTCACTTCCGTCGTTGTATGGTTGTGCCTATCTGTTCAGGGCTCATTCTCTGATAAAGCCGTTCGTTCGAGATACGGTTTGGCCAGAAAATCCGTAAGATACTGCGTAGGCACCTATTAATAAACTTTTGCAGCTTTTTCATGATAGTAGCGGTTACTCTTTAAGTACCACATCCTTATAGCAGCACGGAATCAACGTTGGAACGGAATAGTTTTAGTTTGGTCTTTAAGCTAATTGCATTACTTCGCCAAATTTTGGATAGCATTCCAAAAGCAGACTTTGCTTTGCCGATTCGGTTGACTTCGGTTGATATAATACACCCAAGGTATTGAAATCTCTCTACTCTCTCAACCGCTTGTCCAGAAATGCTTATGTATATGTATGTACATAGGTACATATGTATGATTTGGTATAATTTTTTTTTTGTCGAAATAGTTTTCGGTTCAACGACATATCCGATATATATCATATCCACATTTACTAAGTTTTGGTGAAAGTCCATTATCCTGTGAGGGAGAAGGCATACACCGTCTGTGTAGTTGAGGTGTCTAAGTTTGGATGTAAGAGTCCATCGAGTTCTTCCCCTTCCAATAGACAAAGCCGCATTTCAACAATATTGGTAAAAGGATGCAGCCTTGCCGAACCCCAATTTAAACTTTGAACTCCTCAGCCAGTTTTCCTCTATGCAAAACGTGACATGTGGACCCATCGTATGTACTTACTTAATTATTTACTTACTTACTTATATATCGCCTCCTGGACCTCAACAAAAAATCCTCTCCACTTAGCCCGGTCCTTAGTTAATTGCCCCCAGTTGCGCACTTCAAGTCAGTTGAGGTCCTCTTCCACTTGTGCGCGCCACATAAGGCGAGGTCTTCCATTCGCTTTACATGTCCTAGCCATCTTAGACGATTGATGCGTACTTTTCTGACCAAGTGACGTCGCTTTAACGTTTTCGGATGTTACATGCCAAATATCATCCAAAACAGTGTTTTTATGAAGACCGCCAAAAGTGGGGGTGGCCACATATGATGTATGTCCCACCTCCAAAGAACTCGCGCCGGCTTTAATAATTACTTTCGCCCTTAATCAGTTATCTTCTCACGCTCCTCTTCCTGACAAACTTTCAACTCCAAACATCCCTAATGTAACCGCCCCTGAATGCTTCTTCATATTTCTTAACTCCCAAAAGCTCCCTTACGACATTTTCGCCCTAAATGAAACCAATCTGTCTTGTGGTTACCATAGCAATGAACTATTTACCCCTGACTTCGTTGTTTTTCGGGACGACGGTCTTGAGAAAGAAGACGATTCCTCCGATCGTGGTGTTCTTTTGGCAATACACAACCGTCTGGACTGCTCACTCTTTAAATCCTCGCATACAGCTATATATATATTGTTCGAGAGATTACGAATCAGACCACAGTATTGGGTCCCTTTTCGTCTCTCTTCCACGATCCATCTTAGCCGAAGAGTTTCTCTGGATTTCTCCACAGTTCCTCTCTGGCTTTAGTTCCTCGTATCAACGCATCAGTTTAACAGAAATCTGGTTCATCCTCTAGGTGTCTACCCAGTGGCTCCCCAGCCAGTTTTCTGGGTGACTTTCTGCCACCAAACAACAGACGCATATGTGATAATCGGTCTAACTATCATCGTATACATACAGTATGCTAACCTCGCCGAGATTCCCCACCTTAGTCCACATACTCATTTGCACTGATGAAGCACCCGTTTCGCCTTTCTAATATTCTCTTCCGCATGGAAGTTCCAAGTTAGTCCAGCATCTAGGTATACACCCAGATACTTAACCTTCCTGGTCACATGCATCTCCGATCCGAAAAGTGTCAAGGGCTGAAATTCCAGATCTCTCCTCTTCCTTGTGAAGATGATCAGATCTGTCTTTTCCGCATTAATGTAGAGTCCTTGTTCCTGCTACCACCGCTCCACCACTCTGAGAGCATTTCTCATGGTATCTGCTGTGATGTTCATGAATTTACCTCTTGCCATTATTGCTATGTCGTCGGCATATCCCACAGTGTGGATGCCAATCTCTTCAAGTCTTTTCAGGAGAGAGTCCACAGTTATATTCCACAGAGTAGGTGACAAAACTCCTCCTTGAGGGCAACCTCTGCTAACACTTCCTCTAAGTCTTGAAGTTCCCGTCTGAATATTTATCGCCCTATTTTTCAGCATATTGTCCACCCATCTCACCACCAATGGTTAACCCTGCGGTCTTCTAAGGCTACTCTCAGACTTTCGAAGCATATCTTATCTAGGTGCATATTAAGGCACCTTCAATGTCCATTATTATGGTCATTGCGATGCCTCCGGTATTTATCTCCTCTTCCGCAACGCGTACCACCTGGTGTAGCGCTGTTTCCGTAGACCTGCCAGCTCTGTATGCATGTTGTCCACTACTCAAAGGATACGCTTTCAGCGCCGTGGTCTCCATATGGTCCACCACAATTCTTTCCATTGTTTTCAACAGAAATGATGTTAGGCTGACCGGTCTGCAGGACCTCGCTTCGGTGTAGTCCGTTTTTTCCGGTTTTGGAAGAAACACCACATTTGTTTCTCTCCATGTTACCTGTACATATGTACCCTTTCGCTAGGCATGTAACGTATATAACCCTAAGCCTTGGTACTATGAGGTATGCACCCCACTGAATTAAAGCTGGGAATATACCATCTGGTCCCGCGGTCTTGTAAGGAGAAAATGTTTTTATCGCCCTACTAACCGCTTCTGGAGTTACTATCCGTTCCGCTTCAGTCCTATCCATCCTGTTTGCTCCTTGTTTCCTCAGAGCTCAGGGCTGATCTGACTTCAGGCTTCCCGGAAAGTGTATTTCCATGAGGACCTCATTTGTACGATCCAGTGTCTTAACAATCTCCCCCGTTCTATCGCGAATGTGTCCGACTTTGGAAACTGGATCCCTTAAGACAATTTTCTGAAGTCTATTGACCTCAGCTGTGCTTCTCATATTCGAGCAAAATTCCCTCTGTCGGCTCTGTGGTCCGACATCATTGTCTGATCCATTACCTTCCAATTTGATATTCTAACAAGCATTCTATTACTGCACAGAGTCACGTCAATAACTTCCCTTCGTCTCGCAGAAGGTCGGTTCTGTTCCTCTGTTGAGAATAGTTAGCTCTTTGCACACTACAAACTCGAATAAAGCTTCTCATCTGTAGTTATCGTTGGTCCTTCCTCACACTGTACAGTGTGCATTAGCATCGCAACTAATCGTTAGATCTCACTCCTATACTTGCAGGCATTCACTAGAGACTCTACCTCTTTTGTTGGGGGAGGCTCTAGGGAGTCATACGGCAGGTATGCAGATGCCATGCAAAACTGTCTGAACCTGTTCCTACGCTCACAGCGACAGGGTCAGGGGCACATAGTTGCGGCAGCAAAACCGCTTTAACTCCGTGCCTCACCAGTACACAAGATCTAACTTTTTCACCAGATCGCACATATTACAAAGTGGCAATACTTTCAGGTAGACCTCTAATCTTTCCTTTGAAGATCCAAGCCTCCTGCAGTAAGGCAATATCAATCGACTCTTCTACAAAGCATCTGATCAACATTGCTGATGCAGCTGTGGTGAAGATTCATTTGAAACACGCTAAATTTTTCTTGGTGCGGTTCAGATTGACTGACCTTCTGTTTCCTGGTTTGTCCATCAGCCTTTCCACTTTCACGTGTACTTAATTGATTAACATTCCCGGACACAGGCTGTCCATCGCCTTCTCCGCTTTCCGTCTCCACCACCCTGGCTTTAGCTGAACTGAAGGTCTCGGTATCAGTTTTGAACCGTTCCCTATGTCCTGCCTCTTCTGGGGTGGTTTCGGCTAAATTAGCAATCATATTAGTCAATTCATTGACCGATAAGTCACTATTTCCCGTAACTTTGAGTTCATTGGTGTCAAAATAAGGATATCTGGAAGCAACATCTACATCTTCTGCTGCTACATTCGGCCTTCCCAACCCACCCAATCCTATCAGCTTGCCATTGACACGTTTGATGCTCTACTTACTGTTATGGACACCAACGACGTTGTCTTAATCTTGGGGGATTTTAATTTTCTCGATCTTCAATGGGCTTTGTCGGATGATGAGTCCCACTTTATCGCCACAAATCCCTCCTCGGACAAAGAGGTACTTTTCGTTGATTGTCTCTCTGATTCAGGTCTTTACCAGTTAAGTGGCGTCACAAACAACTTAGGTAGACAACTCGACCTGATCTTCTCATCAGACACCGATAACTGTGTTGTTTCAGAAAGCAATCATCTTCACCAAAAAAATCCGTCTATTCACCCCTAAACACAACAACAATGGTTCAATTTCACAACAACAATGCGTGAATTTGACGGGTGATGACAACCGATTTATGAATTCATGGAAGGAGCGGGAAAGTATTTTGGGACTTTTCGTTAGATTTAAAAAATATTTAAATTAGAATTCTCCGTTAAAAGACAAAAAGAATTTGAATTTCATCGGTTAACCGAAAATGTAAAAACCAAAAACTATGTTTAAGATTCTTTCTTAATTAAATCTTCTTAAAATCGTGAAAAGAAGAAAAATGCCATTTAGCAAATTGGGAACCGATTGAAAGAATTGTTAAGATTTAAAAAAGAGTAGAAATTGATTTAAATTTTTATAAAAACATATGTATATGTTCCAGTATTTCGAATTATCGCAAATAACTTTTGTCAAAAGTTTTGGATAAATTTATTTATTTATTTATTTATTCATCAATGGATATATAATCTGTTGACTATAGCTAATTAGAATTAACATTTTTAAAAAGATCCAATACAACTAGGTCATACTAGGTCAACTTCATGATAAGTTAAATTGAATAATAATAAGGAACGGGTTACGGGTTACGGATTCGTTTAGTCCATAATTTGTCCTGTGACTAGGTGGCCAAAGGATGGTGATGCGGAATATATGGGAACACAAGCGTTCTCACCTTAGCCTCTCACTATCAATTACTACTCTGCAGCGGACGAATTCTCCAGGTGGAACCAACGGTGGCGCCCACAGTTCCAGTCAGGCCGAACTTTCTAGTGCAATCCCTATAAGAGCTGCTCTGACTTATTCGGATCCTAGGTCTATAGGGATCTCCAACACTGAGTCAGGGTGTTGGAAAAGAGTTGGTGGCGGAAGAGCCCTTAATGGGCCAACGGCAGCACTCATATCCCCGAAGTGGGTTTCCGTTTACTCCGTTTAGGGGTTTAAAAGGGAACTGGTCCTCCAGGTTAAATATGACGTTAAAATCGTTCTAGGCGATTTTAACGCCAAGATAGGAAAGGAGGACATCTTTGGTAGGACGGTTGGTAAGCACAGCCTCCTCGACACCACGTCCGGAAACGGACTTAAGCTTATTGACTTCGCTGCGGGGCAAAACGTCACCATAGCAAGCACACGGTTTCCTCATTTCAATATCCACAAGGGGACATGGCGGTCTCCTGATCATCAAACGGTCAACCAAATTGATCACATTGCGATCGACGTAAGGCATGCCTCCAGTATTCTTGATGTCCGAAACTTCCGAGCAGCCAACATCGACTCGGATCATTACCTTGTTGCGGCCACGGTACGAATGCGGATATCCCTAACGTCACAACAAAGAAGAAATACTGTGAGAAGATATAACGTTGAAAAGCTGCAATCGCAAGAGATCGCCAGAACCTTTACCGAACGCGTATCCCGAAATCTCGCTACAACTCCTATGCCGCCATCATCAAATGCCGAGGACCAATGGCAACACTGCCAACATACCATCAGAAGTGCCGCAACTGATGTACTGGGTTTCGCTCAACCACCACAAAGAAACCCATGGTTTGACGAAGAATGCCGGCAAGCAAATGCAGCATACAAAGCGGCGCTGCAAAGAAGGACGAGAGCGGCACATGTGCAAAAGAGACGGGAAGAACATCGACTTCTCCGAAAGAAGAAAAAAGAGCACAAGAAGCTCGCGATCGAAGATATTGGAGAGATTATACTTCAGGAATAATGTACGGAAGTTTTACCAACAGGTAAAAAGAACGTGTCAGGCCAACAAGACCCGTATAGAAGCCTGTAGAGATGCAGAAGGAAACTCCGTAGTAGAGTCTCAGTCGGTACTGAGAATATGGAAAAATTTCTTCTGCAGACTGTATAACGGCGACAAAGACCAACATTCCGCTGCCGAGCTGTTCAAGGCAGCTGGAAATGACCTGGTAGAGAGCATACACCAACTCATTTCTAATTTGGTCAGATGAATGTATGCCTGATGAATGGAATCTCAGCACCGTTTGCCCGATCCACAAGAAAGGAGATCCCCTCAATTGCGCCAATTACAGAGGTATCAGTCTCCTCAACATCGCGTACAAGATCCTATCTGCCATATTGTGTGAACGTCTGAAACCCTTCATCAACAACCTGATTGTCAAACCTGATTGGGCCCTGTGTGGTTTCAGACCAGGAAAGTCTACAATCTATCAAATCTTCACACTTCGGCAGATCCTGGAAAAAACTCAAGACGTCCAAATCGATACCCATCATCTTTTCATCGATTTTAAGGCCGCATATGACAGCATCTATAGAGACGAGCTATACAGAGCCATGTCTAGTTTTGGAATCCCTGCCAAACTCGTTCGTCTGTGCAGGATGACGTTGGAGAATTCTCGCTGCTCCATCAAGGTCGGTAACGATCTCACCGAGACCTTTGATGTCAAAAAAGGATTTAGACAAGGTGACGCGCTGAAAGAATTGTGCGAAACTCACAAGCCAACACCGGAGGCATAATTTTTGAAAAGTCAGTGCAACTACTAGCGTACGCCGACGATATCGACATTATTGGAAGAACACAGCGGGCTGTCACCGGTGCGTTCGCTAGTATTGAAACAGAAGCTGCCAAAATGGGTTTAGCGGTAAACGCGGGCAAAACCAAGTATATGCTGTCAACCAGAAGGGATACGCAACATCGACGAATTGGACAGAACGTCACAATCGACAGCTATAACTTTGAGGTAGTAAGGGACTTTGTCTACCTCGGCTCTGCTATCAATTCTGACAACAACACCTCGGCAGAAATAAAACGAAGAATAACTCTTGCCAATCGCTGTTTCTTTGGGCTGAGAAGGCAATTGAGTAGCAAGGCCCTATCCCGAACAACTAAGGACACTCTATATAAGACCTTGATCATCCCAGTCCTGCTTTATGGCGCTGAAGCTCGGACTTTACCAAAAGCGGATGAAGATATCCTCGGTCGTTACGAGAGAAAAATTCTTCGTAAAATATTAGGTCCCATTTGCGTTGACGGGCTTTGGAGGAGACGATTTAACGACGAGCGACATCGACCTAGTCAAAAAACTGCGCATTAGTTGTTTGAGATGGCTAGGACATGTAGAGCGAATGGACTCCAGTGCTCCGGCCCGAAGAGTCTTCGAATCACACCCGGAGGGACAACGCAGCAGAGGAAGACCTCGCCTTAGGTGGCGCGCACAAGTTGAAGGGGACCTAAACAAGCTTGGAGTGCGCAACTGGAGGCAGTTAGCTAAGGACCGAGCTTCACCGAGGTTCACCCCGAACTGTAGCGCCACCTAAGTAAGTAAGACTAGGAATAAAAAAGAGAACGTTCCTATTTCTTAGGTTTCTCTCAGGAACATAAAGAGACATAAGTGCAAGTAAATCCGGAGAATTAATTCTGCTGTCGAGTATATCTTTAATAAAAACAACACTTAGAGTTTGTCTACGATTTTTTAAATATGTTAAATCAATTAACGCGCATCTAGAACTATAACTAGGTAAACCTTCAAACCACCTTAATTTTCTTAAGGCAAAGCGAGTGAATCGTCTCTAAATATTTTCAATCCTATCAAAGGAATTTTGGTAAAAAGGAGACCAAATAACGCAGCAGTATTCCACAATGGGTTTTACTAAAGATAAGTAAAGAGTTTTTAGAGTATAAACATCCTTAAATGCCACCAAGTTGCGTTTTAAAAAGCCTAGCAAAGAATTTGCTTTAGATATTATATAATCGACATGAGCTGAAAAAGATAATTTGGCATCAAAAATAACACCAAGATCTTTAACTTCAGTGACTAATAAGAGAATTTCATTACCAAGGCTGTAATTAAATGACGCGCGTGGTTTTGAACGGAAATCACTAAAAATTTTGCACTTAGAAATATTCAGCTTCAAGTGCTTATATACACACCATTGGAAAAATTTATTTATATCTTTTTGAAAGTTCAGACAATCATCAATTTTAGAAATAGATGAAAATAGTTTCACATCATCTGCAAACATTAAACAATTAGAGAACTGAAAACAGCCCGGAATGTCGTTGACGAAGAGATTAAAAAGGAGAGGTTCCAAATGACTACCTTGAGGCAGACTCGATTGAACCTCTATGAAAAACGATTTAGCACGTTCGATTTTAACTACCTGTTTCCTATTTGACAAATAGGATTTTAACCATTCAAGAAAACTGAACTTGAATCAGTTTTAAAGAATTTAAGCTTATTTATTAAAAGCTCATGGTGAACTCTGTCAAAAGCTTTCACGAAATCTGCGTACAAGACATCGACCTGCATTCCTTTTTCTAAGGTAGAGACACAAAAATGAGTGAAAAGTACATAAATTGGTTGTGGTGGAACGACCACTAATAAATCCATGTTGTTGCGTACTTAAAATTTCTTTCACTGCAAAATTGAGCCTATTGAAAACCAGTTGTTCAAATTTCTTTGGAATCGCTGAAAGTCTTGAGACTGGCCAGTAATTCCTAATTAAGTGCTTGAAACCACTTTTATAGATAGGACTTATCGAGGATATTTTCCACTCCTCTAGAAAAATTCCATTAAGAACCGATTCAATTTTTAACGGTTTAAAAAGTGAAACAGCACATTTAGATAATAAAAGAGGTGGGATCGAATCAACACCAGACTTAATATTTGAATCCAGCCTAGTTAAGCCATCAAAGACTTCTTGTTCTGAAAAAGAAAAAAGATCAAAGTCTGTTACAGAAGTAAGAGTTGAATATAGATCTTCACTATTATGTATGACGTCTATATTATAGTTTGATTGGAAAAATTTCGCAAAAAGGTTACAAGTGGATTGATTATCATAAGACCACTCACCGTTAAGCTCCATAGAGTTAGGAAAAATTAAACTCTGACGTTTTGCATTTAAAAAAACCAAGAAAGATCTAGAATTACATTTAATATTCCTTTCAACAGTACTAATGTATTGAGAATGGAGAAATCGATTTAAAAAATCGCAGACGAAGAAACTTCAGCCTAGGCACTGATGACAATGATACATCGGCTGCGTCATCTGTAGCACTATCAACCAATTTGAAAGTGCGTTGACCTTGTCCTCTTCATTTCCGCTGTACTTGCATTCAGTCAGCAGAATTATCAAAAACGGTGTTGGGTATATGACCTTGGACAGATGATGGTGTCGTATGGGATTGAACATCTGGTTCGCTGGGCTGATAACTTGTTGTAATTGCTTGGCAGCCATATGACGATGACGGTGTAGGTGTGGGCACTATAAGTCCTGGTAAAACAGCTGCTCCGTTGGTGTTGTCTGTCACATCGTTTGAACCAATTTGCATATCAACCAATTTGTTAGAGTCGATAAATGACACTTTCCGATAAGCTTTTTGATTTTTTTTTGGTTTTGGACTCGGTTACTGGAGTATCACAATTATAAAATTTTGATTTAATTTCTGCAACATCGGTTTTAAGTTCGACAATTAATGAAAGGAGAGAGCCACTAACACAAGTGCAACAATTACATCGCCAAACGAGATTACGATCCGATTGAAGAGCTATAGCTATAGCTTCGCGAAATTGTGCACATTTTTTGTGAAAAATTAAACCACAAAAGCCTTCACATTTGATATAATTATCGCGAAGCAATCTAAGACCAAAAAAGGAACAATTGTTTGACATTTCAGTGATAATTATAAATAATTGTTATGAAAAAAACACTGAAATTCGAATAACTATGAGAGAGCACGTCCTTCTTTATATTCTTTAAAATTGTAACAATTGGATGAATACAATTGGATTAAACACTGATTTTCATGTAATTAGAAAATTTTTTCAAAAAATATTTAATGGCACATAAAAGGTCTCAGATAAAGTAGGAAAACAGTAATACGACTTGTTGTTAGTGTAAATTCTGTTTATATCAAGTTCATGTTTCGGATTCTACAACGTTTATATCGGAAAATTTTTATTTCCGGCTTCGATAATATTTTATTAAAGTTCGGTTGATTTTACAAATTATTTACTTATTTCCTAGGTTGCCTATAAAATATGTTAACTCATCATTAGAATTAATTTAAGTATCATTTTTTGGAAATTGTATTCAGTTCTCAAGAAATTATGTCAATTGCATAAGTAAAATTTGTTTTTTGTCTGAGAAAATTTAATTGAAAAGTAAATAACATTATTAATAACAAGAAAAAGGAAGGTGAGCAAGTTACCGATGGGTCTTCAAGCAATAAATTACAGTGCAGCCTCGCTACATAAAGTTTCGGTTGTGTCCGGACTAGCGAGGCTGCACTGTGTTAGACAATTAGAAACTTATTTTCCATTTATAACTACTTAATTTTCCTTTATACCTACAATGTATTTTCTAATTACAAAAGCGTAATCATATTATTGTTCGCAGCCTTTATTTAACTTTTTTAGAGAACATTTGTCAGCACATGTGCATTTAAATGTACTGGGGTTAAAATAGTTTAAATAAAATCATAAGTAAGTCTTCTTATGAGTTACTCATAAAAAAATTAAATTAAGCAATACCTATGTATGTACATGTACATACATATATACACATATTGAACATAAACTAAACTAAACCTTCTGCATAAGGTGTGCCTGGAAATGAACACTGAATCAGAACCAGTCCAAAAAGATTTTTAAGCGCAAACCTTACCATCACTTACATCAACGAGATGCGGGAATTCATCATTTTGTAATTGTTCTATTTTTGTCAATTACTAATGTTTGTTAATTGAAATCTTCTACCTTTTTCTTTTAGGGGAGCTGCCCACTTTTCATATGTATGTATATACATATGTTTTCCTAAAGTTCCAAACTCGAAATAAAATTTGTATATATTTACATTTATTAAACAAGAATGAAATGACCGACATATAACGATTCTGTTAAAACACGTTTATCTATCCCGTAATACAGAAGGCATTTTCATTAAATCAAAAATCGATGAAAACTAAAATCAGTTTGACAAAAAAATAATTTCTTATTTAAGAAAAAGAGTCGTTTTGATGTCATTCCGTTCAAAAAACAATCAATAATTATTTTAAATTGAATTTCTGATATTAATTTTCTCGTTTCGTATTGATTTTCCAGTATTCCTTCTAATGCACAATATTTCTAGTAAATTTTAGTTGAATGATTCCGTTTTATGCGAACGCATCCGCTGGTGTACTTATTCTACCACTAAGGGAATTATTGTTTCCAATGACTGACAATAAGACTTTTTGGCAGAAAGTCATTAAAATTGATTGTTTTGCCATAGCTTATGATGGGATACATTCAGCCAAAACCATTTTTGAGTGCTAACATCTATTGATTCTAGTTTAGACAAGCCCCAAAGATTTTTGCCACTGCTCACACGTATTCACAGACGAGGAGCGAATTACAACAAAAACAATGTAAACAAATGGGTTTTGAAAGGAAGGAGGGGTAAAGGTTTAATATATTTTTACTCAATGATTTCTGCTGAATAGCCTGCTAAGCAAAGTCAATTTCAACGTTATTTTTCAAAATCCGAACATTACTATTGATAATGCTCTCGCACTGTTCTACTCCGAAATTTTCAACTGTTTCAAACAATCTATCCCATTCGTACTCCAAAAGAACTCCTTGTCTTCCCCACCCTGGTTCACCAAAGAGTTACGATCGCTTCGGAATACGAGAAATAAATTCTGGCGCGTTTATCTTAAATCTCGTTCGGACACAGACTTCTCGAACTACTTCCGCGCATCAACTCTGTGAATCTCTCTATCTTAAATATATAGACCGCATGCAAAATAGCATAATCTCCAACCCCAAAAGATTTTTCCAGTTCATTAACTCAAAAAAAAATCCGACAACTATCCATCTACTTTGAAATCGTCCAAACTTCCTCGAGTGATCCCAAATTAATTGCAAATTTATTTGCGCATTACTTCAGACAATCGTTTAACAATCAGATGCTTGAAGTCGATCCTGATTATTTCTCTTACATGAGAAGCTGTGCCCAAACTTCATTTCACTTGATTGATGTATCTGTGGCTCTCGTTGTAGCAAAGATAAATAAACTCAAGGACGAATACTCTCCCGGTCCCGATGGCCTACCCTCTATAATTCTGAAAAACTGTGTAAACTACATATTTAGCTCAACCCCTTATTACTCTCTTTCAAATATCTATGTATATCACAGGGAGTTTTCCCTACGCTCTGGAAGAGCTCTTACATAATCCTCTTTCATAAAAAAGGTCCCAAGAACGAAATCTCCAACTACCGACCAATTGCTAAACTTTCTTGTATACCGAAGCTCTTTGAGGGCCTTGTTTATGATACTATGTTCTTCCATTGAAAATCTATCTTCTCTCCAAAGCAACACGGATTTCTTAAAGGAAGGTCAACCACCACCAACCTAACGGAATTTGTATTTAACACTGCGTGCGCCTTAGAGGTTGGCGAAGAAGTCGACGTTATTGCCACTGACTTTAGTAAAGCCTTCGATAAAATCTCGCATGGAATAATTCTTTTTAAACTTAAAGCACTTGGGTTTCAGCCGGGTTTCATTGCGTGGATCAAATCCTATATTTTAGAAAAGCAATACAAAGTCTTCTTTAGGTGCTCCATATCCTAGCCCTTTATAGCCACATACGGAGTACCTCAAGGTAGCCATTTTGGCACTCTGATCTTCATTTTGTCTATTAATGACGTTGACTGCATCATCAAAAATTCTTATTTATCTACATATCTGCGCTGATGATATGAAAATCTTGAGGCACATTTCCTCCGCCGCTGACTCTCGCCCACTTCAAGCTGATTTGAACAATTTCTTAATCTGGTGCCAAAAAAACTTTCATCGCACCAACTGTGGATGTAACGAGCCCATGACCAGAATGCTACGCATGGCTAATGAGCAAATCTCTTTCGATTTTCAGTGCAGCAAATTTACTCTGCGAAACTATCTTTTGTCCTCCTCCCCTCGCTCTTCTCCCTAGCCCGTTTTTAGTTTCACTCCAATTCCGCGTTACCACTGTCCCACATCTCCCTTCTTCTGACTCTACCCTCTATCTCCCTTTTCTCCATAGTTTAAGTTTATTTAATTTTTAAGTTTAGATTGTTTACTGCTTGTATTAAGCTTAAATAAATAAATGGATGAATTGTAGCCAATTCGAATACCTACCTAAATATTTGGTCATAATAAAATTGTTGAATTTCATGTAAAATAGTGAAGTTATAAAAAAAGGGCGTAGACCACTTTCCTTTATGGCCAATTCAGGAAAAATTTAAATTTATTTTATATGCAAAATGGCCTCCTAAACACGAAAATGAATTTTATTTTGCGAGGAAACTATTATCTACAAAGATATTAACAATTAAAGTTCAAACGGAACGTATTTTTGAGGTATGTATTATTCACCGATAAATCGGAATTCCTTTTTAATTTTCACTTTCTAATGCGGCCCTTATACCACGCAAAATTATATCACAGTACTCGGTATTGCGCAATAATATTGACCTTTTAAGGGCTTTATTGCGCAATAATTTCGGTTTGCCCAATATATTGCGGAATGTTAAAAAAATTTAATATTTTTTGGAATTTCTTAAATATATTGCGCAGTATACTGCGTTGTGTAAGGCAAATTTTTGTTGTGACGGTTCACTATCGTTGCAAAATAAAAATCCGATGCCTATGTACACTAAAAAATAGTTTTCACACAGCATGTCTTCTTTCAGCAACGAACCGATACAAAATAAACTGCAAGAAGGCAATATTATTTTGCAATAATATTGCATCGTGTTAAGGACGACGCATTTTCACGCAATATTTTTGGCCAATATCTTGCGCAATAATATTGCGTGGTGTAAGGGCCGCATAAGATCATATACTTTTTTTTAAAACTTCAAAATATTATAAAACAAACAGAAAAGCTACAATCCGTCTGGAACGGATCCTATGATACCCTATCCTCCTTTCTATAAAGTGAGCGTGGCTAAATTGCATTTTGAACTGAAATATGGCTATAACGTCGAACGTTTGAGGACGTTACATGTAAAATTTCATCAAAATCGATTTTTTGATGAAAACGCCAAAACTTTTGTATGGGTGAATTGTAGGGAATCTAAATGCCTAAATATTTTGCGAAAACAAAATTTTTCGGTTTCATATAATATAGTGAAGTTATGAAAAAGTGGGCGTGGCAGTGGACGGATTTAAAAAATGTTTACACTCCAGATATGAAATTTCATTGACCTAGCTCAAAATTTAAAGCCCAAAAAGCGGTGTCGTACGGACGGACGGTCATCGCTCAATCGACTTTGCTGATCATGAATATATGTATATACTTTATAGGGTCTACCTCGATTATTTGTCTATCTTACAAACTAGGTTTCAAACTTAATATAAGGGATAGGGTGTAAACAGAAGCGATAATTTTCAGAAATGACAGGTATGTATATTCGTAATTACCGAACGGACGTACCAGGACGGACATGGTTCAATCGACTTCGGTGTTGATACTGATCACCAAATTATGCATGTATATACTTTACAGGGTCTATCTCAACTATTTTTCTGTTACAAACTATATACGTATGTGTGGAACTTAATATACCTTTAGAATAGGTTATAGACAATCTGAACATTTCTCTGTATTTGGTTTCAAGTTCACGTCGAACGTCATTTATTCTAGCAAATGTAGCTAATACGGTGTCTTCTTTTTCCGGTATATCACGAGCATATAACAGATACATTAGCATCCCAAAAACGCTTCTTTGTGGTACCTCAGCAGTTATTTCTTTGAATTCTGAAAATTCGTTTCCGTGTTTGAAACGGAAATCTTTTCTTTATGTAGGTCTTTAAAGTAACATATAAGGGTTCAGGCAGAACTTCCTATAGTTTGCACTCCCCGCTTTTCTACCCTAGTCAAAGGTTTGAGAAATGTCAAGGAATCCTCTTCAGGAGCTTTGCTTAGGTTTCAGATCCTTTATTTCTTGTTAGTTTTACATTGAATTGAGAAGTGCTATTGTGTAAGTGTGTATTGTGACGTATCGATATTTTTAATAACCGCTTGTCCACCGAACGGTTTAAAAGTTTCCTTCAAGTGGGTGGCAAAAACTCACGTTTGTTTGTCATTTGTGATGACTTCTTGTTTGGTAGAGCCAATGGGAATAGTTGAAATCTCTTTCAATAGGTCCGATCCTTTATTTTCTATTTCTACACTAAAATTCGTAAAATAATAAATTCTCTGTGCCTCGTGAATCAGAATGTTTGTATTTTTTTTAAATATTTAGTCTAAGCGCAATGTGTTTAATATCTGTACCTCCAGCTTAAAAGGGGGATTGGTGCCCAACACTGTCACGTGGATTTTCAGCAGATCGCCTGTAATGGAGTGACCAGAGTATTTCAAAGACCAGTAATTTGTCAAGTGTTCTTGAAGAACGTGGTGCAAAGTAGAGCAATTTATTCTTGGATACAATTAATTCGGTTAGTATTAGGTGGCTAAAATTATATAAGCTTTCATATTATTTTATTACAAACAAATTTTAATAAAAAAAAATGTTAAAATATAACTAGAACAATAAATAAAATCAATAAAAATATATATGTGAATCTCAAAGAAGTTATTTTTTAATCCTTAGCGAAGCTGTTCGGTTGATTCTCACAATAGCTGGTTCCGTTGAACTAGGCGTCACTGCCTTAGCTTTCTGTCGCTTGAGGAAATTTGCCGTAGAAGTCAGAGCTAATAATAAAAACAAAAATTATTGAAAAACCAAAAACCTATTTGTCTTCTTGTTACCTCGCGATGTAATTGTGGTCGCTCGGGGACTCTTTCGTATACGATTGGGACTAAACTTTTTGTTCTCCTTTTGAATGCCAGCCGCAACAGTTTTTAGAACACCTTCTCGTGTTATATTTGATTTTAGTAGAACTGTATAATAGGATAATGATAATTAAACAAAGTATTATACATATATATATTTCTTTTCATACCATTTTTAATTTTTAGCCGATTTGATGTACTAACATTTTGTTCAGACAAAATATTTGAAATAAAATCGGTCTTTTTCTTATTTTCTACACCTGAAATCTCAAAGGTGGAATTATACACTTCAGTGGGCAAAACTTGAGTTTCGTCAGGATTAACTTCATGTGGTTGCTTAAAAATATCTGATACATCTTCAATCACTCCAACGCCCATGTCAGAGGTATCCTCGAACAGTTTTTTATTACGTTTAAGCGTGGAAACGGTATCATCTTCATCACTCGAATGCACTCTTTTACCATTTAGCTGCAGCACAATTTCCTTCTCACTATCGGTGACGAATTCGTCGAAAGTCAGTTCCAATTCATTGTCACTGCTTTTGTTTTCATCGTCTTTAAATTTGATGCCATGCCCGTTCATAAGACGTTTTAGTTTCTCAAGCCGTGCTTTGAGTTCTGAGTCTACACTATGGTCATAATTAAGGACAAGGTAGTTTTTCTGAATAATCTCACAGGCCAACGCAAACATTATCCTTAAATTCTCGGAATCCATGTGGTAGAACGAAATGATTTTGGCAATGTGATTATTTTTTATATTTTGCTTGGAAATTTGAATTTCCAAGTCCTTACTGCGTTGATATATTTGAAGAAAGCTGCAGCATTTAGCTTCTTTGATCTCCATATGTAGTTTTGATAGATCCCTTAGAGACTCCTGGAGTTTTTTACGCCACCGTGACAGGTCTTCCTTCTGTTTAAATATTTGCTTTCCAAAACGATCGATCGACGCTTCAAAACGATTAATATCCTGCAATTATTCAAAAACGCATTAATTTTGGTAATTTAAAACAAATGACAATATGCACAACTTATTGTAGTGAACACAGCATAACAAATTGCATAATTTGGTGCAACGCAGACAAAATTTGAAGAGC
This sequence comes from Xylota sylvarum, assembly GCA_905220385.1. NCBI lineage: Eukaryota > Metazoa > Arthropoda > Insecta > Diptera > Syrphidae > Xylota > Xylota sylvarum. Next base: position 42,134,664 of record LR999959.1, read on the forward strand.
ACCAGTAATATAAGTCCTCGATCACTTAAACACTACAAATACACTTAAAGTGCAAAGAGATGATACTGTAAGATTGAAGGCATACACAGGCAGCCAATAAGGAATTTGCTTGCGACAGTGAGCGGCCCCTATATGGACACCGGCAGCAGCGACAAGTTCGTACATGAGAAGTATAAACTTTGAGCACAGAAGAGCATCGCTCAGAGAAAGCTGCGCATATAGAACGGTATCGGGGGATGCAATAAGTATGATAGCGGCGCGAATGCTTATCGAGCTGAAAGTCAAAGTAGCAGCATCAACATACAAAGACGAAAACGTGAATAAAAAAGCGAACAGGGCAGCTGCTGAAATAGAATGGCAACGGCGGCGATGGAACACGTTAGAAAACGGTAGGTGGGCATACAAATTGCTGCCGAACATAGATGAGTGGACAAGAAGAAAACACGGTGAAGTAAACTTCCACCTTACCCAATTCATAACGCGACATGGAAGCTTCTGGGAATTCCTTTACAAGTATGACATCGCAGATGACCCATTCTGTCGCCACGACTTCAAGGTTTAGACAGACATTTACATATGTGAGTACGTATAGAACTAATGGAACCACCATGTCCAGAAACAAGCTTTGGGGTTTGAATTGCACGTGGTTACCTTATTTCAATAAACATGGGCAATAGTGCAAGACGGTTTATTAATCGTGAAACGATTCACGAAATAGTTCACATTGTGATCGATGTACTCGGTAACGACCCTACTGAGATCTTTAATATCAAAAAAATAATTTAGTCGGTTTCCTGTTCGTAATACCGACTATGCCTGACAACGAATATAGAATGACTTGAAGTTGATCCATTCTGTCGTCCAAAACGCCGAGCGTATCCTGCTTGAGTACAAACAATACGAAGTAACCAGAACAAGAGATAGGCAATGAAATAACTCCAAGGAGACTGATATCGTTCATCTATTAACGAGAAAAGCACGGAACGCCTCCAACGGTATCATTGCAAGCATTATGCAGGAACTACGGCGGGAAACTCAAACACCGAGAGCCCAAGAGGAAGAAAACCACATGATGTGCAAAACTTGCCCCTACGAAGGAATGGGGTTTAGGGTGGGTGTTTTAGCCACGTAAATATGCAGGAGATCGAGAACTAGGTGAAACCAATAGGTTGGTTAAAGTTGTCTTTCAATGTGAGATGCAACACGCATACCAACGTAGAAAATCCTGCAAGACTGCATTTGAAAACTTAGTTATTATAATTAAAATGTGCGCTTGATCGACATAGAAGAAGAAATTCGACAACGAGACGATACATTGGACGGTATGTTATGGGGGGGGCTAAACATAGGCTGGGGTTCTGTATCGACTGCAAAATATCTGGGACTGATACTGGTACTGATATAAGAAACTTTTCTTTTTCTTTAAAGCATGTCAAGTCAAAGACGTTCTGGACGCTTTCTGGTTCCATGGATATGCCGTCTGATACAAAGACACCGGAACTCCAGCTGATGTGCAATTTTAGAGTACCGTTGGGCTACTAATGGGCCCATTTGAATGATATAATCGATTATAATCGATCTCATATGTGTACGAGTGGAATCGAGAACTTTATTGTTCGTGTATTCAACCACTTGAGAGTATATTCTCATGTACATACTAACTTATAAATATGTCCACTTTTATTGTTGTAACTGCTTGGGCGGTGTGTCGTCATGCGTTTAATTTTTATTCAACTCGTGTATTCGTTTTGCATATCTCTAACGGATTACTCGAATATTAAGTCTCAATTCTTTAAGTCATTCGATTAAATTCATCATAACAATGAGCCACGGCAATATAAACAATAATTCCTAAAATAACAACAAAAATATGATGGAATTGCTAAGCGAGTTGTTTTCATCTTGAGCAAACCGATTTTTGCATGTTCCATTGGAATCCAAAGGGATAAATTCTTTGAAATATAGAGGGATAAGTCTTCGCTTAAAAAATCTCATCCGTATTTATAGTATATTGTTTTAGCTCTTCAAGTTCTTTAGTCCTTTGTCTTCAAACTGATAAAAACATATCAGTGTGGTTTTAAACTAAGAAAGTTCAACATTTACGACAGGTTATCGTGAAAAACCCCGGAATTTCAACGATACTATCACTTTTTATCTAAAGACCAGTCTCCGACTAGCTTCCGAGCAATACACATCGATTGTTTACTCTCTCTGTTAACAGATCTTGCGGTTTGCATTGTTCCTCCCTCACAACATACGCCTGTCCTGCTTACTCCTTAGAGTTACAATTACCGACTTTGAAAAGCGCGTGTGCCAAACCTTCGTGAGTGCAGTATTTTTTGGTTAGACAACCACATGGCCCCGGGGCCAAAAATGAAACCCGGGAATCGGTTGAGCGATCTCATGGAATATCCGCCACCCGAACCCCAGGCCAAAAAATATAAAATGTTCTCTAATACTGAGGAATATCCTTCCCTTCCTAAAAATACAGTGTCGAAAAACGCTAGGTTCATTCTGATTTCTCCGAAACGCACAGACAAACTATTGACTTCATTCAGTGTTTTCATTCTCAGAAAATGGATCGACGGTATCAGTACTGAGTACGAGCATATCGCGCAACTCAGAGACGGGAACATCCTCATATTAACCAAGAATCAAAGAGTTGCTGAAAGATTCCTAGCTACCAAAAACCTAGGCAATCAATGCCCTGTGTCACTCACACTTCACTCTCGTCTTAATTCTTCTAAAGGAATCGTCTATGCCCCCTGCTTCAATGTCGATGAGTCTGAGATCGCATCCGAAATGCAATCCCAAAAAGTGACGGCAGTCTATAAATTCAAGAAAAATTACGTTGGTAAAGAGCGACCAACCGGGCTAATGCTGTTTATTTTCGATCTTCTCCAACCCCCCAAACGGTAGTAATCGGTTGGTATAACGCCAAAGTTAGCGAGTACATACCTAACCCTATGCGGTGTCGCAACTGCCAGATACTAGGACATACAAGAAAAAAATGTACAACTAATCCAGCTTGCGATACTTGTAATCTTCCCCCTCACACGTGTTATGTGCGCTAACTGTCGAGCGCCACATCCCTCTTCGGATAAAACATGCCCTAAATTCATTCAGATGAAAGAAGTACTTACAATTAAAACTAAAAACAAGTGTAGTATGTCCGAGGCTAAGCGCCTACAAAGAGAAAAAAACCCAATTCGTCCTAGCCAGACTTCTGAATCTTTCTCTCAAATAACTAAACAAACAACGCACACAAAACACACTGAAGTTTCACAAGTAGTTCCCACATCAAACAGCAAACTAAGCACACTCAATCCATCATTACCCACTCAGACCGATACCACACCAAATCATAAAACAACTGATAATCAAAAAGAAAAAACAAGTTTACAACACCCACACACTTCACCCTTACCCCGCACTACGCAACCCTCCATTCTATTTTGTTCCTCTGAAAATATAGAAAAACCCATAGAATCAAACATTACACAACATCATACACACACAATTCCCAAAACTCAAACTAAACAAAATAACTGAAATTCTTCTAAATCTTCAAACATAAATCAAGTAAGTACCAGCTCTACAAACTCTTTAAAACTATTATTATTACTACTACTTGTGGGCGCCGTGGCTCAAGTGGTTAGTGCGTTGGACTACGGAGCGAGGGGTTCCAGGTTCAATCCCCAGACAACACCTAAAATTTCTTTCACGGCCCCACCTCTCGCGAGCGTCTGACAAACATCCGAGAGTAAAACTGTCATGAAAAAGCTTCTCAAAATTGCCGTTCGGATCCGTCATTAAAAGTAGGCCCCTTCCATTCGTGTGAAGAATATAACACGCACAACACGAATGGTTGTGAGAAGCTAGGCCCTGGGTCCCATGGACCTGTCGCGCCAAAATTTTTTTTTTTTTTGTATTACTACTACTTTCTCTAACATAATTATTATATTAAAAATATTACTTCGCCTCTAAACATCTAGCCGAAAGCCTTGGTAGCTAGTGCTATGATTTTGTATTATTAATTGTAATTTATGTTACTTAATAATAAAGTAATAATAATAATTATCTAAAAACCATTTTTTAACTTCGACATCGCAGTCAAACTCGCCTGATTCTGCAGGATGACGGGGAAGAATGCATGGTGCCCCATCGAGGTCGGTAAAGATTTCACGAAAACCTTTAATGTCTAGAAAGGATTTAAGCAAAGCGACATAACGGATTTAGCATCGGTTTTGAAAGATTTATACAAAACAGTGTCTACATTAGAAGAATATTATAAACTTGTTTGGTGTAACGTGTATCCCTGGAGAGCATTACATATAAATGTAAATTTAGTATGTACATACATACATACATATGTAGATAAATAATTTTATAATCGATGCAATGAAAATTCATTGCATTAAAATTAAAAATTCACAAAAGGAGAAGCTTGTTTATAAACCTAGCCACAAGTAAAAAAAAAAATAATATGGTGTTAAAATTGAAATTAAGGATACATATTATTTATGAAAATTATGAAATATTTCACAACTAAAGAAAATTTAGTCTTACATTCAATTCTAATAACTTGAACCTTTTAAATAATTATTTTATATCTATTGATTGGCAATGCAAATTTAATCGGGACTCATTACGTGATAACTTTAATATTTTTCTGGGCGTTTTTAAAGAGGCTTTTAGGCTTCTTGTACCTCGTGTAAAAAAGAAAATAAATTCCCACCCCCTTGGTACAACTACCGCCTAAAAAAATTAAAGAGTGCAACAACTAAAGCTCATAAGCTTTTAAACAGACTAATCGTGTAGAGGAAAATTTAAATTTCTTCCTTCTTAGAAAGGAATTTGTATTTTTATCGAAAGTTCTTGCAGGTGGTGGCACATTCACTTGAAGCGAATCTAAAAAGTAATTCCAAACGCTTTTGGAACTATGTAAATTCGAAATGAAATAGTGTTAGTTTCCCTTCATTGATGCGATACGAAAATCAGTCATCAATTAACCCACAAATCATTGTTGAAATGTTTGCTGAGCATTTCGAAAAAGTATATAGTTCTTCAAATGCTCAGTTTGGGTACCATACATTGATATTTGCTCTTCACAGTGTGACATTAATGAAGTTATGGAAGCTCTTTATCAGCTGGAACATAGCTCCATTTGTGATCTGAATGGAATTAATCATTTAGTTCTCAAATCTTGTGCAGGGTCCTCAAGCTTTCCTCCTCAATTATTATTTAATCAGTCTCTGTCCGCAGGAGAGTTCTCGAATGAATGGAAATTGTTTTTTGTTAACCCAATTTAAAAATCGGTTAAAAAAGATCTGATTACTAATTACAGAGCGATAAGTAAGATATGTACCATTCCTACATCTGGTCCTAAGAAACTATAAAATTGGAAACGAATCTTTACTTTAAGGGTCCATGTGTCATTTTTGATTCTAAGCTTACATTTGACCTACACATGCGAATTGAAAGAGTTCAAAAAAGTTTCCTTCGATTTGCCCTTAGACACTTTGCTATGAACAATGAAATTTCACTTGATTATACGAAAAGATGCAAACTCTTAGGCATACAAAATTTAAAACAAAGGCGGCAAGCATTATGTTTATTCGCGATATTCTTTGTTTCACGAATAATAGGAGGAATTTACTTTCTTTAATTAATTTATACGCTCCTTCTAGGTGACTGTAATCAAGACCGCATATATTTGGTCAACGCGAACCTATCTCTCGTTGCTGCAGTTTATTTAATTCTTTTTATGAATATATGGATATACATATGTAAATGTATCTAAACCTAGAGAAATGTTTAAACCTAACCTACAATTAAATTGTTTGCAACATTTTGATTAATTTCTATTATTATGAATTACTTTGAGTTATTATTGTGAATAATGGTGGCGCGTACAAGTTAAAGGTGACCTGAATAAGCTTGGAGTGCACAAATGGAGGCAGTTAGCTAAGGACCGAGCTAACCTGAAGAGGCTTGTTAGTTGAGGCCCAGGTTCACCCCGAACTGTAGCGCCACCTAAGTAAGTAAGTAGTATTATGTAAGTAGTATAATGAAATGAAATCTAATCTGTTGATGAATATATGATGAAAATAAAATAAAAATCTACTCCCTAATAAACATCAATAAATATAATTACATTTGTTTTTCCTTTTTATCAAAATAGAAGATAAGAGAAAAAAATACTTACACATACTGCAGTGGCAGTACTGGCAAGCATACTTTAAAAATATGGTGGGTTATGTATGTGTACGTCCCAACTTTGACAACCCTTCTAACAGATGTTTTCGAGGTTGTCATTCTGCTGTCAAGTATTGAAGTTCACAGAAAAATAACCAAAATTTAGAATTAAAAAAGAAAATGTTTGCGAAGAATTTAATTTTGCTTCGCGGCATAGCATTACGAGAAATAATAGCGTCTTCCGCATACATCCGACAACCGGCAATATGTGAGTTTCCTATAGTATCTAATCTCACAATCAACTGCAACTCTATATATGCCAGTCAACCAATACGCTGTTATGCAAAAAGCAAGGACAAAAAGAAGGAAAAAGGTAAAAAACCCGCCAAAGTTGAAATAAACGAAAATCTATTGCGTGAAACAATAAACCTCGACAACCTTAATACACAAATGAATAAAGCCATAGATCAAATGAAGGATGATTTCGTAAAGCAACTTTCATTGCGCTCTACTACCGGTTCCATCGATACGCTTAAAATCTCAGTTGACGGGAAGGAGCATGAACTTCAAGAGCTGGCGCAGATCTCCAGAAAGAACCCGAAGACTATTGTTGTTAATATGATTGCATTTCCTCAAACGATTCCCGATGTTTTGAAAGCAATTGAGAAGAGTGGTATGAATTTAAACCCTCAACAAGATGGAACCACCCTCTTCATACCTATACCTAAAGTTACTAAAGAGCACCGTGAAAGTCTCTCAAAGAATGCGAAATCCATATTCATCAAATATCGAGACGCCATCAGAGATATTCAAAACAGTGCCATTAAAAAGGCAAAGAGACAAACAGATATTGCCAAAGACGATATGTTCGCGATACAAACTCAAGTAACAGCAATCGGAGATAAGTTTATAGCAGAAGCCGATAAGATTCTGGTGGCTAAGCAAAATGAATTAATTGGACCCAAGGACTAGTGATTATAGGATAATTATAAGTGCTTTCGATTGAATAAATATATTTAGCAGGAATCGAAATTGCTTGGTATTTTTTATATATATTTAAAGTTGCTTATCAAGTAAAAGCGTCAATATATTTGGCAAGAATAAAGAGGTGCATTCAATTTTATTTCCATAGGCAGGTAGGTACATAATAATGAAATCTTGCACCCCACATGAAAATAAGTTATTCGTACAATGCCGATGAATAACCAGATCCGATTCTGAACAAACTATTAAAATCCTCATTTCAGAAGTTCAGAATTGGGATTTTCGGTATCAATTGAATTAAATTGAATAAATGAAATTATCAAGAATTCCATTCAATGGAAAGGATAGGACCTAATCGCAGCCAATAAAGCGTTTATACCTGCACGTAGTCACAAGACTGATATTAACATGATGGTCATGAAATTACACTAAATATTTTGATAGACAAATATGGAAATAGCTATATTTGCGATACATATTCAAGTAAGAAGCTGCTTTTAGAAGATGTCGACAAGACTCTAAAAACTTAATTGGATCGAAGCTTTACTAAATTATAATTAAAAATGGATTCAAGTTTTACTTACATTTTGGAGTGTGGCTTTATCAAGAGTAAGGATTTTCTTACATTCTTCAGCCTTTTCTTTTAACCGACTACGGAACTTTAGAATTTTTTCCTTGCTCTGCATACCGTAATAGTACTCCTGGGCTTTTATCACAGAAGAGTATACGGCGTCAATCTTACGAAACCAGCATTGCAGTTCACTGTCATCGTAGGTCTTCGACGTAGTTGATTTTGTAGCAGTTAGAAGTTTGTTTTCCATGCTCTTGTTATTCTCTTTAAGTCGTTCTAAGTCATCCATTAACTCATTCACCTTCTTAATATAGAATTCTTTAGGCATGTTAGACTTCATAACGTTCTGTCGGAGAGTGGTACGAATCTTCTTCGCTCGGCTTGCATACTAAAAAAAAGTTGGAAATTGTTTCTTAATCGTAGTTCTGCTAGGAATAGGTTTTAAAATAAAATGGCACAGCTGACTAGAAAGAGATCTCAAATAGGATCTTATATATTAGTATAAAAACGTATGCTAATTTATTTCACTCCGACAATAAAATGAATAAATGAATAAATAAAATGAGAATTCCTAACCCAGTAAAGAACTAAGAAAATATGCTAACAAATAATTTTTGAAACAAACCTTTAAAGTATTATAGGTGTCCTCATACGTTAGGGAACTCTGTGAAACATTAGCGACCATCAATGTCTGGCAATTCCCACCTAACGAATCCTTCAAAATACGGGTAAGATTTGAATCACGATAGGGAATATGTTTCATGCCATCTGCTAATTTATTAATGCAATTTCCTAGCGCCAATAATGACTTATTAATGCTCGCACCCTCCTTAAAGCGTACACCAACTCCGCGTGTACTCGCTGCTCTTTCACTGCCAGCTAAATCAATCATCGATAATTTTACAGTTCGCTTTTGGCCAGTCTTTTTCTCTGTCATTCTAATATGAACTTGAAAAATTGCATGGCTGCGACTGCTCTCTGCATTTGCATCCGTTGGATGTTGTGTTCTATTGTTATTTCCTTGAGCGAGCAAGTCAAGTAATTCTTCTGCGCTGTAGATCGGCTTTAAAATAAGACCACTGACCACTACACCATTTGAGTCTTCACGCAGTTTTAATGGACCACTTTTTGTAAGTAAATTCATAACATGCTCGTTATACACTTCCAAATAGCTGACGCCAATGTCGAATTTTCGAGTATCACTTAAGCGGTCTATTTTAGTGAAAAGATCCTGCATTGTAAGATATGTGATACCGCGACAACCTTCACTGCCCAGCATTGTAAATGTTTTGCCGGCCCCTGTAGCTCCATATACAAATACTGAGCAATTGTATCTGCAAATAGGATAAAATATTTTAATTACCATAGTATAAAATAATATCTAATATTCAAATATTTGTGTAGGTAAATTTTGAACAGCATAAAAGGCGAGAATACCCTTCAGACCTTGGATAATGACAACACGGAATTGTAATGGAACATGATTCTCATGGGCGCTCACTTTCCTAGTTTCCACGCCTAGAGGCGAAGTCTGTAGACCTAAAGAGAGTCCAGTTCCTAGTGCCAGAGAATGTTGTCACTCCCCAAAAATTACATCCTGTCTAATGAACAGCAGTGGACAAGAAAAGCATCATTGCATTGTTTAAAATGCGCTATAAAAACCGATTCTACAGCTACAATGAAGTCAATGGTCTCTTGATTCTCGTGGATATCTTAAAAGTTTAGTCAATGGTCAATGTTGGTTTGTTTTAAGATCTTAACGACCATAATACTAATCCTAGTAATATGGACTATATTGCCCCTTATACGCACTTCTATCAAAGAAAAAAAACGGAAGTTGCAGGAGCTCTAAATGATATTTAATTAGCGGCCTTACAGTCATTATCTTTTAGGTAGCACGTCAGTAAGATGGGTGATTCTATCAACGAATTTATGTAGGTACAAGCTACAGACACGTGTGAAGAAATGATGTCTCAGCTTTTATGCACATGTCTCAGCCTGTCATCATTAAATAGGAAAACCCTTGGCGAGAACTTTTTCCTTACATCTGAGTGATCTAGACAGACTCCACAAATACAAAATAAAACTTTTTGTATCTAGTTCAAATTAGTTTCGTACCTTAACCAGATAACATCAAGCGGTATGAATTGACATTGCAACGATTGCCAATGGTGGACTTACTTCTTAGTCTTTATTGGCTAATGCAACCTAACGATTTAAGAGTCTGCGAAAGAAATTGGGCTCAAAGACCTCGTTTATGTAGGCACTATTCATATCATCAGCTACGCAGAAATTTCTTCTTTATAAATTAGGATGAAAATATTAAAAAAAAAAAAGTTAAGGCTCTTTGTAACCCGAACTTCATTAACACAATGGCATTAACTTTGTTTCATATTCAAAGTGAGAGGACAAAAACATTTCACCACTTTTAACCCAGAATTCATATTTTTGAGTTAACTATCCCTCATATGTAGAAACTGGAACATGTAGGCAGTTCTGGGCAATAGTTGAGTCTCATTAAGGTACATAAGAGCATAACCTAGCGATAGGGCATATAAATAATGCAAGAGATGGCTATATCGAAATGCATAGAAACAGACAACAGAGAGATGAACAAAAATTGTTTATGTATTTTACCCATTCATTACTGAATCCACAAGAGGCATTGTGCATTCCTCGAAGACCTCTTCATTTGAGGCATCTGAATCGAAAACTCTGTCGAACTCCATGCTTAGTTTTTTATTAATTTTTTTTGTTATATCTCGGTAGTTCTGCTTTATTCCTTGAAAAAAGAATTCATCATCTTCTTCGTCCGGATCAAACAATAAGGTCGTTTTATCCATAACTTTTATGATTGACCTTTGATTTTGTTCTAATTCTCGCCGATTATATGGCCGTACTCGAACTACGACTTTTATATTCTTCTGTTCACCACTTGACATTTTACTGTATTTGTTTTCTTAGTATAAAATAATTGTAATATAAATAAGACTTTGATTGGACGATTGAAAGAATTTAAATTAAAAACAATTGGTAAAAACACCACCCAAATACTCCGTTCGTATTTTCAAATTCGTATTTAGCAGTTTGGCGTGAGAATCTAATGAGTGTGTTCAAACTAAAAGCAGACGGATAACAGCATCATTGACAGCGTTCCCACTTTCCAATACTTTCCTAGAATTCACGTATCGGTCTCTATCCTTCAAAAATTTTAATTTACTTTTATTCCTTTCGAAGATGAAAAATTGAGCGGGTTTGAAAAGGCTTTCTGAATTTAAAACGTATATTTCGGGTCAACTAATTAGAAAAGCAAATCATAGTTTCTTTTATTTGTACATGTTTATGTGGAATATAAGCCGTGTTTTTTTAAACCTCGCAATCTAGTAGTAGCCAGTAAAGGCAAATTTTATACATAAAACAAAAACAACTACCTACTGGTGGGGGCAACTCTTGATTCGGAAAATGGATGCTGAAGCTAAAAATATGCGAAAAAAAATCCAAACAATTGTGTTCATTTTAATTTTTTGAAGAAACGTTGAGTCCAATTTAACTTGTCTTTTGATATTTTAAAATTTTAACAATTCTTGTTCTACTAAAAGAAAAATCGTCCATTTCGGTGTATGGAAGGATGGTAGCAAAAACATGAAAGGTGTCATGACCCACGAACAATTTGGAATCGCTCGTAAATTTACTTAATATTTTTTGTTTGTTGGCCCAAGGAACAGCATTCCATACAGTTGATCCAAATTTTTACAACACCCTGTGCTTCGGAACACTTGGGAAAATAAAATTTGTCAAAATAATAATAGACTAGAATTTAGGTATTACCACCCAACGATAATTTTTATTATACCCTATCCTAATGGTATATTAAGTTTGACACATAGTTTGTAACATAGAGAAATAATTGAGATAGACCCTATAAAGTATATATTTATATTCGTGATCAGCATCAGGGCTTTTGAGAAAAAGATACAGTACAAGTGTACATTTTTTTTAAATCCGCCCACTGCCACGCCCACTTTTTCATAACTTCACTAAATTATATGAAACCGAAAAATTTTGTTAAGACAAAATATTTAGACATTTAGATTCCCTACATTGCATCCATACGAAAGTTTTGGCCACGCCCACATTTTGGGGGTGTTTTCATAAAAAAACAGATTTTACTAGTACTAGTTTGAATATTCTTCACTGGGAAGGATTTTTTTACTGTTTGTTTTACCATTTATTACTTGCTATTTAAATTTCAAAAATAAATTGGGAGGAATATATTTATACTTTTAATATGTGGTAGAGAGCATTTTTCTGGGCATTAGCATGTTTCGCATGGATTTAAAGAAACTTTGCACATACCCTACCTCGCACCTACTCCAAATCCAACAGTGATCCCAAGCAAGTGGGATCTCGTAAACTATTCGTTTACGACCTCTACGTACTCGTATATACATACATCAAAATGCTCAGAAAAATGCCTTCTACCACGTACTAAAATTGTATCAAAATCAGGGAAGAAGCCCCTTTTGTAAATATTTACCGAATTGTTTTTACTGTTTGTTTTACCATTAGTTACTTACTATTTAAATTTTAAAAATAAATTGTAAAGTAATTTATTAACACTACGCTAGCTTACCTAGATAACTACCAAAATACGTCGACCATTGTCTGTAATAACGCATAGCTACTGAACATGGTCATGTCCGATTGCTATTTGATTTGCATTTTCAAGAGTTACGAACACATCTCTCTGCAGACCTTGCAGAAATTTTACGCCATTTTTACTTGACAAAATTTTGACAAGGAAAGTTTGGTTGCGTCTTTATAAAAAAGGGAAAAAAGTTATTTGTTAAATTTTATAATTCAATATTTATATCATTGTAATCATAGTTGATAAGTTACTTAAAAAAGTTTCGTAAAAATCTGACAAAAAAGTAACCGAAAATCCAAAGTCGCATTAAAATAAAATGAGCGGAAAAGTGCTCTTCGCTTGTTCTAAATGTTTCTCAAGACATCCGTTTGAAGAATTATCGGCTGGGCAACAACTTTGCAAGGTAAAATATACGGCGAAGTGGGTTAAATTGGTTTCTATAAAGGTGGCTTGCAAATTAAAGTAGCGATGTAAAAGATGGCGCGGTTATTCCTTTGTAGATGCAGTTGTGCAGACGTGGTATCAAAATCCATCGGAAGGAAATGGGAAAAAAATATATGATTCACTTTGTTTACTATAAAAAACCAAAAGCTTAATAATTAACAACTCAAAGTGAAGCAAACATTTGATAATCCAGTATTTCGCGATATTGTAATGCTATGTTTTCAATGGATATTGTCTCTAGTAACGAACTTTAAAAAAGCAATAGATCTCATGAACGATTAAAATGAAAGAATTACTCATTCCTATGTGAAAACTATTACATTGGTAAAGTTTAATGCAATAATAACTAATATAAAACATAATAAATTTTGGGTACATATGTATGTACATACATACCTACATACATACGTTTGCCATTGACCCGCGTTAACAAGTGAATGTTTGGGAAATGTTTTACCTATTCTATAATTGGTTAACAAATACATAAGTCAGAATGGAATCTAAGGTCCTTAGAAATTTTTAAGTCAATAGAAGACAAAGTCGTGTACAAAATGCATGTGAGTGATAATGTATGGTGTATCCATGGTTTTATGTATCAATATCAAAATTATGTACATACATCCAATGAGGATAAGTGATCTCGCATTGCAAAGTGTATAATTCTTCCAATACCGTAAATGACAAGTAAGAAAACAATTTGTGGACTCTCCGAAAATTCTTCCAACTTTTAAGAGCTGTATTTATAAGTATGTATGTATATAGGTATATGCAGACGTTTCGAGTGCAATATTGTTGAATTGTATTTCCCTGTTATGCTATACATAAACTCTGTATTCTGCCTAAATTTGCGTACTTAACATATTTCTACGCACTCATCTAATTTGTCCTAAATGTTGAAGTGTATAGAAAATAAACTTCATATGTATGAATGTATTATTTGTAAAAGGAATTGGGATTGAATCTCACCATTTTCTTGCCATAATTTCCTTATTCCTTCAAATAAAACTCAAACCGAAATCGAATATCAACGGTAGTTAAATTGGTTTGCTTTACTTTAGTAACGGTTGTGAACGAGGATATGGCAGTGTTTTATAAAAAAAAAACAAATGTGTATTTTTAGTTCTTAAGAAATAGTTCTACAAAAAATTCCTCTACTAATTCAAACTCAAAAATATCCCAAAATCTTTTATGTAGGCCGATTATTTCTGAATTTTGCTCTTAAAAACATTAGCAACAAATACAAAAAAATTAGTTAAATAGCAGAGGTCCTGCTCGATTACAGACTTATGGTTAAATATTTTTCTTTGCAAGCGATTTTCGAATCAGACAACAGACATACAGACAAGCTGATTTATTCATATTGCAGTCTGGAACGTTGTGGTTTGCTTTTGTTTGTCTTTTGGAATGTTTGAAGTTGCAGAACAATTCAGCATCATAGTTTAGAACGTACCTACATACGTATATACTTACATTCATACATACATATGTGGATGTATGATACATATTTGTATTTTGATGTAGCAAACATACATACACACGAGCGCTTCATGAGTGTAGGTTTCCGGACTACCCTGGCAGCGGCACTTAGAGCAGCGTAGGTCTTTTGTGACCAAAATGATCTAGAACCCTTAAAAGCTAACCTAATCAGTATTCAGCCTACACTTTTATAAATAACACAAAATTTCTACCCGATTAGATCTTGGTACCCTTACATGTTTGTGCAGCACTTATTCGAGGACCACTTTTAAAGAAAAATCCTTTATTTTAAATTTAAAGTACAATATACATATATAGACGTTGTTACAAAAAAATACAAATATTTGGTGAAACAGGTCCGTATAAGACATAGAACCTAGCTTCTCGCTACCATGCGTGTTGTGCGTGTTTCCATTCTTTACACGAATGGAAGGGGCCTATGACATTAAACACCGTGTCCGAAGGGCAATGTGTACCAATGTGGCAATATACTCATGTACTACTTATAAAAATAAAAGTAGATAGACTTTCCAAACAGTCAGTCGGAGAGTGTGACCAATCAACTGCCACTTTCGTCGTTGTATGGCTGTGCCTATAGGTTCATGACCCGCTACAGTGTGGTCAGAAAATCCTTAAGACGTTGCGTAGGCACCTATTAACGAACGTTTGCAGCTTCCTCGTGATAGTAGCGGTCACTCTCCAGGTACCACATGCATATACATAACAGCACGGATTCAACGTTGGAACGGAACAGTCGTAGCTTGATGTTTAAGTTAATTGCATTACTACGCCAAATTGTGGATAGCATCCCAAACGCAGATTTTGCTTTCCCTATTCGGCTGGCTATATCCAGTTCGGTTCCGCCATCAGTTGAGACAATACTCCCAAGGTATTGGAAACTCTCTACTCTCTCTTGGGGTTTGGTTTTCCACCTGTAGTTCCTGCAGGTGACGTGAAATAACGCCGAGTGAAATAAGCCCGAATTTCAAAACTCGACTTTATTTCACATTATGAAAGTGAAATAAAGGCTACCATTGTTTGTGAAATAAGGCCGAAACAAATGTTTCCACTTTGATAAAGCGACATTAGACCAATTTGGTTTGATGTCAATAATATGCATAAACTGTGCAATACATATGGGGGCATGTTGCCCCCATGCAACCCCCCTGTTTGGGGTCACTGTAGGATTTGGAGTAGGTTGGGTTTCTTTCTATTCATGTTTCTTTATATCCATGAAACTTTTCTTTATAACATGAAACATCAAAGTTGCAGCATGCCCCCCCATATGTATTGATACATTCGTTGTAATGTGGTCTAACTTTAACACAATAATAATATTTCAAAATGAAAGTAAATAATATCACAGTTGGATAAAAATGTGATATCTATTAGACTAGACTTGAGGAAAAGAAGACTTAGAGACAAAAAAACTTATTTGGTCAAAACATTTCAAGTCCAACCCATCCAAGGTGCTTTCGAATTATAGGTTGTTGGTTGTTTGGTAGAGACGACTTTCGCATGAATACCTATGTAGTACATATATGTTATTCTGCAAAACCGTTCAGACGTTCAATGTTGAATTCTCAAAAAATACGGTCCCACCTCGCGATCGTCTGATAGATAGAGAGAAAGAGAGAAAGTTTCAATTCATCTAAGCGGGAAACTGGGATTAACCTATTGAATATGGCTAGTTCCTTGTACATTGCTCTATTTTCTCTTCTAGTTGTACGGTGAAGATTCAATCTAAAGTTGTTGTTACTTCTTAAATTATATGTTTGAACATCGATATCAAAATATATGTTCTCTGTCAGACACGTTGGGAGTATCCGCAAATATTATTCGCTCCCCAATACTAAGCCATCTTAACCTTCATCTCATTCTCAAACAAACTTACGTTGTCTACCATTGTGTGTAGATTTCTACACGTATGGAATTTTAGTGTGTTTTCCATGAATTTGGTGTTTTTTTTAATTAAAATTAACAAAAAAACTGCTTTTATAATTTTATTCTAAGGAAACAAGTGAAGATGCATTTTAAACAAGTGAAGATGCATTGAAGAATCATTTTACACAAACATTTAGATTATGTTGGTTTTTACAAGCAGCTTTTGTGCAACAACTACAAATTGTCTCATATATATGTATGTTTATTATTTTTCGTGGCGGACATAGCAAACGTGCTCTGTCTTTTATTTGTAATGCAACGCTTCTTGATTGGATTTGATAAGTGGATGCAGAAATATGTATTCTCTAAAGACTGTGGTGAACTTTCTCCTGAAAAAGTTGCGAGCAAAGTTGTTGATGATCCCGATCTTGGTTTATCACTTCTAGGTGCCATCTATGGTTTTGCGAGTGAAAATCCAAGTCCGCATAGAAAATTCCTTCGTATTGTTGTTTTTTGTGTTGTTTGCCGATTCAGATTCACTTCTTTGAAAATAATGAATGAATTTAAATTCAGCTGTAGCAGTAAAATCATTTTTTCAACCACTGTAAATTCTTTTGACAAGAATTTTTGAAAGTTATTCATTGTTATGTTATGACTTTTCAAACCGTCAACAAGATCCAAAAGAACACTCTCGCCTTTTCTTTTTGTCTCCAATCGATTTTCTCAAGTATAGTCTAATTTTCCAAACATAACATGTATAGAAGATACCAGCAACCAGAATTTTAATTCATATTTCAGTTGTATTGACGAATATACATAAGTTATAGTTATAAACAACATTTTCTTCTGGCACAAATATGTCATCGCTGTCTCCAGAAATATTACTATCATCATAATAATCACCGTCACCTTCATTCAAAAATGCTTCCATTTCTTCAATTGTAAGATACATTCATACATATGTATCTTGGTCTAGCCAAAGCTTCTTTTATTATTATTATTATTATTATTATTACTTGTAAATTCACAATATATACCTACAATGTTCACTTACGAAAAGATTAAATGCAAGTGACATTTTATATGAAAAGCACTAATTTTCCATATGTGTAGAAATCTACACACGAGGGTGGACAACGTAATTTTATGAATAACAACCTTTATAATTTTTTTTTTCATAGCGAACATTTTCTTTTCTTTGTAAAATAAGAATTTTAATAAAGTCAAAAAATAAGAAAAGAGATTGTATTTGTGTAGTTTTCTACACAAGGGTGGGATGAAGGTTAAAGCGTTAAGTATAAATATTATTGAAGTAAATCTATCACATACTAGAATATAACACATTTCTTTGTTCTGCAGCTTTTGCAACTTACTTATGCCTTCATTTGAACATTGAAACAGAATTGATATATTTAAAAAAAGACTTTATTATTTGATTTTGTTTGATTTGATTTGATTGGATAGCGAACGTTTATTCCTAATGCTGTACAAAAAAGCCTATCTTTTTTGACACATTTTTATACCCTTTCCTAAGGGTTATTAAGTTTAATGCATACATATATAGTTCGTAACTAAGTGAAATTGAGGACGAAACTTCATATCTGGGCTGTACAGAAGCAGTTGAAGTGTAAACATGTTGGAAATCCGCCCACTTTTTCATAACTTCACTAATTTACATAAAAGTTATAAGTTATAGTACAAAGGAAGAAGGATAGGGTATTATACCTTTACCGTTCCAGACGGATAGTAGCTTTTGTGTATGTTTAGCCACATATTTATAAATCAAGGCCATTTTTTTATATTTTGCGTGCACACTCTTATATGTATGTATCGGTTCCCAAAGTATGTACTAAAGCGTTTTCGGCACATAAACAATGATTTGAATTTTTTATCACACTATTCATATCATTTATGTACATACATACATATGTATGTACAAACAAAATGACAATCTGACAATTATTCGATAAGAGTACAACTGTCTTTAAAAACCCTTTGGACACGGCAACAGTAGTCCCCTTCCATTCGTAACATATTTAACATTAATGCGTTTGGCAATGGTCTATTGCATTTTAATATTACTCTCTTAGTTGTATTTTGTATTCTCTGAAGCTTAAACAAATTAATATTCGCTACATGCATAGATACAAAACTGACGAACAGTATTCAAAATGTGGTTCCTTCCAGATGATTATTACGTGGTTAAAGGCTGACTCACGTGTTGTTGGTTTCAAAAATCAGTCAATTGGACTATTTTCTCGATTGGGGTTATTAAAGATTCCTTCTATGTTTCAGGAAATACTCCATATCTCATTGACAGATTTATCAAACGTGTTATATCACCCAGGAGCATTTTAGTGTTGGTAAAGTTGCAATCTCATTTCGGAATTACTTTTCGGCAACGTTAAACTTTCCTTATTAAAACTTAAACGTAGAGGTCGTAGGGTCAAGTTGGGGAATAAATTAAATTGAATCCAATCATTTATGTCCGAAATACTGTTTACAAAGAATTTATTAAACTCTCCAGCTATGTTTTTATTATCCTTAACAAATGCACCGTTGAATATAATATTTTTTATAATATGTTTCTTTCCATTTAATACGTGAAATTAAATCACTTGCCACATAGATTTTTGATCCCGGGTGGGGTTTACATTAAACGATCTGCTTGTCGACAAAATAATGCTTAGCTTAGCTTAGATTTCGTTTGTGATATAAATTTCAAACTGTGAACATGGGGACGGATGTTTTAGTTATTATAATATATATTGGAAAATGAAGAAAATTCGCCTGATTATTTTTGAAATTACTTAATGATGGACGTATGAGGAACTATTAACCAAAATAACACCTCATATAAAAAGACAAACACTGTTTTGGCCACTGGAAGAAGTTTCTCGGATTTAAAATTCAGCACCTGCATAGCTAAATCAACTCTAAATGGTATAGCTCATGATACATGCAAAGCTTTAATAAAAGTTTTAAAAGAATTTAGTTCATATCTTTTTCTCCGCTTCTATGTTTTCTCGTCGAAATCAGAAACAAACATACAGAAAAGCTACAATCCGTCTGGAACGGATCGTATGATACCCTATCCTCCTCTCTATTAAGTGGGCGTGGCCAAATTGCATTTTGTACTCAAATATAGCTATAATGTCGAACGTTTGAGGATGTTACATGTAAAATTTTATCAAAATAGGTTTTTTGATGATAACGCCCCCAAAAAGTGGGCGTGGCCAAAACTCTTCTATGGGTGAATTGTAGGGAATCTAAATACCCAAATATTTGGTCTTAACAAAATTTTTCGGTTTCATATAATTTAGTGAAGTTATAAAAAAGTAGGCGTGGCAGTGGGCGGATGTAAAAAAATTTTACACTTGGACTGTATCTTTTTCTTGGAAGCCCAGATATGAAATTTCAGCGTCCTAGTTAAAAATTTAAGGCCCAAAAATCGGTTTTGTGATGAAAACGCCCCCAAAAAGTGGGCGTGGCCAAAATTTGTGTATGGGTGGATTGTAGGGAATCTGAATGCCTAAATATTTGGTCTTAACAAAATTTTTCGGTTTCATATAATTTAGTGAAGTTATGAAAAAGTGGGCGTGGCAGTGGGCGGATTTCAAAATTTTTTACACTTGTACTGTATCTTTTTCTCAGAAGCCCAGATATGAAATTTCATCGTCCTAGCTCAAAATTTAAGGCCCAAAAAGCGGTGACAGACGGACGGACGGACGGACGGACGGACGGACGGTCATCGCTCAATCGATTTCGCTATTGATGCTGATCACGAATATATATACTTTATAGGGTCTATCTCGATTATTTCTCTATGTTACAAACTATGTGTCAAACTTAATATACCCTTAGGATAGGGTATAAAAATAGAAAATATTCTGATGTTTTACGACAAGCGTTCACATTAAACGACATGTCGTCAAAGCAAAGTAAAAAGTTCAAAAATTTGAAAAACCGTACGACGAATTGGACGACTTGTTTGACGAGTGTTCAAATTGAACGATTTGGTCGGTCGTCAAGCAAATCGTTCAATGTGAACCCCGCTTATAACATATATGTATGTATGTACGTACATATGCATATGTTTATATAATATATTAAATATATACATATATATATATACATATGTCTAATACATTGATCTGCGTTCTTTACTTCTCTTGTACTTTTTTTAAATGCTGGAAAAACATTCATCAAATCTAATATATGTATATCCTTTATTTCAGAACTGCCGCGGATCCTATACAGCAGTTGTCAAGTGTACTTATTGCCGTTCAGAGCATCAACAATCAAGGTAAGTAATAAGAGAATGTTCTTGCACAACGAATACTCAATCAACTGTAATTTCAGCAAATCAAGTGTGTGCAAGAAATGCGAACACAGCCTCAAGCAATATGGTAAACCCAGTGCCTGCGAATGCTGCAATATTGTTGCTGCCTTCGGCGGTCCCAAGTGTCAAAGGTTTGTATTGTTTCAATTATAACATGTTCTCTATTGCAAAAACAAAAGAAAAAAGACAATTATGCTTACCCAAAGTTTATGGCCCTTCAAAATTTATTTAACATGCAAAGTAGCCCTTTACACCCACTTTGTTCCTAAAAATTATATTTATTTAATCGAATATAGTTTTTTGTTTTTATTTTTATGCTGAACCGAAAAAATAAACGATTTACTTTAGGGTCATAAACTTAAATCAAACGGAGTTTTCATTAAAAGAAAGCTTTTTTCTTTAATTTTTTGCAAATGGGTCACTTGAGTTTGTAGATGATACATATACATAAAACACGTTAGTCTATGCAAAGCTTATGAACGCAAACATTTTCTCTTTACCTTTCTCTTCGATTATTAGGTGCACAAGCTACGAAGCAAAATATGGTCAACCAGTTACCTGCGATGAATGTAAACAGCGATCGGCATTCGATAAACACGACGAGAATAAAAAGGTGTGTGCGTGTATCTTAGAAGGTGCATAATAAAGCCGCACTGATAAGCGTGTTAACGTTAGCACCTTCAATGTAAAAAAAAAAAATAGAACCCTTGTTATTGTTTTGTGACGTGGCTTAGACGTAGACATAAATCATATTTTTGTATGTTTGCGTTCATAAGCAAAGAGAAAAGAAAAAACAGAAGATAACTATTTGTATTGATCCTTTTGAACTGTTTTGTTATTTTTTGTTTTTTTTTTTTATATTTAATTTCAGGTAAATGGGAAACTTCTATGTTGGTTGTGTACGTGTGCATATAAACGTGCTTTGGTGAAGGCACATCAAGAGGGTCGTTTGGCAAAGAAACGGCCCCATGAGAAAGCTTACAAGGATGGCTCCAAGAAGTCACAACAATCGCGTTCTGATATGTCGAAGAATTCAACTGGATTGGACATTCCCGATAAGGTGTCTCGTCAGAATGCATCGTCTGGTGGTGGAAATAATGGCGGTGGTGGGAGAGATGTTGCATCAATCGCGCCTACAATTGCTCCAGCAGTTGTGACAATCGATCCGAATAGTTCAGACCATGTGGTCGCGATGACACAGTTAAAGGAACGAATCGCCAGTCTCGAAAGGAAACTCGTATTAAAGGACAAAGATTTACTGGAAAAAGACAAACAGGTAAGTTAGTTTTAAAGGGTACCGTAAAGTGTATCGTTACCACTTCTAAGAACACAGAAAATATTTTGCGAAATCGCTCCCGTGTTTAGGTAAAGTCTGCCTACAAAAAGTTGATCTACCGCTTAGTACTTCGTAACTATAATGGTATTTACTCCAAAGCCTCTTGGATTCGGCCCAGGTTGAAATTTTTTTTTCTGAAAACCATATTAAACGCTTTGGCTATTATTTTAATGCGTAAATAACGAGTTGGGTGCGTTGGTTCACATTCCCAAACCATGGAAAGAAGTCAATGTGGTTTTCATACCCAAGGCGGGTAAAAGCTTGCACATTAACCCCAAAGACCTTAGACCCATAAGCTTGTCGTCATTTCTCCTGAGAAATTGGGATTATAGATATTATAGATACCTCCTGGACATTGAGGGAGCGTTTAACAATGTCGAACCAGAGGCAATTACAGCCGAACCTTGGAATTGAGACGTCGATTGACGCACTGGTGTACCAGTTGCTTACTAACAGGTTCATCAGTTCAAAGCTGGCTGAGGTCTCAGTTCGAATGTAATTGTCAGTAGGGGAACACCACAAGGAGGTCGGATCTACACTCTTCTTTGGAACTTAGTGGTGAATGAACTGCTGCTAATCCTGGAAGGGGAAGGGTGCAAGGTAGTTGCCTATGCAGATGACGTTGCTATTGCTGTCTCGAGGTAACAGCTGAATACGCTTAGGGATCTTTTACAAAGATATCCGCAAGGGATATCACAATTTTTACTAATAGTCAAGCCGCGAGTAAATCCCTGGATTCGGTCACCTTCAATTCCAAAGCTGGCCTTAATTACCGCTTATCTCTTAACGAGATGGCAGAACAATTTAAAATTCACCTTATTTGGGTGCCGGGCGATAGGGACATTCTAGGTACGGTACGACCGACGAACTCGTCAGACATGGCACAACTCTGCCGATTCTACCGGAAAGGGAGAATCTCTACGTGTGAAAATTTTTTAAATCTCCCAGCTAGCATTAGTTCAATGTTATTATAATTCCATCAATTCCATCAAAATGACAAGCCAACCTTTTTAGGCCTCATGTGTTAGAAGAACAAGGCTTGAATTTCAATCCTTATAAGATTGTACACTTATAGCATTAAGGTGCGCATTAACGTGCACTTTATTCAGAAATAATGCAACTGCAAATTCTTTGATGTATTCTTTATTTATGACGATTTTTTTTTCTAGTTAACCGAGCTGAAGGGAATAAACTTCGAAAAGGAGAATGAAATGCGCAACAAGCTAAAGGAGAATGACAGAATACATGACATGAAAGTCGATCAACTAAACCAGAGAATAGCAAATTTACTGAAGGAGGTGGCCACTTTAAAAAGGGTTAGCAAGAAGAACGGTACTGCAGGTGGCGTCAAAGACAAAGATAAGGAGATCACTTCATCAAAGGACAGTGGAGGCTCTGGAACAGACAGTCCGTCAACGAATTAGTGAAATTGAATACTTACATGTACTATGGTTTATTAAAGTTATTCACTTGCTGGAACCTCAGCATAGATTGAAGTCCGTTAAAGTCCGTTATTTATCGAACAACATTGTTGCCTGAGCTCTGTGCTAGAAATTGGTTTATATTCTTAATTTAATTCTGATCGGTCATTAAATCGATAAAAAAGAAAATCATCTAATAAGGGTTACTATCTAAGAGTTTTCTCACAGATAGTGTTCGCATTAGTTATCCGCTGTAGTGTAATTGTTTTTTTTTAATCACGAATTTTTATTTACCTTTGTAAATAATAAATTTCATTTGACAAAACTAGTAATGTTTGAGATCAAGGTATAGACAACTATAAGATTATTAATTTACCCATCGTAAGAACGTCTTTGACGCGAAATAATGGTAGGTAAAAGCATGTGGGGCTAACATGAGATAAATGGAACTTTTATTTTACTTTCGCTTAACAATGCCTGGAATTTGGAATGAGTTTGAGAAAACTTCTACTTGAGAAAAGTTCGTAAGTAAATGTATTGAGGTGTCCTGAAGTACGTTACTGAATGATACAATTAAAAACGATTCGGTACTACTCTTAAATTTCTTCATTCATTGCAATATCTCAAATCTTCTGTCTTTACTCATTCTCACAATACTCTTGGCATACCTCAAAGTTCAGAATGTTCTATTCCTAATTTTTTAATTGAAGAGTATCACCATTATTATGGTTAGCGAATCGAATGAAAAAGTAGTCGAATTTCATTTTTAAATGTGTTTTTATTCCTTGAAACTTTCCACCTTGCACTTCGCTAACAGCAATACCTCGACAGTAGTAATTCTGCCTGGTAGTACGACTTGAGTCGAAAGTTCGATTCGCTAACCATAATAGGGCTGTATAGCTCTTAGATTTTCATTTACTCATATTTTAAAAATTTTCTGTGCTTTTCTATGGTAGAATAGATAAAGATATCTCGGTAAGAACATGTTTGATCCAGCTTTTCAAATAGAAAAATACACACCCGCACCATGTAACTTCGCAAAAAGTCTGCAATACTTCTTCGTATAATTTTGTATATGTAACTTGGTTTGAGATAATTTATTTCATTTCATTGCTTTATTCTAAAATACTACAACTAAGCTAAATTCATGTTCAGGTGTGTGAATTCCTCAGTGCGGTTTCGGCTTGTGACCATCAACGTAGAAATTTCTGGTTGCCTTTGGCAATGTGACTTCAATACCGTCCATATCTTTCGTAAGAATAATTTGACATCCTAGGCGAGAGTTTTCTTTCAGGAATGGAGCCATATCTAAAAGGTCATCCTCTTTCTCTTCTGCTTCGGGGAGTTTTTCTAAAAAATCGTAGTGAACATACACATGGCAGGTTGTACATGCTAAAGATGCTTCACATGCACCTAAAAGAAAAGCAATTATTATTCCATTCAGTTTAATGTGAACTACTGACCTTCCATTTCGATTCCGTATCGATGAGCTAAGTAGAGAATGTTGTCACCGATTTTTCCCTTTACAGGCGTCCGTTTTCCATTTTTATCAATATATATTATATTTACTCTGTGAATAACAAAATTTCTGTTAGATTTGTGTTCAACTTAATATCATGCGCTAAATAATTTTACATTTCATCACTGGATTTGGGATCTTTCCATTCGTAATCGCCGTGGAAAAGGGCTGAAAAAGTATGTAATTATTTTGATGAAGAAGAAGTGATTTGAGTATCTTCCAGGTGATAAAAATCATGTGCATACCTTTCGTTGTGTGGATCCATTTGTGGGGCTGAAATTGCTTTAAGCAATGTGATTTTTCAGCAAGTATTTTAGTTGAAAAACGAGCATGGCGTAGAAGTAAACAAAGCATTTTTGATAACACGAACAGCCGCTAATAAGAATTTTGACATTTCACAAATGCAACAAATCAGCTGTGTTGGGGTATGTTAAGCTAGTTTCGCGGTATTTCGGGGCTTGTTCATAAGATAGACGCGTTAGTATGTATGTATATCAGATATATGTATAAATGCCATGTTTTTTTTATTGACAGCCAATAGCATACTATCCATAGCAAGGTATGAGCTCAGCAATAGACCTTTCGCCTGCTTGTCAAAAATGTGACGTTTAAGCTGTTACGGACTTTTGGTGGCCAAACAAAGGCGAAATCGTATGAAAGATCTATTAAAAGTGAAAAGAATTGTATAATGTGCGATATTTATAATATATTTTTAAGATTCTATGTTAATTCTTAGAAGGTACTAAAATGATATGGTCTTATAGTAGAAACACATTGACACAGAAACAGCCAACAGCAACTTCAACATCAGGGGCAAATAAACAGATGCTGTGATCTAAAACACATTAACACAGCAAAGAGCACTTTTACACGATGACTTTTTGAGTCAGCGACTCTCGAATGTGTAGGAAAGGGAAGTGAAAAGTGCCGGGGTAAACCGAGCCGCACGGGTAGAGGAATTGTGTGACTTTTTCGTGTTCTCTTTTATATTGTTTGTAGTTTTTCTTCAGTTGCTTTATTATTGTATTCTCAGCGTGGAGTTCGTGTCACAGACACCGTGTGTCGGAGTAGAGCAAAATGCAAAAGAAGGGAGAAAGAAATATAAAAAGTCGCTGACTCAAAAAGTCATCGTGTAAAAGTAAGGCGCGTCTCCAAAAGAGAATATGAAAAAACCCCTGACTCAAAAAGTCATCGTGTAAAAGTGCTCAAACAGCACAAAGCGAAATTTGACATTGTGCGAATATTTGCTTGGATTGCACCGAAATATTAAATATTTTCAGGTTGGTACGACTGAATATTTCGATGCAAATTGGGTTGCATTTGGACAGCAACAGCCAAATCAAGATTAGGCCTAATGTTAAAGTTGCTGTTTCTGTTGCTGTGATCAATGTGTTTCTACTATACGATGGAATGCATTGTCCATAGAATTACCACTTACACTATAAATCTGCCTTATCTGCATTATCAGGTAATATTTCAGTTCTATTACATTTGCTTGTTGTTAAATATGTCAAAAATTTTATGACAGTGAAGTAACTCCTATGAGCACCTTGTGAGAATACGAAAACATAATCCTTAGTTGCATAAAAGTGGAATATTCATATCGGTGGAAATATGTTGTCCTTAAATCGACTATTGGAACACAACCTTCGTTGTTCTGGTTCAAAGTACTCGGTGAATAAAGTACGGCTCCTGTCATCACAGTCTACAGAAAATTCATCGTTAAACAACGAAGAAGGTAACCATCAATTCTATGATTTTACTTAAAAGTTTCTTACGTTAATTGCTTATAGAATTTCGTGTGCTAAATCTCCGAGCTATTAAAAATGTCCAAGCGAAACGAAAGCCGTTTAAAAAGGACCCAGTACCACCTCCTCGAACTAACAAAATGGCAACAAATCAAGATTGGACAGCAGTATGGCCAGGATCTAGATCATTTCATCCCGCAACAGTACCACTGCCAATTAGACAGGGATTCACTGAAAAGGGTGCTCCAGCGCCATCAAAA
This sequence comes from Xylota sylvarum, assembly GCA_905220385.1. Lineage (NCBI taxonomy): Eukaryota > Metazoa > Arthropoda > Insecta > Diptera > Syrphidae > Xylota > Xylota sylvarum. The sequence continues at coordinate 42,161,495 of LR999959.1, forward strand.
TTCGGGAATGCGGAGTTGATGAAAATTCCCAATTTCCTGCACTTGACGCCGCGGGCAATTAAACAACAGTGCGAGGCATTAAAGAAGTTCTGCACTCAATGGCCAAGTGGTTTGGAGACTGAAGATAAATGGAAAAAATATTTTCCAGTTGATGCTATCACCACAGACTATGTGCATGGTTTACCGACAATCCGTAATATTGAAGCTCGAAGGGTAACTTTAAAGTTGAAGTTGTCCGAGTTGAAGTTTGATTCACATGCCAAGGACAAGTTTTTACGTTTAATTGGAGATCGATATGACCCGGAGAGCGGCATAATAACAATTGTTACCGACCGTTGTCCTATCAAGAAACAGAACTACGACTATGCGTTGTATTTGCTTACCGCATGCTACCACGAATCTTTTATAACGGAGCCATGGGAAGCTACAAAGTCTGAAGCGGATATGGAACACTATTACTTTAATCGCAATAAATCTAAAATTTCTGCTGAAGCAATAGTTAATTGGGGTAAAACCGGTGTTATTAAAACACCTGTCAGTGAAGAATTCGCAAGAAGCGTGGAGAACCTAATAAACGAAGGAGAGAATGAGTACAATATGCAGAAGTACAAAGACGAAGTAAAATTATTGCTGGGCATTGCAAGAAGCTAAGCTTTTCGATAATTTTGTTAGATATGATTAATCAAATAAAACAAACATTTGTGTTTAATTGTTAAATAAATTCTATACAATTATGCCCTTATCTGTTGTAGTTTCCTTTTTTCTTGAAAATCGGAATTTAACTAGGGGCTGTGTGCCAAAGACGGATATGTTATATATTTCTTCTATTTTGTTACCAATATGACTCAAGGACGTACGTTCCGAGACGTAAGTTATAGCGAAGGTACATATGTACGGATGGGAATTACAAAATGTAAATAAGCGAAAACAGTGTGAGGAACAATCGCAAGAGCTCGAGACAATATCGAGTAGAAACTGTTGATTTGTGCAACGCTTCTCGTCAGAGAAGCCGTCCAATATTTCTCAAGTTACCTCTGTGAAACCTCCAGTGGGATAAAGAATGCCTGAAAGCACGGATTAAGCCAGGAGGGATGAGGACTGAATATTCAGAAAAAGTAAAAATAAGAAGATTTGGAAGTGTGCGATCAAGATACCAGGGACTCGCTTTTCACAATCATTGTGTTGCACATATTCATCACACGAATGAAAGGGGCCTACCATTTGCGAAGGGGAATTTAGAGTTATACTCTTGGATGTTTGTCAGTCGCTCTCTAGAGCTGGGAACGTGAAAAACTTTCATTTTGTCTGGAAATCGAACCTACCACTCAGTAGTCCGACGCGCTAACTACTGAGCCAAGGCCCCCTTTATTTAATCTAGAGTCTAGACGAGGATAAACATTTTCATCCATAATTGCTCTTCGGACACGGCGTTACACAGCAGACCTCTCCCATTCGTGTAATGAATATAACACGCAAAACACGAATGGTTCTGAGAAAGCGAAGTGTAAATCCACCCACTTTTTCATAACTTCATTAAATTACATCGGAAAATTTTCACTAAGATCAAATATTTAGATATTAAAATTCTCTACAATTCACCCATATGACCAAGCTTTAGAGGTGTTTACTAATTAAATACGCTCAAGCTTTTAATAAAGTGAAGGAGGCTCGTGACTACCAATGACGACAGTTCGCCTAGGTTGTCAACGAAGACACCTCCTGGATGGTGTAGTCTTTTTTAGTACAGAGCTGGACACGTGCATAGGAGGTGGATAATGGTTTCTTCTTCCTCCTCATCCCTACAGCTGTTTTCCGAGTAACCAGTACATTTCTCTATATTTGATTTCAAGCTCTTTACGATTAATTTTCACGTCCGAATTCCATTTCAGTTTTGCATCGAGTGTCATTCCCAGGTATTTGGCTTCGTTTGCATAAGGTATTCGGGTCAAGTTTAGATAGATTGGCAAGTCATTAGTTTTCTTATATGTGAAATTCACGTGAACAGATTTAGTTTCGTTGAGGGCGATCCGCGAATTCCTCGTCCGTTCATTTACTTTATTTAGTGCGTTTTGCAGTTTTGCAGTCGTATCTTCGATTGTTTTACCTACTGCTAGGATAGTGGTGTCATCGGCAAACCTAGCAAGGATAGTGCCACCTTCTTTCGGTATATCACGAGTATATAACAGATAGAGAAGCGGCCCAAGAACGCTTTCTTGTGGTACGCCGGCCGAAATTTCTTTAAGCTTCAAGTATTCGTTTCCATGTCTAACATGGAAGAGTCTATTCCCGAGATACGATTCTAAAATATCGTATAGGCAAACGGGGGAAACTTGTCTTAATTTGCATTTTAAGCCTTCGTGCGACACCTTATCAAAGGCTTGCGAGACGTCAAGGAATGCGCTTGAGCATACCTTTTTTTCTTTGCGTGCTTTCTCGAATACGTCAGTAATTCTATGCACCTGGTCAATTGTCGAATGCTTACTTCTGAACTCAAACTGGTGGTCAGTGATAAGATTATTATCTTCTATAACCGGTTGTAGACGCCGTAGTAATATCCCCTCAAAGATTTTGGATATAATTGGAAGAATCGAAATTGGTCTGTACGACTTTACCTCATTTGGCGGTTTTCCTGGTTTTAAAAAGTGTTTTAATCTGAGCGCAGCATTTATAATGTGGAGAAGTTTAATTAATGGTTTTCTAGGTAAAACTTTGAGAACTTCTCCGGTAATCAAATCATAACCAGGAGCTTTTTTAAGTTTTAGAACCTCGATTTCGTGTTTTAGTTTTTTTAGCGTTGCACTTGTGAGTGTAAAATCGTCAGAGGGTAAATCCGCCCTATTGCTATTAACGTAAACCACTTGCCCATCGTACGGTTTAAAGGTTTCTTCCAGATGGGCGGCAAAAACATTGGCTTTTTCTTTATCTTCCCTTGCCCATTCATTTTGGTTTATTTTAATTTGTGCCTTTTATAGCTTTCCAAAGTAAATAATTTGAATTTTTTTTCGCTGTTAAACTTTCAAGGTAAGAGCTTATGCCAAGATTCTTAAAATCCTTAACATTCTTCTTCAACAAATTGCACAAAAAATTCAAATGTGCTTTATGCTGCGGAGCACGGGTCTGTTGCCATTTTTTACGCGCTTTCTTTTTTCCTTGACCAATTCTTTTATTTCCGGAGGATATCGTAAGCCGTTTTTGACCGGCGTTTTCTTTGGTTTGGGCGTATTGTTCCAGGAGGCGTGCTGTACGATCTTAACGAAGCGATCAACTGCAACCTCAGTTTCGTAGGGTGTCGTAAGTGGAACGTTCAGTTCAACATTATCTTCAATTTCGTTCTCAAAACCTTCCCAGTTAGTTGTTCTACCAGTTAATCTTTCCGGACTCCAGGCATAAATTAACAATATTAGATGGCCAACTTCGAGGGCGTCTCTCTATCGAACCCACAAGCTCTGCCATTTGGTGAGCAAGAGTGTATGCGTAATTTGCCTGCAAGCTCACTAATACACTCTTACTCATAAACGGGAGCCACTGTCATATGCTATGGATGCTATGTCCAATAAACAACTACCAAAAATAGTTTTCGTTTCGTGGTGAATCTTTTAAAAGTACGTTACATTTAAAAAAGTTAAATTCAAAATGTAACGTATGTTTCAAATCATTTATACTAAATAAAAAACTAAATTAAAACATACAAACATATGTATCACAGTATAAACATACATATTTTAATTTCTTCCACTTTGTTTTTTGAACAAGCAACAAGTAGATACGTTTATTATACATTTTAGGTCAAATATAAAAGACGAATGTGTATGTTTGATTAAAGGACATATGTATGTGTTGAGATGGTGAACGCAAATTGTTGTGTTATCCTTAACCTGCATATCTTGTTGTCTTTCTCTTCGTTTTATTCTTTAACAGAACAGAATGTTTCGACCAGCCTTTTCATCTACACATAAAATTTGAGAACTGCCAATTTATTCTCCTGTGAATAATTTATACATATATGTATCTATATTGTACATATACATATGTACTTTAAATCAATCATTTATACAAGTCAGTAAACAAATAAGCGAAAGAACAACTCAATCCAGTACGAAATTTCGTACAAATGCAGTATAATAATAACACAACAAAATAATAATTACTTAAATAAAATAATTAAAAATCTAAATATCCATTTGCAACAATTTCATACTTACATTATACCAATTTGTTTATTTGTGTAAGATACATTTCATTTATTTATAAAAAAAAAGATATTGTTTTAACATCCACTGAACTTCCAAACACACCCGCGGCGACTAACTGCCTTTGTTTACATTATTTCACGACAAGTTCAAAGTGCTATATTTCTTAAACAGAAAAAGTGCGACAACATCTGAGTACAGATTTGAATTCAGTGCAATAAGTCAAATCGAGAGGCACAAAAAAAAGTTGTCTAGAATCAAAAATATACTTACTCTTTTTTGAGCTAAAGAGTAAACAAATGGGGAAAAAGGAAAATCACCTTTATTTTTGACAGCCACGTGTTTAGCCGATACAAAAAAGTATCGATTTACTGAAATCTGGTGAAAACTGTCAGCTCTAATGCAAAATTACATGAGCTATTGTTTTGGACCTGTAGATGAGCTGTGTTGCAAATGGCAACTAAAAACGGTTTAAATCTAAATTTAAAAGCAGTGTTTAATAATTTATTACTTTTTAATAATTTATTAATGTATTAAAGAATTTAAATATAAATGAAATAAGTTAAATGAAATGAGCAGGAATACGCTTTAAATTTGTATTGTTGCCACCGTCGTGTTCTATCTGTTTCTGACGCCGCAGTCGTTCGGCTTTGCCCGTTCAAGTCTTGTTTTCTTCTTCACGTTCAAGTCTCGTTTCATTTCGTTATCGATAGCGGTCATCCCCATGGTTGGACTCTTGAAATCGAGATAGCATGGAGGGAACTTCACCTTTTACTCCTAGGTGGCGTTCTTGATGTGGGCGGCATTGCCAACACTCTCCCCTGGTATGGCGATCCCTGTGGTCGGCTTACTTTTTCTAAGTACATCAAGAACTGCTATCCTTACGGCTTGTCGTTCATAGATACCAGTGCTCGTTTGAACGATCACTTTCCGAACTTGTCCATCCTTGCTGATAGTGTTGCGTGGGTAAGTATTGTCGACGATGATAACAACATCTCCGATTTCAATCTGCTTTACAGGTTCGTACCATTTACCTCTCGTGGTAATTGTTGGAAAGGTATTCTTTTAGCCATCGTTTCCAAAAGATGTTGGCATACTGCTGTGCTTTCATCCAGTTGTTTCTTAAAATAGCACCATCATCAGTCCGGACGCAGTCGGGTTTGCTTCCATCCGATGATCCAAGTAGGAAGTGATTTGGAGTTAGGGCTTTGTCAGATTCGTATTTCAGCGGCACGTACCTAAGCGGATGACAATTGATGGTCTTCTCTACTTCCAGCATCATACTATGTAAAAGTTCGTCGGATGGGTTTCGAATGGGCGTTATTTGTTTAAGCACCTTTTTGGTTGTTTGAACCATTCTTTCCCAACTACCTCTACTGAAGAATTCTTCGGCAAGGTTCCCTATTTATAAGTTTGTTCCATTGTCGCTGTACAATTCAATTGGACTGCCACGCCTTGCTATAAAGCGCTTGATAGCCAAGATCAAGGAGTCGGATGAGAGACTATTGGCCAGCTCAATATGTACAACTCTTGTTGTTAGGCACGTTATAAGCACTCCCCAGTGCTTTTCAACTCGTCTTCCTATAGCAACAGTCATTGGGCCAAAGTAGTCAATGCATGAATATGAGAACGGTCTGCAGAACGTAGCAAGTCTTGCACTTGGTAGATCACCCATCATCGGAGGTTGTGGACGTGCATTTTGGTTTTTGCACAGTTGACAGTTCCTAATTTCAACGTTAACAGTAATTCTAATCTTCGGAATCTAGAATTTTTGACGAAGTTCATTAATGACGGTTTGGTGGTTTTGGTGATGATACCGCTTATGGAAATGTTGTATTATCAAGCGCGTGATGTGATGTCCTCTGGGCAATATAATTGGTCGCTTTACATCAAGTCCCACTGCTACTGCTGCATCTATTCGGCCACGAGCACGTGGTACTCCAAATTCGTCCAGATATGGTCAAAGTTTAAAAATGTGACTGCTCTTTATACCCTATCCTAAGGGTATATTAAGTTTGACACATAGTTTGTAACATAGAGAAATAATCGAGATAGACCCTATAAAGTATATATATTCGTGATCAGCATCAATAGCGAAATCGATTGAGCCATGACCGTCCGTCCGTCCGTATGTCACCGCTTTTTGGGCCTTAAATTTTGAGCTAGGACGATGAAATTTCATATCTGGGCTTCTGAGAAAAAGATACAGTACAAGTGTAAAAATTTTTGAAATCCGCCCACTGCCACGCCCACTTTTTCATAACTTCACTAAATTATATGAAACCGAAAAATTTTGTTAAAACCAAATATTTAGGCATTCAGATTCCCTACAATCCACCCATACAAAAGTTTTGGCCACGCCCACTTTTTGGGGGCGTTTTCATTACAAAACCGAGTTTTGGGCCTTAAATTTTTAACTAGGACGCTGAAATTTCATATCTGGGCTTCCAAGAAAAAGATACAGTACAAGTGTAAATTTTTTTTACATCCGCCCACTGCCACGCCTACTTTTTTATAACTTCACTAAATTATATGAAACCGAAAAATTTCGTTAAAACCAAATATTTCGGTATTTAGATTCCCTACAATTCACCCATAGAACAGTTTTGGCCACGCCCACTTTTTGGGGGCGTTATCATCAAAAAACCTATTTTGATAAAATTTTACATGTAAAATCCTCAAACGTTCGACATTATAGCTATATTTGAGTACAATATGCAATTTGGCCACGCCCACTTTATAGAGAGGAGGATAGGGTATCAGACGATCCGTTCCAGACGGATTGTAGCTTTTCTGTATGTTTTGAATTGAGATTATACATATATAAATCGTAAAACAAATACCTGAGTTCGAAGTAGGTGCTGCCAGTTTGAAAATTGGTTGAAATCGATGACACTTTCCAGTTGAAATTTGTGCGTGAAATTATGGTTTCGCATTTTCTCATTCGTGATAGAGCCTTTGGGAAGATTTTGAGGCCACTCGTCTTCTGGAAGCAGCAAAAATGGTGGTCCAGTGTACCTGGACTTTTCTGCCATTTGGTACCTTAATCTGCGGCATTCATGTTTGTTGGTATGTATCGCCATTCATTGATGTTTGTTGTTTCTAAAATTTCTACTACTCGAAAGGCGACGTATTGCCGGTAGTTTCAGTGGTCGGACTGGATCCAACATAACACCGTCCTGGAGTCTGACCAAAATTGTGTGCGACAGAATCGGATGGAGTGATTCTTGATGATTCTTGATGCCAACCTGGTCCCCAATCTCGCTGCTTCCAGCTCCAAGCGTGGAATCCAAGTTAACTTCAGTGGTGCTACTCGTGTCTTGGCTGCTACTAATCTGCACTCCACCTTCTGTCCTTGAGATGCTCTGATGTAAGCCACTGCTGCAAAGGCTTTTTCGCTGGCGTCAACAAATATATGAAGCTCAGTGGAACTTACCTTACACTGCTTCCAGTTGTCTAGACCAAGCGCTCTGGCATCCGCGATAGCTTGGTCCTTAAAACGGAGGTTCGGTCTTCCTTATCGTCTCGAACCTGGGGGCTGTGATTCGAAAATCCTCTTTGCTGGAGCATTATTGTCCATTCGCTCGATGTGGCCGAGCCAGTGTAGTCGACGTGTTTTGGCTTTTTGGACTACATCCACATGTTGGTACAGCTCATAGAGTTCGCGGTTGTATCTTCTCCATTCGCCCTTCTCCTCGCATACGGGGCCGAATATCCGACGAAGAATTTTTCTTTCGAAAGTGTTCAGTATTTGCTCTGCTTTCCTGCTTATCGTTCAGCACTCGGCTCCATACAGCAGAACTGGCAGGATAAAAGTTTTGTAGAACATACATTTCGTCTTCCGAGCTGGGAGTTGTGACCCCATTTGTTTCGCCAAACCGAATTATCAACGGTTTCCTAGGGTAAGTCTTCGTCGAATCTCCACTAAGGTGTCATTCGTGGAGTTAATGTTTACTCCGAGGTAGGTAAACTCCTTAACCACTTCGAAGTTACTGTTGCCAACAGTGACGTTCTGTCCTAGGCGGTGGTCAGATGCTTCTTTGTTTGTTGACAACATGTACTTGGTTTTGTCCTCATTTACTTCAAGGCCAACTCGTTTCACATGTTCTTCAATTGCCGTAAAAGCCTCTAACACGGCGCGCTGGGAGCGACCGATGATGTCAATGTCGTCTGCGTATCCCAGCAACTGGACAGATTTGTTGAAGATTGTGCCTTCCGTGTTTACACCTGCCCTGCGCACTATCTGTTCTAGCACAAGATTGAACAAGTCACATGATAGCGCATCTCCTTGACGAAATCCGGTGCATGTTTGGAATAGTTCGGAGGAACCGTTTCCGAATTGCACGTTGCACCGCGTGTTTTCCAGAGTCACGCGGCACAGCTGGATCAGTTTAGCCGGGATCCCGAATTCGGCCATCGCCTTGTAGAGCTCAAGACGATGAATGTTATCATATGCGGCTTTAAAGTCGATGAAGAGATGGTGAGTCTCGACTTGAAATTCGTTGGTCTTTTCCAGGATTTGCTTTAGTGTGAAAATTTGGTCGATCGTCGATCTGCCGGGCCGGAAGCCACACTGGTACGTGCCGATTAGTGTGCTGCAGAAGGGCTTCAGACGTTCACACACTACGTTGGATAGGATCTTATATGCGACATTAAGCAGGGATATGCCTTGGTAGTTCTTACAAGACATAGGATCGCCTTTCTTGAAAATGGGGCATATAGAGCTGATAGTCCAGTCATCAGGCATGACTTCATCCACCCATACTTGGTTGATGATTTGGTGCATGCACCCTACCAAAACATCACCACCATGTTTGAAAAGCTCTGCTGGTAGACCATCAGAGCCGGCGGCCTTGTTGTTCTTCAGCTTTTTGATAGCTGAGCCGACCTCTTCAAAACTGGGAAGGGGGATGGATTCTTCATTGACTGGATGCTGGTTCTCTTCTTGCCCTATCACTCTCTCCACCTGATGCCCATTAAGTAGCTGTTGGAAATGCTGCTTAGTTTCGTTCACTGTTTCGAAGAGCCTGCGTTCCAGGCTTGAAGTCAGCTGCCAGTTGCTTGGCTTTCCTAAAAAACATCCGGATGTTGTTTCTATCCCGGGACACTTCGATATCCTTGAGCTGGGAGACTGCGTGGGCCCTTTTCTTCTTACGCAGGATTTTCTTCTCCTCCCTTCTTCTGGCTCGATACTCTTCTCTCGCTGCCCTTGTTTTGCGCTGCAGCGCTTGCATATGTGCATTTTCTGTCTCCTTTTACCGACGCACGCATTCATCATCATACCAAAGGGCTCTTTTTGGGTGGTGGCTGGTAGCCTATGGTGATCTCTGCTACCCCTTTGATGATGTCGCGATACTGGTTCCACAGATTGTTGGCGTTTGTGGATGGTGAATGCACAGCGGAGAGTCTCTCGCTCAGGCGCTCTCTGTAGACTCTGGCTACTCCAGTCGTGCTAAGGCTTCCAACGTTGAATTTCTTTTTCTGGGCGGTCTGCAGCTTCTTCTCGTTGGATATCTGAATTTAGCTGCAACACGAAAATGGTCAGAGTCGACGTTTACCCCTCTGAAAGTTTGCACATTCAGAAAGTTTAATGCGTGCCTCGCATCTATTAGCACGTGGTCGATTTGGTTGGTGGTTCGACCATCTGCTGCAAAATCGATTAGCCGGAAGCCGTTGTCTGTTGTCGTTTCGTGGAGGCTGTGCTTTCCAACTAATCCGCCGAAGATGTTTTTCTTACCGATTTTGGCATTGAAGTCCCCGAGTATGACTTTGACATCATACTCCGGACAGGCGCCGTAGGTTCCGGCCAGGAGGTCATAAAACTCCTCCTTGATAGAGTCTTCAGCTTCGTCGGTAGGGGCGTGTGCACATATTATGCTGATATTTTGGAATGTTGCCTTGATGCGGATCACAGCCAGGCGATCACTGATCGGCTTAGAGTCAATTATCATTGAGCGAAGCCGATTTCCCACGACGAATCCGCATCCTAACATGTGCAGTCTTTTGTGACAGCTGTAATAAATGTCGCAATCTTTTCGTTTTTGCATACCTGATCCTATCCATCGTATCTCCTGGATCGCGGTAATATCTGCCTTGTACCGCGTGAGGACAGATTCAAGTTTTTGAATAGCATCTGCAGTGTACAGTGTACGTACGTTCCATGTGCATACTCTTAAATCGTAACCCGTGGACGTTCCGGGTCGTGATATTAAATGAGGAGGTCCATAATCCGAGGCTTGTGTCTCTCTCATAACGAGTGTTTTTTTTTACGTGGTAAGGAAGTTACCCCGACGGCACAACCCCCAACCTGGAGGGCCAGCTCCATTTTTTTAAATCCCTAGGATGAGGGGCCGGTTTTAAACCGATGTCAGTAACGCGCTTCGGGGATGTGAGCGCTGCCGTTGGCCCAATAAGGGCTCATCCGCCACCATCTCTTTTCCAAAAACCTGACGGTCCGGATGGACACAAACCAGTACCCGATGGCTACCACTAGGAGGTAAAATAAGCACAATTGATGCGCAGTAACAGTTACAACACTGGACATCGCCAAGTTGCTAATCAGTGCCTACCCTATTCCTATAGCATCCAGCCATCGAAGCTCAGTGGAAACATCTTCGCAAAACTCCATCTGGTGAAGGTAACATCGCGGAATTTGTAGCTTCTCGATTTGGTTCAGCAGCTGGACCCATTGACGCCATCTATCAAAATGTTCGTCCGATACTGGATCATCCCATCCTATTGCGGTCCTCCAGATGTCTTGAAGTAGGATTTTAATCGGGATGAGAAAGTGCGCTATCAGACCTAAAGGATCGAAGATGGTCATCAATACATGCAACACTTCTCTCTTTGTTGGCTTTCGGTTCGGCAGCAAAAGTTCACGGTTGGCAGCGTTGCGTGTCACAGCGTATTCAAAATAGTCGATGAAGTACACCACAGCATTCCAAGAACCTTGTCCACCTTTGATTCAGGACTAATGATCATGTTCCGTTTTTGGCTGTCTATTCAAACCCCCCACGCTGATGGATAAGTTTTACCTCGTTGGCCAGTTGGATCGCTTCAGCAATGGTGTCGACGCTGTCCAGTAAATCGTTCACATAGTGATTCTTAGTTATGCACATAACAGCTCTAGGATACCTTTCACTGAATTCCATCGCGTTTTTGACGAATTGGGCGCTGCTTGGTGAACATGTGGCTCCGAAGGTCATTACTTGCATAACGTAAGTATCTGGCTCATCCTGCAGGTTGTCCTGGCTCCACAGAAAGCGTTGCGCATGCTGATCTTCCTTTTTGATAAGCACTTGATGATACATTTCGCGGATGTCACCACAAATTGCAATGTGCCTTTCTCTGAACCGGAACAAAACGCCAAGCATTGATGACAGCGGATCAGGTCCTTTAAGTAAAACAGAATTTAATGATATTCCGCTTACCTTTGCAGCAGCATCCCAGACGATTCTTATCTTGCCAGGTTTGTTTCGATTCAGAACAGGAAAAATCGGCAAATACCAGGTACGATGGTGACTCTGCTGTAGTTTCGCCTTGGTCAGCTTTCGGATTTATCCCTTAGATAAGTAATCGGCTATTTGAGTTTGCAGATTTCTTCTTAATTCAGCATCTCGTTTCAGTTTATAGGAAGCTGTTTGGAAGGTTCACCTCATCATACTTCCATAACAAGGATGTTTCAAACTTGCCAGTAGTGGGCAAGCTCGTCCTTTGACATCATTGGCAAGGTTGATTTGGCTGAAACGCCCAAGCTATCCAACGAGAAATATTCTTTCAGCATGTTGTTTAGTTGAGTGTCCTGCTGACATTCGCAATGATGAAGGCTGTGGAATATATGAAAATTAACTGAAGATTGATTTTCATACCGATATGGGCCATAGAGAGTCCGATGCGTGTCTTTGTAGCTATAGGTTCTTTGGGCGCACCTCCTCGGAACTTCAGTGGTACACCCAAGCTCCAGTTGTCAAGATCAATTAAAATTGGTGGAGTCGCATTCTTGTAGGATTCAATCGGGATTCCTTTCAGGTAGGGATGATGTGAAGTGATTTTGTCCGTGCAAATGGATTGGACTGGTAGATTTAGCGATTTCACAGTCCGTACATTGGTGACGTTGTACTTTTTGTTGGTGTTGCTCACTCCTGATACCCGCACTGAGACAATCTTGGAGTTCTCCTCCACACGATGTGTATATCCTGTCCACTTCAAATATAGTGGGTTCGGTTGTCCTTGGAGTTCCAACTCATCGGCAAGTGACTCGTCCATTAGGGTTAGCGAAGATCCTTCATCAAGAAATGCATACACTTTCACTGTTCCGGTTTTACCATGGATGTATATTGGCAATATCCGAAATAGCACTGATGTTGTTTCGTTACAATGAGTATTGCATTGTGCCGCTTCAGCTACATCTTTGTTGACGTTATGTAGCAAACGGTGATTTCTAAATGAACATCCGTTAACACCACATTGGGAACTTACTCTGCATCGGGATCTGAGATGTGAAGAAAAGCACGTTCGTCACAGGCTGTGCTTTTTAACTGCATTCCACTTATCGGTGAGGCTCAGGTGGCAGAACTGTTTGCCATTTTCAACCCTATTGCAATTCTGTTTGCAGATACAACATGTTGTCTTCTTTGCGATGGTTTTTACTTCATGAAGGTTAATGTGGCTTCTCTCATTGCTGTATTTCTTTTCCCCTCTAGGTCCGTGATGCGAAGTGGTGAAAGTAACGCTGTTGATGGTGTTCGCTAGTTTCATCATCCAATTGCCGAACGTCGTCAAGTTGACATCTGGAATGTTGTATTTGAAAGTTGCCCAATCCAACTTGATTGATGGTGGAAGCTTTTCGGTAAGCTCTTGTAGCAGTATCGGATTGTAGAGATGAGCAAACAAGTTGCATGCTTCCATTGTTGAACACATGTTGTCTACTGCTAAAGCAAATGAAACGATGGATTCCAATTTGTCTGCCCTTCGATTTGGCTCAGCACGCACTTTTTGTAACAGCGACTGTACTATATGTTCGGGCCGACCATATAGCATCCTCAGTGTTTCGATGATCTGCGGCACATTCACTGGTAGCAGCAATCTGCTACGTACGGCTTCGAGGGCATTACCTGCTTAAGGCATGCTCCTTAAGCCCGTATGATACTACATTTTTTCCGCATTTTTAATACATTAGTTTTCAGCTTTGCATAAAAGAGAAAACACGTTTTTTTAAGAAAAGGAAAGCAATCATTTTGCAAAGCAACATACACAAATCAAATGAGTCACACTTTATTTTCAAATAAAGCTAGACAGCAAAACAGGCGCAAATGGCAAACGTATAATTTTAATGCAGAAGTGTCAAAAAAAAGCTGCCAGTGGCTGAAAAATGTAGTTTGAGATACATTTTTAATGCATTTTTTTTGACATTTTCGCATTTATAAGGTTAGTGCGTATACACTTACACCAAATGGGAATTTCAGTAGGTAATTTTGCGTACTGCTCTAACTTCATTTTCAGAGCAATAAAAATGCGGAAAAAATGTAGTATCATACGGGCTTTAAGACTTCTGAAGGCGCATCAGATTTTCGACATCTGTGAATCCACAGGCCGATGTAGTTCCTTCGTAGCTACTGATGAATATAGGCCAGTCATCGGGTCGCCCACTAAAGATGGGCAAATCCTTTGACAGAGAATGTCTGGCAGCCAGCTGATGGGTGGTGACTGCAATTTGTTGAGGTGCAGCTGATCGCTTGTAGTCGGTCCAGTTAGGCAATCCGGTGTTGATAGGTGATTCGGGAATATTTGTCTTCGGATGCATCCAGTCATCAGGTTGAGGTTTTGGTAGGACCAAGGGATGAAATTTCTGTTGTGTTGTGTTGTGTTGTTCGGAAGTTGTGAGTTGAGTCAATGTTGGGCTGAGCTGCGGTTCGATTGCTAGTTGGTAAGTCAATTACGGTTCTTCACCTTCAGAATCCTCGTTCATTAAGAGTTGGAAGCGTCTTTCCAGGTAATCTTTGTCCCGTTGCTGTTGTCGGTCTTGTGCTTCCTTGTCGCGTGCATCTGCTAATGCTTTCTCCTCACTCAAACGTTGTAGTTGAAGCTGTAATCGTCTGGAATGGGTTGATGACGCACTTTTTGATATGGTTTTCGAATGCGTTGATAAATTGTCCTGACATGAACGCATTGGAAATGATACCATAGTGCGCATTTATCGCATTGAACCATTTTCTCTGTGTCTATGTTTGCACAAAGTTTGCAGTTGTGATTTGTTGAGACTGCTCTTCTTATTTGCCTCTTTGTTCTTCTACTCGGTAACTTTGGCGTCTCATCCTTTGATGCCATCGTCGTAGATTCAAGTGCAAACACAAATTTAAAGAATTGTTGCAAATGGCAACTAAAAACGGTTTAAATCTAAATTTAAAAGCACTGTTTTCTCAAACATTTTAATAATTTATTAATGTATTAAAGAATTTAAATACAAATGAAATAAGTTAAATGAAATGAGCAGGAATACGCTTTAAATTTGTATTGTTGCCACCGTCGTGTTCTATCCGTCTGTTTCTGACGCCGCAGTCGTTCGGCTTTGCCCGTTCAAGTCTTGTTTTCTTCTTCACGTTCAAGACTCGTTCCATTTCGTTATCGATAACGGTCATCCCCATGTTTGGACTCTTGAAATCGAGATGGCATGAAGGGAACTTCACCTTTTACTCCTAGGTGGCGTTCTTGATGTGGGCGGCATTGCCAACAAGCTGAATAAACTTCAAGTCTCTCATTACACGTATTTACCGATGGGAACGAAAGAAAGGATTAGGCCCCGCCCATTTGCGGATTTTAGCGGGTTGGGGATGGAAAGTTGACTATCTAATATTGTGAATTTATGCTCCAGGGAACGAGTTTTTCGGCCAATGTCAAAATAACTGGAAAATGATCAGACGATAGATCAAAGTTCTCTTCAACTTTTATGTTGTTCGTAGATATTCCTTTCACAACGAAAAAGTTGATCAGGTCAGGTATTTTCGAAGTATCAGCTGGCCAGTAAGTCGGTTTGCCCGTCGAGTACTGGCCTTCTGCATAATGTTTGCCTTGAAAAGAGCACTGGATCAGAACCAGTCCGAAAAGATTTGTAAGCGCAAACCTTTACAAAAACATTACCATCACTTACATCAACGAGTGGGTGTTACCGACATTGGAAGGGAGTGGGGACTGGATGCTGCTCACTTGAGTATCTTAAGAGGTCTTTTAGCGGCACTTGACTCTCTTCCGGTCAATGCCGGAGACATAGAAGGGAAGAACATAACATTGGTAATCAAAGATCCAAGGCGTGGTTTTGTGAAACCGTAGGGAAGTTGACCACCCTTTGGGACTGCACTACTAGGTAGCTACCTATACTTTGGCAGAACTAAATGTGAATCGAAAACTAAGATCTAACAACCCTTAACTCCAAGGTTGCAAGTCGCCACGCCGAGGGAGCTGTGTATAGTAATACTAATGGAATGCAGGGTTCAGGGGTAATTGAACCGCTAGTGGTAACTCCTCAGGTGCAGCTCAATTGAATCTTCACCACAGCAAAGCTGCATCAGCAATGTTGATCAGATGCTTTGTGGAAGAGTCGATTGATATTGCATTGCTGCAGGAGCTTTGGATCTTCAAAGGAAGGACTAGAGGATTAGAGGTCTACCTGAAAGTTTTGCCACTTTACACTATGTGCGATCTGGCGAAATAGTTAGATCTTGTGTACTGGTGAGGCACGGAGTTAAAGCGGTTATGCTGCCGCAACTTAGTGCCCCAGACCTTGCCGCTGTGTAGGGGCAGGTGCAGGCAGTTTTGTGATGGCATCTGCATACCTGCCGTATGACTCCCTAAGGCCTCCCACAACAAAAGAGGTAGAGACTCTGGTGAATGTCTGCAGGGATAGGAGCGAAGATCTAACGATTGGTTGCGATGCTAAAGCACACTGTACAGTGTGGGGAAGCACCAACGATAACTACAGAGGAATTTGTATTGAACAGAGGAACAGAACTGACCAACTGAATGGTACCCAAAATACCGAAAACCACTTGGGATGTAGAGTCACAGCTGAAGCACTTACAATCAGCTGTTGAAAATGCTTACCAAGAGGCTTGTACACCTACTTTGGTAGATGAAAAGGACCCTATGCCTTGTACACTTGGAACTTGAAAATCTAAAGAAGGAGCCGAAAAAAGCCTTTAATCATGCCATGAGAAGGGATGATCCTGAATCCTGCCTGACGAGTATAAGGCAAACAAAATAAAGCTAAAAGCAACTCTTCGACGACGTAAAAGGGAGTCGTGGTCGAATATGAGAAGCACAGCTGTGGTCAATAGACTTAAAAAAATTGTCTCGATGGATCCAGTTTCCAAAGTCGGACTCATTCATTGTTGAGACACTGAATCGTACAAATGAGGTCCTCATGGAAATACACTTTCCGGGAAGTCTGAAGTTAGATCAGCCCTGGGCTCTGAGGAAACAAGGAGCAAACAGAATGGATAGGACAGAAGCGGAACGGATAGTAACGCCAGAAGCGGTCAGTGGGGTGATAAAACGTTTTCTCCTTACAAGACCGCGGGACCAGATGGTATTTTCCCAGCTTTATTGCAATGGGGTGTATACCTCATAGTACCAAGGCTTAGAGGTATATCGTCACATGCCTAGCAATAGGCTACATACCGGTAACATGGAGGGAAACAAATAGGGTGTTTCTCCCAAAACCCGGAAGCGAAGTCCTTCAGACAGTTCAACCTAACATCATTTCTGTTGAAAACAATGGAAAGAATTGTGGTGGACCATATGGAGAGCACGGCGCTGAAAGCGTGTCCTTTGAGTAGTAGACAACATGCATACAGAGCTTGCAGGTCTACGGAAACAGCTCTACACCAGGTGGCACGCGTTGCGGAAGAGGAGATAAATACCGGAGGCATCGCAATGACCATAATAATGGACATTGAAGGTGCATTCGACAAGAAATAGGGCGATAAATATTCAGACGAGAACTTCAAGACTTAGGGGAAGGGTTAGCAGAGGTTGCCTGCAGGGAGGTGTTTTATCACCTACGCTGTGAAATATAACTGTGGACTCTCTCCTTAAAATACTTGAAGAGATTGGAATCCACATTGTGGGATATGCCGACGATATAGCAATAATGGCAAGAGGTACATTTATGAACATCACAGCAGATACCATTAGAAATGCTCTCAGAGTGGTGGAGCGGTGGTGTCAGGAACAAGGGCTCTCCATTAATGTGGAAAAGACAGATCTGATCATCTTCACAAGGAAGAGTAGAGATCTGGAATTTCAGCTCTTGACGCTTTTCGGATCGGAGCTGCAAGTGACCAGGAAGGTTAAGTATCTGGGTGTATACCTAGATGGTGGACTAACTTGGAACTTCCATGTGGAAGAGAAGATTACAAATACAAATTTTTAGCGCGACAGGTCCATGGGACCCAGGGCCTAGCTTCTCACAACCACTCGTGCTGTGCGTGTCATATTCACACGAATGGAAGGGTCCTACTGTTTAATGCCGGATCCGAACGGCAGTTTTTTGTTTTTGAGAAGCTTTTTTTCATGACAGTTTTACTCTTGGATGTTTGTCAGACGCTCGCGAGAGGTGGGGCCGTGAAAGAAATTTTTAGGTGTTGTTTGGGGATTGAACTTGGAACCCCTCGCTCCGTAGTCCAACGCACTAACCACTTGAGCTACGGCGCCCACGAAGAGAAGGGTGCTTCATCAGTGCAAACGGGTATGTGGACTAAGGTGGGAAATCTCGCCAAGGTCAGCATACTGGATGTACACGATGATAATTAGGTCGATTGTTATGCGTCAGTTCTGACAATAACACCTCGGAAGAAATAAAACGAAGAATAACTCTTACCAATCTCTGTTTCTTTGGGCTGAGTAAGGCCCTAAGGAGACTCTATATAAGACCTTGATCATCCCAGTTCTGCTTTATGGCGATGTAGCTTGGACTCTATCAAAAGCGAATGAAGATATCCTCAGTCGCTTCGAGAGAAAAATTCTTCGTAAAATTTTCGGTCCCGTTTGCGTTGACGGGTTTTGAAGAAGGAGCTTTAACGACGAGCTGTACAGCGACATTGACGTAGTCAAAAAATTGCTGGCAAGTGTTGGACTGTATTATGGAGGGAATGCCATTTGCAGTCCACCTCAATCGCAGACGTACCCATGCTACGCTCAATTAATCGGGGTAAAGGTTCACAGCCCGAACCCAGGCTAAATGTACGTAGTTCTGAGGCTGTAGAGGACGGCTCTAACGCTTACGTAGGGAAACGTAGGGGAACGGCAAGAAGACTGTTCGGGATGAGAATGGAAAGCCATTTGCCATCCACCTCATCTGAACTTGGTGCTGGTCGTTCTAAGAGAGGAAGATACGAAAACTCGACATCGCCCCAGGTTGGGGAGATTAGCAAAAAAAACTAAGTTGGCGGTCAACCCCACTTCTAACCTGCAGGTAGCGATCGTCGATTATAACAACCCAGACAAAAGATTGACCACAGACCAATGGAGGTTGATGGAGCTGCGTATTTTAGAAGGAGTTAATGTCACGATTGTCAGCAACCAGGGAGATTCCCCCTTCTTCGAGCAGCTCACCACCTTCAAGGGATTGGAGCTTCTTTGTTGTGACAATGAGTTCACACTGAACTGGCTTAAATCCTTTGTGGCAAGTACGCAGGCTCCATGAGCAAATGCCGACATTCGACTAGTCGAAAAGAAGGACCTGCTGGAATTCACTAGACCCAAAGGGCGCATTCTTATTCCGGGCCCGCATATTCCCAGATAAGGTCCGTACTGGGATCACCCGCTGCAGAGTCCGTCCTTTCTTTGATGGACCACCGAAGCGAAAAAGGAATGTGTGTGATAAGGTAAGACAATGATGAAGATTGTCCAGATTAACCTTCACCATAGTATTGCAGCCAGTGCTAATCTTATCTATCTCTTAGGTACAAGAAACATAGACGTTGCCTTAGTGCAGGAGCCATGGATTTCCCGTGGCAAGATTAGCGTGTTAGGACACAAGGACTATACCATTTATAGCGCAACACCGGTAAACGCGGAATGTAAGAGTAGAACATGCATAGTAGCCAGGAAACACATTAACGTATTCTGTCTACCTACAGCGACATGGATCACACGGTGGTAAGGCTGGAGCGGATGGGGCTTTCCCCACTGATTATGTCAGCCGTTTACATGCCTTACGACGCCAGTGTTGGTCCGCCATCCACAACTACCTGCTCCCTGGTAAAAAAAGACCAAGCAAGAAGGATGGGATCTGCTCTTGGGATGCGACGCCAATTCACACCATGTGCAATGGGGAAGCAGCGATACAAACCGCCGCGGTGAGTCCTTATTTGAGTTTATCATCGAAAATAACCTTATTGTAGCTAATAGGGGTAGAGAACCTACTTTCACAGTAAGAAATAGGAAAGAATTTATAGACATTACCCTAGCCATTAATTCTAATACTCTTAGCATAGAAAATTGGAATGTTTTGGGGGTCGAATCGTACTCGGATCATAAAATTATTGAATTTCTCTTAAGCAGTGCCTGTTATTCTCCTAATCCATATAGGAATCCCAGAAAGACTAATTGTGATGACCTTAGTAAAGCAGTGAGTAAGAGTTGCGGACGCCTTCAAGAATGTGACTTGCAAAGTCCATCGGATATCGATAGCAAAGCCGAGGAAATCACTACGGTCTTCAATGAGGCTTTCAATCTAGCATGTCCATTGACCAAATGAAAGAACAAAAAATCTCCTCCATGGTGGAGCAAAGAACTGGCAGACATTAGGAAAGAAACCAGAAACCTCCTCAATGTGGCCAAAAGGACAAAATCAGACATAGACTGGAATCAGTATAAGGCCAGTCAGAGAAAATTTAAAAACAAGACGCATAGAGCTAAACGCCCCTCATGGCAGCACTTTTGCGACGAAATCAAGGGAACGACAGAATCTGCGAGGTTAAGGAAAATCCTCTCCAGGCAAAAGGCGACTATAGGGTCACTCAAAAATCCCGACGGTAATTGGACTGAATCTTGTTCAGACTCACTAAAATTACTGATAAGTACGCACTTCCCAGGAAGCAGTACTCAATCTGTCAATAGCACCAGAGTTAGTACAAAAACGGAATATGAACTACCAGCGGACCTGATCTCTGAGGAGAGAATTGAGTGGGCAATCCGATCATTCTCCCCCTACAAATCGCCAGGGCTGGATGGAATTATTCCTATCATGCTACAGAAGACTGCGAGCACGATTACTCCGGTGTTTAAGGAACTATTTACAAGTAGTCTCATACGTAGACATATCTCTCCATCATGGAGAGAGGTGAAGGTGGTATTTATACCCAAGGCTGGTAAAGCAAGTCATTCTACCGCAAAAGACTTCAGGCCAATCAGCCTCACCTCCTTTATACTGAAAACTTTTGAGAGACTAGCTGACGTCCACATTCGCAGCAAGCTACGCCCAGAGGATTTATTCACAGCCCAACATGGCTACTTCAAAGGTAGAAGTGTTGAGACAGCTCTGCACTGTGTGGTTAGCTCGATCGAGAAATCGTTAAAGGATAAGGAATACACTTTAGCTGCATTCCTAGACATTGAAGGAGCATTTAACAATGTAAGAACAGACGCAGTGCGTAGAACACTCGCAAACCTCAATACCCACAACACCCTGATTAATTGGATTGTGGAATTTCTTGAGGAAAGACATATCATAACAGAACACGAGGGAACGAAATTGGAAGCTTATGCCTCTAGAGGTACCCCACAAGGCGGAGTAATATCTCCACTACTATGGGTCATTGTTCTAAATGAAGTACTTAGAGAACTCAGGTATAGTGGGATCAAGACCATCGCTTATGCAGATGACGTCATTTTGATGTCTACGGGCAAATTCCTCCCTACCCTTAGTGAACAACTGGAAGGTGCACTGAGGATTCTGGACACCTGGACCAAGAAATGTGGACTAGCGGTCAATCCAATAAAAAACCGAGCTGGTATTATTTACAAACAAAAGGAAAAGTTTACAGTACCTTTAATAGGGGGCACTCCCCTTAGTATCTCGGACAGCGCCAGATATCTAGGCCTTATACTCGATGAGAAATTGAACTGGAGACCCAATATTAATGAAAGAATCAAGAAAGCCACTATTGCATTCTATTCATGCAGCAGATTGTTTGGGAAATCCTGGGGACCAAAACCCAAAACTATACTGTGGATGTATACGGCTATTATAAGGCCTATTCTAACTTATGGATGTCTTGTATGGTGGCAGTCTGCCAGAAAGACCACAAACTTAGCAGCTCTTACGAAGGTACAGAGATTGGCTTGTATTGGTACAACGAGCGCCATGCCAACAAGCCTCGGCAGCTATAAGCGCCCTAAAAATAAGCCAGTCGAACAGCTGGAGGCAAAATACAACGGGTCATTCCACGATCCTGAATAAATATCTAGGAAATGTCCCAACCACGGATTATCTAACTCCGTACCTAGATTTCAAGAGACACTTCACAAGCTCGTTCCCGAGTAGAGAAGAATGGCAAAGCGGCCAGCCTACCAACACGCGTTTCATCTCTGTCTTCACTGATGGATCAAAGATGGATGTAGGCCTACGCCTACTAAGCCTACCTAAGCCTACGCTCAGGTATCTTTTCTGAACCACTGGGCATATCTAGATCAGTCCGTCTCCCGAACCGCAGCAGTGTTTTCCAAGCGGAGGTCCTAGCAGTGACTATAGCTGCCCGCGAGACTGCGTTGAAGGCAATACCACCAGAATGTATCACCTTTTTCATCGACAGCCAGGCAGCAATAAAAGCAATTTCTGCTACTGAGATAAAATCAAGGCTTGTGAAGTGCTGTCGAGAAGAGCTTAAGGTTCTTGGAACACAGTACAAGGTTGCACTCTGCTAGGTTCCCGGACATGAAAATATACCGGGTAATGAGAAGGCTGACGAGCTGGCAAGAAGAGGTTCAGAATCTACATCAGAACATATCTACACAACGGTGCGCATCCCGCCTTGCTCACTGAAGCTTGAAGCAGGGATTAGGGCCTGGAGGGAGGCTAACGCTAGATGGTCCACCCTAGACACTTGTGTCATCACAAGAAGTATATGGCCTTGCTGATGATAAGAATAGGACCGACAGAATTATACAGAAGGATAGGAAAACCCTTTCTACTCTGATAGGAGTTATCACGGGTCATAACACTCTGCGGTATCATATGAAAAAACTAAGATAAACAGAAGAAGTTTTATGTCGTGGATGTGGTGATGAGGAAGTCAATGAGGATACAACCCACTTTCTCTGCCACTGCCCAGGTCTTATCCATTTTAGATTTAAATATCTCGAGCGACACTACTTCCGTGACCTAGAAGAATTATCGAGTAGACCAATTAATGACACTTTGAACTACATCAAATCAACTGGATGGTAGTTTGTAAGAATCATATTCGCATTTTTAAGGGTTAACCAACGGGCAAGGGACATCTTTCCCCTATGGGTATCACAATGGGTCTGTATTGACCTGAGTGTGGCGCTAATATTGAATTTCTGATATTAATTTTTTCCTTTTACATTGACTTTCCAGTATTCTTTCCAATGGACAATATTTCTATTAAATTTTAGTTAAATGATTCCGTTTTGCGAACACATACGCTGACGTACTTATCCACCGCTAGGGAATTGTTGGGTAAAATTGATCCGGTGTGCGCTGGCTCAATGATTGACAATAAGACTTTTGCTCACACGTATTCACAGACAAGAACCGAATTACAACAAAAATAATGTAACCAAATGGGTTTTGAAAGGAAGGAGGGGTATAAGTTTAATATGTCTTTACACAATGCTTTCTGGTGGCAAGCCAGGTAGATCCATTGAGTTTAAAAATTCAGTTGGATAGTTGGTTGTTTCGGCCATAAATTATTTGACCATCTAGTATAGTTAATTTATGGTTTCGGCTTCGTTTGTTACGCAGTCGATGGATTTGAAGGAATGCAGTGGACCAACGATTTGATTTTGAATTGCGAAGTTTAAGTGATCCACATTATTGTTCTGTGCCGCAAGAACTGCTTTTTCACTCAAACAATTGTGGTTTTTGTGGTTAGCAATGATGTTCAGGAACACTTTGTTGATGAGCTCGTCTTTCGTTGAGGCGAAATTGCCAAAATTCGTCGGAAACAAAATCAATCCGATCGATTCGTCGACAGGAACACCGCCATTACCGATAGTCAGCAATTGCTTGGAGAAATCTTCGGCAGATGGATCGTTTAGCAATGCAACTCGAATGTTTGTCGTCAGCTAAAGTTTCTTCACGAGATATTCATTTTTGTTGCTGTCATGTATCAGAGATTTTTTTGTGACAAGACAAGACAACCAAAAAAATAAAAAATTCATTGAAATCAGTCAATTCGTTCTCGAGATATCATCAAAAAAGCGAAAAGCGAAAATGAATTTTTTTCATAAATCTTTTTTTTCGTGATTCTGCTATTCGGGGCGGAGAAACATCCAACAAATCAAAGATCATAAAAATCGGTCCAGCCGTTCTTGAGTTATAAATGGTGTAACTAACTCAACTTTGTTTTATATTTATAGATAATAGTTTTTTTAAGTGTTAAATTCACTGAGTCCCTATTAAAAAAAAGGTGATATTAGTGACCCTTATATCTTTAGGCCTACATTGCCACTTTTGGCTATTTTTCAAAGGTTTTTTAGAAGTTTATATAAGAGTACACAAAATGCTTGTCTTCATAGACATAACTAATTTTCTCCATAAATCGCAGTTTGAATTTGTAAAAGGGAAGTGTACCGAGTATCCTATATTAGCGCTTTGAATTAAAATCCATCATGCTTGGGATAGAAATCAGAAAACAGCAGCATTATTTCTGGATCCAACCAAAGCTTTTCATTTGGTAAATCACTCGATCCTACTAGAAAAACTTAATGCAGCTATAGAGGTACATAGCATAAATTATTGGCTGGATCCATTTCACTTATGTAATTTGCTCTGCATTTGAACCTATTCTGCTTGTTGTCTACATTAACTCAATCTGACCTATCACGAGTTCATTAAATGTTTTAAAATCTCTAACTAGTATGTATATGTAAAACAAATGATGAAGTTTAACCTTTTCTTCATCTTTTAACAAGTATACGTACATTAGGTTACGCTAAAGCTCCAACCAAGCATATCAGGCAATCTGTCAGCAACACCATTATCTTTTTTTTTTTTTTTGGCGCGACAGGTCCATGGGACCCAGGGCCTAGCTTCTCACAACCACTAATGCTGTGCGTGTTATATTCTTCACACGAAGGGGGAAGGGGCCTACTGTTTAATGCCGGATCCGAACGGCAGTTTTTCATTTTGAGAAGCTTTTTCATGACAGTTTTACTCTTGGATGAAAGAAATTTTAGGTGCTGTTTGGGGATTGAACCTGGAACCCCTCGCTCCGTAGTCCAACGCACTAACCACTTGAGCCACGGCGCCCACGGCGCCCAACACCATTATCTTAACTTAACATATGGTACAGATAAGCATAGTCTTTGTCAAGGTTTTTTCAAATGAATAACTTACAGAAGTCCTGTGAAAAGGAACAATGCAATCCATACTACATACTATGTTTCATAAGTTATAAGACTTAATCAACTTATGTATATACTTAATTACATACATACATAAGTATGTATGTTTATCCATTTCGAAACAAAAGGGTTAAACCAGGTTTTGTAGTGGGATGTAAAACAATTAAATCAAAGAGTGGCTTCAGTGGATTATCATACGAAAATTCAATTGCAATAATTAAGTTATTTTATAATAATAGCGTCTAAATTTTATCGAAGCCTCATTAATATGCATCTCTTGTACCGGAACCAGCAACAGCGACAATGATGATGACGATTATTCGAAAGGGGAATACATCATGATTGCTCACTTTCATCCCTTGTCAGTACGAGTGTTGGTAATTTGTACCTTGATTTTGCGAAGTCAGTCCTCTGTCTAGAGAGAGTGAGTACCTACCCCCGTTTCCGTCGGAATTCCTATCTGACTAATGAAAAATTCTTTGATGCTGTAAATCATGATTACACTTAATTTAGCTGTCATTATATTTTTTGGGGTTATATTAGGCTTACTGTCGTTTCGAACATAAAATTCAGGGGCAATACATATCATTGTCACACGCAGGACGATGATCCGCCTTACACTTATGTCAATTAAATATCAATGGTGAGTGCGTAAGGAAGATCGCTTTATTATCGGACGTTGGAATATTGTAGTGGGAATGGGGAAATGAAAGATTTTATTTGGGGATAGGTGTCAGTGGAATCGTGTGAATTTCGTCTTAACATAATTGCAATATACAAAATCTACCCTGTGATTAGCAATAGCAAAACAATTTGTAGTATAAAAACTAGATGAATAAGAAACACTTGTAATGCCGGATCAAGGATATAAGCAAGTTATTGAATACGCGTACCAAGTCTGGTTACCTTTTTTTGATTTCCACTTCCTAAGAACTGAAGCTGTAGAAGTGAGCTGCTGAGAGCTGCTCAGAGCAGCTGAAAGCTGAAGCTTAGGTATATAGGGATTTAATAAGAACAATAGAGTTTGAAATTCGTTAGACCAATATTTCACAAAGCCTTTTGGATGGCTCCTACGTCCATAAAACATTTTCCTTTCATCGACAAATGCATTCTTCGAAAAGGCAAAAGTCGCACGGTGCCAAATCAGGCGACTGCGAGGAGTAGTTTATAGTTAAAATGCGATTTTTAATCAGAAAATCGGTTATACATAAGTATCGATCGATGAGATGGCGTATTATCGTGCAAACTTTCTTCTGCGCCACATTCTGGCCGAATACGACAAATACGATGCAACAAACGCTTTAAAACAACAAGATAGAATTGTACATTAACGGTTTGGCCCGGTGGAACGAACTCTTTGTGAACAATGCCCTTGGAATCATAAAAGCAAATCAACATTGTCTTCACTTTTGACTTCTCCAAACGAGATTTTTTGAGATTTGGCTCATGTGGTGCCTTCCAATCGAGACTTTGGTGCTTGGTTTCTGGATCGTATTGTTAATTTTTTTACCGATGACACCAACACACTGTCACTTCAGACGCAATAACTCTGCTTTTATTCATCCAAATGTCATAAAATTTTGACATTACATCAGTGACCATTCCGATGCAAGCCTATATTTTTAAAAAGTTCTTTTTTTTTGGAACACACGTTGTATATTCTTCATAGGTTTTATCTCAATTATTTCTCTATGTAACAAACTATGTATCAAACTTGATATAGCCTTAGGATAGGGTTTAGAAATATGTACTACCCCCCGCCAAGTGTTCGCATAATCTTAGTTTTACTACTTTCTTTGTTGGTTTTATACAAAGTCTAATCCACATATTCATAAACATATTTCGTTAAGCTAAGGTGTTGGTAAATTAATTGTGGCTCTTATGCCAACCAAAAAATTTTGTTCCACATTTTCACCCTGCATAAAGAAAACTGCAACATTTGCTAATCCTGGGCAGTTGCGATGACGCAATGGATAAAACGATTAATGTAGCGACGATTTAATATACATATATTTTAACCAACTCCAGATAGCATCCTTTTTATACTATATACCAAAGCTTTCTTCAAAAAATATGTGAAACGACTACAAACTCACCAATATAATTCATAAAGTGCTTATTTATCCAAATTTCAAAAGCAATACCGAAAAACCTTATTGTTTAGGTCTTTATTCAAACGATTTTTCCCTCGCATATAAAATACAATACTTACATACTAACTTTTTTTGGATGACGCATGTACCTCACGTCGGACAAATGCCAAACTACAATATCCTTGTGACTTTGATTAATTTGAATAATTTACGTTTTTGCATAACATTGCAGAGCAGAATAACTCCCGATAATAAATTAACCTTCTTCATCGAAAATTTAGCTCACACACCAGCATTCGAATCTAATTCAAAGGACGAATATATACACGAATGTATGCATGTACGTAAATCAAATCGAAACTTTTATGTATGTAGCGCAACAAAGTAACAGTCTATCATTTTGATCACTCAGCCATGTGTCACCCTTCTGCAGGACAACAACTAAACATTACTCAAGGAGTGAAATGCATTGAATCGTGCAAATGATATACTCCTTGATTATTATCCTTTTTTACTCGCCCCTTCCTTTGGTTCCTTTACTGATGCTTGAGAGGTTATAAGGAAGAAAAAAAATGTTAAGCGAATTTTCCATGCGATTTCAGTTCAATGCATAGTAATGAAGGGATACCGGACATCCCGGCTGACTCACATTCACTTGTCCTTGCATGAGAATATAAAAATTCTTAGAATATATCGGAATTCGTTTCAGTAGCTGGTCGAATGGATTTTGAGTTAAAGCAATTATATTTAAAACTGAAGACATTTTTTTATAAAAATTACATACGATTTCTGAATTTATTAAAATTTATATTAAGTGGCACTTAAAAATTTGTTGAATGTTTTTCAATACATCTTCTGATGCATAAGAGCGCAGTTAAAATTTGAATTCTGCATTCGCTACCACTGAACCTGGGAACGATTCCAACTGTCAAGTTTGATCACAAGTTGAGATTAATCACATACCACTTGATAGGTTTAGGATAGGCACCTTGGCGTGGTGCGAGGGCTTAAACTGACTCATGAAGCCTGATGAAAGGCCAGCTGTGCTAGGTCCCAGTCAAAACGCTGATGAGATCGCTGAACCAAGTCTATCCCCCCCCTAATCCAGCGTGTTAAGCGACCCGTGCCCACTGGATTGTTTGCAGTTAGGGGGTGTACCGACTGTATTCTGACGGACCCTCTCTGATAAAGTGCCGCCTTGGAGAGTAACCACGTTATTGCGGGGCTCTAATGTGGTGGATCACCATATCCTGCGCTATTCGTGAGCCCTCGAAAATGGCTTTGCACCTGAGGAAGCAAGGAAGAAGGTAGAAGACATATTAACATACTGCTCAGCTTGGTTCTGGACCGACAACTGCGGCGAAAAGGAGCAACAGCTCTATTTCACCTCCTGTATCTAACGTACAGAAGAAACTAGGGGTGGTTGAGAAGTTGGAGAAATCGCGTACGATGCCTGTTAAGCATACTGCTGTCTCTTATGACAAAAGCTGTGCAGCAGCTGCCACTAGCCGAAGCCTTGTTATGACAGCGATAGCTGAGCAGGTGGCAGTTCTTTCCTGTGATTATCGTAGGGAGATGGTAGGACATTGGCATAGCAATTGGAAGAGAGTGGGCCTTACTGTGAAATGTGGAAAGGAGATATCACGTGCCCATTCTGTAAAGACTTCAAACCTTTGTAGCAGTTACCTGCTACTTCAAGGTGGGACTTTGTAGTTCAAATCGAAACTCACGGTTGACTCTCAAAAGACAGAAGAAGAATCCTAATCAGCATTTTCCATCATAAGTGAACGACCGTCGCATAATGCATGTATTTCGTTAATGCATCGAAAATGCATAAACGGTAACATGATCATATTTTTTTTATCGTTGCTTTTTGTGGCTGCCTCTGTTGTTGATGTTGATTGTGCGGAGAGTTCTTTACTCTCACCTTGTGTTGATACCATTGCTGTTAACTCTCTGAGTGTGGATGCCACGCCGAACGGTGTTATTAATGAAAACAGCACTGATAAAACGGAGACATCTGTTTCCCACATCACTGCGTGCATGAGAAATGATTACAACTCAGCGCGAAGCATTGATCTAGATGTCGGTGGTGTAGCCAATAATGTATTAGATGTGAACGCCGCAAGTACTTCTGCTGCAATTTACAACCTACCTCAACCAATTGGTAAAGAGGACCAAATTGAAAAACAATATGCTAAGCAGAGAACAGTCATCGTTGGGTCTAATTCTCGCTACACTGATCTCAAAATTGCGAGGAATTATAAATGGTATCATATTGGAGGTTTTTCGTTACCCACATCGAGTAAGGAAGTTCGTGATTTTATTTCAACTTCACTTGGAATTGATTCGTCATTAATTTTGTGCTATAAATTAACAAAGCTAGTTAAACCTGAGTCTAAGTTTAAGTTTGTCAATTTTAAAATTCGAGGTCCCGCAGAATTCGCAAAACAGATTTTTGTGGATTCGTTGTGGCCAAGTGGTGTTAAGATAAGACTTTTTGTCTTTAAATTCAAAAATGAAAAGACGTCAAAAAACGTATCGGAAACGACGGCAAGCAGAGCCTAAAAGAAACTGTTTTGCCATCGTGTATTGACACTCGAACCTTGCAAATTTACTTCCACAATGCCAGTGGTATCAGGACAAAAGTTGCCAATTTGTTCAACAATTCTTGTCATCTGCACTATAATATCATCATCATTGTCGAATCTTGGTTGTATCCTAAAATATCAGATAAAGAAATATTTGATGAGCATCTTTATGATGTTTTTCGATCTGACCGATGCAAAGTGGCTGCTAAACGAGGAGGTGAATTCATCATTGCTGTTCGCACTACCCTTGGCGGCAAAGAGCTCAACCTACCATTTTCAGATGTGGAGCAAATTGGTTTCTCTATCATCATAAATGCCCTTAATAAGGATCTTATGTATTTTGTAGTAAATTATGTGCCCCCCAACAGTAAACTCGATTGTTATGAAAAGCATATGAATAATATTGAATTTGTTAAATACTTATGTTCTATATCAGATAAGCTTTGTGTACTAAGTGATTTTAATCTTACTGGTATTAATTGGATTTGGTCTGAATCTGATAAAATGCTTATTGCTAATAATATTAAATATACTCATGAGTATTATTTTGTAGATTTTATCCACTCGTTAAATTTAAATCAAATTAATCCAATTCAAAACTCTTTTTCAAAGATATTAGATCTAATTTTTGTTTGTTGCGACGAACTTAAAGCTACTGTTACACAAGTTCCTTTCTCTTTACCGAATGATTCTATAAACCATATTGAATTACTAATGGAAATTGAAACGTATACTTATTTATAACCTAACGTAAATAACGATGATTATCGTTTTAGCTTTTCTAAAACTAATTTTTTGGAGCTTAATTATTTTTTTGACAACATCGATTGGTTCAATGAAATATATAACTTGAATTTAGATTGTATGTATAAACGGCGCGATGGCTTTGCTAGATTTGTCCCAATTTCTAAGAAAAGGGTTATATCCAAGCCTCCTTGGTATAATAAACAATTAATTCATTTAAAGAATTTGAAAAATAAAGCATTTAAGTTGTTTAAAAAGTCAAATAAACAAAACCATTATGTGAACTTTAGCAAACTGCGTAAAGACTTTATATGGCTAAGTAAATTTCTTCACAAAGGTTACATCATGTCTATTGAATGTAACATTAAACAGTATAGTAAATCGTTCTGGCAATATATAAATACTAAACGAAAATCAGCTGGAATTCCGAATACAATGTTTTATAAAAACGTGGAATCGTCTAATGTTGAATCAGCCCTAGACTTTTTCGCTACCTTCTTTGAATCTGTCTACTCAAACAATAATTCTCATACCAATTCGAGAAGAAATATCAGTAATTGTGTCTACATTGGGTCACTACAACTTGGCCTTGAAAAAGTCCTCCTAGCTCTTCAATCTCTCAAACCAAATCCAATTTGGGGTGCTGATGGTATACCTGCCATTATACTAAAACACTGTAGTAATTCCCTTAGTACTCCTTTGCTGACTATCTTCAATCGTTCTCTTTCTGAAGGCAATTTCTTAGAAGTATGGAAGATGTCATTTCTGGTTCCTATTCATAAGTCTGGCTCAAAAATAATGTGGAGAACTATCGAGGTATTTGTAAACTGTCAGCGATTCCTAAACTTTTTGAAAGTATCGTTAAAAATAGA
Organism: Xylota sylvarum; assembly: GCA_905220385.1. Taxonomy (NCBI): domain Eukaryota; kingdom Metazoa; phylum Arthropoda; class Insecta; order Diptera; family Syrphidae; genus Xylota; species Xylota sylvarum. The sequence goes on from LR999959.1 coordinate 42,192,574, forward strand.
CTTGAGTTTTTGACGAAGGAATATTTGTCTGAAGTTCAACATGTGTTCGTATCTGGACTGTCCACGGTTACGAACTTGGCTTTTTTTTCATCTTACATTATTATTGAAATGGAGAACAGAAGTCAAGTCGACGTCATATACACCGACTTAAGTAAAGCTTTCGATTCTGTTCAGCACTCAATACTTCTTGAAAAATTAGAATATTTTGGGTTGCATTCTGAAATCCTTCGCTGGATTTCATCTTTTCTCACTGGTCGCACTCAACGAGTAAAAATTGGAACTTCCCTATCTAGAATGATAAAGTCTACCTTAATTTTTTTCGTTAATGACATTACTTCTGTCGTCAGAAATAGTCAGTGTTTACTGTACGCAGATGACTTAAAATTTTTTTCAGCTATTAAGCGTATAGAAGATTGTCATTTGATCCAATCGGATCTTAACAGTATTACTGAATGGTGCTACGCCAATGGCTTAACACTCAACATAAGTAAATGATCTTCGTCTCATATTGAATTTAACTACTCAATTCACTCAACTCGTTTGAACAGAGTAGATAAAATCAAGGACTTAGGTGTTATGCTTGACCCTTCATTTTCTTTCAAAACCCACATTGAATATGTCGTTGCAAAAGCTAATTCAGTTGTTGGATTTATAAAACGAAACGGTAAGTACTTTAAAGATCTATTTGCTTTGTTATCATTGTTCATTGGGTTAGTTCGATCGATTCTTGAATATGCAGATGTCATTTGGAATTCTGCATATTCTACCTATTCAAATCGACTCGAAAAGGTTCAGAAGCGTTTCACAAAATATATTTTTTATAAAATGCATTATAAAATGCGTTCCCTCTGCCAAACTATAATACAAGGCAAGATGTCTTCTACTTGGAATTAAATCCCTGAAATCCCAAAGACAGATTCATAATGTAATGTTTGTGAGAGACTTACTATGCTACCAGATAAGATGCCCTACTCTGCTGTCGTTGGTTCCCATATATGCTCCATCTAGACCTTTAAGAATAAGGCATCTTTTGTTTCAGCAAAGTCATAGAACTAATTATGGTCAAAATGAACCTATATCTAGAGCCATCTGTTTTGATGGGATAAAAAACCTGTGTGTTAAAAATCTCCCTGATTTTGCTCTTACGAAATAGGCGGATCTATTCCACAATTGTCTTAGATTGGGATACTTTCCTAATTGGAAAGTTGCTAAGATAATTCCAATTTTGAAACCTGGTAAAGCTCCGAATTTGCCTTGTAGTTATAGGCCAATTAGTCTGCTAAGCTCTCTTAGTAAATGTCTAGAAAAAAATATAAAGAACAGAATTGTTTCTTTCGTCGATATCAATGCAATTTTGCCTTCAGAGCAATTTGGATTTAGGCCTTTTCATAGCACTACTCACCAAGTGCATCGTATCACAAAAGATATTAAAAATAATTTTTCAGAGGGCAAAAGTACTGACATGGTAATTCTGGACGTTGAAAAAGCGTTCGATACTGTTTGGCATAATGGTCTGATACATAGCTATTGAATTTTAATTTTCCACTGTATCTTGTTAGAATTATTCAGTCATTCCTATCTTCCAGAAGTTTCAATGTATCCATCAACCAAAGCCTGTCAGGCAATCAATTGATTAAAGCAGGAGTTCCCCAAGGATCTGTTCTTGGCCCAGTTCTCTTTAATATATATACCTCCGATTTCCCCAAATTGATAAACTGTAGCGTTGCCCTATTTGCTGACGATACTTGTATTTATTCTTCAGATGCAATTGGTTTTTAACATTGAAACTAATCTGCAATCTGGTTTAAATGCTGTGGAAGTGTATCGTAATAATTGGAAAATTAACATTAATGCTTCTAAGACTCAAGCTATCTTTTTTACTCGCAAAAGAAAAGCTTGTTTACTTCCAAGCAACAACCTTCCAATCGAATGCAAAGTATCTTGGCATATACTTGGATAAACGTTTAACATTCAATCTTCATGTTCAAGAAGTCATTAAAAAAATTAATATCACAATAAGGGCTCTCTACCCATTTATATGCCGGAATTCAAAATTGAACGACGCTAATAAGTTGCTAATTTTTAAAGCTATTTTCTAAGCAATTATATTCTATGGATCTCCTGTCTGGGGTATGTGTGTAAAAATTCATCTGCGAAAACTGCAAATAACACAGAATAAATTGTTAAAAATGATACTAAATCCCTGGTTTTTCTCGACAGAAGAACTACATAAAATGGCTAACATAGAAATGGTTACAACTAGAATTGAAAAAATATATCATCAATATAACATCTCTTGTTTATCATCCGACAATGACTTGATTTCAAGCTTAGCTTCATAGTAAGTGCAATATTTTCTCTTCACGTATCAGTATTATTATTTCAACTTACTTATTTATTAATTTTTATATATTTATTTACTTATTTATTTATTTATTTGTCTATTTATTTACTTATTTATCTATTTATTTATATTTATTTATTTATTTATATGTTAATTTGTTTATTTATTTATATATTTACTTATCCATTTACTTATTATTTATTCATTATTTGTATATTTATTTATTTATTTGTTCATTGTTGTTATTTATTTATATGTGTACGTTTATATATTTAAGTATGTATTTATTTATTTAAATATTTAGTTATTAATCTTGTAGTCATTGCTATTACATATTGCTTAAAGCTTGAACTTGAAATCAAATTCTGAAACCACTTCTCTTTTCCCTCCAGCGAAATCAGGTATTTAGTGGCTTTTCCTTCAAACATATAACAAAATCTGTGACAAAATATTTAGGAAATCTTATATTTATTTTAGTAGTAAGGTTTTAAACCAAATCTCTGTAAGATGACAATTGTATCTTAAGGATTGTAAATTTCTGCCACAATAAAATATTCTATATATATCTATGTCTAGATCCATTCTTGCTTTTAACAGCGTTTATAGCGAGATAGATGTATCTTTATCTAGAGACAAGTTTAAATCTGTATATATTTATATTCTAAAAAAAAAAGATTTTGTAAATTTGTAACGTCTTTTAGCTATATGATTATACTTGTAGATGAAAATATATAAATAAATAAGTAAATAAATAAATAAATAAAACAATTCGGCAAGGTCGCGGTGTCTGGACTCAAAAAGTCAGAGGAGAATTTCTCGAATCCAACTTTACAGAGGACAGAACCCACAATGGAGCAATCAGATTCGCAGCGGGTTGGGACACCGGCTTCTTGTGCCGAAGAGGTAGCTGAGGGAGAGCTCGTTCTCATAAGAGGAACATCACACGAAGCTGTTGATGCTGTTGTAAAGAACCGGTCGTTGTGCTGATTCAGGAGCCATTGATCCTGGCGTGCCAGAATGCGAAGGTAATTTTTTGGGACAACCGAATACTTAATCCAAGAGCTTGCATTCTTATTGAGAAAAAAAATAGTTTTGTTCTACTTTCAGAATACGCTACGCGAGACTTGGTGCCTCTGCAGGTATCTCTGAAACTCGATGAAGTAAAGTGCACCATTATCATCGTACCGGTGTATTGTGCTGGGGACGAACCAGCAGTGTTTATGGTTCTGCAACGCCTTGTGGAGCACTGTAATAAGCTCCAATTATTGCTGCTTATTGGATGTGATGCCAACGGGCAATACGCTATCTGGGGAACTGCAGCCACCAATATCAAAGGTGTGTCTTTAGTAGAATTCATCTCAAGGTTTTCTCTCGGTATTTATAATGTAGGTAATAACCCCACCTTTTTAACTCGAGCTAGGCAAGAGGTACTAGACCGCACACTGGGGCCTGAGTAGATTTGTTAGGGACTGTAGAGTATCTAATGAGCCGTCTACATATGACTAATCACGGGATAATAACTTTTGATTTAGATAATACGTGTATCACAATCAATCCAGTTAGAAACCCGAGGAAGACAACTGGGATTTCTTTGAATAGTCTCTCGAAAGTGGTCTGAATCATATTGATATTAGGAGAGCTCTAGCTCACTATCTAGAACTGGAACACACTGTGGAGGACATAACAAGAACCATCACAGCTACATTTGAAACTAGCTACCTAGTGAGCAGAAATGTAAGGGGGAGTAAGGTTCCATGGTGGAGCAATAATCTGTCAAGCCTCCGATCCAAAACGCGTAAACTGCTTAATGCAGCGAAGTGTACTGGAGATTAGCAAAGCTACACTAATAGCACTGACCTCTTATAACAAGGAAATAAGGAAAGCTAAACGGGAAAGCTTTAGGAAATTCTGGGAGACAATCGCAAGTACTCCTGCTGCGGCCAGATTGCACAAGGCGGTAGCAAAAACGGGTGGAATACCAACGTCTCTAAGAAAACCAGATGGCAGCTTCACAGAAATTGAGGGACAGAGGGCACTATTTCTATTAAAAACTCATTTTTTTGGCAGTCTTCTGAGCACAGTCAATATGAGCAGGACCAACATACTAAGACCTCGGAAAAAGGTCTGGAAAATAGTGGCAAAAATCTTTTCCAGAGGGTGCAAATGAGCAAGAGGATGGAATTTCACCAATCCTATTACAAAAGGGTCAAGGTAAATTACTTCCGCATTTGGGAAGAATATTAAAAAGTAGTCTCCAAAAATGGAGAAGAAAGACCCAAGTCCAAGTTCTCATAACGATGGAAAAGGCTGTGGACAATTATTTAAGAGAGGAAGTATGATACTACGTACATCTCCTCTTCATCACCGTCAGCATGCCTCCAGAGCGGGCAGATCCACAGAGACTGCTCTGTGCCAGCTGACTGAAACCATTCAAAGCGCTTTTGAAGCGAAAGAGATAGTACTGTGTGCTTTCTTGGACATCGAAGGAGCATTCGATAACAAATCTCATGAATCAATTGTGCGAGCTCTAGATAGAAAGGGAGTAAACAACACAGTATCCAAGTGCATGTATGAACTTCTGAGCACAAGATCAGCAGAGACTCATACATCAACGTCAGCATAGCAAATGGATGCCCATAAAGAGGAGTTCTTTCTTAATGTAGAGCCCCGTTGTGGATGATATACCTCGAGGCAGGTGTTTGACGGCTGTGCTAAGCCTAAATCCGATAAAAACTACAATAGTACCTTTCACGAAGAAAATAACGACTGAAGGCCGATAAGATTGTTGGGTACAATAGTGACACCAGTCAAAGAAGTTAAATATGTGGGACTAAACATAGACAGTAAACTCATCTGGAAAAAACACATAGAAGAGATAACCAGGAATAGAACCAATCTGGTCAACGCGAGGGAGACACTCAATAAGGTGCAAAGACTCTGTATTGCAGGGGCCATGGGAACTTGTCCAACTGCAGCCATGGAGGTACTATTGGAACTGACTCCGTTGCATCTTGTGATTGAGTAAAACGCAAGTGCAAATAAAACGATTCTAAGAATGGTTAAAGAAGGAATAGGAAGAGATAAGTTGATTACATCGAAGCAATTCGATGCACTGCTAAAAAAAACTACCACTCCTGGCCTTTCCTAGAGACGATATTATTAGAAGGTTCAACTTCCAAAAGAACTTTGTTGGTCAACGTCAGTAATAAAAAGAGTTGGAGCAATGTATCCACAATCTACAAACTGAGCAATCACACAACAAAGTGGTACACAGATGGATCAAGAACTGATGAAGGAACTGGAGCAGGAGCATTCGGGCCCAGAACCCTCTGTTGGATACCTGGCCATGCGGAAATAGAGGGTAATGAAATGACCAACTCTCTAGTAAGAAAGAGAGTAAAGGTCCTGAACCATAAGTGCAACGTACAATTACCTGTCCGCTCTTAAAATGTCTGCCCATTGCAGAAGATTCATTGTAATCTTTTAATAAACTACAGAACAGTAGTTTATTAGCATGATGAGATCTTAGACAGGAAAAAAATTTATAAAATATTCTCGTAGAACCTTCTCATCGGAATAGTTATACTAAGTAGCATTTACTCACGCGAACTGCCTTGACAGGGGGTTTGTGTTATCGGTACGAAAATGAGGATCGACCAAAAATTGCTCAGAATTCAATATCCGAAGTACATTATCAAGGAGGCCAAAAAGGACAAAAACTTATTTTACAACCGAGACAGCCTGAAGGACATCTCGGCCGAGGATTTAAAACATCCATTCGACATGCTTTTAGATCGTGCAAATTGTTGTATTGAGTCGGAAGGGGTCTTTTTTGAAAAAAATTACATCGGTTTTGTCAAAAAGACTTTGTTGTGCTTATTTTTAAAAGTTCTGTTTTGAAATCCGGCCACATTTTGCAGCTTCAGAAATCTGATGATTCCAGCGAAAGTCTGAGGTATCTTGCATGTTAAGCATTGACAATCCATTAGATTATTTAATATCAACTCCATTAATTTTTAGTTTGGCTACGCTAGTATCCCGGTTTAGAGAAAGGAGACAGCACTGGGATTTTGACGAGTTGAACTCAACTCGGTTTTTCCCGACCCCAATTGATGATTATAGCAATATCTAAATCGGAGCTTGATTGACTATCTCTTTCACGAGGAGTTTCGAAGTCCAGAGTACTGTCGTAACCAAAGGAATGGATTGGATGCCGAGTAAAGAGAAAAAGGAGTTAATAAATTTTGAAAGGAGGGTCAGGAGCTCAGATTAAACAGATAGACAATTTGCCAGCTAAAACCCGCAAATGTGCGGAGCCTAAATTTTTGTGAACTAAGTTTTGCATGTGTTGAAGAATTGAGGGATGAATTTACCCCAGGAATGGCAAAACTAATTCAGCTCTACACTACACTCAAATGTCCTTAGTGGGCACGGAAAAAGTATTTGTCTTGAACCGGGTTGAGTAATGATGGTGGTGGAAGGATGGGCGATGAGGCAGAGCAGCATTTGTATCTCTATCGAGAAAGCATAGAGACCAGTTGTACATGTTGTCAACAAACAAAGAAGCATCTGTCCACCAACTAGGACAAAACGTCACTGTTGGTAACAGTAACTTCGAAGGGTTTGAGGAGTTTACCTACCTCGGAGTAAATAACAACTCCACGAATGACACCTTAGTAGAGATTCGGCGAAGACTTATCCTAGGAAACCGTACAGCAGGGCAGATATTCAACACTTTCGAGAGAAAGATTCTTCGTTGATTATTGTTAGGATGGCGAATAGAGGAGAAGATGGAACTGCGAACTCTATGAGCTGTACCAAGATACACAACTTGGTACAGCTCATAGAGTTCCAAGAAGCCAAAACGCATCGACTACATTGGCTTGTCCATATCGAGCGAATGGACAATAATACTCCAGCAAAGAGAATCTTTGAATCATTCTTTCAACGAAGGGCAGTTTAAGATATATCTCTCTTCTTTCATCTATTAGTAAATTGTTGAAAAAGCATTCAAAAATAGAGTTGTTTTAATCTTTTAAACAGTGCAAACACTTGCAGTGCTGTCCAATTTGGTTTTCAAAAAGGAAAATCTATGGAAATTACTTTTTTAGATTTCTGCTCTCAAATATTTACTATCCTAGACAGTAAAGAAGTTAACCGCAAGTTTATTTGTCTGTAGTCTTCGATATGGTGAACTATGATATTTTTTGACATAGATTGAAAAAGCTGGTTTTCGATGCTTCATTTAGATTTAGATTTAGATTTATTAGTATAAAGAAAGCAATTTGACATGATACTACAAGATATTTATCTTATAATTAAGTATCCAAATTTAAATTGACAAAATTATTTTAATTACAATAATGAAAAATAAAATAGTTTTATAAAAACCGAGATTAAAAAGAGAGATGTGTACAAAGCAAATGAAAATATTACTCCTGATGCGAAATAAGTGAAAATAATTTCTTTTAAAATAATGCTGTTGAATTCGTCCTTTGCAATTCGTGGGGAAGGCTATTCCATAGACGAATTGCACTTTCAAAGTAAGATCGTTCTGTAATTACATGCGAGAAACATGGCAGAATTAATTTGAGACCTCTACGAGATTGTGCAAACTGGAGGTTTTCGTTTAAGTACTCAGGGCATTTGTTATGGATTATGTTATGAAGTTTCAGTATATTTCTGAAGTCGCAGTAGATGAGAAACACTATTGTATCTACGAATACCATATATAAACCTTATGCAGTCATTGAAGGCAACATTCATTTTACTATTACATTCATAATCCAGACAAGGGTACACAGAACAATTAAAAGTAAAATATGGTAAAATTAAAGATTTTATCAACCGACTCTTCATATTTGGCTGAAGCAAAATAGATAAGGGCCTCAAACTTACTTACTTACTTAGGTGGCGCTACAGTTCGGGGTGAACCTGGGCCTCAACTAACAAGCCTCTCCAGTTAGCCCGGTCCTTAGCTAACTGCCTCCAGTTGCGCACTCCAAGCTTGTTCAGGTCCCCTTCAACTTGTGCGCGCCACCTAAGGCGAGGTCTTCCTCTACTGCGTTGTCCCTCCGGGTGTGATTCGAAGACTCTTCGGGCCGGAGCACTGGTGTCCATTCGCTCTACATGTCCTAGCCATCTCAAACGACTAATGCGCAGTTTTTTGACTAGGTCGATGTCGCTGTACAGCTCGTATAGTTCGTCGTTGAATCTTCTCCTCCAAAGCCCGTCAACGCAAACGGGACCGAATATTTTGCGAAGAATTTTTCTCTCGAAACGACCGAGGATATCTTCATCCGCTTTTGATAAAGTCCAAGCTTCAGCGCCATAAAGCAGGACTGGGATGATCAAGGTTTTATATAGAGTCTCCTTAGTTGTTCGGGATAGGGCCTTACTACTCAATTGCCTTCTGAGCCCAAAGAAACAGCGATTGGCAAGAGTTATTCTTCGTCTTATTTCTGCTGAGGTGTTATTTTCAGAATTGATAGCAGAGCCGAGGTAGACAAAGTCCCTTACTACCTCAAAGTTATAGCTGTCGATTGTGACGTTCTGTCCAATTCGTCGATGTTGTGTGTCCCTTCTGGTTGACAGCATATACTTGGTTTTGCCCTCGTTTACCGTTAAACCCATTTTGGCCGCTTCTGTTTCAATACTAGCGAACGCACCGGTGACAGCCCGCTGTGTTCTTCCAATAATGTCGATATCGTCAGCATACGCTAGTAGTTGCACAGACTTTTGAAAGATTGTGCCTCCGGTGTTGGCTTGTGAGTTTCGCACAATTCTCTCAAGAACGATGTTAAAAAAATCACATGACAGCGCGTCACCTTGTCTAAATCCTTTTTTGACATCAAAGGTCTCGGTGAGATCGTTACCGACCTTGATGGAGCAGCGAGAATTCTCCATCGTCATTCTGCACAATCTGACGAGTTTGGCAGGGATGCCAAAACTAGACATGGCTCTGTATAGCTCGTCTCTATAAATGCTGTCATATGCGGCCTTGAAATCGATAAAAAGATGGTGGGTATCGATTTGGACTTCTTGGGTTTTTTCCAGGATCTGCCGAAGTGTGAAGATTTGATCGATTGTGGACTTTCCTGGCCTGAAACCACACTGATATTGCCCAATCAGGTTGTTGACGAAGGGTTTCAGACGTTCACACAATATGGCAGATAGGATCTTGTACGCGATGTTGAGGAGACTGATACCTCTGTAATTGGCGCAATTGAGGGGATCTCCTTTCTTGTGGATTGGGCAAACGGTGCTGAGATTCCATTCATCAGGCATACACTCATCTGACCAAATTTTAGAAATGAGTTGGTGTATACTCTCTACCAGGGCCTCAAACTACGTAAGCCAAAATAAATTTTCCTAATAGTAATGAAACTTTACATCTATAATATATAATGCCTTGTGACTTTGATGGATTGAGTTTCAGTTCATTTAAGTTAGACAATAGGTGAATATTTGACAGGTCTTCATTTATTCTGGTTACACAATCTTCCATTAAGCCGATTGGACGTGAAAAATAGATTAAAACATCATCCGCGTACATATGAACTTGACTATTCATAATCTTTTCAGGTAAATCGTTGATTAATATGGAAAACAAAAGTGGTCCTAAGACAGATCCCTGTGGTACACCTGAATTCATAATAAGTGGATTGGATACCGTTTCCACTATCTGTACATGATCTTTTAGATATTTTCGGATCAACCTTAGTGCTGAGCTTGAGAAATTATAATTATTATAAAGTTTCTGAAGTAGTATTGTATGATTTATACAGTCAAAAGCTTTTGAAAAATCTAACAAAACCAATATACTAATTTTATCAACATCTAAGGCCGCACGAATGTCTGAGGTTACTTTTATTACAGCACATTCGCAAATGATTCGTAAATGATTTTGTATCTGATTACAGATAATTTTCTCAAAAATTTTCGCAAGGAAGGATAACAAGCTTATTGGTCTGAATTCAGATGAACTTGATGGATTTAATGTCTTAGGAATTGGAATTATTTTCGCTCTTTTCCACTCCTCCGGAAATTGACTACTGCAAATACAAGCATTAACTATATGTGTTATACATATATGGAAGCATTATAGGCAATAAGAGTTTTATATATTTTGGTGATATACCATTAAAACCAACCTAATTACACTTAATAGACCGAACTACATTATGAACGTCATCCGGACCAACACAGTCGAAAGAGAAATTATTATGGTTATTAGGTTCAATAGAATAAGTTTGTAAACTATTTGGGTTTGATATGGGAGGAGCTAGGAATGAAAGTTTTGTTACCACAAAAACTCGTGTGAAAAAACTTAACTGATGTGAAATTAGACCCAACCCGTGGAGTTCAAATAACGGATTTTTTCCCCATACCTTTTGTCAGCTATCTCGCCGAGGTCCACGAAGAGGGGTCTTCCTAGAATATTTTGCCTGGTCCTCGCTAGGGTCGGACAACTGCAAAGGAAGTATTGTAGAGACTCGTTCTCATTGATATCCTTGCAGCTTTTACAGAAGGTGTTGTGAGGAATACCAAACATGGTCCCCTATTGGCCAAATAAAAAAAAATACAAATTTTTGGCGCAACAGGTCCATGGGAACCAGGGCCCAACTTCTCACAACCATTCGTGTTGTGCGTGTTATATTCTTTACATGAATGGAAGGGGCCTACTGTTTAATGCCGGATCCGAACGGCAGTTTTTTGTTTTGAGAAGCTCTTTCATGACAGTTTTACTCTCGGATGTTTGTCAGACACTCGCGAAAGGTGGGACCGTGAAAGAAATTTTAGGTGTTGTCTGGGCTTTGAACCTGGAGCCCCTTGCTCCGTAGTCCAACGCACTAACCACTTGAGCGACGGCGCCCTATTGGCCAGTAACCTGTAATGATAGCAACAATTCTGGCAATATCTGGTTTTGATTTACCAAGTAGCTCGTTTGATTTAGGTTTGTTGTAATCAGGCCGTGTCTTTCGTGATATTACACAACTAGTCAGGCTTTTCCACTCTTGATTGGCAAGCTGTAGGAAGTGATACTGTATGTTGCCCTTAACGACACCTAGCGGAATATCGACTCTTTCTGCTAAAAAGCCGTTAAGGGCCGATCCTTGCCTGGCCAGCTCGTCAGCGCGCTCATTACCCTCATAGTTACTGTGCCTTAGGACCCAGATGAGTGTAGTTGTTGAGTGGACACTTAGGTGATTCATTTCAAACCGGCATTGCTCTACCAGTTTTGAGGATATGGTGATCACATCAATAGCTGTGATAGCAGCTTGGCTATCCGCAAAAATGGCCGTGTTTTGACTAGATATAGTGAGATCGTTTAGCAAACGGCAAGCTTCTCGAATCGCAAGGAGCTCCGCTTGGAAAACACTAGCAGAGTCAGGGAGACGAAAGGACTTCGATATATTTAGTTGGTAAGAGAAGATACCTGCGCCGACTCCGCAGTCCATCTTCGAACCATCCGTATATATACCTACATATATCATAGTCATTGATAAAGCGTCCGTTTTCCCATTCTTCTCTAGTAGGCAGTTTGACTGAAAAAGATTTACTAAAATTGAAGGTTGGTATTCTGTAGTCAGTTGAAGACGAAACTAATTCTCTTGGAATCGTTTCCAAGATCCTACAGTGTCCATACGGCTTAGCAGTCCAGCACTCAGATTCCCTGAGCCGGACAGCGCTACATGTAGCTGAATCTTTTATATGAAGTTCAAGAGGAGTCAGGTGCAGGATCACATCACTCCTGTGATGCCTACACACGCTGATCTCTGTACTTTTTTTAAGTTTTTCGATATTGTATTTCTTGCTCAGGGCAGGCCATCAAACGATGGCGCTGTAGGTAAGAATGGGACGCACAACGGCTGTGTACATCCATAGGGTTATCTTTGGCTGGAGGCCCCATTTTTTACCGAAAGTTTTATTGCAGACATAGAAAGCTACACTTGCTTTCTTTACCCGCTGTTCTATATTAAGCTTCCAACTAAGTTTCGGGTCGAGTATCGTGCAAAGGTATTTTGCACTGGAAGATAAAGAGAGTGACTGACCATTAAGTTTGGGGGAGTGAACTCAGGTACTTTAGTTTTAGTGGTAAATAGCATCATTTCGGTCTTTTCTGGATTAACACCGAGGCCACTGCTCGTGGACCACGAGTGTACCTTATCTAGAGCACTTTCCATGAGTTGGCTTATCGTGGAGAGAATCTCCTGACACCAGTATTACCACGTCATCTGCATGCGCAACCACCTTAACCCCCTCTCTATCAAGTTGCACTAAAATCTTGTTGATTGCCATGAGCCATAGCAAAGGAGGAATGACACCACCTTGAGGGGTGCCTCTACTAACCGTCTTAATTGCAATGCTGTTACCTAATGTTTCCTGAATTAATCTGGTTTTCAGCATGGATACAATCCATTGACTAAGAAAACCTTCTACATCTAACTCGGTGAGAGCCTCTTGAATAGCTTCAGTGTAAATGTTGTTAAGGGCTCCTTCTATGTCTAGAAAGGTAGCAAGAGTGTATTCTTTGTAGTGGAGAGCTTTTTCCACCGTACTCACCACCTCATGAAGAGCCGTCTCAGTAAACCGACGTTTGAGGTATGCATGCTGGGATTTCGACAGTGGGGGGCTCTTCAAAGTTTCACGGATGTTAAGGTCTAGGATACGTTCTAGAGTTTTCAGTACAAAATAGGATAGGCTAATAGGTCTGAAATCTTTCGCAGATTCGTGACCCCGCCGGCCCACTTTCGGAATGAAAACAACTTTGACACGTCTCCAGGACTGGGGGACATGATTTAAATATAAGCTGCTCCTATAGATTGGTATTAGCAAGGGAATTGCTATGTCATGCAGTTTCTGAAGCATGATGGGCATAATGCTATCAAGGCCGGGTGATTTATAAAGGGAGAAGCTATTTATGGACCAGGAGATTTTATCCTCCGTGATAATATTTATAATGATATTCCACGATGTCGACGGTGCTTTGGCGAAACTAGCTTGTTCTGCATCACCGTCACAACAACCTGGAAAGTGTACTCTCATAAGAAATTCCAAAGATTCCGCAGTAGAATCAGTCCAGTTACGGTCCGAAGGACGGATTGCTGTGTCCTTTGGACAGAATTTTACTGAGCCGAGTCGATTCCTTAAGGGACTCGATAGATTGGCAGTAATCCATCCAGCCCTGTTTCTTGGCCATTCTGATGGACTTCTTATAAATTTTTAGACAATCTTTGTAGGGCTGCCAGAAGTTATGATTGTAGCAGATATTGAGGATCACTCTGGTCAACTTCCTGAGTTTCGACAGATCTTCATTCCACCATAATGGGACTTTCTTTTTATTGTAGCTGAATGGACACGAAACTTTGAAAGCAGCATTTATTGCTTTCTCAAAGGTTTCAACCTTAGAATCAAGTTCCGAAGTCGAGCCTATTCTGTGGTTTGGTTTTCTGGTACTACCGAGTTTTGACTTAACTATGCGATTAAACTTTATCCAGTTTATTCGCTTTGGGTTTCTATAGGGTTTAGGAGCCTCTATCTGAAGACTAACGTCAAAAAGTATCCATTTATGGTCCGAGAAGGACTGTAAGTTGGATACTCTCCAAATTTTCAACCCTAATGGTTTCGTTATTTGATACTAATGTGATGTCAATAACCGATTCCCACCCATTAAAATTGTCCGTACTCGGAAAAACAAAGGTTGGAGAGTTACCAGTATTGCAAACTGAAAGTTTATTGTTAAGGATGAAGTCAAAAATGCACTCACCTCTGTCATTTGTCTCTGTACTGCCCCAAAGCGTGTGTCTTACTGGCGTTGATGACTGTTGTTAGCTGTTGGACTTCATCTGGCGGTGCTTGCCGATCCCGGTCCATGTAGACGGACGCAACGAAAAAGCCCTTCCCGTTTGCAGTTTCCAATCTAATCACTGTTAGATCTGCTGAGCTAAGATTAGGACACAAAAAGGCTTTTAAATGCTTCTTAGCTAGAATGCAAGTTCTAGGCTTACCGTTACTAGTATTAAGATTGTAGTATAAGTTGTAACTGTTGTCTTGAAGTCCTCTGATGGTTGATCCCACTGATCCTGGATGATGCCAATATCAATGTTGGCTTCATTAATAAAGACACGAAGATTATCTGTGGCACACTGCGAGTGGCTCAGATTAATCTGAATTAACTTCATCAGGGACATTGGGGTGTATTGTATCGATATTCATTCCCTCCAACAGAGTGTTGGCATCGTCGACATCGTCTGTGTCCTCGCCGGGGCCGGAATATTTATATATTTTCAGTTTGGCATACCTTATGCCAAACCTAAGACGGTAATTAGACTTTTCTAACTTCTCTAAACTTTCCTCGTTTATGAGGAGGAGAAAAGTCAGACTGTTTTTTTGCGGTTGCTCAGTCCTAATGACCGCCCAATCGTCCATTGGGACCGCGGGGTTGTGGAGTTTGAGACACTGGATCAGCTTTCCACTGACAATCGGCATTACGGGCAACCAAATGCGAGCCATAGCTTTTCGCGGAATATCCTTGGCTGGAATCAGCTTAAGTCTCAAGCCGTTCCAAGCTTCGCTTATCTTAGCGACGCAATCGCCCAGGAAGTCCCTTGAGTACCTATCCTCGGACTTGATGACTTTATACCCTCTGACAACTTCGGCTGAGTCGAAACAGGGTAGGGTGCCGCCTCCTTGTGTGCTCAGAAAGTGATCCATTAATATCTGCGAGAGTTTGGCCTCGATTTCATTTCAAGCCTTCGTAATAGACTTACCACTGCTCGAAAGTTCGTCTATTAGGACAACTTGGAGGTCATCCCTGACCACTTCACTGTGGACACTATACCACTGCTCTTCTTCGCGGTGGTGACGGACGGATTTGACTGCTGTTGTTGTTGTTTGCTGAGCTTTTTGGCAACGCTGCTTTCGACCTTGCTGCGTTTGCCTGAATGGGACGTCTCTTCATGCGACCGATTTCTTTTTTTAGCTTCAGCCCGAACTTTGATGCTAGCCATGGAGGCCTGACGTTTGTTGTAGTCTTCAACAACCGCCTGGTACTTAAGTTTGTCTACTTGGTCACGGTCAGTGACTGTACCAGCTTCTTCATTCTTAGCTATCTTGTTAAAGATGAAGAGGGCCTTCTCATAGTAGTGTCTATGCTGTGTCTTTGTGTACTTGGTCTGTGTTTTTTTTTCTGGGTGCACTCGCTGGTATTTGTGCCAGCAACCACAGAGTTGGATGTTGAAGGAAGTGGCATGGGGACACTCATGCTGGTATCCTTAGCTACGACCACGGAATCGGAAGTAGATGGGTGAGGCATGCGTAGCGTACCTTGACTGAAGAAATGACGGTCTCTTGGCTTGAGGCCAGCAATTCATCTTCCTATTACGTTTTTTTTTTGTTTTGTTATGTTTTTTTTTCTTTATTAATTTTTTAAGTTTGGATTTTGTTCCCACGAGTAAGTAGAAAAAGGTCCCTCCTAGAAGAGCCGATATACTAGGATATGGCTAGAATACGAAAAACCTCGCCTGTGCATCTGAAGGAGCTCGTTAGTGATTGGTTTAACCCCCAATCTTGCATTCTTGGGCACGGATTTATGCAATTAGCGCTCACACCACCACTGAAATCATTACCTCGATCCGATGGTCAGGAGACATTTGTAAAGGATTAAACTATTGAGCAGTTAAGAATCCTAAACAAAGCCTCTTGACCTTGGCTAACCATATCTTGACAAGTGCAAGACAACTGTGGAGATTATTACCGGCTGGCACCCACGCGGTTGGTTAGGATGAGGATTTTGCCGGCCCGAACTTATTAAAAAAATATCAATGAGTGATGGGTTACCCGTTGACTGAAAACAAGTGGGCCAACGTGTATTAACAACACGCAGATTAATTTTGTCACAAAAGTAGTGGACTAGTTGATTAACACTATTATTCTTTAAATAATTCACATTAAAATCACCACCAACTAAGATTTTGTTATATCTTGAATTCAGTCTTATCAAAGTTTCCCCAAGTTCTACTAGATTCTCCTCATTAAAACTATTTGGTAAACGGCGACTAATAAACACTTCTCAACATCACTATTGATTTCAACACAGATAAATTGAATGTTAGATCCAGTCGAAGAATATATATACTTTCCAGCGATATAATCTCTGCCATAAATACATACACCCCCTCCAATTCGATCAACACGATCATTTTTAAAAAGCTTAAAGCCCGGTAAATCTACAAGTTTTGACAAAATATTACTATGTTTCTGAAACCATAATAACATCCAATTTCGAGGTAGCTAGCATTTGATAGAGAACTGTATACTTTGAACGAAGACTGCCAGCATTTAAATGATAAACATTTAACCCTTTATGCACGCCGCAAAGTACATTGAGAATGCATCTAAAACCATAGAAATTTTTTTCAGACTAAATTATCAGGCATTCAAAAGATATTATTTTCACGTACTTATGTCAAATTAAGTAAATATTTTAAAGCTTTTATGAGCGAATATAAGAAAATTATTATTGAACTATGTTTGTATTTACACATCTTCAATTTCATTTGAAAGAATGCCACACGAAATTAATTAATTTAAAATTACTGTAATTATAAAAAATAAATAAAATATTCAAATCAAAAATTAAATAAATAGAAAATAAGAAAAAGTAAAAAAAAAATAAAAAATTAATAAACAAATAAAAAGTGGCAACACTAATTTGGACAGATTAAAATACAATTAGCAAAAGAGAACTACAAATTATAACAGCTATGTACTTAAACAACAGCATCATCGACTATGACAGCACCACCAACATCAATATTGAGCGCAGCAGGTTCATTCGACTCTTCAGTGTGTAACGATTCAATAGAAATCATATTTAGGATACAGATCGGCTTTTCCTCAGGTGTCTTCTTGACGAGAACTTTCCCGCTCCTCGTGAAGACAGAGTGTAGGCAGTTGTTTTGTCGAAGTTGATTTGCCCTTCGACAGAGTTAATGGTCGTGTTTGGTCAAGCTTTCGTACATACGCACAAATCTATTGCTGTCAAATCCAAGATCACTGAGAGACTGGTTCAGATCCTACCTGAATAATAGATAACAAACAGTAGAGACTGATGTGATCAGGAGTGAAATAAAGTATATTAATTTGAGGGTACTTTTAGGCTCTATTTTGGGACCTGTAATTTTTTTTATTTATATAAATTCTCTTTTGGGTTAATACTCGGGGGCGTACTCACTGCGTTTGCAGATGATGTGGGTGGTGCTTATGCAATGGACAGTTCATTAAATCTAGTTTCTGATATAAATTTCGATTGAAACTTATTTGCATTTAAATTTGGTTTACAGAATTACAAAATTATATTTTGCTAAAGGTTACAACAACATTAGTTGCTGCATACATGCATATTCTAACCAAATCGTTTGTGAGTGAATTCTTCGATGTCCTGGAAGAAGTATCATCACAGGAATTTCTTTTTAAGTGGCAGAGATTTGTGCAATGACTCAAAAAGTAGGTATTATCTTCTTGGAAACTTCATCACCGCAGCCTCTAAAATCGTCATTGGTCAGTAGTAGTTTCCTCATGTGCTACCGCACAGTGTTATGCCCCTTTATTTCCCGCTTCGTTTACGTTTACTAAGTGTCAGGTGGCATTGCCTTTACCTGCAGCGGGCAGGTATTGTTACTGCTAGGACCCTTGCTTGGAAAACGCTACTAAAGTTCGGAAGTCTGACTGATTAAGATATGGATGGCGCATCAAAAAATATACCTGCTCCTACCTCGATGTCCATTTTGGATCCATCAGTTTAAACTTCTATAACATCTGGATTTGCTATTTCTCCGTTTTTCCATTCTTCTTGCATAAAGTCAAGATAAGGTGTTACGAACTCTGTTGTTGTTACATTCCCTACATTCTCGTGAAGGAAGAAATTTTTCTGTCGCTAGCAGTACCACATCATCCGGGTAGGCTGTGAAGAGTGTTTCGTTGAGAACGAGAACCCATAATAAAAGAGAGATAACTCCACCTTGAGGTGTGCCTCTGGAGACATATACTTCTAACTGGTGTCCACCTAATTCGGTTTTAACATTCCTTTCCTCTAGCATGCTCCCTGTCCAGTTTTACCAGGGTCCTACACACCGCATCTGTTCTAACACTATTGAAGGCTCCTTCAATGTCCAGGAAAATGTGTATTCTTTGTATTTCAGTATTTTCTCAATTGCTCCAATGACACAATACAGCGGTGTCTTCATGCTTAATTCCTATATGTCTACTAACCTTTCGAATGTTTTCAGGACGAAGGGGGTGAGACTTATTGGTCTAACGTCTTCCGCGGTTGTGTGGCTTGCTTTACCGGACGTTGGTATGAAAACAACCTCTCTCCATGCTCTTGGTATGTATTCCCATCGAAGATTACTGAGTAGAGTACTGGAGTCATTGTATAATATTTACAGTTTTTTGTAATATGATAGGAAAAAAAATATCTAGTCCCGTTCTCGGTGATTTAATCATTCCTATTTAAGGTTCCCTTATCCCAGTGCTGTTATTTATCATGTTGTTTGTTCGCTGTGTAGTACACCCCGGAAAATGCGTGTCAATCCAGTTTTCGTTGTAATCCCTAGAGATGTTGGTACTTTAAAGAGGACTTTCCTCAATCTTTCAGATTTGGTTGCATCTGTGATTTCATTAGAGAAGTGTTGCAATGAGCTTCGTTTTGCTCTGTGCCTCGTTTTTGAAATTCCTTTGACTGCCTTTGTATTGATTCCATACATAATCCGAGTTCGTTCTTTTGTCTGCATTGAGAAGTTGCTTAGTTCTTTTCTTAATGCTCGTTAGTTCTTTACTTACTTACTTACTTAACGGGCTCCCGACCCGTGAAGAGTCTCTGCCTTAGACACGGCAGCCTTCCACTCGCTTCGATCCCGGGCACGCTGCTTCCAGTTATCTAGACCAAGCGCTCTGGCATCCGCGATAGCTTGGTCCTTAAAACGGAGGTTCGGTCTTCCTTGTCGTCTCGAACCTGGGGGCTGTGATTCGAAAATCCTCTTTGCTGGAGCATTATTGTCCATTCGCTCGATGTGGCCGAGCCAGTGTAGTCGACGTGTTTTGGCTTTTTGGACTACATCCACATCTTGGTACAGCTCATAGAGTTCGCGGTTGTATCTTCTCCTCCATTCGCCCTCCTCGCATACGGGACCGAATATCCGACGAAGAATTTTTCTTTCGAAAGTGTTCAGTATATGCTCTGCTTTCCTGCTTATCGTCCAGCACTCGGCTCCATACAGCAGAACTGGCAGGATCAAAGTTTTGTAGAGCATACATTTCGTCTTCCGAGTTAGGAGTTTTGACCCAATTTGTTTCGCCAAACCGAAGTAGCAACGGTTTCCTAGGGTAAGTCTTCGTCGAATCTCCACTAAGGTGTCATTCGTGGAGTTGATGTTTACTCCGAGGTAGGTAAACTCCTTAACCACTTCGAAGTTACTGTTGCCAACAGTGACGTTCTGTCCTAGGCGGTGGACAGATGCTTCTTTGTTTGTTGACAACATGTACTTGGTTTTGTCCTCATTTACTTCAAGGCCAACTCATTTCACCTGTTCTTCAATTGCCGTAAAAACCTCTAACACGGCGCGCTGGGAGCGACCGATGATGTCAATGTCGTCTGCGTATCCCAGCAGCTGGACAGATTTGTTGAAGATTGTGCCTTCCGTGTTTACACCTGCCCTGCGCACTATCTGTTCTAGCACAAGATTGAACAAGTCACATGATAGCGCATCTCCTTGACGAAATCCGGTGCATGTTTGGAATAGTTCGGAGGAACCGTTTCCGAATTGCACGTTGCACCGCGTGTTTTCCAGCGTCACGCGGCACAGCTGGATCAGTTTAGCCGGGATCCCGAATTCGGCCATCGTCTTGTAGAGCTCAAGACGATGAATGTTATCATATGCGGCTTTAAAGTCGATGAAGAGATGGTGAGTCTCAACTTGAAATTCGTTGGTCTTTTCCAGGATTTGCCTTTGTGTGAAAATTTGGTCGATCGTCGATCTGCCGGGCCGGAAGCCACACTGGTACGTGCCGATTAGTGTGCTGCAGAAAGGATTCAGACGTTCACACAGTACGTTGGATAGGATCTTATATGCGACATTAAGCAGGGATATGCCTCGGTAGTTCTTACAAGACATAGGATCGCCTTTCTTGAAAATGGGGCATATAGAGCTGATAGTCCAGTCATCAGGCATGACTTCATCCACCCATACTTGGTTGATGATTTGGTGCATGCACCCTACCAAAACATCACCACCATGTTTGAAAAGCTCTGCTGGTTGTTCTTCAGCTTTTTGATAGCTGAGCCGACCTCTTCAAAACTGGGAAGGGGGATGGATTCTTCATTGACTGGATGCGAGTTCTCTTCTTGCCCTATCACTCTCTGCACCTGATGCCCATTAAGTAGCTGCTGGAAATGCTGCTTAAAAACATCTACTATTCCCTGTGCTTCGGTCACTAGGTTTCCTTCACTGTTTCGAAGAGCCTGCGTTCCGGGCTTGAAGCCAGCTGCCAGTTGCTTGGCTTTCCTAAAAAATATCCGGATGTTGTTTCTGTCGCGGGATACTTCGATATCCTTAAGCTGGGAGACTGCGTGGGCCCTTTTCTTCTTACGCAGGATCTTCTTCTCCCTTCTTCTGGCTCGATACTCTTCTCTCGCTGCCCTTGTTTTGCGCTGCAGCGCTTGCATTTTCTGTCACCTTTTTCCGACGCACGCATTCATCATCATACCAAGGGCTCTTTTTGGGTGGTGACTGGTAGCCTATGGTGGTCTCTGCTACCCCTTTGATGATGTCGCGATACTGGTTCCACAGATTGTTGGCGTTTGTGTATGGTGAATGCACAGCGGAGAGTCTCTCGCTCAGGCTCTGGCTCTCTGTAGGCTCTGGCTACTCCAGACGTGCTAAGGCTTCCAACGTTGAATTTCTTTTTCTGGGCGGTTTGCAGCTTCTTCTCATTGGATAGTCGAGCTCTGAACTTAGCTGCAACAAAAAATGGTCAGAGTCGACTTTTACCCCTCTGAACGTCTACACATTCAGAATGTTGGATGCGTGCCTTGCATCTATTAGCACGTGGTCGATTTGGTTGGCGGTTCGACCATCTGGAGAGCGCGAGGTTGCTGTGTGGATTTGTAGTCTTGGAAACCTAGTGCTAATTATCACCGTATTACGAGCTGCTGCAAAATCGATTAGCCGGAAACCGTTGTCTGTTGTCGTTTCGTGGAGACTGTGCTTTCCAACTAATCCGCCGAAGATGTTTTCCTTACCGATTTTGGCATTGATGTCCCCGAGTATGACTTTGACATCATACTCCGGACAGGCTCCGTAGGCTCCGTCCAGGAGGTCATAAAACTCCTCCTTGATAGAGTTTTCAGCTTCGTCGGTAGGGGTGTGTGCACATATTATGCTGATGTTTTGAAATGTAGCCTTGATGCGGATCACAGCCAGGCGATCGCTGATCGGCTTAAAGTCAATTATCATTGAGCGTAGCCGATTTCCCACGACGAATCCGCATCCTAACATGTGCAGTCTTTTGTGACAGCTGTAATAAATGTCGCAATCTTTTCGTTTTTGCATACCTGATCCTATCCATCGTATCTCCTGGATCGCGGTAATATCTGCCTTGTACCGCGTGAGGACAGATTCAAGTTTTTGAATAGCACCTGCAGTGTACAGTGTACGTACGTTCCAGGTGCATACTCTTAAATCGTAGTCCGTGGACGTTCCGGGTCGTGATATTAAATGAGGGGGTCCATAATCCGAGACTTGTGTCTCTCTCATAACGAGTGTTTTATTTTTACGTGGTAAGGAAGTTACCCCGACGGCACAACCCCCAACCTGGAGGGCCAGCTCCATTTTTTGAAACCCCTAGGACGATGGGCCGGTTTTAAACCGATGTCAGTAACCCGCTTCGGGGATGTGAGCGCTGCCGTTGGCCCAATAAGGGCTCATCCGCCACCATCTCTTTTCCAAAAACCTGACTTATGCTTGGAAAACTTTATCGGCCTGAGCTCCGAATATGTCGAAGTAGCCCAGATAAAGTGCTATGCTTCCGTTTGAAGCTGTGACGCCACCGTTGACCCCATCGAGAGAGTTCGTCCGCTGTCGTATTTATAGTGCTGCTTTTTTACCCTGTTCAACACTCGCGCTTATAAGTTCAGCAAGTTGGGTCCGGATGGACACCATCCAGTACCCGATGGCTACCACTGGGAGCTAAAATAAGCACAATTGATGCGCAGTAACAGTTACAACACTGGACGTCGCCAAGTTGACGCCAATCAGTGCCTACCCTGTTCCTACAGCATCCAGCCAGCCGTTAGTTCTTTAGTCCATCATAACTTAGCTCTGCCTTTAGTAGTAATACGCCTCTTTAAAGATGGATGTCCTCATCTCGATTCTTCGATCAACGTCAGTAGGTCCAACCACAACACCTTTTCGTAAGGTTTTGCTCGTCATCGCTATCTTCTCAGGTGCTTTCTAACTAAAATTCAAATAACTTGTGATCAGAATAGGACCCTTCCCTCAGAATTTTCCACCCTTCAATGCACAGGGTATTAGAGTTGCTGGTTAAGGTTATATCTATAACCTCCTGTCTATTTCAAAATTTGGTTCACTACCTTTATTGGCTATAATAAAGTTATATTCTATAATAAAAGCAAACAATGACTTACCGCGAATATTAATGTATCCGCTGCTCCATTGCAGATGATGTGAGTTTGTATCGCATCCCATCAGTAGGTCTCATCTCTCTCTTGCCGCTCTTATAACTAAAAACCGAGTTAGTCTGGATGATGGTTCTTCTGTTGCGTCTTATCTGTCTATCTCTATTGGTCACTCTCCATACACCTCTAATATTCCGTTCTAGTCCTCCGATATGTATTTTCTTTTTTTTTTTCTACAGACTTTTTATACAATTTATGTTCTTTGTAATTATCCATTGTCTAATTAAAAAAAAAAGGCAGAACTTCCACGGGGCAATGGTAATTTCGATTCTACTGAGTTCTTTAATTCGTTTTCTTTATTTTTTTCTTCATTCTTTTTTATTTTTTCTTTGTCTGACCCAACCCAAGGGGTGGCATTTCATCCTATTTCACGCATTTTTACAAAAATTCATGTAATTTTCCTTTTGTACATAATTAAAAGTGTTCTAAAACGGAAATTCGACAACGTTTAACAAAAAATAAAATTAAAACGCGAAAAAATTCACCACCATTGCTGTTCTCCATCCCGTGAAAACTTATGCTGTTGGGGTGTTTTTTTCCTTTATGTCTGCAAAGCATATGCTAATGCAACATCAAGAAAAGAATTTGCATAGAAAAGACGTAAAAATGGCAGAGATGAATGGTGGGATGATGGGGTTGAAACCTGGAATTGGCCGAGCATACTCGAAGAAAGGGTTGGCATTTGGCCTTATTGCAGGTTTTGAATTGGGAAATTAGGAAAAATTTGTATCGCGGAAACGACTCTCATTGGTACCGCGTTGTTTTGTCATTTACACTGGCGACGGCAATGAAATGACCGTTAACGAACCGAAGAGACAAATTTATGTTTCGTTTTTAATTGCTCATTTCTGCAGAGTGGCGCAGGAACGATACATTTAAATGTTTTGAGGTCCGTTAAGTTGCTCATTGTTGCGCGCTAAGAGTAAGCAATCCGTTTGCAACCAGAGCTGAAACAAGAACTAAAAACTTGCGGTAAATACTGACATAAATGCTAAAGTGTGGAATTAAACAAAACCACGACGGTAATTCGAATAAATTAATAAAATTGAAAAAAAGAATTAAAAGAATTTTGCTTTTAATACTCGGGCCGTTTCATATTCAACCATCGTCTGCTCGTCGTTACTCGTCTAACTATTAAAACTAATAGAACTTTGAGGTAGTAAGGGACTTTGTCTACCTCGGCTCTGCTATCAATTCTGAAAATAACACCTCAGCAGAAATAAAACGAAGAATAACTCTTGCCAATCGCTATTTCTTTGGGCTGAGAAGGCAATTGAGTAGTAAGGCCCTATCCCGAACAACTAAGGAGACTCTATATAAGACCTTGATCATCCCAGTCCTGCTTTATGGCGCTGAAGCTTGGACTTTATCAAAAGCGGATGAAGATATCCTCGGTCGTTTCGAGAGAAAAATTCTTCGCAAAATATTCGGTCCCGTTTGCGTTGACGGGCTTTGGAGGAGAAGATTCAACGACGAACTATACGAGCTGTACAGCGACATCGACCTAGTCAAAAAACTGCGCATTAGTCGTTTGAGATGGCTAGGACATGTAGAGCGAATGGACACCAGTGCTCCGGCCCGAAGAGTCTTCGAATCACACCCGGAGGGACAACGCAGCAGAGGAAGACCTCGCCTTAGGTGGCGCGCACAAGTTGAAGGGGACCTGAACAAGCTTGGAGTGCGCAACTGGAGGCAGTTAGCTAAGGACCGGGCTAACTGGAGAGGCTTGTTAGTTGAGGCCCAGGTTCACCCCGAACTGTAGCGCCACCTAAGTAAGTAAGTAAGTAGAACAATCGACGTCGGCGACTTCTCACTATATTTTACAGTAGATAGAGGTATTTGACTCATTAGACTCAATAACTCAGGTTTTTTCTTAACTAAGACGCTTATCTGCAGCCTAAACGGCTGGGATCTGTGGGCACACAATTCGAGGAGAAATCAGAATTCTCATTCTAACCTTAAAATTAATAGTATTTCACTCAGTTTCTTTCGTTTTTTTTTGAGTTAGAGTCGGTTTCATCAAATATGTATTTACATACTCGGAAACGATTTTGACATAATAGCCTTGTTTTTTGTAGTTCATTTGGACAATCCCCAGAATTGAATTTTTATACCCCAGATTGGTGCGTATGATTTCGATCCCATGGCATTAGCTGACTACGTTCGTAAAGTGCTTGAATTGCTTAAAAGTAATTGCGGATTGTAAGGAACTTATGGATAAATAATTTTTTAATTTTGTTTGTAATACTATAATTAACTTGTTTTATAGAATACTCATATTCATTAAAATAAAAATTGTCATGGGGTGTGAATTCTAGTCCATTATTAATTTGACAAATTTTCTTTTACCAAATGCAAGGTGTTTTGAAGGGTTGAACTAGCTTTGTTTGTACCAACAAACAAAAAATATTAAGAAAATGTTCTCACTATTCCAAACTGATTCCGAGGGTGATAACAGTCTGCATATCTGCATGTACGACTTTTCACTTTGTCTGTCTGTCTTTCCGATTAGCACTTAGACAGAATAATTTAAAATCTATGTGTGGTTCAATGCACTGACGATAATATGCAAATTGAAATCAAACTTTCTTAAAAAAGGAATTGTTATACATATGTACATACGTATGAACATTCATTTTATTAAATTGCTGACACAGAATGGAACGAAATTAGTCCACTAATCTCTAATTTATTTTCCCGCCAATCAGGAGCATTGTACAAGATAACTTATAATTGGGTCATCGTTACGAATACTCACTACGGAACCGAAAAATTTCCCAGTGATTCCAAAATAAAGAGTGGTCGCCAGTAGGCTGTTGTATATGTTTTACATGTAAAATTTGCCTTTACTGGTGGCGGGGTTTAAAAATAATCGCGGCTAATTTTGGATTTTTGGTATTTTTTTGGATACATATCTACTACTAGATGGCATAGCAAGTTTTTTGCGAAAAATACGTACATACATATGTATGTATATAACATTACTTTATATTACGGCATATAAAGGTACCTGGCTCTCTCTCATATATCTCCCAAGTCATTACTTAGTTACTAGTATTCTGTATTTCCTTGTGGGATTAGGACCTCTACTACATATGCCTACGCGCTATCGTGTACGGTTCCTAACAATAGACTCATAAACTGTTTTGCGCTATATACTTCGCGGTCGCCCCGTTATTCTGACGACTTGTGTTAGTGGATTCTATTGCATTGCGTGGCTCGATATGCAACGGTTTTTTTTTTTTAAGTGTATACCATTCCAAAGGCTGACTTTGCTTTAGCGATGCGGTTGCGACAGTTTCTTCGGATCAAACATCAAAGATGAGGTGTTCATGAAATTGTTAGTTCAATCGCGAAACTCACTTCGTCAGGTTACCGAAACAGGGAAAATACCAAGGCTATACAAAATCCCGAGGAGAAGAAATTTACCGAAACCTATCCCCTTAATGAGAGAGTTAAAAAGAACGTGACGAATACCTTAAGGCACGCGAAATGTCATTTATCAATGCTTCTTGCAGCTAAACAATCTTACTCAAACAAATAAGATAACAGTCCCTTAAGGAATCGAGTTCATTGCAAAATTGCAAAATACCTACAGCCCTTATATCGGCCACCCCAAGCTCTTTTTTGGGCTGTCTGTCTGGCATATGGTTTTGTCTGTAAAAGAAATGCAAAAATTCTTTTTCGTATTTTTCCAGTACATATCCTTTCGATAAAAAATAAGGGATGGGGAAATAAAAAGGCAACTTTAAATCCGATTTATTTTTAAAGTGCCTCAGGGATCGATTATTACCTCTCAAATTCGAATGAAACGTGCGCGAATTTAAAATATATTACGTTGAATGTCTATTCGATTCCAAGCCGAACAATCGAATCGAACAATACCGGCATGAGTGACTAGCTTTGGAATATAAGTTCGTCTGTTCGTCTTTTTGACTTTACATATTTTTTGCAACGGGGATGAAAGTCAATATTACGAAATTATTGTCACCATTTCCTGATAACTGATATACGAAGCAGGAAAGTGCGTTTGTTATGGCGTACACTGTACAATAGAATAATAAACTTGATCGGGGTTATGGGGTGAAACTCAGGGAGGAAGCATATAATAAACGTTTAATAAAATAAGTTCTATCTAATGAATACTTTGCAATATTTCATGAGCAGTTTCCCCCATTTTTGCCATTAGGTAAGGTGTTTCCTTATGCATACCGCTTATAAAGAATTTCCCAAATCTTTATTTTTTAAACAAAATATGTTAAGTGTGTGCATAAACCATTATGCTGAATTACTTGCATGTGAGATATCCTTTGGATGACAATTTATTCGTAATTTCGTGCCTACAAACGCCTTCTTCCATTCGGGTTAAGAATATAACACGCACAACACGAATGGTTGTGAGAAGCTAAACCCTGGGTCTTGTACGGACCTGTCACAAAAAAAAAATCTTTTTCCCTCCTCACATTCCCTAAAACGGACATCTACCTCCCTACTTGGATAGTGCGTTCCCTGTACAGTTCATTTATTTTTCCTCTAATTATGATCCGACTCTAGCAAGGAGTTTATTGATATTCTAATGGATACTCATTTTGCTGATAACTCTTAAGTTTAAGTGCGATAAATTAATAATACTGCCTTATTCCATCGTAGATCAACTCTTAAACAATTATAATTTATACTTTATTAGTTAAAGTACCTTTACCAATTACCATAATAAGGTTTAAAGCTTTTTAAGTCGGCAAGACCTGTATCATAAAGGTGGATATTCAAAAATTCGAAGATATAGTACTTCTCTATCCTTATGACCCATTATATTATAGTTCGTCTGAATCTTGTCCGCATCCTCAAACTGTGGACTGAGGTAATCTTCACATGTATGCAAAAAAGGAAAAAGCTCGCTACTACAGAACTTGGCGGAGCATGTGCTCTACATTTTGTAATTGCGGCATACATTAAGGTAATACGTGCCCGGTTATAAAACCGGCTGCAGATCATCAGCTCCCTAGGGTAACGCAGAACTGCAGCAACAAAGAGACCAGATAGGTAGATAGAAGGGATGGCTGCACATGCACCCAGCACTCGGATCACCAATAGATCCATTGTGAATCCCTCACACAGCCTCGGCAGACGTCAACAGTGTCTAGTCGCATTCTTCTTCGGTGGGCCGTCAGGAGTTTGTGGCCGGTAATAATCAAGTGAAGAGCTCTAAGTTGGGTCTGTTAAGAGCTTGGTTTTCGCATTGTCATGCTTTGTCTGAGAGTGCGTTCTATCTCTCATTAGCTAGTCTCGCGAGTGCTTGCTTCATATTGGGTTTAGCAACAGCTACGGGCAATAGAACTGATGTTCTGGATTTCACCCGACCACACACACAAAACCCCTGATTTGATGAACAGAACCGGCAAGCACATGCAGCAACTCGTCTACACAGCTAGCGGTGCTGGACGGAGGGACGAGAGCGGGTCGTAAGATCTAGGAACAAGAGAAGAGGAAAGAACACGAGAAGAGCGCGATCAAGAAATAAGAGGGTACTACTCCAGAAAAAATGTACGGAATTGTTGCTAAAATAAAAAAAAGTACATGCCAAACCAACAAACACCCGAACATAGACAAGGAAAGCTTGTAATTGAGTAAAAGTCGGTGTTGAGTATATGGAAAACCACTTCCGCAGACTGTTGAATGGCGTCGTCTGACGCTGTCAGACAGAACGAACTATTCAACCTGGACGATAAAAACCAAGACTTCCGTCAACCCGACCAGAATGAATTGAGGATGGCAATATCCAAATTCAAGTCTAACAAGACTGCTAGACCGGACGGCCTACTAACCGAGCTATTTAAGGCTTGGATGACTTGGTGGAGAGCATACACCAACTCATTTCCCAGATTTGGTCGGAAGGAGACAACATTCAAGGAGACCCTTTAAACTGCACCAACTAAAGAGCTATCAGTCTTCTTAATATTGCATACAAGGTTATGACGGCCGTACTGTGTGAGCACCTGAAACCATTTGTCCACGAGCTGAACTAAAGCTCCTTGGCCAAACACCTACGTCTGATCGACAGGAAGGAAATCGTACACCTGACCAGACCTAAAGCCAAGCTTTTTGTACGAGGACCTTACATCCCTAAAGATCGTATCGAAAAATACATCAGGTCACTCAACAAGGATCAACTGAGTCACGAGTGGGAAGTGATTAAAATGGGAGAGTACAATGAATCGGGTACGGAAGTGGCAGTGCTGCTTAGCCACAAATCAATTCCGCTACTGAAAAGATCGGATTCAAAGCTTGTATCGGTCTAAACCGACGTAAGCTAAGGCTCATTTCCAATTCGGCAAAGAAAGATAACAAGCAGGGGACGAGTAAAAACTGTGATGAAGATAGTGCAAATAAACCTACATCACAGTAAAGTGGCCAGTGCAAACCTGATCTACCTCATGGAGGCTAGACAAATTGACTTAGCCCTAATTCAAGAACCCTGGATAGCAGGAGGCAAAATAAGGGGATTAAACTCTAAGTGATTTGTACTGTACAAAACGGCACAGGTAGATACAAATAGCAAGAACATAAACTGTATAGTAGCTAGGAAACAGATAAACCTCTTTCTTCTATCTGCCTACGTTGATATAGACCACACGACGGTTCAATTCGAACGCGACGAGCTCCCACCGCCGAATTTAACATCATGCTACATGCCCTTTGATGCAACGGAACTAATCAAACTGCTTACCCAACGTGCTAACCGGGAAAAATGGGACCTGTGATGTGATGCTAACTCCCATCATATACAATGGTGTAGTACTAATATTAATACAAGAGATGAGTCGCTCTTTTAATTCCTTATTGTAAATAATTTACTAGTAGCGAAGAGGAACAGAACCAACTTTTGTAATAAGAAACAGGCAAGAAGTTACCGATGTTACTCTAGTAAGTAACTCAATTACAATCGAAATTGAGCAGTGGAAGGTTCTGAAAGATGAATCATTCTCCGACCACAAGATAATCGAACTTCTGATACCAGACAGCAATTCTCTCGCAAAATCATATAGCAATCATAGGAAAACTAACTGGGATATTTTCAATCCCAGTTATTCAAATTCAAAGTGGATATTAAGACAAGAACACTCCGGACGAATACTATGCCAGAATTATAGACATGCCAACCGATAATTTCACTAAAATTCTCGGAAAGGCTCTTAAAAAGGCATGTCCACTAAGAAAGTCGGGGAAAAGCAAAAAGTCTTCTCCATGGTGAACAAAGGAACTATACAACATTAGGAAAGAAACCAGAAGTCTTTTCAATGTTGCAGAATATTCAAAAACGGATGGGGACTGGGAGCAATACAAATTCAGTCAAAGAAAATTCAAGACAGAGACTCAACGAGCAAAACGTTGTTCATGGAGATCCTTCTGTAATGAGGTAGAGAGCACTACTGAGCACTTCTTTTCCGGAAGTGTTCCATCTCCGATAAGAGTTTTGTGAGTAAGTAAATAAAGAGCGGTAGTACAGAGGTAATGACCATTCTCAGGTCCTGTGAGGAACTTTTCTTGAAGCTGGTCAAATAAGTACGTACTTCGTCACACTATAAAACATTCCAGACATTGTATTGATAGACTGCCTCCTCCACTGGACTGCCATAACGTTTGCTAATTTGTGGCTTTTCGCGACATTTTCCACTACTGTCCGAATGTTGTTTTTCTTTTTGGTAGTCTAAATAAAAATTTTGGAAACTTAAAAACAAAGCCTAAGTCTTAAAGTTATTTGTTGAACGTCGAAGAGCAACTTTATGCGTCTACCACTGTCAGCTGTGTGTTGAGAATTAATAATTGTTAAACCAATGTTGTAATGACAAATTTTTGACCTTTTCAAAATTGTTCGCAATGATGATTTACTTGTTTCAACTTATTACGTGTTTTCGAGTTGAAATGCATAGATCCTGCCATACATATTTATGATTCCAATGTTGACAGAATTCCTCAGAAATTTCTCTTTTTCTTCTTTTAAGACTTCGTTGCTTTCACCAATTTCAATTAAATGTTACCAAACACAACATGTTTACAAATTCAATTGTTCCCTGATTTAATTTGAAGGCTCATGACCATATGTAATTTATTGTTCTTAATGAGTAGATGTAATAAATTCTTCTTCCATCACCGCTCCACACGTACAATTTGTATCTCTATTTGCGATCCGAGTGGCAAAGCTCCACCAACGCAATTAGAAAAGCAAATGCCACTCCTTGCCTCTGCGAATGCTTTATGTCCTTCCTATAAAAATAATTTACGATTGCCAGTGCTCGGATTTAGAAGCAATAGTTTACACTTGTGACCACATCCACCACCAATCCTTTGTAATATGTGGTCATGTGTAATTTATGACTTCTAATTACGAAATGATGAATTTTACTCTGCTCCAAATCGACATGTGGTGGATTTCGTGGGAATGACCAAATAAGCTCGTTTTTGAATATATATTATCATCGTTAGGGCTGGAAATTTACATTTGAATTTTATGCGGTGTCATAAAGTCTCACTCCCGGCTGGCAGCGGTTGGGTTTATTTGACAGTGGATGTATACCATGTCACAGGATACGTGCGTTTGGAAACACATCAAGCAATTCAAAAATCATTTATAATAATATTATCATCGGATTATACAAATATATTTTTTTATTGCAAGTTGCCGAAGGGTGGTTGTACGATACACCCACAGTAAGAATAAGGTTTATGAGCAGATGACAAATGATGTGGGATATGTTTAGCTGACTGCTCCATGTATATGAAAGATTTGATAAGATAAATCACAGAAATAGTACAAATGATGTATTGATGCGTATCCTGCGGTATTATGTGAATTACCGTCAAATTGGTATTTTTGCAAAATTTGAGTTAAAAATCACCCTGACATCGGGATGCATGTTAAAAAAATTTTAACCACACCTTATAAAAGTTTCCAAATAACATTTGCACTTGCCTCATAAGGAGCAGGCAACGATATAAAAATGGGGCCTCATGGGAACAAACTCATCCATATTATATCAAAGTGGATTCCCGTTCAAAAATTTTGCAACTGGTTGCTACTTTTGAGTAGCAGGGAAGGTTCGCGTGTCGTAAACCCTTTCAACCCTTCTCACTTTTCAAATAAGGGTGGGAAGACTTTGGCAAGGGTGCAAGCGATGTTTAAAAGAAAATATGGTAAAAATCGTATTTTTGAACATGTGTAAATCCGGAAATCGAGGTGGGAGAATCGCTTAAGAGGATTTATTGCCGAGGTGCGAGACATAAATTCTCGTTTTGTGTGATTGCCTGCAATAATCGATAGAATAATTGACTGGTTTTCTTCAAAGGAGAGAAAGGGTTCTTCGCAATGTTCAATTTCTTTAAAAACATTTTGTGAAAATATATCATGAATGAACGACCAAACAACATGAATTTCTAAAATGATGGTAAATAAGATTTTAGACAAAAAAATAAAAATTTCATCATTTTCAAGAAGTAGCCAACAAATTGGCATTTATTTTGTTTCTTGTTGGTATTTTCGGCAATATGTTGGGCTGGATGTTTTTTAAAGCTACGGGGCGTACTCCATTGTTTGATTTGATTTGAGTGATTTCACTTTTTATTAAGAAATCTAAAAATAATCTGTTGGAACAATTGGGAATCGATCTTTGAAGCCTTTTCAACCGTTACAAAAAAAAATATCTTACACTTATGTATGTCGCTCCAGTAATTCTAATACTGACAGCATATGTAGATGTCTAGAGTGCCTTGACCATGAACGCATGAGAAATGCTGAAGCGATGCAGGCAACGAGAAATTAATTTCAGTTCAGAATGAGAGTATACACCTATACATTCGAAGACTCTGCGGGCCGCAGTGCTGGTGTCCATTCGCTCTACATCATCTAGTCATCTCAACAGTTTTTTTTACTAGGTCGATGTCACTGTACGGCCTTTATAGTTCGTCGTTTAATCTCCTACTCCAAAACCCGTCAGAGCGAATGGGTCCAAATATTTTACGAAGAATTTTTCTCTCGAAACGATCGAGGATTTCGTCATCCGCTTTCTAGAATCTTCCTTATTTTTCAAAATAGACAAGCGATTGGCAAGATTTATTCTCCGTTTTATTTCTGCTGGGGTGTTGTTTTCAGAATTGATAGCAGAGCCAAGGAAGACAAAGTCCCGTATTGGCTCAAAGTTATACGAATAGCTGTCTATTCTGACTTTCTATTAAATTTTTCGATGTTGTGCGTTCCTTCTTATTGACAAATTTGATTTTGCCGTCGTTTACGGCTAAACCCATTTTGGCAACTTTCATTTCAGCACTAGTGCACGCACCGGTGACAGCCCGCTAAGTCCTACCAATTATGTCAATGTCGTCGGTGTATGCTAGTAGTTGCACAGACTTTTGAAAGACTGTGCCTCTGGTGTTAGCTTGTGAGTTTCACACAATTCTTCACAATCGGTAAGTTGGTTACCAACCTTGATGAAGCAGCGAGCCCGACGGACAACAACCAACCTGGAGCACCAGTTTCCTTTTATACTCCTAGGACAAGGGGCCGGATTTTCCAGAGTCACTAACCCTCTAATCCCCGTAGGGATAACGCTAATAGCTCGACCTGACTGGAACTGGTAGACGCTATTGTTGATTCCATATAGTGAATGCATTCGCTCAGTGAGAAAACACTCTTCCGCCCTCTCTCGTCCACGACCTTTCAAAGGCGTTGGTTACCCAGTCTCCAGTCGAGACACTAGGCACCCAGCAGCCACCAACGTGGGGGTGTAAAGTAGGAGTTAATAGTGAGAGGCTAACAGAGGCTTGTGCTCTCATATACCTATTCGCATCACTACCAAGTTGGGGATGCTTGTTCCTAAATTAAAGAAATATCTATTAGCAATAAGTTGCCTAGCTGTAGGCATCTGCTATACTCCTGGATCTGCAAAAAAAGTTGATTGATTGAGTTGATTGATTGAACGTTATACGAAGCTTAAAATATGGAATTGCCTAGCTTTTGTTAACCATTGGACCATTAGGCCAACAATTAGTTGGTTGGATGTTTGGTTTAGAGTGACCCTCAATTGGGGTATCTAACCAGAAAGAGGTCCATTATGCAGCCACTAAATAGATCCGAGTGGAACACTCCGTCTACTCCTAGAACCATTGCTGTAATAAGCGGGTTGTTTAATTCGCTTAGATAATTGAGAAGATATTCACCTGCTGAACCCGCTCTGTCTCTACAGCTCTTTCAGAAAGCATTCGGAGAAATTACTGCTCCAACGCATGTCTGTCTTTTGAGAGGTATTTTATGTTTCAAAAGTCCGACAGACCTGTTCCTATATAAAGGTAGGCATATCAGCCTATTAGTGTTGCATTGGTAAAGCGCCGCCTTTAATCAAATACACTACATATTTATCACGTGCGTCGTGACGTCGGTCGGCGTGGGTATGGTAATTAGTGCGGAACATTGTGATGCATATGCATATGCTGTTTATTAGAAGCAGATGAGACTCTCTGGGTTGATTCATCTGCTTTGCAAGTCTCTGTTTCCTGGTTCCCAGTAAAGAGTGAAATTATTCTTTTCAGCCATCGCGTTAAGAGATACGTAATCAAGTTTCATAAAAATTTTAAGCTGTTACGGATAATGATTTTTTAAATTTCTCTGAATTTTGGTTAGTAGTCCTGTTCTCTAACTAAAAATGATAGAATGTATTTTTGGTACAATTTTTCACAGTTTTAATCGCTTTCTCAAAGAAATTAACATAAATGCTGCCTTGAAGAGGCATTACCCACCAAACCATTACAAAGAACCATATCTTTAGATGGCTTAGTATATTATGTATTTTGTCATTTTGATTCTTTAAAGTTTTTTAACAACAAAATTTTTCTCATTCGTAAAGAGAATGTACCACAAAAATACACGTTTGCATCTTTCGAGCCAAACCATCTTCAACTGATATTGTCTAAGATGACCATTTGACCAACAAAAGGCTTTCAAGGAAATCGTTTAAATGTCCAATTTTGTAAATTTGCTTGCTAAGGGAATTTTTTGATGTTCGGATGATCACTTGTGGCTTTATCGCTTACTTCACACGGTTCAGAAAAAGAATCAGTAACTTGGTCAATGAACAGACTTGGTGCTCCATGCGGGTTTAGTTATTCCAAAATAAAACTGGTGCCCTTTCCGCAATGCTAATACCGCGAAAAGGTTTCTTAGATTTAGAAAAAAAACACATTGGCAAATTGGTTATCGCAGTGCTAGACTGATCTGTTTCAACATCTGTGTCATGTTTCTATAGAGTACAGCATTTTGTAGAGAAGGTGAAAAGGCAGTCATTCAGAGGTAATAACACAGAAAAGAAGTAAAGCCAATTTGCCTTGTCACTATTTGCTTAGAAACGGTTTTTCAGGATGGTCTCAGGTTTGTGTTTTGAAGATTTACATTTGTATATCATTTGACACGAAAAATACATACTATTACACCTTAAAACTGATTCCATTTTTGTCCAAAACTACGTACTCATCTACTTATTACCGCTTCCATACATGTGTACATATATGATAGATATTAACGGAGGCTTGGAAACCTATTTTTACTCTACATGTTATTGTTTAGTTTGTAACCAAGTGTCCAAAACTGATGTAGATGTAGCTTCCAGTATAAGTTATAATTCAATGCAACGTCGGGTCTATACAATGAATGTGCCGTTAAAATATTAAAAATATAAATTGAGTTCAGAATAAATTAGAACTTACCAAGTTGACAGAAAAATAAAAATATCAAGTTTCATAAAAATATCAAACTTGCCACCCACTTTTTCCTTAACCAATTCCTGATGATTTACGATATTTATAAAAAGAGAATATAAAATATAGCCTACCTACCTTTTTACTCCAGAGCGGGATGAAATATACATCTAAGATTACTAATGGCTATGCAAATAAGAACAAAATTACTGAACCCATTTTTGTTGACATTATCTGCAGAGAAAAAAAAATCTATGATTAATTGCCACCCCAAGGACCTTAGCTCTGATTCTGTTTTACAACACCCACGGTAGACATTCATCTTCTATGAATGTTCAAGAAATAAACGTAAATTCCACTTGCATCCATTCCCTGTGATAAGATAATTTAATAGAGTTTACCTTTTTGGAGGCACTTGGAAAAGATTTTCCAAAACTGATGAAATTTTAATTTAAATTTCTATCACTTAAGCCAACTCACCCCTTGTCGAATTTTGGAAAGAAAAAAAAATTAGGGAAACATGTCATTTTAGCGACAACCGCCTAAGCGACACGCGCTAATAATTGTGTTACGTAGCCCTTGGCATTATAGTAGCTCGTGGCTGGCGTATTTTTGATTGACTCTTAATCCTGTATGCGAAGGGGTGGCACACACAAATGGCGAACAAATGTATTCACATACGACCACATGAAGTTTCACATGCACGTCAGTTACTTTGGTTACAATTTGACACAAATTGACATCTTTCAACTGCAAATGAAG
This sequence comes from Xylota sylvarum, assembly GCA_905220385.1. Lineage (NCBI taxonomy): Eukaryota > Metazoa > Arthropoda > Insecta > Diptera > Syrphidae > Xylota > Xylota sylvarum. The sequence continues at coordinate 42,229,179 of LR999959.1, forward strand.
CAAATTACAAGAAAAACTAAAGCCGCAACTTAAGCGGCATCGGGGACGGAAGCATGAAACACGAGGACGGTTGCGTAATTGAATTTTCTTCCAACGCCCTTGTCAGCTTTTAGTAGGTAAACACGATACTTCGGCGTATTTCTACGAAACATGACCATGTAACGTAGAACTGGTGGTTCGGCAGGTTCTTGAAACGGACAACAACTCCATCCCCTACTTCGACATGTTGCGAAGAAAAATAACATCGATTGGGAATCCTTAAGAGATGCCATCGCCATCTGATGCCATTTCGAAGATTTATGCCATAGACTTAATGTACGATTTTAGTTTAATAAATGTTCGCGGTAAGTTGAACACTTGTTTTAACGCTCCCCTGACATGGACGGGCCATTTCTCATGTGGAGCAAGGGTTTTTTAATTTTTCTAATTCATCCCAACCCCCAAGAAAATGCTGAACAATTACTGTTTACATTGTTAGCTGTCCACACTCCTTCATCGAGCACTCCGTATGTAAATTTTAAGTTTATTACTATTATTTGATTTCTGTGTCATTTAACCCCGCAGCAGAGTATGGTGGGAGGGTTGCTGCATTGACGGGTGAAATTTAAAATCAGAGGGTTGACAGTTTTAATGCGATTATGGACGTAACCTGACCTGGGCACGTATGCTCAGATGAGCCCACAGTCAGTCAGCCGAAATGTCAACACGTTCATATCTGAAGGAAGATAATTTAATTTTGTTTGTCGTTGTGAACTTCGAGGCAAATTAGTGGTTTCATTATGTAATGGGTGTTCAAAGAAAATTGGTCTAATTCAAGAAGGGAATATATGTTGTTATAACGGTGTTATTGTCCGTAATTACTGGTAAATATTGTTTTGCTAAAGTACACATATGGCCGATTCTTTTATTCATTTAAATAAACTATCTACTCTCACTGACGTAACTTTTTGTCACCCCGAAATAATATTTCAGATGCGGTCAGGTTTTGGCGCTCTCAGTTTAATTCACTTAAGTATTGAACATTGTTTTCTTTTGACTTAAAGTTGAATCTATCTTTAAGGTTACAGAAATAAGAAAATAAACTCCGTTAATGTCAATTTACATTCAGTTTAGAACCGGTCACGTATAATCTAAAATTTTAAAATGGTATTTTCCGACCAGTGATTTGCAGAAAGTCTTCACTTAGTACTTTTGATATTATCTCATAAGTAATATTGAGTAGTAATATGTAAAGTTCCCTTCACTTTTCCGGAAAGACTACCTCGAAAGCTTTGAATCTATTTTTTTATTTTATGTATTTATTTATTTATTATACGTATTCGTAGTTTTCAGTGGTGGTGCTACTGTTTCAAGGCCCAGATCAGAAGCCGGGTCTTAGAGCCTGTGCCCTCTGAAGATTTTTTTCCTGACAGATTTGGCATTGGAGTCCTTGAGTACAATTTTAACATCGTACTTTGGACACCTTAAGGAGTGAACAGGATGTTGTGATATGTTTCTTTGATAGGGGTTTAAGCTTCGTTGTGTACTACTTGATATTAGGCTGGTATTGTAGAACGTATTGTTGTGGATTACAGCCAAGGGACTCTCCATTTGAGTCTATTTCCCATGAGAATTCACGTTCTAATACGTGAAACCTAGGAGATACGATGGATAGGATCAGGTATACAAAAACGAAAAAATTGCGATATTTATTACAGCTGTTACAAAATACTGCAGATGTTAGGATGCGGATTCGTCGTGGAAATTGGCTACGCTCAATGTTAATTGACTTTAAACCGATCAGCGATCATCTGGCAGTTATCCTCATCAAGGCAACATTCCAAAACATCAGCATAACACGCCCCTGCCGACGAAGCTGAAGACTCTATCAAGGAAAAGTTAGATGACCCCCTGGACTGACCCTGTAGAGCCTGTTCCGGACAAGAGGTATGATGTCAAAATCATACTCGTAGATGATTTCAATGCCAAATCGGTAAGGAAAATATTTTCGGCGGATAAGTCGGAAAACACAGAATCCACGGTTAATCGCACTTGCAGCAGCTCGTAATACGGTGATAAGTAGCACTAGGTTTCCAAGACTACGAATACACAACATGGTGTTCTTCAGACGGTCGAACAGCCAACTAAATCGACCACGTGCTAATAGATGCGAGGCACGCATCCACTATTCTGAATGTTCAAACTTTCAGAGGGGTAAACATCGACGACTGAAGTAGCCAGAGCCTACAAAGAGCGCCTGAGCGAGAGACTCTCTGCTGTGCATTTACCATCCATGAATACCAACAATCTGTGGAACCAGTATCGTGACATCATCAAAGAAGTAGCCCAGACCGCCTTAGGCTACCAACCACCACCCAAAAAGAGCCCTCGGTATGATGATGAATGTGCACACCGGTAAAAGGTGACAGAAAATGCATGTACTGTAGCGCAAAACGAAGGCAGCGAGAGCAGAGTATCGAGCCAGAAGAAGGAAGGAGAAGAAGATCCTGCATAAAAAGAAAAGGGCCCACACAGTCTCCCAGCTCAAGAAGATCCAAGAGTCCCGCAATACCTGGATGTTTTTTAAGAAAGTCAAGCAACTGGCAGCTGAATTCAAGCCCGGAACGCAGGCTCTTCGAAACAGGGAAGAAAACTTAGTCACCGAAGCACTTAATGGGCATCAGGTAGAGATAGTGATAGGGCAAGAAGAAAAACCGCATCCAGTCAGTGAAGAAGCCATCACGTTCTCCAGTTTTGAAGAGGTTGGCTCAGCTATCAAAAAGCTGAAGAGTGATGGTCTACCAACGGAGCTTTTCAAACATGTTGGTAAAAGGGTGCGTGCACCAAATCATCAACCAAGTATGGGTGGATGAAGCTATGCTCGATGACTGATGACTGAAGCTCTATATGCCCCATCTTCAAGAAAGGCGATCCTATCTTTAGTAAGAACTATCGAGGCATATCCCTCCTTAATGTCGCATATAAGATCCTATCCAACTTTTTGCCTTTCTGCAGCACAATAATCCGCACATACCAGTGTGGCTTCCGGCCCGTCAGATCGAAGATCGAGCAAATTTTCACACTAAAGCTGATCCTGGAAAAGAACAACGAATTTCAAGTGAAGACTCACCATCTCTTCATCAACTTCAAAGCCGCATATAATTGCATTCATCGTCTTGAGCTCTACAAGGCGATGGCCGAATTCGTGATCCCGGCTAAACTGAGACAGCTGTGCCGCGTGACGCTAGAAAACACGTGGTGCAACGTGCAATTCGGAAACAGTTCCTCCGAACTATTCCAATGTTCCGGATTTCGGCAAAGAGATCGCTATTATGTGACTTCTTTAATCTCGTACTGGAACAGATAGTGCGCAGGACAGGAGTTAACACGGAAGGCACTATCTTCAACAAGCCTGTCCAGCTGCTGGGATACGCAGATGATATGATATCGACAAACGGCGCGCTGGGAGCGATATCGATCGCGTTTTATAGGCTTTTACGGCAATTGAAGAACAGGCAAAACGAGTTGGCCTTAAAGTGAATGAGGACAAAACCAAGAACAAACAAAGAAGCACCTGTCCACCGCCTAGAGCAAAACGTCACTGTTGGCAATAGTAACTTCGTATTGGTCAAGGAGTTTGCCTACCTCGGAGTAAATATCAACTTCATGAATGACACCTTAGTGGAGATTCGGCGAAGACTTATCGTAGGAAACCACTGCTAGTTCGGTTTGGTGAAACAAATGCGTTTCACGGAAAACGAAGTGCATGCTCTACAAAACTCTAATCCTGCCAGTACTGCTACATATATGGAGCCGCGTGCTGGACGATAAGCAGGAAAGCAGAGTAGATATTGAACACTTTCGAGAGAAAAATTCTTCGTCAAATATTCGGTCCCGTATGCGAAGAGGGTGAATGAAGGAGAAGATCCAATCGAGAACTCTATGAGCGTTACCAAGATGTGGATGTAGTCCAAAAAAACAAAACACATCGACTACACCGCCTTGGCTAAGAGGATCTGCGAATCACAGCTCCAATTTTCGAGACGACAAGGAAGACCGAACCTCTGTTTTAAGGATCAAGCTATCGCAGATGCCAGAGCGCTTGGTGTAGACAACTGGAAGCAAGCGTGTCCAGGTTCGAAGAGAGTGGAATGCTGCCGTGCCTCAGACAGAGACGGATCGGGAACCCGTTAAGTAAGTAAGTGAGTAATTAGTTACATCTTTCATTGAATTATATAGTTATGCTTTTCTATTTCTGATATTTTGCACAGTAAAAAAAATACCCACGTGTGTAAAGAAACACACACAATTCGATATATGTATATTGAAGGAAAAAGGTTATATGAATAAATTCAAATCTAAAAGTAAAGATTTGAGTATTAACTTTATTACCTTTGATCGATATCCGAGCTGGATCCATTCATTTAGACAAGAACTTAACAATGTTTGTAGTGTACTAGTACAGCAGATTGGAGATATGGTAGGATTTGATCCGAGTATTTAATTGAGTACTTTATAGTTGAAAGAATTCAATGGACTGTGCACTCAAGTAACGCTGCGCACTGGTGTGTGCATGGTTTAAAATTTAGGTTAGGACCCAACTATAATGGACTTCAGTGGGATTAACCTTATGTCGAAACTAAACAAAAAGCTCATTCAATTTCTATTAAACGCTCGAGTTACCCATAATGAACTTAAGCAAACTTCACAATCTGTCAAATTGTTTACATTCGGTTTAATTTCAGTGCAGGGGAAAAAACGGAAAATAATGAAATTATTGCATCATTGCAATTAAAATATTCCCAAAATCGTATTCTGAATTAATTTCAATTGTTATTTTTTTCTTTTTGTATTAGCTGTCAAATTTCTGTGTTGAATATCCCATTTCACTGAGACTTTTCGTAAGACCACGGAAATTAATGAAAACTTGACGAAACCGAGCAAAATCCCATTATGGTTGTGCTATACTGTTTTTATGTAATAATTTCATTAAGCTGCCGTAAGTTTACCGAATTCTATTATTGTTGGCTCTTTAGTTGAGAAACTGTAGTACTGAATTTTGGGTTCAAACAGAGATCTTGTAGTCGAAAAGGAATCTCCAAACTATTTTTCTATTCACATGTCGAGTGCGTTAAATTCATATCACCAAGTAAAATAAAATTCATTAGCCATGAAATGCACAAGCACTCGTACAAATTCACCTTTAAAAAAATCCTCCCTTTCCTATCGTTTCTTTTATTTTCTTTCATCATCGATTTTCAATAAAAATTGGATTACAAGACTTTCCCATTGATCAGCAGCAAGCTGGCTTGTCTCTACAGAAATCTCAAGTCCGAAATTTTCAAGTAATTCCTTTAAAATTATGCACCCTTCTGCAAGGGTTCGACATTCAACGTCGTAGGTGGAAATGAATTTTCACTCTGCGGAAATGAAAATCCGATTGTAATCTCTTTCTTTGGAAATTGCTCTTCGACGAAATATGAAAGAAAAGTATGTATATCGTATAAGAATAGCCTGGCGTATTAGAATTATTACAAAAACACATCTCATACACATTCCATCACAACTCTGGACAGTTGACAGTGATAAAACTTCAACTCGATTGAAAAATTGCTTTAATCGCAAGCTAGACCCTTTCGATTCGGTCATTTGTCCTCCATACGAACGGACACGCTTATTGACATTGTTGTCCTCCAAGATTTATCATCGTTTCTCCAAATCCAGAAATAAATCGAAGAGCTAAGTGTATGTGGCTACAATTTTTCATGCGACATATTTTTCCGCACTGTGTAATCAACCCCCTCGGAACACACACTGCTCGAAAGAATATGTGTCATATGATAAATGACCTCGGAGTGTTGAAATATGACCAGAGCACCAGCGTTACGTTTTCTTTGAGAAAATTTAATTGAAGTTCCTCCAGAGCTGAGTGGCTCCTTCCATTGCTGTTGCACGTTGTGATGCATGAAGGAGATGATAATGAAATGTCACCAGTACATCCCCACTCGCTGGTAGTGGGAAAGGGGTGAACTAATCTTCGGCTTTCATTCGGCGGAGGATGACTTGTCGTCTGTCTGTCATTGCCGTGAGTTGGTGTTTCATCAGTCGAGTCTGAAGCTATCCATAAAATGTAAATTTACCCTTTGTTTAGTATGCATAGCCTTTTTGGAGAGTGTTTGATGTAACTAAGATTAATCTTTGGCTTATTTGCATTTCTTAAATATTCTCCGAGGGGATTTAAATGTCTTATTCGTATGCTTGGGGTAATAAAAGTCGGCCGATGGTGTTAAGTGTTCGTGACAATAAAGCTCATCGCAAGATAAACAAGAATATCCTCTTGAATATGTATCCTTTCAGTCTGACTTCAATGATGTCAATATGGGAGTAGGGAGTTAACCCTTTATTTATATTAAAGTTATTATCCTGAGAGTTATTTTACAGGAAACTTAATAAAAGATATACATAAGGAATGAAGAAATTAGCCTATAAATCGGACAATAAAAATCGCCATAAATAGCTATTGTACATATGTATCTATGTATATATATGATAACGGAAGGTTGTTTGTGGGAGCAGACTTGAGAGGGGGGAGGATTGGTTTCACGGTAGGGCACTTCCTCTTGATCCGGACGGCAACGGACGAGTTCTCTAGATGGAATCAATGATGGCACCCACTATCCCTACATGGGCTGCTGTGACATATTCGAATCCCAGTTCTAAAGGGATCTCCAACACTGAGCCATGGTGTTGGAAAAGGGTTGTTGGTGGATGAACACTTAATGAGCCAACGGCAGCACTAAATTTCTTAGGTGCTAAAGTATTGCAAAATATTATGAATGAACTTACGCAGGCAGCACGAAGAATATTTGTGCTGACTGGCTAAGAAAATGAATATGAAGTAAAATGTTGACAACAACATCGTACATGTGTAAATATTGTCGCGTGTTATGATTAAAAAAAAAAAAAAAAAACCTAATGCCTCATTATGTAGAAGTTACGCAGAAATCCGCATCGTTTAGGTTTCTTTCCATAGGTGCCGCTACTGTCCTGGATTGCTGTGTTCGTACTGCTGGCTTGGGGCGCTGCGACTATTATTATCAGAATAGTTATTGCGAACCTGAAAATAGTGTACCTAGTGCTGAATTTTATGTGTTTTTATAGTCTTCAAAAGATGTTCTTGATCTTTCTGATTTTGATTGCTTGTTCCAAGTGTATCATCTTCTTGGATAAATCTGCCTTTTTGATCGTTTTATTTTGATAGTTTATCATTATCAAGACTGTAGTCAGTGCAGTGGACGTGAATTTTCGGAATGTATAGTATTTATCGCTGCAGTTGTTTTCGAGTAGACTCATGCCCTTCTTTAAATATAATTTGCGTTGAATCAATGATCGAAGTTTGATTTTTCATGAGCTCCATTATATGGTCTTCGTTGTTGCGTACATTTTGAATTGTTTCTTCATAGTTCTGGGCAAATCGTTGATCCAGTACTCCAAATAGTTCGTTAGCTATAGTACCAATAATATCAAATGGAGACCGTTTACTTCGTTGAACTGGACCACTGTTTGCATGCAGTAATATGTCGTTATTAAGCTCGTCTTCCAAAAGTGTTGGGTCATTCTTTGAATCAATAACAATCTGGAGCGGAGACTTCGTTATTGATCTATTATTGGTTCCGGCAAGGAGTTGATTGCGGATCCAATAAGGAAGTGGCCTGGCGTTAGTAGTGGATTATCATCGATATCGTTTGTCACCGAAACGAGTGGACGAGAGTTCAAACACGCTTCTATTTTAATAAGTAGTGTTGCCAGCTCTTCAAATGTAAGTCTAGTATCACCAACTATTCTCTTCAAATGATGTTTTATGGATTTTACTCCGGCCTCTCATAGCCCTCCGAAATGTGGTGAGGCTGGTGGAATGAAATGCCATTCTATGCCATCTAAAGCAAGCCTTTCTGCAATTTCCTTTTCCGATTGTTTAAAGGTGAGCTTCATCATTGCTGTTATTTCCTTGTTGGCTCCTACAAATGTTGTCCTACAATCACTGTAAATGTGTGAGCACTGTCCTCGTCTTGAGACAAATCGCCTGAGAGCTGCGATGAAAGCATTTGACGTAGGCATACGAATACTGCGATGTATCCTTTTGACGTCCGGTTTCCTCATCCCTTAGATACCAGTGTCTGAATGGGACCGGTATAATCAATTCCTGTATGAGGTGAACGGCCTTGAAGGTGTTACCCTAGGAGTTGGCAGCATGCCCATAACACTTCCCCTTTTTCAATATCTGCGATGAAATCGTATTTATGTCGTCGCCATCGCAATATGATAGTGGTTAGATCCTCCTGTAGCCTGGGCCCTACCAGCATCGCGTTATTTAAACTCACGCCGGTTGAGGTTTTTGCAGATCCATCAAATACAACGCGTAACTTGGTGGTTGTACGATCTGGTTTGTGCACAGCATGGTGTGGCATGTAATAATGCGCTTGCCCTTTGTTATCCTGTTTAACTTCAACCATGTGTCCAAGCTGAATGAATTCGTTCATGAAATGGATGTATTCTGCTCTTAGTTTTTCATCGGTGCTAAATCTTCTTTCAAGTTGAAGCAGTCTGGTTACTGCTTTGTGCCTTGATTCTCCTAATGTACAGTAAGTTAATTCTTCTTTGAATGGTATGCGCACAACGTTTCGCCCATTTGGATCTTGGTAGTGTGTCTCTTCATAGATCGCCTCACATCTTTCATTATCTGGTGTTTGTAGTTTTTGCTTACCAACTTCTTCTAATTCCCAAAATCGTTCGAGTAGTTTTTCAATCGTCGTCTGAACAATCAACCCTGTGATTTTTCTATCATCAATGTTTTCTGACTTAGGGGTACGACCTGTTATAAGTCGATTCGTCCTGGAGCATCAAATTGTTGAAATGCTTCGTCACAGTTTTCCAAGCGTCCTCGGCTGGTGAGTTTAGCAGCACTAGGGCCTGTACTCGAATCGTGAAATTTGATTTGAATCTCGGAACTACGTTCGATTCCACCTTGCTATGTGACAGTCCTGCATCTGTTGCTCCTAGTCCGTTTACTTCGACAAACACCTTTACTTTTCGTAATTGTAGCGACTGTGCTACTTCTTCAGTAACTAGTGTTGCCTGAGAACCGGGATCTATGAGTGCCCTCAATAATCTGCTGTGCCCATTGTTGTTATTTGCTTTTATAATGGCTGGCGCAAGCAAAACATTTTGATTTTGATGGTCATAACTTGCCTGAATGTGTGTATCAGTATGTGGATGTTCTTCGTACCTTTTTTCTTTTTTCTCCAAATGCAGCAAAGAATGATGTTTTTTATTACAATTCTTGCATGTATTTTTACTCATGCACGAGCTTTGCTTATCATGGCGTAAACAGTTCACAACGTTCTTTTAGTGTCCAGTTCATGAACTTGCGGCACGAATAAATATTATGTTCCCCATGACAGAAGACGCCTTTGAAGTTCTTCTGCCTGGTGGAAGCGAGTACATCCAATGCTTAATACCTTCTCGATAAAAAGTCGAAAAGAGTTTTGAACGACGGCATCTTGTTCGGTTGTTCTAGACCTTGTTTAAAAAGGTTCCTGCTTTCTGGGTCTAATGCTTTAGTAATTAAATGCACAATGATTGGGTCCCATGATAAAGTGTTGAACCCCATATTGTTTATTGCTAACAATCCTTCCTTTGTTGCATCTAAGATTGTCTTTATTGAGTTGGATGTCGTTTGATTTCCTTGATGTCCAGCCGTCATCATTTTGTCGATATGCATCGAGACAATTTTTCTTTCATTGTCATATCGTGCCTTTAAAGTCTCCCATGCACAGAAATAGTTACCACTTGATATCGTCAAATGCTGAATCAATTGCATCGGTTCGCCTTCCAGATGGGTTTTTAAATACTCCATCTTCTCCGTAGCACTTAACGATGACTTTTCGTGTATGATAGTAGAGAAGATGTCGTAAAAGGAACGCCATTCCAGATAGTTTCCTTTGAAAGTTGGTGTTATGATTATAAAAAAAAAAAAAACGTAATGCGCATCAAAAAGCTAGCTATGTTGCTGTTGTGGTCACAACAGGGTTACTGACTCCGGTAAGTCCGGCGTCTCGTCCTAGTGGTACAAAAGGGAACTGGTCCTTCAGGTCGGGGGTTGTGCGTAGGGGTAACTTCTCGACCATGAGCGAGCGTCATATGACAATCCACTTCAAGGCTAAATTCGTCAACATAAGCCTTATATGCGCTCATGCCCCCACAGAAAACAAGGACAACGCCAACAAGGAATGTTTCTACGATCTCCTGGACAAAACTTAAGAGCAATGTCCTAAATATGACGTTAAAATCGTATTGGGTGATATTAACTCCAAAGTAGGAAAGGAGTACATCTTTAGTAGGACGATTGCCAAGCACAGCCTTCACGACAACCACGTTCGGAAACTGACTTAGGCGTATTGGCTTCGTTGTGGGACGTAACGTCGCTATTACTGTGGGCTATATACTGTGGGGAGATATACTCCAATTGCAAGAGACCGAAATCTCGCTACAGTTCCTATGCCGAAAACCAATGGGAACGCTGCCAACAGGTTGTAGTATTCATGTAAACACTATCTCTATCCTCACTATGTAAAATGTCAATAGACGATCACTTCAATATAGACACTTGAATTGTAAGCACGTGTTTTTCTTAAAAGTACAGCATACATATACATACATATTACATGGCGCAGTCGGTGAAGTCAAATTAATTATCCGAAAAATATTAAGTTATATACGTGCATACATATTTAACACCAATTGGTCGATTTATTCCTTGCAATTAAGTGCACAAAGGAACAATGGATTTTGCAAAGCCGCAGCAACTTTGTCTGGATGGAAATTTAAGCGAAAACTGGAAGAAATTTAAAACTCATTTTGCTGTGTATGCAACTGCAACAAAGACGGATAAGGAAGATGGACCTGTCCAAGTAGTAAGATTTTTAAGCTGTGCGGGAAGCGAAGCAATTGAACTCTTCAATACCTTTGGCTTGTCGGACGCGGATAAAAAGTTATATTCCAAGGTCGTGGAGAAATTTGAGTCATACTGCAGTCCACGTACTAATATTGTTTACGAACGATTTCTTTTTTACACTAGGTGACAAAAAGTGGGAGAACCATTTGACCACTTTCTAAAAAATATTTCGGCGCTGGTAGAAAATTGCAGTTTTGGAGCGGAGAAAGAGTCAATGCTGCGAGATCACATTGTCATCGGCGTATGAGATGGAGCAGTGCAGGCGTAATTGCTCAAACAGAGTGACTTGACATTCGACAAGGCGGTGGAGGCCTGCCGTGTGGCTGAAGTGACAAGAGCGCAAAGCAAGGTTATGCAAAACGAAGGGTCGTTGCAATCCAAGGGACTGGTGGATGCTGTTGGACACAAAGGGGGAAGTCGTAGTTCTAAAAATGTTAGTAGTAGTGAAAAGAAAAATCAAAATTATAATTTCAGAGTTGGAAGAGAAAACAAACGTCAATTTGGGAACAATAGTATCGGAAATAGTAAAAGATCATGTGCGTATTGCAGTTACACACACGCGGTGGGACGATGCCATGCTTACGGAAAAAAATGCCTAGCATGTGGTCGCTTGAATCATTTCGCAGCCGTCTGTAAACAAATGAAAGAGGTTAGTAATATTGCTTTCACATGTGATTCTGATGGTGATGATGAAGTGCTTTATATCGATTCTGTAAAAAAATGGTAGCAAAAATACATCATGTTGGTTAGAAAACTTAAGTGTTCAAAATATGTACATTACATTTAAGCTTGATACCGGGTCTCAAGTTAATATTTTGCCTAACAATGTATTTATGAAACTTCGGCCATTGCCTAAACTTGCTCAGTATAAATTAATATTAGAAGCATACGGAGGGTTCAATCTAAGTGTTTTAGGAGAAGTCGTTTTAAATGTAGACTACAAAGGCAAACATTGTACTTTAAAGTTCATAGTTGTTGATATGACATCGCAACCTCTATTAGGACTGCAATCATGTCTAGATTTGGGGTTATTGCAGCGGATGAACTCAGTTGAAGTCATAAATTTTATAACAAAAAACAAAATTGTATTTTCTGGGGTAGGGAGATTTCCGGATAAATGCTCTATAAAACTAAAGGGAGATGCGCAGGCAATCAGTAAATCGCCATGAAGATTGCCTCTAAGTATTAGGGAAAAAGTTAAGAACACTTTGCAAAATATGGTAGATAGAGATATCATTTCCAAGATTGATGAGCCTTCTGATTGGGCCCATAATATGGTCGTCGTTGAAAAAAAAAAGACAAATCATTGAGAATTTGTCTTGACCCTAAAGAGCTCAATGAATCTATCCTGGATGAACATTGTATTATTCCCAAGTTTAAAGATTTTAGAATGGCAATGACGGGAATGAAATATTTCACTGTTCTCGACTTAACTGAGGGCTTTTGGCAGGTTGGACTGACGGATGAATTGAAAAAGCTTACCATTTTCAGTGTTATCAATTCAATGTGCTTCCATTTGTAGTAAAAATTGCTCCCGAAAAATTCCAAAATCTGAATACGAAAAATGTATTTTGGAAATCTTACAGGAGTATTCGTATATATAGACGATATAATTGTCGGAGAGAAAACTTTAAGCGAGCATGATACTAATCTTGATGCAGTTATTGAAAGAGCGAGGCAGTTCAATATCAAGTTTAATCCGAAGAAGCTGCAATATCGATCGCAAGAAGTAAGGTACTTCGGACATATTTTTTCTGAACCCTGTTCTGTCTGTAAGGCCAGATCCCCAAAGAGTAGAAGTAATTCAAAACATTTCGCCGCCCACTTGTCAAAAAGAACTACAAACAATTTTAGGCACTATAAATTACTTAAGATGGCTGGATGCTGTAGAAATAGGGTAGGCACTGACTGGCGTCAACCTGGCGACGTCCAGTGTTGTAACTGTTACTGCGCATCAATTGTGCTTATTTTACCTCCTAGTGGTAGCCATCGGGTACTGGTTGGTGTCCATCCGGACCCGACTTGCTAAACTTATAAGCGCGAGTGTTGACCAAGAGAAAATTGCAGCACTATAAATACGACAGCGGACGAACTCTCTCGATGGAGTCAACGGTGGCGTTAAAGCTTCAAACGGAAGCACAACACTTTATCTGGGCTACTTCGACATATTCGGAGCTCAGGCCGATAAAGATTTCCAAGAATAAGTCAGGTTTTTGGAAAAGAGATGGTGGCGGATGAGCCCTTATTGGGCCAACGGCAGCGCTCATATCCCCGAAGCGGGATACTGACTTCGGTTTAAAACCGGCCCCTCGTCCTAGGGGTTTCAAAAAATGGAACTGGCCCTCCAGGTTGGGGGTTGTGCCGTCGGGGTAACTTCCTTACCACGTAAAAAAAATTTAGTTATGAGAGAGACACAAGCCTCGGATAATGGACCCCCTCATTTAATACCACGACCCGGAACGTACACGGACTATGATATAAGAGTATGCACCTGGAATGTACGTACACTGTACACTCCTGGTGCTATTCAAAAACTTGAATCTGTCCTCACGCGGTACAAGGCAGATATTACCGCGATCCAGGAGATACGATGGATAGGATCAGGTATGCAAAAACGGAAAAATTGCGACATTTATTACAGCTGCCACAAAAGACTGCACATGTTAGGATGCGGATTCGTCGTGGGAAATCGGCTACGCTCAATGATAATTGACTTTAAGCCGATCAGCGATCGCCTGGCTGTGATCCGCATCAAGGCTACATTTCAAAACATCAGCATAATATGTGCACACGCCCCTACCGACGAAGCTGAAGACTCTATCAAGGAGGAGTTTTATGACCTCCTGGACGGAGCCTACGGAGCCTGTCCGGAGTATGATGTCAAAATCATACTCGGGGACTTCAATGCCAAAATCGGTAAGGAAAACATCTTCGGCGGATTAGTTGGAAAGCACAGCCTCCACGACACGACAACAGACAACGGCTTCCGGCTAATCGATTTTGCAGCAGCTCGTAATACGGTGATAAGTAGCACTAGGTTTCCAAGACTACGAATCCACACAGCAACCTGGCGCTCCCCAGATGGTCGAACCGCCAACCAAATCGACCACGTGCTAATAGATGCGAGGCATGCATCCAACATTCTGAATGTGCAAACGTTCAGAGGGGCAAACGTCGACTCTGACCATTTTCTTGTTGCAGCTAAGTTCAGAGCTCGACTATCCAATGAGAAGAAGCTGCAGACCGCCCAGAAAAAGAAATTCAACGTTGGAAGCCTTAGCACGTCTGGAGTAGCCAGAGCCTACAGGGAGCGCCTGAGTGAGAGACTCTCCGCTGTGCATTCACCATCCACAAACGCCAACAATCTGTGGAACCAGTATCGCGACATCATCAAAGGGGTAGCAGAGACCACCATAGGCTACCAGCCACCACCCAAAAAGAGCCCTTGGTATGATGATGAATGCGTACGCCGGAAAAAGGTGACAGAAAATGCACACTTGCAAGCGCTGCAACGCAAAACAAGGGCAGCGAGAGAAGAGTATCGAACCAGAAGAAGGGAGGAGAAGAAGATACTGCGTAAGAAGAAAAGGGCCCACGCAGCCTCCCAGCTCAAGGATATCGAAGAGTCCCGCGATAGGAACAACATCCGGATGTTTTTCAGGAAAGCCAAGCAACTGGCAGCTGGCTTCAAGCCCGGAACGCAGGCTCTTCGAAACAGTGAAGGAAACCTAGTCACCGAAGCACAGGGAATAGTAGATGTATTTAAGCAGCATTTCCAGCAGCTACTTAATGGGCAGGTAGAGAGAGTGATAGGGCAAGAAGAGAACCCGCATCCAGTCAATGAAGAATCCATTCCCCCTCCTAGTTTTGAAGAGGTCGGCTCAGCTATCAAAAAGCTGAAGAACAACAAGGCCGCCGGCTCTGATGGTCTACCAGCAGAGCTTTTCAAACATGGTGGTGATGCTTTGGTGGGGTGCATGCACCAAGTCATCAACCAAGTGTGGGTGGATGAAGTCATGCCCGATGACTGGACTATCAGCTCTATATGCCCCATCTTCAAGAAAGGCGATCCTATGTCTTGTAAGAACTACCGAGGCATATCCCTGCTTAATGTCGCATATAAGATCCTATCCAACGTACTGTGTGAACGTCTGAAGCCTTTCTGCAGCACACTAATCGGCACGTACCAGTGTGGCTTCCGGCCCGGCAGATCGACGATCGACCAAATTTTCACACTAAGGCAAATCCTGGAAAAGACCAACGAATTTCAAGTCGAGACTCACCATCTCTTCATCGACTTTAAAGCCGCATATGATAGCATTCATCGTCTTGAGCTCTACAAGGCGATGGCCGAATTCGGGATCCCGGCTAAACTGATCCAGCTGTGCCGCGTGACGCTGGATAACACGCGGTGCAACGTGCAATTCGGCAACAGTTCCTCTGAACTATTCCAAACATGCACCGGATTTCTGCAAGGGGATGCGCTATCATGTGACTTCTTCAATCTTGTGCTGGAACAGATAGTGCGCAGGGCAGGTGTAAACACGGAAGGCACTATCTTCAACAAATCTGTCCAGTTGCTGGGATACGCAGACGACATCGACATCATCGGTCGCTCCCAGCGCGCCGTGTTAGAGGCTTTTACGGCAATTGAAGAAGAGGCGAAACGAGTTGGCCTTGAAGTGAATGAGGACAAAACCAAATACATGTTGTCAACAAACAAAGAAGCATCTGTCCACCGCCTAGGACAAAACGTCACTGTTGGCAACAGTAACTTCGAAGTGGTTAAGGAGTTTACCTACCTCGGAGTAAATATCAACTCCACGAATGACAACTTAGTGGAGATTCGACGAAGACTTACCCTAGGAAACCGCTGCTACTTCGGTTTGGCGAAACAAATGGGGTCAAAACTCCTAACTCGAAAGACGAAATGTATGCTCTACAAAACTTTGATCCTGCCAGTTCTGCTGTATGGAGCCGAGTGCTGGACGATAAGCAGGAAAGCAGAGCATATACTGAACACTTTCGAAAGAAAAATTCTTCGTCGGATATTCGGTCCCGTATGCGAGGAGGGCGAATGGAGGAGAAGATATAACCGCGAACTCTATGAGCTGTACCAGGATGTGGATGTAGTCCAAAAAGCCAAAACACGTCGACTACACTGGCTCGGCCACATCGAGCGAATGGACAATAATGCTCCAGCAAAGAGGATCTTCGAATCACAGCCCCCAGGTTCGAGAAGACAAGGAAGACCGAACCTCAGTAGGTATTGGGGCGGTTGGGGATGTGAATTCGGCGCCAGAGCGAGACGGAAGATATGAGCGAGAGGGAAGATAATTTGACCTTGAGAAGGTTGTTGTTTGTTTGATGTGTGCCGCGGGGCGCGCTTCCGGTGTCATCTTTGTTGTCTATTTTGGGGTGAGGGGGGAATGACCGTTGAGACGACGTCACATGTTGGATGTCTGGAGTGTAGACTTGGGGTGAGTCATTGACGTCATGTATTTTGTTGTTAATTTTGTGTGTATCCATGGAACGGTCAATGGGATAATTTTAAAAAGTAAAACGGTGCGTATGTTTGGGGGTTTGAACAAGCGACGATGAGTTTGAGAAGTCGATGATTCTTGCGTTGCGCCACGGTGGTGTGTTATGGTGGAGGTTTAAATGAGTGTTTATGAGCAGAAGGATGACGTGTATATATTTATTTGTAGAAAAATATTATTTTCGGTCCTCTTGTGTGGTGTGGGTGGTATTAAAGTTCTGCGAAACTCAGTTCGACAATATGGTTTTGTAGATTAAAGCGAGAGTAAAAATAAAAAAAAGTAATTTTCGGTACCGAACGGGGGGACACAATAGGATGATGTTGGTGCTCGGTACCCGTGAGAAACCTAAAGAATAAAGTTTAGTTTTGCGCGTAAAATGTGCGACAATATGGTTTTGTAGATTAAAGCGAGTTAAAACAAAAAAAAAATAATTTTTGGTACCGAACGGAACACAACAAGATAAGCAAAGTAAACAAAAAGTTAAAATTTTGGCTATAAAAGGTAACAATTATTTCATTAATCTGCCATTACAATGGAACAGTCAGTTAAATTAATATTGGATCAATTTTTACCAGTTGCGTACCACGTAAGTTCTTTTATATTAAATTCATGTGTGTACCTACATATGTTTATAACACACTTTTATTTTTCTTTTTTTTGAAAAGGGTAAACACTGCATTGTACTGGTGGGCAATCGAAACGAAGAACTCCCTGCTGATCATGTGGTTTTTTACGAGGGACCGGTCGTCCTTGACGAAGGCAACAGTCAAGAAGCACGTTTATCGTGCTATGAAGACTCAAATAGCGTCGTTATATGGGTTCAATTCTAATAATAAAAATTAAAATAAAACCAACTGGTCAGTCTTTGTTATATTTTTCATTAGTCGATATGGCTACTAAATCTCCTATTCATTCAGAATATTCAAATGAAATACATCGGTACAATTCGTTTGTTGATTGGCCGTACACGAAACCAGAACCGAAGAAGCTTGCTGAGGCTGGATTTTTCTACGAAGGTATAAATGATGGAGTCCTCTGTTTTAGTTGCGGTATTGGTCTTAAGGATTGGAGTAAAAATCACGATCCCTGGAAACAACATGCATTGTATTTAAACAAATGTCCATATTTGAAACTGATCAAGGGACAGGTATTTATAGACTCAGTCAAAGATGAGGATACTCATCGAATGAGGATATTTCAAAACCAGACACAACCCGATGTGCAACTACAGAATTGTAGCATCTCTTCAGAAAAGCATAAACTGTGTAAAATCTGTTATATCAGCGAATACGAGACAGTATTTTTACCATGCGGGCATGTAGTCGCATGTTTCAAGTGTGCATCTTTAGTGAAGAAATGTCCAGTGTGCAGAAATACGTTTACGAGTTTAACCCGAATATATTTCTCATAAGTGAGCAAAATCCGACATGATCACGAGAAGAAAAAAAAATCCGCATGATTCGCAGCGATGCGTTATATAATGAATACTTTATAATATATTCGATTCATTTCACTATTTACATTGAACGTTGACAGGCCGACGGGGGTACTAAGGAAAAATGTATTGGTGCGAGAAATTAAGAGAAGGAGAAAGCATGTGCACATGTGAAGCGGGGTGGATGGAAATTAAAGTCTCTAATGTTTTGTTCTATAGAGATTTATTTGAGTTTCAAGCAACACCTGAAAATGGCAATGAGTGCACGATCTTGCGTGTGAGAAACGGGGAATCGATATCTTCAGATGCCGATATTAAACTGCAACTGGAGCCATATCAACATGTTAAATTAAGAGTTATTGGTATGAATTTCAAAAACAGATGAAATAAATAAAAATGTATTTATTTTTATTCAATTTAGGTGGTGAAATAACGATACATGGTATGGTTATAGCAAATTCTAGACCTAAGCGGAAAGGAAATCGATTTCCTGTTCATTGCCCATTTAGTGATATTGATTTACAATTACTCGAGAAGGAAAGTTCTGTGTAAGAGGTAAGAACAGAAACACTAGGGAATGAGCGAGAGATATTGAATGAATAAAAGAAGATGTGACATACATATACTTCAAAACACTTCGGCTGCGACTTTCTCAGTTCTTAATTGTCATTTGCCGGGGATAGTAGTGAAAACAATAATCATCGCAACGCTCCAAAATGTTTTATTTTTTATTTTGTATTACAGCAATTTTACATTTTATTAATGGTATACCGCTTCCTTTGGACATTAACCTTCAACAACCAAACAGCAGTAACAATCTCACATTTGCATTGAGTTTACCGAATAATGATACAGTACAAATAGGATTATCTTTTCGCTTGTTAACGTTTTCGAATGCAGTAAAACCTAATAATTCCATCCCTACCGAAGTTTCAATTCGTGATGATGATATTCTTTCATCTACAACAGAAAAAAACCCAACCAGGAAATTCGTTACTGTGGAGGAGGCAATAGAGGGGTTTAGGCAAGATTTAATAAAAAAGGAAGCCGAAATATCTGGAATAATCGAAAGTAAAGATATTTTTTATAGACATTTCAAACTAGAATTTGATGAAGAGAAAACCTTAACAATTCGCTGTGCCTATGATAGCAATTATATGCTGCGTTCTCTTAATATAGCATGCTTTGAATACCATGAATATCAAACGGAAAGAATTCTAAGCAATGGTGAAGTTGAACTCATTACGAAGCAGGATTTGAACTATAAATCTGATGTGGAATTAGTAGACTTAAGAGCAATGAAACAAACATATAAGATGAACATTTCTTAATAACCAATGGTAGTGTGCACTTTGCTTTCAACATTAGCAGTAATAATGGAAATTATGATAAATATCGAAACATTTATAAAAGATTACGAAGGAATTATATTGGATGAACATTCCGAAAGACTTAGGATGTGGAACAAGTTTATATCACCATATATACTGATGGAGAAGAAGTTTTCGATTTACGGAGAACATTTCGTGAATTGCCCGTGGGCACATGTCAATACAATTGTGGGTCCTGATACTTGTGCTTGCTGCTATGTTGAAAAATACAAAAAAGAAATTAAAACGCTTGTAAATTTATACAAAAGAATAAAGTAATTTTTATTTAAAAAAAAATGAAATACACATGTATATTGGTTTTCTTCTTATCAGATATTAATATTTAGGGGATTTGGAAGGTAAGCTCGTCCAAGAATTGTGTTCAGGCGTAAAACCAAGCCATTTCACAAATATCCTTTCACCCTTCCTTTGTAGCACTTTTTCAATGAGGAATGTATGGGGAAATTTTGATTTCTGCAATTCGAATTCATAGAATCCACCTTTAATAGGGTGAGCTTGATAGTCTTCCAACAAATATGTAACAGGATATGTATTTTGAACTTTTGTTATTTTGAAGATTTCAGTGGTCCAGTTTGGAGTGTAGCCCTTTTCAAACACATGTTTGTATTTACTAATTCGTACAAAATCACCAATTTTATATTTGGGTCCAATAGATATTTTTACATTATTGTATACTGATGCGAGTAGTTGTTTTTCGTTTGCGGGAGTGACATCGGATGGTCTCATTTTTATTGTACGATGGACAGTATTATTATACGTTTTATTTATTGATTTTATCATATCAATCCAACGATAGGAGCCATTCGCGCTAAATTCTTTCCACATCATATTTTTCAGGGTACGGTTGAAACGTTCAATAATAGATGCCTTGAGACCACTGTACGTAGAATAGTGATTTATGTGATGTTTTTTCATCAGATTTTGAAATTGCTTATTAAAGAATTCTTTTCCATCATCCGTTTGCAAATTCTTAGGAACACGTTCTTTGATAAATATATTTTGCATGGCATTAGTAATATCTGCACCTGTCTTACTTTTAATAGGAATCGACCATGCAAATTTTGAAAACACATTAATTACTGTAAGAAGATATCGAAAGTTATCATTCTCGGGTGAATACACCCCCATTTCAACTAAATCAGCTTGCCATAAATCATCTATTCCTTTAATAATAACCCGTCTCCTTTTAAAATTTCTTCGTGCTGCTTTATGTAATTCTTCCACCACTTGACGCTTGCTCATACTGCCAGGTAGAAGACTTAATCCATAATGCCGTCTAGAGTTATAATTTGCGTCTTTTTGCTCAACATGTATTTAAATAGTTCATCCTGGATTTTTGTAGTTTCAAAGGTAAGGAATTGTTTCAATTGTTCAAATGATTCATCCACATATTCTTTTGTAGCAGCGTCACTGTTTTCCAAAGGCTTTCCCAGACTCCGAATTCGATTCAAATTCAAATCATAATCTCCATTTTCAGTTCTGTTAAAACCTTCTCCCGTAGGTCCAGGTGGCCCCATTGACCCTTGTGATCCATGTATTCCCGGCGACCCAGATAAACCGTGCGGGCCCATTGGACCTGGGGGTCCTCTAGGCCCCGGTCGGCTAGTTGTCATTTTTGTATGCATTGAAAATCTTCCAAATTTATCAACACTCATTTTTGTTTATCTTAAGTCTATGTTAGTAGTGTTTATTGAATAATCTTAGCTTCTTTTAGTTCTTCAATGATTGATAAAATCTCGTTCGAATGATTACTATGTCCAGCCTGTTGTGAGGCAATAAGCAGCCGCAATCGATCTACTAGTTCATTCGGATTATCCCAGAATATATAGTCTTTTTGATTTCTGGTTAAATGCATTAATCCACTGCCGTTACTAGCAACCCCTTTACCATCTTGTAATAGTTTACTAATAATGTTTTTATATTTATACCCTCGGTTTCCATGTATTTGTTTTTTGGCATTGTAAGAAATTCTGTGTGCATTGGTATCATTCAATATGGCATTGTATGCCTGTAAATCTTCTTCAGTATAGGATTTTGGCAATTTTTTGAACAATAATTCGTATAGACCAACTGTCCCCTTATATAGTTTCCCATTTATTTCTATATCATCATCATGTATGGTGAGATCTGCATTACCAAATTTCCATAAGTTATTTTCATGATACACACCATACGTATTATCTAGAGAATTTGAGTTATTTATGTACAAATTTAAATATTTACGAGGAAGCTCTGCAAATTGTTCTTGGTCAAATTGTTCAATCAGATTCTTATAATCATGATGACGTCTAGGTCGAGTACGTGGTGTTGTCATTGATGTATTATATTTATTTACATTATAGGGGGATGACGGCACTGGAGTATTAAAATCGTCGGCGTCAACATTATTGGATATCCTCTGAATGTTTGATGGCCTGGGTACCCCGAAATTGTTTGGCTCCTCTTTTTTATACTTACGATCTAACTTATTTGTAGCAGCAGACTTTTCTACCAACTCTTTTAAGGGCAATGTAATTGGCTTAAAAGTTTCCTCCATCTGAGCTTCCAGCTCAGTTCTTCCTGTTTTTAAAGCTTTATATTTTTTCCGTAATGCATCGGTAGCCTTTATAATCTCTTTGGTCAGCTCCTTATTTATATTCATCATATTTTTAGTCTTTTGAATGGCAACTCCTAAACAGGTTTCGTATTGTTTGGAACAATCTTTCTACAGGTTTCAAACTGAATTTAAATTTTACTGCACTGCTTTTTAACTGGGTGACCCGTCTGAAAAAGCGCTTTGAACTGTTTTTAACCTCAAATGACTGGATACTTAACTGCTTTGTACTGCTCTCGTAGAACACCTCCATATAAGTGCCCTTTTTGAATCGATATCTTCAATTTTATAGTTTTAGGAAGCTATCAAAGCCTTTTCTATAGCGTCCTTCGTTCAGAAGGCTGTCTTTATCGATTACCAAAAATCCATATTTATTCTTCCAACACTCTGCACACGCTTTCCGAAATTTATTAAAATGCATGTCAGTATTAACATGATCGTTGTAAATGTGTTTTAAATTCATATCATCTTGTTTAAATATTAGTAGAAAATTCGAATTATCTCGTATCAAATGCTTAGGTACTCGAGTATATGTTTGACATAAGTAAAAGCTATCAATATGATGATGACGCCCCATACAAAAGTAAGATCGAACATTATCTTGCTTCTCGCATGCTATATCGTCGAATATAAACACAGAATTCGGCTTAGCCTCTTCAGGGGGTATTACATCACAGTTATCTGAAAATGTAAAATACCCCATTTCTGTAATTGGCTCCATGGCTCTTTGCAGGAATTCATATTTTGATTGATGCAGGGACTTAGAATATATGTAAATATTTTCAAATTTCAATCCGTTTGGATGTTGTAGTAAACTTATCATCACATTTGTTTTACCACAATTTGAAGGACCTGTAATTAAGGCTCTGATACTATTCGGGAATAATTTTCCATGTCTTTTTGTGTTTTTACAATTATCTGTAATTATATCCGCGTTCCTAATTGTTAGTGTTTGTTGTTGTTTAACGAACCGCATGATCACTAAAACTAAATAATATCCTTTAAATACGGATAATATATTTTCAAAACAATCAGACCAATGTGCGACTTCCTCACGATCGAAAAGGTATTAGAAAAAGGATAATAATACAATATAAAAATGATTGATTTTCTTAAAAAACCAATTAGTCGATGCTCGTCTGTGAAAGGACAAGGTTTAGTGAATTCTCTAATTAATAATTTGCCTATTGAATTGCATCTACCTGGTTACCAATATTGTGGACCTGGAACAAAACTTCAATATCGCCTGGATAGAGGTGACCCTGGAATAAATTTACTTGATCAAGCTTGTAAAGAACACGATATAACATATTCCAAACATAAAAATACAAACGATCGACATATAGCTGACAAAATTTTAACTGAAAAGGCCTGGCAAAGGGTTACATCCAAAGACGCTGGACTAGGTGAACGATCCAATGCACTTCTAATTACAAATTTGATGAAGGCAAAAGTTAAGTTAGGGATGGGTGCCTATAAATGTAACAAACCCAAAAGGGGATCGAGTGTAAATAAACCCTTGTTTGGTAAATCAGTTCATTTTATTGGAAAGGTTTTAAAGAAAAAACAACCTCATAATATCGAAAAGGCTATACAATTGGCAATTAAAGCTGCAAAGAAAACAATGAAAAGTAAAAATATTAAGACACCCCGAATTATTTCAGTGCCGAAAACTGGTGGAGTATTACCCTTTCTTATACCATTATTTGCTGGTCTTTCAGCAATCGGTGCTTTGTCAGGAGGCACCGCTGGAGTAGTTAAAGCTGTAAACGCTGTCCATAATGCTAGAAAGGAGCTGGATGAGAAAAAACGTCATAACCAGAAAATGGAATCTATTGCGATGGGTGATGGATTACATTTGAAACAGTACAGAAAAGGACTTGGGTTATACTTACATCCTCAGGCAAAAAACTACTAGATTCGTTACCCAGGCGTGCCTTAAACGAGCTGGACTTGAAGAGATTTGCAAAACATTTACCCCATTTTCGAGGAGTTTTTATGCGTGATAATTTGCCAAAGAAAAAACCTTTAAGAAATGAATGTGGAATCGTTAATTTAGACTCTTCAGCTGGCTCCGGAACACATTGGGTAGCGTACTACAAAAAGGCCGGCAATATTGAATATTTCGATAGTTTTGGAAATCTACAACCGCCCAGTGAATTAATTAACTATTTAGGCGATCAAATTAAATACAATCACACTAAATATCAGGATTATGACTCAGTAAATTGTGGGCATTTATGTTTACAGTTCCTGTACAATTCTTATTTTAATAAATAATATAATTTTGTAAAAAAACGCTTCATTGTTTTATTTACTGTCATGGCATTAACACTTACGCTTAGTGGGAGTACATCCTATCTCACAGCTGAATATTTTCCGCCTCTGGACTTACATCAGAACTATGCATGTGGCCTAATCGATTTCCAGACATACAATTCAATACCTAATATTGATGAAAGAAATAATTTGTTTCATATAGGAAAACATATTGTTGAAATTCCGGTGGGGTCCTATGAAATTGACGATATTGCTGATTATATTAATGATGTACTGTTTCAAATCGATAGCTCTTTAGTAGCAAATATTAAGGCAAATAATAATACTTTAGAGAGTGAAATTAAATCCAGTGAAATAATATACTTCAATAATGAACGATCTATTGGACAGCTATTAGGATTCAGTAATCGTATACTCGAAGCTAATACTGGTCATATATCGGATTTACCTGTAAATATAAATAAAGTAAATGTCATACGAGTTGATTGCAACATTACAGGAGGATCTTATATTAATAACGCACCAGCGCACACTATACACGAATTTTCACCCGAGGTAGGACCGGGGTATAAAATCATAGAAGTTCCAAGAAACGTGATCTATCTACCAGTGAATGTCAAACGAATCAGTTCATTAACATTGAAACTGATTGATCAAGACGGCGACTTGGTAAATTTTAGGGGTGAGACTATTACTATCCGTTTGCATTTGAAACCGATGCACAATGTTGATCTACAATAAGGATAAATTCGTACGCAACCACAATAATTCAGCCAGTTTTACTGGAACATCACAAGCGTCAAGAGTGAAGCTCTCCCCCTTAAATAAAGAATACCTGAAGTCACTGGGATTTTTTTTAAAATAAAATATGAGCGAAATATTAGCTATTACACATGGAGCCAGCTATGACAATAGCATAACCAAGTTTGAATATCACAGCTACTCACCATTCTTGCCTTCATTCGGCTCGAGTGACGAAATACGAATTTCTATACAGCAGCAAGACTTATGTATTCTACCGAGCGAGAGTTTTATCTACATTGAAGGAGCTCTATCAAAGTCTGATGGAACGGCTTCAACATCAGCAAGATTGACTAACAATTCTATGGCATTCCTGTTTGAAGAAATTCGTTATGAACTTAATGGAGTGGAAATCGATCACAATAAAAATGTCGGTATTACAACTACACTTAAAAATTATATCACTTTGAATGAGAATGAAAGTAAAATGTTATTAAATGCATCCTGGTCACCAAACGAAAATATATTACCCTCATCGGGTATTTTCAACTTTTGCATACCATTAAAAAACCTCTTAGGATTCGCTGAAGATTATAAAAAAATTATTGTAAATGCAAGACATGAGCTAGTTTTAACACGTACGCGAACTGATGAGAATACATTTTACTCGCCAAGCGATGAAGTTAAAATCAGTATTTTTAAGCTACAATGGAGAGTTCCGCACATTACACTGGCCGACGTTGATAAATTATCATTACTAAAAACATTACAGTCAAACCAAATACAAATTAGCTTCCGAAATTGGGAAATGTATGAATATCCGATTTTACCATCCTCAACAGATCATATTTGGACGGTGAAGACTGCCAATCAACTTGAAAAGCCGAGATATATTATTTTCGCTTTACAAACAAATCGAAAAAATCAAAAAGATAAAGATGCCAGTAAATTTGATAATTGCGACATTACCAATGTTAAAGTACATCTCAACTCTGAATCATATCCATATGAAGATTTGAATACTAGGTTTAGTCGTGACAGATTTGCCATACTATATGATATGTACAGTAAATTTCAACAATCCTATTATAATAGGCAACCTCAACCACTTTTATCACGGAATGAATTTAAAGAAAATGCACCGATTATAGTCATTGATTGCTCTCATCAAAACGAAACTATCAAATCTGGACCTGTGGATGTGAAGCTTGAAATTAAAACATTAACAAATGTACCCCCAGCTACATCGGTTTATTGTCTGCTGCTTCATGATCGCATTGTTGAGTACAACCCCTTAACCAGCGAAGTTCGAAAACTCATATAAATACTATACTCATTGTTTATTTGTTAACAACTTTTTATATAAATATAATAAAAATAATTTTTTATTTCAATTAAAGAATTACATCGCTATTTTTTTTCTTTTGTATCCATATGGTAGAGAACTATGATCGTCAAGAAATCTACGCTTTTCTGCTTTTGGCTTGTATGTTTTAACTTCCTCTACAGTGACTATTTCATGTTCCCGTGTTCGTCTAATGTTTTGTGAAAAATTTTTTATATCTTCATGATTTTCTGCATTCAATACTGCTTCTTTAATTGTATCGAAATTTACTTTTTGAGATGCTGAATAATTAAGATATATCCCCTTTACCTTACAAACAATTTCTTCTGTGTTAAGTTTTGTACTATGAACTTTGTAAGCGTAATTTTTGGGGCCACCACTTACAAATTCAGTAATATAACTTCCATGGCCATAGCACTCTAGTTCATCGGTCATGTCTCCAATAAATTCACCGACTGGTGGCTCAAACTGTCCTTCCCGGCTTAAATAAATTACGGAATCAGTATCGTAGTATAGAACTCTGTCATTTAATTTTTCCAAGTAACTGTACAATTTGAGGCGAGCTTGAGTCGTCGTATAAGCAGCAATACATACATTAACCGTTGACAAAGAATCTGCTGCTTCTTTCTTATATTCCCAATTAACCACGATATTCTCTTCATTAATTGGAAGAATGTGACAAACTTCTATAGCAGGATCTGTAAACAATTGATAAAGTTCTGATGGGTTTTGTAAAATAGATGTTTTCCTTTGATTTTCCCTTTGTCCAAATTTACCCCAAAATGAATTCAATATTAGTTTAGCAAAAGATCTTTTTCCAGGGTTGTTACAAATATCTGCAAATTCCAATTTAATATCTTCGTTACAAAAAAAATCTGCGATGTATTTGTCTTTCTCTTTCTCGGTTACGCATATACCCGGCCATCCAGATGCTTCTTGTTTTATTTTTAAAAATTTATTCATCATATTTGTGAAAAGACCATCCGATTTTGTAACTTTATCATATTGTATCATAGAATATTCCCATATTTCGAAAATATGTAATAGTTTATATCCTTTTTCAACAGCTTTTGCAACTTCGTCAATAACCCATGTTCCTGTTAAAGCTCTTTCATCAGTAGAATGACTGCAAAATTCTTCTTGAGATTTTCTATCACTGCAAGTCCGACATAGGGAAAACATTAGCTTATTGTTCTGTTTTATTGGTAACACAGGATGTAACAACTGCTCGGGTGGTAATATTTTGCATTTTATAAGACCATTTGTAATTTTCAGATCCAATTTAGAACAGCTTATATTATCTGTATGAACTTTTGGATGTCCTAAAGGAAATTTCCCATACTTGCAAACCCAAGGATAAAGAGAACATATATCAATGTATTTAATTTGCTCACCCTCCTTACATTTAAAGTAATTGTAAGTGTTTCCTGTTCGGCCCCCGTAGAAAGCCTCGCGTGGATTTAACGGTGTGTGTTGTACCAAAGAGTGCATATTCAAATATTCCACGTCTTTATTAGTTATTTGTCTTTCAAATTCACATGCCCACATTTCAATCACTTCATAGCCGAGAGATTCTAATCGCTTAGTTTTAGCTATTGTCCGGTCGTAGCGTCGGTTTAATGTATCGTTTGGTTCCTCGTGTAAAGGTTCATCACGTTTGAATTGTAAACACACTGGATGCCCGTGATAATAACACCCATGAAATTCGAAAATCTGTTTAGTTTCTTCACAAAAACCATCAACTTTAACGCCAGCTATAACTTTTTCTCGGCCTTTTGCTGCATGTATTATATTAATTTTTCTTTTATCTTCTTCCCAAATCATCCATTTGATTGCTTCTTCCGATTGATTATCTACATATCTGTACCCTTTTTTTGGAATCAATCCTATTGTACTCTCATGCAGAAACCCACGTCTATATACAAGATTGCACGCCGATGCT
This sequence comes from Xylota sylvarum, assembly GCA_905220385.1. Classification (NCBI taxonomy): domain Eukaryota; kingdom Metazoa; phylum Arthropoda; class Insecta; order Diptera; family Syrphidae; genus Xylota; species Xylota sylvarum. Next base: position 42,257,439 of record LR999959.1, read on the forward strand.
ATGGTTACGGCCTCCAAAAATGGTTCTACGTTGCACTGATCAAGAAACATTTTTCTGAATGTTAAACAAGCTCCTGTTAAAATTTGGACATCACTGATACAATAATCAATAAGGTCGCGTTTCGTATTAAACTCATCATGCTCGTGTTCTTTATACCATTTGAAAAATTCATCACGTTCTTCTGTCCTCATTGTATTTGGACTATAATATTCAGCTCGAGGCATCAATCCGATATAATTTTCATTTTCTTTTGTATTGAATAGATGTGGAAAATACCCCTTTTTGAAAGATTGCGGTAAATCAAAAGCTTTTGGGAGTTTCGATAAAGCCATGGGAAAGTAATTTAATGAATCCAAAAATCTCACATTGTCTAGTTTCATGAGTATTATTTTAGTTCCTCGCAGTATTAATTCGGGGCTCAAGTGAGTGTTTCGTAATATATAGTTCAAAATAAATTGATGATCATATGCTTGGCCATTATGAGCTAAAACGACAACTTTTCTAAATTCTGTTCGAACTTTTAGGATGTGCTCTAGAAATCGCGGTATAACGGCTTGGGTTATAATATTACTTCTAAATTTACATACTTGACAAAAATATAAATTTTTTTCATTCAGGCACTGATCACATCTCTGTTGAAATACACATAAATTAGGTTCATGTTGTTTTATTGGGCCAATCACTTCTTCATCTATCGTTTTTTGACCAATAACTTTTTCCTGTCGACTCTCCAGATCATAAAATATGTATAGAACATTTACTAAATTTGGATTCCTTCTATCGACTGGTATATAACATAGGTGGTCTTGAGGAACGTACGCAGAGCATATTTTGCAATAATATTCACCGCAAATATGTTTTCTATCGGCGTCGTATGTTTTAAGGCATTCGTTGCATCTTTTGATCTTTTTACAGAGCGATATTTTCCCCACTACCCCTGGAGCCTTATGGCTATCAAAACATTTTTGGCCTCTGAAGCATCTATTACAATCTCCACATAAAATATCTGGTACGTGTTGAGGACATCTGGGGGATTGCTGACATTGCGGGCACGATCCTCCGCATTTGTGATCGTTCTTATTATTATATGGTATATGGCATTTTTCGCAATAATAACTGCAAGCAAATGCAGCTGTTAATGAAATTATAACATTGTAATGCTCCTTGTAATAAAGTAGATTGAGTGTTTTTTTGTTATCATCATTACAAAATCCTATAAAAATTACATTTCGACCTTTTGTTCCATATTCATAGACTACGATATTATAATCGTTTAAATAATTTTGAAATACGCGGAGCTCTGGAATACCACACCCCTCTGAAGGTATATTTACCCGAGCTTCATTTATAAGTTCTACAGCTCTTAGGGTTTGCATTTTAGAACAATTTGGTCTTATTTTTTGGTATTCGGGATCGTTATTAGCATGGGCAATTGCTACAACTAACGCCCTCGGTAAACACAGCTTGTCAGCATTTTTTATGGTAATGATTCCTCTCCTTTTGGAACATTCTTCATTGAATGCAGGGAATCTATTTTTTTTTTTATTTCCACTTCCGTGTGGGAGTCTTACAGAAGTTACGCTCATACAAAAAGTGTCTGTGCTTAGGCCATTAGAATTACTCTGGAAAATTTTGCTTATCATCTCCCATACGTCTTCCGATTTCACATCGGATACATTTTTAAAATTGATCCACGCTGGCCCGCGTTCTTCAAAACTCTTACCGCAGAACGTGATTCCAACTTTGTCTGTACAATTGAGATCCTTAATAGTACATTTGAGTATATCAGTTATAGCACTTTTGATCCAAGATGTGGGCTCAACGTCATCAGGTATTGCCTTAATTTTGAATTCTATTGTACGACCACGTACATTGAAGCGCCTCACGCGTGTGGAAAAATCTCCTATAACTTCGAAGCGCTAAATCACCAGAAAATAAAAAAATTTTTAAAAATAAAAATCAATTCAAAATTAAGTTTTAAAAGTATTTCTTTTTTTTATTAATTAATATTATTGAACATAAAATGTTTTTGCGTATAAGGTATCTCTACCTCTTCTGCCGGACGTGCTACCTCTGCTGCTGATGTTGGCTGTGTTACCGGAGTCAAATCCTCATCATGCTTGAATTCTATTTCGCAGGAAGCTCCCACTTCCCTGATCAGTACCAACGCATAGTCCTTGAGAGCATTCAGTTCTCCGTCTTCAAGATCATTGAAGCGTATTGGGAGGAAAACTTTTTGGGTATCCAGCTCAACTAGTATGCGCGGTCCATATTTTGTTTGGCAACGACTCGCTTTGATTATGTTGTACAGCCGCTTAGGCTGTAGGAGTTTCAACCCTAGAAGGGGCTTCTGTATCCCCAAGATGTTTAACTTTTTTGCGAATGTAGACATGACTATTTTTAAGGAAAGAAATGACCGAACTGATATCCCTAGTACCTACATGAACTCTTTTATAGGAAAAACTTGAATCACAATTTCCTTTGTTAGTGCAAAAAAAAAAAAAAACACAGAAACCGCAAATTCCTTTCGATGGAATGCGGGTTAGTTTTTTAAGTAAAAGCGTAAAGAAAAGAAAAGTAAATCCATAATGTACCGAGCACCAGCATCATCCTGTTGTGTTCCGTTCGGTACCGAAAATTACTTTTTTTTATTTTTATTCTCGCTTTAATCTACAAAACCATATTGTCGAACTGAATTTCACAGAACTTTAATACCACCCACTCAAATAAGAGGACCGAAAATAATATTTTTCGGCTTGCGCAGACCAAGAAAATAAGAAAAAAAATCTCACATTTTACGCGCAAAACTAAACTTTATTCTTTAGGTTTCTCACGGGTACCGAGCACCAACATCATCCTATTGTGTCCCCCCGTTCGGTACCGAAAATTACTTTTTTTTATTTTTACTCTCGCTTTAATCTACAAAACCATATTGTCGAACTGAGTTTCGCAGAACTTTAATACCACCCACACCACACAAGAGGACCGAAAATAATATTTTTCTACAAATAAATATATACACGTCATCCTTCTGCTCATAAACACTCATTTAAACCTCCACCATAACACACCACCGTGGCGCAACGCAAGAATCATCGACTTCTCAAACTCATCGTCGCTTGTTCAAACCCCCAAACATACGCACCGTTTTACTTTTTAAAATTATCCCATTGACCGTTCCATGGATACACACAAAATTAACAACAAAATACATGACGTCAATGACTCACCCCAAGTCTACACTCCAGACATCCAACATGTGACGTCGTCTCAACGGTCATTCCCCCCTCACCCCAAAATAGACAACAAAGATGACACAGGAAGCGCGCCCCGCGGCACACATCAAACAAACAACAACCTTCTCAAGGTCAAATTATCTTCCCTCTCGCTCATATCTTCCGTCTCGCTCTGGCGCCGAATTCACATCCCCAACCGCCCCAATACCTACTAACCTCCGTTTTAAGGATCAAGCTATCGCGGATGCCAGAGCGCTTGGTCTAGATAACTGGAAGCAGCGTGCCCGGGATCGAAGAGAGTGGAAGGCTGCTGTGTCTCAGGCAGAGACTCTTCACGGGTCGGGAGCCCGTTAAGTAAGTAAGTAATAAATTACTTAAGAAATTTTATTCCGAACCTTGCTGAGCTCACTCAACCTTTAAGGGATTTGCTACTTAAGAGCACCTGTTTTTTGTGGACAAACAAACATACTGAGACTTTGAATGCGATTAAACAAAAATTATCTTCTTCTACAATGTTGCAATGTCGAAATTTAGTTTAGGCTGTTGCCTCTTGCAAGAACGAAAGTCTATAAGTTATGCTTCAAAGAGTCTAACACAAACAGAGACATATTATGCACAGATAGAAAAAGAGCTTTTAGCGGTCGTATACGCCTGTACAAAGTTCCATGACTTTATATATGGGAAAAGGGTGACAATTCATACCGATCATAAGCCTTTGATTTCAATTTTAGAAAAACCTCTTTGTTCAAGCTATTCAGCAGGAATACAAAGAAAGAAAATAAAACTACTAAAATATGAGATTTGCTTAAAATATATTCCTAGAAGAGACCTACATATTGCAGATCTACTCTCGCGTAATGCATCAACAGATAACGACGTAGACTTGCAACAGTTTCTTCAAGAAGTAGTGCACAGTACTGATAAGTGACGTTGCAAAGAAAAAATACCAAACAGAGACCAATAGAGACTACATATTACTGAATTTAAAGAAATTTGATAGGGAAGGTTGGCCAAAGGCTAAAAGTAGATTAGAGGAGGAACTCAAATTTTATTGGAACATTAAGGATAGTTTGTATGAAGAAGACGGACTAGTATTTTTTGAGGGCAGAGTTTTTGTACCTAAGACATTGAGACAGGAGGCGTTAAAAAGGCTGCACGAGAATCATTTTCGAGTAACAAAAATGATTACAAGGGCAAAGACTCGTTTTTATTGGCCGTACATGGGTAGAGGTATTGAAAATGTAAATAGAAGATGTCAGATATGTGAAAAATTCAGGTCGGCAAACAATAAACATGAGATGATTACGCGTCAAATTCCGGACTATCCTTATCAAAGGGTGGCTTGCGATCTATTTGATTTTAAAGAAAAGCATTACTTAGTTATGATTGACTATTATTCTAGATGGATTGACGTCAGAGAGATGTTTTATTCACACACTTAAAGTCATATTTTCGGCAAATGGCATACCAGAGCCATTTAATTCTTTTAAATGTCAAGAATTCGCTAGCAACTGGAAGTTTTCGTTCGTACACTCCAGCCCATATTACCCAAAATCTAATGGTCTCGCTGAAAAAGCTGTTCAGATAGTAAAGAATATGCTGAAAAAAGCTGAGGCAGGTTCTCAAGATTTTCAACTTTCTTTGCTGGAATACCTTAGCTTTATCATTCCAAGTGTGGGTTTTGCACCATGTCAGCTTTTGTCAAGTAGGTTATTGAGAACAAAACATCCAATACAAACAAATATGTTAGTGCCACATGTCGTATCCAACGTCGCCAGGGACAGCATGGAACAAGCAAAAGTAAGGCAGGCTATTTGCTACAACAAAACGGCACATAGAAAGGAGTTATTATTAGAACCGGGAAATAGTGTAGTGTATAGAAGAGGGCGCAAGTGGGAACCCGGTGTTGTTGAGGCAAAGGCTGAAAGGCTCAAAGGTCATATTTTATTAGGAATGAAGGAAATCAGGTTATTCGAAGGAACACTGAACATCTGAGGAGATCAGTACACATACCCAAAATCAGAAATGTAGAAGATGAGGAGCGTATGACTACAAAACCAAATTCTATCGAAAATGATTCTCCACATTCAGGCTCTAATATTGAAGAACACATTGAGAAAGGTCAAAATTAATTGAAAGACACACCACCATCAGAATCTCAAGCAAATCAGCAATATCAGTACCGAACAAGATACGGACGTGGAGTAAAGCAACCAGATTTCTATAAGGGCTAGGGTACTCGCGAACACGTTTGGTCAAATTAATTAATCAAATATATCTTATGTTCATTATGTTATAATGAATTCTCTTACAAATTCAATAAAAGTATGTTTATGAATTTACCTATTGTATTTCAAACTCTATATGTAACGATTAATTCCGTAATTGACATTTGAAACCAGATTGACCATAAGTCTACATGGATACCATAAGATCTTTAACTATTAACGATATACATATGTATTAGGAAAAGGGGAGATGTAATATTCATATAAACATACCTTTATATTGCGTGTGGTTCCTCACTATGTAAAATGTCAATAGACGATCACTTCAATATAGACACTTGAATTGTAAGCACGTGTTTTTCTTAAAAGTACTGCATACATATACATATTACACAGGCCATCAGAAATGACGCAACTAATTTACTGGGTTTCAGCCGTCCACGGGAAGAACATCGGCTTCTCCGAAAGAAGAAAAAAGAGCACGATAAGCGTGTGATCGAAGATATTGAGAGATTATACTCCAGGAATAATGTGGGTACGGAAGTTTTACCGTTCTTTGGAGTTGGAGATTCAACATTCATCGACCTAGTCAACAAAATTGCGCATCAGTCGTCTAAGATGGCTGAGACATGTAGAGCGGATGGACACAAATGCTCCGGCCCGCAGAGTTTTCGAATCAAACACGGAGGGACACCGCAGTAGAGGAAGATCTCGCCTTAAGTGGCGCGCACAAGTAGAGCAAACTTGGAGTGCGCAACTGGAGGTAGATAGCTAAGGACTGGGCTAACTGGAGGTGCTTGTTAGTGGAGGCGCAGGTTCACCCGAAGTGGAGCGCACCCTAAGAAGAAGAAGATGAGTAGTGAGTTCAACATAGAGCATTGTTCCCAGTCTTGGGTTCAGTCGGAGATACTAAAAGTTAAACAAAATTGGCTGCGGATAAACAGTGTCTATAGATTAACCGCATTTCGAGTTGAATCGCGCCATAGGACAATTTCGGATATGGAGGCATTCGTTATCGCGGTTATGATCCCCATAAATATACTGGGTGATGAAGCTAAAAGAAGAGAGGACAATATCACTAACAGTGTGGAAGCAAATATGAGACATCTCATACAAGGGAAGTTGGACATGCAGAATAATACCCGAGATAGAACTATGAATAAATATAGGTCATGGGGATGTAAACTACGCATATTAACGTCGTTTTTGTCAAGCCGCGGGGGTTATCGCCGATACCTCTTTCGATCGCATTAAACTTAACGACTCGCTAGAATGTCCAGCTTGCAACGAAGACATGGAACGTGTTGCTTTTAACTACCCAACGTTGTTTGATGAAAGACGGAGATTTAAAGTTGAATTAAATTTCACAATAGATGGTCTAAATAAATGTGGAAATAGGTGGCCGAATACAAATCGACTTCAGACAGACGGAAAAGCAGACAAGAGTGCTGCAATCACAGACAATGAAGGCCTTGTAATATAGTAAACAGCCCCGTAGATTCGTAACGTTGGTCCTGCGATGGTCTAAGTTAGTAGATGTTAGGTTTGGTTAGTACGAATCTGATACTACCATGTAATTTGGAAGCTTCCCCCTTTCGCGTACCGAAAAGAAAAGCTTATGTACTTTACTTTAGTTGTTGGAAAAACGGTTTTGCTACTCAAGTTCCTTTTTAGTCCAAAGAAGAAGCGATTGACAAGAGTTAACCTTCATTTGATCTCAATGCTGGTATTATTGGATGAATTTATGGTGGACTTTCCTAGCCTTAAACCGCATTGGTATTTCGGTTTTCGTCGCCGTTTTACAGTCTGCAAAACTGATCTTTCCATGTCCTCAAAATTGGCTACAATTCCACTACTAGGTTTCCTTGTCCTTCCTCTCAGGGTTGGCTTTCTAGCCTTGGCATGTGGCGTCGTGCAAGCTATACTTTGCGATAGCACTACTCAGTCTTGTCCAGGAGCTAATGTTGGAGAATTTAACATTAATGCGAATGGTTATGAGGGATTGGTTCATATGTCTCTGGAACTCAAGACTTCTTCCCTGCGTCTGCCTGCAATAACAAATCCGCAGGGATTCGGAACCGAAAACCCAAAACCGAAATTCCGAAAACCCAAAATGCCGAAAATCCAAAATCCTGAAAAGCCAAAATGCCGAAAATCCAAAAATCCAAGATCCCGAAAATCCAAAATCCCGAAAATGAAAATTTTCGTATGGATTTAAAGAAACTTTACTTATACCCAATCTCGCACCTACTCCAAATCCAACAGTGACTCCAAGCATGGGGGTTGTGTTTTGGTTTTTTGGATCTGCGTTTCGGTCCTAATTTTAGCTGTCAACTGCTTGATGGTACCTATCGTGAGACTCTTTGTTTATTTTCGGGTGAAAGATAGTGTCCTCTTCTTGCTTCATGAAATCAGCACCGAAAGCGGTCTAGCAGTTTGACTTCCCTACACATCAATATAACTGAAAATTTCGAGACATATTTCTTTCTGCAGAAGCGCTTAATAGAGTCTTTTCTGAACCGATTTCGGGTTTGTAGGAACTATAAGGAAGAGGAGAAAATCTTCTTTGATTTTATCAAAAGAAAGCTTTTACGTATCAGTTGAACGCTTGCCAGTTAAATGCCCTCAACGATTCATGCAAAATTCGAACCTATGTTAGAGGGGTTCCGATATCCTTGTGGTTTCACAATAGACCTTGGTGTTGTCTAAGTGCATGAGTTTTCTATGAGAACATGACCTACTCCATAAAGTCCTGGAAATATGTTAATCGTGCTATGGAGTAGCTATTATTTCAGAAATAGCCTTTCTCAATTGCAAACAATTCTTATGTAAACATGCCTCTTGTTAGATAAAATAGAGGAGAATATGGGTAATTACTTATCAATGTCAATGGACCATGTTTATTCATTTGCCTGAGATCATCTGATTAAACAATCCTTGCATCGCGTTAAAGTGGTAGTCACGTGGTTATCATCATATTTACACCTGGCAACTAATTAGGGATACTTCTTTACTTAACCCCAAAGTGTGTAGGGCAATAATCTTGCCTTTAAATCCAATTAAAATAATGAATGCCCAAGAAGTATACAATCAACAATTAATCGACCACCAAACAGAATAACTTTACAAAATAAACTTCCATTTGTGCCAGTAGGAACTTTTTATGCCCATGGTGGCAAAAAGTCATTCAAGAACAAGAAGAAACACGAGAATATATGGACAATAAATAACAAACAAATATATTTCATAATTTCGATGCTTATCTAAATGGTTTCTGTGAAACGAATCCAAGAACTGCCTGACTTTCTGCAGTGCTTTATGGCCGTGCAAAAAGACAAAGTAGCCATTTAAATTAATTCTGAATAGCCACAGGCCGAAAGGTTCTGCCACGCCGCGCCGTATGCAAATAAACTTCAAGGAGATATATTTCCTTAAGATAAAATATCCACATTCAGTGAGTGGGTGTAAAGTGTACACCGCGTACACTCCCATATAAATCCTTTCCCGGGAGAGGCTCCAAATGCAATTTGTATGTTCAACCCTTTTGTATTGTAAATCTGAGTGGTAATTAAGATAATTTTAATTGTATGCATGGATTTCGACTACAAAATGAAATTTATGTGTGGGTGTGAGGAGGTTTGAGTCAACTTAAGACTTTATAGAATTCCATCGAGGGGAGATTTAAATGAAAATGTGGGTTGGTTCTATTGTTGAGGGTTTTTAAGACTGTAGAAGGTGTCGGATTTAATTTTCATCTTGTTTTCAATAGTTGTTGAATTAATCAGCCACTGTCTTGACTTATCGTAAAAAATATATGTATGTATGTATGCATTGAACTAAAAAGATCTGAACTTTGTACATTGACATTGTGATGCGTCTGACAAACCTCCGAGAGTAAAACTGTCATGAAAAAGCTTCTCAAAATAAAAATTGCCCTTGGGATACGGCATTAAACAGTAGGCCCTTTCCATTCGTGTAAAGAATATAACACGCCCAACACGAATGGTTGTGAGAAGCTAGGCTCTGGGTCCAATTGACCCGTTGCGCCAAAAATTTGTATTTGTATTCGTATTTGTAGGGTACGAGCTATCAGACAGGGACCTTCCATGAATATTTCAGACAAGGCAAAATATCTAGGACTAGTCCTGGACAAGAAACTGAATCGGAGACTTAACACAGAAGGAATAAATTGGTTACTCTAAATAATTCTTTGGATGTACACAGAATCGTAAGACCAATACTTACCAATGGCAACTTAGTCTGGTCGTAAGCCGCCTGGAAAGTAACTAACCTTAAGTTAATGACAAAAATACAAAGACTAGCATGTATCAGTACAACTAGGGCCATGAGAACAACTCCGATAGGGGGGCTGGAAACAGTTCATGGCTTGCTGTTAGTAGATCTGTATATGCAAGAATCTGCGACAAAAAGCGCTCTCAAAATCAGACAGTCCGACGACTGGAAATCAAGTCCAAACGATCATGCACAAATTCTAAGCAAATTCACTGGAACAAAGGTTAGTAGCAAATACCTACTGCCATACATCGACTTTACTATGTAGACCTTTCTCCTGTATCTTTCCGAATTAAGAGAATAGGAAACCTGGAAATATATTAGAAAATAAATCCTTATTCATCTACAAAGATGGTTCGAAATGGAAATAGGCGTAGGCCTTGGAAGCGCTCAATATACGCAACTCCATTAGACTCCCTGATCACAGCAGAGTTTTAAAAGCGGAGGTTCTAGCAGTGACGAAAGCCGCGAAGTGCCGTATAGCCTATGCTTTCGAATGGTGTTACCAAAGATGTCCTCTTTTCCTATTTTGGTGTTAAAATTACCTAGGACGATTTTAACGTCATACTTAGGAAATTGCTCATATGTCGAGGAGCTTTTCGTAGCATCATCTTTTTCCTCTGTGGGGGAGTGAGAGCATATCAGGCTTATGTTATTGAATTTCGCCATAAGCCCAAGACTTCATGCCGAAGTCTGCCTTACCCAAATAGACGCATTTTTTGTTTTCTGTAGCATTCACCAGTTTTTAAGCCTTCTTTTGCCCGGCCCATCCCACCGCACTTCCTAGTTGGTGGTGATATCTGCCTTATAACAGTCTAGGTCCTCCGCTATTTGGTCGGAAGGTTTATAGTTGTTCCGGAACTATAATATTTTTCGGGAAGTTATCCCGACTCATAAGTCCCAATCTGGACGACCAGTTCCCTTTTACACCCCGAGTCAGTAACCCTTTTTGGGGGTATTAGCGCTGTCGTTGAACCATTGAGGTGTCATTCGCCACCGCCTCTTTTCCAACACCTGCTCAGTACTAGAGATCCCTATAAACCTTGAATTCAAATATTTCTAAGCAGCTCATGTAGGGATAACACTAATAATTCGAACTGACGGGAAATATAGATGCCACCGTTGATTCTATTTACTGAATTCGTCCGCTGCTGCCTGGAGCAAGAAGTGCTTTAGTGGGAAAGCACTCCTCCCCCTTTTTCGTCTGCTGCCACCAACGACCTTCCAAAGGGGTTGATTACCCAATCTTTAGTCAAGGTACTAGGTACCCAGCAACAACCAACGCGGAGGTGTGGAGTAGGAGTTGATAGTGAGAGGATAATGTGAGAACCCTTGTGTTTTCATACATACATATATTCGCATCACTACCCTTTGGCTACTCCATTTAATTAAAATCTTCAAATAGGCTGAAATGTGATTTCAATCGTATTTCGAACATACATTTCGAACATACAAACATGAGCCAATCGAATATGCAAAATCGCAATATTGAAACTATGCCATCGGATGAGTGATTGAGTCTTTGCAAAAATGTTTGCACCCTTGTGATTGCAAAAAATCACAAACGGTGGCAATACTAAGCGGCTTACATCAGCAATGAGTTCAAATCAGTAATGTAAATAACCGCACCCCAACGATGATTTTCCGAAAAGTAGTGAGGATTACTGATTCATTTAGTTTCTTCTATTCTTTGTGCACATCCACATAAATTTCCTGTAATTTCACATTTACGCAATACGTAGAAAAAATAAACTACTATCCTGAACCGTTACTCGAAACAAATATTTTGACACATTAGAAAAAAAATAACACCTTGCGTAGGTCCTCAATATCTCTCTGACCACCGTATCACAGAAAGGCACAGCCCTCATATCCTGTTCAAGTGCAGATCACTAGATCCATATAAAGATAAAAATAAAATAAAAACAAACAAAATCAGTACGTACAGGAAAATTATTATTTTATTTAACGTGTAAATCCGTGTTGTCTGTCCTTCCCGTTGCAGTAATTGATGTTGGCCTGCGATAAGAGGGATGACCATAAAAATTTGGTGACTGCAATAAAATGTGACACTTTGAGGCAATAAAGATCCTCAACAATATAATTTCAGGCGAAACACGGTCTCGCTGGCCAACACAGTTATCCGATTGTTTTGAAGTATTTTTGAGTAAAAAAAAAAACAAAAGCAGATTCAGTGGCGTTTTCCATGATTTGAACAGGTCAAACATTTAATGTTTGTGGTTGCCCTTCTCTGTTGTTGTTTTTGTTTCAATGGTATATGACTTTTTGGAGCAGCTATCATCTGGGCACAATCTGGCTGGTAGTTTTCTTCGTATGGATGATGAATGGAAATGACTTTATCCGTTTTGGTAGCTCACGGGTTGCAGTGGAACATATAATCGAGATAGGAACATGATTTAGATGCGCCTCAATTCAATGTTAACGAAATGGTAACAAGTTCTATTTTTATTTAATTTTATTTTTTATATTTTTTTGTATCTAATATGAACAACATAACCATGTATCTTATGTATTTGTAAGAGAGCTTTATCAATAATACTCCATACCTTTGCTTATAGATCAGCAAGAAGTTTCGCTATACGAGAAACTATAGTTAACTGTTGGACAGTTCATCATTTCAATAGACTCTCCCTGCCAGACTGTGATTAGTTATCCGGTGTATTAGTTAGTGCTTTGATCCATAAAGTTTTCAATGCGAAAGATCCCAAAATATGGTATGTACTTATTTTAATAAATATAAACAACTGCGGTTGTAACCCAAGCAGAAATTGTCTCCCAGACCCGCTTTTCTCTGCGGTAGCTGATTTTATAAATATGTACATATGTATGTATGAACTAATACGTTCATTTGTATGTATTCGGTATGCGTATGAATGACATAAAAACATAAAGATAGACTGAGTGACTTGGAGTGAGAAAGAAAGTATTTCATGTCTTTCTAGTACTTCGCAAGCTAAAAAGTAATGGTGTTTATGAACGATTTTATGAACAAATATTTAAAAAAATATTTCTAATATGCATACCGAATATATCATAATCATAAATACTTTATTTCGCACTGTAATACTACAGCTGGAGAGATACGAGGGATATTTTCGAATCTGTTAAGATATTATAATGTTAAGTAACGAATATATTCATATTAGTTAATATCCCCAAATATTAGTATTAACCCATGCCTGGTAGTAGATCACTTTTCAGTAACGATTTAAGGTCTTCATAGTTGATATTGAATAACCAGTCTTTAACCTTTTTTCAGAACGATTTAAAATGTATGGCTGTCCGAACAGAAAATGGTAACTTATTGAACATTAAAGGGGCTATAACGATGTAGAAGTCAGAAAAATGGGTTTTGTACGGGATTGGAACATTGACAAGATGCAAGGTACTTATACGAAGACTATAAAAGTGTGAAGTTCTACCAGAAATATTACCGCTTTGCTTAAAATATTCTTTTAGTGCTATGAAAACGTGAAGCTGTCTTATTGGTAGAATATACGAGTAAAACGATTTGTTACAAATAATCCTAATTTAAAGTTTCTGAGCTATGTATTAACAATGGACTGGAAGAGTTATTATACAACCACCCCAACTTGAGATACCATACTGCAACTTAAAGTGAGAAAGGCCGTAAGAGATTGACTTTAATACTTTTATAAAACACTAGCTGACCCGGCGAACTTTGTTCCGCCTCAAATTGATTAAATTATTAATGTCTCTTTCGAAAGTCGAACCTCTCTATTGAAAGAATGAAAATCTTTTGGAATTAAATTGAATTCAATACATTTTATTTACACGGAAAATAAATTTCACACATTTCAGGTCACTGCAACGCATTATGATAAACAACGTTGCTTGTTTTGTTGTCCGGTGGGTAAAAAAACAATGCACACGGCTTTCCGACACGTGAACACGTCCGTACGAAAAGCAAGGAAATTCGAGAATAAGGCCACACACTTGCAACGATTGACCTTGCGATTTGTTGATGTTATAGCGATTGCGAGTCGAACGGGAAATTGAATGCGCATATACTGCTCAGCTGTCAAGCGTAACGCCATCTGTTAGCGATCCCATTTTCTTGAGGGACAAAATTAGCCTATTGTCAATTCCGCAGTGTTTGTCATTCCTTAGAATCAATAGTTTCTCCTTCCCATACAAAATTAAATTTCATATCGCCTGAAAGTATACAATTTCCGACTTTTCCGATCGAAATTTTCAATTTTCGGCTCCGTTGTGTGCTTACCTGGTTCAATAAGAATCCAACAAAAAAATTCCTAAATAAATCGGATGATGTTCAGCTGATGGGCGTACGAACCGACACCAATTCATTTTTATATATTTAGATTATTGTTTGATAAAGATACATTTTGCGCGTTACAAGAAGCATATGAAGGAAACTATGGTCAATTAATACTCCAAAGTATTTATAGTGATGCACCTATTCAGTCTTAAAACAATTATTACAACAACGTAAACTATTAACAAAATTACATTTTCCACGACTATCTTTAGGTAAACAGAATTTTTTGCAATCATAAGTATGGAAGCATAAATTAAAATCATTTAAAGCGTTATTTGATATTTCGAAAGACATGAGTTTCGTCTTCTCGCTAATAATCAGTTTATGTTCCGTAAAACAAAGTCTCAATGTTTCTAGATCTGCCGATATCTTTGCAATACTTTCGCATCGTGTATCAAATTGGTAATTTGTATTTTTATAAATAAATTATGCTTGATTAATTTTAATGCGATGAACACGAAAACGAAGTCAAAAAATGAAATGGATCTATCGTTATCCGTAAACTTTTACTTTAGAAAACGACAATTTATTTTTTCACTCGCATTGAAAATTGTATTCGGAATGACAATACACGCCAAATGAACTGTATAAAAACAGTTAAACCGTTATTAGTGTGTACACATAAACAAAACAAAAGGCGGTGCGAAACGTTACAGCAGAAAAATATATCACACTAAAAAATACATATTTGGATTAGAATGGAACCTGCCAAAAGGCAGTCAGTCCTGCTAGGGGGTTAATGTAAATTAAGAACAGCACAGGACCAAGAACTGAATCCTGTAATACGCCATTTTTAAAATACGAGAGTTACTATAGCTACCATTTATATTTACTTTTTGATTGCTACCTTTTTGATTGCTACCTTTTAGATAAGCAGTAAACCACTTGTGAATTTTCCTCTAAAACCAACGTTGTATAATTTTTTTTAGAAGCAAGTCATGGTGACCCAAGTCAAATGCTTTTGTCATATCGACAAACAGACTTTTCCATCTTTATGCGGATGATGTCCAAATTTACGTGTCAAGACTTGTTGGGCTGATTTACCCTTTTCCATTGAGTAAATTGTGACCTCAGAGCTATGTATATACAGACGGTCTGACGAAAATGGCCTATAAGACCCAGGTAATTTTATTTTCCAAAAATATGACGAACCAGATTGTTTAATTCCTATTTCTTTTATCAAATACACAAATTAAATTCGTTGATAAAGTTATCAGCTTAGGTTTTAAAATAAATAGCAGTCTTTCATGCAATGACCATATAAATTATACCGTAAGCCGTATCGATGGTTGCCTGCGTATGGGCATGTGCAAGCTTTATCCCCTGCGATACTAAATTCAAATTAATGAAAACGTTGCTGGTTCCTATTATAACTTCCACAGATGTTATACACTGCAAACAGGATTCTCTATCTCAAAATAAGCTGCAAGTTGCGTTTAATGATTCGATATAAATATGTACATATCTATGGAAAAAGAAGACATGAACATGTTTCAGCTTACCAAAATAGCGTTTAGGCTGTTCATTGACACAATTTCTTGTATCAAATCATATACATATTCAAAATTACCAAGGTGTTTTTATGAAAAATTACAGTTTGCACAGTCGGAACAACTGTATTCAAATATTCTTCGGAACAGCAGTAGATTTAGATTTAGATTTCTTTCTGGTCTTGCCTCTTTCAATTTTAATTTAAATTCAAATTATTTTTTACTTTTAAAATTGTATAATTCCTTTTAGTCTTTTATAAAATTTACATAAATATACCTATAATATGTGAATATTGTAAAATTAATTTTGTTACTACTTTAAAAAGATTAAGTCTTATACACATGTATGTATTTACTTAATTATTTCTTAAATAAATAAATCTGAAATTATGAAAAAAGTGTGTAAATACTGTCACATTAGCTACAAATAGGAGATCGATTTTGCGATTGGCGCCCAATATGTCCTGCGCATCATCCACAGTTAAGACATAAGTCAAATAATGAAGGGCCCGCACTTAAAAAATCTTAAACTTAAAAAGAAAGTCTCCTCTAGCTTCAAAAATAAAGAAAAACCTGTTGGATTTCTGCAAGCGGTTGGATTTCGGATAAAAAGTAGTTCAACATCCCTCATCTTAGAAAAGAACTACATTTTCTGAACGCCATCATAGCCGCGAATGAGGTATCATTGTTTTGAGTGCTATGTTATATTTTGGAACTATTGGGATGGAGTTCCTAACGTCTAGAATGACGGCGAATGCTTTCGAAGGAATGGGTACTCCAACAGGTTTGTTGAAAGTTTTCTAAAATTCGTACGTCCGGTTTCAGAGTAGGAGTTTAAACTCAGTTTAAGGTTTAATTTTAAGTTTATCAATTATTTCGTTTTCACAGTATTGATATAAACCTCAAATGGAGTTTAATATTTATTTCAAGTCGACTTTCTTCGTACTCAGTATTGATTTTGGCCAGAGTCTGATGAGTTTTAACAGATCACACTTTTAGTTAAGTAAATATGCATTTGTCTTTCTAGCAATATCTTTCAAAAAGTATCAAATCAATGACTTCCTTAAATCTATCAACTGTATATATTTACATTCATTAGGAAGCACAGGAACGTATGGGTCTGTAATGATAGTTAAGACTTAGTTAATCCAAGAAATATGTGAATTCGGTCGCAAAATTAAATTTACAAAGTCTTTTGTGAATCTCAAAAAGTAATATCTCTGGAGTACCTGTTAATCAAGAATCAGAGGAAAATATTATTTTTTTGGCGAGACAAATCTATGGGACCCAGGGCCTAGCTTCTCACAACCATTCATCTTATTCCTGTTATATTCTTTAGACGAATAGAAGGGACCTACTTTTTAATGCCGTTTCCGAAGGGCAATTTTTTTATTTGAGAAGTTTTTTCATGACAGTTATACTCTTAGATGTTTGTTAGAAGCTCGCGAGAGGTGGTACCTTGAAAGAAATTTTAAGTGTTGTCTGGGGATTGAACCTTGAACCCCATGCTCCGTAGTCCAACACACTAGCCACTTGAGCCACGGCTGCCAATTTAATAAATCTTTTAAACCGAATGGACGTATAAAATTAAATAATCGCGGCAACACTGATTCATGTGCACCATACTTAAATGTGTATATTTAACGTGTCTGGATATGTTAATCTTTTCTTTGTATACATGTGTACATAAGATGGAAAGGTTTTGGTCAGCCATTCAGATTCATTTATTAAGATGCTGCGTTATGGTGACAGTGAAGGCTTTCTGAATGAATTGACAGACACATACATAATCGTACGTAAATTCCAATTGAATGTATGAATGGGATTTTATTCCTGACGTCTATTATATTTTCATATTTTACTTTTAAATTGCTGTTTGCTCACACAACAGGTGTCACAGTTTAAATAACTCCACTTCTATTTTTTATTAGATATAATGTATCAAAGTATTGTTAAAAGTTTATGCCCTACAGATGCTGGCAATACAGACAGTTCAGCGCTGTTCAGTAAATAGCTATCGTCTTTCGGATCTCAGCACAGCAAGTTACATGGCCGTCGGTGGTGGTCAAAGATATTAACATTAATACCTAGGTATGTATCTATTTTCTTTTCCATTTCTACATACTCCTTGTTTTTGGACATCCCTCTCCCTCTGATAAATCTCCTAAAAAGTTTATTTAATCAACCTTTCTCGAAACCAATAATTTGAAAAGATTCAAATTTGACGCATGTCATCAATGGATATGCGTGTCCTGCTACAGTCTTCAACTGTAAACACTACGCCTGTGAAAGGATTGGGCTAAGACAGTCATTTAAGATAAAATAAAACGGAAGCTAAAAAAATCTGATCAGAGTTGGTTTGTAAGAAAACCAGTACCTAGACTTATTTTCGTCAATAGGACAAATCTAAGAAAGATAGTTTGGCTAGAACGCCTGACGCTCCCTTCAACGATTACTTTAGAAGCTGTGGAGACGAGGAAGAGGAGGAAACTATGACGCATCTTCTGTGAACCTTTCCTGCCCTATCGGTTTTGAGAAGGCGAATACTTTTTCGAACAATCTAGCTAGACTTGACTTAAGTAAAATAAAAAGCTTCGTTACCAGGTGAAAGTGGTTTAATGCCTAAACGATGAACCATACCTCTTCGGCATGAGTTTACGTCGAAACTGGTTGCCTGCTTCCCATCCCATTTGGGAAGTTTCCAAGTGGGTCTCCGGTGCTGGTAACCAGGTTTTTCAATAGTGGTATCACAATGGACTTTCTTTTTAGTCTAAGTGTGTCCCTGCTGAGCGCGGACGACTACCCAGCCCAAGCAACCAACACTAAGGCGGAAATATTATATATATCATATTTGATATATGATGACGACATCAAATGAGCTAAGGAGCCCAGCTCAAACGTTTCAGAGAAAGTCGCATGATCATTGGTAAAGTAGGAACCGTCTAGGTAAGTAATTGGTAAAACAAAAAAATTTAATGTCAATAATTGTGGGGTTAATAGGTACAAACACTGCGGAATATAAGAACGATTTTAGAAATAGGAAGAACACATTTGACGTCTTTGCTGAGTTTAGCGATGAGTCTATGACTTCATCTTCTCATCGGAGACTCACTGGTCCTTAGAAAGAGCTTCCCGCTGTTGCGATAAAAAAAGCAGGAATCTTGTGGCCGCTTGGTCGTCTTTTATAAGAGAAAGACACCGAAGACAATAGTATATATGTATGTATGTGATCCTGGTTGGAAGTGTGGTCGTGGGGTTTTGGTTGGAAGTGTGGTCGTGGGGTTTTTTTTAGATAATTTGAGCTGACTAGGAAGGGGTAATACCTACTTCATCCAGTCGACTTAAACCTTAACTTTACTAAGAGATACACATGCATTGTGTATGCAGAATCATAGTAGAGTATAATGAGTGCTTGAACCGTGGGAACAACTGGAAATTAACTCATCTATAAATTGGCAAGCAACGGGGAAAATTACCACAAGGTATAGGTTTAATTTACTATAGGTACTATAGGTTTTTTGAAATAAAAACATGGCTGGAAGGGATGCCTACGAAGGAAGTGTAAGCAAAAGCAACATGACCACTTATATGATATTCGGCTAACGGCGATAAGAAGGTTTCGTGTGTGTTAAATTAAAAGGTGGTTCTAAGCGTCTCCAAGCATTTGTCGGAAAAAATTTGAAAGCCTGGTTGAGAAAAAGATGAAATACGCACCACAAACGCAAGAAGAAACTCTATACTGAATGTTTTGTATCATTTGATATCGTTTTCACAAATTCTGGAAGCAATATTTCACATCACCTTTGTGAGCACATACATATCTAACATGAATTAAAAAAATTCTACGAGAGGTTTACACCCCCGAGATTAACACAAAAAGAGACCAATACTAGTGGGACAAAGCTGAGGTGATAGGGGATTGTCTTCCTAATTTCACTTAGGCACTGGGAAAAAGGTTATACTGGGCATTGTTTTTAAACAACATTTTAAAATCGCACATTTTTCGCAAATGCAGATTGCTAAGCTTTGAAGGTATGAACATAATGTTGATATCTGTAATTGCACTCTAAACAACAATGCGAACATAGTCCCATCGATGGATTGTTTTTTTTTTACAAAAAGCACTACTTAAGTAAATTAAAACAAACTTTATTTAATTTCGTTTATTACTATAGGTACGTTTGTTCGTACAATGCGTATTTTAGTATTTTACACAAAAATACTCAAATCACAATAGTTAGCTATACCGACCCTAATAAAAAATACTCAAAGGTAAGTGGGTAGGTAGATATAGATTTTTTAATACACACAAAAATTGTTTATTTAAGAGTAAAATATTTCTATTTTCCACCGAATGTGCGACAGAAAGGAATGGTTAATATTTGAAAAGCAAATTTTCTTTAGCCACGGAAAATATATCCATTTCGGATTTTGCGCAATTGATTCACACTCGATTGAGTTCGGAAGCTTTTGACGTATAAATCGTTGCTTCGGATACTTCTACATATGAATTGCACTAACTTTTCGATACTCGTACATATTGCAGCACCTATTCATTCACACTTCTACATCGGGTACCTAATTACATTGCATCTTTAAGTGCCAAAGAGGCGTTCCAAATGGGTTTGAATACACTAGATTCAGTAGTATATAAGAAACTCGTATAACTTGTTTCTCGCACACACGTTTACACTGTGTCTGAGTATACACATTTGGCCACGCCTTACTAGATACCGCATGAAAACCGTCGAGTACTTCCATTTGGACACAGATGCAGATTGACTAACATTTACTTGGTCGTAGTGACTATGCTCCATACTATGAATACTATTTGGAGGGATGTAGTATATAGAAATGCGACGGATGTAGGATTATGCAATGGTCGTCCTAGGAGGAGCAGTTTAGAGGGTACGACAGGAATTTCAATTAAAATCGGGTTATCCTCCTGACCAAGGGGGTGTAAAATTTAACCACTTGCAGTTCGCTATCTTCAGCAAGTTATATTTGGTATTCTGCAGTACGGATACGCTACATTGTTTGTTTTGATCGTTGGGAAAATCGATGAGCGATGACCTAGTTCAATACACGCAATTGAAATATCAAATCACTTTCTCAATGTATGGCCCCTGTATCCGAAATACTCCAGCAAAGTAGATAGTGATGCGTGATTCAAGTTTTTAATAGAAATCAATGTTTTGCCGTGGAGGAAAATGCGGATTATGTACCTAGTAGCAAACTTAATTTTATAAATAGTACTGGGAGAGTGTTTAGGGCCTATTGTTTGAAAGGATTATTCTTTGCAGTATTACGAGTATTGTAAGAGAAAACATTTCCTAATACTATGTATGATAGATAGCTAATTACGTAGGTAAGAATAATAGGCAATTGCTTAGGGTCATCGACCAAAGGGGCCATGATCAAATTTAATATCATACATCTTCGTACATATATGTGTAGTGTGCACTTATGCATTTATGGACGCAAAACTTATACTAAAACCTTCGTATTATGCATTCGTAGTCTATCTAACGAGATCTGATCTGATTTTAATATTTTCCTCCAAATTTTCATGGAAATATTAACTATGAACATATTTGTTTGAGTTTCTGTTAACCAAAGATTTAACAACAAAAAGTTGTGTGTTTAGCAACAAAATCTAATAAGTTCTGTAATAATATGCAGATTGCAAAAATTTCTGAACGTATAAAGGAATAAAAACTGTCAAAATGAATGCTTTTAAGAAAAATATTTTACGACTGTAGAACAATTATATTTTGGTAATGACTGGTAAGTATTCGGATTATTTATACTACTGACAACTTGTTTTTCTTTGACAACGTTCAATACGAAGTGCTGTCTTGCCCTCGTCTTAAGAACGGCTTCTATCGTTGATGTCATCGAACTAGCGAGTTTTCAGATTCAAATTTCTTCAATCGCTGAATTCAATTCCATTTGGTTCTTTGGTTCATCAGCTGCTACAAATTTTCGATAGGGTTTAGGTTTAGGAAAGTGGGTTGATGAAGAATAAGTCTCTCCTTCATCACACTCAGGTCCATGTAGACCCATTGTGATGCACATTGACTATTGAGGTTTACTTCAGTGGTCTTGGTCTGGAGTGTATTCTTTCTACACTTGTGGATCCATACTAAGTTGTATGATGCCTTGGAAGTAGAAAATTTCAAGAGTTCTATTCCTTAGTAGGTTGTGACTAGTGATTACGCTTATAAGTAAGGATAAGGATGCCCTCTCTCTTTATATAAGTCTTTCGGTTCTGTTTTTATCGTATCTTGATCAAAGTTTAGGAGATATTTCGCAGGTGGGAAGTTTTTCCCATCTGGTGTTTGCTGCCTTAAACATTTTCTGATCCACTAATCCTTTGAGGTATCAGAGTGGAATAAATACCGATTTATCAGGCGGAAACCTCTCGCTAACTCGTCAGCCATTTCATTTCCCACGACACCCCTGTGGCCGTGGACACAGAAGAGTTTTACGTTGTGCTGCGAGCCAAGAATCCTGACCTCTTCGGGACAGTACTTGACAAGTTTCGATTTCATTTCTACGGCAGTTATTGTTTTATAGCCGCCTGGCTATTGGGGGCTTTCGTCTAGAACCTCCGCTTGAAAAAGACTGCTGTGGTGAGGGAGTCTGATGGAGCAGCGTATATTGAGCTCTTCCGAGAAGATGCCCGCGCCTATGCCTATTTCCATTTTCGAACCATCTGCATAGATGAAAAAAGATTTATTTGTCCTGTTTCCCATTCCTCTCTACTTAGAAAGATGCAGCAGAAGAGTCTATTGTAGTCGATGTACGGCAAGAGGTAGTCTATTCTAAAGTTTGTTCCAGTAAATTTCCTTTGAATTTGGACATGACCGGTTGGACTTGATTTCCAGCCGTCACATTGGCTGATTCTGAGAGCGCTTTTTGCTGCAGGTTCTTGCATATACAGATCTACTGGCAGTAAGTCACGAACTGTTTCAGGTTGTTCTTGTTCTGATATATTTTAGTCCTTGTATTTTTTGCATTAAGTTGAGGTTGGTGACTTTGCTGGCGGCTTTTCGGTAGGATTTAAATCGGATGCCAATCCATTTAATTGATTCCGCGGTTTCGTACCAGTGTACGTACGAACGTGAAAAATTAGACAAGACTTGTTACAAAAAAACAATGTTGAATAATATCTGTTAATTTATAGATGACATGGTACAGAATCATTTTGGAAAATTACTTTTGAAGTGAGGGATAACTGCTCTTTAATTAAATATATTTTTTGGAACAACAAGTACTTTACAGCGTTTATTATTCCGTTGAGCATGGCCAAATGAGGGTAAAGAAAAGAAAGAGAACTAACTTCAACGTCATTGAATAACGACACTTCAGACCGAATCTGAATGGAGCTCTTGAGCTGGTCTCTCAAGCTAATCCTCCGAATGAGGTGGTAATCTTCTGGCCTTAGCTTTTGGCGTTATCCGGAACATTTTGAACGTTCTTAAAAATCTTCATTTTCTTTTTAGCCCAATGAATGCATACAATAATTATAGGATCCAACTTTTGCAGTCAAAGTAAAAAATTTAACTCAACTTTTTCAACTAAAACATATGATGTGGTAATACAAAAAGGTCATAAACGGTTAGGTGAAATAATCCCATATAATATAAGGCCTTACGTATATACGTTTGTACATACATACATACATATACATATGTATGCGGACTAAATCATGAGTCAAAAAAAAATGGTAAACTTAGTACCTACTTAATAGCCCAACAGCTGATGTACAGCACTGTACATGAACCACCGGCCGCTGTCTATTACAGATGCCATCTAAGCTGTATGAACGAATTGTTGGTGAAAAAGTCCAAGTAAGAAAACATATGATCTTTATCGATCTAGACCGTGTACATGGTATCCCTAAGGAATATACACACATATGCATAGCGACTGTACCACACAAATCAAAAGCGGCTAATGTCGGAGTTCACCATTGATTTTTTGATGGCAATGTGTGTAAATTTTAGTAGTATACTTTCGACGGAACGCATTATTTGCTTGGTCCCAAAACTTTTATAGAGTAGTAGTCGGGTAGTAGAGTAGATAAATATCTAAACGGCTGGAGAGCATCCTTCTTTGGGGCACATCTATTCACATTCTATTTATTTCAAATTTCAACTCGAAATAAACTCGCTAAATGTACCTAGGTATATAGATTGATAAAGAGCTTTCCAAGTCTCTGCAATGATTCTATAATGAGTATGTCCTCTGCCACCACACGTGAAGAAACAGGAATGACAATCAGTCTCAAGTTTGTATAGCATGCTATGGTATCAAAGAACTCTAAGCACCTGCAATACACTGTATTCTGTATTCTGTAAAAATAAACGGCAAATAGTTGTAAAGGGTTAGGGAGAAATACGATTCAATCATGTACATATATGTATATGAACATATGTATCACATAGCTTTATCTTTTGAATTTGGTCAGCTATACGAGTAGATAATCAGCACAGCAGAATAACCTTAGACTCTAATCCAATCTGCGATATTTTAACTCGTCTGACGTTTATCGATTTAACCGTAAAACATATCCTCACCCTCTGCTTCCTAGATTCCTTAAAGAAATTGGATTTAGAAAGAGTTGGAAGTGAAGTATTTTTCCCAAGGTTTAGATACAGTAGGCACAAGAATCTTAAGCTTACTCTCTTGATATCCGTGATCAAATTCAAAGTAAGTACTGGCGCAGATTTGCGAGAAAGTGTGTTTGCCGGGTAAAGTAAACTCGGGTATTATGACCAGCTGGAAGTATGTATATCCAGTTTTTATGATAAAGTCAGAATGTCCTTGATTTTTGCATTATTTATTATTCTTTTGACTTTTTCTTGCTTCGTTCGGTTTGACGAACCATTTTTTGCGGTTTTTTGAAATTTTTCAGCGCAAACCTGCATGGAATATGCTGAACGCATACGATATGGTAATCATCGGAGATGAGGTAACTGAATTGGAGAAGAGTATTAATTTGTGGCATGCTCTTACGAAACATGGTCTGCGCATTAGTGTTAAGAAAACTGAACACCATGAAAATAAAATCTCTAGCACAGAGTGCTGAGATTATCCGTAATGACCGTGATGATTACATCAGGGAAAGCCTGATTGTGGCGCAAATACAAGAAAAGTTAAAAGAATGGTACCTACGTCATGCGAAGAAATGCCGACCATATTGTAAAAGTTGCATTAAACTTAGACAATAACACCAAAGAAGGTAGAGCAAGTCCGAAGAAGATATGAATTATCGGAATAATTAAATGAGGACGAAAAAGACTGCAAACAACTTTTTAATTCGAGATAAAAATGTTTAGCCTATAAGGAGGACTTATATAGAAAACACCTTTATTGTTCAATTAAGTACATTAATAAACACTTAAATTTAATCGACCGAAAGAAAATTTTATATTCTTTTCTTGTAGTATTTATTCATAATATCTTAATAAGTTAACCAATTTTTCTATGTGTGTACAAGACGACGATTTGTATATACATACCTACCTAAACTTGCGAGGAAAAACATTTACCCAACATAATTACAGTCGCATAGGTATCTTGGTGCCTATCCTATCATCGAATTTAAGTTAAATTTAGTTTTACGTAAATTACATTGAAAATTACATAATTTTTTTTTTAAGTGTTCGATGAATCGATATCCGTTTAAAAAGATAAAGCTCAGTGTTCCGTGAGAGTTTCACAACTCTGGTTTAACTTAAATTGATATCAACTTTTTTTTTTTTCAAATAAGTATGTATCAAAGAAATCCAGATAGAAATGTTAATTCGTTACGTACGAGTACATATGGATTTACAATACAACGATTTAGCAACTACATACATAAATTACCAAAAATAAATCTTCAACTCAATTACTCGAAGCATAAAAAACCGTAGAGCGTATAATTTCAAAATAACTGTTCATCATTTACATTTTAAGAGTTTCTCTCTTTATGCCCCGTTGATATAGATCCGAAACTATTCCCAGCATACTAATGAGTCTAATCAAGCTAATCTGGCGGCGACTTCAATTAGGCGCGATTTCCGTGATTTTTATTGAAATTAGCTTCCAGCTGTCATAACGAAGTACAAGAAATCGATTAAATGCCCCGCCAGTGAAAGTTGTACGCATTTTTCACGTACAGAAGTAAAAAAAAATAGTAAAATGGAAAAAAAAAATGTTTATCCAAAAACAAGTGGGTTTTTGAAAGCTCTCGTATGTTTATGTCCCCCAAAGAAATAATTAAACCAGCCCTCTCACTTGCCATGTGTCTGGGGAATTCTCACATGGAACCATTTTACCTACTCATCTGATCTAATGACATTTTCTTCTTCTTTCGTCAATTTGTCCACTCAGCAGCAATTGGTTCGACCCTCGATATGACCAACAGCAATAAAACCTGTCCCCAGGGGCATCGAAGAGTGAGGAATGCATCTTGACAAAGCTAGAAATGAAAACAAGAAAGATTCGGATGAATATTAAGGAACCACATCATCATCATCGCAGCAGCAGTAAACATGATTCGTCCTTCGTCCTTCAGCTATTATTTATGGGTTCGGTCCACTGGCGGTGGTGGTGCTGAGTACAGTGACCTGTATGCTCTGGGCATGCGAAAGTGCGATGGCATTTTTATGATCGATCGAATTCCCAATTCGACCTTCTCCACCCTTAACTGAGACCGGTCCTCCGTTAACCGATTCGACTCCTTTTCGGCTTTTATGCACTGTTTTATGTGATTCGCTTTTATTATTTAGAGAAACTATTATCCTTCCTTTGACCTTTTGGCTCAAGGGATTCTACTGGCACTTGCCACTTGCCATTTGGCACTTGGAAATAGCATGCATGAAACATTGAGGTATAGTAGATTCTGCGAACTGACTTGCTATTGAACTTCGTACAGGTACTCGTAAGCTATCCGCACTCGCATTGTGCATTTAAGTCATGTATCTACACGCACCTTGAACAGTTAGCCATCAATTGTTAATGGACGGCTAATGCCTGTAAGCAACAAAAAATTAATATCTTCTCAAAACAAATAATTTTTTTTCTTAGTCTAGGTTTCCGAAAGCAAAATGGCGTCTGAAAGTCATAGAAATGGATACTTACGTATTCCACACGGGTATGGAATGCTGTTTGAGGAGAAGACGTTCTCTGAAATACAAATAATGCCCATGGATGGAAGGCAACGTAGTTTGGAGCAGCTGTGCGGAGGTGGATTTGGGTGGGTAGGTACGTAAAGGGTACCTGTACACACAGACTGTAAGTATATTATGTGATGAGTTCTCTGGAATTGCTGCTGCGTAAAATTTAAAATTAAACAAAAAGAGATAAACAGACGTATGTACGTTTACGTACGTAATACAAAAAAAAAGGAAATTAAAATTGATTTCACTTTGCCCATACTAAGTTTGTCAGGCGGCGGCAGCAGTCAGGCATTATTGTGTTGAGGGAAGTAGGTATTGTATGTATTCCAGTATTGAGTATCAACTGCTTGCTGATCAAAATTCAACGGTCGATTGGTGTGTATAATTCGATTTGCATATGTAGGCCTTAGTCCCATTTTTCGATGATTTTTGGTTTTCGTTTATTAATGCATAATGCATGTTGGGAAGATCGTTCTTTGAACACATAAATTCTGATACATATGTACATACATAGTTAACAGAAGAACCGCACACGACGTACATTGCTTGGATATTCTCCAAAAGCGAAGTTACACAGTTGCATACATATTATATTACAAGCACAGTGTTTTGTTGTACACTAGCTTATAGGATCTAAGGTCATCTTTTATGTGCCTAAGTTTACTGCAGGTGTCAACTGACCGCGGAAACGTCTTTTTGATCGTCCTGCAATATTATATTAAATATTTATAAATTGTGAGGATAAATTGCTAGGACTAAATGGAACAATGAAGAAGTATTGGAACAAAAGTATTGAAAGGAACAATGAACGTCTGACGTTATATCGTTATATCCAAATGAAAATATTTTTTTATAGGCGGATGTTGGTCAGACGTTCAGGAGAAGTACGGCCGTGAAGAAAACTTGGACGTTGTCTAGGATTCGAAAATCGATTGCTGTCCTTGACTCAATAACCACTAAAATTTGGCAACCTAATCCAGACACGTCATCAATATTGACATACATAAGTTCTTGATTCACAAATGTTTAACCTGCAGCCTTTAAGGAGGCAGTCCTGAATAAGAACTAATGGCGATTGTTTCGAGAGAAAGAGATTTTAGTAAAACGGAACCAGGGACGCAAAAAATGAGAAGAAAAATTAAAAAAATATGAGGAATACTGTAATTCATACAGCAAGACAGACGTCTCTGGAGCATTCTGGGTGAGGTTCACCCGGTTAGTTACTGTAAAGTTCCAAAGGCTTCCTTTTGGATGAGGGTTATTATAATGAAGAAGTTATCTTAAATAAATGTTTTTTTTTTAAAAGAGCTTTGTAATTATTAATAAGCAGATTCGTGGAAAAACCGGTCTTCCAGAAAAACAAGCTGCATATCCCCTTCTTTCATAAACGTGGATTGTTTAGACTAGGGTTCCTACTAGGGCTGCTGAATATGCTCAGCGACGACAAAATGGGTATTTTCTTCAAGAATACACACATGATACCTATTGTAATCTTTATTAGAGGTAAATTCGAAGAAACAACCTCTCCAGAGGCACTAATTGATGGTGACTGCTGCCAAAATTGAACTTAAATCACAACTTTAAAATAGCATTCTTAGACCGTAATAACTGAGATCAGAATAAATCGGATGCTTATGTATTGTACACAGATGAATCGAAAACTACAGCTGGGGTCGGAAGAACACGGTGTTATTACAGAAATCCTTACATCCGTATGAAAGATGTACATATGGATTTCCGTATTACAAGCGAAAGTATTTCTAAGTAACCTATGCTTCAGAGTATAAATATGCAGATTTGTAACCAATAAGAAGATTTATATTCCCTCTTATGGTTCTACTAGTCATCAAGACTTATGAAATAATATACAAGCTAGTACAGCATTGTCTACTACTGCTATATTGCTAGGCAGTGCAAAAAGAATTAACCTCATTTGGGTGCCAAGACACATCTGTTACGTCTACAATAACCACTCAGTAGCCATGTATAAAAATACCCAATAGACACTGGACACTGAAGGTAACAGAAAAACAAAAACCAACAGTGCATAGGTATATAACGCTATGAGAATAACATCTGACAACGTAAATAGACTGTAGACTTAATTAGTATGTAGACTAATAAACTATTACCTATCCTTTGTGGATTTCACAGGAAAGATTTAGATACCCTAAACTACTTAACACTTAACACTTAACACTTAACACTTAACACTTAACACTACTTACTATTTTACTATTAGTTTCTTCTTTTAATTGCATTACCTTCTACCTACTCCTACATAGGGTATTTAATCTCATAATGTTCGCTATCTGCTTCAAGAATAATTCCCGGAAGCGATATTTCTAAACCAAGAAAGAGATCCAAAAAGTTTTGGCGTTTTGGAGTAACTACTATTATTTATAGGCAAGCTATATGGCTGGACGCCTACTCAAATGCAAGGATTTCGAGCAAGAGTGGATAATCCTTAATGGGATTTTTACATACAGTCAGTCACGAAAGCCTTTGGTCTTTTTCTTGTTTTCTTTGAATATGTGAGGATATGATTTGTTTTGTTTTGAATCATGTTTTTAAACAATAATAATGTTATCTAATAAAACAAAAAACTGAGATTTTGTCTATAAA
Source organism: Xylota sylvarum (assembly GCA_905220385.1). Classification (NCBI taxonomy): domain Eukaryota; kingdom Metazoa; phylum Arthropoda; class Insecta; order Diptera; family Syrphidae; genus Xylota; species Xylota sylvarum. The sequence goes on from LR999959.1 coordinate 42,286,806, forward strand.
TGAGGATTTAGCACTTTTCAGGGCTGTATGTAGACTTTCGAGACTATTGAATTAAGAGGATACTTCAATCATAATCCTCGTGGTATTCTAATTTAACAAAAGATTAGTTACTTACTTAGGAGGCGCTAGAGTTCGGAGTGAATCTGGGCCTCAACCAATAAGCTTATCCAGTTAGCCCGGTCCTCAGATAGCTGCCTCCAGTTGCGCACTCCAAGTTGGTTGAGGTCCTCTTCTATGTAGTTGTGCGCGCCACCTAAGGCGAGGTCTTCCTCTACTACGGTGTTCCTCCGGCCTTGATTCAAAATCTCTGCGGGCCGGAGCGCTGAACGACTAATGCGCAGTTTTTTGACTATGTTGCTCTACAGCTCGTAGAGTTCGTCATTAAATCTCCTCCTCCAAAGCCGATCAACGCAAACGGGACCGAAGAATCTTTTTCTCGAAGAGACCGAGGATCGTCGCTTTAGATAGAGTCCAAGCTTTAGCGGAATAAAGCAGGACTGAGATGATCAAGGTCTTGTATAGAATTTCCTTAGCTGTTCGCGATATGGCATTAGCCCAAAGAAACAGGGATTGACCATAGTTATTCTTCATTTGATTTCTCCTGAGGTGGTGTTTTCAGAATTGATAGCAGAGCTAAGGCAGACAAGGTCCCTTACTACATAGGTGTCGATTGTGACGTTCTGTGCAATTCGTCGATGTTCTGTGCCCGTTCTTGTTGACAGCATATACTTAGTTTAGCCCTCGTTTACCGCTATAGACATGGCTCTGTATAGCTCGTCTCTATAAATGATGTCATATGCTGCCTTGAAATCGATAAAAACATTATGGGTATCGATTTGAACTTCTTGGGTTTTATCCAGGATCTGTCGAAATGTGAAAATTTGATCGATTGCAGACTTTCCTGGCCTGAAGCCACACTGATAGGGGTCAATCAGATTGTGGACGAAGAGTTTCAGACGTTCACACAATATGACAGATAAAATCTAGTATGCAATGTTGAGGATACTGATACCTCTGTAGTTGACGCTGACGATGCTGAGATTCCATTCATCAGACATACACTCCCCTGACAAAATCTTAAAAATAAGTTGGTATATGCTCTCTTCCAGATCATTTCCAGCTGCTTTGACCACCTCGGCTAATAAGTCGTCAGGTCCAGCAGCCTTGTTGGTTTTGAGCTTAGATATTACTATCCTCACCGTCAGGTGGACGGAAAGATCATCGACTAGATTCTGTCTGACAGCGCGATGTTGGTCTTCGTCGCCGTTATACAGTATGCAGAAGAAGTTTTTCAATATTCTCAGCACCGACTGTGACTCTAATACGAGTTTTCCTTCTTCATCACTACAGGCTTCTGCACGGGTCTTGTTGCCTTGGCATGTTCTTTTTACTTTTTTGGTAAAACTTCAGTTCATTATTTCTGGAGCAAAAACTCTTAATATTTTCGATCGGGCGCTTCTCGGGCTTTTTTTCTTCTTTTGACGAAGCCGATGTTCTTTCGTTGAGAGATTTCGGGATACTCGTTCGGCGAAAATTCTGGCGAAGGTGTGACCAATCTATTGCTACTTGCTCTTCGGTTGTTCGTTGGAGATGCGATTCGGCCAAAGAACCTTAAGATGTTACGTAGACATTTATTTACGAAGGTTTGCCAATGTTGGTAACGTTTTAAGTACTACACCCGTATAGTAGTACCGGTTCTACATTAGATCTGTAACAGTCTCGACTTGGTTTTGGTGCTAAGAACATTGTTTTTCCAAATTTTTGGTAGCATATCAAACGCAGCTTTAGCTTTCCCAATTCTGCTGCCCACATCGAGTTTGGTGCCACCGTCAGTCGAAACAATGCTTCCTAAATATAGTACCTTTTCGATTCTCCCAACCTATTGTTCGGTAATGTTGATCGTCGGAGTTTGAAGTGCTCAAGGCACTTCTTTCTTCCACATTTACATATATTAAGCCCTACTTTGTTTGCACAACTCTGGAGTAACTCTGCCGATGTAGTTGGCGCCTCTTGAAAAAAGCTCGGTAGGGATACCATCAATGTTTACCGCTTTATTTCTTTTGAAGGATCTTATAGCGGCTACTTTCTCTGTGTTGCTGGGAGGTCCGATTCGAATTCGGGAATTAGTTGCTGCGGCTCGTTGGAACTCGAGCTGATGCTCACTGATAGCAGACTGCCATCTAAACCTTTTACTCCGACCACCAGTAAATTTCTTTGTTGCCTATTTTTGTGTTGCTGTAGATGGCGCTCCCTGCTAGCTGCTTTTTAAATCTGAGCGGGTACTGTTGACGGATGCAGTACGAGGACTTATAGTGGCTTACATAAGATAATGGTCCCGCGACATTCAGATATCGGTTCTACATTTGTTTCGGACAACTAGGATGCAATTTCTGAAATATCGCAAAACGGTCGATTTTGTTTAACGTTCGCTACCTGTCAGTGTGAAGTAATAAGTTTACTCATTTTAATAAAAAATATTTTTTTACAAAATATATCTTTTGAAGCACAACAATTAACGAACGAAAAAAAAAAGAAATAAATTTGGTGGCTTGCCACAACAATCTGTGTCTGGATCACTGCTGTAGTATGATTATTATGTATGCGTCATACGGCTTTTCAAATTAAGATACATCAAGGTAGAAAATTGCGCTGAAACTGTTGGCTTAGGTAGGACACCAATCCGATACAAAAATTGTTTATTTTACCAATTTTGATAAGCTGCAGAATGAAGGTAGAAACCGATGTGATAATGTAATATTTCACAACCTAGATAAAACACACAACCTAGGTGTATAAGCACTTAATTTTAAAAGTAAAAAATGTATTGTAAAAGTACTAGATAGCATCAATTTGAATCATATCTTTACATGACTCATAATTGTTAAGGGCAACCCCATATTTATCTGATAATCCATACAGAAACAAAAATCGATAATCTACAGTAAACAAAGAAAAAAAAAACTAAGAAAAAACTGAAAATATTTCTTTCTCCCTTTAAGAACCAAAACCAAAAAAGTTTAAGACTTTAAGTCTTAGTTTATTTGTAAGCATCCGCATCGTTACCAAAGTTGTATCTGTGTACACCGACCGTAGTGATGATGTATTAAAGGAAAAAGGTATAATTCGGTATTCCCGTCACGTTCTCATAGTGCACAGCTCCGAAATGTGTTTGCGTCTATGAAAACGCGGGACACGGGATGTGTATATGAGAATGTATGTAACTTATATCTCTCTTCTTTTTTTTTTTGTACTTTGAAGCTAAATCTCATTTTATTCCAAGCCGTCGTGTAGCGCTACACAGCATAACAATATCGCACCTGTACAACCATCGGAGGTACTCCGTTCGGATGAGATTTTGGGTACTTTACTCTGAAAAAATAAAAAATTTAAAAAGATTAATAATTTACAACTTTACTTTTTTGTTTAAAGATGTGTGCTGCAAGCGTTAGTATGAAGCTAAAATGCAAAGACTAACGAAATGTTAAAGCCTGTCGACAATACAAAGGTTGTGTTGAATAAGAAAGTTTATTTGTACTTTATTGTACTTTGTCCCTGCACTCACTGTGACTCAAAAAATATAAATTTATTTTAAATACATACATTCGTAAATATACATATGTATGTATGCACATACATATGAATTTAGGTACATACGCATGTAAAATTAAGAACTTTAATCAATTTCGTTTGTCATACAGGCTCAACTCATCGTTGGCGTTGAGACACTACTAGTTTTTGATAAATTGATAAAATTGACTTTTTTTGAAATATTGGACACTTTTTTGACAAGCTACAAAACTATTAAAAATGCTAATTGAACCATGTTTGGTTCTTGGTACGAGAAAGTAGTAGGCGAAAAATGGAAGCTATTTTGCATGATTGGTGGCAATTTTAAAATGTCATTTAGTCGGCTACATCATGTGCCGACCCGCACCTTGAATAAAGGCTTATTTAAGGCAGCCGTGGTAGAGATTGAGCTTTAATAAACTTAGATACATGGATAAATAGGAAGTATGGGGAGCTAAATGTTTATTACACTGAAATCCTAGCAAGCCAAAAGCAATAGAAGATGAAAAGGACGTCAAGTTTCTGCACTGCCCGCGGTTGATGGTCGGTGCCTTCTGATAGAAAACTGTATAAAGATCTAGGGTTAGAAAACATTGCTTAACTACTGATGAGCTTGAGAATAGATACCATGTAGTTAATGACCATTTTGGAACCATGTACAAATGCCATAACCAGTGACAAATTAAAACGAAGTTTACTTGATGCTTGCAGATATTAGTAGTTAGTTTAGTAAAGTTAAGCTGATCCGAGCAAAGGGAGGACAAAGGAAATGATACGAGTTAACGTCGCCCTCTCCACAAGCTGCGCACTCTTGAGCCTAACACACTAAGATGCTGGGCAAAGAATACCACTGATTTCTTATAGACGTTCGGGAGCATACGTTTAGTCTGCCTGCATTCTGGAGATCCGTGCCACAAAAAATTATGTTCATATGAAACCCAATCGCCAATGGAGGTCCTGACCGAGGACGCGGCAAGACCCAACGCAGGTTCATTCTCTGAGCCTTGCTTAGCAATCTCATCATTTGATCTCATTTTCAGCCATCCCAGTGCGACTTGGGACCCAGACAAGAGTCACAAAGTTCAGCCGAATTCAAAGAGTTCTTGCATTCTCGAACTATTTTGGAACGCGTTACAGGATTCATCAAGGATCATTCATCAGATACTCCGACCCCGCCACCTTTTCTTAACAATATTGTTGGCAGCCATTAGGATAGCATAGATCTCCGCTTGAAAAACAGAGGCATACTTCCCTAACGAGTAGTGAAATCCAGTGCTGTCGGCCTTGACTAGATTTGGAGCACACGTGAAGATTCGACTACAATCCAGTTTAGACCCATACTCTGGCCGAAGCCAGAGTCTCGTTCTGAGTTTAGGACAGGTTTGTCTAGCTCTTCTCTAAAGAGTGCCCAGTTAGTTTTCGAGGCTTCCTCCTCTTCTAGCTATGATCCGACAGATACACTTGCGGGAGAACTATCCAGTTTGTCTTCGAGTTGAAGTACCGGTTAGATAACGTCAAATCAATCACCTCCTTTCTTTTTTACGGAACAAAGGTTGACTGAAAACCAACATTGTTAATGACCATATCAGATGATAGTTAAAAATCTAGGAAATGGTTTCCTTCTACAATGAATTTGTTGTTCCCACCGAACTTATTCTGTGCATTAGCATTGCAACATACGAGCAATCCCATATCCCGAGAGTCACAATACTGTATGAGTTCGACAACGAGCTTCGGTGGCGTTCGTTTCGTAGCTTATGCCTGCAGGAACCAAATCTTGGACTTGCACTACGTAGAGTCTACTACTATTAATCTGAGTAAAACTCTGACAAGAAACAGAAGAACGCGCATTTTTCGCACACACTCTTCTGTGTGTGGTTTTTCCTGCCTCAAGCAATTTCTACCCACTGTTACTGGAACCATTTGAGGTTACAACCCCCGCTTCAATCAGACTTTGAGCCCAGATAACACCACCTGCAGAGGAGTTTTTCCGTCCAGAGCACAGCATGAATCTTGATGCTTTCGTCTTACCCTGTTCGAGCTGATAGATGTGGAGAGGAGGCAGCGCTGGATCCAAGAGGTTGGACAATCTCGGCCCACAGCACCTTCTACTGACTTGATCTTTTTCCCTGCTGCCGCTAAAAGAGTGCTGCTATGAACGCTTGCGCCTTCAACTGGTTCTACAGCATCCTTGTACCGCGCAATCTCCGCCGTAAAAAGTGCGATGAAGTCGAGAAACTACTTCGCATATTTTTTTCTTAAAAGAATACTTCATTTTCCAGCTAACGTTCCGAACTGTTCATGGAGACAGAACTATCACCATTGTTTACTTCTACTCCCAGCGGGCCAACCGTCTAATGAGACTTATATTACCGCATGTTTCCTCTAAAACTTTATTATTTAAAAAATTGGACTCTTTTGGCAAGGAAGTACAGCACAGATTTAAATGCAGCGAAGGACAATATGAACAGGTGGTTAAGAAACAAACTGAATCGTCCTTGCACAGACAACCTTACAACAAATTGAATTGACTTGGTGGAGAAGAATTACAGGGAAGTACATAGCTAATTATAGAGCCAAAATAAAACCCAAAGAATTTTCACCGTTTCTTGAATTAATTCACTATTAAATATTTCTAAAGTGTCTTCCCAACGCAATAGTTTAACAGAAATGTAAGTTGATGTGAATGTGAATGAATATAACAGAGAGTATGTTGGATTCATTAAGTCTACTATGTCATTCTACTATGACTTCGCCCCTTCAAAACAAAGGAAATGATGTGACGATATTTATTGCAACCAAGAAAATAAAATAAAGAACAAAAACGATGATTCAAAGAAACAATTAAAGTACAACAGAAGCTTTTTTGCCACCGCTTCCACAAAACTTTGCCAGCGAAGTAACCCAACCCTCTACATTTATCAAAACCGCAGCTTTAAATCACCCACTCAAATGATCATAACCTGTTCTGGCTTGTCTACATCGATTTGCATGTCGGGCCAGCACCTGCACTGTTCCCATAGTTCTTGACTAATTGGGACCAGACGACTGTGGAACCAATTTCTGACCTACAGACATTTCTTTTGGAGCCAAAAGACACCGCTTCCAGCTTCCATTTTTCGTGTTAAAGAAATAAATAAACAGTGTAACTGCCGCACGATACAACCTCAGATTAACAGCGGTGGACACGAAAGTTATGGAAGCTGCATCGCGCCGACGACGATGTCTTATCGCACCTTCATGATCACACTTACTTATCCGTGCCAGTGGCGGTGACAAAGCCAAGCAAAAAAGAATACAAGTAGACAAATTGTTTACGATGACGAGAGACAGAGCTTTATAAGATTCCAGTATAGCATGATGGTTTGCGACAAAAATTTAACCTGAGCTGCTGCTGTGCTGAAGCTACAGTGTTACGCTTCTTCTTTTCTAATAGCATGTGTGCGACATCAACGTGACATCCTCTGCCCGAGGAGATTCAAAATTTCAGATAAGAAGAATTTTATTAGGGGTTTTCTATTAGCCGCCACCCGGGTGTAATTCCATTATGCTAAATGGGTCCCTTTAAACCTATTAAATGCGATTCACCTCGTCCCGTACTGGGATTCAAATTAAGGTTGCTTTGTTCCCCTCACACATATCTTCGTACGGGCGGGGGGTACTCTAATGATTTGCATCCTCCTCGAGTGTGTAGTGTACTTTTGCGAGAAACTTTTTCCCAAAATAGATTCAAATGTGAGTAGAGTATCTGGGAGCGGAACAAATCTTTCAATAGCTTTGCGGGTCGTATGAAGATTCCTTGGAGCGACTTAGGTAGCATGCAAACCGGTACAGACACTCCTTTGAAAATTACAACCATTAAAAGGACGATAATCATAATAATAATGGCAGTGTGCGGCGCCCAACTCGTACGAACGTTATCTGGTAGGAATTTACAACCCTTTACATTGGCAATTTACGACCATGCATCGGGGATGACGTCGTTTCGTACAGAGATGAGTATTATCTGCTGGGGAAAGTAGTGTTATCCACAACAAAGTTACTTGCAATTAAGACAGGACTTATTGCACTCCTTTGAGTAATTTTAATGACTCTTTCTCGGGATCATATGAAGATGTGGTATCGGTATCCCTGGCGAAATGAGTTTATGAGCATTCCTTGCGGTTATTTTAAAGACACTATAAATGGGGTTAAGAAACCACTGGTTGGTAGGTATGGGCTGAAGGTGTATACCCCGCTGGGAATAATAACAAAAAGGTAATTTGCTAATTACTTGGATCTTTGCGTAAATAAGTGAGAAGTTAGTGTTATTCGATGATTCACATAAAATGGATACTGAAACAATGAGTATATAAAGTGGTCTTAGATGAAGAAAAGATATTTAGCTGAGTATCTCCCAATTCTGATATGTATATGTATGTATATCTGAATTAATTATAAAGGTTAAAAGATAATCAACATCCTTGTCAACATCATAGAGTGGTAGCTGGAGACGATCTATCTATCACTAGGAGTATTGCGGATCGAGCAAGCGATGCTAAAATTGCATTTACCGCGTATATATCATCCTTGACCCTATGTAAACCCTTCATATGTACTTAGGTGGCGCTATAATCTGAGCATTAATCAACCGTCCCTAAAGTATTTATTTCGTTGCGAGACCCTCCACAGAAAATTCATCATGCATACAAGAGACTTGTGGTTGCCAGGGACACCTACATGTCCTGGGACTTACAGCGTAAGGTTTAATGCCCTGAAGTTTGTCGTGTACCTATCCATTTTCATATTTTTAAGCCTAGTTGGCCACTGTAAAATACAAGTATCATATCGTATCGTATTTTTCGCAGAATTTCCTAAAACCAATAATATGAAAAAACTAAGAGGTGTCTTGTCTAGCATTTTGTCTACGATTCTATTTTAAACGTGCCTGGAACGTATTTGATAAATAATTTCTTCAATCAATCAACATTTAAGTGAACATTTAAGTTGTAAACAATTCGAGCTTCGAAAAATGGAAGACAGATAAAGCTGCGCTAAGAAACTAGTAAACTGCTTTATTCGAAGGGTACACAATCCAAATTTAACAACAGTTGAATACAACTGGATATCATGAAGACCTCAGATCCACAAGGCCAATGCCAGTACTAATTGCGTTGAGTTGTATCCACTAATCAGAACACTCATTATCTGGGACAATTTCTGTTAAATAATCAGCTCATTACGATCTTATCCTACATAAATGTGAACAATAACATGTAGTTATCCAATTATGCTAATTGAACAATAATGTATTCAACTCGTAAGAGTGACTTTTAGTCCAACCACGGCTATTAAGTTCTGCATCGACATGGAGCTGAGTTACATTGGAAACTGTTTTATCCTAACTTTGCTGATATTCGAAGCAGACACCAAAGTGAGTCACTATATGAACATTGCAAGTGTAATAGAAATTTATTTACGCGAACTGTTTTTAGCGCAACTTTATGATTAAAATTAGTGATATTCAGTGTAGATCGCAGTCGCACATTGTTAATATCACATGTACAGAAACGAAATCTAATCGAGTGGCTGGCCTGAATATGTTCGTCCACCTTAATGAGGATGTGTACAAAATGCGTTATAATCTGGATGTCCTGTATTTGAATAAGAAGAATCAATGGGAAAGTTTTTTCAAGTTCAGTAATCTTGATGTTTGTGAATTCTTATCTGCAAAATTCACAGTTCCAGTTTTGCTGATCGCTCGTAATTTAATGAGGAAATTTAGTAATTTTCCCGAAGAATGTCCCATTAAAAAAGACACATTTTATTACATACAAAGGATGAAATTCGATCCCGAACAGTTTCCGCCATATTTTCCAGAAGGACAGTTTTCAGCTACTGGAGTATTATTTAATGACAAACATGTGTTTTTGGACTACACAATAGGAATACAGATAATATCTAAGTCAAATCGAAAGGTTCATATGAACGATTCCAATAAAGTATAAATAAAAAGGAAGATTTATTAAGAAATGTATTATACTAACATGAATTCGAGTATAAAACAATTCCATATTTTACGTTTTTTTTGTGAATAAAGGAAGTCAAATTTTTAAGGAAAGGAGTTAGATAGTGAAAGCAAGCATTAACATTTTATTTATGTCGTTTTTTTTTCTTAGTGTTTTCATTCAAAGTGCTAAAAAGTGAATCCAATGAAAAATGGAACAAAGAAAAATAATCTTTTATCATAACATGACTGATAATGGAAGGCTTGGTGTTTAACTTGTTTAAGGCATTTGGGAAGGAAAGGGCAATTGGCAAACTTTAAAACCTGCATACCTATGTAAGGTATTTCGTTGTCAATTTTTGGGAGTTACTATAATGTGCATGGACTTGGGGCCCAGCTGAAATTAATTTTCTAGATTATGTCAGATAGATAAAGTCTCTTTAGATCATCGTTTGATATTAATAAATTGTTTTACATATGCAGCTTGGGATTTCTTCCGAAATTCGACATAAGAGCTTTCCAACGTATTCCTAGAGCTTAAACTCTTTTTTTAAATGACTAATTGGAAAGTCACAAAATGGTTGAGTCAGTGAATCTGACATGTAATCTAGCTAATTTAAGGACCCAGAAAAATGTGCGTTTGTTGCGGATAGCAAGCTGCTGACAGGCAGTTCCAAACCAAATCAGATTCAAATTTGAATGAAGACCATTTCAGGGTGCTTGTGCTTGGCTATCTGAAAAAATATTTGTATGAAATGTTTGGAGATTGTTTTCTTAGGCTTTGTCTTTGGTGCATGATTCGATATCATAAGCCTCTGATTGGAAGTTGATAATAGTACATCTCACTGCTACAGTAGCTTTGAAGTTTATTTTATTTATTTTTGTTTTATTTAGTTCGGTCCTTAGGTGACTGCCTGCAATTGCGCAGTCCAAAGGTAAGGTCCCCTTCTACTTATGCGCGCCACCTGTGCGTGTTTCTCTATTGTGGAGTCCTACCGGGTTTGATTTGAAGACTTCATGGGCCGTTCTACATGTCCTCTATCCGCTTTACATGCCATGGCACTCTCAAACGACTGATGCGCAGTTTTTGACTAGATCGATGTCACTGTACTCGTATAGTTCGTCGTTGAATCTCCTCCAAAACCGGTCAACAAAAACGGGACTGTATATTTTACGAAGAATTTTTTTTTTCGAAACGATTGAGGATTTCAATAAAGTCCATGCTTCAGCGGCATAAAGGAGGACTGAGGTGATCAAGGTCTTATATAAAATCTCCTCAGTTGCCTTCACAGCCCAAAGAAAAAGGGATTGGCAAGAGTTATTCTTCGTTTAATTTCTGCTGATATGTTTTTATCAGAATTATAGCAGAGCCGAGATAGACAAAGTCATTAATCGTCGATGTTGTGTGTCCCTTTTTGTCGACAGCATATATTTACTTGGTTTTGCCCTCATTTACCGCTAGCTCATTTTGGTAGCTTCCGATTGAATAGTATCGAACGCACTAGTGACAGCCCGATGTGTTCTGTCAATAATGTCAATATCATCGTCATACTGTAGTAGTTGACAGACTTTTGAAAGATTGTGCCTTTTGAAAGATTGAGTTTTGCACAATCCTTTCAAGTATAATGTTGGAAAAATCACATGAGTGCGTCACCTTGTCTAAATCCCTTTTTGACATTAAAGGTCTCAGGATCTCTTGTATTTCTTCATTGTTGTGGCTGCAACAAGGCAGTAATCCGAGTTCGCTGCTCGGAAGGTTCGGACAGCCAGAACACTGGAGGCATGCCTTGTGTCGATCGCAATGTGATCAATTTAGTTGACCGTTTCATGATCAGGAGACCGCCATGTCCCCTTGTGAATATTGAGATGAGGAAATCGTGTGATTGCAGTAGTGATGTTTCCCCGCCGTAAAGCCTAAGTCTGTTGTCAGACGTGGTGTCGTGTAGGATGTCCTTCTTTCCTATCTTGGCGGTTAAATCGTTGAAACACTATTTTGACGTCATACAGTACTGTGCGAATTAATGTGAACACATAATAATTATCACAGTTTTAAAGATGTTCTGGGGCTGCTTTCGTATAAAGGTACCGGATCCCTTGTGTCGATCGAAGGCATGATGAACTCTCACAAATATAGAGACTTGCTAGAACAGAGATTAGAAGCTGAACTAAGAAAAGTTGATGACAATGGTCAAGCAATTTTTCAACAAGATTCGGCTCCGTGTTTTCAACGACAACAAGATATCATGCCTTGAATGGCCAGGAAATTCACCGGATCTTAATCCTGTTGAAAATCTGTGGGCTATTGTAAAAGCTAGACTTCGCAAAATAGATTGCACAACAAAAACAAAACTGATTGAGGCTGTAATCCAGATATGGTTTCGAGACCAGCAAATATCAGAAAACTGTAAAAAAAAACTTATTGATTCTATGCCAAAATGTATTGAAAAATGAATAAAAGCCAAGGGAGGACATATTTCCTATTAAAACAATTTAAATCGTATTCTTTTTTCTTTTCTCTACGTCTATAACTAATAAATGTGGTTTTTTTCAAATTAACACTTGTGTTCACATTAATTCGCACAATACTATATATTCTTTGGCGGTGTGGTCCTTGTCCTCTGTGGGGCATCACTCTCTTCCATCCTCAATGGCAACGAAGATCGTACTCCTATGAAAAAGGTAAATGGATACGCAAAATCATATCCAACATCGATGTGTGGATAAATCGATAAAATGGAAAACTAAACATTTACTTCATACCGAACGTTAACAGGTTAGGGATGCTTTAATGGGGCATATTTACATAGGTCGGTACTGTCGGAGACGACTGTGATACCTTGTACTCAAGCTGCATAGTGAAAACGAATAACATATAATTTTAATTTGAAGACTAGTTTCATCTCTCCTGGGATGCTCTCATACTTAGGTGCCTATCTTCCAGCTTGATTTCTTTGACTGAAGCTCGGGGTTCCTGAATTTTGGTATCGCAGGTCCTTTGTAGTTCGCTAGTCAAGATATGCGCTGCTACTATTTCCGCAATTATACACACAGTCTCGTCCGACACCGTTTGAAAAGCACAGCATATTCTCAGGGCACATAGTCTGTTGACTACGTTTATCCTTCTTGCGCAAGATTTTAATGTCATTGTTTTGGCCCTTAAGGGTGTCGCATACATAAGGATGGACTACACCGTTCTTGACAGAATTAGTCTCCTTTGTTAACTGGGTCCTCCAATGTACGTCAGCTTTCAAGCTGCTCCTTATAAGTGAGCCTCGTGTCGATCATCACACCTAGGTATCTGATAACCGGTTTTGATGTTATGTTATGATCGCCTTCTTAGTGGTGATTGTCTCTCTTTTCTTGCGACTGCTTACCAGTACTGCCTCTGTTTTACGTTCAGCGTTCGGTCATTGGACGACCTAAACCATTTCACTATGAGTCCCCAATTTCCAGAGTTGAACGCATTTGAACGTCCAATGTTATTACGGCACCATATTTCTTTGCACCTCCTCTCCACTTCCTGGCCTGAATAACTACTTCCAAGACTGTAATTACTCTTCGTGTTTGCGTCTACTGTAAAAAGAGCTTCTACATTGATGAAGTCCCCTGACTTCATCAATTGCCACTTCCAATCGATCGCATATGATTCGGCAGCAGCACTAGACATTGTTTTTCCATTGGTCTAAACACTTCTTGTAAAGTTACACAAATGGTTGTGTATTCGTTTTAATGACTTAACTTAAGGGTTCGATATCCCATCCAACCTAGGTGATCTAATATCAACTACTCGTCTGCATATATCCAGGAGTTCTCTTTGCACGATAGTTGGGATGTAATGTACTTCCTGAGGTGGCATACCTATAGGGCAAGTATTGTTTTCGTGAAAAATTTCGAACTCGAGATTTTAATCAAACTTGGCATTACTATGATGGAGAAATCCAAAAAAGTGGGTCCGCCAATTCCGTCTGTCTGTCTGTCTGTCGGTCTGTCTGTCTGTAGATTCAACTGCAGCCTAAACGGTTGAAAGGATTTGCTTCAAACTTCATATCTGGGGTCTGTGGAATGATCCATAGAGGTGAAATTGGAATTTTCATTCTATCCTCAAAATTAGGGGTACTTTACTTAAGGCCGATTTCACTAAAAATGAATTTACTCGAAAACGGTTCTAACGATTTTGATAAAATTTCAATGTGAGTTAGTTTAGGCATATGTTATTAGATGGCATACAACGTTTTGCGCGAAAAATGCGTATAACGGTAATTTTAGAAATTGGCTGTTTCTCGTCTACTTCTGCGAATGGGCTTGAAATCAATATCAGAGGTGGGTATGATAAATGCATAACTTGAATTTCAGTGCATATATGATTGTATAACTTATATATTGAGGTGCAAGTACGTACGACCCAGTCGTGTACTTTTTCCATTTCCATAAAGAGAAAGCATGAAGGTGAGGGTCCCCTAGTGCCTTTAAATTTTGCCATGACTGCCTTGTAGCTTTAGATCTGCTTGCTCACCAAATTCCAAAGCAATAGCTTTATTGCTTTTACTTACACGGACGTCTGGTTTCAGCTCTCGTCGCCTATCTTTGAATTGCACCTGTTGATCCTCATGGGAGATGAGACCTGGGGATCGCTGGAATACTCTTCTGGCTCCAAGGCACTTGCTGTGTAGTTCTACTATCTTTTGATTTCAACAGTATACTGGCAGCCGGCGATTTGTTGACGTCGGACAGAAGATGCGTCGTAAGCACTAGTTATTTGTTAGTCACCTCAGCAGCAATAGGGTTTGCTGTTTGTGGCATTATTTTTGATTTTCAAAAAATCAGGGCAAAAGTGTGCTCATCCATAGTTTTGTGGTGTTCATTGTCCCTTCGTTATAGGGTGGTTCTAGGTTGCTCTCCTTGGTTGTACTTCAAACAGGATGGCATGGTGATCGCTGTGGGTATATTAAATATTGAATCCCCACTTGGCGCCTTTCGATAGCTTTGAAATGCTGGATGCCAGAATGGTGTTGAACACTCAAGCTATTTTTATTTACTTTGCTTAACGAATGGCTGGCTGCTACCCTAACGCCCGCGCTGTGTATTAACATTAAAAGGGTAGTACTAAACTCAAGGGTTTAGTATTAACCATTTAGTAAATGCGCACAAATTATAAAAAAAAAAAAACTAAAAAGTTTGAATGGTGTACCTATATGTACATACTTCCCCTAATCGTAAATACGATAGATTTGAACAATAATCCCAGTTTTATAGTGAGGTAGAGTTAGAAGTGCTAGTGCTGGATAATTAGTTTCCGCATTTGGAAATAAAGAAAATTTTTCTTGTTTTCCCTTAATATTTATTTTTCATAACGTTGGTACAATGTCTGCAACTTCTGCTTATATTTCAATTCTTAATTTTCCTTCGTTGAATCTGTTAGTTCACAGCAATTGTAACATTTAAAAAGGACGTAGGCACTCAAGTGAAACAATAAATGCATTTTCACTTAAACCCTCGTACGCCACCCCTGCTGCAAGCGAATAAAATACAAGGCATACTGCCAATTTACACCCCAAAAAAGAACTAAACTACAATAAAAACAGAGCGTAGAACAGCAACCTTCACCGGAGACTTCATAAATTCCAATGTGACCTCGGCTTTATGAAAGATTAATGCAACGAGAGATTCCAGAAGTCATAAAGCAAAAACCCTCCAGCACAATGGCTGGAGAAAAACGAAAAGAAACCCTGAAAGCGAATCTAAGTTTATTGCACGACAGCGGGCGAAATAATTCAGGACGCATTAGAAGAATGGCACATAAATTGCGGACGGAATCACTCCAAGGAGATCTCCACCAAAGACCAAAATGCTTTATTACAATTCGGTGCTGAATAATGCACTAGGACGAGACAACTTAACCTACTCGTACCTTTATTTGTACGTACTCCTTGATGGGGGGGGGACCTTGATGGAGAGCACGTTCTTTATGGGCCGGATCACTCTCGGAAATTAGAAGTGACATAGCCTGGGCTTATGCATCGCCAATCAAGCGATGATTTCGCGATGTTTGTCGAAGAGTTTATGCAAATTTGCGGTTTGAATGCAAAAAATAAAAAATTCTTTGACATTCCGTCCGCCGCCACTCCCTAAGGCGAACATTAAAGTCCTCCCCTCTTCCACCAGAAGAATGCGCTTTTGTGCGAGGAAGTCACCCGCACCCTCTTTTCAGATTTATGGCAATCTGCCAATAATAAATTCACATATTACGCGAATTACCCTTTTTTTAGAAATATTGATTCAATTGTGGGCGCCTTGAGTGACATTTTTTATTCATAAGAATTTTCTTTTGGTTTTCCTCCTTTTATTTATTTTTGAAAGGAAAATCAAGTATCTGGGTGGGCGGGAGGATTACAAATGTGGTTATGGTTTTGGAATGCGATTTGTGGCGGCTGTGGACTGTTGGTTTGGGTGTTAATGGCAAAGGGAACGTATAAATCGCATTACTGGGACGTACGGTGGTGCTTTAAATTAAATATTTAAGAGCATTACGGGGCAGTTTGGGTGAATTTATGATCTGCAATTGGAGTGTTCTCAACGGTCTGGTAAAGAAGTAAATGGAGACTGTTAAAGCGAAAATGACCTCAAGGAACAGAGGATGATATTGGTCATGGTGATGTAAAATTCACATAAAATCCTGATGACTTTCCACCTACATATGTACATACATATGTATATGAACAACTAGTAACGGGGTTGATGCCCCGTTACTAGCTCTACGCCCAAAAGGAATGGGGAAAATATTGGTTTTCCAAATGAAGAACATGACAAGCGGGCGATCGCATGTAATCTTACCCTAGGTCCTATGTAAGGAAGTTTTACCAAAACAGGTAAATAAAACGTCTGAAGGGAACAAGCCGGGAAGAAGAAATCTATAGAAATGAAGAAAGAATTTTTTTTAAAAAAATCAAAGTTTTTGCTGAGAATATGAAAACATAGATCGAACAATTAAACCTGGACGATTATACCAAAACTTGATATGAATAATACTACTAGAACTGACTACTTACTGGACGAGCTATTCACCTATTTAGCTGAAGATAACTTGGCTGTTAGCATATGTATACCGTCTTTCAAGGTTTAGTCCAAGGTCCTATGGACCTCCAATACTGCGACAGGCTGTTGAAAAGGATTTGTTTACTGACTCCGGAAACCCCTTATAATAATCCGCATCAGGGCAAAATTCATCAGCATCAGCTTGATATGCGTTCACGCCCCCACAGAGGAAAGAAATGATGCTAGAAGAGTGTTTCTACGAGCTCTTCGCAGTTGCGATTCCTGGTCTTAAGCATTGAGTTAGCTACGTGGAAGCTGGGGAAGTTTAAAATAAAATATAAATATAAAATAATAAATTAAATAATTATGCACTGAACTTTTGGGATTCAATAACACTGTTTATTCAATCAAATAACGACACAAGTAAGCACCCGCACTCTTACTGCAATTTCCCTAGAAAGAGAAACATACGAAAGTACAAAAAAATAAAGTGCACGACTGTGTCGTACGAACTTGCACCTTATTCCTATAAGTTTGCAATCTTATAAGAACTGAAATTCAAGTCTGGTTTTTCTTGCACATGAAGCCTAATAAAATGGGCGTGGCATTTTGCATTTTCGATGGAATTGATAACATTGCACTGATGCTACGCATCTTTTTCTTTTGTAAAAATGCTCTCAAAAAGTGGGCGTGACCGTATGTGGCGTTGAGGTGAATTATAGAGAAATTCAAGGCATATTAATTTTGTTTTAACAAATTTTTTCGATTTCTAGTAACAATTTAAAAAAAAAACTTAAATTTTTGAAAAGTGGGTGTGGCAGTTTTAAAATTTTGACACGTCATATCTTTGCATTTGTCATACCAACCTCAGATATGAATTTTAAACCCAATTACTGAAGAAATAGCCGAGAAACAGTCACTTTCTAAAATTACCGTTATACGCATTTTTCGCGCAAAACGTGGTATGCCATTTAATAGGATATGCGCAAACTAACTCGCATATGAAATCTTATCAAAATCGTTAGAGCCGTTTTCGAAAAAATCCATTTTTAGTAAAATCGGCCTTAAGTAAAGTACCCTTAATTTTGAGGTTAGAATGAAAATTCCAAATTTCACCTCTAGGGATCATCCCACAGACCTCAGATATAAAGTTTGAAGTAAATCCGTCCAGCCGTTTAGGCTGCAGTCGAATATACAGACAGACAGCCAGACAGACAGACGGAATTGGCCGACCCACTTTTTTGGACTTCACTATTAGAGTAATGTCAAGTTTGATTAAAATCTCGAGTTCGAGACAAAATGTACCTGCTTGCTTACACATTGCACTCCACTTTCAAGTTGTATCGCATTTTTTTGCGCTAACGCTTCCGTTTATTTAACTGGGCTTTGCTTACGACTGGCAGTCAAACACTCTTATATCGATTGTAGGGAATTTGGTAGCGCAATTTTTTACGCTAAAGAATATTTCAAGGGAAACTTTTTGTATATGAGTATTGTGTTGTGTGTAGGAAAATATGATTTGTAAATAGGTAGTTTTTCTATTTAGTATGTCATTGATTATTGCAATTATTAATCTTTATAATTACTTTAACGTCGTCATTCGTTGTATTTTGCGTATAAAATGTATTTCAAACAATTTATTTATTTAAATTCTTGGTTTAGCCCCGCTAAACTAGCTAACTGAGAGGAATCGCCCCTGGCTCCTCGATGTAGTGAGGATAGCAATGGCCAGGTAAGTCCGCAACCGACCAAATATTCACACTACGGCAGATCCTAGAGAAAACCCAAGAATTACATTTTCATACTCACCGCCGTTTTATCGATTTTAAGGGCGGATATGACAGCCTTTATAGAGCCGAGCTATATAAAGCCACGTCTAGTTTTGGCATCCCTGCCTACGTCTATAGGAGAACGCTCGCTGCTTCATAAAAGTCGGAAACACTCCCGCGAACTCACAAGTCAACACCAGAGCCACACTTGTCCAAAACTGTGCTCCGCTATAAATTCTGACAATACTTGAAAATCGCTCTTTCTTTTGCCTAAGCAGGCAAGTGAGTAGCAAGGTCTTGTCAAGAAATACTAAGGAGACTCTGTACATATAAGACCCTCATCATCCCAGTCCTGCTGTATGCCGCAGAAGCATAGACGTTAACGAAGGCGGATGAAGATATCCTTGGTAGTTTTAATCGCGAAACTCTTCTGATGATCTTCGGTTCCGTTTGCGTTGACGAAATATGGAGGAGGAGATTCTGTGAGGTGTACACTGGCATCGACCTGGTCAAAAAAGTATGCATCAGTCATCGAAGATGGTTAGAACTTGTAGCGCAAATAGACACCAATGCTCCCGCCCGAAGAGTCTTCGAATTCAACCTCAGTAAAGGACTCTAATTTGGACTATGTGATAGGGAAGTATAATTTTCAAGTGAGTTACTATGCGAAATCTTAGGTTAAACTACAAAGCGTGTTCAAGCGTGATTAGAACAGTATTCTATTTACACGGGAACATTGATGGCAATATCTCTTTTAAAATGCTTCCATTAATATATCGATTGCAATTCTTCGAGATATAAATTCAGCTTAATTTTTTCCATAAATTAAAAATTTTTCGCTACAATTCAGATAACACGGGTACAACAGGAAGGAAATGGCCGGGGGTAGGTTGTTAGTTTATGGGCGCCTACGATCTTACAAAAAGGGAGATTTATGCTTTTCAGGGGAGCATGGGACCCATGTGTCTCAGATGCAGTGCATTAAAATCCTTCACAGAAACATAAAACTACACTACACTACACGCAGAACCTTTTTAATTACCATAGATAAGAGGAAGACTCCACAAAGCTCAAATCTTAATGTTGGACAACGGTTAACGATGACTATTTTGGTTTTGGTACAAAGCGGATGAAATAACAAGCTTTCTGGGTTTATTGATATAAAAAAAAAACAACTTTAACCTTTGAGTCAATGCGAGTATCGCACAGCGCTTAGTCAATACGTACATACCCAGGTATGCAACATTGCATTCCTTGTATTTAAAACTGTTGAATAAAGAATCTGAGAATGTAAAGATAATATAATTACCATTAAAATATAATGGAATAATTTATTTTAATGTTTATTTGAAGTTAGAAATCACAAAAAGTTTTGATATGTAGTAAGATCGCGACTGTGCTGAACACAGATTGGGTTGTTACAAACTTGGCATTCCTTCCTAGTTGGACATCTCTTGGACTTTGTATACCATATGCATTTTTGTTTATCCGACCAGTCTTATTAGACACTGTAAAGGTAAACTACAGAAGGTTAGGACCGGTAATTGTCTAGACAGTAAGGTACTACCATGATTGGCATGAACAGACAGGATGCATACCCGGGCATGCACGTATGGTTAGTGCGGTGTACGTATGAAAAACTTGTAATCTAGTAGATATTTATCTAATTTATATACCTAAAATTATTTGGAATTTATTGAGTTTCCATTTTTGAGAAGCTAATGGAAAATTTAGCCCGGTTGGTAATAATTATCCCCATGATTTTTGCATTTGAAAATGTATTGACACAAGGGTTAAGGACTTAAACAAAACTTTATAGTGTCTAGCTTCTTTTTAAATACACAAAACCATTGAAATAAAGTAAGACTAACGTATACCTTCCTGTTCCATATTTTCGAACACACATATCACTACCCCATATGGAACGAAAAAGTTTCGTACTTTCCAAACAATATTAGTATCCATTTCTACAATCGCATGTGCAAGCAATCACATTTTTATTTAAATTATTGGCACTTTAAAATTGGAACAAACCAAGACAAGCCTCCTGCATTTGTCACATGATGTTAACAACGATAAGTATCCGTGAAATTAGTCCCTATATGTGATATTATTGTTGTGTAAATTTGAACAATGCTACTCGTAGCCGTACTCGCGAGTTAAACTCCCCCGGTGACATTTGTTTCGAATGTGAACAATTTTTTATGGTTCCACCGTGATGGCATTAAAATTTGTAACGCATTTGTGGATGGAAGCGCAACATTCGTACTCGTATCTAGAATTTCAGATCGATACGGAGTTATGTGAATGTAAGCAATTTTAGCTATTTAGTATATTCGAAACTAAACCTACGAGGAATGCCTTTAAATACAATTTTTCCATTTTCACCGCAAACTTGCAGTCGACGAACATCTTTAATGCGAGTGCCGTGGCGTAAGCAATCCCATAAATGTGCTCGTTACCTATAATTATTTCGCCTTTATTATCGTCCTGCTGATTCTCGTAAGTCTGATGGTTCTACTTGAGCTGGGGGGTAAGAACGTGGAAGGGTGTCTTAATAGAAGTTTCTCCATTAAACATGAAACGAGCATTAGCTTTATTCTTTTATTGTCCTCTAAGGATATCTTCATTACCAGTTCATGAGTGGACGTTTTCTCTATTTCATGCGCGGTAAACACACATTCGCTAGTCCTGCAACACATAAGGAGGTGATTTGATTGCTAATGTGATGGCATTTCATTTTCCTTATCCTGCAGAAGGATGTGTGTCTAATACAGTGCAATGTCTTCCCGTTGCGTTGGTCGTACAGATGAAATTCTCCAAACATTTTTCTTCACTCCTCAATGCGATACACAAATAGAACCAATATCGGGTAGTGTTGTCTTATCGATTGTTTTGGATTATCCTTACGGTCGATTCTATCGTTTAGGGACACTTACAACTCACATTACAGTTTCCCGTGTTTTCAATTTCAAATGCGAATATCGAATAGCATAAAATAACCATCACCGAGAAGGTGTTTGTTTCGGTGCAATCCACATTGGTTTGGGTAAGTTGTTGGAGGATTCCTGTTTATTGAACTATGGTAATGTTATTACATTCTTGGGTGAAATTTGGTTCAGATGCTGTTTCTAGTGTTTGTATTGCAGATTTTTGTAGAAAAATACTTTTGTTGTAATTTTTTTTCAGCACGAGCATACTTGATGACTGGAATACCAGTTCAACAAGCATGGTGCATGGTCATGGATTGTTTCTAATAAGCAATGTGAACACTTAACAAAGACCTGCCCACTTGATTCAAGACATATCTTAATCAAAGCGGACTTTGAATAATAATGGATAGACTATGATTTCAGCATATGAACATGGAACAAGACTCATGTTTACAGTCCTCAAACAAAAAGCTTACAGAAATATTAACTTGAAGCTACTAAAATATCATAGTTTAGTATTCTATATAACGTATTTAGGAAAATAACGAAACTTACATAGGCATTAGTAACAAAAAATAACTTTTTATAGCATTTATTTTATAGTGCCTATTATTGTTGTGAATTGTGACAAAACTACCCATAAATCTATTACAATTGTAATAAGGCACATTATGGTACAAGTGACAACTACCCTCACCCGAGGATGCGACGTATCTATGCTACCCAAAGGCACTGGGAATGGAAGAACTTCGATGCACTGGTGAAACAATTGCATTGCTAAGCTGAGAGCCGACAATCTCAAAATGCGAAGGCACCATCAGCGGGCAAGACAAAGACAAAGAGAAGATTCCGAAGAGATAAAAGTAGAATTCTTGAGGAAAGGAAAGGAACTATGGAAAATCATTAAAAGAGTAAAACCGAATCTTTCCAATCGCTAAGATAAGGCCTCCAACGTGACCCATGGGGAAGCGCCTATAAGATAGTTATGGACAAATTTAAAGGTGCCACGGCAGCTGTACCGACATGCCTGATCATAATGAATATTATAGTCCATAGAACAACCGTCGCGTCGTCATACAGACCATTGTGCATGCTACACACGATAGGGAAAGAGTTATCTGTGACAGACTTGACAGACACCGAAGGATACAACGGGCTTTCCAACCAATATTACGGGTTCAGGAAGAATCGGAGCACCACCCATGCGATACAAACAGTTTGTGAATTGTCGGACCACAAAAGTGAAGCTGTTCTCATAAGCAGCCGCAAGAAAGTTGATCGCCTGGTAATACAGGTAGAAGAACGCTTTATCGAGTAGGTACCTGCTTGACCATAGGCTCAGCTTTAGAGGGCACCTAACCTACATACACAAGCGTGAAAGCTGATCTGGGTGTTGCCACAATATGCAGGCTAATACCAAATATTGGAGGACCCAGGTAGCCAATAAGCAATCTGCCTGCGATACAAAAGCAATTCTATCCTCATGTACGCTGCCCCTACATATAAGGACATCGGCAACAGCAATAAGTTCGTACATGAGAAGTATAAACTCTGTGCAAAGAAGAGCATCGGTCTGAGTATGAATGTCAAAGTAGCAGCATCAATGACGAAAACGCAGATAACAAAGCCATCAGATCAGCTGCTGAAATAGAATGGGAACGACGATGGAACACGCCAGAAAATGGCAGGTGCACATGGCAGAACATAGAAATGTGGACAGGAAGAAAACACAGTGAAGTAAACTTATCTAATTCCTAACGGGACATGGAAGCTTCCGGGATTTGCTTTACAAATACGACATCACAGATGACCCATTTTGTCGTCATTGTGGACAAGTGGGCAAAACGCCGAGCATGTGCTAGTGGAGTGCAAACAATACGAAACAACCAAAAATTCTATAGAACAAGAGATAGGCAATCGAATAATCCCAACGAGACTGATTTCGTTCATGCTATCGACAAGGAAAGCATGCGAAATTGCGAAACCGCCAACAGTATCATTGCAAACATCATGTAGGAACTACGGCAGGCAAATCAAACGCCGAGAGCCCACGATAAAGAAAACCCTGGATCATAAGAAGGAGATGGCATGATGTAGAAACATGCCCCTACGAAGAAACTCCTTGACCTTCGGTGCCATAGAGTGAATCAGGCAGTGTTTGAGGGGGTGTTTTGACTACGTACAACTTCAGGAGCATGGAGTTTGGCATAAGTCTTAGCACGGGCTACCGAGTATCCATGAAGGATTTCACTCCTCCAGCCCATAAAAATAAATAATTAAATAAATAAATAAACATTATGGTAATGTTAATAAACTAGACTAAAGTATGATTATCTCATGATCATAGATAATGGCAAGCATATGGTCATGGAGTATCTAACTAGTGACTGGTAAGAAAGCAACTGTTGCACCTGAAAGAAGAAGTTAACTAAAATTCAAACACCAGGCATACAATTACTATGGTGACCAACAACATGTGGGAAACGCTACTCCAGTTTTTGCTAACTTATGTGACGTAAGTCACGGCAACGCCGTGACTCAAGTGGTTAGTGCGTTAGACTACAGAGAGACTACCTTAAATTTCTTTCACGGCCCCACCTCTCGCCAGCGTCTGCTAAACATCCGGGAGTATAGTCGTCATAAAAACCTTCTCAAGTTGCCCTTCGGAAACGGCATTAAGGAATAGATCCCTTCTTTTCGTGAGAAGCTAGTCCTGGGTCTCATAGACCTGTCGTTCCATATATTTGTATGTGGCGTGACAGTTGGGCGGATGTAGTGTCATGGCTATACTTACCAACAGCTCTACCAAGAATATCCTCCTTCCTACGCTGGCATTTAAATCGCATAACATTATTTTAACGTCATATTTAGGACATTACTCACTTGGGTTCATTTCAGGCTGATGCTGACTATTTTGTAGCCGTGATGCGAATTGTCAGAGGGTATTTGCTCGGAAGCTTAAGGTTTCTCCCCTACGTATACTTCTTATTACAAATCCGCATCTAACAAAACGCTGATTCTGTTCTTTTACATAACATAGATTGTGTGTTACTAGGACAAGAAACTGTATTTTCACTTGTCATCAAATTTCTTCAGAGATGCGACCGCTGTCATTGCTCCACTAAAGGCTCTCTGCCACCATCTCTTTTCAAAACCTTGGCTCAGTGGTGAAAGATCCTTATTGACCTCAGCCCGGAATATGTCGAAGTAGCTTGAATACCGTTGCTATGTTTGATTTCATCGAGTGAATTGCTACGCTGTATGTCTTTCTTCTGAGTATCCATTTGCTAGACATCTGAGACGCATGATGAAGCTCACCTAGATGTACTTAAACTAGTCCAGGATTCAGCCATGGTAGTTCTAGAGACCACAATTGAACGTATTCTGCATTATTCTATCCAAAAAGTGGCAATACGAAAATTAGTCAGTATACGTACTTATATAAATTATAAACATGTGAATCACGAGCCCTAGCTTTCAGTTCATCGTGTGGGATTGACATATTTATATACTCTTGTATTTTTCTATGATACAATAACCCTTAAACAACAAATTAGTCATTTGCAAGTTTCTATAAGTTGCCTCCAGCACTTCTCTCGTGCAGAGCTCTATTTGTATCGCGTACACAACTGGGCACATTTGACAACCACTTATAATTGAAACTCATCCGTCTTAAACAAGTTTTGATGTTAGTTTTAAATACATAATTGGATATGTACATATATGTACTTATGTACATATATATGCATACACATGAGCTTTATGTCCATAGAAACAGAGATACTAGAAGAATTTTCTTTCGTGGAACTCTACAACTCCTATACAGTTATATACTTGTCCTTATTTCATGTTCTAGTTTTTTTTTATTTTGAACTTTTCAATTACGTCAACCACACATCGTTAACAATAAATGGCGACGCTTTGGCGAATCCAAAGATTCCAGAGAACTTTAGGAAATAGAAAACTCATTTTCCCTCACCACTTACAAGTCAATTAATTCAATTAAATGAAATGCGTCCCGCCATTATCTTGATATAATCCACTGATCGCACAAGGATACTCTTCCATTTTGCAGACCAACGGAAAAATTTTCATTTAAATCTGATGACTGACGCCCGCACATGTTCGACGCCTTTCTGCGAATTTCAATTCCGTTTCTAATCCATGATTTTCATATAAATTCCTTCATTAAGCGAGACGGGGACTGACCACTTGTTTACTTTGGCCGCCAGCAAGGGTCAATTGGTCCGCCGTTTAGGCATTTATTTTCGTCCTGGGGTGGGTTGCCGGGTCCATTGAATGCTGGTAAATTGGTCAAATACCCAACAGGGGATTGGTAATTATGTTTCCCCCTTTTGCCTTTGGTTGTCATCAGTGTGTATGCGAGTGTGTACGTCAAATCAGGCGAATTAAATACCAAATATTGTTTGGTGGCTGCTTCCTGTCCATACAAAGGATTGTGTGTGTTGTCCAAATATCCTCAAACGACGACGTTTTCAGTGGCAAATCAAGTGCGTGGTGCATGATACAAATGTTAAATTGGTGCCTGTATGTTTAAGGATTCCGTATCCTTCGAAGCGGCTACAGCTGATGCATTATTCATAACACACGCGGGAGATTCGTCTTTGTGTCCTTTCTACTTCTTCTGTTCACTATCTCACTTTCTCCTTACTTTCTACTGTGACAAGTTAATAAGAAACTGATTGACTGAATGGAGATAACGAATTTCCGGCCTTCTTGCCCATGTTCGGGTGCGGGGGAACTCACTCAAAGATCCTAATCACCACCAGAAAAATGCATCTGAGAGAAAGAAATTCCCCGACGAAAGTGTTTCATTCAGAATGTGCGTCCGTACGCACATTGTGTAATTGAACTTTATAGTTGAATAATTTAGTAATTTGATCAATTATTCCACCTCCTTTCTGCTGCAGAAGCGAACTGGGTTTCGATAGAATCTCAATTTTTCTTCTGTTTCATGTGGAAAACGTGGAGAAGCCTCGAGGATGTCGGGCGGGTAGAAAGTGCGCGCGACAATTGTGACGTATTGTTCCAACTGCAATTGACTTGAAGTTTCGTCGTGTGATTTCAACTGGAAAATAATATGGCTCTGGAGTTAGAAAATTATATGTGAACTCTTTTCCATAAAAATAGAAAAAATAAATGGAATGAAATTAAGGATATTGCAGCCCGCGGGCTAACTCTTTGATGGGGTTGAATTTCCAGTATTCTCTTTCTGTATTCTCGTAAAAAAAAAATTAAAAAATAACTGGGTGCTGTAGAAATACGGTAGACACTGACTTGCGTCAACCTGGCAATGTGCAGTGTTGTAACTGTTACTACGCTTCAATTGTTCTTATTTTACTTCCTATTGGCAGCCATCGGGTACTGGTTGGTGTCCATCCGGAGCCGACTTGCTGAACAAATAAGCGCGAGTGTTGAACAAGAGAAAATAGGAGCACTATAAATACGACGGCGGACAAACTCTCTCGATGGAGTCAACGGTGGCGTCACAACTTCAAACGTAAGCATAAGCACACTTTATCTGGGCTACTTCGACATGTTCGGAGCTCAGGTAGAGAAGGATTTCCAAGAATAATTCAAGTTTTTAGAAAAGAGATGGAGCCCTTATTCGGCTAATGCCAGCGCTCACATCTCCGAAGCGGGTTACTTACATCGGTTTAATACCGGCTCCTCGTTCTTGGGCTTTCTAAAAATGGAACTGACTCTTCAGGTTGGGGGGCTGTTCCGTCGGGGTAAATTCCTTACCAAGTATAGAAAACTAGTTATGGGAGAGACACCAGCCTCGGATAACATTTAATATGTTATAATATATATATTATACTTATTATAATTCCGGGTATTAATGTATATATTAATATATTTATGCTCATGACCTACGAATTGAGAGTATGCACCTGGAACGTATGTACACATTACAATCCTGGTCCTTCTCAAACACATAAATCTATCCTCACGCGGTACAAGGTAGATATTACCGCGATCCAGGAGAAACGAAAAATTGCGACATTTATTACAGCTGTCACAAAAGACTGCACATGTTAGGATGCGGATTCGTCGTTGAAATCGGCTATGCTCAAGGATAATTGACTTTCAGTCGATCAACCATTGCCTGGCTGTCATCCGCTTTAAGCTAGAAGCTTTAGCAGGACTGGATTAGCCAGGGCCTACAGAGAGCACTTGAGCGAAAAAGAAAAGGAACCACTCAGTATCCCAGCTTAAGGATATCGAAGATTCCCGCCATAGGAATAACATCTGGATTTTACTGCAACTAGCTTCTAGATCTGAACGCAGGGTCTTCGAAACAGTGAAGGAAACCATCAGTCCCAGCACGCTATCTTAGAGGTTTTTACAGCAATTGAAGAACAGGCGAAACGAGTTGGCCTTGAAGTGAATGAGGACAAAACCAAACATGTTGTCAACAAACAAATAAGTATCTGTCCACCGCCTAGTAGAAAACGTCATTGTTTGGAACAGTAACATCAAAGTGATTAAGGAGTTTAACTCCACGTATGAAACCTTAGTGGAGATTCGGCGAAGACTTACCCTAGGAAACCGCTGCTTCTTCGGTTTGGGAAACAAATGGGTTTATAGCAGTTCTGCTATATGGAGCCTGGACAATAAGCAGGAAAGCAGAGCAGATATTGAACACTTTCTAGAGCAAAATTCTTCGTCAAATATTCGGTCCCGAATGCGAGGAGGGCGAACAGCCGCCAGGTTCGAGACGACAAGGAAGACTCAGTTTTAAGGATCAAGCTATCGCGAATGCCAGAGCACTTGGTCTAGACAACTCAAAGGAGCGTGCCTGGGATCGAAGAGAGTTGAGTCTCAGGCAGAGACTCTTCAGGGGTCGGGAGCCCGTTAAATATAGTAAGTAATAATAATAGTGTAGCAAAGTATAGAGATACAAAGGGTAATTGGCGTTTTAGCCGGGGAGTAAACATTCGGATCCTGGAATAAGCGCTCTTTTTAATGTTGACCTTCGGACATGGCATTAAACAGTAGACCCCTTCCATTCGTGTAAAGAATATAACAGGCACAGCACGAATAGTGGTAAGAAGCTAGGCAATGGGTCGCATGGACCTGTCTATTAATATTTGTATTTGTATTTTAGATACACAGTTTATAAAAATATCATATTTAAGTCTGAAACTTTGCAAATTTGATTTGATATCGAATTTTAATTTCCTAATTTGGCTTTGTCAGAAAAAGTATAGTAGAGATATTTTTTGTATTTTTATATATAAAACGTTTATATATGTATATCTAGATTAAATTTAACAACTATAAGAAAAATAATAAACAAAATTTTTTGAATCAAAATATAAACAAACAAAAATGGCAACGAGGCACTCAAATGTTTACAATATCTATTGAATTTAAATTTAAATTAGGGCTATGTACGTTCATATTCACTTATTCATACTATGCACTTTCAAAACACACGAGCGAATCCGGGGGGGTCAGCTAGTTATTCATATGTTTTCCTTTCTCCAACGGGCTTTGGCTCAGTGGTTAGTGCGTTGGACCACTGAGCAGGAGGCTCGAGGTTCGATATCTAGACAACACTAACTTTTTTTTTCACTGTTCCACCTTTTGCGTTAGACGATCATGTGTATCATGTTTCGTACGCCTGTTAGGAAATATTTCCAGTTGTCTCGTTATAAATGTATGTATATTGTTAATTTTCATGCATTCCCATATGACAGCACGGACTCAATGTTCCTTGGCTGATAATTTTGGCTCTGGCTGTTCTAATTCAGCTTCACGACACGCCTGCCTCTTTCTCCACACAAATTAGAATTTGGTAGAGATCCATACCGCTTCTCTACAATGAGAATGACCCAAGAGTTACATATAGCTCTAGTTCCACTACTACGCACTGTAGTACGAGCGCCTTTTAAGTACGCATATTATAATGTCACTTCTCTTCATTTTAAATTTAGAAATATTAAAACACAGTCTTTACTTCAAATATTTTCTTCATTTTGAAAATGCATTACTTCGTAAAAAAAACCATAATGCGTCGAGTGTCCTCAGTCCTCACCATCATTTTTAAATAAATGCGTTCACAAGCAAACCTCATTAAAAATAAAAAATCGAAAAAACAAAATTGGGGTTATAAATAATTTCATTTCATCGCTCCTTCCCGCCAGTTATCCTATTTCCACCCCTGTTGTACCCGGTCGGCAAATGAACAGTACGAGGAACAAAAGAAAGAGAATGTCGCATAATTTGAGGCCCTTTGTCGTTGGCGGTGGCGACAAATTCGATTTTCCACCAGAAGTTCTTAAAATCGAATTTGCATAATTTTGTTGTTGCTCATCTGGAGAGGTTAAGTAAGCCAACAACAGCCGGCAGCGAATAGCAGGAGCTTGCAGCACTTGGGCGGAACTGTTTTCGATTATGCAAATTTAAATACTCGACTTGATGCTGCCGGCAGGAGCTCTTCGGCGGAATGCGTGGAATGGTTGTCAATCGAGCACTGCTACCACCGCCGCTGCCGCCGCCGACTTACTGATCAGATGCTGAGGTTGATAATGATGACATTGTCGTTGCATGTCTACGCCTTGTCAATTGCATGTTGTAGGCATTTAGTTAAGTGCGTGCGTATTTTTGCAGATATGTTGATGTAAAACTGAAATAAAATCTTTTCAACGCTCTTAATTATAGTGATTACAAATCTTTGTGTGGTAACGTATCTACAAGTACGTATTGGCTCACAAGAACATCGTTCGAAGTTCAACAAGAAATTCATATTTTATTTCAGTTTTCATGTTTTTTTGGTGGTGGGCTATTATAAGTTGGTATTAATTTATCTGCCTGAAACTTTTTTGACAGATATGTACCTACGTACGTGTATTTATGTATGTATAAGATTAGTGATATGTACCTATTTATTGATCAATTGTGCACCGCATAGCGAATTTCCTCAAAAACTTTGAAACTACTCATAAGCTACACTCCATGGGCAGTCCGCAGTATACCATGGCTATTCCAAACCAAGGTTATCACTTTTGACGAGAAACTCGTCAAGAGGAATAAAGCCCATTTTGACATGACATGCATTCTTTGAACATCCACGAGAACGCATTCAAAGGGTAGTGTAATGATTAAACGTTGTCCGTAGGATATCTGTTGGTTTCTTTTTAAATCAAGTGTTATTTTGACACTTACGACTCTTATGCGCTCAAAAATTGACAGAAACTCAGTATTACATTTTTGCGGTACGAAATGGATCGATTTAGCTGGAACAACGTTGGGAAATATTGCAAAGTTACTTCTAAAGTGGATGCGTTGCCGAAACAGTGCGAATTTTGAAAAGAAATGACCAGAAATTAGGGATTAGGACTTGGGCGAGTTATGTTTACAGCAAGAGTGTGCTACGTGCCACACAATCGATTTATTCCACACTAAGTTCAATAATCGTGCAATCAGTCGTTTTGGTGATGTTGTTTGGCCGGTACGGAGCCGCGATTTTACGCCGTTGGACTTTTTTGTGTGGGTTCCATAAAAGATCGATGCTTTGCGAACAATTCAGAGATGATTCAGGCACTCAAGAACAATATTGGTCAAACTATTCGTGAAATAGGGGCCGAAACCATCGAAAATGCATTGAACAATTGGGTTGCCAGGATGGCCTACTGCCAAGCCAACCGAGCCCTTAACAAGCCACGTGCAGTCGAATAACTAGCAGAGGCCGTAGACTGCTATAATGCAGACATCACCACCATCCAGAAAGTGCGATGGAATGGGCCGAACATTGGAGGATTAAAAACTGTGACGTATACTATGGTGATTGCTATAGGGAGCAGAAGCAGCGCTTACTTGGATGTGGATTCGTCATACGCGGCAGACTTATGCAAAAGTCTTGAACTTTCGACACGTGAGCGAGCGTCTTATGATAATCCGCATCAAGGCTTAATTCGCGAACATAGGCCTAATATGCGCTCATGCCCACATAGAAGACAGGTAATGCTTCTACAAGCTCCTCGACATAATATGTATATGTATGAACAATGTCCTAAGTATGGCGCACGGTTTCCTCATCTCAATATCCACAAGGGAACATGACAATCGTCTGATTATCAAACAGTCAACCAAATTGATTACATAGCGACTCGGATCACTGCCTTGTTGCAGCTAAGGTACGAATGCGGATATTCCAAACGCCACAACTAAGAAGAAATACTGTGAGAGGATTTAACGTCGAAAAGCTGCAATCGCAAGAGATCGTCAGAATATTCGCTGCACGCGTATTCCGAAATCTCAATGAATCATATGCCGCCAGCATCAAGTGCCGAAGACCGGTGGCAACGCTGCCAACATGCCATCAGAAGTGCCGAAACGGATGTGGTGGGTTTCACAAAGAGTGCAATACAAAGCGCGACTGTAAAGACGAACGAGGGCTGCGAGCAGAAGAGACGGAAAGAAGTGTCAAGGCAACAAGACTCGTGCAGAAGCCTGTAAAGATGAAAAAGGAAACCTTGTAGTAGTCACAGTCGGTGCTGAGAATATGGAAAAACTTTTTCTGCATACTGTATAACGGCGACGAAGAACAACGTCCCGCTATCAGGCAAAATCAACCATTCCATCTAGGCTATGATAGAAAACGAAGTGATGATAGCAATATCCAAAGTTAAATTTAACAAGACTTGGACCTGACGGCCTGTTCAAAGCACTTGAAAATGACCTGGTAGAGAGCATACACCAACTCATTTCTAAGATTTAATCAGATAAGTGTATGCCTGATGAATGGAATTTCAGCACCGTTTACCCGAACCACAAGAAAGGAGACTCCCTCAATTGCACCAATTACAGAGGTATCAGTATTCTCAACATCGCGCGGAAGATGCTATCTGCCATATTGTGTAAACGTCTGAAACCCTTTGTCAATAGCCTGATTGGGCCCTATTAGTGCGGTTTCAGACAAGGAAAGTCCACAGTTGATCAAATTTTCACACTTCGACAGATCTTGGAAAAAAACTCAAGTAGTCTAAATCGATACTCACAATATGATATGCATATGATTATATTTATAGAGTCGAGCTACACAGAGCCACGTCTAGTTTTAGGATCCCTGCCAAACTCGTTCGGCTATACAGGATATCAATGGAGAACGCTTGCTGCTTCATAAAGGCCGTTAACTATCTCACCGAGATCTTTGATGTCAAAAAGGATTTGGACAAAGTGACGCGCTGTTATGTGACTTCTTAATCATAGTTGATAGAATAGTGCGAAACTCACAGGCCAACACCGGAGGCACAATCTTTCAAAAGTCTGTGCAAGTACTAGCGTACACCTTACGAACTGTAGCGCCACCTAAGGAAGTAATTAAGTATTGGTCATCAGAGTCAATTGAATCTATTGTATTAGTTGAAGCCCCGGTGCATTGTATGTAGCATAAGTTAAAGCAAATATATATGCAAGAATTTAAAAAAAAGCAAGTGAAAAGAAAACAAGACCAATAACACATACTTACATCAAGTATTCCGGATTAAAATGCCTAATCAAAATATTCCAAAGAATTATACATACATATAACCTGTTATTTACAGCAAATAATGCTTCTTGACTTCAGGTCATCCCTTCTATTCATTTTATTCCTGTTTCAGAAATGAATCCATGCATCCCTTTATGCTCTCAAGTCCCGCTGAACATTTGCTCGTAATGAAATCCGCCACGTTCAGAGATTTACATAACAAAGGTGAGGCTGGTCAGGGATGGTGCGGAATTCGAACTTACACCAAACCGTAAAGGAGGTGAAAACACAAAAAAGAAAGAAACGGGGATTCTTAATGCGAGTTACAATTTAAAATCCAATTAAAACTAAAAACGGAATCAAATTAAGTGGAAGTGGAATTGGAAGCGGAGTCCTTTCTGGTTGGAGTGTGTAACTGATACTTACTCCCCAGACATGATCCACATTGACTCCGTTGCTGCAGCAGTAGAATCAGTGGTGGCGGTGCTACCGTTGCTGTTGGTGTTTGCCGCAATATTGTTTACAAGGTTACAAGTTTTTGACATTAAAAATGCTAATTAGACTCCCGTTTCGAAAATTCCCCATCGAGAAGACGGCCACTGTAAGTCTGAATCCACGGAATCCACCAGCAATGAAGGTAATTTGCATAAGAAATGGAGGATAACATTAACCGCCAATTAGGTGAATTGTAACACTCAGGCGCGGCGTAACGTTTTACAAAAAAAGCAGCACGCAAGGGAAGAAGGGACTGACACCTACTTAGTGAATATCTCTGCGAATCTGAGGAAATCATGTTCATCGCTGGAACTGTTCAGTTTGCCAAAGAGGAATTGGCTGTTCCATTAAGTCCGTATGTCATATACAATATCTACATGGTTGAGGTTATGTTACAAATGGAACAGATGGAAGGCGGTAGGTTTTGTGTAGGAGCCGAAGGTTATGCTGTTTAGATAAGAAGTGGGATAACTTGCAGTTGGGTGTGAGCACTTTTGTTTTTTGTGAGTAAGTTTGACAATGTTACTTTGTCGTTGAATTTTTTTTTAACAGTGGTTTGGAATAGGCAATCATGAATGTTATTGTTACACGATAGGTTAGAACACGTCTATGACTTGACGTGTTGTACTTCATATATATAATGTAAACTTACTATATTGGATTATAAGAATCAGTTTATCGTTTATATAGGAGTGTATGTTAGAAAGTAAAGTAATGCTATGTCCCCATCAAAACTAAATCCGAGATTTAGTTAAATCCACCTAAATCTTCACTAAATCTTGAGGATTTACGATTTGACGTCTATAGCTTACTTACTTTACTTAACGGGCTCCCGACCCGTGAAGAGTCTCTGCCTGAGACACGGCAGCCTTCCACTCGCTTCGATCCCGGGCAGGCTGCTTCCAGTTATCTAGACCAAGCGCTCTGGCATCCGCGATAGCTTGATCCTTAAAACGGAGGTTCGGTCTTCCTTGTCGTCTCGAACTTGGGGGCTGTGATTCGAAGATCCTCTTTGCTGGAGCTTTATTGTCCATTCGCTCGATGTGGCCGAGCCAGTGTAGTCGACGTGTTTTGGCTTTTTGGACTATATCCACATCTTGGTACAGCTCTCCTCCATTCGCCCTCCTCGCATACGGGACCGAATATCCGACGAAGAATTTTTCTTTGTAAAGTGTTCAATATCTGCTCTGCTTTCCTGCTTATCGTCCAACACTCGGCTCCATACAGCAGAACTGGCAGGATTAAAGTTTTGTAGAGCAAACATTTCGTCTTCCGAGTTAGGAGTTTTGACCCCATTTGTTTCGCCAAACCGAAGTAGCAGTGGTTTCCTAGGGTAAGTCTTCGTCGAATCTCCACTAAGTTGTCATTCGTGGAGTTGATATTTACTCCGAGGTATTTAAACTCCTTAACCACTTCGAAGTTACTGTTGCCAACAGTGACGTTTTGTCCTAGGCGGTGGACAGATGCTTCTTTGTTTGTTGACAACATGTACTTGGTTTTGTCCTTATTCACTTCAAGGCCAACTCGTTTCGTCTCTTCTTCAATTGCCGTAAAAGCCTCTAACACGGCGCGCTGGGAGCGACCGATGATGTCGATGTCGTCTGCGTATCCCAGCAACTGGACAGATTTGTTAAAGATAGTGCCTTCCGTGTTCACACCTGCCCTGCGCACTATCTGTTCCAACACAAGATTGAAGAAGTCACATGATAGCGCATCCCCTTGCCGAAATCCGGTGCATGTTTGGAATAGTTCAGAGGAACTGTTGCCGAATTGCACGTTGCACCGCGTGTTATCCAGCGTCACGCGGCACAGTTGGATCAGTTTAGCCGGGATCCCGAATTCGGCCATCGCCTTGTAGAGCTCAAGACGATGAATGCTATCATATGCGGCTTTAAAGTTAATGAAGAGATGATGAGTCTCGACTTGAAATTCGTTGGTCTTTTCCAGGATTTGCCTTAGTGTGAAAATTTGGTCGATCGTCGATCTGCCGGGCCGGAAGCCACACTGGTACGTGCCGATTAGTGTGCTGCAGAAAGGCTTCAGACGTTCACACAGTACGTTGGATAGGATCTTATATGCGACATTAAGCAGGGATATGCCTCGGTAGTTCTTACAAGACATAGGATCGCCTTTCTTAAAGATGGGGCATATAGAGCTGATAGTCCAGTCATCGGGCATGACTTCATCCACCCATACTTGGTTGATGACTTGGTGCATGCACCCTACCAAAGCATCACCACCATGTTTGAAAAGCTCTGCTGGTAGACCATCAAAGCCGTCGGCCTTGTTGTTCTTTAGCTTTTTGATAGCTGAGCCGACCTCTTCAATACTAGGAGGGGGGATGGATTCCTCATTGACTGGATGCGGGTTCTCTTCTTGCCCTATCACTCTCTCTACCTGCCCATTAAGTAGCTGCTGGAAATGCTGCTTAAATACATCTACTATTCCCTGTGCTTCGGTGACTAGGTTTCATTCACTGTTTCGAAGAGCCTGCGTTCCGGGCCTGAAGCCAGCTGCCAGTTGCTTGGCTTTCCTGAAAAACATCCGGATGTAGTTCCTATCGCGGGACTCTTCGATATCCTTGAGCTGGGAGGCTGCGTGGGCCCTTTTCTTCTTACGCAGGATCTTCTTCTCCTCCCTTCTTCTGGTTCGATACTCTTCTCTTGCTGCCCTTGGTTTGCGTTGCAGCGCTTCAAAGTGTGCATTTTCTGTCACCTTTTTCCGGCGTACGCATTCATCATCATACCAAGGGCTCTTTTTGGGTGGTGGCTGGTAGCCTATGGTGGTCTCTGCTACCCCTTTGATGATGTCGCGATACTCGTTCCACAGATTGTTGGCGTTTGTGGATGGTGAATGCACAGCGGAGAGTCTCTCACTCAGACGCTCCCTGTAGGCTCTGGCTACTCCAGACGTGCTAAGGCTTCCAACGTTGAATTTCTTTTTCTGGGCAGTTTGCAGCTTCTTCTCATTGGAGAGTCTAGCTCTGAACTTAGCTGCAACAAGAAAATGGTCAGAGTCGACGTTTGCCCCTCTGAAAGTTTGCACATTCAGATTGTTGGATGCGTGCCTCGCATCTATTAGCACCTGGTCGATTTGGTTGGCGGTTCGACCATCTGGAGAGCGCCAGGTTGCTGTGTGGATTCGTAGTCTTGGAAACCTAGTGCTACTTATCACCGTATTACGAGCTGCTGCAAAATCGATTAGCCGGAAACCGTTATCTGTTGTCGTGTCGTGGAGGCTGTGCTTTCCAACTAATCCGCCGAAGATGTTTTCCTTACCGATTTTGGCATTGAAGTCCCCGAGTATGATTTTGACATCATACTCCGGACAGGCTCCGTCCAGGAGGTCATAAAACTCCTCCTTGATAGAGTCTTCAGCTTCGTCGGTAGGGGTGTGTGCACATATTATGCTGATGTTTTCAAATGTAGCCTTGATGCGGATCACAGCCAGGCGATCGCTGATCGGCTTAAAGTTAATTATCATTGAGCGTAGCCGATTTCCCACGACGAATCCGCATCCTAACATGTGCAGTCTTTTGTGACAGCTGTAATAAATGTCGCAATTTTTCCGTTTTTGCATACCTGATCCTATCCATCGTATCTCTTGGATCGCGGTAATATCTGCCTTGTACCGCGTGAGGACAAATTCAAGTTTTTGAATAGCACTTGGAGTGTACAGTGTACGTACATTCCAAGTGCATACTCTTATATCATAGCCCGTGTACGTTCCGGGTCGTGGTATTAAATGAGGGGTCCATTATCCGAGGCTTGTGTCTCTCTCATAACTATATTTTTTTTACGTGGTAAGGAAGTTACCTCGACGGCACAACCCCCAACCTGGAGGGCCAGTTCCATTTTTTGAAACCCTTAGGACGAGGGGCCGGTTTTAAATCGATGTCAGTAACCCGCTTCGGGGATATGAGCGCTGCCGTTGGCCCAATAAGGGCTCATCCGCCACCATCTCTTTTCCAAAAACCTGACTTATTCTTGGAAATCTTTATCGGTCTGAGCTCCGACTATGTCGAAGTAGCCCAGATAAAGTGTTGTGTTTCCGTTTGAAGCTCTGACGCCACCGTTGACTCCATCGAGAGAGTTCGTCCGCTGTCGTATTTATAGTGCTGCAATTTTCTCTTGTTCAACACTCGCGCTTATAAGTTCAGCAAGTCGGGTCCGGATGGACACCAACCAGTACCCGATGGCTACCACTAGGAGGTAAAATAAGCACAATTGATGCGCAGTAACAGTTACAACACTGGACGTCGCCAGGTTGACGCCAGTCAGTGCCTACCCTATTCCTACGGCATCCAGCCATCGTCTTGACGTCTATAAATCCCATCTAAATCCGAGATTTATAATAAATCCCACTTAAATTCTCATGCGACACAAATCGAACAATCCTTTTTTGAGGTCAGCACATGTCATTTTCAAAGAAAAAAAAAATAGAAAATTGAAAACGTCAAAATAAAAATCCAAAATGAATAAATCAGGTTTTAAATCCTTTTTCGGAATCTTTTTAGTAATTCTGATCTTTAATTAATTATAAACAGCAATACAATTTGTATTCACTTCCAAAAATTCTAAAATTTTACCAACTGTGACTATCTTTTTCACAGCAAACGTCAATATAAATCCTAAATCCCGGTGGGGACAACCTAAATCTTTTTTCGCTAAATCCCGGATTTAGTTTTGGTGGGGACATAGCATAAGGGTATAAGAGAATTACAGTGGAATGGAAGAGCAGTTCAGTACTATTTTAAACAAAATAGACTAATTTCCAGTAAGATGTTTAAATTAGACAATGCTTGTAGTTATTACGGCGAACTTATTGTGGAACAATGTAACTTATTGTTTAGACGAACTCTGTGACATAAAATATACGATTAGAGGGAGCTAAATAGGTCACTCTGTCAAGCCCCTTCATTTAAAATGTCATGCCAGATTATAACCACATACATAAGTTTCGACCTGGAGGTGTTTCTTGATGACACTTTATGCCTTAGGAAGCCTATATCTACAAACTGGGAAACCTATCGGATTGTCTTCGATGCAGATATTTAAAGTTTTTTGAACCGCCTAACTATTATTTTATAGTTGAAATTTGAGGCGGAGCATCTCTCAAACACTATTCGCGCTGCTTATGAGGTCAGCTGTGCCCAAGTGAAAAAGAAAACCAATCGTCTCGAACGGGTCACGAGTAAAACCGGAAAATTATAAAGCTCCAGATCGGGATAGGCAATTTTTTTCGGTTGACGTCATGTGAATCAACAAATCAAAAATAATAGTCAACAGTGTTCGATTCCCTCCAAACCATATTCGCCACAAACTTATAAACATGAATTCAGATCATTTAAACAAGATCACCTTGACGAAAGCATCTCGAAGATTTTATTCACGAAAGTTTTTAAAAATAACAACACCAATAAATAAGGGGCCCTCTGTTAGTTTCTTTGTGAATCATATATTATTTTGACACTGACAGCACTTATGCGAATTTTTGAAAAGAAATTTCGGTCTAGATATTGCACCAACTGCAGCTGGTGTACGCAAGATTGTGATAAAAGTTTGTGAGACTGGTTTGCTTATTGATAACCGAACATACTCCCGTGTTCGTCCTGTGCGCTCAACGGAGAACGTGTGACTCTTTGGTCTTAGAAAGGGTTTTTGGAGTGGCGGCATCACGAACCCATTTTCCTTCCAAGATGGCAATGGAAAAACCGTTACAGTCAATACAATGCTATGCTACCGAGGTATGATAACCGATTTTTTTTGGCCAAAAATTAAGGAATTGATCTTGGGCGAGATATGGCTTGGCTACGTGCCACACATGTCACCCAACAATCGATTTATTGCACACTAAGTTCAATTATGGTGTAATCAATCGTTTTGAGTTGCGATTTGACGTCGTTGGACTTTTCTTTTGGGAGTCATTAGCGATCGATGCTATGGGAACAATCCAGAGAAGATTCAGGCACACAAGAGCAATATTAGTCAAGCTATTCGTGAAATAAATGCCGAAACCATTGAAAATGTATTGAAAAATTGTGTTTACAGGATGGCCTACTGCCAAGTCAGCCGAAGAATTCATTTGAATGAAATAATATTCCATAGTTAATCGAAAGATTTATGTTTTTTATAGCCTTTTTAAAAGAAACCAACAGATATGTATATGACACTGCCAGTGATACAAAATGTAATGATGTGGGTAGCGTAGTAGATTTAACGCAGTTTTAATTGAATATTGTTACCGAGAATATTCCCAGATACTATGTATGTATGTGTTAAAACTACGTTTAAATCTTAGCGTCACAATTTTTTTATTTTTATTTTTTTGTAGACCTGTGGTATTTTACGATTACTATAAACCTATGTATAAGCCTTCGTGTACAACAATTACTTTTCGCTGAACCATCACTCTACTGAAGAGTCTTACTTCTACACAAATGGGACATTTATTAGCAAAACCGACATGTCCGTCAAATTTGGAAAAGGTGTAAAATGCGGAATTTTACAGAATTCCGTATGACACAATTTTTTAGCATTGTTGAAGCCAACCCACCAGTTCACAGTAAATACTCCTGCCTGCTTCAGCAAGATGTTGTCAAAATTGATAGCATATTAGAGAAATCTGTGGTAAGGAAATATAATAATGGCGGAAATGCGTTCCACCAAATAACCTTAACGTAAACTGTTTAATTTACGCATGTACATATGTATGTATGTACACATGTCATTTATATTTCATATCTAAGAGCACTTGCCACCTGACAATGCAATAACTTGCTTATTTTAATAAATGACGTGATGGTGTCTTCAAATATGTACATACATACATATGTATGTATCTGTATGTATTCCTTCAAATATCATCCAACTCCTCTGACACTTTTAGATAATGAAATTTTGTTTTCGCACACCTTCTTTCCGAGACATCACCATAAAAGCAGCCGTCTGCTGAGCAAGTCCTATCCAACCGGTAATGAAGTTTTCCGCTTACGAATTCCAGTCACGTTATCTATCAGCTCGGAATCAATACCAAAAACCTAATCAACACATCCTAAAGGAGGACATGCAGAACTTTCTCTGTTTGCGAAACTACCCGGTCTGTCCCGGTTTTTTCTTGCATTATCCTCATCTTTCTTATTTTCTTTTTTTTTTTTTTCAGAAAACTTTCATAAGAACTTTGCTCATCTGGCGCTTGTTTCACCTGGCATAAGTGGAAAAGCGAACGTTTGCCAAAAACCACCCTTCCCGTGAGAACCACAATGCGAACAAAACACCTAAAGGATTCACATTGGCCCCAAAACATGATTGTTTCCTCGGGAGCACTCACCTCTGTGTCATGAACTAACCGAAAATCATGATGCATGGTAGCCATGTGTCTGGCCAAGAAATGATAAACAAAACAGAAAGATAAACAAAAGACACAAAACGAGCGAAATAATAAAAATGTTTGAGACCTGTCGCCAGCTCAATATAATAAATTCGTGATTACATGACAAAGTACAAAAGTCCTTTGAGCTCCAAGTTGCCCCAGACCCAAACATCCAAAAGAGGAATGGAGGAAAGGCAGGAACTGTGATGCCGTGGTAGGTCACATAATAACAACCAGAGATGACAAATGCTACAGCCAACGTGACTCTGTCCGTTCACATGGCTCTGCTCCGGTCCCCTGGTGGCTGTTGTTTGTTACTTCTATCGATGATATTTGCACATATTAAATCGTGCTCCCAAAAACCCATCGACCTGACCGAAGAAGAGAAGAAAAAAAGCAAAAAATAAAAAAAATAATAGCTGGCAAAACTCAGATTGCTGGCAACCAGCAGCATTCAAATCCCAAGGCGGCAGCAACATTTGCAGTAGTTTATGACTTTATTAGGCATACGATGGGCAATCGAGATGTGGGGACTTTTCGACAAAATTCACAGATTCCCTGCGCTGATTCATGTGGGCTTGTCGTGTGTTTCTTCTGTGGGTGTGTGTGTTTCGTGATGTATTGATCTCTCAATTTACGTAGGTACTTCGTTGGGGTGAGGATGAATGGAGGTTTGGATCCTTTGTGTCATGATCCACGAACAGTGCAGTCATGAAGAAACTCTTGGTATACGCTGAGCATTATTAGAAGATTTGATAGTTCCCAAGGCTATACATCTAGGCATACATGTGTATCTAACTTACAATGGATTAAATAAGAAGAGGTCAAGTTATTTTGGGTGGAACTGGCTTTTGGGGGTTCTTGTCAGAAATAGTAATGGTAATAATAATGGTAAGCTACAAGCACGAAAGATCTTACATTAAAAACTCTTTTCATTGGAGTTAGTCAAGTAAGCACAGAACATGTGAGCAGATGAGTCCACGGGTATATTGGCTAAGTTTTTATGGCCTTTTACTACTTACTTAAAGGGCTCTGGACCTATGTATATAGGTAGAGGCTCTGCCTAGGGTAGGTTAGCTGCCTTCATGACTAGAGTCCCAG
Source organism: Xylota sylvarum (assembly GCA_905220385.1). Taxonomy (NCBI): domain Eukaryota; kingdom Metazoa; phylum Arthropoda; class Insecta; order Diptera; family Syrphidae; genus Xylota; species Xylota sylvarum. The sequence goes on from LR999959.1 coordinate 42,328,560, forward strand.
CAGAGTGTTACCTGTGTATTGCCGCAGAAAAGTCGGTGGTATTTTCCTGCTTTTAAATATAAGACAGTCATTCCAGGGAGAACCCTGGAAGGAGAAAACCCTGTACTATAAGAAGGAGTGAAACCCTACCTCTACGAAGAAATCCCTTGACCAGCGGTATCGTAGGACGGGGTTAGAAGCGGTGTTTTGGGCTGAAATTGCTTTGGCATGGAATAGTGCATTATTCGTATCACGACCTACTGAATATCCATAAAAGATTTAAAAAAAAAAAAAAGCGGCAGAGAAGAAGGGTGAAGTATTCTGTTAGCTTAGCAAACGGCTCTCAGGTTAATACTGCAACCGCCCCTTCCAGTTAAAACCTTGACAGACCTCTAAGTGCGTTCTTCGTCACGTTCAAGTACTTCAGCTGTTGATGGAAGATATATCCGTTTGCGGATCAGTCGCCGACAAGAGGATTGACAAGAGCCTGTGATGCATCCAAGCATCAGAAAATTGCAGACATACAACGGTCACCAGTATACTACTGGAACGATGACATTGCCAGACGCGCATCTGTTATACTAGCGGTCCACAAAACACAGCAGCCACAAAGAACTCCATGAGAGATTCATAACCCCTAGAAGAAATCTGAAAAGTGCACTAAAAGTCAATAAAAAGAAAAGGTCGTCGAACTGTGCAACGAATTAGATCAATATCTGTGGAAAAACCTACCAAGTGGGGACGATGAAGTTGAAGGCGGTGGTATTACTTTTTCAACAACAACAGGCGTTGGGGGAACAAACGGAGAACGTACCCTCGTTACCGCAGAAGATGTCCTGAGAGTTGCCGTCCACATATCTTCACAAATTCATATATATGTATATATGTACACTGAATTACAAAAAAGTGGCGCAGTGATACTTTTTCGTACGTTGCCATCATTTTGGTAATATGTCGCTATGTTTTTGCGGAGCTTTATTTGTTTTTAGTGGGTTACTGGTTTATTTGTTTACTAGTTTGCCTAATTTCTTTTAATTTTCTTTGTGATGTGCACATTGAAGAAAACCGTATTGTATTCGTGTTTTCCTACAGACGTGAGACATACCAAATTTAGCTTCCATTATTCCGTATGTGTTTTATTAAGTTTATTGTTCTTAATTTGATTAGTTATTAGTTGTTACTAATTTTTGTAAAAAAAATATGCAAATAATGGCACAAGAAGTCGCCTGTGCCCTGGCTATAGTTAAGGGTGGGCGGGGCGTGCGCAATGCCGATATTATGATAAGAAAACCGGAGAAGACGTTAAAAAAGCCATTAAAGGTACAGGGAGACCAACTCCTACAAATGGCTTCAAGGATCTTCGGAATCGTCTCTAAACAGCAGTTGAGCTGACTCACAGACTTCGAACTGTTAGAGGGACAGCTGTGAGTGCTCAAACGGTGAGGAGGCGATATTTCTACTTAGGCATAAGAGCAAGAAGACCTGCTCGTGTACCGAGACTCACGGTACAACATAAGCGACGTCGACTTGAATTTATTAATCTTCACCAGGTTTGGACAGAGACCGACTGGGGTAGTGTAAATGTTTAATGTGCGGTGGTATGAAAATCTACTAACTACCTGGCAGGGCACGAATGCCATATGAGTCTGCCAAAGGAAAAGGGTAATCGTAGTTCAGGGCACGTATGCCATAGAGGTCTGCCAAAGGAAAGAGAAACAAGTCGATTTGTGGTCTAGTAGAATCTGTCTTTATTGTCAATAGGTTGGTCTTTATATACTAATTCCCTTTTAGCATTCCCAATGCATATCGATATCAAATAGGTCGCATGCCGTAATATTTTCGGCTATGTTCCTATTCTCAAACATTTAATACACTACATTGTATCCGAAAAAAGAGTCACTTCTCAGATGACACGTTAAGTGTTAGCACAGTGACATTGTATGCCATTTATGACACACATCTGTCGATATACTTACTTGGGCAGTGAACATTGTAATATTTATGTTCTAATTCTTTCTGCCTGTCTTCTTATGCCTGTCTTCTTATGGACGGCGTGTGCCGTCCAGTGTTTAGTTTTTTGTGACTGTTGATTTGGTGTCGTATGATACTATTACACAATGTGTATTATACAATGTGTAAGAAGTATGTTCTTTTGTTTTGGTGGGTACACTGCAGTAGAGTTCTTTCCACTGATGACTCCAGGTTTCGTCTCCGCTCAACAGATGATAAGATATACTCTTCGGCAACAGTTGCCCAGTGGGAAAATTTCTGGAGCTGTTCCGTCATGGTGTGGGCAAAAATTTTCATGCGCAGAAAAACCGAACTGTGCATCATGGAAGGATCAGTGAACTCTACGTATTATATCACCAACATTGTGGAGGAATATGTGGTTCTATTAGCACCATTTATGTAGGAAAACTTCTTGCTGATGCAAGACAATGCTAGACAACATATCGCCAGGTACGTCGACGTGATGGCTTGGCCTGCGATGAGCTCGGAGATGAATCCCATTGAAGACGTGTGGGACCTGCTGGAGAAAAAGATTGGGATATGACCTGCCCTCCCAGAGACACTCAGCGGCCTGAAATCTGCTCTGATCGAGGAATGCGACAATTTGGTTTGCCTCGGCAAATATCTGATTTGTTAGATGTTCGGGGAGACGATACACACTATTACAGGAACAATGACTCGTTAAAGTAAAACAATTATAATTAAAAATGTAAAATGTTAATTTATGAAGTTTTTGTCCATTTTCCTTAATTTATGTTTTATTTCTAAGGTCTTTCTTTTTTAATTTTTTTTTAACATGAATTACTTAACAAAACTAACAAACAAACTTACTAAACAAAACTGTATTAAAAAACAAACCTTTTTTTTTCCTACTTACTTGAGGTAATTGTGAAATATCAAAGTGCGCCACTTTTTTTGTAACTCAGTGTATATACATACATCACTTCCCCGACTAGAAGAGAAACGTAAACTGGTCCTTCTACCAAAAGCGAATAAACCACAGCAGATATTGTTCTACGACACCGGCAATGGAACGAGGCAGTATAGGTATCGTCAAAGGTGGTGTTCCTCAAGGCTACGTACTATGACTGCTATTGTGGAAACTAATATATAATGACGTCCTCAGCCTAGAATTCCAAGGTCTTCGAAAATAATTGGCTCGGACGACATAGCAATCTTTGTAGTGACCAAACTTTTGAGCGTTGCCGCTTTTCTGCAATGATGCTATCGGGATGGTCCAGGACTTGCTAGTACGAATGGGCGGTGCATGCAGAAAGACAGAAGTAGAGCTTATTAGCAGCAGGCAAGTCATGGAGACTATAAGAGGAACCGCGGGCGAAAATAGTAACAAACATAATGAAGGATTAGCGAAAAGAGGAGGAAGAACGAAACGGAGGTCAGCAGACTGCAACACGAATGAGCCGAGTACCTAAGGCTGAAGTATACTTGACTTTTTATGGAGTGTCAGAATATGTATATGTCCGATTAGGTGAGAAATGAATTTAAGTTGTGGTTTTCTAAAACCTTTGGTATGGTCTATGAACTGCTTTGGGGATCCATTGTTTCAACCCTATTATTTATCTACTATATTGATAATACCATTATTCAATAAACATAATTCTTGTTTCAAACAGCTCACATCTCAGAAATGTAGCCAACTTCTGTTGAAAATCATACGTTGCAAGATACAAAAGATATTTTGATGACTTCAAAGTGATGAAATCCCAAAATAAGGCTTTTTGAAGAAAGATAACGTCATTGTACTTCATTTTCAAAAGAACGGTCTAATTATTACATCTAAAATACACCAATAGATACTACTTCGTCAAATACTCTGAAAAACTTAAAGGAATGATTTCTGGAAATATGACAGATATGCAGGTATCTTAACATAAATGGTATATGCATACAGGTTGCTTTTACAGTTCTCTATATTCATAGCAATTATGCAAATAATAATCAATATAGCACTGAAGAAGTATTGCGTTTTCTAATTTAAACCAAAAGCACATAAATAAAGTTCCCTTCACATTATGATATGTAACATAAAAACTATGTACGAAAAGGCCCCAACCTATCGTAAACCTGTTCGCAAATATTAATTAGAAAAGTTGCAAGAAATATTTTGAATCTCATCTCTTTTATCTACTCTAAAGTCGAATCTCATTAGAATATACTCAGTAATTTTTGAGTAAGGCTTCAGTCCTTAGTGCATACCCTTGTACTCAAGACCATTGAATTGCGACGGCATATGCTGAAGGTGAACCACGGATCACACAAATGCATAAGCTCAGAACGTAAGAAGTAACCAGGTAAGTTACTCCAGTAATAATGTTGATGGGTGAAATAAAAACAATCCGCAAATCACCCAATGCCAACACTGACTGTCAGCATCTCGCCTTGGCACTGCCACTCCATGTCCAACAAGCCGCAGCCAAATCGCAATAAATCGAGAAACCAACTTTGAGCTATCTATCGATCCATCGCTTTATGAGTGAGACCAAAATTTATCTTTGCCACCATTCCTCACTCCGCCATGAGTGATTGACTTCGAAATGACTGATGGATGATGGATGCGAGTCAGCCGCACTCTGCAACAATTGGTTGCACTCGTACGCACCCAAAGCTGTAGTGAGCCAAAAGCATTCAATACCACCAATGCCTCTCTCTGTTGGAGAATCGGCGTGAGGCTCCATTCACAGCATCCACAGTTCAGTAAACAGCACCACATCGATGCTGTTGGGATCCTTGAGTTGAGTTCAGATGTTTGTGGAGCATCTTTGCTCTGTTGGGAGTTCTGCTCGATGATGACAACGATGCGATGGTGATGATGCTGCTGCTGATGGTGATGGTGATGGTGGTGGTGGTGTTAGAGGGAACATTTTTCATCTCATTCATTCTGTGGTTCCTATTCCTGGCGTTGTGTACTGCTACTGCTACCTGGATGAACAACTTTTCTCCAGTCGTGTGTTGTGACGGCGACGGCATCCAAATACACACAAATCACTTCTCGGTGTGCTTCGTGATTTTGTGCAACCTTTAAGGCAGCTTTTGCTACCCCACTCCCATTTGGGGACCGGTCTCCCTGATAGTTTATCGCAGATGTCCATTCGGTGAAGTACGGAACGGAACTCGGAACGCGTGTGCAGATAAAATAATCTCGCACAAAAGAGAGCGCATAAACGAAAGAAGAGATATTTATCCAACAAGGATATTCGCCGATGCGAACTTCCTTACGGTTGTACATATTCGAGGCAAGATTTAAGTGGGTGGATAAAATTACTAAATCTGTTCAACAGGAAAAGTGCAATAATTAAACAAATGTTTAAAATGGCAATCGATGTGGATAAGCTAGTTAAAGAATAGTGAAAAGTGTTTACAGGGAGTGTAAAGAATTAAAAAAAAATAAAAATCTCCAAAATAAATCACCTATCTCATATCATATGGATCATCATGGAAGTGGATTCGCTGCCTCGCCCTGGGCGGCTGTTTTGGGCCACCATGCAATGGCATCTGGAGCCGAGCATGCTGGTTTTGCCGCCGCTGCAGCGGCGCATGCCCATAGCGCCGCCGCTGCTCACCATTCACACCACCATCCACACCATCATCATCCCCATCATACGCACCACGGGATGCCAATGGATTTACACGTCCCTCAAGGATTTCCCTATTATAGGTACCTGCCTCATGATTTTTGTTTTTTTGTTTACTTGTATTTTCTTTTCTCATGAGCTATATTGTGCTTACCAATCGCGTGAGTAAATTATTTCGTCCCTCGAATGGAGCTCGACAGGAATTTGTCTCTGTGTGAAAATGTGGGTGGTTGAGTAAAGTGTCCTGATGTGCGATTGGAAGAATGTGCTATGCTTTGCATGATTCTTGGAGGTTGTGGCCATTATATACTGGATTCAGGAGTTTGTTTTATTTCCTTTGCAATGGATTATAATTTCAAATTAAATATAATTTTCAAATTACGGCATAGCTACTGGCCGGATGAGTGAAGTGTTTTGATTCAATATTACATTCGTCCTGCGGAATACCTGCGTATAGTAAACATTAGCTAGGGAATAAACTTCTTATTCGTATGGACGAAAAGGAAGGAGTGAACACCAAATAAATAAATTAGATTATTTGGTGCTTTCTCCTTCCTGAAACAGAATGACTCTTGTGTGCAGTGTTATTGAAATCAACTAACTATGTAAAATCTAAAACTTATTACTGGAGAGTCCTAAATTAGAGTGAAATGACATACAAGACAATCAATTTTTTTAAAAAACACGGTCACCGGAAATCGGCAGAGCTTCTAATAAGGGTTTTGGTTGTCCGCGCGTATCTATGTAAATGTGCTTCCTTTGCAAATTGAAAGATCTGGATGGTTCAGTTATTTATCTATCGAATGGAATTGCATAACTTTTTTTCTAAGAATTGTTACTCGAATACTTGCCTGGGTGCTTGTTTATTTTGCTCTTGATATAAAAATAAGTTTATTCCAAGGTTTACTCAGTATTTATAACAATTGTTCGAGATGTTCGCGCCATTACTTTGTGAAAATTAGATTGGTCTTGTGGGATATCCAAATATGTATTCGGTTTCTAGGAGTCAATTCATTTAGTTCTTTGGAACACCTGCCGACGACGTATCTGATATTAAATATCTCTTTACTCTAAATACTGAACTTAAGGTTTTTAGATGTTCCAATATGTGTTTGTGTCAAGTCACATTAAAGCTTCATAAAAAAAGATGAAGGACTCCTAGTTACCGCGGGTTTTATTATTTTGTCATTCTTTAAAAATAAAATTTAGGTAATGGCCATTTTCTTTCTATGAAATAATTGGGCAGTGAAAATTGTTCTTACATATGCATTACATATGCAGTGGATTAGTTTGCATTGGTGGTGAGTCTCGTCATTAGCAGATCTACAAATGTTGTTATTTCTTTAGTAGGTACCGGTGTTCAATGCAGAGTTAAGTCTTAAAATAGAATATGCTTTACAGGCAATCCATCGATTACACCAGAGGTATCGAAAAACACAAATATATCTGTACTGAAGAACATTTTTCATTAAACCGCAGAATTGTTGTTGTATAGTTCTTAATCTAATGCGTTTATGATGTCCAAGGCAACAGAAGTGGGCGCCATGGCTCGAGTTAGTGCGTTGGACTACGGAACAAGCAGTTCCATGTTCAATCTGCAGACAACATCTAAAAATTTCTTTCACGGCCCCACCTCTTGCGAGCGTCTGACAAACATCCGAGAGTAAAACTGTCATGAAAAAGCTTCTTAAAACAAAAATTGCACTTCGGATACGTTATTAAACAGTAGGACTCTTCTATTCGTCTGAAGAATATAACACGCACAACATGAACGTTTGTGAAAAGCTAGGCCTAGCTAGGCCAGTAGCTGCTTATTGGTCTGTCTCTTTATATTGGGTACAGATTTCGGGGATATGGGGATATAGTAAAAATTAATTGAGGGTTAACATTAATTGAGGGTTTGCGGTTTCCATAACGACGTGTTTACCTACATTGCTGTAGTGTAGTCTACCCATTGGTTCTTAGTAGAATGAGATGTAAAGCTGTCATGAACTAAGGTGGGTTAATTATTCAGTAGAATAGCATACTGTATGCACATTAAAATCAACTCATGTCATTTTCACTACGAAAACATTGAATTCAATAGTTAAAAATAAAAATCAAAGTTTTTTTTATATATAAAAAATAAAAATCAAAGTTTTTTTAACAAATTCAGAGACATCCAGAGAAATACGTCAGAGAGAAATACATACATATGTTCTCCTAATAAGGCCCTCATATATTTTTACTTAAATACTTCATTAAAGCGCGTCAATTAGTATTCCATCAACCAGGAATAATTCCTAGACCAAACAACGCATATTGCAGTGGAACTACTTCTGTGGTGCTTTTAAAAACCTTACTGTTCCGACAAAATACTTACCTTAAAACTCTCTTCGGATGTACTAATCTAAAACGAATGCAAAAAAAAATTGTTTCTATTTCTAGTTAAAGATGGAAAATTTTGTATGGGCCTTATTAGGGACACTTAGGACTCTTGTTTTTAACCGCTCATAAACAGAAACCTTTGGACAATAATAAGCCAATGTTTGTACAATATCATAGTTTATTATCCAATATATTGTAGTCATGGCATAGTGTATTCTTGTATTGAATTAGTACGACAATTTCGAACATTTGAAGATGTTACGTGTAAAAATCATTGATATCGCGTTTTGTAATGAAAACGCCCCAAAAAGTGGGCATGGTTATAGACAATGTGTGAGTGAATTGTAGATAATTTGAATACCTTAATATTTGATCTTATTAAAATTTTGGCTATCACTATTTTAGTGAGGTGTTGAAAAAATTAAAGTGCAAAGCCACAGATTTCAAAAATATTTACACTTGTACTGCTTCTCATTCTCAAAAGCCCAGATATAAAATTTCACCCTCTTAGTTCAAAATTTTTGGCTTTATAAGTAGTGACATACGGACATGATGGACGGACTCTAATGCTATGTCCCCACCAAAAACTAAATCCGGAATTTAGCGAAAAAAGATTTAGATTGAAGAATATAGTCGCAGTTGGTAAATTTTTTATAATTTTTGGAAGTGGATACAAATTGTATTGCTGTCTATAATTAATTAAAGATCAGAATTACTAAAATGATTGCCAAAAATGATTTAAAACCTGATTTGCATGCATTTTGGTTTTTTTGTGACGTTTTCAATATTTTTTTTCTTTGTCAGCAAATGAAAATGACATGTGCTGACATAAAAAAGGATTGTTCGATTTGTATCGCATGAGGATAAAGTCGGATTTATTATAAATCTCGGGTTTAGATGGGATTTATAGACGTCAAATCGTATGGTAAATCCTCGAAATTTAGTGACGATTTAGGTGGATTTAGGGAAATCATAGCTAAATCCCGGATTTAGTTTTGGTGGGGACATAGCATAAACAGAACTATAAGAGCATCTATAGTCTTCGTTTTAGACAATGTTTTAAATGAAGATTTGAGCTATAACCCTCTATAGTATCGGGATAGCTTCCCTAGCATGGAAAAGCACAGTTGTTATGACCTTCAGATAAGCAAGTACAGCGGAACAATAAGCAGACACCCTCGACTGTTATAAAGTAGATATAAGCTTCCAGGAAGTGTGATGCGATCAGTCGGGATATGAAACACTGTGACACATTTTGCACATATGACACATCACGGAACTAAGCAAAATGCGTGTACAGATGTCAGTTGGTATATTGTTCAAAAACTTGAAACTTTATCACCAACAGTCCCCAAACCCAAGTAGTTCAAATGTATGCTCATCATCGTTTTATCGATTTTAAGATAACGTATAACTATATTTTTTAGAAATGGGCCATGTTTAGTTGCGACATTCCTGCATGACATGTGACTCAGTTAACAGCATACTTGAACGAATTGTGTGAACCTTACTAGCCAATACCGACAAAGTTTCTGAAAACGGGTTGAATGATTATCTAGGGCAAAATTAATATGGTGCCCACAAAAGGGGGCACTTAACAGTAAGGGATTTTGTCTACCTTGACAATTCGGACAACAACATTTGGAAAGAAATTTTACGAAGATTAACACTAAGTTACTGTTTTATGGACTGACAAGGCAAGCATACATAAATCCCAAAATTGCCGAACAAATAAGGAAATTCTATAGAAGACCTTAATCATACCAGTCCCACTTTATGGCACTAAGGTATGGACTTTAAAGAAAATGGATAGTGCATCGGGCGTTTTGAGAGAAAATTCGTAAAATATTCGGCATTGTTTGTGTTGATCGGATTTGGTCTCGAATTTAAGAGGATGGAACACACAGTAGAGCAAGTCCTGTGGCGCGTTCATGTAAAGGGGTTTACCAATAACTTGGACAGTAAAAATGGATGGAGCAGAAGAGTAATCATCTTCAAAAGAACACATAGATACGTGCAATAGCAACAAAATGGCTATCAGGTGGTCAAATGTTTTCTATTTTTTAAGGTCTGCATTTAGATGTCTGAAGGCCCTGGGGCAACAAATGAGTGGAGGCCCCCTGGCTTATTATTTTCCAATGAACAATTTTTTTCAGTCAAGTGTTTCAATAATTTATTGCTAAACCAAGTAAATTATCTTAACAAACATACATATATAAATATAGACAAAAACAAGAATTATATGAAATTAAATTAAAGCGCTAACAAACAGAACCTTGCGAGCTTTTTTCGACGAAAAATCTTTGATGATTTCGCTGAAATCGAGTTCCTGAAGTAAATCGCTTTTAATGTTGAGTAGGGATAGCTTTGATAGACGGTTTTGTCCCATCGTAGTTCGAAGCCTATTTTTTATAATTTTTATTTTTGAAAATCAGCGCTTCCCAGTGCGATTAGACACCATCAAAACCAAATACATTTTCAGTGCAATTTCAATGTTTGGGAATGCAGCTCTGAAATTTTGATCTTCAAGAATGTGGTAGTAAAATAGCTCGGTAGATTGGTCTTTTCGATAATCCTTCATCTTTGTACACTTTCACCAATGCCTAGGAATTTCAAATATTTTTTTTTCGAAGTCTATTGTGGGGCGCCTGTTTTGTGGAGGCCCGGGTCTGTAGCCCCGGATGCTTAGTTAAACATAGTGGCTTTTGAATAAAGTGTTGCACCATTTACAACATTGATAACCCAGAAAATATTTTTAAAATTAATCAAAGATTTGTGAGTGCTTTTAATATTGTGTTACTCATACATACAACCAATGTCCAGGGTTAGTCTCAATGACCAACAAAGAAAGCTGAGATCAGCTGAAAAGAGCTCTCCATCGGTTTTTTCTCGCCCCAGCTCTCCAGCAGCGGCACTGTCTTCCGCTAAGTTATAAACTACTACGGCAGATTTTCCAAAGAACATAATGAAATGATACTTAAACGTGCGATATTTAGGCTCCCAACTACACAGGCAACCTGGGTGGACTACCTCCATGATCAATTGGGAACAGCCTGAACATTTCTATACCAAACTCCCTCTCCTTACAGCATGAAGAAATTCTGAAATTCACTAGCAGTAGACATATTTCTGGGAGTTTTCTATCTCTAGGAATTCAAGAGCAAAATCAACAACCATATGTATGTTAGTATCTCGGAGCGTTATTCCAGTGAAAGATAATAAAAAACATACAGAAAAGCTACAATCCGTCTGGAACGGATCGTATGATACCCTATCCTCCTCTCTATAAAGTGGGCGTGGCCAAACTGCATTTTGTACTCAAATATAGCTATAATGTCGAGCGTTTGAGGATGTTACATGTAAAATTTTATGAAAATAGGTTTTTTGATGAAAACGCCCCCAAAAAGTGGGCGTGACGAAAACTGTTCTATGGGTGAATTGTAGGGAATCTGAATACCTAAATATTTGGTCTTAACAAAATTGTTTGGTTTCATATAATTTAGTGAAGTTATGAAAAAATGGGCGTGGCAGTGGGGGGATTACAAAAATTTTAACACTTGTACTGTATCTTTTTCTTAGAAGCCCAGATATGAAATTTCATCATCATAGCTCAAAATTTAAGGCCCAAAAAGCGGTGACATACGGACGGACGGTAATCGCTCAATCGATTTCGCTATTGATGCTGATCACGAATATATATATACTTTATAGGGTCTTTCTCGATTATTTCTCTATGTTACAAACTATGTGTCAAACTTAATATACCCTTAGGATAGGGTATAAAAACACCTTTTATATATGTACATACTACATACATAGATGTACTTTATAGGGTCTACCTCGATTATTTCTTTATGTCACAAAATAAACTACGGATAGGGTATAAAAAGAAAGTGCCCAACTTTCAATGGATGTTATCTGCAAAAATTTTGTGCAAAATATGTACATGTTTTTTTCAAAAAATGCCCACAAAAAGTAAGTATTTCTATGTAAAGGGTGTTTTTTAACCCAGTACATAATTAACCATCTGAGATCGCTATTTGCCGTATTGTTGATCGCACATTTTCTTTGCAAGATGCAGTGACACGGAGACACATAAGAAGAGTACGAACTGAAGAAAATATTGCATCCGTTCAGGAGAGTGTTGAAGAAGATCCAAATTCATCAATTCGACGTCGTTCACAACAGCTTGGTCTTTGTCCGTCCGTTTTGTGAACAAATATTTTGGAAGGCGTAACAGATCCAGCTCGTGTAAGAACTGAAGCCGAATGACCATCGTTTGCGTCGAAATTTCGGTGAATGCGCCCAAAAATTGGATCCGATATTTGATCGAAAAATTGTGTTGAAAGATGAGGCTCATTTTTGGCTCAATGGGTATGTCAATAAGCAAAATTGTCGCATTAGGAGCGAAGATAATCCTCATGAGATTTTCGAAACGACGTTACATGCTCAAATGCTCAGTTTGGTGTGGTCTGTGGGCTGGTGAAGTCATCGGACTATATATTTTCTAAAATGAGTTTAATCAGCATTCAACGGTTTTCGCTATAGAGTCATGATTAATGCTATAGAGTCACTACACCAAAAGCTGTAAGGATATCTCTGCGACTAAGTTTCATGAGATCTGCAGATCTCTCTTTGTCATACACTGACCATAACGATTTGGCTGTAGGACATGTATGTATGTAATATATACTATCGCCTGTTAGCCTTCTCGTTGGATCCGATGTCTATTTTCCTATTCAAAGTGATAAGTGGGGTACTACCCTCAAGAAGAGCCTACGAGGAACTTTGATGTGACCTTGCCCTGGCTAGTTCATCAGCTTTTTCAGTACCTGAGATATTCTCGTGACCCAGTACCCAAGAGAGGGTCACCTTATTGGCTGAGATATCGTCCAGTTTTTGGTGCACGTTTTAATGATTTTGGACATTACCGATACTAACTCAACCTAACTCAAATACGAAATTTTATCAAATTTATAGTTGTATCAATCTATCAGCTTCTATCTACCTATCAGGTTGAGAGAAATGCAGAAATCTTCTATGAGAACTTTCCTCTTGGACAAATGAAATTGTAAGGATGCCAACAGTTGGCAGTTTCCAAAATAAGGCTTTGCAATAGTTCATGCGAAATAGACCATTTATTTTATAGTTACCTACTCAAAATGAATCGAACAATTGCCTGCCTCTAATAGCAATACATACAACAAATTACACGAACAACCTGTGCCATAAATTGTTGGATATCCCATAAATCCCATAAATGCACTTACCTACATATATATAAATATGTGTATCTATCTCTACCAGATCCTTATGTTTACGCTATGACTTCACCATTATAATGTGAATATCGAATAGGTAAATGCCGCTATAATTTCATTCCCACACTCGTAAAGCAGACTAGCAAAGCACAGTTATTAATAAATAACGTTTCTTTTATGTTTATGTTGTGAAAAGTCGATAGCAAACCAAAGCACATTAGATTAACTAGCCAAACATCAGCTGCACGATTAACATACTATCAAATGCACCTGAATCTCTGCATGCACACTGTGACGTTGTTGATGCAGAAACGCTCTTCAAAGACGCACCGGCATCGGCGGTCATTCTTCATCTTTGATTGGCCTATGCCCACCATATCTGAGTGCCTTCCCGAGATGGTCCCCAGTGGAAGCCCTTGCAAATCGCAATCAGTGTCTATCAGAATTTCAATTACATCGATAGCGTTACCCATCGCATAATTACTATAATCACCTGAATTATTACCTGAAAATACAAGAAAAGAAACAAAAAGCACAAATCTTCATTTCTTGCATTCGGCGCGGTACAGTGTTGAAACACTTGCCATTTTGTTGCGTGCCAACACCCCCCCAGCCGCTCTGGGGCCCATGATGAATGATGAAAAGGGTGAAATAAGGAAAAAATGGCCGCCTCTTTCCGCCGATCACGTTCGAAAATAAATTGTTGAAATTATGCAGGTACTACCTTATGGTCGTGGCGCGGCGGTCGGGTACGGGGATCATTGAAGTGCCGCATGGGAAATATAGCTGCGGCTGTCGAATGTGCCCTTTTGGTCTGATCGTCAGAGGGCCGGCCGAGGGAAACGCACCAGCATCCGAAGATTACGGGAATTTTCTTCTTAATGTGCTAGAAGAATTATTCCGCAGTTTTCTGATTTTTTTTCCAATTATTGTTTTTTTTCTCTTTGCTTTTCTACTTTCGGTAGAAAGAACGACGATTAGACTATGGATGGATCCGAGGATAAGGTGTAATTTCGACAAATAAATTTGTACTTAATTCAACTTGCAATTTAGGCCCTGCACTACGGAAAATTAATTGAAATAGGGACATTTGAATTTATTATCATGGAACTGGGTATTACCTAGATTAGGGTTGCATTTTGGTGCAACAATCATTTTTGACTATGATTTATATACAACCGTCTTATTAAGCTTAGTTTAATATTTTGTTTTTGATACAAATGTTTTAGCTGGTGCTAAATGCGTTAAGTCACTCAAGAGACGTAGTAATTTTGGATTCTTTAACAGACATTCTACGCCAAACCGCACTGCGTGCGCATAACTTTACGTACCAGCGAATTGACATGTGTCAGACGGAGCTTTGTTGTTAAACGACCTTACAGATTGGCACATGGGTTGGGTTGGGTTGGGTGGTTGTCCCCGCTTAGCAGGGACGCACTTAGACAAAAGGGAGGTCCATTGTGATACCACTATGGAAAAACCGGATTACCAGCACCGGAGACCTTCATTGAGACTTCCCGGATGGGGCAGAAGGCAGGGCAACTATTTTCGGTATAAATAGACCCATGCCGAAGATGTGTGGTTCGTTCTTTAATCATTAAACCAGTTTGACCTGGTGACAAATCTCCTAATCTTGCCTAAGTCTAGTCTGGCTAGATTGTTTAGATCTTCAAAGAAGTATTCACCTAAGGTTTTCCTTCTCAAGACCGATAGAGCAGAACAAGTGCACAGAAGATGTATCATGGTTTTCTCCTCTTCCTCGTCTCTACAGTTCCTATAGAAATCGTTGAAAGTGGCACCAAGTCTTCTAGCATGCCTGCCTACCAGACAGTGTCCTGTGAGGACGCCAACTATCTTTCCAAGATTGATCCTATTACTGGAAATAAGTCTACTGGTTTTCCTACAATCCAGCTCTGGCCAGATTTGCCTATGAGTGAGACATGTGCTGATATTGTTCCACCTACTGTTTGCCATACTTATGGAATTTTATCGATTTTATAGGTGCTGACGGTACATCCCTATTATCAGGGAGGTCCCGGTCTGCACCTTCCTTAGCTTCCTCTGCAATTACCTGGAATATCCCTATGGCCTGGAACCAAGCACAGGAATACGTCGCACCTGACGTGAAAAACACTGCAGTGATCCGGCAGTTGAGTGACGATGCGAATGTGCAAAACACTGGAGTAAATTCCCGCACCTGTGCCAGACGCTGCCTGTCTTGGATCCGTCTGTGTAAATTTCTGTCGCAGATTCGTTTAAAATTTCTCCCGATTCCCAAGCACTTCTGCTAGGAATCCTGGTTCTATATTTGACGTTGAAGTCCAGATAGGGGACTATGTAGTTTGAATTAGTAGGAATAGTATTATGGCCGTTTAGGATGCTTGTGTGGCCCATATTTCCACGAGCCAGTTGCAAGGATTCCCTATTCGTAGTGCTGCTTTAGCCGCCAACAGCCTCCCAAAGATATCAATAGGAAGAAGATGAAGTAAAGTTTCTAATGCAGCTGTAGGAGTAGCTCTAAGGGCACCCGTTATACAGACCCAGGATAGGCTTTGAACTTTCTCAAGTATTGCGATGTTGCTTTTTTGTCCAGTGCCGTCCACCAGACTAGTACTCCGTACATAAGGATGGGTCTAACGGTTGCCGTGTATATCCAGTGGACGACTCGGGTCTGGAGACCCCATTTTGGGCCCAAGACTTTCCTACATGAATAGAGGGCATTCGAGGCCTTCCTGGCCCGGTCCTGTAAATTCAGTTTCCAACTTAGTTTTCTATCTAGAATAACCGCCAACTATCTGCCGTGATCTGCGAATTGCAATTCAATACCGTTGATTTTTGGAGGAGTTATATGTGGTATTTTATACTTTCTTGTGAACAATTCGAGTTCAGTCTTCGACGGATTAACTCCAAGACCAACACTATCCGTTCACTTTGCTAATTTATTTAGAGCAGACTCCATTAGGTCTCTAACTGTAAGAAGGAACTTCATTGATATCGCAATGGCAATGTCGTTCGCATAAGATATAACACTGAACCCCTCTTTACGCAAGATTAAAAGTATCCCATTAGCCACAATAGTGGCACCCTAACTCAGCATGGATAAGCCTGCTTTTAAGCATATGCTCGAGCCAATAGCAAAGGTAGTTGTCAACCTTCAGGTCAAGAAGTGCAGCAAATATAAGTTCTGTTTTGACATTGTTGAAAGCTCCTTCAATATCAAGGAAGTGAGCTCCTTATTTTTAAAGGATTTCTCGATGATTCCTACCAATGAATGTAAAGCAGTCTCTACAGATTTTCCCTTCCGATATGCGTGTTGGGATATCGATAGGAGATTACTATCTAATTTAGTTCTAATGTGTACGTCGATTAGCCTTTCCAGAGTCTTCAATAAAAAGGAGGATAGGTGGATCGGACGGAAGTTTTTAGGGGATGCATGCCTTACCGGCTTTTGGTATAACTACAACTTTGGCCCTCCTCCAGGATCTAGGGGTGTAGCCAAAGTTTAAACAGCTGCTAAAGATGGTGTGGAGCCACGAGCTTAGAATATCCAAACCTTGCTGTAGTTCCACTGAAAAGATACCATCGAGACCAGCGGATTTGTACGGGAGGAAGCTGTGCACTGCCCACTGTATTTTCTTGGGGGTGACAACGCCCTCTGGCACTATAAATTGGGCTCTTATTTGGTTTTCTACAGAATGTACTGTTTCTGTTTTGCTACCAGAAAAATGGGTGTCATTTAGAAGCTCTAAAGTTTCCTTGCTAGACATAGTCCAGTTGCCATCTGGTTTCTTAATGTAACTAGGAATAATTGGAGATTTGGATAAGATTTTCCTAATCCGGGAAGTATCACTAGTCTTTTCTATATTTTCACAGAAAAGATGCCAAGAGGCTCTTTGTGATTTCCTAACCTATGACTTAAGTTTCCTGCTTTTGTAGAGATCTCAGTCAATTGGGTCCCTAGAGCGCTTTGTTTGATTAAAACGCTTCCTACTTTCACGTCTAAGCTTACTTATTTCAGAATTCCACCACGGGGCTTACCCCCACTCTTGTGTCTACTGATCGGGCAGGCTTCACGTAAGGCTGAATTCATTTCTTCCGTGATTGCGTGAACCATCTGATCGACTTCAGATGGTGAATGCGGTTGGGCTAAAACCTACCTGTTGAGATGACTTCTCAACTTTGTATTATAAATATCCCAATCCGTTCTCCTTGGGTTCCTAAAGACAGATTTTGAGTGAGTACTGAAGTCAATACCGAACTGTATAAAGCGGTGGTCACAGAATGACACATCCCTAGAAACCATTCAGTTCTTGACGCTAATTTTAGGGGAATTCGTGACAAAGGTTACGCCTATGACGTCCTGCCTGTTGTTAGTAATAAATGTGGGATTATTACAAATTATGAGGTTAGTTTCCATTAAGTAATCAAATAGACATTCACCGCGGATATTAGTATCACTGCTGCCTTGATGCTACATGATGAGCGTTAGAGTCGCTACCCATGATAAGAGGGTGGTCCTCCTTTTCGGCTTGACTGATCAACCGAAGCATTAGCGCTAATTGATACAGAAGCCTCTATTACTGTGGTGTTACAGTCCTCCGAATCAAAGGACTGATCACCACTACCTTGCTTCATGGGAAGCCCTAATGCCAGCACTTTTGACACTGTGGTACTGCAACCCCCCGAAACAGAGGGTTGGTCACCACTGACCTGTTTAGTGAAGCTTTGATTGAGACGAATCAACCTGTTTCTCAGCTACACCAGAAACCAGTTTTTCGTCCCTCTCGCAGACCTTGAGGTGGAGCGTAACCAGCCCATAGAATATCATAAAATCCCTTACAGCGAGGGTCTCAATAGACTCCGGGTTCAGTAGTATTGAAACCAATCGCCCAGCGTCATTTGGCTCCTCAGCTTTTATGACCTTCCAATTATGCGTCGGAATGCCAGGATTTTGGATCCCTATGAGCCGAACAATGTCCTTCGGGTCACTAGGACGAAGAGGTATCCATACTCTAAGCCGAGTTGGAATTTCGGCTTTAGGAACAGCCTTAAGTTTGGCTCCAGGCCACACAGCACCAACTTTCGAGATTGCCGACTTGATATAGTCAGCCGAATTCTCGTCGCTGCAGATCAATAATTTCGGCACATGCTTTATTTAGATATAATTCAATGTACACAAACTGGAATATGTACCAGGTCCTTGTCCTCTCAAAATAAGATATATGTACTTGCTAAGCCTAACGAGTGCATAGGGGAAATAAGGTAATTAGATAGAATGGCTTATAAGCTCAAAAAATATGTCGATATGTTGTGTTCTCAAAACTTAAAGTTCAATGTTGGAAGGACTTAAACGCTGGAAGAAAGTTAGAAAACTCGAGAAGTAAGACGACGAAGACAAAGAAGATATACACTTACTACATGGAGGAAATCTTGCCAAAGTATTCGTAGCAGCACGAATACATAAGGCGCTTGACAATGATCATTCAAATTGTAAAGGGTTACTTCAAAAGAATGACGGTACCGACACGACATAGGAGGAGGTGTTTTCTCCGATAGACTTAATAACAGTTTCTCCTTCCGTCTTCCAAATCATGGTAGCGGAATTATTGGCAATTAAAGAGGTCCTATCTTGGCTCAAGAAAAATGTGATATCCACTTCAGATATCCACATCTTTTCAGATAGCCAAGCAGTTAACAAATAATTGGAATCTTTCTCTGATAATTCTAAAGTTGCTCTAGACCTCCGTTCAATATTCACCTTTGTTAAGTGCCGGGGCATAAGGATGTTTCTAGTAATTTTAGGGCCGATGAAATCGCTGGACATTGAACAACTATACCTATTTCACCAGGTAAAACTTCCTTAGGTATCGCTACATGCAAACTTAAATTAAAGCCGGATGCTCTCGGAAGAGCAAATCTCAGGTGAACAAGTGGCCTAACGTATCTAGTAACACAAACAGCCAAAGCTGCATCTAAACGGCTCTAAGCTTTTGATCTCTTTTAGCAGTTTGCATATCAGCACAATAAAATGTGTCATCACTGGAAACTGTCTAATTTAGACGATTTTTGTAGAAGAAAGAAACTATTCTTTCTCCACCTTCTCTGAACCTGCCCTGCTCACTCTTACAAAAGAAAGCTTTCTACTTTAATGATCTTGATGATCTTATTAACACTGACATTAGGAATCTTCAGGCAGGCAATTGCTTCATTAGAAACTCAAATTGATTTACAAGTAAGAATGGGAAGTTACATATATGATTCAGGTGGTATCACAATGGACCAATAACTGCTCTAAGCGTGCTGTAACCTAACCTAAGCTAACCTAACCTACACGACAAATCTTACGGAAACACTTGAATCACTGCATTGATAGTAGAGTAAATACCTATACTTTATTTAGCAAATTATTTAGCCCGAATAAGATTAAATGGGCGTTAAACTTTCAAACCATTCAAAGAACCCGGCGGAGACTGTTTATTTCCAGTTCTTTTACAATTGATCTCATTTTGCCGGGAGTGATTGCTTTATTTAGATCATGCTACAAGGAGTGTTGATGTGTGTAATACAGTTACACACATCGACACTCCTCCAGAAAAAAATTAAAACCGTCTCCTTTTTTGTGGTCGATAATATTTTAATTAATCTAGCCTGGTTACATTGCCATTAGCTATGGTAATGACTTAAGGTTTATTGTTATATAAACATAGTATACAGGTTTTAGAACGCCGCAACAAAGAAAGACTTTCCATCAATCCTTGTAAGAGAAGAGTAGGTAATATGATCCTGGGCAAAAAACCAAATTGGAATTTACATACCTTATGAGTCAGTAGGCGCCTGAAAGGCAGAGCTTGGGGTTTCAGTACATTCGTTTACATTATGATGGTTAAACCTATTGCCAGTCTTTGTAATAACTTACTTAACTTGTAATAACCTTAAAAAACCAGTAGATCTTGTGGGATACCTAAAATACTTGAATCAGTTCCCAGAAGGCAAATGTTTTGTACTATTCCCGAAATTATTGTTAAGTTGGTCCAGAAGACCTGGTTAGTCTGTGCCAGTTATTATTTTACCCCTTTCAAATAAAATCAACTTCGCTTTTTTTGGTGTAGAGCCATCGGCTTCCACGGCCGGCTTTGATAACTATTCGTTTCTAGCGTAGAATGGTAGACCCATATCTCATAGTGACAAATCGGCGCACATTATCAGTTGGTGCGCCGATCCAAATTTTATTGAGAAACTCGTATTCGCAATCGGTTTTGGTCAGAATTTAACAAACGCGTCATCCAACTTGATGTAAAATGAATTGTACCCTTTCTTCTGGCGTCCCTACGGCTTCAGCTAAAGTTTATGAGAACAATACAACATCGTGCATTCTCTCAACTTTAAGAAAGAATACTTCTTGATATTCTTTATTTCGTTCGTTATTATGACACGTGTACCAACATGAAAAAAATTCATTGATAGCAGTGCCATCTCTGTGCTAGATCGAGAACTGTTCACTAAGCATAAGTCGTACCTAGGTACATCCCTGATAGTCCCACTAGATGTCGGGGTTTAATACTGGTGTTGTAAGACTTTACATTAGATACTCGATAAGTAAAGGAGGTGTACCTCTCCACATGCAACGTAGACAAGCCTGGCGCATTGAAATGCACAATAAGTTTTAAGTAAAAGATGACAAGAACAGATTTGATTTCTTATATACGAACATCCAGATGCATTCGTTTAATCTACCTACATACATATATCCTGGAGAGTCATACCACTCCCAATAAGGTTCATAAAAAATCGAATCGCCAATGGAAACCTTGGATAAAGACACAGGCAGATTTAGTGGTGGTCCTACCTAAGAATCTCTGGTTTGGATCTTATTTTATCTGAATCTGCGACCGAATTCACGAAAAGTTTTACTTCTTGAACTATGTTATCGTCTTTCACAAATTAGCACACTACCACCAAACCCTTCGTGAGAAAACCAAAGTCATCCAGATTTCACTGTGGATTATACCAATTGACCTCTTATAAGACTACTGACTGCTTTGATACTGCTACCCATAATATAGGAATCAAGAAAAAGTAGTTTTAGCAATACATACATCTAGAACATAGCCAGGAATATCTACTGGCTAAAAGAGCTACCGTGCAGCCGAGAAAGGACGTACCTACTCTAAAGCTTAGGGCAAAAGGCAACCACGATATTATTATAGCTGAATAGATTCAAAAGACCGGTTTGGTGACGCTCTTAAGAACTGGCTGAGTCAGAATGATTATAGGGTTTTTTATCGTGGAGAAACCATACGAGTACTGAGGGAAGGCCCATACCACTTTCTCTATTCATCGATCCAATTTTAGGTCATCTCGCTTGTTTGTAAAACTATTGATGAAGTTCGATATAAGAGACAACCGCCAAACACTATAGCAGGGAAACTACACGCCATTTTGTAAACATCCTCCGATTACACCTATCATCCAATATTATTGGCAATAATCTAGATTTAAAGTGCTCTATAGTTCACAATAATAATGTTACGTCTCCACAATTTTGTTTAGAAGCCTCCTAACCTCGATATCGATGAAAATAACTGTTACATATTCTTATACATACCTTTTAAACGGCCATTCAACTCTAGCAATTCAATTTTGAAGCACTTTCGCACATGTGAGCCTCGACCAGTCTTTCGGTGCATTTGAGCACAAAAAAAGCCAGACTTCATGGTCTTTATTAGTTGCTGTAAAATCACCCTAACCATTTACTAGGCTGAAGGAATCAAAGTATGGGAGTCAGGGTCTAGCTTCTTATAACCAGTCGTGTTGTGCATGTTATATTCTTTACACGAATTGAAGGAACCTACTGTTTAATGCCATGTCCGAAGTGAAATTTTTTATTCGAGAACAGTTATGCTCTCGGATGTTTGTCAGACGCTCACTAAAGGTGGGGTCGTGAATCTCCAACTTCTTGTTCCGTAGTCCAACGCACTAACCACTTAAGCAAAAGCGCTCACGAACAAAAGCACGACAAAACAAATTCACATATCTACAGTATCTTCAGGTTTTCAAATATTTGGTTTATATCCTGCTGCACCTTCTTCTTCTTCTTAGGTCTTGGCACCCATTGGGACATAGGGCGTTAGCAACTTTCCTTATTCGGAGTTCTGCAATGCGTTTCAACCCTCTACAACTCATCCCAAGTGACCTCGATTCCTCCTCAACTATTCTGCGCCACTTTTGCCTTAGTCTGCCCGCTCTTCTGCCTGATTGGGAGAGTGGATTCCATTGCATAGCATGCTTTACAACTAAATTTTCTTCGCCTAATAAGGTGTGACCGATCCTCTGCAACTTCCTTCACTGTACAGGGAAGTCTATTGGTTCCATACCCGTTATAGCTATGAGCTGTTGATTTGAGATACATCTATTTACAAAGGTTTGTAGCTTGCGTTAGTAACTTCCCATGTACTACACCCGTACAATAGCACTGACTCCAAGTTGGATCGGAGCAGTCGCAGTTTGGTTTTCGTGCTGAGAGCATTATGTTTCCATTAGTTTTTACGAAACGCTTTCTCGACAGTCTGCCCACCAATGTTTAGTTGAGCATTAGAATTTGAAAATCTCAGCAATTTTGTGTTGGCCCTCATCTATCTTCAGCCCTATACTGTTCTTTTTCCAGTTTGTGAGCCATTTGGTTTAGCTGCATAATCTTGTCCGATAACAAACAGATATTTATCTGCCCTGCTGATATTGTCACCTCAATATAAATAGGACGGCCGCATCGGAATAGCAGTGACGTCTTTGTCATTGCTGGAGCACGACAGATAATCGTCATCTTCCTCGAGCAACAATGCTGCTCAAATGCGTTTCGGGTTCTGAGTCACCCTCGGCTATATAACATTTAAGATGTTTCTCAAAAAAATTTCCGCCGACTGGGGCTTGGATTTTGGAGTTTTAATATAGGTTTTTCGGTTTTGTCTGCTCCACGTATAATATCATTGATGACCACAAGCATTGAGGGTGGTGAAAACATACAGCTCTGCCTTACTCCGCTCTGGACTTTAAATTCTTCAAACATCTGTAAAACTTGTGTAAAACGCAACACATAGCCCCTTCACAAGTAACTTTAATTTGTGTATGAGTTTTCCTAGAATGCCTACCAAGTAAACTCTCGAATCAAAAAGTCAAATGCCGTTTGTTGTCAAAGATTGGAAAGTATTTACCGAACACTCCTTCTCAAATAATAGATACATTCAATTTGGTATAAACTACCTCCCTCAGGCTCAGCCTGTCCTTAGGAATTATAGGAAGACGGACTGGTTCAAATATAGGATAATATAGGATATATACAGGGTGGAGTCTTCTTTACTTAACAGTACCCCTGTCCCCCCAAATAACACTCCCGAATTAGACATTCCCAAGCCATGGACGGAGGTGAATGTGGTTTTTATACCTAAGGCGGCTATAAGTTCGCACGGTAACCCCAAAGATCTCAGACCCATGAACTGGTCATTATTTGAACCAGTGGACCAATCAACTAGATGAACCAGTTACTTACTAATAGGTTCATCAACTCAAAGCAGATACCACCACCGACCGCCCACAGAGTCCACAAAACAAATGGACCTTTCTTACGATGATGTCATACCTCTACACGAGGAGTATGGTGTTGTCCTTTTTTATTAAAAAGATGCCTGCGTACTTTCGTTATGTTGAATCGTTAAGTAAGTTGGTTAATAGCTAGTCGTAAGGGTGTGTATCTGCGCCGCTACAGTTCTACCAGAGAAGGAGAATCTCATCATGCCTCTCGCTACCTGTAAACTCTTAATTAAACCAAATTTGACAAACTCTACTAACCAAGTGCTCTATTACGAAACATATCTGACCCAAGCTGGATCTTAAGCGCTTCAATAGTCTAATAAGATTAAAGAAATCCTTCATCAGCACAATAGTAGGTGTCATTACGGCACACTGTGTTATTGGGAGATATGCCCCCAGGCTGGGTTTCCCGGCAAAAAAAAGCTGCATAGACGAGGAAGAGAAAGAATCTATTCTTCATCTCCTATGCGCCTGCCAAGCTCTCTCAATTCGAAGAAAACTACGAGTACATCTAGGGGAGAACTTCTTCGACAATCTTGGCGAACTAGTTAACGTAAGCATTAGCCGCCTCCAGCGCTTTATAATAAGCTCATGTTGGTCCAATGGGTAGATTGAGGACACTAGATTTTGTGGTATCACAATGGGCCTATTCTGGCGTAAGTAAGACCGCACTTGCTGCAGTCTGCCAATCGAACCTAATCTAACGTAACCTAGCTACTAATTTTGCATCATGAGTGCGCAATTTCATTGGTACCTACCAGCCAATTTAAAGATCTCAAGTGATTCATCACTGCCTCATCCATTACCACAGTCGATACTCAAGACGCCGCGGCTGGTACGAGATGTGACCTAATTTTTATCTGATTAGCTGTTCACTCAACAGCTCAGTCAGTATCGGAAGTCTGAAGGTTCAATTAGGGTGCACTTGTTGACGAAACTGCCTACGGCTCATTTAGGGTCAATTGTGTCCAAATTGTCTAAAAATCATTGGAGCCTACATTTTTTTTTAACTACTGACTAAATCATCCAAATAACTGTATGAATCTATGGAGTTTGTTTGGCTCAGTGTGATTTAATTTACCTAGTCCCGAAATGAAGCTACTGTCATGCGTTCAGTTTTTTCTAAGGGCCAGCGCAAGACAGTTTTCTTATTCCCTATAGCTTCTGCAGTAGATATTGTGAGAAAGGCCAAGCAGTGCTACACAAAGTCAAGTCAAGGCGCTGGTAGCAGTTCGAATTTTCTTACGACTAGATTCCATTAGATTAATTGATCTCTTTCTGTCGAGATTCTGTATCCAACAGAAACTAGCGGTTATTCGCTTCTTCGACTGTTCTGTAGCATGTGTGCCTAGGTTGACCCCTTCGTTTTGTTAATTTGTAGGTGCTGCACTCAAATATTGTATTTCCCTCTATTGTCATAGTTTGGTTGCACCCTGAACACATTCTTTAGTCTAAAGGAGTTTTCCCTTTTGTCTCAGTGAAGGTAGGTACCATTCGATGTTACATTTTATAGTTGTTTTGCCTTTTTGAGAGCTTTTGAGAAGTCTTTTTACAAGAATTACTTATGCCACTAAAAGGCTTCAATAGCTCTTTCCCTTAATTTTGTAGAACTATTACAGAACATACATATGTAGTTTAGAGAACATTCAATTTTTTTAAAATGAAAAACCATTTCATCAGCAAACCCGCTGCAAATATTTACACCAAGGAATCATCTCTGTCGGAGTACATCGTCTCCAACCTGGGCCAAAGTAAAAAATCGACAAAACAAAAAAAAAAAAATAACGTCCTTCCCATTTATATGAGATTCACTCATAAATATGCAACTATAATTAATTGTTAATGAAAAATGCTTCAATTCGCCGATTAGCGCAAAATACCGCAACTCTCGCCGAATAACAAACTAAAAATCCACCCGATGACTAATAATTATGTTGGCAAAACAGATTGCCTGCAATTTAACCGGCATATAAAGTGGTGTTGCATAATACCGCCTGTCGCAAGGGCGCGTCTAAGGATTCCGCTGCTTCTGACGCTGCTACTTGCATCGGCATCGGCATAGTCACAGCCATCTCGGCCGAACGCAATGCACTCTGCATATCAATTATGCGACACAACCACAAACTGACACGACGTCACTGCACGCACGTCTCATTCACCACCAGCGTGTGCGCATATCCTTCACCATCCTCCACCTCTAGGCTGCGCAAGAATCAAAAGAAAAACTTCCAACCGAAGGCGGAAGAACTCGAAAAGATACATGCTCCACGAGCGTAGATAACTCTTCGCCGTGGCCAACCCTTGGACAGCGGCTTATGAGGATAGAATTCTGAATCGAGGCATAAAGTTGAAGTTGCGTTGTGAGGTGGAAGGATAGAGAGAGGTTCCAGGATGAACAGCACTCAGGGAACTGTTGATTATGCATTCAACACAGGGCCGTGTACTTCTGCACTTTTAGTATGTGCGACTGAAATTAGCCCACAGCCGCCGTCACTTTTGCTAATGCAGTTGAACCGTGATTGCTCCTTGTTTCAATTAAATTTGCACCGTTCTGCTATCCGCGCACTGGCAGCAGTCCTGCGGAAGAAACCATCTGCTCGGCATTCACGTGAGCGAAAACTGCGAAATAAGATTGGGGCCCCAGGGTGTGTGAACATGGAAATTGCCACTTATGTGGGTGGATATTTGGCGGCGCTGATTGAAGTGTAAGCTTTCGATGTTGCAGATAGGGATGTAGCAGAAAATTTCATGCCTCCACTTTTACTCCATCCATTCTAAGTATGTATATATATTGCTTTGAGTATTCTCAACTTTGTTTAAGATTTTTGTTCCTTCTTACTACCTTATGATACTTATGCGACTGACAAAATGAGGACAAAATAAATTTAGATGTGATTATTTGCATAGATACATATGGATTTATATATTTTTAATTAAAAACTTTAAATTTATTTTGATTCATAAGGTATATGTATGGAATAGCCTCCACTTTTTTGTCGAATTTGTCCATGACAGTTTTGCACAAATGTGGCTGAATTTTATTGATACAGCGCTCAATTTCCGCGTGGATGGTCGTGGGCTTGTTGGTGTAAATCTTAGACTACAAAAAACCCATAAACGTCCATTGGCGTTAAGTCGCATGATCTGGGCGGCCAATTCTGGTCACCAAAACGAGAAATTACACGACCAGGAAATGACTCATGCAGGAACTAAATTGTGTCTTGGGTTGTATGGCATGTGGCATTGTGTTGTTGAAATCACATGTTGTTCACAACAACATCTTGCAATTTATGCACAAAAAACTGGATAATCAAATCGCTAAATCACCATTAACAGTTATTGCCTGGCCAGATGCAACCGCAACAAACTGTGACATAGGCTATTTCATACACGAAATTCTTTTACTAGATCGATGGCGCTGTATAGTTCGTCGTTGAATCTCCTCCTCCAAACCCCATCAACGCAAATGGGGCAAAATGTCTTACGAATAGTTTCTCACTTTTGAGACGTCTCTGCTTCTGCTCCATAAAGTCTTGTGTAGAGAATCTCCTTAGTGGTTTGCGATAGGGCTTACTACTCACTCAATTTCCTTCTCAACCCAAAGCAACAGCGATGGGCAAGAATTATTCTGCATTTAGGTAGATAGGTAAAAGGGGTAGATCATCCATGGATCCATTGTGAAATCTATAGTGGAATAATCTAAAAGAAGACAAAAAGTTCGATTTGGCCTTGGTGCAGCTAAGAGGCCTCAATGAATCAACCCGAAATTGTTATCCTTTTTGAGATGGTTAATGGTGGGTTTCCTGACAAGTCGCCCAGATCTCCGAATTGGTATTCACCGATGGCCGTTTTTCTAGTTCTGCACAGGGTTGGACATTCGCACAGCATCTGTATCGACACAGTCTATGCAGAGGTCGTCCGTATTTAGTCACACTTTTCAGGAGGTTGTGGCCAGTAATTATCCCTATGAAGAAGACTAAGTTCGTTCTATTAAGCGCTAAAATTCGCCTGGTTTTCTTTTCATCGTATTTTGTCCAGAGTTTTCTGCACACACGGCAAGGGAGTACGCTTCATCTCTCATTGGTTAGTGTAAGGAAGACTTGCTCTATGTTGGATTTAAAGGTGTTCGGACCCCTTTCTTGCTAATTCGTACGCCGTTCGCTCCTTATATATATTGTTCGAGAGATTACGAGCCAGACCACTGTATTGAGTTCCTTTTTGTCTCTCTTCCACGATCCATCTTAGCTGGAGAGTCCCTCTGAATTTCTCCACAATTCCTCTCTGGCTTTGATTCCAACGCTAGCATCTGTTTAACAGAAATCTGGTTCACCCTCTGGGTTTCTACCCAGTGACTCCCCAGGATCTCCCTTCTTCTACTAGCTAACGCCGGACATTGACACAATATATGTGCTGCAGTCCCGACTTTCTCCAGGCATAGTTCACAGGTGTCGTCCTCCAGAAGACCCATCTTCTTTAGGTGATACCCGAAATTCCCATGACCTGTAGATAACGCTACCACCCATTTCAATGTTCTTCGCCCTAAGCTTAGAACTTCTCTGTGAGTGGTGCCACCCGGCATTTTAATAGCCATATTCGCCTGTCTGCAACCTTCTACGGTTGTCCACCTTCTCTGGTGTTCCGCCGCCGCCCAGTTGCTAATCAGGTGTTCTACCATCCCTCTACCAAGTGCAGCGAATGGTTCCGGACCGGAGAGCTCCAAGGTTGACCCTTGCTTTGACAGAGAGTCCGCCTTTTCGTTCCCCTCAGTCCCTACGTGCCCTCTCACCCAGAGCAGCGTCATCTCATTCCGAGATGAGCACTCATTGAGCTTATGAGCGCATTCCAATGCCAGTGATGTACTGATATCTGTCTAATCACTGATTAATTGTCCAGTGCTATGGTAACGTTTTTACCTTCGACCTGACCCTCTTTCAGGTGATCCAATGCATGCAACAGAGCAATCATCTCGGCTTGATAGACTGAGGTATATTTCCCCTAATGATAACAGGCTAGTTCCAGTTCTTCTGAGAAGATACCTGCCCCCGCTCTGCCATCCATCATGAACCCATCCGTAAAGATGATTACATCACCAATCTTCTTTTCCGGAAGTGTTCAATCTCCGATAAGAGTTTTGTTATGCCTTTCGGTAACACGCATTCTCTTTATTCCATCCATGGGCATATTCAACTCCCTAATCTCGTTTTTCACGATATCCAGGATTTTCCTATGCCCATAGATAGTACCGCGCCAATGCCAGTTGGCATCCCGGTGCAAACGAAGTGCCGTCGAGGCCGCCACTTTCTTAATAAATAAGTAGAGCGGCAGGATACCTAGGATCACTTCCATTGCGCATGTTGGTGTCGTTCGTATTGCACCCACGATCCCTAAACATGCCAGTCGTTGGACCCTATCTAATTGCTTCTTTACAGTTGTCATGTAGGCTTTCTGCCACCATATAACTGACGCATATGTGATAATCGGTCTAACTATCATCGTGTACATCCAGTATGCTGACCTCGGCGAGATTCACCTTAGTCTACATACCCGTTTGCACTGATGAAGCACCCTTTTCGCCTTTCTAATCTTTTCTTCCACATGGAAGTTTCCAAGTTAGTCCAGCATCTAGGTATACACCCAGATACTTAACCTTCCTGGTCACCTGCAGCTCCGATCCGAAAAGTGTCAAGGGCTGAAATTCCAGATCTCTCATCTTCCTTGTGAAGATGATCAGATGATTTTCGGTTCAATGGATAAGTTAACAAGCAACATTTGCCGCATTTTAAGTGAAGAAAATCCACAAATCATTAATGAGACACCGGTCCATCCACAAAAAGTTACCGTTTGGTGTGCTTTATAGACTGGTGGAATCATTGATTTATATTTCTTCAAAAAAGATCCCGGGCAGAAAGTTGCAGTTAATGGAGAGTGCTATAGATCCATGATTACTCACTTCTTCGTTTCCCAACTGAATTGTATTAATGTGGAAAAGATGTGATTTGAACAAGGCGGCGAAACATCCCAAACAGCGCGTTGCATAATTTCACGTAATGAGGCTTCACGTAATTGGCCTCCAAGATCGTATTATTTAACACCATTCGTTTTTTTTTTTCTGTAGGGATATGTATAGTCGCTAGTCTACGCCAATAAACCAGAGAGGATGGGCAGCTTGAAAGCCAATATTCGCCTTATTATTGCTGGTATACAGTCGTAGCTGAAATTTAGAAATAATAGAAATTACTACCGACATTCTGAGTCGGTGATCGCAACTTTAAGAGCAACAGTAATAAATCCATATATACTTCAAGAGACTCCATTGCATCCACAAAATATGACCATGTCGTGTGGTGTGGATTTCATGCCGAATGTATGATTGGATCGTATTTTTTCGTCGATGAAAATGATCACCAAGTTACGGTCAATGGAATTTGCTATACTTGAAAACATCCAGCATTGGATGGACTAGACTTGTGTGGTTCCAACAAGATGGTGCCACATGCCACACATCTCAAACAATTGATCTATCGGTAATCGTTCGGTAATCGTGTAATCAATGGCCACTTCGCTCAAGGGATTTAAAGCCGTTGAATATAGTTTTATGGGGTTACGTTAACTCGTTGGTTTCTGCCAACAACGTTAAAGTAATTCAGGAACAATGTCGAACGCGAATTGCCAACGTTCCGGCCGATATGTTTGGAAGAGTGGTAGAAAATTGGCTCCAAAGAATCGATCGCTGCAAACGTGCTCGCGGTGGTCATATGAACGAGATCGAATTCCATACTTAAATTTAACATGTGTTCTACAGCTGGATATCTTAATTATTCTGTGTTTTATTTAAATACAAAATTGATATGTCCTTATTGAAAAACCCTTTATATAATATATATAAAGAAAACCAACAGTAAATTCAATTTTAATTAGTGTTAGTAGACAAAAAACTTTGTATCTACGAGAAAGTTTCCAATCCATTGTGCATCTAATGGAATTCTTTACCTAGCACATATTTATATGAATAATCACCATCGCGACCGGAACACAAGAAATTGTGCGAAAGTGAATGATTTCACAACATGAATTTTTATTAGAAGTTAGTCCCTTAATCCCGTTCGGACCTTTCGCGATAAATATATGTTTTTCTTTAATTGCCGACCGTTACAAGGACCTGTCATTCTCTCCTTCCGTTTCCTGTTCTGCTAGCTGCATTTCCATATATGCAAATATGTATGTATATAGCCTCGTTGCTATCGTATTTTTTTTGCTTCCAAATTTTTTTCTTCCACTGATACTGGAAGTCATCAGCAATGTTAAAATGTTTTGAGCACCTTAGGATCGTTCCTCATTATGCATTACGTACCACAGTTACAAAAGACCGAACATATGGTGTGAGCAGTGACTAGTTTAACAATCCACTCGTTCCACAGTAAAGTAACTAGCACAGAACCTTGCGGAATGACGCCTGTAATCTTGTATTGCTTTGTTTCATGCTTCGTTTCGTAAGAAAGCGAGCACTCTGTTTCTATGAATGTATTCTGGTACGTTTTTTGTAGCGAGAGCCAGCTTGCTGTGTGGCTGATCTTGTGGAATTTAGCACTGTTGTGGATCACAGTGAGACGATCACTTATGTTGTTTCATTATAGCGGATTTTCAACAACAAATCCAACTCGTATAGTCTTGGTTTTATGTCCCGTGTGTCATGGATTCTTACCTAAAAGTTGCCCTATGCATACAAGTGGTCGGTCACCTTCAAGTATTCATCCAACTGGAACTGCAGGCATCACCGTTGAGTTAATCTAAAGAATCCTTCCAGCCAATTAGATTAAAGGAAGAATGTCTTAGTGGACTCACTGGCATAACGAAACTTTACTTTATACCACAGTCCCATTGTGGAATTGAAACTTAAAATCTAAGTTCCTGCTTTGATACCTATCTTGCTTCGAGAAATTTTCATCCGATAGTCGGACAGACTGATACCTATCTACCTAGTCTACTTCATGTTTGAAAAAGATTGTACATAGCCTCTAATATAAGTTCTGATCTGATCAGTGTAGGTACGTGAAGATTCTTGGATTTGTTAAAACAGTGCCAGTGCAATCCGTTTGCCAGTTTGTGATATAATAGTAAGACATTATCCCAATAATCATTTTCGTAATCTAGGGCAGATCCTAAATCCCTGAGTGTCCCATAGAAAGTTAGTATTATATACATACATGCATATGTAAGTGGTTTGGCTTAGTTATTACACTTGTTTGTACTAACCAATATTCACAAAAGGAAATGGTTTTAAATTATGTCCTTCCGGTTATTAAAACATGCCCGAAAAATGCAAATACATATACTAGCTTTGAAACAAAGCCAATTACTTACATAATTCGATTACTGAATTGTAATCGATACCTAGTGGATCCACTTTTTTATTACCTTAAATGCGCTGTCAAATGCTGCGCAAATTGCCACTAGATCTGTGCATGCCTCCCAATGGGACACGGATCTTTGAATTTAATCGATTCGTTTGGGGATATTAAGGAGTGCATTTAATGCTCCTTCCTTTTGTTCATCACCGAGTTTTTGTTCCACCCAATCACAACATTATGTGCTCGAGCTAAACCCATGTCTACGGTGTTTTATAACCTGTTAAGAAAAATTTCTTGAGATTCGACAAAAAAGACCACTTCTGTCATCTTAATGGGACTCCGTGCGTCCACAAATGCGTACGCTACTGCTGCGGCCGTAAACAACCAACAGCAACAGGAACCTGACGACGACAATCGGACGAGCCGAATGCGGGCCACAAAAACCTCATAACAACACGCAACAACGGATCCGCAAAAAAACTGCAAAACCTCCGAACACATGGAAAATTATGTAGACACATGTTCCAACTGCGTAGCCACCGCTGCTGCTGCCGCTGCTCCACTCCAAAAATCCCCGTACCGATTCCCGTCAGCAGTTTATCTATGATAGCCAAGTTATCTATGAAAGCCATATGGATTCGCAATTGATCTGCGTCCTCTCAAGCGCCTCAGGCCCCCCCAATCAACATCGCGATCATCAACATCAGCGTCTCCGTCATCACCGTCCGTCATACCGGGAGCAACTACAGATAGATACAAGTGTCTGAGCCTGTAGTTACAGATAGATTCGCATACCGGTAGACATGCGACAGCGCGCGGTGCCGACACAGTCCTCCTGCTGCAAGAAGCTTGCTCACTGGTTATTTATGGATTTGTGCAACTTTTTACGCAGTCGCGCTATGCGACTAATTGGGTATGAACGCTGAAATAACCCGGCATTGTTCTACATAATTACCTTGGACGCGGACGAGACGCGAACCGCACTGCTATCCGCGGTGGATAGTTAATAATATTTTTGTCGTTGTCCTTTGTTTTGTTGTTTCTTCAACAAATTATTAGGTTGACGTTTTGTCTAGTTTCGACGTCATCACGGACGGACGGCTGACTGTGAAGTGTATTGGCCGCGTGTGTACTTTTTGTGCACAATTTGATGCCTAAACGGGGATTTGGTTGACTCAATACGTTTGGGATTTCAAAGTGGAAGACGCTAGTTTTTGCATCGGGCCCTGGTATGCCGATGACCGATCGCCATCGTGACAGTATGTTGTCGGCCAATTGTCAATCATAAGTATAGTCACAAATGCAAACACTTGTGATCTGTTTTTGTGTCCGTCCGGATCGGCGGATGACATTTCCATGTCATAGATACAACGTCCCCCTAGAGGCCACTGAACCAGTGAAATTGATCTGTGGCGACGGAAGTTTGATTACCTGCGTCAAAGCAACTGTCATGGTTGGCGCGCGTATCTATGAGTGGAGGATGGATGATTAACTTAGGATCGTCGCGCAACACCATCTATGGGCATGAGTGACCAATTGGATTGGAAAATCCGCAAATATACGACCGGTTGTTGATTGTAGTTAGACACGATCTGTGATTTGGGGTAAAGCGAAGAGTATCTGTTTGCCTGTTGGTCATAAAATTATGTAGATTAGATAGTAGTATTACCGATCGTGCACATTACTCAATAAATATCCACTCGTTTAATTTAGGCACATAATTAAGTTGATAAAGAGGATAGGTGAACTTCATCGCAGGCCCTACTGTCTGAAATTCCTTCCAAAATTTTGCAATTAAATGTTTAATCATAAATATCAGATGTAAGGAGTCTGTGATCCAAAAATGTTACGCTCTTCTCGACAGCAGGCATTATCAGAGAATATGATTGCTCCTACACCAATATCCATCTTGAAGCCGTCTGTGTACTATGGGCTGCGTAGCAGGTGTCTTACAAAGTCCAGGCATAGTGCTGTGTAGTAAGCTTTCACTATTTTCAATATGTAAATAAATATGTATTTTTGTAGGATTGAGTAATTTGACTTAAAGTTATTAGACTGACTACTTAAGCCTTTAATAGCTACCGATTCTTTTATGAAGAGGTTCAGTATAGACATAGGATTTTAAGACGAATAAGGTAGTAGATTGTTCTTATTTGTAAACAAACAAAGTCTTACTCCAAAAGTTGGTATCTTCCCTTCCCCAGTGATGGGGATTACCTTCTATTAACAGATAACATCTTTACTGTTTTAGCCAAGGAGCATAACATGGTAGTTTTCACGGAAAGATACAGCCCAGAGGACTTCCGGCACCGTTTTTTTGGTGGGTGTAAAATTGGACTTAAAAAATTAGGTAACCTATCTTGGGGTCATGCAGAACAGAACGGCGCACTGGATATGCCACAACGCTTTTGGTAAGAAGGTTTGAAACCGAAGCAAGTCTACTGCTCCTACTCTATGGAGTGTTTTTATGGTGGCCGATAGGAGAGAGGAAATATGGCCGTTTACTACTATCGAACATTCAACGTATGAGTTGCCTGGGAAGTACTGGATCCCAATCCAGTATCCCCACTGCAGCCATGTAGACAATCTTGAGCTAACTCCCTATAGGACTAGAGGTGAAAAGATCAGTCAGACTGGGTGCTCTTAGACTCAAAACTTTAGGACAATTCAATAAACGGACCTCAACGGGACACAGGGCTATCAAGAAGGAAGCGCAGTAGTAACGAGCGTGGGAGCAAAGTGCACACGGATAGATCACACATCGATTGAGAATCGGTGGCGGGGATCTAATACCGAACGCGTCCTCTCAATCACACAGTTCATCTGGAAGAATTCGTGACTGACAGAGATTTTTGCTATACTTAATGGCGCGGAACTCTTACTTAGTACCGGAACCCAAGGCAACTACATATATTAACTTATGCTCGGACAGTCAGGTAGCCCTAGGACTAAAGGCATGAGTAAATCCAAGAACCGACTCTAAATAGGTAAATGAATGCAAGGTAACACTTAATATGTTGGTAACCTTCTTCCAAGTCAACCTGATTTGGGAACATGGTCACTGCAATATAAGTACCAAGAAACTGCGGATGAACTGACGGGGATTGGGGGGAGGGGAGCGTAGATACGCCTACGGTGCAACCTTAGAAGTAGACTTAAAGGTTGTTACAGCAGCTCGTTCGGAAATCATCATTTGTGGAAAGGATAAATTATTAAAGTTGCCAATGCATGACTGACCATCCCTGAGAGACCGCAATACCACAATTTCTATATCCGTTACCATGTGCTCACTTACTCACCTTTGAGGCTAACGTGTTCGTCACAGATGACGTCAACTGGATAAGGGTAGACTCAAATACTCAATCAGAATCTTAAAGGCCCTCAATTTAGTCAACTCACTTAAATACTAAGTAGTGGCAATTGTCTGTACCACAAAAACAACCCCACATCTGTCATGATCATATCTGTTGTGAACGCTTAGGTGGCGCTACAGTTCGGGTTGAACCTGGACCTCCATTAACAAGCCTCTCCAAGACCGGGTTAACGGTCCTTAGCTAACTGCCTCCAGTTGCGCAGTCATAGTCGGTTGAAATCCTCTTCTACTTGCGAGGGCCGCCTAAGGGAGGTATTCCTCTACACCGTTGTCCCTCCGAGTTGGATTCGACGACAGTTCGTCGTTGAATCTCCTCCTCCACAGCCTGTTGTGAGCATAGTGACTCAAACAGCTTCTTTACAGAAAACCTGACCCGAATGGTTAAAAGTAGCTAGGTATTGGGTCCTGTTTGGACCTATAACACCAAACATTTGTTTTTTTCATGCCCATATGCTCCCCGAACTCTAGCCACCTTCAAAGTTCAACGCAATTAAGACGCAAGAAGATTTCGTTAACCTGAAGTTAAGGACTTTGTCTACCTACGGCGCAGATGCTCTACGGCGCAAATGCATATGTCAAACATGAATGAAGCCACTCTCGGTTGTTATGAGACAAATATACTTCAGATGATCTGTAGTCTCATCTGAATACATTGGAGAAGAAGATACAACCAACAGCTGTAGGAGCTAAGTGTACAGCAACAAGAACCTAGCAAGAGGAGTTCAAATACGACGACTAAGATAGGTTGGTGGGATCAGTTGATTCACTATTAGCTCAGTTTGTTAACTTTTTACAAATTAGGTGTATTGGGCGAATTCTTCATAATATTTAGTACATACCAGTTGGTTGCTGTATTTTTTTTTAATTCACACGCGATTTATTTTCTCATTACGACTTTCTAACGAACTGCAGTTATGGCTACAATACTTCCCTATTACTTTTGAGTTTACCAATTGATTTATCTTGCTTTTCGGCAATAGCTACCTGTACTCTCGAACAACGAAAACGAACCGCAAATTCCGAGGCCCAAGTAAACCGACATTTCTGCATTATCTTAAAGTTCCATTGTCGAACAATAATACACCAGCGGGAAAAAAGCAACACGACAAGAACCTATCAAAGAAGTCAACGGATCGATCACAGGGATTCAGAGCAAGGAAAAACCCCCAAACTCAGAAACCCAGCAGACACAGTCATAACAGAACAAAAAAAAAGAAGATATATCGGTTCGAGTCGCACCATCGCAAGACACAATTTGCTGACCAGGTAGCATGTTGTGTACCGCTCTGAAATTCCACAAGGTCGACAATGGCCTACCTCGGTCACTTGCACTTCCTCATCTCCCCAGCCCCGTCGATTATTTCGCCGAATTGAAGCGACTTTTGATTTTGTTTTCACAAATTTCGCTCGATTCATCGATGAAATAATTGAGATAAAAACAAAAACGAAAGAACCGCCACAACCAGCTTATAAATATGTATGCAGGTTTATCGAAATTGAAACTCCCAGCTGTTGGCAGGCCTATGGATGAGGGGCGATCATCGCGCGGGGGGCAATGATCAAATCGACCACTCAAAGGTGACCATCATCGGCCGCGTCTCGTCAGGACGAGGACCATCATCATTGGGAAGAAAAAAACTAAAAAAAAAAAACAAAAAAAATGGCAAAACGAAAACAATCTACAACAAGGAGCAGAACTAAGCCTTTGCGGTTGGCGGTTGAATGGTGTTGGTTCGTCAGATTGCAGATCGATATTTTGTTGATCGAAAATTGAGTGGAAAAAAGTGGACAAGACCGAAAGTGACCGACACAAGAGAACGCACAAAATTCTGTAGATCAATCTCAGAACGAGAAATTCATCTTTAACCGTCCTACAGTGGCCTGCAGTAATTATCTCTCGGCGGAGGACGCAATTAAACCTCCATCGACTAGTTTTTCCCCCCCAACGCATAGTAGGATTGATGTCGACGCGAATTGGGCAGATATCGATTCGGTTAAGCACTTTCCAAAGCGAATGAAAAAAGAAATGTGCTGATTAATGAAGTCGCTTTTTCCGAGAGATGTCAGGACAGAATTGTGCATCTTGTAGATTGAAAATTGTGTCATAGCTATGTAGATCGCCTTTACTGCATGCATGATAATTTTTTGAATTTCAGAGTTTGCTTTCTTTTAGACCACAAGGCTAAAGGATCGGGCTATACAAACACCAACAAATTATGCAACAATATTGTTCAGATGCAATGACAATTATTTGGCGCCTTCAAAACAGACGAACGAAGCAGCTAGTATACATATGTATATTTACATGTATGCTTATAAGATCAAATGGAACTCATGTCGGTATTGAATCTTAAAGGTATTTCATTGTACTCAAGGCTATACAATAGCATCAAATGAATTTTATGCTTACCGTAAATTCACTACAAATTATTATTACTTATTACCTTTTAATGGAACTGATCAAATGAACATATGTTTGTATGTATTTGAACGCTGATTAACCGATTAACTTTTAGCAATTATTAACTCCGCTTATAAGATTATCTTGTGTACCAATTATTTCTGATGACAGATTCAATTAAACTTACTTAATTAGCGGGCTACCGACCGCTCTGCCTGAGATACGGCAGCCTTCCACTCTCTTAGATCCCGAGAACGCTGCATCCAGTTGTCTAGACCAAGCACCCTGGCATCAGTGATAGTTTGATCCTGAAAACAGGAGTTCGGTCTTATTTGTCGTCTCGAATTGGCGGCTATGATTCGAAGATCCTCTTTGCTGGAGTATTATTGTCCATTCGCTCGATATGGTCGAGCCAGTGTAGTTGATGTGTTTTGGCTTATTGAACTACATCCACATCTTGGTAAAGCTAACAGCGTTCGCGGTTGTATCTTCTCCTCCATTCGCCCTCCTCGCATTCGGGACCGAATATTCGACAAAGAATTTTTCTCTAGAAAGTGTTCAATATCTGCTCTGCTTTCCTGCTTATTGTCCAGCACTAGGCTCCATATAGCAGAACTGGTAGGAGTAAAGTTTTGTAGCGCATGCATTTTGTCCTACGAGTTAGGAGTTTTGAACCCATTTGTTTCCCAAACCGAAGAAACAGTGGTTTCCTAGGGTAAGTCTTCGCCGAATCTCCACTAAGGTGTCATTCGTGGAGTTAATATTTACTCCGAGGTAGGTGAACTCCTTAACCACTTCAAAGTTACTGTTCCAAACAGTAACGGCTTCTCCTAGGCGGTGGACAGATGCTTCTTTGTTTGTTGACAACATGTTTGGTTTTGTCCTCATTTACTTCTAGGCCAACACGTTTCGCATGTACTTCAATTGCCTTAAAAGTCTCTAAGACAGCGTGCTGGGAGCGACCAATGATGTCGATGTCGTCTGCTTATCCCAGTAGCTGAACAGATTTATTGATGATAGTGCCGTCCGTTTTAACACCTACCCTGCGCACTATCTGTTGAAGCACGAGATTGAAGAAGTCACATGATAGCCCATCTCTTTGCTGAAATCCGGTACATGTTTGAAATAGTTCGGAGGAACTGTTTCCAAATTGTACATTGCACCTCGTGTTTTATAGCGTCACGCAGCTCAGCTGAGTCTCGACTTGCAATTCGTTGGTCTTTTCCAGGATCTGCCTTAGTGTGAAAATTTGGTCTATCGTCGATCTGTCGGGAAGCCACATTGGTGTGTGTCGATTAGTGTGTCACAAAAAGGCTTCAGACGTTCATACAACACGTTGGATAGCGGGGATATTCCTCGATAGTTCTTACAAGACATAGGAATGCCTTTCTTGAAGATGGGGCTTATAGAGCTTATCGGGCATGGCTTCATCCACCCATACTTGGTTGATGATTAGGTGCATGCACCCTGCCAAAGCATTATCACCATAATTGAAAAGCTCCGCTGGTAGACCACCAAAACCATCGTTGCCTTTGTTTTGCGCTGCAACGCTTGTATGTGTGCATTTTCTGCCATCTTTTCCAGCGTACGCATTCATCACCATACCAATGGTTCTTTTTGGGTGGTGGCTGGTAGCCTATAGTGGTCTCGGCTTACCCTACTGGTACAGCGGATAATCTCTCGCTCAGGCGCTCTCTGTAGGCTCTGGCTACTCCAGTCTTTCTAAGACTACCATTTTCTTTAAAATTTCTTTTTCTGATCGGTTTGCAGCTTTTTCTCGTTGAACAGTGGAGCTCTAAATTTGGCTGCAACAAAGAAATGATCAGAGTCGATGTTTGCCCCTCTGAAAGTTTGAACATTCAGAATATTGGATGCTTGCCTCGAATCTATTAGCACATGGTCGATTTGGTTAGCGGTTAGACCGTCTGGAGAGCGCTTGATTACTGTGTGGATTCGTAGTGTTGGAAACCTATTGCTACTTATCACCGTATTACGAGCTGTGATCGATCGATCCAAATATTGGTAGTTGTACACTTATTGATCATATTTTAGTAAGTCTGCCAGATATCAAAATGTTTTCGGTTATAAATAGTTGCAAATGCCATTTCGAATCACTACACATTTGAGTATGATCGTAGGGAACACTACTCTGCACGAAAAATTCCACACGTGACATCTAAATCATCTAATTAGAGCTACAGATTGGACTCAAATTTTAGAAGAAACATACCCTGAAATGCTAATGAACGCCTTAGTGGATAAAATGAGTGAATTATATATATTATAAGTCAAAACGTGTATGTAAAAAAAAGAAATAAGTGAAAGGACCGCATGGATAACAAGGGAGGTGATTGATGGCTGCAAAGAAAGGGATATACTTTACCGTAGATGGAAAAGCAATCGAAGCTACTTAGCGTACGAAACCGCTTATAAAAA
This sequence comes from Xylota sylvarum, assembly GCA_905220385.1. Taxonomy (NCBI): domain Eukaryota; kingdom Metazoa; phylum Arthropoda; class Insecta; order Diptera; family Syrphidae; genus Xylota; species Xylota sylvarum. Next base: position 42,368,912 of record LR999959.1, read on the forward strand.
GTTACGCAATCAAGTGAATAAACAAATTTCTAGGACGAGGGATCAGTATTATAAAATGAAGTTTGATCTTGCTAGATGTGATCCAAAGAAGACGTAAGGTTTAATCAACGAGGTTTTAGGACGAAGAAAACCTTCCTTGGATGAAACTAATTATAAGGAAGAATTTTCCATTGAATACGAACATGGACGCACTTGCAAAGTAATTCGTAGGTCTTTTCTTAGGACAGGCAGCATCCATAATTCATACATGTAGCATTCCTACAAAACTCAATATTTCCTAGAGATACTGATTGCACTGAGGTTACGAACGTGCTAAGTCGCTTAGATGTCCAAAAAGCACCTGGTGCAGTTGGCAGTAGGACAACAGATTTAAAATCAAACATTGAAACCTTCGTCCCTATTTTAACAAAATTAATAAATCTGAGCTTCGACACCGACAACCGTACCAAAGAAGCTTAAAGTAGCAGTTGTTAGGGGGTATTTTTATAAAGGGGGTATCAAAAAGCGTGTAGAGATCTATCGTCCAATAGCAATTCTACCGGCTATAGAAAAGATTATGGAGCAGATTGTATTAGATTAGTATGAAGAAATTTATTGGAGAAATAATTTAATAAGTAAAAACCAATACGGGTTTCAGAAAGGAAAAAGCACCAATCAACTCCTGGGCAACTTTGCTAACTTAAACAACACTACCCTAAGTAACCATAAACACGTATTAGTCCTATTTCTGGATTTCATCAAAGCTTTTGATACCCTAGACCATAAAAAAAACTTATCAATCCGTTAGGAAGGATGGGGATTAGAGGAATGCTATCGAACTGGCTAATAAACTACCTTAAAGATAGAACTTTTCGAGTTAAAATCAACGATTCATATAGCAGTGAATACGGTATGCTACATGAGGTTCCACCTTTTTTTGGTCCCCTTTTTATCTTATATACAAACGAAATGCTGAAGTGTATCAAAGGAAGTACTCCATTTGCCTATGTAGACGACACGGCAATCGTGGTATGTCGTCCATCTTTGGAAGAAGCAGCTAGTGTGATACAGTCCGAATTCAACGTTATAGGAAGATGGTGTCATGACAATGGACTAGTCATCAACGAGTCGAAGACCATATTAATGCACATCCGTAGCCCAATGTACCCACAGTCGGGCATAATCTTAAAAACTCTTAGATGCGACAATTCACAAAACTGTGAAAACATTGAGATGGTAAACACGTGCAAGTATCTAGGTGTCAACATAGACTGCAGTTTTCTGTTCATGCTCTCATCGAATCAAGGTTGAGGTACGGGATTTTAGCATGGAGAGGTGCGGAGCAAACACATATCGAGAAACTACAAAGTATCCAAGACAGATCTGTTAAGTTACTCGCAGGAAGAAATGGCACGATAGAAGTAAAAATCTTCAAAATAAAGCAAATATATGAAATGAGCGCTGCATTAGAATATTATGACGACCTAAACTTGCAAATACCAATAACTCATCGATTTGAAACGCGCAGGAGAGCAGAAGGACTGTATAAGCTACCACCAAACATTAATGAGTACGGCAGAAGACAGTTGATGTATACTATACCTACAATTTTCAACACTCTACCTAATCAATTAAGAAATATTGCACAAACTAACTCTAGAAAAAGAAAATTGAAAAAAAACTTTTTAGAGTCATTAACTTAATAATATTAATATTTAAATCATTTAAATCTACCTTTTGGTGACATTGCCTTAATTTTTAAATTCTTAACATGTGTTTTTTTTCCTTCGATAACATAACTTTCTTTTACATACATATTATATAAAAAAATTTTGGAAACACATACATATGTACATATTCATTTTGATGATTGAAACGTGTATATTAAACAGTCTTCTATACAACCTCCTGCAGACAAGCCACAAGGCTTCGCAGGTCCGAAATATGTTAACATTTATCAAAGATAAAATAAAGATTTATCAATATCAAAAATATCAATATCTGTAAATTCGCTTAGTCGGAAGCTTTTGTCTGTTGTCTGTTTTCTAGTCGTGAAGTATTGTCCCAGACTTGTGCGAATATGACAGCATGTTGCAATATTGTAGAGTTGGCTAAAAAATATAATTCTTTGTGTTGTTTTGGATTGGGTCGATGTGGTGAAGGTGCATATGGTAAATTTTACTGATCACTGGATTAGGTTCGCAAAGAGGAACTCTTGGAGATCCTTTTGCGCATCTATAGAATAAACGAACGAAGCGTCCCGCCTATGGAAGATCCTGGCCAAGACACCAACACCGGCATCCAATATTAGGAAAAGTGATGGTACCTGGGCAGAGTCACATGAGGAAACGCTGGATATAGTTCTAAGCACCCACTTTCCCGGATGTACATCAATCTCCGGAGATGATCTACCCATTCCAGAGACGACATCGGGAATAAGCGCGGAAGAGGTGGGTAATATAATGGATGAAAACAAGATAGCTTGGGCAATTAAGTCATTTGCTCCATATAAGGCTCCAGGAATGGATAACATTCGACCTGTGATGCTGAAACAGTCAGTGGATATTGCTATTCCATGGCTCAAGCGCATCTTCACGGGATGCCTTAGGCTAGGATAGTTGGTGATAACTATCTATCCGAATCACAACATGCATACATCTGCGATAGGAAGGTATATACAGCCCTCCACAGGGTCGTATCAAGCATAGAAAGATCCCTCCACTTCAAGGAATTCACTCTTGGGGCGTTCCTAGACATTGAAGGGGCGTTCAACAACGTAAGCACCGATGCGATCCGGGACAGCTTACACAGAGCTCGGCTGAGCATCGGTCTCTCCAATTGGATTGCTCAGATGCTTCAATCGATAGTTATATCTTCATCGCAAGGAGATGTAACTATCAGGAGAAGCATCTGCAGAGGAACCCCCCAAGGAGGAGTCTTATCCCCTCTAATATGGCTCCTTGTAGTGGATGAGATCTTGGTAATATTGAAGGAAAACGGCTTCAAGCTGACGGCCTATGCTGACGACGTGGTTATCCTAGTCTCGGGGAAATTCCCTTCAGTCCTAAAAGCGAAAGACTCAATCTCGCACTACAACTAGCGGAGAATTGGGTTAGCAGAGGGCTAGGAGTGAACCCTTCAAAGACAGAGGTAGTTCTCTTCACTAGGAAGAGATCAATTCCTACCTTCACACCCCCAAGTATCAGTGGTACTGAACTAAGTATCTCAGGTTCAGCCCGATACCTGGGTGTAATTCTAGATTCCAAACTAAATTGGAAGGATAACACTGCTGAACGCGTCAAAAAAGCAAGCGTAGCTTTATATTCTTGCAAAAAGGCATTTAGTAACACTTGGGGTCTTAAGCCAGATGTGGTGTACTGGATATACACTTCGGTCGTAAGACCCATTCTTACCTAGGGTACACTGGTATGGTGGGCAGTACTGGAGAAGCAATACCAGCTTTCTAACCTCACCAAAATCCAGAGGGCAGCCTGCGTCGGAGTCATGGGATCAATGAATCGTAAGTGTCTTCAATTTGTGCGAAAATTTAACAAGCATACCATATACATATCACTACGTAAATCCGTGTGGAGAAATAAGGTCTGGAGTTTTGAACCCAGATTTTTGAAATTTCTAGATGCCAAGAGACGGGTATGTCGTTATCTATGCACAAAAAGTAAATAAATAAATTTGGCGTGACAGGTCCATGGGACCCAGGGCCTATCTTCCCACAACCATTCGTGGTGTGGGTGATATATTCTTTACACGAATGGAATGGGCTTACTGTTTAATGCCGTTTCCGAAGGGTAATGATTTTACTTGCACCTATACCTATAGGGCAAGTATTGGTTTCGTGAAAAATTTCGAACTCGAGATTTTAATCAAACTTGACATTACTATGATGGAGAAGTCCAAAAAAGTGGGTCCGCCAATTCCGTCTGTCTGTCTGTCTGTCTGTCCGTCTGTCTGTCTGTCTGTCTGTCTGTCTGTATATTCGACTGCAGCCCAAACGGCTGGACGGATTTGCTTCAAACTTCATATCTGGGGTCTGTGGGATGATCCCTAGAGGCGAAATTGGAATTTTCATTCTAACCTCAAAATTAAGGGTAGTTTACTTAAGGCCGAAAACGGCTCTAACGATTTTGATAAAATTTCATATGTGAGTTAGTTTGGGCATTTGCTATTAGATGGCATACCACGTTTTGCGCGAAAAATGCGTATAACGGTAATTTTACAAATTGACTGTTTCTCGTCTATTTCTACAGCCATTGGGCTTAAAATCAATATCTGGTGGATATGCTAAATGCAAAATTATAATATACCAAGTTTTGGAACTGCCACGCCTACTTTTACAAAATTTTATTTTTTCAAAATTTTTACTAGAAATCGAAAAAAATTGTTAAAACATAATTCATAGGCTTTGAAAATCTCTATAATTTACCTTAACATCATATATAGCCACGCCCACTTTTACAAAAAAAACTTGAATTTCAGTGCTTGTACGATTATAAACTAATAGCATTAAGGTGCAAGTACGTACGAGTCGTGCACTTTATTTTTTTTGAGAAGCTTTTTCATGACAATTATACTTTCGAATGTTTGTCAGACGTTCGGGAGATGTGAGGCCGTTGTCTGGGGACTAAACCTCGAACCCTTGCTTCGTTGGATATGTTGGAAATATTGCTTTTCGATGGTGTATAAGTATAGCTGCTGTGGCCTCTTCTATTGAACTCGTATGTGAGAAAACTGTGGAGAATCACTCTCTCTATATCTTGCCAATCAATAAACTACATACATATTGAATGTGCAGCAGAAAGTGTTCCACAAGCCCCTGTACATCGGTGACAAAATTTCCTGATTAGTTTCTTCCTAAATTACCTTATTTTTCAAACAATTTTGTTGTTTTCATCTACCAATGTACTGAATACCTGCAGCAATCGAAAAGATTTCTGAAAGATATTGATTTTATTCTTAAAAACTGAAGTTAACATTAGATCTATGGATGTTGAAATTGATTTTACTATCCTCATACACTCTGTTACGCAAGATGTCTCTTTCAATACCACAATCTATTTTCTATTATAAATACATTTATTTACAGTAGATCTCAAATTCCTTTACAATTATTCTTTATATGGTCCTTCTGTTCATCACTCTTCCTTATCTTTATGCTCGTTGATACAGCTCTCTACTGAAGCTCTTTCAAGGTCGGCATACTCCTTTTTGCAGTTTAATAATTTTCCTGAAACCTATAAGACTACCTCCAGTTTCCTAGTATGTATGTACAAATTTGTCATACTTTTGCAGATTTGAGATGCTCCTACCTGAAAACAAAAGCAGAACATAACCAAAGTAAATTTCAGGAATTATTCAAAATTTTGATTGATTTGACGGATCTTACCATGTTGCTTTACTTCGAAGACAACCTCCTCCATTTACTTTGAGTTCACATAAAAGCAACATTCCCAGGGCACAAAAATACCAATTTCACTGATTACCTTACGCAACTCGCCCCAATAACGCTGAGATTGCCAAAATGGTAGTGTGCGCATTTTAAGTTCGAGCATCAGAGAACAACGACGACGACGTCGCGGGACATTCTGCCACAGCGAATTCCCGATTCCCGAAAATCTCAAAACACAATTTTAATAATTGGTTCATTGTCTGGCATCTGGTCATAATGATACGTTACCTGACCGAACATCCTCCGCTCGACTGCAACGGACGAAATGAATGAGTGTCCCCCGATCGAAGTTTCGCGTCAACCTGTGCAGAGAATTGTGCTCGCTCCAAAATAGGGATTGCAAATTATTTCCACTTTACAAACTGGGCTTCAAAATTGCCAATCCGCACCGCAGTAAGATACATTATAACAGGTCGATCGATATTGTGCCCAATTTTCAGTTCTTTTGCGTCGTGATGCCTTTTAGACTTTAGACAAATAGCTAGCCGTTTTATGTTTTTGTTTTAGTTATTATGTGGCTCATCTTTGGCATCGAACTTAACAAACGTTTTGTTTCCTCTTCCTTTCCAGGTACCGTGAGGATGCGCTATGTTGGGACAGGTAAGTCAGTGACAGGGAGAGTGACGAAGAAAAGCTTTTCCGCGATCAAATTAATGAAATTCTTGTCGCATTCCAAGAGTCGCGATCGCGAGTTTGTAATTTCCTTTCGGGGCACTTGTTTGCCTCACCATACAGATATGCAGTGTATCTGTAAGATGCAGAACCACAACATCTTTTTGCCTCGCTATCAAGCAGTTAAGGCGAACTCAGCGGCTGTCGCTGTGCTGTTTATGGAGGGTTCGACGTGCGGACAACGTGTGCCGTTGTCGTGCGTTATCGATGTTAGATGACGACGGTGGCCAATTTTGTCGCTGTATTGAAAGGAAGTTTTGCTAAATATGCAGTGCACTGTGTGGCATAAATTATTGCAATTTAAAGATCTATTCGAAATGTGGAATATGTTAGCATGGCACGGGAATCACGGATTTACTGGGCTTGAAAGAATTAATTGTAATGCAGTGCATTCTGTGGGGCATGTCAGTAATGCTTATAATTAAGCTATTATGTCATTTTTCAAATTAGTCACTTCAATATTTTCTAAGCAGAAATCCGTAAGAAAAATATGATTAAGTATTGGAATTGATAAAGACAATTAATCGAATCAGTCAACAGCTTAGGTAATGGCACATGTTTGCTGTAGGTCGTTGCTATTGAAGTTAATCTGGTGTTGATGTTGCGTGCCTGCGTGTTCCGAGGAACGTTTGTAAATTATATTTGCTTTAAATGTATCGCCACCGCGTAAGATGGCAATTAAAGATATCCAGGTGATCTAAACAGCAGACTATGTAATTGATTCATGGTAATTGGTGTTCTTCAAGTGAATTGATTATAGCGAGTGGTTTTATATGTACATACGTACATTTGTATGTACTTCGGCTACAATTTACCTACATTACATAGGGGTGTAATACGTAGTGTTGTAATTAACAGTATTGCTATGGATTGAAGCATTGTTCATGGTCAAATCGTATTTTATTATAAAAAGTCATTGAACATATTCGAAAGGTGTAGGTCTCAGTCAGTCGAGAAGATACCGCGAACGTGATATGCATGCATATTGTCATATACATACATACATATGTACATGCATATGTATGTTTGTGACTAGGTTTGAAATCAATGTAAATCAGTGAGTGATCATAGGATTTTATCAGGTCTCCATGCAGAATGCATGCCTCACAATTTATTCTTTCTATAGCAAGGAGTCTATCGAAAGATTTTGTGGCACCTAAAGCTACTATGTATCTCAGACAACGACCGACTTTGCGTTTCTAGTCTAGATAATGTGAATAGTAGTGTCAAGACCATCTCTTATGCGGATGACGTCATATTGATGGCTACAGGCTAATTCCCCCTACCCTTAGTGATCAATTGGAAGGTGCCCTGAAGACTGTAGACACCTAGACCAAGAAGTGTGGACTAGCGCTCTACGCCTTTGACAAGAAACTGAACCGGATGTATACTGCTATAGTAAGGCTTATTCTGACTTATGGCTGTCTTGTATGGTGGCAGTCCGCCAGCAAGACCACCAACGGCTCTCACGAAAATATAGATAATGGCTGGTATTCGCACCACTAGTACCATGAGAACCACACCTACTGCAGGACTGCAGGCTATCCTCAATCTACTTCCACTGGATATCTTCGTTCAAGCCTCGGCAGCTGTTAGCGCTCTGAGGATTAGTCAGTCAAATAGTTGTAGTCAAAATACAATAAAAAATTCAATTTTATGATCCTGAATAAATATCTAGGAAATCTTCCCACCATGGATTACCTGACTCCGTGCCTAGATTTCAAAAGACCCGTCACAAGCTCGTTTCCGAGTAGAGAAGAATGGAAAAGCGGTCAGCTTACCAATACATGTACCATCTCTGTCTTATGGATGGTCATATGGATGGAAGACGGATTTATAGCCTCCCGAACCATAGCTGTGTTTTTCAAGCAGACGTCCGCGCAGTGAGACTGCGTTGAAGGCAATACCACAAAAAGGTATCACCTTTTTCATCGACAGCCAGGCAGGAATACTCGTAAAAGCGATTTCTACTATCGAAATAAAATCTAATCTTGTGAAGTTCTATCGTGAAGAGGGTCTCTGGACATGAAAATATTGCAGGTTATGAGAAGGCTGAAGAATTGGCCAGAACAGATACAGAATTTACATCAGAACAGGTCGGTACTTCGCTCATCCCGCATTACTCATTGCAGGTAGAAGCAGGGACACTTGTGTCATCAGAAGAAGTATACGCCCTTGTTTCGATAAGAGTAGGACCGACAGAGTTATGCAAAAGGATAGGAAATCCCTTCCTATACTGATAGGAGACATTACGGGACATAACACTCTGCGGTACACCATCAAAAAACTAAGGCTAACAAAGACTAACAGTAGAAGACCTATGTCAGGGATAAGGAGATGAGGATACAACCCACTTTCTGTGTCACTATCCAAGTCTTATCCACGTTAGATCTAGATTTCTCGGCCGACAGTTCTTCCAATGACATCTTGAACTACATCAAATCAACTGGATGGTTTGCTAGTTCATAGGTACCATGGCGGGGTCTTAAAAATCTCGAAAGGTTTTTTTGTTTCCCATTCGAGATTCATAAAATTTTTAAATGAATTAATTAAATTAAGACGACTGGTGTGGTTTGAAAACTACGTATTTGTACATCATGTGTTGAAAGAATTGTCGGTCAATCGAAATACATAGCTCGTAACTTTATGGGGATCTAAGACCTGAAAAAATAAATCGATAAATGAGAATTGCTTGAACTAAAATCACTATATCGCATAAAAAAGATGAAAGAAGTACAACGTGACAAGCAGTATGCAGGCTAATAGCCTCCCTAATGACTGAAGGTAGGGAATAGCTATTTATACGCCAGTCCGACAACTGCTGATGACTCTGCATTCAGCTACAGTAGTAGATAAAATAATTATGGAACGACTAAAGCTACACGTGTACGTATTTTATGCCAAAACAGCATGTATCTGCTCTAGATCCTCCTGTGACGCCCACATTAATAGCCTTTGAATCTTTTTGATGAATTGGTACTCCTTACTGCTTAGCGATCTCAAAGAGGCTTTTTTTCCTTGCTTTCCGCAGGAAAGTTATAGAGGATAAATTAATGGCTAAATGAGTGCACATGTCACATTCTGAATAGTATCAGCCATTAGCAGGGTAAGACAACACTGCATACAATTATTAATATTGTTTTTATTGGTGATTAGCGAAAAACTTTAACTTAATCATTCAGGCTCAGAAAGAGCTCATCAGCTCAAGTATCCATTGCTGGATAAGTGATACAGGGTCACCAGCATCTTGGGAGAAATTTATCGACCAATATATAGCCCGCCGAATTAGCAAAGCACAATCTGCGTTCAAAATGTTGGTCATAAGATGGTGAAGAAAACTCATCGATTGAATCACCAAGCTAAGAAAACGACAAAAAAATCTATCCTTAGAACCAGCTGCAGCTTTTTATAAAGCGGTGGAGACTATTCATCTCAGCGTACATTGTGTAAGACGTAGGATAATGAATAATGCCAAGTCCAAGTGTAGTATAATTTCCTCTATTACTTCGTCCATACTGCTTGTCATTAGCGAGGAGGCCCATCGTAATAGCGTGACTGCTGTCAATGATGAAGTGCCCCGTAATGATTCGACCTTTTCTATCTAATCAGACAGTTTGATCGTTTCTGTCACATAGCGTCATCCTGTCTAAATCCTTTGTTTACGTCAAAGGTCTTGCGGAGGTCGTTACCGTTACCTTCATGGAGCAATGACCGTTCTCCATCGTTATTCTGGACAAACGGACGGTTTTAGCAGGGATTCTAAAACTAGGCGTTGTATAGGTCGTCCAAATGCGGCCTTAAAATCGATGAAAAGATTGTGGATATCGATTTGGACTTTTTAATTTTGCTCCAGGATCTACCGAAGTGTGAAAATTTTATCGATTATGGACTTTCCTGGTTCTTAACGAAGTTTCAGGCGTTTACACAATAAGGCCGATAAGTCCTTGTACGCGATCTGTAATTGACGCAATTGAGGGAGTCTCCTTTCTTGTGGATCGGGCGACAAAATCTTAGAACTGAGTTGGTGTATCACCTCTACACTTTGCAGAAGAATTTTATCCATATTCGCAGCACCAACTGCGACTTTACTACGAGGTTTCCCTTTGTTTGTTCTCTAACTTACTTACTTAAGTGGCGTTACAGTCCGGGGTGGACCTGGGCCTCAACCAACAAGGCCGCTCCAGTTAGCTCGATCTTTGGTAAACTGCCTCCAGTTGCGCACACTCCAATTTGGTTGACGTCCTCTTCCACTTGCAACGCGCGCCACCTAAGGCGAGGTCTTCCTCTACTTCCAGGTCGAAGACTCTACGGGCCGGAGCATTTGTGTCCATCCGCACTACATGTCCTAGACATCTAAGACGACTGCTGCGCAGTTCCGTCAATGCAAACGGGACCGAAAATTTTACGAAGAATCTTTCTCTCGAAGCGACCGAGGATTTCTTCATTCGCTCTAGACAGACTCCAAGCTTCAGCGCCATATAGCAGTACTAGGATGATCAAGATCTTATACAGAGTTTCCTTTCTGTTGCTCGGGATAGGGTTCTACTACTCAATTACTATCTACTACATAATAGGAGTCAATCAGAATGTTGACAAATGGTTTCAGGCACTCACACAGTACCGCCGACAGGATCTTTCATCTAATGTTAAGGAGAATGATGCCTCTATAGTTAGCGCAGTTTAGAGGGTGTCCTTTCTTGTTCCGATGTTATTCCCTCCTCTTTTGTTCATAGAGCTCACGAGCTGCTCTCGTTGTCCTGTACAGCGTCGCATGTGCTTGCCGGTATTCTTCATCAAACCAGTGGTTCCGTGGGGAAACCTATCACATTATTTGCGGCGTTTTTGATGGCTTCTTAGCTAGGATGTCACTGGTCTTCAGCACTTGATGCTGCATGCATAGGACTTCTCGAGAAGTTGAGGAATGCGCGATCGGCAAAGATTCTGGCGGTTTATTGCGATTGCAGCCGTTCAAGGTTAAATCTCCACACACTCTTTGGTAGCATCACCTCTTTCATCTGTGGGGCGTGAATACATATCAGGCTAATGTTCACAAAATTAGCCTTGCTGCGGATTGTTATAAGGCGTTCACTGACGTGTCTAAACCTTCATGCCGAAGTCTGCCCCTTACAACAAATCCGCACCCAAAGATACGCTGCTTCTGTTCTCTGTAGCAATCATCGTAGTGGCCCATCCCACCGCACTTCCTGGATAGCGGTATTATCTGCCTTAAGGGCCTGTTCATGGTCCGAACATTCCACGTGCAGATCCGAACGTCGTTGTCTTTTTCGGTTTGTCGTCAATACCGAATCCGTCCTTTTCCGAAGCTTGTAGTTGTATCGAAACTTATGTTGTTTTTACGTGGTGGGGAAGTTACTCCACCGCACAACCTCCAACCTGGAGGACAAGTTCCCTTTTATACCCCTATGACGAGGGGTGCTTCCGGAGCCAGTAACCCACTTCGGGGATATGAGCGAAACCATTAGCCCCTTAAGGGTTCAGTCGCCGCCATCTCTTTTCCAACACCCTGGCTCAGTCTGCTACCACCAACTACCTTCCAAAGGGGTTGGTTATCCAATCTCCAGTCGAGGTACTAGGCACCCAGCAGCCACCAACGCGGAAATGTAGAGTAGAAGTTGATAGTGAGAGTTTCACGTGAGAACCCTTGTGTTTTCACATATTCGCATCACTACCCTTTGGACGTCGGGTCTTGTGTACACATTCTTTTTTCCTTATAGTAAAACTTCCGTACATTGTTCCTGGAGTATTTCTCAATATCTTCGACTGAGCGCTTCTCGAACCCTTTTTTCCTCTTTTGTAAAAGCAGATGTTCTAGCCCTCGTCCTTCTTTGCAGCGCCGCTTTAAGGTTTACTGAAACAAGGAAGTGACATCACAGCTCTTACTCTATTCTAACAATAGCTACGCGCTTGAATAACTACTGACGTACGGTTACTACAAAAATTCTTCTTACTCGACATTCGTCTTGAAGGCGAAGTCTTATTACAATGATTTTGTTTTTTAAGAAGAGTAGAAATTGTAATTTTTTAATAAATAAATTAATCAATTAAATAAAATAATTTTGCTTGTTAGAGATAGATACTGATAATTTTCAATTAATAACACAAATTTGACCATTTTATCCGACATTTTAAACTAATTTTAAATAAAAATCTTTACTTTACGATAGTGCGTACCTACTAAATGCGACTGACACCGCTGTCCGCCTAGCGATTTGTAGCTCGTTTGTTTTAATGTCTACGCGCAGCTTACGCATCGTGTGCGGTTGTCTATTAAAACCACAAGCGTATACTTTCCGTAAGACGCGTCTAATGCGCGTCTATAACGAGACGCTCAGTGTGCAAAAGGCTAAAAATTGAGTTATAGCCACCCTTATTGTATATCAAAGTAACTACGTTATTTCAGCGATTTTCCTTCTTTCAATTCAGTCTAAGAAATTGATGAACTTTCTGATAAGGTAAATACCTTACTTAAGAACCTTGTAATAATTTGAATGAATTGTTTTGCACAGACAAGCCTCCGGGAGACCGCTGTTAAGGTGCCGTTTGGCATAGCCCAAGTGACGCCTGATTGTTACCAAAAGCTTCCTTACCTTTAATTCACAAAAAGCAACCCGCCGTTCGGAGATCAATTTACCGGAAAAAAATTATGTAGAACCCTACTACAAATGTATCTCAATACCGTCTTCGCTCTGCAATTGCAACCATGAATCTGATTCGCACTTTCTAAAAGGAAAATTCCTCGGCTAATTGAATTTGTATTTTTTCTTTTTTTATTATTATTATTTTCTGTTGTGTTTTTTATTATTATTATTTTCAGTTTTCGCTCACCTCTTTCTTCATGTTTCTTTGCAGAAAATCCATGGATGAGATGGGAGCCGCACAGTCATCGGTAAATGCGCGGTAAGTGCTAATGGTGAACCGACGATTTCTTTGCCGCATGAATTAGTTACCATATTTTAAGTTTTCTGTCATCGACATGACCATCTCTTCGTCCGTTCATCTGCCGACAATAACATGAAAGAACAACTATACAAATATATAGCTAATTGAATTTGTTAATTATTAGTATTACTTTTTTTTTTGTTTACGTTTGTCTACAAGTACTTCTGTAACATTCGGTGCATAGTCCTCTCAGTAGACTACGAGTATGTACATATGTATGTGACTTGAGGAAAACATCAGCCGCACCATCGATAAATGCACTGAATTAATTAAATGAGAATAGAAATTCCAGGTATCCCAAGTTCAGTGGAAAACCCGGTTATTAATTATATTAATCTGTGTCCTGCAACATTCGCGATTCGTTGGACAGTGTCCAATGGAGCTGCTTGTGCGTCAGTGAGAAGGCCGCAGCTCAGCGGACGCAATTAATTGAGATCAGAAGGTGGGGACGTCGGAACTCATTTAAACGGGGTAGCATCATCTCTTGAATGCTTGCATTGGTTGCACGACAAATTAGATGGCTGCCAACGTTGCCGTGCAGATATTTTTATTTCCCATATAGCGACTAGTTTCGTGCCGCTGACAGCAAGGTGCCAGAATATTAATTAATATTTTGCTGCAGTTGCCTCTGCACTGCAGGTACTACTCCTCGGTTGTTGTCAAACAATAATTACTCCCCTCGACATCGACCATTGTGGAATGTTTAGTTGGACACTGGAATTCGGTTTCCACATTCGTTGGTAATTTGATGGCGAGCATTTAAATGGTTTTGCTGAATACTGAACTGTTTAGGTTTTTTTTATAGGAAATGTCCTCCTTCCTCCTGGGTTGTGGTGGTCAACATGATCAACTTTGATTATGAATTTCATTGGAAATGAAGTTGCAATTTTTTGAGTTGTCCTGTGCATTGTAACGAGGCAGCATACCTGGCTGAAAACATCAGGCATATCGCACTCGCATACAGCACCGGCTGAAAAAAAGGAAGAACTCAAACAAGTTACTTAAAGTTTTTTTGTTGCTATTCCGGATACGAATCAACTAGCTTTATACCTGGCTAAAGGCTAAAAGATATGTAGGTAGATAGCTAGATAGTCTGCCCAACTAGCTATTTATATTTTACACATACATACATATATGTACTTACCTACTGTAAAGGATTTTGCAAAATATTTTTAATAGTTGTTTATTTGTTGGCTTACACGAAAGATTTTATGTAACTCGCACTACATATCTACTTATTAGGAAGCACCAAGAAATAACTTCAGTGCTTACTTATTTTTACTTTTAAAAAGCTGGAGATTAAAAGCTTCTGGGATGTGATTTTGTAAATCTTTGCTATAAATATATTACATAAGAGTTTGTGGTGAGATAGACGTTATTTGCGTGGTAAGATAGGCTTTATCATTCAAATCTTTTTGCATTGAAGTCGGCTAAGTTTGTTTTATTTAGTTCACTTTAAAATTGGAAGGGGTTTTAACTTTGAATGAGTGCTGTCCTGTCCCCAGTCAGTATAAATTTTATTAATAATTGTCTGTCGGTGCTCAAGAATAAAAACCAGAAATAGAGTTGGTGGGAGAATGCACTCCTGTGGTACTACAAGCAAGATATTCGAGGTGAGTATTAAATTAAATTGATCCCGTTGCTTGTTTTGAATCCAAATACTTAATTATGCACCGAATTAGAAGAAAATAATGATCATCATCTAATAGGAAAGGCTAAATGTTTTAGAGGATGATCCGAATTCAAGAGAAAAATTATTTTCGAAATTGTTCGTGTTGTTTGATCAAAGTGTGGAGTCTTTGATGAGTTTGTTACTAGCTAACGCCTAAAATTTGGCAAATTGGATTTCAAAAGTATAAAAGGCATATTTCTACAGTTCAGATCTTGAGGGGTGAAATTTACACCATGTTAGCTTCGGTTTAGGTTGACATTGACATAGAGGATGAGGCATATGCATACTCCATTATCAACCAACTTGTTACCTTGCGCCCTAGTTCTTCAATATCCTGGAAAATAATGAGTAGCTAGTATAGATGATAGATTTGTCTATTCTCACCCCTGCAGCCCCTACAATTATATCATAGTCAGACTGATCAGGTTCTAGTGCTGAGCTTTCTTTCTTTACTTCATCAGTGCTCTTATAATCTGGAACGCCCCTATATCCAGCTTTACATTACGTATAATTTTAGAAGTAATGCGTTATGAATGGCCTTTAAACTTACTGTTCACGTATGTAGTCCATATTTTGATTCATTCGGTTACATGCACGCAAGCATATCATTCTTTGTACTGTGGACCTAATATTGGTGATTTTACTCGCAGCCTGCCAACTTTTAATTTTAGGTCCTCAGGTTGTGCAATAATCTATTCTATGTGCAGAGGACCAATATTTAAGGGTTCTTTGCTCTTTCTCATATATTTTTTCTCCAGTTGAGCTCTACGAATGGACTCGATGAGTTGAAGTGAATGCGCCTCGAATGTTTGTGAAAGGCCCCTGATTCCTTTGTTTACTACCTTAGAACAACTTCTATTTAATCGATTACAGTTTCAAGCAATCTACTGGCAACTACTAGCAACGCTACGTCATCTATTGTCAGTCTTAATGGCCGCAAAATATAGGCTTTATCAATATTTCATTTAGCACAAGAACCCAGAGTAGTACCGACACCTCCTTATGAAGGGCTTGAAGAGGCGGTTAGCCTGATAAGTATGTACAACTATACTATGTAGGTAGGTAGGAAGGTGGGTTGGGTAAAATTGGAGAAACCTTTCTTTGCTGCACTCAGGTCAGTATAGACCCATTGTGTTGGCCATAGGAGGAAAAGGTGTATCGCTTAGCTAAGTATTGTCGATTTAATATTTGTATGTTGATGCAAATATCGTTCATCGGTTTGTCGGACAGATCTTCGATGTTCTGGATGAAGTATCCTGTCAGGATATCTATTTATGAGTATGTATGTACATATATACTCTTTTTAACATGTTCACCCTCGATTTGAGCAAAGTGTGAATAAGTGACTAAAGTTGCCTGTAGAATCGTTGAAATTTGTGCCGAAAAACATATGTACATATATGTATAGATTATTTTCTTTTTAAAAAGGCTATAAACTGTTCAATATTATAAAACGATAGTTGCTTTATTGAAAAGAGTAGGTAAACCTTTTGATTAGTTATGGAATATTATGATTTTCTAGTGATGTCCAACCTCTCTGTTTGTAACGTGGTAACACTCCAACTTTTATTTTTCCGAGTACGGACAATTTCAGAGGGTGGGAGGAAGTTTTGGATATTACTTTAAAAACCAACAACGATACCCTTAGGGTAGAAAACTGGCGGGTATCCGATCGTCTGTCTTTTTCTGACCATAGATGGATCCTATACAATGTGTGTCTCGAGGTCGAGGCTCCTAAGCCATTTAGAAACCCTAAGAGAATTGACTGAAAGAAATTTGGTCAGGTGATCAAATCAAAACTTCGCAGTATTCCCAACTTGAAAATTGAATCAGTCGAGGAACTGGACGCCAAAATCAGGACCCTAGAAATGGCCATGGGTACGGCTTTTAAGGTTTCCTGTCCTATTAAACATAGTAAGAAAATATTCCCTCCTTGGTGGAACGAAGATCTATCTAATCTCAGGAAGATTACTAGAGATGTCTTCAATATCTGTTTTAGACACAAGTACTGGCAACCATATAAGGAGTGCCTCAAAGAATACAAAAAATCCATTAAAAGGGCGAAATCTCTGGCTTGGATGGACTACCGTTAGTCCATTGAAACCATAAAGAACTCGGCCAGATTGAGTAAAATTCTGCCCAAAGAACACTCCAGCCCGTCTTTTATTAAAAGGCCGGATGGGACTTTTACGAACTCCTCAAAAGAGTCTCTTGAACTTTTAATGCAAACTCACTTTCCAGGATGCACTAAAGGAATTGCTCTTGCTCCTTATCTTAGAATGACATTAAGACAACAATTACAGCAGTTAGCACTTCCTGGGCTATTAACAGCTTCTCTCCCTATAAGTCGGCTGGCCCTGACGGCATAATTCCGGTTATGCTGCAGAAAACTTTGGACCAGGTGGTTCCATGGCTAGTACCTATCTACAGAGTCCGTATTCTTTTAAACCACGTTCCTCTGAGCTGGAGACGTGTGCGGGTTGTGTTTATTTCGAAAGCTGGGAAGCGGGGACATGAATCCGCAAAAGATTTTAGACCCATCAGCTTATCCTCTTTCCTTCTAAAGACGTTGGAACGTATTTTAGACACACACATATGAAATACCCTAGATCAATCCCTTCTATCAAAACCTCAGCACGCATATATTAAGGGGCGTTCGACGGAGACGGCACTCCACGAAGTTGTGCGAACGATAGAAAAGACAATTCACTATAAACAATATACCCTAGCTACCTTCTTAGACGTTGAAGGTGCTTTCAACAACGTCAGCACTGAATCGATTCAGGAAGCTCTACTCCAACTGGGTGTGAAAGAGTTTATTAGCAAATGGATAGTGACCATGTTAAAAACCAGAATCATTCATTCGGCTCTCGGCAACAGCATATCCGTCGTAAGAGGAACACCACAGGGTGGGGTCATATCTCCTCTTCTTTGGATTATGGTAATCAACAAAATCCTGTGTAGGTTAGACAGAGCTGGAGTCAAGGTCGTCGCGTATGCGGATGATGTGGTAATACTGGTATCAGGGATGTTTCCTTCAGTAATCAGTGAGATTATGGAAGGTGCCTTGGTCAAGATTAGCAAATGGGCCACTGGATGTGGACTCAGCGTCAACCCAAGCAAAACTGAACTGTTGCTCTTTACCACAAAAACCAAAATACCGACCTTCACGCCTCCACGGCTAAAGAACCAATTACTATCCTTATCTTCCAGTGCGAAGTACCTAGGTGTGGTACTTGATCCCAAATTAAGTTCGAAGCTCAGCATTGAACAGCGGGTAAAGAAAGCCTGTGTGGCTTTCTATGCTTGCAGCAAAACCTTCGGCAAGCAGTGGGGTCTTCGCCCGAAGATGGTCATATGGATGTACCCAGCTATGGTGCGTCCTATACTTTCCTATGGTTCGCTAGTCTGGTGGCCTGCGTTAAGGAAAACGCAGGCCACGTTTTCTCTGCTCCTCTCTGTATTTCCAAATCGTACCGGCTCCCTAAATCGTGCAGCGTCTTTCAGGCGGAAGTTCTTGCTGTACGAGAGGCTTGCCGCCTACTCAAACAAACCACCACATCCCTTAGCTCTATAACCATCCTCATTGATAGCCAGGCCGCTATCAAGGCTATTTCATCTGCCACTTCATTTTCGAAGCTCGTAGAACAGTGCAAAGAGGAACTTGCCTCTCTTGGTCATCGGTTCAGGATTAGCCTTCTTTGGGTGCCGGGGCACAGTGGCATTGAGGGTAATGAGCGAGCTGATGAACTTGCAAGGCGGGGTTCTGCCCTTGATGGTTCCCTCGCGGAAGAGGTGAATGTCCCGCTGCGGGCCTTTAAGGGTAGTATCTTGGCGCACTATCTATCAAAGGCTGACAGCAGATGGCAGGGGGTGAGGAACTGCGTCATATCTAGACAGATGTGGCCGAATTACTGCTGGAGTAGAACACAAGAACTTTTAAGTAGAAACCGTGCAGATATAGCAGGAGTTCTGGCAATTAGTACTGGCCACTGGCCCATCGGGGTTCATGCGGCCAGAATAGGCATTCCATTTAATGCACATTGTCGCAGCTGTAATACTGCTAACGAGACAGAAACAATCTTACATTTTATGTGCAAGTGTCCAGCTCTAGGCAGGGCGAGGCAGCGCACACTAGGTAAACCCTTTTTCGACAACCTATTAGAGTTGGCGGAGATTAGCATTGGGGATATCATCAGTTTCCTCAATGTAACGGGATGGATTTAAATAATCCTCCCTCTTTTCCGCTACCTCAAATCGCTAACACCCTTTTCTTTCACATCCATTAGGTCACTTGAGTTGTGGTATTAAAACGGCGCTCTTTGCGCTAATTATGTTGTCAGCGCGGTTTGCTGACACAACCACTGCTACCTACCTACCTATGGAATATTAATTCATTCAAATGACTGCCTCGGCTAGCTAGATCAATATTGTTCTTGGGTGCATGCATCGTCTTTGGATTGTTCGCATAGCATCGAACCGAAAAATCGAATCGAATCGAAAAAAAAGTCCAACGGCGTCAAATCGCAGTTCCGTGCCGGTCAAGTAACATCACCGACACGACTGATTACATGAGTATTGAACTTAATGTGCAATAAATCGATTGTTGATCGGCTTGCTTGGCACGCACCCCGCTTTTGCTGGAACCATAGCTCGCCCAAGTCCAAATCTTAATTTCTGGCCATAAAAATTCGGTCATCATGCCTTGGTAGCGCTCCCCCCATTGACTGTAACGTTTCTTCCATTGTCGTCTTGAAAAAAAAATGGGTCAATAATACCGCCACTCTAAAAACCACACCAAACAATCACACGTTCAGGATGCATTGACTTCTCTAGGATTACGTGTGGATTTTCCGAGCCCCAAATACGGCAATTGTGCTTGTTTACGAGATAGAAATGCGCCTCATCTGAAAAGATGATTTTTTAATCAAAATTATCGTCAATTTCAAGCTGCTCACAGGACGAATATGCAAAGACGTTCGGCTATCAATCAGCAAATCAATCACACGAACTTTCATCTCAAACTTGCGTACACCATCTACAATTTTGAGCATTATTTAGACCGAAATTTCTTTACAAGATTGGCTCTGCTTCTGCAACACAGCATCCACTTCGGACGTAACTTTGCAATATTTCCCAACGTTGTTCAAGCGTAAATCGATACACTTTGTACCGCGAACATATAATACTTTTTGGGGGCGTTTTCATAAAAAACCGATTTGGATGAATTATTTCATGTCGTAGTTCAGTGCAAAATGCAATATGTCAACTAACACTTTATAAAGGCTGCATAGGGAGGAGGAGAGGGTATCATACGATCCGTTCCAAACAAATTGTAGCTTACCGTATGCAGTTTAAAAAAAATTGCAACATAACCACGCCAAGAGCTCTTTCTTTTTTGAACCTTCTTGTTGACAGCATGTTGCCGCCGTTCACAACTAAACCCATTTTTGTCGCTTCTGTTCCAATATTTGCAAACGCACCAGAGACAGCTGGCTCTGTTCTGCCAATTATGTCAGTGTCATCCTCTGGTTTTGGATTGCGAGTTTCACACAATTTTCTTAAGTATGATGTTGAAAAACTCACATGACAGCGCATCACCTTGTCTGAATACTTTTTGACATCAAAGGTTTCGGTGAGATTGTTTCCGGGGTTTATGGAGCGGCCATTCTCCATCCTTATTCTGCACAATCTGACAAGTTTGGTAGGTATGCCAAAACTAGACATGGCTATTGTCTATACGGCTCGTCTCCATAGATATTGTCATATGCGGCCTTAAAATCGATGAAAAGATGGTGGGTATGGATTTGGATTTCTTGAGTTTTCTCCAGAATCTGCCGAAGTGTGAAAATTGTGAAAATGAAAGAATTTGAAACCACACTGATAGGGGCCAATTAGGTTGTTGGCGAAGGGTTTCAGACGTTCACACAGGATGACAGATAAGATCTTGTACGCTATATATGTATCTACCGAAAAGTCCGGGGATCCAAATCAAGTGCCTGTCAACTTGAAGACCGAATTAATTTTCTACTTTCTGCTAGGTAAACAAGGACACACCTCCATTAACTTAGTCTTACTACGATTACAATTTAAATTTTCCTAATTACTCCTACATATGCAATCTCAATCGACCCAACGACAGTCTAAATAAGCCTTGTGGGCTAGAATGATATCTACATTACCTAATTAAAATTTCTCACTTAAATTTCATACACACTTCCATGATTTGTTCTTGGATACATAAGAATTGGAAGCAGGTTATTTTTTTTTTTTTTGATGCTCTGGAGGGTTGAATTCTTTTATGGCCCGTGCTACGAGTTATGCCAAACTCCATGCTCCTGCATGTTTACTTGGCTAAAACACTCCCCCCTAACCCTGCCCTGTTTCCCCATACGGTACCGCCAGTCAAGGCATTCCTTCATAGGGGCAGGTTTTGACGTCATGTCTTCTCCTTCTTATTATCCAGGGTTTTCTCCCTCTTGGGCTCATAGGGTTTGGTTCTCCACCCGTAGTTCCTGCATGATGCTTGCAAGGATTCTGCTGGCGGTCTCCCATGCTTCCTTCGTTGTTAGCATGAACGATATCAATCTCCTTGGGGTTAACGCATTGCCTACATCTCGTTCAAGGGCATTTCTGGCTGCTTCAAATTTTTTGCAATCTAGCAGTGTATGCTCGGCGTTCTAGACTTTGCCTTCACAGTGGCGGCAGAATGGGTCATCTGTGATTGGAAGCAGGTTATGCTTATGTGCATATGTATGTACATATATGTAACTTAATTAACTCGTCTCAATGTCTATTACTACCGTCAACAGACCAGAAGTTTCTTCTTCGAATTGTGGACACGAGAGGAAACCATAAAAATCATAGTGAAAACAATAAAAGTGATTCTGGATGTGATAAAGTATTAGAATAAAACAATCATCATCCTCTATTGGTTTCATTTTCGAAATTGCATCTCGTGTACGCAGAAGAGAAAAAGTCATTTACTCTCACTCTAAGGTAAGAACAGTAAATACAAAATTTAACAACAGAAACTGTGGTGTTTTCACGACCACCAAATCAGATCATAAGTTTCCCGATGACGTACGATATGACTTTTTCCGCTGCAGCAACCCACAGGACGCGCGGACAGGTCGTAAATATCAAGATTTTTGGGCAGTACGACAAGCATCAGGCAGGTAACACCCGCAGTAGTGAGTTTCGATGGAAATTCAGTGTCCACTTGACTGGCTCACGGAAATGAAATGACAATGTAACCGAACGGATGATCACCGGGACGGAGACAGAATTATAAGTAGAATTATGAGGCAGAGTCAGTGGCAGTAATAAAACTGATGCCCGTGCACAAGTAATAAATAATTTTCCGTTTGTTTTCTTTTATTTCGAATGTTGGAGCGTACATGAACTACAAGTTTTTTTTTTCTGAGAATTGTTAAAAGTTAATTTGATTGCTTTTGAAAAGTGAATGAGAAAATATAAGCTTATGCCCCTGCATTTAATAGTATATATATTGACAACGACGCAAATAAGAGTAAAAATTTCGATGAAAAATTACATACAGTCACTCGGGTTGGTATTAAAATCTATTAAATTATAATCTCTTTTTCTAAATTCCGTATATCAAAATTCCTTGCCTTGAAACCTTTTACAGGAAAATACCTCGTATCATAATACCTTGTATCAAAATCACTGGGTTTACAATACCTCATCTTAATCCACGTCCATGTCTTTGGTTCTGTAACGCTAATAGTAATTTTTTTTTTTATCTAAATTTCAAGATTTTTTGGAAAGATTTAAGCGGGGCATTTTGATGCTTCGGGTTTTCAAAACATTGGATTTCAAGGGGGAACCGCAGTCACACGCCTTTCTTGCAGATGGGACAAACATATACATACAGCACATAGAGTCCTGTCATCCGGCATGATATGATTCACCCATACTTGGTTGATAATTAAGTGCATGCACCCTACCAACACATCTCCTCCATGTTTTAAAAGCTCCGCTGGTTAACCATCGAAACCGGCGGCCTTGTTATATTTCAACTTTTTGATAGCTGAGCCAACTTCTTCAAACCTGGGAGGGGTGATGGCTTCTTCCTCCATTTACTAATGCCCATTATGTAAAGTGTTTTTCAATAAGGACATAACAATTTTTTCAATTCCGTTCATTTTTTTTGAAACACAGAATTATTGAGATATCGGACCATTTATTTCAGGTGTAGTACACATATTAAATTTAAGTATGAAATTCGATCTCGTTCATATGACCATCGCTAGCACGTTCTTACCGCCATATTACAAATACAATTTTTTGGCGCAACAGGTCCATGGGACCCAGGGCCTAGCTTCTCACAACCATTCGTGTTGTGTGTGTTATATTCTTCACATGAATGTTTAATGCCAGATCCGAACGGCAATTTTGAGAAGCTTTTTCATGGCAGTTTTACTCTCGGATGTTCGTCAGACGCTCGCGAGAGGTGGGGCCGTGAAAGAAATTTTAGGTGTTGCCTGGGGATTGAACCTGGAACCCCTTGCTCCGTAGTCCAACGCACTAACCACTTGAGCCACACCGCCATATTCAATGGCTTTAAATCACATGAACGAGGTATCTATTCGATCGAACCATTTCTCGAGATCACACGATTACCGAACTATCCCTTCAATAGATCAATTGTGTTACCACCTGCATGTCAAGTCCATCTAAAATTCACCACAATGTGGACTGAGAGATTCCCAATTCCTGTGAAATAGTTAATTTCCTCTCGATCAACAAAATGCTTGCCCTTCAAAAAAAAAAATATAGTTTTTTAATTTTTTTGAACGGGTTGGGTACGATATTCCGCTTTTAAAATGTTGTTTTTTAAAATCCCGCTTTTCATAATCTTGTTTCTTATAATTTCGCTATTCATAATCCCGGGATTATATCCCCGAAGGGGGATTATAAAAAGCGAGATTCCGATACGCTCCCTTTTTGAACATATAAAAAATTAAGTTGTAGCAATCTTGGGATTTTTCTTCCCGAATAAATTAATTATTCCCGATTGTATAGTACTTACTTACTAAAGTGCCGCTACAGTTCGGGGTGAACTTGGGCCTCAACTAACAAGCCTCTCCAGTTAGCTCGGTCTGTAGCTAACTGCCTCTAGTTGCGCACTCAAAGTTTGTTCAGGTCCCCTTCAACTTGTGTGCGCCACCTAAGACGAGGTCTTCCTCTACTGCGTTGTCCCTCCGGGTTTAATTCGAAACTCTTCGGCCCGGAGCACTGGTGTCCATTCGTTCTACATGTCCTAGCCATCTACAACGACTGATGCGCAGTTTTTTGACTAGGTCAATGTCACTGTATCACACAGCTCGTATAGTTCGTCGTTCAATCTTCTCCTCCAGAGCTCGTCAACGCTCTTCAATTTTACGAAGAATATTTCTCTGGAAACAACCGAGGATATCTTCATCCGCTTTCGATAAAGTCCATGCTTCAGCGCCATAAAGGAGGACTGGGATGATCAAGGTCTTATATAGAGTCTCCTTATTTGTTCGGGATAGGGCCTTACTACTCAATTGCCTTCTCAGCCCAAAGAAACAGCGATTGCCAAGAGTTATTCTTCGTTTTATTTCTGCTGAGGTGTTATTGTCAGAATTGATAACAGAACCAAGGTAGACAAAGTCCCTCACTACCTCAAAGTTATGGCTGTCGATTGTGACGTTCTGTCCAATTCGTCGATGTTGCGTGTCCCTTCGATTGACAGCTTACACTTGGTTTTGCCCTCGTTTACCGCTAAACCCATTTTGGCAGTTTCCGTTTGAATACTAGCGAACGCACCGGTGACAAATACAAATACAAATTTTTGGCGCAACAGGTCCATGGGACCCAGGGCCTAACTTCTCACAACCATTCGTGTTGTGCGTGTTATATTCTTCACATGAATGGAAGGGCCCTACTGTTTAATGCCGGATCCGAACGGCAATTTTTTTTGAGAAGCTGTTTCATGACAGTTTTACTCTCGGATGTTTGTCAGACGCTCACGAGAGGTGGGGCCGTGAAAAAAATTTTAGGTGTTGTCTGGGGATTGAACCTGGAACCCCTTGCTCCGTAGTCCAACGCACTAACCACTTGAGCCACGGCACCCACACGCACCGGTGACAGCCCGCTTTATTCTCCCAATAATGTCGATATCGTCGGCGTTCGCTAGTAATTGCACAGACTTTTGAAAGATTGTGCCTCCGGTGTTGGCTTGTGAGTTTCGCACAATCCTTCAAGTATGATGTTAAGAAAATCACATGACAGCATGTCACCTTGTCTAAATTCTTTCTTAACATAAAAGTTCTCAGTGAAATTTTTACCGACCTTGATGGAGCAGCGAAAATTCTCCATCCTCATTCTGCACAATCTGATGAGTTTGGCACGGATGTCAAAATTAGACATGGCTCTGTATAGTTCGTCTCTATAAATACTGTCATATGCGACCTTGAAATCGATAAAAAGATGGTGGGTATCGATTTGGACTTCTTAGGTTTTTTCCAGCATCTGCTGAAGTGTGAAGATTTGATCGATTGTGGACTTTCCTGGTCTGAAACTACACTAATACGGGCCGATCAGGCGTTCACACAGTATAGCAGATAAGATTTGTAGGCGATGTTAAGGCGTCAAATACTTTTGTAGTTGGCACATTGTAGGGGGTTTCCTCTCTTGTGGATCGGACAAACGGTGCTTAGAAACGGATGTTCTTCTTTTTCTTCTTTCGGAGAAGCCGATGTTCTTCTCGTCTCTTCTGCTCGTACAACTCACGAGCAGCCCTGGCGGGAAAGTGCTCCAAAAATGCGGAAAAAACGAAATGCGCACAAATTTATTAATTTTACATAGTAGAAAAGTGGCTCAAGTGGTTCCAGGTTCAATCCCCAAGCAACACCTTAAATTTCTTTCACGGTCCCACCTCTCGCGAGCGTCTGACAAACATCCGAGAATAAAACTGTTATGACAAAGCTTCTCAAAACAAAAAACTGCCGTTCGGCATTAAACAGTAGCCCCTTCCATTCGAGTGAAGAATATAACACGCACAGCACGAATGCGTGTTTTTTTTTTAGTAGAAAACAGATCTCCAAATATAACTCGGTTGCCAAACATTTGAAATGTGAAGTACCAGATTTATTTACAATGAAATGTAAATATTTGCCAATCATTTTATATTGTTGCAAGTAAGGCTGTGGAGCAACTACCTGATGAAATCGAAATGTGTTGTCAGGAGATTTATTATCATTTTAATTGTAGCGCTAAACGTCAACACCTTTTGAAAGAATATCAGGTTTTTTGCAATATAAAATCCCAAAAAATTCTGCGCCCATTTCAAACCAGATGATATATATTTATTATTATCATTTTTAATAAAAAAAAAAGAGACTTGTTTTTGTTATAATTAATCGTTTCATACTTTTTTTAAGTAATTAAAATGGGAAAAAATATCTACGTAAGAGTATCCACCCCGATATCAAGCCTTTTCAAGATCGAGTTTTGAGTCTAGATGCTCTCTTGTCGGCTCTTTAACTATCTTTTATTGATTGTTACCTACTGCAAGGATAAATTAACATGAGTTTCCGTAACGTAAAGAAATAAACGTAATAGTTAAGAACAAATTAGGTCTCATAAAAAAAACCATTTCTTTATTTACTTTATGTAAAAATTAAATATTTTAAAAACTTACCTACAAAAACAAAAGAACAAGCAACGCGTTAAAGCCGAGAAACTTCTCATGCAGTAGCATGCATTAACCTAAAACGGGAATTAACTTATTTTATGTGCTAGAAACACATTATTGATAATAACGATAAACCATGAGACTTGACTTGACAGTAGCCTGCCACCAGGACATTCCACTTTGCTTTACACTTCTATCACATAAATTTCCAAATAAAGTGGGGCCAATTTTTCAACGACTATTGCTTTGTTTTTGCTATTGAAAAGAGTAAACCTTCCAATTAATAATGGAATATTATTTCAGTCAAATTACTGCGTCGGCTGGCTTGGTAGTAGATCGTCTCTAGATTGTGCTCATAGCATCGATCTTTAATGGCACTTCATTAAAAAAATCGCTTGAAGCGAGTGTGCTATATATCAATTGGCTTGTGTGGCACATAAACCCATCTTGCTGGAACCATAGCTCGCCCAAGTCCAAATCCCCAATTTCTGGTCACAAAAAATTTGTTATCATGGCTCGGTAACTCTCTCCATTTACTGTAAAGTTTTTTTCCATTGTCATCTTGGAAGAAAAATGTGACAATAATGCCGCCGCTCCAAGAACCACAACAAACAGTCACACGTTCAGGATGCATTGGCTTCTCTAGGACTAAGGTAAGTGACCCAAATAAGGCCCGCCTTATTGTTTCTCTTTAATCATGTGCAGTCCACTAGAATAACTTACTAGATGAATATTAGAATCAACATATGTATGTCATTTCAACTAGGTATGTAAAAACATTAAATTCAATTGTGAAAAATAAAAACTAATGTTTTGGGCCTTATTTAGAACTCGTGCTCCTAATAAGGGTCATATATACATTTACTTAAATAGGTACTTCATTGAAGTTCGTTAATTAGTAATCTATCAACCAGAATTAAATAATTTTAAGAAAGTCGAGTATGTTCTTTCAACTCTTGTAATAAAAGAATTCTTAGACCAAACAATGCTTATTACAGTGGAACACTACTTCGGTGCTTCTAAAAACTTTTTGCGACAGTAATAAGATAAAGTTTCTATAATATCATAGCCTGGTATGGAATATATCGTATTAAGGCAAATAAAATAATAAATCGTCCAGTTTTTAGTAAAAAATAATTTAACTTTTCACAGTTCGTATTTTATAAAAAAAAAAATCACCCGCTGACGTTTTTCGACTGCAGTTCTTGTCACGTTTGCGACAGATCAAACTTTGCATTGTACATATATGATCCACATTTATGAACCTTCAAACATATGTATGACCTTATTCCAATCGGTTGACCGTTTCCACGATTTCTGGGCACTGGGCCTTATTTGGGTCACCTACCTTACGTGTGGATTTTCCGAGCCCACATACGGCAATTCTGTTTGTTTACATAGCCACCGAGATGGAAATGTTCCTCATCTGAAAAGATGATTTTTTAATCAAAATTAACGTCACTTTTAAGCTGCTTACAGGACGAACACGGAAATATGTTCGGCTATCAATCAGCCGTTGAGCTGTCAGTGTCAAAATAACATATGATTCAAAAAGAAACCAATAGATGGCCCACCCTTTAAATATATTTACCTATAATCAGAAATGTCTTAATCCTCTTAAATATGCTAAAGTATTTTAAAGTTAAGGGCTAAATCATCGTATAAATCCATTGCACTTTCTCTCTCTCTCTCTCTACAGACATTTTTAGGACAGCACAAATCTAGGGGAAAGATATTGGAAAGCAATAATGCAGATGTTCTTCGAAAACAATTTCTCGTTGACGAAATGACGGTGATTTCTTTAAGTTCGAATTCCAAACCCAACAAGCAACAAAGTATCAACAACCGTTAATGTCCCATTTGGAACAGAGTGTACACAGTCCCAATGCGGAATGCAAATAAATCACAAAGTCTAAATCACCAAGTGCCTACGAATACGAGAACACGCAGAGAGCGCGAGACGAAACGAATCCCGAATACAAATCGTCGACATAAATCCATCATGACCACCGACACCACCTACCTGCCTGCGCACAGCTCCATAGCGTATCTGAGCTGAATAGAAATGTCGATCATCACCTGCTCCACATTTGTGCCCGAGGAGGGTTGGCGCTACATTATACGGACATGCATTGCGACGTCGTCGTCGACGGGCGATGATTATTCGCACGCATCACGTAACGTAACGTTTCATTAGCCTCGTCGTAAGGTGAATGTGCCTCTGTCTGCTTCACAACTTGACCCAGATGTGAATACTTGGAGTCTCATTAGAGCACCCACCCTTAGGGGTACTGGGTGTGTTGTATGTGTGTGGCATGCAGCTAACCCATCACCCTCCATAAACAGAGACCGGCGTCCAGATGGAACGTGATGGACACGCTAGTAACTGGCAGTGCACGAACGTGATCTCTCAGACCGATTCCATTCATAAATTGACGCGGCGGCGGCAGAGCGTTTGCTGCTGCAAAATTCGTGATTTGCAAGAAGAACAGCGCGCGTATACATCCGCTCGTCGTCGTCGTCCGTCCAATGGACGTCAAGGTCCATGGTGAATGAAAAAACAAAAAAAGAACAAACGTGTTTTTTGTTTTCCCTTCCTGACTTTGTATTTAGCCCCTTATCACGTGCGAGGTAGTGCCCATTTAAACCCTCTAAAATCGGATAGGGCTATTGTCCTTTCTCTACATCATTGAGACTTTGGTTGTATACGTGAGCCCAGGATGGCATTGGCTTTGGGGTGAATGCGAGTTGCTCAATTTGTTCGATACCATTGAAAAGTTATTTCTTTGGAATCTTCAATTTCTACCCCCGCACAGCCGTACACAAACACGCATCTCGGTAATCAATGATAGGGAGCTCATTTAAAACGCAAATCTTGTCCTCGTCGGAGCACATTCAAGTGTACTGCTTTATGGAGTACGTGGCTACATGTACTCGAGGAATTCGGAATTAATTTTCATTCCTTGAGGAAGATGCTACACTGCTGTTGTGAATAATTGGAGTCCTTTAAGCGCTCCGTTACTCTAGCTTGCATTGCTGCAAAATAAATTTACTTTGTGCGCAGGTGCGAACTTGCACGAAAATAAATTTGCACGCGTTGCCATTTAAACTATTTTGCTATTTGATTATGATCGATATGTGTATGTATCAATGGCCTGGGTTGTAGTATGCTGGTACATAGTATGTATGTATGTATGCACGCATTTGTGTGAAGTATTTTAAATAAAATACTTGAAATACATATTTTCCATTTGGTGAAGTACAAAACACTCCTGCTCGCATTTCGACAGCGAACTGTATATGTATATGCTTATGTGCATACAATACATGTGTATATATATATATAACTACAAGTTTATTTACATATTTTATTCTTTCGGTAATGTTTATTCGTAATGGCAATGGTAACAAGATGTTTTGATAATTTACCTAAACTACCGACTTCCACATAAGTTCAAACATTAAAAGTGGGGCAATCCAAAAGTATCAAGACGAATTTTGAAGCCGTTGCCCTAAATCAGACAACGACGAATTAATACAAACTATCAATACTGGATAAGTCAACAAAATAACATGTAAGTCTAAAGTACGGGATGCTTTGCTCGAGTTAAGCTTATCGGTATCTTCAGCCCTTCGTGGTCGAGATGACGAGGATATTGTCCATTAGGTATCGATCTTCCAGGCTAACATGTTCGATCTTACTAGTTCGATCTTACTAATCTTACGATCTTGATAGTCTGCTAGAGTTTTCTTTCCCGTTTTCTGTGCCTTTATTGTCTGGCAAGTGTTAGTCGATACTTTTAATTGGCTTCCTTTTAGTTGTCCGGAAAAATCCAGTACTTCAGACCAGAGACAATATCCGTGATAACTGATAGGGGTTGTCAGCACCTATAAAATCGGTAAAATTCCAATTAGATACCACAGCCATTAGTATGGCAAACAGTTGATGGAACAATATCAGCACATGTCTTTCTTCTAAACAAATCTGGACAGAGCTGGATTGTACAAAAACAATTGTAGAATTATTTCCGTTAATAGGATAAATCGAAGAAAGATAGTTTGTGACCTATCGGGTCATTGATTAGTATTCGGACATGCCATAAGGCTTGGTGTTCCCTGCAACGATTTCTATAGAAATTGTAGAGACGAAGAAGAGGAGAAAACTATGACAAATCTTTTGTGTAACTGTCCTGCCCAATCGGTTTCAAAAACGATAACCCTAGGCGAGTACTTCGTCTAAGATGTTAACGATATAGCTGGACTAGACTTAAAGAATATAAAAGGCTTCGTCAAGGCTGGTTTAGTGCCTAAATGGCAAACTTCTTCGGCATGGGTCCACACCGAAACTGGTTGTCCTGTATCCTGTCCCATTTAAGAAGTTTCCATGCAAGTCTTCGGTTTTTTCATAGTGGTATCACAATAGACCTTGTTTTGATCCAAATGTGTCTCTACATATGTATGTATGTATGTATGTATGTACATGCTTGATTGATTTGAAGTCAACGACGATTAAATAGAAGTAGGTCTATTGTGTTACCACATTACCACTAAATAGGAGTGGGTGGATCGCGTCATCTACTTTACTTACTTACTTACTTAGGTGGCGCTACAGTTCGGGGTGAACCTGGGCCTCCATTAACAAGCATCTCCAGTTAGCCCTGTCCCTAGTTAACTGCCTCTAGTTGCGCAACCCAAGTTTCGTTGCGTCCCATTCAACTTGTGCGCGCTACCTAAGGCAAGGGTTCCTCTACTGCGTTGTCCCTCCGGGTTGGAATCGAATACTCTACGGGCCGGAACATTTGTGTTCATCCGCTCTACATGTCCTAGCCATCTTAAACGACTGATGCTCAATTTTTTGACTAGGTCGATGTGGCTGTACAGCTCGTATAGTTCGTCGTTAAATTTCCTCCTCCAAAGCCCGCCAACGCAAACGGGACCGAAAATTTTGCGAAGAATTTTTCTCTCGAAGCGACCGAGGATATCTTTATATCTTTTGATAGAGTCCAAACTTCAGCGCCATAAAGCAGGACTGGGATGATCAAGGTCTTATATAGAGTCTCCTTAGTAAGGGGATAGGGCCTTACTACTCAATTGCCTTCTCAGCCCAAAGAAACAACTATAGGCAAGAGTTATTCTTCGTTTTTTTTCTGCCGAAGTGTTATTCTCAGAATTGATAGCAGAGCCGAGGTAGACAAAGTTCCTTACTACCTCAAAGTTATAGCTGTCGATTGTGACGTTCTGTCCAATTCGTCGATGTTAAGTGTCCCTTCGGTTGACAGCATATACTTGGTTTTGCCCTCGTTTACTGCTAAATCCATTTGAGCAGCCTTCGTTGCAATACCAGCGAACGGACCGGTGACAGCCCGCTGTGTTCTCCCAATTATGTCAATGTCGTCGGCGTAAGCTAGTAGTTGCACAGACTTTTGAAAAATTGTGCCTCCGGTGTTGGCTTGTGAGTTTCGCACAATTGTGCGTCATCTACTTTACTTTTAGAATAAGTATATTTGAACATATTTACATACATAATTATTGATTTTAATTATGCAGGAGTTGAGCAGACCGTTTAAAAGCCATTTCCCTAGACTAGACTTTCTAATGTTGGCAATTGGTTAATGAATACGCACGGTTGCCTCCCCCTTTTCACCTCCCAACCTACTGCGTAGATTTTAATATTTAGACCTACGAGAATACTTCTGCACTCTGTTCATCCTCGGTCCATTGCGGTGCCTCTACTTTATTTTGTCTGGTATTCAATAATAGTAGGTAGTCTAAATTAAAATCTTATTTGACAGAAATTCTTTCGGGACTTTGTGACAAGTTGATGACATTTTGGCATATCACAATGGACAATGGTGTAAGTTTGGACCTGCTGACCCAACTCAACCCAAGTTGAGACTATTCGAGAATAAGAGTGCTTATTTATCCTTATAATTGTAAGCCGAAGAAACTCAGATTACAATTGAACTGACAGCTTTTAGTTCAGGTGATCAATGCCTATGTAGAGAGGTAGAAATGTTTTTTGATCAGATTGTTATTGTTTTGATTAAATAGTGCTCGGTACATGTCAGATGAAATTTCATTCATCTCCAGAAATCAATGAATTGGAGTATCGTACAACTATTAAATTCTTTACAAAAGAGGACAAACTCCCAACAGAAATCAACGAACTCATGAAGGGTGTTTATGGAAGCAATGTACCTTAGTTTTGAACATTATATGTATGGGCTCGCAGATTCAAGTTCAGTTGAGACTCACTGAAGGACGATTCTCGTATTGGAAGCCCGATCAACTGGTGCTGAAATCGTTACAAAAGTTAAGGACATTCTCGTGGTAAACAACCGGTGGACGAAAAAAGGTTGGGGGAAATGTTAAACAGCTCAACTGAAAGTATATTTTGCATTAATTCAATCAGTTTCCAATGGGTGCCCAGAATCCTGACAATTGAAAACAGACGCCAACGTTTGGAGGCTGCAAACGAATTCGTCGATAAGTGCAAAACCGATTGGAATTAAATTTTCCATTGCATTGTGACAGGTGAAGAGATTACGATCCAGCACTACGAGGCACCACTACGATCCCGAAACAAACAAAAAAACAACAATCCATGAAATGGCAGTGACGAAGAAACCAGGCTCCCACCAAGTTTAAAGTTCAACCCAGCGCCATCATGATTATAGTATCTATTTTCTGGAATACGGAGGGAATATTACTGATTGTTTATTTGCCATGAAACCACAATTACTAGCGCCAAATATACCATTCTTAATAGAAGACGTGGACTCATGTGCGTGCTGTACGACAATGCATTAACATAATTGATTGCGAGAAGCTAGGTTATGGGTCCCGTAAGGATCTGTCATATCAAATAGTTGTGTTTTTTATAGCCTATTCTAAGGGTTAAGTTTGATGGGTGTGTCATCTGTTGGTTTCTTTTTGAATCATATGTTATTTTGACACTGACAGTTCTTATGTGCAAAAGCTCAGTATTATATTTTCGCGGTATAAAATGGATCGATTTATGCACGCTTGATTAACGTTGAGAAATATTGCAAAGTTACTTGCAAAGTGGTTGCTGTGTTGCCGGAACAGTGCGAATTGAAAGGAATTTCGGTCAAAATAATGCACCAACTGCAACTGGTGTACGCAAGTTTGTGACGAAAGTTCGTAAGACTGGTTTGCTGATTGATAATCAAACATTTTCCCCTATTCGTCCGTGCCCTCAACTGAGAATATTGCAGATTTTTGGAGTGGCGGCATTATTGGCCCATCCAAAACGGCAATGGAAGAAATGTTGCAGTCAATGTAGAGCGCTACCGAGGCATGATATCCGATTTTTTATAGCCAGAAATTGAGGATTAGAACTTGGGCGAGCTGTGGCTCCAACAATATGAGGCTACGTACGACACAAGCCTTCCAACAATCAATTTATTGCATCCTAAGTTCAATAATAGTGTAATTAGTCGTTTTGGTGATGTTGACGCCCTTACTTTTTTTCTGGGGTGCTATTAAAGATAAATGCTATGTGAACAATCCAAAGATGATTCAGGCACTCTCGAGCAGAATTGGTCAAGCTATTGGTGAAATAGGTGCCGAAACCATCGAAACCATTTATTGAAAAATTGGATTGACAGGATGGCCTACTGCCAAATCATGCGAGGATGTCATTTAAATGAAATAAGAAGACCAACAGATGGCCCACTCAATAGTTTGTAACATTCAGAAATAATCGAGATAGAGCCTATAAAGTACATACATATGTATGTATGTATGTATATATTCATACACGCAAATGCACATTCGTGATCAGTGTCAATAGCGAAAACAACTGACCTGTCTATGTCCGTTCGTTCATATGTTACCAATTTTTTGGCCCTAGATATTGAGCTAGGAGGACGAAATTTTTGAGACGGAGAATCAGTACAAGTGTGAACAGCTTTGAAATCGGGCTACAGCCACTTTTTCAAAACTTCACTATTTTACTTGAAATCGAACGAAATCAACTAAGCCAAATATATAGATATTAAAATTATCTGCAATTCATTCATACCTTGTCTACAGCCACGACCAATTTTGTGCCCGTTTCCATTAAAAAAAGAACAATACAAAGGGAGAACCATAGAGTATTATTACTATCCATTCCAGACAGATTGTAGTTTTCCGGTATGTTTTTTTGTTTGACAACTAAGCCGTGAGGCAACTGATGGATTTTTCAGAGTCTAGAAGGTACACACCCTAAAACCTTGAGCAACATTATGTAGAAGGACGTGCGTTGTAGGAATGGAATGTGGACGACCAATATAGAACGTCTTACGATTTCGTCCAAAGATAGCCGACCCAAAGTAGGTTTCAGACTAGGCTCATTTCCTCATTTTACATATCTATATAGGTATAACTTCATTGTAACTTTTTACTGGCAGTTGGTGAAATGTTATTTTCGTAGTCTGTTTTATATATATACATATGTAGCACAGTTGTGCTTTACTTTTTATTGTGTACAGAAGAATTAGTTGTGGAATTGTTAGTTTGTCGGGCTTCTGTGTGGTTTGTCTTTTTATTTATACATTGAACCTTGCCTTATGAAATAGCGCAACCTGACTTGATCTGAAGTAAATAGTATTTACATTTTCTAATCACATGTTTGTATACATCACATTCTTATGTTTATAGTGTGTAATATGAGAAATAATGGAAATACTTATATGTAGCCCACAGAGCATAATACACATGTAGATTTATGATCAGTAGGTATATGATCATATTATGACCAATGCGGTTCAGCCACATTTTTGATAAAATTTCGCAAACAACATCTACACAAGGTCTACACTAATTGCAATTGAATCTAAAAATTCAGTGTCCTTACCATTAATTTTATTAAAATAAGTTAAGGTCCATTTACAGCTCAGAGACCTGCGAAAGCGCGAACTGCGAATAAACCGTATTTAGAACATTTATGATATATGATGAACAGCATAATATATGTATGTAGGTAGGTATATATTTGATGTTCAATTATTTTTTGTAAAGAAATTAAATATTCGGTGATTTTTCCGCGAATAGGCGAATGATTTTCTCGAACTGTGAAATTTAATTCACATTCCACACCAAAACATTCGCGAGAGTTTAACCTCACAATTCTTTTGTTTTGTTCTTGATGATCGGTCAGAACTCGTAAATGACAAGTAAAATTCGTAGATTGCTGCGACCAGACCAGATCGTTTGCATTCACAGGTCGCTGAACTGTAAATGGACCTTTAGTTTGTCTCCGAATTCTTTAAACTCACAATCCACAAAAAATCTAATGTGGAAACAAAAAGTGTAATTTCAAAAATGGGATTTGCGATACATAAAACTGTCATCTGAAATGTTAGTCAAGTTTTGCCTATCATATTAGGCCTAGAACTCGGATCGCGCCAATTGTTCATCAATAAGTGACTGCGGTTATCTTGGTCTTGATTTTGTTAAAAATTGTATTCTATTTCTTTTTTTAATTATGGCTTTTACAAGAAGGAAAATGCAGTATAGGTAGTTCCGTTTCTAAAAACAATTTTTTTGCTATACACTTTTAATATTGGATGTTTATCAGATGCTCACGAGAGTTGTGATAATGAAACAAATTTAGTGTTTTCTGGGAATCTGGTCGCTACATATGAGAATAATGCCCTGCATACAGGGCAATATGACCCATGCTATAGGGCTTTATGGCTTTACTTTTTCCTTGAGATCTAAATTCCTGCAATCCTTACAGGTGTTGTTGAATACTGAGCAAAAGTCGTGCGATCATTTTGTATAAGTACAGTCCCCTTTATTGCCAGAATGGTAGTAGGTACCTAATTCTTCCGACAGACGGTTTTTTTTTTATCATACTTACGTTTAGATAAGTCCCTTTTCCAGCAGAATTAGATTCTCTGGTGTGGTTCAGTTACAGTATGCGCAATAGGTATGAAACATTGTCTGTCATCATTGTTGGCAAAAAATTGGAGAAGAAAAAAAAATATCTACCCAAGTATAACTTTACTTTCCTGTAGTCCCTAGTTAAAATTTTCATTTTATTTTGGAATTTTTTAGCAAAAAAATATCTTTTTATCGATATACATATGTAGGTGTCCTGATCCCGTTGCTTGTACCTACTGCAAACATCCTAAAATTAAACGGAAGATCAATACTCTGCGCAAATAAATAAAATGCATGTATCACTTATGTTTATAATTATAGACGTTACAGGAGATCGGACGGACGGACCGATGAGCGACAGCAACAGGCCTCCGAAATTTATTTTTCTAAATCCCTGAAAACATGCAAATAAACT
Organism: Xylota sylvarum; assembly: GCA_905220385.1. NCBI lineage: Eukaryota > Metazoa > Arthropoda > Insecta > Diptera > Syrphidae > Xylota > Xylota sylvarum. The sequence continues at coordinate 42,405,654 of LR999959.1, forward strand.
TTCTGTAATATATCGTATGATACTTGCCCTATATCTCGTCCTAGAACAAAATTGACCGATGTGACTTCATCAAAAGAACTGTGTATACTGTCTCCGTTTGTATCCCAAATACACAAATTCGACCTAATCATCTAGTAAATAGCTTCAATAAAACACATAGTTTGTTTGTTTACTTTTTTTTAATCTTCTGGTAAAATATTGAAAAATGTCAGTGGGCTATGTAGTTCGAATTTTGTTTACAGACTACAACTTTCATATAACAAATTTCAACAAACCTAACCTTTTCAAATAAACCTGATAGGTTCTTTCCTTTTCAAAATTATTATCATGCCTATGCATATACATATATGTACATATGTTTGTATATCACAAACCTCGATGTTTAAAAAATTACAAGGTATTCCAAAAATAAATGACTTTATCTCCGTATATTTTGCCATAAATGTCCAAAAACCACTCATATACCGCGTTGAATGAGATGGTCATAACTTTGTTCGACAACGGGAAGTTTATCGATTGTCTAATAGAGTTTGTTTCCCTTTCTAATAACTACATACAAGTAATTATCAACCTAGGTACCTACATACATACATATGTGTCTGTTGAATTGTAAGTACGAAAAGAGTTAGAGTGGTAATGTTGTTAAATTCATATTTACACAATGCCTTTGATATTGAGCACCTTTTCGTCCTTTCTTGACAAAGGTCGAACTGACTTCCTACATACTAACATATGTACGTATATTTATTTCGTATTCGCGACCCGAAGGAAAATACTTTTTCTGAGACTGAGGTATAAGGTGGAGTAAATTGGGATGGCATTTTCTTCATAATTTAGAAATTGTACTTATGGAACTGTGAAGAAATAACGTAAATATATACAAACATATGTACATATGTACCACGAAATTTCCTTTTTTTTATTTCATTGATTTTAAAACAGTAAGCAAATTATAAATGAATATAAACGATATATAACCTGATATTAGTTTAAGCTCTTAAAAAACAAAAAAACAATTCTACGAGAGCTAAGTATGCATATGTACATACATACATAGGTACATGCATATGTACATCATATGTACCTACATATGATATATATATGATTCTACCTGTGGAAACCCTTAATATAAACATTTGGTTTGTTTCTATATGTACATATGTAGGTACATACATATGTATGTATGTATGAGGTATCAAGAACTTAAATCGCTGGAGGAAAATGACATACATATATTTCAACTGTATAATACGATTGATAAAATAATACGACTATTCAAAAAATATCTCGATTTCTATTAAATTTTTTTCCATTCTTAAAGTTTCAAATAACTACCACACGGCAACACCGAAATGCCTCATCTCCACTACCAGTGCCGTAGTAAATAAAAGCAATAACCATCACCCCCGCTTCAAGAAACACACAAAACACAACGTATTTCTTCTTCTTCTTGCATATTTCAGTCACATAGCACCACTCACACATTAAAAAACAAAACAGAAAAACGCAAAACCTACACACCACTCTATGAACGTGAAGCTATGTGCTTGACGCTGCAAAACACAAGAAAAAGCCCAAACAAACCGTCCTCCCGCATTCACACCATCAACAAACCGCAAAGGAGCGAAGGAGACGCCCGATCGCTCCTAATTGTCGCACATGACTTGTTGAGTCGAGGCGTGGTTGAGAGAGCTCTGTCAGAATAACAAAATCTGGGCCTGCCGAACCAACCACCGCACACTCACACACTCTCACGCGACGAGCCATTATGTATTCGACGGTGATTCGACAAATCCCCTGGCAGTCACGTCCCGCCCATTTACGAAACCCGAACCTGAGCGGCTTCTGTGCGTGACGCTGCTTAAAATGCCACTGGTGCGCCCTGTACATGACTAGCGCGGCGGTCAGGTTCCAAGCCTCGTACACACAGTTATACTCGTACTCGTGCACCTCCTGTGTTGCGGCTGTGAACTGTGCGCTGATGTGTTGGTGCCATTGGTCGTCGTTCATTCGTTCGGTCTATACCAGTGCCTGTGTGTGTATATGCGCGCCACTGTATGCCACCAAACCCATCCACCCTTATCAGGTTGGCCTGCCTGACACTGAACAGAGATACTCGTGGCTGCACGAACCAAACGACTGTAGTCGACCGAAGCCTTTAGTTTCGTTTGTGACGTGAGTTATTCTGCACGTCCGCAGCAGATACAGTTCGAGCAATACACCATTTAGTGGGCAAACTACTGCTCTCTCCCTCTAACCGTCAAACAAAGCCTCGGCCAGGGCCTGAAAGTTGGACGTTTTGTGTCTTTTGGCCGCCTCATTCCGCTGCCGTTACTGCACGGCGAAGGTGGTGTTGTGTTTTGTTTCATTTCGCATTATAGTCGCTACGTGTCGATTGTGTGTGATTGGGTCTGACTGGTGTGTGATGTACTGCCATTGCATGCCGATGGTGTCTTCTTCCTTTTCCGGACGTCAATTGGTGCACACGAGTGAGTGAGCCCTCGGCTATTACGTGCGGTCGTGTTGTGTGTGCGTGTTCTTGTGCTACACTGCTCCTTGCAGTCATTTGTATGTGAAACGCGCGGCTACTGAAGAGGATAGTGTTCACTCCTACGTGTTCGGGATTTTATTTCGCTGCGCCTCGTCACTGAACTCGACCATCATCTCGACCCAATGGAGGGTGTCGTCCGGTGTCCGTGTATTCGATAATAATAATACCTAATAAAAAAAAAAAAAACAAAGGTGAACCAAAGGTGAACTGTTGACCATTTAAGGAAACGGGAAGAAAGTGTACTTGCTGCCATAAAAGTAAACTCGTGTAGGAGCAATGAGTGTTGTTTAGACTTAAGTGTAGTTTAATTGAATGTGTTTGCAAAATAAATCACACAGGAAAACTGAGCAGTGAAGGAAATACACTTCCGGTCTTTTACAAAAATAAACAAATAAATCAAACTCATTATGTTACCGTATCAAGCTGTAGCGATGGATTACGCTGGTTATCAGAGACAAAGTTCGAGTGTTCCTACGGGTCCAATGGCGATGGGCTCCCTCGGAATGGGAGGTTCACCGTTTACACACTCTTGGTTGGTACCCACCCAGGACTTATGCGCTGTGCCCTACAAACAAATGCCGAACCAGCATCAGAATTCAAACATGCATCCCAATCAACAATCACTTGAACCTGGGCACGTTACACTTAAATAATTTTTAATTTAAATTTTTTTTTAATTCTAAAGCTCTTTGATAAACCTAATTGGGTCCTAAATCAAATTGGACACACTCGCTTAACCAATGTATTTGTATCCATGTTGGTTTTGGTTTAAGGACTTCAAGTTGTTTTATCGTGCTATTTTGTGATTTTTTTATAGCCCTGAAAAGTTTTTATTAAACTTTAATTAACAACATTATTACCGGAGATTTGAATTTATGATAAAAATTTTTGTCAATATGTTTTACCACTGGCAACTTAGCTCCTATCAATCCGTTTTATCGGCTTTCAAAATTGCTAAAATTTGTTAGTTTTTTTTTCAAGACTTGTGTAGGTATCGAATCAATGAACTACACCTCTTGCTCTGAATTTGATATCATCTTTGACTTTCTTAAGAGTAATTAAAAAAAAATGTACAGCCTACCCAAGGCCTTCAAGATTATACCGACAATAACTACTCTACATATTCCGAAAGTTATTTAATTTAGAATGTATTCTTTAATTGCCTATTTTCTACAATACAATCACTTATAAGGTTGATTATTGCATCTAAGTTATAATATTAGAACAATTAAAAGCTGTCTAAAAGAATGACCTATAGGACTTAGAGATAGGTAGGTTGATACTTACTAATTTCCCACCCGTTTAAGGGTACGTATTTACAAGATTTTGTCTCTTCTAATAGTATTTATTTTAACAAATAAGGACACGTATAATAATACATTTTTTCAATTAAAGGTAAAATGAGGGAAGTTCTACAATTCTTCAAATTGCATTTAACAATTGAAAATTGTTGAACATGTTGTTTCTGAACTTGCCTCATTTTAGTTTGGTATTCAAACGTTTATTATATCAAGTCAGTTCAGTTTTTTTTAGCATATTTGTAGCCATTCCGCTACAACCGCAACGTTCCTAGAGAGCATATCGGGAACTACATGGTCCTTTCCCTTCCGATGCACGATTTCGAAGTCAAACTGCTGAAGCCTAACCGCCCAACGCGCTAACCTACCGCACGGATCCTTAAGATTACTCAGCCATACTAGGGAGTAATGATCCGTCACAACCGTAAACCGAACACCTTCGATATACGGCCGCAACTTCTCAACCGCCCACAATACAGCCAAGCATTCCTTCTCCGTGGTTAAATAATTTTTCTCATTCCTATTCAACGACCTACTCAGATAACAAATCACCTTCTCCCCATCATCAAATGTCTGGCTCAGCACTGCTCCGACCCCATAGTCCGAAGCGTCTGTTTGAACGACAAACTTCCGCTCGAAATCCGGACAGGTCAGAATCGGGGCAGTCACCAGGCACTCCTTTGCCTTTTGGAAACTCCCCTCGCACTCCTCAGACCAGATGAACCTACTGCTCTTCTTCAGCAAGTCGGTCAACGGCCTTACCAAAACTGCGAAGTTTGGTATAAATCTCCTGTACCAGGATACCGTGCCGACGAAACTCCTAATTTCCCTAACATTCCTTGGTGCAGGAATCCTCAACATACTTTCTACTTTCTCTGGATCCACATGCAAACCATTGCGATCCACTACATATCCTAAAAATTTTAAAGATGACCTACAAAAGTTACATTTCTCCCTACTCACTTTCAGACCTGCCGCACATAATCGCTTGAAGACTTCTTCCAGGATTTCCAGATGTTGTTGGAAACTATTTGTGACGATAATTATATCGTCCAAATATACAAACACGTGCGGTTCCAAATCGGCACCAAGCACAGTGTCTATAAATCTTTGCCATGTCGCCGGTGCGTTATGCAGACCAAATGGCATTCTTTTGAACTGGAAGAGTCCTCGGTTTGGGACTGTGAAAGCTGTGTACGGCCTAGACTTTTCTTCCACAGGGATCTGCCAGTATGCGGACTTTATGTCCAACGAAGACAAATACTTGGCATCCCTGAGCTTGTCTAGAGTGGCTGAAATGTATGGGAGAGGATAAGCATCTCGCTCAGTAACTTTATTGAGCTTCCTATAGTCCACGCAGAATCTGAAGGACCCATCCTTCTTCTTAATCATGACTATAGGAGAAGCCCACGGACTACCTGACTTTTCTATAATTCCGTCCCTCAACATACCCTCTAATTCTTTATCTATATGGCGTTGAACCGCAGGCGATACCGGATAATACCGCTGCTTTATTGGTTCAGACGCCGTCCTAATCTTGTGTTCTACCAAATGTGTGCATCCAATCCCCTCAGGCATGTTTTGGAAAACCTTTTCCACAAATCCGGTTAGTTGCCTGTCTTGTGTCTCATCCAACTCTGATCGTTCTTTGATCGTCGAAATCGAAGCCACCCCGGCTTGATTTGAGAACCTCCACTTGCCTGATCTTAAATCCGGGACAATTCCCGTTCGGGCCCAAAAGTCGGCACCGAGGATCAAGACGTGTGGGAGAGTTGGAATGACAAGACATTCTAGCAACACCGATTTACCTTGCACCACAAATGGAACTAAAACACAACCTAACACTTTTATACCCGCACCATCTGCTAAAGCTACCTGCCTAATTTTCCCCTTTCCTAACTCTAAACCTAACTCTTTTAAAATCTGCCAACCGTCCCTACCGATGATCGTACGCGAAGCTCCTGAATCTAATAATCCTACCATCCTAATACCAAAATTGGCAGTTTACTATACCAAAAGAACAGAGCTTAATCTATCTATCGATTTATATTAAAAAAAAAACAGTTAAATTTCAATTAGTTTTTGTGAAGAAGTTAACAATTCGCTGATTTTTTTTTCGCTGAACTGTCAAATTTTATTCACATTCCACACATGTAGGACGCAATCCAAGTTCGTGCGAACAAAACTTCCGAGAGTTTAACCTCACAATTCTTGGTGGTCAGTCAAAGCTCGTAAATGACAAGTAAAATTGAAAGTTTAAGTACATTATTTACATATGTATGTACATATGGCATAAATCGTCCACACACACTGCCTTCTTGATCCCACATGAATACCATTTGATTACCTATCTATTGTAAGAAACAATCGAAATATTATCACAAATTGGATTGTACTTTGAGCTACTCCTACAGTAGGTAGTGTATTGAATAATACTGAAATTTTTTTGAGAAACTGCAGGTATCAATTTCATTCAGACCCCATGCTGATAGTGTAACGAAAGAGAACATTACACACGATAATCGAATGTACAGTTAAAGGACATAACATAAATTTATTAAAACGTCAAAATGCTTTATACTTTTTTATCTAACAATCATTACGACACAGTTGCTTGTCTACTTCTTGCAAATACTTGTGTTTTGTGCAGGTGATTGCTTGGTATTTTTGTTGTTGAATAATGTTTTGAGCACAAACAAAAAAATCACATAATAAAATTGATCATTCGATGCCATCACCTCTTTGAAGGCTGGGCTGGTGTTGTCATTTATACACCGAAAGGCTTCAAAACAATAACATGTGAAAACAAATACCCCTTATTGGTCACGTATTTGGTTTAATAAATCTATTAACTAAGTGAATGGAATATCGCACGTATTTATCAATAACAACAAAATCGAAGAAGTGGCATCTCATCTCTTTGTAAAATGTAGTGGACTTTGTAACGACATTTAATATTCGACTCCGTTAAACCTAAAATTGTTTTATGAATCACAACCCTCCTCAATTTACAACACACTTTTTTATTCTGATAAATTTCTCCCTCATGTGGACGTGAATAAAGGATAGGATGGTAGGCGCTTTTTAAAAGACCGTCTGCATCACGAATTGGAGTATTTATTAAAGGGCATCCTTAAAAAAGTTAGAAGTGTTCATCTTATGTAGTCTGAATTCTTATTTCTCTAAACACCATTAACATATTTTGTGAGCTACTGGTCATTTTTCTAAGTTAACTCTGCAAAAAGCATTACACCCATAGAAGTCCCTAGACATTTTACTAAGTATGTAGTTCGAATACAATACGCTTGCACATTAACTCAGACGATAAATATAAAACAAAAAGTAATTCGACTGATAGCTGTTCTTTCTTATGCAAGCAAAGAACAAACCATCATATTATCCATTTATACCACTTTCTTACTTCGGACTAAAATTTAATAGTCCTCTCAAAAGTTATTTGTACCGTTAGCACACTATTTTCAACTACTTTTATTTAATTTATCTGACACTATGCCATTATTTGAGAAAATAAACTGAACAAAGGTGGTGGTTTATATAAGGCTCAAAATAGTACCATTGATCACTCATAAATAGCAAAAACTTCTTTAGCTTTTAATGTAATTTCACAACTTACATTAAAAGCTAAAGGAGTAGGAGACCACAACCCATTATTGGGGACCAAACCAATTTGGTCTAGGCCAATTGTAGACCAAACCAGACTCAGACCACCAGCTATTCAATTTTGCAGTCGTATAATACTGTTTAATCCTTCAACGACAAACAATGAACAAAATGCATCTTCAAAAGTAGGTATAGCTGTGTTGTACACTCATTGTTAGGAAATAATTCCGTCTTCAATCGTATTGAAATATTTATTTTATATTGTTTTAAAATCTTAAAACATCAAGACAATACTTGATCATAGCATGAGGTCTATTTTTGAGAGATTGGTTCGCTCTGTTTCCGCTCCAAAATCAAATCTAAAAGATTTGTGAGCTAAGTCTGTGTCTTTTGAAAAAAATCTTGGTTCAGACCAATTGTTCTTGTTATCATTTTAATGTTCCCATTTTAGTAAGAACAGGTCAATGTTTATACTATTTTTTAAATACTGATCCAAAATAAAATCAGTGTTTGTTTTTGTTTGTTTAAGAAAAAGAGCTTTAAAATTTTTTAAAAACAGGTTATCACAGCAAGAGTATTTTTGCTGGAAATTTTAAAATCAATGCTCGCTGTTGTTGTCCAAATGTAACCCCATTTATATAGAGATATGTATTTCGATTCTCCCAACTTAAAACGAATTCATTTTGTCTTTGTATCTGAGAAACACAAACTTTTTTCTATTTACATTTACCAGACAATCGCAATGCCTCGCGATTGTTAAATAAAGGTTGCTTTTTTAAAAAGGCTATAAAAAAACACTGTTTAATATTTTTCAACGATTGTTGCTTTATTGAAAAGAGTAGCCTTTCCGATTAATTCTGGAATATTATTTCATTCAAATGACTCCCTCGGCTGGCTTGGCAGTAGGCTTTCCTGCCAACCCAATTTTTCAATACATTTTCGATGGTTTACGGAGATATATGCATATATTGAAAGAGCAAAAACTTTCCTATTTTTGGTCGATGCTAAGATGTCAGTCATTAAATACATATGTACATACCTACCTATTTTGAGAACTGTGCAAAATTCATTTTTTTTTTCCTCGTTTTCCTTTTATTTGTTATGTGAACTTTTAGGCTGAACATGAAAATTGTTTTTAAGAAAAGATTACTACATTTAATTTATCATAGTCTAAAAATTTGCAGTTCAAATTGTTGCCCCACATTTGTCTCGAAATCTGGATCAGTAAATTTGACAGCTCTGAAGTCTCTCTAAAAATGTATAAAATTATCATGTAAAACATGGCACCATGAAGTTAAAGCCATGAATTAAAAAAATTACAAGTAAACAATTCCAATATTTTTTTTGCCTAGAATTCGACAAAAAAAAAATACAATTTCTGTAAACACTAAATTCATTTAGGTACAAAAATATATTCAAACAAAACGGAAGTGAAAAAAAATGTACACACGACAAACTATACTACCTAGGTATCTTGGCGCTAAAATCAATGCGATATTTTTCAATATGCGGTGTTTCTTCATTCCTTCCAGTGAAGCAAATCAAATAAGTCAAAATGAACAAATAGGATGTATGTACAATTTTCAAATTAAAACGATGCTTTAAGTCGCCATGAAATTAACAAAGCGTTTTGGTAAATACCTACATAGCATTCCTATTTTCTAGGAATTTATTTTTTTTCACAAAACTGTCGTCTTTTGCATTTGATAGTTCAAACAGTTTTTTTAAAATATTCTTTTAAAAATATGTACATATACATACATCCAAAGTGAAATGAAGGACCTTCTCTACTGCATTACATTGTCGTTAAAAGGATTTACCATTGCACTTGAATGATTTTCTTTTGTCGTCTCCTTGATATCTTTCTTTTAATATCAACTTTGGATAAAATTTGCGCCCAGATCAAAAGATCATTTGATATTTACTACCGCAAGCCTTTGTTCAGCGTCTTAATCTTTGCGGATTCTCTGGATTAGGATGTATGTGGTTGCCAAACAGCAATGCATTCTTATAGGATAATGGGGAGATTATGCACGATTATTGCGCTTGGTGTAAAACTTTTACTGTTGACAGCACTGAAATTAACGAAAAAAAAAAATCACATTTTCCACCAGGGTGGTTTCATTGCAGAGCTCCTTTCGTTTTCCTGCCATATGCGCTAGCGACGATTCACCCCAAAAAAGAGGAAAACGCTGCCAAATTGGCTTGTAAACACGTAATTATGGGGTTGCCTAACACAATTATTTAAGGGTGGTAATTAGGAGCGATTAGCTTGTGTTCTACATCTGATGTCAATACGACATGAAAATAGTTTTGATTGAGTACCTATTCTGAGGGGGGGAAGAATAGGAAAAGGATCTCTTTTGCCATTCGTCACCTGTCAATTGGCAGAAATATTGGTTCAGAAAATATTCCTTAAAGTGTCCTGCGATGAGATACATTTTTTTCAAATCCAATAGGAAGAGAAAAAGCGATAAGACAAATTGCACGAAACAAATGAGGCATGAAATACAACGCACAAAAAAACACGAAAGTAATACAAAATGTTCTTCGTACCTTTTTCAATCACACGTTCTGGGGTGATGAGGAAATGATTAAACGGATTTTTTTTACTCGATATTGAAAGTCGCAGACATCATTTGTCAAAGTGTAGAACACCATTGCAGTGTTGCTCCAATTCGCAGAGGAAATTGATTGTTGATTGATTGCTACCGAATGTGCATATCCTGTATACGCTCAAGTTGAACTAATTTCTGTCAATTCATATGTATACCTTTCCTCGATTTGTATAATAATTATCGTAGCTGTTCCCCGAATTGAGTACTCGGTTCGTGGATCACGTTTCGTTTGTGTTTTGATTTTACTCTCCTAAAGAGATAGAGATCTTGTGGTCCAAAATTGAAGCCAGTATTTTAGGAAACTGCCCACTTTGGCCCGTGGCAAACGTAAGACCTATTTTAATTACAAAAAATCCCCACAAGAAACGAGCAGTAGAGACATAAAAACAAAGCAACTGTCTACGCACACATTTCCATATGGCAGCGAAAGATATGATCTGCTTTTGACAGTCTCAAGCCGCCGCTGTCAGATGTGGCAGCAAGCGGAGGAGAGAGCCATACACTCTGGGAACATTCGGCGGTGGTGTCGGCAACGGCGGAACACAGTGGATGGCCATCTTGATAGAGTGTTGAATGTGAACAGTTTATTGCGCTTGATTCAAAGAGTGATGCCGCGACGATGAATGAAATGACGTTTTGTCTTATTTTTCTTGTTGTCTTTTGCTTTTGTGTTTGGGGATTTCTCTCTATAGATCGCCTCATTGAGATGAAACCTGTATATAAGTGTGTGTATGAAGCAGTAGACTCAGTGACAGATAAGTCGGCTAATTTGTTACAAGAATTACTTTTCACGGACATATGAAGCTATATGACCGCGACGGGAAGAGTATAAAGTGCTTAACACAGGTTATATTTCATTATTTCGTCATATGTTGCTGTTGGTCTTTTCATTTCGGCGTTTTGACGGAAATAAATTACCTGCAATTACTTATGCGATGATGACATATTTAATGTTATTCTTCTTTGACAGTTGTTGTCATGCTGCATGAAATTGTTTTTGTTCGATGCAATGGCATCTCCTGCAGGCAACGCACATGGTAGGTAGGATGCAATTTGTTTACTTCGAAAGGTATATAAAAATCCAAAAAATCACGTCTGTAATAAAGGACTTGTTATTGGTTTTTATTTTATTCGTGTAGAAGGATATTTAATTAAGGTCCTTTATTCCCGATTTTATTGACAATGGAGTATTTGGAGTGCACTTTAGAGGATTTTTTATAACATAAAGAACCAGTCTTGTAATTAGTTCTAATAATTTGATGCCAAGTGCCCAAAAGTAGCTTAGAGTATAGATTCTATTATATGTAGGTATGTATGTGTGTACATATGTAAGTACATACATATATTGGGACTATACTAGATTGCCTTAGGGAGACTTCAAATATATGTAGCTTAGCGGTAGCTTGTAGCTTCTCATAACATTTCTTCACAGAAATGGAAGGGCCCTACCCTTTATTACCGTGTCCTAAGGTAAATTTTCTGTTTTTATAAGTTTCTTCATGACAGTTTTAGTCTCGGATGTTTGTCAGACGTTCGTGAGAGGTGCTTTCTTTTTAAACTTAATTTCTGCAAAAGAATTTTTTTCTCCGAATCTATGTAGGTATGTATGTACATACCTATTATCGATAGCTACAGACAAGTCACAAATTTTTCTAAAGGTCTTTAAGAATAATAAAAACATTGGTTTTTTATCTCATATTTGGGATCTGAATTTTTTTTCATTTCAGATGGTTTCCAGCTATCTAAATTGATTGAATCCTTTTTTTAAATGGCATCCTCTTTGGGCAGTTTGATCATTTTGAGTACTTAGAAGTACAAAAAGTTGTATTATATATGTACATACATATACACATAACAAATATCTTATCGGGGCGAATTCATGTCAGTGCAAACAAACCTAGGACGTTGATAGTGTAAGGAATGTTGTAGGATAGCCATCTGGTGCCGGATATTAGAAAAGGCGGGCAGGCCGACAGGAGGTTGCTGGCCAATTTCCATCCGTTTGGGAGGAAATAAAGAGTCGCCCAAGAAAGAATCAGGAGAGAAAAATCGAGAAAAGACTCGATTCATATGTTATGTGCATGTTATATGTGCATATTCAAAACAGAGAAATAAATATGCATATTGTGAAATAAAAATCACATGAAGGGTTCTGTCTCAATATCCGACAAGCTCAGCATATTGTCAATAATTCCGCCTGAAATAAAGTGGATTAATTAGTTTGGGTAGGTATGGGTAGCGAATCCAGAATATTACGGTGAGCGGTAAGAGTTTTGGTACTTGCTTTTGAAACAACTCGACCAAGTCGTTGAAAGAATATTCTCTGAAGACTTTTTTCTGATTCTGCAGAGGTTTGAGGATTTATACAATAATGAATCCTATCCTCCTCTACACTATTAACAAATTGATAATCCACCTTATGGCTTTTTTCCAAAGATTAGATTTTTGTGCAGGTACTCAATGTAATTTTTGTGTAAATGAATTCGAGTGCAATGTTGTTCCATTTGCGTCGTTTGTGCCTGTGCGTGCTTCTTGCCAATAAGACGACATCATTGCCAAATTGAAAAAAAAGTTGTTGCACTGTGTCCTAGCTTTAATAAAACTTTACTCATCATTAAGGTACAGAACAGGTAGTGCAAGTAGTAAAAGTCTCCTTTAAACTCACCATTAAGATACAAATACAGGTAGTGCAAGTAGTAAAAGTCTCCTTTGGAAAATGCATTCTACCCATTCTGAGAGAAAAGGATCTAAGTATCGGTAAATCAAACAACAATAATAATGTTTAAGCAATACTTTATTACACATTTTATCGTCCAGCGTCACAAAGCAGAATGATCGTATTAGCATAGAATAAGTAGGTACACATCGGTTTGAGGTGTATGATGTATGAATAATGTATACGAAACAACAGCTAAAATATTGAAGAAAAATTAAATACTATATACATATGTACATTATGTACATATAGTTACAGTATATTCAGATGGTCTACTTACGTAATGTTTTTCTAATAGATTTATGGCTATTTAGGATAACATCAATACATACATACCTGCCCTAGACATTTTTTGAAGCTATATTGCGACAAATTTATTTAACATTTTATAAGCTGAATAAAATTACGAATTTTAGTGGAACGGTTGGTTTTTATTTTAATATTTTTTTTAACCTCCGCCTAAACGTAGTGGAGTCAGTCTTTATTCCTTGGTATACACATTTTCCAATTCGTAGAAATACGCACGTATTTATGTGTGTATGTATGAATATGTATACGTACATATCTACCTATATACATAAATCCAAATTCCATCCATCTATAGACAACATTCACAAAAAGAATATCATGTTATCCTTGTTGACCATTACGGGTTATTTTCTGTCCACTCAGCATCGAAGACGACATTCCATTTAAAGGACACCATAAAACAATCTCTGGGGATTCGTCATCTTCGCAAATATTTTCATCATTCGCTAGCACTTTTTACGGGGGGGTTGAAAAAGTAGATAGATGCAGAGGAGTGAGTAAGTAAAATAAAACCAAACCACATTGACATTGACGATGGGCAGTGCTGATGTCTTAAGCTACCTTGAAAGCAAAATGCCCCTTTAAATGTTTTACGTGTCAACCTGCTTTTCGATACAGAATTTGTTCATTATTTTCTATAGGTACCTATATAATATTTTTTTTTAAAAATGTTTGCGGAACTGTTACTGACTTTTTTTTATTATTATTTTCTTTTACAGTATTCTAGAACTACGAAAAGAAAAGTCACGTGATGCGGCCAGATCGAGACGTGGCAAAGAGAATTATGAATTTTATGAATTAGCCAAAATGCTTCCATTACCTGCCGCCATTACTAGCCAGTTGGACAAGGCATCAATAATAAGACTGACAATAAGTTATCTAAAGTTAAGGGATTTTTCAAGTCACGGTGATCCGCCATGGACGAGGGATAACTCAACAAATAGTAAAGTTTTGAAAAGTAAGTACCATAGACAAGTAGTAAAAAAAAATTTAATACATACATATGTATGTACAGATGTACGTGATTAGAGTAATTTTAGTTTCACATAATTTAAATTCATGTAATTTGAGCAATTGTACACTAAAATATAAGGTTTGCCAAATCAACTTAACTAATAAATCCCAAAGTCACCACTGGTTTTAATATACATAGCGTGGGTCCTCTGTTGGTTTCTATAAAAAAATGATGTTCAATATTTTTCAACGATTGCTGCTTTATTAAAAAATGTAATATTGGAATATTGTTTCATTCAAATGACTGCTTCGGCTTGACAGTTGTCCATCCTGTCAACCCAATCTTTCAATACATATTCGACGGTTTTGCCCCTATTTTACGAATAGCTTGACCAATATTGTTCTCGAGTGCCTGAATCGTTTGTTTAATGGCACCCCACAAAAAACAGTTCAATGGCGTTAAATAACAGCTCCGTGCCGACCAAGAAACATCAGTAAAACGACTGATTGGACGGCTGGATGGCTTGTGTTGCACGCAGCCCCAACTTGCCATATTATAGCTCGTCCAAGTCTAAATCGTCAATTTCTGACCATTAAAAAAATAGTTTATCATGCCTATATAGCGGTAGCACTCTGTAACGTATCCATTGACTGTAACGTACCTTCCATTGTCGTCTTGGAAGAAAAATGGGCCAATAATGCCACCACTCCAAAAACTTACAAAAAGCTGCGATATTTTCGGTTATCGGGAATATGTTCGGTTATCAGTCAGCAAACCAGTTTCACAAACTTTCATCACAAACTTGCGTAGCTCCATTGGTGTATTATTTCCACCGAAATTTCTTTTTAAAATTCCCAGTGTTTCGGCAACACAGCATTCACTTTCGAAGTAACTTTGCAATATTTTCCAACGTATTTCAAGCGTGAATCGATCTAATTCGCAAAAATATATTACTGAGTTTCTGTGAATTTTTTAAGCGTATAAGAGCTCTCAGTGTCAAAATAAAATATGCTTCAAAAATAAACCCACAGATGGCTCACCCTATATATCAAAGTAACCTTCAATTGAAGTAATGAAAAGAGTTGATTGATTCAGGCAGGACTTTGTTCCTCAATTGCTTTACTAGCACAAATAAATAGGGGTTGTCTAGGTAGGTATAATCCTTCGCCTGAAGTTTACTGCGGATCCTAGGTAGATCAAGTTAAGTTGTAGCTATACTTATAACATGTTCTATCCTTATCTTTATCCTTATTAACTGCTAAACCCATTTGAACCGCTTCTTTACGTTGTGACGTCCCCATTAATTCAATGCTATCAGCATAAGTCAGTAGGTAACTGTACAGATTCTTAAAAGGTTTTTTCTTGGTATGACCTTTGCACAAATTTTCTAATAACTATCTTTTAAAACATGCACAGGAAACGTCAAATGCAATCGTGCAGTTCGTATATATAGGTAGATACATATAAAGGAATCGTTTTCTGGACTGACCAGTCCGGTATTGAAATCGTTTATTTCAGGCGGCAGTATTCAAAAACTCCATTAAAGCATCGTTGTCCAAATGTGTCGATGTGTTCACGCGAATACAATAGTCTAATCATAATATATTTTCTTAACAATATACAGAGTCAAATATCCGATAAAGGAACTGTCTCTCAAAAAATATGATTTTCGCTGTACAATCAAGAACGCGTTCTAAACTATGGCGACCAGGGCCAACTCCTTGTGTTAGTTCTAGAAACATACTTTAGGGCAATGTACTTGGTTTTGTTCTCATTTACTAGAAAACAGACCCTTATCATCTGATCTTCAAGCCCCGTGTAATTATAAGGGCGTGTTTGGATGTCCATACCATTTGCGCAATCTAGCACCTGGATAAATTTGCCATAGCACATTTTGTGCTGCTCAGAATGGGGATGAATTTGGACAAACCTCTTACTAAACTTGTAAATAGTTACTCAAGCTTGATGTTTATAAAACCAAGCGCAGACTCAAGGTAATCAAAAACCTACTCTGTTCAGTTTTAAAACAAATGTACATAAATAGTTTTAAAATAAATTTTCAATCCTTTAAGCATGATCATAGTCCTTGAACTCTATGCTCACTGAATTGTTAATGCATATCAGTTGACTCACATCTATTTCGATTAATGCTTATTGCGCGAACGATAACAAAATGTAAAAATTCCCCAACATTAATGCTGATGTCAACACTATTAAATTCTGAGAAAAATCAAAACAAAATAATATGTTTCAAGGTGTACATATGTATTACTGTTGGCATCGGGCCTTCACTTAATTTCAATATCCTATGCAAATTGCTGTCGTCTGAAAATATTGCTGGCCTAACGAATCGATCCAAAGACCTTCATTACTTGAAACTCCACCGTTAGTCACTCATTGTCAAAAACGAAAAAAAAAATCATATCTACTAAACAAAAAAATAAAAAAGAATATTTATAATAAAAGATTGAATTAAGTTTTCATATACATATACATAAGTAGATAAGTTTATGTCTGTAAATAGAAACCAAAATGGCCGATAAAATGTACACACAGTAAGGCAAATACGAGTAAGTACCTATTTAAAATTCCACCAGTGTCCAACGGAATGCTTCACCAACCCACAAAGCGAAATAGGAGGGAAAACAAAATGAAGACGAAGAGATAACTAAATAAATGGAATAATGTTCGTACATATATTAAATATGTAAAAATGTCGCGCATTTGGAAGCGGCGATAGTGCCCCACCAAGAAATTTCTTTTCATATCCAAAGAGTGTCTAAGAAAATAGGAAAACAAAAACATCTCTAGAAGAATAGTGCGTAAAGCCGACAATTTATAACAAAACGCGACCCACATTGTCCCTTATGCTATGAGTGCAATGAACGTGAACGTACCACTATGCCTTGTGAACGCAGTCCGGCAGGTGAGAGACAGTGGACGTGTTCGAAAATGGCCTCATCGTTTTTTACCTTTTCTGTGGGCACAGTATCATGTAGTATCGTCAACAATAAACAGAAAAACGAAGGAAATGCCTATGTGATGTGGCCATTTGCATACCAATCGCACTTGACTTTTTGATTGTCAAAAAATTAAAAAGAATCTAACACACACCTTTGCGATTCATTATCGAATTGGAGAAAACGGATTTTTACTCGAAATTTTTTTTTCGTGAATAAAATTCGGAGAAATCTCAAATCGTCATCGACGGAATCGACGCGGAGCCATAAAGAATTTAATGGCGCGGCGGAATTAATTATGGGTGGCTACCTAAATGCAAAGTTAATGATAATAAAAATTTTTTTTTGTTGTTTTATGTCGCCATATATCTTGTATTGGTCGAATGACAGTTTACTGGTCTTAAGTTGGTGTCCATTTTAAAAATGGCTAACGTGAGTCACTGTCAGTGGCTCTAATAAATTTTAAGCTTTCGAAATTTCGATGTTCGTGATTGGCATATGGAATACTTGGCGATATTTGGTCCCACTTTCATTGGAGTTAAAGTTGACAATATTATATTGTTATAAAATTTGTAAATTTAGGTGTATTAGGGACTAATAATTCAGGATTAGATGAGCCATCAAAAAATTGGCTCACACGAATTCTTGGTTAGGCAAAAATGTTTACAATAAAGAGGAGTTTATGATTAGTCTTAAGAAAATCAGCTAATATTGAATATACTAAGGCGTTTTCATTTCAGCCTTCAATTCTTATGATTTTGGATTTCTTCTAAAACAAATTTTTATTTTGTCGATTCATTGTTGGGGTTTTTAAACAACTTGACTTGCTAGTGGTGTTTCTATTTGCTCTCAATTCGCTGTTGCTACAAACCCCTAAGATTTTATAGAGTTCTTGAGATACCTGATCATAGAATGCTTTGTTTAACCAGTGTTGATGTTTTCCCCCTATTATAACAGAGTTATTTAGGCATAAAAAAGTGCAATCTACTATCTAGATATCCTTGCGTTTTGTTTCTGGTTTTGATTGAGTTCTATGATTTCCCTTAAGCCTTATTTTCTTCACTAAAACTTCTAAGATGTGGGGAAAATCTCTCAAAGAGGAATGAAAAGGGCAAAGAAGGGAAAATGGCATGCATAAACTACTTTGCCTATGCGAAAGAGAACTCAAAAGAATAAGTTCTGATAATTTAGATATGTCCACTGGGAGAATTCCGTAAAAGAGAATAATTTTGCTCTCTCATTGCCTCTAAATGAATTTCTTACGTCGAGTCATGGACTTGAATTAGAATTCATAAAAACTACTACAAATTTACACTAATTTTCATGTCAAGGGTTTCTTGCTATACATAGTGTTAAAACACAACACGGGTGGTAGGGTAATTCGGGATAGAAGATAGGGGATATCGATGAGCGTTGGTTTTGGATGTTTGAGGATTGTAATGTGAGGGAAAAATAGAGCTTGGTGGAGCATTTCACATTCGTGTTGTATCATTTAGGATAGAATCTCTATACTTGACGGTGCGTCCGAAGATAGGCTTGAGGGTATACTGATGAGCATTCGAAGCGGGACGGGTATTGCGAGATAATGGTTGAAGGGGCGGAATACAACTGGCTATGTCACTAGAGCATTGCTGGTGGAATAAGTAATAAAACAATGAGAGACAGGCAACATTTCTGATGATGACAGCCAACATTTCTGAATGATACAAAGAGTGGAGTGATTCCACTTTTCAGTGAGATATACCATCAATTCACCAGTGGACCTATTGCTACGAAAACCGTACTGCCGGTAATTGAGAAGTTGACGAGATTCAAGATATTTCATAAGCTGTCGATTTATCAGCGTTTCCATGACCTTGCAAAGAAGGAACGTAAGTGCAATGGGTCGGTAATTGGAGGAAGAAGACGATTTGCCTTGTTTAGGGACGGGCTGAACAAATGTTGTTTTCCATCTACTCGGGAAGAATCCAGAAGAGTAGGATAGATGAAAAAGCTAACACAGTGGTTTTGCTAGCGTGGAAGAACACCTCTTCAGAATATTGGGTGAGATACCAGCGGATTTGTTTATGCAGAGATCTTTAAATATTCTTGCTACTGTCCGAGCACGAAAGTGAGTCTTTAACGTGCTCAAGTACAATCGTCTGAACATAGTTTAAGTTATTGGCTAAACCCATTTTGTGTGGTTCTCCCTCAGTACGGTTGACAGTTCTTTGAGTTCTGCCAATTATCAATATCGTCGGTTTAGTGCTTTATTGTTGGCTTGTAAGATTTCACTTTGTCTCAATATTTACTACGACTATTATTCCTTGTCACAGTGTAATGACTTTGGCACGTCTATAGCTATAACAAGTCATGGCTCTGTACAAATCTTTGTCATAAATATCATCGTAGAAGGCTATAAAGTTGTTAAAGATATGGATTAAGTATCGATTTGGAACTCTTGCAATTTCTTTAGTAACTGCCTAAGTGTATCAATTTGGTCGATTGCTTACCAAGTACTGGTTAAGATATGTAGAAGCTCACACATACTACAAATTCACCTTACAAGAGTTAAAAAAAGTAACCCCTCGGTTATTGCAGTTAGAAACAGTAGTTAGAATTTAAGCTAGGTTTATATTTTCTGTATAGCCACACACATACAAACACATGCATATGTATAGGAATACATTCAATGACCCATCTTCGATTAATGCTGCACTCGTGATTGCTTACAAACAAATCAACAGTGTATGGTTTTTACTCGTATCATAAAAATATTGATGTTAAGACATATCTATCCATCCCTTAAAAAATTGAATACGACCATATGTGTGTCCATGTGGGACAGAAGTCCAACACCCCCGACGTGCGGTGACGTTAAAGTGTGCACTCATATGATTGAGGTCGGTCATAATAATCATAAAAGTGGGTAATTGAATTAAGGGATGCCCAGCAATGGTTCGGGTCAGCTGAGAAAATATTGTTATTGTGGTGAATTATATTTTTATTCTCCCCGAAGGGTGTATAGCTTTGGATATTCGTCCATTTTGGACGATCGAATGTCCATTGAAATACATGGACAGTGTGAAAATGTCCGTGGGGCGATTGAATTAACATTAAAACATAACTCAAAGTGGATTCGGAGGGATGTAGGTGGGATTCATTGAATATTAGCGGATTGGAGTGTGTTTTGGGCGAGCGATAAATAAGTAAACAAGCCACAGGCGGTTTTTCTGTCCGCAAATATTAAACAAAATTGAATGTGTTCCAATTCCAGTAGTGACGAAGAAAATATTGTTTCCCTCTGGTTGAGAAGTTATAGAAAATATTGTTTTTTTGTTGTTGTTTTTATGCGTAGTGATTAAGTAAATATAGTAAAGGTTTAAATTTAGTAAGTTATTAAAATGGCTGGAAAGCCGTTCAAACTGTTATGTGATGCCAAGTTCCATTGATAGATCTTTTCATTTCAAAATGATATCTTTCCTTGACATTGAGGAAGCTTTCATCAATGTCAGAGCATTCTACTGTACATTGAAATATCTGGTGAAACAACATCAAAGCTTGTGTTTTGTTTAAATGACTCAGTTTCTGTGTGCACTTGGTGTACATGTGAGATCCTTTGTGTATAACTCTATGAGCTAAGTAGTGGGTGTCGTGGCTCAGTTGTTAGTTCACAGACATGAGGCACGAATGGATGGCCCTGGGTTCCGTGCGGATCTATTGCGCCAAATATTTGTATTTTTAACTACTACTTCAGTGATCTAATTAGTTTTAATATATGTCGCCATACATAGTTTTTTGTTGAATTTTCTTCTCTAAAACTTGTCAACCACCTTTACTAACATAATTAAAGACGTTTTCGTTTGGCCAATCTTAGATTGCATATGATAGATGTTATATAATCATGCTAAGGCATGAGTTATTAAAATAAATAGCCTCAATCGAAAGCATAAAAAGTAAGATAACTGTACTTAACCAAGATCCTTCCTTGAACTGTCGATGAATCTCGTCAAAGACAGAAGTTCCATTTACCCATTCATTCTCGTGCCACACATTCATGCGTTGGATCACCGCCATAATCGAGAAAAAGAACACTTGGATAAGGCAATTTTGTAAGACAAACGCAATTCCATAGCATTTTTCATATTCAATATTTCATACAGGAAAAGGATTCTTTTTTCATCATAATGTTCGCCAGTGACTTAGAGATATAGGAAAGTTTGGGACCGATCTGTGATCTGAGTTTCCACACTTTCTAACATGCCACAGTTATGATCAAATCCCAGTTTCGAATAGTCGATGTTTAACCTTTTATCCCAGTATTTTACTTTGTTAATGACTAGTAGCATTTGTTACAGCAGCGTCAGAATGACGTTTCCAAGAAAACGCGACCAATCTACATCTGATTGTCTTATTCAGCGAACAAAAAATTCCGTGCTCGGACCCCTTTCGTGTTATTAATTTTACCAAGTGAAATTTCGCATCCTATTTGATGTGGCTGGTTAGCGATTTGAAAATTATACGAACGAACGATTATTAAGTTTTTCAACTGACTTGCTCTTGCAGTACGCATGTTCACAGTTCTTTTCCATTTTTTAAAAAAGGAAAAGACGAATATCCTATAGTACGATAATGATTTCTACCTTGGTTCACATTCTGACAGTACAGTCAGCTTATTGTCCAGTTACGTTTTGTTACGCTTTTTAGACGCTACATTGGTTAGGGGCTTGTGTGCAAAAGGAAATCCCTCATTTCTCATACATTTTTATGTATTCAGTTTGTAGTATGTAGTGTTCTTAAATTCAAGTAATAGTACACAGAAACTGTCACCTTAAATCGTTACATCAGCATAAGTAGTTAGACTTTAACTACTTGTTATTTTATTGTTCTTAAATTGAAAAGTGTTTTCCTGCCGTTTTTCAGGCGCAGCAGTAAGAAGAAGTCCTGCCGTTGAACTTTTTGAACAACATCAGGGCACTCATATCCTTCAGGTTAGTTATTTTGTGACATTTTATTTAAAACAAAATATAAAAAAAAAATTTCACCTCCAGTCACTAGATGGCTTCGCACTGGCCGTCGCCGCTGATGGAAGATTTTTGTACATATCGGAAACGGTGTCCATTTATTTGGGTCTATCACAGGTGGAAATGACGGGTAGTAGCATATTTGATTACATCCACCAAAGTGATCATGCAGAAATAGCCGAACAGCTTGGATTAAGTCTTACCAGTGCACAGGGGAGCAGTAATGGAACAGGTTTGGCGTCTCCATCATCAGGAGTGTCTGACGAAGGTGGTGGCAATCATGGTACCAATAATCCTGATGGTAAGTTTATAATTAATTGCGTTCTTCGATTATTGTGACAGTAATACAAATCAATTCGTTTTAATTGATAGTTTCCGCCCAAATGTGCATTAACTCCACGACACTGTACAAAGGATTTGAACGATCGTTTTGTGTGCGAATGAAATCTACGTTAACTAAACGCGGCTGTCATTTTAAGTCATCTGGTTACAGGGTAAGTAAATATGTTTTTCTTTCAAAATGACTAACAACATTAGTTAGTAAATATATAAATTAAATAGTTAAAGCTTAAATTGATAGGAACTGGAAAGGATTGCATGTATGTACTATATAAACTGAAAAATGTTGATAGGCTTTAACTATTATTTAAGCACAAAAAAAGTCAATAAGATACAGGGTCAGAGTGAACCTCATCTCCTCTACGTAGCCTGACTATCAGTGTCAAACCACTTTACCATATCGATGTCCAAATTGTATCAACGCACACATATTTTCTTCTAGACTTCAAGGGTTTTTTAACCGACTGTCTTAGTTTGTCTAAATAGTCATTTTTGCTCAAGGAAACAGAGGTTCCTTAAATAATTTTCTGTTTTATTTTCAAATGGATGCCATTAAGAGATTAACAAAGGACAATGTAAGGGTTGATTATCCAATCTCCAGTCGAGGTACTAGGCATCCAGCAGCCACCAACGTGGAGATGTAGAGTAGGAGTTGATAATGTGAGGCTATCGTGAGTACGCTTTTATTCTTTCGAAATTTAATGACTAATTTTTCGAAATTTTGAGAACCAATTTTTTTTAAAACGTCGAGATTTTGCAAAACGAGATTTAAAAAAAACTTTTTTTTTTAAGTGATCCTTTAAAGTTTTCGACGTCGAAATTATGTGGCGTTCCCTCTATTATTACCTGTGATAAAATGGAAGTTTGTTGAATTGAAAGAGTAAGGCGGAATTTTAAGAAGTGGGATTTTAAAAGACGGGATTGTAAAACATTTTTTTGGGTTTTGATAGAGGGAATTATAGAAAGCGAGATATCGTAGTTGAGAAGCACAATTTTAGTCCAGTGACGCTTATATCGCCTTTCCCTCGAAACATTTTTAAGTGCTACAGAGCTTAATATAGTGTGAAAACGCTAGAAAATGTGTCACAGCGGCATCTACGAAAAGAAAATAGCCTTTCGGGTACAGCATTAAACCATTCCATTCGTTAGAAGAATATAACGAATGGTTGTGAAAAACTAGGCCCTGGTTCCATACGGACCTGTTTGTACATTTGTATTTTTTGTTTTATTTTACATTTTACTTAAGTCTGTTGTGTTTGGCGCCAAGTTAATAATAGTTAAAGTCTGACTACAGTTTTCTACTATGTTATTGTGAATTTTTTTTTATTTTGTATTTAATTATAACAAAAACTTATACAAAACCAAATCGCAAAAGCAGAAAAAAAAACTAATTTAGTGTCGTACATATGTTGTACCCCCTATATTATCTACAGGCAGGCGATGTATCTGATAAGGGTTACGCCAACGGTGGTAAATTTGCCAAAACATCGGCTTCCAATTATTCGGTACGTATCAATAAAATCAGTATCCGTATATTCGAACTCATATCTCAGCAACAGCAACATACTAATACCAAAGTATCTATGAAAAGCAAAACAACAAAAACAAAAAATCATTTCGATGTGACTCCTCTGCCCTTCTTGCTGTCCTAAGTACACTATTTAAATTTGTTAATTTAACCAGTACTACACCGCACTGATTACATAATATTGTTGTCATCCGAATCGAAATGATTTTTTACGCTGAATTTTACTTTGCACGCGTGTGTGTGGTTTCTTTGTGAGTTTTACTTATATTTTGTTTTGGTTTTTCTTGCGTTTGAAATTAAAATCTAAAACTTAGCTAATACAAGTAATTATGAGTAATTTTACAGATCTAAACTGATTTATTGATCAGTATCGAATATTTTGCTCGCTATTTATACAAAAAGGCTATAGACAATATCTATGTTATATATAGTAGTTTTGCATTTATCCTACACAAATTTCCGCATTCACTTTTAAAATAAAATTTCATTAATTGAATTTCAGGTTGTTTTATTGTTATGTAAACTTCGACCGCAGTATACTTTTTCCCATACGAGAAAATCTCAACCACCCCTACTTGGAATGGTGGCATTGGCGATAGCATTGCCTCCTCCATCTGTGCATGAGATACGATTGGAGTGCGACATGTTTGTGACCAGGATCAATTTCGACTTCCGAATAGCGCATTGTGAACCAAGGTGAGTATTAAATATTCATTAACAGGTGTATTTCTAGAGAATCAGGAATATAACACAGAAATTTATATATTAATGAAGTAAAGAAGTAAAGGTGTATAAATTAGGCTAGGTTGGGTATAGGACACGCTAAACCCTGCAATTTTGTAAATTGTGCTATTACCTACAAAACGTGAGAATTTTTTGGAATCTTCTACTATGCAATGAATCAATTTTGCTTATTCTAGCGATTGTAGGTAAAATGTTCTAATGACTAGTTATTTTTGGTTGCCAGGGCTGGACGAAATCATTTCTTTCTCTTTTTCCTCGTCACGGCTGCGATGAAATTTTGTTTCGATAAATCGTTCCTGTGATAAATCCAAGGTTAGTACGGTATATACCTATATACATAACTTGAATGTAGAAACGATCTACTTGTTATTATTAAGCGTGTAAAATTTCTTACGTTTCCATATTGCCTAATTTTTTTTGTTATAGGTAATACAAGTGGATAAGTCGTACTTAAGTGTTATACTCTTCGTTTGACTTCAGGCACGAGGTTAAATTGAATGCTTTACTTTATTAATTCAAACGGTTCGTTTGAAACTCAAGCTTTCGCTGTGAACTCTCCAGCCTCTGAGGCCTAAATAGCAGCCTGGCTGGTATGGATTCACTAACAACCAACTGACAAGCTTTGGAATAATCAGCTTTGGATGTAAACACTCCAGTACTTGCAGTCAAAACGATGGATTTCTAGCTGCTTCAAAATCGTGTTATTTCCGCAATCTTTTTTTTTTAGCGGTCAAAAACACGTCTTTCCCGATATCTCGGCTTTTGAATTAGAATCTGTGTCCCGTCATCGACTTTCTAATATAAAGCCAATTTAAGTAGCCGTTAATGTTCCGTAGATGTACAATGGTAATAAGCATATGAGTGTCCCACCAGGATCCAGTGAATTATTATGTTTATTTTTATTTTTGAAAAATTTAACATGTACATACATATGTACATAAATACATACATATGTATGTACACATGTGTATAAATTATTCCAAGATATTTAGCATGTTATTGAAATTTTTGGGGACTACGCATCAACCGTGGATCGGGATTTGGGGTCTTGTACTTAATTTAAAATGTACATGTGTGGTTTTGAACAGAACTGTCTCCATAGATCTTTAAAGGTCGATACACAGCTCAGCGACCTACAAATGCAAATGAGCGAATATTCGCCAATTTTGACATTTCATTCATAGGAATCTGGTCACAGCAATCTGCGGATTTTACTTGTTATTTACGAGCTCTGACCGACCACCAAAAACAAAAGAATTGTGAGGTTAAACTGTCGCGAATGTTTTGATCGCCCGAATGCGGATTGCATCGTACATGTGTGGAATGTGAATAACATTTGACAGTTCGCAAAAAGCATTCTCCTATTCACAGAAAAATCAGCGAATACTTAATTTCTTCACATAAACTTATTGAATTTCTTTATATTTATCAATTGATAGATAAATTAAGCTCTGTTCTTTTGGAATAGTAAAATTACCAATGGAGTGCTTATAAATGTGCTAAAAACAGTTTATGTCATTGAGCTGTAAATGGAGCTTAAGGGTTGTTTTATGCTTGAAATTATAATTGGGTTATCATACGAATATGACAGACACAACATTGAAACCGCTCTCATCCAGTATAAGTACAAATGATACTCTTAACTACTAATAAGTAGTTAATAGCCAAAAAGGAAATGATAAAACTCGATTGAACTCTGATCGTCCGTCCTTATTCACCGCTTTTAGGGACTTTAATTTTGAGCTAAGAGGATGCAATTTCATATCTGGGCTTTTGAGAAAAAGATACAGTACAAGTGTAAACATTTTTGAAATTCACTTACTTCCCCGCCCATTTTTTCGTAACTTCACTAAATTATATAACATTGAGGTAACAATGAGGAAGGACGGTTTTTAATTTTCTTTTATATCTGGGATCTCCTGTTATTTTTGCTACTTGGACAGGAAATCTCCTGTTTTTCTCCAATTCCAAAACGACAGCACTGGTATGTATGTACGTTACTTAATTCGTTCCAGGTTTGTGCGAATAGAAATGTGGTGCTCCGATTGCAGAAATATATTCAACTACAATTACAACGCTAAACCGACTGTAGAAGACGTAGATGAAAGCAGAAGTGTTATAAAATTACAGAACCTGATCGGAATTTCTAATCATTTGTCAAATAGCTTTACAAATGAAATTCCGAGGTTTGAGATGTATTTTGATGGTACTAATACGATACAACCGAACCAAAGCATACTCTACTTTGTGGCGTAACGTGCCTTGCAATTTGTTGTACACTCTGTTTGATCTGTTCTTATTGTCAGATATGAAGGTTATATAATAATAGGTATACGTTTACAAGATGGTCACCTGTAGTAGCTTTTTCTCCTCAACTTGTCAACCAGTTCAGAGTTCTTCTTCATTTCCTTTACGCCTAAGAGTATACACTCTTTTTAATTCAATAATCTGTCCGGCGCTCTCTCTAGAATGATGAGAAAAGATAGAATAGATTTGCTGGTGTAGAGGTTAAAATCTAATTATTCTATGACTGGTACTCTATGTGACCACTTAAGGTGGAAGTGGGACACTATTTTAGTTGGAATACTCTAAAAAGTGAGTATATGAATGGGACTCGTTCACAATTAAACAGTTATTTCAATTAAATGTTTTAATACCTTCAACACGTTGTTGCGGCGTTAGATGTTCCAAAATATTTAAATTGTTATCGACCACTATCCACGTTTGTCAAATACAAACTGTCAAATAACAGTCAAATCAAAGTGGCAGTCAAACAAAATCAACCTCACACACAAAATCCTGTAAGTACATATGTAAATACCCGGATGCCGAACTGATTGCTGTTAGTACATCATTTGAAATCAATAGTTGTTTATATTGAGAGAGAAAAGAGGATCTAAGGCATTTTTAATGTCACTCAGTTTTTGATTTGAGTTAAGTAACATTGTCAAAAGAGGATACCTTTTCAATATTTTTTTAGGTCGACTCAATCCCATCCTTTTTCATTTTCGACTTAAACCTTATGCTTAGCACAAAATCTTACAAATTTGTTTTAATACTTAATACGGACATTTATAATTTAAGTCCTCTTCATTGTCGGTCTGGCTTTAGTTGATTGTCTCTATTATTATCCGATTTGCATATTTTCGAGACAGGGGGGACTTTTTTAACAATTCAACCACCAACATTTCAACAAATGTGTATTTTTTTCTTTGCTTATGTACATTTCTTTTATCTCGTATTTGAATCTTGAATATTTGCTATTAAAACATGAAAACATGCTGGTTTCTTGACCCACTTCCCCCGCCTCCATCCATTTTTCCTTTCTCGTTTTGATATTCCCAAAACGTAACTTTGCGGTTGAAGGATAGGACCGTGTAGAAATTGTCGTGATCTGAATAAAAAACCACATCTTTCATCTCATCCCTTAAATTCATTCAATATTGAATTTTTTCATCTTCTTTTATAATGTGCATCCTTGAATTTATTTACAGGGTGTCAGATCTATTAGATTACAGCCCCGAAGAATTGGTTGGAAAAAACCTGTACAATCTTGTGCATGGTGAAGATGCTAATAAAATGCGAAAAAGCCATATGGATTGTAAGTAAAAAAAAATTGATAATAGATAAATTTTAATCAATAATTACCTTTTTCGTTGCAGTAATAGAAAAGGGACAAGTACTTACGGCCTACTATAGAATGATGAACAAGACCGGTGGCTACACGTGGTTGCAAACATGTGCCACTGTAGTTTGCAGTACAAAAAATGCCGATGAACAAAACATCATTTGCGTTAATTATGTTATCAGGTAAGACTGTTGTTAAAATATAATGTACTACATATTACAATTAATGGTACCTACTAGGAAAAAAGAAACTAGTTTCTAAAAAATTAAATCCAGGATCCATAATTTTGTTAAAGTTCGGCATGTGGAGATATTTTTATTTATTTAATTTGTTATTGAAAAACTGGTTGCAGCACTTTGAGCTAGGAAGGTCTGATTCATGGGCCGTATTTCCGAAGACTGTGTATGTACATACATAAATTCAATAATTGATTGCAGATAGGTTGACAGGCTATTATGAACAGCACTTGAACAATAATATAATCGGCGGATTTTCAAATATGATTTAAAACACAGATTCCAATATTGTACACATGTACTTTTGTGAATTTCACATGTTTATTCAAACTTAATGCACGTGCTGCCTGATCGGAGATGTAGAGGTTCGACAGTAAGGGTGCCAATTTTGATCCCTGTGATACAGCATACCATAGTTTTCCAGACCTATTACACCAGCCTCTCCGAAAATAAGCTATTGGAAAACGTCATTTGGGCGTCAATCCAAAAAATTTCCTTGTATCTTTCTATAATACATACATTCCGTGATCTACAAACTAGTAGACAAATAAATCGTTCATGTAGGATAAGATTTCTTTTTATAAAAAAACCAATAATTTTCTTTAATTTGCCTTCTC
The DNA here is from genome assembly GCA_905220385.1 of Xylota sylvarum. Classification (NCBI taxonomy): domain Eukaryota; kingdom Metazoa; phylum Arthropoda; class Insecta; order Diptera; family Syrphidae; genus Xylota; species Xylota sylvarum. Next base: position 42,434,777 of record LR999959.1, read on the forward strand.
ATTGCAGTTGTCGTGAAAACGAAAACCTCATCTTGGACTGTTGTCAGTTAGAGCCGAGCGTGGATGCTATCAAACATGAAGAATCAGGAACAGACAAAGGCGCTGGATCACCTGGTGCTGACCCCTCCACCGAGGGTCACCCAGGACCAGTTTCTGAATCGAAAACAACCTCACCGAAGACTGACAACGAAGGTCATCATCGAACTAGAGCACGCAGCAGCACATCAAATGTTAATACTGCATCAATGTCTATGGCAAAAGACAGTGCGGTTGTCAGTAGTGCAACTGTACTGGGAGAGGAGTCAGTAGCAGCTTCTCTAACTACCAATGCTGTCACAGTACCTACAAAACGCGGACAGAAACGAAAAATCAAAGTTGATGAGGAAATTGTGGCCAATATTGAACCGGCCAAATTGTCACCGGACCACCGAGATACCCCACGAAGTCGTCATCCTTCCGTTATCGAAGAACATGCGGAAACGTCAGTTAAGGATTTAGAGAATGCCATGTCAAAACATTTACCCTCGCCGGGTGGGAGTAATGCAACGACCGACTTTAGTGCAGATGCACTATTGAAACAACAGCAACTGCAGCAAGAGAAGAGTAGTACGATTCAATGGATTGGTACACCCCACTATCAGCAACCGGCACCAATGCCCGCCACAGCTTTGCTCAGGCAGTTATACGCCAATCGAGAAAGTGTTATTCGCGCAACAGCTCGTCAAACACCTACTGGAGTCTTCTACAGCGATAACCAAGGAGGTCCGCTGCCGACCCCTCCTGGAAGTGAATCTTCATACGACAACCAATACCTGCTGCATGGACACGCTCCACAGAAATCCGCCGATGCATTCACGAATCTTGTCTCAACGTACGGAGGGTACCACAGCTCCATAGATTACCACAATGCAATGACCCCACCGAGCTCGGTGTCACCGCGGGATTCAAATAATCTTGGCGGTAAAAACACAGCGCACGCTTCAAACGGAGGGTATGAATATGCAGATCCTCTACGTGGTGGCCAGTATAACACACCAACTAGCACAGATTCCAGTTCAGCTCCAGCATTGCCTTTAAAACCTCAGCCATATTCAGCGGCTGCTGCAGCCATGCATCATCACGCGGCAAACACCATAGACGCGGCATCGGCCTACGGTAACCTGGATCAACCCCAATATTTCTCACCCCACTCCGGCTTCCATCTGTACCACAAAGGGGCTCCCTCTACTAGCTGGTATACAACCCCATCGTAGACTGCAGATGCTAAGGAGGGTGACAGCTAGACGATGAATAAAGTACTTTATTATTCCGGCCACAAGTTTCCCGCAATGCAATGAGTCGTGCAAATTACTTTTCCACGGCAGCGAATGAAATTATAATCAAATTGCCATCAAACGTGCGCATTTACCCTAATGAGTGTGATTATACGAGTAGTGCGGCAAGACATGCATGCAGCCAAAAAATGTCTCACATCTGACAAAGCTGCCACCCTTTCCATCATAAATGAAGCACAACATTCGATTTGTGATCCGCAGGCATTACTCTCTCAGAAAGTGACACATTAGTAATAATCCAATAAATGTCATAGTATGAAGAAGCAACTGTCAAAAGTTATTGACATGAAAAGGATAACTATTTTCCCAGTGAATTTTTCCCATTAACCAATGAAAGTACTTATTCCTAATTTAACACCAACATCGTCTAGCATCAAAAGTGTAAAAAGGACAAAAAAAAACGGAAAAGTTGTACATAGCAAGAAATATTAAACAAAATAAACTTAGTTTTTACTATACACCTTAATTAATTAATAAAATTAAACATAAGAGGAACTCAAAACTTGTTAAAAACATTCAATGTTGTTAAATTATTTTTAAGTGCATTCCTGTAAAAAAGTGAAAAATACTATTTACTAACAAATACTCAACTAATATGCAAATACTCAATGAATTAGAAACTAATATTGATTATTAAGATTAAAACTAGTAAAGAACCGATTTAAAGCAAAAACAAGACTTAGATAGTGTGCCAATAAAATGACAATTTCAGTCCCTCTCTTTCTCTCTCTTCTGTATTTATTGCGTTTAATTTATTTAATTTTCGATTAATATTTCATTATTTATGTATTCTGATTGAAACAAAAAAAAAGAAGAAACATATCACTGCTTGGGAAAGCTAAAATAGTTTTACTTATTTTTTCATGATATTAATCGCCACTTTTGTAATGTAAAGTAATAAAATAGGTTTCTTTTTATTTAAGTAATAAATAAGTGCAACTGGGATATTTTTTTGTGTTAAAGTTTTACTTTTGTTAAATTTAGATTAATTTTTAATTGAGTTTAGAGTTTTCTTTATCAAAATTTGTTAATCCGTGATGCTTTAATATTTTTTTTAATTACTTATTAGGTAATAATTATATTGTAATGAGTAAGTTTTTACTATAAAAAAGCTATAAAAACAATTCGCTATACACTGGTAGCAAAACTATAATATTAATAATAAATTGAAATACTTATTAAATTTGCCCTGTTTTTACTTATATGTGTATATTTAATGAAGTTGGAGTTATCCGAGGTCAGCTTCATAACAAAAATCAAGATAATCGCCCATGACATGAGTTAGAGAATTGTAATGTAACGCGTTTTTCAATAGGGACATACGAATTTGTATTTTAAACGCACCTTTAAAATTTTTTTATGATCTGTCAATGTCAAATCGTCAGTCAAGGTTTACGTGTTTATCAAGATGAAGTCCACAAACGAGCAGCGTTTGGAAATTATTATGAATTACTGTCGAAATTCTCAACTTATTCACTATTGAATTTTACTGCACCAGTGAGACAACGCACCGGTCGAAGTACAGAAAATATCGCAGCCGTAAGTGCTTCAGTTCAAAATGAGCCAAATCAGTCGATTACACGCTGGTCACACTTCTCCGATCGGTTTTTGGCTTAATGGCTTAAATAACCCACAATATGTTTTCGTCGATGAAAATGATCGCCATGTTACGGTCAATGGAGTACGCTATCGTGCCATGTTGGAAGACTATTTTTGGCCAGAATTGGATGAACTTGACGTCAGTAATATGTGGTTCAAACAAGATGGTGGCACATGCCACAGAGCTGGTCAAACAATTGATCTGTTGAAGGGGAAGTTCGAAAATCGTATAATCTCGAGAAATGGTCCGGTCGAATGGCCACCTCGCTCATGCGATTTAACACCGTTGGATTTCTTTTTATGGGGTAACGTTAAGCCTTTGGTTTATTCCAATAAGCCAGCAACGTTAGAGGAGCTCAGGAACAATATCGAAAGCGAAATTACCGTTCCGGTCGACATGTGTGGAAGAGTGGTGAAAAATTGGCTCCAAAGAATCGATCGGTGCAAACGTGTTCGCGGTGGTCATATGAACGAGATCGAGTTCCATTCTTAGCCTTTATCAGTTCCTTGTGTCAATGTGACACACTTTTGAAATTCAAGTTGAGATTACTCTGCTATTATTTTGTTAAATCGGGCTAAGATTTTGGCTCAAGGTAAAAATCGTGCATGCCATTTACATGTTTTCGAAATCTATATTCACGATAGATGTCGCTAATAAATACCTATGTAATAGCAATACCTATGTAATTTTGTTTTTAGTTGAATATATGGAGTTATTAGTTTATACAACTATAGAAAAATATATTGTTAATGAATCTCCTCGGCAGAAAGAAAGCCATATGAAATCTAGTGAACGTTCTTCAACTTATTGAATTTGCTGGACAAAATAATACCAACGGTCTGTTTAAAAAAAGAAAAAAACATCTTTAATATCTTTTTTTTATTTTTTACATCAATATTTTGTTGCAAAACTATTATTTTTTAGAACTGCATCTACTCGGTTTGGCATAGAGGTGACTACTTTTTGAAACCTTTCCACAGGAATGAAAAATCAACCTTCTTGTACAATTCTCTAGATTTTTGACGTGCGACGATTATGGACTTTAATTTTGAGATCCTTCCAAAGATTCTGCAAAACATCAATGTTTTTCTCCTGTAACCAGAGCTTTGTTAGTTTTGCCGAATGTTTGAACTAGTTGTCTTGCTGGAATCTCTATTTTAGAGGCGTATTTTCGTACTTTATGTACGCGAACACACGTTTGCATAACTGCAATCATATACCTTATTTTTTCTAAAATGTCGTATGCATCGCATACAAATCGAAGAATAGAAAATCAATTTTGATGCGATTCTAAATACGAGAGAAAATACGACTGGGCATTCGACTTGAAGAGTTGGGGTGACTACCTTGTTGCAGCCAAGGTACGAATGCGGATATCCCAAGAAAAAATACTGTGAGAAGATTTAACGTCGAAAAGCTGCAATCGCAAGAGATCGCCCGAATCTTCGACGCTGCCAACATTCCATCAGAAGTGCCGCAACTGATATGTTTTTGGGTTTCACCCGACCACCAACAAGACTGCTGGACCTGGAAGGCCTACCAGCCGACCTGTTCAAAGCACCTGGAAATGACCTGGTAGAGAGCATTCACCAACTCATTTCTAAAATGAAGTCAGATGAGTGTATGCCTGATGAATGGAAACTTAGCATTTTTTGCTGACTCACTCTCCTCAACATCGCGTGCAAAATGTTATCTGCCATATTGTGCGAACGTCTGAAACCTTTCGTCAACAACCTGATTGGCATCTATCAGTGTGGTTTCAGACCACGAAAGCCCACAATCGATCAAATCTTCACTCATCGGCAGATCCTGGAAGAAACTCAAGAAGTCCAAATCGATACCCACAGTCATTTTATCGATTTTAAGGCTGCGTATGACAGCATCTATAGAGACAAATTACGCAGAGGCATTTCTAGTTTGACATACCTGCCAAACTGGTCAGATTGTGCAGAATTACCGAAGAGATTGATGAACTGAGGAACAAACGTGATGTCGCCTATAACAGATGGAAGCGCTATAGCCTCCCTGAGTTTTATGACGCCTTCCACCAGTTACGCAACTTGGTTACCTCCAAAGTGAAACAACCTAAATGGAAATACTACAAAAAACATTTTGATGAAAATCTTCCCTTCAAAACCCTCTGGAAAACTTGCGTGAGCTGGGTGTTGGTTGCAGTAGTGTCCGGGAGGATGAGGACCTTGACCCCAACCAGCTCAATAGGCAATTTGCATATATACAAGCAGCATCGTCTTTGTCGAATCAACCTCTCAGTACCGCCTCGAACAGCTCCTTTGAATTTCACAGAGTTGAGCAAACTGATTTGTCAAAGTGATACTCCAAATCAAGTCGAAAGCGGTTGGTGTTGATGGTATTCACCCTTCGTTCATCAAAATAATACTTCCCTTCATACTTCCGGTTGTGACTTACATTTTTAATAGTATAATAACGACTTCCATGTTCCCGTCTGCATGGAAATTAGTAAAAATAATTCCAATTCTGAAACAGAAGGCGTCAGCTAACTCTATGGCTGAGTACAGACCAGTTGCTATCCTTCCTTATTTGTCAAATGTCCTGGAGAAACTTATGTATATATAATCAGATTTCAGTTTTTGTCCAACGGAATAAGATCCTCTGCGCTAATCAATCAGGTTTCAGAAAAAAACACAGTTGTACAACCGCAGTACTCAAAGTTACTGATGATTTGCGAACAGCTTTAGAAAACCTAATAACTTTTCTAACGCTACTTGATTTTTCAAAGGCCTTTGACACAGTCAATCACACCATATTAATTAACAAACTCAAGATGCTAAGTGGTTTTTCTGATTCGGCTGCAAAATTTATTCTCTCCTACCTCCAGGGAAGAAAGCAAGCAGTCTTCTACAACAACACTTTTTCCGAATTCATTGAAATACATATTAACAGGCGTTCCAAAAAGCTCAGTTCTTGGTCCTCTTCTGTACATGCTTTTCGTTAATGATCTTCCTACAGTAATTAAATATTCATTATCAGATATGTATGCAGATGATGTCCAATTGTACATCAGCTGTAAGCCTGGGCTAACTGCGGAAGCTATACTCAAGCTAAATGAGGATCTTCGTATGATTTTAAATTGGTCTCAAGAAAACTTTTTGAAACTAAGTCCGATTAAATCAAAATGCATGGTCATTAGCAGAACCGAATCCAATTTAAGCCATTTTCCTGCTATATGCCTTGGATACCAATTGCATCTGGTTCAATTCCAAGCTAAGCTGGGATGATCATGTTACTACAATAATCGGTAAAATTTATGGTTCACTTAGAAATTTATCGGTATCCCAAAGCTACACACCACTAAAAACCAGACTTATGTTAGCAAAATCTCTTCTCGTGCCTATCATAACTTATGGTTGTGAAATCTGCTGCTGCGTCCAAGCAATTACCAAGAGAAGACTTAATGTTGCGTTCAATAACATTGTTCGATATGTCTATGCCTTAAAACGCTATGATCATGTTTCTGCTTACACCAAAAGTATTCTCGGATGCTCATTAGACCAGTATCTGAAATTTTGTACTGTTAAATGTCTTCACAGGATTATAACCTCCAAACAACCTTCATATCTGTCCGATAAACAAATTTTTGCACAGTCTAATCGGTCTTTAACTTTAGTTCTTCCGTGCTGTTACTATCTTTGCACCGAGCGTCAATTTTTCGTTTATGCTGTTCGCATTTGGAATGGACTTCCTCTCAGCATAAGAAGATCTTGTTATGCAAATTCCTTTGATCAGACTCTCTTCAGGCATATGGCGCTTAATTAAATAAGTAATTGAATTGATTTTAAAATAGTAAATTTAGTTTAAATAAAAAACGAATTGTGTTTTTCAATTGTTTGTCGTGAATTTTACAAACCATCTAAGTTATCACTTCACAGGTAAATTAAATTAAATTACATTATTCTTTCACTCTCTTTTCCGAATTGCATCTTCATTTATGACTTAAAGATTACATTAGTCTATTGTAAATGATGTTGGTATTAATAAATAAATATGAAAAAAAATGATGATGGAGAACGCTCGCTGTTCCATGAAGTTGGTAAGGATACCACCGAGACTTTTGATGTCAAAAAAGGATTTAGACAAGGTGACGCGCCTTGTGACTTCTTTAAGATCATACTTGAAAGAATTGTGCGAAACTCACAAGCCAACACTGGAGGCACAATTTTTCAAAAGTCTGTGCAACTACTAGCGTACACCGACGATACTGACATAATTGGTAAAAGTCAGTGGGCTGTCAACGGTGCGTGTTGAAACGGAAGCTGCCACAACATCGACGAATTGGACAGAACGTCACAATCGACAGCTATGACTTTGAGGTACTAAGGAACTTTGTCTACCTCGGCTCTGCTATCACTTCTGAAAACAACACCTCAGCAGAAATAAAACGAAGAGTAACTCTTGCCAATCGCTGTTCCTTCGGGCTGAGAAAGCAATTGAGTAGTAGAGCCCTATTCCGAATAACTAAGGAGACTCTGTTTAACACCTTGATCATCTCAGTCCTCTTTTACGGCGCTGAATTATGGACTTTATAGAGAGCGGATGAAAATATCCTCTGTCGTTTCGAAAGAAAAATTCTAATTTATTAGGAATTCTATGCTTCAGGGATGACCGGTCCTTGTTCGGCTATTGATTGCTCTGACACGTTCGGCATTCCGACACTATTATCTAAGCGGATCGAAATCGTGGCTAAATTTTCTTTCTATCTCCTAAACTGGTCAGCAAGATTAGTCTCTTCAGTGCGTACTATTTGAAATTGCTTGTACAAGTACTCTTCGGAAAGCTTGTCCTTTTTTAAGCGTTTTGTTTGTTCAAGACATAAGAAAATAGTTGAATTGTTTTGTCTCTGTCATAAATAGGCTTTGCTTTTTTTAAATAAATAAAATGAACAAACACGACATTGGTTTGATCAATTGACTTAACTCTACCTTACTCTATTTTAACAAATGATACTCTTTTTGTTCAATTGTGTTTATCTTTAGTTATTACGTACATATATATGCATTCTACATAGTTTATTTGCAGCACTCAAAGTGTTGAAATATTTATCGATTCCAATAAGAACTTGTTAAGAGACTCACCTTCCAGCTACTTAAAAAATTATCACCCCCACGAACAAAAAATTAAAGTGAAACAATTTTTTATTGGAAGCCTCGTTCTCCACACTCTTTATAAAACCCAAGGAAACATCAAAAGGGATTAAACATCTCCCAACAGCAATAAACACAACAAGGCCAACAAAGATTATGCTAACAAATGCTTATGCAAATGAGAAAAAAATTGCTAAAGTCGTTTATGTTGACACCACCTTCAAGGAGCGCGAACACCTCCTCAAGAGTACTATGATTAATTATCACGCACAACGATTCAGTGTTTTTGAAAATTTATTTTAATAGCTCCCCTGGCATCCGGAAATCCGTCGCGAGGAATAAATAAATCCGTTAATAAATCTCCATCCCCTTGAAAGAACTTTTGAGTCTCAATCTGATTCCAAGGATATGGAAGAAAGAAAGAGATCCTTGGTAATGTGTTCAATTTTGAATGAAAAACTCCGATTCGATTCGAATTGGATTTTTTTTACCGATATTACAGGGTGGTAGACATGTTCTTAGACTAAGCATCAGTTCGATGATTAATTGAGGTCATCATTGATATGGAAACTAACTCCCACATACATATGTATGTGTGGACTGCAATAATACCTTTTTGCCCATCACATTTACAAAGGAAAAAAATGCAAAATAATGACAGGATTGACCGCAACAAATGTGGCAGATTGGATTTTTATGTCTCTTTTATGGAAATCGCTTCATCGAATGTCACTTTGTTGGATGCTATCGTGGACATCATTTGTGAAGATTAAATAATAAAAAGCGAATTTGGTGCATGCGGTGCGTGTGACCATCTCGCCAGAGTGGGGAAGTTAGAGAAGAAGGATATAAGGAATGCCAGAGGATACCATTCTTCTTTTTCTAAGTTAATCTGGGATTTATTGTTGCTATGAGGCGTCATTTGTCATTTTGATTCTGATGGATATGACTTTGGACTTAAAGTGCCATAATATAATTTAAGATGGAATACATACATACATAGATATTTTTGACATTCGTATTCTATTAAGACATGCAAGACGTACGAAGAAATATATATCGTCGATAATGTCCATACAGAAGCTCAGTAAAGTTCAGTTCATTACGTACTTGCCAGGTTGTGAGGCAGCGGAACGTGTTGGCTGAAACCTCTTGGTCTGGTTCTAGGACCACTAAAATAAACAGGAACATTGCTTCGGAGGTAGAGCTAGACAGATACATTATGCGAATCGAAGATTACTAGATATCAATTGTAAAAAAAGATTTTTCTAGAATCACTAGATAGAGACACAATCCCTCAAAGATGGAAATGGAAATCCCAATCAAAGTAGATGGATAAATCGGCTGGTAATGGGACCATTTCTGAGCAGTTGGGTCTGTCAAGTTTTCGCTGACATTGGACGCATCCTTGCAGAATTCTTCGCATTTCGAAACGCAATCCAGGTATATAAAAACACTGCTACGCCTTGTTTAAAATAGTTTCGTGATAGGTATGGTGATGCTGCTTGTGGTAATGTTGAATTAATAATTTATTTAACCGATGGGGTATTGGCAAAAAATTCTGGTCGTTTTGTGTCATAGCGTTTTGTGTCATGCGCAGCAATCCGTCTTCGGCCGCATATGGAGAAACTTTCGGAGTGCACTCGACTTACTCAGTCTTCCATCGTTTTTTAAAATTGCTTATTTGTCGCTGCATACTTCGCCCTGGACCACCTTAAAAATAACGATTTGCGACAGTAGGCATGTGTATTTCGACTTTTTTAAGTTATTGACGAACGGCAACACCCACTCCATTGTCCGACGTAATCGCAACCCCAAGGGTGCTCCACTAACTAATGCCCCAACAGGAACTTGGGCCTAAGGTCTTCTTTGAGGTTAACTTCAAAGGCAACCAGTTGACCTGGCCATTGGTCGTCCGGGTAACGTAAAAATGATGATCCTTTAAATCACCTCTCCGAAGGCAGGAATGAAGGCATCTATTGCAATTCGTTGCTTCGTCTGCGATGTTTTCTTTCCTACACCAACGCTATCTAACGCCATTCCGTCAACCTTGATTCTTCTCGAATTTCGTCGATTCTGTACATTGGTCATATCTTTAAGGGTCAGCTCTCAGTCAGGAAAGTATGGTACGGGAATCCTTTTGTTTTCGATTTGCAACGAATGACTTTTTCTACCGCTGCAGCTAATTTCAATCATATGGTTACCGCTTGTAGTTCAATACGCGGAATACAATTGGGTCGTCTGGGTTCTACCTTTGTTTTTGCAAAGTCCACCAAGTTGCCAGAGCAGAAGTGAAAGTAAGCTACCTCACCACGAAAATATGCAGTTGAATAGAGATATCACTATTTGCAAACAGCAGACTGTAGCATCTGGGTATTTTTACATCTTGAACTTGGTAACGTCGCTGCAATTATTCTTCTAATGGATAATCCAGACTTACAGACCTCGCCCCACTTAATGGTAGTTCTCCACACCTCTTGTAAAGTCACTTTTAAAATCACGAGCTAATGCGCCAGAAAGCCTAAGGACTGTTAGGAACTCACGTTTAGTTGCCCTCCTCTCTCTTCTCAGAATTTCCTCATGAATCTTTACGAAACGTAACGAAATGGTGAATATATCTTGTTTGACCACATTTCGAAAACCTTCGTTTCATCATCGCTGTTGTTGACTAAGATTTGTTTGTTGTCTCCACTCAACCAAAATCTCCATCACCTGACTGGAATTTGATAGCTAACTGTGGATTCGGAAACCTTAACGTATCTGGCTAACTCTATCGCTTATTCTTAATTGTTGACACTGTCCATGAAGTCATCCATATAAAGATGTTTAGTGATGGCTAATACAGCTCTTGAGCAAATCCTTTGAAGTTCTTCACATATTGTGCCACACTAGGTGAGGCCGATCCACCAAAGGTTAATACTTCCATTACGTGTACATCTACATATATATGTAGGTCACTGATCGATTAGTCTTCTCTCCATAAAAATCTTTGACTGAGCTGGTCCTCGCTGCGCACTCATATTTGATGAAACATCTCGCTAATGTCACCACAAATGGATATGGGTTAACTCCGGAAAGCGTTAAGTAAGCAGTTAAGCTGACCAGCAGGTTTGGTCTCTTCAACAGCAAAGAATTTAATGAAACGCCTTTTACCTTTGCAGCAGCGTCTCAAACCAATCGTACCTTTTCCGGGTGGTTTTTGACGGTAAAAATGGGATGACAACGTTCTCGGAAGTACTTGTTGAAGTTCGTCCGCAGCTAGTCATCGTTTCAGGAGATTCTCGAGTTATCGATCCAGCTTGGTTCGTAGCTCCGTATCCAGTGGACTTTTAATTTCGATGTACTCCAATCTCTTTAATGCCATTGGGTAACTGTCTGGTATTGTAACCACGTCGTATCGCCACAAAAGTCCACTCTTGAAACGATCGCCAATATTTTTCGTGGTGCGTTTTAATATTTCTAAGACTTTCCTGTCTTGATCTGGCTCTACGAAATTCATATGCGTGCCATAATTCTCCAATGTTAATAAATCCTGTACTTGCTCATGAAGGGATCGCTCACACCCAAACTGTATTGTGATATACGTGCCACTACAAACTACCCGTCCTAGCCGAGTATTCGTTCCGATAGCTTCATTTGGCCGAGTTTCGCAAACCTTCCGCTGTACCTTGAAGTACATCTCCAGTGGAAGGGTTCTCAAATGTGAATATTTCTTCCGTGACTCCAGCGCATTGAAATTTAACTTCGTCGGACAAAGTCGCTTCACTGTTCTGATGTCTTGAATAAGCTAACGCTTTGGTGAATCTAGTGATGATTGTCGTGTGGATACTCGTTGTGACTCGTTGACAATGCCTGACGTGCTGCCAATTACTCTGGTGTGTTACGACCCTTATTGGGATCTTCTTCACTGCTTTCCCCCAGCGCTAACAACTCATATTTCATATTAAGGTATTGCTGGTCCATTAGACACTGCTCCTCCAATTGTTTTAATTCCAATTTTACTTTAGATCGTCCTCGACTAAATACTAGAGTCAGACTATCGCGAGAGGTGGAGCCGTGAAAGAACTTTAAGGCGTTGACTGGGGATTCAACATCGACATATACATATGCTCTGACTGAAACTAATTTGATCCCCGACATAAAGAGCCACGAGCTTTTCCCTCTACTTTCAATGTCTTTCGAGATGATGACCAAACCCACCCTTTAGATTACCCCCCCTTCTCGAGGCGTTCTCATTGCTACTTCTTCCTCTTCTGAGATCGACGTCGTTTCAATAAAAATAACTCTTCCCCGCAGATCCTTGTATGTTATATGTTGTTACATTCTACCGGCCCAGCCTATTGAATCTTACCAATTTGTTATCGACGCGATTGATCAATTAATCGAATTATCTGATTCCCTCGACGACATCCTTATATTTGGCGACTTTAATCTCCCTCAATTGCGCTGGACTCCATTCGATGACGAATCCTTCTTCATCTCTTCAAATGTTAACTCAACTAAGGAATGTCTCTTCATAGATTAGCTCACTGATTCAAGTCTATGCCAAGGTAGGAGTGTCTCTAAGTACAAGGGTAGACAATTAGACCTTATTTTCACAACTGACCCTATCAACTCCTCAGTCTCGCTCTGTCCCCTATCACTATCGACTATTGATAGCTTTCATCCTCCCCTTCTTCTTTCACTTTTCCATGACGTTCTACCCCAGTCCACGCACTCCACTCCTACCCCAGTCTCTTCTTACGACTTTCATAAAGCAAATTTCCGCCAAATTAATGCCTATCTGAGTAGGGCCTCATTTGATTTTGCAAATTTATCCTTAAACGATGCCACCTCGAGTTTTTACAGAGTAATTTTCTACGGTATTTCTCTTTATGTCCCCTTGTCTCGCCATAAAACAGCATCTGCATCTCCCCCCTGGTACAATCGCAAACTTCGCACCTTATGCAACAAGAGAGACAAGTTAAGTCCTTCGTACCAATTTCGTTTCCGACTTTTCCAACTACCTTGGTTATTACCTTCAATTCAGTCAGCTTTATAATTCTCTCTACCAGCTTTATCTTAATAATGCGCAAAACAATCTTTCCAAAAAATCTTTTTTCCAATTTGTGAACTATAAAAGAAAATCTGACGGTTACACTCCCTCCTTCTCTTTTGAAAACATTTCATCAACTGATCCACTTACCATTGCCAACTTTTTTGCCACCTATTTCAAACAATCTTTCGCCGCAAACTCCTTCGATCCGGATCCTTCTTACTTCAATTATCTACTTAACTTCTCTGGTGGTCCCTTTCTGCCTCCACACTTTGATCGTACTCTTATCGAAAATAAATTACTGGGTCTTAATGATGCATTCTCGCCTGGTCCGGATGGTGTCCCTGCCATCTTTCTCAAAAAATGTTCGTCCAATCTTTCTCTCCCCCTCTCTCATCTCTTTCGCCTATCTCTTTCTCAGGGAGAATTTTCTCAGATTTGGAAAACATCTTACATAACCCCGATACACAAAAAGGGCTCAAGGAACGAAGTAACAAATTATCGTCCAATTGCTAAACATTCCCATATACCCAAACTCTTCGAAAGTATTTTATACGAAGTCTTAAGCTTTCAGTGCAAGTCTCTTATTTCCCCTAACCAACATGGCTTTCTAAAAGGTAGATCAACTACGACAAACCTCGTTGAATTCATGTTTTTTGCCCTCTCTGCCTTAGAGAATGGCAAGGAAATAGACGTCATTTCAACTGATTACAGTAAAGCTTTTGATAAGATATCTCATAACCTGATCCTTTTCAAATTGTCTGCCCTCGGTTTCGAACCCATATTGATAAATTGGATATCTTCCTACCTGAAAGACCGTTTTTATAGTGTTCGCTTCAGATCCGTCCTATCGGCTCCTTTTTCGGCCACCTCTGGTGTTCCACAAGGCAGCCATCTTGGCCCCCTTTTCTTTATTCTAACCATAAACGATGTCGATAGGATTATAAAACACTCCTCCCTTTCTCTCTACGCTGTTAATACCAAATTTTTTAAACCCATCTCTTCACCTCAGGACTACTGTCTCCTTCAACAGGACCTAGACAGTTTTCCGCACTGGTGCTCCAAAAACTGCTTAGAACTCAATATCGCCAAGTGCCATTCTATTACCTTATCACGTAAACACCACTTATCCCCTCCCCGTCCCGGTCAGCCTATATCTATCGTTCAATCTCTTCGCGACTTTGAAATATTGTACGATAGGGAGCTAAACTTCCGTTCCCATATTGATAAGATAATCTTGAAAGCTAACTCATCTCTTGGCTTTTTTAAACGGTGGTCTAAGGAATTCTCTGACCCTTACGTGACTAGAACCCTCTACATTATCTTTGTTCGTCCTTTACTTGAATACGCCAGTCAAGCGTGGTCCCCCTATCAGCAAGTGCATGTGTCAAGAATCGAGAACATTCAACGTCGTTTTCTTCGGTTTGCCCTTCGAGGTCTTTCTTGGAACGACCCACTTATCCTGCCTTCCTATCAAGACCGTCTTAACCTTATCAATCTGAACTCACGTGAGAAACGTAGAGATGTTGCAGACATTCTTTTCATTCATCGACTGTTCTCAGGCTCCATCGATTGCGCATCTCTTTACAACTTAATTGTCTTCAACACTAACCCACGTAACTTACGATGGCCCCGTTTGTTCTATCTTCCAACCCACCGCACCTTATATGACTCCAATGAATCATTCTCCCGTATGCTGCGGAAAGTTAACTTAAACCTGATCCAATTCGACTTCATCCTTAGCTTTAAGGCATAGCTCTTAATTTAAAGTAATTTGTTAGTTTTTAAGTTAGTTGTAGCTTGTTATTACGCAAAATAAATAGGGGTCGCTGACCCCACCAAAATTAAAAGTTAAATTAAATTTTCACAAAAAAGTTTTTCAAACATTTTTCTTCGGGTTTAGTAAAAAATCCCGACCTCTAACCGAAATGGCTGCGTGAAGCTGGGACACAACTTAGCCCTTCCCAAATAGTTTTTATTTCTTTAAATATAATGATTGTATATAAATTTATAAAAGATTTATGTACAATGATATAAAAATTGGGATTGGTGGTAGCCATTGATTTTTGTATGTAAAATGTATTTCCTTTCTATAAAAGCAAATTTTACACACCACTTTGGCTACAAAGGACATTCTAATAAGTAAGCCCCTTCAAAAAAAAAACAGGGTAATACTCATAGACGAATTAAATACATTTTTTCGACGCCTCCGCTATACGTATATATGTACAACTGCAGTTCGATAAACCCAACTTCATCAAATGAAGAATTAAAAGAATAGACGCTGATGATAATACAAAGTAGAAAGGGATATTTCTGGCATCTTAATGAACCAACACCAGGGCTTACATTCTACCCTCCTTAGCTGACGTCTAAATTAAATGTAATCATGATTTACAGCATGGAAGAATTTCTCATCAGATCCCAGGACTTCATTTACCCACTCTCCTACAGGAAATCGTCGTTGTTGGTGTAGCACATGTGGATATGGCGAATCCACAAAGATGCAGACTTGAATCTATTCCCGCTTCAATGTACATATGTATGCATATACATACATATGTAGTATATCCCTCAAACAATGTCAAAGGAAATTAACAAAACTCGCACAAGTCTTGAATTTAAATTAACTCGGCGCGTTTCGAATCCGTCAATGTGTTTGCATTTGCGGTCGTAAGTAATCCTTGGATATTTATACGACATTTTAAATTGAATTAAGGACATCATAGCAAAAGCCCGTCCACACTGGAAAGCTTGAATTCGTTGTTAATTGTTTCGATTTGTATTTATTTAGGTGAGTATTGTCATGAGTACTTAAATCGGTCCCTCTGCAGTGCACCTTCTTCAAGTAATGCCAATTTGTTTATGCAAATTTTCCATCTACTGGGATCTGAATGTAATTTATTTTAATTAGCTGACGAGAGAGATACTTTGAAGGAATCGCTGGAGCAGAGAAAGAGAACTTTTATAATTAGCAAGGAAAATTCGTGAAATCGAATCGCAACTTTAAGATTCTCTCAATTCAGTTACTTTTTTACACCAAACCCGAAGTTATATGTAGTTGGAGAATAAATCGAGAAAAAAACATTCCCTCTCAGGCTTTATTTAACAAATATCTCCGGATTACGTGCTGGGGTGGTGTGGCAAAAACAAGCAATATGATTTATAGACGACATCTTGGCGTTCCCCCTGTTGAATTCTTTTTGTGTTGCTCGGGATGTCCTTTTGGAACATTAATTCGGATATAACATATTTTCACATATGCGAGAGGGCAATAAATTCGGGGGTGTGATTACGTTATTTGACATGACGTGTGGGGTATACCGTTTTGCGTAAGTGGGTGAAGTCTTCCACCTACATAGTTCCCTAGAGTTAATTTAGTAGAATCGGATATCTAGCAATTTGTAACTGGAAAGAAAAACAATTGATTGCGACAGGGATAGTTCGTGAGAAATTGATAGTGACTGAGAAATGTTTCCATCTCCAATACCAAACACTTTATTTCAGAAAGTTTGGAAAACATTCTGGCTGATGTTTGAGAAAGGATTTATCCTTATCTGTGTCTACACAGAAAAAAAAAACAAATATTTGTAGAGACAGATCCGTTTGGGACCCATGGACTAGCTTCTCACAACCGTTCGTAATGTCCATGTTCTATTCTTCATACGAATAGAAGTAACCTACTGTTTAATGCCGTGTCCGAAGGCCAATTTTTGTTTGAGAAGCTTTTTTATGAAAGATTAATAACCGAGCACATTCCCGTGTTCGTCCTGTACGCTCAATGGAAAATATTGCAGCTTTGCAGGTTTTGAAGATGCGCCATTATTGGCACATTTTTCTTCCAAGACGACAATGAAAGAATAATTATAGTCAATGGAAACCGTTTTTTATGGCCATAAATTGAGGACTTGGACTTGTACGAGTAATGGTTACAGCAGAATGGGGCTACGTGCCACACAAGCTATCCAACAATCGATTTATTGCGCTCGAAGTTCAATAATCGTATAATCAGTCGTTTTGGTGATGTTACTTAGCCGGCACAGAGCTGCGATTTTACGCCATGAAAAATCGATTCGCACTTGTTAAGCTATTCATGAAATAGGGGCCAAAATCAACGAAAATGTATTGAAAAGTTTGGTTTGACCTACTGCCAAGCCCGACGAGGCTTCTGCCTTTGAAATAATATTCCATAATTTATCGGAAGGTTTACTCTTTTCAATAAAGCAAAAACAAAAATATTATACAGCGTTTTTTATAGCCTTTTTAAAAAAAAAAAAATAAAAGATGGCCCGCCTTATATGCATTTACAAATTTTTGCCAAATGATCGCGCGAAGTAGGACCATGGAAATTGGAAAAAAAAACTTTTCTGTCTGCGAATTGAACCTACAACTTCCGCTCAGTAGCCCGACGACTTTTATTCAGTTTATTTTTGTAACCTTATGTATGTAAATGTTAGACAGAAAACGTTTAAAACAAGCTTAATTAACTAACTAGCTTTTGATACAGATATAATGCTAACTTACTGGCCCTGTGTGGGCACTCTAAGCTAAACTTAATCCTTAATACTACGTCTTTCTACCCAACCTAGCTTAGTTATGTATTTATCATATTAAATGTATTTACTAACTAGGGTAACGATTTTTTTAAAACTTTGTGAACCGATTTTTTTTTCCTTAAATTTTTTATAAAATTTAAATGTACCTTAAACTACTTTAAAATTAATCTCAACCTACTTGATCTAAAACGTAACTAAATGCGTTTTTTTTGTATTTAGTTATGTTTTTTTCCAAGTGGTGTGTTTATTTAAAACTAACATACAGTTACGGATAATAAAATGGCCAGCATGCCCTTTAAAGGTTAACCAAACTTGAGAGGGATCGATGGGGAAGTTCACTCTCGTTCTAAGAGCCACCAGCATTTCTTGTGCTGTCGTTCTATGTCTTTAACATCGCGCCCCAAAGCCGATTTACTGAATCGGAGACGCTCCTCAGTACTCCGTGCTACCCCCGGGTCGCAGTTGAGTAGCCTATTCACAGCTTTTCTGGTGATGTGGAAGATAAGGGGAAACCCCGCTCTCTCCTGGATCAGACCTTGTCTATCGAAATAGACGAATGCCTCTAGGGGACAAAGCCGTTAAGGCGCACCCTCTCGTGGTAAATATCATTGGAGTCCAACGATCATGCTATTGGTCGAATTCATTGCTCTTGCAATATGACCACGAGTCAACTTTACAAGGAAATTGTCCACTCTGATAAGACTCTCTTTGTTATAAAGGACCTCATTGGAATAACAAATTTTATAGTCAGACTCTGGTGTTCTGTATAAGTGAATGTAAGCTCGAAGACAAGCCCTCTCAAACCCCTAATCTTTTTCATCAAGTTTACTCTCAAGTTGAACAACACAGGACATCCATAGGTGAGCATTCGCCTTATGAGATTACCTTCACCCTTGCATCGAATTGGCTGCTATAAGCAGTCTCTTTGAGAAGGCACAAGAAACTTTTGTTTCTGGTCAGAGCACAGCATCTATATGTTTGTTAACATATAGATACTAATCTAGCCAGATACCAAAGAATCTGACTACACTTCTACTCGCCAGTGTGGTCCCAGGATACATAACTTTTCCCAATTCTTTCTGGTGTCACTAGAGGCTCCAGATAACAGCGTTCTGAACAGAATGGTTCATGGACCGGAGATTTGTGGGATTGGATGTATCTTTTCCCCTTTTGGAAATGCATTATTTAATGCATTGTTAAACAGGGTGGTTATGTCCACCGCTTCTAGAGGGAGATGTCGAAGGATAATGTTCGGAATTCCGTCAATTCCCACGGATTTCCTACTTCTTAATAAAATGAAGATCACTTGGAGTACATCCCCCTGTCATCAGCAATGGCATTATTTGCCATGTTCCCTTCATTGAACACGGTGAAACCAGTGTTCTCAGATCGCCAGTCTTGCATATCATTTCGAAGTTAGAAGTTGTGCTCAAGGACGTGATTATCCAGGTCAATGGTGATTACCCTTTCTTTTTTTTTTGATGCGCTGGAGGTGTGAAATCTTTTATGGATACTCGGTAGCCCATGGTACCTGACTACATGCTCCTGCATGTCCTGGGGTAGGAGGGTGCCGACACCGCCGGTCAAGGCATTCCTTCGCAAGGCCAATTTTTGACATCACGTCTTCTCCTTCTTATGATCCAGGCTTTTCTTTCTCCTGGGCTCTCTTTGGTGGATTTTCCCGCCGTAGTTCCTGCTTGATGCTTGCAATGATACTGTTGGCGGTGTCCCATGATTCCCTTTTTGATAACATGAACGCTATCAGTTTCCTTGGGGTTAATTCCGTTGCCTATCTCTTGTTCTAGAACATTTCTGGCTGCCTCGTATTGTTTGCACTTCAGCAGGACGTGATCTGCGTTTTGAACTTTACTTTCTAGTGACGACAGAATAGGTCATTTGCGATTTCACACTTGTAAAGGAATTCCCGCAAGCTTCCATGTCCCGTTAGGTAAGGTGATTTCTTTTTGCCCACACTTCTATGTTCGGCAGCATTTTGTACGCCCACCTGTCGTTTTCGTGTTCCGTGTTCACACTAATAATTCCTTCATTGTGAGGAAATTTTCAATGAGTTGGACGATAGAGTGAAGGGCCGTTTCCACAGATTTACCTTTTTGATAGTCATGTTTTGACCTTGATAGACGGGTATTATCAATAATGGCCTTAATGTTGAGTTCTAGAATTCTTTTCAGAATAGAGAGAAGAGAGAAAGACGTTGGGCTATGGGTATGGGTATAGGTATGGGTATGGGTATGGGTATGCGATGCTTTGCCTGCTTTGAGCATAAAGGCCACTTTTAATTCGGTCCAGCCGGCCGGCACTGTTCCTAAATCCAGGCAATCCTTCCGGACACAGAACAGGTTGTACTATTGTGTTATGGCCGCCTGGATTTGGCCATAACCATAACCAGGGTCCAAACTGGTTACCGCAAATTTCAGTTTATCATCGCTGATAAGTTCAGGAGGTGGCGGTTGGGCGCAATATTTATCAGAGCAAGGCCGTCGCTAGGGATAGTCGTACAGAAGTGGTTGTCCATAAGCAGGTTAAGCGTTGCTTCATCAGATTCTACCCAGTACTCCGAGATAGCATTTCAACTCTGTCCCGTATTTTGGAACTATGTACATATAGGTACATATTTAATCGTACTTTAATAAAAGAAAGAATGAGATGCAATAACCTGCAAAAATCTCTGATTCAAAGCATGCATCAGCCTAAAACAAAAAAAATCCAACGTGTTTCAACAAGCTTCCAAAACCAGGGCACTGTAAACTCTAGGAAGACCTGAGAACAAGGCCGTAACTAGGAAGGGATCACAGGGTCGAAAAATTCGAGAAAATGTTAGTTTAGAATCTAAAGATATTTTTGAGGCTACTCTAGGCCTTTTAAGTATTGTGGATGAAACTGAAATCATGAAAATTCAACGAGCAGTATCGAAACAGCAGCATAGGGCCAATGTAAACGCGTCTGATTCTGAAAACTTTTATAGGATTGTTGTTATGATTCCCCTTTTGGACAACTTGAAACGCGCCAATACTTGGCAAAAGCAAAACAAAATTTAAGGACGAAAATTTTAAATTTTTATAAAAGATTTTTGCATTGAGATACATTGAAGGCTGAGTTTCTACTGTGTTCATGACCAACAAAAGGCACAGCGTTCAAAGAACGCCATAACAGCTTAAGGAGACTGCAGTAAAGATATTTTTCCCAACATACATTGACCAAATATGAAATTGAAACTAGTTTTATTAGATGAATAGTTTATGAAGTTTTATTAGATGAATACCTTTGCAGATTATGGAATGAGTCCAAATCCAAAGAGACTGCTTCGAGAAATATTTGGGTAATTACCAGATTAAGATAATGAATGATATATCAACTCGTCTAGGTTTAAGTAAGCGTGCCATCGCTAAGCTCGAGTATTAGACCCTCAAACATAATTATAGGATGACGAGGACTCTAATGAGGGATCATACCTCTTGACAATATTAGTAGGATGCACAATAGACCATTAGGTTGCAGTGCAAGATACACGTTGCAAATAATAAATGAATAAATCTACGATCTATGGTAATGGTAAGTAACTTCTTAAACCATTGTCTTGTTTACAATAATATAACAACCCACCACCCACGTATACCTAAGCCTTTTCAACCTTTTATTTCTAATTTGAAAGACAAGCAATCCAAAATAAAACATCCCCCGAATTATACCCACCTAGAACAAACAGCAAGTAATTCGCTTATCTAGATTTGCATTTAAAAGACAATTTCCTTTGGCGTGACAAACACCCTTTGTATACCCCATTCTTACACAAGGTATTAAGGAGTGATGTTAAGGATTAACCTTGGGGCTCACTCAAACCCAACATGTTTTTAACAATTACCGTAGCTTGCAGTCAATTTCCGAAGTAACTCATCCGCAGTTTGAATGGAGTATTATAATTAGGATTTGTTTTCTCTGTAAACAAGGATCACCTGGAGATCCTGCGAAATGTCATGGCTTGGGTATAAATTCCAATTTAACTCAAAATTTGTCTCCTCAAATAAAAGCATGCACACTCCATCATCAGAGCATTGTTATACTTTCAATAAAACTCGAATCAAATCCGACAATAAAAAAAAGCGCATTGTGTTCATTGTTCGTGAGTTTCTATGAAGGAAATGCGAATGGAATCGAAAGGACGAATAAAGATTAAAAAGTGTTTATGGCTTTTGTAAAGGACTTTATTGTGTAAGCTGTCACTTTTTATTCCTTCAAGGGTCGGGTAGGTGATATCAGGGGTTGGCACAAAATTGAAAGATCATAAATCTCTCGAGTGAGCTTATGAGTATATGAATTAAAGTGTGGCACAAGCACCCTCTTAATTTGCGTCGAACAGAATTAATTTCCCCCACTTTGAATGGTCTCATTACAAATTCAAGTTTAATTGTTTGAACTTTTTTTTATTCTTAAAATGCACCCTAGTATTGGAAACTTTTAATGACTATGGATACCCGTAGAAATAATCGATCCTTAGGACAAAAAAGCAGAGTCAGGAGGAAAAAAAACAAATCTCTTTTTTATGGTAATTGAAGTTTTTATTGTTTCACCTTTCTGACAAGTTGTTTTTGTTTTGTATTTTTTTTCTCGGTTGTGAAACATCGTTTTTCATTTCCTAATAAAAAGAAATGACTTTTCAGACGATTAATCTTCCAAGCGTATTATTGCCTTTTGAGGTGAATTAGGGTGGACAGCCGTTTTTTGTTTGATTTCGTGATTTCATAAGAGTAGTTGAAAGTTTAACTAAAAACGTATTACAAAGTAAAATGTTTCGATGGGTAACATCAAATAAAACTAATGATAAGGGTATGTTGAGTCTGATTGTGTACATATGGGGCTGAAGCCGCAGATCTATGGAAAGACCGCGAGTACACAGATTTTTTTTATTTCCAATGGTAGGTGAAAATCTTTTATAGACACTATGAGAATAGCAAGCACGTGCTCATAATAGTATCAAATTTTTACTGACTAAAACATCATATCAAGCAATTTTTTATCACGATAGATTTACTTTTGGCAGGATACTTTCCAATGAAAGATTCTGCATGCCAAGTCGAAAGGTTTTGTTCTTTGTAGTCGACATAATAAATCGCTCTCATCCAAAGTGTGTAGGACTGTATTTTCGATTAGTCCGATTAGTCGATTTCTTTGCTTTCGCGCGAAGCTTCTAGTTTCAGCTTCGATTGTAGGAATTCTGAGATCTCTATGGACATCGTCGTTTCTAATATACCACAGTGCTTGGACAGTTTCTCTAAGCACTTTATTTTAAAAAGTTTGTATAACATTTGCATTTGTTTTTTTGGTACCAAACCCCAAAGTTGTATAGTGGTACCAAACGACCAGTACATTTCTCTATATTTAATTTCAAGTTTTTTACGTTTTATTTTCACGTACGAATTCCATTTCAGTTTTGCTTCGAGTGACATTTCCAGATATTTGGCTTCGTTTGCAAAAGGTATTCGGGCCAGATTTAGAAAGATTGACAAGTCATTCGTTTTCTTGTAGGTGAAATTGACGTGAACAGATTTAGTTTCGTTAAGGGCGATCCGCCAGTCCCGCGTCCATTCATTTATTTTATTCAGTGCGTTTTGCAGTTTCGCAGTCGTTTCTTCAATTGTTTTGCCTACTGCTAAGATAGCGGTGTCATCGGTAAACGCAACAAGGATAGTGCCAAGAACAAGAACTTAAAAGTATCTCCTGGGTATTTGGCATTTACAAAGTCAAAGTAGTATTAAAAATATTTGTCCATATTTTTGATCTTCAGTAAATATGAATCCTGCTCCAATTTTGTTACGTTAGCAATGATTTTTGGATCGGATTGAGTGGCTTTTTTGAACTTTTCGCACATCTCTGGTGGTACTTCATCTGGTATTCCCTCAAAAATACACATATTGGCATTCGATGGAAACATAAGTTCGGCAGTAATTCGTCTTATATTCTTTTTGTGGACGCGGCACATATTTCCATAGTCCAAGAACATGACGAAAAACATGTAGAAAAGCGGCTTAAAAACGCTTATTTGATTCCATGTTTAACACGGAAGAATCTATTCCCTAGATACGATTTTAGAATACCGTATAGGCATACGGGGAGAACTTGTTTTAATTTGCATTTTAAGTCTTCGTGCCACACCTTATCAAAGGCTTGCGAGACTTCAAGGAATACGCTTGAGCATATCTTTTTATCTTCGAGTGCTTTCTCTTGTACGTCAGTAATACTATGCGCCTGGTCAATTGTCGAATGCTTACTTCTGAACACAAACTGGTGGTCAGGGATAAGATATCTTCTATAACCGTGTAGACGTCGTAGTAAAGATTTTGGATATGACTGGAAGAAGCCAAATTGGTTTGCACAATTTTACCTCATTTGGCGGTTTTCCTGGTTTTAAAACCATTATGACTTCCGCAACTTTCTATTGGCTCGGCAGGTGTTTTAATCTGAGCGCAGTATTTATAATATGTTGAAGTTTAATTAATGCTTTTTTAGGTAGAACTTTTAGAACTGCTCCGGTGATCAAATCCGGAGCTTTCTTAGGTTTTAGAACCTCGATCTCGTGTTTTAGTTCTCTTGTTGCACTTGTGAGTGTTAAATCGTCAGATAGTAAAACTGTCCAATTGCTGATTCTTTATCTTTCCTCGCCCATTCATTTTTGTTTATTTTAATTGGCGGCGTGGGGATTTTGGGCCTGTAGTGCCTTTTACAGCTTTCCAAAGTGAATAATTGGAATCTTTTTTCGCTGTTTAACTTCCAAGGTAAGAGCTTATGACACGATTCTTAAAATCCTTAATAGTCTCCTTCAACAAATTGCACAAAAAATTCAAATATGCTTTATGTTGTCAAATATGCTTTCCTTATTTCCTTGACCAATTCTTTTATTTCCGGAGGATATCGTAACCGTATTTGTCCGGCGTTTTCATTGGATTGGGCTTATTATTCCAGGAGGCGTGCTGCACGCTCTTATCGAAGCGATCAACTTCAACACTCCAGTTCGTAGGGTATCTTAAGTGGAACCCTTAGTTCAGCATTACATATATTCAATTTCGTTCCTAAACCCTTCCCAGTTAGTTGTTCTACCAGTTATTCTCGTTGGTTCTAGGTAATTCTAATAACTGGAGAATGATCAGACGACAGATCAAAGTTCTCTTCAACTTTTATGTGGTTGGTAGATATTCCTTTCACAACGAAAAAATTGATCAGGTCAGGTGTTTTAGAAGTATCAGTTGGCCAGTAGTTTGCCCATCGAGTGAAAATCACAACTGATCAACGATTTAACATCACTTTTTTCAAGCGCTAAACGCGATGGACAGTAGATACATAGATGAGATTTTAAGAACACGCTGAGTATTTCTTACTCGGATCGTGCACAGTTGCAAAGTTTCAAGCTCTTCCAAGGTATTAACTGCTTCTTTAAACCTGATGGTTTAGTAACTGATAATTGGGGATGATTTTCCGACTAGTTATAAGGAAAGCATGTGTACCTATCTAACCGTTGTAACTGTGGTGTGGAGACTCCATTTGGCAGTCTTTTCTGATGTTCTATTAAAGTGCCATTAATAACAGGAGAATCCGAATTGATGATCCAAGTTACGAATTATGTAGTGCGACTTACAAATATATGTAGCTCATTATAATATTATTGGAAATCTAAACAGCAAATAAATTTCATACTATTTCTAAAGATTGCAAAAAAAATTTATTGTATGTAGCTGCTTCAATTTACGACAATGCAAATACTTACTCGACTAATGATGCAACTCCCAGATCAATTAAGAATTCACTTGTCGAATAAAACTCACACAGGACCATACCTTATTGAATTTCACCAAATAAAGAAAAAAAAAAAAGTCAAGGAATACAAAACCGTTTCCGGCAATGCTCAGCAAAGATAACTCCCCACTGAGAACCTTAGTATTTATAAGGAAAAACGAACCGTGTCGCGGAGTGAGAAGTGTATTAGTTTCAATGTGTGAAAATCTTATTTGGCATTGCCTAAAACTCACTTGACCATGCATCCCCCAGGGATTGTCTCTTAAATTGACAGGAATTGAAGGGAATTTCTCTTCAATTTAATACATACCACTGTTTCGTGGGTTCTTCGACTGTGCAAATACATGGACAGGATTGTCGAAGGATATCTTAGGCCCAAGTGCCACATCGAATGGGCCAAGGTTAAATTGGATTGAATAACATTATTTGCGTACTTTTGGGTAAGAGCGTTTCTTCTTTTAGTATTATTGAGTGCTGCAAAAAAGGATAATTTATGCGTGCAATAATTTTTTTTTGTGTGGATGTTAGATGGAAGGGTGTCTTCGCAAATTTGACTCAAATTGTAGAGCTACTCACTTTTGCGTTACTTATTGGGAGTAATGACGCTGTGCGGCTCAACGGGTATAACATTAGTTTACATATCTTACAAAGGTTCATTAGTAGTAGGTGAATAAACAGTTGTTTGCGTTTAGCTTTGATCTACTTAGTAGCAATGACATCATATCGTTTCATCGTATATCAGTTAACACTGATTTCGAGATGTAAGTATGCATACTCGTAAGAATGTATTCTTCAGCATTTTTCGGATGTTTTGACTTTATTTTATTTTTAAAATCAATTATATAATACTGAAATACATATATACATATAATGATAATCATCGAGAAGAATTTTGGACGTGAATGTATTTTAGGATTTTTGGAAGTCCAATCATAGGTACTCTTATGTATATTTGTATACTCTTCATCTCCAGACAATGTAAGACTCTAAAACTGTTTATAGAATTACTTTAATGTGGTGGCACTCTCTGTAGCTTCCAATCTTGTTTGACCTTTATGTACAAATATTCATCTTCCAATTCACCTTTTTTTCCCCGTCAACATGAATATGCTATCTGGGGGGATGTCGTCTACTATATCTTTTTGCAATCCATCTTGTTTAATTACATATTTCCGGTAAGAAACTTCTCTTTACAGGGTTTCCAATTATTCTTGAAGCCAAAGTTCCTATCACTTTGCTCTAGTTCTTACCATCGTAGGATGGTAGACTCCTTGGTTGTTGTTGATTTCTTGTGCGTTTTTTATACCCTATCCTAAGGGTATATTAAGTTTGACACATAGTTTGTAACATAGAGAAATAATCGAGATAGACCCTATAAAGTATATATATTCGTGATCAGCATCAATAGCGAAATCGATTGAGCGATGACCGTCCGTCCGTCCGTCCGTCCGTCCGTATGTCACCGCTTTTTGGGCCTTAAATTTTGAGCTAGGGCGATGAAATTTCATATCTGGGCTTCTGAGAAAAAGATACAGTACAAGTGTAAAAATTTTTGAAATCCGCCCACTGCCACGCCCACTTTTTCATAACTTCACTAAATTATATGAAACCGAAAAATTTTGTTAAGACCAAATATTTAGGCATTCAGATTCCCTACAATTCACCCATACAAAAGTTTTAGCCACGCCCACTTTTTGGGGGCGTTTTCATCACAAAACCGATTTTTTGGCCTTAAATTTTTAACTAGGACGCTGAAATTTCATATCTGGGCTTCCAAGAAAAAGATACAGTACAAGTGTAAAATTTTTTTACATCCGCCCACTGCCACGCCTACTTTTTTATAACTTCACTAAATTATATGAAACCGAAAAATTTTGTTAAGACCAAATATTTGGGTATTTAGATTCCCTACAATTCACCCATAGAACAGTTTTGGCCACGCCCACTTTTTGGGGGCGTTATCATCAAAAAACCTATTTTGATAAAATTGTACATGTAACATCCTCAAACGTTCGACATTATAGCTATATTTGAGTACAAAATGCAATTTGGCCACGCCCACTAATACTACGATCTAAAAAGATCTATTGTATCAATTAGAGTATGATTAAACCAAGAGTCGTACCACCTCCCTTATGAAGAATAGTACGTTCTTAACAGCAACATTTTTCAGTTCCGCTGACGAACATATTTCTTTATGGAAAATACGCCTTCTTAACCAGTATAATTCTGGAATGTGCTCAGAAGATTCGTCATCTTCCGAGCAAAAGCTACATTCCGTTTCTGGGCACGGATTGCGCTTGTTAAGGTGATATCGCAGGTCACAGTGACCTGTGAGAAAGCTCACCAGCTTTCATATACAATCCTTGTTTAGATTAAGGATTTCCTTGTAGAAATAAGGCCTGATTAATCGCTTGGATCCAGTTTCCAGAGTTGGACTCATTCGTAATAGAACGGGGAAGATTGTTGAGACCCTGGATCATACAAACGGGGTCCTCATAGAAATACGCTTTCCGGAAGCCTTAAGTCGTCAGCCCTGGGCTCTGAGGAAACAAGGAGCAAACAGGATGGACAGCGCAGAAGCGGAACGAATAGTAATCATTGCACCAAGGCATGCCTAGCAATAGGCTACATACCGGTAACATGGAGAGAAACAAATGTGGTGTTTCTCCCAAAACCGGGAAACAAGAACTACACCGAAGCGAAGTCCTTCAGACCGGTCAGCCTAACATCATTTTTGTTGAAAACAATGGAAATTATGGAGACAACATGCATATAAAGCTGGCAGGTCTACGGAATCAGCGCTACGCAAGGTGGTACGCGTTGCTTAAAATCAGATACATACCGGAGTCATCGCAATGACCATAATAATGGACATTGAATGTGCCTTCGGTAAAATATGTTTCGAAAGTCTGAGAGTAGCCTTAGAAGAACGCAGAGTTAACCCATTTGTGGTGAGATGGGTGGACAATATGCCGAAAAATAGGGCGAAAAATATTCAGTCGGGAACTTCAAGACTTAGAGGAAGGTTTAGCAGAAGTTGCCCCAAGGGAAGGAGTTTTATCACCTACTATCAAAAAGACTTAAAGAGACTGTCATCCACGCTGTGGCATATGCCGATGACATAGGAATAATGGCAAAAAGCAATTTATGAACGTCACCGAAAAGACAGATCTAATCATCTTTACAAGAAAGAGGATAGATCTGGAATTTCAGCAATTGACACTTTTTGGATCGGAGCTACATATGACCAGTAAGGTTAAGTATCTGGGTGTATACCTAGATGCTGGACTCATTTGGATCTTCCATGTGGAAGAGAAGATCAGAAAGGCGAAAAGGGTGCTTCATCAGTGCAAACGGGTATGTGGGCTAAGTTTGGGAATCTCGCAGCATACTTGATGTATACGATGATAGTTACCGATTATCACATATGCGTCAGTTGTATGGTGCCAAAAATCCAACCAGAAAACTGTAAAGAGGCTGACACCAACATGCGCAATGGAAATGATGCTTGGTAGTCTGCACCGTGATTCCAACTGGCACTCGTGCGGTACTATCTACGGTCAGAAAAATCCAGGATCTTGTGCAAAACGAGATAAAGGAGTTGAATATGCACATGGATGGAATAAAGAGAATGCGTGTTACCGAAAAGTATCACAAAACTCATATCGAGGATGGAACACTTCCGGAAAAGAAGATTGGTGTTATAACCATCTTTACGGATGGGTCCATGATAGATAGCAGAGCGGGGCAGGTAACTTCTCAGAAAAACTAGAATTAGCCTTACATATTAGTCTGGGGAAATATATGTATGTATCTCAGTCTATTAAGCCGAGATGATTGCTTTGTTTCATGCGTTGAATCACTTGAAAGAGGGTCAGGTTGCGGGTAAATATATTATTATAGCACTGAACAATCAATGAGTGATTAGACGCATAGAGCAAACTGATATCAATACATGACTGGCATTGGAATGTGTTTATAAGGACCATTTTCCGAAACTGTCCAAAATTTTAGTGAAACAACTAATTTATTTCCCCAGAGGGTTTAACTGTGGGCGCCGTGGCTCAAGTGGTTAGTGCGTTGGACTACGGAGCGAGGGGTTCCAGGTTCAATCCCCAAACAAACACCTAAAATTTCTTTCACGGCCCCACCTCTCGCCAGCGTCTGACAAACATTCGAGAGTAAAAACTGTCATGAAAAAGCTTCTCAAAAACTGCCGTTCGGATCCGGCATTAAACAGTAGGCCCCTTCCATTCGTGTAAAGAATGTAACTCGCACAGCACGAGTGTTTGTGAGAAGCTAGGCCCTGGGTCCCATGGACCTGTCGCGCTAAAAGTTTGTATTTTTTTTGAGGGTTTAACTTTTTTATTTAACGTAAAATTAGCTTTCCACATGAATTTAATCTAAATCGCTACTTTGCTGACAGTTTGATAAACTTTACCACAGCTGATCACGTAAACTCAACTTTTGGCTCACCCCTGGACTACTTCGCTCCGTCTCTTTATACCAGACCGGATCACTTCCAATAGAATTCAGTGGTGAACATGAACAGAACTTACCAAACGTCAGCTCGCATAGTTGATTATTCTGAAGGATGTCAATGCCAGTTTGTTTTGTTTGTTGGAATCGTTGCCGCGGCGTGTTTAAGTGTTTAGTTTGTTTTTGTTTGTGCATTCATTCTCAGCGCTGAGACATTTTCCCAGTGTGCCAGACGAAGTTTATGATCCCGATCTTACAGAGTTCACTAAATTGGACGACCAGTTCCAATTCAAGTTTCCATCTTCGATCCATCTGTGAACCAGATCCGACCTCTAAGATCCAGTGCCGGAACACCCTTAGACTAGTTTTCACGGTCCAATATTTCTACCTCAAATAACCTACCGAAACAGTATTCGCTGACCATGATATCGGGGAAAGTGGAAACATGTCTTTTTTGGGACTTGAGTCAACAATTTTCAGGTGTGCCACATACATGGTCAACTGGTTTATACTTGTATTCTAGCTGCAGCTTAATAGCGCATCTAGCGGGTGTGTTTCTAATGAAGATTTGTAGGGGCGAAAGCCCAACAACAGCTTCTAATGCTGTCGTAGGGCAGGTACGCATGGCACCCGTAATACCGAAACAGGCAATTCTCTGGACCTTCTGAAGCTTAGTTACCGTTGTGCGTTTAATAACTTTCGGCCCCCAAACGATGACCGCTTACGTGATAATGGGCCTCACCATCATTGTATACATACATCCGATGTATCATTTTTGGATTTAGACCCCCCATATTCTGCCGTAAAGGCGTATACTAGCCCATATGGCCCTAGTGGCGCGCTCGATGGCGGACTTCATATGAGAATTCCAGCTAAGCCGTTTATCAAGAGTGATATCGAGATATTTGACCTCACTGCAATAAG
This sequence comes from Xylota sylvarum, assembly GCA_905220385.1. NCBI lineage: Eukaryota > Metazoa > Arthropoda > Insecta > Diptera > Syrphidae > Xylota > Xylota sylvarum. Next base: position 42,465,631 of record LR999959.1, read on the forward strand.
CTAAAGTGGTGCCTTTGATGGTGACAGGTCCCAGAGTGACCGGAATTCTTTTTACTAAAGGGACTAGAACGGTTTTGCAAGGATTGATGGATAGTCCTTCTCTGCTGTACCATTCTAACAAATGCAATGGGCAGTTTGCCTGATACTAGAAATGGTCGTGCTGTGTTTATCACTAATAAAAATCGCCAACTCATCCGCATAACCAATGGCGATGTAGCCTGATCTCTGTAGATCGACTAGAAGATGGTTGATGACTAGTTACTACAGATGGGGAAAAAACAACCCCTCCCTGGGAACTGATTGGTCTAGTCCTCGATACCTCTGCTACTAATTGCTCTTGGTATTGAGTCGTAGTCAATATTGTCGATTGCGCCCTCAATGTCAAGCAATGCACACAGAGCTACTTCCTTGGAACGAAAACTTCCTTTAATAAAGAGCAGCTTTTGTGCATCCAACTGATTTGAGTGCTGAGGGATAGACAAATCTAGGCGGCCTCTAATATGAACATCAATGAGTCTCTCCCTGGTTTTGCGAACAAATGATGTTAGACTTATAGGTCTACAAGATTTAGGCAGCTCACTAGGCCTATTGTCTGATTTGGTGATAAAGATTACATTTACCTGTCTCCAGGTAACCGGGATGTAACCCCAGTTGTAGCTGGTAATAAATCTATCATACCCGGGAGGATGAGATCAATTACCTTCAGTAAATGCATCGGAAATATACTATCACCACGGGGGAATTTGAATGGTTTAAAATACCCTACAGCCAATTCAACCTTTTCCGGACTAAAAATTTTACCGGATAAACTATTTACTCTTCTAGCAATGAGTACGCGAGTAGACGAACGTAGGAAATGAACCTGAAGTAAGGATATAAGAGTATCCAGTCCGTCGTATAGGTGCCATCCTTTTTAGCATAGTTCCGAAACTGCTGTGACCAATATGCCCAGGTCTTGTAGCCTGTTTAGCGGGGATTGTTCCGGAACCGCCGGGACATGCTCAGTGGCACTGTTAGTCGAAAAAGCGGGTATTGAATCCTGCAAAGTGGACACATTTCCGACTACAGGTTGAGATCCGACTTCCGTTTTATCAGCTAATTCAATTTTAATAGCTAATTTTACCTTTAGAGCCATTTCATGGAGGCGTCATCTATCGCTAACACGAGGTGAAGGAGGGCATCATCCATCAATGGAATGGACGGAAGCGGCGGCTCTGGCAGAAGCGAGGACGCTTTCTCTACCTTTGCCTATGCGTTAAACATATTTAGAACCGTCTCCTTTCCGTCGAATTCAATTTAATGAATCCACCTTCTTGTTGCTGGACCTGTAGTCCTAGTCCATCTAGAATCTTCCCAATGGAATAGCATCCGGAATACTCCGAAATGACACTACAGGCATCAACAAGCGTAGAAATGTCTTGATGAGGAGTGCTCTCTATGCAACTTACAGGTACGAAGATGTCTTCAACTTCTTCGGAATATGTCCCTTTCTTAAAGTAATTCGTCGAAATCATTGGGGAAAATATATTTTAAAACAAAATGAATTAGAAACCATTTTAAATGGACAAGATTGGATAAATTTTTTTTAAATATACAAAAGTTTCATGGAGTTATCAACAACAAATTTTACATGTAGATTTTTAAAGGAAACAAAAACTAAAAAGGTATTAACTACGATTAATTTTAAGTAAATAAACAGTTTAAACTCTCTTAAATGGCTGACGACCAACGCCAATGCTAAATATTGTAGTTTTGTAAACGAATGAAGTTTTTATGCGAATAATAAAACTACAAATCACTACTACTATATAAATGTAAATATGTATTAATGTAAATTGTAATATAATTCCTTTCTTATATTTAAGTCACAATTGATTAGAGCGATCTTAAAAAGTGCATCATTTCTGCGTTTTTGGACACCACTTTATTTCCGTGTTGCTACATTCCCCCTGTTTTGTTGCTGACGACACAGTCATTAGGGTCTTTTGCATTTTCATCGTAGTTAACTCCGCCATTGAGACGTTTACTGATTTTGTACAGGACTTCAGATTTGTTAACTACATGGCTATGGAATTTTATGAAAGGCGACTCGTAGGCAATTCCCAAGAATCGGACATCGTATTATCTGTTAACTGCGGAAAAATTATATCTATCTACAATCACTCTCTCTCTTGCAGGAGTGTTTTTGCTTCATTTTGTGAAGGTTTAAATGAGGTGGTTTCTTTGTGCGTACAGTCTAAAGCAGTAAACATACAGAACTTCTCAGCCTCAAAATCTTGGTTTCATTAATTTCTGCACTTGAATTTCTTTTGGGATCAAAGTGGCTGTGTTTAGTTCTGAGTCCTTTTGTTTTTTCGAATTAAAGCTCCTTATTCCTACTCTCAAATATTGATTAATTTCGCACTTTCCGTAGGATTTTACACGCACCCTTATTTCATATGTATCAAACACGGACAGAAAACCCGCAAAATAAGTTTCCAATCATAGCGTCAAAGAAAAATTACTCCTATCGGCGTAATATATTGGAAAATTATTCTAATCGAAGGCATCGCCCCAAAATGCCACGCACCCACATATTAATATTAGAACATATTGTATAAATAAATCATAAATGATAAGTAAAACAAGGACCTACCCGCAAGGGTGAGTTAATAAGATGTCGCCGCAGACAGAATAACTTCATTCTCGATATTCAGATATTGCAATTTGATGAGACATCGCTGGAGATAGGCACGGGGATGGTAATGTCGATGGAAAAATAGAAGACGCATCGCGGCACGAAAATTAGAAACCATTAGCTGTCTGTTTAGCATAGTCCGTGTATGGGACGACAACCCCAAGTATTGTAAGACATCGTGTAATACTAGGGTAAATAAAAAGATGTGATGAACATTATGAAATGAATATAAAATTATGCAAATTGTGTTTTAAAGTTATTTGGGGACAGTCTTGTTTTCCTCATAGAACTAAAATTAAGCTTCTGATGCAATCAATAGAAATGGTTTATGGTTATGTTCATTCATATGTACTTCTGCTGAATTTTGAAATTCGAGGGAAACTTCCCACAATGAAATCAACAACGGCGTCAATAGTCAGAATGCCGTTTATTGCATTGAAGTCTAATAACGGGTGTAGATAAAAGAAGCGCCTTCTTAAAGTTGACTGCGATCATGCAATATACAACTCGGTTCACCTACATACATATGTATATAGTACTATACTGGATATGCCCAATACCTTGAAATGTAAATGAATGAAATATGTTAATACATTCCTAATGTACAAATGGCTTCTAACTCCTACCAGCAGACGGAATTATGAGAATTTATTACATCAAAACCGCGATTTGTTACAAGTAGTCTTGTACGCCTCATGACAGTTCGCATCAAGACATAATTAGGTTAAATTAGGTTCGATTAGCAGGCTACAGCATTGGCGCATTGTGATATCACAGGATCTAGTGTCCTCAACTACCCGTTGAACCAACGTGAGCTTATTATAAAGCGCTGGATGCGGCTAATGCTTATGTTAGCTAGTTAGCCAAGGTTGTCGAAGAAGTACTTTCTAAGATATAGTTTTATTCGACTTGAGAGTACTTGGCATGTACATAGGAGGTAAAGAATTGTCTCTTCCTCTTCATCATCTATGCAGCTTCTACAAAAATCGTTTGTCGGGAGACCCTGCCTGAGATCATGCCTTCCAGTGACGCAGTGTCTCGTAATGACACCTACTATTGTGCTGATGAAGGATCTCTTTAGTCTTATTAGACTATTGGAGCGCTTAAGATCCAGTTTGGATCAGATCTGTTTCCTGATAGAGCATGTAGTGCAGTTTGACCACCTCTGGTTATCGCATTTTGCGATAAACTAAGAGCTTTCTTACAGCGGTACAGAGCCATGGGGGCTTTCTTAATACGCTCCAAGATGTTGGGTTTCCAGCTTAATTTACTGTCTAAGGTTAGGCCCAAGTACTTGGGCGTATTTGTGAGCACAAGCGCCGTTTAGTTTCGGTGGAACAAAATTGTGAATATTATACTTTCTTGTGAAGAGGACCAGTTTTTTAATTCATTTGGAGAGCTTAGAAAGGGCGTTCTGTAGAAGATCCTTAAGCGTATTAAGGTGTTTCACTGAGATAGCAATAGCAACGTCATCTGCATAGGTAGGTAATTACCTTGCGCCCTTCCCCTTCCACGATTAGAAGCAGTTCATTCACCACTAGGTTCCAAAGAAGTGGGGAGATCACACCTCCTTGTAGTGTACCCCTACTGATGAACTTCCGAATTGAGGCCTTGGCCAGATTCGAGTTGATGAACCTGTTAGTAAGCAACTGGTTCACCAGTACTCCAACCGACGTCTCAATTCCAAGGTTCGACAGTGCGTCTATAATTGCCTCTGATTCGGCGTTGTTCATTGTTCGGCTGGACAAACGTTGGAATCGAATTCTCACTGGGTGCATAGAGCGCTCCACGCGGCTATTGACGGGGCTATGACAAGGTTTGGTGGCCAAGGTGCTGCTTGCACTTTAGGAGTTCAATTACTGGAAGCGAGCACAGACGCAGTACTTCCAGCTAGAAAAAGACTAAATTAGCTATGGTTCACTTAATATGTGCCCACGCCCCTCAGAAGCAATAAAAGACGACGGCAAAGACCGCTTCTTAAAAAAAAGATACGAAAATTACCAAGGTATAACGGTAATAATATCCTGACGCAAAGTTTGAACATTATTGCGATTAACGAAGGACATTTCTATAATATTGAGGATGAGGATTGGGGTTCCAAAGGGTTTTACATTCGCAGGTCACTACCTTGTACGAACTGGGATATGCAAAACATTGTATATATTGGACTGTAGCCAGTGACAGATCTACCAAAAACCCATTTTAGACCTGGCATCTCTAAAAAGTGGATGCCGTGGCTCAAGTGGTTAGTGCTTTGGACTACGGAGCGAGGGGTTCCAGGTTCAATCCTCAGACAACACCTAAAATGTCTTTTACGGCCCCACCGTAATATGTTAAAGGTGCAAAATCGAAACACAAACGATGAGCTCCTGCTGAAAGATATTGACATATTTTGAGTTATTCAGTATGATTCAAGAACTTAAGGACATAAATCAAATATGTACCTAGAAACTCCATTGCATATTCAAGTCAAATATGCACTCCAAAATCCTTAAAAATAAGTTCATGGTATATGCTTCTAATCAATACATTGCAAATGTAATAAAATGTCTAAACTGTCCGATGGTTATCGAAAAAGGGTAAACTAATAAAACGTACAATTTGTGTGCGAATCCCTTTTACATTATTTCTGATTATTATCAATGCCATAAGGATACACTCGTGTAATTGTATGTAATATTTTGTCAAAAAAGTCAAAATATAATTCGGTTACAGTTTGACCATACCACCCGTGACACCCTCGCGACCCATAATCTCAGACCATTCCAGAACGCCCAGAAACAATTGAAACTCAATTGAGGATGAAACCGAAATTGCTTTTGCCTTGACCGCATCTTATCTTTATGGGATCCACATTCAAATGACCAGAAACATTTAGAAGCTCATTCATTCTGATCCGTATAAGGACCAGGCGAATTGCTATTATAGAAAAATTATGCGAGAATATCCTGTCTTATTAAATCCTTGAGAGCAGTTTCAAATTCAAGTGTGGGACACAAACTCGTAAATGTAAATAGAAACATTTCGCAGGGGGTGAGATCTGAAGAATTTAGTTTGTTGTTTGGACTGGAAAAAGGGGTGCCGGTGTTGTGCCAGTGGAAATTTGTTCCGGTTGAAATTCGATCAGGACTATTTGATTTTATGACTCGGTTTTATTATCAGTAGTATGGCCGTGGCTAAGAGACTCATGAAATAGAGGAAAATGTTAAGTTGCTATTAGGAACAGAAACAAGAATCTACGGCTCCTTATCGGTAATGAATGCAGATTGGTATTTTATTTCGACGAATTTTGAAGGTGTCACTGGGGAATTCTTTAGCTGAACTTATTATCTTTTGCTTGAACTTATTCGTTGGGATGATTTTTAATTGCATCGTAGTTCTGCAAATGATTGCGACTGTCAATAACCATACAGGGAGTCTGCTTTAAACAGTTGCAATGGTACTTCAAAGTTTAACAAACAGAATTTGCTATATTGAGTAAACACCACTAAAAGTAGACAAGCATAAAAACTTTAAATAAAAGCAGAAACAATGGTGCTAGTCCCCTCGTTAGAATTCTTTAGCTGAACTTATTACTTATTATCTTTTGCTTGAACTTATTCGTTGGGATGATTTTTAATTGCATCGTAGTTCTGCAAATGATTGCGACTGTCAATAACCATACAGGGAGTCTGCTTTAAACAGTTGCAATGGTACTTCAAAGTTTAACAAACAGAATTTGCTATATTGAGTAAACACCACTAAAAGTAGACAAGCATAAGAACTTTAAATAAAAGCAGAAACAATGGTGCTAGTCCCCTCGTTAGAAGTGATATTTCCATAAATAAAAACCATATTTACCACCCTTATTGGATGCAAAAGTAAGGGAAGAGAAATGAATGTACAAAGGAGAACCGCTAAAAAGTGTTACTGAGTATAAGTACTTACTTACTTACTTAACGGGCTCCCGACTCGTATAGGTATAGTATATGCCTGAGACACGCCTACCTTCCGGGCACGCTGCTTCCTGTTGTCTAGACCAAGCGTTCTGAGACCCGCGATAGCTTGATCCTTAAAACGGAGTTTTGGTCTTCCTTGTCATCTCGACCTTCCGTGTTAATACCTGCTCTGCCCATTATCTGTTCCAGCACGTGATTGAAGAAGTCACATGATAGAGCATCTCCTTGCTGAAATTCGGTACCTGTTTGTTTGGAATAGTTTGGGGGAACTGTTTTCGAATCGACATTGCACCGCGTGTTTTCCAGCGGAATCCCGAATTCGGCCATCGCCTTGTAGAGCTCAAGACGATGAATGCTATCATATGCGGCTTTGAATTCGATGAAGAGATGATGAGTCTCGACTTGAAATTCTTAGTTTTTTTTTAGAGGAACTGCCTTAGTGTGAAAATTTGGTCGATCGTCGATCTGCCGGGCCGGAAACCGCACTGGTACGTACCGATTAGTGTGTTTCAAAAAGGCGTCAGATGTTCAAACAGTACGTTGGACAGGATCTTATATGTGACATTCAGCAGGGATATGCTTCGATAGTTCTTACTAGAGATATGATCTCGTTTCTTGAAGATGGGGCATACAAAGCTGATAGTCCTTTCATCGGGGATGGCACTATACACACCCATACTTGGTTGATAATTTGGTGCATGCGCCCTACCAAAGCATCACAACCATGTTTGAAAAGATCTGCTGGTAGAACATCAGACCCGGCGGCCTTGCTGTTGTTGGGTTTTTTTTAAAGCTGAGCCAACTTCTTCAAAACTGGGAGGGGGATGGCTTCTTCATTGACTGAATGCGGGTTCTCTTCTTGCCCTATCACTCTCTCTACCTGATCCCCATTACGTAGCTGCTGAAAATGCTGCTTAAACATATGTACTATTCCCTTGCTTCGGTGACTAGGTTTCCTTCACTGTTTCGAAGAACTTGCGTTCTGGTCTTGAAGCCAACTGCTAGTTGCTTGGCTTTCCTAAAAAAACATCTGGATATTATTCCTTCCGATGGACTCTTCATATCCTTCAGCTGGGAGACTGCGTAGGCACTTTTGTGTTTACGCAGGATCTTCTTCTCCTCCCTTCTTCTGGCCCGATACTCTTCTCTCGCTGCTCTAGTTTGCGCTGCAGCGCTTGTTTGTGTGCATTTTCTGTCACCTTTTTCGTGCTAAGGCATACAACGTTGAATTTCTTTTTCTGGCCGGTTTGCAGCTTCTTCTGGTTGGATAGTCGAGCTGTGAATTTAGCTGCAACAAGAAAATGGTCAGAGTCGACGTTTGCCCCTCTGAAAGTTTGAATATTCAGAATATTGCATGCGTGCTTCGCATCTATGTATTAGCACGTGGTCGATTTTTTTTGGCGGTTCGACCATCTGAAGAGCGCCAAGTTGCTGTGTGGATTCATAGTCTTGGAAACCTACTCCTGCTTATCACTGTATTACGAGTTGCTGCAAAAGCGATAACCCAGAAGACGTTGTTTGTTCTCGTGTCGTGGAGGCTGTGCTTTCCGCCGAAGACGTTTTCCTTACCAGTTTTGGCATTGAAGTCTCTGAGTATGATTTTGACATCATACTCTGAACACGCTCTATCCAGGAGGTCATAAAATTCCTTCTTAATAGAGTCAATTATCATTGAGCGTAGCCGATTTTCCAGGAAATCCGCATTCTAACAGCTGTAATAAATGTCGCAATTTTTCCGTTTTTGCATATCTGATTCTATCCGTCGTATCTCCTGAATAGCAGATTAATAAATTAAAGTTTTTGAACACGTGTATGCACATTCCAGGCGTATACTCTCAAGTAGTAGTCCGTGAACGTTCCGGGTCGTGATATTGAATTAGGGCTCCGTTGTTATATGTATAAGGCTGGTGTCTCTCTCATAACTAGTTTTTTTTACGTGGTAAGGAAGTTACCCCAACGGCACAACTCCCAACCTGGAGGGCCACTTCCATTTTTTGAAACCCCTAGGACGATGGGCCAGTTTAAACTGATGTCAGTAACCCGCTTCGGGGATGTGAGCGCTGACGCTGACCCAATAAGGGCTCTTTTTTAAAATATGATACATGACTTATACTTGGAAATCTTTATCGGCCTGAGCTCCATATATGTCGAAGTAGCCCAGATAATGTGTGGTTATGCTTTCGTTTGAAGTTGTTAACTGCATCGAAAGAGTTCGCGCACTGTCGTATTTATAGTGCTGCTATTCTCTCTTGCTCAGCACTCTCGCTTATAAGTTCAGCAAGTCGAGTCCGGATGGACACCAACCAGTACCCGATGGTTACCATAAGGAAGTAATTGATGCGCAGTAACAGTTACAACACTGGATATCGCCAGGTTGACACCATTCAGTGACTACCCTAGTCTTACAGCATCCAGCCATCGCTGAGTATAAGTACTTTGGATTAATCTAGCGCCAGAAAAGACTTTCTCAAAGCATGTAGCAGAAACTCTGCAGCTAAAGTCAACGTAAATGCCAGATGGAAAGACTTCTCTAAGAGAAAGAGATCACGTTTAGATCGAAATGGAAACTGTTCCTAGCAGCATGCGATGCTGGTGATACTGCTGAACGCTCATCTGGATCTTATTTTTACATTTTTTCTAAAAACCAATAACTTGTTTAAAAAATTGAAAATATTGTGATGATTGTGGTGTTATATTTCGAATGGTATTAATAACTGCAATTCAAAAAAAATTATTTCTCTAATTTTTTTTTAAAAATTCTATTTAGTATTAATTTTTTTATTTTTTCGAAATTACAAAATTTCTGCTGACAGAAATATCAAGCATATTTGAAAAAAAACGAAAGCCGAAAACAATATTGGAGTGACATACATATGTGCATTTACACCGCTTTTGAGTTAGGAATGTTTTCTTAGTGAAAAAAACAAGGTCTTTCGATTTAAGTAATATAATAAATCAAATGCTATTTTGAAAAAAGTGTTACATACAAATGTCATACAGATATGCACTTTTGCCAAGAAATGCTCAGAATTAAACTACCACGTATCTATGTACGTCTTTGTATGTGAAAGTCACACTTTTTTATGCATTTTTATACCCTATTCTAAGGTTAGGTATATTAAGTTTGACACATAGTTTGTAACATAGAGAAATAATCGGGATAGACCCTATAAAGGGTATATACATGTACATATGTAAGTGTTATAGGTATATAGACCCTATTACAATGGATAATGAACCCATTACAAAGATACTGGTGGGATAGAACTCAGGAAATATCCAAAACCTGGACTCAGTTAGCGTTGGGACTTAAAAATATCTTTCCCCACCAAAACAGCGAAGTGGAAATACATCAGCAATTGGTGAAGAAAATTAAAAAAACCAACCAAAACAATTGAAAGCTATTGTTTCGAGATGAACATGCTGGGTAAAAGAATTGAATTGTCAGACAAAACCATAATGCAATATCTCTTTACGGGCTTGAATGATTCGCAAATGAGTTCGAATTTAGCTGCAGGAAATTTTAAGGATATTGCCGTATTTGCACAAATTCTCGATCTATTGGTACTGCGGAAAAGGAGATCCGGAGTCCCCAACAGCCTACAGACCACTGTGTATGTTGGACACAGCAGGTAAACTCCTGGAAAAGATGTTAAAGCCACGCCTCACAGCAGCAGTCCAGAGCGCAGGAGACCTGTCTGAAAGACAATACGGATTCAGGCCGCTCTACAATAGGTGCAATCGAGGAAGTGATTAAGACAGTCCAAACCGCTCAACAGGGCAATCACTACTCGAGAAAAATAGTACTACTGGCAGCTCTAGACGTGAGAAATGCCTTTAACTCAGGCCGGTGGGAAGATATGCTAGGCTCTCTGGAAAATACTTTCAAGATCCCGCAATATCTCTTACGAATAATAAGAGACTACCTTCGAGACCGGACACTGATATATGACACCACAGAGGGATCTCTAAGAAAAGTCATCACAGCAGGAGCAGCGCAGGGTTCAATTTTGGGACCTGACCTGTGGAACGTCTCCTACGATGAAATCCTTCGTATGGAGATGCCAGAAGATACATTCCTCGTAGGGTATGCAGACGACATCGGCGCGGTGATAACTGCAAAAACCACGGAGGATGCGGAGAGAAGACTTAACCAAGTCATGAGACGGGTGCTTACCTGGATGACAGACCACGGACTGAGTCTAGCAACGGAGAAGACGGAAATCGTGCTCCTGACCCGGAAGCGAATTCCAACACAATTAGAGTTTCATGTTGGGCCAGATATGATCACCAGTAAGGATGCAGTAAAATACCTGGGAATGACACTGGACTGCAAACTTACCTTCTGGCAGCAGATTAAGTCAGCATCCGATCGAGCTACTAAGATCACAACGTCTCTTAGTAGGATCATGGCAAACGTAGGAGGGCCAACTATGAGTAAACGAAGACTCCTTATGTCGATCACGCACGCCATCCTCCTGTATGGCTGTGAGATCTGGGCCGACGCACTTAACAAGGAAAGATACAGAAAGCAGATGGGCGCAGTGCAAAGGCGCGGAGCCCTTCGTGTCGCAAGCTCCTACCGCACAGTGTCTGAACCAGCCGTCCTCGTAATAGCCGGAGTGACCCCCATTGATCTCCTGGCTGCGGAAAGGAAGTACGTACACGACAAGAAGACAGAAGTTGGGGCAGAAACGGCAATTGCAGAGGCGAAGGAGCTTACCAAACAAAAGTGGCAAAGCAGATGGGACGTTGAAACAAGAGGTAGATGGACCGCGAGGCTCATAAGGGTCGTGGCTACGTGGTCCGATCGAGAACACGGTGACGTGAACTACTTCATCACCCAGTTCCTAAGTGGTCACGGTTACTTTAACCGATACCTCTACAAAATGGGAAAAGTGGAGAGCGCAGCCTGTCAATACGGCGACTGCACGGAAGACGACGCTTGCCATACCTTCTTCACCTGCAGTAGATGGATAGTAGAGAGGATCAGATTGGAGTCAGAGATAGGTATTTTTTCTCCAGACAGCGCCGTAAGCAAGATGATCTCGAGTCCCGACTCATGGGAAAAAATATCTTCCTTTATCGAGACAGTATTGAGAACCAAGAAAAGGGAGGAACAGAGAAACATAGACCAATAAAAGGCTGAAATAGAAAGCGGAGCCCATAGGCAAAGAAAGTGGCACCACCCTGAAGTAATGCCAGAAGCAGTTCCGGGGTGGATTTTATGCCTGTCGAGACCCAAAGGGAGGGGGGAGTTTAGTCAGTAGGTGTACTGTACGAGCACACAGTATGAGTCTGACACATCAAGAGTCAAAACCTCTTGACGGTGCATGATACATTCTTCGCCTTCCCTAAAGGAAAAAAAAAAAAAAAAATTGGTACTGCGGGAACATCAAGGTAAATAATCGCTTACCGACCGTCAACTAGCAAGGAGATTAAATGACAACATCAGCGGGATCATAAAAAATTTCACAGCTTGTTACAATTGTAACCAAACAGGACATTACGCCTGAACAGCAAAAACTATCATTTTTATACAGCAACCAAGGCAGAGAAGATGCGTTAAAGTCATTTGCAAGAAACCAGATACAGACTGTTACCATAAAAATGTTTTTACACATGGCAACCAGTACGCAGCTCTATTGGATTCGAGTAGTGAGCAAATTATTTTGACAAATATAGTGGTAACAAAAATAAACAGTGCTATAGATAAGTGCAATGTTAACTTGCATGGGTTAAATCCAAATAGATAGTGCTCATTTTCCAGTTCGGGCAGTTGTCGTCGATAACAGGTACTTGTCGAAGCCTATACTAATCGGAAAATATGTCCTCAATAATCCTGCGTGTAATATGCGTAAACAAGGCGAAACACATTGCAGAGGAGGAACATGAACGTTGGATCAAATGAGCTAGAGGCAGAAGTTTTAGTGAAACTTCTTAACGAGTATCGTCAATATATTGCACGAACCAAAGGGAATTGGGTCGGACGACACTTACCGAGATGGAAATTGAGCTACTCAAACAAGATCCGATTGTGCATCATCCTTCCAAAGTACCATTTGTAGTTGTTATCGCATCGCAATCTGACTACCCATCGCCGGTGATTTTAGTAAAAAAAAAAATGGCAAGATAGAATGTGTGTTGACTACCGGAAGCTTAATTCCGTTACGAAGAAAATACAGCACCCCATTCCTCTGGTTGAAGAAGAACTCTACAATTTGGTTTGGACTTATCCTCCGAGTATTACCAGAGAAAACAAAATGTCTAGAACAAGCAAAACAGCTAAGAAGACAAGAGCAGTTGAGGAAATTGTACAGCAAGAATAAAAACAAAAATAATTAAATAATTTGCTAAAGTCACAATGGGAGGACAGAACTCCAAAGAAGATGTAATTGTAAATACAGGAACTAACACTAATAGTATTAGTAATCAAACTTTAGATATTTTAACCCTCATAGGATTAATTTAATGTATAATTATGTTACGTAAGCTAATAAAAGATACTTTAAAAAATAGAATTAATAAATTAGTACATAAAGAGGTAGCTAGGGTAAATAACGTTTAAGAAATTATAATTAAAAAAAAAAATATATACATATATAAAATTACATCATTAATTTTCTTTCAAAATATGTTAAATTTATTAAAACAAACTAAGCAAACACACCAATTAAAGAACTCCAAATAACAGACGTATTAATTTAATTGAGAGCTCGGGAAACGAGTTGGGAGTCTCCGAAGGCCTGAGAGACTAAGAATACCAATTGAGAAACAGTCATCAAAGTCAATTCTAAATCTTAATCAACATAGAGATAGGCAGAGATTTTTTAATACAAACTTATAGCAAAATAGATTATGAGAATTTCACAATATCGATTATTGCAAACAACAATGAATACAATATACCAATGGTAATGAAGTTACTTAATAAAAATACCATAAAATTACCAGCAAGAACACAAAACCTACTAACAACAAATATAAAAGTAACTAAAGACAGCGTTATTCTGAGTCAAGAAATTCAACCAGGAATATTCATAGCAAATGGTATCATACCTGCGAAAGGCTTAGTGCACATAGCATTTATGAATACATTAGAACATGATGTTTTTATAAAAGAATTTCAACCTAAAATAATACCTTTGAACAACTATCATATTGTAAATCGTAAATCGTGTTGCGGTAAAAACAAAGATCAATACTCTAAGTTACTAAAAGAATTAAATGTAAATATCTTGGATAAAAAAGCAAAAGAATCAGTTCTAGAGATATGTAGAGAATTGCCAGATGTATTCCATTTACCAGGTGATTAATTAACAGTTAATAACTACTACAAACAGAAAATATCCTTACCCGAACAGACATAAAAAATTATAGATTACCACATTCACAGCTGACAGAAATAGACACACAAGTAAACAAGCTTATCAAAAAAGATATTATAGAACCATCAGCAAGCCCATTTAATTCACCATTACTACTTACTAGTAGTACCAAAAAAAGATGTTAACGGTGAAAACAAATGGCGACTAGTAGTCGATTTCCGTCAGTTAAATAAGAAAATAGTGGATGACAAATTTCCATTAACAAGACTAGACGACGTTCTTGACACACTAAGAAGAGCGAAATATTTCTCAACACTAGATCTCACTAGTTCTTTTCACCAAATTGAATTACATGAAATTTCCAGACCCCTAGCAGCTTTCTCCACCAATAGAGGACCCTTTCAATTTAAAAGATTATCCTTTGGTTTAAAAATTTATACGAACAGTTTTCAAAGAATGTTATCAATAGCATTGTCAGGACTTAATGCAGAAGCTTTTCTCTATGTTGATGACATAATTGTATTTGGATGCAGTTTAAATCATCATAATCAAAATCTAATTAAAGCTTTATTTTACGAAAATTCAATTTGAAACTAAATCCTCAAAAATGTAACTGGCTTCAAACAGAAGTTACCTATTTAGGTCATCTGATTACTGATGAAGGGATTAAAGCTGATCCCAAGAAATACGAAACTATAGTAAATTATCCGGTATCTACAAATGCGAAAGATGTAAAACGATTTGTTGCATTTTGCAATTACTACAGACGATTCATAAAAAATTTTGCTTCCATTGCCAAACCATTAAATACTCTTTCGAAAAAAGGTGTAGAATTCATTTGGACACCCGATTGCCAAACAGCATTTGGTACTTTGAAAGAAAAATTAATTAACCCAATAATACTAAAGTATCCAGATTTCCAGAAACCGTTTATAGCAACTACGGATGCTTCTAATTCTGCACTGGGTGCTATTTCAAGGTGAAATAGGCAAAGATCTACCAATATCATATGCGAGTAGAAGTCTGAATAAACATGAATTGAATAAGCCTATCATTGAAAAAGAATTACTTGGAATACATTGGGCCATAAATTATTTCAGACCATATCTGTATGGTAGAAAGTTTATTGTTGTAACAGATCACAGACCTAACAAGCTAACAAGAATAAGGCTGGATTTATCTGATTACACGTTTGATATACACTACAAACAAGGTTCGATGAATACAAATGCTGATGCTTTATCACGCATTAACTCGGATTTACTTAGAGAAATGATACCCACCTCCAACATAAATATAATGACACGAGCAAAGACTAAACAGTTATCTGAAGAGAGAAATAAAAGAGATGTACCCAAAAGCAATGCTTTAGATGTGAAGCCTGATCAACTTCGCTCATGGGAATGTGTATCTCTATCTGAAATGAAAGAAAGTGAATTGAAATTTGAAAATGTGTTCAGAAATAATAATTACGCTCGTAATAATAATAAAAATATTTTGTCAATAATAACTATCGACAAAAATGAAAATATATATATAATCATGGAGAAGCTAGTATTAGATACCCAAAAACAAAATATAGAAAAATTGGCAATTGAAAAAAGTGATGAGATATACATATAAGCACGTAAAAATAAATGAATTTAAAGAAATATATAACAAACTGCAGAAAAAACAGAATAGAAAGACAAAGTTGGAAATATTTATATATCAACCACTAATTAGAATTGAAGAAGAAGGAGAAAATAATAGAATAATAAAAGCATTCCATAACACACCGCATGCAGGTGCACACTCAGGTGTCAAGAGGACGATAAATAAAATTAAGCAGATATTGTTGGAAAAATTTGAGCAAGATGGTTAAAAAATATGTCAACGAGTGCAGAGTATGTGCACACAATAAGCAAATTAGAAACACTAAAGAAAAATTAACGATAACAGAAACACCGACAACGAGTTTCGAGATAGTATCGGCAGATATAGTTGGAGCACTTAGACCTTCAAATGAGTTCCGTTACATATAAACTCTATACCAATAAAAAGCAAAGATGCGAAAACTGTGGCTAAAGCCTTAGTAGAAAATTTCACTCTTCGACATGGAAACTTTAAAACTCTAAAAACAGACATGGGAAAAAATTTCTTAATAAAATAATGAGAAATGTTTATGAGTCATTAGGGATAAATGACGTAACGTCAACACCCTATCACCACGAGACGTTAGGCTCAATTGAATGAAACCATAGAGTACTGAACGAATATCTTCTACAATAGCTTCTACAAAAGAAGATAATTGGAGTGAATGGATACCTTATTTTGTACTTAGTTATAATATAACATCACATTCTAGTATAGGCATATCTCCCTTTGAATTAATTTACGTTAAATTAGTATATAATATAGAAGATTATAGTTTAGAATTAAAGTTTAGATTAGGACAAGCAAGGAAAATTGCTCAGAAATTACTAGAAATAGCTAAGTTAGAACGAAAGGAACTAGTAGATAAGAATGCAAACCCACTGAAAATTAACATAGGAGATTTAGTATATTTAAAAGTAGGAAATAAGAAAAAATTAGACGCACCATTCAAAGGACCCTATGAAGTCATAGAGTTAAAAGGTGTAAACACAAAGATTAGAATAAATGATGAAATAAAGGAAGTACACAACAATAGGTTACAACGACTAAACTCGTCAAAAAATATTTAAAAAAAAAAAATTTCGTTCGGGTTCAAAGTAACATTCCATGTTTCGAATTACCTCAAGCTAATTCAAGAAAAAATTCTATTGCTCGGATTTCTTTAGCGTATGAAGAGCGAGCAACCATAAGTGTTGACTCGGCTCGATTTATTGAATTGTATAATATTGGATATTTGATATTTTTATGTATACGTAGGCTAAGCATAAAATTAGTATGATAAAATTTTGTATAAATAGGGTAAGAATTGGAAAATAAAAGCGAAGACGATTTTGTTAGCTCTTCAAGAACAGACAAATTATCTTTCATTTCAGCTTTTTAGCCAAACAATTATCGGCTTGAGATAGCCTTAAAGTAATACAATAGTCTTGCATTTAAAAAGTATACCATCATGAAGGCTCCTCCAAGTACGCAGACGAAAATTGTGCTGAATTTCTTAGGCAAGGTCTTTTACTCATTTGAAGCACCATACTGCAAGGTCTACTAGCAACCATGGAGGACGAAAGTCGATGGGACCAAAGAAGATGGGTTATGTTCCTCAAGACCATTGGCCAGACATATTGGCTCAAGAGACCGACGTTAATCAACATCATCGAAATATCGAAGAGATTCATTCAATCTAATAATTTGATGATGTCAAAAAATAATGCAATAGATTCGATTAGTACTTCACATAAACTGGAAACAAAATATCGTCGAAGATATCAGGACAGCCGTGGATTAGGTGGATTTAGGGAAATCATAGATAAATCCCGGATTTAGTTTTAGTGGGGACATAGCATTAACAAAAGATAACCTGGCAATGCTCCCGGTTGAGAAGGATGAACGGAAACAAAAAACACACGACACCGAAAGTCGATGACGATTGTGGGGATTTTTAAGAAACCAAACATAATAAATAAAAATAACTAAATTACTAAAGTTTGGTAAAGCATGTTGACTACAAATATCACTTCATCAGAGACGCTCTCGAAAAAGGTGTTGCTGAAATAAAGTATCTTCAGACTGCGTTGACTAAGGCTGTTCAATAAAAGTTGTAGTTATTCATTCCAGAAGTCTCGAGTATTTAATCGAGATATAATTTTTTCATCAGCATTTCATTTTAACAATAACATCCACATTTGAGTCATGGCTCGCATACATAGATTTTTGAATACGGATGTACATATGCAGGTACTGTGATAACCTACACGTCTCAGAGGATATTAGACATCTACTCTGAGAACACCAAGCAATTGCATTGCTGAATCTGATAGTCTGGTAGGTGAAACCGAGCTTGGTGCTGCTAATGTTGCTGTTTCTACGTGCTCAGATGAAACTGAAGGTGCCCATAATTAATTGGCAACTCGTATTGGAAATACTCGATCACTGCTTGCTTGTTTTGCTGATATGGTGGCTGATGCTGGTGCTAATAATGATGTTCTTGGTGCTAATGTTACAGTTAAAACTGGTTGTTTTGTTGATATTAATGGTAATGCGATCATATCTGCTGCCTCTGCTAGTTATTGTGGTACTTCAGTAAATACCAATGGTCACTCAGTAATATTATTGGAACTATGACGATATGCGCCATGCATAAACTGAAATGGTTTCACCTGGGGAGCTTTTATCCATCTACCACCACTCATTACTCAATACGTACCCTCTAAGATGAATGAGAGTTCCCTAATGCTTTCATATTTTAAGCTCGTTAAACGTGATAGTGCTGAGTCCGACTTTAAGTTCGTCAACTTCAAGATTGGAGTTCCTGTTGAACATAAAGATGCCATGTACGAGTCGAATATTTAAGTTGTTGGTGTGAGATTCCAATCACTTAAACTAAGGAGATCTTACGTGATTAAACACACACTAAATGATGCCTACAGTCCATCAGCCACAATCACCAATAAGACATCTAACTCACCGTCTTCACTTAGACTCTAACCACAAGGCTAGTGGATTGAGATCTAAGGTGTATGATACCTTCATCTACTCTTCTCATCACATATATAGTACGACATTATAGTCATAACCGAAGCCTGGCTCTATGCTGATGTTCTTTCATCGGAGATATTTGATAGCAGACTGTTCACCGTTTTCCGTTTAGACCGATGTATAACAGCCAAAGAACGTGGTTTAGGGAGTAATAATTGCCACCCGATGCTCTCTTTTATTTTAGCAATTACCATTACCAATTAGTGGTGTTGACCAATTATGCGTGCAGATAAATGTAAATTTTGATTCTCAACTTATTTAAATTGTAAGCTATATTCCATCTAATATTGTTGCAGACATTTATAGTAAACATATAATGAATATTGACCACATATCTAAAATTTGTAATAAGGCATCTCAGTTCCTTTGTGTTAGGTGATTTCGACTTATCTGAAGTGAAATGTTCTCGGTCAGTTGAAGACTGAAGACAAAATGTTAATTCCTTTTAATTTTTTTTAACTTTGTATTTATTAAAACTAAGGGGGGTGGTGCTATTTGCCCCTTTAGTAGGCAGTGGCAGTGTCGTATACAGGAGATACAAATTAATTTCAATTTTATACAGTCAGTTACGAAAGTCTACATACAGCGCTGAAAAGTGCTAAATTTGAATTGAATTTTTTGTTTTTTTCTTGTTTTCTTTGAATTATTTGAGGATATGATTTGTTTTTGTTTTGAATCATGTTTTTAAACAATAATAATGTTATCTAATAAAAAACGAAATTGAATTTTTTTCTATAAATGAGGATTTAGCACTTTATATATAATATAATAGATTGTATTATCAATTCGTAAGTATAAAATCGTTTGATAAAATAATTAGACCAGTTAAACCTTCTGTTTTTTTCACAAAAACACTCAAAAAGAAACTTGTAGGTCAACATAATAATTACAGTGGACTATTTAAACTGATATCGTGCTTACAATACAAGAGTTTCTACTAACTTAAAATCATTTTTGTCATCATTAACATTCTATCGCTAAGTGTAACGGAATAACTGATAACGTGAAGAGAATATAGGTTTTTTGTTAGTGCAAAATGCAAGTACACTTGTAAGCTGTGTATTTTTCAGTATTTCAAACGGTACTATACTCCTTGATTTTTTTATTTTGTTTTTACATAATAACATAAAAAGGTGCGTGCATAATATGTAAGTGCAATAACTTTACAGAACATTTTTTTGAAAATCAATAACTTAAATTTATGCAACAAAGTGCACCATAAATCCATTTAAATTTTTTCCTAACTTTGAATTTTAATTAGGTACTCTTCACCTGAACATTATTAGACAAAAAAAAATAATTTCATATATTCAGGTAATAACAATTAATTTTTAATTTAAATTGTCAAAACCAGAACAAATTTATTTCAAATAAACTAACCGCTTTCACTTTGGGGTCACAATTGCCGACATAATTCGATTTTTTGACATATGCTCAGAACGAAACGAAAATTATTGCCCGGAATATAGTACCTTATATATATGTACCTTGGTAATATATAGCATGATTTGACAGCTGTCATATTGTTGTCAATAGCTGTGGCAGTGTTAACATAATACATATTTTTTATATAGTGTGAACATATTAAAATTTTTTATGTATTATAAGCTTTTTTTTTAATTCTCTCTTCTTTCACATGTCTTTATTTTGCTCATGATTAGAATTTCAGTCGTACACAGTCCTTTATGTTCGATGCTTTTAATTGATATTTTGACTATTTTCTTAGACATTGTTCCTCACCTCTTCTATGGATGTGATTTTATGAAAGTTAAAATTATTGCAAAAATTACGAATCAAATATGTACATAATTAGGTTAGGTGGATTTAGGGAAATCATAGATAAATCCCGGATTTAGTTTTAGTGGGGACATAGCATTAACAAAAGATAACCTGGCAATGCTCCCGGTTGAGAAGGATGAACGGAAACAAAAAACACACGACACCGAAAGTCGATGACGATTGTGGGGATTTTTAAGAAACCAAACTTAAGAAATAATAAATAAAAATAACTAAATTACTAAAGTTTGGTAAAGCATGTTGACTACAAATATCACTTCATCAGAGACGCTCTCGAAAAAGGTGTTGCTGAAATAAAGTATCTTCAGACTGCGTTGACTAAGGCTGTTCAATAAAAGTTGTAGTTATTCATTCCAGAAGTCTCGAGTATTTAATCGAGATATAATTTTTTCATCAGCATTTCATTTTAACAATAACATCCACATTTGAGTCATGGCTCGCATACATAGATTTTTGAATACGGATGTACATATGCAGGTACTGTGATAACCTACACGTCTCAGAGGATATTAGACATCTACTCTGAGAACACCAAGCAATTGCATTGCTGAATCTGATAGTCTGGTAGGTGAAACCGAGCTTGGTGCTGCTAATGTTGCTGTTTCTACGTGCTCAGATGAAACTGAAGGTGCCCATAATTAATTGGCAACTCGTATTGGAAATACTCGATCACTGCTTGCTTGTTTTGCTGATATGGTGGCTGATGCTGGTGCTAATAATGATGTTCTTGGTGCTAATGTTACAGTTAAAACTGGTTGTTTTGTTGATATTAATGGTAATGCGATCATATCTGCTGCCTCTGCTAGTTATTGTGGTACTTCAGTAAATACCAATGGTCACTCAGTAATATTATTGGAACTATGACGATATGCGCCATGCATAAACTGAAATGGTTTCACCTGGGGAGCTTTTATCCATCTACCACCACTCATTACTCAATACGTACCCTCTAAGATGAATGAGAGTTCCCTAATGCTTTCATATTTTAAGCTCGTTAAACGTGATAGTGCTGAGTCCGACTTTAAGTTCGTCAACTTCAAGATTGGAGTTCCTGTTGAACATAAAGATGCCATGTACGAGTCGAATATTTAAGTTGTTGGTGTGAGATTCCAATCACTTAAACTAAGGAGATCTTACGTGATTAAACACACACTAAATGATGCCTACAGTCCATCAGCCACAATCACCAATAAGACATCTAACTCACCGTCTTCACTTAGACTCTAACCACAAGGCTAGTGGATTGAGATCTAAGGTGTATGATACCTTCATCTACTCTTCTCATCACATATATAGTACGACATTATAGTCATAACCGAAGCCTGGCTCTATGCTGATGTTCTTTCATCGGAGATATTTGATAGCAGACTGTTCACCGTTTTCCGTTTAGACCGATGTATAACAGCCAAAGAACGTGGTTTAGGGAGTAATAATTGCCACCCGATGCTCTCTTTTATTTTAGCAATTACCAATACCAATTAGTGGTGTTGACCAATTATGCGTGCAGATAAATGTAAATTTTGATTCTCAACTTATTTAAATTGTAAGCTATATTCCATCTAATATTGTTGCAGACATTTATAGTAAACATATAATGAATATTGACCACATATCTAAAATTTGTAATAAGGCATCTCAGTTCCTTTGTGTTAGGTGATTTCGACTTATCTGAAGTGAAATGTTCTCGGTCAGTTGAAGACTGAAGACAAAATGTTAATTCCTTTTAATTTTTTTTAACTTTGTATTTATTAAAACTAAGGGGGGTGGTGCTATTTGCCCCTTTAGTAGGCAGTGGCAGTGTCGTATACAGGAGATACAAATTAATTTCAATTTTATACAGTCAGTTACGAAAGTCTACATACAGCGCTGAAAAGTGCTAAATTTGAATTGAATTTTTTGTTTTTTTCTTGTTTTCTTTGAATTATTTGAGGATATGATTTGTTTTTGTTTTGAATCATGTTTTTAAACAATAATAATGTTATCTAATAAAAAACGAAATTGAATTTTTTTCTATAAATGAGGATTTAGCACTTTATATATAATATAATAGATTGTATTATCAATTCGTAAGTATAAAATCGTTTGATAAAATAATTAGACCAGTTAAACCTTCTGTTTTTTTCACAAAAACACTCAAAAAGAAACTTGTAGGTCAACATAATAATTACAGTGGACTATTTAAACTGATATCGTGCTTACAATACAAGAGTTTCTACTAACTTAAAATCATTTTTGTCATCATTAACATTCTATCGCTAAGTGTAACGGAATAACTGATAACGTGAAGAGAATATAGGTTTTTTGTTAGTGCAAAATGCAAGTACACTTGTAAGCTGTGTATTTTTCAGTATTTCAAACGGTACTATACTCCTTGATTTTTTTATTTTGTTTTTACATAATAACATAAAAAGGTGCGTGCATAATATGTAAGTGCAATAACTTTACAGAACATTTTTTTGAAAATCAATAACTTAAATTTATGCAACAAAGTGCACCATAAATCCATTTAAATTTTTTCCTAACTTTGAATTTTAATTAGGTACTCTTCACCTGAACATTATTAGACAAAAAAAAATAATTTCATATATTCAGGTAATAACAATTAATTTTTAATTTAAATTGTCAAAACCAGAACAAATTTATTTCAAATAAACTAACCGCTTTCACTTTGGGGTCACAATTGCCGACATAATTCGATTTTTTGACATATGCTCAGAACGAAACGAAAATTATTGCCCGGAATATAGTACCTTATATATATGTACCTTGGTAATATATAGCATGATTTGACAGCTGTCATATTGTTGTCAATAGCTGTGGCAGTGTTAACATAATACATATTTTTTATATAGTGTGAACATATTAAAATTTTTTATGTATTATAAGCTTTTTTTTTAATTCTCTCTTCTTTCACATGTCTTTATTTTGCTCATGATTAGAATTTCAGTCGTACACAGTCCTTTATGTTCGATGCTTTTAATTGATATTTTGACTATTTTCTTAGACATTGTTCCTCACCTCTTCTATGGTTGTGATTTTATGAAAGTTAAAATTATTGCAAAAATTACGAATCAAATATGTACATAAGTGAATGTTACAGGAACCTGGGACCTGTAATGGAGAAATTTACATATTAGAAAAAGTAAACAAAGGGAGTTTCATTAAAGGTGATTACTTGGATGTTATAAAATAGCCAATCAATAACCTCCATATAAACTTCCCATATTGTTGAATAATTAGTAAGCCTATGTAGTTGAGGGTTTGGTCGACGTTTCTGACATTCCTGGCGAACATATGTCACAAATGTCAATTTATACCTCATGGTTTAAATTGAGACCGCTATTTCCTTTTCTTTGTTCAACGTCGAACGTCAAACGGTATATTTTTTTTTACATTGTAAATTTATCATAATTTTTTATTTTTTTTTTGTTGCGCCTGGAGGTGAGGAATCTTCAAAAGATACCAATGGTACGTACCATTGGTGATACCCGATTCATATCACCTATGAATATCACAAAGCACCTACTAATACCGTCATTAAATGCGGTTTTTCCTTACGGCGCTAGATCGAATGGTCTTGTTCTTTGTAGTCGGCGCTCGATGTTTGTCACGTCCATAGTATTATTGCAATGAGCATAAAGACGAGTACGAAGTTTGCGAGCAAAGTTCATTAATTCGTCATTCACAGTAGCAATTCCTAGATCTCTGTGAATATCACTATTCCTTATATACCATGGAGCATTCACGATTGCTCGTAGGGCTTTGTTTTGGAATGTTTGCAATATAGCCATATTGCTTGGTTTCGTACAACCCCAAAGTTGTATTCCATATGTCCAAGACGGTTTTAGCACTTGCTTATACAGAAGCAGTTTGTTATATACGCTTAGCTTCGAGTATCTTCCGAGTAGCCAATGCATTTCTCTTAGTCTGATTTCTAGCTCGTCGCGCTTTTTTTTAACGTGTAACTTCCACTTAAGTTTTGCGTCTAGGGTCATTCCTAGATATTTTGCCTCATTTGCGTATGGTATTTGTACCGAGTTAATGGAAATAGGTAAGTGGTTTACCTTTTTGTACGTAAAATTGACATGTGTTGACTTGGTCTCGTTAAGGACGATTCGCCAGGTCTTTGTCCATTCGCATACTTTGTTTAGAGCCCGTTGTAGTTTACCCATTGATGCTTCGACTGACTCGTCCGTTGCGAGGATAGCCGTATCATCTGCGAACGTTGCTACGACGGTCCCTTCATCTTTTGGCATATCTCTTGTGTAGAGCAGGAACAGCATTGGACCGAGTACACTTCCTTGCGGAACGCCGGCATGGATTTCCTTGAATTGTGAGTATTCGGTCCCGTGTCTAACACGAAAGAGCCTGTTTTCAAGGTAAGATCCCAGTATTCTACACAATTTTTTCGGTAGAATTAGTCCTAGCTTATGCCTTAGACCTTCGTGCCATACCTTATCGAAGGCTTGCGATACGTCGAGGAAAGCGCTAGAACATATCTTTTTCGCTTCTAGAGCTTCTTCAATTTCATTCGTTATACGATACACCTGATCGATTGTGGAATGTTTGACCCGAAAGCCGAACTGATGATCCGGGATCAAGTGTCTTTCTTCAATTACTGGTTGTAATCGTTTAATCAAAAGTTTCTCGAAGACCTTAGATGTTATCGGCAGAAGCGAAATGGGTCTATATGATTTCTTATCGTTTGCACATTTCCCCGGTTTCTGAACCATAATGACTTCGGCGACTTTCCATTGCCTTGGAACATATAAAAGTCTCAAAGAAGCGTTTATAATGTAGAGCAGCTTAACTAATGCCTTTGTTGGTAGCTCCTTCAAAATTTCGCCAGTGATTAAATCATATCCTGGAGCCTTGTTATTTTTCAACCTTCCTATTGTCATTCGAAGTTCGGACAAGGATACGGTTTTTACTTTAAAGTTGTCGGGTGCCGTGTTAACATTCGGGTCTTCGATCAATGGTTGTCCATCGAACGGCTTGAACGTTTCTTCTAAATGCTCGGCAAATAATTCCGCTTTCTCCTTGTCTTCTTTTGCCCATTCGCCGTTAACTTTCCTTATTGGTGGCGAGTGCATTACGGGTTTCCTTACGGACTTCAAAGCTTTCCATAGTGAATAGTTTGAGCTCTTTTCAGCAGTCAAGCCCTCGAGGTAAATAGAAGTCTCGCGATTTCTTAAATCATGCAGCACATTTTTCAATTTGTTGCAAAGATAGTTCAGATAAGTTTTATCTGGGGGCGCGCGGGATTGTTGCCATCTCTTGCGCGCTCTCCTCTTTTCTCGTATGAGGTCTTCAATTTCGGGTTGGAATTTAACTTTATTGTTCCGTGTTACTGTCTTCCGGAGAGGAGTGTTTTTCCACGCTGCACTCTGAATGGCTTCCACAAGTTTGTCAATTTCGTCTTCTATTTCGATCGGTGTCTTTAGCGGCACATTTAAAGCAACATTTTCCGTGCAGTCTTTTCTAAAGGCGTCCCAGTTAGTTTTGTTACTAGTTAACCTGGGCGGTCCTTCTTTCGTATCTAGATTTCCACCTATTTTTAAAGTGACTGCTGAGTGATCTGAGCATAGATCATAGCATTCTTCGACTTCCGTCAGATCTTTAGCTAGCCCTTTTGCGATAAAGAAGTCGACGAGGTCAGGGATTTTATTTTTGTCAGTTGGCCAATACGTTGGCTTTCCCTTCGAAAAAAATTTCACACCACGCTTCATGCTGACTTTGTACAATAGCCTGCCTTTCGTTGAATTACATCTTGAACCCCAGAAGGTGTGTTTCGCGTTAAAGTCACCACCGATGATAAAATTAGGCCCGAGTGATTCAAAGAGGCGAACGAGGTCGTCGTCTACTAGCCTATATCCCGGAGGAAAGTAACTAGATCCAATGTGGTAGTCTAAGTGGTTTATTTTTAAGGAGACTGAACTTATTTGCATAGAGTCGAGTTCTATTTTCATGTCTTCGGAGTGCTTGATGCAGTCTTTGATGTAAAGAGAAGATCCGCCTCTCGCATTTTCCGAAGGATGATGTGCGTGATAATCACTGTATCCTTTTATTTTGGGTCCAGGTCCCTTTTTTAGGTGGGTTTCTGATATCAGGCATATATCAATACTGTTTTTCCGTAGAACTTCTAGTTCGTCGATTTTTTTCAGAAGGCCGTTTGCGTTCCATGTTAGTATCTTGAGCAACTGTTTTATATTCATGTTTTGTCGTTTGTCTTGCGAGGTTTGGTCTCGAGCTTGCTCAATTTGTCAAATATGACTTGATTAATCTTAGTTTGCTCCTCAAGTTTTTCCAATATCACGGATAATAGTTGACATACCGGATCTATTGTGGCTGATCTTGAATTGGGTTCGTGTGACGCGACTTGCGCGTACGATCTCGCGCCAACTAGTGGCGGTTTTTCCATTGTACTTTGACCAGCACCACTTTCTTTGGCAATTTTTATATTGTCCTTTATCGGTCTCGTCTTTTTGACTGGCTTAACAACCTTAGGCTTATCGGTTTTGGGATATTTTAGGCTAGTATTCGGGTGTACCGGTTTCCTGAGAGTATCGCGTCTTTTTTGAAGTTCTTTGGCGACTTCACAACCTCGATAATTCGCTGGGTGGTTTCTCTTGCAATTGGCGCAAACCGCTGGGACCTGTTTATTTTCTTTGCACTCTCCCGAGAGATGTGTACCAGCACATTTTACGCACCGTGGTTCTTTCTGGCAGTATGCCTGCGTGTGGTTAAAACCTTGGCATCGTTTGCACTGAGGTATCGTTCTCTTGCCTTTACGCATGGGCTCGATTTTAACCCTTATATTTAAGATCGCTTTGATTTTGAAAATGTCGTCCACATTCTCGGTTTTATCAAAGGTAAGCATAAAGAGTGGGAGACCGCGTTTGACTACGGTATCTTTGTCCCCTTCTGTAAGTTGCTTTTCCTTCTTAAGAATATTCACGGCGTCAAGAATTTTGAGCCCTTGGGTTTGCACGTCTTCGATAATGTCTTCTTTTGAGCATGTCGGGTGGAGTCCCCTAACAAAAACTCTCAGCGGTTTTTCATACTTGTTTTCATATGTGTACCATTGGATATTCTCCGTGTTTAATTTTTGAGACAGTGCTCGGTAGGTATCGGCGTCATCTACATTGATTTTCCACTCGTTGTTTCGGCGTGAGGTTATATTATGCTTTGTCCTCAGCGTATTTACAAGAAGATTACTAAGTTTTCCGTAGTCCGCTATCCCGACGACATTTATTGCGGGTGCTTTGATATAGCGGGGTTATCATTCTTTTGTGAGACTTCGGGTGAAGTAACGGCCTTACGCTTTTTGCTAGGCCTTTCTTTATTTTGGGTCCAGGTCCCTTTTTTAGGTGGGTTTCTGATATCAGGCATATATCAATACTGTTTTTCCGTAGAAATACTTCTAGTTCGTCGATTTTTTTCAGAAGGCCGTTTGCGTTCCATGTTAGTATCTTGAGCAACTGTTTTATATTCATGTTTTGTCGTTTGTCTTGCGAGGTTTGGTCTCGAGCTTGCTCAATTTGTCAAATATGACTTGATTAATCTTAGTTTGCTCCTCAAGTTTTTCCAATATCACGGATAATAGTTGACATACCGGATCTATTGTGGCTGATCTTGAATTGGGTTCGTGTGACGCGACTTGCGCGTACGATCTCGCGCCAACCAGTGGCGGTTTTTCCATTGTACTTTGACCAGCACCACTTTCTTTGGCAATTTTTATATTGTCCTTTATCGGTCTCGTCTTTTTGACTGGCTTAACAACCTTAGGCTTATCGGTTTTGGGATATTTTAGGCTAGTATTCGGGTGTACCGGTTTCCTGAGAGTATCGCGTCTTTTTTGAAGTTCTTTGGCGACTTCACAACCTCGATAATTCGCTGGGTGGTTTCTCTTGCAATTGGCGCAAACCGCTGGGACCTGTTTATTTTCTTTGCACTCTCCCGAGAGATGTGTACCAGCACATTTTACGCACCGTGGTTCTTTCTGGCAGTATGCCTGCGTGTGGTTAAAACCTTGGCATCGTTTGCACTGAGGTATCGTTCTCTTGCCTTTACGCATGGGCTCGATTTTAACCCTTATATTTAAGATCGCTTTGATTTTGAAAATGTCGTCCACATTCTCGGTTTTATCAAAGGTAAGCATAAAGAGTGGGAGACCGCGTTTGACTACGGTATCTTTGTCCCCTTCTGTAAGTTGCTTTTCCTTCTTAAGAATATTCACGGCGTCAAGAATTTTGAGCCCTTGGGTTTGCACGTCTTCGATAATGTCTTCTTTTGAGCATGTCGGGTGGAGTCCCCTAACAAAAACTCTCAGCGGTTTTTCATACTTGTTTTCATATGTGTACCATTGGATATTCTCCGTGTTTAATTTTTGAGACAATGCTCGGTAGGTATCGGCGTCATCTACATTGATTTTCCACTCGTTGTTTCGGCGTGAGGTTATATTATGCTTTGTCCTCAGCGTATTTACAAGAAGATTACGAAGTTTTCCGTAGTCCGCTATTCCGACGACATTTATTGCGGGTGCTTTGATGTAGCGGGGTTATCATTCTTTTGTGAGACTTCGGGTGAAGTAACGGCCTTACGCTTTTTGCTAGGCCTTTCTTTAGAGCCCGGATTGGTTTCGCGGGCAAGTTCTTCCTCGTCCGTAAAATATTGAATTGCTGGACAGTTTGGCGTTGTCTCGGAATCTTTCGGTACACGAGAGTTCTTGAGTTTCTCGTTTTCTTTTCGCAGAGAAACAACTTCCTTTTTCAGCTCTTGGAAGAGTCGCTCCATTTCATCGATTTTAGCACGCAGCTCGTTGTTCTCTTTAACGTAGCATTTCGTTATCACTGAGTCCTGATTAACCGGCGGACTTCTTTTCCCGGAGACATTCGATCTAGGTGGTGGAGATCGACATATCTTTGTCCTTATTTCAAAGGGATTTTTGTGCAATAAAAGGCTCTCCCCAGAATCCATAGAGCCTACCTCCGAAGAGGGTGGATTTTCCAGCATAGCTGGGCTGCCACCTGGGTTTATCATAATGAATTTCATTATAATATAAAAAATAAACTTCTTCTTCTTCTGAACTCAACTTAAAAGATGTTCATTTTCGGCTAACGAGTCACGGCGCTCATCGACATCTTTATTTTCTTTTACGAAACGCAAGCCCGTCGCAGCCAGCAAAATATTTTAGTTTCCTTTGATGAATCCATGACATTCAGAGCTAGCTGCTCACCCTGCTCTGCCAACTACGTCAAGAATCTCAATGCTTCAAGGTTCGTGGAACGTAAGCCGAGAGCTGTCAAAGCCAAATAAGAGACAATCGAAGCCAAACGGTCGACTTGATCATCGAGCAAGAAGTAAAGAACGAAAGGATCCTCGGGAAGTGTTGGGACAGCACAGAAGACGTCTTCGTATTTCGTCTCAACTTCACGCGTGTCAGTCAAGATATCTTGGTAAATGACAAGTGCCCGACGAAGAGAGAATTCTTGGGAATTGCAATGTCAATCTTCGATCCCTTCGGGATGATAGCAAACTTCGTTCTCCCTATAAAGCTGCTGCTGCGGTCGATCTGGCATTTTGGGGTTGAATGGAATGAGTCCATCCCTAACGAATGTTTTATGCGGTGGAAGCAGTGGAAATCGGAGCTACCGAATGTGATGCTATTGAAGATTCCAAGGTATCACAGTCGTCACTTAGCCGGAGCTAGGGAAATAAGCCTACAAACCTTCGTCGACGCCAGCAAGGACGCCTTCAGTGCCGCCACGTATCTTCGAATTGTATACGAGGCAGAAGTCCACGTCTGGTTTATGTGCGGTAAAACCAGGGGTAGCCCGAAGAAACTTATTTCCATACCCCGACTTGAGCTATCAGCTGCTGTTTTGGGGATAAGGCTGCATACTTCCATCGTTCACTACCACGACTTGCGATTCGTCAACAAAATATTTTGGAGCAACTCGAAAACGGTCCTTCACTGGCTCCGGTTAGACCCACGCCGTCACAGGGAATTTGTAGCCTTTGAAACGCCGAGATACTGGACGGAAGCCGGGTGAGCCAGATGAGATGGATCCCGTCTAAATTAAATCCAGCTGATGAAGCGACTCGAGCTTACTATCCAACGTAGTTTCAGGCTGGATAGATGGACCACCTTTCCTAAAGCAAGAAGGGTGAACTGTTGCAGCCGAGTTCAACAATGCTGAGCATCTGTCGCTAAGTACAAGGGGAAGCCTTTGTCGACGACGACGTCGCCAAACTGCAGCTAAATTTGCCGATCAGTTGGGGCAGCAAAATTCTTAGTCTTGTGACCTATCTCGATGAAGCCGGGCTCCTACGTGTTAAAGGACGACTTGACGCTGCCACAACAGTACCATTCGACACCCGACGCCCCATCATCCTGCCTACAGGGAGGTTGCAGGGAGGCAGCATGCCCCCCATATATATTCCACTGTTTATGCATATAAATGACATAAAGCTAAATTTGCCTAATGTAGCTTTGCCATGTATGTACTTAATTTTTCCATGCTCTTCTGGGTATTTGAATTCTCTAAGCTTATTTAAAAACAAATATGTTAAGTGGGACATAAGACCCAACATTTTGTGATGGGACTTAAGGCCCGATGCGGTGGGACATAAGTCCCTAATTCGATTTGGGACTTATGTCCCAATGGAGTGGGACATAAGTCCCGAAAAAAAAGTTTAGGACTTATGTCCCTGTGCCGCCAGGGACGCCGACCAAGCCGCCAAAAGGCATATTTTTTTTACATTGTTAATTTATCATAATGAATTTCATTATATGTAATATAGAAAATAAACTTCTTCTTCTGAACTCAATTCGAAAGATGTTCATTTTCGGATAACGAGTCACGGCGCTCATCGACATCAAGTGCTCGACCACCAACAACAGTGTGCTCCTAAAACCCATAAGGTGCCAATTTGTGATGTTTTTTTTTATTAATTGTGAAGTGCCGAATTATTTTTTTTTATCAGAGTTTTAATTTAGTTTTGAGTTTTCGTTTTAAATTTAGAGTTTTAGTTGTTGTTTTTTTTTTTTTTTGTAATCTCAAAAAGTAATTCTAGTTTTTTTACACGCTACTGGCTACATACTGTAGCACGTAAGGAATGCATGTAACATCCATGTTACTAACCTACACTGAATATAACCTTTCTTCTTCATTGCAGCACAAATGACCTGGCTGTAACACTGCTCAAATCAGCGGACAACAACATCTGGCTGGCTTCAGGTTACCTACCCTACGAAGACCCCGAATCCGCCCCATTAAAGGAGGTTAAAGTAGTGGTAGAGGAAGCAAGAGGAAAAAGAGAAGGAATCGTGCTAGGGTGCGGAACTAATACGCACCATGGAATATGATTCAGCACCGACACCGAGGTGAGTCACTCTTTGAGTAGTTAGTAGACACCGACCTAGTAGTTTACAATAAAGGAAATAGTCCAACCTTCATTAAAAAAAACCGACTGGAGGTATTAAATGTCACCTTCGCTTCTCTGAATATATACAACGCGATCTCTAGGTGGACTGTATCCAACAGTCACAGCATAATTAAATGGGGTAGTAACAACAGAGTGGAATTTAATGCTTCAAAAACGCAATACTGTCAGCCGTCGCTTAAGCGTAACCTAAACCTAAACTTTGTCGTTATCAATGAATGGCACTTGCATCGTCGAAACCGAAAAACTTTCCATTCTCGGTATGTGTGTTAACAACCATCTGCGTTGGAATGACCACATATTCGAATTTGCCAGGGATGCTGCGAAATGTGCAGGATTCCTCAAACGATGCAAGAAGTTCTTAACCCCCTCTGATCTGGCTACAATATATAAGGCATACATCCGCCCAAGCTGGAGTACAATACTCATGCCTAGTCATGTGCTCCTAAGACCTCTTTGCACCTGTTGGATAGAATTTAAAATCTCCCGTTGAAACTAATAGGGAACAGAAGTATAGCGGAGTCTATTGACTCGCTCCAACATCGCAGAAATGCCTCTTGCCTTTTCTCATTCTATTGCTTTTTTCACAAACAGTTCTCCAGCGAAATAGCCAGTTGCATTCCTCCCCTTCCACAATTTTCTCGCAATACCCGTCCCGCTTTGAATGCTCATCAGTATACCCTCAAGCCTATCTTCGGCCGTACCGTATAGAGATTCAACACGAATGTTGAAGCTGTACCAAGCTCTATTTTTCCTTCACATTATAATCCTCAAACATTTAAAACAAACATTCATCGGTATCTCCTATTTTCTCTTCCTAATTTCCCTAACGCCCGCACTGTGTCCTTAATGTTAAAAAGGGTAGTAATAAATCCTTGAGCGCGAGTGAATTATAAAAAATCGTTATCTGGAATATGAAGTAGAAACAAGCGGCAACTCTCACTGGCTAAAACATAACAACATTTTTTTAGCTAAACTATCGAATAGTATGCACACGATACCAACCACACAATTGGAACTAGATAAGCTGGACATTGTGTTAACATCCGCCCAAAACTCAGCATTAAATGAGTCTTGTCCTATTAGGACAAGGAAGTTAGGCAATCGTGCGCCGTGGTGGAATGCAGAACTCAGAAACCTTCGTAGCACAAGCAGGAAAAAGTTTAACAAAGCCAAATAAAAAGGTTCCCAACGAACTGGGATATCTACAAACAAAGCATGAAGAAGTTCGGAAAACCCAACGTACATCCTGGCATAGTTTTGCCAGAGTATTGACAAAACGTCTCAATCCTCCAGACTACCCAAAGTCCTCTCCAAAACGCCAAACGTGCCGAGTGTCCTCATGAACACAAATGGATCATAGGCGGAATATGATGAAACATCGCTCACCCAGCTTATACACACTCACTTCCTCGGATGTACGCATATCGCTAGCAATGCTACCTCCTGAACTCATCAGTGAAGATAAACTGAAATGGGCGGTGACCAGTTTCGAGCCTTTTAAGCCTCCGGGGCCGGACGGCATTTTCCCGGCACAAATTCAGGCGGCCTTCAAAATAATAGCTAATACCATATCATGTATCCTGAAGGGTTGCCTGGAGCTACGAACAATGTCGGCCGCCTGGACCGGACGAAAAGTGGTATTTATACCCAAAGCAGGCAAAACATCGTATACCCCTCCGAAAGACCTTAGGCCAATCTGCCTAATGTCCTTTCTTCTCAAGATTTTGGGAAGAATTCTAAATCTCTACATACCGACGAACTCGCCAAGCATGGCATAACTCTGCCGATTCTACCGGAGAAGGAGAATCTCTACATGCCTCTCGCTACTTGGGTTTTTTTTTTTGCTAAACCTAAACGTATGTAAATGAAATCTATGAACAATTATTTTTTCAAATGATAATTCTTAACCGAGATTCATAATAATCATAATAATTTAAATTACGAGGCTTTTAAAACCAAACGTCAGATTTGATGGATTCGCTCTTTTCGGAAGTGACCAAAAGTGAACGAAAACTTGACGAATCTGAGCAAGAAGCTATTATGGCAGCAGAATATAAATTCCATGTATTCGCACAGTTACGTACGACCGCGTCCGAACCCATTCGATAATTCTGGTTGAGCCTTTTAGCCTTCTTTTCACAATTTAACAATAATTTCCCGTTCACAAATTTCTTTTCCTTTAAAAAAAAAAACCATTTTCGACCACAAAAGAGCAAGAAATGATTAAATGAAATTCACAACGTGCTACCGATCTTTGTGAAAAAGTTTATCTACTGGTCTTTGCAGGAATGTATTCAACAGGAAGCATAAGATCTGGCGCCGTGAATACATGTACGCAGACTTTTTCTATGCATTTGTCCTCACATATTTGCTTTATCTGTATAGATTTTCTGTACCGTTATGTTTCGATTTCAAATTTGGTGCCAGGTAGTTCTTCATGGTCAGAACATGATGTCTGAACAGTATGGGTTTCTTTTGATAGTTTAAAATATACAGAAAAAGCTACAATCCATCTGGAACGGATCGTGTGATACCCTATCCTCCTTTCTATAAAGTGGGAGTGGCCATATTGAATTTCATACTGAAATATGACTATAACGTCAAACGTTTAAGGATGTTACACTTAAAATTTCATCAAAATCGTTTTTTTATGAAAACACCCCAAAAAGTGGGCGTGGCCAAAAGTGTTGTATGGGTGAATTGTAGGGAATCTAAATGCCTAAACATTTGGTTCATTAAAAGCCTATTCGGCAAAAATTTTAAAAGAAATGTAAAATGGCCTTCTAAACACGAAGAAACTATTATTAACAAAGTTATTATTAATTAAAATTCTCACAAGACGTCTAAATGCGTTCCATTTTCAAGGTAATATTCACAGATAAATAGCAATTTCTCTTTAATTTCCATTATCTAAGATTGTATTCTTTGTTTAAAAAGTGTAAAATATTATAAAAAAAACTAGTAGAAATAAACAAATAAAGATAATACAAAACACAAGAGATAATTTTCAAAAATGACAAGTGTATTACGAATACACTTGCCGAGAAATAGGCAATACGAAATAATATGTGATGTGATGACAGATTATACTCGTATGTGCCTAAAAATAGGCGATGCAAATGTGCAAATGTTGGTGGCATAGAATTAAGTCAAGGAAGTGGAAATTAAAGGGAAAATGGTATTTACATATCTGTGAATAATATCTTATAAATGCGTTCCGTTTAGACGTCTTTTGGGAACTTTAATTGTTAATAGCCATGCATGGAAATGTCATTTTCCTACAACCTCTACGCAAAAAGTGTCGAGAACATAACTGTAAGTAGATATACTCTGGTCAATGCATGCGGCATTTTAGTCCGCGATCATCTGTGTGGCATTAGTCGTTTTTCTTTTTTAAGTCAGAGCTGAGCCTGAGTTGTCGAAAAAAAATGTTAGTGTTTCTTTTTTAGTTCAGAGCTCTCAGAGCACTCAATTCATGTTTCTTTTTTTGTTCAGAGCGAGCTCTATCAGCTCAGCATGAATTATAGGAAGGTTAACAGGGGGTAAAGCAATGAGAAAACAATTGAAATGGAGTTCGAGCAGTTAATAATTAAATAAATGCTTTATTTGTGTATAAACGCTATTTCAGTGTTTAAGAAGACAAAAAGCATGAATCTTCGATTAATTTTGCAGTCATATGACAGGTACTGCTCAATTGTGTTTCTTAAATTAATCAGCTATTAGTACAAGCAGACGTGGCTGTTTTTCTAGCCCTAAATATCTCCACCATCAAAATGTATTTTTTTATTTCTCATTTTAGAAAAAATTTATTTTTCCTTTTAGGATATTGTTAGCTTACTTGTGTGCTCCCGAGTCAACAGTGTCAGTGTATTGCACTTTGCTTAGGGGTGAGTAGGGGTGAGACAAATATATGTATTAGTATTCATCAAAATATTACTAATATTTGTACATATTACACCCAAATCACAAAGTTGCGTGCCTGTCCGTCCGTTGACAGATTTTGTAGAAACAATGGGCTCTTATAGGATAACACAAAATGTGACCTCAGCATTATATCGTAAATATCGTAAACGCTACTACGACATCCAAGTAGATCTACTTCTACTTTTGCGTCCGTTTGACAACTATCGGCTATCAGCAGTTTTATGAATTGTTCGATTTTCATCGACAGGTTAAATTCTTGTTTCGCGTATTTACTCCGAATTATTAACTTTTTAATACAAATTAATCGTGTTAGATTATGTAAATATTATTTTTTTAATTATTAGCGAAAAAAGATTTAGATTTACGTAGGTTGTCCCCACCGGGACTTAGGATTTATATTGACGTTTGCTGTGAAGAAGATAGTCACAGTTGGTAAAATTTTTATAATTTTTGGAAGTGAATACAAATTGTACTGCTGTCTATAATTAATTAAAGATCAGAATTATTAAAATGATTACCAAAAAAAATTTAAACCCGAATTGCTCAATGCACTTTGGATTTTTTTTTTCTGACGTTTTAAATTTTGTTTTTTATTTTTATCTTTGTCAGCAAACGAAAATGGGCAAGAGTACGATAACTTTGGCGCCAAAAATTGATAACGGTTTTTGTAGAGGGGTCAAAAACAAGCATTTTTTACTACAGGATGAGGGGTCTATCTCGCCCCGTTTAGGAGGTAGGGGGAATATTAGAAAAAAATTACTTCAAACGAAAAAAGAAATATTAAAAAACAACTGCAACACTTGCAATGAAGTACTATACCGGTTTTGAAAGTCAGTAACCTGTTCTTTAATCCTAAATTTAAAGTAAATTATTTATATGAATAGTTTTTGAAAAATTCGCATGCAAACTCAAAATTTTGAGAAAAAAATTAAAAAAAAAAATTTAGACCAATTTTTTTCAAAATTGTGAAATGAAATACTAAATTGGCTTTTTGTGGTCAATGCTTATATCAATTCTGAATCGCACACAAAAAACCGAATGGTTTTATGTCTTCTAGTTTTTGAAAAATTGAAAATTACTATTTTTGTTTTGTTTTTTTGACGGTGCCGTGAATTTCAAAATTCGGCTTTATTTCACATTATGAAGGCGAAATTGAAGTGGCTGACAAAACAATTGCCAACAATCTTCGTTTTTTATATTTTTTTTCTTTTCCGTTTGCTGAAAAAATTTATTTATGTGTAATTAGAATATTTCTTTTAAAAATATTAGCTCTTTGTCCGATTTAAAATGAAAATGAAATCGAAAAATTATGGCATCTACAACTGACAATATAAATGAAAACCAAAATAAACCAAAGTTCACGCTATAGGTTTGTTCGGTTTGACAACCTTTCACGGACGGATGAACTCAAAGAGATTTCAAAGAGATTTCGCCGAAATCACGAGATTTCGAAAACACGATAATGTATGGCGAAGCCTCGGGGGTTTGGAGAGATTTGACGAAACTTCGCGATTTCGTGTGGTGGGAACATGGTATTACAGTTACTTAACTTACTTAACGTGCTCCCGACCCGTGAAGAGTCTCTGCCTGAGCCACTGCAGCCTTCCACTCTCTTCGATCACGAGCACGCTGCTTCCAGCTGTCTAGACCAAGCGCTCTGGCATCCGCGATAGCTTGATCCTTGAAACGGAGGTTCGGTCTTCCATGTCATCTCGAACCAGGGGGCTGTGATTCGAAGATCATCTTGCTGGAGCATTATTGTCTATTCGCTCGATGTGGCCGAGTCAGTGTAGTCGTTTTGGCTTTTTGGACTGCATCCACATCTTGGTACAGCTCATAGATTCGCGGCTGTATCTTGATTACAGTACGAATCTAAATTGAATGATCTAATACATATGTTCGTATGTACATAAACTTGTAAGTATTCGGTTTGCGCATGAATGACATAAAAACGTAAAGATAGATTGATTTGGAGTGAGAGAGAGTGTATTTCATGGCCCTCTAGTACTTCGCAAGCTAAAAAGTAATGGTGTTTAGTGAACGATTTGTTAAGTTAGCCCTAGTTTCCAAGGGATAATTCTAAATTATAACTAATAATTTTACGTATTTTCTTTCAATTGTGTAATGGATATTTTGATTTCGTAGTTTATACCTATATATCACCCACCGCTACAACAGGGGCACAAAGCTAAATTACTAGATACTACATACATATGTCCTGCACACTAGTATTGACAACAAAAAAAATATTTCTAATACATACATAAATACTGTACTTCGCACCGTAATATCAAAGCTTGAGAGATACTAGTATTAGTGATATTTTTGTCTCTCTTAATTAAGTAACGAATATATTCGTATAAGGTAATATCCCCAAATATCAGTATTAACCCATGCCTACTTGCCAGAACTTGTTAAATGTGTCGACCGGGTTATCAAAACAGAGTGCAAAATTTCCGAAAGGAAATTGAGATGAAAGTTGACTTTTCGATTTCCGCAAATTTGGATTTGCTATTCGAAATTACAGAGTGGAATTTTAGCGAATTCGAATGACTTGATTTTGAAGTTGCAATACAGAATTGATTGAAATGAATTGTACATCTTCTGACCGGCTGAGACACCCAGATATTTACGTAAAAGAACTAGGCAAACATAGGAAGACAAATTGACTTGAAACAGTTAGGAATATGAAAAATAATGGAGATACTTAGGTATTATTTGCCACATTTACCATACTTATGAGAAATGAAACGACGAAATCAATTATATTCTCTCAGATATAAACGTGTACATTTATATAAATTATCAGTACAAACAACCGAATCGGTCGAGCCTTGTTCTTCCTACAAAAACAAATTCTTTGTGTTTGCTAATTGCATTTCTGTTGAAGTAAATGAAAACAAAAGCAGTTGCAGATGCAAATTTAAAATGTTGAGTTGGAATTTATCAACGACAATTCGGATAAATTTAGACGTCAACAGTGAATTAGAATTCCAAACGTTGCTATGCCGTCCTTGTAATCAGTGTTTAATTGAATAGCATTGGCTCTACATTTTTTGCTGTTGGATTCAAAGTCGCTTTGTTTTTACCGTAC
The DNA here is from genome assembly GCA_905220385.1 of Xylota sylvarum. NCBI lineage: Eukaryota > Metazoa > Arthropoda > Insecta > Diptera > Syrphidae > Xylota > Xylota sylvarum. Next base: position 42,504,508 of record LR999959.1, read on the forward strand.
GGATATTTTATAAGCTAAAATTTATATTTATATTTGCCAAAACGAAAAGTTTTTGTTGAATTTGGTAGCACTGGTTGCAAAGTGATGAAATAAAAGGTGTGGCGGCGACGTTCAACTCATTCTGATTGTGACATGTGTGCTTACGAGTTGATGATTATTTTTTCGGACGAATCTTGCGCTGTGTTCAAGGCCATGAGAGAGAATATTTTTAAGTGGATCCGAATTCTCCCTCTAAGGAGAAAATAACTTGTCAAATCGACTAACCCAATTATATGTAGGAATAAATCTGGATTCAACTTGGGTTTAATGTCATATGTAAATGTATGGCACATAAGCTATCCACTGGATATCGAAATTAGCTGCTCAGTTAAATCAAGTGTTTACGAATAGTTTGCGACAAATTATATTAAATTCTTATTCACTAAAATCATCGGTAAATGGAACAAAAAAAAAATGATGCAATGTTCTTCAAAAATAGACAATTAATTTCAAAACCGTGCGGTGTTAAGAAGAAAACTATGGAATATCTGTATCTTAGCTCATTCGACACATTCGTACATTCGTGTTCCAACTAATTCCGAGTTTATCAACTTGCTTGTGATGTTCTTATCGATTCCATTCTTACATACATGTATGTCATTTCAAACCGTATATATAAAAGTCTTTATCTTCATAACAACGACTGATGCGCAGTTTTTTGACTAGGTCGCTGTCGCTGTACGGCTCGTATAGTTCGTCGTTGAATCTTCTCCTCCAAAGACCGTTAACGCAAACGGGACCGAATATTTTACAAAGAATTTTTCTCTCGAAACGACCGAGGATATCTTCGTCCGCTTTCGATAAAGTCCATGCTTCAGCGCTATAAAGGAGGACTGGGATGATCAAGGTCTTATATAGAGTCTCCTTAGTTGGTCGGGATAGGGCCTTATTACTCAATTGCCTTCTCAGCCCAAAGAGACATTGATTGGCAAGAGTTATTCTTCGTTTTATTTCTGCCGAGGTGATATTGTCAGAATTGATAGCGGAGCAAAGGTAGACAAAGTCTTTCACTACCTCAAAGTTATAGGTGTCGATTTTGACGTTCTGTTCAATCCGTCGATGCAGCATGTACATTCTGGTTGACAACATATGCTTGGTTTTGCCCTCGTTTACCGTTAAACCCATCTTGGGTTTTTTCAGGATCTGCCGAAGTGTGAAAATTTGATCGATTGTATACTTTCCTGGTCTGAAACCACACTGATAGGGGCCAATCAGGTTGTTGACGAAGGGTTTCAGACGTTCACACAATATGGCAGATTGGATCCTGTACCCGATGTTGAGGAGACTGATACCTCTGTAATTGGCTCAATTTAGGGGGTCTCCTTTCTTGTGGATAGGACAAACGGTGCTAAGATTCCATTCATCAGGCATACACTCATCTCACCAAATTTCAGAAATGAGTTGGTGTATGATCTCTACCAGGTCATTTCCAGCTACTTTGAACAGCTCGGCTGGTAAGCCCTCAGGTCCAGCAGCCTTGTTGGACTTAAGTTTGGATATTGCTATCCTTACTTCGTTTTGGTCAGGTGGGCGGAAGTTTTGGCTATCATCGTCTAGATGATTTACCTGTTAGTAAAACTTCCATACATTGTTCCTGGAGTATAATCTCTCAATATCTCCGATCGCGCGCTTCTCATGCTCCTTTTTCTTCTTTTGGAGAAGCCGATGTTTTTCCCGTCTCTTCTGCTCGTAGAGCTCACGAGCAGCTCTCGTCCTTTTGTATACGGCTTTGTATGCTTCTTGTTTAGCTGCATGTGCTTGCCGGCACTCTTCGTCAAACAATGAGTTTCTTAGTGGTGGTCGAGTGAAGCCCAGTACATCAGTTGCGGCACTTCTGATGGCTTGTTGGCAGCGATGCCACTGTCTTCGGCACTTGATTAGTTGTGGCGTTTGGGATATCCGCATTCGTACCTTGGCTGCAACAAAATAGTGATCCGGGTCGATGTTGGCTACTCGAAAGGTTCGGACAACCAGAATACTGGAGGCATGCCTTGCGTCGATCGCAATATGGTCAATTTGGTTGACTGCTTGATGATCAGAAGATCGCCATGTCCCCTTGTGGATATTGATGTGAGGAAACCGTGTGCTTGCTATAGTGACATTTCGCCCCGCCGCAAAGTCAATAAGCCTAAGTCAGACGTGGTGTCGTGTAGGCTGTACTTACCAATCGTCCTACCAAAGATGTCCTCCTTTCCTATCTTGGCGTTACAATCGTCGTAGACGATTTATGTCATATTTAGGACATTGCTCGTAAATTTGTCTAGGAGCTCGTAGAAATATTCCTTGGTGGCGTCGTCCTTGTCCTCTGTGGGGTCATGAGCGCATATTAGGCTTATGTTCGAATAAGTGCTGTTTCTCTTATCTATAGCAATCACCGTAGTATACATCACAGATTTTCATCCTCTTTTTGCTCGGGCCATCCCATCGCACTTCCTGGATGGCGGTGATATCTGCATTGTAGCAGTCTAGGGCCTCTGCTAATTCTTCGGCGGTCTGTTAAGGGTCCGAAAATTCCAGGTGCAGATCCGAATGTCGTTGTCCTTATTTCGATTGCTAGGGTCGTCAACAGTGGGATCATCCTTATCCGAGGCTTGTTGTAGTTTCGTAACTACTGGTTTTTTACGTGGTAGGGAGGTTACCCCGACGCACGTTACCCCTAAGACAAGGGCCGGTTTTTCCGGAGTAAGTACCCCGCTTCGGAGATATGAGCGCTGCCGTTGGCCCATTAAGGGTTCATCCGCCACCAACTCTATTCCAAAACCCTGACCCAGTATTGGAGATCCCTATAGACCTGGGATTCGAATATGTCCAAGCAGCTCATATAGGGATAACACTAATAGTTTGGCCTAACTGGAACTGGTAGACACCACCGTTGATTCCATCTAGGGAATTCGTCTGCCGCCGCCTGAAGCAAGAGAAAGTGCTTTAGTGAGAAGACACTCCTCCCCCTCTTTTGTTCGCTGCCACCAACAACATTCCAAAGGGGTTGGTTACCCAATCTCCCATCGAGGTGCTAGGTACTCAGCAGCCAGCATCGTGGAGGTGTAGAGTAGAAGTTGATAGTGAGAGGCTAAGGTAAGAACGCTTGTGTTCCCATATATTCCTCATCACTACCCTTTGATGGCCTACTTAATACACAATGCGTTGTATATCCACAAAGAGTCACTTCTTAGATGACACGTTAATAGGTAAGTAATATGCACTGCGACATTGTATACTATTTATGAAACACGTCAAATTTGTTCTGCCTGTTTTCTTATGGTATCAGCACTTTGGCGTGTACCGTCCAGTGTTTTGTTACTTCAAAAGAATATTGAATTAAAGTTTTCATTTAAATTTTTTATGAACTCGGTGAATGCATTTCTAAAAGAATGCATTCTTTTATAACTCTGCTATTGGTTTGGGAAATTCCATAGCTTTTGACGAGCAAGTAGCAAAAGTTTATGTTCGTAAAAAAGTGACAATAATTTGGAATTTCCTTTGCCAGAACTTGATCTTGTGGCCGCCGAATACAAAATCTGTTTCATATCAGTAATTACTTAAGAAAAGGATAAATACTTGTAGTGCTGCCTTTATGCTTATCTTATATTTTGTATTGGTTTAATCCTCAATTGCTTCTGTTAATAGGATTTAAAACGATATTTTCATGATATCGATCTTTACTTCTGCAAATAATTCAGTGGGGATACTTTTTATGCTTTGGGCGACTTTTTTGGCGACTATTTGAAATTTTGCAGCGACAACCCTGCTCTTGGGGAAGCAGAACCAGAGTATATCTACTTACAGTGAGTAGGGACACTCTCTACACATATGCATTGCTATTATTACACGGCGTCTCCGCGAGCAATTTTTCATAGCTTGCAATATGGCATTCTATGAAAATTGCTAGTGGAGACCACAAGTAGTATTCTATGAAAAATGGCTTTCTATGTATTGCTCAGCTTATGGCTTGCTATGGATAGTATTCTATGGGCTGTCATTTTTGTTTCATGTTTGTTTTTTTCCGCGATAGCTAAGTGGCGAATGGATGAAATTAATAAATTTAATAACAATTATCAAAAATTCGAGTGCTTATGGAACTTTAAAAATTTATCTGCGTTCTTTTTGCAATTTTTTCAATTCCATTATGCATCTAATGAGAAAATACATCGAAATGCTTTACTCTCCGACATTCTCACGAATGAAATAGTAAACTATGAAATGCCCACCCTAAATTTTATGGCATACTATATTTCTTTCTTTCTATAAAAATTGACAGAAGGCAAGCTATGAAATATTGCTCGTGGTGTTACAAACCAAAACCCACAACAAAAACGTACAATAAGCGAAAGCAGGTCAGAAATATTGAATTTCAACCATACGTGCGATCTCTTAAAATAAAAAGAGACTGCAATACATTTTACCAAAATCACTACGTACAACTGCCTGTATAAGATATATAAAAGTGGTTTTCCCATAATGCTTCTCTAAAGGCGGGTTGACTTGATCGTGAGTGTGGTAGTTTCTCTCTCTGTCATCGTATGAACTGGTGTGATCATGTATGCTTTTTTAAATCGGTTTCATTTATGCTTTTTGTTATTCTTTCTTTTTTTAAAAAAGGGTTAGTTACGGTTCTTTAAATTAAATGTTCCATTCCAAAACATTAAAATGAACATTTGTACTTTGCTATCACTTTATGAAATATCATACTTAGCGATTCAAAATTTTCTATTCATCATTATCTGCCTGCTAAGTTTTGTTGTAGCTGGTAACACTAATTGAGTAGTCATATTGTGGGGAGGGTTGTTTACATGAGGGTTGTTTGCACGTTTTTTAAAGGTGTGTTGACTTGAATTGTTATCAGTCGTAGCAAAGAGAGCACGCAAAGAAATAAAGGGTGTTTCGTGCATAAAATGTTTGTAAATGTTTACCGTGCGATTGGGAGGAAAAGGAAAATTCTGGAGTAAAATACTTTACTTTAGGCTATACCTAATTTGGACATTTCAGTAGTGAAACTGCGTTTTACTGCTTTGCAAGTCGCCAAAAACACAACTGTCGGCCAGAATTGGGTCAGCAACCTAATGTTTCCTCCTATAATATATATAGCATAAGTCATATGTGAAATTAAATCATTTATTAAATGTATAATAAAAATTTATGGGAAAATAATGTTTGTTTTTTTGTAACGGAACACCCTGTGCTACTTTCCGAAATATTTTTTCCAATCTTCTATCCCTCTTTCACTTCCGTCTATTTCTCGTGTCGGTGAACTTACTGATAACAATTTTTCAAAAACACGTGGAGAGTGTCCCTACTCACTGTAAGTAGATATACTCTGAGCAGAACAAGCCAGCGTACAAATTTTTTTGTGTACACATAAAACTCACCCTTGCGGAATTTGGCGGCCTCAGTTGCAAAAGTGATGAAATAAAAGATGTGGCAGCAGTAGCCAAAGTTCAACTCGTTGTGATTGTGGCATGTGTACTTACGAGTTGATGATTTTTTTTGGGACGAATCTTGCGCTGTGTTCAAGGCCATGAGAGAGAATATTCTTAAGTGGATCCGAATTCTCCGCCAAGGAGAAAATTGTTTGCTGTGGTTGTCAAAGTTGCTGTTGCTGTGTCAATTACTACGTATATATGCAGAGTCGAACCTAGGTTGAACTTGAATTGAAATTCATAAATACGCGGGTCGAGTCGAAACCGAGTCGACTGGACTCAACTCCACTATTTTTGTTGAGTTGAGTCGAATATATGTGCAACTACCTCGGTCGAGGAGTCGAACTGACAGATGACTGAAATTTCCTTTAGTGTGAACTAAGTTTTGCATGGGTTGGAAAATTGAGAGATAAATTTCCTTTTTGTTTTATTCCGAGAAATTCACCAGAATAGCTATAAATTAATTCAGCTCTACAGTATTGTTGTGTATGTCAATTGATTCATCTTATTGCACTGAATTCAATGCTGCAATTAGATATTGTCATGCTCCTTTCGTTTAATAGTTATAACACTTTCAAATTACACTTTCAAATAATAACGAATAGGAACAAAAAAAATTCCCTGGTGGTAAATTTTTGACACCAAGATGGCTGCGCCCATGGGTTCCCCATCGTTCAAAGTGTGCAAATGTGTGCGTGAGGTCCCATTTGATTTGCATTCAAGCACCTATCCACCTAAAGAGCGATGGGGAAAAACAGTTGTTTTCTGTTGCGTGATAGCTTGATTGTCGGAAGAGAGAGCCACTCTGAGATGCCTATGTGGATAAGTATATAATCTGCGATATATAGCATAGCTGTTGAAAGCATGACGAAATATCGCGTGGCTTCTGCATTATCATTTCGTAAGTATAAAATGATTTGGTAAACTAATTCTATCAGTTAAACTTAATCGTCCTTGTTGCAGGTGTAGTCAAGACGTGTTAGCAAAACCAATTGCATTCTAAAGAATAATTGAGATATTCAAATATTAATAAATATTCTCTCAATCAAAAAAAAAATAAAATAAATCATGTGTGGAATTTTTGCAATTTTTTCTAAAGATGGACGTCCCATCCCAAATAAAAAGTACCATACCCGCCCAGAGGGATTGCGACAAATTGCTACAAGACAAAGTAGAAACCAAAGGCATCGTGGCCCCGATTTTACAGGAGTAGAAGTCATCCACGAAGACGGCGTGGCCATGGTACACGAACGTCTTTGTATCGTAGGCGTTCATACTGGACATCAACCATTCAAATCGCAAGACGAATCCGTTTTCTTGGTAGCTAATGGCGAAATTTACAACTACTTGGAACAAGCAGCTGAAATTGCTAAAAAAAGAGTTGGCTACGTCCCAAAAAGCGATTGTAACGTAATCATTGAACTCTACGAAGATTATGGAGAAAAACTTTTCGAGTATATAACTGGCATGTTTGCGATTGCACTGTATGACAAGAAGACAAAAACAATTCTCTTGGCCCGTGACCCCTTCGGCATCATTCCGATGTACTATGGCGAAGATGAGGATGGAAACATATGGGTGTCCAGTGAATTGAAGTGTTTGGTCGGTGTATGTACTAAAGTAGAGAACTTCCCGCCTGGATTTATGCGAATAGGAAAGGCAGGTGCATTGAAACAGAAACGGTACTTCCAACAGAAATGGCATACAGAGATTCCCAGAGGATTGACTGACCTATCAATTCTGCGACTAAAATTGGAGTCGGCTGTTCGAACGCATTTGCATTGCGATGTACATTTTGCAGCATTGTTGTCAGGTGGTGTTGATTCAAGCCTTGTGGCATCGATTGCAACGAAAATTATGCGGGAAACTGTACCTGGCTATAGGCTGAAGACATTCTCTGTAGGACTTAAAGGGGCACCTGACTTTAAGTACAGCAAAATGGTTGCAGACTATATAAACAGCGATCACACCGAGCTGGTATTCACCGTGGAGCAAGGTTTAGATTGTATACGAGATATCATTTCCCACTTGGAGACATATGACGTGACAACAGTTCGATGTAGTATACCGATGATTCTACTAACGCGATACATTAAAAGCACTGGCATTAAGATGATACTGTCTGGAGAAGGCGCTGATGAAATGTTTGGTGGGTATCTTTATTTTTTTAACGCTCCAGACACCGAGCAGTTCCATCAAGAGTTGGTTAGTCGAGTTTCGAACTTATATCTGTCTGATTGTCTACGAGCTAATAAGGTTGCAATGGCGAAAGGTGTTGAACTTCGAGTTCCATTCCTAGATACAGATTTTGTCAATTATGTGATGTCCATAAGGCCGGAGGATAAAATTCCCGGTAAATTGAACAGTTTTGAAGGTGTCCAGTTACATCGCATTGAGAAACATATTTTGAGGAAAGCGTTTACCGGCGATTACCTCCCCGATGAGGTCCTTTGGCGTCAAAAGGAGCAGTTCTCAGACGGAGTGGGCTATGACTGGATCGACACAATTCGAACGTATGCAGGATCACAAATTAGTGATGAAGAATTCGCGACTGCTGCTGAAAGGTTCCCTATTAATTCACCGACTACTAAGGAAGCATATTATTATAGAGAGGTATTTGAAGAGCTGTTTCCTGGCAATGAAGCAGCAAAAACTGTGCAGCGTTGGGTACCACGACAAGATTGGGGATGTCCAGAGGATCCTTCTGGCAGAGCACAAGCTGTGCACAACAATAAGACTGAAATTTCGTTTACAGCGAAGCCACTCATAAATGGGGTTTAAATTTGATCTCAATACGTTAGGTACACATGTATTTGTGTATGCATATTTGTGGCAACAAGGAAAAACACCATTAGTCGTTTTTTATAAGTAGTAGTTTTTTTTGCTGGTCTAGCAACCGTAAAAGATAAAACTAAAAATTATGACATTCGAGTATGGCGCGCCTGATGGTATCGGTAACTCAATTTGGAGATAAATCTACTTATGCTGATTTTTCTTGTTGCCACAGATATGTATTTCTAATTTATTTAAAATTTTGCCCAAATAATTTATGGTAAATTTCAATATTACATACTGATCAATAAACTTCTATGTACACATGTAAATATGCAATCTTTTACTGAGGGATCTACATGAGTGTGTATGTCAACAGGTATACTATTTCTTCAGTTAAGCAGAATTTGGTATCGACGTGTCAGAAGTGCGTCTACTCGTACCACAAATGTACAAACTGAATATATTTATTTTTTTAAAGTTATTCCAGTAATTGAAGGCAAAAAACACTTATGTCGGTAAGTAGTTATAGACCCCTATTATGATTCACAACTCAACTTTAATACAACCGAACTAATTTTTGGAACACAACTATTTTCAGGTGAGCTTATGCAGCCAATGCAAGCAGAAGAAAATTTAAAACGTAATCGGTAATCATTTTAATATTAAACGAAATACGAAAATGTAAAGCACTTAAATCTTATTTTTTGACGACGACCACGACTGTAAAAATCCTTTTAACATTTTATTTTATTTGTACTTACGTAGATTTCTCCATTTATACAATAAAACCAACATTTCTCCAAAACAACCACTGTCAACTGCAAAATCTAGTTTGTGTTTTTGACAGTTTAATGTGGAGACAGACTGCTGGTATTGATACCATGGTACAGCAATACCATGTTCTATACCACGTGTCTGTCACCCACGTGTCTATACCACGTTCAAAGCTAGTAACTCGTAATATTTTGGTGGTATATCACGTTCTTACCTGCAGCGCCTTTCTCTGTTGGTGGTTCTACGCAGCTTCATATATACATACATAAGAAACCTTCTGTTTTGAAAGGCTTGCATTCTTAGGTGTGCGCTTTCGCTTTCAAACATTTGAATTTCATTAATATTCGCAGAATAACAAAAAAGTAAATGTTGTGGTATTCACTATACACAACTGAGTTGTGTATCACAATGCAACAACTAGAGACTTGCCAGATAGACAACTGGTTGTCTCAAAGTTGAGATCGATAATACCATTGTATATAAATCTAATAGTATTATCACTTGAGGAAATTTTTTCTTAGCTACCTCGTTCGACAGAGGGCGCAAAGCAAAGTGATTTCTCTTACACACAGAAAGAGAGTTTTGGGCGAACAAATGGATAAACGAGCGAACAAAAGGAAAAACGGCAAGGAATATTAAAAAAACTGACTCTTCTTGATCATGTACATACATTCAAATATGTACATGTTGGTGTGGTTTAATACCATCGTGATGCGGGAATTAGCGACGTTGCAATATTGTAGATTTCAACGTTAATGCAAATGCAAATGCAAATGCTTTTCTTCTTGTTAATACATATGTATGTGTATGTATTAATACATGTAAATATTTAATACGTATTCTAATGTTTTGTACCACAACAACAGATTTATTTTATTTAATTACAAACATTGGATTGAAAGGACAAATTGATGAAAACAACTTTTTTTCCTTTTGGAGTAAATTGCGGTTACCAATACGGATTATGCTTAATATTTTTATTGTCCCTAACTATATGTAGGTAGGTACTTAGGTATGCAGGAATATAATATGCATTTAATGCATACGTATGTATGCATGTATGTACATATGTATGTACAATTTCATAAACTATAGTTTTGCAATGACTAGATTATTGCACATGTATTTAAAAAAAGATTATTATGTACATATATTATATACATAATGTATTAACATACATATGTATGTATAATAATTGCATAAATAATAAATTTACATACATACAACTATCTATGAATATTCATTATACATTACATTACACTATATCCAGAGTTCACCAAAGCTGGGCACAGTACGCATACACATCATATGGTAGAAAACCTTACGACATTACGCCAACAACTCTATACAGAAACTAGTAGATATGGAAGAAGTAATACATTACCCCCAGGTATTCCGTCACACAAGCAAATATTGAAGGCGCACCTGTTATGCTCTTAAGGAGCCAGATTACAGGTTAAAGCTGCACATACATACATTTGTAAGAATGTGAAAGAAGAAATGATCTTTCTTACACCTAATTGCCAGTCAAACAAATTTATCTGTCTGATTTGTAATGCAATGACGGTGACCAACCCTTAAGAGGCCTCCACCCAAAAAATACGAAAAAAGCGAAAAATGAGCAATCGGTTTACAATGCCATTCAGCGAATCGGTAACCAATTTAAATGGTAGTTATCACATATTAAAGAATAGAGTTCAACCTGCAATGTGATCGACCAGATTTTTGAAAAATGTTTTTGTTGCTGTAATATTTGAAAATTCCGGACACAACTTTCGCTTTTTTGCATAAAATTGTAAATCGGTTTACACTTTTACGATAAGAAAACGTTATTGGCATAATATGATGTTGGACTCTTTGGAAAGGTAATGAATAGATCTCCAATGTGATCGAACAGAATTTTAAAATTTATCTTCTTTTCCGAGATATTAATGTTTGAAAATTGATAAAATTAGTCAAATTAAACAATGATTTTCATGTAATATTTTCAATATTTTCAAACTAAATTTTCTTTAAAATGGTAAAGGGACATTCCATGTAGCCGCTAAAGGAAAAATAAATAACCTTCGTCCCATAGTTACTGCGAACCACTGCATTATATAACTCCATTTTAAGACAAATTCCATTTTTAGCGAGTACAATTCAGTTTTTAATTCAAATTTTTGTCGCTAAAGCGTTTATTTCAGAAAAATATTAGTTTCGATTTCGAAAATATTTTATTAGGGTTTAGTTGATTGCGGAAAATATGAGTACGGTGTCGGTGTGCCATGATGTGAATGTATTTGAGGTTCCTATACTTCGTTGTTTATTGCGAAAGTATGTATTATGTGTCTACATATATTCATTGAAAATTATTTTTGAACTCTTAAAGAAATGCGTTTTTTGATATGAATATTGGATATAAATTTGATACAATATTTCTAATGAATTGATTGCAATATAAAAGTGACTTAATGTATTTATCCTTCTTTGCAAGAGTTGACAAAGTTAAAGTTAACTTGGTGAGAAGTGTGGAAGTGTTCCTTTAAAGGAAAGTGGACACAATCAGAAACGCAATACCTAATAAATACATTGATTTCTGATATTCTAAATATTAGTTAATATGTTTATGTACGTAGATTGCAAATCAGTACTAAACCCTTTCAAATAGTCTTGGCAGTCATACTCATTCTATCTGTACTGTAAGTACATAACTCCGAAACTGGTAAATAGACAGTTTCAGCATGGTCAAAGTTTGCGTACGGGGAAGTGATTTCCTTGAACCTTCGAAACAAATACTGTGTTACATGTGTACTGTATAAAAGCCCAGATAACATATGTAACATAAACTACAACGGACGTTCAACATAAATGAAGTCCGATTTGCTTCTTGAGGGTTTCAAAATTATTGTCAAAGAAAATGGACTTTAGTACCTGATATTGCTGGAGATAGCAGCTCTTACCAAAAATGGTTAAAAACAATCCATATGACTAATAGCAAAAATTGAGTGCTGCAATCAGTTGATGCTAAATTTTCGTAACAAATTGGAAGCTGTGACTATTGGCTGCAAAACAGGGCTCAGAGGTACATTGATTGCAAAATTAGAAAGGATTAGGAAGGATATCTTAAGCGCTATTGAATTCAGAAGATACGAACGTTTATTAGAAGCTGTCCATCCTGTGTAACAAGAAAGATAACAATTTAATTCCAATTATGAATTTATGAGTTCATTATTTTTACCTACTAGAAGAGTCGTTATGAATACAAGATGTCTTTTGATGGTTACTCAAACAACCTGGCTGAACATCATAACTCAATCGTTGCCAAACTTTTTGGAAGGAAACGTATCAACTCTTAGTAATGGATATTCAAACAGATAGTGTCATTTTACTTACTCGTACTCTGTACTCTTATAATACACAATTATTTCATTACAATACGTGTATGATTGGTATTGTGGAAAAAATATTTTGTGATTATTCCTGGACAACAGATGCATATAGTCCAAGGTTGCATAGAGAAAACTTTTACGACTAATTGAAAAAAAAATGACATGGTAGACAAATTAAAAGAAAATCAGTCAAATCGCCAAATTATAGAAAGACCGACTATAGGACAGTCAAACAACAGAAAGTGGATGGAAATTCGAAAAATATGTTGACTGCATCTATTTTTGGGCTACTGTGCAAATCTAAAAAGTTTGAGAGGCATGTGAAAAGGCTAGCTCATCGGACTGAAATTTTTTCGACTACCATAATTCACGGAAAGATGAACGCTGATGTTGCAAGAGTGCAGCTTCAAGATCAGCCCGGCAAAACTATTTCAAGTTGTGGTATCTTTATAGATAAGAACAGGATACTTATTTTCTGAGAGTATCTCCGGATGGTCTTATATATAATATTGTTATCGAAATACCTTACTAAAGTAGGCGTGAATGTGAATGTAAAGTGAATGAGTCTATTTTGATAACAGATTTGATGTATTTCTTACTTGTTTGAAGAACAAAAAATACGTTACAAACAGAAAACGTTACTACTGTAGTATGCTATAGTTGTTTAACGGTCGAAATGAACAGCCAAAATATGAAATTATTCATAAAATACGAAAATTAAATTTTTCATGTTTTGCTGTGAGGCAAAATTAAAATCCCATACACAATTAAAGCTCGCCCTAATACTAGCAAAGAAAGAAATTCATACATTCCTACAATACTACTTCATTCATATTGTTGCCCAGCAACGCAAATATAAACAAAAATTAAACTTAGAACTACACCCTCCTATAACCAGTCAGTTTGCCATCAAGGCAAATACTGAAAAATATATTTGAATAGAATATGTTCAAACATTTTAATTTCGAAAAAAAAATTGTCTAGTTTATATTTTAACCCATTGGTTGTTCTCTAAACTAAGTGTATGTTCGACTCTGAGTTCGAACTTTTGGGTGGAGGCCTCTTAACCGCCACAATCATGATAAAGAAAAGCATTCCTATATAAGTATGTATATGTACAAACAAAGTTGCACGCAGTCCACCTCGGCAGAAACTTCACAGAACACATAACGATCATCTAATTTTTTTTCTGTATTCTCGTTTTCCACCTTTTTTTGTGTGTTTGTTTGGTTCTCTTTTTTTCTCTTTGTTCTCTTTCTTCTCTTCTCACTTGATATCTCCGACTATAAGAGCAAATCGATAGTTGGGAGCGTATGAGAAAAAAGTTTCCTCGCTCGTTAGAGGCGCTAGTGTCGATATCCTCAAGTGATAGTACTATTAGATTTATATACAATGATAATACTAATTCTGTATTTACAACCAAACTACAACAAAGGAGCAATACACTCCACATACTATCCACGAAACGCCTTAAAGAACGACAATATGGCTGAGTTCATTTATGCAAAACACCGGGAACTTTGCAAACACTACGTTCATAATTGCATAAAAACTGTATTATCTATGCAAAAGTTTGCCAGTCAGTATGCAGTCAATGTTTTGCAAGTTTGCAAAAGATATCATTTTGTTGCAGAAATTTGCGGGTTTTTTTTTTAAGCAACTCCGCCACAATGTAAGTGAGGAAAATGAATATGATATATTCCTATTAGTTGCAAAATTAAATTAATTAATTTATGTCTTGTAGGGTAGATCCAGAGCAAGTACATTGGACGCAAGACCAGAAGAAGTTGTTAATTTTTGTCCGATTAGGAATGAAAAAATAATTTACGGGTAAAAAATTCAAAGTAGTAGTCTGGTGGTAAAGTTTTAGCGGAGATAATTAGAAGTTCTCCTATTTTTCCCTACGACAAATCGAAAAAAACAAGGAAGTTTGTTAATTTAATTATTACATATAAGCATTTGTCACTTTACTGTCAAGTGCGTTGCATGAATTTATAAACGACGATTTCACCATTAAATGGTTGCTGCAACAGTAAGTTTCGCGTTCATAAAAGTTTACCAAAACTGTTACGGCTTATTTACTGGAAACTTGTTTACTTTTATGAATTCAGCCTATACCCCCATGTTCTGCATTCTACTTTTAGTGAATTCAACCACCAAAAGTGGAATTAGGTGCTCTGCATTTCGAGTGAAATTATGAATTGTGGATTGTATGTTCGTTCGAAAGTGAATATTTTGATGTTCTACTTTCCACTCGAAACGATAACAGCAAATTCATTGAAATTGACGTTCTGCATTACGAAAAACTATTGTTTTCATGAAATTTTAATTCACTTGAGTTTTGTGTTGTGAATTGAATTCACATGCCTTTGTGATGTGAATTTGCGTGTTAGCTGTGATGATTAGCAGCATTTTTAGAAAAGTACCTAATTAAAAAAAATGGTTTTCGTTAATATTTTAAAAGAATTGATTTATTATAGGGGAAACACAAAAATTAGAGGCAGAAGAGTATTCTCTTGAATTATATAGAGGAAATTCAAGATTAAAATCAGAATCTTCCTGCAAACTCTCCAATTGGATATCTTCATGGTTTTGACCGATAATATGCAATAAAGTAGTATCCATTTTAATCAAAAAGGCTTTTTTTTTAAATTTCTAATTCACGTTTCCAAGAAAACCTAGACAACTGAAACTCTTAAATAATTTTAAATGATTATACAGCTGATTGTGACATTTCAAAAATGGACTCGAAGAATTCGAATTCACTCGGAATGCAGAACAGTGAATTTCATTTCAAGTGAAATGGAAATTCGATTTCAATCCACTTTCACTCGAAATGCAGAATAGGACAGATAGTATATAATCGGTATGTATGATAATCAGAGAACTATAGTTAGCCCTGGTTAGAAGAAAATACGAACTTAAGTAGTCACTGAAACTATAAACGAAGAGATCTAAGTGGGAGTGAAATGAAATGTTTTGGATATTATTATAAAAAAATGGTGGATAAGCAAATTTATGGGTAATTCACGAAACAGATTGTATCTGGTGTTTTATTTTTTAGAAGCTCCTTAAACACTATTTACATTTACATTTGAAATAATTATAAAATAAAGAAGTAAATGTTGTAGATGACATAATTTTGTTGTTTTTCTCTTGTTATGTAAATGGGACTCGAGTTGGCATATATTTAATGTACCTCAATATGTCCCAATAATGGAATATGCATTTTATTCTTCACAAAGCACGCTAACATTCCAATAGGTAGAATCAGTCCAGATCATCGCTACTCACTCCTGTGTACGTTGGTTCTTCGACAGAGGGTTGAGTTTCTTTCGCTTCGGCACTTGTTGCTGCTACATCTTCTGGTTCGCCGTCTTTTTTACCACCCTCTGGTAACCAAAGTCCAGAATCAACGCATCGTTTTATATGGTAACGTGCTTCTTCCTCTGGCATTTTTGCTATTGTTTCTTGCAAAAGGCCGATATTACGTGATTCAAAACAAACTTTGAGTTCCTGCAAATGGGATATTTTATTTGAAATTCTGATTCATAAAACCATGCTTACATCTGGCAGGGATTCAAAGACTTCCACTGGATCCAGTCCACCAGGTCCCAGACGAGCTTTGCGTTCTTCTTCTTCCTGTTCAGCGATAGCTTCTTGAATTTTTTCCTGTGCTCGTTTTCGAACCCGTTCCTTGAACGCTTCAATTTCGTTTTCGAATTGTTGACGATACTCCACCATACAGTTTTGAATTTTTGAAAAAAATGAACCAACGCACGCCCGGGGGTCCACATCTAATTGTTTAGAAAGTTCCAATATATATTGCATGCAAATGCATTGATGCGCTACATGTGACATAAGTTCGTGCTTTTCTTCCATTTCTAAATTGATAGACCAGATAACCAGATAATTTGCAGTTTCTTCGCATACAAGTTGATAATGTTCTTGTAGAAATCGCTTTGAATCATCGTATTTTCGCAACATTCCAAATTGTTTGAGAAGTTTCTCATTTTCTTTGACAAAATGTTTCATTCTTTTCTCGCGTTCTTCTTCGGAAAGATTTTCTAATTCCGTTCTTGTTGGTTTTGTGTTTATAACAGTTTTTTGGAAACCCGGTTTGCTTATGGTGTCTACATTCCATGGTGTCTTCTTCTCCTTCTTCCGAAGGTCATCCTCTATTCTGGCTATTTCTTTCCCCTCTGTTTCGATTTTCTCCAATTCTTTCTGAAAATAACTCAAAGTTTGTACTGTTTTTTGAAGTTTTACTCAACTATGGCGCTACCTTCAGTTCCTCTGTTTCCCCAGTCTCTTTTATTTTTTGCTTGACATCTAAAAGGCGGGCTTTTTGTGAATTTTTACGCTTATTGAATTCATCTTTTTCACGTTCCATTTCTTCCATTCGCTCCACGCGGGCCTGGTGACGCCATCGAAACAAGGATGGTGTGTCAATATTAGGATGAGTCTCGTCTTCGTCATCAGAAATCTGTGAAATAATGAAATTTTTTTAATCATATTCAGTGCAAGGCATCAAATTATTTATGGAACGAACTTCAGGACAAGGGTCTGGACAGGACCTGAAATTGGTCGTTACCTCTATTCTATCGCTCCTAACTTTTGTTAAATACAATATAGAGCAAGCCTTCGCGAGACTAGCTAATGAGAGACGAGCCGCGTTCTCATCTTGTCGTGTATCCACAAAACTCTGAACAAAACATGACAATTCCAAAAACAAGCAGATTTTAGCGCTTAACACACCCAAATTAGCGTACTATTACCGGCCACAACAAGTATACGATTAGACACTGATTTCCTCTGTTGAGGCTGTGGCGACACGGATGAATAAGAGAGCACATCTCAATTTTTATGCGAATGCCCAAATCTATGCAGAACTACGAAAACGGCACTCGTTGAATACCACTTCGAAGATCTGTGTGACCTCTCAGGAAAGCCACCTGTAATACTTAACCATTTCGGGTTGGGTCAGGGAGGCCGATTAGCTATTCCAAAGGTACAGATCAACTTTTGTCTTCGTTTTTAGGTTATCCACGACAGGGGTTCACAATATGTATATCCCCTTCTACCTAACTGCCTACCTAACAACCGATAGTTAAACAATTAATAAATAAATTCTCTATTTACTACACTTCGAACAACCAATATGTAGTTAGGCTGTTCGAAGTGTAGTAAATAGAGAATTTATTTATCGATTGTTTATTAATTGTTAATTGTAATAATTAATTGTTTGTCTGCAGATGGCAGAGGCAATATTTGCAGACATAAGCATCTTTACTTAGCCTCTATCTACCAACATCGAAGATAGTGAACCCAAGAGGTCTAGTACCTAAGTGGAGATTGGATCTCAACCATTTTAGAATTTGTGGCAACATCTTCGCCGGATTAGTTCAAAAGTACAGATTCCAAGCCCAGATAACCAATAACGGTTTCCGACTAACCGACTTTCCAACAGCTTACAATACTGTGATAAGAAGCAACAGAATCCCAAGATTACACATTCACCCAACGACCATGTGCTAAACTATGTGAGGCACTTATCTACTATCCTGAGTGTGTACGGATTCAGAGAAGTAAAAGTTGACCATGATTAATTTCTTGTCTAGATTCAGAGCTCGACTGAGCTCGACGCTTGGAGTATTCTAAGACTACAGAGAACTTCTGCGCTCCACATTCACGAAATACTAACTATTTCTGAAAAGTCTGCGGTAAGACGGTGTATGCAGAATGCAGACCGTGGCGTAAGTTAACTAAAGATATCTTCTCCACCAAGATCGAATAACCCCGGGAAACAAAATGGATCTACTCTATCATGATATTAACAAAGATATAGACTTATTGAAAGAAGAAAATAAGGTTCTAAGTAACTAATTTGCAGAAAAAAGCTAATTTACTCGCACGCTTAGCTAGACACTGGTCAAAATAGTGGTTTCTCTCAGCACTTAAAAGGCGCTGAAGTGATACCACTTTTTAAAAAAGGTAATAAAATTAATATGTTGATCTATAATCTATTTCCCTACTACCACCGTTTTCTAAGATTTTTGAAAAACTTATGAAATCGCGCATATTGTCTTTTTTAGATAGAAACAATTTTTTTAGTAGTCATCAGTTTGGTTTTAGACGAGGAATGTCAACCGAGGATGCTATCCTCAGCCAGCTGTATGGAGGTATTAACTGCAACAAATCCACCATGGCTCTGTTTGTTGGTATGACAAAAACGTTTGACATGGTTGACCATGATTTGCTTCTGAAAAAATTATACGATACTGTTTTAGGGGACAAATTCTGTCCTCTATTTATGACTGTAAAAAATTCTGTTTACCTGTACATACTTGTGGAAAATGTAATTATGTTAGTAGTTTACGTAGTTCTAATAACTGTTTTAAAATTGAATCGGTACATCATTATAAATACCTTGGAGTATTAATTGACCATAATCTGAATTGGAAAGATCATATCCAAACTGTCAAATCGCATATGTACATTGTAATGCGCAAAATGTATCTTATCAATAAATATTGTTCTAAAAAAGTATTAAAGCCAATCTATTATGGCCTTTCTCACTCTAAGTTGCAGTGTGGTATCTCAAGTTGGGGTGGTTCTTATAATAACTCTTTAAGTCCATTGCTAATAACTCAGAAACATTCAATTAGGATTATTTGTAACAAAAATCGTTTTACTCAGAGCTGGCATTTATTTAGAGACCTGCATATTCTACTTATGAGACACCTTTACGTTTTCAAAGTACTAAGAGAATTCTTTAAGCAAAGTGGTAATATTCCTAGTAGAAACTCACAGTTCTATAGTCTTCGTATAAACACCATGCATCTTGTCAATGTTCCAATTCCGTACAAAACCTATTTTTCTCACTTCTACACCGTTATAGCCCCTCTAATGTTCAATAAGTTACCTTATTCTGTTCGTACAGCCATACATTTTAATTCGTTTTAAAAAAAGGTTTAAGACTGGTTGGTCACTATCAATTATTAAGTCATTGAATCGTTACTTAAAAGTGATCTGCTATCCTAATCATCAGCACAAGTCAATGTCTAAGTTTAATGTTATTTTATTAATTAATTTTTAATTTTTGAATTATATTATCATAATTTTTTTTGTTTCTCTTTTCATTTGTATCTGAATATTTTAAAAAAGTCCAAGAACATTTATTTTGTAAAAAAAAAAAACCGATGTTTCCCCCACATCAAATTTATATATATTTTGTTAATTAAATTGCTGTGTTATTCCACACTAACTTTTAAGTTACGGATTGATCACTATTATTTTCCGCTATATTATGAAATAAATTGTATATTAGCTTTAAGTTATAAGTCCACCGCCACCAACAAACAACGTCGAGATAATGGTATATAATTAGTTGAAATTTAAAGTTACATATTTGAGGAATAATGCGTGGAAAATGTCCCAAAAGCTAAATACAGAGAAGATCCAGTGGTATATTTTCGAAATAAAGCCAAAAATGCCACATCAGGTGGCAGCAAGTGGACTCTACCCCTCATGTACCAAAGAAGAAGTTATGAATGACTTTCAAGCCGAATGTTTTAGAATTAGTATATCATTAATATCATCAAAAAGAAGAAGCAAACCTCCTGGTAAGCTCGCTTACCCAAGATCCCACATTTATTACTAACAATAGGCAGGAAGTCATCTATGTGACCTTTGTTACGAATTCCCCTAAAATTAGCGTCAAGAACTGGATGGTATCTAGAGATGTGTCTTTTTTTTCAATTCAATAATATTTATTCCATTCAATGAATTCACATTAACAATTAT
Source organism: Xylota sylvarum (assembly GCA_905220385.1). Classification (NCBI taxonomy): domain Eukaryota; kingdom Metazoa; phylum Arthropoda; class Insecta; order Diptera; family Syrphidae; genus Xylota; species Xylota sylvarum. The sequence continues at coordinate 42,524,690 of LR999959.1, forward strand.
TTACAACTTTAATTAAAAATTAATATATAACAATATGAATCATGTAAAATATTCAATCAATTATAAGTGTTTTCCATACCAATACTCATTGGGGTTACAGAAACTAGTAGCGGATGCATTGAGTTAGATAAAATATAAACAAACAAAAAGAAATCATGTAATATAAAAAATCGGTTGCGGGGTGATTGTGCAAAATATGTGAATATTTAAAAAATATATAAAAGATAGTTTTCAGCCATTACGTAATTATCCTGATTAGATTGTTAACTTCATTGAAATCAAAAATGAGCAGCCATTTTTTAATTTCTCTACTGAATATAAAAGGTTTTCGAAGACTCCGTAAATCAATCGGTAAACTATTAAACAGTCTGCGTGCCACTGCGGTGTAAAAATTTTGAAAAATGTGGGTATTATGAGGTGGAATCATAGCCAAAAATGTATTATTACTGCGAAGTTCATAAGCAGTAAGGTTCTCATTAAGTAAATTCCCACTTCTAAAGAAAAAAAAATTTTCAGGACTTTGTAAAAATATAAGTGTTTTAACGGAAGTATATTTGAGTAGCAGAAAAGACAAAAACTATGGTCACGACGACGTTTCTTCCAAATGATTCTAAGAATGTGTTTCTGGGTTACACTTAAGGGTTGCAGATTATTGGAATAAGTACCACCCCAACATGCCAGTCCATACTGCAACTTCGATTGTACCAAGCCATAGTACATAGTTTCTAAAAGTTTACGAGAGCAAAATTGTCTAAGATGGTACATAATATACGTTGCTGATACTAAATACTTCTTTAGCATTGATGTATGAACACCCCAGCTCATTTTACTATAGATATTTAATCCCAGATATTTATAGTCAGTTACATTTTCAATAGCGAAACATTTAGAAGAGAATCTCGTACTCGCATCATATGTTATGTTGTTTCTGATAGCCCTACATGTATCGTAACTGACATAAAAACTTTTACAATCAGCACTATGGAAACAAAAAATAGGGACGTGAGGATCCGGTGCGGATAATTTAATAAACATAATTTTAATCTTGCTGCTGATGACCAGTTTATGCATACAAAACCAATGTCTTAAAACCTCTAGATCGTGATTAATGTCTGCAACTAAGTCGAGAAACGAATTACAAGAATAAGTACAACCTATATCATCAGCAAATCCAGTTATTTTACTTTTTAATTCCAAGCTAAATAATGAGTTTATATATATCAGGAATAAAATAGGACCCAAAACGAAACCCTGTGGAACACCTTTTCAAAGATTTTAGAAAATACAAAAAGGAATGACATTGGTCTATAATTGTTCAATACTTTTCTATCACCTTTCTTAAAGACAGGTATAACTTCAGCAATCTTCATACTATCGGGAAAAGTTCCATTGTAGATACTTTTGTTAAAGATATGAGCCAAAACATGTCAAATGTTTGATGAAATTTTCTTCAAAAAAACATTTGTATAACTATTACGAACCGATGAATTCGAATTATTTAGCAACAAGATATTCTTATGTACTTCAGTAGGAGATATGGGACAAAAGAAAAAGCTATTACTTTGTTCTCTTTCCTTACTGAGACACTCTTCTGCACAAGCATTATCTGCTATTGAACCGAGGCCTGAATTAACCAGAGTACATATAAGTGGCAGCACTAGTAAAAAACTTATTGAAGACATTAGTCAGGTCTTCAGAAGTATTTATGACCCTATTCCCATAATTAATGCATGCCGGTGCATCAGCAAGGATATTATTTCTGAATAACTCATTCACAATGCGCCATTCTTTTTTTAGGTCGCCTTTTGCTCTGTGAAATTTATCCATGTAGTAGCTCTCTTTATAAATAGGAACCTCAGTAGCGACTTCTTTAGATATTTTTTCATAGGCTTTGCGGAGTTGAATATTATTGGGCTGTTTTTTACATTTTAAACGTAATTTATTTTTTTAAGAATTTTTTCAACAAGTACTCAGACATCCACGGTTTTAGCTTTTTGATTTTACTTCTTCGGGTATCAGACACTACAGAACACATCTCAAAGTGATCATTTAAGGATTTACGGTACAAATCAAATGCTCTAGAAGGATCAAACTCACTGTACACAGCTGATCAATTTTCACGTAACAAGTGTTCATTAAGCCTAACAAAATCAATTTTGATTGGTGTTATACCAGGGGTAGAAGGTGGCATACCACGTGGTGCGGGAAAAATGCGTATAACGGTCATTTTAGAAATTGGTTGTTTCTCGGCTATTTCTTCAGCGATTGAGCTTAAAATTAATATCTGAGGTGGGTATGACAAAGGCAAAGATATAACGTACCAAGTTTTGGAACTGCCACGCCCACTTTTCAAAATTGTAGCTTTTTTAAAATTTTTTACTAGAAATCGAAAAATTAATAGTCCTTAAAGTTTTCTATAACTGTATACATACATAAACTTTAATTTTTACATAGCAAGACTTTATATCATCCTTCGTAATAGATACATATAAACCTTCAGCTAATACCTTGAGAGCGTTTTGTTTCTCCACATTTGCGTAACACATTTACGCAATTGTTTTTGTTGTAACGTGTTTACTATGTGTTGTGAATGGCTCACTTTACTTAGAAGTGATTGATTCTCTGTTTGGAGTGCATTAATTATGAGCATTTCATCAGAGTGCATTTTTTTGAGAGAGATGATTTCGTTGTACAACATCTCAAGTGTGACAACTGTGGCAGGGGAGCCGCTAACTTCTTTAGTGAAAAGCGGTGGTGTCAGTGGTGGAACATTGTGTGAAAAGACAGAAAAATCTCTTCAGCGGTTGATGACGACAATCGAGTGTCACTACTAGCAGCCGAGGCTACCGCATTGTGTGTGTTAACCGTAGGTGGAGAGCGTAGAGAGCTACGCCGGTGCCGTTTGCATGATGCACAGAGATGATGTATATTGTTCTTCTTTATGTACTCACAGTCGCTTTGGCGTAGATTAGAACATTTTAGGTGAAATAGTACTTTACACCCAGTACACTGAATTTTATCATCAGCCCGATCGAATTTTAGGCCCTACGTACAAGGCAGTTTGCAGTTTAGTATTAACTATGTACTTTCGCGTAGCGGATAACTTTAAAGTTCAATTTATAAGATCACGAAAATGAAATTTACTCAAGAATTACACTGAGTGTGTGCACCCCACAACACTTACAGGAGAACTGAATCTCTGACCATCACTTTATACAGTTCGGTATTAACTTTAGTACTCCGCCAAATTCTGTTTTTAGGAACTCAAGGAGAACGGATTGGGATATTTATAATACGAAGTTGAAAAGTCATCTCAACAGGTTTGCTTTAGTCCAGCCGCTTTCACCATCGGATGTAGATTAGATGGTGAACGCAATCACAGGAGCAATGAATTTAATGAAAGCCGGTAAGACCTCTCAAGCATCCCCTAAAGACTTCTGTCCGATCAGCTTATCCTCCTTTCTACTGAAGACTCTGGAAATGCTAATCCACGTCTACATTAGAGCAAAATTAGATAGTAATCTCAAGCATCCCCTAAAGACTTCCGTCATATCAGCTTATCGTCCTTTCTACTAAAGGCTCTGGAAAGGTTAATTGACGTCTACATTAGAGCAAAATTAGATAGTAATCTCCTATCGATATCCCAATATGCATACCGCAAGGGAAAATCGGTAGAGACTGCCCTCGTTGGTAGGAATCATTGAGAAATCTTTTGAAAACAAGGATTTCACTATGGCGTCCTTCCTTGATATTGAAACAGAAACAGAAGCTATATGTGCTACACTTCTTGACTTGAAGGTTGACAACTATTTTTACTATTGGATCGAGCAGATGCTTAAAAGCAGGCTTATCCATGTTGAGCTGGAATGCTGTCTAAACAGAAGGTCGGTGTACAGGGGGAGAATCATCATCACCACTATTGTGAATGAGATACTCCTAATCTTGGGTAAAGAGGGGTTCAGTGTCATAGCTTATGCGGACGACATTGCGATAGCGATATCAGCGAAGTTCCTTCTTACAGTTAGAAACCTGATGGAGTCTGCTCTAAATAAACTAGCAAGGTGGACGGATGGTGTCAGTATCGGAGTTAATCCGTCGAAGACTGAACTAGTATTGTAGTTCAATCTTCGACCTCCTCCAAGGGTATTGAATTGCTATTTGCAGATCACGCCAGATACTTGGGGTTATTCTTGATAAAAAACTAAGTTGGAAACTGAATGTCCAAGACCGTGCTAGGAAGGCCTCGATTACCCTCTATTCATGTAGGAAGGTCTTAGGCCCAAACTGGGGTCTCCAGCCCCGGATCGTTCACTGGATATACACGGCAATCGTTAGACCCATCCTTATGTACGGAGTACTAGTCTGGTGGACGACACTGGACAAGGAAAGCAACATCGTAATACTTGACAAAGTTCAAGGGTTATCCTGCGTCTGTATAACAGGTGCCCGTAGAATCACTCCTACAGCTGTACTAGAAGCTATGCTCCATCTTCTTCCTGTTGATATCATTGGAAGGCTGATGGGGGCGGCTAAAGCAGCACCACGGCTTAGGGAACACTTGCAACTGGCTCGTGGAAATATGGCCCACACAAGCATCCTAAACGGCCATAATACTATCCCTAGTAATTCGGACTACACTGTCCCCTATCTGGACTTGTCAAATATAAAACCAGGATTCCTAGCAAAAGTGCTTTAGAATCGGGAGAAATTCTAAACGAATCTGCAATAGAGATTTACACAGACGGATCCAAGACAGCTTCTGGCACAGCACAGCTCGTATCGTCACTCGATTGCCGGACCACTGTGTGTTAGTGCTTTTCCAGCAGAAGTCTCAGCAGGACCTAGAGAGGATCCGAATCGATAAAATTCCAATTAGATACCGGAGCCATGAGTATGACAAACAGTATGTGGAACAATACAAGCACATGTCTCTCTTCTAAACAAATCTGGCCAGAGCTGGATTGTAGGAAAACCAGTAGACTTATTTCCGGCAAGAGGATAAATCTTAGAAAGACAGTTGGCGTCCTCACAGGGCACTGTCTGGTAGGAAGACATGCTAGAAGGCTGTAGAGGCGAGAAAGAGGAGGAAACCATGTCACATCTTCTGTGCATTTGTCCTGCTCTACCGGTCTTGCGAAGGAAAACCTTAGGCGAGTACTTTTTCGAAAATCTAAATGATCTAGCCAGACTAGACTTAGGCAATATAAAAACTTTTGTCACTGGGTAAAACTGGTTTAATAACTAAACAGCGAACCATACATCTTCGGCATGGGTTTACACCGAAACTGGTTGCCCTGCCTCCTATCCCACCTGGGATGTCTCCATGTATGCATGTCTCCGGTGTTGGTAATCCGGTTTTTCCATAGTGATGTGACAATGGACCTTCCTTTTGGTCCAAGTGTGTCACTGCTAAGCGGGGACAACCACCCAACCCAACCCAAGCCAGCTTTCTATGCTTACCTTCGACAATATCTACCGAATGAAACCTATAGTCAAAATCGAGCCCATGCGTAGAATTTTAAGAATAATTCCACAGTGCAAACGTTGCCAAGGATTCAATCATACGCTTATGTAGTGCAAAAAAGATTCGCGGTGTGTGAAATCGAAAATCATCTCCCCCGAGACTGTGGATTAAACAAATAAACCTCCGCAACCTAATTGTAAGGGCAACTACCCGGCAAATTATAGAGACTGTGAAGTAGCTAAGGAGTTGCAAAAACGGATAGATGCGCTCCTTAACCCTCAAAATACAATGTCAAAACCGCTACGCTAAGATAAAACGTAAGTCCCCACAAGAGGTAGTATGTGAGAGAAAGATTGACAGCAGAAAGCTCCTAGACCTCTGTTCTCAAAAGAAACGGCACTGAAAAGTTACCATTGGAAAAACTATCGGATAATGATCCTTCGACTTACATTCATTATTTGCGCCGATTTTAATGCGAAATACACGTTCTGGGGTTCTAGATACAGGTATGGAGTACGTACAGTTGTGATTTCCACTCGACGGGCAAACCAACTTACTGCCCAGCTGGTACTTCGAAAATACCTAACCTCTCTCGATTTTTTCGTTGTGAAAGGAATATCTACCAACCACATAGAAGTTAAAGAGAGTTTTAGCTGCTGTCTGATCATTCCCCAGTTATTTTGACATTAAGCGAAAAACTAGTCCATAAACTAGATCCAGCGAGATTAATTGTAGAACAACTAACTGGGAAAGCTTTAGTAAGGAAATTGAAGAGAATGTTGAACTTAGCATTCCACTCACGACTCCCTGGAATAATACGCCCATTCCAAATAAAACGCTGGATAAATACGGTTTGCAATATCCTTCGAAAATAAAAGAATTGGTCAAGGAAAAAAGGAAAAAAGGAAAGTACATTTGCATTTTTTGTGCAATTTGTTGAAGAAGACTATTAAGGATTATAAAAATTGTGCGATAGGATCTTACCTTAAAAGTTTAACAGCGAAAAAAGATTCCAACTATTTACTTTGGAAAGTTGTAATGGGCACCAAAAAGCCCAAAACCGCGCACCGTCAATTAAAATAAATCAAAATGAATGGGCAAGAGAACAAAAAGAAAAATCGGACGTTTTTGCCGCCCATCTGGTAGTTATTATACAGGACGGAATTACTATCTGACGATATTTAACACTCACAAGTCATACGCTAAAAGAACTAAAACACAACATCGAAAACCTAAAAAAACGTCTGGTTATGATTTAACCACCGGAGAAGTTCTCAAAATTCTACGTAGAAAAGCATTAATTAACTTTCCCTATTTTAACGGCGTTTAGATTAAAACACGTGCCAAGCCCATGTAAAGTTGCGGAAGTAATAATGCTTTTAAACCCAGAAAAACCGCCAAATGAGGTAAAATCGTATAGATCAATTTAGCTCTTTCCAGACATATCCAAAATCTTCGCGAGAATATTCCTAAGGCGTCTACAACCGGTTATATTTAGAAGATAATAATCTTATCCCTGACCACCAGTTTGGGTTTAGAAGTAAGCATTCCACGGATCTCCAATACTGAGTCAGGGTGTTGGAATAGAGTCGGTGGCGGATGAACCCTTAATGGGCCAACGGCAGCGCTCATATCCCCGAAGCGGGGTACTGACTGCGGAAAATCCGGCCCCTTGTCCTATGAGTAAAAAAAGGAACTGCTCCTCCAGGTTGGGGGTTGTACGTCGAGGTAACCTCCCTACCACGTAAAAAACCAGTAGTTACAACAAGTATCGGATAATGATGATCCCACAGTTGACGACTCAAGCAAACGAAATAAGGACAACGAACTTCGGTGCACGTGGATTGTTCGGACCCTTAACAAGCCGCGTGCCGCCGAACAACTAGCAGAGGCCCTAGACTACTACAATGCAGATATTACCGCCATCCAGGAAGTGCGATGATATGGAACGGGTAAAAAGCGATGTGGATTCGTCATACGCGGCAGACTTAGTCAAGAAATCTTAAGCTTTCGACACGTGAGCGAGCGTCTTATGACAATCCGCATCAAGGCTAAATTCGCGAACATAAGCCTAATATACGCTCATGCCCCAACGAGGACAAGGACGACGCCACCAAAGAAAGTTTCTACGAGCTCCTCGACAAAACATATGAGCAATGTCCTAAGTACGACGTTAAAATCGTCCTAGGCATGCCTCCAGTATTCTGAATGTCCGAACCTTCCGAATAACCAACATCGACTCGGATCACAACTCACACAACTCGGTTGCAACCAAGGTACGAATGCGGATATTCCAAACGCCACAACTAAGAACTACTGTGAGAAGATTTGACGTCGAAAAGTTGCAATCGCAAGAGATCGCCAGAATCTTCGCCGAACGCGTATCCCGAAATCTCTCATATCTCCTATGCCGCCAGCATTAAGTGCCGAACACCAGTGGCAACGCTGCCAATAAGATATCAGAAGTGTCGCGACTAATGTGCTGGGTTTTACCCGACCACCACCAAGAAACCCTGGTTTGACGAGGAGTGGCGGGAAGCACATGCAGCTAAACAAGAAGAATACAAAGCGGCGCTGCAAAAAAGGACGAAGGGTGCTCGTGAGCTCTACGAGCAGAAAAGACGGGAAGAACATCGGCTTCTCCAAAAGAAGAAAAAAGAGCATGAGAAGCGCGCGATCAAAGACACATATTGAGAGATTATACTCCAGGAACAATGTACGGAAGTTTTATCAACATGGAAAACGAGTGTGTCAAGCCAACTACGGGTCTTGTTGGCTTGACACACTCGTAGCCTGTAGAGATGAGGAAGGAAACCTCGTAGTAGAGTCACAGTCGGTGCTGAGAATATGGAAAAACTTCTTCTGCAGACTGTGTAACGGCGACGAAGACCAACATCCCGCTGTCAGGCAGAATGAACCATTCAATCTAAACGATGATAGCCAAAACTTCCGTCAACCTGACCAAAACGAAGTGAGGAAAGCAATATCCAAACTTGAGTCCAACAAGGCTGCTGAGCCTAACGGCTTACCATCCGAGCTGTTCAAAGCAGCTGGAAATGACCTGGTAGAGAGCATACATCAACTCATTTCTAAATTTTGGTCAGATGAGTGTATGCTTGATGAATGGAATCTGAGCACCGTTTGCCCGATCCACAAGAAAGGAGATCCCCTCAATTGCGCCAATTACAGAGGTATCAGTCTCCTCAACATCGGGTACAAGATCTGTAAAGTAATATTTGAAAAATTTACAAGAATGGCAACTCTTTTCGCAACTGTATATGGGTTTGAAAGTACCCACTTATTTATCTACGTTACTACATTGAAGTTTACTTCCAATAAACTAGTCTTGTTTCTGCATTATTAGCCGCCGGTTGTTTTTTTTATCAGGTTATGGGCCCAGACTACGCGAGACATTAAAAGATTGGTCAAACAGTGTACATACATATATACTTGCTCTAAATAATATTTTATTTTTTTTTCCTTACGAAAACTAAAAGTAAAATGGAAGAAGATCATAATAAAATCGATAAGTTAGAAAATTCCGAACAGTACTCAGTCTGGAAGTTCCAAGTGAAAATTCTTTTAAATGCGTCTGGGTTGTATGATTATGTGGATGTGGGGGTACCATTTCCGATCAAGCAGCAAAATGAATCAGATGCGGTATACTAGGGTCGTGCGGCGGCTTGGAGAAAAGCAGACAGTAAGGCTCAGAGGATTATTGCAACAAGTGTAGGGCATACACCTCTACGACACATTGTGAATTGCACAACGGCACTGGAAATGTGGAGTAAACTAAAGGCTGTCTACGAACAAACATCAAAGACTAACGTCCACATGATTTTGCAGCGTTTCTACAGTTTTGAGAAAAATCCAGAGGACGACGTAGCGACACATATCTCCTGACTAGAGAACATTGTCAGACAACTATTAGATATTGGTGAAACATTGTCTGAAAGTATGGTTATGACAAAAATTCTCATGACTCTTCTAGAAACATTCAAGCTTTTTTTTTGTGCTTGGGAATCGACGTCAAAGGAGCAGCAAACCCTGGAAAATTTGATGTCACACTTGGTTATGAAAGAGACACGAATAGCATCTTCATACACTAATACAGTTGAAAATACAACAGCATTAATAACTAGACAAAAAGTGCGTGCCAACAGTCCAACAACAAAACAGAAAAAACTCCAAAATAGGGAAATGCTTTACATGCAATGAGTACGGACACTGGAAAAGAGATTGTCCAAAGACGAAAACAGGAGGTAGCTGGAAGAAAAACGGTAACGCTTGGGAGCTGAGAAGGGGGGATACACTAATTTGCAATGCTTTTGTGGCTACGGAAAGCGAAACCGTGAAAGATAACGCTTATTAATATTCTGGCGTCAAATGGAAAGATATGGGTGAGGAAATATCTCGCTGAAGTGTTGTATGTACCCCGGATTTCCGTAAATTTATTTTCTCAAAATCGTGCTTTGGATAAAGGGATGAAATTTATATTCGACAATGTGTGCTGTAAATTTGTGAAAATGGATGACCAGAGTACAGTGGCAGTGGCAGAACGTCAAGGCCAGTTATTTAAAATGTGTTTTTTGGTACAGAGCGGTGATTGTGGAGTTGCTAACCTAGCAAGCAAGCAGATTTTACCCCTGTCTGTGTGGCATGAGAGAATGGGTCACCAAAATGTCGCTCATGTGCGCAAACAACTAAAGAAGCAATGTATTCAATTTGAGGTCTTCGATCAATTCACTTGTGATGTATACAGTTTTGGCAAACTGCATTCCCAAAGAGCACCTTTAAGACACAACATCCAGGTGAACTCGTGCACGCTGACGTTTGCGGTCCCATGGAGAAAACATCAATCGGTCGGTCTAGCTATTTTGTTGTTTTTAAAGACCACTATTCTCATTACAAACTAGTATATTTTATTAAGCAAAAATCCGAAGTGTGCTCTGTTCTTAAAAAGTTTATAGATCAAGCGAAGTTAGATAGTGGGTATCCTGTGAAGGTGTTTCGTTCAGACAACGGGTTGGAGTTCGTCAACGAAGGGATAAAGTTGCTCTTTGAAAAGTACTCCATTCGTCATCAGACTACGGTTCCTTACACCCCGGAGCAAAATGATGGTGCTGAAAGGGAGAACCGAACAATTGTTGAATTGTTGAATATGACTGGTACAAGTTCAATCAAAGGCAAAAATCCATGTGAGCTATGGTGTAGCAGGGATCCCAGGGCTAGCGGCTTGAAGATTTTTGGTGTGGAGGATTTTGTTCATGTGCCTAAACAGAAGCGTAGAAAATGGGATCGGAAAGCGGTTAGTGGTGTTTTCGTGGGGTATCCGGACAATACAAAGGGCTACAAGATATGGGTACCTTCATCTAGAAAAATGGAGATATCAAGGGATGTTGAATTCAGAGAAATGTCGTTAATAATAATCAACAGAACTGCGTTCAGAGCAAATCAGCAGAGTCAATTGTTTTGTCAGACACAAACAGGAACGATGATTTTGAGGTAAATGCAGAAGTGGATCACGAAGTAGTGGGCGAGGTGTTTCAGTCAGCAGACAAGGAATTTTGTGAGGATAATCAGGATGGGCGACCACGTATTGGAAATGAATTATCTGACATTCCATTGAGAGATCGATTGCGAAGTGCTAAAAACAAAAATGATTCAGGTACTTGTGTTTCTGAACAAAAACATGCTTTTCTTGTGCAGGGCGAGCCGGTCAGCTACAAAGAGGCGATACGTTGTAGTTATGCTGCTCACTGGAAGAGAGCCATGGAAGATGAAATGGAGAGTCTGACAACAAATGGGTCTACAAACTGAAGGACTTGGATGTAGACGGACACCAAAAATACAAAGCCAGGTTAGTCGTTCGTGGTTTCACCCAAGAGTATGGTACAGATTATAAGGAAACATTCAGTCCCGTGGCGAAATTCAGCTCCGTACGTGCAATACTCGGCATTTCGGCTAACGAGGGGCTTTGTCTCACTCAATTTGATGTAAATACTGCCTTTTTAAACGGAATTCTGAACGAAGAGATTTATATGCGCCAACCAGAAGGTTTTGAAGATGGTTCAGGCAGGGTCTGTAAACTCCGAAAAAGCTTGTATGGGCTTAAGCAGGCATCTCATTGTTGGAACCAAAAATTAACAGGGATTTTGAAAGGTTTTAACTTGGAGCCGTGTAAGATGGATCCCTGCGTTTTTGTGACAAAAGGTAACGATGCTGTTCAACTGCACAGTTTTCTGCAGAAGGTTTTCGAACTCACGGTTTTAGAACCAAACCTTTTTCTGGGTATGGAGATATCGAAAAAATCGGAAAATGAAATTCAAAGGTTCAATATGGACAACTGTAAGCCGGTAGCAACACCAGCGGAAAATGGTTCTAGTGTGGATTTTAACTCGTCAGCAATGATCAATTTCCCCTACAGAGAGGCAGTAGGGAGCTTGATGTATTTAGCCATTGCTACCATGCCGGACATTGCGTATGCAGTGGGAGTTGTATCGCGTTATTTGGATTCGCCAAAACAGAGTCATGTTAATGCTGTTAAAAGAATTCTAAAATACATCAGTTGCACGAAGCAAATGGGTATTCGTTTCAAAAAAAATATAAATTTTTCTTTGATTTGTTTCAGTGATGCTGATTACGCTAGTGACACAACAACTGGGCGGTCCACGACAGGATACGTTTTCATGTTGGGAGATGGACCAGTTTCTTGGGCATCACAAAGACAGAGATGTGTGTCACTATCCACTACGGAGTCTGAATACGTGGCAGCTTCGCAGTCAGTGAAGGAAATGGTTTGGATGAAGAGGCTTTTGTCTGAAATGCGCCCAGGTGGCTTTGATGCTGCAATACTGAATATGGACAACCAAGGTGCAATACGGCTAATAAAGAACCCGGAGTTTCATAAAAGGACAAAGCACATTGATGTGCGCTACCATTTTATAAGAGAGAGGTACGAGTACGGAGATTTTGAAATTCATTACGTTCCATCTGAATCTCAAATTGCAGATATTTTTACTAAAGCCTTAAGCAAAGATAAGTTTGAAAAGTTTAGGTACTTGATTGGAGTTTTTTGATCTATGGATTATTGAATTGATTGTATTTAACGAAATGCCTATACTTTATTGTTCGCTTAACAGGATTAAATTTGAATTGCATTCTTGAATTGAAATATGTAAAACATAAGTTGATTTAAATTTTCTAAAAGTGGGAGTGTAAAGTAACATTTGAAAAATCTACAAGAATGGTAACTCTTTTCGCAACTGTATATGGGTTTGAAAGTACCCACTTATTTATCTACGTTACTACATTGAAGTTTACTTCCAATAATCTAGTCTTGTTTCTGCCGGTTGTTTTTTTTATCAAGATCCTATCTGCCACATTGTGTGAACGTCTGAAACCCTTCGTTAACAACCTGATTGGCCCCTATCAGTGTGGTTTCAGACCAGGAGAGTCCACAATCGATCAAATATTCACACTTCGGAAGATCCTGGAAAAAAACTAAGTCCAAATCGATCGACTCTTTTTATCGATTTCAACGCCGCATATGACAGCATTTATACAAACAGACGAGCTATACAGAGCCATGCCTGCCAAACTCGTCACATTGTGCAGAATGACGATGGAGAATTCTGGCTGCTACATCAAGGTTGGTAACGATCTCACCGAGACGTTTGATGTCAAAAAAGGATTTAGACAAGGTGAAGCGTTGTCATGTGATTTTTTAAAGATAATACTTGAAACAATTGTGCGAAAGTCTGTGTTCGCTAGTATTGAAATGGAAGCTAACAAAATGGGTTTAGCGGTAAATGAGGCAAAACCAAGTATATGCTGTCAATTAGAAGGGACACGCAACATCGACGAATTGGACAGAACATCACAATCGACAGCTATAACTTTGAGGTAGTAAGGGACTTTGTCTACCTTGGCTCTGCTATCAATTCTGACAATAACACCTCGGCAGGAATAAAACGAAGAATAACTCTTGCCAATCGCTGTTTTTTTGGGCTGTGAAGGCAATTGAGCAGTAAGACCCTATCCCGAACAACTAAGGAGACTCTATATAAGACCTTCATCATTCCAGTCCTCCTTTATAGCGCTGAAGCATGGACTTTATCGAAAGAGGATGAAGATATCCTCGGTCGTTTCGAGAGAAAGATTCTTTGTAAAATATTCGGTTCCGTTTGCGTTGACGGGCTTTGGAGGAGAAGATTCAACGACGAACTATACAAGCTGTACAGCGACATCGATCTAGTCAAAAAACTACGCATCAGTCGTTTGAGAGGGCTAGGATATGTAGAGCGAATGGACACCAGTGCTCCGGCCCTAAGAGTCTTCGAATCAAACCCGGAGGGACAACGCAGTAGAGGAAGACCTCGCCTTAGGCGGCGCACGCAAGTTAAAGGGGACCTAAACAAGCTTGGGGTGCGCAACTGGAGGCAGTTAACTACGGACCGAGCTAACTGGAGAGGCTTGTTAGTTGAGGCCCAGGTTCACCCCGAATAGGTGCATAGTTACTGACGTAATCGAGGAAACACTTGAAGAAAAACGTCTTGCAAGTTTTTAATAAGGTGTGCCACGATCGTTTAAAATGCAAATTAGGACAAGTTCTGACGACAGGTGTTAACACGGAGTGTTAAATCTGTAGTGTTTAAAGTTATATGAAAATGTTTACCTCTCTGCAATTACTTTATAACGCAAGAATTAAATAATTTTAATGTATGTACGACCGGTTCGATCTGATTTGAGAAATAACTCAAATTTTTTGGAACTTCCGATTCCAATGGAAGAGGATACTATAGTTTCCGATGCGCCAAGATCTAAAAACGATGTTTTGTAGTTCTCGATGAAATAAGACCGAAATGTTAAGTACCGAAAATCTCGTTTTCGCCTGGTTTAGGAGATATCATGGTTTAAAAATTCAATTTTTACCATGTTTTTTTTCTCATATCATATATTTTTTTATTTTTTGCGGTGGATCCGAAATTTTTTTGCATAGGTTTAGGAGTTTTTGTCTCTATCAGTGACAAAAAAACAACTGTGCTGCCAAGTTTTAAGTTATTCTTTGCGATCGCTTTAGGGAGAGCTAACAAAGTGTGATCATCAACTTTGACTATCAAAAATTCCACCCCTGGGGTGGAATCCTCTAAGGTGATAGGTGATAGTCACACTTTTGATAGTCAAAGTTGATGATCACACTTTGTTAGCTCTCCGTTAAGCGATCGCAAAGAATTGCTTAAAACTTGGCAGCACAGCTGTTTTTTTGTCAGTGGTAGACACAAAAACTCCTAAGATTATGCAAACAAATTTCGAGAAAACGAGATTTGTGGTACTTAACATTTCGGTCTTATTTCATCGAGAACTAAAAAATTGCGTTTTTAAATCTTGGCGCATCGGAAACTATAATATCCTATATGGTATAGGAAGTTCCAAAAAATTTGAGTTATTTCTCAAATCAGATCGAACCAGTCGTACATACATATGTACATTAGAGTTATTTAGTTCTTCATCAACACTTGCGTTATAAAGTAATTGCACTTATTCACTAATAATCGTACATACAGAAAAGCTACAATCCGTCTGGAACGGATCGTCTGATACCCTATCCTCCTCTCTATAAAGTGGGCGTGGCCAAATTGCATTTCGTACTCAAATATGGCTATAACCTCGAACTTTTGAGGTTTTTTGATGAAAACGCCCCCAAAAAGTGGGCATGGCCAAAACTGTTCTATTGATGAATTGTAGGGAATCTGAATACCTAAATATTTGGACTTAACAAAATTTTTCGGTTTCATATAATTTAGTGAAGTTATAAAAAAGTAGGCGTGGCAGTGGGCGGATGTAAAAAAATTTTACACTTGTACTGTATCTTTTTCTCAGAAACCCAGATATGAAATTTCAGCGTCCTAGTTAAAAATTTAAGGCACAAAAATCTGTTTTATGATGAAAACGCCCACAAAAAGTGGGCGTGACCAAAACTTTTGTATGAGTGGATTGTAGGGAGTCTGAATGCCTAAATATTTGGTCTTAACAAAATTTTTCGGTTTCATGTAATTTAATGAAGTTATGAAAAAGTGGGCGTGGCAGTGGGCGGATTTAAAAAAATTTTACACTTGTACTGTATCTTTTTCTCAGAAGCCCAGATATGAAATTTCATCGTCCTAGCTCAAAATTTAAGGCCCGAAAAGCGGTGACATACGGACGGACGGACGGACGGTCATCGCTCAATCGATTTCGCTATTGATGCTGATCACGAATATATATACTTTATAGGGTCTATCTCGATTATTTCTCTATGTTACAAACTATGTGTCAAACTTAATATACCCTTAGAATAGGGTATAAAAACAGAAATGACTTTATATGAAAGAGACACCTAAATAGGTGTCACACAAAAACTATCGCAAAAATGCGATGATCACGCTGATGATCACCTTAGGGAAAGCAAAAGTTATAATTGTGATCGTCAACAATCAACTATCACCTTAGAGGATTCCACCCCAGGTCAACTACGATTGGGTCTTTCTTTCGACCTACAAGCTGCTGTATCTAGTAAGCGGCAATGTATCCGTGAATTTGCAAGGACATTACGCACACATTGAAATTCACTGGGTCGGTGGCGCAGTCATTTCGGACGAGTGTCAAAAAATGGACGAATTGTGGAGGGGATGCTGTGAATTTGTTAAGAATAGAAAATTTAAATTATTTATACTACTTTTCTAATGAAAACCAAAAAAAAAAACAAATTTCTCTTACTGCTAAACTTGTAGACAATATCCCCAACCACGGTGTAAATTCTTCCAACAAGTTCACCGGTTTTCCGGTATGCCTTTCCTCGTATACTAGCCTAAAGATAATATTTCGCTCTTCCAAAGATGTTTTTGATTTCTTTCCTACCGTATAGCCCTGCACACAATATGTCTGTTCCTTTACTCACTGCACTAAACATCGTAAAATCACAAATTTCTAAGAATGAGGGATAATTCTCTCAGAGAATGATGAAAATTTCATTAAAGTTAGGGAACGCATCAAACAACAAAACCATCCCAAATCGGAAATGTCATGTATGAGGAAGAACAAAACACTAGAAAGACTATGAAATTTTCAGAAATCCTCAAAGCTATGTTTCCAAATCAAATAAAAATTAAACCCTGAAAAAATTCAATTGCTAGGAGGAAAAGAAATATGTCATCAGCTGAATGTAGAATACTTTTGACAGATCGTACACTACTTACCTACGGAAATTTGTTCGGTAAAAATTGGTAACTTTTGTCACTGACAAAAAATATTTTACTCGTGTATTCTCTTTTACGATTTTTTGTGTTAGGGAACGGAATTGGTCATGAATTCTTAACAATTCGTAGGAATTTTCAGGTAAGGGAACAAAACTAATGCTTGTTACATCATTTACAACTTACAAAACATCCTTTGAACTCGTGCGGATAATTTTGTATCTGGTTTTTTCATGCAAAAGCTATTTAGAAAAAGTCTGGTATGCTGCTATTAATTATGATTTAGTTTAGCATGGATTCCACTGCGAATACGCAAAACAAATGTACAATATAAATAAAATGGTTTTTCACATTTAAAACTAACAAGAATGTCGCATATTTGATTAATAAAACACTCGTGCGAATAATTTTGCGAGTATGTGTATGTATATACATTGTAGGGTCTATCATGATTAATTCTTTATGCTTTATGCATCAAACTCAATATGCCCTTAGGATAGGTCACTTCAGTTCTACCTCTTATCCAACCTACATATAAATACGATGTTACTAGATTAAGTATGTGCTTTAGCTTCTTCAGTTTTAATTATTTGTTTGACTAGAAACTGCTTAGTTTCTTTAATACGCCACGGTTATTTTAAAACAAATGCTATTTTCCAGTTTTCGCATTAGACCGTGCAGAATCAAACTTCATTTCCTCCGCACGGGTGCTTCACATTCACAGCCTTCAGACGCTGAATATAAGCTTTTTCGGACAAATCAAACAAGGTAGTGCATATTTGCGCTTTACGATTAATTGAGAAAATATTTATAAACATTTGCAGATTGTCTTTTTTCGAATAAATTACACAAAAAAAATAACTCCTTTCCACGAAAATGTCGAAAGAATGTCACTTACTTCAATATCTTTCCATTTACTGTAATCGACCATATTTTTCTTTCAATTTTTAATTTATTTATTCAAATATTTTTTGGCACTGATTTGGTCGCTTTCTCAGCGCTTTTTTCTTATTATTTAGCACCCGAACTTAATTTTTAATGAAAAATAAGTATATTCACACTATTCTAATTTCAACCTCGAATTTTCTGTGACTTTTGTTTGAACGTCAGTTGTCAAAAATGATAGATATGAGAACTGAAATATGGATGTCGCTAGTGAGCGAGGGAAATACCTACAACAGCTGTACAACCGGTCTGAAAAGTGATGACACACTTATTTTTCTAATAAACAAATTGAAGTTCTTGGTACATATACTAGTTTATTTGCTTTTTTATATTTTAGATATATAAATTTATTACCATAGAAATTATACGAATCAACAACTAGTATTTATATTATGTTTTAATACCAGTCTTCAATAACGTAACTTGCTGCAAGTTGCGTTCAAGTTTGCCTGGAGTAAACATAACTTAGCTATTTGAAGTAGTATTGAACTACCGAACAGTAGTTTGAGGTACGAATATGCAGAACAGAAAGTTACAGGTTCCTGTGTCTAATGAGAAACGTTAAAGTCCTCAAGTTCTCTTCTATGTGTTCACGAAAAGTTAGGATCTTTGCTTAAGTGTTTTTCAATTGCATGTTACACCGCATGTTAAGTAAATCAGCATAGCTGTATTTGATTTCCCGGGATACCGATTTCGGCCATCGGTTTATACATATAGCTACGAGATTTCTCATTCGATTTTTGTACAATTAACCTATTAATTAATTAGGTAGCCAATGGGTATTTATGCGAATACATATGTATGTAGGAGCAAAAGCGATCTCACCTTAGCTTCTCAATATCAACTTCTACTCTACACCTCCACGTTGGTGGCTGCTGGGTGCCTAGTACCTCGACTGGAAAATGAAAAAGGACTTCGATGTTCGACTATGAACAGGCCACGGGCAGCCAAACAATTAGCGGAGGCCCTACACTGCTATAAGGCAAATATCACCGCCATCCAGGAAGTGCGGTGAAATGGGCCGACCAAAAGAAGGATGAAAAACTGTGACATATACAACTGTGAGTACTACAGAAAGAAATAAGAAGCAGTGCCTATTAGGGTGCGGATTTTTGAAGCGGCAGACTTCGAGATGAAGTCAGTGAACTCCTTATAACAATCCGCATTAATGCTAAATTCGCTAACATAAGCCTTACAGGCCATGGCCCCACAGAAGACCATGACGATGCCACAAAAAAATGTTTCTATGATCTGCTTGACAAAAACTACGAGCAATGTCCTAAATATGACGTTAAAATCGTATTGGGTGGTTTTTTAAATCTCGTCCCGAGATCGTTACGACTCCTAAGCACCAGAATCAAATGCCGAAGACTAATGACAACTGATGTGCTAGGTTTCGTCCGACCGGCGACGAATGCCGGCAACCAAATTCAGCTAAACAAGAAGCATAAAAAAGAGACGGGAAGAATATCGGCTTCTTCGAAAGAAGAAAAAAAAAGCACGAGAAGTATGCGATCCATGATATTAAGAGATTATACTCCAGGAATAATGTACAAAAATTTTACTAACAGGTAAAAAGTAATTGTCAAGCTAACAAGGAAACCTCGTAGAAGAATCACAGTCGGGGCTGAGAATATTGAAAAATTTCTTCTTCAGACTGTATAATGGTAGATTGCATACACCTAAAATTTGGTCAGATGAGTGTATGCCTAATGAACGGAATCCCAGCACCGTTTGCCAGATCCACAATAAAGGAGACCCCTCAATTGCGCCAACTACAGAGGTATCAGTCTCTAAAACTAAACGGAATTTATTTTATTGCTTAAGTAGCTTACGTTAAGGATTGAGTGCACAAGTTTCAATGTACAAATCTAAGTGCTGAATAGTGGCTTAACGAACATATGTAACTTGTTTGAACAACGGACCATGTCTGTATCCGCGTGCAACCCTTATTAAGGAGAAGTACCTACAATTAGTATGTTTTATGTAATAGATTTCAAACGACATCGACTGTAATAACATTTTTGTATAGTCGATTCATTAATTGCTAAATGGCTGATGGTTTGCTTGTACTTTGGCTATCGGGCAAGGAACGTGAAATAATTTTCAAACGTTACGATTTTGTCCACTCCCAGTAATTCCGTCAATCTGCAGGTGATTTCTAGAGGTACAAAGTCAACACACATATGTACATGTATTGTCTTGAAAACCAGCTCTCAATTTCGTTCAATAATTCATCCATTGGAAGGAAATCTATCCATACTCTCAAGACTTTTGTAGCTTTTTCGTTTCGTTGCTTTTTTTGACTGTATATACTATATTACTATATTTTGATATTACATATACATATAACGCGGCGTAAAAACGCTGTTTGTTTGACGGAGCCTTAGAGATTCATCCGCCAAATCTACAGAAATAATTTATTAACATATAGACGTACATACATGTGGGAGTACCAGAAATAGAGTAAGCATTCCTTCGCAACTAATCATTTAAATTCTTCTTTTCGTGTGTCGTCGGGCGTCGTCGAACGGGAGGTCATCGTCACGATCGGTTGCTATCGTAAGTGATTCACCTTCCACTACAATAGCAACGCGATCAGGTTTCGTGAATGACCCACATTTTATCGCATAAAGTGCACCGAAGTATAAACAAAAGGGCAGTGTACTGCCACCCAAAGCAGCATGAGGACCTCCCGGATTTCACTGACTGGACGAGGGCGATGACGAAGACGATGGGACATGGAAAGAAGAAGAAGTGGCTACAGTGAGTAGTAAAGAAGCCAGCGAAGAAGAAAGGTCGTGCGCGTAAACGAAGAATTTAATTAAGTTTTAATTTTGTTACCCAAATTACTCCAAAAACTGTTTTTTTTTTTCTCATTTAAATAAAGTACTTGTTAGTTTTAAAGAAAATTGTAAGTATATCTACATACATGTACATATATGTATGTATGTATAACTGTACGATATATTGTGCAAGCAACTGAACCTTTTTGGGAGGCAGCTGTAAAAATAAACATTCGAATATACATACATATGTAGTTTGAAAAAAATGCATTTTGTTCCAAAAAGGAATAAGATTTATTTCTTTGCTAAAATAATATGTTACTGGCAATATTTCAAGTTATTTAATACCATTTGAATATCGTTCATATAATATGACTTTAAATTGTTTGACGACAATTTTCACTAGATGTCACCACTGTGAGCAACTAATATTTCAGCTCCGTGTCGAGGGAATGTGGCAAAAACAACCTCGTCTAAATTGCATTGCTTGGCTTTCGGCAACTCTGAATAATATTTCTCTTTGAGCGTCCTTATGTATTTTTCAGACGCATCTTTGGAATCACACAATGCAACAATGCAGCCTCCCCAACTGCAATGATACAATCAAAAATTAAATGGACATTTAATAACATTAATTTAGGCACACGAACCCAGCACCAGTTAAGCGAGCACCCACGCCAGCTTTCTCTGAAATTTCAATCAGCCTGTCCAAATCCGGATGTGAGCATTCATAAAGATGTCTCAAACTGTTATGCGATTGTTGCATAAGTTCGGACAACGTTTTTGTGTTCGCTGACCCCAGTAATACCTCGCACGTTGATCGGAATGTCTGCACTCTAAGCGATTCTGCGAAAGTGTGTGATCGGTTATTTCCTATAAGAGAAGAATATAAGAAGAATTGCTTACCCTGAATTACATGAAGCGCCCTTGAGCGCAACTTAAAGTGCGTCATATGACGCGTATTTGGCGTAAGAAAATCATTCTCCAACTCATCCTGACATACCTCGAGTTCTGCCATAACTTCACTTTTGCTGTAAATTTCTTTGGATAGACTTTTGATGGTTATCGCTTCGAGATCTTTTAAGTTGCAATGTAAACTCTTTTGCAAGTCAATAAATCTAGTCATATTCTTCCAATTTTGAAAATCCATTTGCTTGGCTATTATACGACATCCCAAACGGCATTCTACAACCCTTTCATTGTAGTCCGATGAAGCAGCCTTATTGATTTCGGCAAGACTATTGGCAACAACAAAGCAAGCATTTTCGGGCAATTGTATCGAGGATGTTTTCAATTCGGGGTGAAATTCAATAAATTGCGCACATCCTGCCTCAGCGAGATATGCAATGGCCTGATCCATGCCTCCACCTTGGGTTCCTATGTAGCGCTCACAACTTGCTGATACAGATGCAAGCCATTTACGATCAAGTGATACTTTATAAACGAATGAAGTAGCAAGTGTAGCCGAGCTCACTAGTGCACTGGAACTTGATAGTCCAGAGCCTCGAGGAATGTTTCCGCTTAAAGCAACTGACATACCAATCGATCCCGCGTCATTGTTAATGTTTTCAAATATTCCCTTGACACCGCATAAGAAATATTTGTACCATTCCGGTCCACCTTTCTGTGGGATATCGATCCTGAAATATTAAAATGATATTTATATGTAAGATATTTGGTAGTGTGTGTGAAATATGAAACATTTAAGGAAGTTCACTACTAACGTACGACTGATGCGTATATGATTACATATATGTATGCTGTAGATATTCCAGTTTTTCCCTAATACCGGAATTAAAAAGACGGTTAAGAATCTTGGAATAATTTAACACAGTAACTTATCGATCGTACAAAACGAAAGGGTAATTCAAATTCAAAACACAGATGGAGTACTTGGAATAACTCTTTCTAATGTTAAGAGTAATAAAATGTTTAAGGCTAATTGGCAATTTCATCTTGTAGGTTTCGCGGCAGAGCGAAACCTCATTGAATGAAGCAAACATATAGTTCGCACAAATCCATACATGTTTTTCACAGGACTTGATCTCACCTTGAATCAAACTAATCGCATTACGATCGACTTAATTATTCTCTATTTCTGAACTTTCTTCGATGTAGTTCCCCTTCCTTTATGTTCTAAGGACTAACAGGTTCGTAAACCCCGTTGAACTTCAGTTGTTGGTGTTAATGTTTTTCTTCCCTTGGGTGTGGGGTATTCAACTAACATTTTCTTTCTACTGTCTCTTTTACTTTCGTATTAATACGGATATCGCCTGAACCAAGAAAAAAAGTTTGAGAAGATGCAACGTCGAAAGGCTAAAATTGAAGAGACCGCCACTTTCGCGGAATACGTATCTCGTAATCCCTACTACTTTGCCAGTATGAAGAATCGAAGATTGCGATCTTGCGATCGCGATCACCGATCGATCGAAACGCCGTAACTGATGAGGTGGTTTTAACTCGAATGAAACCCTGTTTTGCTGCATAATGCCGGGAAGTACATGCAGTTAACCAAGAGACATACATACATATGTATGTATATAAAGCAGAGCTGCAAATCCGAGAGGGCTGCTCGCAAGTTCTACGAGCAGAAGAGGCTACATAAGATCAACTTCTCTAAAGAAAGAAAATACATCATGAGAAGCATATCAGCATATCAATATTAACGATATTGAAAGGAGCAATGCCCAGAAGTTCTATCAAAAGGTGAAAAGAACTGTCAAGGCAACAAAACTCGTTTAGAAATCTGTGGAGATGAAGAAAGAAACCTACAGTAGAGTTACAGTCGGTGCTAAGAATATAGAAAATCTGTCTCCAAGTTTAAATCCAGTAAAGCTGTTGAACCTAACAACTTACCGGTCAAGCTGCACAAAACAATTGGAGATGACTTCGTAGAGAGCATACAATAACTCATATCCAAGATTTGGCTTAACTGTACTGAATATGCCGAATGGCTTTTGTCAAGACGTGGGTTTTGAATCCGAAGCAAGTCCATTGGATTTACACTTGCATCATCAGGCCCATCTTACTCTATGGAGAGTTTGTATGGTGGTTGATAGTAGGAAAGATGCCCTTTCACTACTATCGAAAATCCAACGTATGGTTTGCCTAGGAATTACCGGATCCCAATTCAGTACCCCCCATGGAGACAATCTTGAATTTACTCCCTATAGGACTAGCGATAAAAAGATCAACCGACCTGACACAGGGCTATCTGGAAGGAAGTACAGGCATCCTCTCTAAAAACACGGCTCGATTTAGGCAGGAGACAAGTCGAATGGAAGATCTATACACCGGCCAGATCAGCCTGAACAAGCATGTATACAGACTGGGACTGGTGACATCAAGCACCTGTCCGGGATGTGATGAAGAGGGAGAAAGCGTCCAGAACTTCCTCTGCGAAGGCGCTAAGATACAAACACCTGGCAAGACACGTCCTGTCTGGGCTGAGTTATCTTAGATGTTACAGACGTCACACCCACCCAACTCTCCATCCCCAAATCAAACTTCCCCTTCATCTACATCCGCCCTTTTACCCTTCTCTACCACACAGTCTCTTTAGAGGGGAACACAACGGACCCAATCAGCATCAGTCATCTTCGAATCCAATCTTAAGGGGAAACGTAATAGGTGGCGCGCACAAATAAAAAGGACCTCAACTGATTTTGAGTGGGCAACAGGACTTACAGGAAAGAATTGTTGGTTGACGCCTAGACTTATTTAAAACTGAAGCATTACTTAGGTAAATAAGTAGCTATGATAATACATATGCACATATACACAAGAGTATGTCTAAACAAAATTCAAGGAAAGTAGATCAACTTACATATTTCGACTTCGTAGTGTGGAACATTAGTGGTATTCATGCTTAGTTCTATTTGGCTACTTGGATTGTGAAAGAAAGCGCTCATTCATTGGTTTAAGCAATACACTTTACACAAGTCCAGATACCATGAAGCATGGAAAGGTATTGTATATAACTACATATAATCATTGTTAGCTGCTTTTAAACTTAAAACCATTCTCGAAATATAAAACGTACCTACTTATGAGTACTAACTTTAAATTGAATAACGAAACGCTATTACTTTTAAATAATTTAAATGCGTGTTGCTGAATTTGCACCAAACAAATTAAGAAATTTGTAAACAAATGTCATGAAATTTGTTTCCGACTGTTTAAATTCTCCTACTTTTGAAATATATGTATGTACATTTAATATTTAAGTGTGTACTATTTAAGCCAACCAAACCTGTTTTTAAACGATCACCTTTCAAGTGCCATGAACTTAAGATATTCTAAAATTAAATGGCATTCAGTTCAAAAGCATTTCTTTGGCATAAGTGATTTCCCACCAAACTGATTAGTTAAATTGTTTTGCTTGCCGTTTGTCATAATTATGATACATTGAGTAACCATCATTCGATCGATACCAAATTAGCATATTACGGTGTCTGTTCGTGAATTTAATTAACCACATTTGAATTCAGTCAAAATTCAAAATTCAAGTGCAACCACTTAATTGTTTTTTAGTGAACCATATATAGTATGGAAATTACCTGAATGATTTAAGGTCACACTTGTAGTTGTCGAACTTTCCGTCGATGTTCCGCAGATACAAGAAGCTGTTCTCCTTAGTGTAGCCAACGGCGAGTAGAATGGACTGTTCTATTGCCATTGGCAGAACTGGATATCCGCAATAGTCCACATGCTCTCCGATTATGTTAACTCTAAGTTAATGATAAGAATAATGGTAGTGACATTCTGTAAACTGTAAACTCAACTAACCTTCCTGGCACTCTAACATAGAACTGCGGTTCTGCATCAAATTCTTTAATGTAGAATCTTCGAAGTTCTTGCAGTCGGTCATAGCACCCATGAGCTGGGCTTACTTCGTTTATTGGCACATAGGTGGCACCATTCTCACTCATAATTGACATTTTCCACTGTCACACAACCAAACCGAGGGACAGACGACACACAGAACAGGTGCAGAATCAGCGTTTTTATTGACTCAAATGTAATACAACCAGCTCACAATTACGCTCTCGAAACCATCGAAATACCGAAAGCATTAAATGCTCAAGAGAATCAAAAATGCAAATCGCTTTAGAACCAAAACAAACTATCTGTATCTTGAAATAGCGAATCGATTTCTTTGTATGACCAGCCTCTTCACTCTATCCACTCTACCAGTCTCACTGAAAACCACCAAACGATTGGATGTCGATGTTGACTTGACAAGGGGATGACTCGATGCCGGGCTGCGTGATGACGGCGTGCCACTTTGGCAGATTCACCAGAACCTTTTATAATTACACACTTCGTTGCTTCGAGATTGACAGTGCTTAGCACAAAGTTGTTGATAACGGGCAGTAAGTGGAATGTTCTACTTTTTCTAGTGTCGCTGCGGTTGCAAAAAAGTTACACGGAAAACGGAAAACGGAAAAAACAACACTTTGGTACTTCAATACTCAAGCGACGTTCGTATGTAGTTGCCCGACCTGCAGAACTGATAAAACTGAATCCAAAACAAACAACTGCGTCTTCTGAGGAGCTGATGCCTGTTATCTTTGAGACGTTGCCCCACTAGTCATGTTTACATATGGTATAAAAAGATAAAACGAATGCGAGGGAGAACAGAAAATTAAAAGCAACCAGACCCGCACGAGTTCATTTGGAGGTGATTGTGCGCGTTGGCTCTTTTATCAATGGAAATAATAAAATATGGCTCTGAATTGGTGTGAGTACGTTTAGTACACGGTGTTCGCAATCAAGGTCAAAAGCAAATACACTTGAGTCTAAATTTAAAATTGTCATATTACCAAATACACTCATTAGAACATGAAGCTAATTTCATGAGCAATAGATGGCACCAACTGGAACGGTTTGAGTCCCCGGTACATAGTTTAAAATGACAACTGCAGAGCACCTATTAACTACTAGATGGCAGTTGAAGTTAGCGAAAAAGACAAACAATTTAAAAATAACTGAAGTGTTCCTAATTTTGTTTGGATGGCTGTTGGATTTATGGAAAGGATCTATTGTTTTGTTTGAGATAATCAACTGAACACAACTTTACTTAGGATCGAACTTAAACACTGTTACTATAACGATACATTTTATTGTATCCTATCCGAAGTGATAGGTTTAAGTTTGATATATGGTTTGTAACATAGAAATCGAGATAGACCTTATAAAGTATATGTATATTGAAATGAAATGTCATATCTAGGCTTTTGAGAAAAGATGGAGTCCAAGTGTAAAAATTTTTGAACTCCTCCCACTACCACGGCCACTTTATCATAACATAACTATTTTACTTGAAATCGAAAAATTTTGTGTGGTAAAAGGATACACCTCCATGTGTTCCTATGCCTACTGGGTGCATAGGACCTCAGCTGGAGATTGGGTAACCAAACCCTTTGGAAGGTCGTTGGTCGTAGCAAATGAGAGAGGGGGGAGAAGTGTTTTCTCACTAAGGCACTTCCTCTCGATCCGAGTGGCAGCGGACGAATTCTCTAGATGAAATCAACAGTTGCAGTTAGACCGAACTATAGAGTGTCATCCCTATATGAGCTGCTTTGACATATTCGAATCCCAGGTCTATAGAGATCTCCAATACTGAGCCAGATCGTTGGAAAAGAGTTGGTGGTGGATGAACCCTTAATGAACCAATGGCAACATTCCTATCCCCGAATTGGGTTACTGACTCCAGATAATCCGGCACCTCGTCCTAGGGGTATTCAAGGAAACTGGTCCTCTATGTAGGGGGTTCTGCGTAGGGGTAACTTCCCGACCACTGAAAACGCATTTAGTTCCGAAATCAACAGAAGCTTCTGATAAGGATGATTCTACTGTTGACTACCCCGGTAACCGAAATACGGACAAAGACCTTCGGATCTGTACGTGAAATATTCGGACTCCTAACAAACCACGTGCTGTCGAAGAATTACCAGAGGATACGCTCATGTCCCCACAGAGGACAAGGACGACGCCATCAACACGTCATCAGGACGTCTTTGGTAGGACGATTAACAAGCACAGCCTCCACGACACCACGTCCGGAAACTGACTTAGGCTTATTGGCTTCGCTGTGGTGCGAAACGTCACTATAGCAAGCACACGTTGGTACTTTAGTTTTGGTGGTAAAGGGCATCATTTCGGTCTTTTCCGGATTAACACCGAGGCCACTGCTCGTGGCCCATGAGTGTACCTTATCCAGAGCATTCTCCATGATTTGACTTATCGTGGAGAGAAACTTTCCTGACATCATCTGCGTACGCAACCAACTTATTCTGGTTTTTAGCATGGATACAATCCATTATCTAAGAAAACCTTCTACACCTAACTCGTTGAGAGTCTCTTGAATAGCTTCAGTATGAATGTTGTTAAAGGCTCCTTCTATGTCCAGAAAGGTAGCAAGAGTATATTCTTTATAGTGGAGAGCCTTTTCCACCATACGTACCACCTCATGAAGAGCCGTCTCAGTAGATCGGCCTTTGAGGTAGGAGTTCTCCACAGTTCTCCACAGTTCCTCTCTGGCTTTGATTCCTCGTGTCAAGGCTAGCATCTGTTTAACAGAAATCTGGTTCATCCTCTGGGTTTCTACCCAGTGGCTCCCCAGGACCTCTGTTCTTCTGCTAGCTAACGCCGGACTTGACACAATATATGTGCTGCCGTCCTGACTTCCTCCAGGTATAGTTTACAGGTGTCGTTCTCCAGAAGACCCATCTTCTTAAGATGATACCCGAAATTCCCATGACCTGTAGATAACGCTATTACCCATTTCAGCGTTCTTCGCCCTAAGCTTAGAACCTCTTTATGAGTGGTGTCAATCGGCATTTTAATAGCCATTTTCGCCTGCCTGCAACCTTCCACGATTGCCCTTCCACGGTTGTCCTTCCACCTTCCTGGTGTTCCGTCTCGGCCCAGTTGCTAATCAGGTGTTCTACCATCCCTCCGCCAATTGCAGCGAATGGTTCCGGACCAGAGAGCTCCGAGGTTGACCTTTGCTTTGCTAGAGAGTCCGCCTTTTCGTTCCCCTCAGTCCCTACGTGCACTCTCATCCAGAGCAACGTCATCTTATTTCGAGATGAGGACTCATTGAGCTTATGAGCACATTCCAATGCCAGTGATGTATTGATATCTGCCTGGTCCATGCGTCTAATCACTGATTAATTGTCCAGTGCTATGGTAACGTTCCTACTCTCGACCTAACCCTCTTTCAGGTGATCCAACGCATGCAACAGAGCAATCATCTCGGCTTGATAGACTAAGGTATATTTCCCCAGACTAATATGACAGGCTAGTTCAAGTTTTTCTCCCTGCCCCGCTTCAGCCATCCATCATGGACTCATCCGTAAAGATGATTATATCACCAATCTTCTTTTCCGGAAGTGATCCATCTCCAATGAGAGTTTTGTATGAGCATATTCAACTCCCTAATCTCGTTTTTTACGAGATCCAGGATTTTCCTATAACGTTAGATAGTACCGCGCGAGTGTCAGTTGGCATCCCGGTGCAGATGAAGTGCCGTCGAAGCCGCCACTTTCTTAATAAATAAGTCCAGCGGCAGAATACCTAGGATCACTTTCATTGCGCATGTTGGTGTCGTCCGTATTGCACCCGCGATCCCTAAACATGCCAGACGTTGGACCCTATCTAATTGCTTCTTTACAGTTTTCAGGGTGGCTTTCTGCCACCAAACAACTGACGCATATGTGATAATCGGTCTAACTATCATCGTGTACATCCAGTATGCTGACCTCGGCGAAATTCCCCACCTTAGTCCACATACTCGTTTGCACTGATGAGGCACCGTTTTCGCCTTTCTAATCTTCTCTTCCACGTGGAAGTTTCAAGTTAGTCCAGCATCTAGGTATACACCCAGATACTTAACCTTCCTGGTCACATGCAGCTCCGATCCGAAAAGTTTCAAGGGCTGAAATTCCAGATCTCTCCTCTTCCTTTTCCGCATTAATGGAGAGTCCTTGTTCCTGACACCACCGCTCCACCACTCTGAAAGCATTTCTCGTGGTATCTGCTGTGAAGTTCATGAATTTACCTCTTGCCATTATTGCTATATCCTCGGCATATCCCACAGGATGCCAATCTCTTGAAGTCTTTTCAGGAGAATGTCCATAGTTATATTCCACAGAGTAGGTGACAAAACTCCTCCTTGCGGGCAACCTCTGCTAACCCTTCCTCTAAGTCCTGAAGTTCCCGTCTGAATATTTATCGCCCTATTTTTCAGCATATTGTCCACGCATCTCATCACCAATGGGTTAATCCTGCGTTCTTCTAAGGCTACTCTCAGACTTTGGAAGCATATCTTATCTAAGGCGATGCGATGCCTCCGGTATTCATCTCCTCTTCCGCAACGCGTACCATCTGGTGTAGCGCTGTTTCCGTAGACCTGCCAGCTCTGTATGCATATTGATTACTACTCAAAGGACGAGCTTTCAGCGCCATGCGCTCCATATGGTCCACTACCAATATATACCACGTCCCGCGGTCTTGTAAGAAGAAAACGTTTTTATCGCCCCACTGACCGCTTCTGGAGTTACTATCCGTTCCGCTTCAGTCCTATCCATCCTGTTTGCTCCTTGTTTCCTCAGAGGCTGATCTGACTTCAGACTTCCCGGAAAGTGTATTTCCATGAGGACCTCATTTGTACGATCCAGTGTCTCAACAATCTCCTCCGTTCCATCGCGAATGAGACCGACTTTGGAAACTGGATCCCCGAGACAAGTCTATTGACCGCAGCTGTGCTTCTCATATTCGAGCAAAATTGCCTGCACGACTCGTTTTTACGTCGTCGCAGAGTTGCTATATATTGCCCATGATTGAGCATCATCCATTCTCATGGCATGATTAAAGGCTTTTCTCACCTCCTTCCTTAGATTTTCAAGTTCCCTACACCACCAAGGCGTGGGGTCCTTTTCATCTACCAAAGTAGGTGTACACGCCTTTTGGTAAGCATTTTCAACAGCTGATTGTAAGTGCTTCAGCTGTGACTCTACATCCCAAGTGGTTTTCGGTATTTTGGGTACCCTCCCATTCAGTTTCTCCCGTAACACTTCTGGTATTTCACTATGTCCGTGTTCCTGGGAATCCTGATATATTTTCGATCTTTCTTCCTTTTAGATCCGTATCGAACATCAAATGAGATGGGTCTGTGGTCCGACATCATTGTCTGATCCATTACCCTTCAATTTGATATTCTATCCAGCATTCTATTACTGCACAGAGTAATGTCAATAACTTCCCTTCGTCTCGCATCGACAAAGCTCGGTTCTGTTCGCCTGTTGAGTATAGTTAGCTCTCCTATCCCTGCAGACATTCACTAGAGACTCTACCTCTTTTGTTGTGGGAGGCTCTAGGGAGTTATACGGCAGGTATGCAGATGTCATAACAAAACTGTCTGTACCTACGCGCATAGCGACAAGGTTAAGGGCACAATACTTTCAGGTAGATCTCTAATCCTTCCTTTGAAGATCCAAGGCTCCTGCAGAAAGGCAATATCAATCATCTCTTCCACAAAGCATCTGATCAGCATTGCTGATGCAGCTTTGCTGTGGTGAAGATTCATTTGAATCACCCTAAGTTTTTCTTGGTTCGGGTTGACTGACCTTCTTTATCCTGGTTTGTCCATCAGCCTTTCCACTTTCACGTGTACTTGATTGATTAACATTCCCGGACACAGGCTGTCCATCATCTTCTCCGCTTTCCGCCTCCACCACCCTGGCTTTAGCTAAACTGAAGGTCTCGGTATCAGTTTTGAATCGTTCCCTATGTCCTGCCTCTTCTGGGGTGGTTTCGGTTAAATTAGCAATCATATTAGTCAATTCATTGACCGATATGTCACTATTTCCCGAGACAGATCCTGCCAATGGCAACCTCTGTTTCCCTCTCGCCCTTTTAATCTTTTGCTTAAGCTGCTTTCGCAGCCTCTGTTCAGAATCAGGGTCTGCACCGTCATTTTTGGGTTTGGCTTCCGCAACGTCGATTAACGACGATTGTTCTACTGAATCCTTTGGTTTCCCTCCGGACTCCATTGTCTTCACGAGCACTTCCGCTGTCGATCCCGCACCTTCCGGCACTTTCTCGACCTCTTCGGAGCCTTCCGCCTGGCCCTCTCATGACTCGTTCTCTTTTTTGAAAACTGGGTACATAATGTTCCCACTATCCCCATTACCTACCCTACTCAACTAGTATACAACTCCTGAGGAGTTACCAATAGTACAGAACAGTATCCATTTATGGTCCGAAAAGGACTGAAGGTTCGATACCCTCAAATTTTCAATCCCGATAGTTTCGTTGTTTGATATTAACGTGATGTCTATAACCGTTTCCCAAGGTTAGAGAGTTGCCAGTATTGCAAACTTACAGGTTACTGGTAAGAATGAAATCAAAAATGCACTCACCTCTGCGCTGCCCCAAAGCGTATGTCTTGCATTGGCGTCGCAGCCCATCAAAAGATTGGCCTAACTGGCGTTGATTACTTATGTTAACTGCTGGACCTCCGGCGGTGCTTGTCGATCCCGGTTCATGTAGACTGACGCCACGAAAAAGCCCTTCTCGTTTGCAGTTTCCAATCTAATCAGAATCACTGTTAGATCGGCGGAGCTAAGATTAGGACATAAAAAGACTTTTAAATGTTTCTTAGCTAAAACGCAAGTTCTAGGCTTACCGTTACTTGTATTTAGATTGTAATATAAGTTATAACTGTTGTCTTGAAGTCATCTGATGGCAGATCCCCTTACCCAACGATCTTGGATTATGGCAATATCAATGTTGTCTTCATTAATAAAGACGCGCAGATTATCTGTGGCACACTGCGAGTGCCGCAGATTAATCTGAATTACCTTCAGGGACATTGGGGGGTATTTGGTCAATCTTCATGCCATCCAACAGAATTTTGGCATCGTCGACATCGTCTGTGTCTTCGCCAGAAGTCCCTCGAGAACCTATGCTCGCACTTGATGACTCTATACCCTCCGCCGCCTTGCGTACTCATTAAATGATCCATCACCATCTGCGACAGTTTGGCCTCGATGTCATTTCAAACTTGGGTGATGGATTTCCCACTACTCGACAGTTCGTTTACTAAGCAACCTGGAGATCATCCTGACCACTTCGCTGACAGTGCGTGTGGACACAATACCGGTGCTTTTCTTGGTAGTGGTACCGGATGGATTCGAGTGTTTTATCATTTGTTTCTTGGTGAGACTTTTAGCCACGCTGCTTTCGACTTTGCCGCGTTTGCTAGAATCGGCTCCTCATCTTGCGAACGATTTCTTTTCATGGTCTCAGCTCGACCTTTGCTGATTGTTTTGGAGGCCTGACGTTTGTTGTATTCTTTAACAACCGCCTGTACCAGCTTCTTCATTCTTAGCTATCTTGGAA
The DNA here is from genome assembly GCA_905220385.1 of Xylota sylvarum. Taxonomy (NCBI): domain Eukaryota; kingdom Metazoa; phylum Arthropoda; class Insecta; order Diptera; family Syrphidae; genus Xylota; species Xylota sylvarum. The sequence continues at coordinate 42,557,530 of LR999959.1, forward strand.
AGAATGAAGAGGGCCTTCTCATAATAATGCCTATGTTTGTGGCTGTTTTTTCTGTGTACACTCGCTAGTGTTCACATCAGCAAAGCAACCACAGAATCGGATGTGGATGGAAGGAGCTTAGGGGCACTCCAAATGTTTAAAAAAAAAAGAAATTTTCTTTTTCTTTGTTAGGATAGCGAAAATATTCCATTTCCCCTTTGAGTTAATTTCGAACATGAAAATTCCCTAAAACATACAGCAAAGCTGTAATTACAATACAAAGTCAACATGACAGCTTTTGTTCAACAAACTACCACATCCCTACTACCCTTCATTCCACAGGTAGTTTCAGGGTGACAAGCTTGGCTATTTGAGAAATCCACACTGGCTGTCCATGTATTTTGGGGAGGATGACTGTACGTTCTTACAGTGCCACAAAGTGTTGTAGCCGGGCGACAACACGCTGTTGTCCTGGCTGGTATTCAATGTACATGCAGTGCAGTTAGCACCTAAAACAAACCCACAGTGGTACAAGGACACCGCAACCACTAGTTTTGCGTCAGGTAATGTCCATGTACATGACAGAAAATTTGAACTTGCAGTAGCATTGAAAACGTGTTGCTTCAATGTTACGTGGTGCAATCGTACACCATATTAAAACAAGTGGGTGGTTAACATTGAAGCGCACATAACCAGTTAAAGGGACAACATCAATAAGTTTGTTTCAATTAATCAATTAAACTTAAATAGTGTTCCTGAACATTTAAAATTTTTCGTAATATTGATTTTTATCTCTACGGAATAGACAGGCAATCAAGGCCTTGCTTGCTTAGATGGCGCTACAGTTCGGGGTAAATCTGGGTCTCAACCAAAAAGTCTCTCCAGTTAACCCGGGCCTTAGCCTTAGCCTTTAGTTGCGCACTCCAAATTTGTTGCGGTCCCCTTCTACGTATTCCCACTTAAGGCGAGTTTTTCCTCTACTGCGTTCTGCCTACGGGTTGTATTCGAAGACTCTTCTAACCGGAACGTTGATGTCCATTCGCTCTACATGTCTTACCCATTTTCGACGATTAATGGGTACTTTTCTGACCAGGTCGATGTCGCTGTACAGTTTCAAAGTTCGCTGTTAAATCTTCTCCTCCAAATCCCGTCACCGCAAACAAGACCGAATATCGTTCGAAAAATTTTTAATTCAAGGATATCTTCATCCGCCTTCGTTAACGTCTATGCACCTGCGCTACACAGCAGTACTAGCTTGATGAGGGTCTTATATAGAGTCTCCTTAGTGTTTCTTGACAAGGCCTTGTTACGCGATTGCCTTCTTAGACCAAAGAAACAGTGATTGGCAAGTGTAACGCTTCGTTTGATTTCTGATGTGATGTTGTTGTCAGAGTTTATAGCGGAGCTGATGTAGACAAACTTCCTAACTACCTCAAAGTTATAGCTATCTATTGTGACGTTCTGTCCGATCAGTCGATTTTGTGTGTCCCTTCTTGTTGACAGTATATACTTGGTTTTGCCCTCATTCACAACTAAGCCAATTTTTTCCGCTTCTGTTCTAATAGTTGCAAACGCACTAGTGACAGCTCGTTGTGTTCTGCCAATGACGTCAATGTTATCAGCGTATGCAAGTAATTGCATAGACTTTTGGGAAATCGTGCCTCTGGTATTGGCTTGTGAGTTTCACACAATTTTCTCAAGTATGGTCTTGAAAAAGTCACATGACAGCGCATCAACTTGTCTGAATCCTTTTTTTACATCAAAGGTCTTGTTGAGATTGTTTTTGACCTTCATGGAGCAGCGAGCGTTCTTCATCGTCATCCTGCACAGGCGAACGAGTTTGGCAGGGATGACAAAACTAGACATGGCTCTATATAGCTCGTCTCTTTAAATGCTGTCATGTGCGGCCTTAAAATCGATAAGAAGTTGGTAAGTATCGATCTGGACTTTTTGGGGTTTCTCCAGGATCTGCGCTGATAGGGGCTAATCAGCTCGATGACAAATGGTTTCAGGCGCTCACACAGTACGGTAGACAGGATTTTGTATACAATGATAAGGAGACTGATGCAAACGTGGATTGGGCAAACGATGCTGCAGGCTTGTTGGATTTGAGTTCGGATATTGCTATCCTCACTTCTTTCTGGTTGGATGGACTAAAATCTTTGTTTTCTTCGTACAGTTTGAATAGTTCGTTCTGCCTGACAGCGGAATTTGGATCGTCGTCGCCGTTTAACAGTCTGCAAAAGTGGTTTTTCAATATCCTCAGCACCGAAAGTGAATCAATTATAAGGTTTCCTTGGTCATCTTTACAGGTCTCTGTTCGGGTCTTGTTGCCTTGATAAAATTTCCGAACATTGTACTTGGAGTACAACCTCGTGGAGGTGGTTGGGTGAAATCCAGTACATCAGTTGCGGTGTTTCTGATGGCTTCTTGGCAACTTGTGACTTGATGCTGGTTGCATAGGATTTCTCGAGAGGTTGAGGGATACGCGATCGGCAAAGATTTAAGCGGTTTGTTGCGATTACAGCCGTTCAACATTAAATCTCCTCGCAGTATTTTTCCGTTATTGTAGTATGAGATATCCGTAGACGTACCTTGGTTGCAACCAGGTAGTGGTCTGAGTGTATGTTGGCCCCTCGGAATGTTCGGACATCTAGAATACTAGAGATGTCCTCCTTCCCTATTGATGCTCGTAGAAACAGACTTTGGTAGCATCATCTATTTTCTCTGTGGGGACGTGAGCGCATATTAGGTTAATAATGGCGAATTTAGCCTTAATGCGGATTGTTATAAGGCGTTCACAGTTCTCTTTTATGCCACTTGGATGAGGGGCCGGATTTTCCGGAGTCAGTAAAGCACTTCGCTTCCATATGAGCGCTTCCGTTGTTCCATTAAGGTTTAATCCACCACCATATTTTTTCCGACACCCTGACTCAGTATTGGGGATCACTATAGACCTGGGATTTAAGTATGTCGAAGCAGCTCACATAGGGATAATACTAATAGCTCGGTTTTAGTAAAAAAGCACTCCTCCCCCTCTCTCATCCGCTGTCATCAACGACCTTCCCAAGAGATATATTACCCAGTCTTCAGTCGAGGTACCAGCCACCGAGCATTTACCAACGCGGAGGTGTAGAGTAGGAGTTGATAGTGAGAGGCTAACGTGAGAACGCTTGCGTTTTCATACATGCGCATCATTACTCTTTGGCCATCCCGAGAAGGATCTAGTGTGAAGAAAAATAGGCCATAACTTGTGTTTCGTTAGAAGAGAGGTCTGCGATTATTTCAAGGAAGACAAGTTTAAGTTATTTTACGTTGAGAAAAAGAGACATAAAATGAGATAGAGTTAAGAAAATCTCTATAAAAAAATGTATAGGGCGTCATATATAGATAGATTGTCAAACTCAAAGGAAGACCTGCATTAATAGCCATTAGTTTTGCGAAAGTTTGCTTTATGAAAGCCCTAAGAAGATAGAGCTGCGGAAGGAGGCGTATAGAAAAGAACCACCCATATCTCTCATCGGTTATGTCCATATCTATGAAAACTATCTAAGCTGAAGCTAAATACACAGAGATCAGTAACAAAGCTACCCGTTTTTTCATTATTGTGAGTGCAATGATCATTTGTGAGCAATAGCGTAGACAAAAATGAGGGAGACACTCAATAATGAAACCAGAAGCCTTATCGAAACAGGCAGTCATAACAGAGCAATCTTCTACAGGTTACTCAGCCGATTTAGAATAGAGTCTAATGAAGTCCCAAATACACTTGAAAGATTAGATCAACCACAGGACCCTGCCATTTCTCTGATAATGCAATATGGTCGAAAGGCGTGCAGTTCCATCAAGGTCGGTAAGGACCTAAAGAAAGCTTTTGATGTCAACAAAGGATATAGAAAAGTTAATTCGTTTTTAACAGAACGGTGCAAAACACACATGACAAAAGGCAGCTTTTCAGAATCGCTTTCTGTGTATTGAGCCAAATGTGACAAAGATGGGTGTAATGATCAACTAATGCAAACCAAATACATGTAACACCCAAAACTGATCACAATTGCTACATATAAGACTTAGCTACAAGTCTTTCATTTTCTCTTACAAGAAAACATAAAATGAAGAGCCAATAGCATGTAAGGCAATTTGTCGCTATAAGAGTATATAAACAGCGTCTCGTCCATCATTAGATCACAATCATTGGTTTAAAAATATCCTTTATGGCATAGGTTAAGAATAACCGACCACCAGTGAATAAATCGGAAATGTCCATACTAGCATTTGTTCCAGCACACAAACTACTTTGCATTATACACCATGCAACCAGCTAATCAGCACCCATCACTAATCGCCCAGGTGCGGCAATTAAAAACCATTTTATCGGGAATTAACGTGACATTCATTCCAATAGTTGCGCCTTACGCGACATCCATAAATCACAGGCTAAGCATATAAATAACTTACTCCAATTTCAACACTCGACGATTATTGTTATGAATATACAACCCATCGCTGTGCCAATCAATCACCGACGAGCAATTCCAACTATTCCCGCCACTTCCTGCGACCAGAATAAGACACCGCGCCACTGTCGTGCCAGGCTTACGAATTAATCAATGAACACATGGGCAAAGTCCAGTCCTTGAATTACCACTATCCTCCTCACTTCTTGCACACTTTGGCCACTTTTCCATTGATAAACTCAAGAATCGCACAAACACCGCTCAGCACTTGTTCGGTGAATACGTCTCCTTGCAGCCGCCCCCTAGAAAAAAGCCATTGAGGAGTGCAGCCACAGCCACTCATAACGCCCATCGTCTCCGGTGCACAACATTCGCTGTAGGAGGTCTGTCCGTCGGTGCAACAACAAACAAAAACGACGAAATCGCGACTAGAATTATTATCATATCATTTCTTGCTAAACACCTCGTTAGATGATTGCATTCGTCTTGCATTCGCATCGATGCAACGAACCCCTGGTCGGCCCCGGTTCACCGCCAACCAACAAGGAAGAAATATTGGAAACGATATCCGAACGTTTAAGCGAACGAATTGTGACATTGTGGGTGGTCGCTGCTTTATTAAAACATTTGTCGGCGCATTATCCGCGGCGAACCGCGAGTGTGTGTACTTGCAATGGAAATATGAAAAGGCAACCAGCCAGCGCATGGACCAGCTCCTACTCTCCCAAGGCAGCGAGCGGACACGAAATCACAATAAAGTATCGTATTCTCTGCTATCGTCCGGATCTCGGAATAATACGCAGTGTTTGACTACGCCAAACAAATCGCAATGGTCATTAGTTGGCATGGGAGACCGTCCCCGGTGCACAATTCAATCTACGTCTATCGCCGGTCGTAATGGGTGGCATTAAGCGGTGTACTCGTGTAACGATTCCGGTGGTAGCCGCTGGACCACAATGGTCTGTGCTGTGTCTCTACAATAGTATTCCTGGGCATCGTACAACACAGCAACTAACAACAAAACCAAATCCATTCCGATCAACAAAAACAAATTTTTGAACAATGAAGTCGTGCGAGCACGTACGAGATTATGTAAAATCGCATTATCGGACCTGCGCGATGCCTGACATCGGGTGAAGGCATCCCTGTACTCGTATCTCTCAAGCATGGTTCATATGCGCCCTCCTCCGTCAAGAGCGGAAGCATTGCAATCTGACATTGCGCGATACAATTGGGCATCATCATAATAATAATGCAATAAATGTTGCCTATGAGTGTGTCAGTTCTATAAATGAACACAACAGGAGCGGTAGGAAGGAATTGACGTGGGTGGTATATTGGCGCATTCAATGGATATGATTATTATTAGCTACTGTGCGCTGGATTCACGATCTTTATTTACATTTTGGTTTTTCTTCGATGCTTGCACCATGTTTACTAACCTTTTTTGTGGTCACAATTGTTGGGAAAAAGCGTTACCTAATTGTGCCAATTAATTTTGTTCAATTTGATGCTTTAAGTTGGTAAAAATTGTTGTATTATTTGTGCGCCATACAGCGGGGCAGGGATGAATAAGGTCCTGTAAAGCGTCTTATCAACTTTGAGTTGTGATATTGAACCTACTCATAACATTACAAAAACGGTTTGCGCGATCAAGATTGAAGTGAACTACCTATAGCATCTTTCTAGTTATATGTAAATGTTGCCAAATAATTATACTCTACCCAACACCTATATACGTATTTATAACAAAGGATATCAATATCTAAAAACAGATAATGGCAAAAGAATGAATGGACAAACACGCTGACGCCTATGCATGCTTGCAGTACCCTCACCATAGTTGTGAATCGAGAATAGTGTCTACTGGACGACAGTGATAGGCTTACTAGGGTTAATTGGAAGTCTAAAACTAAGGATTGGTAAAACTAGGATTCCAGTGAACAAAAGGATACACACTAGGATCGTCATCTCTGCCTAGTCTCAGCAATGATGAGTTGAGAATTACCTGTATTCACGAATTTTTTTATGGCTGCTTCCTAAGGTCGACTGGACATTCGTGGACAAAAAAAATACATTTGTTTGTTTTATTTTTAAATACAAAAAACGTGTATGTATGTTGAAGTCAACTACTTTTTATATGCATAGCATGTCAATATTCCTTAACACTAAAAATTCCAATTCCAAAAATTAAAAGTTGGGTTATTACTTATCGAATAGGCTCTTATGGAGTATGAGAACCATATTAAAAACTTATCATTCAGAGGGGTTCATTATCTGTAAAAGTTTAAAACAACAATTTTCATATCACGATGGGAAGCATGTATAGAAAGTAACAAGGTAATTTCTTGCAACTATGAAGTACATGGTCCAGGGACAAGGTTGTTGCTATAAAGTGTTTTTTAATAGGGACATAACAATTTTGTATTTTACGCACCCTTAAACTTTTTTTATGACCTGTCAATGTTAAAACGTCAGTCAAGGTTTACATTTTTACCATGATGAAGTCTACGAACAAGCAACTTTTGAAAATTATTAAAAATTACTACCGAAATTCTGAGTCGCAATTTTAAGAGCGCTTACTCCATCCAATTTTCGGTCGTAATAATCGTCCTACTCGACAGAATTTGAATAACGAATAAATTAAAAAAAAAATTGTTTTTAGGCAACATATTCACTATCGAAAATTTCGCAGCAAAATCTATACCCTTACAAGATCAAATTAACTCAAGAACTGAAGCCTCTCGATCATTTGGAGCGCCAAAACTTCTCCGATTAGGCCCTGCAAAAGTTTGAAGAAAATCCTGAATTTCATCAAGAAATCATCTTTAGCAATGAAGCTCATTGTTGGCTTTATGGCTTTGTCAATAAGCAAAATATGCGTCATTTGACATCAACAAACCCACATGTGCTTCAAGAGGCTGTGGTGTGGATTTCATGCCGGAGGCGTGATTGGATTGTATTTTTTCGTCGGTGAACGCCATGTTACGGTCAATGGAGCTCACTATCGTGCCATGTTAGAAGACTATTTTTCGCCAGAATTAGATGTACTTGATATGAGTGCTATGTGGTTCCAACAAGATGGTGCCACATGCCACACAGGTTTTGGATTTCTTTTTATGGGGTTACGTTAAGTTGTTGGTTTATGCCACCAAGCCAACAATGTTAGAGGAGCTCAGGAACAATATCGAACGCGAAATTGAGAACGTTCCGGCAGATATGTGTGGAAGAGTGGTAGAAAATTGACTCCAAAGAACCGATCGCTGCAAACGAGCTTGCGGTGGTCATATAAACGTGATCGAATTCCATACTTAAATTAAACATACATACTGTACTACACCTGAAATAAATTTGAGCACGATATCTCAATTAGTCTGTGTTTTATTTAAATAGAAATTTGTTATGTCCTTATTGAAAAACCCTTTATTTAAGTTATATCTAATATTTACAAAAGAAACAGATTAAAATTGAACTCAATTTCGCAAGTCTCCAAGAATCCTTGGTATTGTCTTGTTTTTTGGGCCCTTTCGATAGACTTCCTAAAGATCTTGAAAGAGTATATATTTGTTTAGATTGTCAATTATTATACATATATGTATTATGGCAGATACACACTAAAAACAATCCCGGTCAGCTTTCTGAGTTTGTTGAATTGTTGATTTCTACAATTGAAACAATTTTTGCGATATTTTTGTGCACTAGCAGAATATTTAGTGGCCAAAGGGTAGTGTTGCGGAACATATGGGAACACAAGCGTTCTCGCCTTAGCCTCTCACTATCAACTCCTACTCTACACCTCTTGTTGGTGACAGCGAACGCGAGAGGTGGGAGGAGTGTTTTCTCACTAAGGCACCTTCTCTTGCTTCAGGCGGCGGCGGACGAATTCTCTAGATGGAATCAACGGTGGCGTCAACCAGTTCTAGTTAGGCCGAACTATTAGTGTTATCCCTATATGAGCTGCTTCGACATATTCGAATTCCAGGTCTATAGGGATTTTCAATACTGAGTCAGGGTGTTGGAATAGAGTTGGTGGCGGATGAACCCTTGACGGGCCAACGGCAGCGCTCACCTCGGATAAGGATGAACCCACTGTTGACAACCCCAGCAAACGAAATAAGGACAACGATCCTCGGATTTGCACGTGGAATGTTCGGACCCTTAACAGGCCGCGCGCAGCCGAAAAATTAGCAGAGGCCCTAGACTGCTACAATGCAGATATCACCGCCATCCAGGAAGTGCGATGGGATGGCCCGGGCAAAAAGAGGATGAAAAACGGTGACATATACTACGGTGATTGCTATAGGGAACAGAAACAGCGCTTATTTGGATGTGGGTTCGTCATACGTGGCAGACTTAGGCAAGCAGTCTTGAGCTTTCGACACGTGAGCGAGCGTCTTACGACAATCCGCATCAAGGCTAAATTCGCGAACATAAGCCTAATATGCGCTCATGCCCCCACAGAGGACAAGGACGACGCCACCAAAGAAAGTTTCTACGAGCTCCTCGACAAAACATATGAGCAATGTCCTAAGTATGACGTTAAAATCGTCCTAGGCGATTTTAACGCCAAGATAGGAAAGGAGGACATCTTTGGTAGGACGATTGGCAAGCACAGCCTACACGACACCATGTCTGGACACCAACGGACTTAGGCTTATTGACTTTGCGGCGGGGAGAAATGTCAGTATAGCAAGCACACGGTTTCCTCATCTCAATATCCACAAGGGGACATGGCGATCTCCTGATCATCAAACAGTCAATCAAATTGATCACATTGCGATCGACGCAAGGCATGCCTCCAGTATTCTGGATGTCCGAACCCTCCGAGCAGCCAACATGGACTCGGATCACTACCTTGTTGCAGCCAAGATACGAATGCCGATATCCCAAACGCCACAACAAAGAAGAACTACTGTGAGAAGATTTGACGTCGAAAAGCTGCAATCGCAAGAGATCGCCAGAACCTTCGCCGAACGCGTATCCCGAACACTCTCAACGACTCCTATGCCGCCAGCATCAAGCGCCGAAGACCAGTGGCAACGCTGCCAACAAGCCATCAGAAGTGCCGCAACTAATGTGCTGGGTTTCACCCGACCACCACCAAGAAACCCCTGGTTTGACGATGAGTGCCGGCAAGCACATGCAGCTAAACAGCAAGCATACAAAGCGGCGCTGCAAAAAGGGACGAGAGCTGCTCGTGAGCTCTACGAGCAGAAGAGACGGTAAGAACATCGGCTTCTCCGAAAGAAGAAAAAAGAGCACGAGAAGCGCGCGATCGAAGATATTGAGAGATTATACTCCAGGAATAATATACGGAAGTTTTACCAACAGGTAAAAAGAATGTGTCAGGCTAACAAGATCCGTACAGAAGCCTGTAGAGATGAAGAAGGAAACCTTGTAGTAGAGTCACAGTCGGTGCTGAGAATATGAAAAAACTTCTTCTGCAGACTGTATAACAGCGACGAAGACCAACATCCCGCTGTCAGGCAGAACGAACCATTCAATCTAGACGATGATAGCCAAAACTTCCGTCCACCAGACCAAAACGAAGTAAGGATAGCAATATCCAAACTTAAGTCCAACAAGGCCGTTGGACCTGACGGCTTACAAGCCGAGCTGTTCAAAGAAGCTGGAAATGACCTGGCAGAGAGCATACACCAACTCATTTCTAAAATTTGGTCAGATGAGTGTATGCCTGATGAATGGAATCTTAGCACCGTTTGCCCGATCCACAAGAAAGGAGATCCCCTCAATTGCGCCAATTACAGAGGTATCAGTCTCCTCAACATCGCGTACAAGATCCTATCTGCCATATTGTGTGAACGTCTGAAATCCTTCGTCAACAACCTGATTGGGCCCTATCAGTGTGGTTTTAGACCAGGAAAGTCCATAATCGATCAAATCTTCACACTTCGGCAGACCCTGGAAAAACCCAAGAAGTCCAAATCGATACCCACCATCTTTTTATCGATGGTGCCGTGAAATAACGCCGAGTGAAATAAATAATTTTGAAATTCGGCCTTATTTCGCTTTCATAATGTGAAATAAGGCCGAATTTTGAAATTCGGTTTTATTTCACTCGGCCGCATATGACAGAATTTATAGAAACGAGTTATACAGAACCATGTCTAGTCTTGGCATCCCTGCCAAACTCGTTCGCCTGTGCAGGATGACGATGAAGAATTCTCGCTGCTCCATCAAGGTCGGTAACGATCTCACCGAGACCTTTGATGTCAAAAAAGGATTTAGACAAGGTGACGTGATTTTTTTAATATCATACTTCAAAGAATTGTGCGAAACTCACAAGTCAACACCGTATGCACAATCTTTCAAAAGTCTGTGCAACTACTAGCTTACGCCGACGATATCGACATAATTGCGAATAAAGCGAAGAATAACTTCTGCCAATCGCTGTTTCTTTGGGCAGAAAAGGCAATTGAGTAGTAAAGCCCTATCCCGAACAATTAAGGACCGAGCTAACTGGAGAGGCTTGTTAGTTGAGGCCCAGGTTCACCCCGAACTGTAGCGCCACCTAAGTAAGTAAGTAGTGAAAGCCTTGGAAGATTTGACAGTAAACAGGCTCGTCGTAAACTGGGTTGAAAACATGCTTAACTGCAGGATCATCAACTCAGCCATCGGGCCTAGTTCTGTAAGGAAGATGACAAAAAGGGGCACGCCACAAGGAGGAGTCCTTTCTCCACTGCTTTGGCTCCCTACCGTCAACAAAATCCTTAGAATCTTCACAGGGAAGAGAATCAAAATCGTAGCATATACAGATGACTTAGTAATACTGATTAAAGGCAAATTCTTGCCAACAATCAGTGAACTAATGGAATCTGCTCTCAAAGTGCTCTCTACGTGGGCAAAACCGAACGGATACCCGACTTCACATTACCAAAGCTAGATGGCACCACTATAATCCTCTCATCTGAGGCGAAATATCTTGGCGTCATTCTAGATTCCAAGTTATCCTGGAAAAGAAATGTTGAAGAAAGGACAAAGAAAGCTCTATATGCTTGTAAGAGGCACCTTTGGGAGAAGGTGGGGATTGCAACCGCACATCATTCACTGGATGGACAAAGCAGTTATCAGGCCCATCATCTCATATGGATCCTTAGTCTGGTGGACAGCTACGAGTACAAAGAGCTATATGAAGGAACTCTACAAAGTACAAAGGCTTGCAGCACTCTGCACTACTGGAGTTGTGAGAAGCGCGCCGCAAGCAGGTTTGGATATTATTCTTCATATTCTTCCCTTAGACTTGTTCATCAAAGGCTCTGCCACGAAAGGAGCTCTCAGACTGAAAGAATCCAACCTGTGAAAAGAGACCACCTATGGACATGCGGTAATACTAAACGCTACAAAGACAATGGGCAGGAAATACAACTCCGAATGCTTCACAGCCACATCGGATTATATAGTCCCCTACAACGACTTCAATTTTGATATCCCAGTCCTATTCCCAAGCCGAGCAGAGTGGGAGTCCAATAGTATAGACAACGATCTAGGGATCACAGTCTACACAGATGGCTCCAAAATGGAGATAGGTACGGGTGCAGGATTTTACTCGGAAACATTGCAAAAACAGAAATCATTCAGACAACCAGAAGCATGCAGTGTATTCCAAGCTGAAATCCTGGCAATAGAAAAAGCTGCTAAATGCATAGAAGATAGTCACCTCCCCCCGTCGGGTATAACCATCTTCGTTGACAGTCAAGCAGCTCTAAAATCGATTAAATCTAATACAATTAAATCAAAGGCAGTTAGGAACTGTCGTGATGCACTGATCACGATTAGACACCATTCGGTCAAATTCTGCTGGGTTCCCGGACATAGCAATATTGAAGGTAACGAGAAGGCAGACGCTTTAGCAAGAATGGGGTCGGAAATGAACATCAGTGAAGCGGACACATCCATATTGCCACCGATTGGAAAATTGTATAGTATAATTGACGGCATAATGGAGAAAGAGGCCAACTCGTCCTGGGTATCTAGGGAGGATTGTGCCACCTCTCGCACGTTATGGCCGAAAATAGATAAAAAGAAAACAAAGAGCCTTCTGGCACTTAATCGATCCTCTATCCGCATCCTTACTGGTATAATCACAGGACACTGCGCCATCGGAGTCATGCTCCGTAAATGGGGAGTGGAGTCCAACGATCCAACGAGGTGGAGTCTATCCAACATCTGCTTTGCTACTGCCCCACTCTGCAAGAACGACGCCTTCGCACTTTAGGTTCTAGGTTCTTCGCAAGCACAGCAGAGGTAACAGGCTTCCAGATATCGGATCTTCTCCATTTTATCAAAAGTACCAACTGGTTCCCATCCCAACCAGTGACGCGATAGGTTTCTGTATTTTGTTGTTCCCACTCCATCGATATAAATAGGGGATTCACAATGGACCTTTAGGTCTCCGAGTGGACGTGATGAGTTTTTAAGCGTCACACACCCCTTCTTAACCTAACCTAACCTAAGTAAGTAAGTAAGCAGAATATTTACATTTTTATTATGGTAAAGGGCATTAAGAGCGTTCAAACGTCTTTCATATCTTGACAGCTGTCACACGATTAAAGAAAATAGATAGTTACACGTGGGAATACAGCATAGATACATATGTATTGTAAAATTCATTACAAAAATGTTGAAATCTTCCCGGAGAATCAGTGAGTCAATCGGCCAAGTTTATGATATGAAGATTCCATGGTGGAAGCAAAGCCAGGTCAGTCGAGAATGATTTACAAACGATACAAGCGTTTTTCTTGTTATCACTGCCCAATTAAGGCATTGTCTTCCTCATCATTAAAAAGGGGGTAGCTGCTATGAGCTGTATAGCTGGATGCTGGATATCCGTCGGGCTACTTTTACGTTAAAGCACAGAGACCGAAACCCATGTCATTGTCTTCTTCCTCTTCGGACTCCTCCTTAACTGCTTCCTGGCAGCTTTCAGCGAGACGTTCACTGCCTCCGCAAGGGAACCATCAAAAACAGATTCCTACTTTGCTAGTTCATCAACTCGTTTATTTCCATCAATGTTACTGTGACCCGGTACCCTGAACCAATGATTCAGCGAGACAAGTTCCTTTTTGCTCTGTTCTACTAGCTTCGAGGATGTAGTGGCAGATACAATAGCATTGATACCGGCCTGGCTGTCAATGAGTGGGTGGTGGTTTCCTTAAGTAGGCGACAAGCCTCAAGCTCAAGGCTGTATGATCCTTAGCTAGCTGTCTCCAGTTGCGTACGCCAAGTTGGTTGAGGGCATCTTCCACTTGCTCAAACCATAGAAGATTTGGGCGTCCTTTTCCGCTGTATAAGGAGCATCGGTATTCATCCACTCTTTTTGACCAGGTCAATGTCGTACAATTCGTCGTTGAATTTTTTCCTCCAACTCAACTCAGGTAGGACCATAAATCGAATGAAGAACTCTTCTTTCGAAGGAAACTTTTATTCGATTTTGATAAAGCCCATACTTCAACTCCATACAGCAGGACTGGGATGATGGAGGTCTTATATAACTCTCCTTAGTTCTTCTTGATAGGGCAGTTGTTTCTTAAGGTCAAAATAATAGCTTTGGTGAATGTTATTCGTCATTTGTTTTCCGCGCCGATGTCATCGGTTTTAATTACGAGTAATATCAGAACCTAGATAGACAAATTAATTTACTACTTCAAAGCTATGTACTAGTATACAGATGTAGCTTATTCATGGTAACTTTTTGATCGAGACGTTTGTTTTGTATGTCCTTGTATTAAGAAAGCGTGTAGTACTTTGTTGTATCCTTGTTTATAACTAGATCCATTTTGCAGCTTCTGCTCGCTTCAATCCACCGGTGAAGTCAATATCGTCCGCATTACAAGAAGTTGTATTGACTTGTGCAAGGTAGTGCCTGATGTGAATTGGGAATTTCGCACTGTATCAGTTAAAAAAAAGCTGTATGACAGAGATCGATTTAGGATTCTTTGGTCTTCTCATGGTTTTGTCAGGGTTAGAACTGCACTGATAATTCCCAAAATCAATTCGTCGACATATGGTTTCAGACGTTTCTGCATTACATCGAACATGGTCTTGTAAGAGATGTTGTAGTCTAATGCCTTTGTAGTTGGCACAGCTGAGGTGGTCTTCTCTTTTATGGATCGTGCATCTGGTGCTTAGGAAACGATCATCAGGCATAATTTCGTTGGACCGTATCTTACAGATAAGCTTGTACACGTATCGAGTCATATCTTGCCTCTTTGCAAAGCTCAGCTCTTGGGTTATTTGGTCTTATTGTCTTGTAAGACTTCAACGTGGTAGGTAATGGTTGCTTCCTCCAGATTGAGGCTATCAGACTGCCTGACATTTTTGGCTTTCGTCGCCGTTTAAAAGTCCGCAGAAGTAGTTTTTCTAGATTTTCAGCAGCTCCTGTGGATAGGAAATGTGTGGAGTATTAAAATCATTTGGTACCTATTATATACTATTTTCTTGTCCATGTCTTGTTTTTTGCTCCTACATGGCGTTCACGGATTATTTTTCGATATGTCCTTTATTTAGCGTTTTCTTCGATGTATCTCTGAGAGATTATTGCACACCCCTTAAAAATTGCTAGTTTTACCAATTTTAGCACAGAAAGTAAGGCTAATGACAATCATTCGAAAAGTAAATCAACAGGAGAAATGTCCTTAAAATTGTCTCGCAAATAGAGCTAGTATTGTGACAATGGTGTGACTAGAGCTACTTCGCTGCTTAAGTATCTGTGTCATTACAATTAGTATTTAAACAGATTTTAGATACAGCTTAGAAAAAGTGTGATAAAGCTAAGATCTCCGAGTACGTTTTCTCTTATAAATCGAGATTCATTATTCTAAATACACTGATTGAATTAAAACGAGCACTTCATTACAGTGTTCCCCATCAACTACGCCATGAATAAATTCAAAACTTAATATATTTTCTACCATGCATATACATATGTACATAGGTGCAGAGGAATCAAACAACGATGTCTGAAATGCATGCAAATATTTATGTTAGACTTCAAATATTTTGCCGATTTTCGAGGATAAACTTCTTTAAACAGAAAAAAAGAGTCGCAAACATACCTCCTCATGGAGTCTCCCTGCCTCATTTCGATAAAAACGCGTTCGTAGCAACAAAACTTTGTCGTATGTGTCGTCGTCAGTTCAGCATTGTTTTAGCCCGACACCGCACAGCACTGAGGCAACGGAAGTCAGAGCAACACCAACGACACATTTCGCCCACGCCTTTGTTCGCAGCACAATCTAAGAGCTCCAGAATTCCTTTCTTCCATAGAACAAATAAGGTGCCTAATTGTGTGGTATACATTGTTCCCGAGCTATTTCACCCAGCTCCCTTCCATGTCGTCGAAATTTTAACCATTCGAAATTATCATTACACAGCTTCTCACATATGCCTCGGATTGGCGCGGCAATGATGGTTGGGAATAGTCCTGTCCCGCAGATCCTGCACACACCCGCAAACAAAAAGCAATGCGAAAAAATCTATTTAGCGAAATATTTCATTTGAGTTTGCTGCTGTTTTTGAATTTTAAAAAGGAGAAAGGAAACCCAATTGAATTTGCCGCGACAGACATACTCGTACCTACACTAACATAATTAAGTCCCGCTTAGCTACTCGGATGAGCTAGGAGGGATATTCGAGGACAGGACCTTTGTGAAATTTTAATAATATGCTAAAAATGTGTATTATCTGTGCATGCAAGGGAAAAACTTTTGCTCGGTGGTGCAAAGTTACCAAACAAAACACAGCTCCAAATAATTTCGTTTATTTTCATGGCGATGGGGGGTGGTTTTGTGACGTCTCCTACATGTGTGTGCATTTCGTTTGTTTTGTCATTACATTTGTCCCCCAGCCACTTTAAGTTATTTTGCTTCCATTAGCATGGTAGGATAAGGACATTGTGTTGAGTATGAATTATATATGGGCGGGTATATTTGAAGGATGTTCTTTTGTTTTCCTACGAACAAAGAGTTAAAAAACAAAACAGTGGCAGAAATACAGAGAATGCAGAGAACGCAGTGTGGTTACATGCAAGAGCATTTTAAATTAATTATAATTTTTAGATTTATACATATTTTGCGGAAAGTTTCCTCACATGCCTTTACATTTCACACTCTGCAATAAAGATATCAGTTCTATTCACTAGTTTTTTTTTCACTTTAAACATATTAACATAACAGACAAGCCCTGATCAAAGGCCGGCATCAGGCAATCTTAGAGTCTTGGGATTTAATCATTTCACTGTAAACCCTGTTCATCTCATCCGACTGTAATAACTTCTCGCCGAACTCTTCAAAACCAGATGATTTTGTCATTCATTATCATTAAAGAATGGTCGAACGAAAGTATGTCCTAGAAAATCTGTGACAACTATAGAGGAATAAGTAACTCCTAGACATCTAATACAATATCTCTCTCTGTGTCAGACGATACACAGTTTGAGTACTATTTGTTCTAACTTTGCTAGCCAAAAATTAAACATCTGAATGTCTACTACATATGAGTTTTTTTAACTGCGGATTTTAGACTGAGTACATACTTTCAATACCATTAAACATAAGACTGGGCTAAGCCTTAATAATCAATGATGTGAAAATTCCTTTTCTTGGGAAACTTTTTCAACAAGTTTGGATTGCTTAGATATTTTGGGCACTGCGAAGGCAATGTAACATGGTTTCTTAAAAGCTCCGTTTCTTACTTCGTGGTGAACTAGACCTATTTTGCCTATTTAATCCGCTTTTGCCTGCGGAAATATAAATGTAGCGAACAATTTTTCTTTTCTTCTCAATTTGCTTTTTCTGGCTCTCTACTGAATATCCTTTGAACTTTAATGCATATATGTACTTACTTACTTACTTAGGTGGCGCTACAGTCCGGGGAGAAACTTTGCCTCAGTCAACAAGCCTCTCCAGTTAGCTCGGTCCGTAGCTAACTGCCTCCAGTTGCGCCTCCAAGTCGGTTGAGGTCCCATTTTACTTGTGCGCGCCACCTAAGACGAGGTCTTCGTCTACTGCGTTGTTCCTCCGGGTTTGATTCGAAGACTCTTCGGGCCGAAGCACTGGTGTCCATTCGCTCTACATGTCCTAGCCATATCGAACGATTGATGTGCAGTTTTTTGACTAAGTCGATGTCGCTGTACAGCTTGTAAAGTTCGTCATTGAATCTTCTCCTCTAAAGCCCGTCAAGGCAACTGGGACCGAATATTTTACTAAGAATTGTTTTCTCGAAACGACAGAGGATATCTTTATCCGCTTTCGATAAAGTCTATGCTTTAGCCCCATAAAAGAGAATTGGGATGATCAAGGTCTTATATAGAGTCTCCTTAGTTGTTCGGGATAGGGATTTACTACTCAATTGCCTTTTCAGCACAAAGAAACAGAGATTGGCAAGAGTTATTCTTCGCTTTATTTCTGCCGAGGTGTTATTGTCAGAATTGATAGCAGAGCCGAGGTAGACAAATCCCTTACTACCTCAAAGTTATAGCTGTCGATTGTGACGTTCTGTCGATATTGAGTGTCCCTCCTTGCTGACAGCATACACTTGGTTTTGCCTTCGTTTACCGCTAAGCCCATTTTGGCAGCCTCCGTTGCAATACTAGCGAACGCACCGGTGATAGCTCACTGTGTTCCCCCAATTATGTCGATATCGTCGGCGTAAGCTAGTAGTTGCACAGACTTTCAAAAGATTCTGCATTCTTTCAAGAATGATATTAACCTTCATCCCACCCTTATGTAGAAAACTACACAAATACAACCTCTTTTCTAATTTTTCTCAAAAAGCACTAATTGAAAAATTCCGAAATTTTTTAACTTTATTGAAACCTGTATTTTACAAACAAAACCAAATGTTTCCCATGAAAAAAAATTTATAACGGTTGTTATTCAAAAACTTTCGTTGGCTACCCTCGTGTGTAGATTTCTACACATAGAAATGGTTAAAACTAGAATTGTAAAAATATATCATCAATATAACATCTCTTGTTTATCATCCTACAATGACTTGATTTCAAGCTTAGCTTCATAGTAAGTGCAATATTTTCTCTTCACGTATCAGTATTATTATTTCGACTTATTTATTCATTAATTTTTATATATTTATTTAGTTATTTATTTATTTATTTATTTATTTATTTATTTGTCTATTTATTTACTTATTTATTTATTTATTTATTTATTTATTTATATATTTATTTATTTATATATTTATTTATTTATTTATTTATTTATATGTTAATTAGTTTATTTATTTATATATTTGTTTATCCATTTACTTATTATTTATTCATTATTTGTATATTTACTTATTTATTTGTTCATTGTTGTTATTTATTTATATGTGTACGTTTATATACATAAATATGTATTTATTTATTTAAATATTTAGTTATTAATCTTGTTGTCATTACATATTACTATTACATATTGCTTAAAGCTTGAATTTGAAATCAAGTTCTGAAACCACTTCTCTTTTCCCCCAGTGGCTCTCTTTTTTTTAGTGGCTTTTCCTTCAAACCTGTAACAAAATCTGTGATATAATATTTAGGAAATCTTATATTAATTTTAGTAGTAAGGTGTTAAACCAAATCTCTGTAAGATGATAATTGTATCTTAAGGATTGTAAATTTCTGCCACAATAAAATATTCTATAATAATAATAATAATTTCAGTTCGTATAAAATTTATAATGGCACAGGAGTTTATTTTATTTATAAAATCGATGGATGGAATATTTATAATAATTTAATATTCAAATCCTAATGGAAGAAAATGTACTTCTATAATATACTTTTAATACTACTTTTTACTAAAAGCAAAAAAAAAAAAAATAAATAAATAAATAAAAATAACTGTAATATAAGAAAAAATAAATAAAAACAAAATATGTATAAGCGTTTTATGTTTAAAGTAACACTGTCGTCCTGTTACTTTTATCAGAGACTGTGTTTGTTTCAGCGCAAACATGCAACTATGCTTTGTGATAATTTAAATAAGAAATTGACAATGGCGTAGTTAATTTTTTTACTTTATATAATGCTAATGTCTGATATTAATATAATTATATAATATAATTGGTTATAATTGATAAATGATAAGAATGTAAATCTTGGTAACCACTTTTTTACAAGGTTTAAATTCAGCTAATGAGTTCACTTGGTCGTATTCTTTTAAGCCGCCGTCTTCTTGTGGTTTCTTGGTCGAATAACGTGTTGATGTCATTGTTGGAGACAAAGAAAGATTTCTTGTCAGGTATCTCGTGCTGGTTTTGATTATTTCCTCGCTTACTGTTGGTATTTAAAGGTCGTGATGTATATCATTGCTACAGATGTACCACTCAGTATTTATTATCGTCCTTAAGATCTTAGATTGCTGTCTTTGGATAATATTAATGTTTGATCTTTTGGATGTGCCCCATATTTGCAGCCCATAGGTCCATATAGGTTTTATTATAGCCTTATAGAGTAATAGTTTGTTGCATGTTGATAGTTTGGAATCCTTATAGAGCAGCCAGTACAGCTGTTTAAATTTAATTTTTATATGGTTGCATTTTAGTTCAATGTGAAGTTTCCAGGTCAATTTGGAGTCCAAGTATATTCCTAAGTATTTGGCTACTGGATTTGGCTATTAGGATGGGTTTATTGTTAATGTTTAACTGTATGTGTGTAAACTTGGTTTTAGTTGTGAAAACTACTTGCACTGTCATCATTTATTTTTACGTTCCAATTTTCGAACCATACCATTACTTCATCAAGATATTTCTGAAGTTGAATTGTTGCAGTGTGAAGGCATTTGTCCGAATTCAGTAGAATTGTGTCGTCTGCAAACGTTGCAATCATAGAGGGTGCTCTGTTAGGAGGGGGAATGTCAGCTGTAAAAAGGACATACAGTAAAGGTCTTACGAAGAAATGCCTATCAGTTAAATAGCTTTTAATTATAAGAAAGAACTCTTTTAGGAGTAAAATAGCGAGTTTTTGTAGAAAGCCAGTATATCAAACCTTATCAAATGCCTTTGCCACGTCAAGAAATACTGCTATGCAGAAACGCTTTTCATCCAGGTCTGTTGATATTTTTTTTATTACTCGGTGAACTTGTTGAATAGTTGAATGTTGTTTTCTGAATCCGAACTGATGATCGGGTATTAACTTGGAACGCGTGAGGATGCGTTCTAGACGGTCAAAGCTTCTCAAATACTTTGGAAAGAATGGAAAGTAAACTAATCGGTCTGTAGGAAGATGTTTTCGTTGCATCTTTTCCTGGTTTCGGTATGCCAATTATTTCTGCAACTTTCCACACTTTTGGAAAGAATTTTAGTCTTATTAAAGTATCGAACAGGTTGCGTAGATATGTTAGTGCTACATTAGGTAGTTCTTTGAGCAACTTTCCTGTAAGAAGGTCATAACCCGGGTTTTTTTTTTACCCATGTTAGTTATCATGTGCTGAATTTCCTTTAACTTCACTTTATTTATTTGAATATCTCTAGTCCTAATCGGAGAAAAATGTGGCAACTGAGCATTGTTGTTGAATGTTTCTTTAAAGTAGTTTGCTAAAGCACTAGCTTTGTCACGATTTGCCCGAGCCCAGGTTCCATCTGCTTTTTTTAGGGGTGGATGGATTAATCTGAGTTTTAAAGCATTTTGTTATTTTCCACAGTGAGTAGTTTGTCTCTGATGTTGGAGTCAAATTTTTGAGGTAATTTGTCAATATATTATTCTGAAAAATTTTCAGGGACTTCTTAGGGTCTTTAACTGCTTTGTTTAGCTTGGCTTTGTCTAAAGGTTATCTGGTTTCCTGCCATTTTTTCCGGAGTTTTTTTTTCTTGAATTTCTTTTCTTATGTTTGGTGGTGTAAAGATGTCTTGAGATTTAGGCAGTGTTATTGATGTAGATTTGATGGTTCCTTCAATTATCGTGTTATTAAAATATATAATGGATCTTTCGATGTCCTGCTTGGATTTGAGTGGAATGTTAGTCAAAAAGTTTGAATTGATGAATTGACGAAACCCACTCTAGTCCGTTTTGCTATTATACAGTTGAGGAGCTTTTGGTGTATCAATAGGGTGAGTTCTGTATTCCAACATTATTGGGGAATGGTCAGAGGAAAGTTCAAGGCCGGATTTGATTTTGATAAGGGCATGGCTGAATTTTTTTGTAATGCAGAAGTCAATGAGGTCAGGCGAGATACATCCCCACACCATGATTTTAGTGCTTCTTGTTTTGGTGGTGCTTAACTGTTTTGGTGGTGTATTTCGGCTGTTGTTCTGTATTTGGCGGTCGTCTTACATTGAGACGAGAGCCAACTGCTCCATACAGAACAACTTTAGACTCATGTGTTCATAAAATATTTTGCCATTTGCAAACAAGCCAATTGACGAAGTTTTTGGCAAATTCGAGCCGTTTATTTTGGTGCTTTTTCGTGAGGATTTGCTTTTTCCTCGCACAATAATCTACTACGCACTGTCATGCCACTCATGGATAGATTCTTTCTTATATGTAGAGCTGATTTTTAATGGTTGCATCTTAGAGATTTAAACTATTTTACGATCATCCTGAATCAGTTTTACAATCAAATTTTCTTGTTCATCGGTGCAATGTTTGGCCCGACCTACTTATGATTGTGGGAAAGAAAAAAATTGTTCATATTTATTTTTCGCTTATTATTAAGTTAAACCAAAACTTAGTTTTTGTCCCGCTTAGAAAGATAATTTTAATAATTTTATTATTAGATATATTTATAATGCAAGATTTACAGACTGCTATTTTTATGTTTGTGGAAAATGTAACATTGCTCAACAAAATTTACTGTAGTTTGTCTAAGAAAGGGTAAACTCATATGTACATAATGTTCTACTCTTTTTCTCTCAGCTATTTCAGCATTTTAAATAAAAAGTGCAAACAACTGTTGTATCTAGGTGCTGCTATTTTTATGTTCACAGTTGTACATATGTAGAAACCAGATCAAATTAAGAATATGGCAAAATAGTTTTATTATGAAAGAAGTAATTAGTAATTTAATAATTAATTCTATTACAAAGAAATGATGAAAATGATGAAATGATACATATTAATAAGACAGCTTACCAATGGCTCTTCGGTTTGACAGCTTAGTTCATACTCTCCTGTTGTGTAATCTACAAAACTCATGAGTACAAGAATATAAATATAAATTTTGATCCTCTCTCCTCTACCACCGAATGATTTGACGACTAATCTACTATTGTGTACTTCCGATTGATGACTCATCTACTAATTATGGGCTCCCGACCCAATTCCTTTAATAAATTGTGCAATTATGTCCTACTAAATTATGAACCCATGGCCAAATTAGGTGCGTAATTGTAATTGTAGGCTTGGACCCACCTGAATCGGTCTATGGACATTTGAACCTGCGGCTGCTATAACTATTTAGGCGCCACCTAGAATAATATTGCACCAGCGCCATCCGAAATGAATGTGCCACCCAAAATAAATGTGGAACTATGACACTTGCCTTCCTCAGTACAGTACAAATTTAGTTAGTTAGTTTGTCATCTCACTTTTATGTACAATCTTTAATTTGTCCCCATATCCATATATAATATATCACTGAGATTTTAAAACTTTAAAGAAACCAGTTCTACATAAGTCGAGAATAATAAACAAAAGCAATACTAGCCTGGATTTTTCATTATACTACTCTCGAAAAGGAATAAAGGATATATTCTTTCACATCCGTTTGAGTGAACTATAGCTAATGCCCTTTTTTCTGAAAAGGAATTCCTGCAAAACTACATCCTCTTTCCAGTATAATGCATACTGAAAACGGAAGTCTTAGCTTAACAATTGGTTGGTAATTAGCCTCGGTTTACATTTTTACAGGATACGTAAATTAAAACAAGAGGTTCATGTAATACAGTTATAGAGCTCGCATTTCCTTGAAACTTGTATACTAATGGTTGCAGCAAACGTCAGTAATGCAATTTATTCTCATTAAGATTTTATGTACATACATATTTACTAAGAGTTTACCTTCAGCAAACTCCATTATTTTGAAATAAGAAGGCTGAACATATGTATATATATTCAATATATGTACATAATGTATATTATATTTTCCTGTGAGACTGCACTGAATGTATCGCAAATATTTGTTCTGTATCCCTCTTTTCATTGTTAGTATTAAGTGCACGACTAGGTCGTACGTAGTTGCACCTTTACGCTATACATTTATAAACTTTTCAATATCGAAATTCAAAATTTGGTCTTTAAAGTTGGCGTGATATTCTCCATTTTAGATGGAATTATAGACAACATTGAACCGATAAGTTGTACTTAATGTGGACTTCGACCTAGACGATCTTTTGTACTGGTCCATATAATTTAACCAGAAGTCATATTGAGGCTCTTAATAAGCGTCAGTATACCTTCAGGTTCTAGCTACGCAATTTCTACTCGACTGACGAAGTCTCGCGTTAAGCACACTACAGTATCTGACAATCTTAGTTTGTATAGATGGTATTTAAGTGGACAATGTTCTGTTATAGCGATAATTCTTGTAAGCATTCCTCCACATTATAATTGTATTCTTCTGCTTTCCAGCATGGTTAGTACCCAGTTTATGATGAGCAGTTTTTGTCCTAAGCCTACTTGATATACGCGTAGGAAGCCCTGTCGAGGGCTCGCTGTATATCGGTAAAGGGACTGATGGTAGTTTCTTTTGCAGCAATTGAGCAGGGACAAGCAAGGAAAGTATTCATTATGTGGTGATCAACTATTATCTCCAATGTTCTAGAGGGAAAGAAATTCAGGGCTATTTTATATAGTTGACCGTGAAAATTCTTTCAGGCAGGCTATGGTTTCTGTTAAAAGAATTGAGAATGCAGGTTTCCTCAGGACTGCTATTGAACTCGCCAATAGGTTTATTTACTGAGCTTAGGTAGTCGGAGTGACTTAAAAGCTTTAAAACCCAATGTTATCTGCGAGATTTTGCTTTAGAAAATGCTCCCGAAAAGTAGGTGTGGTCATATATTTAGATAATGTGCTCAGGTGAATTACCGAAAATTTCAACGCAACTTCTTTCTTTCTTTTGATTTCTTGCAAGCAAAAGTTAACTTCCTGAAAACTGACTGACTAGGTACTTTATATCTTTGCATATGTATCGTATATTTCCCAGATATTAATTTTAATTTTCTCTGAAACGACTTTAATATGGGTAAGTTTAGATGGATAGATAAAAAGTTGTTCTCGCTAAACTAACATAAGTCTAATTTCTATCCCTATCTACTCTAGGAATCTTCTTTCCTTTTCGGTAAAACCAGGAATTATTTAAATTCACGTCCGCCGAGTAGACGCCTGCACGGTCTCCTTCGTTTGTTTTACAGCCATCCGTGAAGATAAATATTGAATTGTTAGAAAAGGCATGTTGATGTTTCCACGTTTCTCTTTTTGATTGCGATGTAGTCTGTGAATTTTGGCATATCCACAGTAGCATGTCTACGATATTCGTAGTTTTATAACCAAATTTGTGGCTATTTGTAAACCTAAAATGTCGATTAGGAGTAGGTAAAGTATAGTTTGGAGCGTTGCAGTGGAAGACATTCTCATCGTACCCGCTATGCTGAGGTATGCTACCCCATTTGATCTCTTTTCCAGTAGAGGGCATCATAAAGTTATAGAGTAGGTCGGTATTGGTCTTATTACTGAGGTGTAAAACCAGTGGATGATTTTCGACTGCAGTCACCACGTAGGGCCTATATTTTTTTTGCACGAGTATGAGGTAACTAGAGCTTTCTAGCGCGAACAGCACTGTTCTTCCAAGATAGCTTTCTGTCTAGTTTAAGTAGCTTGCGCTATCTATCTCGCTTTGGAGGTGTTACACTTGGAATTTCTTGTTTATTTTTAATAAAACTAGTTTTGTTTTATACAGCTTGACATTTAGTCCAGAGCTTTCCGTCTATTTTACTAAAAGTTACTAAAAGCGAATTGTAGTATATAAGCGAAAGCCTGTGGGTGTTTACCTGACACTTATATACTATTGTAATTTACCTCCTGTACTCTCTAGCGTAAGGAGAAGTTCATTGAAAACTAGGTTCCAAAGCAGTGCAGACGGTACTTTCTAGTAATGCTGTTACAAAATGTGGCATTTATCCCTTTTCTTTTAAAAATGAACCTTTGATAAAGAGACCTAAGATTCTCTTGAGTGTTTTTAAGAGAAATGAAGTTAAGCTTATTGGCCTTAAGTAATTAGGTAGTGTGTGAGAGACTTTTCCTGATTTTGGAATAAAAACCACTTTTACCTTTGTTTCTGCTGTAGGTATGATTTATTCAAAATACTATTTAGAAAATTGTAGATAATTCTATAAGACTTTCGATGTTCCCCAGGAAAAATGCAATCTGGTTTTGGGGACTTGTATAACACAAAACTACAGACTGCCCATTTTAATCTGTGAAGCAATGATGCTTTCATAAACAGGATATTCGGCTCTTGGGATGCTATGAAACGATCCTTCAGACTGCATTGTAGGTACCGATGGTCTAAGTAAGGCTGCTTGTCGGACATTTTCCAGTCTTTTATCGTAGAGTATAAACTTTTGGAGACAAACATAACATCTAATGCCTTCTGTCGAGTTTTAGTAATAAATGTGAGAGTAGTTCCCTTTTACAGATTACCCGGTTAGTGTTTATTATATACATACATATAAGGTTATTCATGTGTACGGATGACGTACGATACAATATCTTATATGTCATATTATGTGAATGCCTAAAGCATTTCGTCAAGAACCCACACGACCTCGTTTTAGACTATTAGAGTTCACAATCGACCTAGTGTCCATACATCTGAAAATGCTGTAGGAAACTCAAGGACCTCAAGTCGATGTTCATTATTTCGATCAAGAGAAGAGGTAGACAAACTAATATCTAGTTTCGACACCCCGGTCATATAACGACGAATAATCCTTGATTCCATCAAGGTCTGTAACAAACTCATCGAGGCCTTTGATGTTGAACAGGGGTTAAGACAAAGCGACGTGCTTTAATGTGAATTCGTTAAAATTATACCCCAAATGAACTGTGGGAAACTCACATTTGAAAGTAATTAAATAAGCTCATTCACATAATTGGATTTATCGGATATCGCAGTCCTACTCTACGACTATATCCCTGAAGCACTTCAAACTGCTAGTTGGTATATGGTATAAATGCAAATCTTCAACCAATAAATGTATAGAAATTTTGGCGAGACCAAACCAAGGGAATAATGAAGTTAATTGTCAACTATTACCTATCTGTCAACCTGCCAAGACTACAGATGATGTGCAATCGAACCACAATTAGAGCTGCAATCTTCATTCGGGGAAATGATGTGATCGACAAATCCTTGAGATTAATTTTCCCACATGAGGACCCCGAAAGCAACCACAACCACCACATGACACTAATTAAGAGCAAGTTATCTTTGACGTGCCAAACAACATGACAGCGGACACAGGATTTAGATTAAAAGCTTTCAAATTGAATACCATTCCCGGCCATTGATTGTCCCGTTTCAATAGTTATGTCAATTTAGTGTACTTATACGAGAATTCGAGAACTGAAATAATAATTACAAAAGAAAAATGCACAATTTTTTATTTCCCTCAGAATCATTGAAGACACTCCAGGGCATAAATTCGTTAATTGATTGACAGATTTGAGTGGTCTGGTCCGGGAAAGAACTGATTATAAATAAAGAGTGGCCATTTTCGAGCTAATTAATGGGGATTTTTAATTTCGAAAAGGGTTGAATTGAGTGTTTGAAAAAAAGAAGCAAAGAAGACGTTTGTCCTTTTTAGCATAATTGAAATTGATGCCCGGAGCAGCTTAAAAACGCCCGCCGGCCAAAAAGTTTTTACCAATAAAATTTATAGGCATCTATCGAGTTGTGTATAATGAATTGAAATCTGAATATTGCGCGCAAAATCGGAAACTATTTTTTTGCCTATGTGCACCATATTTTTGTGTAACCAAACTTAGTAGGGTTTTAGTGAAAAATGATAGTATTCACATGACTATCGAAATATGTACTAACTAACAAACAATGTAGTCTTTGCCAGTTGAGTATTGAAATATGTACGAGTACGAGTAAAATAAGAAGTTTAAGTTTCCTTCTTTGACATTCTTCTGGAGTCTTAGAAGTACTTACTTATCGGGCTTCCGACCCGTGAAGTGTCTCTGCTTGAGACATGGCAGCTTTTTACACTCTTTGACCAAGACCAAGCGCTGTGGCATCCGCGAAAGCTTGATCCTTAAAATCGAGGTGCGCATTTTCTTGCTGTCTTGAACTTGGGGGCTGTAATTCGAAGATCTTCTTTGCTGGACAATAAAGTCTATTCGGTGGATATGGTCGACCCAGTGTAATTAGTCGACCCGTTTTAGCCTTTTTTGACTACATCCACATCTTGATACAGCTCAGAGTAGGTAAACTCCTTAAACACTGAAGTTACCGTTGCCTACAGTCACTTTTTGTATTAGGTGGTGGACTGTAGTTTTGTTCTCAATCATTTCAAGGACAACTCGTTTCCCCTGTTTTTCGATTGACGTAAAAACCTCTATGACGGCGCGCTGAGAGCGACAAATATCGACGTCGTCTACGTATCCTAGCAACTAGGTAGATTTGTTGAAGATAGTTTCTTCCATATGAACACCTGTTCTGCGGACAATCTGTCCCAGCACTAGACTGAAGAAGTTATATGATAGCGCAGCTCCTTTCCGAAATCCGGTACACGTTTGTAAACGCTTGCAGGAACGGTTTTCGAATTGCACATTGCATCGCGTTTCTTCCAGCGTCACGCGGGATAGCTGGATCAGTTTTGCCAGTATGCCGAATTCAGCCATCGCTGTTTTTTTTTTGATGCGCTGGAGGGGTGAAATACTTTATGGGTACTCCATAGCCCGTACTAAGAGGTGTACCACCCCTATCCCTGTTCTGTTTTCCCCTACGGTACCGCTGGTCAAGCCATTTCTTCAAGTCTTAATTCATGTCTTCTTTTTATTATGATCCAGGGTTTTCTCTTTCTTGGTATTTGGTTTTTCCGCCGTAGTTCCTGCATGATGCTTGGAAGGATCCTGTTGACGGTGTTTCTCTCGTTGATAGCATAAACGATATCAATATTCTTGAGGTTAACGCATTGATTATCTCTCGTTCAAGGCATTTCTGGCTGCTTCAATTTGTTTGCACTCTAGCAGTATGTGCTCGGCGTTCTGGACTTTGCTTTCACAGTGGCTGTGGAATGGGGCATCTGCGATGTCGTAATTGTGATTTTTCTTGCCTTCCATTTGGACCCAGGTATTGTCGGTCGGAAAGCTAGTTGTCTTTTTCGATGTACTGTTAAAATCTGTCGCGAATAATTCTTTCCAGAACTTTCCCTACTGTATCTAGCATACACAGCGGTCTGTATGACGACGGTTGCTCTGTGGGCTTGTTGTCTTTTGGGATTAATACAGAGTCTCAGTCGTTTCTAATGCAGAGACAAATTTCCTTCTGTCATGCACTTTGTGTAGCGGTTTGCAAATGCGTCTGGTTTAGTTTTAATGGTTTCTTTCAGGACGAAGTTTGGGATCCCGTCCATTCCGGGAGCCTTATTGCTCTTCATTGAGCCCGCTGCTTCTAGGACTTTTGCAGTTGTGACGGGTGGTATTGTTTCTATTATGCAGGAAAGGTGGACTATGATATTCATCATGATCGGGCATGTTGGTGCAGCTGCCGCGCCGCTTTTATGTTTGTCTATAACTATCTTACAGGCGCTGCCCCACGAGTTATGTTGAAGGTATTTTATCAATGATTCGAAAGATTCGGTTTTCTTTTCTTCGTCTTTACCTTGCTCACGGCTGTCACCTTCATAGTTTCATGCAGTTTGCTCTCAAATTCGTGGTGCAGTCGTTCCATCAATACACCGGTGTCCCCCTTTTACATTGCCTTTACGTGCATGGACGCATTCCATCCTCGGGTGAGGAAAGTTGTCACCTTTTGGGCCTTTTATTCAGCTGTGCCTCTGGGTATTTCCATGTTGATCGACCAATAATCGAGTATCTTTCCAGCCCAAATTTTGTACCTTTTCAGTGACTTTTTGGTATTGAAATCATCTTGGCTCTATTGTCCCAAATATGATGGTCCATGATCACTGTTTGTACAGAGATCGGAGACTTCCTATTTTGTTTTCCTCGCTTTGCTTAAGTTAGGTCTTAGGTTAGGTGATTGAGCCACCTCTGCAGTTATTAAATGTTTCTTTGTTTCCTTGATTCCGTTGATAGCTTTGATCAAAGCTAGCAAACGTATCCAGCAATAAATCCACTCTGTGGTTGGTCCTCGTACTATCACATTCGACTGCCCATGGATTGAGGTCTCCGCCTACAATCGCTGGGGATTTTTCACGTATATTAGCTACAATTATTTACATCCAAGACCTTTTGGTATTCTGCAAAGCTCGCACTCGGTGGGGTATAATAGCTGAAGAAGTGCATGATCTTAATTTTGGAGTAGGCGAAATTCGGCTTCTGGTTTGTTTTTGTTTGCACTCGAATGCATAGTTTCCGCATGTCCATATCGCTCCTTTCTTGGTGGAGTCATCTACCCATCTTTCTTAGACGTGAAAGGTTGTATACTGATGGCATATAAGAGCTAGGTCTGTTTTTTCTTCTTCTACTGTCTGTATAAGGAGATCCTGTGCGGCTTCGCAATGGTTAAGGTTGTACTTCACTGTGTCTTTACCAGTTCTCGCATCGTGTTTTTGTATGCGGCACATCTGATACGCCCGGTGGCCTGGTTGTTTCCACCTTTGTATGTCGGGTCGCATATTGTACATATTCGATCTGCTGTGCAGTTTTTGGCAATATGTATATCCCTTGTATCCGCATCTTAGGCATATTCCAGTCTACATCATTTCTTCAGGGACTAGCAATGTGTCCATATTCAAGGCACTTGAAGTATCTTGTTCGAGAAATGAGCTCACGCACTCTGCGTCTAACCCATCCTATCTTTAAGTGTCCTGCAGTGATGATATTGTTTGTCACGTCTGCTGAGAGGTTGATAAGGGCAGTTTGTGTTTGGTATAGTTCGGATATAGGCATATAGACCGGATAGTCCAGTCTTGTCTTGAAACTCGTTGGTCTTTTCCAGAATGAGTGGCCTTTCTTCAAGATGGGGCATATAGTGCTGGTACTTCAGTCATCGGACATACTTGGTTGATGCTTTGATGCATGCACCCTACTAAAACATCACCTTCATGTTTGAAAAGCTCCACTGGAAGACCATTAGAGCCAGCGACCTTGTTGTTCTTCTTTTCAATACTGGGAGGGGAATGACTTCTTCTTCATTGACTGGATGCGGGTTATTTTTTTCTGGGTGACCATTAAGCAGCTGCTTGAAATGCTGTTTGAACACATCTACAACTCCCTAGCCTTCGGAGATTGCATCATAATACCAAGGACTCTCTTTAGGTCATGGTTGGTAACTTATGGTGTTCTTGGCTATCCTGGTTGGTGTATCCAGGCTGGTGTCTCTGTTTGAAAATACGTCAGAAACCCTGTTCCTCAGAACAGAAAAAAAGCATTTGCTAAAGATTCATGTATGGACTAGATAGACTATTGACATAGCTTCTCACAATCATTCGTGTTTTGCGTGCTGTATTCTTTATACCAATGGAAGGGTCCTACTGGTTAGTTCCGTGTCAACAGCAATTTTAGCTAAAAAAAACTTTTTCATGACAATTATATATAAGTACTCTCAGATATTTATCAGGCGGTCGCTCAGTAGTCCGTCGCACTAACCGCTAGGATACAACTACTGGGGTGTGTATACAGACAG
Source organism: Xylota sylvarum (assembly GCA_905220385.1). Classification (NCBI taxonomy): domain Eukaryota; kingdom Metazoa; phylum Arthropoda; class Insecta; order Diptera; family Syrphidae; genus Xylota; species Xylota sylvarum. Next base: position 42,588,797 of record LR999959.1, read on the forward strand.
ATCAAATAAAATTAAAATATTTGGAACGTCTATGAAGTGTTCATAAAACTAGTATGCTACACTTACTTATAAAGACTTCCTACACTGAAAAAATTATTGTACATAAATTCATGAACCATTCATACAGCCAAATTCATTAATTAAAAAAAATCATTTATTTTATGTACAAAATCTTTAAAAAAAAACAGATTTTAAAGGCCAATTCATTATTTGTATGAAATTGCATTCATAAAAATATTTGTATGAAAGATTTTGGGTATGAACTACTGATTTTTATTTTAATGAATGTTTTCATAAGCGTATGAACTATTCATTCAACTATCAATTGTAATGAAAATATACATTAAATTGAAGAAAAAATTTCATCGACCACAGATACTTTTATTTTCATGGACCTGTTCATAAAATTTAAGAATTGTTGCATGAAACGAAAGACATATTCATAATCACTATGTATCAATACTTTAATTTCATGAATCGAATCATAAAACAGATGCATGACTCTTATTTTGTTTTGTTCAAAGCGCCACATCTCTATATGTAATGTACCGATTCATACGTATTGTGTATGTATTCTTAAAATATATGTATCATGTCATAAGCAAAATACCAATTCATAAGGAGTATGTATTTTTTCATAAACTGTATGTATAGATACATACTTAAAGGTTTCGAATGTAAGTATTCATACAGTCATATGCATTGTTCTTTAATTTTATGAATCCATACTTAGTTACAATTTCAGTCTAAGGATAGTTATTTTCATGAGATCACAACTTGCAAACAATTTCTACATCTGGATTGGACTATTGCTTACGTTTTCTTTCAGTGAGATTCGGTCGTTGAATTTTAAGTGAAGTAAAAGTTAAAGTAGTGAAATAATAAATGAATAAAAATATTAATAGAATTTTTTTGTTTATAATTTGCGCGCTCTCAAGGGTTTATGGCTAATAGAAGTATTTGCTAAGGTAAGTAAATTATTTGCCTATATTTTATCACCAACAGCTCCTGAAGTTGAAGCAGAGGAATGTATCAGAAGCCTCAAATACGACAATTTGTCGGCTGCTGAATTCGGCAGTTGTTGGCTGTCATGTAGTCAAATTAGATTGCAACAAATTAAGGAGGCAGATTCTCTTGCGAACATTTTTGTTAAATGGCCGGAGTTAAAAAAACCAAACGGATATCGTTTAGTAAGCAATTAAAATAAATATAAAATGAAAACTATATTATCAATTCATATTTAGATTGACAAAGACTTTGGAGTCCTTTTTGGTAATTACCCAGGGTTGCTTATCCGATGGCCAGAACAGACTGAATTTTTTTTCTTTTGCGAGAAAATCATTTAAAGGATAAAGGAATGAGGGAAATGCTGCAGAAAATACATCCATTTTTGCTGGCGTTAGGTGAAAACAATTTCAATTCATTCATGCAACTAAAACCATATTAAAAATGTTTATTCTCTCCGAAGAATTAAGAACAAAAAAAATGTAAAAATTTGTAAAACAAAAAACTTAAATTTTTTAACAAAATAAAAGTGAATATTACAATGTATATTCACATAAAAAACACAAGGGTTTTGCGTGTCTTATTATATTTCAGATTCCGATAAAACTTATGAGTTTATAGGTATTGGTCGAACATGTGTCGATTTTTGGGATTCTAATTTATTATCAGCGTAAGAATTAAAATAAGCTTGTGTTGAATTTTCATTTTATATGCAAATTTATAAAAAAAGATATGGACGCATAATTTATGCATTTTTTCTTAAAAGCAAGGAAATATTTCATAAAATGAATGTACTTGTACGGCTCACTATTACGAAGCGTTTACTTACAGTTTAAAATTATATTCATAAAAACAATGAAAAAGTTCATACATTTTTATGTTAATTTAAAAACGTCAATGAAAAAGTACATATATTTTAAGAATAAATGTACAACACTAAAGAAAAGATACATACAATTTTGGGATATTTAATGAAAGAATGGATGATAATAATGAATCGATACACTGAATTTAAGAACGTGTCCATGTATCAAATGAATAAATACGTAAACAATTTATGAATGTTATTCATAAATTTTATGAACAGATTTTTATTTTTTATGAACAATTCATAGTAGTATGAATATATTCATAGACTTATGAATTGGGATTCATATTCTGTAAGAACTCGATGTTTAGCTCAATTTTAATGATTTTTTTCCTTTAGAATATACATTTTTTCATTTATATTATGTACCTTTTTGGTTCAGTGTGAGATGAATCTGTCGACGTATATCGGTTATTCAAAATAGGGGATCACGAAGAAGTTGATTTCTACCTCAGCCAGTTCCTAACTGGTCATGGGTTCTTTCGTGCGTATCTGTATCGGAAAGAATTTCAGAAACACCAACTTCCAAAAATATTGTAAGCCCTATGATATAATAGAATCGAGTGCAATATGGGATGCGGTGAAACAGTTAGCAGCAATAATCATTGAGGAAATTCGAAAAGAGAGAGAGATCAACAATGGAAACCCAGATCAGACGGCATCTTTCATGGGCCAATGAACGGAAAACCAGCAACCAGCAAACAACGAGAGATAAACAAGGAAGAGAGTTGAAGGATCAATTCCCAGGTAATACCAAAGTTTTTTCCCTAATACTTCTCGCGGACTTCTGAAAAATATCCTGGAGTATGTATGTCATGAAAAAGCTTCTTAAAATCTATAGTACCAACTCATTTTTCTCTGCAATTTTTTGTGTTATAGTGACGGGGAATTACTTAAACTCTCTAGCCGCAGGGAGGACGATCTCACACAACTTGGTGTGGGATTAAAGTATTAGTTCAATATGGTGTGCAGTGTCATATAAAGTGAAATAAATTTGCTCATATCCGGATCGTTCGAATATAGGTTACGGCAATATAAGATACATACATACATATGTACATACATACATATATGTATAACTGTATGCGCTGCGTGGTAAACCGGAAATTATACATTCATCAACCTCTCCAAGGATTTTAGTGCTTAGGTAAGACGCAGTTTGAAATGTAAAGGTAGAACTTATAACACATAATGTGAATGGCACATAAATAAACATTGGTTAGATATGTATGTATATACATTGTTTCTTTTCATGTAGGCGTTCCTTACACCCATTTTCCCCTTTACAAGAAATCACCCTATTTTTATTCACTTATGATTTACACATAATTTCATTAATTAATAAGTCCTCAAAAGTTTCCCAGCACTGTTGTCGTATGTTTTACGACAAACAAAAATTCTAATTAGACTTCCGCAATAACATTAAAATTCTTTCGGTTCCGTTCGCCATTCGGCAAGAACACGAATACACCATTCGTCAAATTCAAGGACTAAACACATTAATATGAGTAATCACCCGTCAGTTGGTTACTACACAAAAGCTAAACTTGTTGATTAGGGAACATGAACGTAATGTGTACACACAGACGACAGCAGCGATTGGGGTGCGAAATATAGCACCAAAGCTGTTAACACTGCTTAAGTTGGTTTTCAAAAAGATGTGAAAAAAAAAATGCTCCCAACCCAGGACATCCACCCGCAGTGGTTATCCCTTTTATTTTTCAGTGTGGATGCATAACGCCCAAGTTTTTAATCAAACTTCCCAATTTATCAAGATGACACGTGGCGGTATTAGCGTAATGAATCGTAGGCATTCGCTTCCTTTTAAAATTTGAAACACATTAAGAGAAGTGAGCGATGAGATTTCTTTTAGAAAAAAAAAACTTATTTTCTTATTAATTTTATTTATACTTTCACCAGCGTACCACCGTGTGCGTGTATATTACTAGGGCGTCAGTGACAGGATGCTTTAGGTTGCGCTTGTGCTTCGAGCGATGTATTATAAATGAGCTCAAAGAAATTTGTAATTGTTGTTTGTCAAAAATTTGATTTATTAATAGAAAAAAAGAAGTCTAAGACGGATACAGAAAACCTACGGGAACCGGATGCATGTACATGCAAATGGATGTATGCCAATGGTTGTCAATCATTAATTTGATGGAATGTTTTGTAAATTTAAATATCTAATGATTACGTAAGTATATTTAACCGTATGTGAAATAGGTAAGTGCCATTCACTCATTCCCAGATGTGAATACGATTCCAGAATACGTCAAGAAAAAGATTCTGTATGAACTGCTTCTACATAAAACACAGTACATACATATATGTACATACATATATTTACGTGATCTATATTACGGAAGGACAGGCGTTTATTAGAGTCTATGACTCTGATTTAATGAATTATATAGTTAATATAAATTATGTAATTAGGCATACATGTTTGCCTCTATGAGCCTTGAGGCATCTATTAAGCTTAACCCGAACTGCCTGTATTTCTACTCTACAGTTCTAAGCCATGTTTCACTTGGTTAGTCGGTTAGCTATGCATATAATCATTACCTTTTTAGAGTTTATTTGCAGTCCACTGACATTTGTGTCACCTTGGACTTTTGGTTGGCCCGTATTTGATTAAGATACGATTTGGCCAGGAAACTCGTAAAATATTTCTGAGGCAGCTATTAGTAAACCTTTAAAGTTTGCAGGATTTTCGTAACATATTGAGGATGATTTCCTTTTTCTTTCCGATTCAGCTACATATGTATGTATGTACGTCTATTTTAGTGTAATGTCACCGACCAATACAATACTTTCAAAGTATAGGGCATACGCATATTGTACAGTAGTAGGTACAATAGTAATAGTCTACTCGTTCGACATCTTGATCAGCAATGCAACTTGTAAATTATGATGATTTAGAAGTTGAAAATCTTTGCTTTAGCAAAGTTTATTTCCAAGCCTACTATATTTGGTTTTTTACCAAGCAGGTCATTTGGTGTAAGCCCATTCAACTCATCCGCTTCCCTCTGTATTAAGTCGAAACATTCATACCTATACATGCATGTGGGCAGACCATACTCTGCTTTAAGTTCTTTTGATCTTAGCTAATTAAAAACAGTAAGGCTCGTAACCCAGTGCTTCCTTTAAAATCATGTGATGTTTCTCTGTAAATACACGTGAAGATTCTAATCTTTTAGATTATAGCTGCACATATATTTCATATTCTTATTGATCGAAGAATTTTAGAAACGAAACAATTTCTGCTTGCTACTGGCTGTCAACCTATTTAAGAGTAACTTTTTAAGAATAAAAATTAGCCGTTTTGTATCTAATATTCACTCCGAGACAAATGGTGGAGAAGACTCATGAATTTTAAGTCGAAATCCGCCATCTTTTGATTGATGTCAAACGCGGTTGGAGTAATACCAAATTATTTGAGAATCTGGTGACCATAACATTACGTTGGGTTTATCCCATAGCACCAGGTCAGCTTATAGCAAATGGCCCGCTGGGCATAATATACATACTACAACCTAAACCTTCATTTGATTGCTATATAGAGCAGAGATAGCGCTTATTCGGATGTGGATTCGTCATACGCGTCAGACTTAGACAAGAAGTCTTGAGCTTTCGACAAGTAAACGAGCGCTTTATGACAATCCGCATCAAAGCTAAATTCGGGAACAACAGCTTAATATACGCTCATGCCCCCACAGAAGACAAGGACGACGTCACCAAAGAATATTTCTATGAGCTCCTCGATAAGACATATGAGCAATGTCCTAAGTGTGTAAAGAGGACATCTTTGGTAAGACAGTTGGCAACCCTAGGCTATACGATATCACGTCTGGCAAAGGACTTAGACTTATTGACTTTGAGGAGGGGCGTAATGTCACTATAGCAAGCACACGGTTTCCTCATCTCAATATTCACAAGGTGACATGGCGGTTTCCTGATCATGAAACGGTCAACTAAATTGATCGCATTCCAATCGATGCAAGAAATGGCTTAAGTATTTGGGATGTCCTAAGCTAACATTAACTCGGATTACTACCCTATTGCAATAATTCCACAAATGCGGATATCCCAAACGTCACAACTACGAAGAACTACTGTGAGAAAATTTTACGTCGAAAAGCTGCAATCGCAACAGATCGTCAGAACCCTCGCTGAACGCATATCCTGAAATCTCTCAACGACGCCTATGCCGCCAAGTGCTTAAGACCAGTGGCAATGCTGCTAACATGCCATCAGAAGTGCCACAGATGATGTGTTGGGACTTATCCGACCACCACCAAGAAACTCCCGGTTTGACGAAGAATGCCGACAAGCACATGGAACTAAAGAAGAGGGGTATAAAGCGATGTTGCAAAGCGCTGCTAGTGAGCTTTACGAACAGAGGAGATAAGAAGAACATCGGCACGAGATCGAAGATACTGAGAGATTATACTACAGGGAGTCAGGCAGAATGAACCATTCAATCTAGACGATGATAGAAAAATCTTCCGTCCACCTGATCAAAACGAAGTGAGGATACCAATATCCAAGCTTAAATTCAACAAGGCCGCTAGACCTTACGGCTTACCAGCCGAGCTGTTCAAAGCACCTGGAAATGATCCGGTAGAGAGCATACACCAACTAATTTTTAAAATTTGGTCAGATGAGTGCATGCCTGGTGAATTGAATCTCAGCACCGTTTGCCCGATCCACAAGAAAGGAGACCCCCTGAATTGCGCCAATTACAGAGGTATCAGTCTCCTTAACATCGCGTACGTGATGGCCCCTATCAGTGTGGTTTGAGACCAGAAAAGTCCTCAATCGTTCAAATCTTCACACTTAAGAATTCCAACCATGTCTAGTTTTGGCATCCCTCCCAAATACGTCCGTTTTTCCAAAATGACGCCGGAGAACTCTCACTGCACGATCTCACCGTTCCTTTGGGCTGATAAGGCATTTGAGTAGTAGACCCCTATCCCGAAGAACTAAGGAGACTCTGTATAACACCTTGATCATCCCAGTCCTGCTTTATGGGGCTGAAGCTTGGACTAAGTATATCTAAAGCAAATAAATTAGAGGAAGAACTCACCTTAGATGCCGTAAGCAAGTGGAGGGTTTTTCAATAGGGACATAACATTTTCATATTTTAATGCATACTCACGCTTAAAACATTTTTTATGATCTGTCGATGTCAAAACGTCAGTTAAGGCTTACGTTTTTATCATGGTGAAGTTCATTAACGAGTAATGTTTGAAAATTATTAAAAATTACAACCGAAATTCTGTGTCGGTGGTTGAAACTTTAAGAGCGCTTGCTCCAATTTTCGGTCGTAACCAGACAGACTGTGCGTGGTATAGTGGATAAATGCAGGTCAGCATATTCACTATTGAATGTTCCTGTCCCAATGAAACAACGCACCGGTTGAAGCCGTAAGTACTTCAGTTCAAACTGAGCCAAATCAGTCGATTCCACCCCGTTCACAGGAAATGGGAGTCTCTTAGTCCCAGGTGTGATGAATTTTGCGTAAAGGGGTTGGCCTATACTCTTACAAAATCAAATTAACTCAAGAACTGAAGCCTCTTGATCATTTGGAGCGCCGAAACTTGGGACTCCATTGCATCCACAAAAGTGACCGTGTGGTGTGGATTTTATGACGGAAGTGCGACTGGACCGTATTTTTTCGTTGATGAAAATGATCCCCATGATACAGTCAATGGAGTTCGTTATCGTGCCATGTTGAAAGACAATTTTTGGTAGAATTGGGTGGACTTGATATCAGTGATATGTGGTTCTAACAGGATGGTGCCTCATGTCACATAATTTATGAAACAATTGATCTATTGAAGGGAAAGTTTGGTTATCGTGTAATATCGAAAAATATTTCGATCAAATGTCCACCCCACTCATGCGATTTAACGCAGTCGTTGTATATGCCAATAAGCCAACAACGTTAGAGGAGCTCAGGAACAACATTGAACGCGAAATTGCCAACGTTCCGGCCGATATATGGGGAAGAGTGGTAGAAAATTGGCTCCAAGGAATTGATCACTGCAAACGTGCTCTCGGTGGTCGAAGTGAACGAGAACGATTCCATAGTAAAGACTTAATACGTGCATTACACCTGGAAAAAATTTCAGCCCGATATGTCAATTATTCTATGTTTTATTTAGATACAAAATTGTTATGTCGTTATTGAAAAACTCTTTACAAGTTCTTACCCAATTAAAGTTTAGATTTAGTTGGTGTCGTCCTCAATTTCTTGATTGGCTCAGTGGGTCTCTTCTGGTATAAAGTGTTGGAAGGTATACCATCGATAACATCTTGAATTGATCCCTACTCTAGAAAGTGGGCGGGATGTCATTGGGTTCTGTTCTTCCTACTACATGTTTATAACCTCCTAGAAGAGAAGATCTTTTGTTCTACTGGTGGTACTCGTAGTACCCTAATAAGAAGGTAAAGAAATTCGTATCGCTACAGTTCTTAGTAACTAACACTACACAGGCGAGGTGTTCGCCTAATAAATAAATAACTTAATCTCTATAAACACTTAACTTAGGCTGCATGAGAATTTTCAACATTTTCAATATGCAAATATAGAAATAGCAAACTTTAGGGCTCACTCCAAGAAGCTAACAATCGCCGCCGGCTATTCGAGTTGTAAACCAACTTATGTAGTATGTACATACATATGTATGTATATACTTATTACAACCAGACTATGTACAAGGAAAATAATTTTTTTTCCAATTTTAAAACCGTGTTGCTGCCAAACACTGTCAAATGCGTTTCAAATACCAAATTCCATTGCAAACAATATATGTATGTAAACCTATGTATGTACATATCTAATTTTAAAATGCATAATTAATTTTAAAAGTGAATTTACCAATACGAAACATATTATACTAAATCCATGTACCTAATGTAAAGCAAGAGTTAAGTTAACTCCCCGATATGAAACCCAATTCCATTATAAAATACGCATTAATGTGTCAGTAAATGTCTGCGAATCCGACACAAATACTATCACAAGTAATCGTACATTTCATTACATAGTATGTATACAGTATGGTTAACTAATGATTTTGCTTTTATCTAAACAACACAATCAATTTAATGAAAACATTCTTCACGTGTCGCACATAGCCACACGCAAACAAGTGAATCATCTGCTGGTGTACGAGTACTCTCAACCTTTTGCAATATAAAACAATAACGAAACACAATTAGAATGAAGAAATGGAATTGAGCGCAAAATGCGTGTCATTATATGATTACATTTATTTAGCCTCAGCTTTGGGGTGGCTCATAGTTCCCCGTCAATTAAATAAGCTCCGTCTGCACTCAGATCTAATTGTGTTTGAATCGATAAAACATAAATCAACAGAGCTGATAACACAACTCGTAAAAATACCCATAAAGAGGAGCAACTAAATTAAAGTCGCCCACCCTTACCCCGAACCCAACCAGCCAACCACTCAGAGTCCATGGCCCATCACCAACCGCACTCGAACCAATTATTACATTATCCTTGTTTATAGATAAGCGCTTAATGAAAGCTGCTATAAGCGTTAAACTATGTGCGGAGCTAATTAACAAGTGTGTGTACACAATGAGCGAAAATTCGTGTAGATACAGTGCAGATATCTGACGGATGTGTACATTAAACGCTTACGCTTCGGGCTTTGTTCGAGGAAGAGCTGATGCAGTGTAAACAAGACCTCAAAATCGAAATTTATGTGTGACGGATTTATGGGGAGTTTCGACTGGGCCTAACGGCACATATGGTTACAATATAAACAATTCATGCGATAATCGTAATTAGGAGATAAGTGATGACAATTGCTATTATTGTTTTGTTGAATAACGTTTATTTATTTACACTGAATTTTAGCGTTATTGTTTCAACATCAGAACCGATAAAGATGTGAAATGGTAGTTGTGAGATTTTATGGGAAACGTGGTTGAGTGGTTAAAATTTGTGTATTTAGTGTACATACATATGTACATACATATCTGCAATGGTGAAATATCTTGGGTAAAAAGCAAAGTACATCATACTTTTTAAGAAAAAAAAAATTGCTTTTGATTAGAAAATTTGTCGCACTATGTGAAGATTAGAAACTTACTTACATTTATGATGGCTCTACAGTTCGGGACTTAACTCTCCAGCCAGCACTATCCTTAGCCAGCTGCCTCCAGTTGCGTACGCCGAGTTGGATGAGGTTGCTCTCCACTTGCGCACGTTATCGAAGGTGAGCTCGTCCTTTTCTGTATAGTCCTCCAGGGGGAGAGTCGAAGATTCTTGGGGCTGAAGCATTCATCTCCATCCGCTCTACGTGACCTAACCATCTTAATCGTTATACACGGATCATTTTGACCAAGTCGGTGTCGCTGTACGTATATGTATATATATATTTCGATCCCAACTCGTGAAGAGTCTCTTCCAGAGACATGACAGCCTTCCACTCTCTTTGATCCCGGACACGCTGCTTTCAGATGCCTGACATTAAGCGCTCGGCCATCCGCTATAGCTTGATCCTTAAAATGGAGGTGCGGTCTTTCTTGTCGTCTCGAACCTGGGGGCTGTGATTCGAAGATCGTCTTTGCTGGAGCCACTCCATCCATTCGTCCATCCACTCGATATGACCGAGCCAGTGTAGTTAGTCGACGTGTTTTGGCTTTTTGCATTACATCCCCAGCTTGGTACAACTCATAGAATTTGCGGTTGTATCTTCGCCTCCATTCACCCTCCTCGCATACCCGAAGAATTTTCCGACCATTGAGGTAAGCATGCTAGGATTTCGACAATGGGGGCATTGGGGTCACAGCTATGCAAGAGGTTGGCCTTACTAACGTTGATAACTATAGTTAAGTGTTGGGGATCCTTTGGCGGTGCTTGAGTCCCATGTAGACTGACGAAACGAAAAAGCCGTTCCCGTTTGCAGTTTCCAATCTAATTACTCTTAAATCGGCGGAGCTAAGATTAAGACATAAAAATCCTTTTAAATGTTTCTTAGCTGAAATGCAAGTTCTAGGCTTGTAGTATAGATAATAACCGTTGTCTTGATGGTAGATTTCCTTACCCAGTAATCCTGAATAATGCCAATATCAATGTTTTCTTCATTAATAAACACACGAAGATTATCTGTGGTACACTGAGAGTGTCGCATTATCTGAATCAGCTTCATCAGGGACATTGGATCGATCTTAATACCCTCCAACAGAGTGTTGGCAACGTCCACAGCGCCTGTGATATCACCAGAGCCGGAAGATTTGTAAATGTTTAACATTAACGGTAGATGAACTTTACCAATTTCTTTAAACATTCCTCGTTGATGAGGTGGAGAAAATTTTGAATTTCTGCGGCAGTTCGGTTCTAATGACCACCCAATCATCCATTGGGACCGCGGGGTTGTGAAGTTTAGGACATTGGGTCAGCTTTCCACTATCAATCGGCATTACGGGCAACCAAATACGAGCCTTAGGTCTCCGAGGGATATCCTTGGTTGGGATTAGCTTAAGTCTTAAGCCGTTTCAAGTTTCGCTTATCTTAGCGCAAGCATCCAGGAAGTCCTTCGAGAACCTATCCTCGCATTTGATGACTCTGTACCCTCTAACTTCTTCGGCTAAGTTAAAACAGTGATCCATCATCATTTGCGAGCGTTTGGCGTCGATTGCGTTCCAAGTATACATAATAGACTTACCACTGTTAAATAGCTCGTGTATTAGATCCACTTGGGGGTCATCGCCGACCACTTAGCTGACACTACTACTCTTCTTGGTTGCTTGGTTGCTTGGTTGCTGAGCCTTTTAGCAACGCTGCTTTCAACATTACTGCGATTGCTAGAATGGGCCGTTTCTTCTTGGGACCGATTTCTTTTCATGGTCTCAGCTCGTACTTTGATGCTCTTTTTGGAGGACTGACGTTTATGTTTGTAGTCTTCAACCATTAGCTGGTACCTCAACTTATCTACCTGGTCACGTTCAGTGACTGTTCCAGCTTCTTCATTTTTAGCTATCTTGTTAAGAATGAAGTAGTATCTTGCTGGTATCCTCAGCTACCACCACGAAAGCAGATGTGGATAGTTGAGACAGCATAAGTGTACCAAGTCCGGTTTACACTGCCCGAAGGTTTACTGGTCTCTTGGCTTGAGGCCAGCAACTCATCTTCGGATGAGGTGCTAATTATATTTTTGTTTTTGGCTATTTATTATTTATTTTTTCCAGATTCATGTTTTTGAGATTTGGTCCCACGAGTAAGTCGGAAAGGAGGTCCCTTCTAGCAGAGCCAATATACCAGAATAAGGCTAGACTACGACAGACCTCGCCAGTGCATCTGCATCTTGTAAGGCGGGCAAATTTTTTAAGACCCCAAATATATACAATTATATTTTGTTGTTGTATTGTGTATATACTTTGGGGTGAATGCAGTCACTAAGAATCTGTAATACAGGAAAAAAAGAACCCTGAAAAAACCCTCCGTCATATAAAAAGTAAGATGATTTTCTAAATCGAACACATGCATACGTACATACACACGTGTATGTACGAGAACATATTTTTTGGAGAACAAATTTATATTGTTTGTATTGTATTGCATTGTAGTAACACATGTATAGTAGCTTTTACGGATACAAAAAATTAAATGCAAATATGTACAATTTCTATATAAATGTATGCATGTTGTTCCGTATCCATTAACCCTAGGCTACATGCTCCTATGTGGCTACTGTGTATTTTAATGAAGCAGCAAAATCATGCAAACAAACGCAAAATGACATGGTCCTTGCCTCAGGGGGGTGCGTCGAACAAATTCATGAACAAACTGAACAAACACGCCGACATTATCATCACAGGCGAGTTCCATCACCACCATCAGCACAGTATCGCCACCTCACCAATATGGTCGAGCATGTCATTATTAAAACAAAAACCATTACAACATAAAGTTGATACACTACACACAAAACAGCTGCCATCCGCACGTTGTTGGCAGGGCGCTGGCACAACTCCTTCCAGTTCTGCACGCACCGTACACCTATTGTAACGCTTCCGGCCATCCTTCGAACTAGTACACAGGATACACAGGATCCTCTGATTCTGTGTTTTCCGGTCGTAGCTAAATACACAGGCGGCAGGCACTAGTGTCCGTCGCGCCGCATGTTGGGTGGCGATGCTGCAAAAACATCATGTTACATCTATTTATCATGTTCCACTGCCATAATTGTTGAATTTATAATTAAAATTTCATATGGATCCTTGCAGCTATCACCATCGCCACCACCGCATCCAACAACTATTCGGAAAACTACATTATTATCCTGTCGCCTGTTGTGTGCGTAAAGGCGTGAATTTAACTGTGGTTAGGTTAGTGAGTGGCGAATAAAAAACAACCCTGGAGTGGTATTTAAATTCCGTTCGCCGATAGGGGTGTTAATGATGTTAACACGGCTTAAGTACTCGATATTTTCTCTGTGTATACGTAGGAGGTCATCAACCTCTGTGCTGCTGGTTCCGGTTTTAATTCAATCAATCGTCTTCGCGTCAAGATAGACGCCTGTCGACCGGAGGCCTTCCGCCCATAATTTTCAATCAGAAATCTTTCAAAAGGGATGCGGAACGCGCCGCGTGTGCTATCATTAAAATTGCTTACGAAATCAATAAATAACCAATTAAGGGCGAGAGCATGTGTTGCTGGAGGTTCGGTTATTCTATCACGAATGAAGATCTTTGTCGGGATCCGCATTTCGCTTGGACTCATTGTTTTTCGTGGAATGGTGTTAAAAAATGTCACCTGAAGCAGTTTACACGCGTGTTGGGTAAACGAAATGTGGAGCTGTAGGGCTAATTTTTCGTTTTGAGAAGGCCAGATGGTCTGCTCAACGTACAAGGGGCCAGGACTACAACGAAATTCGTGTTGAATTCCTGCTAAGAATGAAAAAAGAATGCGCTAATGGTGATAAGGTGGCTAACAAACGATGGTGATATATTAAACTAATTGGCAAAGCGATAAATCTATCAAAACTGCTTGTCTTAGGAGCAGGTGAAATTTTACTTAATAAGTTTTTAGGTAAAGCTATGTACATATATGGTTAGTTTGAACTTTGGCTGAGAGATTTTTAGATAAGTACTAATGGGAAAGTGTCTGTCGTGCTGAGATATAATTAAGTTTATGCAGGTCAAGTGGGAAGCACTTACTATATTTATCTAGTTGTAGTTGTTAATTGTGAATACCGGCATTAAACTCATTGGCAGAATGTTTGGTTGAGATTGGAAGGAAATATACCTTGTGCTGTGGGGAATGACAAATAAATCCTGAGCTCGAACAGAAGACTTCCACATGCTCCGAGGTGCTTAAAAGAGAGATTACTTTATAGCATATCATTGGAATGTTAAACAGAATCAAAGCTCACCATCCATTGCAAAAATCACCTGAACTGTTTTTTTAACTGATATGCGGTGTTAGAAGAATGCATACGATGCATATTATTTAAACCTTTTCCTAACTTTAAACAGATGACAACACCTTCAACAAAGATGGAATGGATCTATCAGGCTCAAAAAACTTAAACACAAACGAAGGATTGAAAAGCAGAATGTATTGTATTCTCGAACTATTTTGAAACTGGTTAATGGGTTGAGGCCTTAAGGACAGCCTGGCTATCGCTACGGAGGAAGATATTATTCTTAATATTTACATATTTTAATTTATTTGGTTTATAACTCAACAATCTACGAAGACACCAGCACCGGACCCCTTACTGGTTTTGGAACATTCGACTTCAGCCCTGTCCCAGTTCAGACCGGAATTCTGATGTCATTGCATTAGACACATTCAGTGTGAATACACTCATATTCCTTGTGAGAATAATGCCAAAATCTGTCCCGTCTATTGAAACAGTTCGAAATGCACTGGCGTCCCTAAATGCGGATATAACTCCACACACATATGTAGGACTTAACTTTTGCCGCACTTGACCATATTTCTTTTGGGTACATACATATTTTTAGAACTGCCAGCTCTTACCATAAGAAATATTTTATTCTGTTTTGGGCTTCCGATATTACTCATTAGCCTTGAGAGTGCAATCATCACCTTTAACTATTGGCTTGCATACTCTCGATGGTCTTTAAAACTTCAACGGGCGTTAATAATCACCCCAAGCTACTGGTTGTCCTGGCTTTCCTTTCGAAGCTTTCGATAATAGTGCTAAGTTGAATATACTATTTGCATTAGTCCGCACAAGAAATACTGAGTTACCTCCGAGTATTCCTGAATTGACTCGTCTCCGCAAACTCAAATTGCAACCTTATTCGTTGCGTTGGTAACCCACTTTTTTCTTAGATTCATAAATTACTCACAGAGTATCGCTACATCTATATTTAGTTCTCGAACAGATTCTTCCAAAAGGTCATGAGCCGCTTCACGATGGTTGAGATTAGGCAGTAAGATATTCATGTTTTCAAAATAGCACCTAATACATTTTTGGTATTGTAGATATCTCCTGCTACTGGTTTTATGTCTGGATTCCACGCTTTTGGCCTTGCCGATCAAGCAATTCGGTTTGTCTTTGCAGTCCTTCAGTTTGTGACCATTTTCTTAACACTTTATGCACTGAAATGAGCGGTCTTTAGGGCCTTCACGTGCTTTAGCGAAGTTTCCAATTTCGAGACATCTGAAGCAGCGTTTCGGAACAATTTTTTCTCGTACTCGGTTATAAACCCAGCTCGCAACTTGCTCGCGATTTCCACTGGTAGGCTTATGTTGGCCGTACGCTTTTCCAATGTTTTTAATCATAGCGACTTTGAATTCAAAGTTCACTTAATCTGTTAATTCAGAATATATCTATCTCCTCCTTTGACGTTGCCATTTTCACCCATCGTTTGCTTGATTTTGTCTTTATATGCCGCAGTTGAAGGATTCGCAGATTTACTTAGCAAAATTGAAAGATCGCAGTTTTTCGGATTCAGCTTACATCCGCCGCTACTTCTTTAAGTGAATGGTCAGCTTTCAATTTCCAAAGCATATCAGCGTACGATAGATCGCTAAGACCAAAGCTTTCTTAGATAGCTCTAAACAGCTGTTACCCATTGACTTCTTCTTCGGTGAGTTTATCCGCGACTTTCTTGAAGCTTGGGCCTTTGTTGGTTACTTGTTCCATCATCCTCCCTATTTATTTTTAAGGGTCGTTCAGACGTTGTGCTCTCATCGGACTGCGTTTATTGGTCTGCAACGTTTCCTAAATGCTTAGACCGGGATTATGTTCGTCTGTTTGGATGTTGTCGCTTGGCTTTTCTGTGCATTACGGCTAACGATCTTTATCTGTGCTCGAAGACCAGATATCACACTTCGTAGATCAGCAACCTCATCCTTTTGGAAAACGGATTTACTGACATTATGGTTATCCCTGTAAAAATAAATAAGACCGTCTATCTTCAACCCGAGTTGCAAAATTTTAGTGTTCTCTTGTTGGTCACTGCTGTTTTGGGCACCGAGAGCAGTGTTTTTAGTGTTTTTAGTTCTTGCGGATGACGTTGGTTCTGCATGCGATCACGTATTATCTCCAAAAGAAGTCCCCTATCCGCCATCTGGGACGTGCTCAGTGGTAGAACTGACTAAACTCCACGCGGATTGTGTAAAGTTACATAGGTATGTATGTATATTTTCTTTTGGTGTATTGTAGCAAGTGTATAGACTCCGATCTGCAGAGAATACTGTATAGATATGGCCAATTTCGACATCAAAGGGGGAGAAACCACAGTCCATGAAAAAGTTCGACTGGAGCACCAGCTCTATAAGCTCCACCTACATGTCTTGTATGAAATATGAAGCATATACATATCGCATGCAACATCCTCTCAGACCTACTATGCGAAAGGCTTCTTCGCTCATTTTTTCACAACCCTCAACGCCAGTCTTCTTTTTCTTCCCTTTCATCTTTACGATTACCCCACCTCCCTGACTTTCGAAAACAATTCATCAATCGATCCACATACCATTGCAAAAATTTTTGACGCCTTTTTTAAACAATCGTTTGCCGACAATTCCTTCATACCAGACCCATCCTACTTCAGTTATCTACATAACTTATCCACTAACCTCTTTCTCTTCCAATTTTTCGACCCATCTCTAATTGATAACAAGTTAAAAAATCTTAATGTTGAATCCCTTTCCTTTTTTCATGATTTTCGTCGATCCCTTATATGAGGAGAGTGTCCTCAAGTTTCGAGACTTTTTTTATAACTATATTAAAGAACGAAGTAAGTAATTACCGCCCTATTGTCGAATTTTCTAATATACACAAACTCATGCCTTACATGGCTTCCTGGAAGGTAGGTCAACTACTACAAGCCTCTTTAAATTAGTGTCTTTTGCCCTTCATCTTTAGAAAATGGAAACGAAGTCGATGTTATTGCAATCGATTTTAGTAAAGCGTTAGACAAGATATCTCAGCAATTAATCCTCCTCCGCTTTGAACCCATATTATTAAAATGGATATATTCTTACCTGGAATACCATTTTTATATTATCCGTTTCAGGTCCGTCCTCTCGGCTCCTTTTTTGACTACCCCTGGTGTCCCACAGGGTAGCTATCTAGGTTCCATTTTTCATTCTAGCTATAAACGATCTTGAGGGACTCATTAAACTCCCACTTCCCACTCCCACGTCTCCCTCTACGCTGGTGCGTTAAAAAAATGCTTAGCGCTCAACATCGCCAAATGCTAATCTATTACCTTTTTACGTACATAAGTGTAACTTTACTTTTCCACTGCCAACCTATATCCATAGTTCAATCTCTTCTTTACATGAATGGAAGGGACGGACCTACTGTTGAATGCCATGTCCGAGGGCCAATTTTTTGTGTGGAGAAGCCGTGAAAGAAATTTTAGGTGTTATCTGGGGCTTGAACATCGAACCCATGAGCGAGTTTATGTGTCCAGAATTGAGAACATTAAACGCCCTTTTGTTCGATTGCTATTCGAGGTCTATCCTGGAACGATCTTCTTATCTTGCCTCCCTATCAAGACCGCGTTAACCTCATCAAATTAAAAACCCTTGAGGATGGCAGACGCGTAGCCGATATTCTGTTCACCCATCGGCTCGTCTTACGTTCTGTCAATTGCGCATCCCTTTACAACTCTATTTTGTTCAACACAAACCCTCGTAATTTAAGATGCCCTCGTCTTTTCTATTTACCGATCGACTGTACCTCTTATGGCTCCAACGAACCAATTTCCTGAATGTTGAGGAAAGTTAACTTAAACCTTTCAGTTTTCGACTTCAACCGCACCATTCTCCCTATCCTGAAAAACACATTTTTCAAGGTGTTCACCGTATGAGATGATTAAGCCACAGCTAATACCTTTCCTTAATCATTTTGTTAAACCATTTAAAGACGTAAAAATCTATTTTTAATTTCGGTATAGCAAGTTTCTCATATTTTTATTAAAATGCGCAATAAAAAAACAACTTCGGTGGTTGCTATTAAATAAAACCATATAATGAAAATTGATTCCTATCCGCAAAAGCATTATGGACAGAGAACAAATCCACTCTCGATGAATAAATTAACTAAAAATTACCATTGTAGAAGCCGTCAGCCTAACACCACCTGCCCATCTTGTGTCAACCTGTCATTCGTCCGAAATGCGTTGTGTCCATTTTGAAGCACTACATATTTGCACGCACACACACACTTGGACAGCACCTCACCTCATGGCATACATTCGAACGACGAAAAGGACATAACCCTCTTTGTACTTTGCCGTCATCCATCCTAATGGACAAACAACGTTAGAAAAATATTGGAAAGGTGTTGCGTGGCCAACGATGTCAGCTCGCATGACAGCGTCCAACACGGCGGACATGGACATAAGTAATCCACACAACAAGGGAGGCACGACACCACAATGGTTTATTAATGAGTTTCTTTAACGAGTCAGAAAAAAAAATAATAATAAAAAATGGCCGAACCAGTAAAGAAAGCAAGTTAAAACAAAAACACAACCCTTTAACCTCCCTCAAAATGCCATTCAACCCTTAATTGGATCGGACCAACCCATTTCGGCACAAACGCAAATGGGATTTCGCTTAGCCTAATCTCAACTAAACGAGTATCCAAGTACTCGACCAAGGAACATTTCGCTTTAACTAAACTGCTAACTGGGCTATTAAACAAGCCATAACTAGAATCAAGGTTTTCCCTGTCCTTGGAATGCGCTCAGGTAAACAGTCTGTAAATTAAAGCCCACCCCATTCGGACCGCGGAGGGTTGCCAAAACAACCAGTTAACGTGGGTATTGCTCATTAAAATTCCGTAATAAAAATTTATTTTACGATACTCAAACAACTTCTTCAGCGATCCTGGTCCAGGGATGAAACTCCGGCCTACCTAATTGTGATTTATTTGCCTGTCTTGCTGTTTACATTTAACGAACTTTCAAGATAACGATTCTGCGCTACCCGATGCGGTGGCTTGTTGGCTCAATCAGTCAAAGTCTTTGGATAAATAAATCGCAGCCACTCCATGTCATGCTCGTGAAAAAGTAATTATTATATTGCCTTCAAGTGGCATCCGCACACATGCAAATAGATCAGGTTACAATTACCCAATAATTAAGTATCTCCGACACGCATATCCTTACCCGGCAAGACTCGATTACGCACCCAACACACTACTGAAATGTGAATGAAACAAAGTCGACATGAATCGAACAACCTGTTCGTGCTTCCACCCCGTCGAGGACGACTACGCCCCCTTTGGCAAATCACACATAAGTCAAACACTTCAAAGTCAATGAAGGCACATTCATACGTACACACGCACACAGTTTTCCTCCCAGGGGGTAGGTTGTGTTTACATAAACACAACAGGACCACGGCCAGAAGGGATCTGTGTGTGGGTGGCACTGGCAGGGGTAGAAAATCAAATAGAAACCGGAAGCACAGCAAACATTAGATTCCTTAGGGGTTCTACAGCGCGCGAACGAGAGTAAGAGTGACCGGTACATACCTATAGAAAGCAGATATGCCCAATGCCCATTAAACGTATCGCTTATTGATATCTAGGCGAAGCAGCCGGCGTCGACCCCTGAGGTTTATCCTGGGAGTAATAACAGCAGGAATGAAGAGCCCTCGCTGGCAGCACATATTCTCATCGAAGACCACTCGAGAAACTCTCCGCAGATACAAAATAAAAAAAAAAAAAAAATCGAACGCAATACATATGTACTCTCGATTCAATGTCCTCAGCACAGAAGCAATCACAAATCGCGCGACGTATGTTTCAACATTCGCTCAGAGGACCACCACTACAGATCATCGTCCTTTTTAGATTGAATCTCTGCTGTTTACACATGTCCGAATCCCCATTGGGTTCGAATATCGTTACTATTGCCATTGAAAGTGGTGTCGGAATGAGAGTGCGGGGAGTGTATGTGTATATACATATGTATGTATGTATATCTAGGAAAAATTGGCTCCCTGGGTAAACAAGGGACTCTCGCAAATACAATGGATACACTGGCGCAAGGATAAATCATTTTTGTTGCTCATTTCGGATGAGCGGCACTCTGGGGATGGTTTTCCATTCGTTTTTGTCGATTGGCATCTTCTTCAGATAGGAAAAGTGATTTTAATAGCGATTTTAATGTTAGGATTGTGCGGTCACATCGTTTTTTATGTTTTCTCCTTTCCCCCGCCGGGGTTGGTTTTGTTTGTGTTACCAAAGGGATGTTTTCTTTCGGGCTGTTTTCTGTTTTCTGTGTAGAGAGCGATGTTTGTCCTTTTTGTTTGGGGCGTACACATATATTGTAGTGCTTGGGGATGGGATATTGGATGAAGGTTAAAAATTGGAATATGAATGTGAATTCAAATTATGAAGACGACGTGTAACGGATTTAAACGAACATGAATTTGATTTGTAGTCCTACTTAAAGGTATATTTCTTGATTTAATGTGCTTCCTTAAGGCGCTGTGATTTTGTCTGATTTATTGTCTGCCGTTTTGTGAGTTCAAATGGCGTGTTTTATTTCATAATGGATATTTAAATTCTTAACTTAGAGAAATTAGGGAGAATTATGAAGGTAGTGTTCATTATGTCCGTTCTACAAACTTCGAACTTAAATTTCATTCAGATTTTTAGAACCCAAGCTGCTTATGGCGGTGTACCTATGAACATATGCATGTATATTGACTGAAATGAGTATAAGCATTTGTCATCGATGCATATCTTCTTCAACAGATTGCAATTTTTTTTATGCAAAACAAGAGAAAAAAAGGAAAAAAAGATGAATTGTAAATAAAACTTTGTGTATGTATGTAAATTTGAAATTGAAATTTTTTCAACTTCTTCCAATCACATTGATGGCAAACCCTTCACATCCGAGGGTTATGAGGGGTATTCTTCGCTACGTGATTAAAGATGTGAGAAATCTATTTTTTCTCCAGCTAGTAATCCGAATAGTGTTTCTACGTATATTCATAAAGCGTATAACTTTTTGGCTCCGCTAAGTGTCTTTCTTTCAAGTCGTGGTTGTAGCAAAGTAGGTTTGGAATTAGTCCTTTTCTTCTCTATCTCCCCAGCCCATGGAGAGTTTTTATTAATGCTGTTTTCTACTTACAGAACAGAGCTTTGAAAGTACAGTGTTCGGTAGGTGAATCCGGTAGATGAGATAATAATCACTAGCCCAAATATCAGAGGTATGTATACGTTCGCTCCTGACTTCGTTTTTCAATATGGTCTAGATAAAGCATTCAGTCTTACTGGTGTTTATAGCCAACCCCAACCTTCAGAATTCGACTTAGGTATCTCTGTCCTTTCTATATTACTATCTCAGTACAGTTTGACTTTGGAATTTTTGAATTGCTTCATTTCTTAATCGTCTTTGATTGTAAATTGACGAATCTGTAGGCTTCTTGATTTGAAGGACTTATGTATGGAAAACTCTATATGGGTTCAGTGGTCTCCTGCATTTACAGCGTTTCTGAGTATTCTGCTTATATGTATCCCAAATTTAATTTTCGAGTACCGAGGAACATCCGATGCCGTCCCAAGCAACACTACATGTTCATACATAGTGTACTTCCTCGTACTCAGAGACCCTTCTGTTGGACAGAATTTTATCTTCCAGGGGAAGATAGTATAGAATCGTATTCATTTGTTTTCATCCCCATTTTTTCGCGAAAGCTTTGTATGAGCGTAAAAAGCATTTGATACCTACTATATCCAATAAATCTTTAAAGTTTTATCTTTAAAAAAAGTTGAAATACAAAACGTGCAAAGAATCGTTAGCTCTGTTTTGATGAAATTTTAAACCGATATTCATTTAAAACCATGGTGGAACTGCATACTTGTACATATATTTAAACTTAGCTATGAAGTAAAGTGAGAAGAATAAAGTTTCTTGTAGCTAGATGCCTTGACATTGTAATTAAGTGATATTGAATTGAATTGCTTTAACTGAATACTGTCAGAATAAAACTTATCATGAAATGGTTTATCTCTTTTCTTAAATTCTCTAGTTCTCTGTGATATTTTCTATCGAGGGGAATAATACAGACTTTGAAAAAGGGAACCTATAAAGGGAAACTGAAACAAAAGTCTTTTCAAAATAAGGGAACACTCCTTCCCTTACAATTGAAACTACATACATAGGTATTGTTATAGTATGGAAAGAAGGTTAAAAGGTTCCAATACACTATTTACTCCACCAAACTTTATGAATTAGATTGTATTTAAAAATATTTCTTATATAATACACTATGAATCGTATCCTCACCTGACTGCTAGTAATCTTCAGGAGTTGCCTGGATTTGGTCCATATTCGAATGTCTTGGACGGAGGTCAACTTTGTTTTTATACCGAAGGCAGGTAAAAGCCTGCATCTGTGATCCATAAGTTTATCATTATTTCTTCTGAAAACTCTAAAGGACCTTATAGACGCCCATATTTGCTGCAGTATTAACCCGAACCTGCCAGCAAGCGGTAGAAACCGCACCGCACTCGCTCATTGAACTCATTGAAAAATCTCGAGATTACAAGGAATACACCCTGGAAGCGTTTCCCGATATCGAAGGGGCTTTTAACAACGTTAAACCTAGGGCGATTACGCAGGGACATGCGAATCTTGTCTAACCTTGTTGGTTTATCCACTAGTTAACCCACTGTTGACAAACAGGGTTATCATCTCAAAGCTGAGCGACGCCGTAGTTCGAAGGTTCGTAAGTAAGAGCATTCCGTGAGGTGGAGTGCATTCAAAATGATCTCTTTAAGCTTTCTCAATAGACTAAAGAATGCGGTCTCAGTGTCAATCTTTAAAGAACAGAACTTGTCCTTTTCACAAAGAAATACAAAATTCTGATACTCCAAAATAATGTGGCTAGATAAAGCAAAATATTTGGGTCTCATACTCGATAAGAGACTTAGATGGAAACCCAATATCCTAGAGCGTGTAAAGAAAGCCACTTCAGCCCTGTACTGCTATAAGAACTTACTTACTTAGGTGGCGCTACAGTTCGGGGTGAACTAGGGCCTCAACCAACAAGCCTCTCCAGTTAGCACGGTAAGAAAGGAATAGAAAATAAATGGTGACTACGGTCACATACCAGTCTTGTACATACCTGTCATCACACCTACACTAAAGTTCATCTGGTGGAAGGCTTTGGTGAAAGAATATCGCCTAACTTATGTTAGCCGGATACAAATGGGTGGCTTGTGTTTGCATCAGTGAAGAAGAACCACCCAGAAAGCGGTTCTGGATATTTGAATCCACTTGCCATCTTTAGATATCTATAGCAAACTTGTGTCAGCTTAGAACGCTATATTTCAGTGATTTAGTGTAAGTATTGAACACCCCTCTATTTTTAAAGAGTTTGAATTCCCTCCGCAAGACGCAGGCTATGTACTTCCATAACATCTGATCGACAAGAACTTCAAAATGCGAATCACCTCCAAATTGTCATATCTTTCTCAGTTAAACTGCTGCTTAAGATTACTGTTGGGAACTTAACCAACCGTAGTTGGGCTGACAGCGCGACGTTCCTCATTACTGTACAGATCTTGCGCAACCTGGATCAGAAACGCTCCAACTGTTTGATTAAAGAAAAAGTCGCTCATAGCAATCACAGTAGGTATTATTACGGAACAATGCATTATCGACAGATACGCTATAAGGCTAGACCTCCTTGTAAATGACTTTTTGAAGAAGAGAAATAAATTAAACTTAATTCTCGCTGTACATGCCAAGCTCTCTCCGCTCGTAGGAGATTGCACTTAGGTCCATAATTCTTTGATAATTTGGGCGAATTGGTTGACGCCAACATCAATAGCCTCCAGCCCTTTAGATGCTGCTGGCTATTTGAGATCCATGTGGTACTACAATGGAGATTTATTGGTCTAAATGCGGCTGTGCCTGCGCCCTTCCACTACAACCTATACATATACTTAATAATACGTAAATTACAATTATAAGTTGGTTATTAGAAATCATCAATTAATAAATCATTACTTAACTGGGACTTAACTCGTGGACTTATGTCCCTGACCTATGTAATGTCAAGTTTGATTAAAACTTTTCAGAAAACAAATTTTTGTCCTATATATGTATGTATATATGTCGGTTCATGTAAAAATTAGTAAGTACTACTTCAATGTATCGGCAACCAGTTTTAAATTCTCAACATTCGTGCTAAGCCTCAGTTTTAGTGTTTTTGTTTCAAAACTTACATCAATTATAAGTTAATTATATTCCGCTCCTTTCCTGTCTATTTTTAATGTTTTGCTACACCGTTTTATTTGACCCGATAACTTCGATAACCTCGACTTGAGCTTTAAAAAACATTATATCTTGGAATCTATCCTTAGCTTTTCTCTTCATTCATTAGCCTCATTTCCAGTCAAAACATAGGTGGAACTGTGTTTTTGGAATAAAGTTCCCTGGTATTTATTTCAGGTGGCTACTTATTGACCGGCGATTCTGATCATGAGGACAGAATTAGACATAATATATGTACATACACGTATATTTTCACTTTACTGCATGTGCACTCAGAATGATTTAACCCCAGCACCTGATCTTATTCAACCAACTATGCAATTCAATATCCTAAGTTGCGAACATTAACCATAGGTACTTTCTGTTCATTCCTCGTATCTGGTCAAATAAAATGATCCAGTTCCAAAACTATTTCAACAAAATCGACAGTTAAACGTTAATTAGGTTACGTGGTCTGCAAACCGAATAACTACGAGCAAACCCGGCCGCGCCGCGCCGGCCGCCTCCATTAACATTTCATGTTCCATTCGACATTATTTTCGATACAATTAACCACAACAAAAGGTGTTTATTGCCAAAACAAAATGTACCATTCATCATGGTTGGGAAGTCATGCGATCACACCATCACTGGGGAGCATTAAACTCTCACTTCGGACCGCGTTTATGGAGAAATTATCTCCCCAGCCGACACTAGCACTGCAACCAGCCACTACAGTTTGATTTTGTGAAACACGAATTATACGAATTGAATTCACAAAACATAAAAAAAAAAAAAAAATAAAATAAAATTAAGACGAAAAATTATGGAGGAAAAATTTCCGCGAGATAAACAACTCGTTAAATTTAATTGAGTAGCGCAATAAACTAAAACGTTTCAACAAAACGGCGACGGCCCAGATACGGTGCGAAAGGGTTCCGCGGTACACTTGCTCCGAAGCGAGTGCATGCGCGTTTTCCACACCTAGCGCTCTATTTTTACCGACTCTTTATGCCGGTAATTATTGTTATTATTATTACACATCGCTCTATTGTAGCAACGTCATAAAAATATGCAAATTCGAGCCAATGTCAGTCATTTTGAAGTTTTATTGCAGTTTATTGTGTAAACTCCATCTGTGCGCCCAGGTATCGGGCAGTACATCTGTATAAGTACATGTGTGTCGAGGAGTGTATTTCAGCCCCCTTGAGAGGGCAGGCACTTTTGCAAAGAGGAACTGACTTTGCATGCAACGAATTGCTCCAAGAAAGCAGTCAAGAAGCACGGAAACAAGCCGCACATCAATCACTGCATTGGCCCTAAATTACAGTGTTTTGCAAGTTGGAACAGGGACTAATTGTGGGTGTAAGAAGTGTTTCTTACGTTGTATGCCGACGGAAGCGAAATGTATTTTGCAACTCGATGGGTCTAGAACGGGCTAACGTGAACGTGGATATGTGTTTTACATGTCGACAGGAGAAAGTTGTGTTCCTTCTTTCGTTCTTGCAGGTAGTAAGGACGTCGACCCATCATATGCATGTGTACGAAAGTATTCAATTCAAAGCAGTATGGGTTTCAGTACTGGTGTTTCCATAAATGTTGTCTATCGATGGCTTTATGTATTGATATAGTCTGTAGATTTCTTTACACCACTAAGCAAGACGTTTTTCGGGAATACTTTAAAAGAGGCTGAACAAAAGTGTGCAACATCGACGTAAAGGTTGATGGTTTTGTGCCTTCAAGAAATTCGACGTTAGAATCAACACATGTGGAGCAACTTTTCCAAGTGATATAAAGTTTCGACTTCCAGTGATCTAATGTTGGTCCTTAACAATTTAGATTGCAAAAGGCACGTGAAGTGAAGGAATATTAATTGGAGTCCTGAAAAGTTATAGAAAGGAACTAATGTTCATTCCATCCAGACTTTGCATCGTCATTCTAAAAAGTATTCAACCGATTTTGAAGAAAGGTAAGAAAAATTCTTGCAATTACCGCATAATTCTAACCTAATGCAATTCTTTAAAGTTGTAGAAACTTGAATTAATAAGATCTGGTGCACTAGCTAAGATTAGGCTGATTGAAGGTGTGTAATGTGCAAAGATCACATCACGTTTACTAAGAAACTTAAAATATTTGTTATTCTTCTGTGTGTACTCAAAATGATTTTGTTTTTAAAATTTCAATATCTGCTTTCGTAATACGAAAAATCCCTGTTTTCGTAATGTAATCTCGGTAGAAAAGTGTGTCTATGTTGTCATTTGTGTAGATCATGAAATTATGATAATTTTGGAGTTCGTACCGCTACCGCCACATGTCCATAGATGGTCAAAAAGCATCTGTAAATATCTCCGAACATTGTCTTCCAGAGGGATAATATTAGGATCCAAAGATATCCAGGATGGACGGAGGAAAAGATGAAGATGAAAGGAAAAAAGAGCAAATAAATAACAATGTATGTATGTATGTACTACACAAACAAAAATATATTGCGGAGTAGGTGCTGGTATTAAATCTAAATACTATTTGCTGTCTTCCAGGTGGAAGTGATGTCAAAAAGCGAGTCTTGCCGTTTACTGAATGGTAACCATGCACACATCCGAGACAACACCATCCTACTGCTATATGACAACCAGGCTGCTATCAAAACCGTAGCATTGAATATTGAATCTTTTAAGCTATTAGAACAGTACAAACAGGAAGTCGCTAATGATCAGGCCGATTAACTGATGAACTGGCGAGTCACGGTTAAGTTCGTGAAAGATCATTTGAGAAGGAAGTTCCCGTCCTCTTACACTTTCTATGAGGCTAACTTTATGTGGGAAGCCAGAAATGGTCCAATTACGATTGGTCCAGCACACAAGAACTAGAAAACAGGACTGTGCAGTCATTGCAAGGATTGTGGTCCGTATGTTAATACAGATCACTGCTCCATTTAACACACATTGTCCCACCTGCAACAAGAGAACAGCTGTTCGGTTCTACGTAGGGTCAGACATCGCGCTCTAGGTAAAACCTTTTTCTTACACAACTTTAACAAAATCTAGGAGAAAAAGATTAACGAATTATTTAACTTCCTAAATGCCATGTTGTCAAAGCGTAGTGATGAGGATTGGGGATTGTGAGTAGCGGTTACTTCCCGACCATGGAAAAATAGTTAGTTTCGAAAACTACAGAAGCCTCCTCGGATAAGGATGACTTCACTCTTGACGACCATAGCAACCAAAACGCGGACAACGACCTTCGGATATGCACGTGGAATATTTGAACCCTTAACAGATCGCGTGCAGCCGAAGAATTGGCAGAGACCCTAGACTGCTATAAAGGACGACGCCACCAAAGAATGTTTCTACGAGCTCCTCGACAAAACTTACGATCGATGTCCTAAATATGACGTTAAAATCGTATTGGATGATTTTAACGCCAAGATAGAAAAGGAGGACTACGTCCAGTAACGGACTTATGCTAATTGACTTCACTGCGGGCCGAAATGTCACTATAGCAAGCACACGGTTTCCTCATCTTAATATGCGCAAAGGGACATGGCGGTATCCATTGCGATGGACGTAAGGCATGCCTGCAGTATTCTAGATGTCTGAACCTTCCGAGCAGCCAACATCGACTTGGATCACTACACTGTTGGAGTCAAGGTACGAATGCGGATATCTCAAACGCCACAACAAAGAAGAAATACTGTGAAAAGATGTAATGTCGAAAAGCTGCAACCGCAAGATATTGCCAGAGTCTTCGCCGATCCCGTGCACTGAATCAGCAACCAGCATCAAGTGCTGAAGACCAACAAGCCATCAGAAGTGCCGCAACTGATGTGCTGGGTTTCACTCGACCAGCACCAAGAAATCTATGGTTTGAAGAATGCCGGCAAGCATATGCAGCTAAATAACAGGCATACAAAGCGGATCTGCAAAGAAGGACGAGGACTACTCGTGAGCTCTACGAGCAGAAGAGACGAGAAGTATATCGGCTTTTCCGAAAGAAGACATAAGAGCACGAGCAGCGCGCGATCGAAGATATTGAGAGTTTATTCTCTAGGAATAATGTACGGAGTTTTTTAAAGGAGACCCCTCAATTGCGAAAATTACAATTGTTTAGAGGTAAACGAGGACAAAAACAAGAAGGAACACACGACACTATAATATATTGAGAATTGGACAGATCGTCACAATCGACAGCTATAACTTTGAGGTGTGAAGGAACTTTGTCTATCAATTCTGATATCATCTCAGCAGAAATTAAACTAAGAATAACTGTTGCCAATCGCTGATTCTTTGCGCTAAAAAGGCAATTGAGTAGTAGAGCCCTATCCCGAACAACTAAGGATATATGTGATATTGTGATATATGACTATATATGTACATATGTCTATGACTCTGCATGAAGATATCCTCGGTCGTTTCGAGAGAAAGATCTTTCGTAAAATGTTCGGTCCTGTTTGCGTTTATGCCTGACGGGCTTTGTCACTGTATAGCGACATCGACCCAGTCAAAAAATTGCGCATCATTCGTATAAGATGGCTAGGATATGTAGTGTGGATGAACACAAATGCTCCGGCCCGTAGAGTCTTCGAATTAAACCCGGAGGCACAACGCAGTAGAGGAAGATCTCGCCTTAGGTGGTGCTGATATGTACATACAATAAATGTACATACATACATACATACGTAAGTCGAACATGTTCTTGGAATTTCGTTGCAATGAAATACCTCCTAAATAGTCCAAGGCTTTTTACAGTAGAACTACTATAGTGGAGATACTAGAAAGCTCTTTGAAGCTCCTTGTTTTCGACTGCAGTTGTTGCCACGTTTGTGACAGATCAAACTTTGCATGGTATTTGATCCACATTTATCAAGCTGCAAGCATACATACAAATGTATGAATTTATGGTATTCAGTTGACCGTTTCTACAATTTTTGGACACTGGACCTTATTTGGGTTATCTACCTGAGGTATTCATTCTGTCTAATTAAGAAATAGACATGCCTACAGCGATAGCATAATTCGCATAGTTCAACTGCTGACATTTCACTAATTATGCTTCAATTTTTATTGAACTTTCAAGAAGTCTAATTAAATCGCAACTTTAAAACAAACAGAAGTTGAATTACTGCACGTATACGACACGAAATAAAATACCTTATGAAGCACTTGCCCCCTGAAACTGTAACCACTGTAATAGGCACCTCTCTATTATACTATGTATCTCATTATGTTTATGTAAAACACTACACAGACACTGTAAAAATTCAATTACCTTTGCTATAAATGTTAAGGTTTTAACCCAGAGTGTATTCCATTCACCCAACTGGTACTCCTGCTGACCTCACCGCAGCCAAGGCGGAATTTTGCATCCGATCCCAGACATTGTTTTAACTTTTAGTAGTCCTCTTCTATTGCGCTAAGCAGCGCCCATTAACATTTACGACCTTTCTCATGGTGTCCACCCTGCGGACGGCACCTACCCTAACCGCGAACCATTTTAATTTTTTTTCTTTTTTGTTTTTGTTTGTTTGTATCTCTTACTCTTTGTCTAACTAAACATCTTGTGTAGATACAATTTCATTGCTACTTTCTCTTATCTCCTAGCGTTCGGAGAATGTGTTTCGTTTCTGTTCCTTTGCTTCCACTCATTAATTTGATGTACTTTTCCTTTTTTATTTCCACTTTATCTGGAGGTTTTTATCATATCGCCTCCGTTCCCTTCCTGTCCGACCAGCAGCGTCCTAAATGACAGTTGTGGCACACGGTGACGAAAGTGCACAATTCTTTCTTTTTCGACTTGTCGGTGTTGGTGAGCATTTTAGCACGAAGGTTTCGTTTGTTTGTTTTATGAAGGCAACATGCAAGCACCTCATGAGCCGGGAGATTTTTGCGTGAAGTTAAAATGAATAAAAATGTCTTCGGGCGGCGGGAGAGAACTCATAAAATGTCCATTAAGTGTAGTTCCTCCGCCCTGTTTAATGTTCTTTCTCTGAATCGCGATAAACAATTGTAGTTGGCTGCCACTTGGAGTGTTTTAATTAGGATTTCTGAGGTTTCGATGATTTACGTTCGCTGGCTCGAGAGACCCACCTGCGGAGGAGAATGGAGACGGAGGTGCGCCTCTGTTAAAGTTAATTGCTGCACGCACCGGGTATTACACTTAACGAGGTGGGATGTCATCAAATTAAAGTACACGGTCTCGTCATGATCACAAATTTGCATAAAGAGATTTCCTGCAATGCCGCGAACTCGTCACTACCATTAAAGCTTTCTAGTTTCATGAATTTCCATTGCAAGATGTATCTGTACGCGACCGATCGGTAGGTTATTGCGATTACAACTGCAGAAATTCTCGCACAAGACATCGGGATCCTTGTTTCGGCATAATTGGTTGCGATCGCGATCTGAATCCTCTCGAACAGATGCAACACGACTGTCAGGCAGTGAGAGGGAAATAAACACCGAAACGAACGCAGATCCTAACTAATTACGGCATCGGATTAATTTGGGGCTGTTAAGTGGTGTTACTCGCACTCTGTGAGTGGCATCTCCCGGGACTTCCGAGAAAGGTAGTTGAAAATTATCTGTTGATGGTTTTAAGTGCAGGAATGATGAATTTATTATCACATCACCGAGTATAGGTATTCGTTCCGTCAGGTGCGGCTGAGCCCGGTGCTCAGTGAGTGTGGAAGGCGTGTGTAAAACGCGTATAACCGCGATGTTTTTCTGGAGATAAGTATTGCCTGTCAACCAGGTTGATTGGTCTAGTTAAGTTGTAAACTTCTTCTTGGACTGTGTACTGCGGTGCTGTCATTTAGGGGTCGGAGGTAATTACAAGTTGGCGTTAGGACGTTTGACGCAAACTGATAGTTTTATTAGACAGTTTACATTTTGCTTGAAATACGATAATATTGTTGTTTACTGATTAAATCTTGTGTGTGTACATGGTGTGCTTAGGTAGGACAACTTTCTTTTGTTTGGGTTGGTGTTTTTAATAATAATTTATCGTATATGCACTCTTCTTTGAGTTTGTATGTAAACATTTTCAGAAAACGCTCATGAAAGTGTATTAGCTTATTAGGTTCTGCAGATACATATAGTATCTACTGTACCTGTTAAAGATGAGCCTCTTGTGTTAAACAGCCGACGATGATCTCAGACTATTGCTATTAAGTTTCGAAAGAAGCGGAAACAATTTTCAAGACATTATAAGTCAATACGTATGTAGGTAGATTAGATTAGATTACAAGTATGAGACGGGATCATGTAAGCATATCACTGCGGCCACATATGGCCCTATTGTGATTACTTCCAACTAGACCTACATACATATATACATAGATCATGATACCCGATAAATCCAAGTAGATCTTTGAGTGAGCTAGATATGTATATCCTCTGCCTCAAGGTAGAATTTATCTAGGTAACAATGACGTGTTCTAAGGTGCACATTCTGGAAGTGTTATGTTGGGCTATTCCCATAGTCATGAGGTGTTTTTTGACATTGACATTGTCCTGTGAGAAATCCTGTAACTATACGAATCTGACTTCTAGTTAGACTTAAAAGTTGTTTCGATCTTGTAAGGGAGATGTTTGGTATGAGCATTTTGGTATGTCTGTTAACTTCAGTTTTCGTGCAGAAATGGTGAGCTTCTTACAGTCAGTTATTAATGCAACAGAATGGTCTTGGCATCATGAATGTCAATGTCTGCCATCTCATTGCCTGTCCACTATGTCCCCAAATGAGATGAACTCTGTTTATTTTGACTAATGACATGAGTAGTTGAAGGCAGTCCCACATTAATTTCGATGTTATTTCATAGGCCTTAAGGGCTAGAAGCGCAACTTTGCTATCAGAGAGAATAAAAATGCTCTTATTTGTTACAGATCTGTTAATATATTTTCTCTGAAAAAATTTTCGTTTAAAATGCGGGGTTACACTTGTCTCACACTTGTGTAGATGAATGTTTTTGTATCGATACCGTCTACTCCAACCCCAATTGCTTCATTTATTTTTGATCTATCTATGCACCACACATGAGAATCCCCAGCAAATGTAGGTTTATTCTGTTTCTAGCTATGGCGGTTTGGGAATATAACCCTGAAATTTTGGCTGAAGTTAAATTTTGCTTAACAATTATCCGTTAAGGTTATTCCAAGTAGTTCATCTTTGTTTAATTCTACGGTAATGTCTGGAAGGACTAGCTTGGATTGGTGGCCATTTTCAGATATGAGCATAAAGGGGTTACACATGGCTTCTTTCTGTATCTGAAAATGTAGGGGCATAATTTTGGGGTTTATACCCCAGCTCTTACCAATTAGACTTCTGCTGGTCCATAAGGAGATCCTGGCTTTGTCTATGAGCTTTTCGTCAAAAGTTAAAGCCAGCTATTTGACTTCTTTTGAAAACTGTATTGCTTCAGCTAACAAAGTGGGTTTTTGTAGTTTGTTTTAAGTTCGTCTTTTTGTGAAAGCAACTATGCTGCTCTTTTTGGTGTTGACGTTTAGGCCAACTTTTTTACACCAGTCAGCAGTAAGGTTGAGTGCCCTCTGGAGGAGTTCCGAGATTGTTTCTTCGAATTTGCCTCTGATTAGGATCGGAACGTCATCATCTTATCATTGGACATAGAAACTGTTACTGTTGAGTATATTTAGCAGTTCGTTTACTACGATAAACCATAGCAGGGGGAGAGAACACCACACTGGGGGGCAACCTTTCGCTGCCATTACTCTGATTCTGTCACTGCGTAGCGTCGGATTGATATTTCTACCGATAAGCATGTGCTTTATCCAGTTAAATGTAGTATTATCTACTCCTGTGTTTTGGATGCATCGGTATATCTGGGTATGTTCGGTGTTCGAAGGAGCTTTCCTTTGATGTCAAGGAAGCAGCCCACCGCAATTTCTTTGTCTCTGATGCTACTTATAAAAATTGGTTTGCTACTTACATATATAAATTTGTTAATTCTTCAGAAAATATATCCAATACCAATAACAATTGTGTAATGTCATCTTTATTATGTTAAACAATAACTTTTTGTAGGAAATGATTTTATGCTTATTTTTGACATACTGTGTGCAACTAGGCGAGCAAGTGGCGCCAAAGATCATTACTATTATGATGTTTCTTCTATGTTGTTCTGGTTCCGGTCAAACCAAAAAAAAAAAAATAGTTTTGGTTTTGTTTCCGAATTCGAAGCTATTGAAACATTTCTTGGATGCCGGCATAGATTGCACATCGTCTCTCGAAATTTAAAGATGACAGCTGTTAATGTTCTGTTCTGTTCTGAAGCATGGACTTTAACGAAAGCGGATGAAGATATCCTCTGCCGTTTTGAGAGAAAAATTCTTCGTAAAATATTCGGTCCCTGTATTCGGTCCGGTAAAAAAAATAGTCAAAAAACTGCGAATTAGTCGTTTGAGATGGTTAGGACCAATGCTCCGGCCCGTAGAGTCTTCGAATCAAACCCTGAGGAACAACGCAGTAGAAGAAGACCTCGCCTTAGGTGGCGCGCACAAGTAGAAGGGGACCTCAACAGACTTTGAGTGCGCAACTGGAAGCAGTTAGCTAAGGACCGAGGTAACTGGAGAGGCTTGCTGGTTGACGCCCGAACTATAGCGCCACCTAAGCTGTTAATGGTGTGAGTAGGTCAGGCCCTATAAGAGGACAGAGTTTAGGCACACTCCTCCAACTTTCCCAGGTTTGTTTGGATTTTTGACTAGGAAAATTGGAAGATACCATAATTTTTTTCGACTTCCTGGTTGAGGCCCAGGTTCACTCCGAACTGTAACGCCACCCAAGCTGTTAATGGTGTGTGTAGGTCAGGGCCTTTTAAGAGGACAGAATTTAGGCACACTTCTTCAACTCTTGCAGCTGCATCCCAGATCACAGGTACTTTCCCAGGTTTGTTTGGGTTCTTGACTGGGAAAATTGGAAGATACCATAATTTTGTTCGTCATCCTGAGACTTCTTTGGGTGACAACTTTCGAGCATAATCTTTCGCAATGTAGCCTTCGATTTTCTAGTGAAGTACCTGTGACACCTCAGGGTCACAATGCACGTGTTGTTGAATGTATAGAAGGCGCCTTTTTGTCATCGGAAAGCAAAGCTTTTTGGGAGATTAAGTTGATCGTACCTTAATCTCTTTTGTAAAGCTCCGTTGATCGTTTTTGTAAAGCTCATCGAAGAATGTCGTTGGAATTTGTAGTTCCAAAATCTTCGGTACAAAGAAACTCCTTTACCAAGCGTTATAGATTTCTGTTATTACCCCGGTTGTAGTCGCACTTATGAAAGTTAGTTAGGATTCAGATTCTGGATTCCTCGGAATATGGGTAGCAGTCATGGGCACTCCATCCCAAGCGTGCCCTTATCGCAATCGGTGTATCCAATTTTCCCTCCCTGGTCTTGAGCGGAAGCCTGTGATGCTTAAAAGCGCAGCCATTTGTGCCACACACAGAGTCCGATTTGGATCTGTTATTCTCATGCCTTTTTAAACAACGTCGACACAGCCTATGATCTCGTATGGCTCCCCACCCAGACGAATGGCTCAATTGCATGAATTTCCTGCATTAAAGGGCAGCCTCCACTGGGTATCGATGATGAATCTCGGTTGCCAGATGCTGGTGCTGAGTGCGCGTAACGAAATCCTCTTTCTTTTTATTATGTACCACTGGGTGGAGGACTGGGTGGAGGACGATAATTTCTCAGTCAGCTCCTATAATAGCATGGGGCTATTTAGATGATTTACCAAGCTGGAGGCTTTCAGTGTGGCACAGCGATTTTGAACAGCAATAACGAAGTTCACCAAAGCTTCCAACATATCCAGTGGCGAAGTGAACTTAAAATTAGCTCCGGCCGTCCAAACATAATGTGCAGTGTAGACATTACTCGTGGAACGCAGCTGGACTGACACAAAAGAACTTGGACAGCGTTCGAAAGCATTGTCCTTGAGGGCTTTTTGAAGACGAACCAAATTCTCTTCCTCCGAAAATCCACAAAGCTGTGTTGTTGTGCATTCTAAGTATTCCGGGTTGCCATTAAAAATTGAGATTTCTTAAAGAGAGGACTGACGCACTGCAGGATGGCTTCTGGTAAGTAATGGAAGACCCGACGATTGAGCCTTGTTGGCTGTGGTTGCTAAACAAAAAATATCTCGTCTAACTGTGGATAATGATGTCTCGACGATGTCTCTCCAATATTTCCATTTGGCTGCTTCTGAATGCCAATTGTTTCCCCAAACTATTGGTATTGCTGGCTCAATAATCTTGCCTATTGTTCGTGTTTGGTTGCAGATGAGG
This sequence comes from Xylota sylvarum, assembly GCA_905220385.1. Taxonomy (NCBI): domain Eukaryota; kingdom Metazoa; phylum Arthropoda; class Insecta; order Diptera; family Syrphidae; genus Xylota; species Xylota sylvarum. The sequence goes on from LR999959.1 coordinate 42,624,719, forward strand.
ATGAAAATGTCATATCCTTGCTGGTCAGCGGTCCGCTAAGATGAGACTGTTGAGTGGATGATCGCTTAACGTGAGGTAGTTCATATTGTAAAGCAGAAGAGTATGCAAATGGTTGCTGCAACGTAGAAATTGGTTGTTGGAGGCACAATTGCTGTTGTAGTATACTATATTCACGTTAGCACTCAGCCACGTTGGACGTTTGTCTTACCGTATTCAGTGGGTAGCGCAACTATTGCCGCTGGCAGCCATGTCTATGTGGGTGTATTCTGGAATTGGAATAGTTTTTATATTCTGATTTAACATAATACAAGCTCTAGATTTTCCCTTTTTAATGGAATCGTAGAGTTACTTACCTGAAAGGCCCTTTGTCTGGTCTTTGTATATGTATATGTACATAGGTGATTCTTATTAAATCGGCTTTTGCAAGCTGTAGTTTAACTTAGATGAACTTAAATGCATAGTAAAAAACTATTGTAGGGATATGTTGGCAGAACTGCCAACATTTTTAGGTTCGTCTAACTGACTTTTGACATTGTCTTAGACGTTGAGGACAAGTCTTTTGACGCCTTCGAACCTTAAGGCTCCTCATTAGGCATTCCCGCTGAGCTGCTAGCTCCAGATGTGATGGGTTTAGTTTTTCGGTGGTTCTTTTGGGCCTTAACAGTTCCAATTGTACTCCTCGTCCTTGGGTCGAGCAGTCTTTGCTGAGCACTAAACTTTCGATGAGCTGGCGCTCTTCTGGTTCTTTACTCTGAACTGGACTCCAGGATCCTTTTATTCTAATCAGGACCTGCGAGAAGTTGAGGAAAAGTTTACAACCTTGGCTTAGGATGTATGGTTTCATCCCCGCTCTTCTCCTTAGAGACCCTATGGACTCGCCAGCTCTTGCCGATATTTTGTTTGGCGATCGGGAATCGTCCTTGGTGAGTTTATCTGCTTTTGGGACGAAGACAACGCAGGTGAATAACTTGGGAACCTTTGTCCCTGAGTTATATGCAAATTTGCGTTTTTCCATGGCTTGATTCTACCTACCGCAGACATGAGCCAATTTTTGCTGTGTCATGGCAGGTGATCAACAACCATAAGTCTTTATCTGAATTGGCTACAAATCTCATGATGGGAGAGTTTTTGTCAGTTTTGTCCACCTCTTCCAGTAGGCTTTTCCTTACTAGTTTAATCTCCTGGCCCGTAAAGATCTACTCTGAGTGTATCGGGTATAGCATTCCTATAGGATAGCCCTGATGTGCGCCGCACTATTTAGGCATGCTTCCTTTTATTTTGCCTCCACTTGAGCTATTAATCGCATCTGAGTAGGATTTGGGAGCAGACTTTTGTTGTTCTTCTCTTCTTTAGGCGTACCTGCCTAAGAAACATGTGTCTCTACGCGACTCTGCGTGTTGTCTATGTTTTTTTGTCGTTTCTGCCGTAGGGCAGCTTTCTATGGACCTGCAACGTTTGCTGGTGGTAAGTCCACTTTGTTCTTCTTTTTCTTTCTTTCTTTGTGTGAAAACTAGCGCATGTTTAGTTCTTTCTAGCCGTTTCGCCTCCTCGGATTTAATTCCGTCCCTAATCGTCTGTTCTGTCTCCATTTCAGATAATGGTGAACGGAGTAGAGATTCTTCATTTGACTCCGTTATCATTTTTATTGTTTTTTTTTTGTTTTTATTGTTTTGATCTCACGAGTAACGCGAGGTAGAAAAGTCCGCACCTGCAGATGTGCCATGCAGGTGTAAGACTGGTTACTATGAGAGCTCGCCCGGTATCGCATAGGGACATTACGTTCACAATGCATATTTTGTAGGTTTCGTGCACCATTCAGCCCGTGGCACATATTCCAAAACACTGACTTGGGGATTTTGTAAATTTTCGAAAATATTATACATACATATGTATTTAAACATGAATATTTTCTAGTTATGGGATGTTTTCAGTTCTCCCCCGCTTTTTGTATACTTCTTAAAAACCCGAGAAAAAGTTGTGGTAGCAGGAAATTCGTAATTGTCTAACCGCATTAACGGCCACTCTGCTGGTTCAAAATAATACCAACAGATTTTTCCCACAGTATTCTTCGTTGTGATGTCGACAATGATAAAGAATAACAATGCTACTTCATGTACTTCTACTCATAGGCACGGTACACGCAATTCTTAGCAAACTACAGACCGCAAATAAGCATAAACATTTCTCGGTCGAGTGAAAATTCCAATTTGCATACAACAAAGTGCGGATAGTAGTATGTTCAAGTACATGTATCCGCTGCACCGATGACTATTTGTCGAGACGTTTCGAAGCATGATAAAAGATTATTTCACACTCGTAACTGAGGCGACCGGAAATGTAAAAAAGAAATCGAATGCGTATGATGTAAAGTATGAAGTTACTGCATAAATCATACATATGTATGTACAACGATTCATGTTATTGTCTGGAAATGTAGAAACGAAACAAATTTTAGTTTTCCCCTTTTCTTAGTCGTTGGTCAAATAATGATAGGACTAATTGAATTATGTACGTATGTATGTAGACCAATGCGGTGTGATCCAGATTAAATGGTTCGCTGAAAGAATTTCCACGTACCACATGAACATCAAGTTTAGATGGTTCTGTGATTTTTTAGTTGAGAACGAGCTCAATCGTTGGAAAAAGCATTTGATTAATTTTTGAAACATGTGTCTATTCGTTGGTGAAGTTTACCTAAATCGGAATCAATTATATCAATTCCCTGAATATGCATCTTAACTTCAAGTATGGATTAGATAATTATCTCGATCAGAGCACAAAGTGGTAGAGGAAGGACCGTAAAAAACTTTTCGGTGTTTTTTGGGACTCGAATTTTGCACTAACTAAACACTAAGGCATGGTACTCACAGAAGAAGAACGGTGCACACATTGTTAACACACTTTTTTTTTAAGAATTTAACGGTATCTAGAGCGAACTCTGCAATTTACTTTCACAGGAAAGAAGTGACTGTTGATTGGTTTTATACTTCAAAAGTATTCAAGAGTAAACCACGCGATGTTATGAAATGCATGATCCCATAGGTCGTTGTAAAAATCTTAGTTTTGTGGTTTTGGATTTGTTATTGAGTGGTAATTTTTGTAGTTATAAAAATAAAATCAGACTCCATGTGCAAAATCAAAGTACATACATACGTACGGATACCACACATGAAGTAAATACTGAAACTCAACGTCACGTGAGTTTCAAACCATTGCACCATAAAAATTGAACCTATCCTCTGCACTCATTTCCAACTTATGTCCGCTAGTGTTAACTTATAATTGAGCGCAATTTAACGTCTACAGTTCCCGCTCTGTCTTAAACTACACTCTAAGGGTATTAATAACTCCTTGAGTGAAAGTACATCTTGCGGTATCATATCAAAAGGCCATTTCATCTTCCTGCTAACACATGATCATGATCCACTCTTTATTAAAACCTTAAAACTGTAATTCGATTATATTCTCCAAGTTCTAAACATGCCAAATGAAAGCGTTTCTAAGATCACAGCCCTTAAAACTATAGCTAATTGGAGCGCCTGATATTGTGCATGTTTGCAGTTAGCGCAGAAATGTGAAATGGTTCTAAACTTCGGACGAGAAGATCCTGCAAGCTGGAATCTTTACCACTTACTTACATACTTAACGGGCTCCTGACCCGTCAAAAGTTTCAGCCTGAGACGCAGCAGACTTCCACTCTCCTCCACTCAACTTCCTCGATCCCGGGCACGCTGCTTCCAGTTGTCTAGACCAAGCGCTCTGTCATCCGCGATAGCTTGATCCTTAAAACGGAGGTTCGGTCTTTCTTGTCGTCTCGAACCTGTGGGCTGTAATTCAAAAATCCTGTTTACTTGAGCAGAATTGTTCATTCGCTCGATGTGGCCGAGCCAATGTAGTGGACGTGTTTTGATTTTTTGGACTACATCCACATCTTGGTACAGCTCTTTTTTTTTTTAAAGACCCTTGCCCATATCGCTGACACTTTCAGAATATGCTCAGAGGATTCGTCATCTTCTAAGCAGAACCTACATTCCGTTTCTGGGCACAGATTAAGTTTATTAAGGTAATATCGCATTCAGCAGTGACCTGTGAGAAAGCTCACAGATTCTGAGCCAGCCCTAGCTAGTTCATCTTCAAATTCGTTGTCTGCAATTCCTTGATGACCAGGGTCCAACCGAGTTTCACCCTATTGTGTCTGGCAACAGATTGTAGTGCATTGTAGCAGCATTTGACTGATATAGAGTCCATTAAATTGGACGACAGCGCATTAAGTGCTGCCTGGCTATCTGAAAAGATATATATCCTAGCGCCCTTAATACCTTTATCAAGGTTTATCTTAGCGCAGATCTCAATGACATGGAGTTCAACCTGGTAAACCGTGTTTATCGCTCACCACTCGGCTTCATATAACAGAACTGGCAGGCTTAGAGTTTTGTACAGCATGCATTACGTCTTCCGAGTTAGGTGTTTTAAACCCATTTGTTTCACTAAACTGAAGTATCATAGCAGCGGTTTCCTAGAGTAACTCTTCGCCGAATCTCCACTAAGATATCATTGGTGGAGTTAATATTTACTCCGAGGTAGGTAAACTGCTTAACCACTTCGAAGCTACTGTTGCCAACAGTGACGTTTTGTCCTGGGCGGTGAATAGATTGCATCTTTGTTTGTTGACAACACGTACTTGGTTTTGTCCTCATTCACTTCAAGGCCAGCTCGTTTCGCCTGTTCTTCAATTGGCATAAAAGCCTCTACGACCGACGTCGAGCTGGGAGCTACCTATGATGTCAATGTCGTCCGCGTATCCAAGCAGCTGGACAAATTTGTTGAAGATAGTGCCTTCCGTTTTAACACCTGCCCTCTGTTCGAGTACGAGATTGAAGAAGTCACAAGATAGCGCTTCTCTTTCTCATGTTTGTTGGAATATGTACTTCGGAGAAACTGTTTCCCCGTTTGTACGTTGCACCACGTGTTTTCTAGCATTACGCTTGATAGCTGGATCAGTTCAGCCAGGAGTCCGAATTCGGATATCGCCTTATAGAACTCAAGATGATAAATGCAATGATATGCAGCTTTGAAGAGATGGTTTCGTTGGTCTTTGCCAGGATCTGCCTTACTGTGAAAATTTCGTCGATCGTCGATCTGCCGGGCCGGAACCCACACTGGTACGTGCCGATCAGTGTGTTGCACAAATGCTTTAAACGTTGACACAGTACGTTGGATAGAATCTTATATGCGACATTAAGCAGAGATATGCCTTGATAGTTCTTACAAGACACAGTATCGCCTTTCTTGAAGATAGTCCATTCATCGGACATGGCTTCATTCGCCCATATTTGGGTGATTATTTGGTGCATGCAATCTACCAAATCATCACCACCATAATTGAAAAGCTCCGCTGTTAGACCATCAGAGCTGGCGGCCTTGTTGTTTTTCAGTTTTTGATAGATGAGCCCACCTCTTCAAAACAGGGAGGGCGAAGGTTTCTTCATTGACTGGATGCGGGTATTATTGCCCTATTACTCTCTCTACCTGATGACCATTAAGTAGCTGCTGGAAATGCTACTTAAACACATCTACTATTCCCTGTGTTTCGGTGACTAGGTTTCCTTCACTGTTTCAAAGAGCCTGCATTCTGGGCTTGAAGCTAGCTGTCAGTTACTTGGTTTTCCTAAAAAACATACGGATATTATTCCTATTGCGGGACTCTTCGATATCCTTGAGCTGGGACGCTGCGTGGGGCTTATTTTTATGCAGAATCTTTTTTTCCTCCTTTCTTCTGACTGAATACTCTTCCCTCGCTGTCCTTGTTTTATGCATCTTCTGTCACCTTTATCCGGTGTACGCATTCATCATCATACTACGGGCTCTTGGTGGTGGTAGCCTATGGTGGTCTCTGCTACCCCTTTGATGACGTCGCGTTACTGGTTCCACAGATTGTTGGCGTTTGTGGATGGTGAATTATGCACGGAGGGGAGTCTATCGCTCAGGCGCTCTCTGTAGGCTCTGGCTACTACAGTCGTGCTGAGAGTCTGAAAGTTTGAACGTTCAGAATATTCGATGCGTGCCTCGCCTCTATTAGCATGTGGTCGATTTGGTTGGCGGTTCGACCAACTGGAGAGGTTGCTTTGTGAATTCGTAGTGTTGGAAACCTAGTGCTACTTATCACCGCACCAGGAGCTGCTGTAAAATCGATAACCCGGGAGACGTTGTCTGTTGTCGAGTCGGGGAGGCAGTGTTTTCCGACTAATCCGCCGAAGATGTTTAAGAGTGTTGTCAATCTGGTAGACGGTATAGCCATGTCCTTGATTTTTGTATATTTAAAAATTTATATTGATAAAATTTATCTATCTATATACATATACCTATCTATATTTGACAATGCTCCAGTTAAACTCGAGAATTCAACAGCTTTCAGAAACCTATAACATCCAATTTTTTAAAATTGTTAGTTACAAATGTTTTGTTTTATGTTCTGTTAAACCCTATTGGGATTTTGGCGTCTATATTCTTCCGTAATATAGAAATGTAGCTATGTATATATATTTATTAATAAACCAAAGCATAACTATACGTATATTCACTGTATACATTAAATGCCTACCTCTCCAAATTTGAACACAAATCCATCAGTGGTGTCGCGTAGATATTAATTCCATCAAATAAAGGAAGATAAACCTTAATAACCCTAAGGAATTCAGCGTCATCTTCACGTCAAGTAGACGAAATTTTCGTGACGCCTAGAAGGATATGCAGATTAAAATCTTCCTTACAATTTCTTTATTAATATCTCCATCATTGCCAACGCCAGCGACACTGAGCACAGTCGACGACGTCGAGGACGACGACGACGACGATGGCAGCCACATCGCACCAGTCCTCTTTGACAACTTGATTCCAATTTGACTGACAAGTGGCATTTAGCCGGAATAAAATTAAACAAATCGAAATCTATATGTAAATTATCCATTAACAGAACTCCAAGCTTTATTGCGACATTGTTCGAAATGGGTTCAGAATACAATTTTATTCCCCGACTTGCACAAAAAACGCCAACACGTACAGATGTGAAGATACTAATCCGAGGGTTGCTGGTGCGGACAATCGTTCCTAGTTTTTTTTTTTGTCTCACACAAAGATTCCTTTTTTTGGCAACGATTTTTCGTGATGTTTCCATTCCGATTGTCTGAAAAATAAATGTCATAAAATCCTTTTTAAATAACTTGCTACCAAAAAGAGAGAGAATAAAAAAAAAAAAAATACATAGATGTGGGGGAGGAAAAAAAATAACGAAGGACAATATGTCACCCGGACGGCCATCAGTTGCGAGTTGGACTATGTCCATGCTCTACATTGCCATCGCCTGGCTGGTTGAGGGGGGGCATGAGAAAAATGATGTGACATTTTCGCTGAAAACTCATGTCACACAAGATATAAAGTGTTGAAAAATCGTATCTGCACATCGTTCCGAATGTTTTCCGGTCGGGATAGTATTTTTTCGGACTTTCCCTTGAACTAAAAAAAAGCAAGAATGCTAGCACACATTAATACAAAATTTGGAATCAACACAGGGTTTGTATTCTTTTTCTTGATGTTGAAGCCGTCAGCGGAAGCTGTATACAAATAGAATGTATGACGTGCATTTTGAGGTATACGGATACATATTTAAAATAAAAAGTGGATGAAATTAAAAGAAAAATTTGTTGTCTACCGTGTGAATCTAATTTTTTGTTGATACAGTGGTGACTTCACTGAATGGAGCAGCTGAGCGTAGCGGTGCAATAGTGTACAATTATGCATTTCATTACACTAAATGTCGACTTTATTCTACGTTATTACCTACCTATCTGATTTCAGCTGTCGGATTTATTCATACATCTTCATATCGCCGATAAGGAAGACGCAAATAATGTTCTTAGATTTCCTTTACTGCCATTCTTATTTTGGACATAATTACGATTTAAGTATGGAAATATAGATGAAAACAGAAAATATTGTCATTTCGACAGTATTTCCGATATTATGGAAATAAAGTTTAATCGACATGATTATCATCTACATACCTTATTTCACGGCACCTGTCGATTATAGGGTGGGCCATCTGTTGGTTTCTTTTTGAATCATATGTTATTTTGACAGTGACAGCTCTCATGCTTTCAAAAAACTTACAGAAACCCAGTATAATATTTACGCGGTACGAAATGGATCGAATTACGCTTGAACAACGTTGGAAAATATTGCAAAGTTACTTCCAAAGTGGATGCTTTTTTGACGAACGAATTTTGAAAAGAAATTTCGGTCGAATAATGTACCAACTGCAGCTGGTGTACGAAAGTTTGTGAGACTGGTTTTGCTAATTGATAACCGAATTTCCGTGCTCGTCTTGTGCACTCAACGGAGAACTGTTTGGACTGTTTTTTGGAGTAGCGGCATTATTGGCTCATTTTTTTCCAAGACGACAATAGAAGAAACTTTATAGTCAATGGAGAACGCTAAAGAGACATGATATTCAATGTTTTATGGCCAGAAATTGAGGATTTGGACTTGGGCGAGCTATGGTTCCAGCAAGATGGACCTACGTGCCACAAAAGCCCTTCAACAATCGATTTATTATACACTAAGTTCAATAATTGTGTAATCAATCGTTTTGCATGAAGCTGCGATTTGACGTCGTTGCACTTTTTTTTGGGGTTGCCATTAACTCAGGAACAATACAAGCTGTGTGTACATTCGCTCTGCATGTTCTAGCCATCTGAAACGACTGATGCGCAATTTTTTGAAATGGAATCTTTAAAAATACTTTTAAATTTTACAAAAGCTTTGTCAATAAGCGAGCTCCACAAAGTTCGAGACGGTGTATTTGTTTCTTCTTTGCAGGTGAATCTCGTGACTTTGGAACTAATAGCTCTACCGACGAACGTCCTAAAGGGTTTGTGGATCTTACGTAGATGCAGCAACCGAAGGCATCATGCGGAATTTTTTGACTAGGTCGATGTCGCTGTACAGCTCGTATAGTTCGTCGTTGAATCTTCTCCTCCAAAACCCGTCAACGCAAACGGGACAGAATACTTTATGAAGGATTTTTCTCTCGAAACGACCAAGGATATCTTCATTCGCTTTCGATAAATTCCATGCTTCAGCGCCGTAAAGGACGACTGGGGTGATCAAAGTCTTATATAGAGTCTCCTTAGTTGTTCGGGATAGGACCTTACTACTCAATTACCTTCTCAGCCCAAGGAAACAGCGATTGGCAGGAGTTATTCTTTGTTTTATTTCTGCCGAGGTGTTATTGTCAGAATTGATAGCAGAGCCGATGTAGACAAAGTCCCTTACTACCTCAAAGTTATAGCTGTCGATTGTGACGTTCTGGTACTAGACACCCAGAAGCCACCAACGCGGAGGTGTAGGGTAGGAGTAGATAGTGAGAGGCTAAGGTGAGAACGCTTGTATTCCCATATATTCCGCATCACCATCCTTTGGCCACCAAAAAAAAATACGAATGCCATACGCTTCTTTATTCCGAGTAAATCTTTTCTCTACTTGAGTTTGACTTATGGCATTATGTCAAACATCTTCCGAGGAAAATTGAAGTCTCTATAAATGACCAATGATTAGAACATTATTTTAGCCAGGGTTGATTGACCGTCGCACAGTGTTGAATAACAGTGCAAAAGTCGGTCAAAATTATTTTTATGTGTGTTTTGTTTTTTTATTTTTTTATTACATAAAAAATAGGTTGATATTTAGAAAACAAAGCCTTTAAGTCAAGATAATTAACAAAAAGAAAATTTATGCTAAAAAATATTATGAGTATTCAGAAAAATCTGAAGAATTTTATTTCTCATTTGCTGAGCCTTTTCGTCGATCTATCGAAACTTCGTCCAACATCGCGATGACTTATTTTGGCAGTGTTTTAGGCGTTCTATTGGTTAGCTCACAAGACTTGAAATTAATGAGTCTGAAGATATCGACAGACTATTGAAAACATCCAGTAAGTTAACTTCGCGTGAACACTTCCTAGAAAATTGTTCGCGATACTTGTTTACGTCTTTATTCCGAGATTTGTATACCCTATCCTAGGATCATATTAAAATTTGATACATTAAAGGTAACATAAAGATATAATCGAGATAGATTCTATAAAGTATACATATATAAGTGTAAAGATTTTTAAAATCCACCCACTCCCACGCCCAATTTTTTATAACTTCACTAATTTACATGAAACCAAAAAATTTTGTTAAAACCAAATATTTAGACATTCAGATTATCTACCATTTACCCATACAATATCTTTATCCAATTTTGATGGAATTTTTTAGTACATATCATCAAACGTTCGTAGTTATCGTTGTAATTTATACAAAAATGCAGTATGGCCACTCCCACTTTATAAGGGCTGCATAAGAATGAGGATAGGGTATCATATGATCCGTTCTAGACGGATTGTAGTTTTTCTGTAATTTTTTTTGTACGTTTTAATAATGGACCTCCAAAAGTTAAACTTCCGTTTCTTAATGAAATAGCAAATAATAGCAACTTTTTTTTCCACAATCACATTCTTTATTTCCCCCACTTTATTTACATATATATCACTTTGTGGGGTAAATGCGAGTAAACAAACAAAAACATTTTTTTATTTTTTTTTTTCATTGCAAAAGTATTTTGCTTTAAGTATTATACTTATATATGCCATTGCTTTAAGTATTTTTTTATCAGTTATATCTTAATTGTAAGTAAAATATAATAACTGTAGTGGAATCTACATACCTTCACTAACACGACTTATTTTTTTTACAATATTATCTTTAAAAACTATTGCCAAATCTTAATCTTAAAGTTGCATTAAAATCAGGCGTCACATTAACGAAACAAATTCGTTGACAATGATGTGCTCGTAAAATACTTTGCTTATTTTGATACTTTTAGTTGAAGAATTTAATAAGCTAACGCAACAATATTTTTTTTTTGTAAAGAATTACATTTTAAATTTTTTATTTCTGACCAACTTTTGCATGGAAATTCAACGCAGTGCGTCGCACCCACCGAAAGCTTACTATGAATTTGTTTTTTTTTTATATCTACGTCCAAATGTTTGGCAATGCACGCGAACATTTTTATAAAAAAACGCTGACATTACTAAAATCAAATCATTCATTTAAACCCGCCGTGTTTTTAAATTACCACTACAACTACGAAAAATCTGTTGATAACGCAAACAACTAATCATTAATTTTACCGCGAGTGCTATTAGTTAAGATAGCAGAATAATCTACCAGGTACATCACAATGTACTTGTATGTTTTTTTTTTACTCCCCTTATTTAGGGATTTTCCCTTGAATTTGAATACAATGTGTTGACTTTAATCTATGTACGATAATAATTATAATTTTTATTCATGTCCCTTCGTTACTCTAATCCAATTATAAATGTGACATTCTTATCAAAACCACGACACGTGCATCTTCAACTGCCAATGAAAATATTAATAACAAATACCCTTTCGCAATGACCCGGTCGTGTGGCGGCAGTTTACTTACTCATCCCCCCCACTTTCAAGAAATACGCATATCTCGGACTAACTGTTACACATGCATATCCTTTTTCTAACGTAATGGTAAACATTGCCATAAACAAATATTAATCTACTCTAATCTGTCATTTAAAAGTCACACGCGTGAGAACTGTAAACACAGAAGTTACTGCAACTACACGTAATGACATAACAACGAACAACCCTTAGTAACTAGGGGGTGTAATGCTAAAAAGCAAATCACTCACAACACAAGAGTACACGTTGAATGCTTCATAGGGCCAGTGATCGAGCTCTTGGAGTTAACTTTTTGCGGATGAAGTTCCAATATCAGTTTAAGCCGCAACACGTGACCGAATTGATGGTTGATCCTTGAAACGGTCTTTCGTCCTTTAAAAGCAACGCAACGAATTGACTTCAAAGAACGCTTCGCCAGGGGATGACACAATTTCCCATTCATGATGGCTCACTGAATAATCCAGCAAAGGAGCAGTCACTTTACTACTACCCCCATCAGTATCAGCACCGGCTACTTTGTAATATTAGAAACAAAAACAAATACAAAGTTATTTTCGACAGTCAGCAGCCTAGCGGGGGTTGGATTTGGTGTGCGGCTCTTCGCAGTTAAATCTGTCGAATGCGGTTGCCAAGGGCCCAGCCAATAAAGTCGCGCAAGAGGTCGTGTGCCGACGCATTGATATTGTAAACAACGGGCGACGGGCTTTGTTTATGCAGTGAACAGCGATATGTTGGCACTGGTAAAAACACAAGGGGTGGACGAGGACGACGGACGAAGGTGATGGGAATCTCGTTATTATGGATGAGCGAATGAATTGGATAGGGGTGATTTGCTATAAGTTGAGTTGTTTAACTAGGTTTACTCACCCGTTTTATGAAGGCTCAAAGTACATCGGCAAACAACTTCGATCGGACGAAATGTGCAATGAAATATTTATAATGGGAAAATCAACAAAGCAAATAGTAAACAACGTTGGAGGCATAATACAAGTTTGATGTATCATTGTGTGGTTAGTCATGGGTTATTACTGACAAAAGGTTCAGTGTCAGGCGTGTTACCTAATGTTTCATGAACATTTTTGTTTCAAGACCTGTGACTATTTCAAAGGACTAGTTAGAATTTGAGTTACCTACGCGCAATAGGTAATACATATTCATTTGTTCTCTTATAACTTAAACGACATTAAACAGACGAAACTTTTTGGTGCGAGCTTCCGAAACAGATGCAACCCTGGTATCGGTTGCTACCCATCTCAAAGGTATTTGATCGAGTCTGCCATAGGCTCCTACTAAGTAAGCCAACTTCCAATGGACCTCAGTAACTGTCATATAGGAAAAAATTCATTTGATATTATTCTTGGCGTTTGAAAGGGATCTATTCATTTACTTACATTATTTCTTCTCCATATCTTCTACTGCCCTCAAATAAAAACAACATACCTATAATGATCTGCAGAAAATATTACAAATATTGGATGAAAGTAAACATTCAACCAACTTTTTAACCAATAAAAGGACTACTGCTATACTACTTAATCGACTTATGTTCCTTTTACAAATACTATGTACTACGACAGATGATCCAAGGAATTCAGCATAAGGATCCGTAGAAATCTGATATTTGGATGTACCACCAGAACGACTATCGGGGCACACCACCTCCAAGTTTATATCTGCACCGAAATTCTCTCTGTTTAAGTTTAAGTTTAAGACTTCTTTTTATAAGGTCTACACTAATTAACCAAGATAACTCTAACTTCGCTTGATGGATGGATGGATACTGTAGGAATAGGGCAGACACTGACTGTCGTCAATCTGATGATGTCCAGTGTTGTAACTGTTACTGATAAGCGCGAGTGTTGAACAAGACAAAATAGCAGCACTATAAATACGACAGGGAACAAACTTTCTCGGTGGCGTGGTTAACGGTGGCGTCACAGCTTCAAACGGAAGCATAAGCACACTTTATAATATAATAATTTTGCAGCAGCAAATATCACCTTATCACTAAGACTACGAATACACACAGTAACCTGAAGCTCTCCAGATGGTCAAATCGCTAACCAAATTGACCACGTGCTAAAAGATGCGAGGCACGCATCCCATATTCTGAATGTTCAAAATTTCAGAGGGGCAAACGTCGACTCTGACCATTTCGAAATTCAGAGCTCGCCCATCCAACGAGAAGAAGCTGCGAACCGCCTAGAAAAAGAAATTGAACATTGGAAGCCTTAGCATGACTGGAGTAGGCAGAGCCCACAGAGAGCGCCTGAGCGAGAGACTCTCTGCTGTGCATTCACCATCCATAAACACCAACAATCTGTGGAACCAGTATAGCGACATCAACAAAGAAGTAGCCGAGATCACCAGCCACCACCCAAAAAAGAGCCCTTGGTATGATGATGAATGCATACGTCGGTAAAAGGTGACAGGTAATGCACATATACGAGCGCTGGAGAGAAGAGTATCGAAGCAGAAAATCCTACGTAAGAAGAAAAGGGCCCACGCAGTAAGTCAGCTTAAGGATATCGAAGAGTCCCGAGATAGGAATAACATCCGGATGTTTTTTAGGAAACCCAAGCAACTGGGAGCTAGCTTTAGTCACCGAAGCATAGAGAATAGTAGATGTATTTAAGCAACAATTCCAGGAGCTACTTAATGGGCATCAGATAGAGAGAGATATAGGTCAAGAATAGAACCCGCATCCAGTCAATGAAGAAGCCATCCCCCCTTTCAGTTTTGAAGAGGTTGGCTCAGCTATCGAAGAGGTGAAGAACAACAGGTTCCCGGCTCTGATCCAGCAGAGCTTTTCAAACATGGTTGTGATGTTTTGGTAGGGTGCATGCACAAAATCATCAACCAAGCATGAGTGGATGAAGCCATGCCCGATGAATGGGCTATCAGCTCTACATATATGCCCCATCTTTAAGGAAAGCGATCGTATGTCTTGTAAGAACTATCAAAGCATATCCCTGCTTAATGTCGCATATAAGATCCTATCCAACGTACTGTCTGAACGTCTAAAGCCATTCTGCAACACACTAATCGACACGTACCAGTATGGCTTCCGGCACGGCAGATCGACGATCGACCGACGAATTTCAATTCGGGACTCACCAGCTCCTCATCAAAGTCGCATATGATAGCATTTATTGTCTTAGGCTCCACAAGACAACGACCGATTTCGGGATTCCGCCTAAACTGATCCAGCTGTGACGCTAGAAAACATGCGGTGCAACGAGCAATTCGGAAACAGTTCCTCCGAACTATTTCAAACATGTACCGGATTTCGGCAATGAGATGCGCTGTCATGTGACTTTTTCAATCTCGTGTTGGAACACTGAAGGCACTATCTTCAACAAGTATGTCCAGTTGCTGGGCTTCGCGGATGACAACAACGATATCATCGGTTGCTCCCAGCGCACTGTCTTAGAAGCTTGTTGGCCTTGAAGTGAATGAGTACAAAACCGAGTACATATTATCAACAAACAAAGAAGCATGTCAATGTTGACAACAGTAACTTCGAAGGGGTTAAGGAGTTTACCTACCTCGGAGTAAATATCAACTCCAAAAATGACACCTTAGTGGAGTTTCGACGAAGACTTACCTTAGAAAACCGCTGCTACTTCGGTTTGGCGAAACAAATGGGTTCAAAACTCTAAATTTGGAGACGAAATGTATGTTCTACTGCCAGTTCTTCTACATACATATATGAAGCCGAGTGCTGGGCGATAAACAGGAAATCAGAGCAGATATTTAACACTTTCGAGATAAAAATTCTTCGTCACATACATACTGCGAACAGTATGAGCTGTACCAAGTATATATATATGTATATGTAGTCCAAAGAGCCAAAACATGTCGACAACACTGACTCGGCCGCATCGAGCTAATGTTCGAGACGCAGGTTCGAGACGACAAAAGAAGACTGAACCATGGAGGTTCAGGCTATCGCGGTACCCAGACTGCTTGGTCTAGACAACTGGAAGTAGCGTGCTCGCGATCGAAGAGATTGGAAGGCTGCCGTTTCTCAAGCAGACACTCTTCACGGATCGGGAGCCCGCTAAGTAAGTAAGTTATTTACTAACTGGTAACTACTAACATTAGCACTAAGTGATGAGCCAGTGGAAACATTTTATATGCTTTGTCAAATAGCCGCTGGCCTTAACTGCATTAAGAGCTCCAAAACGCAAAACTAATAGAGCTTTTCTTTTTTTAAATACGTCTCATAGTCGAAAATGCGTCAAATTGAGACTAAAGTCACATAGTGGTAAATACCACGATAGGAACCTTGATGATATGTAGGTAGCTCGGCAGTCATCATTTGATATGTCAATGCACACATATACATACATTTGTTCAAAATGAATATAATAGGGGGTAGGAATGCAAAGAAATTGAAATTGTTTGTTTCGATGCTGTCAACATTACTATAAATTTCGATTCGAGCATTACGCTGAACTAGAATTATCATCTAACGTCAAATAAAAGCCGTTTTATACAAACCCCAGGATGTCTAAATTAAATTATTCATTTATGATTAAATCGGCTTATGACCGTTTTCACACGCAACCCCTGCACATTCCCAATGTCAATCAAGTCACGACTTAATTCGCATTAATTGAATCTGTACATTTCGTTCTGCACGACGGTGGTCCTTATCATCCTTTCTACACCAGGTTTTATTGCCCATCCAACCCTCCATTGCATCCCCTACCTAACGAATCGAATCTTCTAAAACAAAAGTCGCCATGTTCGTCTGACCAAGTTAATTTGTTGTATGCATTTACGCTCTGCCTGAATAAGAACGTCTGTGAATGACTAAACTAACCTTTCACCCCTTCATCCCTTGCTGCTGTCACGTGTTCTGTTAGCGGGACAAGCTTTCTAAACGTATATTCTCCATAATGAAGCTATAATCGCTTGCGATAAGGCCGTGCGTTAGTCGCGGCACATGCCTCTGTGTACACCGAGAGCGAGTGCTCCATATCAGTGACAACCACTTACCCAAAGGCTGCTGAGGGTTGGGAACGATTCAATTTGTTATTAGCGGCGATATGTGCGGCACGGGTTTTTGTGTACGCCAGACAGCTAATAATGACGTGACATGTTCACTATGGCTGGATACGAGTAGATGCATACACAGAGAGTAAACTCCTGCGCTGTTCAGCTTTTTGTCTGCTGGTTGCTAGTGCAGCTGTTGTGTTAGAGATGTCGCGTAATGCTTTGGCTTATTGCTGCTTCGTCGCTATCGCTGCTAATTCGCCCCAATCTCGGGACTGAAAATGTAGCAAGTCATGTCTGTCTGAGCTCAAAGTAGATTGTGTGATGCCAACATTATATCACAGTTCCGCACTCAATATTCTGCCGAAGAGGAATCTGCTACGGCATGAATCTGGAGGGAGTGAGACCATTATAATTGTTGTCCAATAGCCCGGGTGGGATGGTTTTGTATGCAATTCTAAAATATTGCCAGGAATAGTGAGTGTAAGTCAAATGAATTTTAATGAATTTCATAAACTGTCTGACTGTTGTTATTTTACCGAGCTGCTTCAAATAACAAAAACAAAAAATGGTATTAATTAGTTGTGTACGTAGTATCTAATATGCAGTATCAAATGCAACCACTCATAAGATATATAAGTATGTGCACACATATTGCTAAATAAGTTATGAGTACTGAAAGGACTTCCCAAGAACAACATGCTTATGACCTACATATTTACATAAATATAGATAAATGTATATTGTGCATGTACTTATATGTACTTACAAAGAATTATCGAAGTTTTATGAACTCCATGGATTAAGAGATTTTAATTTTGACGTAACCACCCGGTCTTATACTTTATTCATTTACCCTCAAGTTTGGTGTTTTGTGATATCAGTCTGCATAAAAGAGATTCATTTCTTCTGGCCTCTTCTGAAAGATCCGAGACATCCATTGCAAAGTAGACAAGATGTTTTAATTTTTTTAAACTTATATACTTACACGGACTTAGGACTCCTAACAATAAACTTATCTACGTGAGGAATGAAGGTACGCCAAGAGCCTGCATCCTTGCGAAGAGCGCACTAAATGTTTTTCTACTCTCTAATTACAGCGGTCGTGACACCGTGACAGTCAGCCTTGAAGTCGGACTGTGGAAAATTTGATTGACTTCGGCGTACCTGGCGGGGCGGCACCGATATCAACGAAAGAAGTGAGCAACTTTTCGATTACCCAATTAGTAATAAACTATTCCTATGTAATATTGGTTGTGAGCCCACTTTTATCACTTGTAATAGACAGGAAGTACTAGATATTACCCTGGTCTCTAAGAGTATTTATTTATAATTTTGTCAAAGACTGGAATGTATCTAGCTAACACTCTTTCTCAGATCATAGATACATTCAATTTGATATAAACTATCTCACGACGGTTCAACCCGTCCTTACGAACTTCAGGAAGACGGTCTGGTCCAAATATAGGAACAGTGTAGAGTCTTCTGTAAACAATACCTCTGTACCCGCAATTAACACTCCCGAATTAGACGCGATGGTAGGGGAACTAACGAAGGTCCTCAATCATGCAATGTCTATCACATGTCCATTAAGCAACCCAGAGGGCAAGTCTAGACCTCCTTGGTGGAATCAAGAGATTCTATCTCTCCGCAATACGTGCAGGCAGACTCTTCTGCAATAAGATAGAATAGATATCTGAGACATCCAGGCTTCGAAAGATCCTCGTAGCCACTCTCAGAATACGTAGCTATCTCAAAAGAGCAGATTGCTCGTGGACCACCTCCAGGATGGAATCTCTGGACCTACTACTGGATTCCCACTTCCCCAAAACCCGCAATGCCATTTCAGGTCCAACTGAGATCTCGGCAAGGGCAATCTTATCTTATTACGAAGAGCAAAATTCGTTGGGCAATAAGCGGCTTCAAGCCATTCAAGTCTCCTGGAGCTGATTGTTTTATACCTGCCGAACTTCTGCTGAATGTTGATCTAATCCTCAAAAGTTGCCTGGATTTGGTTCACATTCCTTAACTACGAACGGAAGTCAATGTGGTGTTAGCCCCAAAGATCTTAGACGCATAAGTTTGTCATCATTCTTCCTAAAAACCCTAGAGAAATTGATAGACACCCATATACATACACTACAGTGTTAACCCAAATCTTCGCTCAGCGTCTCAACATGCATATAGTAAAGGGAACTCGGTTGAAACGGCCCTACACTGATTAGTTAGCATAGTTGAAAAATCTTTAGATTATAAAGCATTTAGTTTAGTATTGTTCCTGGACCGGCCTGGGGGTCAATCTTCAGAAAACCGAACTGGTCCTCTTTACAAGTGAGTATAAAATTCCGAAATTTGTTCCACTGAAACTAAACGGCACCCCGCTGGTGCACACAGATACGACCAAATACTTAGGCCTAAATAAAGCTGGAAACCCAAAATCCTGGAACGAGTTAAGAAAGACTCCACGGCTCTTTACTGCTGTTAGAAAGCTCTTGGAAGTAAGATGTAAAGACCGGCATGCATCTGCATTGTGGAACCCTGAGGACCACTCCAACTGCGGCAATGGACACACTGTTCCACATGCTTCCGCTCGATATTTATTGCAAACAAGTGGCACCAAATGCGGCTATTCGCATGAAAGCAAATCTTTTGTGGACCAATCTGCGTACTGGCCACTCATCTATTCTAAATAAACTAGAATGCGTCCCAAAAAACACTGTTTACACCCTCCGCCATCTCCTTTTCAACAAAAATTGCAAAACCTATATACCCTCCAGGACTGACTGAGAGGATGATATAGCTTCTCGCAGTGAATCCGTTCATACAGACGGGTCCAAGACGGAAACAAGTGTGAGGAGAGGTGTTTTCTCTCAAGATCTAAACTGCAAGATCTCCTTCCGCCTTCCCAAGTACAATGTACAATGTACATATATCCTCGAGGAATATTACCATTTTTACCGATAGTCAAGCCGCATTAAATTCCTGTATTTGGTCACCAATTACAAAGCTGCCCTTAATTGCCGCTTATCTCTTCACGAAATGGCGGAATAATTCAAAATTCCCCTCATTTAAGTGTCGGGCCACTGGGACATCCCCGGAAATTGTACGACAAACTCGCCAGGCATGACACAACTCTGTCGATTCTACCGGAGAAGGATAAGCTCAACATGGCTCTCGGTAAGTGTAAACTCTTAATTAAGCAAAATCCGATTAACGCTACTAACCGCAGGTGGTCGAACTGTACCACGTGCTCTATCACGACACACATCTGGCCCAAGCTGGATCTCAAGCGCTCCAGTAGTCTAATAAGACTTAAGAGATCCTTCATCAGCTCCATAATATGTGTCATTACGGGACACTGCCTCATTGGGAGGCATGCCCTCAGGCTGGGTCTTCCGGCGAACGATTTCTGCAGAAGCTGCTTGGATGAGTAAGAGACTATTCTTCACCTCCTATGCACCTGCCAAGCTATTTCAACTCGAAGGAAACTGTATCGAGAAGAGTACTCCTTCGACAACCTTGGCGAACTAGCTAACATAAGCAATAGCTGCCTCAAGGGCTCATGTTGGTTCAACGGGTAGATTGAAGCCATTAGATCCTCTACTCGGCAAATCAAAATCAGATATTTCAAAAATTAGAAGATAATAGCTATTATCCCTGGCTACTGATCAGTTGTAGACCATGCAGCCAAGCTTGGTATCCCCCTTGTCACCTTCTGCAGAAGTTGCAAGGATATTAAGAAAAATAAATCTTTATGCCGTTTTCTCTGCAGATACTTGGTCCTAGCGAGGACCAGACTGCTCACTTAAGGTAAACACTTCTTCTAGAGAGTTAGGGAAATGTAGGATACGAGAACAGATCCTGTATCTGAATTCCACGGACTGGGTTTAGTTGCATCACAACCATTACCATCTACACGAGTATGTGGTAACAAAACCACGCGCCGTAGTGCTACTTGGGTTTTATTTGAACCGCCACTTTACTTACATACATACCTACGTAACCCTCACATAACTTTTTCTAAGGATGTGACACCTTTTGGTAAAGTTCTGGACTTTGATTGGATCAAATGAGTTGATGTCCCATTTTAGTTTTCCTTCATGAAAAATTTGATTCCATCTACTCTGGTTGATCTTTTGATCCTTCTTAGTAGTTCAAAGTACACAGCTCATTCTCCATCACGTTTCGCATTCTTGAAAATATTTCTTGTACATGTTCTTAGCCTGAGGGGTTGTTTATTTAATTCCAGCATTTTGATGTTGCTTCTGTAGTGGGCGCCGTGGCTCAAGTGGTTAGTGCGTTGGACTACGGAGCGAGAGGTTCCAGGTTCAATCCCCAAACAACACCTAAAATTTCTTTCACGGTCCCACCTCTTGCGAGTGTCTGACAAACATCCAAGAGTAAAACTGTCATGAAAAAGCTTCTCAAAACAAAAAACTGCCGTTCGGATCCGGCATTAAACGGTAGGCCCCTTCTATTCGTGTGAAAAATATAACACGCACAGCACGAGTGGTTGTGAGAAGCTAGGCCCTGGGTCCCATGTACCTGTCGCGCCAAAAATTTGTATTTGTATTTGTATTTAGATGCTGCTAATGCTCTAATAACAACTAGCCGAGGATTCATCTAAATACCAGGATATACATACATATACATATGTATGTGTACAAGTGTATGTACATATGTACTTTTATAAGATAGATACATATGTACTTCAAGTATACAAATATGTACAATAAATCGGTTTGACAAAAATTTGCGAATTAAGTTATCCCCAGAAGCACTGTTGCCTGTCTTAAGTTCTCTCGCTCAGACTTAATGACAATACAATTAATCCCTCAGTCAGCCAGGACCAAATAAGTAAGTACTCACACAGGATAAAATGTGCTCTGACAATGGGGGAATTATTCCTCTTCTCTCACTCTGCTTCTTCATTTGTGTTGGCATCGCAACGAAATGACAACATCTTGTTATGTTCCTCTATATCTACCTACTTAAAGTTAATTGCATTTTCTCATTGCTTGTCACTCATTTTTATAAGTGTTAATTCACGGATAAAGGACGAACAATACATAAGCATTCATGTGTGAAGATATGTTTGTATGTGTGTGTAGATGCCTTTCGTGTCACTTGGGAACGAACAAATACAAATATTTCCTTCCATAAGGTGTGACGTGTATTATTTTGCGATAAGGGTGGTTTCTTTACATTAATCGATTATCGAGATTATTTTATGTAAAGAGTTACATATATACATATGTACATACATAATATACCTACTTTCCTTTTAAATCCAAAATTCCAACTTTTTTTCTCCAACGAATAGAGTTATTAATCTGATGACGGAAAAACGCCAACCCCCAAGCCCAACTCTGTGCAGAGTAAAAAGTTTGACAGAATTTTCAGGCCGCATCCCCCCATCGATTGATTAAACCTCTGAGTCCTTTTTTGTTTTCAATAAACGGGACAACACAATTCAAACAGACGGGTGAAACGAAATGCTAAACCAAAAAATAAAAAAGCAAAATAAAATGACAAGTCCCGAAATGGCAAAAAAAAAAAACAAAGAATTAAACGAAAAGGGATTGAAACTTTTTTCCACCCCTCAATTGTCAGTGATTCTACAGATTTCATTTAATGCCCAGTTAACCAAAAATTCATTAATAAACAAAATTAAAACGGACGAACGAACATGATCCTGTAGCTCCACTGTTCGGGTGGTGGAAAATTCGCCAGAGAACAAGCAGCATTCTCCCAGTGACAATGACACCAAAAAGGGTTTTGTAACGAGCAAGCCACGTTATACGACAAAAGAATGGAACGAAGAAAAACACAATTAGACAGGATCAATGTCCAAGATGAAATCCTTTTTTCCACTCGCGGGAGTTGGGCGACGGAACTGCTATCCGACTCATTCATTTCCATTTTTGCGCTTTTAAAGTTTTCTGGGTGGGGGTGGCAAGTAATTAATTGAATTTGAATTAACCTCTTATTGAGGCAGGCGGGCGGCAGCAGCGATGACGACGGCGAGTACAAAGCCTACACATTTTGTGTGTGGGATGGTATTTCCATGTAGCACATTTAATTAAACCTAGATGTAAACAGACAGTGTGCAAAGTCTTATTATGAATAGGAGTGAGTCGCTTCATCCTTCTAGGATGCTGAGTGGACATGTGGACATTAACATTTGACTAGTAAAAATCCAGAAATTAATTTAAAACATCCCCATCTCCGGCTTGGGTTGTTGCCGTTCGACGTTGATGAAGTTTGTTGCATGTTGTCCTCCACTGTTGCCTATGTTTGCCTTTCATTTGTATAATTACGGAACGTAACTGCGGTGAGGAGGCCGGCGCATCGCACCGCATCACTATCGATGCAATGGAAAAGGATGAAAATTACTTTTTTCAAGATGACATCTGAAGTTGTTTGTAAACAGATATCGCTGCTGATGAAAGAGTTCCGCCTGCGCCAATTTCTGTATTTGCCACAGGATGCAATGGGTGGATTTTTTTTTTGCCAAGGTTTTTTTGAATTTGCGAAAAGTCGAAAATTTTTAATTTCTTATTGGCTTCAGAGCATGTTCAACACACTGGCAATTAATGTGAAAGCACTAATTGAATTGTGCCTCTGGAATGTCAGAAGAATTGACGTGGCAGTTGAATATGAATGTGAATGGAACACAATCTGAATATATTGCTCATCAAACTAATGGAACACTCTTGGAATGATGATTAAAACTTTGCCATTTTCTAACGAAGGATACATAGATATGTATACTTGTACACATATTAGTTGTAGACATTATGGGAAAAAGTTGAAGCAGTAATTTCCGCAGCAATGTGATTCACTGTAGGAGAAGACAACAACATTAGTCTAACCGAGTGTTGTACATACATTATTTGTACTTAGAAAGTACGTTCCACATACTACATACATACATCCATTGTAATCTGGTTCTTAATAAAGAAGTTCTTTATTCCGAGTCGCCTGCTGGATAGTTGTCTGGTAGTAAGCCAAGTAGTAGGGTAACAGTAATAGCCTTGCATCATCTTGTTATCATAATTGAAAAGTGTTTATCACCCTCTGTGACTTTCTGGACATCTCCGGAGCTTTTGATAATACACCTTTTCAATCCATCAGAAGTGCTGCTGATGCCAAAAAGTACCGACTCACAGAAAACTAGATGGATTGCTCCATGCTCAGCATAAGAATAAGTTCTGCCAAGCTTGGATAGTTCTCGATTTCCTTTAAAACTCTCTTCTTAACGACCTAAACAGTTCCGCATTTTTAACTCGAGGTTATGCAGATGATTTAGTCATAATAGTAGGGAACAAAAAATAATTCAGTATTATTGGACAAATGCAAAATATCCTATACAAAATTAATGATCCTCAAATCTCTCAATTGATACCTAAAACTAACTGCAGGAATGCACCTGCAGCTTAGCCCAACGGCACAATAACCTTTTTTCTACCCCCTTACAGCAACGCAGATCAAACATCAGCTCGACTTGAACGGGCCAAACGAAAGCCCTGGGTCTTCTCATCGACATGCCTTATGGTGACCCGAACCCCTCACTCACATAAAATCTTATAGGGAAGTAGTGACATGAACGCAAGAAGTGAAGCGTTGTTAGAATTTATAATTGCAAAAAAATTAACATATTGAAAATATTTGGTCAGAACCCACTTTCATTACAAGAAATAGACAAAAGGTCTTGAGATTGTAACTTTGACGCTAAACACTGGATTTATGGTAGTCAAAGGCGGGAAAGTGTCCAATGCTATTAGGAACAAGGATCTTATTGCAACCCCAAAAGAACTGACTGGGATGCTTGCAGGAGCGTTCTAGCTGATGTCTTCAACTATATACCCTGACCACCCATTCTGATTAACCGCGAGGTAAAAACATTTACCTCAGCTGTCCATTCAGTTTTTGTTAGATCCTGCTCCATTGACAGGGGCAAAAAGAATCCCATCCCCGTGTGGTGGTCAGCCGAAAAAATGAAAAAATGAAATGAAAAACCTTGCAAAAAAATGCCCGAGAGCTATACAACTATATATAACGTAGCACACAAAAGATCCCGCTGACTGGAATTGCTACAAGGAAAGCAAAAGTTTTTTTTTAAAAAAAAAAAGACAATCTGCGCTAAGAGGGCATCCTGGAACAAGTTATGCAGTGAAATAGAAACTAACTATTTGAAAATCCTTTCAAAGGTACCCACAGTCTGACGATATTTTTCCAATGATGCTATAAAGCCACAAGGAGTATATCAGTCCGCGAGTAGCGAATATTTTTCGCTGGTGGTTTTGCTGATCACATATTCCTCGAGCTTGATTAGAAGCCAAAGTCATGTTCATACCAAAAGCAAGTAAACCCTCATATACTAGCCCAAAAGACTTTAGGCCGATTAGCTTTACCTGGTTCCTACTCAAGATATTTGAAAGATTAATGGATCTACACATTCGCTCCAAACTAAGGAGTAGTCGACCGTAGTCTGACTTGGAAAGAAAACTCTTCAGAAATGCATGCAACAAAATATTTCATAAAAAATAGGGGTCCAAGCCCACCATCATCCACTGGATGTACACAGCCATCGTCAGACCCATTTTATCTTATGGGTCCCTAATCTGGTGGCCCGCAGCAGAAACGACCTCAGTGCACTGACCAGGATACAAAGATTTGCATGTATGACTACTAGTTAATTTCATGCCGACTGCTGCCCTTGAAACCATACTAGCATTGATTCCATTAGACCTACACCCAAAAGATACCTGCATAGAGTGTCCTACCTTTGAAGGAATCCAACCTTTGGAAATAGGACGACAACAACCACCGCACTATTGCGATATGGGTACACTTGGGTACCGAGACATCCCACGACTTCAGCCTAATCATTAAACAATCTTCCCTCAAGAGAGGATTGGATTAACGGCACGGCCGAATAATATCTTGATTTTCACGGACGGGTTTAAAACTTGACGAAGGAATGGGCTCTGGTACATACATACATACTCATCTAAACCCAAATTGCTCGCTCACTTAGACTGCCAAGGAAAGGCTCTTAGCTATCCCAAAACTACAAACTATCTTTTGTCTTCGTTTTAAGTTATCAACGAAAGGGATTCACAATGAATCCGTTGGTGATACGGCTGCATGTTCAGCCACCCCTTCTACCTTCCTACCTCAATATGAATAGTACACTGCGTAAAACAAACTTCAACTTATTTCCGAAATGCATCTCAGAAATCGAGCTATATTCCCTCAGAAATAGGACGTACAGCTGAAGAATTGTCAAGCAGATACTTTATATGAAGTCCGAAAGGGACATATTACGAAGGACCTAATCTCCACCTTGACTCGGACCAGTGCCTCCGCATTCCCTACGGTCAATTCAAAAAAGCATTCTTAGCTACTCCAGAAATTGTGCTCCAAATTTGTTTCGAAAGGTGCTAAGAAGGGAACAAGTCTGATGGTGGTATACGGCGTTGATTATCAGCATTTTACGATCAATTACAGAAATATACATATACATATGCTCGGATCAAACAAATTCAAACAAAATAGACTACCTACCGACCGGCGGTCAGGTATATGTCTTTCGGAGAAACCTTATATTTGTTTCAATAGCCAATTAATGTTTAAAATCCTGCAGAAAACTGTCGTTAAGAAGAACTCGTAAGGGCGATGTAACTCTGTGTTTATTCCCTCAAAAGTAGGGCGTACAGCTGAAGAATTGTCAAGCGGATACTTTATACGAAGTCGGAAAGGGATTATTGCGAAGGACCTAATGGACCTATCTCCACTAGGAGATCAATTCAAAAAAAGGACCAGTCAATTCCAGGACCAGTCAATTCAAAAAAGATTCTTAGCTACTCCAGAAATTGTGCTCCAAATTTGTTTCGAAAGGTGCTAAGAAGGGAACAAGTCTGATGGTGGTATACGGCGTTAATTATCAGCATTTTACGATCAATTACAAAAATACATATGCTCAGATCAAACAAATTCAAACAAAATAGACTACCTACCGACCGGCTGTCAGGTATATGTCTTTCGGTATTCTGAGATGCTCCGTCTGACTACTAAAAGCACAGTACCGCGTTATAATCCTGAAGTCAGTCCGAGACCGTTCTACTCCTGCCATAGCCCAAAGTCTGTTAGCCGTGGCGCATGTATCCAAATCGGTTAAGCGCCGGTTGGATTTCCCTTGGCCTTGTTGTCACTAGACTTTTTTATTGAGCTGAGTGAATAATTTTCACAAAGATCCATGCAAGTTCAGCCAAACTTGTTTCAACTATTTCACTACTTATCGAGGGTGGGGACATAGCTACGGAAAACTTGAGTTCTTCAAAGCGTCAACTTCTCCTGCACACATAAACTTCCCGTCGTGGTAGCATTTTCCTGGTTAGAAGCAGTTCCACCAATCGCAGAGGTGTGTTGCATGTGCTTTCATTCATTAGGAAGTAGTTATGGTAGTCTACCTTCGTGACACTTAATTATTTTAGTAAAATAAAGTAAGAAATAATATTGTCCAGGCTTTATTAACTAATTTTTACTTAGCGTCGTTGATTAATACGATTTTTTAATGAAAATACCAAAATTATAGCAAAAGATGTATTATTCCGCGAATTCATGGCCGAAATTGATGAGAAATAACTTTGCTTCTTATCGAACAGTCAATTAATACTAAAGCCAGTAATCACATTAGTATTGATAGTGTAAAATTTAGAACTAATGATAAACTTATCTGTAAGGACAATACTGTTAAGGATCCACACTCAAGGTTGTATATGTTAAGAACACAGCCAAAGGTGTTCTCCTATCAACTATTTTTCTGCTGTTTGTGCCCGCAATCATTCGGGACCTTAGCATGAGACTAATCCAATCGCGAAGGCCAGAGCAACTGTGAAAACGGTGCAGACTGCAGGTAATTGAATTGACATTCACATTATTGAAGGCTCTCTTAATATCGAAAAATGCCCTCAAAATATACTTTGTTCTAACACGTCTGGTGCTTAAACTCCTGGAACGCAATTTCAGGCCGTCAGAAACTATCCAATGGTTACTGACTAATCGGTATCTAGATATCTTCGTTTAAAAATTCTCCTGACATTATAGGAATTAGAGATGTGTTTAGGCAGCGCTTTCTATCAAAAAATTGAAAACAAATTGTCTACACTCTTTTCCAGCATGGCATCAGCTAAAAATGAAACAACCTACGAATGACTGGAGTAAGAATTCCTTTGATGGCGATTCTATCGCAAGAACTATCGAGCATATCATTGTCACATTTAACATCTCCAATGTTATGTGTAAATATTTCAAGCCGTTCTTCAACACACTGATCGGCACTTGTCGATCTCTAGATAGAATCAAAGGTGTACCCATATGAGATGCTTTCACATATTGGAATCGCAGGTCTAAATGAATCTCCAATACTGAGTCAGGGTGCTGGAGATGGTGGTGGATGAACCTTTAATGTGGATAAACATGACATTAGTCGTTTTTCTTTTTTAGTTCAGAGCAGAGCCTGAGTTGTCAAAAAAAATGTTTGTGTTTCTTTTTTAGTTCAGAGCGCTTAGAGCACTCGATTCGTGTTTCTTTTTTCGTTTAGAGCACGCTCGACATGTTCAAGCTCTGTTCAGAGCTCTGTTCTGAACTAAAAAAGAAAAACGCCTATTGACATCGTCAGAAAAATTCAGCGAGCTGTCACTGGTGCGTTTGCAAGTATTGGAACAGAAGCGGCAAAAATGGGTTTAGTTGTGAATGAGGGCAAAACTAAGTACATGCTGTCAACAAGAAGAGACACACAACATCAACGAATCGGACAGAATCTCACAATAGATAGCTATAACTTTGAGGAAGTTAGGGACTTTGTCTACCTCGGCTTCGCTATAAACTCTGAGAACAACATCAGATCAGAAATCATACGAACAGTTACACTTGCCAATCGCTGCTTCTTTGGTCTACGAAGGCAATTTAGTAAAAAAGGCATCGTCCAGAAACACTAAGGAGGCTCTATATAAGGCCCTTATCATCCCAGTTGCGCTGTATAGCGCAGAGTTAAGGACGTTAACGAAGGCGGATGAAGATATCCTTGGTTGTTTTGAACACAACATTCTTCGGATGATTTTCCGTCCCGTTTGTGTTGACG
The DNA here is from genome assembly GCA_905220385.1 of Xylota sylvarum. Taxonomy (NCBI): domain Eukaryota; kingdom Metazoa; phylum Arthropoda; class Insecta; order Diptera; family Syrphidae; genus Xylota; species Xylota sylvarum. The sequence goes on from LR999959.1 coordinate 42,653,423, forward strand.
GGAGTGCGTAACTGGAGGCAGTTAGACAAAGATCGCGCTAACTGGAGATGTTTGTTGGTTGAGCCCCAAGTCCACCCCGGACTGTAGCGCGACCTAAGTAAGTAAGTTAGTAAGCAAATGAAAAGTTGGTTCAACCGACAACTCTATCAGCTGTACCAAAAAAATAGACACGTTTAAATCATAATGATCGGGACTCGAATGATCCGAAAATAGTGCGAAATGTTAGCGGATTACACGGCACATTCCAAATCAACTAATATAGGAAAGGTATCAAGACAACAAATGAGCTAAATACTTCTAGATTTCTATGTGCGTAATATTTATATCCCTCATTCCCCTAGCAAACAAGGGAAACAGATGATGTCATCTGTCTTGAAAACAGGTTTTCTTAATACAAAAAAAAGAAGGTTGCTATCGAAATTATTAATTCGAACATCTTAAAAGCGTTTCGCAATACAACACTTTTCAAAGAACAATAACTTAAAACGACAGTTTCAAAATAATAGCCATAATTTAAAATTTGACATTTGAAATAAAACACCCACCCCGTCAGTGGCAAAGTATCATTTAAGCCTTTCGCCAACAACAATCCCAAAGTGAAAATGCTTTGCCTTGATAAAAGTTCAACGTAACAACTGTTACAAATGGTCCTGTGCGCTACGCTACACAAGCACATTTGGTAGCATGTTGACACTCCACTCTTCGCAATTCGATATTACTACCTTCACAAGATTTGTTTCTTTTAAATTATTTTCGTGTAATATGTCGTCGAACAAATACTCCGGCGACAACTACACGTACACCGAACGCGCGAGCTGGCTCCAACAACCTTCTGACATTGTTGTGTAGGCATAATAAACACGAGCAAATCACAACCCTTTAAGTGCTGCAAGTCAGCCTCTGTGAGTATATTGCCACATTTCTGTTGTCGCTACTTGCCACCTGCCCGCCCTTGTCCTAGTTTTAAGCCTCTTTCCCCGATGTGTGTACAGTGTACCAAACAACCCCTTCAATTTAAATCGAATACGATGGAGAAAGCTTGTAAGTCGCACGACAAAGAATCTTAAAATGCCAGACATTCAATGAGAGACCGTAAAACCTTCCGTGTAGCTGTCAAAATGCAAAGTAAAAGGATTCGGGTTCTGGCTGCCACTGCTGCTTCTCGGCATTTTCTGGCAACGACCGACGACGACATTGGCGGCGGAAAAAGGGCTGACGCAGATTTGTATATACATTGTTAATTAAGTAGTGGTGTTGTTATACATTTCAAATTATTTTATTGTGAAAATTTCCCATTCGACAATTTGTTCACTTTGTGTATGCCATTTCAGCGGCACAATGAAATGCTGGAGGGAGAAAGTTACATTTTATAGTAAATGTGTAAAACCTTCTTGAAAGCAATGACATTTAAGTGTAACGAGAAAATTGAAAGTTGATTATGTAAAATATGTACACATACAACATACATATGTATGTATAGTTCAATTATATGGTAGGTACCTTGTTTCAATTACGCCGAATAAATGGTGGTACCCACAATTGACTACGAAAAGTGTTCTCCGAAGCACATGTTCTAAAGCACATCAGATACGAGATATCTGAAAGGATTCTGCAAGACTCACAAGCCTACCGCCAACACACAATCTTTCAGAAGTCAGTTCACTTACTAACTTATAAGTGATGCAGCGGACTGTCACTGTTAGGTTCGCGAATGTTGACAGAAGTGACAAAAATGGAATTTGCGGTGAACTAGGGCAATACGATATAGATACTTATGTACATAAATATATGTATCTAAGCTGTCAACAAGAAAGAGCACTCAACAGCTAGGACTCGGGCAGAACTTCACAATTGGCATTTGCAGTTTAAAGGTAGTAATGGACTGCAACCGCTGTAAACTCTAAAAAAAATCGTCGCTAACCACAGTGATCAAGTGAAAAATCATTTTTCTCTATCGATGTTTCGTGGGGTTATACGACTCTACATATGTATTTGACCATTATTAATTCAATCATTCGCTATAGAGTGAACACAAGGACGTTGTCAAAAGCGGACAAATAACTCTTAGTTTTTTTTGTAAACACTATTCTAAGGGTATATTAGGTTTCAAATACATATTTTGTAACAAAAGACTCTATAAAGTATATAAAGGGCGTGCCATCTCTTGGTATGTTTTCGAATCATATATTACTTTGGCACTGACAGCTCTTTTGCGCTCCAGAAATTGATAGAAACTCAGTACCTATTATATTTGCGCGGTACGAAATGTATCGATTTACACTTGAACAACATTGAAAAATATTCCAAAGTTACTTCCTAAGTGGATGCTTTGTTGCCAAAACAGAGTGAATGTTGAACAGAAATTTCCGTCAACAACAACTGCAACTGGTGTACGCAAGTTTGTGATGAAAGTTCGTGAGACTGGTTTCCTGATTGATAACCGAACGCTCAATGGAGAATATTACGGCATATTGCAGGTTTTTGAAGTGGCGGCATTATTAGCCCAGTTTTCTTCCAAGACGACAATGAAAGAAACGTTACAGTCAATGGAGAGCGCAACCGAAGTATGATAACCGATTTTTCATAGCCAGAAATTGAGGATTTGGACTTGGGCGAGCTACAGTTCCAGCAAGATGGGACAATGTACGACACAAGTCGTCCATCAATCGATTTATTGCCCACTAAGTTCAGTTATCGTGTAATCAGTCGTTTTGATGATGTTGCTTGGCCGGACCATCGAAAATGTATTGAAAAATTGCGTTGACAGGATGGCCTACTGCCAAGCCAGCCGTGGCAGTAATTTGAATGAAATAATATTCCATAATTAATCGGAAAGTTTACTCTTTTCAATAAAGCAACAACCGTACAAGACTATTGAACAGAGTTTTTTTTATAATTTTTTGAAAAGAAACCAACAGATGGCTCACACTTTATATTCGTGATTTTTATCAATACCGTAGACGATTGAGTGATGTCCATCCATCCATCCATCCGTCTGTTTGTCCGTGAATCACCAGTTCTTGCGCCTTAAATTTTGAGCTATGAGGATGAAATTTCCCATCTGAATTTTTTTTCCAAAATTTGGACAACTTTACGTGCGCATTTTTCCGATTTTCATTGCAAAATCATTCTCATGTCGCATTTGTTTCAAAACGACAATTAAGGTTAACATTTTTATCGTAAAACCAAACGGCAAATTGCTGGCATACCGCCCGATTTATCCGAGAAACCCATGGAACAATAGGTCCGGTGCATTTACTCGTGCAAGGGTGTCCTTCGATGAAATTTGGAGTAGGACATTTGCATCAATGGTACTTTAACCCAAAATGGATTAGACTGTGAAAAAACTTTTGGTGTTGTTTGGGAATTGAACGCTCCAACCACTCAGCCACGGCGCTGAATATAAACCACCATCATATTATACTACCTTCACAAGTTTTCGAGTAGATTGAGACAGTCTCAGCAAGATTAAACCCTACCATGTAGTAGGCAGCTATTAGCGCTGCCTGATTATCTGAAAAGATATATGTAGATACGGGTTCTCTTTAGCAGACTGTGATATAGTACGTTAATTTGTAAATAATATTAGGCTGCAGACTTTCCTGGTATTCTTACTAGACTTCAGGTTAGAAATGGAATAATGGAATAATAATGACGTGTCTTTGTCATTATCGACTATTTTCGCCATTGTTTATATGAGAAAGAAGCTCTAACTAATAGAATGGAAGGATTTCACCTTCTTTGTTAGACTTAGTGCGTAGTTTATTATGGTGGCTGGATGTGAAGATCCGTAAGAAAGAGGTAAGAGCCTGTACCCGAAGCAAGAAATAGGGAAAAATTATGGTTATTTGCATGATGGACGATTCTGCCGGATTATACCTATAATATCAAGTAAAGAGATTGAGAACAAGACTACTCAGTGACATCTGGGTTATAGTAGTACATCGACCTCCATGTTATGCAGCTACTTTCCATCGACAATTTTTTCAGCTGTTAGAAAATTTATTATATTTATTTTCCATTTTTTCTCACCAAACATTTGCAATAAGATGCTGAGGCAGTAATTAATTAATTTCTTTAATTTTTTGCGAGAAGCTACAGAACAGTCAAATCTTGGTGTTTCAACTAATTGCGGTGCTTCTTCATATCTTAGGTTAGTTTATATAGGTAGAAGAGGTAGGTAGCTGGAACAGCAGTGATATTGTTCTCGGATGGATTCATTGCGTACCCCATGAAGAAACCTGAATAAGAAAAAGAAAGACAAATTAATTAATGGCTGTATGTTGACTGTGCGATTTCTCTAAACCATCGCTACAAAAATTCAAATTTTTAGCCCGACAGGTCCATGGGACCCAGGGCATAGCTTCTCACAACCAACCGCGTTGTGCGTGTTATATTCTTTACACGAACGGAAGGAGCATATACAGTTTAATGCCGTATCCGACGGGCAATTTTCGTTTTGAGAAGCTTTTTCATGACAGTTTTACTCTCGGATGTTTGTCAGAGGTGGTTTTAGGTGTTGTCTTCAGCCATGGCGCCCACCTAAACCATCACTAGATTTGGGACTGTCAATGGCGGCTTTTATAATAATTTCCCCAGGTCTTTGAAATGATATTCACCGACGGCCTCCTCCGAGGACCTCCTTGTGGTCTAAGATTACGGGGCTTACGCCTTGTTACTCCAGTTCTAGTCTTATAGAATTAGATTTGTTGAACTCTCCTTCTATGTCTAGAAACGGTGCTAACGTGAATTCTTTGTGGCAGAGTGATCTTTCGACTACCACCTCAGGAAAGCTGTCTCAATCAATCGGCCATTTGTATAGACATTTTGGGCTGGGGACATATCTCTAGAACTTAGTTTAGAGCGAATTTGGAAATCGATTAGCCGTTCCAAACTAGAAACGAGGTGAGGCTTACCTGTATAATGTCCTTTGGGCTCGTGTGTGAAGGTTTACCTGCTTGGGTATGAAAATCGCCTTAACTCTTCTCCAAGTTTGAGGTTCATACATACCTAGGTACCTACATATGTATGTACATATGCGCAGTTAAGAGACTCACCGAACATGATTGCATACCTACGACAACTTACGTCCAATTCAGTTTCAGCTATTATCTACCCGAATTTTTGTCTTGTTTTGCTTAATTCGAAAATTGATAAGTTTTCTGTAAAAATGACGTGAATTTTCAGTCAAAACTCATGCACACGGAGTAATGCCTAGTTGGACAAGCAAAATTTTAGTTTATTGTAAAAATAACAAACAAAACTCCTTCAGCATAGTGAAATGAAACGATACATACCTACTATATATCGAATGGGAATCCTAAAAGCTCAGTCGAAGGAAAAACAAAACGTAAAGCATTTAGAAAATTCTGTAGCAGAATAGAACGTGTAAGTGGAAATGGATTTTCGACTTAAAATCTATTGTGGGTAATTGCCTACTTAGTAACTGATGGATGACTAACTACATAAATCTACATATTTCCTGCTTTCCTAATAGATTTTTAAAGTAGTAGGTACACAGTAATCTTACACATTTACTTAATTGCATCTCTTCATGAGGTCATATTATGAATGCAACTGATGATCGAATTCTTCACTCTGATTCTTGAATTTTGGGCCCTGAATCGTGACTGAAACAATGCCAACTTCAATAATTCTTGTCTGAATATTACCAATTTCAGCAATTCGAAAACCATTCCCTTCTTCCTTGCGCCCTTAGCAAATCCATTTTAAATATTTTCCAATACTATCATATTTAAATTAAGTACACTTATACATAAACACATGTATGCAGATACAATAACATTTTCACAATCTCAACTAAATTCGAACATGCGTAATGAATTCTACCTGCCAAGTAATCTAATTAATTGAAGCATTTTCCCCAAACATACAATATTTGATTACCATATCCCCATTTACTCCCACCATATGTACCCCCAAACAAATCGCAACGCACACACGTTCACTTTTGTACTTCTAGCTCAGCTCCACTTATAACAAAACCACATCGTTCCGCATGGAGAACCGAAAAAGATAAATTGCCAAAAATATCCAATAAAAATATCATCATAAACCAAAAGCGGAAAAACATAAACTCCAACATACTCTCCGAGTGTATGGGTATGCGTGCATCCCTGATAGTAGGCGTACAACCCCTGGTGGCACAGCAAGAGTACAGAAGAAAAAAAATCCGCCCGAGCAAGCAGCAATAGCAACTTGATGACGGTGTAGGTTTATAAATTCGATGGAGAGACCACTAATCTAAACGCAATCATCCATTAAATCACAATTTCCTTGCAATTCCGAACATTTCCCCATAAAATATCTGAGTACTGGCATGGCATACACCACCCGACAGACTTCCCCTAGTTGGAAAAATTTCTGAACTTTTGTCGACAAGCGGCAGTGCCAAATCGAAACTTGTGTGCCTTGTGCCTCTCGCCAGCCCTCGCCGCCTTTGGCATGGTCGCTTTGTCTATTCACAGAATGCCATTGATTTTTATTCCCATATCCGCATGTCGCGGATTTCCATTCATGCCCCCAAGCCTGTCTTCGCCGGAGCTAGAGGCAGTCAAGGAGGGATGTGAACGAGCGGGTACATGCTCCGTTTGCAGAATTTTTGGAAAAAGTCGCTAATACTTTATCCCAACGTTATTGCATGTCCCTACACATAGATCACATACGATATCCACTGCCAGCCAACTGGCGGGGTCTACTACGCGAAATTTAATTTTACCAGCAATCGTGGTGGTCTGTCGCTCCTGCCTTGCATGCGAAGACCTGGAATTCAGCACAGAAGCACTTATCTATCGCCTCCTTGTGCGCCAGCATAGGTGTTTGCTTGAACGTAATGTATGTGTGGACTGTCGTATGAGTATGTAGGACAATAATCCTACTCAGGGAGCAGACATTAAAAATACCAATCGTCATCCCCGGAGCTGTGGGTCGGGTAACCCCCAAGAACACACGCCAGTCATAAATTATAACCAGCCGACCCCTGTTGTCCTCCTATGCGCCCTATCCTTGTGTGATACCTCGGTGAAAAAGACCACCCCCCGCCCGCTAAAGGTGCGCATTGTGTTCCGGATTCAGTCGGAATAAAGGGCGAAGGCACTTTTAAACGTGAACCTATGTTTCCATAATGTTTTATTCCTGTGTTCTACTCAAATCCCAATCAATTTTCGTTATATCGCTCGATTTTTCTTTATCGTTGTCGTCGATTTTTTGCTGGCAATTCACGTTCGATATTTCGAAATGAAACTCTAACAGCGATTCGCCGCTGTACTGGCGCAAAAATTAAGGGTGGATGGGGTGTGGGATAAGGTAGATTCCAGCCGTTCATCTTTCCACTCGCGAACATCTTTTTGTGTCCTTTTTTCGCTTTGCATCGCATGGAGTTCGCTTGTACATGTTTTCTGCGCATCCTTACTTCCATTTTGTCTCCGCAAATAACGTTGTGCAGCAGTTGTGGTTGTTCCAACAGTAGGTATCTAGTTCGATGTGGAAGGTATGTATCTGAAGTTTTAGTAAAGCGATTTTTCCCGCATTGTTTTTGTTTCCCCCATTTCTGGTGTCTGTTTTTTTCTTTCCTTTTTTTTTTTGTGGTGGGGATGGAAATGGTAGTTTGAGATTTCATCACGTCAGCAGTTTGTGCAAGCCCACTCCCGGAGAGCACTGGTACATCATTTAACCAGCATTTCCACTCGGGCTTCCTCTTCCCCCCTCAAAAACTGTTCTTGAGCAAATCGAAATCTTCGTATACAGTTGTTTTACCTTTCACTTGTCGTAGTCGTTGTGTAGGGTTGTAATGTTTTTTTCTATTCTTATCGCATGAAACAGAGATTGTCAACCTTTCGCGCAATGTTACCGATTTAAGAATTTGCTCCATTATTACGTACATATGTATGTAAGTAGTATACTTATATACATTAAATTTTCTTACACTTGGATTACCTCCTAAAAGACAATAGAAAATTTCATTAAAAACACTTATATACATATGTATGTAGTGTTGTTCTATATAATCGAAAATTATATTAGCTTCAGTTTATTTGGTTAAAAGAAGTTTCTAGTAGATATATTGAAAAACAACGTAATTTTCTTTGAATTTGAAGGATTTAAGTAAAGTTATGGCTATGACCTCAGGTTCCAAAACGCTTGTAAGTATAATTTGTAACCAACTACGTCAAAGTTAAAGAACTGTGTCGTATACAATAGTAGAATATTTGGCAGCACCGAATATACAGAATGATCGTTGATCGTTAAAAAAAAAACATTTTTCTTCGTCCAACTGGACTTTCTTTGTGAATATAAGTTTCTGAACTTTCCTAGCATTTTAAACAAGAAGTACTTCAGTCTTCTTCTGCGGTACTATGATAGCTGGAAGTTGAAGTAGACCCTCATTAATTGGTGTTTGGAAACTTGGATCATGGTAATACTCATCTTAAAAATCTGCCTCACTTCAAGAATGCGTAAGATGTTAGTTGTTCCGTAGCACTTTGACAAAAACTTTAATGCCCTCTCTTGAATCTGCTTTTCGATGTCCGTTTGCGCCCCAAACTAATATGCCATACTGCAATCTGGACATAGTACACTTGCCTATGTAGTGATCACTTTAATTTGTTTTGCAGATCGTTGATGTAAGCCTCCTAAAGGAAATGACAGTCAATAGCAATGCCTAGATACTTGTATACATACATACATATATCAACCATCTGCTAAATATCCTCACAACTGGACACATGCGCACATCTGCAGCTCTTTAGCAAAACTTATGACACTGGATAATTTGGGCTCCAGAGGTGCATTAGTTTTGTTTTTGTGCCATTGATAACTAACCCATTGTCGTGGAACCATTTTCCAGCTTCGTCGAATTCGGCTTTATCATCCTTGCTGCTTCATCTAGATAGTGATGACGCACAACAATTGCCGCGTCATCAGCGTAGGCGAACGGGAAATTTTTTTTTAAACATTTCAGCAATTCGTTAGTGTGCAAGATGAAAAGCAAAGGGCCCAGCGTGCTACCTTGTGGAATTCCATACTGGAATCTATAAGCCCTGCTGCAACAATCTTTGACTTTTACCCAAAATGTCCTTTCTGCTAAATAATTTTCCTAATTTCAACTCTTTGGGCTGCATCGATAAGTTTGTTGTGGTCGAGGGTATCAAATGCTTTGGTGAAGTCCAAAAATAGGACTAGGGTTTGATGACGTTTGCTGAGGCTGGTGTTGATGACATTCACAAGAATCTGGTTAGTACTTCTGCCCTTTTGGAAACCATAATGGCGCTTGCTTATTAGATTGTGTTTGTGGATGAAGTCCCATATTCGATTTGAAACGATCTGTTCTACAATTTTCTTGATAGCTGGCAAGATCGGACGATAGTTTTCCGACTATTTTCTTCTACCCTTGTGTATCGTTCTGAGTAACTGAGTAAGCATTCATCTGATTTACTTTACTCATCATTATAGTAAGTTGCAAATGAGTATCAGTCTCCTCATAAGGATGGTCGTAGACCCCGTAAAGCTTGTTATCAGAAATGTCACTTTCTACTATAGCCAAAAACGTTTGAAAATTTAAAAGTTATGCCCTATACTCTTGAGTTTATGTCAGTATACCTATTTATGCAGGATTATGATTCAAAGCACTCAGCTAAATATTATTTTCCAGCATGGGGACTTAAAGATAGACCCCTCCAAGATGTTCAATTCAATTATCGCAGTAATATATGTAGCTTATGTCGAAATGTTATTGTTTCAATCCATCTGTCAGATTATAAAAGTTCGTTTGTCGTTACTTCAAGTTCGACAGAGAGCCACTGGAAGACGATTCTCGCAGTACATGCCCTGTCAAGGTGACTGGTAATAAAATCGTCAAAAATGTGGAATATCTTCTGGTGGATGTTGAATATCTTCTGGCTTGACGAAAAAATAAAACTGCAAGTTGCATGAAAAATTTTCTAAGGTTGGACAAGGTCAGTTGCTGTTGGGTGCCCAGGATACTGACAACCAAAAATAACGCTAAGAACTGATGGCTGCGCATGAATTTATTTTGCCCATATTTTTTTCTTTCAAAGTGTACAGCACATTGCGGAGAACAACACGGCACGTCACTGAACACAGTAATCATTGAGCGCCAAGAAAGTAGTCGCAAAGACAGTAAAATAGAGCTTGAAGTGCGAAACTACAACTCTCGCACTTTCTGTTCTAAAATTCTTTAAACTATATTTTAGTTAGCTGCCGCATCTAAAACCGAAAATATCCTGCTATTAGAATCGGTAATGTAGCAGTGAATATTCTGGATTCAGATACAAGAACTTGTGAGCTTGTATCCGAAGAGGCTTACAGTGATGTGATGAAGCCATCTGGTATGTTCAATCTCCATTTCAATTGACAAGTAACTGACCGAAGTGCTGTTGCTGAAAGTCTGTCTCGGAAGCTCATAGACCTGGGTAAAGCGCGTGATTTAGCTGCGTCCAGCGACTAAGGACAATTCTCTAGCCAAGTTGCTAACAAGTCCAATTGGAAACTTCACTGTATCAGAAAGTCCCATGGATCTAATATTTCTAGTTATAAAATATTTAACTAGTTTTTTTTTCCAATTTTTGGCCAACATTTTTATATTCACCTTGCAACTATGTATGAATGTGCATAAATATGTACATATGTATGTATGTCAAGAAAATATTTACGCGGAACTCTGGTTGTGTACCCCTGTCGTTACTTGAACCTCAGCATGTTACCCCAACCAACTATATGTAGTTGCTGTGTTTGCTGTATCATTTTTAGTATACTTCATTGGGATAACGAATTGATAGCTGTGTAGCTGTTTGCCTCAACTTGCTTTGCACGATGATCCTTGCCACAATCGATACTTTGCCGTTCAGCGGATACTGCTGTGTCAGACTGAGATTGCCTGAACGACGAACGACCACCCCTTATCCTTCCCCCATCGGTACCTTTCCACAAACCGGTTTCTGGTTTGTTCAATCAATATACGTGCTGAATTCTTAAACAGGCAGGATGAGTGGCATTTGTGTGTTATTTTAGCTTTCAACTTGTTCTGTAGGATATAAAACAATAATGTTGTAGGTGTATACAAACCATGCACAGGCACACAAACAAACGTTTTCTTACAGCACTGCGTGGAGGGGGGAAAGTGCCTTTTAATGAAATCTATCGAAGTATATTTCAAGAAACTAGATGACAAGAAAAAAGACCAGGCATCCCCAAGGATGTGGTCCAATGCCCTTTGGCCGAAGGGCTGGCATGTGGTAAGGCATTTTGTTTGCCTTCCCCAACCCCCTGAAGGACTAGTTTTTTCACTGGGCGCATATTGCAAACGAAATTGCGAAAAACTAGCTGCGGTCGTTGGAAAAAAAATATGATGCTGCGGATGGAAATGATGCGGTTCGCTAATAGAGGCGCAAAACTTTTTTCGTTAAAACTTTTATATTAAACTTTCGCGGCATCGCAGCCGAAATGAATTAGCTTTCTAATCCTCGGGCCTGAGTTAATTTGTAATTAAATGGCAGCAGGCCTGCGGAGCCATATGTTGCATATGGCACGGCACATCTCTTGGTTGACAGCTACTTTGACTCTCAATTCCTATTACCCTTACATGGCGCACTTGACAGCATTAGAAGATCATCACCCAGTCCACGGTAAGACAAAGTAATTTTGGTGGATGATTTGATGTCAAACTGATGATGAGGGTGACACGAGTGGAGAGTATGTCATTCCTATTACACCGTTCGACACTTCGAAACGCAGATGAATTGTTCATGAGTCCTGTCTCACTTTCGGCGAGACAATTTCACCCTGCCAGCAATGGTTCCCGCATTTCAAAGATGCTCCCTGGTTGTGTGCATGTGCGTTTCTATTTCAATTTAGTGCCAACACTTTTTGGCGATTGTCATTCGCATTGACAGGTCCATTGGCGCGCTAGGCGAGCAGTTGGTCTCAGTTTTCAAGGAGTTTATATCGAAATCATTTATTTTGTACAGAGGATTAAGGGATTATGTGAGGACGTAGATCTGTGTTAAATGCTGGGGTGATGCTTAGACAATGTTTTCGGGTCAGGTTGTACAAATTCGGAACATGTTTTGGATAAAGCCATTTTGACGATGATAGTTGAATGAGGACGACACCGTATGAGATTTAAATTAGTTAAGTGGATCGAGGTAATGGGAATAAAGAGTACCGTTTCGGGTTTGGGTGTGTCATTTTTCAGTTGTAAATGGGATTTATTTTTTGTTGTGAGGGGTGTTTTGTAATTGAAAACACGTATTCAACTGACGGTGAACAGATGATGGTGATAGGCTTTGTTTCGGTTGGACATTTGTTATTTCTTAAATTTTTTCGAATTAAGGAGTTACGAGTTCATGTTGGGCATGTTATAAATCTGCGAATCAATTAAACTGGTCAATGCTCTACATATGTAAATACTTTTTCTATTTCAGAACATAATTGTGGCTTAGCACTTTCACTACGGCGTAGATTAATGAGGCGTGTATTTGTATATAGTATGTACATATATATCCACGTATATGTACATACATACTTATGTCCCTACTTATAAACTGGCTAGGTACTAACAAATTGTCCTTTTTTTCTTTAATAACACTTTTACAGATACTTATGGACAAATGATAAATATTGGGTAAATGAGGGAAATGTAAACGTCGTTTTGAAATACATACATATGTACATAGTACATACATATGTATGTATATATGTATTTCCAATCTGTTTAGTGTCCTGGCTATTGCAGACGCGTTAATAAGGAAATCCAATTCATAGCGGAGCAACGAAGTTACGTGAATGGCTAAACCCTGCAAAGAAGAGAAGGAAATCCTTTTTTCCCGCAAATAAGTTCACCTAAGCACGGTTTGATTCGCGAACAATTTTAATTGGTTATAAATTTGTTAATATGAAGTTAAAAATACGATATAAAAATTTATCTTTTTTTATAGACTTTTGAAAGTTTGTCTTATTTCACTTGTCCTTATTTCACTTAGGCCCTCCACAGATTCCTTTGTATTCCCCCTTAATGAAAATCGATTGAGTGTACTAGATAATGGTATGGAATAGTTGTATTGTGAGTAGAATAAACTCTTTTATACAGAGTGTCAGGAGAGCGTTTCGTTTCTATCTGAAATACGTTAGGTCAGGACACGTTGATGTTTTCTCGTCCTCTCGTGCTGTTTGTGGCGAATCATTGGTTGTTGAGTTTGATGTCCCTAATATGAGTCTTAAGGATTTAAGCACATCTTATAAGGAGACATACATATGTACGTATGTATAAACAAAAAAAAATACAACGATTTGGCACGATATGTAGATCCATATGACATTCATATTGTGGGTGTTATATTCTTTCCGCGAATGAAATGGATTTTTGAGACGCTTTTTTTACGTTTATAAACTCGGATATTTGTCTGGCGCTTTCGAGAGGTGAGAAAATCGATCGTATTATCTGGGAATCGAACCTCGTACCTCCCGCTCAGTAGTCCGACGCACTAATCACTGAGCCACGGCGCCACCAGCGACCTTTTATTTGTCTAATGAATATAGCATGCATAACACGAATGATTGTAAGAAGCTTGGCCCTGAGTCTGGTACAGACCGTGGTTGCCACTTGGGAAAAAAATATTGCGAAAAGTTACCAAATGAAGTAAAAAATTCATCATTCTAAAGGCGAAAACGTTGATAAAGTACTAATATATGTACTTATTATATAATTTAATTTTAGTTTTTTTCAGGTTTACGAGCTTAATATAAATAAAGAGCGACAATCAGAGAGAGAAGCATCAAATAGTTCTTCAATGTCTTGGATCTAGTATCTTCGTAGAGCTCTATTCCTCAGATAACAGAGGTTTGAAGAGTGAGAAAGGAAATGGGGAGTATCCTCGTGGGCCTCTTCGTCACCGCACCCTCTGCACAGATCTTCATCATTCAGTTTTAATTTCATTGTTTGATTTCTTAGTTGGTTGTGACCAGAGAGTACGCCTATCAGTAAGGACAGAGAAGCTTTTCGGTTCTACGTTTATCGTACCTTGCCCTTAATTTACAAGGTGGAAAGTCGTTCCCATCTGGTGTTTGCTTTTTTGTTGTTCGACTATGCCTTTAAGGTATCAGAGTGGAATAAAGACTCATTTATCAGCTTGATCAGGTTCGAGCGCGGAACACGGCGTTCACTTTCACTTGTATGCTAAATTATTCAGGATTGAGGTAAAAAGGGCGTAGCATTTCGGATATTTGAGGGCACTTACTTACTTACTTAGGTGACGCCATAGTTCGGGGTGAAGCTGGGCCTCCGCATATGAAGGCACTGATAAATTTCATGACATGGATGTTATCTGCGTTATTTCAATTAAAAATGTTTTTTTTTCAAAAACAACCTGGTGCTCCATCTAATAGATTCAAACTAACCACAATATGAAATATTATCGAATTCGTTAGAACTGATTTCGAGAAAAGCGATTCCTATTCAAGTTATGCTCAAGTTATGGCCCTACTAACTTTCGTTTTGCAAATACGTCCAACCGTTTGGGGTAAAGTCAAAATCGCAAACAGACAGTATTAGCGAATTCACTTTTTTAAACTTCTCCATCATAGTAATATCAAGTTTGACATTGTTTAGTTGTTAAGGAAAGTAAGCATTGAGTAATTTTTGGAATACCTAAAACATACATGTTTGAGTGCTTCAGTGCATTTACTGAAATACCTACTTATTTAGCCATCCTATATAAGGTGATTTCGTTCGTATGCAATTAATTAGGCATAATTCAAAATAATGAAATTCATTCAATTCTAGACTGGCGTTCTTTAATCTGTTCTTGTTCGAAAAAGTTACCAAATTGAGATAAAAATTACAAAATTACCAAAACTTGCGAAAGCGAAAAAAAATTACCAAATTTGGTAAAAAGTTACGAAAGTGGCAACCGTGGTACAGACCTGTCGTATCAAATATTGGTATTTTTTTTATTTTAGTTTTTTTTTTTTATAACTTGCACTTCAAGTCAGCTTAACACATTCTTACTGATACGCAGGAAAAAAGTCGCCATGTATAGAAAAAGTAATAGAGGACGAAAAACAAGAGTCCAGTCAATGTATGCGTTGCGTACTCGGCCTCAAAATCAGCCTATAAATCAACTGGACAGCATACAAGATGAGCAGTTCTGGAAAATGTAGCGAAACTTCGAAGGATAATCCCTGGAAACAAAATATTTGGACCCCGGCCGTACCAGACAAACTGAAAGAATGCATAATTTTTATGCGTATGAGTACTTGTAATCGGGAAGGCAACTCTGTTTGTACGAGAATTTCTGTAACCGTTTTCGTTGAAAAACAGGGGCCGAATTACAGCATTGGGATGATGGCACTCTAAATTTCACGTAACGAATGAAAATAAAATTATTCCAGAAAAATTCTACTTACTTACTTTACTTAAAGGGCTCCCGAACCGCGAAGAGTCTCTGCCTGAGACACGAAAGCCTTCCGCTCTCTTCGCGGTAGCTTCATGCTTAAAAAGGAAGTTCGGCCTTCTTTGTCTCGAACCTAGGGGCTGTGATTCAACGAACCTCTTTGCTGGAGCATTATTGTATTCGATGTGTCCTCGATGTGGCCGAGCCAGTCTAGTCGAAGTGTTTTGAGTTTTTGGACTATGTATATTTACATCTTGGTACAGCTTATAGAGTTTGCTGTTGTATCTTCTCCTTCATTCGCCCTAGTATAATACGGTAGTACTTCTTTCCTGTTAATCGTTCAGAACTTGGCTCCATATAGCAGAACTGACAAGATCAAAGTTTTGTGGAGCATGCATTTCGTCTTCCGACTTAGGAGATTTAAACCCATTTGTTTCGCAAAACCGAAATAAGTCTTCGTCGAATCTATACTAAGGTGTCATTCGTGCAGTTGATATTTACGCCGAGGTAGGTAAACTCCTTAACCACTTCGAAGTTGTTGTTGTCAACAGTGACGTAGGCGATATAAAGATTGTTTGTTGACAACATGTACTTGGTTTTGTCTTCATTCACTTCAAGACTAACTCGTTTCGTCTGTTCTTCAATTGCCGTAATGCCAAAAGCTACATACATAGGTGTAAGCATACGCGAAATAAAACATAAATAATATTTTTATTGCAGATTTACTAAAAGATTTAGAGTTAATAACGATGCAATCAACCACATTTTGCAAATATGTATGTAACCATATTGTATGTATGTATGTCAATAGCCTTATCCGCTGCATTCCCGTCAGCTGCTGTCACAATTGTAACGATGTTGCCTTTCCTCGTCGGCAATTCGGCAAAACATTCATTGCGCAATCGTGGGGTTTGGCTATAAAACCGGCCAGAATATTTTTTTCCAACAAATTAATTTTGTTAAGATTGAACCTTAAATAACCAGACATTGTATTACTAAATTCCTTTAAAAAATAATTGGAAACTAAAATACAAAATGTTGTTATGCTCGACGACTCGACAGCACAATAGTGTTCGAATGAAATTACGTGCGATAACGTGTGCTGTCACCTCAATATTCGATAGTTCCTCGTACTCGTTATGAGCAAAACTTTTAAATAAAAAAAAACTCTCAAATAAAAAAAAGCTACATATAAAAAAACTAGGACACCTCATTTTGAATGACAGTGTTAGTTTTAAGAATATCAATAAAAGTTCTAAATAAAAGGGTACTTTGACAGAAAACAAAAGACATCATTATGGCTTACATAATTTACTGACATTAAATTTTCGTAAAACTTCTTATGAATCCCTTATTGATTTGCAAACAATACCAGGAACAGCGCTTTAACATCTGTCCCCAGGAACTGACGTAATTAATTTCTTACGACGACTCATAAACATCCGTCACGTCGTCGAATAACAATAGAGTAACTACATCTTAGAACGCAGACCGGCCTGCGTTGGGGGAAGGCAATGTCGAAGTTATTAATTATGATCCTACTCCGACGCAAAAACTCGAACGAACCGATATTATTAATCGAAGGAATTTATCCAACTCATAAGCTCACTAAATCAGTTGACTACGACGTCAAGGGGATATGTCACATTCCTTGTCAAATAAACAAAAGGACGAGAATCTATTTATCGGTCGATGCAATATTTTCTCCCGCTTCAGGATAATAAGCAGTTTACCCTGTATGCTGAACATCCAGAGGGTGGACATTAACCACCATCAAACCGGCAAACGATGACACATCCTAGAGGGGAGTCGTGGTTAATTGCTTTTATGTTACCAATTTCCGGCACTTGGTCAGTTAAGGACCAGCCCTGTGGAAAACCAGAAAATGAGCATTTAATAAACTTACTTAAAGTAAACTATTTGTTTGGATGTGAATTACTTTTGTTGATAGGAATAGTTTACCATTGCAAGAATGAGAAACTGGACTGTACGACTAACAGTTGTAGTTTGGAAAGAACACTTTGTTGATACTCGTAAATTATAAAGCGTGTTTTTTGATTACAGTTATGCCAGATTTGGCTGTTTTTTTTCTTTTCCAGAATGTGTAGTTAATTTTTACCAAAGCCGCTGTCATCATTAGATATGTACGTAAAGAGTGGGCCCCATCTGTATGTTATTTTGACACTGACAGCTCTTTCGCGCTCAAAAAATTGACAGAAACTGAATATTATATTTTCGCGGTGCAAAATGGATCGATTTACGCTTGAACAACGTTGGGAAATATTGCAAAGTTACTTCCAAAAAATTTTGAACAGACATTTCGGTCGAAATAATGCACCAATCGAACTGGTGTACGCAAATTTGTGCGTACACCATTCCCGTGTTCTTCTTGTGCCCTGAACGGAGAATATTTCAGTTGTTTGCCGCCACTGTTTTTTTAGAGTGGCGGCGTTAGTGGCCCATTTTTCTTTCAAGACGACAATGGAAGAAACGTTACAGTCAATGGAAAGCGCTATCGAGGCATGATACGGTTATCATTTTTCATTTTTCATTTTTTATGGTCAGGATTTGAACTTGGGCGAGCTATGGTTCCAGCAGGATGGGGCCACGTCCCACAGAAGCCGTCCAACAATCGATTTATTCCACACTAAGTTCAATAATCGTGTCATCACCATCAGTCGTTTTGGTGAAGTTGCCTGGCCGGCACGAAGTTTCGATTTGACGCCGTTGGATATTTTTTTGTGCAATGCCACTAAAGACCGATGCGCGAACAATCTAGAGACGATTCAGGCAGTCAAGAACAACCATCGAAAATATTTTGAAATATTGGGTTGACAGGATGGCCTACAAGAAAAGCAAAGCTGTTTTCAAGAAAAGGACAATCAACGCCAAGAGGGCCTCCTCGAGCAAGTTCTGCAGTGTTCTATTACACTTGGTCTTTTAGTGGGCTCTATTGTCCACTAAAAGACGCAACTAGACTCCGGAAAATTCTTTCAAATGTACCCACCGTTCCAGGCTTCACCAAAAAAAAACCAGAGGGATCCTGGACAGAATCATGCTACGAGACTCTAGAACTCCTCTTTAGGACACATTTTCTAGGGTTCAAAATCCTAACGGTTAACACTCAAAAAAACTCTTTTGACAGAACAGCCAACAGAATCCTCCTCCTTGGCAACCAAATTGTAGACGAAAATAAAATCAACTGGGCAATTGACTCCTTCGCCACCTTCAATGTATCCGGCCCTGACGATAGTTTCCCCATCAGGCTACAAAGCATTTTATCAGTCCGTGGTTAGCGAATATTTTACGTACATATGTGTCTTAATTGCTTATATATTACTTGTGACTGGTCCTAGAGATATGTATATCCTCAGCCCAACACGCCTATACCAAATTCCGACCTGTTGAGACAGCCCTGTATGAGGTAGTAACAAGGATCGAAAGTTCACTTGTCGTGAAAGGAATCTTAAAGAATTTGGAAAGAAGTGGGGTTAAAATTGTCGCATATGCGGATATGCTCATACCCACCATCACCGAAATACTTCAATCCGCCCTCAATACCCTACATAAATGGGCGGAAAGATGCGAATTAACCCTAACCCCTTGAAAACTGAGGTGGTCCTCTTCACTAACAAGAAATCCCACATAGGCCAGCGTGTTTTATTTCAATTTAAAAGCACCCTTTATAAGCAAACACACCTCATAATGCTAAATTTCGATGCGAAATTACTAATAAAGTACACACAGATAGAATTGGCAGAGACTGGCAAAGAAATGTAATAATTTACTGCTAGATTCAGATTTTAAATGATCTAAGCAAATAGTCAGTCATAGGTTGCAAGAACAGGACCACCAGTATGGCTTTAGAAAATCGCGTTCTACCATCGATCCCATAAAAGAGGTAGTAGATACAGATGCTGAAGCGATACTGGGAAAAAGATGACGAGGGGGCACAAAGAAATACTGCGCAGTTGTAACGCTCGACGTGTTTAATTCTGCGAACTGGTCCTGCATTAGGAGATCTCTGACCAGAATGGATACACCACATTACCTCGTGAAGATAATCCTTAGCTACTTCACTAATAGGAAGCTGGGCTTTAAATACTACAATGTTTCCGCGGGAGTCCCCCAAGGGTCTGTCCTTGGACCCCTCCTGTGGAACATAATGTATGACGGAGTTCTGCGATTAACGCTGCCACAAGGAGTTAAGGTTATCGGCTTTGCTGACGATATCGCTGTAGTTACCATAGCTAATCACATCCACGAGGTAGAGTTCGCCACGGATGAAGCGATCGCCAGGATCAAAAATTGGCTAGAGGCTGCCGAGCTAGAACTAGCTGACCACAAGACGGAGGCTGTCTTAATAACCAGCCGAAAGATTGTGGAATACGCAAACTTCCGGGTTGGGAGCCAATCAATTAGGTCTAAAGAGGCTTTAAAATACTTGGGTGTAATGCTCGACAATCGGCTTAACTTTAAAACCCACGAGTACTGCAGTAACAAGGCGTCAAAGATGCAAGCAGCGCTTTCCGGGATGCTTCCAAACATCGGCGGACCTGGATACGCGAGGAGGATTCTTCTTTCCAGAGTGGTAAGCTCAATACTTCTGTACGCTGCTCCGGTGTGGGCGGGAGCTCTTACAACAAAAGTGACAAAAAGAAAGCTCTCGTCTGCATACAGGCTCTGCGCAATAAGAACAATATGCGGTTTCCGGACAATTTCGGACGAAGCAGCCTGTGTTATAGCGGGTATGGTCCCTATCGACATCCTCGCCAACGAAATGCAAAGGGTTTACCTTAGGCGAAACACGAACCGACAAGAGACCGGCGTTACCAGGAGAGTAAAAGCAGAAGAAAGACAACATCTGTAGCACTGTGGCAGGCCAGGTGGAATAGCATGGAAAAAGGCAGATTGACCCACAAGCCGATTCCCACAAACGAGGTTTGGACAAAAAGAGCACACGGGGATTGTAACTACCACCTTACGCAATTCCTGTCCGGTCACGGCGGCTATCGGAAATATCTTCACAGATTTGGACACGATAGCTTGCCCTTCTGCACAGAATGTCCAAAGGAAGAGGAAGACGCGGAGCACACAATGTTCCATTGTAGACGCTTCACAGAGGCAGGAATGAACCTACCAATCCCGGAGCTTCTAGTAAGCCGTATGTTAAGCTCAGAGGATTACTGATCGGAGATCTGCTCTTTCATAACGAGCGTGTAAAACGAGCTAAGAAGACTCGAACGAATAAGAAGAGCCACAACGGCAAACCAGAGCACATAGCATAAGTTGCTAACCAGCCCCGCGAAGTAATACCTACCGGCAGTCCCGCGGGGAGAGTGGTAGAAGAGTGCTAGGTGTGGATTAGTACGTAGGCGCATTCCTGGCATCGAGCAATTCGGGTCTGTGAATCGTGCATGTTGGTAGCCCGGGCTATTAGTATCTTTAGAAGATTACCACATCCATTGGCGCAACCATAAAAAAAAAAGGTTGCAAAAACAGGAGTCTTATACTTGTCAAGTCATAGTTAAGAATGCCTATGGAAGGAGATTTGAGCAGATTTGGTATACTTTAATGTCGCGAATACAGGATATTGCATATGTAGGTATAGTTATTGCTCAAATGCCCTAAAGTAGGTACCTACTAACTTCAAGGAAGCTTACATCAACAACAACGGACTCTCAAAGTTTGATGAAATAGTTTACCCAATTAATCCCTCTGTAATAAGTGTTTTCGAATAAAATGAATACTTGTTCTTCAATTCAAAAAGTGTCCCACATCCTGACTTGTGTTATCAACAAAGGTAAAATATTGATATAACCTATGTACATATATATGTAGCTTAAGAAACAGAAGATAATCAGAATACAATTCTACACGGCCATAATGTCTAAGCTTATGAAACATCAGAAAGTGGTCTAGTAAATCACAGAATATTTGAAAGATTGGAGAGTGGTAGAAGAGTGCTAGGTGTGAATTAGTACGTAGGCGCATTCCTGGCATCGAGCAATTCGGGTCTATGAATCGTGCATGTTGGTAGCCCGGGCTATTAGTATCTTTAGAAGACTACCACATCCATTGGCGCAACCATAAAAAAAAAATGTTGCAAGAACAGGAGTCTTATACTAGTCAAGTCATAGTTAAGAATGCCTATGGAAGGAGATTTGAGCAGATTTGGTATACTTTAATGTCGCGAATACAGGATATTGCATATGTAGGTATAGTTATTGCTCAAATGCCCTAAAGTAGGTACCTACTAACTTCAAGGAAGCTTACATCAACAACAACGGACAAAGTTTGATGAAATAGTTTACCCAATTAATCCCTCTGTAATAAGTGTTTTCGAATAAAATGAATACTTGTTCTTCAATTCAAAAAGTGTCCCACATCCTGACTTGTGTTATCAACAGAGGTAAAATATTGATATAACCTATGTACATATATATGTAGCTTAAGAAACAGAAGATAATCAGAATACAATTCTACACGGCCATAATGTCTAAGCTTATGAAACATCAGAAAGTGGTCTAGTAAATCACAGAATATTTGAAAGATTGCCCATCTCAATGAATTTTGAGACAATTTCTAGACAATTTTTAGAAATGTGAAGGGAGAACATGAACAAAATTTTGCAAACTTATTAGTGTTGTCTAGGATTCGAACACTAACCTAACACTAACCTTCAGCTCAGTAGCCCGACACACTAACCACTAAGCCATGGCGGCGGCGCCCACGGTATACATATGTATGTATGTATGTATGCACCTAAGTTCAATATTTGGGGGCCTCCTTCAATCAAAATCTTAAACAATTTCCCATTTCTTTTTTTACTTAAGTAGATACAAATGTTCATGTACATACATACATATGTACATACCGTTTGATGCGACTGGCAAAATAGTTTAATGAGTAAGTTAGTTGGTAGGTAGGTACAAGTCATTATTGATCGTGTTGTGCAGTACGTATGTATATTCTAGTAGTAGCAGGTAACTATGTAGGTGTGTGTACATGTAAATGCACAACAAGTGAAGTAAGTAGATGCACGAACATTATTCAACCTAAGCACATCTAAATTTGAGCCATTTGACAATTTTACTTGAGTACTTCAAATAATCATTATAACATCTTCTTCGTATATTTTTCACTTAAATTTTGACCTTAAATAGGTAAATTTGTCCCCTAAGTTCAATTCTCACATCCCGAAAAAAATAATCGATTATTTCAGTTTGAGAAGCTGTGGCACGCCACGACAGTGCACCAACCGTCGGCACAAAAAAAAAAAACAAAAAGAAAAAAAGAAAACGAAAGAGTACTCAGCATTTTCGCAAAGAAATAAACCCACACAAGCACACCAAGAAAAACAAACCAAAGAAATATAAAACCACTTTCTGGAGGGGAAAAAAGATAACCGATTCGCGTAGAAGTAAACCACGCCTAAGTACCAAATGCAGGCTACACACACAACCATATCAACACCGAAGGGGAACTGCGAATCGGTTCACTTTTCTATACCTACATCGAATCTCACACAGAGTGGAAAACTCCGCCCCGATGCACCGCAAAAGAATCTAAGGCAAAGGAAAACCCCAAAAGAAATGAACAACTCGTCGAGTTCGTGTCCTCCATTCACTGTGTTCACTGGATGCATTGGCATGGGGTACGTGTGTTTCGCACAGAAACAGAATAGGTATTACGAGAGAATGCTTGCTACCCCTTTTGCTTTTTGTTTTATATTATATGGTTTAAAAAAAAAAAAACAAAAGAACAGAGTCCAATTGATTGTTCGTTTCTTCTTCGTAGTACCGTTCTTATTAGAGCGGCGGGGTTGTTCATCGTTTTGTCTCACATGGCATTTGATCGTGTTTGTGCAGCCGAATGTTTTATGTGTGTGCTCCTTTGTGCAGTGAAAATTAACAATAAATGTAATGGCAGCAATAGTTGTAATTAATAATAACAGTGGCTTCGGTGTTGTTTCTTCCACCCCCTTAACCAACGACATCAGTAAATGGGACTGAGATGTGATACTTGATGATTTTACATTTTCTACTTATGCCCGGGGGGGTTAATAGAATTTGTTCAAAGAAAAACATGATTTGACTTCAAAGAAATGTACAAGTTTTATGCTGTGTTAGTTGTCCATTTCTTAGTTTTTTTTTTTTTGTGAAATCGTATTGAACTTAAAAAACTTGAAGCGATAGAGAAATAGACTAGGTGTATGGGAATTGTTCCCTAAGTGACTGAAGAATAATATTAAGTACATAGCTGTAGATTGCAGGTGGTTTATAAAGACGTTTTAATATGTACTTAGATAGATAGATACCCACGGTTTATTTTTCAAATTTAAGCGCCTATGTTCAGTGCTTTCTGCTTTGGATTAAGATCGGGTAGTTACATGAGAATCTGAACTTTTGTTCATAGTACTTTCTCTCTAGAACGTCTGATAAATGCTTGAAAGTAGGTAGGCGGTTACCAGCAATTGTCATGAACTGTCACTGTCAATTTTAACTTTTGGATACATCTTAAAACTGTAGGTCAGCGTTGCCACTTTACTGCAATAGTGATTAAAGATTTTTAAGATTACGTTTTGTTAAGTTTTATGTATCTTATGTATCTTCATAAAAAATCTACTGCGGAAGGATCCAATCTACTGCATTTTTTTTTAATGATCTACTGCGATCCTCTTTTCTTGAAGTGGCAACGCTGTATTATCTATTCTGTTAAAATAAGTAGGTATAACAGGTTGCTTATTGCGCCACCAATGTCTATATTTATTGGAGACTAACACGCTTTTGAACAGAAACAACAGATTTCAAATTTTAGCAGCTCAACTTAGCAACTCATCGACCAGAGAACGGAGCTCTGTACATTTTTCCTATAAAAAAATACATTGATTTGGTCATCAGCAAAAATTAGGAGGGCAAATGGAAGAGAAGATTTCTCAATAAGTTGTGTCGAAATGTGGATGTACTCCAAAACACATTGGCTACACTTGATCGGCCCAATTGAGCGAATGGACAATAATGCTCCATCAAATAGTATCCTTCAATCACAGGCCCAAAGGATCGAAGTTCGTTCTTAAGATCAATTACAGAAATTTCTTTGTGTAGCTGTCACATTTGAATGATTATGTATTTAGATAAAATGTTTTAATACTTTCAACACGATTTTGAGGGGTTAAGTTCTCCGATTTGTTGAAATTGTTATCGATTGGTTTTTACGACTGTCAATGTCAAATGCGAGCTGTCAAATGTCAATGTTTTTTTTTTTTGTCAAGTTGTTTTTGACTTTTGTTAACTACGTTACCTATGTACTATAAGCCCTCAGAATCCACTGTGATATGAACACTCAAGCCAAATTGACTGTCAACTGAATTTCATTTGGACTTAAGGCTGTGTTCATGACGCTATGAAACTCTCTGCTCGCGATCAATTACATTCATGCGTACATATTGAGGAGTTTATGGCGCAGCGATTTAGTGAAAAGCGAATTGAGCGACTACAATTCAAAATATTTTGAATCAGTTTAGCATATTGCTCGTACAATATGTTTTATTGAACTTGTGCGTGAAACTCAATGTTTGTTGGAAATTGTTGGAGCAACCCTAATGATGGAATTCTCCATGACGTCTGCTTTCTGTATTAATTGGAAGCACTTCTTTATTTTAAGGTTTTCAATATTTTTACGGGGTAAATAACTGATTTCAAATAACGCCTTTTTTCCACATGGATGTTGTTCACTTAACCAGTTCCAAAACCGAAAAGCCCGAAAAGCCATCGCATCGAGCGAATACGGTTAGCCATAAACTCAGCCCAAACCTATAAATAAGATAATTATTAGATGCGTGAACATTTTCAGACTCAAAATGTTAATCAAACTTGACGTTATTAAAGGGTGGGCCATCTGTTGGTTTCTTTTTGAATCATATGTTATTTTGACACTCAGTATTATATTTTCGCGAATATAGAACGATTTACGCTTGAACAACGTTGGGAAATATTGCAAAGTTACTTCCAAAGTGTAACAACAATCCAGAGATGATTCAGGCACTCAAGAACAATATTGCTCAAACTATTCGTGAAATAGGGACCGAAACCATGAAAAATGTATTGAAAAATTAGGTTGAGAGGATGGCTTACTGCTAAGCTAGCAGACGCAGTCATTTAAAGAAGTAATATTTCATAATAAATCGAAAGGTTTATTCTTTTAAATAAAGCAACAATCGTTGAAAAATATTGAACAATGTTTTCTTACAGCCTTTTTTAAAAAAAAAATCAACAAAAGTAGTCCACCCTATATTATAAAGAAGCACAAACAAGTCTGGCATCAACATGCCTATTTATATGTTTGACTTCGTGTCTGGGGTCTGTAACCTAAGAGTTACAAATATAAATGCAGGGACACAGGATTTTTCATAACAGTTTGATGTTGAATTTTTGTCATATGCTTGCTAGATTTAGTTTAAGACTAGAGACTTCGAGGGATTTTCATCATTCAAGCAGACAAAATTCTTAGACATTTTCTGTCAGCACTGGAAATCTATCACCCTAAAAAAGAAAGGTGAACATTATCAATTTCAAATCAAACAATTTTTCCCTTCTGTATCATTTTGAAGGTGGCCAAAGGATGGTGATGCGGAATATATGGGAACACAAGCGTTCTCACCTTAGCCTCTCACTATCAACTCCTACTCTACACCTAAGCGTTGGTGGATTGGGTAACCAACCCCTTTGGAAGGTCGTTGGTGGTAACAAACGAGAGAGGGAGGAAGAGTGTTTTCTCACTATGACACTTCCTCTTAACCTGGACGGCAGCGGATGAATTCTCCAGGTGGAATCAACAGTGGCGCCCACAGTTCCAGTCAGGCCGAACTGTCTAGTGTAATCTCTATATGAGCCGCTCTGACTTATTCGGATCCCAGGTCTATAGGGATCTCCAACACTGAGCCAGGGTGTTGGAAAAGAGTTGGTTGCGGATGAGCCCTTAATGGGCCAACAGCAGCACTCATATCCCCGAAGTGGGTTACTGACTCCGGAAAATCCGGCCCCTCATCCTTGGGGTATAAAAGGGAACTGGTCCTCCAGGTTGGGGGTTGTGCGTAGGGGTAACTTCCCGACCCCGGAAAAAATCACTTAGTTCCGAAACAAATACAAGCCTCGGATATGGATGGACTCACTGTTGACGACCACAGCAATCGAAATAAGGACAACGACCTTCGGATCTGCACGTGGAATGTTCGCGTGCAGCCGAAGAATTAGCAGAGGCCCTAGTCTGCTATAAGCAGACATCACCGCCATCCAGGAAGTTGCGATGGGATGGGCCGGGCAAATAAAGGATGAAAAACTGTGACATCTATTACGGTGATTGCTTTAGAGAGCAGAAACAGCGCTTATTCGGATGTGGATTTGTCATAAGCGGCAGACTTAGGCAAGAAGTCTTAAGCTTTCGACACGTGAGCGAACGACTTATGACAATCCGCATCAAGGCTAAATTCGCCAACATAAGCCTTATATGCGCCCACGCTCCCACCGAAGACAAGGACGACGCCAGCAAAGAATGTTTCTACGAGCTCCTCGACAAAACCTGCGAAATATGACGTTAAAATCGTTCTAGGCGATTTTAACGCCAAGATAGGAAAGGAGGATATCTTTGGTAGGACGATTGGTAAGCACAGCCTCCACGACACCGCGTCCGGAAACGAACTTAGGCTTATTGACTTCGTTGCGGGGCGAAACGTCACAGACTCTATATTAGACCTTAATCATCTCAGTCCTCCTTTACGGCGCTGAAGCATGGACTTTATCGAAGCGGATGAAGATATCCTTGGCCGTTTCGAGAGAAAAATCCTTCGTAAAATATTCGGTCCCGTTTGCGTTGACGGGTTTTAGAGGAGAAGATTCACCAACGAACTATAAGAGTTGTACAGCGACAGCGACCTAGTCAAAAAACTGCGTATCAGTCGTTTGAGATGGCTAGGACATGTAAAACGAACGGACACCAGTGCTCCGGTCCGGCAGAGTCTTCGAATCAAACCCGGAGGGACAACGCAGTAGAGGAAGACCTCGCCTTAGGTGGCGCGCACTAGTAGAAGGGGACCTGAACAAGCTTGGAGTGCGCAGCTGGAGGCAGTTAGCTACGGACCGAGCTAACTGGAGAGGCTTGTTAGTTGAGGCCCAGGTTCACCCCGAACTGTAGCGCCACCTAAGTAAGTATCATTTTAAAGCTCTTTTTTAATAAGACATCTTATAGCGTTTTTTTTAAGTAAATAATTTCCTTAATAAAAAACAAAACAAAAGGGACAAAAAAATCATACCGCATCTATTTCATATAGACAGGGAATCAACCCGTCGCCCCACCATATAGTTTGGTAGGTACATATGTATGTACATACATACATATTGGGCAAACATTAGTTTCCTAGGAGAAGTTGAAAAAAGTTTGTTCTTCAATTCTAGATATCTGTTAATTTTATCTAACTTCAACTGCAGCCTAAACGGCGAGACAGATTTGCTGCAAACTTCATATCTGAGATTTGTGGGGTCACTCCCCGAGGCAAAATCGGAATTTTAAATTTAATCAAAATTAAGGTAACCTATCTACTTTATTTAAGGGCGATTTAAATTTTTTTTTGAGGTTAACTGAAAAGGAAAAATCATCGAAAAACTTTCCAGAGGGAGCCTTTTGCAATAGTGAGGGGCCTTCACCCTCTAACGAACTTCCCAAAGTCAGACTATCGCCTATCTTTAAGGAATCGCACATTGTTGTTGCACTATTCAAGAATGTATTTTTGATTTGTAATAATATGCGTGTTTTTTTGGTATTCTATATAGGCTTAGAAAATATTTTCCATATTAAATACACAACAAACAATAAAGCCTATATAGAATTACTAAATCTGAATAACTATCCAGGCTTATCTTCTTAGCCCCGATAAAAACTGTGCTCCCAAATTATTTTTTCAGCATTGTTATCGAAAATGTTTAAAACTGATGTCCAAAACTTCACCCAAAAATTAAGAAACCAACTAAAACCAATATTTTAATATAGCCGTTCATTTTTCGCGTCTTATTTTCGTTATATTTTTCCAATCCGACCGATTTTTTTACAAATAATGAAAAAAACATACAGAAAAGCTACAATCCGTCTGGAACGGATCGTATGATACCCAATCCTCTTTTCTATGTAGACCCTTTAAAATGGACGTGGCCATATTGAATTTTGTACTGAAATTTGTACTGAACGTTTAAGGATGTTACATGTAAAATTTCATCAAAATCGGTTTTTTGATATACATAAATGCCCCCAAAAAGTGGGCATGGCCAAAACTTTTGTATAAGTGAATTGTAGTAAATCGAAATGCCTAAATATTTGGTCTTAACAATTTTTTCGGTTTCATATAATTTAGTCAAGTTATGAAAAAGTGGGCGTGGCAGTGGGCGGATTTAAAAAATGTTTACACTTGTACTGCTTCTCCTTCTCAAAAGCTCAGATATTTCATCCTCCTAGCTCAAAATTTAAGGCCAAAAAAGTGGTGACGGACGGACGGACATGGCTTAATCGTCTTCGCTATTGATACTGATCACGAATATACACATATGTACATATACTTTATAGGGTCTATCTCGATTTTTTCTCTATGTTACAAACTATATCTCAAATCTAATATACCCTAAGGATAGGGTATAAAAAGACATGAGAAATGTAATTACGGAGAGAGCTGCCAAATTGAGATGATGCAATAGCCCCGATAAATGTTTTTTTGATGCGTACTTTTTGGAATACCAAAAAAACACGCCTAAAATTATAGATGATACTCTCTCAGGAATGACCATGAGAAAAGCTGAAATTTCCTTAGAGCATAGATGTGATTATGTATGCTAAAGAAGTCTTCCAAACGAAATTTATCACAAACAATTTATTCCATTTCGATCAAAGTCTTAACATCTGGTCGAATTGATTCGACCTCGGCTCTGTTGTCAGACATGTCATTAACAGCCGGTTTCTTTACTCAATTTTGTTGATGTTGTACCTGCTCTTAAAATCCATACATACATACATATGTTTCACAATGTGCAAATGGGCGCTGTAGTTAGTGCGTCGAACTACTAATCTGGACGTTCGATCTCGACGTTCGAGTCCCAGACAACACGAAAAAAGTGTTTCACGTCATGAAAAGCTTCTCCAAACTAAAAATGCCCTTGTGTGAAGAATTTAACACCCGAATGGTTGGGTGAAGCTACATAGGCCCTGGGTCACATGGACTTGTCGCGTTAAATATATTTGTGTTTTTACATTTAATGTATACAACCAATTCTTTTAAATGTTTTTTCATTGAAAATAGTACCATTTTAGTCACGAAATTACTACTGTCATACTTTGCAGCACGACATCACTAATCATAAGTCAAAACATACAGAAAAGCTACAATCCGTCTGGAACGGATCGTATGATACCCTATCCTCCATCCTATCGAGCCCCTATAAAGTGGGCGTGGCCGTATTGCATTTTCTTTACTGAATTACGATGATAACTTCGAACGTTTGAGGATGTTACATGTAAAATTTCATCAAAAGCGGTTTTTTTATGAAAACGCCCCCAAAAAGTGGGCGTAGGCAAAACTGTTGTATGGGTGAATTGTAAGGAATCTGAATACCTAAATATTTGGTCTTAACAAAATTTTTCGGTTTCATATAATTTAGTGAAGTTATAAAAAAGTGGACGTGGCGAATTTTAAAAATTTTTTCACTTGTACTTCATTTTTTTCTCAGAAGCCCAGATATTAAATTTCATTCTCCTAGCTCAAAATTTAAGGCCCAAAAAGTGGTGACGGACGGACATGACTCAATCGTTTTCGCTATTGATACTGATCATGAATATATTTATATACTTTATAGGGTCTATCTCGATTATTTCTCTGTTACAAACTATGTATCAAACTTAATATACATTGTATAAAAACAATTGATAAGTCGTATCACAGGCAAAGGGGGAAAAATAATTTATTGCTAGACGTTGCTAACTTAACAACCTTGCAGAAAAATAAACGCCATCTAGGATTCAGATTGTTCAAAGTTTAATTATGTTCACTTTGGATTACTGACTTATTTATCCTCACTATTTGTTTTGTTTTTCCTGTGTGTAGAAGTTTAGTGAGCTAGCTACATATGTATACCAATAAAACACGCCTACTATTTAGTTCTGTTTTATTATAGGCTATGTGGCTCAAGTGATTATTGGAATATGTGATACATTCTTATACCTAAAATTAATATGGACTGACTTAGTGTCATTCGTAGAAGTAACATGCACTCTAATATGTCATTTTGCAGTACATTCTGAAATATTATTTACAGTCTTTTGAAGCTTTTTGTTGCTACTTTAATAGTTTCTTCCTTAGCAAGTAGGTATAGCAGTTTTTTCTGTAAAAGTTGCTATAAAGATCGCTAGTAAATTATAGATACAGTACGGGACCTAGGACACTGGCTTGTGGTACACCGGTTTTAGTTACTCTCTCTGTTTACTCTGTTTCTTGAAGAATCGTTGTTATATACATACATATTCATACGACTCTAGAATTTTCGAGTACTTTTCAAGGCAGTTGGTTTTGTAATTTATGCATCAGTCCTTTGTGCCAGACTGTATAGAAAGGTTGTCCTATGTATACATATCAGGAAATATAGTAGTTCTCTTGTTTTTTTCAATTTCATCTGTGATTCCATGCACCTTATCGATCGTAAAGTGTTTATTTCTAAAGCTAAATTGATGGTTTGGTACTAGCGATTCTTCTTAAATTATTTTGTACATGTCTTTTACCAGCATCTTTTTGAATAACTTGGTAGTATCGATATTATTCTTATTTGAATATGGAGTATGTTGCACTGCGACTTATTAGTATACTGTGCCCCCAGCTAACACCTTGGAGAGGTACATGCTCTCATTAGGGTTCCCCTCGCATTTGGATTCCTTTCGGAATCATTTTGAGGGTTATGTCCTCTTACTATGCCTTGGCGGAAGAAATCTGTCCTAGAGCACTCTCTCTAATCCAGTTTCCTTCAATAATTTAAGGATGGGAGCTGGCTCTAGTGACGGTATTTCCTCATCTGATAATTGGTACTTTCCCAAGTATTTCGATCTTTTGTGGGTCAGTGCCCCACAAGATACCAGCACATGTTCTGGGATTTCACTGAACTCAGAATTTGCAGGGACCAGATATACCTAGTTTCTTCTGTGCTCTTTGAGTTTACAATGCCCCGAATTATAGTATTGAGAAAAATAGTATCGATATTAGGCGATATGAGGTTACTTCGTTAGGTGGTTTGTCTGGTTTTATCTGGAATCATTACTAGCTTCGCGAGTTTCCACATGCTTGGCTTGAATACTTTAACCTGAATGTAGTATTTATAATCTGCACTAGTTGTTTTTTTTTAAATCTTTTTTATGGAAATCGTTTTAGACTTTCCCCCGTCATTAGATCAAACAATGGGACTTTTTATTACTGAAGTCATCTGGAGAGTACCTTCTGTCTGAAGTTACAAATGGGTGCGATGGTGTGTGGTGACTCTCAATCAACACCATCATCATTCCCAGTAATCCGTGAGAAGTGCCACCTCTAACAAGTTAGGTTTTACTAAGCTCTGGAGTTAATAATGTGTTCCATGGGACCCCATCAATAAATATAAATCCGAGTTGTGCCTAATGGTCAGCGTTTTTTTTAACATTCCGTTGAACCCATCTGAGCAAAGTTCTGCTTCATTCAAAACGACATGCCATCTAGTTTGTCCAAGTGTCAAATCATTTGTGATAATTGCTTCAAAGACTCCCCAGGACACGTTCGAGTGTCGAAGCCATTTGCAAACACCACTCACAGGAGCAACGAGAAATAATTGCCACTCTGCGCATATTACAGCTATCATTTCACATAAAGCCTGAACGTGCCTACCTACGAACATCACGATTCGAAGGCAATCTACATTCTAGACCCAAACCCCACAAACAAAGTATCTGCCTGTTCGCCGTTTATTAAGATATTCAAATCGCTTAATAAACAACGAAGACCATCCCCCCAAATCGGCAGTGCACCCGAACGCACCTCCTCGCCATGTTGGCATCCGTCCGATATTCTAGCCACCAATAAAAAATCCACGCAGAATAGCAGGAGCAGATAAGAGTGGGAAGGAGCCAAGATTACTGCAAAATAACGAGCATGTTGCAATTGCATGTTGTGTACACCATTTAGAGATTTTAAGGAGAGGTGTGATAAGTATTGAAACCCATGTTGAACCCTGGCCAGGGACAGATGCAATTCACCACGCAGGTGATTCCGGCCCCTCAATCGCAGTTATCGCACAGTTCGCAGTTTACCTTACTTCACAGGCAGCACACAGCACCCCTCGTCGCGGTCACAATCGTCCTGCTGACACTCTCTAAGTCAGTTGCACACGCGAGCTGTGCACAGTGGTGATCCCCCCGCCTGGAAATTCATGTCCACGTCCCAATCTACCGGATCGCAGGTAGTAGGAGCAGCCGCGCGCACAGTATTCACGGAACACGTAGACGGTGGTCATAAGTTTGTTCGATATCGTGTAACATGAGTTTCTACTTAACCATTTCTTCGTCAGCTTGAGGCTGCTGCGGCCAGTGTATTGCCCGTATCTGGTGTATCTGTAGCACGGGGAAGCGAAGGGGGTATTTCTTCAGAACCCTGGTCGCTCGATTGCTGTGCAGTGCGTAATTTTCTCATCCATTTTCCAGGCCGATAATTTTTCACTTATGTAAATGATTAAATATCGTGTTCGGCGCGGATTGTCTTGTGTGTAGGTTAGGAGAGACAACGACAACGTCGCTTCAACGACGACGACGGCACAAGAGGTGAGGGAGCAGCAGCAGCTACGTTACGGGGCATGACATTGTGTGCTGTTGGATTTTTGTGTTGTTGTTCTGCTGATGGTAGAACACAGCTAACACCTCCAGACCGGAAGCGTGCGACCATCATCAATTGTCACACCTTGCCACCCTCGAAAATTGCGAATGCGCTATGATTTATATACATTCGCACTTCGCACAATGCCCGGGTAATTTATCAATGCGGTCGACTACACGCATCCGAACACGAGAATCCAGCGAATGGGGTGAGGTGCCAAAGGGCAACATTAAGTCGGGACGGGAAAACAGAGGTAACGAAAGCAAAATTGATGAAAGTTGCTGTTGAAGCCCATGTAACAAGTTATTCAAGTGAATAGATCATTTATCCTTGCGCCTCCCAGAGGACATGACGGAACGCATTACCACAGACACACTCTGACTAAAGAATGGAACTGTAAGACGCAGAGTGCATTAGGTGGACGCTCCTCTGGTGGCCACAAGACACTCGTCGGTGGTCAGCCAAAAACAACCCTTAAACTCCTTCGGTCGGTCGGTCGGATTGTGGCCATAGACACACAAGGATGCGAGAAAGCCCCAAAGTGAAAGTCCATTATTTCCCATTAACAGGCCACCGGTGTGGCTGACAGCATATGGACAAGATTTTTGACAAATGAGCAGTAGGCCGGTCAAGTATTTAGACCGACATTATTTTAACCCCAGCATTCGTCGTCGTCGTTGTCGGTAAGGCGATGAGGTTATCTTGTTTGCTTTGTGAGCTATGGCTGGATATGAATTCCTCAAGAGGTTTCCAATCATTCTCGGTGAGTTATGGCTATATGCTGAATTCCTGGGGCGTTTTGTCGGTGGACAGTGGGACTGGGGCTCATTGATATAAATAACTTTGCCAAGAAGTTAATCGGTGAGGTGGTGATGGTGTTGGATGGGGAGGATTCCATTATGATTTGTGGCCTATAGTGGGTGGTGGTTGGGGGTAGTGATATAATTGCGGGAATTACATCGCCTATGACATGTGACCTTAATTGATGACTGCATTGGGTTAGTGGCTCACAAAGGAGTGTGCGGTATGAAACTCTGTCGGAACTTGTTGATTGTATGAATGACTATGAGTTGTTGTTTTATAAATGTGAGGTTGTGATGTAAAGTTTATAACGAGCTTAACAAAGTATGTACATATGTATGTAAGTGTAGTACTATTTTTATAAAGAATGAGATAGATAGTGATGTTCAAACCATTGGGTACCTATATTAATAATTTTACCTATTTTACTTAAATTCTTATCGGTAGCATATGCTTGTAAGGGCCTTGTTTAGTTGCCTTAAGAGAGATAAGTCTTACAAATAGAGCCCCTCGGTCTTGTGTCAATTATTGACGAATATCACTGCTCAATGTCGTGTATAAGATACTGTCCATTACACTATGTAAACGCCTTAAATCGTTCTGCACCACATTTCCCTGCAATGTAGCTTTCAGCCCCACAGAAACAAATTCTGGAAAAAACTAATGAATTTAAAGTCAAAAACACCATCTAAAAACCGAATTAAAAGCCCCATGTGACAGTATAAGTCGCTTAAAGCCCTACAGAGTGATGGCCGTGTACTGCAGCTTTGAAGATCCACTTCGAACCAGACACGCGCCCATTTCCGTCAAGTAGATGCTCTGTCATCTGATTTCATCCAAATGTTTACTTACTTAGTTACTTAGGTGACGCTACAGTTCGGGGTGAACCTGTGCCTCCACTAACAACTCTCTCTATTTAGCCCGGTCCTTAGTTAACTGCGTTCAGTTGCACACTACAAGTTTGTTGAGGTCCCCTTCTACTTGTGTTTGATTTGAAGACTCTACGGGCCAGGACCCTGGTGTCCATTCGCACTACATGTCCTGGCCATCTTAGACGACTGATGGTCAGTTTATGACTAGGTCTATGTTGCTATACAGCTCGTATAGTTGGTCATTGAATCTTCTCCCCCAAAGCCTGTCAACGCACACGGGATCGAACATTTTACGTAGAATCTTTCTCTTGAAGCGAATGACGATGTCTTCATCCACTTTAGATAGAGTTCAAGCTTCAGCACCATAAAGCAGGATTGCGATGATCAAGGTCTTATATAGAGTCTCCTTAGTTCTTCGAGATAGAGCTCTACTACTCAATTTCCTTCTCAGCGCAAAAGGAACGGGGAATGACAAGAGTTATTCTTCGTTTAATTTCTGCTGAAATGTTATCAGAATTAATAGCAGAGCCGAGATATACAAAGTCCCTTACAAAAGTTATAGCTGTCGATTGTGAAGTTCTGTTCAATTCGTCGATGTTGATTGTTCCTTCTTGTTGACAGCATTTACTTGGATTTGCCCTCATTCACAACTAAACCCATTTACGAAGCTTCCGTTTCAATACTAGCGAATGCACCGGTGACGCTGAGGTCTCCCTATTATATACATATGTCAATATAGTCGGTGTACGCTAGTAGTTGCACAGACTTTTGAAAGATTGTGTCTCCAGTGTGGGCTTGTGAGTTTCGCACAATTCTTTGAAGTATGATGTTAAAGAAGTCACATGATAGCGCGTCACCTTGTTTAAATCCTTTTTTGATATCAAAGGTCTGGGTGAGATCATTACCGGCCTGACAAATTTGGCAGGGATGCCAAAACTGGACATGGCTCTGTATAGCATGTCCCCATATGTATGTATATGCTGTCATATGGGGCCTTAAAATCGATAAAAAGATTGTGGCTATCAATTTAGACTTCTTGGGTTTTTTTCCATGATCTGTCGAAGTCTGAAGATTGTAGATTTTCTTGGTTTGAAACCGCACTGATAGGGGCGAATCAGGTTGTTGACGAAGGGTTTCAGAAGTTCACACAATAAGGCAGGTAGGGTCTTGTACTGCGATCAGTACGAGCAGTCCTCGTCCTTCTTTGCAGCGCCACTTTGTATGCCTCTTGTTAAGCTGCCTGTGCTTGCTGGAATTCTTCGTCAAACCATGGGTTTCTTAGTGGTGGTCGTGTGAAAGCCAACATATCAGTCGCGGCACTTTCTGCTGGCCGCATAGGAGTCGTTTAGAGTTTTCGGGATACGCGTTCAGGGAAGATTCTGGCGATTTCTTCCGATTCTCACAGTAATTATTCTTAG
The DNA here is from genome assembly GCA_905220385.1 of Xylota sylvarum. Taxonomy (NCBI): domain Eukaryota; kingdom Metazoa; phylum Arthropoda; class Insecta; order Diptera; family Syrphidae; genus Xylota; species Xylota sylvarum. The sequence goes on from LR999959.1 coordinate 42,689,859, forward strand.
TTGTGGCGTCTGGGATCGTATCGTACGATCGATTCGTATCTTGGCCGCAACGGGGTAGTGATCCGAGTCGATGTTGGCTGCTCGGAAAATTCGGACATCCAGTATACTGGAGGCATGTCTTACGTCGATCGCAATATGATCAATTTGGTTGACCGTTTGATGATCAGGGCACCGCCATGTCCCCTTGTGAATATTGAGATGAGGAAACCGTGTGCTTGTTATAGTAACGTTTCGCCCCGCAGCGAAGTCAATGTGCCTAATACTGTTGCCAGACGTGGTGTCGTGAAGGCTGTGCATCCCAATCGTCCTTCCAAAGATGTCCTCCTTTCCTATCTTGGCGTTAAAATCACCCAATACGATTTTACCATCATATTTAGAACATTGCTCGGAACTTCTGTAGAGGAATTCGTAGAAACATTTTTTGGCGTCGTCGTCCTTGTCTTCTGTGGGAGCATGGGCGCATGTAAGGGCTATGTTGGCGCATTTAGCCTTGATGCGGATTATTGTAACCCGTTCACTGACGTGTCTAATGCTCAAGACGTCATGCAGAAGTCTGCCGCTTACAACAAATCCGCACCTAAATAGACGCTGCTTCTGTTCTCTGAGGCGATCACCGTGGTATACAGTATATCACAGATTTTTATCCTTCTTTCGCCTGGCCGATGGCGGTGATATCTGCCTTATACTTAGTCTAGGGCTTCCGCCAATTCTTCGGCTGCACGTAGCCTGTTCATGGTCCGAACAATCAACATGCAGATCCGACTTCGTTGTCCTTTTTTATTTGGCAGGGTCGTCAACAGTCCGCCATCCGTCCTTTCTCAGGCTTGTAATTGTAAATCACCCCGACGCACAACCCCCAATCAGTTCAGTCAATAACGAACTTCGGCGCTGCCGTTGGTGCATTAAGGGTTCATCCGCCACCAACTCTATTCTATCACCCTGGGTCACCAATGCAGATGCCTATAGACTTGAGATTCGAATACGTCGTAGAATCTCATATAGGGATAACACCCGGTAAGTCGGTCTAACTGGAACTGTGGACACCACCGTTGATTCCATCTAGAGGATTCATCCGCTGCCGTCCAGATCAAGAGGAAGTACTCTAGCGTGAAAAAACAATCACGACTGCTACCACTCATTCGACTGCTACCACCAACGACCTTCCAAAGGGATTGGTTACCTAATCTCCAGTCGAGGTACTAGGCACCCAGCAGCCACCAACATGGAGGTGTAGAGTTGGAGTTGATAGTGCGAGACTAAGGTGAGAACGCTTGTTCTCCCATATATTTGCATCACTACCGTTTGGCCTTTTAACTACTTATCCGTCTTTAACATTTGATTGACCGCACTGATCATCCTTACCAATTCTCTGAACAGAATGAGTTACAAATCACACATCATGCATGTGTCATATAGGGTTACTTTAAGTTTTTCTTTTTTTTAACTTTTTGGTTTTGGAGAACTGATGAACATGGCAAGTCTGGATATAAGTGAAAAAAACAATATAAAATGATTTTCATTTTTCAATTTTTGGTTTGTTCGTCATTGCGGAGAATTGTTGCGATTTGCATCCGTGCATTACGTGAATCAGTGAAACTTCAACACCTCTACACTATTGAGCAATAAAAATTCTGCCTGATTAAGTGCATACGATATGCATTACAAGCAGGAACGCAATGGACCATATCTGGTGTAGGTACCTTTATGAGGATTCCCGAGAGAATCCCTAAATCAATATTACTGGTGGAACTAATATTTTTAAAGGTGGTCTAATCCAATTATATTACACTTGCATAACCCACATTGAAGTACTTTTTTTTAATTTAACTCAACCCTAAACACACTCATGGCAACAGAATAAAGGGTGAATAATTTTGTATTGTTTTCAATTTATCTGGATGTTTACATTCACACGCTCCATCCCCACTCACGTCCAGCAATCTATGTATGTGCGACTTTTATTGAGTTTCATATGTGTGCAGATACAATTTAATAATCCTCAAGACAAAAATAAATCGTAAAACTTTGCCGGACTTAATCAAAGCAATAAAAATATGCCCACTTCATTTTCCCATCGTAAATTTGTCCAACCCTCCGCTACAACCCTGGTGTTGGTTCGCTCGGCCGGCTTCGATTGACCACATACGCGTTGTACACGAGACGAATACTAATGCCCCCGCCACTACGCTTTCGCCGGGACAAGGATGCAGAGCTACAGCTACAGCCGAAGGGAGAAATGGAAAGTGAAAATGTGTGTATCCACAGAATTAATATTTTGTATCGAGTGTAAGAGCATAAAAAATTCATGTCAGCTATAACAATAACATTTGCCTCGACCACAGGCTTTGGTGCGACCGGGACGGGACCAACCGAAGGAGTTCGGCTCGCAGGAGTGAAAATAGAAAATATTTTCTAAGTTATTGCAGGACTCGCATTTGCCAGGAATATTAAGCTAGGGCACGGGCTGTGTCTGTGTGGTGTAGAAAATTACTGCACTAATAAGTAATCGTTGTACACGTGAATGGAATAGGCACCAACGACGATGCTTCGTTCAGAGGAAGATAGTTTAAATGCCATTAGCACTGAACGACGAACGGTGAGTAACTTAGGCGAGTGCAACCAGCACTGTAACCCAATCCTGTACGACGTTAATGGAGACATGGGTTTCAAGTGCTGCGAACACGAGTTGCATAATAAGCGCAGTACGAGTATCTGCGACGAACATCACATTTTGCCATCATGTACCCTTTTACTCTGTGTGCTCATTGAACTGGGATTGGATTCGACTTGGCAACATCGTTCTCGCAGATGCATATGTTTGACGCGCCACAATGATGTAAAAACGTCGCTCTTTGCATCGGATTTCAAGCGAACACTTTTCCTTTTTCATCTGTTTGCTGCTGCTTCGGTTAGTATCCCGTGTGGTTTCTACAAGCCTAAGCGCCGCCTCGTATAGGATTGCACATTAGGATGGGCTTTTGCAAAAATATACGAATACACTGATGAGTTACACGCCAAATTGTTCGGTAAAAGTTATACACAATTTCTGATTAAGTTGCGATCACGGCAGTATATACGAGTACTAGTATGTCTGCTTCCGTTGATCGGCATATCGGCATATCGAAGGCATCTTGTATCGATAAATAATTCGAAGGAGGGGTGGAGTAAGTATATTTAGGTGCATTTAAAAGATCGCATGTGATTAAACGCGATTCCCTTAAAAATGTCCGCAGATGAAAGGAATTCCATGTCGAACGAGAAATAAGTGATCATTAGGTGATCCGGGTAGCTCAGTGGCATCGCCTTTGGGTTGGATGCGGTTGCATGCAGGTGCGCCGCCATTGCCATTGCCATCAGCGCTGCGGCGACGGACATCTTCGAGATCAGGCGGTATCTTTAGGACAGGAATAACCATTTTATAATGTGAATATAAAACATGTATTTTTATGTCGATGGTCATCTGATGGAGGCTGTGATTGCCTTTCATTTGATGCCGATCGCGTTTGTGAGTCACATCATTAATGCAAAGTTAGATGCATATTCGTATGTGTGCTGGGATGGGCACAACTACGAGTACACGCGTGTCTGCTTGTAACGTTTAAAATGGAACATTAGTTCTTGATTATCCTGGCAGCGGTTGTACGTTAATTTTTATGTTCCTTCTGAAGGATCGTTTGCAATTAAATTGAGAGAAGTAAAAGCAATACCTTTCAATTTTTACTACTCATTCATGATGCGATATCTATGTTCATTCATTGGCTGTTGCTTATTGGCCTTTAAAAGACTAATTTGATTGTTATCAGTTTCACATACATTCTGCCTGCCATGAGGTAATCTGACATTCATTATGACCATTCGTTTTTCACTAACCGATTGAGGTTAAGGCAAAGTACTATTTTACTAAAATCACAGTGCTTTTGTCGGTGGAATCTTCTTAACATGTTTATTCAATGCTATCAGATCTTTAGTACTATCTAGGTTAATATCAAAGATGTTAAGAGTAAGTTGGAGACTGCAGTTAATTGACTAAAAATACGAATTATATAAGTCCTAGTAAAACTACAGTCACCAGTCATTTAATAGTTTGGCTGACAGCACTTTATGAATCTTTCCTATATTTTAGTCAGTAACGAGATACAAATCGCTCCTTAGGCAAAAGGACAGCTGCAGCGCCTTTCAAGGTAAATTTGTCGCTATAAAGCTAGCTATTAAAGTTTTTGTCCGTGAGTGGACACAGGGTAGTGATCGGAATATATGGGAGCGCAAGCGTTCTCACCTTAACCTCTCACAAACAACTCCTACTCTACACCTCCACGTTGGTGGCTGTTGGGTGCCTAGTACTTTGACTGGAGATTGGGTAACTAACCCCTTTGGAAGGTCTTTGGTGGTAGCAGACGAGAGAGGTGAGAGGACTGTTTTCGCGCTTGTGCACTTCCTCTTGATCCGGACGGTAACGAACGAATTCTCTAGATGGAATCAACGGTGGCGTCCTCAGTTCCACTTAGGCCGAACTATCTAGTGTCATCCCTACATATGTATATGAGGTGCTTCGACATATTCGAATTCCAAGTTTCCAAGATCTCCATTACTGAGCCAGAGTATTGGAAAGGAGTTAGGGGCGAATGAACGGCATGGCAACGGCAGATCTCATATCCCCGAAGTGGCTTACTGACTCCGGTAAATCCTGTTCCAAAACCACTTAAGTCTTGGATAACTGTTGGCGACCACAATTGATAAAATTTTCACACTTTGACAGATCCTGGATAAAACCCAAGACCTATAAATCGATACCCACCATTTATTTATCGATTTCAAGGCCGCGTATGATAGAATTTATAGAGACGAGCTAGGATACCTAGTTTTGGCATCCGTGCCAAACACGTTCGCATGTGCAGAATGACGATGGATAATGCTCGCTGCTCCATCAAGGTCGGTAACGATCTCACCGAGACCTTTGATATCAAAAAGGGTTTTAGACGAAGTGATGGGCTGTCATGTGATTTTATTAACATCATTCTTGAAACAATTGTGCGAAACTCAAAAGTTAACACCAATGCTATCGACATAATTGACAGAACACGGCGGACTGTCACCAGTGGTGCGTTCGCTCGTTATTGAAACGGAAGCTGCCAAAATGGGTCTAGCGATAAACTAGGGCAAAATCATGTATAGGCTGTCAGCAAGAACGGATGCCCAACGCAGAACGTTCAAATCGACAGCTATAATTTTAGGTAGTAAGGTAGACCTCGGCTTTGCTATCAATTCTGATAATAACATTTCAGCAGAAATTAAACGAAGAACAACTCTTGCTAATCGCTGTTTTTTTGGGATGAGAAGGCAATTGAGTAGTAGAGCCCTAACACGAACAACTAAGGTGAATCTGTATAAGAACTTGATCATCGCAGTCCTGCTTTATGGTGCTGAAGCTTGAACTCTATCCAAAGTGGATGTGAGAGAAGGATTCTACGTAAAATGTTCGGTCCCGTTTGCATTGACGGGCTTAGGAGGAGGAGATTCAACTACATTCAAAGAGAATTTCCAGGGAATTTTCATAAAAGCTGCCAGCGCAATTCTTTATAGACGACGTTTATGTGGGAAACTTGGAAACTCGGACGAGCAGCGTCTGTGGTCGATTTTTTATTTACGATTCATGGTTTTTGGACCCCATATAGGAGCAGCATTAGTTTGGTTGTGATGGATTTACTGTGGTGTAGCTTAACCCTTAATTGACTAAGGCTACCTCAGGGCAGCTATGCTTTTACTCCCAAATGTGTCCTCCCAGTATGCCCTGAGAGGGTACATTTGGGAGTTTTAGTTTTCATTTACTGAAGAAAAAATTCTCTAATGTACTGTTTCAATTTTCAGCTCTTGCCCGTTAGAAGGTTAATTTGTATCTGCCATCCCGCTAGGCTGGGACTTCTTTATAATATATGCCTATCGGTGTATTAAAATCTAGCTGGTGTGTACATTGCACATATATGTACACATGTACATATAATTACAACGAAAACCGACGTACATGCAGAATCTACCATTCAATCTAAACAAGATTAGCCAAAACTTCCGTTTACCTGATCAAAACGAAGTGAGGATAGTTATATCCAAGCTTAAAGGCAAGCTTAAAGGCAAAGCTACTGTATCCAGTGTCAGAGAACAGTAAAGTTTAAAGTGGCACACAAAGTTTTCCATTAACGCTTCTATAGGTTTTAATTTAGGTGATCAGAAGCCTTGACCGCGTGATATACATATGTACATACACATATTATGGATAAATGGATACATATTAGCATAATATGTACGTACTTATATGGGGTACTTAAATGTTTCATTTATATAAAATAACCGAGCCCATGAATGCAATAAATTAAATCACGAAATTCCGTCAGTGCACATGCGGTAAAAGTACAACAAGCAGCAATTATTCCAATTCCAGAGATAGCATCGATGCAGAAGATAAATTTAGATTAATCACTGCGTTGCAGCAATCTCGATCCGATATATAAATTAGAGCAACTGCGTCGACAGTCCCACCAGTTGACACGCGATTTCCACTTCCCCCACGAGATTACCCAAATTACCGGATGATTAAACGGCGCGCGTCTGAGCTCTCATGCGGTGCGAGATATATAAGGTATACCGTATACCTATAAATCGAGTGCAACAGAGGGCCTGGTGAAAACCACTTAACGAATGTGACATTCGGCTGAAAATTCAGTAATTAATGTTTTTCGGGTCAACATTAATCAAAATCGGATGTCATCAGGTGTAGAGGAGGTTCCAAATAGTTCCTCAGACGTCAACTTGATTGCTCGATGTGATGATTAATTCCGAATGATCCGTGAAATGTTTGGTCAGGTGGATGCCACTAATCTCATTGCTTCGGACTGACATGGCAGGCATTTTTGGTCTGCGGTTGTGTACAAGTTTTATCAAGTGAAACAATGTTAGAATCTCCTTGGCACAGTGCGCAAAGTGCCGAAAATAGCCGATCAAATTCTGTGCAGCTGCATTCCCAAAACTACAAAGCAACATACAAGTTTATCGACGAGAGCGGCTGTCAGCTAAGCGAGTGCTTAACACAAATAGCCAACGAGCTTACATCTCATTTACCAGTTCAAAGTACATTGAAGGCGGCGCATGATGAGAACAGGGTTTTATTTTTGCTATTTTTACTTTTTTTTGTATGGTTTGTCGAATGCAAAAATTTAGATACATTTGTACGTAATGTCCGAGTTCGAATCAATCGTTCGATCGAATTGAATCAGTGTCAATCACAGTCAATAAGCACACAAACATATATACCTCACTGTGTGTGATCAAACGGCGAGGGTAGGAATTTTGTATCCGTTCGGTTAATTCACTAATTTCATTTGACAACGAACTCGCTGCTCACAGAACAAAGAGGTCGATGCATGTTGTTAACTTGGTCGATTGCGAAATGGCATTCCTTGCCTGTTAGTGCTGTTTTCAGATTGTACGTGTGCTATGGCTTTTGATGCATTGAATACTTGACTCTTAAATTAAAAAAGCACACAAACAAATGGCGGATTTACACTAGAGTAAGTAAATTAAAAACTAAATTTGCAGAATTCGCAATTTGTGTGTTATTTTATTTTTAGTACAAGAATATATTTTAATTGATCTTATTGTTACTAAATTAGCATTTCTGTAAAAAGAACTGGGTACGATATAGTGACTATATCGATTTCAGACCAGATTTGATTAGTTATAAGATACAGAGTAAAATATCTCAATGTGCTATAATGCGCTATAATTATAATTAGATCGTTGTGGCCAGTGTAAGCTTAGCGCAAGGTCATTCGAATTACTGTTGGCATCCTGACTGGGTACTACGTAATAGAAAACAAGGGCACTCATATGCATACATATGTATCTACATACCTAACCTTATCTAAAACCCAGTGCAGCGCAGAGTATAGGGCTTTAAAGCTAAAAGAAGAGCTATATTTTATTCTTTAATATGTGCTACATGGAATAACTGTCGGATTCTTGGCAAAACATCACAGAGAACAAACACATAAACACATTTCGCAAACGACTGGACAGTTAATGTAGCCTAAACAAAAAAAACCGAATAAAGGGTGGCCCATCTGTTGGTTCCTTTTTACAAAGGCTGTAAAAAACCGCGGTTCCATATTTTTCAACTATTGTTGCTTATTGTTATTTTATTTCATTCAAATGACTGCCTCGACTGTCTTGGCAATAGGCCAGCCTGTCAACCCAATTTTTCAACGCATTTTCGGAGGTTTCGGTTCCTATTTCACGAATAGCTTGACCATTATTGTTCTTGAACGCCTGAATCATCTCTGGATTGTTCGCATAGTAACGATCTTTAATGGTACCCCTCAAAAAAAAAGTCTAATCGCAACACCGTGCCAGCCAAGCAACATTACCAACATGACTGATTATACGATATAATTGGCGTAATTCAGGGGATCTTCTTCGAGCAAACGATGCTGAGATTCCATCCAAATTTTAGAGATGAGTTGGTGTATGCTCTCTACCAAGTCACATGGAGGGAAACAAAAGTGGTGATTCTCCCAAAACCGGGAAAAAAAGACTACACCGAAACGAAGTCCTTCAGACTGGTCAGCCTAACATCATTTCTGTTAAAAACAATGGAAAGAATTGTGGTGGACCATATGGAGAGCACGGCGCTGAAACCGTGTCGTTTCAGTAGTAGACAACATGCATACAGAGCTGGCAGGTGAAGGTGAGTTGGGTGGACAATATGCTGACAAATATGGCGATAAATATTTAGACGGGAACTTCAAGACTTAGAGGAAAAGTCAGCAGAGGTTGTTTTATCAGTAAGGAGTGTTATCACCTACTCTGTGGAATATAACTGTGCCCTCTCTCCTGAGAAGACTTGAAGTGCCTGGCATTCACACTGTGGGATATGCCGATGACATGGCAATAATAAGAAGAGGCGAATTCATGAATGTCAGAGCAGATGTCATGAGAAAAGCTCTAAGAGTGTTGGAGCGGTGGTGTCAGGAACAAGAGCTCTCCATTAATGCGGAAAAGACAGATCTGATCATCTGCAGAAGGAAGAGGAGAGATCTGGAATTTTAGGCTTAGACACTTTTCGGATCGGAGCTGCAGGTGACAAGGAAGGTTAAGTATCTGGGTGTATACCTAGATGCTGGACGAACTTGGAACTTCCATGTGGAAGAGAAGATTATAGAGGCGTAAAAGGTGCTTCATCAGTGCTACATAAGAAAACTGTAAAGAAGCAGTTAGATAGGGTCCAAGGTCTGGCATGTTTAGGGATCGCTGGTGCAATACGAACGACACCAACATGCGCAATGGAATTGATTCGAGGTATTCTGCCGCTGGACTTATTTTTTAAGAAAGCGGAGGCATCGACGGCACTTCGTCCGCACCGGGTTGCGGTACTATCTATGGTCATGGGTAAATCCTGGGTCTTGTGATAAACGAGATTAGGGAGTTGAATATGCCCATGGATGGATTAAAAAGAGTGCGTGTTACCGAAAGGTATCACAAAACTCTTATTGGAGACGGAACACTTCCGGAAAAGAAGATTGGCGATAGAATCATCTTTACGGATGCCTCCATGATGAATGGCAGAGCGGTGGCAGGTATCTTCTCAGAAGAAATGGAACTAGCCTGTCATATTAGTCTGGGGAAATATACCTTAGTCTATCAAGCCGAGATGATTGCTCTGTTGCATGCATTTTGAATTTTTTTACTTTTTTTACTTTAATTTCCGGAACTGGCTCAGCAACGCCGTTTGTAACTACAGAGATATTTCTGTGGATACTGCTCTCTCATCTTTCTATTCTCTTATCTTCAATTGCCTTCAGCAACCTGTTCCGTACTCTCCCAAAAAAAATTGTTCTCGTCCCCACCGTGGTATAATAAACAATTTAGTATTAATTTTAATATTACGCGGGCTTCGTAATAAGAGGAACAAACTTTGGAGAGCATATTTGAAATCTCGCTCTGACTCTGACTTCTCCCTTTGTCAGCACACCAACAAAGATTACCCTGTCCGTATGCAATCCAGTCTAATTATTGACCCTAAGCGTTTTTATCATTTCATAAATGCGAAATCTACCCTCAAACTTGCCTACACCTTCGCGTCGGACACTAAAATTGTTGCAAACCGATTCGCTCACTTCATTAGCCAGTCGTTTACTGACAGGATCCTCGAATCTGACCGTGACTACTTCTCTTATATGGATAACTGTCCTCAAACGTCCTTAGTCTCAAAGGTAGATCGACAAGTACCAGTTAAACATTTGATAAAATCTCGCACCCAATTATTACTCTTTCGGTTTTCGGTTTTCGGATCCATCTGATCCAATCTTACCTTGAAAATCGAGTACGAGGTTATACTTAGATCTTCTGTCTCTAACCCTTTTATGGCCATATCAGGCGTTGCTCAAGGCAGTCATCTTACCACCAACGATATAGACTGCATTATCAAAGACTCCTATCTCTCCATCTATGCCGATGACATGAAAATCTTTAAATTCATATCTTCCACCACCGACTCTAGTTATCTCCAAGACTACCTAAACAGATTTTTTTATCTGGTGTCAGAAAAATCATCACGAACTTAATACTAGCAAATGTCAATACATTACATACTCCCGTAAACGCATTCCACCACCCCATAGGAATTACTTTCTCTGCAACGAACCTATCCCTTCAGTATCATCGTAGCATGTTTTAGGTGTCATCTGCGATAGGGAACTTAACTTCCGTTCGCATTATGACAACATTATAAGCCGTTGGTCAAAGGAATTTTCAGACTACGTTACCAAATCACTCGATGTATATCACCTTCGTCAGACTCATCCTCGAATACGTCAGACAAGCTTAGTCCCCTCACTATACTGTCCACGTCCGACGTATTGAAGTCGTCCAACGCAGGCTTACGCGTTTTGCCCACCGCGGTCTTCCTTGGGTTGACAGTTACAACTTACCTCCATACTCTGAACGCTTGATCTGATGTTCAGTCTCTCAAAAATCGTCGCGAACATGTCGATCTTCTCTTCCTACATCATTTAATAACTTGTCACATTGATTGCCCAGCGCTTCTTGCATCGGTCTCATTTAATACCAATCCACGTAGCCTTAGGTCAATTCCACTCTTTCGTCTCAGTACTCACCGCACCAATTATGGTTATAACGCACCTCTGTCCAGAAAGCTTCGTTTGGCTAACAATATGGAATGCTCGTTTGACTTTCACTGCAGCAGAGCCACCGTTCGGAACATCCTTCATCATCGCTCCAATTCCGCCTAACCACTGTCCTATATCTCCCCTCTTCAAACCCTACTCTCTCTCTCCCTTCTCTCTACAGTTTGTAAGTTTATCTTTAGTTCTTAAGCTTAGATTGTTTAAGTACGGCTTATATTAAGCTTAATATCAAAATGAATTGCGACCGAAGATAGCCATCGCATTGTCACACGTTACAGATTAGTTCCAGGCACTTCGAACTCTATACGAAGTTCTAGATACATATGTATATACACTGAAATACAAAAAAAGTGGCGCAGTGATACTTTTTCGTATGTTGTTGTCATTTTGGTAATATGCCGCTATGTTTTTGCCGAGCTTTATTTGTTTTTAGTGGGGTGCTGGTTTAATGGTTTATTTGTTTGGTAGTTTGCATAATTTTTTTTTATTTTCTTGTTGTATTCGTTTTTTCCCACAGACGTAAGACATACCAAATTTAGCTTCCATGATCCCCGTATGTGTTTTATTAAGTTTATTGTTCTGTTTTTTTTTAATTTGATTGGTTATTAGTTGTTACTGATTTTTGTAAAAAAAAATATGGAAATAATGGCAGAAGCAGTCGCCTGTGCGCTGGCTTTAGTTGAGGGTGGCCGGGGCGTGCTCTATGCCGGTATTATGATAAGAAAACCGGAGAAGACGTTAAAAAAAGCCATTAAAGGTACAGGGAGACCAACTCCTACAAACGGCGTCAAGGATCAGGTCGCCCCGGAGTAACTACTGCAAGGGATGACCGATATTTGGTGATTCAAAGTCTTCGGAATCGTCTCTAAACAGTAGTTGAGCTGGCTCACAGACTTCGAACTGTTAGAGGGACAGCTTTGAATGCTCAAACGGTGAGGAGGCGATTAGTAGAAAGTGTCCTGCGAGCAAGAAGACCTGCTCGTGTACCGAGACTCACAGTACAACATAAGCGACGTCGACTTGAATTTGCTAATTTTCACCAGGATTGGACAGAGGCCGACTGGGCTGGAATCCTTTCCACGGATGACTCCAGGTTTCGTCTCCGCTCAACAGATAGACGTAGCAGAGTGTGGGGATGATAAGATGAGAGATACTCTTCGGCAAAAGTTGCCCAGCGGGAATATTTCTGGAGCGGTTCCGTCATAGTGTGGGCAGAAATTGTCATGCGCAGAAAAACCGAGCTGTGCAACATGGAAGGATCAGTGACCTCTACGTATTATATCACCAACATTGTGGAGGAATACGTGGTTCTATTCGCATCATTTATGGAGGAAAACTTCTTGCTGATACAAGACAATGCTAGACAACACGTCGCCAGGTGCGTTACCGAATATTTGCAAGAAGTGGAAAACGACTTCTTGGTCTGCGATGAGCTCGGATATGAATCCCATTGAACACGTTTGTGACCTGTTGGAGAAAAAGATAGGGATACGATCTGCCCTTCCAGAGACATTCAGCGGCCTGAGATCTGCTCTGATCGAAGAAGGAGACAATTTGGACGATACCATCGTAAAAATTTTAATCCAATGTATCCCTCGGCGAATATCTGGTTTGGCAGATGTTCGGGGAGACAATACACACTATTACAGTAACAAGGACTCGTTAAAAAAAAAATAATAATAATAAAAATGTAAAATGTTAATTTATGAAGTTTTTGTCTATTTTCCTTAATTTATGTTTTATTTCTAAGGTCTTCCTTTTTTAATTTTTTTTTTTTGACATGAATTACTTATTTTTATATTAATAAACAAAACTGTATTAGAAAAAACTTTCTTTTTCTAATTTACTTGAAGTAATTGCGAAATATCAAGGTGCGCCACTTTTTTTGTAACTTAATGCATACATATATAACACATGTATTTATGTGTCCAGTATGCCGAGTGATGCCCGTGCCATTGAGCTTCTTTTTACGGGTTTCTGGGGTTATTTAGATAACAGTTTATATAGCTTCGACAGCTAAACTAGTTTTACGTAATATTAGTTTCCTGAGAGTTATCCTGCGTCACTTATCGTCTGCCTTTACGCTTAGTCCGTGTGGGTGGCTTGGCTTAACAATAATCAGCATTTCGAAAACATTGTTTTGAAGAACGCAAACAACAAAATCATCTCTTACTTATAGAAGACAGTTTCCTCCATCCGTAGCTGTGTATGGTATGAGTTTTAATATTCATTCAAAATTAACATTACATAAATATGTATATACATACACCTCTAATTACTATTCCATAAAATTGACCATGGTACTTTGCCGTACTTGTCCGTTGTGCAGAAAAATCTATTTACACAAAACCTCCGACAGGCGTAATCCGTTTCTTATTGTATGCCTTACAAAGGGATACGTAGTAAATGCGAATTATCAACCTCAGTCCACCACAGAGGACCTCTGAGCAGTTAAATAAATGTCGAAAGTTATCCCTTGCTAGTTTTTTGTTTATCTTGTAGGACATCTCATAAATGAGTGTACAAAGGTTTATATCACCAGAAATGTGTTCCCCATTGTGTCGCAATTATGCATGCATACCTGCGGCAAGGCTGGTGCTTTTTCCAAACTGAATCTTAATCGAAACGCCCTCGACATGGTGCTTGAAGTAGTTTGCCGAAGGATTACGCACACTGAAAGGTTAAGCATTGTAGTTTACATACCTCAACTTGGCTGCTTTGAAACAGAAACAAACATACAATTCTGGGTCTAAAGTTCTTCGCCATTCACATTGTATTGCAAAGGAAACGTAAAAAATACATAAATACCGGATGTCGTCCAATTGTTCTCCTTTTGCATTAGAATTTCGTTATCCTCGAGCAAAGTTAGCAAAAACTTTGTGTTCTCATTGTTATCTGGCAGAAGTCAAGGCCTAACTTCGCAGTGTTTCTTGTTTTGTTATGTGTATTTCCACTATGTCTTCTGGACGACTTTGCAGAAAAAAAAACTTAACACAATAACACAACGGGGACCAACAGGATGGAGCAGGGAGAAGAAATGAGGTGAAAAAAAAGTTAAAATACTGCACAACAAGCGAGAAACATATCGAAGCGAAGAAGAAATTTCAAAGTGAGATAATGGCCATATAATTTTCCAGCACCATTCCTCGGAGCCCTGGAACCGGTGTTCTGATTGTTTTTGCCCTGCTTATCGGTATCTGGAAACGCCACCAATTTATTCTGAAACATGCTACTTTGTGGGCATCGATTTGATCGCACGAAACAAACGACTATGTGTATGTGTGTGAGTCCATTCCGGGAGGGAGCAGGTATTGCATGAGCTTAAAAGCAATGGCTACTCTCATCATTGCGTTCCAATGTAGGCGCTCCTCCAGTAACCACCACAACGTTGAGGACTCCAGATCCATCGTCTGCACATAGCGAAACATATACCGCAAACGAAGATTCTGGTTGGGCAATGGCGAAACAATCGAAAGGACTACGACTGACGGCTACAACAGTAGCAGTGGTAGTGACGACGGCGGCGGCGGTGTTGGAGATGATGATGATGATGATGATGATGGTGAATCGGAAGGCGACCTGTCAACGAGTGCAAATATCAGAAGCAGCAGCGAGTGAGGAGTTGGCCATGTTCTCTGCGGATAATATGTACAAGACTTAAGGCGCCAACGCCAGGACCCTTAATTTATCTTGCACGCCATGTTGCTACAATGGCTTCCCCGGATGCGATATTATGCGCGAGTATTTCGCTATCGCAATCGCATTATTTTTGTTGTTTGTGCGAGTATAGGTGGTTTCTTATTGTCTTTGTCGTTGAGGTTGTTGTAGGAATTGATTTTTTCCGATTGCCATCGATATCTCGTCGCGTTTGGCACAACTTTTGTTTTAATAAATAATTGTCTAGCAATTTGAAAATAAAGAGATGCATTAGTGATTGACGTGAAAGGAAAACACAACGTACATACATAGATACTTACTCGTACATAATGTATAAACGTTAAAAGTATAGGTCGGTACATACATACATACATATATGTATGTACATATACAACATTTTTTCTCGTAATGATATCTGCTCATTTTCATCGACGGATTCAGTTTAGTATATACATATGGATATGACTGATATGGACTAAATCAGTCCGTAGATCGTCACCTTGTGGATTGCCTACTTTTCTCTTGGTACAACGTTGTCCTTCGAATTCGTTTGTTTATAACAATGTTTGACGGAGGCAAATTATCTTTCTCCTGAGATGGTTAGAGAAGCATAAAGTATTTACATAGGTACATATGTATGTATGTAATTGATGGCCAGAGACAGAACAGAAGTGTACATACATATGTATGTATGCATATGTATACATATATATGTACATACATATGTATACATATGTACATATGTATGTACACTTTTTTCAAAAATCATAGCAATGGGAGAATCAACTAAAAGATCTTACATAATATGGGTACCCCATGTTGCCACGTGCCATTTTGACTGGCTAGAGTTTTAGCAATATAGCTAATGAAGACGCCATCTGGGATGTTAATTACCATAGCATGACGTATGTACGTGCAGAGTTATTATTTCCAAAAAAGGATTAATTCAAAATGTATGGTTGCACTTCGAGTGGCAGAGCGGATTGAAGTTCTTTACTGTACGGCATCGTCATCCTAAATGAAATATTCAGCCATAAAATGCCCATGTACAAGGTTGTGACTTCTCTTCTTCTTGGCTAGCCAGAAAATTATGGCATTTCTAAGGGCACGTGGAGACGTGTAATGGTGCTATGAAAGTATTAAAATTATTCACTATAAGATCATAGCTAGTTGTGGCGTTTGGGATATCCGCATTCGTACCTTACCTGCAACAAGGTAATGATCCGAGTCGATGTTAGCTGCGCGGAATCCTTTAGACTACTGGAGGCATGCCATTGTTGACCGTTTCATGGTCAGGAAAATTTTATGTTCCGTTGTGAATATTGACATGAGTAAACCGTGTGCTTACTATAGTGACGTTACGCCCCACCACAAAGTCAATAAGCCTAAGTCCATTGCCAGACGTGGTGTCGTGTAGGCTATTCTATATTCCTATGTATATCTACGTTAAAGTCGCCTAATACGATTTTAACATTATATTGCTCGTAAGTTTTATCGAAGAGCTCGTAGAAACATTCTTTGGTGGCGTCGTTCTTGTCCTCTTTGTGGCATGAGCGCATATTAACTTATATTTGCGAATTTAGCCTTGATATGGATTGTCATAAAACGTTCACTCACGTGTCGAAAGGTCTAGACTTTTTGCCTAAGTCTGCCGCGTATGACGAATCCACATCCAAATAAGCGCTGCTTCTGCCCCATGTATCAATCACCATAGTAGGTATACGTCACACATTTTCATCCTCCTTTTGCCCGGCCCATCCCATCGCACTTACTGGATGGCGGTGACGACGGCATTATAACAATCTGGGGTCTCTACTAATTGATCGGGTATACGTGGGCTGTCTAGGGTTCATTCTACATTTCACGTGCAGAACCGAAGGTAGTTGACCTTGTTTTGTTTTCCTAGGTCGTGAACAGTCATCCTTATCTAAGGCTCGTAGTAGCTTCGTAACTAAATAGTTTTTCTATGGTAGGGAAGTTACCGCACCGCACAACCCCCAACCTGCATGACCTGTTCCCTTTATACACTTAGGACGAGAGGCCGGATCTTCCGGAATCAGTAACCCACTTCGGGAATAAGAGCGCTGCTATTGGCCGATTAAGGGTTCATCCACCAACATCTCTTGGTGTTTTAAAATGTGTTTTTACTTTTAAAATAAGAACAAAAATTAATTGGTGTTTCCTGTACCGCAGTAGTAAATAGTGTTTCCCTAGGTTAATTTTGATGTTTGAAAAAAAATTCCGATTTTATTTTGTGCCGTGACTCACATACCCCAGATATTAAGTCACAGACAGACAGATATACAGAATTGGCGGACCGATTCAATTGGAACTTCGCCATTATAGTACCTAATGTCAAGTTTGATTAAAATTTCGAGTTCAAGATTCTGTGGGAAACCAATACCAAATGTTTGTTCTTCAAAGAAGCTAAGCATTCAGTAAGGGTGAGTTCATAATAATTGTAAAATACTGTAGCTGTGCAGTGTTTGCGTTCATAAATGCAAAAAGACTGCATTACCATTGCAGCTGTTTTGGTATCACTTTCGTGCATAAACATCAAATTATTACCTTTGTTTTGCACTTACAGCGGACTTTTGTTTGATGCACAGCTTTGATGCGAAATGACGATGGATTGCGAAAATATAAATATCACTTTTAAATTATAGAAATAAAAAAGTTTATCATAATTTGGATTAATTATTTTAGCGAAGAGTCTGAATCTAAAATTTGGACTCTCACACATCTACAGCTTTTTGAACGGCATTTATCCAGCTGCATTGTTGCAGAAGTACATAAATTTACAACAATTTCATTTTACAATTATGAATTCACACTGTCAACTACTGTTTCACATTTCTAATTGCACTACTTTCTGAAATTGCTATCTTCCACCGGCATGTGCCAAGCACATGCATTACTATCTATCTGTTATTTCGCACTACTATTTCGCACAGCTACCTATAACGTAGGGCCGTGGAAACGGATTGTAATACATCATACTACACTGTTAGGAAGACTCTGCAAAAACTTAGGTTCATCCATTGAAATCTCATCCAAAAGTTATTAGAGTTTTAGAAACTCAACGTTTTAAAAATGGAGATAACAACCGACTACGCAAAAGCATGGGGTTTGATAATAATGTCGATAGTGTTGACAGTACCTTTCACTTTCAAGCAAAAGTGATAGTTTGATGGCGGATCTGGCTTTGAAATAAAGTCCTGAAATTTAGTTACCTATTACCATCACTCGCAACTGATTTAAATCAATTAAATCATTGGATTTATTGGAATAGTTTTACAACATTGCCATTAATCACAGCATGCCTCCTCAACAGATTCATATTCCAACATTAAATATTTTTCCGGTTAGACAAAACAAGCGAATAAAGAAAAGTATTTCATTATCCCTTCCCACATGGAAGTCGTCAACACAATATGACTCTCCGATCTACACGTAATACAATGATAATTTTGCAGTTTTATAGCCAAACAGCTTGTCCACAAGTACAGATATCCCGGGTGCTTTGCGGCTCAAAAATAGTTAAACTGCATTCCCCTAATGACGATTGCAATGGCAAGTTATGTACATGTATCAGCAGTCATCTCGTTAAGCTCCCTCCATACTAGCGGCTCGTCCGATAGCAATTACATCTATTTCCCATGTTATACGGCCGCCATGATGCTCATTGGTGTGGCAATAATAGCTCATCATATTAGCCAGCTCTCCCGTCCAGCTATCGCAGCTATTAGACGAGTGCACGAGGCAATCGTTCACTTCTCTTTAAGATGCTTCGACACTGCGGTAAACAAGTTTTAATTTATCTTTGCCCACATAACATCCAGCATTTGTTGCCAACAACAAAAACCCGTATAAGGCAACGCAACTCAACGAACAAGACCCAGAGTCACACAATTCCTGCCACAGTGTCCAATGCAGCGGCTGCCCAAAACCAAATCAAATCGGTAAATATAGAAACGTTTAGGGTCCAGACCGCTGTTGGCCTGTATCTTTATATGGGTTTTTATATTATATTATTAATTTAAAGCCATGTTATCGGCCGGTTGTTCGTCTTCTCAGATGTGTGCGCGTTAGGTAGGATCCAGAGTCCAGGTCCAGCCGCGTGGCCAACTTGTTCTCGGATACACTGTGTAGTTTTCTGATATTTTTTTTGTGTATGCTTTATCGGAGCCGCCTGTCCGTGTATGTTTTATAGCTTTGCCATCATTTCTGGGCTTTACAAGATCGCTTTGATGCGATCTCTGATTGGTGACGCTTATCATCCCAGCCGCGCCGACATCCACCTTATGGAGCTAAGTTGTTGAGCTGGCTTCTCCCATCCCAGTGTTTTGCTGGGCATTTCGTTGACGATTATGGACTGGCTGACATTGCTGAGTAATCTGGTTGTAAATTTTATTGTTCGACCGTGCAGTGATCGAGAGCGCTCCTCTTGGCGATCGCATGCATTCTTAATAGAGATTCTAATGTTGGATGGCTGGTTTTTATTAAACCACGGAATGCCATTAGACGCAGCGCGACCCCTGTATGCGGTGCTCAATTACGGTGCAATGCGAATGATCGGGCTCGAGGAATGAGAGTCACTCGCCAGGTGAATGCGACGTATGGCATGCTACGATTTAATCCGCTAATTGCTGAGCTCTGGACACAGGTGTGGACCACCAAAACGAGTAGATTGCCAGTACCATGTTCCACCGAGTGATGGTACACCTAGCGGATGCGCAGTAACGATATTGTATTCAAGTCGCAGCATTGCTTAACAATTAAACAAATTTCAGATCACTGAGCAACAGGAATGTTTGCGAAGAAAGTCTGACTCTCATGTGTAGTTTGAGTAACTTCTTCTGCATATAATTGCGGCTTGTAATTTATTTTGCTTCGTGTTTTAAGATAAAAGATACTTGTTAAGATTGAAGTAGTGATAGTGCTAGCTGTTGCTTGGGTTTAAATGGATTGTAATTGTGGTATCGGCCATATTTGGCTGGACTTTCACTTCTGTAAGCTTTGTTTAGTGGCCTATGGTTACTACTTTGTGGTAAGAGTATTTACTGGAGAAATAATAATTTCGCGGTACTTACTCAAAATATACAATTGTCATCTGTACAGCGGACACTATAGGTAGGTCAATGCTTGACATATTTGCTATTTTTTGCATATAAAAATGTAAATAAGTAAACGGAGACAAATAATAAATTACTAGAGTAATTTGGTCCTCTTCGTGTTGGAATAGATACTGTTCAGAACTGAATCGATTCCCAAAGATTCAACATTCGTTTCATCTACATTCCGACTTGACTCAAAACCGAAGTCCACCGAATGGTTGGATGATGGAGTAAAGTTTATGAGCACGCATTCCGGAAAAAGTATCCGTTCATCGTTAATATTTTGCCCGGAGAGGGTGTGATTAAAGTCTAAAGTTGTAGTAATCGCTGTTCATGTTCAGATTTTTCAAAAATGAGCTGACAAAATGAGTGTACTTTCTTTCCTAAGAGTCCCGAAATATGCATTGCACTAAGTTGGGTTCTTCTTGTCTCAAGGTTTACGAGATGGGCAAGTGCCATTAAGCGTAAATGTTAAGGTGTTCACGACGTAATCAAGATCAGTGCTCTTAGGTATAGATACACTTAGTCGTGATCCAAATAAGCCGATACTAGTGTTTTATCCTCAATTCGGTAAGCCACTTCACATGCATAGGTACATGATTTCGGTTTACTTTTCTTCCTTCGTTTGTAATTTGGAGTCTGGAGAACTCACACCAGGTTGGTCACTACCCAAGGTTCCTGGACCAAGGATATGTCTTTTCCAATCATTCAGTTATAGGTTAGAAGAAAATCGTTGCTAATCCTGAGGATATCCAAGACTACCTTTGGATCGGCGGGTTTGACTTGACCGTAATATAGGCACACGTTCCTAGTCGGTTTGGAATTTGATCTTATTCCAGGACTTATGACAATCTGTATCAAGGCTAAATAAGCCAATATAAGCTTTATATGCGCCAATGACCGCACAGAAGACAAGGACAACACCACCAAAGAAGGCTTTCACGAGCTCCTCGACAAAACTTATGAGCTATGTTCTATATATGACATTAAAATCGTGTTGGGTGATTTTAACGCTAAGATGGGAAAGGAGGATATCATTGGTAGGACGACTGGCAAACAGACCTTTCACGACACCACGTAGGGGTTATTGACTTCGGTGCGGAGCGAAACGTTACTATAGCACGCACACGGTTTCCTCATCTCAATATTCACAAGGGGACATGGCATTCTCCTGATCAAATTGATCACATTGCGATCATGTCAGTCCAACAAGACATAAACCTGTAGAGATGAAGAAGGAAACCTCGTAGTAGAGTCAAAGCATGTGCTGAGTATATGGAAAACATTTTTCTGCAGACATCCCGCTTTCACGGCTTACTAGCCGACGTATTCAAAACAGCTGGAAATGATCTGGTAGAGAGCACACACCAACTTGTTTCTAAGATTTGGTCAGACGAGTGTATGCTATGCCATATAGAGCCATGTTCAGTTTTGGTATACCTGCCAAACTTGATCGCCTGTGCAAGATGACGATGGAAAACGCTCGCTGCTCCATCAAGATCGGTAACGACCTCACCGGGACCTAGGATGCCAAAAAAGGATTTAGTCGAGGTGACTGGTGCGGTTGCGCGTATAAATGGAAGGGAATCTCAACAAACTTGCAATTGTAAGCAGTTAGCTAAGGACGGGGCTACTTTTTAGTGGAGGCCCAGGTTCACCCCGAAATGTAGCGCCACCTAAAGAAGTAAGTATGTAAGTAATCAAATGCGAAAAATATTCAGCGTAGTTTAGAGTTTGTCCTTTCTTGAAGATCAGTCAAACAAAACGATATTAATTTCTTTGGGCGTCCTTTATTTAGACTATATTTTATAGATATGTTAGTTCATACATACATCTTAGTTCAATCAGGGTTGGAAAGATGGAAATGTTGGGTATTATTGCCCAGATTGAATAGTTTACTTTGTCTGACAGTGGATAAGTAGTTGAAGTCGCTGTTTTATAAAAAGATAAAAAAAAAGCCAAAGATACAAATATTTCGCACAGCAGGTGTTGTCAGGAATCTCAAACTTCCACTCTGTAGTCCGACGAAACATGATCTATGATCACTCACTTCTCTTCGAATACGATGTTCTTCCCTTTTCACAGAACTCACTAGCAGTTTTGATTTTCAGTGATGGAGGGATACTCAGCCGAAAAAGGTTGTTACCCATAGTGGTCAATCTATTCCGATTATAACTGTCAAATTTCCTCATATATTTCCACATCTTTCGATATGTAGAATATCTGCTTCCATGTTTAAGTAGTCTTTCACGCTATATTTTTGTCAGAATTGCTTTTGTTGCGGCACTTGTAGTTTATTGCTACTTTTTGAACGACGGTGATGTCTTTTTTAGAGCAGGCCAGACCGGTTAAGGATCATGGCGTGAGTTCAATATTTTGCGAAATATAGAATAAATGCTAATTTGACAGTAATAATCTATTTCTATCTAACTAGAACAGCTTCCACAAGTAAACAATTGTCATTCGTTAGAGTCCCGTCCTCCAAAAAACTACTTAAGCCTGTCATGCAAATTTAAAAGTTATTTCTAAATATACCTGCCTTGAGCGCAGTATGTTTAATTTCACACACCAAACAAGCTCTGATGATTGTAGTTCTTGTTCTACTTGAAACCCTTTCTCTCCACTATACATATCCATATCCATATCCCATTCGCTGTAGAAGTACCACCAAACTTCGATTGCTCCCCAAATAATGGACGACCGAATCATACAAACTATGTGTGTACTGTCGGCCAAAATAAACATTTTAACATTTGTGATAATAAAAACATTTCTTCACGCAGAAGTGGGCAATGAAATATTAATTTATTTATGTTCTTGCGCTCTCGGCTTAAGTGCTTCTCGGTCAATAGGTTTCTCTATCTTAAGCCCAGTGTACACATTGAATTGATTTGTAGTAGTTAAGCACACGCAGTCGACAGATACATTTCACCAGATACACTTACTCTTAAGTGTGTTTACTCACCCGCGTCGGACGAAACCACTGAAATCCTCAAACCGATATCCAAGCAAAACAAGCCCCGAAAAAGGGGTTTCATGATTCATTAGTTCGGTGTGGCCAAATATTTAATCCATCAGTGTTGCTTGACCACAAAAACACATTAAACAGATGCTGAGAGCGCGCTCAGATCAATGGTGCTGACACGGAAAAATCAGTTTGGTCACACATCGAATTTAATATTCGTGGTTTGGTTCGTCCTTCCGCTGCCTCCGCCGCCGCCGCCAGCCGATTTCTTTCTCTCGGCTCACACACTTAATGGGTTAAACAACATTTGGTCAATATTTGCGAATCGACATCTCTGTGGCGGGCTCTATTGATTAGTTTACCTCAGGAATCTATTTTCGGAAGAAATCGACCAAAAACCTGAGAATATAGTGCAAAGGCACTATGAGAACAGCGCATCTCAGCCGTTTTTCGATTTCAAGTGCACGTCATGTCCCGGTATCCGATTTATTGATGACATCTGGGGTCGTCGGGCGCTATTTATTTGCAGGATTGGAACCAGATTTCTATCTGTCGCTGTGTTCGCCTGGCGAATGTCGAATTCCCCACTTAATCAGAGGTTCGGTGACATAGACAACTGCAGATGCGACGGGAATGCATTCTCCTCGCCAAGAAGCCTAACCAAAGGCATCGCACAAAAGACGGTGAACTTGTGCACAAAAACCGCAGATAAACGCAGTGGTACATGTAGCGCCTGTTGGCCTATTTGCATTCGGTGTGGCGGCATCTCATCAAGTCTCGATAAATTGGAGAGCATTCTATCGTGTTTCAGATTCTTGCAGCAGCTCCTTGGAACTGGTACGATTGTTTTGCTCTTTTCGGACAGCAAGCGCGTTCCGAAGATTTCACATGTCGACTCTGTTTGCCGTGCGGATACTGTGGCGGTACCAGCAGTTAGATCCAGGGAATTTGAATACCGTAAAGCCTAACATGTGTTCCTGTTCGATATTTTGTTGCACTCTTAATGCCACATTGTGTTTATCAGCATCGGGGAGCATGAGTGTAGTACTGTCGCTCTGTCGCAGTGTCGACTTAATTAAAATTTATTTTGGAATTTCAATCGATGTGCAATTAATTCCCGATTACAGTCACCACTTGTCTAATTAAAAATAAAACTATTATCCAACTGCCATGCGGTGGCACTCGCTTCTTGCGGTGTTGTTCGGTGCACTCGGTTATTTCATTGAGTGAACATTTTAGGCGCGCGTTTTGCAGCGCATTTGCATGGTAGCCTTATTTGTGGAAGCTATTTCAAAACATCGCAGCTCGAACATGAGTTTGAAATAATTTCCTGCAACTGTTTTTGGTATGACAAACATACCAGGGTTTCTGCAGGTAAGTGGCCTAAAAGTCCAAGCACCTGAAGCTATACGCATTTTGCAATATAATTTAGACGAGACGGATGTGAATTCTCTGACAGAGTTTACCTACTTACCTACGTATATTCAACAATCAAAAATTCTTTATACAACGTGTACCTAAATAACTGTGTATGTTCAAATAGAAATACTGAAAAGCAGTGTATGTATGTATATCTAATGCACTTTCTTGGATAGAAAGAAGTTACTTGATGTTAGTCCCATTAAACGAGGTTGCAATAGCAGATCTAAAAATAAAAGTACATAATATTATTATAACACAATTAGGTTTAACACCTAATTGGCTTGTATACAATCAACGACAAACACGAATTCTATTATTTCAACCAAAGTGAGTCACTTGGTATATGTACATATGTATGTAATAAGTATACTCCGATGATACTACTTATTATTATTGATATTTTGTGGGCGCCGTGGCTCAAGTGTCGCGAGCGTCTGACAAACATCCGAGAGTAAAACTGTCATGATAAAGCTTCTCAAAAACAAAAAAAAAAAACTGCCGTTCGGAACTGGCATTAAACTTCGATTCGTGTGAAGAATATAACCCGCACAGCACGAGTGGTTGTGAGAAGCTAGGCCCTGGGTCCCATGGACCTGTCGCGCCAAAAATTTTTTTTTTTTTTTGATACTACTTATTCTTATGTCGCTATCCTCCGCTCACTATAGGATACACTTGGACTAGGAAAGATCCATTGTGTTACCGAGAGGTCGCTCCAGTTACTCTTGTAACCATTCTGGTTTTTGGACGAGTTTTCAGATTTTATTGATATCCGAGTCGGCTTTATCTTCCTCGAAGAAGTATTCTTGCAGAATATGCTTTCTTGATGAGGATAACGCAGGGCAGCTCCAGAGAAGGTAAAATGGGGATTCCTCTTCTTCTTCATCCATAAAAAGATGAATCTGGAGTTTCAAGTCTCAAGACGTGCCTACCTAACGCACAATAACCCGACGAAGGATATGCAGCATTGTTTCCATCTTAATCTTACTTATGAGATAGAGATAGCTAGTTTTATTTAGTGCTGTTCACCGGACTAGGATTCCATACATGAGTATTGGTCTTACTACTTCTGTGTATAGCCAGCATTATTTGAGGATGGACCCCCAATTTGCACCCTATTATAAGACCCAAGTATTTGCCAAACTTCAGTGATATCTTCTCATTTTTGGTGGTGTTGTCCCTGGATTTCTGTGCCTTTTAGTAAAAGGAATTTGCTTCATTTTTTGTCAGATTGGCGCTAAGACCGCAGCTATCTTCACTTAACCAGCCTTGCTAGGGTTGTAACCATGAGATCACGTAGTGTTTCCGGGTGTTTCCCACTGACTGCTATAGTAATGCCATCTCTATACCTTTGAATCCTTCTTTTCTAAGTTGAGTAGTAATTCGTATACTGTAAGGAACTACAGTTGCGGTGATAGTGGTGTGTCCCTTCTTCTCGAAATCTTCTAGATTTCTAGATTTCTAGATTTGTATTGATCAGATTCTGAATTGATCACATTGTTGATCACCATCTGGTTGATCCATTGATTTATCCTTGTATTGATCCTAAATTGTGTAAAAACATTTATAATAACCTCTGGTTTTATGTTGTTCATGTTATTGTGGATATAGATATCCACCAGCCTTTCCAGTGTCTTTAATAGAAAGGAAGATAGGCTAATGAGTCTGAAATCTTTTAGCATGGTGTGAAGGTGCCGTAACATACATATGGCCAAGTGACACAAGGCCAAATCTCTAAATTTGGCTTTATGTCGCCTACTGAAAGTAACATAAGGCCAAATTCATTCTGTGACACTAGACCAAATGTGAAAAAATGAACGAGCAACGAAACGGAGCGAAGCGGTGCAATAATTTCCTTTGGAATGTAATGAAAAATGATATAAAGCCAAATTGGCCTTTAGTGAATTTATGAAAGAGACATAACCAAACGTTAGAAACTGCTCTTATATCATTTCAAATTTCAATATTTGGCCTTTTGTCAGTTTTCACTTCTCTCCAAAGCTTTGGTATGTGCGCGTTGCCTAGACAAGATCGGAATAGTTTTATCAACCAGGGTTGGATAATACCATATGACTCGTGCATTTCCGCTGGTATGATTCCCTCCGGACCTGACGATTCGTAGGGAAGGAAGATGTTGATTGCTCATTGAAGCTAATGCTTACTACCTCCTCTGAGATATGCGAGGTGTTTGGGTTGAACTGCTCAGTACTGAAGATACTCACAGCTATGTTTCCTGGAAAATGGGTATCTAGGAGTTAATCTCAGCAGGTGACGTAGAAAGGATCTTCCTTACCCTGTTTGGACCTGTTGCGCCAAAGATTGTCTTTCACGGTCACTTTCACTACTTATTTTTTTTTACTCGTCCTATCCGCAGCCCTGATCACCTGACGAATGTTGGTTGACGGAATGAGCCCGATATTGTCATAGGCCATGATTGTTGATGCGACCCATTCAGATTACAGGGCCGAGATTTCATAAATCGCCACTTCGAAGTCAGAACTATTTTACGATGACAAAAGGAAATATATTAATATTAATTTTTGCTAAGATGCAGCTTCTAAGTTTAACTTCACAGATATGCATGTAGAAGTTTGCAGTTTTGTGTCCTTAAACAGGCGGTTCCTGCATAAAGACTATGTTGTCTCCAATTTTTTAGGCTCCATGGGATATCATCCCTGTTCACTGCATCAAGCTTCGCACCTACCTGCGGCCGGAACTGGGAACTAAATTAAGTCAACTGCACTATCGTCGTCAGAAGCGATTAGTTTGCAGCCTCCATGTTCCCAACCCGTATCCCTGAATAATGGGATAGACTTGAAAGGGTATGTTTTGCACAGAGAGTAGGCTGAGATTCAGCTTGGATTCCAGAACTCTACAGTGCTTTCGGCTCATCCCACTTTCTTGGTGGCGACGATAAATGATAGAAGATCTTTTACCACTTTATTGAGAGGCTTGGTTACCGAAACAGTGCCCTTAATCTTCTTTGAACTGGCAGGTCGATTGTGCTGAGATCGTGGTCTTTAGAGGCAAATTTCTTCCTTGCGTCCTTACTTGTAGAAGGTCACCTTTTCGGTTGACTTTTCCACTCCTCAACTACCTTGGACGATTACTCAAAATTGTCGAGCCATAGTCGTCCCAATTGCTTCTTCCTCAAGTCATTTTAAGTTATAGAAGGCAGACCTGCGTCTGCCGTACTGGTTCTAAAGCGCTTCTTAGTACCCGAACTCCTAGATTCATTGTCGGTAGTGGTAAAGGAACTGTTGGAGCGTACCTCCTTATCGATGTGCAGAAGTTTCGTCACCCACTTCGCTCCTGTGACCGCTTGATTGCCGATCCTAGCGTCGTCAGTTTGTCCTGTCCGTTCGTATGTCCTGTCTGTTAAAAGTATTACCTAGTCTTTGAAGATTTGTTTGTTTGGTTATTTGTTTGTGTATAATGCATGTTTATGAACAAAAAATTAAGACTGCGTCCCACTAGTAAATCGGAAAAGGATGCCCATCTCTCGCAGATCCGGGTTTATCGAGATAAGGTACTAGTTACATAAAGTCTTGCGAAGGGTCTTGCCGGAGTTCGTTAGCGGTTGGTTTAGCCTCCAACCTTACATCCTTGAGCACGGTTTACTATACGCCGACACTAACACTGAAATTAGGATAACCGCTCCTTAGCTTCGTCCTGGCCCCATTGGTATTTACTGAGCATCGCCACAGCGGGAAGGTAAGTGGTAAGTGGTAAAAGAAGATGACATAATCACATTTCGCTTATACTTTGTGCACTATATATAATCCTAATCTATTAAATGTTAAAGTTAAATTTAATTTTCCAACTTCTATCCACTGCAATATTGTAGAACAACCTCCAACAGCAATTTTCCTTTGATGAGTCAGTAAAACGCATCACATAGCTTGCAACACGCAAATTTAAATCAACCGATAAGCCCGACATATGATTTCATATTCTTAATCTGTATTTTTCCTCTGATTCAATGGAGAATGTTTTACATGTGACACGAAGAAAACAAAAAAAAAGGAAGAAACGAAGATCACAATTTGCCACCGCTTCTTAAGTGCGTCTGTACACCGTCTTCTCGAGCGCACATCTCTTTGACCATATCAAGCCGCCCCACGTCGACATTTCATGTCGGTCGATTAATTAACAGAAACCCATGAAAGAACTAAAAACAACGACGACCGTCCCCGACTCCTACTCTTCGAACCAGTTCGCGGCGGCCGGCGCGCGGAGGCAACGCCGCTGAGTCTCGTGAGGCTTGTAGCGACCATGATGTCGTTGCGGCATCCTTGCCGCTTATAAATATTCAATTTTAATGGAACTCCTCGAATAAATTCGAGGTAAATTAATGATTTTCCAAAAGGGACACATGTTCCCGGACATTCCCGGTCGCGCGTTCTGCTTTGATCTGCGGATCGAAGGAAGCCGCTTCGCCCGATAATCGAATAACACTAATTTCGTGTTGGATATTCTTCGCTTGTTCTCTTATCGCGCCTGACGCTAGGCGTATAAATCAATCACTTCCACGGCTGCAGTTGTATGCGTTTTTGGGGCCGCTAACATGCTGGTGAACAACGTTAACAGCGTTATGCTCTCCTCCTAACTGACAAAATGGCCGATATTATTATTCGTATCGTGACTTGAGGCATAGCCACTCGAATGGTGGCGGACGGTGATGGTGGGCGACAGGAACGATATTTAGCCTCTTAAATTGCGAAAAAAGTTAATAAAGTTAAGTCTTCCGTTAAATAACACAATCATCATTCGGAAAAATAATGAGTTCACGAGCGACCTCTCCCGTAAGCGAAGAGTCCAAAGGACAACAAAGGATCAGAGAAAATACGAGTGCGCTGATTTTTTATTCATGCCATCGTTAAACTAATACAACGTCGTCAGCAGCAGGACAATTGGAGTGACGGTCGCCGTGCTGCTGAAGGGGGGAGTGGGAGTGTTTCGAGAGAAAAAAAATAATTCATCACGGGCTTAATGTAAATTTGTGACGATACAAAAAAGTAACTGGATTTTTAACACCATCCACTGTCGTTGAAATGGGGAATGGTTGGATGGATGGAAGAAAGGACGAATAACAGGATGGATGGATGGATGAATGGTAGCTCGGCTGCCTCAGTGGACCACTGTTGGGGAGTGTAAGTAAGCGTGTAAGTGCAGTCTGGAAAAAATTTACATACAAATTGTATTCTGCGGTGGATTATGTTTTGATATGAACTGGACATAACGAAATTAATTCGAAAAAAGGAGGACTACATCAATCCAGCAGGATTTTCCTCCATTTTGCGTTGGCTATTGTTATTTTCGCCTGAGATGAACGCAAGTATGGCGATGAAGATCAAAATGCACAATGGCTTCGTAGAGGGTGGGAAACGTTTTTACAATAAAAATAATTTGAATTGAGCGTAATTTAAAAGTTATTTGTTTGTATAAAGTGAGTGTAGATATAATGTATTTAGATACACAGCTGAATCTGGCTAAAATATTAAGCGATAATTCCGTTTGAATGTTAATGGAATGGTAATATTAACCAAACCGGCACCGTGGCTCAGTTATTAGTGCGTTGGACTACTTTGAGCAGGAGGTTCGAAGTTCGATTAACAAACAACACCAAAAAGTTCTTTCACGGTCCCACCCTGCAAGCATCTGACTAACATGCGGGAGTATATCTGAAGCTTCTTAATCCTCTACCGCACAAATTAAATGCAGCGGAAAGATTTTAGTTTTAGATATTTATTTCAACTTTATATTGAAAATATGTAAGAGGAGAAAAATGTGTGGCCGTTCATACAAACTGAAAAATCATATAAAGCTTCGTATGCGCTATAAAGTTAAAGAAAAACAAAAGTTCAGAACGCTATCTGAGTACAAAGTAAGCCGGAAATTCGTGGACGAATAAGAAAAAATACAGCAGCTTTCGATCGACAGTTTTTAAGGGCATACAAAAAACTCCGTTTCCCTCTTCCAATGACTTAAGAACTGAATTAAATGATCCAGTCTGTAGCTAGACAAAAGGATTTAGGCTCATAGAATGTGGCTTACATGGAACGGTGGTTTCTCATCTCAGCACAGAAAATATTAAGAAGAGGAAAGAATTTTCAAAATTGAATAAGTACCCCTAGCATTGGTAAAATGTCTTATGGTCCGATGAAGCAAAGATAAACCTTTTTGGGCCTGACGGTAAAATTTATGTGCGACGTTCTAAGAACAGTATGGCGTTGGTCCTCTGTTTTGGATTAAAGACACTATAATCGCTGTGATACACAAAGAAATAATGCGGAATACCATGCTTCAATATGCCGCTTAAGTGAGAATACCAGCAAGATAACGACGCCAAGCATTGTATAAGGCATGTGAAAACCTGGTTTCAAGAAAATAGGATTAAGTTAATGAACTGGCCGTCGCAATCACTAGACTTAAAGCCAATTGAAGATCTTTGGGGAGTCTTAAACAAGGAGGTTTCAAAGACCAAAATAAGAAACCGTTATCATTTGTGGCAGGTGGTTCAAGAAACTTGGAATGCTATTCCAATCGAAACATGTAGAGCGCTGGTCGAATCTATGCCATGCAGATGTCTTGCTGCATTAAAACACAGGGTGGCGCCACTAAGTATTGAAGATACAAAGATTTAGTGTACATAATGTAAGTAATGTTTTAATAAATTGAAAATATTTCAACTGTCTCTATTATTTTTTCCAGCACTAATAGATATGTATATTTGGCCAAGGCTGTATAGGTTATTGGCTATGTTTTCCAATAGAGGGTATTAATGTTCTAATGAGAAACTTTATTTTGGACATTATTGCATCTTCAAAACAGTGAAGACATTTTGAACGGGCACAACCTAGGTCCCGACGGAATGGGACCATAATTCGATTATGGGCTTATGTCCCACTTTAGCGCCGAAATCTTCGTGTACAAACATTCCGGTTCTGTAGAGTTTTCCATGGTCATTTGACTAGCAGTAAGGTTTTTTAAGGCAACATTTTAAATAAAAAAAACTATTTACAAGAGATAGTGACAAAAATAAAGAAACTTGTCTTTTTTTTTTTTTTTTTTATAATGCATTTTTATTTAGTTCAATTCATTATTTCCTACATGCTAACAAAAAAACGCTTAAAACTAGCTTAACTAACTTAACTACGTTATATACTACTAACTTACTGGCCCTGTGCGGTAAACAAAGAAAATTATTTTTTTTGGAAAAACTTTGTATCCGGACTTTTTTTTTTTTATATTTTATAAAACTTAAAACTATCTTAAAAACTACCTTAAAATAAATCTTAAACTACTTAAACTAAATACGTAACTAAATACGTACTTTTTTTTTTTTTATATATATTTTTTTTTTTGATTTTAGTGTTGTGTTTTTTTTTTTTTTTTTTTTTTTTTTTTTTTTTTTTCATTTTTTCAAGTGCTGTGTTTATGTCTTAACCTAACTTACATCTAAGGACAGCAACAAAAGACAACACTTAAACATGGACTTAAAACTACGTAAGCCGGCCAGTCTAAATATATAAATAAATAAATAAATAAATATATGTAAAATGGCCAGCGTGCCCTACAAGGGCTAGCCAGGATTGAAAGGGATCGACGAGGGAGTTCCCTCACGGTCAAAAAGCCACCAGAATTTCTGATGCTGTTTTTCTATGTCTTTAACATCGCGCCCCGACACCGACCTACTGAATCGGAGACGCTCCTCATCGCTCTGTGCTACGCCTCGCTCGTAGTTGAGTCGCCTATCAACAGCTTTTCTGGCGACGTGGAAGATAAGCGGAAACCCCGCTCTGTCCTGGATCAGACCTTGTCCGTCGAAATAGAGGAATGCCTCTGGGGGGACCAAGCCGTTAAGGCGCACCCTCTCATGGTACATTTCATTGGGGTAGTAAGCCCCAAAGATCAGGTTATTGGTCGAGTTCATTGCTCTTGCAATATGACATCGAATCAACTTCACCAGGAAATTGTCCACTCTGATTAGATTCGCTTTGTTATAAAGGACCTCATTGGAATAGAATTTTTTGTACTCAGACTCTGGTGTTCTGTACAAATGAAGGCAAGCCCGGAGACAAGCCCTCTCAAACACCCGAATCTTTTCCATTAAGCTTGCTCTAACGTTAAACCACACCGGACATCCATAGGTAAGCATTGGCCTTATAAGGGCCGTGTAGCAGATGACCTTCACCCTTGCATCGAGTTGGTTGCTATAAAACAGTCTCTTTGTAAGGGCAAAAGCAGCTTTGGCTCTGGCCAGAGCAGCATCTATATGTTTGTTAAAATATAGATACTGATCTAGCCAGATCCCAAGGTATCTGACTACACTTCTGCTCGCCAATGGTCGTCCGTGCGGTCCCACGATGGAGAACTTTCGCCAATTCTTTCTGGTGTCCCTCGAGGCCCCAGATAACGGCGTTCTGAACAGGATAAAGAAACTTGTCTTTGATGATACTAGTGGCAGCCCTAATTGTATTTTTAATTCAAAGAGATCCCAAATACCATCACGCACTCATTTGATATATGTAGATCCTTGAAATGGGACATAGACCTATGAATGTATGTAAGTACATATGTATGTTCGTAACTAAAATATAAAATGTGAAATATGGAAACGTTCTTTTAGTTATCAGAAAATGGTCATGGACATGGTCATGGGTATGTCTAGAGTTACGGGGTAGACAACTTGTAATATTATGTGTGGTTTTTAGACATGAAGAATTGGTCTTTTACCACCTGAACAACTCCCTGAAATTTGCTCGATTCGCTCCATGAATTTTGAGTGACAACCAAAAACAAGTACGCTTTCGTTTTGCTATACATACTATAATAAAAAGGATATTTCTTAACCCAGTACTAACTTCAATCAGTTATATCTGTCAAACCAATTGTCAGATTGCAAACTTCATTTTTATTAGTAGTCTTTGCAATTTTATCGTAATGATACAAACGCTTCAACAACATAGCACTTGCAACACATTACACCGGACATAATCGACATAATCGATCGATAGAGCGCTGAACAAAAAAAAGGAACACAAATATGTTTTCTTAGACAACTCAGGCTCTGCTCTGAACAAATTATGTAAAACGCATAATATCGCATCCGTTCAGGAGAGTGTTGAAGAAGATTCAAATTTATCGATACGACGTCGTTCACAACTGCTTGGTTTTTGTCCGTCCAATTTTTAGATAATTATAAGATCCGTGCACGAATTGAAGCCGAATGACGATCGTTTGCGTCGAAATTTCCATGAATGGGCTCAAAATCAACTGGCATTGGATCCGCTGTTTTATTGAAAAATTGTGTTCAGCTATGAGGCTCTTTTTTGGCACAGTTCGGTGCGGACTATGGGCTGGTGGAGTTATCAGACCATTTTTTTTTTTTTTTCAAAAATGAGGCTAATTAGCGTGTTACGGTCAACGGTAACCGCTATAGAGCCATGATTAATGACTTTTTCATTCCTCGATTGAATAGCATGAATGTGGAAAAAATGTGGTTTTAGCAGAATGGTGACATACAGCAAACGAAACAACCAAATTATTGAAGGAAACACCCGATGAACGCATAATTTTGCTTTATGGACCTGTGAATTGGCCTCAAAGATCTTGTTATTTGACGTTTCTTGATTATTTTCTTTGGGGATACGTAAAATCCCTAGTCTACACTGATAAACCAACAACAATCGACACATTGGAAGCCAACATTATTCGTGTTATTGAGGACACAAATGCTTGAAAAAGTGGTCGAAAACTTTGTCTTTCGGATGACATTCATCAGATCCAGCCGTGGTGGTCATATACCCGAAGTTGCATTTAAAAATTAATTACAGAATTTATTCTCTCAATTGATCAGAAATAAATGTCTATTTAATGAAATTTCCTGTGGTTTGTTTAAGATCAAAGTTAGTACTGACTTAAAAAAATTCCTTTTACATATTTTTTAGAAAAAAGCTGCTTTAATCAAATCGCAAAAGGTAATGAATAAAGTTTCTATAAGTACGGCCCGGAGACCGAACAACAATTCATGGTATGGAGCATTGAAATTTGCAAGACGTCTTGTTAAGGTTAGATAACAAAAATCTACCGCCTTGAGATTTTGGGCTGTTCCCTAAAGTAAAAAATTGTTTCAAATGATAAATGTGATATTTTCTTTATGTCCTGTTTTTCTTAGCTACATACATATCTTTGTCAGTTTTCTTTTCCTAAAACTATATAATTTTTATTTTATCTATTTTTAATTTGTATTATCTATTATTTATTATTAATTGTTGACAAAACTACATACACATATGTACATATGTTCTAATTTTTGTTTTTAGTTATATGCTAACTACATAAAATGTAGTGTAAAACACGCGTTCCTGTTTAATGAATGGAAATAAAGAAACTAAGTTGTCGTTTCTCTGCCACCACTTTCATCGTCTATTATCCATCTAATTCTGCTTACATCCCGACAATATACTTTTAGGTTCCCTTGCCTTTGATAGCACACTTTCCAAACTCCGCTTTCCTAAAGTCCTTCGAGTTTATTGATAAACTCATGACTAAATGGATTGCCTACCATTGATAGCATGCACTGTTCTACAATTGGCTGGACCTTGTTAACTCAACCATTTACTGCAGTATACATTCATATACTTACGTATGTATGTACATACATATATAGTAGCTACATAAGTAAAAACGTTAAACGTTTATGTTTATGCTCCACAAGTTCGACAAATAACTCTCCTTCTACCATTTGCTCCTGTTTGCGTGCTTAGGTATTTGTTGATGCCAACATATCCAGCGGCCAAAGATACCTCCTTTCTTGAGGATCATTAAAAATGGATAAAAGGGCGATGCCGGAATACGACCAGCTTCTCCTGAGCTTGCTACTTTAATGTTTCGTGCACCGATCGATCGATGGCTGTTGCAGATTGTGGCCTCACAATGGACCATTGTACCCGTAGCGCCATGTTTGAGTTTTCATCGAGCCATGGACCAACGATGGGACAGTTTATTATTATTTTATTTTTATTTTTTAGTTCCCTTAGGTGACGTTCCATTTATCCACTTATCCGATGGTAATCGAAGAGACTACCAGCAACCGCACCATTGCGGTGAGTCCCGCAACCGCAGAAACAAAAGCCAAGCAAGAGGAACAACATCGCATTAAATTGCTTTGAGGGCGCCACTACTTGTCAATCAATTTCGCCATTGTTCCATGACATCCAACGACGACGACAGAGGCGGCCATTATTAATTTTTGCCTCCCTTTCATACGTTCCTGTTGCTTGTTTTTATGTACTTTTGTGGTGTTTGGGGGCCGTGCGCCATACAGTGATACACTGGGGCTCATTGGAAGTGCCTACCACCGCAAATAATGCCGCGGAATCCGGCTCCTCGATGGTGTGGTGGAACACGTCCGACGAGTGAACTGAAGGCTGAATGGATGACTTCTGCCGGTGGCTGGCAGTTGTACACCTCATAGGTAAAATTTCGCCCTTGGCGTTGTTTACAGTATGTAGCGCAATTGCAACCCCCTTGCATTTGTAGAAAGCATAGGCGACACCTCCACAGATATCAGTGCGAGCCATGTGACTGTCTACGCAGAGGGTGCTCGTGCTCGTGCTCGTGCTTTCTGGCTTATAAGGCAAACTATCCTAATCAACGTGTAAGAGTTTGCGGCAGTATTCACCGTCTTCGGAAACAACACTCATAAATTATGTAAAATGAATGGCCGACGTAATCGTATTAATTGCCGTACGAGCTGGTGGCCTATGCCAATAAGCGACGCGATGTCTTGCCACGCCTTCGTTTCACGCTCGGGTTGACTGGGTGTCATTAAATCGATCCATATTTGCTGCGCTCCACACCATTATGGCATTATGGAAACCGTGACAATTCAACTGTGGCAGAGAATGGTCTTGAGCAGCACACCTTTTGCCTTGCACCTTCAGCCAGCAGCTCCAGAAGCTGACACCCATGTGCATGTTGGGTAACTCGCATGATGTTATCTGACGTTAATTACGCTCTAGTGGGCAGTGCGCAGAGCTCGTGTAGACACTGCTGGCTTGCATTCACATGGATACTTGTCGTAGGGGTTGCCTGGAAACTTGGTGACGTTGCTTTAGATTGATTAAGTTCGTGTATGAGGTGTGAACATGCATACATGTGACAGTATTGGCTTAAAGGTGTACATTTCGCATACGAACTACGAGCTCCTCGTATTTTTATTGTGTGCTAGAAAGGTAGCTAAGTTTAAGTAGAAGTGGTGGTGTAAAAGAACTGAAATAGATCTAAAGATGCACCCCTCTTTAGTACTAAATCAAACTTGACCCAGTTGTTGAAATAATTGAGAGTAAATCCAGTCAGTGGAGTTAAGGAAATAGACCAGGAGTCGTATAATTTTTCCTGATGGGTTTCTATTGTTTCTAGCGTAGTTTGAGAGAAAGAGTTTATTTCTGATTCCCGTTTCTACAATTACGAATGTGAGTATGTATTGTTTTGCAAGGACTAGCTATCCCATAATGGGTCATAATAGTCGCTGTTCTGTTTCTGGAGACATATGTATGTATTTATGTAATCATTTGTTTTTGTAGTTAAGCGTCTTTGATATGACGACAAGGAACTATTTTTTCTTTGCCTTCTCCTCGCTGAATAAGAACTCTGTGTATGAGCTATTTGAGTTGAGCTCATAGATATTCAGACGGGAACTTCAAGACTTATAGAAAAGGTTACCAGAGGTTGCCCACAGGGAGAAGTTTTATCACCTACTCTGTGGAATATAACGGTGGACTCTTTCCTGAGAAGACTTGAAGAGACTGGCAATCACACCGTGGGATATGCCGATGACATAGCAATAATGGTAAGAGGCGAATTCATGAACGTCACAGCAGATACCATGAGAAATGTCCTCCGAGTGGTGGAGCCGTGGTGTCAGAAACAAAGGTTCTCCATTAATGCGGAAGGAATAAGGAAGAAGAAAGAGGAGAGATCTGGAAACCATCAAGAGCAAATCCCCTTTGCTAGTTCATTAGCTCGCTCATTTCCCTTGTTATTGTGACCCGGCACGCAAAAGAGACTTATCCTGAAGCGATGACTAACCAAGGCAAGTTGCTCTTTGCACTGTTCTACTAGCTTCGAAGATGTGGTGGCAGATATGATAGCCTATGGTGTTAAGGGCAGTGGGGGCTTGCTTGAGTAGGCAGACATAATAAGACGCTGCACCCATCAGGCAGCCGGTAAGACTTGGAAATGTTGAGGTAATCAGAGAAAATCCCTACCACCTTGGGAAGTACATCTTACGATAGATATGGTGCAACTGACGTTGCCGAGAGTCGATTGAATAATTCTAGTTTTTAGCATAGTCACCCCATTACCTAATAAACACTTCCACATCCAGTTGAATCAGAGCTTCCTGAATAGATTCAGTGCTGACGTTGTTTAAGGTGCCTTCAACGTCTAAGAAGGTAGCTAGTGTATATTGTTTGTAGTGAATTGTTTTTTCTATCGTTCGCACAACTTTGTGGAGCTCCGTCTCTGTCGAACGCCTCCTAGTATACAGGTGATGAGATTTGGATGGAAGGGATTGATCTAGGGTATTTCATATGTGTGTGTCCAAGATAGAGGATAGGCTGATTGGTCTGAAATCCTTAGCGTATTCATGTCCATGCTTCCCTGCTTTCGGAATAATCACAACACGTCTCTACCTCAGGGGAACGTGGTTTAGGAGAATACAGCTTCTATAGATTGGTACTACCCACGCGGCCACCTGGTCCAATATTTTCTGCAGCATGAACGTAAGCATGACGTTAAGACCAGCCGATTTATAAAAGCTGTTAATAGCCCAGGAGGTATTAACTTGTGTAATGGTTGCCTTAATGTCATTCTAGGATGAGGATTGCGCGGCCTGAAGAACTTGTACATGAACAAACTCATTTTTACATCCTGGAAAGTGTGTTTGCATTAAAAGCTTCGTCCCATCCGGCCTTTTAATAACCGACGGGCTGTAGTGTTTCTTAGACAGGACTGTACTCAATCTGGCCGAGTCCGTTATGCTTTCAACGGACTGACCGTAGTCCATTCAAGCCAGAGATTTGGTCCTTTTAATGGATTTCTTGTATTCTTTAAGACAAAATATGGTTGCCAGAATTTGTGCTTAAAGAGTAATCTGGTAATCTTCCTAAGATTGGATAGATTTTTCGTTCCACCATGGTGGGAATTTGTATATGCTGTATTTGTTAATTTTTGACTTAAATTTGATCACGCACTCATAACATCGTCCGGATTTCTACCTTACTCTTCTATCAGGTGATCGTATAAGAGGTCAAGTCCGTACGGTACACCATTACAACCATTCGTATTGTGCGTTCTATGTTTCACACGAATGAAATGTTTGAGAAGCATTTTCATAACAGTTAAAATCGCAAATATTTGTCAGACGCTAGCGAGAGCGGTGCAGGGACAAAGGTCCACAATTGAGTTATGGACTTCTGTTCCAAGGTACAAAATGCTTCGCGAACGCCGGCATGCTCTTTGTTGCTCGGCTCAGGTCGTCGGACAGGGTAGTTCTTGCCAATTCCACTATACACCACCTACTCAAATAAATAATAATAAATCATGCCATTTTATATAACTAAACTTAGTAGAAGTAAGCTTATTCTTAATTTGACGTCTGACGGACTAGAAAGATAGGAAAGAGTAGTGATATTGTGCTAATACTCTAGAGAAAGTGGGGAGATGAGATGCGAAACTAACGTAACTAAGCCTAACTTGCCTAAACTAAACCTAAGATTCTGAACTATACCTAAATTAGCTTGAAATTAACCTTCCATACCCTTAATGCATCTTCCCTTTTATCTTGTCTATCCAGCGTAAAAATTCTTGCAGAACCCGAGGTATGCCTGAAGTTTTCGGCAAAGGTTGGCCAGCTTACCCTTTATGTTTTGCGACACAAACCAAATGTTATCTGTCTGGTCGGATGTTGTGAAAGATACCCCCTCATTTGGATTATTAACGTTCTTATGTCCCCGTAAAAGTCGTCAAACATTTCATTTTCCTTTGTACCTTATTAACGTCTGAGGGTATCGAGATGGCCCTATAGTTGGTTGTATGTATTGCTTTCGTTTCCGCTTTTGTAAATCGGTCGGCCTTGGTACTAAAGATTGGTCAGGGCTCATACTGATCATCAGTCTTGTCATCACAGGTTCTAACGTTGTCGTTGCATTCATTTGGAGGTCTCTTGGTCTGAGTCCATCTACGCCAGATGATATGTTTTCTTTCAGTGCTCTGTGGATGTTTTCTATGTCTGCAACTGAGATTTCTTATATATAGATACTTACGATTGATCTTACTGTTTGGTTAAAGTTTCTAAAGTTGCATTCATGGACATTATTTTTTACTTTCAATGAGAGCACTCTTTCATTAGCAAAGTACGCCTTCAATGTCTAATCAAGGTTGTTGAACCTTTTCCCCAAATATTATTAACAAGTTTCCACTGAATCACGGCGCCCACATACATACATATGTATATCATAAGGCTGTAGAGTAGGTGTCTGAATGATTAAATCGATTGGTCAGCTTACTTGCGACTTTGTTAACTTAAAAGGCATAGAAATCCCAATAAGATTGCTTAACTAGTTTTATTTTTTTTTAGCGCGTCCTGTTAAAATCAATTCTCAGTTACATACATGCATACATATGTAGGTACATATGTAGTAACTATCTGCCTGACTGATTCTGTTGTTTGCCAAAGAATTAGTGACTATCAACGCTTTTAGCTCCTTTTAACGTAATAAAAACAGAACTCAGAAAAGAAACAAATACATGTTCATATGTATGTATATACATATATCACCTTAATACCATTTAACACTGCCGCACTTAAAATGCACAACTAAACACTTATTTGTTTGTTCCTTGTGAGTGCCATTTGCACGATCGCATATAAAATAAATTCTTGAAATCCAAAATGGAGACATTAAGCTAACTGACCATGTTTTTAATTTCCCAAATGTCCAATAAATTAAAACCATACCTTTCCATTAATTATTTGCTTGTCGCCCCACGAACGCCAAACACAGAAAAAGAATCCTTTCCCAGCCAAGGAAAAGGAATTTCGTACAACGGCCAACGACTTTTCAATTTGCGGCCTTAAGCTGGGGTTGCATCACCAATGCGTAAGTATACGACTGGCGACCACAGTGGGAGTATCTCCAACACTCCGGTGCTATACCGGAAATAGCCAAACCGCCAAAATACAACCCATTAAGGGTTAAGAAGGCAAAAGCAGAAGAAAATAAAAATTTATTGTCAAATTAAGGACAAAAGAGGAGGAGAAAAAAAAAAAAAAACAGAAAAAATGCGTTTCCAGTAAAAAACGTTTGCTTATAATGGCCATTTTAATTTAAGGGCGGTTTCGTCTGCGGAGTGGGTAAATACAAGAATGCTACTAAAAGTACAAGATTTAGTGCCACTTCGGAATGAGTGTGAGGGGTTGGTGTAGTACACGAACCTGACTTAACAATGCAATGAAATAACAATTTCAAACCCTTTCCGGAGAACTTTTTTTTTTTTTGTGAATTTGATTGGGAAGTTAGGGACGAGGGCAACTGCTAGTGTTTTTAGTTAGCTCTTTGATTTTCTTTCACACACAGAAACAAAGGCATGAAATTAGAGTAACATTAGAAATATGTAATTTTATTACGTTTAAGTGGAGAAAAACTGCCAAGTAGCGTTTGTACATAAATAAATTATTTTAATGTTAAGTAGTGGCGTCGGTCGTTTCTTTATTTTTGTCCTACAACACGCAGTAAGTAAGAATTGATAAAAAGCAAAGGACACTATAAAAATATCAAATTCGAGTGAAAATGTTTTAGTGATCAGTAAGACTTTTGTAGGTAGCTGTTATTCCTTTCAATTTAGAAAATTTACTATTTTTATTTTGCAAGAAGTGAAACGATTGCATGACAAAGTTTTTCTATAACTATAATGATATCTGACAACATTATCGATTACGCTACAGCGATAATAATGCAACGAAGTTGAATTGATAAATACCAAGGAGATGTGATTTCCCTACAGCTGTGAAATCTGGTTCTGACTGAAGTCGTAAGA
Organism: Xylota sylvarum; assembly: GCA_905220385.1. Classification (NCBI taxonomy): domain Eukaryota; kingdom Metazoa; phylum Arthropoda; class Insecta; order Diptera; family Syrphidae; genus Xylota; species Xylota sylvarum. The sequence continues at coordinate 42,731,318 of LR999959.1, forward strand.
AGTCGTCATGTTGGTACTAAAAACAAGCTGCTCTTATGAAGGTTGACCTGTGACCCAAACGTAGGTCCGATTGGAATTATGTATGTATATTAGTTGATTTCACAAACATAACCAATTCTGGAAGCACCATTCCTCCAAAGCTCAACGCTTCTCTTTTGAGATTATCTGATTCTGAACCAAAAACTGAACCGAACTGAAAAACACAAATTTGGATTTGTGTGTCCCTTGTGACAATCATAGTCCTAGAAGAGACTAAAGTCTGAGGCACGTTTCAAATCTATGGCCGAATGATGTTCTTCTCATTGAAGTACATATTAATCTTGTTCACAAAAAATATGTACATACATACATATGTATGTATATTAATAGTACTGGTTAATCCAAATAATGTCATTTCAATGAGTCTCTTTGGGGATATTTTAAACAATTTTTTTTCTATGTACCTAACACAATTGAGTCTAGAACATAAACGACGACAGCTAATTTTTTTTAATTTATTAGCCAAACAGTGGGGCCATGGCGTAGTGTTAAGCTCGTCGGAATACTGAGTGTGATTTTGAGGTTCGATTCTCAGAACAACACTAATGTTTTTTTCGTTATTCATAGTCCCAGCTGTCTCTAGAATCTGTATATTCGTCATAGAAAAGCTTCTTAAACAATAATTATTATTCTTCGGCCGCGACATAAAGCAGGTCCTTTCCATTCGTATGAAGAATTATTAATACGCACAACACGTTTGGTTGTGAGTAAAACCTGGACACCGAATAGGAACTGTCGCGACTAATACATATGTACTATGTACTGCGGACTGAGGGAACAATTTTTTTTTCGTTGGAAAGGTTTCTCAAGGCTTTTATGTATGTTTGTCAAACGAGTGGTGTGATCGTGGAAATAAACTTGTATGTACATATGTATGTACTTTTAGCGATTCGAACCCACGCTTAATAATCGTCACAAAGTCAGTATGGCTGAAATGAAGAATTGTACATACGAGTACATATGTACATATGTATGTAATCGTCAATCTAAACAACAATTGATGGAATAACATCAACATCTCTTTGGTTTCAATAGGATGGCGCTATGTGCCATAGGACGATCGAAACTATCGACTTATTGAAATCACAATTTTGCAATTAATTTATTTCGAGAATTGTATCTGTCAATTAACCTCCACGATCATTCGACTCGACATCTCTTCATTATTTTCTGTAAGGTTGCGTTAAGTCACTGGTTTATGCTGGTAGACCATCAACAACTGTTGTGACATATTGTCACCAATACTCGAAAAATTTATTCAAATTGGAAAACTACACTGGTCGAAAGTATTTTTCAGTGTTAATGCCATGAATTGATCTTTCGATTTGTTTATTTTATAAAAAAAACACTCTAGAAGTGTTTTGTAAAATATTACAATCTAGTCTTAGGACTAATAAACAGTTTTGTTTTACCTTAAATTAAATTTAAGTTGAAGCACTATTAATTATTGTTATTGCTACACTAATTCAAAGGGGTAGCCTTTCATCGGTAAAAATTACAATCGTATTGAATTCTAGCTTTGGAATATCAGAAGATAGAATATGGGCCCCAGACCAATTCCTTGGGGTACATCCGTTTTTTGGCTAAATGTTTTGCTCGAAATTCAAATTAGTGGTCTGGGATGATGTGTTTTCTCTCTATAGTAGGCAAAAGTCTTTTTTGTAGCAGTCTTTTAAATACATAGTTTAGACATTATAGACAGTAAAGCCTATAGGATGATGCTTCATTAAGTGATTTTCCCAGTTTGGCAATCATGATCACCTCAACTAAATATGTACATACTTTCCATAATTGTGGAGCTTATTTTAATTTGAATGCTGCGTTTATGATATAAGTTAGCTTTGAAACTACTTTTTTTGGAATCTGTTTCAGAATTTGACCAGTTGTCAGCTTGAATCCTGGTGCTTGTTTTTGCATTCATAGCAGAATTTCTTTCCTCACTTCAGACGAAGATGTGGGAAGTATTTCCTCTACCCCTTTTTTCAGTCATTCGTCAGGAACCAAGCGCCCTTGAATTTGGTTGGAAAATACTTCCGAGATGCTCTGTAAATCTCACAGCTTTTTTTTCGTTGCTCCCAGCCCACTTTCTAGCATGGTCCCTGATTGGAGATATTCTGGTGATGGGCTCTGGTGTAAAGAAAGTCAAACGAGTTTTCCATATTGTTAGCCAAACGAAGCATTCTAGACAAAAGTGCATTATAACCATTATTGGTGCGGTGAGTACTGAGACAGAAGAGGGTAATGGACCTCAGGCTACGGGGATTGGTGGTAAGCGATGTAAGAAGCGCGTGGCAATCAATGTGGCAAGTTATTAAATGATGCAGGAAGAGGAGGTCGGCATTTTCGCGACGATTTTTGAGGGAATGAAGGCTGTTCAGTTTCAAACGTTAAAAGTAGGAAGGTAAATTGAAACTATCAACCCAAGGAAGACCGCAAAGGGCGAAACATATACACCTGTTGAACGACTATTCATATATATCTGGACAGTATAGTGAGAGGACCAAGCTTGGCTTACGGGAGTATATGATGGATTGACATTTGCTAATATCAAGTTCGAGTTAAACAAATTTTTAGGGTCGTCTTGGAAAAAGCGGGAGTCGATGGTAAAAGATATGAATTTAAAGATTTCTAGATTTAGACGGAGAGATAGGAGTCTTTGATAATGTTGGTGGTAAGGACGAAAAATAAAGGACCCATGTGACTGCCTGGAGTGATTAGAGACAGACGATCTAAATATAACCTTGTACTGTCGATCAAGGTAAGATTGAATTTATGTATCTGCTAAAACTGGGTTAAAAATGAGAGCTTTCAACTGAAGAGTAATAATTGGGTGAAAGATTTTATCAAATGCTTTATAAAGGTTAGTGGCTAGTCAAGGTCGGGTTCGATGATGCGGTCAATAAACGACTGAAGGTGAGTGGTGAAGGTGAGCGAAAAGGTTTGCAACAATTTTAGGGTTGGCAAGTTTGAGGGCAGATTCATAGCTATCAGATTCACGTTTGACAGTTATAGAATGATAAAAACGGGTCATTATTTAGACTCGATTGCAGTGCATCCGTGTGGTGATAAATGGAATAGTCAGAGTTAGAGCGAGATTTTTAATATGTTCTCCAAAGTTCGTTCCTTTTATTACAAATTGAAAACCGTTGTTTATTATACGAGTACCAAGGTGGGGATGGAGAACAATTTTTTTTTGGCCGAATGCGGGACAGTTTTCAGGAATCAATCGAATATTAAAGAATAGAAAGATGCGAGAGCAGTATCCACAGAAATAACTCTCTAGTTAAAAATGGCATTAAAAGGTAGTTATTGAGTTTGTATGAAGTCTGAGAATTAGAATTAGAATTTAAGTCACCGTATGAAAATGAAAGAAAGAGGTGTGAATGGTAGCGGTCTAGAATAGAGAGAAGATGATTATTTGTTGTAACAATACAGTTATCGGAATGGGATGAGAAAATAAGGTCGAGTTGCCTGTCGAAGCTATTAGTTATTCCAATCATTTCATGGAGGCCAGAGTTGGAGTGTCTCCTTTACCTTTACTTACAGTTTTTAATGGTCTTTCTGCATTTTCATTATAGGTATATATTGTTGTAGCTATGTACATCGCCAGGCTGTGAATATTTTCGAAAATGTTTCCGGCACATTTCATAGACTGAAAAGTAGTGGGGGTAAAACTGACCCCTGTAACAAAACGCTGTTGAAATGCTTAGCTTCATTTGCAAAGTAAATAAAATCTATTTTAACATAGACTATAACGTCGTACAAGTTCTGCAATTTTAATTGAGGGTACCTTAATTTTTTTCAATTTACGAATACGTCCAGTAGAACTTTTCGAAATCTCAATCAAAATGTGTAGATTGGCCTTGGCCTTGGATTGCAGTTGTGATCTTATGAAAAAATGGTCCTCATAACACGAACTAAGTACTTCATATATAGACCTTAATTTTGAAATAATGTCAATAATGCTTCTACAGTGTTATCAAAAACAGGAATTTTTGGACAGGACATTTTTCAATTTTGTAGTTTTAAATTATATTGTTCAGAGAGGGTAGCATTCTAACAGAAATGATCAGTCTCAGCAAATTCAAAGGAGATAACATACATTGGTTAATCGCTAGATAATATTTATTTTATTCTTTTTATACAACTTTATGTAATTTTACGACGTCAATGAACTTTAAATAAATAAAAATACATACATTAGTTTACATAAGGAACATGCATGCTCATGTTTTAAATCGTTGATTTCTTAATGTAGTTATCTTACCTATTCATTTTGGATTTACATCAAAAGTACAGTTATAACCCGGTGGTACCTACGCTTCGCAAACGAGCATTACAAAAATATAATTCAACCGAGCGTAATATATCTCATTCTCGGTGTATGCTCATTCGAAGGATATTAAAAACACTCGAGACACCCGCTGCCCAGATGAAAATTAGCATAATTATCACATTACCACCAGAAATCTAAATCCGACAGAAGGAATAATTTTTAACATGTCTACCGCCACTTAAGCCAGGGCAAATCGAGAGAAATTAATGTTGACTAGTGATGCGCGTACAAGTCGTTTGCACGTAGCCCATTAAACTCATAAGGAATTTAGTGAATTTTTCCATTAAAATTCTGCCATTTTCGAAAAGAAAAATAAAATAATGTCATAAGCCCCAGCTTGTGTTAATGTAAGAAAAGTGAAGAAAAAAAATTTTCAAATAATCTTTACAATATATGTACATAAGTACATACGTATGTATGTAGGTTAGGTATGTGTTAAAAGGCTGCTAATGCTTTTGCACTAAACGCAGTTGATTTGTAATTAATTGGTATTGCAGGCATCAAGAGTTTGGATACTCATCCATGCAATGCGACTTCAAGGAAATGAGTAGCGGCTTTTATGATGATTGAAATAGAATATGATTTAAGAAATCTTTAGCAATACATATGTACGATGGCTGGATGAATAGGGTAGGCACTGACTGGCGTCAACCTGGCGAAGTCGAGTGTTGTAACTGTTACTGTGCTTCAATTGTGGTTATTTTACCTCCTAGTGGTAGCCATCGGGTACTGGCTGGTGTCCATCCGGACCCGACTTGCTGAACTTAAAAGCGCGAGTGTTGAACAAGAGAAAATAGCAGCACTATAAATACGACAGCGAACGAACTCTTTCGATAGAGTCAATGGTGGCGTTACAGCTTCAAACGGAAGCATAATCACACTTCACCGGCCTCTCGTCTTAGGGGTTTCGAAAAAATTGAACTGGCCCTCCAGGTTGGGGGTTGTGCCGTCGGGGTAACTTCCATACCACGTAAAAAAAACACTAGTTATGAGAGAGACACAAGCCTCGGAATATGGACCACCTCATTTAATACGTCCACGGACTACGATTTAAGAGTATGCACCTGGAACGTACGTACACTGTACAGGTGCTATTCAAAAACTTAAACCTATCCTCACGCTGTACAACGCAGATATAGAGATACAATGGATAAGATCAGGTATGCAAAAACGAAAAAATTGCGATATTTATTACAGCTGTCACAAAAGACTGCACATGTTAGGATGCGGACTCGGCTTCGCTCAACGATAATTGACTTTAAGTCGATCAGCGATCGCCTGGCTGTGATCCGCATCAAGGCAACATTCCAAAACATCAGCATAATATGTGCACACGTCCCTTACCGACGAAGCTGAAGACTCTATCAAGGATGAGTTTTATGAGCTCCTGGATAGAGCCTACGGAGCCTGTCCGGAGTATGATGTTAAAAACATACTCGGGGACTTCAATGCCAAAATCGGTAAGGAAAACATCTTCGGCGGACTAATTGGAAAGCACAGACTCCACGAAACGACAACAGTCAACGGCTTCTGGCTAATCGATTTTGTTGCAGCTGAATTCAGAGCTCGACTATCCAATGAGAAGAACCTGCAAGCCGCCCAGAAAAAAAAATCAGCGTTGGAAGCCTTAGCACGACTGGAGTAGCAAGAGTCTACAGAGAGCGCCTGAGCGAGAGACTCTCCGCTGTGCATTCACCATCCACAAACGCCAACAATCTATGGAACCAGTATCGCGACATCATCAAAGGGGAGATCACCATAGGCTACCAGTCAACCAGCCACCACCCAAAAAGAGCGCTTGGTATGATGATGAATGCGTGCATCGGAAAAAGGTGACAGAAAATGCACACATGCAAGCGCTGCAGCGCAAAACATGGGCAGCAAGAGAAGAGTATCGAACCAGAAGAAGGGAGGAGAAGAAGATCCTGCGTCAGAAGAAAAGAGCCCACGCAGTCTCCCAGTTCAAGGATATCGAAGAGTCCCGCGATAGGAACGACACCAGATGTTATTTAGGGAAGCCAATCAACTGGCAGCTGGCTTCAAGCCCGGAACGCAGCCTCTTCGAAACAGTGAAGGAAACCTAGTCGCCGAATCACAGGGAATAGTAGATGTATTTAAGCAGCATTTCCAGCAGCTACTTAATAGGCATCAGGTAGAGAGAGTGATAGGGCAAGAAGGGAAACCGCATCCAGTCAATGAAGGATCCATCCCCCTCCCAGTTTTGAAGAGATCGGCTAAGCTATCAAAAAGCTGAAGAACAACAAGTCCGCTGGCTCTGATGGTCTACCAGCAGAGCTTTTCAAACATGGTGGTGATGCTTTGGTAGGGTGCAAGCACCAAGTTATCAACCAAGTATGGGTGGATGAAGTCATGCCCGATGACTGGACTATCAACTCTATATGCCCCATCTTCAAGAAAGGCGATTCTATGTCTTGTAAGAACTACCGAGGCATATCCCTGCTTAATGTCACATAAAAGATCCTATCCAACGTACTGTGTAAACGTCTGAAGCCTTTCTACAGCAAACTAATCGGCACGTACCAGTGTGGCTTCCGGTCCGCCAGATCGACGGTCGATCAAATTTTCACAGTTATACAAATTCTGGAAAAGACCAAGAAATTCCAAAAAAGACCAATTTCAAGTCGGGACTCACCATCACTTCATCGACTTTAAAGCTGCATATGGTAGCATTCATCGTCTCGAACTCTACAAGGCGATGACCGAATTCAGGATATCGGCGAAACTGATCCAGCCGTCCCGCTTGACGCTGGAAAACACGCGGTGCAAAGTGCAATTCGGAAACAGTTCCTCGGAACTATTCCAAATATGCACCGGATTTGAGCAAGGAGATGCGCTATCATCTTCAATCTTGTGCTGGATCAGATAGTGCTCAGGGCAGGTGTGAACACTGAAGGTACTATCTTTAACAAATCTGTCCAGCAGCTGGTATACGCAGACGACATCGACGTCATCGACGTCATCGGTCGCTCCCAGCGCGCCGTGTTAGGGGCTTTTATGGCAATTGAAGAATAGGTGAAACGAGTTGGCCTTGAAGTGAATGAGGACAAAACCAAGTACATGTTGTCAACAAACAAAGAAGAATAGGACAGAACCTCACTATTGGCAACAGTAACTTTGAAGTGGTTAAGGAGTTTACCTTACTTACTTAGGTGGCGCTTCAGTTCGGGGTGAACCTGGGCCTCAACTAACAAGCCTCTCCAGTTAGCTCGGTCCTTAGCTAACTGCCTCCAGTTGCGCACTCCAAGCTTGTTCAGGTCCCCTTCAAATTGTGCGCGCCACCTAAGGCGAGGTCTTCCTCTGCTTCGTTGTCCCTTCGGGTGTGATTCGAAGACTCTTCGGGCCGGAGCACTGGTGTCCATTCGCTCTACATGTCCTAGCCATCTCAAAAGTCTAATGCGCAGTTTTTTGACTAGGTCGATGTCGCTGTACAGCTCGTATAGTTCGTCGTTGAATCTTCTCCTCCAAAGCCCGTCAACGCAAATGGGACCGAATATTTTACGAAGAATTTTTCTCTCGAAAAGACCGAGGATATCTTCATCCGCTTTTGATAAAGTCCAAGCTTCAGCGCCATAAAGCAAGACTGGGATGATCAAGGTCTTATATAGAGTCTCCTTAGTTGTTCGGGATAGGGCCTTACTACTCAATTGCCTTCTGAGCCCAAAGAAACAGCGATTGGCAAGAGTTATTCTTCGCTTTATTTCTGCCGAGGTGTTGTTGTTAGAATTGATAGCAGAGCCGAGGTAGACAAAGTCCCTTACTACCTCAAAGTTATAGCTGTCGATTGTGACGTTCTGTCCAATTCGTCGATGTTGCGTATCCCTTCTGGTTGACAGCATATACTTGGTTTTGCCCTCGTTTACCGCTAAACCCATTTTGGCAGCTTCTGTTTCAATACTAGCGAACGCACCGGTGACAGCCCGCTGTGTTCTTCCAATAATGTCGATATCGTCGGCATACGCTAGTCGGCATACGCTAGTAGTAGCACAGACTTTTGAAAGATTGTGCCTCCGGTGTTGGCTTGTGAGTTTCGCACAATTCTTTCAAGAACGATGTTAAAAAAATCACATGACAGCGCGTCGCCTTGTCTAAATCCTTTTTTGACATCAAAGGTCTCGGTGAGATCGTTACCGACCTTGATGGAGCAGCGAGAATTCTCCAACGTCATCCTGCACAGGCGAACGATTTTGGCATGGATGCCAAAACTAGACATGGCTCTGTATAGCTCGTCTCTATAGATGCTGTCATATGCGGCCTTAAAATCGATGAAGAGATGGTGGGTATCGATTTGGACGTCTTGAGTTTTTTCCACGATCTGCCGAAGTGTGAAAATTTGATCGATTGTGGATTTTCCTGGTCTGAAACCACCCTGATAGGGTCCAATCAGGTTGTTGACGAAGGGTTTCAGACGTTCACACAATATGGCAGATAGGAATCGCGTACAAGATCCGTTGAGGAGACTGATACCTCTATAATTGGCGCAATTAAGGGGATCTCCTTTCTTGTGGATCGGGCAAACGGTGCTGAGATTCCATTCATCAAGCATACACTCATCTGACCAAATTTTAGAAATGAGTTGGTATATGCAAGGAGTTTACCTACCTCGGTGTAAATATCAACTCCACGAATTACACCTGAGTGGAGATTCGATGAAGACTTACCCTAGGAAACTGCTGCTACTTCGATTTGGCGAAACAAATGGGGTCAAAACTCCTAACTCGGAAGACGAAATATATGCCCTACAAAACTTTGATCCTGCCAGTTCTGCTGTATAGAGCCAAGTATTGGACGATAAGCAGGAAAGCAGAGCAGATATTGAACAAAAAAATATGTGTTATATTCTTCACACGAATGGAAGGGGCCTACTGTTTAATGCCGGATTCGAACGGCAGTTTTTTGTTTTGAGAAGCTTTTTCAAGACAGTTTTACTCTCGAATGTTTGTCAGACGCTCGCGATATTGAACACGAAAGAAAAATTCTTCGTCGGATATTCGTTCCCGTATGCAAGAAGGGCGAATGGAGGAGAAGATACAACCGCGAATTCTATGAGCTGTACCAAGTTTTGGATGTATTTCAAAAAGCCAAAAAACGTCGACTACACTGGCTTGACCACATCGTGCGAATGGACAATAATGCTCCAATAGCTTCCGTTTCAATAACTAGCGAACGCACCACCAGTGACAGCCCACTGTCACAGCAGTTCTTAAAATTACGTCAATATTGTCGGCTTACGTTAGTAGTTGCACAGACATTTGACAGATTGTGCCTCCGGTGTTGGCTTGTAAGTTTCGTACAATCCTTTCAAGCATGATGTGGAAAGAATCACATGACAGTGCGCCCTAAATCCTTTTTTGACATCAAAGGTCTCGGTGAGGTTCTCCGTCGTCATTCTGCACAATCTGACGAGTTTGGCAGGGATGCGAAAACTAGACAAGGCTCTGTATATGTACCTCGGAATTGCTCATATGTTGTTTCGAGGAGATCGTAGAAATATTCTTTGGTGGCATCGTGCTTGTCCTCTGTGGGGCATGAATGCATTTAAGACTTATGTTTGCGAATTTAGCCTTGATGCGTATTGTCATACGACGTTCGCCGACGTATCGAAAGTTCAAGACTTCTTGCCTAAGTCTACCGCGTATGACGAATCCACATCCGAATTAGCGCTGCTTCTCCTCCCTACAGCAATCACTATAGTATACGTCACAGTTTTTCGTCCTCTTTTTGCCCGGCCCATCCCATCGCACTTCCAGGATGGCAGTGTTGACCACATTATAGCAGTCTAGAGCCTTTGCTAATTGATTGGCTGCACTCTGGGCTGTTCAGGGTACGAACATCACACGTGCAGACTCGAAAGTCGTTGTACTTGTTTCGTTTGGTGGAGTTGTCACAAGTAGGGTAATTGTTATCCGAGGCTCGCTGCTGTTTTGTAACTATTGTTTATTTGTTCTATTTATAGGGAAGTTACTCCGACGTAAAACCCCCAACCTGGAGGGCCAGTTCCCTAGGAAAAGGGTTAAGATTTTCTAGAGTCAGTAACCTACTTCGGGGATACGAGCGATGCCGTTGGCCCATTAAGGAGTATTCCTTTATCAACTCTTTTCCAAACACTGGCTAAGTATTGGAGATCCCTATAGAACTAGGATTCAAATATGTGGAATGTATCTAAAGTAAACAAAATAGGTGAAAGAACCCACAGTGAAGCTGAATGGCTCCAGATACGAGTGATCTTCTACAAATTAAATATAGATTCCACTGTTGCATATTTAATGAGTTACAGAAACAATGAGTCCTTTATTTCTTTACACTATTCGTGTTGTCTTACTTACGAACAACAGTTCGGGATGAACCTAGACCTCAGTCAACAATCCTCTGAAGTACTGGACTAATTAGTTAACTGCCTGCAGTAATTTAAGGTTACCTTCCACTTGTGCGTATCACTTAAAGCCTGATCTTCATTTAGTCGGTTGTTATTCAGTATTATTCGGAAACTCTTTGGTCCGATTCTGGTTCCCTTTGGTGAATTTCATTTGGACCTTAGCTCCGTATATGTATATCAAAGAAACTCAAATAATATACATATCCGTAGGTCTGGCTGCAGACATTACCGTTGATTCCATCGAGAAAATTCCTCCGTCGCGCGTCCTCTTGCTGAGCACCAGACAGGATCTTTTATGCAACAGTGAGCAAGGATATCCCTTGATATGTCATACAATCGCCTTTCATATAGATGGTTTAGACGAAACATAAATAGAGCCCTTACACTCTAAACGACGGATAAGTCGGTCATCCATACTTGGTTGATTACGTAGTACTTCGTCACCATAATATTGGTTCTGACGGGTGATAAGTCGGCGGTGCGGCTCCGTATTTCCTTAACTTTTCAAAAGCTTTCAAACTTGCTGGAGAGATTTAACCGCCGAATATATTTGTAATTTTGCTCTACAATTCCTCCTGTTTGAAATAACTTTTGAATCTGGTAAAAATACTCCATAACCAAATGTTCTATCAAAAATGTTCTTCATTGCTAACCAATCGAAGGGATACGCAAAATGCCTTCCATTTAACGGTTTCCAAGTGTCTACAGAACGATATTTACAGTCACTGGTGGATACGATGGATGAAAGCATTATACAAATTCCAGTTTAGTTCAGTATGTTGTTGACCCGTGCAGATAAACTGAATTGATCGTTGAACCAAAGATTTATCCGGGTTAAAAAAAACAACAACACACTTGATGCTCTTGCAATTAATCTTAATTTAATATCGTACAAATCTGCACTCCGTATGCTCGCTGTTTGCTCTGTGGTCCACCATTTGCATTGGTTGACTGTCCATCTGAACAATCATCCTGTCTGTACTTAATTCTCGATAGTTCACGTTATACGAACATTTATTATCCATCTCTCAGACACAGTATCGCTCTTTGATTATCGGCAGAGATGTGGCTGTGGATGCCACACAAAGCGATTACCTCAGCTTTGAGCCTCATTGGCGACGAAGCTCACACACTCATCCGACGGAAAATTGCCATAAACATTTTATTATTCTGGGTATTTATGAGATTCTCAGTCTCAGTCCCAGCCCTTGTGACGGGTTCTTTGTCCCGAGCTGTCGCGAGTGTTGAAACTCATAAAAACGATAAATTGTCGTATGGGCACATGATACTATCACAACTACAAAAAGTCGACCGAGTCGTACAAGCTTGGCGCACCCATGTTAACCTAATTAATTGGCCATCTGCCTGCGAGGACTCTCGATATCACAATCAATTAACGCCCTTCCTTTACTCAACATATTCCGCTCTTCATCGCATGTGCTATATGAGGTGCAACATTAGGTACCAATTTTTATCTAACGCCACATTCGATGACAGACATATGAGCAGGGGCACGAGATAGGGATGCCTTACACGGATAGCAGCTCTTCGTCAGTCGCTTAAGTGGCGTAATAAGTGTGCATTATTCCTAACTATTATGTGTATCGGTGTAGGTGCCGAGATCGAAATGATGGCCGCCGTCGGCATTAGGTGTAGGAGAAGATGATCCTTATCGGATTTCGTGTTAATATCTCGCTCATGAGAGGAAGGCCAACATCCATCCGTTTCTTAATGACACGAGACTACATAGGACATATGACTCTGCCTAGTATGTATGTTGACACATTGATGCTCTCTTTCATTGGATTTTCTTTGGCCTGTTTCGTTGTTTTTAGTTACTTTCGTTTATTTTTTGACTCCTTCGGCTGCAGATAATCATTAGGGAATGACATCGGTGTGAGCATAAAACCGGAACAGCACACTCAACTTTTGGGAATGGCGCAAACTCTTAAGTTTGTACCCCTTGGCTATGATTTTGACAAGTATACAAATACGATGGATGATTTTCGACATTTTCGGTAGAAAATCAAACAAAAAGATATTCTTCCAAATAATGTATCCGCTCACGAACAGGTTTCACAGCGATTTGGGAGCACAAAATTTAACGAGGCTATTTGAAATGAAGATGCGCGAATTTTAAAGGAAGTGAACCTTGGGGTATAAAACAATAATACATTCTTACTTATGTATGTTATGTATACATATGTATGCATGAATGGGTTTGAAAAAAATGGCATAAGCCTTGAATATGTTCTTTAATTTAACAGTCGTTCATTACGAGAAGTTCCATGTACAGCTCTTGCGGAATGACGAATATAATGAGATATTTGGCTTGTAACCCTGTTGCTCTTGTATGGTATTTTTAGTGAATATTTTGAAACTGCAAACAAGTTTTATTCGAATAGAGTAGTTTAAGCTATCCAGGATTCATGGGTTTAACCTAGAACCTGTGCTATTATATCCTATTGGGAACTAAGGGAATGAATTCACACTATTATAAAGCAAGCTTGAATGACAAAAGTACGCTTCGAAGCATTCATGTCCTGTTGATACTTGTGTTAGGTAGAAGTTTACTCCTCTAACTCTAAGTCATAACTTAGAGTTTTCTGTAGTTTTCCATACTTTGAGCACCACTTAGACTTGTATTAACTGGGTCACAATTAGCTACCGTTTCTTGTATTAAAACCTTTTTCGATCAAGCACCTTACCATTATCCCTGCCTAGTACAGCAAATGGTTCAAGACCAAGACATTCTGACTCTGATTGCTACTTTGCGTATCCTTTCACCCACTCATTCACCTCAGTTTATCACTGTTCAACTATCGACTGCTACAATGATGGATGGAATAACACAGGTATTTGTTACTGAAGGGTACTTCTGAATTCTAATTAAAAATGAATCAGTCCCGATAAAGGTGCTTTTTCTGTAGAACTGTGGGCAAAGACTTCAGAGTATCAGTAAGAAGTCCGCATCAAAACATTCTGCATTGGGGAAATACGAATAAGTATTTACTTATACTTCTAAATAGGACTTAGAATACAAATATCTGCGATAATGCGATGAATTAATTTTAAAACACAGAGTAGCTAACTGACTTAGCATAAATCAATGTCATAGTAAGACCACCATTATCCGAAATCGATATCTAAGTAGTTACGTGCCGTGGTTTTCTAATCAGGGTGTTGTACACTTTTTCTTGTAGTTAAAGTGAAACAAAATATAAATATAATAGAACTGATTGCCAACAGATAGTAACTCCACACTGCCCCATTGTCCATGATGCAGATAAATCAATCACCGAGTTGTACATAGGTTCTTAGTTCCTTAGGTTGTATAGAGTTATGTTGTCGTCATAAGCACTAGGCACCATAGTGCGCCCATCGCGATCCCTAGGGAGCCTTCATGGTCAGCAACCTAAACTACTTCTCCATTTAATTTCCCTACAGAACCTTAATATGTCCTCAATTTTAATCAGCGAACCAACCTCCTCCAAATTGTTGAAAAAGTATCTTCGAAGGTACTTTACTCTACTCCGGGCAATGGCTTGACATTCACAGAGTAGATGAACAATATCCTCTGCGACATGTAAGTCATCAAAATACTTGCATGTGTCTGTGTTTGTTAAACCTAAACCTAAGTTGCGTGCTTCCTCAGAAGACATTGGCTAGAGAGTATCCCTACAGCTACTCCTAATTGTGATCTGCTGAGTTTCATTATTTCTCCAGATTTTGTTCGATCTAGCTCAGGCCACAAGGCCTTAGAAACCCTGAGCCCTCCTAAGTTTGATAATCTTAGGTCGGCCATATTGATAACTTTATCGAGAATTAGCCACGGCCATTGGTGGTTTAATGCCTTCAATTATATCATTTACAGGGAGCTTCGCTCTTTTTTGGTCAGTACGTCAGCACTTTCATTACACTCTATATCAGAAACCCAACATAATCTGACTGGGTTCTGCAATCATAATGTCCTGAGCATTGCGCGACAACTCCTGACTAGTTCAGATTTAGTGATGTAGGACTCTAGCGTCTTTAGCGAAGCCTGACTCCCAACGTAGATGGCGATATTATTGTCTCAAGTAGTTCCGTAGCTTTAAGTACAGCTAGAACCTGTAGGGTCTATATCTCTCCAATATATTTTTTTGCAAATGAAGAGAGGTTTGTGAGCCTTAGGGACTCTTCCTGAATGAAAACTTTCCAGTTTAGCATTCTATCTAGTATAGTACCATGATCTCTTGTGTGATCCGAAGGGTGGTATTTTGTATTTCATGCTAAAGAGTACTAGTTCTATTTTTGCCAGGTTGGCAAAAAGTCCACACTTTCCAGCCCATTTTCCGAGCCTGTTAAGTGCTGATTCCATCATTTCGTTAAATGTATCTAAGAATTTTCCCTTGAACTGAAATCCACATAACAGACGCTAAACCCTGCGTTGCATAGATCCCTACGTATATCGTCTATGACAAGAACCCAGAGAAGGGGAGAGATAAACCATCCCTGGGGAGTGCCTCTAATAACCGATTTCCTTATTGAACTATGTCCGAGAGTGCAATTGATATTTCAATTGGTAATGCTATGCTCGGCATTTATACTTTCTAGGACACGTTTAGTTACAAAAAATACAAATTTTTGGCGCAACAGGTACATGGGACCCACGGCCTAGCTTCTCACAACCACTCGTGCTGTGCGTGTTATATTCTTCACACGAATGGAAGGGGCCTACTGTTTAATGCCGGATCCGAACGGCAGTTTTTTGTTTTTTGAGAAGCCTTTTCATGACAGTTTTACTCTCGGATGTTTGTCAGACGCTCGCGAAAGGTGGGGCCGTGAAAGGTGTTGTTTGGGGATTGAACCTGGAACCCCTCGCTCCGTAGTCCAACGCACTAATCACTTGAGCCACGGCGCCCACACGGACACGTTTAGTTGCCCATTCAATATCTAAAAAGGCAGCTAGTGCGAGGCTGCTTTCTAATTTGCCTACTACTTCATGTAGAGCTGATTCTAACGATTTACCCTTTAAGTAGCTTTGCATAAATATCCGTTGCAACACTTTCTTCTTATATGAATGTCGAGAAGCCTTTCAAGTGTCTTGAGGAGAAGGGACGACCTACTTTGGTACGTAGCCTAACCTTAGACAATTTATAAAAATTTCCCTGATGCTGTTTATAGCCTTGACTGGAGCCTTCTGCAGCATAGCTAGCAGAATGCCTTCAGGGCTTGGTGGTTTGAATGGTGCGAAAGACATAATAGCCCATCGCAGTTTCTTCCAAGTGATGAAATGATCTACCTTCCCCTATTGACAAGCTGACTTTATCAAAATACCCATTAGGTGTCGAAACAGTTGGTGTGATACTTTCTGAGAAATGTCTTGCCTGTCTTTTGCCTGCCCTGTCTAGAAACTTCACTAGTGTCAGCAATCGATTCACTATATAGCTTCCGAGCTTCCCTACTTAGACTTTGCCGGTATAATATTCTTGAAAGTCTGACAAATTTTCGAGAGTACAATCGTCATGAGAATGCTATTACTATTACTAGGGACTCTATCTTAATTAATTGGCAACACCCCTGCATGAAAAACTAGGAAGGCTTTGTTTTTATCCAAATTAAACCTTGTTGGATGAAAAGATTCTCAGATGAAGAACATCTTCATCACCTACGACATTCTACAGTCTGAGAAAAGCTATACAGAGCCATGTCTTGTTTTCTTTTGGAATTCCTGCCAAACTTGTCTGGTTGCGCAGGATGACGATGAAAGTACATACTGCTCGATCTATATCAGAAAAAAACCTTAACGAGACTTTCGATTTACACAAGGCGACACGCTATCATGCCATTTCTTTAACATCGTTCTTAAACAAAATGTGTAGAATTCACAGGCGAATTATCCTTCAAAACTCCATGTAACTTGTTGTTTATGTCGATGATATTGACATAATCGTCAGAAGTGCTTTTATGAGGCTAGGGAGGAAAGCAATTAATATGAGTTGAGAGCTGTGAGCGTTGGGGCGCCATTGCCTAAACGCCTAAAAAAATTTCTTTCACGGCTCCAACTCTCGCGAGCGTCTGACAAACATCGAAGAGTAGAACTGTCATGAAAAAGCGTCTCAAAAACAAAAACTGCCCTTCGTATACGGCATTGTACACTAGGTCCCATTCCATTCTTGTAGAGAATATAACACGCACAACATGAATAGTTATGAGAAGCTATTCTCTGGGTCCCATAGACCTTCTCTCTCTTACTCGCAATCCAATCCATTCCTTTGCGGATGACAGTACTCTTGACTTTACTTATACTTTGGCGACTCCACGACTGAGACCCCAAGGTGTAGAGTCTCACCGGCAGCGAATGTCAACCGAGTTCAACTCCGATATTGAAGCAATCATCAGCTGGGATGCGGAAAACCGAGTTGAGTTTAATTCGTCAAAAACCCAGTGTTGTCAATGTAGCCAAACTAAAAATGAATGGAGCTGATATTGAGGAATCTAATGGCTTGCCAATGCTTAGCATGCAAGTTACCCCAGACCTTCGCTGGAATCCTCAGATTTCCGAAGCTGCGAAAAGTGGCGCTAAATGCCTCGGTTTCCTCAAGAGTTGTACAAGTTTTTTCAGTCCTGCAGACCTGGCTACTATTTATAAAGCTTACATTCGTCCAAAACTTGAATACAGCTCACATGTTTGGGCGGGAGCTCCCGTAACATGTCAGAGTTTATTAGATCGTGTCCAGCGTCAAGCATGTAGATTGATCGGTGACCTATCAATTTGCAACCAAATCCCTTCGCTGGAGCATCGTCGGAATGTTGGATACTTATCGGTCCTGTACCGATATTTCCATCAAAGTTGTTCGGACGAAATCTATAATTGTGTCCCGCCTGTTCGTCAGTTTAATCGTACTACACGAGCGGCCTTTTCCGCGCACACTTATCTTTTGAAACCTATTTTCGGTCGCACACTTAAATTCAGAAGCACGTTCTTTAGCCATTCAACACGTATGTGGAATGACTTGCCGTCCTCAATATTTCCAACAAATTATGATTTACAAAGATTTAAAGTCAACGCGCATCGTCACCTAATTCTCTTTCCTTTTCCTACCAACTTCTAACTCTCCTATACTTTATCCTCTCACTCCATCACTGGGTTTATAACTTTCAAGGACTTTAGTCCTAAGTGATGCAGAATATTTAAAAAAAAAAAACCTATCGCGCCAAGAACTCTGATATGAACGCCAGTGCTGAGATCAATTGAAGTCAGTAAACTTAATAAGATAAAGACTTCTCAGTTTTTACTTGCACCTATAAATATAGGGCAAGTATTGGTTTCGTGAAAAATTTCGAACTCGAGATTTTAATCAAACTTGACATTACTATGATGGAGAAGTCCAAAAAAGTGGGTCCGCCAATTCCGTCGTCTGTCTGTCTGTCTGTCTGTCTGTCTGTCTGTCTGTATATTCGACTGGAGCCTAAACGGCTGGACGGATTTGCTTCAAACTTCATATCTGAGGTCTGTGGGATGATCCCTAGAGGCGAAATTGGAATTTTCGTTCTAACCTCAAAATTAAGGGTACTTTACTTAAGGCCGATTTCACTAAAAATGGATTTTCTCGAAAACGGTTCTAACGATTTTGATAAAATTTCATATGTGAGTTAGTTTGGGCATATACTTCCAGGTGGCATACCACGTTTTGCGCATAACGGTAATTTTACGAGTTGGGTGTATATCGGCCATTTCTTCAGCAATTGGGCTTAAAATTAATATTTGAGGTGGGTCACTTTCCAAAAATTTTACTTTTTTCAAAATTTTTACTAGAAATCAAAAAAAATTGTTAAAACATAGTTCATAGGCTTTGAAAATCTCTATTCACCTTATCATCATATATGGGCACGCCCACTTTAGGATGGCTTGAAAAACAAAAAACTTGAATTTTAGTGCTTATGCGATTATAAACTTATAGCATTAAGGTGCAAGTACGTACGACCCAGTCGTGCACTTTATTTCTTTAAGCAAATATGCCTGTACATAACACGTTTCATTAGTTCCGTGCAGCCTTTTGTTTTATAAAGTTTAATTAAACCATAATCGCTGTTTAATTTCCATGTGCATTTACTTACCAATACCATATCCACGATTGCTTTTGGTCAAATGCAATCTTCTCAATCACTGGGATGCCATGACCTACTTTGTTGAAGAAATATATGTAAAATCAATATATTCACCACCGTCATCGGATGAAGAGTGTATGTACTTATAAATTAGGTTTTCGCAAAGAATTTCTCTTCCCATCAGAACTGAACATGATTTCTTCCTAAGTTCACTGGCGCCATTTGATGCAAGTCTGCACTTACTTGCACACCGATGGAAATCACTGCACGGCACAGTCAAGTCACGTTCGGATTTATTGAACATGAGGTGAGACCTCTTGCAATTGCGCCAAACTCATTGGCGGTATATTTCTAAGTAAACAGAGAAAAAAGGAATCCATACATTAATTGGGATAATCGGAAAGCTACAAGAGACATCTCTTCAACCCAAAGGATGCAACAGTATCTCAAGTCATTCTGATTCAAAAGAAACCTAATGAAAAGATACTGACTCTCGAAATTGCTTACAACTGAAATTTAATTCACTTGTTGTAAACTAGTTGCGCCATTGTCCCGATTTCAAAAGACGACATCGAATTGAACTTAAAGAGAAACCAACCAGCACAGTTCCCCGCCCCAGATCATGTTTTAATTGAATTTCTACACTGGAACATCATGTTTATTGAACACGATGAAAGAAAAACACATTTCTGAGGCTCGAAAATTTGAATACAAAAAGTGGAGGTCGAAGATAAAAAAAAAATCACACACACACAAAATATCTGAATAGCACTTCAAAGTGAACAGGGATCACACCTGAGAATACGCGTAATGACAAAATAATATCGACCCAAAAAAAAAAGAGATACAGAGGCATTCTCCATCTACAGCCGGTTCCTCCAGCTATTGATTTTGGCTTCTTTGACTGGCAAGAACTCATCACCATTGCGGCCACCACAACTACCACTCCACTCTCAATGCCGTGTATTTCTTAGGTTTTACTTGACGTTTAAGAAAATGTTTACACAAGCCAAAGTGACTGCCATAAATCATTTTTCATTTACACGAATGGACCACGGTGTTTAACACGCATTTACGTCCGACTCATGATCATGACGTGCTGGCGATGACGATGACGACGCTGATGATGATGATGGTGATTTTGTATTGTCAAGAGGTGATCACCATCAAGACCGTTCTGTATACCGGACCCATACAGCAGCCAGTCAAGTGAACTTCAATCGCATAAATAGCCTTAATTCATCGATTGAAGATCCCGTGTTGAATGGCTGAACGAATTAATTATTACACCGTAGCGCTCTAGAAGCGTCAACAAAAGCAGCAACTGAATTTGAATCCGTAATGAGTGCCGATACAAGAGTGCTAAGGAAACCCAATCCGTGAAGTGTCAGAGGTGGTTCGTTCGTAGTTGAACGTAACGAGCGGTATAGAATAACAATTCCATATTTTGATTGTCGTCTTTCGGGTATGGGTCGAGATTTGTTGTTCAGGCTCGGATGTTTGCACAATGCCCCGAGAAACGATTGTGTGTCATCATCGCACCTACACCGATATTCATTTTGTATCGATTTTGTTAACTTATATAAATGGATTTCACTGACTTTGCTGCATTCTGGTATGATTCGATATGGTCGTTTTGTTTTCTCCTTACCTTGTGAGATATGTTTTGAATACGGAATAGTTGTTGAAATTCAAAAGAGGTAGTAAAGTTGAGTACTTTTAGATCTACATATGAGCATCGTCCTAGAAGTCGTCCACAGTAGCGTTTTAGTCAGTCAACCAAATGTGTTAAAGTGCAGTGAAACCCTTTAAGGTAGGTAGCTGATATCACACGACAATATCGTCTTTGTATCTTAGCAGTTTGAAAATAAAAATGGTGCCTTCTATGCTGAAACCTGCCAGGGTTTAGAAAAGTTGAACCTCATGACGAAACTTGTGTATCATTGTTCATCAAAGGAAAAATTATCTTACGTACTTAATACTAAGGATGTCAACTTTCATATGTTGATTTGAAAAGTTTAATCAGAATTACTCTTTTGTCTCTCCTATTTCCTTTTGGACGCCACTTTCTCAAACGACAATGACCGAAACATTCTATATTTGACCATAAAGTGATATAGCCGAATCCACTACCAACCCGAATTATAATAATGAATTCATATGGAAGAAACAAAAAAACAGGAACCGCTGTAACAAAATATTCGAACAGCGAAAGATGTGTATCGAACGAAATAATTGGAGGAAATAAAAAAACTGAGTAGAAAGATAGGTTCCTTTTACTTCAGAGGTAAGAACATGTAAGAGTCCGGTGCCAAGAACCAGATCCAGAAGTTTTATAAAAAAGCCAAGCAACAGGCTTCTGACTTTAAACAGAGAACCCAGGCCCTTCAAAAGTTAGTCAACGATTTGATGGTAATGGCGATGTTTTTATAAAAAAAAATGCACCAAATCTTGGGCAATAGAAATTTCTTCCCCTTCTCATTTACAAAAAAAAAACGAACTTATGTCTCATAATAACTATTAAGATTCCTTACAAGATCCTGCACAGCTTTAACAATTGCAGACTTCTGAACAATATGTGTGTGACTTTAACCAGCCTTTTAAACAGATAGAATATAGTCATCATCTTTATATGCCACGGTAGAGTAATATTTACACAAAATAAGAAAAGACATAAACTAAACGTCAACGAGAATAACACCAAGTAAATACATGCTGTCCACTACCTAGAACACCTACAACTTTCAAGGCAGTTAAGAAGTGCATCTGCCTGTGAGTAAACGTAGTTCTGTGATATTGTGGATGGTAAACAAAGCATAGATACTGTTCGCTATCGAACGAAAAACATTAAGAAGGATGAGTGGGGAAGAAAATATGTAAATATATTCGCGAACTTTGCAAGGTATACCGAGATGTGGACATAGTACGAAAAATTTAATTAAATTGGTCCAACAGAACAGCTACCAATGTGGATGGGTTCGGTGGGTACGATAAGGTCCTGCTTTTTTGGATAGTCTACTCTGTGGATCGGAAGACCGTTAAGTAAGTAAATATTCGACTATCGATTCCCCGCAGTGACAGAAATGGTTCTTGGTGCAGTTTCTATCAAAGTGTCACAATCCTGCAGATTACGTAAGGTCTGAGACTCTAAATGTACAAAAGTTTCTTAAGGAGTCCAAATGGATCAACACTAATGATCAAGACAAATGCGTGCAAGTTCTTAAAAAAAAAGAAATTGGAGAGGAGAACCTTTTATGCATACATATGTAAATACTTACCCCTGATGTAAACTTTTCATTGTGCAGAGTGGTATGAAAGAATGAGGGTACTGATCTCCAAAGTCCTGCGATCAGATAAACATTTCGCTGGATGAGAAGGAGAATCAAGTGTAAAATTTTTTGAAATTTATATGAAACCGAAAAATTTTATTAAATAATTTTATGAAATATTACATTTAACATCTTCAAACGTTTGAAGTTATCGTCGTAGTTCAGTACAAAATGCAATATGGCCGCGCCCACTTTATAAGGGCTGAATAGGATGGATGATAGGGTATCATACGATTCGTTCCAGATGGATTGTAGCTTTTCTGTATATTTTTTTATCCCGATTAGATAACTAACACTAACTAACAGTCAGGAATTTCCTTTATTTGAATTTTGCCTACCTACATACATATATACATATGTATGTACGTGTATGTACGTAAGGGATTGAAATGCATAAATACATATATTTGAGTGAAAGCACTGCACTACCCACGTACCATGTTCTATCCCAAAAGCAAATTAATGCCCTTTTTTTTGAAATTATTTCACTTCTACGTCTTTTTTAATTACGTCTATATGTACCTATAGGGCAAATATTGGGTTTAAAAATACTTTTTGCGCAAAAAGCATGTATAATGGCTATTTTAAAAATTGCCATTTCCCTGTAAATTTCCGGAACAGAATTTACTCCGAACAGTAGTCTTTCCCTTTTGAGTTATGAACGCCATGATCTGTTGACTATCTTCAGCTAACTCCAATTGGTAATATGCATTTTGAAGTTCCAGCCTGGAGGACTACTTAGCCCCTTTAAATTTAGTTAAGAAAGTAGGAAATAGGAAATTGTCCCTTAAAATTGCAAAGTTTGCTCGGCGTATATCCGTGCATAACCTAATATCTCTGCTCTTCTTAAAGACAACGACGATAGGCGAAATTCATGAGCTCAGGTCATATACAGGTTCATTAATATCTTGCTCAATTGCATGTTTCAATTTCTGTTTAACTTTGTCTTCCAACGAGAATGGAATGCGGCGCTTGGGGTATCGTACGGGCTTTATTGAGTGCGGCGGATAGGGTGTTGTATGGGCTTTATTGAGTTATCAATGGACACATGTATTTGAATACCCTTAATTTTCAGAAGTGGTCGAACATAGGTCCTCAAGTCGATTCACATTTATTTCTAGTTTTAAAACCCTTAATCTGAACGCTGTTTCGCGTCCTAATAAAAACTGTCTTCTATTCGAATACAGCCGATGTACGACTGAATCGCTCCCAATCATCTACCCCAGTCAGATTAAACCTTGAGCCAGAGTCTATGATCATAAATAATTTTACATCTCCAATGAAGCAGTCGATCATTTCGCTCATGACTTCATTCATGTCGGTTGTGACCTAGAAACAGTCATGTTCATTGCTTTTATCGCCGCCTGCTCCCGTATCCCCTTCCTCCTTTCCTTCCTCTACAAATTGAATCTTGGAAGCTTAAAACTCGAGTAAGTATGTACATCGCTGCCACATCCTTTTGCTTGTTCGCTTTGGTTTTGCACGTTTTAGCGAAATAACTATAAAATCCACTCTTGTTACATTCCGAATTCCCACCCGGACATCCTCCGATTTTAGGAACAATGAAAAAGAAGGCGCAGGGACATGAGTCTCCGGGACATAAGTCCCAGTTTTTTATTTTGTGAACTACATATATCCCACATAACTGGGACATAAGACTGAAATTGAATTCGGGACTTATGTACATATGTCCATAGGGACATATGTAAGACCAACATTTTTTTTGTCGAAAATAGGACATAAGT
The DNA here is from genome assembly GCA_905220385.1 of Xylota sylvarum. NCBI lineage: Eukaryota > Metazoa > Arthropoda > Insecta > Diptera > Syrphidae > Xylota > Xylota sylvarum. The sequence continues at coordinate 42,755,255 of LR999959.1, forward strand.
CCCAAATTCTAGCATTTGGCCTTATGACATTGATAAAACAACATTAGACAGATTTTGCTTTATATTACTTACTTACTTATATGCATAAACAGCGGAATATTTATGGTTAGGCATACTGCCAACCTGTAACCTCCCTGTTTGCGGTTGCTGTTGGATTTGGGGTAGGTGCGAGGTTGCAAAATATGCAAAGTTTCTTTATATCCATGTTTCGAATGTATTTATATACTATACCTATATTTAAGTACTCAACCTCTCACCTACCCCAAATTCAACAGTGATCCCAAGCAGGGAGGTTGCAGGGGGGCAACTCGCCCCCCATAGATATTCCACTGTTTATGCATATAAGTGACATAAAGCAAAATTTGCCTAACGTAGCTTTATCATGTACTTACTTGTTGCATGCTCTTCTGGGTATTTGAATTCTCCAAGCTTTTCTAAAAAAAAAATATGTTAGGTGCGACATAAGAACCAACGTTTTTTATGGGACTTATGTCCCGATGCGGTTGGACATAAGTCCCTAATTCGATTTGTCCCGATTAAGTGGGACATAAGTCCCGAAAAAAAAGTTTGGGAAAAACAATGGGTTTAATACCTGATTCGCTCATGTTGTTTCTTTTTTTCATTTATTTATCCTGAAGTCCACAACGAAGTGGGCGCCGTGGCTCAAGTGTGTTGGACTACGGAGCGAGGGGTTCGAGGTTCGATCACCAGGCAACACCTAAAATTTCTATATCTGCGAGTAAAAACTTTTTATAAAAAATGTAAAAACATCGTATTACCATAGCCAGAAGGCGTCAAATTTATTTAAATTAAATTTCATAAGACACATAGCAACTCTATTTAGTATACATATGTACATAGAATTAAGCATTAGACCGCTGCAACCTACGTTATTTGCCCTTGGATTACTGGTTCAACCTAATGTGAGCAATCATTATTTCCAAAGTTATTAAATTCAATCTGCATACCAGAGCAACAGTTTGGCGAGGATACCACGAAGCTAACTCAACCTTATTAGTCTTAATAAGCATCATCTCAGAAGTTTATTTTTATTTAGTCTGGTCAGATGGGCAAGTAGCCTGTTCGTTGGAAGGATTTTCCTATCACCTTCTACGTTCAATGAACTTATCATAAAGTCCTTTTGGAATTTGGGTGTTTATCGCTCGGAAAGCAATCACACAGTTTACTGGACACAGTCCACTGTGTTTGTACACATCACACTTGGAGCTCATCTGCAGACAGTATCGTGAGATTGTAAACAATCCATCGTCTACACGAGAGAACTCATTTATTGTCGCCCATCCAAGTCATCATTCTCACATAGCCCTACGTATGTACATACGTTTTGTTAATAATATTAGTTTTGTCGATTTCACCACTTCATCGGCGACATGAGTGCGGAGCACGATGTCGTCGGTTCTCCGTGCCGGTTTGTTAATAAATAATTCGAATCTGAATTGACTGTCACCAAGACAATGCTACGGATTGGTGTCCATTCGCTGGCGCGGGTTGTTGCCGCTGCTGCTGCTGATGGAGAAGGGTACACAAGTTTCGGCAGTCGCTGTTATTGTGTCGTTTCGGTCGAATTGTTTTGAAAGACCAAATGGGGAGCGATTATTAATTTTATCCAAATAAGTCGTGATTCGTTCGATTCAATTAATGAGCATCGATAAAAATGTGTTATGACTTCGGTGTAAACTTCCTTTTGGAATTGATTAGTAGTTTTTGTCTCTTGTGTGCTGGATTCGGTTGAATAATTTCAAATATTTTTTTTCGATTGACTTGTTTTGATGAAACGCGCGAATTAAGATGTCGAATAAATCAACTACAAATGTATCCATGTTTGTTTTTTTTGTTTTTATTATTATTTTCTATTCTACGAATGTTACTGATTTGGGAGTAAATACATATAAATTGGAATATGTCTTTATGTACATATATATATGTACATATATGTATGTAGCTTGCAGTGGTTCCTCAGCTACAAGAACAGATTACAAGTACGAACTGTGGCCGCACAATTCGTCACTAGTCACTAGTAGTTCAGGGAACGAATAAATAATAAGAAAAAGGAAATTGGCTCAAAATTACAGCAGTAAGTGAAAAGTAGTTCACTTAAGATGGCCTGCGTACACTGGCACCTAGTACCAATTGGAAGCGAAGACAGGAATTTTTTTAATCAAGCAAGAATACCACAACGGAGTCCACTAGGACGTTGTTAATTCCCCGAAAGCTGCAGTGGCCAATGCATAGATTCCTTCGATAAAAGTCTTTTTCCTATGAAATCATACCAGTAGAATTACAATAGGGTCTCGATATATTAATACCATGGATCCCCACTATCTTCAGTGGCTGGTTAAACTTTTGTTACACCCATGGTTGAAGTGGCTGACAGCTTAGAAACGGCAAGACACTTAGACCAGCAATATGTCCATTGTGATACCACATGGATGATAGGAGAAAGTTTCTGTCGACCTACTCGTTAAACCATTTTGAACTGCTGATGAAGTGTAAGAGGCTCTTGATATCTATGTTTATCAGAAGGCTCCTAAGCGAAGCTTCCTTCTGTGGGAGAGAACTGGGCAGAGACAAAGAAGGTGCGGAATGGTTTCATCTCCTTCGACCTTAGTCGTGGAGCATGCTTGCCTATTAGACAGTAACCAGTGATGACACCTATTGTAGTGCCGATTTGAGAGAAATCAAATTCTTAGAGCGTTTTAAATGTTGGTCCACGGTCTCGATAGCATCCAGCTTGAATTTTAGTTTGCAAGTAGTGATTGGGTAAAGTTGTTCCTATTCTGGCGACTTCATCGGCCTTACAGTGCACTGGAATATCATTACGTCCCGGCACCCAACAAAAGTGAATAATGAACTGGTCAGCCATCTCCGTGAGAAGCGATCGGCGGTCTAGAGCTACTAAAGAATTAATAGAGATCGATTCCAAGGATTTGATAGCTGCTTAGATATCCGAAGAGATGCGGATATCCCTAGCTGACATCACGTTTTCCTTAAATCAAGATAAAACTTCTCTGGTCGGTATAATTTCCGCCTGGAATACGCTACTATGATTTGGAAGATGGAAGGAGAGCTAACCAACTCCGTCTTTGGTTAGTTAGCCGTTAGTGTGGAAGTGAATCGACTCCTCTTCTAAAAGTGTTTTTTCATTCCAGAGGGCTCTGGAAGGGGGGTGGTGTAGTCCGTGATTTCGGGAAAGATTTTGAAATTATTCAGAATGGAGGCGAAATTCTTTTCTTGACCACTGTAGGGTAGCTTCCAGGCGAACGGCTGCATTTGCTGCCATTTGCTTGCTAAATATTTTTAGGGGTATCAGATAAAACATCATGTCCACTGCCATAGATGGAGTTGTGCGTAGAGCACCGCTTATGCACAGACAAGCTGTATGCCGGACTTTACTTATATAGTCGCGGTTTATAGCTTTTTCTAAGGCCGTCCACCAAGCAGTCACCCCGTATGTAAGTATCAGTCTAATGACTGAGATGAAGGGCCAGTCAGTTATTCGAGGTTGTAGACCTCATCTATTTCCAATAGCTTTTTTTTGCAAAAGAAAAGTGCTGCTGTAGCTTTCTTGAATTTTTCTTGAATGATAGGTATCCAGCTTGTCGTCCTATGTAGGATAAAACCCAAATACTTTGCTTTTGTCAAAAGAAGTTAAGCTGATACAATTGAAAGAGGCAGAGTCAACTAAATATATAAAAATTTATACTTTCTGAAGAAGAGTATTAATTTAGTTTGTTTAAAGGTGCTTTTCTGAAACAGCTAAAGCAACATCATTTGCTTCACCGATCGCTGTGCATTCCTCGCCGTCTAAGATTGTCAATAGGTGGTCAGTTTAACCACCAAATTCCAAAGACGAGGAGATTGAACACCTCCTTGAGGAATGCCTCTACTAACAGATCTTCTAGTAGACGTCCCACCTAGCTTGAAATTGAAAATCCTACCATTTAGCAGTAGATTAATCAATTCGCAAAATGAGCTATCGACCTTAAGTTCTGATAGTGTATCTTATTGACATTGCTATATACATACATACATCCAAGAATGCAACCATTGTGTCCTTTTGAAATACTAGACGTTTCCACTGATTTGCCTTTTCAGTACGGATGTTGGACCGCTGACAGTAGTATCTTATCAATACTTTTGCGTAAGTGGATATTACTCAATGGCTACACCCCTCGATTCTATGGAATAAGGTCAAGCTTTTACCAAAAACGAACAGGATCTCTCTCACATCTCTTAAGGACTTCTGCCCAATTCGCTTTTCTATTAAATACCATGTATATCTCAAGGGAAAAGTGATAGAGCCTTGCATTCGCTGTAAGGAATCATTAAGACATCACTGAAGGGAAAGGGTTTTACTATGATATACTTCCTTGATATCAACGGAGCTTTTAACAATGTCAAAAAGTAAATGCTAAAAAGAAGACTTATCAATGCTAAGCTGGGGTGCTGTCTAAAAAAAGATCGATCTCCTGGGGTACCACCCGAAGTAGAGTACTATCACCACTACTGTAGCCTAGCCCTGTGTAAAGCGGGGTTGAGTATCATAGCCTTTGTGGGGGGCATTGTGATAGCTATGTATGTATATCAGAAAAGCTCCTTCTTACAATAAAATACCTATTGGAATCTATTGAGTTTGTCTCGGCGTCCACCCTTTTAAGATAGAATTAGTTTAGTTCGCAAAGGTACAAATTATCATATTATTGGTTTTGAGAACCCTGTCTATGACACTAAAGCCAATTACAAGAGATATTTAGGTTCTAAAAATTATCTGTCAGTACGAACAGATGCATACTTAGCCTTGATCCTTTGGCATGTCTATCAGCACCTTTAAATGTCGAATTGTGCCATGTTAATGTTTGCAGTGGGGACTAGACTATAGATTGAAATTTTTCCGATGGTTACCCTTCTACCCAGTGACCATTAATTGACATTGATCCATTAACCTCAGTCACTATACAACCGTCCCATTTGCGATCTATTAGTATATCGAATAAGTCCCAGGTTCTTTGGCAGTGTCATATTGTAGAATGTTTGTGGTAAGTTTGTGCGAAATTGAGCTTTGAATCCAAAAGAACCTCCAAATACGCAACTTCATAAAACAATGTTAGTTAAGAAGTTAAGTCAAAAAAGAAAACCAGTGTTTAACTTTTGTAACATTATCTGTTTTGCAAGTGAACTCTGGTGAATATCACTTTCGGGTCAAGTATAAATAAGAGAGTCAATGAACTTACTGTTTTCATAAGAAAACTTTAAAAAATTACATCATATATACCTATATAAGTTTCTTTTCTACTTTTATGTTAAATTTGATGCCTGCTGATACATAAACACCATAACCCTTTCCTTTAACAGCAGGTTACTGAGGCCGAACAACGAAAAAAAACCTCGCTAAATGAACATTATATAGGTGTGATATCTACAATACCAAAAAAAAGAAGATGTATTGCATTTTGAACCCAGTGGCCGTAATTAGCAAATGAGAAGGTGCCAAGACACATAATCTTCGGTCATTGGCTCGGTGGATTATGTTTGCTTCAAAACACTGAAAAGGCGGTAGAAACTATAAACACGACACGTAACCGCCTTCGATACACATGGAAATCACGTCGTATTACATGGTCGAGTTACGCATTAATATACATCCGAGACTCCAAGCCATCTTGGACCTGGTCTCGATTACCACTCATGCACATGGCAACACCTTAAAATTCAAACACCATTGCCGACAAATTGGTTGTTTATACGAAGAGACCAACCATTCAACAGGATCCGAACTGACACAATTTACGAAAAGGAGTTTTAAGTTACGTTAAGTCAATGGAGCATGCTGTAATTTTAGCAATGCGACTTAAGCGAGATACACGTACTCGTACAACCAGAAAGAAAGGGAAATATTTCGTGATGCTTTATACTTATGTATGTTTACATATACATACGTAGGTAGGTATTTTCTTTTGAATCCCATTATCGTTCCAGTTTTCTCAAACTATCAGTTGGTGCATGCAGTTGGTGGATTATTTCTACCGAAATTTCTTTTCAAAATTCACACTGTTTCAGCATCCACTTTAAAAGTAACGTTGCAATATTTCCCAACGTTTCGTACTGCGTTACTGTTATATACTGAGTTTCTGTAAATGTTTTGAGAGCATAAGAGCTGTCAGTGTCAAAATAACACATGCTTCAAAAGTAACGAACAGATGGCCCACCCTTTATACACTGAGTTACAAAAAACGTGGCGCAGTGATACTTTTTCGTATGTTGTTATAATTTTGGTAATATGTCGCTATGTTTTTGCCGAGTTTTATTTGTTTTTAGTTGGTTACTGGTTTAATGGTTTATTTGTCTGCTAGTTTGCATAATTTCTTTTAATTTTCTTTGTGATGTGCACATCGTATTGAAGAAAACCGTATTATATTCGTGATTTCCTAAAGACGTGAGACATATCAAATTTAGCTTCCATGATCTCGTATATGTTTTATTAAGTTTATTGTTCTGAATTTGTTTTAATTTGATTAGTTATTAGTTGTTACTGATTTTTGTAAAAAAAATATGCAAATAATGGCAGAAGAAGTCGCCCGTGCGCTGGTTTTAGTTGAGGGTGATTGGGCATGCGCTATGCTGATATTATGATAAGAAAACCGGAGAACACGTTAAAAAAAGCCATTAAAGGTACTGGGAGACCAACTCCTACAAACGCCGTCAAGGATCGCGATCAAGGTCGCTCCGGAGCAACTACCGCAAGGGATGACCGATATTTGGTGATTCCAAGTCTTCGGAATCGTCTCTAAACAGCAGTTGAGCTGGCTAGCAGACTTCAAACTGTTATATGGACAGCTGTGAATGCTCAAACGGTGAGGAGGCGATCAGTAGAAAGTGGCCTAAGAGCAAGAAGACTTTCTCGTGTACCAAGACTCACGGTACAATATAAGCGATGTCGAATTGAATTTGCTAATCTTCACCAGGATTGGACAGAGGCTCAACAGATGGACGTAGCAGAGTGTGGGGATGATAAAATGAGAGATACTCTTCGGCAACAGTTGCCCAGCGAAAAAATTTCCGGAGCGGTTCCGTCATGGTGTGGGCAGAAATTTACATGCGCGTAAAAACCGAGCTGTGCATCATGGAAGGATCAGTGACCTCTACGTATTATATCACCAACATTGTGGAGGAATATGTGTTTCTATTCGCACCATTTATGGAGGAAAAGTTCTTGCTGATGCAAGACAATGCTAGACACTACGTCGCCAGGTTACCGCGTTACCGAATATTTGCAAGAAGTGAAAATCGACGTGATGGTTTGGCCTGCGATGAGCTCAGACATGAATCCCATTGAACACATTTGGGACCTGCTGGAGAAAAAGATTGGGATACGACCTGCCCTTCCAGAGACACTCAGCAGCCTGAAATCTGCTCTGATCGAGGAATTGGACAATTTGGACGATACCATCTTAAAAAATTTAATCACATGTATGCCTCGGCAAATATCTGGTCTGTTAGATGTTCGGCGAGACAATACACACTATTACTGGAAGGACTCGTTAAAAAGAAAAATCATAATAAAAATGTAGAATGTTAATTTATGAAGTTTTTGTCCATTTTCCTTAATTTATGTTTTATTTCTAAGGTCTTCCTTTTTTAATATTTTTTTTTTTTAACATAAATTACTTATTTTTATATTAATAAACAAAACTGTATTAAAAAAAACCTTTTTTTCCCAACTTACTTGAAGTAATTGCGAAATATCAAGGTGCGTCACTTTTTTTGTAACTCAGTGTATATATGTATGTTCCTCTAGCGTCAAGTAGCCCAGAATACCTGTGATTCTTTGCCGAATTTTGTGCCACTTACGAATGATAGTGGGAACTCTTAACTACGGTTAGTTCATATTAGGGTGAAATAGAAATTCAATTGTCCTTGTTACAGCCGACTCTACGAATTATATCAGGTTTGTCGACATACCCAAGCAGTTGGGAAGGCTTTTTAAAGATCTTGCCACAAGTATTGGTTTGGGAGTTTCATGAAATATGAAATATTGAGCATTTTTGACATAGATTAACGATTTTTGGTGGTGATGACTTAAAACTGATAGATTTTGTACTCTATGTTGAGGGGTTTTTCTTTACTGTGAATTAGATGAAATTGCATTCAGCAGGTCTGCTCATCTGCTCATCTCTAGCTACACTGAATATCTCAGTTGATAAAACGGTAAGGAGGTTCAAATATCCTCAATATTGGTGACGATAATGACTCAGTCGCTTTATTATCTTTTCAATTTTTCATTTCATGATCCGTTTCACTACAAGGCACGAAAACATCAATTCCATTTAACATTTGATTAGTATGTACCGATGATGTTACGAAAATTTTAGATCTGCGGGGTTGCGTATTTCTTCAGCACCTTTTTATGTAATATGTTTGCTATTGTTCAAATAGATAGTAAAATAGGCAGACTGCGAGTTAAACTAATTCTGGAGCTCAACACTTAAATCAATCCCAGCCTTCTTTAAGGATTGACTTTCAGCCATATGTATATGTATGTACATATATTGTCATCGCGACCTTCGATAAAAACTGCTGTTGCTTAAAACAAAATGGGTAGTTAGATGGAATAAGATGGATAATACTTACTTACATAACGGGCTCCCGGCCCGTGAAGAGTCTATATCTGAGACACGGCAGCCTTCCACTCTTTTCGACCTCGAACACACTGCTTCCAATTGTCTAGACCAAGCGCTCTGGCATTTACGATAGCTTGATCCTTAAACCGAAAGTTCGCTCTTCCTTGTGGTTTCATACCTGGGGGCTGTGAATCACAGATCCTCTTTGCTGGAGTCGACGTGTTTTGGTACAGTTCATAGAGTTCGCGGTTATATCATCTCCTCCATTCGACCTCCTGGCACTCAGGACCGGATATTCGACGAAGAATTTTTCTCTCGAAAGTGTTCAACACCTTCTCTGCCTTCCTGTTTATCACCACACGGCTACATACAGCAAATCTGGCAGGATGAACGTTTTGTACAGCATTCATTTCGTTTGTCGAATTAGGACTTTTGAGTCTACTTGTTTCGCCAAACCGAAGTAGCAGCAGTTTGCTAGGGTAAGTCTTCCTCGAATCTCCACTAAGGTGTCATTCGTGGTGTTGATATTGCTGTTGCCAACAGTGATGTTTTGTCCTACGCGGTGAACAGATGGTTCTTTGTTTGTTGACAGCATGTACTTAATTTTGTTTTCATTCACTTCAAGGCCAACTCCAGGTGGAGATGTTCTTCAATTGCAGTAAAAGCTTCTCAGACGGCGCGCTGGAAGCGACCGATGATGTCGATGTCCTCTTCGTATCCCAGCAGCTGAACAGATTTGGTAAAGATAGTAGTTTCCATGTTAACGTCAGCCCTGCGCACTATCTGTTCCAGCACAAGATTGAAGTAGTCAGATGATAGCTCATCTCCTTGCCGAAATCCAGTACATGTTAGGAATAGTTCGGAGGAACTGTTTCTGAATTGCACGTTGCACCTCGTGTTATCCAGCGCCTCGCAGCACAGCTGGATCAGTTTTGCTGGGATGCCGAAGAGCGCAAGACGATGAATGCTATCATATGCGGCTTTGAAGTCGATGTCGATGAAGAGATGGTGAGTCTCGACCTCAAAATTGTTGTTTTTTTCCAGGATCTGAATTAGTGTGAAAATTTAGTCGATCGTCGATCTGGCGGGCCGAATGCCACACTGGTACGTACCGAATAATGTGAAGGTAGGTGAAAATCTTCAAGAAGACACTATGAGGATCGTCCGCGCGTGCTCATAATAGTGTGGGATTTTTACCCACTAAAAAACCTCCCTTCTATACATTCTTTTTACTACAACTAAGTTTTTATCTTATCAAGCAGTTTTGCCGAATATTGTGCTGCAGAAAAATTTCAGACTTTCACACAGTACTTTGGATAAGATCTTATATGCGACATTAAGCAGGTTATATGCCTCGATAGTTTTTACATAGACATAGGATAACCTTTTTTGATAAAAGGGCATATACAGCTGATAGTCCAATCATGGGGTATGGCTTCATCCACCCATATTTGGTTGATAATTTGATGGGCTAAAACATCATTAGTATGTTGAAAAGATCCGCTGGTAGACCATCAGAGCTGGCGGCCTTGTTGTGATGTGATGTCGCGACACTGGCTACTCCACTCGTGCTAAGGCTTCCAATGTTGAATTTCTTTTTTTGGGCGATTTGCAGCCTCTTCTCGTTGGATAGCCGAGCTTTGGCTGCAACAAGCAAATGGTCAGAGCCCACGTTTGCCCCTCTGAAAGTTAAAACATTTAGAATAATGGATGCATGCCTCGCTTCTATTAGCACGTGGTCATTTTGGTTGACGGTTCGACCATCAGGAGAGCTCCTTATCACTATGATTAGCTGGAAGCCATTGTCTGTTGTCGTGGAGGCTGTGCTTTCCGACTAATCCAATGTTATCCTTACCGATTTTGACATTAAAGTCCCCGAGTAAGATTTTGGCATCGAAATCCAGAGAGGGTCCGTGGGCTCCGTCCAGGAGGTCATAAAACTCCTGTTTGATAGAATCTTCAGTTTCGGTAGGGGCGTGTGCACATATTATGCTGATGTTTTGGAATGTTCCCTTGATGCGGATCACAGCCAGGCGATAGCTGATCGGCCTAAAGTCAATTATCATTGAGCGTAGCCGATTTCCCAAGACGAATCCGCATCCTAACATGTACAGTCTTTTGTGACAGCTGTAATAAATGTCGCAATTTTTCCGTTCCTCCGAACTATTCCCAACATGCTCCGGATTTCGGCAAGGAGATGCGCTATCATGTGACTTCTTCAATCTGAATACCTGATCCTCTCCATCGTATGGTTTCTATCGCGTGCGGACAAATTCAAGTTTTTGAGTAGCACCAGGTGTGTACTGTTTACGTACTTTCCAGGTACATACTCCCAATTCATAGTACGTGAACGTTCCGGGTCGTGATATTAACTGAATTTTTCTAAGAAACGCTGCAATTTGTGTGGAAATAATACTGTCTCCCGGACTTTATATCAACATGCAACCATACCATACCCAGATGAAACATCGCAATATGCACTAATAGTCATTTTAAAGCTACAGCATCCAGCAAAAGAAGTCCATTGCAGATAGAATATATCAATCAGTTATTTCATCAGAGCTGCTACGTTAACAGATTCACAAACACATATACCCTTTAGATTAACATACACGCACGAGCAATCCGTTCCCCAATTGGGAAAATGCTCCAACATATTGTTCCTGAATCCTAATTCTTCCAACAACTTCAAGTGCTTACCTCAACCGAATGCAACGGCATGGTAGTTCATTTGCGGAAAGTCATCAGTGACTTGCTCACTGATCAGGATGTGTTGTTGTCGAATCGTTTGTTCACAGCGATAAACTGGTACAACTCCGGAACGAACACAAGATGTTCAATGAATTTGCACGCAGTCGGATCATAGAGGCTGTTGTACATGCTGGCTGCGCACTGCACCACCACCGCCGCATCGGATGGGTGGATGGCTGTGCCTGCCATTCATTGATATCCACGGCTCCCACTGTGAGCACACAGCTTAACATGAAGAGATCTGTTCGCGAAATCATAACATGGATCTGTACATTGTGCAAATGTTTGCCGGTCGCTATGTCGATGCCTACGAAGCAACCTATTGACATCCAAAAGCAAACGAAATACCTAGCGCTGAGCCGTCCTGATCACAGTTGGATGCCGATTTCTATAATACTTTCCATTTAATCGCACGCCGAATCAAAATCGATATGCGTTGCAGTCGTTCGCCGTCGTTCACCATCGTCGGCGCAGACGCGCCGGCAGAATTCGAGAAATCGAGCGCAACACAGCGCAACAACATCGCCTTGAAATACCAATGTGTGTGCGATAATCTCTGGCTTATCAGAGGCCATAATAAATGCTGTACAATCTTACACTTGCTAGCCTTGAATACTACAACGGTAGGTACACGCTGGCAGAATGCTCTACGAGGTCTTCGGCTGCACCGGACCTGGGGGGAGATCAAGCGATGTAGTCACCTTGGTAACTCGAGTTCCTGTGAGTTGGTTTTGTTTCTTCAGGATCCAGCTGCCTGCTCTTCATAAATGAAGAAGTTTAGGGCATGGAGATCATGTCTGCTGGCAGTAAGGGATTTGTACACTGGAACGCTAGGCACCATTTGTTGCGGTGTGGCTGTGCTGTACGGCGGTGATGGGAACGATTAACATTTTGCATCTTATGGGCACCGGTTATGCAAATGAACTGTTTATTGGAGAAAATTTGGTGTTTGCTTGTTTGCTTTCTCCTGGGTGTGAAATTTTTACGAATTGGTTTTGATGAAAGAGATTAAACATTAAGCAGATTGTGATGATACAGATGTGGAATCAGATATCTGAGTTCACATTGGCGATACGATTTAACTATTTAAATATGTCCAGACCTGTACCTGGATATGCAGATAGTGCAGGAGAAAAGAATCCTTTCCTATTTGATTAATATTTATACCAATACCATAGGTATGTACTCTGGAATTAAAACCACAACTCAAAGGATATTGGCATTGGTTAACCAGGTGAGAAAAAAGTGCAGTAGTGCAATGTTATTTTGGTTATTTTTGAGGCTCACACATTAGACATTAGGTTAGGTTAGTTTGATAGGTCTGACAGAGGGGAGATGGAACGAAAAACCTTACAATTTAAAGGATTTACTATGATACGAAAGAAGGGCCTAAGATATACGAAATCACGGGAGGAGTTCCTCAATGGTCAGCGTTAAGTCCAGTCCTGTGAAACATGTTGTCCGGACGAATGTCAAACATTGCAGAACCCAGACAGAGAATCCAAAATCTGTTAGCAACGGTGGGCAAATCGATCTTTCTGTATGCTTCTCATAAATGGACACGGCCAGGTAACACCAAGATAATTAATTCCATTTATGCTGACGCCGAACAAAGCTTGAGAATAGCAAAAAAGTCATCACAAGCATGGTGCAGCATCTATATACGTCTGGAAGAATGAACAGCGAGAGATGAGGATTTTGGAAGTTGAGAAAACGATATGGAGGAATGTCAAAACCGTCATGCAAAGGAATACCTTCAAAACGATTCTGCATCGATCGAATAGGCCAGCGATGCAACGCATGGACTAAACAGTATCCGTAGACCACGGTTACTCCTTCCGTATCAAAAACAAAAGGACTCAGACTTTTTTTTTGCCTTCTATTTTATAATTTATTTGTTTAAACTGCAATTTACGTACAAAAATATTAATAATAAGCAAACACCAACTACAGCAGGTATAAGAAATAAAATGCTCTACTCTCGCATATTAACATTTCAAAATATGTGTTAATATGAATATGATTAGCATACACTGTCGAAAGCTATACAAATGCCCGAAACAAAAAAGTTTTTATTTAGTGAAAATGCATTAATTCTTCTCAGGTAAACAATGAGCTAATGCATAGTCCTGCCATAAATTCTTTATTATCCTTAAAGGAAATACATAAAATATTTTACGAGCGCCATAAACACCGCAAACTCTAGCCCGCTTTCACACCCAGACCGTCATCCGGGCGCGTTCTTCCAAATTGAACGCGAGTACAACAAATTTATGAGGGACTGCCCAACCTAGCAAAGGATGCTAATAAGCATTTGGTTTGCTGAATATTAATGTACATAAACCATAATATTTTTTTCGTTCTTTTTTTGTTCATGTTTGGTTTGGTCTATTCCTCTCGCGCGTCGTTAAACCTTCAACATTTTAATAACTCGGGTTATGTACTACCCGCAGTTATGAGATGACGACGGCAACTCACTCAAATGACCATCAAATTTATGTCCTCGTAAAAACGGAACCAATAACTAACCATTCCAATTCCAAGCCTAAACAAACACTTTTCAAATTGTGACAGTGTTTGGTCGCTCAATAAACAAATTGGTCTTACATAAAACACTGCCCTATAGACGGTATTCACATTGCAGGATAAAGTTGAAGATGCTTGTCGCTTTAAAGCCAACACCCCATGCTTAGTACGTTCGGCTTCCTGTAATTAATTTCACCTTCACGCCGTGGCAAGCCACCCTCGACGAATTGGACGCGTGTATCAATTTTCAACGAATCTGATGTATGGCCGCACACGCCACACCCCCGTAATGTTATAATGAGAGGAGTTGTAATAAATTACACAGGACTTCATTTGCAGGGCGCCGTGTTCACAAAACAATGTCAATCGAGGAAACTCCTTTCGGGCTCTTCTGCTGCATTCGTGTTTCGCCCTCGACTCATCATCGAATAGACAATATGTCCTCGAAAGGGGCACGTGCATCCGCTGTGCTGTGCGAAATGTTGTTACGCCAAACAAACAGACGTGTGCTGCAAGGATTAGGAACAAAAAGTCACAAATGTAGCATTGTTGTTGTGGCATTAATGTCGCTGAAGGATATCTGCGTAACGAATCGCGAGCGTGTATCACTAATCATTAGAAAATGAACAATAATATCTTTGTGTGTTTTTGCTGTTGCTGTTGATTTCTACTCTTTTATTCAAACATTGTGTGTTTGCAAGAATTGTTCTTTAGTTGAAGAGGATTGCGAGTGACACGGCATATGACCAGCGCAGAATTTATGACTTTGTTTTAATTGAGTCGCTCATGGTCGAGAATGACTTTTATCAGCCTTAAAATCTATTGCTTGAGTTGTAGTTGTAATAAATAAATAAAGCATCACGGAAAGGCTTATCTCTACATGTACACAATGTACATATATAAGTAGGTTTATTATTGGAATCCTTACTAAGGTAAGGACAAAGCATCACCATAGGTCATTTTTACTATAGTGGGTCGTTTCTGAAGTAGGTAAATTACTTTCTGCCAAATCATGCCATAGAGGAGCATCATCTACACGTTTCCCAAGGTCCGCAAGGTCACTATTATGATGCATGATGGCTGACTTTCCATTGTATACTTTCAATAGTTCTAACGTCTATGCTAAAGAATAAGTAGAGATTTCGGGGTATCTGCGTCTATAAAGATATCCGCTAAAGGCTTTGCTAGCTCGGCGGTCAAACGAGCAAGTTCGTGCAAGCAAGTAGTGGAAGAAATCAGTGACTTTCTTGCTGTCCCTCAATCTTTAGTATTATAAATTCGAAAACGCTTAGGCTACAAATGTCGTTGAAATCACACTTTTTCGTAGAAATTTAAAACGTTGCGCAGGAGTTCCTTATGGTCTGTAGATGCGAGATAAGATGGGATTTTCCGAGATCTAAGTCTAAGTGGGAGAAAGTGTACATATTAAGAATGGTATACTTTTCAGAAGATAACCTTACGGAAGGAATCAACAATCTTCCAAAGACAATATTAATGGTATCTTTCGAATTACGCCAAATAGTTTTTTAACTGCAAGGTACTACATATTTTATTACGTCTCGAGAAATAATAATTTAGTAATATGAAGTAGGGCACCGAAGTACCCGAGCCCACTCAGAAAGTTCGAGGGCCTATATCCTACTTAAAGACGATAGGTCGTTACATTCATCTTACATTCCACCTAGCTTGCAGAGGTCTGGGACTATTGGAAGACAATAGTTATTGGAACCAGACACTGTCTCTGATTTATCTCATAGAGATCTGTTCGCTATTATACTGGGTTCCTTGTCAGTTATTCAATCCACTGAGAGTCACAGGCTGAAGATATAAAATAGCAGTTGCAAAACAGAAAGTCTGGGATTGGATGACCAACAAAGTATGGATTTAGTGAATTTAGTGGTTGCGGTGGCAGTTCAACCCCTTGAGCACTATGGATTACAACAGCCCTTCGTAACAGGTGAAACTCCTGACGACCTCAATTACGTAAGAGAAACGTCATACGACATAGACGATCTATAAAACTTCTACTTCTCAACTGTTATCAGAGCAATGTTCATAATGAATATCACTCAAAGCTTCAAGTCAACAGATGATAACATTTTCTTTTTGGATGCTCCATTTATTATTTTTTCCTGTTGCTTGCTAAGGTAATATTGCGCATTCAGCATTTAAGCTATCTCTCAATTTAAACACATTCGCAAGTCCTCGTTGTAACATATCTACGTAAAGTTATATCGCTCAGGTGCTTCGAGAATGCAAACTCATAATCTGGGATGAATCCACTATGTCCCACATAAGAGCAATCGAAGCATTGGATAGGATTTACGAAGCAAGGGAGCAAGCTACATATACAAACACAAAAAAATTATGCAATCGAGTTTAATGCTTGCCTTTCGCTTAAATTATATCTTTTAGATGTTATCACATAGTACTCAGATGCAGTAGATAGTATTGGGTGTAGCCACTTGGAACGTACGTAAACAGTACACTCCTGGTGTTACTCAAAAACTTGAATCCGTCCTCACGTGGTACAAAGCAGATATTACAGCGATGCTGGAGATATGATGGATAGGATCAGGTAGGTAAAAACTGAAAAATTGAGACATTTATTACAGCAGTCACAAAAGACTACACATGTTAGGATACGGATTCGTCATGGGAAATTGGCTACGCTCAATGATAACTAACTTTAGGCCAATCAGCACCTCCTGGAGTATGATACCAAAATCATACTCGGAGACTTCAACGCCAAAATTAGTAATGATAACATCTTCGGCGGATTACTCGGAAAACACAGCCTCCACGAAAATAGACAACGGATTCCGGCTATAAGTGATAAGTAGCACTAGGTTTTCAAGACTACGAATCCATACAGCAACCTGGAGCTCTCCAGATTGTCCCACTGTCAACTGATGTGAGGCAGGCATCCAATATTCTGAATGTTTTGACTTTCAGAGGGGCAAAATGAGCCCTTGGTATGATGACGAAAAAAGTGACAAAAATACACGTATACAAGCGCTACAGGGCAACATAAGAAACCATCCCCCTTCCGGTTTTGAAGAGAGGCTGCCTGCTCTGATGGTCTGCCAGCGGAGCTTTTCAAACATGCTGGTGATGATTTGGTAGGGTGCATGCACCAAATCATCAACCAAGTATGGGTGAATGAAGCCATGCGCGATGACTATACTATCAGCTTCATTTGCTCCATTTTCAACAAAGGCGATCCTATGTCTTGTACGAACTATCGAGGCATAACCCTGCTTAATGTCACATATGAGATCCTATCCAACGTATTGTGTGAAAGCCTGAAGCCTTTTGCAGCACAATAATCGTTGCGTACCACAAATTTTCACACTTAGACAGATCCTGGAAAAGACTAACGAATTTCAAGTCGAGACTGATCATCTTTTCATCGACCTTAAAACTGCATATGAAAGCATCATCGTCTTGAGCTCTAAAGGGCGATGGCTAAATTCGGGATCGAGGCTAAACTGATCCAGCTGTGTCGCGTTACACTAGAAAACACGCGGTGCAATGTGCAATTCGAAAACAGTTCCTCCGAACTATTCCAAACGTGTACCGGATTTCTGCAAGGAGATACGCTATCATGTGACTTCTTTAATCTTATGCTGGAACAGATACTGCGCAGGGCAGGTGTGAACACGGAAGGCACTATCTTTAAAAAAACACTTAGCTTCAGTTACGCATACGACATCGCCGAGTGTGACATTTTAAAGGCTTGGACAGTAAATCGAATTGGTGTTGCAGTAAATGAGGACAAAACAAAGTATTGTACATGTTGTCAACAAACAAAGAAGCATCTGTCTACTGCCTAGGACAAAACGTCACTGTTGGGAACACTAACTTCGAATTGGTTAAGGAATTTACCTACCCCGGAGTAAATATCAACTCCACGAATCACACCTTAGTGGTGATTCGACGAAGACATACCCTAGCAAAGCGCTGCTACTTAACGATCGTCGTAAAAAATTGGACGCCCTTCAAAAAAAAATGGGCTACTCACCAATGTTTGGAACCTTCAGTCTATAATGCCAGCTGATTTTCGTTGGTGACCTTTCGTTAGAAAAGTTCCTGTAAAATGTCCCAAAATGGAGCCATAACCGTATGGTGCCGGTAATCAGAATAATACTCTCATTCATTTAAATGCAGGCTTTACCGTCATAATATTCCAGCAAAGATCAAGCGTACGTCCAAATAACCACTTGCAAGTTAGTGAGAGTTATACCGATCAAATGGCACAAGTTTCACGCTTCATATCAATGCACAGATCAAAGCTATACGTGCCTATAACTTTGCTAAATGTCAATTTATAAGTCAAACCACAATAAAGATCTTGATTTGCGATCTATGTGTAGTAAAATTTTTTATTACGGAGCCTTTAAATTTTTATACAGATTTCATTTTAATACCATTGTCCGGAACAACATGTGTAAATAGTGGAGTTTGCAGCCATTCAAATTAAATCAAAAGTTGTAGCTAAACGACCCTAATGGCGTATGACAAGTCACTGATGAATTTAAGCGGGACTGATGAGATCCATTAAATAGAGATTCTGATTAAATTTATTGCCAAGGTTAATAGT
This sequence comes from Xylota sylvarum, assembly GCA_905220385.1. Lineage (NCBI taxonomy): Eukaryota > Metazoa > Arthropoda > Insecta > Diptera > Syrphidae > Xylota > Xylota sylvarum. The sequence goes on from LR999959.1 coordinate 42,773,774, forward strand.
CGATGAAAAGACGCTGACGTATTTGATGGCGATTAGTTTTAGATGGTTTTAAATGCTTTATCGTTTGGTTTTGGTTTTGGTTTCTTGCAAACGATGCAATCATAAATATGTAAGGTTTTCTTATATAAGCACACTCCAGCGCGATACTGTGTGTCATTTTATCTTTCTAATAGCTTAATTTGTAAATTCTCTTATCGCTATAAACTGACTTTAACAACTTTAAAGACAAGGCTAAGAGTTGGAGCATAAATTCCTTAAAATATATGTACATACATATGTAGGTATAGTATAAACGAAAAATCACCATTTTCAACTTTCTCTATTTAATTGGTAAATTTTTAAGGAAATCTTCCTACGAAGCTTGATAAACATTAATGGTCGATTAATGACGGACGTCCACCTTTACGAAAACAACATGAAACGGTATAAACTATTTTCTCGTTTTTATCACTTTCAAGTCGTTAAAACGATTTTTAAAACTTTATTTCATTCTATTTTATTTATTTACTTTATAGTGACCTAGTAATTCACCTTAAGCTGTTTAGAATAGAAAAGTGTCAAAAAGGTTTAAGAAATGATGAAGTCACTCACCGAGGATGACCAATCTTTTATGATGTCTGAAAGCATTGAGGAGGAATTTTGACTAGGACTAGTACCTTGTTGTACCAGACACATACATATGTATGTTTTTATATACTACACCTAGGGAAATTTCACGTTTGACGGTTGTCGAAAAGTATGGCGCAGGGCCAACAAAGGAATGGAAGCGAATGGCCTGATACCTACTGTCAAGCTCGGTAATGGGTATATGATGGTTTGGAGTCATTGGCAGCTTTGATGTCGGCAGGCCAGTTTTTTTTTTTAAGGAATATAGATCGGTATTAGTACCTTAATACATTGCGTAATAAATTGCATGCCTCAGTTGAGGAATTAGGGCTTGGAAATAGCTGGTAATACCCAAAGTACAACGACGCTAAACAGGACTAGAGTTTAGAGTCCCAAAGTGACTTCATCTACCTCCGCAATCTCCAGATTTTTTTGATTCATTTTTTTTTTCCATTTAATAATACAATTTGTATTCATTTTTATATTGTGAATCATTGGGACTTCAAAAAAAGTTAATTTACAAAAATTAATTTAGGAATTCAGGCAATTATTTGTTTGTGGATAAATTGATTATTTAATTGCTTGAACTGTTTAATCATGAGTTCTGTTTTTTAAATCGTATTGAAATGGCTTACATACACTTTGTGGTTAGAGGAACCAGTGGAAAGTGTAATCAGTTGATACAGTGGACCCGCACAAAAAGAAGAAACGCGTTATGTAAGAATAAATTGAAAGATATGAAAAGATATCTCAAGTGACAAGGTAATAAAGTCACATTATATAATAATTTGCATTAAAGTCTGTACAGCAGATCTGGAGAGTAACCAATTTCTGTTGTAAATTAAGAGAGCTATGTTTTTGATAAATCTTCTGCAGTGTTCTGTTCTAATTCTTGCAAATACAACTTCCGTCGAAAAACGTAGTGAGTACACTTCATTTTGATTTACATGGGAATAATCACCTCGAAGGTAGAACAACCTCAATACTTTGAATACATACATTGTAACGGAAAATATTGGCAAAACTGGTAGAGAACTGATGGTTCCCATCTTGGTTTAAACAATATCTTCTTTATTGCTATCTTCTGGGCTATTATGAGCGGCTTTAGGTTACTTATAAATACACTACCCCAACAAGAAATACCAAACGGGAAAAAACATCGCTTTTGATATTAATTGATTGCTTTTGACTTACTGTTAAGGATCATTTGATGACACCTAAACCAGTTATTAATCAAGGTTAAGTCCATATTCATCTGTTGCAGTCAGTAACGCTGGGAGCATCATAACAAAGAGCCGAGTCATCCACAAAAGCAACTATTTGACCATTTAAAGGCAACTTAAGGATGGAATTTGTTTATATTATAAAAAGCAAAGGACCAAGTACTGATCCCTGCGGGGCATCTGTTCCTATGCAGAGCAAGGACTCATTCATGAATTTATGCGAACCAACTGAGGATATTATTTCTGAATCCAAAACTCTGTAGTACTTTTAGTAGGATTTGATGATTAACGAGGTCAAAAATTTTTGAGAAAACTTAAAGCAACGATATTGGCCTGTAGTTATTGGAGTCGCCTTTTTTTATGTACAGATACAATGATAGAAGTTTTGAGATACTCAGAGGATAAATTTATTGGGCTACTAATCCTTTTCACAACCCCAAGCTGCTTATACCATAACATCCACATGACTGCTTAAGTTTTAGATTTGAAATCACATCTGCTACCTCAGCTTTATCTACTACCTACGCTACGAGGATACTATTGGAGAATTAATAAATGGTTTTTGTGCTAAGCCGGTTTGAGGTAGTTGAGACTTATCGTCTATATCTTTAAAGAACAAATTCAGGCCGTTACTCTTCATCATAATCACACTCGTTTTCATCTGAAGTAGTGTAACTATCAGTTAGTTTTAGGGCCTTAAGACTGTTTTCATTTGTACCTTTACCTAACCTATACGCCAATGCCGTTAAGCATTGAATCTTTCATATATGTAGCTGACACTTATAATAGAGTTCTTTTTGATTCTTTATTGGAGCAAAGATCAAATGTGGAAACGGTTTTTATTGGTGCGTTAAAATATATATTTCTTTTCATTAATCCTTTGGCAGAGAGAGTTTGTCATCCATGGCTTAAAGAAGCACAATGAGAACAATATACATACTTCGCACCAAGTTTCCACAGTAAGATAACCATTCAGCGTTGAGAAATTAATTTTCATGTATAAATGGTCATTACTATTGGAATGGACATCCTTTTATTTGTTGTTGTGATCCTTCAAGAGATCCTTTAACAAAATATTGAATTAATTTTCTTTAGTTGTTTTTTTATTAATTAATTTTTTTTCTAAGTTACATGTACGTACATATATATGTATGTAGATTTTTGTGACGGCTGCCTACTAGCAACAAAGTAGCACAAGGCATAGGTGAAATAACGCTTGCTTGCGATGTCACCGTGATGGAAAAAGGAAATAGCCACCGCACTCCAGTTTACTAGTGGAGCGAGGAAATATGCGCACTGCGTGAAAAATGTCATCAAGCGAGAAGGTTATGCATGCGCTCCAGAACAACACCAACCTGCACTAAAATAATAAGTAAAACTAATATAGTGCAGTAAAGGATACTACATAAACTTATTAAAATCTATCTGAACTTCACTGTCTCTTTCTCTGGGATAGACATGTTATACCTTGAAATAGTGTCTGAAACACTGGAGTCGGTACGTGGTATATAAACAATTTTTTTGTCAGTTGCTCTGCGAAATGCGGGATAAAATATAAGTATCTTAAGTCTATCTGGAATGTATCCGATTCTATCCAGATACATGAATGCTTCGAGCGGAACATGACCGGGTTATAGCGATCTCTTGAAAAAGAGGAGATTGCAATAAAGTGCTGGACCAGATACTAAATTTTTCTCTATAACTTCTGCCGATTTCGCAAAGTGATTCCTAATTAATTTTATAATGAAGTTATCTACGCGCAAAGTCTTCGCTTCGTTGTAAATATGTTTGTTTGGGATATGTTCGTAGAAGTGTACAATGCGTGCTTGAAAGAAGGAATTTTGCCAGATCAATATAAAAGGCAGAGTCTGATACTACTTCCCAAAGGGAGATAAGCCACTGGAAAAACCATCATCATACCGCCCGCTGTGCATGTTAGATACGGCAGAAAAAGTAATGAAGCTAATTATCTGCAACAGACGATATAAACAGAAGCGGTCTATCGGAACACCAATATTGTTTCGGGAAGGCTCGCTCAACATTAGATGCAATCCGCTTAGTAGTTAAAACAGCAAAAAAGCGATGGAATTCGAGAGGTAGTCCCAAGAAATACTGCTTAGTGACAATCCTGGATATTAGAATCAACACTGAAAACTGGAACCACATACTACAGGCATTCAGAGAATTACGAGCTCCAGCGTAGCTTATTAAAATCGAGACGAGCTACTTCAAGTAAACTACAACATAGTATTGCCTCAGTGCATAGAATATGCACATTGAGTATGTGCTGTCCATATCGTCCAACGATGCAGCATGTTGTACACATATCAAAAATGCTACGGATGGTTATCCTGGCAGAAGTACAGCGGTAAAAATAAGACCTAAGATACTCAAAAGAGTTTCGACCTAAATTTCTTTCAAAATTCGGACTGTTTCGGCAACACAGCATCGACTTTGGAAGTAACTTTGCAATATTTTCCAACGTTCTTCAAGCGTAACCCGATCCATTTCGTACCGCGAAAGTATAATACTGAGTTTCTGTCAATTTGAGCGCATAAGAGCTGTCAGTGTCAAAATAACATATGATTCAAAAAGAAACCAACAGATGGCCCACCCTTTAGAATGGTTGAACAAAGGCGGCGCTAATACTATGAAGAGCGTGACGTGTTTGGACCTTATACGTACATAATACTTATTACTTTCATAAAGACTTGTTTTGTGTATGCTTATGTACACAATATTTCATACAAAGCCATCATCCGCCCAACATTCGAAGCTCAAGCAATGAGATAAAGACATTCGTAGCTCAGTATTGCTTTGTATGGTAGATTTTTTCGTGAAAGTAGTTATCAAACATAACCACCCAACTGTTATTTCTGCGAACTCTTGCATTATTTAAAAATGGATTTGTCGGACGTATGAAAGGACTAAACGATAATGGTGCTCCCCGGATATTAACTAGACGAAACATACTAACATTAACACGCAGATGCTAACTAACTCTTGAAGACACTCACTTTGATCCGTTTGTTTGACATGAGTTCGTTTTGTTTTAACGAGACTATTTTACTTCTTTTTTTTTTTTTTTCTTTAACTGGCACATCGTACATCTTTAGCCAATGGAGACTACCAAAGACACGAAGCAACCTCGTCTCACTCACAATTTAATGCAGTCATTGCATATTACTCAGGATCCTAAATAATTGTCCATTCTGTTTGGTTTGGATTATGTACACAATACACATCCATACGTACATACATACATACATACATCCATCCATTTATACCCTATTCCACTGTACAGAGGAATCTTCGTCAGCTAATATCAATGGCGCCATCTAGACCTCTCGCCCAATGTGACATCGTCACGAAAACAATAGAAAACTGCAATCACGTGATGATGTCTCAACATTTGTGGTAAACCAGGTTCTCCGTATTGCTACACGGGTTGGCTGCACAGCTAACGACCGTGGCTCACATTGTTAAGGCGCTGACGGAGCAATTTCAAAACGAATTATCCACCACTACCATCCGCTGCGCTGCTTTAAGGTTTCAACGAAGGCGAAATCACTTCGATCTGGTTAATTTGCTGTATACTGAATATTGGATGCTGTAAAGGAAAAAATAAAATATGGGAAGGTATGAACTGACAATCTGTGGTGACAGAGGAACGGACAATACATTCAAAAAGATAGGTATGAGGGCAGACTACATACACTTATCTTTTCGGAGTGTACTAGTAGTTAGTATCTATTGCAGTCATTCCTTTCTATAATTGCCCCTTGATTTTCTTCTTTCACACTCATATCGGGTAGTAGTCACTATAATGTGTGGTATCGAACCTAAATTTGAATTTAAATAAAGGTAAACAGTTACAAAGCAGTTATAAATAAAGATAAGTCATACTATCTGTCTATCCTGAAGTTGGGTACACTTCAATTGACTAAAACTTATTTACATATGTACATACATAGGTGACACTACAGTTCAGGATGGACAAGCCTCCCCAACGAGCTCAATTTTCAGCCCACTGTCTCCAGTTTTGCACACCAAGTTGGTTGAAGTCCCTTTCCATTTTAGCGCACTTCCTTAGGGGAGGCCTTCATCTATTGTGCCATCTTTCTAGGGTGGATTCGACCTCTCTCCGGGCCGGAGCATTGTTGTCCATCTGCTCTTCTGACTACGTTCATGTCGCTATATACATACTTAGGTATATATCATCATTGTATTTTCTTCGCCACTCTCCGTCTATACAGACGAGACCTAAAATCACCCGATTATAACAACTGAGAACAGCCTCATCCATTCTCGACGTAGTCCATGCCTCTGCGCCGTAGAGTAAGACTGGGACTATCAGGGTCTTGTATAGGGTTACTTTAGTTGTTTGTTTGCTACTCCATTGCCTGCTTAGCCCAAAGAAGTTGGCAAGAGCTAATTTCGTTTGATATCGTGTTATTGTCTGAATTTTTAGCATACGAGTATCCGGGGTAATCCTTAAACTACCTCAAAGATATATCTGACGACAGCGCGTCGACTTGTTTGACGAGTTTGAATGCCAAAACTAAGCATAGCTCTATATAGCTCTTTTGTAGATGCTTTCATATGCGGCCTTAAAATAGATAAAATCGGTGGTGAAATTGATTGGGTTGAAATAAAGGATTTTTACCAAGTTCTGCCATGGTGTGAAAATTTGGTCAATGGTGCACTTTCCTGGCCTAAAACCACACTGATATAGACTAATCAGATCTTGTAGGCGACGTTGATGAGACTTATTCCTATATAGTTGGTGCAGGTGAGGTTCCATTCATCGGGTATGCTTTCGTCCAACTATATTTTGCAAATGAGTTGGTGTATGCTCCTTACCAAGTCACCACCCTTTGCTTCAGGCCATCAGCTTCAGCAGATTTATTTGATTTCAGCTTAGATATCGCTAACTTAACTTCATTCATGCTGGGCGGACGGATATGTTGGTTATCATCATGCAGATTGAGTGGTTCATTCTGTCTGACAGCGGAATTTTGTACATCTTCTCCGTTATATAGTCTGCGGAAGTGATCTTTCCATATTTACAACATCGGCTGGGATTTTACTACTAGGTTTCCTTGTTCGTCCCTGGAGGCTTCGGTTCTATCTTTGTTGCCTTCGCATGTTCTTGTTACCTTCTGGTGAAACTTCCGAACCCAATTCCTTCGATAGCATCTCTCTATTTCAATAATCGCGCGCTTCTCAAACACCTTCTTTTTCCTTCTTAGAAACCGGTGTTCATCCCTGCTCTTCTGCGAGCAGCTCTGGTCCGTCTATGCAGCGCTGCTTTGTATGCCATATGCTTTTCTGCATTTGCTTGCGAGTATCGAGAGAAATGCAGCACATCGGATGCGGCATCATCTTTTTGGCAGTGTAGCGACTGGTGTTCAGTACTTGATGCTGGCAGCATAAGACCCTTTGAGAGATTAAGGGACACTCGATCGAAAAAGGCTTTGGCGATCTCTTGCTATAGTAGTCTTCTGGTGTCAAATCCGCATCCGTACCTTGACTACAAAAAGGTAGTGGTTCGATTCGATGTTCGGTCCTTGAAACGATCGGACATCCATCATACTGGAAGAATGCCTTGCGTCGATCGAAATGTGATTAATCTCCAATTTTCCTTTGTGAATATTGAGAGATGTGAGAATCGCGTCTTAGCTGCAACAAGATTTTGCCACGCTGCAAAGTCGATTCCGATTCCGACAGTACTGCCAAATGCGTCCTCTCATTTTTTTTTTACCTCATAACCAAGGCAATGCTCATATGAAGGTCTGGTCTAGAAGCTCGCAGAAACTGTCTTTGGTATCGTCACCAGGGTTGCTGTTAAGCGACTAAATTCGCCATTTGGCGACTTTTTAGCATCTGGGACACCAGGCGACTACTTTTTCGAAAAATGTCCAAATTGGACACTTTTTCAAAGTCTTTGCGACTTTTGGGACACTTTTCTCAGGATTCATTTATAAATTATGCTGCCAAGTTACTTGCTTGGCTACTGGGCCAGAGTTGTAAAAGAATAAAATCTTTTGAGGGGTTAAGTCTATTGAATTCACCTAGACATGATTTGAAGTCCATTAATCACTGACTTCAAAAGAATAGTGAATTAAAGTTTTCATTTAATTTTTTAATGAATTCAGCGAATGCATTTCTAAAAGAATGCATTCTTTTATAACTCTGCTATTGGTTTAGGTAATTCCATAGCTTTTGACGAGCAAGTAGCAAAAGTTTATGTTCGTAAAAAAGTGACAATAATTTGGAATTTCCTTTGCCAGAACTTGCTCTTGTGGCCGCCGGGTACAAAATCGCCGGATAAATACTTGTAGTGCTGCCTTTATGCTTATCTTATATCTTTAATCCATAATTGCTTCTGTTAATAGGATTTAAAACGATATTTTATTCCTTTGCGGATGACAGTACTCTTGACTTCACTTACTCTTTGGCGACTCCACGGCTGAGACCCAAAGCTGTAGAGTCCCACCGGCAGCGAATGTCAACCGAGTTCAACTTCGATATTGATGCAATCATCAATTGGGGTGCAAACCGAGTCGAGTTCAATTCGTCAAAAACCCAGTGCTGTCTCCTGTCTCTGAAGCGGGATATCAATGTAGCCAAACTAAAAATGAATGGATCTGATATTGAGGGTTCTAATGGCTTGTCAATGCTTGACATGCAAGCACACCTTCGCTGGAATCATCAGATTTCCGAAGCTGCGAAAATGGCGCTAGATGCCTCGGTTTCCTCAAGAGGTGTAAAAGTTTTTTCAGTCCTGCAGACTTAGCTACTACTTTTAAAGCTTACATTCGTCCAAAACTTGAATACAACTCACACGTTTGAGCGGGAGCTCCCGTAACATGTCTGAGTTTATTAGATCGTGTCCAGCGTCAGGCATGTAGATTGATCGGTGACCTATCAATTTGCAACCAAATCCCTTCGCTAGAACATCGTCGGAATGTTGGATGTTTATCGGTCCTGTACCGATATTTCCATCATAGCTGTTCGGTCGAAATCTATAATTGTGTCCCGCCGGTCCGTCAGTTTAATCGTACTACACGAGCGGCCTTTTCCGCACACCCTTATCTTTTGAATCCTATTTTCGGTCGCACAGTTAAATTCAGAAGCACGTTCTTTAGCCATTCAACACGTATGAGGAATGACTTGCCGTCCTCAATATTTCCATCAAATAATGATTTACAAAGATTTAAACTCAACGCGCATCGTCACCTAACTCTCTTTTATTTTCCTACCAACTTCTAACTTTCCTATACCTTTTCCTTTCATTCCATCACTGGGTTTATAACTTTAAAGGACTTTAGTCCTAAGTGATGCAGAACATTTAAAAAAAAAAAATATTTTCATGATATCGATCTTTACTTCTGCAAATAATTCAGTGGGGACACTTTTCATGCTCTGGGCGACTTTTTTGGCGACTATTTAAAATTTTTGATCGTCACCATTCTCCTTTGTGGGGGATAAGCGCATATCAGACTATTGTTAGCAAATTTTGTCATACAGTTCCGTGGAGTATCTCGTCCCTACACCCAAATATGTAAAATGAATTTTGAATTGTTCAGCCATCTCGTTAAGAGACAAATGACAATTTAGAGTAGTTTTTGAGAAATTATTGCATAGACTTGATCGCGGCCTGACTGTTCGTAAAAATGAGGATATCCCGATTGGATATCACACTATACTTAAACCACGACAAGGCTTCCTTTATCATGATCCTCGCTTGGAAGACGGTACAGTAGTTGAGAAGGCGGAAATAGATATTTAAGTGTAGATCGTTGGAGAAGACACCTCCTCCTACTCCCGATTCTGTTTGTGATCCGTCCGTAAAGAAGCATTTGAATCCCGTGTTTTAAAGCGACGGATTCTCCTCCCAATCCTCCCTTGAAAGGATATGAATATCCAAGTTCGTATCTTCTTATCTAGATTAGATTAGATTAGATCGATTTTTATTTTTAATACTAAGATATTTACATACTGTTATATAAACAAAAATCAGTTAGCATGGCATTGCCGTCTGCCTGTTTGACAAAGACGTATAAATTATTGTTTATAGCTACTTATATTTATTTGTAATAGTTTGCCCATTCAATTAAAATTTTTCATTTGCGCAGTTTCTGTCTCCACTTCTTTTAAATAGCATTATCTGAGACTTATTTAGGTTCACCACCAGATTCCACATTTTGCAGTATTCGAAGAGTCGGTTTATTGTAAGCTGTAGAGATTCCGAGCTTTAAACAGCAAACCTGCATACTCCACACCTCCAGGTGGAAAATGAAGAGTGCAAATAGGCTTGGCCTCAAAGCACATCCTTGTCTCACTCTTGACCTCGATCGAAACCATTCCGATATCACCTCACCATTCCACACAGCTTGACATACTCATGCCAAAGAGCTTATAAAACAACGCGCTTCGGTCCACTGAGTCAAAAGCCGCCTTGAAGTCAACGAAGAATGTATACAGTTTCTTATTCCTAAAGAGAAATGACTCCACAATACTATTTAAAACAAACACGTGATCAACAGTGGAGTATCCTAGCTGGAAACCCGCTTGATATTCCTTGAGTAGATTACTAGTGCCTATCCAGGCAGTTAGTCGATTTTGCAATACCGCTGTAAAAATGTTGTATGACGCATTTAAAAAGGAAATGCCTCGGTAATACCATGGGTCCGTCCTACAGATTTTTTAAAAGGGGAAAGATCAGGTCTTCCTCGAAACGCTCCGGTATTTTCCCATTTTCCAAAATGTTGTTGAACAGGTATGTAAGATTGGTATTCAGTTCGTCTGTGCCATATTTGTAGAATTCGACTGGTATCCCATCTGATCCTGCCGCTTTACCATTCTTAAGACTACTTAGCGCCTCAACAACATCCTGCGAAACAATTGGCCAACCAAAATGTTGTTCTGGAATCCAGGCATGGCGTACTGAATCCTAGGCGTGCTGCAAGAAGGGTTCAAAAGCTTGTCGAAGTGAACTTGAAGGATGGTTGGCTTAATTCTATTTTCCACCATTTATTTTTTTCACCAATTTCCATAATTCGGAAGGATTATTACATCGCGCTAAACTTCGAGCTCTAAATCGTAATAAGTTTTCCTTTTTGCTACGCAAAGCGCCTTAAACTCTCGATTAGCCTTTATATATGAAACCTTCATTGCCTCTTCAGTCGAAATAATTTGAGCCAGCCGAATGATAGTTGATTCGCCTTCCTGCACTCGTTATCAAACCACGGTTATTTATTATTCATAGATTGGCTGAGGATTGGGGACAAGTCCATATGCTGTCGGGTTTATAGTTTCTCACCCAATGAATTGTTGTGAATACTTTAGAATTGTTCCATATAAGCTTCGGCAAGAGATTCATGTGTCTTAGACCCAAGTTATCCGGTACCATCAGCTCAAAGGTTACAACAATCGGGAGGTGATCTGAATATGGAACTTGCATCACTTCAAAATCGGTTATAAGGGTGCTCCATTTACCACCTGATAGACAATAGTCGTTAACCGACGTCCCCGGTCCTCCCACAAATGTGAACTCTCCATATTTGTCACTCAGACCTGTACCATTCAGGACTCTTAGCCCAAATGATTCACAAAATTCCAACAACTTGGCATCATTTGCACCATTTGCATTACGAATTTGGTCTTATTCTCATCTATACATATAAGTACATATGTGCACTTGTGTCAAAACCAACGAAAAATGGGCATAGCACTGAATGAGGGCAAAACAAAATACCCATATTTTCCCATAAGTATACCTATGCATGGTATCAGTAAAAAAGGATACTCACTGTTATCTACACGGACAAAACGTACAACTGTTTTCAGCGGCATCGTTCTACTAAGAAGGGCAAGGACATTCACAGCAGATGTATTAGGACAAGTTTTGCTTTTCATCAAGATAAGTTCTTAGTACAAAATTTTACATATGCATTTACAAACAATGCATCTACTACTATAAGTTATTAATTATTTCTATCACCGAAGGAAGATCAGCACTTGCGAAAGATAGGACTTTTGAATTGTGTACATTAAGACTAATTTGAATCGATTTAAATTAATTTAATCAAAGACCGACAGGTTGAAATGGTTTTCCATTTGTTTTCCCCGAAAATTTTCTACGCCTTTAAAATGAGAGAAACTGCTTTAATTATTTACCTACGTGTAACATTCTATTTTGCTCTTATTCCTAAGGTATGTCATTCACTGTCACTAATTTCTGACCACTGATTTATTATGCATTAGTCGAAAACAACTAATTCTTCACCACAAATTTAATATGCATTAGAAGTCGAAAATGACATCCATTCCGAACAAGTAAGTAAAACAAAATTAAATACGCAGAGAACTTCTAACCCTTGCTTTTTCCGGTCCCGAACTAGATAATTAAATTCGAATTTTTTTTTCCTTCAAAAATTGAAACGTTAACCAATTGTTTCCCTTTTAGATTGCGATGATGACATTTATCCCAAATACCTCCTGAATACGAAATCAGATTTTTCTTAAAGGGATGCTGTGTGCACGATGTAGGCATTAGCATTATCACCCTTCGCTACAATTGCAACACCCCTGCGTGTTGGTAATGAAAATATGCAATTACGCTCACAGCTTACTTTCGAATAAGCGGGGTGAATTATTATCACTACGAATCGCAGGAGATGTGGTAATGGAATAGCGATGCCAATGTAATGTTTATTTATATATTTTTTTCATTATTTAGGGGTGGTTTGGATGAAGTACCGTCAAACAGAGACTGTTAAAGGGCAGATAACCAAATTAACTCTAATCAGATTCTTCCCTTCGGCGATGCTGTTCATTTCAATTTTCCAGCTTGTTATCTTATCACAATTTGGCACAACATATCATTTTCAGCGGTGGTAGCACAGTGTTCTTTATTAGGGGATGGTGAGTGATGATGTTAGCATTGGTTTTATAAATTTGCACTTGCTCGAGGAGGTATTGGTTTCGTAAAAATACACAGACAAATGTATTAAAAATTTAACATAAAGTCATATTCTAGTTCTACCCCCTATGTTAGTAGTAGTTCGGAACTTTCATACATAAAAAAGGCATTAATTACGTAGAACCGCGTAACTTCCAAGTAAAAAGTAGAAGACTCGCCAGTTGCCACATGATGATCTAGTGGGGAACATACAATGTCCTCGTCTTTAGGAAATTGAATTGTTTTTCATAAAATAAGGCATTGACATAAAGATATTGTTTTCGTTTTTGGTGAGAAACCGAGAAGGAGGAATTTTATTAGTGTTTTTATTAGAATGTATAAGCGAAAACGATCTAGTAGCGATTTCAAATTAGGTTAAAAGAGCACAAGACAGTCACTCATTTTCCGATCATCGCTATCTGGTATATGAACTAGTAACAAGTTGCAATACTGCTCCGTCAATTGTTCGCAATCGACGGAGAACTGACTGGCTACAACAACATTATCTCCCCTAAATTATCCAACAGTGTGCACACGATACTACCCACACAATTGGAATTAGATAAGCTTAACACTGTTCTAACCTCCGCCCTAAACTCAGCATTCAATGAGTCTAGTCCTATCACAGAAAGGTAGGCAATCGTCCGCTGTAGTGGAATGCAGAACTCAGGAGCCTACGCTGCGTAAACAGGAAGAATTTTAACAAAGCCAAAACAAGAAGGCTACCCATGGACTGGGAAATCTACGAAAGTCTGAAAAACTTCAAAGCAGAAGTTCGAAAGGACAAATGTAAATCCTGTCGCAGTTTTTGTCAGAGTATTGAAAATACGTCTCAATCCTCTAGACTACGTGAAATCCTTTCCAAAGCACTTACCGTGCCGAGTGTCCTCATCACTTACTATGGATCATGGACGGAATCTGATGAAGCATCGCTTAACTTAGTTATGGACACTCCTCACTTCCACGGCTATGCGCCTATTCCTAGCGACGACCCTGCTCTGGTAAATATTGCAGCAGAATAGAGCATAACCCGTCCAGTATTTTAAAGGGTTGTCTGTAGCTATGTAGGAATAATGCCAGCCGCCTTAACCGAGCAAAGAGGGGTCTTTATACACAAAGCAGTCAAAACACCGCATACACTCCCGAAAGACCTTATACCAATCAGCCAATCGTCCTTTCTTCGCAAGATTCTGTAACGAATTCTAAATCTCCACATTAAAACCACTTTTGATAGCATTCTATTACATCATAAAATGTCTATAAATCTAAAATGTCTAAATCTGTTGAAACGAGCCTTTACTCTATCGTTCAACCCATCGAAAAATCCGTCTCAATCAAGGAATTCACAGATATTGCTAAGAGGCACCACCTTATCCTCTCAAATAGTGATAGTAACCTAGCCCTATAGCTTGACCGCAAGCCAGAAAATCCCTGGCAGGCCTATACATGTGCACAAACGCACTTAGGGCCACCTCGGTAATAAAAACGATAGTCATGTATGGAGTACTGGTTTGGTCACTCGCTCTGGAGAAGAATTCAAACCTAACTACAATGGAAAAAACTCAACGAATTTATCGTCTCAGTATTTCTGATGCACTAAGAACCTCTCCCACTGCAGCGATAGAAACCATGCGCCAACTACTTCCAATTGACATCGTCAGCAAACAACTAGCTGCCTGCCCAGCAATTAGAATAAGAAGCTCCAAACAATAGAAGGAGCAACACACTGGACATGCTAGAATACTATCAATTCATCGTTATCTTTCACAGGTCCCGGACCACCTACCCACTGAACACAACTTCAATATAAGCTACAAAATTTCGATACCAAACAGAACTGAATGGACACACCGGGATGTCTTGTACTAAGAATCGCTGTCAATTTTCACGGATGGGTCCAAAGCCGAGAGCGTAGTGGGTGCTGGAGTCTTCTTAGAAAACCTGGTAATCCATCTCTCCTTTAACCTTCCAAACCATTGTGTTTTTGAAGCCGAAGTCACTGCTATTCGTCAAGCAGCTGACTGGCTGACAGTTAATGCAGTATCAGCATCGGATATTGTCATATACATGGGCAGTCAAGAAGTCATCAAATACCTTGCATCCAACGAGATGCAACGAAATCTAAGGCAGTGAAGCCTGCCGCGTATCCCTGAAAGAGATAGTTGGACTGTACAACTTCACCCTTTGTGAGGCTGAAGAACTGAGTAGACAAGGCTCCTCTGGTTTAAACTGATTTAAATAGTATAAGTGTCATCGACATCGAGGCGCTAACGCCTTAGACTAAATAACTTATCAACGCCGACGCAGTGAATCAACTCGACCAATGCAATACCGCTAGGCTGCGCTGAACGACTCTAAATAAGGCCAGTTCCACTGGACTCCCAAAACATAATAGGGGAACCCTCTCCAAAATAGTTAATACCCTCACTGGACACTGTATAGGAAGACATGCTCCAAGATTGGGCATTCTCTACAACGAGTTCTGTGGAGGCTGTAAGGATGAATAAGAAGATGAAACCATTAGTCACCTTCTATGCACTTGCCCTGCATTCATTCAGAAAGTCTACATTGGGTGAATAATTTAATGATCTAAACGATTTCAGCAACGCCTGCATGCCTAAGCTTAACTCCTTCATACAAAGGAGTAAATGATTCCCATAGTAAGAGGGTGATCCACTCACCTTACACATCGGCAGCACAATGGACCTTCTTCTGGTCTAAGTGCATTGTTATCGAGGGCCGGTTTTAACCAACCAATTCTAGGCCTCTTGAGCGAAGTCATATCTTCACATCTTTAATGGTGTCGTTGCAGTTTCGCGTCACCTTCTCTAGAGTTTTAGCTACTACCACAAAAACGATGTCATCGGCATATCCGAATATGTCCACTGCTCTTGGTCTCCGCATGCGTAGTACTCCATCATACATAATGTTCCACAGGGCAGGGGCTAGTACTGATCCCTGTGGAACCCCTCCAGTTATTTTATATTTTTTTGGTCCTTGGTCCGTGTCGTAGAAAAGGGTTCAGTCTTTAAAATAGTAGTCTGTATGACGACGGTTGCTCTGAGGGATTGTCGCCTTTTGGGATTAATACCAGCCTCTGTCATTTCCACTGCAGAGGGAATTTCCCTTCTGTCAGACATTTTGTATAGAGGTATGCAAACACCTCTGGTTGGGTTTTAATGGCTTCCTTAAGGACAAAGTTTAGGATCCCGTTCATTTCTGGAGCCGTAATGATTTTCATTGAACCCCTTGCTTCCAGGACCTCGGTAGTTGTGACGGGTTGTGTAGGTTCCGTATCCACTGTTATTATGCTGGGAAGGTACACATTGGTATTCCTTGGGAATAGCCCACTGATTAAAATATTCATCAGGGTTGGACATGTCGGTATAGCTGCCGTGTGACTTTTAAGTTTGCCTTGGGGTTTTCTTTTAGCGATTGGAAATATTCGATTTTACTCCTTTTAATAAGTTTCCGAAGTTCCTTTTGTTTTCCTCAAAAATTCTTATCGTATCTCTTTGGAATCTTCTCTTTGTCTTGCTCACTGCTGGCGCCTCCGCATTTTGAGGCAGTTTTAGCGATGGTATCGTTCCACCAGTACACCGGAGTTCCCCCATTCCCATTGCCTTTGCGTGGCATGAATGCTTTGGGTGAGGGAATTGTTACTTTTCAAGTCCAACTTTTGTACCTTTTCAGTGGCTTTTTGGTACAACTGTTTTGGTCTGTCGTTTGAAATATGATGGCCCGATGATCACTGTTCGTATAGAGATCGGAAACATGCCATTTTGTTTTTCTTCCTATGCATCTATTGGCGAAGGCTAGATCTATGATAAAGCCAAATCTGTAATCAAAATCAGCAATTTTGTCTATCGAAGGAGATCTTGTGCGACCTCGCACTCTTCCTTGTATGAGTATGTGGCCCTTTCTGTCAGTCCCTCTCTTGAGGTCTATGAGAAACTCGCCCTTGGTTGTCTTCTGGATCTTATTCACGTCTTCCCCGAACCCTATAAGATCAGGGTTTGCTATCATCTTTTAAACTAGGTTTGCATAAGATCTCTCCTATTTTCGCAATCACAATGGCATCTGGTCTTCTGGGTTTTATTCGGGTTTTGCTGCTGTCGTTCTCAGCTTTCTTTTTACTTCCACCTATACCTATAGGGCAAGTATTGGTTTCGTGAAAAATTTCGAACTCGAGATTTTAATCAAACTTGACATTACTATGATGGAGAAGTCCAAAAAAGTGGGTCCGCCAATTCCGTCTGTCTGTCTGTCTGTCTGTCTGTCTGTCTGTCTGTCCGTCTGTCTGTCTGTCTGTCTGTCTGTCTGTCTGTCTGTCTGTCTGTCTGTATATCCGACTGCAGCCCAAACGGCTGGACGGATTTGCTTCAAACTTCATATCTGGGGTCTGTGGAATGATCCCTAGAGAGAAATTGGAATTTTCATTCTAACCTCAAAATTAAGGGTAGTTTACTTAAGGCCGATTTCACTAAAAATGGATTTTCTCGAAAACGGTTCTAACGATTTTGATAAAATTTCATATGTGAGTTAGTTTGGGCATTTGCTATTAGATGGCATACGTTTTGCGCGAAAAATGCGCATAACGGTAATTTTATAAATTGACTGTTTCTCGTCTATTTCTACAGCGATTGGGCTTAAAATCAATATCTAAGGTGGATATGCTAAATGCAAAATTATAATATACCAAATTTTGGAACTGCCACGCCTACTTTTAAAAAATTTTACTTTTTCAAAATTTTTACTAGAAATCGAAAAAAATTGATAACACATAATTCATAGACTTTGAAAATCTATATAATTTACCTTAACATCATATATAGCCACGCCCACTTTTACAAAAAAAACTTGAATTTCAGTGCTTATACGATTATAAACTAATAGCATTAAGGTGCAAGTACGTACGACCCAGTCGTGCACTTTATTTTCTTCTCTTTTCGCTATTTGTTCTTTGCCTTTTTTTTTTGGGCTTTTAGGTCTTGCTGACAATTTTTGACCGGGTTTCGTTGTCTTTATTTTCGAGCTGCTGGTATTTCAGGATATTTTCTGCTTCATTGGGTTTCTTGTTGATGGACTTTTGCTTTAGTTTTAGGTTCGGTATTTCAGCTTTTGTATCCGGTTTTTTCTTCCCATCCTGACCTATTTTCAGACATGGTAATGTTTGGGAGCCTTTGTTCTATCGTTGTGCATTTTGATCGCTGACAGCTCGTACAATGCCTTGATCTTTTCAATTATATCTCGCAATGACTGCTTGATCGAGCGTTACTTTCCGTCCTACAACTAATCCACCAGGATCTCTAACTCCTTTCCTAGGTTCTGGAACACAGATACATATGTGGGTTGTCGCATTCGTCATATGGTCCTTTGATGTTTCGTCCGATCTTTAGGTCAGGCCAGATGACATTTGAATCGTTGGCGTTCTTATCTCTCTAGGACTCATTTAGAGAGGGTTCTCCTCGTCCTGTTTGACCTCAATCGTGGCTGCGGTCTGTTTTGTTGGCGACCTAGCAACTTTCGGAGTCCTAAGTAAGGGGTTCTCATCGTTCTTCTTTTGTCTTTCTCCGTTCGTTGTTTCATTTTATTTGCAATGTTTTTTGGCAATAGGATGCCGAGAATCACCATCATGAACACCGTCTCTGGTATCAAATGTTGCGTGAAAATATATATCAAGATTAAGGGACGATAATAATAAAGGGATGGTGTAAGAAAACACGGAAGAAAACAGACGCATGGAACACAGCAACCACAGAGAACATGTGAGATTCCACACCACGATGCGAGTACACCGAACAAAAAAGAAAAGTTCCCTAGAACTGAGCAACGTGGCCAACCAAAATCTGAGAAACAAAGCTTAATAATTAGCAATGCAAGACGATAGAAGTAACAAATCCAGCATTAATGACCTCGTCACCGCAGAAGAAAAAAATCGAGGAAATAATAACATGCCGGGCTGTCAGTAGTACATATGTATGTATGTACATATCCTCAACATTGAAAACTGCAATAAGATAGTGACCGCATATTTTTTAAGGTATTTACAATATTAGTCTGCGCGGATGGTACAATACGAAATTTGAGGACAATATGCCTATCAATTGTAAGACATTTCTAATATAAAATGTGCTTGTCATTATGTACCAACTCTTTATTCAATTCAAAATGTCTCTTGGCCACCCTGTGCTCTTATTTGTCAATGTTCATATACATAATCAATTATTTACACTTGTATTTATATTAACAATGGATAGCAGTAATGTCGAACGATTGAACCACAGTTTTTATGTAAACTATCGACTTTGTTGTTTTAAACCAAAAGCTCTTTTTACGTATGATCTGCTTGTTAAGTATTTTGAGAGAGGAAGACGACGAGTCTGAATAAAGCTACCATCTGAACAAGACGTGTTTGAATTGGTCTATGGGTTTTTTTTTGTATGGTTTTTTTTATGTAACTTGAAAGTTACTTCACAAATATTCAGAAGTGGGATTAGATTACCTGCTACGCTATCTAATTTTTTTACATTTTAAAAGTTTTGTTCAATTTTGATTTGACATACTAATTTGTGTTACAATGAATGCGAGTACTCGGGCTGCTAATTTTTTGCAAAGTGCAACTGTACCCAAATTGAAAAACAAACTGGCGGAGATCGGTTTGCCTACGAATGGAATAAAAGCCACGTTGAAGGTGCGTCTAGGTGAGGGGATAGCTCTACTTGATGATGGTCAATTGGAAGAGTTTTTCCCGCTTGATGTTCTTGGTGGCATTGATGATGACGAAAATGCCGCAGATTTGGAAGAGGAGGAAATTATTATTTCTCAGAGGTTAGAGAAGTTGCGTGAAATGGTTAAACAAAAAGAAGAAATTATTTCACTGCAAAAGAGGTTAGCTGAGTTAAATAATCCAGTAAGAGAGATCCAATCTTCGTGTACGTTCCGTGATGTTGAAGACGAAATTCCAACGTTTTCGGGAGATGATAATTATCGTGTTACAAAGTGGATCAGCAGCTTTGAGGATGCAAAACTGTTGTACAAATTCAATGAGTCAGAAAGCTTCGTTTATGCCAAGAGATTGCTGAAGGGAACAGCCAAGTTGTTTCTGAGATCTACGTCGTGTCGTTCTTGGGGTGAGTTGAAATCAGCCTTGCTTACAGAGTTTCATGAGCACGCTTCTGCTACGGACGTTCACAATATGTTGCGAGGTCGTAAGAAGCGGAAAGATGAAACATTTCAACAATATGTACTAACGATGCAGGAGATAGCATCCATAGCAGACATCGAAGAACAGGATGTCATTACCTACGTCATCAAGGGCATTCCGGACTCGATTTTCAGCAAACAAATTTTATTGACTGCAAATAACATCGCCGAATTAAAGGTCATTTTACGAAAATACGAGAAGATGAAATGTGATTTGCAACCATCTACACCGCTCTATAATAAGACGTCCCCTCAACCCAGAAGTACATCAAGCACGAGTACTAAGGTTAGTGTCAGGTGCTTCAATTGCAATGAATCTGGGCATATATCAACCACTTGCCCAAAGCCCCGAAGAGAAAAAGGTTCCTGTTTCCGTTGTGGACAAAAGGGACATGTTGTAAAGGATTGTCCACAATCGACATCAGTTCTTGTGGTTCAGCATACTGAACTACAAACAGAAAACCAAATGTCTTCCATTCTGCCTGATTTTCATGGTGTTTTCGAATATGGATTTCAAGAAGATGACTCTGGAGCTGTCCGCTTGTCAATGCATGTGATGACAATGATAGATACTGGAAGCCCGATCAGCTTTGTGCAGCAGCGCTATGTTCCGCAGTTTTTGATGACATCTCTACCATCTCCAATGCATGACTATGTAGGTATCAACAATTCTAAGTTAATTATGTTAGGAAATGTATTTTGTAATGTTAAGTTTAATAACAGTTATGTCAATTTATGTTTATTTGTTGTTAAAAATGACACTATGCAAAACGCAATAGTGCTAGGACGAGACTTTTTAAAAAAAAGTAACATAAAACTCTCTGTAGGAGAAGAGGAAGTAGATAAAACTAAAAATAATGATATAAACGACTCGATTTGTGAGGAATTTGTAAAGGAAATTTTAAGTATCGATACATCGGATAATTGTGACAAATCGGTTTGTCTTAAAATTAATGAATGTTTAAATTACGGTGACAAAGAATTAGTTAGAAGTTTGATGACCCGCAGTTTTTCCACGAATCACCAATTTTCAGACGATTTTGAAATGAAAATAGTTTTGACGAATGAGAACAGTGTTTTTAATTGCGTGCCTCGACGATTGCCTTACGCTCATAAGTTGGAGCTACAAAAAATTTTAGACGATTTATTAAAGAACAATATCATTCGTGAAAGCAATTCACCTTTTGCTTCGCCAATTGTCTTAGCAAAGAAAAAGACAGGCGAATTGCGTCTTTGCATAGATTTTCGTCAGCTAAACAAAGTGACAGTAAAAGACAATTTTCCTATTCCTCTTATTGAAGATCATTTGGACAGATTACGTGGCAAGAAATATTTTTCGCTCTTTGACTTAAAAAGTGGATTTCACCACGTTAAGATGGCTGAAGGTTCTGTCAAATTTACTTCCTTTATAACACCTTTAGGACAGTTCGAATATCTGCGCATGCCTTTCGGGCTTAAAAATGCGCCGTCTGTTTTTCAGCGGTACATAAATATGCTATTCAAAGATCTCATAAGTTCAGGAAAATTACTAGTCTACATTGATGATTTGCTTGTTGCAACGGAATCTAAGGATGAACATTTTCAAATTTTAGGAGCAGTTATGGATGTTGTTATGAAGCACAATTTGCAATTACGTTACGATAAGTGTCTTTTTATGTTTGATAAGATCACTTACTTAGGGTATGAAGTTTCCGCTAATGGTATAGGACCGAATTTGAATGGCTTAAAGGCCGTATCTGAATTTCCTATACCTACGAATGTAAAGAACTTGCACTCATTTTTGGGCTTAACATCATATTTCAGGAAATTCATAAAGGACTTCTCTACCTTTTCCAAGCCATTGTATGATCTTCTTAAGAAAGATGCCAAATTTAGTTTTGGTGAAAACGAGCTGGCAGTTTTTGAGTCGTTGAAGCAAAAGTTGTTAAATGCGCCACTGCTAAGTATTTACAATCCAAATGCTGAAACAGAATTGCACTGTGATGCAAGCAGTTTAGGATTTGGTGCAGTCTTGCTACAACGACAAGAAGACAAACAATTTCATCCGATTTTCTTTTATTCAAAACGCGCTACTGCTCAAGAATCAATGTACCACTCTTATGAACTAGAGACTTTGGCAATTATATCCGCTCTAAGAAGATTTAGAATTTACCTCACTGGCATCCGATTTAAAATAGTAACTGACTGTAGGTCACTGACCCTTACTCTAAATAAAAAATTAATAAATCCGCGAATCTCACGGTGGGCTTTAGAGCTCCAAGATTACGATTATTTTATTGAACATAGAGATGGTCAAAGGATGAGACACGTCGACGCTCTAAGCAGGTGTCATAATATTTTGATCGTTGAACCGGATTCCTTTGAGTATGTTCTTGCGGCATCACAGCAAAGAGATCCTATAGTGAAGAAACTAGTCAAAATGTTGGAAGAAAGAGAAAGTCCTGCCTACGAACTTGTTAACGGATTGGTGTATCGTAAAATCGATAAAAATGTTTATTTTTATGTTCCATCTCAAATGGAAAGAAGTGTTATACAAACACATCATGACGCATTATGTCATGTTGGAGTTGATAAGTGTTATCATTTTTTAAGGAAAACATATTGGTTCCCTTGCATGAAAGCTAAGATAAAAAACTATATTAGCAACTGCTTGAAGTGTGTACATTTTTCTCCACCTTATGGTAAAAAGGAGGCAATTTTGCATAGCATTCCAAAAGGTGATAAACCTTTTGACACCATTCACGTTGACCATTATGGCCCATTACCATCATCTGTGAGAAATTTTAAGAAACATGTATTTCTAGTTGTTGATGGATTTTCAAAGTACACTAAACTATTTGCGGTTAAAAGTACAAGCACCAAAGAAGTAATCCAGTGTTTGGAGACATATTTTTCGACATACAGTACACCAAATCGTTTAATTTCAGATAGAGGGAGTTGCTTTACTTCCGAAGAATTTGCATCATTTTGTAAAAAAATTTGTGTCCAACATATTAAGGTTGCCACAAGTTCACCTCAGTCTAACGGACAGGTAGAACGTGTAAACCGGTGTCTTACTCCAATGTTAGCCAAGGAAAGTGAAATTGAACCTGGTGATTGGACGAAACATTTGCTTAAAGTGGAATTCGCATTGAATAACACTATTAATAAAGGCACAGGTTTTAGTCCAAGTATTTTGCTTTTCGGCGTAACGCAAAAGGGAATTGTCAACGATAAAATTAAAGAATATTTAGAACACAACGTAATTATTGAAGAACCGAGAAATTTAGAATCGTTCAGGCAAGAAGCAAGTAAGAAAACTGTTCATAATCAGGAATTGAATAAGGTCTATTATGATAAACATCACAAGAAACCACATGAATATAATGTTGGTGATTTTGTTTTGGTCAAAAACGTTGTAACTACTCCGGGTATTAACAAAAAACTTCTGGCTAAATTTAAGGGGCCATATGAAATAATAAAAAAATTGCAAAATGATCGTTATCTAATAAAAGATCTGGAAAACCTTCAGATTTCTCGTGTTCCTTACGAGGGAGTTGCGTGTCCCCAAAATATGAAACCGTACGTTTTATCCTGAATGAAAATGTTATATTATTCCCATGTATCAATACTCATTATCGTCTTCTATGTAATCTCTATCGTATAATAAGTTTATTGTTTAATTTTTATTTATACTCATAAATATGTTTGAAAAGAAAATTTTATTTTATCGCATGTCTTATTGTTGGCCAATATGTATTATATCAATATGTAAAAATGTATTTTGCCTGCGTTCGATATTAAATCGAGGACGATTTATATTCAGGATGGTCGAGTTGTAAGACATTTCTAATATAAAATGTGCTTGTCATTATGTACCAACTCTTTATTCAATTCAAAATGTCTCTTGGCCACCCTGTGCTCTTATTTGTCAATGTTCATATACATAATCAATTATTTACACTTGTATTTATATTAACAATGGATAGCAGTAATGTCGAACGATTGAACCACAGTTTTTATGTAAACTATCGACTTTGTTGTTTTAAACCAAAAGCTCTTTTTACGTATGATCTGCTTGTTAAGTATTTTGAGAGAGGAAGACGACGAGTCTGAATAAAGCTACCATCTGAACAAGACGTGTTTGAATTGGTCTATGGGTTTTTTTTTGTATGGTTTTTTTTATGTAACTTGAAAGTTACTTCACACAATATAGCTGTAGATGTTTGTGGCACTTGTGTGTACTAATTTTGATGGCATGCCGTTTGCTTTTTTTTCGGGTGAGACCCAACTGATCCTGTACCAGGGATTATGCTCATTGTTAGTGGACGATTAATGAAAATTGCTCGGTTCAAGCACATATATTTAGATGAAAGCGTTTGAAAGTATTGCTAAATACTTAGCAATAACAAATACTTTCGTGAACCTTCCTTTCTTTCTTCTTTTTGTCGTATACACCTACTTATTTTTGTAAATATTATTATAGATATCCGTTCATAACTCACTTATACCAAAACTATGGGTTTCGACAGGATTAACTTATGTAAAAATGCTTACACTGTAGGAAGTCATTTTGTATTCTCACTACAAATGCTGATTTATTTAAGACGTCCAATCTTTATCAAAGAATCAATTTTGTCAGACTCTCTGCGCATATCCTTGGGTGTGTATGAAATTTACATTTTTCTTTTCGAAACGCAATGCCGCAAACAAGCAGCATGGTTCCGCGCCAGATAACACTGACAATTTTTCAACTTTTGACAAATTTTCCATTGTCTGTCGAATAATCACAAAGTGCCTGCCGCTACACGCACTCTGGGGAAATACACAAGAGACACCTCGAACATATTAACAAGGAGAAAAGAGTCCTTGATATCGGTGACATATAATCTCCCCCACGACGGCAAGAGGGTGGTCTTGCTACTCAATGTTGACACTTTTGTGTAACGTAGCTTCATTGTGCGTGAGCTATGTGCTTTATACATACGTAATCCCCTGCCGACTAAGGAATGAGGACGCAACCCTTCAACCCAAAAGGAGTTGATTTACAAAAAGAAATAGAAAAAAACTGTAATAACCAATCGCATCTTCGTTAGTTACTTTCTCCCCAGTGATCTGGAAGAGAAAAGTTTTCCCTACTGCGATTCCATCGTTATAAATGATCGCATCAATAACCATTAAATGACCCTCACTGATGGTCACTCAGGATAAAACTTCCTGCCGGCATTATTCCCAGTGTTTGGCATTTTGTCCGCAATGTTTTTCGACTTCTCTCTCCCCCCAACGTGTTGGACTTTTTGGATTAAATAAACACAACAAGGACAATTTTCAATTTATCCTGAATATGTTTTCTTTTTTCTTTTTGTGTTGCTTTGTCCGTTATCAATCCCTAGTACCTGTGTTATTTCACTTAATGGCATTGGAGTGGTCGTAAAAAAAGGCACTCGTAACAGTAACAGGGAAGAGATAACAAAGTAGGTACAACAGCTTGGTAAGGATACTCGTACATACGGCAATTGCGCAGACATAAACCTCATAAATTCTAAAATTAAACTGCGTTAGGTCTGTGTTGCGACAGCGCGACCAGAGAGAACCCTGTTGCGAATGTCTGCTGCTGCGAATGTTCTCAGGCAAAAACCATGAATGAAGGCAAGTTCCTTTTCTCGTTGGGAAAGGAAAAAGAAAAGGAAGACAACTTTCGTCCAGGGGTTATTTATCTTTGAACTTCCCATCCCTTAAGTAATGAGGATCACTTATCTACTGCAGCGTCTTAACTGATGGCGTGGATATGTGACAGTAGGTGATATGAGGGTCAACGGAGACAACAAGGAATGAACATAGATACGTACACATACCTTGTGGCCAGGAGTTTTTTTTTTTTTTTTTCATTGCGAGTAAATGGATTGTGACGCCTCGAGGTAGGTGATTTATGCGATCACCTATGGTGGCAATTTCCTTGTGTATCTTCTGCTGGCGGTAGCAGATCCTTCCCGTCTTTAGATATGTAATTTCTTTATTTACAGGATTTGCAAAGAATGGGAAGAATAACGTCAGTTTGTCAGCGAAAGGAAGATGATGTGACTCCATTTAAATTGCATTGGTTTCGACCATTAGAGGTTCCCCTAAGAAGAATAGGGAGTGGATGATAAATCAATTTCTATTGTGTTTTGGGATCGCGTGTTCTACTGAGTTTCATTTTTAAATCAATATTTATGTTTGTGTTATAGGAAATGAATTGAAATAATTTGGCCATGAAAGGAAAGGTAATTGCTAGGTACACACATTTCGAATAAAATTTTGGCGAACGCAGTACGAGAGTTTTGGTATCTAATGTAAACTGAAAATGGATCTCAACAGTCATGGTTTGGTGTGCTCGTACAAATATTTTGAATGCAGTGCCAGTGGATTGCACTCTTATTGATGGATACTGAGAGGAAATTGGGAAGGAGTACGTATGTACAGGTGTGTCAGAAGTCTTCTGTCACACCTTTATCCTTTTTCCTTGTGGAATTATATAGCAACACTAGAGTCCCTGGATCAAATACCTCCCTAGTACTCCTCAAGTCCTAACGGTGCTTCATTTTACGGCTTCCGCTTTCTAGTTTGTATCGCCCCAGTTTATGCAGCTCCGCCATTCTATCCCGAAGTCTGTGCAGAAATTCCCAATAACGTTGGTGCTAGTCGCTAAATTTGACTATGTAATCAAGGATATTGCGATTGAACCGCTCCACCATACCGTCAGAGGGTGCATAGCAATCGTCCTGGTCTTCTCGATCCCTAATCGCTTCATGGTTTTAGTCAACACTTCTGACTCAAAGTCAGAAGTGTTCATTAAAACTATGGTCGTTGTGGATCTGCATTGGAACCCCGTGAACTGCAAATACCTCGGTAACTAAACGATCCGCAATGGTATTACTGGTTTGGGATTGCGAAGCATTCAGGCCATATCGAAAAATAGTCCATGCAGCACAGGATATAATGATTTCTGGTACGTGTTTGTTTCACTACGATGTGTACTACTGGAGCGCCAATGTTGTATACTTGTAATGGTGCTACCCGGCGAGGACATGGCTTATTCCTTGCTTGATAGATTCCACAACACTTGCACCATATACGGATATCTTCGGTAGATGAAACCAAATTTTTTGTTCGGTTTTACCACTTGACAGTGCCAGAGGATTGAGGAGAATGGAGGTGTTGTTCTATTTCTTCGGAATTGCTTTTGTCGACCGAGTGCTTTCGGACATCTAGGGTCAAACATGTGTTCTCCGTCATTATCAGCCGTTCTAAGCTGACGGGTTCTCGTTTCCTGAAAATCCTGCGTCTTTGTAGTTCGACGTGGAGCTTGAGTAGCCATTCGGCTGGATTCCATTTTTAAGACGATTTCGAGAGCATCATGAATGGTTGCAGGTTCACGTTCTCGCACTCTACATTATACGTCTGTGTCGAGGAATTGATGGATACAACAACTATCGAGAATGTCGTTTTCCACCTCGGGTGGAAGCGCCTAATCGTTGCACCCCGTTTGCAAATTCAATCAATTTTTCCCTGTGTCGTTGCATCCGGGATCAAAAGAAACCATACGAAACCAGACAAGCTATGGTGGAAACAGTCGAGCGCCAAGTAGACAATCGCAGCAAAGGGGCTGGAAGCCACAAGCAATAGAAGTACTACAGCTGATGGTGGATGATGTATCGCCGTGGGGAACAGCATCCGACAAGGCAAAACAGCTTATAGATGGACTTAAAAGATCCTGCGACGCTTCGATACAGCGAAAAACTGGCAAGGTGAACCGGCCACCAGTGTATTGGTGGAATAAGGAAATAGCCACACTCCGCGCAAAGTCACCGAGCAAGGCGATTCTACCAGCGTTCCAGGAAAAGTATATAGTAACTACGAGGAACTACACGACAGGTTTGCAATTGAGAGGCTTCATTGATTTGTGCAACAAGGCCGATCAAATCCCAAGTGGCAAAGCCTACCAAGTCGTAATGCGGAAATTGAAGATTGGCCGAAAATCCTCGCCCACGTCTGCAGCTTTCTTGGAAAATGTGGTCAAAAATCTGTTCCCACAATACCAAGGGGAAGTGGAAACTATGGAAGGAGGAGATGTAGAAATGATTCATACGAGTCTATGAAAATCTTGAGAACAAAAAGGCCCTGGTGTCGATGGTATCCCCAATATTACCCTTAAGCCAGCAATAAGAAGATGTCCCGATATATGTATTTGCAGACACTTACTATCAGTGTTCAAAGGAAGGAGTATGTCCAAATCTGTGGAAGAATTAAAAACTGGTATTAATACCGAAGAGAAGGAAGCCCCCACAGGAGCCTTCATCGTATAGGCCATTGTGTGTATTGGATACCATGGAGAGAATATTAGAGCGCACCAACAGTGACAGACTGTAAAGTGCGATTGATTAATCAGGAGGACTCGCAGATCACCAATATGGTTTTCAAAAGAGGTGGTCTACACTCACGCAATTAATGAAACAGTCAGCACAGCGAGAAAAGCCATTCAAGGAGCACAATGGAAGCGCGGCAGTAAAAAGTATTGCGCTGTCATCACACTAGATACTGAAAATGCATTTAACATTGCGAATGGAGGAGTATCATGCAGTCACTCGCGGCCAAAAGAGTGCCGGAATACCTTCAAAAGATTCTGTTTGACTACTTCCGCAACAGAGTGATTTACAACACTGACAATGGAACAAAGCGCTACATACTGACAGGTGGCGCCCCTCAAGGCTCTGTATTGGGTCCAACACTTTGGAACCTTATGTACGATGATGTCCTTCGACTGCGAATTCCAAGATCATCAAAAATAATTGGCTTTGCTGACGACATAGCCATCGTTGTAGTGGCAAAATTCTTAAAAGAAGTGGAGCACGACGGCAATGAAGCTATAAGGATCGTCCAAGCCTGCCTAACAAGCATGAGCCTAAAGCTTTTGGAAGAAAAGACGGAAGTAGCAACAAAAAATACGTAACCATCGGCGACCACGTAGTGACTCCTAAGTCAGAATTGAAGTACCTTGGCATAGATGCACCTTCAACCACCAACTGCTGCCTTGGTAAGGATGATGCCAAATATTTGTAGGCTATGATATAAGAAAAGACTGCTGCTTTCAAAAGTCGCATCATCGATAACGCTGTATGGGTCCCAAATATGAGCCAATGCTATGGAAAAAAACATTTAGAAGAACAATGGAGGTAGGGCGTACCGAATCAAGGCTCTGAGAGTAATTAGCGCTTTCTGAACGGCGTCTTATCATGCAGCGACTTTTTGTGGCTGGTTTGGTGCCAATCGATCTATTAGCACAAGAAGCAAAAAGACGAACATTAACGACAACGCCAATCGACAGCCATATTCCATCAAGAGCGGAAAGCTTAAGGAAATGGCAACAGAGATGGGACTGTTCTGAAAAACATAAAAGTATATCCAACATCGAAGTATGGATGCATGGAGATTTGGACGCAGATCTCAAAGGGCGCGGATGCTTTAGGGCACATCTTCACAGGTTTGACGATAATCCTGATTGTTCAACCTGCCCGGCAACAATTGAAGA
This sequence comes from Xylota sylvarum, assembly GCA_905220385.1. Taxonomy (NCBI): domain Eukaryota; kingdom Metazoa; phylum Arthropoda; class Insecta; order Diptera; family Syrphidae; genus Xylota; species Xylota sylvarum. Next base: position 42,803,325 of record LR999959.1, read on the forward strand.
CGCTGTACATATTATGTATGTTCTATTGACCTCGGTATGAAGCAGAGCAGGATGTACTGGCACAGAGGCTGGAAGAAGTCGTAACTCCAGAAAATATAATTAGCCAGATGATTAGCTCGGAAGATAGTTGGAAAGCCGTCAATGACATAGAGACGATTGTTATGATGAAGCAGTGACAAGAGGAGCGACAACGGAGTGCAGCTAATAATACATCTAGACAAGCAGACATACTCTGAGAAAGCCAGCCAACGAGGATAAACTAAGTCGCATCTGGTAACCATCTTTGGTCGCCATTGTTTGGTTAAGAAATAGTTGCAGTTCCGGGGTGTTTATTCTTACGAACACTATAAGGGAAAGTAAAAAAACAGAAAGTTGTGTGGTACTGCTTCAATCAATAATAGAATTTCCTTGTCAAGGCGACTGTATAAATACGCATGTATGTGGATACATACATATGTATGTATTACAACAATGTCGTTGGAAAATGGTCATAAGTCCTACCTACCTACCTTTTCGAAACTTTAATTGGTTCCCCTTGTTGTTCGGTTGCGCTCTTGTTCCCATATTGCGTGGTTATAAAAATTCACCCCACATATTAGTTGACCATTGTATGGCCATCACCTGGTAAACGGTGGCTACACATGCCTTCGGGTGCCATATTGTTATTGATGGCTTCACTCTTAGAAATTACCCGTGGAACCATGATTACCTTATAGTAGCTCTGCCACCCTTACACCAGCGTGGGTATTTTTCGATGGTCACCCCACCAAATGAAGGTGGGTCGCAACCACGGAGTGTGTCACCGCGGTAATTGATACGTGTTAAGAGGAAGTTAGTGATAAAAGTTGCTGACCATGTTTCCATTCGTTTTCTATGTTCAACTGAAATGATACTGATTTCGAAAATATCTAACAAGCACCCACAATAAATGGCTTTCGTTCATGTGAGGCTGCAATAAAAACTCGTTAATTAGTTGATAACAAAGCAAATGTTAAATGTAAATTAGTGTTTTACATGATGGCTACTCAGTGTTCTTATTAAACACTCGACTCGTGGACAGCAATACAACAAGTTAATGTACGTCAACATTGTTTATCTTTTGTCAAAAAAAAAAAACAAAATGTGAAAACATTGACGTTTGTCATGAAACTTGGGTAAATACGTATATAATATGGAAAACATACAGTTATTGGGTATTTATGGTAAGCTATGCGACGCATGTAAATAAATTAGTGATAAAATTATTTGTACTCTACTAATAAAATTAGTCGGCTCCTTCAACAAATGTATGCACAAGTAGTTAACGAAATGAAGATGAGAACGTAGATATCGAAACGAAATAATAGGTATCATTGGAGGAGTAAATCAGATCCAAATGAACTTGTGGACCAAGAGTAGGCAACAGTTGTGTTTCTTTCATAACAAGAGAACTGCTATGATTTCGACAAATTTCAAAATATCTTCAAATGCCCAGCTAGCATGGGTATGTTACACCCTGGCTATCATTTGATAGTTTCATTTTTGATAATGTTAACCAGTCATTTCTCTTGGCTATCAGTTACTATGTTACACTAAGTAACAGCCATGTAACGCCCCGTTTTCATTCAGTTATGACTCGTTTACTTTTTGTTACTACTAGTGCCCAAATGGTCTACGTGGTAAGTGCTTCGGACTATTGGACGAACCGGAGGTTCGAGGTTCGGTTATTATCAGATAATAGCTAAGATTTTTCACATTTCTTTCACCCCTCAATAGCGTCTGATAAACATCAGAGGGTATAACATGAAAAAGCTCCTCAAATAAAATATAACAGGCTCCTTCTATTCATTTCAGTATATACAACGCATAACATGAATGATGTTAGAAGCTAATCATACTGTTGTTGACCCCTGCAAAGGAAGTAAGGACCACGACTGTGGATCTGCACGTGAAGAGTTAGGATTCTTAACAGGCCGCGTGCAGCCGAATAAAATGGAAAAACTTCTTCTGCAGACGGTATAACGGCGACGAAGACCAACAAACCGGTGTCAGGCAGAATGAACCATCCAATGTAGATGATGATAGCCAAAACTTCCGTCCATCTAATCACAACTAAGTTAGGATAGCAATATCTAAACTTAAATCCAACAAGGCTGCTGCACCTGATGGCCTACAGGCAGAGTTGTTCAGATCGGTTGGAGGTGCCTTGGTAGATAGCATGCACCAACTCAGTTTTAAGATTTAGTCAGACGAGTGATGCATGAAAACTCAGCATCGTTTGCCCGATCCACATGAAAGGAGACCCCATCAATTGCGTCAACTACAGAGGTATCAGTCTTTTCAACAAGATCCTATCTGTCATATTGCGTGAACGTCTGAAACCCTTCGTCAACAATCTGATTGGCCCTTTTCAGTGCTGTTTCCGACCAGAAAAGTCCACAGTCGGTCATATTTTCGAACTTTGACAGATCCAGGATAAAACCCAAAAAGTCCGAGTCCATAGTCATCATTTATTTTGTCGATTCAAAGTCGCATACAGTTATACAGAGCCATGTCTAGTTTTGGCATCCCTGCCAAACTCGATTGCCTGTGCAAGATGACGATGGAGAATTCTCGCTGCTCCATCAAGGTTGGTAACGACCTCACCGAGACCTTTGATGTCAAAAAACAATTTAGATAAGGTGACGCAGTATCATGTGACTTATTTAACATCATACTTGAAAGAATTGTGCGAAACTCACTAGGCAACTACTAGCGTACGCCGATGACATTGACATAATTGGGAGAATTCAGCAATCTGTCACTGTTCTGATCTCTAGTATTGAAACGGAAGATGCCAAAATGGGTTTAGTGGTAAACGAGGGCCAAATCAAGTACGTATATGCTGTCAACAAGAAGGGACACACAACATCGACGAATTGGACAAAACATCACTTTCGATAGTCATAACCTTGTGGTACTAAAGGACTTTGTCTACCTCGGCTCTGCTATCAATTCTTAAAACAACACCTCAGCAGAAATTAAACGAAGAATAACCCTTATCAATCGCTGTTTCTTTCGGCTGAGAAGACAAATTGTGTAGTAGAGCCCTATCCGGAAGAATTAGGGAGACTCTGTATAAGACCTCGATCATCCTTTATGGCGCTGAAACTTGGACTCTATCTTAAGCAAATGAAGATATTCTCGGTCGTTTCGAGAGAAAAAATCTTCGTAAAATTTTCGGTCCCGTTTACGTTGACGGGCTTTGGAGGAGGAGATTCAACGACGGACTATACGAGCTGTGCAGCGACATCGCCCTAGCAAAAAAATTGCGCATCAGTCGTCTAAGATAACTAGGACATGTTGAGTGGATGAACACAAATGATCCGGCCCGTAGACTTTTCGATTCTAACCCTTCTTCTGGATGACCCAGAAGAGGAAGACCTTATTTTAGGTGGCGCAGATTCATCCCATTAGCAAATCATTTGCGGTCTTGAATTTTTGATCTTGAACTTTTAGCTTCTGGCACAGGTTTTACCATTCTGTCAAGTGCCGCTTACTCCTAGTGTTTAATGACATTTGTCAATGTAAATGAAAAACTAAACTGCCGATGTAAGTCTACTTCCTAATAGAATCATGGATCAAATGGCAACGAAGAGGGAGTGGATCATTACCGAGGAGTTAGGACTTGTACCACAAACTGATATATGTGCTCTGTCACTAGTTATTCAGCATATTTCCAATGATATCCTGTACATATATAAAGCCTAGATACCAGGAACCAAACCAAAACAGGTAGACGTAGAGAAACCTTGTACACCTAAGTTAATGCCACTAAAATAATGAAACTCTCCAACTGTTATACTATCATATTAAAACAAGTTGAGCGTCAGGTCAGGGATACTTTCACAAATATTTACGAACCTAGTCTATCTAATGAATCTGACCCCTATGCCATACACGAGTATTTATGTATGAAACCCTTGTAATTTTATTGCAGTTATGGTTTCATTTTTAGTAGGACAATTAATAATGGATACAGTGAACAAGAAACAAGTTCAATTCTAAGAAGCGATCGATTTCGTGCAAATATTACTTCTGCAAAAACATGTGTAGCCCCCCTGGAATGTTATATACAATCCTTGTGTTGTAAAACATTAAATTCACAACAATAATTTAAAAAAAGAAAAAACTATACTGAACAATGCCACTGTTTACGATCATTAATCTTTCAAAACATTTGTTGTGGTTCAAAATGTGTGAACACATGTTTTAGGGACCACCAACGCAAAATTCTACAATTGCTTGTAGGGAATTGGATAAGATTTCCCTTGTCCTACATTGTGTGCTTCATTCTTAAGGAGCAATGAATTATTTTCCGAAATCCTCGAAATATCCAGAGTCACTTTTCAAAATCCTTATATCGTGTATTGTTACACACGTTTTTTTTTCTAAACTCGTTTAAAAAAGAATGGTGACAAAAAACACACTTATGACTTTCATATTTTTTTTAAAGAAAGGAAACAACAACGCCCTAGAAAAAAACAGAATCCTTGAAATTCAATGCCAAAAGGATAATTGATGTTTACGCAAGGAAGGGACATCGCCTACGCACACTATGTTTAACATGTTTATTTTTAGAAAAGTCCTTTAACATATTGATAGGTATGTAGTAGTTTTATTGAAATCACATTTACAATTTTGTTTCCTTAAGATGCGGATTATAATGTTACACTGTATCGGTGAAGGTCAATGAAGTCTTGATTAGGTTCTTGCTGGTGGTCCCCATGCACAGACAAATAGTAGCTGAATTAATCGCCTTAGGATGGAGGGAAATAAGTTATCGAATTAACTTTCTTGTAAGTAGGATTCTTATTATCATTTTCAGGGTGAGGCTTTGATGCATGCGGACATCTGTTGGTAGTGATTGGGTATATAAAATGTCCTTGTATATGATTGTCACAAAGAATATGTACATATGTAAAGTATGTACATATGTACATATATAGAATTATGCAGCTTCAATGGAAGTTATTTTTTATAAAATACTTGCGCTTAAGGGGTTGTGTTTAATCTTTGGAGTGTTAAGACATAGCGCGAGCGGAAGATATTGACTTACGCCTAACAGTAATTAAGAGGGATAGGATAGATTTTTGTGGTGTAGTGATTTTGGAAACTCAGTTGACGTTAGGTTTCAGTATTTGCTACATGGGTGATGTCCGTACTAAGCAGAGATTTCAGCACGAACTTTACTTACAGACTTACTGACTTAGGTGGCGCTACAGACTCTCCAGTTAGCTCGGTTAGTAGCCAACGGCCTCTATCTAGTTGCGCACTCCAAGCTTGTTTAAGTTCCCTTCTACTTGTGCGCGCCACCTAAGGCGAGATCTTCCTCTACTGCGTTGTCCCTCCGGGTTGGATTCGAAGACTCTATTCTCTTAATTCCAGTATGCACGTGGAAAATCTAAGTGGAGTTGAATGGTGTGTCATTTAAATTTGATGCCGCGAATATTGTATGGATATGTCTGAAACTTTAACCAACTACCTTCCCCTTAATAAGCAAACGCACTACCACTACACTGTGGCCACCCACAAGCTAGATGCTGTCAGATAGCAGTTAGATCTCTTGTTCTTCCGAACATTTGCCGTAGCAGTATTTGCACAATAAGCATATGCAAATCCATTACCCATTTAACGTTAGACGTATCTGTATGTATGTAAGTGTCAAATTTTTCATCGGTCTAATCGTTTGGTTCTGGTGTTGAGCAATGTTTTGAGTTCGAGCGCGCCTGACGTGAGAACAATATACTAGTCCCGTCCCGCGGAATGAAAGGAACATGGTTAGAATAGTTCCTAGTGACTGCATACACACAAAGTGTACAGCAGCCAAAGTTAAGGGATGTAGCGAATAATCCAATAATTAACACAACAAAATTTAGGTATCTCATGCCTGAAACAGTGCAGCTATGTATGTATGTATTTGGGTCTGTGGAAATCTCCCTTTTGAGGTAAACACCGCAACTCTGTGCGCAACCTGTGAAGGATTTAGACATGTGTACTTAGTTGCTATACATCCCCCAATGTACCATTAGAATATTCCGAGGGAATGTTGAACAAGTCAGCTGCAGACAGCAGAGAACCTAACCCAACAACAATAGCAAAGGATTGTATTGCATTGACTTTAGACTGACGTAGACCTATAATAAACCAGAACCACTCTAGTGCAACTCAGAGATACCTTGTAAAGACGTACATAACTCTATGAACAGATTTGTGTACAGTCCGAAATCATGACAGGAACCAACAACAGAAGTGCCGGTTCACGTCATTCAATATAAGGATAGCTACTTCCAAAGAAAAATATTGCTATTAAGTTGAAGCTGTCGTAGGTACATTAATGTCTCTATTCTGGTGCCATACTAAAAGTATCTGCATTAGGGCCCATTATTTATATGTAACACAATGTATGACTGTCTTCTAAGACTCGGAATTTTCTAACATAGACAAACCTATTGGTCCTTTGAAGACATTTGCAATAATACTACTCAACATTGGCTATAATCAGTCAATCTAATTCTAGCGGTACAAAAGACGGAAGGTATAACACTTCTTTTATCGAGTGTTTTCAAGATGACTGAATAGCAGCAGAGTTGGAAACAACAATTTAATACCTCAAATATCAGGATATTAGAATTTTGCACACTTTAGCCACGACAAAGCAGCCATAAACGTCTTTGTATACATATACGACACACTGTACTAGGTGGCTCCTTTGATGAAGTAAGGTTTAAATAAGACCAGCAGATGAGTTCATGTTTCCTTATCATTCACTAATTAATCCTTAAGCAAGATCACCAAAACATGTCTACATGCCTTCAAACAACAAGCATCTTCAAAACAATGTTTACCAATCAACTACACATAAACGCATAAAACAAGCAACACGCGCCTAGTTGATACAATAATAGAAAGACGGACAATCGTTCGTTATTATCAAAAGCAAAAGTATAACATGCAATGGCATAACAACACCATACAACGGCCACTTGTTCCATCAATAGACCATAGTTCCCCTTATAAAATAATAATTAAAATCCAACAACAGAACGATGGCCATGAACTCAATTACCACCTGGTTTTTAGTTCTACAAAGCCAAAGCGAATCCAATGAGTCCCTAGGCAAGACACCAACAAACTGAACCGAACATCATCTACGCTGAACTGACAAAAGGGTCAAGCACATACATAGCTTCTCTTTACATCAACTGGCTCTCAGCAATAAGTCCGCCACAGAACAAGGACGAAAGGATGTCATGCCTGCGGCCAGCATTCTTTCGACAAAACAATACAAAAAGAAGTTACAGAAAAAAAAAAAAACACAACCTCAACAAAAAACCGGGCCACAGCACCAATGTACAGATAGCCAACCTCATCATCATGGCATAACCCAACCAACATAACCCCAATTCAAACTGACTGAAGGCTTGTACATTGGCTTGTTTGGAAAATGTTTAACAAAACCTCCGCATGTACCTTGAATTTTCCAAGCAAATGATAACTCCGCACCTCCGTGTACACCCCAGCATACCAGAAGAACAACAACAGAAGGAAGAAGCACAGATACTGCTCCGAGCAGTATTTTGCTGCGCTCATATGTGTGAGACTTGCTAACGAAGTGCTTGTAACTAGCATCGGCCATCCTTCGATGCATACACAGATATGTGGCCTGGCCCACAGATCCAGCCTCAAAATCATGTTCCTGCTCAAAGTCTGTCCGTCGGTATCAAGTTGTGGCAAACCAAAGAATAAGAATCACTCTTGACACTGAACTACTCTACGCCCTACCACTGGGTCAATTGACCGAAAGCGAACCTGCCAAATACTTACCCTCGTCCAGCAACAGTGTTAGCCCAGAGATGGGCAGCTACCCGAAAAACTTTCTTCTGCTACATCATGTACAGTTATCACCTTATAAGTGTAAGACGATGATGTTTTCGCAACATGCTCTCCGCACAAGGATGTGGAATTAAATCGAGGACTTCATCAAAAGTCGACTCATGTTCACCGAGAGTGTGAACTCCTTTGGCTTACACAAGTGGGGGATGATTAGAGAGACGGGTCCTTTTGTCTATACCGTAATCTACACACATGCGGAGCAAGTTTGATGACTTGGGGAAGATTGCAATCACTGGGAGCCTGCCATGCATCTCTGCATCTCGAGGGCTGCTATTTGCGGTGAGGGTTGCTGTGTAAACTATTCCAATTCATTAACATAGCGTGTGCTATACTGAAATGTTGGTGTCGAATTATGCGGTTTAAAAACGGAACCTTCACGCCCGGCACTGAGGGCGGCCTGAAAGAAATATGCAAATTCTTGTTTGCCTAACAATGGGGAGAACATTTTAAGTAATTGGATCTCCATTTAGGACTTAATGTTCGGGTATTCTTGCCTTTCATGGGTGCCGTTTCGGGTGGTTCGTATTCGCATGGCGGTCGGTGGAAGGGTGACCCGAGCCATTTACAGATTAGGAGAGAAAGGACAATTTCATTTGTCATTCAGGACTTAGAAGGGATTTCAATTTGGTTTTCTTTATGGATGTTTCTCATTACATTTTCATTATTTATTGGAATGTTTTACATGTGGGTAAAAACTACTCTCGAACTATGCTAAATTCGTGTATTGTTTGCCGTAAGTGGGTTTTTATGTGTCCTGACGACGACACGGTTTTGTTGGGTGATGTAACACGATGTTGTTTGCATTGAATACTTTTGTGGTTGTACAGATTTTAGACGAACTTTTTCAGCACTCTGCATACACAAGAGGGATGTAATAATTTAGTTTCATTTGAAATAGGGATCGTAGAGTTCTGAGTTTAATGGATATGAAATTGATTTATTTACCCATTTCATTGTAAAAGTTTGTCACAAAAAACTAAGCGGAAATGAGTTTTCAGCATACATTATCCGTCTTCGTAAATGTTTTACTAACAGTGATAAAAGTCAGTATGGAAGTGTCACTATTATATATAGAAGCTATGTAGGTGACCGTTTGGGTCAAACAAGGCATTTGAAAATAAACATTAAACTCAATAGTTACAAATAATATTGTAATTTTTTTTTAAAACAAATTCAAAGACATACATATACCTCGGGCCTTATTGGGTTCACATGCTTCTAGTAAGGCCCACATATGTATGTCCATGACTTTTCACTTAAATACTTCATTCAAGTCCGTCAATTAGTTATCTATCAACCAGAAATAAATAATTTTAAGAAAGTCGAATATCTGCTTTGAACTCTATTCCAATAAAATAATTTCTAGACCAAACAAGGCCTATTTCACGAATAGCTTGACCAATATTGTAGAAATCTGATGGTGGGTGGGCGGAAGGCAGAAGTATTGGAAACGTTATTGGAAACTAGCAGTCAGATAATACTAGTTTATTGGTAGAGGAAGAGGTAGTGAATCTCGTCACATGGAAGAAGTTACCTTGGGCTATTATGTCATTCGCACCTTTCCAGGCCCTGACGGCATTTTGCCAGCTATGCCTCAGAAGGCCCCAGCAAAAAGGGAAATCTTCAAACAATGTTTAGGGACAGGCTACATACCAGTAGCGTGGAGGGAAGTGAAAGTCATCTTCATACCGAAAGCAGGTAAATCAAGTCACACTCAAGCGAAAGACTACGTACCCGTTAGTCTCTCGTCATTCCTTCTTAAGACACTAGCATAAATTAACTATACTATTGTATTGTTAATTTATGGACACTAGAAAGTCTTCTAGATATACACATTGGAGGCAAGTGTCGCATCGGCAGTTTATGCAAAGCACAACATGCTTACTGTACTGCATTACATGAGGTTGAAGGAAAGATCGAAACTAGCCATCGTCATAAGGAATTTGCACTAGTTGCATTCCTAGACATACGACTAGAAAGCGCTTTCAGTAACGTAAAAAGAAGGCCATTAAAAGCGCCCTGGAAAGTTTTAACGTCGAGCATAGCATTACCAACTGGATTTGCAAAATACTCATCTTAAAAAACATCAATTCCACTCTCGGTTATAGTTCAATTAGGAAATCCGTTACTAGAGGAACTCTTCAGGGAGGCTTTATTGCCTTCTTCTCTGGATGCTAGTCATTGATAGCATACTTACAGAACTAACTAACACAAGAGTAGGCGTCCTGCGTATGCGGATGACGTTGTTTATTTAGTTCAGGGAACATCTTTAGACACATTAAGTGAAATGATGGAATCAGCTCTTAAGGGTCTGAATAATGGCTTAGATATTGTGGACTTCATGTCAACCCGAACAAAACTTCTGGCTATATATTATGATAGTCAAATCAATTATTATATATAGAAGAGCAGCATATATGTATAGTGGAAGGCCACGATAAACAAGAATTCACGGGATACATTGACCAAGGTACGAAGAACAAGGTACACGAACAGAACTACGGCCACGGCTGCACTCGACATATTTCTTTATCTTTACCACTTGTCCTACAAATTAAATAGTGCGCTAATAACTTAGAAGTCTTCAAGTCCAACAATGAGGGACATATCGAGCTCCATTCTTATGGTATCACATCCCGACATCCCTTATGAATCAGATCATATCCTCGGACTTCGATGAGAGGATCGTCATAGAAAAATCGTCTCTCAACAAAGTGAGATTGCAATTTACAGATATGGTTCCAAAACCAGTGAGGGTACAGGCTCAGGTATATACTCCAGAAACATAAACATGTAAGTGGGTCTAAGACTTCCGGACACATACAGTGTGTTCCAAGCTGTACTCAAAGCTGCGGAATTACTAGAAATGGAATCAATATCTGACAAGAATATCGCTATCTACATTGATAGTCAGGCTGCCTTTAAGGCGTTAGAATCCAAAATCATAAAATCTGGATTACGCAGAAGAAGAAGAGTACGCAGAACCATGTCAGATTATGCTAAGTACCTGGACTCTGCGACTTAGAGGTGAACGAAAGACCGACGTATTGGTCAAGAAAGAGATAAAGAAAGCGAAACAGTTAAAGGAGTATAAAATGCGTCCCTAAGAAGATTATTCTCGAAAGGATCGCCAATATGGCTGACCTTAAATGGTCGAGCTAGGAGGATATAGAGTATGGAAGGCATTGTGACCTATGTATATTAGATCGAAATTAAACCAAATCTGAGAAAATAATGAAACTAAGCAGGTCGCGGTTAAGAATAATGGTACGGATTCTCTCTGGTCAATGCCTTCCAGGAGACATGCCATGAGATTGGAATTGTCAAAGACGGATACATGCAGTTACTGCAGTGACCTTCACGTTTCGAAGGACATCACACATCTATTCTGTGAGTGCCAAGTCATAGCTCGGTGTAGACTTAAACAATTAGGAACGTACTTCTTTGACAACTTAGAGGAAGTTGAGTCTGCGAACCAAATTTTTGGGAGGGAGATCAAATGCATGGAAGAAGTGATTTAGGTTTGTTATCGTAATGGTTCTCTAGATCACGATGGGCTGCTATGGTGCCTAGTATCTTATGAAAATCTCATAACCCTGCGCACTGCCTACCAACCTACCTGACCAATACTGTTCTTGAATGCCTGAATCGGCTCTAGATTGTTGGTATAGCACACGTTTATTGAACTTAGTGTGCAATAAATCGATTGTTGAACAACTTTTATGGCACGTAGCCACATCTTAATGGAACCATAGCTTAAGTTCAAATCCTCAATTTTTGGATATAAAAAATCGGTTATCAAGCCTCGGTAGCATTCTCCAGTGACTGTGTTGCTTCTTTCATTGTCGTCTGGGAAAAAAATGGGCCAATAATGCCGCCACTCCAAGAACTGCAGGGAATATGTTCGGTTATCAATCAACAAACAAGTCTCACGAAGTTTTATCACAAACTTGCGTACACCAGCTGCAGTTGGTGCATTATTTCGACCGAAATGTCTTTTCGCACTGTTTCAGCAACACAGCATTTACTTTGAAAGTAACTTTGCAATATTTCCCAACGCAGCTCAAGCGTAAATTGATCCATTTCGTACCGCGAAAAGGCAATACTGAGTTTCTATCATTCTTTACAGCGCATAAGAGCTGGCAGTATCAAAATAACATATGATTCAAGAAGAAACCAACGGATGGCCAATCATGTAATATGCTATCATTTTAACAACAAAAGCACTAATTTCCTGAAATTCGCAAGAATTAATTAACCGAATAAAGAAAGTTAAGCATTATCAAAATTAAAGTTTAGCAGAAGCAAAATTAAAAAAACCGATTTTGATGAAATTATACATGCAACATCTTCAAACGTTCAAAGTTATCGTCGTATTTCAGTACAAAATGCAATATAGCCACGCCAACTTTTTAAAGGCTGCATGGAAAGCAGAACAGCGTGTCATACGATCCGTTCCAGACGGATTGTAGCTTTCCAGTATGTTTTTTGTTTCATTTTAAAGTGGATCAAAATTGATATTCAAGGCTTCTTGAAATTTCCTATAGATTTTAAACTCATGCTGGTATAGTATCTATTTATATTATGTATGTATGTAGTGTTTTAATATCTTTGTAAGAACATTTCTACAGCTACAATTTAAAATTAAGGCCCAGCTTTATTGTCTTAATAACTACTAGAACTACTTACATACATATGTATGTAGCTTCTCAAAGTCTATTTGCGTCATTATTTGACAAACAGAAACATTTTTGGAGTTGTTATGGCGAGTTTCATCAAATACATCTTTTAAGTAGAATTCAGTCATGAAATGATCAGTTAAGTCAAATTATAAGAGTAATGAACTTATAAATAAAGTAGGTACCCTAGTTCGAGAGAAAACATAGTCAAAGCAATGGCTTAGACTCTGCTGTTACAAGGTACATTGATAAGAAATTGATATTTATTTATTTTATTATTTTATTTTATTTTATTTATTCATTATTCTTAATTTAACAAATCTTGTAATTACTTAATCTACCATAACAATATTGAAGTTATGAATAAGTAGTGACATTAGTATTTATGCAAAGCAAATAGTGGTAATTCCACATCAAAAAAAAAAGTATCTTTAAAGTGTGGGGTGAACAGTTTTTAATTCGTTTTGCAACGAAAAGATGATTAATTCCTTTATACAAAAAATTTACAAAAAAAAAAAATAACAATAAAAGGGAGAGAAAGCAAAAAGAGATAGCACATAATGATGTATGAACATAGAGCAACTATAAAACAAAGTGATGAACATATTTAAACAAAATATTGCAGCAAAATTTTGATTTCCTCGTGATCAAAATCGAGAAGCCATATTTTTACACATTTTACGAATTGAGGTAATGCATAAAATCATTACTTCGGATATTCATAGGAAGTTTATTAAATAATTTGCACGACACGACGGAGTGAAAGTTTTTGGGTAAAGTGGTGCGGAAATGAGGAACAACGACAACATTAATTGAATTGCTTCGCAAATTGCGAGGGTTATAAATTGGGCTCTGTAAATAGCCACTTCTCTAAAAAAAAAATTTTAAAACTTTAAAATAGTACAATTGGTAGAATTTTAAAAACCAATAGAAGGAGCTAAACTATTGATCCCACATACTTTTCTGATAGCGCACTTTTGTAAAACAGTCAATGGCTAGAGCTTTGTTTGGTAAGCACCACCCCAGCAAGTAATTCCGAACTGTAGTTTTGATTGAAAGATCCCATGATAAACTGTATCCAAAGTAGATAAAAGGAAAACATAATCATGACTTATGTTTTATGACAGGACCTAATCTAGCGAATAAAGTTGTAATCAGGGCTCTCGTTAGAGTTTATCATTATTCATTAAGGGCTGCAGTAGAGCTTTGCTATAATCCAAAGAGGCTATAATCGAGTGAGAAGGAATCAACCAAGTCAAATCTAGAAGAACCCAGTCGTCGCCTCCTTCCATATTCCAGTTCAACGACCTTGTCAAAAACCAGCTTACGACAAAAAAATTAAAGCGTTTGTAACATTCAAAAGTGGCGTAAGCCTATCGAAAACCTTCGTCCTAATGAGATTTTCATGATTTGTGGTTTCTAATATTGTTCCATTCTCCCCGCAGATCATCTGCCCCGTGCATGTGTCATAAAAGAAATTGCAAAAGCCATATATTTCATATCCTTTAAGGATTTCACGGTTGGAAGTGTGAATAAAAAAATGATTTCATTCACGATACACAGCATTCCTGAAAAGGACAAAGGACACTCACTAAAGTCAAACTCTAATCCAATTTGAGAGGTCGTAACACTTCTTTTTGTTGTTGCTGATGTTTTTCTTTTCCTTTCCTTATGAAGAACAACCAATGAGACTTAATGTTCTCGGATGAACGGATGTATCCTTGTTACGTATGCTCTACGTATAAAATCACTCCGCACAAACAACTAATAAAAACGTCACAACGCGTTCGGCACAATAAAGATTTCGGCTTAAGATTTGCCCCATTTCAATGCAGAAATGGGAAAAAAAGGGACAAAGTACCATAATGCTCTCACGATGAGGGTAGAAGGTGTTCCTTGAAGACCTACCAAATCCTGACCGTTTTTATCGTCACCAAAGTAAAGGGCCAAACGCAAATCCCCTGCACGCATGAGGCTCAAAGAAATAGAAAACTCCTTTTTGATAAAAAGGTAACATTGTACAAAGGACCAAATCCGATCAACGATGGAATGAACATATTGACTGTGACTGGACAGGCGGCCCCAGGAATGGTATGTATATGTTTTGATACAACAACCATATTGTAGATGAAAGATTTCGAATAGTCAGGAGTGATTAATTTCATCAGCAAGATACATTTATCGGGTCCCTTTAAATGATATCGAATGGGAAATAGATAGGAACGTCTGCAATTTCAATTAATGTAGAGTGATGCAGACTGTTCATAATAAGAATGGTGAGCACATGTCACAGAAGATAATCTTCAAATCAGTAGCTACACAGTCATAGGCGTATTTAAATACATAGTAGCATTTGGCGGTTAAGTTATTAAGCTTTAGCATTACTGTAGTAAAAACCATTAACAATTTTTTTTTAATCGTGCATACTATGGAATTGTTTCCACCGCTTTATAGTAACCATGCAGGGATGTTGATCTTCTATTGAGATTAATCAATCAATCAATCTTTGAAATCTTTGGTAGTTTGAGAAATTAGTGTTCACTGCACAACTTGCAATCCTTACTTAAATGTGAGATGTTATCATGGAGTAGAGTTTTGCCTAAAAATGCCTAAAATAAATATTGGGTTGTCATAACCTCTCCAGGTTATCCGGAAGAAGTTGTCCGTCATGATCATGTTGAAATGACAAATATGCTTACAGAAACCAGTAGAACCTATACCTACATAATAATATGACTATATGTATGTACCATTCTAATACTTGATGAAAAAACTACAAGTGATGAAAAACTTATCATGGTGAGGCACTTGCCCTTTCATCACCAAAGAGACACATTTTGCTGAGGGATTTGTGTATGGAGTGTAGATAATTGGATCTCACTTGTTAGAGAACGCTGTAACGTGATGTTCAAGGACTACCTGAAAAATGGAGGAAAACATGAACATAGTTTACTTGACGACACCAGACCTTTCTTTATGGGGATTTTTCTTGAGCCCATTCAAGTTAAGGAACTTGACGAAACCGAGCATAACCCCTTTATGGTTTTGCTATACTTACTTACTTACTTGGCGCTATACTGTTTCCATGTAATAAGACATTTCAATAAGCTGGCGTAAGCTCACCGAAGTCTATAATTGTTGGCCCTATAATTTTCTTAATCAAACGATATATTTAACAGATCCTAGAAAATGGGAGGCCTAAGAAGCAAACCCACGTTGAGGGCTCGAAAAGTGCACATGTTGTTAAAGGCTCAAATGATTGAGACTCAACGTTCACTTGCCAAAAGTTACCGATCACAAATAAAACGAATATATATCCCAAATATATGACAGCACAAGCGCTCTCACGCTAGCCTTTTACTATCAACTACTGCTCAACACCTCCACGATGGTGGCTGTTTGGTGCCTAGGACCTCTACTGAATATTGGGTAACCAACCCTTTTGGAAGGTTGTTTGTGGCAGCAGTCGAGAGGTGGATTTTGTTCTCTCGCTAAGGCACTTCCTCTTGCTCCAGCTGGCAGAGGACATATTGCGATCGACGTAAGACATGCGTCTAGTATACTGAATGTCCGAACCTTCTGAGCAGCAAGCATCGACTAGAATCAGATCATCAGAGCATGCCTGATGAATAGAATCTCAGCATTGTGTGTCAGATCCACAAGAAAGGAGATCCCCTGAATTATGTCAATTACAGAGGTATCAGTCTCCTTAACATCGCGTACAAGATCTTATCTGCCATCCTGTGTGAACATCTAAAACCCTTCGTCAACAACCTAATTGGCGCCTATCAGTGTGGATTCAAACCAGGAAAGTTCACAATTGATCAAATCTTCACACTTCGGCAAATCCTGGAGAAAACTCAAGCAATCCATTAATAGAGATGAGCTATACAAAGTCATTTCTGGTTTTGGCCTACCTGTCAAACTGGTCATATTGTGCAACATGATGATGGAGAATTCGCGATCTCCATCAAGGTCGGTATCGATCTCACACACACCGACAACCGACACCGACATCTCGACGACGATGTCAATAAGGATTTAAACAAGGTGACGCGCTGTCATATAACTTCTTTAACATCGTATTTATAAGGATTATGAGAAACTTGCAGGCCAACACCGAAGGCACAATCTTTCAAAAGTCTGTGCAACTACTAGCGTACGCCAAGTGTATGCTGTCAACCAGAAGGGACACACGATATCGACGAATTTGACTGATCGTCACAATCGACAGCTTTACTTTAACTTTGAGGTAGTAAGGGACTTTGTCTACCTCGGGTCTGCTATCAATTTTGAAAACAACACCTGGGCAACTGGACGCAGGTAGCTAAGGACCGGGCTAACTGGAGAGGCTTGTTGGTTGAGGCCCAGGCTCACCCCGACCTTTAGCGCCACCTAAGTAAGTAAGTAATCCTATAATGTCTAATGTAATGAAATTTAATTTTTTTAATTCAATTACGTGTCAGCCCCGAACGTTTGTTAGAGCTTAGTACAATTACAAACTTAAATTCTAAACTTAAAACTAACAAAGTTCTTTAAAACTGTAATTACAAACTAAGAGTGGCAGCAATTGGACTAGAGGGGTAGGCGAAACAATCACATTCAATCGAATATACCTGTGGTGCACAGTTTCTTCAGGAAAAATCTGGGTGGGGTGGTATAATAATGGAGACCAAACTTGACTGGCGTAGTTCGACGACGTATGCCTGACACCCTTTAGTTTATGAGTACCTACCTGAACCTACATTTTGAACGAAATTGTTACTTAGATATCTCCGTTCCGGTCGTGTAAAATCAACACCGCGAAGCTGGAATCATTTTGGTAGTTCTTTCGATCCTAGACTGGTTAAAAGCTGAAGATCAAAGAAAATTTTAGAAATTGAAAATTTTTTGGAAAAATGTTTTCCAATCACAATATTCGGGATGTTACCACACAAGTGATAATTTGACCTTTGCTAAGGTTCTAAAGGAAAGTTGAGGAAGGCATTTGAAGAAACTAGGTCGTTAATGGAATGTCCGAGCATGGGCTTTAAGACCCAAATAATTCTCTGAGCCTTATCCATCAATCTCATTTTCCATGACGCCGCTTTGATATCAGAGTGCAACAGTTCAGCCTTGTGATTGATTTACTACTTAAATGCAGCTTGGCTATTTTCACAAACACAGATTCTTTCATAAGATACAATCAAGTAAAGAGAAAAATATAGCGGATTTCCATGAAAAATCAAACCGTCTTGGACGTATTCGACTTGAAATTGAAATATTTGGAAATAAAATTAAACAGTTGGTTCCAACCATTCATGTACTTAAAGTCTGTTAAGTGATGTAACAGCTTTTTTTTAAGCCTTATGAATTCAATCAAACTTAACCTGTATCTCTGAGTGATTTCAGTTTGAAGCCCCAACCAAGCTATTAACTGGGGATAGTGTGCTGATGCCTTGATTGAGAACGAGAAAAGTTTTTTGAGTCCAGCATTGTAATTCTGTTACTGTGTTACTGCGGCTCTTCTGAAATCTGTTGTTTTTGGCAGCTCAACTACGGGTCCTGTAAACTGGCGAAGCTTGTCAATTTTAGGAAGAGTAGCAGTTTGGTCAGCGATTCATTTCCTCTAATTTTTGTTAAGAATAAACTACTTAGTGCACGGCACCAAGTTGTAGCTAGCGCATGCCATTTGCAGATAAGGGTTTCTTTCTCTTTTGTGTTAGGTAGAAGTTTTTTAATGTTTTTAGAAAAACAGATTTTTCAAATTGGCTTTAGATGCAACGATACAACGAATTACAAAAGAAATACGACTCAAAGAGATACAATTTATGTAGACGTACGTCTTTGGAGTCTGGTGTCATTGCAAGACGGTGGGAAAAGCAATAATTTTGACAAAAAAAAAAGAAGAAAACAAGGATTTCGATGTTTCACGTGAGAAAACAAACCGATGTCCAACCGAACTCGAAAACTATAAATTCGGGCAGATGTTTGAATCAGCCGAATGCAAATTTCCATACGCAGCCAGCAGTCGCAGCTGTGTAGTCCTCCTCTTCACTGTTGGCGGATCTCGGATCTCAGATCAAAAATATGACTCGTGTAAGGATACATGATAATTTTTCGATTGTAAAAATATGAACAACATGCCTTTGTTTCGTTTAGACGTATTGCGCGCCCTATACCATTGAACCGGAACGTGAACAAATGTTGGACCCCCCGTGGTCGTCAGAGACTTTTGTTTGCGAATCGTATACATACATATGTGTGCCGATAAATCGATATCAATTCCAGTATCATATCTTTCATGCTCGCGGTACAATGTCTAAGTAGAAATGGAACTTTTATTTGGGCAGCCAACAGTCCGATGGAGACGGTGAGGTGCTTCATGTTGGAGGAGCATCATCATCATCGGCAGCAACCCTGAGGATCGGACCAAGCATTGTATTTGCATTGGAAAGTCTGCAGATTCGGACTATGAGTGCACGAAACTTAACCATAGCCACAAACACCGGCGTCGTCGTCGTCATCATCGTCGTCGTCGTCGTCGTCTTTTGTCATAATTTTCATGTTGCGATTGCGATGTCTTCTTTGGATGACATTATTTGCCGACATAAATAACAACAGCATCTCTCGGATTTCATCTCTCGAATACGGTCCAGGTGGTGCGGGGGAGACCCATCGAGAGTCAGCTCTCCCTGTGTGGGGTCATTGCAGATGCCCGTGTGCCTATGTAGGTAGAGTATTGTCTCTCTTTTGGCTGTCCGCGCCGTGGGGAAACATTGGTTTTGATTTGAGTTATTAGTAGCGGCATCACATCATGATATAAAGGACTGTGTACACAAGTCATGTTCCGAAATGTTTTCGACTTTTTTTTTTGTTGCCGGAGTGATGATATGCCTTTTTTAATCGGTTTGGGACTCTGTCATATGTGCGGACATAGTGGAAGAATGAACGAGGTGGACCAGCCAATACGACACATGGTCGTACAAAATTTTTAAATGTTTTCGAATATGTCATCTCTGCATGTACCCATCCTCTTGTAGAAGCGGAAGGGATGCAGAACTGTTATTCAACGAAATTGTGTTTTTATGAGATGGCTGTTTTTGTTCGACCACCGTGAAACGTATTTGTATGGGAAACAAAGTTTCTACCAGTTTTTCCAGGTGCTAGACCAATTGCTCTTGTAAAGAGATTTCCCTTTAACTTTCATATTCGTATACATATACGATTATATCCTTTCATATTCGTATAGGTATCAGAAATAATTGAAAGAATTTCCGATGAATTAATTTGTAGATATGTGTATGTACATGTGTACATATTGTGCAAGAAAGTATAACCAGTGTTTTTGTGACTTGAACGGCTGAGAAATGAGTGTGCAACCAAGACTATCCTTCTTCTAAGGATTCTTCTAGGTTGTCGTAGAAGTGTCTCCAGAATATACCCTGGTGTTTCCTCCCGTAAAAACTGACAGACATTTTGTAGCTTTAGCTTTGTTTAAGAATTCTTCGCCATTGTACAAGTATGTAGGCATGTTAAGGAAGTCACATGCCAGCGCGTCACATTCTCTTAATCCTTTTTTGACATCAAAGGTCTCGATGAGATTGTTACTGAAATTTATGGGACAGCGATAATTCTCCATCGTTATTCTGCACAATCCGACGAGTTTGGCTCGGATGCCAAGACTAGACATGCCTCTGTATAGCTCGTCTCTATAAATGCTGTCACATGCTTTAAGGCCTCATCGATGAAAAGAAGGTGGGTATCAATTTGGACTTTTTGAGTTTTCTCCAGGATCTGCCAAAGTGTGAAGATTTGATCGATTGTGGATTTTTCTGGTCTGAAATTAAACTGGCAGAAACCAATTAGGTTATTGACAAAGGGTTTCAGACGTCCACACATACCTCTGTATCTGTTGGTGCAATTGAGGCGGTCATCTTTCTTGTGGATCGGGTAAACGATCCTGAAATTCCATTCGTCAGGCATACTCTCGTCCGACCAATTTTTATAGATGATTTGGTGTATGCCTGTAAGCGGTCAGGTCCAGCAGACTTGCTGGATTTAAGCTTGAATATTGCTATCCTCACTTCGATTTGGTCACGTGGACGGAAGTTTTGGGTATCATCGTCTAGATTGTATGGTGCATTCTGCCTGACAGCGCGATTCTGGTCTTCGTCGTTGTTATACAGTTTGCAGACGAAGTTTTTCCATATTCTCAGCACCGACTGCGACTCTACTACGAGGTTTCCTTCTTCATCTCTACAGGCTTCTGTTCGGGTCTTACTGGCTTGACACGTTCTTTTTATCTTTTGGTAAAACTTCCATACATTGTTCTCATTGTTCTTGGAGTAGAATCTCTCAATATCTACAACCGCGCGCTTCTCGTGCTCTTTTTTTTCTCCTATCTCTTCTGCTCGTAAAGCTTACTAGAAGCCCTCGTCCTTCTCTATAGCGCCGCTTTGTATGCTTCTTGTTTAGCTGCATTTGCTTGCCGGCATTCTTTGTCAAACCATGTGTTTCTTAATGGTGGTCGGGTAAAACACAGCACATCAGTTGCGGCACTCTGATGGTATCTTGGCATCGTTGCCACTGGTCTACGGTGCTTGATGCTGGCGGTCGTTGACAGATTTCAGGATATGCGTTCAGTGAAGACTCAGGCGATTTCTTGCGATTGCAGATTTTCGACGTTAAGTGCTTTCACAGTAATTCTTCTTTGCTGTGGCGTTTGGGATATCCGCATTCGTACCTTGACTGCAACAAGGTAGTGATCCAAGTCGAAGTTAGCTGCTCGGATGGTTCGGACATCCAGAATACTGGAGGCATGCCTTGCGTCGGTTACGTTGGTTGACCGTTTCAAGATAAGGAGACCACCATGTCCTCTGCCTACTCTGCATAATGACCTCCATTTCTCTTGTGAGGCGTTTTGATGCAGCTGTTCAAATCGCAGTAGAGTCAGTTTTCTAGGATTATCCTTCACTAGATTTGCATCAAAGCATCACTTAACTATATATGGTTGGAGATTAATAGCATGCATGTATTTGGTTCAATCCTTTTTGACTTTAAGAACAAAGTTTGTAGTAGATTTCAAAGACTCTACAATGGGTTGTGATGATATCAATATCGTAGCAGCTAAACTGACTTGTGGAATTCCTTCTCAGTTGGTCCTGGCGTTGCTTTTTATCAGCTATGCTACGAGGTAGAATAAATACTTGTGAATTGTACAATAAACTGCAGGTTTTCTAAAGAGAAGTGGTGTAATCGGATCGATTTTCTTGTGATCGCTTTGTTCCATATTCTTTTTCTGTATTTCTTATAGATCAAAAATGCTGTTTGCGATTGCTGAAAAATAACTTTATTATAAATTTCCAACGGATAGTACCTATGTGTATAGAACCAAGTTAATCCTCTCGTTCCTCCATGATATCGAGCCGTCCACCTATACATTAGAGTCTCGTAGTTTTGCACTATCGCAAACCAATCGCTGAAAGTCACTTAAGACCATCAATTATGAATCTTTACGAGGAATATCTCGACAACTTAGCTCTTCCTTCCATTATCCCTGGCCAGACTAATCGCTGATCTCAACCACCTGTGTAAAACCATTCCAATACGATATAGTATATCCCAATTCAATTTGAACCACATTAAGGACATTGTTAAGTGTATCTCTTTGGACGAGTTACATACCTGTATTTTCCAATCGTGTTGTGTTCTATGGCGGCGGTCAAACTAGAGACAGTCGTCGGAGATCTCCTGCGCAGATAAAAAATGTCCCCAAATATTTAGAGACACCTTAAAAAGGGTATAGAATAATTTCTTGACATATTACCCTGGCAATAGGTATGCTACCTGCTGGTTGATGGTGACTGAATGAAGTTGGTGGATTTTGGGATTTCAGAATGGAAATTGATACACTGTACGTACCTCTAGCGGAGTGATGAAAATGGGCAGGTAACCTATTCGCCAGATAATCATCCATTAGCTACTGTTTCGTTACGTAGGATAGATGCTTATCTCTTTGGTAAAAATCTTCATGGCTACAACGACGACAACGATGATGACGACGACAGCTATGATGGTGAGGACAACGAATCTCGTATCTTTGTGTGAACTATAAGTTTCATTAATGTTGTCCCGTTGTTTGAGCTCCGGCGGATTAGAGGTTTCAGATACGATGCTTGTCGTCTGAAACGACATGGATGTACATTTACCTACCCGGCATTAAATGGGCTTATCTGAGCAACATTTTTATAGATATTTTATTGATCGGTGAAAAAGACAAAAGGAATAGATATTTTTTTTATAATACGATGTCGGATGGAATGTTTTCTTTGCGGCTGTGTTCATTGAGGGAAAAAGAGCTGATATCACGATTAGGATTAATTTTTATGTCGGCATGGAAAATATAGGTACATGGGTGTCCCTTAGCTTACCGCTTAATATATACATACATACACTACATACATATGTACATATACATGCGTAGACGAAATAACACAACATCAGCAAATGGATTTTCAAATATGTATGTACATGCCAGTAGCTATACGCCTTGAATAATTTCCATTATGGGAATCCCAAGTCACTTCAAAATATATTACATATGTACATACTTAAAAGTACTAAGGCTAAAACCCCAACGATGGACTTCGGAACTTAACCTGTAGAAAAAGAGAAGCTGAAAACTTTTCATTTTGAAAAAAGGTGAAACTAATGTTTACACCGAAGACTGAAAAAGCATGGTACACCTCCCAAAAAGATTTTGGTCCATACATGCTTACTATAAAGGCAAACCAGTAGAGGCCACCTTATGATAATTTTGCATCATTGGCTTCTAAAGCTGCCGTGATACCGAGACAGGCAATTCTCTGGAGCTACTGAAGCTTCGTTACCTTTGTCCGTTCCATAACTTTCGGCCACCAAACGATGGCCGCGTATGTGATAACCATCATTCTATACATCCAATGTATCATTTTTGAATTTGGACCCGAAGTTCTGCCGTAAAGGTGTCTACCATGGTGACGCGCTTGATGGCAGACTTGATATGAAAATTCCAGCTAAGCCGTTTGTCAAGGATGACGCCAAGCACACACTATGTTCGGTGTTCTCCTCT
Organism: Xylota sylvarum; assembly: GCA_905220385.1. Taxonomy (NCBI): domain Eukaryota; kingdom Metazoa; phylum Arthropoda; class Insecta; order Diptera; family Syrphidae; genus Xylota; species Xylota sylvarum. Next base: position 42,827,010 of record LR999959.1, read on the forward strand.
CGGTCGTAACTTCTATCAGTAGGGCCACCAGGTCCATCAACATGATACACACTTAATATTTGTGCTGATTAAACAGGCGCCCCGCATTTTAAAATTAACTTACTTGCCTTATTCCGTAGACCCTTAATTTGTCCGTAGATAACCCAAGGTTCTTGGATAAGACCAAGGAGTATGTTATCATCAACGAACCGCTTGCTATGGGTAGCGGACGCGCCCTTAGCGTGATGCAGGTTCTCCTGTAACACCCTGATGGTGCTCATTAATCCACTTTGGAGGATCTAGCTTGTCGGGCCCTATGGCAAGCAGTCGGATTAGAACGACCCAATGGTCCGTTCTTAACCGAATCGGCTTTCTTCCGATAAACGTACACAGTGGCACTTGTCGAATTGGATGAACCGGCCATATTACCGGTCGTACGAGGGATGGAGTTCGTACCACCTTTACGGTAGTGATCCACGGATCTAGCTACTGTCTTTTTAGGGACCAGCATGCCCAGTAACGCCGCTGATTAAATGAGATGTTCGTGGCACCTGCTTGCCAGAAATAGTACCGGAACCGATGAGATCAACATACCCAATGGCGATGGTGGTCGAAAAGGCTAGTCGTGTAGCCTGTTTAGCGGAGAGTTCCGGAACCGACGAGATTAAAATGCGCACTGGCGTTGTTAGCCGAAGAAGCGTCAAATCCTCCATCCTAGGTTGTGCTCTTGCGCATAAGATCAACTAAATGTGAAAGCCGGCAGATAATTCCCACCAAGAGTTCAATGCAACTCTGTATTTGATTTAAATTATCATTCAAAGGTGCATCATTGCCGGCAAAAGCTTGTTGCCTTTGTCAATACTTTAGCTCCTGCATAGCGGTGGGGTTTGACTTCCTCTATATCAGAGGTACCATGGACAGACGCTGAAATCTTGTTGGTGCCCCTAAGGACACCAAACCTGGTCAAAGCGGTAGCTAATTTTACCTTACTGGTGTTGAGCCATTTCATGAACGCGTCCTCCATCGCCAACATGAGGTGGAGGAGAGCACTGTCCTTCCTGCTCTGTATAACTTTTCATGAATTAGCTTGCAAGTCGCAATTCTGTGAATTCTAGAATCTTCGCTGAGAAGAGCTCCAGACTCTGTAGAAAGAACTCACGGACGATGTGTGACTTTGGGAAAGAACCCTCTTTTACCAGCGTCATGCTCAATTCACTCCTAGCTCTGATCCTCTCAAAGTTCGAGCACATCCACCCAGGAGTAGCACTAAGCAGACAAAAACTAAACATCTCGATTTGAGTTGCGAGCCCGAAAAATGCGGCTACACGCCGCTATTGCTTATCTCAATCGAAATGCTCATCTCTTAACAGCCTCTTGAAAAGTGTCATCTGCTCAGTTCAGACGGGTTGACAAATCGGTCAGGACAACACCTAATCTGACAGCACTAGCCACTTGGCTAAAACTGGGGACATCACGTGCAGGTCCCGCCATGACCTTCTTGGCAGCCGATACTGGTGGGGTCTGATCCTCAGATCTAACACGCTTGGCGGGCGCTGATGAGAGGGCGGAAGGGGCAAAAGGGCGGTTGTGACAAAAGCGAGAGGGCTCTATTTTTTTTTTTTTTGCAGATGCGTATTTCTTTCCACCGAGTTCGATTTCATGAATCCACATTGTTGTTGCTGGATCTGTAGTCCATCTAAAATCTATCAAAATGACGCTACAGGCTTCACCAAGTGTGTGATTGTCAGAATCAAAAGCGGCTGAGTCCACGTCCTCGTTTCTGACACCATCGGAACATTGGGAGAGTTTTGCTGTTCGACACCAGACAGAAAAATTGAGGCCAGTATGGAGTTGGCCGTCGAGAGCTCAGCAGCGTCTCGGGATACAACGGATTGCTCAACAGCAGAGCCCGAGGATGTGGTTTGAGATCCATCGATTGCATTGTTTTTATTATTTTTTTAAATTTTGGATCCATGAGTCTCCAAGACGGGAGATCGCCCATGACAGACCCCTGTATGACATAGGAAGGCTGGTTTGAAACCAAAGGTTGCCAGGTATTCGGACTTCGCATACTAGCGACTAAGCACCCTCTTAGCCATGCATCCATCGGCGTAAGCTGTTACACCTTGGATTAGGGATTTGATAATGGGGGTTTCTCCTTTTCTCACGTTGTTCACTTTAGCCGGTTTTGATGCTGTTTCTGCAACTGGCCATTCAGGAAGACCTGAGAGGCACAAACCCAGTTGTCGAGGTGACAGCTAAAGCATAAGAGTCGTTGGCCGGCGGCCGATGCGAGAAAGCAGTGTAGCGTGTAGTGTAGTTTACCTGTAGTGATCGTTCAGTGACTTTGCCCTATAAGTAAGTACCTATAGCAGTAGTTTTTAGATAACGTTAACGATAACGTTTTAGACCTTGTCGAGCAGAGTAGTATAGTTTTGAAGGTATACAATGACTCTAAAAAATATTATTTTGTCATTAGGCTAGCTTCTTTTAAGACGCATCAATGGAATCCTGGAATCCACTTACAACAACTAAAGGATCATAATGGCAGGCAAGTTTTCATCTCATTTAGCAACTATGACACAGGAATTGATAGTATTTAGGGTTAGGTTAGTTATCGGCTGTCAAAAACATTTTCAATGGAACTTCACTGCGGATCTAGATGGCTTGGAATATGTGTATGTACATATTGACAACTAATTTGTGTACACCATTAAGCCAATATCATATTCTATTTATTGTGGTATTAAAAATCTTTTGAATGGAAATAAAAAATTAAAGCGAAACCTTGTATTTAAATTTAAAGAAAACCTTTAGAAAACCTCTTTTCCTTTTTTAAAAATACTGTGAAAATTTAAATCGTATTGGCATGCCTACATATACATACATATATACACACATAGATGCAAAACCGCTGATTGTTAATCCTTATGTTGAAATGCGTAAATTTTTTGTTCGCACTTGTTCCAAACGCGCATCAGGAAAACCACAAAAAGTCCACAGCCATAATCGGCATGCTGCAAACAAAGCGTGGATGTTTTCAAATGTTTTCCTTTTTCATGCGGAATAGTGATTAAAAATTCCACCCAAAACCACACAACACTGAGTCCAGCTGGTCAGTCCTACAAAAACAAACCGATATCCACCGGCCGATACGCAACAAACTGCAATCCATTGAATGTAGCCATGCATGTACCTGATTTTGGGAAACTTCCGCATGTGGCTGCGAGATGATTTGCTAAATCGCCAACACGTGTTTTAGATTAAACTGCCATCATTAATGCGTGTGGGTCCTTTGTTAATGAAGTCCTTTGCGGGCAGGCCCAGGAATGGTGCGCCCATCGAAAACATTTCCATCAGTGCTATTACTACATATACGACCGACTCTGGATAAAGTCATCAGATGAATTTAACTATGTAATGAAGACTGGATGTCCCACATGCAACGCACAGGCGGAAGGAAAGGTGTCATAAGGACCTCTCTATGAACAGATGTAGGAGGCTAAATATCCGACAGTCAACACACACAGGAAAGGTGTCCTAAAGACCTCTGTAAACAGATTTAGTAATGAGTTGTAAAAACATAAAATAAATATGTTTACCGACAGCAAGAAATAATCATCTTAGTCGCATAGAAATGCGAATGAGTTGCATGGGAATCCCATGCATGTGCCAGGGCCAACATTCGGATTATGGTTTCGCCTTCGAAATCCAATTCGTGTGTTTGTAAACTTGATGTTTGAGATCATTTGTCCGGCAGATAATTAATTCATTTAACTTCTAACCCAAAGCCGTGTGTGTTTGCCAGGACGCACAGACTCTCTGTCGTCGTTTCATGTGCGAGGGATGTAATAGGGATCCAGTATGTTTCTGTGGGAAATCCTTTGATGCTGAATGTTCACCTACTGTCTCGTTGTGCAGATTACTTTGACCTGAATGAGTGATGTTTTGTGTCTCTCGGTCTTGTCGGCTTTAGAGGGTTCCTTGTGCCTATGGAATTTATGAAGCGACTTCGTGACGGTTCGACTTCCTGTCGGATAATCTGAGTTTTAATTTGAATGATTACACTATGGGCATGCATTATAGGGGCTTATATCGTTGATCGCATATTCCCAAGGACAACAAGGAAGTTTGTGTCAATATAATTATTATTATCGTGATAAGAGAAAGGAAAGAAGAACCACAAGCTCGTGGTGGACAGATTATTGCTTGTTAGGATTGTGATTGCATGTGATACTGAATGATTATTGGATTCCATGATTTCTTTTAAATGTACTACTAGTATGTACAATCATTTCACTGCCTTTGCGTGATATTTTAAAATGGATTATATACTTCTCTTACCTTATGTATCTACCATTTATTTATTATTATTTGATTCTTTGTACTTACTACTTGCAGAAAATCGACTGCATACATGCGTATTCTAAGTTATACTAAGAAGCTGCTAATGACTAGAGTAAGTAATGTACAAAATCCCTGATTTTTTTTTACTAAGCGAGAGCAAACGGCTCATGCTCTTAAGTCTACAAGTCTTTAATATACTCCTAGTAACACCAGAGGTTCCTCGAGTCTCTCGTACGGAACAAACTGCATGTAAAACATACAGAAAAGCTACAATCCGTCTGGAACGGATCGTATGATACCCTATCCTCCTCTCTATAAAGTGCGCGTGACCAAATTGCATTTTGTACTCAAATATGGCTATAACCTCGAACGTTTGAGGATGTTACATGTAAAATTTTATCAAAATCGGTTTTTTGATGAAAACGCCCCCAAAAAGTGGGCGTGACCAAAACTGTTCTATGGGTGAATTGTAGGGAATCTGTATACCTAAATATTTGGTCTTAACAAAATTTTTCGGTTTCATATAATTTAGTGAAGTTATAAAAAAGTAGGCGTGGCAGTGGGCGGATGTAAAAAAATTTACACTTGTACAGTATCTTTTTCTTGGAAGCCCAGATATGAAATTTCAGCGTCCTAGTTAATAATTGAAGGCCCAAAACTCGGTTTTGTGATGAAAACGCCCCCAAAAAGTGGGCGTGGCCAAAACTTTTGTATGGGTGGATTGTAGGGAATCTGAATGCCTAAATATTTGGTCTTAACAAAATTTTTCGGTTTCATATAATTTAGTGAAGTTATGAAAAAGTGGGCGTGGCAGTGGGCGGATTTCAAAAATTTTTACACTTGTACTGTATCTTTTTCTCAGAAGCCCAGATATGAAATTTCATCGTCCTAGCTCAAAATTTAAGGCCCAAAAAGCGGTGACATACGGACGGACGGACGGACGGACGGACGGACTGACGGACGGACGGTCATCGCTCAATCGATTTCGCTATTGATGCTGATCACGAATATATATACTTTATAGGGTCTATCTCGATTATTTCTCTATGTTACAAACTATGTGTCAAACTTAATATACCCTTAGGATAGGGTATAAACATATAATATATCGCCTCTCCGACATGTCCACACAAAACTAAGATCTATCAAACAGCTTGGCATGAAGTGTACCCTATGCTATAGGAGAAATTAGTTCTTGTGGAAATAGAATTGATAGCAGAACCAACGTGGCAAAAATACATACTAATTCGGAGTTACAGAATTCTATACCGATTATTGCGGCTTCTGGTTCAATACTGTACGCTTCCACTTGTGGGAATACTTTTTTGACTTCAAAAGTCTCGATGAGGTTTTCCCGACTTTGTCTTGAACATCTACTTCGAGTACTAACCTTGCCGCTGTGGATATGATCAGTACGACCTTATTATTCCAGGGTTTGATTGCAGTAGGGTCACCTATGCTGTAAGTTCTCTGGAGGAGGGTCCAAGCTAAAGAGTAGTCAACCTGATGCCATTGGTGGTGTGAACGTATAGCAAAACGTGTTCCAGGATGCAAGACTCATCATGTTGCATGGTGCAGCAGCGATGCTAGTGTTCTCGGTGATTGTCTATTTGATTACTTAATGGATACTAACCTTGTTATTAGATAAGGGATCAAATCCCACATTTATTACTAATAATAGGCAGGTACTCATTGAATCACCTTTGTAACGAATTTCCCTAAGATTAGCGTCAAGAACTGCCTGGTATCTTGAGATGTGTCGTTCTCAGACCACCGCTACATACAGTTTTGTATTGACTTTAGTACTCCCCCAATATTTGTTTTTAGGAACCCAAGGAGAACGAATTTGGATATTTATAATACGAAATTGAAAAGTCATCTCAACAGTCACCATTCTACCGTATTCACCATCTAATTTAGAATCATTGAGAAATATTTTGAGAACAACGATTTCACGATGGTGTGCTTCCTTGATATTGAAGGAGTTTTCAACAATGTGAAAGCAAAAGCTATATTTTCTTGACTTAAAGCTTGACAACTATCTTTGCTATTGGATGGAGCAAATATTTAAAAGTAGGCTTATCCAGAAGGACGGTGTACAGGGGGTACCCCCGGGGCGGAGTATTATTACCACTATTGTGGCTGATGGGTAGAGAATGAGATAGTCCTAATCTTAGGTAAAGAAGGATTCAATGTCACAGCCTTCGCGGACGACATACATTGCTATAGCGATATCAGAGAAGTTCCTTTTCACCGTAAAATACCTGATGGAGTCTGCTCTAAATAAACTTATCAAAGTGAACGGGTAGTGCCAGTTTCGTAGTTAATCAATGCAATATTGAACTAGAATTCTTCACAAGAAGGTATAAAATACCATATATAACTTCTCCAAGGGTATTGAATAGCTATTTGCAGATCACGCCAAATATTTGGGGGTTATTCTCGATAAAAAAAACTCAGTTGGAAGCTGAATATTCAACACCGTACAAGGAAGGCCCAGTCGTCAGATCCATGCTTATGTACAAAATATTAGTTTGGTGGACAGCACTAGACAAGAAGAACAACATTGCAATACTTGAGAAATCTCAAAGGTTATCCTGTGTCTGTATAACGGGCGCCTTTAGAACCATTCCTACAACTGCACTAGAAACTATGCTCCATCTATTTCCTGTTGATATCTTTGTAAAGCTGATGACAAACGGATCTGTGAAGAAGATTTACACAGAGGGATTCAAGACAGCGTGTGGAATAGAGGCTGGAGTTTACTCCAGTGCACTGGATATTTGTAGCAAAACTCTACTGTCGGACCATTGTAGTATATTTCTAGCAAAAGTCACAGCAGTCCGTGAAACCAAGACCTGACTTTCGATTAATTCGATAGAGTGCAGCACTATTGTTGTCTACATAGATAGTCAAGCTGCTATAAATGCCTTGGAATCGTCAATAACTCGATCCAAGTTGTAAAGTTCGTGGGATCCAACCACAGCGGTCGAGCTAGCTAAGGTGGGTTCAGACCGAAACCTCCCTAACAAGAGGGGGAACCGTCAGCACCTATTAAATGGATAAAATTCCAATTAGATACCGCAGCTATTAGAATGGAAAACAGTAGGTGGAACAATATTAGTACATGTCTCCCTTCTAAAGAAATCTGGTCAGAGGTGGATTTTAGAAAACTAGCAAACATATTTCCGTCAATAGGATAATGCTGAGAAAGATAGTTGGCGCCCTCTCGGGGCACTGTCTGGTAGGCAGACATGCCACAAAGCTTGGTGTTCCCTTCACCGATTTCTGTAGAAGCTGTAGAGACGAGGAAGAGGGGTAAACCATGACACATCTTCTTGTCCCCTTGTCCTGTTCTATCGGGCTTGAGAAGGAAAGTCCTAGACGAGTACTTCTAGCTAGACTAGACTTGGGCAAGATAAAAAGCTTTGTCAACGGGTCACACTCTCTAAACGACAAACCATACTTATTCGGCTTGGGTTTACACCGAAACTAGTTGCCATGCCTCCTGTTCCATTGGGAAGACTATGGTCTCCGGTGTTTTTCCATAGTGGTATCACACCTTTTTTTGGTCTAAGTGTGTTCCTGCTGACCGGAGACAACTACCCAACCCAACCCTTGTCTATTAAATAGCTTGCCAATCAGGCCATCAGCTCCAGCAGTTTTATTGGTTCTCAATTTCGGTTATCTCTATCTTAACCTCATCCAGGTTGGGTAGACGGAATTATTATTTATCGTTGTCCAGATTAAATGGTTCATTCTGCTTGACAGCGGAGTTTCGTTCATCGGTGCCATTATACAGACCTTATAAAAATAACCTTTACATATCCTTACCATTCGTCAGTCGGACGATTCTAATGCTCCTTCTGTTTCCTTTTGAGAAGCCGGATTTCATCCCTCTCTTCGGCTCTTGAGTAGCTCTGGTCCTTCTACGAAGCGCCACTTTGTATGCCTCTTGAATTTCTACATTTGCGGGTTTGGTTGTGGTGATCGAGAGAAACCCAGCACATCAGAGGTGTCATACCTAATAGTTTTTTGAAAGTGTTCCTCAGTACTTGATACTGAAATAGCGCCGTTTCGGATTGACTCAAAAAGAGTAACTTGGACAGAGGAGCTGATAAAAAATTAATTTATTTGGTTGGGTAGAAGATATCACTAAAATTCTCCGGTAGTTGGAAAAAAACGTCCTTCTTTAGAATCCACCTGAATACATTACTAGTACTTGTACTTACTTTAATTTCACCAGTACCAGTCTTATAAACGGCATCCACTGAAAGGGAACCTAACCCGTGCAGAAAATCTGACCGAGATATCGCAAATTTTCACCCCCGCCGATTGCGAGCACATTGCGGAGATTCCGTCTTGCGTCTGAAGTGTGGAATTGAATGATTTTCGTCCGATAACACTCAACCCCATATAGCAGGTCTTTTGTAGAGCATCAACTTTGGCCTTCACTTCAAAAGATTTGAGCCTAGTTGTTTTATCAAACTGAGCTAGGTATGTATGTAGTTGAACTCTCTTATAGTGACCAATAGGCCGATAATGACGTTTTGTCCTTGAGATGTACTTACATATATTTGCGTGTCGGCAGCATGTATTTGGTTTCATCCTCGATGACTTCTATTGCAGATACTTTTCCTTTTCTGCTACTACTTAACACCGTTGTAGTCTTATGAAGATTTGTATTATCTCTTCAAATAAATAGCCGCCTAGCAACTAACAACTATACTATATGTACATGTAGCAATATCGTCGGCAAATCCTACGATTCTACTTTTATGACTGTTTCGACTACTCCGACGGCACTCCATGTAATGGACATATAGGAAAGTGATCAACGAAACCTTTGAGCAAACCAATTTGTCCTAGATCATCGGTTGGAGTATGCTTTACTTACAAACCATACCAACCTAGCTATGCATACGAGTACATGCTTATGTATTTACATACTCAATCTAATCAAAATTAATTTAGAAAAATCCAGACTATTGTACCTACTGCCTATGATGGCATACTCTGTTGGCGTTTGTTCACTTAACAATATGAAATATTTTTATTACTATTTCCTATCCTGAAAAACTATACACACATATTTTCCAATAGAAACAAGGACAAAAGAAAAAAATAACCCAGCTATACATTTGTCATCCACCGGACCGCCCGCCGACTTTGTATGGCAAACTGTGCTCTCCTTACAAACAACAACATCCTGAATACCCGAATGCGATTTCAGGCTCTCAATATCCTTTCAAAATACTGTTTGCCCTTTTTTGCCACTCTCCTAACGTTCATCATTTATCACACATTGTTCACTTCTGATATAGATTCAATCTTCTATGTTGTATCCTATTTTCCATCTGTGTGTTCCAATCATAGTATCACAACACAATAAACGAGCTCGAGATAGAGAGAGAGAGAGTCCAACGCTAATGTCTTCATAAAATAAAACTGTGGCTGTGGCTGCGGCTGCTGATGTCCTTCTGCACGAGAACAATGCAGTACCATGCAGGGGGAAAGCAACGCACTATAACTACCATCAAATAAGGCCCATGTTTATTTTTCGGGTGCAGCAGACAATCGACAATTTGGTTGTGTGAATGTCCTTGCTAAAATGCTACGGAAATTGAATTGTTTGATGCGCTCTTTAACTGGAATTAGAGTCTAATGGGCAATTGCCTGTGTCATTTTATGGTCAGATGCGGGGAACCGATGGATGTCCTACTGATTCTCGAACGACCGAGATTTCTATGGAACTGAATATATCTATACATCTACGCTAACAAGGTGTTTGTTGACTTTGCCGGCCAATGTGTGTGGCTTCTCAATTAAACATAAATTGTTGTCCTTAGTGTCAATGATGATGATGGCTTCATTAAGGCGATTATGTTGTCGCCCCCAGCAAACAGCTTCGACATATGTGGGTCAACATAAATGGTCATTTATCTTATGGACTTTACTCTGATCCAGGCGTACCGTTGGCTTTACGATATGGCTATGAATTTTACAGAATCCCACTTGAGACGCAAAATATGACTGGATATACCAAGGACAGTAGAAAAAGAAGACGATTATGACACACACTATAAAAAAAAAAGGACGAAATGAATGAATATGAATGGAATGCGTAGATGGGGCCGCTATTAGGACTATCACTGTTGTGCCATGTGGAATTGACACGGAGGCGAATAAAAAATGGATTTCTTAGGGATAACGATTTGACATCCTTTCGAAGGGTGAAATGAATGACGTGGCTTTTAATATTTTTCCGACGAAATTTCTAAATTTCATCCCTTGCTTATTCCATTTTGTTTTTTTCCTGTATTTCCTTTCACTTTGCGTGTTCATTTTGACCGTAAAAGCTCCCAAGGGTCGATTTAAAGCTGGTTCATAAAGGTGGAAAGAAATACGATTATGGCCAGGAGCGAGAAATCTCCGCAATATCGATGAATACGAAATTTGACAGCCAAGAGGATTTATATCGTGCCCTTGGAGCAATTGCCTATAAGTTGGCAGTTTGCCAGAAAGCGAGTTTGTCAAAAATAAATGGCAAGGCTTGTTTGACTTCCTGCGTGAAAGTGAAGTTTTAAAAGTGAAAAGGGTTCAATCTCAGGAGAAGTGCGAGTGCCTTCGAATGTTGGTAATCCATTTTTAATAATTGTCGTTCTAGCTGCTCCTGGGAGTACCTAAGGTTTTCGATTTCATATGATTGAAGAATCGTGTGCGTTAACCATCGATTTGTGTTAAAGTCCTGAGAGACGATGATAATGGTTTGGCTATACCCGACCGCAGGGAATGCATTACTTTTGATGTATAGTTCGTACATCAAGAATTTCTGTATTATTATGGATTGCGATATGCCACATCATCACGGAACGGGTTAGGTTGACTATGCCTACATTGTATACAGCATTGCTCTTGTTCCACTTGTATTGCATGAAGGATGAAATTTTAGTAAAATCATTTTAGAACAGTCGAAATAAATGAGGCTAATGTTTTCATGAAAAGTCACCATCATTTAATAAAGGATAAATGTAAACAATTATGAAAAACTGGTCGCAAAGGTGCGAGACGTAAGATAGACGCCCTGCTTCCCCTTCTTAGGATGCCATCATTTCAGTAAAATGCTTGCTAAACTTTTTAGAAAAGAATACAAAGTCATGAGGATGGTTTTAGTATGTATGTGGATGTACCCGTATCAATTTTTGGTAAAACAAGCAACTTTGTGATTATTTCTCAAGTTGACGACACGTTTACAAGGAGTTACTCGCATTATTTTTAACACTTGGTTCTTGCTCTGGACACTGAGTACATTGGAGGACAAATGTACATAAAAAAAAAATCAAAGCGATTATTTTCGCCAGAGAGTCTTACTACAAACATGCCGCAAGGAGTGGAGCGAAAGAATATCCAGTAACAGAAGGGGCACCACAAGGATCAGTTCTAAGACCAATGCTGTTTAACATAATGTACATCCTCCGGCTAGAAAAACCAAATGAAAAAAAGGTCGTGGATGACTTTGCCTTAATTGTAACTGCAAAATAACTCGAAGAGATTGTACAAGGAGGCTCCGTTGTTTAGTGGTTAGAAGGTCTAAATATTGAGTGGAAATTTGAGATTCGTTTCGCAGATAATACTAAACCTTATTATTTCATGGTTTTACCTCTCAACAGCGTCTAACAAGCATCTGAGATTATAAGTTTCATGAAAATGCTCCCTAAACAACAATAGCCCTTTGGATACTGTAGGGCCCTTCCTTTCGTATGAAGAATTTACATAACACGCACAACACAAATGATTGCGAGAAAGTAGGGTCCCATACGGATCTGTCGTGCCTAACATTTGTATATTCTTTTTTTCGTTGAAAATAAGTAATGAAAACTTATTGATTGTTAGACTAAGCCTTGCGTTAGGAAGGTATAAAACGCCAGTCGGGTGGACACGAGAAAGACACCCATCAGATGCCTGGATCTTGTAATTGATTCGAGACTCTTATTAAGAAAGTGGATGTAAATAATAAAGCTTCACCTCGAGTTACTGCCTCACTTTCCCGACTTATATCAAAAGTTGAAAGGCTCAGATAGAATCGGAGACGTGTGCTTGTAAGAGTCGTCATATCAGCGGTGTTTTATGGACTGCTAAGTGGGCTGAATTTGTGAAGTTGAAATCATGAAGCAGAAAGTTACGGCCATAAATGGATTATTAGAGTGTGAAGTACTTACCGTACAACTTCGGATGAGATGAAATTAGTTAATATTTAGGCATAAGAACTGCAAGTGCGACAACATAAAGCAATATGGGGCAAGGATATGCCACCAACAGATGAAACCATTGGTTTAAGAGAATGGCAACAATGCTGAAATCTTTCATATAAAGCACGATGGACTTACACTCTTATTCCAGATATAGACCTAGATAAACCAGAGACATGGTGAAGTAAGATTCTATGATATACATATAAGTAGATGTATAGAGACATGGTTGTTTCCGCCCACCCCTGCATCACTTTAAGCATAATTACTGCGGCTTCTATTTATTTTGTAAGGACAATCCCGAAGACATTAAGTATGTTTTCTTCATTGCCCACACTTTGAGGCACAAAGGATTAACCTCGCAATGAAAATTGAAGCCTCACCATCTTCAGAAATATACTTACATAGCTTGTCACATGCTAGAATCACAGGATGTGGTGACCTGTGATTAAGCAAAGCTATGGTGACTTATATATTGGTAAAGAGCGTCGTGCACACATAATGTGCAATCTTTTGTGGAATAAGGTTCCATTCTTTGTGACGTGTTTTGTTACTTCCCTACTGACCTTTTGACTTTAATATATAGACTCTCAATACAACGAACAAAGCGGACAAAGATTGTTCACACACGGTGAGATGTTTGCAATTACAATCTGGTAAAAGGGTGTCTCTAAGTACACGTTCGTCACAACCGTCGAGGAAGAATTTAGGTCTCTGAGAATGAATTGGAGAGAATTCAAACTCGTTGCAGAAGTTTTCATCCTAGTTACACACAGGAGGTGACAGGGTTAATGCAAGTGAATGTATGATTGTTACGCTTAATATTTCAAAGGTATTTGGCAGAGTTATAGTATCTTTAGCTTCTCATATTCGTTCGCAGACTCACTTTCCTGCTCGTCAGCTGTGGAACTGGAGCGGCAGCGTTTGTTGAGCTCATTAAATTCCGATCTCGACATCGTAATTGAATGTCTCCAAAACCCAATGCTATCTTCTGTCGATTAAACTTAATCTAACCCCTTTGCCATTATCAAACCAAACATATACCGGATTTCGGCAAGGAAATACGCTTTCATGTGATTTCTTCAATCTTAACACGAAAGGCACTATCTTTAACGAATCAGTCCAGCTACTAGGATACGCAGACATGATCGATATCGTCGTTCGCTCCGATCGGTCGAGGCTTTTATGGTTCTTGAAGGACAGGCGAAACGAGTTGGCCTTGAAGTGAATGAGGACAAAACCAAATACATGTTGTCAACAAACAAAAAAGCATCTGTCCAGGACAAATCGTCACTGTTGGCAACAGTAACTTCGAAGTGGTTAAGGAGTTTACCTACCACGGAGTTAATATCAACTCCACGAATGACACCTTAGTGGAGATTCAACGAAGACTTAACCTAGGTAACCGCTGCTACTTCAGTTTGGCGAAACAAATGGGTTCAAAACTCGTAACTCGGAAGACGAAATGCATGCTCTACATAACATTAATCCTCCCAGTTCTGCTGTATGGAACCGAGTGCTGGGCAATAAGCAGGAAAGCCGAGCAGATATTGAACACTGTCGAGAGAAAAATTGTTCGAATATTTGGTCCCGTATGCGGGGAGGACAAATGGAGGAAAAGATACAACCGCGAACTCTATGAGCTGATCGCTTTGGATTTAGCGCCATAGAAGAAGCAACGGGAAGAACAAAAACAATACTTGGTGCAAGTACGTACATGCGGCAATAGATATTAATCATGTCTGTCCACTAAAATCATATACATATGTATATTTATACTTATGTAAACAACTCTGCATACTTATCGCACATGCACTCTGTGTTCTGTGTTACATCCATAGATAATAAGCACTTTTCCCTTTCAACAACTTCCAAATTATGAATATCTTTAATATTTATCAATTGCATCTATCATCGACTTGGTGTAGATTTGAGTATCTGTAGCTTGTTTATGCTTCGGCGAGATCAAAGAAACCCGAGGCAATTCAACCAATATCGTTATGACAGTGTCACGTTTTTCTTGTCGCACTGTCCCCATTATTCAGATTTTATCAGCCTCCCATTAGAACGTTCTCAAGTGAATCTTATCCTCAAATATATGTTGCTATGTATGTATGTACGCACTAAAAGATAGATTCACATACATACATACTTACATATATAATGTACATATGTAAATGGCACGTGGAACATCCTTTCTCTTTTTTTTGCAAAACTGGGTGGACTATAATTTGTCAGTGAGTTTACAGATGTCACAAGCCATGTACACATGTACATATATAAGTAAATATTTCTCAAATTTAACCAAAATACTGCGGTCGATAAGTTTTCCGAAAAGCCACATGAGGAGTCATAGTGGTCACATACAATTGTAGCCTGGTTAACTGCCACATTGGTTTTAGTTGTCGCTTGCGTGATTTTCAAAAAATAGTAGCCTGCTGGTTCTCCATTCTGTAGCAATCGGTCTCACTCGGTCATTGTCTCTCTGGTAAATTAAACCATCCTCGGACAATGACAATAAGTCATCCTGCACCTCGGCAAATGCGTTCGCATCCTACACCCATATTGTGCGCATAGGCTCACATGCCATGATTAGCAGGCCAGTAATGTCTGTGTTGCACATCGGGTGGCCGACATGCACTTCCTGGTGTGTCGCTCAGGAGGGAGTCGCTGTGACACTCTGGAAATGTGTCCACATTAGCAAAGAATCGAAATTTGTTACAAAGGCGAATGTGTCAGGACATGGGTACGGATACTTTCTCCAGGGAATTCCACACACTCGAGCACACACAGAAAGTGTACAATGTTCTCGATGATGTGTACACGGACTGGAGACCACCGTGAAATTGGTATTCGTGTGTATTCAGTCTGTGGTCCGTAGTTTCAATATTTGTTTGTATTTATTTATTCTTGTCTGCTTTTCTTTCCATTTTTTGATTCATTTATTTGGATTTGGACATTGTCTTCATTATTTGGCTGCCATTCATTCCGATGGTCATGGCAACTCATATCGGGGAAATAGAAACATCATCTTCCCCAAGGGGAATTTGATGATGATGATGAAGAAGAAGAGCCCATCCCATGTGTCTTGTGTATTCGTAGGTAGCCAACACGGTGTGACGCTTAATGATGCAGAGAGGCCTGTTACGTACGTTAGAAGATGTGTTACTTCTTGTCCAAAGGATATCCGAGTGTCGTATCATTTATTTTGATAAAACCCTAATGAATTTCGTATTTTCCTTTCTTCTTGATGACACTCATCCGGGATCATTTGACGAGGACGGGTGTTATGAAAGAGGAATACCAACAAAAAAGAAAGTAATTACTGTGCACGAAATTCATTAGTAGCGTAGATATGACAAATAATGTGAACTCAATTTATGTGATAATCGAGAGATGGAGGACAAAAGAACAACATACAAAGGAAAGTGCAGACATGAGTACATATGTATGTATGTATGTACATACATATGTATGTATACTTAATAATAATAGGACCGGGGTGGACTTAAATATGTACAGATGTATCCGTAAATGCCTTGAAAAGCAAATTTTGGAGGTAGCAAGCCCGTGGGCTCAAGCGAAATGTACTTACAAAGTGATCTTCAAATCACAAACGGAAAATTTCGATAAAACAACTTCGATGACCTTTGGCCAATATAAAGTCCGCTTATATTCGCAAAAATTAAAAAAAAAATCTAAGGAAAAACTTGTATCCTTGTGCAGAAGATGTCGGACAAAATACGCCAAGTGTCCTTGAACCGAAGATTCAATCACGAGCATGGTTGCGACTTGAAAAAAATCTTTGCGACCATTATTAAAAAAAAAGTTACCAAATAAAGTAAAAAAATTACCAAATCATTCTAAATGCGAAAACGTTGATAAAGCACTAATTTACTTTAACCCTATCCTTAATTTTGAGTTTTTTCTGGTTTGCGAGCTTAATATAAATAAAGAGATAAGTGGGTTGATGAAGAAGATACTTCTCCTTCTTCACACTCAGGTCTATGTAGACCCATTGTGATGCTCATTGAGGTTTACTCCAGTGGTCTTAGTCTGGGGTACATTCTTCCTACACTTTAGGGTCCCTGTTAAGTGCTTTTAACCAGACTGATGTCCTCGCAAATCTGAAAAGATCAGAGAGAGAAGTATCAAATAGTTCTTTAATGTCTTGAAAGTAGTAACTTACTAGAGTTCTATTCCTCACATAACATAGGTTTGGAAATGAAATAGGGAGTATCCTCATGGGCCTCTTCAGAACCGCAACCTCTGCAGAGGTCGTTCAGTTTAAATTTCTGCGTTATTTCATAAGAGAACAATGTTTTGCCAAAACAACCTGGTGCTCCATCTAATAGCATAAATTCAAACTAACCACAATATCAAATTTTATCGAATTTGTTAGAACTGATTTCGAGAAAAGCGATTTTTATTGAAATAGGCTCAAGTTATGGCCCTAGTACCTTTAATTTTGATGTAAGAATGACCCACAGACCCCAGATATGAGATTTGAAGCAAATCCGTCCAACCCTTTGGGGTAAAATTGAAGTCGCAAACAGACTGAATTGGCAGACCCACTTTTTTAATTTCTTGATCATAGTAATGTCAAGTTTTACATTCTTCAAGTAAAGTAAGCATTGAGTAATTTTTCAAATAGAAAATACATACATAGATGAGTGATGCAGTGCATTCACTCAAATATGTTTAGGCATCATTTACATGAGGCTATTCAGTTCGTATTCATCATACATTCAATCAATTAGGCTTAATTCAAAATAATAAAATTCACTCAATTATTGACCGACGCTCTTTAATCTGGTCTTGTTCAAAAAAGTTACCAAATCGAGATATAAATTACTAAATTACCAAAAATTACGAAGCCCAAATTACTAATACCAAAATAATTTTGTAAAAAGTTACCAAAGTGGCAACCGTGATCAGGAGCTACACAGCGTAACTGTTGGATAAGAGACGATTTTTCAATTGACAGATAAACAGCCTGACCAATGCTGCCAGGTTGTGGGAAATTTACCTTTTTGAGCGAATATTAAGCTAGAAGGGGAAAATGGAAATTTTTTCGTCTTCCGAAACAAGGAATTTGAAAACTTAACTTTAATTTTCTTGTTCAACTTTAGCAAAAATATATTTTAAATAAAACCATTTTTTGAATTTATTTATGATGATTTAATTAACATCTGTTCGTTAGTCGGGACAAAATAAAGCTTGCTTTTATTTGGTCTAATTTGCTTTGATTTTTTAACGAGTATAATGTTTTCAAACAATTTTGCAACATAGAATTTTAATTCACTGCATTACGCATGAAAATCGTTTATTAGTCCTGAAAATCACTTGAAATTTTTTTAATTTTACATGTTTTTTCTGTTTTTATGACAAACTTACTCGTAAATTGTGCTTTTGGAGAATCTGATTGATTAGTATAGGGTGGACCACCTGTTGGTTTCGTTTTTGAAATATGTTAAGTATTTTGACACTGACAGGTCTTATGCGCTGAAGAGATTGACAGAAACTTCAACAACGTTTGGAAAATATTGCAAAGTTACTTCCAAAGCACGTATTTTTAAAAGATATTTCGGTCGAAATAATGAACCAACTGCACCTGGTGCACGCATGTTTGTGATGAAAGGTTGTGATACTGGTTTGCTGACTGATAACCGAACATATCCGCGTGTTCGTCCTGTGCGCTTAATAGAGAATATTGCAGCTTTAGTAGGTTTCTGGAGTGATGCGCTGTTTTTCTTTCAAGACAACATTGGAAGAAACGTTACAGTCAATAGAGGGCGCTATCAAGCCATGATAACCATGGCCATTTTTATGGCCAAAAATTGAGGATTTAGACTTGGAAAAACTGTGGTTCCAGCAAGACAGTGTTACGTGGCACACAATCGATTTAATACATAATATGTTGAATAATCGTGTTTTGCTGATGTTGCTTGGTCGCCACGGAGCTACATCTTTCGACTTTTGTTTGTGGGGTGCTCAAGAAGAATATTGGTCAAACTATTCGTGAAATAGGGGCCGAAACCATTGAAAATGTATTGAAAATTGGGTTAGCATACTTCCAAGCCTACAGCCAAGCCAACCGAGGCAGTCATTTGAATGAAATAATATTTCATAAAAGGAACAATCTTAAAAAATATTGAACAGTGTTTTCTTTATAGCTTTTTAAAAGGCCAACCAACAAATGGCCCACACAATACATTACTTTTTAAAGACTTACTATTTGAGGGAGTGGAACTTGTAAACTTCCCTGGTATAAAAAGTAATTAAAAAAATTAGAAGATATTAAAATAAAGCATGAGTCAGGTTTTAGGTATCAGGTTATAAAGTTTTATGAGTTCGTCATAAGTACTAGACACCATCTTGGGACCATCCCGATCCCTGGGAACATTCACGGTCAGAAACCTAAACCAATTCGCCCATACATTTAATTACCCTTCAGAAACTAAATATGTTTTTAATTTTGTTCAGTGAACCAACCTCCTCCAAATTGTGGAAAAATATTTTCCGAGGTACTTTACTGTACTCCGAGCAATGGCTTGACATTCACTTAATAGATCTCCTTTGTGACATGTACGTCATCACACCTAATTTTATGGCGTGCTTCCTGGAAGGCAATGACCAGAGAGTATCCCTATAGCTATTCTTAACTTTGATCCGCGGAGGTTTATTAATTCCCATCTAACTCAGGCCACAAGACCTTAGAAACCCTGTGTCTTCTAAGTTTGACCATCTTAGCCATCGGTCATATTAATGATTTTATCGAGAATAATTCTCTCCATTGGTGGTCTAAAGCCCTCAATTATGTCATTCACCGGGAGCTCTGCTCTGCGTTATACTCCATGTATATCACAGTGTCCAGGAACCCAACATACATACATAATGCCCTTAGCATTGTGCGAAAACTCCTGTCTAGTTTAGATTTAGTGATGTAGGACTTTAGCACCTTTAGCGCAGCCTGACTTTCAAAGTAGATGGCGTTTGGCTTATTGGATATTGTACACTGTTCTGCAGCTTTGTGCACGATCAGAACCTCTGTCCGAAAGTCTCAGATTCACATGTAGGTTTATATTTTTCGAATATATGCCTGACCCTGTACGCAGACTAGTTTTGGAACCATCCGTACAAATTGCAATTTCGCTTTCGATCGAAACTTGTTTTCTTTGCCAATCCTCCCTATCAGGGTATATTACTTCGTAGAGTGTGTCGAATTCAAACGTACCAAGACTTTCATCCGCTACGTCAGAGATGTTGGGGAATGATCTTTTCCCGCTGTCCTCTTGCAAATGAAGAGAGGATTGCGAGCCTTACAGACTTAGACTTTACAGCAGTTTAGCTTTCTATTCAGTATCGTACCGAGATATCTTGCGCGATCCGAGAGGGAAAGCTCCAACAAGCCTAGTCATTTTCAAGGGAGGTATTTTGTATTTCCTGCTAAAGAGTACTAGTTTGCATTGAAAAGATAAATCTCACATATAGTGTCCTTAGTGTTTCTTGACAAAGCCTTGTTATTCAATTGCCTTCTTAGACCAAAGAAACAGCAATTGGCAAGTGTAACTCTTCGTTTTATTCCTAATGTGATGTGCCCCTGGTGTTGGTTTGCGAGTTTTGCACAACTTTCTCAAGTCTGAATCATTTTTGGACATCAAAGATCTCGGTGAGATTGCTTCCGACATTGAAACAGGGCGCGTTTCCCATCGTCATTCTGCACAATTTGACGAATTTGTCAGGGATGCCGAAACTAGACTTGGCTCTGTACAGCTCATCTCTATTAATGCTCTCATATGCGACCTTAAATTCGATATAAAGATGGTGGGTTTTCTCTAGAATCTGCCGCAGTGAGAATATGTGGTCGGTTGTGGACTTGCCGGGACTAAGACTGCACTAATCAGGACCAATCAAGTTGTTGACAAATGGTGTCATTCGCTCACACAGTACGGCCACCAGGATCTTGTATACAATGTTAAGGAGACTGATGCCTCTATAGTTGGTACAGTTTAGAGAGTCTCCTTTCTTGTGGATCGCACAAACGATGCTAAGGTTCCATTCATCAGGCATTCTTTCCTCTGACCAAATCTTGGAAATGAGTTGGTGTATGATCTCCATCAAGTCATATCCCGCTACGTTAAATAGCTCGGGTGGTAGGCCGTCCGGTCCAGCAGTCATGTTGGACTTGAGTTTGGATATTGCTATGCTCATTTTATTCTGGTTATTGTCTTGGTTTTCATCATTCAAGTTGAATAGTTCGTTCTTCCTGACGGCATTCTTAATTAAACCAGCAGTTTCGTGTATCACAATATGTACCCACACGTTGACCTACATAGTAAGTGTGCCAAGCTCGCTTACCTAAAGCTATGTAGATACTTTATCTTTTCCTTATATATACAAAATCTATCAACTTTAAAGAGTAGATATATGTATGTATGAAAAATTTTTAATTTTCGAGATAATAAAATTCCGCTTTCCCATTACCAAAATGAAAGTAAAAGTATTTTACCCAGCGATCTAAGATATGTTTACATTTCCCATCCTTGGGACGGTTTTACTGCCTTTTAATCGCAACTTCCATCATCATGACAATAAAAAAACGTTTTCCGAAAAAGAAGAAAATATCCAAATTGAAAAAATCGGCAATAGAGCCCATAAATTAAAAAGTTTTATAGCAAATAGAACGCTGGAAACGAGTCCTCAAAGTAAACATTCGAAGAACAGACCTCATGTGCCAGAACAAGGCCCACCATCGATCAAGTGTCAAAATATTCAATTCCACAAAAAAACAGAAAAAACAACAGTGGACGGAGAAGGGAACGAGGAATAGACTCGTCTTACGAAATTAAACAAACGGAAAAAGAAAGAAAGTGTTTCAATTTCATTTTGGGCAATTGAGAGAGTGCGTCGCATTTGAATAATTGTGGAGATGTCAGAGAGCCAGGACTGTGCGCCACTTACAGTGACAGTGATAAAGAAAGTAATTTGAGATACTTTCCACTTGCGCTCTTGTGCCGAGTTTATTGCGATAATATATCCCCGGAGACTCTTCCGCTACGTTATCTTCACCGAGATGTGTCAATATAAAAACGCTCCTCATATATATGTACATTGCATTTTTCCGACGACACACAAAGTAGATAGGTACAGTAGGCAGAGAAGGGGGCCAAGTGTATTTACTTTGACAGGATAATGAAATCTCCTGTGCGGCTAATATAAACTGCTCGCCTTCTTTGCATCGCTCATAAACCAGAGGAATAATTCATGCACGTCTCCACCACGTCAAATGGTTGGCATCGAGACCTCCGATCGTTCTACTAGTGGGTTTGTTTGTTTCATGCCGAATCCAGGGATCATCTGAATATGGAAATGTTCTTAGCGCTTGTTTGCCTGCAAATCGCTTAGCGAATAGGAGAATCTAGTCGACCGGAAGTTCATTGGTGGGGGTGATTCGAGTTTCTTATAGAAATTCAAGTGGGGCTGCCGAATCTTAGCATCTGAGTGCAGGAATCCTAATCGACCAAAAATATTACACCGGCATCTCCGTGTGGGGTAGGTGGGTGGGTTGAATCGTGGTATCATCTAGTTGTGATACCCCTAAGCGCACTCGTTGGTGGTGACTTTGAATGCTCGTAAAACAGCTGGATGGGGTGGGGTGGTGCGGCAACAACACCATTCTGCTGAAAAGAGTGATTTCGCGTTAATGAATATTTCATTTGAACGTCTTATAGCCGAGAGGGATTTTCTCCGTGGCTTTCATTTGTTTAACGATTTTCTTTCGTCGTTGTTGTCGTCCTTTCTCTTCCACTCTGCTTCAATTGTTTGTTTGCTTACATTCGCCCGAGTTGTTTTGCCGGATGGCCATGTAGATAGCCACCCCCTTTCCGGAATCGGCGAAGGGGTGGCGTAGTTTATTTCGAGCTTAAAAAATGTAAATTATTGTAAATGTGATCCAGCGCGGTTAGATTGGCTTTTAAGAAGGATTTCAAAGAGACTGCGGATTATGGAAGGCGGCTGTTGGAGAGAGAGTATTAAATTAAGACAGTTGCGTAGGGATTTAGCTGAAATTATTTTGAATTAATTTTCGGGTTGAAGGACCAGCATTTCTTTTACACTGGTCGTTGTGGGGAGTCCTGGTGGTCGTTCGTAATGTGTTTGCGTTGAGTGAAAGTGGTGGAAGTAAAACAATCTCGAAAGTTGTTGGATGTATTTCAATTACATTAACTGTAATCTTTTTGCGGTCAGTTGGATTATTGGATTTCCTGATGCAAGAGTATCTCAGTTAAATTTTTATATAAATACGGCAAAAGCCGAACAGAATAGATACAACCAGTGGTGGAGATACATCCATAAGTATATGCGTGGCAATGCTAAAAGAACACCTTCTAACAGAAGGCGAACTAACAAATTGATTCAATAAGAATTGATTTCAGTGATTTGCTTTTGAACTCAAGCAAATTCTTTAATAAGAAGCTTTTAAAATACGGATACAGTTAGATTTGTAAACTTCAAATGTTTGCTCGTTGGTGCATAGATAAATGAATAATTTTGAAGGCCTTATACTTATTATACTTCGGTTTATAGCTATAATTTACACGAAACAAGACTAAGTTCTCGTTTGCTTACTTACTTACTTAATGGGCTCCCGACCCGTGAAGAGTCTCTGCCTGAGAAAGTTCTCGTTTGCATTTCTTAATTGTATCTCGTCCTTTCTATCATCATTTCAGTTCCAAGCTACTGACTTCGTTGCTCTTGACCAACATTTTTATCTAAGTAGCTATCCGTAGGTACTGGAGAAACTGTCACAAAGTCAAAACTAAGGTATTATATCTGCCCAAATGACTGAAAAATTACCATTCATTCACCTGGTAAAACTCAGACAAATATGTTATTATCTTCCGTTTCAAAAATTGATATGTTCCACAACATTGGAATATAGCAGAAGTAATTGTCATACCTAAACATGTTAAGCTACTATCAAAAGTAACTTCATAGTGGTTTGTAGGACCATCTCACTTTACCCAGTATTATCAAAATTTTTCATAAAACTTCTTCGTAAAAGAATAGACAAGATCACCGAAGAAAGAAAACGTATCTTGAACCATCAATTCGTATAACAGAGCAGGCGGAGCAGATCTGATGCCATCGTTGAACTGAGTGCAGCGAAAAAGGTGAAGGCTGGTACAGCACCCTCGGTGCATCCAATTTATGACTCAAAAGAACGAACTCTTTTTTGCCATTGCCAACGAGTAGGAACCTTGCGGCCGCTTAACAATGGACCAGTTGGTTGCTGTCGAGGAGAAATTTCAGGATGCTCTGTGGAAGAGAGAGAACGGTACTGGCTGTCAGGGCGTACGTAAGATTGTTGCTGTGGGCTGGTTTTCTCAGACAGTTTACTTACTTACTTTACTTAACGGGCTCCCGACCCGTGAAGAGTCTCTGCCTGAGACACAGCAGCCTTCCACTCTCTTCGATCCCGGGCACGCTGCTTCCAGTTATCTAGACCAAGCGCTCTGGCATCCGCGATAGCTTGATCCTTAAAACGGAGGTTCGGTCTTCCTTGTCTTCTCGAACCTGGGGGCTGTGATTCGAAGATCCTCTTTGCTGGAGCATTATTGTCCATTCGCTCGATGTGGCCGAGCCAGTGTAGTCGACGTGTTTTGGCTTTTTGGACTACATCCACATCCTGGTACAGCTCATAGAGTTCGCGGTTATATCTTCTCCTCCATTCGCCCTCCTCGCATACGGGACCGAATATCCGACGAAGAATTTTTCTTTCGAAAGTGTTCAGTATTTGCTCTGCTTTCCTGCTTATCGTCCAGCACTCGGCTCCATACAGCAGAACTGGCAGGATCAAAGTTTTGTAGAGCATACATTTCGTCTTTCGAGTTAGGAGTTTTGACCCCATTTGTTTCGCCAAACCGAAGTAGCAGCGGTTTCCTAGGGTAAGTCTTCGTCGAATCTCCACTAAGTTGTCATTCGTGGAGTTGATATTTACTCCGAGGTAGGTAAACTCCTTAACCACTTCGAAGTTACTGTTGCCAACAGTGACGTTTTGTCCTAGGCGGTGGACAGATGCTTCTTTGTTTGTTGACAACATGTATTTGGTTTTGTCCTCATTCACTTCAAGGCCAACACGTTTCGCCTCTTCTTCAATTGCCGTAAAAGCCTCTAACACGGCGCGCTGGGAGCGACCGATGATGTCGATGTCGTCTGCGTATCCCAGCAACTGGACAGATTTGTTGAAGATAGTGCCTTCCGTGTTTACACCTGCCCTGCGCACTATCTGTTCCAGCACAAGATTGAAGAAGTCACATGATAGCGCATCCCCTTGCCGAAATCCGGTGCATGTTTGGAATAGTTCAGAGGAACTGTTGCCGAATTGCACGTTGCACCGCGTGTTATCCAGCGTCACGCGGCACAGCTGGATCAGTTTAGCCGGGATCCCGAATTCGGCCATCGCCTTGTAGAGCTCAAGACGATGAATGCTATCATATGCGGCTTTAAAGTCGATGAAGAGATGGTGAGTCTCGACTTGAAATTCGTTGGTCTTTTCCAGGATTTGCCTTAGTGTGAAAATTTGGTCGATCGTCGATCTGCCGGGCCGGAAGCCACACTGCTACGTGCCGATTAGTGTGCTGCAGAAAGGCTTCAGACGTTCACACAGTACGTTGGATAGGATCTTATATGCGACATTAAGCAGGGATATGCCTCGGTAGTTCTTACAAGACATAGGATCGCCTTTCTTGAAGATGGGGCATATAGAGCTGATAGTCCAGTCATCGGGCATGACTTCATCCACCCACACTTGGTTGATGACTTGGTGCATGCACCCCACCAAAGCATCACCACCATGTTTGAAAAGCTCTAAAAAGGTAGACCATCAGAGCCGGCGGCCTTGTTGTTCTTCAGCTTTTTGATAGCTGAGCCGACCTCTTCAAAACTAGGAGGGGGAATGGATTCTTCATTGACTGGATGCGGGTTCTCTTCTTGCCCTATCACTCTCTCTACCTGCCCATTAAGTAGCTGCTGGAAATGCTGCTTAAATACATCTACTATTCCCTGTGCTTCGGTGACTAGGTTTCCTTCACTGTTTCGAAGAGCCTGCGTTCCGGGCTTGAAGCCAGCTGCCAGTTGCTTGGCTTTCCTGAAAAACATCCGGATGTTGTTCCTATCGCGGGACTCTTCGATATCCTTGAGCTGGGAGGCTGCGTGGGCCCTTTTCTTCTTACGCAGTATCTTCTTCTCCTCCCTTCTTCTGGTTCGATACTCTTCTCTCGCTGCCCTTGTTTTGCGTTGCAGCGCTTGCAAGTGTGCATTTTCTGTCACCTTTTTCCGGCGTACGCATTCATCATCATACCAAGGGCTCTTTTTGGGTGGTGGCTGGTAGCCTATGGTGGTCTCTGCTACCCCTTTGATGATGTCGCGATACTGGTTCCACAGATTGTTGGCGTTTGTGGATGGTGAATGCACAGCGGAGAGTCTCTCACTCAGGCGCTCCCTGTAGGCTCTGGCTACTCCAGACGTGCTAAGGCTTCCAACGTTGAATTTCTTTTTCTGGGCGGTCTGCAGCTTCTTCTCATTGGATAGTCGAGCTCTGAACTTAGCTGCAACAAGAAAATGGTCAGAGTCGACGTTTGCCCCTCTGAACGTTTGCACATTCAGAATGTTGGATGCGTGCCTCGCATCTATTAGCACGTGGTCGATTTGGTTGGCGGTTCGACCATCTGGAGAGCGCCAGGTTGCTGTGTGGATTCGTAGTCTTGGAAACCTAGTGCTACTTATCACCGTATTACGAGCTGCTGCAAAATCGATTAGCCGGAAGCCGTTGTCTGTTGTCGTGTCGTGGAGGCTGTGCTTTCCAACTAATCCGCCGAAGATGTTTTCCTTACCGATTTTGGCATTGAAGTCCCCGAGTATGATTTTGACATCATACTCCGGACAGGCTCCGTAGGCTCCGTCCAGGAGGTCATAAAACTCCTCCTTGATAGAGTCTTCAGCTTCGTCGGTAGGGGCGTGTGCACATATTATGCTGATGTTTTGAAATGTAGCCTTGATGCGGATCACAGCCAGGCGATCGCTGATCGGCTTAAAGTCAATTATCATTGAGCGTAGCCGATTTCCCACGACGAATCCGCATCCTAACATGTGCAGTCTTTTGTGGCAGCTGTAATAAATGTCGCAATTTTTCCGTTTTTGCATACCTGATCCTATCCATCGTATCTCCTGGATCGCGGTAATATCTGCCTTGTACCGCGTGAGGACAGATTCAAGTTTTTGAATAGCACCAGGAGTGTACAGTGTACGTACATTCCAGGTGCATACTCTTATATCATAGTCCGTGTACGTTCCGGGTCGTGGTATTAAATGAGGGGGTCCATTATCCGAGGCTTGTGTCTCTCTCATAACTAAATTTTTTTTACGTGGTAAGGAAGTTACCCCGACGGCACAACCCCCAACCTGGAGGGCCAGTTCCATTTTTTGAAACCCCTAGGACGAGGGGCCGGTTTTAAACCGAAGTCAGTATCCCGCTTCGGGGATATGAGCGCTGCCGTTGGCCCAATAAGGGCTCATCCGCCACCATCTCTTTTCCAAAAACCTGACTTATTCTTGGAAATCTTTATCGGCCTGAGCTCCGAATATGTCGAAGTAGCCCAGATAAAGTGTTGTGCTTCCGTTTGAAGCTTTAACGCCACCGTTGACTCCATCGAGAGAGTTCGTCCGCTGTCGTATTTATAGTGCTGCAATTTTCTCTTGGTCAACACTCGCGCTTATAAGTTTAGCAAGTCGGGTCCGGATGGACACCAACCAGTACCCGATGGCTACCACTAGGAGGTAAAATAAGCACAATTGATGCGCAGTAACAGTTACAACACTGGACGTCGCCAGGTTGACGCCAGTCAGTGCCTACCCTATTTCTACAGCATCCAGCCATCTCAGACAGTTTAGTTTAGTTTTATCAGAAGTTGGCCAAGTCTGGAGCGGAGTTCAACTTAAATGCGTGACTATAACGGAGTTGGCTAAGTACACTGCGCCCAAAGCAAGGGTCTGGGTTCCGCTGCCACACTTCTAGTAGATAATCTTTGTACGGTTATGACCATGGCGTATGAGGAGGTATGCCCAGTCAAACTCCCTGTCCAAGAGGTTGCAGCCTTCATGGTGGAATAGCGAGTTAAACTCTAACAGGAAACAAGTTAGCCACTCAAAATTAGTATTGGATGGCATTACGTGAGATGAATATATAAAAAGTTAAAGAGAATTTAAATAATTAAGTATGCAATCTAAAAGAAACTCGTGGAAATAATTTTGTGAGCGAGACTTTCAGTCTCCGCAAGATGCTGGCCAACTACTACAGATGCTGGCCAAGTGAAAAACTACAGACCCATTAGTCTCTCGTCCTTTCTTCTCAAGGCACTATGGAGGCATCTAGATACATATGCACATCAGAGGAAAGTGTTGCATCAGGTTATGCAAAGCGGGTAAATCAGTAAAGAAGATTGATACAAGAAATTTTAACTAGCTGCTTTCTTAAACATAGAAGGTGCTTTCAATAACGTAAAGGGGAAGGCCATATGAAATACAAGTAGTGTTGTTGGGCCAAAACTATATTTATTATATATCATGGCGAATGGTGTAGTTATACCCATATTTGCAAAGGACACTAATCGTAGCAGTTGATATAAGACATAATTCAGAAATGTCGCCTAAATAGATATTAAAACCTGTTTGGATACATGGAATCCAATTATGAAATTGTACGAAACAACTAATGCACACATAATTCAAGGATTCCATAACAAAGTCCTTCGCGGAATAGTTAATGCACCATGGTATATTAGAAACAATGTCCTGAATCAAGATTTGACTGGTGGCTGAAGTGATAACAAAAAAAAACGTAGGTCATCACACCTAGCGTTTGCAGGCACATTGATCCGGAGTTAGAAGACGTCTCCAATTTACAATCTAATATTCATAGACTGAGAAGAATATTCACGAACTTATGATTTGAAAATTATGAGAACTTACTTTCTTCAAAGCGGCTTTACAAAATCATATATCGATTTTTTTTAACTTGGTCATGATATGTATCATAATCTCTTAGTATCTTTCGACAAATCCACGAAATTTCGTTGATTTCGTCGAGATTTCTCGAAGAAACCGTCTTCTAAATGATCGTCAGTATCGTTTTCATCATCAGCGTTTCACATGGGACCTTATGGTGTACCTAATAGCAAAATGGAACAAAAGTATTCACCATCACTTTGAATGCCGAGTAGTTGCCCTTAATATCTCTAAATCTTTCGATAGATTGTGTCACAGTGCTCTCTTAAACAAAATTCAAGCTTACGGTTTCGGAGCATCTTCTTATCATGGAGTGCAAGGTTTTTGAGTAATTGGTCAATACCAGTTGTATTGGACGGATATACTTCTGCCGCATTCTAAACCAATGCTGGTGTACCTCAGGGCTCAGTCCTCTCCGAACCTGTTTTAATATTTAATAACGACCTTCTCTTTCTCTCACTTGCAATCCAATCCATTCATTTGCGGATGACAGTACTCTTGACTTCGCTTATTCTTTGGCGACTTCACGGCTGCGAATGTTTACCGAGCTCAACTTTGATATTGATGCAATCATCAACTGGAGTGAGTTTAATTCGTCAAGAAGCCTGTGCTATCTCCTATCTCTGTAGCGGGATATTAATGTAGCCAAACTAAGAATTAATTTCCCTAGAAAATTTAGCTTTTCGTTTCTACCCCGAAGATCCTTGTTCTATAAGCAAAAACCGAAAGATTCTACGTCCGATAACACATGTAATTGTAGAGATTTGCGAAGAGTTGCAAAGGATACCTAACGATAACATTTAAAGTTTCTAACCTCGAACTTTATAAACACAAAGAAACTTAATTTAGTGCTTCTTACATCCCAACCAATTTGTTATGAGTGCATTTGTTGTGGTCATAACTTTCAAAACTACCTTCCTTAATGCCATTAAAACGCCAATTCATCATTCGACCCTATGAACCGCTTCTGTTACCACCTCAGTAAATCAAAACACAAAATTAGCTACCGCAGCTGAATGTAGACCTAATGGAGCATGATTTCCCTTTCACAAGGCGGAAAAGGAAAAACGCAGACATATGCATCCTCAGACGAACGTCCACGACTCTCGAATGTAATTGAAATTTCTGTGATAATTTAAAATTATTGCCGTTTGCAGTTTTTTTTTTCCTCTCGCAGGAAAAAAACATAAAAATAAAATTGAATCACCCTCCGACACATGGAAACACCCTTTCCGCCCTTCCGGTGGCATTGCAACCACCACCCCTTCCTCGGTCACCGTGTTCTTCACATTTTTGCACAGTGTATATACACACTTTGAAAATTTTACAAAAGTCAGTGGCGAAAGCGTAAAGGAAAATGTTTATTGTCAAACCTCCCCCTCTCGCTCGGCACTAGGATATGAGACTTTCCAGCTTTTATTGCTGGCACAGGATCATAAATTCACACACCGCCCGGAACGATTTCGCCGCCGATTGTTGCTTAGGAAAACAGAAAGACTCTTCAACCCACTCCGGTAGCGTCTGAGAAAGAAACGACTCGCTTCCGAACGACACATCCTTAGTCAGGACGAGCTGGCCTTTGTGATGTACTGCCAAAGCCACGCAAAAGTAACACTTTTCTTGGCCTGAGTTGAATTCGTTGTAAGCTAAAGTTTTCCTCCTGTCACAGTTCGACACCATTACGATGTCGATGTCGAACCCTTTAACACGGATGTAGAGGTACAGATGGCGCGGCGATTGTTATGCAAAACTTAACGCTCTCGTGTAGTTGGCACATTTAAAAGTTTGTTAAGCATATCGACGCCATTGTTTCGTGTCACTTTGCACTTAATAAATATCCAGTTTTGCTGAAAATTGCTTGGAAATTGCCAAAAATCCTTTTGGTTCGAAGTTTAGTTCCAAAATTTTGGTCGACATCGATGTCGATGTTGAGCAATTTTCAACACGTGCTGGCAGGACTATAAATTTCATTTTACAATTTTATACACTGCCGTGCCTTGGGAGAAGGGGTTGAGCGTTGATATACGTTCTGCGGGGATAGAGTTCAATAAAAAAAAATCCTTTTTAATATATGAAATTTCAAAAGTACGTACGATGATAACAAGTAAGTGGTAATATGCTACAATGAAGCCTTTTATTTATGGAAGAATATGGTGCTGGGTGTTCTAAACTGACTGTAGTGACACTATTCCTTGTGTAAAGGGATGCAACCCTTTGTAAAGGGTTTTAAACTGAGAAAAGTGTATAACAATGCAATTACAGTGTGATAAATCGGTATCAGCAGTTGGTAAATGGGTCTTTCATGTTGTTGAGTGTTTATTAAGCTACAAAGAATATCATTTTGGAATATCATAATTGAAAAATTGGACCTCGAAATAAAATAAAATCGGTGGGGTCATACTCCGAGGCGAAATCAAAATTTCCATTATATAAAATACTTTTTCTTGAAAACGTCACCTCCATGACGATTAAAGAAGCCTTGTCCTGGTTGAAATGTAATGCAATATCTGTCAGGAATATAGTAAACATCTAGTAAAGCTGGAAGCTTTCAGTAGGAGCAATCACAGATGGAAAAACGGCTGGATGTGTCATGTATGAAACCAGAACTGACCAGTTGGGTTAGATATGCATTCCCATGTTCATTATGCTAAAGCGATCATAGATCTGCTAAGTGATCGATGTCCTTACGGAACACTGTCTCATGGCTCAACATGTTAAATAGCCTCTAATTATTCCTGCAGGAATTGCCACAGCGAACTGTACGTCCTGTGCTTCATAAAAAGTTCCGGTTGGTCCCTGGATAGCCAAAGTGGAAAGGCCCATGGTATCACAAAATACTTCATCTGGTCTAAATGTGTCTATATCTCGGTACAGACAGGCCAAAACTATACTAAGCATACATACATTTATGCGAGTAGTCTTCGCGGTTTATTTGTCGAGAATCCAACGTCTTGTAAACATCACGGACGTATTGCGCCTAGAATGTTTGATAAAAGTAGTGCATACGTGGTGTATTATAAACCATGAATGGTTACCAATATTGCTCCACTGTCAGAGCAAAATTTGTAAATTTTCAGAAACAACAGGTTGGTAGTTGGTCCAATATCCATCTCCAACTTCTAGATGGACAGGTCCTTATACCTTGCCAACCAACCAAAAGTTTAACTTCTCTTTTTTGATGATTGACACAGAGTCCACATTCCTTAGTCCGTTTAGAGAGCTTAGGCAGAGCCTTTTCCAAAAGATCTCTGAGTGTATTGAGGTGCTTATGCGAAACTGCTGTTGCAATGTCGCATAGGCAATTACATTACAGCCTTCATCTTCCAGCTCTCAATCCTTGCTTTTTCATCCTTCTTTTCCTCTCCGATGGGCTGGATCAATGTGTAATACGACCGGCTAAGAATCAACCTGGCTGGGGCCCATTCCACAAATAGCTCAGTCGCGAACGAAGTATCCGGATACCTGGCGACCTCAGACTTAGCTAGCCTTATCTGTGTAATGCGGACAAACAAAAACAAAAAATAACTTATAAGACCGGTTCTCCTTTTAAACCGGGCGGTAGTACGGTGCTCAAGCTGTCTACCGAACCAGCTCCTGAAGAGCTGGTTGGTAGGAAGATTGTGGCTTTACATGATCCAACTACTACCAATAGCCGCATGGAGCCCCAAGATACTAGTACCCCTCTGTTCCACAAGGGACGATCGACGCACTGATAACCGAATTCTGGAGCACTTTGGTAATGTACCGGATAGCAAAAGAACCGAAAAGGTGAACGCCCGGGTAGAATGGGCTAAAAAAGTTCGCCTGCGAGGATAAGCTGGGACAAGCAGCGACTCCAAATCAAAGCCTCCGTGATCGTTGGAGGAATCCGGGTCGGATTCCAAAAGAGCCAAAGGAGCATAACACCAGTACCACTTCCAGCCCAAATTGTTTGATGAACTGTCTTAAAAAAGCTATACGCCACGACTAACTAAGGAAGGTCCAGCGTATGGCTTGTCTGTGCATAAGCGGTGATCTAAGCAAAACTTCCTGAGTGGCACTGGACATTATGTTTCACCTGATACCTCTGGATATATTTAGCAAGCAAATGGCAACAAGTGCAGCCGTTTGCCTCGAAGCTACCCTACAGTGGTCAAGAAAAGAACTTGGCCACGCTTCCATTCTGAATAATTTCAAAATCTTTCCCGAAAATATGGACTACTAGAATGAAGAAGCACTTTTAGAAGATGAGTCGATTCACTTCTACACTGACAGCTCAAGACCGATGTTTTCTCCGACTTACGTTTAAACTCCTTCCGTGTTCCGAATCATTGTAGTAGTGTTCTAGGCGGAAATTATAGCTATTAAAGAAGTCTTATCTTGTCTTAAGGAAAGCGTGATATCTGCTAGGGATATCCTCACCTTTTTAGACTGCCACGCAGTTATCAAATTCTTGGAATGGATCTCTATTAATTCTTTAGTAGCTCTAGACAGCCGATCGTCTCTCACGGAGATGGCTGAGCAGTTCATTATTCACCTTTGTTGGGTGCCGGGGCATAGTGATATTCTAGTGCACGGTAAGGCCGATGAACTCGCCAGAATAGGAACACCTTTACCCATTTTGCCGGATAAAGGCACCTAAGGTATAACAATCGCTACTTGCAAATTAAAATTCAAGATGAGCGACAAAACAAATTTGGCCAAAGCTTAATTTAAAAGGCTCTAAGAATTTGATTTCTCTCAGGTTACATGTCGACACAAGCAATAGGTGTCATCACTGGACACTGTCTTATAGACAAGCATGCCATAAGCCTGGGTCTTTTTGCAAACGACTTTTGTAGGAGCCGCATGGCTGAAGAAGAGGATGAAACCATTCCTCATCTTCTTTGTTACTGCCCAGCTCTCTCCCGCACAAGGAAGCTTCACTTAAGAACTTGCTTTTATAATGATTTTATAATTAGCATATTGGTTTAGGATATGCTTCCTACGAAGTCTTCCCCTGCAACCCTAAACAGTTCGCTTCTTAGAAAGTTTAGGTACACAGTTGATATTTCCGGATTGGACAACATTCAGTCTTCAGAGTAGCGATTCCGTTACACAACGAGATCGTAGTATTGTTCTGGGATACTGCCTCTGATCGTTATCCTTTACAAATCATACGAATTCTGAATGCACTGCCTATCGCCTTAGCTTTAATTATAGGGAAGTAAACATTCAATTTGGTGAATTTAGGAGATACTGTTTAATAATTGCATACATATATGTACATTGACACGTTTTTATGTATGTACATATGTATCCACATATGTACACAAAAAAAAAAACATTCCTTTAATTAGTTTATTGTGCATTGCAGGCATTACCCCTTTGCCGCTTTAAATAAAACACCGATGTATGTCCCAAACAAGTTAAGTTGTTCTGTTCAGTCATTACGTTCATTGGACCGCAAGAAATCCCCCAGCCAACTCCATCAACATCAATTCATTACCATATAGGATTATGGAGAAAGTTGTATCGACAAAGCGGCTTACCAACGCAACAAGTAAAAACGTTCACATGCTATTTCTACGAGTATACCCAAGGTTCGATTTCCACCAAACACGAGTATGTAGGTTCTCCCATGGCCATTACTTTGGAATACATACATCGCATACCGCGATTAGTACTCAAATACCGAAATCGACATGCATAGCCGCTTCGCTACCTAATTGGGGACCGTCTTAGCAAAGTGCTGTTTGGTTTTCTGTTCCTCTGTGAGCGCTTAACGCGGTGATAAATTCCTGCGGCGGAATATTCCATTTAATCACAATTTGATGTCGAAAATGTTTCAACCGATCTTTGATATTCACCGAAGCGCAATAATATGTAAAAGAAAAAAAAAATGTCTATACCTACGACCAATGGGGTTAGATGATGCACAGATGAACGCAATCGGATTAGGTGCAGGTATTGCCTCTTGAGTGGAGCTTGCTGTGTTATGTAGACGCGGTGTTACTTAAGCCACAACAATGCTACTGTTCAAATTTAGAATTAGGATTAATTCGAATTCTGTTGAGCAATACCTACCTACATACCTTTGTCTCCTGAAAAGTAAATCTCCACTATCGACATCCATATGAATGTAAATATGTACATGTCCAGATTGAAGGTATATCTTTCATTCGATTTTGTATATACTCGTAGTTCATATGAAGAGATGAGAAATAAAAGAGTTAAGCATAAGTAGTTATTTATGTTATCATATGTACATAACATACATGTAGAGTACCATGTAATTCACAAACGGCACTTCTTCTTTATACAAGATTCAATATTTATTAAAGTATGGTAAATCGCAGATGTTGAAGTAAAATAAAAATGAACTGAATTAAAATGATACAATTTGCAGAAAAAATAATTACAACATGCAAGAATCACTTATATGGTTAAAGAACATGCAGAGTAAAAAAACATACAGAAAAGCTACAATCCGTCTGGAACGGATCGTCTGATACCCTATCCTCCTCTCTATAAAGTGGTCGTGGCCAAATTGCATTTCGTACTCAAATATGGCTATACCCTCGAACGTTTGAGGATGTTACATGTAAAATTTTATCAAAAACGGTTTTTTGATGAAAACGCCCCCAAAAAGTGGGCGTGGCCAAAACTCTTCTACGGGTGAATTGTAGGGAATCTGAATACCTAAATATTTGGACTTAACAAAATTTTTCGGTTTCATATAATTTAGTGAAGTTATAAAAAAGTAGGCGTGGCAGTGGGCGGATGTAAAAAAAATTTACACTTCTACTGTATCTTTTCGTCAGAAGCCCAAGTATGAAATTTCAGCGTCCTAGTTAAAAATTTAAGGCCCAAAAATCGGTTTTATGATGAAAACGCCCCCAAAATGTGGGCGTGGCCAACACTTTTGTATGAGTGGATTGTAGGGAATCTGAATGCCTAAATATTTGGTCTTAACAAAATTTTTCGGTTTCATACAATTTAATGAAGTTATGGAAAAGTAGGCGTGGGTCAAAACTGTTCTTTGGGTGAATTGTAGGGAATCTGAATACCTAAATATTTGGACTTAACAAAATTTTTCGGTTTCATATAATTTAGTGAAGTTATAAAAAAGTAGGCGTGGCAGTGGGCGGATGTAAAAAAAATTTACACTTCTACTGTATCTTTTCGTCAGAAGCACAGGTATGAAATTTCAGCGTCCTAGTTAAAAATTTAAGGCCCAAAAATCGGTTTTATGATGAAAACGCCCCCAAAAAGTGGGCGTGGCCAAAACTGTTCTTTGGGTGAATTGTAGGGAGTCTGAATGCCTAAATATTTGGTCTTAACAAAATTTTTCGGTTTCATATAATTTAATGAAGTTATGAAAAAGTAGGCGTGGCAGTGGGCGGATTTAAAAAATTTTTACATTTGTACTGTATTTTTTTCTCAGAAGCCCAGATATGAAATTTCAGCGTCCTAGCTCAAAATTTAAGGCCCAAAAGCGGTGACATACGGATGGACGGACGGTCATCGCTCAATCGATTTCGCTATTGATACTGATCACGAATATATGTACATATATACTTTATAGGGTCTATCTCGATTATTTCTCTATGTTACAAACTATGTGTCAAACTTAATATACCCTTAGGATAGGGTATACAAAATGAAGCGTTGAGTCATGCGTCCTCTTTCTGACTGCCTTGACTTGAATTCAGTCAACTTGTAGTGTACGGTCTGCTGCACAGACCCAGGGGTGTCAGCATTCCACATACATATGTAATTGTGTCACTTGGCATATGTCAAAAGCTCTTGAAACGGAGCATAGATCTCCGCCCAGAAGCGTGTTCCAGCGGACTACTACGGACATACCTACCTATGTATGCAGGATAGTTTTACGACCTCAATGGACCTGGAGTGCACAACTGGAGGCAGTTAGCTAAAGAGCAGGGTAACTTTTTTTTTTGGTTGCGCCAACGGATGTGTAATCTTATAAAGATACCAGTAACCCGGGCTACTGGCATGCACGATTCGCAAACCTGAATACTCGATGCCAGGAATACGTCTACGTACTAACCCACACCTTACACACTTCAACCACGCTCCCCGCGGGACCACCGTTAGGTATTACTTCGCGGGGCTGGTTAGCACTTTATGCTCTTCTTTCCCTATTTGAGGTTCCTTGTTCCGAGGGAGCTGCCCTTTGAGTTTGGTTGTTCTCCCTAACCCTCTCCAGTCGCCGAAGCTCCTTTATAGTTATCGCTGCGGTTTGTTTCACAGCATCCCATATTGCGGTTGATGTCAACATATGGTTCACAATGTTCTCGGGAGTTGGTATTTCTCCAATTCTTTAGTCAAGACCTCTGTTCCTCTCTAGCCTCTCCACAGTTTGAACAAATAGGAGATTCATCAAGCCCAAACCTGTTAAGATATGCTCGGAAGCAGCCATGTCCGGTTAGGAACTGGGTGAAATAAATCCACTTCTCCATGGTCCCGATTCATCCATTTTTGTATGTCGCGTATAAGTCGATGGGTCCATCTTCCCTTTGTTGACTGATTCCATATCTCCTGCCATGTTCTCATGCTTCGTAGCCTTTCTTCCAGCTTAATATCTTTGACTGAAGCGAGGGGTTCCTGGATTTTGGCGTCGTAGGTCCTTTGTAGCTCAATAGCCAAGATATAGCATCATCTGACACCGTCCGAAAAGCGCAGCATACGCTCAGCGCGTATAGTGGGTTGACGGAATTAACTCTTCTTTTCACCACCTTTGCCCATATTGGTGCCGCATATATTATTATTGACTGCGCCACTCTTGACAAAACTAGTCTCCTTTGCTGTCTGGCTCTTCCAACATTTGTCATTATTCGGGATAAAGGCAGCACACACTCGAGCAGCCTTGCCGCACGTTGTTTCAAGGTGTTCCTTGTAAGCGAGCCTAGTGTCAATCATCACACCTAGGTATCTGATCACCGGTTTAGACGTTATATTTTGATCGCCTACCCTGATGGTGATTGTTTCTCTTATTTTGGGGCTGTTTACCAGTACTGCTTCCGTTTTATGTTCGGCGAGCTCCAACCCGACTACTCCCATCCACCGTCTGACTTTTCGGATACATTCGTTGCCAATGTCTACTATTTCTTCCAGGTGCTTCGCTGCCACTACGATTGCAATGTCATCTACAAAGCCTATGATTTTTGCCTCGTTGGGGATTTTAAGCCTCAGAACCCTATCATACATAAGGTTCAACAGGATACCACCTAGTACTGACCCTTGTGGTACTCCGCCAGATACATACGTGGTACTGTCTTACCCCATCGTCGGTATCGTAGAACAGGTACCGTTTCTCAAAATAACTTAATATTATTTTAATGAGGAACCCTGGTACCATCATTTCTCTAAATGAGTACAAGATACTTCCCCAGTTTGCAGAGTTGAACGCATTTTCGACGTCCAGTGTTATTACAGTACCGTATTTCTTTGCGCATCCTTTCCATCTCCTGCCCTGATTAGCTTCTTCCAGAATTGTGGTTACCCTCCGCATAGCATCGATTGTAGAACGGGCTTGCCTAAATCCATACTGTTCATTTGAAAGGCCCCCAGCTTTATTTATTGCTACCTCCAGTCGGTTGCATATAATTCTCTCCAGAATTTTACCTATTGTGTCTAACAGGCATATGGGACGGTATGATGAGGGCTCATCTGTTGGTTTTTTCCCTTTAGACAGCAGCACCAGGCGTTGTTTTTTCCATTGTTCTGGAAATACCACTTGAAATAGACACTTATTACACATTTTGAGGAATGGCTCGGTGTTTGTTTTTATGGCTAGCTACAGAGCCTTGCCATCCAAACCAGGTGACTTATTGTTATCGAAACGTCTGCACATGTCCAGGAGTTCCGTTTCCGTGACAGTTTCGATTTCATATATTTCCTGAGGTGCTTCTATATGCTCTGCTGTTCTTTGCGGTGGAAATAATCCCGACACTATTTTTTGCATTCGCAAAGGGCATGATGGTAAGGATGCCCTAGTGGTGCCTTTGAGTTTTGCCATGACTGTCTTGTACTAATAAGTACACACCTACCTATGTATGTATGATAGTCTCACGTCCGTCTGATAGATTCTACGTCGCTATCAGAAAATACTGTTTCATTAAAACCTCACCACGAGACTAAACAAAAGACGTATTTAGGACAACTAAGGGAACTGGATTTGGTGTCTTCGAGACTTAAAAATATACTCAAACTCAGTTGGCAAATTCTTTAGAACTTTTCCCGTGGTACTGGCCTCAATTATATAGTTAAGATAAAAAAATGCTTTAGACTGTGTTCCTGATGGCGGAGGGAACTGCCTAAGGACATACCAGATCGAGGCAAAAGGCCACTTATTTTCAGATCCGATTCAATAAAGATTTTTAAATTTAACATCAGTTGGCACCAGGTGCGGCTGCTATAGATCTTTTTAAGTTGCAGTACACTTAAGTCATTCATTCATTTGATTTAGGTAGAGTCTATACTTCTGCGCCATGGAGTAGAACTGGGACGATCAGGGTCCTATACAAAGTTATATTATTTGCTTGACAGAAAGCCTGACTAGTCAATAGACTTCTTGAGCGATTAGCAAACATGAAAGTATTTAGCGAGTTTATTGACAAGTCTAGGTTTATACCTTTGCCAAGCGAGCAAATTCAGGAATTACAAAATCTGGAGGTGATTGAAATGAAATTGCTCCGATGGCATACTTGGGTTCACAAGTGCCAGCGGAAATAGGCAATAAAATGGTCTCAGTCGTTAAAGTACATGTGGGATGGGTCACTTGTCGACTAATAATGCTTTCAATCAGGTCTTAAAAATGCTTTGACTTCGGACAAATGCAGTGAAAGTGATCACTGCTGGTGATTTTCGTGCTTTAAACTATCAAAGCCATGATTTGGCATCGTTGTTCTCACCAGGCAAAGAAACTGTAATAGAATTTAAATGAACTTGGTGAGAGGTTGAGTAATTATTGAAGTGTATATTTTGATTTATAGAATAAATATTCTTTCGTTAACGTTACATTGGTTACGTTACATTCAACAATAACGAAAACAAAAAAAAAACAGTATTGAGGTCAAAACGCGTTGTAACTTCCACGCAGTGAACCCTGGATAAACCGAAAAATTATCTAATGACGAGCGTTGCGCTCAGGAGCCTTCAGGAGGTACGGGACTGAGTAAAGAGCGCTCATGAAGAACCGCTTAAAACAACATCACTTGTTGACTGCAAAAGGGAAACTTTTTAGTAATTGAAACAACACGAGCCTCGAATGAAGTCACCAGATCCATCTATCGCCAGCCAAATTGATTGCATTGCGATCGACGACGAAAGACACTCATGCAGTATATTGGATGTTTGAATGTTCCGAGGTGCTATTACTGCCTTGTTATAGCAAAGGTATGGATCTGTGGCAGCAAGCCATTAGAGATACCGCAACAGATGCGTCGGGTTTGAGTCCTCCACCTGCGAGAATGCACATAGTTGGATTCAGATAAAACTATTGCCTACCAAAAAGGTAGCAATAGGTTTGTCTCTACATATTCGTTAAACCATTTTGAACTTCTGATGAAGCGTAAGAAGCTTTCGATGTCTGTGTCCTAAGTCAAGCTTTCTTCTGCGGGAGAGAGATGGGCAGAAACAAAGAAGGTGAGGAATGGTTTTATCCTCTTCTTCATATATGCAGCTTCTACAACAATTATTCACAAAAAGGCCCATCCTTGTAGCATGCTTGCCTATTACGATGACACCTATTGTAGTGCCGATGTACACTTGTAAATCCAGCTTAGGCCAAATCTGTTTTGTTGCTAAACATGTTGGTCCACTTGTCTAAGATTTGTACTCTCGATAGCATCCAGCTTGAATTTTAATTTGCAACTGTCCGGCAAAATGGGTAAAGTTGGTCCTATTCTGGCGAGTTCATGGGCCTTACAGTTCTCGGGAATATCACGATGGCCCGGCATTCAACAAAGGTGAATACTGATCTGCTCAGTCATTTCTGTGAGAGACGATCGGTAGTCTAGAGCTACTAGAGAATTTATAGAAATCGATTCCAAGGATGTCATATCTGCTTGGCTGCTATGTTTTCCTTAAACCAATGTTTTCCTTAAGCCTATATAAGACTTGTCCGCCATAATTTCCACCTGGAGCACGCTACAATAATTTAGAAAACGTAAAGAGAGCTTAATATTAAGCCTGTGATTAAGAATGGAAGCGTGGCCAAATTCTTATTTTGAGGCGAACGGCTGCACTTGCTGTCATTTGCTTGCTAAATATATTCAGGGGTATCACAAAAAATGTAATGTCCAATGCCTCAGAGGGAGTTGTGCGTAGAGCGCCGCTTATGCACAGGGAAGCTGTACGTTGGACCTTACTTAGATAGTCGTGATTTATAGCTTTTTTCTGAGGCTGTCCACTAAACAATCACTCCGTATGTGAGTATCGGTCTAATGATCGAGATGTATAACCAGTAGCTTTTTTGCAAAAGAAAAGTGCTACTGTGGCTTTCTTGAATGTTAGGTTTCCAGCTTAGCTTCCTGTCCAGGATAAGCCCCAAATATTTGATTTGTCAGAGAAAGTTAAGCTGATACCATTGAGAGTGGGAAGGTCGACTAATTTTATATTTTCTGGAAAAGAGTACTAGCTTAGTTTTGTACGGGTTTACACCCAAACCACACCGAACCGCCCAACTGGGTTGCATTGTTAAAGCGTTTTGTTCTTTTAGAGTATTTAGGTGCGTTCCTGAGACAGCTAATGCAACACCATCTGTATAAAAGATCGCTGTGCATTGGCAGCATTATTTTATTAACCATCAAATTCCAAAGAAGAGGGGATAGAACACATTCTTCCGGAGTGCCTCTGCTGACAGATCTTCTAGGAGACGCTTCACCCAGCTCTGAATTGATAATCCGATCATTTAGCAGAAAATTAATCAATTCGCAAAGTAAGCCATCGACCTTCATATCTGATAGGGCATCTGCTATTACTGACATCGTTAAAGACGCCTTCTATACCCTGGAAGGCTACCATGGTGTACTCCTTATGAAGCAGAATGAATGTAATACCGTCTCCACTGATTTGCCTTTGCAGTACGCATGTTGAAACGCTGACAGTAGTTTCTGATCACTACTGTTGCGAAAATGGATATTAAACAATCGTTTTAAGGTTTTCAAGAGGAATGATGATAGACTAATTGGTCTGAAATCTTTTCGATTTGTGTGAGAAGATTTGCTCGCTTTGGGAATGAATACAACTTTAACTTTTCTCCTATCAGATTAAGACAACTTCTTAAAATTGTCTCGAGCACCGGTAAGATTACGTCCGGTGACATCTACAACTCGGCAGGTACCTCGGCATCAGGTCCCGCTGATTTGTATGGCTTGAAGCTATGAATAGCCCAATGTAGTTTGCTCTGCGTTGTCAACTTGGAGGAGATGGTTATACATGCAGATGGACTATTAAAACCATATTGCTAACCACTTGGGTACTACTTGGGAAATGAGTGTCAAGCAAGTAAAATTAGAAAGTGATCTCTGAAAGTGGTTGGATTTGAAGAGAGAATTTTCCTTAGCCTAAAAGCTTCAGAGGTTTCTTTTATTTTATCACGGAAGAGTCTCCAAAAATAACGTTTAACTTTCTATAATTCATTGGGGGATTTCTTGGGGGTTTCAGTGGGGTTAAGGTGATCGGAGGTAACTTAAAACCGAAGATCGATCAAATTTTAACTTTACACCATCCCTGGGAAAAGACCAAAGAATGGAAGATCGATTAGTATGAGAACTCTTTAGTGTTATGACTAGTTTTGATATTCCCACACAACTCATCCGCTTATGTAGGATAACGATGTAGAACACTCCGGAAGATCGGAAAAGGTATCAGCGGGACATTTCATACCACTAATGGTTGTAGACAAGGTGACACACTGTCATGTAGTTTCTTTTCTTTAGAGAAATTAGTGTGTAAGTAATACCTACGTTGACACATCAGTCACTATTTTCCACAAACCAGTTCAAAAACTGACGGCATTAGGGGTGTTCACATTCATAAAATTTTTCGTCAAATCGGTATCATGACCATAGATTTGATGAATGTGAAGCGAAATTTACTTGAGTTTGTGCCTTAGCGAACATCGAACCAGAAGGTGCTAAAATGGGTTGGCTTGTAAGTGAAAAAAAAAAAACAAAGTACATCCTGTCAAAAGACACCGAAACACAACACCAACATGTCAGACAGAATGTTATGACGGGCAGCTATAACTTTAATTCTGCCAATGACATTAAGGGAATGCACGGAGAATAACACTCGACAAT
Source organism: Xylota sylvarum (assembly GCA_905220385.1). Classification (NCBI taxonomy): domain Eukaryota; kingdom Metazoa; phylum Arthropoda; class Insecta; order Diptera; family Syrphidae; genus Xylota; species Xylota sylvarum. Next base: position 42,869,941 of record LR999959.1, read on the forward strand.
CGTTGATACTATCATCTTAGGAGGCAATCATTTAGCAAAGCCGTAGTTAGAAGAACCAAGGAGACGATATACATATACGACCCAGAGGATGGAAGCGCATAGAGTATCTTCGAGAGAAGAGTTCTACTTTCGACTTTCGATCCTATTTGCGTTAATGGTTCATAGAGGAAATGATTTAAACATGACCTATGTATATGAATTGTACAGAGACATATACACAAGGATTAAGATGACTAGATCTTGTAAAGTGGATGAACACCAATGGTCCAGCCGGAAAAGTCTTCAATTGTACTCCTTCTAAGATACTACCTAGAAGAGGACGAGGTCGTCTTCGATGGCTGCCCAAGAGGAGAGTGACCTCAATCAACTCAGCGTACGCAAATGGAAATAGGTGACTACGGATCGTTGCCTCTTGTGGCACCAGAAGTAAGTATATAAGTACGGCATTATGGTTTTTCATTTTGCTTAAAGCTAGGTAGCTTTCTTGGGTTTCTAGTATCCCGTGCCTTTGGTCGATTTGATTTGAGAGGTTTCAGTTCTTGGAGTTGGGATTAGAAATATTGGTAGCTTTCAACTCGTTTATATATAGTATGTATGTACATGTATAAAACTAAATACTTTCACAACTATCCCTTTTTCCACATGATGTAATATACTCATACAAATGTACATATGTAAATATTTGACGATGCTGCTAATAAAAACAAAAAAATATCCTAACAACAATTCCAATCCATAGGTGTAGGCATAAATTCCTATATAACGAAACAAAATAGTACTCTAATATTCATTTAGCACCTTTAAGCATTGCATGACATGATTCAAATTCGTTGTAGCGTACGGTATATATGTACATATGTATGTACATGCATAGAGCTGTGATATAAAATACCAAAGTCATTCAACGCACATTTGATAGCCACAGGCTGTACAAAAAAAAAGACAAAACACTTTACAAAAGTTTTCTAATCGGAATAAGTGCGGTATCATAATCGTAATCAGATAGTTCTCCTATTTCACTGGCACCAGAGTGTAAATGTGTAACCATAATCCACAAATCCCATCCATAATTTGAATTACCATCGGCCAGCTATCGGGTAGCTCGTGTTGTACACATGCAAATCCTGCAAAACACTTTGAATACGATATCGTCGAAACGAAAAACAAAACTAATCCCATCCTCGGATACACCTCGGGTAGAAGAGAGGAAGCAGCAACAAACCAAAAGAAACAACATCCAGCCCACATGGAATTCAGGTGCCCGAAACCCCACCGGCAAACAAAGGTACGAGCGCGTTCCTCGGGTGTCTGATGACATTTGCAGTTTTCCACATAATTCCGGTACATTTTCCGAGAACTAAATTTTCCCATGGCCCAGAATAAACAGCCGAACCCAGAGGGCTTGTGTGTACGTGTGAACTTCGCCAGTGTGGTGTATCGAATTTGGACCGCGCGGAGCAGAGTGTCGCATTATAAGCACACGAGCCTGGCCGCTTTTTGCCTAGACCAGCGCGTTAGCCTCCGTTGTTTGTCAACTTATGTTAAGCAACAATCAGTCACTGTTGCCGTTGTCGGTGTCAGTGTCGTAGCCATATTAAGTTGCACTTTATCTCTATTCACTCGATGGTGGCGTTGGTGGTGGATGAGTGTGCTCAGAATAGGCGACACAGCGCTCCAGGTGATGTGTGTGCAAGTTGTGCATCATCGTCGCATTCTCACTCACTCACCGAGTTGCCATTCGTCTCATGACTTCCTGCTGCTATCGCCTAGGCTTATCTCGTAAATGGATGTTCCTTCCGTTCTGTGCGGTTTGTTATCCACTCCGATTCCGATCGAGGAATATCTCCGATGTCGCTGTTCGACCACACACATGCATAGGTATTTCATTTACATTCTCCAATGGGGTCTAATTGAGAGAGGAGTATCTGTGTGACATTACCATAATGCACACACACGACCATTTGGTCCTCCATCACTTCCTCACAATTAAGCACACGTAAGGCACCAGCACCAGCACCAGCACCAACACAGTCACCATCATCATCATCAGCAGCACCATCAAGCCAACCTAATCTTGGCCGGGTAGACAGAATTAATGAATGGCCAACAGAGCGGAGGATGTGTTATTTGTTTTCGAAACCGCACATCCGTTCCAGAGCTGATAAATCTTACCATCAGCCATTTGGATGCCCGTGGAAGGCACTTGGCCATTCAAATCGAATGCATCCTCGACAAACACCACCTGACGAAACTCTTGTAGTTCGGGAGCCAGATAAGGCTCTGGGCCCGTTGCTGACGGTGGTGGTGGTGGTGGTGGTGGCGGTGGTCATCGAGGTGGCCGAAAACCAATGGAATAAAAATTGGCCAAATCAAAATTCCACACTTGAACGCCTCTTATCGCGTCTGTGTAATCTCAGCAGTTGTTGTGCTGAAAATTTACAACTCGTCGCGGTGCGGGCCAAGCAACACGAAGCGGACGGAAACCAGGCTTAGACACACCGTTCCGTTGGGAACACGCAACTCGTGATGTAGGGATCAGTTGACGGGGAGTAGTCTTTCGTCTTTCTGCCAAAAACATTGGTCTGGTTGGGTTTTTCATTCGTTTTTTTTTTTTGTGTATAATTCCCCTTTGTCTTACCCCAAACCAAAGGTTCTGCAAACCTAAACTCACAGCGCTCTGGACTGAATGAAAATTCCAACGAAAGTATAAAATGAGAAATTGTAAGTCTCATAAAACAATGTCATGGCCGGTGACCACGATTTGGCCGTGAGGTGAGAATATCCCAGGTTTATGTCCGCAGCCAGAAATTCAGATATACAACCCTAATTAAGAACTGTTTAGTATTCAATTTGGTCATCGGGGATACTGTCATGGGAAACCAATAAATTTAACAGTTTTGTTGTTGCTTTGTTTGTTTGTTTTCTTTTGTTCGCTGGTGACTGGTGACACTTAAATCGTTCGAGATACTTTTATTTTCTCTGTCTGAGTCTCTCGGTGTTTTGATGGACAGAAAGAGAGCACCTAAATGGCGGCAGTGTCTGTGGAACCTACATACATAGATCGTCAGTTCGTTGAGCTTTAGAGTTTTATGACGATTTCTTCACTAAATTTTGAAAAAAAACTAATTAAGTTAGTAATTTACAATTGAAATGAGTTTTGTGAAAATAACAATTTCAGAGAAGTTCGGAAAATCGGGTTTCAAAACCAAATGCCCTTCATGGCTGTAATAAAATTTCCTTTAACCTTTTGAACAACAACCAACTTAATTTTCTCTGAAGAAATACTTCTAATACAGTATGACTACTGAGTGGATGGTTCGATCCCCAGATAAAACTAAATGTCTTTCGCGGTCCTACATCTCTCGAAATTCTGACAAACATCCAAGGGTATAGCTGTCATAAAAAAGCTTCTCAAAAAACAAAACAGCATTGAACGGTAGACCCCCTTCACTCGTGTAGAAATTATAACACTCACAAAACGAATTGTTCTGAGAAGGATGGACCTGTCGCGCCAAATATTTCATAACGGGTTATTAAAAGAAAATATGTATCCAGTATCATTAAGTCTCCACAACTGTAATCAAAAAGACTTTCAACTTAGCATGTCCGGTGAACAAAGTAAAGGAGTAAAGAGCAGGCAGACATTAGGAAAGTACCAAGAAACCTCGCTAATGTTGTCAAGAGGACAATATCGGATTCCAACCGGGAACTGTATAAAGACAGTCAGAGGAAGTTCAAAAATAAGACGCAAAGACCTAAGCGTCGCTCATGACATAATTTTTGTAAGGAACAACTTCAATTTTTTAAAGGAACAACGGAATCTGCGAGGCTATCCATGGTTATAGGATCACTCAAAGATCCCAACGGTAATTGGACTGAATATTGCTCAGATTCACTAAGGCTACTGCTAAGCATGTACCAGGAATTAAAAACCAATCTATTGACAGGGCCTTAACTAGCATTAACAAGGAATTTGTGCTTCTAGCGGATTTGATCACAGATAAGGGAATTGAGTGGGCAATTAGATCGCAATTAGATCTTCCGTTACAATTCGACAGGACTCGACTCGCATCATTCCGATCATGCTACAAAATATTGTCAGCATGCTTTTTATGACATTCACATAGCAGTAGACCCCAAAAACATATCCACGTCTCAACATACCTACACCGAAAGAAAAAGTGTAGAGACCACTCTACTTGACAAAGAGTATACTTTGTCTGCTTTCTATGGATGTATACGGCTATTGTAAGACCTATACTGACTTATGGCTGTCTTGTATGGTGGCAATCCGCCATCAAGACCACCAACTTAACGGCTTTTACGAAGTTACAGAGATGTATCAGCACCACTATCGCAAAGAAAAATATACCAATTGTGGGACTGGAGGCTACCCTCAATCCGCTTCCGCTGCATCGTTCAAGACCCGGCAGCTATCAATGCCCTACGAATAACTCAGTCAGTTAGCTTCCTGACACTATACTTAGAATTCAAGAGACCTTTTACAAACTCATTCCCGATGAGAGAAGAATGGAAAAGCGGTCAGTCAACTAGCACGCAATATACATACATATCTGTACTCTGCCTCTGTTCTGTATCTCTGTCAAAGGCATACGCTCAGGTATCTTTTCCGAACCGCTAGGCATATTCAAATCAGTTTGCCTCCCAAACCATAGCAGTGTTTTCAAAGCGGAGGTTCTTGTAGTAACAATAACTGTCAGTGAGACTTCGTTGAAGGCAATACTACTAGAAGGCATAACCATTTTCATCGACATCAAGGCAGCAATAAAAGGGATTTCTGCTATCGAAAGAGAATTCATGCTTTTGAAGAGTTGTCTCGAAGACCTTAAGGTTCTTGGAACACAGCAAAAGGTTATTTGGTGGCTACCTGGTCATGAAGAAACAAGGTCTAATGAGAAGGCCGACGAATTGGCCAGAAGAGGTTCGAAATTCCGATCAGAACAAGAGGACACATCATTGTGATTGTGAGGACTAAGGCTTTAAGGCAGGCAAAAAGCTAATAGTCCACCCTAGACACTTGCACATGATTATGCAAAAGGATATGAAATCCATTTCTATCACGAGAAGGGTAGAAATTGACATTGTTCTTCAAGACTGCTGGAAATCTGCCCATTTTATTTCTTTAGTGAAAGGATGCCTACAATTGAAGTGACCTGTGAGGAAAATATGAAGATAATAGAGTTTCGATATTCTTATTATAAAAGGGGTTCAAACACCAGAAAACATCAAGAAGTTTTTTCGCTATCCTACTACTTACTTACTTATCGAGCTCCCGACCCTTGAAGAGTGTCTGTCTGAGATCCCGGGCACACTGCTTCCAGTTATCTAGACCAAGCGCTCTGGCATCCGCGATAACTTGTTTCTTAAAACTGAGGCTCGGTCTTCCTTGTCGTTTCGAACCTGAGTGTTGTGATTCAAAAATCCTCTTTGCTGGAGCATTATTGTCCATTCGCTCGATATGGCCGAGCCAGTGTAGTCGACTCTTTGGACTACATCCAGATCTTGGTACAGCTCATAGAGTTCGCGGTTATATCTTCTCCTCCATTCGCCCTTCTCGCCTTCGGGACCAAATATTCGAAGAAAAATGTATGCTCTGCGTTCCTGCTTATCATCCAGCACCCGGCTCCATATAGGAGAATTGGCAGGGTCAATGTTTTCTAGAGCATGCATTTCGTGTTTCGAGTTAGGAATTTTGAACCCATTTGTTTTGCCAAAGTAGCAGCGGTTTCCTAGGGTAAGTCTTCGTCGAATCTCCGAATCCTTCCGAATGTTCTTCAATTGCAGTAAAAGCCTCTAAGACGGTGGGAGCGATCGATGATGTCGATGTCGTCTACGTATCCCAGCAGCTGGACAGATTTCTTGAAGATAGTGCCTTCTGTGTAAACACCTGCCCTGCGCACTATCAGTTCCAGCACAAGATTGAAGAATAGCGCATCTCCTTGCCGAAATTCGGTACATGTTTATAATAGTTCGGAGAAACTGTTTCCGAATTGTACGTTGCACCGCGTGTTTTTTAGCGTCACACGGCACAGCTGGATGAGTTTAGCCAATATCCCTAGTTCGGGTATCGCCTTGCAGTGCTCAAGACAATGAATGCTACAATATGAGGATTTGAAATCGATGAAGAGATGGTGAGTCTCGATTTGAAAATCGTTGGTATTTTCCAGGATATACCTTAGTGTGAAAATTTAGTCGATCGTCGATCTGCCGGGCCGGGAGCCAAACTGGTACGTACCGATTAGTGTGTTGCAGAATGCCTTCAGCTGATCACACACTACGTTGGATTGGATCTTATATGCGACATTAAGCAGGGATATGCCTTAATAGATCTTATAAGGCATCGGATTCTTGAAGATGTGACATACAGAGCTGATAATCCAGTCATCAGGCATGGCTTCATCCAACCATACTCGGTTGGTTATTTGGTGCATGCACCCTACCAAAGCAGCACTACTAAGATTGCTTTGATTGGTCAAAGCTTCGCTGGTAGACCATCAGAGCCTTCAGTTTTTCTTCAGTTTTTTAAAAGCTGAACCAACATTTTTAAAACCTGGAGGGGGGTAGCTTCATTGACTGGATGCAGGTTCTCTTCTTTTCCTATCACTCTCTCTACCTGATGCCCATTATGCTGCTGAAACACATCTACTATTCCCTGTGCTTCGGTGAATAGGTTTCCTTCACTATTTCAAAGAGCCCGCGTTCCGGGCTTGAAGCCAGCTGCCAGTTGCTTGGATTTCCTAAAAAACATCTGGATGTTGTTTCTATCGCGGGGCTTTTTGATATCCAACCCCAACCTGGAGGTTGTTATGTTATTGGTTAAATTTTTTGAAACTGATGTCAGTAACCCGCTGCGGGGATGTGAGCGCTGCCGTTGAACTAATAAGAACTCATCCGTCGCTATCTCTTTTCCTAAGACCAAACTTATTCGTGAAAATCTTTATCGGCCTGAGCTCCAAATATGACGAAGTACTCCATATAAAGTGTGCTTATGCTTCCGCTTAAAACTGTGACGCCACGATTGACTCCCGCGAGAGAGATAGAGTCCGCTATGATATTAAGAGTATGGTTATTTTCTTTTGTTCAACACTCGTGCTTATAAGTTCAGTAAATAGGATCCAGATGGACACCAATGAGTACCCGATGACTAGCACTAGGAAGTAAAATAAGCACACAGTTGCAACACTGGGCATCGCCAGCTTGACGCCAGTCAGTGCCTACCGTTTTCCTTCAGCATCCAGCCATCACCAGTAGATTATTGGTGACTCAATTTCAAAGGAAGGAATAGGACGCAACATTGTAGGGTGCTATTCGTATTGTCGGAACCGGTGAGATTTATTTTTAGGAGTCTAATTCTGCAATGGAAAACGATAGATTTTCAAGTCACTATGTCTCGAGTTGTGGATGTTTCAAATAAAGACTGTCCGTAACAATATTCAGTAGTTTTTGAGAACACCAAATACTTTACATAATTTGTCAGTTATGGCAATATTTTATCAAACCACGTTTTGAGTATCCAATTAATTTCATGTTGGAACACCGAAAATCTTACATAAAAATGAAAACAATCAAATCTCAATGATGAGTTTGTTGCAGGAAATAATATGATTTATTAGCAGTTACCTTCGTCACACGACATTTAACACTGATTTACTTCTAGCCCAATTGCCTCCACAGCCAGGATATTAAAGTCCACTGCGTTGATTTATGTCCGGTTCCTATAAAACAAACTCCTTAATAGCTTCCTTCCATACTGATCCCCAAGCAGCCAGTAATCAATCTACCTGAGTACACATCCCTCTCACGTATCCACGAACATGGGAAATGTTATGAATTCTAAACAACAGAATCGAACCGAAAATATCCTGAATAATCCCAAAATGCCACTCATGTCTTGTCCCAGCCAAAGGGCACGTTGTTGTAGCAATGTTTGCCTATCGCGGCTGAACATTCTATTCATGACGAAATCTCTGGACATTATTTCACCCTCTCCAAGGAGAAGAAACAAAACAAAAACAACAAAAAAAAAACGGTATATGCAGGTATCTAATTTATGAGCTTCTGATTTACAATCCGACAAGGAAATACTTGTCAACAGGCAAAGCAAGGACACTTTTCCCATGCCCACAGAAGCCGATTCGATATCATTTGGGTCCGCTGCTTTTGGGGACCACCATCGATTAGAAGCAGTCAACTTGATTTACTTTGCTCAATATGCCACCTATGTATATGCTAATAAAATGTTGAAAGACAAATGACTACCGCAGACAATGCCAACGAATAAAAAATGCATGCTTAGCGACCGCATACTCCGGCAACCCATTGTCCCGGTACGCAAATCCCGCCACCATCACCACCGACATCAGAAATTTGCCATTCCAAGGAATTCTTAAAAATACAAAAGCATCAGCTAAACATGAGACAACATTACCGAGGGATACTTTTTGCGCTATCGGAGCCCGCCCATTTCATGTTCCTTCTAAAGAGGAAAACGAAAACCTTTGCGGATTGTCTTGCAATTCAGCTTAATTCGCCCTCAGTGCACTGCACAAATGTATTTTTGATCCTTAAACCGTTCGTCCTACCACCCATGATTAACATGTGTCTTCGTCGGAGGGTGTATGTGTAACTCCCTTGTTGTGTTCGATACTAAAAGTTTCTCCGGTAGTGGTGTAGATAATACTTTTTCATCAAAATTACCTCGCTTGATGGGAGATCACAGATACGGCCAATTGCCAAGACACATTATGAATGCGCCACATTCAGCTAACAAGTACTCACTCTTTGCACACAGAACGTGTGGGCCGCATATCTCATGCCAATGACCAATTCCACATAGTTTCGGGCTTCGTTGTTAATATAATTATTACAGGAGGGAAAAATCACACTCGAACGAGGATCCTCGATCGCTACACGAGGTCGCTACATCCTCGATTTTAATTCCGAAGCAAGCATGTTCGCGTTAACAAGTTGTTTCGTTTCGTTACAACCCGTGGGTGGATGTGAATCCGATACGGATGCTCCGGAGTTCGCGAAACTGCTAAGGAGGACAAGGAGAAGGAGGCGAAGATTGTTGCTGTAATTTAAGCATCAGCAGCAGGAGCAAAACAAACAGCGTCAACCCGTCGAGTCAGGCTCAAGACCGGGACCGGGAGATAGATGAAGGAAATCGCGCTGTAGGATCATATCTTGCCAATTAAATTTGAATTTATTTCGTAGCCGATTTAGTTTTCGAACATCGTCAGCGTCAGGCTATCAGCCACAGCAACTCAGTCAGCTTGGGAGCTGGTCAACTGGTGGGTTTGCCCTCATTTGATCCGACTTTCTGGTCCATTCTTGCCTCATTTAGATGCAAACAAAAAAAAAACTCAAACAACCCAATCCCATTGTGCAATAAAATGCAAACATAACGACTTTGATAGATGTCTCGCTTGGTGAGGAGATCGAGGCGTGAGGATCTTAGGCTGGGTTTCAACTTTAACAAGAACCACGCTTGCGGTTTGTGTGTGTATGTATAGTCAACCACGGCAGTCGGACTACGACGAAGGCGATGGCAACGGCTAAAGTGGAAGCATCAACGCCCAAGACCAATTAATCAAAGTCGCGACAATTCCTGTCAGATGAGGCACCCGTTTCCTCCGGTCTGTCCGGACACACGAAGGAAGTTCCCATGAATGGACTGATGTAGCAAATCAATGCGGTGGATTAAAAGGGACAAGAAGTCCAGATATTAGAAAATTTCGAATTAAATGGAGAAATAAAAGTTTGTTCCTTTGTGAATCCCGCGGTGCCCAAAAAACATCCATTCTTCGTTGGGCTATTGTGTAAGTTCATCGGAGAAACAATGAAAAATTGACACCTTTGTTGTTGCAGAAATGAATGAAAGTAACAACATAAAGCGACCGCCAACAAAGTGTAGACAAATCCCGACGGTACGATATCCTGATGTTTAAAAACACTTTGTACTAGGAGGCTTACAAGTATTTAGGGTGTCTGTTGATTGAAGACGTTTTGTTTCAGTGAGCTCTGAAGAAGCGAGCTCGACAGAAACTTGTTTTATGCAACTAAACGATTGTTTGGTATAAATTGAGACTAGTATAGGTACAGCTATCCATCTGTGAATAAAATGACTCTTGAAGAGGGCCTGCTACTGTGTCAGCTTTTCATGACATCGACTTACAAGTTTCGATTTTAGTACGCTGCTGAAATTAGGAAGTCTGATTGAACTCGACATTCCGAGAACTTTGGAGAAGAACCTCGCGCCAACTCCAGGATAATACGCCACTCCGAAATCGAATCACACATTTTATTGTTGGACGCTCTCCTGCACTATGGTAAGATATTTAGTCGATACTATATCTTAGCTTATTTTAGTATCTTCCCTTTGGTAGCCAAAGGTTAGTGATGTAAATATATGAAAATACAAGCGTTCTTACGTCAGCCTCTCACTATCAACCCCTATTACCTTCACGTTGGTGGCTGTTGGGTGCCTAGTACCTCGACTGGAGATTGGGTAACCAACCACTTTGGTATATCGTTGATGGCAAGGGAGGAATGTTTTCTCACTAAGGCACTTCCTCTTGATCCAGGCGATACCAGACGAATTCCCTAGATGGAGTCAACGGTGGGGTCTACAGTTATAGTCAGGCCGAACTATAAATGTTATCCTTATATGAGCTGCTTCGACAGATTGGAATTCCAGATCTATAGGGATCTCCAATACTGAGTCAGGTTGTTCGAAAAGAGATGGAGGCGGATGAACTCGTAATGGGTCAACGGCAGACCTCATATCTCCGAAGCGGATTACTGACTCCGGAAATCCCGACCGCTCGTCCTCCAAGTTGGACGCTGTTCGTCGGGGTAACATCCCTACCACGGAAAAACACTTTAGTTGTGAAACAACCACAAGCCTCGGAAAGGATTTAATGTTGACGACCCTGTAAAACGAAAAAAGGACAACGGGTCTGCAAGGAATGTTCGGACTATGAAAAGGCCACGCGCAGCCGAACATATCAGATCTATTAAGGAAGTACGGTGGAAAGCGGCGCTGCACAGGAGAGGAGAGCGGCTCTTGAGCCATAGTATCAAAAGAGGAGGAAACAACATCGGTTTCCCCGGACTAATAAGAACGTCCCATGAGAACCGCGCGTTCGAGGAATTGGAAAGGAGCTACTCCAGGAGCAATGTTCGGAAGTTTTAGCAAAAGGTTCAAAGCTGGGCGCAAGCTGGGTGCGTTAGACTACGGAGCGAGGCGTTCGAGGTTTGATCCCCAGACGTCACCTAAATGTTCCGTCACGGCCCTACCTCTCACGAACATCCGACAGTAAAACTGTAAAGAATATAATACGCACAACACGAATGATTGTGAGAAGCTAAGCATTTGGTCCCATGGACCTGTCACGCCAAATATTTGTATTTTTAAAAAGAACATGTCAAGACAACAAGACTCGAACAGAGATTTATAGAGATGAACAAGGAAACCGTGTAGTTAGTCGGTGCTGAGGATATAGAAAAAAGACTTTTGCAGACTGTTAAACGACGACCCCAACTACATCATGGCGCTGTCAGGCAGAACGGACCATTCAACTTGGATGATGAAAATCAAGACTTTCGTCCACCCGTTTGGAGAAAGCCCAAAATCTCCAGATCGATACTAGCCATCTTTTTATCGATTTTAAGGTAGCATATGACAGCATTTATAGAGACGAGCTATACAAAGCCATGTCTAGTTTTCTTGAAAAACTCGTCAGATTGTGCAGAATGACGATGAAGAACGCTCACTGCTCCATGAAGGTCGAAAACAATCTCAGCGAGACCTTTGAGGTCAAAAAAGAATTCAGACAAGGTGATACGCTGCCATGTGACTTCTTCAACGTCATATGTATGTATGTACTTGAGAAAATTAAGGCACTGGCAGAATTTTCCAAAAGTCTGTCCAATTACTTGCATACGCTGATGATATTGACATCATCGGGAGAAGGGGACTTTGTGACTTTGTCTACCACCGCTGTAAATTTTGCAACAACATCACATCAGAAATCAACCGAAGTGTTACGACTGCCAATCGCTGAAGACAATTGAGTAGCAAGACCTTGTCAGGAAACACTAAGGAGACTCTATATAAGTCCCTCATCATTAGAGTCCTACTGTATGGCGCTGAAGCATGAACGTTAACGAAGGCGGATAAGGATACACTTGGTCGTTTTGAACGTAAGATTTTTTGGATGATTTTCGGTCCCATTTCCGTTCACGGGACTCGAAGAAGGAGATATAACAGCTAATTCTACGAGCTATACACCTAAATCGACCTAGGGTGGACTTGTAGAGCAAATGGACATCAACGCTCCGGCCCGAAGAGTCTTCGAATCCAACTCGGAGGTATAACGCAGTAGACTTTTTACAAACAAGGATATCAACTCTATTTTAAGATTCGGAGTTCCGCCGTAGGGCGGAATGCTTTCTCCCCTTATATTCTTCTTTTGCAAAACGCTTTCTCAAAGCTCTCTAATTGAACTAAAAGATGTGGTCTCAGTGTCAACCCACACAAAAACAGGTTTAGTCCTCTTTGTAAGTAACTACAAAGTTTGACACCTCAATTCTACAAAACTATATATGAATGTATGTGACACTAGTCTGACACTTACAGATAAAGCCAAATATTTGGGTCTCATTCTTGACAAAAAACTTAGCCGCAAACCCAATATCCTTGAAATTGTAAAGAAAGGAATAGGAAGTAAATTGGGACTACAGTCATGAATTACACGTTGGTTTCATGTATCCGTTCTCACACCTTTGTATGTATATTACCTAGTATGGTGTGGTCGTTTGGTTGACGGCTTTGGAAAAAGTCGTTGACCGAAACTATCTTGGCCGGGTACGGCAAAAATCAACTGAGGATTATTTAAATCAAAAAAGTTTTCAGTAATTCAAGAAAAAAATTTCAGTTAACTTGCTACAAATGTGACTAACACTGACAATTTGAAAAATCAACTACACCGTTGAAGCCATTACCTAAAGAAATGTGTACATATGTATGTTATGTATGTAATGGAGGATGTTTAATTCTCATTTCAATAAAAAGTACGACAATATTGGAGTTAATAACAAACGGGTAAATTACTTTTGTCCCCGATCTAGCAGTCTGTTCCACTATTAAGCATACATTAAAATGATTCCCCCATTCCGCATCCTTTTACGAATACCCACTCTATTGAAGCTTAAACAGATTCACTGAGTATCATGCAAACAAAGTGAGCTAAATACAAGTAATCTGCAGCTACGCGAATACCATCGCGATGTATAACAAGCCATGCAATAACATCCAAACATCAAGGATACACGACGACTAGTAAAGAGTTCCGCATCCTGAAATCGGTGGCATCCCGGAGGCGTAGATGATATAGGTTCCTGTCACGTTCCGCGATGTGTCACAACCGAATATGTCTTCAGGCACTGATAAACACATGTGTACAGATACACTCTATGCTGCGCTGAACAGGATTTAACTTCGAGATACACATTAAAACACACCAGAGATAATTTCCCCTTCAACGGGTCGATGTGACGATAAGTTAACACTAAAATCTGAGAGCGGTACACACATAAGTGCTGAATAATTAAACTTCTCCGGGGGTGACAGCATCCATACACACACATGTGTGTGGGTGCGGAATTCCTTCGCCCCAATTACGTCCCGAGAAGAAGGGTTGACAAGTTGTTCTAATGAAGTTAACATGCTATACATATTCGTTGTCATCTCGTAATGTTGTTGTTAACAAAGACGAAACTGCCACCCCTTCTAGTCGCTATCAGCGAATAAGCGTTTTATGGTTTAGTTGGCATTGTGTGCTTATGAGGAAGCGCTTAGAGAGGTGTATTGATTTTCTTGTTTATAAAATCTTACCGAAGGGGATGAATTTTAATAACGTACCACTTGTTTTATCCACGATTTACCTAAGAGAGGAAAATGAACGTATTGGGTTTCGAACGAACGTAGGAAGGCGTTTATTTTTCCTGATACTTTTTGTCCATTAGTAAGTTTATTAACATTTATTATTAATATATTTAGTATTATTTATTAAAATTTAAACTAAGTTAATTTGCTTAGGATTTTCGGTAAATTGCAGTCGAAACCTTTCTATATTGCGACGTTTTTATATACGAGTACACCTGCTTTTAAGAAATTATACTTTAGCAAAAGTTCTATCAGGCTCGGGCTAAGATCCAAGATTTTATTATTAATTTTCCACATTATTTGCTGGATATTTTAAATTTAAACTTTTGAAATATCTATTCTAAATATAAAATAAAAACGTTGACATTGTAGGTTTTGAGATTATTTAAACAGAATTTGTTTTAACCACTTTAGACTTGTTCCACTTCAAACAAACAAAAAACCAACGCATACTATCTACTAACAAACGGTTCAAAGAAGTAGTATCTTTCGATAGCCTTTGAACAGCTAAATAATGTGCAAATATGTGCCTTTGAACATACATATTTAGTAAGCTCTACTCAAATCTATTATAATTCGCGGTTTCATTTTCGAAAATTGGCATTGGGCGACTTTGGAGCTAGAAAACAGGAGAATAGTTGATCGATAGCCCGATGACTGAACTATCAGCTCTATATGCCCCATCTTCAAGAAAGGCGATCCTATGTCTTGTAAGAACTACCGAGGCATATCCCTGCTTAATGTCGCATATAAGATCCTATCCAACGTACTGTGTGAACGTCTGAAGCCCTTCTGCAGCACACTAATCGGCACGTACCAGTGTGGCTTCCGGCCCGGCAGATCGACGATCGACCAAATTTTCACAGTAAGGCAAATCCTGGAAAAGACCAACGAATTTCAAGTCGAGACTCACCATCTCTTCATCGACTTTAAAGCCGCATATGATAGCATTCATCGTCTTGAGCTCTACAAGGCGATGGCCGAATTCGGGATCCCGGCTAAACTGATCCAGCTGTGCCGTGTGACGCTGGATAACACGCGGTGCAACGTGCAATTCGGCAACAGTTCCTCTGAACTATTCCAAACATGCACCGGATTTCGGCAAGGGGATGCGCTATCATGTGACTTCTTCAATCTTGTGCTGGAACAGATAGTGCGCAGGGCAGGTGTAAACACGGAAGGCACTATCTTCAACAAATCTGTCCAGTTGCTGGGATACGCAGACGACATCGACATCATCGATCGCTCCCACCGTCTTAGAGGCTTTTACTGCAATTGAAGAAGTGGCGAAAGGAGTTGGCCTTGAAGTGAATGAGGACAAAACCAAGTACATGTTGTCAACAAACAAAGAAGCATCTGTCCACCGCCTAGGACAAAACGTCACTGTTGGCAACAGTAACTTCGAAGTGGTTAAGGAGTTTACCTACCTCGGAGTAAATATCAACTCCACGAATGACAACTTAGTGGAGATTCGACGAAGACTTACCCTAGGAAACCGCTGCTACTTCGGTTTGGCGAAACAAATGGGGTCAAAACTCCTAACTCGGAAGACGAAATGTTTGCTCTACAAAACTTTGATCCTGCCAGTTCTGCTGTATGGAGCCGAGTGTTGGACGATAAGCAGGAAAGCAGAGCAGATATTGAACACTTTCGAAAGAAAAATTCTTCGTCGGATATTCGGTCCCGTATGCGAGGAGGGCGAATGGAGGAGAAGATATAACCGCGAACTCTATGAGCTGTACCAGGATGTGGATGTAGTCCAAAAAGCCAAAACACGTCGGCTACACTGGCTCGACCACATCGAGCGAATGGACAATAATGCTCCAGCAAAGAGGTTCTTCGAATCACAGCCCCCAGGTTCGAGAAGACAAGGAAGACCGACCCTCCGTTTTAAGGATCAAGCTATCGCGGATGCCAGAGCTCTTGGTCTAGATAACTGGAAGCAGCGTGCCCGGGATCGAAGAGAGTGGAAGGCTGATGTGTCTCAGGCAGAGACTCTTCACGGGTCGGGAGCCCGTTAAGTAAGTAAGTTGTTCGATTTGTGACCCGGAAACCGGAGGGATTGTCCCGAGACGAACACGGACTTACGACTTTTCCATAACGATTAAGGCCAACTTTGGATATTACTTCGAATCGTTATGAGCCTTCCCAATTTACTGGATGTGAGGTTAAATACACAATACTGCCTTACTTTATTCTGGAAGGTCAACCGGTACACAAATATCAAGCGCATAAAGCAAGTTTACAGTAAAACCTCATCAGATATTGACGGGACGATATCCGAGCAGAGTAAAAGAATTCACCAGTGTGATGCAACGATTTGAAGACGCAAACCTTAACCCCTATTGGGGATGTGTTAATGAGTATGGGGATTCTCAATATTAAGGTTAGAAACGACAACACCGCCCTTAAACAAGAGATATGAACTTCTGCCGCCGAATTATCAGAGAACACAACATGGAACATAAAGCATACCATTTGGCGTACTTGTTATAAAAGTGGATGTTGTTATCATACAGGCGTTCTTGAGATCATTTATATTATTGAAGAAGTATTCACCTAGAGCATTTGTTCTAATGTTAGCAGAAAATGATCAATGGTTTTTTTTTTTTCTACATCATCATCTCTGGAACTCCAACAGAAATTATTAGACAATGCACAAACTAAGAGTGTGCCTACTTATTGTGTCCGGTGGTTAGTCTATCAGTTCAGAGAGATTCCCTATTTTTTTTCCAATAGACCTACTCTTATTTAATTCTGGACATAATAGTAAAGACGTATTGTTTCTTGGTTCTCAGTATTAACAGTATCGGTGTGGATTATGTTCTTAGCGAAAGACATTAGCCACTCGATATTGGTGGTGCAAATGTGCGACGATATCTGACTTCGATGAAGTACTATCCGCCAGCCAAATAGCCTATTTATTTTACTTGATGGGCTACCAACCCATGAAGAGTGTCTGCTTGAGACACGGCAGCCTTCTACTCTCTTCGATCCTGGGCACGCTGCTTCCAGTTATCTAGACCAAGCGGTCTGACATCCGCCATAGCTTGCTCCTTAAAACGGAGGTTCGGTCTTCCTTGTCGTCTCGGACCTGGGGGCTGTGTTTGAAATGTCTTCTTTGCTGGAGAATTATTGTCCATTCGCTCGATGTGACCCAGCCAGTGTAGTCGACGTGTTTTAGCTTTTTTGACTACATTCACATTTTTGTACAGCTCATAGAGTTCGCGGATGTACATATCTTCTCCTTCATTTCGCCCTCCTCGCATACGGGTCCGAATATTTGACGAAGAATTTTCTCTCGAAAGTGTTCAATATCTGCTCTGCTTTCCTGCTTATCGTCCAGCACTCAGCTCCATACAGCAGAACTCAAAGTTTTGTAGAGCATACATTTCGTCTTCCGAGTGAGGAGTTTTGACCCCATTTGTTTCGCCAAATCGAAGTAGCAGCAGTGTTCTAGGGTAAGTCTTCGTCGAATCTCCACTAAGGTGTCATTCGTGGAGTTAATGGATGTTTTATCCTAGGCGGTGGACAGATGCTTCTTTGTTTGTTGACAACATGTACTTGGTTTTGTCTTCATTCACTTCAAGGCCAACTCGTTTCGCCTGTTCTTTAATTGCCGTAAAAGCCTCTAACATGGCGCGCTAAGAGCGACCGATGATGTCGATGTCGTCTGCGTATCCCAGCAGCTGTACAGATTTGTTGAAGATAGTGCCTTCCATGTTCACACCTGCCCTGCGCACTATCTGTTCCAGCACAAGATTGAAGAAGTCACATGATAGCGCATCGCCTTGCCGAAATCCGGTGCATGTTTGGAATAGTTCCGAGGAACTATTGCCGAATTGCACGTTGCACCGCGTGTTATCCAGCGTCACGCGGCACAACTGGATCAGTTTTCTCGGGATACTGAATGCGGCCATCGCCTTGTAGAGCTCAAGACGATGAATGCTATCATATGCGGCTTTAAAGTCGATGAAGAGATGGTGAGTCTCGACTTGAAATTCGTTGGTCTTTTCCAGAATTTGCCTTAGTGTGAAAATTTGGTCAATCTTCAATCTGCCGCGTCGGTACACACTGGAACGTGCCGATTATTGTGCTGCAGAAAGGCTTTAGACATTCACCAAGTACGTTGGATAGGATCGTATATCTGTCATTAAGCAGGGAAGATGGGACAAAGCTGATAGTCCAGTCATCGGGCAAATCCATATTTCGTTGATAATCTGGTGCCAGCACCCTACCAAAGCATCACTACCATGCATCACGGCGGCCTTGTTAATAGCTGAGCCAACCTCTTCAAAACCGAGAGGGGATGGCTTCTTCAGTAACTGGATGCTGGAGATGCTGCTAAAACACATCTACTATTCCCCGTGCTTCGGGGACAAGGTTTCCTTCACTGTTACGAAAAGTCTGCGTTCCGAACTTTCCTAAAAAACTTGCTTGACTTTCCTAAAAAAACAAAACATCAGGATTATACCTCAATATCTTAGTGTCATGTGTGGAGTCGAAAATGGACAAACACAATTTCAGATGAGGATCAGCGAAAGGGATATAAAAAGCATTTCGCATTTTGTTATTTTACTGATATTGAACTCAAGCTTAGTAAAAATTAAAAATGCATATTCAGTAAAAGCAGTTAGGTATATAAAAATTCTGCTTTGAAGGTGTTTAATGTCGCAATCCGCACAACGGTCAAAAGAGCTTCAAGTCCGAAGTAGAGTTTGACGCCTACTTTCACCACTGCTATCTCTGGTGGTCATCAACAGTGTTATCCCTGAAGCACTGATGAAAGAAATCCAAGTGCAGTGGTTAATGAAATTTTATCTAAAACGTCTGCAATACGATGATACCTTTTGAAAATCAACTGCTGTGAATGCTGTGTTGGCGAAACAGTGCGAATTTTGAAAAGAAATATCGGTCGAAATAAAGCACCAACTCCGCTGGTGTACACAAGTTTGTGATGAAAGTTTTTGAGACTGGGTTGCTGATTGATAACCAAACATATCCGTGTTCGTCCTGTGCGCTCAATTGAGAATATTGCAGCTTTTGCAGGTTTTTGGAGTGGCGGCATTATTGGCCCATTTTTCTTCCAAGACAATAATGTAAGAAACGTTACAGTCAATGAAGAGTGCTACCGAAGCAGGGTAACCGATTTTTATGGCCAGAAATCGGGGATTTGAACTTGGGCGAGCTATGGTTCCAACAAGATGGGGCTACATGCCACAGAAGCCGTCGAACCGCCTCATCCCCCAAAAAACAGTAGTCCTCCTTTATTTCGTTCATATGGTACCCCAAATCTAAAACGCTAGAAGGATGTTTTATTATCAATACCTAGAATTCAACTTAGCTTTACAATGTTTTCTATCCGACTATGTACTTATACATCTGTATGTTCCTGCTCATGTGACAAAGAACTGCCCAATAGTAACTTCATAAATTTCAATGGAATTACAAATCAAATAGATATCAGCAAACATGTGATTACCTATATAAACACACATAAGCAAACATAACCCATAATTAGCTCACTTTGAATTCATTGTTCTACACGTTACTACATACATATTTACTGTGATCGGTTGTTAATTTATTATCCAAACATCCCAGTCATCACTATATAATTCCAAAAATCTACTAAAATCCTTTGCATAAATAAATACAGACTTGGAAATATTTTTCGCTGAAGCAATGTTACACATCGAACAACACAATGATTTCATGCTAGAATGCATCCATCCATGAGCTTCATAACATGTTACCAACAAAGAGCTTACTTGTCCCGGCTACCAGATGAGAGTCCCATGTAATTAATGTTAACTCGTATGTAGTCCAGCAGGAAAGACAAAAGCGTTTACGGTCTCCGGCCAAATCGCTGCAGTCGCTCTGCTTGCTAATGAGTATCTACATACGTGTATGCAAATTTTGAAAACAATTAATTTACACCGGTTAACATTTAATGGGAACAGCAGCCTGTGATTTCGGGCAAATGGCTGTCATTTGTATCCGTTGGTCTCCTAAGCAGCCAGCAGGAACCAACGTTTTGGAACAACTTGTAATAACTGTTTTTCATGTTCGAAGTAGTAGGTTTGACAGACTTCTCTCAACGTTGCCTCCGATTTGCATTTTAGCAATGAATTTTTGCACGCGTATAATTAGACCAAGTTTCTGGGGGTAAGTAATTTAAGGTAATTTTTTCGAGACTGAGAACGAAAATGTTCCAGAATTCAACTTGATGTGGAAATTAATCTTCATTGGATTGCGGGGTAGATCTATCACTATGATGTATCTACATATGTACTACTACATCAAATGCCAAAAGGAGCTGGCCTCGCTAGATGATCAATGGGTAACCCTAGTCTGGGTTCCAGGTCACAGCAACGATGTTGGCAACGAACACGCTGACGAACTGGCTAGGCGAGGCTCATCCCTCTGGTTCACACCCCGCTCGGAGCAATTAAGGCAAACATCTCCTCAATTTATCTTAGAAAAGCCAACCTTAAGTGGTCTAGGCTGACGAGCTGCGTCATATCCAGAAAGATGTGGCCCAGCTATAACAAGATTAAAACAACCGCTTTATTAGACAGAACGTACAAAGATATTGCCAGAATAACCGCGATAACCACGGGACACTGGCCGATAGGAGATCACGCAGTCAAACTAGGCATCCCATACAATATACACTGTCGTAGTTGCAATATTGCTACCGAAAAAGAAACCATCATCCACTACATGTGCACTTGTCCAGCACTAGCCAGGGCTAGACAGCAAGCACTAGGAAAACCCTTCTTTAATTCACTCGAGGAGATCTCTGGTAAGAGCATTAGTGAACTAATCCTCTTTTTGAACTCCACAGGTTGGCTCTAGATTCTCCTCAACAACACACACCAACATCCAGGTCACATGAGTCGTGGTATCAAAACGGCACAACTGTGCTAATTGGGTTCTGTGTTAACAGAACCACCACTTCTACCTACCTACCCTACTACTACATCATGTGCTCATCATTAACGGTATAGGATAGGCGATTCATTTTAAATCCACGACCTATCGTTTCGTTCACCTATACGACATAATGTGAGGATAGAAATATTAAAGCTAAAATCCCACAATGCTGCTGGACCTTATGGCTCAACCGCCTTTGTAAAAGATGGTTTAATTTCTAAGATTTGAATTTGGTTTGAATTGGTTGGAATCTGTTTGCCCGATCCATAAGTCCAGAATTGAGTTATGGATTTATGTCCAACCCCATCCAGATTATTTCTGTCGAAGATTAGACATAATTCCACAACTTCTGGGAAGATAGTCAAGCAAAATTATTTCACTGATCGCACCGTTACTGCCCCGCTTCGCTGCTCCTTAACGATCGTCGTACGAGTTTGGTGAAGGTTAGGTGGGACATAAAGCCACGCACTTTTTTGTTGACTTATCTCCCGATTGGGTGCGATATATGTAAGTCTATTATTCGATTGTGGGCTTATGTCGCATAGACTTATATCCTTTGACAGTACTTTGCCGATTCTCATCGTTGGGTTTGTGCGTACATAGTACAGAGGACAGAGCTCATCCTTGCGGAGTCCTCCCAGATTCTCTAACTAACAGCTAGCTATGAAAGTACGTAAATACTAACTGACCTGTCAATTAACCTTTGAAACGTATGTCGATTGAAGAATTTCAAAAATTATAAGGACTATCTGTTTCCGTAAGCGCTTCGTTGTCGCTTCTGTCTTCGCTGCTCTTTCATAATGATTGTCACAATGTCGCTAATTGCTTCCCAAGTCTCGTCGCTGCTCATCATCTATCTAGTGAAGTCGTCTGGGTTGCGTTCTTCGCAATATCTTGGGCAGTGGAACATGATGAGTTACTCACTGCTTTCGTGCACGTTGTACAATAGGGGTTATCGTTGTGTTTAAACTTATGCAGGTAGGCTCTGAAGCATTCATGGTCAGTACTCATTTGGGTCAGGTAAAAATGCAGTTCTCCATGCTTTCTATTAATCCAAGCGTCTATATTGAGTATCAATCTCTGTGTCCGTCTGCCTTTATTAGAGTGACACCATCTCTCCTGCGATTCCTCCAGACTTTTCCCGGGTGGTACTTCAGCATTACTTCGACTCATCGCTGTTGCCGTTGTCCTGCTGGTACGGTATTTCTGTTGCATTTCTTTAGCAAGAAGGTCTACTGGTACCACGCCAGGAATTTGTGCGCAAGGCGCTGCATACTGTCAACGCATTGGTTCTGGAAGCTGTCTCTGTCTTCTTTCTGTATAATTTTGTTTTGATGGCACCAGCCCATATTTGGAAGCCGTAGAGCATTATTGATGCGACAACTCTCGCTAAGAGCAATCCTTTCTTTTGCTTCGGTCTCCCGATATTTGGCATAACTTTTGTCAGTGCAGCCATTACCTTTGCTGCCTTATCCGCTGCATGCTGTTTATAAGTTAGCCTTGTATATATCGTAATGTCAGCTCTGATTTGGAAGCTTCGACCCGATTGCCCACAGTTGCTCTTATAGTCTCCATGACTCGACTGCTGCTGATGTGCACTATTTTGGCCCTTTCTTCTGCAAGTTGTAGGCCCATGCAGTCATGCTCCAACTTCTCAAGGAGTTGGTATACTATAGCGATGGCTATGTCATCGGTGAAGCCAATTATGTTCGAAGACCTCAGGATTCCAAGTCTAAGAACGTCATCATACATTAAATTATACTGCTATACTGCCTCGTTCCATCGTCGGTGCCGTAGAGCAGTATCCTATTTCTAACAGAGTTTATTACCTTCCAGTATTTTCCCATGATGTCCAGCGTACATAGAGACTTAAGGAGGTATAAAAAGAGGGATCATGCGGTGGTTTATTACCTTTTGGTAGGAGGACCAGTCTTTGTTTCTTCCACTGGGCGGGGAATACTTCTATTATCATATATTGGTATTGCTAACGCCGCATCATATTTACCCTCTGTACGTGTTCTCCCATTCCCTGTTGTGTGAAAAGTACAGCCACCACGTTTTCTAGAAACGCTGTAAACGTAGACGAGGGTTTTCGGCCGCTCTTCAATTTCGTTATAACCACTTTATAGGCTTCCCCACAGATTTTGATCGGCTTCGTTGCACAGTTGGACGAAGCTTCTCCTTTTACTGTTAATTGCAGTTTTTAGGTTTCTCAGGGCGGTAGTGCATCTCTCGTAGAATCAGGAATGAATTAACCAGTTTCCTAATTTCATGATGTACGTTGTTTATTAACGGGACAAAATCCTTCAGCTCGGTGATCTTTGCTTAGTCAGGCTGGGACTTGTGCTCGTTTTCATCTCTGCTTTGGTGGTTTTTCCGCATTTTTGGAAGTACTGAGACCATCGGATTCGGTATTGTCCTGTTCTTCCACTAATGTTGGCTTTGCCGGTGATCTGGAAACCAATAAACTTCTCCAAAATGAAAATTATTATTTAATTAATTAATTTTTTTTTTTTTTTTTTTGGATTTTCATTTTCTGAATCATTTCTCTTTGGTCCCCATTCAAAGCCGCTATGTCCGCTCAGATGTGTATTCACCCCTATGATCCCATGGTTCAAAGCCAGATCGGTGCTAATCAGCAAAGTTAAATCCAAACATACACCACCATCTGAACGCGCCGTAACGGAGAACGTACTTTGAGGCCTGCCAACAATGCTTTTTCTATCCTGCCTTAAAAGTACCTACAAGTAAGTCTCTGTAAGTACTTTTCCAAAGAATATTTAAAATATTACTTTCGATGCATCGGCTATTTCTGCAGATCAAATTGTATCGAGTTAGAACATTTACCAATTTCAGTCTACAAGCTAGAAACTAAAATTCCTCCATCCAAATACGAATACAAACAGAACCACAGAATCTATTGGAACACAGCCAACATCACTCTAATTGAGCTATTAAATAGGAAGCACTTAGTATCAAATAAGAATTAGCCTTAACCTCCACGTATGTGGCCAGTAAACGGTTTACAATTGATGATATTAAATCCTCCCCGCCGAAGAAACACAATCTAAAATGATGTTGTTCCAACAAGAAAACGCACAAAGAATCCGGAAAAATAATATCCCACCTCTACAGTGAAGCTAAATCAGTTCTAAGCCTTCTCTCGTCGTCAACAAAGACCAGCGTCGTTAATGGCTTTTTCCCACATAAACCGATTAGCGCACCCCTTTGTTCCGCCCAATACAATAATATGATCCAATTCGAAATCGCTTGACAACACAATGTTACCCCGCTTGTAATCATGCGCGCTACTGGTTATGCCCTCGTCTCAGATTCTTCGTGTGGGATCGACCAGGTCCGTATTGCTCCATTAACAGCAACGTTCACAGCTTGGGCTCATTTAATCCGGCTGGGCTTCTATTTGATCCAAACAAACACAATCGAATGCACCCCGGGGGAAATGAGACATCAGCCAGTGAATGGAATTCTTGAGAATCTCTCTTCCAGCGGCAGGTGATTACACGATCGTTGATCGTCAAATTTATTTGATTGCTCTGGCCGTGTGATAATCGGTTTTCCTCATTCTCAACAGTAAGGCAAAACAAATAAAAACAGTGGGATGAATATTTGGAATTATCGTCAATCAAATGACCATAACTTCATATCGATGGAATTTGAAGTTGGGTATTTGGAAAGCTCCCCTCCCCATTGCCCTTTCTTCGCTATCATAAAATCATATCTCTCTCGTTGTTGTATTAAGCTAACAATACGCCCTTGCACTGGAAAAGTAGCACAAGCCAAACAAAGGGAAGAACCTACCTAAGCTTAGGCTATTAACTCTGTTTCTGGGCGTTATGAGATCAACAATTAGCATAAAATACTGCTTTGCATACCTTACAAGCAACAATGTTCCTGCCACTGAAGTTAGTCATTTTAAGATATTCAGTGCTTATTCAAGGCTCTGCAATTAAAAACCTTCACGGTTTTAGTTGAAAGGCACTAATGAGAGGTTATGAGTTCTTAGATAATGACCTTAGGAAGAAAGAAATTGAACAACATGCGAGCCTATACATACATATGTTAGTAGGTTCAATGCTGAATAGAGCCTACACTTTTATCACATAAAAGCCTTCTGGTACATAGCTTTGACACATTTTAGCCTCTTCGGTGGCAACAGTAAACTGAATTAAAAAAACATTCGGAAAGGTACAATCCGTCTGGAACAGATTGTATGAACTTCCTTCTTATGCTGCCCTTATAAAGTGGGCGTGAGTCGAACTTGTTTTTATTGAATTACAACGAACGTTAGAGGATGTTACATGCAAAATTTCATAACGATATTGACATACATAATTGGTCGCTACAGTTCGGGGTGAACCTGGGCCTCAACTAACAAGCCCCTCCAGTTAGCACGGTCCGTAGCTAACTCCCTCAAGTTGCGCACTCCAAGCTTGTTTAGGTCCCCTTCAATTTGTGTGCGCCACCTAAGGCGAGGTCTTCCGCGAACCCAGTTCTTGGACTTCTCTATTGTAATGTCAAGTTTGATTAAAATCTCGAGTTCGAAATTTTTCAGGCAACCAATACTTGGACCAATGGGGTATAGGTCCCAGTAAAAATATTTCACATGCAGAAAGCACAGAATTTTTATGCGTCCGATCATCCCAAGTACACATCTGTGAATGTGCATACACATTCAGGATATAATGGATATTCAGGACCTTATACTTAGCTTGTTACAATTTATAATTAGCAGATAAAACAATGTATTCGCTTCAATTATTTATAACTTATAAACTCTATTATTGTTCGCAACTGCAACTTATTTTATTTAACTTATCAAGGAGGATAGCAATTCTTCACGCCATTAATGTAATCATTATAATCAAGTATAATCAATTATAATAAGAAATGTATATGGATAAATAAGAGAAACGTGTGCACTGAACAGGCTAATAGAAAGAATCTCACGAAATAATAACATTAATTCAATGAGTGCAGGTATTACGTTTTAAAGATTCCATCTTACTCCCGATGAAAAGTCTCCATCGAACGCAATCTTTGACGATGACCCACCTTTAACCCACCTTGTTTTCCTACTCCTGTACTTCCATCCCTACTCTCTGAGGATCTGCACCACCAATTCCTGTTCAAGTGCTTGCTTTATCTCATCGTGGTGGCCCCCTCTAGGAGGTCTGCCTCGACGACAAGAGTAGCCACCCTGTTTCGGGAGGGCACACTTGTGAGAGCTCGACAGGCCACCTCACTCCGTCCAGGTCACAGTTCCAGGGGATGCCATCCGAAAAAGGAAGGTCCCGTGTTGCTGCTAAGGGAATCCAGCTCGTTACCATAACCGGCGGAGGAGTCAGCTCGAATCGGGTGAGACCCTTAACCAGCTCTGAAGCCAGAAGGGATCCGGCCTCCAAGAGACCGCTAAGATCCGGTTTCTAGGCCCTTCAACGAGGTCTTAAACGATCATTTGATCTTTGGGGTCAAGTCAGCAACCTTGAAAGTCGGATTGGTCTGGCTCCAAACTCAAGGCTGTTCCAAAGCCGAAATTCCCACACAGCCGAGGGCCAAAGTCTGTATACCTCTTGGTCTTAGTGACCCGAAAGACATTCTTGGGCTCATAGGGATCCAAAATTCTGGCATTCCAACGTACAATTGGAAGATCATCAAAGCTGAGGAGCCAAATGGGGCCGTGCGATTAATTTCAATACTACTGAACCCGAAGTCTATTGAGCCTCTCGCCGCAAGAAATTTTAGGATCTTTTATGCGCTAGAGACACTCCACCTTAAGGTCTACGCGAGGGACGAAACACTGGTTTCTGGAGTAGCTGAGAAACAAGTCGATTCGTCCCAGTCTAAGCTTCACGTAAAACAAGTCAGTGGTGACCAACTCTCTGTTTCGGGGGGTTGTACTGTCACAGTATCACAAGCTGAAAAGAAGCAAGGTAGTGGTGACCAGTCCTCTGATTTGGAGGATTGTAACACCACAGTGATAGTGGCGCCTGTATCAATTAGCGCTAATGCTTCGTTTAATACAGATTAATCTTCATCATTCAAAAGCAGCCTCTGCTAATTTGTTGCTCCGCTTATAAGAAAGTGGAGAAGATATTGCCCTCATCCAGGAACCGGGGATGAGGGTCCAGCATAGCGGAATTAAGGGCAAAGAATTGTACAGTTTTCTTTGATAAATAACTAGGTAAATCCAGGGGCTATATTCTTGCCAAGAACAACCGTAATTTGTTTCTTCTATCCAATTTCAACGATCCTGACTTCGTTTCCGTTAGTCTGGAACGAGGCAAGGAGAAACCAGTGTGGATCGCTTCTGCGTATATGCCCTATGATGAAACGGGGCTTTGACCTGCAGACATTATACGCAAAGTGATCAGTCAGGCCGAAAAGGAAGACCATCCTCTCGTCATGGGTAGCAACGCTAATGCTCGTCATGTAGCATGGAGCAGCAGCCATACTAATATCCGCAGTGAGTATCTTATTTGATTACTCAATGGAAACTAACCTCATAATTTGTAGGGATCAGATCCCACTTTTATTACTAACAATAGGCAAGAAGTCATTGACGTAACCTTTGTCACGAATTCCCCTAATATTAGCGTCAAGAACTGGATGGTATCTAGGGATGTGTCATTCTCTGACCACCGCTTTATACAGTTCGGTATGGACTTCAGTACTCCCTCAAAATCTATCTTTAGGAACCCAAGAAGAACGGATTGGAATATTTATAATACAAAGTTGAAAAGTCATCTCAACACATGGTGGACGCAATCACAGGAGCAATGAATTCAGCCTTACGTGAAGCCTGCCCGATCAGTAGACACAAGAGTGGGGGTAAGCCCCCGGGGTGGAATTCTGAAATAAGTAAGCTTAGACGTGAAGGAAGGTTTTTAATCAAGCAAAGCGCTCTAGGGGCCCACATGACTGGGATCTCTACAAAAGCAGTCTTCGGAAATTTAAGTTAGAGGTTAAGAAAACACAAAGAGCCTCTTGGCATCTTTTCTGTGAAAATATAGAAAAGACTAGTGATACATCGCGGATTAAGAAGAGCTTATCCAAATCTCCAATTATTCCTAGTTACATTAAGAAACCAGATGGTAACTGGACTATATCCAACAAAGAAACTTTAGAGCTTCTTATGGACACTCATTTTCCTGGTAGCAAAACAGAGACAGTACACTCTGTAGAAAACTAAATGAGAGCCCAATTTACAGTGCCAAAGGACGTTGTCACCCCCAAGACTATACGGAGGGGTTCTAGACGTTCACACAATACTGCAGATATGATTTTGTACGCGATATTGAGGAGAATGATACCTCTGTTATTGGCGCAATTCATGGGATCTTCTTTCTTGTAGATCGGGCAAACGGTGCTGAGATTCCATTCATCAGGCATACACTCATCTGACCAGATTTTAGAAATGAGTTGGTGTATGCTCTCTACCAGGTCATTTCCAGCTGCTTTGAACAGCTCGGCTGGTAAGTCGTCAGGTCCAGCAGCCTTGTTGGACTTAAGTTTGGATATTGCTATCCTTACTTCATTTTGGTCAGTTGGACAGAAGTTTTGGCTATCATCGTCTAGATTGAATGGTTCATTCTGCCTGACAGCGGGATGTTGGTCTTTGTCGCCGTTATACAGTCTGCAGACATTTTATCATATTCATTTCTACAGGGCTCTGTACGGGTCTTGTTACCTTAACAGGTTTTTTTTCTTTTGGGTAAAACTTCCGTACATTATTCCTGGAGTATAATTTCTCAACATTATGATCCTTTTTCTTCATTCAGCCCTCGTCCTTTTTTCATCCTCCTTTTGACCGGCCCATCTCATCGCACTTTCTGGATGGCGGTGAAGTCTGCATTATAGCAGCCTAGGGCCTGCCTCTGCTAATTGTTCGGCTGCACGCGGCCTGTTAATGGTCCGATCATTTCACATACAGATCCGAAGGTCGTTGTCCTTTCAGTAGGGTTACTCTTACAGTAGGTCACCCTTCGTTCTTGCTTCGTATCAATTGTTTGTTTCCGTGCTAGGTAAGTTACACCTACGCACAACTCCCACTCTGGAGCGCCAGTTTTTTTTTATAGCCCTTGGAGAAGGGGCCGAATTTTACGGAGTCAGTAACCCGCTTCGGGGATACAAGCACTGCCGTTTGGCTCATTAAGGGTTCATCAGCCTTAACGCCTTAATTCCATCTAGGAAGTACATCGACTGCCGCCTGGATCAAGAAGAAGTGTCTTAGTGAGACACTCCTCTCTCGTCCGCTATCACCAAAGACCTATCAAAGGGGTTGGTTACCTGATCTCCAGTTGATGTACTACGCACTCAGAAGCCAACAACGTGGAGGTGTTTAGTAGGAGTTACGTATCAGACTGAGGATTTTTTGTTCGGATCATCTCAAAGGAACAACTCCTTAATAGGTACATCATTGAACAACAAGAAACAGATAACCTTTCACCGGCGGAGAAAGTATAGCAGTCGATCGTATGTACATACATACATACATATGTACCTTGATGTGCAAAACAAAATGCTATTGTAAACTAACCATTGCAAGGGAATCCTCTTATCCAATTATTAACAATTAACGTGACACAAAAAGATTGAAAAGAAAACTATTTCTGTTACAGAAACACTGAGAGATTAAAAAGGCTTACTGGAAAGGGTCTATTTAGGCAGCAAACGGTTTCAAAATTTGAACGTCCAAGTGCAAACTAAGTCAGATTGCTTAACTTTTTCTATACCGAATTACAATATTAGTTCTTAACTAAATGAAATATCTTTTTATACAATAGATATGTACAAATATATGACGAAGCAGGGCTATTGTCAGCCCGAGCAAGTTAAATAAGTGCAAATGAATGTATATGTAGGTACCAATAGGTCATAATACGTATTTATTAAGACAATACCCATTGCTACTCGTATACGTACATACATGTAAAAAATAGGGTGTAAAATCATATGACCTCTTCGGAGACTGTGTAACTCGTCACATACATATAGATTTCACACCTAAGCTATACGATTTAAATCGGTACATCAATCGGCAGATACATAACAAAGATATCAAAACTTCCATTCTTAATCAAACTTGTTCTCATCAATATTAGACGTCACCGGTTTTACCCAATTTGCATATTATCGCCTTTCTCCTCAATTCTGGACCACGGATTTCAATGCTTATGTAAGGCAATTTACGCGCCAATAAATTAAGACATAATGATTTGACCGCAAAAATTCCATTGAGAAAACAAAAGAATACACATACTCGCATGTATCTACTATATGAGATCGAATTCATGTATCTCTTCGATACAGCTTTACTGCTTAGCATTCAGCAGCTACCAGTGTTTTACGTGTTTTATTTTCAACCACGCACCAGAAGACGCTATCAACATCAAGTCATTAAGTTCTCCTTCAGCCCGAAATAAATTCCCCCAAACACACACTCAATAACGATTAAATTGACCTGAAATATTGGCTCTAAAAAATAATTTAAATCACATAAAAGACAACATTCGATACTTTACAACTTTCTGTAACTGCGGCAAGAGTCTCTTTCCCTCTGCCCGACCGCGACCGCGACGTCCGTCGCCAGTGACGAAACCGAACCGACACATGTTCTCCCATGTTACATACCCAATCGCACGAAGTAAACCAAACAATACAATGTGCCCACCAAAAACAAATTAAAATGCCACGCTGATTTGCATCTGAAAACGTCCAAAACACTCGAGTCCCAATAACTCAAGAGGCCCGAAGCCACCACAGAAGCGATCCGAATCGATTCGTTTTTCGTTTCGTTTCGATTACAATCAGGCGAGCTAAGTTGCTGTTAATTTAATGCTAATGGTGTGCTAAGTAAGCAGCTAAAGAATGGAAATACAAATTTACCGCCTCTCAGATTACGTATGCGGCGAGAATACCTCCAAAACACACACCTAAAAAGAAGAAATTAACGCGGCTGGACGACCGAAAACAACAGGCCCACGATCGCTGCAAAGAGACAATCTTTTCACACCTCGATCATAACTTATCAAAATTACCGATGGAATGAGGAACCCAAAATGCCACAAATCCGGCGCATTTCGCCCTCCGTTGTATACCAGATACAACAGATGTGTGCCCACACATACACCAGTAATGGGCGGGGGTTTTCGACGCGATCGGAGGAGGATCCATTTGGCCTAATAATTTTCCTCAATTTAAACTGTCAGCTCGGGTGTCAAATCACAGCTACTCATGCTGTGCAGATTGGGTGCTCCACGGCGGACACGACCACGACGCCGAAGACGACGGCGACACGGTGATCGTAATGGTGATGATCAATTCAAATCCCCAGGCGGTGATCGTGACGATCATTACATTAAACTCAACTTAATGGCTCTTTGGAGAAGCACCACAAAGAATTCGATATGCTGTGGCTGTGTGAAGAGATTGTTCTTCGCTCGTTTTGGCGTAAGGAACCGTACGTATCTAACAGATACACTCTCGGTGAGCTGTATCTGAACAATGTTACTGGATTGTTTGCTTTTC
Organism: Xylota sylvarum; assembly: GCA_905220385.1. Classification (NCBI taxonomy): domain Eukaryota; kingdom Metazoa; phylum Arthropoda; class Insecta; order Diptera; family Syrphidae; genus Xylota; species Xylota sylvarum. The sequence continues at coordinate 42,901,400 of LR999959.1, forward strand.
TTTGATTTGTCCCTGTGAGTCAACTGTGGAATTTTGTTTTAATTAAGTTTTGTGGCAGATTCGTTGCTGAACCTCGTTTCGTATTATTAAATCGGTCGCGTTTGACGTGTTTGATATATGGAGGCCATTCGACGGGACCATATTAGCCAGTTTATTAGCATATTCGGTGGAGTATTTTTGCAGATACTCTTGTCAAAACAATAATTTCCTGTCATTGCTTCGTCTGTGCCATGAAATTAAAAGAAAATTTATTTTGTCAAGTTCTTATTGTAGGTTCACAGTGACTTGTCTGTAGGTGTGTACGTATTTAAGAATTTGCGTACAAAGAAAGGAATTAGGGCATACTTATGTATATCAGCAATAAACGAAGTTTGTTCGTGGCCGGCGTGGATCAGTGGTTAGTGGGTCGGACTACTACGCGAAGGTTTGTGGTTCGCATTCCAGACAACACCAAAAGCTTTTTCACGAACCAACTTCTCGCGAGCGTCTGACAAACATTAAAGAGTAAAACTGTTGGCATTAAACAGCAGGCCCCTATTCGTGTAGAGTGTATATCACGCATAATAGAATGGTTGTCAGAAGCTATGCCCTGAGTTCCATGGACCTGCACCCAAAATTTGAATTTTTTTTATTCGTAAACGAAGTTTCATAAGGAAAATAGCAGCAAGAGACACTATGCCACAAATAACCTACATACACACATATATAACCCAACGTGTTAAGGCGAACCGCACTGTGCATCCCTCGACTTGTAAGAAGTGCATAATGGGGAAGTATGATTGCAAAATATGATTCTTCATCTTTCATCTTTTCACTTCGGGTCCTGCTCTAAAAGGAGTCCTTACAAATTTCACACTGGGGCTATACTGAGAATTATTAAGTGCAGTAGAGTAAATTTTAATACGAGTATCCCTACTCATTTTTTTGGATAAAGAAGGGTTAAAGGCAACAAGTGTAATAAAGGTCCTAAATGCATTACTTTTTCCTCCTAAATGGATATATGATGTATAGCGAATGAAACCAGTAGCTGACGGTCCCTGCAAATAGTTCACTCGAGAATGCCAGACCACATCCGCTTTCATTGCGGCTTTATCCAGGCATATTGGGCTATTCATGAGTAGACAGCATTTTCACTAGATACTTATGCGATTGAAACTTATTACAAAATGATTTAACAATGATCTAAATAGATCTCAGCCCCCGCTACTGGCTTGTCCTAGATGGAGTGATATGTACTAGAAAAAATTTATAGAAATTTCCTTTGAGCAAACTTGATTCTTTGGATATTGAATCATTTGCAAGGTCAGTTCAATTTTCATGAACGAGGGATACAGTAGTTACTCGTTTAAATAATTTAACACCAGGCACCGCCTACAACTCTGCATTGATAAATATCTTCCAGAAATCAACCAACCAGTCAAGAAGTTAATGCTTTCTACAAGAGACCCAGCACTAGGGATGACTTTTCCCATAAAATCAACAAAAAAAAAAATCCAAGATAATCAAAACGCGGTAGTAATTACCATCATAAAGCTGCATAAGGCCACAAGTTAACTACATATGGATGTATGTATGGAAACACGGACTTATTATGGTCTAAGCAAACAAACCCCCAAACCATGCATCTCCACTACACACTTTGGTGATTTTCACAGAGCCGAAGCGCTGCTGTCGACCTTGTTATGAGTCAAGGTTTGAGCCACTATCCTAACTAAATCTAGCTAACATAATCTAAAGCTGAAACTTAAAAAAAACCCTAAACTATACTTAAGCTATATAACTTGAAATGAAGCTTCTTAGAGTAGGCGCGACGATAACTGTACTAAGACGGGACGTGACGACTTAATGAACTTCCTCTACAGGAGTTGACTCCTTATGACTGGGATCGCGGAATTAAGGACTACCTCTGTAAATCTTCGGCCAATAGAAGTAGCAATGGAGTGTCGTTAAGACATATGGGCGGGTTGGCCAAGCCGGTCATCATCATCTGGCATGTCTCTGAGATGAGACTAACCTCTATCTTGGAGAGATAGTGGAAAGGGGGAAGTGCCGTAGTAGGTGTTAGATTAAGGTAGTTTTAAGATAGAATAGGCATAGTAAGAATAGGCTATTGCGTTGTATTCGAAATATTCTGAGTATTGGATGTTAATGTACAGGTTTATGCAGTTCATCCTTGTATCTGCTTAGGGCACTGAATACGCAAACAGGTTCATATACAAAGAATTTGTCTTGATTCTGTTGGGTTTGGTCTATCAGTAAGAAAGGAGATAAAATCGCTGTCTTGAAAAATGTTGGCTACATACCATCAGCGTGGATCAAAGTGAGGGTCATATTCATACCTAAAGTAGGTAAATCAATTAACACCCAAGCGAAAGACTACAAACCCATTAGTCTCCTGTCATTCCTTCTCAAGACACAAGAGAGGCTTCTAGATATACATATTTATTTGCAGATTATGCAAACCTCAACATGCATAACGCAAATCAGTAGAAACAATGCGGTTGTAGGGAAGATTGATACAAGGAATTTAAACTAGATGCATTTCACTCGTTACTAGAGAAACCTCTCAGGGAGGCGCTATATCCCCCTCCTCTGAGTTCTAGTCATTGATAGCATACTTAAGGAACTACCTAGCACAGAAGTAGGCCCACTGCGTATGAGGAAGCTCTTTACAGTCTTCGAAAATGGACTGGAGATTGAGAACTTCACGTCAACACGGACAAAACAGATCTGGTACTATTCAGCAGAAGATACAAGATACCACCCATTTAAAATACCAAAGCTGAATGAGGTGGATTTGTCCCTTTCGCATCGCCCAAGATATCTTTGCATTGTAATGGACAGGAAACTAAACTGGAAACTTAACATACAGGAAAGAGTCCGCAAGGCTTGTAATGCTTTCTTCATTTGCAAGACAGACCCAGACCCATCCTTACATATGGGGCTGTGGTATGGTGGAAGGGCACAATAAAGAAAAATTCCCGGGATATATTTGCCAAGGTACAAAGAACAGCATTCATTACCATTACCTGAGATCTTTCTGTATCTTTTGCCACTTGACATACAAATAAAACTACAGGCGAGTAATAGTGCGCTTCGACTCACTAACGTAGGACTCTTCAAGTTCAACAATGAGGCACATATGTAGCTCCATTCTTAGGGAATCACTTCTCGACATCTCTGATGAATCGGATGACATCTTCGGTACCCTCGACTTCGATACACCGTAGTCATATACCCGGAAAGGGAGGATTGACATCGGAAAGTCGTCTCTAAACAAAGTGAGATTGTAATTTACACAGATGGTCCCAAAACCAGTGAGGTTACAGGCTCAGGTATATACTTCAGAGACATAAACTTGCAAGTGGCTCAATATCTGACAAAATTATCGCCTTCTACATTCATAGTAAGGCTGCACTTAAGGCGTTAGAATCCAACATCATAAGATCTGAATTAGTCAGAAATTACCGCACAATGCTCAGTGCATTATATACGCAGAACCGTGTCAGGTTATGCTGGGTACCTGTACACTGCGATATAGAGGGGAACGAAAGGTCAACGTACTGGGCAAGAAAGGATCAGAGCTTACACAAAGCGATACACTTAGAGGAGTAAAACCATCAATATGCATGGCTAAGAAGGTAGGATCATCAATATGACTGACCTGAAATGGTTGAACCTATGAGGACCTAAGGTCTCTATGGCCTTATGGCTTATATTAGATCGGAAAAAATCTGAAGAAATAATAAAATTAAAACTTCTGAGGAGGAATGCCATGAGATTAGGATTTTCAAATAGGGATATATGCAGATACTGCAGTGCCCTTCACGTTTCTGAGGACATCACACATCTAATCTGTGAATGCCAAAGCATGGCTCGGAGTATACTTAAACTCCTATGTAGATGGGTGCCTTGTGACAGTGTCACTGCTCACTTAGACCACAGTTCGGGTCCATTGTGCCTTAGGTTAGGTAGATGTGGCTTTAAACTCCTAGGAAAGTACTTATTTGACAACTTAGAGAAAGTTGGGTCTGCGAACCAAATTTTTAAGATAATAAAATTTTGTAAGGAGATCCAATGCATGAAAGAGATGGTGTATATAGGCATATTGTTCAAAATGTGTTTTTGATTCTGCTGTATTGCAAGCAGTGCCTATGTATCTTCAGACTATGCATACATAACATACGTTAGGATACATCGTATGATCTTCCCGAATATCTCCACTCTCATTAAATTTGCCTGACTTACTATATAAGCATAGAATGGTTTTTCAAAGACTTTTTTTTAGTAAAATAAAGAGCATCCATAGCTGACGTGCTGTTCTTAACTACAAGTAGGTTTATGTTTGTTACCGCAATGGTTCTCTAGGGATTGCGATGGGTACAATATGGTGCCTAGTGCCTTTTGAAAAACTCATAATCCTATACTACCTACCTACTCGTACATCTTAATCCTTTATAGAAATCGCACACATACATATGACACAATAAAAACAGAAAAAAAATTTCCAAAATATCAAAAACGTACAAAAATAAAAAAAAGTTACATACATGTATACATATGTGAATACATACATACCTGTTAATTTGGTATACAATTGCTATAACATTTTCACTGATGTCCAAACCATAACTGAAGTTAGCAGGACGTTTGCTTTTAAGTAGGTAAGTAGGTTTTCTCTTGACGCGACTCTTATATTCCATCATAGTCTTTGTTTTATAGCTGACACAACAAGTCACGATTTATCCCTGTTACTCTCAACTTAATTCCTTACTATTGCAACCGCCTTAAGAGTGAACAAGAAGATTATCATCATTCTAATCTTACAAATCCCTGTCCTTCAGGAAAATTATATCCCAGCCTGATTCAAACTTAGACGTGTAGCCTGGTTAGAACATGTTAATCGTAAAGTCCAAAGAGTTGTTAAATTAATTTCACGGTATCAAGAGAATTACGGTAGCGCATGCAATTAAAAGGGCTATACAACTGGAGTAAGCTGACTAAAGATCAAACAAGTAAGTAAACCGCCCATTCTTCAAACGGAGAAAATCAAATGTACATACACATACTTGAAATAATATATTAAAAATCAAACCTAATACCAAAAGTCACAACAAACGAGCCTAAATTAAAACTTAACAACACATATATAAGCACAAAATAATCCTTTGTTTTTATATCTTTTAATATGCCATCAATTTGTTATACATACTCTATACAAACTTTAGTACAAAGTTTATAAGGATAAACTGACAAACAGGCAGATACAATTGCAAATTCCCATGAAAACTACACTGGCTTATATTTAACGCATATGTATCTAGATGCATGTAATACTGTTCCAATTTAAGGTATTTACGTTACTTAAGGAAGGATTAACGTAGAGAGGAAATTCTTACTAATTGATGAAATCCATTCATTTATTAACAGTACGAATAATGAACATTACTTTTTTTAAACTTTGTTTGTTTGCATTTGCAATTCAAAAAAACTATACCATTCAAATTGGGCCTAAATTTTGCTAGATTCTATTTTCAAATTTAAACTTTCGTCGATGAAGACGTTTCCCAAAGTCCCGGTTGGAACTCACTGCTAATCAGTGCTTTAGCATATTCTAAACCAGTAACCCTAGATGAAGAACCTAATGTTAGATAGAGTTTTATTACCCCCAATGGTTTGATTCGTTAGTTATCTTAAATTCTCCCAGCAGTTCGTCCAGCTAATTGGCACAGACCCAGTTTTAGATATCCGATATAATTGCGGATACAAAGAATTCTTCTTTTTGTACAGCGACTTTCGCAGTTGCCATTTCCCATCGTTTCTCATTAGCACACTTATCGATTTGGAACATTTCCTTTTCCACAGACAGACTGCCAAAACACAGATGTCTGTCTGAGTGGTTCCCTTGTGATCTCTGGTTTGTTGTTCCGCACCGCGAGCTCTGATTCCCTAGAAATTTACATACCGAACTGGTCACCATCGACCGGACCGGATACTTGAGGCCGTAAAAACACTCTACAACTGTTTTATCCACATGGCGATTAATTTTTTCCTAAATACATATTTACCTATGAGTGTGCCATAAAGCGGGGCAATTAAGACAGTGGCCGTAGAAGATCCATAAAACAAAACAAAACCGATATCGGTGTAATAAATTTCGAAAGGCCCCGGAATAACTGTTGTGTGTTGCTTTGCTATTGCACGTATACGTAGCTCTCGATGGGGACGTCTTTTGTTTTAGTGTCACTGCTAAATGTCACTTTGACAGATGTCCATTAAGTTCTCAAATGGACCACAGAGGAATGTCATCGTGACCTTCGCCTGACGATGACATCTTTATGAGCTTTCGAATTGATAACCCAAGTCGCGGTTGTTCGGTCCTTCGGAGTTGTTCGAATGCGCGCGGGGCACTACCGAAAAAGAAATATCTTTGCCTAAATAAAATTAATTAATTCCTGAATTTATTACATCGTGCGTTGTCGTTAAAAGCTGTGGCCGACACGGCAGATAACTGTGGGTATATTTGCCTGGACGTATGCGTTTCGGTGGATAGGGTTCCTTGTGTGAAGTGACACAGGAACAGAGCGACCATAAACATTATTATTGTCATTAGTTCGGTGATTCAACGGCCTGTTGTTCTTCGTCTTCGTCTTTGTCAACAGGATGCTGACTAATTTCAGATAGTGATCTACAACGTTTATGTTTCTGCAGATGAGATGAGATGCTTCAATGGTTGGTGGTAGATAATTGGTTTGAGAATGAAATATCGAAACTGGTCATCAATGTGATATCGATTAAATATCTGATTACAGATGGAAATATCTTGTGAGTATGTATATAGCTGAGTTTGAAAAATGTTATGCAACATATTAGATGTGCTGTGTTTGAAACTTTTTATGACTACCAACAACGGAGAATCTATTTGTATCTTTGTATCGGCTTTTGCCGCCGTTTGAATACGTACATATATGTATATACTTCTATGAGTTCATATTACCTTAATGCTTAGGAATGTTATGATTATGATTAACAACAACGTGATAACAAAGTATTATACTGGAGACCCAAACGTGTCCTGAAGAAGTATTAAGGTGAACACAACAAAAGGATGACAAGATGTGGAGCCTAGTTGTTGCGGGACTAATATAGATTAAGGTAGGTAAATCGATGACCTAGTTGACAAGAAACTGTCAACGGATCACCTAGACTAGATTGGCGGATATGCTCGTATCGCTCGTATCATTTCGCATTTGATGGTCGTGAAAAGCAAAAAAAAATTAGCAAAAAACAATTCTTCGGCTATTATCCAATTATCCGTTTCTACATCATGTTGGGGTAATGTTGTGCGTTTTCTTGTCAATTTGTTCAAGTTCTTTTCCCTATACATCGCTATAATTTGGCACCCTATATAATCTGATACAATTTTGAGTAATTACTGCAGTATTATGCGGCAACTCCTGGATACTTCAAATTCGATCAAAAAAGCCTTGAGCGCTGCCTGTAATTAGCGATATCCTTGGTGGATATTGATTTCATCTCATGTATGTACATATGTACATATGTATATAGCTGTATACATATACATATGTAGCTACGTACAGTTAAAACATCTGCTAGGAACACGCTTCCAATATTCGAAAGTTTTCAATAGACATTTACATAGGTCTGGTTCTGCATTCCGAATATTAAAATCCAAATGGTAGGTAGCTGACACAAAAGTTGTTCTCAAATGACGAAATAGACAATTGCTTTAGCATATTTCAAGACGAATCCCATCCTGTTGTTTTTAATCATATGCCTATGTACATATGTACATGCTTGCCCTCACTTTAGACACCTTTAACAGATCTACAATTAGATTCAGAGCTCGATTGTCGAAATATAAAGAGAGGATCTCCAAACCAAAATTAATTTAACGAACAAGCACCTTCCCTCAAAAGCATAAAATAAGAGTAGGTCACTTCCTAAAATCCTACGAAAGGCCAAAGGCTTTTGGACTTAGGAGTGATGTTTTAATGTAATGCAAACATAGAATAATAAACAGGCTTAGTACGAGGTTTGTGAAGCTGTTAATACGTACGTAGCAATTATCGAGGCACCCTACTGGTAGAGGTAGAGGTAGATCAGGATACTCCAGATCAACCTGCATCACAGCAAAGCCACCAGCGCCAATCTTATCTATCTCAAAAGGGATAGAAAAGTAGACATCGCCCTGATACAAAGACCATGAGTATCCAATGGCAAGATCAGGGGACTCAGTAATAAAGACTTTACGCTATATAGAACAAGCCCCCACAATGAGGAATGGGAGAATATAACGTGTATCGTAGCTAAGAAACAGATTAATTTTTTTCGTCTATATACACTACCTAAACTACCTACAGCAATATGGACCAGACCGCGGTAAGATGCGACGAAGGGGACTTTCGCCACTGATTTTATCGGCCTTTGATATGCCTTAGAACGCGAAGGAAGGCCCACCATCCATACTAACTCGTCTTTACCTACAAGAGCGAAAAGAGATAGATGGACATGTTTGGATGCTTCACCAACAACATTTTTGCGGTGAGTCAGTGTTTGAATTTATTACAAAACATAACCTTATTATAGCTAATAAAAGCACTGAACGAATTTTTGAAATTAGAAATAGGCAGGAGGTTATAGATACATAAAAGAAGAATCCTATTCTAATCACATGTTAATTGAGTTTTATTTAGGAAGCAGCCGAGATCCACCAACTCTACGCAGAACTCCTAGGAAAGATAATGGGGTTCTCTTTGGCAGCGAGATAGCAATGGAAAGCAAACCCTTAGTAAAATGTGTTGTGGTAGGAGCTACCGACATTGATCGGAAAGTCGAGATGATGACATCCATTTTCAAAGAGGCATATGAAAAGGCATGTCCAGTTACTAAAGCCAGAACTAAGTTATCAACTCATTGGTGTTGAACAGAACTAGAAAAATAACTAGACAACTTCTCAATGCAACCAAAAGAACGAACTCCGATGATGGCTGGAGACTCCTTAAAACTGTGGCTTGATACGCATTTTCCGGGTGAACAAACAAGATGATAAATAACAGTCTTGAGATAATGGAACCTCCAATAGGAATGATTACAAAACATATAATTGAGATCGTTCTCATCCTTTACATCGAAGGAACTGCATGGTTTTGTTCCCATCATTTTACAAAAACCTGTAAATCCAATCGTCCTGAGGACCTATAACACAACATGCTTACACGAATGTTAAAAGCGTGGCGACAGTGCAACATTATGTCGTTGGCTCAATCGAGAAAACGCTAAAAGACAAAGAATACACGCTAGCCGCTTTCCTGGACTTTGAAAGAGTCTTCAATAATGCCAGAACAGATGCGGTGTGTAGGACCCTGACAAATCTCAATGTAGACCATGTCCTAATCAACTGGATAGTGAGTATGCTAGAGCAAAGGCATATACAAACTGAACTAGGAGAATCCCAGTTAGAAGTATTTGCCTCCAGAGGCACACCTTAAGGCTGAACTATCTCCCTTTTACTAAAACTTAGAAACAGCAGAACATGATGATGTGGTACTGCTAGCAACAGGAAAATTTCTTCTAACTCATAGTGAGCAAGTTGAAGGAGCCCTACAGATCTTGGACACCTGGGCCTGGAAATGCGGATTGGCAGTAAATCCCCGAAAAACAGAATTGGTACTGTTCACAAACAAGAGGAAAATGACGCAGTTTAAAAGTCCCTCTGTTGGAGGAATTCCCCTTAGAATCTCTGACAGCGACAAATACCTGGTACTAGTGCTTGATAAAAACTAAAATGGAAACTGAATAACGAGGAACCAATTAAGAAAGCCGCTATAGCCTTCTACTCGTGTAGTAGAATTTTCGGAAAAATGCGGCCAAGTCCCAAAATCATCATATGGATGTATGTATAAGACTATTGTAATGGCTACGTGAACCTTGTATAGTGGCAAGCCGCTAGCAAGGCCAGCAACCTAAAGATCATCACGAAAGTACAAAGCGTGCATTGGTATTACCAGTGCAATGAGAACAACACCAACAGCAGGACTCGAGGTCATGGTCAATCTACTCCCGCTAGACCTTTTTATATAAGAATCGACGAGTCCTAAGGATACGACAATCGGGCTGCTAAAGGCCGAACGAACAGAGTGTATAGGGAATGTAACAACAACACACTACATGACGTCTTGTCCTGACTTTATAAGACCTTTTACAACCCTCTGTCCAAGTAGAGAAGAATAGAAAAACAGAAAAACACCAAACCAAGAAGTTGCAGAAGTTTTTACCGATGGGTTCAAAATGGAAATCGGTATAAATAAATAGCAGTCAGGAACTACAGTAGCATTTTCCAACCCGAGGTCCTAGCAGTGACAATAGCTGGCCATGCTACTGCAATAAAGGCAATACACGTCTCATGATAAAGCAAAGCTTAGTGCTCCGCTAAGAAGATAGATTGCTAAGGTTCATTGGATTATCTCCTTTGCTCTCTAGTTTAGCTTCAACTGACCTTCTCCTTGCATAAGAATGCCACAAAACAGCTGAAGATCGGATGACTGTCATAAGATTAGATTCCTACTGCAGTAAAGTCTCAAACAATTGTAATTGTAAAGATTAACAGAACATTTAGAGCAGCGTACAAATTCAAGCCAAGGACTTTATTTTCAGAGTCTTTTCATCGTCTCCTTTCTTAGAATGTCTTAGTACTTGCATTGATTTCTTGAGATATGTAGTTGCATTTTTCTTACTTTATACTTTTACGGCTTCACAATCAGGTGATATGTACTTTCATCATCCCACAGAATATGTTACAAGTAAAAATCCTACCGTCATTCACAGCCTCGACCTGACGGTGCTGCTTAAATTATACCGTTCGTCGGTATAGTGACATAAATCCCTTTATGGTATTGCCAAAATGTCTGATCAAATATAGAAAAACAAACGAGCAAACACAATACATAGCACTCACATCATGTTCCGAGCCATACTAATGCCTTTTTGGACGCAAACATCTTTATTAAAAACCAAAACAGACTGGACCTACCATTCGAAATGTAATTAAAAACACCCATAATACCTTAACAAGAATTGTCAAAAATCATTCCAGAGTAGTTCTGACGCAAAGCAGCACTTTATGACGCAGGTATGCGTGCTTTATTTGTCCACAGTAACCACTCCACTCCGCATCCAATACAGGTTCCTATAAGTCAGTCAATAAGCCAGTCTATCAAAATTCCTACGTGGTCGCGTATTCATTTTTGGACAGAATACCACTGGACAAAAAATTATAAATTCAATTAATTCCATTTCTGAAATCATAAATTCATAATTCCATCATCGCAACATAACAAAGCGATGTACAAATGTCATGCAATAATTTTATGACTGTCGGTCCATGTCTTGTCCTCCGTTTCTGGATCCAAATTCCACTGCAACAAGTCAAAATTTCAAGGTAAATGTATAGCTTCCATCGCGATCTTCAATCAATTAGTGAAGAAATTGTTAATTCGTCCGGTAAAATGCTGGGCACGTACTACTTGTGTGTCCTGTCCTAACAACCATAAAGAAGTTCTGGCAAAAAGGGATCATTCGAAACAAACATTACGGTCATGCGCATCAAGAGAGAGGAAAGCAATAATACGAAAAAATAAAATTAAATTAAGTCATCACCAGGATCAAACAAAATCGAAGCACAACTCATAATCGAACTCAAAATTGCACTCCCTACGGGCGCACAATATTGGAAGACAACTATAAGTATAATACCAACCAAGTGCATACAGACGATGCACATGCAGGCATTCGCCGTGGCGCCACTTCGCCTGACAGTTGTTGGCCCTTAGGCCATAGCTCATATCGAAATGCCCAAGTGGAGTGATTTTACACACTGTCTGTCTATCCGTCCGTCAAATATCCGATTTGCCTATGCACTGTGCATATCAAATGCGTTTCTCTGTCATTAGGCGAGGAATTCCAGCACACAATCCGCAATTGATATGCAAGCTAAGCCACCCTCTCCAACATGAACATGGTGTTTGCGGTCGGGTGCACTGCTGCTCTGGACACCTCTGACGCACTCCCTGCCAATTCCGCTGATCAAAGTGCAATCACCCAACACGACTCGCAGAGGATAAACATAAATACTCCCGAATCCAGAAGATCATAAATCACCCTAATAAGGGGGTGGCGAGGTCGTGGCGGAGGCAGGTCCAAAAGAAACATTATTTTGACAGCCAGTGTCAGCGTGGTGCGCGAAATTGAAACATCACCGAATGAATTACTTCTGACACAGAACGACCGACACGGGGTTCCTTGGTGTACTTACACGACGGAGAGTAGTTGCAGGATACCCTCGGCCCAGTGACAGAAATAATCACCTCATTGAGGAAGATATCACTTCGTCATCGGGATCATTGAGAAGCGCCACGGACGGGCAATGTGAAAATGTGTGTTGTTTTAGCGGCTGACATTAAGCCAACCACCGGTCGCGGTCTGCCGTCCCGGGGATTCGCATGCATCTCATACTTTGATCTCATTGCTACTTAAGTGCAATTAAAATCAAATAAAATTCAAGAATTAACAAACGGGCGTACGCTCTGTGACGAGCCAACACACCAGGCCGAGTGTTGCTATTTATACAGCGGAACCGAATCGTATTTGGCTGGCAAGTGATTTTGGCGTTCCGCGAGTAGAGTGACGCTAGAATCACCTTGGAGTGGTGTTTTTAATATTCAAGTCGTCGACAGCGCGATCTGCGGATCATCGGCATAGTGGCAACAATAACAACAGCGACTAGCGAGCACCCGCAGAATGCTGAATGATTTATTGGAATCGCTCGGAACTGTTGTCAGTATCTGGGAAGATGATCAAAAACAAGACGCGGCGACGTTGCATTCAGTGGATCTCAACACCTTGGTGTAATGTTTATGTTTGGTGATGTGAACGATGTGCATGCGTCCTTATGTTGGCAACAGACGACAACGTCAAGGGCGTTTATGTGCGGATTGGCTGTATGTGCAGTTGTACTGATTGCATTGCATTGTAATTAATCGAGCTTTAATCGCTGGTATTCATTTGTATTCCTAAAGGGGAATGTATTGTCTCCTATTGCACATCAGTGGCATCCAAAAGCAATGAGGAGCACTGATAGTTGTATTGAACTGTGTGGAATGTGCACGATAGTTGTGGGTGGGCATTGCCAAATTGGATACATTGCGGCTACAGTTAAACAGCACAGTTGTTCTAAATCCAAAATCCTAAGATATTTTCCAGCTGTGTGTTGTCTTCTAGCTCGTCGAAGAACTCACTGTCAAGTGTCCTCACCTAGAATAGGACACTCGCAAAGCAGGTGGCAAACGGATTCTATGCCTACTTAGTCCCTGCAACTCCTCCAGTAGTACTAATGGCATTGTGACCAGTATGAATGAAATAAGGTTATCGTACTGGTTGCTAATATGATTAGATATCGTTTGCAGAGTTTTGCAAGCCTTGTTTTAACTGTTGGCTTCAATGGTAACTTAGCTTTTTATATACAGAGAGATGATCTTGTCGAATACATCATACCATATTGACTCGTCTAGAAAAAAAAAAAACGAATCCACACAATTAATGCAATATCATACACCCAAAAGACACCAGACAGGCTAAGTACTAAAAGACTATTTTAAATTCGTTAAGAAATTAAGACAGCTTTCTCCAGGACCTGCCAAAGTGTGAAGATTTGATCGATTGCGGACTTTCCTGGTCTGAAACTACACTGAAACTGAAACTACCTTCACACAATATGGCAGATAGGATCTTGTATGCGATGTGGAGGAGACTGATACCTCTGTAATTGGCTCAATCTCCGCGATCTCCTTTTTTGTGGATCGGGCAAACTGTGCTGAGATTCCATTCGTCAGGCATACACTCACCTGACCAAATCTTTGAAATGAGTTGGTGTATACTCTCTACTGTCAGGTCCAGCAGCCTTTTTGTATTTATTGAATATTGCTATCCTCACTTAGTTTTAAACAGAAGCTTTGGCTATTAACATCTAGATTGAATGGTTCAATGAATGAATGAATGACAGCGGGATGTTGGTCTTCGTCGCCGTTCTACAGTCTGCAGAAGATGTTTTTCCATATTCTCATAACCGACTGTGACTCTGCTACGAGGTTTCCTTCTTCAACTCTACAGACTCTTCTGTGCGCATCTTGCTGGTTTGACCTGGTTTTACCTATTGGTAAAACTATAATCTCTCAATATCTTCAACCGCGCGCTTCCCGTGTTCTTTTTTTTTCCTTTAAAGAAGCCGATGTTCTTTCCGCCTCTTCTGCTCGTAGAGCTCACGAGCAGTCCTCGTCCTTTTAGCAGCACCGCTTTGTATCATCTTGTGCTTGCCGGCATTCTTTTTCGTCATTCTTCGTTTCTTGGAGGTTTCCGAGTGAAACCCAGCAGATCAGTTGCGGTCTTTCTGGCAGCGTTTCCACTGGTCATCGGCACTTGATGGGGTATAGCAGTCGTTGATATATTTCGGGATACGTGTTCAACATGCTCATATGTACGTCTTGTCAAGTAGCACGTAGTAACATTCTTGTCTTCTGTGGGGACATGAGCGCATTTTAAGCTTATATTGACGAATTTAGTCTTGATGCGGATTGTCATAAGACGTAAACTCACGTGCCGAAAGCCCAAGATTTCTTACCTAAGTCTGGAGGGCAAGTTCTCTTTTTATACCACTAGGACAAAGGGCCGGATAAGAGCGCTGCCGTTGGCCCATTAAGGGTTCATCCGCCAACAACTCTTTTTCAACACCCTGGCTCAGTATTAGAGATCCGTATAGATGTGGAGTTCAAATATGTTGAAGCAGCTTATATAGGGATAACACTGATAGTTCAACCTGACTGGAACTAAAGACGCCACCGTTGATTCCATCTAGGGAATTCGTCCTCTGCCAGAAACAAGAGAAAGTGCCTTAGTGAGAAAACACTCCTCCCACTCTCTAGTCTGCTGCCACCAACAACCTTCCAAAGGGGTTGGTTACACAATTTGCAGTCGAGGTACTAGGCACCCAGCAGCCACCAGCGTGGAGGTGCAGAGTAGGAGTTGATGGTGAGAGGCTAGCATGAGAGCGCTTGTGTTCTCATATATTCGCATCACTACCCTTTGCCCACCAAAGTTAGCCAATACATCCTGATATTACCTTTTTAGCAATCCCCTAGGATATAATCATCTCCTTCGTAGCAACTTCACAATAGATTAACTTACATCAAATTTTACTTTGAATACACTACGACTACTACCCATTTTACATCATTCTCAGGAACCATAACATCATTTTTATGCACGTGTATTTAGGTATATGGATTTACGTACATATCAACATTCTATTCTACTGTGAACTTTAGAGACTTTAGAGGACATTCGATTGTATGGAAACTTCTGTAATACTTTGTTGTGCCTTTGACTCCAGCTCTTTTGATTTCTCCTGGACCAAACTCCTCTACGTTTACCTAGGCCGTTAGAGCATAGCTCTTCCATTTCTTTGACAGCGTACCAACTACAGCTTTGGCTTGCGATTATGCTTCATGTTGCAACTGTCGGTCGATACAATACCTTCTTCATAGACACAGAATGTTGTTCAATTTCCACCGTCTACCCAATGTTTACTTGAACGATAACATTTGTAAGACTAGATCCTTTTGTCTGACTCATATAAATGTACCCCAACCTTATTTTGATTAATTTGGCTTCCAAATTGCGGATCATTTAAAACAAATTTATTGATCTGGCAAGTATACGTCGTCAATCTACTTCAGATGATGCAGGTTAAATGTCATTGGCCACTGTACGTCGCTATCCACCATAACGCAGCAGAAAGTGACTGTTTAGAACCAAAAATAATCGTGGTGCAAGTAGGTAACCTTCTTGTACTCCACATTAAAAACATCCTACGTAGTGTGAAATAAAATAAGTACTTCATTCATTCATGCATTAACGGGCTCTTGAGCCACGTAGAGTCTATACGTATGCCTAAGACAGTCCATCATCGTCGGTCCCGAGTACGTTGTTTCCAATATTCTAGACAAAGCATCCTAGCACCCAGAATTTCTTGGTCTTTGAACAAATATAGTCTTTTTATATTGAGTTTTTGGGCTACATACATATTTAATTACAGCTCGTGAAGTTCGCGGTTGTATCTTCTGCTCTATTAGACATCCTCGCAAACAGGACCAAATCTTTGCAGAATTTTTCTTTCTCAATATCTGCTCTGCTCTGCTTTCCTGCTTATTGTCCAGCACTCGGCTCCTTATAGCAGGAGTGGCAGGACTGGACCCGGTAAAAAAGACATTTTATATTCCGAGTAAGCCGTTTTGGCTCTATTCGTTTTGTGAAACCCAAGTAGCAACAATTTCCAATGATCAACATTCGTCGCATCTCCACTAGGGTATCATTTGTGGAGTTGATGTTCAATCCGCTACCTCGAAGTTGTAGCTATCAATAGTGACATTTTGTCCAAGGTGGTTGACCGATGGTACTTTATTTATTGACAGCATATATTTTGTATAAGACGCCACACTGGAAGAGACCGATCCGATTGTTCTACGTATCTTAGCAGGTTGGCGAGTTCGTTACAGATAGTCTTAACACCTACCCCACACACTATCTGCTCCAGCATTTACTGAGGCTCTTGGCATGATATAAAGTCAAATAATTCCGGAGTTTAAATAGAGAAATATTTAACACCTTTTACTAATCTTTGTTTCTAAAGCATTCACTTTTAGCTTACTTCTCCTACTTCTTCGTTTCAAATCTTTTCGATGTCATTCACCTTCAAACAGAATTTAACCGCCGTATGCCATTTTAACATACATACCACCCAAAGTAAAGGCGGTCTTTGAATTCGCATCAAGTTCCGCTTGACATATAACATGATTCTCTGCAAGTATCACAAAATGTCGAATCAAAATCTCTTGACAACTTGATTCAATCCAACGGCCAATTACTGTCGGTCACGTTCAATTGTCGTTGACGTATGTATGTTGGCATTCCCAACAAAAAGCGATTAGTTCATAAAACTTTGTTTAAATCTTCGATTGCCCAAGCTCACCACACAGACAAACTCTGCACAAGATAAGCGTTCAAACGTGTGCACAGCCTTGTTGACTACCGAACCGTGCCTCCTCTCTCGAACAACCTCCACTATAGCCGAAAACACGAGTGCAGTACATCGAGTGAGGAACAAAAACGATGAATCTAGTGACAGATAGAAATTTATGTTCTCCTTTAATCACCGTCAATTCTGATTGATTATGCATTCATAATTCTCTTATTATGCGATTTTTATGATCCACGGACCATGGTTAGTAACCACGCATATGCTATGCAAAGTCCAACTTTACTGCAAAAATCAGTTTTTCGCATAAACATTGAGTGAAGCGAAACAGGTTCTTGTGGGGCCCAAAGTTTCTGGTAACCATTCAATATACAAACTTCATGCATTCGACAAATAAAGAAATAGTACAAAACTTCACTGACTCTGCTTATTGACACTGTAAGCATTTCTTTGACGATTTTTGTGCCAACGAATTTGTGCCAGATTATACTACACCCTTACGATACAAATAGTTTCAGACGAATGAAGCCTGAGATCAGAATAATAGCTCACACCTGGAGTCATATAAGGTACCTGGGCCCAATTAATTGGAGATTTTCAGCCTAAATACCATCCAACATAATGCGCTTCTCACCATTGACTTTGTCCCTGTGACATCGCCCCCTTCTGTCGTCTCCAATGTTAAGAGGAACTGCTGTCGGTTTGCTAGACCAAGCAAACAAGAGAACCTCGCAAAATAATCTTGCTCAACTTTTGCAGATAAAACCAAGGATACCGTCGACGTCGTGTATACACATATAGTGCAATATATCTATATAGATTGAAATCAACTAAAAGTATGTTTTCTGGTAGTGAATAACCTATAAAGCCTTCCCAACATAAGCCCTGTCTTGAAAATTGGCCAGGCTTCCCATAAACGATCTGGTGTATGTATGTGCTTGCTTAGTTGACGTTACAGTCCGGGTGGACCTGGGCCTCAACCTACAAGCCTCTCCAAACAGTTCACTCTTCAGTCAGCTGCCTCCAGTTTCGCACACCAAGTTGGTTGAGATCACCTTCCACTTGAGCGCGCTACATTAGGCAAGGTTTTCCTCTACTGCATCGTCCCACTAGGGTGGATTCGAAGTCCATCCGCTTTACATGACCCAACCATCTTAGTCGTTGTATTCGATTAGGTCGATGTCGCGATATAGCTCGTACAGCTCATGATTGTATCTTATTCTCCACTCTCCCTCAGTGCAGACGAGGCTCAAAATCTCATAACAACCGAGAGTGGGATCATCCATTTTTGACACAGTCCATGCCTCTGCGCCATAGGACTGGGATGATCGGAGTGCTTTGCTACAGAATTGCCTTCTTAGTCCAAAGAAGCATCGATTAGGACGAGTTAACCACGCTGGTGTCATTGTTTGCATTTATAGCGGATCCTAAGTAAACAAGTCCGTTAAAGTTATACATATATGTGGAGAGTGACTTTCTGTCCGCGGCGTCGGTGTTATATGTTCTTTTTTCTTAACACAACATATTTTGTCCTCATTAACCGTTAAACTAAATGTTGAAGAAATTCCATGACAACGCGTCACCTTGGGACGACTGCACATAATTGAAGGAATAATGGACCATAAGCAGTACATCGAAATATTGAAGCAAAACCTGAAGGAAAGTGCCGTTCAAATGGGTCTCGGGAACAATTTTACCTTTTATCAGGATAACGACCTCAAGCATAAAGCTTATGCAACTCGAATGTGGCTACTTTATAATTGTCCCAAAGTATTGGAAACACCTCCACAGTCACCAGATATCAATGCCATAGAGAATTTGTGGGATGAGTTGGACCGAAAAATAAGATCATTCAATATAAGGAACACACACGATCTCAAAGAAAGGCTTATTGAAGAATGGACGAAAATTACACCTGAATTTACGGAAAAATTAGTCAGATCCATGCCAAACCGTCTTAAACAGGTCCTAGGTAACTAAATATATGCTACAAAATATTAGTTGCATAATATAATTTGAACAAATTAACAAATTAACATGAGATATCCTTGTGTACGAATTCGAAATTGACCATATTTTTGTTGCTTTTATGTTTATTATGAAGAATTTAAAATACCTTATTTGAAATGTTTGAATTAATTGAAGTTTTTTTGTTTGTCTTATGGATTCCTACTGAAAATAAAAAAAAAAAATTAAGTATGTGCCCAATTTACTTAATTTTTACTTAAAAGTATATTGCACCATGCGGTGTCCGAATATGAGATTGATACACTGTATATGTGGAGAGTAACTTTCTGTCCGCGGCGTCGGTGCTGTATGTTCTTTTTTCTTAACACAACATATTTTGTCCTCATTAACCGTTAAACTAAATGTTGAAGAAATTGCATGACAACGCGTCACCTTGTCTGAATCTTTTTTTGACATCAACGGTATCAGTGAGGTCTTCCGACCTAGATGGAGCAGCGTGCATTCTCCATCGTCATCCTGCACAATCGGGCGAATTTGTCAGGGATGCCAAAACTAGACAAAAGATGGATCGACTGCAATTCTACTACTATGTTTGCTTATTCGTCCCTGCAGGTTTCGATTCTGGCTTTGTAGCCTTGAGATACCGTCATTCATGCCTTAATGACATTGCACACTAAAAGCCGCACGAAACTGCCACTCGTTGTAGATGGAGAGGTTGATCTACTATTTCTCTTGGGTTGTCAGAGACTCAGATGCGAAAGTTTTGTTCGTGTACGTACCCAGACAAATGAGCCTCATCACTCAGAATAATTTTGTGTAAAAAATCATGATCTTGCTCATTCATTTCCAGCACCCAATCAGCGAAAGTACGGCGTTATACGTGGTCTGCTGGCTTTAATTCTCGTGCCAACTGGAGCTTCTAAGCATGTAGGCGAAGATCTCTATGATAAATGCGGTACAAAGTGGTTTCAGATAGGCCCAATTCCTGTGATATCGTGTCGAAATGGACAGATCTGGGTTTTCAGTCACACTGTCAGCTACGATATTGTCAGCTGACCTTGCCGGACGAACATGAGTTGGAGTCTTCACATCACGAAACTGTCAAAAACATTCATGTTTATCGATTAAATTCTTTATAGCTGTTCGAGAAGACGCTTGAAGAAGGCGATATTTTCACCGTTTTACATGTACATACATGTACCATAAAAGTACGCTGAAACTAGCCTATTGTTACTTAGATTGATAAAATGATTGACAATGATACAGTTTTACTAATATGACTGCACCTACATATGTATCTTTAAGTAAACCTGACAAGTGTATGATCTCTTAAGCTAAGACATTACTTTGTCCAAAGAGGCCGAGTCTTCATTCGGTACAGACATAATGAACATGCATTTACAACCCAACGACATAATACTAAATGATGATAATCGAAACGAAAAATGTCGTCATATTTGTTGTTTGAGTCTTTGGAGCATTTTTTCTTTTTTTTTTCTGCGATTTTTTCTGGTTTTTATTGCTGTTGCTGATTGCTCTTCGCTGGTGGAACGGTCTGACAATGCCGCTGTCATAATTCTTTGTGTGTGACGAAAGCAGAAATGTATGTTATTCCTGTAAAGATTCACCCGATATCTCGCCACGATTAATGTGCGCTCGCCGGCGGAAACAACATCATCAACGTGCGTCTACGTTGTCTGTAAGGATTCTCGGGACACATCGACTTGTGGTTCGAATATTTTCACTGTGGAGGAGTCCATCTTTTTGATCTTCATAAATCAATCTGGTCAACATCTCCCTCTGCGTATCAACAGCAATACACGCGCGCTTCAAACTATGTACAGATTCCATGCTAAGGGGTCTTGAAGTTTTTTAAATTCTCCAAACGAATGACTAGAGATCGATGTAAAGCTTGGAACTTATAACAGTACCAGTAAACGAACTGCGGAATGCCGGGGATGTTTGCGAGGACAAACAAAAAATTGTGATTCTTTCATCGCTCATGTGTGGCAAAGTCATGTCCAGTCGAGCTGACTTTATGATGAGTTTAACATGTTTATAACAATTCCAGGTAGGCACCGGGGCATTAAATCATTCAGATGGGATTGGAGCTTGAGAATCGTTTCGAATCAGCGATTTGACGGAATTAATTGGTTTGTGCGTACTGAAGTCGTTGGTTTATTGAAGGATGGCAATTTAACCGCACCCCATTGTACATAATTGTTTCAACTTACGGTTTTTGAATTACAATTGCTTGTATAAGTTTGATTGATTACACATATTTTTTTTGTTTCGTGAGAGGTTAAAGCTGACATTCATAACAAAACTGCATATGCAAAAATAAAGCAGGATTTCGGTGAATACCGCTTTGCATTCATCATATGTAATGTTTTCGAAGGCATATAGGGGATACTAGTGATAAGCTTTCATTCAATGAAAACATTGATGAATGTTAGCAGAAAAATTTATGCAATTATCTATTTTTGTTTTAATTGTCGAAGGGAAAGACTAGGTAAACCACATTTTCGAATCCCTTGCTCCGATTGCTCCCTTACCGCAACCGATAGCGAGCCAATGACTTCGCGTACTAGGAAACGCAGTCAGCTAGTATGGCGGAGTATAAGAGACGTATGTATGTAGGTCAACTATCCAAAACCTCAAACGACTGGAGGAAAAAGGGAGTAGTAATTGGGACGAAACGACTCTAGCACATTCGAGTGGGCGTCCAAGGTTGTTCAGGAGTGAAAAAATCAACCCAAAAGGGTACCATCGCTTCTAAGAAGCCATGATCTGAAGACGATCCTCCGGGCGCTTCAAAGAAGACTAGGCGCACCGTTTCAGTAACCAAGCCTCTGAATGAAGTGGTAAAGAATCATCGGATCATGTCACCGTGGCCATGTAAAGGGAGGATAAGCTGGAAGCATTAGAGAGTTCTGGAATGTAAGCTGAATCTAAGCCATTGCAAAATGGACGCTTCCAAGCCTATTCCATCATTTAGGGTTGTCACCATGAAGGCTGCAAACTAATCGCTTGCAACGATGCCAGTGGAGTTGACTTTATTAAGTCCACAGTCGCCCCCGCAGGTGAAGCTGTGGTTAGGTGCTAAGCTTGACGCCATGAGCAATGATAACTACTCAGGCTCACCTAGCGAGCCTCAGGATATTCTGCTTCTGCTTCAGATACAGAATCCTAAAACTCCAACCAGTAACTGGAAAGTAGTCAATTCCTAGGTAGTGAAGGACGCCGGTAAATCAATTGCTCTTCTATTGAATTTGGAGCTTACTCCTCTAAAAAGTAGGGATAATGAGACTATCCGATCTAAAATCTATTAGTAAGATGAGAACCACGCACTTGGCTCGGAGCTCGCTGCTTCCTCATCATTCTTAAATGAACACCAACGACTCATCTTCTGATTCAGACGATACGAACACCAACCACTGTAATATAATAGAATCGTCTGGTTTAATCGACATCTCCAATGATCCGAATATTCCAGATAAACCTCCATCACAGTAAGGTTGCTTCTGCCAACCTTATTCTCCACCTCCAAAAAAGAGTGGATGACATAGTTCTTATACAGGTTTAAGGACAAATAATTACAAACTTCTACATGCTAACAGTTAAGATAAACTTAGCACCTGCATCTTAGCAAAAAATAATATTAAAGTCTTTCTTTGTCATCTGGAATAGTAGCTCTGACCATTCCTTAAACCAATAATCGTCAGGTGATCAGGGCTGCGGAAAGGACTAGTAAAACAATAGTGCTCGGATGCGACGCAAATGCTCATCACACAATCGGTAGCAGTGGCATTAGAGGTAAATGACTTTTCGATTCTTTAATGGAGGAAAGTGACTGGTGCCATGAACTTTCTAAGTCATGTCCCATAAGTAGATGGTAAAGGGTTATAATCCCCTATGGTGGACTTCTAAACTGAACATACAGAGAAAGAATAGTAGGAAGCTCTTCAACCGTAAAACCATAGAATTCCAGAGATAACACCGCCAACAATGAGAGGAATTCACCTAAGTTTCTCCGAACATGACAATTAAATATATGGAAACTGAACATACATGACCGTATTAGGAAAGTCACTACGGTACTATACGCCTGCAAGAGAGCCATGGGGCACGAATGGGGCGTCCGTCCACAAATGATGAACTGGCTTTATACAGCGGTAGTAAGACCAATACTCATGTTAAAATCGTAGTCTGGTGGACAGCATTAAATAAAACTAGCTATTCTAAATCAGGTTAATTTTCATTGCCCGCGGTATGTTAAGGATCCG
Organism: Xylota sylvarum; assembly: GCA_905220385.1. Lineage (NCBI taxonomy): Eukaryota > Metazoa > Arthropoda > Insecta > Diptera > Syrphidae > Xylota > Xylota sylvarum. The sequence goes on from LR999959.1 coordinate 42,924,761, forward strand.
AATCTCTTGGTAAAAAGAGAACTGCTTATGGATGTAACCCCAGCCATTATAAAGTACCAACGCCAACAGGATCTAGATCAAAGCCCAGTTCAGGGAGTAAATACAAGTAAGGCTGGAACCAATCTCATTCAACACAAAAATGTCGAAACATATTACAAATTTACAAAAATTTATCTGCTTGCAGATATTATACAGGGTGGCTCAAAACGATCGCAGTGGCTCAAGTGGTTAGTGCGTTGGACTACGGAGCGAGGGGTTCCAAGTTCAATCCCCAAACAACACCTAAAATTTCTTTCACGGCCCCACCTCTCGCGAACGTCTGACAAACATCCGAGAGTAAAACTGTCATGAAAAAGCTTCTCAAAAACAAATAACTGCCGTTCGGATCCGGCATTAAACAGTGAAGAATATAACACGCACAGCACGAGTGGTTGTGAGAAGCTAGGCCCTGGGTCCCATGGACCTGTCGCGCCAAAAATTTGTATTTTTTTTTTTTTTTGGGCCAAAACGATCACCCGATGTTGTTTTGCTATATCTTAAAAGTGAAATGACATAATTTTATAATTTTTTATGCATACCTTATCCGATATTAAGTTTGATACATAGTTTTTAACAAATAATCGCAATAGACCCCATACAATATATTATGCACATATATTCATGATCAGACGAATTTAAGTTTTTTTTCATTACTTTTTAAAGATAATATTGGTCAAGTGGGCGCCGAGATTGTTAACGATCATTTGGGCTCTTTTTACCGCGTTTTGGCGAGTACTTCGGACGATAAGTTCTCGCACTCTTGTCGAATATTCTCTTTGAGAGCGTCCACCAGAGTCTATGGCTTGTTCTCATAGACCCGTGACTTCAAATTACCCCAAATCGGACGATCTTGTCGGCCATTGCAAATCAGCAAAACGAGACATTAGGCAACCCATAAACGTATCCTTCAAAATGTCCATTGTCGCGCAAGCTGCGTGTGCGGGTTGCACTGTCCTGTTAAACCACATGTCCTCGAGTTTCAATTCATCAATTAGCGGCAATAAAAACTCGTTAATCATAGTTCTATATCACTTACCAGTCACGGTAACCGTGTTACCCACGGCGTCCTGGAAAAAATGAAACTCGATGATACCTCAGCTCCGGCGTAAATAGCAGTGACTTTAACTGGATGTAATGGCTCTTCGTGGATGATACGTGGATTCTCAGTGCCCCAGAAGCGCACATTTTGTTTATTTATGAATCCGTTCAGATGGAAATGAGCCTCGTCGCTCATGATGAATTTCGACGAAAAATTGTCAACTGCGACGTTACTGGCGGTCTGCAGGCAGTAACTGATGGACTGTCTACACTTTGTAAGGGAACATTTTGCGCACTGAGTCTGAATCATTCAATTGTTGGCAATAAATCAAACAATTAAGTTGCTCGTATGGGTCCGTTTTTATTTTTTTATTAATGGCCACATACCCCACTGTCTATAATGTAAGTCCTAAGCCGTAAACTATTTTTGTGGTAAACTTTTTCAAGATATGTTTAACCTTTAGGCACAAGTTCAAATGTGATGTTTATGATCCGAAGGGAGCTTGTTAATATCATGCGGTCAGCAGAATGCAATAATTTAGAAAAAACAGCTTGATTTTCTAGTAGAGGAGTTAAAGAAAAGAATAAAACATTATCGTATTTCAGATCACAGTAATTTTGTTTGTCTATTTTGAATGCTCATCAGTATACCCTCAAGCCTATTTTCGGACGTACCGTCAAGTATAGAGATTCTTTCATAAACCGTACAACACGAATGTGGAATGCTTTACCAAGCTCTATTTTTCCCTCACAGTATAATCCACAAACATTTAAAACCAACGTCCATCGGTATCTCCTATTTTCTCTGCCTAATTTCCCTAACGCCCGCGCTGTGTCTTGACATTAAAAGGGTAGTAATAAGCCCTTGAGCGCGCGTGAATTATAAAAAAAAAAAAAAAAAGCGTGATCGAGTAAGTATTTCTTTTGCTGAAAGTACTGAACGAACAAAAAGAATGAAAACTGCAAAACTGAAAGAGTCCACATTAGTTTCCACATTAGTTTAGTTTATGCTACTCAAATGAGCTTGAGAGCAGTAGGACAAGTCTTAAAAGAGAACTCACTTAAATCAAAAAGTTTCAAAATGTAAATGTAGGTAAAGAAGCATTAGGGGTTACAGTTGAAGCGCAACTATCTCGGCAACAATATGATATTATGAGAATGAGTGCAGAAGACAAATTTCCTTCAGATAAACTCGTATAAGCTGCAAAAAAATAATGATGAAAGTTACCCAAACTTCAATAGAGGCTACCCTTCAGGCACTGCTGGATCTCACAACAAAGCGTTTGCTAGAATCGCAGATGGAAGTTATTAATTTATTAATAAGCGAAAACTTGTGTTTATTTTCCAAATGAGGATTTGACGGGAGCTTATGATACAGCTCCTACAAACAAGCTTTCCATGGCCTTGAGGCATCTGATTCATCAGTTTTTATCACCTGTGTTTGTTCCGCTTAGACTTTCTGCTAACTCTAAAGTTGTATGGGGAAATCCACTTTCGGGCTCTACAAGATACTGCAAGGTCATCAAGAAATAGAGTTTGTAAAACAATCTACAGAAATGTCTATAGCAGAAAAAAAGAGAGTAGACAAGGAAATAAATTAATTACAAAAAACAACAATGCTAGTTGAAGGGAAACAAGTATATCCTACTTTTTACCATGCTTGACTCAAAAGTGATTTATATGTGGTGCATCTTCTAAAAACATCAACGATATCGAAGATATGATGACAAGGGAAGTTAAAATCGAGAACTTGCAGTTCGGTCTATCTATTATTCATGGATGGATACGTTTCTTTCGAAAACTCACTACACTTGTCTTACAAATTACCTCTAAGGAAGTGGCAAGCTCAAGGTGATAATGATAAGTATAACTATAAACATGTATTATGATTACAAAAAGAGGATACAAAAAAAATTTCAAGATCGTTGTGATCTGATAGTAGGCAAATCAAAGCCCCTATTTGGTATTTCAAAAGGTGGCAACGTTTCTATCAAAATCATGAAATTTCCGCAGATATTACAAAAATTGATGTGGAACTCTTAAGTGTCTTACTTATAAATAATAAATGTTTCTATTCCTACGCTTTTGAGAATAAAAAGAAAACAAATCGATTTCTTGCATTGAGTTGAGGTTACCGTATCAGGTTCTTAATAGAAAGGACAACACAAAATTATTTTAACGCAAAGACAACATGCATGTGAAATACGAGTATATGTACTTAGTACCGATATGAAGGTAGTGAAGCTTGCGTACTTGAAGTCATTTTCATAATTATAGTGCACTGCTTTCCAAAAGTTGAAACTTCTATCACATTTGATTTATCTACAAAAAGCGTGTCAGATCCAAAAAGCTGGACTATACAAACCCCTTCTGATTATCTAAGGCATTACGTATGTATGCATAATTTATTATTAAATACATTTTGTAGGTACCTACTTTCGACCACGACAAGACTGGTACAGTAACAGCTCTCCATCTCCACAGATAGCTTACCATTTGTGGAAACAATCCACCAGATACTCTGAAATCTTTCAATAAATAAAAAATCACACTTGTGTTATTTTTTAATTAATTGTTTCCTTTATTTAGGGAATATTGTTTAATTATTGCAACTAAGTGTTCTTTTTTTTCAAAAATCTTTTCATATTTTCTTATTTGTTGTTGTTGTTTCTCCTTATATAATTATAATAATTTTAACATATTATCATTTCTATTAATAATTATTCTTAGTGATAACATCTTATTCTTTATTTATCAATTAAATAATACCTAATATTAATTTGTGTATAGATATATATATATATATATATGTATATATATTTATATATGTATTTATAGTACACTGTTACGTTATGACCGCTGTGCCACGCCCAGCTATACACGCACTGGGCACGTGCTACTTCTACTCTCTCAGATCACATGCGTCTACATTAAGTTTAAGTTTTTTTGTTTTTTTTTTTCCATTATATGTTTTACAATTTACATTTTCACTCCACGTTATAACGTACATAGTTCACTGTTGTGTGTTTATGTGTGTGTTTGTTTGTATATTTATAATTTTATTGCTAAAAATGAAAACAACCAACTTACACAGCAAAATTAAAAAAATAAAAACAATTGTTTAGTATGAATACAAAAGAGGAACAAAAAGTTGAACTTAAAACTAAAAAGGATACAAAAGGATGTTGCTGCTGTAGTTAAACAGTAAAGATTTCGCCACCATGTTCCACCACCTACTACTACCCCCGCCGCCTAACCGTATTCTCTTGTCGTGATATGTCGGCGTAATTTTTCTTCTAAATTAAGTGGCAGAGTTACTCGAGTTAGGGGCGGGTAGTTTAGCTGGTCCAATGGAAACATCTTCCTTAAATTTTATTAAATTCTAATATTTACATTCGGGTGCAAATGACGAATTTCCAATTTGACTGGGGGCGGCGGAAGGCTTAATCACTAATATATACATACAACTTCTATGGTTTTCGGTCAGACATGCACATACATAGTTGAATTCAATTAAATTGAAACAAAAAAATATATATATAGTTATAGTTACATATAGTATATGTCCCATACAATCAAAAATTTACAGTTACATATCTCAACAAAATGGAAAATTAACTAAACAACTCGCGGTTGGGTAAATATGATACATTTACATTAACTCACTTTATTCAGGGGTAGTTATGGTACATTTTGGTTTATTGCTAATCTAGTACTTTTTGAGTTTTCTGTTTTGTTTTATTTTTTGTTTTTTTATATACTTTGAATATTTACGTCCTATAAGCTCTGATTGCATAAGTTTAATCCGCGAACTGGGATCGGGGGTGAGAAACAAGGACAATGTCTCAAAAACGGGTTGATGACTTGTTTGTTTTGTTATTTTTTTTTTTTTTTTTTTCTTCTTCATTGTTTTTTTATTTTTGTCTCTAAAAGTCCGTTATCTAAATATGTATTCTCGAATGAAATACAAATAAATCACATGTAAATTATTGTCCGAAAGATTTTCCATTTCTTCTTCGTGAAAAAATAAAAAAAAAAATGTTTTTTTTGTGTTTCACCCGATAATGACGGCAACACTGGCTTACGGCCGAAGGGTTAACTTTGGCTGCTCGCGAAACGCAACCAGCGACCGGAAAGCGGATAGTTGGTTCGGTTGAAGGTGCTGCTGTTGCTGCGAAGACGTGGTGGATACTACTGATGATGGTGGTGGTGGTGGTAGTGCTGGAGGCGATGACAGTGGCAGAGGTCATGGCTTGCCGGACCCCGTCGTCGTTACGTTAATGGGAGGTGATAACTTGCCCGAGGATGAGGAGGATGTTGAATGGCCTGAACTCGGTCCCTGATGACCTTGAATAGACGCCACTGGAGGCGGAGGGTCACAACCGATCGAAGAAGATGTGCTAGAGGCAGATGGGGATGCCCCTGATGGTGGGGCCACATGATGATTGTTCGTTGTAAGACTTAGGGGCGCGAATGGTGGACCACCGCCGGCCGATGATACCGCCGCTTTCCACAGCAGTGGATTCATACTGAGGCCATTGTGCGCCGCCAGTGTGGCGTTAAAAGATCTTTGGTGTTCGAGGAATTCCTGCGAGGGTCCGGTCAAATGCGCAGCCGCCGGTCCATAGAAGCCGCGATACAAATCTGGTCTCGCGTAAGGCGAGTAATTTGGTATGCGGGCGGCTAGTGGAGACAAAATTTTACCAGGTGACGAATGTTGTTGCGGATGACCGTAGATTGAATGAGGTGGAATAGGACCACCACCGCCGCCGCCACTCCCACCACCTTCGCTACCCGAACCGTCTTTGCTGTCCTTTCCATCTTTGCTGGCCATATCGGCGAGAGACCATATTCTTGGTTTCGATACTAAACTGGAATTGGTACTACCACTAGCAGGATGATGGGGATGGTGATGGTGATGACTTAAATCGGGTGGTGAGCCAGCTGGAGGTCTTAGATGATGTAACGCCGCCGGATGAAAGAGTGGATGGCCACCGCCCGGACGATCGTACAATTCAGGTGAACCATTGGGACTTCCCGGCCGTGATCCAGACCATTCGCTATTGTTGCCCTCGTGTCTGTCCTGCATATCGAGGCGATGTGACTGTCGATCGTTGTCCTCATTCGATCCCAAGCCAGAGTCTTTGGCGTCTATTAGAGAAAAATACACAAAAACGAAAGGAGTTGAAATAAGAAAGAGTGTAAGGTGGTCGATTAATTTGGGGGGATATGCGACGGCCTAAATTCGAAAGGATTTCTTTCAAATTGTTTAATTTATAAAATTTGAATAGAATGGGTAACCAAATAGTGTAACAATAACAATAATATTGCAAGCCCACAGAAGCTTCTCAGGGCGTCCCAGCTTTAATGAAATGGGGTGCATACCTGGTGGGAGTTTTATCACCTACTCTGTGAAATATAACTGTGGACTCTCTCCTGAGAAGACTGGAAGAGACTGGCATCCACATCCACACTGTGGGATATGCCGATGACATAGCGTCACAGCAGATACCATGAGAAATACTCTTCCGAGTGGTGAAGCGGTCATGTGAGGAATAAAGGCTCTCCATTAAAGGGGAAAAGAAAGATCTAATCATCTTCACAAGAGGAGAGATCTGGAATTTTAGCCCTAGACGCTTTTCGGATCGGAGCTACAGGTGGCCAAAAAGGTTAAGTTTCGGAGTATATGCCTAGATGCTGGGCTAACTTGGAACTTTCAAGTGGAAGAGAAGATCAGAAAGGCGAAAAGAGTGCTACAGTTACATATGGTCCAACGTCTGGCATGTTTAAGGATCGCCGGTGCAATACGAACGACACCAACATGAGCAATAGAAGTGATCCTAGTTATTCTGCCGCTCGAATTATTTATTAAGAAAGCAGCGGCATCAACGGCCCTTCGTCTGCACCGGAATACCAACTGGCACTGGCGCGTTACTATCTATCAAAGCAAGGGTTAACCTCGGAGTTCTCTAGTCCGGAATCATTTGCTGCAATTGACAGAGATTGGCAGAGGAATGGTAGAGCATCTTATTAACAACTCGGCCACGACGGAACACTAAAGAAGGTGGTCAACCATGGAAGGTTGCAGGCAGGCGAAAATGGTCGTTAAAATGACGATTGGCACCACTCATAGAGGAGTTCTAAGCTTGGGGCAAAGAACACTGAAGTTGGTGGTAGCGTTATCTACAGCTCATGAAAATTTAGGGTATCGCCTAAAGAACATGAGTCTTCTGGAGTATGACATCAGTGAACGATGCCTCAAGTAAATCGAAACGGCAGCACATATACTGTGTCAATGTCTGGCACTAACTAGCGGAAGGAGGGAAGTATTGGGGAGCCACTGGGTAGAAACCCAGAGGATGAACCAGATTTCTGTTAAACAAATGCTAACGTTCGAACGAGAAATCAAACCCAGAGAGGAAATGTGGAGAAATCCACAGAGTTTCTTTGGGATAAGATGGCAAAACTACTTCACCGACCACTCCGCTACCGCTCCGCTTCGCTGCTCCTTAACCATTTTCGTAGGAAATTAGACATTAATACACTTTTGAAAGGGTGTATTTATGTATATGAGCTAAAGTCTGATAGGCAAATGAAATATTTTCTTAAAGAAGTCAGTGAAAACTTTGAACAGAAGGTTAAAACTCTCAACTCCCATTCGACAGGGTTCCCGCAGACAACCTAGCATCCTATAAAAATTAACAACTAGTATTAAACAAAAGTCTCAACTTACCTAACATATCCTTATCGTCGTTGCTTTTATGATCATCATCATCAACATTCGCGTCATCGTCATCGACGCGATTTCTCGGCTCCCACGTCATTTTGTTCTCCTTTTTCAGTCTTCGGCGGGCATTCGCGAACCACGTAGACACTTGAGTGAGAGTCATTTTCGTTATTATGGCCAGCATGATCTTCTCCCCCTTGGTGGGATACGGGTTCTTCTTATGTTCATTCAGCCAGGCCTTAAGGGTTGATGTCGTTTCGCGGGTAGCATTCTTTCGTCTAGCACCATTTAAGTCCATGCCGTAACTGAAAAAAAACAAGGTTTCCCCATCAGTATGTACATTTCGAGAACAAATCGGATTAAAAATCGCAGCGCATGCAAACGATTCAATTAGAGATTTTCATTCATAAGCACCAACCGTAATGAGAAATGTCTATGGGACGGAAAAAAGTTTCATTTTTTTACACGACTCTCCCCTACTACCCAAACTCAGTCGAATGACACACACTAATGTGCACATTCAGCAGTTTGAAAGGAGCAATTTCACGGAATTGAAGAACTTTCGTGTTCCCCCAACAACTGGAATTGGGTAAGTATGAACTTTTTTTGGGGCCAAAAAGAAAAAAGTAATTTATTATATGAATGTGACGGTTATTAGGTATCTGGAGGCAGGGTTGGTCACCACAACACCAACACTCTGCCAAGTGTGTACGCAATAAAATTTTAAATCCACTAACCACCCCCAAATAAACAAACACATAAAGGCAAGGAATATGTATCAAAGCTGCTTCTGGTCAGCTCTGACTGACCACCAATTGCCACCTACTTCTGGTGCAACCAGTTTAATTACCACCCCTGCGCGTAACCCCAAACGTTTTGGTCATTTAATGGTGGCCATTTACGCCAATTTGTGGCTTTTTAATATTTTGACCATCACACAGGCTGGTGTATCGACGAAAACGAAACTTTCTCTACACCCTGCGCGAAAGCTTGTGTTTGTGTATGCTTATCATTGCTTTCCGCGGTAACAATAGTGGTGGAGGCCCTTCGACATTTGGGGACAGTAACAGCAATTCCACGTCATGTAAACGTTGGTCAGTGTCGAACACGTGTTCCACCGTGCACCCCAACCCACCACCAGCGCCACCACCCAATGGACACACTTTGTGTCTGTGTACTTGTACTGTTTTTTCACAGCTCCGCTGTCGAATATTGAAATTAAATTTGCTACCAATGATGGGGCCCTTCCTGGCGGCGACAATTCATACCTACGCCAGTCGGTAATTCAATATACCGAGCCGCCCCTGTTTCCTGCCCCCTCGTGGTTGACAGTAAACTGCATGCATGTGGTGACTGATTTTGCTGCTGTACTGTCGTCGACGCACTGTTGTTAAATTATAAATTCACAACATGAAAGGTTAACTCATTTTCCAGAGGCAGCAACTCTGGCATTTTTTGTGTGTGGAGGAGACTCAACCAGTTTACTGTTGCCACTGCCACCTGAACGAAGCCAATGTGAGAGACAAATTGATATCCAACACCTGCATTGACAGTTGTTGCAGTTGCTGGCCTAAAGGGGCCGTGCATAGGTGCAAATATTTGTTTGGCTGCTCATTTTCGACAAACGTAGGCTGCGAAGATCTGACACACACAAAAAGTAACGAAAAACAAAACCCCTCTACACATCTCCTCGCGTGTCTCGTTAGTCAGCAGCAGCAGCACTAGCACCAGCACATACACTCTATCACGACGATCGTTATCGGCGGACAAAACGATTGATTGGCTTTTCGCCTGTCGGACAATGCCATAGGGAATCGTGACGGGAAGCTGTTATTACAACTTTGGTCGAAGAGCCCCCTCAGCCGCTAATTTGCATAAATCAATTCATAACTTTTTGTCCGCATAGCTGCCCCCGCGAGCGCGCACTAAACAAAGGCGCATAAAATAAACTTTAATCGGTTGTCATTGTTGTCAGCACCTTGGCGCGAGGAGTTGATTTTTAAATTTGGACGTTTTGTTGTTGGTTTTTCGGTATGCTTCGCTTTGGTCCGGTGTGTCACGTCGTAAAGCTGCCATTTCGGGCTGACAATAATTCTCGGTAAATTATTTGCTGTTAAATGGTTTTAATTGAATGTTGTCCCAGAAGAGGAGGCAGTCCCAGAACCGTGTCTGTAGATTATGGCAGTTGTACGATTGTTCGTACAGAGTTTGTTCTTCTTTTATGGTTTTCGTTTCTACTAGGTGGCCCGGACTATAAAAATTATCATCGGGCATTGGTAACTAAATAAACTTGTTATGTTTTGTTTGTTGTTTAGTGTTTTATTATCTAAGGAACTAGGACACTTGGATATTTGTTTAGATATACATATTTCTCTATTCTTTTCGTTCGACAACTGTTTCCTTGTGAAAAAAAGTGCGACAACAATACAGTGTCAACTTATTAAAACTCATTCATAAGGACCTATCTAAATTATAACTCGTTGCAATATATCATTTTGCATTTAGTTCATACGTATTGAGCAGGAAAAACACAGAATGTATATATATCGCTGACCAGTACACCCTCGGCCAGGACAAAACTCAACCTTATACTTTTGCTATATCAATCTACAACGTTTCCTTTTTGACTCGAATGCACTGACACGATATCAATCTCAAAACATGTTCTACACATTGCTACGCCTGTTCATTTAACACAACTTCTAGGTATGTCCAACGAAGAAAAAAGAAAAAAAAAAAAACAGGATATATCCTTTCCTAGAGTACTACGAATCAAATCGATCGCAGTTAATACGTCCAATTAATCTCTGCGCTACGACAACCTCTCTCTACTAGATGTATCTGTCAGATACCATAAATCACAAGCTGTGTCATGTACACAGTGCTGTTTGCTGTTTTCCTCACCAAAATGAATGATGTTGTTCGCCAGAGAGAGGGATCAGTTCCATGCTCAATCGGATCGATTCAGCGCCCACAAATCATCTTGTTTGGATCTCTAATTATTGATGTTTCTCTGTTGTGTCGTGACATATCCGATTGGGAATTGCGGGGAATGCGACACGAATAGAACCCCCCCGCTCCTCAAGACCAGATGGCTAAGACAATGGCAGATCGTGTGTCGCCGATCTTGTTCTGCGTGAGCAAGGGGAAATTAAAATTGCGAAGTCCCCGATAGATGTCACTATGCCAGCGGTAAAGCAAAAAGATCCTCTCTGGTCGTGGTCTAACCATAATGGCGCCACCATTTTCGTAACCATCCCTGGCGTTATTTGTTTAAATAAAAACCCACTTACCGAACAATGAAACAAAAACGTTTGTTGGTATGCCAAAATCGGTAACGTGACGCGTCGTCCCCTTATCGGACAGAAGAATCCTTAACAAAAGTGTCCATGTGTATGTCAAAGCGCGTATATTCGTAATTTATGCAAGACAGCGTCGAGCACCTACAACAACTCCTTGCAAGCATGCGTTGTCGTGACTGTATTTAAATTCAATGGTAATTAGGCATATGGACCCAACAGGGGAGAGGCATCGGGTTTCAGTTCCCGTACTCGTAATTTATTTATAACTTAAAATTCTCAGAACGCAATTTGCAAAAAGCAGCCAAATGTGGTAACTGCTACGTCAGAGTGCGATAAGTTTTGGTTTCTCATAATGCGTGACGTGTGAAACTGACTGACGTTTCAATTGAAAGGACAATGTGTCATTACGGGTGTGTCCACTGACATATTTCTACTTTGAGGAATGCTTCATGTTGCACGGACTGAGAATGGAATGGATAGTTTCACTTACCTATTAAATGGGTAGCCTGCAAAAGCAGCGTCGTATGGATGATACACAGAGGGATATGGCCATGGCGCTCCACCTCCGACTAGATTTTCCTTAAGATCAAGTCCAGCCTGGAAATAAAAAGAAAACAAGGTAGTTGTAGTTGTTGTTAAAGGTTTACATAGTTTATTGCAGGCGGTATTTGACGTATTTAGACTTAGACATACGAATGCCGTAATGAGCAAATGTTTGAAGGCGCTTTATTTATCAGTTCGTACTAGTGTAACTATGGACGTGGCTGGTACACGAAAAGAGTAATGGATTTAAAATCGAATTTCATTACCTTCTGCGTTGAATAATGTCCGAATTTGGGTTCACCGTAAAACTTTTCCGCCTATGACACCTCAATTTGCGTGTTTTTAAATACCTCATCAGGGTTTCAGAGATATGCTATGATACGATTCCTTCAACATCTTACTGGACCACATAGAGGTTAATAATATCTTGGTGGAGATATAGCGAAGAACAACCCTTTTAAATACTGGTGGAGATACCCTCCTATATCCCAGTTTTCGTGTTTGAGACGACCGAAAAGACCCAATTTTCACTTCAAAGATCAAATAATCGCACGAGCCATAATGCTTGATCTAACCTTCGCCTGAGGCGGAGAGTGTACACAAGTCGGAAGAACGTTGATTATATAAAAATTTTACACCAGAGGATGCAAGGAAGTCAAGAATATGGTCAGGTTGAGAACGAGTTACAAACGCTGTCGAAACAGTTTGCACTCTGAACTCTGAGGCTACCGCACAGGGTTTCATAAGAGATAAGAATTCCATTTCTATAGAGTTCAGTCTATAGTCTTTCAGTGCAGCTTGTCTATTTGAAAACTTACGACAGCAAATACTCGGCTACTTCATGCTGTGAACAAGTTTGTGAGTGATTTATAAAGGGATTTCCTAAACGGACATAACAATTTTGTATTTTAATACAAACGCATCCTTGAATTTTTTTCTGATTTGTTGATGCTAAAACGTCAGTCAAGGTTTATATTTTTATCATAGTGAGGTCCACAGACGAATAAGAAATTCTGAATCGGTGGTCGCAACTTTAAGAGCGCTTACTCCAATTTCGATCGTAATAATCCTCTCACCAGACAGGCTTTGAGAATTTCTCTGTCCACAATGTGACACAGATCTTGGCCTACACCCTTAGACGATCAAATTAACTCAAGAACTTAAGAAGAACCTTCGACCATTTGAAGACCATTTGAAACGCCGAGACTTTGAAGAAAATCCTGAATTTCATCGAATAATCATCTTCAGCGATGAAGCTAATTTTTGGCTTAATGGCTTTTTCAATAAGCAAAATATGTATTGTTGAACAACAAAAAAAACCCACATGTGGTTCAAGATAATCTATTGCATCCACAAAAAGTGACCGTGTGGACCGTATTTGTCGATGAAAATCTCCAAGTGACGGTCAACGGAGTTCGCTACCGTGTCATGTTGGAAGACTAATTTTTATTGGAATTAGGTGAACTTGACATCAGTGATATGTGGTTCCAACAAGATGGTGCCACATGCCACACAGCTGGTCAAACAATTAATCTATTGAAGGGGAAGTTCGGTAATTGTGTAATTTCATGCGATTTAACACCGTTGGATTTCTTTCCATGGGATTACGTTAAGTTAGAGGAGGTCAGGAACAATATCGAACGCGAAATTGGCAACATTCCGACCGATATGTGTGGAAGAGTGGAGGAAAATTGGCTCCAAAAAATCGATCGCATTACATTTAGTTATCCGCTGTCTTGCGAATCAGGCCATGCTTAACCACGGCTAAAAGCGTGGTCCTTCTTAGGCTCTGAGGTCAATGGATAGGGTTTTATAAGCAGTAGAAATTGTAGAGTCAAAGTCTTTTAGTGTAGTTTGTCTAATTGAAAACGTACGACAGCAAATACTCAACACGTGGCACAGTTCTGTTGCGCATAATATCCGCTGGTGTTAGTTAAGTTTTGAGTGATTTATATTATACCCACTGAATATGTCAGTTCAGTACCATTACGTTTTGTTTTTTAATTGCACTTTCTATGGGACCCGCCTGTGTCTGTTTGTGGGCTGCAAAGCGGCTGCTTTATATCGAAGTCATTTGTAACCTAGTGCGGACATTTGACATAAGACTAGCAGTCACTCCTGTCACTAAGCAGATTCACCATAATCAGTTCACATCACTCAAAATCATGACTACCTTCCCTAGATATATCCATTTAGTAAATAAAAAATTGATAGTTATGTAGCATATCGATTCGTAGTTTGAATTCAATATTAATCAAGTCGCTACGTAACTATTGTTGGCAATAGTTGATTAAGTCAAGTCGATGTCAACAATGAGAATGAAATTGCAATTCAAATTATGAAAGTTCATGTGTGTTTGACGCATCCCCATCAAAAGATTGGGGATTAGTTAAATGCTTTTTGATTATTTACTGCTCCTATAAACGGCCACTATTATGATAAGGTTTTGATAGTCATCTATGTACATATATGACCATTTCCTACCCATACTATGCTTATATTCAAGGAAAACTTGAAATTTCATTCTACTACATTCGATTCAAAGAACATTCAAATTATGTCAATTTAAAAGAGAACTACCCCCACTGTTCACATCATTGACTTGTTTGTATTAAATTAAAATACTCGTGTTTGAGATTTATCAGCGTAAGTATAGGGAGTTGAGGAAAAACAATGATAAGCACTGGGCGACTAAGTGTCCGATTTGTGATTCGAAAATCGTTGATTCCAGTCACGATTATACACAGAAGAATATCGAACAACATTAATCTCAGTTTACTGATTCGCTGATCGCTGATCGCTGGCTGAACAAAACGTGACTCAGTCTAATGTCTAATGCCTCTGACCAGATCAAACTACAAAAGTGCGTCGACCAATGAAGAAAACAAACTTGTACTTGCGCTTGGCTTCAAATATATAGTAATCAATTAAAATCAGGTGATTATCACTTAACCACCCTGGATATTTCATCATTCAATCCTTGAACTGATTTCAAATCTGAGCTGAGGCCCCTCCACGTTCACGATGACCCCCGTGACCCGTACACTCAACATGTTTTCCTGTGTTTACAAAAAACAAAAGAGCCACAGATAACCAACCCAACAATGTCCGCCATAGCTGGCGACCGAACGAAACAAAAAAAAACCATGTTTTCATTGTGTTTTACTCCTCGTTATTCGCAGTTAATATGACATGCTAATTATATTTTAAATGATTGCTGAGACATGATAATAAAACGTGGCCATTTGACACTTCCCTGTTGTAGCGAGAGCAGCACAATCGGACTGGGTGTTTTGTCTAACGCGTAGTTTTGTATGTTATCTCGCAGTCAGTGGAACAAGTATCTCGACCGCTTTTCATTAAACTAAGCTAATCGGCGACCGACAATGATGGCGACACCAATGACAGCTGATGAGAATGCTGTACACAAACATACACTCACAAACGGATGAAATAAAAATCAATCGAATTGTGAAACTAACATGAGTGGCTATGCAACCCTATCCGCACAAATTATAGTCTCGACAACAATGGCGAACATGACATTTTGCAAATCGCACCTATCTAGAATTACAAAACCAACAACAAGAAATGCACCCAAGCGGTCTGGTCCCATCTCTTAGTGTTGCTCACGCATTGTTACCATGGTGTGGCTGGAAATGGTTGCTGTTGCTGCTGCATAGACGTTGAGCATCAATAATTCCAACGCACCATGCTGCCCTCGTCGCACCACCACTACTCGTGCTTCCGGCCAACACCGAAGAATACCATATCAGTGCAAAAGTACCAAAGACGGAGTAGAGCTACATATCGCTGTCTGCTGGGTAGCAGTAGTACCAAGCGGAGAAGTGGCTACCATCCTGCTCAACTTGCCGGCGTCGTGCTCGTATCTATCGCGCTGAGAATTTATCTCGTTCGGCTGCAATGTTGTTTATTGGCTCCTGTTCACATGTTGGCACAATAATTTTCACCAACATGTTCCGATGAATATAGAAACGCATAAATAAAATGATATACTGGTCGACCTGGTTTGCCCAGGGCGATGCATTGCACACGATATCTTTTCCACGTTTATGGCCGATATTGCGTGATTTGAATTTGTGCTACGATCACGGTAGCAGTCTACCGGGCAAAGAGATCGTTCAGCCGCCAAAAACTACATAAATTGCTTATGGTTTAACGATAATGGATAATGGGAAATTTATTTGCCGATCATTGTGGTTGCTGCACGTCGGCAGCAGCTTCTCTACTTCTATCAGCTGCAGACCCACCAAAGCACTTGTATTACGCAAATGTCAACTTGGTTATCACTAACTTTCGAATTTTTGTGCCGGATTGCTGGCCGCGAATCGGGTGTGTGTGGTCCGGGCATCGTGTCGTCTCGTCATCTGTGAGGCTTATCAATTGGAACAGAGTAACCGATGTTATTGGTTGCTTACAGTGTGTCATACATGAAAGATGTTGATAAGTTGACCTTCATTGTCTCAGGTTTAATGTCATAATTTTTTAAACAATTACAAAGCTTGTTCAGGAGGCATCGCCATGATAAGATGAAGTGCAAGATAACGTGTGTACGATTTGATGCATTGCACGTTAGATTTGAGATAACAATCTTCACTTACAGCGTGCTTGGCCCATCTGCAACTTGTCAGGTACGACATCGTACAAAAATTTGTTAAACATTGCTAAGGGCTTTGTTCAACTAATAAAATAAAAATACCGAAAAGCTACAACCTGTCAGGAAGGGATAGTATAATACGCTATACTTTTCCCTTTGTATCTCAAGTGGCCGTGGCATACTGTATAGGGTGGGCTATCTGTTGGTTTCTTTTGAATCATATGCTATTTTGACACTGACAGCTCTTATAAGCTCAAAAAATTGACAGAAACTCAGTATTATATTTTCGCGGTATGAAATGGATCGATTTACCTTTGAACAACGTTGGGAAATATTGGAAAGTTTTTAAAGCGGCATTATTTGCCCATTTTTCTTCCAAGACGACAATGGATGAAACTTTACAGTCAATGGAGAGCGCATGACTGTATACATACATGATAACCGATTTTTCATGGCCATAAATTGAGGATTTGAAATTGGCGAGCTATGGTTCCAGTAAGATTGTGCTACGTGCCGAACAAGCGGTCCAAAAATCGTTTTATTCTATTTAATCGATTATTGGACGCTAAGTTCAATTATCGTGTAATCAGTCGTTTCTGGTGATGTTGCTTTGCCGGCACGGAGCTGCGATTTGACAATACATATATACTGTTCAAGTTCTTTGCAGAAGATAGATTTTGATTCAATAATATACTTCGAATATTCTAATATTACCCAACCGAACCACCGACAGACTAGATGTCGGTGTATAATTGGTTTAAATCTATTGAGCAGTTCAACCTATAAAATAATTCTTAGGTTAAGTTCAAGCGGTTTTTTGCAAGCAAAATTTAGTCCATTGTGGTACTAGCATCTTAGGGTTTCCCATTACTACCTACCGGCAGACCCAGCAAAAAACTCTTATAGTGGCTGGTCACACATGAAGTGTATCTTGCGTGTGCTTATGCTGAATTTTTTGATATCATTATTCTGTCTGCTGGTGCTGACGATGTAAGGAAATTCGGTAGGACTTTGAAGCCTTTATACGATATGAAGTTACTAATGGATATCGTTCATTTAGGTACCATTGTGGAGCATATCGTGAACTACGTGACTAGCTAGGGCAGGAAAGGCAGCATCCACGATGTGGAGGTGACACGCGTAAGGTATGTAGGAGTGAAGTAATTACATGCGCTGAGATCCAATAAACGGCATTCTTTTGCTAATGAAAAATATATGTATTCTCGGACAAATAGTGATATGTAATAAATTTTGTAAATAAATTTGAGTTCAAAATTAGTATTATATAACATCGCGTTATAAAGCCCGATTTAGACCACTTTCAGCGGGGTTGAATGAATCATAAAGTACAGTTAACGCCAGAAAGTCGAGCACTGTTGGGTCAATGGATTGCATCTAATAAGCACCTTCAAGTTGATCTCTGGACATTCCCTAACTGGTTGCGATGCACATGTTTAATTTAGAAAATAGCTGTCATTCAGATTGTCCTATTTAAATTTGATACAAATTCTCGCCAATCAATTTCTAAACTATTGAGGGAGTACAAAGATTCATCTTAGTACGATTTAGTAGAACAAAATCTAAAACAAACATAAATGAGATCCGCAGCCTATTACCCGCACTGTGTAGCAACTTATTCATCATTTAAATTTCCCCGCGACTCATGTAATTAATTTTCTCGAAGATAATTAGTTATCTCCCCACGCACGATCTCGCATCAATGTCTCCAACTATGTCAGATGGCAATGCTTCTCAAAGGCAAAGGCCGCCCAATAAATTTGTCATCGGTAATGATAGTCGCGTCTCGCACCAGCTTTGTCGACTGTCAAAACAAATACATTTTGTAATAAAAATAGACCCTTCCATTGCATACGGTACACGAAACACACAACGGAAGAGCTGACTTCCCAAGTAACTCTATCAATCTGCGGCCAAACAGGGGAGGATTGAGGGCTTGTGGCAATGTTCTCTCAGTTTTCCAATTTTCGCATTTGTTGTGTAGAGATTTTCAGCCTTTGAACATCCGTTGAATAGTGCCGCTCCGGAAGAACTCCCATTTTGCACCCAATGGACTCACAACATGGTGTGAAGGATTGAATCTTTGTTGCCAAAGTGTAACCAGACATGTGTACAAAATGTTAAAGTCATCATGGTTTTCATATATCCCCCAGCCTTCTCGAATCTCGTTGATGTACTTAGAAAGCGACATTGTAGAAACTTTTAGTATTTGAGCCCCCACTCCCCCCATTCGATGGTAGTTTTAAACATCAACCTCCACCCGTCCTCGGGGAATAATGGTCTGATGTACACGCAAAGTTTTCGGTCCTCTTTCGGATGAGTGTGAGTCTACTAGATACTTGTATGTTGTCGTTGCACAGAAGAACCAAAGCCTGATGTGATGTAACTCTCTGAATGACATGTTTTCAGAGTCAGTGACACTGACACTGATATAGATACACGCACAGTGCACACAGAGAGGCGTTTTAATTAGGACACATGTTAGTCCGGTGTCCCACATGACTAAGGGATTTACTTTTACCACAGCAAACTGCACTCTCTGGAGAACTTAATCTGCAGAAAAACCGAAACCAGTTCTATGCCACAGCCGGTCAGACAGATTTGCTTTTTTTTTTCTCTTTTTTGTGTGCATGTCAATTTGCGTACAACGTGATTAATATTTCATTTGTCAGATACTATCGATCAACGATCGTGTTAATAATGCGCGCTAGTCTTTGTCTCTAATGCGGTTTAATTGTACTGGTGATCTCTAACAAATTAAACGCTTTATGAGGCGTCGTCGTCCGTCGAACCTTAATTTAAAATTCAAATTTCACACCGCTCTCTGTGTCGCACTACAGATCGGGAACAATCCAATCCAACAACCGATCTTCGGACCCTGTGGAATTTCCGAACGCGAGATGGCTGCGATAGTGTGCCATCGATCGATTTGATGGAACTTTGGAACAACAGAGTGTAGTGAGGTAGTAAAAACCGAATTGATGGGTCGTCTTGTGTCGCTTTGAATAGGTGATAACATAACGACTCCCCAGCTACCATCACTGCGATAGATACCTTGAAATAGTTAGATGGACAGATAGATACATACATACATACTCGTAGATACACGGAGAGAAGATCTCGCGTCAACAATGTCAAGTGGGTGTTTACAATTTGCATGTTTTGTGTGTTGTTCTCTGTGGATTAATCGCCACTTAGGTTTCCATGCTGGAATTTGTCATTAAGATTTGTTTTTTATGGGAATCCAATTAACGGGACAGACTGGTTTTCCGTCTATCGTTGTGGTATGACTGTCACCGGTTGATCTTTGAGTGTTTTGATTTTACTTTCTTCCATCGATGTCGGTTCGATGGATGTGGGAACGATTCGAGTTAAAGTGTCCCAACAAAATAGTGCACTACACCAGGTACGTGCATTCGAATTGAAAAGAAGAACGTTTCCCATGAAATAATGGTATACGCACTCTGCGTGCGGTCCAACACAACCGCAATGTCTTCCAATGTAAACAAGCAATTACACAGATATACACAGTGAGTAACAAAGGACCTGGCCAGACGCGTGGCCGAAGAAAAAGGAGACACATTTCTTTGGGACAGCATTAAGGATGACTGTCATTTTTCAGTTCCCTCCGGTGCCATCACATTGACCACCCCCGAAGAATGCTGCAGTGGTCCTTCGTGCATTTGTTGTCTGTAGCGCACACATAAGGCGAAAATAAAATATGACATCAAAGTCAGCATCCCATGTCATTGCTGTGGCATTAAGCTAGCAAAATGAACGACACTCGAAGGGAACTTAGTTGTTTTGGATTGTTTATACGAGCGAGCGGGCGCGCGCAAAACATTCTCATTGTGAAGCTCGGAAAGGATTAATGGGTGCGCGTGCAAGGCATCTCCGGTGGTCGGACATGCATCAGATGGAATTTATTTAAACAGAAATCCAGCGAATGGCAATGAATGTGTTCAGAGGAATATGAATATCGTTGTTATGAAACGAAGTGCATTATTGTTTGATATAGCCACATACTACAATATCTGTTGGATAAGTCGTAGGAAAATAGTTGTACGTATGTATGTACTTGTGTAGCAAACTCAATGGTGCTACTCGTACTATCATAATTTAGTCAAAAATTCTTTCACTTGGGAGTAATGTCATCCCAACGATACATACATAGATACACACGCAATTAATAGATATTTGAAAACGCTGTTCATCAAATTGATAAATTTGTCTTAGGCATAATTGCCAACTACATATGTACAGAGCTATCAAATTCTACCTGCAAATTACTTGATTAGATATCAGTTGAGATCAGTTCAAGCTACTTTTAGCATTTCAAAAACCCGAATCTTTTTATAAAGCAAACGATGCTCTTGACAACTACATATCCTAGCTCGCTGAATTCATTAAAGAGAAGAACAGGCCATGATAATGCAGGCGAAGGTACACCTACTAAGTCAGAACAAACTTCGATTATTTACGGCCGTCCACTCGGGCAATTATAAGATTCGTCAACACGGTTTGTAAATATACTATTTGGAAGGATGATTTTGCGAAGAAACAGAAGACCTGGGATACACAAAGTAGTAGCTGTCTGGAAGAATCCAATTCCGATCTTTAGACCCAACAAAGATTCTTAAGTTCCTCAGCGAATCTGAACCGAACGAAGATATTTCACCTGGTAGTATTCATTCACAAACTATCGCAAGGTATCTCATTATATGTTTAAGACTATTTTGGCAATCACAAGCAAATCTAAGTAGATACTTACCGGATTCGCATAGAACGGTGGCTGATCCGCTCCCATTCCAGATAGATACGCAGCCATACCCTCTGGATATACGCCCAGCGGTACACCGCCGGGACCAGTAGCGGTTACTAATCCACCGGCTGCTGCCAATCGCGGGTAATTTAACAAATCATATTGACACGAACACACCGTCTGTCCGGTGATCGGATCGGTGAATATTGTCCGTCCACTATCACAGCATCGAGAGTTCGGCTGACCGTATGGAGTCGCCGCAGAACATGGCGATGCACTGCGTGCCCCAGGCGGCACTGTAGACGTTACAGCCATCGTTACTGGCACAGTGGCAGCGGCAGATGCAGCGGATGGTGGCGATGATGGACTCGATGAAACGGCGTTCTGTAAATAAAAATAAAAAAAAAAAAACGTTGAAAACATTATTAATCTGTCAACCAGAGCAGTGATTATAGGATACAACTAGTGGTGGACAGCCATCAGTAAAAGAAAATAAAGAAATCCCTAATCAGTAACCAATATAGGAGCACAAACAAAAAAAAAACTTATCTTGCTCCCTCCCTGCCGAAGAGTAAACAGTAACCGAAGTAGAAGAAAAAAAAACGTCAACTGGATTTTGAATTTAATCAAAAACATGAGAGCTCCGATCAAAAACGCCGCCAACATGTTCAGATTGACAACACCGATCGATCGATCGATTTGAATTAATGGAAGCAAAAAACAGCTCCACACAGATACACACAACCATGCGGAACGGGAGGAACGGAGGAGCAGTGACGCGTTTCTTGTGTTCCATACGCGCGCGATCAGCGATTTTATCTGCCACAACTTTGTGGTGATTGCAGAGAACCACCGTTGGGGACGATGGTGGTGGTAAGTCACCCGGACTTGGACTTTCCTAAGTGGTCTCTTCAAGTGGCCTCTTCACAGAGTATAACATGGCCAAACGTATGTAGGCCTATCCGAGGAATGGTCCTCTCTCCCTCATCGAGCCTTCTTGTAAGAGAACTCGCCGCCGCCGCGGTCGCATGTCGCCGCTTCGCTTTGTTACAATCGCTTTGTGGATATAGTGAGCAAACATACCAAACACAACAAATCAAATCCACAATCGTGTTCGCCTATCATTTTTGTCATGTACTCTTATCCATCCGTGGAAGAGAATGGATTGAGTTCTTGAAACGCAGCCTGCTTGTCTTCGATCGCCGCGTCGCCTCGCTGGGTGAGTCAATTGATTTGATTTGACTTTGGATTGGGATTAAATATTTGTTTGAAGCAAACTAATCAAATGGTAGTGGAAAATGGAAATGATAAACCGTGATAAGCTTCATAGGCTCCTGCTTCTTCTAATCTTATCACAATTACTTTTAGCTGATGATGTAGCAGGAGTCCGGAAAGTGGAAGTTTTACTTAGATCTAGTTTTCATAATTATAAGCCCTGCTCAGACTTAGATACACACTGCCCCTCTAATGTCGGCTATTTTGCCTCTGATCATGTCGTCTTGGTGTCACAAATCGATTTTAATTGCATCGATTAGAGAAGGTGGTGGCCATTGAGGAGTGTCACTGGTTCACAAATCGACTCTCTGTAAAAGAACTAAATAGGATTTTGTTTTCTGTTTCTTTTTCCTCTCGGCAATGTCAACTTGTGAGACCCGCGTGTATCGCAATCTGATTGAAAGTCAATTAAGTAAATTAATTTAATGGCCAAGTACCCTCCTGCCAGCACCTCTTCTCTTCGCTCGGTACCTGTCTCTGGCATATAGGTCGTCGGACATGTGTTCTTGCAATTGGTGGTGGTGGCGGCGGTGGTGGCGGTGTGCTGCTGCTGTTGCACAGCACTTTACACTAAGATCTTGTCCGTGACACAACAAACTACTCGTGATGTTCTACAAATGTTTTTTGAAAGTGTTTTCTTGTTGTTTAAATTTTATATGTTGCTACAGTCGCATAGTGTTGATAGTTTTTGTCTGTACTCGTACATAGAATAAAATTCAACTTCTTTTATTTTTAACAACGGAACACTAAAATTAACTGACGCAACTCGTATCTCGTTTATCTGTGAGTTTGAGTAGGTACTGAACAGAAATAAAAACAGAAAAAAAAAAATTATATGCTTTCAGTCAGGTTTATAGAACTGAGGTGGTAATCGGTAATATCACGCTGGTGATTGCAATCGAAACAACAGCGAAATATGTAGTTGTCGAATATTTGCCAATTATATCGATCAACACGAAAAGATTTAACCAAACGATTGTATGCCATGTTGCGAATGTGTTTAGCAGTGTAAAGGTCTGATTGAATAACTAGACTTGTTGGTGGTATCGACGTTTTAGGCAGTGTACTGGGGTCTAACTTATATTGAAAGTATTTTACCAAGGTGCTTTGCATAAATCTTTGATGCAAGCTATTTTCTTATTTACCTATAATTAAATGCTTTCCATAGATACAAATTTTTAAAATCATTGGAGAAATCAATAACCAAATGACTCGTTTCCAAAGCCATTATATTGAACACGCTTGCTTAACTAGATGACTCTATGATGACGAAGTACCTAAATCATTTAACCTGACTGAAGAAATGATCGTGATACTCAAACTGTCAGGGCTCAACAGCTAATTTTCTTATTCCAACATCTTCCCTATTTCGTCTGCATAACTTAATTATAAAGCTTAAACTTAATAAAGCGTTTCTCAATAGGGACATAACGATTTTGTATTTTAATGATCTGTCAATATCAAAACGTCAATCAAAGCTTACATGTTTATCATGGTGATGTTCACGAACGAGCAACGTTCTGAAATTATTAAAAATTCCTAGTCGGTTGTCACAAGTTTAAGAGCTCTTACTCCAATTTTCGATCGAAATAATCCTCCCACCAGACAGGCTGTGCGTGGTATAGTAGATAAATTCGAGTCAACATATTCACTATTGTATGCACCGGTCGAAGTACGCAAAATATCACGTACTACGAGTGCGTCAGTTCAAAATGGGCCAAATCAATCGATTTCACGCCGTTCACATGAATTGGGAATCTCTCAGTCTTCATTGTAGGGAATTTTGCGTAAAGATCTTGGCCTACACCCTTACACGATTAAATTTACTCAAGAACTGAAGCCTCTTGTTCATTTGAAGCGCCGAAACTTTTCCGATTGGACTCTACAAAATTTTTAAGAAAATCCTCAATTTCATCGAAAAATCATCTCCAGCAATGGCGTTAATTTTTGACTTATTGGCTTTGTCAATTATAGGACAGCAACAAACCCACACGTGCTTCAAGACGTGGATTTCATGCCGGAGGTGTGATTGGACCGAATTTTTCGTTGATGAAAATGATCGCCAAGGATTCCCAAACGGAAATCGTTGACATAAAATCCTTCATTGAACGTCAAAAATTGCTTCATCGCTCTTTAATGATAGTGGGGAAAACATATGTAGTTTTGGGGATTTTCTGTTTGTACATTTTTCAAAATTTGGAAGTTTGTTAGTTTGAGGATCTTAATTTTGGACATTTTGTAGGTATCCCGGATTTTATGTCAACGATCTGCGATTACGTAGCCAAGCCCTGAATGCACAGGACTAATTTAAACTAAGCTCACACTGTTAAGATATTAACTTATGTAGCTCTTCACACAAAAGCCTCGGCCATTCTCTGATATGCAATACCAGAGCTTTTTTTGGTTTTTAACTGTCTGAGATTTAAGATCTCTTCATCTTACACTGATTTCCCGCCAATCCTAGTTCCAGATTTTATTTCGAAATGTTAGGTAGTATGTACAATCTAGGTAGAGGGATAAGAAAATGATCATTCGTATGAGTGTACCCGATTTATTAGGGTTGAACCAATCACTAATAAAATCTAATATTGCCCGGAACGTTCAAATGTGAACAAAGATTGTCCAAAATCCGTTATATGATATCTGAACCCTCAAAAAAATATCAATATGTACTAAAAAATAGCTCTGCTTAAGCTAAGACTAGCCTAGCTCGATCTACAGCTAAAAAACTTAGTTCGCAGGTGTGTTATTGCAATGATAGTTTTGTATCAACAGTTATACTTTTCAACTTTATTTCGACTAGGTAGATTTGGCACAAAATTAGAGACAGATGCTAGCTTTTTCCAAGCTGGATCTCAGGTTATAGGTACATTCTCGGTAAGTGCAAAGCGAACTAGCAAACGAAGGTGCCAGTCGAGTGTTCGATGAAAACTGCGAATTTTTTCCTGAATTGAAATGAATAAATATGACTTTTTAATCTTAGGGCAACAGTAGGAAGATAAACAGATTAAATTCAATTAGAAGGAAAAGTATCAGCTTTACAGTAGCGACACTGAAGGGGCTTTGTTCGATAAATAGATAGGCTAGAACATTGGTGGTTTCCTCCAGTGAATTCTGTAAAATGATTCTGTAGAAACAAGTCTGCGCAATTAACCTGCACTATCCCTATTAAGAAGAAAAGATCCTAGACAAGTTCTTCTTTATACACCTAGAGGACCAAATTGGCTTGAAAAACTTTACTTTCAATATTTCATTCCGTGTTTTTCAAAAAGATGAGTAAGTTGTTATGTTTTGAGTAAATAATAATTACTCAGTAACTTAAAGTGGCAGTTTCAGTAAAAATTTGGATCATGATACTTTTTGATACTTTATTTCTTTCTGTTAAGATACATTTTTCTGACCATTCCACAAACTGTGTTTCAGAGGTTTTCCCCTTAAGCTGCCCATACACATCAGTTTCAAGCAATGGTTTAAAACATGTTTCATGTGTATAGGCTACTTTAAACTCCTTAGACATTTCGAATAAATTCAGAATTAAAGAACGATTGAGTCAAATTTATTGAATGCAGAATCCTATGTAATGTACGTATGTATGCAGGTACTGTAACGAACGACTTCCCGCATGGGTGAAATTCCTAAGAGTAGCCCTAAAAATACGGTGACCAAATGGTTGGATGGACAGGTTTACGAGTAGGTTTATGCACTTTTATTTTACATCTCAGCCTCGGAAATAACTGATCAGCCTAAGAATGCATTGCTGGACAACCGGTAGAGTTTCCATCGCTTCCGACCGATCAGGATACTGCAACCCGAATCACCAAAGCAAAGTCTGCGTTTGGAATATTATTCAAAATATGGCGAAGCAATCCAATTACGTATAGCTTTGATACTACATTACCTACGTTAATATGTTATATCCGTAATGGTATATGGGTGTAGCACTTGAAATTGATTGTTACTATTGCGAGAATACTACAAACGTTCACTAATACGAAACATTTTGAGAATTTTCTGGCTTAACCGTATTAGAGGTGTAAAAATTCATATATTCCAGAGATGTGATCAGAGATGTGATAAAAAAAAGCATGCAGTGAGAGAAATGCCAGTGAATTAGGTATACGTTTCGAAAAAGCTACAGTTCCATTGCTAATTATCAAATCCTATGAAATTCGGTTACCCAGGATAGGAGAAGAACTGGTCGAATGAAAAACACATGGCGCAGCACAGTTGAGGAGGAGTCACGCTAATTGGAAAAGAGTTGGAGACTTATTATCAGAAAGCGTACATGTGGAGGCCCAAGAACCTAGAAGTGGGATAAAGGATATACATACATATGTACATGTACATATTTATGTAAGCAATATTTTTGAAGTTTGTAAATTGTTTAATAGACTAAAGTCCGAAGAGACTAAATATCGCACATATATTTCAAAAGCGACACAAATAAAAAACCCAATATTTGAGTTATTAACCAACAAAAGTTCTTTAAACGTCCACCCAACATATTTATCAAACTGCATCAACTTAGTTTCATTATTAGTCCTGCAGATGACTATCATAAGCTATTTCCTCTTGTCAACAATGCTTAGTTTCTAGTTCAATTGCCGGTAGCTCCAAAAACAGTTCTTTTTTCTCTTTTCGGAAAAACATAATTTTTTTAAATTGTGTCACTTTAGTAATAGATACAAGTGCGATGTACATATGTACAAAAGTATTTAGTGTTTTTGATGTCTTTTATACAAAATATCCTCCTCCTCACCATGTAGAGTTCTAGTTTATTAGGGATCGAATGACTTGACTCCTTACGACCTTCCCAAGATACTCAATATCCGTGAGAATAACGTGAGTACATTTATAAATATCTATACCACATTCGATACTATTTTTTCCCACTAAGTTTAAAGCAGTGTTAATGCAATCGTGATCTCGTTTAACCTAAATTTTCAAGTCTTTCATCTAAACGAGTGAGTTGTTAAAACGGTAAAGGCTAATCGTTTGTATAACATCTTTGCTGTCATATACCTACATACATTTTTTAGTCACTTTCTTGATAATAGGAGGATTAAAACATTTAATTTAAACCATTCTCAATGTAACTTTATTATCTTCTAGATAATTTTAATAAGCCTTATACAATATCACTAATTACACGTATAGCAATAAATGTGAGGTTTTTGTATGAACATTTAATTTGAGATAAAAACAATAATTGCTGCGTTTATTACTTTAGTTGACAGGGAAACGTTTTATGGTGACCCTATTGGTCTTTCTAGTATTTTCTATACTGACAGTATTAATTCTAACTCCAATAAAATTCGACTGTTAAAGGTAAGGCTATGAACCAGTTTACTAGCATCACATTAGCCTGGAGATGATTTACCGCCCTTCATGTGGTAAGGACGAAAATTTCAAATAAAACGTACGCTCTGTAGCTTTGCCCTTTGTACTTCCTAAGAAGTAAGTAACCTCATTTTACTTTACTGAAGTGATTGTCGACGTTATTTATAATTGCCCTTAATGATTTGAAGCAAAAAAATAAATCTGTGTAATATTAAAACAATACTAACAGAAAATAAAAAGTCCGCCAAATATGACTCACAATCTTTAGCAAATCGAGCGTAGGTATGTACGAACAACTGCTACACAAGTTTCCGCATAATTTAGTAAATAAACAAAATGTGCCAATTTGTATATTTGCTTTATAATAAATTTTTTCACTCCTGGACCTTGAAAACAATATCTGATTAGGCAATTTTCTTATTGACTATCGCCTTCTAATTCTAATTTAAGACCAGCAGGCGTCTCAGTCTTAAGATAAATCAATAAACAATTCTGAAACACACGTAAACATTTCCGAATAAATAAGACTTAACTGTATGCTCACAATAAACACAAACTATGACATGTTACACTTCTGGGAATTACAGTATTACTTCGATACGAACAGCTTCAAATAAATAACAAAAAAAAAAAAACAATATTTAAGTCATTCAAAGAATCCACTAAACATAAAATCGTTCCGACAAAATTAATGCAAATGTTTTAACGACTTTAACCAGTTAGTATATGTATATGTAATAAATAAAGTCGACACATTGCAAAATGTGTTAATTGCTTCATTTGTGATAAAATATTGTTTGGTCGAATAATTTCTGTATAAGCAGGACTTGAAACTAGCTAAGGCAAATATAATGAGATACTTGAATCTGAAGAAGGAGTTACCAATATACATATTTGTAACTCCGATACTTTAGAGTAATTTAGGAAACCCAAATCTTTCGACACACTTAAGGAGGTCTAATAATAGGTAGTTGCTCAATAAATTCGTACTAAAACTATTAGGAGTAAATTCATCCGATCAATCGCACCCAAAAGGTTTAAGAACAAAAGGTATTGGCTCCTTTCGAATGTACAACTGCCGTTTTCCGCCGTGAAATACATCCATACTTCTACTGAATCGAAATGTTAAAATGTTTAATGTTAATGTAAGAATAAATTGTTGATTTTTGATATCATAGGCATCTTTTGATTGTTCATAGTTCTAATGTTTTTGAGAAACTTTTCGAAAAATTGATCGATAACTTGACTTAATCACATCATTGAACGAAAATATCTAATTCCAAATTATCAATTCGGATTTTGAAGACATCATTCAACAATTGATCAAGTTCAAAGAACAATTGATATCATCGAAAAAGTTTTGTAAGAAAAAAAAGTTTATTCTGCAGTGTTTTTCGACCAGCACAGGCCTGCTATCGACAAAGTTTGGTACGTAGGACTAAATCACAGGTAAAAAACAATAAGCTGCAGTTTTAAAATCATATCTAAGCGGAATAGGAAGATTCATACTCAGAACTAATGGAAATAAAAGCAGGAATCCCACAAGGTAGCTTGCTGGGCCTCATTCTGTATCACTTGTATACATACTGCTGGCTACATTTGCTGATGATACTGCAATTGTAGCAGTAGAAAATGACAATGAAGAATCACCACAAAAGCTGCAATCAGCTGTAAACAAAAATTGTAACTGACCAATTAAATGGCGAATAAATGTTAAAGCAAATCAATCCACACAAGTTTCACTATTAAATCATATCCCGGTAACTATCAACCTAAAATTAGTGCCGTACGCGAACACAACGAAATATCTGGAAAGGACCCTAGATGCTAAGTTAAGATGAAAAAATCATTTAAAAAAGAAAAAAAAAAACAAATTGGAAATAAAATACAGAAAAATGTATTGGATGATAGGGAAGGATTCGCCATTATCTATCTACAATTAACTTTTATTATATAAGCAATCATTAAAGCCAATATGGACATATGGTATTCTTTGGGGCCGTACCAAAAAAAAACACTGGATACAGAAAAGATTTCAAAACAAACTCGTAAGGAATATCATCAATGCACCAAGGAATAATGGTCTCCACTGGGATCTAGAAGTCTTACCGATTAAATGGGGAAAAATTAACAAATGCAAGGAAAGAATCAAGGCTTCAAAAACACGTAACCACTGAGGTAGTTCAACTTCTAGACAACGCAAATATAGTGCGAAGGATCAAAATGATAAAATCATTTGAGTTGGTCTGCCAGACCACCCACATTTATAGGACATAAAGATATGCAACTGGACATCAGTTAACATTGTAAAACATGTACATATGTATACGTGTACGAGTGTAACGGAACGACAGCAACGGGTGTCGAGACGCTCGGAAAGCTAGATGATATTATCTACCTAAATAGATAATATCATCTACAGCCATAGACAAAATTACAATGCACTTTGGTTTTTTGTATGAAATATTGAAACATACCAATTTAAAAGCTCAACTATCTTAACGAATCCTTTTGTGCTCATATGTAAGTGTAAGTCGGTGGCCGAGCTGAGAAGAGTCGTCTCCGAAGAATTTGAAGATATACTACCATCGATATAAAAGACTCGTATAGGGCTTCCCCGCCCGATACTTTTAATACTTTGAGGGAAAATCGCCAAAATAATAATTTGAGTTTCGCATTAATACGAGAAACTCATAGTTTTAAAATATGTGCTAATTAATTTCAGAAATTATAAAGAAAATCGATAAAATAAGGGTGCCTAATAAACTTGACCATGGCTGTGTCAAGAGAAACCGATGGACGGAACTCTCGAAGCAACAAAACAATACAAAGATAAAAAAAGTTACTTCATAGTCTAAGTGACTAGATCGCAATGTCATTGAAGCTTCATCCGAGCCTAACCAACGGTCTTAACCGGAGTAAGAAACATCAGGAGTGTCTTATACAAAAAAAAAAAAATATTTAATACGTTTTCTAAACATTTGTGGAAGAAAGTCCACCGAAGTCAAACAAAACAGTCCAAGAAAAAGTTCACTAGAAAATATATGGCTATTAAAATTCTCAAATTCCCGTTTGGTTTTCAATTCAACTGAACAAATATTGCTTGGAAAATCTGACCCAAAACAGTAATTCGACAGATTTTCGAATTCAATCATGTAGGGTAAAAAAGAAATTCATATGTAGATACATACATATCTTTATCTTACCTCCTGTTTGCATATTGAGATCATCTAAAAAACTTAGATCTGTAAGTTTCGTCTATATATCGGGTGTCTTATTTTCATATTTCTAAGAACACAGGGTGTTACGAAAAGTTTTTCATCTCGGATTATGTAGCGGAATAATTAAACCTAGTTATTTCATCAATATAATTGCAGAATTGTATCTAAGTACATGCGAGTACATATGAATACTGAAACCGGAATAAATAAAGTAAACCAAAAGTTGGATAAGAAACAGCCAATTTTGGCTTTTTTAAAAACAAAAGTTAAAAATACCCAAACTAAATATTAATGTTTGAGAAAATCGTCTAATAAAGTTTCAGAATAAGACTCCGGAAAAGATAGTCGTATCAGGAATAGCTTGATCTCATAAAATTTATAGATATATATAAGTACTTCGAAGCCCAAAATATTAGGTTTAAAACATGCTTTCTTCATCTCAAGTCTAAAACAAAGTAATGAATTAAAAACCAAAACTTGTAATGAATTAAAAGCTACAGATTGTACAAAAGTTACATATGTAGTATAAGCCGAACCCTGTAAGCCGGATAAATTGTGTACTCGTATGTTCCCTGAAAGTTCGACTTAGAGGGACCGTATTACTACGTTATATTTGAATGCAATCTGGTTGTTCAGAACCACGTCATTAAACTGATAATTAATGGATAATTTAGGGCAAGTTTGTAGGTTTTCTTGTCTTTTCTTTTTTTTTTTTTTTGACTTTTGGCCTTTTTAGTCAGCAGTTACCCAAGTTTTGCACTTAAATAGAACATAGTGTGGAACTCAATTGATGTGCAATGTGTATATACTTACATCTAAATGGTGTTTTTTTATAGAGGCGGAGAACTTCAAATTGAAAAAAAAAAACAGAAACAAAATTTTTAATATCCATGAAATTGGCTTTATTTGACAGTTAATTTTATTACATTTATGTTTGAATAGATTATACCATGTACTCGAATTCATATTTAAACATTAATGTAATGTTCTGAATTTTCTATCACATAAAGCCAATTTCATGGATATTAAAAATATTTTTCTGTGTTTTATTTCAGTTTAAAGTTCTCCGCCTCTATAAAAAAAAACACTCTTTATATAAAATAATACAAGGAATGGAACATATGTGGTACTCAATACAATTTACAAAGATCAAAGTAAACTTTCTTTCACTTTTTATTAATTTTCAATTTATAAATAGTTAATATTGTACATGAACTGAGTCCCAAATCTCTATTCAGTAATAATTTTATACCTAACTCTAAAGTAAAGCTTCTACAAACTGAAATGTGGAAGGGGATACCAATCGTTATTTCACGTTACATTTAATTGTATTTCAGGTGTTATTCGTCAAGTTTCTTTGATCAAATATCCCAATCTACTCCAACGAAAAGAACAGGGCTATTCTGCAAAATGTGTTCTATAGATCTGCGTACTTTTTAGCAAAATTCTTAGAAGGAGGAGTTAGATTGAATGAAATTTTAAAATGTAGTCAAATGAATAACCGGTTATTGTGGAATAGACACCAAAATCCAACAGTAAGTATAATGTTGGTTATAATTTGTTTAACCGATTAAAAGTGTAGTGGGCGTGGCATGCGCGGCAATGTTCATAACATTAAGCTGTCAATATTCATTTGGCATTCAGTTTCTCATAGCTTTCAACTAATAGGTAGGTACATACATATATGCGACCGGTACCGAACGTATTTATTATTCGCTTAGTATATACATACATATAACGCACACAAAACTAAAAGCTTAACAAAGAAGTCAAAGCCTCTGTGGACTTTAAATTTTTTTTTTGCTGCTATAAAACGCAGGAGATTAAAAATTATAGTGTGTGTGTGTTTTTATTTGTATCCATTGATGGTTTATAAAAGAAAAAAATACTCATTCCAACCACAAAATGTGTTAAATTAATATTAAAGAAACCACTCTCAGTTATGGGTTGCGTCACGTGTTAAACATTTGAAGTTTTTGAAGGATAGAATTCAGAATTTTAAGTTATATTTGATTGGTTTGTTGAACAAAATGTGCAAATTTTTCCCCTATAATTGAGAGCAATTTTGTAATAGACCTATGATTATGATACCAATATTTTTACAAATATCGGTCTTGCGATAATGTTTCTTTGAATGCACACGTGTACATTTCTCACACTCATCTTTTTCTACCAAACTACTCGTATTCATTCGGTTACTACATTCCGTTAATTGGAAAGAATGTCAATTCTCTATATAATCCTTTCAGCCCTAGTGGTTACCAGGCATTACCACACTTTGAAAAACGGGTGCACAATTTCCTACTTGTTATTTCGTGATAGGCACCTACTACCTCGTTAATCCTAATCTACACAAAGTAAGCATGTCCTATAGGTCAACAGAGATATAGGAAAATTTGAACTATTTGTACCTACATACATACATAATATTCCGGACTTAATACATATGTATGTATGTATTGTATTGTATTGTATTGTATTGTATTGTATGAAGTTTATTTTCACTAGTAATATAATTACATTAATTCATAAAAGACTAAGTTTAATTGTACAATAAATAAATCAAAACTAGAGAAAATTGAGTGACATTTCATATTTCTTAAACAGAAATAGTATTAAATGCCACTTTAATGAACTAAATAACAAGGAATAAGATAAAAATGGGTGGGGTGACCCTTTGAAAGTTAAGTAAGTTTAAAATTCAAAAAATAAGAAAATACTTTTGTTGCATTCGAAAGCATTCCTATAACTCAGTGACGTGCATTTACTTATAAAATCAGAACAAACACATTCGTTAAGTAAGTATCTCCCAACTAGAGAAATATATGATAGCCAGTTTGGAGAAGGAATTTGGAACTGAACGTTTAAATATTGTTAAGGATAAGTCACAAAAGTTTTCAAAACTGCATTAGTCGATCGATCAAATGCATTTGTTGATCATAACAACTTTAATTAATACCTAAAGCTAATGGTGCTGAAAACAACTATATATCCGAGTTGGTAAATGGGAAAGAACCACAGTTACTTGCGTTTGTTAAGTCATATCTCGTGCAGCTCCATGCACGGCAAATGCAATACCTCACGTTCATAATTTATAAGTTTTTCAACTTCTGCACGCAATACTTTTAATGTATGTGTGTAGATACTAGATACATTACACTTTTCGACAGCAAATCGGATGTAATCAATCTTTTTACTGACCACTTCCTATAAAGTGGACAGAATTGCACTAACGTTTGTATGTAGTTGGCCTACAAGAAAGTTTTGTTTCATAAATGCATGAAAAAATATGATTCTATAAATATGATATATACATGAATATTGTGCAGAAATGCTAATATTTACGAACTTTCTTACAAGCAGTTGAATACATATTTGGATCGTCTCAAAATGATTATTATTAAGGCACCTGATTTTTTTTTATTATTAACAAAAATTATTTGATTCTTATTTCAGCAAACTGAAAATGTAGTCGAAAATCATATAAAATTTTTAATGGTTAGGTAAGTAGGTACATATTGTCTTATAGACCATAAATCTAAATGTAGACTCTTTTGGAATGTTGGAAGAACTAAGGCTTTGTGTCTGTAGATGGATTTTATACATTTATTCAAAATAATCTATTTAAATTCGAATAGTAGGTAAGTAAGTACTTACAGATCTTGAAACTTTCACTTACTACGTAGTATCAATTAGAAATATGAATTAGATACATACAAATGTGTCATATAATAGCTAAAAAATCAATAAACGCAAAATCAACCGGTGAATTGGTCTTTGCAAAAATGGGTTTGTCACAGAAAAATCGTTCTTGTCTTCGAAAGAACAGAAACAGAAGTCACTATATCTTCCAGAGCTATTCTTGGTAGAGGTACCCACGTAGATGCTTAAATTTATCTTTATGTCCTTTTCATTGCAAATCATCCAGCCATAGAAAAAATATATATATTAAACCCGGAACGAATTGAAAATAAATCTATTAGGTATAAATGGGAAATAGTTTGCTCGTCGTCTAGCTCAGAAAGGGCTAAAGTACTCAAAACTCACAGTCAAGACATTGTCAGTTTAATGCTATAGAGTTTCACATTTTGAAGCGGTGTTCTCATTTTGTTGACAATAGTATTTGCTGGGAACTTTGTCGCTCTATGATCTAATCATTTTACATGTAACTGTAAGTACTCACAAAAACTACATATGTACATACATACATACATAGATAAGTACTTAGTCACTTTTTGGTTACATTTTACACATTTGAACGGTCTTGTCTCACAAAGTAGGATTTTCGAACTCTCTGAATTCGAAATATAAACAAATAAAATTATAACACAAACACTATCATGCAAAAGCCAGTTACCACTCATAAAAGGGTTGCTATATTTAAAATTTTAAGATCATGCCATCTCCGTCGGGTAATTTAGTTACTATAGTAAATGTTTGATCAAGAATTAAATATGAATACTGACTCACAACACTTGCACAAGTAACTTCCTACAAATGCCTAACAAGCATATAATAATTTTATTCAAAACCATTTTGTCTTCATTAATTTTTAACACCGTATTAATATAATAGTACATAATTGTACAAACATGTAAAGTACCTATGTACATATGTAAAGTAAGTATGAACGATGTGTAAGTCGTATCGGCGACACCAACTAATAGGAGGGTTACATACATTTAATAGTACGTGACTACAGACTTTCTCCTATGGACAAAAAAAAATAAGAATTTGAATTTCTTAAAATAATTGGAAATCTAAACTGAATGTTAACATTCAACGTAATTAAAAAACACAGGTTGATTCAGACACATTTACTAGTAGCCCTGTTCATTTTAACGAGCATTGAAAGCAATTAGTCCTATTGGACAAGATTTAATCATGTTTACTATTCTTGATGAAGCTGATACCACTTTTCCACACATTTCCACTATTCAACAGAGAGGGCTACATCAATTAATATCCGTCGGGCAATTTTTTTCAAAGTGAAATCACAGCCACATAACAAGGACGCATACACATTTTATTCCAACAAACAATTTGACACTAGGTACCCCTATTGGAACTAAACCACAATCGAGAATAAGCGACGGGAAATAAACTTTTTCAACGGCCCACACAAACACCTTAGTCTCTACCTAATCACGAATGAGATTTTTTTTTTGAATAATAAGTATCTTTATTTTTGTATTTACCATCCACCAAACGAGTGAAAATCCAAAATTTGGAGAAGAAATTTCAAAGAGAAAAACTTTCGGTGAATCGTGAAATTGCGTCGGAAAAACGACATGCAAAAAATAAAACACTATGAACACAACTAAAACGTTTCGAATTAATGTAGGTATATCCGTTAAATCCTTTTTAAAAACATTTAACTATTTGGAATACACACCATTACCATTACTAAACGCACTCACGATGTTTTTTCATTACTTTCGCGTAAGAATAAAATATTTTTTTTTAAATATATAGAAATATATATAATTTTCTTTTTGTTTTAACACAGGTCCACAGAATAAAATCAAATCTATTCGACGAATGTCCCGACCGTCGTCGTTTCTTTTCTTTCTTTTTTTTTTTAAATTGCACTGAACACAACAATCAACTACTAAACACGTTAGGTGACAGTAAAATGTTAACACGGTGGCGGTGGCGTTTACGATCAAGCGGAAGAAGACACTTTGATGTTGCCTTGAAGATGTTGATGATGATGATGATGGTGGTGATCATCAGCAGTTTTTTCCATCGGTCAACGAGTAAAACACGAAACAAACAAACGGACAGCGGCGAAGCGACAAGCAGAAAAGTATCTGTATATTTTTTTAGGTATATAGGTGTAATTGCAGCTGAAAAATACGAGCTGCTTGCTATACGAACTCCCGAATGGCACGACCACCAAACAATCTGCGTAACAGTCGAAAGTAGACTAACACAATCCCATACGAAATCCAGTCCGACATACGAAAACGTCAAACAAATGAACGAACAACCGACCAAAGAGTAGAACACAAAAATCAACTTGTTTCCCCTCTTTCCAATTATCAAACAACCCAATCCACATACACACAGCAACACACCAATGCACACACCAAACGACCGAAAAAAGGGGCAACAACAAGGCAAAAACACACCACCAACAACAAATTGCATTCGGCAACAGAGAAAGCCATCCCAAACATAACGTGCACACGAAAGGGAGGGTAGTTCCAAGCGCACACACTCTCAAACGACCACAAATCGCACGGGAATTCGCCTCCGCCGATGGATGGGGGAAAGAGATGAACATGAAAAAATTTGTTGCTTCTTTTGCGTTAATGTGTGTAATTGGACGAAGATGAAGAAGTACACGGCATGGACAACAGAAAAAAAAAACAGTCAGAGAAACTACAAAAAAAAAGAACTGAGAACAAAAAAAAAACGAAAAGAAGGCGCACATAAAACAGAACACAACCCCACCGATTCGGATTCGGTCGAATACGGGTGCAAAAGAGACACCGATACGCAGCCAATGGTTGCGATGCGACACGACACGTACTTTAATCTAATAGATACAAATGGGAATGAGCGAGCGGGACCGAGGATGCCACAAGAAAAATTGTTGTCGTCGTCTTGTTTCTTGTTTTGTTTGTAGATACGTTTTTTTTTGTCGTGCAGTACAAACTTTGTTGTTGGAGTTAGTGTTGTGTCGGGCGCAGAGGTGGGGGCAAAATTACACAACATTATGTATGTCGGATAAAAAATGAACGGGGCGAGTGAGAGAGGGATATTTGTACGGACGGATCACTTTATATCCTTGTACATAGAGATAAAAGGATGGAATGAACATGGTTGTGTTTCTCTTCGTGTTTTACTGTAAATTCTTGTTCTTTTTTTTTTCTTGGTCGTCGTCTTTGGCTTGATTTGTTTCTTTTTTTTTTGTTGCTGCTTCTTGTGTTTCTGGTTTTTCGCAGTTCCTCGTGTGTGCTTTCTGCTCGTCATCTTTACAAGATGTACATACCAGTGTAGTACGGACTAGGGTCGTTTCGCTCACTCCCTGGCTTTGCCGGGTTGGTTGCTGGATGCAGAACGGCCCGTCGTCGTCATCGTCGTCGTCGTCGTCGGAGGCAACAACCCCTCCGGCATCAAGGGTACATGCTTTTAGATGGTGTACTATTTTAAACGTCGTGTTCTTTTGACACAAACTCTCTGCAGTGTGGAGTAATTTTTTGTTTCTTGTTTGGCTCTTTCGTTTGTGTGTCTTTCTTGTGCTTTTTTTGTGTTAATTTTTTCTTGTTTTCGTTTGCTTTGTGTGTTGTTTTTCCCTTTATCGGAGTCGTGGTCGTTATTTTATTTTATTCGGAGTTTTCTTTTTGTTTTTGCCTGTTGTTGTTGTTGTTGTTGTGTCTCAAGGAAGGGATGTATGGCGCGGCGGTTGTGTGGGGTTGGGCTGGCGGGTTGGCAGCCCGCATGCTTGAGGGTTTGGCCGGGACGTTCTGGCGCGGCGTGGGGTTAGTGGATCCAATATAATATCAAGTTATTCGTTATTCTTTACCCCCGTCGGTCGTCCTCTGCTGTGTTGTAGCACAGTTGTTTTCGTGTATTCGTTTTATAGCCACCCCTAATTCGTATCAGTGTTGTTTTCAGGATTGTTAATTTGATGATTTATAGCGGTGGCACGAAGGTAGTGGCGCTGCTGTGTATGTGAGCTGGAGTGGTGTGGTTGGGGTGCTGTTTCCTACATACATACATACATACTAGGTATCTACGCACATTGCGGTTGGGAAAAATTATTTATTTCGTTTCATTTAGCGGAACACTGCTGCGTTTAAGCAGCCAGAAGAAGCGCTTGTCCATGCGGGTTGGGGGTCGTTTGCAGTTTGAAAAATCTTTTTCCACACCTAGGTGGAAACTATGGGAAAAGGACATCAATTTTGTTTGTTTCTATGTTTCTGTTTTTTTTTCTTGTAGGGCGTGGCTTATGACCAAAGCGAAAGAGGGATGATGTTGCTTTGCTGGTTTTTGTACTTTTTTTTATTTTCCTGTGTAGTAACGTGATCATTATTATTTCCATTATCTTTTGTTTGAGGGTAATACATACAACGCGTCTACATATGTACTACAGCGGAGAGAATTTACGGCATGTTCGACTAGCGTCAACATGAGAAATCCTTATTAATATTAAGCAAAATGTCCTTTGATAAATGTACGCATTTCATTAAGGAGTTTAGGAGTCTTTTTTCTGTTGTCTCGTTTTGTTCGGTCTTCCCCTAGGTGTCATATTGTTTTGGCTGGATGTTTAGTTTATGTTTTGGGAATCCTGACGCAAATCCGATAAATATATTTGTGATTACTTTTGGCAATGCTTAGGTTGGGTACCTTTTCCTATACTTATGTACATACATATGTATGGATATGTGTTGGTAGGATAATCCACCTCTTTTCGCAAGCTGAGAATTACGGGCAATTGTAAGTATACGAAGATGACCGTTGTGATAAGCTTTTTAGATACATTGTACATACATTATGTACATATGTATGTTTGTATGTATTTACATACGTAGTCTCCTAACAAACCTATGTACCTACCATATCTTAAAGATTTAAGTGCAATATTTTCAATTTACATTTACTATAAGTATGAGTAGGTAGGTACATACATACATACATACATACATCAGACATTCTTATTGCACTTATAGGATTGGATTAAATAGATTGTTGCTGACCTTTAAACTATCTTTATTTCCTGGGAGTGATCTAGCTGCTTATGCTTGATACAAACACACATATACATATATACATATATATGTATGTACATATGTAGGCACCTATTAGGTTTTATGAATCCGTTTATAATGGAGTAAGGCGGGAATGTTACCCATGCTTACTATGAAAATAGTCAATCTGGAAAAAAATCGTTTCGTAAAATTATGTATGTAGGTAGTTACTTATATATGTACATAAATACATATGTATATGTATGTATGTATAATTTTTGGCAACAGAAATGTAAACAGAAATTTACAGTGTGATGCCAATTATGGGCCAATGTTAACCTGGCTGCGCAAAATACTTACTACAAACAGTGATGTCAACTTCAGCCACTTAGGCTACTTTATTTATACAAAGTTTCCTTATAGGTACTAGGTACTCTATCTCTCCTTTGCCAAATCGTACCTAACTCTCCTAAGAATGTATACAATCCACTGTAACTTTGCTAAACTCAACTCCACTGTAGTATTAAGCGAACAGAGCTCGAATATGTTCGTCAATCTCACACCGAACTGAGTGGATTAAGAGCGCTATGAATTGTAGGTACATCATACATTTATGAAATACGATTGAGAACTAGGTTCACATATGACAAGCTTGATCCTTGTCAGGGTAACAATTACATTTAAAGTCTTGTCATTTCTGTTTTGCAGATCTTGGTTATAAGACACTACGATTAGGTAACTGTGCTCTAAATAACTTACATATGTACACTGTAGAATCTGTGAATTGCAATAGGAGCAACTAGTAGACAAGTTGTACAAACCGGCATATGGTTAATAATTGAATTGAAGGAGTAAGGCCCGGGAGACTTCCTGAATGACTAAGTAATCAAAGTTGTCGCTGCTGAGTCATGAATCAGCTGTCTCAATTTATTGATGACTGCAAGAAAGTTTGGTATACTTACGACAACTCCACCTTCAATTTCAGAATCCATCTTCGATGCGTCGGTGAGTCAGACCAGACTTCTTAGGTCTAGTAACGGTTCTCCACTAGACCAGTCTTTCTCAAATAACATATTAAACCAGTATTGCCAGGACTTGCCACTTGTAATACCAATACAAGTACCTAGTTCTTTATGGCTTCTCAAACTTCGTTGGATGGTTGGATGCTGTAGGAATAGGGTAGGCACTGACTGGCGTCAACCTGGCGACGTCCAGTGTTGTAACTGTTACTGCGCATCAATTGTGCTTATTTTACCTCCTAGTGGTAGCCATCGGGTACTGGTTGGTGTCCATCCGGACCCGACTTGCTAAACTTATAAGCGCGAGTGTTGACCAAGAGAAAATTGCAGCACTATAAATACGACAGCGGACGAACTCTCTCGATGGAGTCAACGGTGGCGTTAAAGCTTCAAACGGAAGCACAACACTTTATCTGGGCTACTTCGACATATTCGGAGCTCAGGCCGATAAAGATTTTCCAAGAATAAGTCAGGTTTTTGGAAAAGAGATGGTGGCGGATGAGCCCTTATTGGGCCAACGGCAGCGCTCATATCCCCGAAGCGGGATACTGACTTCGGTTTAAAACCGGCCCCTCGTCCTAGGGGTTTCAAAAAATGGAACTGGCCCTCCAGGTTGGGGGTTGTGCCGTCGGGGTAACTTCCTTACCACGTAAAAAAAATTTAGTTATGAGAGAGACACAAGCCTCGGATAATGGACCCCCTCATTTAATACCACGACCCGGAACGTACACGGACTATGATATAAGAGTATGCACCTGGAATGTACGTACACTGTACACTCCTGGTGCTATTCAAAAACTTGAATCTGTCCTCACGCGGTACAAGGCAGATATTACCGCGATCCAGGAGATACGATGGATAGGATCAGGTATGCAAAAACGGAAAAATTGCGACATTTATTACAGCTGCCACAAAAGACTGCACATGTTAGGATGCGGATTCGTCGTGGGAAATCGGCTACGCTCAATGATAATTGACTTTAAGCCGATCAGCGATCGCCTGGCTGTGATCCGCATCAAGGCTACATTTCAAAACATCAGCATAATATGTGCACACGCCCCTACCGACGAAGCTGAAGACTCTAT
Organism: Xylota sylvarum; assembly: GCA_905220385.1. Lineage (NCBI taxonomy): Eukaryota > Metazoa > Arthropoda > Insecta > Diptera > Syrphidae > Xylota > Xylota sylvarum. Next base: position 42,966,447 of record LR999959.1, read on the forward strand.
CAAGGAGGAGTTTTATGACCTCCTGGACGGAGCCTACGGAGCCTGTCCGGAGTATGATGTCAAAATCATACTCGGGGACTTCAATGCCAAAATCGGTAAGGAAAACATCTTCGGCGGATTAGTTGGAAAGCACAGCCTCCACGACACGACAACAGACAACGGCTTCCGGCTAATCGATTTTGCAGCAGCTCGTAATACGGTGATAAGTAGCACTAGGTTTCCAAGACTACGAATCCACACAGCAACCTGGCGCTCTCCAGATGGTCGAACCGCCAACCAAATCGACCACGTGCTAATAGATGCGAGGCACGCATCCAACATTCTGAATGTGCAAACGTTCAGAGGGGCAAACGTCGACTCTGACCATTTTCTTGTTGCAGCTAAGTTCAGAGCTCGACTATCCAATGAGAAGAAGCTGCAGACCGCCCAGAAAAAGAAATTCAACGTTGGAAGCCTTAGCACGTCTGGAGTAGCCAGAGCCTACAGGGAGCGCCTGAGTGAGAGACTCTCCGCTGTGCATTCACCATCCACAAACGCCAACAATCTGTGGAACCAGTATCGCGACATCATCAAAGGGGTAGCAGAGACCACCATAGGCTACCAGCCACCACCCAAAAAGAGCCCTTGGTATGATGATGAATGCGTACGCCGGAAAAAGGTGACAGAAAATGCACACTTGCAAGCGCTGCAACGCAAAACAAGGGCAGCGAGAGAAGAGTATCGAACCAGAAGAAGGGAGGAGAAGAAGATACTGCGTAAGAAGAAAAGGGCCCACGCAGCCTCCCTGCTCAAGGATATCGAAGAGTCCCGCGATAGGAACAACATCCGGATGTTTTTCAGGAAAGCCAAGCAACTGGCAGCTGGCTTCAAGCCCGGAACGCAGGCTCTTCGAAACAGTGAAGGAAACCTAGTCACCGAAGCACAGGGAATAGTAGATGTATTTAAGCAGCATTTCCAGCAGCTACTTAATGGGCAGGTAGAGAGAGTGATAGGGCAAGAAGAGAACCCGCATCCAGTCAATGAAGAATCCATTCCCCCTCCTAGTTTTGAAGAGGTCGGCTCAGCTATCAAAAAGCTGAAGAACAACAAGGCCGCCGGCTCTGATGGTCTACCAGCAGAGCTTTTCAAACATGGTGGTGATGCTTTGGTGGGGTGCATGCACCAAGTCATCAACCAAGTGTGGGTGGATGAAGTCATGCCCGATGACTGGACTATCAGCTCTATATGCCCCATCTTCAAGAAAGGCGATCCTATGTCTTGTAAGAACTACCGAGGCATATCCCTGCTTAATGTCGCATATAAGATCCTATCCAACGTACTGTGTGAACGTCTGAAGCCTTTCTGCAGCACACTAATCGGCACGTACCAGTGTGGCTTCCGGCCCGGCAGATCGACGATCGACCAAATTTTCACACTAAGGCAAATCCTGGAAAAGACCAACGAATTTCAAGTCGAGACTCACCATCTCTTCATCGACTTTAAAGCCGCATATGATAGCATTCATCGTCTTGAGCTCTACAAGGCGATGGCCGAATTCGGGATCCCGGCTAAACTGATCCAGCTGTGCCGCGTGACGCTGGATAACACGCGGTGCAACGTGCAATTCGGCAACAGTTCCTCTGAACTATTCCAAACATGCACCGGATTTCGGCAAGGGGATGCGCTATCATGTGACTTCTTCAATCTTGTGCTGGAACAGATAGTGCGCAGGGCAGGTGTAAACACGGAAGGCACTATCTTCAACAAATCTGTCCAGTTGCTGGGATACGCAGACGACATCGACATCATCGGTCGCTCCCAGCGCGCCGTGTTAGAGGCTTTTACGGCAATTGAAGAAGAGGCGAAACGTGTTGGCCTTGAAGTGAATGAGGACAAAACCAAATACATGTTGTCAACAAACAAAGAAGCATCTGTCCACCGCCTAGGACAAAACGTCACTGTTGGCAACAGTAACTTCGAAGTGGTTAAGGAGTTTACCTACCTCGGAGTAAATATCAACTCCACGAATGACAACTTAGTGGAGATTCGACGAAGACTTACCCTAGGAAACCGCTGCTACTTCGGTTTGGCGAAACAAATGGGGTCAAAACTCCTAACTCGAAAGACGAAATGTATGCTCTACAAAACTTTGATCCTGCCAGTTCTGCTGTATGGAGCCGAGTGCTGGACGATAAGCAGGAAAGCAGAGCAAATACTGAACACTTTCGAAAGAAAAATTCTTCGTCGGATATTCGGTCCCGTATGCGAGGAGGGCGAATGGAGGAGAAGATATAACCGCGAACTCTATGAGCTGTACCAGGATGTGGATGTAGTCCAAAAAGCCAAAACACGTCGACTACACTGGCTCGGCCACATCGAGCGAATGGACAATAATGCTCCAGCAAAGAGGATCTTCGAATCACAGCCCCCAGGTTCGAGAAGACAAGGAAGACCGAACCTCCGTTTTAAGGATCAAGCTATCGCGGATGCCAGAGCGCTTGGTCTAGATAACTGGAAGCAGCGTGCCCGGGATCGAAGAGAGTGGAAGGCTGCTGTGTCTCAGGCAGAGACTCTTCACGGGTCGGGAGCCCGTTAAGTAAGTAGTAAACTTCGTTGCCATTGTCCCTTCAAAAGTTTCGGAACACTAGAATATGAATACATATGTTATACGAATAAAACCGCAAGTTCTGTCGTACAAGCGCTGACTAACTTATAATATCCTAGTGACCTTCTGTTGGTTTCTTTTTAAAAATGCTTTAAAAAAAACACTGTTCAATCATAATTCACATGACTACCCTGGGCTATCTTCGCAGTAGACCAATACATTTTCGATGTTTTCGGCCCCTATTTCACGAATACCTTGACCAACAGTGTTCCTGAGAGCCTGAATCGTCTCTGGATTGTTCACATAGAATCGATTTTAAATGGCACCCAAAAAAATATCCAACGGCGTAAAATTGCAGCTCAGTGCTGACCAAGCAACATCACCAGAACGATTGATTACACGATTATTGCATTTAGAGTGCAATACATCGATTGGTGGACGGCTTGTGTGGCACGTAGCCCCATCTTATTGGAAATATAGCTCGCCCAAGTCCAAATCCTCAATTTCTGGTCATAAAAAATCGATTATCAGGCCTTGCAAGCGCTCTCCTTTGACTGTAAATGTAACGTTTCCTCCAAAAACCACAACAAACAGTCACACGTTTGCATTGGCTTTTCTGCTCTAAGGCTCGGACACAGAGAACAGTGAAGCGATAACGAAGCGGGTGGTCATTTTGCTTCCACTGTTAATTGGACCTCGCTGAGATCTTTGACGCTTTGAGGTTTTCGGGCTTAGGCGCATACTTTTATTTCGAACGAAATTTCTTTTCAAGCATCATAATACTAAGTTTCTGTCAATTTTTTGAGCACACAAGAGCTGTCAGTGTCAATATAACATATAATTCAAAAATATGTACATACATATGTAGGTGCAAACAGTTCTGTCGGTTTAATTTTACTTTTAATTAAAATTCAGACGCTATTTCATATTGAACAACTACTGTGCTAAACAAACTTAAAACGATTTTCGAAAATAGTACTAGTAGTAGAGAGTAGTAACAGTACGCAAATCAATATTTCACAAAAACTATCAATTACCGGTCATTATTGTTTTTATTACACAGATGTTCTCTATTTACACAGATTTTACACAATCGTTGTGTTTTTATTCCGCAGTGGTAAAGTGCATTTTTACTTACATACATAGGTATGTATTTAATAAACAAACAGCGAAGTGCAGATTTTGATGACTTGACGCTACTCCTAGAAACATACATGCAGGAGTCTGTCGCCAGGAGTGCCTTAAGGATTAACCAATCAAACAACTTAAACTCAAACCTTAATAGAAGTATGCCCAATTTCTAAAGAAGGTGAAAACGTAATCAGCGACTACACGTTACCACACATCTCCTGCACTTGTCCAAGTAGAGACGAATGGAACAAAATACAAGTCTAAGTTTATTTATCTACACAGACGGGTCAAAGATGGATACAGGAACGGAGGCGGGTATATTCTCCGTGGAACTAAACATACACAGCTCATTCAGACTTCCTGACTACAGCCTGACACTGACAAAGGCAGCCAGTATAGTATCAATGATGGCAATACCACGAGATGGTATCACCATTTTTATTAACAGTCAGACACCCATTAAATCACTTTTTGCTACTGAAAGGTAGTACGTCAAAGCTAGTACCAAAATATCGGAAAGAGCTTAAGGTTCTTGCCAGCAACATATTTTGACGGGTCTCTGGTGACAAAGATATGACCATAATTGAGGTAGCTGATGAACTTGCTAAAAAGGGTCTGTAATGGATAAAAATCTAGCACTACAATGAATTTAGCATCCACTCTGAAAGCTCAGGGAGAGAATCGAATGTGAGATCCAACAATTGGTGGAATTGGCTTACCACTTGTGATATATCACCGAAGCTCTGGCCAAAATACGATAGGTCTTTGATAGGTGGAGTTATGGACAATAATCTTCTAAAGAACACAATGACTTACTTACTTACTTACTTACTTACTGGCTGTGGCGACGAAGAGGTTCACGAGAAAACACTTCACTACCTCAATCGCTGCCCAAGCCTATGTCACTTGAGGAACAGAATATCATATCACGTCACAATGGTTCGAGACCTTTTGCTCACAGGAACTGGGACCAATCTGTTGGGCATCACGATGAGTCCACAAAGAATTGAGTTTGATGAAAGGTAGAGTCTTCCGTGAGACTGCTTTGCTGATTGATAACCCAACATATTCCCGTGTTCGTCCTGTCAGTCAAGAGAGAGCGCTACCGAGACATGATAACAGATTGAGGGTTTGGACTTGAGCGAGCTATGGTTCCAGCAAGTTGGAGCTATGTGCCACAAAAACCGTCCAACAATCGATGTATTGCACTCTAAGTTCAATAATCGTGTAATCAATCGTTTTGGTGATGTTGCTTGGTCAGCACTGAGCTGCGATTTGACGCCGTTGGACTCTTTTTTTTTGTGAGGTGCCATTGAAGACTGATGCAGCGCGAACAATCCAGAGACGATTCAGGGACTCAGAAACATCAGCATCAGGATCACAGTTCGATTGTTTCATACGAGTATTATTTATCTGTACCTAGTCGATATTTTGGAAACGACTGTTAGCCTCCTGTTCTTGACATGATGATTCTGAATACAATGATGGACAGAGTTCATCAAGGCATGGGTGCCACATTAAGGACTTGTACTTCTAGAATTTTAAAAGTATTGAAAAATGTACTGGGCATTATTGCTGTGCCTAGTTATTGGAATTAAAACGAACTACATATGTACTTAAATATTTACCAGCACATTGTACCTAGTTGTGTTTTCTAAGTACTTACAAGTAAGTACAAAGTACTGGGTAATTGAATAGTATTTGTACTTAAAAGTTCACAAGTCTGGGTTGAACGCATGACAGGCGATACTATTTACAATATACTTGCTTAAATCGAGTGTGAGATACATATGTAATGGTGTAATGACATGATGAAATAAATTAGAGTGACATATCGGCAACAGCGTTTACTTAAAATCATTAACGGCGACAATGATCACTATTTTAAAGTTCTAGATATAGTGGCAATCCTATAAAGTAGGTACATACATATTTACATACTCATGTGCATATGTACATATGTATATGAATGACCTGCGACCTAAAAAATTTCGTTTGGAGTGTCAATCCCTCTTGAAAGTCTTAAAGTTAATCATAACGAACCTACTTACGAACTAACTTAGTTAACATATTAGGAAGGCCTTATTTTTAATGTTTTACCAAAGGCTGTTTTTTTTTATTGTAATCATAACTTTTGTTCATAACATAAAAACCTTTATTAATTTATAAAATGTTGAACTTTTCAGGTTTAAATCACTTGTAAATACATAGTATCCTTTTTCTAAATACATATCACCTTTATTCAGGTGACATGAATGTTGTTAACCTTATCTGATAACTATTTCAACAGACTTACTAATTTTGTTAATGAAAAAATGATTCAGGATAGTAAAGTCTTAATTCTAGACTAAAAAAAATTACTCAGTTAGGTATGTACATATAATACTTATGTATGTGTGTATGTATGTATGTACATCTACTATTCATAAAAAGAATGAAAAACCAATAGTTCACATGAATGTATGCATGTACACATTTTTGTATGTTTGCACAACTCATCCGATTATCCTCTTAGATATAAATAAACAAAAAAGAATAGCATTCGTATTACACTTTATTTTCATTTCACAAACAAATTTATTGCATTGTTTGTTAGCCCCCGTGACGTCCTCAATTGCAGCACCAAAGCGTATTTCTCTTGGTAATTGTGTTCGTACGGAGAAAACAAATGGCGATCATGCTTTCCTTCGTGTGCAGTATAAATCCCAAATCGCTTTCCATTCGTTTCCACTCTCTGTGCCTATTATTTATTATGCCAACATCATCCGTTAATAGTGCCAAGTAGCGTAATATTTATATGTACATGCGAGTACAAAAATTACGCACAAAAGATACATTTACGGGCAGATGGCTGCCTCGTCACACACCAAACAAAGGTTCAAGAGGGTTATGCCCATGCTAGGCGTCGTTGTAGTATTTCTCGTGTATCTATGTATCTATATGCGCTTCCCTAATCGCATTCGAATTGAATCACAGAGCCACAAATTAACACAGCAGACCCAAGGAGTTCACCTAAACAGCTCAACTTTTTTGTTTTTTTTTTTAGTATTCTTCTGTTGGTTTTCCCCTCCCCATATAACGTCCTTGCGCACCTTTTGCTCACTTCACCCATTAATAAACTGGCGCGAGTAATGGCCGACAATTACTGTTATTGCATAAGGGTATTTTTTTTTTCTTTTCGTCGTTATTCCCTTAACGTGTTTGATCGATATACATATGTACCGGCAAATGTACAGGAGTTCTTACACATGTAGATACACCATGGAGCGGTGCTGTAGCGCTAAATGTACTCAACGGTTACGGCCGGGGTGTGTAGGGCTGAAAATTCGAGGTTTGCTCGAATTAAATGCGCCACTAACTGGAAACGATCACGCTCGAATGCGTTTACAAACACACACCCACTACGCAATTACGCGACGCGAATGAAGGGAAAATCGAGCTCTCGGAAAATGTAGCAGGATCCGTGCGTAGCCGGTGGTAGTATATACATACACACATCCATATGTACATGTGCATGTACATACATACATATGTATGTTTGTATGTACAGAATAATATGAAAATGATTTTATGGACGAATTCCGTTTTGACTGCGTTAAGGTTTCTATAAAAATTACGGCTCTGTCACGCCTTCTGATTCACGACCAATTTCGTTCATTAAATGATACACATTCATACATGTGTACATTTATGTATGCATGCACGTATGCATGTGTCAGATATATTTTATAAACTTTTTTTTTGTTTTTTTTGGGGTGGTGTTGACGGTTAAATGAAATCACGTCACACAATAAACGTCGTGTGTGCTTTTAATTCAGCATTTTGTCACTAACAATTACGTTTACTTGCACGAAGTCAGTGTATCTCGACCAAGTTTATACCTAAACAATTCTGTTCCCTTCAGCAAGAGATATCCGTGCTTTTTTGGGGCAATCGAAGTAAATTGTAACACTTTTGGGTTAATAAAAATGAATAACAATGGCCTGAGAGATACAATCGGTTAACCAAATTCGGTTAGCGTCAATGATAAGTGCTACAATTACGGGAAACGAGAATTTATCTTGTGCACGTGACTCGAAAAGAGTTCACTTAAGGAGTTTGAATTATTAAAAGAAGAAAAGTCGAATGGTTTTCCATAATAATACTTATATACTATGTATGTATGTACATATGTACATATGTATGTATGTAGCGGCAAATATAATAAAATGCATCTAAATAAGAAAATGAGATGTTAAGATATTGAATGGCAAATGAGTGGAAATTTGTGCTCTAGCAATTGGTATTTTGGATCTAATTGACTTACATATGTATGTACATACATATGTGCTACGTAGTTCTTAAATGATTTTTCTAACTCTATCTTCATTCCTATTGAGCAATTTTTGATAAGCCTTTTTAAGCCTTTCAAGATCATTTTTTTTGGTTTGCGATGGCATCTGTCGTGTTGCAGTCAGTCCGTAGAACATTATCTACCATAAAAGTGATCACTCCTGTTTCAAGTGATCGCAAAACTGTGAACCAAATTTACAAATTTTAAGTAACATGCTGTTACTATACACCTATAACTCTTGATATCGAATAGAAACTCAGAATCCTCATTGTGCTGATCACATAAACACATTATACAACAATGCGATAGTATCTATGAACATGGACAAAGCTGGGACAAAGCAATCAAAGCTTAAACGAGGTATCCTAATGCTATAAAACCAACGAAAGTAGAAAGTTGCAATGTGAATTATTCGGAAGTGATTTCCCGCCGAAGAGATTTCCTTTACATGTTTGGTCATTAAAGCCGTGGAACACAATTTTGACAACAAGGTTTTTTTTTTTATATCGGTTCTGCTAAGGATCTTTTGCAAGCTTCTGGACTTATTCTAATTTTGGAGAACGTCACTTTGATGCGGATCGCAACTGGGCGATCGAAGAAAGGCTTAAATGTTTTCAAAAACGAATCAATAAGGGTACTTACAGACCCAATCTTAACAGCTGCAATACATGTTATCTTCCAGATAGCCGTAATATAGAGTGGGCCATCTGTTGGTTTCTTTTTGAATCATATGTGTCACAAAAGTGAGTATACCTCTACACTTGACTATATTCGCATTGAAAATTAAAACTAATTCCATTCAGAAAGGGACAAAATGAATTTTTTTAAAAAGCTTAATATTATTTCTAAAGGAAATAAGAAAAAAATCATGTAGAAATTACAAAAGCAAATAAAAATTCGAAGTTAACTTAAAATACTGAGAAATTCATATTACAAAAGTAAGTATACACGTATTTCACTTTGGGAAGGATCGCTCGGTGAATTTGTTATATGACAAAAACCCATTAGTTAACATGCTTAATCGCCAAAAGCATATAGAATTCGCAAAATGATAAGGGTGACCCGGCTTTCCGGAATGCTATTATTTTGTCAGGTGAAAGCAAATTTAACATTTATGAATCGGTCGGCATGATAATGTTTTAAGAAAATGGGATACAGAGCTGTATCCGAAGAAAATGCCGGGAACTGCAAAGCATGGCGGAGGTTCTGTAATGGTTTGCGAGTGTATGGTGCCAACTAAGGTTGGAAATTTAGTGCTTATTGACTCCATTATGAATAGGTATGAATACTTCAACATTCGCAATAACAATTTATTCGAGAGTTCGATAAAATTGGGCTTGGGATCGGTCATTTGTCGTTCAGTAAGATAATGCTACTAAGCATACTTCGCATTTTGTTAAGGAATGAGTGTTGCACAACTTTAAAAACCAGCTAAGACGCCACCGCAATCACTTGATATGATCGTAATTTAGCGTCTGTGGGACTATCTTGAACGACAAATAAGAAACCATGATATAAGGACAAAAGATGGTCTAAAAAGTGCCATTCAGAATGAATGGTACAAAATCAGCCCGAATATAACAAAACATCTGGTTAACTCGATACCTTCGAGTATAAAAACTGTTTGGAAATCAAAAGAATACGCTACGAAACATTAAAATCCATAAAACTTCTTAAATAACAAATTTTTTTATTACTGTATACTTACTTTTGTGATATGAATATCTCAGTATTTTAAATTAACTTTGAATTTTTTTTTCTTTTGTAATTTTTACACGATTTTTTTCTTATTTCCTTTAGAAATAATATTAAGCTTTAAAAAAATTCATTTTGTCCCTTTCTGATTGAAATTAGTTTTGATTTTCAATGCGAATATAGTCAAGTGAAGGGTGTATACTCACTTTTGTGATTAACTGTATGTTATTTTGACACTGACAGCTCTTATGCGCTCAAAAAATTGACAGAAACCTAGTATTATATTTTTGAGATACAAAATGGATCGATTTACGCTTTGCCAAATATTGGAAAGTTTCTAAAGTGGCATTATTGGGCCATTTTTCGTCCAAGAAGACAATGGAAGAAACGTTACAGTCAATGGAGAGCGCTACCGAGGCATGATAACCTAGTTTTTATGGCCAGAAATTGAGGATTTGGTCTTGGGCGAGCTATGGATCTAGTAAAATGGGGCTGCGTGCTGCGCAAGCCGTCCAACAATTGATGTATTGCACTCCCAATTTAATAATCGTGTAATCAATCGTTTTGGTGATGTTGCTTAGCCGGCACGGAGCCGCGATTTTACGCCGTTGATAATTTTGACGTGCCATTTAAAATAGATACTATGCGAACATTCCAGAGACGATTCAGGCTCTCAAGAACACTGTTGGTCAAGGTATTCGTGAAAGAGTGTCTGAAACTATCGAAACTGTATTGAAAAATTGGATTGACAGGCTGGCCTACTGCTAAGTCAGCAGAGGCAGTCATTTGAATGAAATAATATTCCTTAATTAATTGAAAGACTTACTCTTTTCAATAAAGCAACAATCATTGAACAATATTGAACAATGTTATGTTACCTGTTTAACAGGTCAACCAATAGGTGGCCCACCCTACCACCCTACATGTGTTTTACTATATGGCAGTAGAACAGATTCAAAGTTTTGAATAGAATCCAAAGTATATATAGTGCCGAATTACATACGAAATAGAATTAGAGCAAATCATATCAACAGATCTCTGAATGTAAAGCATGATTTTGTTATTTTTTTAAATTGTCTTACTTTTTCAATAGGAACGAATTGTCAAATGAGCGTCAATTTGTGCATTCAAATTTGTGGTCAGTATACTCTTACTCTGGCAAATAATCATGGAAGGACTTACACCGTAACAACGATGTCAAGTTAAGGAAATGTATTTACAAAATCAAAAAAGCTTTCGGCCCAAAGCTAATGTTGTACTTTTTACGAGAAAGAAGATCAATCTTCCTGACTCATACTATTCAGCCTGACCAAAGATTTAGAAGTAGCGTTCCGCTCTTTTATTTTACCAGAGTTCTCACCACTGTATAAAATAAAATTTAAATGAATCCCAAAGAAATACGCCTCCGTATGCAGACAGCAACAAAAAATTCAAATAGATATGTACCTATACATACATATGTAGGTACTGAAAGTGGGTTATAGTTACTTTCCATTCTTTTTCTAGTATGTCTACGTATTAAGCAATACCCTGTTGTAGAGCTGATGCTCTTCCAACTACTCTGTTACGTTGATATTCAATCACTTGCACTTAATCACGACTGGCTTCTTCTTTTGCCAACTTATCCCCTTTATAAAGGGTTTTTCAATAACGACATAACAATTTTGTATTTAAATAAAACACAGAATAATTGAGACATCGAGCTGAATTTTATTCCAGGTGTAGTACACATGTTAAATTTATGTATGCAATTCGATCTCGTTCATATGACCACCACGAGCACGTTTGCAGTGATCGATTGTTTGGAGCCAGTTTTCCACAACTTCTACACATGTCGGTCGGAACGTTGGCAATTTCGCTTTCGATATTATCCCTGAGACCCTCTAACGATGTTGGCATAAAGCAATGACTTAACGTAACCCCATAAATCCAACGGCGTTAAATCGCATGAGTGAGATGGCCATTCGACCGGACCATTTCTAGAGATTACACTATTACCAAACTTCTCCTTCAATGGATCAACTGTTTGACCAGCTGTAGCTAGGTCATGTGGCACCAACTTGTTGGAACCACACATCACCACACATGTCAATCCCATCCAATTCTGGCCAGCATGGCACGATAGAGAACTCTATTGACCGTAAGATGGCGATCATTTTCATCGAAAAAAAATTTGATCCAATCACAGCTCCGGCATGAAATCTCTTGGAGTCTCTTGAAGCACATATGGACATAGACTGAAGTTTTAACATTAACAGATCATAAAAATAGTTTAAGGGTTCGTTCGTATTAAAATACAAAATTGTTATATCCCTATTGAAAAGCCCTTTAGTCGCGTGTGTATAATGTTTCTATAACCTGCGATCAAGCATATCTTGAATCTTATAATTGGCGATTTCAAGGCTTTTATTGGAGCTAAGCGACGTTTTAAAACTTTCAGTTTTCTTCGTTCGTGTGTAGCCTAGCCTATTTGTGTGCTACCAATGTGGTACCCGTACCAGACTTTAGTTCAGTTCTTACACGTACTTACCTACCTACAATACATATGAATATGTGTTTGTGTCAACTTTGTGGCTTTAAAATAACAATTAAGTTGCAAGGATTCCAAACATGTACCGATTAAATCCAAGTGAATGGGAAAAATATTAGATATTCGAAACAATCGGTTAACATTAAATAACTTAAATATGTAAACTCAACAATGTTGTTAGCAACTAGTAATTTTAATTTCACTTATACATATTATCATAATCGAAATCTGTATCTATGCTTCTCCACATGTTAACAATACTTAATCGAAAAAAAAAACTTTCCCACCTTTAACAATAGGACCAACCGAACAGCGCACAGTAGCAAAGCAACGACCAACCCTGCTTATGAAAAGAGCTGGTGTTGAACCAACGAGCGTGCAATGTCGATGGGGAATCCTTATTGAAAATGTTTTAATCCTATTATGCGAATAATTCAATAATAACAACACATGTCATATATCTGAACAAAAAGGACATCTCGCACGCATACGCTTGTCCGTTTAGCCATTTACCAGTCTGCACACCGAATCAAGCGATAGGATTTAAGGATTTAACTTATTATTATGTTTTTTTTTTCGTTTTGTTCGTTCTTCTCTTCTTTTAATACCTCCCAAACACGTATATTTTTTTTACTCCTATGACTGACAGCTAGAATAGTGTGTGTACAGAAGGAAAGAAACCTGAAAAACGAGGCTCATTGATACACTCAATTAGAATAGGAAAAAAAGGCAGAACAAACATCAAATTTGTTAATTTGCAAAACTGTTATAAGAACATCCGATTCTAAACTCAGCTTCCTCTTCCAACAGAAAAGAGATTCCACTGGACAAAGGTATTTGCAGATTAAACGCTTTTCATCTGCACCTAATGTGTGAAATTAGTTTTGTTTGGGTATCTACAGAATCGGATTAGATGACAATGCACTCAGTTGTACTATCCCGGTGTCTTTCCAAATTGAAAAATCCGATTTTAGAAAAAAATAAATAGAGTTTAAAATTAAAGAAAATATGTATAACCATGTAGGTATTTCAGTTTAAAGCAGCCGCCATCACCATGTCAGTGCCAGCATGAACGCTAATTGACGATGGGTAATTATGGGCGCACGTTCGACGCCATTATCCGGCAGATACTACCCATATAATTTAGCAATTCAAAATGCTCAAATTTGTACACCCAATGACGGCACTTCTCAATCATTGATGCAATGAACGCAATCTGAGGGCGATCCTCATCAGGCAGCGTGGCGCGGAGTACGCCACGGATGATTAGGTAAATTACGGCCAATTGATTGGTGGTGCTCGCGAGCTAATAGATACTTCTGTGTTTCTATGAGGCATTCACAGTTCGACAAATTAATTTACTGTACTCACTTAAATCAATTCGCTGATAATAAGTCTGAGTTAAAGCAATGGCAAACGATTGATTTCGAATAAATGGAGATGAAAATGGTATATCTGGAGATCCATTGATTGTAAATTACCGATAAACATAGAAATGCGTTCAGATACTATTGCATTAATAAGGGAATGCATAAGAAACTACTTTCAAGCGAATCAAATGATTGTTAGGCTCATGTGATTGGGTGTATAAATAGTCGTTTGTACATATGTATATACTTCAGCTGATGCTTAGTGATATTTAGCGTTGCTTCTAAGCAAGTATGTACATATTTAAGGAAGTAAACATGATGCACTGGAAATCAGTAGGAGTGAATTTGAACAAGTTGCGTATAGTACATCCAAAAACGATGGCACAGAGCGTAGAGTCTACAAAATCAGGATCACAAGAGGACTATGAAATATTTTGCGAAGTTGTTGTCAAAAACCATATTGGCTGTCGTTTAGAGGTTAGCTATGGTCACTGATATTGAATTTGTGGGAATTTACCTGAAAAAATGTTTGTACTAGAGTTGTGCAAAAGAAGACGCTTACCAGTGACGCCATCTTAGCTGGTCGTTATTAAACGGTTTCGAAAAAATATTTATCGTCAAAAATATTGGACAGGGTATATTAAAGCTGAAAAGAAAGAGGCCTTAATACTTTAATGTAAGCGTTTGCTTGTGGGAATACGACTTGGTAAATTTTTTGGGGGCCTGCGTTGCATGCAATGTTGTACTCTACTCTGGAAAGTCCAACGATAGCTACGAATACGGGAATGTAGTGTCTTGGCAGCACCATGGCGAACGGATGCTTTCAGCCACATTCCGAACTAGAGTAAGGAACGTCACGATAAAACAATGTTACAACCCAACCAATCTTGCGACTGGGGACATAAAAGAGAACTCCTGCTACCACCTGAGCACCGTCACCAACGCACCATCAAAAGGAAACATCGTTATCGTAATGGAAGACTTGAATGAAAAACAAGGCCTCGGAGAGCGAAACGACAATGGCGAAAGATTATTTTATCTCCGCAACGCCAACCGCCTTGTCACAGGGGCACAAACCCTGCCAGTTGGCTCTCACCTGACGGTCATACAGAAAATTTGATCGATCATTTCGCGATCCCCATTTTAAAAGCTATCGCATGGACGTCTGAAACATATGGGGAGCAGGCATGGGGAGAGTGTATGACCAACACATTATGTTAGCCACTTTCAAGTTACGCATTGCATCAGTAGGAAGTCTCCGACTAAAGAACACCTTCAGTGCGCCAGCTGGGGCATCTTTTGTGAGGAATAGAAATAATCAACATCCTAGCGCCATCCAAGACCATTTGAAGTGTGAATAATATTTTCGAGCGGAAAATATTGTTGGAATATCACTAAAGAATCAGATTTCGAGAGAATTCCCAGTAAAAGTTTTAGACTGCTCTTTGCTTATTTCGGATGACCAAACTCAAGAGACTTAAGGAGCATTTTGCTATAGCTCTCCAAAAACAACATTATCCAAAACAATATGCAACCAAGTCTAAATGAGCTGCCTGAAGTAAAGGTTTCGTGTGTACGAACTCAACCGCCAACGAAGATAAGGGCAACAAGGCGGTAAGACTTGATGGCATTCCCGCGCTGTTATTAAACAGAACTACGGGAGTCCTACATACATATACTATTAGAGAAGGCCTGGGAGGCTGAATCTTTTCCCAAAAAGTGGAAAAGATTCACTATCAGGCTTCCTAAGAAATGAAGTCTCATGGAGTACGTGAACTGGAGAGGGACTAGTATCCCGACTGCAGTTGCTCAAATAATAGTAAAAATAGATCGTAAGGTACTAAGGCACTTATCCTTGATCCGGATGGCAGCGGTCGAATTCTCTAGATGGAATCAAGGGCGCTGTCCACAGTTGCAGTCAGGCCGGATTATTTAGTGTCATTCTTATATGAGCTGCTTTCACATATTTGAATCCCAGGTCTATAGCGATCTCTAGCACTGAGGCAGGGTGTTGGAAAAGAGTTGTTGGCGGATGAAATCATAATGGGCCAATTGCAACGCACATGAAGTGGGTTACTGAATTTGGAAAATCCGGCCCCTTTGCGGTATGAAAGGGAACTGGCCAAAACGACGTTAAAATCGTGCTTGGCGTGCTGTAGAGACGAAGAAGGAATCCTTGTGGTAGAGTCACAGTTGGTGTTGAGAATATGGAAAAATGTCTATAGACGGTATAACGACGATGAAGACTAACATCCAGCTGCCAGGCAGAATGAACCATAAACGAGGCAAAATTTCCGTCCACCTGATCACAACGAAGTTAGGATAGCAATATCCAAGCTTAAATCCAACAAGGCTGCTGGACCTGATGACCTACAGGTCGAGTTGTTCAAAGCAGCTGCAGGTAACTTGGTAGAGAGCATACACTAACTTATTTCTAAAATTTGGTCAGACGACTGTTTGCCTGATGAATGGAGTCTCAGCATCGTTTGCCCGATCCACAAGAAAGGACATCCCCTCAATTGCGTCAACTACAGTTCTCAACATCGCGTACAAGATCTTATCTGCCATCCTGTGTGAACGCCTGAAACCCTTAGTCATAAAATTTTCACACTTCGACAGATTTTGGAAAAAACCCAAGGAATTGAAATCGATAGCA
This sequence comes from Xylota sylvarum, assembly GCA_905220385.1. Classification (NCBI taxonomy): domain Eukaryota; kingdom Metazoa; phylum Arthropoda; class Insecta; order Diptera; family Syrphidae; genus Xylota; species Xylota sylvarum. The sequence goes on from LR999959.1 coordinate 42,982,746, forward strand.
ACCATCTTTTTGTCGATTTCGTGGCTGCATATGACAGTATTTATAAAGCCTAGCTATACAGAGCCATGTCTAGTTTTGACATCCCTGCCAAACTCGTCAGATTGTGCAGGATGACGATGGACAACTCTCGCTGCTCCATCAACGTGGGTATCGATCTCACCGAGACGTTTAATGTCAAGTTGCGCGCTGTTATGAGCCTTTTTTAACATAATACTTAAAAGAATTATGCGGTGTGAGTTCCGCAGCCAACACCGGAGGTACAACCATGGCTTGTGCAACAAATAGCGTACGCCGACGATATTGACATAATTGGTAGAACTCAGCGGGCTGTCACCGCTAATAGGTATAGATGTGGAATCTGCCAAAATGGGTTTATAGGTAGACGAGGGCAAGGCCAAGTAGCTGTCAACAAGAAGGGCCACACAACATCGATGAATTGGACAGAATGTCATAATCGATAGCTATAGCTTTGAGGTAGTAAATGACTTTGTCTACCTCGGCACTGCTATCAATTCTGAACACCTCTGCAGAAATTAAACGAAGAAGAACTCTTGCCAATCGCTGTTTCTTTGGGCTGAGAAGGCAATTAAATAGTAAGTCCCTATCCCGAACAACTAAGGATACTCTATATAAGGCTTTGATCATCCCAGTCCTCCTTTATGGCGCTGAAGCATGGACTTTTTCGAAGCGAAAAATACTACTGACTCCGTGGCCAAATTTAGGCTTTGACAAGACACATGCTGTAGAAACTGCAGATATGAGAAGGAAAAGGGGAAACGTCTTAATAGTCTAAATAATCTAAACACACTTTATACTATCGGATTGTGATTTAAGCCCCTGGTTCATAGTCCAAATGTATCTCATCGGGAACCACTTTTTGTCTAAATATTAAAAACTTCATAATGCTTATTTCGTCGCTGGACTAGAAACTGAAATTATATTCAATACCTACTCTTAATAGGTATCATCATTTTAAACTCAATACAAACTTCTTGTTGAACATTACTACTCCTCTCTGAGATAATTTTAAATGATTCCCATTAATTTTTGAATAAAACTTGATACCAATTATTAGAGCAAGGCTACCGTCTAAACAAAAGCCGTTCATTTCCACTGCGGCACACAAAGTAAAAATTAATGAACACCAATGAATAAAATATGTACCGTATAAGCCCACAAATCGAAAAGTCGTTATCTCTTGTAGCAGTAGTAACATAAATAGAATAGGTACCTTGTCGTCCAGTATAAACGGACCCCATTACGATTATTTCGACGCTTCGCCATGACACAGCTCCGGCACACAGTCATCATTCGAAAGCCCGGCGGTGCCTTATCAACTCCACGTTGTTGGATGTTGTTCGTCTCAAAATATTTTAAGTGCCTGATATGTGCGGGCCATAAAAATAAATTTGTGGGAAACAACATCATCTCGCCGCTACGCCAGATACTATCCTCGGCGACACGACACTACACTATTCAACAGGCGCACGTCATTAATTCACAAATCAAAATCTTATCGCCGACGAATTAAAAGCCCTCTCCTCCCATGGATGGACTATACAACAACACTGTCATCGCATGGATGGCGGCAGCGGCGGCGGTACCGCTTTCCATATAAAAATCAATGAGAACACTGATTCCGCGATTTCCAGTGATGGCTTGCGGCTACTTACAGACAATTTAGACAACCTAATGGGCAGAAAGCAGGTAGGGGTATCGCATACATGCCCACTCGGATGCATCTCGCGGATGCACATCAATGTCAGAGATGGATTGAGAGTGTTATCCTTTCTGTTTTTTTTTTTTTTTTGTGCGAATACTGTCCGAGGACATTTTTAGTTCTATTCACATCGAAGTTGAACGCCATGAATCATAGACATGCATTGTATCTCTGTATTCTATTCTAAATATTTGCACAGATTTTGCTGTTGGATGCGCTCGACAGATACAACCGCAAAAACTGCATTTTGATGGTTCGCATCGAGGTTGATGATGCGATGGGTCGTCCTGTGGTGATCTCATTGTCTGCTGTGTGGTTTCACAACGCCACCAATGTTATAGTATTTGCTCTGCGTGGTCCTGTCTGTTTGCATATGGATGAAGCAGTCCCGGAAAGTGCATGGCGAGGGTATTGTTCTAAGCCGGAAATGCAGAACCCATAAGGATTGATGTTACTCGATAAATTTTATTCTGTGTGTTCAATGGGTGTCCTTTGTGTTGTTTTGTATCTCCTATTTTCAGAGTTTCGCATGAAAGATGCATTCTCTGTTCTGTGCCTGTGTCTGTGTATGTGGATCGATTGAAAAAGTCATCCTGTCAAAACAAAATGTGATTATCGATAATTTATGATGTCATGGAGTTCAGTTTCAGTTTTTCATTCTTAGCACATGGTGCGCTAAGGACATGCCGATGACAATGATGATGTGAGCGATCTGTAATATTCATTTAAATGATTTGAAATGGGGAAAGGATATTATTTGCTTAGAGTGTCATGCACTCGGGGGTTCGGTGACATTTTTCGTCCAACAAACTTGGGAAGGGATGTTGTACGTGTTGGCATAGGCATCCTTTCGCTGGTATTAATGTTTGTCGACAAACACTAGTGTTTACCAATTTGAGCTCTTATGGCTTTGTCGAAGCAGATGATTTGAAACGCATGTGCGTTGCGTTCTATGATGGGGTCACAGGATAACACGATTAAAAACACACGCCGTTTGTGTTCTAGGACCTTTTACTGAAACGCAAACAGGACACAGTCGTGTTTATGTTTAATGCATTATGTGGTCTTTCCTAATCCGACATTAAATTTATAGATTTACCAACCATTCATAATTATTTGTCATGATGCGTTCTGATGCGTCCGTTTAAGTATGTACATATCTTTTTATGTATATTCATAAATCGGTCTAAATTTGTGTACATTCTTGAATGCACCTGGAAAGTATTAAACATCGAGCGTCCAGGACATATAGAACCAGGAGGAGCCATAGATTATTGAGCGCGATTGAGCGAGAAACTCTCCATTATTTCGTCACACGCACAAAGGCTAACAAGCAGTGGGTCCAGTGTCACACAATTATCAATGAGGCAGCCGAAATCAACCAAGATTATAAAGCATCCGTGAAAATCAAATACATGGTATAATAATGAGTGCACGCGTCAGGAAAAGGTGACAGTAAGAGTACAGAACCAAAAGACTGGAATAAAAGAAACCCCTGCGTACACATCCTCCCAGGTTGAGGATATCGATGAGTCTCGTGACAGAAATATTATTCAGAATTTCCACCAGATACCCAAACCAGAACATAGGTCCTTTAAATAGCAAAAGAAACCTACTCATTGGCGGCAGGGAATCGTAAATCGTGTTTAAGGAGCATTTGCAGGAGCTACTAAATGGGCATAAAACAGTGTCATTGAGATCCCATAGGTCATATGAATCCATCTACATATGAATCTAGTGACTTTAATACCGCGTATTAGAGCATTCATCGATAGCTTAGAGCTCTGCAGGACTATGGCCGAATTCATAAAATAAACTGATACTGCTACGTTGGAAAACACGCCGAGTGTATAGTGCACTTCGGAACCGTTCAGAACATGCACCGGATTTAGACAAGCTCTGTCATGCGATTTCTTAATTAATTGCTGGATCAAATAGTACGGACGATGCTGCTGTTAACACGGAAAGTACTATCTTTCATAAGTTAATCCAGCAGCTGGGATATCCAGACGACATCGAAATCATCGGTCGTTACCAAAGAGATGTTGCAGAAACGTTCACGGTAACGGAAACAAAGGCAAGCGGTATTGTGATCAAGGTCAACGAGTATAAAACTAAATATTTTCTGTCGACAAACAAACATCTGTCCACCGCTTAGGACAACACATCGATATCGAAAGCTATAATTTCAGTCTAGATAAGCAGTTCACCTATTTATTGAAGTGAACGTTAACGAACGACACCTTAGTGGAGATGGTTGCAAGAACAGATAGAGATTGAAATCCCGCCGCGGAGTGATTCGCAATGAATTACTTTTAATTTATTTATCTGTACTGCATCGAATCAAAGAATATCTTGATTCCACTCTCCTCTTACACAACGATATGGTATCTAGTGATTTTGAGGTCCAAAGCGGGGTGCTGCAAGGATACATACTTTCACCACTTTTATTTGGTTGTATTCGTTAATGTTCTCTTTGTAGCCTTGACGATGGCATACAGTGATCTATGACGGTATATCTTAGACTATGTTGATGATATATGCTTTTCTCAAACAATTTTGGACCTGGATCAAATGGTTCACACTCTGAAAGATGCAGCAAATAAAGTGGGGCTGAAGATAAATACACTAAACACAAAAGCTTTCAGTTTCACAAAGTCCATTGTTCACTTAAATATTGCTGGACAGCAGGTTGAGGTAGTTCACAGAATATATTTGGTTAGGAAGTATTGTCTCGACCAAAGGTCTGACCGATTTTGATGTGGATAACAGAGCGACTGTTCCACTTCAATGTTGAGTCAGTACTACGATATGGGAGTAGTACGTGGAAATATGGACCTATTGGAGAGAGTTGAAGCGCGTTGTAGAGTTTCGGAAACTATGGCAAGTATGCGCTGTCGACCTCTATGCTCCATGATGGTTGACAGGAATAAAAATACTTAGAACTACATATGTATATTAGAAAATGTTCGTTGTATTTCACTCTTGATTCAAATTATGATTTAAAGAAAACCTTCACAGCTGAAATTGGATGCTGGATGCAAGAGAAAACTTATAAAAACAAAAACATTCACCTTCGAATACGGGACTAACCTCTTACTTTTGATGATTTATAAATAATACAGTGCGCATATATTGAAAATTTGTGAGAAGCTAGGCCTTGGGCCTTATATGGGTCTGTTGCGTCAAAATATTTATATTTCTTGAAAGCATTATTAAGGCTTTATATTTTATCCATCTATGTAACCTTTGTAAACTATTATAGTTTTGAAAAAGTATCGTAAATCTTATACAAACTGCTTTAGTAGTCGTCGATATCATCGCAAACATAACCACAATCAGTTAATTCCTTTCACTTCATTTTATGATAGAAGGATTGTACATATGTATTTGTTAGTTTTCGCATCAGTCCAGAACCACTTAAAATCGTTTGGGTAAACTTTTTTGTGAGTTAATGTCTTTGTCTGAACAAGTTGTAGGCATAAATTATTTAACCACAGTATAAGGGGGTGATTATAAATAATAAGGAAGCAATCCCGTGCGTGTGAATCATATAATTGAGAATGCTAGCTTGCGATTAGCTCCTAAAATAATTTTTAAAATACACCACTGCTTGATACACCACTGCTACTTTAATTTAATCGATACTTGTTTTTGGAGTGAATAAATTAAATAGAAGTTGAATATACTGAAAGTAAATTTGAATTCTCACTTAATAGGTAGTAAATTTATTTTCGACAAAGAGTTTGATTCATCGTAGCGTTAAGTTAATCCAGATTCAACTGCAACTTCAACTTATCATTGTGTCTTGGTTTATTTTTGGTAATAATGCTTTCTATTTTAGATTGCAATGTAGTAAGCTTAGGAGAAATAGTACTTTTGGTTTGTTCGTTTTGAAAGACGCGAAGAAAGGTTATATATACATATATAAAAAAAAACAAGAAGATTTCTGGACACATCCATTTCATTTGTCCAAAGCCGTACAAGCATTATCCTAGATATGATGTTAAAATTGACCTCGGGGGTTTCGAAATGTCTATATTCACAAGAGAACAAGATGGTCTCCTGAATTATCAACCGTATAGTAGTAGAAGACAAATTAGAGTCGATGCTGAAGATATTAAAATTTGTCGGTTAATCTGTTAATTTGATTTCTTATCAGATCATTATGCTATGTCCCCACCAAAACTAAATCCGGGATTTAGCGAGAAAAGATTTAGATTTACGTAAGCTGTCCCCACCGGGATTTAGGATTTATATTGACGTTTGCTGTGAAGAAGATAGTCACAGTTGGTAAATTTTTTATAATTTTTGGAAGTGAATACAAATTGTATTGCTGTCTATAATTAATTAAAGATCAGAATTACTAAAATGATTACCAAAAATGATTTAAAACCGGATTTGTGAATTTTGGATTTTTTTTTTAAGTTTTAAATATTTTTTTAATTTTTTCTTTGACAGAAAATGACATGTGCTGACATAAAACATACAGAAAAGCTACAATCCGTCTGGAACAAATCGTCTGATACCCTATCCTCCTCTCTATAAAGTGGGCGTGGCCAAATTGCATTTTGTACTCAAATATAGCTATAATGTCGAACGTTTGAGGATGTTACATGTAAAATTTTATCAAAATAGGTTTTTTGATGATAACGCCCCCAAAAATTGGGCGTGGCCAAAACTGTTCTATGGGTGAATTGTAGGGAATCTAAATACCCAAATATTTGGTCTTAACAAAATTTTTCGGTTTCATATAATTTAGTGAAGTTATACAAAAATAGGCGTGGCAGTGGGCGGATGTAAAAAAATTTTACACTTGTACTGTATCTTTTTCTTGGAAGCCCAGATATGAAATTTCAGCGTCCTAGTTAAAAATTTAAGGCCCAAAAATCGGTTTTGTGATGAAAACGCCCCCAAAAAGTGGGCGTGGCCAAAACTTTTGTACGGGTGGATTGTAGGGAATCTGAATGCCTAAATATTTGGTCTTAACAAAATTTTTCGTTTTCATATAATTTAGTGAAGTTATGAAAAAGTGGGCGTGGCAGTGGGCGGATTTCAAAATTTTTTACTCTTGTACTGTATCTTTTTCTCAGAAGCCCAGATATGAAATTTCATCGTCCTAGCTCAAAATTTAAGGCCCAAAAAGCGGTGACATACTGACGGACGGTCATCGCTCAATCGATTTCGCTATTGATGCTGATCACGAATATATATACTTTATAGGGTCTATCTCGATTATTTCTCTATGTTACAAACTATGTGTCAAACTTAATATACCCTTAGGATAGGGTATAAAAAGGATTGTTCGATTTGTGTCGCATGAAGATTTAAGTGGGACTTATACGTATGGTCAATCCTCGAGATTTGGTGAAGATTTAGGTGAATTTAAGGAAATCATAGTTAAATCCCGGATTTAGTTTTGGGGGGGACAAAGCATTATACTCGAAAAGTCTATCAGAGACCAAATTGTCTCACTATGACAAATACTGAAGAAATCCTTTCTATTTTATATAAATAGATAGGAACTACCCTGTTATAGATTTTAAAACCGCTTATAACAGCATTTATAGATATGAGGTATAAAGCTATAATGAGCTATAGAGAAAATGCACGGCTCCCTTAAGGTCGGTATTCATCTCACCAAGACCTTCGATATCAAAAGAGCTTCATAGAACTTCTTTAACGTTAAACTTGAGCGAAAGCGAACACCACAGATTAAATAATACAGATAGTAAACTTTGAGGCCCTGAAGCTGAAAACCACATTAAAACAACTGATTTTGCCTGGTCGTTGGTTGGTTTTTGGTTGATCTGGTGAATTGACTAACAAGGTATGTACAATACAGTTCAATAAGACGAAACAATTGACATAAATAAAAATAGCGTGGAAGTGAATTAGGTTTTTGCCTTCTTGGGGTAAATTTTACGGAATTCAACAAAAAGGAAATTCATCTCTCGATTCTCCAACATATTCAAAATTTAGTTCATATAATAATAGAAATTCAATCAGGTGATGACTGTATCAATCATTCGCGGATAGGGAATTATAGGAGAGCATTAGGTTGCGCCCAGTTGGAAAGTTGATTATGTGTGTAATCTATGCCCAACACCAATCGTACCATATATTTGATTTGATGTGTTGCATTTAATCGCTGCCAACGTTCTATAAGGCCGTAGATGTGTTATGCCGACCAGTTTAAGTTAAGTCCTTGCTGAAGACTTTGGTCCATTGTTATTCTTTGTGGAACCCCGAATTGGCATATTTTTTATAAATATTTCGGGGAACCATTTCGGCAGTTATCTATATCTTCAATCGGAATCGCTTTAGGCCATCTCGAGAACCTATCCAGCAATAGCGACGGCCCTAAAATGTTGGCAGAGGACCTACTAATCGACATTGATGTGCTAAAACCTCTGATCCACCAGTGCGTATTTGCCGAGAGGTGAAAAGTTATGCTGGTGTACTTTCACCAGTTGACCCCGTAAGCACGACCTAGACCATTTGCTGCAATCGTTGTTTATTGTCGAAATATTGCAGTACATGGTGTTTCCCGGAACAGGAAACTGTTTTAAGTTGAAACTCGTTGAATTGCTTTGAAGCAACTCCGCATCACGTTTCTGGGCTTGGTGCAAAATGTTGTAATCTGTGTAACGAATGTAACGACAATGTTTTCTCCCCCTGAACCATACCGGTCGGTCGAAAATTGACTTATATAGTCGAGTTGACGGCGCTGGCGAGTGGAGGCTTTTTCTGGCTTTTTATCGAACGCAAACGTTAAGGGTTTATGGTCTGGAAACTAATGACCCTCTAACATATCTTGAAAATATCTTATCCCATAGTACGGACTAAGGAGCTCCCAAAGGCTGTCAGGATTTATGAACCAACTGATGGAGAGCAGCGCCCACGGCGATGTAAGATGCATCTACCACCAAGGCCAATTAACTGTCCGGATCTGAATGTGCCAAGGTAAAAGCTTTCGCCACTGCTTGTTTGCACTTCTCAAATGGTAAAAGTATTTCCTCGGTCCGTTTAATTTTGCTACGAGCGTTTTTAATATTACCTTTAATGAGACTTTCAAGACGACTCTGTGTTTAGACAGTTTTTGGCAAAAATCTGCGATAGAAATTAATGGTCGCTAGAAAACGACAATGATCGCAGTCTTGGTCGAGGCGTTTAAAATTTCAGTTAATGTACCTCAAGGCTCCTCCTCCTCCTCCCTCTCTTACTCACAATCCAATCCAGTCCTTTGCGGGTGACAGTACTCTTGACTTCGCTTATTCTATGGCGTCCCCACGGCTGAGACCCCAATCTGTTGAGTCTCAGCGGAAGCGAATGACAACCGAGCTCAACATTGATATTGATCAACTAGGGTGCGAAAAACCGAGATAAGCTCAATTCTTCAAAAACCTAGTGCTGGCTCCTATCTCTGAAGCGGGATATTAATGTAGCCGAACTAAAAATTAATGGAGCTGATATTGAGGAATCTAATGGCTTGTCAATACTTGGCATTCATATTACCACAGACCTTCGCTGGAATCGCCAGATTTCCAAAGCTGTGAAAAGAAGTGTAAACGTTTTTTCAGTCCTGCAGACTTGTCTACTATCTGTAAAGCTTACATTCGTCCGAAACTCAAACTCGTCCGAAACAACTCGAAAATTTTTGGGCGGGGCTCCTGTAACATGCCTGAGTTTATTAGATCGTGTTCAGCGTCAGGCATGTAAATTTATTGGTGACCTATCAATTTAAAACCAAATTCCTTCCCTAGAGCATTGTCGGAATGCTGGATGCTTATCGGTCCGTTGTGTAGATAGTAGATAGATAAAAATAGCGATTTCCAATACATACATACATAGGTACAGCCTTTAATTAAAATGCAAAAGTTCTTTGGAATACACAGTCGTAGTTTTAAAATTTTTTTTAATTTTGTTTGCTGTAGGTACATCAAAAAAGAAAGTTGTATGTTTTTGCCTGAATCCTGTTGATGTATACCTGGATATTACATTATTCTCGTCTTATATTGGTTGCAATCGGTGAATTAGGATATTTTCAAAAAGCTTTGGCTATATCGGTAGTAGTTCGGCCGGTAGTTCCCGGTTTGTGTTTCATCTTTCACAGGTTTTGAGATTGCAATTACTTTGACTACTTATCTTAAATTGTTCGTTGAAAGACACGCACCCAAATAGAGGGATGATATCGATAACAAGTATGAAACAAAACTAAGAATTAGTAGTTACTGGTTTCTGCTGGTTAGTGCATTTTATTCGATGGCTAGATACTCTTACATCTACAGAGCAAAGAACGAACCTTCGTCTGTGGAAAATATAAAATATACTACACACTACATAGGTATACATATGTACATACATACATAAGTATGTATGTAGGTAAGTATTTTTATATACACTAATTCCTAAGCATAATAGCTCAAAAAAAATTGGCCTACGTTTATGTAAATACATACATAGGTTTAATAAATTTTATACTATATACTATACGTATAGGTACATGTACGTAACATACATACATATGTATATATGTATATGAACACACTACAAGATACTGTTCACAAATAGTAAAATGATTTTGCCTCTTCAAGGGTTAAGTTATTCAAAAACACCCAACGCGTTTAAATTTAAAAACACGCGATGTTACAAGCAATAGACATTTCAAAGAATCGAATAATTAACTCGTTTAGACTGAGGACCATTAAAGCCTGTTGAATAAACATGCGCGCATTCACCACAAGCTATGCAAAATAGATTCAGCCACTGGCGACAGTAAGTAAGTAACAGACAGTTCTTTGTAGCAACGAACAACACTTTAAGGTCAAAAGGGAGTACTGTTTCGCTAGCCAACAACCACCTCCCGCCTAAAATGTGCATACGCAATGGAATGTCAACTGCAAGCGCTTGCTTTTAATTAATTTAAACAAATCATATGCAACAACAATGTATCACTTGTATAGCAGAACGCTTGTTGTGTTCGCTAAATTGACTAAACATCAATTCTAGTTGTTTGCCCATGCTCTCTGGACAAATTCACGAGTCAATTTTGTGAAAGAACACAACACAGCGGGGTCGCATCGGCAAAAGGAGGTTGAATTAGAAATATTGTCACTATGTGCCGGTTAATTGACTACGCGCATACTCAATGAGGCAACAGTGGCTATAGAGTGCTGGAGCTGGCTGGGGACGTATGTACATACATTAAAACGCGTAGCATGTCACTCGCGAATACACGATGGCATTTGACAACAATGTCGATTCTTAAGTGAGAATCAATCGATCGTCAACACGTAGCCACGGACAAGCATGCTCAAGGCAAATACCAAAATTAGTTCGCAGAAATCAACCGGGGAGTGGAAATCTACATAATGAGTATTTATGACTGATTGGTTTTGGCGAACAGTGTTACCAGTGAAATATTCGAAAATAGATCTATTGAATAGATCGTGGATGTATCATTTGGAGTATGTACATACATATGTATGTCGCCTATGATATCGAAAATATGTTCTGACGATTGGATGGGATTTCAACTTGTAGACTTGTAAGCTATTCGTATAAAGCCGCATTAAGGACGTAAAATGTATTTAGGTTTCTTTTTCCAAATCACTGGTTATGTCTTGAATGAATGCGACAGTACACGCCACCAAATCTCCAATCAAACAAAGACCTCCAATTTAATGGTCGAAAATGTAATGCGGATGGGCTAAACGGATCACGATCTGTCTCTTCGTATAATGCGGAGACGGTCGGTCTCAATTCTATTCTCCCATAATGTAAGTAAATCAGCATTAACCTTCTGTAGTTAAGGAAACCCAGAGAAAGACATTTAGTCGAAATAGTTGAACAGGTTAGCTAAATTTGACGTACAGTGTCCTTCAAAAGTTAGTTGAAATTCTGATATAAACACCAAAATGGTAAAACAAATTGTTAAAAACAAAACAATTTATTTTTATTTCTATTTTCAGTTACATAGAACTTTGTACAATACAACTAAATAATAAAAGGAAAAACAATTAAAAAAACAACTCCAGACTTCCAGTTCATTTATTCAGTTAAAGACGAGAAAGCCATCGTCTTGCTCCTAAAGTCTTAGGTTGTTGGCAACTTGAAATGTGGCCTCCATTAAAGTACGCTTACAACCCTGCTTTGTTGTTTAACCTGGAACCTTCAATAACAAGAATACACCATTAAAATAAGATTATTAATTTTTTACAACTTCATTACTATTTGCAAAGTGACTAGAAACCCAAGACCCAACCCAAGAAACTGATGTAAAGGGTGTGTTTTTAACTCAGTCTAAATTCAGACAATTATATCTGTCAAACCAATTGTCAGATTGCAAACTGTCAGTGTCATTTTTATTCAGTAGTCTTTACAATTTTATCATAATGATATAAATACTTCAACAAAGTTACACAAATTTTAGAAATTTGGTTCCAAAATTATTGTTCTGTGCTCCAAACTTATAGAGCACTTGCACCATATTAATCGACCATCTGAGACCGCTAGTCGCCGTATTGTTGACCGTTTTCGCACAACATTTTCTTTGCACGATGCAGTGACTCCGAGATGCATAAGAAGAGCTCGTACTGAAGAGAATATTGCATCCGTTCAGGAAAGTGTTGAAGAAGATCCAAATTTATCGATTCGACGTCATTCACAAGAGCTTGGTCTTTGTCCGTCCACTTTATGGAAAATTTTACGCAAAGATCTTGGTTTGAAGGCTTACAAGATCCAGCTAGTACAAGAATTGAAGCCGAATGACCATCGTTTGCGTCGAAATTTCGGTGAATCAACTATCATTGGATCCGCTGTTTTATGGAAAAATTGTTTTCAGCGATGAGACTCATTTTTGACTCAATGGGTACGTCAATAAGCAAAATTGTTACATCTCAAAAAATGTTTGGTTCGGTCTGTGGGCTGTTGGGGCAATCGGACCATATTTTTTTCAAAAATGAAACTACTCGTCGTGTTACGATCCACGGTATTCGCTATAGAGCAATGATTAACGATATTTTCGTTCCCCGATTGAATGGCATGAATGTAAAAGAGATGTGGTTCCAGCAGGAGGGCGTTGCGTGCCATACGGCAAATGAAACAATCAACTTATTGAAGGAAACATTCGATGAATTCATAATTTCGACTAATGAACCTGTGATTTGAAGCCTCTTGATTATTTGCTTTGGGGATATGTAAAGATGGAACGCGCCGGGCAAAAGAAGGATGAAAACCTGAGATATCTACTACGGCGATTGCTACCGAGAACAGAAGCAGCGCCTATTTGGATGCCAGTTTGTTATTGGAGACAGACTTAGGCAAGAAGTCTTGAGTTTCAGGCATGTGAACGAACGTCTCGTAACAATTCGCATCAAGGCTAAATTCGCTAACAATGCGCTCATGCCCCCACTGAGGAGAAAGATGACGATACCAAAGACAGCTTCTAGGAGCTCTTAGACAAAACATACGAGCAGTGCCCTAGCTATGATGTTAAAATTGTCCTGGGTGATTTTAACGCAAAGCTAGGAAGAGAGAGCATCTTTGGTAGTACTGTCGGAAAGCATAGACTGCACGACACCACCTCCGATAACGGTTTCAAGATAATCGACTTTGCAGTGGAGCAAAATCTTGTAGTAGCTAGCACGCGATTCCCACATCTCAATATTCATAAAGGAACATGGAGATCTCCGGATCAGTCAACCGTCAACCAGATTGATCACATTGCGATCGACGCAAGGCACTCTACCAGTATGATGGATGTCCGAACGTTCCGAGGAGCGAACATCGACTCGGACCACTACCTTGTTGTAGCCAAGGTACGGATGCGGATATCACGAACATCGCGAAGACAAGGAAATACTGTGAGAAAGTTTGACGTCGGAAAGCTACAATCGCAAGAGATAGCCAGAGCCTTTTCCGATCGAGTATCCCTTAATCTCTCAAGAGGTCCTATGCCGCCAGCATCAAATACTGAAGACCAGTGGCTACATTGCCAAAAGGGATGCCGCATCTGATGTGCTGGGTTTCTCTCGACCACCACCACGAAACCACTGGTTCGATGAAGAATGTCGGCAAGTAAATGCAGACAAACAGATGGCATACAAAGCGGCGCTGCACAGAATGACCAGAGCTGCTCATGAGCTCTACGAGCAGAAAAGAAGGGATGAGCACCGGCTTCTCAGAAGGAAAAAGAAGAAGCATGAGAAGCGCGCGATTGAGGAAATAGAGAGATGCTATTGCAGGAATGAAGTTCGGAAGTTTTACCAGAAGGTAAAACGAACATGTCAAGGCTACAAACCCAGAACCGAAGCCTGCAGGGACGAACAAGGAAACCTAATAGTAGAATTGCAGTCAATGTTGAGGATATGGAAAGATCAGTTCTGCAGACTGTATAACGGCGACGATGACCAAAATTCTGCTGTCAGGCAGAATGAACCATTCAATCTGGACGATGATAATCAACATTTCCGTTCACCCGACCTGGATGAAGTTAAGATAGCGATATCTAAGCTGAACTCCAATAAAGCTGCTGGAGCTGATGGCCTAACAGCCGAGCTATTCAAAGCAGCGGGGAATGACTTGGTAAGGAGCACGCACCAACTCATTTATGGTCGGACGAAAGCATGCCCGATGAATGGAACCTCAGCATTGTTTGCCCGATCCTCAAGAAAGAAGACCCTCTAAACTGCGCCAACTTTAGAGGAATAAGTCTCCTCAACGTCGCCTACAAGATCTTATCTGCTGTTCTGTGTGAACGCTTAAAACCTTTTGTTAGCAATCTGATTGGTCCATATCAGTGTGGTTTTAGGCCAGGAAAGTCCACTATCGAACAAATTTTCACACTACGGCAGATCTTGGAAAAAACCCAGGAATTTCAAATCGATACTCACCACCTTCTTATCGATTTTAAGGCCGTCTATGACAGCATCTATAGAGAAGAGTTATATAGAGCTATGTCTAGCTTTGACATTTCTGCCAAACTCGTCCGATTGTGCAGGATGACGATGGAGAATGCACGCTGCTCCATCAAGGTCGGGAAAGACCTCACCGAGACCTTTGATGTCAAAAAAGGATTCAGACAGGGCGACGCGCTGTCATGCGATTTCTTCAACATCGTTCTTGAAAGAATTGTGCTGAACTCACACGCCAACATCAGAGGCACAATTTTTCAAAAGTCCGTACAACTGCTCGCATATGCCGATGATATTGACATAATCGGAAGAACAAAGCGTGATGTCAGTAGTGCTTTTGTGAGCATTGAGACGGAAGCGGCTAAGATGGGTTTAACGGTTAATGAGGGCAAAACAAAGTATATGCTGTCAACAAAAAAGGACACACAACACCGACGCCTCCGACAGAACGTCACCCTCGACAGATATAACTTTGAGGTAGTTAAGGACTTTGTTTACCTAGGATCCGCTATAAATTCAGACAATGACACTAGCGCTGAGATCAAACGAAGATTAACTCTTGCCAATCGCTGCTTCTTTGGGCTAAGAAGGCAATTGTGTAGCAAAGCCCTCTCTCGAACAACTAAAGTATCCCTATATAAGACCTTGATCATCCCAGTCCTGCTCTACGGCGCAGAAGCATGACTATGTCATAAATGGATGAGGACGCTCTCGGTTTTTATGAGAGAAGAATACTTCGTGTGATTTTTGGTCCCGTCTGCATAGACGGAGAGTGGAGAAGAAGATATAATCAGGAGCTGTACGAGCTATATAGCGACATCGACCTAGTCAGAAGAGTTCGAATACAACGACTAAGATGGTTGGGTCATGTAGAGCGAATGGACAACAATGCTCCGGCCCGGAGAGTCTTCGAATCCACCCCAGAGGGACGACGCAGTAGAGGAAGACCTCGCCTTAGGTGGCGCGCTCAAGTGGAAAGGGACCTCAACCAACTTGGTGTGCGAAACTGGAGGCAGCTAGCTAAAGATCGAGCTGGCTGGAGAGGCTTGTTGGTTGAGGCCCAGGTCCACCCCGGACTGTAGCGCCACCAAGACGCATTGGAAGGCAACATTATTCGAGTTATTGAGGACATACGGCCACATGTGCTTAAAAAGTGGTCGAAAACGAAAACGAATGGCTAGTTAATGAAATTTCATTCATGTTTTGTTCAAAATCGAAGTTAGTAGGTACTGGCTTAAAAAAACAATTATGGCGATTTTAATTGCAAAATCTTTAAAGTTATGACTAATTAGTTGAGGTTTGAGGACATTTTAAGCCGACTATGTCTAGAAAAGTGTATTTAAACGAGTTGTATCGATTTTTAACCGACTTTATGAGCAACAAATCAAAATAATACCTCTGGCAATACTGTATTTAGGTTGAAGTAGAAAATATCTATACAAATCAATGAACGAGATCTTTTGGAGTTCAAGTTCGTTATGCAAAGACAGTTTAACTTGAAATGATTCCTGTTAGTACATTGAAGTTCACATCGATCTCTACCCTACCCTAGTTTCTATCAAAACAACTTTCTTACGAGTGAGTAATTTCTCTCTACTGTTCACTTTGCCACTAAATGAATTCTAATATATCCACAGTCAATTGTCCTGGATACAAACCACTCTATTAAATCATGCACACACTCTTTTTTTTTTTTTAATACTCAAGTGCGATAACTACTTCGTCCGAGGCATATTAATTAATTGGCGGAAAACTATCTGTGGACTTTGCACCCAAACCGAGACCCTTTGGAATTCATTGCATCAATCTAATAACTCTAATGCGTTTCTTCTTCAACTACTAACACATGTTTTGTTCTGGAGGCTCTCAGTCGAATGCGCAATCACGTTTGGATGGGCCTTTTGTGAGGTTTTCCGTTGTGTGGGGGGCGTAGAGCGCTCAACAGCTATGTACGTTACGTGATCATATGGCGAATGGATTAGTCGGACTCAGATTGTCACTTCATGCCGTGGGCATCCAACCCTCGACGCTTGCAGTGATATGACTCAGACAAAGGGAATCCGCACGCGAGATTTTAAGAGGTCTCCACAGTACATGACAAGAATGGCAACTTCCGGTATTGCACGAAACAACAACACAGCGACGACAATCACGACGTCGACGACGACGACGACGACGACCAAGACGTTTGGCTGTTGAAAGATGATCGTGTTCGTTGTATGCTGTTGCGTGCTTATAATTTGAAACATTTCCGTTTGGGTGTTCGCGGCAACGGTTAACACTAATTAATTATTATTTTAATTGAGTCCCGAGCATACATTTGCGTCATTTGCGGACAGGTAATTCTGCGGCACCTGCGCTCGATCGCGTCGAGAACAAAGCCGCCAAGCGAAGGCTTTTAATTGCTTTTACCTGCCTAGACTGAGAATCAAATTGCGCTGGCGATGGTGCTATTGCTGATTGAATGGTGCCGAATGCTGGCAAATTCGTGGTGTACCGGCAGCAAAACACAAAAACCAACATCACATCGGACAACAAAAGCGGAGTCAATTAAGCTTCGCGAAATATCATCAAATTGAATTGATCGCAGTGTTGTTGCGATCGCCTTTTGGGGGCGCGCTATGTCTTCCATCCAGGGACTCCGTGTGTATGTGCACGATGCGAGTTCTTGCCGGAGCACCACTGCTCGGCACCTTTTATGGCCACAATCAATCTGCCGTCAACGTAGGATTGAGTGTTTGCCTGGTAATGTTCGTTGGACGTTTAAGCGTTGATGCTAATTCAGTGACGTGTTATATAGTTGTGTGGACAACGATGCACGGGCTTACTCTGAGGCTGGGCGCTGCTGCTAGAGTAGTGACTTGCGTTCTCGGTGCACACGTCAAATATGTCGAAATGTTTAATTGTGTCTTTGCATTTTTTATTTGTTTATGTGTTCATTTGGTGAATGACAGTCGCTTATGATTAACATTATAATGGTATTGCCTTTTGTCGCAGTCGCAGGGGGGTTATGGTCATGATAGTTTTGACAATGGCAGTTATTTTCGGGGAACACGGGTTCGTGCGAGTAAAGACATAACTCATAAGAAGTTACATAAGGGAACCAAATGACAATTCCGAGAATTAGCTTTATAGAGTTTTGTTCGGCAGAATAAACCAAAGTGTACGATCGAAGATTCCATAAAGGCGCTACTTATCGAGTCTTTAAGTTTATTGCTCAAGTGCATGTCCATTATATATGTATGTAAGTTTTAAGTATCGAAATGTAGGAAAAGTTGTTGGTTGGGTTAAGCGTAGACAAACAACGGATACACTAGGTTTATGTAGTCTAGGTGAGAAGTCGACACTTTGAATATTGAACAGAATCAGATAAAATTTAATATCAAAATTTAACTACGAGGTTTGACTGAAAGAACGGCCTCTAAAAATCAACAACAGACATGTAATAGCTTTCGACTAATCGATTTTGAATGTAACACGATTCTAGATTTCCAGATTTTCTACTGGTGCCATGCTAATTCATGCTTAACATTCTTCGACTATGCTTGATGTAAGTATTCGGTTTCAATGGGCCAACGTCAACACGAAAGAAGAAATTCAGCGTCCGATGCCTGAGAATATCTGGAGTAGTGCTATCTTGTGCAGAAAGCATACTTATCGGGACAGGGTTATAAGGAGGATGCTCAATGACTAAAATATCAGGTTTCAAGCCCTTAGTCACACTGATTGGTTCGTTCCAGAGGCCTTTAGTTTGATGGATTGATATCCGACAATCGATCGAAATTTAAATTGATACTATGGGCGAGATTCGAATTCCGATTAAAATAAGATGTGTTGGTCAAGTTGGAAGCAACTAATCCAATTTCTTTCCAACATGCATCTTAATCCAACAAGGCGATGTGCTGTCAAGTACCTTCTTCAATCTTGCGATTGGAGCACTATTAGCCTGGTTTCTTGTGTGGAGACGATATCACTACAAATACAAATATTTGGCGTGACAGGTCTGTATGGAACCCAGGGTTCTAGGTTTTCACAACCATTCCTATTGTGCGAGTCATACGCTTCACAAGAATTAAAGTTGCCTGTTTAATGTAATGTACATTTTGTTTGAGAATCTATTTCATCACAATTATACTCTCGGATGATTAATTAATTTCAGACTTGCTTATCAAAAACCGAATCTTGTCAAGAAGAACTAAAGGTTACAAGTTAGCAAAAACTTTTCTTCTTGCACACTCAGACTTCAAACAAGAAAAAAGGTGTTAGTGGAGGCATACAATTTGTATACTAACACGAAAATTAGGGCCATCATTTGACTTAAGAAAAACCTGCAAATTGATTGAAGAGACGGGACATATCTATCTATCTTTATTGAAGTATCGAAAATCAAAGAATTCATAAGAATATAGACAAATTGCTGTGTCATTGTTCGGGCAATTCGTAAGGAACAGGACACGTCCATAAGAAAAGAATTAAAAAATACCAGTAAAAGAAATTTGCAGCAGTTGCTTGAAACAGATATCATTGACCATATACAGCAAACTAGATGAGTGTTACGTAACGTAGTTGGTCTTAAGGCCTATCTTCCGTCGGGTAGTTTCTGCTGTACTTTGGTAGTTGTAGGTATAAAAATAGAGAAGGCCAAAGAGGATAGATAATAGGTAAGATTGAGTAACAGACTGCGATTTAAAAAACTTTAATTCACCATTCTTTTGAAGTCAGTAATTTGCATTCAATTTTTAGCAATCACTGAATTCAAATCATTTTGGAAGTCAATTGAATTCACTAGATGTAAGTTGAATTCACATACTTCGTTAAAGTCAGTAGTCAATTCACTTGAAATCGGTTAAAGTCAATGAATTCAATTGAAATCATTTTAATTCACTGGATTCTAGGGGTGAATTATGTTGGTGTTGATGTCTGATTATAAGACATTTGTGAACTTCACATGAATTTTGAGATAGTGAAGATACGTTGGTATTTGATGCCTTAACTTAAAATGTTCAACCAAGCCGAAGAGACTCAATACTCTAATGATTTACATAACGAAAACATTATTTTCTGTTAAACATTTTTCAAGATTTTGAAACAGATGAATTCGTACATATTAATGCATTTAAATAATTTCAATTGAATTCACTGACTTCAACTGATTTCAAGTGAATTTAGTACTGACTTCAATGAAATATGTGAATTCACTACTGACTTCAACTCATATCAAGTGAATTCAATTGACTTCCAAAATGATTTCAATGCACTGACTGCTAAAAATTGAATGCATTAATCACTGACTTCAATGGAATTAACCTCCCAAAAGACTTATTACGACGTATGGAAATTATAGCCTAAGCCTTCTCTTTTGTATCTGCTCAATCAAAGAGGGCATTTTTGATGTCATTTAAACAACTTTTAACTTAACACTGTAAAATATAGCTTCAACTAATTTTTTGGTTAAATTAAGGGTTATTTAATTGGAGGTTAAATTTAAATCTGACACTTCCGTCGTTCTGTCAAAGATATCTTTGACATCTGATGATAAGTATTGACATTTGTAAGTATAAGAGAGGACGACGAATTTTTATTTTTGAAATCATCTATAAAATCGAAAAATAGAAATCAATAGAAGAATTCGATCGAACTGTGACAGTGTTCGATGTGCAAAGCCAAGTTGTCCTCGAAGTGGCTGGTTATGTGAGAATATCACAGCGTGTAATAGTATTTTTTACAATCCGTCAATGTCCATGACTATTTACAAGAATGTATAGAAAATATCAGCAGATAGAAACTCGCTGCACTTTATCATACCTAAGCATAGAATTCACACCCCAAGTTTTCCCTAACTACATACATATGTTAGTATCTTCGTTGTTTTTTCTCCTTTCAGCTATGCATACAATTCTTAGTTATTTTTCTGATAAATTGCCGTTATTACACAACAAACAATATTAAATTCCCCATAACAAAACACACTCACTAACAACATCACTTAATACCGCAAATGTGATTGATATCTACGTATTCACCAATCTGTTCTCTTAAAATAAAACGTTTCTAATCTGCATAAATTACGATAAACCATCTAGCGCTGCCACCAGCAGCCGAGCCGGTACATTCGCATGTTACATTTTCGGTAAAAAGTCGTGTTCGTAATTTACAAAAAGAAAACTTGTAAGATCTCAGGTTGGCGTGTAACTCTGCAATAAAGCTTTGAGAAGTGCTACAACCATAACTCTTTGCCGGCCCCCATTTCATGTTTCATGTTGCGGGTGAGTTAAGTGTCGGTTTGCAGTGTTCGCGCGCCTCGAAATCCATAGTGGGTGACGCCGTCTCCGGATTACAACGCTTCTCCCAAGTGCCTGGTCCCGTATCAGTTTTGTGTGAACATAGCCTAGAAACTTTGTGCGTTCTATGTCTACAATGGGTGTTTAGCAACTAGCTCCGACCGGAGCGATACACTCATGGGACATTAGTTATTAAATCACTGGTGAAAATGTTTGCGGAACTGATCGAGGAATCTCTGTGTTCTATGCCCACTTAGTTGCCATTAAGAGCGAAGAATTTGTTTACTTATGTCGGCAACTCAGGTGTACCTCTAAAGGGAAGAAGCCGGCAATTGCCATCTGCGATCGGCAATCATTGTGTGATTGAGTGGTGCGATCACCAACCGATCAGCGTCTATTTCAGACCGTTTTTATTTGCAAAAGGCACTCACACGCACGTTACACTTACTTGTGGTGTTGGGATTTTGTTTATACTGTGCCTGTGCACATTTAACGGATTATTGAGTTCTGTGTGTGCTCTTCAGCGGTGCTGAATGATGTCCCTGCAGTCAGAGATGACAGCAAACAACGAACTGTGTCTTTGCGGTCGGCTTATGTGACAGCGCCTTTTTTTCTTACACTCGTACGATAACTACAGCCGAACAGCTTCGGTTGACATGAAATGAGATAGAAGACAAATACGGGGTTGAGTGGATATAAAATTTTATTTTAGCTGTGTTCAGTTTTAATGATCCGCGAAGGGAGTTTGCATAAAGGATTTAGAGTTTTGTGCATGCGGTTATTCAAACGCACCTGATCGTGTGTAGTTGAAAATTGTTTTGATACCATGTTTACACAAATCCGTCCCTTTTGAAGGTACTTTCAGTATTTGCTTAGTACGTACGCCAGTGAAATGCAAGTGTTAGTTATTTTAGGTGTACATACATAAACAACGTCAGATGAAAAGCTTATCAAGCAATAGTTATTCAGAAGGAGACATAGGCGAGGAACACCTCAATAGGTCTGCTGTGTGGCTCCTATTGGTTAGTGGGTTTGAACGATATCGCATATATCTGCACGAGTTTTATTTGGATCTCAGCTAGTTTTGATTTTGTTTTTTGGAATTGGACTTATTTGAGAGATCTGACTTTAATTGTCAGTTGGAAATCGATTTCATAGGGCTTCAGGAAATTGAATGCTGTGAGTAATGTTCCCAATTATAGGTTAATACTTTTATCTATTAAAATCAAATAAAGTCAAATGAGTCACTCGAAACTATAGCTATTGTCCTCTTCGACTTCAAAATCTACAACTATCCGCGACTACGATAATTCAATAAAAGAAATGACGTACATAGATAATAACACAAGTGATCTGTACGAGCAGAATAGACGAACGTCGGCTCTACCAAAAGAAAAAAAAGATAACGAGAAGCCCGCGATCGAAAATATTGAGGGACTTTAACTGACTTGGAGTGCGCTAGAGGCAGGACCGGGCTAACTGGAGAGGCTTATTGGTTGAGTCCAGGTTCACCACAAACTAATTACGTAAGTAAGTAATTGTACAAATAACTGAGCAAGTTTGGAAATACATAATATAGATCTCGTCCTCTCATCTCAATTGGATAGTTAGGTACAACACATAAGCGCTTGTAAGACACTTCGACCTAGTTTTACTTTACCACTACTCTGTTGATACTTAAGTGCCTTTGTATGACACTGCAAAATGATCAGCATCCCCTTACTTTTAACTACCCGCTATATGGCTAGGAGGAAATTTGGAATTTGTGGTTCAATTCATGAAAATTGAATGTAACCATGGTCCATGCTGGTCAGCAACCAGCACGCTAGTACTATTTAGCTAAGCCATTCAGCTAACATTATTGTCTTGATTGTCTTGATCGATGACGTGTTCCTTTGCCTAAGGGTTCCATTCTCTCAGTAACTCTATTTCTTCTCCACGAGATTTTCAGTTTATCGATGATAGCGCGCTACAACAATCTTATTCAAAGAACAGAATTTAGAGATCTTCAATAGATGAAAGGAAGAATAGATTTCATTACGAAAAAGTGTAACTCACCACATCTAACTAGGCGCGTTAAGCTATTTCTGTAGAAGGAAAGTGTGCTCCACATCGTATCGTCGAAAACATCCTTAAGTGTAAAACGTATAGTCGTTCGAGACTTACGTATGTAGATACTGTTCTCAATTTTGAAGTTTGGTCCTAAAGCATTGTCCATATCAACACAAATTTTGGCTCATTGACATTGAAGTGGAAAACTTTATGTACACTGGGGATAGCATGTAGGCTATTGGAATCGTGTCATGCAACATTAGTGATAATCAATTTTTATAGCACTTATAGCAGAAGATTTTCTATCATCTAAATAATTAGTATACATCACTTCGTAATCACCCAGACTCTCGTTACGGTTAACAAGATCGTAATCAAATTGTCAAGTATGTACATCCACTTGTGGGTCAAACTCGAATCAATCAAGTAGCCTGCCCTGCACTAAGTGCCCGATGAAAGGCAACTGGTTTCTGTTACACACTTTTCTTTCAATCAGTCTCGAGCCGTCCATTATTAACAATAAATTCATTATACCCTGTTCATACCTCATAAATACGAGTATGTGGACTAATTAACGCATAGCAATGCGTCGTCGCTTAAGACACTATTAAGGACGGAAGAGCCGCATTTGCCTCGCTACACTGAACTAATTAGAGCTGCACCTTACAAGACGTCTGCATGTTTTTGCGTTCCGATCGCAGCGCGCCAGCATCTGTGAAGTACAATTTACGACTTCATGCCTTTTTTGCCGAGCGAATGTGAGTGAGAAAATCAATCTCCCATGGGAAAATTGAAATTAGTTTACAAGCCGCACCAAGAAACACGTACCGCTTTTCTAAGAAGCCCGAGTGTTGATTTTCTCCTTTGTAGGTCAACACGATTGACTAAGTTATCTGAGTTTGACAGTTCACAAAGTCGGTGTCGCAAACTGAAGGCGTAGCTAATCGGTCGTAAGTATCACAACTTACGAGTATAGTGCACATTTCTGCACGGGTAATCGTTATGCATCGGATGTAGCAAAGTTAATTAATTAACTTAAAGTTGAGCTTATCAGTGAATGCAATTTCATTCCGGTTTTTTTTTTTTTGCTTTTGCGTGCTGGTCTTCAAGTGCGAACTATAAAAAGTCGTATTCGCCATTTGCGCGAAGTGATTAATCAGTGCTCGTTATGGATGGCTCTTATCGCATTATTGCTGAGTGTATGATTAAATGTTTATGTTTAGCAAATAAAATCAAAATGTCCGCTCAACTCAGGAACGACAACAACAACTATCATACACAGCTGATAGTAAAACTTTTGTTTCCAAGATCACAATATCTGAACAATGAAAAACAAATGCATTCACGTTGTTTACAAGACATTTACAGAAGTCTCTCTGAAAAGCATTCGTGACGATAATTAATTTATTGACTTATAATTATACATCGATGTGCAAAGTGTACAGTACAGAAAGAGGAGAAATGCAAAGCAGAATCTCGAGAGCTTTCTATGAGATTGCTATAGTTGTAAGGAAAAATGTTGTTCCGGTACCCATAATGAAATCACTTTGTATCAATACAAAGGGTATGGAGTTTTAAGGAACTGTTCCCATAATGAATTAGACTGCATTACAGAAACCTAGGGCGAAAAAATTGTCCATTCATAT
The DNA here is from genome assembly GCA_905220385.1 of Xylota sylvarum. Taxonomy (NCBI): domain Eukaryota; kingdom Metazoa; phylum Arthropoda; class Insecta; order Diptera; family Syrphidae; genus Xylota; species Xylota sylvarum. The sequence continues at coordinate 43,007,362 of LR999959.1, forward strand.
CGCTTTCTTTAAATCATTGGCCAATTTCTAATGGAGGACGTGAAGGATATGGTTTCTACAATATCTCCATATAAACTTGATTTCAAGAAAAAGTGTTGTTTAATGTTAGGGCTGTCCCATGCAACCCCGATGTTATTATAGACGTCGGTCATCTGCTGGTTTCTTGTTTAAATAGGCTATTAAAAACACTCTTCAATATTTTTCAACGATTGTTGTTTTATTGAAAAGCAATTATACGATAAATTATAGAAAATTATTTCATTCAAGTGACTACCTCGACTGGCTTGGCAGTAGACCATCCTGTCAAGCCAATTTTTCAATACATTTTCGATTGTGTCGGCGTTTATTTCACGAATAGCTTGACCAAAATTGTTCTTGAGTGTCTGAATCGATTCTGGATTGTTCGCATAGCATCGATCTTAAAAATGCATCCCAAAAAAAAATCACAGCTCCGTGCCGGTCAAGCAACATTACCAAAACGACTGATATTCCAATTTAATTGTATGTAATAAACGGCGACGATGACCAAAATTCCGCTGTAAGGCAGAATTAACCATTCAATCTGGACGATGATAACCAATATTTCCGTTCACCCGACCTGGATGAAGTTAAGGTAGCGATATCTAAGCTGAAATCCAATAAAGCTGCTGGAGCTTATGGCCTAGCTGCCGAGCTATTCAAAGCAGCGGGGAATGACTTGGTAAGGAGCATGCACCAACTCATTTGCAAAATATGGTCGGTCGAAAGCACGCCCGATGAATGGAACCTCAGCATTATTTGCCCGATCCTTAAGAAAGGAGACCCACTAAACTGGTGGAAAGGGACCTCAACTAACTTGGTGTGCGAAAGTCTCAGGTCCGCCTCGGACTGAAGCGCCACCAAAGTAAGTAAGTAAGTAAGTAAGATTTGTACATATATTTCTATCAGATAAAACTTTATTAATTATTCATTAAGGTAACAAAATGATTTAGATAAGAATAATAATAAATTATCTATCTATTTCAGCTGTCACAAAAGACTGCACATGCTACGAGGCAGATACGTCGTGTGACATCGGCTACGCTCAATGATAATTGACCTTAAGTCGATCAGCTGTGATCAAGGCAACATTCCAAAACATCAGTATAATATGTGCACACGCCACTACCAATGAAGAAGGAGGAGTTTTCTGACCTTCTGGATGGAACTACGGAGCCTCTCCGGAGTATGATGTCAAAATCATACTCGGGAACTTCAATGCCAAAATCGATAAGGAAAACTTCTTCTGCGGATTAGTCGGAAAGACCACGGTTTCCGAATAATCGGTTTTGCAATAGCTCGAAAAATGGTGATAAGTAGCACTAAGTTTCCAAGACTACGAATCCACACAGCAACCTCGCGCTCTCCAGATGGTTGAACCGTCTACCAAATCGACCACGTTTTAATAGATGCGAGGCACGCATCCAATATTTTGCCATTTTCTTGTTGCAGCCAAATTTAGAGCTCGACTATGCAACAAGAAGTTGCAAACCGCTCAGAAAAAGAAATTCATCGTTGGAAGCGTTAGCACGACTGGAGTAGCCAGAGCCTGCATAGAGTACCTAGAGAGACTCTCGGGTGTTTTTTGTTAGGAAAGTCAAGCAACTGGCAGCTGGCTTCAAGCCAGGAACGCAAGCTCTTTGAAACAGAGAAGAAAACCTAGTCACTGAAGCACAGAGAATAGTAGATGTATTTAAGCAGCATTTCCAGCAGCTACCTGATGCTCAGGTAGAGAGAGTGATAAGGCAAGAAGAGAACCCACATGCAATCAATGAAGAATCCATCCCCCCATTCAGTTTTGAAGATGTTGGCTCAGCTATCGAAAAGATGAAGAACAACAAGGTGCCGACTCTGATGGTCTACCCGCAGAGATTTTCAAACATGGCGGTAATGCTTTGGTAGGGTGCATGCAAAAAATCATCAGCGAAGTATGGGTGGATAGCCATGCCCGATGACTGGACTGTTCTGTATGTCCCATCTTTATTCGGGATCCCGGCTAAACTGATCCAGCTGTACCGCGTGACGCTGGAGATTAAAATTCAAATACAATTTTTAAATAGGTACATTGATTTCTACTTGTAGTTCATTTTCTTCTTCCAAAACGCCAAAATTCGGGAATTCTTTTTGACTATTTTTGTTTCATTTGTAACATTAAACAATAACGATGGTACTTTAATTTTTAATGAAAGTTTTGTTCTACAAATTATTTTCTATTCTCAATAAAATGTACTGGCGCAAACGGAATAAAGACATTTAATCAGGAAATTCCTAAAGTGAGAAGTATGCTTCCCATTGCCTACGAAAGGGTTAAACTAGCACTCTTATATAAGTCATAAAATGTTAGTTTGCTATGCTAACTTGTATTTAGAGAATCTGTTCTTGTGTAGTCGAGATCATTGTGTTTACCTAGTGCAGCTCAATGGTACAACACCTGCTGAAGTCCTTGGATGGAATCAGCAGCCTATTAATGTACCTACCTATTGCATAGTATCCAGTGATAACATTTATTAGTTTAGAGAGAGTTCCTGCATTATGCTTCAAAAGTCCAAAACACAACTTATTTAATACTACCCAAAATACATACATAAGTGCTAGTGCATTAGTTTAACTAATGTCTTCAGTGGTTTGCAGTATTCATAACATGGGGGTTTCATGTTCATAGACCAAAACTTAAACCTAAACCTAACTTGGTGACTTTACAGCTAACTTTATGGTGTATATTTCAAACAATTCTTTGTGTTACCGTCCTTAAATCAAAATTTCTATACCCTATAACCGAGGATATAATCAAATAGCAATAGTCTGAAGGGTGCTCACTAATGCCCACCAACCAAGTACATGCAACTAGAACCATTGAAACATGAGCCATAAGTCTATTTTTATTACAAATACATTCAGTTGAAAACTATTCTCAAACATCCTAGCCTTCTTTCAAGTCAACCACAATTGATTGGAAATTTTAAAACCCGACACAATGTTTCCTTTCATTTACATTCAAAACACAACGTGCCTGTGCGTTGTTTCAACCGACAATTTCTGACACATTACCGATACAAATCAGGCCGACTCGATCAGAAGAGTCAAATGAAACTTTTAAGATTTTCAACGCGACGTGACCTCCTCCTCTCATTACGATGCAGTAATAGGCCCTTAATGCCATGTACTTGCCGGCCAAATGCGTTCCCACAAACTCCCAGAGCGCGACATTCTTGGCCGTATCTTTCGGCGACTCATTAACATGTTTTCTGTTCCAGCGGACACGGTTTACATATTTTATCCAGCAACTCCGATAAATACACAAAAAACAAAGTGAATTGAAATACATGCGCGCGCCCACCACCAAGTTTATCTTCGAGCCTCTTTCTAAATTCGAATTTCAAATGCACAGCCTAGACAGACTGACCACCGAACACGGAAGGTGGATAATGCCAGCTGAGCGTATTGGAGCATCCGTGGCCAGCTCCGAGGCAGAACTTTCGATACCCCTAGCACGAACATAATTGAGGCATAAAGCAGGTGGAAAATTACATTTATACGCTCCCATTTAGGAGTCCCATTACGGTTATTGTTATTGTATTTTGGATCGTCCCGTCCACCGTGGCGGCTGTAAATCTCCGGATCGTTATATCGCTATATTAAGAGACCGTTTCGTTGTTATGACGTCGGCGAAAGGCGTACCTGGAAAAGAAATGAAATATGGAGATGAATTAACAAGATATCCACGAGTAAGTGGTGGTTGTAATGGCGATCCAGGAGGCCAGGGAAGGGTGCTTGCCCCCCGTGATGCCATGCATTAAAATGCTAATTAACGAGATATGGGTACAGAGAAACAAAAACAGAAACGCTACTTTTTCGTGTCGGAAAAGTGTCGACTAATACCGAGAATTTTATTCCAATTAAGCGGCCTTTATAGATCTTTGTTTCGTCCGTTGTAGGCCGGTGGCATTTCATCGTAACTGTTGGGATCATTAAATTAGTCATAACTCGAATGAGGTGATGATAAGTAAACACGACTGTGTACCTACATACATACATACTTTTATAACCGTATTTCTATTGAAAAATAATTAATTTAACTGCTGAATGACTTATTTTATGTGAGGTGGGAGTTGTGTGTGTGCGGTACAGGGAGAAAGGGTTAAGGATATTCGATTCTGAGGATTGTTTTTAGAGTTTTGTTAGGAACGTTGTACTCTAATTATTATGGGAGTAAGATTGTAAACAAGCAGTGCATGACTCAAATTCCACAGCTTAACGACGTACATATGTATGTAACTGCAAATGAGTAACCTGTACGTACGGTTGTGCAGTATACAATTGAAGGCGGATAAGTTAAGAACTATCAGAAATGTATTCTTATAGCATACCTACATTGAAGAGCAGTAGAGCGTAGATGTAAGAGTTTTTACGAGGAATTGTTTCAGTCTTAAGGTAAACACGCAATATTGCCTGCGTGGTATCTTAGTCTATTCGAGTGAAAAATTATTTGCAAATGTACACAGGAGTATTTACAATATAATTTGATAACAAAGTTATGAATTCTTTTTTTTTCTGTAAGGAAAATCCAACCATAAAAGGGTACAACAATCTCAATAAACAAACAAACTCTGATTGACTCTGTGCCAACTTTCAACAGGGCAAGGAAAACATACATAGAGTACTTTGTCATTGCCCTATAACATCGATGTTAAGAGTAAAGATACTGTAGTCGGTACCAGATCTAATACAAATTAGAAGGAAGAGAAGTACAAATGAAGTCTTCCTACCATTTATGAGCTCAAAATCCATTTCTTTCATCCCAACATACAACATATATTAGAAAACTAGTCAGCACAGTTCCTCACACAAAACGAGAGGACACAACAGACCTAATGGAGGTCTAAGTGAAGAGCGACATATCACTGCGAAGGCTTTAGGTCTATTAGTCTAACATCTTTCTTGTTGAAAACCTTCGAAACACTATTGAACATCTACATTCGTAGAAGACTTGACCGCAATGTTATCTCCACAGCGCAGCATGCGTATATTAAAGGCAAAAGTGTGGAAACTGCATTACACGAGGTCGTCAGCACAATAGAATAGGTCGTTAAAGGACAAAGAATACACACTTGCTGCATTTTAAAGAGATTGAAAGAGCCTTTAACAATGTCAAAACATGCGCAGTGAGAAGAGCGCTTGAATATTTCAACGTTGATCAAACACTCACCATTATGATCGTCAGTCTGCTGAACAAAAGGAATATTAAGACTACAGCAGTGGCTTCCAAGGCAGCCAGTATGGTATCAGTGATGGTAATACCACTGGATGATATAATTATTTTTATTAACTGTCAGGCGGTCATTCAATAAAGCAATGTTTGCTACAGACATCAAGTCCAAGCTAGTCCGATGCGGTCACGAAGAACATAAGGTTCTTGGCTCACAGCACAATATAGATCTCTGCTGGGTCCTTGGTCACAAGGATATAACCGGGAATGAGATAGCTCACGAACTTGCAAAAAAAGGGTTTGCAATGGATCAAAATCAAGCACTTTGATGGATCAAACCTCAACTCTCCAACATCTGGGAGCGTATCGAACGATCCTAATAACAACCAACAGTAGGTGGTGGAAATCACTTACCACATGTGATATATCAAGGAAGCTCTGGCCACAATACGACAAAGGCACAACCAACAAACTCCTACAAAACGAGAGGAAAACACTGTCAATGTTGGTTGGTTCACTCACTGGCCATAATCTTCTAAAGAACCACACAATAAAACATAAACTCAACTATAACAACATATTCAGAGGATGCAGTGAACACTAGGATTGAGCATAGAACACAAGGAATATATTGCTTCCAGGACTTACAAGAACTATCCGATGTCTGACTTCAAAATCTTTCCAGGTTTCTAAGGACATCACAATGGCTGGAGACCCTATTCATTGGGCATCACAATGGATTCACAAGGGCCTAATTATCCCCTTCTTCAACCCACTCACCTATCTTACTTACTTACTTAGGTGGCGCTACAGTTCGGGGTGAACCTGGGCCTCAACTAACAAGCCTCTCCAGTTAGCTCGGTCCTTAGCTAACTGCCTCCAGTTGCGCACTCCAAGCTTGTTCAGGTCCCCTTCAACTTCTGCGAGCCACCTAAGGCGAGGTCTTCCTCTGCTGCGTTTTCCCTCCGGGTGTGATTCGAAGACTCTTCGGGCCGGAGCACTGGTGTCCATTCGCTCTACATGTCCTAGCCACCTCAAACGACTAATGCGCAGTTTTTTGACTAGGTCGATGTCACTGTACAGCTCGTATAGTTCGTCGTTGAATCTTCTCCTCCAAAGCCCGTCAACGCAAAAGGGACCGAATATTTTACGAAGAATTTTTCTCTCGAAACGACCAAGGATATCTTCATCCGCTTTTGATAAAGTCCAAGCTTCAGCGCCATAAAGCAGGACTGGGATGATCAAGGTCTTATATAGAGTCTCCTTAGTTGTTCGGGATAGGGCCTTACTACTCAATTGCCCTCTCAGCCCAAAGAAACAGCGATTGGCAAGAGTTATTCTTCGTTTTATTTCTGCCGAGGTGTTGTTGTCAGAATTGATAGCAGAGCCGAGGTAGACAAAGTCCCTTACTACCTCAAAGTTATAGCTGTCGATTGTGACGTTCTGTCCAATTCGTCGATGTTGCGTATCTCTTCTGGTTGACAGCATATACTTGATTTTGCCCTCGTTTACCGCTAAACCCATTTTTGGCAATACTAGCGAACGCACCGGTGACAGCCCGCTGTGTTCTTCCAATAATGTCGATGTCATCGGCGTACGCTAGTAGTTGCACAGACTTTTGAAAGATTGTGCCTCCGGTGTTGGCTTGTGAGTGTCGCACAATTCTTTCAAGAACGATGTTAAAAAAATCATATGACAGCGCGTTACCTTGTATAAATCCTTTTTTGACATCAAAGGTCTCGGTGAGATCATTACCGACCTTGATGGAGCAGCGAGAATTCTCCAACGTCATCCTGCACAGGCGAACGAGAAACTAGACATGGCTCTGTATAGCTCGTCTCTATAGATGCTGTCATATGCGGCCTTAAAATCGATGAAAAGATGGTGGGTATCGATTTGGACGTCTTGAGTTTTTTCCAGGATCTGCCGAAGCGTAAAGATTTGATCTATTGTGGACTTTCCTGGTCTGAAACCACACTGATAGGGCCCAATCAGGTTGTTGACGAAGGGTTTCAGACGTTCATACAGTATGGCGGATAGGATCTTGTACGCGATGTTGAGGAGACTGATACTTCTATAATTGGCGCAATTGAGGGGATCTCCTTTCTTGTGAATCGGGCAAACGGTGCTGAGATTCCATTCATCAGGCATACACTCATCTGACCAAATTTTAGAAATGAGTTGATGTATGCTCTCTACCAGGTCATTTCCAGCTGCCTTGAACAACTCGGCTGGTAAGCCGTCAGGTCAAGCAGCCTTGTTGGATTTAAGTTTGGATATTGCTATCCTCACTTCGTTTTGGTCAGGTGGACGGAAGTTTTGGCTATCATCGTCTATGTTGAATGGTTCATTCTGCCTGACAGCGGAATGTTGGTTTTCGTCCATGCCATACCATGGGTTTCTTTGTGGTGGTCGAGCGAAACCCAGTACATCAGTTGCGGCACTTCTGATGGCATGTTGGCAGTGTTGCCATTGGTCCTCGGCATTTGATGCTGGCGGCATAGGAGTTGCAGCTTTTCAACGTTATATCTTCTCACAGTATTTCTTCTTTGTTGTGACGTTAGGGATATCCGCATTCGTACCGTGGCTGCAACAAGGTAATGATCCGCGTAGATGTTGGCTGCTCGGAAGGTTCAGACATCGAGAATACTGGAGGCATACCTTACGTCGATCGCAATGTGATCAATTTGGTTGACCGTTTGATGATCAGGAGACCGCCATGTCCCCTTGTGGATATTGAGATGAGGAAACCGTGTGCTTGCTATGGTGACGTTTCGCCCCGCAGCGAAGTCAATAAGCCTAAGTCCGTTTCCGGACGTGGTGTCGTGGAGGCTGTGCTTACCAATCGTTCTACCAAAGATGTCCTCCTTTCCTATCTTGGCGTTAAAATCGCCTAGAACGATTTTAACGTCATATTTAGGGCATTGCTCGTAGGTTTTGTCGAGGAGCTCGTAGAAACATTCTTTGGTGGCGTCGTCCTTGTCTTCGGTGGGAGCGTGAGCGCATATAAGGCTTATGTTGGCGAATTTAGCCTTGATGCGGATTGTCATAAGTCGTTCGCTCACGTGTCGAAAGCTTAAGACTTCTTGCCTAAGTCTGCCGCTTATGACAAATCCACATCTTTGATGGGAGTGTATGTCACAGTTGACTTGTTTTCTAATTAAAAAAATATTAGCACAATTGGCTTGTGGACATGGAGTTGATGGGCCGAAAATGTTCTATTTTCAAGGATTATTCTTTTGTCTTATTCAAAACCTCTTCTTAGTTAGAGTTACCAGCTGGATTAGACTATAATTGGCTTAAGCGATAAGTGGCTAAAACTTTAGATTTACACTCCGTGGTGTATATCATATTCTGGTACCTAGTGATGAATATTGACAGACATTTTGTAAACTGCACGATTCATCTTTCTGGTATTTATTGGATAACATATGAAGTTGTCTTTATCTCTACTATACATTTGAGCGTTCCTCTCTTAACGAGCGTTCTAACGGCCGACATTTTAATTGGCATTCTAGCTAACCAACATATGTCCTCACGTCTGACCCAGCAATCATGATGGTTCAACATTTTACTATTCTTCGTTATAGAGGAGCGAATGGTTCAGTACCCATAAAATGTACTAATGCAGCAGTGGCGTTTGCTAATCCCCGAATCGCATATTTAATATAATTCTTAAATGAAAACTTCGTATCTAGCAACACACCTAAATATTTTATGTGGGGTTTTGAAGCAATTGAATATCCGACGACTGTGATTGGCCATTTCTAAGAAGGAGTATGTCGCTAAACATGATATATCACAGCAGCGAACCAAGAACAGAGCCTGTGGTACATCGCATACTTTAGGGTCATTGTCACTATGATCCCAATAAGATACGCGGGAAATCTTCAAACTTTTTACATAACTGAAGTAATTCATCTGCAGTTACGGTGGTTCGGAATCAGCCTTTCCACAATGATTTGTAAACACTCTGGGCAAGTGAATATCGTGGACTGCTAGCTCTTGTTCTAAACCGCGTTTAACTTCTTCGTACTTCATGGCATTAGATGCGAAGTCGTGCTATTTTCTCATTCTACTATCACCCACATGATGGTCTGTAGCACATCTCCTTACCATAAAAGCATTGCAAGCCCGAGTCACCTCATATATGTACATATGGATTGTATGGCTTTAGTACCCGTAGTTCCTGTCAATACTGCAAGCTACTATTTCCACTTGTTGGGAGAACGTGGGAAGCCAAGAGTTTTCCGGATAAGTGGAACAAGGGAATGATCGTCAAGCTCCATAAAAAAGGCGACCTAATGCAGTACTAAAACTGGAGAGGTATCTGCGTGCTGCCTGCTGTGGCTAAAGTAATAGCTAGAATTATCCTGGAGCGAATCAAAAAACACCTCGAAGACACGCTCGACGCTGAACAAGCAGGTTTCCGCTCTGGATCCTCCTGTATCGACCACATCAACACCCTGCGGATTATCATCGAGCAATGCGTTGAATATCGATCACCACTCCACCTGCCGTTCATCGATTTCGAAAAGGCGTTTGATAGTATCAATCGGGAATGTATTTGGCTTGCCTTGCGCAGGAGAGCCATTCCTGATAAATTAATAGCTATTATCAAGGCTGCATACGATGGATCCACATGTTTTGCACAGAGGAAGGCTGTCTGAGGAATTCGAAGTCCAAAGTGGGGTTCGGCAAGGCTGCATTCTTTCACCAGTTTCTATTGTTTCTATTGGTGATAAGCGATGTGCTAAATGCGGCATTATCGACGGGAAATGGAGGAATTTGATGGTCTCTTACATCCGAACTCAAACACATCGACTACGCCGACGATGTATGCCTACTGTCTCACAGAATAATGGACCTTCACCAAATGACAGCAAATGTGGAGAGGAAAGCAAACATCGTTGGGCTGAAAATGAACTCGGCAAAAACCAAAATGATCAGCCTAGGACCGAACTCATCAACTCTTATATGCATTGCTGGACAAAGTTGAAGGAGTAGAGAGTTTCCAATACCTTGGGAGTATTGTCTCAACTGATGGCGGAACTGAACTGGATATAGCCAGCCGAATAGGGAAAGCAAAATCTGCGTTTGGGATGCTATCCACAATTTGGCGTAGTAATGCAATTAGCTTAAACACCAAGCTACGACTGTTCCGTTCCAACGTTGAATCCGTGCTGCTATATGGATGTGGTACCTGGAGAGTGACCGCTACTATCACGAGGACGCTGCAAACGATTGTCTGGCCAAACCGTATCTCTAACGAACAGCTTTATCAGAGAACGGGTCTTGAACCTATAGGCACAACCATACAACGACGAAAGTGGCAGTGGATTGGTCACACACTCCAAAAAGGTGACAGGTCCGTGGCTAACCACGCGATGCAATGGAACCCGCTTACTCAGGATGGCAGAATACGCGGCGGTCACAGAAGTACATGGCTCAGAACAGTCGAGAAGGAAGCACGGCAATTGGGAAAGAGTTGGGGAGAGCTGAGGCACATTGCCAGAAACCGCACATGATGGCGCGTAGGCGTTGTAGAGGCCCTAGGATCCACAAGGGGGTACAGGACATAAGTTACTTACTTACTTAGGTGGCGCTACAGTTCGGGGTAAACCTGGGCCTCAACTAACAAGCCTCTCCAGTTAGCTCGGTCCTTAGCTAACTGCCTCCAGTTGCGCACTCCAAGCTTGTTCAGGTCCCCTTCAACTTGTGCGCGCCACCTAAGGCGAGGTCTTCCTCTGCTGCGTTGTCCCTCAGGGTGTGATTGGAAGACTCTTCGGGCCGGAGCACTGGTGTCCATTCGCTCTACATGTCCTAGCCATCTCAAACGACTAATGCGCAGTTTTTTGACTAGGTCGATGTCGCTGTACAGCTCTTATAGTTCGTCGTTGAATCTTCGTTCTGTCCAATTCGTCGATGTTGCGTATCCTTTCTGGTTGACAGCATATACTTGGTTTTGCCGCTAAACCCATTTTGGCAGCTTCCGTTGCAATACTAGCGAACGCACCGGTGACAGCCCGCTGTGTTCTTCCAATAATGTCGATATCGTCGGCGTATGCTAGTAGTTGCACAGACTTTTGAAAGATTGTGCCTCCGGTGTTGGCTTGTGAGTTTCGCACAATTCTTTCAAGAACGATGTTAAAAAAATCATATGACAGCGCGTTACCTTGTATAAATCCTTTTTTGACATCAAAGGTCTCGGTGAGATCATTACCGACCTTGATGGAGCAGCGAGAGTTCTCCAACGTCGTTCGCCTGTGCAGGATAGGCGAACGAGTTTGGCAGGGATGCCAAAACTAGACTTGGCTCTGTATAGCTCGTCTGTATAGATGGTGTCATATGCGGCCTTAAAATCGATGAAAAGATGGTGGGTATCAGGACATAAGTAAAGTAAGTAATTCGGCAAAGGTTCTGGCTGTCTCTTGCGATTGCAGCTTTTAAACTCTATATCTTCTCACAGTATTTATTCCTTGTAGTGGCGTTTGCGATATCCGCATTCGTACCTTGGCTGCAACATGGTAGTGATCCAAGTCAATGTTGTCTGATCGGAAGGTTCAGACTTTCAGTATACTAGAGGCATGTCTTACGTCGATCACAATATGATCAATTTGGTTGACCGTTTGATGATCAGAAGACTGCCATATCCCTTTGTGTCCGTTCCCGCAGCGAAGTCAATAAGCCTAAGTCAGTCCATTTTCGGACATGGTGTCGTGAAGGCTATGCTTGCCAACCGGCCCACCAAAGTTGTCCTTTTTTCCTATCTTGTCGTTAAATTCACCCAATACGATTTTAACGTCATATTTAAGACATTGCTCATATGTTTTGCCAAGAAGCTCGTAGAAACATTCTTTGGTGGCGTCGTCCTTATCTTCTGTGGGGTCATGGACGCATATAAGGCTTATGTTGGCGAATTTAGCCTTCATGCGAATTTTCATAAGACGCTTATTCACATGTCGAAAGCTCAAGATTTCTTGCCTAAGTCTGCCGCATATGATTAATCCGCAGATGATTAATCCGCATCCGAATAAGCGCTGTTTCTACTTTCTACAGCAATCATCGTAATAGATGATAACAGCCCAAATTACATGATTTACCTGGAGACAGGAATGGCTCCCCTCTTTCTGGAAACACCGAAACTGCACTTCGATTACGTCATAAAAGTTATGAGGATGGAGGAACGAAGATTGTCAAGAATAATTCTCTCCTACATACTTTCAACAAGAGGCAACTGTGTACAAGAATGGGACATCTTGGCGCGTAATTGTGGGCTAAACGTAAGTTTTGTGTCAACGAACATCCTATACCTCTGAAGAATAAATTTTACAGAATACTGGAAAAAACAGGTAATCTTCTCTATGATTCGTACATCAATGAAGCACAGTCATCACAATACCGATCGTACTACAGTAAACTCAATCACAACCTGCAGGAAAAAACATATTATATGAAAAAACATAATACCAACTCAACTGAAATAATAAGCATGATATTTAAAATTAGAGGAGAACTAATAAACCTAAATTTCATACCACACCGGCCTGATCTTCCAATTGAATGTAGTCTCTGCAATCTCAGAGAAAGAGAAGACATCTTTCATTTTATAGCAAAATGCCCTATTCTGATGTTCTTTGTCCATTCTAAATGGAGACGGTGGCTGGGACGCACTGTACAAATATACAACGAATGCATTACGCTACAGAAAACGCATCTTTGAAGGAGACTTTTAAAATATTCAATTATCTTCTTTTATTGTTTAAGTAATTTATATAGTTCTTTCATGTATACGAGTAAATGTCAATCTGGTAGACGGCCATAGGCCAAACCAATAAGACTTTTGAAAATATTTGTATGATAGATGTTTCTGATAATGAAATAAAAGTAAGTAAAATTTAATTCAAATTCAAATTCTTAATAGATGTTACAGTTTACCATCCTCTTATTACCCTGGCCATCCCATCGCACTTCCTGGATGGGGTGATTTCTGCTTTATTGCAGCCTAGCGCCTCTGCTAATTCTTTGGCTGCACGCCGTCTGTTAAGGGTTCGAACATTCCACCTTGCAGATCCGAAGGTGGTTGTATGTGTTTCGGTTTCTAGGGTACTCAACAGTAAAATCATCCTTATCCAAGGCTTGAATGGTTTTCGTAACTACTCTTTTTGTCTGTGGTCGGGAAGTTACCCGTATGCAGAACCCCCAACCTGGAGGACCAGTTCCCTTTAATACCATAATGGATCCAGTTTCAGCGCTCAGGTGGCAGAACACATCCAGCCCACCAATCACTTCAACCGATGCCTGAACTTTGCATTGTGCTTCTTAGAAAAATTCATAATTTGTATATCCCATCCAATCCAGTTAAAAACCACACATTCGATAATTTGGGCTTTACTTAAGGTCAGAACATCAGCCTTCAATGAGTTTAACGTTCTCGTTCATACATATGTAAATTGGTACATTTTAATTTCGACCTTTTTACAAATGATTTTAACAGTTTCTATAATAAGAACAATAATGTGCTTTCAGTTTATTTTTAATTCATCGATTGTGAACAAAAGGACTCCATTAATCACGAAATATCCATAACAGTTCTTCTTCATGTGAGCATTGGGCATAGGTACATTATGTCGGCTTTCTTCCTCAACAATCACAGAATTCATAAAGGAAACACATCACATTAATAGAAATTATATATTCGTACTTTTCACATAATTTACATGCGGGGCTCTTAAGCAGCGCGTTTCAACATCACGTTCCTACTTCAGAAGTAGTAACACGACAACATTTGGCCATGTACGCCCTGTGTCGGCCCCTTAATTAGGCATTGTAATGACGTGATGACGGTTCTACCTTCTTTACCCTCCTTCTGCCGCTTTTGTGTACGGTTTCGTTCTTTTTTTTTCATCACATCAATTTCATTTTTAGATTTCTATCTTTTTGAATTGTTTGGATATCATTTTCCGATTCATGCCCATTCAATTTGCTGCCATTCACGGAGTCCCACACACGATTACTCCCTCGGCTGGTGCTAATGCGTAGGGTCCTCCTCTCTTCGAAAATGAGCACTTGGTATCTCACGTGAAAGTTGTTACCGTTGAGTAATGACAGGCGGATAGAAAACATAATTAATAATTTTCTAGGGGGCAACAGTAGGTACTAGTAGTGCAGGACTGATAGACCGATTAGCGGCGGCGGCGGCTACGGCAGTGGCGGAGGTGCATGACCGCGTCTCTGTCTGTTGAAGGTAGTTCAGTCAGACCACCGAACGAAGTGGAATCTCCTCGAATGGCTGATAGCCGCGTTAAGGGTTAATGAAGTTAATTATTATATACCGTCCGACCTCTCGGATTGCGATGGCTTCCAAATGAACGTGTTATCGATGGATCGCTGCTTTGGCTTGCTGCGTCGTCGCTGCAGCAGAAGTCGCACTCGGTAGCCGTAATTTATTTCATTCCCTAGCATACAAATTGCTTGTCTGGTTGAGTAGCTGATAGGAATCCTGTATGGTTTAGAACAACGAATGCCTAAATCAAACGGACTGCGCTCCTGTCTGTTGTCATACATCTGCTGCCGAAAGGGTCACTTTTGGCTTATCAGCAATTGGTCAGCATTAATGTTAATGAGTTTGCTTTAATTGCACATCAGTCTTGGCAAATTGTATTGTATGTGCACATGTATTGCGGCATGTACGAAACGATGAAGTGAATAAAAATAGAAAAAATTTAAATTAATGACTTAGACTTTGTTTAAGTCCTCATCATTTAGGTGAGTAATTCATGAACATTTTAGGGGAAATCATCTTGACGAACCGCAACGATGCACAGGGCTATCTGGAAGGAAGTACAGACAGTCTCTGAACACGTAAGGCATCTGACCAACCTCTTGAGTAAAGATTAACATTTCAATACAAGATATGATTCCCCAAACGCGAAGAATAGAAGCACGGCTCTGCCGTTCCCATCGAGAATGGAATAGAAGTATACACGGGTGAATCACACATCCATGAAGAATGCCACCTCTCAATTAGACAGTCCATCTTTAACAATTCGTGGCTGTCTTTGAGTCAGAGATTTTTGCTATACTGAAGAGCGCTTAACTATTAGTGAGTAGCGGACCCCAAGTCAATTTCATTAACTTCTGCTCGGACAGCCAGGCAGCCCTGAAGGCTCTTGCAAATCCAAGTACCAAATCGAAATTGGTGAAAGAATATAAGGAAAAACTTAATATCTAGGGAACCTCCTGTCAGGTCAACCTGATTTGGGTATCAAATCACTGAAATACATATATGTATCAGGTAACGAAGCTGGGGATGAACTGGCGAGGAAGAGGACGAGAAACATGGAAACCCCTACGGTTAAAGCCCGTATGATACTATATTTTTTCCGCATTTTTATTGCTCTGAAAATGAAGTTCTCTAACTAACGCAAAGTTATCTACTGAAAGTCCCATTTGGTGTAAGTGTATACGCACTAGCCTTATAAATGGGAAAATGTAAAAAAAAAATGCATTAAAAATGTATCTCAAACTACATTTTTTAGCCACTGGCAGCTTTTTTTTGACATTTCTGCATTAAAATTATACATTGCCATTTGCGCCTGTTTTGCTGTCTAGCTTTATTTGAAAATAAATTATGACTCAGTTGATTTGTGTATGTTGCTTTACAAAATGATTGCTTTCCTTTTCTTAAAAAAACGTGTTTTCTCTTTAATGCAAAGCTGAAAACTAATGTATTAAAAATGCGGAAAAAATGTAGTGTCATACGGGCTTTAGTAGCCTTATAAGTTGTGTAAAATCGCATACAGCAGCACGTTCCAAAAACGCCACGAAAACATATGAAAAGGACTGCATACCTGTCATAGCCATGACTGACCGTCCTTGCCACCGTCAGACAAAGAGGGCGAAGACAATTGAGACGGATGGTAGGTCTATAACACGCATACTGAATGGGACTGGTGAAATCCAGTACTTGCCCGGTATGCGAGGAAGAGGAAGAAAGCCTAGAGCACTTTCTCTGCGAGAGCCCAGTAAAAGACTGATTTACCTTAGACGTTACAGTTTCGGAAAAATCTTGGAGTTCGTCAGGAATACAAGTTTCTCGAAACAGTGAAACAGGCAGCCTACGTGATGTGGATATCCTCACAATTCCAAATCAACCAACCATGTTTGGATGGGGCTATCATTTATTTTTGCAAATAAGTCCGAACCTAAGAAATCTACTTACATATGTATGTAGGTTCTAAGTAAACTGACAACAATCCAGCGTTAATATACTCTTAACTTGTTGCTGCTGCGGACGATTGTTCTCCTGAATATTTTCTCGGAGTTTCGTCACACTTAGTCACTGTAACGATCACTGTCTGATGGCAAGTTTCTGGTTTTTATATTGAGATTTAGTTAGGCACTTATTGTGCCTTAGGAATATTAGAGCGCCAATTCGTCAAGTCTTACTTCGTTCCTCTCGAAATGCATAACACTGAAATAAAAGGATTAGTTTACCTCAACTTACATATGTATGTAAATGTTTACAATGTGAGCGTCCACAGAACAGATGAGATTAGGTAAGATGGTTATTCTTTGTAATTACTGGGATTTGCGATTTCGCCTAACAAAGGACCTAATTTTTATGCACAGTGCTGAGTTTACAGGTAAGGATGGCTCTATATCTATCTACGAAGTTCTACTTCCAGTGAAACTTTGCTCATAACCGTATCTGTTCTGCCGATGGGTGTGAGATTATCTCTCAGTATGCCATAGAAAAAGTTATATACATAAAATGAAATACTTAAACATTTTCAAATTTGAAATATTTGACATCAGTGGAAAACTACTAAAAGCACTGGAATTAACAACAAGGAAATCGAAGCTAGTCTTGAAGACAGTTAAAATAATTTCAAAACTAATGAAGAACTTGCCAATATTTGATTGGATCTCTATTTACAGAAGCCACATGGGCATTGAAATGTCTGACTTACTAGTTTAAGTAGGTGGTGATACCACTCAATTAATTAAGAACATTTTCAAAGATCTTAGCAGGGAACAGATTCAAACAGATTCAAGATTTTATACTATCTGGACCTTGTTTTTGTAAGCGTGCGAAGTTTCTAAACTGACTTCATAGTTTAGACAAAAGGAAAGTAGTCTGATCGATTAGAATACATACTTCCGAACTTCAGATGAAGTCCATACATAATAAACAAATGGCAGATATTAAAACAGTGGGCACAAAAATTAAAAATATATACAGAACAGGAAGCTACTATTTTCTATTTAATTATATGTACTCGTACATTATAGTCATTTGTATCAAACCGCTTTCAATAAATGGCATTCAATTATGTATGTTCAAAATTTCATTCGAAAAGCCTCATTCTCGCCTTATGTACACACTACGAAAAGAATCAATTTTAACCTTCCTTGAGTGGTACTCATCATTCCAGTTGCACGTTTCAAACCCAATTACAATGGAACACGGGAGACACAGCAAAGCGATTGACCAACCTCAAAACACCTCGAACATCAGCTACCAGTCTCGAAAGATTGTGCTACTGAACTGAAACTCCTATCAAGCAACAGCGCAGAGGTAGCAGCCAGAAGTGCTCATTACATTAATGTAAGCAAAACATCCTTCCACTTTGAGTAAGACGTAGCATCCGCCAACAGCAGCATCAGTAACAGCAACCAACACCAACAGCAGCCAAGCAGCAGGGCAGGTGATCCCCGAAGTAGCTGATTACATTATTAATTTAATTTCTTGTTCAATCATTAATCATAACACATGCGAACGGGTTATTAACGCGCTGCTAACCAGGCCGCCACATTCAATACTCCAGCACGCTTATGTATGTATGCTGGTGCTGCAGGCCATCATCCACTCTCAGCATGGATAACGATGATACGAGAGTGCCCCATTGAGCTCGGCCAGAACCTAAAGCGGATTTTTCAAGAACTGCGTCCACCACTTAACACGTCCCAATTCGGTGCCTTCGAGTCTATGGATATTTTTCTTATGGGAACCCAAGTGCGCGATAAGTGCAGTGGAATGCGTCGAAGGAAGACTTGGAGAGGGCTCTAGTTTTCCTTACCATTGTCCAACAACATTTGCATAGAGTAATTGAGAATCAATGATGCTACCGAGAGAGAGATAAGTCAGGTAGACACAGACGATGAAGTTGTCATAATCTACATTCTGAGTTTGTTCGGGCTGGTTGCGGGAGATGTGATGATGGGTTACACTTTTGTCGTTCGAGTGGACCGGAGGAAGTCACTTCTGGGCTCTATGACTATTTTGATTTTTGATGGTTTGTTTGTTTTACCGCGCAGTGAATTCCCTGCCTACGAAATTTATTTCGAGAGGAACTCTTAATGACTTCTTTTATTCCAAATTTACATTGCGATGACACTAACACTGTTCTTATTATGGATGATACTAGCTGTAGTGGTTTCCTGCAGATTCGGAAAAGGATTGGTCAACATTGCAAGACATAAAATCAGATATTGATGTCATGGCATAAATTATTTCAAGAAAAATGCGATCTTCATTGGAAAATTCAATTGGATGACACATTTCTTGTAATGAATTATTGCCAGTAGAGACCAGGGATCAGGGTCAGGTTGGTTACGATATCCCGCTTTTTAAAACGTTGTTTTGTTAAAATCCCATTTTTAAAATCCCGCTTTTCATAATCCTGTTTTTTATAATCCTGTTTAATATAATCCCGATTTTTATAATCGCACTTTTGCAATTCCACAATTCGATTTGTGCATAAACAGGGAAATACGTATGGGGTGGCATGCTGCCCCCTGCGATCCCCCTGCTTGGAGTCACTGTTGGGTTTGGAATAGGTTCGAGCTTGAATATATCCAAAGTTTCTTTAAATCCATGCGAAATATGGACTACTCACTAACCACTTAAGTCACGGCGGCGCCCTAATGAAATCATTAAGAAACGGGCTTACCGGGATTATACGGGCTTTTAAAAAGGGGGATTATATTACATCGGGATTTTAAATAAGCATGATTTTAGAAGACAGTGTTTAAAAAAATAAAGTGCACGACTGGGTCGTACGTACTTGCACCTTAATGCTATAAGTTTACAATCTTGTACATAGCACTGAAATTCAAGTCTTGTTCTTCTTACACGTGAGGCCTAATAAAGTGGTCGAGTCAGTTTCCATTTTTGATAGAATTGATAACATTGAACTGATTCTATCTCTGATGCTATCTGGGAGATTTCACAAATTATTTTTTTGTAAAAACGCCCCCAAAAAGTGGGCGTGATCATATATGGTGTTCAAGTAAATTACAGACAACTTCAAGGCCTATCAATTATGTTTTAACAATTTTTTTCGATTTCTAGTAAAAATTTTGAAAAGTTGGCGTGGTAGTTTCAAAACTTGGTACGTCATATGTTTACATTTCTCATACTCACCTCAGATATTAATTTTAAACCCAATCGCTGAAGAAATAGCCGAAAAACAGTCAATTAATAAAATTACCGTTATACGCATTTTTCGCGCAAAACGTGTTGCCACCTAATAAAATGTGACCAAACTAACTCACATATGAAATTTTATCAAAATCGTTAGAGCCGTTTTCGAGAAAATTCATTTTTAGTGAAATCGGCTTTAAGTAAAGTACCCTTAATTTTGAGGTTAGAATGAAAATTCCAATTTCGCCTCTAGGGATTATCCCACAGACTCCAGATATGAAATTTGAAGCAAATCCGTCCAGCCTTTTATTCTGCAGTCGAATAGACAGACAGACCAACCGACAGACAGACAGACAGACAGATAGACAGACATCCAGACATCCAGACAGACAGACAGACGGAATTGGCGGACCTACTTTTTTGGACTTCTCCATCATAGTAATGTCAAGTTTAATTAAAATCTCGAGTTCAAATTTTTTCACGAAACCAATACTTGCCCTATAGGTATAGGTGCAAGTAAAAACAGTATTTTAAACGACGGGATTTTAAAACATTTTTTTCGGGATTTTCGAAAAACGGGATTTTAAAAAGCGGAATTCCGATACGCTCCCGTCAGTACTTAGTACTTAGGTGTCGAAACAAAATATTCAGTACCATTCCATTTGAAAAGAAAGTATTGATACCTACATACATTCGTAATACAAAAAATGAAAATATTAATGTAATTAGCGCAATAGGTCCGGTTCGTACGGGACCCTTAGCTTCTCAGAATTATTCGTGTTGAGCGTATTATATTTTCTGTTTTATACAGCATGACAGTTTTACTCTCGGATGTTTGTCAGACGCTCGCAAATGATGTAGCCGTGAACAACTTTGGTGTTATCTGGGAACCGAACCTCGAACCTCTCGCTCAGTAGTCCAATGCACTAACCACTGAGGCTTTTAAAAAGCGTGCAATAATACAAACAAAGCAGCTTGGATCGTGCACAGTTCAAGATAAAAGAAAAAAGGCAGCGCAGCGGGGCAATAATTTGCTTAAAATGGAAGAAAGTCAGATTGGACTTATTTCGGTTTGGGGAAGTGAAATAATGCCAAATGTTTGAATTTGGTCTTATTTCACTTTTGTTAGGCGACATAAGGTTAATTTTGGGAATTTGTGAAAGCAAAATAATTGGATTTTGTTGAGGACTTTAATTAAAACTGTTTTTTCCTTGAACTGTGAGGTAGGATATTAAAATTTTATATAAACTTTTGGGAACACGGAAACTGAGCTTCTCGGTTAGGTAAGCGTTAGAAAGGTAACGAAAGTTAAAAACCTAGCTTATTTCGGGGAAGAATATAATCTGTAAACACTTTTTCTGCAACTGAATAAAATTTGAACTTGTCAAAAGCTGTTGGTTGCCTAAAAAAAATTTTAGATTAAAGATTGTTACTTTATTGAAAAGAGTAAACCTTCCGATTAGTTATGGAATATTATTTTATTCAAATGACTGCCTCGGCTGGTTTGTCGGCTCTTATTTCACAA
This sequence comes from Xylota sylvarum, assembly GCA_905220385.1. Lineage (NCBI taxonomy): Eukaryota > Metazoa > Arthropoda > Insecta > Diptera > Syrphidae > Xylota > Xylota sylvarum. The sequence continues at coordinate 43,028,542 of LR999959.1, forward strand.
ATAGCGTGACTAGTATTGTGTCTGGATTATTCGCATAGCATCGATTTTTAATGGCACCGCACAAAATAAATTCAACAGCGTCAAATCGCAGCTCCGTGCCGCCCAAGCAACATAACCAAAACGACTGATTACACGATTATTAAATGTAGTGTTGAACAAATCGATTGTTGGAAGGCTCGCTCAAACTCAAATCCTCAACAAAGTGCGTGAAAATTGGACCTCCAGACTACGTGATATATGCGCCAGCCACATGCCCCATATCATATTCAAAAATTAATGTAATCAAATTATCTGTCACATAAAGTCAATTTCACAGATATTAAAAACATTTTTCTGTGTTTTATTTCAATTTAAAGTACTCCGCTTCTAAAAAAAATCCCATCAATTCACGCCAGATTTAATGATTTCATGAGAAAGACTCAGTTCAGGTTTTACCTCTTTTCCAATCAATAAAGTTTTGTGAACTATGTGAGAACATTCACATAGAAAAAGACTATACTTTTCTGAAAATAAATCCAAGTCAAGTCAAATAGGCAAGTCTCTCAAAATATTATACAATTTGAGTTCTCTCTCTCAAAACCAACAACTGAATCTTTCAGTAGTATCTACTCTTACATAGATATCCGTATTTAGAAGTTATACTATAAGTAATCAATCAAAATTCTAATGCAATCGATTGACCACAATGGCAATAACCATTATTAATGTTCAAGTAGCGTCAATGATACACTGCGCCAGGGATTGAAAATCGATTGAAACACAATTCTACGCCACAGAGCTTGGTATCACATAAATTTTCCAACAGAAAATAACTCTCTCTCTCTGTGCACTGGTCATTCGCCTCGTTGTCCATTTCAATGGTCCAATAGCCACTGCAAAAAAAAGGTGATTCGAAAAATCGCCAAAAATCATTTCGACTTTAGATTATCGCCTCCACATAGCACATCCCTACTCAGGTGGTCCCCTTTCAGTGAGCCATACAAAAACACCGAGCTGCACCTAAGCCAGCACGTATCTTGCATTGTTTGTGTTGCTTGCTCCAATGTGCATGTACATTCCACTAAGTAGCCATCGGGCAATAATTCCCCGATATAACGCACGATAAAGCGGCCAGCAAAAACTCCAAATTGAAATATGGCGCCCGACCAGTGCTCCGGCGATGGTGTTGTGGAGGCCATCGCCGTCACTGCACCGAACCGCCACGGACCGCAGTGCACTCGCAAGAAGCAATTAAATGCTAAATCGGTTCGTAAATTAAAATTTAACAAGTGCAATACAACGACGCACGATAAAAGGCACAACAACATTTTGTTGCATGTCCGCTCTTCTCCTGCTGGAGGAACCGATGGCGTTTCTTCTTCTCCTACCCTTGCTTTTATGGCACTGCTGTTATGTGTATTCTGCTGTGCTAGGCGGTGTTTGCCCTCAAATAAACATTTGTTAAGATTAATGTTTTGTTTATTGCGTGAATTAAATTGCACTCGATTGCCATTGTCTGCCGGGGAGAATGAGTGTTGATGCGGGTGTGGTAAATGCACGGTTTTGGATTGCTTCTTTGTGATCATCACAGTTACAGTATTTTGCTCGGTCATTGAGCACGTGAAGGCAACAGAAAATTGAAATTCATCGGACGATGCAATCGATCCTTAACTGTTTATTAGTTCACCCTTTAATGTTGACACCCACTTAAGTATTTCCGTCGTATACTGCACAGGTGTTCAACGTGAATTAGCATATTTCCATACAGTGACACACCCTGTCAACAACGGTCGTAGAAGTTTTGGAATGTGGTCAAATTTGTTATATCGCCATTCATCGACATCAGTGTTTAACAGCTAATCGAGGCTAGGATCAGAACTGATAAATGAAATCGTCCTTAGAAATGGAATAACCTACCTATGACTACTGACTTTAATTCTATTTCTTTAAGATGCTACATATATCTAGAATTAATTATTCAGTTGGCTACTTTTTGATCGAATTTTTTAAACCAAATTAGGATTACGATTCCACGACTGATTGAGCAACGTGAGGAAACTAGGGATGTAATGGACAGTTCGAGAAGCTTCATTCACCGAATTCTTGCAAATGACACATAATGGTGCACTAAAGCTTAAGCCAGCTGACGATTCTAAGTGTCTACAGCATAACAGATGAATTATGCTCTTCAGCGGGAAGCCGACGAATAATTTCGAAAGAAATAAAATTTTCGAATTTGAGCCACCAAAGATCTTTGAGCAATACTATCCATTCCCGATGGGCCGATATTTTTTGCGGAGTAGGCGGAGTGATGGGGAGCGTCCTCTTTTGAAATAACTTCAGAAATGCAATAACCATTAGTGCCCTTCATTACCATTTACTAGTCGGTGTTGACATTGATGGTACCAGCAGCAGCAATTTTCAGGATTTACAAAAAATACAAATAATTGGATCAATAGGTCCATGGGACCCAGGGCCTGTCTTCTCACAAATATTAGTATTGTGCGTGTTCTATTCTATAGAAGCGCCTACTGTGGCACTGTTCCGTGTTCGAAGTATAATTTTTTATTTGAGCAGCTTTTTATTACAGTTATACTCTCGGATGTTTGTCAGACGCTCACAAGGATTCAGAAAGGACTCTAGGTATTGTCTCGAACCTTTCGCTTTAGCTTGCTACAAAAAAAGCTTTTGGTTGAGGTCTATACCCACTCTTGAATCAAGAGCCATTTAAGAGTATGTAAATGGTTGGCCATCTGTTGGTTTTTTGAATCATATGTTATTTTGACACTGACAGTTCTTATGAACTCAAAAAATTGACAGAAACTCAGTATTATATTTTCGCGGTATGAAATGGATCGATTTACGTTGGGAAATATTGCAAACTTACTTCCAAAGTGGATGCAGTGTTGCCGAATCAGTGCGAACTTTGAAAAGAAATTTCGGTCGAAGTAATGTAACAACTGCAGCTGGTGTACCTACGCAAGTTTTTGACGAAAGTTCGTGAGACTTGTTTTGTTAATTGATAACCGAACATGTGTTCGTCCTGTGCGCTCAACGGAGAATATTGTAGCGTTTTGTAGGTTTTTGGAGTGGCGGCATTATTGCCCAATTTTTCTTCCAAGACAAGGAGGAAACGTTACAGTCAATGGAGAGCGCTGCCGAGGCATGATAATCGATTTTTTATGGCCAGAATTTGAGGATTTGGACTTGAGCGAGCTACAGTTCCAGCAAGATGGGACTATGTACCACACAAGCCATCCCACACTCGATTTATTGCACAATACTCGCAAGTTCAATAATCTTGAAATCAGTCATTTTGGTGATTTTGCTTGGCCGGCACGGAGTTGCTATTTGAAGCCGTTGGACTTTTTTTGTTAAGTGTCATTAAAGATCGATGTAATGCAAACAATACACGACGATTCAGGAACTCAAGAACATTATTGGTCATGCTATTCGTGTAATAAAGACTGAAGTCAAGGAAAGTGTATCCAAAAAATTAGATTGACTGGATGGGCTACTGCCACCCAACCGAGGCAGTCATTTGAATGAAGTAATATTCCATAATTGATCGGATAGTTGCATTTCAATAAAGCAATAATCGTTGAAAAATATTGATTTGGTTATTGAGCGGTGGGCGCTCACCAAGACGTTGGGATTACTTACTTACTTACTTGTTTAGGTGGCGCTACAGTTCGAGGTGAAGCTGGGCCTCTCCAGCCCGGAAAGCTTAAAACATACCGTGTAGTGGTTAAGGGCGATTGTGTGTTTTGTTCTGAATATATGTATGTATGTATGTGTTCTAATATCCTTATGTGACTTAATAGTAATATCTTTACTTTAAAGATCCAGGCTTTGAAGTCTGAGCATGAGGGCGTTCAGACAACGAAATGAGACGCTAAGTATTTCTATATTTGCTATGTATAGTGTACTTTAAGAGCATCCTCTTGTAGTATTTATCCTTATTACGTCTGGGGGTAGTCGAGTCTTGACGGTTTTTGAGTCGTGGCGGGTAGCGGCGTTTAAGTGACTGTAGTACGTCGGCTTACTTATTATTATATTATTCTTAGTCTTAAAAAATAAAAATTAAACTAAGTATGTATGTATATATATGGAAAAAAAACGCGCAACCTACCATTTAAACCAATCGTTAATCCCTGGCGTTCTCTTTCTAAACGAAAATAACAGGCGTGTAACTAGACGCAGCGCCCCGTTACTATAGCTTGTAGTAAGCCACTACTGGTGTCTCAGAAAAATTTCCAGGTTGGATTCATGGATTCATGAAATCATCAATATGTAATTTTAGTATGGAAATCCAACTAATGGGATAGTGAGAGTATAATGATTATTCCATGTGCTTTATCTGCGATGCTATGAAGAGTACTGTAGCCTCTTCCCACTACTAAATATGTAGCCTAGTGTTAAGCTGTCACTTTTCGGGACGTGTGCTATCCAGGCTTCTCAGGATCATGTGAGGTATATGTACACATGTTTCGCATGAATGGAACTGACTTAATGCCGTTTCCGTATATCATTTTTAAATTTTTTTCATGACAATTATATCTACTTATTTCTTTATATGTTTGTTTAACGTTCGAAACATGTAACGTCTTGCCTTATGTAGGGCAAGACCTTAATTGTTTCTTGGACTCGAAGGTCGGAACCCTCGATTAGAAATCCGACACACAATTGCTAATTCAACATTCGAAATTGTTGTCGGACTGTCTTTATTCTCCAAGTCTTTGAGGAGTGAAGTAAATGCGGTGTTGAGTGCATCATAGAAGCATTCGAAGTATGCCATCTTTCATTCATTTTTGATCTTGTAAGAACATTGTAGTGAGCTCTGCTTTTGTTGAGCTTGCGAGTGGTTTCAAATTAATTTAAGCATAGAAGTCGGGTTGATTTTTTACAGAAAACTGTCGAAACCGTATAAATTTTGAACCTAATCAATTTAACTACTACAGTGTTATTCGTATGACAGAGAACTAGTTGTGGCTACTAATAACAGCTCGGTTTTTTGACAATATCCAGAAATTTACGGCAAAGATCCATTTACGGGGTCTGTCCTCACTATATTCATACATATTCTGGGCCGATTATGTATAGCTGGTTAGAGTTCGACCAGATGCAACTTCGCTTCATAGAAGTTATGAACATAACTTAAACGATGTCCTAAAAATATATTTGGGTAGTCTGCATTAATTTGTGGGTACAGAAGGAGGTTAGAAGTCACTTTCAATCAAACACTTATCTTGCACGCAGTCTTAGATTTTAATATCATAATTGGATTGCTATTCCACTTTGATTTATTATACCCTATCCTAAGGGTATATTAAGTTTGACACATAGTTTGTAACATAGAGAAATAATCGAGATAGACCCTATAAAGTATATATATTCGTGATCAGCATCAATAGCGAAATCGATTGAGCGATGACCGTCCGTCCGTCCGTCCGTCCGTCCGTCCGTCCGTCCGTCCGTCCGTCCGTCCGTCCGTCCGTATGTCACCGCTTTTTGGGCCTTAAATTTTGAGCTAGGACGATGAAATTTCATATCTGGGCTTCTGAGCAAAAGATACAGTACAAGTGTAAAAATTTTTGAAATCCGCCCACTGCCACGCCCACTTTTTCATAACTTCACTAAATTATATGAAACCGAAAAATTTTGTTAAGACCAATTATTTAGGCATTCAGATTCCCTACAATCCACCCATACAAAAGTTTTGGCCACGCCCACTTTTTGGGGGCGTTTTCATCACAAAACCGAGTTTTGGGCCTTCAATTATTAACTAGGACGCTGAAATTTCATATCTGGGCTTCCAAGAAAAAGGTACAGTACAAGTGTAAATTTTTTTTACATCCGCCCACTGCCACGCCTACTTTTTTATAACTTCACTAAATTATATGAAACCGAAAAATTTTGTTAAGACCAAATATTTAGGTATACAGATTCCCTACAATTCACCCATAGAACAGTTTTGGTCACGCCCACGTTTTGGGGGCGTTTTCATCAAAAAACCGATTTTGATAAAATTTTACATATCACATCCTCAAACGTTCGAGGTTATAGCCATATTTGAGTACAAAATGCAATTTGGTCACGCGCACTTTATAGAGAGGAGGATAGGGTATCATACGATCCGTTCCAGACGGATTGTAGCTTTTCTGTATGTTTTTCTGAGTGTTTGTAATGCAAATTGTGGCATAAATTGAAGGCAACTAACAATAGAACTGGTTACGAACCATTTTTAAGAAGCTGCCTTCTATAGCGCCATCTGAGTCAGTACTGGTACCAATTTATTATAAATATATTAAACACCTAACCAGGCACCAGTATCATTTGCCCCAACTCACGATCGCAAGCACATGAATCATGAAGCGATCATTCCCTGAAGTGTCACCATTACTTGTGTGCCACGATAAATGTCTCGTCGGTCGGTTGCATCACACGTAGAGAAAACTTGTTACCTACCGCGCTTCCAGTTCCACTAATCGACACTCTTATTTGATGTCCACTCAAGGGACTGAGATCTTTCGCGACCGGATGTGCCAAAACAGATTGTTTATTTTTTTTTATATCCACTGTCCATGCAAGCATAAAGATGAGAATCATCGACACCGATACCTGTGCCAACAGTGCTATTCGACTCCTTCCCAATGCTTTGACATGTCGAAACGATTGTGAATCAAATGTGGCTGCAGTTGCACGATGGGGATTTCGGTCGGACCGATGAATGAATGAGTCGCCGGGACAAGGAAAGAGAAAAAGAAAAACCCAAAAAAAAGAACTCAGATTCAGAGTGTTTCTTGAATGAAAGATAGGAGCCTCGACGACATGAATGAACCATTGTTTTAACCTCGCACCCGAGGTGTTCTTATCGAATCGGGACAATCTCTCCAGCAGCAGAAGGCAACGAAAAAGAAAACCTCAAATTCGAAATTGACTGCCACATCGTCAGATCCCATATACGGACAGGCAGGCAGGCGGGTGGTGGTGGTGGTGGTGGTGCTGGGTCCATTTCAAATTGCAATTTCATTTCAGTTCCAGAATGTCTTCGATATTCAGAGCTGTGTCGTACGCTAAAGTATGTCTGTCTGTTTGACGACAGATAATCTTCCTTAACGCAAGGAAGGCAACAGCATAGCATAGCAGCATCGTTGACAGAGGAGATTTGCGTTGGTGTTTCTCTGCTTAACAGGGTGTTGTAGATTTTCTATTTGGGGTCAATTGAAAACTCGCTCAGTGCAGGTTTATGAATTCGTAATCATTTATTGGATTCGTCTCAGATCGGTTTAATTGAGTTTAGTTTAGTCAGTTCTTCGTACACATACTCATGAATGTATCCTTGTCATAATGCTTTAACGAAACAATTCCAATTTCGACACAAGCAGATATTTCAGAAGAACCTTTATGGTATATAGATTTTGAATCGACCAAGAAGCTTACAAAACTTATAGACACTAAAAATAGTCAACTGTGAGAAACCGATGAACGAGTGCTGAGTGCACTTCATGTCTTGTTGGCCATGCTTGGTTGAAAGATACGTCACAGTAGTCCAACAAATGTATTCGGAAGGACGATAAGAAGCAGATGAAATCTCTCGATTTTGAAAACGTACTAGGAGAACTTTCGCAATCGTGTGTAGGGACTCGAATTACAAGTTTCTTTGGGATTGAGGAGAGCATGAGTTCAGACTGTCTGTGCTAACTCACAAAAGCCTTAGACATTGTCGATGAATGGTGCACTAAGAATGGGCGTTCTGTCAACCCTTTGAAAACTGAGGTTGTTCTCTTTATGAGAAGAAGGATTGTGACTGGTCTGACCCAGCCAGTGCTAAAAGGAGTTCCTATCCAGATCTCCGATGAACCCAAACATCTGAGAGTGATCCTGGATAAGAAACTTCTTTGGGCAAATCAATTCGAAGACATCCAAGGCGCTCACAGTTTTCTTGCAGCGTAAGGGTGTTTTTGGCAAAACAAGGGGCTTATCACCGAAAAAATTGTCTGGATTTATACGGCTATGATAAGACCTTTTCAAGCTTATGCGTCGGTTGTTTGGTAGAGAGGTCTTTATGTGACTGCCGGAAACTACAAAGAAAGGCCCGAATGTGTTCTATATATCTGCTTGATTTACCTCCCCGTGATACTTTTGTCATGGGCTGTACTATCAAAGCAACCTTACGTTTTTGATGAGGTGACTTTTGATATCATCCGCATTGGAGTTACTTTTCCCACGACCCGGTTACCCTGAATATGCCATCTGATTCAATGATACTTCGGCTGCTGTGAAAATTTAGAGTCGACTTTCCTTGCGTTCAGGACTTTGGCCAAAGTCTGAGCCAAGACTGGGCTGTAGTCAAATCTTCACGGATGACTCCAAAACTAGTCAAGTGTCCGGTGCTAGTGTCTTCGTGGAGACTGACAACACTAGACTTCATTACTCGTTAGGCAAACGTGCCTCCGTTTTTCAGGCGGAGATCTATGCTGTCCTAATGGCTGCCGATTATATTGTTAAGAATAGGTGGCGGGGTCGGAGTATCTGTCTCTGTAGCGACAATCAGGCTGCGCTTAAGACCTTGCTTAAATCTGTAACCCAGGTTACACTAGGATTGAGATCTCCGATGCGATTGCTAAGCAGCACTTGGAAGTTGATTTCTCAGGACCTGAACCTGCGTGTTCGCCGTAGCTCAGGTGGATAGTACGTTGGACTACGGAGCGAGGTGTTCTAGGTTCAAACTCCAGACAACACCTAAAATTCCTGTCACGGGCCTCACCTCTCGCGAGCGTTTGACAAACATCCGGGAGTACAACTGTAAAAGCTCAAATTGTCCTTTCGGAAACGGCATTAAACGGTAGGTCCCTTCTATTCATGTAAAGAATATAACAAACACAAACATGAATGGTTCTGGGTGAGGAAAAAATAAAGTTGTATATTGTTTCTAAGACAGAAGCCTAAGAGTACTGATTCAAACAAAACTTTAAGCAAGCAACATGATCCTGCATATGACATCGATACTGATATCAAACGAACTCTTACTAAAAGGAAGAACCGCTGATCTAGAGCCACCATGATAAGGATATGAAACTCAATATTGGTTAAGTTATCTAACTTTGTGAAGAAAAAACTACCAAGAGTGAGCTTTCGTCTATTTGTCATGCAGGCTAATCTAGGTGAAAGACTACTCATTTTTCATTGCGACTAAGCTAATTCAAAGAAAGGGAGTATTTTCTTTCACCGACCGACCGACCATAAGTTTTTAGCCATTGCGTAGCTATACAAGTGGATACAGCGCCTATTGAGTGTACTAGTGTCTTAATCATTATGATTTTGTTTATAATCGAAAGGAAAGGCTTAAACAGCTTGCAACGCGCCCACTACTGTCCATGTTTTTATTACCTGGTTTACAAAGGTCTAGGTTATGAAAAATTCTGTAACTAATTTTCCGTATCAGACCAGTTTGTATTCATGTAGAGTAGATGAGAGGTATCAATGACTTTAGATTACAAGAACCTCGACGTTTTGTCATGCAAAACTGCAAGCACAGGTTAAAATTCAACATAGAAAGAAGATTTGATTCTGCAGTAATGCCGTGATACGTAGTTAGGTCCATGTCAAAATCTTGCATCCCCTTAAGTAACAGAAGTCCTGTACAAACTACAAACTTTTTCGATAACGCAATTCTAAAGCTTCCAAGAAAACTTAGACATTCGTACAAAAACTCTCGAATCCTCTAAGCCAAAAACAAAAAATATAGCTAACTAATGCTGTGTAAATTTTTGTTTTTAAATATCATATCATAATTCCCAAGAAACCCCAACAAACCGACGCACGTACGCTGTTAACCCAGATGTACTTATGTACGAGTTCATCCAACGCTTAGTGACCTATGCAATTCAATTGAAATCAACTTCAGCAATAATTTCCATAGATATAGTGATTAAGCAATCCCATTTGAAGCATAAAAAATATACACAGATACAATGGTTGTAGTCGGGTGCTATACCGGAAATACAACTTCATTCATTAAACTGACGAAGAAATGTGAACAGCACACGAATCAACAGCTGGGTCATCGAAATTACAAGAAAGCAAAGAAGTCAACACCTCACCAGCTAATTCATAAAACAATGAACTCACAAAAAAAAAAACTAATAACAAGAAACTCTCTGCGATCGCAAACAATAAATAAATTATCCATACGCCATACGCACACACTGGCTCACGTTACTTGCGTATTCATGTTTTGCCACCACTGCAGCAATCGCAACAATGAAACGGAACTTTGTCAAAATAACAATAATTATTGTCAAACACCCGGTTGACACCAATTAAACACGATTAACACCCGTAGGCACCAACAAGTCCGCCCGCTTGTCCGACGCTCTCCCATCCATAGTCACCCACTGGAAGAGGTGTTCGCATTCGGTTTAATGAATGAAATCCAAATCCATGAATGGCCTGTCACTTGAGACGACGACGATTATTATTGCTTTCTGTCACTTGTTGAACTTGAGTATGGACAAAGTGGGTTCTGATTCTCTTTTTGGGCGGCTTTCTGCTGGTCCCAGCAAAGTTGGCAGAGGAAACGAGGGCTGGTGCGATAAGCGAATTTCGGGATAAAGGACTGCATAAGAACACAATCGGCTGACTTGACACACCGCTTTTATCACAGGCCTAAATTTAATTTATGCAATTTCCTGTCGGCGAAAAGTCGACTTAACACAAACAGAAGTGCGGGGTCGCAATATGGCAGGGCTTACGAAGGAGTTATGGGAAGTTGGACAGAAGTGATGAAGGGAATCAAGCGAAACGAAGGCCGCGACAAACCATCGAGTGGACATCGACATTGATATTGACAATTTGCTATGCATGCACTTTTTAGTTCGGAACAGGGTTACTAGATGTAGTCTTCGTTTAAATATGTATATCTTTAATGTAGGAATAATAATGTAAGTTATAATAAAGGTAGATACTCATATATGTAAATTTAAATTTAAGTACGTATCTACTCCAAGAGCAAGTAGTCCAGGCATGAGCCTTAATACTCGTACGTTACAAGAGCCTAATATAGAGAACGACTGGTCGATAGTCAAATTTTATCTAAGATACTTCTACAACCCTTGGCGACTCCAAATACCCAGTTTTGTATGTACAATATCCATTGATCCCAATGTCTTTCTGGAACCACTTACACTTTCTTAAATTAGCCGCGATGAATACAGGAAGAACAGCATTTATCATAATGGACCTTTTTTTGGTCTATGTGTGTCTCAGTTGAGCGAGGACAACCACCCGGTGCAACATAGCAGTAGTATACTCATTCACCCCTTGTAAGTCTGATCGGTAAGAAAATAAAAATAAAAATTAATTGGAAAATCTTTACCTACTAGAACCTAGTGATGTTAGAAAACTCCAGCTTCAACTCTTAAGTTAGAAAACCCAGTTGAGTGCTGTCCTTTTCGACTTACACTACAAGATCGAGAATGGTCTAGAAGAAGGGATTTGTCCTCTAAGAGTGTTTGTGGACACGAGAGACGTCTTTAATGGTACTTTTGAGAACCCATGGAGTAGAGGAAACCATAGTTGGATGGATCAATTTCGAGTTCATGTTCCCTGCAGGCTGTTAAATGCTCTCCAATTCGAAGATCTGGAAGGATGCAACTCTATAACTTGCTACTGCTATTAAATATCTATGAGTAATTTTAGATAAGTATATTCTTGCAGAGTTGAAGAACTGACACGGCATGATATGATAAAGTCTGTTTTGGTGTACTTGCTGTACATAAAGAAGCTAGACTAACAAGCCACAATAACTGAACAACAAGGTAAGGTCTGCCTGAATATTGGCGCTACTGTACTGTACAGTATTCTTGGGCACGCTCAATGAAACTATCAGATGAGGAAAACGAATTGGTATTTTTTTTGAAAATGAGATCAAATTGTCTCTTTCTAAACTGAAATCTTTTCTAACCCACTGATCTCAGGTATTCCTTTACCTTACTCCCCAAAAGACTGATAAGTATCGAAACCTTGGTTTGGTTCAAGTGCCTGCCGGCTCAGATTGGCCATCAGACTTAGACCAGCAATAGGTACATTGTGATACCACATGGATCATAGAACCATTTTGATATCTATGTTTATCAGATCACCTAAATCATTATAATAGAAGGCTCATAAGTGAAGCTTCCTTCTGCGGGCGAGACCTGGCCAGAGACAAAGAAGGTGAGGAATGGTATCATCTTCTTCTTCATCCATGCAGCTTTTACAAAAGTCGTTCCCAAAAAAGCCCAGTCTTGTCGCGTACTTCCCTGTTAGACAGTGCCCAGTGATGATGTCTATTGTAGTGCTGATATGCAACCTGTTGAGAGAAATCAAATTCTTAGAGCGTTTTAAATCCAGCTTTCCCCAAATTTGATTTGTTGCTCGACATGTCGGTCTGTTGGTCCACTTGTCCACCTAAGATTTGTGCTCTCGGTAGCATCCAGCTTGAATTTTAGATTGAAAGTAGCGATTGGTACACCTAAGGTGGCGTAGTCCGACCTTACAGTTCCCTGGAATATCACTATGCCCTGGCATAGGTGAATATTGAACTACTCACCCATCTCCGTGAGAGACGATCGGCAGTCTAGAGCTACTGGAGAATTTATAGAGATCGATTCCAAGGATTTGATAGCTGCTTGGCAGTCCGAAAAGATGCGGATATCCATAGCAGATATCCTAGCCAAGATAACACTTCTTTGATCGCCATAATTTCCGCTTGGAACACACTACAATGATTTGGGAGTCGGAAGAAGAGCTTAAGATTAAGACTGTAGGAGAAAGTAGTAGAGTAACCGTCGGACTTTTTAAGTGACTTTCCGATGAATGGTCCACCTTGGTCGTGCTATTCTGTTAAAAGACTTTTCTTAGCCTGCAGGTTTTCCTTATTTATAAACTCTGCAAGGAATTTTATATAGGGGTCTAGTTTAAAATTTGAGACCCGGGGTCAACCGCGGACATTTATTAAAGCTTAGTACAAGCAAAAACTTAAAATTAACAAAGTTCTTTACAACTACATATACATAATTATGAACTAAGGGAAGTTCCATTAAAGCGAATCGAATAAACCTGCAGCGTACAGCTTCTACTCAAAGAATGTGGAATAAGAAAACTTGGCTGACATACTTAAGGAGAGACCGAACAAAGGTTATATAAAGCAATTTAGTGTCTTAAGGCCTAGAGAATTCCTTAGACCAGGGAAGAGTTGGCTTTCATTATAATGTTATCGATTTGTGAACGGAAACTGAGTTCTCTGTCACAGATAACACCTAGGTCGCGCATTTCAGTTACTAACGGAACAGTTTAATGTGAATTTACAATGATACGATCAACATCATTATTTGTCAAAACAAATAATAAAGGACCAAGATGGCTGCCAGAGGTAGGTACTCCAGAGAAGGCTTTAATTGGGGAAATAATGGACCTAGATAGAGCGTTATAACGTCGGTTTACTAAATAGGATTCAATCCACTTAATAAACCTTGGCTGAAAGCCAAGCGATAATTTTGTGCAAGACTTTGTCAAAAGCTTTGCTGAAATCCGTGGCGATCACATCGACTTTATTTCCATATTCTCGTGCACACAAAGTACTCCAAACTGTTAAGTACTTAAGCTCGTTAAATTGGTCGTTGTAGATCTAGCTTTTAGAAATCCATATTGGTTTTGGGGGAATATTGATTTGCAGTGGAAAAACATTGAGTCGTAAATAATGTTCTCAAAGTGGTTAGGTGTGCAAGAGAGTTTAACTATGGATCGATAATTATAGATTTTGTTTTACGACCTTTTTTGTGAAAAGGAGAAATGTAGGAGTCCTTCCAATTTGTGGGAAAAATTCCCTGTGAAGGGTTGAACTAGGTAATTTGTACATTTTTTTAAAAGAATGGCGGGCAGTCCATCAGAACCGTTGGAGTAGTCTTCATTGAGGTTACGTACATATTTTCGCTTTTATTTATTCCGACGTTATATTCACCGACTTAGTTTGTGGACAGTTGTTCAAATAAAAAAAATAGTGTTGATCAGAGTCTTGGTCGTGATTATCGAAAGACAGGGTAAAGAAATTGGCAAATAGCTTTGCAATCCTTTCAGGGTCATCCGAGGAAGTATTGAAAAGTTTGAGAGAAGATTGGTAGTCCGATTTGCTTTTGGTATTAATTAATGTATTGGAAGAATCGTTTAGGATCGGAAATTAGGCTGCAATGCAGCCGGTTTAAAGAGTTAAAATAGAGTTCTTACAAGTTTTTCGACTATTCCGTAAGCAAACACTTTTACTCTATCTGGTAGATCTAATCGAACAGGTATTTTCATAGCAATCAATGAAAGTTTGGCTTAATCTTTGAAGTTGTGTTTTGATAGAATCCATAGCTTCTGATCAAGTAGATCTCAATGCTATTCCACTTTTCGATTTCTATTTCGGTTAACTAAGCTAGCCGAGCCCCTTAAGAGCCGGTACTCAGAGTTGCTGCTTGATGACTAAAGTCTCCAATTGGCGACTTTTTAGCGTCCGCGACACAAGGCGACTCCTTTTTTTAAAAATGCCGAAATTGGACACTTTTTCAAAACCTTGACGACTTTTGGGACACTTTTCTCAGGATTTATTTATAAATTGTGCTGCCAAATTACTTGCTTGACTACTGGACCAGAGTTGTAAAAGAATTAAATCCTTTGGGAGGTTAATTCTATTGAATTCATCTAGAAATGATTTGAAGATTTTTTTCTAAAAAATATTGGGATTTAAGAAACGTAATTGGCAATTCTTTTGAAGTCAGTGAATAATGCATTAAATTTACGTACATATGTATGTAAGTATCTGTTTCAAAAATTTGAGAAATTTTTCAAAAAAAATAAAGTATTCGTTATGTAAATCATTATACGATGTTGAGTCTCGTTAGCTTGGTTAGGTAAGCAATTTTACCCTTTTCTGTGTTGTTAAGACATCAAAATCTCCCTCACGTTTCAAACACCACAGTATTATTACTACATTAAAATTTGAATTCATCCACAAATGTCTTATAATCAGACATCAACATGATCTACCACCAGGAATCAAGTGAATTACAATTATTGCAGTTGAATTCACTGACTTCAACTTAATTCAATGCTGATTTCAACAAAATATGTGAATTCCCTACTGACTTCAACTTCAGTGATTGCCAAATTGAATTAATTAATCACTGACTTCAAAAGAATGGTGAATTAAAGTTTTTTTTTTTAAAAATCGCAGTCTTTTTTGAACTTGATTTCTCTAATCAAAAATTTTAAATATGTTTTAATGAATTCTGCGAATGCATTTCCAAAAGAATGCATTCTTTTATAACTCTGCTACTAGTTTGGGAAATTCCACAGCATTTGACGGGCAAGTAGCAAAAGTTTTTATTTTTTGTAAAAAAAAGTGTCAGTGGATTGGAATTTACTTTGCCAGAACTTGCTCGTGTGGCTGCCGGATACAAAATCTGTTTCATATCAGTAATTACTTAAGAAAAGAATGAAAACTCGTAGTGCTGCCTGTATACCTATCTTATGGTTTGTATTGTTTTACTCCTGAATTGTTTCTGTTAATATTATTTAAAATTATATTTTATTGTATTTGTGTGCTTTACTTATGCAAATAATTCACAGGGGACACTTTTTATGCTATGGGCGAGTTTTTGGCGACTTTCTGAAAGTATTCAGCGGCAACCCTGCCGATTGAATATAACCTGAATTATGTAGGTACATACATATGTATGTATGTATGTAGTCTGTTTATACTAATATCAACCAGTTCGTTGCCAATAATTGTGTATTATCGTTTCATTACCATCCTTGGCTTAAATAAAAATTGGTCTTATATCAGGTATGTATGTCACAGTCAAAACTAAACAAAAAATTGGAAATTTGTCAATCGAAGGATGCTTTGATTACCGTTAAGACACTGTGTTATACTATAAAATCAACTTCGTTTTTGCTGTTCCAATACTTGAAGGTGTTTCTGCTACACTACTGTTTTGGTAATTGTAGTTCTGTCAGTTTTTCTTTCAACGAACCCAAAAAACATTGAGCAAATAACTGCATTCTGAACAGTAATGACAGTTTCCTACTCCGTATCGGTACACCCATCCATCTATCCAATTGACCATCATCCACTATTTGCAAAACACTGCATGACCTTTTCTAATACTAAATATCCAATTCCGTGTATCGCTAAGTAGCGTCAACAGCTTTAATCCTGTTCAAAACAACAATTCTATGTCTTGTCCAAAGGAACCCCAACTCAACCACGCATACCACTGAAACCACTCACTATGGCACCCGCTCACTCCCGTCTTCTAGAATAGCTGGCAGGCCGACCGAATGTAATGCTTCGATTTCATGGGCATATTTAGTGTTGTTGAACCAATAATTTCAATTATTTAAGCCGATGTAGTCTAGTCACTTTATTAGACACAAAGTTCTCGAGTTACACAGGTTCCCCTCGCCGCGCCGGCCACCATCTGAAGAAAACAAATCACTTCGCCTTCGCAACGCCATCAACCGAGCGGGCAGGGCGCAAGGCGCACTGGCACTGCAGTCAGCATGCAAGGCTGCTTCAGCGACAAATTTTGCATTTGTTTGTCGCGCGGATAAAAGAACGAAGAGGAACTGGTGGCAGAACGGTGGTGGTTTGTTCGAATTCTGGTTACACTCTAACACGACACAAGTGCACGGACCGTGTGGTGTGCAGTGTCTACTGCAGCAAATGCAAAATTAAGAAATACTGAGTTGAACCACTTTCGCTGCGCGTCGTTGTCGTGTCGTCGAGGAGATTCATCTGACAGTCGATGTTTACCCCTTTCATATTTTCGCTGAAGTGTTGAGTGCTTTTCCACTGGGTCGCACGCCAATAAACCGCGTTGCCCGCGCATGTCGAAGGAAATTGTTCACGCGTTCTGACACAACTTGTGACACACGCATCGCAGTATCTATAAGATCGATTTCTTTACTGGGTCGGACGCAGAAGTAAACGTATGTCAGGCCCTTCCTTTTTGTCGGTTTGCTTTTTGCGTTTTCGTGTTTTTAGTGCCTACTCCTCCACCTTTTCATCCGGCATCGACCGCCTGGATTCAGATTTAAGTGTAGTGCCATGTTTGGGGGCTTTAAAGTTCACAGTGTACGCACACCATGCCGAATGCTTTTGGCCCGTCGCGGTGTCGAATTTCGCTGCAAGTGGCCGGCATTCGTTTCGGCACTAATTGGCTTAGAGTTGTTCGCGATCGTTGGCGGCGGTCGTTGATGACCGCTTTTAAATTCGACATTTTATTATTATGATGGGGACACCAGTTGTCCGCCGCACTGGTCGTCTTGTTGGCAGAGACATTTTGTGGGGCTCGAAAATGCCTGCGTGTTACTGCCTGCCACGGTACGATTGCTTATAGGTTAACGTGAAAGGCCGCTCATTTCGTGTTATAAAATTAATTTTCAATTTAGAAAAATTCCATTTGGCTTAACACACACGAAATTGCAGCATTTATTGGTTTTATGCAGAATCGCTTAGCTCGGGATGATTGGAGTGAGCCAGCCCAGTATGGTGTGGAAATTTAAGCTGCATTTTGTGCAGATTACGAACGATGCAGCTTGGAGTCTGAGGTATTGGGTGAGAAGGTTGGTGTCTGTCAGTACGCGTTTAAAAATGACACAGTATATCATGTTACATTCATTTAATTACAACAGTGTTTAACAAACCCTTTCCAGTTTGATTTCAGTGATGTGGTTTCCATATGCATACGATATGAGTACTCCAAAGAAAAAAAGTTTCCTTAGTTGTGAACTCACTGCAAGGTTTTATAACGTGAAGCGTACATAAGAAGTGTGATTATCGATATCTAAATGACAACACGCCAGGTCGGTAGACACAGCTCTCCACAGGGTGGTGTCACCCATAGAAAGATCCCTCCACTTCAAGGAATTTACTTTGGGAGCATTCCTGGAAAGATCGTTCCACAATATGAGCGCTGATGCGATCCTCGACAGAAAAGGCAATAGGATGATGGTCATGGAAATCATAGGGCCACGAATCGATTCTTTCTCGATGGGCGGCCACCAACGGGTCGATGGTAACTGATCACATGAACGCTATGCTTGTATTTGAAAGGAGATGTGCTTTACGAATTCCGAACAGAGGCACAAGGGCTCGGGTCTATTGCGAAAATCTTAAAATAAAATAAAAAACGATTGTAGTGTCTTTCAAGCCGAAATCACGGCCGTTATTCAGGCTGTTGGAATTATACGTGAGAGCACTATTGTTGGCAAAGCGTTAACTATCTATATAGACAGCCAAGCAGCTGTTAAGGCTCTAGGCTGTGCCGTAATTAGTTCAAAGCTTGTGAACACTTACAATTCACTCCTGAACAATATATCCACAGCCAATAAGGGCATATGGATATCTTAGGAAACGAAAGGGCTGATGAGCTGAGATGAGCATTTATCGCAGGCTCTTCCCTTTGCTGCAATCCCAATATGCACTGGTGGAGCCTAAACAAGAAGACAATTGTTTCTCTGGTGAAGCTCAGTCGTCACTTTACACGGGTCCTCTCGGGCGTAATTACTGGGCACTGTGCCAATGCTATTCATGCGGAGCGTCTCTGTGTACATACTACACAACGACTATTCCAGAAGTTGCAGGGACGAGGAAGAAATTGAATCTGTCCGAAATCTGCTACGTGACTGGCCTGCCCTTTCTGCCAGAAGAATTAGAACTCTCGGTAGTTACTTCTTCACTGATTTGGAGGACGTAGGTAATGTCGAGCTGATGGACCTCGTGCTATTCATATCAATGTTACAATGGGCCCAATCCTGTTGGTTTAAGGGTGCAGAAATCCCCTTCTTATCCGCATTCGATGCTGAAAATCCAGAAAAAAAATTACTTCAGCGGTCTGTTAAATGGCGACGAAAGCCAAAATCCCGCTGTCAGGCAGTCTGTTAGTCTCAATCTGAACAACAATTAACCACTAGATGCCTATGGTCGAAATTAAATTGAACCAGCTATTATTAGATATAAGTCCCAAGAGGCCTCAGGACCAAATGGCATTGGAGCTGAGATATCTTGTGTGTCCAGCTCATCAGTAAAAAATAGACTGACAAAAGCAACCCTAACGAGCAGTTACTAGCGAACATCGAATCAGAATCTAAAGCGAATATATGTACATGCTGTCTTTGTGCAACGAGATACAATACCGACGTCTCGGCCAAAAGGTTTTCATGGACAGCTAAAGCTTTCAAGTAGTAAAAGAATTTGTTTACCCAGGCTCGGCTATTAATTGCACCAACATATATTCGCCAATCCTTGTTTTTGGCCTTAAGAAACAACTGATGACGTGCACAAGTGGAGGGTTACCTCAAACAACTTGGCATACCGTACTAAAGGTAGTTAGCCAAGGACCGTACTGGTTGGACAGGCTTGTTAATCGAGTCCCTAGTTCACCTCAAACTACATAAAGCGGCAACGAAAGTAAAGTACACACTTCTTGTCATGAGCACTTCGTTGTACACTAGCTTGTACGATATTGAATGAAGGACAATTGTTTTATAATTCGTAAAAATTGTAACGTATTCGTACAAAATTTTCAATCTCCTGTTACTTCAATTGGTTCAACAGGACATCTCCTGTTCTTTTACATTTTCCGAATGACAACGGCAACATATGTATATTTTATGTGAACAACGACAGGTCAAGTTCATTCACTTAGTGGAAAACTTCCAGGAGCATCAAATCGAGACTCACTGTTCTTCATCGATATTCAAGTCGTAATGATAAAGTATGTAAGGATTATACATACATACGTAAAATACAGAAAAATGTTTTTTTTTTTTTACGATGACAATGTAGCAAACATGATTTTGCGCATATAGTCACATATTCACCGAGACCTTTTAGGTCAGAATAGGATTAAAACTAGGTAGCGTGCTATCATGTAATCTTTTTAACATCATACTAGGTAATGAGATCGCCACTTTGTAGTCCCTCGCTTCGGAGGAGCAGATTATATACGTATGTCGGCGATATCAGCATAATCTGGTTAGATCAAATCTATCTCAGAATTTCTATGCGTATAAGCATATCATGCTTTCAAAGGTTGTGCTAATGAAATAGATTCCCAACTTACACGCAACTAGAGATAATAGGTATGTAATGTATGTACATATATGTATGTATATCTGGCTAATTATTTTTCTACCTGGAGAAGCATTTTGGTATCGCGTTTATGGTCTAGTACTTTGTTAGTCGATAGCGAAGTTCTTTACACAATACGTAAGTTAAGTCATCATAAGTTTTATTGGTGCGAAAACAGTAAACTGGAAACAATACAAATAACTTTATTAATAAATAACTGATATCACAAGACTGGACTTGAAGTCATAGACAAGCCATGCGGTTAATTGGCTCACGCATGCTGTAATTTGTTCCACAGTGTGAAACATGCCATAACATCAAACCAGGTTTACAGTGAAACCAACCGTGAAATTTAAGTCTAACTGAGAACAGCTAATCAGGTTATCTATTACATTCAACTAACGATTATCATTACGCCATTATTAGTGCATATTATGCCATTATCTACTGATAATCATACCATGAATACCATTTCCATTATTACATTATTAACTTTATAAAAGGGTGTCGAAACACATGGTAAATGATATTTAACCTAGGGTGGACCGATAAAGTTTCACAGAGACGTCTATAAGAGTTCACGAACTAGAGATTCCTGAATTTCTAGTACATATTAGATTTTTGAATATGCAGTTAAAAGTCTCTTATTTCAATAATAAATTAAAAATGCACACGAACTCCAATCCATTCATAACTAATCCATAATTATCCTACTCACTATCCATTAGCCAACCCGTCTAAGACGATCGAATACTTTGGTAGTACAGCCAATGATATTGTATGTAAGTTAACTAAGAGTTAGACCCGGCAGTGGATCTAAAGTTGCACTAGACGAACTCGGAAAAGCCCCAAATATACGACACATAAGTTGGGAACGGTCTAATAGGATGTGGATCGGCGATAAGTCCAATATTCACTGTTAATACTTTTATATTTAGAAACCATACCCAAATCATCAAATGTTAAGAGAATTGGTCCTAACTACTACTTGGAGTGAGGCAGATTCATTTTAAACTTAACAAGAACTAAGAAATATTCGACGAAATAGAATGAAGTTATTGGAATAAGGAAGACATGACTCCAATCAAAGGGGACCTGCTTGAGATCAACCCAAGAACCATCGGTGTCAGCTGTCAGTTGTCAAATCATCCAACTTTCTATGTACATATGTATGACCCCATTTAAATTTATATGCAATACCTAAGACAAATCGATTTTATTTATAACTTTAATACACTACTATGTCAACTTGAATAAAAACAACACTCCAGGGTGGATTTGCTTCAATGCTATCGAAAATATTTCGATTTCACCGAATAACATTACCCCGTATCAATCACACTCCAGTAGTATCTTAAACCAATTACATGTTTAAAATGGATTTGAGACAATCTCTTCACCGGTTGCTTGTACAAACACGGTAGCAGATTGCAGAGCAAAACACAACATACTCGATCCATTAACGAACAAATTCCATCCACAACACAGTTGACACATGACATCAGTGATCAATTAAGCAGATACCCACCGCTTCTGTGTATCTATAACTTTCCAATGTTTCACTCGCGATAAGCTACGATACAACAACCAGAAAAACTGACTCCATGTTAGCCCGATCACAAATTGTACTACAACTGTAGCACGCACCTCTAATGGGGAAACATGAACTAATACTCCATAACCACGACAACAAATATGCCCCTGCCGTCCCACTAATCGCAGAACCATCCGTTATCACAGAAAAAAAAGGCACAAATTTCCAATTATCCAGGTACACCGAGTAGCGATAAGCAGCTAGTTCCTCCAGCAACATTACTCCGAACACAATGCGTCCCAAAATGGGTTGCGAAAAAACTCTTTAACACGGTCCGATGTAATCAGGCAACAAGGAACTAATCCACTATCGGAGGCGTTGTGCGCGGTAGTTACCAACTATGCTCGTAGTACATTTGTCGCACCCAGCTACTGGGTATTGATAGCTTTTGACACTTTGACTTTGTCGGAGCACGGAGAGACCTGTGCGTGATTTGCTATTCGTGCTAGAGAAATCGCTGCGCCTTCGATTGGGAACGATTCCGGTGGGCATTCATCATCATCGTAGATGATTATGTGAGCGAAGCATTACCATGTGGTGAACGTATCTCAGCTCCACGGAGGAATATGCCCAAAGGCTACAATGGTCGTCGCTGTCATTGCTCCAACCACTGAGAAAGTTTCTCTTGTGGCATAACGCCATGTAGTCGACAGAGTCTTACATTTATGGCACCCCGAAAACATAGCCAACAACAAAATCACCACCAACACCACCACCATCGCCGCTGCCACTACCACACAGCCACGGACAACAAAAACAACACAAAGTCGAAAGTTTTTAGGAGCCATTAAGGCCTTGTAGTGGTAAAATTAATTACTTGTTGTTTGCGAACATTGTAAACCCACTCCGAGATTTATAAGGCTTGCGTGATGTGCCGCCTTCGTCCTTAATGGATGTTTATGCAGTAGGCACATCCAGCGAAGGTGTTGTTTTACACACACTCATATACTACACTCTGGTTGATGGAAGTTGGGAAGATGGGAATGAATGCAAAGCAGCCCTTGGAGCTATTTTCACAAGTCATACAACTTGGCAACAACATGACCCGGGGTCGTAGGAATGCCTGTTGTAGGCACTAAGTCGCATTTGTTATGGAGAGTCGGATCTGTGTGTTGTACTTTGGAGTTTGGTATGCAAAGTGATTTAGAGGAGGGCGCCATCTCCATAACGATGTTGTTCTTTTGTTGCAGTCGAGTTGTAAAGAATCTCAAATGGGTTATAAAATTATGATTATCAAAGTGTGGTTCTTGTCCTTCAAAATGCAACAGATATCCCTTTTAGTAATCAAATAATATTTCGAAAGGATAATGCGACTTTTAAGGAGTTTAGTTTGATATACTTAATATCTAACGCGCGCCGCCGAGACTATGGATGGTCATGCAACAATTTGGCTTTAATGCAAGTCTGGCTGTTGGAAAGCTGTACATTTAAGAAAGGTATTAAATTATATATGGTTAGGCAGGTAACTCTTACTCTTTTAACTAGAGTAATATGTGGGATGTACATATATACTTACATAGGAGGGACGTGTTTTGTTAGTGTTTAAATGTTAAAAAACCTACCCTAAAAAAACTCCAAAGAAACAATTTCGATTATAAAAGGTGCCACTTTAAATTTCGCGCCATTATTGAACTGTCAATATTCGACCATCATCACGATGACTTTTGATAAGTCAAAATTAGGAGGATATTAAATATAGAACGGTCTGAAATAGGGAAACTTCATTACAAGGACGGTGACAACATCGCTCTACATGCCACAAAGTTGGTGAAAGAGTGGCTCTTTTGCATTACATGGACGTGTGATTTCTCGAAATCATATCAGTGTCATATGGCAGTGATCTAAAACAAATCAAATGGTAAGGTCATGTTGTTCAGCATTTTCATTGCTGTTCTTCACAGGTTTAAACCTTAGGGTGGATTTAATGCATGTCTTCGAATGTATGTATGTATGTATAGTCTGCGAATCGAACCCGGGTTACACGCACAAGTAGAAGGGGACCTCAATGGACCTGGAGTGCATAACTGGAGGCAGTTAGCTAAGGAGCAGGCTAATTTTTTTTTTTTTTTTTGTGCTAACGGATGTGTTATCTTCTAAAGATACCAGTAATCCGGGCTACTGGCATGCACGATTTGCGCCTACGTACTAACCCACACCCTACACACTTCAACCACTTTCCCCGCGGGACTACCGTTAGGTATTACTTTGCGGGACTGGTTAGCACTTTATGCTCTTCTTTCCCTGCTTGACGTTCCTCGTTCCGAGGGAGCTGCCGTTTGGGTTTAGTTGTACTCCCCCCACCCTCTCCAGTCGACGAAGTTCCTTTATGGTTATCGCTGCGGTTTGTTTCACATTATTCCATATTGCGCTCGATATCAACATATGGTTCACAATGTTCTCGGGAGTTGGTATTTCTCCAATTCTTTCCTCAAGACCTCTGCGTTCTATACAAACATGTGGGCACTGCTTTGCATCCTCTCTAGCCTCTCCGCAGTTTGAACAAATAGGAGATTCATCAAGCCCAAACCTGTATAAATGAGCTCGAAAGCAGCCATGTCGGATTAGGAACTGGGTGAGATAGAAATCCACTGGATTGTAAGCGGGCTAACTGGAGAGGCTTGTTAGTGGAGTCCCAGGTTCACCCTGAACTGTAGCGCAACCTAAGTAAGTAAAGATTTAATGTATTCCTGAAGAGCTTTAAGAATACAGACCTGATATTTTGGGTAGATGCAATCATGCTCATACTAACTTTAAAAGCGATGGTTGATTTACCAACCGTTAAAGAAAAACACATTCACGCCGTGTAGGCAATGACGAATGTTTATTTTGGACTAGGTTTTGTTATTTGTTGTTTATGAATGTTGTTGTCCATAAAATTTTACAAAATACATACATATCATATTTCGCTTAGTTGAAAGTGGAAAACTTTTTAGAAATGTGAAAACCTTTTTGCATAACATAACTTTTCCAGTATATTATTATTTACATTTCAATTATTCACCGCTGGTAAAATGCAGAACCAAATTTTATCAAACAGCTTACAACCAACGCTGGTCTCCCCTACTGTCCAGTTTTGAAATAGCTGCACCGGATAAAAATATAGGTAATCTTGTGATCCCTGTGATTGATAATATCTGCTACCATAATATGCTGATGAAACCTATTGCGGTTTTCATGGACCCAAAAAATCAGCCGAAGAAAGGTGTCTATCAGTGGCGAATAATATCAATAAAAAAAATAATCTGCTTGCAACCATAACTAGAATATCGTTATTGATAAGTACATATAACTTGGAAGTAGTTAAGGTGTCACAAAAGCCACGGAGGTAAATTTTTGAGGAATAATGATTCTAAAAGCCTAAGTCACATCATCGGTTCGTTAGCCAAAAAAAAAAAAATAGAAAATGTGTGAACGAAACAAAGGAAACACTGTCTCAAGACACGCTTTAAAGAAACAAGTGATTTAGGTAGGTACAATAGGCTTGAATAAATATTTTTCGCGGCTTTGTGAAAAACAATACACAAATCTCTTAGTACCTACATACCTACTTCATTTTACTTCAAAGTTTGTTATTTTAATTCTGGCAAATGTATGCTCAAAAAAAAGTCCCGAAACGTCAAACTTGTCCAAAGTAAAATGTATGAAAATCATCAAAGTTGCTTTGCAGATACGTATCAAAAGAGTAGTGCTACTGCATCGAAACTATTTTTTGACGTTTTGGAACTTACCTTAAGCCTACAATTCAATGG
The DNA here is from genome assembly GCA_905220385.1 of Xylota sylvarum. NCBI lineage: Eukaryota > Metazoa > Arthropoda > Insecta > Diptera > Syrphidae > Xylota > Xylota sylvarum. Next base: position 43,054,025 of record LR999959.1, read on the forward strand.
CCCTTAGTGGTTTGGTTTTGTTCAAAAATATTTGGTAATATTGGGTGTAAATCAGGCTTTTTGTCGTTGAAAATATAATGACACAGTCTAAAATTTAGATGACTTCAATGGACAAAGCCACCGAAAAGATATTGTCTCCTACCTTCCCATGTGGCAAATTACCATTGAAATTATAGACCCTCTAAATATCCACTTAAAAACAAATGTATGCATATACATACTTGCATATGTACATACATACATATGTATACGTAGGTGTATTATGATGTCATTAGCATTCTATACAAAACGTTTCATAAAGCCGAAATACATACTTACATAGAGCGCCAGAACATTAAATTCAACTTTATAAATTTATAATCGAAATTTGTTATAAATTTCTTGAGAATTTTCCATATACACCCAATTTTATTGCTCGCATTAATAAACACGATTGTTTAGGTTCTTTATTGGGTATTACCAATTCCGGTAGCAGACCTTTGAAGTTACCAGCAGTTGGACCGGTTTGCTATTTTTTCTTCTTCATGAAATAAGCTTAAGAAAAAAATTATGTATGTAACTTTATACACATATAGATACATGTATTGTACGCCTACGCATAAGAGTACATAAGCGATATGTTTGCTTAATTTATTTATTATTAATAAATTTGTTGCTTTAAAATATTAATACAATACTAAAATATTAATACAATGAAACTACTCCTACAGAGATATTTGATTTAGTTAAAAAAAAGAGCTGACTGGGCAAACACTCACTATTCATGAGTTTGAGAAAAAGTGTCTTAATCATTCCGAAACTGATGGTAGTCAAGCACTAAAATACAGAGATCGTCTTGTGTAGAGGACCGCATATCGTTACGGGTAAATATTTGTCTTGCGATCCTTAAACGATGAAGTCCTATTTTAAGAATACGTATAATTTAATAGTCTAAGAGCTCGCTGCAGTTTTTTGGTGTGATTTGCACATGAATATAAATTTTGAAATATGTAAAATCGAATATGACCGTCTGGCAGGATTTTGTTGGTGCTGACGCTATGTTCAAAATGGGATTTATTCCAATATCTGGATCGTTGATATAACCACTTAAATTAAGTATTAAGCAAAAGAACAGAATGTTTTGAATACGCACTAATAGTATGTAAGTCAAAATCAGTTTTTTTTTTTTTAAATAATTGGTATAACCACATACTGACTATTCTAAAATAATAATAAAGACAATTTGACGCGAACTTCATGTATCAGTCTTTAGACATATTTACCTAGAAAATTGCATTTACAACCTATAGTAACCTAGAAATCGACTGTTTTCGTTTGTTTAAATTATGACTATTGGAAATTTCTGGAGTTTAGTTTGGTTTCTAGACTTTTAAGTTTAATTTTCTTAACAACATTCTGTATACCAAATCAGAAACTTTCTAACATAGCGTCGCATAATAAGTTCTATTCCATTTCCTTTTCGTGTGGATCAGGAGCAGTGGTTAAAATGAATTTCAAATTCTGAATTTCCAGATTTCACAAATTTTAGAATGTTACCCTTACATATTACTTTCAGAATGATTGAATACGAATTACTTTTGGAACTAAAATTCGCAAATATTTATTATAATCGTACTTAGCGGAAAAGTTTTTTGCGTTACAATTGTCTACGGCTTTCATTAAGAGTGTTCGCAATCCTATATTGTAAATAGTATAGTGTCACTTGTCTGTATTTAGTATTTAATACCTTGCCTTAAGGGGCAATTTTTGTTTGAGACGTTTTTGTACTTTCGGATGTTTGTCAGATGCTCGCGGAAGGTACGGCCGTGAAAGAACTTTTGGTGTTGTATTGGAAGTTCTCCGACGCACTAACCACTAAGCCATGGCGATCTGCTGCGTAATATGGTTTTGTCAAATCCGTTCGAAGGGATTCTAACTTTGTTCTTCCTAGTTGGACGGTATTCCACAGTTCTAAAAAAAACAATTTATAGAGATGTTCGCTGCGAGGATATTAAGGTGATAAGTATATGGGTACCTGCTGAGCTGGTGACTTCGATAGACACCCAAATATTGTGTTTCAATTAATCATGCATTTGAGTTCTTCGGAATATCTTTAATAAAAATGTCTGTAGGCTATATGGATGTAGATATAAGACAGCTTTCGATAAGCCAACTTTTTAACTTGTCATCGGTAAAACAAAAAATTTAATACCTACTTACATACACTTCTAAGTAAATCCTTTAGAACTGCAAAATCTTCAAATCCAATGTTGATCAAATTTTGTTTGAATACGCTTGACCACTGGGAATGTTGTATGATTTCTGTGTTGATGCAAAAATTGGGTCCTGGATTTCCAAAATAAACTGTGGACTAAGCGACATTAGCAGTCCACACAGTAACAGTAACATTTAGCATCTAATTCCTTTTTATGCCGACACCTCTAATAAAATATTTAAATTTTCATACACACTTAGTCCAGATCAATGGAGCCACTTAGAAATATATCGTGTAAGAAAAACATCGCATGATCTATAGAATAGGTATCTGATTTGAATTTTGCACCTATTTGTAACTATTATCTCTTTGTCAATTAGAAGTGCTAAATGTAGTACATAGTTAAATAGAAGCTTTGAGATAATGATAAATTATTTCCTTAGGTATTCAAATTTTCCGATGTTTAGTTCTAAAAATGTTATGACTGGAATGTAATGTCTCATTGACTTTTAAAAGCAATTTATAAACGAAAGTGTGTCTGACTGTGAAGTGTCTAACTTTGTGCATCAGTATGGTATATAGGTTCGTCCTCGTTTTTGATAGGTAATTTCTCATGACAATACACATGATGAAAACGCGAGATCAATGGATTTTGCAATGCATTAGGTTTGTAGGAACTTGTAGCTCAGCAAAATAAACAATTCGTTTTTTTTTCAAAAGGAATTACGTTAATTTCGTTAACAAAAAGGAACCCTACATCATAGATACATACTGTCAACAAGGTTATTAACTACTATGGTCAAAACTCTTAGCTCCATATACTCTACACAATGTCATATCTGTCAAGTAACAATACTTGGTTCAGAGTGCCGAAAGCAAAAAAGATGATGATGCTGTCGGATACACTGTTCTGTAGGACAAAATGGCCATTGGAGCATAAGATGAAATGGCTAACTTAATTTGCCTGCGGATGTAGCGCAATATAACGCTTTGATTAATAAATATGTATACTCCCGTGCACCTAAATAGGAACAAGATTCTTCAATCATTTCATTCTGTTCTCCTTTTCATTACTAAATATCTGCATTTGTTTTGTGCTTTAATTTAGTACATAGTAACAGACAACTTTTAGAAATAGAAAGAAATTCCAACAATTTTACCATAATGCGTTATTTTAGTTTTGCTTTGACCATGCAGAAGAGTGAACTTTTTTCTTGCAGCACTTGAATAGAAACAAAAACAATTGCTTAAGTGTTTTTGTTATACTCCGTAAAATTAAAATTTTTGAGTTCAAGAAAAAGCCAAAATACTTGCCTATGAAGAGTGTAATCTTACGTACAGAGATATTTTTGAAAAAAATTGAGGACGTAAGTCGGTGATGGTTTCCAACTTTCCTAAAAATAAGTCGAAGTATATAATGAAAGGGCGACACACGGATTTTCAGAGCAGCCTAGAATCCTTGCTGTTCTGCATCACATCAAATTTGATTAATTTGACCATCAATCCGATCAAATTTGGGAATTACAGCGACTGTTGACACCGTTAGATTAGTATTTCGCAGAACTGAACATCTAAAGTGATTAAAATTAAAACAAATTAAAACAAAACCAGCTCTTACCACGGAGGCTCGTCAGCTATTTGCTCTAAATTGCATGACATGGAAGAGCGAGTAGCATCGAATAGTTTTTTCGAACGAAAAACGATTTAATTTGAAGGCCTTGGTGGTTACTATTTCTACGACATACGCAAAGAAAATAATATCTGTCTCGTCACCATACCCGTGTGGGGGGTGTAATGGTGCGATCTCTCATTATGGCCACAGTGAATTGCAGTTTCTATCATCAAAAATGAATATGAACCACTATTAAGGCGTACTAGAGAAGGCTTTTCCGTACTACAATAACATGTTTGGACCCGTGTCTTGAACTTTCCAACATGATAACGTCCCAGTCGCGTGGTATAAGAGTGGATTCGTAACCAAAAAGTGCCTGTTCTGGTGTGATCTTCAACTGATCTTAATATAATTGAGAATCTGTGGTTATCACGGAAAGTTTACGAGTCTGGTAGATAATTTTCAGACGCTGAACTACCTAAACTCTTTCTATGATCCACACCGCATTTATGGCATCATTTCCAACAAACAGCGTTAGATACACACATTATTGATTAAGCTTTAAAAAATATAGAGAAACGAAGTTAAACTAGATTCTTGTAATGTTTTGTTAATTATCCTTGTTTTCAGTTGTTGGCCCTATTCACGTCCAGCAAGAAAAATGCGTATTACTTGCACCTACATATGTATGTACATATCTATAGGGCAAGCATTGGTTTTGTGAAGAATTTTGAACTTGAGATTTTAATCAAACTTGACATTACTACATATGATGGAGAAGTCCAAAGAAGTGGGTCCTCCAACTCCGTCTGTCCGTTTGTCTGGATTTGCTTCAAACTTCATATCTGGCGCCTTTGGGATAATACCTAGGGGCGAAATTGGAATTTTCATTCTAACCTCAAAATGAAGGGTACTTTACTTAAGATTTCATTAAAAATTTTCTCAAAAACGGCTGTAACGATTTTTATAAAATTTTAATTTAATTTGGCACAGTTAATTTAAAACATTTTTTCTATGCAATTTTGCAGATAACATTCGTAAAAAGTTATCATGGTAGTACCCTAGAAAATACAGAATGGTACGCTCACTTTCTTAGGCCTCATGTGTAAGAAAACCAAGACTTGAACTTCGGTGCTTTTAAGATTGTATACTTACAGCATTAAGTTGCAAGTATGTACAACACAGTCGTACACTTTATTTTTTTACTGCACTTATAAAACAATTTGAATCAAAATAAGGGAAAGAGTTTGAAGCCTAATTTTGAATTCTTTAATAAGAACTTAAATTTTGAATAATTAAAAAAATATATTCCTGCATATGTTTTATACTCTTTTATTGGAAAACCTCAAAAGCTAATTTTGTTCCTATTTAAGTGCATGGGTGTGACATGGTCCTCTTGCCTGTTCGGTTTTTTTATGATCCAGATCGATGTTGTTTGGGCATTTTCATTAGGTTGACATTTGACAGTTCGTATTTAACAGTTTAACAGTCATGAAGAGCAATTGAAATCAATTTATTATGAAGCATAGGTATAACGCCTTAACAACGTGTCAGCTTCATCATTGGCCCCAAATTTTGCAGACGCAAGAGTAAGTTGTAAGCGGGTGCTCGTAAAATATGGTGGAAATAGCACGCATCGTACTTAAAGTAAGTACCTACTTAATTGGGAATGTAAATAAGTTTTCTCTTAGTCAACAAATCATATCCAAAAATGTTTGAATTTCGAAATCAAAAGAAAAATGTTTCACAACCGAAACAATAGAAAGAAAATTTTCCATGTTTGAAACATCAACTCTGAAATATAGGATTTGTGGTTGTAGTTCTACTATACACATGCTGCTAGGTCATGGGACTACTGTCGCTTCGGTGGTTGACTTATTAATGCTAAATCCAATTTAGTTGTGATTACCCTTATTGCTCATACAGACCTCGATTTAAGGCAGTCCCAATGTTTAAATTTCGTTTTTAATGCAAGGATATCCTATCCTATATTACTAGAATTAATTCCTTTGAAGTCGTTCTTTACCCCAATTTGATCTTCATTTTCTTTTCGACTTCTATAATTTATCCAGGACAAGCGAGGACAAGGGAAATTTTAAGTTGAAGCATCATTGTATCGTTCAGGAAAAAGTATTTGTTAATACCCTTCTTAAACTATCCCGAGAGTTTCCCTAGTTTTTTTTTGTATCTTTCTTTATCGTGGAGAGCTAAACTTTTGCCGCCATTAGCCGTTTCCTGTTTTTGTATGTTCTAGATGTACAAAAACACATGCATAGGTATGCACTTATGATAGATAAAGCCCAAAATGCTGATTTTAACTATCTTTCCTTTTGAAAAATGTCTTTGGGACAATTTTAATGATGCTGTTGGTGATGTTGACGTGTATTATCAAATCAATGTGCAGAAATTTCTGTTTCTCTGTTTCGAACTCTGAACTCTGTTTCGTTTGGAAACATTTTACTGGTGGTGTCAAAATAAGGCGTATTACTGTATGGAAACTCTAGACATGTTTGAGTCTCTAAATGAAGCCCCAAATCGTTGAATCGATCCCAAAAATTTTAACTAACCAAGACAGTGCAATGCAAGAATTTGCTTAACCGATTTTAAATTGTTTTGTCTTGTTTAGCACAAACACTTATTGCGCCAGCAGTAGGTAATGTTTGTCTTACCATAAACGAAATATGTTGGTATCTACATATGTCTGTATGTATGTATATACATACATAAGAGGGTGAAAAATAGTCTTCAGAACGATGAAATGCCGCCGCTAAATGTCAAATACATAAGTAGTATATTTCAAATCGGTGAACAAAAGCTGAAAGCATACCTGATTACTGGGAGAACCTCTCAAGGAAAAATGTGACATGTCGCAGAGCACAATCTCAATCATTCAATATGCCTTCGAAACAATTGTGTGTATTACAGGTGGTGGCTATTCAGCTGCAACGGCAACACTACAAATAACGCGTGGGTGGTTGCGTTTTTTTTTTTTTTTTATAAACATTCACCCCAATTATGATACATTGCACTATTGAAATCGAAAAAAAAAATCACACACGAAACACTTTTTACATATAAACTCTCAATCGCGTTAATCTAAGTAAATTCACTATAAGAACAAAAACATGAAAAAAAAAAAAACAATAACAAAATCGAACACACTTTTCACCCCAACGAGGAATTATACACCCCGACGACCGACGTTGGTTCGGGGTTGGTAGCAATTTTAAGCGCGCGCTACAGTAGCAGATTTATCAACTCGCTGCTTGTCCGGTAACCGACCAAACGACACCGATTACAAGTGAAACAGCGACGCTGTAATAATTGGCGTCGTTGGTTTTTTTTTGTTATTATTTTGGTTTTGTTTCTTTTGCTGCACCGACCGGTAAAGGGGGCGGCAGCTGAATTGTACGACAGACAGACAGTGCACGATATACGATGCTCCAACCACACCTACTGCCGATTGGTCGTCATTAGAGGAGTCGCAGCTAAGTACCAACAGAACTCGCACTGAACAGAAGCAACAGCAACTGTGGTGTAACTACTACACAAAGTGTAGTGTATGTTTGCTCTCTGCTCATAAAACCGATATAAAACTGATATGGCTGTGTTCTTGTGTTGTCGCTGTTGTCGTCGTTGTCGTCGTCAAAGATGTTCCACTTTGTAATGTGCGATGTCAAAGTATTCGTGTTACTCGTGTACGGTGGTGGTGTCAAACACCACTACAGAATACTACCCACTTCACTGTAGTACATCGAGATGCACAGAATCTCACATGCAAATTGCCGTAATCCGCCGATCAGTAGCGACGGCAATGCACCGGACGACCGTCGATTTACTTTAGTTACACCGCAGCAGTACGAAAGGTTGACGATAAGCACAAATAAAACAAAAAAAAACTCACTCGTATATGTACACAGCACAAGGGAAGGGGAGACGAAAATGAAAAAAAAAAAAAACACACAAATTCTAATAAAACAAAACGCAGAAGATAAAAATAATCCCCGAACCACTTCACCGGCCACACACTGCGTCGGAGCGTCGGCGAAGCAAACGTCAGACCAAGACGGACGGCAAAAAATCACCTCAAACCACTACGGAGCGACCAATGGAACGACGCACACGGTCAAGCGAAAAAAACGGGTAAACATCTGCTAAACATCGAAACAACCAAAGAAAACTGGCTTCACTGGTCAACCGTGCACTTGGCGCTGGTCATCAAGTATGCGTCCGCGTTTGGTATCGCCTCGCTGCCCTCACCCACACTGCCAGCGCACAAAAACTATCCAGCAGCGCCCTCTATCAACAGAACAAGTGTTCTGTGGATCATTCCCCATCTAGTGTGACTGCCAGTGTGTGTTTTGTGATTAACTGTCTATGTACAACCCGTCTGCACACAGACGCCTGCCATGTGAACAGAGTAAACAGAGAGAACCAAGAAAATAAAATTGAAAACAAAAGAAAAAAAGAAAAAAGAATAATCTTCCACCACACACTACGGAACACACGACTCCAGTCCAGTGGGTAAATGTGCTCCACTCCCACATTCCATGGAAGTAAGAGAGCTTTTCCCTTCCAGGTGCAGATTCCAAGGAGGTAGTATGCGTCCCTTACAACGAGGTACACGATGCACCATTGCTGGATTTGTACTTTGACAGATCATTACAAGATGACAGTAGAACTGCCAAAAATATGTTTTTCTCTCCCCACTGTAGTGGAGGGCCAAAAGCTCCTTTTAATCGTTGCCACCCCTTAGTTGGAGCTTTTTGAGTCTTTTATGGCTTATTTTTAACAAAACCGGTTCCAGTTTTTAAATGGTCGTGCCTCCGCACACAGTCAAACCAAGTGCGGCAAGTGATGGCCGATTGCATTGTCCGCTGTACAGGCAGCTTCGTGCAATTGGCGTTTGTTCGGGTAGTTGTTCGCCGTAAGTGGGGTGAGTGGATGGGGCCTGGGTGGTTCCAACCCACCAGACTGATGGTGGTAGTACTTTTACTTCTGCACTCTTGTAGGTACACATGTAGTTCTGCGAATTGATGTAATGCCCTGGCCATGTACAAACACACAGTGAACTACGGGTACAGCGCTGAAATGGCTCCACGCGCGTGTTTTAGTATGATCCAACAGATTTTTGTTGTTAATGGAGCGGGAGTTGAAGTGGGGGGCAGGAGCTGCATCCTCATCGATACCTCGGTGCAGTGCTGTGTACGTACCCCTCCCATGTACTACGCTAGGTATCTACAAATCGAAACTCTTGGAATCTGCTTCGTCTTGCGAAACTGCCGTCTTGGAAGAAGTCGCGGGTATTATACGCCATTGTTCGCCTGCTATGTTTACATTAAAAACCAGTTACCTAACATCCAAGTACTGCATGTAAGCAAGAAACGTAATGGTTGGTGGTGCTTGTATGCAACGGGTGCAATGTCGGACCGCCCGGTAGTGTCTTGTAGGGGTTGGTAGTTAACATAAAAAAAAAAACGCAAAAACAAAACACAAGGGGGGAGTAGGTATGGATGGAATACGTGTACTTAGGAGTACCCCGGACTCGTGTTCTGGCTGGTAAACGACTTATCAGTCGGCCATCGTAACTGCCGCGTTGGATGTTTGTTGCTTTTGATTTGATTTGCCTTAATTGGCCTGCATTTGAAGATCGCAAGAATGGCGAACTTAATCACGCTATAATCACGCTATACTAGGGTGGGACACAGAGCGCGGGGGGGTTTTTTGTGTCTTGTCCAAAGATTTCCTTCTTGGAAAATATAGTGATAACATCACAGAAGTGATTTCTACTCATTGCATCGTGAAAGGTGAAATCAACTCTATGAGGCAGCTACTGCTTAAGATTCGTCGCTGATTTCCAGTAGTTTGTCTTAACTACCAGACATTCAAGTAGGTAATAGTGGGTACCTACCTATGGAAAAAAGGATTTTATAGTTGGCAATGATGGTAATGAAATCAGGGATTTTATTGTAAGTATTAGGAGTGTCACCTTTACATGAAACAAAATAGTAAGAAGTATATTATTTAACAATAAGATAAACGCACTGTATATACAGTGATGTTCATAAAAACAGCACACCCTAATTGGAATGTGTTTTTTTTGCAACTCACACTGTAAAGCACTAACTGCCGTCAAGTAGAACAATAATTTAGGGGGTATTACATACATATACCATTATAAAGCTAAAGACGTGCAACAAAGAAGATCGTGTAGTTATTCTCTGTTTTAGGATCGTTGAAGTAGAATGTCATTGCAAAGTAAGTAAAGAGTACAGCTTTGGTTTTATAAAAATATTCTATTGCTTAGTAGTTTTTTTGAAAATTTTGACAAGGTATATACATATGTATATGTATATAATTATTTTGATATTGTAATATCGTTTAAGTAATTGCTTATAAAAATTATTAAGATTTATGACGGGAAGGGGATGGCGGAATTGATTAGTACCATAATACAGGATATGATACAGGACGGAAAAACTGTTTAGGAGGTGGCAAGAACATTAAAGTGCTCCAGGAAGCTTGTCCTGAATCCCATAAAGGTCATACGGAGCACTCAATCGTCAGCTAATCCTGTAAGGAAAAATAGAAAGCGAAAAACCTCAGGAAATACTGACAGGATTGTACAAAGGATTGTCGATAGTGACCCTTTTTCGACATCCGATGAAATTAAACAGAGTTTGACTGTTCAGCATAGTGTCCAAATATCAGCCATTACTCTGCGTCGTCGCCTGATGAAAGTCAAGTTCAGCGGAAAAACCGACACTAAGAAGCCTCTCTTGTTCCAAAAAAAAATCGCAAAAAAAACTTTCTTTTGCAAGTGGGGCTCACGAGGACAACTCTCTGTCTTTTTGGAAAGAAAATACGGTTTCGGCCAGGATCGGATGTGAGCGAACCAAGAAAACCAAGTAATGGTATACCTGGTATATAAGAACGTGAAACATGAAGATGGAAGCATAATGGTATGGGTCGTGAAGACATTGCATGGCATTGGACTCACACTTAAAGTTATGGGCATTCTGGATTAGTATAAATATAAAACCATCCTGGAGATGGTCCACATGAAGCCATATGCTGCCGCATCTATGCCTGTATCACCTCTATGCATGCTAATGACTCAAAGCATTCTTCGCGTCTTGTGAAGAATTGACTTTCGAAGCAACAAATTATGTGTTTGATTGGTCAGTCCAAGGTCCCGATCTAAATCCAATTCTAAATATTTGGGACGATGTGGGCTTCATAGTCAATCGAGGTTTTATGATTCCCATTGTAAGAAGAAGTTGTGGATCATAGGCGCAGAGACAGATGTATGTATGTCCACGGGACATATCGCTCATGTATTCCTAAAGTGACACAACTCAAAAACTTAAGTTTTTCAGAAAAGACGAAAAACCGGCAATTTAACTACAAACCAGGCAATGACAAGAGAAAATAGATTATGATAGTCTTCTGCAGGATTAATAATGAAACTATGTTGATGCAGTTTTGATTAATATGTTGGGTAGAAGTTTTAAAGGTGTTATCTAGGTATTGAACCTCGAACCACTTGCTCCGTAGTTCAACACACTAACCGCAAAGTCTCTTCCAAAACCACTGTAGGGCAGGTATTTTTTAATCATTTTTTATTTGTTGATTCTTTTAAAAACTTTAAATAACAAACAAAAGAAAATAAATTTTTTGCGCGACAGGTTCATGGGACCCAGGGCCTAGCTTCTCACATCCACTCATGTTGTGCGGGTTTTATATTCTTTACATGAATGGTAGGGGCCTACTGTGCAATGCCGTGTCCGAAGTGTAATGTTTTTGTTTTAAGAAGCTTTTTCATGACAGTTTTACTCTCGGATGTTTGTCAGACCCTCGCGAGAGGTGGGGCCGTGAAAGATATTTTAGGTGTTGAAAATGGAGCCCCTCGCTCCGTAGTCCAACGCATTAACCACTTGAGTCACGGCGCCTACTTTATAATAATATCTATAAAAACTTTAAATAGTTATTTTTAATTTGTTGTTTCATGTTCTTATTTTATTGAACTGGATATATGTCCACGTTTTTGTTAAAATAAATGTTTTATGCACAAGTTATTTCAAAAATTGAAAAATATGCCGCAACGCCCGAAGATACCCTGTATACAGTGGAGTTGGAGATTGTTTTATACATTCCATTAGGATAGTTTCAAACGCTGTGTCTCATATTGTAACTTTTATGGGAAGTCATAGTTTAGGATGGTTTGGAAACTTGTCATTATCCAATTTGAGACGATGCTATTGCCTGCCAAGAGAGTTTTGACTTTAAGTTTGAAAATGCGCTGCTCTACATATGTACGTATGTACATAACTTTTATCTACTTATATGTATATTTTGAAAGTTTTTCAGCCACAATTGTCTATTTTAATGTCTATTTTAATATCGCGATAGATAAAAAAACTTTGCTTGTATGTCCTGTTCTCAGGACTTGCTACTGTTTGAGTTTTTTAGAGCTTTGGAGAAAACTCTCCTCAACTTTTTCGCATACTGGTTTTGAAAGATATACAAGATTAAGAGTAGGTATACTTCTGAAGATTCATACCTGTGTCAGACGTGCCTTGACTTCTTAAAAGTAGCGCCCTTAATAGCGACTAAATATCATCAGTAATAAATCAGCGGTACAAGCAGGCAAAAAACGTTATCCTTGGTGAGTGTCGGTTAGTTATAATTTTTTTTTGGTGTGCGGATAACCCGAAGTGTTACACAAAACTTATTTACTTATTTTAGGCATATCACATGTTTGGATGTCTTCAAAGCTTTTCATTTCTCTGACCCGTTGTCGTACACAGTTCTTCGTTTGAGCTTCGGTCAAAAAAACCTGATCCCAAAAAATTGTTAACGAAGGTTTCCAGCTTCTGAATGGCATTAGCGGTAATCTTCCAGGTAGTTACTTACTTGACCATACATAGGACTAAATTCCTTTAAAGTTATAAACCCAGTGGTGGAGGGACAGGAAAGGATACATGGAAGTTAAAAGTTGGTAGGAAAAGGAAAGAGAGTTAGGTGACAATGCGCATTGACTATAAATCTTTGTAAATCATAATTGGTTAGAAATATTGAGGAAGGCAAGTCATTCCATATACATACGTGTTGAGTGGCTAAAGAACGAGCTTTTAAATTTCACTGTGCGACTGAAACAAGGTTTTAAAAGATAAGGATGTGCGGAAGAGGCTGCTCGTGTAGTGCGATTAAACTGATAGACACAGCTATAGATTTCATTCGAACAAATGTGGAAATATCGGTGCAGGACCGATAAGCATCCAACATTCCGTCGATGCTCTAGCGAAGGAATTTGGTCGTAAATTGAAAAGTCACCGATCAGTCTACATGCCTGACGCTGGACACGATCTAATAAGCTCAAACAAATTACGGGAGATCCCGCCTAAACATGTGAGGTGTATTCGAGTTTCGGACGAATATAAGCTTTGTGGATAGTATTCAAGTCTGCAGGACTAAAAGAAATCTTTACGCCTCTTGAGGAATCCGAGGAATCTAGCGCCACTTTTTGCAGCTTCAGAAATCTGGTTATTCCAGCGAAGGTCTGGGGTAACTTGCATGACAAGCATTGACAAGCCATTAGATTCCCCAATATCAGCTACATTATTATACCGCTTCAGAGACATGAGACAGCAATTGGTTTTTCACGGATTGAACTCAACTCGGTTTTCCTCAAAGGAGTGGATTGGATTGCGAGTAAGAGAGAGAAGGTTGTTAATAAATATTATAAACAGGGTCGGAGAGAGTACTGAGCCCTGGGGTACACCAGCATTGATTGAGAATGAAGTAGAAGTATATAATACAACTTGTATTGACCGATTACTCAAAAAGCCTGCCATCCATGATGATACTGTGCCACACTCTATCGAAAGCCTTAGAGTTCTTAAGGGCAACTACTCGGCATTCACCGTGATGGTGAATACTTTGGTTCCAATTTTCTTTTAACGGAAACCGTATGTACTGACGGTCATTTAGTAGACGGTTTTTTTCGATGAGATGGAATTTTCCAATGCTTTCCATGGCCTTAGAGAACACTGATGTTAGGGTTATGGGTCTGTAGTGTGAAGGGTCGCTCGTTTTAGGGATCGGCTGGGCGTGCATGAGTTTCCACCTATCTGAACAGATGTCTGTAGAGTATGACAAGTGGAAGGGCTTACGTAGAGGTTTAGCCAGAGAAGAAGAACACCTCTTCAAAACAAGGGGTGGTATCCTATCTGGACCTGAAGATTTGTTACTGTTAATATTGGTTGATATTTGTCCTAAGGTATTTCGGTAATGGTTGTGGTAGAGAAGTATCTGCCCAAGTGGAATTTGCAGCGAACATAGTTGCTAGCAGATTGGCTTCTCTTATATTATAATTGTTGTGGACAAGAACTGGGATGGGCTAATGAGGCGGAGCCTTTGATTCCTTTGACGAAAGACCAGAAAATTTACTGCCTTTAGGACATTGCAGATAATCAAGGGTTATCAACATACATATGTACATGTACTTGTTCACAATGGATTCAGTAGCGATCCAAATGCTAGCTGCATATGCAACCACCCCTCCTACCTGTGTACATACACATATGTGTGTATCCTGCATTGCTCAACGTACTCGTAAATTGCGTTCAGTTCAATTCGTAGATGACAGTAGGTCATACTTAGCGTCAAGATGTTCGACTGCAATGACTAGTCTCCTTTTTAGCCAAATTTATGAGGAAATATTTCTTCTTTAAGGTGACACGTTTACTGCTCAAACAAATAAACTCCAATCGGGAGTATCAGTTCATGCAGTAAAACCTAATCTAACTATATCAGAACAACAGATATCGACAAAATGTTCTTCATATACATATGTATCTACACTATTTCCTTCTAATTTTAAATCTTCCCGGTAGAAATTTTCTTTTTACATTTCCTGTTCAAATTGCTATTATGTCTGTTTGTAACAGATAGACAAGACGCCAGTAATATCAGCACTACTTTAATGAAAAACAAATTCTACATTGAACAAAATGTTTTGTTTGTTGTTTTAAATGTCTTACTATCTGAATAATTATTTTCTGCAGCCATTTTGATAACAACATTTTTGCTATCTTGTCGTGATGTGCTTGAACAAGTGTGATCACTCTTTTGCCGATCACATGATTTATTAAATTTAACCTTAATTAACTTTAATTAATTTTATCTAGCAGCTAGATCGCAGTCTTATCTGTTTCAAAGACCATTTGCCGGTGTAGTTATCTTCTTGCGCTTGTTGTGTTTAAGTTGTCTTTTGGTTTATAAAAGCGGCGTCAAGGAGCCATTTTTATTTAATTTAACCAAATAATCGATTTAACCAAAGGTTGTAAAGCCTAAGAGCAACTCACATTTATAACAAAAAAGAGGTTTTTGAAAGTTACTGATATTACCGTATTATTTAGAATAGAAATGCATACAAACATATATACATATATATGTACATAAATATATAGAAATCACAGAACGAAATTTGACTTGGAAAGCAACATGCACCGGGTCATTTGTAAGGTACCGCTTTATGAAAGTACTATGTTCGATTAATGACATCCTCATAAATCAAAATCTCTTTACTATCCAAAAGCAAATGTCTCCTAGAAGGTATTAGTTCAAATAACATTTCATCTTACTGCTTTCCAATACGAAATTTAGTTTAGCAGAGGCTGTGGCCAGTAATGATCCCCGTGAAAAGCGCTAAGTTGGGTCTGTTAAGCGCCAAAATGTCCTAGTCCAGACTTTTGTGGAGACACGACAAGATGACAGTCTCTGATTAGTTTGCGTGGCGAAGACTTGCTATATATTGGATTTAACAAGACTTAGGAGCTGTGCAACAGAGGTGACGCCCATTGTCAGGTCTTATCCACGGTTTTGCCGCTGTGTCCTGGAACCCAAAAGGAGTGTAACTTCATGTTTTGCTGTGAGTGCTGTGAGTTCTTCACGCGGCTTCTTCATAGCGGCTTGACTGTCGATGTATATGGCGATCCTCTTTCTGCGATTGCTAATACTTCCGCTTGGAACACATTGCCGCAGTTTGGAAGTCTCAGAGAGCGAGCAATTTCGAGTTCAGATAATTATATACCAGTGCCAGCTCCTTCGTCAATTTTTGACTCGTCCGTGAAAATTCAGATATTAAATGGGTTTATGGCCCTACTGCCGGATTGCTTCAATAACGGCACACTTTGCAGCTGCTTCCTTTAGGTGTATGTCTAATGGGATCAGTACTAGTAAGGTTTCAAAGGTTCTTGTCGACGTGGTTCTGATGGAGCTGGTGTCCCTATGCATACTACTCTTTGTATCCTGGTCAGTGCTCTAAGGTACGTGGTTTTATCTGCAGCAGGCACCGGACATATCATATACATAAATGCATACGTATTTTTTCTGAATTATTAACCAATTTGTAAACTCAAACCTTCGAGTGTTCGAAAATTGGTAGTGTCAAGAAAGCAACGTTTTTCTTTTATTTATTCAGATTAGAACTAATCATACAGATATTGCTGGAAGCTTTGATCACCTCTAAGCAAAATGTGATTCCAAAACTAAAGGGTCTACAATAAAGAGGAGATATTTCGTGAAGTTCGATTGCTATTAAGCACCTTCTCAGTCAGCTTTGTGAACCTAATTAATCACCTAGATCATGCCATTTAACGCCGCTAGAGTTCTCTCTTTAGGGATGCGTTCAGGATAAGGTTTACACCAAAAAAATATATTAAACAAAGATCAGATATTGTATTCCACAATATCAATGGTAGAGTTTGAACTTTAAAATAAAATAGCAAAACACACACTTTTTCGGATAAAATCTCTCTTCTTCAAAAACGAAGCTATTAATATATAGAAGATCCTTTATATACATATATATGTATATGTGTAGGTATATATCTACCGTTCGTCACTTTTTCAGATGTACGGAATGATCTAGGTGTCAAGCTATTTGGACACAAATTAAAAACCTCAAGACATAACTACATATTCATCCTGCATGATGCTCTTCCGTCTTGAAAAGTGTGACCCATAACGTGATAACGTCGGCGCAAATGAAGCGGTTGATGCTCCCATAATAAATTATTATCGACTGCTATTTATGACCCTTAAATGGGAACTGGCAAATGCCCAACAAAAATGACAGCCAAAGAACATCGACCTCGAAGATAAAAAACATACAGATACTACATTCCTTTAAGTCTAAACTACTTTAGGAATGTAGTATCTTGACTATCAAATATGGCGCAGAATAGTCTGAAGAACTCAAAATCCTCGTTTTCTCAAATAGCTTCTAAACTATTAAATTGATTTTGATAATTCCTTATTCTTTTTTTTTTTCAATATTTAGAAAGGTTCCTCTACTGCGTTTCTTCTCCGGGTGTGATTCGAATACTCTGTGGGGCGGAGCATTTATGTTCATCCGCTCAACACAAACGGGACCGAAAATTTTACGAAAAATCTTTCTTTCGAACTTTCGAAGCGGCCGACGATATTTTCATCCGTTTTAGATAATTAAAGCAGGACTGGGATGATCAAGGTCTTATACCGAGTCAATATTGTCGGCGTACACTAGTAGTTGCACAGACTTTTGAAAGATTGTGCCTCTGGTGTTGGCTTGCGAGTTTCGCACAATACTTTCAAGTACCTATGATGTTAAAGAAGTCACATGACAGCGCGTCACCTTGTCTAAATCCTTTTTTGACATCGTCATCCATCGTCATACTGCACAGGCGAACGAGTTTGGCAGGGATGCCAGAACTAAACATGGCTCTGTATAACTCGTCTGAAAAGATGGTGGGTATGGATTTTTTTCCAGGATCTGTCGAAGTGTAAAGATTTGATCGTTTGTGGGCTTTCCTGGCCTGAAACCAGACTGATAGGGAATAAAAAAAAAGAAATACAAAAGGTTGTTGAGGTAGGGTTTCAGACGTTCATACAATACGGCAGATACGGTCTTGTACGCGTGATGTTACGGAGACTAATACCTCGGTAATTGGCGCGATTGAGGGGGTCTCCTTTTTTGTGGATCGGGCAAGCGATGCTGAGATTCCATTCATCAGGGATTTTGGTAATACTTCCATACATTATACCTAGATTATAATCAATATCTTCGATAGCGCGCTTCTCGTGCTCTTTTTTCTTCTTTTGGAGAAATCCATGTTCTCCTCCTCTTGCCTGTTCGTAGAGCTCAAGAGCAACCCTCATTTTTCTTTGACACGCTGCTTTGTATGCCTCGTGTATAGCATATAAAATTGGTCTCTGTTGTGGAGCTTTGGATATCCGAATTCTTACTTAGTGATATCCGAGTCGGTGTCAGGATGGTCAGAAACGTAACTCCGCGAAATTATAAACTCGCGTGCAGAAACAGCGACCGTTTCTGACAGAAATAGTAGGCACAAAATGCAAGTCCACAAAAAAAAGAAATGAAATTGACGAAGAGTGACGTTAATTGACGAAGAGTGCGAGAAAAACTACATATAATACGTCCGATTTGTTGTAAGGCTAGAACTAAACTATATATACATATGCTAACAGACGGCATACTACTGCGGTAACAGCGCGGTTTCATTTTCTGGCAGTTGAGTTGCGGTTCCCAAACCGCGCGGTTAGGTGTGAACGAATTAATGTAAATTAATGTAAAATGAAAACGCGCGGTTTCCGCCTGTCTGAACAGGCACTTAAACATTTTATAATCGCGGAGCAAGAGACTAGGTAGGTATATATTATTTGGCAAGAATACTGAGGTGAGACACAGAAACTATAATTACAGCTCTACAGTGGATTTGGTGCGAGAAATGGTTCATATTTTCTTATAAATCTACACATGATTTTCTAGCCATTAAACTATAAAAATTACGTTTTTTATCATATTTTTAAACCTGTTAATACTGTGGCTCAAATGGTTAGTGCGTTCGACAACGGAAGGCCTGTCAAGGCCACAATATTTGTCGCGAACGTCTGACAAACATCCGACAGTATAACTGTCATGAAAAATCTATTTGTATTTTGTATTTTTGATGAAATATATCTCCTTGTTCTTCACTTTAGTACATAATATAGTCAGAACGTAAATTTCTCTCTTTGAATCTGGACACCAACAGTTCGGATCTTTTATATTAAAGGTTAACAGGTCTGATAAGGTCACTTAAAGCGAATTATACCATATTCTGTGCTGAAGGAAGGAAGGATATTCTGTGCTTAGGTCACCTAAGATAGGAACAGGGCCTTTTTTTAAATGAGGCACAGGTCTTTTAGCTGATTCCATCGGAATAGGTTTTTTTTTTATTAGAGGGATACACTTAGACCAAAAAGAAGGTCCATTGTGATACCACTATTGAAAAACCCGATTACCAGCACCGCAGATCTACATACATGGAGACTTTCATGGGTGTAAACCCATGGCGAAGAAATATAATTTTCTGTTTAGAGATTAAAGCAGTTTGATCGGTGACAAAGTTTCTTTTTTGCTTAGGGTTTTCCTTCTCAAGACCGATAGAGCTGGACAAGTACATACAAGATGTGTCATGGTTTCCTCCTCTTCCTCGTCTCTACATCTTCTATAGAAATCATTGAAGGGAGAACCAAGGTTTCTGGCATGTCTGTCTACCAGACAGTGCCCTATGAGGCGCCAACTATCTTTTTCAGATTTATCCTATTTACCGTCAATAGTCTGCTAGTTTTCCTACAATCCAGCGCGGGAGAGATTTGCTTAGAAGAGAGACATATCCTGATATTGTTCCACCTACTGTTTGCCATTCTTATGGCTGCGGTATCTAATTGGAATTTTATCGGTTTAATAGGTGCTGACGGTTCCTCCTATTGTCAGGGAGGTTCCGGTTTTGCACCCTCCTTTGTTAGCTCGTCCGCTTTGCAATTCTCTAGAATATCTCTTTGGCCTAGAACGCAGCAGGGGGATACGTCGCACCTGGTAACAATTTCATTAAGAGATCCGTGGCATTGCTTTACCAACTGGGATCGAATTGTCGACGGTTCTAAGGCAGCTTGGCTTTCTTTGTAGAAAACAGTAGCGGTGCACTCTATCAACTTAATCAAAAGCCAGGTAGCGGCTTTACGGTTTGCTGTGACTTCTGCTTAAAATGCACTACAGTGGTCCGGCAGTCGTAAGTTGATACAAATATCCAGTGCACTGGAGTAAACTCCTTCATCTGTTCCAGACACTGTATTGGATCTGTCTGTGTAAATCTTTGTCGCAGATTCGCTTAAAATTTGTCCCGATTTCCTAGCACTGCTGCAAGGAATCCTGGTTTCATACTTGACGTTAAACTCCCTTATAGGTGACAATGTAGTCCAAATTAATAGGAATAATCTTATGACCGTTTAGGATGCTTGCTTGGCCCATATTTCCACGAGGCAGTTGCAAGGATTCCCTAAGCTGCAATGCTGCTTTAGCTGCCATTAGCTTCCCAAATATATCAGCAGGAAGAAGATGGAGCTTCAGCTTCTAGTGCAGCATTAGGAGTGGTTCTAAGGGTGCCCGTTATACAGACGTAATTCTTTTTAAGAATTACAATGTTGTTTTTCATATCTAGCGCCGTCCACTAGA
Source organism: Xylota sylvarum (assembly GCA_905220385.1). NCBI lineage: Eukaryota > Metazoa > Arthropoda > Insecta > Diptera > Syrphidae > Xylota > Xylota sylvarum. Next base: position 43,074,395 of record LR999959.1, read on the forward strand.
CTAGTACTGCGTACTTAAGGATGGGTCTGACGACTGCCTTATATTTATATCCAGTTAGCAATCCGGGGCTGTAGACCGCTTTTTGGGCCTAAGGCCTTCAAACACGAATAGAGTGCAATCGAGGCCTTCCTAGCACGGTCTTGAATATTCAGTTTCCAAATGAGTTTTTTTTATCGAGAATAACCACCAAGTATCTGGCGTGATCTGCAAATTGCAATTCAATACCCTCGAGTTTTGGTGGTGTTATGTATGGTATTTTATACCTTCTTTCGAATAATACTAGTTTATCCTTGGACGGAGTAACTCCGAGACCGACATTATCAGTCGATTTTGCGAGTTTAGGCTATGACACTGAATCCAAGATTAGAAGTATCTCAGTCACTTCCATAAGCCACAATAGTTGTGATAATACTCCACTCTAGGGAATACCCCTCTACACCGACCTTCTGGTTAGACAGCACCTCAGCTCAGCATGGATAAGCCTGCTTTTAAGCATTTGCTCTGTGGGAGGCCCTGTACTCTGACCTTCTGGTTAAACAGCATCCCAGCTTAGCATCGATAAGCCTACTTATAAGCATTTGCTTGATCCAATTGCAAGGATATATAGTTGTCAACCTTCAAGTGAAGAAGTGCAGCAGATATAGCTTCTGTTTTGACATTTTTTAAAGCTTCTTCAATATCAAGGAAAGTCACCATAGTGAAATCCTAGTTCTCAAAAGATTTCTCAATGATTCCTACCAACGAGTACAAGGCAGTCTCTTCCGATTTTCCCTTGCGGTACGCGTGTTGGCATACCGATAGGAGATTACTATCTAATTTTATTCTCATGTAGACGTCGATCAGCCTTTCCAAAGTCTTTAATAGAATTGAGGATAGGCTGATCAGACGAAAGTCTTTAGGGGATGCGTGGAAGGTCTTACCGGCTTTCGGTATGAAGACTATATTGGCTCTTCTCCAGAATTAATGTTACTGAGAGTATTCCAATGTGCAATGTGTTAAAACTACGTTTTAGTTTCAGTAGTACCAAAATTTTGTTTTTTTGTAGAATTGTGTTATCAGTTGTCGCTAATACCTTCAACTATTACGACTTATATAAAGGTTTCATTTAATTTGAATAGAGTCCATACTTCTGAAAGAATGCATATATTTCCTTCGACCATCAACGAAACTTGCTTATGGTTCACTGTATACTTATGTAAAACTGAGGCCGGAGAAAGTTAAACTCAAAATTGGTACGCCTACTTGTGTTATTTTGTAATTCCTTGCAGTTCAAAATTCTGTTGAATATAGACATGGGTTTCAGGAGATTATAACGACATTATAATAGTTTTCTTTACTAAAGTCATGTAGTGCAGTTACAGGCGTACAATAGAAATAAAAAAAAAACATAAATCATCACGTCCTTATTCGCTTTTAAATTTTTTACATGTACACAAATGTACATACATGTACCTAATTATAAAAAATACAATATTATATACATATGTATGTATGTACATATGTACACACATTGATACCCATATGTAGGCGTTCATAGAACCACGATATCGATTCTCAAACCTCTGCGTATGTTATTCTATCAATTCGACTCAAGGAGATAAGAACTGAAACGCACCTTTTAGCCAAATATGTACATACCTATGTACCTATGTATATCCTCCATACATATGTACATACGTATGCATGCATTTGTTTAATAATTTGCTATTTGACGACTATGCAGCTTTTAAATGTTTATTCCTTAAAGTAGGTTCTGTTTGTTGATCAACAAATAATATCGGCTACGTTAGACAATAATAATAATTGTAGCACAGCACAGGCGACAAGATTCCTGGGCCTAAATCCCCCCACGACACCTCAACCACCATACAAAGTAAGTCAAGTAGCTATACCACATCAATGAAGCACCAGACATCTAAACTAAACAGTGGCTATTCAGATGATCACCCAATATAGGCGGCCGTGCTCACTTGAACCACTTACGAAGTGTATGCGCGATTCGCACCTACATAACTGTATGCCCACCGGGCTCTTCCTTTTGTACTGGTCGCTCTAGCTCTTGATCGATTACAATCGCTCCACTGGCGCCACACTCAGGAGCCCCATTCATGCAACACTCTTTACTATACTTCTCATCATCATCATCATCATCATCATCAGTACAATGAAGTGCCAACTGCCAATGAATAACTCCGCGGTTATCAAGACAACCTACCCACCAACACCCCCGACAAGTACACAACACGGTTCCGGAGTGTTCAACCACCGCCATCGGAGCACAGCAAAGTAGATAAAAATCGAGCAATAAGACGCGTCGATTTAATTAAAAATAAAATTACATCTATTCCCGCGGCGCACTGACGCCAGTAATCGCAACCGATAGAGCTTGGCATTATGATGGACCCTGGTCGCAGGAGAAGCGTAGCACGGAAACACCAAATATACTATGTGCGTGTATCTACCATCTAATCATCACCGATGACGAGGTACCGATATACCCACCCCAGTGCTATCTGCAACAATATTCGCGGCAACTTGAAAGCGCTGGTGTGCGTCCTCAAATCAGCGCCTCGCGTTTTTATCGTTTGCCCACAATGCCCGCTGATGTCGTGGCCTCCTTCAGCACGGGTTGCTACACTGGAACATTCCGATAAAGAGTGCGTAGTCGAAGGGAAACATAAAACTAATAACCTTGTGTCAATATGATCAGCGCCGCGAACAGCAAACGCCACTGTTTAATTAGCCTGAGGGTGAGTGGGGGTGGAGGCCTACGGTCTTTCCGTGATTCACGATGATAATATCCTTTGTAGGTGTAGCACTGTTTTGCTGGATTTTTCGCTCGCTCAACACTCTGATTAGTGGATTTTACGTTAATTTTTGTTTTCGGTAATTTAATTTGGTTTATCTGGTTTTTGAGGTTTTTACTTTGTCACACAACGTGCAAAGTACAGTTCGGCGAAGTTCACAGGCTTTGGCTTGGCCTTATCGAGGATGATCTTTGTAGGTATTCATTCAATTGGATGAGGTGTATCCGCCGCTTGTGCATTTTGTTATTTTGCCACACTTAATCGGGGAAAAATTAATTGGAAACCATTGTTTATTGATATTTTTAAATTAATCGCCTAGTCAAGTGGAAAATACCATTGCACCAATTAAAATGGGTTTACGTGGTGGTCTTTTGCAAGATTGAAATTGATGAGTCAACAAACACAGTCAGATGTTTAAATTGAGTCATGAAATTCAAGGGAATTGATTTTCAAGAACAGAGATTTCTTTACCTGTTTGCCGACACCCCAAGTTCTTTATGTATCTAATAAATTGATAACGAATCAGGTTTAATGGAATTTAGCTGATTACGATTAGTTCAAATTAAAAGTTCAAGAGAAATAGTCATCTTGAAAAGAATACAAAGTATCTGCTACACTCGACATAAGTTCCTGAATTTCCTTGATTTTTTGACAGCATGACAACGTATCCGGCCTTGATCTTACTTTAGATTCTGACTAAAACTGAGATCCAAATTCTAAAATAACACTGGGTGCACACAGCGAAAGTTAATCCAATTCTTAAATATGCAGCACCATGATCGTGGCATAAAACGAATGGGAAATCGAAGCAAGACAGCCTTAAGGTCTTACTTGCTTAAGGTCTTAATAGCTCCCCGGAAGCGCTAGAGATTATCCTGCTTTTTCCATTTTCAATGTCTTCATGCTCATCATTGGATCTTTATGGTGGCCAGTGTTATATTATAGTCTAACTTTTTAGACCTACCTATGTATGTATTACAGAAAGTTCAAGCCAAGAGCGCATAAGCAAGTATCTAAAAGTAACTCCGTATTTAAAGCTTATTTTAAGACTTGGTATATGTTTAAATGCTTTTAGGTATCGTTAGCTAACATGGAATTTGCCGTACACACTGTACCTACAAAGAACCGCTACAAAATTAGATGAACTAACCAGAAATGGTTTTACAAAAAAAAAATATTTGGCGCAACAGGTCCATGGACACCAGGACAACCATACACAAAGAGAAGTGTGCTACTGTTTAGTGCGGTGTCCATAGGGACTCTAGGATGTTTGTCAGATGCTTGCGAGAGGTGGGGCAGTGAAAGTGGATTGAACTTCCAACCCCTCCCTTCGTATTCCTATGCACTAACCACTTGAGCCACGTCGCCCACTCTCCACCAAACTTAAAAACTGGTAGTTTGACGACCTACCAGTTGACGCTATAAAACGCAATATGAACCGTCCTGGTTTGAAAGTAGATGTTACACATAAATCCTATAAAGGAGCGAAGTAACTCCTACATCGCAAAAGAGACCGATTAGTAAGGGGGTTTTATTTTTAATTGACTAAATGTGCGCCATAGAGATAAAATTCAACTAATATCGATGTAAATAGGTCAGGACAAAATATATGCTTTCCCATATGAGTAGAGCAAAGTTATCAAAGCGATATAGTAGTCTCCTGATCACTCACTCACTTAACTTAAGATAGGTAAGACATGCAGAATGCATAAGCACCAATGCTTGTTCCGACCCGGAATAGAACGAGACCTTAACCTTAGTCCTCCTTATAAAAGCATCTTGGCCTATTTTAAAGAACACCTCTGGCAGACCATCAGTTCCAGCAGCTTTATTAAATTTCAGTTTTGACAAGGCTATACTAACCTCTTTCAGTTTGGGTAGACCTAGATCTCGGTTATCATCACCCAGATTAAATGGTTCATCTGTTTAACAGAGATTGCGTTGGTTATCGGCGACATCAGACAACTTGCTGATATAGTCCCTGCATATGCTTAATATGGACTTGCGATTCAACAATTTAGTTTCATTCGCTATCTCTGCATGTTTCGGTTATGATTTTGAAGCCTTGGCTAACTCTTCTTAGCTTTTGATAAAACTTTCATGTCTCATTCCGTTCTGCATGCTCCATGGATTTTAAGGCACGGATGTTCAACTCTGGTCCTTCTATACAGCGCTGCACTACACTTTGATTGCTGTATTTTCCTATCGACATTCTTCGTCGAACTAAGTGTTTGTTATGTTGCCATGCCCTTGGTTTTTCATACTTGATACTGGCTTATTTAGAGAATAAGATATACTTGATCAAAAAAGGGTCTAACGATCTATTGCATTCGTAGCAGAAGTATTTCCTCGCCATACAGTCGGATGAGAGAATTACGTTGATTGCAATATGGTCAATGTTATTGACTAATTAAACGACATCCATAGACACTGACCTTGACCTCCTTGTCCGCCCGCTCGTTTTCTTGAATGCCGCTATGTCCTGGAACCCGAATGAGCGTAATTTCGTGGTTTGCTGTGAATGATGTGAGTTTCACAAGTTTGGATTTGACGACTGTAGATGAGATGGCCTTCATTGCGACTTGACTGTCGATGTATGTATATCCCTCTTTCTTGAGAGCAATTTCTCGTGCCGCTTCAGCGATTGCTATTACTTCCGCTTGAAATACACTACCGTCGTTTGGAAGTCTCAGAAAGCGTGCAATTTCGGGTTCAGATGAGTATATCTATGCAATAGTCCATGGCCCGTGTTGTTTTCTTTCCAAAGGTTGGATTGCTACAAGCGAAGGGCACTATTTCCAGACCTTTAGGTGTAGGTCTAATGAGATCAGTGCTAGTATGGTTTCAACTACTGCAGTCGGCGTGGTTCAGATCTGTCTGCAGTCTGTCCCTGTATATGCTAATCTTTGTATCCTGGTCAGTGAGGTACGTGATCTTATATTCTGCGGGGCCACCAGACGAGATACCCATAGGATGGAATGGGTTTGACAATATATAGAAGACCAAGGAGGCTTTTTTTATCATTTCTGACGTGTTTTCTTTCCAAGTCTAAGTATCTCACCTTATCTGATATTTGGAGGGGTGTGCCGTTGAGTCTCAAGGGCGCGACCTGTGGGATTGTTCTCGTGATAGTGAAGAGGACTACCTTTATTTTCAAGAAGTTAACGTTTAATCCACATCTTTCCACCCATATGTGAAGGGTATTGAGGTTAGATTGAAGTATTTTGGCGATGGTGGGTATGAACTTACCTGTCTTCATTATAAAAACTTTGACCCCACTTCGTTCTAATTTCTTTAAGATTCAGTTCGCGACCAGTATCCATAGTAGTGGGGATAGGACCCCACCTTGCGGGGTGCAAGCACTGTGTCTGTTACTGCTATGTAAGTCTCAATGTACCTATCAACAAAGATCTAGAGGTAGGTACATATGTATATCGAAATGTGCTGCTGAGATCAGATTTGAAAAAAATGTAAAAAATTTAAGATGTATCTACAATAATACGCTGCAGTTTTTAAGATTTTGACTAAAAACCATTTTATTCAGTACAACTGCGATATCTGCGACACCAAACCCAAAGCAGATCCTTCTCTTTCATTCGGCATATTCAGAACTCTTGTAAAAATGTCTGTACTATAACCAGTCAATACACTCATTTATCAATACATAAGTCATAATACTCAATCATTTTCAATTGTATCTGGAATCGATGCTCTAAAGTTCCCTTCCTTCAAATTAAACTCAATAATGTCAAATAAATAACTCACCAAGCAATCGAATGAAGCATGCCATACGGCCGAACAGTGAATCAAATTATTCCTCAGAAGTAGAATATGTGCTCGGCACATGCCAAGCACCGGCAGTCTCACACCCGGATGTCATATGGGCCACTCAGAGACAATTTTGTTAATTAATCGAAACACCCGAGGACGGGTGCTCTGCATTTCAATGGTGTGTTCATCTATGGCGGTGGTCCCGTCACCATAAAAGGCCGCAGGCGCGACAAAAGAACATCTCTGTCCTTTTTAATTACTGGACTTCGGTTGCGCTGCGAAAGAGTCAACAATGGTGAATTATTTATGAGCATTCTCCGACCACGATATGCAAAGCATAAAATTACGAATGCATTTCGATTAACATTAATTAATTGCTCTTAGATTCTAATTAAGTTTTGCTACGGACCCTACTTTAATGGCCATACGAGTTGGCGTTCCAGAGGATGTCCGTACATGTCCATTTGCTCCTATTGAACCGGAAGAGAATTTGCACATCCGCCATCGTAGTACTGAATTGCAATGCATTCGATGCGACATCCATTAATGATTTCATAAAAAAGAGGTTTAGAAACCTAGTATTACCTGCATAAAGGTAATCGACCGATCATGTTACACAGTGAGTGTGAGGCGACATTATACCCTCGAAATTAGGTATTGAACAAAAAATACCATTATAGAGTTAAAGAGCCAACCACAAAAACAAAGGATGTGTCAAATGATGCTTTGTAATTCAATATTTGAAAATTAGACACAGCGTCTGCTAAGACTGCTGACCTCATGGGCACACGCTTTACTAACCGAACGTGTGGCTGAAGTTGATTTTAGACTTCAACCCCAACGTAACTGGATATCGTTATGTATTTTGCTATTTAAAGAATTTTGTTTAATATAAAAGTGTCTGCAGTGTTTAATACATATTTGGAAGTTAGCATTGGGTTGAGTTTCGCACTAACCGAAGTATCAGATACTGCTGATTCTATGTTGAAAGAAACTCTTAAGTCTTAATATATCATTAACAGTGGACACAACTATCCCTAAAAACTCACGTATTTCGGGTTTTCCATTTCGGCTTTGGGCCAACCGTTGCAAGCCATTACCACAGAATATCGTCGTATACAATATTCCACACTAGTGAACCGAGCATAGAACCCTGTGGGACATTAAAAACAAAATCTTACGCATAAAATGGTCCGTCACGATCTATGATTTACACCCATGGGAGCTGTGCTTGGAATGCTTTCCAGGTGCTTTTCTGTTGCATATTTCGATGAATTCCATTACTATAACCATTAGGATGCTTCATATTTCTGTAGTGACTTCATCCACAAAACATGAAACATTTTATGTGTGCCTCGAACTTCATATCTGGGATTTGTGGTATGTTCTGGTAGTAGTTCACTCAAACCTTAAAATTTGTATTTCGCTAGAAGTTTGATTAAAGCAGTTTATATATTATCCGTCTTGCGACCACTCACTGTGTTTTAGATGTTCCTACGGTGATTTGCAGCTATTTTCTATGTTAAAAATACGACATTCATAAACAAAAATTACGTAGTTCTAAGAGACTGGTTGGCACAATAGTTGTGGGAGAATATATGTTATTAGGGCTAAAAGGTATGTATTTTGTTTTCATACCACATCTCATGATAGCTTATTGTTTTGGAGTGTTATACTTTGACAGACTGTGTCAATAAGGTCTTTTCAATGGAGTTCTATAAAAATTCAAAGAAAATTGGTTGGGGAATCTGCTGCTGATATTTTTTGTAGTTCATCTAATCTTAGTCAGCTGAAGACGTAACCAATTTGTATTTGGTAGCGTGTCGAGGATTTCCATACATCCATTGGATCATCTTTGGTCCATTATTTTCTCTGTGTTGAGAGTAACGTGGATATGTTTTTCACACTGCACTCAATTTCTGAAAATAAGATCTTGAACGTGACATAATTTCTGGATAGAACAGGTATCGTCAAGCCCATTAGTTGCATCCCATAAACTAATATTCAGAAGGTTCTTCAAAACACTAATCATGGACCATTTAAAACACGCCACCCAGTCTGGAGTGTACGTATGTATTCATGAATGAAAAGCTTCAGTATGCACATTAGTACAAGCGTCGTTTGCGTCTGAGAAGTTACCGGTAGAGGGTGTGATTTGGGGACGTGGGACATTATTTTGATCTGAAATCGTAATATCTAGGTTGAGTTTTAAAACTATTACAACGTTACCATTCTACAAAGATTTAACACTCCTACCTTTAATTTAGTGTTGCCTTTGTACGTTTCAAAATCGTTTCGGGACCCCTCTCCATTGGTAGCTTTCTTGTTTCAATGACATTTATAGTGTCAAACTGTTAAGTACACAGAAAACAGTATAAGCAAGGCTAAAAATATTCTTAATGCTTTTAAATAGTTCCACGATGGTTTCGGATGAGGATCGATTCAGAATTGCAAAAAAAGAAGGCGAGCTAACTATTCTTTGGATGTTTTAAACTTCAAAGATTGATTGAAATTGTTATTCGACTTTTTTATACCTTTGGAGGACCATGGTAAAAAGATAGCGATTGAGATATAGGTATACCGTAAGCAGGAATGGTTATCATTCTTTAATATTTTTCCTTCATTCAAGTTTGTACAGCGAAAGGTGCATGAAATAGAAAGTAGATTAAATTCGGAAAGCCTAATGGGAACATCGGTTGACACTACTCCCTACTCGAAAATTGAATCTAGTACAGGAAACGAGTTATAGGTATTCAGAAGCACTGTAAAGGCTGAGCACTTTTAGGCTACCGAATGTATCGTCTTCCATCCAGAAATCCTTAAAATCATCAATATATTCAAATGCGGTCAAAATTTCTTGTAAAGTAGAATTCCATTACGAGACGAATAGCCATAACTCTTGGATATGCATTTTGGACTGGTGTTGACAAACGAATTTTACTATTTCGAAAAAATATTAGTTTTCTTCTATCTTAAAGACAGTTTTTCATTTTCTCTTTTTGTGCCTAAAAGTCGTCAGAAAAAATTATGGCCATAGAAAGAAAAATAAGCCCTAAAAGAAACAAGTTTATCCGAGATAACAAAGTTATAGAACAATACATTTTTTCAGTTAAAAGGGAGTTCAAGTTAAACGGAATCAACTTTATAAGTTGGAGAGGGCTGAATCACTTTGCAGAAAACCGAATACAGTGGCGCTCAGGCGTTGTAAAGCTCTGATAGCGTATAAGAAAATAACAAGTGTTTACTTATAGTAAGTATTTATCTACATCTTGAAATCTATTTACCTAAACAACGTGGAGCCAGTTAGTATGTATAGGTAGCTGTATCTCATAGTAGCTATTAAAATTTCAGTGAAATCTCAACCATTACTACGAGAGAATTTTGGATGAATCTGTCTGGCAGAATGAGGAAGTAAGCCAGCAATCATATCTTTCAAGATGAGAATATCCTAAAGTTCTTTGTATTAGAGCGATCGTTTAGGATAATAATCAACAGAAGCAAAGGTGGGCGTACCGTAGGGCAGTGTATTAGACCCTGTCTTATTTTAGCGGAGGTTTACCATAAAACGTAGAAACTACTGTCATCATTTTTCCAGATGATGCTGATAAACATACATACATATATGTATGTTACAGCCTCCTGACACCTAGAGCCACAAAACTTTACCAATTAGAAAGCAATAAAACTGAAACAGAAGTTTAAAAAAATTCTTGATCATTGGAAAATGTTTTTCCCAATGTAAATACATACTATACATAGGACATTTGGCTTCACTTTACAAAGGGCAATGTACTATACAAAGGATATTCGGTGAATTCAAGTATGTAATAATAATTTTGTAAATGTTAATTAAAAACGCCATTTAAATCTGTTTTTAAGGAAATTTATTACAAAAACAAATTTCAGAAGCCTTCTCTTTTATTTCTAATGTTAAGGACTTGTAAATGGATGTATTGTTGGGCGGTGATGTGTCTCTGATCGACTTTTTTGAACGTAATTCTCTGACACGTTGTATTCGTGGGCCATGGTTATTCAAGAACAATACCCGGATACTAGAACTGGCGGGTGAGAGAGCTAGTGTATAGGTATGATCTTGAGAACTGCTGATTCCTCCCTAGGCGTTCCGCTCAACTGCAATTGGTTGCTCCTCTTCTGAAGAATCTCTTCAACATTCTGAGGATCTCTTATTTCCTCAAGTAACGTTAAATCTAATTCAGAAAATTGTCGCCATCAAAAGCGCTGTCGGAGGACGCTTCAAGGATCGAGTCCTCAGTGGGGACTGAAAGAATATAGTTGACAACGAATGTTCTATGAAAAACATATTACATGTGTATAATTTACAGGGTTCACTCCGAAAGTCCTATACATAGGACATTGAATTTTTACAGGGTATACCTATGCTACAACAAAAGTAATGCATAAAATAAGAAAAATGAAAGCTGCTTTGAATTCTTTGTACATTAATTGTTACAAATACCTACCTACGACTCTTACATTTTTCGAATTTCATTGGTTTTATCCCTATTTACGTCGAATGGAATCAAAAAAGTTGCTACAATAATTTTTTCAATTCAATATACCACCCATAGGACGTCAGGTGTAAGGAAGATAGGATAAAATACATATGTATACCGGAAGTATCATCAATGCTGTAAGTGTACTGAAAACAGTATAGGGTATTCCACAAATAAAATTGAAAGAGCTATCTACATGAGCCAATTTATTCGTTTTGCTAATGTTATAGGTATTTTAGTAGTAGACTGCAAATAATCTGCAAATAAATTTGCACCAATCATTTGCAGATATAATTGATATTTCCATGTTATTTTCGAAGAAATGAATACGAAGTTGCAAATAACACAACCATATCATATATAGGGTCATCCAACAAGAGCTGTCAATTTAAATTTTGCGCCATTGTTGAACTATTATTAATCAATTACATATTATCGCAATGATTTTTGATAAATAAAAACTAGGAGGTTATAAAAAATGTGTCGATATACACTTTACAATGTTTTCAAATTGTGAAAATTCACTATAAAACATGGCCACTGGTCACACAGCTGGTGAAACATTAGCTCTATTGCGTGATAAATTTCCTAAATGTGTTTCAAGAAATGGAGACTTCAATTGGCCGCCGAAATCGTCCGATATAATACCATTAGACTTTTCCCTTTTTCCAATGATTCATGCACTAAAAGAAAAACTACGAAATACAGCCGCAATACGAAGGCGTGATGAAAAATTTCACCAAAACAATGATTATTTGTAAGTAGAGCCGAAAATATTATTTGACAAATGTTGTATTCCATTACTAATCTCAGAGTTGTGCTTTAGATTAATATAAAACATCAACAATTTTTAAAAAAAATTTTGCGTTTTTCTATTGATTTCAAATGACACTTCTTGTTAGATGACTCTATATCTACAGCACCTTAAAAACCAACATTGGTCGTCGACATCATCAGCAACTTTGTTTGCAACTGTTTCAGAAAATACTTCAAAAGCACAACTTTTGAACAATATTTCTACATTATCCTCATCAAATTTGCCAAAATATTCAACGAGCGATTCACTGTATCTACGTACCTACCAACATGTAACAATTTGCTTATTTTTGTACAAAAATGGCTTTAAGAACCAATATATATATATGTACGTTTTAGTTGAACTGTTTGTGTTAAATATATTATAGAAGAGCTAATAGTAATAATAACAAAATTCTAAAAACGATTATTTCTTGTGTTCTTTAATACATACAGAAAAATTTCCATGCAAATACACTACGAGTATAACCTCATACATGTGTATTTATGTGTATAAATCTGCTCAAGAAGGTAGCCACTGTACGATTTTTACAGGTGAGATGAAGTATCAGCATTGTATATAAATTTATATACAATGGTATCAGGCATTTTAAAATTTAGATGATTTATGCCCGGTTACCCAATAAGAGTTTAAACACAATTTAAGATTTAAACTCAAGTTTAAGAAATATTTCGGTTGCAAAATATTGGTTTAAACCTTAAAGGGAGTTTAATGTTTTGTTTATTACAACGGACTAAATATAATTATCCGTTTAAACTTTGATTAAATTTATTATACATAAGTCTATATTTGACAGCTATGAACAAATTTGTATTTGAAATATTGGGTAGGAAAATAGAAGTGGTTGTTACAACGTGATTTGCTTCTTCGCGAGTTTTTTCGTTATACGTTACATTGTTACATGGTCAGAAATGTTTGTAGAACTGGATGCAATATGTGGATAAGTGTCTTAAAACTTTAAAACTTGCGATCTGGACGAATTATACTTACTTCATATTTGTAACCTATCTTTTCTTACTTTAAGAGAATTGTGGATGGTCGCTCTATGTTCCTATGATTATTAGCTTGAGTTGTGATCCTATTGAGGAGAACTTTACCCCGTTTTACCAGTTTGGAGGATGATAGAGTAAAAGGAAAGCTTCTGTACCGGTCTGAATATGAATGAATACGACATTCTCAGATTACCATGTCATCCGAACACGAAACGAAACTGCATCCCTGTCAAATCTGACAGGATTTGGTTTATTAATGGGCGTTTTTATTTTTTAGTTCAGAACAGAACCTGAGTTGTCAAAAAAAAATGTTTGTGTTAGTTTTTTTTTGTTCTTAGCGCTCAGAGCACTCAATACGTGTTTCTTTTTCGTTCAGAGCATGTTCAGAGAGTCGAACGAAAAAAGAAAAAAGCCTAATATTAACCACAAAAGAGAAGAGATAACCCCTCCCTGAAGTGTTTAAAATGATTATGTAGGTATGTGCATAGTTTTAACTAGTCTACATATTTATAGTAATTCTTAGCATAGTACACCCGCTCAATCTCCCGAGAGAAGATTATTTCTTGATCTATAATTTCAAGGTGAAATGTAACTTTAATTTCATTGACATTTCAATCACTTATTGCATTCACGATAGCACGATAAACTTAGGTACACGTTTGGTTAAACTTTAGTTTAAACTCTCACTGTGAAACTGGGCATTAGTCTACTAAAAAAACAATGAAATAGGTACATATGATATTTTAAAGCTGAAAGCAGAAAGAGACATGGAATCAGAGGAAAAGTTGTCTAACAAACATCAATCTGTTGGTTTAACAGAACAAAGTAACATATGTACGTATATGTGTGTATAGATGAATATATCTGCAAGAGTATCGGATTTATATCTACGTAATGCAGAAAAGTCCGAAAAGGTTTGGAAGCTTTAATCGGATGGTACCCTTGTGCGCTTGAAAGACACCTAAAATCAGGGATACAAGTAGAGTACAAAGAGAGTAGCATTTTTTACTTGACTTTACAAAAGCGACGGGAGGTCTCAAAATTTGTAAATATTCGTACGTACATATATACTCCTATGTTTTAGTGATTTAAAATCTACCCTTGATTCCTCCAACAAAAATCTATTTAAAATCCCTACTATAAATAAAACAGAACATTTGTTTCAAAAGTAAGAAGTTCTTAAATTTTTTGATCGTTTGTGTGACATTTTCACATTTGACAATATATTAAGGCATGTTCTTACTTATTAACAGTAAACCCAAGTTAATAATAAAAATATTCACCTCACAAAATTCAGCCTAAGTATCTATTACCTACTGCAGTTTAATAGAAACTCTGAAGGAAACAAATGAAATACTGCCAATTTCCTTAGAGAATTTGAACTTTTCGTTATTTTTGTGCAAAACAGCAAAAATGATTTTTAAAATGGAGAGCAACAAAGAAATGTCAGTGATTTTAAGAAAAACAAGATACCAACCAATCCAATCCTAAAATAAGTCCTTAGATTGACTGATGACAGCGTGAATAGAATACAATATCTATTCTTGCAGATATTTGAGGAGTCTTGTGATCCAAAGAATTTCTTGGTATAAGGTCAGCCAACAAAAATGCCTAACTCTATTGAAAGTTACAGTTTTTTTTTTGAAAAATTTGCAAGCATTTGCCGAATGTTTAGACTGATAAAACACTTTGGTTGTACGCCTAGACAATGAATGACATGCATAATTGAAAATTCAAACTCCATAAAGAGTACCTACCTACCTACTTTAAATAAGGCTTGATCCGAAATACCGACGGATATTAGCTAAACTACCTATGTATGTATGTACATTTATTTCGAATCAAATGGAGGACTGTCAAAATTTTGAATGTGAAATATCTTTGTCTCTTTATTCGTCTTACTTTTTTGTCTACCATTATTAACGTATCCACAATCGTAGATAGAAATTAGCATAAAATGTCTAAACGTCTCTTACGGATTGTAATGTTTGACTTTGTAGTAGGTAGGTACATATGTACATAGGTATACAAAATGGCAAACTGGTGTAATTTTCACAAGAAGAAAAGAAAAAAACAATTCCTATTTGAACGGATATGCGACGCTAAAGAATTTCAATTCAAGTAAAGAAGATGTCTAAATGTGAGCAATAAGTAGGTACCCATTTATTACCAAAAACATTTGTCAGCCTTGGGCGAATACTCCAAACACCCAATGAATATTTATAGCCGCAACTCCAAAAATATTCTTGTACATAGATATATATGTATGTACGTAAGTAGGTGCCTAACTAAGTTTCTATGTATCTATCTATTTATAGGTACGTACAATAATTACTTCTATTTATTAACTTATAATTCTCAATCTACTTACGATTACCTACCTTATTCAACTCATAAGCAGAAAAAAAGAAAGATACCTAATATCATTGTATTTATATAAATTTAAGATTTACATACATACATATACGTATACAATGCTATTACCTAATTTTTTTTTATGTACTTGCTATAGGTAGATGTTACTCTTAAGGACAATAGAAATGTTTTGTTTGGAACTTATATTTCTGACTTAAAAGTAAAGGTAAAAATTAGAGACAATAATTGTGTCTCAATATACATACCTATGTTAAGTTCAGTGAAGTATACGCTTTAGTATGACCAAGTAATTTTTTTTGTGCAAAATATAGGCACAGTAACTAATTTGATTATTTTTTTTCCAGAATATTTATATTAGGTATTAGTTAGGATAAAATATAAATGAAATATTAATTCGAATAATAGGATCTGGAAATTATGATATTTTTAGAATATAATGGGTCCAAATAAGTTCATAAGAACTGGGAGAAATCATAAAAGATATGAGAAAGTATAAGAAATCTTTGAGAGTTGCTACTAAAACAGTGTCTTGTTCAGTAGAAATAGTAAGGCATGGTTTAAAAGATAAAAACTCTGAAGAAACTCGGGCCGAAACTGCATTGCTTCTATTACAACCGACCTTGGGTAAAAAAAAGAATTTAAATACATACGCAAGTAATTAAAAGGTGATATCAGGATTCAAATCTTAGATTTCTTAGAGTCCCCAGATATAAATTCTATTGAAACTCTTTGCGAGCATGTGAAGAGAAGTCTCAGCACTGCTACAAAGTCACAAAATAAATTGGAGCTACTGCAAAATGTCAAAAAGATTTGGTAGACAATACCGAACTCACTATTCCACTAACTGGTAGATTCAATGCCAAGCAGGTGGAAAGCTGTGTTGAAAAATATGAGCAGGACTACCAAATATTAATCAGAGCATTACGGTTGATTACAAGTAATTTGTATTACTTTAAATTTTCTACTAGGTTCTCACATGTTTACTAAATATGCTTATTTTTTTGCACACTCAACATTTTATTTTCGTTATTTGAATACCATTTCTAAGGATTGGTTATTTCATTTATTAATACTAAAAATAATTATATATTTAAACCGACATTGTTCTTTTATTTGTCTTCTTCAAAAACTACTAATAACAAGTAGACTGTGCTTATTATTTTGTACAGCAGTGTACTTCCCATCAATAATTTACTTTCCCTACTCGGATTATATTTTACAAAAATATTAATTAAAAACAAAAAAACTACGGCATCCAAACTATTCAAAACTATCATTAAACTGTATGGGAAAAACAATTCAAGAAAAAAGTAACATCTAACCTACTGTCAAGGCAAGCATTCAAACTAAAGACACGACTAACGCTTAATTGAGTGACAATATTCACCACCCCTCTAAATTCTTTGATTCAAGTTTTAGAAGGAACAAGAGCATCTACCTACATATGTACTTAAACTTCATCATTAATACTAAACACAATTCAGATCCATCAAAATATATAAATGAATCTAATTAATTATCTATACATATTACGTAATTACATGTGTTGTTACTGTGTATCTTTGAATTATCTTTATTACTACTAAATTCTTCAATATATCACTCTAATCACAAGCCATTAAATAAAACTTATTCCACACACAAAACGTCCTTATCAATACCAAACTATTTAGATACACGGAAACTATACTTAGCAGAGATAACTACATGTCTCCTCTAGGTGTAACCAATGAAATTTTCTTTCTGTTAAGCGAAACATAGGCAATCGACCATTGTGACGGGTCAACGAATCGAAATGAATTGAAAAGTCGAATGAAAGGAATCCGACAAAACCCTCCAACGAATGTCACCGCAAAGAGAAAGTGCGGATAAATAAGTTGAATCCGCTTTGAGTGTATTAGTGTGAGGGGAAATGTTGACGAAATTGGTAGAACAACACATAGAGTTGCGCTCTTCACACTCCATAAAAGTGGTGTGAGGGGAATAAATTCTTATTTGCTTTGCGATCACTTGGGGCGGAACCATTATTCCGGAGTTAGGAAATACTGGGAAATACATGCGGTTGTGTGGGAAATGGTTGGAATCTATTTTTTTGTTTTATTAATTTCTTCAAAGAGCAGAAAAAAGCTGAGCTTTGGAGGGGCGTGATTAGGGCGCATGCCACCATTATGCCCATCAGTGGATTGTGCTGTCCACTTAGTTCGTATGCTGTTTGTAGTTGTGAGTAGGAGCTTTACGGAAGAGGGCAACTCTGTGGCTTATATACTGGAAATATAATGCATTACATCAGTTGGGGACATTGGGGGCTTCTTAGTTCATTCGATTGCCGCTTGAGTGCACCACTGCGGGTTAGAGTAAAATTCTCCGCCATGTGTTGCTATTTACTACAGCCATCAGTGGATGGACTGGATGGGAACTTAAAGTATCGAATTTCATGAGTTGCGTTTGAGGTATACACAACTTGTTTGATGGCGCCTTGCATTTAAAAGTTCGCGGAATTGTCGGTTGTTTACAGGAGGCGCACCTGACACTAAAAAGAAAAAGAGTACGCTACTATCACTGGGAGTGTTGTTTTTTGTTGTTGTTTATTTATGTTTAATTTCAAAAGTTAACATTTATTGACTTGACATATGATTTCATGCTCACTTCGATCAATCAAATTAAAAAAAAACAAAAAATCTCCCCACCGCGTTCCAACCGACTTGTCAACCCATAGAAATTCATGCTTTTCAATGCGAAAATAAACATCAAATGCAAATGAGCGATGACCCAAACGCAAAAATAAAAAAAAAAGTAGGTAACACAAGCAAAACGAACGAATGACACATGAAAAACACGAATAAATAGACCGAAAATTAGGCAATTAATCAAACAGTAGTCGACTTAGCGTGGTGGTTGGCCTGCTTCCTTTCTTACCATTCGACTTAGTGTCAAAATAAGGACGTTTGCGTAGACTACAACCTGTCATTCATTCATGGTCAACACAACAAAAGATAAACTGTGAATGAGAAATAAAAGAAGAAAAATGTGGAAAATTGGTCACTCACGGAAATAGTTAATAAATTAGCAAATGGTCAAGTGACCATAAAATTGTGACTGGACAATGTGGACATCAATTTTGGTTACTGTCACTTTTTTTTCTTCTACCATTGTTCTTGTTGTTGTAGCAGTTTGTTTTCTGTTTCGATATGCGCCATCTGACCATCGTACACATATTTGTCAGTCGCGCTCTGTTCCTGGCTGACAGTAGGATAATTTGTGTGCTTGGGGTTGAAGTAAGTGAGGTCCTAGGTAGTTTATGGTAATTAATGACAAATGTTTACCTACACCTAGATCTTGCTGTGTTGGGTTCAATTTGGAAACATTGATACTTTTGTTTCTTTCTGTATTCTATATCTACTTAGTACCTACCTATTTTTTTGTATATCTATTTACACCTATGTATGTATGTACATACAGATGTATGTATGGACATTTGTCAGATGGGCTGAGTATAAAATTAACAGGAGTATGATTTAACACTTTGGGTATGAAACATATTCCATGGTTTACTGTAGGAGTTTCTTACATTATTTTCAAATGGTCTTTAAATTTGTAGGTACAGTGACATATGTACAGTATGAATGTACATAAATATATGTAATACATACTGAAAGATAAGGGTATAGAAGAGCTTTGGAATTGCACTTGATCTGAGGGATAGGTGAAAGTCGACCTGGAATTTCATCGGAAAAATTCTCGTAGAAGTACTTACTTGCCTACATTCGTGCAGAAGTTTCTACCTAGTATCCAATCGCTTACGAAAATTTTTTTAAACAGTTTTCAGTCATCTACAAGAAGAAATTATAAATTTTAATAATTCAGATTTTAATTTCAATTATATTTAAATCAATATTATGAGAAAGAAAGAAGTAAGTAAGTAACTTTTAGATTTAAAAATTATTTATTAAAGTTCAAATTTGAATTTAAAATTAATTTATTGATTCTAGGAAAAATTGTTTTAATTTTTGTTTTCGACTTATGATTTGGTTGATGTTTATCCAGTCTTGAGGAAGATTATTCAATACATTCGGCACGTTGTATAACAATCTTCTTCTGCCGTACCCATTGATAAGTGATGGGAGTTGCTACATTCTTTCGACTTGTCTTCTTGTACCAAACTGATGACTAATTAGTAGTAGGTACTCCAAGGCCACAGTCATGTTGAATATCTGTCACACTTTTAGCACTTTTATTTTAGAGACGTTACCTCTTGATAGCACGTTGACCACACTGTTTTGGATGTTTTGCAGTTTTTATATGTGCGTTTGCGCTGCATCTCTCCATGTTAGTACACCATAACGTAGCCTTGACTCTATAAGAGTGTGATACACTTGTTTTTGTGTACTTATCGGGACTTTGTACTGCAGACAAGCGAGACAGAAATCCTCTCGTAGGTGGTTTATGTAAGGCTCCCAGAGAAAATGAGAGTCAGTGATGATACCAAGATACTTGTATGTAAGTATCCACGACTTCAATTTGTTTGCAATCAGACGCGCTGTCACATTTAAAAGTATTCAAGGACAATTTGTGACACCTTTGTTGCGTCATTCAATGATTAACGACGCAATAATTGCCGTGTCATCAGCATATGCGAATGGTACCCTTTTTTTAAGCATTTCATTTGAGTACAGAATGAAAAGCAGGGGACTAAGTTTTTATCCTTGTGGTACTCCATATTGTCTGTGCTCATCACTTCACCAATTTTTAATTTGTACCCGAAAGGTTTTATCTGCAAGATAATTATATAATCAATTCGATAATCTGCCTCTAATTCCTACTCTATTGAAAGCGTTAATAAATTTTTGGTGGTTGAGTGTATCGAATGCGAATAGGATATGGTGTCGCTTGATGTGGGCTGTATTAATTACGTTCGCGAAGTAACCAAGAAGTTCGTTGGTGCTCTTTCCATTTCGAAAATCGTATTGGTTTTTGCAAATTAAATTATGTGTCCCATATACGTCTTGAAACGATTTGCTCCATGATTTTTTCTATGGCCTGTAAAATTGCAACGCACAACTGCCCCATTTAGTTTTTTAGGGATCGTATCTAAGCTCTAAGCTTAGGTTGATAAGTTTCTTTATAATGGGGCAAAGATATCAGCATTCAATTTAAGATCTGTGACCCTAATACCGTCGCTCCAGGTACTTTTCGGATGTTTAGGCGATGCACCGGACCTTCCACCACAAAATATATATGTACATACGTGTCCGTTAGTAGAGATTCTATTTCCTCGCCAAGAAAGTAGGAAGTTGGCTAGTCAAAGCATTCACAAAAGTGCATCCATACCTGTGATTACGAACGTGAAATTATTCGAAGAGTGTGAGAAGGTACATGATAAAAAGGCTTCGGAACTGCCCTTAAAGCCCTTAAAGTTGCCATCAACATCTGACCCGACTTATTTGCTGAAATACTTAACATGTGTCTTCGCGAAGTCGTTTTTCCTGAGCCTTGAAAGCGCCAACGACTAGTTCTACTGCCGAAAGGAAATGGGAGTCGAAACGAACTTTCACACCATCGTCTCTTTTTGTCTGCTCGACACGATCGTGAAAATACTTGAGCGGATAAAAACAGCAAGAGACTTCTCAAAACATCAATATGGTTTTCGTAAGTCAAGCTCCACGATAGATGCAATAAACGCGGTAATAACAAGAGCCGGAACCGCTATAGAAAGCTGACGCTGGAAAGGGAGTACCAAAAAGTACTGCGCCGTGTCTTCAATTCTACCGACTTACTCGCTGAAGAAATGAAAAGACTTAAAAACGAGCGAGTTCGAAATAGTTTGGTAGATAACGAAAAAAGAAAATACGAAAGGAATCGCAGTATAGCAACGCTACCCGTCAACAAGAGTGGAACCAATCCTTAAAAATTTTTATTTATGGATAGAAAGAGACCATGGCGAAAGGAACTTTTATCTCACTCAGTTTCGAACGGGAAATGCCGGATGAATATCTCTTCAAACGCAGACAAGAAACTACCCCACATTGTCCACATTATGGGAATGTTTCGGAAAACGCGAAACATGTATTTTTTCATTCCACACGGTATGAAACTGGGAGAATCGCCTTTCGGAAGCATTTTGGAGAGTGACCCACTCCCGAAAATGTTAACTACATGGTTCGGAATGACGTAAATTGAACCACCGATGTAACATGGCGGTATGTATACTCAGCGATCTTAGGCGCTTAGAGCGCCAACGTAATGTACATAATAACGCGTAGAGGAGAATATAACCTAAAGGGTTAACCGGCCCTGCGAAGTAATACCTAGCGGCAGTCCCGCGGGGAGAGTGTTTCGAGTTGTACAGGGTGTGCGTTAGTACATAGGAGTATTTTTGACATCGATCATACAGGTTTGCGAATCGTACATGCCAGTAGCCCGGCCTATGGGTTTCTTTGAAGATTACACATCCTTTGGTGCAATCATAAAAAAAAACTTCCTATTAATATTCCAACTTTCGGTAACGTTCTAGCAATGGACAAATAGAATGCTGTGGCAAATACACCCCTCCATCTCAAAAGGTTATACTCCCTTTGACAGGCTAGTTTTCCTGGTAATCGATGGGCTTACCAAATTTATCAAACCCGTCAATACGACCCAAGCCAATGTGGTGATAGCGTGTTTGAAATAATTTTTTGAAAGTTGGAGTCATATTGGATCGTGGAACTTGTTTCTCGTCCAAAGAGTTCTCAGATTTTCTACCAGAAAATAATATCAAACGCGTTAAGGGTGCTACACATGGACAGGCTGAACGTGTGAATCACGTTCTCGAGCCAGAAAGGTGAGTTTTCTGACCAGGTTAGAGAGTTTCATAATAAAATCTTAGCGAAGAATCAGGTTAAACGCGATGAAATAAGAGAAAAGGTCAGAGAAAACACAAAAAAATATCAGGCCGACAGTCGGCATAAAAAACCACGAGCTTACCAGCAAGGTGAACATGTCGTGACTAAAAATGTGATAACGACTCCTGGCTTTCATAAAAAGTTGCTTTGTTAAATATTGGGGTCCGTATGAAGTCAAAAAGGGTCTTACCCAATGACAGGTACGTCATTGCTGATTTCGAGAGCTTACAGCTTGCCACACAAGAGCATATCCCCCTGAGGTAACATGAGATAACGTCGAAGCATGATGAAGTAGCCGAAGGACGTTTAGAGGAGTTTGATTGAATTATCAACCAACCTGATCGATCGTACGATTAACTTGCAAACTCTCCATTTGTCCATCAGGTCTCTAACCGTAAAAAGGACCTTTACTGATATTGCTTTCGGAATGTCATTTCTATAGGTTGTGA
This sequence comes from Xylota sylvarum, assembly GCA_905220385.1. Classification (NCBI taxonomy): domain Eukaryota; kingdom Metazoa; phylum Arthropoda; class Insecta; order Diptera; family Syrphidae; genus Xylota; species Xylota sylvarum. Next base: position 43,097,002 of record LR999959.1, read on the forward strand.
CATAGAACCAGTATTTACCCAAGATTAGGAGTATCTCATTCACTACCATTAGCCACAGTTGGGGTACACCGACCTTCTGGTTAGAAAGCACCCCAGCTTAGCATGGATAAGTCTGCTTTTGAGCATTTGCTCAATCCAAAAAAAAACTGTAAAAACTATTGTTTTTACATTGTTGAAAGTTCCTTTAATATCAAGGAAGGAAATCCTCGTTCTCAAAAGAGTTTTTAAGGAGTGCAGGGCAGTCTCTACCAATTTTCCTTTGCGATACGCTTGTTGAAATATGGACAGGAGATTAGTATGCATTTTTTTTTCTAATGTGGACATCGATCAGCCTTTCCAAAGTCTTTAATAGAAAGGAGGATAGGCTGATCGGACAGACGTTTTTAGGGGATGCGTGGGAAGTCTTACCGGTTTTCAGTAGGAATACTTCTTTTTTCCTCCTCCTTCCTCCTACTTCTCATGGGTGTAGCCGAAGTTTAATGTAACTAGTAATATTTGGAGTTTTGGATAGAATTTACCTAATCCGAGACGAACCACTTGTCTTTTTTATAATTTCACAGAAAAGATGCCACAAGATTTCTTAACCTCTAACTTAAATTTCTTAATACTGTTCTTGTAGAGATTAGAGTCAAGTGGGCCCAAATCTGAGGTTAGGACATACAAATCTGTATTATGACTGACTCGTACCAAAAATGGATTAAAAATCTGAGTTTTAAAGGAAATCCAAAAATCATCACATACTGCGTAGGTACAGTAGGTACATATACTTCAGTCGAGGATGAGGAATAAACCAACAAAGACATTTTTTTGTTGTTTTTGTTTACAAACTGCGGATCAATGTTTCGAATACCACACCCGGACCCATAAGGTTTCAATCCGAATTCTTTATGGGTGTGCTGTGCAGTACCTAATAAGATTCCCATTAGATTCACTCTACATGCAAGATGTTATCCTTGGAGTTGCTGAAACGTAAGCACATCCAGACAGACACAGACGAAAATAGTTGACGACGAGACGATGATTCATCAATCATAGCTAATTGACATGGCAAATCTAGCCATTGGTCCACCCTGTTTCATCAGCTCTTATTCTGTGCCCGAAAAAAGGATGCCACCGATTTGACGGATGGTCTTTTCGCGGGCACCAAATACACTTCTTATAACCCTTGGAATTTGCATAGGCTGTTTGTGAAAGGGTTTTTTTTTTTTGCATACACCCAGTTGAACTGTGAATAAGGGTTGAATGTTGAAGTGGTTGTTCTACATGCAGATGTCGGGTCGACACTATGATAGTAGATTTTTTTTTTCTTTTCAATTCTTTTACTTTTTACAGTCCCGTAAAGTGCGGAAAGCGGAACCGAGTGACAGTGTCTGTACATGACATAATACATTTCTTGTTTTTTACTTAAACCGCGAATGCATTTGACATTTTATACTTGATGGATTAGAAGTAATTATTGATTAAGCACGATGCAGCACGCCTCAATGAAATGAATCCCTGGCACGAAGAGATTTCGATAGAATGCAAGGGCATTGGGGACACATGTTATAAGGCTCATTAGGGCTTAGCGTGTTTATCAGAGGCAAATGTTTTTCGATTATCCATTGCATAAGGGGAAATGAAAATTCAATTAGCACTATAACGCGTAAAGTATGTTGCCCTTTGATTTACATACATACATAAGAGGATGATTGAGGGACCTTTAATAATTCATTTTAGTAAATTTGAAGGTAATGATAGCTATCAGCAAATGAACAGTAATATCGTAAAAATTACTTGATAGGTGGCTGACTGAAGCAAGGTACAGCCATATGGAGAATACTTTTCAATGTCATCAGTGTAGCGTGTCCGATTAGGGATATATTTTCAACCAATATTACTTAGGTAAGTACATAGTAAGACACCTCCCGACCCGTGTATACATAGTCTCTGTCAGATACATCCCGTTATTTAATGAGATAAAGTTTTTGGCACCCGTGATTACCCAATTCTTGTAGTGGAGATTCTATCTTCCTTAGGGCAGGGAGATTCGAAAATTCTAGTATTGGGCCAAATAAGCGACGAAGTATTTTTCTTTCCTGCTGATAGTCCAGCACGCGACACTCTACAAAACTCTCTTTTAGAGCGTTATCTTCGTCCTTCGCAATAGGAATTTGGAATTTAGTTGGTTCTCTAGAATTGTTCTTCGCTGAATCGCCATGAGGCTATTATTTGTTCAGTTAACGTTTACTCCAAGGTTCGATTCCCACAGAGAAAAAGGTGTGAAGAATATAACACGCACATCTATTGGTCATCCCAGCTCTCGTATAGAACGATTCAAAATATCATTGACTCCACCTTGCGACACACTTTTTTACCACCACCATTACTGAACCCAGGTCCATATTCTTTAGGACAAATATTTTTCCGAACCCGTTCAGTAACAATAATCTTTAGGTCCAGATGGGACCCATTCACTTGTTTTGAATAGGTATTCTTTTACCCTGGCTAAACATCTATGTAAGCTCTTTTACCTGTCGTACACCACAGTAATATTGCCGGATAGGTGGAAACTTGCGTACGTTTAGCCAACCACCAAAAAGGGGTATAAAACCTGCTTTTCCAGTGCTTTTCATGGTCAAAGAAAGCATTGTAAACTATGTAATATCTAAGGAGATATCTTGAAAAAAACCATATTCTCCATTGTGATGTCACTATGGAAAAACCGGATTACCAGCATCGGAAACCTTTATGGGGACTTCCCAATGGGACAGGAGGCAGGGCAACCAGTTTCAGTGTAAACTCATGCCGAAGAAGTACGGTTCGCTGTTTAAACATTAAACCAGTTTACCGGTGATTGAGCTTTCTATTTTGCCTATGTCTACTTTAGCTAGATCGTTAAGATACTCGCCTAGGGTTCTCCTTCTCAAGACCGATAAAGCAGGACAGGAACACTGAAGATGTGTCATGATTTCATCCTCTTCATCGTCTCTACAGCTTCTACAGAAATCGTTGAAGGGAGCACCAAGTCTTCTAGCATGGCTGCCTACCAAACAGCGTCCTGTGAGGGCGCCGAATATCTTTCTCAGATTTATCCTATTGACAGAAATAAGTCTGATGGTTTTCCTACAATCTAGCTCTGGCCAGATTTGTTTAGAAGAGAGGCATGTGTAGGTATTATTCCACCTACTGTTTGCCTTCGGCTGCGGTATCTAATTGGAATTTTATCGATTTACGAGTAATAGATGCTGAGGATTCCCCCTATTGTCAGGGAGGTTCCGGTTTACACCCTCCTTAGCTAGCTCGTCCGCGTTGCCATTCCCTGGAATATCACTGTGGCCTGGAACCCAGCAGAGGGATTTGTCGCACCTGATAGTGATTTCTTTAAGAAAACCGCGGCATTGTTTTACCAACTTGGATCGAATTATTGGCGATTTTAAGACTTTTATCACAGCTTGGCTCTCTGTGTAGAAAACAATAGCGCTGCACTCTATCGACTTAACCGAAAGCCAGGTGGCGGCTTTACGGACTGCCTTGATTTCTGCTTAAAATGCACTACAGTGGTCGGGCAGTAGTGTGGGCTTTCGAACCTTCTTAAGAATTGCAATGTTGTTTTTCTTGTCTAGTGCCGTCCACTAGACTAGTACTCCGTACATAAGGATGGGTCTGACGATTGCCGTATATACCCAGTTAACAATCTGGGGACCCCATATTAGGACTAATGTCTTCCTATATGAATGGAGGGCAATCGAGGCCTTCCTAGCCCGGTCTTGAATATTAAGTTTCCAACTGAGTTTTTTTTATCGAGAATAGCCGCAAAGTATCTGGCGTGATCTGCAAATTGCAATATAATATTCTTGAGTTTTGAAGGGATTATGTATGGTATTTTATATCTTCTTTCGAATAATACTAGTTTAGCCTTGGACGGATTAACTCCGAAACTGACATTATTAGCCGGCTTTACGACCTTCAATGGAAGGACACCATTGTGAAATCCTTGTTCTCAAAACAGTTCTTAATGATTTCTACCAACGAGTGCAGGGCAGTCTCTATCGAGTTTCCCTTGATATACACGTGTTGGTATACTGATAAAAGATTACTATCTAAATTTGTTCTAATGTGGACGTCGATCAGCCTTCACTGCCCACTGTCGTCACTGCCCACTGCCCATTGTATTTTTTTATTTTAATCTGGCACTGTAAATTAGTTTCTCTTATGGTTTTCTACAGAATGTACTGTATCTGTTTTACTATGGGTGTCCATAAGAAGCTCTAAGATTTCCTTGCTGGTCATAGTCAACTTCGCTCTTTATCTTCTCCTTGGCGAGGTCCCCTGTTTACAGAGCTCAACTCAGATATTGATGCAATTAAAAATTGGAGTGCGAAAAACCTAGTAGACTTCAATTTGTCAAAAACTCAGTGTTATCTCTGAAACGGGGTACCTACCCAAAATAAAAAGGAATGAAGTCGATATTAAAGAATCCACGGGCTTGTTAATGCTCGGTATGCAAGTTACACTTGAACTTGTATATTTGGGCGGGTGCTTCCACCACTTGTTTGATTTTATTAGATAGTGTTCAACGTCAAGCTTGTAGATTAATTGGTGATCAGTCCATTTCTAGGTAAATGCCTTCGGTAGAACATCTTCGGAACATTGGACACTTAGCGCTTCTGTGCCGTAATTTCTACTAGAATTGTTCGGATGAAATCTATAGATGCGTCCAGTCTGTCCATCAGTTCAATCGTAATACACGCCCGCCATCTTCCGCTCACCCTTATATTTTAATGCCTTCTTTCAGGCGAACATTTAAATTCAAAAATTCGTTTTTTAGTCACTCAACGCGTATCTATGTGAACTAATGAGCCTTCCTCAATATTTCCAATAAATTATAACTTGCAAGGATTAAAGGTAAACGTCACCTCACTCTTATTCCCTCTTCTATCCACTCTTAACTCCACTCTATAGCTTTTCCTTTGTTTTTAGGGAGTATTGCGATTTCCGACATCTGCATTGTACTCATCTATGTAACTAAGTACTAAGATGTACTGCGCAAGGTTCAAAAGACTTTCATATTCGAATATAAGCAGCTTTTATGTTCCCAGTTGTTCCCCGATTCTTTTTTGAAAATCCTTACAGTATTCGCCAGCTGATTGTAGGCTGTAGATTGTAGACCACTGTTGATTTTAAGGAGAAAAGTTGTTTTGATGGACTCTTGTTAGAGCTCCGAAGCGTAGCTTTCAGTTAATAGGGTTAACAAGAGATCTGCAACAAACAAATAGATGACCTTGCAATATTATAACTCGTAGCGATCCAACTAACAATTCCCTAAGGCCGCCCAAAACACAGTCTAAATGAGAATAAATATTGTAGACAAGGAAAACTGGTTGAATATTCCACTATCAATCTCTGTGATGTCAATTAAAACTACGATAGATACACATCCGAACCCATCTCTATCCCTATCCTCTCACAGAGGGTTTAATGGAAAATGTTCACGTAATCTAAAAGTCTGCAGTAAAACCAAATACCACAGTCCATAAATCAAGGACTAAATACTCTTGTTTCTCTGATTAGGCGTGCAGATATGCAGGTAGACCTTTATTCGAGAAAAAAAAAAAGAAAATCCAATATGACTCCCACCCTTGTTGTGACTTTGTGAGTGCATATCTCTTTCCTGAAGGGATGACACAAATACTCATGTTTGCATCAGCTCAAGAAAAGGTTTGTTGGTTTGGCAATTAAAACAATAGGCTATTAGAAACATGGCGACACAGTGTTCTTCATTCATAACTCTCCTCGAGATATGATACGGTGTGGCGCCTCCGCACACAAATCTCGATATAAATCTGTTAACGACTCTGAGGGCATCGAGTACTTTCCATTTTTTCTATGCCACGACAGAGTATCATTTTAACATTCGAGCGATTGTCGATTTCCTCCTCTGACCAAAAGGATCATGGCGTGCAGGGTCCTCATGTCGCTACAGAGATTAGATAAGGTCCTCTCGAGTTGACGAGTCCAAGCCATCAGCCAACATGACATATTAAAAGGAATTTATGTTCACTCCAGTCGTCCGATATGAATATTCAGGTATCTAGGACTGCGACAGGACTATTAAATACGAGTAACCGCAATAGTAATTTGAAATTTCCACTGTCCTTCGCCAGGTATGTACATACCTGTGCGGTGTAGTTATCCTTGGACGAAGTGAAACTTTTAATAGCCAGCCGCCGGCCGTTAAGACTCCAATTGGTGCGTTAGACGTCATCAATCGTCACCGATGCGGGCTCTAATTAATTAATCCGGTAAATTGCTGCATCCCCAGCCTATCAAAATCTGATCAAAAAGATGTAACCGATGCAAAAAAGGAGAGCGAACAAGCGTCCGTTCCAGATTTAACGTTGTTTTTGTTGTTGTCGCATGAAGCAGCTCAAGATAACGTCAAGTGATGACGATGATGTGGATATTTATTGAGGTTTCTAGGGATCCCTCTCTTTTTCTCTTGCCTTGTCGCTGGTGACAAATCGATCAAACGCTGATGCCGACTCAATTAATACACCGCGCCATCGATACCAAGCGATCTGCGACGATTAAAGATTTATGCCGAAGGGTTGGGCTGCAACAGCTCGGAAGGATTCATTCATTCGCCGAGAAGAACTGCATTCGCATATCCAACTTATAGGTGCCACATTCAACAGGCGAAACGACCATAAATTTTGTGCGTTTCATATAAATAGAATGCACTGCAATAATATGAGCCCTGGGCTTGGCGGTGTCATATATTGGATCGGTCATCCTCGCAGCCTTATCGACTTCGCCTTTCCTTATTCATTCGTTATCCAGGTTAGGTTTTTTTTTCTTTCGTATTTAATTTGCTTTGGTATTTTGCCTGAAATCGGTTCTGTTATTGGTGGCGGCTTGGGTTGGGTGCCACCAAGCGTAAGACGTCTTTCAAAATGGATCTGCCACGAAAAACTTCGATAGGTAAGAAATTATTCGTCCAAAAGTCGGATGTGTTTTTATTTTTTATTTTTTGTTGTTGTTGTTTGTATATTCCTGTGGACCTTTTCTTCTTCTTCATTTGGGGAATTTTATCAAAGATTTCGTTGAAGATATCGGGGTTGTCTTAATGGCCAAATCTTGTCGAGAATTAACAAAACGTAAAGCGACACATCAATTAGATGCCTTTTGGGTTTTATTATTGTTTTCGGCGCGGTGCGCAGGCACAGCTCTGGATTCTGTATGGTCCGGTGCTTTCTTTCTGTTGGTGTCTGTTGGTATCTGGGTGACATGAGCAAGGATTTGTTGTCCACCATTTGAGTCATGATAATGGGCTGCGAGAAATTGTTGAAGCTGTTAAATTAAGTGTTGTCGCATTAACGATTCACGCAGGTAATAGACAATCTATGTATGTATGTCATCAAACAACACTTGAATGGGAATTAGTTTAGATTTTGTGTTTGGTGGAGAAGTTACTAGTCAGATAAACAAAGTTTTATGGCGTTACATTCGTAACATCTTAGACAAATGAAGATTCTGCTCCAGTACATCGAAATGTAGAATGGATATGATAAACGAGGTTTACACTTATAAAGATTTTCAAAACTACTGATTGTCTGAAGTTAAATTAGTTCAGAAGTGATGTTTACCATGGTGTGATCTAAGTATTTGGCCTAAATAAACACAGTTGTAAATAACCACTATAGTTGAGAGTCTAATCATTGTCTAAAGTATTTAGTCATCCCGTCAAAGCTAGGTGAGTTTCGCATATCCTACTCTACAACATCATCATCATCATTTTGCCAGAATGTAATAACTTACCTTCTTGCAAGAGGCAATTTACCCACACAATTTTGCGTGTCATACTTAATGATTTCTTAAGTAATTTTACCAAGGTCCTTTTACTAATTAAAGCAGTTTGGCAGTTCTTATTTCCTTGGTTTGGCGGTTTTTTACCCTTTAGCCACGTAAAAATGCAGGAGCATGGAGTCTGGCATAACTCGTAGCACGGGCTATGGAGTATCCATAAAAAATTTCACCCCTCCAGGGCATCAAATAAAAAAAACATATATTTACCTACTCTCCATGTATTTTATGTACCTACTTCATAGGAGCTCTAACACTTGTTCCATATCATCAACGCAGTACATCAGACAACAGTGCTATCTAAGAATTGTTGGCGATGGACTTGCTTGGAAAGCTACTACGACTGAACGGGCACCTGAGTTGACATACTGCGGTGGATGCCTGTATAAGACAAAAAAAAACAAAACAAAAGAAGGTGAAAGTGTGGGGTTGGGGTCACAATCCCGAAAACCAAAATCCCGAAAAGCCAAAATCCCAAAAATCGAAAATCCCGAAAAATTGGGTTGGGTACGAAATATAACAATATAACAATGTACCAAAGTATGTGCATAAACAGTGGTATATGTATGTATGGGGGAGCATATTGCCCCCTTTCAATATATAAAAGTTGAATGACCGACCCCAACATCAGCACAACAAGAGCAAGAGTACAAAACCTTGTAGGCGTTGACTCAGAAAATATGCCAAACATTTCACTAAATTGCGAACTTTCCCAAAGAAATGAAAAAATCGCCAGAAGATGATCAAATTACAGTAGAAATAGTATAAATGAGCGGTGAGACACATGTAAATTCAAACTTTTGTTTGGAACAAAAAAAAAAAACTATACTAAAACCTCCTAAACCTGTGTTTAAAAAGGAGCTACATATGTTTATTCCAAACGGCATAAGAGGTTACAGTTTTCGTCCACACTAAGGCGAAACAATAAACCGTGAAGAGTATCTACCTGAGACATGGCAACCTTCCACTCTCTTTGATCCCGGGCACGCTGCTTCCAGTTGTCTAGATCAAGCGGTCTGGCATCCGCGATAGCTTGATCCTTTAAACGGAGGTTCGGTCTTCCTTGTCGTCTCGAACCTGGCGGCTGTGATTCAAAGATCGTCTTTGCTGGAGCATTATTGTCCATTCGCTCGATGTGGCCGAGCCAGTGTAGTCGACGTGTTTTGGCTTTTTGGACTACATCCACATCTTGGTACAGCTCATAGAGTTCGCGGTTGTATCTTCTCCTCCACTTGCTCAATATCTGCTCTGCTTTCCTGCTTATTAAACATGAGAACAAGTTGGTTTCAGACATATAAAAAAATCTGTTGAACAAAATAAACCCCTGGCCGACTTATAAAAACCTTTTCAAGCTGTAGTACTTTTTGCATTATGAAAAATAATGCAGAATTCACTATAAGTAGATATACCAACCTATTACAGCAGCAACTGTAAGTGTAAAATAACATGTATCAATAGAACAAAATACCAGGTATTTACAAAGAGGAATAGATTCCACAATATACCGAACACTTTTTAAGAGTGGTATCTGAATTTGCGTTCAAAAGAATATCAACTATAAAGGCATTGACATAAATGGAGGATACTTTAATGACCCATATTTTACTGACGAAACCATCATAATAAGTAATCGACTCAGGTTGCCACTTCAAGTACCAATCATAACCACTAGTCACATTCCACCTAGAATGTATACATATCCACACGTTCCTAATAAATACTCGATTTTCTAACGAATGCAAAAAATTCAATACAAAATCTTGCTGACTAGTTCAGACATCACCCATGGAGTATTGGAACCTAATGCATCTGAGATTCAAACCACTGCACCACATTTTCTCTATCCTCTTTCCTTTTCCTTTCTCTTCGTTTCCAAGCTACATGCTAAAAGAGTGCATACTTCTTGGCGTAGGTTAAAATTTACTACTCACGCTTTGATCAGCATTATAAGGGCTTTTGTAACGCCCTGAACGTGATCACGTTATTATAAGATTCGATAGAAAGATTTATCTTACGAATAACTAGAGATAGAGCACCAAACACAATAATCAGAGAGTGAGGAAAAGTAACCGATGTAGCAGACGGACTTAACGTATACTACATATAAATGGGAGCGAGAGAGGACAGAAGAAACAGAGGGAAACCTTCCCAATAAAGTAACGCCCATCTTGTGTAACTTATTTTTTATTTATGTGGAAAACTGTACGTGGAAAGGGCGCAACCTTTCCTGGGTACTCAGAAGAACGACGGGAGTACTGGTGCATCTCCATACCTCCTAGAATCCTGGCTTTGAGCGACCGAATTGCTTACCCTACAAAAAGTAGGATCTTTAGCAAACTCGTTTCAAAATGGTTGCGAGCAGGTAAACGATTAATACGAGACGAATAATATAATGTAGATTTACTCAAGGCTCTGTTCACTTACCAAATCTTTTTCTTATTTTCTTCAATGATCTTCTCTCTGTTAGTTACAATCATTCATTCCTTCGCAGATGATAGTATAGGTATTTAACTTCTACTTAGTACCTTGTACCATAAGTGGTCAAGTGAACTACATATGTAGTTGTCTCCCAGCCGTACATGTGTTCGATTCGAGGATTATCGTCTGTAGGCCCTTACAATTTAAAAGCTTTTGAGAGAGGATGTACTGTTGGAATCATCCTCAGACTCGGAAGCTCTAAATTTCATTGCGGTGGAGGTTTCCCTACTTGTAGCCCCAATGCTGAGATTAGTTCAGATTAATCTCCACCACTCCATTACGGCAACCGCCGGCCTTCGTTTCCATCTCTCAAAGGATGGGGAAGATATTGTCTTGGTCCCAGAACCTTGGGTTGTGAACAACTTGGTATGCGCACTCAAGACTCCTAAATACTACGCCTTGTAAGCACTCGGCGAAGGTAAACCCAGATCGTGCATACTGGTATAAAGTATCCTAAAAGTAACCTTACTCCCTAATTAAAGCGATCGAGTTAAAACTGCGGCAAAAATAGAAACACCTGGTGGCTCCTACTTCGTGGTACGGGCGTATCTCGCCCATGATAACATGAACTCTCTTTTTGGGGATAACGTGCATAGGTGAACTACTTGTTGACTTCATTCGAAGTGCAAACCTAATTCTGGACATCACCCTTGCCTCCGATAACATCGCTCAACGAATCAGGAATTAAAAGGTATCGAGCGAACCCTCTTTCTCGGATCACAGGTATCTCCTAGATTCTATTAACCCACCAGTTTTCAGAAATTATCGTAAAATTGATTGGCTCAATTATAGGGCAACTTTAAGTAATTTAGTTACTTCCAATCACCTTAACCCTCCTGCAACCCCCAAGAACTGGATCGCTTAGTTGAGGATCTAATCACAGCCCTCAATAAAGCGGTGGCTTCCTCCTGTCCTTTTATACAATAATTGTAGGAAATTTTTCAATAATGCCAAATGTACAAAAGACATCCTTAAATATATACAAAAAAAAAAGGATTAAGGAAAGCCAAACGTAATTCTTGGAGACTCTTTTTGTTATAAAATGGAAAAAGCCTCTAAAGTTTCTAGGCTAAGAAACATTTTTTCTTTAAGAAAGCTGATGGGTCCTGGACAACTTCCAGAGATGACTCGCTACTGCTTGATTACTCATTGCCCACATAGTTTCCAGGTGGTTAGCAATATGGTTTTTAATAGTCCATCTGCACATATAACCATCCCCTCAAGCTGATTACATAGAGCAAACTGCATTGAGTTTCATAGCTTCAAATCATTCAAATCAGCGTAACCCCATGTCGAGTATGATGGCATCGGGCATAATCTTGCCGGTGCTCGAGGCAATTTAAAAAAAAAAGTTGTCTAAATCTGGTGTATATCCCAAAGATATGGAAAGATTTCCAATAGATTTCAGACCAATTAGTCTATCATCATTCCTCCTAAAAACCTTAGAACGATTGATTGATATCTCTTACGCAACAGTATCTTACGCTGTCAGCGGGCCAACATGCGTACTGCAAAGGCAAATCAGTGGAGACGGCATTACACTTTACACATTACATATCGAATATTTCCTGTTTCATAAGAAGTACACGATGGTTGCCTACACCTTAATACATCTGCAATAGCAGATGCTCTATTGGATCTGAAGATCGAAAGCTCACTTTGCGAATTGAGATTAATCTACTAGTAAATGGTCGGATTATGAATCCCAAGCTGGATGGGATGTCAACTAGAAGATCTGTCAGTAGAGGCACTCCGCAAGGAAGTGTTTTATCCCCTCTTATTTGAAATTTGGTGGTTGATGAACTATTGAATATCCTGGAAGACGAGGGATGTTCAGCGATTGCTTTATCTGTCTCAAAAAAGTACCTTAATACTCTAAAAGAACTTCTACAAATCGTGTGTGGTTTGCATGTAAATCCCCACAAATTGAACTAGCACTCTTTTACGGAAAATATAAAATTCTGTTAGTCGACCCTCCCTCTCTCCATGGTATCAGCTCAACTTTTTCTGACAAAGCAAAATATTTGGGTCTTATCCTGGAAAGGAAGCTAAGAAAACCACAGTAGCACTCTTCTCTCGCAAAAAGATGGGGTTTACGACCTCGAATAACTCACTGGCTCAACATCTCGGTCATTAGACCAATATTCACATACGAAGATTGTTTGGTGAACAGCTTTAGAAAAAGCTATAAACCGCGACTATCTAAGTAGGGTCCAGCGTACAGCTTGTCTCTGCATAAGCGGTGCTCTACGCACAATTCCCTCTACGGCACTGAACACCATGTTTCATCTGATACCCCTGGATATATTTAGCAAGCAAATGGCAGTAAGTGCAGCGTCCGCATCGCCCTACTTTTAGGCTTACCTCAGCCTAAAGGATTGATAATAATTAGATCATTACTACCGAATATCGATGATGAATTACCGATACTTATTGTGTGTGATCAGATTTTCATTGATTTGGAAAGAGAATACCTCGATTAACTGGCATTTTTCAAAAGTTTCATGGAAAATAGTATTCCCTACAAGGGCAGAATATTAGCATATATATATATACATACATATGTTATATATACATATATGTAGGTGTTTATGAATCTCGTAACAAAATTAGTTTCCAGGTATAAAATAGATACTCTCCTTTCCAATATCAAAATGTGTTAAGTGAAATCGGTCCCGACTAAATTCACGGTCAGATAGCGAGACAGCGGTATGCGAAAATCGCACGAGTACCCACTCGTACAAGGGAAATTCATGCCACACTTCGTTCGTTTGATCCTAATACGCAAACATGAATAATAACCCGAATGACATGGCTAACATTATGTCGCCAATATTAAATTTCATCATTGGTTAGGTTATGTTTCTAAGTGTTTTGCCTTTTTTTGACAACTTTTGTATCTATGCTTTTTTTGTGTGTTCTCTCAACATGCTCGCTAAAATGTTCGACGGAGACGATTAGGTTCAATGTTGATCTTAAATAATCAAATAAGTTCATTCGTTGCATGTATTTTCCACTTTAACAAACCTTGGGGTGATGATGATCCAAATTTTCTACAGGGTGGTTCATAAACAGAAAAGCAATGGAAAAAAAAAATTAAGTCATATTAAATAACTATTTACAAAAAATTATTTAATTTAAATATTTGGTTATAACAGTTTTAAAAGAAATGCAATATGTTGACGAAAAAATCTCTACATCTCATCCATAATTCCTAAAAGATGAGGCGTACTCGTATTATGTACTGTACTGACTACGTTGTTAAGAATGTATCAGATTTGGTATGGTAATCAAGCATGTGGTATCCATGACCCACCTGATTTCATTAAACTAAATTAGAAAATCCGTAGATCCCTAGAAAAGCATAGATTCCCTAATATCGTTTTCTATTAGTTTCAGCCAGGAATTCAACCCTATAATGGAACATTTTTTTCAGGGTGTATGTTTGATGATTCAAAATCGTATAGCATTTGAGACTTATGGCTACCCTTGATGCTGCTTGGTTGCAAAAAGTGTTTCAGGGGAGAAATGAGGTCACAAATGATTTTATCTTCAGATTTTATTTAAATTATCCCGATAAACGACTTATAATTATTTGAGAACTTATAATAGCTTTGTGAAAAATATTGTCTATCACTTCTGATATAATCCCAACAGAAAAATAAACACTTGGCAGTCGTTGCTTTTTGGTCTGAGAAGGGAACTGAACAGTAAGACCCCATCAAGAAAAACTAAGGAGACTCTACATACTTATACTATACTAGGGTGTAAATTTGGCCTTTGATTCAACACCACTTTGATGGTAGATTACGGACACCTTGCATAATTTCCGATGTAATATCACTGAATTTATCATCATGTAATGGCATTATCTTCGCAGCCTTGTACTCTATAACCATATTTGGATAGTAGTTCTAGGAATACGTGTATGTACCGAAATCGATAGCATCCACATGCTGACTATTTTTGTTTTAAATTAATCTTCGCACTCTTGTTATGTTCTTCTCTTTAGCAGTGCAGTAAGGACCAATTCTTGAACATCAGTGCTGTTCATTGCTTTCGTGATAGCCTTGTAGGAAGTCTTATCAAAAGCTCCTTGTGTACCTATTGATATAAGAACAGAGGGCATTCTCTTTTGCAAAAATTATTTTGTTGTCGAGAAAATTCGACGACGACCTTTGCACTATTGTTCCGATCCGCAGAATTTTCAAAGTTAACTAGGAGGGTTCCACATAAGGAGATGGGACTTCAACCAACTCAGAGTTGAGTTATCAATAAACTGTTTTAACTGGTGAGACTATGTAGCTGTTTAATGATTGACATTACTGGTTGCATTGGAAAGTAAAAAGCGCTGCGAGGTTCAAAGTTGAATACATCCTCTTATCCTCTTTGGATTTTACTTTTCTATATCGGGTTAGACGAAACATCTTTCATTCCATATGAATGTATCTTCCTCTTAGGTGGCGCTACAGTTCGGGGTGAACCTGGGACTCCAGTAGCTAACTGCCTCTAGTTGCGCACTCAAAGTCAGTTGAGGATGAATGTATCTATCATAATATTTGTTAAAAATATTCGAATTTTACAGAATTCAATTGTGGATTGTAAATCAAATGTTCAGATAGCTTGTGCAAAGATACATGCAATTTGGATAAAATATAGGATCGTTATTTGAAATAGATTTCGTCGTAGTGTGGGGTCAGTAAATATCGCACACATTTCGAAACATACCCATATCCATATAACCAACGTGCTTTGACCAAGAAGTATTACATACAATTATTGTACGAACAATTGTCCTTGGTCAGTACCTAATTCTTGCACTGTAAATATTTACAATTCTCAACCGAACCAAATAATGACTCAGTTTTCATTCAATTGCCTGCAGTCTGAATGCCAATAATGTATCCGAGTCATTCATACCAAAAAGTGATCGCATGGTACACGATCATAAGGCATTATGTATCTTGTGCCCAAACCGACGACGTCACTCAGGTATTAATAAATGTCAAAACACAACGGCACTCCCCACTGGCATTTCGGATAACTCAATTAAAAACGAATGCTCACGCAACTCTCAGCACAGCTGGATACTGAAATGGTCCAGTTCATTGTCCACATTCGTACATATCTACCTGTAACGGGGATTTGGAAGTTGTGCGACGCCTGCGATTTGGGTTATGTCTTTTTAATGAAATATTGTAAATATTTATCTTTGCGAAAATTACAAATGTACATACAATACAGATACATAATGTCCACTTAATTAGTGTAGGCACTTCGAAACAGAAATATGTACCCATTCGTTATTTATTGCTGCGAAATATCATGCATCAAATATCATATTCACAAGGCAGTGATCAGTAGTTGAGCAGGAAGTACCTCTAAGAAACGCAAGGTGGACCTGTCTCATCACATTTGGTTTGTCCGTTCATCAAAGTCAGACCGGTTGACTCGCACATTTTTAAAAACCTCTCATTTCCATCAACCTTCACATCCGTTGTGCACCTAGAAATTTTGGTTATAACTGCAGTAGTTGTTCCATCTCAATTCTTGCGTTGCAGACCGCAATGACTCGAACTTCCGGAACAAAAAGTATTAATAAAACAAACAGAGATAGGAAACCCCATGACTACGTAGACTATCCCGTTCGTCACCGCAGAAGACGTTCTACAAGTCTGGGCGATAAAAGCCAGCTTTAGAGGGTATCACCAATGTTGTTCTGAAAACAGAATTTCAATGGCGCCCGCAAACTTCGTTCGGAAACATCTACAACGAAAGAAGTATTACAGGGGTAGTGGACGGAACAAAGACTGATTATTATACCAAAAGGAAAGGAGCCTCTCCAGGATTCCTCATTGTATAGACCTTCAAGCAAATTGGATAACGTATTAGAGCGAATCAGGCCACGCATAGATCGACGCCATTCACCATGAAAGGGTTGGAATAAGTAGCACATTCATAACGTCAGAGCCGTGAATTGAAGAATCATCATGAGAATACCCACTGCCAAAAGAGTAGCGGATTATCTGCAAAAGATTGTAACCGAAAATATAAATTCAGATTTAGCGGTACGACTCTGACAATGAAACTAGACAGTACAATGTTGCAGGCGACTTGATCTCGGGTTTGATGACAATATTGCAATCGTTGTGGTAATTAAACGATTGTACCGGAAAATTATGGCTTACATTGATGAAACAAAAATAAAAAAATAAAACTTGACACCCAAATGTAGGCTAAAGCCATGCAGACAAATTGGACAGAAGCAAGACGGAATCACCGTATTGAAACAAAGCGCTGAGAGTATGCATTGCGTTTCAAACAACATCATAGAACGCATCGTGTGTAGTAGCTAGCACGGTGCTAATTTCCATTTAGGATTAGCACTGACAGGGAAGTCAACAAAACGTAGTACAGTAGCAGCAAACACGTTGAAGCTAAGCAACTAAAGCTGGAGTTCACATAGTGAAGAAATACTTGGCGGTAGTTTTGCGAGAACAAGGAATAAGAAGTGGCGGGAATTTTTAGTTGCGAGAAAGCTGGCGTAACTGCTTTAATCAGTCATTCAGTATCTTTTTTAAATGTTCAAGAAGTATACAAATTTAAATACATTTCATTAATAGAATTGATAATAGTTTTATATGATTCATACCAGCATTCCACCGACAACAACCCGTTCATTCGCTTTAATTTTGCTACGATCTGTGTATCAGAGAACACTGATGTGATGAGTACTTCTTTAATAGTTTGAAGGATGACATAAACGGTATGGATGTAGGGTTGTGTCTTACTATCCGATCCGACTTGCCTCTTGAACTTCCTTGTAATTCTCCATGGACACTAGATAAATATTTGTTGGATTGGGGGTGATATTTTATTATTTGTAATAAACTGTCCTTTTTTGGACAGTAAGTGTAAATAGTTTTGTATTTCGAATTGTCATTTCACTACTTTCCCAGCATGCCCTCGGCAAACCTATCTGTACAGTGTAGTCTGAGCTCCATCGTGGCTCAGTAGTTTTCGCATTCAATAACTAAGAAGATCAATGCTCTATTCTTAGATAGCAACAATGTTCGATTTACGGTTCCATCTCTCGCCGACAGTAATTCCAATCAACACCAGATCCATCATGTCCGTGTCAGGATGTATTTTATTTTAGTGCAAGGATTCCATCCATTCATCTGATATGTTCAAATTTAATTCAAAATAAAAACAAAAATGAAGAACAATTACGGAGGCAGAAGGTATACTACTCATTCATTATTATTGAACGCGACTCCTCGTAAAGCGATCCATTTAACGTATGAATGTACATGATTGGACTACCCACATTCCATATAACCTTACTAAAAAAAAAAACAAAATCGAAACTACCAAACCCGAGTATGAGTGGGCGCTGAACAATCATGCAAACAATTCATGAGTTGGTCATCTCGATAATGCATTTCGCAGAGATAGCGATCAACAATAGCACAACCCATTGTCTTGAATACTTTGGCATGAATTCAACCCAAACTGGAGGAGAACATCCCGTGCCTGAGTTCCATAATGAGATGCAAACGAGAACAGAACCGAAGTTGGCGCCACCTGTCACGCTGGGTTATTGTATCATTTCACGATTGTGCATGAATAATTGTATATTTCAAGTCAGACACTCTGGACCATTGGTGGTACTCTGGATCATCGCCTGTGGTCGTAGTAAACTGTGTAGAAGACATTGTATCAGTACTTCTTATTAGATGCTGCTACTTATTTTTGTTTTCTCCTGTCTCTTTGTCAATTTGCTGTTAATTTATGACAGAGGTGCTCAGGGGGATTTTTTATTTTTAGTAGTTTCTGGTATTTGTAAGGCTATTCGCAGTGATGTCAATAAATCACTATCCATCCACCCAATGTCAAATTCATTGGCGGGGACGCAATGCCAACCCACCCTCACAGATGTGTCACTATGAATATGACCAACTGCATTAGGAATGCCTTTGACAAATATTACGATGAAAAAACTAATAAATATTCCCTGGGCGAGTTGTGTCAGAAGCACATCAGGATTACTTCCAATGAGAAATCCTTCATTCGTCAGGGGTTGATTTATGAGAAGTGTTCTTGAGAGTTCTGTAATGCACTCTACCCTCTCGTGTCACCGATGTTCATTGTTGTTTTTTGCAATTATATTCGCACTTTTTGAGGATTTTGTTAGGACATGTATGTTAATTGGAAGATGGATTGAGGGTGGATTTCACAAAGACTCTTATTTATACATATGAGTGACACCATAGGTTGAAGGAAAAACTTGTATTTAATTCCGTCGAACTATGCCTTTAAGACTCATAGGTCTGAGGTTTAAACTAACAGATGGTACTGACATCTTGTGATTATTCTTAAATTTGAAGGATAGATTTCTCTAGATTAGGCTGCTTGAGTGGTTAAGCACTGTCATTCTACATATGTCATGTATTGGAAGTCAAGATTTTCTCTGTCCAGAATACGGCATTTCCAGTTTTTTCTTCTGATATGCAAGGTTCGCTAATTGAAGTATCAATTCAAACAGTCAAAAATGGTCTTGAAGTCTTAAATATTGATTTGCAATGGTCTGAAAAGAAGTTTTGTGATCAACACAGAGGATTCTAAACAGAATTTTGCCTTTTCTATTTTTACTCCATTGGGTGACGTGAGTAACAAATCACTTTTTTGCATGGACTGATGAGTTTTTGTCCGAAAAAGCCGATATGAGAAGAGAGAAAACGAATAGTAGTTAGAAACCGTAGAAGCAAACAAAATAAGAAACCGAAGGTTGGAACCAATTTTGAACACCAAGGTCCTACATAGGAAGTTTTACTTAGTACAGAAAGTAACGAATCTTTCACGAATACATGCCCTCTTAAAACATTTACGTATCCGAAAACACATCTGGTGGAATGAAGACCAGCAGAAGCAAAGGAGGATAGTTACAAGACTTTCCAGTAAGTACATGAGTAGCAAACTAGATGAGGACTGGGAAGCGTACAAAACGATCAAAAGAAGGTTTAAAAAGATGACTAGGACCGCCAGTAAAACCCATGGAAAAATTACTGCAGCGGTTAAGATGGGGGGGGATGGCAACGCATTCAATAAGATCCTCTCAAAAGAGCACAACGGGAAACTCTCGAAAGGTTAATGCGGACCCACTTCCCACATTGCTTCATTGATTCACCCTATGTATCGTATATATGTAGGTACAGAGCCGGAGGAGTAAATTTGGGAAGAAGCCGGTAACATCATAAATCCCTACAAGATAACGTGGACGATTAACTCATTCGCTAAGTACAAGGCAACAGGGAAGAATGGCATACTCCCAATCTTCCTCCAAAAGGGGTTAAAGATTCTTACCACTCACCTGGTGAGAATCTTTAGGGCATGTCTGGCCTTAGGCTACTTAGGTATCTGTGTTAACAGCTCTCACAGACGTAGATTTTTGCCAAACTGAAGCG
The DNA here is from genome assembly GCA_905220385.1 of Xylota sylvarum. Classification (NCBI taxonomy): domain Eukaryota; kingdom Metazoa; phylum Arthropoda; class Insecta; order Diptera; family Syrphidae; genus Xylota; species Xylota sylvarum. The sequence continues at coordinate 43,116,792 of LR999959.1, forward strand.
CGCGGAACTACTACTTATTACCAAGACCCAAAGCAACTGCATTAACTTCTACTCGGATAGTCAAGCAGCCTTAAAGGCACTAACAAATCCAATTAGAACCCCTGTCGCCGTCAGGCAAAGAGGGCGTTCGAACTAGGCAAGAGGCAATTAAGACGGATGGTCGGTCTATACACCGGACACATCAACTTGAACAAACACGCATACAGACTGGGACTGGTGACATCAAGCACCTTTCTACCACACAGTCTCTTTTAGAGGGGAACACAACGGGCCCAATCGACAGCCTACGGGGTGAGGTCATCCTCCCCTTTCCAAACCAACCAAACCAACCAAACTCAATAAAATTTTCCTGATTCCAGTGAGCTTAAATATCTCGGTGGTATCGTTGACAAACGGCTTCACTGGAAATCTCGTATCAAGTCCGCCATCGAGTGCTCCACTAGGGCCATGTGGGCCAGTAGACGCCTTTACTACAGCACTTGGGATCTTAACCAAAAAATTATATATTGGGTGTATGTATATCACGTACCGATATCGCAAACTGGCCTAATGGAGTTTCGGTACTGGATTCTAGAGATCTGGTATGGTTCATAATAACAGGCAACGAATCTGTAAGAGAACTATCTAGTGCAGGCTCAGAATCTGCGTTCATAGGACCTGAACCTTACTGTGGGTTCAGCTGGGTTGCCACCACAGCGCTGAATAACGATTGGGAACACAAACTTCGTCAGGCCCACTGGGAAAAGTTTCCGAACTGAAACCATAAATATATTTATAAATAAATTATTATATAAATAAATATTAGAAAGCTGGTGAGCTTCCTCACAGGTCATTGTGGACTGCGATACCACCTTAACAAGCTCAATCTGTGCCTAGAAACGGAATGTAGGTTCTGCTCGGAAGATGACGAATCTTCTGAACACCTTCTCTGTGAATGCCCAGCATTACATTGGTTAAGGAGGCGTATTTTCCATAAAGTAATATGTATATTGGTCAGCGGAGTTGAGAAATTCTGTTGCTAAGGACGTACTATCTTTATTAGGGAAGTGATACTACTATTGGTTTAATCATACCCTAATTGATACAATAGATCTTTTTAGGTCACTTTGTCAACTATATGGGCAAGGGTCTACACAAAAAAAATGATCTGACAATGATACCAACAGTGTTCACACGATTGTCAGACATTTGGGGCAAATTTTTCATTAGTAGAGCTTAACGTAGCTTAATGATAACAAGCACTTAATAAGAAATAATTCTCAACAATGTTAATTAAACAGTTTCCATTCAATAAACGAGCATTCTACTATTAATCAAGTACATACATAGAATAATTGATTTAATTGAAAACGTTTTTGAGAAAAAGAGTAGAATTGTTCAATGGTGGGTGTACTTATATACTTATAGTTTTGATGTACATATACATATGGGTACGTATTTAGCCTATTAATAGATTTTTCCGTATTAAACACGAAATTAATTTTCGTAATTCATAGAAATAACGGTGTTCTTGGTCCACTTTTGTATTTTTATATGCTCCTGATATACTATGTATGTATATATCTGTTGAGGACAAGGTTCACCCCGAACTGTAGCGCCACCTAAGTAAGATATACTATAAGAAAAACGCTTCGTATTAGCTACATTTGCTGATAACACTATCATGCTGGTAGTAGGTACAACTGTGAAATCGTGAGAAGTCTTGGAGAGGATAAGTGAAGAGACAACATTTTAAACTTAGTCCAAATTCCATTACAAACAATGTGAAATATCTCGGAATGACACTTAATGGAATGTTGAAATGAAAGTCGCAGATAGAACAAAATACTTGAAATCAAACAAAAAGAAATGTACTGATTACTTTTAAAAAAAGTAAGGTTATCAAACGGTCCATTTCGAAATTCCTCGACAACTCAAGTAAGTTGAATAATATTAAAAAAGGGAAGGTTTTTAGTGAGAAAAGATCGTGTTAATTTGGGCACCGTAACATTGCGTTTGGTTCATCCCACAGCGCCAGTTCTGTTTACCAAAAGTAGCCCACTGGGCACAGTATATCACAACCTAAACCTTCATTCGTACAAATCGTTAATCGTCGTTTAAAGCCACAATCCATCTGGATTCTTGTGCGTCAGTCCTAATAAAGGAGGCATGGCGTATTATATTTTTGAATTGAGCCACAATGCTTCAATGTATAGTATGTAGATGTTACTTAGTTGCAAAAGATAATAAAAATGTTTTTTTTTTAATGAAAATCACTTCAAAAATGGGGCGACGTAATATATAATGTATGGGTGAATTGTAGATAACTTGAATAAGTAAATATGTGGTATTAATTATTTTTTTCCGATATCTAGTAAAATTATAAGTATTTTTAAAAGAGAGTGGGACAATGTTAAATTTTTAACATGTGACAAATTACTGAGGTGTGCATTTATTTTTATATGAACACATATATATTGAACCCAGTCCATTTAAATTAATATTAAATAAGAAAGTAATATACTGATAGAGAAAGATGCTTTCCCTGTCTGTTCTATTTAGAAAGAACTTATATACAGAATTATGTATATAATAATGGTACCAATATCAATAATAATAATAATGTCCATAATTTTACATTCCTGAGATTTAGATTGAGATTTAAATGAAATTTCATTAACTTTGCTGTAAAGAACAGCATTTTCTCTTGCGTCTACGATAAATGACGTCCTATGATGGGGCACCATACATCTACTCTTCGAGGGTGTAGAGGTCGTTGATATATGATAGTATATTAATTGAGGATTTTCAATGCCTCAATTGCAGTTATTGAGTTTATAAACAAAGTCATATACATAAGTAGCTCGAAATTACGCAAATTTCTTCGTATTTTCACAACTGAACGATCATTTAGATGAAATTGATTAATAAAAAAACATGTTGTTATAGATAGATATTCTTTAATAAATTGTTATCGACTGTATCCTACACCTACATATCTACATATGTATGTACATATGTCTTGTGGTCTAATTTTAAGTAAGTACCAAAAGAGAAGGCTAAGGATCCCTTGCTTTAAAAATATTTAAAATGTCGTCAAATCAAATGATATGACATTGCTGCCTATATATACGTACCTAAATCGTAGGTACTTAAGCTTAAAATCAAATTATGTAAGTGTAATAAAAATATAGTTCTAATTCATGAAGTTCATGAAGTTTTAATATTAAAAATATACTTATTCTATTATTTCAGCATGCATCACGCATCCATTGTGATCAACATTTTATTGCACTTCATTTTTTTTAATAAAACAAAATAAATTTCGCAGTGCAAATTTTTGAAACAAAAACCATATTTTTAAACGAACCACCATACATACATCCTATTGCAACCCCTAACATTTACTTATGTATATATGTAGGAAGATAAAAATAATTTTTTTGTTACATAACGGTCCGAAAGTAACCAACAAATTGGGTTCACATGGATATCTAACCCTACCAAAAGTCTAAAAAAACGAAGGCATATCACAAAGCCCAGTTTATCAAGAAAATTGTATTCTTTCAGCTGCTTTCTAACGAACAAACAGTTGATGAGAACGTGGTCCCATTAGAAAATATTCATTGAATCAAGTTCTGGGATAAACATTTTTACTATTCCCTCCACCTTGAAAGAATAAATTTTGGCATTTGATTTTACAACCAGGCTGAAAAATATAAAAAACATACAGAAAAGCTACAATCCGTCTGGAACGGATCGTCTGATACCATATCCTCCTCTCTATAAAGTGGGCGTGGCTAAATTGCATTTTGTACTCAAATATGGCTATAACCTCGAACGTTTGAGGATGTTACATGTAAAATTTTATCAGAATCGGTTTTTTGATGAAAACGCCCCCAAAAAGTGGGCGTGGCCAGCCAAAACTGTTCTTGTAGGGAGTCTGAATACCTAAATATTTGGACTTAACAAAATTTTTCAGTTTCATATAACTTAGTGAAGTTATAAAAAAAGTAGGCGTGGCAGTGGTCGGATTTAAAAAAATTTCTACACTTCTACTGTATCTTTTCGTCAGAAGCCCAGATATGAAATTTCAGCGTCCTAGTAAAAATTTAAGGCTCAAAAATCGGTTTTATGATGCAAACGCCACCAAAAAGTGGGCGCGGCCAAAACTTTTGTATGAGTGGATTGTAGGAGTCTGAATGCCTAAATATTTGGTCTCAACAAAATTTTTCGGTTTCATATAATTTAATGAAGTTATGAAAAAGTGGGCGTGGCAGTGGGCGGATTTAAAAAATGTTTACACTTGTACTGTATCTTTTTCTTAGAAGCCCAGATATGAAATTTCATCGTCCTAGCTCAAAATTAAAGGCCCAAAAAGCGGTGACATACTGACAGACGGACGGACGGTCATCGCTCAATCGATTTCGCTATTGATGCTGATCACGAATATATATACTTTATAGGGTCTATCTCGATTATTTCTCTATGTTACAAACTATGTGTCAAACTTAATATACCCTTAGGATAGGGTATAAAAACCATAGTCATCAATATGGCCATCTATCGGAAACTCACCACAAGAACTTTATTTTAACATTCTACTACCTATTTTCGAAAATTCCAAGATGTGACTAGTACTCGTGTAAAATCTATTGTTAGATTCGCGCTCTTGTTAATGTTTTCTTAGAGACTGATGACGTTGCATGTAAGTACAAACAAGAGCATTAAGGCAGTACTCGGTAACTTACATATGAATTATGTACATAAGTAGTCACCCAATAATTCCGATCTAAATCAAATAAATCACTGAAAATTTAAATATACAATAATGCTTCCATTATTAGACTTGTTTTGAAGAAAAATTACACAGATTTTCCGAGACCAATAAGATATATTCGTATTTGGATTTGTGATATTTTATTCGAATTAGAAGTACAAAACCTAATTTAAAATCATTTTCTCACTCACCTGCAAGTATGCAACATTTTTGCGATACCACTAGTCCCGATCGCATTTATTAGGAAATTGACTCTCCACCTCTTTCTTCCTTCGTGTGACAGAGTTTAAAACGAAATTAGATTTTCGATTATAAACAAATAATTAAACGAAATTATTTTCCTTTTAATCAGGTAATAAATTTTTTTGGAAGTAAGGTTCGGCAATGAAAACATGTCACAAAAATATAGAAAAACTGCGTACAAACATACAAACAACTGTATGTAAGTGTTCTATGCGCCCTAGGGTTATGCAAGGATCTTTTTGAAGATTTAGCATTGAGTTGACAATACCTAATTCAATGCATTGTGCTTTGTGAGTACGTGCTATACGGATTATTCTGTTTGAGTGTCAATAAAAAATAATTACTCGAGTTATTTTTTTAATTTCTGAGTTTTGAATCTTATCTTCGTTCAGCTTGAAATAGAAATGCGGTATCCTTACAAAATATAATAGTTTTTTTTTCGGTTTTTCTGGCTTGTTAAAAATGTAGTAAGCATTTTATACATACATACATACATACATGTATGTGTATGTACGTAATTTTGCAAGGCTCTGTTATGTGTGTTGAATTAAGCGCTTCACGGCACAGGTTTGATAGTGTTTTTTCTCAAAAGACACACACAATCTTAAATCAGGTGCAAACTAAGTGTAAATTATGATTCGGTTTTCTAATTTAAAATTAAATTAAGACACCTTTGGACATTCAAGTGTATAGATGAAATCAATTTTGTCAATATCATTTGAAGGCCATTTGTCAATTGGCCTTCTGTTATATCCTTTCAAAGGGTATCACTTTCCTGAAATCTGTCAAAATTTTCGAAGCCAAAAACCATTTTGTTGCGAGTTTTTCGAGACTACTTCCTACAGATATCAATCAATTTAGCTAAGTATTTACCATTTAAACTCCAACTGTTACGAATTTATGAAAAGCCTGTACTTTATAATTGCGTAAAATAAGTCGCGCTACCCACTATCCATGACATTGAAATCAGCCCAATGCACTAAACAACTCTTCAACATAAATCAAATAGTTTTGATAAATCCTTTAATGTTTTCAAACAAAATAGTGAATGTATGGACGTGTAACGAATGGGGCACTCTTATACAACGTGTAGGAAAAATCATGTTTACAGTATAAGGATATCATAGAAATTATGGTTTTACCGTACGCTGAGATGGATATGCCATTGCAGTGGGTTTATCAACGAGATAACGATCCCAGAAGACATCAAAGTCAATGTATTTTCAGGTCCCTTATCTTAATATTTAATTTATTTCAAAATTATCTACAAACAGCTAACTTAGTGGACTAGTATAAATACATATCCAAAACTGCAAAATCAGCGTCCTTCAAAGAAGACTACCTATGCGAAACAAAAATATAAGTCATGGTAGCCTCGCTCTTTTTCTTATACAAAGTACAAATTAGACCGTGGCTTCCGTCATTTAAAACTACTCGACACCATAGAAGATCCAACATGTAGCAGGATGTACGTTCAACTTTCAAACACTGGCACATCAAAGGAAAGCAACTGACTTATGCCTAAATGAAATGTCTAGATGAAATGATCTTTAAAAATTAGAAATTTACAAGGGTACACCACCTCAGATAAGAGATTGAACTTAAAGATTTGTAATTTTACTTCAGAGTCGTTGGTTTGATCAATAAGAACTTAACTTCTGTACATATTGTCCACTTGTGTACAGATTGTGATCATTGCGTTCTGAGATTACATAAATAAATATATAAATAAAACAGACAAATAAATTAAATTCTAATCGGTTTAGTAAAAGCTATGATAAACTGAAATAAATTCCGAGTAAACTAAACACCGCAATGGCAGCGCAGTCGACTTCCGTTTCACTTTTTGTGATGTATACAATAATCCTAACTTTACCGTCCTAGTCAAAGTGCCAAGGATAGCGATCTTTCGAGCTGCACGAACTATGGTCCCGTCCTGAAGAAATTTGCAGCAACGCTCTACACTAGCTGTCACTTCCAAATTTTCTAAGCTTATATGCCCAAGGTACTTGTATTGTACAAAATCTACATACATACATGTATATGTATGTACATACCTACATTTTTTCTTGATTTTTTTTCAAGTTTGTGTAAAAAAGTTATTTAAAACTTCCGTTTAGTAGTTACCGTAGGCAAGATATACATATATCAGATAGCTGCTGTATATATACACATATATGTATGTAGCTCGCAGTGTACCCTCTTGAAGATAGAAGCTGGAAATGACACTATATTCAATAAGAAAAACAAGATGTCTGACGGTTTTTTGCTTTTCACATGTAGCATTGACAGACAGAAGAAGCTGTTTGATAGATAGGTTAGATTAGGTTAAGTAGAGCAGGGTTATTATAAGGCACTAGGCACCATAGTGGGTTCATCGTGATCCCTAGGGAATCTTCACGGTAAAGAAAAAATAAGCTATTTCAATAAGTTCATAGTTTATTCCATTTTCAAGGTCATTGTGGTTGTAGACAGTGCTAAAATCAAAATGCACGAATTGGTCGTACGCATCCGTATACTGCATTATACGGTTTCAAACTGTTGAAGATTCTGTAGTAGGTACACGTGTACTTACATATGCACGCGTAAGTACAAATAAAAAAATGCGTAATAAATACATCAGAATGCAGTTTAGTTTCTCTACTTCTACTTTCCTGTCTGGTTTGAAGGAAAGAAGTTCTAAGTCCTAGATTCACCACGGAAAGACGAGCGACTTTGGCGAATTCGAGTAGCCTGGTTGGACCGATAATAATTTATAAATACGTTAAGGCAGTTAAGTGTAGTGATGTCGTTTTCCGAAGTATGGGAGCAGTATAATTTTGGGTAAAATTTGTAGTACATAGTAGTAAAAACAAACTGGTACATAAAAATTATTTATTGCCTTCTAAATGTGTACTGAACAAAGCGAATACATACATATGCATGTCTATTTCAATTGGAAAGACAGTCTTCTGGAGTAATAGGACTTAAGACTGCTGGGTGCTCTTACTTCAGCTGAAACTTTCGAGTTTATTTCGACAAATTTGTCTTCTTCTAACTTCTACCAGTTGAATTTCACATTAAAAGCGCTTCATTGTGCACAGGGTATTAGACTGCAAGGCCCAACTATCTTTTTGTATTGACTACCAACTGCCATTTTTGTGCTCTATCCTAATGGTATATCAAGTTTGACATATACCTTGTAACATAGAGAATTGATCGAGATAGACCCTATAAAGTATACATGTACATATATTCATAATCAGTATCAATAGTGAAATCGATTGCGTCATATCTGTCTGTCTTAATTAAAGCCTTAAATTTTGAGCAAGGAGGATGAAATTTCATATTTGGCCTTTTGAGAAAGTGAAGCAGTACAAGTGTAAGCATTTTTGAAATCCGCTCAGTGCCACGCCCACTTTTTCCTAACTTCACTATGAAATCGAAAAATTTTGTTAAGACCAAATATTTAGATATTTAGATTCAACATTGTCCTTAGACCACTTTTTGGGGGCGTTTTCGTTATAATTTTGATGAAGCTTTCATATTACATTCTCAGGCGTTCGAAGTTATCATAGTAGCAATTCGAAAAAAATGTAGTATGCCACGCCCACTTTAGAAAATAAGTGAGATAGAATTTCGAATTAATACCGTCAGTTCGAAGATAGACCGCGGGTTCAGTGTGCAGGAATTATTGGCAAAACTCTCATTGAAAACATCCGTGTTCATCAATTTTTAAGTTGGTGGAATAGTCACCCCAAGTCTTCAACTCGATACGACACTCGAATCCGACTAAAGTCGTATTTAGTTATTACAAAGCCGAACTTTACGAGCAAACTCGCATGTGCACGAACCCACGTTTGCATAACTGCAATCATACACCAAAATTTTCTAAAATGTCGTTTGCATTGCATACAAACCGAAGAATAGGAATTCAATTTTAATGCGATTCTAAATACGAGAGGAAATACGACTGGACATTCGACTTGGAGAATTGGGTGAGTGTTAGCAAAATTTGGAAACCATTATGTTACCGAGCTCACGAAGCGAGGTTCACCTAGATCTGGACATATAGCTTGCGAATGTTGTCTCCGTTCTATGATGATGGCCGTTTTTTAAAGGCCATCGACCAGTGAAATACTTTAATTATTTGCAGAATAAAGTAATGTTCAAGCGGAAACCGTCTAGTCTACTTAGGCAGCTACGTATAAAAGATTGTCAACGAAAATGAACACTATAAGTACTGTTCCTTCCGCGGATATTTAGTATCAGACAAATTCAAACATCGGACAACTTGGGAGAAAAAAAATAAGGAATACAAAATGATTAGCTTCTTGATTCAAAGAAATTCTTTTGTAATTTTGGTTGAGGCGTCAATTGAGTTTTTGATTAAGATTTTCTCAAACTGGAGAAATTAAATGTCCTTTAAAGATCCGTAGTGCCTCTGGATTGTAGATAGTATCTGTCTGGATATTTGAATCATCAAATCCGAAAGGAATCATTTTATTTCGGCTACCACTTTATATTTGACTTAATAATCGATGACCTTATCGAATTATGTACTATTTACAAAGATCACGCGACGTCGACATCCACCCGCCTTGTACAACATAAGGCAGAAGAATTAAAGACCGTACCAGATTTTGTGGAAGTGATAAATAGTTTGAAGTAAAACTATTAAAACATATCAAGACTTGACCGAAACTTAAATCGCTGTAATAATGTTATGCAAAGAAAAAACATTCTTAAGAAAAGTTTTCAGAACAACAAGAAAAAATAAATTCATGAAAATCTTTCAAGTTTAATATTTCCATCATATAATTTCGATATAATTTAGTTTCTATAATATTTTTCTTTATACTAAAATTGTATTTGCATTATTATTTTATAATAATTATTTAATTTCAATAATAATAATAATAAAGTAATTTTTGTTGCTTTTTGCCATCTATACTCGCTATAGATTCCCTCTTACGTCTTACGTGTTTCTTATTGCAATATTCATCATGTATGTGTGGTGTATGTATGTATTTGGAAATTTACATATATTTTTGTTTTTGTTTAATACAACACGAACTGAACACAACTTAACTATATTACCTATGTATGTGTTGCTTGATAAAGAAAATTGGAGTAAAAGACTTTTTGCAAATGTATAAATATCTATGTAATTTGTTTCAATCTATACATACATAGATACTTGTATCTTGTATAACTCTTACTCGGTTTACTGATGGTTTCGTGTGAAATTATTAAATAATTAAAACATACAAATACACATAGATTTATATTTATTATGTGAATTAAAAGTATTTACAATTACATCTCTAAAAGTTTACGAAATAATATTGCAAAGTTAACAATTAACAAAAATATATATACTTTTTTTTTATAGTTTTTTCGAGGGCTGTTTGAAACGTATAGCTTTTGAAGGAAGGATGTTGGGAAATAATTTAGGTTTACATTTAGTTAGACGTAGGTGTAAAATTTTTGTGTACCTATTTGATTTTATTCTTGAAATTGATTAGTCTTTAGCATAATATTTAACTAAAGCTGAACTTTTGTCACAGAAAACTTATGGTTGCCTTTGATAGAAGAATTCAAAGTTTCTAGGATTTTGATTCTGAAAGTCTACACGAAACTTGTATTACTTGAAGGCATACTTATGCATTAATTGGTCTTTAAAGGCAACAGCTTTGTATTGTAAAGTTGTACCAATTTGTGTTAGAATTCTTTCAGGGTTATTTAAAATACAACATTTTTGTGAGAAAACCTTTACGTGAAGCAGGTCTTATAACTTTATTACAAGTCTACGTCTTTAAAAATATTGATCTATATGCACAACGTTTCAAACTCCTCTCTTAGTAGTTTTTTTCTTTCGAAATTTCCTATGTGAATTTCAATTTCATTTCAAGGACCAAATTCAAAAACAATTATCAGAAAATTTTAATGTTTAGATTTTTTTTCTTATTAGGTCTTAAATTTGTGTAGGTTGTGTTTTCCTTTTGTTTATTTTGTTTATCAAATGTTTTACGCTTCTTATTTATTTTACAATACATGTTCAAGTTTATCACAGATTACAAATGCTTTACATAATTATTTATAAGTAATTAATTCCATTAATGATTTTTTTTTTAATTTTAAAATTACATTACTGATATTTTTCTTGTTTCATTTAATTTATTTTTGTTTTCCTCTTTACCTTAATGACTATATTAATGCCTATAAATTAGCTTTTTCTTGCTCTTATTTTTTTTTTTTTTAATTTTTTACATACTACGCAGGTAGAGAAGAAAAGAAGAAGAATAAAATACTCATATATTTATAAATATTATTTTTTTTTTTTATAATATTGTTTGAAGGAAACAAATTGCGTTAGCAGCTATTAGTAAGGGAAAACTAAAATAATTCTATGCACGTTCTGATATTGCAATAAGTCTTCATCATGTAGTTGCACTTTGCCCATATAAAACGTGTGTATGTGTTTAGGTAGTATCTGTGTGTCACTGTGTGTGGGTGTGGTAAATTTGCGGTATAAAGCTCTTCGAAAAATATTAAAAATGTTTAGTTTTCATCTGATAGGATAATGGTTGTCGTACACTAATGTCACTGGGAACGATTTCGCTAGCGTCTGGCTAATTGTAGTGGTAGTAGCTTTGTTGCGGGTAATTGTAATCTGAAAGAAGAGAAATTTCATTAGTATTTAAAGTTGATAGATAAAATATCCTTAGTAAGGATGAATTCTACTATATTTACTCAAAGTCCTTTTGTTAAGCATTTTAGATGAAAGGTGAAAAAGGAGGATTTAGTTAAGGGTTAACATATTTATACATTTGGAATTATACTTTAAGGCTTAAGAGGGGTTATGTTTGAATAAGAAAAAATGATTAATTGTTTATTAGATGTTTATTGATATCAACGTGCAACATTCTGGCACGCATCTTTATACATAAATGTACAGTGCTTTGTACTTTAAGTATTTATCGTACTTTGCAATTCGATGAATGACATGGAATATTTCTTATAAAAAATTTGATACACTGCAATAAAGTGTGATAAGCTCAGTATTGAATCTTAAATTATTTTTTAATCCACAATTAGGCTGTAAAAGGAAATAGAAATATACGTAAACCTTAACATTTCCAGATAATAATGCTTGTAGCGTCCGTTCGAAAACGGATTATTCGATCTCCCTTAAATAATTCCAATCAATTTTATACTGTGAACCCGAACGAGATTAATAATAATAGATAGCTAAATAGATTTGTAACAACCTTTGGTTTATACTAGTATAATGCGCCTTTAGCAGAACAAATAATTTTTTTAACGAAAATTTGGAAACCCAGTATGTCGTATGAGAAAATCTTAGTGAAAATGTACACCGATTAAAGAGCATCACAAAAAAAGAAATTCAAAAAATTCAGACATCAGCATGCCTATAAGAGGAGTATATCCAAGACCAAACGCCATGATTAAAAAAGAAAGATTGGGTTAAAAGAAGTACACTCACGTAGACTGGGCGATAAAGTAATAAGCAAGTTGTAACCGGCTGCCCGCAATGTGGGCCTTTATTAGTCTTATCTATAAGTTCTCCTTAAGTTAAATTTTTGATATTAAATATCTATCAGTAAATCTGGGCGCCCTGATAAGTGCATTGGACTATTAAGCTGAAGGTTCGAGATTCGATTCCCAGACAACACCAGGAAGTTTTTCTTATAACTGCACCTCTTACGAACGTCTGACAAACATCCAAAAGTAAAACTGTTATCAAAAAGCATCTCAAAACAAAAAAAAATAAACTGCGGACACGGCATATGAAGAATATAATACGCACAACGCGAATAGTTGTGAGAATATTCGTACATATTTATATTTGCTAAATAAATTTATATATTTATATTTGGGAGCCGATGAAGTAATATTCTTTATTCATGCAGCCTTACAAGAATATTATGCGTCATTATATTCAAAAAAACATTATGAAGGTCAACAGACTAAAAGAACTTGTCCACACTCATGAAACTGACTAGTTAAAAGTGAGACAATTTTCTCCTGGGCTCTAAGTTAATATGGAGACTCTCTTTTGAAGGGAAGTATTTGTCATGTTCGGAGTAGTAAACTGGATAATTGCTAAGAGATGACGTGGTAGAAGTGTCGGCATTTGTAATAACAGTCGGACTCGAAACTCTCACGAAAAACTCAGAGATTGTACTATAATGTAAGATCAAGCTTTCCAAATGGAATCATAGGATTTGACTACCAGATGACAACGTAAATAAGCAATGAATTTTAGCGAGGATTCTTTACTGCACAACTTACATATGGAATATTTACATAATGATAGATAGTCTATGTAGTTTGAATTCCTGCAGAATCACTAAGTATTTTGCAATGATTATTCAAGGGATCAAGGGACCTCAATCTGAATAGAAAGGGCTACAGAACTATAGTCGGACTAATCAGAGGACACAATACATGAGAAATGTGGATATTAGTGTTAGTTCAATATCAATGAATTATTGAAATCTTATTATAGTAATGTAGCCAAAATGTCTAACTCACCATTAAATAGATTTTTGTTGAAAACTGTTTAGCAAGTTCAAAAGTATGCGAGGATAAAGGTTTCAAAACTATTATCTTGACGAAAAATTTAATGAGCAGAAGCTGGTTGCAGTACTAATTTTAATTAATAATTTAATAATAATTTTTTTTAGTAATTTTTTAATAGATTTTGTTGATGCTTTACGATACTTTTCTATCGTACTAGGCTTTAGAAAAGCGTACTGGAGTATTTGAACAACTTTTGTTTACCTACTTTCAAATTCGAATGAGATGTATGTATTTCAATAGTACAGGTGCAGTGCACTTGCCCAAAGCAAACACTGACAAGAAGATATCGGAAAAGGTCGACTTAAGACAGCAGTGATAAATGACTAGCTTTCAAGAGATTAGTGACATCGACAATAATAAGCTTGAATAACAAATGAACACATTTTAATAAAAAAAAAACACACATAATATACTAACACTTAATCGCGTGTCTTAATTAATCCTTGGGGTATCTAAGAAAATTTGTATTTGTATCTAAGAAAACATATAAAATCGAAAGTGAATTGGTTACGCTCCAAGCACTGGACAATGATATCGGGAAGACGTCTTAAAATATGAATTGAAACGCAAACATGCAAGACACCACTGACCATTCACGCGACTCAATTCACTGCTTAGGGCTATTTTAATACACAACTGGAAATGTTTGCTAATAACCTTCTCAATATGATTTCCTTTCCTCGTTTCCTTTGACACACTGCATACTTTAAGTCAAATTGTAAATAGTTTAACGTGTGATCAAAAGTTTACAAGGTTAACAAACAAATAAATCAAACTATTAAAAAAAAAACAAAGCTATTTGTTCCCACTAAAATTTGACGTACATTTGGAAATTGTACCAAAGCAAAAGCCAAAAGGGTTCATAGGAACAAGGAGGTATAAAAAACATATGCTTAGATAGATAACCAAGGAACATAGACGGTGAACGATACAGCAAATACAGAAATGATATATTAAGGAAAAGAATGTAACCCGCGGTTTCTCCACCCGCCCTGCAAGGACAAAGATGGAAAGCCGAGCTGCTAACATAGGTCACAGGAAACGGCTTTGAAATCTGAAATCTGAAATCCGTCTGTCAGGTAGTCTGTAAAATATTCTAGAGCTATAATCAACCGAACTGATGTGTAGCCATCGATACAAAAAAAAATAAATATTTGGCGCGTCCATTGGGCATGTTATATTCTTTACACGAATGGAAGGGTTCTACAACTTAATGTCGCTTCCGAAGGGCAATTATTATTTGAGAAGTTTTTCCGTTATACTCTCGGATGTTTGTCAGACGCTTGTGAGAGGTGGGGCCGTGAAATAAATTTTAGGTGTTGTCTGGGGATCGAACCTCAAACCCTTTACTTTGTAGTCCAACGTACTAACCACTTGAGTCATGGAGCGATACAGAGCGATAAAAGAGCTGAATTTCACTTTCAAGCTACGGTAGATGACTTGATTGACGGTCTGCAAACTTAAATTGACTTGACTTTATGACAAATTTGGGATAACACCCATGATACCTATCAATTCCATTTTTTCTATGAAGAAGAAAGTCTTAACCTTCTTTAAGCATATTATATATGAATGTTCCAACTACAAGTTGAGTCAGTACAAGTTTCATTTAAAAAAACAATAACCATGAACGAGTATAGCACCAATCATGATTCTTAGGTAGTTCCTGCTCAAATTTACAAGAAACTTAAATTTCTGTCGAGGAATTTTTGTCCATCATGAGGTCATTTAAACTGTCTACAGAGATATTTTCCAAGTGGTATTTAGTTCATTTAGGACTTATCGTTTTCCGTTTTCGGAGTGTTTCTGTAAAAGTTTCGTCGTTCCAAGAAGGTGACTTTTTTCTTATACTTTACGCTGTGAGGGATTTTTTGACTCCTTGAGGAACGCGTTGCTGCGCATTGCCTTGGTAGATCCAACGCCGAAAGGGTCTCTCAAGTTCCACTCAATTACTGCGCTTAATATACTGATGTTTGTTTTTTTTCTGTTTTTGAACGATGGTACTAGCGAGGGAATAGAACCTTTTATGTAGTTAGGGATGCCAAGCAGCCTTTGACATACATAAATCAGAAAAGTCAAATTATGTCGTGTCAAAAGAGCATTGTGCTTGCAGAAACTGTGTTCAAGTTAGTTATCCTTGGGAATAGGTTATGAACAATTTCTCACAATAAAACAAGAGTTCGTTTATTCATAGTTCGATCGAAAGTAAATTTAAATAATTATTATTCGAAGATTTGGATTAGTACCTGGGAATCATGTACTACATATGCGAGTTAGTAATTTTTCTTGTCCAGGCCACTGTATGTAGCTGCTTTGAAAAATCTTCACAAGCTCTTCCCATGTATCACTGGAATTCAGTGAAGAAAAACAGCCCCGCAAGTCTCTTCGTGCGTTCGCATCGCAATGCGAACTGGAAAATGAAATTAATTAATTAGCCACCTTGGTGGCGAACACTGTTGACTTTGCACGAACGATCCACCGCAGAGGAGGAGAGTCTCATGCTCAGGTGGCGAGGTGCAGAGCGCTGCATTAAGATTCTGTACTCATTCACCGCAGAGAACCAATTCATTCACTGAACTCTATAGCGGATGCGCAGCATACCAACATTTCTGATCGGTGGGGGAATAACAAAAAAAAAAAAAAACACACAAAACTGGTTTGGGATCTGCCTGACTGCTGTCGGCAGCCGCCACACCACTCAGGTGCGCGCCCAGGCCGACCAGAGAATAAAATGCAACCAGCTCTTCATCCATCACTGTCGACAGATAACAACAGGTTGCACGTGTGTCCTTAGCTATTTACATACAGATTATGTGCAGGATGCTGCAACGGTGGACCAATGAAATCGCGTTCATCGGTAAGTGCGGCCGATATGCAGATGACGTTTGAATTTGATTGCGTACCCGTTTCCAAAAAAAAGAGGGGCAGGCTCCATGCAATATCTTGCAAATTAATGTCTGGGGCAGGGAAATGAAAACGAGTCCTACGGACAGTCCACGTCCACATCCACACACATAAACTTAAACTTCAGATCAAGTTACACACACTTGTTGGTAGTTCGTCCCATTCATGAATACTTAACGGAGAAAGAGAATAGCAGAGGAACAAACAAACCAAAATTCGAAAATTTATTCGGAATGTCAAAATTTCTGCAAATGTGGGCGTCAGTGACATATACACTCTCCACTTTGTCTGGTCCGCCGAAAGTGGTAAAGTAACTGATTGATGGTACCCATTGGATCTGCGCGGCATTCTTTCGAGGTGAATCAAACGCTTCACCTTGACGCAAGACTCAATCAACGACTGAAGAAGGGTTAGAGATTGAGAAGATGTCCTCAAAGATAACAGATATCCGGTCGTTTCGAGGCACAGCACCACCACCACAACACAGGATGCTCTAAATTATCGCCCGGTGTCGATGCCGCGCGACTGTTTCGGTTAATTAATTGAACCTCTCTCAACGAAGACGACGAATACGACGACTACGAGGAGGCTCTGTGTGATTTACTTTGGGAAACGAGTCATCATCATCGTGGTCGTCGTCGTCATGGATGCTTATCTCTCCATTCAGTCTCGAATGTCAGCTACTTTGTACTGTGTTCGGCATTCATCGTCTAATCAGATCGAAACGATTTAATTTATTAGAGAGTGACTCTGGAATCTGGGAAGGGAATAGCTCTTTTGGGAGTTCAACTCGGCGAGAGTTTTGCAAATATTAGCCGACGATGAGATGCATGGGCGGCGGCCAGAGATCTTTCAAGGGGTTGCACTTGCACAAGGGTTGTGAGACGCACCCCTTGACGGTAAGTTTCAACCCCTGTATACAGTTAACCTTGAAATCCTATTGCGGGATTTTTTCCATCTTGTATCTCAGTGCCAACCCAAGGGGTTCCCCATGGTTAATCCTAATGGATTCTGATTGAGATTTAATTATTTCATTCAATTTTCTAGATGACTTCGTCGTTATTCAAACGACCGAGGGTTAAAGTCGCCCTTGAAGAAACTACAGTACACAGTGGGTGGTGGCGATGGTGGTGCCAGTGGAATTAGGGGGGGGGGGGGACCCATCTCGAGGTAGAAAGTTAATGAAGTGAGTAATTTTGTGGATGAACTTAATTGAAAAGGATTCAAGCAAAAGAAAGAAAGAGAGAGAAAGAGAGAGAGAGGAAGAAAGAGAGAGGACCGGGCAGGAGTGGGAGAGTTTCATGCAAATTAACATCAACTCACCTTGAAGCGCGTGGAGCTCTTTGCTGCTTATTAGGAAGGCTAGAGAGTAGAGTCGTGACTGTTACTGGCTGCACTGTTTGCTGAGCTGAGCTTAAACCGGCGATACAAATCCCGTCGAAATTTGCTGACTGCACATGGAATGGAAAGGAAGTTGATTAGATCGTTTAGAACTGGCTACCAAACAAAACAAAAAATTAAAGTTGCTTGTCACCTCTTGAAAAATGGCTTGAAGGCTGCAGCAACACTATCTTGGTGGTGATGGTGGTTGTGGGGACTGTCCATCATTTGTTGGTTGTAGTCCTTGCTGGGTGAATGGTCCTGCAGGCGTGTGAAATTTCCAACATAGCTGCTGTTGCTATTGCTGCTGTTGCTGTTGGGAGAAGAGTCACCAATGTAGCCACTTGAACTGCTATTCGAAGGATTACTAGGATTGTTCGGATTGGACACTGCGGCAACAACTGTCGCATTACTGTAGCAGGTACCTGTCGTAGGGGTTGTTGAACCGGTAAGAAGGCTCCCCGCCACGCTCGGCAGCTTCATATTCGGCGGAGTTTGTGGCGGCGTATCGGTTTGGACATCGGGAAACCCCATCTGATTCGACTGTTGCTGCTGTTGGTGTTGTTGCTGTGGGGACTGCTGCTGTTGGAGCTGGGTAGGATTTACGCTCGTATTCCCCGGAATAGCCGCTGTAATAGGGGTGGTAGGCGTACTTTGTTGATGTGTATTTGTCATATTGTTCGTAGGGTATGCTCCCTGTTGAGCACCCGCTGTAGCCCCTAGAAACCCCCCGTACCCCCGAGTATAAGGCGAACTTCCGAAACTGTTCATCGGATTCATTTGATGGTGCTGCTGTTGTTGCTGCTGCAATTGTTGGCCCTGCTGATGCTGCTGCTGCTGCTGCTGCATCTGTTGCTGTTGTGTCATACCAGCCGCCATATTGGTCATAGGACCTTGCATATTTATCATTCGCGTACCGTTTCCACCACTCGGATTGGTAGTGAGCTGCTGAGGATGTTCCGCCTGCTGTTGGGTGTTGTGCAAATGGTGATGTTGAGATTGATGCTGCTGCTGCTGCGGCTGTTGATAGTTTCCCATCCAAACATGCTGCATTTGATGCTGCTGCTGCTGATGGTGTTGTTGCTGCTGCTGGTGATGTTGCTGTTGTTGCTGCTGCTGCTGCTGCTGTTGCAGTTGATGGTGATGGTGCAGTTGGTGTCCGAGAAACGCCGAAGGTGGTGGTGTTTTGCAAGCGGCTGTGTCTGCCAGACTCCAGATTTTGGGCTTGGTAGCTGGAATCGGGACACCACAGTCGCTGCTTATCTGGTTTTTTGGACCGCTCATTTCGTCTTTAATACCGGGATAGCCACCCAGCATGGCATGATGATGCTGATACGCCGGATGATGGTGATGGTGTGCATTCATATGATGCCCACCATGTCCACCAACTATTCCCAAATTCTCTGGTTTCCTATCGTCATCGGTTAGATCATCGTCATCGTCATCCTTTTCATGCTCAGACTTCACATGGTGCATCGAATCTAAAAGAGAACCAAGTCTAAGTGTCTATTGTATGTTCTTCGTGTTCAGTGTTCATTCAACCAGCAACCCCAAAACTCTACTACTGACGTAGCCCCCCGGCCACCACAACGACAGGTGGGTCGAGGTGTTGAAGGAATATACTTTACAATGGAATTCTAAATCCCAAACCTTACTGAGATTTTGTCTTTCTGCAAAAGCCCCTGGAAAATTCCTACGTCGTGTACACGCACCAGATACGTTGGTCAGATACTTCATGACAGCTTGACAAATTTCCCCACAGACATACGGAATTCACTTTATTCACAAGCGAGGTGACTTGGTCGGGGGTTGTAAAGTAGGTACACCGAGATAGACACATGCAAATCCCCAGAATAATGAAATATCTACGTGAGAAAATGGAGAGCTCTGGAGTGTAGTAGGATAGCTTCAGGGGTAGGGGAGGAAATCTTATTAAAATTTCCATACCAATGACAGAGGGTGGGTAGCAGGGGTTTCTCTCTTATATCGCCCTCCTTCCGGCATATGACTCAATTTCGGGGTTGTTGTTAATTTTTTTTTTTTGAAGGGGATGACTCCCTTCGAAAACACAGCGTATGTGGGTTTATTTACAGTTGGAAGGCACGAGACTGTGAAACGATCGCACATAATCAAAAGTCATAATAGAGCAATCGTCATGATATCCCGTGCAAACAAATAAATGGTGAAAAGTTGAAAAGAAAAACAGAGGGTGGAATTTAAACCGGGGCTGGTTGATTGGAGTGCGCAATTTTTAATAGCTGCAGATTTACACAGGGCGTTTAGGCTTCGGTTTGTGGTGCATTCTAAAGTTGGTAAGTTCCTCTATGTGGTTAGTTTTTAACATTTGTAAGGAGTACCAGTTAATGCTGGGGAACTAAACTAGGGTCCTGGTTTCTTGGGCAACATACGATGTATTTGGTCACAGGGCATCAAAAGACTTCTCGGTGTTTTTTTGTATGTTTGGAGTTCAGATTGTTCTGTTCATGGACAAGTGTTTAGAAATTTAACGAAACTATATATTATATTTATATATACAGACATGGCTATTAATGAATTAAGGTTTCAGAAAAAGGATGTACCGATGCACATTGGTTTTGATTGTAAACGAAGATCATTGAAGACGCGGAATGATACAGGCCAATTCCTCAGTCCGATGCTTATTTAAAAAAATTAAATGATAGAGTGCTATTCTGAAAGTGCAATAATGTTCCAAGTGCAGCTAATAAGACACCCATATGATCTTCGTACTGAAGTTCGTTTAAGAAAAGCTAGATAATTCGCTGCATTTTTGCTGAAGGTTGTCAGCGGAGATTGTTGTTCCATTGGTTTGATAGAACGAAATTCTATTCCCTATTATAGTGGTTGGAATTGGGACTGCCATAAAAATATGAACGTCCCCATTCCTTGACTGCAGAACAGAAACGAGACTCTTGTAAGGAATACGATAAAAAAAAATTTTGAGTTATCAGTTACAGACCAGAGGTGATTTACAAAAATTGCAAAAAGAATCGGAAAAAATGCAGAGCCTTGAGGAACTTCAGAATTTATTTGATAAATTGCAGACAAACAACAAAGAGAGGTGAATCAAATCCATGAAAGAAGGATTTCGTCGAAAAGAGGCCTTGATGCCAAACTCTTTCAAATGCCTTAGAAATATTAAAAGTACCAATCTTGCTCCCACCAGGGTAATGAAGAGGCTGGTTCCGTTTTTAAATAAGATATGCCACCATAAAAACAGTCGTTGTAAAGCTTCTCTAAGCTGTCGACTTGACTTTAGAAGGGAGATGAAAATTCAACTTGTTTTATGAATGCTTGAACTCAAACCCTTCTTCATCTGGTCGAAAAGGGTCCAGACGTTCCATCTGATAAGATGTATTTTTCCGACGAGTTTTGAACACTGTGTGTATATTGATTGGAATGGGATGTGAAACACTGAAAATATGACCAGAAATTCATTTCCAGAAATTTCATATTTTTAAGTGTCCTCGCTTTTGATATTCCTTGACGTCATTCGGGATTTAAAGTTGTGCAAAATTCTAACCAGTGATCTTAAACAGATAACCTTAAATGCTTTTAGACAAGGATGGGGATATGTTGGCCTCAATTAAAGTTGGTTTGGGATCTGAGAAATGCCTTGAGCATCACCTTCTAAGAGAGTTGTTGGTTAGGTAAACTAAAGCCTTACATCTAAACTAACAAGATTCAAACGACATAAAAGTCTAACCAAATTTACCAGCGCAGATACTGTTTTAGTGGGAAAAAAAAATGCCGTCATAGTCTTCAAATATCTGAACAAAATTTGTCTTTAAAAGTGCATAGAAGGGAGAATTGTTTTAATTTGTACCAATCCTTTCTAACGGTTTACTTTCAAACTTTACGACTTCTACACAGCTGTCTACAGCCAAGAGACAGAAACAGAAGATCCCCACATTTAACGAGCACGTAACCCACACCTTTAAAGCTGAAAAAGTGCGAAAAATCTGTGTTTACTTCAATGAGAACTTTCCATCAATTTGCCTGTCAAAAACTCAGCATCTTCCTGCCACAGCACACGGCCGCACTATGGCTGTCATAAATATTTTATAACATCAATTACGAAGCACTTAAATGGGGAATTCTCTGATATTTCTCCATTGCGCCACGACTGCTCATTCATTGTTTCATTCACCCATCCATCCATCCAGCCATCCATCCATCCATCCATCTATCCATCCATCCATCCATTACGAAGTTGGAGGGTGGTGGTGCTCAGTTATTCCCCATCCCATTGCTACGTCGCATATCGATATAAAAGCTGAGGATTAGTTAAAAGGCTCGCGTGCCACATAAAGCATCCCCTAACTAAGGATTAGAACAAAGTGAGAATGCCACTTGTTCGGGCAAGATCTAGAGATTTGGTGTTTATGTTGTGCGACTGCATCAAAAATACATCTCGTATCGCCCTCTAGGAAGTTATACGCACAAAATGCAAGCGCTACCCCTTGTATCATAAGCAGCCCTCTTACAGGCGTTGAAGCGTGTAACCCTCCTGCAATGACGGTGAAAGTCAAAGTCAACGACTATCGTCACTTGAACGGTACGCATATGCTTCGTCCCGTCTATCCCCCCGGGTGGTATTATAGGCGAGGGGGAGAAGGAGTCGCATCCCTTACGATAATAGATGACAATGAAGCTCTTTATTATTTTATGCGAGTCAGAGCACTAACGGTGGGTGGTTACAAACAATAGGCGATGGAATTGTTTTTGGTGCGAACGGGAGTAATGAATTTTCCAAGAGGGGCCAGATGAAGATGCGCTATGATACGGTCTATTTGGGTGATAGATTAACCCCTCAATTGAGGTTGAACTTAATTTGGCGCAACAGAGAAAGGGGTGAGCCCGAATCCGAGCCGGGGAATCCGTGCGACTTTGGGACTATTAATTAAGGCAAAGGCCGTTTGTGTGTGTGTGTGCAATTGATAGTTGTTGAGAACCGGTCTTCCTTCCACACCCAAACCTGAACTCAGTTAACGCACTTTAAGTTGGAGTTAGAGTCGAATTTAAAATAGCGCTCGTGATAATAAAGCAGCAGTAATGCGCGACGACAAAAGGGGTTGAAGGCTTTTTTGTTTCATGGGGGTTGTTTTTAGGCGGCAGCAGGAACGACGGCGGCGGCGTCTCTCATTCATTCGGTCTTCCGCGTGGGTATTCGTTGTTGCCGTTGCCGTTGCCGTTGCCGTCGTCGTCCTTGCTGCTTTGGTAATGTGTTTCTATTATTATGTCAGCTCGGTATACGTGGGTATTATGCAAAGTGTTTTATGGTGGCTCGAGGGTTAATAAGATATAGTACATGGATTGCTCTTTTGTCTGAGCACTGCACGGCAACGGCGGCGGCGAAGTGCCAGAGCCAAGGAGAGGCAGCGCCTGGCTATTGAATTCTACTCTCTCGGTGGTGGCCAACCTCATCTCCTACACCTCTGCCCCATCGAGTCTATAAGAGCAGTTAATTGAAACTGAAAGGATGAATAATAGGGGGTTGAAATGGGAGCACCATAAATTAAACGCAAATAGCCCAGTCGGAGGCGGTGTAAAAAGATGACGATGATGGTGGGGTGTGCTCTTGAATGGGGGTGGTGGTGCTGGTAGTCAAAATAGAGGTGTTATATCGGATGCTCTGTTCTTACCTTTGTGGTCACGATTTTTATCCGCATCAATGTCGTCCTTGTCCTTTTCCTCATCGGACACCATTGCGTCGTCGTCATCATCGGTTTTGTTTTTCGGTTCCCAAGTCATTTTGTTCTCCTTTTTCAGTCGCCGGCGGGCATTTGCAAACCACGTCGATACTTGCGTTAAGGTCATCTTTGTAATTATCGCCAACATGATCTTCTCACCCTTGGTCGGGTATGGATTCTTTTTGTGCTCGTTCAGCCAAGCCTTGAGGGTAGCCGTCGACTCGCGGGTTGCATTCTTCCGTCGCGCAGCTAAATCATAACCGGCGCCATATCTGAAAGCAAAACAAATTCAACATTAACGCATTTTTTTTATTTTGTATAAAGCTACAAGTAGGAAAGGTGGAGTACGGTGAAACGTCGGGAACAGACACACAAATAGACTTGGAATGGATCATAACCGATCGGTGCGATACCCGCGATGTGACGCAGTGGACATATTTCATAACTTTATTAAATGACCGATATGGGGTCTCTGTTGTTTTTGTACATCATAACTCACGGCGGGTGTCCTGCTTGATGCATTCCCCCTTAGCTGGACATTATTTATCGTGAACATCTTTGCACTGGGCTCTGTGGCTTCTTGCGCGACCTCATGCAGTATTATATGTTGTGTGGCGTGCTCAGTCAATTTAGCATCTATCACATGGCTGAGTAAGAAAATCGTCTGAAGGACGAGTATGCCAGGCAAACTGCAAGAGTTGAATAAGAAAAAAAAAAGATTCAAACGGCAGGGGGGTTGTGTTATTCCCTGTGCTGGTTCGCACGATTTACAATGCCAGAGTTCAATGAGATGCAGCTACCTCATGAATTGCAGAGAATACGTTGGTCGAGATAGGCAGTTGGTTGGTAGTTTGCAATTGCAACAGATTTGGCAGATGAAGTTTATTTTTTTGTTTAGGTGTTGAAGATTCTTGATTTTCAAATCGATGTACATACATACATATGATAACATTAATGTTTTCATATGTACATATGTGCTTAGGGTGTCCATTCCATTTGAATCAAAAGTACTCTGGAGTACTACATAAGTACTGTTTCGGCAACACATTATCCACTTTGGAAGTAACTTTGGAATACCAAAGCGTAAACCGATCCATTTCGTACCGCGAAAATATCATATAATACTAAGTTTCTGCCAATTTTTTGAGTGCATAAGAGCTGTCAATGTCAAAATAACATTTGATTAAAAAAGAAACCAATAGATGGCCCACCCTTTAGTGTCCTGTCTGATTTTATATTTCATCA
Organism: Xylota sylvarum; assembly: GCA_905220385.1. Classification (NCBI taxonomy): domain Eukaryota; kingdom Metazoa; phylum Arthropoda; class Insecta; order Diptera; family Syrphidae; genus Xylota; species Xylota sylvarum. Next base: position 43,141,623 of record LR999959.1, read on the forward strand.
TTTATTTTTATCTTTACATAACACAATGAACAAAAAAAAAATCCCCGTTCCACATTGAATTGGGTCCTTGCAGCAGAGAGCAAGCACTGTGATTAGGTATCAAGGATTTTCATTTGGCAAATTTCGATTGCGAATGAGAAATATTGTTCCAGTACATGTTCACGAATGGACGAAGGTATAGATAATAAGTAATAGATATTTGAAAATGTTTTTGAATTAATCATATTGCTCTGTTTTTAGAAAAATTGTAACCGGAATAACTAATTTTATAACATAAGGAAGGTAGACAACTTGAGTGTTTTAATCAATGTTGGAGACGGTGTCTTTCCTGATAATCCATAAGATTATGAATACTTAATATCAACTACTATAACAAATCTATTAAACAATTGGTAAAATTTTCAGATTAACTAGATTTAACTGGACAACATCGTCGAATTCTAAGTTTATTTACAAACATGCTGGTTTTGCTATTTGGGTATTTTTAAATTATTTTTATTAAAAGGACAGAATCCTGGAAAGGCGGTAAGCAGAAATAGACAAGTCTCCAGTTATAGCAACGCTTTTAACCGCATTGTGAACTTAGATATACAAAGTACACAACACAATTTACTTAGATTCCAACATTAGCAAATGAGAAATCTAGTGCCATTTCGAAACTGTTTTTAATTTGTAGTAGATTTGTGTCAATTTTTCATGTGTTTTGATATTTTTTAATGAAGATAAACTCCTATTGATCGCTATTGATCGATTTCGTTTGTGACTAAAAATATTCAAAGAAGGGTTATCGATAAATAGGTATAACACTAATGTCATCGAACGTGTATATCTATATATTAGGTCAACTGACAATGGCAAATGAAATTATCCTGAACGAATTTGCAACTAAACTGCACAGTGTACAGACGAATTAAAGAAAGATTATGGTAGATATACTGACATCAAAGAATAGTCCAACTGAAAAATATTACAGTTAAAGAGATGACGTCTACGTGTTCAATAGTTGTTGCAACTGCTGTCCTACACACAGACAGCCAGGTAGTTTTTAAAATCATAGTGATAACAACAACAGGATTTTAGTTAGTAAAACAAGGTTCCGAATTTCTTTATGAAATTAATGTATAGATACTAGATTATCAGCAACCTCTGATTTATGATTTTTTGAGATCGATGACGTTTAGGCTCTCAGTATTATTTTAGTTGACTTATCCTAGTCTTAGTTGACGTATCCTAAGGTCTTGGGCTCTATACACTAACAATGACATTTTGAGACTCGAACTGAACTGCTAATTTTGTTCTTTTCTTGCAGGAATGTACATAAGGTGTAATTTACAGATGCAATCCTTTAAAGTTTTACTAATACTATATATGTAGCTCCAATAGTGGGCGCCTTGGCCTAAGAAGTTAGTGCGTTGGACTACGGAGCAAGGGGTTCGAGGTTTGATCTCCAGACTTACTTACTTACTTAGGTGGCGTTACAGTTCGGGGTAAACTAACAAGCTTCAACTAACAAGCCTCTCCAGTTAGATCGGTTCTTAGCTAACTGCCTCCATTTGCGCACTCCAAGTTTGTTGAGGTCTCTTCTAATTGTGCGCGCCGCCTAAGGCGAGGTCTTCCTTGAAAGCCCAGAATATAAAGTATATAGATGTCTCTGTACATGATGCTGTTATTTCCGTCTGCCGCGCATAGTTTGAACATGGATATATGGATAAATACTGGATATCAATACCAAATGTACGGCATTATCATCTAGTGGAGGACCTTGAAAAAACTTAATGAAAATGCAAGAACTTCAGCGATTACCTAAGAATGAATCGCTCTAAGTACTACACAATGTCTTACAGCAGCTCCTTCCGTTTTAAAAATAGTAGCATATTCATGAATAGCTAATCAACAATACAGTCTCTTTAATCTGTCTTATATCAAATGTCGTTCTGGAGTGCTAAACACTAACAGTTTAGGCTTCTTTTCAAGCGATTGCTGCAGGAATTGCAAGGAATGATAAGAAAATAAACGATTTTTGTTTTCTGTTGGAAAGATAATAGTTTCCTTCGATGTACTTCACTTCGAAGATCACCTGAAGACCTAACCAATATAGGTACGTAACAATAAATTCCATGGTATAACAATGACATCCTTGAACCCTGACATAGACAATCATCTAACAATTTGATTCGTAGTCGATATACTACTTATTTTCTCTCCTAAACAGGACGGTGATTTGATTGATTGATTTTAATAAACCACTTTTAACGATTTTAATTGAATTAGATATTTAGTTTAGGCTAGACATATGAGAACGTGAAACTTAGTCGCACTTAAACACTAAAGTGCACGAAATTTGTTAAACCATCCTTAACTTGAAAGGAAGTGTTTCAACGCCTTCACTTTGCTCCATCAGACTTAACCGCTGCCAACAAACCAATTCGTCTGGTTCATCCCTTGTTTCACCCTTAATTGAATAACAAAAACCATCTCCGCAATCGTGAAAACAATCCTTCGGAATCCTCTCAATTGATTCATTCAATTACGACGTGATATCGCTCCATTTAGCCACTGATTAAGATGCTCTTCGGTAAAAGCATACAAACACACATACATACATACAAAGCCAGAGCAAAAGTAGTACTTTTACGATTTAATTGGTAAGGATTTGTCGATTTTAATTGATATACCTGATCACTGGCAGTTGGTGTTACCTCCGCATTGCACTAGCACTGGCACTGCCACTTTAATTGCTATAGGGGGCGGGCGTTATAGCTGCCCCCGCCAACCAACAATTGAGAAGGAAATTCGTGCAAGATAAACGCAAATGTCCATCCGGTGACGGTGGCGATGACGGAGAAGGTGGTGGTAGGTAGGTATATCGACGCTCCCTGGCTTTCGCAATGTGGCGTGTAAAGCGTTCGTTTTATTATTTGTTCAAGTCGGTACATCATGCATCCGCACATGCATTATATGTTATTAAATTTAATGATAACCTTGGATTTTGTGTGTGAACATGGAATTCATTTGTTAACAAGGTGCAATGGCAGCATTGTGCAGCAGCTGAGTCTCCTTTTGGCCTTTAAAGGGCGGCAATTTGGGGGAAGGGGCGTAAATTGCAGGCACCCAGGCGCAGAGAGTATTGAACAACAACGTCAGGCAGAAATTTGTAGCGTGAACTTATTCTTCGTGCATTAAAGTGCACGCACAGATGGAATGGAATTTGTGTGTGCATCCTTGCACGAGTTCATCTCCTTTTGTTATGAATTTGTTGTACAATGGAGAGGTTAGGGTTGGGGGGCAGTTGGGAATAATATGAAACACTTGTACAGCCTACTACTTGAGAGTGCAAAACGGGAGCCTTACAGGCAAACAAACTTAAGAGCGAGAGAGTGGTGAACCATGGCATGGCATCTGACACCAACCCCATCCTCAATAAAATCATCCCCTGGCAGCACAGTCATGCGCTCATTTGTATATCTCTATAGAGATTTTGCATTTTGGCATGAGATCTGAGTTAGGAAAAATAAAGGCCAGCAGCCTTTACACTCTATTCCCCCCTGCTAGAAGGAATGCAGAATCAAGTTACAAAACTTTCAGGACGATGAAATGAAAAGGACGAAGCTGTGGATATGTGTGGGTTACTCCGACCATCATGATGATGACTACGACAACGACTACGTCGACGACGACGACGACGACGACTACTACGACGATAACTACGAGAATGATGATGAGAATCCGTTATGGGGTAGCGTTGGACACTGGGCAACCGACTACAACGACGAGTGTCGTCGTGGTGGGTGCAATAAGTGTGTACAACTCGGTAACGGTGGAGTAACCCCCAAATTCATGTCTACATCTGTAGTTTAATATTGTTCTACAAAACTTTCGAGATGTACTACCAGGGTGGTGGTGGTCGCTCACCCAGTGCATAAGGGTTGTACTGACCAGCTGAGCTCTAAATTTTGAGGGTTTACTGCAGCAACTTGTGTGTAGGTCCAAGGTGGATAATGGAGAGAGCAAAACAAAAAAATAAAAAATAAAAAATAGAAGTTTCTTCAACCCACTCTCACCCTTGCACTGGCGGCCTATAAATTTGCTTCTTGTTTCACCGCTCTCACTTCCAGCTGGATGAATAGATACGTGTGCACTCCTGTGACTAGCCACACACAAAGAAGTATCTACATTCTATATGGTTTGGCATTTCAGTGTGTTTGTGTGCTTGTACTTTACATAAAATAATGGAAACATCTCTTGTTTCTCCCATCCACACCGCACAGTCAGGCGGACTGGCAAAGGAGGGTGTAACAATATCATCCTTGTCTAGATTGAATGGAGGACATTGCAGACACGTTCTCCTCTTTCGTGCATTTGTGTAGATACAAGTTTAAGCATTAACCTCAAAATGGCGACTGAACGAGAAGTGCTTGTATATCACATCGCTTAGTACCGAAAACACACACAACTCACAGCACATGCTTTGCATAGGCCCAGTGAAAATCGATATTCCCTTTGCCAGATAATGTAGACATCCATGTCATCCTATCGTCTCGAACTATAACAGAAATTTACACAACGGCGGCGGCAGCGTCGCTGGAATTACTGAACAATTGGGCAATGAGTTCCGCCGATGGTCAGGTCAACTATGTAAGTATGTATGTATGTTTCAGCTAGCTAGGATTCAGGATACCTCTGTCCCTACCCAAGCGGTGTCCGATTTCACTTCTAACATTGTTTGCGCGTAATTTATCAAAATTAGCAAAAACAAAAAAGCTAAAAAGACAAAAAAACAATGTATAGGTACATACCTAAAAGATTCCCTCTCGGCCTCGCTTAACTTTATCTCCATTATGGGACACGTCCCCTGTTGGAATTTTAGATAATTTTTTTTAAAACTGACTTGTGCTATGGGGTAGAGGCGCTGGCGGCTGGAGCCTGTATTAAATATTATTATTGTCCTCTTAAGTGTTTCAACTTCATGACTTCATCATGAGGGTCGTTGTCGTTGAGTCCTTGCCGTTCGGGGGAAGGGAGTAGAAGAAAACTTTTTGTCGTCTATGTGCGACTTCTCGGGAAGGACAACAAAATATATTTTTAAAAAAAAAAGTCAAAAAGCAAAGAACAGAGAGAGAAAGTTTCGGCTTTTAAAGTGCCTGGCCCAAAAAAAAAAATTACCAACTTTACATACACACTTAGAGAGGTACACACCGATAGCGAGATACAGAAGTGGTATCTCGGATATGCCCCACCACCACCTCCCCCCGAGTAGTAGATACCAACCTCTGACTTTTTAATGGAAACAGATGGAATTATCTCACGTAGGCACTCGAAAATACTTGAGAAGGATGTGCGGATGAGCACTACCGTACGTAGAGTCTGTACTATTGATTAGGATTGTTTATTAAAGATTTAAAATCAGGAACCGGCATTCAATGTTTGAGTGATTTAATTTATGCAGGACTGACGGTTAAACAATCGAGAAAGAGATTTTTTCTTTTTGTTCAAAACCTACGCACGTATTGTCATCTGTGTGTCGTGATTTATCACCGATCGGCGTTTAACGAAATCGTATTTTGAATGGTTTTGTCGAAACCATAAATAGTGCGAACGCCGTTAAAAGTGATTCAGGTTTTGTTGATGGAATTTAACGATCCCCGTAGGGTGGAGAATTGTGTCCCAATGAAAGTAACTCAGCTCAACATGTGCGCTATTAGCATTTTGGTTCGGACAACCTGCTGTTTGGCTGGCAGTAGATGATGGGTCGTTTCTTGGACTTTGCTTTATGGAGCTCTTAATTTGGATCTGTCAGGCGAAGAGGTTTTTGTGTAATTGCGTTTGATTAATGTACAAATTAGGAAAATTTGGTTTTGTGACCGCATAATATATGTGACAGGGAGATGAAATAAAATTCAAATCTTACACTGGAGGCTGGCCTAAATGAATAAAGCTTGCTTTATGAATGAACGAAGCAAGTGTCAACGCGAAGGGGGTTTTAAGTAGTTTACAATGCAGGCGCCTTAACAAAGCACATTAAGCAATAAGATATTCCAAGAATTACATTACCATCTGTATGTGTTTACGCTCTCAATCTTTTGGTTCATGTCAGGAATACACTTTTGCAGAAGTTAAAATATTTGAGAACTTGGGGCACTACAGACAATGAGTAATAGTGACACAATTTCGATCGTTTCCACTGAAAGAAAATTGTTCCTGCTAGGTAGGTACACTACAATCACAATCCGTTCTATCATATATGATAAAATAGGAGTAAGAATTTGGGCTGTTATAAGAAAGGTTCTAGAAGCCCCAATCAATATACATATGTAATTCATAAGGATTCATAGAGATCAAGGAAGGTATGTGTTACAACAATATTTGAGTCAATGCTAGACGTTGATAATTTCGCTCAATTTCAGAATCACTCAAAAGGCATTTTAACATAAGCACATGAATCTGGTGAATACAATATTTCTGAATAGAAGTTTGAGAAGTTCTACAGTACCTAGTAGACTTACTAGACTGTTCTCTAGGTTTAATATGTGGATTCTATTGCCAGAGAATGTCAATCGAAAAAGGAATAGATAAAGGCGTCACTCCATGAAGACGAGATGGCCTGATGCAATCCAATTGATAACATTTTAATACAACATAGGCTTGCAATTTGTGGACTATTACGGAGTATTCTACTTGAATTATGAATATATTGGCTAAAGAAGGACATTTGTATATTAGCCTGTGTGAAACCTAAGAAATATTGAAACTCAAATGCAGCAAAGATTCGTTTAACCAAAAACATAGCTATCAGACTTCTCAGCTGCACGTACAAGATCGTATTTGATGCATTGTGTGTGTGTTTAAGACCAGGTCTGTACTAGGAAGTTACATCTCTAACCAATATAATATTTTAAATTAATTTGAGACCCGGGTCAACCCCAGACATTCATTAAAGCTTAGTACAAGCGCAAACTTAAAACTAACAAAGTTCCTTAAAACTATAGTTATGAACTAAGTATGGGAGCAATAGGGTGAGAGGTGGAAGCAGAATAAATGGTTTTCTTAAGGGACAGTTTACTACGGTGAAAGTCAAAGAGAAGGTGAATATCGTTGACTTCAAGTAGCATTTTAGATATTGGTGCCCGTAATTTGTTCGGTACGTATTGACTCAAAAATTGGCTATTGATCTGAGATTACGTGGGTTAGTGTTAGGAGAGATAAGTAGAAGTAGAGGCGGGCTATCAATATTACCAGTTAAAAGTTGATGAACAAAGAGTATGTTGGCAACTTTAAGGCGAGAGAGGCTGTAGGTGTAAAAGTTTCAATCGATCTGAGTGGTAAGTTAAGATTACCAGCCAAGGAAAGACCCCTTAAAACGAATCAAATAAACCTGCGATGTACAGCTTCTACTCGAAGAATGTGGGTTGTGTAATAAGGTTCAAGGAGTGGTAGAACAAAAGTTATATAAAGAGATTTAGTGACATAAGGACTAGAGAATTCCTTAGACCAGGGTTTTATAAATCCAAGGGAAGAGTTGGCTTTCATTACAATGTTATCAATATGTGAACGGAAATTGAGTTCTCTGTAACAGATAACACCTATGTAGGTCGCGCACTTCAGTTACTAAGAGAACGGGTTTATTTAAAATCAGATTAACTACAAGGTGTACGTGTAGTTGGAGGGTATATGTTGTTGTTTCATATTTACTGACATTGAGCTCAAGGAAATTACTAAGGTACCAAGTAGAAAATCTATCCAGGTCTTCCTGCAGTAGAAGACAGTCACAGGAGGACGATATATGCCTGAAGATCTTCATATCATCTCCATAAACAGATAAATGTGAATTTACAATGATACTATCAACATCATTAATTGTCACAATACATAATAAAGGACCAAGATGGCTGCCTTGAGGTACTCCATAAGAGGCTTTAAATGGGATGAAAATCATGGACCTAAACAGAATGTTATAAAGTCGGTTTTCTAAATGGAATTCAATCCACTTACTAAACCTCGAATGTAAGCGAAAAGACGTTAGGTATGCAAGAGAGTTTAGCTACGGGTCGATAATTAGATTTTTACGACCTTTTGTGAAAGGGACTTATGTAAGAGTTCTTCCAGGTTGTGGGAAAAATTCCCTGTTAGATGGAAAGCTGAAAGAGAACTGTGAGAGTTGGTACATTATTTTAAGAGAATGACAAGCAGACCTTTGGGGCCAGCGGATTCTTCATTATTAAGGTTGATTATTTTTTCTTTTAATTGTTCCAACGTTATCTCCACCGACTCTAACGTGGACAGCAGACAGTTGTTTAAATAAGAAAAATAGTGTTGATCAGGCTCTTGGACGTGATTAGCGAAAGAAAAGCTGATGAAATTGGCAAATAGATATGCAATCATTTGAGGATCATTCGAGTAAGTATTGGAAAGTTTGAGAGAAGAGGTAGTTATCCGATTTTCTTCTGTTACTAATGAATTTGAAGAATTGCTTAGGTTCGAAAATGAGGCTGCAATACATCCGGTTTAATTAAGATAGACAGAGCTGAGAAAACTGAGTGTAGGCAAGTTGGTGGGTTAGAAAGTCAGTGTCGGAACGTGATCTGAGGTAAGTGTGCCAAAGCTTGTTTCTTTTGTTTCGAAGTGAGCGTAGTTTTTAATTATATCAGGGTGGGGGAATGAGGCGTTTTTGGGTAAAAATGGCATGGATTGCGAGAAAGACTGTTGAAAACTTCGATATTTGAGATATTAGGGTTGAAGAGGACGCCAAAATTTACATTATTTTATTTATAGAAGGTTATTGAGTTTGACGAAGTCTGCTCTATGGAAAATGAAGCTATAGGAGTACTCACAGGAAGTACTTTTAAGACCGAAGCTTCAAGAGGTCTGTTGCTGTTCTGCTAATGTTATCGACCTAATTGGAATATTGCGAGTGTTGAGATATAAGCAGAGCAAATTGATTTAATGAAAGCAAAAGGAAATATAAGCTTTTAAATCGATAGAACGGCTATTGGAAGGTTTCGCTGTTTTCTGAAAAATTCCATAATGATAGTGATCAATCACTTTTGCTTATCGCCTTCATTTAAGTAAGGAGACTTCATTTAAGATAAGAACTGTCAGTGTCAAAACATATGATTCAAAAAGAAACCAACAGATGGCAAACTCTTTGCTTACCTACTTGATCTTTTTGTGAATATGAGGCACTCATGCTGTCTCCTTACGTTCAGGAATCCCAGATATTGTCATATAAAACTTCGTCTGATCTGTGTACATACATATGTATGTCGTCCACACTAGTAGTTTAAGTAGATAACGTCAGTGAAATAATATCACAATCTACCAAAACCCAAAACAGATAATAGCATAAATTCTAATTGTAGTGATATATAGTTCAAAAGTATTTGGATGGTAAGAGGAAAGAGTTGCAAAATGGTTATGCAATCACCGACGGATGCGTACATATCCCACTTTGTACTGCTGAAGTATGAATAATTATCGGTCATTACTACTACTAAGTAAGCTACTCTGCTTATTTCTTGTTCTTGTCTCATAGGTCATAATGTATCCTTAATTCTCTATAATGAATGGATTCAACTTCAGCAGGCAGTATCGTGCTGATATAAATCAACAGTACAAAAACCGTTTTTAATTCACTCAATTAACATAATTTGAGCAAGTGTATCAATTAGAATGAACATGATCTATGGCAAATATGAAAAAGATTTATTCCTGTGGTGAAAAAAAAAACTCGTATATTTGTTTTGTCACCCATTAATGCTCGCATTCGTAATTCATCGTCGGTCGGCAAAAGTGGATTCAAGTATCAGCATTGTCTCATATTATTGGACTGAAGGTCAGGGGGTTGGTCGCCTCTCTGACAAATTCAATTTTATTCCAATCGACAACAACAAAAGAACGGTATTACCACGCTCATTCCTTCCAAAGTCCATTATAGACTTCCTTTAGTTTTTTTCTGTTTTTTTTTGTCTTCTTCTCTTTTTTGTTAGGCCACTCAGCCAGAGACGACGGACTCACACCACTTGCCTGCTCACCCGCACCTCAAACGAAAAGGTCCACTCACAGTAAACGCGGAGATTTTGTGGGCAAACGAGCGAAAGACGATGAGGAAAATTCTCAGATTCGCTTTTTCATTCGACATTTTTATTGGTTTTCATCGACGTTGTTGTTGTAGTTGTGTTGGCTTGTTTTTTTTTATGGCACTCGTAGGGATTGTATCCTTAACCGTTATGATATGATTTCCTCATCAGAGAGTGCCGGGACGTGAGTCGTCGTGTAGTACTCCAGCGGCAACAAAGAAACAATCAACAGGAGGATATAATCCGAAGGATACGACATAACGCCCGGGAGTAAGAGACCGTGGCGGTTAATTTTTTTCCAGATGTTGGAAGGATATTGTTTTTTTTTTTTTGCTTTCGTTTGTCGTTCCTCTTTTACTGGCATCGTCGCCGTAGTAGTCATTGTTGTTGTTGTCTTCATTGTTAGCGTTTTGCTCATTCGATACACATGTAGAGACGGATGAATCGTTCGCATAGTCCCTGTGTATCCTCGTAATGCCAATTGATTGAATAAGGGCGATTTTCAGGAAGTAAATGTGAAAGTTCCAACCATAAGTGCGGTTGTCTGAACTGTTACACTTTCCTCCGGATCTTGAAGTCAAGTGAACATCACCCTCACTCGTGGTTGGCAGCGTGGATTGGGTACCGCAGAAAAACGACGACGACAGAAAAAGAAAAAAACACGGAATGAATGAAAACATCACAAAGGCGGGCGGAATGCGATTAGTGGGAGGAATTGAAGGATATATACAAAAAAAAGGAGAAATACCAGGACTCACGTGCGTCGGTCTTATACGAGTAGCGTCCTGGCATTAGGGAATGAAATTACACATTCGCTGTGCAAACTTTTCGCATTTCTTACCGCACAACAACGAGTACTTTTGCTGCTGATGATGGCGACGTGTGTATCAGGGTGTGCATGTTCGTGTGTTCGTTCCCATGCAAAACCAGGATAACCAGATTTACAGAGTTTTCATCTGAATACCACATCGCACCGGAGGGACTATTGAACAAGTTGGTGAACAGGAGCATTGGGGAATCGAGCACAGGGAATATGAATCCGGATGCTAGATGCATACAGAGGAATTGTGTGTTAGATGCCGTTGTTGATTTTGTCCGCGTACTCCTTTTCAATCTGATGCGAAGTTTTACACACAGCTCTATGTGGTCGACATTGGAACGGAATACACAAATGCTCTGGATGCTATCTAAGACAGAATTTATTCTCGGTTCTGTGTTAGTTTTTGGAAATGTGATTAGATGAAAAATTACATGAACGTGTGTGCATTATTCATTTTTTCCACAAAGACTAGTATTTTAAGGATTATAAGTGAATTTGATTGAGTTGTGGATGTGGTAAGTCGGCTTGCAGGTTTATTTTAAAGCGACATTTAATTCTACTCGGAAGCTTTGAAGATACGAGCATTAAACGGTGTTTAGAGCGTGTCCTAGGTATGTAGATACATACCTACTTATGTATGTACATACATATGTATGTTTCAGTGCATTGGGGTAATTAGGAATAATTCCAAACAAACTGGTTTAGTCGTGGCGATGTACTAAGGTTGTATCTTGTAAGGATTGAATTATTTTTCAAACGACTAGAACTCTCACCTAAAATCATTGGCCATGACCATGGGTGATTAAACGGGCCTCAATTGACAAAAAATTCGCTTTCCCTAATCAAGTTATTATAACTTTTTTATATAATATACATACCTATGTGTATGTACATATGTAACGAGAAGACACCAAGTTCTTAATTATTCAACATCTTTGAAGATTTTGCTCCTGTCACTTTTATAGGTAGGTACAGGGTTATTCGTGGTACGAAGTCTTTTGATAAAAACCTGTACAATTTTTGACGCATATCTATGTATCATTTGTTCAGAGTATATACACGTAGCCCATATAAATAAGGTTGGGATCATCGTCGAATTGATGGTTATATTTGCTAATAAAAGAAAGTCTACAACTGAGTTGTATGAACTTGCATCTTTATGCTGATAGTATCGCCTTACGATTCCCCACCATCGTCTAACCCCTTTATTGGAAATTATTGGTGCTGTACGCGAAGCTTTAACATAAGTGCTCGAAATGTATTACAAAAAGATCGCAGAAACTTGGCTTCTTATTACAGCTATTAAGGGATGCGACGGCATACAAGCTTCATTGGTGTGAGATCCAGCTCAGAAAAAAACTAAAACTTACATACCACCACGGCAGTGTCACAGATTAACCAACTGGTTCTTGGAATAAAAACGCTTTTTTACATCAAATTATCATAGATTCAAAAACGTGTTTGGCTCTCCGATACTCTTGTCAAATCAGTGGATACGTCCAACGGTTGTGTATTATTTTGAAATGTACTCAGGTTTAAGAGACTACGAATACCCTTAGAATGACAACGCGAACGAAAGAACTTAACTTCCGCCTGAATGTATGCACTCCTTATACAATGTTTAGAGGAGCGGATAGAAAAATACTGGTGGTGTCTGAAGTAGTTAGGTGGATTTTGTAGCGAATTTTTCTACTCGGTTAGATCGTCGTAAATATTTATTATGAATGCAGAAAAACGAAAAAAGGTGTTGGTAGGAAATATATCTATACACATATGTATGTATAATATCCATTGGACCAGAAGAAGTAGATGTATTCCTTAAAAAGCTTATCCTATACAAACTGTCCGGAGCAAGAATAAAACATTATAATCAATTGGAAAATGTACCTACACATTTCATGCGTCAGTAAGTCAAGCATTACGACTATGCTCTTTGCATCCCGACATGCGTATTGCAAGAAAGACATCCTTACATTCGCTTGTGCGCATGATTAATGGAATTATAGATAAACTTACAAATCTGAAAGTAGATACTTTGCACTGAGTATTGATTAATCAGTTGCTTACTACAACTAGTACCACTTAGCTGAGCGGAGCATCGATTAGACGACTTATGAGTTGCAGTAAACGCCAAAATGGCAGAGATGCAGAACCATGAACATTCTTAGATAAATCCTTCAATATGCTCTCCTCCTGCTCACCAAATGGGCTTCAAAATTCGGATTGAAGGTTAATTCTCACAAAAAAGGACTGGTTCTCTCTAATAATAATAGCGCAAGTCTCTCCTTCATCGAAAATGCAAAATGCTTGGGTTCTGTCTTGTATACTAAATCTACTAGTACGCATAAGGAAAGTAAATGTAGCTTTATACAAATAAAAATATTTGCCGCGACAGGTCCATGGAAACCAGGGCTTAGCTTCTGACAATTAACAATTCGCGTTAAAGGTGTTATATTCTTCACACGAATGGAAAGGGTATATTGGTTAATAACGTGGCCAAGGAGTAATTTTTGTTTTTGAGAAACTTTTTCATGACAGTTGCCTCTCGAATGTTTTCAGACGTTTGATTAGGCATTGAAAAAAAAGTTTTGTGTTGTCTGGGATTCGAACCTCGAACTTCCAGCTTGGTAATCCGACGCACTAATAAGTGTGCCCAGCGTAGTGTTGTATTCCTCTAAAAAACAACTGGATTATGCAGTCTAGGGCTATATGTACGTGTGAGTTATCCGACCTAAACTAGATTATAATACTATATAGCGTCGTCATATCGTGGGCGACGCTGAAAGAGCCATACGAATCAACCACCCAGCGAAAGTACAAACATATGCAACGCTCTGCAGCATTGTAGCATTGCAGCATTGCAGCATTGCTTCTTGGGTAGCTAATGAAGGCAGTTGTGTGGTCTAAGTTCTTTGCATATACATACATATTTATGAAAAAATTTTATACACTATTGCCAGGTCTACACAAAACATAAAAATTTTTGTAATGAATCTTGTTTATTTCTTTTTGGATTCCAGCCCGAACCGGCTTACAGATGAATACCTGAAACAGACGCAAAAAAATGATGGATTTGTTTGTCAATGCAACACAAAAACGGTGAGTTTACAGTCTTGGCTCTTTGACCAAAAATCAAGGAAACCGAGAAGGTTTTATGATCAGACAAACCGTTTGCACAAAGTCTTATCTAAATTTTTATTTCATGTTATTTATGATGACTACAACAACCACATTAGAATACTTCTCTAAAAGTCATTATTATATTTGTTCGCTCAAAATGTATTTATTTACGTTTCCGGAAGTACTCCAATGTTAATTACAAAGTTGACAGTGTTGACATTTGACAACAATTAAAACAGCGATATTCCATAGATATGACTATTATATTTGCACCTACAGTACAGCACACAGAGTAAAGCTACACTATTTTGACGATGCCTGTTCACCATAACATGTTAGAAAAAAAATATTGTTACAAACTGACTAAAGACGATGCAGCTTCGTGATCTCAAATCAAATAAACTAAAAAGTTAATATCTAAATAGGATATGGACTTTTGACGTTAAGATCGTTTGACATTCCGCCGTTTGTCTAAAGTAAAAGTTAAAACACCTATACTTAGTCGAAAGTTTATCAATGTCAATGACTGTGTAGGTAAACTTTTTTAGTCACTGTATTACAAATAAATGAGTTATCTATTGCAATGAAGCGGCGCGGTCCTTTTATACCACGCGCCGCAAGTGAACGCTTTGTGTAATCATGTTTCTTCGAAGAAAATCAAAGTGTGCTCAATAGTTTCCTACAAATCTCAACAATTGGCTACTTGAGTGACGTTGGTAGTTGAATCTAACTTCGTCTCTGGAGTGCTATGTTACTGAAGTACCTGGCAAATAGTGTGCAACAAAGTACGGGTAACAAGGGAACCGTAGTCACGCAACTTGTCGGACGGCGCGGACCCCTCAAAGGTGTTTATTTATACATACACCCGAGCACCCGAGACAATTTTTTTTTTTATTTATTTCGTAATGAAACTGAAGTAATGACTACTTTTGTGGTTTTCCGATCACGAAGCAATAACACCCTCGTTTACCGCCACCATCAAGGTTGGGAGTGGAGGGTGGCGAACAGACGCGAAACGAGGCACTGAGTTCGAATTTGACAAATGATCAACAACCCGGCAAGAAACAATCGTGGATGACAGTAAACAAAACCGGAGTGGAACGTCACAATAAACATAAAATAAATCAAAAACTCAATTGAATTGGTTTGTTCCCATGGCTTGATTGCCAGATTTATGCGCGGTGCCTGTTTATTGAGTTAAAGCAAGTAAGAGTGTCATTGGTGGGGGTGCCTCAGTGCGAGTAAGAAAATTTCGGGTGCAAACACTGCTCGTAAATCACCAGAACCAGTGTGGAACTGTTACGGGTTTAATATGGCAATAAAACACACATTTCGCTCCATTTTATTCACTTTATTATAGCGACGGCATACGCCCGGCAGTGGTGGTAGCAAGAAATTTCCAAATCGAGGGGGAGTGTGGTTGAACTGAAAAACCTCTTAAATCAACTAAAGTCTAGATGGCGCTGTTTAAATTTGTCACAATGACGGGTGGAACTTTGATTGATACGCACACGTCACGCAGCCTCGCATGCCGATTGTCGATTGACAATGTGCGCCTTCATTCGCTCACACTTTCGATGCAGGGATCACATCCTTAACGATGTGTATATGCACACATTCATATATTCGTGTGGAATTTTCGTTTGACACCACCCCATGCCACCGCCCGAACGAATTCAGCGTCGTACATCATGTTAGCAGATAAAAGAACTCATTGGGATTGTTTGCCATGATGGTGGCATCAGATTTGCGCTGAACCGGTGTTGGAATTTCTCGGAAATGTCTCGTTGTAGCGCATAAATTGCAGCAGTAGAATCAGCAGCAAGAGATAAATCACAAGCTAGCACATACATTTCACCGATCAAATCAATCTAATTGACATCACTCAATGTGATGCGACTTTATCCGAGTCAAGACAACGACGACGCTGACGACGATAGCGATGGCGATGGCGATGATGATGATGATGACGATGAGGGTAGCACACCAGCAGTACCACAGCGTTCGGCGGGTACTCCGTGGGATGTTTAGATATATGTACATGGATCCCCCGCACTTAGAATGGGGAAAAAATGTAAATAAATGAGTTCACAACACACCCCTTTGGAAATGATTTTGCCGGGGGTTCATCGGTGATGTGCAGAGTGGTGGCGGTTATTTACCGTGCACCCTTATTTCAAACAGTAGACAGCCGTCAATTCCGCCAACAAATGGCACACACAGCACACACATCGCATCGCATTTATTTTCATTTTCATCAGGTGGATTGATATTTTCGATTCGATGGGTTGGACTGTACCGAAATTGAAAAGGTTCAGCCAGAGTGAGAGAGAATCTGTACACCGTATACAAGGTACATGTGTGTGCAGCACAACATGTGTACCAGTACCAGCCGCACAAAAACACCCCCGCTGTCGTACTTATAGGTCTTGCTATATAAATTTAAATTTAAATAAATGCAAATTCGATGGATCTCGGAGTGAGATAATCGATTTATTGCTCAACGTTGTATCACATTTGGCCAGAGGGGTTGATGGTCTGTTTACCGAGGGTCATACATGTGCTGCTGGATGAGATGTACATACCTACCCTTTAAAGATGTCCGAGTTTCAAGCTGCGGGCACCTATGTGCGCTGTGATTTTAGCAGGCACTTTCTAATTATGTTTTCGTGCCAGTATTGCAAATTAGTTAATAAATCAGCTCCTTAGGCATTTTAATGAGAATGTGGCAGGGTCTGACAAATGAGCAAAAAAGTTTACACATTCTTACATGATTCGTTAATCAGTTTCATATTTAAATGAGAATTTGTCGGGATTGATTAATGATGATGACGCGAAGTCTGTGAGCAAACATGTATTAATTTATTAGGATCGAACAAAGAGCCAAGACTATGACTTCGACTTAAGGCCGCTCAGTTTTATATGTACAGAAATACGTCGGTGTGTTGTAGGTGATATCATTAATTTAATAAATTTAAAAATAATCGAATTTAATTTAAATGATTTCTTTATTTGAATGACTAAGGACTTTAAGCGTATGTAGTAATGAATATGACACAAGACTAAATATTCGTTCACGATGTTTCAACCTATTGCTGGAAATACTTTGAAGATCTAAACTAGATCCTAGTAGGCGTACCTCTAGAATTCAAATTCCAAAGTTTTCACGGCCTACATCTCGCGAGCGTCTGACAAACATCCAAGAGTATAGCTGTCGTGGAAAAGCTTCTCAAATAAAACACAAGACCACTTTCTTTCCCTAGATCCTATGGACTTTTCGCACCAAATATTTGTATTTGATCTCTAATCCTTCAAACCACTGGCAGATGGTACTTTGTCTCCTCTGTCGGGTCATTTCGGGTTTCACTTGATGACGTGTAGCTAGTTGTTTTACTTCCACTTCCTGTCTCTTTTAATAGACAGTCGCCTTAGACCTCTTAAGTAGCGCCCATCATGTCGGATAGGGGAACTTCCACAAGATAAACGGCGAATAAGCGAACTGCAGACCAAACATGTCGTGTTTTTATTTCGGAAACTTTTTTATGATAGTTATACTCTGGGAAGTTTGTCAGACGTTCGCGAGAAGTGGGACCATGAGAGAATTTTACACAGCACGGGCGGTAGGAAAATTAGGATGAGAAGATAGGAGATACCGATGAACATTGGCGTTCAACGTTTGTAGATTATAATGTCAGGGAAAATGAGGGCTTCGTATAGCATCCCATATTTGTGTTGTACGGTTACGGTACGTACATATATCGATATGTACTTGACACTACGTCCGAAGATAGGCTTGAAAGTATATTGATGAGCATTCAAAGCTTGACGGACATTGCATAAGTCTGGGAACGATTATGAGAAGCTGAAGGTACTATCGTCAGCGAAAGAATGCATTACATTAGACGTTACAGACTAGAGATCATTTACAATGATTAGAAAGAGAGTCGGAGACAAAACGGAGCCTTGGGGGATACCAGGATTTATATGATGGATAGCAGACTTGAAACCGTCCAAAACAACTTCAATTGAACGTCATGAAAAGTGGCTTCTAATCAATTGAAGAAGAAAATCATTGATACCCAATGCATGCATTTTCTACAAAAGAGCTAAATATACCAAACTGTCTGTCAAATGGCTTTTAAATATCAAGCGTATTTTTTGCAAACCCAAATGGACTTCATCATCATCACAGAAACTTGGCAGTACTGTGTATGGACTGACACCCCAGCTATAAGGTAAATAAACAAAATAAAAATTGTCAACACAAGTCACAATGAAAATAAAGCAGTAGCCCGCATTATTCTGAGTAGTAACTGCAACAAATAAAAAGAAAAACTAGTAAACTTTACGATTTTATTTAACAAAAAAATTGTTAGATGCCATCAACGTTCGTCAGTTTCGACGTTTTTATACAAATTATCGATAACACAAGGAAATTTCAAGTCACTGTATCACTGCTTCTGTCTGTGTTAAGAGTTTAGCCATAAAATTTATCTGGGCTTAGCTAAGCCCTTATGGGATTAATTGTTGTCGTATTTAACATGCAAATTGCTTAACACGCCTAATCTTACATTCACGTGATGCAGAGTGCAGTTCCACTTTTCAGTGAGAGAGAGAGTTTCGCCTTTTTATGAAAGCATTTTTAGATGAAAGCCTTATGCAATAGTTTTGCCACAGTGGAAGAACACCTCGCATCGAAAACGACTGCAAGCAGATTAGCCTATTCTAAAGAGCTGACAGTTGGAATGTCATGGTGAACGAGCATTGAGATGGAGGATGAGGTATCATTGTTTTATGTTTTGACGAACGATCAAAAATGTCTACTGCTATTGGGACAATGTAGGAATTTGGTAAATTTTTGGTCAAAGGAGAACTTCACACGACGGATAAGAGCATTGCAGTCATTTCTGGCTCAATTAAATTTGTTCCGATTTTCCTCACAGGGATCGGCATATAGCCTCTTTACAACTCGAGTCATTATACGCATTTTCTTTGGCGTGATACTCTTTGTTTGAATACAGGATTTACACGATTACCGGACTTCCCCTTCAATAGATCAATTGTTTGATCAGCTATGTGGCATGTGATACCATCCTGTTGGAACCACATATCACTGATGTCAAGTCCATTCAATTCGAATAAAATAGTCTTCCAACATGCCACGATAGCGAACTCCATCGACCGTAACATTGCGATTATTTTCATCGACGAAAAAATACGGTCCAATCACACCTCCGGCACGGAATGCACACCACACGGTCGCTTTTTGTGGATGCAATGGAGTCTCTTGAAGTACATGCTATTTGTTGCTGTTCTATAATGCTCATTTTTCTTATGGACAAAGCCATTAAGCCAAAAATTAACTTCATCACTGAAGATGATTTTTTGATGAAATTTAGGATTTTCTTAAAACTTTTGCAGATTTCAATCGGAAAAGTTTCGGCCCTTCAAATGATCAAGAGGCTTTAGTTTTTGAGTTAATTTGATCTTGTAAGGGTGTAGGCCAAGATGTTTACGCAAAATTCGCCACGTGGTCTGAGAGATTCGAATCGACTGCTTTGGCTCATTTTGAACTGAAGGCTGCGATATTTTCGGTACTTCGATGGGTGCGTAGTCGCACTGGCACAGGAACATTTAACAGTGAATATGTTGACTCGAATTTATCCACTATACCACACACAGCCCGTCTGATGGGGCAATTATTACGACCGAAAATTGGATTAAGCGCTCTTGAAGTTGGGACCACCGACTCAGAATTTCCGTAGTAATTTTTAAAATTTCCAAAATTTTCTTGTTCATGAACTACACCATGATAAAACTGACCGTTTGACAGATAATAAAAAAAGTTTAAGGGTGTGTTTGCATTAAAATACAAAATTGATATGACCCTATGGAAAAACCGTTCACATATGTGAAGGAATCCTATTCTACTCTTAGAATCAATTTAGCAAGGATAAATACAAAAACTAAGAAACGAACTCAAATAAAGCAGTTTCATAAACTAATTTTCGTGAGTGTATATATTGTCGTAACAATAAACCAAAAGCCTGCTTGCTGTGAAACGTTACCAGTACCAACTTCACTTTAGATTCAATGACTTTTTACTAAACGATAACACTTCTTTCACTAAATATACCTTAAGACAAGGTCTCAAGAGAACTTGTTACAGAGTAATTAAACTAAGCAGTGTTCAATATGTCTACACCTTTGAGTGGATACATTTGTACTCGTGCTGCCCAAGCTAGCTCCAATAAGCAACAACCTTTGCTTCCAACCAACAATCAATTGCTTCCGTTCTAACAGAAGGAGTACCAGCAGTGGGATCGAGATTTAATGAAAATGTTACCAGGTAAATTATGATTTACCTAGTACATACTCGTATGTATGTATGTATGTATGTATTTGCTTTGCACCTTCCTCTTCAGCGAGTAATAAATCTGTTTTAGGTCAAGTGCACACCCGAACCAAAACAAACAACGAAGAGGGTGCACAAAGGACAAGGGTAATTTACGATTGCTACCCAATATAAGTGATAAGCACACAACCAAGCGATACCAAGTAGCAAGTGCCACCATAATTCACCCCCACCCCATTCAAGGCAAAACAAAATTATTAAATCCCAATATCACTCGATAATTGTGGGTAAACTAGCAGCAGCAGCAGCAGCACTGCTTGTGTGGTTAATTGTTGCTCGCAATAAATAAATAATTTTAATTTTCTAATCGGATATGGGTCATTGAATTTTTTATGCAGGCTATACTCGTAAGTATGCATGCATGCCTAGCATGTGTACATATACATTTCCTCTCCGTGGAGAGTTTTTGTGTACCTCCTTTCTCGGTTGAATTGAATGCCGCCGCGTCGACCAATACATAATCTCATCGGCTGATAATGGCAATAATTATTTAATCGCTGTGATTTATGAATTCCAACGCGTTGAGTTCTGGGCTGAGATATGTGCTTGGTAATCGGCGTTGTAATGGGCGAGCTGTTGTGGGACTCTGTGTGTTTGTTTTTATTCATTCATACTAGATGGTCCTGATAGCCGTGTAATGTGCTGTTTGGGAGCGCGCGACGGCACTGGGTAATTTATGACAATCGAATTGAATCGATGCACACAGATTTATCGATTAATATGGATGAGAACTTACCCGTACGCAGCTAGAGTGGGGTCATAGGGATAGTATCCTGTTGTTGGTTGCAGTCCGGCCGATGTCCACGCACTCATATCAGACCCTGGTCCACTCTCCTTCAAGGCATAGGGGTTGCTCTGAAAATAATAATTTTTTCTGATTAAATACGATAAGGTAAATAAATATGTGTGAGGACATTTTTATCTATATTTATCTATATATGCACATAATGAACAATATCAACTGAGAAGCAATTATTAATACAATCTCATTGAATACTATTTATACTAAGTACTTTCGTAAAGTTTGGCATTAGTATACACAATTTTGCAGCTAATAGCTGTAGACATGAAAATAACTCGTTACATAATTCAGTTATTACGAGAATAACTTAAACCTATTATATTAAATTCTAATACGTGACATTGATAGATTTTATAACAATGCAAAGGATACTCAGAATCATCTTCTAAAGATACACCAGATACTTCCAGATACTTGATACGTCCCACAGCACTAAGGATAGATTAATTCTATCTGGGGAAGATCTCATATTCGGAACTTGGCAGTCCACATTTCACGTTTAAGGTTTTCGAATTATTTAAAGTATCTAAAGGTTAGAAGAGACTCGTGTTTCGCTAAAAGCATCACAACTTCCACATCGGATAAAGTTTTTATTTAGCTGCTCATAAAATTGTCCAGTATTTCAACAAACTGAAGTTTTTCTCAGAAGTTTTGAAAAGTTATTACTTTAAACGTCGCCCTAAGATGACTGCACGTGGAAAACGTGCGGATCATGGCACCTATCCAGCCATGCGTGTGTAATCCCACGGTTTGAACCGCAAAAAATATACACAAAATATATTCCAAAACGCGTATTTTCCGCTTCTCTGAACAGGCTCTAAAACCATACGGAAATACCTCTTCTAGAAAAAGTTTACTTGCTTCATAATAAAACGAAAGATATTCGCCCAAAGGAAATGGCCAAGGAATAAATTGCCCTACAGTGACTCGCTATCATTAAGGCAGTTACCATTTTGTGATCCACATTATTATCTTTTGCAGATTTTTGTAAGAAAGACTACAAGTTTTTTTCTTAAATAAATTATAATAAAATCGAAGACAATTTTACATACATATGTACAAACAAAAGGATTACTCATTCAACTCTTGAGAAAGCAAAGCTGCAATCTGCCTTTTAGTTCCTGATTGTGGTGGAAAAGATTAATAATACAAATTTGAGTACTATTAATCTTTTCCATGATCTTCAGCGAAATAAATTGGCTAACAAATTTGAAGCGATTAAAGTATTCCTGTTTAATATATGAGAATAACTTTAAATTTTCTTTGATTTTATTTTACATTTTATTTAAGAAATAATCTCGAATCAATGAAGTATTATTCAATTTCTTCTCACATAGAACTCTAAAATATATTAATGTGAATCAAAAATAGGTGGGGGTCCTAATGTCTTGGCCAGCCACTGTAAATTGTATTCCACTGGATTCTTCAAAACACCAGGCTTCGATGAACTTTCAGGAGTACTGTCGAGAGTATTTGGGGACTAATGCCAAAACGTAAAAACAACATTCATGTGCCAATTTAACTTGTGTAGAAAGAGGATGCAGTATCTCTATAGTGTATACAGAGTAATATAAAGTAGAAAGATAAAGAAAAGGACCCTGAGTGCCCTAAGGCACTCTAGCGATGCGTAGACATACCGAGTAGGATTTAATACACCTATCCTGGAGAACATTTTTCAGCCAACTGGAAACAGTATGTAATACAGTACGCTAGTTTGCTTAATAGAAGTCTGTGCTAGACTCGAAAACTTTGATATACTATTCAGGGCAATGGCTCTTGAAATTTCAGTAGAACTCTCCTTGAGCGTCGACTGTAAAGGTCCATTTAAGGTCCAAGAACTGCGAACAAAACATTTTCAGGAAACTTATAAGCACGTCATTGGCAATATATCGATTAATATAAAAAAAATTTAATTTCAATTACTTTTTTGTGAAGAAATTAACAAATCGTTGATTTTTCAGCGAATGGAATGCTTTTGGCGAACTGTCAAATTTTTTTCACATTCCACACATGTAATGTAAGACGCAATCCACATTCGCGCGACCAAAACATTCGCGAGAGTATAACCTCATAATTATTTTGTTTTGTTCTTGGTGGTCTGTCAGAGCTCGTATATGACAAGTAAAATTTGCAGATTGCTGTGACCAGAAAAAAAGTGGTTTTGAAAGAAATGTCAAAATTGACAAATATTCGCTCATTCGCTGAGTTGTGAATGGATCTTCGATCAATTATACATAAGTGAAAATGAACGTTCGGCTAATACTTTTATTTCACTTTGTGATCAATTCCAATTCAAATGCTGTGAACTTCTCGCGATAAATGATTCAATTAATGTAAACCTCAATTAAAATGAGTTCTATGCAATATGCATCTTCTTTAGTGCAACCACAAACAAAACGCTAGCACATGTGTTAAGTTGTTGTCGACGTTTTAGCGAATTTCTCCACTCACAGGAGCGGAGTGCGAGCTTATTATTTTTTGCTTTGTATGTGTGTGTGTGAAACGCAAATGTGGCGTATCACTTAAAGTAACGCGTTCTCCTTAATTCATTTGCAAATTTTCCATTTTTACGATGAAAAGTTAATTAGAGGAGTTCACATTGCATGCGAGCTACTACAGTACTTGCCACTTATGAGCCGCAACAAGGTCCCGCAATAAGCGGAGTACACTTTTGCCATCATCACGCACTTATGCAGCGTTCCATACAATTATGATGTCGATGAGACTACATATGTACAGAGGTATGTAGATACGACGTACATATTCCGCCCCCCAAAACATTGCCCATAGATACAGATAGAAGAAGAAAAAAAAATGTATTGCCGCAGTAATTGCGAGTAAATTGAATGCCAGAGGGAGGTGCGTGTGATGCGTTTTAAACTAGATAAAAAAAAAGAAATCAGCCCATCGTACTGTGATTCGCCATGATTTAATGAGTTAACTGTTTACCTGCTAAAGTTGGTTCAATTAGTGCGTTACCCCCGATCTGCTCTCAGTGAAAATACTAAAAAAAAATACTTGTACTGAGTATTTTTATGCATGCATCTGTGTCATACTCAAACACAACATATGCACTTAATTTTAATGCATGTAAGTCGGTTAGGCATATTTTTTTTTCATTCCATTTCGAACATTGAAATGGGCCGTAAGGCAATTGGTAATAATGTGCATGAGCTTAACGTTAGTTTGCATGCCATTAAAACTACTAAACATTGTCACAGCTGTGCAACAAAATGTCCTTAGCTATGGAATATCTGTAATACTGCCGAGAGCGAAAAACCAAACCAATTCTAGCGGACAACAATAGTCCATTGACACGCAAATAAACATCACTCAAGTAGGTGGGTTATCAAATTATGTAGTTTACCTTACTGGGAATTTTAGTACGCCTTTGACGAATATAGCGAACGGTCTCCCATGAATGTCTGACAATCTCGCTGCTCAAAACAATACTTTTGTGGAATAAAGAGTGGCCCATAAGACACGCATTCGTGTCGAATAAATTGTTAAAAAAGCAATCTCCGATAACCACCATTCTCTCACCAGCCTCTGCAGAGATGATAATATATACTTAAACGCAGTCATGATCTGTGAAAATGTCAATTAGGAAAGTTAAATTTGATTCGCTAAGCTTAAGAGTTTAATCTCCAGAATGTTCCTGAAAGGATCCACCTATCCACCACTTCTTAAAAGTCCAAATCCATAGTGGATTTTATTAGTGCCTAGAGGTTCTAAATAGACTTATGGTCCATGATTTCGAGAATTTCTGAGCCATTTGCTAAGTCATCTCGTTGCCACGTACATATGTTGCTATGCTCCGGGACCCAGCAAAGTGATTCCTATGTGTTAAAAAATTATTATTTTTTTTTAAATTACATATGATCGTAAATTCCTTTTTTATTTCTATAGAAAAGTTTTTGAAATTGAATCTGCTGTTAAAAGAAAGTTGCTCCAGAGCCAGAAGGGACCAAATGGGTAATCAAATTGTAGGTGACTTTTAACATGGGTTAAAATCAAATATATATCAGTTCTTCTGTTAGAATACACCTGCACGAGAATATTAAACACAGTGCTTGAGAAAATCATAAATTTTGTTTGATTGCAGAAAGTCAGAAGTAAGAAGTATAAACAGAATTGGTTAACTATTAGACCCAGGACTAACAGCAAAGGTATCGGCAAACACTGAATTGGCTGAACTTCAGTTTCTCTGTCCTGAATAATATTTTTCATCCAAAACCAGATCTGGTGCTGATGTCGATAACAAGTTAGCTTTCTCGAAAGGGTTCTGCAACAAACGCACTCGATTGCATTGATATGTCCATGGCAACGGCTATTGCATCCCCGTCGTTAAGTAGCATTCTACGTTTCAAAACATAACTCTACTAAGTAAACATATCGACGGCACAGAAACCGCCAAACAAAAAATAATTGTAATGCATGTATCAAAGGCAACAGAACTTTCCATCATGAAACAATAGGTACGTCTGCCTTTTTTAATTCGTTGACTTTTAGGTCAATGGTTAACTATTGAGAATGATTGTTGTGAACAAAGCTGCACAAGCATATATGTTTTTAATTCTTGTTCAATAGCTTCAATGTCTTAGTTCAGTTTTTTTTAAAACGGACGTGCTTACTAGGATATGAAGCTTGAAGACGTTGCTGTTTTAGGGTGAAGTAATAGATCGATTCCTGATCCCCCTGATCGCAGTTTACCATTTACAGATTACCATACTATACAGATTCCAATGATGATCAGGAGTTCAAAGTTCAAATCCTAAATAACACCAACGGTTTTTACGATCCCAACTCTTTCAAACGTCTGGCAAACCTCTGAGAGTATAAATGTTATAAAAAAGCTTAAAAAATTTTTTCATTTCATTATGAGAAACCAGACTTGAGCCTTTTATGCATCTGTTACCACACAACTATTAGGTATAACTTAATTTATTTTTTAATTCTAGAGTAGATGGTTGATTCAGTTGCATCAAAGACAAGTAAGGCCGCTCTCTACTGTTCTCGTATTTACTTTACTGTTTATCAAAGTTACTTGGCTTATGCAAGATTTTGATAATTTTTCATGTACATATGTACATATGTATACCTTACATATGTATGTACATATGTAAGGTATACATATGTCACCGCCACCACAATCTTCCTGTGTTGTATGAACAGTGACTATTTTTAGTCGGTATGGCTCCATTTACATACATATATACATTTATTTTGACTTTAATGCCATCTGTAACTATCTTAACTATATAACTTTGGTCCGCTTCCATTTCTTTTAGTGGTATGTAGACATGCTCCTGTTAGAACGTACTCAAACTTCAGGAAATGGAGCAGATCAATAGGTGCAGCTGGATTGACACTCATGTTTAATAGATTACTAGAACTCCTGAGAGAAATTCATAATTGGCGTGGTTCTAGTACAAAAGTTTCTCTTTTATGTTCCCAGCACAGTACAAATCCTATTACATTTCAATTTACTTCCACAATCTTGAATTAATATTACACCATCTTGTGAAACAAGCGCGTTAACGCGATTTCATTTGTTGCTGCTCACACTAGGCTGCGCGTTTTTCCTCTTCATTGAATAATGAAAGTTGAAGTCCAACGACCTTCGATTGATATGCGTTCTTTGATGTGTTAATTCGGTGTTTACACCTTAAACGGACAAAACTTTGTAAGAAACTTGCAAAACATCATACGTCATTTTCATGAATGTAATTTCTGCAATTGTGAAATTGAAAGTTGCCTATAATTTCAGCGTTCGAGCTCGAATTCGAAGATACAAATAAATAATTGTATTCCTAGAAGAATATGTACATTTTATTGCTTCCTTCTATTAACATAATTCACTTTCAAACATTGCAAACGGTTTTTATTAAGGAATTCATCCACGCAAGGTATTCTCTCTGGTGGTGGTTTTTATTTTAGGGTAAACATAAAAAAACTTTCCGGCACCTGTGTTTGGTTGCGCAACCTGCCCCACTGTAATGTGTTTTGCACATTTACGCTTCGTTTATCACCTGCTTTCCTTAGTTCAAATATGCGATAGTTTTGTTCAATTATCACCGAAGCGGAATTTAATACTGCATTTATGTGTATTTACTTTGATTGCTTCATCGACACATTGCTTGGTAGTAGATATTCATGCTCAATGCACTCTATCCATTCGGTGCCTTCTAGAACTATTGTTGCTGGGTTTAGATACGGGATCAGTGCAGTTTATCTGCTCCTTGCAATATCGTTAATTTTGTCATCAACACGTCATCCGATTATAAGCCGCCCAACTATGCATTGTTGTTATCTATGCGCTGAATGGATTGTGGGCACGGCGCGCAAAATTCGAGAGTTGGTAGTAGTGGCGGTGGCCTAAACTCCTTTCGCTTTTGCGAACGGTATATCCATCAGCATGGACATGGATGTGTGTCGGGCAGTGCACACTGGGGCCTTAATTAGAATTTTATGCAAATTATTAAACATTAAAATAATTGCACTCTCTCGCTAGCACACCCTGTGCCCCGCACACACCGCAGAAGTTAATGTGATGTAAAAACGGGTGATTAGTCACACCTCTCACGGAAAGGTCATGTGTTTGGCTGGTGCACTGCCCTGCACTGAGGCCTGACGGCAGCTGTCTTGCTGAAGTCTTCGTCTGCGCCCCAACCGAGAGATGATAATTAATAATAATTGACGACTGGGGATGGATGCGTGGTCGGTGATAGCTTTCAACTACATTGTTGTGTTTTGTTGCAATAAACACCTTTGATACTGATCTGGTGGACGTTAACCGACTTCAGTTCACCATGGAATTGTGCTCGTCGAATTAAAAGAATACATGTGTCGATAGATGAAAGGGGATATCAAAGATTTACCTACTACCCGAGGTGGTAGTGTGGGAAAGGATAACGTCCAACTTCCTTAATCCGCCAACAAACATCATGTGCAAGGACAAAACTCTTTTAGCAGTGCGGAGAAATATAGTTTGTGGATAACATTGTGCGGTGAAAGTTGACACTAAAAAAGGAACAGAAACAAAAAACAAAAAAAAAAAAAAAGGAACTGCACATTCTGGCCACCATTATAGCCAACAACATGTGTGGCACTCTACCTCCGCACACACTTATGCACTTGCGGAGTGTTTATTATTAGCATAAATCCACACTTAAGCTGCATGCTTAATCCTTGTGGTGCACACGAGGAGTACAGCAGCAAGGCAGATGTTTGCAGAATAAACCCCATTTGGATTTAGAGTCCACACGAACAAACACACACCCAGCAACTTGGCTTAAGATATATTTAATGCACTTGTAACTAGTTTAAGCACCCACTACCATCGGTAGAATCCACCCACCAACAATACCCAACTGCTATAAAGTGCCTCAACATTTGCGTGTGTATGGCTCGTTCCAAACACGTCCTTGCTGGGGTTATTCTCTGTGTCTGTTGAACGCCATTTTAATTGTTACGACATGTACATACATATCTAGTATCTACTTTGTTGAAGTTGAAACAACCTATTTAGAAGAGGAGCAAACAAATTTTTCGTATTCGTGTTGGAATGGTGGCTCTGTTTAACAATCCAATTAAAGTTTGCAAGCGCATTGGGAACAGGTCGGCCGTATCTGATCTGTACCGCTTCGATTTTCCGATACACTTTTAATTGTATTCAATTTCAAAGCCAATCCATCCCCCCATCAAATTGATGTGCAAGCATTCAAATACTTAACAAAAAGTGGAAATCCAATGCGCTTGCTCCAGTGTGCGTGTGGTGTATCCATGCAGAAACCTGGTCAAAACGAAAACAAATACAAAGCCAAACCAAAATGAATAAAGAAAAGGGAAAAAGAAAAAAAAAATAAAAAAAACCTCCGACAACTAAATGAAATGCATTGGGTAAGTATCTCACTTGTTAACATGAGATAAAACATAGGCATTATTAGTACTATAGAACAACATAATATGTAAGTGTAACCTAATATTTGATCATTCGGTCGAGCTGGGTCCTCTGCTATATTTTATAATCATGGTGAGGTTTTCTCCTCTGTTTCCTTCTCTTGACAATCGATCGAATATACTGTAGAAAGTGACAGAAAGAGCAGAGTAACTAGTGGCATCCCTGCATTATCTTTAAAAATAAAGTGCTCGACTCGGTCGTACGTATTTGCACCTTTATGCTGAAAGGTGATTAATCATGCAGAATTGAAGTTCAAGTTAAAATCGTTAAAAACTAAGTTTAAAATCAGGTTTTTATCAAAATAAATTTTGAAGTAAATCCGTCAGACTAATGTGGACTCACTTTTTTGAACTTCTTTAGTAAAATCTGTCTGTCAGTCTAGTAATGTCAGTTTTGATTATAATCTCGAGTCCGAAATTTTTCAAGAAACCAGCCCTATTGGAAGTAAAAATGTAACATGTAGAAAAAATTTCTAGGTATTTCGAATTAAATTATGGTACACACTAAGTATGATGTTGGTAAATACTTTGAGAGATCTGTTCTATATCTCTTAGGCGAAGGAACCTCTAAGCAAGTAAATATATGATTAAAATTTTACACAAGAAATTGAACCATAACTAAAGAACGAGAAATTGAAAATATATTTTTTTTAAACTTTAAAATGTTGAAATTCTCAACAAGAACGATTGTGTGTTCTAAAACCGTACGTACAAGATTCAATTGGACAAAGAATTGTTACTATATAATCCGCCAAAACGCTTACGATATCATCAGTCAGTCAAACTTGGCAAGCCCTGTAGATAGCTAGTCAAATATAAGTTCAATAATGGTGCTACTAAGCAGATAATATTTCGATCCTAATCCGAGAATTAGCTAAAGCAAGGTCATAAAGCTTTGACATAAATACAACACAAATAACGTAATTAAGTGCAGTAAATGAATAAATGCGATATTTTTTTTACCAAATAGCTTATTCAAATAGTAATGGCCATTAAATGATTTAGCTATTTCGTTAAGAAATAACAAGCAGTGCAAGACTGCGAGGGATCTGATTACTTCATGATATTGAATTCATTCACAGTCAGATGACAGTAATGTTTTAGAAAGTAGAAAGATAGATATAAGTTCCTACTGACAAGACACATACACGAACAAAATTTACATATGCACATACATATGTACATATGTATATACTAAGGGGCTAACTGTGTAATGGAGTGGTGATGTCTGAAATAGCGTCTTTAAAGTGGATTTTATCCTCCTCCTCTCAAAGAGGAAAGTTATGTGTTTATAATAAAGGACCTCAGAACACAAAGTTATTTAAACAAGAGAAATAACAATCTTTCATGAAGGCGGGAGTGTTAAAGCAGCTTTCAGGAGTATAGTTATTAAAGAAGGTTTGAAGAAAGTTCAGGCTTATAGAAAAGTGGGCATAATAACCTTGACCCTCAGGCGCATAAAGATGGAAGACATATGTATATCACATCACTGACACAAAACAAATATTTGGCACTATATGTCCGTAGGCAGTTACCAAGAAAAGCTGTAACTAAACTAATGAATTTAATGAATGCTGCTTTTAGAATGAAATATGTTCCCAATCTATGGAAAGCGACTGAAGTAATAATGATTTCTAAGCCCGGAAAGCCACCAAACAAAGCGTTATCATTTCACATGCCAATTTCTTGTAGTAGGTACCACTCATGTCTAAACCGAAAAATTGCTGTTTAAACGACTTAATCACTAAACACATTGAACAAAAAAATTTAATTTCAATCATCAGTTCGGATTTAGAAGACATCATTCAACAACTGATCAAGTTCACAGGATAATTAATGCAGTATTTCTCGATGTAGCCCTTTGACAAAGTCTGGGCTAAATGAAGGACTAAATCACAAACTTAGATGTCTTCTGCCAAAACAATATGCTGCAATCTTAGAATCAGATCTAAGCGGAAGATTTTTTCAGAATAAAACAGGAAGATTCCTACTCAAAATCAATGGACATTAAAGCAGGAGTCACACAAGGTAGCGTTGTGAGCCCCATTCTAAATATTCTATATACTGCTGACTTCCCAGAACTGGAAAATAGCACTTTGGCTACATTTGCTAATGATACTGCAATCCTAGCGGTGGGAACAAACAATGAAGAATCAATGCAGAAACTGCAATCAGCTGTAAACGAAATTTGTGACTGGACAATTACATGGTGAATGAAGCTTAACGAAAGCACTAATAGAAGATTAAATAATACCCCGTTAACTATCAAGCAAGAAGTAGTGCCGTACGCTAACACAGCAAAATATCTCGACATAATTCTGGATGCTAAATTAAGATGGAAAAAACATTTAAAAAAGGAAAACAAAAACGAATTGGAAATAAAATACAGAAAAATGTATTGGGTGATAGAAAAGGATTCGCCACTATCTATCAATCTGTAATAAGCTTTTATTTTATATAAGTAGTCATTGAAGCCAATATGGACATACATATATGTAGTATTCAACTATGAGGCGTACAAAAAAGAGTAACGCATACATCATCCAAAGATTTCAAAGCAAACTGCTAAGGAACATCGTCAATGCACCATGGTATACATATAAGGTATAATGACTTCTACAGGGACTTAACAGTGGAATGTGCCACCGATGAAATTAGGAAAAATGCACGAAGGCACGAATCAAATACTGTTCGAAAAGGCATGCTGTCTAGGCTCCAAGCTCAAATTAAAACTACTTCGTTGTTAGAAACTATAAAATGAAAACTGTAGTCAAGAACACAGCACATCCTGTCGACAAAATGTGTCAATGAGACCTAGGCCAAGAGTATAGGTAAGAATCATTCCTCATTTATTCCATTCTCAACAAAATCGGGGGATAAGTGATTTTAAAGCACAATTTATGATTCGTGCGACAATTTTTCTACCCGTATCGTAGGCTGTTCAAAACACGGAAATATCGTCTGGGACAGTGTTTGATAAATGTTTTGTCAACCCATTCCTTTGAAACTTGACGCGCTCTCCTGATAAGCAGACTATCCACATCAACTGATGCTCACCATATGATACCATCTAACTGTAATTACAAACTCTCAACGGCTGCGGATACGTTGTCGTTCATCATGTAATCACATTCCAGGATGGCTGGGCTGTGACAAGGTTCAGTTCAGAATCTGCACACCCATAACCATTAGACATGACAAGCGCTCATTACTTTTCCATTGCAATTACCATACCCTAAGCTGTGATAGGGAATACGAATCAATGCTAAATGCAACGTTTTGATACGATTACGAATCAATGTCTACATGTGTCACCACGACGTAAGATAATTAATAATTTGTCGACACTCTCACAGTCGCTTTGTGTGACGGGTTCTCTCATTTACTACTCACGCTCTGTTGCCGCAGCCGCCGCGGTGGGCTCCGTTGTCGTCGTCGCCCGCCATATGAAATTAATAACACGCATAAGACTCTCCGTACTAGTATTGAGACTGCCCTTTCGAGACGATCCAGGAAAAGGGGGTGGTGAGGTGCCCATCGATGCAGTGATGCACGCCACACTTTGCATTTGCTCACATGCATATAAATAATAGAAGCTGGTGAAATGCAAGACGAATAAAAAGAAAAATGTTGTTTATAATTACAAAAAAAAAGAAGCAACGGAAAAGCGAGTCAGCAAAGTGCACTAGTGTATACCTGCCATAGCACTCACACACACTTACACGCAGGGGGTTGATGGGAATAAGTAGATAAGTATAATTATTTAACATGGCAATTTAGACTTTTAATACGTGTTTACATCGTCAGTGTGTAGTTGTCGCTTACGTCGTAACTGCAGTGCTGCCGGGGAGGAGGCAGCGGCAAACTAAAATCGAAGAGTGAGCTTTAATTTCGTATCGTATCTACATGTGTTAGATGGACATGGATTGATTTCGTTCGACGAGAAACGAAGCTTACTATTTGGTCTGCTAGTAACACTGCAATGCTGATGTTAAACTTGTTCGCGATTAATTCGTTCAATGATCAAGATGTGGTGATTATAGACCGAACTGAACGGATTTCAATACACTGTGTTACGGAGACTACACCCATTGCCATAATCTAATTACTGATGTATACAGTTTTGTGGTCTAAATAGCCAATTAACGGGGTAAGTTTGTGCGCACAGAAACTATAAATAAGTCATTTGCCATTTCAGTTGTTTGTTAATTAAAATAACTTGGTTGAAGGATAGACAAGTATTGTTCTGATTTTAATGTTACCGTCTTATGGATTTTACTGATTTTAAAAATAACATACCCTTGTGCAATGAACAATTGGCTACCATACTTATCCCCATACATATGTACATATGTATATATTCGTAAAAAGCAGAAACGATTCTTCCCTATTAGCTCGTACACAACCCATAGATTAAGTAATTAAATCTAACACCTGAGTTTCAAACCTTTGGGTTCGTCTTTAAACAAACAAACTCTTTCTTTCCTATCTACTCTATTTTTCCTAACTGACGTTATCAATAGATACTTAGGGTAGTTCAAGGAGTATTTGTTAACTTTTCTGTAATTCAGCAGTAATTTAAATTTGGGACTACGGAATGGGTGAACTAGAGAAAAAACCGAATGCATAACTAAATGTTTTTATTTATTTTTTTTTGATTTCTTCCTATAAATACATAATATTGAACAAATGAAAACAATTAGATGAGTCTGTGGGCACTTTTTTTTAAAAAAAAGTAGAAGGAACTTGTAAGTAGGAATTATAGGTTAAGTTAAATGAAGGAGGATTATACAAATAAACTTACATAAAACAAAAACCATCTTATTGGTCCCATAACAATCCTTAGAAACCTTTAAAAAAAACCCCTTAAACCCGCCCATCAAAATATATAATGTACCTAAGAACCTCAAAAATGTTGTTTCAGTTAAAGAGATCTTAGAAGTAAGCAAGAGTATTTTCTACAGTTTCGACTTTAGAGTTACGAGTTTAGAGTTACGATTCCAATTCAGTTTACTCTAGTTTTACTCTTCAAGATTGTTCTTTCTGGTTAAAGGCATCAGTCTCGTTTTTTTTATTTGACAGAAAGTCTCCAGGACAGCTTTCCTTGTAACGAAGGCTTGATCATATTTCCCCCGCTATGGCACATGTACCATGTTTTTTTTTCCTTTTTGTCACTTAGCTAAGATGGTTTTTAAGTATTTCGAGCACGAAAGACGAAGGACTGATACATTTAAGATCATTTGCTGTTGTGCACTACTCAAGTGACCAGTATATGTTATAAGGGTGTGTTGACTATTTTATGACGAAGAAAATAATCTTCTAAGCTTCATCCTATGGCATTAAAAAAAAACAACGATTTCTCTTTGAACCTTTTAAGTTGTCGAAAAATGGTTCCTTTCCTTGATTTGTTCCTTATTACACTATTATAATACCTCGGAGGATGATGCAGTCGAATCTAGAGCCTGAAATGCCGTCTTACGTCAGACAGACATCTCGAAATTTCATTGATTGTGTCTGGAAGATACTAGATGAATATGGGTTGCTGCAGGATGTGGATATTTTCTAACTATCCTATCCTTAAACCGTTTGTGGAAAATATTGTTTTGGAATTTCGAATTCTTGTCACTTATCCACCGACCTAGGCTACTGTGGACAGCAACCTATAGTCTACATTTAGCTCCCAGGTGAGTTCTGGATAAAAAAGAAAGACATCTAAATATGTACGTAGCGCTGGAGGATACAAAAAGTAGGTGAGTGTTCAGCCGTGAGGTCGTAAAGAGCAATAGTTTGTATTTTTTTCGAGGTAAAGAACATCAGATAAGTTTTGTTTGGATTAACACTGAGCCCATATGAAACAAACAAAATTAATAAGTGCACTCCTAATATTAAATGAAGATGCAAAGGGGTGTAAATTCATACCGCAGTTACTAATCATTGTTTGTGTCCCAAAGTCTTATCTAAAAGTACATACATATGTATGTACTAACTGTGGTTGGATACTATTATATAAATCTTTCAATAAAATTTAGATCGATCTAAAATGTTAGACCCTTCCGATGTTCAAACGCCTTGTAAGGATCTAGGTACAACCTATTACCCCAACTGTTAATCTAAGCTAAAAATGCTTATATTTACATATGTAGCTCAAGACGGATGCAAGAACATCAATAAAAAAAACAAATAAATATACATAACCATACTTACAAGTGGCGAATAGAAAGCTGAACTGTCCACACCAATGCTGGGATAAGGATTCTGATCAGTCGATGGATAAGGTGTCCCATAGACACCAACACCAGCTGTTTGTATCCTCGAGTAGCTAGATAATGCTAAACGCGCAGAATCGTATTGGCACGAACACACCGTTTGTCCTGATACAGGATCTGTCATAATTGGTCGCCCATTCTCACAGCAGGTACCGGTGCCGGGTGCTGCGTTTGATGTTTGCGAAATTCCACCAGGACTTAGGGCACCGGCTGGCACTCCGGTACCTGAACCGCCAGATGGACTCAGTGATGGTGCATTTGCACCTGATATCGGCGATTGGGCACTAGAGGCTGCTGTCGTTGACTGTCCACCACCGCCACCACCTCCACCACCGCCACTGCCGACCAGAAGCTAAAATGAAAGAGAAATAGAAAAAAATAAATAAAATTGAATCACATAAGTACTTAAAGGCAACGCCAGGACGAATGAATTAGTTCATTCTCCTGAGCTCTCTTTATCGTAATCAAATTAAGAAGTTGATTGATTCTGACTGGAATGTCAAAATATTAGCAGTAAAGGTTTCCTATTCTTAAGTCTATTTCCACTTCATTAACTATCAACCGAAAATTCTGCCTGTCACAACAAAGCCAAGGAGGGAGAGAAAGGAACCGGTCACTACAACGGCTCCTGTCACTTTTCCAATGACCAGTGATTCGTTTTGGCTTCGGCAGGTAAAATACAATGCGTCGCTGCAGATACTTTATTTTGGTTCTTTCTGGAGGGAGGCAAATCATGAATAGCGTCGCATCTTATTAATTTCTGTGGATATCAAAAGCAACAAAAGATAAACAAAAATTAACTGAAAGCGAAGACAAATAATGAAGAGTCTACTAAGGTATCGTATCCGATAAAAAAAAGATACAATAAACGAGAAGAAAAAAAAGATAAAAAAAACGTCAAAGGACGGGGTCCTCGATCTTGCTGGGGATTGAGTTTTTGTTTTTTCTTTTTCGTTGCTACGTTTGGTCCTCACAATTTTTTATTATAATTTCTTTTTTATTATCAGATCTGAGCGAATGGCAAGCAAAAGATACACTGTATCTGTTGCTGTTTGCCGGAGTGGATGCTCGCAATGGTCATCAAACACACAGTATCCGTCGCGTTATTACAGCTGGACGGTGTGTTTTGGTTTTATTCACCGTTGTTGTGGTTACTTCTTTTCCCTGCTTCTTTGTTTTTTGTTTATTAGGATTTTTATTTTCCGTATTCATGCATGCGAAGGATCATCATCATCATCATCATCATCATCATCGCCACCGTCATCTTCATTGTGGCGGTGTAACGCCAACGACAAATTTAATGATTGTGTGTCATCATGGTGTTGGTAGAGAGGCACCTGGGCGTGGAAAGAGTTACGTCGTCCAAGGGATCCTCGCTCGCAGCAAATCGATCGAGGACGCGGCGGCGGCCAAATGCAAACACTGCCATGGAAAATCGCATAAAACCCGATATCAAATTACTTAATGATTGTCATTCGCCAATATTTATTCGAATCTTCTTCACATGCTGGACTCAATGGCGATCATGTGGGTTGAACAATCACCAGCATCAGACAGGCAGATGTGGATAGTGAATTTGAGCGAGTATGCATGTACATATGTATATGTGATGACTTTTTTTCTAGGAAGTTTACCAGGTCCAGGTTTATGTCATAATTAGCCGTCGCTATTCGGAAAGGAGATTCTGTAACTTGAATAGTAGTTGTGCCTGGTAATGTCGATCGTTTGGAATTTATTACCCATACGTTGGCGGGGTTTAATTGTCCCCTCTGACCGTGATGACAAAGAGATTTTGAATAAAAAAGAAATAAATTCCACGGCGGCTCATATCTTTAAAGTGGTGTTGACTTTTGTCACCCCAGCACTGATAACGACGAAGGCAACCGATTTCCAATTTTTATCGACCTTCTTATGGGTTCCGCCGTAATTTACTGGAGGACATCGTTAGAACAAAACATTGAGATAAACACAAATTAAAAAAACAACGGATGGTGTACATATACATATACACATGTACATACATACATATGTGTATCGCTGTCGTTTTAGAAGTGGGAATTTTATAGATATTACGGTCCGATTGGATACCGATATAATTAAGCAGATGTCATACATCGGCGTGGTATCTGTGTTGACGATGTAAGTAAGGTACATACTCGCATAAGAGATGCTTTATCTTTATTTGTATTTTTAAGTACAAATTAAAGAGGCAATAACCATAATTTTAATTGCCTCAGTGTCGGTTACTGAGATGTGTTGAATACGTTAGATTTGTTTATTTATTTATTTTTTATTTTTTTTCCCTTTTAGTTAATCCAGTAGACTTTCATGGCACTTACTATGTAAACACCGAGTCGGAGATTAACAGGGTTCGTTAAAGAGCGTTAAAGCGAAACGCGGACTGTTTCATAAAAGTGCGCAAACAACACACACCAACGCGCGAAAGGGGTGCGAATAACATTTTATAGCCTGGTAAACTGTTTTATGGTGATATGGTAATAAAAATTTGAATTCGGTGTGTGTACGTATGTTCTGGAATAATCGATTAATCGACGGTTTTAATAATAGCAATTTCACTTTGTTACCGGAAGTTATGTACATATGTATATTTACGGATAGTGGTGTATGTTGGAGATGTTAAAAAACGAGCAAACAGAATTAATCAAAGATGCACTGTTTTAAGTCGGGTAAACTCTATCAGTTTTGTACTAACATTCCTAGACTGTTAGTTCTCGACATTTCAGTGCAGACTACACACTATCATTCCTAAAATGGCAGTTTTTATAAAATTCTTTTGTGATGCGATACCCAATCCACTCTTACTACATGCCAAATAACGAAACTTACCTGAACATTATCATCCCTTATGCATCAGTTTCCGTCATTCCGACAGTATTTACGAACAATCTTAACTTTCATCATTCTTGGCATCATTTCAATCGTAAGTTATCATTTTGCATATCACCCCAGCAAAACTGTCAGTGCAAAACTGATAGTGTGTAGTGTACCCTACTTTAAGGTGGTTGTGCAGTAGATATGTATAATTTTGTCACCTTAAGTGAATGTGGTTAGAACACTTGTGTGAAAACTAGAACTTTGGGCATGCGCCCAAGAGAGGTAAAACGGATTGCAGAAATCATTAAACGATTGCGCGATGGCCCCTCGAAAATTCAAAATGAATTCTGAATAGACCTCCAGTATTTGGTTTGACATAAGATTCTTGCTCATACAATTATGATGCTACCGGGGCCTATAACACAGAACAACAAGTCAACCAGTACTTCTTTAGCTATACCTGTTCAAAAAGTGAAGATCATTTATGTATATGTTGAAAAATAAAAGAAAAATCCATTCGACTTGTTGAATCATTTCAACTAGTGAGCCTTACGGGATGAGTCGGAGAACCAGCGACAACATTTAGGTACATATTGCGTCGAGTTACAGAAATGGGGGATTTAAGGCCCCAGGTTAACCACGATCGCTAGACCTGCAGTACGATGTTCCTATTTATTTACTTACATAGGTAGCACTACAGTCCGGGGTGGACTTGGGCCTCAAACAGCAATCCTCTCCAGTTAGCGCGGTCTTTGACTAACTGCCTCCAATTGCGCACTCCAAGTTGGTTGAGGTCGTCTTCCAATTGAGCGCGCCACCAAAGGCTAGGTCTTCCTCTATTGCGTTGCCCCTCCGGTTTAAATTCGAAGACTCTTCAAGCAAGAGCTTTGATGTCCATTCCCTCTACATGTCCTAGCCATCTTAGACGACTAATGCATATTTTTTTAACCAGGTCGATGTTGCTGTTCGTAGAGTTCACTGTTAAATTTCCTTCTTCACATCCAGTCAAAAAAAAAATAAAAATTGCGTTGAAATCAACCAAGGATATCTTCATCCACCTTCGTTAACGTCTATACCTCTGCGTCC
Source organism: Xylota sylvarum (assembly GCA_905220385.1). Lineage (NCBI taxonomy): Eukaryota > Metazoa > Arthropoda > Insecta > Diptera > Syrphidae > Xylota > Xylota sylvarum. The sequence goes on from LR999959.1 coordinate 43,181,002, forward strand.
TACAGCAGGAATGGGATGATGAGGGTGTTATATAGAGTCTTCTTAGTGTCTTTGACAAGGACTTATTACTCGATTGGGCGCCGTGGCTCAAGTGGTTAGTGCGTTGGATTACGTAGCGAGAGATTCGAGATCAGCCCGCTGAGTTCTACCAGTCATGTCAATATCGTCAGCGTACGCTAGTAGTTGCACAGACTTTTGAAAGATTGTGCCTCCGGTGCTGGCTTGTCAGTTTCAAACAACTCTTTCAAGTATGAAAACGAAGTCACATGGTAGCGCGTCACCTTGTCTAAATCCTTTGTTAACATCAAAGGTCTCGGTGAGATCGTTATCGACCTTGATGGAGCAGCGAGAATTCCCCATCGTCATTCTGCACAATCTGACGAGTTTGGCAGGGATGCCAGAGATGAAATGGCTCTGTTTAGCTCGTCTCTGTAAATGCTGTCATATGCGACCTTAAAATCGATAAAAAGATGTTGAGTATCGATTTGTACTACTTGGGTTTTCTCCAGGATCTATTGTAGTTGCAATATTTGATCGACAGGATCTTGTATGCAATGTTAAGGAGGCTGATGTCTGTAAAGTTGGCGCAGTTTAGATGGTCTGCTTTTTTGTGGATCGGTTAAACGATGCAGAGGTTCCATTCATCAGATCAAGGCCACAACTAAGGGGGGGGGATCACAGGGGTTTGATACCCCCCGAAATTCTTATCAAGTGCACTTTTTTTAAAACGAGAACAGAGCAATAAGTAGGTAACACGATTTTGTGCCAAGAACTTCTAGTAAAATGCAAATTCAAACAAAAATGAGCCAATTCGGCAACAGTGCAGAAATTTCCCATTTACCTAAATGCAAAAAGATTCAAATCAAATCTAGTAAAGCTAGTTTTAAATACGTTTCGAAAAATTCGAGAAAATGTTAGTTTAGAATTTAAAGTTATTTTTGAGACTACGCAAGGCCTTTTAAGTATTGTGGATGAAACTGAAACCCTGAAAATTCCACGAACAGTATCGAGGCAGCAGCATAGGGTTAATGTAAACGCGTCTGATCCTGAAAACTTTTATAGGATAGTTGTTATGATTCCCCTTTTGGACGACTTCATAACTCAGCTCGAAACGCAGGTTGAGGACCATAAGACCGTTCTATCATCATTATATAAATGTCATGAACAGGCCGAGGCACAGCGTTCAAAGAACGCCATAACAACGTTAGGAGACTGCAGTAAAGATTTTTTTCCCAACATACATCGACCAAATATGAAATGTGAAATTTAAGATTATTTTATTTTCCTTAATCGCTTCCACCCTTAAAAATAAAAAGATATTTTTCAAAAATCATATCCCCCCCCCCCCGAAATATTTGTCTGGCTACGGCCTTGCCTCAGGTATACTTTTCTCCAACCAAATCTTGGAAATGAGTTGGTGTATACTCCATGCACGGATGCACGAATGCACGGATGCACGGAAGTCTTGGTTTTCATCGTCCAGGTTGAATGGTTCGTTCTGGCTGACTACGAAATTTGTGTCTCATACGTCGCCGAAATAATTTTTCCATATCCCCAACACCGACTGTTACTTAATTACAAGGTTTCCTTGTTCATCTCTACAGTCACTGTTCGGGTCTTGTTGCCTTGACACGTGCTTTTTACTTTTTGGTAAAACTTTCCAACATTGATCCTGAAGTATAATATCTCTAATTTGCTCTTTTTTTTTTCTCCGACGAAGCCGAGATTCTTCGTTCTTCTTTCGTTCGTAAAGCTCACGAGCCGCTCTCGTCCTCCTGTGCACCACGGCTTCGTAGGCAAGTTGTTTTCCTGCATGTGCTTGCCGGCAATCTTCATCAAACCAGGAGTTTCGTGGCTGTGGTCGGGTGAAATCCAACACACCAGTTGCGGCGTATCTAATGGCTTCCTGGCAACGATACCACTGGTCTTCCGCACTTGATGTTGGCTCTGCACAGGACTTCGCGAAACGGATAAGCGATCGGCAAAGATTCTGGCGGTTTGTAGCGATTGCAGCCGTTCAACGTTAAATCTCTTCTCAGTATTTTTCCGTCGTTTTGGCGTCTGAGATATCCGTAGACATACCTTGGCTGCTACTAGTTAGTGGTCTATGTTGGCCGCTCGGAATGTTCAGACATCTAGAATACCGGAGGAGTGCCTTACGTCGATCACAACATGATCAATATTCTCTACTTAGTAACACCTAATACAGTACTAAATTATTAAGGATAGGTACATATCGTTGTACCTATCTGGTTGTATGCCAAAATCACGAATGTGCACTTTTCAAATAGTGCTCATTTTCAAAAAATAAAACAACCTAATAGACAACTTTTTTTATAAACTTGTACAAACATAAACAATTAAACTTACAACCTATTAAAATATGTCAACATAATCCACAAAAAATTCTTAGTCGATTTATATTAAGCGTTTATACCTACATACATACATTAGAAATGAATTCTCTTAAAATTACGTTTATGCACATTCGCGGTTTTGGTATCAAGTCGACGATATGTATGTATGTATGTATGTATGTGCGTCATCATATGTTTTACGACTCCCTTAGAGAGCCAAAGGATGGTACCTATTAGAGCTTGATCCGAATATCCCATTGCAACTATGTAGTACATTGTGCATCGGACTACGAAACGAAGTTTGACCACCAGACAAAATCAAAATAGGTATTTATAACTTAGTACATATACATATGTATGTATGTACATATATATATATATGTACATATGTACTGCATACTACATATACATATACTATGTAATATATATAATGTATTGTACAAATCACTCCAAAAGTTTCACTGCAATACCTCCAAAATTAATCAAAACTTCAAGATCGACATTTTTTTCCCGAGACAGATCCAAACTTACACCGAATAAGGAGCAACTCCAAATAATTAAATTTAATTTGGAACAAATTTTTGTTCGCTTCTACCATTGAAACGATTTCGCAATCATCGTCCGTCCTATCATAAACGTAACCAACCAACATTACTTGTACTGCATGTCGACCAAATCTCTAAACAAAATACATGAATCCAATATAGAAAAAAAAACCGTCCGTTTACAAATCCTTCGTCATCGCTATAAATCCGAACAGTCACTTCGCCACACACAAAATTGACTCATTTTCGAGTGAACCCACCTGCATAGCATGGACATTGGGTACCACACGGTGGTTCATGTCCGTGGTTCGGCGTTGGACTCCAATCGACGGACGTATCTTTTCCGCCATTAATCACTCTCAAGCAACGGCCTCCATTGAAACCAATCGGACATTCTACAAAATGGTTAGGTAAACTGTCAAAATCTATAAATACACACGTTTGACGGACGGTGGTGGCAGCGGCGGCGACGGGTTGCTAGTTCGAACTTCGAGCCCCCCCATTGCACCTGGTGTATGACAACAAAACCCCAAAAAGCCAAGCCCACTCTCGTTCGCTCACTCACTCGCGTATATCGTTTACGTCTAGTATCTGCGGGCTTGTCTCTTGCAGAACAACAATGGATAAATGGAAAATTGACAACAATAATGTCAAATAAAAACAGTAATTATTGTCAACTCAAATGTAATCCATATTTGTGTCGTTGTCGTTGTTGTGTTGCTCATTATTGTTCCGGGGCGAACAACGAGAGGGTTTTATCGTCGCTCAAACTGCCGTGTCGGAGTAACGGTGTCGGTGGGGTAGTTAGTATCCGTACATTCGTTTTGTTTGTATTGTTCGGTGTTAATATCATTATAACCATTGTAGTTGCGCATGGAATTGCGGGTTCCATTTCAAATCTGGAATGGTCGTCTCTCTCATCAGCGTTAAGTGCTTTTATGTACTACTCTGTGTGACAAATAGAAAATCCCGCGTACGCTTGTTGTGCATACACACGGAGCTTACATACAAACACATGTATGTATGTACGTAGCTACATACGATGATGCTGCCATTTGCAGTGTGGGCAATGGGCATAGGAGTCGGGATATCCTCGTCGTCGCCGCAGTATGGAAAAGTTTTTGCGGGCCAATTGGATATTGGGGTTACGAGTTGGTGGTGAATGTTTGCACAACAATTGCAGATGTTCATGTTCCAATCGAATCCACCACCATCACCAGAACCACTAGTCACAACTCAAAAGTGATCCGAATGTGCTCAGGCCTTTTCACGGTCGCCGGGCTCCGTGTTATGATTTTTGCCATAATTCGATTAATTAATTTTATTGCGGTGCAAATTGGAAAATAATGCTAATCGCCACCGCCGTGTGCAATGTGCCATGTCGAACAGCACGGAGTATTGAATAATAATGCTATTTATCTTCACGTTCCCGATGTGATGAGTGGGCAATGGATATCCGAAATAGAAATCTTGTTTTGCTCGTTCCGCATATTTGCTCCTTTGACTGGTTGATGAAACGTCGGCATGTCAGCACAAAGACACTTGCCGTCCGACGACCCTGTGCCCGGGTTATTGCAAGAGCTCGTTCATAAATTCGTCAAAAATACGTTTGACAAATTTCTACCGACTTAGACGAGGGCCGTGTATACCTGGCGGAGTGTGTACTCATTTCCCACAAGGAAGTCGTAAATTTCCTTTCACACTGGGCAAAACCAACCAACAGAAGGATGACGGATGGCTGCGAGAGGAGCATCCAATCGTGTAAGGAAAAGATACTTTTCAATTGTTGCGAGAAGATTTTTCGGGCTGTCAATTTTGGTTGGTATTTTGTTGAAATAAGTGAATTTCTATGACCCCATTGCACCATGGGAAAAGATTTAGGAATCCACTCCACAAATGCAAGCTCTGGGTTGTGTTGCAATGTAGCATAGTTAAAACTCTGGAAAACAAAACGTGTAACTACCGCCTGCGAAGAACTGCTGCACGACCAACGTCCACGTCTACGTCACCTCACCACCGTCGACAACAACAACTGCAGAAGATTTTTTTGCCAAAACAATAACGCAAAACAAATAAAAAAAGGCAAGAGGAAAAAAAAAGGACACCACCACGGCAAACGAGGACCGTGAAGTAATCTACTACTTTAAGAGAGAGAGCACACAACAACTGGTAACTGGCAAGTTTGAGTTTTGCATTTCGCGTCCCCGAGTCCATGGCAACCAAAGCGTGTCCTCAAAACCGAACAGTAACAGAAATTTACACAAACTGAACAAAAAGAACAAGAAATGAGCAAGAAAGTGAAGGATTTTCTGATGGTTCCTTGTGGTAGGGTACCCCTAGTCCCGCACGGTTTGGAAGTTTTTGCTCTTATGTTTACTTTTTTGTTTTTGTTAAGTTCGCGAACCTACGTAGGCAATGTTGTAGTAGTCCTTTGCAGGAATAAGAAATTCCTTGCGAGCACTTCGCGACGAGGCGGCATCCTTTTATTGGCAAGCCACATGTCACCGACCGACGAATGATGGTGCGGTGCTATGGAGAGCGACGATCTCATTGTAGTTGACCCTTTTCTTTTGTTAATTACATGCAAATTATTTTTCGCGGTTCTGCAATTAGTTTTATACCCAAATGAGATTAATTAAACATTTTATAAGAAATCATTCGAATGGTTGAAGCTGAAAGCGCTGACGGAAACTCATGTTAATTAGAATTTATTGACTGTGACTTACTCACAGTAGTCTCAGGATCAGGAGACTAGTGCTATTAAAAAGTTTAACTATGCCAGGAATTTTCTGGACATCAAATCCAACACGCACGGTTCCAACCTAAGCAAAGCGATATGATGAGAACAGGGCCAAATTGAAAAAGGCCGATTTAGGGAAGAAGTTTAACATTTTCGCCATGTGAACGTGGCAAGTTACGTTAAGGCTTCCTCAATAAATGAAAAGATTATACAACCACACTGTAGTGCACTAAATAAGTTTTTGATTTGCGGTTGAGATATTAGACTGTGAAAATGGTATTTCGGTACTGGATTCTAATCTGGTTCACCGACGACGGATCGAAGACCCTACACGAAGGTATCGATACTTATGCAAACGTGTCTCATTGTATTTCAGGATGATGTCCATTCTATTGAAATCTGCAATAGGTTAAACCTTCGAAAAGTTGTTAAGGGCGCTAAAATACATATCTTCTCTGATAGTCAGACAACGTTTAAAGCACTATCATCCAACACAGTGGAGTTAATGTCAGCTATAATCTCTCGCTAGGCATAACAAGGTAAGACTTGGTTGGATCCCCGGTCACGAATCTGTAGATAAACTAGCTAGGACTGTCTCAGAATCTGCGTTGATAGGAACAAAATCTTACTGTTGTGTCAACTGGGCTGCCACCACAGCGCTGATTAATGACAGGGAGCACAAACTTCGTCTAGCCCACTAGGAAATTGCTCACAATCCAAAACGAATAATCAAGACTTATTCCTACAAAGAAATCCGTAACGTAGATTAGTAAAACATCAGAAAGCTGGTGAGCTGAAGAATTGGGAGCGGAGTTGATAGAATTCACTACTAAGGACGTAATAACCTTCAATAGCTAAGAAGCCTCTTATTATGGAAACAAGTTAGCTACCGGTTTATGATAACCAAATCTAGGACAAAAATTAAGGAAGCAATCATTTAATGTGACAAGACAATTTCTGCAGCTAGTTAGGTAATTGCTGCCGGATATAGACATAGTGATAAGCACCAAAGGACAATACCAACCGATAAGGCATGCGACTAGCACGTTTCAATAAATCCGCATACGAGGAAAAAGTATGTTATAGAGTTTTTTAAGGTTTCGCGACTAACTGGCAAAAAAGTTCTAATCAAAGTGATGACATACATAGCGAACACTTAACGGTTTTTGTCAAATTTTGAAATGTCCAAAATGGACTCTGAGTTAAGTATGGAGTGCAATTCATTCTACTGAATATTGAAATGTTCTCCGATAAGAGGAGGAATTCAAAGTTTTGCAGGCTTCGCTAGTTAGAACTAGAGGAAGATCATCCTCATACGGATCAAGGGATACCTGCATAATGAACAAGTTTGGTAACTTTTCGAGTTCTCTTACATAGACAATTTCAAAACTTTAAGATGAATTCAAAATACAAAGCAGTGCGTTCTACAGGGGTTTATATTCTCTATTCCTTCATTTGTGGTGGTTACTAACGACCATTCTGTCGCTGCGAAGTGGTGGAATTCTGAGAAATCTTACAACCTACCATTTGAGGTAGGTATTTCAAGATTTGAACTTCCATCAAATGATTACTGTTTTGGTAAGAAAACCATACTTTTCTTGACTTGAATAACTATTCTACGAATGTATCATGTATACACACTTCTGGTCAATAGATGACGGTATTGAACGGGGTGTCGAATATCCTAAAAAAGAAACCCCTGCAAACAATTCTAGTTAGAGGACCCTTAGTTATGATTAAAAAATCTTGCCTATGTCAACTTATACACAGAAGCGCTAGACAAAACTTGATATATGTATGTAATTATGTACACAGTAAATGGATGGAATGAATGGAAACAAGAAAGGAAACAATATAGTAAACAAAGTAAATGGCAGGGTCATACGATCGGGCACCTTTATGTAATACATTTACAAACTTCTTAGGATTTAAATTCAAGTCTTGTTCTTCTAACAAGAAGTTTAGTAAACATTTTATCAGTTTCTAGTAATCATATTAAAAATATTTTCGAAACTTATCAATGCATACATTATATAGGGACAGATCGCCCTGTTGGTTTCTTTTTGAATCATACGTTATTTTGACAGTGACAGCTTTTATGCACTCAAAAAATTGACAGAAACTCAGTATTATATTTTCGCGGTATGAAATGGATCGATTTATGCTGGGAAATATTGCAAACTTATTATACTTCCAAAGTGGATGCTGTGTGCCGAAACAGTGCGAATTTTCAAAATAAATTTCGGTCGCACCAACTACAGATTGTGTACGCAAGTTTGTGATAAAATTTCATGATACTGGTTTGCTGATTGATAACCGAACATATTCCCGTGTTCGTCCTGTCACCTGTGCGCTCAATGGAGAATATTGCAGCTGTTGTCGAAAGTTGGAGGTCGGCATTATTGGCCCATTTTTTTTTCCAAAACGACAATGGAAGAAACGTTACTGTCAATGGACAGCGATACCGAGGTATGATAGCCGATTTAGTATGGCCAGAAATTGAGGATTTGGGCTTGGGCGAGCTTTGGGTCCACGACAATCGATTTATTGTACACTAAGTTCAATAATCGCGTAATTAATCGTTTTGGTGATGCTGCTTGGCCGACTGCCAATGATATTTGTCGCCGCTGAACTTTTTTTTTGTAAGGTGCCATTAAAGATCGATGTTATGTGAACAATCCAGGGACGATTCAGGCACTCAAAAATAATTTTGGTCAAGCTTTCGTGAAATAGGGGCCGAAATCGAAAATGTATTGAAAAATTGGGTTGACAGGATGGCCTACTGCCAATCCAGCCGAGGTCATTTGAATGAAATATTATTCCAAGATTAATCGGAAAGTTTACTCTTTTAAATAAAGTAACAATCGTTGAAAAAGATTGAACAGTGTGTTTTTTTATAGCATTCTTAAAATACCAACCAACAGATGGTCCACCCTATGCATTACAAAAGGAATAATACACTTTCTAAGAGGAAATGCTACAATTATATGTAATTGAACTTATTGACTATTTGAAATTTACAGATATTTCTTTAAAAATAATTGTCGACTTTTGTTAGTTTCTAATTGAAGAAGAGAATACGCAAACTGAAACGAATCAGAAGAGTTACATCACATTGCCATCAATCATACTATTGAGGTAGGAACATCAAAAATGAATCAAGCAGTAGCCGTAGAACTTACATATTCTTTTCAATATTAATGACACTTAGCAGCTGCCGATACCTTGCAAAGTCTACCTTTGTTCTGCTTCGAGTGCAAAATTATGACAAATATTCGATTCAGCAGTACCATTAGCAGTGTATTCATTCAGTACCATGTACCGATATGTGTGACCCAGAAATATTAACAAGTGAGCTGAAAAAAGTACCTGCCATTGAAAATTTTAGAAGAAAAAAATTACATGAAAAAAAATTAAATAACGATCTGAGGAGGTCATTGATCGGCATCGACTAAAGTAATTAAAGAAACGTATTCTAATCGACTTAAGTGACTCCATATGACATGTAGAGAATGAAAATATGTACGTACTCAAGCCCCGAATAGTATTAAATTAGATCCGAAGGAACAAAAACTATAAAAAGAAGTATTCGTTTTAGGTCAAACAAGTGGACTTGTCAACCAGTTCTTTGTAGGAAACTAACTTGATTGAAAGGGTTGGTGGTTGTTTCATGTCAGTGAGAAATACTCCTTTTAAAATGTCCATTGTACATACATACATACATATATGGGTATTCCGGACCTCAGTTAACTGTGAATCAAGGAAGCAATGTCTTAACATTGTATATTTTTTTAAATATTAAAAACTACAGATCTGAATAATGTTCAAATAAATTGCGCTAAATTTATTTTAGTTACCAATAAAATCCTAATTTGTTCCAAACTACCTACTTGCTTCTAATTTATTATGTTTTTTCGATAAAATTTGATTATTTTTATAACTATGCATTTTTATAGTGAAAATTAGCGTTCGACTATACAAAAAACAAAAACATAGGATATATATATAAACAAACATAAATATGTATATATGTGGGCGCCGTGGCTCAAGTGGTTAGTGCGTTGGACTACGGAGCAGGGGGTTTCAGGTTCAATCCCCAGACAACACCTAAAATTTCTTTCACGGACCCACCTCTCGCGAGCGTCTGACAAACATCCGAGAGTAAAACTGTCATGAAAAAGCTTCTCAAAATTGCCGTTCGGATCCGGCATTAAACAGTAGGCCCCTTCCATTCATGTGAAGAATATAACACGCACAACACGAATGGTTGTGAAAAGCTAGGCCCTGGGTCCCATGGACCTGTTGCGCCAATAATTTGTATTTGTATTTGTAAACATAAATATGTACATACATCCAGCTTAATAATCACATAGGAACAAAGGAATCTCTGATGTGTGATCGCAATGTAGATCAATATTTTATGCAAATCATTTACCTATAATTAAATTTGTTGGATAGTTTTAATATCATTAGACTTCGAATTCGTTGAGCTGGATTGAATGTTTTGTTATGGAGATTTATGAATTTGTCCTTGAAAGTAGTCTGGTAGCAATTTATCCAATTATGCAAACTTAGGAATGCAAAGTAGATGCACGTATGTAATGTCAATAAAAATATTATGGATTGATTATGGCTACAAATGCTGATTTCTGAGAAGCTCCAAGATGAAAACAAATCCATTATAGGGGTATCAAGCTCGGCGTTTTTTTAAGATGAAAGGGCTAGTAGAATAATTTCCAATTTACCAGAGTTGTCTTTGATAGTACGAACTTAAGTCAATGCAAAAAAAATAACTACTTTATCACGATTTCCCTCGACCTTAATCGTCAAAACCTACATAAGCTTCAAATTTCAGTAAAACATCCATTATTACCCTAACTTTCTATGACTAGCCCTAAGGACAACTGAAAGAAGATTTTAGAAACCTTCGGAACATATACAGGTCCTTTGCCAAGGATTAAACAACCCGACACGCTTCTGATGCTTTCTAAGGAAAACTTACAGAACCTAACCGTCTTTCCTACCACTACCAGTCACCATTCAGTCACAGTGCTCTGTCAACTTTGTTTGAAAGACCAACAAACTGCCGAAGCATACGTAGACTCATCGATAGAGAATACGACCCTGGCAAATGTATTCGAAATTTGGAAGTTGTCATTTGGTACTTCTATAGAAAACGCCGCTGTAAGGAATGGGAAAGTAATGCCAACTCTTTTTCGAAAATTTGTCATTTTGTATTTCGAAAGTGTTTGTCAAAGTCATCTGCTTTTACGGATATTAATTCGAAAGATTTTTAGATACCAGATGTATGTACACACGTATGTATGCTCGTAAGAACAATTTTAAGGTAAAATGAAAGTAGTTTATAATTGAAAATAAATAGTGTACTATATTTAATTAGGAATCTAATGCCTAGTACCCTGCTAGGTAAAATTAGGTAATGGAATATTTTACGGAATATTAAAAAAATGTAAATATAGTTGAGTTAAAGGTAGAATACAGAAAAATATACGAACAGACCAACATTCTCTTTCCAGGAGAAAAAAATGTTGGCTGAACTTGTGAAGGAAAATGACATTTACTAACATCAGCCATTGTTTGTCTCATCTATACCTTGTGTTAAAAATTTATCTGCGTTGTGGAGAAAAATTGAGACTTCGGTAACTAAATTTTAGCGCACTCAGGATATTAGGCTTAAAGGATTTTGTCACTGCTACTGCGGTTTATCTTCCGGAATCTGAGGTATAAAAGGGCTTTCTTCGATAGACGAAAGTATTTTACACGACTATATTTGATCAAAATATTTGAAATTTTCGATCAAACAACAATTCAAATGTCTTTCACTTCTCATAACTCAGTTTCATAATGTGGTAATTATTCCTTAGCCTCCTCCGTTCGATGATTTCCACTGATCTTCCTCGTCCTTAAATCATACAGCAACGCTGTTCATTACTTTTCTCTGTGAGTTTTTAAACAATTAATAATATGTACATATGTATTTTCAAAAACAGCATACACACAAACTTTAACAAAATCTCCTATGACAATCTAACTTTCGGAAATGTCTGGTGTCAACTTGGAAGCACTTGCACTCAATCCGAAAACTATACAAAATATCAATCGAATTACATACGTTATCGAATGTCAATCTGAATCCAAAAGCAATACAAAATAAGGCCCCTGAGTTTCGAAACTGTTCTGCAATGAACATTTTTAGGTTCCCCTAGGACCGTAACTAGTTCGCATTGTAAAAAGAGACCTAGATGAACAACACAAACGATGTTTCCTCTAACTTAATCCAATTCAAGAACGGATGATAAAAGCTATAATAACCTGGTGAATATATTTTCATTTCTTTTTCACGGCCCCATATTTTGCGAACGCCTGACAAACATCTGAGAGTATGACTATCATAAAAGAGCTTCTTAAACAAGAATTGACATTCGGACACGATATTAAATAGTAGGTATCTTCAATTCATGTACGTAGACGAATAAGACGAATGATTGTAAGAAGCTAGCCCTCTAGCTTTTGCTTCGTGGTAGGTTAGGTTACGCGAGTGGTGTCCTTGTTGACAATAGAAGTTTCAAACTAAATGTGTATGAATCTCAGGAGATTGTTCAGCTCAATGTTTCTTTGATTGTCCAGTTTCGCAAGAAAGTAGCTCCCAAGAGTGTCTTTCCTTTGGTAGCTAGTGCTGGACAATCCCATAGCAAGTGCCGAATGGATTCTATTTTCCCTTGGTCCCTGCAGTTCCTACAGCAATCTGTGTGGGGTAGTCCTAGCCATGCTGCCATGATTGCCTGTCACCAATAGCTGTTCTTATATCCCTGCGACTGAGTTTCATAAAATCTGCAGAACTTTTTTTTTCATAGACTGTTCATAACGATTTGGCTATAGCACATGTAGATATTAGATACCATTTCCTGTTAGCTTCCTCGTTGGGTTCAGTATCTATTTCCTTGTTCAAAGTACTAAGTTAGCCTCAGGAAGGAATGCGAGGAGCGTAAATATGACCTTACTAAGTACATTCTCTTTTGGTAACATAGTTCATTCTGCCATTTTTGCTTCACTTGAATTGAAATATACATAGGTATGTACCTACTATCACTTTTGATATCACTCTTCTGTTCGTCAATTTAGAATTCACTTTTTAAGATACTTTCTGGACAGACTCAAATACTTCGGTGAAATCCTACCAAACAACCCAATTCATAAACGATCTTACAGAATCCTGTACGCCATTTTGAAACTATGTACATGTTAACTTGGTCCAATTTGATATTATTCAATAATTAGGAGAGAAACAAATCCAAAACAAGAAATATTGTAACAACAGACCACAACCAAAGAAGGCTCCGCGTCCAAGTGTAATTACGAACGATAATCTTTGGTCATTATATTAATTACAATCATTTTGCTACTTCGGTTATTATGATAATACGCTTGTACAAGCCCACTATCGTGGAACAACGCCACCGTCACTGCCACCATCATCCGGGTAATTATTTCATATATACCTACATACGTACCTACATAAATACGAAACGAACAAAAAGAGAACGACTCCTAATGGGACTCCAGCGCAAAAGAAGTCTAGCCGATGCTGCTTCTATGCTCGTAGTCGTCCCTTAATATGGCCCCGGGCAGTGAATATAGGTACGCAGCGCAAAAATTAGCAAACAAATTTAAATACGTCTGCCTAATTATGAACGCGCAGCCAACCAACCAACAACAACACACAGTCCTTTTGAGGGCCATCACGTCCCGGTAACACGCTTAGAATCGATCGATGCTGGCCAAAAATTATGCTAATTACCGGTTGTGAGGCTTTTCCAAAAAATCATAATCACGAGTGAAAATCGGCAGAAAATCGCTGCTACCCTTCCGCGCTGTTGCAACTGGTCATTATGCAGGAGCGCAGCAGCAAGGTATTTTGTTGTCTTCGTCTACTGTGCAGATACAAAAATCTCCAAAAAAAATTATCATAATTATGATTTCTCGGGAGAGTCCGTGGCGTAATATTTTGCGCTCGCCCGAAGGAATGAACGCTCCTGCTGCATCCTAATGAATTGCAAAGCGATAAAATCCACTCTCGGATGCGAGTGTATCTGAAGCCATAAAATCCGAGTCATCGGAATAATAATGTGACGACGACAAATAAATATTTGCCCGCAAACTCTTGTGTCATCTGTGCTGTCTGGGAAGCTACCGCTACCGGGTTCTCCGAAGAGATTACCACCACTTGTCCACACTGTATCCGACGACAACGGTGGCGGCGGCGGCGAGTCCTCCTCCCTGCTGTTGTTATCTGCCAAATTGGAGTTGTAAATGTTTATGCGCCCCGATATCACGGGATGTAATGTTACGAACATGACTACAAGGAGCTGAGTGCGGTGTTGGCAACAGTTGTTGTGGAGCGCGGAGCAGGACAAAGGAGGGAATGAATGGAATCATTAAAAAACTGGATTGCGTGCTGATAATAACGGGCATTTTCAAGTATTATTATGGCGCACAAAAAGCTAAAACGTTCTTCCGCTGTGCTTTGCAACTGAAGAACGAGAATCTCACCCCACTCCCACCAGGCACCGACACCTGCGGTAGCCGAGTAGCAGTAGTGAATGGAGGATGTTCCTGGAATCACCAGCCGCCGAATCACAAGTGGCCGTCGTCGTGGGCAGGTTGGCCAGCAAGTTAATTCATAGTATTTAGGGATGATTAGATACGAGGTGTTAAGAAGTACTTTTTCATTGGCGTTGAGCTGATTTTACGGAATGGGCTATCAAGCTGAATTGCTGGGCGTAAAGGAGCCTCATAATCGTCAAATGAATTGCTCCTCTGGGGAAAGGGGTTATATTCGTATTGTCGGCGCCAGCGGTTGTTATGGGAATTCTTTACGAGAGATCTGCGCTATTGATATTTGTTCTCGACACAAAGAGATCGAAACAAGTGCATTGCAGGAGGAAACTTGAAGAATGTGTCTTGTCCTTGATAGTTTTACGTCTTCATCATAAAATAATCCTTGTTTTATTGAAAGAGAAAAAAGGGGTAAGCGATTGCTTACAAACGTTGTCAGTTACAAACAGAATGTGGTAGTAGGTATTGAATCGCTGCAATCCGTAGTGTAAAAATATGAATTTCAACTCGCTGCTGTTTCCCGCACTTAGTTTGGTCATCAACCACTGAGTTCAAAATAAAGCCAAATAGTTCTACTTACTTTAGTCTGCAAATACTACACAAACAAGCTCTGTTTTTATGTTACATGTGGAAATGTAGAAAAATTGATTTTTCAAGGCGATCCCAACCGAATCAGATTATGTTGGGTACCTGGATACTGTGAGATAGACGGTAACGATAGTACCGACGTTGTGCCCAAAAAAGTTGCAGACCTCCCACCAAATGATATTACTGAAGGCATAAGATCACCACTGACTGCGGCCAAGATAATTATTTTCGATGAAATCATCAATATGGCCGACCTAAGATAGTCAAACTTTAAAGGCTATAGGGTTTCAAAGGTCTTGTGGCCTGAGTAAGATCAGAAAAACTGGAGAATTAAAAAAAAACTTAGCGATAGGAATACTCTTTGGTCACTGCCTTCTGAGGAAGCTCGCAATGAGGTTAGGTTTAACGAACATGCAGCTATTGTGATGACGTACATGTCACAGACGATATTACTAACAATCAATTGATGGGAGAAAAATAAAGTATCTCGGAAGACCTTTTTTTCAGGAATTTAGAGGAGGTTGGTTCCTGGAACAAAATTGAGGGCATATTTACTTTCACTTTCAAGCCCAATATTAAACTATCTCAAATATATGTATGTGCAACCCTATCCCCATGCATATGAATACTCGTATGTATGCATGTATGTACATATAAAAAGTGGTGCGCCATCTGTTGGTTTGTTTCTCAATTATATGTTATTTTGACACAACGAACCGTCGTTCGATTTCAAAAAATTAACGGAAACATATATCCACGGTATGAAATGAATCAATTTACGCTTGAAGAGTGTTCTGCAAATATAGGAAACTTATTTCCAAAGTACGTACTATGTTGCCAAAACACTGCGAATTTTGAAAATAAATTTCGGTCGAAATATTGCACCAACCGCGGCTACTCTACACAAGTTTCTGAAGAAAGGTTGTGAGTTTAACATGATAATTGACAACACAAGTTATCCTCGTGTTCGGAAAATTACTTAGACAATCCCTGGTTTTGCGAACTGAGTTCATGCTCGTGGAACGGCGAGTTGAAGCCATTGAACTTTTTGCAGGGTTGAGGACCGATATTACGCTAATAATAATTTACAAACAATTTAAGCACAGGCCCTGAACGATCGAAAATATACTTGGAAATCCAAATGACTGCCTTGGCTGGCTTCGCAGTAGGCCATCCTGTCAACCCAATTTTTCAATACATTTTCGATCGTTTCGTTTCCAACATTTTTTTTGAGTGTCTGAACTGTCTCTGGATTGTTCGCATAGCATCGATCTTTAATAGCATTTCTCAAAAAAAAAAAAAACAGCGCCATTGTCAGGGCAAACACGGGAATATGTTCGGTTATCAATCAGCAAACCAGTCTCACGAACTTTCATCACAAACTTGCGTGCACCAGCTGCTGGTGGTGCATTATATAGACCAAAATTTATTTATTAACTTTGGAAGTAACTTTACAACGTGCGTCGTTCAAGCGTAAATCGATCCATTTTGTACCGGAAAAATATAATATACTCAGTTTCTGACAATTTTTTGAGCGCATAAGAGCTGTCAGTGTTAAAATAACATATGATTCAAAAAGAAACCAACAGATGGCCCATCCTGTGAAGTTCGTGATCAGCATCCATAGTGAAGACATTTTAGCCATATCCGTGCGTCAGTCCGTTCGTATATCACTACTTTTGAGACCTTAAATTTTGAGCTTGTATGAAATTGAGAGTGTATGAAATTCCATTTCTGGGCTTGTGAGGAGGAGAAGCTTCCCATTAACAATAGAAATGGTGAACGAGTACAGCCTAGCTCCAACCAAGTTGAACGTAATTTTGGGTAGTTTAACACTTTCTTTTTGTTTGGAAAACGTACTAGTAAGTTTGCGCACTCCTATATGCTTCTTGTTGGTGAATAAAAGAGCATTGTTATATTTCTGTTAACTATCGAGTTATTAACTTAATGAGCTACTTAGCTACGTCCTTAGGTCGAAAGCTCATCTATTGTCAAAATGCGTCAGTAAACGATTGTCAATCTACAGAAAGGATTATATATTTGTGACCTTGAATCGATGGCAAAATATCTGGTAAAAGGAGGGCTTTTACTTTGGATCTACATACTTATGGTAGTTGGTACTTCGGATAGCTTGTTCGAGTTTTGACCGCCTCACATTGGCGATACTGATTGGAGATGAGTATGCAACTGTCTGGGTATTCCACTGAGAATTGTTTAGAACTATGACTATCGATACCGACTAGACCATTTGTGATTCTACAAACGATCTAGCTATTGCTTTTAATTGCAGCTTTCTCAGCTTGAAATGTTAATCCGGCTACCTCTATCTCGTTTCGCAGTTTAATTAGATTCAGTTAACTGCAATTTTAACATTGCGCTAAGCTTGTTTTGTTATCATTAACAAGGACAATAGCATTCTTAAGTTGGGAATGATTTGTTCGATACCTAAACAATAAACACTTACTTGTAACATCTTTACTAAACATAGCAATCCCTTACTCTATCATGGACTCGTTAATTTGTCCGTTTTTACAAGTTCTACGACAATTTTCCCACATAGATTTAATTATAACACAATCGAATACAAAGAACTATCTGCGAATATGAATGATGTACCAGCATACGATCTTCGTGAAATTTCATCTGAATGATTGCAGAGACTCACATGAATGCATCGGAAACGCATCCATGACCGCGTACAAAACAAGAAAACGCTGCAAAAAAAAAAGAAAAAATTGACAAACATAAGAAAAACCAAGCTGTACACAGGAATGCATGAAATGTCATCGCGAATTCCCATCATGCATCGTGATTCCAATAATTTCCATCAGCGCAATTCATCTGCGAACTTGTCAAAAGTTTTGATGGAAGCGATGCCAATCTACGCCGATCGTTGGGTACTTGACTGGCTATACCGCGTTCTTGCTGCCCTCGCGCCCAGCTCTCAATGACAATTATGCGCGAGACTCGGAAATTGTGAGCATATCAGCGCAGTTTTTGCGGCTCTCTGAAGGGATAACACACACAACGCGCACTACACTGATCTTGCAGATCCCTTTCCCATATATGACAGATTCTTGTCCCGATTTTTTTATTTTGTCGATCTCCGCCTAAGGTAGACCCTCTTTCTGATTGCTTACTCGTTTGGGTTAACTTGGGACAAAAGAGAAAAAAACCGACTGGAACTGGTCACTTTGAGGCCAATTCCAATTCCGCATAGGAAATTTGTTTCACTCGGAACGGTTATGGGAGTGCGATAAGATAAGCCGTATAAGGTCTGTGGCAGCGTACGCGACTTGCTTAGTAAGTGGGCCGGCCTGCGAGTGCGCCTTTAATTAATTAATAATTCATAATAAGTACATGCAGTTCAGTCCGGACGGGATAACATGGTACTCATCCTAGTTCCTAGCTAAATCCAGATCGCCTATCCTAGCGCACTGGACAGAAAAACTGAAAGACTGATGAAACATCAAGTAAGGGTTATCTTGATGGAGAGATATATCGCACAATCGATGGACCTGCCAGCCAATCTCCAGCCGGGCGCAACACTGACTGGCCACGTATCCAGCATGACATTCCGAATACCGATTCGATCCCCAGATGATGACGATCATCGTCATCACAATGATGATTGCACATGGAGCGCCGGCAGTGTTGGGCTGATCCAATCTGACTGTGCATCCCCTCTTTTGTGTGCTTTCGCTGTGTTTTTGTTTGTTTTTTTTTTTTTTATCTCAACCGCAGAAGCAGTTCAACGCTGCTTCTATGTTTGGACTGGAGCTGTCAGTTTACGGTTATGAATTTTATGATTTATGTTCGGGTAAATGGATTTTATTGTTCCTTGGTTTGGGTTTTTTTTTGTTGCATCCCCCTCGTGCGACAGACACACCAAAGCCAATCAGTCAGATACGCAGGATTCACTCGGGAATCGATCGATGTTTTGACATTCGGGTGACTCTTTTTGTCACGTTAGATTTTTTTTCCGGTCCTTGATGAGTAATTTATGCTAAAAATTCATAAATCAATAAGGAATCTGCGCCCAGAAGAGGATCGACAGGATCTTCGGTTAGCATGGCGAATGTGAGATCGGTTTTTGTTGCGTGTGAATTTTCGACGATTCGGTCAGTGCTGCTCGCAGCGGCTCTCTGACACTTTTTAATATTTATAGATTCGAAATGAATCGAAATGAATTTATTATCCGCTAATGAGGTTTTTATTGTTATTGGCCACGGGGAGAGACAGCATTCCCGTGATGGGTATCGCCGTATGTTGGTTGTTCTTTGTTCGGGCTTTTTGTAAACATCAGCAGCAACTGGGACTGGAGTGGCTTGCACAAAGATGCTGTGCGGTTAATTTATGGGAGTTATAAGGTTGTTTTGCAAACTATTAAACTTAAAGTGAATCTAATCAGATGACATGCATAGATAAAGCTGCGCAATTTCAGGTACACCCCCATGGGAAATATTTTTGGTGAATATCTCTAAGGCGCAACGATTGATCACGTTTTGTGGTTGTGAGTCAGCTGCTTAGATCGTCAGATTGGCTGTGTGCTGGCTTGGCTTGGTTTAGTTTTTTGGCAAAAAATTGATTCTCTCTGATAAGTTGTTTGAAATTCGAATTAAGTCTACAAAAGAGGATGAAGTCAAAAGGTGCTGTCAGAAAATAACGGGGGTAAAGTGATGTTGGAAATATGCAGATGAAGCGGACAAGCTGGGTAGGTACATGATCTTCATTAAAAATTTTAGACTTGTTTGCATTGATTCAACTTTGTACGTTACGTTATGTAAATTCACTGACACATTCTGGATGCACGAGCAGAATGTTAAACATTTATGTATGTGTATGTACATATGTAACTTGATGGTGATCGTCTTCAACCGATACTTCCGTGATCCTCTTCAATGCCATAAAAGAGTACTAAGTCAGCAAAGCTGGTAAAAATTGACATATTTCCAACTTCACCTCACTATATCATAGCTACATAAGCTCACGATCACACTAAGTTGCTATCAAGAATCAAGTGAAGATCACAACCAAAGATCCTAGACTTGTCGAAAGACTTGAAAGACAGCTATTTGTTGTATTACTTTATGTAGTTTATACAACAGTTAGATCATTTTTTGTATTTGTAGATCGTTTATGTGGTTTGATAGAATAATCAGCTGATTGGTATCTAGGTAGTGAATAGGTATGAGGAATTCTGAGACCATATCGTATACATGTCAAAAAAAAAAACTATTAGCGAACATCAGACATGTAGGTACATACATATATAGTATGTAATCTTCAATATTGATTAATTTCAAATAAATTAACATTTCAATCCAACACTACGAATGTATGTAAGTAGCTTGGTAGAAACATTTGGTTCGAGAATCGGCTACTCAAAATGGTTCCGGTCGTTTAGAAATCCGCCGTTTCGTTTATCCTGACTGACACTGCGACCTAATTTGTATTCAGAATAAAGTTTACTTAATAGATTATGACTTTCCTTTTGAAGGGATTAGGTGTTGAGTGCAAAGATGTCAGTATGAACTCTCAAATTTGATCTGTCAACAAATGTATACTGTTACATTTTGTCTCATATGTAGTAAGAGCGTCAACCATCTTTAATTTCATATTTATATAAATGGTCAAATGATGAACCATTTTAATCATAATTCATAGCATCTCATTAAAAAAAGGTGTCGACAAAGTCTTCAGATAACCCTGGTTGTGTATTCTATTACGTTTTTCTTATGTTCTTCCCATCTGTCGTCGAAGTATCCATAGTTTCAGGTAAGCTTAGTCGCCCTTACTTTGACCAATTATTATCAATTAATTAATTATCGAGTACATACATACATATATGTAAAGCTTATTATAGGACCGAACTCCAAACTTGAGAACAGTGATCAAGTCGCATTTTAAGAAAGGAGGATTTACGCTCATATAAAGTATATCTTTGCTTCAAATAGGCATGTGGTACGATTTAAATTTGGTGTCAAAACTTAAAATGAAATAAATAAATAACGTTGAACTCCTTGAATTAATAGACATCCGTCATTCAGGTTCGAAAGCTTTTGATTGGATTAGAGATTATGCAGTACTGCAAATATTTTATGAAAGCAATTGTCTATTTATGGATGACTTCGAATTAGCCAAGCAAGTGAGTTACAAATGTGTGAACATGTGTAATTCTGTGTTTTACAATTTCACATTAGTTCTTCATCAATAAATTGTAAATTTAAAAAGAGAGCGCAAGTTTATTTACATTGGACGATACAACTGCTATTTTTGGATATAGACTGGGGGCTCTAATTGCATTTTAAAGACAGAATCTATCTAGGGTCGTACTTAATTGCACAGTACCTTTAAAAAGATACTTCGTTCTCAGTCTACAGACAAGAAAACAGCGAAATTGCAATGCATGGTTGTTTCGAATGGATTTAATGAAAAGTCAGTGCCAGATTGGTGCAAAATAATACTTTCCGAATGAACTCGGTTAGTGCTAAAATAAAATGAGCTACCAAACGGAAGCTAATTTTTAATGTATAAATTATGATAATACATACATATGTAAATATGTATGTAGATTCTTAAGGAATTAATTCGTATCCAATATTTTAATGATTGCAGCTTAATTATGCATAATCTACATAACTGAGTGAATATCTAGACACCTTTAAGGTCAATAGATATTCTTGCAGAAACAGTTAAAAGCTATTGGTTGTAAGCAAAGGTCGAGTGTCACAGTTTGAGAAAAGACTGATGTCTGCAATCTATTCTATAACCGTTTTGTTAGTTTCGCATACTTTAAAGAATGCAAAAGAAATGTTTGATTGTCGTATACATTGACTTAAGTCGTACTGCGTAAATGTATGTTTATATTTAACTTAAAATGCTCCTCTACACACTCCCTGACATACACAAATTCGTTTCTCCAACTTTCACCCAAATGTATAGAAAGTAAGTGCATTATATTACCCGTCGGTCCAACCGTCATAACTTAAGATACTTCTAACACCGAATAATCCTCTGTGTGAGGCTTGATTATTTGTTTCTACAAATTATTGGTTTATATACCTAGGCGAGTTTTAATAATGCATAGTTCAAGCCTTACTGGTAAGTTGTAATTTCAAACTGATAAGATCTATATCACGTATATTTCGTTGAACAATTATCATAATTAAATCGTTAATTTTCTGTATTCTTTCATCAATTAGGGTTATCCATAGTAGATAAGATAACACAGGCAGTGAGTGATAATTATCACTCTGTTATACGTGGAATTGGAACTGGGAACATGTAAACGAAGATATTAGCAACACGGTAGAAATAACTATATTATTTTTTTTTAATAGAGTATGAATTGTTAAAACTTTTCTAGAATGGAATTTGTGAGTAATTAAATATAGAATGTTCAGACAAGTGAGAATTTATAGTGATACTCCAGATTTTGTTTAATCAAACAGCAAGTAAATAGTTATTTAATTATTATTAGTTTATCTGAAAACAAAAATGTCCACTTGTGGTTGAAGTATGTACATTATATTTAAAACAATGAAATAGATTGTAGACTTGGACTTAATTTAATTTCGTCAAGTCATGGATTGACAAGAGCTCTTAGTGGTATGGTGAAAATCTCTTAGCAATTAAAATTTCTGTGAAAATATATTTTACTCTTTTGATAGAGAAAAGTACCGACATACTTACAAGTATTTATAATTAAAGTAGTCATAGTAGGGATAGAAACAGATTGCTAGTTATCGATGGAAAGATGCAGTTGCGATGATTCTAGTATAGAAGAGGTTGTAGAATTAACCAAATTTTTCCAAATCTAAGACAACACTACACACTACTAGTATACAGGTACATATCTGCTCTTCTACACTAAGTGTGATATAGAAACAGGACAGGGTTAGGGGGGGTGTTTTAGCCACGTAAACATGCAGGGGTATGGAGTCTGGCATAACTCGTAGCACGAACTATGAAGCATCCATAAAGTATTTCACCCCTCTAGCGCATAAAAAAAAAACACTAAGTTCCCTTGTTCATTGGAGATATGAATGACCATTTCCTAATTCTGACATACTCATCCTCACATTATGTCCATTTGTATTACCTTTGGTTGCTTGTTACTTGATATTTATCTAGCTTTGTAATCTTGATAAACTGTACTTTAGGTTCAAAGAATCCCTTTGCTTGCGAACGTCTGACAAACGTCCAAGAGTATAACCACTATGAAAAAAATTGCAAAAAAAAATATTGCCCTTCGAATATGGTATAAAACTGTGCATCCCTTCCATAAATGCGAAGAACATAACACCAATTGCTAACAGAAGCAAGGCCTTTGATCCTATATGGCCGCATTAAGCCAAATATTATTTTGGGTAGCATGACACTTCTTTTGTTAAAAATTTCATTTGCTCTGCTTATTTCCCATACTACGACATGGTAGATAGAGAAACATTATATCTCTAAATAAAATTCCAGAGTGGGTTCTTCAAGTCAATATAAACAATTGGTTTCACACATTTACACATTTACATTAAAAGCTATGTTTTTCGACGAGGTATGACCAACATTTACGTACTAAACAGAGGAAAACTTGTCAATGTCATCAGTGCTGCCAGAAGTTTTTACTGGAACGGTAGCCGTGTTTCCTTGTAATTGGATATCAAGTTTAGTCGAGTCTCTTCAGAAACGTATATTTACTTATTACTGCCTTAGTCACGGTTTAACATTTAAAAAAAATAGTGTTTTAAATCTAAACGCAAAAATGTTTTTAAAAATAAATATTAAAAACTCCTAGGGTTGCCATGTACAAAAAAACTACGTACAAGATGTTTTCTTTATTGCATAAGCGATTGTCAAAAACATTTGGCAAAACAATCAGATTAAGAAGTAAACCAATATATGTTAGAAACGATTCAAACTTCATATGAAAGTACATAATTGAAATCAAGTAAACAATGCACAAAGCCCAGGTTCCAGAAACCAATCGCGTTATGCGGGCTATATTCCAGTACTGTTGGTTATGACAATCATATTTTCGGATGTTTTTCAGATCTCAGACGTTCACAAAATCTTAAACCATACAAATAACTTGCTGATGATTCCTTAGAATCGTATCTTAATCATTTAATTGGTAGTTCAACGCACTAATCCATAGCACCTATACTACATATAAAAAGAATTGTTGTTTTCATGTTTTCATTATTAAGACACATGGCTTATGGCAAACAGCAAACAAAACATCTTAAATTAAATATTCGTAAAGGTAATATTTTTTAAGACCAATGGAATATAGAGTTAAAAAACAAAATAACAAAAAAATTAACTTATTTCGATCATGTGGTAGCCACGGCTGTTGGAAATGGAATCTGTCCGTCCATTTTGGGTGAATTTTTCAATAAGTCGATGGTCATTCTGTTAAAACCACATCACGTTCGGATTAATGTCTTCTGCATTTCAAAAGATATATTCATTGATCTCCATTAACTGTAATGCGAGCTCCGGGCTCTTTTTTGAAGAAATAATGTCCATTGATGCCACAAGTATCAAAACCGCACCAAACGGTGTTTTTTTTTTCTACATGTAGTGGGATCTCAAGGGTCTCTTCTGGATAGGTCTCATCTCAGCCTACTCGTATATGCAACAATTTTGCGATAAAACAACACGTCAGCTTTAGTTCCATCATCAGCTGGATCATATTTGAGTGTAGGCCACGATCGTTGTGTAAAATTTTACCCGTAATGGAACTGACAACGAGTCGATAATTTTGGACAAGTTTGTACTTTTGTTTACATTGGCGACATTCTCTTCAGTACACACATTACTTTGACGTATCAATGCATGTATGCATGTGGTAGAAAATCTATTAACAATTCTCCGGACGGCTTACTCAGATATAAAAATCAAGAAGTATTCTACATGTTCCGTGAATTAGCGACCGGTTTTCAATGTAAATTTTGATAATCTGGCAGATTTGTTCAAGCGTGAGTCTATGGTAATTAGACTACTTATACGGAATATATGTAAATGTCAAAAAAGAATCCTACAAACATATTTTTTTCTAAAATCTTAGCGATTTTGTACATATCCATAAAACATGTACCTACATACATATGCAACCTGACATGATAAGTGTTATAACTCCCAAAAAGACAATTTTCATGTTTTCATTGATTCTTATGGATTTTTAACAGTCTTTTCTATGGAACACTGACATAGCTTCCAATTTTTATTATTTAGCTGCTATTCAGTCAACAACAGTTTTACAGTTTAGAAAAAATGCACAACCTTTGAGAGAATAATTATTAAAATGATATTATTTCGAAATTTGCTTTTGGAAGGACACTTGTATCTCAGAGTGATATGTATTGATCACGGTTTTTTTTTTAAAGAAACAAACATAGTTCATTGATGATGACAGTTACTAAATAATGAAATAGCAACACTGTTCGACATGAGAAACTTTTACATACATACATATGTACGTTCGACTTTAAAGGAGATTAGAATAGTATAGCGGATGTGATCATAACCTTCTTTCATTGCATTATATAAGAACAGAGTAGATAAAGTGCAAAACTTGTAAACTTGATGGTCACTTTTAAAGTTCATAAATCACCAGATGGAATGGTAGTAACATATTGGGCACAATATATGCAATGTTTACATTTATCAGAGAATAAATACGCAAAAAGAAATTAATTAAAAACAGAATTACATTACATTGCCATATTAGGTAGGTATATCTTCAGAATAAATTTATTTAATACACAAAAGAAAATTTTACCAAAGCCACAAACCGTTTACATTTTGGTATCTACTCTTTTGCTAAAATCTTTTAGATGAAATAAGAAAATTGGTATTATAAAATTAATCCGAGTATATACCTATATATGTAATAAGGTAAATACATCCATGATCATAGTCTTTTTGCCTATATCACGAGTGGATTTCGATGCGCTTTTCTTCGTGATGAAAATTACTAGTTGAGTAAGGACTAGTAAGCTCATATGTAAATGTGCCTCAGTAGACCATAAAATATACTCACTGTATACAATCGAAAAAAAAAATGCAAAATAAGAAACTTAAACAAAAAAACTTGTTGACCCTGGTGACAAATGGCGGGTCTGCTATTAATAACTACATTTGTATGTTAACATGTATTCTGAACTTTAAAGTTGTACTGTCAGAATAATTACCGATATTAATTGTCAACATCACTTTGAATGATGATTCGGGAAGTTAGTAAAAAGTGCAAGTAGGTACATACGTATTAAGAGAATAATAAACTTACTGCAACTTTGACAAAAGCTAGAAGCCAAAAGGCAGAAGTGCAATAAATCATTCTTGGAATAATTCAGTTCAGAACCTTTTATTATAGTGGTAGTAAAGAAAATCTTCTGATTTTAAACTTTATGATTCATATACCTAACTTTGTTCAGAAATTTGTAATAGTTACAACGTATTAGTAGCAAAAATCAATGCCATTCCTCAAAAGCAGTAGATACATATCATTAATCTATTTTTGTCAGTACTTACATATGTATTTTAATTTTCCCAACGAATTGGTAAAACAAGAAAATTCTAACTATGATCTTTAATCAAATGATTGCAGAGTGCAAAATATTGAAACTAAGTGGGTACCATTTTTCAACAATTTTTTGTAAATACTTTACGAGTATCTAAGTATGTACATACATATGTCAGATAGAGCAAGAAACAATTGAATCAAAATCCATGTAATGTTTGTTGAGTTAGTAATCCAATGAATAGTTATGTATAAACACAGCAAGATAACCTAAGGAACCAAATTTGATAGAAATAAATCTGGGTTGTTTTTGGTTAGCCCCGTCTGTTAAATGTCTGATAATTTTAGTAACCTCATGCCATTCCATGTCCATCAGAAATGCAAAAAATACAGAATGGAATGTGTTTCTTTTGACATGAAAATTTCGAAACCAAAAATGTGTGTGAATGATGCTTTACAAACATCAACAAACATATCAACTATTTGCTTACATTCTTGTTCTTTCAATTCAAAATTATGGATAAGTTCTGATTTACCCATCAAATCTGCGAGAACGGTTGACAATATGACAAACTGACAGTTACTAATGCACTCCAGGCATCCATTGTATGTAGCATTCAGTAGCAAATTTGGATATTCATACGTAATTGTCTTAATACAATAACGTGTTGCTGAATGGAAGTTTTCATCGTTGATTTATGGTAACTATGTAGTGAAAACAATCTGCATAATCAAAATATGTTAATAATAAAGTGTCAAATTATGAATCGTTGTTTATCAATTTAAAAGATGACTCATCCCATTCCTGAAGTTTGAATGTTTCAATAGGCTTTATTTAGTCGCGAAAATGAAAAAAAATGAAATAAACAAAAATATTTAAAAGCAGTCTTGACTAGAAGAGAGAAGTCTTAGTGCACAGTGTAGCAGAAAAGTATTGATCTTCATTAATTGAGCATGAACTACTAAAAGTTTAAAGACTTCACCTGGCTTGCCTTTTTCTTTTCCATACCTGTCTTGAAAGTGATCTTAAATAAAAGTTGGCAGAACCAAATTCCAGCAATTAGGGATTTATTATTAGGAAGCTGCCGAGTTGTTATATACATACATATACAGAGTGGGCCATCTGTGGGTTTCTATTTGTATCAAATGTTATTTTGCCACTGACAGCTATTATACGCTCAAAAAAATTGACAGAAACTCTTGCTATATTTTCGCGGTATGAAATGGATCAATTTACCTATACATATGCAAGGTACAAAAAACAACAAAATATGAGCTCGAGTTTGTTATTTTATGTTAAAAGTGTATCTGTGGATGGATCCACATCATATTTACATATGCACTCGTATACAGTTTTACACTAAGAAAGTTTTGTAGACATAGCGTCACTGCTAAAAATTTAATTACATGACACTAAGGACTGAAAAATCCCAATAGGTATGAAGATGTTTAAAAAACAATGGATTATTAATTATATTTTTTTATATACATGCATATGTATACATGAATACGTATTATGATCTTGTCAAAGGTACCGAGATTTTAAGGATTGCGCAGTCATTTATAAGAATTCAGACGTAAAACACTGAAAAACAATGAAAAATGTGTATAAATATTGATTAAATCGACATAAGGTATGAAGATATAATGGTTCCAAAT
This sequence comes from Xylota sylvarum, assembly GCA_905220385.1. NCBI lineage: Eukaryota > Metazoa > Arthropoda > Insecta > Diptera > Syrphidae > Xylota > Xylota sylvarum. Next base: position 43,209,052 of record LR999959.1, read on the forward strand.
GATAGTTACTAGTTCTCAGTAAAAAATTTCCCCAAAAAATTGATAAATAATAGATTGCATTTGCATGTTGTTTTAGGTGTAAGCACGTTTTTCTACTATTTTGGGGAAAAATAATAGACTGCTGGCTTACAATCTGCAAAAACCGAGTCTAACTATAAATCTGGCCATAGAAGGAGTAAAACCGAATTTACCTACTTTAATTAAGTACCTATCTTGTCGAAGTCGTAAACGTCATTTATGGAGAAGAATGTATAGTGGTTTAGACTGACAACTCACTTGTGGCAAAAACTGACCCGGTTTTTGCAAATTGTAAGCCAGCAGTCTGACGGCGGACATATGAAAAACATTTTTTAATGTTGCAACAAGCTAAGTTTGGCACTGACAATTTAATTTGTATGTTCGGTATTGATTCATAGAATATGGACCGATTAGCCTGGACTTTAATCCGATCACTTGGGATAAGCAAAACGAAATGTTCGAGACGGGAACTCCGCGTCTAAAAATATTGAGGAGCTTTAGATTGCCTAAAGGAAATTTTAAATTATATACTTCAAGAACTTGTTGTCAAATTAATTAAGTCTTTGAACAGATTGCTTTCAAATGAATTAGCTAGAAGACAGTATACCTTAAGCAGGGCCATAATAAATCATAATAAAGCAGCACCATGGTTGAGAATTATTAGGTACTTACCGACTAATGTAACGTAAAACGTGGGAATCTCGTCAAATCATTTTGACATACTACTACCGACCTATTATAAACAATTTTATCAAACACAGTTCTAAGGTTCTAGAGCATAGAAAGTAACGGCGCCAAATTGCAGAGAAACGCAGGACAGGTTACTATGCAGGTATAGGTACACACTTCCTTGACATCAAGATCTTAAAAATGTTCATACTGCTAATGGGGATAGATGTCGACTCATCATCATTTGTAAACAATTGTATTTCAAGGACAAAGATTGAACTGACACAGACTGACAATGTCACAGGTAGGTAATATATTTTATTAATTTAATTCGACGCCAAACATTTACACGCTTAAATATGTAGAACAATAAAAAACAAAGAATATCATCACCAAACGGAATGTGATAAAACTTTACCTGACTTGCCGACGGATATCCATATCCGAACTGCGCATATGCTGCCATTTCTGTATGTGTAGGTGTATGTAAAAAAAATGCTATTTACACTAGCTTTATAATCTAATAACTAAGCTCCTTTGAATCTCCTTGTGCTATCCTTGGGTGTTATAAACAAACAAATATTATTCTTCTCATTAGGTTCGCTGTCACTGGACCTGGACCACCATTGACAAAGGATTCACAACACTTTGCTTGCAGCAGAGTCACTACACTGCTCCACCGCTCTGCGAACACCGCATACGGCGTTCGTCGCGTCTTCTGCGTCCTCAGTCGTCGAATTTTAATAGTACACCATTGCAACACTTATAATCCTTGTCAATGTCGTTACACTTTAAAATCACAAATGGTATTGGATTAACAATTATTCGATTTCTTTTGTCACACTTTTAGAACAATTCTTGGAGTGAAATTCATTCACGAGACACTGCCGTAAGATTTGTTTATTTTGATAGGTGCATATCATCCGGTGGGAAATAAGGAAACTTTTTAACGACCGCGCCAAGGATACACTACATCCACAAGTGATGCGTTAAGAGAAAGAGAGCACGTTTTTCGAACAAGGAAGAGAATATTTCCCAAACGACGAACAGGGAAGTAAAGAAAAAAAAAATCGTAAAAAAGATACTCTGCACGAAGATTGTATCTACTCAAAAGCTGTGTCACATCCTCACGGTGTAGTCCTTGCAGTGGCTGCTCGTCGTTGCGTCGATGATGATGACGGTTTTCTAGGAGGACAATTGGAACTCACACTCAAAACAAAACACACACAAAAAAAAGAAAAACAAATGAAACAGTATAGTATCCTTCGCGCAATGTGAAGCAGACGGGGTATAAACAAGCATAGAACATTGCGGCAAGTCGGGTACGAAAAGCCAACGAGCTTAGATTCTGCGTGTCACACGATGCGCACGTATTCGCGTTCAAGCACTAACTGGTTCGGCCGACTCTGTCAGTGGATGCAACCCAAAACTGTTACACTCGAGTGTATCTACGGCCAGAGCAGGTTTTCCATGGGATGTGGCCTCGCACACAGTTACATTTCTGCTCCTATTGGCAGCAGGTTAGGTTAGGAATGAGATACTCGTATCTTTTGTATTGCAGATAGTCCCGCCCAGTGTAGACGAGTAGTACCACCACCACTAGCGGCGGTACCACCACTATGGCGAGCAGTTGTTGTTATTCCGGTTTCGCAGCCGGTCGACGAACACGCACAACTGGTCGTGTATCTTTTTTTAGCCATGATGTATCGAATTCTCTTTCTCGCCATACAGGGTTGTTCAATAGATGTCGCTGTTGGTTGGAGAGGGCACATGCGCAGTGCGATGATTGGTTAATGTCAGAGACGGTTTGTTGTGTTTGTTCTGCGTAGTGAGCTGCTTCGGGGATGACGTGAGGCGAATGTTGGCAATGGCATGCAACAGCTGACTGATGGGTTGGCTCACCGCAGAGGGTGTGGCAAGCGATTACGGCTATAGTCTGGAGGGATGCCACGCCCTCCTAAATGAGTGACAATCATATGCGGCTTCAGTGGGGAAATTTTAAAAATGGCTCAGGCATTACTCCACCTACGGCTTCAGCTGCTCAGTTGAGAGAAGGAAATATTTCTCTTAGAGGATGTGGCACCACACCGACACCGCACAGCAGATACAGTCACAGGGGAAGAGATTCGCATTTGACGACTGTGAAATACCTTTAGATCCTTTGACTAGTGTCGATGGAGCAAGTTGTCCTTGCGAGATGTTTGCATCAGGAGCTTCCTTCGAATTGCTTATGAAAGCTCGAGGTTCTACGCATACACGAGAAGCCAACAGGACAAGGCAGCGTGTCCTTACGGCTGACAATTGACAAATCCTTGCAATATCCCCTATTTGACGGGGACTTAGGTTTACAGGACAGTCATTGAGAGCGCCAACAGCCGGGTGGCTTGCTTCCTGGTCACCGATAGAAAGAGTTGAGTGGCGGTGTGCGGGCATGCAAAGGATATACCTACGGTGATGGTGTACGATGGCAGAGTTAGTGTTCCACAAAAGGGATAACAAACAGGAACATGGGCCATTCATAAGGATATACGAGTGGGTATGTTCGCTGGGAGAAATTGAAATGCAGGGCGAACATCGTGTAGTCCTTTTGTGATTGAGAGTGGCTGCCTCTGTGTGTGTGCGTTAAAGGGTTGCTTGATGGGTGGTTGGTGGGTTGAAGTTGGATTACTTTGACTGCTCGCGTTGTGTTAGCTGATGGCGGTGACGATATGCTTCTTATTGGATCTGTGTGTAGTACTTGTATCGAGAAGTAGTTGTAGAGTCCTTTTTTTGTATTTTTGTATTTTTTTTTTTTTCTTTATTGCATTTTGTCCCGTTGTCGTGCAATTTGGCTCCGGTTTGTTGTCGTAGTCCTGAGATAGGCGTACCGCATAGGCAGTGCGGCCATCTACCTAACCTAAATACCCATCAGTGTTCTTGTTGTGTAGTCCTTTGACTACTATTCACTTCAAAATGGGTGAAGGTTTGATGTTGGTCTTTGTTTGTGTGTGAGTGCTTTACGTTATAAGGATATTTTTTTTTTTTTCCTTTTTGCTATTTTCCTCCTCCACTCTGTTGGAATAGGAGTTCTATTTTTGTTTGTTTTGTGTTTTTGCCCTTTTTTCGTTTTCTCAAAAATTTTATTAAGGATGTTCTTTGAGTAATATTGGGATGTTGTATTGCGGTTATCCGCTTGTGTAAATGGATATTGTCAGGTTTGTCCTTTTTTTTCTATAAACGAGTTTGGTTATTATTGTTTTTGTTTCTCCCCCGCCATTTGTTTGATTTTTTTTATTGCTTGTCTTTGTTTTTTTTTTTTGGTTTTTGAACTGCTCCAAAGGAATGCTAATGAGATTAGAGATGGTCGGACATGATTTTTTTACCGGCGAACATGAAGAATTAATAATAAGAAGAAGGAGTGTTAGAGATACGGTTTTTCTTTTGCTATTTATAGGTAGGACCATTTTGTGGTATGAATATAAAATTAATGTTGCATAAGACATCGGAAGGTGTGCAAATGGGCACTAATTAGGTAAGAATCTTCGCGAGACTGGTTTTTCTTGGCGGCTGAAGTGGATTGGATTAAAAAAAAATTAATTAATGCGCAAATTTATGGCGCTACTGACTGAGGGTTTATAATATACCTATCTACATATGTTATGCATTGTAAATTTTGTTTTAAATATAAGTTAGTGAAATTAATTACTGGTTAGATGTAAAGATTAATGCCTACAGCCAATAAAAGTTATAACATATTCTGCTATTCTGTAGCCGATAAAAGTTACCATCTTATAAAAAAAATATATTAAATTCAACCCTGTTTTAAGTGCATTCACAATAAGGAAATGTGCATATGTTAAGTTTTCATAATTTTAGTACCTATTTAGGTAGGTATACATATGTATGTATGTACATATGTAGGTACTTACATCTTTTGTTTCAGAAGATATTACATAGGGATTTAAATTTGAAGTCCAGTCGTTACGCAGCTTTAATTTAAATAGCTACGGATGAGGAACGACTGCTAGAAAGTGGTAGTGTACAAAACCAACAGTTTATTTGATGATCGGGTATAGGAAATCAAATGGAGTGCAACCTGTGAGTAAAATTTCTGTTCTTACAGTGAAGACCAGCATTATTTTATTGGATGTCTATTCACTCTCAACGTAGCAGAACCTTTATTGATCAGTCTAGTTGCCGACCCTTGTGATCTGCTCAAAAAAGGTGGTTCATGGATTCGTTACAATTTGTCAGTGCTGACAACAGAATTGTCGAAGTGAAGTCTTTTAAAATTATAACGGCACGAACCCGACGCGTGGTGGCAATATCTGATTCCTGAAAAGAGTTTGAACATGTAGGAAAACCTTTTTAATTCCTCGCTAAACTCAACAAAAAAGTGGATGCCATGGCGGAATGGTCGGTGCGTTGAACTACTGAGCGAGGGATTCGAGGATCGATTCCCCCACAACACCAAAAGTCCTTTCACTTCCTCACCTCTCACGAGCGTCTGACAAACATCCGAGAGTATAACTGTCATGCAAAGCTTCTCCATTCGCTTAAAGAATATAACACGCACAACACGCATGATTATGAGAAGCTAGGCCATAGATTCTACACGGACCTGTCGCACCAAATATTTGCATTTTTGTAAAAAAAAAGTTGATTTGATTGGACGTTACATTTCAAATTCGAACACTACTATGCTGCTGTCAAAGATACACAGCTGATGTTTAATATCTGTAAATACTATTCATTGGGATTTGTAATTATGGAGTGGTATGTGATAGAACAACGCATTTTAATTGTAAAACCCCATCTCTGAAATGGGGAAAATCGAACCAACATAACCGTCCATTTCGTTTCATGGTTAAGAATTTAATGGAAAAAAATGATCGAACCGGGTTAGTGTTGGGCGTGGAAAGGTCAACTTCATAACAGTCCGTCAACTTCCATCAATCTTAGGTATCGGAACAATTCTACAGCTCCACGTAGCGCATTCTAAAAAAAATATCCACATCTGCATGTCGACAAGGTCCAATTTATTCAAGAGATCCTGTTAGCAAATTATGAGCAGCGTTACATTTCCGTACACATCGAATTTGAGAACCACAAAATTGATTGCGATTTTCGAACAAAATCATAATCAGCGAAGAGGCTGAGTTTAGCCGTGAAGCCCATTTGACCGATACCATTTTCCATATCGAATTTGAATCTCTCACCATTATATTAAAATAAAAATAGTAGCCGTTTATCAAAGACCAATGTGGGTGGCTTATTTATTTCAAATTTAAATTGTAGCCTCTAATTGAGTCATCCTTTATGTACGTATGCATGTACATATGTAAGTATGTACATACATACGTCCTTACAAACATCGCGCTCATATAGTCATACCTCTTAGTTGTCAGCCATTTCTGAAACAACTGCGATTTATATCAACGCAACGTTTCTCCATGACAATTACAGAGAATACCGAGAATTTAACTTTTAGTTATCAAAGTACAAAAATTTTATCAGAGACAGAGGCCCAATCGTCTCCTGATTTTGGAATATCGAGGGAATGCAAATGCGGATGTCCACAAAAATCGGACCAATCTTCGACGTACCTACCTACTCTTCAGAAAAAACTTCAGAATGACCAACGGAAAGTGAATTTAATTGGATGACAAGTGCATATGTACATATGTACATAGCAAATTTTTGAATTGTTTTTTTTTTTTTTTAATTTTTTGTGACATAAAATATAATATTTGATATACCGGAACTATGTAATTTAGCTCTTGTGCTTTGCGGTATGTTATGTTATTTTCTGGTTCAACGGTGTCGTCTACGGCACAATATATTTTCAACCAAATTTTCAACAAATGTCATCCACGATTCTGGTTCTGTTTAAATGAAGTTTTGATGTTTGTGCTAATTCCAAAGACTCAACCGTAATCTGAACGAAAAGGTTTTCTCTTTTTGTATCAGCTGTTAAATTTCCGTACGGAATATCCCATTTGATGGGAACTTTCCGTAAGCCCACAGAAGTTAACGAAAACTTAACGAAACCGAACATAATCCCATTATGGTTGTGCTATACTGTTTCCATGTATCTATCTAATTAATTTCATTAAGCTGGCGTAAGATCACCGAAGTATTTTATGGTTGACCCTTAAGTTGGAGATTTGCCTTGAGTTCAGAAGTTGTTTGTGATTTTACTCGGCAATCGTTGTAGGTTTTATGCGAGATAAACAGCTTGCTGGTAGAACGATAAGTAGGTAATCAAGGCCAGTACCGATAAGTTTAGGCTGCAAGAATTTATCATAATATATTAACAAATGCCCTTTACGATTTATTGCATTGCAAGTACAGCTTAAAATTAATGCCTGCGGTAAAACTGCCCTACAAGGATTCGTTCTCCACAAAATACGGCAACTTTGGTTGTTCACATTCAACACTTTGCTGCAATCAGCAAAATATATATTTTTTTTTTATGATAAATAATAATTACTATTTCCGGATTCTCAGCAGTACTTTTATTTACTGTGGTACACGCCCATAAGTTCCTTGTTTCATAACAAATCCAGTTTTTGTCAAAATTTTGTCAAACTTACACAAACTTTACTAAACGTATCCGAATAATGTTTACCATCTAGATACATAACTTTCAGTTTACTATTTCCAGCTACATACATATATAACTGCTGTACCGAAAATTAACCGACGACAGTAACATCTATTCGCTCGGCGGACTCTATTTAAAAGATTCATTTATAAAAATAAGAGAACTACACGGTTAATATACATATGTATGTATGTAGGTAAGTACTTACTTGAAAAAGCCTGACAGTTAATTTGGTATACTTTCTCTTAAGTGATTCATAAGAGTCACAGCTGGGAAACGATGCATATGATTTCCTGTTTGTCATGAGTTTCTAAGTTTTAATGAAAACTACAGTTCTGTGATTCCTCTGATCACGATGTGCGAGCTAAAGAATGAGATAAGGGATCTAAAAGACAAACAAGCTCCAAGTTTTGACTTGACCACTGCGGAAGTTCTGAAGCAGCTACCAAACAAAGTGCTATTTAAACTCTAACGGTTGTCAACTAAAACAATTAGCCTTGAGTATGAGCCAAACGTTTGGACAGTAGCTGACGTGATTATTATCATAAATCACAATATCTCTACTTCTCTTGACTTTAAAGTTGTTTGAACGATTGATTTTTAAACGTCTCAAACTAAACGTAGAATCAAGAAATCTAATCCGAAGTCACCAGATTGGATTTCGAAACATGTACTCCACAATAGAACAAGTCACAGAATAACAACTGAAATCGAAAGAGCATTAGAAGAAAAAAAAATTGTGATCTGTAATCTCCTTACAGGCTTTTGACAGAGTATGGCATAAAGGTATGCTTAATAAATTAAAAGTGTAGATGCCAGAACGTGGCTCAAGTGGTTAGTGCGTTGGACTACGGAGCGAGAAGTTCCAGGTTCAATCCCCAGACAACACCTGAACAATATCTTTCACGTCCCTACCTCTCGCGAGCGTCTGACAAACATCCGAGGGTAAAACTGTCATGAAAAAGTTTCTCAAAAGAAAAACTGCCCTTCGGAGTTCTAGCAGTGAAAGACACAACGCTAGATTCGACACATAAACTACAAGCTGCTCCAGATCGAATAATCAGGTGGACCCAAAGATGGCGAATAAAACTTAATTCGAGCAAATCTGTACATATTGACTTCACAAATACAGCGAATTATTTAGGTATGACCCTAGATGCCACTCTTCGTTGGAAGAAGCTAATTATAATCAAAATAATATAACTAGACATTAAATGGGTAAAAATGGAATGGTTTTTAGGCAATCAATGAAGAACAAAAATCTTTTATATAAGCAGGTCCTGAAACCAGTGTGGAACTATGGGGCTCATTTCTGGGGATGTGGCAGCCAAACCAATGTTCCAGTTGTCCAACGATTTCAGAATAAAGTCCTTAGAAATAATGTGAATGTTCCATGGTACATCAGAAACAGCTACCACCATCGGGTTCTAAGGATACCTTCTTTACTTGTTTCCCCTACTAATTTTGAAAAGCAAACTGCTCGTTAGTTATATAACTAGTCGCAGTATTAACAAAATTTTGCCAATTTTGACTGCCAGCCGATAGGTTTAACCGTCCCTCTCCTCAAAACGCCGTAGCAGGTTCGAGATACTGTATGTCGAGCAGGATCAAGAACAACTGAATGCAGTTCTATTACTACGAGAAATTACGAGTGTTACAACAGTAGAAAAGACCAATGCATTATATATTGTACAAGGCGCCTTTCGCCTTTAGAAACGTAAAAATAATAGGGGTAAGGTCAAGTCTATAAACTTAAAACAGGCGATACACCATAGAGAGAAGTACCTACTACCTTTGGTTACCTATAAATCAAATCTTCACAAAAACAGGAAGAACGGAAGTAAGACCTGTCACCAGGTCCAGCGATGAGTGCTACAAAATGCACAGAACAGTTAAAGCACTGTCCAGGCAACCATAACACTGACTACATGATCACAAACCCAGATTTCAGTTGTAAATTTTCGGTCCGCATCCCTAAGAGTGAATAAAGGGGATTTAACATGGACATTTCAATTTTTCAATTTCCTAGATCTCTATTTACAAGTAGGAGCGGAAATGGAACACTGCTAAACATATTTGGAAATTCTATCTAGGTATAAATTGCTACATACATATTTTGAAAATTATAAAAAAGAAGAGATATTACCGTAGGGAGAATATCGGGATCTACGTTGACAATATTACGACACTGGTATATAAAACTAAGGTTTCTAACATTCAAATCATTTCGATACTAGACTATATGTAGTGACTTCATCGGCCATGAAAGAGCGGGTGAATTGAACAAGATGGAATCTAGTAGAATGGCAAAACCATGAGATGCAAGGGACAACGTACTAATTATTATTTATGTACATATGTATGTATCTATATGTAAAGAAAAATCTGACCATAGCAAAAAAGAGATAGAAATTACAAATCCTAACTAGATTGATTATTCATACTCATCCAGAATAAAGGAACATTCTGGACGAATGACTACGTCAAAGCTATAGCTGCCTGCTGTGACATTCTGTCTGAGTAGTTGGTCCTTAACAGGAAATACATTCTTTCATTAACTTTAAAACCCATTCTTTAAGACACATTTCAATTATGTCAATATCGTCGATAAAATGTGCTCGCTTTTAATAAATTGCATGAAAGCAATATTCTTGATTCATGAGAGTTCCCAATATTCTCTTATTTCGTATTGTTGATTCTTTATTTCACTTTTTAACAAATCATTTAATTCTCATCCAATGATTACAAATAAAGAATTTCGAAATTAAACAAAATTTCTTGCTTTTATGAGTATACGGTAGGCTGATGGATGTTTTTTGATCTGTAAACAACCTTAGTTCAACTAACATCGGAAGAGATGTTGTCGTAAGTCACAGTTCTTGTACAGTCAGTAATTATTGTGTTTATTCTGTGGATGTCGTTGTTCAGTGGACTACTACGACTACTGAGCTCGTTGTTCGAGTCCCAAACAACTCCAAAAGTTTTTTCACGGGCTCACCTCTCGCGAACATCTGACAAACATCCGAGAGTAAAATTATTATAAGAACGCTTCTCAGAACAAAAATTGCACTTCGGATACGGCATTAAACAGTAGACTCCTTTCATTTGTGTGAGGAATATAACACGCACAGAGCGAATGGTTGTGAGAAGCTAGACCCTAGGTCCAATAGACCTGTCGTGCCAAATATTAACTGAGAAACTGCCGAGCTTATAACTACATATAACGATGAACTTTTAAATTTTGCTTTTCTAATACCTGGCAGGAACAAAGTCCTTGAGCAATATTGTAGAAAAAACAAAAACATATTAGTAGTGGTACAAACTTGTCCGTGTGAAGGCGGAAATAGAAAATATTTGAAGCTATTTACTTATAGACACTAGGTCGTGCAAAACATCGAGATTTTAGCCCCAATAACTCTGATTAAAAATCACTCTACACTGCAGCGAATCTCAAATGGTGTTACGCGGAAGTACTGGTTGTGGTACGATTTCGAACCGTAATTCACATGAGTGGTACACGAAAAAAATAGTTTGAGAACCATTGCTCTACAGAAATAAGAAATATGATAATTTTTCCAAGAAAAGGAAGAGCAACAGCAGAACAGAAGTATCCTTTAATAAGGAATATTAACTTGAAAATAAAACATTCATCAAAGAGTGGAGAAAGTGGATGATTCAACAAATTTACTGAAAAATGAAGATAGCTTACCTGTTAGAATAGAAGGTAGGTGACCCAAATAAAGCCAAGCGCCTAATAAGGCCAAGTGCCCAGAAATCGTGGAAACGATCAACCACGTGCTCTAAATAAGGCCCACCCAAAATTCATCTTCTACTAGCAATAAATTTTTTTTATTTTTTTTTTTACGTTCGTTTTAGATTAGTACATCCGAATATAGTTTTAATTTACTAAATAGAGGCATTTTATCATAACACAAAGCTTTCAAAAAGTTTTTAGAATTACCGAAGTAGTGTTCCACTGTAATAAGCCTTGTTTGTAAGTAAGAATTCTTTCATTACAATAGAGTTGAAAGAACATACTAGACTTTCTTAAAATTATTTATTTCTGGTTAATAGATTACCAACTGATGAACTTTAATGAAGTATTTTAGTAAAAATATAAGCGGGCATTTTTAGGAGCACGTGTTCTAAATAAGGCGCAAGGTGTATGTCTTTGAATTTGTTTAAAACATTAGTTTTTATTTTTCACAATTGAATTTAATGTTTTTACATAGTTGAAATGACATACGTTGATTCCAATATTCATCTAGTCAGTTATTCTACTGGATCTGTAAATGATTAGAGAAAAACAATAAAACCTTATACAACATACATAGGTACATATGTAATTAAAAGATATAAGTTTAAGACACAATTTAAATCTGCAGCGCCAAGGCAGATTAGCAGATTTTATTTTTTTTTCTATAAGTCAGGTAGAAAAGCTCTGAAAACTCATAACATAAATCCTAGTTAGGATGAATCCCTACCAATCACCGAAGAATGTAGATAGATATAGTATACAGCATACCAATGCCTATGCTTATATTTTGATTGTGGATCGTCCTTGTGACAGTATTGAACGTTCATTGCACTTTAATTGTAAACCAAAGTCTTTGGTATTGGAAATTTGACATCTATCGAAGCAGGCACGCAAATAGCCAATAAGTCTGTGTTGTCCACATATGTATGTATGTTCATATGAACATACTTATGTATGTATATCAAAATTACATAATAGAAAAAAAAATTTAAGTCGCGGAGTGTCTTTCTGACATTGAATAGGCATTTATCAAAATCAACAATGGGGCAATAATAAGTACTTTGTGAAGGATTCAAATAAATGCGGAAATAAGCAGATGGATTTAGCAAATTATTGGTACTCGCGTAATCAACTCAACGCTATTAGAACGATACTGAGTCTTTTTGCATTAGGTTTGTTTTACGGACGCTAGGCAACAAAAACTGATTAAAATTCATGAACATCGATTTTTGGACAACGATTTCATATCGAAAATGCAGACGGAAACGGACTACCTACATTACCCTACTTTAAAATTGTCTGGTTAGTACAATGCACGGAGAAATAGACATATTATCCGTCAAGAAAGCTGGTGTCAATTAAATAGACGTCCTATCAATAGATCGTTAAGGACAGTAATAAGAAGAGATACCTACATTAATCAGTCTAATAAAGATTAGACGTTAGGAAATTCAAACCATCGATATCCATGGCAGTCAGTATATTTATGTACATGTACTTCTCAGGAAATAACCACGAATTGGACGGCCAGGTCTTCTATAAAAAAAAATAGAGTATACATATGTACATACATATGTACATATTCGCTACCTACATATGTATGTACTGTAAGATTCCTACACTTATCTGTGTGGTTTGATTAGAGGTTGATCAAGTTATAGGTTTTCAATACCCATAACTAGTTTCAGAATACATCTTTAACTAATTTAAGATGGAAAATTCAAATCTTATTTGATTTTTTCTTGATATTTTCTTGGCTTAATCCACACTTCAGGTTACACAGTAAAGCGTAATGTGATGAACAATAGATACTTTAACCAACAGTTTTTTTGGTAAGTTGTTTTGCTGCATTGACTGTTTGATTTGAATTTAAAAAACCTATGTATATTACGGCTCCACGGTATAAAAAAAACTGTTGTCTGCTATTTTCTGTAATTCATCTTTTTCAATGCTACTCTTTGATTTCCTCCCTGATCTCGACTCTTTACAGTTAATAATAATAGATCCTTTGTTTTGTTGAGCAGTTGAACGAAAGCTTTCTCTACCTATTTAAGCTAATACATAATTCACGTACATATGTGTCCACGTATGTATCTCCTTCTTGCAGCTTTACGCTGCAGGTATCATCTAATAAATACATTAATTTCCTCATGATTTTATGAGTAAGTATTATCTACTACCGACCATTTTCGTACCATTCGCCACCACCAATCCCATTTCTCACTTTTCAGAGTAGTATGCCGATCCCGTCGGCGCAACATTATGAAGATTGGATTGTAATATCTATTTACTATACTATCGATTTGTGGTTGAATTTTAAAAGATTTGGTTGATCATATAAGTAACTAAATCTAAATATGTGCACGTGCATGGTTACGTTCAATTCGTTTATTCGCCGGACATGAAATATGTATGATACATATGTATGTATATTTTTTTGTCTACCCTTCATCCATGATACGTTTCTTTTTCGGAATAGGAATTGAAGTCAATAGAGCCCAAAAACAATCAGCCGGAGATACATACATTCGTATATATTATTGCGTCAATTGTTGTAACACATTTTGTTTCAAGGACCTTACTCTTTCTATTAGGAGTCCTTAGACTGGCGCCACGATTCATTTTCTGACCAAAACCTTTGTCCTCTTCTACGCAATTTGTTCATGTCACAAAAAATCTCACCTTACACAAAGAAACCCTTAGCACCCTTTGTCCGAAATTTTTCAATTCCTGAGAAGCAGCCACAATTGCAGATCCTTATGTGTCCTAGGTCGAAAACAATTTATGGTCCTGTGTTGTACAGTATTTATCCAATTTCACAAGTGGTTCAACTGCAGCAAATGCGCCTTAAATTGCGTAGAGCAGAAAAAGAGGATGTTCTAGCGAAATCCAATCTGAGGGTGGTCCTTTGTACTAGAACACATTTTCCGGTATACAAATATCAGTTAATAGTTGATCATATCTATCAGTTCGTAATACTACCTACTGGAATCGCGGAACTCCAAAAAGCACTAAATCTGGCAGACAGAGTGGAGTCTTAAAGTTTTTTCTACATTTTTTTTTCTTGGACACCTCTAAATACCTGTTCCAACTCTTATCACAAACCAAAATGTGTCATTAATTTTGTGTACGGTGTGGAGGCTTTTGAGAACCCTCCGCCGATAACAATAACAACAACAACACCACGACCAACAACAGCCAAGGCGACTACAAAGACGATATCCCTAAACGAGGGAAAAATTATCACCGAATTCGAGCAATCAATTTAAAACAAGAAATTCCTCACTTAACCGTGATAAACTATCGCCGATGGCATAACAAACGCAACGAAGAACAAAAAAAAATGAAACGAAAGAAAAAATGGAAATAAAACATTCAATTAAAGAAAATTTTCCTCTTGTTCGGATCGCCTCGATCCGGGTCGTCATTCTTTGTATTCTCCTCCTCCGAAAAGTAAATGAACCACACCACGGAACCACAACATTGAATCCACAAAACACCAACATTTTGGCGGCTTGAAGAGTAAAAAAAAAAACCAACAAACCCAACCAACAAAAAAAAACATTCGAAGAATTTATGCGCTTGCGGTGCCACAAGGTGAGGACAGGGGGCCAGAAAGTTTCCGCGTCCATTCCGATATCCGGACGATAGGTGCACCATACGTAAATGAGTCGAGGTCCGTCGATAGGTCTTCCTCTCACGTGCAGGGGTGGATAGTGTGGACGGACACGGCCGAACGAGAAGCATTCCGCGTTCTTCATCCGTTTTAATCGAAATTAATGAAAAGAAAAAGAGAAATGTTCATACATATATGTACATATATATGTACGTATGCATATTAGACAGACCTCTCAGCACCATACACTAAAACCAAAATAAAGTGCGCGAACGGTCTAAGAAAAACAAATAAAAAGAAAACAAGGCACCACAAACACTATGAGCTACGACAAGTCATCGTACCACGGTGCCGGGGTCAGGTCAGAGTACTATGCGAACAGTCTGCGACAGTAACACAGTAAAAATAGTCAGAAAAAAAAACAAATAAATAAATAAAATGGAAGACAGCACGCCGACGACATCCACCAGATACATCTGAGAGCGGCGGCGGTGCGGTGTGACAGGGATTCGTTTTCCCATAACTTATGTCTCTGTCCCGAGCGCTGCCTATTGATCGGAAATTAATACGCCCGACACACGACAAGTGTGTCATCTTGTTTAAATAACGATAATGGAGGTGCATGTTACAGGAAACCCTAAAGTGCATCGGTTGCATCCAAAGTGATCCTCGTAGATACTTGTTGCTTTCTGAAGATGTCTTCGGTACCTACTTCCATCTACGTGAAGAGGACTAATTATGGTGGATCAAGTGAACGGGTCTGTTTGATTTGGTTATCTAACTTATTCGTTTGTGGTTGTGCTTTTTTTTGGTGACCCTTGTATTTATTTGAAATTAGTTTGACAGAATGTCAGAATGTGGCTTATACAGTGCCGGCAGGTCATGGGGTAAATGCAAAACAAACATGTTAAGCTCGGAGCGTATTGATGTTATATGTTGACATGTTGTTTGTTTGTTAAGATTTACATATGTAAGCTATATTCGATTATAGCAACATTGTGGGATAAGTACAGAGAAACACCTTCCGCTACTTTTGACGCCATTCTGCAACACAAAAATTGCAAACCAAGGTGGTTGCTACTTTTAGAAGCCATTATTGTGGTTTAGGACAATACCACAATAACTTTGGTGCAGGTGAGTAGGGTGGCAGCAAGTCTACCGTAGTCCGACTGACCTCGTCGCATGGGGGTAGTTCTTGCCAACCCCGCCATTTACCTTTCATGAGACAAACATAATAATATTACACCATAAAAACAAAAAATTAAAGCGAAAACAAATAAAAGGTTTAATTGACTTTGGACACACGTCAATAAACAAAAAAAAAAAAACTGCGAGAATAGGAAACAACTGAAACGAAAATACCGAAGGGATTATAGATGGTGTAACTATGAAAAAGGCTTAACCAAAGCTAAGACAAATACTTCAAATAAACCCTTAATTAACTTCTGCATATTTTTTCCTCATTCTTATTCCCACGGTTTCTCTAACACAGCTGATCTTCAGAAACCGTAGTGTTGTGAGCCAGTGTTGACCTTGCCTTGCTTTACCATATTACTTAGGGTCTAAAGTGATATTGAGGTAAAGTAAAGTAAAGAAATTATTCTTCAACGGATTGCTATATTGTCCTTCGAATTGTGCAAAGGATCAAACGATCATTTGTCCTAAAGACTTCTCCTTTGGATATATGTACATATGTACATATATACATACTTATGTTGTGGATATGTACAAATTTTAATATCAAATGAAGTGTAGAAGAAAAGATACTCTACTTCGTAAGAGCATAACTATGTACTTCGACAAGTTTGCGAACACTTATATTTAGAGGGATATAAAGGCTACTCCACAACTTTAGATGTGATCAGACTGTGCGCAAACTTAAACTTTGGTAAACTCAATCTCAAGGTATTCTCAAGAGTCGTCACATCAATAATACCCTAAATAGTGACGTAGTGGATTGGGTCACAGGGAATAAACGTGCGTATGCCTAGAGGGCTATAATTCTTCTTGCTGATGAAATTTTCATTATTTAAGAAATTCTTCTAAAAGACATATGTACTGGCCGACATCCAGGAAAAATACAATAACAACCAAGTTTGACAGCAAAAATGCAAATATTTGGAACAACAGGTCCATAAGATCCAGGGTCTACCCTCTCACAACCATTCGTGTTACGCATCTTCACACCAGTGGAAGGGTCCTACAGTTTAATGCCGTGTCCAAAAGATCACAAAGATAACTACTTAAATAGAATAATGATAGTCTCCATTACCAATGATACAGGCAACTGTGCAGTTTTAAGTCTACTTTTTTTTTTAGATGAAAAAAGTCAGTACACAGAAGTATTTTTGATAACCCCGGAGTAAACCCAATTTTTTAAGGGTGATTAAAATTATAATATTTCTTCTAGGAATAATCTTTTTTTTTTTAAATGGAACGTTTATATATCCCTTAATATACTTATGTTCCAATTTTATATTCCACTTCTCTAAATGTTGCATAAATGCTACCTTTAACTACTATTAAAAAAATAAAGATAAATAGAGTATAATATTCTATCCTTCTTCCTTTGAATCCACCTTTATAAAGTCGGTATTATGGTTTTGGAATAAGATATGTTTAATGATAACCTTAAACGCATGTAGATGTTAGTTGCAAAATATCATCAAAATAATTTTTTTTAATAAAAACGACCGTAAATAGTGAGCGTGGCTATATACTATGTACTAGTTGGTCTTAATAATTTTTTTCGATTTCAAGTAAAATAGTGAAGTTATGAAAAAGTGGCAGTGGGTGAATTTCAAAAATTTGTATACTTGTACGCTTTTCTTTCTCAAACGCTCAGATTTGAATTTTATCCTCCTACGTAGCTCAAAATTCAAAGTCCAATAAGTAATGATAAACAAACGAACACTGATCACGAATATATTGTATGTACATACTTTACAGGGATTATTTCAATTATTTTCTATGTTCAAACTACGTATTAAACTTAATATACTTTTAAGATAGAGTAAAACAAAGTTTACTGATGACAAGGGATGAAAAGAAGTATCTTAACTTGTAACTAACACTTCGCAAGTATTTAATTTTTATATTGAATTAGTGATGCCAAACGTGTAGACAATATACATATTTAATTTTCATTTTACTTTGAATGAATGAGTTCTAAGATTTTTATGGTGTTACAATATCGTAAATATTCCATTTCAAAAAAAGTTATTCCATTTTTATTTGCGATTATTTTTCTCCAAAAATATATTCTACTCTGGTCACTCTGGTTGTGAAAAATCTTTCTTTTCTGGATAATCTTTCAACATCTTCAGATGTAAACGTAAATTTTTACACAAAGTGTATATAGAAATTGTTTCTTTAAGTAAAACAGAGCTTAGGTATGTTAATTATTTATCCTTGATATAGTTAACAACAATTGTTTTGAACATTACTCTCGGGGGAGAAAGTGTTGGGACGCTACATAATTATAAACAGAGGACAGAAAGATCTTGAAATAAAGCAAGCTATAGTGGGTGTAGTAAGCGTCTAAACGGTTGCCGATACTACAGGAACTACTTGTTTCAGGAATGATGGTGTTCCTACATCGGGTGCACAGATTGTGCAGGTGTCGAAATGACGATAAATATTGCAAGGAGTAACCCCTAAGGCCCGTTGTGTCCCGTGTATAGGTCACAACGTGTCCATAAAGAGGGTGAACTAATATTTTATTAAAATACTTTTTTTTTCCTCAAAAAGTTGAAATAGAATGTTTTATTTTAAAAATTAAAGTCTGAACAATGAATAACTAACTTGGAATTTAATTATTTACTATTACGGACAATATTTTCATTTCAACACAAATGAAAATGAAATGAAATAAACGCCCTCAGTTCCTCTACACAAAACACAATCTATGCCCTTTACAAGAAATATCCTTCTAAAGATTTATGTAATATTACAACTAATTGGAATCGATCCAATTGAGAAGTAGTTTTTGTAACTAAGTATGTTACCATTTAATGAAATTATTTTTAGAGCTGCTGTAAAGCTTCTTAAATCTTAAAAGTTGAAAATATTTGTTTGTATCAAGAAAAGAATTTGCCAAATCTCTAATGTGAATAAATTCAAAGGTGCTTAAAACCATTATTGCTCTGATTTGGTCTTCCTTCCATACAAAAACCGACAGGAATTAAGGAATTATAATGTCGCCTAGCAAAGCCTTTGAATTGCTCATCAATTCTAAGCTAAAAACTTGCCTGGAGAGGAATAATGCCACAAACAGCTGCCTATTTAGCCTCCGGCCTACAAGATAAATAGGGGTCTTATGTCAAACTTGAAACTTTCTATAGATCTAGGTCGAGACGAATTGTAGCGTTGACCGTACTCCAAAGAATTACCTTAGTTTCTCTTCTTTTTAAATTCCTTACAGTACTTACATTACAGATCCTGCCAACTTCTAACTTTCATATACTCTTTCCTTTCACTCCATCACTGGGTTTATAACGTTAAAGGACTTTAGTCCTAGGTGATGAAGAACATTTAAAAAAGAAAAAGATACTATCCCTTGACATTACTCCCTTATATTACTTGGACGGACTATTTTTAACAATTTGTATCTTTTGACTTTTTAATATTTTTTTATTTCGTTTTAATGCAAAATTTAATGAAATTTTATGATATCTACATAGTTAGTGGACGAATGGGTCGAAATTATTGAATTTTAGTACACATACATACATATTTCCCGACGACGCACAAATGATTTTCATGTATGACATTAATATGACACATGTCAGAATTAATTCACGGATCATCAAGATCAGTATAGTAGATACGATTTTTAAACTGCTTGTCCTCTTTTAATGCTATGTATGTCTCCACTAGAAGTAAATCAGTGATTTAACAATGATTTCGCGAAATACACCTAAATTTACACTAAATCCCGAGGAATTATCGTCAAATCGTATGACGTCTATAAATCCCATCTAAATCCGAGATTTATAATAAATCCCACTTAAATCCTTATGCGACACAAATCAAACAATCCTTTTTTATGTCAGCACATAACATTTTCGTGTGCTGACAAAGAAATAATTTTAAAAAAGTAAAACGCCAAAACAATCAAAATACATTGGGCAAATCGATTTTATTTCATTTTTGGTAATCGGTTTAGTAATTCTGGTCTTAATTAATTATAGAGAGCAATACAATTTGTATTCACTTCCAGAAATTATAAAAATACATATTACCAGCTGTGACAATATTCTTGACAGCAAACGTCAAAATAAATCCTTAATCCCACTGGAGACACCTTACCTAAATCTAAATTTTTAACGTTAAATCCCAGACCTAGTTTTGGTGGAGACATAGCATAAGTCTATTTTATTTTATAGTTTACTTGAACTTAATCAAAATTTTCCCTAATATATTGATCTTGTTGATGAAGTGATTTAAGAGCCGTAAGAGCCAAGTTGACCAAGAGGACCGTATACGTTAGATGTTCTTTTATGGTTTTTATTATTAGACAACCTCAAGGATAAAATGTAAAAGTTTATATAGACTTTCAATTCTAGAGTGACAGCCTTGTCCTAACATGGTCGTGGATATCTACAAATGTATACACATGAGACTCAGTAAAACACCGCTGCGAATCAATTTCTTATGTTACAAGTTTTCTACGCTTCTATGAAAGTAATGACACGTATGATCTACGAGTATTTGTGCATTATTATACAACTTGATGGTGGGCTCTAATCACAGGAAACATGAGCTACACACACTTGATCAACATAAGCTCCTAAATAATGAATGTGATAGACTAGAAACTACTTGAAGAAAACTGTGATGTAACTAAATAAAATGGTCTACATATTTATTGCTGTAATTCGATTTTAATCGATGTAATCAATGACAAGTCCCGCTACTAATTAATGACCATCGTAACTTCCACTTACCACTGCATAAGCAGGCACCATCTTGACAATTAATCAATCGTTTCAATGATAGATTCGAGGGCAATCTGAATCTCTGATAAGATCGCGCATAGAACTTGATACCTCGATTTTGTGCAGGCAGTACACTCAAAATTGGAAGCCACGCCATTATGAGAAGTTATTGTGTTTTCGAGTCATTAATGGACTTATCACGGCTTGAATTTCAGTAACAAAAAGTATAAAAAAAAATAAAAAGAAGGCGAAATAAAGAATTTGAGCCGCGCTCTTTCTTACGGGTAGGTAGTTTTATTTGAAGAGGATATTATTTTCGAAATTAAATATTTACCGCGCCAGACAGAAGCTGCGCAGGCAAAGAATATCAAAGTGATACCGGGATTCATTCATCAAACGATGTCGCATAAAATTTCTTGAATGGTTTTGCATTCACGTTAGGTTTTCTTTTGGCTGCTCCTTTAAGGTGCGCCTGTCTGTCCTTTATCACGCTACGGATTCAAAATAAAAATAAGGATGACATTAGTTATCTCCGTGACTAATAAAATTAGAGATAAGAGAGTGAAAAATTGTGGATACCTACATATGTATGTACTTTGAATTGTAGTTTTCATTTTTATTCCCATAAAGAAGTTGAACTACGAGTAAAGGAGGAAGAGACTCTTCTCTTTTGTTTTATCAGGGTCTTAAATTAAGTTATAATGCCCGAGTTCAGATGTATAAATGTTTAATAGGCATTTTTAGTTTGAGGACAAGAGAAATATAACTACACAGACCGAATTTTAATAACATGCTGTATTTGTTATCAAATATCATGGTATTTAAGGATGTCCATACAAGATTGGTTAGTATTTGAGTTCTTAACTGGGCTGTTGCAAAGTACGACGACGATTTTTATTGCAACAGGTTCATATGGGACCTAGGGACTAAGTTCTCACAACCATTTATGTTGTGCGTGATATTAAGATCAATGATTGATGCTGCAGGCATCCACTTGAAGGGAATAAATCCATCTGACCTTACTTTTGGGAAAAAGCATAAAAACTGAATCATCTGCTTTATTTGACAGTGCCTTTTTCCAACTAATACTTTTTAAAATCACCAATATTTCTGTTATGAAAATGGTTTTTATTTCTTTATTCGACCTAACAAATGCGTCTACGTATAGAGATGACATTTGCGTCAAAATGTAATTTTTGGTAATTTTGGCACTTATTCCCTTTTTCCAACTGATGATTTAATTGGAAAATAGCATCACTGGAGCCGGGGTACATGGTATTAGTTACCAACAAGATTTCAAGTAGAAATCCATACTATTGTTATGCACGAAAAGGCCTGCGGAGATTAATTTAAGGAAGCTACATTTATATATGTATGTATATGTATGTAGGTGTTTTCAGTTTAGGTTAGGTCTA
Organism: Xylota sylvarum; assembly: GCA_905220385.1. NCBI lineage: Eukaryota > Metazoa > Arthropoda > Insecta > Diptera > Syrphidae > Xylota > Xylota sylvarum. The sequence continues at coordinate 43,231,052 of LR999959.1, forward strand.
AACTTGTCTGGAACTGTCTCAATCTCCCCCAAAGTATTGCATCTATGGATAATAACAGATACGCCGACTACTGCGCACCCTAAGAACCTAAGACAAGCGAAAAAGTTCATCAACCCCAACCAATATAAGGCAAGTACTTTACTCGAGTTCAACAAACACGACTTAACAACCTTAACGGAGTCCTTAGAGCGGCATTGTCTCATTGTGTATACATCATCTGCACAAAATATAAAGTGGGCAATTGACTTCTTCGCTTCTTTTATAGCACCCGGCCCTGATGATTTATTCTCCAGGATTTTACAAAGCCACAAAAAGTGTATCATTCCGTGGCTGGCGATAATTTTTCGTGGCTGCCTTAATTCTTCGTATGTATCTACTTCAAGCTTGGAGAAAATTCGAAGCCAAAGCTTGAAGACACTCGAGCTTCAAAGTCTTCAAATCGCTAAGACTCACCACGATCCTACTTAAAAACAAATACATAGATTCACACATTCTAGAAACCTATGTATGACCACAACCCAGCATTGCTACATATACATAGATATGTATAAAAGGCCTGTTGAGGCAGCTTTGCATGAAGAGGTGGCAACAATTGAAAGATCACTCTATCACAAAAAAATCTAATTTAGCGACCTTCCTTGACAATAGCAAATATGACTCTATAAGACTAGCATTGTACCAACAAAGGTTATTCTTCCAGTAATCTCAGACTAGGTTGAATCATGCGTAGGATGAGACAAATCAACTTAAAACTGGGTACATATGTACATATGTATATGCACTAGCCTCAAGAGGATCCCGCAATGTAGGGTCCTATCTCTAATCCTATAGATACTGGTATAGAGTTCTAAACCTACCATCATCCACTGGATGTACACAGCCCTCGTCACAAATCCGTCCTAAAATATGGATGCCTAGTCTAGTGGCTTGCAGCATGTAAGGTCAGCACAGCTCACTTCCTATGGGAATACCCGTGCCTAGGGAGAGCCAAGAAAACGGCCCTCTCTATAGAGACTTTCCTAGAATCATATTATCTGGGTGAATATTGCTCTTTCAATTAAATTCTTCTATCATCAGAAACAGGTTAAATACGTGGTATGGTATTTGTTCCCTTAGCAGCATTTTGTTTTTCTTGAGATTTAAAGTAAGTACGCACAGAAAATACATATGTACATATGTATGTAGGTCGCAAATTGCTATATGTTCAATGTTAAAAAACTCTATACAGTCTAAAAAACGGGCCACAATAAGTCGAATTTTGCCGACTTCATTTATTCCTATTCTGCGTTCAAAGACTGTAAAGCAAATGCATACCTTTTGGACCTTTTTTTATCAATAACTTAACTAAAACATATTTCCATTTGGGTTACCCAACGCAATATGGTGACAATATTTTGTATTTTCCGTCATTCCCCATCGCGTTTCAAGAGAACAATTATTATTGATAAGCCTTTCAGTCGAATGTTCACCAGCCCCAAAACATAATGATCTCATTTGTTTGCCTTTGATTTTAGCAGCTCACGGCTCTTGTTCCGAATAATATCGATTTCAGAATGCCTATGTCTAATCTTATCTATCTAGCGTTCCCCTACAGAACACTCATCCATTTGTTTGGAAGAGGCAGGGCAGGGCGTTATACATTTTCCCTCGGAGAACAGGAAAAAAAACATCTTTTGACGGCACGCACTTTGGTCGGTGTGTCCCAAATTAATTTGTTCCTATTATTTGAACGAATACCACTTCATGGGTTCGGGGGAAAGCCCAAAAATCAAAAGTCTGATAGCACCGACGACCGTCGGATGTCATTACAATCGAACTCAATAAAGGTAATAAAAGGAGGTGTCGCACTTCATACGCCCCCTCTTCCTCAGCGACAAAATTTCAGCATTTATTGCCACCATTGCTGCAGTAGTGGCAGTCCTTTGTTATTGCGGCGTCAAAGCTACGAAACTAACGAGGAAAAAAGGACAACTTATGGTCTCGCACCTTTTCACACATGCATACGTACAGTACCTACAGTCAGTAGTCACTCACCCACTGTGGTGGACATTTAATTAGATTTCTTTCGTGCCATGTTGTGGGAGGCGTGTATGCAATGTTGACGCCTTTATAAACAGTCAAATTGTGTTTGTGTCTGCACGAAGGACGAAGAAACAGTACGAAGAAATTTTCCACATCCTCGATATGATGTAACAATTTAATTTTCATTCATATATCCTTTCAACTTAAGGACCAGTGTCAATAGACTCACGTAATGTGAAGTGATTCCTGCTGGGCGGATTGGTTTATTGTTCAACGCGAAGGGACCACATGGACCCGATTCCATTGCTACAGGTAAGCATACAAAGAAAAAAAGGATATAGGTATGTGGACAACGAGTGAAAGTAGACCGCACACGTTTGTTTGTTTAGATACGCTTTAACGAGTCTATCGAGCCCGAGTTCGGTGACAGGTAGCAGTCCTTTACCTTGTTGGGTTTTCCTGAGAAAATCTGTTTTCCTTTATCTGCATAATTACGTAAAACCAAATATAAAGGATACAATAATCGATGCTTTAAAAACAAAAGAAGCCATCACTTTAATGTGAGGGGACATAGTTTAGTGCACAATTGGATTGTTTTCACATGCTTGTGGATATACATACATATATATGTACATATGTATGTTTGTATGTATACCCACCATAGTGCGGATATCACTTGTGAATCCATTCACATTATGAGAATCGCTACACATGTTTTCGAATCACACTCGACGGCTACGAGTATAACCACCATCCCCATCACCGATGTCGCTTAGGAAATTATGGAAAAGGTGGCGAATACAAGTGCAGGATAGCAGTTACTCAATGATTTATATCCTTTTAGTAAATACGAATAAATACTTCGATACATTTCTAAGTGAACAGATATATATTGTATGTTCACGAATGCGATGAGAATAGAGCGCCAACACATGCAAATCTTCCAGGAGTAAGTGCCTGACTGCTTGTATGAGTGGTTCAAGTGTATGAAACGAAGAGGGCTGCTGTCAGGCAGTGTTTCTTCTTACATTTCCACTTTGGATTCCCCCAAAAGAACAATGAGATGCTTCTAAGTGTTGTTTCATGTCACCTGAGAAACATTTGGACAAGAGATTTCGTGCCCCACCTACGACTGCTCCAGATTATATCAGCAGAAATCTTAACATACGCAAATACACACCATATACATACATACATTTATGTATATATCATATGTATGTTGCACAAAGATATTTGTGGGCTTATTGTTGGCAACTGAGCTGGTGCTTTATGCTGCTTCAACATCTTGAGAAACTATATTAATTTAGTTAAATTGTTTACCAAATCAAAAGAATTATACTCTTGAGTAGTATTAGAGAATCTGATAAAATTGTTGGCCACATTCATATATACATAAAGTACATATGTACATGCATGTATATGTACGGACACTCATCGGATAGGATAGTTAAGTGCAGTTCTCGAAATAGTGTTGAGGATAGTAATTTTGTTTATTATTTTGGTAATGCATACCTGCCATAAAATCTTAAGCGTAAAATAAATATGTGAATGTTTTGGTACAACTGTACAATGTAGGACCGAGTCCAGTTTTTCGTAGGCATTAGTCATCATAGAGGTATTTAAGATTTTTTTTTGGCTCAACATTCGCAAAAGTCCCGTGGAACATTCTTCTTTTTTATTCATGCAGTAGGATGTTTAAGAACACTTGGGGAACAAAACCCAAAATTATACAATGGATGTACATAGGTATATGTATAGTAGGACCTATTCTGACTTATGGTGGCGGTCCACCAGCAAGACCACCAACTTGCTCTCACAAAGATACAGAGATTGACACCACAAACGCCATGAGAACCACACCTACTTCGGGACTGACGGCTATCCTTAATCTGCATTCACTGGATATTTTCGTTCAACCCTCGGCATATTAGTGCCTTAAGAACAAGCCAGTCAGATAGCTGGATATAAAATACAACGGGTTATTCTATGATCCTGAATGAATATCTAAGAAATTTGCCTACCACAGATTACCTGACTCCGTACCTACATTTCAAGAGACCCTTCACAAGCTTTTGTCCGAGCAGAGAAAATGGAAAAGCGGTCAGTGGACTCGATACCATCTCTGTCTTCACAGATGGTTCAAAGGTGAATGTAGGCTCAGACATCTTTCCCGAACCGCTGGGCATGTCCAAATCAGTTCGCCTCCCGAACTATATTAGTGTTTTTCAAGCGGAGTAGTTCCAATGGCCACCCGATAGACGGCGTTGAAGGCAATACCACATGAAGGCATCACCTTTTTATCGACCACCAGAAATGAATAAAAGCGATTTTTGCTTTCGGAATAAAATCCAAGCTGAGCTTAAGGTTCTTGGAACCCAGCACAAGGTTACGATCTGCTGGGTCGATGGACACGAAGATATACCAGGTAATGAGACGACCGACGAATTGGCCAGATGAGGTTCGGAAACTTCCTCCCTAGACACTTACATATGTGAGCACAAAAAGTAAAACCGCCTTGTTGCAATAAGAGTTGGACGGAGAGAATTACACAAAAGCATAGAAAGTCCCTTTTTACCATGATAGGAGTCATCACGGGGCATAACATTCTGCAGCACCACATAAAAAATCGAAGCCTAACGGAAGAAATCGCTTCAAGAGAAAGATTCTTCCCGTGCCGGTCAAGCAATATCACCAAAACGACTGATTACATGATTAAAAGGTGCAATATTCTCCGCTGAGCGCACAGGACAACCAAGGGAATATGTTCAGTTATCAATAAGCAAGTGGGCGCCGTCGTGACTCAAGTGGTTAGTGCGTTGGACTACGGAGCGAGGGGTTCCAGGTTCAATCCCCAGCTGCTTTATTTCGACCGACATTTCTTTTCAAAATCCACACTATTGCGGCAACACTGCATTCCTTTTGGAAGAAACTTTGCAATATTTCCTAACGTTGTTCAAGCGTATATCGATCCATTTTGAACCGCGAAAATATATTTCTGAGTTTCTGTAAATTTTTTGAGCGGCTAAGAGCTGTCAGTGTCAAAGCAACATATGATTCAAAAAGAAACCAACAGATGGCCCACCCTATACTAATCTAAAAATGTGCAAATGATTAAAACCCCAGATTTTCAATACCTTACTAGTCATCAGGGTGCATTGAAAGGTTCGAATGCGGGGAGATAATTTATAAATAAATAACATCAATTGCATCAATTCTAGCACTAATGCTTCGAAGTATCCAAATATTTCGAATATCCGGATATCCGAAACAGATCCGGATCCAGAATCCAATGTCCGCCCTACCCGAATAGTATGGAATACTCGGATCCAGTTTCATACACGGATCCGATTTCTGATAAATAATGTCACCCAGGTTCTGGGACAACACATTGGGAATATTTTATTTTAATATTTATTTTTGAATCCAAATACGTATCTGAGTTAAAAGAACTGTCTCGCAATTTCAAGCTCCTAAAGTTTTTAAACTATGACGATTTCTGAAACTATCTGGATATCTAAAACTATTCGGATATCTGAAACTAACAAATAGAAGCTGCCTTCAGCACATTGTAAGTTGGTGGCATTATCTAACTTTTTTTTTCAGAAATGTTGCTGGAGGCCACGTTAAAGTCAATAGAGTTCGTTACGGAACTGACCATCGCTATTAAAATTTGTGTTAAAATTTGCATGACATCGAACTGGTAAATATATGGCGCAGCAGGACATATTGCCGGCCTAATTATGTAGTTATTAACGAAGCAGTTCTACGATAAAATCCGCTCATGAAATGGACCAGTCAATTGAGTTGATTGATGATTTGGACGCCAGTATTGTTCGGGATGTACGGACAGGCCTCGTCCAGATGTTGTCATAATAGATGTTGTAGATTGTGACATTAAATCGCTTATAGGCAGTCAACCTTTGACTCCGTTTTAACTTTTCCAATAAGAGTTTGTTACCTTTCATTTTCGATTCCAAGCAATACGCTCTTTTGAAACAAGAAAGGATGAAATTCATAGGGATATTTTGCAAATTAAGTCGAACTTATTTTCGGTGTCTAATTCACAATTAGTTTGAATGGACCCTTTATTTATGCCCACTTTTTAAATATCCTTGTATACCTGAAAATGTAAAAATAACCCATGTAAGATGAATGCAAAATAGTTCAGCCTGACTGCAACTGTTGACATGTCCATTGGTTCTATCCGTTGATTGAAAGGAAAAGTTTTCTCGTTTCAAAAATATTCATCATCTATTAAATTATCTTCAATTCGTTTGTAGCACTGACTTGCGCATGGTTTAACCGCACTGATGCCCTAAACCAATAAACCATCTGAATCCAGACGACAGGATGCCGCACATACATAGATCAAGTTCACCTGCCTTAACAGGCTAATATAGTACAGTGCAATATGATCCCATAACCCATAACTGTCTTGCCATTTATAGTTATTTATACCAGATTTACCATTCATTTAGAGTAGACCAATAAATTTGAACAGAAGCAAGATCTTCTACATTTTTGCTGTTCACCAAAACAGTTAAATTTGAAATTTAAATCACTCCAGGATGGATTGTTTATGGGTGCAAGAACTCTCCATGCTCTAAAATGTGTCAGTGACAAAATGTCACTGACAGGTCCGCCACTGATGAATCTTTGTCGTTTAGAGCGGGTAGGCGAACCAATGAATTTTTAATTGTTTGGTATCCAAATTCGAAATATAATTAAAAACAGGCCATTGGTCGGATACTCCGTCAGCTTTTGTGATACTTTATTGCTGTAGTCTATGCCTTAATGACCAAACAATGTTAATTAGATTAATCTGCATATATGAACCTGCTAAGTAGTAGATAAAGCGGTGGGTGTGCAATTTGATTGATATAAATCATTCAATGGATTGTGCTAAATAACAGCTCGTAATTCTGTGCGACAACATTTTTATGTCGATCTGTTGTTTGTTGATATCCTAGACTGTCAATGTTAACAAATTTATTGTAGTCTGTTATGAATATATGGCACGTGCAAAGCTTTGAAATCACAAATTAAAATGAAATTCTCAACCCATTGACTAAATCTTTCTATTAGAACCTGATTGAATAGAGTATATGTAAATGCAGATAATTAGTGATGACGAGGCTCTCAAACAACAATGTTTCTTTTTTTCATCGGTTTTGTGCTATATCACGTGCAGATTTGAACTCACTCAATAATAAATTACTCAAATATAATTATCTGTAAAATCTCTAATAGAATAGAAGAACAAATAAAACCGAAATGTTTTGCTGTACAAATGTGTCAATATGTAATATGTAGTACGAGTACATAATCATTTTTAGAAAAGCCATTGTCATTCGGTAACAATCGGAATCGGTAGAATCGGTATAAATAGTTGACAGACAGTTGACAGTTGACGTGTACAATAGTTGATAGATAAACGACAGACTCATTTCATTTCAATAGAAAAACAGGATAAAATGCAGAATAACTTCTTTGTGCTGCCTATAGGTACGAGTAGGTACCTATTTTACAGAGAACTGATGATGTCAACCACTCAACAAATAATCGCCTTTTTACTCAGATTTCAGTTTGTCAGTTTGCAGTCATATGCGGTGTCAATATAAAAATTCCAAATTGGCAGTTTTCAGATTTTTACTCGAAATTGTTAACCAAATTCATTTGAGCTTTAATTTATAGTTTGAACAAAAAATAAGACCACAAATCTGAAGCTTTGATGTGTCTGAGTTAAACAAACAAAACGTTGACCAGACTCTTCTCTGAAACAAAAAAAGAGAAAAAAAACCCCAATAGAACGAGCATCCATTAGTTGGTTGCATGACTTGAAAACACATCAAAAGTCTGGTGATTATGCTTTCGTTGAAGACGTAAGCCTTAGACTGTGCTAATGGCCATACAAGAGAAAGGTTCCCAGAAGATACATGTGTAGCGATGGCTAGCTAAAGGTAGACGAGGGGTAGACGATACTTTCGAATACTTTACTTTTATGCCCTGAATTTGTTTGAAGCTTTTTTGCGAAACAGGGCTTAGCTGCATTTAAATGCTTAAATGCACTATTTCCTATTGGTGTTCATAAGCCTATCTAAGTAGATCACAGCAACAGAACGTACCTTCGATGGAAAAAAGATTGTTGTCAACGGTCAAACTGTCGGATACCTTATTTGAGATAGTCATAAATATTCGTAGCTCAGGTCGATATGGATTTTTTAAGAGTTGGGTTGCTTAGAAAGACATGGTTTGTTGGTCGGTTGAAACCGGCTTTCGATGAGGATGCACCTAAACCAAAGGAAGGTCCATTGTGCTGCCGATATGTTAGGTGGGTGAATCACCCTCTTATTCTGGGAACCATTTACTCCATTGTATGAAGGAGCTAATCTTAGCCGTGCAGGCGTTGCTGAAATCGTTTAGATCATTGAATAGGTATTCACCCAATGTAGTATTCCTGATGTTGGCGAGTGTAGTGCACGTGCATGAGATGTGACTAATGGTCTCCTCTTCCTCTTTGTCCCTACAGCTTCTACAGAAGTCATTGTAGTCATTGTTGCAGCATGTCTTCCTATAGCACAGTGTCCCATGAGGGTTTCCCTCTTAAGTTTTAGGAATCTGGTCTTATTCAGAGTCGGCCATAAACATAAAATCGGAAGCCTGGAAGTTCATTAGAAATGATCCAGCCTGATATAAATGGACGGAGCAAAGTAGTCCAGGGATGAGCTAAAGTTGAGTATACGTGATCAGCTAAATTCATGTGAAAAGCTAATTTTACGTTAAATAAAAAAAGTTAAACCCTCTCGGGAATCAAATTAGTTGTTTCACTAAAATTTTCAACAGTTTCGGAAATTGTCCTTAATTTTGTTCGCCGGCGTATCCATTTTGCGCTACTATATGTTATAGTGACCTGGTAGCTAGCAAAGGATGAGGTTGTACTGTCCAAATACCTCGTTAAAAGACACACGGCATTCTTTCACTGCTTTGAGATCTCGTTGTGCTGTATTCAAGGGATCTGATGGTTGTCTGACTGCCAATGTATATAACAATATCTGATGCTGATACTGCATTAAATGGTAGCCAGTCTGCTGCTTGAAGAACGCTGCAATAGTTTGGAAGGTTAAAGAAAAGGCGAACATTCAGCTCTTTTGAGAAGACTCCAGCATCGACTCCGTCCTCGATTTTGGACCTATCCGTAAATTGACAGCGATTCTGGGTACATGACATCCCGGTGTTTCCATTCAGATCTGTTTGGTATTGAAAATTTGTAGCCCATATGGTAGTTGTATGCAGTGGGCAGGTGGTCGGCAGACTTAGCCAAGAAGTCTTAAGATTCCGATATGTTAACGATCATTTCATAACTATTCGGCTCAATGCGACACTAATATGTATATTAGGTTCCAATATAAGGCTAAGATGGTCCACAGAGGAGAATTATTTTAACTGTAAGAACAGCTACTTTAATATGCTGTATAAAACATACGAGCAGTACCCAATGTATGATGTAATATGTACATATATGTACATATATATTTTAGAACAAAAATGGGATCGTAGGCATATTTGATTCTATTATCGAAATAACCTTCGATAACTGATTCAGACATATACAGACATATTGTAAGGAATTTTAACATCTACAAGATGTCGTTAGAACCGATTAAATTCCTTTGCTCACCGCACCCGAGGCAGTAATGGTAGAAAGCCATCAAAGCTGCCGTATATTGTGTGTTGAGTCTCGGTCAACATAACTAAACAAGGATGACCGGTGACTGCATGGAGCAATACGTGAAGCATACATATGTACATATGTACATAAATAAAATTAAACTAGGTACGTGTAGTAAAACAGCAGTTAATGCGGAAGATATATGTAGATGCCAATCTGTGCCTAATTATAAGACCCTTGAGAATCTAATTTTCGTCGTCGATGGCTGTACTAAACCACCAAATTACGTGTATGAATCTCAGGAGTTTCTTCAGCTCAATATTTCCATTCCAGTCAATATCGTCCAGTTCCGCAAGGAAATATGTAGCTCACAGTCCCTTACCAGATATTATTTACCTACTGCATTATATGAGTCCCTAAAATCTCGTGTACTTAACGTTTAAGAAGGGTAAAACAAGGCAGATGCTGCTAAAAAAAATATTATACTCTGCTACGACGTGCACAGTCAGTTATCTTCGACAGATATGTATAAACGTTTTACAATCCTTTAATACCGACGGATTGTGGTATTAAAGGATTTTGTTTACCTATGCTCTGCTAGCACGCGTAATCAAATCTTACCAATAAACTGTTTCGTTGACCTAAGAAGTTATTACCTAAAACTATAGACAGCTCAATAGCAGTACCTGAAGAGATTTGCTGAATAAAGCTCAGGGACCTTGGCACTGTAACGTGCATCTAAGTGAGTATGAGTAAGTAGATCACGAATAACACGAATCATGTTTAAGGTCTCCAAACAGGGTTGCTGCTGTAAAATTTCAGAAAATCACAAAAAAGGGTCACATGGCAAGAACAAGTCGCGACAATAATAAATAATGCAAGAATCTAGGATATTCTAATTTTGTCATAAAAGCTAGATATCTTTCCATCTGGCCCTAATGTCAGAGTTTACTTTACCTGGCGAACACACCCACTCGCAAATTGGCCCAGTACTTTCTTTGAATTTGAACATGGATATCAAGAGAGTAAGATTAAGATTCTTGTGCTTATTCTATCTCATCCTTGGTATAAACGCAGTATCGCAGTTTGGATTAGATTCTAAGGTTTTTCTGATGTGCTTATTATTTACAGCTTACCAAATTCAGTAAGTAAGTAAGTACCAAATTTAAATGGTAAAGCTATGTGATACATATGTATTCATATACATACATATACATGATTGAATAGTTATTCTCTCTGACCCTCTACAACTAACTTACTTACTTAGGTGGCACTACAGTTCGGGGTGAACCTGAGTTTCAACTAACAAGCCTCTCCAGTTAGCTCGATCCGTAGCTAACTGCCTCCAGTTGCGCACTCCAAGTTTGTTCAGATGCGCTTCTACTTTTGTGCGCCACCTAGGGCGAGGTCTTCCTCTACTGCGTTGCCTCTCCGGGATTGATTCGAAAACTTTTCGGGCCGGAGCACTGGTGTCCATTCGCTCTATATGTTCTAGGCATCTCAAACGACTGATGCGCAGGTTTTTGACTAGGTCGCTGTACAGTTCGTATAATTCGTCGTTGTATCTTCTCCTCCAAAGTCCGTCAACGCAAACGGGACCCAGTATTTTTCGATAAGGTTCATGCTTCAGCGCCATAAAGAAGGACTGGGATGATCAAGGTCTTATATAGAGTCTCCTTAGTTGTTCGAAGTAGAGCCTTACTACTCAATTCTCTTCTCAGCCCAAAGAAACAGCGATTGGCAAGAGTTATTCTTCATTTTATTTCGGCTGAGGTGTTATTGTCAGAATTGATAGCAGAGCCAAGGTAGACAAAGTCCCTTCTGGTTGGCAGCATATACTTGGTTTTACCCTCGTTTACCGCTAAACCTATTTTGGCAGCTTCCGTTTCAAGACTAGCGAACGCTCTGGTGACAGCCCGCTGTGTTCTCCCAATTATGTCGATATCGTCGGGGTACGCTAGTAGTTGCACAGACTTTTGAAAGATTGTGCCTCCGGCGTTGGCTTGTGAGTTCCCCACAATTTTTTCAAGTATGATGTTACAATTAATTGGCGTTTATTTTTACAGAATACAGAATACAGTGTACGGCAGGTGCTTACAGCTTTATGATGCCATAGCATGCTAGTCTATAAAAACTGTTGGAGCTTGGTAGTGATTGTCATTCCAGTTTCTTTACGTGTGTTGGCAAAGATCATGCTCATTATAGGTTCACTGCTGGAAAGTTCTTTATCAAACTATGTGCATTTAGCGCATATTTCGAGTTGAAATTTGAAATATACATATAGAATGTGAAATGATGTGCCGCAAAGAAGGATGCTCTCTAGCCGTGTAGATTCTTATTCAAATAGTCTACCTCTACGACGATCTATAAATATTTTAGGACCAAATAATGTGTTCCTTCGAAAGTATACTACTAAAATTCACACACACCCGTATTGCTGGCGAACTTGTTCAAAAAATTAAGTATACATACCTAAGCGGATCGCTCTTTTAAGAGCAAAAAACAATACAAGGGCTTGCTCGTTAGCCCAAAAACCCGCATACTAAACTAAAGACTAAAGCCGCATAGGCGGCAAATTGGTTTCAATGTTCTTCAAAAGCTAACAGTTTCTAAATGCTCCAGAGACCACTCAGCAAATTATTAGTGTATAGTGCTGCAAATGATAAAATGTGGGTTAATTGAATTTTTACGAATGGCGGCTGAAGACAATTGGATTCTTGCGAACAATGATGATTTGGGAAACACTTTCACTAAAAGCGGCAATACTTTAATCTGATCGCGGGTAACAGTGTTACAGGCATTAGGTTACTTACATATTTGCTTGTTCGTAATAAATTTAACGTATTGTGGGTTCAGTTGGGGTAAATTGTTAATATTCTATTAGCATTCTATGTCTGTCTGTATAAATCTGTCAAAGAATGACAGTCGTAATCCCTGTCAAAACGTCTCTTATCTTTTCTTTACAAAACCTTCTCTATACTTCATATAACACGTCAGTATACGAAAGTATTGTTAATTAATGAATTTTACCTCCGCACCGTTGAGGTGTATGTAGTAATAGAAATGAAAAATATAAAACACAAGACTCAAGACAAAAACTTCGCTATAGCAAAGCAAACTAAACGAGATTTTCATTCCACTCTCTGGTGTTGGTAGATTAATTATAGATTCGCTGAAAAGTATATAAAACAATCAATCCCGACGGAATGACTAGTCAAAATAGTTACGACTCCCATCGTTGAAAGCACGATAAAGTAAGAAAACAAATACATAACTGTTTAGAGTTGGCTCCCACCGAATGCACAACTACTCACTCATAGCGTTGAACAGGTTCCGCATACAAACAGAAACACTGTACACGATCCGCAAAATAAACAACAACCAACAAAACAATAGAGAGATAACAGATACTTTCCTGCCCCATGTGGTGCAACAAATTATCTTCAATTTATTGGGCCCTCTATGCGCAATGCCATGCCATGCAACGGACATGACCGACTTGGCCTGGCCCAATCGACCGAAGTGACATGTTTCTTATTCAAAGCTACACACTTACTGCGTTGCCTCCGGTATGTGTGCCCCATCATTTTGGGGGTAGAGATGAAGCAATTTCCTCGATGATCATCATTCTTGCGCGCGCAACGCTGTTGTTGGCCCGCGGAAAGTGGCCAGCGCCCTACTGTCCCGGAGCTCAGTGGTGGCTGTTGCGATCAGTAAAATCGGATTAAATTTAAATAAGTACGCGCATATGATTCCGGGCTTCATCAGATTGTGGATTGTCTCCTCCGGGGACCGTCGCTCGGTCGTGGGTACGTCTGCAAATGAGATTTACTGCCCGCCAGTGCCAGTGCCATTGCGATAAGCCCAATACACCAATGTAGATGCGTTGACAATTTATGAGGCTTAAATTGTCGTAAATTATAAGTGCGCACATATGTATGCATTGTATCATACATACCGACTGTAGTGAAGGCAGGCCCACTCCTCTTGAGTAGTTCGGAAACAGGTTGCAAGTTTCCCACCCCACACCACACCACTTGTTTGCCTTGAGGATGATTTGTCCCATTATTGAGTCATTAAATGTCGATCGAGCTTAGAGGTAAACCGATTAATGTGTTCCTCTGCTAAGATGTTTGTTTACAAAGTTCTCTGTGATCCCCCTTCAATCGGACATTTGTGACAGTCACAATGGCGGTGGTCTTTCCCCCGGGGGTTGGTAATCCCACCCTCATCAGCATTATGCTTTGTTTAAGATCTCAAGTACTCTCGACACCAAAGTGCCGCGCTAACAAAGTGGCAAATTTTACAAACAAAAGCAAAATCTCGGCTCTTTCATGTGTCAACTCACTTGGAGGGGGTGCAAATCGCGGGTTATATGACATTTTGACATTAGCACTACCACTAGTAGTAAAAGCGTAAAAAATACCCCGAACGACATAGGGGCGGAACATCCGAATACTTTGGTTTTTTTTCCCGCTGCTGATGCATTTGTTTACTTTGACTTGGCAGAAAAATTGTCGAATATAAAGTGACAACCTTGGGGGTGAGTTTTATAGTTTGCGTTTTTTTATAGGGTTATAAAATTGAATACATAAAACTGTTTGCACCACATCGCCTAACAGTGCAGGACATAAAATGAGGTTTTACCTTTTACACAGCTCACTAGCTCTAACACAGAGAGGGGCAACGACAAAAACAACGAAAAAAAAAAAGAACAACAAATCGACTATGGAGTGTCCTGCTGAGTCCTTAAGTGTTGACTACGTCAGGGGTTCGTCTCTAATGCGCAAAATAATCTCTGAGTATGCGGTAATTTCAGTGAATAAATCAAACTAAAGTGAATTAGCGATCATAAGAGGGTTGCTCGGCTCACTGTGTGAGCAGCCCACCCGGTGTTCCACCATTAAATGCCACATATGGATTGAGTTTTAGTGGTCCTGTAGTCCTGTTGCTTTGCTTTTGGGGAGCGATGGTCAAGAAAAGAAAAAAATCCAAGAGGACAAACATGTTGCAGTTCACTCCAACTTCAACAGTCGTCGAGGAGATGTCCCATCCACAATGTACTCTCCGCAGCGGAACGAGAATTCTGACAGCCATTGTTCCGGTATATAATGTGTCAATTTAAATTACCCTCCTTGTTCATTACTCGAAATAATTGCAACATCTGCTGTGCGGTTTCGATGCCATTTCAAAAAGCGCAGCCAGGGGTGTAACAAATACGTGTGACGTTTTTATTAACAATTGTCAATGTGCCTATGCCTACCCCTGCCAGTTCTAAAACTGGATGAATCCGATGTCAAAACATTATTTTTTGCGGGTCACCGATGATGGATGGAGTTTTAAAGATCAGGCATAACCCTCTTGTGCTTAATTGAGCCATTTCATGCGCTTCAAAGTGCATCAAATCGAATTTAGGCATCGCAACGACCAGACTGGTTGAGTTTTCTAGGACATTTTCGTTTACCTTCGTCTATGGCGTACTGCAGCATCTGCAGTTGGCGTATAAGTATCTTTGTATCTTTTCGTGCATTTTTTCACGTTCGTTTGCAATTGCCAAGTGCAATGAGGTTAGAACAAGGTGTTGTGGCGCCAGAATCATAACTGCAAGCACCATCAGCACAGAGAGCAGGAAGAGAGATTGATCGCACACTGGATGCTGTTTTGGGATTTTTGTTTGCTTTCCTGTTTTTGTCTTCGTTTCGTTTTTTTTTGCACACTTTCCAGAGTATTTTGGTCATCCTCACAGCCAGACATCATACAGGGAGAAGATGCCAATGCCAAATGGGCAGGGTCTACTACGCTCAGCGGAGCTAGCAAACAGACGTTTGTCCAGTCGTAAATCTTTCTCTCTGAATCTTTATCCTTTTTTTTTTGTTAAGTTTTTTTTTTGTACTGAGTTGGACTTGTATCGTTTTCTGTTTTTCTCATTCGTCTGCATCCACTTCATGTTGTTGCAGCAGCATCAGCATCAGCACCAGCAGCAGCAGCAAATTCTGGCTGCAGTGTGCACGTCCACGTCTGGAGATCCCTGAAGCATCATAGCTGGTGGTTTTTTCACACATTTTCTGTATCATTATCAGATCACATGTACAAAAGAGGCAAGTGAAAATAATAAAACCGAGAATTGTACGAGGAGACAAAAAGGACGAAAAGGAGTTGTTGTTGTTAGATAGATTCATTCATACATATATGTATGTACGTACGTACGGCGGATGTGTGGATATAGGTAGACGGAGAGATCGATACCTTGGTCCCGGATGGTAAAAAAAAAGAAGTATGTCGTATCTATCTACATTATGACATGGTTGGCACTCTGTTTGCAGTTGCAGATGCAATATTCAGACGAACGTCGAGGAGGCTGTAGCTCCTCTCTAGGTGCCTGTTTACCAACTTATTTATATGATTGTCTCGCAGAGTCGATTCTCAGGCGCACTGTAGTCGTCGTCGTCGTTGTCGTCATTTTGCGGGGTATCTTATCGGGAGTGATTGGGAATGGTATGATTGGTATATTATATTCATAGCTTGATGTATAGTCGTAAATCGGACAGCGGTCTAGCTAGGATTTTTCCTCTCAACATTTGCTAGGTAGATGGAGATAATTCGTTTTGCATCGTATAAGATACGCAGAGAATGAAAATTTAAGTTTGCCTTTTCGGTCGGCCTAGTTATCTAAAATGGCTGAGGTTCTTGATAAGTTCAGTTAGCTGAAACAGGTGTTTCTTTTAATACTATTGTTCTACATGATTTTTGTCCTTTTATTTTGAGGTACTGCAAGTTAATTTCGTACTTAAAACAGAGCGACCTCAAAATGTAATAGTTCAGCCTATACGATTAGATATCCAAACTTGAAAGAGTTATTGAAGAACAACAGCCTCGAGTAAAAGGACTGAGAACACTGCAACTTATTCAAAGACAAGCAAGGAAACCTCTATCATTTTATCATCACTTTAGCGAGGTAAAAATGAAATAATTTTATAGTTTAACGAAAGATCCAGAATTGTCTTGTAAGAGAGAAAGTTTCACTACCATAGAAAGTAATAGAGTTTCAATGAGAGTCCTGTTTCTGACACTTTTAAGATAAGGCTGATTAGACATCAACAGCTTGTCTGAAGAATGAGGTGATAATTGAAATATCAGAACAGTTTGCTCGATTGAAACCATGAAGATACATATGTATGTATATTCAACGATACGTAGGCTAGGATCGAGTGACAGAGATCATTGCAGAGGTTTTGTATGCATTAATAATCTTTAGAATATGTTGAACTTCCAGTGCATATTTCTAGTACGATAAGCTGTATCATCGGAGCCGTAAGGATCAGTATACGCAAAGGGAAAACTTCTTTCAAACACCTACTCGCAGAAATTAGTTTATATAAAATATGAATATCACTGGCCCTTATATCTATCATTGTGATAGTCTAAGTTTGAAAACAAACAAAAATATTCTGCTCTGATTGCGTAAACATTTGACCAAAGTTCCTCTTATTTCCAATCTTTAAAGAACATAAGGTACCTTGCATGGTGTTTTAAGTATGTTAAATGTATTACCAAATTCAATGAAAAGATCTGGCACAGACTGTTTTTTGTTAAGACTTGTCTTCGCTTAGTTCTCCTGCATTTCCAAAAGATCGTTTGTTTTTTTTTGGAAATCTTTTTGCTTCTAAGAGCCTTTTTTTTTACAACTTATACCACCAACTTAAGCACCAATTTTCGCAAACTCTATGAAAACTACGATGGTTGAGACGAAAAGTTATTAAAGGCGTTAAGTATGTTGCTTAAAATAATTTCGTGTGAATATCTTATCTTGTGTTTAGTTCAATTATGTAATTACTGGTGCAAGTATGTAAAATAACTCTATGGCACTTAAGCCGTCGGCTCCGTATGATTTTTGTATTGTTTTACATTCAAAGAAATTTAAAAGTATCATATTTCTCTGCCTAGGTGGAGTAGATAAGTATATACATACATCTGTACATATAAAGGGTGGGCCATCTGCCGCTTTTTTTTGAATCAAATGTTATTTTGACACTGACAGCTCTTAAAAAAAATAAATAGAAACTCGCGGTAAGATATGGATCAATTTATGCTTGAACAACGTTGGGAAATATTGCTAAGTTACTTCCAAAGTGGATGCTGTGTTGCCAAAACAGTGCGAATTTTAAAAAGAAATTTTGGTTGAAATAATCCAACAACTGTAGCTTACGCACCCAAGTTTGTGAGAAAGTTCGAAGGACTGGTTTGCTGATTGATAACCGAACATATTCCCGTGATTGTTGTGTGCGTTGAACGACGAATATTGGAGCTGTTGCCGAAATCCGCGCCAAAGATCACGGCAACTGAACCTCAGTCTCAATAGGCTGAGGAGAACTTTGCATAAAGATCTCGGATTTTTCGCTTACTGTCTAATTGATTCAAGAATTGAAGCAAAATGATCACCCGCTTCGTTATCGCTTCTCTGGTTGAGCTTTAGAGAAGCTCAAAATTGACGTCAATTTTGCTCAAAAAATAATCTTTTTAGAAGAGGCGTATTTTCATCTCGGCGGCTACGGAAACAAGCAAAATTGGCGTATTTGGGGCTCGGAAAATCCACACGTCAATGTATCCCGAAGGTGTGACTGTTTAGTGTGGTTTTTAGAATGGCGGCATTATTGGCACACTTTTCTTCCAAGACGACAATGGAAGAAACGTTACAGTCAATGAGAGAGCTACCGAGACATGATAACCGATTTTTTAGCGCCAGAAATTAGGATTTGGACTTAGGCGGGCTATGGTTTCTGCAAGATGGGACTACGAGCCACACAGGCCATCCAACAATCGATTTATTGCACACTAAGTTCAATAATCGTGTAATTAGTCTTTTTTTTTGTGGGGTGCCATTGAAGATTGGTGCTATGCGAACAATCCAGAGACGATTCAGGTGCTCAAGTTATTCGTGAAATAGGAGTCGAAACCATAGAACATGTATTGAAAAATTGGGTTGACAGGATGGCCTACTAGCAAGCCAGGCGAGACAGTAATTTAAATAAAATAATATTCCACAAATAATCGGAAGGTTTACCTACTCTTTTAATTAAATCAACACTTGTTGACGAATATTGAACAATGTTTTTTTTATAGCCTTTTTAAAAAGAAAACAACAACCCTTTACTACTGACCGGAAGGTTCCAGCATTTTACAAACATGCGAGAGTATAACTGTCATAACACAGTTTCTCAAAGAAAAAATGTGACTGGACAATCGACGTTCTGGTAAAGGATGCCTATATTTACTGGTGGACAATGAGGTCCCCAGATATGCATCAATTTCGTTTTTAATACATTTATGACAAGGCTGTTTTCGTGTCACCATCTTAAAGCTTTGTCTTAAAGCTGCATTATTTGCTTCGCGGTCTCCAGTGATCGATGTCTTACTATGATCGCTATATCATCGGCGTACGCGAAGGGAATGCTTTGTGTAAATTATAAATAATAGTGAACCCAACTTTGACACGTTTGGCACACCATATTCCGTCCCCTCTTGTTCACTATGGCTTCCAGAAATGTTTACTTGGGACTAACGATCGGTCAGGTAATCTAGTAACCAATTCGCCAAAGTTCCCCTTATACCCACCCTGTACATAGCTTCCAATAGTTTATGGTGATTTAGTGTATCAAACGCTTTCATGAAATCGATGAACATAACCAACACGTGATGATTTTTGTTGAGGCTCTCGTTGACCAGATTCGAAAATTCGCCCAAAAGTTTGTTCGCACTAAAGGTGCATATGCAGCTAGTAATCGGCTCATTACTACAATAATTGGTTTGCTTTGTTTGTTAGCAAAAAGTAAATTTATCTCTTGAAGTAACCTTTGAGGACAATATATGTATATATTTATGAGAGAAATCAATTCTGGTTAATTAATGTGATAACTAATAATATCGCAAATAAACATGACCGAAGATGCCTTAATCCTGAAACTTAAGGTTTGCAAGCCAATCAAGGTACACTTTTTATCATAACTATCAAGTTCATCTAACATATGTACTTAATTTGTGAACAGTACATCCCGTGAAGTGTTTTGAAGTCTTTCTAATCTAAGCTCATGAATACCATATGGTGAGCCCCAAATGAAGGGTAGGCATAAGTACTAAGATGGGTAGAAGGGGTGGCTGCATATGGAGCTATCATTCCGGATCTATTGTAAGACCATGTCGTGGAGTAACATAATCCCAATGATAAATGTATACATTCTTAATACGGTCTGACCGAAGAGCAGTAAATCGCTTTAAGGCTAAATACATCTCGAAAACATTTGCAATTACGTTGAAGACCTCTGACATAGAGTTCAACTTAGGAATGGCATATTCATAATGCAAACAACAATTCAATTTACTGTCAAATAAGACTGTCAATAAGATCGTTGACTTCTTTAAAATACTGAAGGCTATGACCGTTTATAAAATAGTCAAAAAAAAAAACGGTAATGCAAAGCATTATGATTAGGTACACCATTCTGACAAACTATTAATGTCTGACTGAAAACTAATGCAGTCAGCTATGCATACTATTTATTCGAGAAAATAATTTTAAGTCATCTGCGAAGATTAAAACATTACGAAATTAAAAGATTTCGAGGACATCGTTTACAAATAAAATAAATATCTAAATTGTATATGACCTATGTAACTCGAAAAAATCATGTTTATTTGATGCAATTTTTTTAACGTGAAAAAAATTTGTTCCTATCAATGCTTTCAAATAATTTTGGAATCATAGAAAGCTTTGAAATAGGTCGATAGTTTTCAAGATTTTGTTTGAAACCACTTTTGAAAATTGGACTTATAGAAGAATATTCCCATTCACTAAGAAAATCACCAGTTCTAAGTGATTGGTTTAAAATAATTTCAAATGCAAGAGAAAAACAGGTAAAACTCCATCTGGTCCTGAGTTGATATTTAAATTACGTCTTTCTAATGCTTCAATTACGTCCTCGTCTGAGAACTGCAACAAACCTATGTATATCTAAAAGTTCCGGAGCATTGCCATAATAGTTTCCCGATAGCAACATTTGAGATATCCTGTGCACAAATTCGAACAAAATTGCAACCAAACCACAAATACTTTTGAAATAAGTTGAAATTACATTATCAAACTGCATTTATCTTATGCAAGCCTGAAATATTACTTTTTGAATTAGTGTAATTCCAAATCAATTTCCTATAACTCTTTACCGCAGATTCCACGGACAGGACATATTGTTTATATAAATATTTATTCAAAACTCCTATTCTTTTCGAAATTGGAATATGCATTTCTTTTAACTTTTAACCCTTTGGTTTTACAGCACTTCTCTATAAACTGTGACATGGCATTGCAGATTGTTCCCTTTTCTTAATGTACTTATGCCCTATATGATCTTATAGGTAGTCTCATATACCATGATCCTAGAACTTGGTACCGATTTTTCATTCTATGCCCGGAAGCCGGTATGAGGTGATTATATCTCAATGTCTGGTTTAAGTCTATTTCAGATATCCAAAAATGAGTTCCTAAAACATGCACATACATATGTAATAAACGTGCTAATAGTCAATGAAATGTTTAAGTATAATCTTAATTTATTTTAGTGATTCAAGCGGATTTTGCTCTGTTAAAAAAGTCAATAAACATTTAAAACAAAAAATTGATAGCCAAAGATCCATCAGCTTAAAAATCGGTAAACATATACATATATGTACATACATACATGTATTTAAATCAAACATCTCCAAGCAATGTCATTTTTAAGCAGAGGTTAGAACTTAAACTAAGTATGTATTTAATCAAAGACATTGCAATTTCCGTTCTGATGCATCTATACTATCTACTCATCGTATGCTACATACAATTCAAATTATACACTTCAAATTATAGTTTCCTCAGAGCTAAATAAAACCCCGACGTAGTATCCATAAAAAACTACTCAATTTTTAATTAGGTTGTAGAAAAGTTATGTGCAAATCAATTAAAAGTTATCGCATGCAAACCAATCAAAAACACTCCAACATGATAAGTATTAACTCAGTTAGCCTTAATTTTAATGAGGAAACTACGGTAATAATCTGGTCTGAGGAATCGTTTACTTTCAAACAATACACCGGAGTACCGTCAAATCTCTTGTGCAACAGCAACAAGGAAGCGTAAAGTTCTAAATATGTATGTAAGTAGAGTAGAAGTAGCAAGTTGTATCAAGAATCAGGATAATAAGTTCTCAAACAAGGAGTATCAGTAGTTTGCCTGGAGCTGTGGATTGTACAGCACTAAGTAGAGGGGTAACCAGAATGTAGTTACCTTTCAGGTTACCCTGCTATCTTTGCACCATGAACGAGGATAGGACGTACCTTGTTTCTTTTGTTTTTCTATTTTTTTCTTTTTTTGTAAAATAACTGCATGTAGTAAAAGTTGCTTAAACAGACAAGTAAAAAAAAAAACAAAACAGAAAAGGAAAAACTCCTGCAAAAAGGGTAGTTGGAGTATTGCCGGTGATATATGAATAACTTCAACCACCAACCAGAACGGCAAAGGATCCACAACCACCACCAGCAGCACTCGAAAACTCAACGGCAAATTACGTGAAATAATACCCAACAAGAGTCCTTGGAGACATGTTGCTGCAGCATAAGTGCTCACGGTGAAATCATATAAAACATTGTTCCATTTTACTAAAACATAATTGGCAAAACGGGTTGTCGTTTGCCAGCAAAAAAAAAAAAAGAAAAATTCTTTGGAGAGCATTACCCTAACGGGAAAAAATACAAAACACCCTCTTTTTTCGCCTTGTATCCTTTTAAGCCGTCATGTTAATATGTTCGTTTATCTACGTTTACTTTTGTGCTTTTAATTACCACGCATTGAGGTTTTTTTTTCCATCGTAAGCCTAAAATTAAAACACAAAAGAAAAGGATACAGGACCTAGGACCGCCCTGGATTGCCTGCCCTTTCCTCCTGTGCGAGCACTACGGTTCGCTGTAACAACTGCTAATGGGTGGAGGGGATGGAAACAGATACGAAAAGTTTTATTAATGTATTCACACATTGCAAATGGGGCACAAATGTGAATATGTGTCTTTTATGCTAATAAAAAGGGTTACCAGGACATTAAACCGCCCGAGGATCAAAACGAACAAAAACCTAATAATGGATGTTAGGCCCTCCTCTCTTAGTCCTCATACGATGCGAATAATCATAATATATAGCGGATTCACTAATTACGCCAACAGGCCTAAAAAATACCTACTTTAGAGGTAAAGGATGCCAATATATGTTCATCTGAGAGCATCCTAATTACGGCTGTATGCCACAGAGAGATAACCCCCCGAAAAAAAAGCCCCAAATAGTTGTGAATAGTTTCCAGCCCTCACCGCAAATAGCTTATCAATTAATTTAAATTTACTAGATAGGAGAGTTCTTCGTGAAGAGTTGATCCTTAATTACCCACCCACTAAATGGTGTTACTTTAGTAGGGATTCCACTTTCGCAAAGACATTTCAATTCTAATCCCAAATGTGAGGCAGGGACGTGTGTACGTATGGTAATGCTCCATTAACATTTCGCAGAACCGTGAAGTTGCGATGCGGCACATGCACGTCTCACGATTATGCGACTGACATCCCTATAAATCACTCAATTAATCGTCGTCGTTTTTAGTAATTATAATTGCCATGTTCCAACACACGACTTTCGCACTCCACTCTGACTGGAAGTTGGAGCCAAAGTGAATGCAAAAATAGCGACATTTGCAGGGAGACAGCAACAACAGCGGCGGCGGCGGCGCGCGTGGTACAACATCGAACGCATCACTGTTGGTGATTTGACATCTTCCCGCTGCTAAGACGAGCTCCGCTGGGAGTCTAAATGAGGCGAAGAATTTATAATTTGCTGAACGAAGGCACAGACGAAGAGGCGAATGAGCAATGGTTTCGCTTTGACTAAGTGAGATATTTTCCGAGCACCTTTTTCATGACGACCGACCGCGACGTTGAAGTTGAAATACTTGCTGCGAAGGTTAATAGATCGGAGCATTTCAATTGAATTTCTAATCAAATGGCGTTATCATTATAAACGTGTTTTTGTTTTTTTTTTATTTCCTGTTCCTTTGAAGAAATGATAAATACCTATATCTTTTAGAGTTTTGTGAAGACGCAAACTTGATAGGTGCATGGTGGATTGCAATTACATATGTGCCAATAACAATAGCATAAAGAGCAGTATGTTTAGTCATAAGAAACAATTTAAGATCAGGCCTAATATCAAGCTGGGTATGTTTATTGAAGCAGTAAAGACTATAATTTGCTTAAAAGCAACAAATCGACAATAAGCGAAGTTAGTAACTACATATATGTACATACCCATAGTTGTTCCGGTTAAGATACGCAGCAGGAAAGAACAGAAGTCTAATAACGCTGCTGGCTTTGCTTATCGCAATTTGCAATAACTAGCATTTAATTACTAGATAGTCAAAGAAATGTTTGACGAGTTCGGGCCAGGCGAGTTGATAAGGGTTCCTTCAGAATTTCATAGACCGACTGAAAATAATCGCTGCTAGGATGCCAACTCTGTCCGTCTCTGCTAGGACGACTTCTTTTATTCATTTAGAAATATGCTCAACTTAACTTAACATTTGCGTTCAAAACTTTAAACCTTAAGATGACAGACCAATCCAAAATGTCTGTGTGCAAGATCAAAATGGCGCTAAACTATCAACAATAGTTTAAAATTACAACATCTCGAAATGAGCTGTTATTAAGTTGATAAAATACTTATGTATATGTATTCAACTTCCCAATACTGGATCGAAGGCGGCTGGCTGACTTATGGCTATACTAAAAGTACTACTGTGACAGATATTCTGAAGAACTCAATGGAATGACCTGTATAAATGCGATATTTGGTCTCTGTAACTGATTGACAGTCTACCACAATGATTAAATGCAAACCATCCAAACATCTTTATACCGAAATTCATTTTGGGTCAGGACAAGCAAAGTCTGAAATTCACTCCCAAAAAACATGCATATGTACCTATATCCAGAAAGTCTTGCTGCAGACAACGATCTAGCATCTCTAGGTGCTATTTCAGCGTTATACATAGGATCGTCTTCCGAGAAAAAACTTAATTACCGACACTAATTTTACTACTTACTTAACGGGCTTCCGATCCTCCGGGCGCACTACTTCCAGTTGTCTAGACCAAGCACTCTGGCATCCGCGAACGCCTGATACTTAAAACGGAGTTTCGGTCTTCCTTGTCGTGTCGAACCTGGGGCTGTGATTCGAAGATCCTCTTTGCTGGAGCATTATTGTCCATTCACTCGATGTGGAAGAATTTAACTTTCGAAAGTGTTCAATATCTGCTTTGCTTTCCTGCTTATCGTCTGGTATTTGGCTCCATAAAGCGGAACTGGCGGGATCAGTGTTTTGTGGTGAATGAATTTCGTCTTCCGAGTTAGGAGTTTTGAACCCATTTGTTTCGCCAAACCCAAGTAGCAGCGGTTTCCTGCGGTAAGTCTTCGCCGAATCTCCACTAAGATGTCAATCATGCAGTTGATATTTACTTCGAGATAGGTAAACTCCTTAACATCTTCGAAGTTTCTGTTCCCAGAAGTGACGTTTTCTCCTAGGCGGTGCCTTTTTGTTTGTTGACAACATGCACTTGGTATTGTCTTCATTTACTTCAAGCCCAACTCGTTTCGCCTGCTCTTCAATTAAAAGCGTAAAAGCCTTTTAGAAACTGGGGGCTGAGAGCGACTGATTATGTCGATGTCGTCTGGGTATCCTAGACATATAGGTCGCGAGCAACGCCTGCACGCCACCATGTAGGAGAAGATTCCTGGTCGATGGTTCATTCGATATACGATTAGGCCAGTATGTCTTTAAGATGACGCAAAGACATCTGTAGACATACTGCATCTTACTAGTCGTCATGATAGTTACCTTCCAAATACTGCTACTGTTGTGGATAAATTTTTATGATAACAAAATTAAGCATCCTTTAGTTTTCCTATTCTACAGCTTATATGGCCATCTGTTGGTTTCTTTTTAAAAAGTCTGTATTTTTCAACGATTGTTGCTTTATTGAAAAGAGTAAATTGGCTTATTTCATCCTTTCAACCCAATTTTTCAATACATTGTCGATGGTTTCGGACTATATTTCACGAATAGTTTGACCAATATTGCTGTTGAGTGCCTGAATTGTTTCTAGATTGTTCGCATAGCATCGATCTTTAATAACACCTCAAAAAAAAAAAGTCCAACGGCCTCAAATCGCAGCTCCGTGTCGGCCAAGCCACATCACCAAAACGACTGATTGCACAATTATTGAACTTAGTGTACAATAAATCAATTGTTGGGCGGCTTGTGTAGCGTGTGGCACGTAATCCCATGTTCCTAGAACCACAGCCCGTCCAAGTCCAAATCCTCAATTTCTGACCATAAAAAATCGGTTATCATGCCTGCGTAACGCTCTCCATTATATATGTATACGACTAATCTTTGGGGTTTCACCGTAATCGCACTTCTAACTAGCGTTCACGCACGCAAAAGTCGGTGGTTCCATCTAGATCTGCAGCAAAATTTAATACATTGGTCGTAGATTTGCTGGAAAAATAAAGTGCACGACTGGGTCGTACGTACTTGCACCTTAATGCTATTAGTTTATAATCGTATAAGCACTGAAATTCAAGTTTTTTTTTGTAAAAGTGGGCGTGGCTATATATGATGTTAAGGTAAATTATAGAGATTTTCAAAGCCTATGAATTATGTTTTAACAATTTTTTTCGATTTCTAGTAAAAATTTTGAAAAAGTAAATTTTTTTAAAAGTAGGCGTGGCAGTTCCAAAACTTGGTATATTATAATTTTGCATTTAGCATATCCACCTAAGATATTGATTTTAAGCCCAATCGCTGTAGAAATAGACGAGAAACAGTCAATTTGTAAAATTACCGTTATATGCATTTTTCGCACAAAACGTGGTATGCCATCTAATAGCAAATGCCCAAACTAACTCACATATGAAATTTTATCAAAATCGTTAGAGCCGTTTTCGAGAAAACCCATTTTTAGTGAAATCGGCCTTAAGTAAACTACCCTTAATTTTGAGGTTAGAATGAAAATTCCAATTTCGCCTCTAGGGATCATCCCACAGACCCCAGATATGAAGTTTGAAGCAAATCCGTCCAGCCGTTTGGGCTGCAGTCGAATATACAGACAGACAGACAGACAGACAGACAGACAGACAGACAGACAGACAGACAGACAGACAGACAGACAGACAGACAGACAGACAGACAGACAGACAGACAGACAGACAGACAGACAGACAGACAGACAGACAGACAGACAGACAGACAGACGGACAGACAGACAGACAGACAGACGGAATTGGCGGACCCACTTTTTTGGACTTCTCCATCATAGTAATGTCAAGTTTGATTAAAATCTCGAGTTCGAAATTTTTCACGAAACCAATACTTGCCCTCTAGGTATAGGTGCAAGTAAAAATTATATATGGAGACTGAATCAGACCCGATATTTGTAACTGTATGGTTATGACAAATCAGAAACGGCGCTGGATTAGAATTTGTTGAACGGAGTATGCTTTGCTGGAATGTTAGCACATTTCTTATGATCACAGGAGCTGTATAAACACAGTTGATCATTTATTCGGCTCCAATTAAGACTTTTACTACGAAAAGTGTAATAGGTGATCTGATGCAATGTATATGTGTACTTATATGTACGTAGGTGTTTGTGTAGGTGCCATGAATCTGTTTTGATTCTAAGTGTACCTTCAAAGAAACCAGCAATTAAACTAATTATAAACGTAAATTTAGGTTTCTTGCGTGCGGGGTTAACTTGTGTTAATTGTACAGTTTTTACATAACGAAGCCTTATAATTATAGATAGCGCAAACAATCTGTGAGAAATGTCATAATAAAGAAAGCGAATGGAAAACTAAAGCAAGTTAAATGTACAAAACTATTCCACGAAACTCTGTTTAAAGTTAATCAGTTTAGCTTGTTGTTTTACACTCTTGTTCAGGGTAAACATCAATTCTCGTAGAGAAAACGATGTTTGCATTATTTAAGAAAGTAATAATTCTCTATACATATGTATGTATACATTTTTATAATAGATACTTCTTTATGAGACAAAACTTTTAGTCGGATGATTGCACTACTTGCAGCCGAGGCGTAGGTATTGAAAAATAATATCCATATTTGCTTACGAGGGACTTTTTAATGAGGTATCCACCATACAAAAGACTTCCAGGATATAATTAATACTGTCGTCTTCAAGAGAGCTCTAAATGATTCCAAAATATTTTGCTTCAGTCGATTGATTGAGGTTCCATTAAGTTTTGGTTGTGACGTCTTTATCGTTTTGTCCTGAACCGGTAGAACTACTCATAGTTTGAATGAATCTCTTTAGAAATAGTTAAAGTATCGAACATTGTGTTAACCGCAGCCAGATAGTCTTCTGGCCTGAACCCTTTGTGTCTTTCATAACGAAGTTCATTCGTATAGTGCGTGTTATTTTCTTTAGACAAATTGAAGGTCCTTACTGTTTAATGCCATGTCCGAAGGGCAAAAGAAAGATATTTCATGATTGTTATACTCTCGGATGTTTGTCATATAATGTATTTATAATATTAAGAAATAATTTTTAGGTGTTGTCCAACGCACTAACCAGTTGAACCATGGCTCTCAGAAGTGCTTTTGCGTAATTGTTGCAATGAGGATTTTAAAGACGCTATTACATATTAAAGTATAGAGGAAGAATTGAGAGACTTGATGAGGTCCCATTACCCAAATCATGGTGCAGGTCATAGATATCACGGTAGTTTTTTCTTCTCGAGCCGCTTGCTAAGCCAAATATTCGCAAAAGAATCTTTCGTGTATTTCATATATCCGCGCTTTAATTACATCTTTTTTTGTATATAGCATCAACATAAAGGTACGAATATGTTATTGGTCTGTGATTTGTAGTCTCCCTTTTCTAAATGATAACCCAGAAAAATAAAAGACAAACGAATAATAAAATGTTTAATGCAGAACACGGATTTTTAGTTCATTCAACTGTAAAGTGTACGGCTCTAGTATTTACTCCTAGTTATGTAAGTGCATTAACTTCCACGAAGTTGTAGTTATTAAACAGGACTTTTTGAGTTAGGCGGTGGATAGGTTTTGCCTTTGTTCACTTCAAGATTTTCTTGTTTTGCGTGTTCACAAATTATTATAAATCCTCTACTACAGATGATGTCTAAATCGTTTTCGTAACTCAGAAGCCGGAAGTTTTTATAGATTGTACTTATAGTGTTGACGCCTGACCTACACACTATTCTGACCGTCGGCGGCGCGGCACGAGACTGAAAAAATGGTCACATAAAATAAAGTCTTTCAAAAGTGCGTTAATGTCCAAATAACATGTTTTACATTATTTGACAAATTACAGAAAATGACATTTTGATATGCCCGAAAAAATCATATGAAAACATATATATCTCCTCGCTTTGTGTACAGGACACACGTTTAAAAACGTTACGAAGAGTTACATCAAGGCTAAAGATTGAATCGCCTATTCGCACAACTGGATACGTTTTACCGATATACTGTCCTCGCTCTATACAGAGCTTAAAGTGATGGATACCATCACTTTGTGCGGCTTTAAGTCAGCGGGTAGATCTTCCAGGATTTATCTAAGTATGCAAATTTGGACTATAATCGATCTATCAACTACACTGATATTTGTCAAACATTGTATTGCAGGAAGGGTTGAGACTTTTACATAATACGTTGGATAGGATCTTATATGCAACTTTATGTATTCGTTTACTCATCCACCTTTGTTGAAACACGAGTATTGGAAGTTGTTTTGCCTGTTCCTTAGTTATCGGAAATTCTGCTACTATTGTACACTGGGAGGTCCAATGATGCCTATATCGTCCGCGTAACTTAAAAGCTGGATGGACTCGTTAAAGATAGTGTCTTCAGGATGAAGACATCACATGATAATTAATCTCCCTGGTTTGCGTACCTACAGGATAAAATTCACAAATTTTACTTCCAAACTGTAGATTATATTGTGTGGTTCTACAGCTAGATCAGTTTTTCTGGCATCAGTTTTGTAGACCTCGAAGTGATGCATGCTAGAATACTTAGCCTTAAGGTCTATGAAAAAGGGGGGCTATGAAATAAAGTCCAATGCATTAATCTTCATAACATTATTCTGTAATTTTTAACGGTCCTTTAAATTCAATGTGGAATGCCGTTAAAAAAAACCATTACGCTCGTGGTCCTTACATCTTGTTAAGTTATTTAGAAATATCTTATGAGCACAAGTGATTACTGTAGGTCAAAGGACCAATTTTGCCAACACCAGGCCTTACGAATCAACATACGCTAGTGGTGTCTATTCTGCTTGAGTTTTTATATGGATTAAGGTGCAGCTTGCTTTGATAATAGTCAGAATTCTTTCGATGTATTTTAGAAACCTTTATATACTGTTTTTTTTTCAATTTTTCATACGACTGAAAGCTTAAACTTAGGCTTACGATGTGGACTATAAGCGGATCAAAGTGTAAAAAAAAGCTGGACAACCAGGTTTTCAAATGGAGGTAAAACTACCATAAGAATCATTTAAATTCCGTGTCAACTTAGCCAAACAAGAACTTTACAAAAAAAAAGTAGTCTCGATAAAAAAAAACCCGCATTAATGAATCAATCCAATTGTTTCAGCTAGACAATGGGACATCACCGAACTCAGTTTAAACCTACGACTATAATACAACAAGTGGAAACAATGGAAGGCCGCGACAGTGCAGTTTTATTTAGCATAAATTCCGCATAACCGAACGCCGTGTTTTATGTCACGAGCAAATGAATTGTTAATTACACAATTAAATGGGAAATGCCTATTTGATTGCTCATTACCCACTCCCTTAGCGTGGACTGCTGGTGCATGTCACCGACGCTGAATGCCGTTAAATCAAAATCCCATTGAAAAGTGTTGGCCTATGGCCAAGTGTTCTCGAGAATCATTTGGAGTTTTAAAGTCGCTACGGTCATATGTACATATGTATGTTTGAGCAATTAAAGTCATCCTTAGTAAATAATTTAATATATAGACGACTATATTAAATAGATTTTTTTTTATTAATTTTTAATGCTTAATTAATTGTCATCGCCCTGATTTGACCAATGAACAATGCTTGCGCATTTGCCACCTCGGTGATTGATCATTGTTCAACTACAAAATATTCTGACAAGAAATACTTTCACGCTACGATGATGAAAAGTTGGACAATGGAAAGGTCTGCCAAGTGTCTGACGTTTTCTAGTACCCTGACACACAACAATAGTGTTGTATAAATAATTTTTTTTTTTTTTTTCATTTATTCGCTTTGAAATTAAAAGCACATTTACGCTTATGATTAATGTGAAGTGGTGGGCAATCTGAAAGTGAAGCAGACAGTTGTTGAACACAGTGTCAGTGTAATTAAATCAAATTTCTTTAATTAATCGAAAGATTTTAATTTTGCTGTTGCTCATTAAATATAATTTAATTTCATGCTTGGAGAGATATCAGCATTTAAAAACCAACCAGAATAAAACTGTTAGCCTATACCCTTCCCCAAAGGGAAAGTTAAGTAATTAAATGTGGGCTCCTTGAATGAAGATGCCAGAACCTTTTTATTCTGGTGGGACAAACGAGTTTAGTTACATGGTGTTGGATTCGGCGAAACATAATCTTGAATATTAGAAAATAAAATAATTTTGGCAAACGGAAAGATAATAGATGTTCTTTTGTGACATTATAAGGTTGCAGTTGAACTTAGCATTCGTATCCTCCACAATAGCACCTTCTTTCTTTACGGATTACCTTATTTTATTGATATAAGAATCAACGAGATGAGTGGGTTTGATCCATGATAAGTAATCCAAGGTCATCGATTAGGATATTGGCAAGGCAGTCGATGATGTAGGTACTGAACACACATGAATGCCGCAGATTATGACTGTTATTCTTTTATGTTTGGGACTAGTTAGATAGAAAAATTGTATTGTAATATTACCTCCTGGATAGCTATTTTATAGTGAACAATTGATTCAATTACACATTTCGAAGAGGGGAAAACAGCAACAGAAGAAATCCAAGAAATTAACTTAAAAGAATATGAGAAAAAGTTATTGGTATAAAATTATATTTTCAAGGCTTATGGATAAAAATGAAAAAATTCGAGAAATGTATGCATGTATGTATTGCATTACAATGCCACAAGTAATGCACGATGACGTAAGAATAAAAGTAAAATACACAGCAGGAATAATTGAAAAATTCAAAGTTAAAGTAGAAGTACACCACGGCAGTTGCCAAGGTCCCTTAGGTTAGATTAGGTACGTGGGTAAGAAGATATTCCATCCATTTGTTAACCTTAGTGCTACATACATATGTATATGGTCCCTGTGAAACTAGCCGTTTGATTTGATGTAGGTTACGGTATTGTGGCGCATGCAGCTTTAGAAAGTAGAAACTTTAAAAAAAAAAACCTTGAAATTAACTGATATAATGACATGATTTCATATATTCTTGTTAAGGTAGCTGATCAAGACATACGATTTTGTATTTACTTACATATACATATAACTATGTAACCATCCAGTTAAGTCTCCACAGTGAACAGATTTTGAAAATGTATTAGCCTAAGAGAAATAAATTAGTAGAAGTTAAGCAATCCTTAACGACAGACGTTTTCTCTCTACACATGCACTCCTACAATGTCATTGACGGGTCTGCTGGATAATTATTGCTCATCAGAAAGTCACGGAATCTAAGGTACATAGATAAGATTTAAACAGTGGCAGAGAAAGTGGGTTGTGTCCTCATCTCCACATCCACGATATAAGTCTTCTTCCATTAGCCTTAGTCTCTTCATGTGGTACCGCAGAGTGTTAAGCCTCGTGACTCCTATCATGGTAGAATGAGATTTCTAAGCTTGGATTTCGAAAGCAAAGATTGCTTTTATTGCAGCCTGGCTGTCCATAAAAAGGTTAAAAAGGTGCCTTCGACGCAGTCTACCGGACGGCTATTGTTACTAATGTGAAGGGTCTATTGAAATCCAGGCACGAAGTCAGGTAATCCGTGGACCCGTTTTATTTTGTCTTCAACTATCTGACTGATTTATTCTTAGAGCACTAATAGCTGAACAAAGATATCCAGATATCCAGTGGTTTTCATGGCACTTGTGGTACCAATACAAGTCAATCTCGGCATCTTCATCAGAGCCGTTAAGTTGGTGGTTTTGCTGGTGGACTGCCACTATAAACCTACAATTCTACAATTTCTTTCACAGCCCGAACTCTCGCGAGCGTCTGACAAACATCCGAGAGTAAAAGTGTCATGAAAAAGCTTCTCAAAACAAAAAAAATTACCCTTCGGATACAGCATTAAACAGTAGTAGAAGCTAGGGCCTGTGTTCCTTTCAATGACTAACTATACAAGCTGTACAGCCACATCCACCTAGTCAAAAACTTGTGCATCAGTCGTTGGAGATGGCTAGGACATGTAGAGGGTATGGACACCAGCGCTTTGGACCGTAGAATCTTCGAATCAAACCCGGAGGGACAACGCAGTAGAGAAAAACCTTAGGTGGCGCGCTGAAGTAGAAGAGGACCTCAACCAACTTGTAGTGTGCATCTGGAGGCAGTTAACTAAGGACCAGGCTAACGGGAGAGCCTTGTTGATTGAAGCACAGGTTTGCCGCGAACTGTAGCGCCACCTCCCTAAGTAAGGTGTCTAAGTGTTCAAATGTTCACTAAGGGTAGGAAGGAATTTGTCCGTAACCATAAATATAACGTCATCCGCATAAGCGGTGGTCTCTCTACATGCATTGTATGACTATTACATGCATTGTATGACCCATAGTAGTGGGGAGATTACTCCGCCTTGAGGGGTACCTCTACAGGCGTATGCTTTCAACTTCTTACCAAGGTCCCTTCCTTGAACATTTACGTTGAGTAAGGATTCCGGAATGCAAAAGACTTAAATACTTGGTTCACACCTAAAATTATCAGAAAAATTGTAATATTCTATTGAAGGTAACTAATTGGTTTACTAACATTGAATTAATAATATTAGACTAGACTATACTTTGGCCTCAAATCAAAGTGATGCTCGAATTTGTGACTAATCCGATTATGCCCAAAACGTTTGCAAAAGCGCTTATCGTGGCATTTGGAAATGCATACATACATACCTCATTATACTAAAGCAGAAGACTTATATTCCACAAGTCTGTCTGTCCAGCAGACAATGTAAACATTATCACACGTTTTACCGAAACTTTGTAGACATTTTTTTTGGTAATTAAAGAGAAAGCTGAAAACGTTGGTGTTAAAGTCAACGATGACAAAACCACACCATGGGATAGAAAATCACTTCAAAACAATGTGTTTCGGGTATCTTAAAGTAAACGTAAACTCTACAGAAAACATGGTTGAGAATACGGCATTAAACAGTAGTAGAAGCTAGGGCCTGTGTTCTATTCAATGACTAACTATACGAGCTGTACAGCCACATCCACCTAGTCAAAAAACTGTGCATCAGTCGTTGGAGATGGCTACGACATGTAGAGGGTATGTACACCAGCGCTTCGGCCCATAGAATCTTCGAATCAAACCCGGAGGGACAACGCAGTAGAGAAAAACCACGCCTTAGGTGGCGCGCTTAATTAGAAGAGGACCTCAACCGACTTGGAGTGTGCATCTGGAGGCAGTTAACTAAGGACCGGGCTAACTGGAGAGGCTTGTTGATTGAGGCCCAGGTTTGCCGCGAACTGTAGCGCCACCTCCCTATGTAAGGTGTCTAAGTGTCCAAATGTTCACTAAGGGTAGGAAGGAATTTGTCCGTAACCATAAATATAACGTCATTCGCATAAGCGGTGGTCTCTATACATGCATTGTAGGACTATTACATGCATTGTATGACCCATAGTAGTGGGGAGATTACTCCGCCTTGAGGGGTACCTCTACAGGCGTATGCTTTCAACTTCTTACCAAGGTCCCTTCCTTTAACATTTACGTTGAGTAAGGATTCCGGAATGCAAAAGACTTAAATACTTGGTTCACACCTAAAATTATCAGAAAAATTGTAATATTCTATTGAAGGTAACTAATTGGTTTACTAACATTGAATTAATAATATTAGACTAGACTATACTTTGGCCTCAAATCAAAGTGATGCTCGAATTTGTGACTAATCCGATTATGCCCAAAACGTTTGCAAAAGCGCTTATCGTGGCATTTGGAAATGCATACATACATACCTCATTATACTAAAGCAGAAGACTTATATTCCACAAGTCTGTCTGTCCAGCAGACAATGTAAACATTATCACACGTTTTACCGAAACTTTGTAGAAATTTTTTTTGGTAATTAAAGAGAAAGCTGAAAACGTTGGTGTTAAAGTCAACGATGACAAAACCACACCATGGGACAGAAAATCACTTATCACTTAAAACAATGAGTTTCGGGTATCTTAAAGTAAACGTAAACTCTACAGAAAACATGGTTGAGAAGCTAATATAGGGGATCCAACGCTACTTCCGTTTGCCAAATTATCAGGGCTCTAAACTCCTTCTGGAAAGAACGAATGTGATATTCTGGAACACAACGATCATGTTAGTTCTGGTATATGGTGCCGTGTGATAGACTACATACATTAGTTATGTCTGTATAATTTGTGAGGAGAACCCATGGAATAAAAGTTGCAACAGCGAATTTTGTAAGTTGTACGTAAATATGGCTATGTAGTTGGAAAGCTAAATTACGCCGACAACAACGGTTAGATCACATCGAGCGAAAAAATAACAATTACGAGCTAAAATGGTCTTGTGTTCGAAGCTTTAAGTCGATTAGGAAAACGAATTTTCGCTTCAATGAGGAAACTATCGTGAACCCCCTGATACTAAGTCTAACTGGCAGTTATGTTCAAAGACAGTTTTGAGTATATTTAAGATTGACATTGAGTAACTAATTTAAAATAGACGTGGACTTGTAAAAGTTGGCATTCAAATAGTTACAATTGAGAAGTATAAAGTTCTCTTAGATGTATTGTCAGCATAGCGGTTAAAACCAAACTTCTTAGCTATGATTAGAAACTTCTGAAAAGTGATAAGTAATGAAATTATTCATTCTCCTACTTTGTTTCCTTTGTAGTAAAGCTTGCCTTTCTAAATAGAGAGCATGTGAATTTACCGTCCTTTTTTTTTATAATATGTTCATGTTGGTTTAACGTTTAATGTTGGTCTAACCTAACCTAACCTTCCGTTGGGCTCGTTGTAAACAGTTTTGTATATTTCGTTCATTTAAACAATGTTTGAAAGACAAATATAAAACTCCCTTCTACAAAACACTCATCTATGGCATGCATTACAGATTGATGTCATCATTTCTTTTCTAGTTGCTCTAGTTCTTTTAGGTTAGGTAAATCAAGTGTCTCTGCTTGTTTGTTGTAAGCACAGATAGACTATGAGTAGGGAATTGATTACCGGTCTTCGTTATCTTTTTCTTATTGCAATCAGCCCGAGTATTATATACATATCTATTGCCAAAGACATGTCAAACTTTCACATCTCCAACAGAATTAGTGATGTACGGCACAATGCCTCGTGATTTCATCAGCCTTTTCTGGAAATTCTCATGACCTGGTATTTGTTAACAGTTAAATTAATCTACATATGTATGTACAAGAAAAAACTGATAAAATAAATCAAATAATTGAGTATATTCGCCGATATTAACGTTCCGAGCATATAAGGCTTCCTTTGCTGTCATTACCAGTGTTCGAACTCTTCAACATAATCCATAATCAGTTAGTAAACTTTTGGATATTGCACCGAATATGGATTTAGTTTAGTTTTTATTATTTGTTGGTTTTTATGAACGAGTAGTAGAGTAATGACTACAGAAATTAAATATAGAATTATTTTATGTTGTGTATTTAATCACTGGATCTGGCGAGGGAATTTGCAATGTTTAGTCAGTCAATGTTTTTGGCTGCAGTCAGTAGGACTGTAGTATGTAAAGAGCATCTCATTAAAAGTTGACAATTTTAATGATAATGGTTGGCGTATCTTAATTTGCGAATACCATGCATACATTCCTACATACATATGTAGAATGTTATCTGTTGATGATGATTTTGGTCATGAAACACTACATAAAGAAACAACGCCTCATGGTTGCGAAACTACTCTACAAGTGATCATAGTGAAAGTTATATGAAAATATTTGGCAAAGTTTATGCAATTTTTGTGTCAAAAAAAGGAACCAATTCGTACAAAAATGTTAAGATTGATAAAGAAACTTAGAAGATTTGTAGACCAAGGACATCGTGTGTGAGAGATGAACACGCCTCTATTAAGAATGCCGTCTACAATAAAAGTCTTGCTGATAATCCAGGAACTAAATGCTTATTGCCTACCTTTTTTAAAAGTTTCCTGCAATAATTTTTAAGAAAAGTCGTCATGGAATTTTGTGTTACGCAATTCAGTACGTACATACATACATATGTATGTGGAGACAGGTATTGAATTGATTGTGGAAAACCAAGTGGAAGATTCACGTTCACATAGACAGCTTTGGAAGCTAAGAAAATTGCCCATTTGGAGCATAGAAAGTGATCTTTGAGAGACCAATGCATAGACTATAAGCCATTATTTGGAAGGAAATACCAATGACATTCCTTACGACACGAATCGAGTTATTATGGCCACATCTGATCGGTATGAATGTACACATTCCTTATTCTAGGCACTGGGTACTGAAACGTTTCTGATTGGTCGAGAGATCAAGATTTGACAGAAATGTAAGAAATGTTTGAGGTAGTGGACTACATAAATGTTTCAATAAAATTCTCCCAGAAATATCAGTCAGTTTTCGAAATGTTAAAAACAGCTGATTGGTTAGAATTTTGTTTATTGTTCTGGTTGCTCTTTAAAAGTGGGCGCCGTGGCTCAGTGATTAGTGTGTCGGACTACTGAGTTGGGGGTTCAAGGTTCAATGTAAAAATGTCATGAAGAAGGTTCTCAAATCAAAAATTGTCCTTCGG
The DNA here is from genome assembly GCA_905220385.1 of Xylota sylvarum. NCBI lineage: Eukaryota > Metazoa > Arthropoda > Insecta > Diptera > Syrphidae > Xylota > Xylota sylvarum. Next base: position 43,268,874 of record LR999959.1, read on the forward strand.
AGACGATATTTAGTTGGCCCCTTCTATTCGTAATTAGAATATAACACGAACAATGCGAATGGTTTTGAAAATTGTTGAAAATTGTCCAAAAAAGTAGAGCAAGAAAAAAACTTCACGTAATTAAGAATAAGATACTTGAATTTTTTATATCTCTAAGCAAATAAAGGATAGTGCCAATTTTGGGCCCCAGCTTGTGTCACCATGAAAAGCATTTTAGTTAATCGGTGCATCATTGAGGTTGTAAACGTTCAGAATAATTATAACGCTTGAATATGTTAATATTGCCAAAAAACGTAAATGGAAGTAGCGCTATATTTTCGGTCTTTCCGCATTATTTAAGATCCGTGCATCTGCATATCTGCTTGTTTATGTATTTAAATATTGGAAAAGCGTCCACGATTTTTAAGATGCGTAGATTTTAGCTATATAACAAAAAGTGGTGTCCAGGTGTCTTGCTCGCTAAAAACCGTCCAACTGGACATCTGAGTGTCCCATCGATAATGTTGCTCCCAGTCCCATGTATATTTAGCGCCAAATAGTTTTTTTTATAAAAGAAAAGATTATCTCTAAAATATATATGCTGAGGCCTGCAGACTGTTTTTAAGTCAAAAATTTGACAAGACTCATTTTAATTTTTTTGTCTGTGGTAAATGCTAAAGTATGCACAGTTTAAGTACTTTTGATTACCCAATTGCTTCACTGAAACTGCTGAAATAGGCACACGGGAAATTGTATAAAAGGAAAAACTTACAACACCCTGTCATAAGTTTGTTGCAAAATATGCAAACTAATTGGATAATTTTAATAGACTCGAAAAAATATTATACAAGATCCATCTGGTAGTAGGGATGTTATGTATAAAAAAATTTCCTTTCCCGGAAATACATATCTCATATCGTGCACGAATATTCATTTGGCATGCATGTGTTTAAAGCCCACAGATTTGTGAGAAATATCATTCGACTTACATACGTAATATGAAGCGGAGGGCTTAAATGAGTTGCAAATGTGAGTCAGACATGTTAGACATTTTTTGACAGAATGTTGAATAGAAACTTTGAATGTTTGTTATGGACTAATACACTCCTTGCGTGCTGACGCAGTACCAATGACGCTGAAAATTTCACTGTCGTGCGACATTAGAAGCGCCTCCGGATGCGAACACAATTCAGTGTCAATGGACTCTATTCGAATATCATGAGGCTCTGGTTTTATTACACTGCAAACAAGCCATTCTAGAGAAGAAATAACTAGAAACGCTATAAAGAAATGCTGAAGGACTTTTTGGAGATCGCAATAGAAGAGCAAGGCCTAAGTAAAATGTTACGACACATGCCGTCTTATTTCATGTTTGGATGATTCCAATGGACTGTATGTATCAGGCTTCTGTTTGGGGGATTATTTGGAAGACAATGTTTATGCCTGGACTTAGAAACAACTGCATGCAAATATGAGCCAAGAAATGACAAAAATTATACCCGATTTATTTATCCAAGCCAAAATTTTTTCTTTAATTATTAAAAGAAATAGGTAATTATAATAAATGAAAAATTTCAAGAGAAAAGTAAAAATTAAAATCCAATGTCGGGAAATATTTAGCTTTTGTTGATAAAACTGAACGAAAAATGAATTTAATAAATTTTATAATTAATAATCTTCAATGTCTATGAAACGCAGTTGCCAGTCTTGTAATTGCTTATAAAGGGTGATCAATCTTCTGGTTTTGACACTGACGGCTCTTTCGCGCTCGAAAAATTGACAGAAATACACCATCATATCTCTGCGGTACGAAATATTTCGATCCAGGCTTCAATACCTCCACATAGTACAGTTTGTCTAAGAACGTTAAACGGCGCAATAGTATCCCTACACTTAAGACATCAATATGCGAACTGTAAACGAACGAATATGTATAGAATCAAAAGCCCTTAGCCCTTATAACTTCTGTGTCAGGTACACCATTTAGTTTGATATATACTTTAACAATTATTTTTTCTACAAAAATTCTAAGTAGGTATGTATGATATGTACATACACTCCCGTTCAAAAGAAGAAAAGAAGAGGTTCAGTACTTTGTCGAAAAGTAAAAGTTTTTTTTCTTAGGGAATGTGTCTTTTGTTGGTGTTTTCAAGAAATGGTTAGTCGGTAAACTATTTAAAATAAGATGATAATCAAGAAATGACCGTTACTAATATTTAATTGTGTTTTTTAAACGCATTGAAAAAAATTAGCTTTTTTAAATGCGTCATTAGAATAGGTTCATAGGTTTTCTAGATAAAGTTTGCACTTATATCTTCTAATAATCGGTGCAACTTTTGAACTCCTTGTTTATCCCAATTAATATTATATAATTTTCCGAAAAAATGGGACAAGTAGGAGGCGGAAAAAATCAAAAATGTTTTTGAACTATTGTGCTAGAGTTTCTAACGTCCAGAATGCTGGCAAACGCATACAAAGCAATACTCCATCAGTCTTTTTGAAAATAATCTGAAATTTTTAGACTTGTAAAAATGACTTACGAATAACAAAATGTCATTCCGCACCGGTCATTTAGATTTGGATAAATGAGTAAAGTGTGACATTATTGGAATGACCGCCATACTTACCGGACAAAAATATAATAGGAAATGTATGGCGGTGGCTAGTTCGACAATTTGAGGTCAGAGAGACTCTCATTATTGTTTATAAAATAGCTTAAAACAAAATTTCCTTAAATTATTTGGAGGATCTGTATGATTCCATTCTGAACTGAATTTTTGGGGTTACATCAAACAAACGGGGTAGTACTTGCTATTAAACATTAAAAACGATAAGAATATTCTACAAAATATTCGGTTATTTGTACTACTTCCTGATTTTTTTTCGAACACAAGTTGATGCACCTATTCTAATGACGCAGTGAAAACCCTCATTTCTTTCAGTAGTTTCTTGAAGACCTTCTTTTAGTAAAAAATTGAACAATAAAATTATTTTTTTTTAAAAAACAATAACAAAAAGTGCTTCCCAAGGCACTCTTCTAGCGAAAGCATTTTTATTTCGAAACAAAGGATTCTATTGAATGAGACTGTACATATGTACATACATCGTATAAAACAAAATCGCTTCTAATGTCCGAGCTTCTGCTCAATAATTTGTTTTGAGTACCGACCTACTACAGCAAATGATACAAAATGGGCACATTGTTAAGAAAAACACCATTACCTAATACCTAAACCCATTGCAGTAAGTATTTGGTGTAATATTTCTTAAAGTGTTAAAAAATTGATTTTTTGAAATGTTCTGCATTTCGAAGGGAGACTTTATTTCACTGTGGGGCTCTTGCTTGTAGTTCATACTTTATGCAAAAGTAAGTACATTATGTATGTAATTGTTTAATTAATTTGAAAAACAATGTAATACCACTCAAACTTTGGAAAAAGTATACATATGTACGTATGTATGTATATGTTCATACATGCACACTGCAAATAAAGAAAATTCGGTCATAACACTACAAGGGAATCCCAGATTTTTATTTAACATATAAAGAATATTGGGCTAGTGCCTACGACTGTGTTTTGAAATAAACTTCGGATTTCACCACATAAACCGTCAAATAAATACCATTTCTGCTTGACTCCGTGTTATTTTAAGTTTACTTTCATATTGAGAAGATATTTACGAATAATTAAAATTCTTGATTTGTGATACCTACATACATGTGTATAAAATCACCAACCAAATACATATTTCAATAGACACACTATGCCTAATTATCAGACAAATTTCCTCTTTAGCCATTCTACCATTTTCAAATCAAAAAAACACCAATCAATTTTTTCTTGTACCAAACACTAATACACAGATAAGAAAAAAATAAAAACACGAACAAAACTCACCTCATGTGGATTGAAAAACTCATCATCGCAACTATTCATTTCCGGTAAAAACGCTGACACCGGATGCTCCCAATCTTCACTCACACTGTTCAAGTCCATCTTGACACCAGAATATGGAATTGTTTACTTGCTGCAATTTACACAAACTCCCTTATCCTTTTGCTTGTTTACAAAAATGTAACTACCAACACTGATCACATTTAACCACCACCGACTCGTAGGTACTAGAAAACGAACGAAAAGAAAAAAACTCGACCAATTCGCACAAAAAAAAAAAAACAAACTTTCTTATCAGTTCGACCTCACTTAGTGACAAACAAGGACACAAGCGAAGGATAATCGAGGAGAAACCACCAGCGATTACGATACGACCTTTTATTTTTCACTTTCGAGCATTCAAACTTTTGACTTCGTACACAAACAAACGGGACAAAATACACGACAGAACAAAAAACCGTACTGGCTAGGACCAACTCTCCCTTCAAGTCTAATATTCGTACACGATTCCTGCGACGACGTGCGGTGCGGTGACTTCTGTTGTAGGACCTTTTGCGTTCTCCTACCATACATGAAATGCGGATTGCACGAATCCAGAAACTCCGTGTCGAAAGTTTCCTGAATGCTCGATAGTCAGCAGCATTGGTGCGTGCCTACGATACTTGCATGTGTGTATCTGCGTGTGTTTGTATAAGGCCCACCAATCCAGTGACGTACGAGGACAATCTATCTTAGCTTTGTTATTGTTCTCGATTTATGCTGCTGTGAGCTTTTGGCCGTTGAAAGTTTTAACCGAAATGCGCCGCGCTACACAACTCCGTGTGTGATTAACTCGGAAGCGAATGCGAAACTCAATAACAATGACGGCGCGCGGGCTCGAGCCTTCTGATACCTAATTGTGATGGCCCACTTTCCTTGCCACCCACCGCCACCCATTCGTCGACCGAGTGCTTTTTAATGGATTTTTAATTGTCCTGTTGTTCTGATTGCTAGATTATGCTGGTGACTCCCCCGCAGAAAGTGAAGGCGGCGAATTTTGAACTTTCTGCCACTTTCCTTATCACACAACACGAAATTAATTTTTCGATCGAAAAAAATAAATAGGAAGGCAAAAGAACACAAGCGTTAGATACACCTCTAGGCACTTAAATTAATTGCAGATACGTACTCTGCACGTAGTCAGCGATGTCTTATGAGATGCCCTATGGCAAATAAAGCTTCATTCTAAACTTTCACACATTCTGTCTCTTATCTCAACGCACGAGATACGCGCCGACCGGATAGATCCTTCGTATTACTGATCTGTGGTACGCTCCCGAGATTGTATGATACATGCACTGTTCCGCGTAAGGTATGCATGCAGATCGTCAACTGGCGTCAACTGGAAGCAATGTAACTATGAAGCCGCGGTGGTCTTGTGCGAGAATGTTTCAGACAGAGTGTTGTCCGAATTTGTGCAAAAGAACGAAAACACGATTAATATGTTGTTGTCTGTGGAACGCTTGTTTGCTGGACGACGAGCAGTTAAACTCCTCATTGGAATTGAGAGATAAAGAAATGAGCTACCGTCACTTGTGTAGTTCGTATGCTTGTCGGTTATTCTTTTTGGAAACTACGATAGAAATCGGCAGGTTGGACGGTGGGAACGAATTAAAAAGGAAACCATATCACACGGTCACAAATGTTTAAGGGACGTGTGCGCGGTTGCGGATATTTCGTGCAGCAAAAGTCTCAAGTTTGCTATTGTTGGGAACACCTTACTGAGCAGTATGAAGGGAGGAGTATTCTCCTCCTTCTCCTGTTTTCATCATCATCATCATCATCTGCGTGGTGGTTGTGTAGTAACACACACAGATATCAACCGACATCGATTGGCATATCCTTAACGCGCATATCTCTTTGTGTTTTGCTCTCAATGGTACTGGCACAATCACATGCAGTATGGAACAACACTGGAGAGTACTTCATGTTAGTTTGATGTTTTGGATGATTCAACCGAACATTTGTATTCCAATTTTCTTTATTCTACTTGATTGTGTTCGTTTGCGGGGCGGCTGGTGGACTATTTTCGGTTGTTGGCTGCCACTTGCCTCTGTTTTCAGATAGTCCGTTGGTATCTGTGTATTTTAGAATAACCAAGCGATGTTTTTTTTTTTATAGAATTCTTTCATAAGGAGAGTATTATCTGGTTTATAACACTTTGTTGGTCATCTTTCTTGAGAGATTATTGTTACCTACAAGTTGAGTTTTTGCACAAAGTTTCCATATACATACATACGTACATATGAGATTGTAATTGTAATTAAAGTCTTTTTTGTACTACGAGGTAGTTGTCGTCACCTGTAGCAAATCCTATTACATAATAATTTGTGATTATGCGCTTTTATATGACGATACATGCTTAAAGAGAGAATAATTAGACGGTTTTTTATGTCATGATTTTATACGAATGTACGTACATATTTACATACATACATATGTACACATGTATGTTATGTGGTTATTCTGACTTACACCTTACAATTTAAAGCTACATTCAGGGGGTTAAACCCAGAACGAATTATGTTACTAAACTTACATATACATACATATGTACGTACATATATATGATAACCGGGTTTGCCTTGCTAGTAGCATAGAGTTTAGATTTCACATGTTTCACCCTGGATAACTCCACTGTAGTAGATGTAAAATGCAGCGGGCTTCATTACCAGATATGCCTAGAATACTGCTTGAACATATTGGATCTATCATTCTCAAATGTACATACATACATAGTATTTAAAAAGCGTGTCCCAAAACTGCCAAAACCTTCACGAAAACTATGATTTGACAAAGAGTGCTGACAATCACGTGCAGCTGAATAAGGAGAATGAGAGAGCTAGTCCCGAGCTCTAGCAGAAACACGAAGAAAATTGGCTTCGGAAAGAAGAACAAAGAGTACGAGAAACGCACGCAATGTGGAGAAGTTTAACAAAAGTTTAACAAAAAAAGGTTACAAAAACATCTTAAAGTAAATAATAATCGGCAGAGATGAAGTAGTAAACCTTGTCATAGATACCCAGTCGGTGCTTAGAATGTGAGAAGACTACTTTGAATGAACGATTCAACCTAGATATTGATACTCAAAAACTGGGACCAAAAGGAAACTTTTTCAAGGCTAAATCCAACAAGGCTACCAGTCTTGCAGCTGAACATGATATGGTGGAGAGTGAACTTCAACTCACTTGATCAAGGTCGGAAACGACATACATAAGCGAGAGGTTTAGATACTGTCAAAAGGATTTAAGCAAGCACTGTTTTCTTTAACAATATAAAGCCGGAGCTACAATCATTCAAATGTCTTTATATTCAACTACTTGCTTACTTAGTGGTATTCGCTGTAACGAGTATGGACATAATGCATAATGGAACGCATAATCTTCAAAAGTTCGAGGAAGAACTCGCTTTAGTTGGCACACACAAATAGAATGGTCCCTAAGCTGCGTTGGAGTGCGAAACTGATGACATGCTAAATGAGGACTGGAATAATCGGTAACGAAGTCACGCATGTGCATTGCATTTTTGAATTTTCAATTGCTTTGTTGTTCCTACTTTGTTGAAGATTTTCTTTGAAAATGTTAAATATCCGAATTGGCTTTTCTGTATAACTGTGTTCCAGAAAAATCCGAACGACATATGGACTGAATAGAATACTTACTTACTTACTTACTTAGGTGGCGCTACAGTTCGGGGTGAACCTGGGCCTCAACTAACAAGCCTCTCCAGTTAGCCCGGTCCTTAGCTAACTGCCTCCAGTTGCGCACTCCAAGCTTGTTCAGGTCCCCTTCAACTTGTGCGCCCCACCTAAGGCGAGGTCTTCCTCTACTGCGTTGTCCCTCCGGGTGTGATTCGAAGACTCTTCGGGCCGGAGCACTGGTGTCCATTCGCTCTACATGTCCTAGCCATCTCAAACGACTAATGCGCAGTTTTTTGACTAGGTCGATGTCGCTGTACAGCTCGTATAGTTCGTCGTTGAATCTTCTCCTCCAAAGCCCGTCAACGCAAACGGGACCGAATATTTTGCGAAGAATTTTTCTCTCGAAACGACCGAGGATATCTTCATCCGCTTTGGATAAAGTCCAAGCTTCAGCGCCATAAAGCAGGACTGGGATGATCAAGGTTTTATATAGAGTCTCCTTAGTTGTTCGGGATAGGGCCTTACTACTCAATTGCCTTCTGAGCCCAAAGAAATAGCGATTGGCAAGAGTTATTCTTCGTCTTATTTCTGCTGAGGTGTTATTTTCAGAATTGATAGCAGAGCCGAGGTAGACAAAGTCCCTTACTACCTCAAAGTTATAGCTGTCGATTGTGACGTTCTGTCCAATTCGTCGATGTTGTGTGTCCCTTCTGGTTGACAGCATATACTTGGTTTTGCCCTCGTTTACCGTTAAACCCATTTTGGCCGCTTCTGTTTCAATACTAGCGAACTCACCGGTGACAGCCCGCTGTGTTCTTCCAATAATGTCGATATCGTCAGCATACGCTAGTAGTTGCACAGACTTTTGAAAGATTGTGCCTCCGGTGTTGGCTTGTGAGTTTCGCACAATTCTCTCAAGAACGATGTTAAAAAAATCACATGACAGCGCGTCACCTTGTCTAAATCCTTTTTTGACATCAAAGGTCTCGGTGAGATCGTTACCGACCTTGATGGAGCAGCGAGAATTCTCCATCGTCATTCTGCACAATCTGACGAGTTTGGCAGGGCTGCCAAAACTAGACATGGCTCTGTATAGCTCGTCTCTATAAATGCTGTCATATGCGGCCTTGAAATCGATAAAAAGATGGTGGGTATCGATTTGGACTTCTTGGGTTTTTTCCAGGATCTGCCGAAGTGTGAAGATTTGATCGATTGTGGACTTTCCTGGCCTGAAACCACACTGATAGTGCCCAATCAGGTGGTTGACGAAGGGTTTCAGACGTTCACACAATATGGCAGATAGGATCTTGTACGCGATGTTGAGGAGACTGATACCTCTGTAATTGGCGCAATTGAGGGGATCTCCTTTCTTGTGGATTGGGCAAACGGTGCTGAGATTCCATTCATCAGGCATACACTCATCTGACCAAATTTTAGAAATGAGTTGGTGTATGCTCTCTACCAGGTCATTTCCAGCTGCTTTGAACAGCTCGGCTGGTAAGCCGTCAGGTCCAGCAGCCTTGTTGGACTTAAGTTTGGATATTGCTATCCTTACTTCGTTTTGGTCAGGTGGACGGAAGTTTTGGCTATCATCGTCTAGATTGAATGGTACATTCTGCCTGACAGCGGGATGTTGGTCTTCGTCGCCGTTATACAGTCTGCAGAAGAAATTTTTCCATATTCTCAGCACCGACTGTGACTCTACTACGAGGTTTCCTTCTTCATCTCTACAGGCTTCTGTACGGGTCTTGTTGGCCTGACACGTTCTTTTTACCTGTTCGGAGAAGCCGGTCTTCTTCCCGTCTCTTCTGCTCGTAGAGCTCACGAGCAGCTCTCGTCCTTTTTTGCAGCGCCGCTTTGTATGCTTGCTGTTTAGCTGCATGTGCTTGCCGGCACTCATCGTCAAACCAGGGGTTTCTAGGTGGTGGTCGGGTGAAACCCAGCACATCAGTTGCGGCACTTCTGATGGCTTGTTGGCAGCGTTGACACTGGTCTTCGGCGCTTGATGCTGGCGGCATAGGAGTAGTTGAGAGGTTTCGGGATACGCGTTCGGCGAAGGTTCTGGCGATCTCTTGCGATTGCAGCTTTTCGACGTCAAATCTTCTCACAGTAGTTCTTCTTAATTGTGGCGTTTGGGATATCCGCATTCGTACCTTGGCTGCAACAAGGTAGTGATCCGAATCCATGTTGGCTGCTCGGAAGGTTCGGACATCCATAATGTGGTCAATTTGATTGACCGTTTGATGATCAGGAGATCGCCATGTCCCCTTGTGGATATTGAGATGTGGAAACCGTGTGCTTGCTATGGTGACGTTTCGCCCCGCAGCGAAGTCAATAAGCCTAAGTCCGTTTCCGGACGTGGTGTCGTGGAGGCTGTGCTTACCAATCGTCCTACCAAAGATGTCCTCCTTTCCTATCTTGGCGTTAAAATCGCCTAGAACGATTTTAACGTCATATTTAGGGCATTGCTCGTAGGTTTCGTCGAGGAGCTCGTAGAAACATTCTTTGGTGGCGTCGTCCTTGTCTTCGGTGGGAGCGTGAGCACATATAAGGCTTATGTTGGCGAATTTAGCCTTGATGCGGATTGTCATAAGACGCTCGCTCACGTGTCGAAATCTCAAGACTTCTTGCCTAAGTCTGCCGCGTATAACGAACCCACATCCAAATAAGCGCTGTTTCTGTTCCCTATAGCAATCACCGTAGTATACGTCACAGTTTTTCATCCTCTTTTTGCCCGGGCCATCCCATCGCACTTCCTGGATGGCGGTGATATCTGCATTGTAGCAGTCTAGGGCCTCTGCTAGTTGTTCGGCTGCACGCGGCCTGTTAAGGGTCCGAACATTCCACGTGCAGATCCGAAGATCGTTGTCCTTATTACGTTTGCTGGGGTCGTCAACAGTAGGATCATCCTTATCCGAGGCTCGTAGTTGCTTCGTAACTATTTGCTTTTTTACGTGGTAGGGAAGTTACCCCGACGCACAACCCCCAACCTGGAGGACCAGTTCCTTTTTTTTTACCCCTAGGACAAGGGGCCGGATATTCCGGAGTCAGTACCCCGCTTCGGGGATGTGAGCGCTGCCGTTGGCCCATTAAGGGTTCATCCGCCACCAACTCTATTCCAACACCCTGACTCAGTATTGAAAATCCCTATAGACCTGGGATTCGAATATGTCGAAGCAGCTCATATAGGGACTGAATAGAATACAACTCCAAAATTCAGATAAAAAAAAAATGTTCTTCATTGTAACTTAGTCCACAAACTGAGTTTAAAAAAAGCAGTGAAACAGACTGTTGCAACCTAATGGATGTAGGTACAGAGCGATCATAAGTTTTATTCTACCTAATGTCAAACCTTTGGAGTATGCAAACAAAATTTCTCTCACGAGAAGAGACTGGACTAAAAGAAAGATACCAAGCTCGCAAAAACAGCAAAAAGTATTAGCTCTAGAGCCTCTTCTGAATTAAATTTTCCAACCATACATATGTTTTATTTGTCCTTCCCATGAACTTTATCTAGACAGCCAATCAATGCTATCTCTTCCACAGTGATGAAGTAATAGGCATTATAAAGATTTGGCAATGAACTATGAATTTTACACTCACAACACTACATTACACTCTGTTGGGCTCCAGGTTTCGAGAGGATCTTTATTTTGTATACCACACGTCGATACTATTTTTTCTAATATCAATGTCCACTTTGTATGTACATATGTTTGTAGTAAGCGCACTCGAAAAAACGTAGAAAGTCTGATAGGGACAATGATAATGAACCTATCCTTGTCAACTCATTAGACAAGAGTTGTTAGAATACAAAATCTTTAAGTTTCTTCTAACTGACTCGATTTGCTATTGACATGTTTCAAAGGAACCCTCAATGTATGACTATAGACAAAAAATGTTTGAAGTTATAATTCAATGAAACCCAACAGATGGAGCCAATGCAAATAACAGCTGGAACACTGGAACGTTGCATACAAATAAAGTTGTCAAGATAAAACTAATTCTAACAACAAGCGTAGCAATCCTTACTGGAAATGTAAGCTTGAGTTCCTAAAAAACGAGATTAGTAAGGTTTTTGTTAAAGTTAAATGCGCAAAATTATGAAGAACCTATCGGAATCAGAACATGGAGAACGTTCAGACCAATATGTCAGACGTTCAGACCAATACGTCTCACCTTCTGTTTCTATTTTATCGATTTCAATTTTCGAAACACTGCCTTAATAAAACATTTCCTCAACAGCCTTTAATTTATATACTAACCAGGCAAAGCAAGAACCACATCCTTACAGCATGTTATGGAAACGATTTCGCTATGTGCCTTTTTAGACATCTCCGAAGCCTTCGACAAGACTACATTTCAATTTATTAAAACGGTCCCTCCGATTCTAAAGGCTGTGACCCACTCAGTCAATTCTTAATGTCAATAAAATCCTTCAAAGCCCCACAAGGGTATTTTGTCCCTTCTTCAATGATCAATCATAGTATGACATACGTAGACGGACTAGTAGTACTACTAAGAATTAAGCAAGAATAAAGCATCACTGGTAAAATGCAAAATTGTAAACAAAATTAATGATTAGTACTACTAACTAGAAGATGGCTGGAGGCTGTAGGAATAGGGTAGACACTGACTGGCGGTTACCTGGGGATGTCCAGTGTTGTAAATGTTATAGTACATCAATTGCACTTGTTTTACCTCCTAGTAGTAGCCATTAGGTACTGATCGTGTCCGATTTGCAGAACTTATAAGCGTGAGTGTTGAACAAGTGAAACGGGATGGAGTCGACAATGGCGCCACAGATTCCAACGGAAGGATAAGCACAGTTTATCTAGGCTACCTCGAGATATTCGGAGCTCAGGCCAACAAAGATTTCCAAGAATAAATCAGGTTTTTGGAAAAGAGATGGTGGCGGATGAGCCCTTAATGGGCCAGCGACAGCGCTCACATTTCCGAAGCGGGTTACTGACATCGGTTTAAACCGACCCGGAACATTCACGGACTATGGACTGAGAGTATGCACCTAGAACGTACGTACACTGTACACTCTGGGTGCTACTCAAAAACTTAAACTCTGCCTTCTACTCCTTACCCTGTAGAAGGCATATATTACCGCGATCCAGGAGATACGAAAGATAGGATCAGATATGCAAAAAACACCTTTGATGGATTAGTCAGAAAGCATAGCTTCCACGACCCGACAACAAAAAACGGGTCCCGGCTAATCGATTTTTTGTGATAAGTAGCACAAGGCTTTTCAGACTATGAATCCACACAGCAACCTGCCGCTCTCCAGATAGTCGAACCGCCAACCAAATCGACCACGTGCTAATAGATGCACGGATCAAATATTCTGAATGTACAAAATTTCAGAATGGAGACGTCGAGTCTGACAATTTTCTTGTTGCAGTCAAATTTAGAGCTCGACTATCCAATGAGAAAAAGCTGCAAACCGCACAGGAAAAGAAATTCAACGTTGGAAGCCTTAGCACTGTGCGCTTACAGAGACTCTCCGCTGTGCATTCACCATTTACAAACGACAACAATCTTTTATTATAGAACCAGTATCGCGACATTATCAGAGCCGACACCACCACAGGCTACCAGCCACCACCCAAAAAGAGCTCTGGGCATGATGATGCATTCGCCGGAAAAAGGTGACAGAAAATGCACACATACAAGCGCTGCAGCACAAAACAAGGGTGGCGAGGTAAGAGTATCGAGCCAGAAGAAAGGAGGAAAAGAAGGATATCGAAGAGTCCCGAGATAGGAACAACATCTGGATGTTTTTTAGGAAAGCCAAGCAAGTGGTACCTGGCTTCAAGCCCGGAACGCAGGCTCTCCGAAATGTATTTAGGGGAATAGGAGATGTGTTTAAGCAGTATTTTTAGCAGTATTTAATGGGAGAAGAGAACCCGTATCCAGCCAATGAAGAAGCCATCCCCCCTTTCAGTTTTAAAGAAGTTGGCTCAGCTATCAAAAAGCTGATGAACAACAACTCCGTCGGCTTTAATTGTCTACCAGCGGAGCTTTTCAAACATGTTGATGCTTTGGTAGGATGCATGTACCAAATCATCAACCAAGTATGGGTGAATGAAGCCATGCCCGATGACTGAATTATTAGCTCTGTATGCCCCATCTTCAAGAAAGGCGATCCTATGTCTTTTAAGAACTATCGACACATATCGTTGCTGAATGTTACATATGTATAAGATCCTATCCAACGTACTGTGTGAACGCCTGGAGCCTTGCTGCAGCATACTAATCGGCACATACCAGTGTAGTTTCCGGCCCGCCAGATCCACGATAGAACAAATTCACACTAAGACAGATTCTGAAAAACACCAACGAATTTCAAGTCGATACCCACCAAAGCCACATATGATAGCATTCATCGTCTGGAGCTCTACAAGGCGATGGCCGAATTCGGCATCCCGACAAAACTGAAAAACACGCAGTGCAAAATTACAATTCGGAAACAGTGTCTCCAACCTCGTGCGGGAGCAGATAGTGCGCAGAGCAGGTATTAACAAAGAAGGCACTGTCTTCAACAAATCAGTCCAGCTGCTGGGATACGCCCGCCGACGTCATCGACATAATCGGCCGCTTCCAGCGCGCTGGCCAGTTCAAGAACCCAATCTCTTTTCACTGACCCAGAACCGTTTTGCAGTTTTCCCATCTGACATCTGTAAATTCTGTGTTAAGGACACCGTAACTTTTGAAAAGATTTTTTGCGATTGTCATGTCATTGTTTGTAGCAGATTTAACATTTTTCAGAGAAGATTTACCATTTGATACAATACACCTCCTCAGCCCAAGAAAATCATTGATATCATCAGAGAACTTGATTTCAGTTTTGCTGTAAATCCATGGATAGCATCTTCCAAAGGACAGGCGCTAAAGATTGCAACAAAAACCATATTCTACCGATAGAACCCGCTCACTCAGGCAGCTTTTATTATGTTAAGTAAGTCACTTTAAAGGATCATGATCTGAACTCTAAGCGAAGTATAACAGCTAACATTTGTCTGGGGCTATTGCATTAAACGATTTAAAAAAATAGTTAAAACTATTGTACTACAAACTATACAATCTAACTGAAAATCTTATGCCTAAATGCTGAAATCGAAAGTCCGTAAATTGAAACTCGTAATTCCAGACTTTGTTAATACATAATTCAATCACGTATCTCTACTTACATGCTATGTATCATGCTTTACGCTGCTATACAGTGTCATAAATAATAAAGTTGCTCCACAAAAAATATATATGATTAGCAACTAAAGCACTTTAATTCTAAAACAAAATCCCATCTGACACGTGAATCACCTCCATCTCCTTTGGTGCAAGAGCCATCAAATTATACACATACTCGTATATCCAACCTAATACCGCCTTTAAACTAATTACGCTGTTCTGCCCAACACATTATCGCATGGCATATTAAATGCAGAGCCTAAATAATTTATTACGCACACTATAATGAGCAGCAGCAAGGCATTAAATTAAGCACAAATCCCACGGAGCACCGTGTCTTATGATAAATGCAGGAGTCTCATAAGTCCAAGAGCACAGTGATACTCGACGAACATAGTCGTCGCCGTCGCCGTCGTAGTCATAGTCATCGTTGTGGTTGCGGTGGTATCCATTGCTTGGTCTACCTGTCTTTCATCCAAATCTCCATGAATCCCATTAAATTAAGTAGTCTCCACATTCCGGGGTGTATACGACGGTCATTTACTGCCACCACCCCATGCGAGATCGAAGGCTCACTCCATTTGCACTTCGTTTAATTTGTAAGTGCGGATGAATCGAAAACAAGGACAATGCATCTAGGAGTCGATATTAGTTGCAGCACATCTACACAGGTCTACATATCTGTGTCTGGGGGGGTGGAGAGTGCAGATTCCAAGGCATGCCAATAGGCAGGCCGGAGAAAAGACGGTCCACCGCCGAATCGCACAAGCAATAGCACCAGCATCAGCATCAGCATCAGCAAGTGGCGATATTTATAGCCAAATGATAAATTATCTGACACGGCTAATTGCAACGGAATTAGTGTTTAATTTAACATGCTACTCGAATGCCGGGCCAGGCTTATCGGGGCTTGGGAAAGGCGACGAGCCATCGCACCATGCGACACCGGGAGATATTATTATTAGTTATATGGTGAAAATGCATATTAATATCCGTAGCGCATTAATTTCTGCGTAAATAGTTATGTCAACCGATGTTGCGGATGATCGCCGCACTCTAGAGCTCGCCCCGAGATACGGATAGAGATGCATCGTCCGGGTGCGCGTACAGAATCCCACATCGCACAGTCAAGACAACATGACACCTCCGATTTGGGCGTACGAGAGAGAGAAATCCTGAAACAAACTGATTTCTGTTGACGACATTTCTCGAGAGAAGTGTCCTCTTCCCCAGATATGTACTAGTATAGGCGACGAGAATTCTCCGGATAACTGCGAGGCGATTCACGCATTCCCAAAATGATTTACGTGAAATAAATCTAATTTTAATTTATAAAATCGAAACGGTGCCGCATGTACGCGTTGGGTGGTTTTTTGGCGGGACGGCCGTGTTCGCTGCAAGTTGCGTATTTATCTCTGCCCCCGGCCCGGGAGGAAATTATTAATTATCGCGACATATGTTCAAGATTGCGGGGTGCTCACCCGAATCTCTGATGAATTACCGATAGATTGTCACTTACGGGCGTGTACGCCCCAAAGAATCTGTCCACTTTGGCGGCGGAGGTGTCTCAGCGGGTGTGATGGGAATCCGTGTTACACGTCTTACACGAACTTTTAATCCCATACTCTCTGATTTTTAATTATTTCGTGTTTTTTTTTGCAATGGTTTCTTGATTCGAATATACGCCTACCCACGCTATTCAAGCTATCAGAACTGTTGCATCCTGTTGTAGCTGCAACCGGCGATTGTCAGATCGGTTTGGTAATTTATTTGTAATGAGACACTTAAGGGTTAATTACATATCAATCATGGAGGGGCTTAATGCCAATTAATTATAGTTTTATTTGCGTACGAGGTGTTGGTGTTGGATGGTTGAATGGTTGAATGTTGATACTGCTGCTGCCACCCAAGTGGGAATGCGCACGGTGCCTCTAATCTGGTGGTTTATTGCAATGAATTGGCGATTATGTTTGATGTAACCGGAGGTTAATGCATGAAATTGAGGGTCACGATGCAAATTAATCAAGGGGATTGGTAATCAGCATTTTATGAAATAGCTGCTATTCATTGAAGTGGATAGTTAGAATGCAATACAATTGAATTTAAGGACTGCTTTCAATTTGCTGGTTATTTAACGATTTCTTTTTATTTTTTGAAGGAAAAGAAAAAGAGTTTAATACAAACTCGTTATAAAAATTTGGTAAGTCAATTGGTTAGACAACGAGCCATGTATTTTGTTTGAGAGGGATATCCTATTGCAGTCCGGCACAAATATGTTTCTTAGTTCAGTTGTATACAGATGACATTTCACATTTCTATTGAAAAGGTTAGCCCTCAGACTATTATCAGACTACCTCAGACAACTATCAAGGCACTGTGAGTGCACTGTGATATTGGAGAAGCTTTTAACAACGTTATATATGTAAGTCACCAACGGCAGGCTTGGTAAGCGTTTCCAAGTGGTGGATGCTGGAGGACCATCCTATCGATTTAATATAGGTGCAGATGCCACTTAGATCATTGTCGGACAGTTCTTCGATGTCCTGGAAGAACTATCCTCCCAAGAATTTGTTTGGCAGGTCGCAGAGTCTTGGGCTATGACACAGGAAGTGGGTAGTATCTTCTCGGACATCCTCATAATCGCAGGCCCTACAAAGATCTTCATTGGTCAATCGAAGTTTCCTCATATAGTACTGCCGATTGTTGTGGACCGTGATCACCTTTCTTTGGTTTTTCCTTCATTTTTCTCGTTGATACACATGTGCTAAAAGAACTCCCTTTATTATTTGCTTTCATTTCAGTTCTATTTTCCGTTTCGTGCCTAAGTGTGCAAGGCCGGATGTTCACCGTGCGGTCGGCTTGCTACAGGTCAAGTGCCGAGTCTTTCCTAGCCAGATCATCAGCCCTTTTATTTCCTGATATACCTTCATGACCAGCCGTCATGACCTTATGCTATGTTCCAAGACCCTTAAGTTCTTCTCGACAGCACTTCACAAGCTTCGATATTATTTCTGTAGCAGATATCGGTTTATTCGCTGCCTGGCTGTCGATGAAAAAGGTGATATCCTCACGTGGTATTGTCTTTATCACAGTTTCACGGGCAGCTTTGTCACTGTTAGGACTTCTGCTTGGAAAACGCTACTGTGGTTCGAGAGTCTGACTGATTTAGATACCCCTAGGACATCAGAAAATATATCTGCTCCTACACCGATGTCCATTTTGGACCCATCTGAATAAACTTCTGTAACTTCTGGGCTTGATATTTCTCTGTTTTCCATTCCTCTCTACTTGGATATAGGCTTGTGAGAGGTCTTATAAAGTCACGAGGGTGTAGTCTGTTGTTGTTACATTCACTTCTTCTGAAGGATTTTAGTATGGCCTGATGCGTTCGTTCTCCAGCCGTCCGATTGATTTATCCTTAGAGTGTTTATGGCTGTTGACTCTTGAATAAAAGGGTTCAGCGCGACTAGCTTGATGATGACCTCGAATCCTGCAGTTGGTATTGTTCTCATTGCACTGGTAAAACCAATGCACGCTAGCCATTGTATTTTCGTAATGGCCTTTAGATTGGTGGCGTTACTAGCGGCTTGCCATCACACAAAGTTGCCAGAGATAAGTATAGCCTTATACATCCACAGGATGATTTTACACTTGGTACCTACGTTTTTCCGAAAATTCTACTACACGAGTATTTGGCGCTGTCAGGGATTCTGAGGAGAATTCTAAATAATCAAAAAGTTTAAGTTAACTGCAGTCCAAAGCCCATACCTTCTTTGATAGGAGAGATTGCCTTCATGTTTAATTGTCCGCAGTACAGGGTGGGACTTAAGTTCCATAGAGCATCACCAAGTAAATGATGAGACTAGGGGATGGTTGGGACATATTTGGCGACCTTAGAGCCAGAATATACTTTATCTTTAGAATACTATCGTCTTTAATACTAAAGGTTGCTCTAGATTATTGGTTCAAGGACAGTGCATACATATCTCTAATGCATTCCAAATAAATTAACGACTGATAATCTCGACAGGAATGGGGTGGATTTACCTAATTCCCATTGTAGCAAAGCTAAGAATGTAGAAGTCCTAAAGAATGACTGTGAGATGGTAAAGGCTGCAATCGTAAGCGAGTACCAAAATCTTTTTCGATTATGTTCGTCGAAAGCTATCAATAACTGTGATGTTGCCACTGCCAAAAGTTGAAGATCAGTAGCAATGAAAGGCACAAAAAGGTACAAAGAACATAACAGTACAACGGAACCCGTACAGAAATTTGTAGAGATGAAGAAGGATGCCTTGGATGTTGAGAATATGCAGACCGTAAAGCCTGCTGTCAGACAGAATGAACCAAAACTTTCAAATTTCAAGATCTTTTACAAAACGAAGCAATATCCATTCTTTTGTTTGCCTAAGGAATGGACTCTCAGTTTCGTCTCCGATCCGATCCACAAGAAACACAAGAAACAGAGGCAGCAGGCCAGGAAAGTCGATCAAATTTTCATACTTCCGTAGATCGTGCAGAAAACTCAAGAAATTCAAGTCGATATTGAATATCTTCTTACGGATTTTAAGGCAACATGTCGTAGCATTTAACAGCTATGCAGAACCATCTAGTTTTGGCAAGGTATGAAGGGACCTTTTTTCTTTGGCTCAGCTATCAGCTCTGAAAGCAATATATCATCAGAAATCAAACGAAAAATTAAATCGAAATCGAATCTAACCTAGAGCATTCGATATCATGGAAAGACTCTAAAAAAGGTCTTAATTTATAATCCAAGAGGTTGAGATCTGAGCTGACAGAAGACCAGTCCTCCTTGTCTTGTTTCCGCGTTGAAAAACGTTGAAGTTTGGCTATTTGTTTTAGTAAATTTTATCGACACCATGATTTTAAAGGTAAATACAATTGAAATGACTCTCTAAATTATGTATCTCAGATTTGAGACCTCTCATGCCATCACGTAAACAAAAGATATTCAGCAATGAAAACACGAGAGCTTCAATCTGCATAACATTTGCATTTCATAATACAGCAGCATGCCAAGCTAAGTGGAGTTAACTGAAGCCCAACTTTTCGGTGTGTTCTCTTTTTAATCGAATGCAAGGTAACCAACCAAGTGTTTCGGCCAAATAGCATATCTGCAGGTAGATGATACACCGAAATCCTCTTTGCTAAACCAAATCCACCCCCATCTTCAGTTGCGGTCCATCCGAATAGGGGACACAACTTGCCATTAAGCACTCAACCATGCGTAACGCTAGGTGGTCATTTACGTAATTCGATTTCAGGTCATACTTGACGCACAGGTGTAAGAATCAAGGGATCTTATAAAAGTTGACATCGAACGACAGCCCAGCAATCTGCACCCGCATCAACATTAACAGGTTAAGCAATAAAACTCGAGGAAGGAAAAAAAAAAAAACTACTCATGAATTTCCATGAGTTTCTGCCAACTTGAGCATTCACACGAAGCATAGTTTTCCTGCACGCCGCCCCCGTTCGCCATGGTGGAAACGACTGCCGCCGACGCCGCCGCCACCACGACCTGTGCGCTTGCGTGCATTCGATTCAATTACAAGCGCAGTAGCCGAGTTCGGGAGGCACAACGGCTTTGTGATCGAATTGATCGCCGTAGAAGAGGATCTCGAAATCTGCAATCTCTTAAACTTAAGTACCTACCACCGTCACCATAGATACAGGCCGGGAGAGAGAGGACACCACACGATATGCACTCGTATAATGAAGAAGTGATCCGATTTAAATCCCCGGCGTTATCTGTGGTCTTCATCGAGCTTCATCGAGGGATTTATCTTCATTCTGATCCTTTGCGAAATTTGCAAATGCTTATTTTATAATTTTGTTTTCTTCTTTGGGGATATCTTTTTTTTTTTGGTTTGATTTTATTTCTGCGATTTTCATTCAAAATTGTGCTGCACGGTGGCGCATACTAGGCGGATGGAAGTGGATTTTAATGGCGTCTGTGGTGTAAGGCGAACTTCCAATTCGTCGTCGTCTTCGTCGTCGACCTTATAGGTTTGCGCGAATGCATCGCCTACTGTATAGAGAGCGGTCGTAGCTCCCCAGTCGGTTGCGACGTTTCACCTGTGCTGGCGATGTTGCTCGTACACAGTGCCCGGAACGCGCGGCCTGCCTTCCTCCTGGTGGACGTGACTTTTGCATAATTGTGTATAAAGCCTTAATGCTCATGTTGCACTTTGGTGGTCCACTCGTGTTTCCCATAAAGTGTTGTCATCGCGCGCACTATTACAATTCTTGAAGCTTGGCGCTTGAGTTAGAGTAGGTTAGTTTGTCCTCCGCTGTTTATGGAAGAGACACCGCTGGGACTAAGGATGCAACGGGCGACATTGTCGCTCTGGATGCTTACCTTTTGCTCAGGTATCTGAAGAAGGTTATCCCTTTAAACTGGGCTCTTATTGCCATCAATCGGGTAATGCAGCAATTTCTCAAATTGAGGTTTTATCTTCCTACGCCCCTGCAGTCTCATGTATATTCATTGTTGGCGCGAATACAGATTTCGGATTGCGTGTGGAAGTTCATAGTGTGATAATGCTGTAGAAATAAATACTTATGTATAATTAAACCAGTTCTACTGACAGAGTTGTTTTTTGTTAATAAATAGCCTTAAGGGAAAGCTGTTTTAAGAAAAATGTAAGAATTGCCAGCAAATGTAGGTTTTTTTGCTTTTGCCAGTTGTTGCTAAAGCTCGATTTTGGCAAACCATTTTATTTCCAGGTGAATATCCGGATGAACTAACTAGTTGGAATTTGAATAATTTTCAGTGATGTAAACGAAGGCATTGTCCAAAGTTTAATTTTTTATCGGAAAATGAAAAAGTAAGTGACGTATGTACATATGTACCTATTATGTCGGATTTTCCCATACGAATCTATCCTAGCTTGAGTGAGTAGACTTGTAGAATCTTAGGCAGATTTCGCATTCATCAGATATAGAACTTTAAATAAATTGGTTATCATACCTCGATAGTGTAATATTTCGACTGAAATTTATTTTCAAAATATAGAAACATTAGTCAAAGTTAATTTTCTATGAAGCAGCGAACTAACGGTTTCGATATCTAATGGGTATTATGATAGCGTTAGCTTGTCAATAGAGGAAGAGGTAGAGCATCTCATCCCATGGAAGAAACTGCGATGCGCTGTAATGTCTTTCTCACCGTTCAAAGGGCCGGGGCCTTACGGCATTCTGACAGCTATGCTGCAAAAACCGCTTAAGGTTATCAACAGGATCAGGGAAATTTTTATGCATTGTCTAAAGTTAGATTAAGTACCTATGGCATGGAGAGATGTGCGGGTAGAAAGTAGATAGAGCAGGACACACTTCAGCGTAAGACTACAGACCCTTTATTCTTTCTTTATTTCTCCGTAAGACACTTAAAAGACTTTTCGATATTAATATAAGAAGATACTTTAACATTCAAAGGGTAAATCAGTGGAGTGAATCAGTACTTCATGAAGTACCATAAGGAATTTGCACTAGCTGTCTCTTTACTTGCACCTATACCTATAGGGCAAGTATTGGTTTCGTGAAAAAATTCGAACTCGAGATTTTAATCAAACTTGACGTTACTATGATGGAGAAGTCCAAAAAAGTGGGTCCGCCAATTCCGTCTGTCTGTCTGTCTGGATGTCTGTCTGTCTGTCTGTCTATCTGTCTGTCTGTCGGTCTGTCTGTCTATTCGACTGCAGCCTAAACGGCTAAACGGATTTGCTTCATATCTGGGGTCTTTGGGATAATCCCTAGAGGCGAACTTGGAATTTTCATTCTAACCTCAAAATTAAGGGTAGTTCACTTAAAGCCGATTTCACTAAAAATGGATTTTCTCGAAAACGGCTCTAACGATTTTGATAAAATTTCATATGCAAATTAGTTTGGATATATGCTATAAGGTGGCGTATCAAGTTTTGCGCGAAAGATGCGTATAACGGTAATTTTAGAAATTGGCTGTTTCTCGGCTATTTCTTCAGCGATTGAGCTTAAAATTAATATCTGGGCGATGGGTATGACAAAGGCAAAGATATGACGTATCAAGTTTTGGAACTGCCTCGCCTACTTTTCAAAAATGTACCTTTTTTAAAAATTTTTACTAGAAATCGAAAAATTTGTTAACACGAAATTAATAGTCCTTGAAGTTTTCTATAATTCAGTTGAACACCATGCATAAACTTTGAATTTCAGTGCCTATAAAATAAGGTGCAAGTACGTACGACCCAGTCGTGCACTTTATTTCTTATGGAATCCCCAACATTTCTGACAAAGCGGATGAAAGTCTTGGTGCACTCGAATTCGATATACCACGCGAAGTAATTTAGCATGATAGGGAGGATTGGCAAAGCAAAAAGCTGTGGCATTATGAACCGTGTCAGATTATGTTGGGTACCTGAACATTTTGATATAAAAGGAGCAGATCTCCCACCAAATGATATCATTGAAACCATAAGACCACCAATGGCTTAGAACTGGATTTCAAAGGGCTTGTGGCCTGAGTTAGATCTGAAAAGAATCTGGAGATTTAATAAAAATCAACAAATCACTATTAAGAATAGCGACAGGGATACTCTATGGACATTGTCTTCTGAGGAAGCACACTATGAGATTAGGTTTAACGAACATGGTTACATGCAGGTATTGTGATGACCTTTGTATGTCGCAGAGGATATTACTCATTTACTCTTTGAATGTCAAGCCATTGCTTGGAGTAGAACAAAGTACCTCGGAAGATATTTCTTCAACAATTTAGAGGAGGTTGGTTTTTTGAACAATATTGAGTCCATATTTAGGTTGGGAGAATTGGTTTAGGTTTCTGACCGTGAAGGTTCCCTTTGGATTACGATGTGGCCACAATGATTCTTCATATTAAAAGTTCTGCCACAAAAGAGCTCTCGGATTGAGAGAATCTAAGCTGTAGAAACAGAGCGACTCACATGGTTTGGTGGCTATGTATGCTGTTCCCCGCCCGGGCTGAAATCTGCTTGTTCGGGTTCCAAATAAACACACTAGTATCCACTACACCATCATCACCCCGATTCTTGGATATGCTGTGATATTAAACACAATTAAGACATTGGGTAGAAAATGTAATTCCGAAAGCTTCACAGTCACATCTAATTATATTGTCCCCTACAATGACTTTTCTCAAACCGGGCAGTGTTGGAATCCAATAGTATAGATACTGATCTAGGGACCACAATTCAACTTTCTAAAAGAGGATTAAAAAAAATACAAATTTTTGGCCCAGCAGGTCCATGGGACCCAGGGCCTAGCTTCTCACAACCACTCGTGCTTTGCGTGTTATATTCTTCACATGAATGGAAGGGGCCTACTGCTTAATGCCGGATCCGAACGGCAATTTTGAGAAGCTTTTTCATGACAGTTTTACTCTCGAATGTTTGTCAGACGCTCGTGAGCGGTGGGGCCGTGAAATAAATTTTAGGTGTTGTTTGGGGATTGAACCTGGAACCCCTCGCTCCATCGTCCAACGCACTAACCACTTGAGCCACGGCGCCCACATTAGCCAATTAGATCTCCAAACAATTTCTTCATAACCTAACCTAAGGGCTCTTTTTAGGTAGTGGCTTGTAACCTATGGTGGTCTCGGCTGCCTCTTTGTTGATGTCGCGATACTAGTTCCACAGATTGTGAAGATTGTGGATGGTTTACACTACATCGTCGCTTTGTGGATGGTGAATGCACAGTGGAGAGTTGCTTACAACTTTGAATATTGTTTTTCTAGCCAGTTTGCAGCTTTTTCTAGCTGGATAGTTGAGCCCTACATTTGACTGCAACAAAAAAGTGGCTAGAGTTAATGTTTGTCCCTCTGAAAGTTTGGACATTCAAAATATTGAATCATATAATTAATCAAAATTATCAATTTTACTTTGTTGCAAAATGCATGGATACATAATTTTAAAAGCAAACACTAGATTACCTAATCGTCAGATCATTCACGGACTAACTAGCCTATCTATTTGTAAGCCCGGCAATTACTGAAAGCAACATGTCGAGATTAAAAAGGCAAAGAGAGGCTGATTCATTACCTATTCCCTTTTAACCTCACAGTCTCAGTCATGCCTAGGTTTGCTTTCACAAATTTGTACAAAATGCGTTCCACTCCAAATTAGTGTCACGTGCTGACATCAGTTCAAGTGCTAAACAATTGCTGTTCGTAAGTAAATAAATTTGCTTACAACGCTTCATTGATTAAAATAGAAAAACATCAATCAACATACACATGTGCCACTCCAAAGTAATTTGGGTTATCTCTCGCACCCGGACGAAAGAGGTCAATCACGACTTTGAATCGAACTAAGAGTCTTACCTGCGTCGCTCGGACCCATATCATTCATCAAACCGAAACCATTTGGATATAGAATTCAAAGTCTTACCCTCACCGGATGGCCATTCCTAGTGGCACAGAGAAAATCGTGCGTTTGACCAACTTCCTTAGATCCCCAGCCGTAAGTGATAAAACAAATAATTCGTTTTAAAAGCCAACGTCGGACGACGACGCGCCGTACCTTACCCCTTCATCCACAGCCAGTCATGCGACAGAGTACAGGTACACTTGACCTATGGCATTATATGGCCACTATTCGAGACTTAACTTAAAATCTCATTAGTCATTTCATGATGGCATTTATCAAAATCAGATATGCCACGACGCTCTCTGGCAAGCGGCTGGACGACAACGACAACGACTCGAGCTATGTGCGCTGCCACACCTAACCAGCATTTCGGTTTGTGTAAAATGTCACTTTACAGTCCTTGGGTAATCATTCAAAATGTTGAATTTTCCCCAAAGCGACAGACCCGTCGGATGCCGATGATGGTGGTGCAAGAGGCCTGTCTACTTGCTGCCGATCGTCGCACCTCTCCAGTGGTCTTGGTTATGGCGAAATGCATACTGACAGTCGATGTCAAAACCAAAACTGAAACTCAAATTAAATAATCGAAGAAGACTATCCGAGGTGATGATGGAATCCCTTCCAATGCGATGATGAATCAGTGAAACCACTTTTCAAGGATATTGTTTAATCCTGCATTCCCATTGTCCTTACGGAATCCATTAAAGGGATTCATGTTAGACTGCATAACCACATATTCCTCGCCCATGTGGAATAAATAGGTTTAATTGAGAATTATTATTCGTCTTGCTGCAGTTGCTGGTTGTCATTCGTCATCGCCACCAAGATAAAGTGGCATCCTCGGGAGGAATGATAAATGGATTCTTGGACCTTCGAATGGGGATTAACACTTAAAATTTGGAATGAACAGGATACGCTGAGACATTAAAATTTGTACAATTTGTAGCCGTTTGTCAATTGCAACATTGAGCTTTCAGCTGCCAAGAACATCAACACCATGGAAGAACCCACACACACAGGTTATGATGAATCAATTTATGAAGGTATCCCG
Organism: Xylota sylvarum; assembly: GCA_905220385.1. Classification (NCBI taxonomy): domain Eukaryota; kingdom Metazoa; phylum Arthropoda; class Insecta; order Diptera; family Syrphidae; genus Xylota; species Xylota sylvarum. Next base: position 43,295,079 of record LR999959.1, read on the forward strand.
TCTGCATCCGTTCTTACACTGCTGCTGAAGAGCTTGTTCGAATGTCGTTATCATCCTTGCCTGCTGGGAATATTGGAAATAGTGTGGCTTGGGATCGTGTGTAAAGTAATTATATACGGGTTCAGCTCCAGATACATAAATATATTGGAATAGCACTCGCTTCACATCTCCTCGTAACACATTTCATTGATAATTGGAATTTGCCCTTTCGGATTTGCATATGATGGGGTTTGGCTGTAGGGTGGATTCTCTGGCATTTGGGAATTCATTTAGTGTAATTCTTCGTGAAATCCAATGGACGGGGGCGAGGATGGAAATTTTGCATTTAATTTGACCTTATAGATGAGATATCTTTCATTAGTGTTTCGCATATACATACAGTATATTGTCTTAGGAACCGTATTTGTATGGTTTATGGGAGGATAACTCCTCTTTGTATTCAATTTCTGGCTTCAGTTGTGTGTTTGAGTGGAATAGAATTCATGGAAATTAGGAGGAGGGATGCTCTAGTGAATATTTGAATTAAGCCTTTTGATGGGTATGGAGACTAATCATTCTATGTTCCAAGGGATTTCATTAGAGAGAGTGTGATTAAGCCTGGTCTATGTTAATTTATGAACAGTCCTTCATTTGTAAGGTGTATATGAAATTTAGGTTCTTCAAGAAAGGAAATGGACTCCATAAATGTTTGTTATTAGTCAAATATGTATATGTATGCATGCCTATGTACGTATGGATGTATGTATATACTTTACAAATTGTAATTTAGATCTAGGTAGGTACTATTGACATATGAGTGCCTTGTTGCCATTTTTGTTTTGTTTTATTACTTATGAAAGATAGTACTTTTCGTGTTGAGACCAGCTATGTATCTGTCCCAGCACTAAATTAAAGAACTCGGATACTAGAACATTTCCTTGCCGAAATCAGGTGTATGTTACCAATCACATTACAAACCGCGTGTGTTCCAGTGTAACGCGGGATATCTGTGTCAAATTTTTCAGGTAGATGGTGCGATAGTGATTCGATAAATATGATCCGACTTCAAATTCGTTGATCTTTTCCAGAATTTGTGTCTAATTTCGATCAATCGACCGGGCCATATTGGTACGTACTAATAAATGTGCTGCAGAACAGCTTAAGACGTTCACACAGTAAGCTGGACAGGATCTTGTAAACGATGGAAAACTGTTTACCTAACAATATTAAACATTCTGCGGTAAAGGGGATTAAGAAAACGCCAGTAATCAGTCTATGGACGATAGAACGATAGATAGTTAGTATAACTGAGTATCCCATTTTCTTGAAGGATCAGAATGACTAACAAAATCTTTCAAAGTGACCATAAACTCACTGCTGCGAAAGATTGCTATCAAGAAATAGGTTCAATTTATTACTATAGTCCACCGACATGTATGACGGAAACGATGGTGTTAAGGTTCGCTTCCAAGAACAATTTCAAATTCTATTAGGGTTGTCAACTCAAAAAATAATAACTACTATTTGCCATTTCGATGTCTGCAGTACAGACGCTGACGGGATATTTCCAAGGTTACGAAAAGTTATTACCCTTCTTAACCAGCTTGTCTGCTTGGCAATTGCCTGGCATATCTCTGTGGCATGGAATTGGTACTTCAAATGCTTTTATCGCTGCTTGACTATTTTATATAACAACGCCGCAATCTACTGTGTTCATTAAAAGCTATGATTTTTGCTTGAAATATACTACAGTGGTCCAGCAATCGTGTGGTGGTATCGCCGAGCTGAAGAAGACTCCCGCACTTGTATTAAACGCTCTCTTGGAATCGATCAGTGTACACATCTATCGCATACTCATTCAGAATTCCTCCAAATAAGGGCTAATATTGTTCGAATTGCTGGGAATAGTTGTATGGCCGTTTAGGATAATGGCGTGGCTTATATTAACACGAGCCAGCTGCGAGGATTCCCTAAACCGTAATGTTGCTTTATCCACGACCATCTTCCTAAAGATATCAACAGGAAGAAGGTGCAGCAAAGTTTCTAGTGCAGCTATAGGAGTTCCTAGTTCCAAGAGCGGCAGACGCACTTTTGAAGCTTGTCGTGTGTCGCAATCCTACTTTTCTTGTTCAGTGCGGTCCACCAGACTAATACTTCGTAAATGAGGATGGTTTATTACGAATAGACTCCATCAGGTCGCTCACTGTAAAAATGAACTTTCCTGATATCGCTTGGCAATTTCATCTGCACAGGCTATGACACTGAAACCCTCTTTATCCAAGATTAGAAGTATCTTATTCACTATCATGGGTCAAAACATTCTAATACCCGACCCCGGGGGTAGCCAGTGATTTATCAAAAAATCGGGCATCATGGATAATTATGGGAAGAATTCAATTTACCCCCACTTGTAACAGCAGTAGACCTAACTAACTGAGGGAGAGTTAGGTTTTAAATCTGTTGAACTCAACTAGGTTTTTTGCACTCCAATATTTAATATTTCCACAATTTGCTGTTCCTCTGATTCAACAACTTTTAACCAAGGAATACGTGCAACTGTAATTAACCGAGAGGATGTTAATAGCTGTTAGAAGTGAAGCTTTAATAGCGAAACGGGTAGAAGTACCTATGTATTTGCACCTGATAAGGCTGATATTACCTGTACTATTCCCTTCTTAACAAGGTCAGTCTGGGACATTGTATTGATGGCATTGGTCCATCATTATGATTTGGTACAGGCTGCATGTTCATTGAATGGATAAGGGAGTTTATGTTATACTATATTTCCTAATAAACAGAACAACCTCGATCTTGGTTGGACTAACAATTAGCCATTGGTGCAAGTAACTAGTATGTCGAAAAGAAATTGCAGAACATCGACAAGTGTTTGAAAGTATCACAATGAGATGGTAGCATCATCTTTATAAGCAACAACTTTGCATCTCTTTTTTAGGGGATGTTCATAAGAACTGGGTTCCAAAACAGCTCAGCTCAGCGGGGAAAGTAATCCACCTTATGGAGTTTTCAGCATGTTAGTCCGACACAATAACTACTAAGCCACGGCACATAAAATTTATTACTTTTTTCAATATATTTACTAGAAATCAGAGATATAACAATTTTTCTGATTGGTACAGTTCCGAATCTTAAACAGTCTTTCCGAATGTACCTATGTCGGATAATTTAATAAAGTTATTATTTATTTATTATTATTCAATATTAAGGGCGTACATTAAGAATTATATTCTTATTAGTTGTACATAAATCAATAATATTTATCATATTTAATACAAGCAAGTTCATATCATTAAATTTTCATAAGTATTTCATTACATTTTTAATTAAAAAGGTTATTGATCGGGTTATGTTTTATATAATTCAAAACCATGTTTTTAAAAATAGAGTCGGAGTTACAAGGGCGAATCATCAAAGGCAAAGAATTCCAAACCTTTATGGCATGAACAAAAAATAAACGCTTGCTGTTCAAATAGTTGAAAAAAGGAACATAAATATTTCTTGTTCGACTTGTTGAGCAAAGTCCAGTTAGTCATAGAGTTAGTTCGGTTGGTGGGTTTTTAGAATACTATGGAGGAAAATACAGTTTCTAATGTTGATATGCTACCTAAGTGAACATCCAGTGATAGAATGCGAAAACCTTGAAATACGGTCAAATTTTCGGAGATCATACACATAGCGTATTGCTGAATTAAATGCCAATTCTAATTTACGGAAAGACGATGAGTCAGGATTACTGTATACCACCATAGCATAATTTATAATTGGTAGAAACAGAACTATCACACGTTTAAGTTTTATAGCTACTGGCACAAATGAAGATGATATGTATAGTTGACAAGGGCCAAAGTAAATCCGCTTAACTACATAGATAATATGAGTTTCGCAGAAGAGTGTACTATTAAGGTAAATGCCTAGGTTATTAGCCTCATCTACATACATAGGGTATACTCTTACCCATAAGATTAAGAGTTGGTAAGGAATTCGGACCTATATAGTTGTTATATATGACTAAAGCTTTTTATTTTGTTGGATTAAGACAGAGCTTATTCAAAATAGCCCAGTAACCTATACTTTCTAAATCTTCATTGAGCCATGCAACGCAGTCTTTAATGAGCATCATCTGCATATATGTGCATAGAAGCATTTAAGGACACATTGGGTAAATCGTTTATGAAGAGGGAGAATAATAAAGGACCTAAAATAGATCCTTGTGGAACCCCAGAGAGTACTTCCAAAGACTGAGAAATTCCAGAGGCTGTACTAACTTGTTGAAATCTGTTACTAAGATAGCTAGAAATCAACATTACGGAGTTTTGGCTAAAATTGTACAGTTGCCTCAGTTTTTTCAGCAAAAGAAAGTGGTCCACACTATCAAAGGCCTTGGAAAAATCTAACAGGCACAATATGGAAATATTATTCTGGTCAAACTCAAGTCTTATATCATCCATAATTTTAACAATGGCGGTGGTACAACTATGCTTTGACCTGAAAGCAGATTGACACGGAGATAGCATATTATTCAGGTTAATATGGTCATTGATTTGATTTCTCATTAGAATTTCCAAGACTTTTGAGAGACATGGCAAAATACTTATTGGTCTGAAGTTATCAGGCCTATTTCTAGTACTGTTTTTCGGCACAGGAACGACCTTAGCATGTTTCCAACTGTTTGGGATATGTGGATATGTGTTAAGGTATAATATATCTGCGGTAGAATGAGCTTGGCAAATCTCAAACTTATTTCATCAAGACCTATTGCGTTTGATTTGATACTAAATACTGCATTTTGAACATCTTATTCAGATACACATTGAAAGACCCGACTATTTGATTGATCATATTCCATAAATATCTCTGTTATATCCGTGTGCTCTATATGGGTAGAAACAGAGCTGAGAAAATGATCATTCAAGAGATTTGGATCTCAATCACATTACAATGAGGCTTTATCAACAACTTTCAATGTTCTAAGGTTCTTCCACAGATCTGAGGAAGATTGATTTAAGCTAAGCTTAGAGAAGAAAAAAACCGCTTTAGCATTACGGATTTCAAACGTTACTCTGTTCCTTATCGAAGTGTAATTTTGGCAGTTGGTGACACTGCGGATCTCACTGCCTTATCTCTTTCGGCAATTCGCTTCTTAATATTAGCAGAAAACCTAGAGTACCATGGTTCTCTAAGCTTCTAGACTTAATTGTCACATGCCGTTCAAAGAGCGATTGAATTAAATTTTGAAAGAAATAGACCTTGTCATCAACTGTATAGGTTTCCCAACAGAGACACCACGGGCTTCGAAAAACATCCAGGAACAATTCTGGCTGATTAATGCTGCGGAAATCACGGTATGAAATATGCATTGGAGACGCGATATCATTCAAAATTATGTCAAAAGTAGTAAATATTATATTATGGTAGGATGGAATACCAGGGAGTCCTATCTGTTTGTACACTAATTTATAATCTTAAAGGCCGTCTTAGCTTGCGCCGGGAATATACCGATTTTAAAGCTCAAAAATGTTTGTCGACCACTTCAATTCCTCTTCACTGATTAGGACAGAGGAAATTCAGAGTGATTTTCTGAAGTACAATCAATTTTCTCCCAAAACCAACATGGATTTCCACAACAACCAACTTAACTGAATTCGTATCGAGTACTTTGTGTACACTAGAGATATTAAGTGGATTAAATCTCATTTAGAAAATCAATTTTATAATTTTCTGTTTAGGTCCATCATTTCCATCCCAATTCTGGAGTACCCCAAGGCAGCCATGTTGATCCTATAATTGTAAATTCACATTTAACTGTTTACGCAGATGATATGCAGATCTTCTGGCATTTTCGTCCTCCTCTGGCTGTCCTATGCGTGCTCCTACTACACTTGATACTTATAAGATTTTCAATGAATCCGTTCCCTTATTAACTGAAATACGCGACCAAGGTGTTGTGTTGGCTTCATCAATCGTTGGTTTAAAGAATTCTCTAATCTTTATGTCTGTAAATCCCTTTACATATCCTTTGTTCGGCCCCTCCTTGAATATGCCAGTCGCCTTATTACACCACCCACATTCTTCGTGTAGACGCTGTAAACCACACGTTTGTACGATTCATCCCATCGGTCACACTTTTAGTTCATAAATTATAGTTTAAGGGAACCCTATTAGTTTCAACGAACTTTGTTAGCTTGAAAGTCAAATTATTACTTCCTCCTCTGGAGGAGTGTCAGTGTCTGTATTCAGTCCAGTATCTGGAAAGAGACCTGTCCCACTAGTCATCGACAATCTTCTAGTCGATCTTCTAGCTTTCTCTTTATCAGTGGTAAATACAGTACGATCATTTCTATTGTCATGCAATGTGCTAGTGTGTGTTAGAATAGTGTAGCAGAGAAGGACTATTCATCAATCCTTACAAAACCGTTCTAGTGCCTTTTATAATAAAGACTGGTCAATCTAGGACCTATCACCATCAAAGGCACCACTTTAGTTTATTCCAGTGAGGTTAAATATCTCAGTGCTATCCTTGACAAACGGCTTAGCTGGAATTCTTATATCAAGTCCGCCATGGAGCGCGCCACTAGGGCCATGTGGGCCAGTAGACGCCTATACGGTAGAACTTGGAGTCTAAGTTCAAAACTGATACATTATCATCGTTTGGTGGCCGAAACTTGAACGGACAACGACAACAAAGCTTCAAAGAATTGCATGCCCCGTATTACGGGTGCTATGCGCACCTGCCCCACGGCAGCATTAGAAGCTGTTGTTGGGCTCTCTCCCCTACAAATCTTTATTAGGAAGACATTAAGCTGCAACTAGAATACGAGTATATGTAAGTCAATTCTTGATTCAATTCCCAAAAAGGACATGTTTTGCACTATCCCCGACATCATGGTCAGGGAGTACTGTTTCGGTAGGTTATATGAGGCAGAAATATTGGACCGTGCAAACTCGTCTAATGCTGTTTCGGCACTGGATCCTAGAGGTCTGATCTGGTACACAGATGGATCAAAGATGGAAAATGGAGTTGGAGCTGGCATCTTTGGATCCAACACCAAGGTCTTGTTACCTATGGGAACGTGTCCCACGGTTTTCCAGGCTGAAGTCCATGCCATTGAAATTTGCTATCCTAGCGCAAACCTTGATAAAGGTATTAAGGGTGCTAGTATATATATCTTTTTAGGTAGATACGCTGAACTCAAAGTGATGTCATCGAATTTAATGGACTCTATATCAGTGAAATGGTGCTACGATGCAATACAATCTCTTGCCAGACATAACAGGGTGAAACTCGGTTGGGTCCCTGGTTATCAAGGAATTGCAGACAACGAATCTGCAGATGAACTACCTAGGGCTGGCTGTGCGTTTATAGAACCTGAACCCTATTGTGGTGTCAACTTGGTTACCGCCACAGCGCTGATTGATGATTGCGAACACAAACTTCGTATGTCCCACTGGGACAATGTCTCCTCGCTAAGACAGTCCAAGCGATTAATCAGGCCTTTTTCCTACAAGGAAGTCCTTGGGGAAACAGGTCACTGTGGCCTGCGATATTACATTAACAAACTTAATCTGTGCCCAGAAACGGAATGTAGGTTCTGCTTAGAAGATGACGAATCCTCTGAGCGCATTCTCTGTGAATGCCCAGCATTACATTGGTTAAGGATGCGTATTTTCCACAAAGAAATACATATGTTCAATCAGCGGAGTTGAGAACCACTGCTGCTAAGGTCATACTATCCTTCATAAGGGAGGTGGAACGTCTTTTGGCTTAGTTATACCTTATTTTGATACAATAGATCTTTTTAGGTCGCAGTGGCAGCCATATGGGCAAGGGTACCCACAAAGGGGACAATGCTACATATATAATCAATTAAGCTTCGATTCCCGATTTCTTGATAAATGTCGGCCAATTCATCAATGAAACTTAACACAAAAGTGAATGCTACCATTATCCGTTGCAGGGTAGACGAGGCCGTTGCGTTTTTTCACATTGGTCAAATTGTCGGTGTCCATCGATTGTTTGAGCAATTGGATCTCAACTCTTCATCCCTCATGGAATTATTTCACCAGCAGTTCTGCTGATAGTCCTTTTTGAAAAATGTTATACTCTTCCTTATCCGAGATGCACTGTTAAGGATATAACCTTCTTCACTTAAACTGGAAACTTTTCGAGAATGCAGTACAGTTCTATTAACTACCGAACTACCACCAGTGTCATATCCGGAAAAAAGTGCTCCCATTGAATTTATGTTCAACACCATGTTCAGCGGACACCACAAAAAAGACGAGAACACCACCACTCATATGGTAAGCTGTGCGGCGCGATGCCATCTGTTGATAATTGGTAAAAAATAGCTCAATACCGGGAGCTCGAGGCGGGGGCGTGGTATCCCAGTGCCGACAGTCATACTGTGGGACAATTCATGCCCCGCACAAGTGCACACACTCATGGCTGTCTCGAATTTCCAGAGGTCTTTTAATTTTTATTCGCCGTCATTATTGCCCCCGTTTGTGGTTTTTTGATGCTCCCATGCGGGCTCGGGTGGGAGAGACCACAACATTTTTATTTTGAGTAAAAAGTGCAATAATTTAAAATACCCCCACTTGATCGGGGGAAAGTTAATAAATTAATTTCGTTGCGTTGCCCCCACCCGGCCGGCGTGGCGTGGCGGTTCGCAAGGATTGCTCCAAATGGAAAACAATCGTGAACAATTTTTGTGCGCCAAATGAATTATAGCGGTTGTTGTCGATTTTATTACCGTCGGTGGTTTTGTTAACGTGAGTGGCCGGCAGGCTGTAGAGTCTAGCTACTGGCCGCATAAATGATATCCTTAGTCCATCGCCCACATTGTACCCGCATCCCCACCCACTCAGCAAATGGAATCTCCAAAAAGGGGAAAATTTACTGCAACAGGATATTGTTCTGCATTAGTTAGCTTTTTGAGGGACACCAAAGGCGGAGGTACCCACCCCACTGGGATTGGTTTGTTTCGGTGGGTGATTCGGTTACTGGTGTCGTGTCCGAATTTAATTGGGCATTGTACCCGCAACCCATCCTAGAACTAAGCATGCAAATTGCCTGCACACAAATTCTAAATTTTTCCATTCCCCATATTCAATTAGCCCTCCAATCCTTTCGATCACCCACCACCTCTCCACTACCACCTCGTCATTTGCATTGCATTGTAACTCAATTGATCCCGAATGAATGGCAATTTAGCTGGTCGGGCGCTGGGGAAGTGCACTTCTACTCTATAAGCCACGCGGAGGACCCTTCGGTGAGATTTATCCGGCAGTTTGGTGGCAACCCCTAAACATGTTTCGGGTTAATTTAAAATTGGGTACGTATTCCCAGGACAAAACACCAAATTAATGTTTTAATTTTTCACTTTGTGCAAGGCGGTGCAGTCGGGCTCGATTGCGAAAAAGGAAACGTAAAAAATTCGAGGAGGATTGCCTGGTGCACCTTGGCTCATTTGCACATGAAAAGGATTGTTGAGTGCCACAGGCGGAGCTGTCCTTTTGTGAAGAGGCGATGTGCAGGCTACCCTCTTGTGCTAATTTTATGAGCCGTATGGGGGCACCGCAGTTTCGAACTGCTGTGCACTCTTTCGATGGGTGAACATATAAGATAAACGAGTTTCGTTGTTTGCAGGACATAAACCGTTTCAGGTCGAAGGGTACAAGCGATGGGTAACGAGGATTGGTACGACGGCGGTTAAGGACCACTTGAGGGGCACCCTCCGGCGATCTGGGGGGTGGCATTAGAGTACCAATATTTTACGAGCGTTTCTTTGGTTAGTCCCATATACATATGTATGTACCTCTGGCAGTATGAAAACTACCCTGTGCGGATGCATTATGGTGCAGCGAGTGCCGGCAGGTGCCTTAAGCGACGGTCGCGTGGGTTATACTGTGCAAATAGGTTCATTGTGAGGTGGCTTTGTTCACTGTGGATTTTGTATGGTCGGTGGCATTCAGAACATGACACTAGGACTATATTTATTTGTTTTTAGTTGCGGCTCTATGGCTGGACGGTTATGGTGGCATCGGTTCTTTGGCCTAAAGAATTGGCCACAATTTATGCAGGCAATATTGAAAATCACTATGGGATCATCCCCCAAATACGTATCAATGAAACGACCACTTTTGCAGATGGAAAGCCCCTATTAGAATAAAAGGAGTTCGATTTGGAGGATGGTACCGAAATGTATGTATGCTTGTACTTGCAGATACATATGTACATCCATATGTAAATATTTCACAAAATCCAACTCTGTAAATGTTCTAAACAATGTTGAGAGTAAGTGAGTGGTAGAATGTCTTGTTAAATACACCCATCAAACGTCGAAGAAGATACTTACTATCAATGATATACTTAAATAATTTCTGCAACGAGCTTCGTACGTTACCGACATAATTTTTGGTTTAGTACCTAAAATCAGGATTCCACTACAACCACTATCCGACAACATTTATTTAGCATCTCCTACAGTTGGAATGCTCCTCCAACTTTAGTTGTTTTTTTTTTTTTTAATTATTGATTGCATGCAAGGTATCCTAGCTTGTGGTACACACCTAAACAACTTAATTTCATCCGAGATTACCATAATTACAAAATTACAATTATGGTTGGAAAGCTTAGAATAAAATTAAGTCAATCTATGCTGCACTCCTGGACATAACGTAGTGGATATCTATTATAATAAGGGTCTTCCTCTTTGTATTAATAAAAACTGTAAACATAATAGCGACAGCAACGTGCATACTGCCAGCTACAAGCCAGTTTCTCAATAAAAACAGATCCTATTAACTCGTAAGATTTACATGTATGTATGTAGTATGTTCCGTAAATGATTAAGTAAAATCAACTTATAGTATAAGTTCAAGTTTAAAATTGGGTCTAACTGTTGTATTTATTTGTAACCTCTAGCCGTGGTAACAGAGGAAGCTATCAAATATGCTGTAGGAACTTTTGATCGCCGAGTACTGATGGAATGTACCCAGCCTTGCAGTGCAACAAAGTATAAACTAGTTGCTGCCAACTGTAAAGAGTGTCTTTATTTTGGCACTGGGGTACATACGAGTACATATCCTATACCTTTGCGCACAGTTCTAGTGGCTTTTATACTAAAAATTGACTATTCCCTCGTTAAGAATTTCAGACCTACATATACGTAAGCCTGCCTTCCTTCTTGCTGAAAAGCTTAGAGAGACTAGTTGAGATTTACGTGCGCAGGTCTGCACTGAACATGCACCCTCAATCTGAGATGCAAGGCGGGAGATCGTGTGAGACTGAGCTTCAAAATCTAGTTGAATCCGCTTTATAGGGAAGAATACCCCATGGGCATATTCATCGACAGTGCAACTTTTGGTTGCAAGTGGGACTTTGCTAGACAACACGGGATAGATAAGACATTCGTACTGTGGATTAGGGTAATACTGATGAATAGAACTTTGGTGGTAGATGCGGACTGTGAGAGGCTGCCAGCAAGGTGTTGTTCTATCTCTACTTCTATGGTTCATGGTAGTAGACTCTCTGTTCCAAACTCTCAATCGTCCAAACGCTGTTACTTCGGTTTGGCATAACAAATGGGTTCAAAACCCCTAACTCGGAAGATAAAATGTATACTCTACGAAACATTGATCCTGCCGAGTGCTGGACGATAAGCAGGAAAGCACAGCGAATATTCAACACTTTTGAGTCCAGAGACTCTTCACGGGTCTGGAGCCCTATAAGTAAGTAAGTAAGTAAGTAAGTAAGTAAGTAGGTAAGTAAGTAAGTATAACAGTGAGTAAGTTTTGTATCAAATGAAACAAAATGTCTAGTGCTGGTTAGAGTGTCGTATAAAGCCCTTCACTTATGCACAAACAAGCTTATCGTTTGACTCGCCTTAGATAACTGAAGTCCACCACACAACCACACAGTACGTATGTAAGTATCGCTTTTACCGAGAAATAACTTTTTGAAAGAGAAAAGTGCGGCAGTAGTTTTTTGACTATTTCTTGAATGATGGATTTCCTTAACTTCTTATACAAGAGAAGTCCCAAATATTTTACTTCGTTAGCTGCTTAGCTTACGTAAATCTTTTAGGAGTTCTTTAAGCGTGTTTAGATGCTTTCCTGAGAGTGCTGTAGTAAAATCATTCGCATAAGCGATCTCAGGTATCATTCCGCTTCCAAGATTATCAGTAGATTATCAACTACCAAATTCCAAAGAAGAGGGGATATGACGTCACTTTGATGCTGATTTCTTACAGATTTTCGGGAGCATACGTTTAGTCTGTCTACATCCTGCAGAGCCAAGTTACACACAATTGTGTTCGTAGGAAACCCAAATAGTCAATAGAAGCCTTGACCGAGGTCCTGACAAGTCATCCTCTCAGCCTTGCGACTGAATTCAAAGAGCTTTCTGCATTCTCCAACTATTTTGGAACGGGTTACAGAATGGGGTCACAGCTGAGCAAGGCCTGAAGCGCTGCCTGACCACGCCATCTATTTTTACAATATAGTCGGCAGCCATTTGGATAGCACAATATACTGAGAGTGTCTTGGATGCATTTGACTTGACATGCTTTGCCCAAAGAAGTTTCTTATCCAGGATTACTCCCAGATATTTTGTTTCATCAGAAATCTTTTAACACTGCCTGTGTCAGACCGGTAACAATCCTCTTTCTCAGTTTTCAAAGGATTGACCGTAAGCCCATTCCTACTATTCTTCAATTGCCGTAAAAGCAGGGAGCGACCGATGATGTCAATGTCGTCTGCTTATCCCTATCAAGACCGTCTTAACCTTATCAATCTGAATTCACTTGAGAAACGTAGAGATGTTGCAGACATTCTTTTCATTCATCGACTGCTTTCAGGCTCCATCGATTGCGCATCTCTTTACAACTTAATTTTCTTCAACACTAACCCACGTAACTTACGATGCCCTCGTTCGTTCTATCTTCCGACCCACCGCACCTTATATGGCTCCAATGAACCAATCTCCCGTATGCTGCGGAAAGTTAACTTAAACCTGATCCAGTTCGATTTTAACCGCAGCACTCCCAGCCTCCAACTCAATCTTCTTCATTTAGTTTTTAACTACATTGTTAGTTTTTAAGTTAGTTGTAGCTTGTTATTAAGCCCCCATCAAAATATTATCCCAGCAACTGGAAAGATAATGCCCTCCGTGTCAACACCGCCCTGCGCACTATCTGTTGCAGCACGAGATTTAAGAAGTCACATGGTAGCGCATTTCCTTGCCAGTACAAGTTTGGAATAGTTCGGAGGAAGTGTTTACGAATTTCGAAATTCTTGAAAATTCGCTGATCTTTTCCTGGATTTGCCTCAGTGTCAACATTCTGACGATCGTCGATCTGCCGAGCCGGAAGCCACACTGGTATGTGCCGATTAGTGTGATGGAGAAAGGCTTCAGACGTTCACACAGTACCTTGGATAGGATCTTATATACGACATTAATCAGGGATATGCCTCGGTAGTTCTTACAAGACATAGGATCGCCTTTCTTAAAGATGGGGCATAAAGAGCTGATAGACAAAGTTTCCTTCACTGTTTCGAAGAGCCTGTATTCCTGGCTTGAAACCAGCTGCCAAATCCTTGGAATCTTCATCAAGTGATTCAAAAATTGCTCTAGACTGTCGCTCGTCTCTCTTAGAGAAGGCAGAACAGTTTAATATTCACCTTTGTTGAGTGCGGGGACAAAGAGATGTTCCAGAAAATTGTAGGGCGTATGAACTCTCATCAGATATAGTTAGTTAGTTAGTTAGTTAAATCATTTCACCCCTCGAGGGGCATAGGGCGTCAATAACGCCTGCGCGCCATCTTGTTCGGAGTTCTGCAACGTGTATGAGCTGCCTCCAACTCATTCCCAAAGAGCTTGATTCCTCCTCAACTGTTCTGCGCCACGTCTGCCTAGGGCGTCCCGCAGTTCTGCCTGCTTGGGTGAGCGGATTCCACTGCATGGCATATTTCGCAATGGAGTTGTCTTCACGCCGTAGTGTGTGTCCAATCCACTCCACTCATCAGATATGGAACAACAATACCTATTTTACCAGTCGAGCAATTCGAGAGAGCAAATCTCAGGTGGATAAAGTATTTAACAATAAAATAGATTTGGCCAAAGCTGGATCTGTAACGCTTCAAGATTCTGCTCTCTTAACATAATACGTACATATTAACATTTTAATAGACGTCATCACTGGATACTGTGTAATTTAATAGGAAAGCTTGCAACTAGGCTTGGTGTGTATTCAAACGATTTTTGCAGCAGCTGCAGGTATAAAGAGGAGTAGAAAAATATTCTTTATCTTCTTTGCACATGCCCTGATCTTTCTCGGAAAATAAAATTCCACTTGGGAGCTTTCTACTTGGTGGTCTTATTAAAACGGACATTAAGAGTCTATTATCCTTCATCAGAAGCTCTACTATCCTCTACGAGTAGGTATGGAGAATTATATGATCTAGGTGGTATCACAATGGACTTATCACTGGTCTAAGTTTGCTGGCGATAGCTGTTATATCACCTACAGCGACTAGGGTCAAGAAAAGTGTAATGAATTTAAAAATGATTCTCTGAATTAATATCCATAAAACATAAAGGTTGATAACGTCACTGATCACTCCCTTTGAAAAGCTGCTCAACGTTTAAGGAAATCCCAATTACAAGATCCTCCACTAAATACATCTGATGGGAAATGGATCAGAGACTTAAAAGGGAGGGTTCGACTTTCTAGAAAGAAGATACCTGGAAGGCAAATATAATATTAACGTTCGAAAGCCTCAGAAATCGTCAAATTCAAGAAAATCTACAGGATTCGAAGAATAGCTCATAGATGCTCAGCTATCTCATTGAACAGTCTTACTTTAACGATAAATATGACTGAAGACTTATAAAGTGGACATTAAAAGATATGATATGTACGTCTTAATGCAAGCCGCTTTCGAGGAGGTATTAAGAACTGCACAATTTGCAATTTTCGTAAAGAAGAGAGCATTTTCCACTTTGTCGCGAAGTGATCAATCTTAAAATCCATACGACTCAAGTTTCTTGAAAAGAATTTTTTAGAGGAAGACGCATCACCCTACTCAAGGGAGTTGCTGACAGTAATTGGGAAACGCTATACAAATGTATTATTGATGCTAAGTCTGGCTAAGGAATATAATCCTTAAGCATAATGATCATTCTATTTCAAGGAAACAAATTTTTGAAAATGTATTCGAAATTTAAATACAAACGCTAATATCTGTACGTACGTACATCTTCCATTCCGCATACAGAGTCATGAGACGACGCACAATTATAACTTTCTCTTAATTTCATTTTGCGGTCATGTTCTTCATATGTTGAATAGTTAACATGCGCAAAACATCATAATCACCATCATGAACAACAACACACTATACATGCTCTTAGAGGACACATTTCCCAATATTAGACACGGTTGAAAGAAGATATTTAAAAATACCTGATTAACAAACGAATACTTGAGTCTATTGCACTGAATACTGCGTTTATTTTATATTCCTTGCATCTCATTTCAAAGAATAAGTAGTTTAAAAGTATTTTTCTACACAATTAAAATATTTATTTGCTCCCGCCAACCTAAAATTCGTTTAGTACTCTTAGTACTGACATCCATATCATCAAGCACATCGATGATTTCATTTCTGACAATTCATTGTTGGTTTGTTATCAAACTGGTTCTTTGACAGTTACTGTCAGTGAAAAGTGTAAATAATAAGAATGGAGTCGCCAAGTGAATTATCTCTTGCTGAAATTCGCAAATATATGCTAGAGAATGGCTGTAAAGTCACAAATCATGCTTTGGTCAAGCACTTCAAACGATTCCTCACAAATCCCGATACTCAAAGTAAGTAGAAATGTGCTGAATTCCCCATAAATCCCAATAGCATTCTCAATCCAATTGGTTGGGAGTGATTCATCCCCACTTGTTGCACTGATGTAATCGCCAATATTTCCCAATTTCCTCCACAGACGAAGCTCGAAAACAATTCAAAACATATGTAAATATTTTGGCGATCATCAAAAATGAAAACAACCGAAAGTATTTGATTCTACAAAAGAAATATGTGAATGAATGCCCAAGTGAGGATATGGCGGTGCGTGCGGAAGTACCCAGTAGCCCTGGTGGAATGTCACTTGTTTCGGAGGGGTTATCTTCGCCGTTCAGGCAACCGCCGCCTTATAAACCACCCCCAGAGGTGGCATCACCCGGCGCCGTTAAACTGCCAGTGTTGCAAAGTGAAAGTGCCGAAAATTATCGCGAGTGCATTAACGAGTTCGCGGCAGCAGTGCGTCTAATGGACTCGTCATCGTCGCGTCCGCGAGAAGAGTCACCCTCGAAAGAGGATGACTCCAAAATGGAAGGTGTCGAAAACACGAGTGAACAGGCAATAGTGAAATCGTCATCGCAGTCGTCGCGTAAAGATTCAATCGATAGTGAAAACAAGGAAAATGACGCGAGATTTTCTTTCTCGTCGGGCACGTTGTCTATGGATAGTGGCGGCAAAACGGCTTCTGATGCTGAGAATCAAATTAGCGTCAAAGAGGCAACCAAGAAATTCAACCGAATGGCATCGGAAGAAGAGGCGAAGATTATTTCGCCACCGGCCAAGAAAAAACCCGACAAGGTAGGACTTAATATTATTACTTGAATCATTCAATATCTAGGAAAAATGTAATTTTATACCTTATACCGAATGTTTATACGTATGCATAATGAGTAACGAAAACTTCTAAAAAGAGGAATAAAGAGTCTATGTTGCAACAACTCGTAAAGATGCTGGCAACTTGTAAACCCAGCTAAGACCTTCAATTTGCATGCCCCTCAAAGAGTTTTGAGGTTCAAGAAAAACCATAATAAGTTTCTTCTAAAGATACTAACAAATCCTTGGTTTGTCACCATATTCACAGGTAGTGAATTAATCGATTTTGTTTTGAATCCACATACAGAGTGTCCAGTAAGAGCGTGTTTCAATAAATATATTGAAATTCAAAAACCTTTCAAATTGCTTTATTTTTGAAAAATAATCAGATAGGCTATGTCTCCCGGTTTTTTTTTTAATATGGAGCCCAATATTTTTGGATTTTAATAGTGATTTGACATCTTTCAGACTACTTTTTCAGCATACTCTGCACTGGAAGCCCTACAATGTCTGCTTTAAAACCTAAAGTTTTGTTTTTATTCTTCACCCTAAGAATTAGATTCATGAAGATACTACGTCTTGGTATTTGCGCTGGCCAGATAAAATTGTTATAGTACCTACATATGTACATACATATGTATATATCTTATTCAAAGGCCTGTAGGAACAACTTCAATGGTTGGAATACTTATGCTTATTTATTTGTATTCAAAGTAATGTTTTCGTTTCGATTCGTAAACTCAGTTTTTAGATTTGTATAATTGACCAAATCATTATTAAAAGAAACGTCATTAAAAAAGGTATTATCAACTATACTTGCTGAGTTTTCCATGGTTCAGCGTAACTAGGGAAACTTAGCTTAGTATAGGTTAAGCGCGATGACAACATAAAATAATAAGCAATCTCCAAATAATCGCCGATAAAACCAGCAGGTTGCCCCGTAGAACTAAAGAATTGATGTCTAGAAATACGATACACCGACTCCGCACTTGGCTAGCCGTCAGGATACTTCACCTCCATTTTCAACATCTTTCTACCATAATTAAAAGTAAGTAGCAGAATCAGCAGTCACCTGTTACCATCTCAAGCGCTAAGATAGCGCTATAGCATCTTTCGACAGAAGATTATAAAAAAAAACTGCTTTGGTTTCGAAATCAACATAATAAAATGCAATTTTATTTGGGTCTCATTGAGGGGGGTTGGCGATCTTCGGTCGAGACCACGCGGAGGTAGTCAGATGACTTCAATAACTTTAAAGACTTCAATTACTTCAATGCCTTCAAAGACCTCAAGGAGTTCAAGTGAATGCAATGAGTGCTAATGACTTTAAAGTGACTTAACTGAATGCAAAGCAATTAAAATGATTGCATTCACTTTCAAGATTATGATTGCAGAAAATGATAGCAACATTTTTTTTTATGTTGAAGTTATTGAATTGAATCAAATATAATTGTTAGTATGATTTCAAGGAATGCATTCCACAATGATTGTATTCTTTTATAGCCCTGCTGGGTAATGCTCCTGGTAATAAATTTCGTTAATGAACTACTTACATATGTACATATGTATGTGCATGTGGAGTTATTGGTTGATTTTCTGACTTACAAGAGCTGTTCCTCACTAACATTTCATAAACTTTCGGATGTTTTACAAAAATCTGTTGCGACACATATTTGTTAGCTCAATATTACTATTTTGATAGCTAATGCCGGACATTAATACAGTATGTGTTCTGTAGTCTCCAGCTATGTTTGTAATTCTCCAGATAACCAATTTACTGTAAATGTTACGGAAGTCACTCCTTATTAGAGCATAGTGCAGCAAATGATTTAGAACCAATTTAGAACCATTCAGAAATTGACTCCTGTTTTACTAGTGTTCCCGGCCTGTTATTTGTTTCAATCCCTACGAGTATTTAATAATACAGTAAATACATGAAGCCCGATCGTTCAGTGGTATTAGGCTACATATCAGCTACTTCTCCACTTTACAGAGAGTTTAGCACCTATAAATACTTGCTGTTGGCATCATTGAACCACCAGCTACGTCTCTTCAAAGCGAATATCACACTAGCGTACGACATATAGTAGAAAACATTATTAATGTCCATGATAGCTGTCATTGCTAATCTTATTTTCCCCAATGCGCACTACTTGATGTACCGCTTTTTCCACAAACATACCTGCTCCTTTAACGTGTTGTCTAGTAAAAAGAGGATACATTTTAGTTCCAGTACTTCAACATAAATGAGTTCTGTCTAACTGATTCTAAATGTATTTAGTTACACTCGTGTGTATATCCTTTTCCGTACAAGACTTGCTTTACTTCTCTTCTTTGCTGTTTAGGTTGGTTGCCGACAAGGGTGAAGTAACATGATGTACTAACTAATTCTCAAAATCTGTGACAGGAACTTAGATGGTCGCAAAAGAACCACTGATGCAGTAAGCAACATTCTGGACAGAAGGATGAAGTATCGTGTCCGGACCCGAACATGAACTGCGTAAAGTAATAGTTGTCCAAATCTCTATGGAGGCTTTAAAGTAAACCCTTTGCATATTCTTCGCGATAATGTGTATGGAGATCATATCGGCTATAACATAGGCTGTTTCATCCAAAATTATTTGGAATCTGTTTTGATTGTAAAAATCTTGTATGCTTCCTTCTCGCGTCTTTCGTTCTAAAGGCTCCCGGCCAGACTGGAGCAGTATATAAAAGGATTGAACTTTCTACTCTGGATGGCAGGATCCTCTTGTAATCGCCAGGCACATCGATGTTTAGCAGCATTTGGGAAAGCGCTGGCTGCATCTGCCTTTTTACTAGAATACTCGACGTGCGTTATGAAGTTTAGCCTGTTGTGGATCATTACTCCTAGAAATTTACGTATTTCACAGTCTTTCGGGCTATTATTAGAGCATCCTCGGGCTTGTGGTCAGGCAGATTTGGTTTGGTTCCAGGTCGGCAGACTTTTGATCCTGGGAAAGGTAACCACGGTGTTGTCATACTTCTTCCCAGTATTTCTTCAGCTGCTGTATCTTCTACAGCTTTTGTTGCATTGACGGTAGAACGCGATTTTTTGAAACCATACATCTGACAAAGCTCCTCTCTCATCTGTCAACCGCCATCATTCTACCGTATATGATACATTCTAGGATCTTTCCCATTATATTTAGCACATACATATGTATATTGGGCGATATGACGAAGGTTCTCCGGTTGGCTTGTTTCCTTTGGATATTGGAATTTCCATCGTTCATGAAGATCCCCTCTTCAATGCTCCTTTGCATGGTAGCTATAAAAGATTCGGTTTCTTTTGGAGTTCATGGGCTTTCTGTCGCCTCTCCTCCTGCATGCTTCGTGCAGTTCACCAGGCGTGATTGCCTGGATGTGTTCCGTACTGGTCTCATTCGTCATTGCGCACAGATTAGACGGTCTATGGGGTAAAGATGCTCTACTATTGTCCCCAGCATTGGTGGGCAGACTATTTGTAAGGACCTACTGCCTTCAGCTTCTTGATCACTATATATCCTATATGCCATCGCCCAGGTGTGTAGATCTGCTTCGTCACAGAGTTGTCCGAGGGTTCTTGTCTTGATCTTCTTGATGGGATGTGCAAGGTCGCGTCGCACCAGCCTGTTAAGTTAACTGAACGTTCCTGGAACTCTAGTCTTCT
Source organism: Xylota sylvarum (assembly GCA_905220385.1). Classification (NCBI taxonomy): domain Eukaryota; kingdom Metazoa; phylum Arthropoda; class Insecta; order Diptera; family Syrphidae; genus Xylota; species Xylota sylvarum. Next base: position 43,315,414 of record LR999959.1, read on the forward strand.
CCTAAATCGCTGTAATCTGAGCGTTTTGACTTCAACGTCCCACCATTAATAAGGTTCATCCCTTCTGCTAGCTTATCTTCTAGGGATTGCTGTATGCCATGCTATGGTGATTGTTTGGGTCAGTTGGTACGATAGGGTCTCCGCGGATGAAAAATCGCTGTTCGTCATTTCCTCGAATGCGTCATTGTCGAAGCCGATGAATGTAACTTTCCACTTCGGCCCTGTTAGATTGGGACGTTGCCTGGGATTCTCTTTGTCATCCTTTACTATAATCGCCTGGTGGTTACTGTGCATATACACACATACTCCTCGTTGACCCCTAATTTTGCTTAGCACAGTAGCTAAATGCCCCTTGCCTGCTTTGCGAAACTTGTTTTTTGCACTATTGTTCGCCAGACTTACGCACATATGTCAAGTGATGCGAATTCTTCGAGGAGAGTTCGTCCCCTATATCCGCAGTTCTACTCTGCCTCATTCTGTAGGCTACGAAATCGGCAGGAAGAACCAGTGTGTGTGGTTTTTTCGCGCGTCAGTTACAATGTCGTCCAGCAGCTTGGTAGTCTCTTAAGGATCTATTCCCTTTTTTGAAATACCAGATTAGATGTTTTAAATGGCCTAGCTCTGTTTATTTCCATATAGGCCAAAGACTTACCTGGTTCTACTCCACGTAATAAATTGTTCTCGAGATTTAATTTTTTTAAAGATATACGTCTCGGCACTTTCTGTAGACAGATTTACTATGAGAGAGTGTACAAGATAATCCCGCTTCAGTGGGGTCACACTTTCTGTATTACGAGAATTCAATTGTGTAGAAATGTCACAGAAGATAAGATTGAAGATCACGGAATACATAAACAATGAACAATAAAAGAAACAAAACAGTCGCAAAAGTTCACAAATAAATTGAAGACCATTCCATATTCATCACCGCTAAACGACTCATTGTTTCCGCCTCATCAGTACAAGCACTTGAGGGCATGAAGATAACAAAGAACAGATACCAACATCCAATAAAGTCATGCAAATAGCTGTCTTACCGTTGCAAGCAGCCTCCAGAGGTAACATTCACAAGCTTGTCTTAGGCGCCAACCTTGCATCATTTCTCTCATATGCCTGAGGTACATAGCATCACTCAACTCACTCCAACCGTAAGTCTGTCCCGAAAGTTATGACAACCTACGATTTGATAGTTACTCATCTCAAATGAACGTCACAAAGCGAAACCAACTGCGCGATGCCGCAATTAAGAGCCCGTCGAATGCCAATTGTAAAACGTAGACCGTTTTAATGTCGGCCTGGAAAACGCTTCCCACTGCAGCTAAATATGTAAATTTTTGTGAAAAATGATTTATAGCATCGTTTAATTGAATTCTTGTCTAGCTTTTGGCTTCAGTGAGTCGAAAAATCGCGAAACTCTTCGCAACATCTCTGTCAGTGTTCCCCAGCGCACGGATTTCGTTCAATTATCCACACACGACGACGGCGACGGCGACGACGTCCTCAGAAACTTAGATGGAGAAATTAAGATAACAATTCCCGAGGAACTATTTTAATTGCATTCATCCACTCGGTGCATGCCCGCACAAGATACCGTCGTCATCGACGTGCTCAAGTGAGCACCAGGCCACTCCACGCTCCACGCTCGAGGAGTGCAGGAGAGTGCTTTGAAGTAACGTGGTCAGGTGCAGACGCTACCCGCAATGTTGTCGTCACATTGAAGCTCCAGCGAAATTCTTCTGGGTGATTCTCTGTTCGGTGTCACTGTTAAAGTCATGTAGCGGCAGGCGCGGAACTAAATAAGTCCATTAATTTTATTATAGATGATAAAACGTCCTTGTTATGGTGGTCCGATTCGCGTGTAAATAGTCAAAATAGTCCACTACGATGTTGGAGTCGTTTGGGTGTGAGCAGCACCCTGCACCTAATCATCGGGGGACGAATAAAGTAGACATCCACTTTGGTGTATCTGTGTACTTTTTCTGTTTTACACGTTGTACGTGTACGCTCCATAGGCCCGTTTGAGCGGTAACCCAAAATGAATCCGAAACACTTTTACTCTCCACCGACCGACCGCCTGCCACGGGGAGGAGGTCGGCCATTTATTCCTAGAACACCAGAAACTGCAGAGTGAGTTTGACTGAGTGTCTGTGCGACTATTTGTGCCCTTGTTGAGTTTTGGCTAAAGATACATCAAACTCATGTTAGATCATAGTTGCAAACATGCTATTAAATGGGAGCGAACAAGGTTTGAACATTTATTTAGCACGGACGGACATGAGACTCTTGAGATGTTCTTTTCGCCCCTCCTCTGTATCTCTTTTAACTTTTTTTTTTCGTTTTTTTTTTGTTCCACTTTACATAGACAAATGTGTAAGCACTTTCAGTCTGGTCGCTGGGACGGGGTTCCTAGGTGAATCCTTTTGAATGTCCATTTGGGACGTGGAATTCCCCTGCAGAGCTCTACAAACAAATTGAACAGCAGAAAGAGAAAGAGAGGGAGCGGTGGTTATCTACTCGTCCATGACAACGAGATGTTGAATTGATGTTGAAATTGTTTGACACTTTGTTAAATTGCTGAGAAAACATGGAAGTCCCTGTGTGTTGTTGTTGAGCACGATGTAATCTTTCCCCTGTTTTTCAGTGTATTTTTTTTGTTGTTGCCTTTTTGAAGTCAACTAAATCGGGATTATTACCCAGTATCCGTGTCAACAAGATGGCAATGAATTTCCATATCATTTGGCAGCCTATAAAAAAAAGGTGACATGTTGACGACTGAAAACTCCTGATGCGTTACGAAACTAGGAGAAGAATACCACTTTTCAGTTGCATCAGCACTCTGAGCTGTCAATCATCGTCAGGGCATGCAAGTTGTGTCACCCCGAAATAGAATGCACATACAATGGACGGGGTACTTTGACGTGCAGGCATCACGTCAAAACAAGAGATCTGTCAGTGTTAAATCAAAAAGTGTTTTGCCGACAAAGGAATTAATATTCTTGAGCGTTTTTCGAAAATTCTCACGTTTTTCATGTTTTTGTCGCAAGGATTAGTGTGTCCGCGTGCCACATTGAGTTGTGTTTTGGGATTTTAACAGCTTGCTGAAACTTCAAAACGTATTGGAGAGAGGGTATCTGAAACAGATAAAGTGGGTAGAATGCAACTAAATGTAATGAATTCTTTTGTCTCAAGACTGGAATGGATTTGTATTTTTGGATTCAAAATCACGACCCTAGATTAACAAGGCTCTTTTTGTTGTCTTTGATCTTTAGAATAACAAATTTCTACGTACGTGAGTATGTTTAGGTATAGATTGGGACGCTGTGGTTTAATCGCGTATATTCAACAGTTTATTCTTTTTTTCTACAACAACGCCGAGATATTTTATCTTACTGGAATCAACCACCATTGACGATAATAGGTTCAATATTAACTCGTATTCTTTTCGCAAAAGGCACAAAACTTTTTTTTACAAGATATGATGGGGAGTCTTTCTTAGTTGGACAATTCTAACATGTGTAATCAGCATGTGGCTGGAGTCATGGTCATGATATCCGTAAGTTTACATCTAATAAGAATAACTAAACCATCAGTGTAACCCATGGGGATGTAACCTATTCTGTGAAGATGGACTAAAGGATTGTCAATGAATTGAGGGCAATCTTTAACTACAGTAACAGACAACACACTAGACTTTACTACTCGTTACTCAAGCATGCCTTTTTTTCAAGCGGAGATCTATGCTATCCTAATGGGTGCCGATTATATTGTTAAGAATAGGTAGTGGGGTCAGGCTGCGCTTAAGGCCTTGCTAAACGCTGTAATCCGTTCCAAAATAGTTCGAGAATACGCGAATTCTTTGAATTCGGTCGCAAGGAACAATTCTTTGACTCTTTTCGATGATTTCTAAGAACTTGAAACTGCGTTGAAATTCCCGCATCCTCCGTCAGGATCTCCATTGATGATTGGGTTTCCTAAGAACACAATTGTGTGTGCCACATGTGTGCATAATGAACATATGGTCCTGAACTTTCTGTAAGAAATCTCCGAAAGTCGAAGAAATTCCAGTAAAATGGGTAATACTGGACTTTGCTTCCTGGTAGTACAATGGACTATTTACGTCTCGGTGCTCTAGGTGAGTGTTTCGTAACCCTAAAAAAAAAAAACAGTCAACGACACTTCTCTGGATAGGGATCCCTCTATGAGTTCTACTGATTGCTCTTGGTATCGAGTCCAAACGAATATCAAACCCAAAGGGTTTTCGACCTCTAGAAAGGCAAGAGTTGTGAGCCCGTTCTACTTTTTTGACGAGAATGTGAAGGACAACCTTCGTGTATAAACTTTACTAGCAATACAGACTTTGTAATTAGTTGCGTTCGGATAGTTGTGTTGTGTGTGCAAGTGGACGAACCTGGGAAAGGCCGGTAAGTGTATCGGTACGGCCCGTCGTGTTTAACGTCTTTATCAAGCGCCTTATAAATATGTGACACTAGTGTCCAAATTTGGAGTCTTTTCCAACTGCCGTAATCTTCACCTATACTGATCTGGAAAACTTTTCCGCATTGTACTATACATTTTCTGTGCATATCTCCATCGAAATCTTATTCAGAATTTTCCCAGATTATCATCAGTTTCCCAAGTATGGTGCTGAAGGTACGGTATGGTCCATAAAGCATGCATATAACGTAATCGAAGATTTCCGGACACGAACTTGAACATTCCATACCAATAGAGTTTTTTTTTAGTTCTCATCAAGAATACCCCTCAAGTATCTCGCGTAGTTAGCTGATTACAGTTGAGTTTTGGGTCTGTGATACATGGTATTTTGTGCCATCTTTTAAAAATACCAAATACCAACACTAATCTTTCACTTTGCAAGGTTATTGTAAGAAGAAACTTCCATAATGTAGTTATCATGATGTCGTCTGCATATAGCGGTCCCATGTTCCAGTGTATGAACATGGGACTCACTACCATGAATTGTAGTAGTGGTGATAGTAATCCACCCTGAATGTAACCTCTGTTCACCTACCGTTTTGTTAGACAGTACCCGAAATCAACCTGGATAAGTTTCAGGAATGAAGCAACCAAACCATCTTCCCGTCTCCTCCAACAAAGTCCTACACCAAACTGAATATTTATCCTGCAAGCACTCTCGGACAAAAGAACACCAGAATATGTACAGAAAATATTGGTAGACTACGTCAAAAGAGAGTTATAGGTACTCTACGATACCTAAGTTCGAACAATGTACCAGAACATTACAGATAGGGTGTCTCAAGGCTTCGTGCGAGCGCCTTTGCTGTGAAATGAATGACGAAGTGCTTAAGCTAAGTATCGACTAAAATAGTTGGCTTCCCTGATGACATTCCTATCGTAGCAGTAGCCGTAGAGCACAACAGTAATGAATGTAATAAATAAATATGAGCCTACAACTAATGGAACAACAAAATGGAAGTTATAATCGAAACGATGCACCTTAATGGTCGGTAACTATACTGTGGTCTCCAGGTCAGAGATAAAGTACATTGGTGTTATCATAGATGCAAGGCTACATCTACAACATGCCATAGACAAGGCGACAACTATTGATCGACCAAAATATGAAAGAGGATTGCTCTTTAAGAGAGTGAGAGAGATCTTTGGAGATCATGAAATTTTAAACTTACAGGTGATAGCGGCAATGTAAGGATCATTGCATTGAGAGAAGTCGGTGCCTTTCGAACAACGTCGGGTCGTACTATTCGGCTTTTGTTGTAGCTAAGATAATGGAAGCAAGAACAGCAAACGATATCCGCCCACAATGAAGGGTGATCAGTCTAATTGAATAGCAAGCAAGATGGGACTCCTCTGATAAACGCAGATGAATATATGAAATTGTATCAAATAAGATTTCTAACTATTATCTTGCGCCTGTTATAGTTTAACGATTCGTTTAACGACTTCGGTCTTAAATATTTCCATTCTATTTTCAATCTCGTAATTACGACTCCAAAGATCCAACCAACGACTGGCGATAACTCGCGATCAACGGTTGCACTATAACCGCAAAAACTTCATACAACTTCAGCATCTTTTATCGAACATTCAAGTGCACACAATGACAGCGCACAGAAGCCATCATGTAAGCAATTTGTTCGACATTTGTTTCAAATAAAATTTTAAATTTACACACCCCGGCGAAAAGCGAAAAAGTTATTATTTCGCTGATCACCAAACAAATGACCCCATGCGAGGAAAAACACGTGAAACGACGAAAAAAAAAAAAATTAATAATAACACAAAAGACCAAGGCGACTGTGGGAGAAAACTGGGCGGACACGTTCAAAGCGTCCCACCGACGAAGCGGACGTTATTACCTGTGTAAGTCATTAGGGCGGTCAGGAACACAACTTTAAATGATGCAAAATGAGTTCTTGTTCTTTTTACTATCACGATCCACACGAGCCAGTGCAGGGCCGGAGTACAACACATATCTAGTAACATGTTCGTCCTGATAGCGCATTATCAACATTTAGTCTAGGCTCTGTTCCCCCCGACCGACTTAATACATGTAATTGCAGGCGAACCTCATGTATGTATAAAGAAACATGCACAGGAGGCGCTCCAGCAAAACGGCGCACTGGAAACGGCACGGCGGCGTGTGCATCGTTCGATCTTACGGCCATGCGAATGGCGGCCACATCATGTGTCAGGGCCATTAAAGAGGCTATCAAACCTATTATGTTCTCATTATGGGTTTAATGATGAATTTTCTTTTGGTTGGCTCATTTTTATGCATTACATTTCTTTGGGGTACTAAAAGCGTGCAATAAACTTTGCCACAGTTTAAAACGACACAAGCTTAATGAGTTGTTTTTGAATATCTTTAGAACAGTATGTATGTATTGTCTCATTATTCAAATAAGTTTTTTTTTTTTTAAATGCATATTTAAGTGTTATTTAATCATTTTCTGAACCTGAAAGTGAACTATCTTAAGAGGGCATGTATTGCAATCAAAGATATGTATGTATCTGTTACAAAATAACTTTTTCTTATGTATGTACTTCCATCAAGCAGCAACGCCGGTTATTTCAAACTCCAGCCCATATTAGGGTAAAGAATTACATTGCGTTTCCTGGCCTTAAAGCATACAAATTTAAATAAATTATTTAATGAAGGCGTCACTGGCATTACAGGGGTACCAGGCTTGTTTGTAATCAAGAGCTTAAACGCCTGTCTGTTGCCTGAGTACAGTTCGAAAGACTGTCAGAAATCATTGAGCAAAGAGATATTAAACTTTCCCGGCTCTTTCCAGGCGCCCACAAGCTATTTCACGCATATTCTTACGTTTTCACGCACATTTGTTGGAAATCCATTAATTCACCCCTCAATGTGCGGCCAATCGGTCAGTTCACCCCTAAATATCAAAAACAATCCGTTAATTTACGGAGTGGAAAACATAGAACGGAAGAGACTTAGGATACTTCCAATAGTATGGAACTAATCCATGACATTTGAATTATTGTTGAATTTAAAAAAAATATGTTCTGATGAAAGTTTTGAGAAAATTTTCGGCTATCGAAGAAAGCCTTCTTGTACGCGTTGGAAGCAATACAACCTCAGCTTTCGATTACCAGAAGACAAACTGCAGTACCAGCAACGACAAAACCTTCATAAATATGTAGTACCAAAACTTTGAATTGCACAAATTTAATGTGTTTACTTTTGGTCGTCTCCCTTTAGATAACACAGGTCTACAGTGGATTTGGTGCAGGGAAGACTAGAACTGATTTTAAGTATACCCGTTATCCTGGTTCAGACTGCATATACTTCTTAATAAATCTACGTATTATTTTCGAGATATGATTTCTTTAAACAATGCGGTTTTTACATATTTTTAACCTTTTCATTACAATATTTGAACTTGGAGAAAGCTTCTTTCTCGGAATTTCTTCGAGTGAGTTTTCTTAACGCACTCATGTTTGATACTCCAGCAGTAATCAGCCATCATATGTTCATCCCATCGACTCTAATACCGTTTTTCCACAGTTTTTAGGTGCTGATAAAATCCCTCTGTGGGCGCTCAAGTGGCAAGTAGGTTCAATGGCCAGACAACGTCTTCAACGTGATTGTCTGACAAACATCCAAGAGTATAACTGTCACAAGATAAAAAAAATTGCACTTAGGAATTCAAATTCCTAAGGGCAATTCCAAGGTATCACGCACAACACGAATGGTTGTAAGCTTAGCCCTGGGTGACTTACAGACTTGTTGTGCCAAATATTCGCTATGCTTATTGTTCACTTTAGTACCTACAGAAAGTAAATTTTTCTCTTTGAGTTGGACGCCAAACGTTTTGATCTTTTATTTTATTAAAGGTTAAGGGGTCTGGTCTGAAAAGGTTACTTAAAGCGGTTTGAGTAAAAATAGTGGTCTTGGCGATGTTAGCTATTACTCGTACTACCGTGGCTAAGGTTCGAATGTACGAGTTTCTGTGCTTGAAAGATCTGATACGTCATCTAAGGTAGGAACGCGCACCTTTTCTAAAAACTTACTTACGTGGCGCTACATTTCGGGGAAAACCTGGGCATCCACTAACAAACTTCTCCAATTAGCCCGGTCTTTAGTTAACTGCCTGCAGTTGGGCACTCCAAGTGCATCCGTTTTACGTGTCCTAGCAAGACCATCTGAGACCATTGGTGGGAAATACACCTCGTAAAGTGCGTCGTTGATTCTCCTCTGTCGTAATCCAGGCGAATGCACCGGTGACAGCCCGCTGTGTTCTACCAAAAATGTGAATATCATTGGCATACGCTAGTAGTTGCACAGACTTTTGAAAGATTATGCCTCCGGTGTTGGCTTGTGAGTTTCGCACAATCCGTTCAAGTTGAAAAAATCTCCTTGTCTAATTCTTTTTTTGACATCAACGGTCTCGGTGAGATCGTTACCGACCTTGATGGAGTAGCGAGCGTTTTCCATCGTCATCCTGCACAGGCGAACGAGTTTGGCAGGGATGCCAAAACTAGACATGACTCTACATAGTTCGTCTCTATGAGTGCTGTCATATGCGGCCTTGAAATCAATAAAAATATAGTGGGTTTGGACTTTTTGAGTTTTTTTCAGGATCTGCCGAAGTGTTATACACTAATAGGGGCCAATCAGGTTGGCGAAGGGTTTCAGGTATTTACATTTAACATTAACATTTTTTTTTCGTGGTCAATAAGTTAGCCCTACACCATCCCCATTCTTACCCCTGGGACGAGGGGCCGGATTATCCGGAGTCAGTTACCCGCTTCGGTGATACGAAGGCTGCCGTTGGTCCATTAAGGGTTCATCCGCCACCCAATTATTTTCCAACAATCTGGCTCAGTATTGAATGAAGTGTAGAGTAGGAATTGATAGAGGGTATCGTGAGAAAGCTTGTGCTCTCATATATTCGCATCACTACCCTTTGGTCACCTCAATGAACATACACTTACTCTTTCTTAATATCTATGAACATTTCGAACAGAAAACAGTAACTGATTCATATTAAACGGAGGAAGTTGCATGCTGTTTTCACACCTTTGACGTTCACAGTATGTGTTAGTTAAAACTACTTATTTTGTAGATTTGTCTAATACAACACCATATTTGAATATGAAACACTTACCTTATCATTCTTCTTACGAACACACATCCGAAAGTAAGAAATATTTTCGTAAAAGTATGACAAAAATTTTGATGACATTGACAAAAACTTTCGGAATACAAGATGCCAAATTTTCGAAAAAGTGTTGGCCTGACTTTTACTTTCCCAATTCGGATAGTGACGTTTTCTATAGAAATAGAATATTCCAATTTCCGAATTTCGAATATATGTATTTGCTATAGAAACGGAATACAAAATAAGTCTCCTGTTCCAACAACCAAGCTGATATCAAGGCCAGTTCGGCTGTACCGGTTATCTCCTAAATGGGTAAGAAGGCTAAACCGGCTTGAACTCGTAACACTGCACACGTAGAGTTGCGGGACACGTAGTTATTCACTATTCAGGATAATGAAAGAGGTATTAGTCTTGGCAGAAAAACCGGCTTATCTAAGGAGAATGCAACTAAGCACAGATGACTTTTGATCAAGTCTAGGCAGAACCAGGCAGATGATCCTCGACAAATACCATTTCGAAGATTAAGGCGATCCATCAGGTAAGCCGCCATTAACCATCCAAAAATTTATAACAATCTCGGGATGGCTCAGGGATGCCGCATAGTCATCTCAAAGTAACTAATAAATCCATGTTCTTTTCTGCATATATTGGCATAGGCTCTGCTCATGTCGACATTTCAACAGCGTGATAGACCGACCAAAAGTGCACAGTGCAAAGCATTTGTACAGACTCAACAGACGAGACCTGAGAACATTAGTGGGTCTCGTTACGGATATTACCTATTCAAACGAGCATCTTAAACGTATTGGTAGCTTAGGGTTACGTGAGTCCTTTCTTCAGGCGAATAAATGCATTCACCCGCATTAGGATGGATGCCTTATGCAAGCACTTCCTCCAAAAAAACCTAATTGATCTCAACCTCGACAGCCTCCTTCTCTTTGTGGAAGATTAAATTTAAATTACAAAAGTGTTGAAATTTCGCCAGCGAAAGCCATAATGTTCATTCGCTTGGTAATGTATGAGATTGAGAACCGCAAGTCTAAAAACCTAAACCTTGAAAGTGATGCTGTGTACCGATCAGGGCGTAGTTCTTTGGATGCAATTCTTAGACTAGACTAGGACTACGAATATGAATCAACGCTATCGTCCATGTATTTCGAAATCTGCGTTTTATTTTGCCTCCCCGGTATTCTTACTATAGATATGCAAACTTCCTAGCTCACACACTATAGCATACTTCATGGATACAGATGGCGGTAAAACATTTTTAAAATAGTTGTTTCAGCGGTGGCGTCATCAATTCAAGTCGAATTGAGCTACTTCAACAATCCTTTAAGCATTAAGTCCGAGTCAGGCTTAAACAAAAGGAGATCGTGACGGAAAACCTCTTATAGAGGCAATGACAGTACTTGCAACCCTAAAGTAGCAGAAATCGGAACAAGATGTCGCGCAGGCGTTGTTGACGCCGGATGCCCCCGATGAGTTAAAGGACCTAACTATACCTATGTTACGACCAAATGGCTTAATGCTTTTAAGTCAGTCATCAGCAGATTCTGCGATTTACAAATTATCTATGCATACTTTTACTTTGTTTGAATGTAACTGGTGCTGGCGGTGCAAAACTTGTAGCCAGTACTGTACTTACAATGTCTATTTCGGAAGTACAAATGAAAAGCCATGATTTTGCTCAGTTCCTCTCCTGACTAAAAGAAAAAGAAAACTGTGTCGCACAATTATCGGCTTTAAAAGAAGTATTTGTATTAAAGATGCATACACCTCAAAGTACAAAACGTATCGAATTAAACTCCCAACCATCAACCAGGCCACAGATTTCCGTCATTTCAGCAAGAAAACCACTTACAGCAACGAATAGACATGTCAATATACTCGTACTCGTTCGTGAAATATGATGATGGATTATTCCCAGAAATATCGAATTGCGAATGCGGATTTTTATGCAACGCCTGGAGAGTCTCGGAATCGCGAGAACCTAATTAATGGTTTTGTACTCGTATCTCTCTGCTATCCGCACGAAGTGCAAATATGAATGGGTTCGCCAGTAATTACTGCATCTTCTGCAGTTTAACATCGGCGACTTATCCGTCAACGTGTCGGGCTAAACAAATTAATTCCAGTGGCAGGCAGCCTTTTTGAATTGATTGATTATTACGCTTGTCCGGTATTAAAGTGAACTTTGTTAACGAAGGTAAGAACAAGAGAGCGAGAGAGGGAAAAAAAGGATGAAAATGAACATGATTCGCTGTGTAGTTTGCGGTTGCTGTTGTGGTTGCGGGGGTTGGCATTGTGTGTTTTAGCGTTCCTTCATTTCGTGTAGGGAAAAGTTATAAGTGCATGCTGGCCGTGTGTGTTTCCACAACCTTAACGTACGGACGGATATACTCTACTTCTACGAGTGCTCGCTCTCGCCACCTATTCGAACGCCCACCCACCACCTACCACTGGGGGTAAGAAGGACTATAACACAATGGCTGTTTTGTTGGCAATATCCTCTTAATGAAAGCCGTAGTTGAAATGGGTGGATATAGTCGGAGAAGTGCCCTGCAGCGGTTACATTTATAACAAGTCGAAAAACCATTCAATTTATATCAAAAGGTACACAATGTTCCCCGTACAACCGCCGCCTCATCGTCTCATCGACCCATCGCCCAGTCGGCCAACTAACTTACCCCAGAATTGTTGTTGATACTGTTGTTGTTGTTGCTGTTCGGTTGTTGTACTACGCTATTGAAAACTGCCCCTCGCGCGTCACCTTGTAGCAGGACTACTGCTGCAACTCAGGAAAGGGATACCTGCCATTTTGCTTTGCCTAAATGGCATTGTTCGCAGAGGGTCCTTCGCAAATACCTCGTACGTAGCAGTGTATTGTACCCGTACTGGGTGTATATGTTCGTGAAATGAATAGATTGGCCAGGCTACCGTTCATTCAGCACAGTGAACATGTATTCGCCTGTAAGTGTGTTATGTATATAACTTTGGAAAATTTTTACAGAAAATCCCCATGTCACCGAGTGGGTTCGAGTTGGTTTTTCGATGTCGTCAACGAACGCTGCGCCGCCGATCCGATCCCTTTTGTTACAGAGTCCAAGTAATGAGATACAAATTTTTGTAATTCTGTGGATATTCAAATTATAAAACATTGTTCCATTTTGTACACACATGGCCCGAGGCGAAAAAATCTAATTAAATACCAAATTGATGCATGTTTTCGGTTAGCATTGATGTCTGAAGTGGAATCAGGAACTTGGGTTGCCTGAGTTCATGTTTGTCATTATTTTCCTTGAACTTCACGAGCGTGTATGTTTGAAGTGAAATTAGAAAATAATAATTCTTGGAAGGTTTCCTAGCAAGTAATGGAAAGGTATCATATGAGAATGGCTACAGAATATCGGATAATATTTTATATTAACTAACTTCTATAGATTATGGTTGGCACTTCTCTGTTTTTCTATTCTTTTTTACTCGGATAGAGGCTTATAAAAGGTCTTGCCAGATATGGTGTTGTGTATTTTCCTGTAGGATTTTAGTATGTCCTGTTGTGTTAGGCTTCTATTTGTCTGATTGGGTGATTCTTAGGGTGCTTTTCCGATTCTTGTAGGTCTAGTCGAAGTTGGTTGAGGATGGCCTCTAGTGCTGACGTTGGTATTGTTCTCATCGCAGTGGTAGCTCCAATGCACTCAAATTGGTTGCCGTAGATAAGTATAGATCTGACAATAGTCATATACATCCGTGGGGTGATTTTGGGACTTGGTTTCCAGGTTTTTTCGAATATTCTACTGATCGAGTAGATGGTATCGTAGCTTTTGCAACTTTATCGCGCGATGACTATTTTATGTTTTGATTAGAACCTACGTACATATATACCTGTCGTACGTTCCAAGTACATACTCTTAGTTCATTGCCCTGTCTTCTAGGCAGGGGAGTACAGTCCTCTTTTTGGTTGTTTTTTCTTTGGCTTTTCTTAGTTGGGTGATATCCGAAAATTTGGCCTGCTTCATTTTCTTCTATTCTTAAGTGTCGGTCTTGAACCCTGATACGCAATAATAAGTGACTTAGTTAATGTGGCCTTGGTGTTGATTTTATTCAGGCAGCAACGAGGTGCCGTAAAATAACGCCAAACGAAATAAGGCCAAATCTGAAAATTTGGCCTTAGGCAAAAGAGGTATCGAACCTATTTATGTACCGACATTAGTTATATTTTGCTTTATGTCACTTACATACATATATGCATAAACAGAGAAATATATATGGGGGGGCAACCACCCTGCTGGTGGTCACTGTTGTATTTGGGGTAGATGTGAGGTTGGGTGTATGCAAAGTTCCTTTAAATCCATGCGGAACAGGATTGAATTCTTGAAAAGTTTCTTTAAATCCATGCGAAACGTAGATATAAAGAAACTTTGTATATACCCAACTTCGCACCTACCCCAACTACAACAGTGACCCCAAACAGGGGGGTTGCAGGGGGGGCAGCATGCCCCCCATATACATATGTATATTCCATTGTTTATGCATATACATACATACCTATGTAAGTGACATAAAGCAAAATTAAACTAATGTTCGGGTAAGCAAAATTACCAACTGAGCCCAAAGCGCATTTCACTTTGGTAAAGTGAAATAAGGCCAAATGTTGAAATATGGCCTCATTTCACTATTGCAAAGTGAAATAAGTTGGCAAGGGCAAGGTAATCGAAAAGAAAATGTTCGAAGTAACTTCGCCGCAGACAGTAGTGTCTCTCAAGCCGAACACATTGTGATGCTAAGCAAAAGCGAAGTATCACTTTAAAACTCTTGTAAGTTGTCTACAAGTATTTTCTGTTGAGGAACAGCAAGAATGTCGCTGATTTCTTATACATGTCTGGGAACATTAATTTAATCCGCCTTCATATTGGAAAACTGTGTCACACACAATTCGTAAGAACCCCAATCGTCAGTAAAGACCCTGACCAAGGATAAGTGAAAACCCAACGCAGATTCAGCCAACGCCATCTCAGGGATCCAGGCAAGAGTCAATGAAATCAAACTTGTAATCAAATTAAGAGAGTTCTATCATTCTTGAACCACTTTGGAATTTTTTAAAGTATTGAGCAAAATTCTAAGGGAAGATATCAGCAGGGGACGCATGACTAGTTTTGGAGCCATCCGTGACAATTGGATTGCAGCTCATTGCAGTCTTAGACTCTGGTCGAAGCTAGTCCTGACCGCAAGAAAATTCGACTTTATGTCAGTATCGCTTTGTCTACTGATATCTCCTGTCGAGGTTGATTTGAATGCATTTTTTCGATTGCGTAGCCCTCTGTTTGGTAAATCCTGGAGCAAGTTCCCAGAGCTCAAAAAGATCGATGAATCTGAAGGTCCAACATAACTAAAAAGTAATAAAGTGGACTTTCAGGAATCTGATGCTTTTCAATGCTTGGCATGCAAATAACCACAAAAAATTTGCTGGAATATCAAGAGTCTCAAAGAGATTTCAATGACAAGGTACATATACATATGATGAACTGAGCCTTTTGTCGGTTACCCTTTGGTTTGGAGTACCTACGAGGATGTGTTTAATCACTCATTTGTTTGTATTCTTGTGCACCCCCAAAGCTGGAGATGATGTGTCCACATCGGAGTTAATAGTAACTTGTTGTATGTATGTATATTAAGGAACAGAAATATCTCCCTAGAAGCAAGCCAATACATTTTTTTATAGCGAATATTTAATTCGTCATGTTTTTCCTTGACATGAGTCTTCCAATTCAATTTAGCGTCAAGAGTCATGCCTAAGTCGTGGCTCGAGTGGTTAGTGCGTTGGACTACGGAGCGAGGGGTTCGAGATTCGATCCCCACACAACACCTAAAATTTCTTTCACAGTCCCACCTCTTGGAGCATCTGACAAACATCCGAGAGAAAAACTGTCATGAAAAAGTTTCTTAAAAACAAAAATTGCCCTTCGGATACGGCATTAAATAGTAAAGACTTCGTTTAAGAATATAGCACGCACAACACGAATGGTTGTGAGAAGTTAGGCCCTGGGTCCCATGGACCTGTCGTGCCAAAAATTTGTGTTTGTATTTGTATTACACGAAATTATGCGTTTACCGAATGTTTCTTTCAATAAGTTGATTGTTTCGTTTGCTTTATGGTACTTAGCGCTGTCCTGCTAAAACCATATCTCTTCCACATTAATGCCATTCAATCGAGGAACGAACAAGTCATTAATCATGGCTCTATAGCGAAAACTGTTGACCGTAACACGCTGATCAGTCTCATTTTTGAAAAATATGGTCCAATGACTCCACCAGCCCACACACCGCACCAAACTGTGCATTTTTGGGGATGTTACGTCGTGTCTATAATCTCATGTGGATTATCCTCGCACCAAATGTGACAATTTTGTTATTGAAATACCCATTGAGCCAAAACTGAACCTTATCGCTGAACAGAATTTTTCGATAAAACAGCGTTGATGCCAGTTCATTTTGGGCTTATTCATCGAAACGTGAACGGTGGTCGTTCGGCTTCAATTCTTGCACGAGCTGGATCGTGTAAGTCTTCAAACCAAGATCATTGCATAGAATTTTCCATAAACTGGAAGGACAAAGATCGATTATGTTGGGTGTAATATGGTGCAAGTGGCGCACAGACAGGACCATAATTTTGGAACGGAATTTCTAAAATTTAGTTGTTGAACGTTGGTGAAGTGTGTATGTCATCACGATAATATTTCAATCTGACAATTGGTTTGACAGATATAACTGTCTGAAGTTAGTACTGGGTTAAAAAAAAACACCATTTATGTAATAAAACATTTTTTTATTTGTTTTGATTAATAATTTCACTAAAACTAAAACAGTTTTTGTTCTTTTCGTAAATTGTGTGTGGGAGATTTTAAGAAGTTTTTTTGAGTCTGTTTTTTGGCAGCACTGTCGGCTAACTCTATTCCTTCACTACACAAGGTGAATGTGTGGGTGAAGTTACCTTAAACATTTAGAATTTGAAAAAGAGGTTTACATTGTTTACTAGACATTGCTTCTATAAGGTATTGATAGTTTGTTAGTTAAGTCCTTTAACTCATCGGGTGCATAGAGCGTCAACAAAGCATGCGCAGTATCTTGTAAGGATTTCTGCAATGCGCTTGAACTTCCTGCATCTCATTCCCAGGGTGCTCGATTCCTCCTTAACTTTTCTGCCTCACGTATGCCAAGGGCGTCCTGCTGTTTTGCCTACTTGAGTGAGCGGATTCCACTCCATGGCGTATTGCGCAATGAAGCTATCTTTGTGGCGTATAGTGTGTCTGATCCATTGCCACTTTCTCCTCCGTATAGTAGTGTGTATAGGTACTCGGTTCATTCTCCGATAAAGTTTTTCGTTGGAGATACGATTGAAGCAAAAAATCCTCAAGTTGATTCTTAGACATCTATTTACTAAGGTTTGTAGCTTGCGTGTGTTAGTGGTGTCCACCTTCCAAGTACTGAAGCCATAAAGCAGTACTGGTTTTTCTTTAGAACGAGACAGTCGCAGCAAGAACAATAGTGGTGACAGTATGGACCCCTGACGTTCTCCAATTTGGACTTCAAAATCCTCAGATACCTTACCAGTGTGTAAAATGTAGCACTTACCACACTCGTATGTAGTTTTGATAATGCCTATAAGTTTTCCTGGAATGCCTTTCCTACGCAAGGACAACTAAATAGCATCCATATTCAAGCTGTCGAAAGTCTTGTAGAAGTCGATAAACAGTAGATGTCGTGGAGACCTACATTTAACCTATATTCTATTGTAACGTATATCTAAGAATTTCTATTTCAGCTTATATGTTCTATCTCAGTTTCCCATTTCATCGTTTCCACTTTTGATTGAAGTTTGGAAGAAACTCATCATTATCTTCTTTTTATTAGAATAGTTCAAGTCCTTGATTTTTTTTTACAATTCTTCCAGTTCTTCGATTATAGAGGATTACTATGTCCATCTGTAGAAAATGAACTTCTCAGTATATTTTTCCTTACTGACTATAAGTACGAAATTTGACCTTCGATAGTAAAACAGAGTGTCAGACCCTTTAGGAGTGAAAATCACCAACAAAATTATTTTGAGATTTACCTTACTTTCAATCGACGTCATCGGTTATAATATCAAATCTGTTTGTCCTAACGTGTTTATGTAACACGTGATGTAGTTTATCAAAATCGCGGTGCGAATGACTGCAGTTTCAATAAACATCTTCTACCCTTTTAAACCCAATCGTTATTTCGTTTAATTGTTTTTGGTGTTCCCTACTCTTATATGTACATATCGTCAAGTTCTCCTTCTGACTGACATTTATTATTCTGTAATTTTCCAAAAAGCAAGCATTTCAACGATTCTGGCTCTACTGCAATAAAAAGTAACAACAATCTCAGGCATTGCGCCGAATAGACCAATAGAGCTAACACAGTAGTGTACTTTGTGCAGAAGATACACCCAAACCTCCTCGCTTGTATAAAGTAAAGCATACCTGTGTCCATAGAGTTTACCCGGAATAAGGATGCATGGACAATGATCTAGGTTTGTCGCGTATTTTGACTATAACTGTCCATGGGCCCAGGGTGGATGTTTTCCGTGAAAATAGGTAGAAAATACAGAGACACAGCTGAGGTACAACGAAAAGCGATGAAATACAATTCTGCCCTATACCCCCTAAGTGGGTGGGAAGACTTCATCACAAATGAACGGAGCATGGCTAAATTGTTCTGCTCCGGTGGAGTGATGTAGTATTGCGGATATTTTCTAGCGATCTCAGTTGCATACAATGCTTTGGATACTACAGCCTAACAAGCTTTGCGTCCAGTGCACTTAAAACGAACGACATTGTTCTGGTATAAATGACAACGTTATACTCTTCGGCATAATTTAGCCGACCCCGGGTGTGGTGTTGGGAAAAGTTGATACATCTCAGCGTGTTGCCAAGTACAACAGAATGCACCATCAGGTGCACTTCGCGGAGAGAAACCTACAACGATGCGACAAAGGTGCATCAATCTCATACAAGTCATACACTGTCTGTCAGACCGCGATAGAGAGGCCGACGGACGGCGCTATACCCCGTGTTGTCTCTTCGTAGTCCATTGAAAATTTCCTTAACAATTTCCATAAAACGTTTTAGTTGCGTTGCGATGCATCTATAGGTGCTCTAGCAGCAATCAATCAATATGCGAGTACGAGTACGTAGTTTGTTAGATATTACGCCGAGTCATAGTAAGCGATTGGGTTAATTTCAATTTATTTGGGGATCGTTTGTGATGTGGCGCCTAATTCCGTTATATTATGATTTGATGAATTGGAAGTTCTTTGTTGGCCGTTTGTCTTTGATTGAAATTATTTTTTTTTTCGATTGCTTATGCCGGGAATGATGTAGCACCTTCAACTGTTGACGGAGATGAAAAAGGTACTCTTTCATGTGGCGACGTATCGACCGTGAGTTGGGATTTTTTTTTGTAGATACGAATTTCTTTCTAATTTGAATCCTTCAGGGGAGTGCCGATTTGCTGTAAAACAATTTGTTTTATATCATAAATCATCGGAGATTTTTGTTTCTTAGATTAATTAAAAACAGTATTAGGGCGTTCCGTGCAAGGGGCCTCGTTTTAAGATACTTTAACGAAAGCTGTAAGAATCATGTACATATGTACTTACATATCTATTCTATGTTTGTTTTAAGAGATTGTTTGTTTTTACATTGCAATTGTTCAAGGAGTAAAAGCATCTCTACCTACTGTTTCTGTAAGCTAGTCTTGCTACTCTATATTGAATTTATTTTGGCTAATTTCTTTAATTGAAATTCTATGTGTTTGAATTGATCTTTTGAAATAACTCCCTACGTAAACTTTTACTTGTAGTTTACCACTTTATTAAAGAGGCTTTACTTAAGATGATGCTACACTCCTGAGTAGGCCTGTTGAATAGAACGAAATATCCTTGATCAAATTTGCACAGAATGTTGAACTACAATGTAAACATATTCGGGATAGACTCTTACTATTCAATTGCCTTCTTAACCCAAGAAACACTGGTTACCAGGAGTTATTCTTGGGTTGATATCAGAATTGATAGCAGAGCTATAGTAGCCGTACATAGTTCTCTCCTACCTCAAAGCTTAACTGTCGACTATGACGGTTTGTCCAATACGTCGATGTTATCCTTTTTTGTAGATAGCGTATACTGGGTTTTGTCCTTTCTTCCCGCTTACCCAATTTTGGCAGCTTAAATTTTAATACGAATGAATGCACCAGTGACAGCGCGATAAGTTCTGCCAATTACAGATGTCAATATCGTCAGCGTACACTAGCAGTTGCACTAAAAGATTATGCCTCTGGTGTTGGTTTGTGAGTTTTATTTGTCTATATAAATTTTTATATCAAAATTTTCGGCTGGGTTGTTACAGATCTTAACGGTGCAGCAAGCCTTCACTATTGTCATTCTGAATAGATATTTCTGACAGATGAACAGACAGATGCCAAAAAGTAGTCATGCGTCTGTATAGCTAGTTTCTATAAATTCTGTCATGTGCGGCCACAAATTCAATTTTTTTGGCTATCGATTTGGATTTGGAACTTGTTGGACTTCCGATCATTTTTGCTGACCTTACATACAATCATTTTTGAAAGGTCGTGGCATTGCAGAAGCGACTGGACAAATCGGATTGTCAGTAATAATAAGTTGACTTCACGAAAGTAACGTAATACATATATTACGTTTTACTTATATATATAATACGTAAGTATTATTGGAGTGTTCTATGAGATCTTAAGGATGAGAATTTATTCAGGGAAAGAAACAGCTGATTGTCACATTCTATGGCCTTCCCCTTGTAAACATCTTACTCAGCAGCAAAGACCTCAACACGAATGAAGTAAAAAAAAATTAGAATTCGTTGAACTTTGGTATTTAGTCGATAAGTTGCGATCTTTCTCTCTCTCCTAACGTAACCCTGTGAGCAGTCATTAAGCGGAACGCCTAGGGATACCTCTTAGAGATTACTGTGTGATCTCCAAGGACGAAAATAATACGAAATCTTTTTGGATTGCAAGTTTGTTTCCAACCATTTTCTAGAATACTATCGTAATGTTCAGCTGGAAGGTTTCCTGTGGCTTATAATTATACCGAATATAACCGGATGATTCGTCACCTTCCGAAGGAGAACCTACATTCCGTATCTGAGCACAGATCAACTTTGTTAAGGTGACTGAATACAGTGGCCTGTCAGAAAGCTCACCAGCTTTCTAATACTATTCTTTTCTAAATTAAGGATTTGTTTGAATAAGACATGATTAATCATTTGGATTGTCTCAGCCCCTTTGCGGCAGTTCAGTTGACACCACAGTAAGGTTCAGATCCTATGAATGCAGATTCTGCTTCCAACATGCAGATGCTATTGCGTGGTTCGTGGATGAAGATTATCTCTACCTATCTCCAGGTAGTCGGGTATAACCCCAACTCTAAATAAAGCAATAATACCCGGCAGGATGAGATCGTTTACCTTCTGTAGAAGACATGGAAAAGACCATCATGAACTTTGAATGATTTGATATGAAAATTGGACTGAAAATTTTACCGGATAAACTATTTAATTTACTAGCAATGTTGACCCTATTCCATTGCACCCGGAGTCCTTCCGTTTATACAGACTGATTTGAGGGACACAGCTGTCGTGAAAGGAAGCAAGCAACACATCATTCAGTTGGTATGCTGCTTCATCTAGGTTTCCTGTGGACTTCATAGATGTAACACTTACTTAGGTGGCGCTACAGTTCGGGGTGAACCTGGGCCTCATAGATGTAACAAGCATATCTAATTTAGAGACGACGAGTCCCCGGTAGAGATTCCAGTCCGTGGACTTGGGGTCATATCTAGTAGAAGCATGCGACAGTTTGTCGTTAATATCAAACCTGATATGTTGATGGTCCAACAGCGTTTCTTCGTCCGACACATGCCATTTTTCAACAAAGTTAGAATGGATAAATGATCAAGATCCTCTTCGCGAATCGCATAAATCATGATGCTGATTGGCATCGCTACATATGATTTAGTGGAGGTTGCTGGATTAGCAGTGTCGGATCAGTTCCTTGACCTCTATGAGTGTGATGTTGTGGTCGTCGTTCATACTCCTATCGTTCCCCTGTCATTTAGAACTTCTACTACCAAATCTGTCTTGATGAATTCTGGAATTGGAAAAAAGTTAATATCTATGCTGATTAAGCAGGCTGACCTTGGCATTTCCGCATTTGGCGTTCCCGCATTTAAAGATTAACTTACTTGCTCTATTCCGCACACCTTTTATTTGCCCGCAGATAACCCAAGGTTTTTGGAGGTTTATGGCTCTAGTCAGTGATTTATTTTTCATTAGTCGATTTCATAATTTTGGGAAGGGGAAAGCTGGCAGGGGTTTGTTTTCTGAGATGAAATTTGAACTTTACAATAATGAAATAAACGGTTGGTAATCCAAATTATGCGTCAATAATTAAAACGTGTACCATACATAATATATTTGTTTAGGTCTTAACTAATATATGCAAGCGCGTGTCAATGAACCATTGTCCTCTTGTACCACAACAAATCCTATCTCAAACTCAACCCATTCTCGCTTACATAAAACGATACAACTGAGATTCACCCTACCTTCACATTATTATTAGTCCTTCGAGACATTCACTTATCCAGAAAATGTTACTGCGAAATAATGAGCTCTCCTATTATAGTACAGGACATCTAATTAGTTTAGCGAAATTATCTGGTAATAACTCGAAAAAAGATGCTCAAAAAGTCAAGTACCGTAAATATTCCACACGTGGCATATTAGGTACAACACAAGGAGCAAGTTCCACACAATGCGGTACTTCTGGCAGTCCCCACCCTCTGTTTTGTCCAAAAAAAGGATACAAAAAACGGAGAACTCTTAAAATTCCCATTGCTTTTTCGCAACGGCAGCAGTCACCAAGCGCACCCCGGCGAATCCTCGACAGCGAAAAGTTTTCACGTGTGCCAACACGGTAATAGGTAGAAGTTTGATAATTAGCTCTAAAAATGCCCATAAATAATAACCACACATGTTTAACTTCTTTATGGATTTTTACAAAAGCTCTCTGGGAACATTTGCCGGCTCCCAAGGAGCATGTACGCAACGCACAGTGCGGCTGAGGCGCATATAAATCTCGATTCCAGCTCGTAAGGGGATGATAATGCAACATTAAAACGAATACACATAATTAGCCCTTTAATTACGGCATTAAATTCGAGCATCAGCAGGGGGTTAAGATATATGACCCATATTCGGAATATGTTCTACAAATGGCAATATGCACATAAATATAATTACGCTTGGCAGGTAGTATGCCATCGAGGCCTATTGTGTACGAACTAAGGCCTGGGTGAATAAATCAAATAGGGCAACCTATAGGATTATAGTTGATTTGGGTACCTGACACTGGAATGGATACGACTAATAAGTGGCTAATTCCAAGGCAACACGGACAGTGTTAGAAGATTAGCATGACCATCGACGGTTGTTTGTCTAATATTTTGTCCAGACAATCGATCAACTGTTGACAAATGGCATTTATGTGAGCATTCTGGTCAGTAACTTGTTTTATTTGTCTTCGTTTTCAAAGCGGAATGGGTTTTTGAGAAATAATACTGTCATAAGGAAATCTCTCTTTCTGTGAATACGAAGTTTTGTAGTTATATTAATCAGTAATCGTATTATAAACTACTATATAAACTACTGAATGCCGATGTTGTTAAGTACAGTGAACTCAGTCATCCACGACGATCCGCAGTCTTCTCTTTTCTGCTTATAGACATCCAGAAGCATTTACTTAATCTTACTGCATCCACAAAAGTAATACCACCCACGATTATATTCAGAACAAATCCAATCATCAATGGAAACTCATTTAACTTTGCCAAGACCTAGATAAGACTCAGCGCACTTGAAAAAAAAAACTTGAGATTTCTGATTCTTTGGAAGTGGTTAAAGGCAAAGCCTTAAGTGTGGCGCAAACTTTGTCCCTTCCAAGTTTATTCATATTTGTCTAATAAAAAAATGAAACTTTATGTTGTTGTCAATTCGGTAAGGCTTGTTGGGATAATAATTCATACGCCCATGGGTATTATCCTTCCCTGGCAGGTAACAGTTTTTAATGAGTGTCTTGATTTAGTCCAAATATTGCAGCCTATGTATGCAAATTGGGCAAATCTCTCAAGTTTGCCGCAAAAACCTTATATCCATATGGTCAAACCCCAGAAAATATCCCAATAATTTCGAAGTAGAGGTAGTTGAACGAGGGTCACATAAACAGTGCTATTCGAATATAGAAAAAAATGAAGGGCACTGAAAAGACGTCAACATGCAATAAAAGTGAGGAATAGTATAGACAAACTGTTATCATAAATTGTCAATACAGCCGATTAGAGAACACATCCGAGCAACAAGAGGAAGCCTCACTATTTAATGAAGAGGAATTGACACCATCGCCTTACACACCCCTATGTTTGCTAGATAGAATAGGAACGTTTTAAGAAAGTCCGCTCAATTCACGAATGTTAGCAGCGATCCGGACAGCAGGCAAACTATCCATCAGGCAAGATAAATTTAGCAAATAAGGACATTAAATAACAAGAGCTATATAAGAAGTTGTTTGAACCTTTCACGACGCAATGCAAAGTCGCCATCACTCAAAACAATCACTTTGTTGTGAACTCTAGACGTATGTAAGTCTAAACGAGAATCGGAACTCGAACTCACCCTCAGTCGTCCGATGCACTAATCACTGAGATATATGGCGGCTATCACTTGAGAACGCTGAAACTGTCGAACATATTTTATTGGAATGTCTCGCTATTGGTAGGATTAGGTTCAAACACTTTCATAAAGGTTTTACTTCGCCTTCTAATGTCACCTCCTCCTCAGCTCAAACAATCCTAGGCCTCATTCATGATTTTATTTCATCTAGTGGGAAAAACCACACAGCATCTTTAAGGTTTTTTGAAAGCCTCAATAATCATTTTAATCACTGAACTATAGATGTTTTAATAATTACAAAATATATTTTTAGTAGCTATCTATACAAAAAATATAAATATTTGATGTAACATGTTCGTACAGGAGCTTGTATGTATTTGTATTTTGGTTGAGAAGTTTTTTCATGAGACTTGTCTTCTCGAATGTTTGTCAGGAGTTCAAGAGAGGTGGGACCGAAATGAGAAAAACGTGCAACCATCTTAACTTCCAGTTCGTATTTGTATTCGCCTCATCAACACAAAACTCGAATACTGGCTCCCCGGATTCAGTGCAACAATAATTGAAGAATGTGCCTCCGAACGACTCTTCAATTTTACTCGCTTTACCGATGAAGACAAAGTTGAAGCTGTGTTATCCGTCAAATCAAACGCAGCAGGTTTAGATGAAATAAATCCTAATTTTTTGAAAATCCTTCACCCTCAAGTCCTTAAATTCTTAACCCACATCTTCAAGTCAATAGTAACCACCTGTGAATGTCCGTACTTATGGAAAAATGCTACAATACTCCTAATACCTAAGTCGCGAATACAGACCTATTGCCATTTCTAAAGTACAAATTTGAAAAGGTAAGTCTAAGTTGATCACCCGATTCTCTGTAGATAGCTTAAGTATAATTTCAAATCGCCTTGCTGTCAAAATCTTGCACTCATACTTATTAGGACATCAGCAATGTGTGGTTGTGGGAAACTGGGTGTCTTCTTTCAGTTCCTTAAAGGGTCCCACAGTACTGCATACTTGAGCCGTTAATGTTTTCGTTGTATGCGAACGAACTTCTCCGAACAGCTGAATATTACCATGTTCACATGTTCGCAGATGACATTCAATTATATTTGTGCTGTCCACTAGATAGAATAAGAAATACCTACAAAGTATAGTATTGACCAGATTAACCCAAGGTATCCAAATTAACAAAAAAAAAAAAATTTCAAATACAAACTTTTGGTGCGACAGGTTCATTTGTCCTAGGGCCTAGCTTCCCACAAATGGAAGGCGACTACTTTTTAATGCCGTATCCGAAGGGCATTTTTTTGTATTTGAGAAGGTTTTTCATGACAGTTTTACTCTCTTTCTCTCGCTAGAAATGGGCCGGGAAAGAAATTTTAAGTGTTGCCTAGGGATTGAACCTCGAAGCCCTCGCTCCGTATTCCAAGACACTAATCCCTTGAGCTACGCAACGCAATTGAATAGATAGCCTAGACCACAATTATGTAGAACTTTATTCAAAAAAAGTATTAAGTTAACAAAAACACTTCAAAAAACCCTTATTAACCAATTTATGGGTAGTACACCCAATATGTATTAGATTTTATTATTCACTCGATTTACGTTTTAAAATTTGAACTCACTCTCGCTGAAAGTCAAATGAGCTTCATTTATTTTGTTAAAAAAAATTGTGTAACAATTTATAAAATATTTTATTTTTATTCCAACAGGTTATCGAAGAGAAGATGACACCCGAAGTTACTCTATCCCATCCAAAAGGCAAGGAATGGGTAGTATCCTCGGCAAAGGCCAACTACCAGGAATTGGCAAAACTAGCATCGGAATATCCTGAACTAGTTAAATTGCAGGTATGTTTTTCTGAACTCTTAAACATGTGTTTGTCTTATTGACACTACACATAACAAATGACCATTCGCCATCGCACTTGTAAGATGACACTGTGTCTGCTTCAAGAAAACCACCCCGGCGCCAACTAAACTACAATATCCTCCATTCACATGTGTGTAAGGGAGTGTTTTCCTAAATGGTACTCACAATAGCCAAATGCACTATTCTGTTTCCAAGAAATGCGTGACCACTTGAGAAGTGATCATTATTGGAGTATAATGGGATACGAGCATTAGCAGTTCCATTATGTGTATATGTGGTATTCCCAGTGCGAGTGTTTTCTATCCTCTTTTTTGTCGGTAGCACAATCACTTCTGTTTGACATGGGTTTTTTGACAGCGTATCCCTGGTAATATCTACATAAAACGCTGAATCGTTTGTGTCGAATCGATGTTGGGCTTTTCAAAAATATACAAATTGCACTCGGGTGCAACTAAATCTATCCACATGGTACCGTCCGCAGCACAGCCCAAACCGTTAATCATTCGCCGAATAATAGTATTTAACAATTTAATGCTCCCCACGACACCAAACCATTCGACATGGATCACCCAACCCTTCATGTGTCACTGGAAATTATGAACCCAAATATTTTATCTCGAACATGGAACGGGGCCATGTTTTGGTTCACTACAAAGTGCTCTTAATTGCGGTTAATCGGGCCTTAAACTAAAATGTGTTCTATATTGGAGTGCTGGAGTGCAGTGTGTGCTCTTATCGCCGTCGAGAGATTTCTTCGCGGCCAATTATATGTCAGTCGACACCTAGGCACCCATGATCCGTGAATCTCAGGGACGCACCGATGCAATAAACTGGAAAAC
Organism: Xylota sylvarum; assembly: GCA_905220385.1. NCBI lineage: Eukaryota > Metazoa > Arthropoda > Insecta > Diptera > Syrphidae > Xylota > Xylota sylvarum. The sequence continues at coordinate 43,342,537 of LR999959.1, forward strand.
TAATGTGACACTCGAAAAGTTATGGTATTGTTACCACATGATAACTCAGAGAGTGTGTTTGGTGTGCGCTGTAGTTCTGTTTTTTATTAATTAATTAGAAGCGGCTTTGGAAAATCGTCGTAAATTCTACTTATTGTCCCGCGATCATCTTTTCTCGGAAAGAGATCTTTAAAATAGATCTGAGGTGTCGCTTCCGCAGAAGCTCTCTGCGGCTAATTAAGGTGCTAATTCTCTTGAATTGTCCTCTGGGCAAGCTTGATGGCGGCACGGCGGCGGTAGCCATATGGAAATTATAATAAAGACCACTGGTTGTCACGTAATAAAATAATTGGTTGACATTACGAATATATTTTTATTTTATGTATCTACATAGGCATAGAGACGCGTAATTAATTTTCAAGTTTTATTCTGAAGAAGATGATCTTGATTTGGAGATGTAAGATACATTTACATACATATGACTGTTGGATATGGTAGACCATTGTATTTGGTTTTCGATACCTGGAAGAACATTTTTTATGATGTTGTTGAATCTAATCTGGTCTAGTTTATAACAAATCAGTTCGGAGTAAAAGTTTGTACGCATAAGGGTAGCAGTGGCTAAGTTTTGGATAGTTCGAAGGGAGTGTAGATGTGTAGATATGAGGAAATAAGCTCAAAGAACTCATAGTCTTACCATCTTCTCGACTCACCGAGGGCGACCTTATCCACTCTTGACATAGTCTATGCCTCAGCGCTATAGCTGTAGGTTTAGCTTACTACTTCTACTAGGTTTAGTTCTACAAAATGTAATGATGTAATATTATTTGAGTGGGGTTGGTGTTCGACGAGCTGAGTCGAGCTACTGTAAGCATGCATCATATCATCCTATCCTGCACTGTATATGCACCCGTGGGCCTACCTTGCTCATAACAATATTGAGTCAGAGCTTTTGTAATTGATGATCAATTCATCAGAAGCATTTCAACATAGCATTACTTCACTAATAGAACTCCCAGCTTTTACTAGTACAAGCTGTCCCATAATGTATCACCCTATCGGAAGGTGCTATAACTTGATTTGATATTTGTGAAGTAAGCAAATACAGAATACATATCGACAAGCCACGGAACGCTATACTCCTCAAGATCGCGGAATACTCGTGACTTTTTTTTATGAAATAACTCATCTTACGCCAACTAGTCAAACACTAAGGCGTTTAGACTTATCGCTCGAAGTTGTCGCCAAATCGATTGAAAATGGAATAAAACGAGCCCAAATGGTCATCAACAATCGTGGTGCCCATTTTACCGATATCATCTTCAAAAAGTAATAAAAAAAAAACCTTAAAGGATTTGGAACATTTGAAAAAAATGTCGTTTCATTTTAAAGGTATAGCAAAACAACAACATCGGATGAGTGTTTCTGGGCCACCCTGTAGTATTAGGATTTTATTTTATTTTGTGCATACAACCCACTAAGTATCTCTTTATTTCATTTATACATACATACATATTTTATTTTCCTGAGAAGCTGTTATTCCTCTCTTCTCTTTACGTGCCGTGCAGACTATACTTTCCGATACTACTGCCTCTGCCTCCTTAGAATCTGCGCTTCCGATGCCCTCTTACTTAATGGTAATCTTTAGCATAATTTGTAAACTTCTAATGTCCTCTTTTCGGAACTGGATGCATCATTTGGCTGTTCCAGTTACATATATTCGATCTCAGCTTATATCTTTCGACTATTCTCACAATGTTGTAGCAGCTACTGGGTGATAAATCTTTTTGTTTTATATAATCGTTCTTGATTCAAGACAGTGTTAACCATTTCTACTTTTACCAACACGATTCCGGCGTCCAATGTAGGATAACAGCGTTAAGTTAACCTTAGAATCCACAAGACATTTGTATTGATTTTGGTGTATCTATAAAATGGTTGTTCTGGTGCCCTGACTTCTTACCATCTTTCTTTTTTCGAAGAACCCAGATTCAGCTATATTGAGTTGTTCGTGAAGAACGGTGACATAGCATACCACTATTTGCAGGAATCAGTTCGCAAGGATGGGTTTCAATGTCCCCTGTACATGAGCTTTCCCAAACAGACCTAAAAGCAGCACCAGGATTCTTAATTGACCTATTAGTCTTATACTCCTAGCCGTGGAAATAATTGTACAAACAATTCGTACATACTTATGTACATGATAGCATAGCCAATCTACAAATTTTACTTCACAGAACGAACAAGTTCCTTATTATAAAATAAAACATCAAAGCGATCTATTTTAAGTTAAGGATATCAGTAAAATGTACTATGTACTTGTTTTAGTGGTATTGTAATGTAGATTTCATTGCTGTGCTACCGGAAAGTTAACAGAACAAGTCCATGTACATATTCATGTAATTCACAAACGGAAAACGAGCTTACACGACGATGTGTTCCTTCATTTCAATCAGATGATTCATAAAATTCTCTTTGATGTATCATGATTGTGTAATTTTAGTGTATTCGGACAACAAGTTTCCAACAATCGAATGTTTGCATATTACCGGAACATGTACTTTTAGTTGCTGTGTTTTGAATAAATCAATGAACATCAAAGTTTAGAATCATCAAAGAAAGAATTTTCTCTACATACTTTTACACGGTTTTTATCCAATTGCCTTCGAGGCTTTGCAGTAACAAAATGAGAGAATGTTAAATAATTTTGCCGGAAAGTTGAAGACATCTATAACAAGGTAGAAATTAATAGCTCGGGCGGATGAGTTTTAACTGGAGAATGAGGATTAACTGGAATGATTTATATTAATCTAGCAGCCACAACTGATAACAGAATCTTTTGATTAAAATACATAATATCAAAGCTTTACAGAGTCCATAAACTGTCCAGTTACCAAAGCATAAATAGAGTATGTTCTACGAAAGCAGTAATGATTTCATCTTCTTTTGGTGTTAAAAACTGAAAAAACCATAAAATGCTACACTGCCCTGAAACAACACAGATCCAAGGTTACCATTGTTTGCAGATCACCCTCAAATCCAAAATATTTCAGATTTCAATGTTTCTTAAGGCAATGAAAAAAATTATCGACTTCCATATTCCCAATACTACTTTGGTAGAATACACTTCCTATTCGAATATCAACCAAGCAAATCAATAATCACAGCCTCACAACATCTTGTGGGTAAAATGTAAAGATCACAGTTGAAGAAAGAAACTACTCTGACTTCCTGTCATTATCTGGTTAATGGGTGACACCACCTCATTTAAATAAATTGAAATGGCCACCCACACTAAAAGCTTTGCTTGACAGACGATCAAATAGATGCTCCATACTAAACTGCAGGATTATTTCTATACTTTACTATGGTCGATTGTAATAGATCATCCTCCTAAAGACCAAAATATCCCTGGATATCCTATGGCTTGCATACGAACGACTTACATATGTATGATAAGAATTTACTTGGATTTGAAGACTCTTGAACCCCTTCTATTGGCGAGGAAGTCTTATTTTATTGATTAAAGGCCTCACTAATTGCAAACGTGCACCAAAATCTATACTCTATACTCTCAAAAAGTTATAGCTGTCAGTGTTTATTGGTACATATATGAGCTATTGCAACTAGCAAATCTGCACAGCAAAAGTAACGATCTGTGACCGTAGACTTAGATCTTAAGAGTCTTAAAACTCCCAATGCTTTAAATATTCATCTCCTATTCAACATCACTACTTCTGATTTAGATAGACATCTGAAGTTCTGAAGATTCATAACAGCCATCTCTAACATCTTTGGGGTAATTCTTAAATACCTTAACTAGAGCATCAAACCTCTTAATTGTATGAGTAATTAGTATACCGACAGATCTAACATGTAAATTTTCGTTCATGCAACAAAATTGCTCATAATTTAACCATATCAGGCGCCTAATTTTCTTCTACAAGACGAAACGGTTTCATGGCCTAGCCTCAGAAAAAAGTTAAATGTACGACTGGGTCGTACAAACTTGTGCCTTAATTCTATGAGTTTACAATCTTATAAACACTGAAATGCAAGTCTTTTTCTAGTTACACATGAGGCTTACTAAAGTGGGCGTGGCATTCATTCATTTTCGATGGAATTATAATAACATTGAACTGAAGCTATATCTGAGAGTTTTCGAGATTTTTTTTTTGGTTTTTAATAAATTCCCTGAGAAAGAGGGCATGGCCATATTTGGTGTTTAGTTGAATTATAGAGAACTTCAAAGCCCATAAATTTTAATTTCACAAAATTTTTCGATTTGTAGTAAAAGTTTTTAAAAAGCTCCAAAACTTGGTACACCATATCTTTGCATTTGTCATATAACCCTCAGATATTAATTTTAACCCCAATCGTTGAAGACATACCCGAAAAAGTAAGTTTTTAAAATTACCTTTATAGATATTTTTAGCGAAAAACGTGATGTTTTCAAGATTTTTTTTTTTAAATTAAAAATTCTTTCTCTACTGCCTTCCTAGCGAACTTGACTAATAACCTTCGTATTCCTTGGTGCAGCGGTTTAGTCTCTACCGTTAAAACACTGGAAATTTAGCATGATCCCACCATATTGCCTCCTTTTCCGCCCATATATATACATTCTACTTTTTTGACTCATTTTTCTTCCGGATTCGAAATCGTCCAAAAATTGCGTTTCAACAATGGATCATATGTCCATGATGATCGAAAAGCACACTTTTCCTTTGTTACACCTGCCATCAGCATTTTTTAGTCGCGATCAAACTTCTCTAACTATTTGGCCATTTGTTGGTGTCTTTTTAAAAATGCTATCGATCTCTTAATGGCACCCCACAAAAAAAAGTCCAATGACGTCAAATCGCAGCTCCGTGCCGGCCAAGCAATATCCTGTTTACACGATTATTCAACTTAGTGTGCTGGTTTGTGTGTCACGTAGCCACATTTTGCTGGAACCACAGGTCACCCAAATCCAAATCCCCAATTTCTGGCCATAAAAAATCGGTTATCATGCCTCGATAGCGATCTCCATTGGTTGTAACGTTTCTTCTAATGTCGTCTTGGAAAAAAATGGGCCAATAATGCCGCCAATCCAAGAACCACATCAAACAGTCAAACGTTCAGGGTGCATTGACTTCTCTATGACTACTTGTGGAATTTCCGAGCCCCAAATACGGCAATTTTGCTCGTTGACGTAGCCGTCGAGATGAAAATGCGTCTCATCTGAAAAGATAAATTTGCAAGCTGCTCTAAAGCCTAAACAGAGAAGCCATAACGACGCGGGTGGTCATTTTGTTTCAATTCCTGAGTCAATTTGACCTTGCAAGCGAATAATCCAAGATCTTTATAAATTAAAATTTTCCTAAGTCGCACTAGAATCAGTTGCTAAGATATTTGAGGTTCTCGGGCTTATGAGGACACTTCCAGCTGCAGCCCATATGACGAATACGGGAATATGTTCGGTTATCAATCAAACCAGTCTCACGAAATTTTATCACAAACTAGTGTACACCAGCTACAGTTGGTGCATTATTTCGAAATTTTTTTTCAAAATTCGCACTGTTTCGGCAACACAGAATTCACTTTGGAAGTTACTTTGCAATATTTCTCAACGTTGTTCGAGCTATCGATTTACATATATTCATTTCGTACCGCAGAAATATAATATGTACTGAGTTTCTGTCAGTGTTTTGAGCGTTTATCAGTGTCAAAATAACATATGATTCCAACAGATGGGCCTATCCTTTACATAACTAGATATCAGTTATCTCATAAAAAATTGACATAAGTCAATTCGATACCTGCAGAATATGTCTTCAAGACAACGAAGCTTTTCTAATGTAAGCCAATGGATCTTGGTAAAATTTTCAGATGTGTTAAGTTTGCTGTGCCTTATGAAACTACGATTCGTTATAGACGCCATTGTTTTCTTAAAAATACAAAAATTCTTAACAACACCAATAAAGATAAAATTCTGGTCTTCAAAAATAAGCGTTGCTATTCATTACCATTTCCACCTTCCAGAGTACAAGTCCTTCTTTCTGGAAAATAACAAAAGTAGTCAAGAATAGAGGTTGTGCTGTTGTTAAAATAAACAATGGGCTGTATCTAACACAACAGGAAAAGGCAAACATGCTTGCGAGTACTTTTAGCAAAAGTAATTTAGTAGCAGTTCTTTTTAGCGACAATATTGCTGAATCTGAAGTTAGTCGCACGGTTTCTCTTATATCAACCTTACCATTTTTAAAAAACAAGTACATACTAAACCAAGTGTGGTTCAAACATTTACTAACCAATCCAAATCGAGTAAATCTCCAGGACAGGACAGGTCATAAAGGTCTTAAGGGCACTGTCAAATAAGGGTGTTGATCTTTTGACTTCAATATTTAATTCGTGTTTGAGGCTGTTACTATCGTAACGCATGGGAAACTTCAAAATTGTTCCGATACCAAAGCCAAGTAAGCCCTTGGCTTGCTTGCCACCAAATTGAATGAAAAACAATATGAAAGAAAAATCCTAACAAAAGGATTCTACTGCGATGATATTACTCGACATAGAGAAAGCTCAAACTACATAATAAAGTATTGATTGGTTGATCATAATTTTTGATATTGCAAGTAATAAGTATGTATGTCTGGAAACCTTTCGTCAATACTGTGTTTATATTTTCATCCGCAGGACATTGAGCACTCGAATAATTGTCTTTATCTTTTACGAATGGCCTTCCATGTGCTTTACGTCGAAAATACTCAAATTCCACAAAACAACTTCCAAAAGATTTATTTTTATTTCATGAAATGTATTTGCAAGTATGCAAACACTAGTAGAAAGTTTCGTCTTCCGTCGATTTATACAAAATACAGCAGCCAAAGAACATCCCCAGTTTCCTTTATCGAATTACATAAACATATGTATGAATAGTATGTAACTTGCGCGATCAGAGTTACATTACAATACAACTAGAACAAGTATGTGTTATGCATAACATTTTACTGACATCTTTAAATTAAAATAGATCACTTTGATGATTGATGAAAACATCGGGCATTTGTTAGATGCTCTATAACGGTGTAGTAAAATCCGAAAAACATTAGTTCATTGGCCATGCTAACATTTTAGTACAATGTGCTAACATATGTGCTTGGCGGATTTATCAATCAAACTGAATAAGTATTTTACCAAGACGCGATTAATTTGTTTTAATGTTCCTCCCATTAAAACTGATTTATTATACAATACAAATAAATTGTATGTATTTTTTTGGTTCTTCAAAAATTCGTAACACACTGTCTGTATAGTCTGTATACCGCCGAATCCCTGAATTGTGAGGATCGTGCTAACTTTTGATATTCGTAATTTATGCGCTTTTATTTGTTTCTTTGGAGAACAATAAAAGAATTCGAGGTAATTACTACAAATTATGACAGAATAACAATAATTATTGTTGTTCGTGTCTGCGTTATCTGGCATTTGCTTGCCAATATGCGGCTACAATGTCGCCGATTAATTCAAAAATATAAATTCAGTAGGCGGATGAGCCCCAGAGCGAACAGGAAGATTTATTGAACGCGCTGTGATCTGGAAACGAAAATACGACAACGAAAACAGACAAAAAATTAGGTTGTGGCATGTTCTGTGACAGTTTCACTGTCGTCAATATCGTACGCGAAATACCTCTCGTACGAAACGAAACCATAAATTTAAGCGAAGTGACTTAAAGATGTGTAGTTACATTCTTGAGACTTATGCATGTGTTAATAGATGTATGGTTAGCAGACGTATCGCATTTGAGAATGACCAAGATCACGCCCATCAGCTGGATAAATGGATATCGATATTTGAGAACGTCTCACATTTCTACTGAAAAATAAATGCAACCACTTATGTTGCAATGTGTTTGTTTGGTGTAATTCGAGAGAGAAATGTAACTAGAGGTCATAGGCGAGTGGATTTGAAACTATATTCTTAAAATGCAATCCGAGGCGATACCACTGAACGCGGGGCATGCGAATGTATTAAACGGAATTCTGGATAAAGAGAATGATGTTCTACAGTAACAGTTTCTACAAATCTGAAAAATATCAAATATGTACTTTTACTTAGTATGCTATGATTACAAATACAAATTTTTGGCGCAACAGGTCCATGGGACCCAGGGCCTAGCTTCTCACAACCATTCGTGTTGTGCGTGTTATATTCTTCACATGAATGGAAGGGGCCTACTGTTTAATGCCGGATCCGAACGGCAATTTTGAGAAACTTTTTCATGACAGTTTTACTCTCGGGCCGTGAAAGAAATTTTAGGTGTTGTCTGGGGATTGAACCTGGAACCCCTTGCTCCGTAGTCCAACGCACTAACCACTTGAGCCACGGCGCCCACGTATGCTATGATTGCTTTGAGGTTCGTTGTAACCTGCCTAAACTGCACTGAAGTTAAGAAATGATATTTACAAGGAACAAACGAAATTCCTGTCAATTTGTCGTTTCTCCTATTGAACCAATGGAAGTAACAATAAACAACGAGCTTTTTTACAATGAGGTAATTCCTTAACTTGTAATTTTTTTATGAATTCGTAACAATTTTTAGTCTAAATCCGCAACCAATTCGTAAAAGAAAGATGCAATGGGAGACGAAGCAATTCCCCTCCTTTAAATATCTTACGAGCTGTCGCACACCTAATTTGTGATGACAAGAAGTGTATCTAAATACTTTCTTTACTTTCGCTGGCGCTACAGTTCAGAGCGAGTCAGAGCTTCGATTAACAAGCTCCTCTAGCCAGTACGATCCTTGGCTAGCTGTCTGAAGTTATGACCGCCCAGCTGGTAGAGGTAACCCTCCCCTTGCGCACGCCATCAGAGATATGGACGTCTTCTTCTTCGTGTTCGCTCAGGGTTGGATTGAAAGATTCTTCGAACCGGAGCATCGGCTTAATAAGCTGATTAAGGCCAACTTAGGCGCTGAATAAGTATATTTTTTACAAGATCGATGTCGCAGTACACCGTACGTATTGTTTGTTGTTGAATCTTCTACTCCATGTATCGTCAACGCAGATAGGGTCATAAATTGAATGAAAAACTTTTCTCTTGAGGACTTCTGCACCACACAGCAGGACTGGGATGATGAGGGTCTTACATAGAATCTCCTTATTTCTTCCTGTCAGGACTTAACTACACAATTGTTTTTTAAGGGCAACGGCGAATGTTATTCTTCGTTTGACTTCCGTTCCAAGAAATTCATTTACCACTTCAAAGCTGTAGCTGTCCATGGAAACATTTGGGGCGAGACATCTATTGTATGTCGTTGCACAGAGCCAGCATGTACTACTGTTAGTTTTATCCGCATTATAAATAAGCCCATTTTGGCACTTTGATTAATTTTTAACACGTTTTTAGTTTTCAAAATTTACCATCAGCACGGACTATCATCCTTAACTGCTTCGAAGTAGATACAAGTCGTCATTGGGTTATATTAATAAATGTCCGACTGAACATATAACTGGAGCAAGTGATGAAGACACAGCTGGAAAGTCGGACGAATAGCACGCCTGGAATAGTATTGCAAAGTTAATCAGAGCTAATCACAACCTCCAGAGGTACTACCTCTTTTCTTGACCAAATATCTTGTTTAGAGGTTGTCAAAGGATGTACATACATACGTACACAATAATTTTTGTCCGGCACGTAACAGACACTTGCAGGTTTCAAAGCTTAGGTTCTTATAACCAATCACGCAGGTAGTGTAAGCTTTTGAAGTCTTTGTGTGTTTTAGTATAAAATGGAAGTTTGGCTGGTTGGGGTCTCTAATAATAATACTGGGATAAACAACAACTTATCTTTTGTTAGTGCCCATTCATCCATTTTCACGGAAATAATCTATGAATCTATGAAGGTAGCTCCAAGGGTTTTTTTTTTTGATTGGAAAACGTATTCCTCACCTTCACTTCTGCTTCTTCGGAGCCCGAAGTCAAAAAATAAATTTGTAGCAACTTGACCAAATTTCTGTTGCGTTGCTGCGAGATATGTAAATGTCCTCCGTGTCAGTTCGCTTTGCCAATCTGGACCAGCAACACTTAAATATCTGAATGTCGAGATATTTGCTGAGATGAACAACCTTTTTCAAATTGTAAGCCAACCTACATTGATGTTGACAGTGACGGTCACCAAACTCTAAACATGTTCAATCACATTTACTATCTAAGTTGAAGAGTCTGATCATGGATTCAATTGGGTGGCTGTCGCCGCTCAGCAAGGACAGATATAGACCATTGTCCATTTCGATACCACTATGGAAAACCGTATTACTAGCACTGGAATCTACTCATATGAACACATGCCGTAAGGGACATAAAGCAGGGCAACCAGTGGCCCCATGTCGAAGAAGTATGATTCGTCGTTTAGGCATTAAACCAGTTTGACTCGGAAACAAAGCCTTTTATTTTGCTTAAGTCAAGTAAGGCTAGATCGTTAAAATATTCGAAGAAGTATTAAGATTATTAAAATCTTCGAAGAAGTATTCGTCTAGGGTTTTCCTTCTTAAAGCCGATAGGACAGGACAGGTACACAGAAGACGTGTCATGGCTCTTTGCTCTTCCTCGTCTCTACAGCTTCTACAGAAATCGTTGAAAAAACACAAAGTCTTCTGGCATCTCTGCCTACCAGACGGGCCCAACTATCATTTTTAGATATATCCTATTAACGGCAGTAAGTCTACCGATTTTCCTATAATCCAACTCTGCCCAGATTCGTTTAGAGGAGAAACTTGTGCTAATACTGTTCCACCTACTGTTTAGCATTCTGATGGCTGCGGTATCTAATCGGAATTTTATCGATTTAATTGAAAGTGTTGACGTTTCCTCATATTGTTACTGCTTAGTAATTGTCTAGAATATCCCTGTGACCTTGAATCCATAACATAGATGCGTTGCAAATGACAGCAATCTCGTGAAAAGATTCGCGGTATTGCTTTATCAATTTGGATCGTATTATTACCGATTTCAAGGCTTTTATCGCTGATTGACTGTCTATATAGAAAACACTCTGTGAGTTCCGCTTGAAATACACTACAGTGGTCCGGTAGTAGTGTGCTGATACACATGTCCAGTGCACTGTAGTAAACTCCCGCACCTGGTTCAGACACTGTCTTGGATCCGTCTATTAAAATCTCTGTCGCAGGTTCGTTTAGAACGATTGCGCGGCCCAAATTTCCACTAGCCAATTGCAAGGATTACCTAAGCCGTAATTCTGCTTTAGTCGTTATCTTTGGGTCGGATCATTGTCAGTAAAAAAATGCTGAGTCAAGCACTCAATTCGATATGATTACAGTTTTAATTTCCACGCATGTATGTATTTCAAGTAAATCTGTTAGGCTTAAACCATATACCAAGAACGATGTCAATATAGTCCAAGGAAATCAGAAGTCTATATAAATGATTGTAAAATCATTCTGTCAAGTTCTTGATCCATCAAATAGTACAATAAAAATACTGCAGTGCCTCAAACGCATTGGTCTTTCCAACTACCAACTACATAACAAATTTCCATCATGACATCCACAAGCTAATCATCTGCTTTTCGACTCTAATTTGTTTACAGGCAACTGTGATCTTTAGAACACTTACCTGTCAGAAAAGCTTCAAGATTCAAGACTCTTAATTTCTTCCCATAATAGATTGCAAGTTTTGTAACTAATTGAGTTGTATTAAATGAATGAACATACTTCAACCCCTATCCCTACTAAAGCTGGTGTACCACAGGGCTCTGTTCTCTCCCCGTTTCTCTTTCTAATATATTAATATATTGTATAGGTACTATGAGGCGTACAAAAGCAGTTTGTTTGGATTGTCTGATTATATGTAGAAAAAGTGAAGTACATACATATGTACATATATGTACATATCTATCTCATTGCCGGTATCCCTAATCCAAATGAAGCCTCCTTTTGTGGGTTCGAAATTTAAATAGGAAATATTTTTAGAGGTGTAGCGTAAAACAAAATGGTCTCGCTTTAAAAACGCGTTAAGGGGCTTTAATGCGATAACGTAATGAAAAAAAAAAAAAATAATAAAATGCAATAAAAAATTCATTTGTACTTAATGTCTACACGAAAAAATGACACATTTTACGATTTCATGTTCCAGCTGTAAATGGCCAATCTATCAAACAAGGGAGAGCCAGCCCATATAGCATCACAGTCTTCAGCATTTTGATTCATATTAAATGTCTCTGGCAAACTGTTCATCTAAAAGCAGACGCAGAGTTACGCAAAGATATATAATTCTACATCTCGGCATCTCAGCACAAAGAAAAACAACAGAAATGAGATTAAAAATTGTGTATATTTGAAACGTGCAGTTGTTGGGAATCCTTCAAAGTCCATCAAACTGACAGCCCAGAATTGCTGCAATAAATGTGATTTGTCAGCGACACTTAGCATTTTCTTGATACCATCCACGAAAGATTTAAATCGTGTTCCCTGTCCTAGGACATGTAAGTAGGTAGGCAGGCGGCTGATAGATAGATAGGTGGGTCATGGCTGGTGCCTGTGCGCTCCACGTATGTGGCCGTGGTTTTCTTCATTTAAATCTCCTTCACTGATGTGGGCTGTACCATAGCACACACACACGATGGTGTGTCTTATGGACTGTTTTTGTTCGAATTGCGTCCGATGATGTGCATTCAACATCTAAGTGTGCTAAGTGATTTTTCTTTCGTTGATGCTGGTGCTTTCCATTCTGTCCTTTTCTTTGATTCAACTGGATTTAAATGGCTGAAAGAGTGGAGAAGTGATTGCAAATAAATCCCGCCTTTAAGTTGGATTTAAAGGGCGTTACTCCATGGCTCATGAATGCCGACGATTGTTTGAATTTTATTTTTGAATATTAATTTATGCAGTTATTATCTCTATAAGTTCAGGTTGTGTCCATTACTTCATGTGACAGTACATTAACTCGAGTTGTGTCTATTTGTTTAGACTTCAAAACGTTTCCAAAACTGGTATTTAATGAAGATGTTCGATATTCAAGGCATTGCTTAGTTATGATCCATATGGTGTTAATACATGTCTTCGACACAGACATGTTTAGTTACGCACTACAAGTTGATCGAGGTGGTTTACTAGTTGTACACGAAATCATTACTTTTGACTACGTTCCCTGTCAATTGACAGCCAGCTGGTTGTAGCAAGTTTTGTATAATGCCAGCCATGACAATGCGATAGGTATTCCAGAAATCTAGAAATCATTTACGCTTCCTTACTGCTCATTGGTGAGCAGAGTCTCCAACCATCGTGATGTCCTCAGAAACCTGGAAAGATTGTAAAGTGAGACATCAAATAGTTCTTGTAAGTCCTGGAAATAATACATATCTTCCTAGTGTTCTGTTCCTCAATTGACATATTGAGTTTAAGTTTCATTGTGTGGTTCCTTAGAAGAATATGACCAGTGAGTGTACCTACAAACACTGACAACGTTTTCCTGTAATTTTGTAGGAGTTTGTTGGCTCTGCCTTTGTCGTATCTTGGCCAGAGCTTTCTTCTTATATCACATGTCGTAAGCGATTTCCATATACTGTTAGCGGTTATTAAGATTTTACGTTCGATACGTTCTCTGAGGTTGGCGATTGGAGGTTTGATCGATTAAAGTGCTTGATTTTGGTCCATTACAGATCCTTTTCTTGCGAGTTCATCAGCTATCTCACTCCCGGTTATATCCTTCCGATCTATGAGCCAAGAACCTCAAATTTTTCACGACAGCGTTGGATATGAATTTTGCAGCAAAAATTGATTTCTTCGCCGCCTGACTGTCAATACAAATATTGATATTATTCCATGACATTGCCATCAATTGCTACCTTACTGGCTGTCTTTTTCACTGCCCGGACCTCCGCTTGTAAGACACTGCTGTAGTCAGGAAATCTGATCGAGCTGCGTATGTTTAGTTCCATGGAGAATATACCGGTACCCGTCCCTATATCCATCCTAGCCCCATCTGTGTAGATATAGGTAGATATAGATTTGTCTTTTGTTGGTTTTTTGGTTTCCCATTATTCTCTACTTGGAATAATCCTAGAGTATGGTTCTTCAAAGTCGAGGTATGGTTACATCTAGTCGCTGTTTACGTCTTCTCCTACGAGTATGCCCTTCGAGGTTTGAGTTCAAGCCGTTTGATTGACTAATCCTCAAGAAACTCTAGGCGATAGACTCTTGCATGTCCATAGGATAGTTAGCATGTGAAGGATAGTTACCATGTTAAGGATAGTTACCATGTTAAGGATAGTTACCAATCCAGGTGACCTGCGTTATTCTCATATTTATTCATGCGCATAGTCACAAGGGGATAACTCTGCAATTAGGACAAACAATGAGTACGAACTCGGTTTATTTCGTTTTTGACTGCAGATTATGATGCATTAAAATAGTCTATCAAGAGCTGATGGGAAGTATTTTTTACTATTTAAATAGGAAAAGATAGGAATCCTGCATCTGAAGTAAGTTGCTGACTGCGCGTGAGCACATAGAGTCTGCACTTAACAAAGACAATGTCGAATTTGCCACAAAAGAAACGTAGCTTGTATTTTAGACACTCAGCCAATCATATTCAGCAAATTCAATTAAGTTGACATTTTTCAGGAGCCCTCGACAGAGTGTGCTCGAAACATATTTTTAATCGGCGATTTCAAGGTTTTCTTTTGACTCGCAGTGGTGAGTGGGTTAATTAAAGCCAGTTGACACTGACTTAAATACAGACGAAGTTCGAATTATACTAAAGATGGCGCTGTTCTAAGTTCAACGTAAGTTAAACCGTGCTTCTGGTCTTTTGTCCTGTTCATTGCGCTCCGAACCAATAAAGTCCCTTCATTTCCATACATATACATACGTCATAAAGATGTTCCCACCACATTACGGTGTTCTTTCTATGCAAAACATACATATATAATTGACTGCCTGTCTCCGAGAAAGTCCTCGCGCAAATAAACGTTCCCATATCGCTTACGGATCTGCCTGCAAGAGACAGAGCGGGCGGTCGTGAACTGCCAACGTGCAATTAATAATATTTCACAAGAATGAAATTCCATGGAAATATGAGTTAATAATTACCCTACATCGGATTTGATTTATTGGTGTTTCCGTCTCGCTGCATCCACAGTCACACACAGTTCAATGTGCGATGTGACGGTGCGCCACTTTATTAACATCATTCATCCCCCAAGTAACAGAGATGTCCTGCTGCATGCCGTTGGGATGTGCTTCCCCTTTGCATTTGCTCCGTTTTTTACTTACCCAGAATTGAAGTCGTCTTATTTTAATTAACAGCCTCGTTATAAATTATTTATTAATCCGAAACCACATGCGCACTCGCAGTTCATTCGCCACACCACACCACATTAAGCATCAAAATAGTGCGTCTGTGTGTAAGTAAGTACTTCAGTGTGCCGATCATATCCCGCTCTCGGATCTCGGATTTTTTTTTATATTTCCGGGAATGACAGATTTGTTGCCCAATTAGTAGGACTCATTCAAATATACTTCTGAATTCTATTCTGCGCTGATGGCAAGAAGGCAAGAAGAAACGAGTGTCCAAATAAATCACTTCCCAGTGATAGACTGGCAGGCAGGACAAACAAAATGTCTGAATGAGCGAAAAAGCGCGTTACCAACCACCACCACCATCAGCTTCATTGAGGAGGCAAGGAACAAATCGTAAAATTCAAATCAAGAACACGCGGTTTTAGCGACACAGTCTCTCTCTCGCTGTAATGCTTTCGTGTCTTGAATGGGTTGGTGTTGCCCCCCACGTCCCACCATTGAGCTGCCAGTGGTGGGATTTATGGGAATTTTCAAGAATGTGACATAGGATTTGATGAAGGTAACTAACTAGCTGCAGAAACTACAAAAACAACAACCGGCAACAACGACAACAGCATCACTTTCCAACTGGCGATGAAGAGGCAAAATAAAAAATAAAAACCAATTCGAAAAGAAACCACGGAATATTGATTAATTTATAGTTTTAAAAATTCTTCTAATTGGATTCCAGTTTTGTTTTCGTTCTGGGTGCACACCAGGCGGGAAGAGGTATTCCTGTTAATTAATAAAAACTCGCCCGAAACCGGAACCGTCGTCGTCCTCTCTCTCCCTCTCTTAATTATTTTTAACAAACTATAAAAGTGCCGTTTGTCTGGTGAGGTCTTAATTTAAATTGTTTTTTAATACGCGAATGACACATCACCACAAGGTGGTTGGTTTTAAATTTAGGCTGGTAGTGATCTCATTCATCGATTTGGTACCTGATAGTTGGGTATAAAACTAGGTACAGGTATGTAGTTAAGAATCAACTGGTTCCATTAATAGACAAAGGGTCTACTACTTAATGAAAAGAACCAGTTCAGTTTCGCAAGGATTAACCCCCCCAAACCGGATTTGAAGGCCCATCTGCTTCTGTGTTCCCCACTGTTTACCTGAAGCGTCATTAACCATCTCGTCTGCATAAGCAATCATTCTGGAATTTGCTATTTCCCGATCGACTAGCAGTTTATTCACTTCGAAATTCTAAAAAGAGGGGATAAGACACAGCAACTAGCTAGTCGTCTAGTCGATGGACCTCACAATTTATTGATCAGCCCTCTGATAGATGTATCCATTGGGTGTTAGATGATTTTTCGCAGCCTAGAAGCTTCTGAAAATTCATCTTTGTTGTGGAAGAAGAGTTTCGAAGATTGTTTATGCTCTTTCCTAAGTGAATCTTTGAGAGACAATTTGTGGGAACTCCAATCAAATAAGGTACTGCTGGTCCGATTCTATACAGAGAATTCTTTTACTGTATATCTTCTTACCGAGCGAATCTTGATACACTTTAAGAGGTCTAAAATGCATCTTTCAATCATGCATGGCTTGTTTTATGATGGCTGTCGAATATACAGATGTTTCAACGCAAGTTTTAGATACCCAGGTCCACAACAACTTTTTTGTTTTTGTGTAGACACTTATTCATATGGCTGACACTGCAACCTAAAAAGATCTATTGTATCGTTAGTGTAATAGACGTACCACCTCTCTAATGAAGAAGTATGTCCTTAGCTGCAAGTTTTTCAATTCGTCTCCTTAACTAATGTAATGCTGGGCATTCACAGAGAATGTGCTCGGATGATATGTCATCTTCCGAGCAGAACCTACATTCCTTATCTGAGCACAGATTAAGTTTGTTATGGTGATACCTCAGACCACAGTGGCCTGTAAGAAGGTTTTCTAATATTAACCTTGTCTAAATTAGGAATCTCCTTGTAGGAATACGGCATGATTAATCGTTTGAATTGTCTTAACCCCGGGACATTTTCACAGTGGGCCAGACGCAATTTGTGTTCCCAATCATCAATCAGCGCTGTGGCGGTAGCCCAGTGATCAGTAGGGTTCAGGTCCTATGAACGCAGATTTTGAAACAGCCCTAGCCAGTTTATCTTCAGATTCGTTGCCTGCAATTCCTTGCTGACCAGGAACCCAATCGAGTTTCACCCTGTTATGTCTGGCAAAAGATTATAGTGCAGCAAAGCAGCATTTAACTGATATAGAATCCATTAAATTGGACGACAGCGCTTTATGTGGTGGCTGGCTATCTAAAAAGATATATATCCTGGTGCTCTTAATACCTTAACTAAGGTTTAACCTAGCTTAAATCTCAATGGCATGGAGTTCAGGCTGGAATATCGTGGGACACATTCCCATAGATATCGAGACTTTTGTGTAGGGTCCAAAGACAACAGCTCCAACTCCAAATTCCATCTTAGATTCGTCTGCGAACCAGACCAGAGCTCTAGGGTCTAGTGTTGAATCACCATTAGAGCAGATTGCACGGTCCAATATTTCTACCTCAAATAAGCTACCGAAACAGTAATAACTTCCTGACCATAGTGCAAAACATATCCCTTTTGGGAATTGAGTCAAACATTTTTAAGTGTCCCATCACCCAGATGGTCACCTGGTTTATACTTGTATTGTTGCTGCAGCTTTATAGCGCATCTAGTGGCCATCTTCTTAATAATGATTTGTAGGGCTGAAAGCCCAACCTCAACTTCTAACATTGTCATAGTACGAGATAGACTATACTCTCGAGCTTCTGTAGATTAGATTCTGTTGTCCGTATACTGGTTCACATGGCCTTAGTGGCACTCTCGATAGCGGAGTTGATATGAGAATTCCAGGCAAGTCGTTTGTCAAGGACAAATAATTTCATTGGAATAAACTAAAGTGGTGCCTTTGTTGGTGATAGGTCCTAGATGGATGGGTGGATAGTCTTTCTCTACTGCACCATTCTGGTCGAATCATAGATACATGTGCTAGTAATTGTTGTTACTTTGGGACAGTAGCCAGTGTTATCGAATCCGCCTTTAATGTCAACGAATTGTTCCTTCTATTACAAGGTAGAGAAGAGCACCTTCTGTGGATTTACCTTCTCTTTATGCAAACTGACTTGAGCTCCAGTGAAACGAAAACAAGCAGAACCTCAGCTTCATAATTGATCACATTTAGAGAATGCATTTGGTTACAACTCTGTTAGAACGAAGAAATATCTTGGTATACCAATGTGAGGTTTACTCTCGTTTTTGCTAAAATCATATGAAGTATACGAACGCTTCCTTACACTGTAAGCACCGGACTTAGACTGGATTCATCTTCATGTACCTACATACATACATATCTCTTACTTACTTACTTAGGTGGCGCTACAGTCCGGGGTGAACCTGGGCCTCTATTAACAAGCATCTTCAGTTAGCCCTGTCCTTAGCTACATAACTGCCTCTATTTGCGCACCCTAAGTTTCGTTCCGCCCCCTCAACTTGTGCGCGCCACCTAAGGCGAGGTCTTCCTCTACTGCGTTGTGCCTCCGGGTTGGAATCAAAGACTCTACGGGCCGAAGCATTTGTGTTCATCCGCTCTACATGTCCTAGCCATCTTAAACGACTGATGCGCAATTTTTTGACTAGGTCGATGTCACTGTACAGCTCATATATGTAGTTAAATCTCCTCCTCCAAAGCCGGCCAACGCAAAAATTTGCGAAAAGTTTTTCTCTCGAAGCGACCGAGGATATCTTCATCCGCTTTTGATAGAGTCCAAGCTTCAGCGCCAGAAAGCATGACTGGGATGATCAAGGTCTGATATAGAGTCTCCTTAGTTGTTCGGGATAGGGCCTTACTACTCAATTGCCTTCTCAGCCCAAAAAAACAGCGATTGGCAAGAGTTATTCTTCGTTTTATTTCTGCCGAGGTGTTATTGTCAGATATCGTATCTCAGTGTCGAGTAAATTATGAAGACATTTGCGGACGTTTTGCGATTCATCATTCAGCTAGTCGTATCCCCAAAAGTGTGTGTCATAGAAAAGGATTGCTTTGTCCGGACTTTTGTTATGTGGTAGGACTGCTATTTTTGTTGATTGGTTAATTTCGATTTTATTAAAATTGTCACTGAGACTGATGCCCAGAGACGACTTCTATTGTTTCGTTTCAATACATTAATTTTTCAGACCTCAGCCGCCTCCGTCATAATTTTAGACCTTTGTATGTTGTCAGTAAGAATCCACCGATTATTATAGATCTTGTAGATCTACATATTTGTTCTTTCCCTAAAAATAAAAACCTTGTCTTCCGCATGGATGCCGAAGACCGGTCTAAATAGGACAAAGAAAGTGCACAACTTCTTCCCGTTCTCTTGTTGTGGTCCTGCCATGGCAGCGTAAATATGTGGTCTATAGTGAAGTAAGCCCTTCTGAAAATTAACCTGATATTTACCCATTAGTACCTTTCTTGGTGCCAACCTTAAAAGTCTTCGTAACTGCAAAATATGATATTGTGACTTGGGAATAATAGATTCCAGTTGAATACTTAAAAAATTTAAAACTATTCAACAATGTTCAGTTGAAAACAGTGAAGCTGTTCTAAAACTGTTGGAAAATATCTTCCATTTGAAAGTAGTCATTTCATAAGATTTATCACCTATGTAAGTCTTATTGTAAATGAGTAAAAGATGCCGTAAAGACCGATTAATATAAATACCAACCGCAAATTCCACAAATCCCACATAAGTACCGTAATAATTTTTCGGCCTTCCAATAAAACCCAAAACATTATGATGAACATTAATATGCAGAAAACCACGGCCGGTCCTTTAAATCGAACCAAAGATTACATTGCCCCTGTAACAACCAACAGATGCTGAGAAAGGATACTACCTCCTGCCCTTGGCTCCATTCACACTACGATGAGCATATCCTTGTGAACAAATGAACATCTGACCATTCTTAAACCGCAAAACACAGAATTTTGAAATTTATTTTAATTAATGAAAACACTACACAATCGATACGGAGTGAGCTGGGTATCAGCAAGGACAGGTCGGCAAATTCGTACTCTACGTCATCAGTTAGAAAAGTTCATGACCGAATGCTTCTGTGTTGTCGAATTCCACAGCCCCAGGCAATTTAGTGACCATCACAAAATACCAGGTATGGTCAAGTCTCTGGAGTGTATGCATATTAGCAACGTTTCGCTCCGTGAATTTGTTATTCTAATCAAAGGATGTAGCGGGATGAAAATATGTATGTTCCACCTACATACATCGCATTCGTGTTTTATAGGTATACTAGACAATCCTTTATTTCTATAGTAGCCATTCAAAGCCAAAGTCAAAGTAGTGTGCCATAGTACCGCCCCGTTACTGTACATCTAGATACATTTTACGCTAAAAAAAAAAATCCACTCAAAGCATAAAATCAGAAATTATGGCGAAAGGGATCCACTACACTACAGTGTGCAACTTCTAGCACTACTGCGGTGCGCTGTTGTTATCTCCCAGGTGAAGGATCCACACTCTGTTTCAGTATATTCGCTCAGCGATTCTGTTTCTAAACTTAATGCTCGACCGGGGATATGTACGGTCGACTAATCAACGAGTACAACATGCTGATGACTTTTTATGCGAGCACATAGCGAATATAAAGTTTTTGTCACCCTTGCTTTACGTTTTGTGAGGGCTTACACAGAAACACCTCCATGATGGTTATAAATGCGGCCATATACGGACATTCAAGATGAATATGTCGCCGGGGATTAAACATGGCTTTTATTGCCTGCTAACTTGAATATTAAAAAAGCGAAATAAAAGTCCTGACAAAAACATTGTTGATTTAACAACATAACACAAAAACTGGGATACACAATATTTTTAGTAAATTCAATTTTTATTTTTTTTTATTTTTTTGTCAGCACTTTGAGAATTAAGTTGCAGAAGCAACTCACCTGCAAAGCGGTACATGATTGAATATTGAATGTTATTATTTCGTTCGTTTTTTTGTTGTCTATTGGAGAGATGTTGATTTGTTTCAAACTTTTTTAAATGTGAGTGGACTGACTGTTAGGAGAAATTTTAGATACAGATGTAACTATTTTTGTGACAAAGGGAATGGATATAATGCATTGCAGGGATTGGAAAAAAGAAAGAATTTTGAAAAACACGATGTGGGTAGGCTTTGTAGTTATTTCAGCTGTATGTGTCTTGTTTGCACCAAGCTTGCTTTCATTTTGTATTTAGGTAGCGATGCTTGACATTTTTTTAGTGTGATGACCCAGACTTTTACTGACGAGATACTTTCGCATCGAATGTCATTTTTCCAAAGGCAGTTGCAACAGATGCACATAGTTTTCCAAAAGGACTATCCTAAGGAGGATCCTTACAATTAAAAAAAATGTACAGAAAAATTACAATTCGTTTGTGACGGATCATGTAAAACTGTATCCACCTAAAGTAGCCGTGGCTTGTTAGTTTTTGATAACGTCGAACTTAGATGTTACATACATATGTATGTATTTTTGAAATTTCATTTTAATAGAAGTTTTTGAAGTCTTAAATCCTTGAAGCAATTCATATCTTTTTTTCATATCTTATAGCCTCTATTAACAGGGTTAGTTTCATTTTAATTGATTTTGTTCTAAATAGGTGTGTGACCTACTTTAACTAATCGCTACCGGTATTGCATTAGATATAGGATGATGATAGGTTCCTGACAACTCTGTTTATTCTATTAATGACTCTAGTTTAGTCTCACAGAGTTTAATAGAAGACAATACACAGTACAATCGGAACAATCTCACGACGGAAATACGTGCGTCTAAAGTACCTCTTATTTCAAAAACCTTAAGCCTACATACTCACAGTTCAAAAGAACTATGGAATAATCGTAAAACTGTAGGTATAACAGAGGATAGAATAAAATCATAATGTTTGTTAAATCCTGAATATATAAATGTATTTTTCACTCCTAATTCTAATGTTTCAGGCGCTACTGAAGTTGATTCACTTTAATCTTTTATTGGCTCAAGTCAATCTTTTTCGACTCCGTTGAAATAATTGACGTTTTGGATGTTATTCGATCGGTCAAATCAAATACCATTGGTCCAGATGGTATCTCTTCTAAATGTCTGAAATTTATTTTACCGATGGTCCTAAGATATGTACATATATGAATGCTACATGTATTCAATGCTTGTATTTAAGGTTGTCAGTTTTCTGAGCGGTGGAAAAAGCCAAAATTATTGCAATGCCCCAAGAAGTAAATCCGTCAGGTCCGTCAATTATTGAAAAAATTATCTCCAATCAGATTCAAAAATGTCTAATTTCGAATAAGTTAATCTCTGATGGGCTGTCGTTTTCGAAATAATCAGAACTGTGCTGAAAGTCACTTCAGATCTTCGTTTCGCCCTAGATTCTGGTAAATGCGATACAATGGTACTTTTATATTTTACCAAAGACAGTATTGATCATCCAGTCTTATTCAGTACACTTTGAAATAATTTTATTTTTTCATCTACTGCCGTCAAACTGCTGTATCTTCAAAATAGGGTGCAAATGGTAGAAACTGGTTGTGGAACGTATTTGCCTAGTCTATTCAATTTGGGCGTTCCACAAGACTCTATTTTAGGCCCTCTGCTGATTTCTCTTTTCGTCAATGACCTTCCTGAATCAATTGTATGTTTCAAGGTGCGATGATGAAGATGTCTTCATTTATCTTCCTCGTCAAATAATGGAAATGTAAATAAATGGAAGATTGTGTTGCGCGGGTATGTGATGATTTAATGAGGATTCAACTCACAACCAAACAGAGTGTAAAAAAGTCGTTAAGATCTTGCCAAGATCGATAGGGTAAAGTTTTTAATACTTTAAGGCAAACTCGGCTAAATAATAATTTTATTTTCGTATTAATATGAAAAACACCTAATTTTAAAATGTACTTATAGAACCATGATCATCTGTCACGATTATATTATTACAGCTAGAGTCTCCCTTTTCACTTGTTTTCAATACTGAGCAAAACGAACGCATGTCTTTTTTGGTCGTCCTTAAAAATTCGTGAAATCTTTGACTGATATTTGTAACTCTGTCATGACTTTCAAACCCGGACCATCGCCTATCGGTTCATGGGTCGATATTGAATATCAATTTTGTATTCACAGATTTATCCGGACTTTCACGAGGTTCTTTCCCCACAGAACAGTGTTCAATCCGAAATATTTTGAATGTTGTGGATGCCATCACAAGGGAGTGCATTTACTCTATATGCACTTTGACATTCGTTAAAAATGTTTATGGGTTGAGTTCACATCGAAGTCCGAAGAGTATGGCTCTTGTCTTCACGTTTTCTTGTGTTTTTCCATTCCTTTCGGAAATATTAAATAAATCAGTAACTAATCTTTCTTTTTTTTTTTTTTAAATAAGAAATTCCAATTCATCAACTAAGCGAACATTTATTAGATCCTCTGTAAGTCTAACTTTACCGCTCTATCGACTGACCACGCTTCTTCCACTTGACGAAGTCTTTTTACAACTGTTGCCATTGGTAGTTGAATCCTCTCTGTACTAAGAAAAAAGTTGCGTAAGACAACCAGTGCTTTTAGAACCAAGACGGAATGAACAATGCATCGAGCTCGACCTTTGGTTTTCGATAAATAGTGGAAAAAATTTGAGCTTAAACTAGATCCGTGTATTTGATACGTCCACTAGTACTTGAAAAAATGCTCGGCAAGTTTTTTCCTTCTTTATTGTGATGCCGTAGAGTAATTACACAGAAGTTGGCTTAAACTGTCGAAATTTCCTTTAAATCGAATGTTTCCTTGGATTATTTATACTTATAAAATATCCTTTAAGTCGAATCAATTGAGTTTTGTGTTAAAATTGGACTTAGAGGCATTCGATTGTAGTTACATTCTTTTAGCGTGCCGTGTGTTATGGCCCGCGAGGCTTACTTTTCTTTGTGAGTTCGTCCCGTTTGCAGTTGCCTGGAATATCCCTATGATCTGAACCCAGGCATGGGATCGCACGAGTCTGCAGAAATCCGCGGCATTTCTTAAAAAACTTATGATTTATCGTGAGAAATCCTATCTAAAGGAACTGTCAACTGATTTGACGTCGAAATCTGACAAGTATTGTACAATTTTTTAAAATCTTTTGGCAATATTGATCACAATAGCGTGTTGTCTGAGTTCGTGGACGGTTAACCGTTTGTACTGCTTTTGGTCATCATCAAGCGCCTTCTCGCACGCTATAGTGAATTTATTTGATAATTTTGGACGTCTCGGACAGGTTAATGATGTGAAAACTCCAACTCGTGTTCGTCCGGCAAAGTCAGCTAAATATATAGCCGCTGTAGCTGGGAGTGTGACTGAGAACTCAAGTGTTTCCATTTCGAGACGATCACAGGAACTGGAACTATCCGCTTGGATCACTTTGCACCGCATTTTGCATAAAAATCTTGGTCTACATGCTTATAAGGTCCAGTTAGCACAATAATTGAAGCCAGCAGACACGCACAACGTCGTACCTTCGGTGATTGGATGCAGAAATGAATGAACATGAGGTTAATATCCATTTCTTTGGGTATGTAAACAAACAAAACTGTCGCATCTGGGGTCCCGAAAATCCAGGAAAAATAGTGTAACAACCTCTCCATCCACAACGAATGACAGTTTAGTGCGGTTTTTCGGCTACCGGTGTCATTGGGTCATATTTTTTTTGAAAATTATGCCTGTGGGTCCGTTTCAGTGAATAAATTGGGATCAGCAGGACGGCGATAAATTAACTAGATAAAATCTACGCTAATGCTCCACTAAAGATTCATGCACTAAAAGAAAATATCAGAGCTGTTATTCGCAAAATACAATGTAGCCAGAGCCAAGACGCACATTTGGCTGTTATTGTACTCCATTACTAACCTCAGAGTTTGTTCTTTAGATTTAAATAAAAATATCACCAGTTTTCTTAAAAATGTTGCGTTTCTCTATTGATTTAAAATGACACCTCTTGTTGAATGATCCTATAGTTCCTCAATTTTTCGTGATAAACATTCATTGCTGATCCTAAAGAAAAAAAATCTCCTCCAAAAATCTCAGCACATCGTGTACAGCAACAATTCAAAGACACTATTACAAGGTCGTCTGGTACTAACACAATTCCTAGTATCTACAGAGACTGTAGCCAGTTTTTAATTTTAAAATGTTAAGTCATTGTGAAGAAACACACTGTAGTCTGTCAATTTGATCGATCAGTTTCTAATTGTGTACGACAATTGTCTCGTCTGGCCATAATTGATAACACTCCTCCGCAATTAAAGAACAAACTAGTCTCGAATATCCAGTAAATTTTTCAATTTCGGCGCGCTCTTTAGTGTGAGAGTCCTCCAAACCAACCAACAAACCTCTCATTGCGCCATGAATTAACTACAACCATGTACACAGATACTTTCCTATTTAAAATAAAAAAAATAAAAACGCCCGAAACAAATCCGACGAACAAAAAGTGCCAATAAAAATATTAATCACTTATCCCAGTGCTCGAGCAGCAGAACAACCCCATAGTATGCGATCAACTCCACCATAAACTTGAACCCACAATGAACAACTCTCATAAATCTTATTCCGATGAACAAATTGAAAAAAAAAGATACGACAGAGCCGAGAAACCGGGGTGCGGGGGCAGTACAACATCAGCCATCAAATGAGGGAGAAAGAAAAAAAAATCGCGTTTTTTTGTGCGTTAAGCCAAATGTACTAAATTTATCTGCACCCAGATGAGTTGTGGGAGTGAATCAAAATCGGAATCGAAGCGCCGCTGCGCCTCCCATTTCCACAGAGCCCAGGGAGTCCACAGAAATGGAAATATATCGCCTCGCGAATGGGAGCGCCAAACTTTGCACACAGACCATTAAAATCAATTACCACAAAAACGAAACCATTTAATTTAAAAACATTAAAATTTATTTCATCCACACAATCACTTGACACGCGCTCTCCGCCGTCGAGCCGCTGCTGCCCTCCCCGGAGACTGAGCGAGGGGCCGGAGGTCGCCTAGAGCCACCACACCACCAGGGCCGGCACTACGCTGCACCGTGGCCCATGAAAGAGGGAAAATTAATTATAAAAGCGAATTTTTCTTTTGGCCTTTCATTATTTACATGGCTGCTGGTCCGCCGGGCCATTTCCATGTGCATTTCCGTGCGGACTTCCACCTCTGTTGGCGGGGCGGTTCAATGGGTGGGAAATTCAATACAGGAAATAATTATATATTGGATTTATGGTCCACAACAGTATCTGTGTGGTAATATCGACGCGTCCGTATCGATTGCTCATTTCGGGCAGGCAGCGTGGCGGGGAATTGAGTGCACAACCGTACCGTTGCGTCGTCGTTGCGTTGTGGGGATGCCATTTAAACGCCAGGATAAACAAAACGATTCACACCGGCCGACAGCGAAATCCATCCTCGATGGAGCGCAATTAATTTCCATTTTATTTCTTTTTAAAATCCACAACAATGGCAACTCCCACTGTTCTTGTGTGGCTCTTCCTCATCAAACCGATGATTTATTTTTATTAATTTATATTTACTCCAGCACGAGGGCCTTCTTCATCGTCGTCGTCTTCTGATGGTGGTGGACTTTAACAAGCATGACAAATTGCAAATCCGCCCTTAAGCCACCATCCGCCAGGGCATACTCCTCCGAATACAAACAAACAGCCGAGACAGTCCGAGAAGACAAATGAGAACAAACAGACAAAGAATGAAACGAAAGGACCACACCATTCATAAATCGAACCAAATTCTGTTCACGGGATTGACGCCGACTTTCGGTAGCTGCAACCGGTGGCAGGTTTAACAAGGAAATTGATTTTGAGCATGGTCCCAGAGCCAGTCCCAGTCGTCCCAGTTCGAGGGAACAAATCATGTCATAAGTAAATTAAGCCAAATGGTTGAGGAGCTCGCGCGATATTGAAGAATCGAGTTTGGTTTGGGTTCAAGTTTTATTCCTCCACGTCTGCGTCCTATCACGGAGCGTAATCAGAGAAGCACGAATAAATTGCTGGACAATATCTGGGGGCAAAATTTTGTAGTAGCAACAACGACGACGCGTAACGGCATTCGAAACCACTCTCGAAAGATGAATCTTTGGCTGGTCAATGGACAAATCTGCATATTGCTCTGTAGCAGATTACCTCGCTGGATAACCAATACGGTGGGTTCTGGGAAGGTAATCTCCATCGGGGAGAGCTGGAGCTTGGCCTAATCGACTTGTGCTGCTGTTTGTGTTGCGTAGCTTTGCAACAGGATTCCATGTGTGGTGGCTAACAAACAAATTTGTTGACTTGTCGACAAGTGATATGATTTATGATTATTTAGCACGATGGTGCAGCATTCCCGCCAGTGTTCTTCATGGCCGACTCTGGGCTGACTGGTATAACCAGGATTGTCCAGATCCTGGACTTATGATTCTTCTTCTTTGCAATCGCCATCGTCGTCGTCGTCGACGTCGTCTTCTTCTTAAAGTTATTAATCGACTTTCGACCTGGGTGGAACGAGGTGCACACATAAATTACCAGACGATTTAGTAGCAAATGAAATTGTGTTTTAAGTAATTTTCACATGAGCGATGCAGTCGCAATGGACCTCCGGAAGGAACGGCATTTTAATCATTTTTCCGTCGCCCCGGTATAGACCGCCTTTATTTACTAGGATCTTATAATTATGAAAAACGTCCGAAGTGACAGGTACAAGTTAGAAGAACAAACGTACATACATGTTATCTCATAGGATTAGGTTTGGTTCTGAATCCAATGGATGTATGTAGCTTCGGAAAGGAGGTAGCTGGTTTGTTATTGAGTACTTAGAAGGTGCCGTTTGGGCTCAAATACACTTAATGAATAACAAAATGTGATTTTTTGGCCTGGTTGGCTGGCTTTTAAGAACCGATCTTAAGTCTGCAACATTTAGTAATTAAATCGAGTGTATGCTGATAGGTGCACTGCGAACTGAAATATCCTTTTTACACCATTATATGTATTTATCTTCGCCATTCTGTTTTAGCTGTTACTTAGTGTTTCTCAGGCGAGTCTTTGCTTGACACAGTCTCTTTCAATTTGCCCCAGTTTTTGCATGTGGTTGCAGTAGAATAGAAACACATTGCTCTCTGAAATGATTTCGTAGAAGGCTTGATCAGCGATTTCTTCAAATCATTTTCTGAATCAGGGATACACCATTCCTTGACTTAGTTTAAATTAGCCAATTTGTCATATAATTTTGTACTGAATGTACAATTTCAATAAAAAGCTCTTCATTCCGGTATAGATCGCTGTTCGAGAACTCTTTTGGTTGCACTACATTCCAATAGTTTTGTTCCTTTCATTTTTACCTATTCTTCCTATTTGATGTTTTCCTTTCTTCTGCCCTTGTGGCAGTTTCTGTGACGAGTCTCATTGGGCCGCTTTTGTTTTCTGCTGTGTTTTCCTCCAGATTGAAGTACTACTCATAAAGTGCATTCGTACAACTCACTAGGTTACATCCAAGGTGTAAGTGTTACAAATTTACAACTTGTGTGAATTTTCCTTTATTGTAAGTTAGAGCAAATCGTCTTGAGGTTTTTTTTATTCTTATTATTATAGGTATAAGGGCCATAGTAGTCCAGCAAAATATTACAACTCGAGCTCTCGGACTCGCAATTTCTAGATCCTTAGAAATCGCTGCACTAAGGCAATCCTTGTTTCTACTTAAACCTTGAGAATAATATATTAAATACACTTGGCAGGATTTTGGTTAAATACATGGAAAGTACGTCTCTGAAAATACATATAGTACAAACCCTCTTTAGAGGAAGTAAATACATGTTCAAGAAAACAATGGTTGCATGCGTTGTGGAAGACAGTCTGTATATTAATGATCGAGAAAATATGTTTCAAACTTATGAAACTTGCATTGAAGAGTTGTATGGCTGTCGTAGGGCAATGTGTTGGAAGACTGGATGATAAAGAAAATCTGTAGTCTTTGGAAAAAAGTCACCAGAAGATACCTCCCCTAGATGATATAATCTGACCCACTATGTGGAATATAGCAGTGCACTCTTTCTTGATTAAATCATCACCCATCACATATATGTACATACATATGTAGGTGGCAAATCGTGGAACTTTTTTTTTCGCATTGACAGGTGAGAATACAAATGCGATTCTTGTGCTATTTATTTCCACCCCCGCTTCTTTGCCTTCATGTATTTGGAACCGCCACGGCCGTTCAAACATTTCTGCAAAGGGCAGTCTTTATAGTCTCTGATCAATAGACTCATATCTGTCAAGACACTGAAATATTTAATGTACTATCTAGATGTATTTTTATGCATGTTCGCCAACTGTGATGCTGATGGTTGCTTCTTTTGTCGTGCTGCTTATAACGACTTCGTCAGTCTTATGGTTTGCCAGTTTCACGTCAGGAAGTAAACCATTTCTGAACTATCCGTATTGTCGCATTACGAGTATCTTCTTTCACTTTTTCCAAGAGATTACTCGTAACGACAATGATAATCTCACCAGCAAATTGTACCCTATTCGAGTATAGAACACCGCCTGTTAAAGCATTCAGTGCTTCTAAAGTATGTCTCCGAATGCAGTTCTAATCACATTTTTGTCAGTATTGGCTTTCTAAAGTGTGGACCAATACTCTGTATCGAATCTTTAAATAATTGTAAAGTTTGTGCTATTCGGAACGGAGTACAAATACACCCTTCTTCTCATGCTCAGCTGGCATTAATTTTTTGACCAAAAGTATCTGTAAACTGACCATCACTGGTTGAATGTAAATGTCGTCCAAGCTTCTGATTGTGGTACTAACTTTTTGAAAAACTATAACAACGTAGTATTAATACCAAATTTAGAAAAAAAAAAAATACACACGCAGCACAATACCAAAGCGATAACATTTCCAAGTGCGTCTAGCCTCCTTTTCTTCTAACAAAAACAATGTGCCCTGCCCATAGTTGTAGGTATTTATTCTCAGAGTTGTACAAAGCAACCTTTCTGTTAACTGAAACTGTCTACCACCAACGGACTTTAATTGAATTTCATGGGTTTCCCTGTTCGTTCCAAATTACATTGTAATCCCGAAAGTTATGCGGTGTACCCAGGTAAGCCCTTCTTCATTTCAATCTAAATGAAAATGTGGATTATGAAGAAATTCTCGATTGTCAATCGCACACCATGCCATCCTTTGTCCAGCAATGTCCATCTAACTGGTGGCTTAACTCTCGTAACGAATTCGTGTTAATTGAAAATCCTATCATCCGTTTGGTTGATTTCTGTTAGACCATTTGACAGGCGAGTAAATCGATTCCCAGCCACCAACAAAAATTATATTCAAGCCACTGAATTGACAAAATATGTTATTTTTAAGTATCCGTAACAAAGGAGAAAAATCTATCTAGAATGCGGCGCTGCTGTTAAGAAAGCAAACGACTCTGACAGACACTTAGTACATTTCTGTTGTCCGTGTTGTATACGTTTAATCAAAGATGAATGTTTCGCTACTCGTGATGAGTGTTCCATTAATATTGTGTTTCAGATGGAAGTGTACAAATTGGAGCGACAGTTTTCGATCAGAGAACAACTGTTGCGTGCGTATTGTAGGTGGGTGAGATTGAGTCATTTATTTTGCTTCAAATAAAAAGGAATAATTAATAATATTTTCTTTCTGATCGTTGAGGTCATGATTTTTGAGGGACTTGAGATAAATTGAAGTGTCAAGATGTGTGTCTAAAATTAGTTGGCTAGCAATTAGAGTGTCATGTATGGCTAAATAGTTTGGTAATGCATATTGAATGTAGTAATATCTTTACCATGAAATCTAAACTGATGTTAAAAGAAGGAACATACAAATTACTCTTAGACGTAAAGGAGCTATCACAAGGCTGTCGAAAAAAGGGTTTCTTTCGTTTTTATTTTAATTACGTAGCGTTTAGTAACACTTCACAAAATAGGGGATAAGGGAAATGAAAAAGAAGAAGATTTTAAATACCCAATACGAGAAAATTCCGTGGACTTATACTATGTACATATATGTATGTTCTAATTAGTTTTCAGTTGACAAGAACACGAAACTCGATCAGCTCGGTAACAGAACCCACCTGTAGTTCCTAGCGTTGTCGCTGTAATATGATGTGCCTCCAGTCTCTATGGTTGAGTTTAACCATGGAGAGGATTTCTTCTTGCCGAAGACTTACTTGCTTAGGTGGTGCTACAGTTCGGGCTGAATTTGTGCCTGAAATACTAAATGTTCTTGCTGTTTAGTATGCACATACATATGTATATACAGATTATGCAAATATTAGCTATTTGAAAGACTTCATCAATTGCAGGATAGATAAAAAGTAATGTCTATTTTGGTTCAGTCAGTGTAAGCATAAAACCAGCTCTTCATTATGCAATCGTTATGTTAAACTTTAAGTGGAGAATGTGGAGAACGATGTTTTCGAGTTTGGTGGCTAGTCGAGATTTCTCTAGCACACTTATAGAAAATCGTTGAAAAGTGTTTATTTTATTTTGGCTATTTCAACGCATCTTGGACATACTGGATGAAGAAATGTAAGCTTTGTAGGTTGTGCCAACTCTACAAGATTTGAAGCATTATCAATTTTGTAGAAACAGTAATCGTTTGCCAACAATAATGACATTGGTACAATAGATACTTTGTCCGGAACATCAGAACTGAGTTCGGTTGATATTCTTTGTCACTTGGACTTGAAATTTTAGATCCATTGCTGTGTTGTATTGTTAATGAATAAAGGTTGTCAAGAGAGGTGTCGTCTGTGATCAATCTTGTATAACTTGTATTGATCAGCTACTTACAAAAAAAAACTGGAAATCAAATTCGAAAGGTTTCATCAACATCATTAGCTTAAAGTCTATTAATTAGGGCACCATGTCAGAATTTCCACAAAAACCTTTGGTGATATTGAATCAGCTTTTCTGCATTCACTATGATGATAAATGTAACTCCTACCCGCCATGATATAGTCGGTTTCTAGCAATATGTCTCAGCTCTCTCGAAGTTTTGCAGAAATGCTGTGACTGCTCCTTGACTGCTGGCCGCCATGTATCTCGTGGATCCGCTCTACTATCGTCCTGTTGGTTTGTTTTGGAACGATGACGATTTTCTCATCACGCAGGCCACCTTTTGGATGATTGTGTTCCCATCTAGAAAAACTATCTTGCAGAGGCAGGTAACGGATGTAAGTGAAGAGTAGTAGGTAAGTAGGGTAGTAGATGGAGAGTCGGATAGGGTTCACTCCTCCTAGATGCCCTGTATTTCTAGTGAACTCCAGAGTGTTTCCGAAACTATAGCGTGTAAGACAACTCAATCCGGGTAAGATGTACATATGTTTCCAGGTATTTGTATCTTAGCGCCCCTGTTACAGGGCATTCGCAGAGGAAGTGCTCGGGACTTTCTTCCTCTTCCTCTCAGCTCGGCCAAGTGCTGAATGTCACCAGCTCCCAGTCTGAATGCGTATTTGTTCAGATTGATGTGTCTCGTAAACAGATCGACCATCTGTCTTAATTATCACTTTACCTGACGTAGAAACAAGGATGCTCATTGATGGGCTTGGCAGCTTTGGAGGTTTGCAGTCCTTTCCACATGTTTTCATGGTGTTTTGTATGTATGTGATTTTATCAACCTTTAATACTACTCCTATAGCTGCAACAGTGGTTCGACTCACTCCTCGTTAAATCGTCTGTGGCTTCGTTCCCTGGTATATGTATTGCAGTGGCTAGGTATGCAAAGCAAGTTGGCTTAGAAGGAGGTTGCCAAGATGTTGTGGTTTTCCTTGCATTCCGTAACCAATTTCGAGTTGGTTCTTGAAGGTTGCTTAGATACCTTACGAATCCAGGTTAAAAGTAGCCTGGTCGATCTTTTTAGCTCTAGTTCTATAGGGAATAATTAGAAATTGTAAGTTTCATGCATTGGAAGTGTGATATTAGTGCAGGAGCTGATTTCTTTTCTACTATCGGCCACCATACAAATACTCCATACAGTAGGATGGAACTGACGATGCAAGTGTAAATCCAGTGGGCTTGTTTTGGTTTCAAACCCCACGTCTTACCAAAAGACCTGCGACATATCCAGTACCCCTTCTGTCTTATGTATTTCTGTTTTTTTTCTTTGTTAGATTTGTTCTCCAAGTAAGCTTGTTGTCAAGGAGGACCCCAAGATACTTCACATTCTTTTTTATGTCCGATTTCATGCCCACTAAAAACTAGACCCAGAAGTCCTCTAGCTTGTATCTTCTTTTGTAGCCCATGTACCATGTCGGTCTTTTCATAGTTGACGCAAACCACAGCGCATCCGCCCACTTTTGTGTGATGTACAGCACCGACAACATAAGCTCACCCACTGTATTCAGATGTTTCCCAGTAACTACGATTGTAAGATGATAAGCTATGCATTTGAACCCAATGATTTCCAGTGATTTAAGATGTCCATCCACCACCAGTATCGACATCCACAAGGGGAGAAAGAATTCCCCACTCAAAGGTCCCGTTCTGGAGTCTACGTTTCCTACTTTCATTAACTAGATCAGTTCCTATTATCCGGTTGATTAGCAGTGGTCAATAAAGTGTTTCCTTACCTTGCTCTTAATGTATCTGGAAAAGTCTTCCATGGGTATCAGCTTAGCTTAATGTTCATGAAGGCTTCCTCTATCGCTAGGAAGAGGCTGATGCAGAACCGCTTCTTTACCTATATTTGAGTGCACATTCGATTGTGTGAACTATGGGGTGGAGTGCTGTTTGCACTTTCTAGAAAGCGTTGCTGTTGATGCTCAGAAAGATGCTTAGAAGGTTTGGTCCTCTGGCTCTATACCAGTATACGATACATGAGGCGATAGTATAACTTAAAAGCCAAACTTTAATCGAAAGTAACCGGGCTTAGCTCGAGGAATCGAGAGAAGAATAGTAGAGTGCTAAGCCTGAATATTTATATTGGTTTCGATAAGATTCGTCAAAGTTATATTAGATCGCATTGCGATACTATTTGTTCGGTATCCTAAAAACTCCTTTGTATGTTCCATTTTAAAATGTGTCAACCAAGTTCTAGGTCTGCAAAAAAAAAAGAATCTACTTAACTTCTATCGATACCTTGGACGAGTATCTCTTGAGTAACAATTTCGGAAAGGAAATCAAAGAAGTTGCGAATTCGTTCAATAGTTTCTGACTCAACTTCAGTGTCAAATCGATTGCAGACTTCACAATATCTTCCACTACAGGACCTTAATTGAGAGTGCATAGATTTTGATACTGAATAAGTTCATTAAACGAATAGATTGCCTCAGTAAATACTGCTTACCTAGAAACCTCAGCTTGTCGGGGCATCTGTAAGAGTACTACATATCTTTCCTTCATTTATTTCATAAATATAAATAGCCTACCTAGTAGATCATGCATCCGACTCCGATGTAGCTCACGGAGGAAACTAATTCACACACACACACAAGAAAAAGGAAATATGAACGCGTACTGAAATTTAAATCTTAAAAAGGAGGGAATGTCTGCTCTAAGAGGCGGCGCCATCCGGCCGGTGTGTGAGGATTCTTATTCAACAATCATATATGTGGACATTTATTGCCTAATTAGGGATTGTTCCCTTCACCTCGCACTCGTACTCAATGTTTTTTTGTTTGAAGCTGTGATTTATAGCTCCGGCTTTTAATAGTTACACTGCCGTCAGTTGTTGCCAAACAATGTACATCTTCTTTTTGTCTTTTAATTGTGTTCGTAGGCCGCATTTCATTTCATTTTGTGTGTCATTTGAAGAACTTTCTAATCGCAATTAGTTCAAAGTGACCACCATGTAGCCTTGTCCTCGCCGCTCCAGGTGAATTCCCATTTAACTCGATTCCTTCTCGCCACCCAGCCTTTTATAGGTCCTTATAAAAGTTTTAATACGAATTTTATTGCCACGACCAGCACCTCATAATTGCTGGCTGTGAACACGTCCTCCACCTATTCCTCTGTCAGCGGACGCATCACAATGACTTTATTACGATGTGACATCAAAGGAACTTGTGAGAAAGAGTTCCTTTTTAATTGCAGTGTTATGCGGTGGTGCGGTTGTGCGGCAATTGCCGCTGCAGTTGCAACAGTTCCATTTTAGATTGAAACCTCTTGAGGGTATCGCTTAATTTTATCATCGGTACCACCTTCCAGATTCAAAGGATTTTTTGTTTTTCTTTTCGGTGCTCTGCTTTTGTTGATTGAAATGTTTTGGAAGAAGTCACAGCCCTTAAGAGGAAGCACCGACAATGATAATGATCCATGCCGAAAGACACCCATCTAGATATTTTAATTGCTTGATGAAAGATTTGTGGTAATGACTGTGAAGAGTGCTCCCGGCTACGGTCACATCGTTTTCGTCTTCTTCGTGGTAAAACAGGGAATAATGATGGTGGGACTGTTGGTGGGTAGGCTTGCTGATATGAATTTGATTTAATGGCAACGGCATCCAATAAAGAAAAATGATAAATGGCATAATTTTTCGGTTTGTTGGCTCGCTTCATATGCATGGATGCGGTTTGCCCACCGGACCTCAAAGGGTGCACAGTGAATTATTGTATCGCTTAAGCTGTTTAATTAAATAAATAATTGAGTTATTTATGTGGATTTTGTTTTGATAGCTGCGTGCAGGATTTGTTTTATCGCCATTCGTAGAGATATGGCGCGTATTAATCGACTAAGAAATGATTCATGGTGAGAATTATTATGAACTTTGTAATCTTTGATATGATTGGAATGCTGTAGGAACTACATTTTAAGAATATTGAAATGATCCGGAAGTTGTTTTGGTTAAAGAGACAATGTGAACTTATAGAACTATGTATGTACATCTTACGAAGAGTCCTGCGAACAGTATGCTGTACACTGTATAAAATTAATGTAGAATCACGACGATAGTGCCAGAATGGCTTGTAATACTATCAACTTCGGATAAGAATATGTTAGGGCAAATACGAATATAAAGACATGGGACGTATTATCTCCATCTACCTACTATAAGTCAACTGATGATTTTTCGAATGCTGCCAAAGGTATGTATGTATACATATATGTACATACATATGTATATTGACTCTTTCGGTTAGAACTTATACAACACATAGTTACTGTGTCTTGAAACTCAGATGATGGTCATCATTGAAAGGGAACATAGTATAATGAGTTCCTTCTGGTATTACCTTTGCCGACTCCCCATTCCATTTTTGATGATAACAGTGTTGTAGTCCTTAATCACTCTTCCGTTCTTCTATTCCTCTCTTGTTGCAAATCTTACTGATAAACATTTTGCTGAAGTTTAGTGAATGCATTTTTTAATCAGACACAAACAGTTCACCTGGTATTGTCTCTAGGACTGTGGCCATTTGGCTTGGCGGACCAGCATCCAGAATTCATAAGCCGGAGTGCGCTGCAACTAGCTGTGTCTCTTATATACAGATCAGTGGGCAGCAGGTGTAGGATTATAATTAGAGGATCCCACATAGTGCCCACACAAGTCTTTGGTCCAGTTTTCTATACCATTGGAGTACTTTAATCACCATTTTCAAAATAGATTCAAAATTCACGATAGGCTTTCATTTTATTGACTTAAACAAGTATTGCTTTGTGTTTTTTTTTTTTGTGTTTTTCTCAAAAATTAAAATATGCTTTTCGCAAAGAATTGCATTCTTTTATAAATAAAAACTTAATAAAATATAGAAATCACTTAATGAAAAGAAAGGCTTGTTTTCTTACGGAACTATGGTTGAATACAATGATTACAATGACATACAATGATATCGTGAATTTTGAATCTATATTGAAAATGGTACTTTAACTCCATTAGTATAGAAAACTGGAATATTTTAGTCGAAAGACTAAAAGTAGTCAAAGTACTAAAAGCAGTCAATTGACTTTTACAGTTAAATGACTGCCTTTGACTGTAAGTTAATTGAGTGCAGTCAAAAGACTTACTGACTGCAAAAATGAGTAACAATTTTAGAAGACTTATAACTGACTGAAAGACTGGAAACAGCCACTGAAGTAACTTACATTGACTGCTTCAGGTAACTGCCCAGTAAGAATATTCAAAATGACTGGTGACTGTAGTTTTAAAGTAAAAGTACTACGTCAAAGTCTTAACTTTTATTCCAAGATTTTAGTCAATTGACTATGACTTTCTGATTGCAGTACCAAAGTAATGCAGTACTTTCGTCAGAAGTAACCACGATATTTTTCTTCGCATCACTTGAGGATTTTCTTCGCACTCTTGACGCCGAACAGGTAGAATCCCACCGCGTTACTTGAGCCTTATATTGAGTATAAATCTCCATACCAAATGCCAAGATCTCAAAATCTCATATGTGAATATGCCTATGAGTGTGGAAAGTGTAAAATTTTGTGCAGTACTAGAATTTATGAAGATTTTGTTGTCCAAAACGGAGGAAGACAAGGCTGCCTGCTATCACCTTCATTATTCTTTGTCGTTGATTAATCACTTTTTTTTACCCAGCATTGGTGGGACAGAGTAATAGAATAAACCAATTAGCATTACAACAACACAAAAGTAAGGCTTAACCTTATGGAAATAGTGAAACAGAATAATTGCAAACTATCTAAGAAAAAATTGAATACATTGGTTAGCAGGCGCTATTAATTCTCTCTGACCCTCAGCATAAAAATAAGAAAACATTTAACCAAAATATATGTACATATGTACATTACGTATGTACATATTATACTTGTGCCATAGCTCCCTGCATACTCATTTCATCCAACTTGTAAAGAGGTAATATTACTTTCCACTGGAAAACTTTAGTATCTTATAGTGCGTTCTTAACACTACCTCCGATGTTCTCAACTCAGCTCACACCAAAATAGAATTATTAAGATCAAGAAGCCATAAATTCGTCAGGCGGAACTTTTAAAAGCATGACCGCCTAAGAAACGTCCCCAATTTAGAGTTTAAAAAGTATATTACTGTGTAAATCTCCAATTCAAGCCTTCCGCGACATTCTCACCAGCACTACGCCACAGCATCAATCTTCATTTGTGGCGAGATTCAAGATGCTCGACTTGTCGAAATTTAACATAATTCAGGCATACGTATTCAGAACCGTAGCCCTATTTTCATGGGAACACGGTCTCACAAGTTCGAAACTGGTCGACGGTACACCTTTCATGTACCCGGACTTCAATAAAAGAAGCACATTCACTTCGCCGACATTGTATCTACTAGGTCGAACAATCTATTTTGTCGTAACACAAGATATTTCCCGAAGATGTCACAAGATGTACCCTCATTTAGAAACGCATAAAAACAAAAGATGAACCCAGTTCCGAGCCTACATACATACATATATGCGTAGTCGTTCGGTCTACATGCCGGCGGCCGTGGACCTCTATTGGGTTTCAAGCGGGATAGCCTTTTAAATTAGTGCAGCGTCAGAGCGTCTGGGACAACTGCGACCATTCTTAATTTAATTCAACATATTAGATAACCGCTAAGGACCCATCACGACGGACAATTAATGTCGATGGGGTTTTGGTCTGCCATAAAACCAAGATTTAATCGAATTGAGAAACAATAAATAAATTTCCATTTCAATGAACGCTCGTCCAGCTTAGACTTTGAGGAGCCCGTATTCGTCGTCCAACACTCAACAAAAGGTAAATTCGGGATGGTTGTGTTTTTTTTTTTGTCTCAGTCGAAGTGTGGTCCCGACGTTGCATTCCCTTTTCCGAGGAAAGGCAAACTCCCAAATACCTACTTTCTTATCAGCGTCGAAAATTAATAGATGCTCGTTCTCCGACAGGTTTGCCCTGATAAGGAACCCATCAACGCGGACCTGGCATAAGTGTTTTCGAGCAGTAACGAACAAGTGGTAAAAAGAAAACCGGGAAACAAAGCAGCCGTGGATATATTATGCGTGGTGGTGGTGTACCTGGCCGCAGATGAATCTCCATAGGAAACCGGCATTCGGAGAGTCAAGCGGCAATGTGAGGCCCGGTCCAGGTGGTATCCACTTAAATGTGTGTGCCTTCGGACAGCTCTGAAAGAGACGAATCACTCTTATCAAGAGTCGTAATTTTTCATTAGATATCACGAGATAAGGTGTCGTGGGGTACGAGAACATTGGGGACCTGAGACTTAGGTGCCAGTGCCAATGCCAGTGCCGGTGCCTCTCCTCGTTTCCAATGATTAACCATCTGCATTTACAATGACAAATTTTGGGAAAGCAGCGACCGAAGATTATTAGTTGGCATCATTGTCGCTGGGCACTATCGGAACGACAAATGGATTATGACGGAGTGAGAATAGCGAAGAACAAATTTAATGGTAGCGTTTAGCATTATCTCTGGGACCTTAATTGTTGAACATTAGACATGAGATTTGTTATTGGACTCGGTGGGGTATCCACTCAGTTATATTGTGATTATAAGGAATGTAATTTGTTAATGTCGCCAAAAGAGTTGCTTCCGAAGTTGTAGATGAGTATGTGGGTTCCCTGGTGTTTGAAGAGGGCATGAATATTTTATTGTAATCTATTTTGCGTCACATACCTTGGGTTAGGTTAGGGTGAAAATACATTCATATAAACTATGTTTCCCCAACTTCAGTGTTTTGGGATAAGATAGCGAAATTTTCCAGTTCAAAATAAAGAAATAAAGAACTTGACCAATGTAAATCGAGGTCCAGAGGCAACATAATAATACATAAGTAGGCAAACAAATGGCTACTAACGCATTATTAGGACTGACGGACTGTTGAACTAGTATTTAAATCTAGCTGCATACTCGTTATCAGACTGGACACACCAAAACTAAGGATAGTGTCTTCTCAGACAACCTAGACATTAACCTATTTTTCAACCTCCCAAGTCATTGCAGCATTCTTCACTTCGAAGTCACCGCTATGGTCTGTTACAGTTGGATATCGTGTATACGTTGGCTGTCAGGCGGCGATCAAATCCTTATTCCCATCGAGCACTTTAATATTTAAGCAGTTAGACTCTCCAAAAAGATGCTAGCAAGATAACTTTGCACTATAATGTTACAGTTTGCAATTCGCTGTGACATGCCAGGCATCTTTAAAACTAATCTGCAAACCAAATCGACCACGTGCAAGGCACGCATCCAATATTCTGAATGTTCAAACTTTTAGAGGAGTAAACGTCGACTCTGACCATTTTTTTGTTGCAGCCAAACTTAGAGCTCGACTATCCAACAAAAAGAAACTGAAAACCCAGAAAAAAAGTTCAACTTTAGAAGTCTTAGCACGAGTGGATTAGCTAGAGTCTATAGCATTCACATTCCACAAACGCCAACAATCTCTGGAACCAGTATCACGAAATCATCAAAGAAGTAACCGAGACCACCATAGCTTGGTGGTATGACGATGAATGCCGGAAAAAGGTAACAGAAAATGCACACATTCGAGCGCTGCAGCGCATAACAAGGGCAGCGAGGGAAGAGTATCGAGCCAGAAGAAGGGAGGAGAAGTAGATCCTGCGTAAAAAGAAAAGTGCCCACGCAGTCTCACAGCTCAAGGATACCGAAGAGTGCCGCGATAGGAATAACATCAGAATGTTTTTTTTTTATGAAAGCCAAGCAATTGGCAGCTGGCTTCAAGTCCGGAACGTAGGCTCTTCGAAACAGTGTAGGAAACCTAGTCACCGAAGCACAGAAAATACCTAGTAGATGTGTTTAAGCATCATTTCCAGCAGATACTGAGTGATAGAGCAAGAAAAAAAACCCGAAACCAGTAAATGAAGAAGCCATTCCCCTCCCAGTTTTGAAGA
Source organism: Xylota sylvarum (assembly GCA_905220385.1). Lineage (NCBI taxonomy): Eukaryota > Metazoa > Arthropoda > Insecta > Diptera > Syrphidae > Xylota > Xylota sylvarum. The sequence goes on from LR999959.1 coordinate 43,383,685, forward strand.
GGTTGGCTTAGCTGTTAAAAAATTGAAAAACAACAAGGCAGCCAGATCTGATGGTCTACCAGTGCGTATGGATGATGTCCTGCCCTAACAGCTCTATATGCCCCATCTTCAAGAAAGGCTATCCTATGTTTTGTAAGAACTACCGAGGAATATAAGATCCTATCCAACGTACTGTGTGAACGGTGGAAGTCTATCTGCAATACTCTAATTGGTACGTACCAGTGTGGCTTCCGGCACGGCATATGTATACACGTTCGACCAGATTTTCATACTAAGGCAGATACTGAAACAGACCAACGAATTTCAAGTGGAGACTCACCAAAGCCGCATATGTTAGTATTCATCGTCTTGATCTCTAAAAGGCAATGGCCGAATTCGGGATTACGGCTAAACACACGGTGCAATGTGCAATTCGGAAACACTTCGTCCGAATTATTTCAAAGATAAACCGGATTTCGGCAATGAGATGCGTTGGAACAGATAGTGCGCAGGGTAGGTTCTAACACGGAGCGCACTATCTTCAACAAATCTATCCAGCTGGTAGGATACGCAGACGATATGGCAATTATTGGTCGCTCCCAGGTCGCCGTCTTATAGGTTTTTACGGCAATGGAAGAGCAGGCGAAACGAGTTGGCATTGAAGTAAACGAGGACAAAACCAAGCACATGTCCACAACCAAAAAAGCATCTGTCCACAGTCTAGGACTAAACGTCACTGTTGGCAACAGTAACTTCGAATAAAAAAATAATAATATCAACCTCACAAATGAGACCTTAATGGAGATTCGACGAAGACTTACCCTAGGAAACCGCTGCTACTTCGGTTTGGTGAAACAAATGGGGTCAAAACTCCTAATTTGGAAGACGAAATACATGCTCTACAAGACATTGGAAGGAAAGCACAGCAGATATTGAACACTTTAGAGAAAAAAAATCTTCATCGAATATTCGGTCCCGTATGCGAGGAGGAAGAATGGGGGAGAAGATACAAGATGCTCTAGCAAAGAGGATCTTGCAATCACAGCCCTCAGGTTCGAGACGACAAAGAAGACCAAACCTCCGTTTTAAGGATCAAGATATCGCGGATGCCAGAGCGCTTGGTCTAAACAACTGGAAGTAACGTATCTGCCATGTATCAGGCAGTGACTCTTCACACGAATCGGGAGCACGTCAAGTTAGTAAGTAAGTAACATCCTGGATTTACAGCGTCATTGCCCATGTGTTTTCTTTTTATGAAATCATTTTAAAAGCCAAATCGGATCAGTTTACGTAAATAATGTAAACTAAATACGTTTAATCGTATCATAACTAATCCGTGCGAAGACAGGCTTTTAATACATAAGTGCACACATGAATTTTCCACAGAACGCACAGGTGTGAACGACTGCGGCAAGTAGGCTATTCATCTTCTTTTTAAAATAAAATATACTTTCAGTAAGTAGTTTCTATTAATTATTGTATACATGAATACTGATGCATTAAGTTGAAACACGCTACGCAATATATCTTTTGATTTTATTTAGAGCCATTTCAATTACAAAATGTGTAGATACAGTGCAAGTAAACATTTCAGTTTTATTAGTTTAAGTAACTTTTGCGACTTTTACCGGAAAAACTATACGGTGGGGGTCTTTTAACTCATAAATCTATGAATCACACTCACACGTCAAGTGAGATAGAAAATGCAATCGGGAGAGTTATTTACACTTTATACTCACACAATAGCTCTGCATAGATACATCACATTTAGATTGGTCAAAATAAATAGTTTTCACAGGATTTTTTCTTGTTATCACTTACCAAGACAATACTGATGACAACCTCAGATGTATATAATTACCCTAATTGAAGAGTCATTCTCTCAGTGGGACTGTCATTTATCATAACATGTCCTCACATCAATCAAATTTGAGAGGAAAAAGGAAACGATTATCTGGTCGCATTATCTACCCTTACACATCATGGATACCCTTAATTATCGTCTCAGTTATGCCTAAGTATCTGTTCCGTGATTGTGCAGTTAAAATTCAATTTAAAGTCGGGTGCATGTACCCCACGATCATTGTTGACACTTGGATGCATTTCGTCACTTAACCAAACATTGATGCACACCGAAAGTACAAATCTCACAACAGCTGCAATGTGCGGCCCAGCGTCTTATTTTGGCACTAGGCGACGACGAAGACGACACAACATGTCACTGATGTTGAAGGAGTACTCTGTTCGATAATTCCCTTTACCAACATACGCACACAACTTTAAAACAGAAAAAAGTATTTTCGAGACCATCATCGGCGGTATGGTTCGTAGACTTCCAGACGAATGAACGATCCCTTGTAATTACAGCTGCCAGATCAATGTCTGGAGGAGATTGTCACTACGAGCGAGTGTCACAAGTATCTACAACGAAGTCGACGCACAACAAGAATTACGATGGGAATACTCCATTTAGACATCCCATAAATATGATCGCCGAGTAAGGAATTTTCTCGTTTGGGGGACGTTGCATCTATGAATGTCAAACACTGTCAGATAAATGGGATCTTTTAGTCAATAAAGTTCAACAAAGACAGAAATTTTAATTTATCGTTTGTGTTGCGACTTTATGAGCGTGTGAGTTGAATTTGTTGTAAGCGGTGTAATATTTATGTTTACAGGAGTTTCATTATTTGTGACCAACTTCTCACTTTGTACACAAAATTAGTTCTATTTTGGTTAATTGTAAATGCAAAGAATGGGGTTATGATGAACTTATACTCGGTTTTAGAGATTTTGACGTTTTTATGCATTCAAAGCTACAAGCAGTTTGAAAGAGTTTAGATCATATTTATGTTGACATGTTTATTCTTTTTATTATTTTGGTTTTATCTCCTAAAATTGCTACTTAAAAACAATGGGGAGGAACAAGGCCGCAACAAAAGAGATGATAGTACGACGGTTAATGACATATGTAGCTCCTTTAACAAAATCTCTAATTCCCCCTTTGAGGGTTCCTCAAGGTAGCCAGTAATCTTTGTAACCAATCTGCAAACTCTTGGAAAACGTCGAGAAGATGACGATACGCTCTGCGCACTAAACTGTTAGCAGGCAAAATTGACTCCTCTGAATCATAAATCCCCATACTCCAGGGCTGGTACCGCTCTTTCGCTTTGTTCCTCACCGTACCAATTACGGCTGCTATGAACTTAAGAATGTTTCGGATAACCAACTTTCAACTACCTTGTACCTTTCTGTGGGCAGATACCCAGATTAAGTCAAGTTTGAACCGCTAAGGGCGTTCTTGTCCGGATTTTCCTTTCTAGTTTCCTGAATTATTCTTTGAGGGTATGATCTGCTATTCCGCAGAACGGTTCAGGACCTATGAAGGTTACTGAAGCTCCCTTTCTTGCTAGGGAGTCCCACGTGGCCAGGTATCCAACAGAAGGTCACTTTGTTTCTTCTACTCTGTTCATTAAGTTTTTGCAGCTACATATTCCCATATTTTATCTAATAAATATATTGAAAGACTAGAGTAATGTGATAATGAGTTTGTGACCAAATTAAAAATAGGTTTGGAGTGCATTTCGAGACACACTACTTGAACTCATCCCAAAGTTCGCCAAAGACCAAAGGGCCATGAACCAAGACGATGTAGGCCACCTAATATCGATTATGAGGGGTAAATCTCAATTTGTATCAATCCCAGTATCAGAGGTGCAAACAAGGTGGCTTTGCTACAGTGATCTTAGTTTCCTCCGAATCTGAAACGAGAACTGCATCATCAAACTGTACATCTTGGTGAAGGACAAAATTAGTGTGGATATAGCGAATCTAATCCGAGACAGTGGGCGCCGTGGCTCAAGTGGTTAGTGCGTTGGACTACGGAGCAAGGGGTTCCAGGTTCAATCCCCAGACAACACCTAAAATTTCTTTCACGGCCCCACCTCTCGCGAGCGTCTGACAAACATCCGAGAGTAAAACTGTCATGAAAAAGCTTCTCAAAGTTGCCGTTCGGATCCGGCATTAAACAGTAGGCCCCTTCCATTCATGTGAAGAATATAACACGCACAACACGAATGGTTGTGAGAAGCTAGGCCCTGGGTCCCATGGACCTGTTGCGCCAAAAATTTGTATTTGTATTTGTAATCCGAGACATAGCTACTAGAACAGTATTTTCTAAAAACATGAGTTTAAGCTACAGCATATCGTATCTATCTGATGCAATAAGTAACCGACCACGAATAATCTTTTGTTGACAAACTGACCGAGGTCAGTTAGAATAACGCATTTTTAACTGAAGACTGTTAATCTTTATGTTCTACCTACACAATCAGTTACAGACGGAGTTCTCTTTACTTTTTTGCTTTGAACTTGGTAGTATTTTTAAAAATTTGTGTGTTCTTTGATTTAAGTCAGTACCTTTATCTTGTTAACAACGTTCGAGTGTATGGTATATCAAAGAAATATATCAGTTAACATGATCTTATGAGACAGTGCCGCCACAATGCATTCATTGAACCGCGTCTGTGCAATCTAGAATGCTTCTTTGTATCTCTGCCGCTCGATCAACAACGATTTCTTTCGCAAACTTGACAAAAACTTCCCGTTCAGGATATGAATTCATTAATATTTATCATGAGAATATTTCTTATAATAAACATTGACGTACAGAGATATAAATCTCACAATTATCGAACCACTCAGATACATATGTAGCTAGTGGGATTTTTTGATAAGTCTGAAGTTTAATAAAGTATCATAGTTTTGTATTAAATTAAAATGATGACTGTACATGTCTGTGCATCAGTTGCTTGAAAGATGCTTCCGGTGTAATCATTCAACTTCACTATGAACCGAAAATATTTTATAAATCATTCATAGGTCACGTGATCTTTTCTCTGAGAAATATTCATTGAAATACTTGCTATCGTCTGCATTGAGTCTTGATACCTCCGGTGATGTGTCAGACAGAAAAACAAGGGTCTGTCAGCCGAAACGGATTTTGTTTTGGTTTTCAATCATTTATCTCCACTTTTTAGATGGATCACATTGCCGCCCGTATTGTTTTATCCCTGGTACGTAGGTTGTATACAAGTAATTAGAATACGACAACATTATTTCCTATCGTCTCACATACTTATTAAAATTAACTTTGCTTTAGGGACAGATATTGAGCGACATAAGAATATTATAGTTATAAGTTATGAACTTGTCGATTTTTCAGTTTTGACATTTACGCCATTGACGAAACTCACATGTTATTTGAGGTTACAGTCCTATCCTTTTCATACTGCGGGAATACAGCATAACAAGTTGGACAATGCATTCAATACATTACACTCCTACATTTTTATACAAATGTCTTTAACTTACCAGGGTTCCTTTTAGACAAATATCACAGATGAACAATTTGCAGTTAACTGTCAACAGAATTTCGCTTCTGTCTGGCTTGAAGTAATCCTCATCAATCTGGAAATCTGAGGGTATCACTGGGTACTAGAAACTAGTTGAAACGACTCAATTCTTAACATCCAAGATACCATACTCAAGAGATTTCGATTCTCCAGTTTGTAACATCACCAAATTATCAAATCTGGTATAAAAATGGTTCCAAATGGGCATATGGGAGTTTAATCCTATTAAACTATGTTCACGAGAACGCCTAAGGAAAAGAATCCAAGAAATCGGAATCTATAATCCAACACGGCAGTGTCTGAAACTGTCTCAAATCGCTCGAAGTTCTGGCATCCATGAATAAGGTTTCCATAGCCTGTGTTCCGGAAGATGAAGATTTTGGTGCTAGTTGATTCTGAGTCCTATTTTGTGGAGTACCTACTTAGTAGTATTTACACCAAAATAACACAATGGGATCGTGACACAAATGGACTCGCTGAGCATATGGCTAACCGTAAGGGTCTACCGCAATAGAGAAAGTGAGGCCAATACGTTACTTGAACTCAAGGAAGAGAACCTAATAACGTTAATGGGTCTTCTAATAGAATATTCGACATCATCCATATAAAAGCGAAGTAGACGATGGGGTTTTACGTACTTGATTCTTTATGCTATAGGTTTACAAACTTTTAAGGTCTAAAATTCAAGTCTTCTCCTTTTCTTATATATGAGGCCCAATAAAGTGGGCTTGGCGATCTAGATTTTTCAAGGAATCATAACGTGTTTTCACAAAAAGTGGGCGGGTTATATAATGGCGTTCAGATGAATTCTTGAGAATAGCAAGGTCTAAATTGTAAGTTTATTGTTTGAAAAGTGCGGACACTTTTCAAAAACTTGATATGCCATGTACTGGCATATTTTAAAGTAGGTACGTATAACTTTGAGGTTAGACTGAAAACTCCGATTTCGCCTTGAATTGTGAGCTTACACAAATTTCAAGCAAATCCATCTAAATGACTAGACCGCTGTCGAGCTTACAGATAAACAAAATTGGCACTTTTTTTTAACTTTTCCATTATAGTAATGTTTAGTTAGATTAAGATTTCGAGTTTGACATTTTTTGCGAAAACACGTAGGTGTAGGTGCTCGTGAAAAATATAAGATATAGATATACCTAATGTGGGACTTAATCAGTCCAGCAAAAACTTAAAACATGAACATGATATTGAAGTTTATTAAAAGTCCCAATAACTAACGTAGCGTAGCCATGATGTAAATGAAAGCTGGGCATCATATTTTGGGTAGGTATGTAGGTAGAAGGGGTGGCTGCACATGCAGCCAGCACTCGAATAATCCATTGTAAACCCTTATTGTGGATAACCTTAAACGAAGACAAAAGTTGGTTTGTAGCCGAGGACCTTTTTCCTAGTCGCATTCTTTTTCTGTGGGCCGCCAGGAGGTTGTGGCCGGTAATATTCGGTTAAGCGCTAAAATTTGCTTGGTATTGGCATTGTCATGTTTTGTCCAGAGTTTTCTGGAGTTATGCAGAATTTTCTGGAGGCACGGCAAGATGAGAATGCGTTCCATCTCTCATTAGATAGTCTCGCGAAGGTTTTCTCTATATTGAATTTAACAAGACCGAGGGACTGTAGTATAGAAATAACAACCATTGTCAGGTGATGTTCGGACCCCTTTCGTGCTTTGAGCTCTTCGTGGCATCGTTTCACCAGTTTAAATTTGATGACTGTGGTTAATATCGCCCTCTTGGCGGCTTGACTATCGATGTACATTATACAGTGCCTTGCAAAAGTATAACCGCACCCTGTAAAATCCGTTTTGCAGGTAACTCTAAATAGGTACAGGCCCTTATCCATTTTGCTCTGCGATTACTAATACTTCCGATTGGAACACACTGCCGTGGTTTGGAAGTTTCAGAAAGCAAGCAATTTCGGGTTCAGATGATTACATGCCAGAGCTTATTCCTTTGTCAGTTGACCCGTACGAGAAAATTGAGGTATTATTCGGGTTGGTGGACCTGCCGTTTACCCAATCCTCTCTGTAGGGGAAGATTGTCTGTAACGTTTAGGCTTAGGTCGTCGAATGGTGATATATAATCTGTCTCGGTACCCAAGTGTGTTCATCTCGTTATAGTGTGGTGGCCCGTGTCAGCATAAGATAGAATGGCTCTGACGATGGCTTTGTAGATAGAGTGGATGATGGCGGGCTTGAGTCGCCATCTCTTAGTAAAGATTTTGCTGCACATATAGATGCCATGTATATGGTTGCCTTCCTTATACTTTCTGGCGCGTTTTCTTTCCAGGTCAGGTTACGGTCTACGGTCGAGTATACAGCTCAGATATCTCGCCTTATCTGAGATTTGTAGGGGTGTGCCGTTGAGTTTCAAGGCCCCGATCTGTGGGATTGGTCTCTTGTTAGTGAAGAGGAGCACCTCTGTTTTCAAGGATTTAACGTTTAATCCACATCTTTCCGTCCATTTGTGTAGAGTATTGAGGGCAGATTGAAGTATTTCTTTGATGGTGGGTGAACTTACCTGTCGCCATTATGAAAACATCATGACTAATTACTTTAAGAATCCGTTCGCGACCAGTACCCATAGTAGAGGAGAAAGGACCTCACCTTGTGGGGTGGTTCTTGAGGCCAGTGCGTGTACTTGGCAGTAACTCAGTTCTAAGTTGATGTGTCTTGTCTTGAGCATGCATTCTACCCAGTCTAAGACTGCTGGGTTTATGTTTTGTTGGTCCAGTGCTAGTCGTATAGATTCAGATTTTACATTGTTGAAGAGGGTCCTTCTATATGCAGGAAAGCCACTAGCGTCAATTCTTTGTGGTGGTCAATTCTCATGCAGGGCTGTCTTAACAGATCGGCCTTTAGTATAGGCGTGCTGGGCTGGGGACAAATCCCTAGGACTTAGTTTGGAGCGAATTTATAGATCTACTAATATTTCAAGAGTATTGAGTAGGAACGAGGTGAGGTTAATCGGCCTGAAGTCATTTGGGATCGTATGTGAGGGTTTATGTTACCTGGTTTGGGTATCAAAATGACTTTGACTTCTCTCCAGTTTCGAGGAATATACATATGAGTAATTAAGGCACTCGCGAAAAATATTCTCTAGCTGCTGACTTTGTAGCATCATGGGGAAAATATAAAGAAGGCGAAGGAGTCAAGTTCCCAGTTGATCTTTTTTTCGTCTATAATCTGTTAACTCAGGAGGTGACTTGTGTTGGCTGTTCTGTCGTAAGGGCTAACTGCAGTGTCTGATGTTAGGATTTCGCACCCTGGAAAATGTGTCCTAAAAAGGAGTTGCGGGGTCTTCGAGCATGATTCTGTCCAGGACCCGTTTGGTTTTTTGATGAAGCTATCAAATTGATAGCATTATGAACATTTAAATTACCAAGAAACACAATGAACCTACATCGCACATTCATAGAATTTTTCATATTGAAGGAAATCATTACGATTGGAGTACGTCTCAGAGCACTACATACACCTGGATGGGTCTTATAATGCTTCTACTCGTGTTTAAGGACTAGCTGATACCAGTGGAGAATTATATGCAAAAAAAAACCAATTCGAATGAAGGAGACCATATACAACGCTTTTGTGGTAGCTTCAAGTAACTGACTTCAAACAACTAGCCCTCTGTTGTGTTTTGTGGTCACTAGTCATCATTAACAATCTTCTAAAATAGAACTTTCACCTTGTGAAGGTATGTCAGCTCCCTTTTATCCATTTTGCCGAATACGAACGATCCATTCTGTTCACATAATATTAATCGTTTGGTCATCAAATAAAATAAAATTTGTTGACTGGTGTAATTAGCTCACATACTCGCTTAACTTAACTGCACAATGTCTCAAGGTTTTTTTTTTTTTTTTTAGAGAATATGCCAATAAATAACCACTTAGCCATTTCGTGGTCTTGGGCTTTTTCGTGACAACTGTCCGGAGGTCAAGAGCTACCTGCAAACGAATCACAGTTGATTAGAGACCCCAAGAAATCACCCTCCTCACGGATACCTGATGCACACGAACCAAATTGAAGAGAAGTGTCGTCCCGTAGAGGGCTCCTACTGCAACACTCATCGGGTGGCGCTATTGGCGCCAACAGGTTGCACGTTCCACGATTTTATAGTTCTCCCGTGACTACATCAACCACCGGAATTTCTCCGACAGTCATTATTCTTGACATTTATTTAAACGTGCGCAAATTGCGTAGCACAAGATCCATCCAACAGACGAGTGGTGCACCTCTCAACAACGTCCACCTCCCGAAGAGTCTCTCGTTAAATGTTTTATCGACGAGAGACAGTTTCGCGAGTTTCTGCATTTCAAATAGTCTCCATTGCCTGTGACTGACGAACGAACGACCAACCAACGAAATGATAGCCTGTGCTGTTTCTGTAGGCAAAAGGATACCCTAAACTCTGAACAACCGCTATGGTACGCACTTCATCACGGTGCAGCAGAAGAACCAAACCGAAGAAGACGAAGAAGATACGGTGTCTCATCTTCGTCACTCGAATGCACGGAGGAGGTCAAGTGATTTATTCACATGTCCGATTGAATTGTTTGGCGCGCCCAAAAGGAATTCCCAGTGCTGTGTGTTTGCTGCTGCTCTGCGAACCTTTCACGATGAGTGCTCACATATTTGACGACCGCTTGATTGATGTCCCATGACCGAAATTGACGTCCACTTTTGCGCCGAAACGAAGGCGCCATGTAGGAACGATGGGCATCATCGTCGATCTTGTCAACGAATCATTCAACTCTGTGGCAGATCATCGGGAAGTTGATTGTCATGGTTGAGGATGGTGTACGGATTGAACGGATTGAGCTTGATCTACTTTGAGATGCGAGTAGCCGGTGCCTGTGGTGAACAATTGAAATAAGGCAAATACGTATGAGATGGTTTTTGTGCACAGATGGTTGAGAAGGTTGGCTCCTGCTTTGGGTACATCTTCAAAAGTGACAAGTTTTTGTTGCCTTAATTCAATCTGGAAATGATGATGATGATGATGGCTGGGCTGAAGATCGTCGGTATATGGAGGCTTATTTATGGAGGAAATGTGAGGACGTAAACGAGAAATGGAATTTCGCTTTGATGTATGCCACAATGGAGAAGAGTCGTACATGCCTCATGGATCGGTGTCTGTCGTTTGCTCTGTTTTCTTTGAAATTTTTCGCTGGTGTTTTGTATTTACGAGGAGCTTATGTGGTATCTCCAGAATGGGATTAGGAAATTCATTCAGCGCTTTAATGGGCCGAACGTGCACATTCGTCTCACAAGGATCGGTAACAAGCGAAAGAGTTTCGACAAATTAATGCAATTGAGAATGATGAATGACACGGGAACTGCAGTTGCTTTATCTAAAGACAGTTGTTTGAAAGAAAGTAACTAATGGGATTATTTGTCTTTCCTAGTTCTTTGGTGGTAACTGGTTTAGGTATATGTACCTTAAAAATATCCGGAAGTGCATGTGTGTTTGCAGATGATCTTACGATATGATATTTATATTAGAACTCTTTGTCCAATTTTGCCATTGACGTAAAACAAATTGGATAAAAGATACCATTAGACAAAGCATCCATTAAAATCGATATCCTGCTTATTTTGTGCATATTACAGTGACGACGCACGTCCAAATCAACCTAGATAGAGTTCCTTTTACTTTTAGTATATTCGACTAGAAAGCGGCGCAATGATCTGAAAGGTGGAGAGAGGTGGTAAAACAAGCCGCTCGTTGAAAAAAAGGCGACCATTAGATGCAACACATCTATCTAGATACCGCCATTTGCCATAATTCCTCTTACTTGTGCAATGTTTGCTTTAAAATATAAAATGTTCATTCTCATATTTTATTCTAGTTGATCGAATCTTTCTATTTACATATATGTACATACATACATACAAATGTATGAAATACTTACACCGATCTTTTTTTTTCTTTTCAGGTAAATACATCCTTTCTGTACGAACTATTTATTCTACATGAATATATCCACATATGCATGTTCAGTGAGTACAAATACATAATATAACAAAAATTCAACTAAGCAACTGAATGTAGCAAATGGCGAACAGTCTTAATCGCCTCTTACATACGTATACATCACAGTCTGCAAAGAACATTTTAGCGGGTAGGGGCACAGTATACCAACAGGTAGTGCAACATACACCATCTGCAAATAATAATAATAATCCACCTTTTGACGGCGACATTCTTCCACTGTATGCGTATTTTCCTAATTGGATTTAATTTTAAAAATTACCATCCGTCTAGAACGGATAGTACCTACCATACCCTATCCTTCTTCTTATTAAGCCCTAATGGAGTAGGCTGTCGTACTATATTTTTGAATTCAGATGCAATGATAACCTCGAATGTATGTGGATGTATGTTACTAAATATCCTCAAAATCGGTTTTTAAATGAAAACGTCCCCAACATGTGAGCGTGGCCATATATAACGTAGATAATTTGAATACCTAAATATTTTGTCTTAATGATTTGTTTTTTTTTTTCATCATAGTAAAAATTCTAAGTTTTGAAAAAATGCCACTAAGTGGATTTCAAAAAAATTTGCTTTTTTGTACTACATTTTTTTCTCCACTTCAAAATTTAAAGCCAAAAAGTAGTAATATGCGTTACGAAACAGGCGACAATTTAGGGCAGTTTTTTACCTGAAGATGACAGATTCCAGGGATATGATCGCCGATTAAATATCAATAAAAACGGTGTTATCCGGATTAGATTTTACATTGTACTTAAGCTACAATAGGGCTTTCTTTATCCCCATCTCCGTCTGGAAATCGCTACAGTAAAGATAAAGGATGCACCAAGTAGTAAAACTAAGGACGGTACAAAGCAGAACATATGGTCAATAATATGGTGACGTGATCGAAAGTCGAGAATTACGCAAATAATGTTTAAGATGCTTAAGTCTATAAACCGGAGTATAGCACAATACCCTCTTTTTAGGTTGAGGTTGAAATTTACGAAAAATATCTGTCCTGAGAGTGAGTTCCAAAGTTTGCTCGTTGTGCAACGTAAGGAATTTTTGTATAGATATGTTCGCGTGGTTGGCAGTTGAAAGTAGAAGTGGTTCCATTACGTTTTTCAGAACAAGTCAGTGGTTTGAGGTTGACTGGATTAATATTAGAAAACAATTTCCATACTCTATTACTAATACGATAAATGTAATAGGTTTTCTGCTAAGTTTTTTGTTCATCTCTACAGATTCTAGCTTATAATTCTCATGAATCTTCTTTTTCTTTTTGAGAAGCCGGAATCCTTGTTTGTCCCTTCCCTTAAACTGGAGGAATGTTTTGCGTCGACTCGAATGCGATCACTTTGTTTAACAGTTGTCCTTTTGCGAGTATCATAATATGGAAACCGCTACCTAAAGTATTGTTGCAATCTAGTAAATGCCCAATTCATTTTCATGCTTTCACATGGGCACATGGCTATTTCCTATTACGCCATGTAACAAAATTTTAAAAATTGTTTGTTTATTTAAATTTTTGATTTGTTTGTGAATGGTTGTTAGCTCATTTCAAAAATATCAATAGTTACTTTTTCTAAAGTGATAGGTTCAGAATTCAAAGGAAAACTTAGCATTTTCGAGCATTTAGGCTCATTTGTCGATATAAAAAAAATAAAAATTTAATTCAAAATGATAATTAAATTTTCAAAAATGCTATTCTTTATACAAACAAATAAAAATAAGTTAATTTCTATAAATGTTGACAGATGAACACATTTGTTTTTCTGTTCATCAAGCTCTCACCATGTTCTTCACTAATACTCCCCATATTTTCTAAAAACAAAAACAAAACATTGAAATGTGAGTGAAGAACATACATATATCATAGTTCTAGTAGGTACCTGTTCCTTGCCTAAGATGTGTTTCATAATGTGCAGATGGCAAGTTTTGCCTATAGTAATCGATCCGAGAACGACTTCTATTTGTTTGTTTCAATAAATATTTACAGGGATTGACTTTTGTCAAATAACTGAGAAGACTGTGTTAAGTTGCTTAAAGTGTTGCCCAAATCTATTAAAAGTAACCTTATATAAAATCCAAGTGAGTTTTAGAAAACTAATGTCCCTTTGTAGGCTTTCGAAATTCAAACGGTCATAACCTCACTTGAAATAATACTTGCTATACGTACAAAACTAGAAGAAACATCTCCTAAAACGTTGAACGAACAAAAAAAGTCGCAAATCTGTGAGGATGTGGGTGAAGAATTAGTTGGAACCACGTCTAAGGTCGATCTAACAGAAATGCTAAGCAAACTGCTCGACATTAAGTTACAAGACACAGCAAAAAAAAGGGTCATCGAAGCAGTCGCCATTGTTAACCAAAAAATCTTGGAACTGAATATTCAAGTATCCACCAAAGTAGATACACTGTAGAAAAAATACGAGCACTTAGAACATCGAATGGAGGAGATGCAAAGGAAATACACCGAAAATAATCTTATGTAGCAAGTTACAATCCAAAAACGAAAAAATGAAAAAGAACTGGTGAAAGGCGTATCATTAAACCACTGCTACCAATTGACAGCATGCGAATCCATCAGTTAATGCAAGGAAAAAAAAAACTAAATTCTATGAAAAAGGCATTAAAAATCACAAAATGTAAAAACTCGAAGGTATTTTGGAGAGCGAAACGAAACCTAAACGGAAAAAGTCTCCAAATTATTGTTGAGCTCAATGCTGATTCGCTACAGACTCACTTTCAGAAACTTTTGAATCCAGCTAATATTGCGCCGCCTATTATGCAGTATGCAGTACCGTCATATACTAATGATATGTTAGATACTCCTTTTATACAAGAAGAAATACGCTGTATAACCCATCAACTGAAGGATGGAAAAGAGCCAGGATCTGATAGAATTGCTGTGGAATTCTATAAATATGACACAAATTAACTATTTGGAGAACTAACAAAAGCCTTTAACAAAATTGTGGAAACAGGCAATATACCACAACAATTCAAGGAAGCCATTATATATCCGATCCACAAAAAAGGCAACATAGCAGATCCAAACCATTATCGTGGGATATCCCTCCTCAATACTTCCTACAAGGTGTTTACTTCCCGATTAAGCCATCGGCTGTGCAATTGGATAAATCATTGCAAGTAGCTCAAAGAATTCCAGGCATGATTTCGAAGCGGATACTCGACCACTGATAATATTTTTATATTACAAAGTATCGCTGAAATATTCCTCGACCAAAAGAGGAAACTGTTCGTGTTTTTTGTCGACATCAAGACGGCCTTCGTTACAATGGACAGAAGAGCTTTATTTTATAAGCTATATAACGCTGGAATGACGTACAAGTTCGGAAAGGTTTTGGAAAACATCTATAAGGACAATCGATCAGCTGTATGAAACGGAGTTGAAATTTCAGACTGGTTTAAGACAAAAATGGGAGTAAAACAAGGATGCCCCTTAAGCCCATATCTTTTTGCCCTATTTATTGACGACTATCCACCAGGTGGAATAGAATTTGCCGGAACCTTGATTAAAGCTCTTCTCTTTGCTGATGATGTAATTCTCTTCGCGTATTCACCCGAAACATTGTAACATATGATCAATCGACTTGAGTTGTACTGCCGGTTGTGGAATTTGACGGTGACGTCTGGTAGGACGTCTGGAAGGGAGAAATGGCATTATGGTAGAGAACCAATCGAGATAGTGAAATCGTACCTTGGTGTTACGATAAGCAGTAATCTAAATATGGAAACCCACCTAAAGGATAAACTGATTAAAGCCAGAACTGCAATAAGTGCAACTTGGACAAAGATTTTTTCAAAAAAAAAATTGTATCACACAGCGTTAAATACAAAATTTTTGTAGCAGTGGCTGAATCTATGTATAATGATGTATGCAGTCCAAACTTGGGGACATGAAAAGTATGCAACTGTAGAAAAACTGCTAAAGTATTATGTGAAAAGATGTTTCATCATATCACTCTTCATTAAAACCCTTAAGCTGCATGTGGACTATCTACTAAAAACCATTGATATGCCAAACGAAAGATTGCCGAAAATTATAGCAAAATATAAGTACTATAGAGAGGAAGAATTTATGGTTTGGGAAGTTAAAGGAGCTTGTGAACTATTGTGGTTCTAGTTTTGACCTTAACCTGCAAGAAAGTAATGGAGGGATTCCCAGAGATGTGCTTTACAGTCTTGTTTCAAAAGTAGACGAGAAGTATAGATTGCACTGCATCAACGAAGTAATGTTCTCTGTGCACAGATCAATTTATAGCCATCTAAAATATAATTTATGTGAACGCAACTATTTTCACAGCAAAAATAGCCAAAACGTAATTTCTGCTATATTCCAAATGAAGGGTGAGCTGATAAGACTGAACTTTATCCCACATCGAATGGATTTGCGCATCTATTGCAGTCTTTGTAACCTGCTGAGTGAGAAGATGTTAATTTTATCGGGAAATGCCCGATCCTGAAAGAGATAAGAAGAGCTTTTCTTGGCAGTGACTTCAAAAATGAGGCGGAATTATTGCAGATACTTAACTGCGAAGGACAAATAAATGTTTTATATAATTTTTACAATTCTGCAATATCAAGCCTTTTAACACTTTTTTGTTAAGTATCTACTACTATTTATTGTATAATTATCACTTTTTTTATTATTATTTCGCGAATTTCTTTAAAAATACTACAACTATCTTTGCTATGACTTTTGATAAGTAAAATCTAGGAGGTTATTGTATATGGATTGAAATAGTGAAAATGCACTACAAAAACGGTAAGAATATCGCCGTTTGGTAAAGTTCGTACTGCTTTTGATCATCATCAAGCGCCTTCTTGCACAACTGTAGTGAATTTAATCGCTAAATTTGAACGTCTTGGACAGTTTACAGGACAGGAAATAAGGACTCAATGACACGTACACGAATATCTGCATATGTATTTCAGCTTGAAATTCTGTGACACTTTCGTCGATACTTGCATTATGTATGCATATAGCAAAATTTTCGTATTGGACCCGAGTACTTCTAGATTCTTCTTTTTGGGGTGGTACAATTGACTTATTTTTATGTTCTGGATAGACGTACATATGCCCATATCTGCATATCTGGTCATCGTCCGTTTTATCGAAGATGCACTCGATATTTCTCCATACCTTTCAGTAAGGAAAAAATTAGATTTACTAGTTGATATGACTTTCAGAGACATGATTGTGTCCATTCTTGGCTGTATAGCTTATAACGACGTCTGTATTTCAACTTTCTGAGTATCCAAGTATAGTACAAATCTTGTAAACAGGTAGGAATCAAATCCCTTGCACCTATACTTATAGAGCAATTTATTGGTTTCCTAAAAAATTTCAAACTTGAAATTTTAGTCATACTTGACATTACTATAATAGAGAAGCTCAAAAAAATAGGTAGACCAATTCTGCTTGTCTGCGACTGTAGCTTGAAAATTCATATCTGGGGTCTCTGTGTTCCTTAAGGCCGATTTCAATAAAAATCGATTTTCTCGGAAATAGCTCTAACGATTTTGATCAAATTTCATATACACACATATAAGTATGTATGTATGTGACTTAGTTTGAGCACATGCTATTAGATGGCTATTGACACAACCTTTTTAGAACTTTCAAACATTCTTACATTCTGAGTTAAAATTGAAAAAAAAAAACAAGTTATTGTTGCAGCAAAATTTATGGGCGGAATTCCACGCCCACTTTACTGGGGTTCATGTATGAAAAAAGGAGGAAAATTTCATACTTTTCAGACTACACATTAAAAATTTTAGAAAATATAAACATTCAAGATAAAAGTACAAGTACGTACGACCCAGTCGTGCACTTTAGTATGTTCGGCTTCAAAGTAATGGTATGGCTATCAGCTTTGAACGACAATCTTTCGATTGTTTCTATGCTGTATATGAGAACACCATCAGTTTCAGCCGATGCTTATAGTTTCGCTGCTCTATCTCTTCTAACAGTTCGACAGTAACAGTAATAGCGTTGTTGCAAAGTAGTGGGCGCTGCACGCATCCCTGTGGCACACCACCAATCATTTTCTACTCGTGCAATCCGCATAGCAATCCAATAGCTTTTTTAAACACGCTTCGAGTAGTTTTCTGTCCTTGTTGGAATTCATCTTAGCCGGTAGTTGGTGCATAAAGGTCTAGAATCTTTTCGTTCATTCGTTCGTTCGTTTCAGTAGTAGACTGACGAACGGTGATTTGAAGTTTTTCTGCTACTCATTGATGCGTCGCAATCAGTAGTAATGAACTGAGCTGTATTCCTGGTTGGAGGTCCTGTTATGTAGTTTATCAACGAGCGGCTGTGTTAATTTATGCATGTTTCCCTAAGTGACAATGTGTTATGGACACAAAGTTCTTACAGCCTCACCTTTCTGGGTTGGATAGGTAAAAGTGTTATCATTTATGCCTATCTAATTATATTTTATGAAAACAAGAAAATAGGATTACCTGATCGTCCAGGGATAGTGCATTTAGCCTCTAAGTCGAGTTGTTTGTTTACCGCTAGGAATGTTTGTCTAAGCTAACGTTTGATATATGTACATTCAAGCAATTAGACCCAACCCTACAGAAGCAATCATGTTCTCTAATATAATACTGATTAATTTACATAATTAGCAATTAAGATAAACTCTTATAGGTGTCGAAATGGAAGCAGAAAATTGATAAAGCAAAGCGCTAGTGTACCTAAATATAAATGATAAATTTCTACAACCAATAAGCATGGGCCCTCCTTATCTTGTTACGAAATCCTTCGTAAAAGTAAAATGAAAACCTGATCATAAATATACCTACCAATTGAAACCAATAAACAGATAACTCTCTGAGCATATTCAATCTAACTGATAAAAAAAACAACTAAACGCAGTATTTATAAACACCTTATAGGGCACCACGCCGCCGCAGTACCATACACATCACGGCTGGCTTATCGGGGGAAATTGGACGCGGATCTGCCATTGCTGCTGGACCTATCACATAAATTCGAAAATATCAATTGGAAACACTTACATTGCCTGATAGCCAAATGGGCACACCTATCGCCTCCCTAATCGCCGAACAAAACAAATACCCATGTCTACGTCTATTCCAGCGATAAACCCAAACTCCTCCTATTACCAGACTGACAGGTAGAACCACCTTTCGGATTTAATCGTTCGACACACACAGCATTCTGAGGCCATGCCCCTCGACTTCCCCATCAGAGTGGTCGTAATCTACTGCGTCGTCGTCGTCGTCATCATCATTGAGTCGCGCAGAGAACAGCGATTTCTCGCAGTCATATATTGCGCCGAACCGTTTAGCTTCTAGGATTTCATGTTTGCGTGACTTCATGGCTTCTGGAAAAGCGCTGGGCTGTAATTCTTGTGCAAGGGTATGAGTGAGCGCGATCGGTGGGTCGACAACAAAAATGGAAATTGCAAGAATCCATCATACCAGGTGAATTCATGACGAGAAGGAATAGCTCCTCGATTGAGCGAATGCGAGATCCTGGCATTTTTTTTTACCGGCTTCTATAGTTTTTTGCCTCATTTAGATCATCTCTTGATGTAGTGGCAAATGAAGAAAAATATGCTTCCTCGGCTTGATGAGTGCTTCTGCGCGCGGATGGCTATGTGGTTGCGGCGACGGCAGACCCACCATGCCAACTGTAATGGCCGACTACTCTTTATTTTTGCATCACGACTTTGTAATGTATTGCCGAGTTTACAATTCAGTTCGATTGTCTTTATTTATTTCATTGCCGGTATAAATTTTCAGATCATGACGCCGGTAAAAGTTTTGTGGAGCACGGCGGCGGTGGCGACGCGGTTCGACTGCAAGGTAAACAAATGAACCGCTGTTTTCAGTCCGCCAACCGCCAACAGCAAACCGCCAGCCATGCCGAGACACGACGCAGACAGACAGATTTGTAACCAATAGAACCAAAACTCTGTTCCCAATTTGTATGTGAACTCTGTAATTCATTCAAATTTTTCACTGCTGTGGCTTTTCGCTAAAATTTTTGGATTCTGTAACAACAAAACGAACAAAGTCAACGAATGTCGTGATTTACTAAAGCCCCAGCCGAGGAGGTACCTGTGCAGCAATAGCTGGCGAATTTGTCGTGATTTAATTGAAATACAATTGCGATTGCTGGCAACGATGATAGGTAATACATAAATTATTATGGTATTGTTTACGGGACTCGGGACTAGTCGAAGTTGTTGTTTTATTGTGAACCTTTGTCCGTACCACTGTGGAGACAAATTTGCTATTAATTTATAATAAATTTGTTATGTTGCAAAGTTGGGTAGAAGATTTGTCTATTGCTTATTGGAAATTAATTTTTGTCCACACCGTATTGTTGATGCAGATTAGAAAATTCACCTTTGCCTGCAATCAGTGATGTTATTAGGCCTGCTGTCTACTCGTAAGCTATAGTGTGCCATAATATCTTTAAAAAAGAAAAGATAGACATAATACCGATATGATAGATACTATATTTGGAAGTAGACAACCGATGCAAAGGTCCAATACATCTAACAAGAGAAGAGTGATGGGCAATTACTGTCAAATTTGCAATTCAATTCAATTCTAGCTCACTGAGTGTCAGTATTATCATGCACATTTCATCGCGAAAATCCTTAACATAAAGTTAATCTGTATGCAGTTTTGATATACTTGAAAATAGGTGGGATATTCTAGTATCTAAATAGTTCAAATAGTTACGATAGCTCGGTATCAACATACTGACAATGCAGACATATACTGCAACGCAACTATTGACGTACTAAACCTACAGAAAAGTAGACAACTGTCAAGATTAAAAATAGCTTGGAGGTTAGGACATTGAAGTTGTTTATTAAGATAACTTAAAGATTTATCAATGACAATTATAGAAGGACGGTGAATGCCTATTGGAACAACCCAAACACGTTCCCACAAATTAACAAAAATTTTCGGAGGAACATTTTCAACAACCTTCCATGTAGGGTACCATAAATGACGTACGATTGACAAATACTTACCACAGGAGATATAGGTCGAAATAACGCTGTAGTGGATGAAAATTTGTTCGTTATACAAGATGCACAGGAGACTAGCCTTAACCCGAACCATGACCTGGAAAATCGCTTCCTTGTGCAATACGCAATACTGGCGATCTGAGAACACTGGTTTTATCATATTCATTGAGTGTTTATCCACCGTTCATATCGAAAGTAGAAATCCAGGTGTTCTTCGATTCATTATGAAGTAAGAATATTGTGCCTCAACATCACCCTCTAGAAGAGGTGGAGATATATGTACATATGTACACACCAATGGCGCATCCCATATCCAAAAAGAGTGAAAATACCCCTTTTCGATAACTCCAGCAAGATATTTGAAGAAGTGATCGATAGAGCCCTGAATATGTGAATATGTTGAGGACAAAAATATAATTCCGGATACATGCCTCTTTGGAACCGGTGTCGGATGCAATGAAGTAATGGTTAGGAGGGCACTTTCACAAGTTGAACCATTTCTGTACGTTTCGTTGTAAAAAATCATAACGTCACTTCTGTTTGGACGTTTGAAATCGAAAACTGTCTGCAACTGGGTGCGGTTAATTCCTCTATCCTTTTAATTTATACTAGCGATCTCAAAGATTCTCTTCATTCACCATGCTTTTGCGTACGCAAATGACTCGATTCCCTACAGGTCAGGTCCAAAGATCGAGGTCATTATATTCCTATTGCTAGCAGTTTAAGTCGAAGTCTAACTTGTTCAGATCGATGTTATCCGGACATCCGGTGCCTCTGGGGATAACAGAAAGAATTGACGAAAGTTCTTTATCGCGGGACTACACTCGCAAGTTGAAGAGTAGTCCGATCACTTGGGGTCTAGCTGTATCGATATCTATATTTTAACTAATATAATATTTATGTAGACTCTGCTCTGGCTAGAGCCAAAGTTGCTTTTGTACTTACAAAGAGACTATTATATAGCACCCAACTCGATGCAAGTGTAAAAGTAATCATCTACATAGCCCTCGTACGGTCAATGCTCCCATATGAATCTCATGTATGGTTAAACGTCGAAACAAGTTTGATGGAAAGCATTTGGGTGTTTGAGAGGAGTTGCCTTTATTTATACAGAACACCAAAATCTGAGTACAAAAAATTCAATTTGTGATTTGTGAAATAGAAGTAATTGAGTATACGGAAAATAAATTTTGTCAAAATCTATGTACATATCTGTCAATACGCAAAGCTTTACGATAGGTCGCCTTACAAAACCACTTTGGGTTTTGACATCTGCAACGTGAATTCTATCGCCAGTGCCTAAATAGATCTTCATGACACGTCCTAATTCGGGGAAAGCCTTTCATCCCTTATCATAATGGCAATTTCTCTTTGAGCATGCTTCCATTTATCTCTTGCGCAGTTTTTAGGTGTGCATTGGTTTAGGTCAGGATTTCAGTACCATATGAAATCATGAGTGACGTTCATGATTTACGTCCTGCATAACCCATTTTTTTTGTGTTATTTCAGTTGTAGTAATTCAACAAGTTGAGGGTAATTCAACAAGTTGAGGTAAATTTTATTTGTGTTATAGGCCCCAGTTCATTTCATTCTACGGTCGGACATTTCAAGTACCTATGTACATGGAGAGCATTCTCAATTATCACCACAAAGGGTGGTAAAGGAGTAATCTTCTTAATAACATAACTACACCTATCAAAAAATAGGAAATGCTGAGTATCTTTAAAATCTTGCCTGCAGAGTAGTGCAATTTTCTTGAAATAAAAAATAAACCTGTAGCGCATTAAAAGCTTTTTTGACGTTTACGGCGTTGCCAGAAATATAAACATATAAAAGACATTGCCGACATCAGAAGGATAAAGAACAAATTAAAAAACTCAAAAATCAGTCACCATTTTAAACAATAAATGTAAAAAAGCATCAAAATCACGATTTTCAGCAATGGGCCTAACAATATGACAAGGTGCTGTAATGGTGTTTCTGGGTTAATTTCTAGGAGTGAAAAACTCCATTTTCTTTGAGTTCCTCAAAAGTTATTTTTACAGAAATTATACATTTGCCCAAAAACTAAGTTGCTTGATAAATTTAGTATGTATGGATTTGCGACGATCCCGCGTTGTACCGCTGACTTTCTTACTTCTAGGTCAATGGACATTCTGCCCAAGATTGCCCTTATGGCGTCCGCTTTCTAAAAAGTTCTAAAAGCTCAGGCTACTCTTTCCGATGCTTCATTCATGCATCACATGTAGGATTTGACATCTATAGCTGATGCCCATATACTTTATATTTTTTCACCTGCGTATATCATGTGTTCTTTGAAATTGAGCCTGTGGTCCAGCAGCATTCCCAGGCATCCCCAGTATGGACTCTACTCGATGGTGTGCTCACCCCGTCTGCCAATTCCATGTCTAATGCCTGTATACATGACCTGACATATCTGATCACGTGGCTACATTTCTCAGACATTTCTTCCAGTATTTCAGTCACAATAACTACTGCAATGTCGTCAGCGTAGCCGATGATGTATAATCCGCTCAGCTTCGGTATTGTCAGGATCCCATCGTACATTATGTTCCATAGTACTGCGCCAAGCACTGATTCTTGAGGGACTCCTCCCGTAATGGTCTACTTCTTTGACCCTTATTCAGTGCCGTAGTAAAGGGTCCGCCCTTTGAAGTAGCTATTATTTTCGTTAGGCAGTTGGGTATATTGCATAACGCTGTACATACTTATACAGTTCCAGCTAATAGAGTGAAAACCGTTTTTGATGTCATGTGTTTTGATGGCACAATACTGTTTTGTCCCTCCTAGAAATCTTCGTCCCGCAATTACTTAACGCATAATGTCGCACTCTGCCTCTATTGTCTGAATGCTGTTTCGCTTCTTTCTGAAGTTATAGGTACTGTTGTTTAGGGAGCCCGTGGTCTCCTTCAGTGTATCGCTCTAGTCTTGCTCGTATGACATTTTCCAGGATTTTACGCATTCCGTCATCGTGCATGCACAACGGCCTGTATGACAAAGTTTAGTCAGGTGGTTTATTGCCCTTCGGGATCAGGACTATCCACTGCCTTTTTACACTGTGGTGGTTTTCCTTATTTGTGTATACGAGAGTAGTTCCAACAATGCATTGCATTCGGTAAACTTGTTCACCACGTTCTTACGTACAGAAGCTCTAAAAGACAGTAGGCAAATAGTGGTTCGATTATAATACTTATTTCTTGAGGAGTCCTATCACATATCAGTTTAAATATAACAAAATCTTTCCTATATCTGAAAATAAATGTTCAATTAGCATTTGTAAATGATTATCTGGGCGCAAACACGTGCTTTCATATCATAAAAGCAAAATCGAATTGCGATTTTGCGAAAAAAAAACCCAAAAAGTAGTCAGAAACAAAAATTGTGCGTGCAATCGAAAATACATCTTGAAACAAGCCAATGAGAGCAGCAACGACTACCTGAACGATGCCAGTGAAAACACGGCAAACAGCGAATAATCCTCCCTTCACCTGCCCCCTCGACGATTCGAAACGCACGTTTCGAACTGGCGCGTCGATTTTCCCCACTGCACAAAATGCCGTGATTCGGTGCCATATCAATAATTTCATTGATTTATGGCGATTATAAAGCGTGAACGCCAACATTAATAATTCCCCCTCAATTTTATTGTGCATAAATTTTATTAATTTATAATTTTGTTGATATTTGTTGTGTGGTTACCTTTATGGCTGTGGCTCAGCTCGGGCCTCTTCACTTTGAGCCGCGCTGTGCATGTGTTTAGGCCTCCGAAACAAAAAACCAAAAAACAAAAAAAAAAAATCCAAAACCAAAAGCAACCACGAATAGATGCTGAGCTGCGGATAAGTAAATTATTACCATGCTTGTTGTTAGCCATGGCTGGGGAAGAAACTAGCGGCTCATTTTCTTGGGAAATGAGTTGAGATATACGCTATGTAGATGCTTTTTGTAGTTTTAATCGTTGCAGACATAACCGTGGTGCAGCTTTTGGCTTTTGGTTTTTACTCTTAGTGCTGCGCAGGTAATTATGAGCTCCTGCAGATTTTGTTTTGATGTAGATTACATGATTTATGCAAAGACGGTATACATGACGGTTGGTAGGAATGCGCCTATGGTTTTGGGATCACTACGATTTGGGCAGCATGGGTACAGACAATTGGCAGGGACTACGAGCAGATGAATTGCCTTGGTATGGTGGTGTATATGAATATAAATTTGGCGTTGGATATGCACTGACAAATTACGAGTATGAACTGTCATTGCGAAAAAATGTTTGGTTTGTCGTTCTGCTAGTTCTTTCATTCGATATAGCAACATTCAATGAAATACAGAGATTGGCTTGTTGCGTACGAATTTGCTCAACCACCAATCGTTTTATTTTTCCTCAACTGATTGCTTGTAGCTAAAAAGTCACAGTAAACCTACAGTAAATTTCTAAAAATCAGTGTTAGTGCTTTTATTGCTTTTATATGAAATATTGAAGTTAAGCTCCCGTTTAAGCGAGAAACTAGTATAAACTCGTTCCCACATAGAGGAGTTCGACTAAAAACATTCAAATGGTTTTACATTTCCGGTGACTTTTCTCTACAGTCCAAAAAAAAAGGAAAGAAATATTGACCGCAAAACTGCTAAAGTATCATCAGTACATCAACACTGATAATTATTGGTAACAACGTTGCCGCTGGAAACATTTAAAAAGTGTTGAAAAAGGTCTCCATATAATTTGAAGTAAGATGTTTTTATTTCTTAAAAACAAAAAGGATTCTTTTAAACAAATGTTCAAATGGATAACAAAAAACAATTTGAACATATATTCATAAAGCAAAGCGCCAAAAATTCATAAAAATATTCAGTTTAGACAATGGCAAGATAATTCCAAAGCTTGTGCCACAAAAGTTGTTGAAGGAGTATACTCATACAAATCGATTGACACCATTGAAAAAAAAAATCGTTAATGGATATTTTTTTTTTAAATCAAAAATACGTTTAATATTTAATAAAGAAGGTTATCATTTAAAGCGATAAACCTTTATATATCCGACATGGTTAGAGATAAAGGGTGAGCCATCTGTTGGTTTCTTTTTGAATTATATGTTATTTTGACACTGACAGCTCTCATGCACTCAAAAAGTTGACAGAAACTCAGTATTATATTTTCGCGTTATGAAATGTATCGATTTACAACAACGTTGGGAAATATTGAAAAGTGGATGCTGTGTTGCCGAAACGGGAAATGGAAATTTTTAAAAGAAATTTCTGTCGAAATAATGCAGCAACTGCAGCTGGAGTACGCAAGTTTGTGATGAAAGTTCGTAAGAGTGGTTTGCTGATTGATAACAGAACATATTCACGTGTTCGTCCTGTGCGCTCAACTGAGAATATTGCAGCTGTATGGTGTGGTTTTTGGTTTTTCTCCCAAGACGACATACGTAGGAAGAAATGTTACAGTCAGTGAAGATCGCTACCGAGGCATGATAACTGATTTTGTATGTCCAGAAATTGAGGATTTGGACTTGGGCTAGCTATGTTTCCAGCAAAATGGGGCTAGGTTCCACATAAGCCGTCCAACAATCGATTTATTGCACACTAAGTTCAATAAACATGTATTCAGTCTTGGTGAAGCTAAAGCTGCGATTTGACGCCTTTGGACTTTTCTTTTTGTGGGGTGCCGTTAAATATCGACGGTATGCGAACAATCCAGAGACGATTCAAACACTCAAGAACAATATTGGTCAAGTTATTCGTAAAATAGGAACCAAAACCATCGAAAATGTATTAAAAATTGGATGGCTTATTGCCAAGCCAGCCGAGGCAGGCATTTGAATGAAATAATATTCCTTATTTAAAGCCGTTTTAAAAGGAAACCATAAGATAGCCCAGCCTATATTAGAAAAACACTTTAAGATTTGTAGATGATAGAAGGAGGAAATGTTTTATGACCTTGGGTGTCTGTCGAGTTGAATGACCTTTTCAAATGATATTGACCAAAAACATTTATTTGAATTTCATTGCGTTTTTTGGCGATCGTAAATGTTTTTGAATGTCCTTAATGTCCTTAAAATAAAATTTTTTAACCGAGAGTTTGTAAAGACAGTCATTTCGATTATAGTTTTGTTTCGATATAAGAAATTTATCTTCTATCTTTGTCCAGTCTTAAGAATAATTCTGTTTTTTTTTTAAATACTCCAGAACAGTTCAGCACATTGTTATCCTATAACAACGTTTACAGATATCCTATTAAACCAATTTGATCTCAAAATTGTCTATTTTTGAAATTTGCTTTTACGATTCCAAGGGCATTGGGACTTTTACCTTTACGGATGCATTGCCGATAAAAGTAAAGCGTTTGGTGAACGTAGAAGCCATTCTAAAACATTGTACCGACATCCTAAAGGACATCCCGGCCCACGATCGAAAATACTCATTCGACATACTTTTAGACCGTGCAAATTGCTGTATTCAGACGAAAGGACTGTTTTGAGTACAATTAATCGGTTTCTAAAAAACACTTCGTTTTTCTTATTTTTACATCGGAATATTGTTAAATGATAATGATATGACACCATTAATGGATTGTACAAGTTGTAGACATTTGTCTAGAACTTTATTAATAACCTTGAAACAATTTTTCTTACAAAAGAATCTTGGGCTATAGAACAAAATGAGTCAACAGTTCACACCGATCGATCAAACAAGCGGTCTGTTTTGGTAACACACCCAATATAAGAACACTATACAATTTCACCACTTTGAGAAACTGTCAATTGCAAGCTGTTTCTTTGTCTTTCTTTTCAAAAATATGATTAGAACGTCTATAGCAGTTTAAAAATACTTCACAAGTTTTGTGCTCCCATCTTTGAAATTGCGATACTATTAAAATACTTTCCAGTTGGGTCCAAAGAAGTCCTAAACTTTTACCAAAAAAAAGTGTAATCAATTTCACCCACATGATTAAATTCCACAAATTATTTAATACTCCTCTACTCGCATCAACCCTGGCCACTATTATCTTTTAGTTGTTTCAATAAAAAAGAAAAAAACAAACTTAATTCCATGGTGATTGTACTATGTCCTGAGGACAAAAATAACATTTACGGTTCACAGTTTTATTACACAACCATATCGATCTTGTTGATCAAAAAATCAGTAAACTTGGGTTAATTCGAAACAAATTTGTGCGTAGTGTTATCTTTGACATTCGTATCGGTGTAACCAATAAAAAAGATAAAATATTCAAAATACATTTAGTTAAAATAAAACGGAATTTTATAGCGGCCTATTTTATTGCCGTCAAGAAAGGCCATTTTGTTGTTATTCATCAGATATTTTTTTATTTGTTTTTCATGATTCTACAATGCTGGACAACATGTTTGAGTTATTTTCAGTTTCTTTCTGTGAAGAAATCGGTTTACAATAAAAAATAGAAACGTGAATACCAATCAAAGTAGAAAACGCATAAATATGACAAATGTTTCTGTGGAACTGACTCCAGTCATCGGTATTCGCGATAAAAAGTAAAATATCAGACTGTCAGTCAGTGGCAAATATTTAGTTTATCAGATGTCAATTTTACAAGCTGTTAGTTAGTGTTTTATTTAAAAATCGATAGAGATCTCTGAAATAAATTATCACCCAAATTGATTGAAGAGAATGCTTTAACCTTTTCGAGTTAGTTTGAATTATTGTTTACTATGATTTGAAAGGAGGAAGTAAAGACTATTTGCAAGTCAAACCAAAAATGCGACTTCATACCAACGCCATCAAGAAAGTAGGAATAAAATCAAAATTCGTGAAGAGTAAAACTGTTTTAAATTAGCACTGATATTAAATGTATGGAAGTGATCCTAGAGAGCAAACTGATTTAGCAGAAGAAAGTTAAGCTTAAACAGACTCATGATCTACGAAATTCTTGGTAGTGGAGAGGAATTTTCAGCAAATCGTGAGAGCTATTATGGTAGACCCGCTACACATACACACATATTGTTAAGCTTAACGAATAAATTGTTTATTTTGACGAGATACAGACATGAGAGATATGATCTTTACCTCACCAAAGAGTGACTTTTTGTGTGGATTGGGGACCGGGACTTCACTCCATAATTGACCTATCTCCAACCCCATCTTTTTGGAAAGAAATCAAACACAATGTTTGACTTACAAGATTTGATATAGTCTGTGGTTTTATACACACATTTTGGTACATATAATTAGTTATGCTTTCCTTTAGGCTTGACTCCACAAAAATAAATGTTTTAATAGTGTGTAATGGCTTGAAGAACACAAAAATTAACGTTATTTAGAAACTATTTCTAAAATAAAAATTCCACATAATAAAAAGTACTTGGGCGAAAAGCTCCTCGGCTTATAATGATATCTCCCTCTTCTTCGCCTAAAATCAGGACGTATTATTTTTTACTTAATCAATCAGTATTTTTCCCTCTCTTAATGGTATCAGCTTAAAATAAATGAATCTTATCCTGGATAGAATGCTAAGCTAGAAACCTAACATTCGAGAAAATCAAGAAAGTCAAGAAAGCCTTTGTAGTACTTTTCTCTTACAAAAAAGCTATTGGAAATAGATGAGGTCTACAACGTCAAATCACTCACTGGTTCTACATCCCGGTCACTCGACCGATACTCACATACGGGGTGATTATTTGGTGGACAGTCTTAAAAAAAGCTATAAACCGTGACTATGTAAGTAAGGTCCACTCCACTATCTAAGTAAGGTACAGCTTGTCTGTGAATAAGCGGTGCTTCACGCACAACTCCCTTTACGGCACTGGACATTTCAACCAAACCAAACCAGTCAGTGTTTTCCTCTAGTTTACGTTTATCTGATGCACTTCTATCAAAACAGTGTAGGTACAGCACTCGCAATATGATGTATGTATATCAGTCAGATTTCGCCCTAAAAATTCTTGTTAGCTCTTAGAGTGTAAATCTATTTATTTTTAGTACTGTGTTTATAAATTATTATAAATAAAAAAACCTCTTTATATTCATATAATAGTTATTATAAATAAAAAAAAAATAGTTGCCGTGTTTCCTTCTCTAATTTTCTGCGCCATGTGCATCTAGGACTATCACGTATCCTGCCATGCTCAGTTAGGGCGTTCAAATGCATTACGTGGTTAGCTATGGACAGGTCACATTTCACCTTTTCGGAAAGTGTATCCAATCCACTGCCTGTTCGTTAGAGATACGGTTTGGCCAGATAATCCTTAGGATGCTGCGTAAGCACATATTAACGAATATTTGCATCTTTTAGTGATAATAGCGGTAATTCTCCAAGTACCACATCCATACAACAATAAGGACTCAACATTGGAACGGAACAATCGTAGCTTCGAGTATAAGCTAATGGCATTACTTCGCCAAATTTTAGTTAGCATCTCAAACGCAGACTTTGCCGGTTCCGCTGGCTATATCCAATTTTGTTCTCACTATCGGTTGAGACAATGCTTCCAAGGTATTGGAAACTCTCTACTCTCTCAACCCTTTGTCCAACAATGCATCTACTAGTATGATAAGTTCGATCCCAGTGTTATAATTTTTGTTTTTGCCGAATTAATTTTCAGCCTAACGACATCTGCTTCTCTCTCAACATTCGCTATTTTGACACATCGCTAATAATGAATAAAAACAATAATGGTGAACGGATACAGTCTTGCCGAACTTCACTCTGAACTCCTCAGGTGGCCTTTCTTTATGCAAAACGTGACATGCAGACACATCGTATGCAGCCTTGATAATTGCTATTAGTTTATCAGGAATACCTCTCCTGCGCAAGGCACCCCAAATAAATTCCCGATTGACACTATCAAACGCTTTTTCAAAATCGATGTATAGCAGGTGATGTAGTGAACGATATTCACGAAGATGATTTGACTCATTAGGATCCGGAACGGAAACCTGCATGTTCGGCATCTTTTGTATGTGTACTCTCTTGATGGTGTACATACGATTTGGTGCATCGTTCCGACGCCACCAGATCTTCAAATTATGGCTTTGTTTTGGACTGACCTTTATCCCTAAAGCGATATATTGCCCTTTTTGACCGGCTACTTGAAGCTGATTTGGATATTTGGATGGCAAGGAGCACTTGCAGCTGTGCGCGAAGCGAATTCAATGACTTTTTTTTATTATATACAAGTATTGGGAATCTCTCAGTCCACATTGTGGCGCATTTTGCGTAAAGATCTTGCCCTACTTACAAGATCAAATTAACTCAACAACTGAAGCCTCTTGATCATTTGAAGCGCCGAAATTTCTCCGACTCTGCAGAAGTTTGAAGAAAATCTTGAATTTCATCGAAAAATCACCTTCAGCGAAAGTTCATTTTTGACTTAATGGCTTTGTCAATAAGCAAAATATGCGTTATTGGACAGCAACAAACCCACATGTGTTTCAAGAAACTCTATTGCATCCACAAAAAGAGACCGTGTGGTATGGATTTCATGCCGGTAGGTGTGATTGGACCGTATTTTTTCGTCGATGAAAATTACCGCCATGTTACTTGGCCAGACTTGGATGAACTTGATATAATTGATATGTGGTGCCAGAATCCATGTAACTAGTCAAACAATTAATCTATTGAAGGGTAAGTTCGGTAATCGTGTAATCTCGCCACCCCACCTTGTCACATTGCTCATGCGATTTAACGCCGTTGGATTTCGTTTTACATACTTCTGTATATGCTAAAGAGAAGAAGAAAAACCCTTTACACACTCATGTATGTATATGCTAAAGAGAAGAGGTCCAGTAACTGCGCTGAAATTTTAAAAACAAATTTGTGTTGAATTGTCCATCCAAATTTCTTATCGTACACAATAGATGCAATCATCTTTAGATAATTCAGAAATTCATACTTTTCAAATTTCAATTGATGTCTGATAGCATTGTAGACCAGCATTCGTCGACAGTTTAACGTAGTGCAACATTTTCAGTCTTTGAATTTTTTTATGTATAAAATTTAACGTGCCGTGTGACACTTACCACCATTTTGTTAGAGAACGAAATTTTTCAAGGACACATTAACTAAGCCGCCCCTAGTCCACATCTGCAAAGAACTTCTAACAGATAAGACCATTTCCAGAAATTATACCTTTTTTCATTTAAGACTTTATTTAAGCCCTACCTTAACGTCATTAACGTGTCATATTTGCGTCATGCTTCCATGTTTACAATTAGCATTTATTTGATTACCTACATACATACGAGTAAATAGACCCCATACACCCTTAAAAAGAAGAACCTCTTTTGTGTAATATTACTCATCCCTACAAAGTACGAGTGACTTTCTCGCTATGAAATCTACTTCTCGGAATTAATTTCACGTTATCAGTTTACACGGTGGATCCTCCCAAGAGAAGAGGTAGCACTTATCACGTACTTCTGGTAGCAACTGACAGTGGCAATTAATATCAAGCAATCATCCCATTAGGGGAACTCTATAAGTGGTTCCAAACACCACAAACAAACGTACAGGGGTCAGCGGTGATATTCTTCAGAATAACCTACTCGTGCGAGCATCATTCCTAGGAAGTTACCTGTTGTGAATGTTGGGACAAATAACGCAGCTCCGGTCCACATTATTAATGATAATCTGTTGCATTACAATCGCTGTGTGTGGTCTGGGGCTTACCTCTCCGGGGAGCTTGAAAAATATTAACAGAGTGTCAATGGTAATGAGTTATACGTGGCAATGTATTACGGGTCCAGCAACAGAAGCTAATCTGATAATGAGCTCTTCAAAGAATAGAGACAGATTTTAATCGTACACAAAACATGACACATCTCCCAGGGAGAAGTAGCCATCTACTAGTTGGCTTTTAATTGATCCATACTAATAGGAGGCGATTCGCAGATAACCATCTCCGCATTGATGAGAAATTCCCGATCTGGGTAATCGGTTGACACCAGCCAACAATGGAAGCGTATCGCTCAGGAAACTCACTCGCTGCTATCCATCGTACCCCAGCGATAGTATGACATCATGTGTTGTCAGCACGAATATTGCCGTCGCCATGGCGTGCGAAACTGCCATCCGTGGCTGAGGAACTACCCATCCAGGAGACTACTGGAATCATAATGTTAAAGAGTATCTCCCCCACACAGAATTTTGCGAATATTTATCCTCAAATGCAACTTTAACGCTACCAACTTAGATTAACAACCGTCGATTACCGATTGCTCGCCGTGTGCCCCTCTGATCTTGTCTGCGCATGGTAATCATGAAACCGAACTGATCTCTTTTGCTGCCGTGAGTCAAATTAGATACAAGGCAACCAGCCACAGAATGCCAGAGCAGGAGATATGCCAGACAAACAAAAAAAAAACGGCAAGCGACATCCTTAGTACGTGCAGTCTGAGTGGATCTGTTTGTATGCACATTTCAGCACCATGCGCGATATCTGCAAGCGCATGTTTTAAATTTCCCTGCAATAATTAAGAATCACCGATGAGATTGTTATTTGGTTGTTTTTTTCTTTTTTTTTTACGTTTAAGCTTACGAAGGAGTATTCAGAATTGCACCTTACGAGTAATTTTCCTGATTTTGAAAATCGGTTTTTGTCGCTTTTTGGTTCGTTATTTGCATTTGCATGCGTGATTCGACACAAACGTATAGTGGGTGCTTCAGTGCATGGCAGACGCTTGTTAAT
The DNA here is from genome assembly GCA_905220385.1 of Xylota sylvarum. NCBI lineage: Eukaryota > Metazoa > Arthropoda > Insecta > Diptera > Syrphidae > Xylota > Xylota sylvarum. Next base: position 43,416,804 of record LR999959.1, read on the forward strand.
TTACTAATTAATTATTTTGTTTTAGATAACGACAAGTGAATAATTGTTCTTGAGCCAGACATTTCGGAGAATGGCGTTCGCGGACCTTGAATATTTTGATGGGTATGTTACTTTTGATCAACATTGACAATGGAAGTGCCATATTGCTGTAAGATCTGACTGATCCATCTCCACTTTCTTGGTCGTATAGCACTAAAGATCCCACATCCTTTTACCAACTTTTTATTTTACTGTACGATGGGTTGGGTTGGGTGGTTGTCTCCGCTCAACAGGGACACGCTTAGACCAAAAGAAGGTCCATTTTGACACCACTATGGACTATGGAGAAAAACCGTAATGGTCCAAAATGGGACAGGAGGTAGGGCCATGCCAAAGAGAACCCATGCCAAAGAAGTATGGTTCGCCCTTTAGGCATTAAACCAGTTTGACCCGGTGACGAAGCTTTTTATTTGGCTTAAGTTCAGTCTCTAGATTGTTAAGATCTTCGAGGAAGTACTCTCCTAGGGTTTTCCTTCTCCGATAAGGTAGGTACACAGAAGATGTGTCAAGGTTTTCTCCTCTTCCTCGTCCCTATAGAAATCGTTGAACAAGCCTTCTGGCATGTCTGTCTACCAGACAATGTCCCTATCTTTATTAGATGTGTCCTATTAACAAAAATAAGTCTACTGGTTTTCCTACAATCCAGCTCTGGGCAGATTTGTTTAGAAGAGAGACTTGTCCTGATATTGTTCCACCCACTGTTGGCTTTGGTATCTAAATGGAAGTTTATCGATTTAATAGGTGCTGACACACCCGCCTATTGTCAGGGAGGATACGGTCTGAACCCTTTTTAGCTAGCTCGTTCGCTTTGCAATTGCCTGAAATATCCCAGATATTTATGCTCCATAGAGCGAATTGAAAGCCAGGCCAGGCTTTTCGGATTATCTGTCCACTTTCCGAGTTTATTTAGAGCATGTAGTCTCCATCAGATCTCTAAATGTAACGAGGCATTTCCCTGATTTCGCTATCGCAATGTCGTCCGCATGGGTTATGATACTGAACCCCTCTTTATCCAAGATTAGAAGTATCTCATGCACTATCACAATCCACAGTAACGGTGATAATACTCTGCACTGGGAGATACCACTGTACACCGAACTTCTGGTTAGAGAGCACCACAGCTCAGCATGTATGTATAAGCCTGCGTTTCGGCATTTGCTCGATCTAATATCAAAGATAGTTGTCAACCTTCAAGAACTGCAGCAGATATAGCTTCTGTTTTGACATTGTTGAAAGCTCCTTCAAGGAAGGACACAATGGTGAAATCTTTGTTCTACGAAGGTTTCTCAATAACCAACGAGTGCAGGACAGTCTCTACCGATTTTCCCTTGCGATACGCGTGTTATAAGTGATATTTTGCTGCCCTATCATAGCTTTACTGCAGCTATTCAACGTCCATATGACTTCTAGACACAGTCTACAGCTGTCGTATTACAGAAGACAATGTACAACGCGGATAAAGTGGTCCTATGTGTATCATTTAAATTTGTTTACACTGACCGTGACTCAGTAGTTAGTAAGCAGGACTACTGAGTTTAAGATTCGATTCCCAAAAAACAGAATTACCCTTTAGCTGTATACAGCAAAACAAAATTTATCATCGCTTATATTGTTTAGTTCATAATTCTCCCTTTAACCCTTTTCTATTGTGCAGTAAGATAAATTCTGATACTAATCCTCCGTGCCAACTCATCCGCCTTTGCATCTACTTCAACCCCCGTGTGTTCTGTCAATTCGTTTTAAATTGTACATTCGTTGAGAGTTTCTATTGTCACCTCATCCTCTTTCAAGTGATCCAAAGCGTGCAAATTTTTCAGTGAAGAAACCTGCTCTAACTCTACCATCCCTCATGAATTTATCCGAGCAAGTAGTTATTTCTCATATCCTCTTGTCTGGAGATGAGATGGAGATGACCGATCTTTATTTATAGTTCTGTGGTTCAAAAATGCGGCTAAAATTCTGCATTGATCCCTTCTCGTCTTTGTGATCACACCAGCATTACACAAATTACTCTCACCACCTTGTGAGCCCCAACATATTGTAGGTACATGACTCTGCATTTCAACTTATTGCGGACCCGTAACCAGTTAGGAAAGGACGATTTCCTTGCAAGCTGGTCTTGCGTATAAGTTTGTGTTTTCTCTTAGATGCCCATATTCACTTGTACCTACCATAAGGCCACTACATTTGCTCTATATATGTATCTCATATACATAGATGACATCCACTAGCCTTGATCTAATAACTATAGTGTCTGACGCCTTGAGGGTTACCAAATTGTCAAACTATGTATAGAGTAACAACTTTTCCATCGGTATTGTGTACGAAAATGGTTTCTGCATCTGTAGTATGGTTGGAATCTTGACTTAAGTGTTTAAGCCAATGCAGTCGTTATTTATTCTAAAGGAGTGATGGACTCCTGAGGTTTTGCAGTAATCCAGTATCTTCTTGCCTTGCCTTCTTGCAAAGTCAGTACAATACAGCTGGTACTTCGACTACTTATTTCGTCAATCTGGTTCTGTAGAAGTAAGATCCCCTGATTGAAATTTCCTTATAATCTCCTTATGTAGTTCCCTACCGAAGTTTGTTCATTTCCTAAGGTACCTTTGCTAGCAGTGTTCAGTTTTGGCTGCCAATGTTCGAATATTGACGCCTTGTCGATCATTCTTTACTTTACAACCTCAATGGCTAACCCGTAAGTATCAGCATAGGGAAGTTAAGACTGCCGAAGCATATGTATTTTATGAAAGGTACCCTTAATGTCCATAATCACTCGCATTTTAATATATACCATACATATAAATTAAGTTAGGTCATACCTCATAAGGAGAATGACAGATTAAAAGCATCAAGACCCTATGTGCATGTAAATTTTCCCATAAGGAACCAATGATTTGTCGAATATGTTATGATACTGAACCCATATCATAAGCTCCGTACATAAGTAGTGATAGCAATCCCCCTTGGGGAGTATTGCTGTATATCGACCTTTGTCAAGACAATGATTTCCGGTTTGACATTGTTGAAAGCAAATTGAAAATTCTCTCAATGATTCTTACCACTGTAGTTTTCAGGAATTGTCAACATCCTCTGGCCCTAGCAATTGATCTTTCGGTTTTCTAAAGAATGTTCTATCACTGGACTTGGTCCAGTTTCTGTCTGTTTTTAATATAGGTACATAACTGGGAATATTTGGAGATTTCGACAAGATTTTTCTAATCCAAGAAGAGTTACTCAAAGATGGCGTAAAGCCCTGTATCATTTCGCTATCTCTATCTTAAATCTCGTAAGATTCCTTTTGAAACCATACTGTTGAGTCGTTTATTAATTTTTTTTTTGAATGCATAGGTTCAAATCGATTCTTTTCAGGGTCCTAAGAACATACGTTGAGGAAGTTTTGGATTCATAATAATATGTGTCAGAAAAGAACAACTTTCTAAATACCATCCAGTTTTTGACGGTTATCTTAGGGGAATTTATGACGGAAGCCCCTTCATGAAGTTCTTGCGTTATGTTCGTAAAGAAAATTAATTCAGAGTGGTTTCTCCTTGTCAATCTTACGCTTTCCAAAAAGTTTGCCCCATCAAGATCTTATTTGTTCTACTTCAAGTCTCTCCCATCTCTCCTCCTGTCTCAGTTCGATTCTATTATGTGAAACAATGCAAACTCTATTTTAAACCCTTTCCACTTTGGAGATACTATTTATCGTCGAACAAAAGTCGCTTCACGATTCGTTTTTGTGTATGTCCTCGTAGGACTTTGATTAGCCCTTTCACAATCGCCTTGTAGCACGGTAATTCCCGTTCCAACCCTTTTAAAGGACGTTTAAAAGTCTTTCTACCTTCGTTCAGCTGAATCTCAATTTCCACATGCCGAAGGGTTTTCGATATAGAGATGTCTGTCTTATTGAAACCCCTACAAAATACGACGATATACACACCGAATGCCTATAAATATTTACGTATACCTCTGTTATCTGACATCATTGACCAATCTAGTATGACACACTCTCTAGCGTCATTCTACTACAATCAGTAAGACCAATCACGTTTTTTCATCTATTTTTGCAAATTTGTCAGCTTTCCTTGTAGGAGCAGATTCGAATGAATCCTATGCAGGATATGCACTCTCCCTTTCATTTCATACCACGTCTTACCATAACAGAAAGCCGAATTGATCCAACCCCAATGATCGTCCATTTAGAAAGAAGCCTCCTTGAATAGAATTTCTCTCTATACCGCCTGCTTGTGATGTTATGTATCCTTGCTCGGAGGCACCCAAAGAACATTTGATAACATATTGTGACATCTTAACCGCGTGCTGGAATACAAATATTTGCACGAGCCTTGACTTTCAACCGTTGATTTTGTCGCCTATGTACATAATATGTCACCTTGCTTATTTAGGATTTTCAATTCTTCAATTGCAAACCGAAAATTCTGGTTCAAAACTAAAAAAAAGTATCGCTCCAAATACTGTGTATCTTGTCCTTCTCGCGATTGGGTTCAATAGGTTACTTAAAATGGTATGTGATGTTCGGCATTTTCAATTATTACAAGGGCCCTTTCTCTGTTGCCCTGCTTAAGATCGACCGGTCGGTGGATGAAAATTTATTTCTGCGCGACTTGTAGCGGCTTATGAGGAATGAAATAAACATGCAAAGACCGAGGTGTATATTGGCAGATGCACAGCACTGAAGAACCATTCCGGAGGCCATTACCTGCATTTGGAATCGACACTCCACTCCAAGTGGAATGCACCTATGGCTTATGACGAGAAGGAACAACAAATGTTTCCGCCGCTGAAGCAGAAGAATGTTTTGGATCTCTATTATGTCGGATGCTTGAGTTGCACCCATATGAAACGAAACGGTGGTGTTCGCTGTGACGAAGGTCCACCTTACAAGCAAATGCACTCAAGAGGAACCACTACGGGCACCGGCCAGTCAGTGTTTTGGTTCACTACGGCTTTTAATTTATTTGTGTTCCCAAACTTGTTTCACTCTCTTTTCTCGCTCTCACTCTGTCGAATTTATTTTTAGCCCCTAATTTGAATTCAAAGTACATATGAAAGGCTTTGCAAAATTTCAAAAATTCATTTCCTTTTTTTTTTTTGTTTTTTAGTTTGCTCCCATCTCCCATAAATATTGTTGGATCGAAGCAGCTGTAGTTGGGGTATTCTCTAGTTTGCACACTAACTGGATTCTATTTCCGAGTGCCATGGAGTAGTGCTTCGTAAAATTAACTATAAGCAGGCTTTGCGGAAGTTTTGATGTAAATTCCTGTTTCGAAGGATGAATATTCTAATTCTCATCTCTTGTTAGAGATGGGGTTTCTAATTAAAAATTCTGTAGTGTACACCTGTTGTTGAAAGTTTCTAATCAATTGCTGGCGCACATTTGCATACTATCTCTTTGGAGTTTTAGCGTAACATTGTCACGAAAGAACGAACGAAATACATATGTACGTATGTACGTTAAAGTTTTAGGTGAAGGGTGCGCTTACTCTTTGTTTAATTTCGAAACAATCGAACTTTTTTGGGTTCGGATTGAATTTTATTTACAAATGCTGTGCTTTTTTGGAAGATGAATCTTATAAATGATATAATTAGAGATGAATTAAGGTCATGAGCTGATGATGAGAGTTTAGAACGAATAAGGGTTGATTTTAGTTCAATCCTCTTCAAAAATGGGAGTACATGAAATGGAATTTGTTTGTGTTTGTTAGATGGAAAATCTATTTCTTTTTTTTGTGCTGGTAACCTTAATAACAAAAATGCATTGACAAGTGAATTGAATTGAAATCGTCTGACACTTGATACAGTTCCTTTACTCCAGAGGGCGACATAATCTAAAATAAGACATTAGGGAGCGAGTTTTCCCCAGTCTCATTGACTAAGTTAGTCTCTCTAGACAGAAAATTCATAAACTAGTAGAGCTAGAGTACTGGCTTTAAATCTCAACTATTTTCGTTTTGCTTACAGTTATGTAGGTACTATATGTACTTCAGTACAATTATGTACCTGCAAACACAGCATATCCATTTTTTATTTTTATCTACATGCACCTATAGCCCAAGTATTAGTTTTGTAAAAAATTTCGAAGTCGAAATCTTAATCAAGTTTGACAGTACTATGATACAGAAGCTCACTTTCCGAATTGATTAATCCACTGCTTAATGTTCGGATTATAAGTTCCAAGCTGGGTGACACGTCTACTAACAGATATGTCCGTAGAGGCACTCCGCGTGTTCTATTCTCTCTTCTTTGAAATTTGGTGGTCAACAACTATTGATAATCTTGGAAGGCGAGGGGTGCATGGCAATCGCCTATGCAGATGATCTTACTTTAGTTGTCTCGAGAAAGCTCTTAAGTTAAGACTCTAAAAGAGCTTTTACAAACGTTTTAAACAAGCTAGCTAGTTGTGCGGTTCGGAACTAGTACGGAACTAGTACTCTGAGTCTGGACGTTGGTTGGAATAGATTTCTTTTAATTATTTAGTAGCTCTAGACTGCCGATCATTTCTCACGGGGATAGCTGAGCAGTTCAATATTCACCCGCGTTGGGTGCCTAGGCATAGGGACATCCCAGGGCTTTGTAAGGCCGATGAACTCGCCAGAATAGAAACTACACTCATCCTCCCAGACAAAGCCACCTTAGGTATACTAATCGCTGTTTGCAAACTAAAATTCAAGCTGGATGCTGTCGAGAGTACAAATGTTAGGTGGACAAGTGAACCCAAGCTGGATTCAAAACGCTCTAATCATTTCTCTCAATAGATTGCATATAGGCACTTCAATAGGTTTTATCACTGGAATCTGTCAAACCAGCAAGCATGCTACAAGACTGGACCTTTTTGCAAACGATTTTTGTAGAAGCTGCATGAATGAAGAAAAGGAGGACACTATTCCTCACCTTCTTTGTTTCTGCCCAGTTCTCTCCCGTAGAAGGAAGTCTTAATTCGGAGCCTTCTATTCACAATGGTTTAACGAGGTAGAGAGAAACCTTCTGCTTCGATCCACGTGGTATCACAATAATGGTCTAAGTGTGGTGATGTTTCTAAGCCTACAGCCACCTTAACCAACCAACCAACCATGATGTAGAAGTTCAAAAATAAGATTCCGCAAATTTACTTGTCAAGCTGCTTGTCATACCGATTTGATGAAAAATAAAGGGTGGGCCATCTGTTGGTGTATTTTTGAATCACATGGTACTCTGACACTGACAACTCTTATACGCTCAAAAAATTGGCAGGAACTCAGTATTGCATTTTCACGGTACGAAATGGATCGATTTACTCTTGACCAACTATGGGAAATATTACAAAGCTACTTCCAAAGTGGATGCTGTGTTGCTGAAACGGTGCGAATTTTGAAAAGAAATTTCGGTCGAAATAAGGCACCAACTGCAGCTGGTGTACGCAAGTTTGTGATAAAAGTTCGTGAGACTGGTTTGCTGATTGATAACCGAGCATATTACCTTATTTGTGCCCCAACGAAGAATATGACAACTGTTGCCAAAAGTGTGCACCTATGTACATATGTAAACCCGACAACCTCAACGCGTCAAAGATTTCAGATTTTTATGGCCAGAAATTAAGGATTTGGACTTGAGCCAGCTATGGTTACACCAAGGTGGGACTACGTGGTACACAAGCCATCCAACAATCGAGGCACTCAAGAACAATATTGGTCAAGCTATTCGTGAAATAAGGGCCGAAACCATCGAAAATGTATCGGAAAATTAGGTTAACAGGATGACCTAATGCAAGGCAATCATATTCCATAATTAATCGGAAGGTTTACTCTTTTTAATAAAGAAACAATCGCTGAAAATTATTAAACAGTGTTTTTTTTATAGCCTTTTTAAAAGGCCAGCTAACAGATGGTAGGTATAACGATAATATACATAACGATACATACATATATTATTGGTACAAAGTTAAAACGTACCAAATTGTGAAGCACTGACACCCACTTTTCAAAAGTTTGCTTTTGTCAACATTTTTACTACAAATCGAAATAATTTTTTTACACAGAAATTAAACATTATGAGCATTATGTGCCACGCCCACTTTTTGAGGATGTTTTAAAAAAAAGTGTTTTTTATTTCTAAGACCTTGTAGATCAGTATCATTTTTAAAATTCCCTCAAAAGTGCAGAATACCAAGCCCACATCATTAGGAAAAACAAGACTTGAAATTCAATCATGAAAAGTTTGTAAACTTATGACATAAAGGTGCAAGTACTTACGACTCAGTCGTGCACTTTTTTTTTTAAACTGGTTAGGCCATGTAAAGTTACGTTAAGAAAAGTAGATGTTCTTGGAGGTAGTAGGACGTACTCATCCCGCCCTTGAGTCCATTGTGATTCCACATGAAGTTAGAAAACCTTAATACTGTGTGTTGCAGTCGCAATATGGAAGTTAAAATTAAATCGCCGACCGTTAAAATAAAGATTGACTTCTTTTCATCCAAAATAGTAGCTGATTTAAAGAATGTAATACTTATTTTATTTTAGCCGAACTCGAAATCGGATGGCTATAGTTCTAAAAGTATTTTCAACTATTATTCATCCTCCATATACATATGTACATATGTAGGTCCTACGAAAGTGACTTACTTATTATCGTACGTTATGTAGAGTCTTTCTAGAGAGAGACTTTCTTTGAATTTCCTTTTCTATCATAATCTGTTTTGACACAAAGAATAGTGACTACTAACGCGATAAGTGTCAAAAGTGCAGAACTGCCGAATCTAGCCAAAGCAATAAAAATGTCATTCAACAGCTGATAGTAATTGTCACCAACCTGCGCTATTGTCAAAGGGTTGACACAAGCACAAGTGAATCTGTAACCAGCTATAAATTTGAGAAAACAAAATTAAATAACTTACTGCCACAGTTGTTGAGCATATTGCATTTGAAAATCGCAGTATCCACACACGGAACAACTTAATTCGCCATTAGCACCATCGTTCGCAACATACACACACCTCACTTCGGCATCGAGTTGTGTACGCGAATTACATCAAAGTCATTAACCATTAAAATTATGAATTTTTGTTGAATGCCACAAATTGATGCCACTGCACGCAAACTCGAGTCTAGGGGGACGACAACAACAACCAAAGAAGTACATACGAGTACGTATCTGTAAGAAGTACGGTAGCAGCATACAACTGCTGAATATGATTAACCCTTTGCGCGATGATGCAACCCTATGCATGCGGTACTCAGTACTCGGTACTCGGTACCCTCTTCCCAAAGACCGATAGACAACGCTCTCCGGTTGCGTTATTTTTTTTTGTTTCTTTGGCTGCCTTCACCTTTTAACAAAATACCTCCTGTAGCCAGAGGGGTGAATGAATGCACATTTTATGAGAAAATAATTTAAATTTCTATAAAATAATTAAAACATGTCGGACATTGTGTTTTTCGCATACAACATAGCAAAAGCGATTTTGTTCTTTATCACGGATCGGTTGGGGCAGAGCGCGGGGCTTGACATCCGAAAGAGAGCTGCTTTTGCTTTGTTGGGTTGGTTTTTCTTGTCTTGTTGTATTATGGTCTTGTTTTTAATGTTTGCTTGCATATAATGAATTCCATTAAAACCTGTTTACGTTTGCAGGCCTAGGCTCATAATGGGATTACAGCCAATGTGACAGTAGGCGTGTGAGTATGAGTACGGACACCGTGAAGGACAAATGTCTTAACATGTCTAAGCATGTGTAAAGAAAAAATTAAACAGGCAGCAATGGGGGGGTAATTAAAACTCTGGAGCGGCAAATAGCTATATTTTCTAAAATCCTACTCTCTGTTGGATATCTGTTCAGATTGATGTAGTAATTAATTGTTTTGTGTCGCTCTGTGTTGTTTGCACGAATAATTTAGTACTTCTTACAGTGTCATTGCTAATTGAGAAGTGGATGTTTTTTTTTGTTTTGTTGCAGGTAACTGATGACAGAGAGGGTTAGTTTAAGTTTGATTAAGGGTAGCGATTTAGAGCAATTAAGCTTAATCAGTAGGTTAGATTTTCGGTGTAGATACTTAGATTCATATGCACCTCATGAGCGGATCTATCTCACTGCACCCGTTTTATTAGAACCATCCACCAATCCAAACCAATTGGCTTAAGGAAATGCTTCTAAGGCGTATAACTTATTATTTCTAAGGAAACTGAAAGATTATTTGAGCACTTTCACTTCCACTTTCACTACTGAAAGTGGAAAACCTGAGGTCAGACTTAAACCTTGGATGACCCAACATCTCCTCAAAAAAATTAAACTGAAACATGTTCGGCGTAAAAAAAGTCACAAGAATCCAAGCATTTAAAAAATCGTTTTAACCAAAAGAGCAAACAATTTAATAAGGAAATTCGACTCTCCCGAGATAGTTTCTATCAGAGAAAAATTAGAATTTCACAGGGGAATGTTCAAACAAAATGGGAAACTACATTATAAATCGATAAGTCAATACTCATGGCGAATGTATCATTTTGGAAAATGAAAGTGTTAGTAAAGGCTTTTTCAAGAAAGACCTTACAATTTTGTATTCCACAAAACAGAATAATTGAGATATCGGACTGAAATTTATTTCAGGTATAATACACGTATAAAATGTTGGAGTCAATTTTCCGCCACTTTTCGACACATATCAGCCGGAACGTTGGCAGTTTCGCGTTCGATATTGTTTCTGACCGTCTCTAACGTTGTTAGCTTGTTGGCATAAACCAGCGACTCAACGTAACCCCATAAAAAGAAATTTAACTGCCTTAAATTGCATGAGCGAGGTAGCCATTCGACCGGACCATTTCTCGAGATTACACGATTATCGAACTTCCCCTTCAACAGTTCAATTTGACCAGCTGCGGCATGTGACACCATCTTGTTGGAACCACATATCACTGATGTCAAGTCCAATCAATTCTGGTCAAAAATAGTTTTTCAACATGGAACGATAGCGAATCGATATCTATTCCCCTGTACAAAGTGTTAAGCAGTGTCCTAGCCTCAGGAAGGGGCCTGCGACAAGCTTAGATGTGACTCTGTCCTGACCCACTTTTTCGTTACCTGTGAAACCACGTGACTACCCAACGGAGGGTAATCTTATTGGCCTGAGATATCGTCCAGTCTTTAGATGCACATTTTAATGAGTTTGGACATAACCAATGCTGACTGTAATACTTTAATGGCTGCTTGACTGTCAACATACATAGATACTGATTATCTTACCGGAAATATTTCCCTCGATAATTATGTCCGCAGTTTGTTATTGTAGTGATTTCGGTTTGAAAAACGCTGTGTGAAGGACCGATTTGTATTTCGAAACTCGCAGTAGACCCCAGCACCTACATTAATTGTGGATCCTTCGGTGTAGATAGCTAGCTCATATTCGGTACAGACTATTCCATCATACAAATGACCTACTTACTTAATGGTCTCTCAACCCATGTGAGATACAGGAGTCTTCTATACTCGTCAATCCCATGCACGCTGATTGTATTTTTTGTAAACCTAAGCATCTAACATCCGCGTCTTTATACCAGAAGTTCGAAAATCCGCTTGGCTGAAGCATAGCAATGTGGTCGACATGTTTTGGTTTTTCGAAATTTCATCCAAATAGTACTCCACATTCTGTTAATGTTTATATCTTCTCCTCTTTTCAACTTCTCGTACACTGGACTAAATATTCCTGGCACTCAATACCAGGGGTATTCTTATATACATCTTCGTCAACACATCATCCAGAAACTTAGCAGAGTCTTACGTTGTGCTGCGCGCCAAGAACCCCCAGCTATTCGCGACAACAACTTATAAGCTTCGATTCTATTTCAATGATAGAAGTCGCTTTTATTGCCGGATGGCAAGGTAAATAAGTGGTGGTGCCATCATTACAACCTGTTTAGCAAGACTTCAGTTTGGAAAACGCTGCTTTAGTCAGGAAATCTGATTGAACTGGATAGTCCGAGAACTTCGGAGTAGAATCCCGCGCGAACACTAATGTCCTAATGTCACTAATGGCTTCAAATCCGATCCGTTCTCTGGTAGCTGATTCTCATTCCTGGGAAAGGAGTGAATGAATTGTCTATCAAAGTCTAGACGGGTAGTCTGTACATATTTATATTATTACCCGTAAAGTTTTGAAGGATCTACGCATACCTCAAGTACTTAGTTTTAGTCTCGTTTACTTCAAGAACAACTTGTTTTGCCTGGTCGTCAATAGTCGTTAAAACCTGCACAACTGCACATTAGAAGCATCAGATGAAGTCTTTATTGTTCGCTTATCCCATTAGCTAGATGAACTCTTAATACCTGACATCCGCTCTATCCGCTCCAGCACGAGTTTAAGGATACATCTCCTTGCCGAAGTTCGGTAAGTTGGGGCAGATATTTTCTATCTACATAATGCATCGCTTACTCTACAACGTCAGAACCCGAAAGGATGAATACTATTATATGCGACTCTAAAGCTCGTTGATCTTTATCAGGATTTATCTTAGTATGCCTTCATCCTCCCTAAATGACCTATTAATCTCGGTCTCGTTGCTGACTTATTGGTATTTCATTAAAGTTGCTATTATATGTATTAGTAAATTCATCTGCGAGGCTAATAATCTGCGCCAGCACCGAAATTGCCAATCTCAACATAACGTTCCAAGTCCGAACCCTCTCCAACCTCGCATATGTATAGTCTTGTATTGCAAATATTTTGAACCCTATTTATAACATTCTCTTTTCAGCCCTCAATATTTTCAAATGTTTTCCAGCATACATGTATCAGTATCTGAAAATTGTATTTTGTGCAAATGGTATCTAAGTGGGCAGTATCACGTTAGGTAGGCAGATACGGCTCTGAAGTCGTGTATGTTGAAATCGAGAAAAGTTTTAGAATGACCGAGTAGTCAGTTTCCGAATATGAAAATTTTTGTATGGATTTACAGAAATTTTGCATATACCCAACCTCGCACTTACTCCAAATCCAACAGTGACTCCAAGCAGGAGGGTTGCAGGGGGTAACATGACCCCCCCCCCCCCCCCCACTGTTTATGCACAAATCGTATTGTGGACTTATGACCTGCGGACTTATGACCCTGCGACGAAAAGGATTAGATGCTTTGTTACTTTGTTATATTCCGTCCCCTACCCAATTTTTCGGATTTTCAGGATTTTGGATTTTCTGGATTTTAGTTTTGGGATTGTGACCCCAACCCTATCCTGAAGTGTGCAATCTAAGGAGACTTTGGGCCAACAAGTAGGCAACAAGCGCCAGACAGTCAGCCTATTTGCAACCTTCGAATCATTCCCGACCTGGAGTACAGGCGATAACCTTATTAATAGATGAAAAATGTTCGAGAATATACAAACAATTCCAGACAAGGACAGACTCACCTCTTTTCAGCTATTAGGTTTGTACCCTAGTGTGAGGCTGGATCTAAAAATACGTATGAGGGAGGGTATCACTAACTCTTGTTTATTTTAAAGGAAGCAAAGAAAGATGTCATTCACTGTAATGGGCTGAAGGTAGACAGAGCACACTTTCTAAGATTCAATCTTCAATGGTTCCAAGGAGATAGAACTATCGCAGATACACCCCGCTGAGGGTCCTCCACTCTTGTTTAGATTTGCTAAGCTCCTACTTGAATTGTGTTAGAGCTTCTTTGTATTGGCAACATTCACTATTATATTTGGCTCTATTGAATAATCTTCTGGTTTCGCGTCTGAGCTGCTCGATAATTTTATTCCACCAGGGGACATCTCAGCTGGTTGGTTTTCAACTACTAGGCACAGTTGCCTTCATAGGCCTGCTTTGAATTTCACTTCTGGAATAGTTGTTACGGGGTTCAAGAAGCTATTAAGATCTGCCTCAAGGAGAAACCAAATAATTTCTTAGTTTGTGTATCTGTGGTTTCTAAAGTATGAACAGTCTTAAGGATAAGCTTTCAAATCGAATCTTATATATGTATCTTAAGTCGAAACTTACTGTAATAAGATGTAAAGCTACCTCAAGACAGCACTCACGCAGACCCGAGCTTGTTATGCTAATTTTTTTTGCGACGCTTGTTTAAGGAGCTGAAACCCGTAACGAAACTTACCAAATACTAAGTCCTAGCTTAGCCTCTTCCAGGGCACTATTTTCAAGATTCCGGCGAGTAATGTGTATACCACTCGCTACATGTACGTATTTATTAAAGTTGGACGGTACCAAAACCAAGCACGGATGGAAAAACTACTCGACGTGCCATATCTCATGACAGATATGATCCAGGCTATCTATGCATTATAAACGTGGGGTTAAGTTAGTCATGCTAAAGCAACTGTCTGACAGACTACCATGCAAAGAGGATAGGGAGATCATCCTTCAACTCTTGCGTAGACCTTGCCAGCTCTGTGCCACAGAAAATTGCTCCATCTTCGACAATCTCAGTCGAAGTCTGTGCCAATGTAAACAATGCTGCAGATGCAGCCGCTTAGCTTCGCTTTGAATCTATCGAGCAGTACTTTATAGAAGGTTGTAGATCAAAAAAGGTTGTCTGACCTTTTTCTGTCCAGAAAACCACGAGGCAGTATCATATCGGTTCAGCTTAATGATAGTCTCATTCACTATTCTTTAGGCAATTATTACAGCAACGCAGACTTTTAAAGAAGCTTCCCTATCGGAGCAGACGTATAAGGTTTTTCGATGCAATTGCGATAGCTACCGGAGAGACAGTAGCCTCCCAAAGGCTACATATTGTTTAATTTAGGCACAAGACTTCCATGGCGGCAGTGGAAGTTCATCTGAGAGGTCAATAAATTCCTAGAGTTGTGCAAGAAATTGCTGGATGACGGCGCGTTGAGTTGGAGGTATGACTTATACAACTTTGATGTGTCTGCCTGTAGTGTCATCATATCAATTGGGAAAATCCACTTCCAGATGCTTTTACTAGTTGTTTGCCATCCGCTTACAATCCACTAGAAGTGTAAACACCGTACCACTGTGTACATAATACACAAGGAGAGTTTCAAACGGCGCTTAAAAAACGCTAAAGCAGATACACATATGAATATCTAGAACAAAATGCCGCATAATATTAAAATGTCGTCAGATATTTCTAATAAAATGCAAATGGCTCTGACGTCGTTAAATATAACTGAACTTAATAAATATAACATCCATTAGAATAAATGCCTTTGGCTGGACATACTTTCTACGTTTCCGATCTAAGTATCTGTAGTAGCCATCGCCTTGGTTATACACCAGTAAAGGGTGGCAATGCATGCAACATGCCAGGATATTAAAACGTCTTGTCCACTTGTTTGCCAATAAAAAAGGACTCCACACTTAACGATTGAAATGTGTGATAACTGCCAACAGGGAACGACCATAAACGTGACAACAATTTTAATTCCCACATAGGCTATAGGCGTACATGCTTTCTATTGTGAAACAAATAACAGCAAGTGAGTAATTTTCTTAAATTAATTTAATTTCCCCTTTCTGTTTAAAGGATACAAAGAGAACAAATTAAATCCCGTCATCGAGTTTCCCACACGAAGAGCAAATAATCTCGCACACGCCCCTTCCAATTAGGGAATTTCTCACTATCCCCCCTGATGAATATAATAAATTTTCCCAATTCCTAGTTGCTGCGATGATGAGATGGGCTGGTTTCGTATACTCAGCTATGCTCTACTACCAGAAGTGGGACGAGCTGGAGCTCTCCAGTCGATGGTGCGGAGGTTGAGTGCATTCGAAGCAGTTGAAATCGTATAAATTACTTAGTTGTCATGTACCGAAAATCCTTGTGTCAGCTGAAATGCCTAAGAATGGCAGAGACACATTGTCTCTATCCTTAACAAGGCAACAGCTCTCCAATATCAGTACGCAGTCTGCAAAAGACGAAGAAGAAGAAAATGTGAGAGGCAGAGCAGTGCGCCGTAAGAGCCGAAACCAATCCGGACCAACAGGAGCATCAGAAGCAGCAGCAGCAGGGCACATAGATACATTTAACTAACAACAATTAATACCAAAAGATACGTACACAATGATAACATGTCAAATGGATATAAGCGATGAGCAGCCCCACTGTCTTCCTCAGCATAGAGCAACAATTCACAGCCAAGGAGCATGAAACCGACACTACCACTACTACTGGCACTGGCAATGCCACTACCCCCATGCAGTCGATGACGACAACGACAACGGCGACAGTCATGTGAGAATTTCTTATTTGCAATCAAGGATGTATCCTTAAGTGAGTAATTTATATTGGGGAAGCGAAAGACAATCTATCCAACCAGAATAAGAAGGCTCCCGAGTAAACTGGCAGGAACAAGAATTTGCGAACATCACTGCAAATTGTGTCTCAATCTGCAGTCCTTTTTCGTTCGGCTCTCCTACCACACAATGTGATGTCTTCGTCGTTGTCATTGTTGGTGGTGCAATGGGAATGGAATTGCACAAGCGATCTACTATTTCCTTTCCAAAGGAAGTGTTTCATCCAAATGTGTTGCGTATGCAGCAGGAACGAATCAAAAGGATAAGTTAATTAAAAACGGAACAACTAATTAGAAATTGCGCCACTTTGATCGGCGGTGTTTGTTGGTTTAAATAACAAGGAAACCAACAAATCTTAATAAAATGACTCTTGCGGACTCGTTGTTATGTGTCCTTAAGCTATGCGGGTGGAGGGTCGAATTCACTGTCAATGAGAAAAAGTGAAGCAATTAGTAAAACAACCTAAAGGCTCTCGTGGATAATTAAATGAAACGAGAGTCCTTGCAAGTTTCAAAAAGGGGCGTAGACACTAACTTTAGCTGCCTTTAGGTTGGTCACCTTACGATTTATAAAATGATTAAGTGAAATGAAAAAAAATATCCTTAGCACGGTACCAGGAATTTCCTGAACAAAAAAAATTTATGTTCGCATATTTGTCAAGTCCCACCTTGACTAAAGGAAAGGAATCAACCCAATATGTATGGCAAACCCGAAAATGTACTCCGGAAATTATTCACCTTTTTCTGGAGTTTTGACAGGTGTGGTGCAGGTTCGAAAAAGATGAGACAGTGAATCCAGATGCATATACATATGCATAGATATTCTAGAAGAGACCATTGGCATATATCTATTAATACAATTCCACGCTACGTCCTTAGTCTGTGCGCTCTATACTACGGCAATAGCATAGCCTGTCAGGATGACAGCATACATAAACTGACTACAAACTGTTTCCATGCTTGATACCCGAGGATAAACGACATGCTCATCCAACAACTGACTGTTACCGTAAATGTAGATATCCTTCCTGGATACCCTTTGCTCCGATATCTGGGAGCCGAATAAATTCAGAGATCTTTAACTTCTTTGAGTAGAAGTTGAATTACTCATTTCATTTTCTATTCATCTTCAACCATTTTGGCAGCTTCCGTTTGAATACTAGTGACAGCCCGTTGAGTTCTCCCAATAATGACTTTTGAAAGATTGTGCCTCCAGTTTTGAATTGTGAGTTTCGTACAATCCTTTCAAGTAAGATGTTGAAGAAGTCACATCACAGCGCATCACCTTGGCTATATCCTTTTTTGACATCAAAGGTCTCGGTGAGGTTGTTACCGATCTTGATGGAATAGCGAGAATTCTCCATCGTCATTCTGCACAATCTGACGAGTTTTTCAGGAATGCCAAAACTAGACATGGCTCTGTATAGCTCGTCTCTATAGATGCTGTCACCTTAAAACCAATGAAGCGATGGTATCGATTTGAACTTCTTGATTTTTCTCCAGGATCTGTCGAAGTGTGAAAATTTGATCGATTATGGACTTTTCTGGGCTGAAACCACAATGATAGGGGTCGATCAGTGTGTTGGCGAAGTGTTTCAGACGTTCACAGAATATGGTAGATAGGATCTTGTACACTCTGTTAAGGAGGCTAATACTTCTGTAATTGGCGCAATTCAGGGGATCTCTTTTCTTGTGGATTGGGCAAACGATGCTGTACTCTCAGCATCGCCTCCTTTCCAGTGAGAGGCTATCGTGGGAATGTCTGTGCTCTCATATATTCGCATCATTAGCCTTTGGCCACTTCCAAGAGTATGTCTTTCTGCACTTTATCTTCACAATGGGAGCAGAATGGGTCATCCTAGATTTTGTATTTTTGAAAGTATTCTCGGAAGCTTCCGTATCCCGTTAGAAATGTTGTAAGGTAGGATTATACTTTACTACATTTTCGCCTGGCCCACTCTTCTATTTTCGGCAGTAGTTTATATGTCCGCCGACCTTTATCCGAGGTGTTCCATCGCCGTTGCCATTCTATTTTGGCAGTTAATCTGATGGCCGTTCTCGCCATTATATATTAATGGTACTACTTTGATTTCCAGTTCAATAGGCATTCTCGCCGCTATTACACTTATCATCATCCTTAGCATCACCCGATACCGTTCTTTACGTGCAGCATACTCTGAGGGATGTTCTTCTGTGCACCGAGTGTGTTCTTCTCATGTACGAACTTCATGTACACTGTTGCCGGTGCCCATATAGCGGCTGCGCACATGAGTATTGATTTGCTCACTATCGCAAGCAGGTTTCTTTTGGGCTGCCTAGGCCCTCCGATATTTGGTATTAACCTTGATATTGCGACAAAAGTCGCAACAAGCTTTCGCGCTTGTTTTTTTGAATAGGTGCTCTCTAAAGCTGGGCCTATGGTCAAGCAGTATTCCTAAGTACTTTTTATAAGGCTTTGACTCGACAGCTTGTTCTCTTACATATATGGTCAGCCACTTCACTTCCTTGTGACTGCTAATGAGGACAGCCTCCGCTTTATGATCCGCTTGTTCCAGGCCTCATGAACGAAGCCATACCTTGACATCTTTGATGGGACTGTTGCAGTATTGCGTCACCTCCCTTAGAGTTTTAGTCACTACCATCACCGCGATGTCATCGGCGTATTCAATTATGTCTACTCCTTTTGGTCTACACACTTCATCTTACATAACGTTCCCCAAGGCTGGGCCCAAAACTGATCCCCGTGGGACTCAATTCTTTTCGGCTCTTCTTCCGTATTGTAGAAAAGAGTTCTTTCTTCGAAATAGTTTGTAGTTATTCGAAACAGGTAGTTTGGTACTCGCATATTCCTCAACGCTTTTAAAATAGTACCCCAGCTGGCCTAGTTGAAGGCATTTTTGACGACAAGGGTGACTACAGCGCAGTATTGTTTTTGTCTCCTTTCCATCTAATTCCAGATATGACTTCGCGTGCAATATCACAAATTGTGAGTGCTTCGTTTTTTCCTAAATTGTCGTTTGGAAAACCCGTTGTCTCCTCCGGTGTACTGGTACTGTACTGGATTCTGTCGTGAATAATTATTTCTAGCACTTCTCCTGCTGTGCCTAGCATGCACAAGGGTCTGTATGACGACTGTTGCTCAGGTGGCTTGACGTCTTTTAGTATTAGTACCATCCTCTGACATTTTCATTGCAGAGGGAACTTTCCTTCTCCCATGCACCTTGTATACAGGCTCACAAACGCATCTGGTTAATCTTTAATGGCTTCCGTATCTTCTGTTATTACTTGGGAGAGTTGGACATTAGTATTCCTTGGGAATAGATCCCTGACATGCTCGGGCTGCTGCCGTGCCACTTTTCAATTTGTCTATAATTATCTTGTATGCACTTCCATACAGGTTGTGTTGGAGATTTTCCGTCAAAGATTGAAGAGATTCTAGTTTACTCTTCTTAATGAGAAGATCCTTTCTTTTTCTCAAGGATTCTTCCCGTATCTCTTGGAGTCATCTTTTTGTCTCTACCTTGTTCGCTGCTGGCGCCTTCATAGCTTGAGGCAATCTGCTCTCAGATTAGCGATGCAATCCTTCCACCAGTACAACGGCCTCCTATTTTTATTGCCTTTACATGACATGCATGCGTCGCGCCGTCGCATCATTGGATGAGGAAAATTGTCACCTGTTTGACCTATTCTTCAGTTGTGCCCCTGAGTATTTCCATATTGGTCAGCCAATAATCGAGAATCTCTTTCTCTAGGGTCTTAGTTTTCCAGCTCGACTTTTGTGCCTTTTCAGTGGTACTGGCGCTATTGTCTGGAATATGGACCTCCGATGTGTACAAATCAGAGATTTGCCATTTTATTTTCCACTCTATGCTTCTACTGCCGAAAGTTAAGTCTATAGTGGAGCTTGATCAGCCGTTACTAAATATGTCTTTCTTTGATTGGTTTAGTAGCACCAGGTCAAGCCTAGCTTGTGGTTGGTTCTCAGACTATCCCATTCACCTGCCCATGCGTTAAAATCTCTGGCTACAATTGCTTGAGATTTGCGTCGTACACGATTGGATACCATGATTGGTCAAGCCTGATTATATTTTGCAAATTATACCGAAACTTCCAGATTTTGCTAGACTACAAGTTCTATCTCTTTACAAATTGTCAAGGCTGTTTGTTAACAAAAGGTGATGAAGATTTTTATATCGCACCTTCCTACCTAAATATCTTACTCTATCTCAATTCGATTTGAATATCCTTTCGACAGGAGCATCAATACATACTAAATCATCAAAAAAATAAATAAGGCTTGAAAGGAGTTCGCATAAAACCTTCTTTTTTGTTTGCAAAGCCCTCTCCATATTTATTATGCAAAGCCATCTCTATTAATGAAATTCACTGTACGGCAGCTTGTTGATTGACCATAGAGACTTAACAGAATGTCAATGGCACACACTTTTGCTCTTTCAATGGCTCAGACTTAATTACCTCAAGACTGGTGGCAAGAAATGCCCACTAAAACATAAATCAAAGTTTCACTCACAGAGATATCTCCCCAGCAGGGTGGTTTCCTGCGGGTGGTTTCGCATGACATCGATCACGAATTGAATTTCAAATCGCAAATCCTAACAACAACAACACAAAGGAAGAAGTCTCTAAATAAGTCCAACTTAATTGCTTAACTAATTGAGAGATTTTCAACTTTTTACTGAATCTTAATGGCCGTTGCTGCCACCTCCCAACGAGCAATACGAGAAAATGAGTCGAGGCCTTTTCGTGCAAAATCAGCACACAGATGATTTAACATAAAATGCACGAGATGAGGAGAAGAAACACTCCGCGTCAGTGTACCAGCAGAAGCCCCGTCCGCGCACAGATCGGGATAGTACGAAAAACTTTGGAATTAATTAGGGAGGCAAACCTCACAAGAAGTCCCCGATTGTTTGTCATTATAAGGCGAGGACACACACACAGCATCTCAGGTCGATAAAAGTTGAGTACCTGAGAAGGGAATACAAAAAAAAAAAAAACAAAAACAAACCACCACGGCAGCCAAAAAGAAGGATTTCGTTAAATGAGTTGGTAATTCATTGACCAGAGAAAACCGCAACGATCATCATCGTGGACAGTGAAAATAGGCCAAGAAGCATACAAAACAAAAAAGACAAAACCAGGAGCTCGAAGACTGTGCCTGTTGCACTCTATCTTTGCCAGAATTATATAACGCCGTCCCCAATTTAAAAAGGCCCGAGTGCTATCTGTAACCTGGATCCTGGCAATTAATTAATTAAGAAGATCGTTTAGTCAGTTGTAGTTGCTGCTGCTTCTTGGCCTAATGATGAGCCCATTCGAGCCATTGTCCATTCATCTTCGCAAAGCGACGTGGTAGGGGTATAAGAAGGCGGTATCTGGCTGGCATGTGCGATAGTGCGCTCCAACCATCGTCCATACACAAAGGAACTGGGAAGCGAATCTTTAGGTAGCATTTAAGTGACACGCAACAACATCGGATTCCTCAGCTTTCAAGGTTGGTCGCTGAGTTATTCTGATTAGTTGATTGTGAAAGATTGTCTCTTCTCGGTGATGGTATGGTTTTGGAGTAATTTGCGAAGTCTGCTGGCAGTGCTGGCAGTCTACCCATGGGCGCTATACCCATGGGAATTAGTCTTGATTAATTTATTTATGGATGTGTATTTGGCATTCCATGGATTACTCGTGGAAATTGCTTCATTGGGCAGTGCTATTTGCAAGAAGCATTCTTTCCTTTATAAAGCATCAATTGAAGTGCTGACAGATCTGGAGAAGAAGCCAAATTTCACTGCAATTTGGATGCCGTAAAACATGCAGAAAATGACTGTTTAACTTTGTAACGATCGGGATCGAATTAGTTCGGCTAATTCTCAAGTGCTTTCTGCAGCCAGAGTGGTTGCAACTTCCACCTCAAAGGTTCGTTTCAATTTAAAATTCATTAAATCGAACACTCTGTCGATGGGGGGGCTCAAGAAATATAATATCGCGGCTATTACATTCCATATATGTAATTTGTCTGATGTTCCATTTAATTTTGGTTAAATTGGTTAGTCATTCGTCACGTACGCGAAATGGGCCTCACTTCCTTGAGACGAAAATACAAATTGCACTAAATTGATGGGATGGGATGAAGCCAGGTATTCAAGTAGTCGGTTGGTGTTTATTATTGTTATAAGATTTTCCTTAAGAAATGTGTTCGACTTTGAAAGTTGCACAGCTGTATGCAGCGTCATGGGTGACTAAGTGGTAGGTTCTAATCTTAATATCGATATAGAGAAAACTTAGATAAGATAAGGTCGTTTAAGTTATTAGAAGGTCCACTGTGATGCCGCCGAATATTGGCCTTGCATCAACCTGTTTGGAGTATCAGTCTAAGCATAATGTTCCTAGCACTGGTATTTGTCAAATCGGTAAAGTTAGTGAAATCAAATCAAATCAAAACTCCGAATGTTTTAAAAGCTGGCGACATAGAAAATATGTGAAGAATTTGTCCAACCTTTAAAACTGTATAAACTGTCTCTTTATCCTTTAAAGTTACATATGTACTTCTGCAATGAAGCATAGAGTTAATTTCAATATTTTCGATCTCATTAACCATATATCTTTTTCTCATTTGCGTCATTACGTTTCCTTGCTAGTTTAGTCTCGTTGAGATTTAAGTTTTGTTCGATGTGGTGCCGAGTTTGAACGCACTAAATAAAGACATCGCTTTAGGCAAGCGGTTATGTTCTCCACGACTCTGGCTCTTTTGATGAAAATTTCTCTTTTTTTAACGCATTTTATTGTTTAATACATTATTTCTTACATGTTAAACAAACGTGCTTAAAATTAGCTTAACTAACTTAACTATGTCATGAGTAACTTACCGACCCCATTCGGACGCTCTAAACTAAACTTAAAATGAAAATTTTTCTCCAATCATGTATATGTGTTTGAGCCAGCTTTAAGATCAACAATTGTTTGTGATTTACTAACATGAATCTGTGATTTGACAAAACTGCGCACGGCCTCATTTCACAGAATCTTGCTGTGGAGTAGGTTCTTTCCGAGAAGACTTAGACTGGAAGTTGCTTCAGCAATAAATAACATACCCGCGTTGTTATGTTTTAAGAAGCTTTATACGATGTACATATGGTGGAATGTTCAATGGATCTTTCCACGGAAGCCCATTTAATACAAATCGAATAAAACTTCGCTGAATAGCCTCTATTCGATTTATGTGAGTTTGGTAAAACGATCCCATACTTGAGAAGCATACTCTAGGCGTGGAAGAAGAAGGTAAGTAGGTAGGTAGGTAGAAGGGGCACTCGGATCACCCATGGATCCATTGTGAACCCTTGTCGTGAATAACCTAAAAATAAAACAAGTTGCTCTGTAGCCTTGGGGTAGCTAAGTGCCCTCCCTGAACCAACCCGATATTGTTATTAATTTCAGAATGGTTAATGGCTTTGCTGACAGGTAGTCCAGGTCTTCGAAGTGCTAACTGCGGAAAGCTGTTTTTCTAGTTCTGCACAGGCTTGGGCATTTGCATAGGAAGTGAGATGCACACTTCTGCTCTCTTTTTCGTTGGGCCGCCAGGAGATTGTTGACAATAATAATTATTATTATTATAATCTCCGTGAAGAGCGCTGAGTTAAATCTGTTAAGCGCAAAAATTTACTTACTTGTGGCATTGTCAATTCTTTCCAGAGTTTTCTGGAGACAAGACAGAATGAGAGTGCACTTCATCTCTCATTATTCTCGCGATGGCTTGCTCTATATTGAATTTAACAAGAGCTAAGGCGGTAGAACAGAGGCAACGACCATTATCAAATCCTGTTCGGCCACCTTTCTTGCGAAATCGTCCACCTTCGTTTCCTGGAACCCAAAGGAGTGTAACGTCGTGGTTTGCTATGAGTGATGTGAGTTCTTCACGGCATCGTTTTACCAGTTTGGATTTGACGACTGTGATGAAATGGCCTTCATGGCGGCTTGGCTATCGATCATCTTTCTAGAGTGCAGTTTCTTGGATAGTTCTCGTGTTAATACTTGCTAATACTTCCTCTTGAAAACACTGTCATGATTTGGGAGTCTCAGAGAGCGAGCCATTTCGGGTTCAGAGCCTACTAGTTCGTCAGTTTTTGACCCGTCCGTGAAAATCGAGATATTATTCGGGTTGATGGCCCTACCGTTAATCAAATCCTGTCTTGAGGGACCTAAATTTTACTCGGTAAGATCTTATACTAAGATAAGAGCTTACACAAGCAATAAATTTATGAGGAAACTATAAACTTTAGGTTTAAATAGGTTGCGGAAAAGTTGGTCGAACGCCTTCGAGAAGACTGTAAATGCGATCGACTTCTTGACTACTTTCTAGAGTAGAATATTTGTGCATAAAACTCAACAAGTTCGTGACTGTCGACTTATTTCTAATGAATCCATGCTGCTCTTCATTATGTATATTGCGACAGATGAAGGTTAATCTATCGGAGATGAATTGTTCAAAGAGGATACAAGATGCTTATGGATGTACATATGTAGTTTGAAAATATGTTTAGAGTTAGTTATGTCGCTTCGGTTTGAATATTGTTGTGATAAAAGCTCTTTTCCAAAAGCAATGGAATATCCCAGAAGTTGCTGATAGTTCGAATAAGTATTTTAAAGGAAGAGTGAGTACATGATAGCATTTTTAAGAATTATTGGAGCAGTACTGGAGTAATCATCAATTAGTTTAGATTAGTTATCAATTTGAAAAAAATTTATGTATTGAAAGGGACTTCAAAATATTTGACGTGACAGGTCTGGGGAACACAGGGCCTAGCTCCTGACAACCATTCGTGTTGTGCTTATTATATTTTTTAGATTAAGACCACGCACTGAGCGGCAAGTGGCCATTTCTTAAGTGACAATTCTTGAGCGATTTGTTGTGAGAATGCCGTTGTCGAGTGCTGCTCGCCGCAGTATTTTATAAGAAAGTCGTTTTAACATTTACAGAATTATCTTAAATTTAAAAAAAGAAGATTTGGTGTACATCCAGTAAACCGAGAAAGATCAGGTTATGGCGAATTTCACCATTTGTATAATAAAATTTCGACAACATGAACACCGATTCAGGCAATCGTATGTCAAAACAATCATTTGATTTGCTGCTGGAAAAAGTTTGTACAAAAATTACAAAATTTCTTCTGAAATTAAAATTTCCATATTAATTTTTGCTATGATAGTTTCTTGCCGCTCAACACTACACTAAAGTAATAGAACAGAATTGAAAGCTGAGCGACGCCGCTCTCTCTGCCGCTCAGAAACGTCGCTTGCCGCTCATCGACTGCGTATCCACAACCATACAATTTCATATGTTTTAAATTGGTTTTGCCGCTCAGATTTTTGCCACTCTGTGGCCTTAGCCTTACACGAATAGAAAGGACCGACTGTTTAATGCCCTTTCCGCTTTTTCATGACAGTTATACTCTCGGATGTTTGTCAGAATTTCGTGAGAAGTGGGGCAGTGAAAGAAATTTTAGGTGTTGCCTGGTTGTTAAACCTCGAACCCCTCGCTCCGTAGTCCAACGCATTAACCACTTAAGCCACGGTGCCCACTAAACTAAAAACTAGAATGTTATTAAATATGGATCGACAGTGTGTTGCTGCAGTGAAAATTTACTACAAAAACGGTGAAAATATCGCGGAAACGTTTCGTAAAGTTCGTACTGCTTTTGGTCATCATCAAGTGCCTTCTAATGAGGTCTCGGAGAGGTTAGAGACTCCATATCGTCCGGCAAGGTCAGCTAAAAATATCGCCGTAGCTGAGAGTGTGACTGGAAACCCAGGTGTGTTCAATTGCAGACGATGACAGGAATTAGACCTATCCACAAACAATTTGCACCTCATTTTACAAAAACAAGTTGGGATATATGGGTATGAGGTCGAGTTGACTGTTGACACGAGAATTAAAGCCGCACTTTGGGTGCTGGAAATAAATGAACAAGATCATGAATTTTTACACAATATTATTCTGAGTGATAAATATCATCAACAAAATTACTATTTTTAGGCAGAGTTGAAGCTAACATTTGGCAGATAATGTATTTCATTACTAACCTCTAAGTTTGTACTTTAGACTAGAATATAAATATCATCATTTTTCATAAAAAAATATTGCGTTTTCCTATTGATTAAAAATGACACCTCTTGTTGGATGACCCCATAAAATTAGCAGGATAGAAGTTAGATTTTTTTAGGATCGAATTTCAAAAGAGGCTTGCTTACGTAATTCAAATATAAAGTACTGGAAAGTATTTAGAAATCATCGAAGAACGTAATTTGCATAATTATTGAGTTCAGATGGGCAAAGATTCAAAAACTCTTCTTCCAAGCTCTGTTGTGTTTTTTCGTAGAGCCCAATGTACTTTTGTGTTTCAGGGATGATAATGGTATACGTTTGTGGTAGATTCTAAAGGAAACGACAAATTGATCACCGATTTAAAAGAAGAATACTGGCTCTACGAAAGTCAAAAATATATGAACTGTCGTCACACGAGTTACTTTCATCGTGTATATGACAGCTCACGTGAAGGAAGATATCCAAGAGTTACTGGAGTTAAATTCGAAAACTACAGTACTAACAGAGTTAGAAGAGAAAATTAAATTCAGAATTGGATTATTTGTAATTTGTACATAGCTTACTTTTGCTGTAAGTCGACAAGACAGTGTCAAGTAAAATAAACTCCGTTGCGCTGAGGTAATAGTTGCAGTCAGATGGAATTCATTATTCGAGGGGTACCCACGATTCAAATAACCAGCATTAGGATAGTGCTGTCACAACAAGATATGTCAAATATGTAGCCCAGCACCTTCGAAAGTACGATATGTTTGATATGATTGAGTTCAGAGTTTTTACAAAAAAGTTCTAAATCCTTGGGATATATCCCCAGCCCAATACACCGATACTAAAGGGCGATCTGTTGAGATAGCCCTGCATGAGATGGTAACAAGGATCGAAAGTTCACTCTACAACAAAGAATTCACGCTGATGTAAAATCCGACTCTATAAGAACATCATTGAACCAACAAAATATAGATTGAGAGACTTCCATGTGCATGCACTGTCCTCTAGAGGCATCCCCAATATCCCCTCTACTATGGATACTGGTTGCCAACGAAATTTTAAAGAAATTAGAACAAAGTGAGGTCAAAGCTGTCGCATATGCGGATGATGTTGTACAAAATGGACGAAAAGTTGTGGATTAAATGTTAACCCACTTAAAAAAAACAGAGGTGGCCCTCTTTACTAACAAGAGAACAATCCCACAGATCGGGCCCTTGAGTCTCAATGGTACACCCTTCCAAATTTCAGTTAACGCGATATACTTGAGCTGTATATTCGACTGTAAACTGACTTGGAAAGAACACACGTCAGAAAGGATAGGTACGGCATCCATAGCCTTCTAAACATGCAGCAAAATCTTTGGGGGCCCAAGTGCGCCATTATCCACTGGATCTATAAAGCCATCGTCAGACCCATTCTATCATATGGGCACTATGTATGTACCTCAAGAAATTGATCACGATCCAAAGATTAACATGCATGGGGACTACCTGTGCCATCAGAACCACGCCAATTGCAGCCCTTGAAACTATTTTGGCACTGATTCCATTAGACTTACACTCTACGCTCTACGTTTGAAACAATCCTTTAGAAAGAGAGCGACACGGGCCACTACGCTATTACGAGATGGGCACACTTGGGTACCGTGACAGACTGGTATACCACAATTCCACGACTTCACCTTAAACGTTAAAATCATCCTTCCCTCCAGGGAGGACTGGATAAACGGTACCGCCATGAATCTCGAGTTTTACGAACGGATCAAAAACTGATGAAGGAGTAGATTCTGAAATAATTTCATCTGAACCCAAGATTGCTCGGAAGTATTAGCAATCGCAGAAGCGACACGAGAACTATCCACGAAACTGCACTCCAGGAAATGATGGGCATATGTATGTATACATCGACAGTCAAGCCGCCATGAAGGCTATCTCATCCATAGTTGTCAAATCCAAACTAGTAGAACGATGTCATGGAGAGTTCAATTCTCTCACAGCAAATCTCGATGTTACACCGATTTTGCGTTCCAGGACACAGCGGTATTCAAGGAAACGAATTGGTGAACGATTTAGCAAGAGAGGAGTCCGAACAGGACCTAACAATGGCCGGTGCCTCTGTTCCACCGCCCCTAGCTCTTGTTAAATCCAATATAGAACAAGCCTTCGTGAGACTAGCTAATTGGAGATGGAGCGCACTCTCACTTAGACGAGTCTCCAGAAAACTATGGACAAAGCACGATAATGCCAAAACTAAACAGATCCCAGCGCTTAATAGACCCAACTTAGGGTTCTTCACGAGGATTACTACAACCACAATATCCTGGCGGTCAACCGAAAAAGAATGCAACATAGATAACCTCTGCAGAGGTTATGGGACACAGAGGAAAGCACATCTCACATACTACGTGAATGCCTAAGCCTGTATAGAACTAGGCTACCGGCCCTCGACGAATACCACTTCGAAAACGTGGGGGACCTGTCCGAAAGGGTTGGTTCAGGGAGGCAGATTAGCTATCCCAAAGCTACTCGAACATACCAACTTTTTTCTTCTTTTAGGGTGTTCCACGACAGGGGTTTCACAACGGATCCATTGGCGATGCGAGTGCTGGTTGCCTGTGCATCCACACCTTCTAACTACCTACCTAACTAGGTACAGCCTTCAAAACCCTCGCCAATTTTCTTTTCCCAAACACACGAGTGATTGTATCCTATCAAACCAAACAATTCATCTTATAATCATTATTCTATCGAGTTGTAAGCAATAACAATACGAGTATATTGCAGCTACTTTACAAGGATTGTTTGTTTGAGTGTCCTACTGTAATGTGTACTCAATGTACTGGTAACTTATTTAATGTTCGTTCCTACTAAAGTTTTTTGTTTTTGTAAATGAATATCCATTAAAGGATAACGTCGTTCACTGGCTCATTAGGCTGCTCGTGCACTGATAGTTTCTCACATCATAATAATTGCATTGTACAGTAAAACAACGAGAACTATAAACAGCCGACCTCATAATCATGTCCAACATGGAATTATAAACCTGCTAAAGGACGCCCCACCGTCGACGTCTGCTCTCTATTAATTTCTCTCCTCAAGGAGGAAGCAGCAATAACGATGCGGGCAGAAGGGGAGGGTACCTTTTATTTGAATATATTCCTCTTCGTTGATGTTCCTTCTCCGATTTGACTAATTGGATTTTATTTTATGGCAGATTTTTGTATTTGACTGTCATAAAGTTGCTTGTTTACTCTGCGCTCCCTAACAGAGTGACCCCCCAAAAACTTGGTCCTCCCTCCCTCGCCGTTTATGGCCAATTTGCCCTCTTAATTTTCCTATAAGGATAATTTTTATGATGCATTTTACTGCGCGAGCGCACACAACAACAAGAATAAGGATTACGGGTCTCTCTGTCGACGATGGCTCCCGTCCGTTGACGATGGCTCATCCGTGCGTCTTATGTGCATTGTGCCAGCGCTAGTGTGTGCTGGCTGGTGCAATGCGATCGCAATGCCTCCATCCTCCAGCTGATTACCTGTCCGGCAGAAGCATCTACTTGTAGCATTTAACGGCGCTTGGACACTCATTCCAGTCGCCGACTGTGTGTGCGCGGAGTGCCCCAGCCGGGCCATTGTATGCCCGATGGGAGCTGCGACTAAGTGATGTTACTTCACCTACATAAACGGCCGACCGCAGGAATGAATAAATATTTAAAATGATTAATTTACTTTTTATTATTATTTTCGTTGGTTTATTGATTTATTGTTGAGAGTCGGTTAGAGAATGTTTATGGCAATTTATGGTCATCTTAAGTGGTGATTAAGAGAGCACTGTCTGGGCCAGAGTGCAGGGCGCTTCGAAACGGAGCTGAGCTGAGCTGGAGCACCACCACCAATTGGTGGTGACTCTGGCTGGTGCAATAGAGAGGAACTGATTCATTAATGAAATTGTCTTCTGGTTGGGGGGTTTACGGCCGTCAACGGACGTCGTTTGGCTCATTCTTTTAATTCATTGATTTGAATCGTAAATAACCGGGTGACGTTCTTCGAAGATATATTGATGGGGCCTCGCAGGCAGGAGGTAGGCGACAAAGCGAAATCAAATCGACAGGATTTGATTTAGAACTGTTTTTTGTGCTCTGGTGTTTTCTTTCTGATTTATATCGTGTTATCCTCTCTATCTCACGAGGGATGGTTTCTTTTTTTTTTTGTGTTTTTGTTTATTTTTTTATTTCTTGTTTTTTGTCAGGCAAAAGTTAACGAATGTCTTTTTTTTGTTCTTCTCTCGTTTCAGGATCCTACTACGGTAAGTTAAGGAGATGTAATTAAGGAGGAACGGCTGATCACATTTAGAGTGGCGGATGCCTGGTGCCCACCTTTGGTGCAATTTTAATTTAATTGAATTTAATAAATACGTATTCGTCATTTACACTGCAGGTGGTCTGCGTCTAAACGGAATGCAAAGACGATCCCTTCAGAGTATAATTTGACTGATAGGCGGAGAAAAGCTAAAACTGAGTGCAATTACATTTCAATACGTTCAATTAGATACAGTGAGGTGGAAAATTAAGAGTCGAGGGGTATATTCAGTAAATGGTGGATCTAGTATAGGTACTTCAACTAAGTTGCTAGAAATTATAACATATCAATATTATTATTAAAAGATTCTTAACTCGAATACATAGTAGGTTTCGTCGACTTTTGTCATGCGATCGTAAAACCAGAACCGCCATCGGCTAGAAAAAAATATAGACGAGCCACTCAACGGCCAACCGATAATCGAAGTCATTTTACTGGGATTAATCCCTTAATTAAGAGCTATCTATCACCTGGAGACAGATAAATGTGATTTGTATCTCCAAGTCAGGCAATAGGCCTAGTGAGCTAACTAAATCCAATTGACCTACATAAATCACTTATCCTCAAAGAAAGACTTATTCATTCACATTCATATTAGAGTCCGATTAGGTCTATCGGTACTTGGTTCAGTTGGCGTACAAAAAAAGCAGATCATCGAATGATGCATCCCCATCTCGTCAAAAAGAGGCATTACACTCCAAGGACGGTGTCTATTGTCGCAGTTTAAATCTGCCTCAAAAAACTTGTCTCTCATTCCCTAAGTGATGGCTAGTTATCGACAATTTTCTAGTCGATCCACAGAGATTATGTTACTTTGTCATTAGTTATGCTGAGGACTTAGCGATCTTGGCGCACGGTCATTTCTAGTGTCACGTAGGGAGCTTTACTACACGTTTTAGAATGATGCAAGAACAAGCATTTTACGAAAAGAAACACGGTCAACCGCAACTTTTCCGTGGTGTCAACTACGCTACTACCACAGCGCTGATTAATGACTGGTAGTACGCACTTTTGCCAGCTCACTGGGAACATGTCCTGGGGTTTTAACAGTCCAAACGATCAATCAAGCATAACAAGGAATTCCTTAACTAAGCTGGTGAGTTTTGCACTAGGCCATTGTGGTCGAAGGTATCTCAACAATTAAATCTGTGACAAGGGACAAAATGACTGTTTTATTTAGAGGAACGCGAATCATCTGAACACATTGTCTGTGAATAGTCGGGACTATGGTGAAGATGTTTCTTGCAAAAAGAACCACTTTCGGTAGTGGAGTTGAAAAACTCTGCTACTAAGGAGAAATTATCCTTCAATCTGATTAATTCCACCATTTGATACAATAAGTCTTCTATGAAGGTTGCGAACGCCCCCAAAATGTGAACGTGGCCTTATATAATTTTGAGATGAATTATAGAAATGCTAAAAGCCTTTAATTTTTTTCGTTTCTTAGGTAACATTTTGAAAATTACTTTTGAAATGGGATTGACAGTTCCAAGACTTGGTGCGCCATCTGCTTGCATTATATATTTCTCAAATATTATTTTAGACCTAATCACTGAAAAAATAGACAAGAATTTGCCAAAAACGATGTACCGTCCGTATGTATTACCTAATATAATACCGGTGTATTCTGCTCACCTGGAAGTCTCTCTAGACCCTACACACCTACATACATATAAGTCTTATGAACACTCCGGTGGCAACTTCACCTTCACCTCTTATACAACAATTGAAGCACTAACCTAGGTAGTTGGACATACATACATATGTATATGCGTATAAAGATCCTTGAAAGAACTCCGCTACTAGTATGTACCTCGGACTTCATGCAGAAAAGAACCAATCTCTATCATCAGAATTTTGGGCCCTCAACTAGAAAAGCACTAACCTAGGTAGTTGGACATACATACATATGTATATGCGTATAAAGATCCTTGAAAGAACTCCGCTACTAGTATGTACCTCGGACTTCATGCAGAAAAGAAACAATCTCTATCATCAGAATTTTGGGCCGCAACTAGAAATTGTCTGCTTCATTAGGTCACTCTTCTTTTATATTCCAAGCAGAGGTTTTTCCTGACGTGCTCTGCGCCGAAATATTTTATCAGATAGCCAAGCAGCTCTAAATGCAACTCTCATGTCCTTTGACTTTGAGTCTAAGCTGTTTCAGAACTGTTTAACTGTAGCAATAAAATCCCTTTAACATGATTATCAGGATCCCTTTAACGTGGGGAGCTGCCAAATAAAGATAGAGCTGAATCACTGCGAACAAAAAGAAACGTTCTGGAATTCACAAACTGGCCAAAGACATGCCAAGAAATTTATCCATTTCTCGGAAAAAAAAAGAAGAAAAGAAATTCTAGCAATAACCTGACGGACTTCATTACCGGTTATTGCTATCTCAATCACACCAGGAAAATTGGTGTTACCCATTCGAACATGTGCCGACTATGTCTTGAGTACACTGAAACAGCCGAACATATTTTATGTGAATGTCCTGTCATTGCTCGGTTTAGGTTTAAGCACTTCCATTAAGGCTTTACCTCTCCTTCTGATGTTACATCCTCTACAGCTCAAACTGTCCTAAGTTTTATTCATGAATTTGATTTCAGATTGTAGGGAAAACCTCTTAAACGTCTTTTAGGAGATCGCACAGACCACAGCTCCATGAGGTGCACATAATACTAATAATATGTATAAATTTTCCCCCGTATCGGTTTAAGTAAAACCGCAAAAGACATAGAGCCTTCTAAAAAAGGAGAGTTTGACTAAGGAGGTCATCCTAATTAGGGAGAAGGCTGGACATTCGCAAAAACATGTTATGCCAATTTCTGTTTCTCAAGACAGATAAACTTGAGCTTATTATATACATAAATGGTTTAGATCTATTCGACAAAAAAACAGAAACCAGGAACCAGCCCATTAAGGTTCTCAAGTCACGTCTCTTCAGATGAGGTAAGTTTATGCCAATGTGTTCATTATTTGAAATGTAGATGCTCTAACATTTCACGTTTATAAAGCGACCAGTTAAAGCTTATAGAAGACTATATGACAATGAAGATGGCTGCTGAACCTTTTTTTGGCAAGCCCGTCAGCTATTTCCAGGAACCAAAACCAAAATCGCCATAGTCGGTTCAGCTTAACTTTACTCTTTTTATACCCTATCCTAAGGGTATATTAAGTTTGACACATAGTTTGTAACATAGAGAAATAATCGAGATAGACCTTATAAAGTATATATATTCGTGATCAGCATCAATAGCGAAATCGATTGAGCGATGACCGTCCGTCTGTCCGTCTATCCGTATGTCACCGCTTTTTGAGCCTTAAATATTTAACTAGGACGCTGAATCTGGGCTTCTGACGAAAAGATACAGTAGAAGTGTAAATTTTTTTTACATCCGCCCACTGCCACGTCTACTTTTTTATAACTTCACTAAATTATATGAAACCGAAAAATTTTGTTAATACAAAATATTTAGGTATTCAGATTCCCTACAATTCACCCATAGAACAGTTTTGGCCACGCCCACTTTTTGGAGGCGTTTTCATCAAAAAACCGATTTTGGTTATAGCCATATTTGAGTACGAAATGCTATTTGGCCACGTCCACTTTATAGAGAGGAGGATAGGGTATCAGACGATCCGTTCCAGACGGATTGTAGCTTTTCTGTATGTTTATTAAAAGAATGTGTCTTGTTGCTGCGACCACTGCCTGAATGACCAGCTGTGTAAAGCATTTCTGGCTTCACTTTAAAAAGAGACCTGCAAGGGAGAGACGCAGAGCAGTGTCATCGCACCTATGATATAGATATACGTGAGAAGTTGAAGCTTACACATTCGACTTTTAAAAACCTACTGTTTCATACGTTAGATACTGCCTAGAAATGCAACGCATAAATTTTAGAAATGATCTCCAGATGCCAGAGAATGCTTACGAATTGGATAAAGTTAACAGCAGTTAAGGTAAACTACACCGTCTTTGTCTTAAATGGATTAGTTAAGAACATTTTCGAACATCATTTTCCGCGGTCGAAAGAAATGTTGGTCATCTTTAAACATCAGAAGATAATGTCCATAATGATCCACTAGTCTTGGTTCTTCCCTTGAAGAACATTCTGTCTTCTACCAGATTTGTAAATTGTTAGGTGAATGTCAATCCACTTCCATATTCTTCATCATATCTGAAATCTTAAGAATGAAATCAATCATTAAGGTTCTACAACTCACGAATGGCACTACATCTTCTTCTCTAAATTGTTGACAGCATCCATAATGCAGTTCGGTTACACTCTTGACACCAATCAATAGTGACAACAAAGTTAATATTTCTATTCCTTTTTTTTTGTTGGAGTAGAAAATGCGCCATAATCCATAAGCCAGAAACTCTCCTTGGAACACACTGCATGTGTGCGGACATACAATTAAACTCACTTCACCTCTTGCACCAAGATTTGGGTAGATCTGCATACTTTGATCTGTTCTAGGTATAAAGGCGATTTCTTTCTTCATTCATAGTTTAAAGGTAACTTGTTGATTTACCTAATCATAAGTCATAACCTCTATTTAACTTAAAAAATTAATATTTTTGTATCCTTGTTAATGTATTAATCGTAGCAATCTTCTTATTCAAAGTTCGTCTCTATCATGTCCCCTTTTATACCTTAAATCTAACTTCAGGATATTTTTAGATACATACACAAATTGCAGTCCTAATAATGACCTTCAACATTAAATATAATTGCTACCGCTACACGTGACGATTCAATTGCAGAATATTACCCGCCAAAACACTTTCTCAGTCAATACACACCAGTGAGACGTTCACGAACTGACACTTACAATTACTGTCCAAACTGACGTAATGAATGAGCTCTGTAAAATTGCACTGAATCACTCTTTGTCTCCCTGTTTGGCCATCGATATCGAGTACAATTTTTTCTTTTACTTTTTCTGCCGACTATGTGTCGGCATTTATGTCAGACTCCTTTCAAAACAGCCATTGAAAGGATGATACTCATTTCGACAGGTGTATGCATTTTAAGCGTGGACGAGTTGATGAGGGTTGCATACCATTGAGAGGTAATATTGATACGAGAGAACAGGTGATTCAGATGGATTATTATTATTAAGTTATTAACAAGGATAGCACTCTCGTGTCTGTGTCAGTTTTACATCCACTTAAGTGGGCATATAACAAGGGCGTATTGACTCTGGCCAATTTTCTGTTAATCTGATGGATAGCTCAGGAAATAGTCCTACTTGTATCATCTCCGATGTTATAGATGAGTAATTAGCTTACATATAGGTATATAACATTTTATGAATAAACATATTGTTATACGAGGACATTCAAAATAATCAAACAAATTTGTACTTTTTCGTACTGATTT
Source organism: Xylota sylvarum (assembly GCA_905220385.1). Classification (NCBI taxonomy): domain Eukaryota; kingdom Metazoa; phylum Arthropoda; class Insecta; order Diptera; family Syrphidae; genus Xylota; species Xylota sylvarum. The sequence continues at coordinate 43,452,944 of LR999959.1, forward strand.
CGGATGATATCTCTGGTTGTATGTATAGCTTCACCGAAATTATTTATAGATACTTTAAATATTTTTTGCCAAATTAAACTTACATACATATGTGCTTCAATCGTTGGGAAATAAAGTGAACTATTTCATAAGGCAGCCAGGAGCTAATAGTAGTGTTATTTAAAGTTAAACTAAAACATTAACTGCAAATGTGTAGTTTCCTGTAACAATACAAGATTTTCTACTAAAAGATGGCAAAACTACCACGGATCCATTTAGTACCTTTGTTCAATAAAAAACAAGGAGGCAGGAAAACCTTACATAGACTCAGGTCCTTCATTGAGCTGAAATTCTGATGTCGCTGCACCAGATAGCATATCTATTAGACAGGAGTTATTACTAAAGTGTCGGACATGATCTTCAAAACTACAATGCAGATATCACTCAAACCTTGTCAAAAGCAGTTTTACGCTGACAAACACTTAACAATGCAGAAATCCTAAAAAACATACTGAAAAATGGCTGAGCAAGTCATTAAATAAAAGACGCTTAGAAGCACTCCTGGATAGATTATTGGCAATCTATTGAAATCTTCAAGGATTCTGCAAGGCTCAGCAAAATACTATCCAAGGAACGTTCTAACTCGTATCTGCTGAGAAAGTTGGATGAAGAATGAAAGAAGTTACCCACAGAATCTTTAAGGCTTTTAATAAGCACCCATTTTTTCTGACTTAAGGATAGCCTGCTCCTGCAAAAATATAACATCCGCTATCACGGAAGAGAACATTACAATAACAGCTTCGTTCGATGAATGTCATTTTACCAATTAAGCTGCAAAAATCGCAAGACAGTATCTGTAGCTTAAATAATCTTCTTGACTGTCTTCATTCCGAAGGCGGGTAGTCGCGATCATGAATACACGAAGGATTTCGTTCCACTATTCGGTTTGAATGCTTTTATACGCGCCTTAGATAACCATCTGCGAGGTATAATGAGAGATAGGTGACTGAAAGGAAAATCTACAGAAAGGACTCTTCACGAGGTGATGCAGTGTGGACAATAGATGCAAACAAGGCTACAAGGAACTGCATAATATGTATGTAACAATAGGCAACAATAGGGCCTCTGCTAATTGTTCGGCCGCTACGAGGATGCGAGCGTTTGGTCTATTAAGGGTTTATCTGCCACCAAATCTTTTCCAACACCTTGGCTCAGCATTTGAGATCATAGACCTGGGATTCAAATATGTCGCAGCATATCATATAACACTAATAGTTCGAATTGACTGAAACTGGTAAACGTCATCGTTGATTCCATCTAGGGAATTCGTCTACTGCCGCCCGGATCAAGAGGTAGTGCCTTAGTGAGAAAGCACTCCTCCCCCTCTTTCGTCCGCTACCGCCAACGACATTCCAAAGGGGTTGGTTAACCAATCTCCAGTCGAGGTACTAGGCAGCCAGCAGCCACAAACGTGGAGGTGTACAGTAGGAGTGGATAGTGATATCACTACCCTTTGGCCACTATAACAGTGCTTGCTGATGACAGATATCTATTTCCGATGTGGGGCAATTGCGTTCTTTTCTTAGATGCAAAAGAACCAGTCCAAGCAGTTATATCGGATTTTCTATAAACTTGACACACGTGCACGGACTCTTCTTTCTCTAGTTCCTGTCACCCTTCGTGTATTATAGGGTGCCAACAACGTCTGCGGGCCATAGTGTCCTGAGTTCGCAAAGCACTTCAACTCTCTCCAACTCATTCCCAAGGGTCTAGATTCCTCTTCAACCGTTCACCACTTACGTGACCCCGTCTTCTGCCTGATTCTAAATGAATGGTAAGCGCATTCCATTTCATGGAGTGTTTTTCGTGCCTCAACATGTGACCAATCCTTTACCATTTCCTTCGTCGGATAGTGATGTCAATAGGTTTCTGGCCCGTTGTCATTTGAAGTTGAAATAGATATCTATAGTATTCACAAAAGACTGCAGTTGAATGGAAGAAGATTACCTCCACTTGTAAGAGGTAATCTTCTTCCATTTAAGCGGAACAATCACAGAATTATGATGTAGACATTACATCTCATTTTTTACAGCATTTTGAACGCAGTCTTGGCTTGGCTGGCACCTGTGTCTTGGCCATATTTATCTTCAAATTGTGAATCATTCAGATGCAGGCCCGGAATTCTTTGTCTCCAGCGTAGACCAGATTTTTAAGACAAGACGTCATAGTCCATTGTATGGCGCTATTGATGGCGGCTATTTGTGTATTTGTCTCCGCAGATAGGGGTATGATGTAGCAACATTATCGTCTAGATGCTTTAAAACGGCTGCGAAATGCCACTTCTACCTTCAGAGCTGATCCTCATCATTTAGATTTCTCATATGGTATTGCTTGAATTAGTAGGTGTTCCTTAGTGATTCTACATATAAACGGTCCTACTGTCACAGCTATTTGCTGGTTCTTCAGCTTATGAAGCAAGGACGATAAGACGATTGCGTTTGTCACTAACTTATCCTACGCTGAATTTTTTTTCCTCTTTATGCGATATTGGAATTCTAGTTCAAGTTTCGCTACTGTCGATGCAGCTGCGAATAGAGCTTTAAGTGAAATACGCTCTTCAATTCGTCTCAGATCTCTGTTGATTGTCAAATGCTGTGGTGTTTCTGCCTTTTGCAAACTGTTTTGTGTCTTCAAATCATAAGGGTAGTCATAAACCCTTGATCGCAAGCAAAATTATAAAAAAAAATGTTTTTCATACCTTTCCAATAATTTGTTTGAAGGCTCTTGGTTGAGCTGCGTTGCTGGCTGTTGCCAAGTGATATACCGCAAGGCGGGTTCCAGCCTGCTCTACTTTTCATTGTGGCGTTCATATCAATGCGGCTATTCCGTATGCTGCCTTTGTCTTTCATTTGTAGGATTTCGTTCACATGACGTTTCTAGGGCCCGTAAAACCTTATCGATACCGCAAGTCTTGTTTTAGAGGAATTTTCTCCCATATTTTTACTACCTACATATATTGTCACCGAAGCCAAATATCTTGCTGGAATACCAGCATTGTCGGTTTCGTACAGCAGTGCACTATTCTTTAAAAAAATCCGTCATAATCCTCTGCAGGTAGTCCGTTTCGCCGAGAGCACTCCCAAGAAATTTTTCGCTTCACAGTGTTTTTGATGCGTCTGATGATGGCGCAGTACTCTGCTGGCTAACTTCTATTGTTCCATGAACTTCTCTTAATTGCTCTTTCGTAGAACTGACATTTCCTCGTGGATTGGGCTAGCGTTTAAACAGTGTGCGAACCGGAAGTACTTCTTTCTTAAGGTAAATGTTGTACCTAAATATCTGCAAAAATTTGCAGGCGTCTACTGATTATTGTTTTCAAAGCAACTTTGGGGATACCATCGCATCTCAACACTTCGTGGTCCCTAGTTTGTGTGTAAACTCGCAGGACATCCCCTGCGGCGATGAAGGAAATTGTCTAGTAGCGATGACTAGAGCCTGATTATAGCATTTAAAATAGCAGCTACTAAAATTGTACGTCCGTTGCCAGCATGCAACTGGACATGCTCCCATTTTAAACTAACCTCTATTCATTCCACCGTTCTCAGCCTCTAACGGATAATAGCCACTGCAGGTACACCGTGTGAATGTACCTAATTATTAACTGGTGCATGGACTCCACTCTCTACTATCAGTTTTGTGGAGTCGAGCGTGAGAACCATCTGTGACACTAGGAACTTTAGCTTTACTAATTATATTTACTATACCGAACGGGGGACTGCCACGCGGAAATACCCGATAAATATTCTTTTGCAACTACTAGACAAGCATCGGTGTTTATAATAATTATGATCAACAATAGGAATGGCTTGCCACATATTTGCGTAAAAACTCCTCCATCGCTATTTGCTGCTTTCCCATTATGCCGATGCTAACATTCACTAAACAAGTTATAATTTGAAGCCTTCAGCCCGAAGCCCTTACACAAGGCTTACAAGTTATTTCCAAAAGATATTACACAAGCAAATTTCGCCCGAAGACAGATTTCCCCTTCATCGCTGGCCATATTCATACGCAACCTTGTTATCCTCTAATTAGGATGAATGGGAGTAGCTCGCACATTTCCACCTGCGCGTACGTTTCCATCATTTGTCGCCCATCGAAAAGTCAACAAGCAACTCAAAACGAAGGAGAAAAGAAAAAAAATAAAAGGAAAAAGAAAACACAGAACACAGAAAAACGTCCACAAAACAAACAATGTCATTGTGTTTTCCTTCGTCGTCATCGTTTAAGTACTCATTCGAGGGTGGGTGCAAACCCTTAACGGGCCACTTAAATTAATAATCCGCGTAATTTGGGGTTTCAACAGTTCCTCGGAACCAGCCCAACGGCACTGCTGCGGCTCCTGTGTATTTATGTCATTAAGATTGTTTGCGTTTGATAAACAGTTTGATTGCGACCCTCTTCGCCGTCTGTCTCTGGTTCAATTCTGATTGCTTAGCGAGGATAAAGAGGCGATTTCACTGACTCTCGACCACAAGTGGACACAAATGGTAATCAATGTCCTTTTTTTGGTTTCTTTCTAATTCATCGTAATTATGTCGATAACATGTCCTGGAAATGGGATCATATACGCGTCAATTAGAGTATCATATGAATAGCGGGCCTGTTGATTATCTAGGATCTTTTAATTGATTCCAGATCTATGTGCCCCCCACAAAGCACGATTGTGAACAGCGACAGTTGGTTTTGTCCCATTGTCCTGCCGCATATATGTAATTACCATACTTCAACTAATCATACGTTTTCTTTTCTCTTTTTCTCTTTTCATGCACCTCGGGCTCACCAAATACCTGTCACTCACGGCATCGCTCACCAAAATGCCAATTATTGGATTCCAACGTGGTCGGACGAACTGCACTGCACACTCGGTGCTTCCCATAATTGCAACATCACCGCCACCACCACCACTCGGGACCCGTCCATCATTAATAACGACGCCACGCACCGTGTCTTTGCTGGGTGCTGCTGTCCGTTGACTGACAACTGCCGCTGATCATCGTGGTGCTGCGGCCGTCACCGACACCGTCAACACATCCTCACTCATCATAATCGTATCGTGGCCAATGACAAATGGTAACCGGCTGCATCTCGGAATCGAACTGGAAATTAAAAATGACCCCTCGTCCCGCCGACTGGAAACATTTAATTAAAACGGGAACAAAAAATGTGATAATGGGTTGCGGCGCACAACACGATCCCGGCACATACAGGGTGTAAGTATCTCGAATGGAGTTGCACTTGTTTAAATGGGTGGGTGTTTCGTGCGTCTAGGAACTGTCATTGTGATCATTAGCAAAACCAACACCACTAACACAGGGGGCGGGCGTGCTCATGTGTCAGTGCCGGTGATTGATGGGAGCGGCGGTGATAATTAGACCCGAGCATAGGGCACTTCCTCCCCATCATAGATCTTCATCTAGGGACCAGCGGACCGTTTCATTGTTGTCGATTGAGTCAAGTTTTCATTCGGGACATAAATTCCGTCCAACTAATTTGAGGCTAATATCAGTTTGACAATTTGGGGACTTTGATCATTAACTGAATCAGAATGCACACACGGGTAATGGGTATACCTACCTCTTCAATCTACGGCTGATCTCAGCGATAGAAGATGAAGCCAAAGAAAAGGGTTCAAAAGGAAACCTGGAAACCCAAGTAATCGTGCTGCTGCAGGTATTGTACCAGCGCGCTGGTGTAGCGAAGACCACTTGTCCGATGGTACTTCGAGATTAAGTCTGGAAATTGGGTATTCTCATTTGTTTCAAATATGGCCACAAATAAATTGCCCTTCAATCGATTACGGCTTCGCGTCGCGTCCGTTGTAGGTCCGATGGTTGTCGACGATGCGAACCGATCATTTGGGAGTTGCGTCGTAACTCTCGCCGCTCTGTGGGTTCAGGTGGCGAAGGGAATTCTCTTTGGGATGCTATTGTTCGGTCGTGGAAATCAGTTAAATCAGTTAGGGTTAATTTAGGACGGAATTGAGATGTCTCTTCAGCGTAAGTTATTATGGTCAGTTGGTCGGGATCGGTTCGGTTGGGTTCGGTGGAAGGAATTTTAAATAGTAAGTTGTACAGCTGGTAATGGCTAAATATGGAGGCGTAATTTGTGTTCGATCGACGGCGATCTGTTTGAGTTTGCCCCGAGAGAAATATGTAACTATATACCTCACAAAGAAGGCGAAGAGTGGTGTCATCATGAATCAGGCGAATGTTAGAACTGAGAGAGAGAATTGCATATATTTTCGAGAAGAAGCTGTTGTTGTTAACAAATTAGTTGGAGTAAAGGATCTGCACTTGTGATACATATAGCCTTCACGACTACCATCTGGATAGTTAGAAATAAAAAGCAAGGAAGGAATTCATAAGATTGGTTCTACCATTAACAACGACCAATTGATACCACATTTGTCGTACACAGATGGAAAGAAAATCATAAAACTCTTCTGTGTACTTCGTTACAATGGTAAGGAACTGCCAAGCAATAAGCACTCATCTTCTGAAAAAAAAAAAAACTTTACCCATTGTTAACCGGCGATTAAGAAGGAAGGACTCTTGGACATAATACTATGTACAAACGCCCAGACGAAAACTTCTGGATACGTTGGACTTATGTAAGTCTCGTGAATTCCGGGAGCGAGCTCACTTTTTACAAAAACGGAAGAGGGTCAATAATAATCATCACCTTTGTGACCACGTGTTTGGCAAGAAATAATGGGTTGAAAGTATCCACCATGTATACGCACAGCAACCACCAGGCATGCAAGTTATAGCGTAAACCTTCGCTTACATCCATTTCGTTTCTAGAAAATGTGGTGGCTGTACTTTTCCACATAATAACAGGGAATGGAAGAACATGCGGAAAGGGAAAATATGACGGAGGCGTTACCAATACCCCTCGTCACCGCAGAAGATTTCTTGCAAGTCTGCGTAAAAATCAAGAAACAAAAAGCACCTGGCATCGATAGAATCTCCAACATTGCCTTAAAAACAGCAATAACTTGGCGTTCACACATCTTCGCAGATATATTCATCACTTGTCTCAAAGATGGAGTATTCCCCGCCAGTGCAAGAAACAAAGACTGGTCCTCATACCAAAAGGTAGTGAACTACCGTCTGATCCCTCATCGTACAGGCCTCTATGCATGTTAGACACCGTGGGGCAATATTGGATCGCATCATAAGTGACAGATTGGAGAGTGCAATCGATCTGGCTGGTGACTTTGCAGATCGCCAGACGAATTGGTAAGTACTGCGAAAAAAGCCAGATGGAAGGGTGCGAGTAGAGAGTACTGCGCAATTATCACGCTGGATGTCAAGAACGCCTTCCACACCGCAAACAAGAGAAACATCCTCCGAGCTCTTAGCTCAGTGGTAGGACACAACCTCTGAAGTCAACAAAAGACTAGTGCTATGCGGTGTTGTACAACGGAAGCTCTGAATGTTCTACTGCAGCTTATACCACTTGGCCTTCACATTCAAAATATATCAGCGTGTACCACACTTTTATTTTTGGCTCAAAAGTACACTGTGTGGGAGCTGCTGGAATTGCCTCTGAAGCACTCAAGATATCTGATACCTTGAGTCCCAGATTCGTGAAGTATCTTTCAGGTGGAAGAACTGACAATACTTGAAGTTTGCCGCTTATTGAAAGGTATCCCTCCATTCATCCGAAACATTATTATTCTTATTGACAGTAAAGCTGCCATCAAAGCCTTACCATAGAGCACGTAAGATTCCGTGGAGCTAGTGGAATATTGCGAAAAAGAACTCGCTGCATTACGGCATCGCTTTAAGATCAGTCTTCTTTTCGTGCCAGGGCACAACAATATAGAGGAGTATGACTGGACTGCGGGTGTTAGGCTCTAGGCAGGATCAGACATCGCAACCTTAACAAAAAAATATCAGACTTGGCAGCTTCACTCTCGGTTGTTTGTCAGACGTTCGCGAGAGACGGGGCCGTGCAAGAAATTTTAGATGTTTAGGGCTGGAGCCTCGAACCCCTCGCTCCGTAGTCCAACGCACTGACCACTTGAGCCACAGCGTCCACAAAGTCCACACAATTTCCAAATATTCGTTACACAAATAAATTTGGAATCATGGAAAATCTCTTACTTTCAAACGTTAATTCTATTAAGAAACTTTGGCCATGTTCTGCCATCAGAATTTTAGGTTTTCTTCTTAGTTTTCTTGCTTTAGACTGAACTGGTGTTTTTCCCGGAAATTTGATGTCATCGTTTTCCTAGAAGCAGTTAAGTCAACTATTACAATTGCTTTTGCTATAAACCCAGTAAAATACACTCCCATGAGCCTTACTTCCACAAGCTTTCAATCTGCAGGTCATCTTGACACGCTGTCCATCCGTAAAAGTTCGCCTTAAAACAATTAGTAATATCCTTCCCATTTTTTTTACGGCTTTAATGTTGGTTGGTTACCTGACTGACATAAACTTCATATGTATATCTACATTAGTATCGCTTCCAATTAACATTAATACTAAACCCACTTTCAGCACCCACTGTGCCCGAATCATTCTAATTTAAATTATCGCTGCCATTCCCACAATTCACGAGTGAATCCCATCATTTCCGCCAAAAATAAAACTGCTAGAACCCACAAACCAAGAACAGAGAACATTGTAAAATATGTACGTGTTAAGAGATCTCAACTTCAATCACCTTAATCATAAATTTCCATCGTGAGACACCGCAACATGAACTTCTTTAGGTCCTTTATGAATCGAAGGCATCATTAATAATCGCATAATCAGACAAGTCATACGCAAAACACCACAACAGACAGCCCGGATGACCCGCAAGTATGTTGGCATATGCTACATCTAGTCGCAGCCGCATGCCAAAAGGAAGGGTTCATTATGCACAGGATGTGAGCATTAATTCACTTCCAGGGCTGCATTCGCCCAAACGCATATCTCTGCAAAAGTCTATAGACACCATCGGGCGCACACCGTACAGCGCTCGGGATGCCATGTCCTAAACTCCAACTCGAAGGAGACGCTTCTTCTTCGTCACCACACATACGAGACAGTCAGATCAACGATTTCATCCTTCCTTTATGAGAGAGAGAACCCCATTCACTGTACAGAGACGTGTACTACTGCTACGCGCATCTGCCCAGCCACCACGAGAAACAACCGCCGGCACCTCAAGCAGCCGAATCAGCAGCGATGCCCAGGCACAAGACAAGCCCCAACCATTTAAAATCTATAAATCCTAATGTGGAGAGGTGGGCGTATAGAGCTGTACGCCATAATTAAAAATTTAAATCAAATGGACTTGTCATTTGTTTTTACCTCGTCTCCGCCTGGGCAGCCTTATCATGACCACCGCTGGTGCTTACCAGTGCCTCAACGGTGAGCGCGCTCGTATCCGAACCGGACGAACACAGAACCGAATAAATGTTCCACAAATGACCACGATGGTCTCTGGCTACAGCGCGCGCGATTGACTCCAGAGATTTGCATGATGTTGTTCTAGAGCTGTGCGTCTCTGTACACACAGATTCCAGGCAAGTTGCAGTCATCGCGGGGTACTATCGTGCCAACGCGCCCCATGGTGGCTCCGAAATGGAACCCCGCCACGATTATGACTACGTATAAGTCAAATTAATTTCGCCGATTTATTTCAATAAAAACGTATTCCCCTGGGATTTCCGTGGAAAACCCATCGCAGCACTAATTCAAGTGCTCACGAACGCGAATTAGGTGTTGAAAATAATATTACGTGTATGAGTAGTGTTTGTTCCTTCATATGAGGCGAACGCACATCGAAGAGGCGCGTGTATCATGGCCATGAGTGGTGAGATTTGCGCCAGAATAGTTGGGGCATAATTACGGGGGCCGGTACTGTGCATATTTGTCTAAGGCATGCATAGCGCCGAGTCCCTTGTGTATCATTGTATCATTGTTTCCGTGATTGAATAAAGTTATACTAACGCGTGACTGGTTCGCGGATTACGTCAAGTTTTTTGCCAATACTGAGGAAGGAGTACACAACTCAATTTAATTGCGAAATTAGTTATTCCTCTCAATGAATATTTAATTAATGTATCTATTGACGTATCTTCTTTTTTTAATCCGGAAATGCATACAAAAGGGATTCCAACATTGGGAATATCAATTAAAGTAGAAGCGATAAGCATGTGTTACATATGTTCTGTGACCTGTGTATGGCTAGAGGGAAAGTTTAGATAGTTAAATAGAAAATGATTCACCATGTGATACTACTACCAAACAAAGTCTTTGATTCCTATCTACTACTGGAATCGCCAGGCATTTTTGGGCGCTACTTTTCTAGTGAAGAGTTCCAGTGAGCAAAGCCCGAGCGTGGCTTTAATGCAGCGTACACATTGTTGCGCAAATCTGCGAGCAAATGCGCTCAGGTAAGCACGCGCTCAAGTGTGTTGCTTTTTTCTTCATTCAAAAGTCAAGCCAAAATGCCATCCAGACACACGCACTTTCCCGCGAGCATACAAATCCGCATGCAAGTGCTAAGATTTGCGCGTAAGTGTGCACGCCGCTTAAGGGCGGCGGTAGGTGTTGTTGTAACAGCGCTGATTGTACCTATACACGTTAGACGATGGGGTCCTTGTGAGGGTGTACAGGTTTGTGGCTTTTTCTGCAGCAAACCACCAAACCAGACAGTCTTATGTGAGGATAGGTCTAACGGTGGCGGTGTACATCCAGTGGATGTGGGTTGGTTTTGGCCCCCATTTTTTACTGAATATTCTGCTGCATTCGTAATAAGCTGTCAAGGCCTTCTGTGTACGTTTAAGTACACTTTTCAGTTCAATTTTTGATCTAAAGTGCACCCTAGGTATCTTGTCTTCTCTGATATTTGGAGTTGGACTACATTCAGTCTAGGTGGTGTTTCCCTCTTATCTGTAAAGAGACTTTGCCTTTACAATGACGGCCGAATGGGTGATCTGGGATGTCGTACCTGTAAAGGAATTCCCGGAAAGTTCCATGTCCCTTTAGGAATTGGGTAGGATAACAGTTTACTTCATCGTGTTGGGCAGCAGTTTGTAAGTCCACCGGCCGTTTTCTGATGCATTCGATCGCCGTTGCCTTTCTATTTCAGCAACTGCTCTGATGACTCTTCTCTCTGTGCTTTCGGCATTGTATATTGATGTACATTTTCGGATACTATGATATGTTGTATATTCTGTTACTATTCGGGAAAGATGAACACCGATATGATTGGGAATAGCCCGGTTAATGTGGTATTCATCAATGTTCATGTAGCTGTAGTGCCTATCATAATTGAGTGGACAAGTCTTATTATTTTATAGTGCACTATTGACGTAAACGATTTTATGGAGGTAGATGGCTGGTCTGCCAATTTCCAATACTTAACTCGGAAACTAGAATTTGGTGTATGCAGGAATTTGGCCGTATTGCTAGGTTCGAGAGTCGAACCGTACTTCTGTCGAGATAGTCTAGAATCGGATGTAGTCTTGCGACTCAGTAATCTGCTGTCAAAGTCCAATAGAATAGGACTTGATTGCATCTCTTGAGTTAGCAGCGATATCGTTAAGAATTAACGCCCAAGCAATTGCGAGTAACTCCTAATGGGCCAACAGCATTACTGCCAAAGTGAGTTACTCCCATTAATTTGTATGGACCCTTGTACTAAGATTTCTTATCAGGAATCTGGCCGTCCCTGTACATGTTAGAGTATTAAACGATTTGAAACATGAAACAAGCATAGCCTACATGACACTACTTATGTACGTCTGGATGTGAACATGGGTTTACTTTTTGACGAGGAATATGTCGTTATACCCAGCGCACTGTTTCTTTAGCTCCATGGTCTTCTGGTATTGAAACGGTCAGTCAAACTGATAGAATTCCAATTGACCTAGACAGGTTTCTGATAATGGTTATCCGAACCAGGCTCCACAACAAATAAGATACATCTTCGAAAAAGAACGGTTTACATTGACACAAAGCCCATCCAGAAACCTGTATAGATAAAGAAGAAAATGCTCCGAGCTAAAAATATGCAAAACCTACAAAACAACATTCTGTTATGAGGCCGAATGAACCAACCTAGCCTCCACCAATCCTCCCGTTGAACTACGGAGCGAGGGGTTCGAGATTCAATCCCCAGACAACAACTAAAATTTCTTTCACAGCCCCACCTTTCGCGATCATCTGACAACCATCCGAAAGTATAACTGTCATGAAAAGCTTCTCAAATTGCGCTTTGGAAACGGCATTAAACAGTAGAGCCCTTCTATTCGTGTAAAGAATATAATGCGCACGACATAAATGGTTGTGCGAAGCTAGGGCTTGAGTCCCATAGACCAGTCGTACCAAATATTTGTATTTGTACTTAGTCTCAACAGAGTAACGGAGTAAAATCAAACAAAACTGCTAGATATAAGGGCTAACAGGTCAAACTTATCAAAACATACAACAACTCCTTTCCAAGCTTTGCTCTTTGATGAATGTATTTATAAGGACCTTCGTTAAATATAAATACGTATATAGCAGGCTCCTAAACATTGCATGCATAACGACCCAATTCCATGTCAGTTGTTTACTTGCACCTGCATATACCTATAGTACTTGCCCTATATGGTTTCGTGAAAAATTTCGAACTCGGAATTTTAATCAAACTTAACATTACTATGATGGAGAAGTCCAAAAAAGTGGGTCCGCCAATTCCGTCTGTCTCTCTGTATATTCAACTACAGCCTAAACGGTTGAACGGATTTACTTCAAACTTCATATCTGGGGTCTGTGGGATGATCCGTAGAGGCGAAATTTGAATTTTCATTCTAACCTCAAAATGAAGGGTACTTTACTTAAGGCCGATTTCACTAAAAATGGCTTTTTTCGAAAACGCCTCTAACGATTTTGATAAAATTTCATATGTGAGTTAGTTTGGGCATATGGTATTAGATGGTTTTGCGCGAAAAATGCGTATAACGGTAATTTTAGAAACTGGCTGTTTCTCGTCTATTTCTTCAGCGATTGGGCTTGAAATCAATATCAGAGGTGGGTATGATAAATGCAAAAATATGACATACCAAGTTCTGGAACTGCCACGCCTACTTTTAAAAAATTTTACTAGAAATAGAAAAAAATTGTTAAAACATAATTCATAATTCATTGAAAATCTCTCTAATTCATCTTAACATCATATATGGCCACGCCCACTTTTTTTATGGCGTTTTTACAAAAAATTACTTGAATTTCCGTGCGTATATGATTGTAAACTTATAGCATTAAGGTGCAAGTACGTACGACCGAGTCGTGCACTTTATTTTATACACAGAAAGGGCTAAAACTTTTCACTTCTTATTTACATATGAAAAAACGCATGTGTGCTATTATTCGTCACGGTGTGGCCCCCGATTTCCCTTTAGGATGTTGCTGGCCGTCTTTTTCATGAAATCCGTCTTATACCACTGGGACCTAATCAGAGCATGATCCACATTCACGGCTTTGCCTTTAAAGTGGAGTAAATATTGAATTAGCTGTCGGATGCTTAGGTTTGGCATTAGTCACTACTGCCCAGGAAGCTTTCTCGTCTGCGCATGTAAGTTGTTTTTGGTCACTGTATTGGATCATAAATGTTTTCGTTAGGACAGGGCCTAACACTGACCCTTGAGGAACTCCTCATCGTCATACTGAAAGGTTATGTCTATTATTCACAATAGGTAATTCTGTATGTATGTACATATGTGCAGGGTACTTAAGACTCTACTCATATAAATCCAGCTGACTGAGTTGAACGGGTTTTTAACGTCGACTAGTACGAAAGCATTGTACTGCTTTCTTCGGCCTATACAAACATACTTGTCACTACCTCTATTGTCTGTATGTACGACGATGGTTGGCCAGGTAGTTCGTTATCCATCCATCTATTCTTCAGGAATTCTTCGTATTGTACCTTATAATCTCCTGTACCTCTAACTCTACTCGTTAGTCCATCAAACTCGGCGACTTTACTGCGACATTTGATATCAAAAAAAAATGTAGCAACATCATACTAAGATTTAACGAAATTCACAAGCCAACATCGAAGACATATATCTTCAAAGTCTTTTTAACTACGTGCGTTCTCCGCGATGCGTTCAAAAGCTTTACAAAGTTGCTTATCGGCTGCGGCCTAGAGTTATTGACTTCAAGTCCATAAGCGACCGTCTGGTTGTGAGACTACATTCTACATCAACCTTATATGTACAGTGCTGTGCAAATTAATTGGGACAGTCACTTTTTTCAAAAATAATTAAAATGAGGCCGTGTTTTTTCTATTAATTTTTTAAAAATTGGGCTAGAACTTTGCAAATTAATTATGGCTCACTTTTTCTGTTGGCTTTTGCGAAGGTAGGTTGAATTTTTGATTCCTTTTATAAAAGTTAGGCTTCATAGGGCTTTTGTATAATTTTTTATTAGATTTGTTCAATTTGGTTCACGTAAATTTAAGAATGGATGTCTCTATGGAGAACAGTGCCAAATTCATTGCTTTGCATGAGCATACTGGCAAAAGCATAAGGGAGATTTCTGCAGATGTTGGAGTTTCCAAATCAAGCGTTGCAAGGATTATAGCACTGTATAAAGCTTCAGGATCGACTGCAACGGGTCGGACAGGACACTGCGGACGAAAACGCAAAACCACGGATCATGACGATAAGGTTTTAATCCGAAATAGCGTAATTCATCCTTGGAAGGCAAGTGGTGAGCTACAAAGGAACTTGGCATCAGCTGGTGTGGTGTTAGATTCATCAAATGTTCGAAGGCGTCTTCTGGAAGTGGGCCGCAAAGCCAGAAGATCTCTGAAAAAACAACTTCTTACCGCGACTATGATGAAGAAAAGACTGCAATGGGCCAAAAAACACAAAGACTGGTCAGCAGAAGACTGGAAAAAAGTAATCTTCTCAGATGAGAGCCACTTTGAAGTTCAGGGCCACCGGGTAAGTGTTGTGAGAAGAGGTGACAATGAAAAACTCCGACCTGGTCACATTATTCAAACCCCTAAACACCCACCGAAAGTAATGTTTTGGGGTTGTTTCACCTCCGTGGGTCCTGGAAGCTTGAAGCCAATTGAAGGAATGATGAAGAGCATTAAATACGCAGACGTCTTGAGTCATATGCTTTTGCCCAGAATGCAAAGACAATTCCCGACTGGAAACGCAGTTTTCCAACAAGATCTTGCTCCATGCCATACTTCTAAAAAAATGAAGCAATTCTTTGCAGAGAAAAATATTAAGGTGCTGGAATGGCCGGGCAACTCTCCTGACCTCAATCCAATCGAAAATCTTTGGGCCATTATAAAAGCGAGGCTCAGGAAACGAGATTGTACCACAAAAAACAAGCTAATTTCAGCTATTATTGAAGTGTGGTTTCACGATGAACAAATAAAAAAAATATGTGAATCCTTAATTTTTTCAATGCCAAATAGAATAGAAGAGCTTATTAGTGCTAAAGGCGGTCATATAAATTATTAATATGAAAAAAAATTATACTGTTTTGCAAATAAATCAAAATAACATCAAAAATATGCCTGTCCCAATTAATTTGCACAGCACTGTATGTAGATATGTATCTCCACCCGTCCCTATCGAGGAAGATGGAGACGCTATCAAGGAGGTGTTTTATAACGTGCTAGATGGACCCTACGGGGCCTGTCCTGACTACGATGTCAAAATCATGTTTGGCGACTTCAATACTAGACTTACTGACATTGCGACAGCTCGTAGCATAAGTAGCATCAAATTGCTAACAAGAGAATCAGATGATCTAACCGCCATAAATGCGTGCATCAAGGCATGCACCTTCAAGGGTGGCAAATGTCAACTAAGACCATTTTTTGGTCATAGAGCTTGACTATCAAACGAGAAAACTGTATCCGCCCTGAAGAAGAAATTCAACATCGAACCAGGATTAGCCAAATACTGCAGAAAGCAATTGAGCGACAAACTCTCCACGATGCTATCATCTCCTACAACCTCCAACGACCAGTGGCTCGCACCACCAGTAGCAAGGGAGTCGAAACTACCATAGGCTATAAAGCACCCCCGAAGAAACTCCGTGATATGATGATTAGTGCAAAAAGGTGACAGAAGTAGCAAGGGAAAAGAAGAACACTACGGAAAAAGTACAGAGATTGGAGGAAAAGAAAGCCGGGTGTAGAAAGAAGAAACCTACGCACTCTCAAGGACATCGAGGAGTCTCATGGTAGAAACCTAATCCAGCAACCAGCTGTGCAAACCCGGAACACAGTCTCTTCGAAACTGTCGAGGAAACCTAGTCACAGACGTGCAGGGAATTCTAAAAGTATTTAAGGAGCACTTCCAGCAGATACTGAATGAGCATTAAACAGAGAGATTGACACCCCACCAATGAATTTCAAGTTGAAACACCATTCGTTCGTAGACTCTAATACTACGTGTGACCAATAGTCACCGCTTGGAGCACTACAAGGCGTTGTCCGCGTTTGGGATCCCGTAAAACTGATGCAGCTATGCCACGTTACGCTGCAAAACGCGGTGTGTCCTACGTTTGTAGGAACGTTTCCAGACATCCACCGGATTTCCAACCAATTCTGTCAACCGCTTTTAGGACAAAACGTCACTATCGGCTGCTGTTACTTCGAAGTAGTTTAATAGTTCACCTAACTCTGAGTAAATATTAATTTTACAAATGACACCTAAGATAACTGAGTCTCCTAACACATAAGACGAAAAAGGTCTACATGACATTAATCCTCCCAATCCTATTATATCGCGTGAAGTGCGGAACGATAAGCAGGAAAGCGAAGAAGATCTTGAGCTTCTTCGAAAGAAAAATACTTCGACGAATATTCGGTCCCATATGCGAGGAAAAGGAATAGAGGAGAAGATTCAACCACGAACTCTATAACCTGCACCAAGACGTATTTGTAGTCCGGAAGTCCGTCAACTGCAATGGCTCGACCAAATTGAGCAAATGAACGACAATGTTCCAACCGAGAGAGACCTCGAATTCTAGCTCTCAGGTTCGGCCCAACATGGAAGACCGAAACTTGGCATGGTCTGATAAACAGGCTACAGCATACCCGGATCAAAGGGCGCACTGTCTCAGGGAAAGACTCTTCACATGGTAGTTGAGCGAATAAGCACCAGAGAGTCTGTGAAAGAAACAAAAACAGACAACACTATAGAACTACACATCGTCTTAGGTGTCACGCTCACTCATCTGCAGATAGAACGTCAACCAACTTGAAGTAAACAACTATGCAAACTGGAGAATTTTGTTGTGCTCCCCCACATCGAAACTCTTAAGAGTGTAGCAGAGTAACTATAGAGTAGTAAATTTCTACAAAACCCAAACGTGTCCTGTCGCTTGATAACTTTAGCTTGAAGGAGCTATTGGCATTCTAGGATAAATAGTGTTACTATCAAATAAGTAATATTGCCTCCACCGAAACTCTAGATCTTTTATTATTAATCCATAAGACCTATACTTAACTCAAAGAAGTATAAACAACGTAAATAACTACTTGTTGATGTCCTTCATGATGAAATTGAAGGAATCATACTTCTGGAAAGTGATACAAATTTACAGGTTAATTGCATTTACACTAAGTGATTCCTGCTGTTTGCATTTAACACCTGACTATTGCATTATATCCTTACAAACTACTCCATACAGACTCCTTCCATACAAATACAATTCCTCTACTATCTCTTTCAACTGGCATGTCCTCGATATTTCATTCACATTAACCGAACATTTAATATAAAATAAATTGCTTTAATGATGCCAATAACGATAATGAGGGACATATGAGAAGACGTGCTCCTTATTTATGCATGCGATGACCAGCCCGTCCAAGAGCAGGACAGGCGGCCACTGCGCATACCCTCGAGTGCTTTTATTTAGATTGAAACTTGATATTTTAGTGATAAGCCGGCATAGTATGGATTATTTTGCCACCTTTCCACCTCTTGCTCGCCTGATGGAGGAGTTGATCGATAGTCCTCACATAGTAAACTCCTTGTCAAACATGCATTTTGTAAAACATACAAAAGTGTTGCACGGGTCCTTGTGGTACGGTGCGATGCGTCCGACATTCGCAGCAACGGCACGAGATTGCCATCGAAAAACTGCACAATTGATGGCTGGCAACATGATATTTCGGTGCTTATACGAGTATGTATAGCATTGACCGCACTGCGGTGCCACAGGGTCTCCGAGTGTGAAAACATAACCACTTCCATATCAGGATGTTGTTATAGACCGCGACGTGGGCAGAAACTTGAGCGATGTCTGGTAACTTGACGTATTTAATAATTTCCCTCGACAGAGGTCACAAGAAGTGTTCCACTTGTTCACGTCAACAGCGTAACACCTGCCCCTTGTTGGATGCTCCTTTGGCGATTCGCAGGACAATTGAAGGGCTGGTCGTCTTGGGAAGAAGTTCTTCTTAAAGTGGTAGTGACTTGCCAGCCGCCTTAAGTAAATGCAGCGACAAAAATTAATTACTCTTCTCGTGCCAAACAAAATTAAAATATTTTTATTATTATTCCCGTCCACTAATTTCGTCTCCTTTTTGTGTTTCCTTTCATTTCATGTCACCGGAATTAATGGCCTGGTTCAACACGATGGCTGCGTTTACTACATACATCTGCATCTGGTCACAGTACGTAAGTATAAGTAGAGTACGCAACACATGTAACGAATATCTACATACATAAGATTGTAAATTAAGTTTTGTATCTAATTATATGGTATCCACACAGTATGAGCTTTGCAATGCAAAGATACTTCATTTTTGGCAGAAGATTTGTTTATTCGGAAGGTCACTCGATATCCAAGCGAGTCTCACAGTGATTCTAAAAGTGAATGCCCAGACCAATAAATTCCTGTCAGCGAACAAATATTTTCGAGCACACGTCCATTGTTCGAAATCCATGGGTGCTCCGCGCTCACTCATTGTTATGGTGCTTTGCGCTGGGATTTCGAAGACGACTCATTCGATTTGGGAAGAGAGTCAGAGATTCCTTCCTGCTTGGGTAGGCCAGTGACCGCACCCCCCCGGCTGCGCATTGTCTGGAGCCTTCTGGAGGAATCATATACATATATAAGTCAGAGGTGTTCCTGCTTCTTCGTGCAGACTATCGTTTGGATATTCGTAGTCGGTCGTCGTCAGCGGCGAGCATGAAAAAGATTTTCAACTCGGTAGTAATCAGATTAGATACAAAACTAACTTGTATTTATGCTTTGTGGTCGCACTAGCGTATTTAGTTGCTTCATTCTGGGACGCCGATGCTCTGCTTTTTCAGAATCCACCACACCACCACAAACATCATCAGCATCAATACTACTGCTCCGATGGAAAGGACAATAGGATCAGATTAAGTCCCGGCAACAAAAGATCAAAAGATACAGGTGCCAGGCTGCGTACTCCTCGGCTGGAAAGTGGATGCCGACAGTGAGGCTGCCGCCAGTTGGGAGTGCAGGAATATTTGTCGTCCCTCCAAGGAATGAGCGTGTTTGCTGCCAGCCGTAGCATCGACATCGGGAATATTTATACTGTGGGAAGCGAGTCGATTATGTTTCACTAAATTATTATGTTAACATGGAAATAATTGAAACAAGAATTCACTTATATGAAACAATTTATTTATTTTTGCTACTTGCGGTACAGATACGATACAGATAGGGATGTGTGTGCACACAGCCATCCGTGGCTGACTCTTAAAGAGGCGAACTCGGGGAGGGCAGAAGGATTTATTTCCAGATGGTTGGCAACTAAGGACTTTGCCTTTGGGGCCGTTCGGTTCCGGAGAGCATTTTCCGATTTGGAATAATAAAAATGTCAACAGTTGGACAAATAATACCAACAGCTTGGATTTTTCTTCTTCTTCATTTCATCTGTGGCCTGGTGGTGGTGTTAGTTGTTGTCTGAATGCGTTCTCTGCCTCACACGGTATCCGTGGGTATGCCTTATTCGATTTGTTATTACTGCATGTAAACACAGACGAATCTATTATTCACACCTAGCAGACGTTTATGGAACGTTAAAGTGTGTATTTTATTGGCCATTGAATTGGATGATAAACGTAAATGTGTGACATTTGACTTGGATAGTTGAGACATAAAAGAGCGGCATACTTGTTTTAATGTGTCAACAGAGCTTCATGACGACTGTGTATACGAGTACCATATCCTACAGATTGGATCATAAGTGCATATTAAGTTAATACCATTTTTACATTTCTAAAAGGGAGGGATTTTCCCACTATTGTCACTTATAGATACATTGACCTATTATAATACTTTTTGTATTGCTTTTCGATAAAGATAAGTGCACATAATCCCTCTCAAATTTCAAATCTGTAAATCCATATGAATACTAGAATGAAGCACTAGGCTGATGTGAAGATAATGCAGATGAGTTTCCTTTTTGTTGACATTTGTTGAATTCCTTAAAATTTAGCCCAAGAATGCGTAAATATAATTCATTTCTACACTATTTTTGTTTATGCCAATCGATTCGTCTTGTTGCACAGAATTCTGAACTTCAATTTTAAAAGCACCTTAAAATGGCTATTTCAGCACAATTATAAATGACAGCAACGATATCTCCCATGCAGTCAACTTTTGATAACAATATGTCCAAGATGGCGCTGCCAATAATTTAGAGAATGTGTGCGTTAAGGACAGCGAATTGCTTTAAAGACTATAAAACTGTATTGTAGTAGATTTTAGTCGAAGTAGTAGTAGTTTAAGGCTTCCATTGCAGTAATATTTTGATATGTGAACTGTAGAGGTTGCATCCGATTCTGGGATAGAGCTCAATCGTATGTAAATACGGCATCAAAGGTATCAAGAGCATGACAAATTTAAGGACAGCAATTGAATAAATACAAATACAAATATTTCGCATGAAAGGAAGCTTCTTGGATGTTTGTCAGACGTTCGAGAGAATTGGGACCATGAGACAATCTTGGAGATTGTCTAGGAATCGAACTTCGAACCTCCCACTGTGGGCAGCATTGAAACTATTAGGAAAAAAGAAACGTTTCCTTGTGCTTCATATGGAAACATAATGTTGCCAGAACCTGTGGAACTAGCATGCCCGGTAGCGCTCCTACATAGTCGAATGAGCTGGTCCTGAGACCTGGAGGCCAACACGAGGTGGAGGATCGCACCTTCCTTCTTCCTGTCTATGACTTTCTATGAGTTAGAAAGAACCCATGGACGATCTGTGGCTTAGGAAAATATTTCTCTTCCACCAGCGTCGCGCTCAGTCCACTCTTGGCTCTGATCCTCTCGAAGTTCGAACGCATCCACCCAGCAGTAGCACTGTCTGAGCAGACGAAAACTAGCCATCCCGATTTGACATGCGAGCCGAAAAAATTCGGCAATCTCAATCGAGATGTCTATAACCGCCTCTTGAAAAAAAGTCATTTGCTCAGTTGAGAGAGGTTAAGTCGACAAGTCGATCGATCCACCTTGTTGTTGCTTGATCTGTAGTCTATCTAGCATCTTCCCAATGGAAGAACATCCGGATTTCTCCGAAATGATACTGCAAGCATCAACAAGTGTGGAAACGTCAAAATCAGAAGTGGCTGATTCCACATCCGCAACTATGACACCTTTCGAAGATACAGATGCGGCCTTCTGAAGTATCAGGAGAGTTCGGCTGCTTAAGAGGCCTCCACCCAAAAAATACGAAAAAAGCGAAAAATGAGCAATCGGTTTACAATGCCATTCAGCGATTCGGTAACCGATTTAAATGGTACTTATCACATATTAAAGAATAGAGTTCAATCTGCAATGTGATCGACCAGATTTTTAAAAAACGTTTTTGTTGCTGTAATATTTGAAAATTCCGGACACAACTTTCACTTTTTGCATAAAATTGTAAATCGGTTTACAGTTTTACGATAAGAAAACGTTATTGGTATAATATAATATTGGGCTCTTTGGAAAGGTAATGAATAGATCTCTAATGTGATCGAACAGAATTTTGAAATTTTCTTTCTTTTCCGAGATATATGTAAGTGTTTGAAAATTGATAAAATTAGTCAAATTAAACAATGAATTGCATGTAATATTTTCAATATTTTCAAACTAAATTTTCGGTGAAATGGTAAAGGGCATTCCATGTAGCCAATAAAGAAGAAATATGTAACATTCATCCCATAGTTACTAAGAACCACTGCATTTCATATGACTCCATTTTAAGACAAATTCCATTTTTAGCGAGTACAATTTAGTTTTTAATTCAAATTTTTGTCGCTAAAGCGTTTTTTTCAGAAAAATATTAGTTTCGATTTCGAAAATATTTTATTAGGGTTTAGTTGATTGTGCAAAATATGAGTACGGTGTCGGTGTGCCATGATGTGAATGTATTTGAGGTTCCTATACTTCGTTGTTTGTTGCGAAAGTATGTATTATGTGTCTACATACATATTCATTGAAAATTATTTTTGAACTCTTAAAGAAATGTGTTTTTTCATATGAATATTGGATATATGTATGTAAATTTGATACAATATTTCTAATGAATTGATTGCAATATAAAAGTGACTTAATGTATTTATCCTTCTTTGCAAGAGTTGACAAAGTTAAAGTTAACTAGGTGAGAAGTGTGGAAGTGTTCCTTTAAAGGAAAGTGGACACAATCAGAAACGCAATACCTAATAAAGACATTGATTTCTGATATTCTAAATATTAGTTAATATGTTTATGTACGTAGATTGCAAATCAGTACTAAACCCTTTCAAATAGTCTTGGCAATCATATGTAACATAAACTACAGCGGACCTTCAGCATAAATGGAGTCCGATTTGCTTCTTGAAGAGTCGTTA
Source organism: Xylota sylvarum (assembly GCA_905220385.1). NCBI lineage: Eukaryota > Metazoa > Arthropoda > Insecta > Diptera > Syrphidae > Xylota > Xylota sylvarum. The sequence goes on from LR999959.1 coordinate 43,475,818, forward strand.
TGAATACAAGATGTCTTTTGATGGTTACTCAAACAACCTGGCTAAACATCATAATTCAATCATTGCCAAGCTTTTTAGAAGGAAACGTATCAACTCTTAGTAATGGATATTCAAATAGATAGTGTCATTATTGTGATGATTATTCCTGGACAACAGATGCATATAGTCCATGGTAGACAAATTAAAAGAAAATCAGTCAAATCGCCAAATTATAGAAAGACCGACTGTAGGACAGTCAAACAACAGAAAGTGGAAGGAAATTCGCAAAAATATGTTGACTGCATCTATTTTTGGCCTAGTATCCAAATATAAAAAGTTTGAGAGGCATGTGAAAAGGCTAGCTCATCGGACTGAAATTTTTTCGACTACCATAATTCATGGAAAGATGAACGCTGATATTGCAAGAGTGCAGCTTTAAGATCGGCTATTCAAAACTATTTCAACTTGTGGTATCTTCATAGATAAGAACAGGATACTTATTTTAACATATTTCAGAAAATTACTATATTAATATTACCTATTACCGATCGGATCAACTGAATTAAAAGAAAGTTAAAGCTTATTACTTATATTTCTTACTTGTTTGAAGAACAAAAAATACGTTACAAACGGAAAACGTTACTACTGTAGTATGCTATAGTTGTTTAACGGTCGAAATAAATGGCCAAAATATGAAATTATTCATAAAATACGAAAATTAAATTTTTCATGTTTTGCTGTGAGGCAAAATCAAAATCCCATACACAATTAAAGCTCGCCCTAATATGTACTAGCAAGGAAAGATATCCATACATTCCTACAATACTACTTCATTCATATTGTTGCCCAGCAACGCAAATATAAACAAAAATTAAACTTAGAACTACACCCTCCTATAACCAGTCAGTTTGCCACCAAGGCAAATACCAGAAATCATTGAGTAAAGAGATATTAAACCTTTACCCCTCCTTCCTTTCAAAACCCATTTGTTTACATTGCTTTTGTTGTAATTCGCTCCTCGTCTGTGAATACGTGTGAGCATTGGCAAAAACCTTTGGTGCATGTCTAAACTAGAATCAATAGATGTCAGCACTGAAAAATAGTTTTGGCTGAATGTATCCCATCATAAGCTATGGTGAAACAATCAAATTTTAATGACTTTTTGCCAAAAAGTCTTATTGTCAGTCATTGGCAACGACAATCCCTAGTGGTGGAGTAAGTACGCCAGCGGATATGTTCGCATAAAACGGAAGCATTCAACTAAAATTTACTAGAAATATTGTGCATTGGAAAGAATACTGTAAAATCAATGCGAAACGAGAAAATTAAATTCAAAAATTCAATTTAAAAAAATTATTGATTGTTTTTCGAATTGAATAACATCAAAACGACTATTTGTCTTAAATAAGAAATTATTTTTTAGTCAAACTGATTTTATTTTTCAGTATTACGAAATAGATAAATGTGTATTAACAGAATCGTTAAATGTCTTTAGGAAAACATGTGTACGTACATATATATATGAAATGTTGGTCGCTCCGCTAAAGGGAAAAGGTAAATGATTTTAATAAACAAACATTAGTATTTGACAAAAGTAGGACAATTGCAAAACGATCGAATTTAGCTAATTGATGTAAGTGATGGTAATGTTTTTGTTAAGGTTTACCCTTACAAATTTTTTTGGACCGGTTCTGATCCAGTGTTCACTTCAAGGCACACGTTATGCTTTTGATATTAGAAAATACATTATATAAAGGAAAATTAAGTAGTTACAAATGGAAAATAAGTTTCTAATTGTCTAACAAAGTACGGCCATGCTAGTCCGGACACAGCCGAAACTTTATGCAGCGAGGCTGCACTGTAATTTATTGGTTGAAGACCCATCGGTAACTCGCTCGCCTTCCTTTTTCTTGTCCTTAATAATGTTATATACTTTTCAATTCTATTTTCTCAGACAAAAAACTAGTTTTACTTATGCAATTGCCATGATTTCTTGAGAATTGAATACAATTTCCAAAAAATAATGCTTAAATTAATTCTTATGGTGAGTTAACATATTTTGTCGGCAACCTAGGAAATAAATAAATAATTTGTAAAATCAACCGAACTTTAATAAAATATTATCGAAGCCGTAGAACGCTGTAGAATCAGAAACATGAACTTGTTATAAACAGAATTTACACTAACAACAAGTCGCACTACTGATTTCCTACTTTATCTGCGACCTTTTTTGTGCCATTAAATATTTTTGGAAACATTTTTCTAATCACAAGAAAATCAGTGTTTAATCCAATTGTTACAATTTTAAAGAAGATAGTAACACAATTTATCCAAAAGTTTTGACAAAAGTTATTTGCGATAATTTGAAATACTGAAACATGTACATATTTATAAAAATTCAAATCAATTTCTATTCTTTTTAATATCTTAACAATTGTTTCAATCGGTTCCCAATTTGCTTAATTGCATTTTTCTTCTTTTCACGATTTTAAGAAGATTTAATCAAGAATGAATCTTAAAAAATAGTTTTTGGTTTTTACATTCTCGGTCAACCAATGAAATTTAAATTCTTTTTGTCTTTTAACGGAGAATTCAAATTTAAATATTTTTTAAATCTAACGAACAGCCCCAAAATTCTTTCCCGCTCCTTCCATGAATTCACAATTCGGTTGTCATCGCCCGTCAAATTCACTCGTTGTTGTTGTGAAATTGACCCATTGTTGTTGTGTTTAGGGGTGAATAGACGGATTTTTTTGGTGAATAGACGGATTCAGGGGTGAATAGACGGATTTCTAACAAATGTGCGTGAAAATGTAACAATATGCGTGAAATAGCTTGTAGGCACCTGGAAAGTGCCGGGAAAGTTTAATATCTCTTTGTTCAATGATTTCTGGCAAATACTGAAAAATATATTTGAATAGAATATTTTCAAACATTTTAATTTCGAAAAAAAAATTGCCTAGTTTATATTTTAACCCACTGGTTGTTCTCTAAACTACGTGTATGTTCGACTCTGAGTTCGAACTTTTGGGTGGAGGCCTCTTAACAGCAGACGTTGTGGCCAGTATGGAGTTGGCCGTCGAGAGTTCTACAGCATCTCGGGATACAACGGGTTCCTGAACAACAGAATCCGAGGATGATGCGTTTTGAGATGCATCAGTCTTATTGTTTTTTTTTTTAGTTATTTTCAAAAATTTTGGCCCACGGGAAAGGAGGTCCATGACAGAACCCGGTATGTCATAGAAAGGCTGGATTGAAACCGAAGGTCGCCAGTTGTTCGGAGTCCGCGTACTAGCGACTAAGCACCCTCTTAGTCATGTATTCATCGACGTACGCTATTCCATCTTGGATTAGAGATTTGGTAATGGGGATTTCTCCTCACGTTGTTCACTTTTGCCGGCTCTCATACTGTTTCTGCAACAGGCCATTCGGAGCGACCTGAGAGGCACATAGCCACTACGCAATAAAATCACAATCTAATCGAATCTAAATATACATATGTACATATGTACATACATATGTATAAATATGTATATGTACATTATTTGGTTGGTCTGAGGGTGCTGAAGCAACCTCGCTACCTATGCTTACTACAAGCATTTGGACATAATTATTAACTTGTTAATCCCATTTCTCACGCAATTGAGAAAATAAAACAAAGTAACAATTCATGTCAATCTTTTCAATTTCGAAATCATTAACATTTAAGCTGTAAATGCATATAGGAAGCTCTGAAATAATCTACATTCACCATCACGCCATTCGTCCAGATTTCGTGATCTTTGCAAAAATTGCCAAATGAAAGCGCTTGTCGGAAACAGATAGCGTCCATAACATCTTGTTTTGTTTGTGCAGTCAGATGCCAATCCATAAGACGAAAGCATATAATTCATTTGTGCGTACAAAAAAAGAACACAAACAGCGGTCAGCGATTTGTTCAACATTTTTATATGCAATACATACAGATGTATGTTTTTTTTTTTTTTATTTTTATTTCATAAAAATTACACTCTCATGCACTTGATGTAGTTTTTTTTCCCCGCTCTAGTAAAGAAGCGCATTATTCGCGTGTTAACAATGAATGCCAAGAACTAGGCTCCCCTCCAAACTGCTTCCATCAGTTTTATCTTTACCTGGCAATTACTGTTTACGGCTCCGGCGAGCATGGAGCGAGGGGCAAAGACACTGCTCTGACTGCTGGATAGTAATAACAGGCCTGGGAGTTGTTAATTGCTACTTGGCCAACTATAAAAGCGCATTTCATTTCGTTAAACTGATCAAATTTACACACGAATCGGTGTAGCTAGCCGACAGTAGAGGGTTCTGAAATCAGTCATTTGATCCTAATACACGCCTTACATTGTAATGTACAGGTGCTGGAGGTGTAGGTGAAGATGAGTTAACAAGAATTTTGTCGCGACGTCTTGTTCGTTTGAGGCAGTTTGTTATGCAAGTTACCCATGCTATGCATGGGTGGATGGTGAAGTTAAACGCACGATGCTTCAGATGATAAGTGAACTCTCCTAAGTTATTTTAAAAAAGGCAAACTACTTCCCGAAACTTATGCTGAAATGGATGATACGTAGGTATAGGATAAGTGGGATTCACATGTATTTATTAGTTATTAGTGCTTAAAAAAAAAACGGACCACATAACTAAATTATGTGATCGATCTATGCCAAATTAAAGACATTAACATCTAATAGTATAGGGTCATCCAACAAGAGCATGTGAAAAGTGATATTTTTATTTTAATCTAAAGTACAAACTCTGAGGTTAGTAATGAAGTACAATATTTGCCAAATGTCCGCCTCGGCTCTACCCTACAAAAATAGTCATTCTCTTGATGAAATTTCTCATCACGTTTTTGCATAATTGCGGCTGTATAACAGGTCTAGTACATGTATCCCTGATGGAGCATTGGCGTAGACTTTATTTAAAGCCCCATTTAGATGGTCATTTCAGTTTCAGTGGAACTTTCAGTCAAGTTGATGGTTAAATGCGAAAACTAAAGAGTTGTACTGAAACTGAAACTTATGGAATTCCCATCAGTTTTCAGTGCCTTACTTACTTAATTATGTGGCTCTACAGTCCAGGGGTGAACCTGGGCCACAAGCAACAAGCCTCTCCAGTTAGTGCGATCTTTGGCTAACTGCCTCCAGTTGCTCACTCTAACTTGGTTGAGGTCCTGTTCCACTTGTGCGGAAGTAAGAGACTTTGTCTACCTCGTCTCTGCTATAAATTTTGACAACAACATCTCAGCAGAAATTAAACGAAAAATAAGTCTTACCAATCGCTGTTACTTTGGGCTGAGAAGACGATCGAGTGGTAGAGTCCTATTCCGAACAACTAAAGAGATTCTGTATTAGACTTCCCAGTCCTGCTTTATGGCTCTGAAGCTTGGACTCAATCTAATGCGGATGAAGATATCCTCGGTCGCTTCGAGGCAAAGATTCTTCATAGAATGTTCGGTTCCATTTACGTTGACGGCTTTGAAGGAGGAGATTCAACGTATGCATGAGTTAGTGTATGCTCTCCACATGGGGTTGTTGTAATAGCTCGGCTGGTCCGGTCCAGCAGCCTTATTTTACTTGAGTTTGTATATTGCTATCCTCAGTTTTTTATCATCCAGGTTGAATGGTTCATTCTGCCTGACAGAGGAATTTGGGCCGTCGTCACCATTTAGCAATCTGCAGAAGTGGTTCTTCTACGTCCTCACCACCGACTGTAACTCAACTACAAGGTTTCCTTGTTCATCTCTACATGTCTTGTTGCCTTGACACGTTCTTTTTACATTTTGGTAAATCTTTCAAACATCATTGCTGGAGTAGAACCTCTTCGACCTCGTACTCTTTCTTTTTTCTCCGGAGAAGCCGATGTTCTTCCCTCTTATTTTGTTCATAGAGCTCACGAGCCTCTCTCGTCCTCCTGTGCAGCGTCGATTCGTAGGCGACTTGTTTTGCTACATGTGCTTGCCGGCATTCTTCATCAAACCAGAGATTTCGTAAGGGTGGTCGGGTTAAACGTTTCTGATGGCTTTTTGGTCGTCATCTTCCCTTACGAATGTTGAAGTAAGGAAACCGTCGGCTAGCCTAAGTCCGTTCCCAGACATGGTGTCGTGTATGCTATGCTTTCCAATGCTGCTACCAAAGATGTCCTCCTTTCCTATTTTGGCGTTAAAATCACCTAGCACGATTTTAGCGTCATACCTAGGACATTGCTCATACGTATTGTCGAGGACCTCGTAGAAGCAGTCATTGGCAGCATCAGCTCTTTCCTCTGTGGGGCTGAGCGCATCTCAGGCTAATGTTGGCTAATTTAGCTTTGTTATATAGCATATGTCACAGTTTTTCATCCTTCTTTTGCCCAGCCCATCCCAACGCACTTTCTGGATAGCGGCGATATCTGCATTATAGCAGTCTAGGGCATTCGATTATTGTTCGGCTGCACGTGGCCTATTCATGGATCTGCGTGCAGATCGTCAACAGTGAATCCGTCCTTTTCCGAGGCTTGTAGTTGTTTCGGCCTAAGTTGTTTGTACGTAGTAGGAAAGTTACCCCGAATAACAACCCCCAACCTGGAGTACCAGTTCCCTTAATTTTCCCTAGGACAAGGGGCCGGATTTTCTGAGCGCTGCCGTTGGCCCATTAAGGGTTCATCCGCCACCAACTCTTTTCCAAAAACCTGGCTAAGGACTGGAGATCCCTATAGACCAGGGATTCGAATATGTCAAAGCAGCTCATATAGGGATAACACACACCGCTACCACCTGGATCAAGAGGAAATGCCTTAGAGATGAGAAAACAAACAAATAATCTTAATACCCGTTTTATCCACCTCAAGACAGCACTCACATAGGCCCGAGTTTTTTGATCCAAAGGCTTTGAAATGTTCGTTTAAAAATCTAATACTTGTTACATTTCTTAGTCCTGCGCACTTTTGTTCCATCTATCAACTTCTTCGAATATTGAAAAGAGCTATTCCCGTGTACGTAGTGCTGGAGATGTAGCAGCTCAGTAGTTTCACGTTTGTGAACCCATACCCTGGCGCCTATACGAGGTTGTGGGCCATTGACCCTTTTCTGGGAAAAGTGTCATGTCATTCGTTGACTTCAATAAATGACTTAATTTATCGCTTAATGATAGCCTCTTCAACGGTTTTAGGGTTGTATATAAACCGTGCACTGGGCCTCTAGCAGTTACTCAACGGAGTCAAGACTCTTTATGTCCCCGTCTGTAAATGTTATAACAATTTCATGGTGGAGATGGTCAACACTTCATGCCATGAAGTGAAGTTTGGAATTGGTGAAAATAAACCGCAGACATGCTTTGTATTCTGACTATACCGTGAGCTATTTAAAAATGTTCTCAGCTCATCACGACGGTTTCTTCCTTAAATTCTGTAAGAGTTCGAGACATATCCAAAAATCTAATGAACTCCGATAATATGTCGAACAATCCTTCCCACAAAATGAAATTCGTCACCTATTCCTAAGAATGTTTGAAAGATACGATATTCCTCACTGGATATCAAACTACTTCACACAAAATTTATTTTATATTAATTCCATTGACTTAGAATTAAAGAAACTCATTTCAAGGACTAAAATTCACCTAAGGAGCATTTCCGAACCGAATTTCCAAATTCAAAATACAGAGGCATAATTCCTTTGCAACATTCCGTGGCAAAAAATAAAAAATAAAAATTATTTGCAAACATTTTGCATAGGTACCCCAAATATTTCCCAATAAATCTGCCTGCCAATTCTGGGACACTCTAAATTCCAAGCTGTGAATTAACAAAAATGTTCCATTATGCCCGGCGGCAGCAACAACGGCATCATCTATTGCAGCCTCGACAGAGCGCTAAAGTAGTCAACACCATTTTATGCAAATAACCATGACCATTTGGTCACAATTTGGGGGCATTCCGTCGTCGTCGTCGACTATGCTCCGCCGGTGTATAACCTGCTGCTGCAATTTGAAATCCTTCCACCCAAGAGTACATTGCTGCTGCAGCTCGTAGCTCGTTTCCAGCTTCGGGAGACTTTATTTGGTCACGGATTTCGAGTTGCGGAATTTTCACAAGGTGCCAGTTAGTATGATTATTTTCGTTGGCTGTTGGTTTTATTTTTTTTATTTTTTTTGCGGTCCTTCACGGGGTACTTCTGCCAGAGTTCCTGAAGATGTTTATATCTCTTTTCAGCCAGCAGAGTTTGAATTCCATTTCATGGTCAGAAAGTGAAATGTTTTTTGTTCGTCTCCAGCTCGGAGTGGCTGCAGGAATTGTGTGTATTTCGTTGAAAGAATTTATGGCATCCAGCTTCCAGAAGACACCACACATTTTTTGTCTTCCTCCTCTGCGTCTGGCTTCCCCGCGATGGAGGGACACATAAATTTCATTGTCTCCAAAGTGTTTAGTTTAAGCTTTGGTCACCTTGCGTTATTCGCATTATCCGCTGTTTCGATCGTGGTTTTCCCATGCCAATAACGAAGAGTAACGCACTTATTTCTTTGTTTGTACTGGCAACCACTTGGTGTAATGTTTCTAATGCGGGATGTGGGTTGTGGGATGTGGCCCATCACAAGCAAGCCAGAATCGGATTTTTATTCGGCAATTTACGTGATTAGAATAAGATCGGTATATTATGCCGCCTGTTGATTGTTCTTTATCAGCATTCAAGACGGCGTATCAAGGAGCACGAGTTTCATGTCCATCAGACCCCACACAAATCCCCCGACTCGTTGGAGACATGAATGAGCTGCCATGGTCGTTTGACTATTAACGATTTTAGTTGGGTTATTCCATGGCATGATTTGCATATTGAAGTTGGAAGCGAATCACGAACATAGGGTGCGTGTGGGTTGAATAATACGAAAGGACCGCTTTGATCGTTTTTTTTTTTTTCTTTCTTGATTCTCTTGTACGCTATTCTTTGAAAGCTAGGATGAGTACGTGTGTGATTGAATCTATTATGTATTTATTGGTCAGTAGATTACTTAACGGATGTAAGGGGTGGTAGGTTCGATGAATGTTCGACTTCGGAAGGCTTTGATAGTTCATGAGGATAGATAATTTAGTGATTCAATGGCGACATCCTTTTTGATGGACTCATGGCACACGACGGATTTTTCTAATTCACTGTATTTCAGTGGGTTTTCTGAATAGTCATGGACACGCATTTCTGACTTTATATCTTATGTTAATAGTCGTACATTGACGTGAGAAATCATGTTCAGTTGATATGAGTGTTGAATACGATAGTTAAAAGCTGTAGCTATGAGATGATGCCTCGATAGGGAATATAATATTGTTTACTCTAGACTGTACGGAGCAGAAGAGACGGAATGAATGAATATCGGGTCCTCGTCGTGGCTAAAGTGGTGAGTGCGTTGGACTACGGAGCTACGAGTTCGAAGTTCTTTCACGGCCCCACCTCTCGCGAGCGTCTGACAAACATCCTAAAGTATAGCTGTCATGAAAAAGCTTTTCAAAATAAAACATTGCCCTTCAGAAACATGACAGTGGGCCTCTTTCATTTGTGTAAAGAATATAACAAGCACAACACGAATGGTTGTGAGAAACTAGGCCCTGTGTTTAAAGGACCTGTCACGCCAAATATGAACCAAATGTTGCGTATTTAGATACCAACATATACCCCCAAACCATTACAGAACCGCGTTAAAGGCAACACAACAGGAAGGTATCACCTTTTTCATCAACAGCCAGACAACAATAAAAACAATTTCTGCTATTGAAATAAAATCCAAGCTTGCAAAGTGCTGTCATGAAGAGCTCGAGATTCTTAAAACACAGCACAAGGTGGTCCTCTGCTGGGTCCCTGAACATGAAAATGTACCAGATAATGAGAAGGCCGACGAATTGAACAGAAGAGGTTCGGAATCCACATCAAAACAAGCTGTCATCTCGGTTTTCATCCCGCCTTGCACACTGGGGCTCGAAGCCAGGATTAAGCCCCTAAGGGAAGCTAATATCCCTAGACACTTGTTTGATCACAAGAATTTTTGATCGGAATGCTTCTATGGTTCGGACAACTTTAACACACAAAAGTCCCAACCATCAGTAGCACTAATTACTGTCCTTCAAAACAAATGCAACGATAAATTTAAATAATGTAAACTATGTACATGACTTAATTTGATAGGAAAGTAAAAACCATAGTAAATTTCATGTCATCGAACCATTAGCCATGGTGCAGTTACTCCTACCTACAGTTTGCAATCTCGCAGGATTACTTGTTGTTCCTGTCAGTAGAGTGTGTGACAAAAATGCATTTGCGTCCTTAATATTTACCTGATTACACTGTAATGACGTGAAATTAGAGACAAAAATGTGATAATAACAACACGAAAAATAAGTTAACAACGGATAAATGTAAATACAAATTAAATACCGTTGTTGTTGTTTCGTTCACTTTCAGCTACCAGTCATTAAATAACAATTTTTTTGTTCTCCATCTCCCTCCCTCTTTCTCTCTCTTGTTACCAGAACCATAATTATATTTTCATGTTGACACGTTTTCACATTTTTCTTTCTTTTTCATTGCGCTGCCGTATTTGTAGTTTGGAAAAAAATGAAATGACTCGAAACTATCGCAGAGGTGACAATCGCCATCGTTAATGTACTTTTTTTTACATAAAAAAACTTTTCTAATTAATAGAAATAATACGTACAAGGTTCATAAACGTATCGTTTCAGTGGAAAAGTTCGTACATAATTGAATTGAAAAAGTTTCATTTAGTTTTTTTTCTTTTTTTTTTGTAATATTACATGCAATGTGTAATTTGATAATAATTAGGGAAATAATTGTGATGGCTAAAATGTTGCAAAATGAAAAAAATGTCGCCTTGTTGCTTCATTGCGATTGAAATAAAGTATTACTCTGGAATCATAAAGAAAACCCGGCATTAAGTTTTCCAATGATTTTCCATCCGACTCGAATACCAAAAATCTAGTACGTGTTTGAATCTTTGCATCGGACCAATTTCGCAGAACAGCAAATTCGGATAATCTTTATAATCGTAACTTCTTCTCACGTACTGTCAATTCGAATGAGATAGAACTTCTCAATCACACACTTATGCATAATAAAGTTTTTATTACATATTTAGGGTGCCTTTACTACCTTGATGATCAACAAGCTTCAAGGAGGTTAGAAAGTTGCAAACTAGTTTTCAAACAACATTCTAGGAGAAAAAGATTTTTTTAAGCTGGTTTTGGAGAACATATCGACGGTACACTCTCTTCTATTGCACGAACTTCGCTTAGAATATTGAGACTAGTTTTCTGTTAAATTTTAGCCGATTATACCACCATCATGGATATCATTAAGAACCATTTGTAAAACATATTGATTTTAAGATGGAATGCGGTGCATCATGTAAAAATATGTTGAACGAATGGTTCAGATTAAAGATTTTTGACATGGGATACACTGCAGGTCAAAAGTTTGAGGCCACCCCAAGCTCGCGAAGGAAAAACAGAATCTAACATCGAAAAAAACTTTTTAGTAGAATAATAATCATATCAAATGAACAGGGAACATACATATGTATGTGAAACGAAAATAAGAAGAAAAATATTTTCAATTTATTCTTAACATAAAGAAATTTATTAAAAAGAAGAAAAGATGACTTAAATATCCTGAAAACTGGTAGAGCAATGCCAGTTTGAAACTTAAGTGTTCACGCAACAATTATACTCAACTGGGTTCCAGGGTCGCTGCTGGCCAGTCGGGTCCATGCCGCCAAGCTTGGTAACCCTCACAATACCTTCGGCAATACGAGGATATCAGCGAGAAAGAATCTCTTCATCACTTTGTTTCCAGATGTCCGAGCCTAGCGAGGACCAGGGAATATACCCTAGGAAAGCCCTTCTACATACATATGTGGATCTCGACTAGATAGATGAAAAAAGGATTGGAGAACTAATCCGTTATTTAAACTCCACGGGCTGGGTTAAATCACATCATTTAGGTCATGCACGAGTTTTGTACACGAGTTTTGCGCTAATTGGGTTCTTTTTCCAAAGAACCGCCACTCTACCTACCTACATTATGACGTAGTCTAGACCAAATCTGTCTCGAGATATAATACGTCAAGTGATTTCTCCATCTTTGGTTTGGTTTAACAACTATGTTGAAATGTAGAGCAAGGGGCTTATCCAAAGCTCGAGGAATACTATTTCTAGGTTTGTCGTTTCTCGAAAAATCTTTGTGTCTTAGCAACAAAAATACATTTTTAAAGTGTTCCGTCATCTCTATGAAAGATAAACAACAATCTAAAGGTACACTTGAGATGAAAGAGTACAATTTCGGGGACTTAATTGCCCCTTGACTGTCAATGAAAATATTGGAAGAGTTCTTAGGGAACTGTGACATTACTTTTTCAACAGCTAGCTTTGACGCTTATTTCTTGCTGCTTTGAGTACCACGTTAGTTGTACTTGCTGTCGAGGATGCCACCCGGTATTTTCAATCACCGCTTCCATCCATAGCAGATACCGCGTTCTAAATTCTTGCTAGCGGTATCTGGCATACAGAAATGGCTGGATATGTATGTATTTAGTGTTCGTGGGATGGTTTGTTTTCTTTGGAGAATCCGGATTTTCTCCTTACCACAGAGGCTTCAGTTAGGTACCTTGAATATCAAAGCACTGGGTCATTCTTTACGCATTTCTGGACCTGGGCTTACATTACTTCGCCTTCCTCTTTGGAGGATATATATACATACATATATTATTTTATGCCAGTATTAGACTTTGAACATTGATTTGGATCGAGGTATCCCCCTGTCGGTTTTGGTGCTGGTAAGGCTACCTCAGGTCGGCCTTTAGTGTTTTACGACGTTGTTGTCATAACTAATCTTCTGCTTAACTAGTCTGGTACTCGACGATTTTATTAGGTTGTTCTGTTCATGTCTTGTTTGTTAAAGTTTCTACTGATGCTCTTAACGATGGGAATCTTTTAAAGACTAGTCCTCGTGACAGTGTCATCAAACGTTCCATCGCGAGGGGGTTCTATCTTCATATAATTGCCTCGCTTACGTTTACACTTTGTTGCTGGTGTGCTGTTAGTCTATCTGCTCGAATGATTGCATCCCAGCTTCTCTAAGACTTTACCATCTGTCTGATTTTATATTTAGGAATGATGGCTTCGCAAACGGTCCCAATTGCTGTACTGATCTATCTCCAATAGATGTTTGGCTACTACTTCGATGGCAAAGCTTAATTAGCTTAATGGTGTCATCCTACATTATATTCCACAGCAACGGGGTTACGATGGAACCTTGGGGGACAACCCCTGTAATATTGTGTTGCATTGTTCTATCCTCTCCTCTCTGTTGTAAAGTACCACCGTCTTTTGGAAATAGTCTACCAACATTTTCTTAACATATTCAAGCACTCTTTTGGCCGTGAGTGATTGCAGGATAAATGTCCAGCTTGATGTTTAGCGCGATAATAGGATAGCACTTTCCCTCCATTCCCTCTATAGCTTTTCTCGCAGTCCTTCCAAATAATATCGTCAATCATCGATCAAGAATATGCTGGTGCTCTGCAAATTTTACCTGCTCTCTCTATTGCTGCTTTGAGCCTGTTATATATATAAGGAAATGTTTTGGGGTGCTTTGTATCCGTTTCGTACCAAGACCAGTCTTTGTACCTTCTATGGATGCAGAAATACCCCTTCGTTCAGACAAGTATTATAAGTATCTGTAAATATTTCCGGCTGACGTGTGATTTGTATTTTTAATACGACATTACCATCAACGCCAAGGACGTTCTAGTCTTCGATTTTTGTTTTTGTAAGTTTGTATAAATTTGTCGGATGTGACAGGAAGTATAGGTTGTGTCAAGCCTGTAGCTTCTTGATCACATTGTGGTATAAGCGATTGGTTTCTATTTTCCCTACAAAGCCTTCATATCTACTAAAGTTGCAGTTTAACAAATGTTTGGTCCATTTGAAGAGGTAGTCATTCATGGCAGTGCGTTCGAGGAATCACAAACGAACTTGAAACTTGGTTGTAAGGATTTGAGGGAAACCAAAAAATTTATGTAAGTTCTATAAGACCTACCAAGCAAAGAAGGATACATCTCACTGTCGGTTGACATCATCACAAATAAGCAATTCCATTAGTTTCGGAAATGACTGTGGCCTTGAAATTTACACCAGATACCCATGCATCCCCCACCCAGTGCGAGAGATATGTATGTATGTCCCACACGTTGATATTTAAATAAAAAAAAAAAAACATCAGTAATGTTCTTTTGTACAAAAACTTCAATCTCCTGCACTTCTACTACCAGTTTGAAGTACCTATGTATTAGACGCTATCACGACAAAACAATATGATTAGAATGGACCCTACAAGGTACGACAAAAATCCATGAGGGCACACCCTATATTTGTCGCGACTCGTTGCCTCTGACTTCTTGTATGACATGGACTATGCCTGTGACTTTGACTTTGAAAATTTATAAATGGGATCCAATTTTTCGTCCTTTACATTCGATTACATTTTTTAACAATTCTTGGCATTCTAGGTACCAGTTTTTGAATTGTTGCATGCGATATATTTCTCCAGCAATCCAATAGAATATTTCACAATGCAGATTCTGATGATGGACATTGATCCCGGACCCTTTGTAAGATTTCTTCATCTTCCCTCTGTTTCAGGTGATCTTGACAAAGTCTCGTCATTGTCCTGTTGAAATACGAAACCGTCACCAATTAATCTAAGTCCAGAGGACACAGGCAGCGTTTTCTTCCAACATTCTTTTGTATGCCTCCTTATTAATTTTTTTAATCGCTTGAGCCAGATCTACCCCTCCACTTGAAGAGAAACATCCCCAGACCGCCTTCATGCTTGACAGTAGGAACCACACAGGATGGTACCACCACGGCGGCGAAAGGGAACTCTCCGTTTTGTGTCAAATACCTCGAACTTAGATTCATCGCTCCATGAAACTCTGTTGAAATTATCTTCCATCATGTCTTTATGCTTTTTGGCCCATTTTAACCTTTTTTGCTTGTTTTGTGGTCGCAGCAGGGGTTTTCGAACAGCTACTAGCCCAAATAGTTCAGTATGTCTTAATCTTCGTTTGACCGTTGTCAAGGACAGTGGTTTTTACCGTGTTTCATTTATTTCGGTGCGTATTTTGGGTACTGTTTTTCGTTTACTTCGTTTACTTGTAGTAACTGTTAGCCGATCCTCGTATTAAGTTGTAGCTTTAGACCATCTTGACCGTGGTGTATCATCAAGACTTCCTGTTTGAGCTGATTGCAGATCGTTTCCCGATTATGGTTTCCTTGACTTAACCAATTTTTGAGGAGTTGTGTACTCAAACATGAAGAATCTCAAATAATTTCTTATGACTTCAAAGTGTGGCTTTTATGTAAGACCCTTGCAATCCAGGTCGACAATATTTGGGATTTGAGAACCCTTTTGATGTAAGGAGTCATAAACAAGAGCTGAATTAACAACCCAAAGTCATAAAATTTAATAATTGTGAGAAATCTAATGCTTCTTTATAAATTACAAAAGCGAATTTTTCCGCCACAAACTTTTGGCCTGTAGTGTACCTCGTTAGGTCCCCTGGCTTGAATTCACAAGTGAGGTGGAGTTTTAGGGTATCTCTAATAGGTTTTGTTCTCCACTTTTTTGTTTAGATAGGTTGACACGTTGAGTTGGCGTTATCCCAGATCTTGCTTTGATCAGATTGCATTAAGTTAGTGCAAGTTGTTTCCTGGCTGACTCTGATGACTATGCAGTAGGTACTGTGCAAAAAAAAAAAAAAAATAATCAAACCCATTTTGACTTTTTAGAATTGCAGTTTTTGGAGTTATTTAGCATATCGATATTTGTTTGCACTAGCTAGTAGAATATGGTTCATAACGTATTATTGTACGAATTAAAACACTTCACACTTAGATCAGGGTAGATCCATTGTGGGCCGTAGGGGTTATACTACACATGCTATAGAACCTGTGAAAAACCTATGGATCTTCAAGCCATTCCGAGGCGTTTACGAATTTATGCAAATCTTTTAAAATACTTGTCAGAAAGTTCTTCTAAGTCTTGGAAGAAATGTGTTCCCAGAATTTTGGTTCTAATTTGACAAAGTGCTGAGCAGTAACAGAGGAAGTGTGGAGTATCTTCATGTACCTCCTCGTCACCACAGCCTCTGCACAGCTCGTCCGTGCTGGGTATCATCTTCTTTGTTTGATATTTCAGCATGTAATCAGTTATCACACTCACAAGAAAGGACAAACATTTTTTACTCATTTGTAAGATTCTGTCAGTTTTTCGTTTGTTGTAGAGTGGCCGCATTTTCCTAGTTGCAACACAGGAGTCGAACCTGCTCCATCTTTCATTTGCTGCTACTAGTGTTTTGTTCCCAATCGCTTGTCTAAGATTACAGAATGGGATGTTTACTGTAGTGTCTGCTACGTTTGGTTCAAGTGATGATCCTTCTCTTGCCAATCTTTGTGTCCAGGAACCCAGCAAAGTCTTCATTGTGCTGCGCGCCAAGAACCCGTAGCTCTTTGATACAGAGCTTACAAGCTTCGATTTTATTTAAATGTCAGAAATCGTATTTATTGCCGCTTAGCTATCAATGAAGAAGATTATATCAATCAGCGCGTGTTAATGCCATCATTGCAGCCTTTATAACTGCTCTTGTCACTGTCATCTCGGAAAAGGAAGTCTGATCGAACTGGACATTCCCAGAATCTCACGCCGCACGCCGGTGTCCATTTTGGAGCCATCCATATAGTTGGGTATCGTTGATCTGTTTACTGGTGGTTGTTTTTCGTGCCATTCTTCTTTACTGGGTAAATAAGTAACAAATGGTCTTGTAAAGTCTAGTCGGGGAGTTATGTAGTGCATATAATATTTTGCCCTATTAGACTGGATTTCCAGCTTCCAATTTAGCTTAGTCGAAGAACACTACTTGCGGCAGATTCTTGTGCAAAGAGGTCTATGGATTTTAGGTTGAATATTGTTTGCAGCCCCTTTGTAGAGGTGGTTCTCATTGCCCTAGTGGTCATGTAGTTCATTTTTAAATTTTGGTCATAGTCTTAAGGTTGGTGGCTTTTTGCGTCGCTTACCACCAGACCAAGTCACCATACGTCAGTATCGATCGTACAATCGCCGTAAAGCCACATGGTTTTGCCGAATATTCTGTTGCAAGCATGGCATGCTATCATTGCTTTCTTTGTCCTTTCCTTTATGTTGATATTCCAGTTTAGTTTCCTATCTACTCGTAGGATAACTCCCAGATTCTTGTTGGTTAAAAGGATCAGTTCTGTCTTCTGTGGATTAACCACAAGTTCGCAGTTCTTGGTCCAGGTACTAACCATGGATAAGGCGTTTTCTATTTTGTCACTAAGAATGGACCAACATGTTCTTGTCGCTAAAAGTGCTAAGTCATCAGTATATGCTACTGCTTTGACTACACTAATTTTAGCTTAACTAAGACTTCGTTTACCCCGAGGACCCAGAGATGGGGCGATAATACACCACCTTGAGGAGTGCCTCTGGATGATGGCACCGTGATTTGTGTACCACCATTCATATACAATGGTACTACCTAGTTCTGAGCTGAGTTGTCTGTTTTTTAACATGCACATTATCCAGTTGATAATGGTGTTGTTCACATTAAGGTCTACTATAACTCTTTTTATTGCATCAGTTTGGACATTAATGAAGCCCCCCTCGATATCATTCTTTGTCCTTCAGTGTTTTCTCCATTATACTGACGACACTCTGGAGTTCCTTTGTCCACCATGGAGGAGTCTTCTTGCATTTCCTCATCTTTCTGAGTAAACATGATTTTTTCAAAAACTTTTCTGAAAATTTTAGCGATATTATCGGCTGTCATGTCTATATTCTCAGACTCATTCATAATATTCGTCCGGAGTGTTCTTGTCTTAATCTCAACTTCCATATTGAATATATCCCAGTTGGTTTTCCTATGGTTTTGAGAGATTGTTGTTGTCTGGTATTAGAAATTCGATGATCTTGTGGTCGGAGAATGATTCATCTTTCAAAATGAACATAGAACATATAGAGAAAGAACAAATCCTGTTAAAGACACTCTTGATAGTGGTAAATGACTGTCCTATTAGTGTTAATGGTTCTACTTCAAATTAAGGAGCTAATCGTTTTCTTAATGACAAATCCTTCAATATATCCGACACTCTCCAAAAATTAAGGGAATCTGATTTTCCTTCTCAGGAAGTCAGGATCGCTGAAACAGAAGAAACAGATTAACGTTATTCTCCGCAAGAATACAGATTCTGGGTTTACAGTGTAGGTCTTTGCCCTTAATCCCGCTTTACTGGTGTCTCTTAGGATCCACGGCTCCTGGATGAGGCCAATATCTTCTCCACCTTCTTGCAGGCGGAGCAACAAATTAGCAGCGATGGAGATTAGTCTGTATCAACCGAAACATTAGTGCTAGTTGATGCAGACACCTCTGATACTGTGACGTTGCAACCCTCCGAAACGGAGGATTGACCCTCACTCACCTGCCTCTGGGGAATCTTAGACTGGGATGAGTCAACCTGTCCGGCCTCATTTGGGTTCTCAGATTTAATGATCTTCCAATTGTATGTCAGAAGGTCAGGATTTTGGATCCACATGAGCCGAAGAATGTCCTTGGGGTCAATAGGAGCAAGAAGTATTCACGCTCTGGCCCTTGGCCGAGTGGGAATATTGGCTTTATGTACAGCCTTGAGTTTGCCGCCAGGCCACACGGACCAAATCAATAATTTGGTAGTAGTCTGATGTCAACCGCCATCCCTAAAGGTCGGCATAACTAACGTGTTGTTCTCCAGTTCTCCGCACTGATCCGTTCTTCGTCGTCGCCCTGGTCAATGATGCCAAAGATCCTTCGCAAGTTCATTGAAGGGTCTAAAAACCGGGATGGTTTTTGTAACCTTCTTCGGGGTCTTTCTTATGACCTGGCTTACCTGGAGACCGGATCCCTTCTGGCTTTATAGAGTTCGAGTTGGCTCCTCCGTCTCGTATGAATTGGGAGCCCTCCCGTAACGAGCAGACTTCGCTTAACAAGAACATCTTTTTTACAACAGTGCCCTACCGAAATACATAGGTTGGCTGCTCATGTCGTCGAAAAAAGCTCGTGCCCAACTGGATTCGCGCCCTTCTTAAGGAGACGCTCTACGTACTTTGCCGATCTGCGTTTCTTGAAAGCCTTCGCACTGGGATTATGCATTTTATTTGCTGTAGGGCGTCCCACTACAGCAAGTCGCCAGTTGGCAGACGAGAATACAGTCTTCTAAAACAGAAGTCGGCATCGAATCGGAATCCGTATCTGTGAGCCGTCTGTATTATCGTCAATACTCAGCCTAGAAAACTGTCCGAATTGGCACCTCCGTCTCGTATGAATTAGGAGCCTTCCCAAAGTACTTGAAGGCGCTCGTTAGATACTGATTTAATCCTCAGCCTTGCATCCGTGGGCACGGTTCGGTATGCGATCACACCACCACTTGACCCTCCTCCAGAATTCTTACAGCTTGGGTGACTCTTCTGCAATCGCTCTCTTTATCGTAAGGTCGCACTGTGCATCTCCACCGAGGCAAAATAAGTAGTCAATGAAGATGAACCTCACATACTTAAGTTTGGGAACCTCCACTATATTGGACATTCTTTCGTCTGACCAATTTTGTGCTGGCTAACAAGTTGTATCCGGCTTCTTTATGCATCTAGTTCATCTGCTCCAGCAACTTGCTATATTTAATCGTCTTCGAGTTAGTGCAATTTATTTCCGTCCGCCATTCATATTGATAGCAATTAAAAAATACTCCTTTCTTATCTTGAGTACTGACAGTTCGTCACTAAAGGCTTCTGCTAGGGCTTATTGGGTATTTTTTCTTTGAAACCTTCTGCTGCAGAGTTCGCGTATGTATGCCTCTTACTTTCTTATTTTGTGGCTTGTGCTGACCGGCATTCTTCATCATACTAGGGACTTCGCTGACAGGAGCTTATGGCACACTCGATCGGAAAAGTTTCTCACGGTCTCCTGGAATTGGTCCTGTTTTACGTCAAAGTTGCTCGCAGTATTTAGCAAGGTGCTCCAAGTCAGTGTTGACACTTTAGAATGTTCACACATCAAGTTTACTTGATAAGCATCGTATGTGACTCGCAAAGTGAGCAATTAGCTTAATAGTCTATTTGCCTCTTGGTTTTTCATAGTTAGGACATCATTACCATTAGTCTGATACGTCGGCAACTGGACTTCTCGGAGTTCTTACCTAGTCTGATACGTTGGCCTAATAATTGAATCCACTTTCCAGGATGCTAGCTTTACCATCGACCCATTCGATTAATTCGAAGTAGCGCTCCATCTGACATTTCATTTGGCAAATCCTTCCGGTGCAAGATAAGGCTAAATTTAATTTTGACCTATGTAGACGTAAAATAACTCAACAAGGACTATTCCGAGACGGTAAAGCCTGTGATTTGTATTTTTTTAATACGAATACTAGCAACAAATTAGTAGGTTCCTAACCATAAGCACAAAGCAAGGAATTTAATAAAGCACTTATTTCCTTATGAGCGTTCTTCTGTTTCTTGCATACCTATGTACATCATTACATTGGAACTTGTAAAACATCGCAAAAAATTTGTTCACAACAAATACTAGAGAAATTATAAAAAAAAAAAGTGTCTCCCAACACCATCATTACATGTTCATACCCGTTCGCCTATCATAACAAGATCAAAAGCACAATGAATTTCAAATGTAATAAATCAAACTTCCCGTAAGGAGCGTCAGGGTGTCGAAGATTATTTTCTGGTCCACAGTAGCAGTAGTAGGTGCAGCGATAAATACATCGTCGCTGACTGGCGACTGGATGGTGTTCATCTGGAAGCCTCACTAAATATAACTCCGCGGCACTGATTGACGGGTTGTAGATTGTAGTTGGAGTGGCTTTTGTTCGACGGGAGTCAGTGTTAGATAGAATTTGCAACACATTTGTGTCCGTAGCGGCGCCAAGTCGAATGTTTCGCATGTGTCTTATCACATCTGCTCATTAAGGAAGCATGTTAATTAACAGTGCAACTGATTCTCAGCTTCGTTATTACACTTTTAGGAATTTGTGCATTGTGTTCCTTGGCGGCATATCACTCATTAATACTTGATTGGGTATTTTTTTTTTTCCTCGAGGCTCGAGCAGAGATTGACTCAAACACAGAGAGAAAAAAATGAGCTTCAGGAAATGTAACTCTTTAGAGCGCGGTATCTTTGGTCCGCGAAAACATGTACATCTTGCGAACATTGTTGTTCTTTTAGATGTTAATGGATCTTAGGACCCATTGGAAATTTATTAGTTTTTGTGTTCATTTACTTGGTCGAATGATTTTCAAATTACAGATGATCAGCACATTGTGGCTCTAAACAGTCCGATACAAGGAGGAACATCACTCTCCTTGTATTGACTTATTAACATGTAGCATACGTCATCAACGCTGGCTGTTCGCCACCGTGTTAAGAATCCTTTTTCACCTTTTTCACCTCTATATTTGTTTTCTACTCATCTATTATGTACCAGGATCAGCAGTGAACACACACTCTTCTGCTTGGTACGAGTATGTGGACTTCACAGTGCGACAAATGTAAATTTCTTCGACATCTTGTAATATAATATATGTAATATTTTGTTTTGTTCAAGATACGTGTCAATGGTCACATGACTCCAGGAGATGGGTGAAGTTGTCTACCGGGACAAATATTTCTAGATGAAGAAAGTTGTCAACAACTTCATTCATCATTGAAAAATTGGAAGTCGTGCTGTAATAGTAAATCATATTCCTTTCAATTGGACATCATTAGTCTCTGCGCAGACTACTGAACTACTGAGATTCTAAATTCAAGTTCACCACCTTTCGAGTTACCTTGATTCCTTCTCGGTTTCGACCGCTATTCATTCAAGCTACATATGTTAATGGATTCAAAGATATCGCTTTTCGAAATGGGCACACTTACGTCTGCAATAATTTAAGCTAACTCCAATGCCTTTTAACCTATCTATACGCGCGCATTGGTCTGTGAGACCGACAAATTACTTTTAATTTTAACAGGCTTAATAAAAAGACTGCCATTTATTTGTTAAATATAATAACTATGATGAGTCAGTAGCAATCAAAATGGGACTGATCAACACGGAGAAGAGAAAGCATTTGATTTCATCAACAAGGTAGTCATGGATTTTGTCTATCCGAGCACTGCTGTAAACTCGTCAAACAACATCAGCGCATGAATAACTTTTCCTAATCGCTACTTCTGTGGAATGCGTATACAATCAAAGCCCTGGGCCTCAACTAAAAAGCCTCCAGCTAGCTCGGTCCGTAGCTAACTGTCTCCAGTTGCGCACTCCAAGCTTGTTCAGGTCCCCTTCAACTTGTGTGCGCCACCTAAGACGAGGTCTTCCTCTACTGCGTTGTCCCTCCGGGTTTGTTTTGAAGACTCTGCGGGCCGGAGCACTACATGTCCTATGTCGATGTCGCTGTACAGCTCGTATAGTTCGTCGTTGAATCTTCTCCTCCAAAACCCGTCAACGCAAACGGGACCGAATATTTTACGAAGGATTTTTCTCTCGAAACAACCAAGGATATCTTCATCCGCTTTCGATAAAGTCCATGCTTCAGCGCCGTAAAGGAGGACTGGGATGATCAAGGTCTTATATAGAGTCTCGTTAGTTGTTCGGGAAAGGGCCTTACTACACAATTGCCTTCTCAGCCCAAAGAAACAGCAATTGGCAAAAGTTATTCTTCATTTTATTCCTGCCGAGGTGTTATTATCAGAGTTGATAGCAGAGCCGAGGTACACAAAGTCCCTTACTACCTCAAAGTTATAGCTGTCGATTGTGACGTTCTGTCCAATTCGTCGATGTTGAGTGTCCCTTGTTGACAACATATACTTGGTTTTGCCCTCGTTTACCGCTAAACCCATTTTGGCAGCCTCCGTTGCAATACTAGCGAACGGACCGGTGACAGCCCGCTGTGTTCTACCAATAATGTCAATGTCATCGGCGTAAGCTAGTAGTTGCACAGACTTTTGAAAGATTGTGCCTCCGGTGTTGGCTTGTGAGTTTCGCACAATTCTTTCAAGTACGATGTTAAAGAAGTCACATCTCAGCGCGTCACCTTGTCTAAATCCCTTTTTAACATCAAAGGTCTCGGTGAGATCGTTACCGACCTTGATGAAGCAGCGAGAATTCTCCAACGTCATCCTGCACAGGCGAACGAGTTTGGCAGGGATGCCAAAACTAGACATGGCTCTGTATAGCTCGTCTCTATAGATGCTTTCATATGCGGCCTTAAGATCGATGAAAAGATTGTGGGTATCGATTTGGACATCTTGAGTTTCTTCAAGGATTCAACAGTGAGTCCATCCATATCTGAGGCGGAACCATATTAGTTTTCCGTGGTCGGGAAGTTACCCCTACGCACAACCCCCAACCTGGAGGACCAGTTCCCTTTTATACCCCTAGGACGAGGGGCCGGATTTTCCGTAACCCACTTCGGGGATATGAGTGCTGCCGTTGGCCCATTGAGGACTCATCCGCCACCAACTCTTTTCCAACACCCTGGCTCAGTGTTGGAGATCCCTATAGACTTCGGATCCGAATAAGTCAGAGCAGCTCATAAAGGGACTACACTAGAAAGTTCGGCCTGACTGGAACTGTGGGCGCCACCGTTGATTCCACCTGGAGAATTCATCCGCTGCCATCCAGATTAAGAGGAAGTGTCTTAGTGAGAAAACACTCCTTCCCCTCTCTCGTTTGCTACCACCAACGACCTTCCAAATGGGTTGTTTACCCAATCTCCAGCCGAGGTACTAGGCACCCAGCAGCTACCAACGTGGAGGTGTAGAGTAGGAGTTGATAGTGAGAGGCTAAAGTGAGAACGCTTTTGTTCCCATATATTCTGCATCATCATCGTTTGGCCACCTGGGGTCGAGCCGGCACTGAGTATTCATGGATGCTAGTCACACACACTCTTAAGAGTTAGCTGTGCATTCTACGTTACATTTAGCGATTCAGTTTATACTAATTTCTCTTTCGATAAGCTGCACTGCGTGAACCATAGTTAGAACAAACAATCAAATTTGAGCATTCTACCTAGAATGTAAAGCCTTAAAGTATACGTTGGGAAATTTCTGAAAAACGCAGGTTGATATACCGGCTAATACCTGAAATCCAACCATGGATTCGTCTATCAGGGATAAATTGGATTTTTACTAAACCTAGTTATTGACGGGACGATGTGCACGGGCTTCATAAAACCGCCGAACACGTAACTTCAGCGATGCTTCAATGATGACGTAAGGGAAACACTGAGGAAAAGAGTGTGCGAGTCATTGAGTTCATAACGTACATGAGCATAATACAGATGAATAGGTTAACAAAAAAATTAGAACGCTTCGTACGACACCCTCTGCAGCACTGGACATTTTGTTTCACTTGACAAACCTTTGACATTTTTGTTAGGTAAATGGATGCTAGCGCAGCCATTAAACATGTCTTAGATTGACTCAAGAAAAACGTCATTTCCACTACATATATCTGCATCTTTTCAAATATCCAAGCAGCTATCAAATCCTTGGAAACTTTCTCTAATAATTCGATAGTTGCTCTATCGGTGACTGCCGTTTGTCTCTCTTAGACGTTTGTCTCTGGCAAACCAATTTAATATTAATTTTTTTTTTTTTTTGGTATAGGAATATTCCAGGGAATTGTGGAGCCGATGAACTCGCCAGACATGGAACTACTATACTTATTTTATCATTATACTACTATACTATTTTATTCCAATCGCTACACGCAAACTTCAATTAAAGCTGGATGTTCAAATCTCAGGTGCACAAGTGGCATCAGCGACAAAACAGATTTGACCAAAGCTGGATCTGAAACGCTCGAATAATATGCATATCAGCACTATAATAGGTGTCATCATTTTACATTGTCTAATAGGAAAGCACGCAACTAGACTTCGTGTGGATCCAAACGATTTCTGCAGAAGCTGGAGAGATGAAAATTAGGAGGAAACTATTCCCCACCTTCTCTGCACTTACCGTGGTCTTTCTCACAAAACAAAAAGAAAATTTCACTTGGAAGCTTTCTTCTTTAATGATCTTGGTGATCTTATTGTTACCGACATTAGGAGTCTACTATTCTTCATTAGAATCTCAAATTGGTTTCACTAGTATGTATGGAGGATTATATGATTCAGGTGGTATCACAACGGACCTGGCGATAACTGCCAGCCACTTTAAGCTAACCTAACCTAACCTAACATTTGACAACAAAATCTTTGCCCTGCTGTGAAGAAATACCATAATAATGGAACCATAGGCAATAAAGAAGAGGAATGGAGGTGATTTTACTGGACTTCCTTCTTTGCTACAGCCTACTTTTCAGTTTCCCTGAATCCTTAAAAATCCCTGGTCTTTAATCTCCGTGTCAAAGCTTGCATTTGCTTAAAGCTCATGTTTATAATCCTTTTCAAACCAGTGTTAGCCCAATGTCCTTCCTCTTCTGCTGGCTAATATTGGACAATAGGACAATTATGGATGGACTTGTTCCGTCAAATATTTGCAATTTTATATACCCATAATTATTATATTACTTGTATGTACTAGGGATACTATTAAGATTGAGTTATTCCACCTCTGTATTTAACGCTTTATCCAATAAACAGTCCTGACCTGAATGTTTAACAAATAACAGGTACAATGAACTATTTTTCAAGTCTAGATCCTTAAGACAAAAATCTCTGTCCTCCCCCGTGCTAAATCAATATAACTCCATATTCTGCCCCTTCTTATTTTTTGTTCAATAAAACCCTGACACTGGCATCCTTATGCAAACATGTGTTAGTATAATTTGAATAAATTGATCTACCCGTGACTTTTCGCACCATTGTTTGCGATCTGTCCAAATCGTTTGCACAATACAATAACATAGTGGAAGCCGATCAACCCGTGGACAGAAAACAAAGCCAAGAAATTGGTTAAACAAATTTCTCGCCTCGTTGGCGGATCATTGAAGAGCAACCCAAACAGGCCAAACAGCGAAAAATTGCACATAAACTTCGAACAAAACATTGTGTTTATTTTCATGGGGAGGATTGGAAAGTGCCGACTCCCGGCCAACATTACCATCACCACTTAGCCGGGGCGGTAATGGGTAATGGCGGTTACACATTCACGTGTGGGGACAAATGTCCAACGGAGAGAAGAGCAACGCGCAAACCGAAACCACTAAACAGCCGGAAAAAAGAATGTACATACATGAAAAGACATTGTAAATGTGACAAGAAACCAAATAACGTGCTGATTTAGTGTTCCGCGGATGTCCTCCGCACTTTTGTTGTCGTTCCGATGTACGGAAAACACGCGTCCTCATAAACGGGAACACATGTATCTCGGTTGTTTAAATTTCTCAGTCTCTGGGGAGGTTGTGTTTTGCAAGAGAGCAAGCGTTTTCGCGGAATTATGTCCGCGATTCGACTCGATTATGGATCTAGGACTTGAGTTCAATTAATCGAACGTAGATTTATTCCTTCAGCAAGCATTTGAGTGAGAGTGACAGTGAAATACAAATAAGTTTTCTTTTTTTGTTTTGCAGACTGCTCTACATTGGGCTGCCAAACACGGAAACGAGGATGTTGTTAAACTCATTGCCGGCACATACAAAGCGGACGTTAATGCCAGGACGGTAAGTAAGGTCCATTAATCTTTATTTATCTTCTACAAATATTTTCTTTGTTTTCCTCTCTTTTATTGCTTTCGATGGTACTCTTGATGGTGCTGAACAAAAAATGGAAAATGTAATTACCCTACAGAATGGAGTAAGTTTTTTTTTCAAAATAAAATGTATTTTGTTAAGGTTTTCAAAATGTGGCTTAAATCTATGCATATTGAAGCTTTGGACAAGCTAAGGATTGAACGCACGTGTTTCCAAATAGAGTCATTAGGCATATTTGTAGTATCTCAAACTGTTCGGAGTGTATTACTTACAGGAGTGTATATTTACATATATAAATATCACTGGTTTTGCGACCTACAATACCTATTGTATCGAGGATCCTATCAGCACAGGATACATTGCATTTTCCAACTAGAGTTGAGTATACACTTAATAGTAGTGAATGTGAAATTTCTACCTCCTTAAACATGGACTTATATACATATAGTATAGGCACAGGTATGATCAAAATGTTAGCTTTCTTAAGTGCTTAAAGAATATAGCGACGCTCCTCAAGTTATTTCTGTTAATCTTGGGAACCTTTTTGGATTAAGTTCCAGTTTTCATTGATATTTGAATTGTCAGGTTTTAAGGATTCTTCGCAAAGTTTGAGCCTTTGTATAAAGATAATGTATCAAGGTTGCTTAACTTTAAGGACACTAAGACACTGAGATACTCAACAAAGAGGCAATTTCTCATGAATGATAGCACTACCTGCAGCACTCTTTAGTAGTACATATCAACATCATCTCGTTTCAATAATAATCTCATTATAATCTCGTTATGAAGTACTTCGTAAAAAAATTAAATTCGTCTACAGAAATTTTCGAAGACATGTCATCGAATCTTCAAGATTCTGGATCTTTGTATACAATGGTCAACAAATGAGCTCGCTTATTTCAACAAGGGTGAGAGAGCTGTGAAGACGACTCCCGCCCAAGGTGTCCTGTCTTAGTAATCACTGAAGAAAAAGTTTGAAAAATGGAAAATTTAGTTTTCTCTGACAGAAGAATAAAATAGCAGCAGATAGCGGATGAGTTGCACGAGCATTTAAACATGAAAAAAATTTGTGTCCGCGTGATACCGAATACTGCTGTTCGACAAGTAACGATGACTCGACAGCTGCGGAGATTTTCTGAACTTAGACGGGGACAATGTCGACGAAATTTGCAATCGAATCGTAAATGTGGATGAGACTTGGATTCACCAATACGATCCGAAGTTCAGACAAGACTCTAAGCAGTGGATTAAAAACGAGGAGAGGCCGCCGAAGAAATTTAAGGTGGAAGGTCGCCTTTAAACCTTGTGGCGACTGTTTTTTGGGACACTGAATGTGTTTTGCTGATTGATGACCTGATTAAGGAGACTACGATGAATGGTCAATAACAAAACTAAGGTGCGAAGTATTGGCTTTGCAGGATAACGCGCCTGTTAACACGGAGCGAGTTTTGACGCAGGCCTTTAATGGCACAGGTTTTTCAACGATAGACCACCCACACTAGTAGACCGCCCAGACTTGGCCCGAGCGATTTTTTCCTTTTTTCCAATTTGGAAAAGGAGTTACGAGACCGGAGATTGGCAGATGAGAACGAGATCAAGGCGGAGAACGATCGATAGCATTAGGGCACTGTATACCCGATAAGAGAACTGCATTTCACTTGAGGGAGATTGTACTGACAAATAAACTTTTATAATCGGAACTCTTCTTTTACTCTATGCCTTAGGCCACGAACTTATCAGCGACCCGATATCTGAATAACACGGACAATACGAATGGTTGTGAGAAGTTAGGCTCTGGGTTCCTACTAGGCCCTGGATTCCTAATAGGCTAACCTCGCTTATGGACTGGCTCAGAGTTGACATGGTCTAAAAATACTGCTTTGAAAAGAATTCTACACAGCTGAGTAATAAAAGGGGCTCCCAATAAAATATATACTGATTCGTACGTCCTTTATCCTGTAAGCTTACAATCTTATAAGCACTGATATTCAAGTTTCATTCCTCTTACATATGAGGCCTGATAAAGTGGGTGTGGCATTCTGTAATCATGGAATTGATAACATTGAACTGATGCTATCTGAGAGATTTCACATTTGTTGTTCTTGTCAAAACGCCCTCAAAAAGTGGCCGTGGACATATACGGTGTTCAGGTGAAATCTAGAGCATACTGATCGACAGACAAACATACTTTTGTTCAACTTCTCATACTTATGTCAAGTTTGATTAAAATCTCGAGTTCGAATTAAAAAATTTATTTTAAGGAACTAATACTTGCGAACAATCCGGAGTTGGATGTTCCTTTTTGTCCTATATCGCTATCGTAATGTCATCCGCGTAGGCTATGACACTCAACTCCTTTTTATCCAAGAATAGGATAAAAAGATAATGGTGATAATACTCCACCCTGAGGGGTACTCCTGTACACCGACCTTCTGATTAGACAGCACTCGACGGTGCATGGATAAGCCTGCTGTTAACAATTTACCAATTGGAAAGATAATTTGTCAACCTTCAGTTAAGAAGTGTAGCAGAAACAGCTTCTGTTTTGACATTGTTGAAAATTCCTTCAATATCAATGAAGGACACTATAGTGAAGTCCTTGTTCTCAAAAAATTTCTCAATGATTCCCACCAACGAGTGCGGGGCAGATTATACTGATTTGATATGCATGCTGTGATACCGATAGAAGATTACTATCCAAATTTGTTCTTATGTGGACGTCGATCATCCTTTCGAAGGTATTTAATAGAAAGGAGGAAGGTCTACTTTTGACCAGAAACAAACGACCAAAACAGTCAAACATTCATCTTGTGACCACAAGGAGATCTTCACCAATATTGGTTACCCTCTTGCTATTTTTAACAGCCCTGTTGGGGTTTTCTTAAGTCGACTCTAGCCAAAGGCGACAATATCAATGCCACGTTAGTCATTCACGGAGAAACATTCTCCGACAGACGTATGAATCCTCATTAATACCTGTCAAACAGACTCCCATCAAATATTTAAATTTCTATAAATTAGTTAAATTAATAGAAATGCATTTGTCAACATACGTGCCGTGTCGCAGAGCCATCATGCCGGTAGGCCGACCCTCGGGATGATCTCAAATCTGATGCTATGATCGTAGATAAGGGAATAATGTTCGTTGTTCCTCACCTTTATCCATTCCTTGTTATTATTTCATTTTTTATTGGTTTCTTTTGTCTTATTGTCAAGGGAAGACCTCTCTTGGTCACCTACCTAGGCGGTGTATGGCACTATCCCCTTTTTGTGGATTACCCACATTAATATTGTCCCTAGGCTTGATTCGTTGAAATGACATTGGTATTCGGAAGATCACAGCCCAGACAAGAATCGAGATTATTAATGACAGCAATTTCTTGAATGGTCATCAGGAGCAGCAAAGGGTCTTGAATGGTATTTTTCGTTTTGGATGAAAAAAAAAAAAAAAACTTCTTGAATTACCGGCTGACCATGAGATCTCTCGACAAAGATCGGCAGCCACATTAGTGTGATTGTGACGTGAATTTGAAACTTTTTAAGGGAGGACACAGTGTGTTTCTCCAGAGGAGGTGCATACTTATGGCCATTGTTAGTGCCACTGGTTATGGTTTGGCCATCACGCCATACCGCCACGGAGTATGGTGCAGTCTTTTCACTTTTCTCTTCTGCTCATTTCTGGGTTATTCCTCGAAATGGAAAAAGATTCCCAGACACTCTGTGTGGAGGTTCTGACTTCTTTTCCTTTTTTTTTTTTTGAATTAAAATATGAGTTGTCATTTTTCATCTGTCATATGCAACTGCTACTGGTTTTCCAGAGAAATCTGTGAAACGCCGCACGGCGTTCATGAAATGAAGAAAAGGAGGGATAAGTGCGACATGAGAAGTCGGGATCTATTTCTGTACAAGTGTTTGCTTGAGTTGATTTTGGTTTTGTTTACCTAAAGAACATTTTTTTTTATTTGTTGAGCGATTAAAGTAGGGTATTAATATTAAGTGGGTTCTTCATATCAATGGGAGTTAAATTGGATTAAACTGGAGGGTCCGATATGATCTCATGACTGTTTTATTTAGGGATTTTCTGGAGAAAAAAAGGTGTTGTTGGATGTTCAAACATTTTAAGCAGACCTGTCAAGCTGTCGTAAGCAATTAAATTTGTTTGCGAAGCTGAGGACTTTGTGACCTTTATGATCTATCTTATGTCGACACTGAAGTTCTTTCCTATGGCATCTTAGATTTGGAACGTGTCCCACATATTTGAATTCAAGTTTTTGTGTGAGCCTTCTTCGAATCTCCTTGCCAAAATCAGTATATATTTGGAAAAGACCAGAAAAGCTGCTTCCATTCATGCTGTATCGCATATTATCGCATACAACTGAGTCAGTTTTACCAGGATTCCGAATTTACCCACTGTCTTGTAAAGCTCTGGACGATGAATACTATAATATACAGCGTTAAAGTCGATAGAGAGGTGTTGAATCGCTAATTAAAATTCGTTTGGGATTTTCAGGATTTATTTATCTTTATGTGAAAATTTGGTTTATGTCCGATCTGCCGGACCCGAAGCCACACTGGTATTTCCCTGGACATTGAGCAGGGAAATGCCTCGATAGTTGATCCTATCGTGCATTCTATCACCCATAAACAGATATTGGTTTAACTTTTGATGATACATAGTTTCACTCTCGGATGTTTATCAACCGAGATGTGGAGCCGTGAAAATTTGTTGTTGTTATCTGGGATTCAAAGCTCGAACCTCCGGCTCAGTAGTCCGACGCACTAACCACTGAACCACGGCGCTATTTAAAAAGCTACGCCGAAAGCCCTCAAGGTTACGGCTTATTGTTTCACTCTCAGATGTATGTCAGATCCTAGAGAGATCTGTGGCCGTGAAAAACTTCTTGGATTTGTCTGAGATTCGAGCCTCGAATTTCCGGCTCATGGAATGGAAGTGGCCTTCTGTTTAAAGCCATGTTCGAAGGGAAATTTTTGATTTAAGATATTTTTCATGACATATGCTTGCTCGAATGTGAAAATGAGTGAAAAATGAAAAAGACAAGACCTTGGTCTTATATGGGCATTGAACCACGAACTTCCACTCAGTAGTCCGAAGGTCCAAACACATCAACAGCGTTCATAGTATAGGAGGAGTTTTTAATTTATATAAAATTGTAATTTGACTTGTTCTTCAATACGTGAGTTGCAAATAAATTATAGGTATTGGGTCGTACATGATCTCATGACATATGAATGAAGAAAACATCGTGCGGTGCATTCAACCGATTGTTTATCTAGGAATTTTCTGAAGAAGAAGTGTTGTTGGACGTTCAAACATTCAAACAGACCTCAAGCTATCGATACCTCATTTGCTATTGAGTTATAGTACAGAAGCTGAATAGAGTGGAAAACAGGCCTGGTCTAAACCAGAACTAACATCGGCCTTTCTTTATACATATGTCGATATGTATCCAGAACAGTAATCACTCAAGGTCGTATTGAACCTGAGGCCAGAGCGTTATTTCACACGATATGGTCGACCCAATATACGCGACATTATTTAGCTTTTCGAACACCATCCCCGCCATATTTAAAAAGATCCGGTAGCAAGCCATCGGGAACGCGAAAGTTTTGTTATTTTACGTTGATATTCTTTTCTACCTCTGAATAGCTTCACAACCAAGAAATGGTTAGGCGCTACCTCAGCTAAATGCCCGCAAATGCAAATCTAAACTGTTTAGTGAAAGTTTCTTATTTGTAGGCAATAGATCGATTTTGTTGCCGATTCAGGCATTTGTTGAAACCCAAGTTAAGGTCCATTCACTGTGAATGCATACGAGCGAATATTCGCCAATTTTGACATTTCATTCACAGCAATTTTTTTCTGCGAATTTTACTTGTCGTTCGCTTTATACTTTTAAAAAATATAGTGTACAATAGGAATCAGTAAACAAATACTGCCTAGAAAAAAAAAATTGCTTTTAGCATATTTAAGGACGAAACAATTGAAAAAAAACAGAATTCATTCATATCTACCACATTAATCAGATAAGAAATACGGAAATAAAATTTTTAACTCAACCATAATTATTGATATTTGAAATCATTTAAGAGCTCTGGTCGACCACCAAGAACAAAACAAAAGAATTGTGAGGTTAATCTCTCGCGAATGTGGATTGCATTCTACATTTGTGGAATGTGAATACAATTTGACAGTTCGTGAAAACCATTCGTATCTATATTTGGGAAAAAAAATCAGCGAATTGCTAATTTCTTCACAAAAACTAGTTGAAATTCTACTTTTTTTATATTAATCGATATAAAAATTAGGCTCTGTTCTTTTGGAATAGTAAAATTGCCAATAGCGTGCTTATAAATTTGCTGAAAACGGTTAGTTCGCAGTTGGAGCTTTCTCAAGTCGCTGAGCTGTGAATATGAACCTTTACTGTGTGCTTAGTTTTATGGGGAAGCCTATCTCCTGGACCACTATAGCCTTCTGTACCTACGACATGAGAGCCATCTCTGTTTGATACATGACCGTACCATCGTAGCCTGCGTTCCCTTAATTAAGCCTGCGTTCCAATACTCTTATCTTCTTATAAATCTTGCCTTTGATCTAGAGTGGCATTTTACGGTCACACATGACTCCTAAACGCTATTTAAACTAGCCTGTGTTTATGCGATGAGTGACCTCGTTGTTTATTTTCCCATCTCCAGTTATATACGAGCGCAGGTATTTGAAGCTATTTGTTGTGGCGATAGGTTTTATTTTAATGTATACATCGTAGGTGTTGGGCCGATAACCTCGGGTTTATGCGTAAACCATTACGTTCCAGGGATGGACACCTTAGCTTTGCATTGTCGTCACCTGTAAGAACTATGTCATTTGCGTTTCATGGGAGTTCTTTCTGTATATGTATTCTATATATGTATATGATGTTGAAGAGGAATGGACTAAGGGCTAACTTTGAAGAACTCGACCTTTAAGGGGGAAGCTGTGACCGAATATATGGCCCTTCCTGCTGCAGTGCATTAACTGCCTGTACTCCTCAGGAACATTTTGCTGTCTTAGAGCATTCCATATAAGCTCACGTGCGACCCTGTTGAATGCTTTCTTTAGGTCTATAAAACCATTTTAAGATCTTGCTCCTTATGTTAAAACTTCTTAGCGACTACTCTTACTGCTTGTATAGCATCTATAATGGAAACACCTTTCACGAAACCACACTGATTTTTGGTAATGGGAGCTACATATATTTGTCAGTCTTTTACATTGAGCCCTTTCCCATATTTTTAGGATATGGGTCTTGAGCTTTCTCATGATAATGCTAACAAAATCCTTCGTAACCGAAGGAAATGCGGTTTTACATAACTTCAGAAGTCGATTCAGTTTCGAAAAGTCGGTTGGTTAGATGATTCATAACCTTATTTGAACCAATGTGCTGCGAAGAATGGGAAATGTGTTTCCTGTTGCCTAGATAGAATGAAGTGCTAACGTTTATCAAGGATGTTTCAAATATTCATGCAATCAAACAGTCTATATCAGGTGAAACAGTGTACTATGTAACCTAAGGAATACTTCTCCAAGATGTCCAAAAATGACACCGATATCACGAGCCAGGTATCTCAGTTAAGTGCTTCAAAGTTTTATTCAAGTCACACATTGATGTGGTTCACCCACTAACGACAGATTCATTCATTGTGGCCAGCCGGAAATTCATAGCGAGAAGAGAAAAGTAGAGAAAACATTTCAAAACAAGGAGGTTATCTTGAAAAGGACATAAAGATGGAATAACACTTCATCATCCACCCCAAATCTGGATGCGTTTGGTTGGATCCGAAAAGTATGTTTGAAATTGCCTGCGTTTGAAGTCGATAGCATCATTAATTCACGCTCGCTAATGGACCAGTGCGGAAAGTTTGACCATAGAGAGCTACATATTGTTGAGCAGGCAGCGGTCATTTGCAAATAGTTAAATCATTTAATGGATGACACTTATTTGCATTTCACTCTTAAGTAAGTAACAAAAACCGACAACAGATGCGACAAAATTGAATTCTGCAACACCCTTAAATGAAGATATTTTAAATTCCACTCAAAGGGGTATAGAATTGATATTTGACATGTTCCTAAATTGCTCTTTTGGTGACACCACTGCGCCGCTTTCAATTTTGACACTTTACACTTGTCTAAGCATCTACACGTACAAAATTGCCTTCTCCTGGTGGTGAATTGTATGACAATATGGCGAGTTCATAGCCGAACCGTATGTACCCTATGTCACCCATGTTTGACAACTTCATATTAAAAATTGAAAAAGCGAAAGGTTGCGACGAACTAAACAATATCGATTTGGATTTCTAAAAAGAAACACTTTTCAGCAAATTAATAATTTAAGTTTTAGTTTTGTAAGCCATTCAGAAACCCTTTTCGATTCACGATGCTTGTCAACTCTTTAACACATAACAAAACCAAAAACGTGGGGGAATTTCTTTGATAACCATATCGAATGGAAGGTTTGAGAGGAATGCCGCAACGTGCGCGCCTATAAAAGAATTTAAATAATTTTAAAATTCGATTTGCCAGTGATTTTCTACCCCTTTGAGAATTTGACATCGTGAATGATTGACATATTGAAAAGACGTCTGTTGTTGTTACACGAATACTTTTTATTAGCGACTGTTTCACGTCACATGGGTATGAAACTTATATGTTATGGTTGATTGAATTGTTTCAGTGAAGATTTAAAATTTGAAATGCAAAAACATGTGTAACGCATTACTAAAATTTTCAATATAAAACCAGCAGACTGGTGGTTGTGTGGAAGAGTTTGTGCCAAATTGTGGTGAAAAGTGTTGATTTTTCGGAAACAAAAATGATTCTCTTGGAACATTCACTAGACAAGCTTCTCCTAATGCCTGCTGTTTTAAGAGAAAAATTTATTGTACAAAAGCACGGTAAATTCGCAAATTAATGCTGCCCATTTGCAGTTTCATTAGATGCAACTCATCCACTGTAATGCGAGGGAGCAAACCCTGCTTTGCCCGTTATAATGCTAGAATCACTCACTGCATCTGTAATAATAAATACAAGAACTCTAATCTTATGGATTATTTCTTTTATTTACTGTGATATTGTTATGGTTGTATTATACATATGGAAATTATTATTATAAAAATGTGAACAATAACTATATAACTTAGATGCGCGCAGACATTTGTATGCAATGATTTTTTGTTTGCAAGATCAATAAGAGATGGCACTGTTAGTCAACTTGACATTGCGCAATTTAACAGATGTCCTTTTTGCTTCATCATTTCACCATAGACTAACTGTAATAGACGTCAAACTTCGATGCATTCGACAGGTCCGCTCTAAATGCAAGCTAAAATTGGTCCATTTCCACCTGGCAGCTTGAATGTGTTCTGACGTGCCAGCGAAATAAAATGAGCGCCTCACTCACACACTCTTGCAAGTAGGTGGACAATTTTAGACAGTTGATGGCCACGTTCACCTCACATGCTCATTTACATGCATTCACAGACAGGAAAATTTAGGCTTCGCCTATTTTTGACAATGCGCGCAGGGGAAATGCAAGTTTGCCGTCTATTAAAGGTAAGTAGTCTGTGAATTGACATTGATTTGTTGTTGCTACAGTTGATGCTGCATTAATTATCAGATGCATTTGAGCATTAATTATCAAATTTTCAATATTCAATATTCAATGATCAATTTTCAATATTCGGCTTGAGCGCATTCTAGTCTTCAGGATCATAGGGCATAATGGAGGAGAATTGATCACAGCTTCGATTTGTATTAGCAGAGTCGAGAATTCTTCGTAGGTGAGGGTACTAACTCCCCTTGGCTCGCTTAAGATGAAACTTTACCCTAATTTTTTATTTACCGGCGAAATGAGGAGCTGATGGAGAATTGAACAACCACTGCGTTCGATTGTTTGCAAATAGAGATGCCAAATTTCCAACTTCTTTTGATGATCAAGAAAAAAGCCTTTGAAGTTCAGAATCTGCCCCAATGAGATTAGATTCGCAATCGCTATGAAGGGTTGCACAGATCCCCCTACGTCCAGTGAATCTCTTCAAAGCTGCAAGCAAATCCAATAGTCCATCACGAATTCCAAATGCAAGAATCCAATGATCTTCGCAGATAAGCAAGAGTGACCTCTCCATACCATTATGGAGTGTCTTCTCATGAGCGTAGCTTATTATTAGTTTTGTTAAATGTGAATCCCGAGGTAGTATGAGAGGATGTTTTTTGTCCCGATCCAAAAGAGTATTACGCAATCGTCCACCGACGCGGAGCAAGCCGAATGAGTCTAAGAAAGGAATCAATTTGAATGCGAAATTCTATTTGATATGCTATGACCTTTCGAGAGTGTTAGGATCTCAGCTGAAAAATGAACTTGTTGTAGTAATTTTATCCAAAGGATTCGAGCTTCTTCGATTTCTGCAGTTGTTGAAGGCTGACTTATAGGATTGAAGGGTGGCCTTCTTGAACATGTTGATTGCCCGCTGACACATGGCAGTTATTCTGATGAGACGAGTTAATTTAGAGTTTCTTGAAATAATTTTCCATAACTTTGTTTCTTCAGCTTGGATAGTAGTCACTTGAGCTCGTTTTTCCAGATCAACACCTGTTCTATATGAAAAATTGTTAAAGGCCATGACGTCTCTACAGATTGCTTTCTTTGACTTGGTTGAAACACCTCGAGACGCACAATCAGCAGAATTTTCCTTCCCTGCTATATGATGCCAATTAACTAGAGGTAAAATATTTTGTAGTAGTGTTAAACGTAATCTCTGCAACGAGATGAGTGAGCTTGAACCCAAGTAAGAGCTACTGATGAATCAGTCCAAAGATGCACTGGAGCGTTTCAAATGTCTCAGCCTTTTTCAGCCAGACTTCTTGCATGATAATACGGGCGGTTACTGGAGTCAGAGTCAGCCAGCAGAGAAGACGAATCTGTCCAGGTTCGGCTGCCAAACAATTCTTTGTGGAGAGGATATCTATCGTGGTATTTGCTTACCGAAGATACTTGTCGATCAGTTGAGTGGTCCAAGAGAATTACCAGACAGTTAGATGTCCACTTGAGCAATTTGAAGCCGCCCGCCATGCAAAGGTTATCGAGTTGGAGAGCTCTTAAAAGGAAGATGTACTACATATCATCCTGATGTGTTTATTGTGTGTGTAGTGAGAAAGTTTCTCTCACAATTTTCTTCCTCCTGTGAGAGCGTGAATTGGGTTGATGCTTGAACTTCTTCTTGGGACGAGGAACGATGAAGTGCTTCCAGCAAATCCAACATTCGTGATACACTGATAGGTTTGGAATGAGAAAGAAGTAGGTTGAGTTTTGACGTGAGAAGATAATGGTCCAGAAATTTTTCAACCAAAACCAGTGCGGCTGGCAAATGGTGTATCAGGAGGTCCTTTCACGAGTTCTGGTTCAATAAGTTGTGCATATAGTTCTACCTATAATGAGATCGAACTTCAGTGGGTTGTGATAGGTTATGAGTCAGCAAACTCTAAACCATGACGATGAGGCCAGCTAACTTCATTTGATTCCAACGATGGCAATTCTGCAGTAGGCTTTGCAATGATGAAAGCAACCGCATCCCATTCCAATTTTGAAACAAAGTGATTCTGAAGGATAAAACTAACAGCCCCTTCCGTTGTTCCTGATGGTTGAGCTCCCACTCAGTTCATTTGTTTATCAGCCTTTCCACTTTCATGTGGACTTTGTTGATTTAAGGTCTCGGTATTAATTTTGAACCCTTTCCTAGATCCTGCCTTCTCTGTGGTGGTTTCGTGGTTTCGGTCGATGTTAAATTAGCAATCATATCAGTCAATTCACTGACCGATATGTCACTGTTGCCCGCAAAAGATTTGACAAATGACAATTTCTGTCTCCTCGCCCTTTTCTTTTGCACAACGTCGATTAACCTCTTCGTGTCTTGTTGCACCACATTGTCCATCGGCGTCGACGATTGTTCAGCGGAATCCTTTGGTTACCCTCCGGACTGATAATTCGTTCTTTTTATTATTTTTAAAAAATGGAGTCGGGGAGAAATCACAGACCAGATAGGCAAAGATCCCCATTACCTAGCCTACTCAACTAACATACAACAGAGGGTTGAGCTGCCCCTGAGGAGTTACCACTAGCAGTTCAATTACCCCTGAATCCTGTGTTCCGGTAGTATCACTACCTAAACGCTACCCCTAAAACATCGGCGTTGGAGTTAAGGGTTGTTGGATCTTAGTTTTCGATTCACATTCAACTCTGCCAGAGTAGTTTTAACTATCATCTTCCTCTAATTAAGACACCCCACCACGACAAGGTGTCCAACATCCGGAGAGTGGTGTCAGATTGGTAAGGTATGTATGTATCTTTCTACATGCGAATTTTCCAATTCTCTGATCCCTTTTTCGAAACTTATTAGTTTAATTATTGAGTCTTGTTTTACCACTTGGCGCTCTCGATAATTTTTCTCTTTTCTGTTTTTTTTTTCTCTTTTCACTTTAATCTTAGATTCAGGTGTTGCAGCCCAAGCCTTTGGTATATCTAAGGTGCAAATCTGTACTTCGCTGTCTAATTGCTTAATTGTGTTGAACTTATTGCATACATCCTTTAAAAAATCGGAGGACAATCTTTATAAACATGACAGCAATTATCTTATCGCTCCTCTGAGAAAACCGTCTAGTTGTACCATCTTGAAACCAAAACTGCCGTTCATCTAAGAATGTATCTAGTTTAGGAAACCACCCTCATTACTGATAGTATTGATGGTCATTTCTATCCCTATTTTTTCTACTTTGGATAAAAGCACATCTCATGCTTTCTAGTTAATTTCTTTCCTTGTGAAAAATAGACAACTTTTACTGTCCTTAAGGATTCATTGAGTCAAACGACTGACACACCTATGTATGTATTTAAAAATTGTGAGTACCTATCCCATATCACTTTTTTATACTTAGCCTCAGCTCGTTTTGCACGCCCAAGTACCCACTTAGGCAAGGACATTATTAGCTGAACCAAGGCTTTTTGGTTTGGTCTTTACTCATGCTACACTTTTGTTCATTCGGAACTGTAAAGTTTGTATCCTTGGCAAAATTTTCCACTTCAAACTTTTCTAAACCTTTCTGCATCCCTCAATGGTGTATGAAGATATAAACCAGTTCCTAAACTCATTAATTTCTAGGATATACTCTCTTTTCCAAGTCAAACAAAATAAAATTCAAAAGAACATGCATATACTAAAGATGACATCTCCTTCTGTCAGAATAAGCAATCAAATCCGCACAAAGATAAATCGTAGCACAAATTAGGGACAATAATTGCCTTCCTCAATGGACGACCTATCACCAGAGTAAGATCTAAAACGGAAACAACCACCTTTGACCGACGTTGTCTGGCTGGCGCAACATTAACATACAGCAAAAGCAAAGCCAGGCAATCTGCTGAGACACTGAGGTAGGTCGTTGTGGTTGTCCTCGTCGCCAGTGGCTTTCTGGTTATCTCGACCGATTTACTGGACAAAATGGCATTAAACCGTGTTTACTTCATGTTGTGGTCGTTGATAATGTCGCGCATCCGTCGTCTTTTTGACTTCTCCACTTGATTGGTGGCTCAGGGAGCTGCCAATTGGCATGGCTAATGTTTGTTCAACCTTGTTTGTCGACAACTCTGTCAACGACGACAACGATGTCGCTTGGATTCCATTTCCATCTATTGTTAAGCTTAGCATGCTACGATGGGAAGCGCCGCGCCAGTCGCCGCCATTATCCATTTGTTCGACTTTCATCTTTGCATCCTCTGTGACAGTGTGGTGGCTTGCTGAAACCAGTAGTACCACTACCGGAGCGAAGCATGCGCGCACGTGTATTCATTTATGAGTAGTCTTCGCTTTTGTTTGCTTAAATACTTTCAGAATGTCACTTAAGGCAAGCTCAGGTCAATGGGTTGACAACGTTGCTCTGGAAATGCGGTCTTAATTTGCAGCAATAAAACCTCTATTAGGAATGGCGTATGGCGAATGACAGTGCAGTGATCCGAGGCGGACAATTAATGCAGCAGCGCTTGACTGCAATTGTCGATGTGTGGCTCATTTACCTGTTTGGGACGTTTCTGGTGAAGTGACGATTAATCTGTTTCGAAAGTTTCGTGCTTGTACTTAAAAATGATTTATTGCCTAGAGCAGGGAAAACAAAATGCTTTCGACAAGTTTTGCATTGGACTTAATGAGCGCCGGGTCACCAAAGTGCAAACAAGTGCATATGACTAATTGCAGATTTAATCACCGAAATGTCGGTTATGTGGTGTGACGAACTAGATGCACAAATTAATGTCTGTTTG
Organism: Xylota sylvarum; assembly: GCA_905220385.1. Classification (NCBI taxonomy): domain Eukaryota; kingdom Metazoa; phylum Arthropoda; class Insecta; order Diptera; family Syrphidae; genus Xylota; species Xylota sylvarum. The sequence goes on from LR999959.1 coordinate 43,516,959, forward strand.
TGGGGCAGAACAGGAGCAAGTAGTTCATGCCTTTTGAATTTATATCTTTTTTTTTTATCAACCTAAAAAATATCTCAACTCTATATATATGAATAATTTAATAATGTATGTACATATCGTTACTATTGCCGTTTTACTGCCAGGAGACACGTATTGACCTTTAGAGATTTGGGTCATAATTTAATGCAAAAGAATCAATCCAATCTACACTTAAAAAGAAACGTTAAGATGGGCGTCAAACAAAGATTGCGGGGATTAAGAGAGAGCAGTATAAATCACTAGATGTGAAGACATTTTTGAAGTCTCCATCTCCTTCCCCGAATAACGCCTTCCAATGTTGTAGTTACCCTCCATACAAAATTTTCTCTAAAACGAGCTTATCTTAATTTCTCAATCCATATGTCGTCGAATTGTCTACATACATTCCATTTGCCTGATAGGTTTGCCTGCTCGCAGATTTCCTCTTGCTTCTCCAGATGCCTAGTTCTAAGCCCCTTATTCTATTTTTGTATTGCAGCTGTAGATCATATTGGGAGGGCAAACTTCTGGATCGCTGTAACAATCTTCTCTTGTTACGTAGCTTCCTCCAGTATACTGGTTGCCATCGATTTGTTGATGTCTTTCGGACCATGGATACGTTGTAAGCTCTTGTTACTTGTTTCAGCGTCCAGTCAGCGGCCATAGCGTTTGGTGTTCTTGGAATTATTGAAGAGTCCTCAAAAATCATAGAAAAGATGTCTTCATCTTATTATTCACACTGGAGAGCATTCATGGGTCACTCTTTTTAAACAGGATGGTTGCCTGAGTTTATTGACTACTGACTCACCACTTTACGCCTCTTCCTAGGGAAGAGTGTGGTCGCTTTCCATATTAAGCAGTATTATGTACGTCTAGTCATGAAACGACTTTTAACAGATCCTCACCTCGTCTATTTGTCCACTGCTTCAATCAGTGGGACTGCGTTAAAGTCCCCAGATACATACATACTATATATGTATTTGTTGGGTTATGGCTTCTAGCATCATCCACGAGCCTGTTACGCATTCTTTGGAATACTTCAATGGTGATGTTTGGAGATCCAGATAGATATGTATACCTTTGACCTTTCTAAACCTTGAAAAGTATCCCGGACGTCCCAAACAATAGAGTGATCGACTACCCGAAACTTTTCGTCAAGATGCAAATACTGCTCACATAATACAACAACATTTATTCTCAACTCGCGAACGGCGTGGATCATTGTTTTTGGATTCATGGCTTTTCTATTGAAAAGCCTTTTATAGATTCCAAATTTATGTCCTGTGTTCTCTTGTGAGTTCTAAGGCTTCTACTATGCCTTAGTGGCATCGTGTATGGTTTCTTACGGTGTGCATCAGGTCTCCCTAACTCTTACCCAGCTGCATGCCTCCTCCAAGTACGCTGCCATCGTACTTGGTACCCGAAAGTTTCTGTCCGGACAACGATAACTCAACTTTAGAAGCTTCAGCTATGGTAGCATTAGGAGCTGATGTTGAACTATCACCCATACGAAAATTCATTAAGAAGACGGCCGCTAGATGCACTATTAAACTACAGCTAATGATAATTTGTTGTGGGCGCCGTGGCTCAAGTGGTTAGTGCGTTGCACTACTAGCTAGGGGTTCGAAGTTTCGAAGTTCGATTCCCAGGATTCCCATAACACTCTGAAACTTGGATAGGTCCATAGTCATCAAGACATTGCCATCCTAATCAGATGCAAATTCAAAGAAACAATCTCGGAACTCCTCCAGAGGGAACTCAACCTTGATGAAGGAGTTGGGGCTGGAGTATACATGCGGTGTCAATACAAAAACAAACATCTGCACAAGTGTAACTCCGTATTTCAAGCGGAAATCTTTGCCATAGAACTATGTTTCAGAGTTAATGCGTTTCTAGCCATTAAGGCTTAGGAAATAACATTGAAACTAGTGTGGGTTTGCCTACAACTACTTATGTCATTAGCCACAACACAGCCACAAACAGCGTTCATCTCAATTGGGTGCCAGGACAAAGCGAACATATAGGCAATGAAATGGCAGACATACTAGCCAGGAAAGAATCTGCATATCAGCACTGCGATAGTGCATTAAAAATAAAGCTCACCATTACCGAGCATCATGAGTGAGCTTTAATTGGAGGAAATTATAATAGGCCCATCTCATATTTTTAATCTTAATCTAGTCATGAAGGAATTACAACGAATCTGCAGAAGAACTTGCTAGGGCTAATTCAGAATCTGCGTTCGTAGGACCTGAATCTTACTGTGGCATCAGCTGCCAAGTGAGCAGAAATGTAAGAGGGAATAAGGTTCCATGATGGAGCAATAATTTGTCAAGCCTCCGATCTAAAACGCGTAAACTGTTTAACGCAGCGAAGCTTACTGTAGACTGGCAGAGCTACAGAATGGCGCTAACCTCTTATAAGAAGAAAATAAGGAAAGCTAAACGAGAAAGCTTTAGAAAGTCCTGTGCGACATGCGCAAGTAGGAATAGGAAGAAATAAGTGCATTACTGCGAAGCAATTCGATGCACTGCTGAAAAAACTACCACTCCTGACCTTTTCTTTTCAAAAGAACTTTGTTGCCAAGCTCAGTAGCAAAAAGAGTTGGAGCAATGTATCAACTATCTACAAACTACAATCACACAAAAAAGTGGAACACAGATGGGTCAAGAACTGATGAAGGGCCTGGAGCAGGAGTATTCGGGCCCAGAACCATGGGTAAAAGCACCAGCATCTTTCAGGCTGAAAACTGTGCCAGAGATAGATGTGTCCAAAGCCATCTTGATAGAAACCACGCGAACTGTGATATAACCATAATGTCAGATAGCCAAGCTGAACTAGGGAATGGAAACAAGGCGACCCTCTGTCGGATACCTGGCCCTGTGGGAATAGACGGAAATGGCCGACTCCCTAGCAAGAAAGGGAGCATCTGAAACCTTCATAGGTCCTGTACTTTACTGCGGAATTGGGGATCATATTCTCAAAGAAGAATTCAGGAAGCAAGAGAGGGAAAACAGGGCAAGAAAGGCATGAGGCAAGCCAAGAAACTTCTAGGGCGACATAACCGAAAGAGATTCAAAGTATGTATGTTTGTATTAGCATGAGGAAGGAACTCAAGAAGCACCAAAGGAAATTAGGTATATCTGAAGAAGGTCTCTGGAGATTCTGCGATAAGTCCAGTAAAATCCCAGAACATGTGCTGGGTTCCTGTGGGGCACTGACCCACAAAAGACTGAAATACTTTGGCAATCAGATGAATCCAATTATCAGATATCACTAAACGAAACTGGATTAGAAAGAGCGCTCTAGGACAGATTTCTTCCGTCAAGGCGTAGTAAGAGTACATAACCCTCAAAATGACTCCAAATGCGAGGGGAGCCCAACAGGTCGCAATGCAGCACAATCCGTCTTCAAATAATAATAATAATACTGTAGCGAGAACTGGCTTGCTGCTGCAGCGCTGATTAATGAATAGAAACACCAACTTTGTCTGGCTTTCTCATAGGCCACTGTAGCCTGAGGTATTACTTGGAGTCGCTTAAAATATATGGAAGTATCTTATGTCCGCAATTCATGTTAAATGTTAATTCTTCAACAATAACTTTGTCTTCTGTTTCTAAATCTGCCATGGCTGATCTCGATCCGTGTTTCAGACAATTTCCGAGCGGAAATGTATTTATACCCTATCCAAAAGGGTATATTAAGTTCGATTTCAAATCATTTTGTCCTCCGTAACCACAAGTATATTGTCGGTTTTATGTTAGTTAAAGAAAAAGCGGATGTAAACTTACATTCCACACATATTTATATTAATTCTTCTATTGACATATTCAATTTTTGTTTTCTTTCAGGGATATACTCCTTTACATCTTGCTATGCAGTTTGGAAGGGAACATATTTTTGAATTACTTTGCAATGTTTACAGTAAGTATTTTATTACTTTTATGTTAACTGAAAGGTTTGTAATTTAAGTCTTAGCCATACCCAATAAGCTGTTTCTAAATAACTATTAAAATAATACTATCAACATATAAAAATCTTTCAAAAAGAGCGATTATGTTTTTGACATTGTTCGCGGTCATGTTAAAAAAGATTTGGATGTCATTCCTTGACAGATGGTCTTGGCAAAGTTAGCCAAGTCATTGAATGCTACAGCATCTCATTATTATTCACGATCTTAAAGTACGAAATATAAATCGTAAGCTACTGTTGAGACGATCTTATATCTTTTGGAAAAATAAAATTACTTGATTCTTGGCAATTTATCAGACTGATGGTACCCATGAAGTTTGTTACATCATATGTAGGTGAATCAAAGCACATAGGCAAGTTGACAATTTTGGGGCAACGAAAAAATACTTTCATATTTTGTTCTGAAACTTGAAGTGTTCTCCTAATATTTAAACAGTGTACGGTATCCAATTTGGTACCAATTTCATACTTTTTCGGCACTTTGTTATTGGTTACGTTCTCATTTATGTAAACGCACCCTCAGACCTTTATTTGCGATTGACTCTTTGAAATGCAATTCATAAAAAAAAACATTCAAACAAATGCCTGAGTTCTGATCACATTGTGATCTAAGACTACCGCTATTTGAGGTACCTTATCACCTGTCAATCAAAAACTCATCAGTACCGTCTCATGCATTCAGTAAACAAAGTGTTTCGAGTGGGTGCTTATTTGCTCAAAGATTAGTGACGTTTGTTGGCACCCATGTATGTCGTTGGATACGATTTCGTTCCTTCATTCCATTGATCGGTATCATTTTGAAAGATTCTTCGATTTTTTGACGTACGTAATTGCCTAATTGACATTTACCTACAGAGATACATTTTTATGATTAATTTGTTTTATTTACACGTTAAGCAGTGATAGTGTGGCGGCAAATTTACTTTCAAGAAGCAAATCGAAGTAAATCAATCGTATGATAAAGTCAATATTTGTAATGTTAACAATAAAATTGTAGATAATGAATTATGAGCTTATTTATTAAAATATCTTCAACATTGTTTGACTGATTTGTGAACAGAATTTCATGAGGATAATGCACATCTGTGTCAGTTTTTCTGAGAAACAGGAGAAGATAGGAGATCACCAACCTCAAACTCTCTCCAGTTAGTCCAGTACTTAGCTAACTACCCCCTGTTGTGCACTCCAAGTTTGTTGAGGTCCACTTCTACTTGCGCGCATCCTCTACTGTCCCTCTGGGTTAGATTCGAAGATTCTACGGGACGGAGCATTTGTATCCATCCGTTCTACTTGTCCTAGTCATCTAAGACGTCTGATCCGTAATTTTTTGACTATGTCTCGTTTGCGACGAGACCGAAAATTTTACGAAGAATCTTTCTATCGCAGTGACTGAGGATTTCTTCATCCGCTTTAGATAGAGTACAAGCGTTAGTGTCATAAAGCAGGACTGGGATGAGCAAGGTCGTATAGAGTCTCCATAGTTCTTTCGGATAGGGATGTACTACTTAAATGCCTTATCAACCCAAATAACTTAATTTTGCCCATTGGAATACTAGCGAACTCACCGGCTACAGCCCGTTATTGTCTACCAATTATGTCAATGTCGTCGGCGTAAGTTAGTAGTTGCACAGACTTTTGAAAGATTGTGCCTCTAGTGTTGGCTTGTGAGTTTCGCTCAATACTTTTAACTATGATGTTGAAGAAATCACATGACAGGTGTAAATCCTTTTTTGACGTCAAAGGTCTCGGTGAGATCGGATGTACTGTAGTGAGAATATTTGATCAGTTGTGAATTTACCGAAACTAGGGACCGATCAGGGTGTTGACGAACTGTTTATAATTGGGGCAGTTCTTATCGCTTTCCACGATGCCGGGTTGTGGTCACAATCCCGAAAACCCAAAATCCCGAAAAATTGGATTGGGTACGAAATATAACAATATAATAATGTAACAAACAAAGTATCTAATCCTTTTCGTCGCAGGGTCGTAAGTACACAATTCGATTTGTGCATAACAGTGGAATAACAGCGCCCCTGCAACCCCCCTGCTTGGAGTCACTGTTAGATTTGAAGTAAGTGCGAGGTTGGTTATATGCAAAGTTTCTTTAAATCCATGCGAAAATTTTCAGTTTTATTTTCTGGATTTTGCACTTTCGGGATTTTGAGTTTTCGGGATGTCGGTTTTCGGGATTCTGTCCGACTCCCTACGATATCACTAGTCTTCAGCTGATCTTCTTTGATGCTGGCTTCATAGGACTTCTCGAGAAGTGTAGGGGTACGCCATCGGCAAAGATTCTGGCAGTTTGTTGCGATTGCAGCCGTTCAACATTAAATCTCCTCACAGTATTTTTCCGTTGTTGTTTGATATATCTTTGACTGCAACTAGGTTAGGTAGTGGTCCGAGTTTATGTTGACCGCTTGAAATGTTCGGACATCTACAATACTGGAGGAGTGCCTTACGTCGGTCGAAACATGATCAATTTAGTTGACGGTCTGATGATCTGGTGACCGCCATGTTCACTTATGACTGTTGAGGTGACTAAACCGTGTGCTAGTTATAGTAACATTACGTCCCGCAGTAAAGCCAATTTGCCTAAGTCAGTTTCCAGACGTGGTGTCACGTAGGCTACGCTTTCCTCCTTTCTTATTTTGCCGTTAATATCACCAAGGACGATTTCAACGTCATAACATCTACATTACCAAAAAGAATTACTGTCCAAGGGTTTCGACGTCTAGGGTTCATAGAATTTAAGAAGTTAAGATAAGATTCCACTAACAGCAATACTTTTCCATTGACTAAACAATTACATATCATAAATAAAGCAATCATTTTCAAAATAACGTATTTAATATGAATTTATATTCCTTTAAATAGAAGCCAATCGCGACCTTATGGACTGGAGCGGCAACAAACCTTTGGATTATCACAAACAGCGAACCAGTGTCTCGGCTTCAACATACAGCAGTGAGTATGACCAGTATATTGTTGAACTTCCAGCGAAATTCCGCAATCTTACTGCTGGCGGATCATTAGGTTTGTCGCGCAAAAAACGCTCACAAGCACGATACGCAACAATAACTGGAAGTTCCCTAATGCGCACCCAGTCTCTGATGATAAGTAAAAAACGAAAGACACTCCAAGCGATCTTGAATGAAGAATCACTGCTAGTGCCATGTACCTCGCCCGACAGACCGTTCCTGGGCAGTAGCTCAAGTCAAGCCCAAAGTCCCAACCCAGGCTCGACCAGTTCATCAAAGGAATACTACGGCACCATTCCTAGTCGACGAAAGGAGAGTTTTTTGCGCAAGACATTTCGAGCCGCCAGCAATAAACCAGAAATAGTTACTAACAACCCAAATAATTCGGAGTAGCATAACCACTATCTGGCACTTTCAGTACTAATCCTAATGCCATTTAATTTTGTATCTGCTTGTAACTAATGCTATTCTTTACTTTTATTTGTTAAATTTGCACTTTTGGAATTTTGTTTGCACACATTTTATTGGACAATCTATTGTTTATGGAATTATTAGTTTTATTTCTTTTTACTTAATGCATGCTGTAATATTTATCCAAAAATTAAAGTATAATTATATTCTTAAATAATATTAAATTGGTTTGTTTCTATTAATTGAATTTAATTTACTGTGAGTTATTGATTCTTCAATAGTTATTAAATTGTTAATTTCTCTTTTTTTTGTTAATTCCATGCTGCTTTGGAATTTTACGAAAACAAACAGAAATCCAAGCAATGCGTTTGCAATTTCTGAACAGTGGATACTCTTCGTGGAGGCAAGTGGAAGAAACAATTTTGTAAATGTGTTTTAAAAGATAATAATGAGTTTGTTAGTTTTTTTTTCTTGCTAAATGCTAACCATCTGAAACCAATAGCATTGCCGTTAATTAAGTTAATTTTTGAGCTGATTGGAGTACACATTGGTATCATTCATTTTGAAATCTAAAAGTTCGAAAGGTGTCATCAAACTAATTGAATTACACACTTTCATATTTACAATTCCATCATATATTAAATTGATAACCAAGCTGCTTAACTTACCTAAAGGTGAACAAATATAACATTTCATTACTTAATTTATTTTTCGCTGCAGTTCGTGGTTGACTCCATCCTGTTTTGCAAACCAAGTTCTTCAGAACACAGTTTACGTATATACATAGATATGTATATAGTTTTCGACAGATTTCGAACAAGTCCACAGTGTTGGTTCCCTTTTTGTCTCTCTTCGACGATCCATCTTAGCCCGAGAAACTCTCTGTTCTTCACAGTTCATCTCTGATTTTGATTCCTCGTGTCGACGCTATCTGTTAAACAGAAATCTGATTCATCCTCTGGGCTCCACAAGACATCCCTTCTTCTGCTATCTATTGGCCGATATTGACGCAATATATGTATGTATGTATAGGTACATATGTACTGCTGTGCCGGCATAGTTCACAGGTGTCATTCTTCAGCATTCTCGCATAATACGCATTCTCTTCATTCCATCCATGGGCATATTCAACTCCCTAAGATCCAGGATTTTCCTATGACCATAGATAGTACATACGAAGTGCCGGCTATTCCTAAATATGCCAGACGTTGGACCCTATCTAACTGCTTCTTTACAGTTTTCTGGGAGGCTTTTTGCCACCATACAACTGACGCATATGTCATAATCGGTCTAACTAATAATCGTATGCATCCAGTATGCTGACCTCGGCGAGATTCCCCACCTTCCTGTACTGTACTGCTGAAGTACCCTTTTCGCATTTTTCTTTCACATGAAAGTTCCAAGTTAGTCCAGCTTAACTTAACCTTCCTGGTCATCTGTAGCTCCGATCCAAATGATTAGATCTGTCTTTTCCGCTTTAATGGAAAGCCCTTGTTCCTGACACCACCGCTCCACCACTCTGAGTGCATTCCTCATGGTATCTGCTGTGACGCTCATGAATTTGCCTCTTGCCATTATTGCTATGTCATCGCCATATCCCACAGTATGGATGCCAGTATCATCAAGTCTTCTCAGGAGAGAGTCCACAGTTATATTTCACAGTATTTTGGGTACCCTCTCATTCAGTTTATCCCGTAACACTTCCTGGTATTTTACTTTGTCCGTGTTTCTGGAAATCCTGACGTATGTCCGATCTTTTTTTCATTTTATATCCGTATCGAACATCAAATGAGATGGCTGGTCCGACATCATTGTCTGATCTACTACCGTCCAATATGATATTCTATCAAGCATTCTATTAATGCACAGAGCCACGTCAATAACTTATCTTCGTCTTGCATCCACAAAGGTCGGTTCTGTTCTTCTGTTGACAATAGTTAGCTCTTCGCCCACTACAAACTCGAATAAAGCTTCTCTGTAGTTATCCTTGGTGCTTCTCCACTCTGTACAGTGTGCATTAGCATCACAACCAATCATTAGATCTTCACTCCCATCCCTGCAGACATTCATCAGAGACTCTTATCTCTTTTGTAGGAGGAGGCTGTAGGGAGTCATACGGGAGGTATGCGGATGCCATGACAAAATTGTCTGCACGTGCTCCTACTCGCACAGCGACAAGGTCAGGGACACATAGTTGCGGCAGCATAACCGCTTTAACTCTGTGCCTCACCAGTGCACAAGATCTAACTCTTTCGCCAGATCGCACATAATGTAAAGTGGCAATAGTTTCAGGTAGGGAATAAACAAGCAAATATTTGGCGATTCTGGTCTATCGGACCCAGGGCCTAGCTTCTCACAACCTTTTGCGTTGTGCATGTTATATTCTTTACACGAATGGAAGAGGCCAACTGTTTAATGCTGTGTCCAAAGGGCAATATTTTATTTGAGATATTTTTCATGACAGTTATACTCTCGGACCTTGAACCCAAACTCCGTAGTCCAACGCACTGAACACTAGAGCCCTTAGCTAGCCACGAAACGAAACACGCTCAAGTAGAATCCGGTCTTCGTTTATCTAATAGCAGCTGGGCCAGGGATGATTCCGCGAAAGACTAAGCGTTCGCCTTAGCAAAGCTTTGAAAAACCTTGAAACAAAAAAAAAAAAAAAAAAAACACCTGGATACGACGGTATTACTCTAAAAATTCGCCGTAATTTATATACCTTCTACATATAAAAATAAAGTTTCATTACACCTTAGCTACTTCCCGAACTACTGAAAGCGGTCCGATATCATTGTAAACCGGGAAAGATCCTACCAAAGTAAATTTACCTAAAGTTACCTTTTAGATCATAAATAACACATTAAAACAAGAACTTTACGCCCCATCTTCGCAACATCGATGTCGGAGTTCCTCAAGGGACCATCTTGGGATCGTCTTTTTTTTTTTTTGTAAATGGTGGTCCATCTGTTGGTTTCATTTTGAAACATATGACACTGACAGCTCTTATGTGCTCAAAAATTTGAACAGGAACTCTATTATATTTTCGCGGTACGAAATGGATCGATTTACGCTTGACCAACTATGGGAAATATTGCAAAGCTACTTCCAAAGTCGATACTGTGTTGCCGAGACAGTGCTAATTTTGAAAAGAAATTTCGGTCGAAATAATGCACCAACTGCGCAAGTTTGTGATAAAAGTTGGTGAGGCTGATTTGTTGATTGATAACCAAACATGTTCCCGTGTTCGTCCTGTGCATTTAACGGAGAATATTGTAGCTTTTTGCAGGTTTTTGGAGTGTCAGCATTATTGGCCCATTTTTCATCCAATACGACAATGGAAGAAACGTTACAGTCAATAGAGAGCGCTATCGAAGCATGACAACCGATTTTTTATGGCCAGAAATTGTGGATTAGGAGCTGGGTAAGCTATGATTCCAGCAAGTCGTCCAACAATCGATTTATTGCACAATAAGTTCAATAATCGTGTAATAAGTTGTTTTGGTGATGTTACTTGACCGGCACGGAACTGCAGTTTGGCTATTAAAGATCGATGCTATACGTACAATCCAGAGACGATTAGCAGGCAAGCAAGAACAATATTGGTCAAGCTATTCGTGAAATAGGGGCCGTAACGATCGAAAATGTATTAAAAAATTGGGTTGACAGGATGGCCTGCTGGCTTGGCATCCATAAATATTTCATATTTAATGGAAACGTTTACTCTTTTCAATAAAGCCAACCAACAAATGGCCCACCCTGTATTTAACTTCCAATTCTCATATGCGGCAACTCACCAACATCCCGCTGTCAGGGAGAATGAACCATTCAATCTAGACTATGATAGCCAAAACCTCCGTCCACCTGACCTAAGCAAAGTGAGGACAGCAATATCCAAACTTAAGTCCAACAAGGCTGCGGGACTTGACGGCTTACCAGCTGAGCTGTCCACAGCAGCTGGAAATGATCTGTTGGAGAGCATACACCAACTTATTTCTAAAATTTGGTCAGATGAGTACATGCCTGATGAATGGAATCTCAGCACCTTTTGCCCGATCCACAAGAAAATATACCTCCTCAATTACGCCAAATATAAAAGTATCAGTGTCCTCAACTGATCTTGTACATGATATCTTATCTGCCATATTGTGTGAACGTCTGAAACCCTTCATCAACAACCTAATTGGCCCCTATCAGTGTGGTTTCATACCAGGAAGACCACAATCGATCAAATCTTCACACTTTGGAAGATCCTGGAAAGAACTTCAGAAGTCCAAATCGATACCCGTCATCTTTTCATCTATTTTAAGGCCGCATATGACAGCATTTATAGAAATGAGCTATACATATCCATGTGTAGTTTTGGTATTCCCTGTCTAACTCTTTCATCTGTGCGGCATGGAGGTGGAGAACGCTCCATCAAGGTCGGTAACGATCCCACCGATACCTTTGATGTAAAAAAAGAGTTTTAGACAAGGTGACGCGCTGTCATCTGATCATATTTGAAAGAATTGTGCGAAACTCACAAGTCAACTTCGGAGGCACAAAGTTCACCTAGTGTTGAAACGCAAGCTGCCAAAATTGGTCGAGCGATTAATGAAGGCAAAACTAAGTATATGCTGTCAACGTGACGGGATACACAACATCGGCGACTTGGACAGAACGTCACAATGGCCCGAATAACTAAGGAGACTGTATAAGACCTTGATTATCGTAGTCCTGTTTTATGGTGCTGAAGGTTGGACTCAACGACGAACCATACAACGACATCGCCATAGTGAAAAAATTTAGTCGTCTAAGTCGGCTAGGACATGTAGATCAGATGGTCAGGCCCGTAGAGTCTTCGAATCTAACCCAGAGGGACGACGCAGTAGAGGAAGACCTCGTCTTAGGTGGCGTGCGCAAGTACAACGGGAACTCAACCGAATTGGAATGCGTAACAATTCTCCTGAATTGTTGCCAAAGGTTTCTGCTGAGGTGCTGATTGCTTGCTGTTATTGTTTTTTCTGTTTCGTTAATATTATTAATAAATAATAGTATGGCTGGGGGTGTCTCACCATTTAAGACATAGGCTTGGCGTACAAATATTTTGTGAATCCATCGCTTGCCGTCTGTATGGTTACACTGATAGTCGCGGAATGTCTATTCGACAAATGTTTCTAACCACGAAGTCTCTATGACTGAGTAGGGAGTGCATGGCACAATCCTATTCCCATATTATTTATATTATGAAATCAGACTGAAAGTACTGTCTGTGTAGAGATCAATGCTCAAGAGGTTACTTAATACCTTACACATTGCTCCATGCACAGTGATAATAAAGTAGCACACAATTTAATTACTTAGTGTTAGATAGCGAGTCCTTTCTTTTTATTGTAACAATGGCATCATTCAGTCAGAATTTTGTATCAGGCACAAGGAGGAAAAAACAACTAATGACAAATGTATATTTCTCCTGAGACACATGGTAGAGGTGATATCTTTAATTCCAGAAATCTCTTGTTAAATGCAAAGTCTATGGTGATATCATTAGGAAGGACACAATTTGCCAATCTCCTTCGGGACAGTACAAATGGGCAGAAGAAACATTTGAAGTACATCGGTTAGGTCAAGATCTTTTTCTTGCAATCCCAAAAGCAGTAGTATGAAAAGCATTGAAATGCAAAGCGGATATGTTGAGGGTGATATAATGAAATTTTCGAAGCAAGTGGCTTCAAGAATTATCGCAATTACTGTTGCCACTTCCTGCTCCGATTAGGCAGTGTAAGGTTATGTTTATCATAGGACACTAGGCACCATAGTGGACCCATTGCACTGGCGTGCATTCGATATCTTTACAAAATTATGTTATCTCATTAATTTAGTTCGAAGACCCAACTTCCTCTAGGTTATCAAAGAAGTGTTTTCCAAGGTATTTTAGTCTTTTCCGGGCTATGCCTTAGCATTCACAGAGAGTTGATGTGTGATGTCCTCCGAGACCTGTAGGTCACAGTATAATTCAGATATCGGTCTGAAATGTATTCCAAGTGTAGTACACATTTTAGTATTGAATTCGATCTCGTTTATATGACCACGTTTGCAGCGATCGATTCTTTGGAATGAAGTTCCACTCTTCCACATATGTATATCGGCCAGAACGTTGGTAATTTCACGTTCGATATTGTTTCTGAGCTCCTCTAACGTTGTTGACTTGTTGGCATAAACCAACGACTTAACGTAAGCCCATAAAAAGAAGTCCAACGGCGTAAAATCGCATGAGATAGGTAGCCATTCGACCGGACGATTTCTCGAAATTACACGATTACCGAACTTCCTTTTCAATAGATCAATTGCGTGACGAACTGTGTGGCATGTGAGACTATTTTGTTGTAACCACACATCACTGATGTCAAGTTCATCCAATTTTGGCAAAGATAGTCTTCCAATATGGCACGATAGCGAGCTCCATTGTCCGTAACATGGTCTTGTGAAGCACATTTGAGTTGCTGTCTAATACGGCATATTTTGTTTATTGACAAAGCCAAAAATTACCTTCATTGCTGAATCTCAATTGGAGAAGTTCTGGCACTTCAAATGATCAAGAGGCTTCAGTACTTGAGTTAATTTAATCTTGTAAGCTCGTTCGGCGTTGGTCAAGATCTTTATGCAAAATTCGCCACAATGTGGACTGAGAGATTCCCAATTCCTGTGAACGGCGTGTAATCGACTGATTTGGCTCATTTTAAACATAAGCAAATACGGCTGCGATATTTTCGGTACTTCCATCGGTGCGTTGTCTCACTGGGACAGGAACATTCAATAGGTGAATATGTTAACTTGAATATATCCACTATAGCACGCACATTTCCAATATAAACCTTGACTAACGTTTTGACATTGACAGACCATAACAAAATTGTTATGTCCCTATTGAAAACCATTTATTATAAGCATCAGTTCAATGTTATCAATTCCATCAAAAATGCAGAATCCTACGCCCATTTTAATAGGCCCGAAATGTAAGAAGAAAACGACTTAAGTTTCTGTGCTTATAAGATTGTAAACTTATAGCATTAAGGTGCAAGTACGTACGACACAGTCGTGCACTTTCTTTAATTATGTCTGTTCAGCAGGAAAGCAAACTACAGTATTTTACTTGGTGGTGAAGGAACATTTCCTTTGCACTATTAGAACCACACTCTGTAAAAGAGATTTAATATCAAAGCTCACGCTTGGATTCAACAGAATCTTTATAACGGCTAATGGACCAAATTCTTTTAAGAAAGTGATTGTCTTTCCTCTTCATAAAAAAGGTGACTATGGAAGCTGAAGAAATTCTAGAAGCATATCCTTTTTAAATACATCGGCTAAGCTATTTGGAGTTTTACTTTTTAATGGGCTTACTTGTGGGTCCGTTAGCCAAAGGGTAGTAATGCGAATATACAAGCGTTCTCACGTTAGCCTCTCACTATCAACTCCTACTCTACACCCCAGCGTTGACGGCTGGGTGCTTAGTACCCGACTGTAGATTGGGTAACCAACCCCTTTGGAAAGTCGTTGGTGGCAGTAGACGCACAACACGAATGGTTGTGAGAAGCTGGGTCCTAGGTCGATTGCTACCAACAACAGAAGCAGCGTCTATTTGGATGCGGGTTTGTTATCGGGGACAGACTTAAGCAAGAAGTCTTGGGTTTCAGGCATGTAAACACGGGTCTGATATCAATTCGCATCAAGCCTAAATTCGCAAACAGTAGCCTGATATGCGCTCGTGCCCACACAGAGAAAAAGATGACGATACCAAAGACAACTTCTACGAGCTCCTAGACAAGACGTACGAGCAGTGTCCTAGCTATGATGGTAAAATTGTCTTGAGTGATTTTAACGTAAAAGCCATCAGAAATGCCGCATCTGATGTGCTGGGTTTCTCTCGGGCACCAGAACGAAATCCCTAGTTCGACGAAGAATGCCGCCAAGCAAATGCAGAAAAACAGATGGTATACAAAGGGGCGCTGCATAGAAGGACCAGAGCTGCTCGTGAGCTCTACGAGCAGGAAAGAAGGGATGCGCATCGACTTCTCAGAAGGAAAAAGAAGAAGCATTAGAAGCGCGCGATTGAGGAAATAGAGAGATGGTATTGCAGGAATGAGGTTCGGAAGATTCAAGGTCACAAAGCCAGAAACGAAGCCTGCAATGACGAACAAGGAAACCTAGTAGTAGAATCGCAGTCAATGTTGGGGATATAAAAAGATCACTTTTGCAGATTGTATAATGGCGACGATGACCAAAATTCTGCTATCAGGCAGAATAAACCATTCAATCTGAATGATGATAACCAACATTTCCGTTCACCCGAGCTGGTTGAAATTCAGATACCCGATATCTGAGCTGAAATACAATAAAGCTGATGGAGGTGATGGCCTGACTGTCGAGCTATTCAAAGCCACAGAGGATAACTTGGTAAGGAGCATGCACCAACTCATTTGCAAAATATGGTCGGACGAAAGTATGCCCGATGAATGGAACCTCAGCAGGACACCCTCTACACTATGCCAACTATAGAGGAATAAGCCCCCTCAACTAGTCTAGTTTTGGCATCCTTGTCAAACTCATCCGTTTGGCTGACGATGGAGAATGGACGCTGCTCTATCAAGGTCGGGAAAGACCTCAACTAACACACAAACGTAGAAGCATGAGATGCATCTTAATGTAGACTTTTCTATAAGTAGTCTCGTAGTTTTCAAATGGTGTTGAGGCTTTTTAGCATTTCTGTCTGCTATGACGATTTTATGTCTATTTACCCTGTCAACTTCGTATTTGCCTTGCAAACTTATATTTGAAAAAGTTTCCAAAACTAAACAACCTATTACTTCAAAAAGGGTATACACAGATCACTACAATCTAACGTCCAATTCTGCTGAATTTGAATTTCTATGTAAATATTTCCTATGTGAGCACAAGATTTTTGTGTCTTTCAAAAATATGTATGTTTGTACAAATTTGTATTCAACATAATCTACAATAGCAGCAACGATTATCTTAGAGCACAAACGCACACTTTTATAAACTACATACTTTTTTAGAAACTATCTAGCCTATTTGCATGCCTTGAATACGGATTGGTTTTAAGTGAAATACATACATATGTACATTGAATATAACTCATACAGCATATAAAAATTCTTAATTGATATTACAGAAATCAAGGCAAGGAGAAAACATACAGGTTAGTGTTGACGTAATATTAATTAGTTTCTTTTTTAAGTGAATAATGTTATATTTATTTTTAGAAAAAGATTTGGGATTCCTGCGGATTGGTTCTTTGAATGTGAGAGTGAAGAAGACAACCGAAGCATTCAGCAACTTCTTGGGAGTGGGCAATGGCAACGGGAATACGAACACCAACGCAACGGTTCCAGTAAGTCACCAACACCATCCCCATCACCGACACCATCAACGTGCTGGTATGACAGCAGCGAATCCGATGATGCGGACGATCACACCCTTAGGGATGTCGACTCAATTGGGCTCCCGAGCGAGTGTGCCCATCAATATGACGAATAAATTTGACAAAATCCATAAAACTTGGGGTTCGGCAGACAATTTACCACGAAGTGGTGGTAATGAAGAAGGTAAGGAGATGCCACCGCCTAAGGGTGGTGACTCGCTGAAGAAGAGAAAGTCCAAACGAAACAACAATGCTGAATGTGAATCAACATCGTCAGGATATAGTAGCATGCCAACTACTCCTAATCAACTAAGAGCCCCTATTGGGATTCTTTGTGAACAGGCTGGCAACATGGGTGATTCTGATTCAGATTTAGCTTGTGGTTTTGGATCAAATTGGTCAGTGGGTCGCAGTAGTCTAAGCAGTGGCGGACCCTCCAATGCCTCTGCCCCAAGATACGTGTAAAGCGTATTGTTTTAATACTTTTACTTCAATAACTTGTATGACTATTAACTGTCATCATAAATGTGTCTCGAATATTTTTTTTTTTTTTTTCAATAAATGTGTTTATGTAAAAATTTTATTTTTCTGTGTGTAAATTTCTTAATTTCCAATTCGAAGAAAATCATGAAAACTAGGTAGGTACTCAAACAGATTCTTCCATCGATAGTTACATATATTTATGTTATTTTAACATGTAAAATTAAGGTGCAACGTAGCTAAAAACACAAAAAATTCCAATGACTTGGATCGCTACAAAGAAAGCAAAGGGAGATTCAAAAACAGAATGATATGCGCCTAAAGAGCAGCCGGGAAAACCTTCTACAGTGACAATAAATCCAAAAAGAAGACAATCGACCATTCAAATTATTGACGGAAAGAAAGTAGAATGAGCCATCGACATCTTCTCCTACAAAGCGCAGGGACCATGGCTCACACGGATTTTCACCAGCTGCCTAAGCAGCTGAGAGAAGTCAACGCCATTTTTAAAGCAAAGGATTTTAGGCCGATCAGTGTAACGTCTTTTCTATTCAAAACCCTAGAAAGAATACTGTACATCTGGATTCGCTCCAAACTTACCCCAAGAAACATCTCACCTGCCCAACATGCCTAAATGAATGACCGATCAGTAGAGACAGCGCTACACGAGGTGGTTACAATCATCGAGAAATCGCTCCACCAAAAAGAATTCACATTAGCAGCCATCCTGGATATTGAAGAAGCCTTCAACAATGTAAACTTGAAATCAGTCAGAACAGCACTGGACCAGACACACGTGAATCCTATACTATCAGATTGGATATATATTGAGCATACGTTCTGCTCAATACAAGAAAAAATTAAATCTTAACTGGGTTGTAGCCAAGCACATGCTCTGACTTCGCGTGGAACTCTCCAAGGAGGAGTCTTTGCACCACACTACTTTGGAACCAAGAGGTCAACGGAATTATTATAAAATTAGACCAAAACTGGATTAGGGCCGTCACTTACGCCGATGATGTCATATTAGTGACTCACAATTCGGGTAGGGTTCAAAATATACCCGAGGTAGGCATGCCTGTCGGATTGCTGGATACTGTAGGAATAGGGTAGGCACTGACTGGCGTCAACCTGTCGACGTTTAGTGTTGTAACTCTTACTGCGCATCAATTGTGCTTATTTTACCTCCTAGTGGTAGCCATCGAGTACTGGTTTGTTTCCATCCGGACCCGACTTGCTGAACTTAAAAGCGCGAGTGTTGAACAAGAGAAAATAGCAGCAATATAAATACGACAGCAGACGAACTCTCTCAATGGAGTCAACGATGGCATCACAGCTTCAAACGGAAGCATAGCACTTTATCTGGGCTACTTCGACATATTCGGAGCTCAGGCCGATAAAGATTTCCAAGACTAGGTCAGGTCTTTGGAAAAGAGATGGTGGCGGATGAGCCACATCGAAGCGGGTTACTAACATCGGTTTAAAACCGATCCCTCCTCATAGAAGTTTCAAAAAAATAGAAGTGGCCCACCTTACCACGTAAAAAAAAAGTTAATTATGAGAGAGACACTAGCCTTGGATAATGGACTCCCTCATTTAATACCAGTTCCCGTAACGTCCACGGACTATGACCTAAGAGTATGCACCTGGGATGTACGTACACTACATTCCTGGTGCTATTCAAAAACTTGAACCTGTCCTCACGCGGTACAAGGCAGATATTACCGCGATCCAGGAGATTCGATGGATAGGTATGGATAGATAGTATGCAGGATAGGATTAGTCAGAAAGTATAGCCTCAATGACACGGCAACATACAACGAGTCCCGGCTAATCGATTTTTTGTGATAACTAGCACAAGGTTGTTAAGACTACGAATCCACACAGCAACCTGTCGCTCTCTAGATGCTCTTCAAATGGTCGAACGGTCAACCAAATCGACCACGTACTAATACATAGATGCGAGGCACGCATCCAATATTCTGAATCTGCAGACCTTCAGAGGGGAAAACGTCGGCTCTGATCATTTTTTTATATCTAAATTCAGAGCGCGACTATCCAACGAGAAGAAGAATCCACTATCCAAAGAAAAGAAATTCAACGTTGGAAGCCTTAGCACGACTGGCTTAGCCAGAGCCTACAGAGAGCGCCTGAGCGAGAGACTTTTCGCTATGCATTTAGCATGCACAAATGCCAACAATCTGTGGAATCAGTATCGCGACATCATCAAAGGGGTAGCAAAGACCACCATAGGCTACCAGCCACCACCCAAAAAGAGCTCTTGGTATGATGATGAATGCGTGCGTCGGAAAAAGGTGACAGAAAATGCACACATGCAAGCGCTGCAGCGCAAAACAAGGGCAGCGAGAGGAGAGTATCGAGCCAGAAGAAGGGAGGAGAAGAAGATCCTGCGTAAGAAGAAAAGGGCCCACGCAGTCTCTGAGCTCGAAGAGTCCCGCGATAATAATAACATCCAGATCTCTTTTAGGAAAACCAAGCAACTGGCAGCTGGCTTCAAACCCGGAATGCAGGCTCTTCGAAACAGTGAAGGAAACCTAGTCACCGAAGCACAGGGAATAGTAGATGTGTTTAAGCAGCACTTCCAGCAGCTACTTAATGGGCATCATGTAGAGACAGTGATAGGGCAAGAAGACAACCCGCATCCAGTCAATGAAGAAAATGAAGAATCCATACCTCTTCCAGTTTTGAAGAGGTCGGCTCAGCTATCAAAAAGCTGAAGAACAACAAGGCCGCCGGCTCTGATGGTCTACCAGCAAAACTTTTCAAACATGGTGGTAATGCTTTGGTAGTGTGCATGCACCAAATTATCAACCAGTGTGGGTGGATGAAGCGGTGCCCGATGACTGGACTATCAGCTCTATATGCCCCATTTTCAACAAAGGCGATCATAGGTCTTGTAAGAACTACCGAGGCATATCCCTGCTTAATGTCGCGTATAAGATCCTATACAACACACTGTGAACGGCTGAAGCCTTTCTGCAGCACAATAATCGGCTCGTACCAGTGTGTCTTCTGACCCGGCAAATCGACGATCGACTAAATGTTCACACTAAGGCAGATCCTAGAAAAGGCCAATGAATTTCAAATCGAGACTCACCATCTCTTCATCGACTTCAAAGCCGCATACGATAGCATTCATCATCTTGAGATCTACAAGGCGATGGCCGAATCGGGGATCCCGGCTAAACTGCTCCAGCTGTACCGCATGACGCTGGAAAATACGCAGTACAACGTGCAATTCGGAAACAGTTCCTCCGAACTATTCCAAGCATGCACCGGATTTCGGCAAGGAGATGTGCTATCATGTGACTTCTTCAATCTTGTGCTGGAACGGAAGGCATTATCTTTAACAAATCTGTCCAGCTGCTGGGATACGCAGACGACATCGACATTATAGGTCGCTTCCAGCAACAAATAAAGAAGCATCTGTCCACCGCTTAGGACAAAACGTCACAAAACGCAACAGTAACTTCGAAGTGGTTAAAGAGTTTACCTACCTCGGAGTAAATATCAACTCCACGAATGACGCCTTAGTGGAGTTTCGACAGACTTAGCCTAGGACATCGCTGCTACTTCGGTTTGGCAAAACAAATGGGTTCAAAACTCCTAAGTCGAAAGACGAACTGTATGCTCCACAAAACTTTGATCCTGTCCCTTTGATGTGCTGCAGAAAGGATGGTATTATTATCGCAGGACTCTTCGAGCTCGGAGACTGCGTGGGCCCTTTTCTTCTTACGCAGGATCTTCTTCTCCTCCCTTCTTCTGGCTCGATACTCTCCTCTCGCTGCCCTTGTTTTGCGCTGCAGCGCTTGCATGTGTGCATTTTCTGTCACCTTTTTCCGACGCACGCATTCATCATCATACCAAGAGCTCTTTTTGGGTGGTGGCTTGTAGCCTATGGTGGTCTTTGCTACCCCTTTGATGATGTCGCGATACTGGTTCCACAGAATGTTGGCGTTTGTGGATGATAAATGCTCAGCGGAGAGTCTAATGCTTCCAACGTTAAATTTCTTTTTCTCGGCGGCTTGCAGCTTCTTCTCGTTGGATAGTCGCGCTCTAAATTTAGCTGCAACAAAAAAATGGTCAGAGTCGACGATTTCCCCTCTGAAAGTTTGCAGATTCAGAATTTTGGATGAGTGCCTCGCATCTATTAGCATGGGGTCGACTTGGCTGGCGGTTAGACCATCTGGAGAGCGACAGGTTGCTGTGTGGATTCGTGGTCTTAAAAACCTTGTGCTAGTTATCACAAAAAAAATCGATTAGCCGGGACTCGTATGTTGCCGAGTCGTGGAGGCTATCCTTTCTGACTAATCCGCCGAAGGTGTTTTCCTTACCGATTTTGGCATTGAAATCCCCGAACCTAATTTTGACGTCATACTCCGGACAGGCTGCAGGAGGTCAAAAAACTCCTCCTTGATAGAACCTTCAGCTTCGTCGGTAGGGTCGTGTGCACATATTATGCTGATGTTTTGAAATTTTGGCTTGATACGGATCACAGCCAGGCGATTGCTGAACAATTATTTATTGAGCATAGCCAATTTCCTGTTCCATTCCATTGCCAGTTCCATTTTTTTGAAACTCCTATGAGGAGGGACCGGTTTTAAACCGATGTTAGTAACCCGGTTGTCTTATTCTTGGAAATCTTTATTGGATTGAGCTCCGAATATGTCGAAGTAGCCCAGATAAAGTGTTATGCTTCCGTTTGAAGCTGTGACGCCATCGTTGACTCCATTGAGAGAGTTCGTCCGCTGTCGTATTTATAGTGCTGCTATTTTCTCTTTTTCAACACTCCCGCTTATACATAAGTTCAGCAAGTCGGGTCCGGATGGACACCAACCAGTACCCGATGGCTACCACTAGGAGGTAAAATAATCACAATTGGTGCGCAGTAACAGTTACAACACTGGACGTCGCCAGGTAGACGCCAGTCAGTGCCTACTAGGATTCCCAACCGTCCTCCTTTTTGGAGGACAGTTCTCCTTTTCAGCACCTTGTCCTCCCGTCCGCCTTTAAGTAAAAATGTCCTCCTTTTTCTCTTAAAGCAAGCAAAATAAAAATTGTACCCTTTCCCGGTAATGACCCTATTCACACAAGACTGAAGGACTGGATTTTTGTTGACGTTTTCGTATTCACATAGTTCTGTCTAAACACTTTCTTTCTTACTTTATTTCGAAAGTATACCCCTGCATCTTCTCGGTATTTAGCTTTTGGGACACTGCTCGGTAGTAGTCGTTAATTTTCCGCGCATGAAGAATACGGATGTAACTTTAAATTTCGATGTTATCGTCCCTTTAAGGACGACAATGTTTATTGGTGGCGGTAGACGAAATTGCGCTCGAAGTTGTTTTTCTTACGGTTCTTTGCTTTTCTTATTTTAGAGGTTCGGCTTCGGGCAATGAACCGGCTCTTCTTTTCTAACTAGGTATTTTCTTGGGGACCCGATTTATTTCGCGTGCTAGCTCTTCTTCGTCAGTGTGGTATTCCTGACTAGCTAACCGTAGTGGTGTACATTCGCGTGATTCTGAGTACTTTATTTTCTTCCTCAAAACTTTTAAATTTCGCTGAGCCCCGATTTCCGCGCTCTGGCGCTCGCGTTGGATTTCTTTTTCCGGGTTTATTCTATATTGGTGGAGGAGATCGAGGTACCCTTGAACTTTTTGTAAAAGAGTCATTGGATAGCAATAAGTGGCTTTCCCCAGAATCCGTAGAGCCGACCGCCAAAGATGGTGGATTTTCCAGTAAAGCTGGACTGCCACCTGGGGTACAAAATCTTGTCGTTTTGTTCATTACATTTTTTGTATACACTATACACTCGGTATACGGAGGTTGGATTTTAGTCGGCTCTTACGACAGGCATACCTACCTTGGGTATTATGCTGACCCCTACCCGAAGGGCTATAACAAAACTAATGCTTTTCTTAAATTTTTTATATTTTTCTCACCCTTTTGTCGATAGAAACCGATTGACATTTCCAAACGTCAAAAAACAATTCAGAAAACCTGAACATCCAGATTGCCGTAACATGTCACCTCTCCGCTTCCTCAATTGTCTATAAACGTCAAAAAAAATTTAACCGTCATTCCTGTGTGAACATGGTCAATCATTCATCTGTCATTTCCATATTTCCAGCTTTTGTTTTCTGGTCCCACGGTTTCTAAATTTTGTCATTTGTTCATTTATGTGTTCCATTGATTTACTTTATTTTCGTATTATGTGAAACAATAAATGCAAAATTTTAAAAAATAAATGCAAAGAACTGAATCGGTGTCTTCCTTTTGTTCCAATCAAAGTTGGGAACCCTAGTACCTACCCTATTCCTACAGCATCCAGCCATTACAATTATGTAATTAAGATACATCTTTAATATTAAGTATTATTATACTGTAACATAACATACAATTTCACAATACACAATAATAAATGTGTAGGAATAAATTTAAAATTCATCTCGACACCTGGCTAGAAACCGTTTATTTACGCATAAACGTCTAAAGAAAACGGATACTGTAGATATCTTTCAAACAAGGTTGCATAATGCATAATATTTTTATATTAAAATTCAAATAGCATTGCATTATCTATGTAAACTAGTTTGTTTAACGATACTAAACTTAACATTTAGTACATACATTGTTTAACAAATAGTTAATCAAATGTCATTTGTTAAAACTAAAATTCATTATTAATCGCTACTTGGTGCAGTGCGCTTGTACAACTCGAATTAAACAAAATAAATTGTATATAGTATATTAATCATTCTTGTTTAATTGAACAAGAGCATTATTGTATTTTTAGCTTTTAAGATTTGATAAATTATTGTAATATTCTAGTATAAATTATTGTATATATGAATAACTAGCAAACGAAAAGGATTATTTTCAAAAAGTATCTGAAGGCGATACTTTAGCGAAACAAAATACAATCACGAAATTAACAACCAAGTTACTTTTACATCTCTATATGGGCTATATCCACTCCGGTCGCAACAGTTTCTTTATTCTGCAAGCGTTCATTCTTCGTATTCGTAAGTTTGTTATCATCCTGACAGTACAAAATACGCAAGGAAATCCGTAGTACTAAATAACTCGGTACGTTTTGTTGTTAGAAATTCTGTTTCAATGTGAAGTTCAAAAGACATTCCAATTTACAATTACTCTGATTATACAGCTTGAAGTACCGCAAATATCGTTCATTTTGAAAGCAGCAATGACGTCTGGAAAACAAAAATATTATTTATCTCTCCATTCTAACAAAAACAATACGATGTGTCACCAACCAGATGCTGTAATGATATCTGGCTTAATAGATATCATAACTGTCTGACCGATGTGTATTGCAATGAATTACTCAGAAACTAGTGATATCTCTCCTGCAGTCGTAAGCAGAATTTTAAAACCTACTGCTCCCATTCGACAGACCATATCATATTTTTGTTGATTAACCTCAAATCTCATTTCTACGCCACCCTTATTGCCACTTTTAAGTGCACGGTACGAAAAAGTATCTTCCGTGGCATTTAAGTTGTAACCATTTTCTAAATCCCATTCAACCCTCTGATCATTCTGATGATCATCGTCACATCATTACTAATTATTCTTCGTTTATATATGAAACTACAAAAGAGTCCTTATTTGTACCGTCATAATTCTACTATTGAACTCTTTACTTACACTTCATCCCGATAGATGTCTAATGGATTAAGGCAGTAGCAGATTCCCTCTTCGGTTAGAACACAGTGAAATAAACGGCAGCAAATTTTAGTGGTACGACATTCGCAGCATCCACAAATCTCAAAGACCTCAAGTCCTGCCTGTTTCAAAGCTTTATGCAAATCTGATGCATTAGCAAATTGCTTTCTATGACCACCAGAAAGGAGTAAGATGCAGGTCTGTCCTATTGCCTCCATATAAAAACGTCTAAAAATCAAAAACATTTTCAAGGCTAGGAACTAAGAAAATCCATTAAAATCTTACTCATCTCGAGACACATTCCTACAATTTCGCATTTTGTGAATACCATCGCAGTAATTGAAAATATTTGCTAAGGCTTTAGTGTTCATGCAAATTGTTATAGTCGGAAATGGTATCTGGTAAACGGAAGTTAATTTTTCATCGAAAATCACTGGATTGTTGTTCCATTCATTCCAGACGTTCATTATTAAGCAATATGAAGTATATGTACAGCGACAAGAGGAAAATGCATCTCCAAAAGATTCTGAAAAATTATTAAAAGTATAAAACTAATTAATATGCAGCATTAAAAAATAAATATTATTATATGCCTTCCATGTTGAGACGCTTTTCCGTGACAGTTTTTGAGAAGCTTTTTCAGGACAGTCTTACTCTCGGATCCGTATGTTTGTCAGACGCTCGCGAGAGGTGAGCCCCTGAAAGAAATTTAAATTTATTTAATTTGTCTGGGGAGCGAACCTCGAACCCCTCGCAACAATAAATAGCAAAACAGTAAACAGTACTAAACTTTATCAAATTCCGGCACCAATAGAATTTGGGTATGAAGAGAATACTTTTATTAAAGCATATGCCCTAAGAAATAAAAAACTACTCTCTCTTGTTAGGTGTTGAGATTCCTAAAATTGTTATAAAAATTATAGATATTGAAAAAGGGACTACATATTTTCTTAAAGAACAATACGGTTCTAAACACTTAAACGGGCAGTCATGTTTGCTGTCATTATCTAGAAGAAGGTAATCCTGACTTTCGTGATCTCAATTCAGTGGAAAAATCAGCACTACAATCTCTTCTGAATAAATTTTTTTCAAAACCTGCAGTATCAATCACTCACTCACAACAAATGAAAGGCGATAAACCGATCCAAGCAAAGCTTTATTGGCTACCAAAGAAGCACGAAGAGAAAACACTAGGAGTCATAAGAAAGAGTCATAATAGATATGCCTCTGGCTAAAAACTCTAAATATTGAATTTGCGTTGACTACAGAAGTTTAAACAAGCAAACTGTAGAAGATAAATTTCCTTTGCCGAGAAAATCTCTTTGATAAGTTACGCAAGCAAAGTACTTTTCAACACTAGATCGAGCCGAAGGATACCATCAAATTTTGATGCACTCCCGAGATGTGAACAAAATGGCATTTATTACTCTTTACGACTTTACGAATATGTTTGTATGTCTTTTGAACTAAAAAATGCACCCGCAACTTTTCAGCGGTTGATGAACCACATTTTAAGGCATTACATTAAAAAGACCTTATGAGCATATTAGAAGAACTATTCTGTTACAGATAAATAATTCCTTGCTATTGTGTGCAATTCAGGCCCTATTTGTGGGAAAATGAATAGAAAAATCATTACCGACCACCTTCCAAAAAAATATCTGAATAGAGGAATTTTCACAAAGAAATCAAGGATGGTTGCTTAAGCTCCATCAATTCGAATACGAAGTACAATAAAATACCTGAAAGATAATAAAGTTGCGAACTTTTTGAGTCGAAACGAAAACAAAACTTCAAAAGTCAATCGGACTTCTAATGAAGATATACCCAAAGGCAAAGGCAATCGCATTCCTGTAAAAGAAGGTACAATCAATATATATAAACAGCAAATTATCTTGAGCTACGACAAAGAACCGATCGTAGAAATACTTCACAAAAAAATAATTCGATATGTAAGAGCATCAGATTCTGATGAAAACATTATAGAGTAACTGCTTGGAATTCAAAAGGGGATTGTAGGTATACAATTCAGAAATAAGAACTGAAGAGTATAATAGAAATCGACGTATAATAGCCCAAATGTTCCCTTCAAGTCGAAAAGTCAAATTTGTTCAAATAACAAATAGAGACCTATAAACAGAGGAAGAGGCAAAAAACAAGTTTCGTGGTACTTGAAACATACAACACACTCAAACATCAAATTTATTACCCAAAAATTACAAAAATAATAACTCAAATAATAAACAATTGCGATTTTTGTCGAATATGACTAAAACCTATAGTACAGAAACACCAACCAAACACAATGAAGAGATTCATATTGATATCTTTCATTTTCATAAACATATTTTTTTAACAATTATCGATAAATTGACCAAAAAAGGATATGTTTATAGACTTGAAGCAATTCTGTAAATGTAAAGATCTTTAGAGCCTTCCAGATATACATATAACAATAGATACCACTCTACAATTGGTATATCACCAAACCAAGCAAAACACACTGATATTAAAACATACAGAAAAGCTACAATCCGTCTGGAACGGATCGTATGATACCCTATCCTCCTCTCTATAAAGTGCGCGTGACCAAATTGCATTTTGTACTCAAATATGGCTATAACCTCGAACGTTTGAGGATGTTACATGTAAAATTTTATCAAAATCGGTTTTTTGATTAAAACGCCCCCAAAAAGTGGGCGTGACCAAAACTGTTCTATGGGTGAATTGTAGGGAATCTGTATACCTAAATATTTGGTCTTAACAAAATTTTTCGGTTTCATATAATTTAGTGAAGTTATAAAAAAGTAGGCGTGGCAGTGGGCGGATGTAAAAAAAATTTACACTTGTATTGTATCTTTTTCTTGGAAGCCCAGATATGAAATTTCAGCGTCCTAGTTAATAATTGAAGGCCCAAAACTCGGTTTTGTGATGAAAACGCCCCCAAAAAGTGGGCGTGGCCAAAACTTTTGTATGGGTGGATTGTAGGGAATCTGAATGCCTAAATATTTGGTCTTAACAAAATTTTTCGGTTTCATATAATTTAGTGAAGTTAAGAAAAAGTGGGCGTGGCAGTGGGCGGATTTCAAAAATTTTTACACTTGTACTGTATCTTTTTCTCAGAAGCCCAGATATGAAATTTCATCGTCCTAGCTCAAAATTTAAGGCCCAAAAAGCGGTGACATACGGACGGACGGACGGACGGTCATCGCTCAATCGATTTCGCTATTGATGCTGATCACGAATATATATACTTTATAGGGTCTACCTCGATTATTTCTCTATGTTACAAACTATGTGTCAAACTTAATATACCCTTAGGATAGGGTATAAACATTAAAGCAGGAGTTATGAAATATCAAAACCGTTTAAGTAATCACCCTTCCATTAAAAATCATTGTCCCAAAAAAATGTCAAATAACCAAAAAGAAGAGCTCGATTTAGAACCATTCCAAGTAATTGTAGTTCATAGAAAATAAGTATGTATAACCAACAGACAACGCAGTAGAAGAAGTCCTCGCCTTAGGTGGCGTGCGCAAGTAGAACGAAACCTCAGCCGACTTGGAGTGCGGAACTGCGCACTAGTTAGCTAAGGACCGGGCTAACTGGAGAGGCTTTTTAGCGCTCAAGTTTATTCCTACCCTTCTAATGTTAAGACACAGCGCGGGCGTTAGGGAAATTAGGAAGAGAAGATAGGAGATACCGATGAACGTTGGTTTTAAATGTTTGTGGATTATAATGTGAGGGAAAAATAGAGCTTGGTAAAGCACATTCGTGTTGTACGGTTTATGAAAGAATCTCTATGCTTTCCGAAAATAGACTTGAGGGTTACTGATGAACATTCAAAGCGTGACGGGTATTGCGAGAAAATTGTTGAAGGTGCGGAATGCAACAGGCTATTTCGCTGGAGCACTGTTTGTGCAAAAAGCGATAGAATAAGGAAAGGCAAGAGACATTTCTTCGATGTTGGAGCGAGTCAATAAACTCCCCCATGCTTCTGTTCCCTATTAGTTTCAACGCTCGGTTTTGAATTCTATCCAGCAGGTGCAAAGAGGTCTTAGGAGTACCGAACCAGACATGGGCATTATACTCGAGCTTGGGGCAGATTACATATTACAGCTAGATCAGAGGGGGTAAAGAACTTCTTGCACCGTTTAAGGAATCCTAGATATTTCGCAGCATTCTTGGCGGATTCGAATATGTGGTCATTCCAACGGATATGGTCGTTAACACACATACCGAGAATGGAAAGTTTATCGGTTGCGACGATGCAGGTGCCATTCATTGATAATAGCAAAGGGTTTAGGTTACGCTTCAGCGACAGGTGACAGCATTGGGTTTTTAAAGTATTAAATTCCACTAAGTAGTAGATGCCCCTCGAGGGGTTAAAGGACCTAAGTAAGTAAGTTATACATTGCTCCATGCACAGTGATAATAAAGTATCACACAATTTAATTACTTAGTGTTAGGTAGCGAGTCCTTGTTTTTATTGTAACAATGGCATCATTCAGTTAGAATTTTGTATCAGGGACAAGGAGGAAAAAAATAACTAATGACGAATGTATATTTATCCTGAGACACATGGTAGAGGTGATATCTTTAATTCTAGAAATCTCTTGTTAAGTGCAAAGTCTATGGTGATATCATTAGGAAGGATACAAGTTGCCAATCTCCTTCGGGACACTACAAATGGGCACAAGACTACTATGTGACTATCAAAAACTTTTGATTGGTTTAAAGGTTATTTGAGAAAATGGCAAGTACATATGTATGTACATATTGTCAAGAAACAATTGGAGTACATCGATTAGATCAAGATCTTGTTGTGGCAACCCCAAAAACAGTAGTATGAAAAGCACTGAAATGCAAAACGGCTTTGAGAATTCTCGCAATTTCTGTTGCCACTTCCTGCTCCGATTAGGCAGTGTAAGGTTATGAGTTTATCATAGGACACTAGCCACCATAGTGTACCCAATGCGTGCATTTGATATCCTTACAAAATTATGTTATCTCATTAATTTAGTTCGAAGACCCAACTTATTCTAGGTTATCAAAGAATTGTTTTCCATTTCCATTCCACCGGACGATTTCTCGAGATTACACGATTATCGAACTTCCTTTTCAATAGACCAACTGTGTGACGAGCTGTGTGGCATGTGGCACCATCTTGTTGGAACTGCACATCACTGATGTCAAATTCATCTAATTCTGGCCAAACATAGTCTTCCAACATGGCACGATAGCGAACTTAATTGACCGTAACATAGCGATCTACAAAAAAATATGGTCCAATCACAGCTCCAGCATGAAGTCCACACATGAGTTCATCACAGCACCTTTAACCGAATTTGGAGTAGAAGCAAAGAGAACAAATTGGATCGATAAAATGCTTAACAACAGAGTAATCTACGCAGAACTCGGAAACAGTGTCGTAAGAAAAACGGTTACAAGAGGAACTCCACAGAGAGGCGTTATTTCTCCTTTGCTGTTGCTTCTAGTCGTGAACAAAATTCTAATGACTTTCAAGTTCAAGAGAATTAAAACATTGACATATGCAGACGACATAGTAATTATGACCGGTGGGAAACGTCTTCCTACAATCAGCTATATTATGGAATCTGCACTGAAAGAACTATCCTCATGGGCGGAAATGAACGGTCTAGGAATAAACCTAACTACAACCTAACTAGTTCTGTTCACGAAGCTTATTAAATTCCGATCTTGACAGAATAATTAAATGGGGTATAAACAGCAGAGTGGAATTTAATGCTTCAAAAACCCAATGCTATCACCTGTCGGTCAAGCGTAACCTAAACCCTTTGCCATTATCAATGAATGGCACCTGCATCGTCGAAACCGAAAAACTTTCCATTCTCGGTATGTGTGTTAGCGACCATCTTCGTTGGAATGACCACATATTCGAATCCGCCAAGAATGCTGCGAAATGTCTAGGATTCCTCAAACGGTGCAAGAAGCTCTTTACCCCCTCTGATCTGGCTGCAATATATAAGGCATACATCCGCCCCAAGCCCCAAGATAGAATCCAAAATCGCGCGTTGAAACTTATAGGGAACAGAAGCATAGCGGAGTCTATTGACTCGCTCCAACATCGCAGAAATGTCTCTTGCCTTTCCTTATTCTACCGCTTTTTTCACAAACAGTGCTCCAGCGAAATAGCCAGTTGCATTCCGCCCCTTCATCAATTTTCCCGCAATACCCGTCACGCTTTGAATGCTCATCAGTTTACCCTCAAGCCTATCTTCGGCCGTACCGTCAAATATAGAGATTCTTTCATAAACCGTACAACACGAATGTGGAATGCTCTACCAAGCTCTATTTTTCCCTCACATTATAATCCACAAACATTTAAAACCAACGTTCATCGGTATCTCCTATCTTCTTTTCCCAATTTCCCTAACGCCCGCTCTGTGTATTAACATTAAAAGGGTAGTACTTAACCCTTGAGCGCTCACAAATTATATAAAAAGAAAAAGGAAGAAAATAGAAAAATTCAACCTTCCAAATTTGAACGGAATCTCTATCCAGAAGCCAAGTATCTACGAATCATCCTTGACGCTCACTTGTAAGAGGAACACAGAAGAAAAAATGAAAAAGACCTTATATGCTTTCTACAAAAATGGTAATAGGAACCGGCACTGGAGTTTCTTGTAAATCACTCAATATCTATGATTCATTCTCCCAGATGACTGTAGCATCTTTCAAGCCGAAGTCTTCGCCATTGAAAAACCAGCACAGACTATACACACAAAGAAACTAAACCCATCACAATCTTCGTGGATAGTCAAGCCGCACTCAAGGCACTTGATAGTGTGCTGATCAGATCAAAAGCAGTCTCCGCATGCCGACTAACTATAAACAAAATATGTAACACCCGGAGATATTAATATAGAAAGGAATGGAACAGCGGTCGATTTTGCACGGAAAGGATCAGCATTAAATGAAGAATTTCCTTGTTCATTGATCTCCTCAATTATACCACAGAAGACACCAACTATACCCCGCCGATCCTGTTAATTGAATGTAATGCAATATCTGTCAGGGATATTAACATTTTTATTGACAGTCAAGCGGCAATCAAATCCCTGGAATAGTGCTCCTTCACTTCAAAGGCCACTTCAAACTGCCATTTGTCTCTTTTGGAGATAACTGAGCAGTTTAGCATTCACCGATGCACAATATTGCAGGACTGACGAGCTTGCCATACATGGCACAACCCATAGGATCCTGCTGAAATGGCGGAAGTATGTCCCTCGCTACTTGTAAACTCTTATTAAAGCTGGACTCTCTTAAGAAAACCAACTGTAGATGGGAAAATCTCTCTACTTGCAACATTTCGAGACTGAACTGGCCTAGGCTTGTTCTGAAACGTAGTGACGAGTTGGTCCTGTTGAAGCGATCACAGATCAGAAACGCTATTGGTGTTCTTACTGAACACTGTCTGATAGGCCAACATGCGAAATGGCTGGGCTTCTTTTCTTATGACTTCTGCAGAAACTGTAGAGATGTGAAGAAGGAAGAAACCATTCTCCATACCAAAATATACCAAAAAAGACTACTCCATCTAGGAGTCCATTTCTTTGACAACCGAGGCGAACTGGCGTCAGTAGGCATCACGATCCTCCATTGCTTTATCAAAAGCTACACTTTGTTTAACTAGTCCCGGGTAGCCAAATGGTACGATCCATATACTCACAATGGACTTTTATGAGTCTAAGTGTGTCTGAATACTTTTGCTGACAGCCACTATATTCTAAACCTAAAGGGGTCAACTGTTAAATGTTGTTTCCGAAGAGCAATTTTTATTTGAGAAACTTTTTCATGACAGTTATGCTCTTGGATGCTTTAGACGCTCTCGAGAGGTGGAACCGTGAAAGAACTGTTGGTGCTGTTGGAAGCCTGATCTTCAGGCCGCATGGTACTTACGTCTCAGAATTTGAAGATGTCTCGCTGTTTGAAGTTTATGATACCCTTAAAATACAATCTATGGCCAGTCAACGTCGTTCTATTCTTGGGCCTGGAAACGGTCACGTCGTCAGTGGAATAGTAACTGCTATAATAACAAGACCTACCTACAAAACTTAAATATGCCTCGGGACTTGGTAGTTCCCATTTTATTGACCAATTCTTAATTGAAAAAAAAAAATCGACTGCCCTGAAAAGTTGCAACGTGCATAACTATAATGAAGTACGATCAAATTTGTATTCAAGATTCAATCGCGTGGAATTCTTTAATGAAAATTTAAAATCCCCAGTTTTATAGCCCACTGTAGAACTGATAATTTCAAAATTAATGTAGCAGCACGCCGGGCGTATGCCGAACGAAATATGTGCCAACAATCTTACGGTCTACCTACAGGCGCCTTAGTCTCAGTCAGTCGTTCACAATAACAATAGAGTAAATCAAATAAAAAGGCAAAAATCTAAGGTAAGGAATTGAAAAAAAAAGTTTAATCAAAATCCATGCGTATACCTATGTACATATGTATGCATGTACGTAAGCATGTACATATGTAAACGAATTTCTGAACAAGTCAACCAAAGATTATATAAAACCATGTCAAATTTTTGGAACGTTTTGTTCTTTTGTATTGTATTTGTAAATATGTCTAATTTGGAATTAAACCAAAGAACCGAATTTGAGATATATGGGAAGTAAGACAAACAGTAGTTGTCATTTGGGTGTAACTGTCTTTATTAACTAATTTGACTTGACAACAAACATTATTTTACCGCAGATTGGCTATAGATAAAAGAAATCGACTGTCCAATGTCATATATGTATATATTAGTCTAAACATAAAACACTTGATGAAGACCACCATTTAAACTTACTTTACTTAATCCCAAGATGCAAAAAAAATAGGATCCATCTCTTTATACTCCGTAAGCTCTTTGTCCGAACTGTACAAAAATACCTGAGGATTCATCTGCTGTACTACACCACAGATTCTCCATCATGATTGAAAACATGTGCACGCCGGCATTTTGACATTTCATATGCCAAACATATTTCGTGTAAATATATCACACGACATAATTTTTACTCAATAGTTAATTAATATTTTGTTTATACATAATTAAAATGGGTAAGAAAGATAAAAATAAGAAAAAGGGAAAGGGCGCCGAGAAAACTGCAATGAAAACTGATAAAAAAATGGCAGCAAAACAAAAGAAACTCCTCGAGAAAATTGGTGAAGTATGCATCCAAATAAATCTACTAAACTAGAGGGCAACTAACAAACTTACTCCATCACTCTAGGCTGACATTAGTGAAATCGTAGCGCGTCTGGAAGCCGAAGAAACTCGCCTCAAATCAGTGATAGAAACAATCTGTCCGGCACCATCGCCAAGATCGAATTTTACCATTGTAGCTCATCCTGAAAAAGATGAGCTCATCTTATTTGGCGGGGAGTTTTTCAATGGACAAAAAATCTGCATTTACAACGAATTATTCTTTTATAATATTGCAAAAAATGAATGGAAACAAGTACAGTCTCCTGGTGGACCAGCACCTAGAAGCGGGCATCAGATGGTGGCAGTTGCAAGCGACGGCGGACAATTGTGGGTAAATAGTTAAACATTTTTTGAATTCTATAAGCAGGGTTTTAATTGAAATACTAAATTGCAGTTATTTGGAGGAGAACATGCTAGCCCTTCGCAGCTACAATTCTACCACTACAAAGATCTATGGGTGATGCGATTAAAAACGAAAACTTGGGAAAAGATAACCGCGCCTAATGGTCCTAGCCCTCGAAGTGGTCACCGGATGGTAGCATCAAAAAAGAAGTTGTTTGTTTTTGGTGGTTTTCACGATAACAACCAATCCTACAGATATCACAATGATGTACATATATTTTCTTTGGAGTCGTATACGTGGCTGAAATTCGACGTGGTAGGAGCAATTGTGCCCCCTCCGCGTTCAGGATGCTGCATGGCTGCTTGCCTTGACGGCAAAATACTTGTTTGGGGCGGGTACTCGAAGTCGCAAGTGCGAAAGGACGTTGACCGAGGCATAACTCATACGGATATGTTTTTGTTGAATCCAGATAGTAAGTATATTGTAAAATGATGTGTATATAGGTATAGACAAAGTATTACCTGTTAGCTCAAGCATATTTATCCTGCTAAGGCGCAGCAAGCAATAGGTCGATATCGCTGTACAGCTCGTATAAATCTGCGTAGAAATTCCCGTGTATATAGGTATAGACAAAGTATTACCTGTTAGCTCAAGCATATTTATCCTGCTAAGGCGCAGCAAGCAATAGGTCGATATCGCTGTACAGCTCGTATAAATCTGCGTAGAAATTCCCCCTCCAAAGCGAACTTACTTAGGTGGCGCTACAGTTCGGGGTGAACTTATGTATATAGAGTCTCCTTAGTTGTTCGGGATAGGGCCTTACTACTCAATTGCCTTCTCAGCCCAAAGAAACAGCGATTGACAAGAGGTATTCTTCGTTTTATTTCTGCCGATGTGTTATTGTCAGAATTGATAGCAGAGCTAGCGAACGCACCGATTACACCCCGCTGAGTTCTGCCAATTGTGACAAAATCGTTGGCGTTATAGCTGTCGATTATGACGTTCTGTCCAATTCGTCGATGTTGAGTGCCCCATCTTGTTCACAGCATATACTTGGTTTTGCCCCCGTTTACCGCTAAACCGTTTTGGCAGCCTCCGTTGCGATACTAACGAACGCACAGGTGGCATACCGCAAGGAAGTGTTTTTGGGTCTCTTATCTACCTGTTATATACTCGTGATATACCGAAAGAAGATGGCACTATCATTGCTACGTTTGCCGATGACACCGCTATCCTAGCAGTAGGTAAAACAATTGAAGAAACCACTGCGAAACAGCAAAACGTACTGAATAAAATAAATGAATGGAATGGCAATCTTTCTAAACTTGGCCCGAATATCTTTTTCAAACGAGGCGAAATACCTGAGAATGACACTCGACGCAAAACTGAAATGGAATTCGCATGTGAAAATGAAACGAAAAGAGCTTGAAATCAAATGTAGAGAAATGTACTGGTTACTCGGAGAACATTCCCAGCTGAGTACCGAGAACAAACTGCTTATATACAAGCAAGTGCTGAAACAAGTGTGGACCTACGGCATACAACCTTGGGATTGTACCAAGAAAACGAATGCAAATATTATACAAACTTTCCAAAATAAAGTGCTTAGAGTAATTGTTCAAGCACCATGGTATACTAGAAACGACGATATCCATACAGATCTCGAAATTCTTACAAATCCTTTCATTGGAAAGAAACCTGCCTTATATCGTGATAAAAAAATTGCTTGATATGTTATATCTGAGTTGCAGTATCTAAGAATATTATATCGAAGGGTGATGTTTTTAGTAAGTAAAAATCTGACACTACTGTGAGCACGCGCTTGCCATTCTCATAGTGTCTATTGAAGATTTTCACCTACCCTCAGAAAAAAAAAAGTTTCTATAAGAGTTTTGTGATACCTTTCGGTAACACGCATTCTCTTTATTCCACCCATGGGCATATTCAACTCCCTAATCTCGTTTTTCAGTAGATCCAGGATTTTCCTATGACCGTAGATAGTACCGCGCGAGTGCCAGTTGGCATCCCGGTGCAGACGAAGTGCCGTCCGTCACTTTCTTAATAAATAAGTCCAGCGGCAGAATACCTAGGATCACTTCCATTGCGAATGTTGGTGTCGTCCGTATTGCACCCGCGATCCCTAAACATACCAGACGTTGGACCCTATCTAATTGCTTTTTTACAGTTTTCTGGGTGGCTTTCTGCCATCAAACAACTGACACATATGTGATAATCGGTCTAACTATCATCGTGTACATCCAGTATGCTGACCTCGGCGAGACTTCCCACCTTAGTCCACTCGTTTGCAATGATGAAGCACCCTTTTCTTTCTAATCTTCTCTTCCACATGGAAGTTCCAAGTTAGTCCAGCATCTAGGTATACACCCAGATACTTAACCTTCCTGCCCACATGCAGCTCCGATCCGAAAACTTTCAAGGGTTGAAATTCTAGATCTCTCCTCTTCCTTGTGAAGATGATCAGATCTGTCTTTTCCGCATTAATGGAGTGTCCTTGTTCCTGACACCACCGCTCCAACACTCTGAGAGCATTTCTCATGATATCTGCTGTGATGTTCATGAATTTACCTCTTGCCATTATTGCTATATCGTCGGCATATCTCACAGTGTGGATGAAAATCTCTTCAAATCTTTTCAGGAGAGAGTCCACAGTTATATTCCACAGAGTAGGTGACAAAACTCCTCCTTGCGGGCAACCTCTGCTAACCCTTCCTCTAAGTCTTGAAGTTCCCGTCTGAATATTTATCGCCCTATTTTTTCAGCATATTGTCCACCCATCTCACCACCAATAGGTTAACCCTGCGCTCTTCTAAGGCTACTCTCAGACTTTCGAAGCATATCTTATCGAAGGCACCTTCAATGTCTATTATTATGGTCATTGCGATGACTCCGGTATTCATCTCCTTTTCCGCAACGCGTACAACCTGGTGTAGCGCTGTTTCCGTAGACCTGCCAGCTCTGTATGCATGCTGTCTACTACTCAAAGGACACGCTTTACGCCCCACTGACCGTTCCTTTTAGAGCCATATCGAACATCAAATGAGATGGCTCTGTGGCCCGACATCATTGTCTGATCCATTACCTTCCAATTTGATATTCTATCAAGCATTCTATTACTGCACAGAGTCACGTCAATAACTTCCCTTCATCTCGCATCCACACAGGTCGGTTCTGTTCCTCTGTTGAGAATAGTTAGCTCTTTGCACACTACAAACTCGAATAAAGCTTCTCCTCTGTAGTTGTCGTTGGTGCTTCCCCACACTGTACAGTGTGCATTAGCATCGCAACCAATCGTTAGATTTTCACTCCTTTCCCTGCAGACATTCACTAGACTCTACCTCTTTTGTTGGAGGAGGCTCTAGGGAGTCAGGTATGCAGATGCCATGACAAAACTGTCTGCACCTGCTCCTACGCGCACAGCGACAAGGTCAGGGGCACATAGTTGCGGCAGCATAACCGCTTTAACTCCGTGCCTCACAAGTACACAAGATCTAACTTTTTCGCCAGATCGCACATAGTGTAAAGTGGCAATACTTTCAGGTAGACCTCTAATCCTTCATTTGAAGATCCAAGGCTCCTGCAGCAAAGCAATATCAATCGACTCTTCAACAAAGCATCTAATCAACATTGCTGATGCAGCTATGCTGTGGTGAAGATTCAATTGAATTATCCTAAGTTTTTCTTGTTGCGGTTCGGGTTGACTGGCCTTCTGTTTCCTGGTTTGTCCATCAGCCTTTCCACTTTCACGTGTACTTGATTGATTAACATTCCCGGACACAGGCTGTCCGTCACCTTCTCCGTTTTCCGCCTCCACTTTAGCTGAACTGAAGGTCTCGGTATCATTTTTGAACCGTTCCCTATGTCCTGCCTCTTCTGGGGTGGTTTCGGTTAAATTAGCAATCATATTAGTCAATTCATTGACCGATATGTCACTATTTCCCGAAACAGATCCTGCTAATGGCAACCTCTGTCTCCTTCTCGCCCTTTTCATCTTTTTCTTAAGCTGCTTCTGCAGCCTCCGCTCAGAATCAGGGTCTGCACCGTGTCATCTTTGGGTTCGGCTTCCGCAAGTCGATTAACCTCTTGGCGCCTTGCAGCACCGCATTGTCCATCGACATCGACGATTGTTCAACTTAATCCTTTGGTTTCCCTCCGGACTCCATTGTTTTCACGAGCTCTTCCGCTATCGATCCCGCACCTTCCGGCACTTTCTCGACCTCTTCGGAGCCTTCCGACTGGCCCTCTGATGACTCGTTCTCTTTTTTATAACTTTTGAAAACTGGGTACATAATGTTCCCAAGAGTCGGAGAGAAATCACAGACCAGGTAGGCAAAGATCCCCATTACCTACCCTACTCAACTAGTATACAACAGAGGATTGAGCTGTCCCTGCGAAGTTACCACTAGCGGTTCAATTACCCCTGAACCCTGTATTTCAGTAGTATCACTACTTAAACACAGCTCCCTCGGCGTGGCGACTTACAACCTTGGAGTTAAGGGTTGTTGGATCTTAGTTTTCGATTCACATTTAGCTCTGCCAAAGTAGTGGTAGCAACCTGGTAGTGCATCCTGTTCCTCTAATTAAGCCACCCCACCGCGACAAGGTGTCCAACATCCGGATTCCACAGAGTAGGTGACAAAACTCCTCCCTGCGGGCAACCTCTGCTAACCCTTCCTCAAAGTCTTGAAGTTCCCGTTATCGCAATATTTGTCAGCATATTGTGATTCTCATGTATAGTACAAATGGATCAAAAGCAGATGAAGAAGTTGAGGATGGAGTGTAAGATGTCAATACAAAAACATTTATCTTCACAAGGATGGACAAATATAACTTCGTATTTCTAGCGGAAATTATTGCTATAACATAACCCCATGCCTCACAGAAAATATTAACAGATCTATAACAAATAAGAACATTTATATTCTCTCTGATAGCAAACTGCTATTAAGGCATAGGTCTTATAAATAACATCGAAACTAGTGTGGGACAGTCTTCAATTACCCATGTACTAGCCAGAAAAACATCTCCGTCGACCGTCATGGTGCCAAGACCATTCTGTGGTCAGCATTGCGACATGCTGCATTAAAAACAAAGTTCACCTCACCTCACTAGACGTAAAGAGAAGGTAACAGACAAGACAGAATGTTCTTGCCAAACATCTCCCTTACAAAAACAAAATAACTTCTAGGTCTAACCAGAAGTCAGATTCGTAGTCACAGTACTCCTCACTGGACACTGTCAAGTCAAAAAACACCTTATGACTATGGGAATGTGCAACGAGGATAAAGAATCAGCAGAGCACATCCGTTAATCAGAGCACGTGATCGTCACTTATTCTACCTTGAGGCAGAGGATATATACATATGTCTACATACATATGTATCTGCTAGCTCACTCAATGATGTACTGGGATTTATCACTATCTCGGGTATCATAAACGAGTTCTAATTGGAGGTTATCACTTAATAGGCCCAATCTCTGGCCGCAGTGATATGCTGACATGATCCCGCGTCATACTTTGAATCTAATTTAATCGGGAGACTAAACGTTTTCCAATTTAGGAGTACTCACGGCTTTGCTTCAGTTGATAACAATATATCAATTTACCGACGTTTAAGCTCATGTTTAAAACATGACCGCTATGTACACACATGCGAACATTCATATTTTCTGGGTCTTGTCTACTTAGTTAAGAGCTAATTAACAAGCTCTTTTCTTCCTAGTTTCCAGTGAAACTAAATTAGTATACGTGCCGTTATTTAAAAAAATTAATATTTTGGATATCATAAATCTACTTTAGCTGAATAATCAAAATCCTAATGGTGGTATATGGAAAATATGTATATATGTATATACATACCTACATATCTATCTTTCATCAATATATTGATATCTAACTAATTGCTTTTCATATTGCTCATTCTAGAAATCAATCCGAACGACAAATTTAAATGGACCACTGTTAAAGCAGGAGGGATTAAGCCATTACCACGTAGCAGTGTCGGTTGCGCTATAGCAGCAACCAATAAAGCATATTGTTTTGGCGGAGTAATGGACACAGATGAAGATGAAGAAGATCTTCGGGGACAGTTCGGAGAAGACCTTTACTGTCTAGATCTGGCCTCACCTTCTTGGAGATTAATCGAAATCGGGAAAAACAATAAACAGAAAAAAGAGGATGGTGTTAAAGGTGAAATTACTGAAAGTACTACTGCTCAAACGTCCACAGATGGTATATTTACCATCACTGTTGGTGGATCCTCTTCTTCAAACACACCATCAAACACTGCGCTCCAACTTAAAACCAAGTCGGGTCCCTCACCAAGAATGAACCCAGGCCTTTGTGTTCACAAGGGAACATTGTATTTGTTCGGAGGAATCTTTGAAGAGGACAGCAAGCAGTATACATACAATGATTTCTATTCGTTCGATTTGCACAAAATGGATGAGTGGAAAACTCTTATCGCCAATAACTCTAATCCGCATGATTGGATCGATTCCGAAAGCGAAGGAAGTTCATCGGGCAGTGATGAAGATGATGATGACATGAGTGATGAATCAGATTCAGAATCTGATATGGACACTGATTAACAAAAAAAAACTATTTAGTTCTGTTCTTTGCATAATTTTATTTTTATAAATGCAATAAAATAAAGAGAATTTAGATTTGTGTTTTAAATGCTCTCAATAGGAATGAATTTCTAATTTTTGGTAGTATTACAAGTCAAATAGTTCGGTTAGGATTCTTCTCGTATCATTTGGAGTTTCAACTTTGTGTTCAATTGTCCGTGGATCAACAAATATTTCATAATCATTGCCACCAGGCTCCGTTTTGTCACCAAAGAAATGAATTTCCTGGAAATTATGAAACTTTTCTATATGGCGAAGGCAGTAAGTTTTATCCCAGCCATGGGGAAAAACATCGAAACTTATTTGCCCCCCAATGCTGTAGGTCAAATCAACATCGCTAAATTCGATTTTCAATGCATTTATCATTGCCTTTCGAATCCCATGTTGGTTGTCATACTCAAGAAACATGTTACGTTCCTCTCTAGTACACTGACGACCCATGGGACAAATATTCATCATTCCATTGCGAAATTCGATAAATGTTCCTCTTTTAATGGGTAGTTCCAATTCAGACAAATACTTAAGGACAAAATTAATGAACCTCTGAAGAGTTTTTTCTCCTAAATGCTCCTGAATAGATTGCTTTCCAACCTCTTTTCCGTTTTCAATCTGCACGAGACCATTTTCGGGAAAGATGAAATCAAATTTTTCCAAAATTTTCTTGCCATTCAGTTGCTCAAACATCTTTTCCAAGTCAGAGCCCCCGACTATTCCAATGGTTGCTCTTGGTTTAACTTTGGTGTAGAAAAATTCTTCGAATTCAGGCTTTATCACAGTTCGGGGGAATGTCAGTGTTCCATCGACATCAAATAAAAGCAAAATTTCATTACGTTGTAATTTAGACATTGTGGAAATCAAGATTTTTCTGCAATTTTGTTTACAAATTAAAAGAATAGACTGCAGGAACTGCATCCCACGTCGACCGACTGACAGGTGGTTGACGTACATGCATATGTCACGTGCCTGCTTGCCGTGGTTCATAAATTAACCACAATTGTGGAGGGGATGCTGTGTCCAATAAACAACTACCAAAAATATTCTTCGTTTCGAAACGAATCGTTACGTTACATTTAAAATAGTTAATTCAAAATATAACGTATGTTTCAAATCATTTATACTAAATAAAAAACTAAATTAAAACATACAAACATATGTATCATTACATATTTTAATTTCTTCCACTTTGTTTTTTTGAACAAACAACAAGATACGTTTATTATATATTTTTGGTCAAATATAAAAGAAGAATATGTCCTTTAGGACATATGTGTTGATGGTGAACGCAAATTGGTGTGTTATCATTAACCTGCATATCTTGTTGTATTTCCTTGTTTTATTCTTTTCCTTTTAATTTTGTATTCTGGCTTAACCATCTGCAGTTATTTTTTCATTAAAGATTAACAGAACAGAAGGTTTCGACCAGCCTTTTCATCTACACATAAAATTTGAGAACTACCAATTTATTCTCCTGTGAATATTTTTTACATACATATATGTATATTGTACATATATGTACTTTAAATTAAACTTTTCTACAAATCAGTAAGCACGTAAGCGAAGAACAACTCAATCCAGTACAAAATTTCATACAAATGTAGAATAATAACAGAACAGAATAATAATTACTTAAATAAAATAATTAAAAATTTAAATATCCATTTCCAACAATTTCGAAGTTACATTATACCAATTTGTTTATTTGTGTAAGACACATTTCATTTATTTATAAAAAAAGATGTTGTTTTAACATCTTAAACTCCCCACTGCACTTCCAAACACACCCGCGGCGATCCACTGCCTTTGTTTACATTATTTTACAATTTCAGAATGCTATATTTCTTAAACAGAAAAAGTGCGACAACATCTGAGTACAGATTTGAATTCAGTGCAATGAGTCGAATCGAGTGGCATAAAAAAAAAGATAAAAGAAAAAAAGTTGTCTAAAATCAAAAATATATTTACTCTTTTTTGAGCTAAAAAGTAAACAAATGGGGAAAAAGGAAAAATCACCTCCATTTTTGACAGCCACGTGTTTAGCCGATACAAAA
This sequence comes from Xylota sylvarum, assembly GCA_905220385.1. Lineage (NCBI taxonomy): Eukaryota > Metazoa > Arthropoda > Insecta > Diptera > Syrphidae > Xylota > Xylota sylvarum. The sequence continues at coordinate 43,560,246 of LR999959.1, forward strand.
AAAGTATCGATTTACTGAAGTTTGGTGAAACATGTCAGATTCACTCCATTTTAATGCAAAATTACATGAGCTATTGTTTTGGGCCTGTAGATGAGCTGATTAAACTTCAAATCTCTCATTACACGTATTCACCGATGGGAACGAAAGAGAGGATTAGGCTGCGCCCATTTGCGGGTTTTCGGGGGTTGGGGATGGAAAGTTGACTATCTAGGTATTGTTAATTTATGGTGCAATACGTCGAATCGAGTGGCATAAAAAGTTGTCTAAAATCAAAAATATATTTACTCTTTTTTGAGCTAAAAAGTAAACAAATGGGGAAAAAGGAAAAATCACCTCCATTTTTGACAGCCACGTGTTTAGCCGATACAAAAAAAGTATCGATTTACTGAAATTTGGTGAAACATGTCAGATTCACTCCATTTTAATGCAAAATTACATGAGCTATTGTTTTGGACCTGTAGATGAGCTGATTAAACTTCAAATCTCTTATTACACGTATTCACCCATGAGAACGAAAGAAAGGATTAGGCCCCGCCCATTTCCGAATTTTCGCGGGTTGCGGATGTAAAGTTGACTATCTAGGTATAGTTAATTTATGCCGTGGTTGCTTTCAGATTACAGTAGTCATCAAAAGAAGTACTCCTTTTGGATTCTAAGCAGAGTAGAAAACTTTTATATAAAAGCCACCTTCGAAACAAGCTGTTATGTGAATCTTTTGGGAGTATTATTAGCTTTCCTATCTCATATTGCACTAACACAATACATATATGTAAGTACAGTAAGAACTCGATTTACGCAACACTCGATCTGCGCACCTCCTCGATTTTCACAACACAAAAATCATCGCATTGGTTGACTCTATAAGTGCAACTTTCAAAAAAGCTACCTCGATTGGTGCAACTTCTTGTGTTTCATTTACCAAAAGTTAAAACGGAAGTTGCAGTCCGATCCTTCAGCATGTGTCTACAATGGGTAGTTTTAAAAAATATAGAGTCCAAAAAAACTCAGTGTAAAATATCAACTTTTTTTTTAAAAAAGACGCAAAATTTTGACTGCGTGCATGTTAATTTTTGTAATGGTCTATCCTCTCGTTTTCTGAATAAATTTTATTTTTACAAAAACATTGTTATTTTCTATGCAGAAGAACTGCTATTTTGACTATACATTTTTGTTTAAAAAAATGCTACCCGGTAAGTGGAACAAACTCGGTTATTGCAACTGCCCTGATTTCTATTAGTTGCGCAAATCGAGTACTAAATATTATAATAATACTAAAGTACTAAAGTTTATATGTTTCTGTTCAATTTCAAACAGAAATTTGCTTTTATATACATGCATATGTATGCATATACTTGTACTCTTTCACTAGGTACGTTCACTTATTTTTTTCAAACTTTTTAAAATTAACCTTTATCAAAACAAGAGAAGGATATCTGCCATTACTATATATGTACTGCTAGTACTTAATTTCGCACTGGTTCCAACACGGTCGGAGTTCGGAGCGGAGAAAATTTTCAACTCACACTTTTATGTTGGCTCTAAAAAACGAGTATACATTTAATTACTATGTGAAAATTTAAAAATCAGAGAAAACTTGAATGAAGTGCTTTATAATCGGTTGCAACTTGCAATCCAATCATCCATCTTCAAAGCAATAAAACGCATTAATTACAACTTGATACTCCAACTTTCAAAGTAACATCTGATGTATGGGATGACCGCAATAATTTGAGTTTCAACGGTCTTATTTAGTACATCAACTTGACTATCAAAGCATTCTATGCAGAATTTCAAGGTGGCGGGCATTTTCGCCGCTCCGAACTCGGACTGCTAGTTATGTTTTAAACACCTTTTCGCGTGCTTGTCAAAATTGTAACGTTTAAGCTGTTACAGACTTCTGGCGGCCAAATAATCGATGTTTTGTATGAATCAAAAATGGAAAGAATTACACAATGTACAATATTTGTATTGCCGGTTAAGTTGTGTTTATAGTACTTAAGTGTCGCGTGAATCATTACCTCTCCATGTGGTTTGTGAACCATTCCCATAAACATAAATGAAAGTTATCATTGATTTAGAAGACGTGTTGATAGGGGCTGTTTTTTTCATTTAAGAATATTAATTACTAACGTTCTTTCATTAAATACACCACATGAAAAACGGTCGAGTGAAAAGGTAATACTGCACACGACACTAGACTACTATACATAAATATGCTCACAAATTTGCATACAAGAAACTTAAAAATATATTATAAATATAGCACATTGTTTAATTTTCTCTACTTTTAATAGATTTCTCATACAAAACACTGTTTATAGTAAGTCAATGGTTTCTGTATTACATTTCGGATTATAATTGCCGAATGTCAAAATATGTGAGAGATTGCTGATGACTTGCTTTTTGATTCTCTTTCACTTTCAACGTAAGTACTCTAATATTTTATTAACAGTAGACATTTCAACAAGTTTTTTTTCACATATACATACCTAGTCAATTTGAACTACTACTTCGCGAATTAACCTTTTATTTGCAAACAAATGTTTAGGGAAACAGAACTTCTGAAAATCAAACAAAATACTGTCAATGTCAAAATCTAGTACCTTCTTAGAAAGGTCTGTGTGTTATTCGTTTTGGGCGTGTCAATTAAAAAAGATTATGTTCTGCTAAAATTATAATTTTTGTACCTCTTATTATATTTTTAATTAGTGCCTTGGTTTAAAAAAATATGTTTAAATTATTAATTATTTGTTCCGCGTTGTTCGTATTTCCCCACATACATGGTTAGTCATTAAAAACAGTGAAAAATGAATGCATGATGCTTTCGAAAGCTGGTACTGTGGCGTAGTACAGCTCAGGAAAAATGAATCATAATCTTGACTTATCACTGTTAATTTAACAAGAATTTCTTATAATATACATACTTCAGTCGTTCTTGTCTCGACAATTTGTTCTAATTCGTTCCTATGTACATTAATTGCCCAGTTTTTTCCAGATTCTTTGTGGCCAACAGGTGTCATGGCTACGGCCAGTACACCGCTTGGTACAAAACAAAACAAGTGTCCTAAAAATGTTTCTTGTATTTATATGTGCATACATACGCATATTGTGTTTACTTTCTTTTTATATCTTTAAGATACTAATCCTAAGATCTGCCACTGGTTACGATCTAAATACATATCGTAAGCCTAGGTGAATTGCTCAATTTAGAGCTCTAATTACATGGGCGTCAACATTTATGAATCGCCAGAGCAACAACCACATACTTTAAATACCTATCCAATTGGCCAATAATTTGAATAGATGTCCTTATGTATGCTTTAGAATATGCAGGTGCACCTCTATAATCATAATCACAAAACGTTTTGCCTATCTTTTCACTAACTTTGACTCTGTAGCAATTATTATTGGCTACATAGCGGACGTGGTTAACAAATTATGGCATTCAATAAGAAAGAACAACTTCTCAAAAAAAATGTCTTTCGTTGTAGATGAGTATCGTGGATGACTTATCTCACAAACCTTTGCTTTTTTTCTCCGTGTTATATTATTTTGAATTCAGGAAATTATTAACGAAAAGCTAGGAAAGCATTTCTTTATAATCAAGGACTAGGTATATACATACATATGTATATTGCAATTCGACAACATGCATTTTCTCGATTTGCTCGTCGCACCCCACTTGTACATCACACTAAGCTTTAAACCTCTGAAAATAACACAGTCATGAGAAAGCTATGTATAGAACAATTAACTATCCCCGTTGTGAATGGACCTCGTTTCATTTTTGTCATTTTCTTAATACATAATATGCTCCCTGCATTATGTTGATAGTTAAAATACTTAAAACTTTTTTCTCATTTTTTAGCACAATATGGAATTTCTGAACACAAAGTCAGTAATTTGGTGTGGTGTACAAAAAGTTTAGAAGAGCAATACAAATGCACAAATTTAACAGCAGCAATTGAACGTGATGTTACGCTTTTCGATGATTCGCTCCTAAACGTTACGTGCTTTAGGGCTTACAGTCCCGATGAGTGCATTAATCACATTGATAGAGAGCGCGCGCATATAACAACTCTTGATGCTGGAGATGTATTTATGGCTGGAAGGTATCACTCGTTGATACCACTAATGCAGGAAAAGTTTGGAGGAGGCTTTACAAATTATTATTCCGTAGCAGTAGTGAAAAAGAATGATATGCCTGAAGTCACCAGTCTTCGTGATCTACGTAACAAAAAGGCTTGTTTCCCGTGGGTTGGCAGTTTAGCTGGATGGATAATTCCAATTTACACGGTTTTTATACTCATATCCATGAACAGAAAACATATAACTTCAAATTATATTTTTTTTAGTTACAACATGAAGGTGGTATGGAAGTAATTGATTGCAACAATCAAGTAAAAACAGCTGCGAATTACTTTAATGATTCTTGTGCAGTTTATTCTCTAATTGACAAGTACAATCCGATTGGCGATAATTCCGATAAGTACGTGGGTTCATTTCCTATTATACATGGTATTCATTAATAAAGTGGAATTCATCCTAAGGCTTTGCAATTTATGTACGGGTAAAGTTCAAGGAGGTCGATGTACACCAAGTGATCCATACTTTGGTTACTCTGGTGCTTTTAGGTGTTTACTAGAAGCCGGTAATGTAGCATTCCTTCGACACAGCACCGTTGGGGAAATGATCGCAAGTCCCGAATATAGTAAGTGATATCTTTCTTCTTCGTCTTCCTTTCGATTATTTCAAAATTATTTATTTCTATAGAAACGGTTTCTGCGGATCGATTTGAGTTGCTTTGCAAAGACGGACGGCGTGTACCCTTAAACGAATACATGCAGTGTAATTGGGGTTTGGTTCCATCCGATGCAGTAGTAACGTCGTCAGCGCGTTCTTTAGTAGAGCGTAAAAAATATCAACTGTTCTTGAAGCGAGTTATTGAATTATACTCAGAAAATTCACAAAATGAAACAACAACTCACAATCAAAACGACTACTCAAATCGAAATTATTTTAACGATCAACAGGGAATTAACTCAAATTTCAATAACCAAAATAACGATCTAAGAGGAAGCAATAGAAACCTTTACAATCAGAATAACGATCCTTATTCTCGAAATCAGTACAACCAGTACGAAAATATCAATCGCCGCACAAGACAAATCGATTCAAGTTTCCGAACGTCAACTGATCGTAATTTTCTGGAAAACGTTAATCACACACTCATAGAGAAATATAACATTTTCGAATCGAAGAGATACGGAAAGACAAATCTTTTATTCCAGGTTTTTGAATAAAATTTTGGATTTTAAAAACTTTAGTAATAACATATCAATTTTAGGATGCTGCAAGGTCACTAGTGCCTATCAAAGAGGAAGACCAGTCGTTTAGTAAATATCTAACAAATGCGATGAATTATATATATGGTATTCGAGAATGCCCAGTGGGTAGGATGACACTATGTGTAACGTCAGATCCTGAGCTAGAAAAGTGCATCAAAATGAGAGTGAGTATACTTTTTTTCAATAAAGAGAGGAAAAATTTAAAACACGCAACTGTTCTGGCAATATAGAAATTTACTTTAAATTATAAACCTAACTTGGAAATTAAAATCCCTGTTTTGTAATGGCTTAAAGATCTTGTGATGGCTTGAATATAAAGTGGGCGCCGTAGCTCAAGTGGTTAGTACATTCAACTATGGAGCAAGAGGTTCCAAGTTCAATACCCAGTCAACACCTAAAATTTCTTTCACTGCCCCACCTCTCGCGAGCGTCTAACAAACATCCGAGAGTAAAACTGTCATGAAAAAGCTTCTCAAAATAAAAATTGCCCTTCTGATAGGGCAACACGTATGGTTGTAAAAAGCTAGGCCCTGGGTCCTATGAACATGTCGCGCCAAAAATTTGTATTTTTTATTATTTTTTGAATATAATGTGTGGCATGAAAAGCCTAATATTGTCACAAGAATGCAATGCAAACTTTAAGACTTAAACAGATTAAAATCTTTTGTAAATTGAATAAATAACCGATTATGTACGATCTAACTCTTATTTGCTAGCTAGTGTGTACTACGATCTAAATAAATTGCAAAAGTTGGCATCGTGCGAATTCTGAAGCAAATCGCGAAAGCTTTTTTTTTAGAATCGCACACTAGAGATTAGTTTGATTAATAGATATTGAAAAGCTATAATTATTATAATTAACAAAAAACATGCACCGCTGAAATTTAATTTGTGTTGTGAAGCAACGAATGTTATTTACGTGTACCGAAGAAACACGTTTGCAATGCATTGTTTTGCTTAAACAACTTTCCCGTCAATCATGATTATACTTTCATAAGTGAAATATTCGACATTGCAAGTAATGGATGAGTGAAAATTAAACTAGTCGATAATAATAGTAATTTATTTATTAAGAAGATGATGCTGTTCAATCGATATAAATAATACATTATTCTTTCTTTGTTCTTGTAGACTGCTCTCAAAGCCCAAATCTTGAAACCGGAACTGCTTTGCTACAAGGCCCATTCGCATATAACTTGTATGCAGTCCATACAAACAGGTCGTGCAGACGTTGCTGTACTTGATGCAGGTGATGTATACACCGCAGGTCTGAACTATGGCTTGATTCCATTTATGTCCGAAGTATACAATCTTGGCGAACCAGAGTACTACGTGGTTGCCGTTGGCAAAGAGGAAGACCCCGATACAGAGCTTACATATCTAAAGGGTAAATACACTTGTCACACAGGCATTAATATGGCAGCTGGATGGACCTACCCAATGGCTTATTTCATATCAAACGGATGGATTAGACCTTATGGATGTGACAGCGTCCGAGCAGCTGCAGAATATTTTACAAAATCATGCGTTCCTGGTGCAATTAGTAGTGAATACAACACTGGTGTTCCATACGACAGTATGTGCGATTTATGTCATGGTACTAGCTATAGGTATTGTCGCCGCGATGCTTCTGAAGACTATTACGGACACACTGGTGCATTTAGATGCTTAGTAGAGGGAGGAGGACATGTGGCGTTTATGAAGCACACTACAGTCATGGAGAGTACGGGTGGAAAACGGAGTGAGTGGTGGGCTCGAAACACTCTTAATGATGACTTTGAACTTCTCTGTACTGATGGCAAGTTTCCAACAAATCAAAATGCGAACAAATTTAAATAACAATTAATTATCTATTTACAGGAACACGCGCCGAACTAAATGAATATGAACGATGTAATTTGGGAAAAGTGAAGGCAAATGCCATAGTAGGTAGGGGAGGAAATGGCTATAATGAAACTGAACTCAACGCATTTATCAACCTGTTCACTTATGCCCAGCAACTGTATGGCCGCAAAGATGTAGATGCATTTAGTTTCAGTATGTTCTCATCACCTGCACCATTTTACGATCTGATCTTTCAAGACGCAACACGACAATTGCAAGTAATCAAACCGGATACACGTAGTTATGATCTATATCTGGGCAACAATTACATGCGAGCGAGGCGCATTACAGACTGCTATGCTGGAGCCAGTCAAGTCAACGTATCTATTTACTTAATGTTACTGATATTAAGTGCCTTACTTAGTTTATATTAAGCGTGAGAAGTTAATTGAATTATTGTGTAATTAGTACAAGTACCTAAGGTAAATAACTACTCTCGAATATTTTGATAAGATAATAAGAAATCACAACCGTCCATATCATTCTGCTACATATAAGAATGATGCCTTTGCACATAGAATCTCGTTTTTTTAACGTAAACAAATTTAGTTTAAGATAAAAATTTTTTTATTTGTTTTGAATTGTCCGTCCATTTTACATTTCTTACGCCAAATGACAAATAAACTTTATATTTTTCAAGAATCAAAAGACTTAATTTTCTTCCAGTTTACCTTATTTCGTCTAACATACTTTTTCGAAAAACTGCTGACAACAAATATGTATATCAGGTAATCAATATCGTCAAAGCTTGTATCTGTGATACGAGAAAATGTGGTTTCATTTAAAGCACAATTCTGGAAACTGAAAGACAGAAATTTTTCAATGGTGAATACAATTAATTTTCAAACAGTCGAAGATTAATATTTTTTAAGAACATAATTGAAAAATATTGCTTGCTTATTCCACCAGTTGCTTGTAAATATCAATAAGCGATTATCTGGTTAAATAATATACGCATATCTGTTGATGATTTTTCAATTCTCCACGAATGCATACTTGTACAATATAATGGATTACACGGACAACAACAACAACCACTACGCTAATCGCTTAAAGTGTAACATTCTCTACATTCCTTCCAACTAATTCTAGCACAGAATATGTTTGTAGTAAATATGGGACTTAAGAGAAAGCTGCAGATACATGATTACTATTCGTATGCATACATTTTTATGCGAGTTGATAAACAGATTAAATAAATTATTAATTAATAATAATTATAACATATCAGTAAATCTGAACAAAATACAGATGATATTACCTAATGAGGAATAAGCAGATAATGGTTACTTCTTCATGGTAACCGTTTCGAAGAAGTTCCGTTCTGTATGCGTTTTGGTACAGAAATTTTCAACGCGTCGCAATCGGAATTTTCTTCAGTTTCGGAATTTTTCGGAATTGATACAATGACTAGAACTGATAAGTTTTTGCTAAAATTATCACAAAAGATCTGAATTAGGTCGTAGTGCTTTTTGAGGCAAGTCCAAGTCCCAAGTATCATTTAAACCAAAAAAGTCGAAAGATTGCATGGTTTAAAATTATTTGAGTGAAGATTGCAATCGCTTTTATTGCAAGTTAAGTTTAAAACTATACAAATTTAGCCGTTTATAAAACTGGGTTATATTTAAATTTTATCAAATTGTATGAAGAATGCCAAATCAGTCGGCACTTACCCTACAAACAAGATTTTCTATCTTCCGCATTTGAGCAGGACGGCACTATGGAGTTTTCCAGCAGAAAAAGTATATCGACATGATATCAAATGTATCTCATGAATGAAGAAGGCAAACCGGCTGCTATGCTAAGAAATGTGCAAAGTAAAATGTCAAAAATAGGTTAGGCGCTACACTGAGGTTCTCGCCCCTTGTTCATAAATTGGTCAATCGTTGTTCGATTGCTGGTACTTGAGGGTGGTGTCGCGTTGTTTAGTGATTCATCGGTCGTTTTCAGTGCACTACTCCCTTTCGAAGGACTTTTCCAGTGTTTAGTATTTCTAAATTAGTTTATTGTCTTATAAATTTTGAAAAAGAAGTGTGTTAAGTGTTCGTCTGTCATTGAAAATGTCGATCAACCTACGTACCATTTATGCATTTGCACGGGAAATGTATCCGAAGAGAAGCACGGAGAAAATTCAGTACGGAACCGCTGGATTTCGTGGAAAGTATGTGAGAGTGCATTTATTTTTAGAAATATTGCAGGTATTTTCATAAGATTAGTATGTCTGTATGCGCCCATGCCCATTTTAAATTGTTCAAGAAAGTGAAACGTCATCAGTGACTAAGCTCCTACCTACATTACATTCTTGTATGCTGTGCATTGAATACCAAGATTAGTGTCTATTTCACCTTGAGGTTCTGGCAGAACAGAAACTAAAGAGGTGTTTCTGTGGCCAACAATCTGACACTTTTATTTCATAGGTTAGCACGGTGGCCGCTGATTATTTGATATTGCATGAGAGAATTGCTAATGACAGGAGAAAATTTATGCTATTTTCATTTTTCGTTAGTGAAAGTGAGATGGGGAGAGCGACAGAAAGAGAAAGAAAGCACACAATTACTTCCCCTGGTGTAGTAATTTAAACATTTTGTTATTCATACAGTAGCAGTATTAAAAATTGCTACTTGTAAGTTCTAATAAAAAGTCATACAATTGTAAATAAATGTCATGTAAATAAAATGGGTTAGATTTTATTTTACAAGAACCACTTTGTTCTCTTAAATTAGCTTGCACTGATATTACTTAGGTCGCGCTATAATTCGGGGTGAACTTAACGAACAAACGTCTCCAGCCAGCTCGATCTTCAGTCACCTGCCTCCAATTTTGTACACGAAATTGGTTAAAGTCCGTTTTCACTTGTACGCGCCATCTTAAACGAGGTCTTCCTCTACTGTGCCGTCGCTTTGGGGTGGATTCAAAGATTTCGGGTCGGAGCATTGTTGTTCATCCGCTCTACATGACTCAGCCATCTTAGTAGTTGTATTGAAACTCTTCTGACTAGGTCGATGTCGCTATATAGGTCGTACAGCTGCAGATGGAACTAGAAACCACCCGAAGTATTCTTCTCATAACAACCAAGAGCGATCTCATACACTCTTAATATAGTTCATTCCTCTGTGCCATAGAGCAGGACTGAGATGATCAGGGTTTTGTATAGGGTTACTTTAGTTGTTGGAGAAGGGCTTTGCTACACAATTGCGTTCTTAGTCCAAAAAAACAGGGATTGGGAAGAGTTAATTTTCGTTTGATCTCAGCGCTGATATCGACGTTGGGAAGACATTCCTCTATATTTGGTGCGGTTTAGAGGCTCTCATTTCTTGAAGATCGAGCAAACAATGTCTATATTTTGGAAATGAGTATGTGCATGTTCCTTACTAAGTCATCCTCTGCTTCTTTGAATAGCTCAGTCAGGCCATCAGCTCCAGGAACTTTATTGGATTCCAGCTTAGATATCGCTTCCTTGTTCGTCCCTGCAGGCTTCGGTTCTCGCTTTGTAGCCTTGTTCTTTTTATCTTCTGGTCAAACTTCCGAACCTCATTCCTGCAATAGCATCTTTCTATTCCCTCAATCGCACGCTTTTCATGCTCCTTCGTTTTTCTTCTGAAAAGCCGGTGTTCATCCCTTTTCTTCTCGCAGAGCTAACGAGCAACTCTGGTCGTTCTATGCAGTGACGCTTTGTGTGCCATCTGTTTTTCTGCAATTCCTGGCCTCATTCTTCTTCGAACCAGGGGTTTCGTTGTGGTGGTCGAGACAAATCCAGCACATCAAAGGCGTCATTTTGATGGCTTTTTACGCCTGTATTCACTGGCCTTCAGTACTTGATGCTGGCGGCATAGGAACTCTTTAGAGTTTAAGCTTGCAGTGATGACAAAAATAAAAAATGTTGGCCTTCCTAGGAGGCGTAACCCGCCCCAAAGTTTTAAAAAAACATATGAAATGGTATCAAAATCTCCAAAATGCCAGACCTGAATCACTTAAATTTAGTGTTTTTATTTTCTTAGGATAGTACTCTAGTTATTAAAAAAAATCATCAAAATCGGTGCAGAATAGAAGGAGATACATATGTATGAAATGATTAAAAAACAATAAAATAAAAAAAAAATATTTGAAATGGTTCCCGTTAAGTAAAATATTGGGACATGCCATTGCCAAGATATCGCTGTTCCTAAATGCACGAAAAGATAGATAGTACATATTAGTAATGTCGTATTTATCTATAATAATAGTATCTTTGTTTTATGTGATTATACCCAGTTGAAAGCGTTAAAACAAAGGGAGTTTAAATGAAACAATAATGTCTGATTTAAAATCTAAACATATGAACTTAACTATCCATTTGTGATTACCCCGTCTGTCTGTACATACATATATATATATATATATATATATATATATATATATATGTACATACATCACTTTTGCCATAATTCGTTCGATGGTGTCACCCTCAGGAAATTGTGTTATTGCTTGAATATTAACATGTGAGTAATATCACCTGAGAGTTAAAAGTACCTTCGAAGCGAATGGACTATTTTTGCTTTTTTATTCTTGATAACGAAAGCCCTCTGCAAAAAAAAAAACTCTAATAGACCCACATTGTGATTATCAGACTGTAGCAATGGTCCATTATAAATTATAAGTAAGAACTAAATGCTAAATTCCGTTAAAGTGTCTATTCGAACGCATTCACCTCTATCGACTTCCATACGGATATTGAAGTTTTATATTATCTCAGAGAGCAACATATCATCCTTTTTAATTAACACGCAAACAAACCATCTGAGACCACTCCCTTGTATGTTAAACACTCTGCTACCTGTGCATACAGGTACAAAATGATTTTGTAAAAACTGAGCGCACCTAAAATCTCAACAAGCTCTAGGGGATAGTTTTCATAACCTTTAGGCACACCGTTAATACCCTGATAATTTGTGGCCAAGTCAAATAGGAGGGGCAGGCAACGTTAAAATCGTAAATTCATTTCAAAAGGCATACAAAAAAGCTACAATCCGTCTGGAACGGATTGTATGATGAACTATTCTCCTTTCTCGATTTCACTATTGTAATAGGTCCGTGCGGGACTCAGGGCAAAAGGAGAATGAAAAACGGTGACATATTTCATAGTGATTGCTGTAGATGATGATTTGTCATACGCGACAGACTTAGGCAAGTAGTCTTGCCAACAGAGAACAAGAACGACGTCAAAGGTTATTTCTACGAGCTATTTCTTCACAAACAATATGAGCAATGTCCTAGATTCATGTAACCTACGTGACGCCACGTGTGGAAACGGTCTCAGGTTAATTGACTGCTTTCACTATAGCAACCATTCGATTTCCTCACCTCAATATTTACAAGGGGATATGGTGGTCTCCTAAACGCGTCAAATCGATCACACTGCCATCGACGAAAACCACGTTTTTTGTATTCTGACCGGCGAGCATCGATTCAGATTACTACGTTGTTAAAGTCAACCTGCGAACGGGGATGTTTTAAGTGCTAGAATAAAGAACTATTGCTACAACAAAATACAACGTCGAGAGAATCACCAGACATAACCCGCTGAGTTCTGCCAATTATGTCAATATCGTCGGCGTACGTTTGTTTGTTTGTACACACTTTTAAAAGATTGTCCGGTCTTGGCTTGTGAGTTTTGCACAATTCTTTCAAGTATCGTGTTAAAGAAATCACATGACAGTGCGTGACCTTGTCTAAATCGTTTTTTGACATCAAAGATCTCGGTGAGATCGTCACCGTGAGTTTGGCAGAGATGCCGAAACTAGGCATGGCTCTGTACAGGCCGTCTCTATAAATGCTGTCATATGCGGCCTTAAAATCGATGAAAAGATGGTGTGTATCGATTTGGACTTCTTGAGTTTTCTCTAGGACATGCGGAAGGACGTGTGGAAAGCTCAAGACTTTTTGCCTAAGTCTGCCGCGTATGACAAATCTGCATCCGAATAAGCGCACCCTGGCTCAGGGATAGCACCAATAGTGGGAAATTCTTTCAACCCGCGAACCGGTCTACCCAAGTACTGTTACGATATAGGCGCCTGTCAGACAAGAACAACCCTTAAGACCCCAGCGGACCCGCAGTCATTTAATAGCCCAGCATGATGGGGATCGGTAATTTTTTAAAAGCCTTATACATATGTATCTCGTAAACTATATTACATATAAACATACTAAAATTTGATAAAAATAGGGGAGATACCCCTTCTTTCTAAACATTTACCGAATGCTCTTATATTTAATTTAGATTTCCACTAAGCTCTTTGTGTTCCCTCTGACAGGAGCCTTGTCTTCTAAGTCCCTACCAATAAAGTCATTGGAGTTACTCACACGTTATAATATCCATTACTAACATTTTAATTTTGTTTATTTTTCAGAGCTGAAGATCTGGACAACGTCATGTTTCGCATGGGAGTCTTGGCCACTCTACGATCTCGTCTAATGAACGGTGCAGTAATTGGTGTCATGATCACAGCATCCCACAACCCTGAACCAGATAATGGTGTTAAATTAATTGATCCCAAAGGAGAGATGCTTGAACAGAGTTGGGAGAAAATTGCAACGGATTTGGTCAATGTAACTGACCAAGAACTTGAAGTAGAGGTTGGAAAGATTATAAAAGAAAATAATATCGATGTGGGTTCTTCTTCACACGTGTATGTTGGCATGGACAATCGCTACCACAGTCCTAGACTTCTGAAGGCTGTAGCCGATGGAGTAATTGCTGTAAAGGGAAACGTTAAGGAATTCGGAATTGTTACAACTCCCATGATGCATTATTTAGTTGTTTGTGCAAACACTAAGGGGGCGTATGGTGTGCCAAGCGAGGAAGGCTACTATAATAAGATCATCAAAGCATTTGAAAGCATCAGAGGGAATAAATTAGAAAATGGTAATTACAAAAATAAGCTTGCTTTCGACGGAGCCAACGGTGTGGGTGCGCGTAAAATGCTTCAATTTTTGAAACGCATGAAGAACTCTCTGAACGTAGAAGTATTTAATAGTGGTGGCGGCAAAATCAATCATGAATGTGGAGCTGATCACGTGAAGGTTAAACAATGTTGTCCTATAGGAATGCCCATTCTAGAACCGAATACAAGATGCGTGAGCGTCGATGGAGATGCTGACCGCGTTGTATACTTTTTTACAGACGAAAATGGTCATTTCAACTTGTTGGATGGGGACCGAATCGCGACTCTTATAGCTGACTTCTTAATGGATTCGGTTAAAAAATGTGGCCTTGAATTGGAGATGGGTCTTGTTCAGACTGCTTATGCTAATGGTGCATCCACTGATTACATTAAAAATGAACTTAAAGTACCTGTAGCCTGCGTGCCAACTGGTGTAAAGCATTTGCATCACAAAGCCTTAAATTACGACATTGGTGTATACTTCGAGGCCAACGGGCATGGAACGATTGTCTTCAGTGACAAAGCTAAGGAAACGATAAAAAAAGCTGTAACAGAAAATAACGACAACGAAAATGCAAAGACATTATTAAATGTTATTGATCTCATTAACGAAACTGTCGGAGATGCTATTTCAGATATGTTGTTAGTTGAAACTATTCTTCACATTAAAGGCTGGGATGTTGCCGATTGGCTGCGTACTTATACTGATCTTCCGAACTTGCAACTTAAGGTAAAAGTGCAAGACCGAAACGTAATCACGACTACTGACGCAGAGAGAGTCTGCGTTACTCCCATGGGACTCCAAGAAGAAATAAATAAGGTCGTTTCAAATTATAAGCGAGCACGTGCGTTTGTTCGTCCCTCAGGTACCGAGGACGTGGTAAGGGTATATGCTGAGGCAGCTACTAAAGAGGTTTGTTTATGGTTAAATAATACAATAGCTTGTATGAAATAGTTCTCATATTTCAGGATGTGGATAATTTGGCGTATCAAGTTGGTGTTCTAGTCTACAAAATGGCGGGTGGTGTAGGTGCTGAACCATTGGCTCCAGCAGAAAAAATTAACTCTCACATTTAATTTACTTATAAGTTTGCTCGTCGCCGAATATTACTAAATATAATTGATGTTTTGAATCACATAGAGAATTTATTTTATACCGTATTTATACTAAGTTTTGTAGTGTTTGCTAGGTATGAAGCACATTTACTTATTTGCTACATTCCACTGCCGTTACCGAGAGTGTTTAAAGTGTAGTGTACAATGTAGCACTTGATGTTAAAGTTATGAAATATTTAACGAAGAGTAAATAAAACGAAACTCCTATACAAACAAAAAAAAATGTATTTGTCTCTTCTTCAATACCATATTTTATACATATAAAAACATAAACTTAATTACTTTGTGTCAAAACTTGTAATTTTAGTAGAGTATTAAACTGTACGCCAGAACCTTATGTATGTTGCGCTTTTCGGACGGTATCAGATGATGCTATATATGTTATTGCGCGAATGCTACCAGCGGATATCTTGGCAATCGAGCTACAAAGGACATACGACGCCAAAATCCAGGAATCGCTTCAGTCAAAGATATTAAGCTGGAAGAAAGGCAGCGAAGCATGAGAACATGGCAGGAGAGATGGAATCAACAAAGGGAAGATGGACCCTTCGAATTATACCGGACATACGAAAATGGATGAATCGGCACCATGAAGAAGTAGATTTTTATCTCACCCAGTTCCTAACCGGACATGGCTGTTTCCGAGCGTATCTAAACAGGTTTGGGCTTGATGAATCTCCTATTTGCTTAAACTGCGGAGAGGCTAGAGAGGATGCAGAGCACGTATTTTTTCAGTGACCACATTTTCGTATAGAACGCAGAGGTTTTGAGCAAAGAATTGGAGAAATACCAACTCCCAAGAACATTGTGAACCATATGATGACATCGAGCGCAATATGCTAGGCTGTGAAACAAACCGCAGCGATAATCATGAAGGCACTTCGGCGGCTGGAGAGAGTTAGGGAGAACAACCAAACCCAAACTGCAGCTCCCTTGGAAGAAGGAACCTCAAACAGGGAAAGAAAAGCATAAAGTGCTAACCAGCCTCGCGAAGTAACACCTAACGGTAGTCCCGCGGGGAGAGTGGTTAAAGTGCGGGTTAGTACGTAGGCGTATTCCTGGCATCGAGTATTCAGGTTTGCGAATCGTGCATGCCAGTAGCCCGGGTTACTGGTATCTTTAGAAGAAAACACATCCGCTGGCGCAACAAAAAAAAAAAAAAAAACAAAGCGTGTCGCCGCAAAGAAGGACGAGGGCTGCTCATAAGCTCTACTAACAAAAGAAACAGGAAGAACATTCATCTTCTAAGGAAGAGAAATGAGCATGAGAAGCAATCGAAGATATTGAGAGATTATACTCCAGGAATAATGTAGGGAAGTTTTCCCAACATGGAAAAAGAACGTGTTAAGCCGACAAGGTCCGTAGAGATAAAGAAGGATAAGTCGTACTAGAGTCACAGTCGGTGCTAAAAATAATAGAAAATTTCTTCTACATGCTGTATAACGGCGACGAAGACACCCTGTCAAGAAAAATGAACCATTCAACATAGACGATGATAGCCAAAATTTCCGTCCACGTGATCAAACCGAAGTAAGGATAGCTATATCCAAGCATAAATCCAACAAGTCTGCTGAACTTGAAGACCTACAGGCGGAATTGTTTAAAGCATACATCAGCTCATTACTAATGTTTGGTCAGACGAGCGTATACCTGACGGATGGAATCTCAGCATCGTATGCCCGATCCATAAGAAAGGAGCCAATTACATATGTATCAGTCTCCACAAAAGTTCACAATCGATCAAATATTCACACTTCGGCAGATCTTGGAGAACCTTTAGTAGTCCAAATCGATACCCACCACCTTTTAATCGATTTTACTTTGACCGTATAAGACAGCATCTATAGAGACGAGCTATACAGACCCATATCTAGTTATGTATCCCTGAGAATGGATACGATGGAGAACGGTCACTACTCAATCTTATCGAGACCTCTGATGTTAAAAAAGGACTTAGACATTGATATGACTTCCTTAATATCATACTTGAAAGAATTGTGCGAAACTCAACCCAAGACCGAAGAAACAATCTTTCAAAAGTCAGTGCAACTACTAGCGGAAGCCAACGATTTTGACACAATTGGCAGAACTCAGCGGGGTGTAATCGGTGCGTTCGCTAGTACTGAAACGCAAGTTGCTAAAATGGGTTTAGTGGTAAACGAGGGCAAAACCAAGTATGTGCTGTCAACGAAAAGGGAGACACAACATAGACGAATTGGACAGAACGTCACAATAGTAACTTTGATGTAGTATGGGACTTTGTTTACTTGGCTCTGCTATCAATTCTGAAAACAGCACCTCAGCATAAATAAAACGAAGAATAACTCTTGTCAATCGCTGTTTCTTTGGGCTGAGAAGGCAATTGAGTAGTAAGGACCTATCCCGAACAAGTAAAGAGATTCTATATAAGACCATGATCATCCCAGTCCTTCTTTATGGCGCTGAAGCATAGAGTTTATCGAGAGCGGATGAGAATATCTTCGGTCACTTCGGGAGGAAAATTCTGCGTAAAATATTCCTTCCCGCTTCCGTTGACGGGCTTTGGAGGAGGAAATTTAACGACGAACTATACGACCTGTACAGCGACATCGACCTAGTCAAAAAAAACTGCGTATCAGTCATTTGAGATGGTGAGGACATCTAGAGCGAATGGGCACCATGGCTTCGGCCAGCAGAATCTTCAAATCAAACCCGGAGGGACAACGCAGTGGAGGAAGACTTCGACACAAATGGCGCGCACAAGTAGAAGGGATCCCCAACCGACTTAAATCGCGCAATTGGAGGCACTTAGCTAAGTACCGGGTTCACTAGAGAGGCTTATTGGTTGAGTCTCAAGTTCGTCCCGAACTATAACACCACCTAAGTAAGTAAGACTCTGATTAGATGCTTATTGACCAATACGTCGTGAGCAATACTGTCGAAAGAAGTCTTTTACCACGTATATACATATGACCGGATTGAGAGATTGGATTGAAAAAGGATTGGGTTTCAATCCACTTTTTTGAATCCGGATTCAATCCACCATATGAACGTGGTATATGCTCCTGAAACATGGACTTTCTTGAAAGCTGATGTAAATATCCTTTCTCCATTGGTAAACCAATTTTAGTTAGATATTCGATCACGACTGCGGTATTGAATTAGTATAAGACTATACATTATTTTTCTCAGATCGCTAGAATGGTTGGCTAAACCTTTGGCATTTTCACGGGTGTTACCCCACGCAATTACACAGCCGAGTGCAAGTAGTATGGGACCTCATCCTCCTTCAAGTCTGTAATTTGGCTAAGGGCCGGACCCAGAGGAGCATTACCAATTTGAAGCCGTATCTCTCGAATGTATTGCCATTTTGCCTTACTTTTGAATGTTGCTAATTCGGTTAATGATATTGTGAGGACTTTAATTATCCGTTTTGATATTGTGTAGTCGTTTAACTAGTCGGGTGATTTTCTTCAGTGGAAGTAGAAGATACACAGTAGCAGCAGTCTTTCTATTCAGTTTATGAAAGCAGCCTGATGTCCTCCATTCGTCTAATCCTAATCGGACTTGCGTATAATTATTGAGTCCTGAGTGTAATTATTGAATTTGGCAGCATTGACGAGGGAACTCTATTACTGTTGAGCTATTACAATTGGTCGCAATAAAACTCTTACATTTTTAGGTTGTCAATTCATTTAAAAGCATCGACCTGCCCTGTCACCACAAATCGCTCTTTATAAAGTTTTCTGATGCAATACGCTTTATCGCTATAAAATATTTAAAAAACAATTTAACGAGTTTTCAGTTAATTTACAAGAGCAAATAGTAACTCATCATCATGGACGTTGACGAAGGGGTAAGTGCGGCAAGGAACTAAACTTTAAACTGAAATATGTGGCAGCCACATTTAATGAACACGAAAGAATTAGGTTATGAAATTGAAACTAATAAAGAAACACCCACAGAATTTCGATACCACTTTGCTAAAAAAGAAAAAGAAGAAGAAGGCTTTTGACTTGGATGCAGCATTGGGTATTGACGATGGTACCAAGAAAACGATCGATGGAACAGCTGAAGAAGAAGCGGGAGAAGCGCTTCCTAATGACGCAGAGGACGTCCTAGACCTGGAGAATTTCGGCAAAAAGAAAAAGAAGAAGAAGAAGCCTTTCAATCTCGAAGAATTGGATGTAGCCCTGCCAGCTAAAGGAAATGAACCAGAACCAATTGAAGCTCAAAGTGAAGAAATAAATCAAGAGGAAGACGTTGACCTGGATATGGACTTTTCCAAAACCAAAAAGAAGAAGAAGAAGAAGGTTGATCTCGATGAATTGGTGGCTGAAAAACAAAGCGAGGATAAGGGAGACGACAAAGAAAATGGTATGTGTTATCAATGCTTTGTACACCCTTTATAAAGATGTGATTAATTTGTAATTATCTGTATTATCCATAACATGCCTTACCGATGCGGATTTGAGCTTCAGCGAGTCTGGTACTTTATATACATAGCAATTCTTTAGATTCTTTTTTATTTAGTTTTTATTTATATACACTCACTGGCATTGAATATGGGCCAACAAAACTTGAGGCAGGATTTACATAGGTTGGGAGAGGTTTTAAAGGCAGTTTGTCTTAACAATGCTGCTAAAACTATTGTTTCGATTTTTAAGTACATTTATACTGGTAATATTACAAGGTACAATCGTCCTGGCACTATCATTAATAAGATTTTCAATGCCCTTCTAAGGGATTTCCTACTATGCAGCTAACATTTCAGTTTTTAGTTCATAAAAAATGTCTGGAGAATTTGGGTTAATTTAAACACTCCTTTTTCGCATGTCCCTGACACTCAAAAGAATTCAATACGAGTATCTAAATGTATGCCTCCCTAGATTATAACAGCTTCCGTGAAAACTCACTGTTTGACGATTATTAATAATAATAAACTCGCTTGTAAAGCGAGTCTGTTCAACTGGCGTGATCACACACCTTTGGGGTAGGGCGAGCAGACATGATTCTTGAAAACCTGTTTCATTTTAGCTTCGTCTTACTATCCGGTATTTTACGATCACATTCCGGATTAACTAGAGCCGCTGCCTTTCTTGCAGTATAGACTTCGATTTCGCAATATCACCAGAATTATGAAGCGATCGTCATGAGTACATGTTCGCCTACACATGGCCTGTCTCTTGATGCATCCGAAGTGCATATTTCAATGTGGTCCATACTTGGCACATTAAAAGTGGTAGTCACCTCACATTCAGTTTGTTCTTGACTTACGTATATGTGTACCTACATTCATACGTACATAGTATGTACATATGTATGTATAGCCTTGGCCAAAAACAAACGCAAGATAAGATTGAATAGTCATGAAAAATGAAGTATAAAATCTTTACGGCGTATTAAAATAGTGGATGGTCGGTTTAAAGCAACATTGCGCCATACTGTCCATAGAATTAGAAATGTATAAATTTATCATCGGCAACATTTGCTCCAGAAGCAGTGTGTCCCGATGTTCACTATTTTCGTTTTTCTATTGTTGAATCTGACCGGATCACCGTAGTGCTAATAACCCCCTTTTACTCAGTTCTATTCTAGTCTATTAATTAAAGAGGACATACATACATATTTTACACATATGGTTAAATTATGGGTTGTGGGGCACTGACCCACAAAAGACAGAAATACTTGTGCATTTACCAATTATCAGATGCGGAAATACCGTCACTAGATCCAGCTCTGATCCTTAGTTACTTAAAGGAAACTGGATTAGAGAGAGTGCCCTTGGGTAGATTTCTTCCGCCAAGGCGTAGTAAGAGTAAGGAATTCAAATGCGAGGGGACCTCTAATGAGGACATACCCCATCTTCAAATAATAATAATAGATTTTATGTGCTTTCCCAAATGCAGCACTGCCTGCTTTGCAAATCAGCAACCATTCCTAAATGTAAACTCAAAATAATGACACAGCGCATTACGTTCCGAAAACCATTGTGCACGAATGCACTACGCAAACAAAAGCAACCAGTGCATCGTGAACTGACACGATGCATATGATATTTGTTATTGCTACCCTGTTTAGTTTTTAGCTTTGAAATATATTTCGTAAATATTCGGTTGTCACCAACACCACAATTATTTAGGAAATGATTAATTATCTGAGTTGCTAATGATGGAATTAATTTGTTACAAATTGTTTCAGATTAATAAAAAAATAAATTGAGCGCCGCATCGCATGAAATTCCGAAAGCTCATGATTCACAATGCAACAGAATGTGCATCGCATCGTGAAAGCATTGTGTGTTTGCATCACTGATGCAAGGTGCAATCACAATGCGCATTTTGGTTGAATTTAGGAAAGCAGCCTTTGTTGTGTGGTTGCATAAGTTCCTTAACGAAGTTTTTGGTTTAGTTTTATTTACTGTTAGTTACTCCTTGTGGGTACCGTGGCTCAAGTGGTTAGTGTGTTGGACTAAGGAGCGAGGGTGCCGGATTCAAACCCCAGGCAACACCTAAATCTCGCGAGCGTCTGACAAACATCCGAGAGCAAAACTCTTATGAAAAAGCTTCTCAAAACAAAAAAATTACCTTCGGATACGGCATTAAACAGTATGACCCTTCTCACAACACGAATGGATGTGAGAAGCTATGCCCTGGATCCCATGGACCTGTCACGCCAGAAATTATTAGCATTAGAAATTATATGCGAATGTTTTTTATTTTTTTAAGCGAAAAAATCCCATTAAGATAATTTTCTTTTTTTTCCACATATGTAGTCGATGAAAATAGCACATCATGGGCCGGTTCCGATCGTGACTATACATACGATGAATTGCTGAAGCGAGTTTTTGAAATAATCCTCGATAAGAATCCCGATATGGCTGCTGGGCGTAAACCAAAATTCGTAATGCGACCACCACAAGTTCTTCGTGTAGGTACCAAGAAAACGTCATTCGCAAACTTTTTGGACATTAGTAAGACACTGCACAGACAACCGAAGCATTTACTTGACTTTTTGCTAGCGGAATTGGGTACTAGCGGTTCTATGGACGGCAACCAACAGCTCATCATTAAAGGTCGCTTCCAGCCAAAACAAATCGAAAATGTACTCCGTCGATACATAAAGGAATATGTGACGTGCCACACCTGTCGTTCAGCTGAAACAATTTTGCAAAAGGACACCCGGCTCTTCTTCCTTCAGTGTGAATCCTGCGGATCCAGATGTTCTGTGGCCAGTATCAAGTCTGGTTTCCAAGCTGTCACTGGAAAGCGTGCTGCGATCAGAGCGAAAACCACTTAAAGTCCTTCTTTATATGTGAAATGCAATTGTTTCGACAGTTAACTATATATTTTAAAATACAATTTATGTAAATTTTCACCAGGATTTACAAATTTTAGAAAAGAAATGAATGCTACATATATGAACAAATCAATTGGAGTCTGTGGAATGATTTTTTTTATTTACAGTGATGTGTTGTAACATTTAAATAAAAAATGCGATTGGTAAAATACGTTTAAATTTATGTACGTAGTGGAGGATCTTTTAACTGGCGCCCTGTATACTTATTGCTATACCAGTCAATTATAAAGTTTTTCACGGAGATTTCGAAGTCGCTGTTCACGTCTGTATCTACTATCATTTCAAAGACACTAAAGACAACTTCCTCGTATAATCTGTGTGGGCGGCCAATGAGAAGAGCCTTTGTTCCATATGGCAGTGGACCTACATCTAGCAACTGTTTGCGACCCGTTTTTAAGATGTTTAGCACGCTTGCGTATAATTCTTTGTTACCACCAAAGATTCGGAGGCATTGGAGATCCAATTTGCGAATATTTTTAAGTGAGTTTAGTTTCAGTAGTCTTACTTGGATCACTCCAGTACCATCATCAAGGCAGTACCGAATTTTCCCGTCAGCCCCTGCTCCAGTAGTTGATATTCGTCCGTATATCAAAACGGACGCAAATGGCAATCCGTAGGCGGTTATGCTTTCTCTGAAACTTCTGTCAGGTAGTGTCAGTAGATGAATATCTTTTACGAGAAGCGGAATGAGGTCTATTTCGCTTTTGTAATTTCTTGAAGTGGAAGGTTTGTTCTCAGTTTGTGGTTTTCCAGAGCGCACTATAAATCGCTCGAGTTCCTCTTCGACATCAAGCATGTCAGCAGGGACAGATTTTTCAGACGCTGTGTGAATTCTCTCCATTCCACAATAAAGGTATCAAAATGACACTAGTTTATCAGTTTATTTGATTAAATTGCAACTAAATTTGTTTATTTTCTAATTTTGATCAAATGCATGCCTGTTCACAATCATTTTTTAGGAGACGGTTGTGTTCAACATTTACACTAAGTTTTGTAGGTAAACAAATGAAACTAATATGTGAATTAATGTTGTATGAAAACCTTATGCCCAAAACACATGTGGAGAATTTCAGTACGCAGCGCAGCATACATCTCTGCACGTGAAACACATGTGCAGATTTTTTTTATTTGCGTCGCATCGGCTACAGTCATTTGTGGATTGAATTATTTTGCCTCGAACTTTTTGAAAATTAATTGTTTGCCTTTTTTGCATATATGTATGTATGTATTTTTATAATGTCGGCTTCTGATTTTGAATTCTATTAATTTTTTCCAAAACACACTCGTATAAATAAACAACAAAACTTCAAATGCCGGTGATACAAAACTTCTCAAACTGTCTTTTGCAGCGAATTTAGAAATAGAAAATATGTTGTACGGTGCTGTGCATGCATGCGTATGTTATAATTTTTCTTCACATTTGTTTTGGGCATTAGGCATAACACCAAGGCATATTTACATATGTCTGAAATTTTAATATTTTCAGTTGATGAGAAAATTATGTTTAGACATTTCATTTTAAACCATGTTGCGTAAGCGTAAGCAACAACTTAATATTTGCTTTAATAGCTTTAAATTAAGTCGTAAAATTAGCAAGAAAGAGAAGGCATCGTTCAAGGTTCCATCCCCAGACAACACCTAAAATTTGATTCACGGATTCTGACAAAACATAGGAGAATATAACTGTCATGCAAAAGCTTCTCAAATTGCCCTTCGGAAAAGGTATTAAACAGTAGGTCCCTTCTATTCGTGTAAAGAATATAACACGCACAACGTGAATGGTCGTGACAAGCTAGGCCCTGAGTACCTGTCGTGCCAAATATTTGCATTTGTAAGTAAAGTACCGTTCATTTCAACCTAAATATGAAGTTTGATCCCAATCCATCCACCCGTTCCGGCTGTAGTCTCACGCACTGTTTTCGACTTCTCTATAATGGTAGTGTCCAAGAGATCGAAAATACTTGTCCTATGTTATAAATGGAAGTTAAAATATTGTGTACACTAGTGGAGGAACGACCAGCAAAATGAATTCTGATTTATTAAAAAAAAAACATTTTTGGAATGCAAAATTTCTGATAGCTGACATCTGTCAATCATATAAGTTTTAATGTCTCATCTGCATATATGTACCATGTATTAAAAATGTTTCTTCTGTGTGGAGGAAAGCATTGAGATTTGAGTTTCGAGAGTTTAGTCCGAGCTAAAGACTTTCCTCTTTTTTTGACGTTAATTACTAACGAAGGAAGGAAGAAACAAGCAAGCAAAAGAGATTCTTCGAGATTGATGCAATTAATGTAGTATACAAAATCGTTTGTGTGCAAAACGTATTTGGTTCAGTTTATGTAACAAAATATGCATCTAAAACAATGCTGACAACTGAAAATATACATACTAATAGTCCTTTAATAGATAATAGGTGCGCTTTTAGCTAAACACAGATAAATTTCGTGGCTAAACTCTTAGCCCCGATAGAAGCAGTGATACCATACTTACTTTAAATTTCATTGTGTTATTATATGATGAAATCATCCAAAAAATTGTTAAAAAAATTGTAATTATCCAACTGATTTTACTAGTTTTTCCTTTTATTTCTTGCAGTTATTACTCAGACTATTATGGACTACTGCTTTATATTTATTGTGGCCTGTGTTCATCACTTTTATTTTGTTTGTTTATGTTACAGCTGAAGAGTTGGGGCGTCAGTCCATACACAGTATTGCCAAGTTTCTGTGATGACGTTGCTAAGCCCCGATATCGTTTTTTTCGCGAAGCCCATATGGGCTTGCAAAAAAAACACACCTGATGATATATACATCCCCTTTATTTTAAATTGATTTTTTTTTATCAATTTGGCTATAATACAGTAGCAACGAAAATTTGGGTTTAGCAGCACTGATTTGCCATACAGTTTTAGAACGACTGATTCGAATCAAACACTCGTCTTCTTCACACTTCACTTTTGGCATATTCGTTGCAGAGAAATTTCGTGGAACAGTTGTGTTTTTTTATGATACGCTTAATAAACTTTATAAAACTTTTTATTTTTCATTCCCTAATGGTGCAAACAGGATAAATGGAATACTAATTTGTGAATAACTCTAGCAAACCAAAATTATTTATAAACAATAACTTTTGTTTAGTGATTCTCATCGGTAAGTTAGAGAATTCAGGGTTCGGCATCGTGATTTTTGTCGCGCACCATTTTTTTTTTTCTAGTCTGCTCTATTGAAAGATTAGGGCGTTTTTAATTCCACATAATCAATGTAAAATAGTCGTATAAAACGGACGTTTGTTGTGTTTGTGATATAATGAAAAGTAATGCAGTTCTAATCTCATCAGTAATCTTTTTCTTTGTTAACGAAAAGCAAATTAAGATCCACGTAAAGAAACTTTCGTGTGCATAGAATGTAGAAATATATATACGTATGTTTGGAAATTAAATCTACATATGTAAATGCATACATACATACTACGTGTATGTTTATGTAATTATGTATGTATTTTAAAGTGGTCTAAATTTAATTGTTTTTCTCACTGTTTTGATAGGCAATGCAATTTTTTGAACCAAATTTTGTGGTGTAAATTTCTTTCAGTAATTGAAGCGAAAAAGTATGATGCGCTGCTGGTGCAAACGCCATTGTATTAGCTGGAGTGTGTTTGTGTTTTTTTTTGCGGTAGTGGCATATGTAACAAAATCAAATTTTTCAGAAGTTTTATTTTAAATCAACAAATATATTTTCATTTTTACGATAATGTATGTTTTTACAAAGTATCCTAAGAGTACCCTGAACTTGAAGTTTAATACAGTTGACTTCCAATAGAAAGTTGGACTGTAATTTATGATAACTCGGATTATCATAAATTGTACTCTGCCTCAAACCTCCTATACGACTGCATTAAGCTGGTCTGTAAATTCGTGTCACGCAAACGAGTGCAGCAATATTACAATAATTTTGGTTCTGGTAAAAGTAAAATGATATGTGGCTTAAAATTGCTTCTACCACCTGTGTGCAAATACCTATATTAAGCTGATTTCTTCCTATGATACATCTAGGGATAGCCACAAGATCGACAATTTTTCTTTTAGTATTGGATTTGATTAGTGATTGATTTTGAATTCTACAATTAATATGTAATGCATTTATTTATTCCCATACATTCCCAGACCATGCCCAGCTAAAAATTAAAGCCTCAAATAAAGCTTAATACAATGCAATAAGCTATAAAACACGATTCTCTTTTCTTTTATTATTATTTATTTTGTGCTGGGTGGTTTTCCTGAATATGGACACCTCTGCGATTTCCGGGGCACCAAGTTTTGAAAATGTAATTTTGTACATCTCGAAGAAATAAGCAAAAAATATAAATTACCAGCAATCTCGTTTTTCGCCCAGTTTAGGAGACATAGAGGATTGAAAATTTAATCATGCAGGTGGTCAGGGCGGCACTACGTGGCGTATAACAAAGTATAGGTACAGTACCGAGCAAAAAAAAATGCTAACGAAGTAGTGTGGTGTCTTAAATAAGAACTCTGTCATTTTCCATGATAGAACTTCGAAATTTTGCACAGACTTTTAAAACTGATATTTTTTTCTTATGCAGAACCAATTTTTATCAAATCTAAGTGCACGAGAGTTATATTAAAAATTTTCGTAAATGTGGATTTGAAGGCGAGCAAAAAAAATGCAAATACTTCAAAAAACTGGAAAACTAACGGATTTATTAATTTTTTTTTTAAAGTTATATTAAATACAATAAGTAAAATAGCTTAATACTTTATTGTGTACCTTTTAATAGCAATAATGGTGTGCAAGTTTTTAGGCATTGACAACTAGCGATATCAATAAGTCCGGAGATATTTGGTCCCATTCTGACTTTATTTGTGCCATCAGCTCAGCACAATTCGTTGGCTTTCACTTCCTTATCTCGAGATCTACAAGATTCCATAAATCCTTCCCCATGTTTTATTGTCGGAACTTGATATCTATGGCTGTACCTTTGTCCCGAAGGCCTTTGCACATAGAGAATACCATCTGACGAGAACAAATTAAACTTGCTCTCATCGCTCCATAAAACTTCTCGTCCAATGCATGTGGCGCTTTGCAAAATCTAGCCGTTTCTTCCTATGGATGGAAGTGATGTACGGTTTTTTAGCTGGTTGTCTTATATACAGTTCCGACTCTTAATCGTCGCCTTACTGTATGTACTCCTACGTTGACCTCCAAATATTCATTAACGTAGTCAGTCTTCAGGGGTTGAAGTTTAACTTTGTCGGATAGTTGTTTTGCGAGGACGCCCACTACCAACTTTGCGATTGATATCACTTCGTTTCCAATATCGGGACATAATGTGCGAATTTGTTGATGTTGCAACATCAAACTCCAGAGCAATATCCTTCATGAATCTTCCGTTGTTAACAGCTGCAATAATCGCTTCTTTGCGCCCAGTCGGTAGTTGTTTCAAATTATTGCATATTACAATTGATTTAAACAAAAAAAAATAGTTTTTGTATTTTGACCGGATTTTAGAGATTGGATTGAAAATGAATTGAGTTTCAACCCAAGTTTTCGCTTAACTGGATTGAGGGATCGAGTTGAAATCGAATCGAAAGAGGATTGAGTTTTACACTTCTTCTCTCTTCTCGCGGAAAAACACCCTTATCTTTTTTCTCTATCTGTCAAACTCAATCTTTCGATCCGCGTTTACATGCAAAAACTCAATCCGATCGCAGAAAGTTTTGTGATCGGATCGAGTCAATCCAGTTTCAATCCAATCTGCACTCAACCCGAATTGAATCCGAATTCAATCAACCATATAAACGTGGTAATATTTGCCGTTTGCATTTTTTTTTTGCTCGCATTAAATTTTTTGCTCACGGACCTAATCTAAATTTGCAAACACTAGCAGAAGAACAACTACATACTGCTACTAAGAATCAAATGTGTAAACAATGGAAACAAATATCCCAAAAGAAAATATAGATTAATTATTGTTGCAAGAGATAAAAGAAAGATAGTTGTTGATTTATTTTTTTTTTTGCTCGCTACTGTATATGTATGTACATACAGTGATGTGCGAAATAATAAATACAGCCTTTACCATATTTGAAAAAACGAAAAAACTAAGAACTTCGTGATATTTATGATAAACCTTAAATCAGTCTTGATTGATTCCAATTTCAAAAACATAAAAATAACATAAGTTACCCAAAATTTATACTTTAACTAAAAAAAAAAAAATAAAAAATTGTAATTTGCTTCTAAAAAGCCTGTGCAAAAAAATAAGGACAGCTAACAATTCTTCATGATATAACTCCAAACGCAAACTTTAACAATAAAAAGCGAATGTTAAAATACAATCAATGAAATATTTGATCAAACATGTACTTTAGTGTTTCGTTGAATAGATCTTGTTCTTGATAACGGCCAAGAAACGTTGCGGCATCGAATCCACTAGTTTTTGGCAAGTACTAGGTGGAATAGCTTCCCACGCAGCCTTCACAGATGTCCACATTTGATGGTTTCACACCCCTTAACGCTACTTTGACCTCTCGCTACAGGTTCTCAATGGGATTTAAGTCAGGCGATTGAGAAGGCCAGCTTAAGACGTTGACATCATTGTCCGAGAACCACTCTTTTGCACGCTTCGATGCGTGTTTAGGATGATTATCCTGTTGGAAGAGGTATATTATTTTCGGTATAGTAGTATTTAATATATTTACGTAAGACGGGACCTATACCCTGGTAGGAGAAACATCGCCATACCATGATGCAAACCCTAACATGTTTCAGCGTCTTGATGGTGTATTTATCGTTATGTGCCGTATTGGTAAGTTGTAGCGATCAGAATTAAATAAATTGACTTAAGTCTCATAAGGCCAAAGGATATTGAGCCATCGCGATTCAGTCCAGCTGCAATTTTGTTCTGCAAAAAGCAACCTTTTGGCAACATTCTTTTTCGACAGGACCGGTGCCTTTCTTGCGCTTCTTGCTTTTAAATAGTTGGTTATAAGAATCTTCCGTATGGTAGAAGTGTCAACGTCCAGGTTAAATTCCTTTTACAATGCGCAGGATGGAGCAAAAGGTTCATTTTATACATAGCTCAATATCCTTTTTTTGAGAGAGGCAGACATTTTTAGCTTTCTTCAACGTGTTTCTGCCTTAGATTGCCAATTGATTGCATTTTCAACTATTCTCTTCGAACACCCAACAATTTGGACAATTTTCCGGTTTTAAAAACCGTTATTATGCAAGTCTTTTGTTTGTTTCCTTATATCATCGCTACAGTGCTCTGCTCGACCCATTTTTTATCACTAATTTGTAATAAATTTACAAATTTTATTTTGTTTTGTAAAATTAAACTCTTATTTTACCTATTAGGTTAAAAAACTAAAGATAAAAACAAAAAATTCTTGATTAACAGAGGAGATATAAGAGGTGTCCCTATTATTTTGCACAGCCGAAACAAACCGCTCTGCGCAAACTTATGACATAATTTGGAAGGCAGACAGGATATTTGGGTGTAGACAACTATACTTTGTTTTGCAAACAGTAAAGCTTAATATCCCATTAATTTTCTTTGTTTCGATCAACCGTCATAGGAATTGGACGCCTTTGAAACATTTTCATAGAAGTGTCCCACTGTATGTACGTATTAACGTCAAAAAAATTATGTATTCTAAGAGGAACCCCATAGGAAAAATTAAATTTTTAAACCTTGTTATCTCCTAAACTCGGCGAAAATGAAATTGTTGGTACTTTATATTTTTTTCTTATTTACAGTACTAGTACCTTTTAAAACACTTTTTTTATGATAAATACAGAGGTACTGCGATTTACATATGTACAT
Source organism: Xylota sylvarum (assembly GCA_905220385.1). Classification (NCBI taxonomy): domain Eukaryota; kingdom Metazoa; phylum Arthropoda; class Insecta; order Diptera; family Syrphidae; genus Xylota; species Xylota sylvarum. The sequence goes on from LR999959.1 coordinate 43,590,700, forward strand.
TTGGAGTGATTATCTAAATAATTTCTTACTTAAAACAAATAATTATGGTAAAGAATTCAAATTTGTTTTTTTACATTCATACACTTGTTTTTTTACTATTACGTTACATATGTACATATGTACATGCATTGAACGAACATTATGTATGTACATATGTATGTACATGTTTTTTCTGGGAATCAAACAAGATGTAACGCGTAGATTTGAACAGATTGTTAATAGAATTTCAGTTTCATAATTCTACACGTAATGTTTCGTGTCGACCTAATCTCCAGGCTTCTGAATATTTACCGACCTGCTTAATCTCAACTTGTACTCTTATTCTATAATGAAATGGTTCACCACACAGTTTCTATGAGTGCCACGAAAATAGTTTCTAAAATTTTCTTTTTGGCAGCTAAAGCTTATCCTTCAGTCAATGGCAATTGGCAAGTCCAAAATATTTAAATTCTTTAAATAATCACAGCAACTACGAAAAGTGCGCGGGTACAAATTTGTAATGCAGGTGCAGTAAGTGTTTAAATCTAGGATAGGCAGTTGCATAAAAGTAGATATCAGCCTCAAAACCGTTTTGCGCTGACAAATTAAAAACCATTTTTTTAGTTTTTCAGCTTATAATTTGTTTATGCTTCGCAAACCATAATCTTAAAAACTAGATTGTCTGTCAGTAATCCTCGAAAGGGCAACCTAAAGAGGGAAATAATATAAATTAAAAACAGTATTGGGACAGAACCCTCATGCATTCCTAGATTATGAAACTTTACTTCACTTCTGATATTATCAGCGCCGTATTCAAGTGCGTTGGACTACCGAGAGTAGGTATAATTGTCATGAAAAAAACTTCTCAAATTTATCTTCAGAAATTTCATTAAACAGTAAGGCCCCTTCTATTTGTGTAAAGAATATAACATGCACAACATGAATAGTTGTGAGAAGAAGAAGGGTCCCATAGACCTGTCGCGCCAAATATTTGTATTTGTATTTTTGACCTATTACTGAGGTAAGATCTGAACCACACACAAAAGGCCCCAAAAACCAGCAGTTTCAATTTTACCTAACAATATCTTGTGTTTGAACATGTCAAAAACTTTTCTGGCATCAACAAACAATCTAGCTGTACATTTCTTATTATTCAGGTTGAGAAATATATGAGAAAAAAAAATGTAAAAGAGCTTCTTCTGTACATTTAACTTTCTGAAATCCTTCCTGAACAGAACTGAAAATCTTTATTCAAAAAAATGTGTACATATGAATGTACCTAATCACCATAGCTATGAGTCTGTTAGACTTGACTTCATATTGTGTTTTTTTGTACCTAAAAATAGGATTTATTGAATTAGATTTAACTTCCAAGCCGTTGTTGAGTAAAACGGCAGCACTCAGTTATATTTTCAGGCACTTCTAGAACATTGCATTCTATTCTTCGATCCATTAAAATGCATTGCATGAAAGTGCTTTGTACACTCCTGGATAAGTCGACGTGTTTATGATTCTGTCCATGGATTGTATGAATTGTTATTTTTGCAGTTAGTTTTTTTTTTGTTACAAATAAGATTCTATACAACGTACTGTGTGAACGTCCGAAGCCTTTCTGCAGCACACTAATTGGCACGTACCAGTGTGGCTTCCGGCCCGCCAGATCGACGATCAACAAAATTTTCACACTAAGGCAGATCCTGGAAAAGACCAACGAATTTCAAGTCGAGACTCACCATCTCTTCATCGACTTCAAAGCCGCATTCATCGTCTTGAGCTCTACAAGGCGATGACCGAAAACGAGATACCGGCTAAAGTGACCCAGCTGTGCCACGTAACGCGGTGCAAAGTGCAATTCGAACTATTCCAAATATGCATCGGATCATCATGTTGCTATCATCTGATTTCTGCAATCTCGTGCTGGAACAAATAGTGCGCACGGCAGGTGTGGACACGGAAGGCACTGTCTTTAACAAATCTGTCCAACTGCTGGGATACGCAGACGACAGCGACATCATCGGTCGCTCCCCGTGCCCCGTTTTACAGGCTTTTACGGCAATTGAAAAACAGTTGGCCTTAAAGTGAATGAGGACAAAACCAAATACATTTCAACAAACAAAGAAGCACCAATCCACCGCCTAGGACAAAACGTAACTGTTGGTAACTGTAACTTCGAAGTGGTTAAGGAGTTTACCTACCTCGGAGTAAATATCAACTCACCTTAGTGAAGATTCGACGTATGCGAGGAAGGCGAATGGAGGAGAAAATACAACCGCGAACTATATGAGGTGTAACAAGATGTGGATGTAGTCTAAATAGCCAACACACGTCGACTACACTGGCTCGGCCACATCGAACGAATGGACAATAATCCTCCAGCAAAGAAGATCTTCGAATCACAGTCTTCAGGTTCGAGACGACAAGGAAGACCTAACCTCCGCTTTAATGATCAGTCTATCGTGGATGCCAGAGCGCTTGGTCTACACAACTGGAAGCAGGATGCCCGGGATCGAAGAGAATAAGTAAGTAAGTAAGTTTTTGTCACAAAATATGTCAGGTTTACTAAGATATCGACTTAGAAATGGAAGTTGTGATTGGGAAATTATTGATAATGAAATGAGGAATACTCCTGTTCGATACCTATTCAGCTTTATGTTTAAATTCTATGCAGAAATGTACAGAATGTCAGCGAAAATATAGAGTGGACTATAAGGCTGTGTTTATGGTTAAGGGTAATCAATGCGAAGGCATTTCGCGCGATCTCAAGCGACATTGCTGCATTGCACCGAAATTGCAAGGGATTGTGTGTTTATTCAAGAGATTTCGCTTAGTTTCATTCGTGTGTTGACAGTGGTAAAGTGACTTGGAAGGAGTTACGTATTTGCCGCGTGCATATTTGTAAATATTTGAAAAACTTACAAATAAAAAAAAGATTTCATGTGTATCCAATCAATGAAGAACGCATACAATTTCCTGGAAAATTCCACAAACATAGATTTTCACACACAAGTTGAATAAATGTATCCATATTGCACGCGCGATTCGCTAAACTGATTCAAAATATTTTGATGGGAATTCGCTTGCAGTTCCTCAATTCGTACAATTGATGTACCTAAACAATACGCATCGCGTCGTGCAGCTGGAATAAACTAAACTAAACTAAAGAATACGTTAAGCCATAACGCACCCTAATGTGAAACCAAGAAAGTTGGCTAGAATCCGCAGAAAATACCATTGCCGTTCGGCATATAGCCACTTGATTCGAACACCATGAGATGCTGTCAGATGTGAGGAATCGTGAACGATGCGCGGTGGATATTTGTCCACCATTTGTCGATTTTTTCTGGAGTAAATTTTGCACCAAGACTACAAACTGCGACAACACATGTTCAGGCTTTTTTAAATATCGAAAAAGTCTTTGGTTTGACAGTAATCTATCATAGTAGTAAATCACGATCAAAGCCCATTTCAACTCTTGTGACACTGAGAATCCAGACGTAATTCGAAGAGTGACAATGTGCTGCAGGAAAGGAATTTGAAACTGCAGAAAGGTGGGAGAATTTCGAGACCGAGATGGAAGATATACATACATATATGTACTCTCAAGTTTATGCTACATACATATGTGATATGGGCCGCCACTCGTCAGAGCTACAGAGATGTCGGAGACCGAAATGGAAGAACAGAGCATGGATAGCACTACATCTGGTAAATGAATTGTGTGTTGACGGATTGTCTTATCCCATGTTTGGGACTCTGTGGTATGCTTTGCGAAGACAACCGATTTAGAAATACAATACCCGATATGTTGCCAAAAATTATGTAAAATGTCAGTATTAATTCGCTTCACAAAGGAAGCTATATATAGAAGACTTGATAAACTTTTGCTTATATTTTGTCTTTCGGGGAAAAGTACATAGGAATATATGCACGGATTCTTTTAATACTTATTAGTTCGTTCTGCGAACTGATCAAATTTATCGCTGTTGCTTAGATGTATACAATGCAAGAATGTATGTATGTCCTAACCAGCGTCGAATGTGGAATTTGGTGCAGGCTATGTATTTTTCGATATTTCCATTATTGGTTTTCTAAAGTATTGAGATATTTCGATGTCAGGACTACTGAACAGAAACCGTGAATTGATAGCCCATGTATAATAAGTAGCCTTATACTTATAGCGTAAGACTATGTTTACAGGTAGTTATGCTTGGAATTAATTGCGGTGGATTGGAGCCTTGGTAATTAAAAAATACAATTCCAAGTAAGTAATTGAGATATTGTTTTTTAGGAAAGTTCAAAGAAAGTGAAATAAAGTGATTGTATAGCGTCGGATAACATTTTAGAACTGGTATCACACAGACTAGTATCAGTACTTAGTTTGAATAATGTATAAAGTTCTGTAAGGGTACGTGCGTAGTATACTTTGTACAAAATCTGTTTTGGCTTAATAGACTGTTTTGCAACAAAGTTTATTTATGTATGTATGTACATATGTATGTGATATTTGAAAGAATAATAAAAATAATAGTATACGGTATGTTTACGGCGCCGAGCGTCGCGACGTAGATCCTGGTTAGGTGAATTCTATCATAGGATATAATGAATAGAATGAGAAGCTTTCGCATTACAGTTATATTCTCAAAATGTACTAAACCGTCAAGGACTATATGTCTGCCGAAGTATCTAAGAGTCGTGAATATCGCTGACGAAAAAATAAACAGTTCTACCGCTAAGGCAATTTTAGGAAAGAATTGAAAGTTTTTTGAAGATACTTCAAGTTGGGCAGTGATGCAAAGCAAATGATTCAGTTATTTTAGTGACATTGTTCTGAACATGTACACTGAGAATTCAGATTAAAATACTCTTATACAACATGGTAGATTACAATCGATTTGCCGGCATATCAATACATTTGTACACATGAAATGCAAACAAAATGATTTGGACATAATGCCTCAGCTTCTATTGCTCATAGGAGAATGAGAATCAGCACAACAGACCTATGCAGTGTGCCGACATAGGAGTAGAGGAAAACTCAACACATTTCCTTTCCGAATGCCCAAGCCTTAACAGAACCAGATACTTAATCCTTGGAAAAGTATCTTGCAATGAGCTTAGCGAAATAGCAAACACGCCACCTTAAACCGATCTTAAATCCATTACGAAAACGGGTTGGTTTAGGAGGGTCGCTCCTCCAATGAACTGATTGTCGGGCTACCTGTATTGTTCATTGTTTTCAGCTATCCCACACCGGGTAACGCAATGGATCCGTTGAGATCCCCCCACCTCCAACCTACCTACCTAGCTACGTTGCCCCCGTCATCTATTTGATGTCTTTGTATTCATAAGCAATTAGGCTTCAACTGGAACACTCATATTCATTTTTAAGTGCGCCATTCGCTTTAACCATGAAGAGATTTATAAAAATGAAAATGCGAAATTCGTGTGAGAAAAATAAAATATAAAGTTTTATTCAATAATATAAAAAGTTTATTAATTAACACTATATTCTATCGTAATATCTGCTGAGTAACTGTAATTAAAAATTAAAAAAAAAACAAAATGTCATAATTTTAATATCGCAGCCCTCTGGAACGCGGCATATTTGGTCTATACCCGCTAAAACCATTTGTTCTAATAGTCGTTGGAATGTTTCTATAAACAGTAATAGCTGGTTGTTGCCTAGTATTTGTTGCATTGGAGAAGCAATTGCTATTACTAGTTTGATTTAGTTGTACTTCATAAGATTTACGCACATTTGGTGCAATGTAAGGACGTTGAGAACTTGTGACAATTTGCTGACCGGGTGAGTTTTGAATTCTCCGAAAATTTGGGGCAATGTAAGGAGGAATGTCGGTCACATTTCCAACGGGAACATCAAATTTTCTTCCAGATGGTGTTGATACGCTGACACTTCCCCGGCCTGTTTGTGATTGTGAAGAGTAACCACTGTCTGATGGAAATGCATTTGGACTACTAGGACGACCAGGTTGAGGATAGTGGTACGGATCTGAAGGCGACTGTATATACTTTTCGTGTTTTTTACCACTCAAAGGCGAATTTGAGAAAAATTGTCGAGTTGAATGTTGCGGAATTGAATAGTTAACATCGAACATAGTTTCTTGAACACTGTACTTGCCCAAATCCAAGGACTGTGATTTGACCTTTCCTTGTTTGCCTCCGGGCTGAATTAGTTCTGCGTCACCTAAGATCTTCTCGACCTTCTCTTCCTTGGACTCATCAAGGACTTCTTCCACGGGAGCAGATGTTACGGCTGTTGTTGCATCATCTTCATCTTTGGACTCTACATCGCTTTCATCTGTATTCTTATCATCTTCACCGGTTTGTTCGGTTGGGGGATTAACTTTTTCTTTAGGCTTTTTATCCTCTTTCTTGTTAACGAATTCAAAAAGATCATCAATATCAGGGACATCGGGAATCACTCCATAAGCATTGAAGTTATCACGAAAGTGGGATCCCCAGTTTTCGTTCTTATGTAATTTGGGATCAATTTTAAGAAGTTTGTCTTTATTCCCAGCGACGTTCTTAATAACTGTGATTGTCTTAACACGTGTGCCCTCTTTGGATCCAATATCTGTAGCTGCATAACTGAGGCTTAAATCTCGTTTTGCCTGAGTGCTGTCTGCGTGATCTGAATTCAACACTTCATTGGTTGGTAATGACGAAGATATTGATAAATATCCAAACATTAGGGAAATCTATAAATAAAATAATACTTTTAAGTAAAAATCTTAATTTTTACTTTACGACTAATTCAAACATTAGTAATAAGTAGTATGAAAGGTAAGTTCAAATATTGCAGAATTACGATCCATGCATAACATCATGACCCTATTCTTCATAATTCAGGTAGTACATGGTCAGAAAACTGCAATAATGCATTGCAGCATCACTGTTCGTTTGGGATGCTGATGCGCAACAGGATTGCTGCATACTTAAGCAATTTCTTTTTACGTTTCAGGACGCAATTTGTATACATTTTGTGTGTCAAAATGAAAATAGATTAAATAGTAGTAGTAGAAAGAGTAAATAATTTTTTTTTATTTGGCTTTTATTTTTACAACTTCACTCGTACCTTACGATAGGGATCTAAGACTTTTGATGATCTGTTTTTTGCACTTTGCCGTAATGAAAGTTTGATGCTATACGTGATTTCAAGGTTTACGATATTAAAAGTGAGGAGGATATGATGGTGCCTCAATACTGAACTTATTGAAGTTTCCAGGTTAAAAGTGTTATGTGACGTGATGACAATTATCAATGCATTACCATTACATTTTCAATGTCACGCGGTAGTTATCTAATTATCTTTTTAGAAAATTTACCTCATTTTTCTTTGATCTATTTTCAGGGAAACCTTAGAGAATTGAACTAAACGTTTTTTTTTATTACTTTTAAGTCAGTAGGTTTTTAATCTTTTTCGTTTTACATATGTAGAGCGAAAACTGTACTTAAAGAAATGCGCTCTAGGTAATAAAAACGAATATGAACTCGCGTTTAATAATATACTACACCCATCTAACTATAAGGAATAATATCTTTTGTATTTGCAAGTAATACGGTGCATTAATTTTATTTGACAAATGACTACAAAAGCTTCTAGCTAATAATTATCGATTATCATATACATATATAGGAGTAGGAATACATGCTACTCTTATAGGTTGCAGTACAGGAATAGTCTCGTCATTGTAGGTGGGAAATCAGTAAAAATGCGTCATAATTCTTATACGAATTAATTTTAATATGCACACTTTAATTTAGAGCGTCTCAATAAATTTTTAAATATTGCTAAAAATTACAAACAATGTTGAATGGTCATGAAAATTACCGGGAATCAATTAATGATGTCATGTTTTAGGAACAACCGACGATTTATATTTTAAACTTTTTTCTGATGAGATCAATCATAAAACACATACATATGTAGGCTGTGATAAAACAAAATCAATGCGTACAGGTGACATTCGTAAGGAAATTAAACTATACATTTAGTACTGTTTGTTTTAGGGTTAGTGTGAAAATTCAAGTCGATCAAAAGGTTATAGATGATGTGAAGTTATGTTGAACGACCATATATGCATATGCACATTGAAATTCAGCAAGTCGAGAATAGTTCCATAGTTTATCAGTTTTTATTTTATTCCATTTTATAGAGCATGGACTTTTTTATTTAAGTTAAAACTAAACAATGCCTCCTTTGGCAGACATTTCAACACTTTCAAAAAAATCTGTCCCCAGTTTAATAAATTCTCTTTTAATCTAGCTCCAATCTCATTATTGCATTATTCGCAGTTAAAGTAGGAATTAGAGGTTTGAAGGTATGTATGTTTAAAAAAAACGATGTGGTTAATCATTTTGTTTGTTGTATATCACATAGAGGCTTCGATCCATGCCAGAATATACATAGATAAACTTGCAGGACACATTAATTTGTTTTAAATTGTTTCTTTGATCGTGTACTTCGTTTTAGTAAATTCTTTAATGAAATGCAGCCAAGCCAATTGTCGTTAATTATTGGTTGCTCAAAATTGCATCGTCGAAACAATTTTCTTACGTTAGTTGTGTTTAGTAACTAACGAATCCACATTTATTTGTAATCCTTCAATTCCGATAAATTGCATATCCAAGTTGAATTTGTTTACAGTAACGGTAACAGTCGTATAGGTTGTTTAACGCAATATTCTTTTCAAGAATAGTGTTTCAAGTTCTATAACTGCCATGAGGGCATTGGTTATAAAGCTTTTTGATAATGCAACACATTTTTAAGGTAGCACACTGATAAATTAAATTTTTCTAATGCACTTTATAAAACGTTTTATTCCTTTTTTTATCACTATCACGTCCTATGGAATTAACTGCATGTCCTTTTAAAAAAATATCACATTGCACTTACAATGGGCACGTTCATTATGTAGTTTTTAGTTATATTCCGCGCGAATGGTACATTAGAGCAAAAAATTATCTACGAGTAGCGTTTCCTTTCATGCAAGGTCTTTTATATGACTGTCATGCTTTCCCTACTCTCATTCATCCTATTAGCTACTTATAACAGTTTTCTTTCATTATGTGTTCCATCTAATTAAGATTAAGACTTATGTGAGCAGCGCCAAATGTCGAACCTGTATGTTTTAATGGAAAACTTGTTGAAACGGCACTATTGTGTGTTTAACAAGGAAATGAGGAAAAAGAAGGAAAAAACCATACAAGGTGTAAGCGAAAACTTTTTGTGGTGGATGATCAGAGTAAGTGATTCCGCTGTGAGCCTCAGAATGTCAACATCCTCAACATTGAAGATCGGATAAAAAGTGTAAGATAGGGGGAGAGCACACAATGGTTCAATGGTGCGGCTTGGAATTCCAACGTCGTTAGTGTAAACAAGTTTAGTCCTCAATCATCGGGCTCGTGAACAGGTAGTAATTTCTTTTTTTGCAATCCACGAACATAGTTTTATTATTATTCAATTGCATTCGATTGGATAGTATTTCGCACATAATGGTGTCCTCCACAAATAGGATTGCATACGGGAAGCGACGAGTTGACACATTTAACCGACTTAATGAGTTGTATTGCACGATAATAGGTCTGAACGAGAAAATTTAGTTAATTGAATGAACTTGTTTAATTGGTGGACACATATCATGTTGTGTACTATATGTATTTAGATATTTTATATCAATTAACGAGATTAGTGATCCGGTTTCATTATACATGTGGAAATATTTGTTTTATATAAGTATATGTCGTGTTTTTGTTTGAATAATTTTTGATATAGAATAGTCTAGTCGTAGGGCGAAAGTGCAAACGGCACATTGCATAGAAAAGAACGCCAAGTGCAAACCAGGAATTTACCCACATCCCTTTCCCAACAAAAACAAGCAGAAATAGACTTCCGGTGCGAGAGTATTTAGTGTAGTGGCTATGTTTGTTTTCTGTTGCGGAAATATAGCACCTAGGTTGTTTCCTAAACCGATACAGGTCGAATGCACAATTACTCAGGATCGACTAGTAGATCGCAAACGGCTACAGATTTGCTGTTATATGTTCATTTTACGAGAACCAAGATAAGAGAACACAATCCTTCGGACATAGTTCAAATAGGTAAGTCCTTAGGGTTGAATTAGCTAACATCCATCGAGGAAATTGACAAAAATACTCTTGAGTGAGTAAGTAAATATAGGGTGGAAATGGTGATATTGAATTGAATTGTGCAGGTCCGGGCACGGGGAACTACAACCAAGAGACACCAACGTATTAGGTATGCAAGAATAAAATCGCTACAACGAAAATGGAAATCCGTCTGATAGTTCAATGGAACAAAACAGAGTTTAAGTGATCTGGGATTTGGATTTTCCTGTTTTTTTTTTTCCTTTTTTAAGTAAGTAAGTGACAACACCTACTAAGGCTAAACAAGGAAAGAAGAAGCTTTGTACTTTTTTTTCCTGTGTGACGCGTAGCAAGTTTCTTTTTTATGTTTCTACCTTGAGACCCCTATAACCACCATGGTATTATTTGACCGCATTCTAAACTTTACCCGAAATAGATGCATCTTTTAAATAAACTCGTATTACCCAATCAATCTACGCTATATAAAAACCACTCTTTCAATCCTATCATTCAGATAATTTTAAGTCAAGTGATATTTACATTTCCTTTTGTCAATTTTTCTTTTTATTTTGTTTTGTAGGAAAATACATATCTTTCCCAGGTGAAGTACAACCTCAATAAACTTACATAGCAGTGCGAATCGAGGTCCAGATCATCATCCTCATTCGTGTTAATGTTGTGTGCAAATAAAAATACGAATAAAGAATAAGATAACTCAAAATGAGCGTTATAATTCGATTACAAAATTTGCCATGGTCGGCAAATGCCTTGGATATTCGCGGTTTCTTCAGAGGACTATCCATACCCGATGGCGGAGTACACATTGTCGGTGGCGAAATGGGAGACGCGTTTATTGCTTTCAGGTATCTATATGACTCTATTACTAGTATTTGTTTTATAATATTAAGTTGAGATAAAGATCATACTTCCTATTGATAATAATGCGAATGGTGTAACGGCTATGTAAACTTTTCATCGCGAGAAGAATTGCAGGTATACCTGCTTGAAAATAATGACAAAAAATAAGTAAAAGCGAAATTAACATAATTTATGCAGATAAAAAACCAGGAAAACAAATTTATGTAGAGAGAGGTAAGCAACTGCATTTATAAAAACTTGTTAAATATGATTCCAAGGCTTTTTAGGAAAGAGTTTTTTTTGTCCTTTAATAAGTTCGATAACCGGAGCCGCGATCAACGTTCTATGCGAGTGGAAAAATTAGGTTTTTAGAATGATTGCGTGAATCATATCTTACAACATTAAAAAAAACTTTGTGCTTGAAATGCCGATAACTTTAAGGATAACGATGACGTTAAGGATCAAGGAGTTAATGACATACGTGCATACATACATATATACATACATATGTGCATATACATATATATATATGTAGATTTGTGGGGTAAAACAATTCAAAGACTGAGTTGTGAATTGGAAAGCATGCTGTACAAATTACTGTCTTCTCAAACTACTCAAAGTAGTCGACATAAGTTTGTGCTTGGATTTATTAAAAAGTTATTACTAATGATGACACCAAGTATAATTTACTTCCAAGAAGGTTTAAACTTAGTGTGTATGTACGTGTATGAAATGCTACATTTTGTGAACTGGTGTAATAAATACATTTACACAAGTAGATTTATTGTTCATGCAATCGTGGACCTTACCTCCTGAAATGAATACCTACATTGAATATTAGTTAACAAAGAATTACACAACATGTATACATTGTGTAAAGTTGGTAAGGTACTAAGGGCTATTGATGAACAACGTCAGTCAAAATGTGTATATATGTGCGTAAGGTAGCTATCTTTTGATTTGGTTTACTGATTGATTAGGTGGTTTATTCTCGTTATCGTTTTTTGGAAGTATTTTGAGAGGAATGTATGTAGATTAAGAATCTGATAAGGATAAAAAAATTATTTAACTACATATGTACATACATATATGTAAATATGCAAAATTCTCTAAAAGTTTACAATTCCCCAGCCTTGATAATTAAATTCAAAGTCAACCAATTAAGAATCTATTTTTAAAACAACGACTAGAACATAAGCTCGATTATACATATGTATCAATCCGCATTAAATCAGATGATACGCACATTTCATCAAATTTGAAATGTATGAATGTGTGTACAATATGTACACACGTATGTTTGTGTGTCCAGGAACAAATGTAAAAATTCTGAACGTCATTTACCAAATTCTTGCGGGAGTAAATCGGTAAATCAAAGGTAAGAATTTAGGAGTTGTATTCCTTTCAAAATATAATCATTTCATTGCATCCAAAGCAACAGTCTGTCTGTTATCAAAGCACATAAGGGCAATGTTAACGTAATATTCAGCGCAGTTAAATAAAAACAACAAATGGACAACACAACTATATACTGTCGATCTCTTTAACTCCGACGCTGTTTGTTGTTGAACTGATATCAGAAACTGACAAACACCAAACCTGAAGACATGAGCCATAATTACAGTTTGCCTATACAACTTAGTTTAAAATCCGTCAAAAAAAAAAAAAAATTGGAGTACAGCAGATAATTGTCACGTACGATAAAAAGACCAGAAAAATCCCCTGTCGAATATTTAATATGAGGAATGGAACATAACATGTAATAGTAAAATTTTGATTATGATATAGTGAATACAAAGCTAATGGACATCAGGGGAATATGCAACAACCTTTCAAAAGGAGTGTTTTCAAACTCGAGACGAAAATGAGCACCGAAATCGCGGATGTCAGGAAGGATGGATGTACGGAGAAGTAGCTACGTGTCTGGGATCGGTTAGTTTTGATGCTTACAGTTTTTCGAACCTTTCTGATTAGGTGTTGTTATTACTACACTACAACTTGGTTTCGTCCTCCTTAAATCTTACTATTCAGTCGTTTTCCTTTTTTTGAAGAACAACTTTAATAGATGATATTCAGTTTTTCTTAGTCATGGAATTTCTCGTATGTGACGCGTACACGTTCAACTTTTTAAGTTGAGAGTACTAGAAATAGAATTGGTAGATATTAAAGCCAAATGCAATGCAGTTTTCTCTGATGAATTAGGACACCACACAACGAGTAAAGGAACCCAACAACAGCTAAGTTGTATACCACTACAACATAACACAAATAAAGAGGTATTGAAAAGCGGTTATAACATTATTGTTAATAATTGGCCGAGTTAGAAACTTTGTGTATAATCACATGATTATGGACTTTCACCAAACAGTTGTTGGGTTGGAGAAACAAACTTTGTGGGACGAAAGACTAACTCCTTCAAAACAAAAATTCTCAGCGAATCCATTTACGTTAAAAGTGTTCATTGCTGATAAACAGCGGTAGGTACGAAATGGAAAACAGTGTTTGGTAAACTTTCGAAGATCCGGAAAGCTGGCCCAAATAGCCTTAACACCAAGTTTTTATTGTTATTAAGTAACGCCCATGGACACCAAACAGCTGAGCTGAGAAATGTTTTTCGCAACTGAACAATAGTATGTATTAGAGGACGGGCCAAGAAGGTACACATGATTTACATATAAACGTATCAATAGAACAATGTAGTTGGTATTGGATCGGTCACTTGCTACGAATGTGTACTGTCCAGACTCCAATGGAACGTTGAATTAGTACATGAAAGAAGAAAGGATCGCCGAAACAAAACGTAGCGACGCTACATAAGTCAAGAAGACCCAAGGAGAGATTTCGTTTGTACGCCAAAATTGAACCCACTTGCGACTGTTGATGAAAAGCGATAGTCGATCGACTTGTATTCGTTACATATTTTTGAGGCTAAGACCGTTTCATTCAGAGAAATTAATTCATTGTTCACGATTACATAAATATTTGGCGATCAGGTTACCCACTACCAAACAAAATCAATCCACCCCATCGACAACCGCAATAAGGGACCTTAATTTTTCTAGATAAGACACAACATAAATATTTTATTTTGCCATATGTACGAGTATATGATAAAATAAATTTATTTTGAGCAAATAATCTGAATCCTAGTGATAGTTATCTGGGCTTAACTTCAACTCGGATTTATTACATTCCCTTATAATAGACTTATGCTCTAGTGTTGTGTTATGAACAGACCTCATTTTACGCTTTTTTTACAACATTTAATTTGTTTCTGCATTGGAGAAATGTTGAGGCCCCTCGAATATCTATTCGTTTGTAGCATTGTTAAGCTATAATTGGATTGTGTGACAAAATAGCAAACGTTTGTCGCTAATCCCTATTAAAGAAAAACATTTGGCAAACCTAATGCATATTCGACTGTGTGCCATAACGGATGCCAATTTTCTGTGACAAATCGTGAGACAGCCAATTTGTAAACGTTTTACACTGTATGCTAATGTACTCCAAATTTAAGGTCTGTTCCTTTCCGTTTTGCACTTCAATTCGTAAAAAAAACTTCTTAAGAGGGGAATTCTCACAGAATGTTGAATATGTCAAGAAGTTTAGGAAACGTTCGAATTAAAAAACTTAAGTACAACTGAAAATAAAGACGATGAGTCTTTAGGAATTACCGGAAACATATGCATATACATATCTACATATCTACATGTGCATGTATGGATGTATATTTTCAGATTTTTAAACACAAGCATTTTTATTTGATAAATCCCATAAATTTCTCGGGCTGAGGCATGCACGAAGAAATACGAAACTTTATATGTGCATATGTACATATGTATGTAAAAGTTTTTTTTGGAAAATCACAGTGTTAGACAGGTACGGGAACAGACCTTACGTGGCCTGTATAGGGTTGTGACTTCTTTGGTTTTTAAACTTGTTTGAACTGGTTTCGGACAGTGATTTGACGTTCCCAAAGGTTCTTCGACTCATGTATTTGGAGCAAATGTCTGTGCAGTACACTCCGACAGGAATGTGAAAAGGAGATATCGATCAGGCAACTAGAAATTTACTGCCTTAGCGTCAGGTATCAACCGGCTTCAAAAATGTGTAGCCGACAACAAACTCCTAGAAATGCAAGAGGAAAATAGGCAAATAAGTACATACATATATCGATATGTACTTAATTCTTATGGCGTACGCCAAAAGCGACAAACCAAATGATTTCCCAACAACTGAGCGGAAACCTTAACGTTTTTCTTGTTTTAATAAACATCTGCAGCATACAGGAATTAAAATGGAAGGGTACAGAAGCCCACGACGTTGGCGAGGAGTACAAATGGAATCGGATGTAAAAGAAAAAGGGATACACGCCGAGGCATCGAAACCAAATTTTCCTTAATGACAAAGACATGACCAGGTTGAGTGGATTGTGGACATTGCGAAAAATTACAACTAGTGTCCGTCCGAGTATTCGGTTTCGGCCAATAATTACACCTTCGACAAAACATTCGGCTAAGCAAAAATCAGACCGAATGACCGAATTTATTTAGCTGCACAGTTGAGCGGAGTAAAAATAGCTCCGTGTTTTATTCACCAAATCACCAAATCTGAAGTCTGAATTCTGTGAACCAAAATTAAATTTAGGGAAAACCTATCAAAAATACTTATCAATCACAGGGATTGCATTTAGCTTAAAATAATAGTATTCACGCTCGCCTTTTTAGCATTACGCAATGCATTTGGATTCGACAGAATAATTGCATTTGATTTCTTAAAATTATCACACGCTCTACATTTCTGACCTGTAAAATCATTCTTAAAGCTAACAAAATCGTGGTGGCCTGAACACATGTATTTGTTATTTGTAATATTCAAGTGATCCGACGAAAAACCATTAGTTTAAGATAAATGTCTCAAACTACAAAACTGAGGAGGGAACTTCCATAAATCAGATCTGAATAACCAATATCGAAGAAAAACTGCTCAAAAATTTTCTAAATAGAATTTATAATGTATCCGACACAATTGTAAATGATCACAATACCCATAGGAGCACCTTACGAAACAAAGAAACCTGGTGGTAGACGAATGAAATATGATAAATACGAGAAGTCTAGAGAGAAAATAGAACGGACTTTAAAATATGTACCTATATTTATGTAATGGAAAAGCAGCGCGAGATCAAGGGCAACAATTTCTCTTTCGCCCAAAAGTCACAGGCTGCGCAGTGGTTTGGGCGAAACAGGTATGGCGACTTTATTCGACAGTCTATCCACTTCTTGTCATACTCGGGGTTTTGGAACTTTGCATTCAGCGCCGCCGACGATTTCTATTTTTTCTGCCTGCCATTGTACTTTTACCATACTTGTAGGGTGTTTTTTTTTTTGTTTTGTTCCGCATGTCTTGGCTTAAACCTATAATCCTATTACTTTCTAATGGAATCAAACTTTGTGTACGAACCCAACCCCCTATATTTATGTCATTTCCTTGTGTTTTTTTATAATTATGCTTGTGAAGCCTATGAGTTCTAAGAAGGTTCGAAAAAGGAATCAGAAGAGAAAAAGAAGTTTCCTTTGACCAAATGGAAAATAATATTACATTTAAAGTTGTATGGGTGCTCTGAGGATCTTTTCCATTGCAAACGATACAGGACTTACTCTCAATAGGTATGTTTGGTTCTCATTTGTCTGTAAATTCAGTCACAGGATTCCAGAACGACTATGGAAGGAATGTACGTAACAAAATCTTTATGCTACATCACAACTTCATAAATAAATGTGTAGGCTTCCACCTGGGTTTTAAGAACATACCTAATACAGCAGACACCGGACGAGTCCGATCCGTAGCAGGTAACTGAAATTTAGGACAGTCCTCGTGTGAGGTTAGTGCAATTCTTTGTGTGGTACCTAGTCATTGCGGTTTATCGGAAACTTTGACTGAGAAATTAGTAAGACTATGGCTGAGTTCATAAAAGCAAACAAGTTGGCAGTAAATATGCCGCAACAGTTTTGGTAAACTTTTATGAACGCGAAGCTTACTGCATTGTTGCAGCAACCATGTAGTGGTGAGATCGTCGTTCATAAATTCATGCAACGCACTTGACAGAAAAGTGACAAATGCTTATATGTAATAAATAAATTAACAAACTTCCTTGTTATTTCGGATTTATCGTAGGGAAAACTAGGAGAAATTCTAATCATCTCTACTAAAACTTTAACCCAGAGCACTACTTGGGATTTGTTTACCCTTCGTAAATTCTTTTTCCATCTCTAATCAGACAGAAATTAACAGCTTCTTTTGGTCTTGCGTCTAATTTACTTGCTCCGGATCTACCCTACAAGACATAAATTAATTAATTTAATTTTGCAACTAATAGGAATATATCATATTCATTTTCCTTACTTCCATTGTGACTGAGTTCCTTTAACAAAAAACCGGTAACTTTCTGCAACAAAATGATATCTGTTGCCAACTTGCAAAACATTGACTATATACTGACTGTCAATTGACTTTTATGAACGCAAGTGGTGGCAAACTTTTGCGTAGATAATACAGTTTTTATGCAATTATGAACGCAGTGTTTGCAAAGTGGCCGGTTTTTTGCATAAATGAAGTCAGGCTATATGCACAAGATACTAATAGCCGGAATATGCATAATATGTGGCAATGGATGTATGTATGTAGATATTGCCTGTTAAGATGTAGATAACGGATAAATTTGGAATCGCTCATGTCGTTTAATGCGTGCAAAGCAGGAGGTCGTCAAAATAAAATCAGTTCTAAAACGTATTGTGTTAGGTCTAGACATATGTATGTATTTTGTTGGAAAAAGAATAGAAAATCGGGAAAAATTATTTACTTATTTTAGTGCATTAATAATTTACATCGCGTATAAAGCTGAACGTAGGTACATACTTAAAAAAATATATTTTTTTTTGTTTTGTAAATCTCACGTACATACGTTTACGAATTGATACAGGTCACTACCGAACGGAGTCTGCATTAGGTTCATTCCTTTACCAGAAAATTTGTACAAATTCGTACAATTGTCACGAATCCTAGTCTAACTCCGTTCCCTAACACAAAAAAAAAACTTAAAAACGCACACGAGAGTAAAACCTTTTTTCTTAGTGACAAAAGGTATGAATTCTTACGTACAAATAAAAGTGTACGATCTGTCAAAAGCACTATACAATCAACTAACACTTTAGTTCAGATATTTCTTTCTTCCTAGGGACTAAGTTTTTTCAGGATTTCGTATATGACATTTCAGTTGTTCTCTTGTTCGATGCGTTCCCTAACTTGCATGAACTTTTCATCATTCTCTTAGAGAATTATTCTCCACTTTTAGAAATTTGTGATTTTACATGCGATTCTTAGTGCAGAAAGTAAAGGAACATATCTACCTATTGTAAACTATGGCTTATGTAAAAGCTGCAGGGATAACGAGGAGAAAGTTATTATAGAGTGCTTTCGCAAATGAAGCAGTGACTGCATTGTGCAAACATTCATAAATGCAAACCCAAAATGAAGACAACGTATTACGTTGCAAAATGCATTGTGAACGTATACACTGCGAAAACAAAAGCAACAGCACATCGTGAACTAGCACGATGCAAATGACAATTGTTATTGTTTTTGTTTTAACTTTAAAATAGGCGCGTTTTTTTGCAAATCCCATATGGGCTTGGACGGAAAAAAACGACATCGGGACTTAGCAACGTGATCATAGAAACTTGGCAGTACTGTGTATGGACTGACACCCCAACTCTTCAGCTGTAAGATAAACAAACAAAATAAAAGTGATCAACACAAGCCACAACAAAAATAAAGCAGTAGCCCACAATATTCTGAGTAATAACTGAACGAAATAAAAGGAAAAACTAGTAAAACCAATTGGATATCTACGATACAAAAAATTGTTGGATGATGTCATCGTACGTCAGTTTTGACGTTTTCTTACAAATTATCGATAACACAAGGAAAATAGAAGTCTGGTATCACTGTTTCTACCGGAACTAAGAGTTTAGCCGCGAAATTTATCTGGGCTTAGCTAAGCCCATATGGGATTCGTTGTTGTATTTAACATGCAAATTTCCCAACAATCCCGTATGGGCTTGCAAAAAAACGCACCTAATGTTTTTCATGAATATTCGGTTGAGACGGGTACCATAATTGTTTAATTATATAAGTTGCAATTAATTTGTTACTCTTTTGGAGATTTGATAAAAAGAAATTGCATTGTATTAACATTCTAAAATGTCATGATTCACAGTGTGCAACGCAGTGTAAAAGCATCGTATGTTTACATCACAGATGCAAGCAACAGTTGCACTTGCGCATTTCCTTTGAATTTTGGAAAACGGTCAGTTATCTTCCTTTGCGCATGTATGTACTTATATTTCTTATATAAGGGCTATTCCATGACAATATGTACATACATACATCCATATGTACATATATCTTCAGCGATCTAACCAAACCTCCGCGTGCCAGAATGAATGACACTATGAAGAAGAATAGTTTTACACTGATACATAGTGATATCATAATGGGCCTATCTAACACAAAAATGGATGGCCACGGTGTTACCACTTTACCACTACATGCATTCGGTTATTGAGTGAAAGGTCATTGGTTCAAGGCCCAGTCATTACCATTTAGTATTTGTAGATATAAATTAAAATGACGGCCCGTAACTCCACCTAGATTAGCCAAGTACTAATCGAATCGAATGCAAAACTCTCAACAACTCTTCCGTTCAGTGCGGACACCGACCATGGAGTAAATTCCAAAATCTAAGACACCTGAGTTTCAAGCCAATACACAAAAATCTATCATATCGCTCCTTATTTCTACGACTTAAGATGTGTATTGTTTATTGTTGGGTGTATGTAAGTCAATATCTACGCACGCACTATAAGGGTATGCATATTATTTCTAAGACTTAAGATGTCTAGTGTTTACTGTTAAGTGTACGTCATTATCTACACACGCACTATAAGGGTATGCATAACTCCTGGAGCGCACGTGCATACATACATATGTATATTATAGAAAAAGGAATAATGTTTTCTCCGTTCCAGTAACTGCTACAATAGTTATTATAAAAGATGCTTAATTCGCTTCGCATAATTACAAAAAACTGTCACAGCAGGAAAGGCTTCTAAAAATAGCAGGCAGACAGTGTTTTATTTCCAGCGATTGAAATTTTAAAAATGGAGATCAACCACAGAGCTGCCGTCATAACCTTGGATCACCGAAGAACATTTCGTACACTTTTATCAGGACTTTCATTGCACTTGATGTTAACGCGAAAGTGAAAAGCGGTTCCTAAAGGTGATTGTTTTCAAATTGGACGATCAGATAAATTGCAGATGATTTCTCCATTTCCTATCTTGTCGGAGACATTCTCCGAAAGAGGGTGGCACAACGGCAGTCTGCGATGCATTGCATTTTTTGATTGTTGTGATTTTTTTTTCCGAGATTCTACAACAGATATTTTCTATATGAAAATGAACACCTTGAAGGTGTCAACGTTGGAATCGGGTTGAAAAAAAAATGCTTTAACCTAAAGTCAACATTATGAAAACGGAGGAAACAAGAAACAAACAAACTACCATACATCTGGCATAAAATGTGTGGGACAAATTCAATCCAAACACTCACTATGATGCATATCATATGAGAAAACTATATTACACTATATGGCAAAACTACAAATTCGAACTGGTAACAAATAACGATCACAGTTGCGTTTGGATCAAACAGTTTGGGTGCGTACATATGTATGTATTTCATACCTAAGGTAGGTTTCCCTTGTTTTCCAAACGACCAGACCACCTATCATCATTAATTCATTTACAAAGGAATCAAGGCGATCAACGGATTAATTATGTTCGTTTGATATTGTCTCCATATTTGACCAAAATCTTCGTTTTAAAGGTAAAGTTTAGAAGTGGATGTGTAGTCAATCAAAATAAATCAGCTGTTACCTAATGTTGGGCAGATATTTCTTACCTAACTTGAAAGGGAAAGTAGTTAGGGAATTTTGAGAGGACACGTGAGTCCTTCCATCAATCAGAAAAAAGTTGACTAGTCTGTCTGTGTTTTTGCACCAAAATTCGTAGATTGTGAAATTTGAAGGAGTGGGGATAAAATTCTCAGAAGATAAAATTACGAAAAAGTAACCGAACGCGGAATCAACGAAATTAGCCCACTTTTTAAACGTTAAATGTCAAACGCAGTAGCGTAGCTAGATAGGAAAGAGCCCCAGAGCATCCTTCCAGACTTAAATCCTCTTGATGTCCTTTCAATGTTAAATAATTTGTTGAAAAAGTAATTATAATATCAAGCAAACTCCGAAGAGCCATTCACTTAAAAATTTATCCAAGTTAGGCAACTTTTATTTGAATTCTGCTCTTTGCTGCACTCTTTGTCTCAAGGTGGCTCCGCCACTGGTCAAACGTACATACATATACAAATACACATGACAACAAAGAATTACGTACATCGATTTGACAGATTTAGGAGATTTCATAAATCAACGCAAAGTTATTTCTTTCACTAAAATTCGTAACATGGGAAAATTTCTTACTCTCTCGTGAGCGGTCTCTTTAATGAAAAACTACAAAACTTTTGCGTACTCGAACAGGATTTTGTGAATTTTCGTAAAAATTCGTGAAAATTCGACGTAAAGCTGGGTTCGTAAGTGGAAACCGAACGCACTCAATGTTTAGATAGAAATTGTCAAAAACGCCATACTTATGGATTTTGTCATATAATTTAATCGTAGCTTTACACAAAGCAATGCTCTTGCACCTACTCCGGGAAACGTTGGACGTCATGCAGCACAATTCAAACAGACTGAAACCATACGATATTGAGTTTGTCTCAGCGGCCGTTTCACCAAATTCTCAGGAGGTCCAACAACTTTTGCCAGAAGGCTTCCACTCTCGATTGGATTACTGTCAAAGAATTGTAAGCTTACGGAACGAAATCGAAAATTTACTACTAAAACCATATAAAATGAAGCAAATTTAAGATAAGTGGGTAGTATTGTCCACATTTTTTAACTGACTGCAGGCATAACAGCATAGTAACGAGAACAGCTTCGTGAAAGAAATCATTTTAACTGAGTTGGGGTAGTAAATATTATTGCATGGGCTGTCATAACATTCGCACCATTCAAAGCGCCAGATCCTGACGGTGTTCTGCCAGCTATGCTTGAAAAAGCCCTTAGCGCTTATGCTTAGGGAAATTTGCAATCATTGTTTATCATCAATACCAGTAGCGTGGCGGGAAGTGAGTGAGGGCCATCTTCATAACTAAAGCACGTAAATCAAATCACACCATCCATATTAGAAGTAAGTGTTGCAATGGCAGCTTATGCAAAGCTCAGCATGCACAACTTAAGGAAATCAGTGGAAACAGTACCACATGCGGTGGTGGGAATAATTGAAACGAATTTTCGGACAATAGGCAGTCAATGCGCATTTTGGTTGAATTTAGGAAAGCTGTCGCCGGTGCTTTGCGCACTACGGTCACGGCTGCATTCGACATGTTTCTGTATCTTTTACCACCGGATCTACAAATAAGATTACACTATACGAATAATGTACTCTGAAAGGGAGGGCTGGCAAACGAAAGCAGTCTCTCTACAAATTGAGATTGTAATATATAGTGCCTTGCAAAAGTATAACCGCACCCTGTAAAATCCGTTTTGCAGGAAACTGATACAGATCCCTTATTATTTTTTTATTTTATGGCATCAAAAAACAAGTAAGTAGAGTAAAAAAAAAGTGGAAGTTGTATGGGGTGCTTTCTGCGTTCGGGGTAAGATCCCCGTTATATTTACCTCCACAAAATGGATAGTGCAGCCCAAGACCA
Organism: Xylota sylvarum; assembly: GCA_905220385.1. Classification (NCBI taxonomy): domain Eukaryota; kingdom Metazoa; phylum Arthropoda; class Insecta; order Diptera; family Syrphidae; genus Xylota; species Xylota sylvarum. The sequence continues at coordinate 43,613,557 of LR999959.1, forward strand.
GCTACTCGAAGAGACCTTGGTACCATATTTAAGACGATATCGTCGATTTCCTTATGTCTTTCAACAAGATAACGCAGCGATTTACGTCAGTCGTCAAAGGTTGAAATGGGTTCAAGCCCAAAACATTAGATTGATGGAGTGCCCGGCACGTTCTCTGGATTGCAACCTGAAAGAAAATCTTTGACGAATAATTACATGTCGATTTTATACCCAAAATTGGTAATTCCCAAATTTTCCTGAGCTCCAAAAATCAAATATGGGTGCATGACACTCTTTAGGGGATTCCCTACTAAGAAAACTAGTTGGGAGTGTGCTCAATGGAATTTTTAGTATTATTCAAAAATGGGTAATAAAACCTCATACCAATTTTTGTAAAAACAATTACCCAAAGCAACAAAAAATTGAGAAAATTGTAATGCGGTTATACTTATGCAAGCTAACCAAAACAGTTTTTTATTGCTAAAAATCCCAAAAGCAAATATCGGGGATTTTTTTTTACTCTACTTAATTGTTTTTTGATGCCATAAAATAAAAAAATAATAAGGGGTTTGTATCTGTTTAGAGTTTCCTGCAAAATGGATTTTACAGGGTGCGGTTATACTTTTGCAAGGTACTGTATACAGATGGTTCAAAACCAGAGATATAAACCTACTGGTGGCTATGAGACTTCCGGACACATGTAGTGTGTATCAAATAAATGTTCCAGCTGTGCTCAAAGGTGCAGAATTACTAGAGATGGGATCAATACTGCGATGGGATCAGGCTGCGATAAAGGCGCTAGAACCCTACATCACAAAATCTGAACTAGTCAGAAATTGCCGCACAATGCTCAATCCATTATGTATGCAAAATCGTGTCAGATTACATATGATGGATACTTGGACACTACGATATAGATGGCAACGAAAGGGTCAATTTACTGGCCAAGAAAGGATCAGAGCTCCCACAAAGCAATGCAATTAGAAGCACAAAACCACCAATCTGCATGGCCAATAGGATTATGCTTGATAGAATCATCAATATGGTTGACCTAAGAAGGTCCAACTTAGGAGGGCATAGGGTGTCTAAAGGCCTGTACCCAGTGTTAGATCTTAAAAAATCTTGGGGAATATTAAAATTAAATAGATCACTAAGACTAGCGATAGGGATTCTCATTGCATTGCTAAGGAAGAATACTATGAAATCAGGATTATCAAATACGGATATACATATGTACATATGTAGACTTCTTTGATAACCTAAAAGAAGTTGGGGTCCTCGATCCAAATAGGTGGGATAGCAAAATTTGGTAGTGATGTCGAATGCATGGAAGAAATGGTTTTAGTTTATCACCGTTAAGGTTCTCTAGGGATCACGATGGGTCCATTATGATGACTGGTTTCTCATGATAAACTCAACCCTGCACTACCTACCTACTAAGTTGGGGTCTAGCGAACATGCTCGGAGAGTCAAAAATGAAATAAATGAGGGCGAGCCCCGGACTCACCGCGATAGTCAACACGTACTACCTTCAAGTGGGTCACCTATAGATTGTATTGGAATAATGTGTAAAACATGTTTTAGCTAATTTGGACATAATCTGGATTTTTGTTTATTATGTGGAAAAGTACAACACAAATGTCGGAAGTTTTATAAAGTACTGGATAAGGATTGGTTCAAGTTATTATATAATAAATTCGGCACCGGCTTTGCATGACGTCGGCTTAGTGATTATACAGCTCACCCATTGTCTGGATTTGTATAACCCGTCGAAATGCTCTTACAATTCATGATGCTTAAACTTTTCATTGAACTCTGCTACATTGTTAAAAGACTTGTTATCTGGATTATGACCACCGTACGTCTGTAATAAAGATGTGTATTGCGTTGTAGTTTTCAGGTATGGCAGCAAAGCAAATTCTGGAAACCATCAACCAAAACTTAAAACCGTTTTATCGTAGACTGCTACTATATGCTGGAGAAAAAGAATCTGCACTTAAGATTTGCAACAAAATTATTTTATGTTGAAGTTGCTTCTTTGACGCTCTGTAACAAGCCATCATAATGGTAAGCGTATTCCTTATAATAGTTCTCGGATTTTGTGTATCCCTGCAAAGGTGAATGCTTACTTTACTTCTACAGCGATAAACTATGTACTTCATAGTACCTGTTTTTGTATAGAAAATTTTAATGCGTAAAAATTTCTCCGTAATGAATATCGTTTGGAGAAATTTGGAGAACAAAATCATAACTGCGAGAAGAATGCAATAAATCACAGGTAGCCGTGGGTGATGCCATCAGGTATCTGTTTGGAATGGAGTTTTCTCTGATTTGATCATTGTATCCGACATTCTTGTCGAAGATATTCTCCGAATTTTTTTCTGATACACAGTTATGACTTTTTTCCGAGATTTTCAGTTCGATTTTTTGCGGTGTAAAAACATTTATACACTTTGGAAATTTCTGTTCAGTAACGGATATCATAATCTCTGCAACTGGAAACTGTTTCAGAATGAGGACCATAAAAGGGCTGCATATCATTTCTTTTTGGAGAATGTCTCCGATAAGTGTGTTGGAACCATGTCTCCAATAAGGTTTAACCTAATGAAATGAATTAAAGAGAACTGGTCTCGGCCAGATCATAAATGTAGAATTGGATCGGCTATTTTAAACAATCACAAATTAGATCCTTTATCACGCATCTGACAAGCATCCGAGAGCAAACTACTTCGACTACCTTGGAACGGAGTTTTCTTCGCAATGTGAGATGTGTCTCATACTCATTCGAAATCGATAAATAAAGTAAGGAAATATTTAGTTATGAAGGGCTAATATTTAACCAATATTTAGTTATAAAGAGTGACAGTTGTATGTATCTTACATAATACATCCGTAAATGTAGAAGGATTTATTTGACTATGAAAACAGAAAGAAAGTTTATTTTTTATACTGCTAACGGTAATGTTCCCGATTTTAGCTGACACGTTTAACGCACTTTTCCCGATTTTATCGACCTGCTACCATATAATATTAGGTCAGTGTTAAAAGAGAAACATACCTGCGACACTTTACGGCCTTCAAAACTTGAAAATCCTCTGACATCTATTATTTTACGAAATGTAACAGTTTTTTTTCTAGGAAGTATCACCCTGTGACATTAGTTCATTACATATTTATGTACTTTTACGGTACGTAGTGTACTAATAAATATATGAAGATGTGTGTACATATTCTAAACAACAAAACTATGGTTTCACCTTAAAAAGGATTGATAAATCTAAAAAAAATAAAATTAATAAAATAAAGACTCGAGCGCCGCGTTGGGCGTCATTATTGAAATTAGAACATGTCTACGTATCGAGCATCAAAACGACTCTTGTAATTTAGTGAACGAGTAATTTAAATGAAGTAATAAGGTATGAATCCGATATCTTTTTGCTGCAACATTTCTGGAGTCGGCAGAATGACGCTGCTATTTTTTGGTACTGGCATCGGCGTGTCTAGATTGAGATAATAACAGTTATCTATCTAAAAGCCATTTGACACTGTTTTCTTAGGCCAAACTACACAAAATTTACGTTAAAATGAATACAGCTGTGTTTTAGCAGAGACCCGCAATATGTATGTACATATGTATGTATATGCAGGTATACTGCTAAGGTAGCAGCGCCAAATTAGCACGGTATAAGTACGGCCATACAAGTGTGAATTTATGTGGCAACATATAAGTATCCATATATCGCTATATACTTACATATGTTCATATGTATATGTCGAAAATTTTGACGCCATATAGACCTGGCTTGTTTATTACCCGATCCTAAGGGTATACAAAATTTGATACATAGTCTCAAACAGAAATAATCGAGATAGACCCTACAAAGTAATCGTGATCAGTGTCAATAGCGAAGACGATTTAGTCAGGTCCGTCCGTCCGTCCGTCTGGTCGTATATCACGCCCTTAAGCGGCTTAAATTTTGAACTTAGTGCGTTGGACAACACCTTACTTATTGAGACCAAACATATATGTAGATTACGGCATACATATGTGGCCTCGTCCACTTATAGGCTAAGTACGTTTTGATTAAAAATGGGATTTTGTTCAAATTTTGCATGTAACATCGTCAAACGTTCGAAATGATTGTAGTAATTAGAAAAAAAAAATACAGTATGCCACGCCCGCTTTAGTAGGACTAATACAAGGGAAGAAGGATAGGGTAACGTATTACATAGACTACATGGCTAGATTTATAGCGCCGTCTAATGAGTTATACGAAAAAGTCGAGGATTGCCTAAACTAAATCCTGTACAGAAGTATGAACCAGTATTATATAATCATAGGAAGCGTGATCTTATCAATAATCGAAATGAATTATTTTTAAAATAAATAAATAATAGTATAAGCGAATATTTTTCCCTGTATTAAACAGTACCGATGAAGACGCTCGTCAAGCAATGATGCAGGATCGTGGAAAAATCAATGAGGTTCAAATTAGATTGTTGTTATCCTCGCGAGCGGAAATGCAAAAAGTGATTGAAACAGCGCGACAACAGTCCCTAGCAATGCAATTGCAAATGTCTGCGCCTGCAGGTGGATTAGCACAAAAAACACAACCATCCTTACCAATTCCACAACCGCCGGTTATAACATCAAATTCGCTGCATAGCATCCTTTCCAGTCAGACTTTGCAAACGAACCCAGCGAGTATTGCATTTGACTCTAGTCGTTCGTATACATCCGTTTCACAACAACAAAAGAGTAATTATAGTACAGCTGCTGAATCCTCTAGATCAAGTCGTGAAACATCGCGCGATCGCCGTCGCTCAGGCTCCAGAGAACGAAGGCGTTCTCGTTCAAACGATCGTAATGGAAGTGGTCGTCGACGGCGAGAACGTAGCCGTAGTCGCAGCCGGGACCGTAAGTTCCGAAGGTCGTCGAGACGGTCACGAAGTCGTGATCGTAGCCATGAACGCAGTCGCGATCGTAGTCGCGATCGAAGCCGTGATAGAATAAACAGGGATAGAGATCGCACTGGCGCAAGGGGATCACGGAAAAATAGCAAAGACATCGATAATACCTTTTACACTGTCGGTGATAGGCGAAATGCGACCGAAAAACCAAATGAAAAAGAAACTTCCAAAACCAACCCTGCAGTAAGCGTATGGGAAGTTCTTCCTAAAAATGCGTACACAACAGGGACTTTTGCCGCCAACTATGCTGTTCAAGCTTTCCAAAGTGCTGCATCCGCCGGAGTTATCACCCCCAGTTTGAATTCGCCGCTGCCGAATTCGACATCAAATACGGTAAAATCGGGCTTCAACTCTCCAACTGGAAACGATACGTCATCAACAGCTACGAAATCAGTTCAAGATGTATCCAGTTTATCATTTTTCAACGCGAAACATCTTGAAAATAAACCTACATTTGCCTTTCAAAATCCGTACACACAGGCACTACAGTCGAGCGTGGCTACAGATTCGCGTGATTCATCACAATCTTCATTGAAGGACCAGCAATTGGATGAGGCGCCAAAGAATTCATTCAATGCGTATAATACCAATAGATTTCAACAATCTAACCAGTCGAGCGATGGAGACAATAAAAGTGTTGAACTAGATATAGAAAGCGCGAGATGGCCTGTCTCTGGAAGATTGGCTGACTCTTTCGGAAACCAAACAGATGCTTTTGGAAGAAATCTTCCGAAAATGGACAACTCTACAAACAGATACGAGTCTACAAACTCGCCTAGATTTGAATTTTCACATAAAAATGAGCCCACAACTAGAAAGGAGTCAGATGAAGAGAAGAGTTGCGTAAAAATAACCAACATGTGCCCCAGCACGAGCTATAGTGACATCAGAAGGTTCTTCTCCGGACTATACATTCCCAACAACGGAATCAAGATGATAAATGATCAACATGGTCTGCGTGTGGGAACGGCGTACATTCGATTCGTGCGTGCCCTAAATGTTCCAAAAGCCTTAGTTCGTGACGGAACCCAATTCAAAGCGAAGAAAATTTCGCTTGAACCTGTCAGCGATGCGGAATTTGACTCAATGGTGGATTCGTTTAAACCCTCACGAAATCAACGGTTTTCACATAACGATAACAAACCAAATTATGAGTCTTCTCGAAACTTGGACAACAAAAGGGATGAAGATCCCTACAGAGATCTGAAATCCGTTGATAAGGTTTCAGAGAAATCATTTTCGATATTATTTGTGAAAGACATACCTCCGTACTCCACTCAGCAGGACGTGATGAAGATGTTTTCGTCTTATACCATATTTGATATTCTTCTAACTCACCGACCAGAGAATCGCAGAGAACTCATTGCTTACGTTAAATTCCATCGAACTGAAGATGCACAGGCTGCTTATGCGGAACAATCCAATCATAGAATTAATCAGAGACCAGTTCGAGTAAACATAGCTGCAGAAGAAGATTATGAGAGTGCAAAAGAAGAACTTCGCGCGACCACTGAAAAACAACTTAAGGAACAGCAAGAGCTAGAGGAGATCGAAAAACGAAAACAGGCAGAAGCGGAAGCGGAGGCTGAAGCGGAGGCTGAAGCGGCTGCAGCGGAAGCGGCTGCAGCTGCTGCTGCACAAGAAGAAGAGATCAGTCACCAAGAGCAGGATGAGGAAGACGAACCAAGTGAAGATGTAATGGAATGTGATCCTCCACAATATATAGTAGCGGATCAGAACAATGACTTCGACCAACGTGACGAAAGTATTGATGTTTTCAACAATGAGAGAAGAGACTTTTCAAAAGTTCCGCAGCAAGCGCCATCGAAAACTACAAATCCTTTCAGTGGTATACCAAGTCTATTGGACATTCCACCACCAGTTAGCCTAATCGAGCAAGAGAAAAATACTGATCCAAGGCTCAGGCACGGTCGACCATCTCGTTTCGATAACGCTGAAAACGATGCGCTAGTTAAGCAGCCAAAAACCAATTTTGTCATTGTGAAAAACTGCGAGTACAAGACTTCAATTCAGACAATTGGAGAATACTTTGTATCCCACGATCTAATGCCAACTCATGTGGAGTTGCTCCGAAATCATCGAAATCAGCCATGTGGTGAGTTTATAATTGAATTTCATAACAACCAAGACGCCGAACAGGCGATTCGCCATAACAACAATCGTGTGAATAGCCGTCCCATTCGGGTCGCTGCAATAATTCCTCAACAGATCGCCGACAGATTAAATAAGCCATTCATGAACTGTTTTCCTTCGGGTAGCAATCAACAACAATCCAATAATCTAATAAGCAATCATGGTATGAGGCAGAATTTCAACAACATGGGAGGCAACATGAACAACCGCAATAGCAATCCCAAGGATCGAAACGATTTCTCTCCTGATAATCAGTCTCGAAACCAAAATCAAACAAATCCGTACAGAGGAGCCAATAGCAACAATAATATGGGGCCACGCATGGGTGGAATATCGAATATATCCAGCAAGAGAAGTAGGACCCGTTTTGGTAACCCATTTAGTGACGTTAATGAGGATATGGAACTAGAGTCTCCACCCCTTAAGGTGGAAGAAGATAGTGGTGGAACAGGCGGTGATAGTGGTGATGGAGACGGTGGAATGCCAGAAAAATTCAAACGCCCTGGATGTGTTGTGGAGATGGAAAATGTACCGTATCGCGCCGATTTAAGGGACATCATTGATTTCTTTGATGGTTATAATGTGTGCGCGGAAGATATCATACGTCGTTACAATGATGACGGAACACCGACAGGAGATGCTCGTGTCGCATTTAGCTCAGCAGCGGAAGCCAAATCCGCATTTGAAGCAAAAAGACAAAAGTCCATATTTAATAGGACTATTTTTTTAAATGTGCTATAGGTAGGGACAATGGATTAAAAGAAAAAACCGTTTGACACAGTTTATTTTATTTCATCTTGTAAATAGAACTTAATTTCTGTAATATTGTTAATGTAATTAGATAAGTTATTTCTAAAAAAAACTGAATTTTAATGAATATACCCACGTATGTATGTACATATATATGTACGTGCAAATAATATGTAGTTGGGTTTTGGAGCACTTTTACGTAAACGTACGTAAACATGCGAAGAGTTGCACAATAATATGTGAATACTTAAACTAATGGTAAATAAATTCTGAAGGACATTATACAAATAAGAATATAAGTTGTTTTATTGCAAATTTACCAAACGATAATACATAACTTCTGCCGTCGGCAGCCACATGCTTGCTAACTGTAAAAGTCATGCGATAGCGGAGAAAAACTTTACAGATTTACACCATGAAGTCATGAATGAACAGGATGAATGCTGGAGTACGACAAGGATCAAAGCTGAGTCGTACATTTCAATAACTACACAATAGACCAGTCATCCAACCTAGTAGAAATCAGAACCATGCTGTAAACGAATGACTCCATCACTTACGCTGTATCCCGATCTCTAGATATAGCAACCCGGCCTCCAGCAACAGCTGTACCTGGTCGACGAAGTTTTGCAAGATTGTGCTCCAACTTACTGCTCACACTCCCAAACAACTCAGAAGCTCCAACATAGCCATCTACCAAATATCTTGTAATCCGCTGAAGAGACGGGTAGTCTGAGCAAAAAGACTAAACTCCTGATCTACAAGCAACTCATCAGACGTAAGGTTGTCCTATATGGTTCACCATTTCACACAATGAAAATGCTTTAGATATTTGAACGGATAGTCCTTCGAGCATGTACTGGTCTTTGGCGATAACCAGCTTCACTGAAGTAGTACTCCAACTCAACTTTTTACGAGAGCGCTATGATGTTACAAATCAACGAATACATGATGAAAATATCGACTAAAATCATGAGAAATCTCGCCGATCAACAGAATAAAGAGATTCAACTTTTTCTCAGATTGACCCCAGCCATCAACACCTTAGCACGAGAGCGTTAATTGACATCAGATTCGAACACATCTTAAACAACGAAATCTACGAAAAAGCATCCAACAGCCAATTCTGCGGTTAATCCCGGCACCTATTCCACCATTTTTATTCTTTTCTTTTCTCTTCTTTTTTTATGTTTCTTTTCTTTTTTCAGGTCAAAACACCACATTAACAAATAATTACATTATGTATTTTATAAAAAAATTAGATTAAGTAAGCCAAGAATTAATATTCTGTAAAAATATTTTATAATCTGTTGCATACGCACAATGGCAACTCCGAATTCTACATTTATATTTACAAAAGTCGACACTATTCTCTCGTTTGCCACCTATGTACAGTGTTGGCGCTGAGAGAAAAAAAAATCCGCTAGAAATCGCTAAAATATAAAGCTGAAAGTAGTTTCTAAAAAATACATATGTATGTATATACCTATTTATTTTTAAAAGTAAATGAAAAAAAAAACAAAATAATCAACAAATTCAAGTAAAGAATAAAATAAAACATTTTGGAAAAAAAAGAAAGCTTAAAGTTACAAATTAATTTCCAACTTAAAGTTGGATTCATCTATTTCTTGACTGGTTGTTACTTCCAAGTTTGAAGTAGAGGCCTCGGCTATAGTTGAATCAGTTTGAGATTTTCTTGGTTTTTCGATTCTAACTATGACGTCGTCTGGTTAAACATTGTTACAGCAGATCCTGTTCATCACTTTTAATTGATTCCTTATCGTTATTATTGACTTCAGCGTCAGCGTTAAAAGTTGATTTCGCAATTTGTTTTTAACGATGTTCATTGGGGAAGACATAGCACAGTGATTGCCAAATCAGCTAATTATTGAAAACGATTTATACCTGCAGCATTTTTGTATTTCACAACTTGGGTCCAAAACTTTGCAAACTGTCTCCTGTGGTGTCTCATTTAATCAAGTATATGTTGTGCCATTGCTGTAAAATCTTGTCTATCATCGTCAAATCCAAGTTCTTTGGCCATTTCAATGATAGAATTGCCTTTGCCCTGTTTCACAGTGTTCCCTTCACCAGCTTTACAGTGAAATTAATAGGTACATCAGTTTGTTAGAGAGTTTATCGCATCAGGGGCTAGTTGTCTTCTTTCAACTTGAGATTTGAAAAGATATCAAAAAAAAAATGATTTGGAATTAGGTGATCTTCAATTTTTACAGTTAACTAGTCTTTGGGAGGTTGTGGCATTATTCTGTTACAAATAAAATGAAGCAGCGGCATCAAGGAGTTTAACAATTTTACAGGATTAGAATTCGTTTTTTGGGCAGGGTTTTTAGTACCAGGTTTGGTAGTGAAAAGTCACTAGAATTCACCAAATTTTATTTTAGCGACAAAATTTTATTTAAAATCGTCGAGATTCCTTAAAATCCGCTAAATCTAGCGACAATATCGCTAGAACAGTAACAGTGCCCATGTATGTAGTGGAGAACAGAGTATATCTACTTACAGTGAGTAGGGACACTCTGTACACATATGCATTGCTACTATTACAAACCAAAACCCACAACAAAAACGTACAATAAGCGAAAGCAGGTCAAAAATATTGAATTTTAAAAAAGGGTTAGTTACGGATCTTTAAATTAAATGTTCCATTCCAAAACATCAAAATGAACATTTGTACTTTGCTATCACTTTATGAAGTATCATACTTAGCGATTCAAAATTTTCTATTCATCAATATCTGCCTGCTAAGTTTTGTTGTAGCTGGTAACACTAATTGAGTAGTCATATTGTGGTGAGGGTTGTTTACATTTTTTTCGCACGGCTTTTTAAAGGCGTGTTGACTTGAATTGTTATCAGCCGTGGCAAAGAGAATACGCAAAGAAATAAAGGGTGTTTCGTGCATAAAATAAGTGAAATTACAATTTTAAAACTTTTCAAAAGGGTAAACAAGTTTTTTAAATGTTTACCGTGCGATCGGGAGGAAAAGGTAAATTCTGGCGTAAAATACTTTACTTTAGCCTATACCTAATTTGGACATTTCGGTAGTGAAACTGCGTTTTACTGCTTTGCAATTCGCCAAAAACACAACTGTCTGTTGGAACTAGGTCAGCAACTTAATGTTTCCTCTTATAATATATATAGCATAAGTCATATGTAAAATTATATCATTTATTAAATGTATAATAAAAATGTATGGGAAAATAATTTTTGGGTTTTTTTTAACGGAACACCCTGTGCTACTTTCCGAAATAATTTTTCCAATCTTCTATCCCTCTTTCACTGCCGTCTATTTCTTGTGTCGGTGAACTTACTGATAACAATTTTTCAAAAACACGTGGAGAGTGTCCCTACTCACTGTAAGTAGATATACTCTGGTGGAGAATTTCATCGTAAAACACAGTGATAACAGTACGAAACGGGTCAGTCTGTGCTTTCTGTTCGCCGGTAACTTATCTATGTATAACCTATCTTAATTTCTACAGTTAATATAATAAATGGATTGGGTGAATGAATAATATAATTGAACTGTTTCCTTTTATTTGATCCCGAAATACATGACATAATCAATCATCCGATATTCGTTGGGCCCCTATTGTTGAGCCAACTTTATTGTGTTTTAGTTATAAGTCTAGTTGTAAGTAGAAGAGCTTCTTATTGATTCAGCTGCCGAGAAGTGCACATCGACCAAGAAAACAATAATAATAGCAATAAATTTAATAAACGAAACGAAAATATAAAAAACAGGAATGGAGGATTGCGTTTCACTTTGCTACAGCGTTGTTTTGTGAAATTAATCGATGTGGGCTTTCTATATCGTGTTTATGGTCGTTAACACGCCAAATTCGAAGTTTTGGTGGTATTTATGGAAGCTAAGAGTTTTATCAATGCCTGCAAGGCTTCAACGTGTGCAAGGCTTCCTTTGATAGTTGTAAGTTTTCCACAAAACTATAATATTAATCAGAACATTTACATGGAATTTTCACATAAACAATAATTGAAATGACTGACTTCTCATGCATCAGTTGGAATTATCCCAAAGTTTTCCTCCACTCGATGTTTTTCACTCGTCCTTTGTTATCTTCGCACCATATAACAACACTATCCACTGGTTCCCTGTGCGTTGTTACTTATTTTTATTTTAGCTTCATTTTCACTTTAATTATCTTAACAAATCAAAAACAACACCTTGTCAAATATAAACAAAATCTAAGAGTATTTTAAGTGACGTTTGATATTTGTTTTGAGCGTTTTTTCCTGCACTTTTGTCAGGTCAAATCAAACCTTTTTTAAGTATCGGAATACAATGTTCACCACTCGATGCATACTGCGGTTGATGAACATGGTTTTCCGTGTGTATGCTAAACTCTCAGCTTGGAATGCGGTATGCTGTTTTAGGATCTGCAGACCCCTCAAGAGAACACAATTTTGTTCAATTTCAATTTTGTTTGGTGATGGTGAGATAGTAAATTGTGTTACTTTGTGAATGTAAGTATTTTATTATTTAGTTTATATGTAATCTTTATATAATTTAAATACGATTAAAGGTGGTTCATATGAGACACGTAGTTTTGTTAATGTGTGGTATTAATCTCTGGCAAATTTAGCCAAAGAATAAAATGTCGAAGGATCCTCATTGCGCTCTGAATTTGAATGAAAAAAGGTGAGTATGGCAAAATCATTATGCAATGATATTGTGTTCAATTATTGTATGTACACACATATATGTATTTACTTCCTGAATTTCTGAAACAAGAATTCCTTGACATCTCAAAATGATATTTCAATTTCTGATGCTTGAAACTAATTCGCGAGGTTCATAGTTACATTAGATTCTGTTTCCTTACAGCGTATCTTTTGACATTTGATATTGGAATGGAAATGCAGAGTGTGACCTCATTTTCGTCGGTAGGGGCTTGTGCCCACCATGCTGATGTTTTGGAATATTGCCGTGATGGAGAAAACAGCCAGAAGATCACTTATTGGCTGGAAGTCACTTATCATTGAGTGTAGCCCATTTTCCACAACGAAAACGCATCCTATCATGTGCAGTTTTTGTAACAGCTGTAGTAAGTGTCGCAATTGGTCCGTTTTTATATACCTGATCCTATCCATCGTATCTCCTGAATCGTGGTAGGTATTATCTCCATTGTACCGCGTAAGGATAAATTCAAATTTTTGAGCAACTCTAAATCGGGGTGGTGACACAACCATTAAGACATATTTATTATAGACTTTATTATCACACGAGGTATATAATTGTGTTGAATGCATAGTTTTTATAAATTTCCTAGAGTTTATGTGAAAACTCTGTTTGCTTGAACAGATCGAAAATGCCAGTTTTGTTGCTGCGGAATAAATAAATTAAATCGAACTTTCAAAAGTAGATTTTTTAACTGCTCGGTGGAGAAGCCAATTAATTTAATCATGCGTGGGAAATTATACAACATCAGAGATATTATTTGATAGCGGAAGAAAGAGTTTTGGTGCAACGTTTGATCACTTTCCAAATACGGTTGGTGATTGACAGTCCAGTTCGTGATGTGATTAGAAGTCATTCAATTTAATTTGAATAAGAAATCAACTTGTTTTTAATCAAACTCTTTGAACCTCATCTCCACCTCCTTATGCCAGTCATTACATAACAAATCTGATCTTATTACACATTTCCAGTTCCTGCTTAGCGCATAATTGGTTAGTTGAGTGCTTCGCTAAAGAAAGTGAGCATGCACATTTATTTTGAAGCAACCAGATAATTGTGGAGTTTGTGGGGCTAATTATTATGATAACCGATGCTTAAGTTTATGACGTTACACTCTTCTTGCTGATCATAATCGTGTTAATGGACAATGATTCATATGTGTGTATGTTTGTATCGTAAGCAAGAAACAATTTTGAAAAGTTTTAATTGGGACAAGTTCATATGTCTTAATATGAAAGTGTTACAAATTTAATTTTTTTTTCATATTTTAAACCTAGTCTGATTTAGAAATTACTACGTTTTGATGGAGCAAGCAAGTTAATAACTTGCACCCATTCCTTAATGGATATCGTACGAGTATTGTGATAGCAAAGTTGTCAAGTGACAATCAATCTCCCGCAGCATACGGGAGTTTGGTTTATTGGAGCCATATAAGGTGCGGTGGGTCGGAAGATAGAACAAATTAAGGCATCGTAAGTTACGTGGCTTAGTGTTAAAGAAAATTAAGTCGTAAAGAGATGCAGCCTGAGAGCAGTCGATGAATGAAAAGAATATCTGCAACATCTTTACGTTTCTCAAGTGAATTCAGATTGATAAGGTTAAGACGGTCTTGATAGGGAGGCAGGATAAGTGGGTCGTTCCAAGAAAGCAAATCGAAGAAACGACGTTGAATGTTCTCGATTCTTGACACATGCACTTGATGATAAGGGGACCACGCTTCACTAGCGTATTCAAGTAAAGGACGAACAAAGGTAATGTAGAAGGATCTAGTCACGTAATGGTCAGAGAATTCCTTAGACCATCGTTTAACAAAGCCAAGAGATGAGTTACAAATTTTTTTGGCGCAACAGGTCCATGGGACCCAGGGCCTAGCTTCTCACAACCATTCGTGTTGTGCGTGTTATATTCTTCACACGAATGGAAGGGGCCTACTGTTTAATGCCGGATCCGAACGGCAGTTTTTGAGAAGCTTTTTTTTCATGACAGTTTTACTCTCGGATGTTTGTCAGACGCTCGCGAGAGGTGGGGCCGTGAAAGAAATTTTAGGTGTTGTTTGGGGATTGAACCTGGAACCCCTCGCTCCGTAGTCCAACGCACTAACCACTTGAGCCACGGCGCCCACCCACAAGAGATGAGTTAGCTTTCAAAATTATCTCATCAATATGGGAACGGAAGTTTAGTTCGCTATTATACAATATTCCAAGGTCGCGAGGAGATTGAACGATAGATATAGGTTGACCGTGGAGAAGGTAAGGGCGGGGAGAGGAGACGTGGTGTTTACGTGATAAGGTAATCGATTGGCATGTGGCGATATTAAGCTCTAAGCAGTTTTTGGAGCACCAGTTCGAAAAACTGTCTAGGTCCTGTTGAAGGAGACAGTAGTCCCGAGGTGAAGAGATGTTTTTTAAAAATTTGGAATCATCAGCGTAGAGAGAAAGGGAGGAGTGTTTTATAATCCTATCGACATTGTTTATGGTTAGAATAAAAAAAAGGGGAACACCTTGTGGAACACCAGAGGTGGCCGAGAAAGGAGCCGATAGGACGGATCTAAAGCGAACACTATAAAAATGGTCTTTCAGGTAAGAAGATATCCATTTTAACAATATGAAACCAAGGACAGACAATTTGAAAAGGATAAGGTTATGAGATATCTTATCAAAAGCTTTACTAAAATCAGTTGCAATAACGTCGACTTCTTTGCCATTCTCTAAGACAGAGAGGGCAAATAACACGAATTCAACTAGGTTTGTCATAGTTGATCTACCTTTCAGAAAGCCATGTTGGTTAGGGGAAATAAGGGATTTGCACTGAAGACTTCGTATAAAATACTTTCAAAGAGTTTGGGTATATGGGAAAGTTTAGCAATTGGATGATGATTTGTTACTTCGTTCCTTGAGCCTTTTTGTGTATCGGGGTTCTTGTAAGAGGTTTTCCAAATCCGAGAATCGAATCTTTCTCAGGGAGAAAGAGATAGGCGAAGAGATGAAAGAGGGGGAGGGAGAGATTGGACGAACATTTTTTGAGAAAGATGGCAGGAAGACCATCCGGAACGGGCGAGCATTCATCATTAAGACCCAGTAATTTATTTTCGATAAGAGTAGGAAAGTGTTGAGACAGAAAGGGACCACCAGAGGAGTTAAGTAGATGATTGAAGTAAGAGGGATCCGTATCGAAGGAGTTGTCGGCGAAAGATTGTTTGAAATAGGTGGCAAAAAAGTCAGCAAAATTGAATGTGGATCAGTTGATGAAATGTTTTCAAAAGATAGGAAGTGAGGGTAACCCTCAGATTTTCTTTTATAGTTGACGAATTGAAAAAAAGACTTAGGGTCGTTTATTAGATTTTTTTGCGCATTATTAAGATAAAGCTGGTAGAGAGAGTTATAAAGCTGAATAGGAGGAGGAGATTTAACAGCGAATTCTACGAACTGTACAGCGACACCAACTTGGTCAGAATAGTTCGCGTCAGTCGTCTAAGATGGTTAGGACATGTAGAGCGAATGGGCATCAACGCTCCGGCTCGAAAAGTCTTCAATTCCAACCCGGAGACACAACGCTGTAGAGGAAGACCTCGCCATAGGTGGCGCGCACAAAAGGATCTCTACCACCTTGAAACGCGCAACTGGAGGTAGTTAGCCAAAGATTGCGCTAACTGGAGAGGCTTGTCGGCTGAGGCCCATGTACACCCTGCACTGTAGTGCCACCTAAGTAAGTAAGTAAGTTTCGAAATTCGTTGTTCTTAGTAGAAAAATAAAAATCACATCACAATTTTTCAACAAATTTTCTGATTTTCGTGTACTTTATGTACATTGTGGTCACTTTAAGGCCATTGAAAAGAAGCATTAAAAATATCAACGTTTGCTTAAACCATGTCTTTTTTCAAAATGAATAATGAGTACTACCACGTAAGGTATAGAATATTACAGGAAGTCAAAGAATATATTGATGCTTGAATTGTTAATGACTGCTATCTGCCTTCTTCCTTCATAGACTTTTCTGGTAAGCTGTACTCACGTATTTTCCATAATGTTCAGGCCAGCTGCTGGATATGTCGGCCTTCTATTCATGCTTAAATTACTCTTGCAGTGTAAATTTTGGGATTATTTTCCTCGCTGATAATATTTGCTTCAACTTTGCGAATGCTTATGCCACCGCATTTTCCCAACGGAACGGTGACGTCACTTTCTTTTTCTTCAACATCGATGTCAACGGTTTGGCGATGATTGCGTAATCCTAAACGAATTTCCTGAAGTAGTGCACGAGGTCGAAGAATCTTCTCAATTCAGTGACGTCGGTAGGTCGTGGAAAATTGTCGATGTTTGTTTTCTCGTGGTTTAGATTAGGTTCAGTTTTGAAGGGGTGTGTGATGGAAAAACTCATCATTCACTCGGTCCATTGTGAACCCCCTTTTTAAAAAGAAGATTGAGATTTAGAAGTAAAAATATATATACTGGCTGGCTTGGGAGAACCAGTTAATACTCTTAATGAAGTGGAGAAGATTTGATATCTGGAAGCTTGCTAACTCTGTGGTGCTTGCGAAGATTCTAGATCTATGAGTGCATAGGCGTCGTTCTTGCAAAGCGAGACAGTGGCAAAGCAGATGTTGGATTGACTCCATCTCTTCCTCGTCTCCGCAGCTTCTTCATAAGTCATGGGATTCTCCCCTTCATTTACGGAGCGTGACTTCGATGGTGCAGTGTTCTGTGATTATTCCAGTTAGGATACGTATAAAGGATCGATATAGTGACAGAAGTCTCATTGTTTTCTTTTTCTCTAATTTCAGCCATAACGTACGAGAGGTGACACACCCTAGAAACCACCACCCTAGAAACCAGGACAAGTTGGCCTCTTTTTTTCTATTATGCCGTCAATTATTCTATATAGTTTTCCAATCGGTGACAGTATGAATGTGTCCGCTTCACTGATGTTCATTTCCGACTCCATTTTTGTCAGAGCATCTGCCTTCTCGTTGCCTTCAATATTGCTGATGTCCGAGAACCCAGCAGAGTTTCACCGAATGGTGTCCAATGGTGATCAGCGCCCCGCGGCATTTCTTAACTACCTTTGAGATTGTATTAGATTTAATGAATTTTAGTGCTGCTTGACTGTCAACGAAGATGGTTATATTTAACGGGGGAAGGTGAAGGTGTCCTATGCATTAAGCAGCTTTGTCTACACTACACGCTTCTGGTAATGTAAAAGATTCCTTCTTTTACAGTGGTTCCGAGTAATATCCTGCTCCGTACCTATCTGCATTTTTTATCCATCTGTGTTGACTGTGATCCCTAGATCCTTTTCTATGCTATTGGACTCTCACTCCGCTCGGCTTGGGACTAGGATAAAGTCTTTATAGGAGATTATATAATCCGATGTAGCTGTGAAGCATTTGGAGTTATATTTCTTACCCATTGTCTTTATTGAGTTTAATATTACCGCATGTCCATAGACCTTCTGATTCCACAGGTTGGATTCTCTGAATCTAAGAGCTTCTTGCGTGGTGGAACCTTTGATAAAAAAGTCCAGTGGAAGGATATGAAGAATCATATCCAGCTTTGTTTGCTGCGGGCTTCTCACAACTTCCTTGGTGCAGAGTGCTGCCAGCCTTTCCACTTCGTAGAGTTCATTCATATAGCTTTTTGCACCAGTTGCTGTCCACCAGACTAAGGACCCATAGGAGATGATGGGTTTGATAATTGTTTTGTACATCCAGTGAACCACACGGTGACAATCCCCATCTTCTCCCAAAGGCCCTCTTACAAGTATAGAGAGCATTCATTCCCTTCTTTGTCCTTTCTTCAACATTTCTTTTCCACGATAAGTAAGAGCGAGCTCTTTCCAGATTCCATTAGTTCATTGATTGTTGGCAAGAATTTACCTTAAATCAGTATTACTAAGTCGTCTGCATAAACTATAATTTTGATTCTCTTCTCTGTGAAGTTTCTTACGATGTTGTTGACAATAAGAAGCCAAGGCAGTGAAGAGAAATTCCCCTCATTGTGGCGTACCTCTTGTTGCCATTTTCATTACAGAACTAGGCCCGATAGCTGAATCGATAATCCTGCAGTTAAGCACTTGACACCGTTTTGCCATTTAGCCCCGTCGAAGAATACCTCGCATCCCCAACTTTTTCCTCAGTGATGGCCTGCAGAACTTTCATTTCCACCACCAGCCAACTATCGTTTGTTAGCTTCCCGTTTGGGTCAGAACGATAGATAATGGCTGCCCGCAGGTCCTTTGGGGAGTTGAAGCTAATCGAAGACTTCAGTTTCTTCAGTTCCCTTTGGGTTTCCTTTTCAGACCTAATCCGTTTAACGGTTTGCTTAATACCGGATGCAGGTTATTTAAGGGATGAGGCTGAATTGAATCATGCTGTTATCGCCATTTCTGGAAATTTGAAATTTTTTTTGTTTCCGCCGAACGAAACCCCGTGGTTTCGCCAAATTCATCCAAATCTCTGAGGATTTTGTTGACAATTGTTATGTCAGCCTTGTCAAAACTGACATGTATTGACACTTGAAATGACTTCAGAGTTACATTTGAAATGATTTCAAATTGATGGGAACTGCTTTCGAGATTTCGGTAAAAATTAAACGAAATCTTGAGGTTTCGGTTTGGTGGGAGCATAGCATTATTGTGGTCAAAAATACCAGCATGACTTGGCCCGACATTTATGTTGCAACATTTATCCGCTCCGGAACTCGAACTGTTAATGCTATTGTTGGAACCAGTTCGAAGTTGGCTTGGCAATAATCACAGTAATTAAATGTATTTACACATCCAGCATATATACTGTGATTATTGCACGAAAATTAATAAATCGGAGAAAATTTGAAGTAAAAATAATGGAAAACTGAGTGCTGTGTAATTGGTTGCAATTTGCAATGCAATTTATCCATCTTTAAAGCAATAAAACACATATTAATTTTAATACACTTATTATTCAAATTTTGTTGCGACATCTGTTCCAACAATTTGAATTTTAACGGTTTGACTCAGTAAATCAATTCAGCGCCAATAGGTGCCCCTAGTGTTCCATGAAGGATTCCAAGGTGGCAGGCATTTTTTCCGCTCCGAACTCCGACCGCTAGCTGTGTTGGCAGAGTTTTCCGCAGAGTTTGTATAGAAATGACTCTTCACTAGTCCATGTATAGTAAGTCAATGGTCAATACATATCAATTTGAAGTCATTTCAAATGTCACTACAACCCCTATTATGATGCACAACTCAACTTATGTGGGAGACAGACTGCTGGTATTGATACCATGGTATAGCAATACCATGTTCTATACCACGTGTCTGTTACCCCAATACCACGTTAAAAGCTAGTATACCACGAAACAAACCTGTTATGTGGGAGACAGACTGCTGGTATTGATACCATGGTATAGCAATACCATGTTCTATACCATGTGTCTGTCACCCCAATACCACGTTTAAAGCTAGTATACTACGAAATAAACCAAGTATTGAAACTCGTAATTTTTTGTTGGTATACCACTTTCTCAGTGACTGCAGCGCCATTTTCTCTCTGTTGGTGATCCTTCGTAGCTTCTTCACAACGAAGAAGTGTATCCTCAAGTTTGGAAAATGGATTTAAAGAGGACCATTTTATCTAAACTGTTTCAATAATATACTAGATCCGAGAAAAAACAAATTGGGCCTGCAAACTGGAAACATTTCATCGAAATTAATTTGTTCATAGGAAGTTTCAAAAGTAACCGAATCAATGACGTTACATTGAATTCAAAAAATCATGCATAAACGTCAAATACTACAAAAATGAACGTGGGCTACTAAATGCAGTCTGTGGTATTCACTATACCATGGTATTCATACCATGGTATCAGTACCAGCAGTCTGTCTCCCACATTAGTTGTGTGCTCTTCCACACCACACAACTTTAATAAAACCAAAATAATTTTTGCAATTATGGAACACAACTATTTTCAGTTGAGCTAATGCAGCCAGCTTGAAGTATAAAACTTGAAAATAGACACTGACATTTCGATGTAAATAGAAAAAAAAATTCTGAAAAGTAATCGGTAATCACTTTAATATTAGGCTCGAAATCGAGGCTTAGCAACGTAATCACAGAAACTTGGCAGTACTGTGTTACTTGTTCTCTGTGTGTTCTTGTTCTTCGCCCGGACCTGCGCAGTTAGGCTCACAAACAAGCACACTATCCACTACCATAAATTAACAATAGTCGTTTTTCTTTTTTAGTTCAGAGCAGAGCCTGAGTTGTCAAAAAAAATGTTTGTGTTTCTTTTTTAGTTCAGAGCGCTTAGAGCACTCGATTCGTGTTTCTTTTTTCGTTTAGAGCGCGCTCCGAGCGCGCTCTATCAGCTCAGCATAAATTGATTGAGCATCCTGAGCAAAACCCGAGCACAGTGAATTTGACGTTTGACAAGGGGTAAAGCAATAAGAAAACGAAATCGAAAACAATTGAAATGGAGTTCGAGGCTTTGTTTTTAATTAATTATTAGTAGTTAATAATTAAATGAAAACTTTATTTGTGTATAAACGCTATTTTAGTGTTTAAGAAGACAAAAAGCATGAATGGTCGATTAATTTTGCAGTCATATGACAGGTACTGCTCAATCGTGTTTCTTAAATATATCAGAGCGTTTAGAGCGTGCTCCGTTCAGAGCGCGCTCGACATGATCAGGCTCTGTTCAGAGCTCTGTTCTGAACTAAAAAAGAAAAACGCCTATTAATTTATGTCCACTACACCATTGCTACCATCTCCTACCTAATGCTATGTCCCCACCAAATCTAAGTCCGGGATTTAGCGAAAAAAGATTTAGATTTACGTACATAGGCAGTCCCCACCGTGATTTAGGATTTATATTGACGTTTGCTGTGAAGAAGATAGTCACAGTTGGTAAATTTTTATAATTTTTGGAAGTGAATATAAATTTTATTGCTGTTTATAATTAATTAAAGATCAGAATTACTAAAATGATCGCCCAAAATGATCTAAAACCTGATTTGCTCCATGCAATTTTTTTTTCCTTGTCAGCAAACGAAAATGACATGTGCTGACATAAAAAAGTATCGTTTGATTGGATGAGGATTTAATTGGGATTTATTATAAATCTCGGATTTATATGGGATTTATAGAAGTCAAATCGTATGGTAAATCCTCGAGATTTAGTGAAGATTTAGGTGGATTTAGCGAAATCATACTAAATCCCGGATATAGTTTTGGTGGAATATAATTTAACGGTTGAATATTGTGAAACTGAATTAATTGTTAAACGAGTTTGAACCTTAAACTCTCACAGTAAAATTGGACATAAGAAGTTTTGAGAGTATTTGTTCGCAATAGCAAACATCAGCTAACTCTCAATCATATTCGATTGTTATTAAAACAACGAGCGTTTCTACTATACCGCCATCTATCATCCGATAGTCACAAATGGACATTAGAGTTGCCCATGTGCACCCCCAATTTATTGCAATTGCTAGAAAGAGAAAAATATATTAACGACCGGGCTTACCCTTCAGGAGGAATAAAATAAGTCAAACTACTCAGAAGTATGGCGCTGTTTGTTTGAACAACTACTGCCTGACTAATGCGTTCTGTCATTTTATTTACTTTTTTCTTTTTTTGTGCTAATAACAATAAAAAGTCCAAATAATTAGTTAAAAGTTTACAGAACAAAGACTAAAGTGCCGGTATTTGTAGTGTTTTAGTATTTTGTTTGCATTGAGTTCTTCGGTAGACAGTGTATAGAGACTGAACAATTGTTTCGCACGAAGGAGACAACTGTAAAAGAAACCATAGAGAAAATTCATATTCGTCTGTTTCTACTGCACTGTCGCCACCACCACCACCACATCTATGACCACAGGAGCCCCTAAATGCTATCCCTACTGCCATTAGATTTGCTACGAGCAGTGGCACTGTTGGCTGCGGTGGTGGAGTAGTATTTTTGTGCAGTTTACGTAAGTGTGCGATTCTGCTGCTCTAATGTGTGCGAAGTCTTTGTGTGTCGTGTTCTGTCGTGAAAAAAGTTAATTTTTGTATTTTTTTTCTTCTGTTTATGTTTTGTTTCATTGCCATCCCCTTTGTTTTGATGTACTCTTCTTCGTTGTCTAATTACCAACAAATTAACGCGTGCAGTGTGCATTGTGGGGACGAGAGAACGAATTCGCAATCGAAATAACTACAGTTACAGTAGAGCTCGGTGATAGGCAGCGTGTTTGGTGGATTTTGTTATCATTTTCGTCAATCCGAACAGCCTTGTTCCATGTCTCAGGTGAGAAATTGTGACTATCGGTTAAATTCATTGCTAACTTGGTCTTTTTTTATATCCTCCTTTTTAAATAGTGCCTTCGGTTCAGCGTTTTGCTGTAGAGAAATACCTAAATACATACCTTGGCACAACACACAGGTAGTGTTCGAAATCCTATTATATTGCAAAATGGTCGACAACTAGGCAGGAAGTTTGTTTTAAATATTAAAGTCGAAGGAATACCACAAAGTGCAAGGTGAGTACTAAGAAAATTGCTGCAACTTGTCAAAATTGTGTCCACTTCAAACAATTGCATATATGTATAGATTGCAGAACATACTTACATATGTATGTATATACATATGAATGTATATTTCGGCTATGTGCAAATGTCCTATTTTACACTTCATCAACTGGAGTACATGTTATGTGCTATTTAACTTGTTCCGTATATGTATACAAATGTAAAAATGATATGATACATTTCTCTATACTTTAGACATTGTAACTCGCCACTAATAATTTATTTTATTCAGTTGAATTCAAATGAAACTAAGTAGAGTAAATAGTACCTAGTCGTTTTGACAAATCATAAGATAAAAAAGCAATAGAACCGAAATAAACATCCAAGTGATAAGTAGACTTTAAATGAACTTTTGTGTATATTGCACATAGTATGTACATAAATACGTACATATGTACATATGTGTATTCATTATGCACATGTATTTAAAGGAAGTATGTACGTATGTATGTACATATATGTTTAAGTTAACAGTAAACGGATATCTTGCTCAGGTAATTTATTTAGGGCGGATGCTTGTGATCAACTTTCAAAGTGTAAATAAAAACTTTTTCGCTAAAAATGCAAAGAGCGTGTGGCACAAAACTGCAAGCATACAACTGTACAGTAGTCTGTAGACTTACACATGTATTACAAGTTAAGATCCTGAAAAAGGTTAGAAGTCTATGGCACAAAACTACAAGTCTACAAATTTCCAGTTGTCTGTAGAATTACACATGTATTACAAGTGGTCACTAATCGAAAAGAAAATGGATTGTCTAGTAGAAAGTGAAAATAAATTGAATGTAAAGGAGTGATCAAATTTGAAGGTTAAATACTTACTTTCCAATTTTAATTAATGTTTTAAGTGTTGTTGATATCATGTAGTAAATACATCGTTTCATCGGTCCATGTTATTTCACCAATAATACATAAGATATTCTTAAAGTCTCCCCTTTTTTCTGGTTTATGTATGTATGTATCTATAAATGCTGCAATTTAAAAAAAATCATTCTTTTAAAGTCAGTGATTAATGCTGAAATTAATTGAATTCATTATCTATCTGTTTCAAAACGTTGAAAAATGTTTCGCAAAAAATGAAGTTTTCGTTATTCAAATCATTAGACGATGTTGAATTTTGAGTCTCGTCGGCTTTGTTGAACAATTTTCTTAAGACATCAGACAGCAACATCAACATGATTCACTCCCTGGAATCAAGTGAATTCAAATTATTTCAGCTGAATTCACTGATTCAGCTGGTTTTATGTGAATTCACAGCTGACTTGAACTTAGTTCGTATTTCAACTCAGAAAGATTTAATTGTTTTACAACTCTGATACCTATGGCAAGTTCGTTTATAAAAAAATACACTTTTACACTCGTCGTTTTCGATTGGACAATAAGTGTGTACAAAGAAAAAAACACTCCCGATTCTGTGCTAATGGCTTTTCGGAGTTATCTTTTGGAAGTGTTTTTGCTTCCCGATTTAATTTTGGAGTTAGTGCAAATGGGGTAGAAAAAAAAAAATATAAACAATATTTGATAAAATAATAGCAAAATTAATATGGAAATTGCTAAGCGGGTTGTTCTCATCTTTATCTTTATTTCATCAGTAAATACACAATTGAGCAAGACGACTTTCGCAAGTACCATTGGCATCTAAAAGGAGTAAATTCTTGGGTAACACCAATGGAAAACCTCACTGAAATCAAAGTCGATCTTCAACTGCTTCGACATTAACGTCAACGTTTTTGATGAATAGGTGGGGTGGTTGATCTAAAATAATTATAGAACTTTATTTTTCACGGAACGTTGGTCGTATTGGTACCAAGATCTTTTCAAAAGCAACCTTTGGGTAAACATGTTTATTGGAAACCCTCTTTTAAGTTGCCCAATAAACGAGAATATCAGAAAATCTGCAATACGTCTTAATTTGAAAGTTACAACAACAAATCGACTTGAGCCTAGTATGTCAACTATTGTACGGTACGACACTGATCGTACGACACGCGAATTTCAAGAAAAGGGAGGGGAAAAGTGCTGGGGTAGTTTGACTCAGAAGGGTAGAAGAATAGTTTACGGTTTTTGGGTGTTCTCTTTTATCTTGTTCGTAATTCTATTCATTTGCTTTATTTTTATGTTCTCGGTGTTGAGTTCGTGTCAAAAAGACCCTCTGAACACAGCTCAGCAAATTACGTAATCGGTTGTGAGCAATCGCGCCATGTAAAAATATGACACGAGTCCAAAAGAGAATAGCAAAAATCGTGCCGAGATTTGTACACCTCCCATACAAAAATATCTACAAAGATAAAATCTAGCGTGGCATTTTAGAAAAGCAGTATCCTGTTCGCACGCTCAATTTTTAACTTTATATAGATGGGGCACACAAAAAGTCTCCATTAGATTTTGAAATAATTGTCTATGACATTAAATATGCGCTAAATTTTTGAGATATTAAAAAAAACAAAATTTGAGGGATGGTATATTTTACGGAATATATAATAAGAAAATTAAAATGTAGTTAAACAATTTTATGGTAGGAAAAAAAAGACTAAGCGTCTATTAATATTAACTACACCAAGTGTCGAAGTGTATTTCAGGGATCGAAAATTCCGGGTTTTTTTATTTTTTGTGCAAAAAAGGCTAGTAGAAGCTGAGGTTTTAAAATAAAAGGAATTGCATATGGGTGATGCCCATGAAGCTGCCTGTTGATTTTTGTTATGCATTTAAGAAATGAACCCATTTTGAAAACGGGCCAAATCAACCACATGGACCACATATTTTAAGTGGCCAAATGTACCAGTTATTTCCACCTTTTAACTTTATTGGGCTGATGAAAACTGGTTGAGTTAGTCATTTATTTTTCTGGGCGAAACAATAAAATTCATTTGACCCAATATTATTATGTATTTGAAAAAATAAATCGATTTACTAGACCCAATTTTTTTTTTGGGCTATCGAAAATGGGTAAAACAGGCTTTTAATTTTTTCTGGGTAAAATATTACATCCCTTATAATATTTTCATAGTGTTTTAAGCTACGTCAAACTCAATTTGAAAGTAACCCAGCAGGAAAAATAGTAAGCGCTTCGAGCTTCTTTGTATGTGCTTACAAAACCCTTTTGAACCGTTTTTTTTCCGCTGGGAAGTTGTAATGGTAAAAATTAAAAACAATGATTTACATATGTACATATTTGATATACGTTTTTAAGAGTTATTTTTTTTATTTTATCACTTGCATTCTTTTTTTCTTTCGCATTTCTCGATTGATCTATATACACGGAATAGGTTAGAAAACGAAAAAGATGATTAAGAGAAATTGTGAATGTATGTACATATGTACATATGTTCTTACATATGTGTATGGATATGTAGGTAAAACTAGTAGTGCAGGCTATTACGCCTACGTCCAAGCATCTAGCATAAACTCGAAAGCCCTATATTTAGCACAAAAAAAAAAATGGGTCTTCTGT
The DNA here is from genome assembly GCA_905220385.1 of Xylota sylvarum. Lineage (NCBI taxonomy): Eukaryota > Metazoa > Arthropoda > Insecta > Diptera > Syrphidae > Xylota > Xylota sylvarum. Next base: position 43,640,121 of record LR999959.1, read on the forward strand.
ATTAGTTTTATTTACCCAAAAAAATATTGTGTTGATTGGAACCAATAATTTAGCCCAGAAAAATTATTGGGTTAAACTAACCCATTTGTTCCGCCCCAAAAAAATATAAATATATATTTTACCAGGCTTCATTGGACCAAAAAAAATTAGGTCGAATAAACCCATTTACTTTGGACAAAAAAAATAGATTGCTGCGGAAAATAGTTACTTTGTGCCACTTATAAAAATGGGCAACAAATATCTATTTTACCAGCCGTTTTAAAAAAATGGGTCAATTGGGTACGGTCCCTGGTATTTATTCGATAAAAAAAACAGATTGGGTAACGTGAAGAATCTGGTCAGCGTGAACAGCTTGTGGAATAATTAATTTCCGATCGGAAAGGAATTTTCTCCACGTCGTACGAAATTGTAGCATTTCTCAGCATGTTATCCTTTCCGATACTTTTATCGGAAACATTCTCCGAAAGGGGATAATGTTTTTTCTGTCAGTGTAATTTTTTCCGAAATTCTGCGAATGATATTCGTCGCGAAGAAATTTTCGAATTTTTTGTGGGGCGAATACATTTATACGCGTTGGCAATTTCTGTACGAAAACGAATATGTAATATGATGGTGTCATGTGCTGTAATCGGATTTGTAACTTGTTCGGAATGGATACCATGATAAGGCTGAATAATTTGAAATCAACAGAAATTTTGATTGTGAAATCTCGCTCATAACACAAAAATACAGCTGTACAAGCCAGCAGGCACTTGTAGAATAATGTTTGTTTGACAAGTATAAATTATTGCTGTAGGTGCCGTGGCTCAGTGGTTAGTTTGTTTTACTACTGAGGGGGAGGTTTGTAGATCGATTTTCAACTCTCAATAGCGTCTAACAAACATCCGTATAACTCTCACGAAAAAGCTTCTCAAACAAAAACTGTCCTTCGGATACGGGAGGAAACAGTAAGGCCCGTCCATTCGTGTAAGGAATACAACAGGCACAACACAAATGGTTCTGAAAAGCTCATTACGAAATATTTGTATTGGCTTTTTGTGTGTAGATTATTACACAGGAAAAAACCGTACAGTTGTGGAAAACAGAAATTTTCCTTGACTTGTTGACATGTTAAAAAGAGAAAGCTGATGATTATCTATATAGGTACATACATACATATAAAAATCAATGTTTGTTTGTTTGTCCTTTGTAGGCTCTTAAACGGTAAGAGATAGATCACTGATGTCTTTGGCAACTTTGTTCAGAATTCTGGGAAAAAGGTTTTGGTAACAAAAAAATTTTTTTTGCAAAACTTTATAAATAGTCATAGCAACGTGCGCCGGGTACAGCTAGTTAAATTATAAAACAAACTGGAGAATGCTATATATGTATAATGCCGCATAAATTTTGCAAGTGATTCAAACATGGAAATGTTTCTTTTAAGGCTCTTAATGCACACTCCACAAGATTTCGTTATTAGCTCTGTTGAATTAGATATAGATGCGCTACCAGAGTTTGAAATTGAAGACCATGTAAGTTACGTTATCAAATGATATGCACTATCTCCTAAGTGGAACGTTTACCTGCCGATCGACAAAAGCTGTTCTGGTTTTAGGTAGGTAGGTTGAGGGCGTGGATCGGGTCTCAACGGATCCATTGTGTTCCCCGGTGTGGAATACCATAAAGAAACAATGAAAAATAATAATCAAGCAGTCAATGTAAGGCAGGAGCGGCCGTCCTGAACCATCCCGTTTTAATTAAGAACTTTAGGATGGTAGTTCGCTCAGGTCGTTGAAAGATACTTCTCAAATGATCGTGTTTCTGGTTCTCCTGAGGCTTGGGCATTCGCAAAGAAGTGGGATGTGTCTTCCTCTTCTTTTATGTAGCCACAGCCTCTGCATAAATCTATGGATCTACTGTTTCTCATTCTTCTTGGATGGGCGGCCAGTGAGTTGTGGTCTGTCAAGAATTGTGCACTAGTCAGGAATTGCCGCACAATGCTCAGTGCATTATTTACTTATTATCGCGTCAGATTGCGCTGGGTACCTGGACACTGCGAAAGGGCCAAGAAAGGATCAGAGCCTCCACAAAGTAACTCAATTAGAGGCATAAAACCACCAATCTGCGTGGCCAAGAAGATTATTCTCGAAAGGATCATCCACATGGCTGACCTAACCCTTAGTCTCCACTAGCTATAAATCCATAGCAGATAGCAATAGCGAAAGCAGACAGCAGACAGCAGAGCAACAAATTTTCAGTGGTGGGCATTTCATAGCATGTTTTTTTTAATTCAGATGGCGACGCCGAACAATGAACATGGTGTGTTGAGTGTATCAAGAAAAACCATAAAGAAGTAAAAGAAGAATAGGTCTTTGTTTATATGAAAATACAATTTACCTTCAAAAGATGCTCTCAAAAACATAACATAACATAAACTATAGATCTTCCTGACATTGTTCCTTTTTCGTTTAAGTTCTCCAACAAACTTTTCCTGATACCTATTTTTCCGACGGAATTTTTTGTTCCCTTTCACTATTCACGATACCTATTTTTCGAAAAACGGAAACATTCCGGAGGAAATATTATTCCCGATGGGGGTGATTATAGTACTGATATGCAGCCTGAAACGTTTTGCCACTTGTCTACCTGAGATTTGATCTCTCGAGTGCATCCAGTTTTAATTTAAGTTTGCGTGTAGCGATTGGAATACCTAAGGTAGCCTTACCTGGTAAAATAGGTACAGTAGTTCCATGTCTGTCGAGTTCATCGGCCCTACAATTCCCTGGAATATCCCTATGCTTAAGCACCCAACAAAGACGAACAGCAGTCTAGAGTAACTTTCGAATTATTTGAGAAAGATTCCAAGGATTTGATGGCTTCTCGGATAACTGAAAAGATGCGGATATCACGTTTTTCTTGAGTCAATCGCCATTAATTCCCCTCTGGAGCACACTGCAATGATTAGCAAGACGGAAGGAAAGACTAAGATTAAGTCTACCAGTGAATCGTTGAGTTTGATCCGTCGGTATGAAAGTGAATCTTGTCTTGTCTTCCAAAAACACTTTCCTTCCACAATGACCTGGAAGGGATGGTTATCTTGAGATTTTTGTCAAAATTTAACTTGGGAATAGTGTAGTCTATACTAGCAGCCATTTGCCCAAATATTAAGGGGTGTCAAGTGAAACAAAATGTCAAAATGTGCAAACACCCAATCACACCGTACTGCCCATCTGCTTAGCTTATTCAAAGCGTTTTTGTAGAAGTTCTTTTAGAGTGTTTAGATGCTTACCCGAGACTGCTATAGCATAAGCGATCACCGTGCATCCCTCCGCTTTCAGGATTATCAGTAGATTATTAACCACCAAATTCCAAAGAACAGGGGATAGGACGTCACCTTGTGGGGTGCCTCTACTGACAGATCTTCTAGCAGATGACTTACCCATCTTTGAGTTTATAATCCGACTTGAAGTAGATTAATCAAATCGCAAAGTGAGCCATCTACATTCAGACCTGGCAGTGCATCTGTGATCGAAAATGTCTTGATATTATTAAAAGCACCCTCAGTATCTATCCTAGCGGGAAAATTAGTAAGGGCTTCCAGGGTATGCAGTGCGTAAGCGCTTCTTGTAAGCACTTAGTACAATTTGCATGAAATGAAAGACATCGTCTTTGCACTGCTGAAGTGCAAAAAGCAGTGTTTTGCAATTTAGTCGAAAGCGCTTACATTTGTCTTCTTCAGCAGCGCTTTATACTTATATTGTCGTAAGCGCTTATATCTGCCTTCTTCTGCACAGAGTTGTAAAAGAAGTAAATCTTTTGGGAGGGTAACTCTATTGAATTCATCTAGAAATGATTTGAAGTATTTTTTCTAAAAAAGATTGGGATTTAAAAACTTTAATTCACCATTCTTTTGAAGTCAATGCATTCAATTTTAAGCAATTACTGAATTGAAATTATTTTGGAAGCCAATTGAATTCACTTGATGTAAGTTGAAGTCAGTAGTGAAGTCACATATTTCGTTGAAGTCAGTAGTGAATTCACTTGGAATGAGTTGAAATCAGTGAATTCAATTGAAATTATTTGTATTCATTTATGTACGAACGTATCTGTTTGCAAACCTTGAAAAAAATGCAGTTTTCGTTATGTAAATCATTAGGCAATGTTGAGTATTGAGTCTCGACGGATTGGTTGAAAAATGTTACCCTCTTCTGTTTAGTTAGGACATCTGAATCTCCTTTAAATGTGCAATATTCACGTTTCAATCTGGAATCAAATGAATTAAAATTATTGCAGTTGAATTCACTGTCTTTGATTTCAAGTGAATTCACTACTGACTTCAACGAAATATGTGAATTCATTACTGACTTGAACTTACAGCAAGTGAATTCAATTGACTTCCAAAATGATTTCAATTCAGTGATTGCTAAAAATTGAATGCATAAATCACTGACTTTTTTTTAAATCGCATTCTCTTTTTAACTTTTTAACGAATTCTCTTTTAACTTTAACTTGCTCCAATCAAAATTTTGAATTCTTTTTTTTTAATTCCGCGAATGCATTCCTAAAAGAATGCATTCTTTCACAACTCTGCTTCTGCAGCACTTAAGCAGCGCTTCATCCTGATCTTGGCGTAAGTGCTTACTTCTTCCTTCTCAGGAAGCGTTGAAGTAGTTCTTAACAGTAACCTGTCCGTAAGTGCTTACGCCTGCGGACATAGACATAGAAAAGTTCTTCGTAAAATATTCGATACCGTTTGCGTTGACGAGCTTTGGAGCAGGAGATTCAACGACGAACTATACGATCTGTACAGAAACAGGTCCTAGCCATCTCAAACGATGCGCAGTCTTTTGACTAGGTCGATGTTTCTGTATAGCTCGTATAGTTCGTCGTTGAATCTCCTGCTCCAAAGCTCGTCAACGCAAACGGTATCGAATATTTTACGAAGAACTTTTCTCTCGAAACGGCCGATAGGGCCTTAATACTCAGAGAATTCTTGTATTTTACCAAGAGCCTCAATAATTTTCACTTGGGTTTTCTTAATTCTTTTTTTATACATACATATGTATATGTTTAGAGATTCTTTGTCCGAATCATACAACTATATTGACGAATATTTTGACCCTTAAAACAACATGGTGATTTTTTTGTCCCACTCCAGATGCACCATCAAGCTCTGAAAGGTTATCAAGTAAGGTAATCAGCTATATTACTAGACGAAAATGGGGTGGGTCGCGCTGGAACCTATCATACATCCATACTTATGTATGTAAGTATGTACGTTATAATTATTGATACAATGTCGATATCGTAATTCCTACTGTAATAACCAACTAAATTATTTATTGTGTGTACATACATACATATGTATATAGACCTCGCTATATTTCGGTTCTGTTCATGCACTATAAACTGACGACTGATAGTAAAATTTCACGAATAATCGAAAACAGTTTAAGCCAATAATTACAAAAAGAAATCAAAATCTATAGATAAACTGCACAAGCAAAGCATCATGTACATACATAGAGTGATATCGGACTATAATTGTGAGAGCTGACATAACGGAAAAAGGCGGCTGGTTGTTTTCCGCTACTAGAACCATTGATCTTGAAATGAATGAAACTTTGACGTCGGCAAAACGTCTTGGACTTCTGTGCGCACACAGTCTCCATAGTCGCCTCCTATCTTTCACTTGTTTTCGTTGTGGGTTAAACGATCGTTTCCCGGGAACATTAATGATTTGGCAGATATCCCAAAAATAAAACGAAATTTTTGATGTTTACATCTCTGTTCCACAGTGGTGGTGTGATGGTGGTGGTGGTGTGGTAGTCACAGTGAAAAATGTTGTGCTTTGTGTTTTCACAGATTCTAAAATTAAAATCACCACCACTTTGAGTCAGTTGTTCTTGTTTATAATGCTTTATCTAAAATATTTTGCCATTTTGTTTCTTTATTTCTCAAAGTTTCAGTTTTGAATATTTCTATCCTTTTTAGCTTTTAACCTAGACAAATTAGATAAGTTGTTCGCCACGGATTGGAGTGAGTAATTTGTTAACAATTAGCAAACAGTCTCCTAAGGCGGATTGTGGAATTCTCATGAAAAGAGACTCCTGTGTAGTTGGTGGTGTTGTGGAGGAAGCAGTTTAACTATTGAATAGTATTGTGAGAAATCAGGCCGCACGTGTGTTTACAGTGTCTGCTGTGTTTATTCATTCTCCCTTCGGTGGCGTAGGATGAGGGAAAAGAATAAAAGATGTCTCTGAAAGCATGGTCTTTCTTGGTATAAAGTTGTTATATTTCTCTTATGCTGCACCTTACACAGATGCAAAAGGATTGTGTCCTTGACTTTGCTGGATGTAGGTATTTGCAATATGTACATTTGACAGCGAATCAATGTGTAGTCTTTATCTAGAATTAATTTTTATGCGTTAATTTGAAAAATTTAAGGGTCATGGTCATGATTGAAAATGAGTCACGCACTATTTGAGTTTTTTTACTTGCTACTTGCATCGGTAAGGTCAACTACGTTGTATGGAGTTTCTCTAATACGACTTTAACGCTTTTATTGCTTTGTATTGTTCATATACATACATACATACATATATTCGTATGTATCTACCTTCACTGATTAACGTGTGTATTTTGAGCTTTTTTCATGTTGGTTTCCATCCTAAAGACTGTCTTTATCTCTATACATATGTACATTTGTATACAAAGGTCCTGAGCTCGAGATATGCTGTTGCACCAAATATTTTATTTTAAACCAATGGAAGTGTGAAAACATTTTGAATTCAACCAATGCATCGGGGAAGCAGCAGGCTCACTTTCTATGTACACCTAAGGCGAATGCGTAAACGCAAGACTTGCAAAGCAAAAAATCTACAATCCAAAAGCAATATGTTGAACATTTATGAACGGATAACTTGCATATTTTTTTTTCCATTTCGTATATTATAGGGTGGGCCATCTGTTGGTTGGCCTTTTAAAAAGGCTATAAAAGAAACACTACAATATTTTCAACGACTGTTGCTTTATTGAAAAGACTAAACCTTCCGATAAATTATGCAACATTATTTCATTCAATGGCAGTAGGCCATTCTGTCAACCCAATTTTTCAATACATTTTCAATAGTTTCGGGCCCCATTTCACCAATAGCTTGACCAATATTGTCCTTGAGTACCTGAATCGTCTCTGGATTGTTCGCATAGCATCAATTTTTGATGGTACCACACAAAACAAATTCAATGGATTACACGAATATTGAACTTAGTGTGCAATAAATCGATTGTTGGACGGTTGTGTGCACATCTTGCTGGAACCAGAGCTCGCTAAGTTCAAATCGTCAATTTCTAACCCTAAAAAATCGGTTATCATGCTTCGGTAGCGCTTTTCATTGACTGGAACGTTTCTTCTACATTAGTTTTGGAAGAAAATAATGTCGCCTCTCCAAAAAAAAAACCTGAAAAAAGCTGCAAGATTCTCCGTCGAACGCACAGGACGAACATGGAATACGTTTGGTTATCAATGAGCAAACCATTCTCTCGAACTTTCATCACAAACTTGCGTACATCAGCTGCAGTTGGTGCATTAATTCGACCGAAATTTCTTTTCAAAATTACCACTGATTCTTTAACACAGCATCCATTTTTTAAGTAAATTTGCAATATTTTCAACGTTCAAGCGTAAATCGATCCATTTCGTACCGCGAAAATATAATACTGAGTTTCTGTGAATTCATTGAGCGCATAAGTGCTGTGTCAAAATAACACATGTTTCAAAAAGAAACCAACAGATGGCCCACCCTATACAAAACCAAGTATGAACCCCTTTGGACAACAGAAAAAAAAGGGGACCTGGAATTAGTATGAACCATGCCTTAATAATAATATAATCATTTGGAAATTAGCAAATGGATGCTCTTATCGAGATTTATCGGATAGATTTTGTGTGGGATGAGGAGTTTCTCACAACATTGTTTTGAAAACGATAAAATTTCAATCCAATCCAATTGACACCAAACATGAATCTAAAGTGAAGTGAGCAGCATTTCTTTCACAGTTGCACAGATGCTCTTACTTTTGTGCAAAAAATCAGATCTACTACGTTTTAGAACTGTTTGCTTTGCAGTAATATTTCGTTGTGCGTTTGCGAATCTTCTGTTTTGGATATTTTGCGAAACATTGGCGTTTACGAATTTGTTCATGCATACTTACATACATACAATGTAGTGTCATACTATCATAATTTACGTAGGTAGTCAGGTAGCAATACCGCTAATGATATATGGAAGTTAGAATGCAATGCCTCGGATCGCTTAACGAGATCACATTCTCTATGCTGGGTTATTCAGACATTTTAACAAACTAATAGAAGGTAGCAGTCGCCACCTCATTGAAAATATCGATACCCTCTCTGTTCTTATCCTTTCTCGGGAGAGGCGTGCCTATAACGCTGTGATAGCGTCCCAAGATGCTAGTAGATATTTGTTGATTCTACTCTTGAACTGCTGGAGATTGAAATGTTTTGGAAATATCCCTCCTGTTTGTTCCAACTATAACCAAAGTGATTTTGGTATAAGGATGTGCGGTTGCCGAAATATGCAATTTCTAGACATCATTCGATTGAGTTCATTTGATCCATTAGAGATCATTCTGTAGTTTTCAATATATCAGTGGTTGGGGTTGGATGTAAGCGTTGTATCATATATTAGTTTAAACACGCGTTGATACTGTCGAGTAGATCTAAACAATTCCAGCTCTAAACGAGGGAAAATACTCTCGGTCTCACTTGCATTTTGTGTAAGAGCAGAAGGTGAGCTGACGTCAAATTTTTCTTTGAATATGTGGGCGTACTATGTTACTCCAGAGCTTACGATGATACCAAGAAGATATATGGTCTTCTTGGTCATTCATTTGAAGATGCGGTACAGTAGACGTATTCTTCCTGAAAAAGGTAATTGTATGCGTTTTCTACTCATTAAAGTTTACTATGTTGCTTTTTCCCCAATTGTAATATATTTTGTGCAAATCTTCATTTCTCGTGACTATTTGGTCGCATCTCTAATAATGTGATGTAAGGCAATCCGAGGCATATTTGTTAGAGTACTGTCGTGGGCAAAGCTAACAATCTTAATTTTTTTAGATCCTAATAGATGATTAATTTGGAGTAAAAATAGGACAGGTGACAGAATAGATCCGTACGGAACGCCAGCATTAATAAGAAACGTATCCAATGAAACCGCAATTTTTTTCAAGAAACTGGTATTAGTTCAGGGCGCAGTTTTTGAAAAAAAGAAAGCAGTCTATTATTATTCGAGGTTCAATCTCCAGATAACACCTAAAATTTCTTTCACGGCCCACCCCTCGCGGGAGCGTCTGACAAAGATTCGAGAGTACTGTTATGAAAAAGCTTCTCAAATTAAAAATTACCCTTTCATTTGTGTAAAGACTATAACACGCACAGCACGAATGGTTATGAAGAGTTAGGCCCTGGGTTCCATGGATCTGTTGCGCTAAATGTAGAAATGAAATAGAGGAATGGATTATAACGCGTTTCCTATAAATTTTCTCATTGCTGTCGTTGATAAGAAGAAAAACTCTAGACAAGTATTTATTCAATAAATTAGGGTATCCATCTGATAGAACCACGGCGCCCACACAGTTTTCTGTTATCTGAAGAAAGTAGCCAAGAACTTGCCGATCAACATGAATTTTATATTAGTGCGAGATCTTATCGGAGAAGGCTGCAAAAAATAGGGCTTTATAGACGAAGGTATAAAAAAAACCCCTACATTACCAAAAAATCGAGCTCTACGCCTGAGATTTGGTAAAGACAATCAAAATTGGACTCAGGCTGATTGGAAAAGGGTAATATGATAGTACAGTGACATCAGTCAGATGGTATCTCCTCTCCTATGTACCCCGAAGAGTGAATGAAAACTTGAAACAACATTGTGTTGTTTCTCCGAATAAGTTCCCACTTAGTTTTATGGTCTGGGGAGGGTTTATTTTTACGGATTCAGTTAATTAGCCTTCATTAATTCTTTGTATATACATATATTTTCATTTAAGCCATATTCAAAATAACTAAAATAAGAGACAAACTTTTGAAATGATAGATATATTTTGAAAAAAACCCCTAACAATGAAAATGGTAACATTTATTTGGGCACTAGTGTATATACTATACGTTTATTTTAATTGGTTACCCATTCTGTTTCTTTAACGAACACGAGTACAGAAAGTTTACGAGTACAGTAAGATTCGGCTTATTAAAAATTTCGTACCAGAACGGAACTAAACTGTGTTGTCTAAATAGGCCTTATCTAGCTTGGGCTGCCAGTATACCTAACCTAACACAATTTTGAAATATGGTGACTATTTATGTTTCACATACGCTACGTTAAACTATGGTGAGTGATTCAATTATTTATCAAATGATCTAACATCAACTGTCCTACATATAATTTACGACAACAATTTTTGTTGTTCACTCTAATTGATATCAGTTAAAAACCTCTTTACTCTGAGTTGTAATTTAAATATTTAATTTGAAGAAAGAATCAGAATTATATTATTTCCGCGCTTCCTTTATCATCTTCTTTTCGTGGAGCTAATTGCGCCAATGGACTCTCACAGGAAGTGTACATTTTTTTGCTCGTTCTATGACGTAGTGGAAACTGCTTCTGGGAATTCTCATCAATTTTTGAGAATTCCCTTTTCGATTTAACCTAGAAATGTGCTCACCATATCAACAACCATCTTTTCTAAGTAAACGTTTTAAACAAGTTATCATTTCATAAGATTTAAAAAAAAGAAGTATTAATAAAGGCGAATTTATCGTTGAAAACCAATAGGGTATGTACATACATACACGACCCATGTATCATATTTAGAATACATAAATGCTGGGCCACATGTCGTTGCTATACCTGAGCATCAGGACCACCACACACACCATCATGAAAAGTACATTTCGCTAGTGCCACTGTTGGTTTGTTTGTGAAAAGGAGAATTTTGAAAATCAATAAAAACATTGCCTTGACTGATTAAAGAGTCGTCGGTCAAATCACGGTCTTCATACATCAATAGACAAATGAATGTGCGTGTGATGTTTCCCAGCTTTAAGTAAACCTGAACACTTTATTACAATTCATCCTGAGAAGTAATTTAACCATTACGCTCTCTTCTTAGTAATAATCCTCCTTCAAGGGTGTGCATGTGAACCATTCTGAACAAAGAATAAATAATTTTGAAATAGTAAGGACTTCGACTTCGTATGTAAGTATTGTACATTATATGTCAACATAGAAGAGGAAGGGCTACAGCAATGATGTCCTCTCCCAAGACGCGCAGCAAGTTTCACTCGTGACCTAAATAAAATTGTCCGATACGTGCTGCTTCTCCTCGGTTGCTGCTGTTCCATTGTGTTTTCAATGTGTTTTCATTATATAGGATATGCTGCTTTCACATATACATCTGTGCATAGTACCTATAGGTAATAAGGTGTAGTTTTCGAATCTGGGACATAGAAGACTTTCCAGAGAATTACATTTCATCATAAGCTTTTTCGTCAGCACCAATTTCAGAATTTCTCTTCGATATCATCTCTTAATTTGAAGGAACTTCTCTTTTCAATGAAAATGATAGCAATGTTTGGCTGTGCAATAATGGCAACAGCGCACTAGTGCTAGAGTATCCGGGAGCTTTTCCCGAACGAGGCAAAAGCAACCCAGGAATCACTTAGCCCAGTATCAATTCGTACGGTCTCCCATGTATACCCACTTGGTAGTGAAGCACGGACAATTGTATACACACAATAATGGAAGTCGGGTAGAATTTGTATTCTAGAAAAAAAAAAAAAAACTTTTTAACAATTTTTTTAAACTTAAATTCGAATATAAAAAAATCATTTTAAAAAGTGTCGTCAGTTTAAAATCCGAAATATAGAATATACAAATGGGAAGTTGACGAAAAGTGATCGAAAAAAAAAGCGAGAGACGGAAAAAAGAAATTAATGAAAAGCTGAAAATTCGAATGTGCTATGCAAAAGTGAGTGAATAAAAAGAAAACCGTCGAATTTTCGTTAAACGGATTGGGTTTTAGTGTGAATCTATTTAAATCCGACAAATATATATATTATTCGATTGCGTTCGCAGGAAGTATTTATTTTGTATTGCATTCCACGCAATTTAGTGCATAGACAAGAATGGATGAATAGATAAATAGATGGATGTTTGTGTTTCCTCGAATTTTCCTCAATTATCGATTGTGCAGCTTTTGTGCGATGGCCCAAATTTTCGAACTTCGCCTTTCTGGTATTCCAACAATGTACATATAAAGTGGACATATCCACACACAGACATGAGGACATTACGCAGCAACCTACCCCGATCTGTGGTATAGTACTTACATATGTATGATAGCTTTAACGGATTGGGTTTTTCCTTTTGTTATCATACTTTTTTTCGTAACATGAATTATACACTCAACGAGAAAATGAATCAAATAAGAATTAATAAACAATTTCCAGTTTTTTTCGCAAATGTATTATAATGTCCATGTTGTGTACGCGATTACGTGAAACTCACACCACGGACATGAAAAGAAAGCAAACCCATAGCAAGCAACTACTACTATCAGATATTTGGTGATGATATAAAATTCGCAGTGCGCACGTGTCGCACATGTTTTTTTTGTTGTGCAATACACATAAATATTCAAGGGAATTGATCCTTGTTCCGTGTATGCAAACGAAAGAGCGACATAAAGTATATAACTTTTTTTTTGTATCCCCGAGAACAGCACTAGGCCTATTTCTTTTTCTATCTAATAGCAATACACTTATTTTGTTTTGTTGTATTATTTTTCTCTTCTCTTCTTGTTTCTATTCATACAGTTCCTGTTTAGAAAACCTTGAAATTGCCTTACGCCTGAGAGATCCTTTGATTTTATACCCCTTTGTTTTTTTTCTGTTTTCTGTTGGTTTTGCAATTTCCCTCGTTTTGCATGAGTATCAGAAATACAAAAAAAATAATGGAAATACTAGAAGAGAACATAGGCTGACAGGTTTACGTTCCTGCGACAACAACTGATTCCCCCTGCAGTCTGTTGATATTATGTATAAGGCGCATAGTCTTGTATTCCTTGCAGTCTCAGGCAGGAAGGCAAATTTTGTCCTGATTTGCATTCTTCTAGATAATGCTTTTTAATGGTGAGAGTACTTACCATGTTGGTGTCGAGAATTGCCAGGATTGATCCGAATTTAATAATAAAGTGTTAAAGTAATTTGTTTTATTGTTATTATATATATATTATTGTTTTATAGTATTACATACATACATACATATGTGTATATATGTACATATATACTGATTTTGTAAGAGCTTTTTTTCAAAATGGTTTAAAAACAAACAATTTTCAAAGAGATGCGTTTGTGCACGACTCTTTTTTTTTAAGTATTGCTTTGTACATTTTATTGTGATGATGAAGTATTAATTCATAACATAGCCATTCATAGGTTGGTTTGGTTGAATTGGGTGCCAGCTTAAAAACCCCAACACACTTCGACCACCAAGTGGATCATAAGGCATCCATATTAAGGATTAGGTATTAAATGCAAAATGGATCGAAACAGTAGAATAAATAAAAGATTAAATAAGGCAACAAGTTTATAATAACTTACAACATCGAGCCACAATAAAATAAAGCCATAGCCGACTTTTGTCTTAGTAATAACTGCAACAAAAAAAAGAAAAAAATTTTGGGTGAGAACGTACATACATAATATGTTAGTTTTGACGTTTTTAAAAAAATTATTGTTATCAGAAGGAAACTTCAGCTCTGGTATTACTGTTTTTATCGCGGCTAGGACTTTACATACTTACTTACATGTGTGGCGCTACAATCCGGGTGGACCTGGACTTTAACAAACAGGCATATCCAGCTCGTTCTTTAACCAAAATTCTTAGGCTAAGAGTTTAGATACGAAATTTAATTAAAATTAGTGGTTTTTTCTTACTACCTGCTTAGTGCATGCACTTTTGCACCACTGTCTCCACAGCTTCGAAGATGCCACCGAAATCTTACTTTAAGACGTATGAGCGCTTGGTAAAATATCTCTGCAGTGCAGTCTAAGTTATTAGTTGGAATAGCCCTTTCTGAATGTGAATGTACATCATATGTATGTATGTATGTACATATATAATGTGAGAACTATGTGTAGAGAAGGTTGATGGCTACATATCTGTTTTGGTATAGTTTTTCGAATTTTTCGTGTGAAACTACGAAACTATGTAGTATATTTTTAGTACAGTAAGTGTGCCTGTAAGCGTATTAAATTTTTTTAAAAGTAATGTACTTCATTCCTAAAAAATCCAAACCTTTTAAAAAAAATCTATGAAAAATGATTATTAAAGAAAAACGTTCCCAAAGAGTGGGTGTGGGCATACATATTGTGTGGACAATTTGTGCAGTAGGTGAATGTTTACATAGTCTAAACTGTTGGGCCAATTTGTTTAAGAGGCAAACAAACATACAAATATACAACATAATAAGAGTATATAGGTACATACATATGTATATATACATACATACATATATTTACATAGTGAGAATATTTGTGTTTCTCCTATTTTCCAAAAGACCGAATTTTTTAAAGATCTAGATAATACTCTAAATTAAATTACGCTGTTACATGTGCATACCTTTGATAGTGCTGCTCTACTGTCAGTAGAAAGCTTTCCAATTCAGTCCTTATGGACGTTGCGCGCCACACACTGCAATATTTATGTCATTTATTTCTATTAAGGTTTTTATTTTATCTTTACGGCTTCCAAAAACTTCCTATGCTTATAATTGGAACATCGTCAGTGCCATTTTCCATCTTGGCTATATCTGTATTTTTTCTAAGGACTAAAGATGCCTTTAATAAGTTTCATTATATGTACATATGTGTTCATATTGCCCCTCTAATCCGTATATATTCCGATTCTTGTTAGGTCTTGCCACATCTCTCTTCCATTGAGAGTTCTTCAACGTAATAATTTGGAACTACATATATAGCATCCCGAAGTATAGCCATATAAATATTTAAACTTTGCTGCATACTTTGATTTGCGTTGAAAAAAATATCAAGTGTTTAAATGTCTATTTATATTTTAAGCAGTTGACTAATATACATATTTATGTAGAATACAAGAATATCTTTCCAAATTTCGACTTGTAACATTCTGACTTGTTCCTCATCATTTCAACATGGCAATGCTGTATTCGTTGCTCTGGAAATATCGGTTTCATCATCGGGGTGGAAGAATAAATGCACCCTTACCCCAGTTATTTAACAGTCTTCATCCCTTTCTTCTCTCAATACCAATGTCAACAACCACCACCATCA
Organism: Xylota sylvarum; assembly: GCA_905220385.1. Lineage (NCBI taxonomy): Eukaryota > Metazoa > Arthropoda > Insecta > Diptera > Syrphidae > Xylota > Xylota sylvarum. The sequence continues at coordinate 43,655,494 of LR999959.1, forward strand.
TCATCGTTGCCGTGGTTGTTGTTGGCTTAAATTGTAGCGCACTACGTAGTAAATTCCTCTCAGTCTATTCCGCTTTTCATATACATATTCGCTTAAGTATCCTCGACGGGTTGTGCTTGTGGTTCACGTTATCTCCGTTTACTTCTTCTATGTTCTCATGTGATATTTCGAAAACTTGTTCTACCGCTACAAAGAAAGGATATTCTTTTTTTTTTTTGGGCCAACGCACAAAAGATTGTGAACGGGAATGAAAAATCGATAGCGAAAACTAATTAAATCTTTTTCGTGCTTGTGTGTTCGTTTCAGTCTTCTGATGTAAATAGTTTGTAAAATTTCACTGTGCATTATTTTGAGATGACACCCTGCCTCCAAAGCTCTAATAATATATTAATCATAAAAAAACTACCCAATAAATGGGAACTCTAAAAAGTGTAGACAATATCTAAACGAATTTGACCTTGCAGTGGTTAAAATAATTAAAAAGAAAAAATAAAATTACAAAAGTAATCAATCTACGAAAATAGCTTTAAACAAATGTGTTATGACTAAAAATAAATATCAAACAATTTCTAACTTGTATAAATATAATAAATAGTGTTAAACAAATAAATAATATATCTTCTAAAATATAAGAATATACAGTGATAGTGATGTGTTATGTGATAGGAACCTTCTATACAAGAAAAATATTTTCTATATTATATTGTTAATTATTATGATTATATTAATTTTTTACAAACCAATGAACATATACTTTGCTTGTGATTTACCATGGAGGGAGAACCAAAAACAAACAAATTAACTTCAAATCAAATAAAGTCAATAAATCCCACTTGGAACCCCATTAGTGAGTGTTTTAAGCATAAAGGACATTAGTTCCCTCGTAAGTTCTGCCGTTTTACATCAATATATACAATACATATATAAAACAGTTCTAAGTAAGTTTCACTGCCAAAATCATAATGAGTGAAAATCCAAAAAAATCTTTGAACTAATAAAATAAAAATTTCTGCGAAAAAGTCGCATTCATTTGAACCTGATTGTTTTAAAGCGCACACATTGAGCACTAATCGTACGACAACAACTGCTTAAATATGCGGATAGTTAAAGTAAGCAAAGGTAAGAAATTTTTGCTCAAGTGGAAATACCACAACCGCGTCATGTTGATCTCTGAGAGCAGCATCCTACATACTTAGGGGCCAAAAAATAATATAAAAATACAGAAAAATGTTTGCTTTTAGAATTGTTTTCAATATAGTTGCTGGCATAGGTCCAACATTTTCGTTTTTGTGTGAACTAAATATTGTATTTTATTTTTATATCAAATTATAATGTAAAAGAAATCATTGCCCTCCTATGAGTTGTCCACTTTCTCGTTTTTTCGACTCTCTTTTGTTTACGATTCACGGAATAGGAAGAAAAAAGAAAACAATTTTAAAATTTCTTTCAAAAGCTTTTGTGTTTTCTAAATTTTTTTCGTAACAAATTTGATCATGTTCTTTTACTATTATAATGGTTGACCATTTTGGTTCACCTTCTCCTCATAAGTGTTCTATTGCCCTCAAATCACAAATGGGTGTTAATCAATGAAATAACGTATTTTTGTTCGCAAAATAAACAATCAAATACCGTTTTTTCTCTATTCAGCGTTATCGTATCGTAAATTTAAGGTCACATGTTGAGTTCGATGTTCATTACGAAGGCATCGCCCCAAAAATGATTTGCTTCCAATAAGCTTACTTTATGCCATGTTATTCACTTAATTGCGGATAGATGCAATATGCAGTGTCCTTTCGTAAAGACAGTTTGCATACTGGAAGTATGTAGTTTTGTGGTTAGTTTTAACCATTTTAGTGAGTTGTTAGAAACAAGTGGGTGTTGAAAAGGATTTAACCATTGCCGAAGGTCGAAGGTCGGTTATGGGCCGGTTTATCGCCCATAAAAGGAACACGTACGCATGTATGAAGTAAGCAAAACTACGATAAGAATTTAAATGGAACTGTTTTCTAACCTACTACAGCTCAAGACAGATGATCGATTTTTCGCGAACCCCTCATTCAGCCCTGTTAGAAGCTTTACTTAAGTCTGTAATTAGGATCAGTGTATCCGAAAATACAGTGCTTCGAGTATTACATAATGCTAATAGTCTTCAATCCCATTTTATACGTTCAATATATCTTGGGACAAATATTTTTCCGAGCTCGCTGAGTAGCTCGAGTCCTAAAACATCATAATAGTTACAAATCTTCAGGTCCAGATGGGATTCTTCCCCTTGTTTTGGAGAGGTGTTCTTTTACCCTGGCTAAACCTCTACGTAAGCTCTTCCACTTGTCATATTTTACATGCATCTTTCCAGATAGGTGGAAAATCGCGTACGTCCAGCCGATCTTTAAAAAGGGCGATAAAACCCCACTTTCAAACTATCGACACATAGCCCTTATATTAGGTTAGAGTATCAAATGATCCGTTCCAAATGGATTGAAAGTAACCGTCTTCTATATGACCGTTAGTATGGTTTTCGTCAACAACGTTCAACAGGGGACTTTATGGTGTACCTAACTGGAAAATGGAACCAAAGTATTCAAAGTATTCATCACGGTGAATGTCGCGTAAGTGCCCTAGGTATCTCTAAAGCTGTCGATAGAGTGTCGCACAGTTGCCTCTTACGCAAAATCCAAGCTTACGGTGTCGGTAGCATCATCTCAACATGGATTTCAAGTTTTTCAAGTAATTGGTTAATACAAGTTTTATTGAACGGATGTTGTTCTACGTCATTCTCAACCGATGGGTGCGAAAAACCGAATGCACTGTTCTGTCTCTGAAGCGAGATACTAATGTTGCCAAACTAAAAATGAATGGAGCTGTTAATGAGGAATGTCTTGTCAATGCTTAGCATACTCTTTTTTGAAATATGTTCCATAATTCCTTATTTTTTGTATGATGACCACATACAGCGCTCTTTAAATCACTATGAGTTTTATATCTGAAGATTGTGATGGCGTAATTTGCTGCTCTTTGAAGAACGTCTTTGCTAACTTAGACGTATGTTTAGGGTCATTTTCTTGTCCCAAGACTCATATTCATATATGTACATAAGTGGTAAATTCTCTGCTTAAAAGAAGGGAATCTATCTTAAGTCGACTTAAGTGGATTTTTTACATTTGATTTTGTAATACGCCTAGTTGTATTTTATCCTCATATTTACATCAAACTTGTATCCCGATTTATTCATATAAATAGTAATAGTAAGTAAATATTTGTCTTCAGTTTTTTTCTTCTCCTGAAAAACTGTGAAAACGAACTTAAGATAGTCTACCTTTTCAGCAGAGAATTTTCTTCCGCATAAGAATTATCTTATTCCATAAAATATCCACACTAATTTTGATCAATATAGCAAACAATTAACTGTATCGCACCAATACCGTATCAACATTATGAACCCATAGCTTAATATTACCCGCACCATACTTCACCGTTTGTTTTTTTTAGTGTGTTGTGGTCTAAATACTTATGAGGGTGGTCTGCGAACTGTCTGCTGGCCATCACTTCGGAGCAAATTTATTTTTGTTTTCATCAAAAAACCGATTTTGAGGAAATTTTACAAGAAACATCCTCAAACGTTCGACGTTATCGTCGTATTTCAGTACAAAATGCAATATGGCCACGCCAACTTTATAAGGGATACATAGAAAGGAGGATAGGGTATCATATGATCCGTTCCAGACGAATTGTATCTTTTCTATATGTTTTTGCTTCTTTCTGGTACATACCAATTTAGACGGTATTTTGCAAATTAGAGACGAAACTTACCGTTATACTTTCGTAGTAAACCCACCGATCCACCAAATCTACCATGTAAATTACTTTCTAAAACCCTTTTATTGAACTGTTCTTGATGAAACAGCCAACTCGACTTCTGATTTGACGTGCGTCGTTCGAAGACTTGAAAGGATTGGTTTTTGAGGCACGAACGATTTTTCGATTATCATGGTGGGTCGTTTAACTCGGTTAGCCCAGTTTTTTTTAACTGTAGGGTATTTAAGAGCTATTTCAACTATATTTGAAGAACGGTCAATAATATCAGCAATTGTCGAATTGATTTGCATTCACATCGCAGTGTTAAAATAATCGGTTTTTCTTCAGGCGTGCAATGTTTTCCACGACTCGTATTTAGCCGATGTATCACTTAAGTATGACAGTATTGAAGTGAAAAGAATTAAAATTCATCAAAATTAATTTGAAAATGCTTTATAATACATTTCAAATATTTTATATAAAATTTCCCAATAACAACAGTGTTGTGTCTCAATTTTAATGTCCATGACTGTATGTTTGTATAAAATAATTCGGCGATTTGTCACAGCTTTATTGGAAGTAGGTACATACATACATATGTATGTACACATAGAACTTTTTTTTTTTTAAACTTGTAAAAGTAATTTGTAGCACCCCATGTCGGTAAAAAGTCGGACCTGTGTTCACATTTGCTAACAATTGTGTCAAATGTGATTTTTATCTTTCGGCATTTATAAAAAACAAGGTTTATATTTTTTTCTGAACTGCGTCCTTTTATATTTATAGAATTCTCAACGGGTGTGTGATTATGAGTTCGGCGCAAACGCAAATTGCTGTGGCTCCAAACGTCCATAACTTGGCAGCATCTCAACTACAAAAAGACTACAGCGAAGACTCGTTAAATAGACAAAACAGCTTAAGCAATAACAGAACTAGAGTAAGTACTGCATGAATTCTACTTTGGTTTGTGTTAAATAAATGTATTTAACGTATGCCTAGTTAATGGTCTAGTTACCCCCATAAGAGTTGAAAACACTATTGTTTGTCTTTTTGATTATTATCGATACACGTGCCAATAATTTATTTGACTGAAAATCGATAATCCAACCAGTATAGAGACTACTTAAACACTAATGGGAAATCCCAACAAGTTAACAAATTTTCGAACTCATTCCGATATGGATTAAACTAATAATTACACCTAAGACATTTCCATCTCAGGTTCAAGGCATGCAAAACTATACCATGACGTTCTTCTGTGGTTTAGCTTGTGCTGCAATGGAATAATACAGTACCAAGGTCATGCTATTGATTATTTTTTTTTCCGAGAAGCCAAACAAAGAATAAAACAAATTGAACGTTTCTGTTAGATTCTCATCCGCAATTGGCACGCAAGGATCTAGCCCGTACCACTTAGCTTTTTCTTCCACACTACCCCACTAAAGAACGAAACGAGCCATCGACATTATTCATCGTGTTACAGAGTAATTTTCATAAACGAATAAATGTCAATCACGATCTGATAAAATCACGTGTGCCTTGTCCTGTGCTCGCTCACACTCTTTGTGGCTTACCTATGACGGAGCAATTTGCTGAGAGCGGATAGAGGAACGATTACTGTTTGGTTGTCTGGCCGCATGTTCTGAAACGTAGATTTCGTGTCGATGGGTGGATTTGCCTGACGCAGTATTGTGTTGTTTAGTCAAATCCCTAAATTGGTTAGTGATGTCACAGCGCTCTGAAATCAATGAAAGCAAAAGTGAAAGGTCGTAAATTGGTGGTGTAAGAAAGAGAGTGTGCCTTGCAGAGTAGTAATTAATCAGCAGTTAAGGTTAGTTATTAGGTTTTGCTTGAAGGTCACACTGGTGTTTTCCAATTGGAGAAGTTATTATCATCATGTTTGGATAGGATACAATTGTTTACTTTGTGTGGGTAGGTAACTGTTGTACATGCGCATCTATGTACATATATGTGCATACATAAATATGTACATCCATACATACATATATACATACAGTCTATCAATCTCATATTCGTAAACCGCATGGTGCAATATACTTTTAAGTAAAAAGTACATACTTAATTTTTTTTTTTTTATTTTCAGTAAGAATACATAAGATAAACAAAAAAACTTCAATTAATTCAAACATTACAAATAAGGTATTTTAAATTCTTCATAATAAACATAAAAGCAACAAAAATATGGTCAATTTCGTATTCGTACACATGGATTTCATGTTAATTTGTTAATTTGTTCAAATTATATTATGCAACTAATAATTTGTAGCATATCCTTTGTTACCTAGGACCTGATTAAGACGGTTTGGCATGGATCTGACTAATTTTTCCGTAAATTCATTGGTAATTTTCGTCCATTCTTCAATAAGCCTTTCTTTGAGATCGTTTGTGTTCCCTATATTGAATGTTCTTATTTTTCGGTCCAACTCATCCCACAAATTCTCTATTACATTGATATCTGGTGACTGTGGAGGTGTTTCCAATACTTTGGGACAATTATAAAGTAGCCACATTCGAGTTGCATAAGCTTTTATACTTGGGGTCGTTATCCTGATAAAAGGTAAAATTGTTCCCGAGACGCATTTGAACGGCACTTTCCTTCAGGTTTTGCTTCAATATTTCGATGTAGTGCTTATGGTCCATTATTCCCTCAATTATGTGAAGTCGTTCCACTCCAGCTGCGGAAAAACAGGCCCAGGCCATTACCAACCCACCACCATGTTTGACTGTCCCCCGTGTGTTATGTGGGAGACATCCGATGCATGCACATTAAATTTAGACTCGTCTGTCAATATTACTGTTTTCCAGAAGTCGAAATCTTTAGATTGGTGTTGTTTAGCGAATTCTAACCTTTTGCTTCTGTTTATGGAACTAATGAAAGGTTTTTTTCGCATAACTCTTCTATTGTACCCATGTTCATGCAGGCATTTTCTTAGGGTTTCTGTACAAAAATCTTTATTAAGAGTATGACGCAGGATTTCTGCAAGTTTTGGTGCACTACATTTAGGGTTTTTTTTTAATTTCACGTATAATTATTTTCTTATCATGTACACTGAATATATTTCTGGTGGTATTTCTTGGTTTATTTTCTATACGATTTTCATTTTTGAATCGATTAATGGTTGTTTGGATAGTTGATCTTGATCGATTTACCAAACGAGATATCTCCCCATAAGTTTTTCCATCGCCGTTGTATTTGATAATCAGTTCCCGCAGTTCATTTGAGGTCTCACCTTGTTTTCTGCCCATTTTTCCAACAAATCTCGATTTTTTCAGCAAACTTCACAAAATATTTCACTTTTTTCTTTAAAGTGCTTTGAAAAAGAATAACTAAATGCAAAAAACAACTTTGACAAGCTAAATAACAGTAATTTGTATAGTTTAGTGAATAAACGATAGTACGAATACGAAATTGAGCTACTTTTGAGCCCATTTCTTACTTTTATTCTGTTTTCAAACCAAAATGAATATTAACTATTCTTAAAACTAGGTGGAGTACAATTGTTCAATATCCTGTAATAGTACATACCATATTCAACATAATTTTTCAAGTCGTTTGTGATCAGGAGTTGAATGTAATTTTTGATAACTGGTGTACGAATATGAGATTGATACACTTGTACGTACGTAATATTAGATATCCATTCATGAATGATGTGCGGAATTTTTTGCAACAGATCATAATGTTGTATAACGTGATGTTGTATGGACATTTGAACTGAACTTATCAGATTATATTTAGTTGCGATGAATATTTGAGCAGGTATGTATGTACATATGTGTGTTAATTCCTTGCATACATACATATGTATGTACATACATACATATGCACATACGGATGTACATGTACAAAACCTACGAGCAATGTTCTGGGCGATTTTAACGCCAAGATAGGAAAGGAGGACATCTTTGGTAGGACGATTGGTAAGCCAGCCTCCACGACACCACGTCCGGAAACGGACTTAGGCTTATTGACTACGCTGAGGGGCGACACGTCACTATAGCAAGCACACGGTTTAATCGTCTCAATATCCACAACGGGACATGGCGGTCTCCTGATCATCAAACGGTCAACCAAATTGATCACATTGCGATCGACGTAAGGCATGCCTCCCGTATACGTATACAACATCGACTCGGATCATTACCTTATTGCAGCCACGGTACGAATGCGGATATCCCTAACGTCACAACAAAGAAGGAATACTGTGAGAAGATACATACATATAACGTTGAAAAGCTGCAATCGCAAGAGACCGCCAGAATCTTTGCTTATGCCGCCAGCATCAAATACCGAGGACCAATGGCAACGCTGCCAACATGCCATCAGAAGTGCCGCAATTGATGTGCTGAGTTCCGCCCGAAGCAAGCAAATGCAGCTAAACAAGAGGCATACAAAGCGGCGCTGCAAAGAAGGACGAGAGCGGCTCGTGAGCTTTACGAGCAAAAGAGACAGGAAGAACATCGGCTTCTCCCAAAGAAGAAAAAAAGAGCACGAGAAGCGCGCGATCGAAGATATTAAGAGATTATATTCTAGGAATAATGTACGGAAGTTTTACCAACAGGTAAAAATAACGTGTCAAGCCAACAAGACTCGTACAGAAGCCTGTAAAGATGAAGGAAACCTCGTAGTAGAGTCACAGTCGGTGCTGAGAATATGGAAAAATTTCTTCTACAGACTATAACGGCGACGAAGACCAACATTCCGCTGTCAGGCGGAATGAACCATTAAACATAGACGATGATAGCCAAAACTTCCGTCCACCTGACCAAAACGAAGTGAGGGCAGCAATATCCACACTTAAACCCTGGACCTGACGGCTTACCAGCCGATCTGTTCAAGGCAGCTGGAAATGACCTGGTAGAGAGCATACACCAACTCATTTCAAAAAAATTTGGTCAGATGAATGTATGCCTGATGAATGGAATCTCAGCCAATTACAAAGGTATCATTCTCCTCAACATCGCATACAAGATCCTATCTGCCATATTGTGTGAACGTCTGAAACCCTTCGTCAACAACCTGATTGGGCCCTATCAGTGTGGTTTCAGACCAGGAAAGTCTACAATCGATCAAATTTTCACACTTCGGCAGATCCTGGAAAAAAACTCAAGACGTCCAAATCGATACCCATCATCTGTTCATCGATTTTAAGGCCGCATATGACAGCATCTATAGAGACGAGCTATACAGAGCCATGTCTAGTTTTGGCATCCCTTCCAAACTCGTTCGCCTGTGCAGGATGACGATTGAGAATTCTCGCTGCTCCATTAAGGTCGGTAACGATCTCACCGAGACCTTTGATGTCAAAAAAGGATTTAGACAAGGTGGTGCGCTGTCATGTGACTTCTTTAACATCGTACTTGAAAGAATTGTGCGAAACTCACAAGCCAACACTGGAGGCACAATCTTTCAAAAGTCTGTGCAACTACTAGCTTACGTCGATGACATTGACATTATTGGTAGAACACAGCGGACTGTCACCGGTGCGTTCGCTAGTATTGCAACGGAGGCTGCCAAAATGGGTTTAGCGGTAAACGAGGGCAAAACCATATACTTGGTTGTCAACAAGAAGGGAAGAAGGGACACTCAACATCGACGAATTGGACAGAACGTCACAATCGATAGCTATAACTTTGAGGTAGTAAGGGACTTTGTCTACCTCGGCTCTGCTATCAATTCTGACAATAACACCTCGGCAGAAATAAAACGAAGAATAACTCTTGCCAATCGCTGTTTCTTTGGGCTGAGAAGGCAATTGAGTAGTAAGGCCCTATTCTGCACAACTAAGAAGACTCTATATAAGACCTTGATCATCCCAATCCTCCTTCACGGCGCTGAAGCATGGATTTTATCGAAAGTGAATGAAGATATCCTTGGTCGTTTCGAGAGAAAAATCCTTCGTAACATATTCGGTCCCGTTTGCGTTGACGGGTTTTGGAGGAGAAGATTCAACGACGAACTATACGTGCTGTACAGCGACATCGACCTAGTCAAAAAACTGCGCATCAGTCGTTTGAGATGGCTAGGACATGTACAGCGAATGGACACCAGTGCTCCGGTCCGCAGAGTCTTCAGCGCACATTTGAAGGGGACCTGAACAAGCTTGGAGTGCGCAACTGGAGGCAGTTAGTTACGGACCGAGCTAACTGAAGAGGCTTGTTAGTTGAGGCCCAGATTCACCCCGAACTGTAGCGCCACCTAAGTAAGTAAGTAAGTACATATGTATTCGTTCCTGAAATGTCCAGCGTCAGACATGTAAATTGATCGGAGACGTTTCAATTTTCGACTCAATCGCACAGTGAAATTCAGAAGCTCGTTCTTTAGCCACTCAACACGCATGTGGAATGACTTACCTTCCTCAATATTTCCTGCAAATTATGATTTACAAAGATTGCGCATCGTCACGTAACTCTCTTTCATTTTCCTACCAACTTTTATCTTCCCTATACACTTTCCTTTCACTCCATCACTGGGTTTATAATTTTAAAGAACTTTAGTCCTAAGTGATGATATTTCGGCAAAGAGATATGCTTTCATGTAACTTCTTCAATTTCGTGCTGCAACAGATAGTGGGGATGCAGAGGGCAGGTGTAAACACGGAAGGCACTATCTTCAACTAATCTGTCCAGTTGCTGGGATACGCAAATGAACTCGGCATCATTAACTGCAGTCGAAGTTGGAAAAATCAAGTACCGCCTAGGATAAAACGTCGGTGTTGGCTACAGTAACCGGATGTTGGACACCTCGTCGTGGTAGGGTGATTTAATTAGAGGAACAGGATGCACTACCAAGTAGTTTACACTATTCTGGCAGAGCTGAATGTGAATCGAAATCGAATCGCCACTCGGAGGGAGCTGTGTTTAGGTAGTGATACTACTGGACTACAGAGTTCAGGGGTAATTGAACCGCTAGTGGTAACTCCTCAGGGCCAGCGCAATCCTCCATTTTATTCTAGTTGAGTAGGGTAGGTAATGGGGATCTCTACTTACCTGGTCTGTGATATCTCTCCGACTCGTGGAACTATTATGTACCCATTTTTATAAAGTAATAAAAAAGAGAACAAGTCATTAGAGGGCAAGGCGGAAGGCTCTGAAGAGGTCGAGAAAGTACCGGAAGGTGCGAGATCGACAGCGGAAGAGCTTGTGAGGACAATGGAGTCCGGAGGGAAACCAAAGGATTCAGTTGAACAATCGTCCATGTCGATGGACAATGCGGTGCTGCAAGGCGCCAAGAGGTAAATCGACGTTGTAGAAGCCGAACACAAAGATGACGTTGCAGACCCTGATTCTGAGCGGAGGCTGCAATAGCAGCTTAAGCAAAAGATGAAAAGGGCGAGAGGGATGCCATTGGCAGGAGCTGTCTCGGGTAGTAGTGACATATCGGTCAATGAATTTACTGATATACATATGTAATTGCTAGTTTAGCTAATTTAGCAACGGCCGAAACCACCCCGAAAAGGTGGAATGGTTCTAAAATGATACCGAAACCTTCAGTTCAACTAAAGTCAGGGTGATGGAGGCGAAAACTTAGGGTGATTCAATTGAATCTTCACCACAGCAAAGCTGCATCAGCAATGTTAATCAGATGTTTTGTGGAGGAGTCGATTGATATTGCCTTGCTGCAGGAGCCTTGGATCTTCAACGGAAAGATTGATATCTACCTGAAAGTATTGCCACTTTTATGTGCTATCTGGCCAAGAATTAGATCTTGTGTACTGGTGAGGCACGGAGTTAAAGCGGTTATGCTGCCGCACGCAACTATGTGCCTATGATTTTGTCGCTGTGCGAGTAGGAGCAGGTGCAGACAGTTTTGTCACGGCATCTGCATACCTGCCGCGTTGAATTGGAAGGTAATGGATCAGACAATGATGTCAGGCCACAGAGCCATCTCATTTGATGTTCGATACGGATCTAAAAGGACGACAGATCGAAAATATGTCAGGATTCCCAGGAACACGGACATAGTGAAATACCAGGAAGTGTTACGGGAGAAACTGAATGGGAGGGTACCCAAAATACCGAAAACCGCTTGGGATGTAGAGTCACAGCTGAAGCACTTACAATCAGCTTTGGTTGATGAAAAGGACCCCACGCCTTGGTGGTGTAGGGAACTTGAAAATCTAAAGAAGGAGGGGAGAAAAGCCTTTAATCATGCCATGAGAAGGGATGATCCTGGATCCTGAATGAGTATAAGGCAAAGAAGAAAGAGCTAAAAGTAACTCTGCGATGATGTAAAAGGGAGTCGTGGGGGGAATTTTGCTCGAATATGAGAAGCACAGCTGAGGTCAATAGACTTCAGAAAATTGTCTCGAGGGATCCAGTTTCCAAAGTTGAACTCATTCGTTTTAAAAAAAGAGGGAGATTGTTGAGACACTGGATCGTACAAATGATGTCCTCATGGAAATACCCTTTCCGGGAAGCCTTAAGTCAAATCAGCCCTGGGCTCTGAGAAAACATGGAGCAAACAGGATGAATAGGGCAGAAGTGGAACGGATAGAAACCGCCAGAAGTGGTCAGTGGGGCGATAAAAACGTTTTCCCCTTACAATGCCGCAGGACCGGATGGTATTTTCCCAGCTTTAATGCAATGGGGTGCAGGCATCATTGTAACCAATGCTTAGGGTTACATACATACATTACATGCCTAGCAATAGGCTACATACCAGTAACATGGAGAGAAACAAATGTGGTTTTTGGTGGATCATATGGAGAGCACGGCGCTGAAAGCGTGTCGTTTGAGAGCAGGCCTACGGAAACAGCGCTGCACTAGTTGGTACGCGTTGCAGAAGAGAAAATGCATACTGGAAGCATTGCAATGACCATAATAATGGACATTGAATCGTTAAATCGGAAAAGGGAGATCTAATCATCTTCACAAGGAAGAGGAGAGATCTGGACTTTCAGTCCTTGACACTTTTTTAATCGGAGCTACATGTGACCAGGAAGGTTAAGTATCTGGATGTATACCTAGATGCTGGACTAATTTGGAACTTCCATGTGGAAGAGAAGGCCAGAAAGACGAAAACGTTGCTTCATCAGTGCAAACGGGTATGTGGACTAAGGTGGGGAAACTCGCCGATGTAAGCATACGTAGGGACTGAGGCGGACTCTCTAGCAAAGTAAGGGTCAACCTCGGAGCTCTCTGGTCCGGAATAATTTGCTGCAATTGGCAGAGGGATGGTAGAGCACCTAGTAATTAGCAGCTGGGCCGCAGTGGAACACCAGAGAAGGATGCAGGCAGGCGAAAATGGCTACTAAAATGCCGACTGGCACCTTTCACAGAGAAGTTCTAAGCCTTAGGGCGAAGAACCCTGAAATGGGTGGTAGCGTTATCTACAGGTCATGCAAATATCGGGTATCACCTGTTACCTATGCCTGGAGGAAGTCGGGACGGCAGCGCATATATTGTGTTAATGTCCGGCGCTAGCTAGCAGAAGAAGGGAGGTCTTTGATCCAGTCAATTCTGCTATATGAAGCCGAGTGATGAACGATAGCCAGGAGAGCAAAGCAGATATTGAACACATTTCTGCCAAGAGTGACTTGTGTTTTTAGGAATCCAATTAAGCACAACAGCTTGGGTGGTAAATGTTTACAAAAGGGCTGAAATGGCGGTTGAATGAAACCGATTACCGTAACATCTTACGGGAAAATTTACCATCTAGTGTCGCATAATTGGGGTTAAATCCAACATGGGTCTTTCAACAAGACAACGACCCAAGACATACAACCAAATTGGTAAAGGAATGGCTATTTATCGGACACCTAGGCAACTGGGTCATCCTCTGCAATTACCAGACCTTAATCCGACAGAACATTTGTGGGAGCATCTGGACAGACAAATTTGAAAACGGAATATAACCAGCAAAGACTCTCTCTAAAGGTTTTAATGTAAGAATGGCAAAAAATTCCTACAGAATACCAAAAAGTTATTTGAGTCGATGCCAAGGAAGCTGTTATGAAGTCCAAAGGAAGGCAGACAAAGTATCAACTTTAAGTTTTGTACTTTGTTTGCGTACTGTACATTTTTTTTGCGTTTAAAAATGAATTATTTTTTGTTATTTTTGTATTGTTATTTTGTTATTTCGCTAAGTTTTTTTTTGACAAATATTTGCTTGTAAACTCCTTCAAAAATGTAGATAAATATTTCATAAGGGAATATAAACAATTTGCTGAAATAAAATGGTAAAAATGGAATATGGAGGTGTACACCTTGATCGTGGAAAGTACAATGACTCTACAACCACAGCGTATGACACACAGCTGACCAAATAATCGAGTTATTGAAGTCGAAGTTCGGTGACAGTGTTATCTTCAAAAATGGACTGAAAGAAACTAAAAAAAACTCATAACTCCAGAAAAGCCATCAATAATGTAACCATTTGTTTACAACTGCTGCACCACTCATTGTTCCATTTGAAGAAATTCGGAACAAACGTTATCTAATGTATCCATACGTCAGATATGATATAACTGCATGTGTTTATCCAGTATACGCACTTATATCAATAAAGCACTTAGTCCGAAGATTTTGCTGAACTTCCTATTTCCTATGTACGTCATTGCTAGAAAATATTTTTTGGCTTTAGATAAAGATAAACATGTTAGAGCTTTGAAATTGTAAAATTTTAGTAACTTATACAGAAAACAAGATTAACGTATGATTTGGGTCATGGTTGTATAATATATTTGTATAAGTAAATTGATCATTCAACTTTCCATGAAATTAAGAAATAAAGTGCACGACTGGGTCGTACGTACTTGCACCTTAATGCTATAAGTTTATAATCGTATAAGCACTGAAATTCAAGTTTTTTGTAAAAACGCCATCCTAAAGTGGGCGTGGCCATATATGATGTTAAGGTGAATTGTAGAGATTTTCAAAGCCTATGAACTATGTTTTAACAATTTTTTTTGATTTCTAGTAAAAATTCTGAAAAAGTAAAATTTTTGGAAAGTGGGCGTGGTAGTTTCAAAACTTGGTACGTTATGTCTTTGCATTTGTCATACCCACTTCAAATATTAATTTTAAGCCCAATTGCTGAAGAAATGGCCGATATACACCTAATTCGTAAAATTACCGTTATACGCATTTTTCGCGCAAAACGTGGTATGCCACCTACTAGCATATGCCCAAACTAACTCACATATAAAATCTTATCAAAATCGTTAGAGCCGTTTTCGAGAAAATCCATTTTTAGTGAAATCGGCCTTAAGTAAAGTACCCTTAATTTTGAGGTTAGAACGAAAATTCCAATTTCGCCTCTAGGGATCATCCCACAGACCCCAGATATGAAGTTTGAAGCAAATCTAAATACCCGTTTAGGCTCCAGTCGAATATATAGACAGACAGACAGACAGACAGACGGAATTGGCGGACCCATTTTTTTGGACTTCTCCATCATAGTAATGTCAAGTTTGATTAAAATCTCGAGTTCGAAATTTTTCACGAAACCAATACTTGCCCTATAGGTATATGTAGGTGCAATTAAAAAATAAAGTGCAAGACTGGCTCGTACATACTTAAGCCTTTATGCTTAAAGTTTACATACATATGTATGTATAAATTATTCAGGCTTGAAGTTCAAGCATATATTCGCGCAAACTAATCAAAATATGAAATTTTATATAAATCGATAGAGCCGTTTTCGGGAAATTCAAATTTTATTGAAATTCCATTCTTGACTCCATCATATCTCGAGTTCGAAAATTTTCAGGAAACCCATATTTGCCACATATATGTACATTACATAATGTATGTATGTATATATGTAACTGCAAGTAAAAGACGTGGTTGTTTGCTTTATCAGAAATGCGGGTATCGTCAGCATAGTTTTTTTATAACTCAAAGACCTACGAAATATATTCTTGCGGAAAAGGCCAGGCCTCTAGTTTTTGTTTTCCCATTATGGAACGTAACACTAAAAACTATAAAGTAGTTTTGTACTTCTTTATTGATTTTTTTTTACATTTATTTTTTATTTAATTAGGGCAACATGAAAGGCAAACATTTAACACGAAGCCACGCAATGCGTGAATCAACATCACCGCCACGTACACCAACCCCTCGTACAGATCAACAATTAGCGTCATCAAATTGTGGGCTGGTATCTTCGTCGTCGTCTTCTTCGTCATCGTCTTCATCATCGACACACAGTCCATCGCAGGAAACAAACGATTGCAAAATGCACGTACAATCATCTTCCTTGTTGTCCCCGTCCCCGTTGTTAGAAACTCCCTCGGTAATTGTTACTAGTCAACACTCCCAACAGCAGCAACAGCAGAGCGTTATCTGTAATGAAGCGGACTTTCCCAAGTTATCTCCTCCCAAATCATCGAAAAGTCCTCGCAACTCACAATCGAATAACGTAAATTCTAATTCCAACAATAATAACAATAACCATAATAATAATAATAACCGTGATTTAATGGAAAAGTTTAATAACACTCATCAACAGTGCGGTGCAACAGCAGCTAGCGGTGGTGAGCATAACAACAAAATTGAGTTTGGCAATGGAAACGGAAAGAAGGTTGTTCTTGAAATAACAAAATCGATGGACAGTGGAGGTGGTGGCTGCATCCCGTCAAATTCATCTTCCGCAGTTAACTCTAATAACCAAACGGAAAACAACGGCAATGGATTGCATTTTATGCATCCGGATACACATTCGATGAATCAGGACAACGTGATGTCTATGTTCGACAAAGAAAACCGGTGCCCACGTAATGACAGTCAGAATAGCAACAATTCTCTTTCACCGGATGAGAATCAAAACAGCCTAACCGATAGTCCCGGTGATGTTGGTAAGCACGAGCGTATGGGTAAGAAACACAGGACAAACTCAAACTCAAAAAGTTCAAAACCTCGTCTAAAAAATATGGGCTCTTCATCCAGCATGGATGGTGGTAACAGCAACAGTACATCTGGCTTTATATCGAGAGGTATATTTTAGTAGTTCTTATAGATCAGAGGCAATAAATATATTTCCTCGATTATATGTACTTTCAGATAGCTCAATGGAGCAATTTACCGATCAGAGCGGCGTCGATCTTGTGCATTTCTTTAAAGAGACCCTAAATAAGAATCCCAAAGATAGAAATACTTTAATGAAAATTGAAAAGGATCTCATGGAGCTGGCTCAAGATAAAACGTAAGTTCATTTTAAGTGAGAATTTTGGTGAATTATTGATATCCCTGTTTTGTTAATAGTCGACATGAGATGCGATTTCCGGCCGCTTCATCGTACAATAGAATGCTGATTCATCGGACAGCTGCATTCTTTGGAATGGAACATAATGTGGACACGGCTACGCAACAGTGCGTAATAGTGGCAACAACGAAAGGCACACGTCTGCCAGATGTAAGTTTTGTAACTTTATCTAACGTTTTCTCTGTGCATTTTGATGAGTTTTTATAGTGTCTGCGTTAGATAAAATAGTTTAATAAAATACGATGTTGCTTAACATAACGAACGATCTTGGGATTTTTATTAATTTATCACTCTTGGCTTGATGAAATATGTATGGTACATTTATGAAATTTATAGAAATTTTACTTTCTGGTCGATCTGTTTATTAGAAATATAGTATGCCCACAAGTTATTTTCAAACACACTGTAGCGTTATTACTTGAAGAGATCTACGAGTATAACAGTTGATTCACTCAAAGGATTTCAAGAAAAATGTTTTCGATAAATGGTAGTGGGCTTTTGCAAGAAAAACAGATACGCTTAGGCTGTAGTCAAATAGAGGAATTTTGAAATAATTTGTTCATAGTTTTATCTGTAATGAAGGTTTAATAATCAATCAAGTACATACCTAACATACGTATGTAAGTATTTATGTATCTGCCATGAGAAAACTGCACAGTACCGCCGATCGAAAGCAACGTGAATGTTTTAAGCAGCGATAGCAGATGAAATTTTGATCGATCCTATATAAATGTAAAAGGCAGTGAATAAAAGTTTGGTTGACTAAATAAAAGTTTTGGTGACAGTAAATATGCCCTGCGGTTCAGGTGGTACAGAATACCTAATATGTAAGCTTCGTGTAGTAATTAAACTCACTAAATTGTGTGCGACTTTGTATACATACATCCATATGTACGCATGACACATAAAAGCTAAATTATTAGCGCAGGTAGTGGGTAAATACCACTTTCCCAGGCATTAAGTCGCTCACCTGACTTCGTCGGGCCATTAAGAGTATATCATCAACTGTCAGTTGATGAAACTGAAGTCTGTTTCCATTTATCTTCAGAATTATAATTTCACAGTACAAATTGATTCGTCGATGGGTCATAAATCCACAAACATTTCATGCGGAATTACGACCTACATACATACATATGTACTTAGGTGGGCGCCGTGGATCAAGCGGTTAGTGCGTTGGACTACGGAGCGAGGGATTCCAGGTTCAATCCCCAAACAACACCTAAAATTTCTTTCACGGCCCCACCTCTCGCGAGCGTCTGACAAACATCCGAGAGTAAAACTGTCACGAAAAAGCTTCTCAAAACAAAAAACTGCCGTTCGGATCCGGCATTAAACAGTAGGCACCTTCCATTCGTGTGAAGAATATAACACGCGCAGCACGAGTGGTTGTGAGAAGCTAGGCCCTGGTTCCCATGGACCTGTCGCGCCAAGAATTTGTATTTGTATTTGTGTATGTACTTAGGTGGGTTGGTTGTGTGACCCTGCGTCTCAATTATCTCATGATGATATTTGTAATAAAACTCTACACTCTAGCATATGTAAAACTCTGTTTTACAAGATAAATGTCTTTGTTATTGGTTAATCAGTAAGTGACTTAAAGTTTTTATTTTCACTTGTAATCGATTCGAATATATGTACATACATACATACATATGTATATATGAGGCCGAAAATTGGCCTGTATCAATATCTGAAGAAGTTGTTTTGTTAGATGTATTTGTTAGATGTAACGTGCAAAGTCAGATGTACATATGTATGTACTTAATTTTACCACAACCTGAACTTTGATATAACAGATTACGTATTTTTGTATTTTGCTGCAGCCAATGAGATAAATATACATACATATGTACATACATACATATGTTTGCAGGTCTGTTTCGAACGCTGCCCAAAACCTCGTTTTTCTGTCAAAATAAATAATTTATACTGAAAATTGGTTTTAATTATCTTTTAATAAGCAGCGATAGCAGATGAAATTTTGATCGATCCTATATAAATGTAAAAGGCAGTGAATAAAAGTTTGGTTGACTAAATAAAAGTTTTGGTGACAGTAAATATGCCCTGCGGTTCAGGTGGTACAGAATACCTAATATGTAAGCTTCGTGTAGTAATTAAACTCACTAAATTGTGTGCGACTTTGTATACATACATCCATATGTACGCATGACACATAAAAGCTAAATTATTAGCGCAGGTAGTGGGTAAATACCACTTTCCCAGGCATTAAGTCGCTCACCTGACTTCGTCGGGCCATTAAGAGTATATCATCAACTGTCAGTTGATGAAACTGAAGTCTGTTTCCATTTATCTTCAGAATTATAATTTCACAGTACAAATTGATTCGTCGATGGGTCATAAATCCACAAACATTTCATGCGGAATTACGACCTACATACATACATATGTACTTAGGTGGGCGCCGTGGATCAAGCGGTTAGTGCGTTGGACTACGGAGCGAGGGATTCCAGGTTCAATCCCCAAACAACACCTAAAATTTCTTTCACGGCCCCACCTCTCGCGAGCGTCTGACAAACATCCGAGAGTAAAACTGTCACGAAAAAGCTTCTCAAAACAAAAAACTGCCGTTCGGATCCGGCATTAAACAGTAGGCACCTTCCATTCGTGTGAAGAATATAACACGCGCAGCACGAGTGGTTGTGAGAAGCTAGGCCCTGGTTCCCATGGACCTGTCGCGCCAAGAATTTGTATTTGTATTTGTGTATGTACTTAGGTGGGTTGGTTGTGTGACCCTGCGTCTCAATTATCTCATGATGATATTTGTAATAAAACTCTACACTCTAGCATATGTAAAACTCTGTTTTACAAGATAAATGTCTTTGTTATTGGTTAATCAGTAAGTGACTTAAAGTTTTTATTTTCACTTGTAATCGATTCGAATATATGTACATACATACATACATATGTATATATGAGGCCGAAAATTGGCCTGTATCAATATCTGAAGAAGTTGTTTTGTTAGATGTATTTGTTAGATGTAACGTGCAAAGTCAGATGTACATATGTATGTACTTAATTTTACCACAACCTGAACTTTGATATAACAGATTACGTATTTTTGTATTTTGCTGCAGCCAATGAGATAAATATACATACATATGTACATACATACATATGTTTGCAGGTCTGTTTCGAACGCTGCCCAAAACCTCGTTTTTCTGTCAAAATAAATAATTTATACTGAAAATTGGTTTTAATTATCTTTTAATATGTGGTTTTATTTTTAGATTCGCTTTAAGTCTCTGTGCCGTGATCGCATGTCAGATGAGCCCAGAAAGTCGATTCTAAAGCGAGATACGCACAGCTTCGATGACGCTCGTCAAAGCTATTTGTGTCCTGATCGAGGCGTTCTTGACAGGAAAGCAAAAAGTTTTGAAGAACGAGAAGAAGAATATGAAAAAGTACGAAGGCGGATATTTCGAAACCGAGAAAATGGCGAAATGATGGAGGAATCATATTGGAATTGGTCGGAGAACTCTGAGCAGGTCTCAAGAATGCGTCAAAGTAATAAAATGCTTAAAGTTCAGTCAGCAGTAAGTATACTTTTGTTTTTAAGATTACAAAGTGAATAAACATATAATAATCGAAATGAACGTTTAATCGGTATACATATTTTATACTGGAACCTGAATGGTGCCAACAGTATTAAAACTTTATTTGGCATAAGGCTAAATATGTAAATGTAATTTCTTTTGTTATGCGACTAGATTCATGAAGGTTTAGAACATGTGGAGTAGATTAATCATGCACATCTGCACGTGCATTGTTGGTGAAATGAAATAGAAAATAATAGCGTTGAACCCAAAGTCAAGTTTGATTGCATGATTACTAACCATGCACTGTCTCCTAACAGAATTGTGCGTCACAGAGAATGCTATGAAGATTACATTACGCCACAAAGAATCTGTAACCATATGAATGATGAAGTGAAACCGGAATATCTGATTCCTTACATAAATTTCAAGTGTGTCATGGTCTTCTCTTTTGTATCAACGCTATCAAAAATGTGGCTATAGTTACTATAATAAAATAAGTATTGCCTGATTTAAGGTGATGAACTGAATTTTAATACTGTTTGTGACATTTCTTTTTGCTATTTTCTTATAACATCGCCACAACACCTAAAACAACGAATCTATATATGTATGTATTTGTAGTCTCGAAGAAGTTAAACTTTAAACACTCCTAGGACGCAGCAAATATTTGTATTTTGTTTTTTTTTTTGTATTAGGTGTTTGGATTAAGTTTATTTGATGAAACCAAATGTGAGTCAAATGCGTTAACCTTGATTTTGCTAACTGTGTAAATGCATTCACATACCTTTCGGCAACTTTCTCAGACCTGTTTTCACACTAATGGTGGACAATGATGTACATACATTGTATGTATGTACATACATATGTACATAGTACAGAAATGCATCCATACCTACATATGTATGTACATACATATGTATGTCCATATAATAGAGTTCACTTAACAGGAAATATTGCATAATTCGAAACAAACGCCCAGTATATTGGGTACGCGAAACGATTTCAGATCCGTTCCAGATTTTTTGTTGAATACTTTTTTCCTCTCCCAAAGGAATTTCCTGTCACTACAATTTAGTGGAATTGAAGGTTCTACCAGAAACATTTGCTGTGTTATTCAGTCTATTCTGTGTTTTCTTGTCTATTGTTTGAACTAGCTGAGCTCTCCAGCTTCGCGCATGATTTTTGAAAGTGCATAGTACTTATGAATAAGTAGAGATAAGTCTACCAGATTTTTTGCAGCTCAACAATATTGCTGCATAATTTTTTGGTGTTAGTACAGCCCGCACCCTTAGGCTTGTGATCTAAAAGAGAGGACACCCTGAAATTCAATATCTGATCATGCATGTTATTGCGCGCGCATATAACCAGACACTCACACTTGGACACACTCACCCTTTTTGTGATAGTCAATTATCAATGAATTGTTGATAAACTAAGGATCTGTGAATGGAAAAATCTGGCATTGCAAGTTGCGATCGTGATCAAATTTCTTGATATTTGTACATTTTTCTATCAATCACAAAATTTCAGTAGAAGAAGTGAAACAGGATTGCAAAAACATGCAGTTCTGTTGTGTTTGTTATTTCTTAAAATAAAAAAAAAGTTTTCCTATATGGTCAAGATAGTCAGCAACAAAAGACAATTAATATGATAAGTGGAGATAATGGATAAAGGACTTTATTCAAATATATTGACGCAAAGAAAGTGGGAGCAGCTTGCTATAGTTAAACGGCCTAGGGTCCACCCGTACGTGAATAAAATTACCAACAATTTGGGTTGGAGGACACAGTTTCAAATGAAACTAAGAACAACTGAAATATTGGAGATTAAAAAACATAAACAAGCCAAATGAGATTATTTTCTTTTATTTCTAACTTAAACAATTGTACAGAACAAGCAAAAGCAACTAAACGCAATTTCCTGCTTGTGATACAATTTCTTTTATGAAAAAAATATTATGTTGCGCTCATAGAAGTCAATTTTATTCACAATTATGAAGACGTTAATCAGTGAGATACACAATAGGTCATTTCACTTACCTGGAAATTCGTACAAATTCGTATAAAGTGTTACGATTTCTAATCCAACTCCGTTCTCTAAAAAAAATCAAAACACAAAAATCGTAAAAGATAGTGCACATGAGAGAGTAAAATATTTTCTCTTAGTGACAAAAAAGTTAAGCATTCTTACCAAACAAAATTCTTTAGGTAAGTGTTGTACGATCTGTCAACAAAACTATACAATCAACTAACAGTTTAGCTCAGATATTAATTTACTTCCTAGGAATTAAATTTATTCAGGATTTCATTATATATATTTATAATATATATATTTGTGAAGATTTCCGCATATTTCATCGTCTTTCTCGTGTTTTGTTCTTCCTCATACATGACATTACAGTTGTCCGAAGGTTTTGTTGTTCTATGCGTTCCTTAACTCTCATGAAATTGTCATTCTCTGAGAGAATTATCCCCCACTCTTAGAAATTTGTGATTTTACGATTTTTAATGCAGAGAGTAATGGACAGACCTTATTCTGCATGACGAAAAATGTGATGAACTTTATTCGTTAAATATTAAATATAAATCGAAAGTTGTTTGTATGAATCAATTTAATAATTATTTGCTGCTTTACATACATATATAAACAATAGATGGTAAAAGGATTGCTGTTAGATAATGTTCCAAAACAAATCGAGTGTGAAGTCTGTTACAAAGGAAGTTATGTTTTCCCACAACTAGATTTAAAGTCAACAGATTTTAGAAATTGTCCAAACAGATATTTGTGGGCTAATGAGAACGACTTTATTAGGCGGCGCAAGATATTTCACATTATTTATTGACTATTTTAAGCAAAGTGTTTGTCTATTTTCTTAAAGCTATATCAGATGTGTTTGATGCATTCAAAAGATTCAATGGTTGAGCTTGAAACTTCTTGCAAAATTAAATGCCTCAGGAGTGACAAAATATCTGTCCGCATAGGGAATAAAGCGACGGTTGAGTGTGGACTATGTATACTCCACAGCAAAATGACATCGCTCAATGCACAAACAGAACCATGATAGAGATGGCTAGGTGTCTTCTTCTTGATAGTCATCTGTCTGATTCTT
This sequence comes from Xylota sylvarum, assembly GCA_905220385.1. Lineage (NCBI taxonomy): Eukaryota > Metazoa > Arthropoda > Insecta > Diptera > Syrphidae > Xylota > Xylota sylvarum. The sequence continues at coordinate 43,679,186 of LR999959.1, forward strand.
TGTGGGCAGAAGCAGTAAATACCGCAGTATATGTAGGCAATCGTTCTCCAACCGAATTGTTCGATTTCAAGACACCCTTTGTGAAACCTGGTACGGCCGTATGTGTTGTTTCACATCTTCGTGTTTTTGGATGTACATATGTATGTATATCATTTAAACTAGACAAAAAGCCAGGAAAATCGAAATTACAACCCAGAGGAGTGGAATGCGTTATGGTTGGCTACTGTAGTGAGTCCAAAGCATATAAGTCATAGGCTATATGATCCCAAAACGAAAAATATATATACATATAAGAGTAGGGATTTTAGATTTTTAGAAAATTTCATTTCATTTTCTTTTAAAGTGAGTCTAAAGTGGAAGACAATTTTTAAAATTCAAAGAAGAATAACTTCGTTATTGTTATTTTTCAAATAATAGTGAAGAGTCTTTTCACACGGATTGTAGAGATGACATTTGTATAGGTGATGATTTGTATATGGATGGATGGATGATGATGCAGTTTTTTTTTTTTTTTTTTATAATTCACTCGCGCTCAATGGATTATTACTACCCTTTTAATGTTAAGACACAGCGCGGGTGTTAGGGAAATTAGGAAGAGAAGTAGATAGGAGATACCGATGGACGTTGGTTTTAAATGTTTGTGGATTATAATGCGAGGGAAAAATAGAGCTTGGTGGAGCATTCCACATTCGTGTTGTACGGTTTAGGAAAGAATCTCTATACTTGACGGTACGTCCGAAGATAGGCTTGAGGGTATACTGATGAGCATTCAAATGAAAAAGGTGAGGATGATAAGGACGTGGATGATGATGGCGCATATGTAAAAGATGACAACGGTTCTAAGATTGTGAGATTGATAGATAGCTAAGGCAAGAAGTCTTAGATCACGATTGAAGAAAGTTATATATACATTCAAAACTCGATTAACCGGGACACTCTATGAACCGGAATTTTTTGGAGTAATTTATTCTCCATTAATAACTCTATTAACCGGCATTAACTCTATTATCCGTAATAGAAACAAAAACGTTTATATTTTATATTTTTGAGTTCCCAGGAAATTTAAAATTATTTTTACTTACTTACTTAACGGGCTCCCGACCCGTGAAGAGTCTCTGCCTGAGACATGGCAGCCTTCAATAGAGTTTCTATAAAATTATTTTTATAGAAACTCTATTGAACAATTGTTGTTTCTTGATGAATTTTATATTTGTTTGTGTTGTATTAAGTAAAAGAATAAAAAAGGGATCGAATTAAAAAATTAAGAGTTCTTTATTCTAAATATGAAGAAAAATCTATTAACCGGGATTTTCTATTATCCGTGATACGCTCGGTCCCAGCCATCCCGGTTAATCGTGTTTCAACTGTATATAAAGTAAGTTCTGTTGCAAAGGGTTGGATCCAAAGTTTTGAACTTGATTATACGGAAACCTTTTCAATAGCAGTAAGGTACTCCTCCATTCGTCTTATTTTAACTTTAGCCGTTGAATATGACCGGAAGTTCATCATGCTGACGTTTCATCCGCGTACTTGAATGGTGAAGTTAAGGAGGACATATACATTCTAGCAAAAACAAACTACAATGATTATGCAAATACAAAAAAGGTTTGCAAGTTGAGGAAAGGTATCTACGGATTGAAGCAAACCGGTCGTGCGTCGAATATCAAGTTCGATGAAATACTAAAGGCTCTCGGATGCAAACGTTGCTCTACTGCTTCGTGTGTGTATACGAATACCGAAAATGGATACAACAATATTATTACTGCATACATATATGTATACACGATCTTATAATCGCGTGTTCACAGAAAAGCTATGTAATCAACATAAAGCGTGCAATTAGTTTGACTTTTGATATTATCGATAAAGGTCTTTTGGGTATATGCAATGAACGGAATCAAAACACCGGATCTAATAGTCTTTCACAGAAATAATATATCCGGAATCTTCCAGCGCAGCATTATATGAAGTCTACAAGAAAATGGAGTATTCTATTGAATTCAGGGAATGTTCTTAGGAAATGTCGAGATAATCCGTAAAGCAAGAGTGGATGCAAACCAATATAAGTCACTTTTGAATCTTTAATTTATCTAGCAATATCAACAAGGCCTGATATTCAGCACGCAGTGAGCAGATTAGCTCAATTTAGTGCTGAACCTTACACAAGAACTTATGGCAGCTGTTTTAGATATTTTCTCTAACACAATGAATTACAAACTCTTGTTAGGACGACTCTTGAAGCTCTTAACTGGTGGAACACAATGGTGTCGCTGTCGTAGTCGCTGTCACTTGAAATCGCGCACCCATGTCGGATACTCTCTTAAAATATTCATCCACAATGAAGTATGATTATGTAATTTTAAATGTGAACTGTATTTATTAATTTCAAATAAAATTAATTGAAGCGGTCAGTTTTCAAAGTAAATTAGTTTAAAACCGAAGATTCCACAACATTTCATATGATTTCACTAATTCAATAAATTTTTCTGTTCGCTGCTCCTCCACTGCCTAGTACAATTCAGCCTTGTCGCGCGAAAAATATTAAATATAGCCCAATTCATACGACTAGACTACGACTACGACAGCGACACCATTGTGTTCCAGCAGTAAAGGGTTCGTCGATCCTGATTGGGTCAATTCGGTTAACGAACGTATTAGCAATAGGGCAATTGTGATACCATATGGATCATAGCAGAAAGTTTCTCTCCACCTTCTCGTTAAACCATTTTGAACTTCTGATGAAGCGTAAGAGGGTCTTGATGTCTATGTTCATCAGATGGCCTAAATCATTATTGGAAGGCATCTAAGTGAAGCTACTTTCTGCGGGAGAGAGCTGAGCTGAAACAAAGAAGGGTAGGAATGGTTTCATCCTCTTCTTCATCCATGCAGCATCTAGAAAAGTCGTTCGCAAGAAGACTCAGTCGTGTAGCATGCTTGCCTATTAGACAGTGTCCAGTAATGACACCTATTGTAGTGTCGATATGCAATCTGTTGAGATTGATTGGCCAAATTTGTTTTCATATGTTCAAATGCAGCATTTGTACATGTGTATATTCTTAAGAAAAGCATTTCTATAAATTGAAATTTAGTATTTACCAAAGTTTTAATGATTTTCATCTCATTTACAGCAATCAAATGACTCGAGAAACGACGGTCGCCCAAGTGTTTCGAAGTCTCACAGCTTCGGCGGTTATGGTGGTCCTCCACCGAATGTCAGTGGCAACAATGGTGTTCCACTTCTTCGTGGCGATTCTGTGAATTCTACGAAAAGTGCTGGACCACGACTCTTTTCAAAGCAAGATTCAATTGGTAGCACGAGCACACCCTGGCGTCTTTCGCCATCTAGTAGCGGGTAAGTACCCAAAGAGAAGAGAAATTGTCCTAGATGTTTCTTTTTATAAGTATTAGGATTGCATTTATTCGCTGTGTAATTGAATTTTGTACATGCAATACATTAGTAAAAGTTTGAATCTGACATTGAGAAAGTGTGCATACAAAGAGAAAAAGAAAAAAATATCAAAATTAGTATATGATGAATATTGAAAAAAAAAGACCTCTCTTTCTCACTGATTTTATGTGTTCTCCCATTTTTTTTAATAAATAGATATAAAACACAAACACAATCCCTGCGGTCTGATTCGGTAACTCCCTCTCCGACTGGATATGGGAGTGATGAGCACACGCCAGAACCGTCGGTTATCCACTCGCCACCACCCGCTCCATGTGGGCTCGTATGGGCCGTCACTGACATAGCCAGTGTGCCGAGAGGCAGTGTCCTCATAAATCCGCACACGTTGCAACCAATAGTTAATCAAGACGGGTAATTTACGAAAAAAAAATGCAAATATCTAAACAATATCTAAACTTAAAAATTCTAATAACACAACAGAGTTTCCTTTCTTTTTGTTGATTAAAAAATGTTCACGAAATATTGATAAAATATGCATATCTATGTTGATATTATTCTTTTGAAGACAATTTCCGATAGTTATAAAAACAAAAGTTTGCAAAACGTTTGAGTTATTAATATTATTTACGAAATTCTGTTTTTTTTTACTTTCTTTAATTGCTCTGGTTTATTCTTTCCCTAGTTAAAAATTAAGTTGTATAATGATATCAATTAAGGTTTTTTGTTTTGATTTTACTAATAAAGCACAAATAATTAATATCATTTGCTTCTTAACGGCTACAACTACAAATTGTTATTTACTCTGGCCTCATGTTGCTGTGTTCCTGTTTTGTACTTGTGAAATGTAATTTTTCGGCACGTTTGCTTGCTTACCTCTGCTGTTATTTTCTTGCTTTATTATGCCATAAGTATGTACAGACATACATATATACTATGCAAATGAGTACAACCCTGCCGAATGGATTTGGGTGATTTTCTCTATAATCCGAGTATGCAGTTTACGCGGTCGAGATTTTCATAAAATTTGATGGTTAATGAGTTAATGATTTTAACACCACATCGAATAGGTTTTTAATATTACCATTTCAATTCGGTCTACACCATGTAATTGTGGTCACTGGCTTAATTTGGAGAAATAAAGGAAGAAAAAACAATCACATAAAATTTGTTCGAAAGCGTTCATACTTCGATTGAATCAATTTACTCATCCCTAATACAGTAAGCCAAACTTACATATTTCTCGGAAAACGTTTTTCTCATTTTGTTAAGAAAAAAAAATTTTTGAAATACAATTTTTTTGATTTCTCTTCTGGAATGTGACCAAAATTCTCCTATATTTTGCCATCTAAATCAAAACGCAGATGTTCAACGAGAGTAAAATTTTTATTTTTATTTATACAGACTAACAACGTAATCTTAAATTACTAAGTTAATACAAAATTTAAGAGCACTAGCTGCATAGGCTTTCGGCTCTGTGATATAAAATAGCTAAAGTTAAACTAATTTATAATCTAATGTTAAGAGTAGAGATTGAGGTTTGGATAGTTTCGAGGTTTTTTAAACTAATGTACCTTTACCTTTTGAAAAAGGAAAATCCTCCAATATGCTCCAGTTGCTCTGAAACGCTGAATATCGAACACATAAACTCTGTTTTACCTAAAAGTAACCGCAGCATTTACGAACTGCTACAAGACATTAGAGTAAAACTTACTTACGTTTAACTTGAATATTTTATTGTGCTTATTTTTAAGTAATGTACAACCTAAGTTGGAAAATGTACGCATAGGTTAGCTGACAAATTAAAATAAAGATTAAAACTATTCTCTTGAGCAAACAATCAAATAATGATAATTGTTCTACATATGTACATACTACATATATCGAACAAATAGACAGTGCCTTATGCATGGAAAATGAGATATTTAAGCAAGTTCATCTTTTTTATTTTAAAAAGCTGTTTATAAATAAATCTGAACGACTTCTTTCTCTGGTTGTACGAGGGGTTGTTCCTATCCTAAAAAGGTCGAACATAATTATCGCTTGTAAAAACGAATCCCATATTCCAAAAGTCAAACGCTATTAAGTGAAAGGAGAAAACGAAGAAGAACCGACCAAGTCACTTTTGAGTAATATGAAAATATACTTAACTTTTCATTACAAAACAAGGACTGCGGGGAAGGTAAGTTCAATGCTTTGGACCAACGACATGAGGCAAAAAAGAAGTAAGATGAACTTAACATCCCAATTTATTTATTTTTCAATTCAAAGGGACTGCCTATTCGTCCAATAGCAATTTCTCTTCTGGAAATAGTCACATCCAATTGTGCGGCCAAATGTTTTATTTATTTTAAATGTTTGGTTAATTATTTAAAAATGTTATTTAATCTCATTTTTGTTTGTAGTCTTGTTTTTTTTCGGTTTATTGCAAAAACAAAGAACGCCCAGTTTCAGTTTAAAATAAATAAGTTACTCTTAGAGTTAGCGGTAAAAGCAAATATAAATAGTTTGGTAATAATAAATTAAGGAGTTTGAAAATCCCACTGCTAGGATTAACAACTTTTCACTTCATTCATAATAATAAAAGTAATAAAAAAAAGCTTTATACATATCAGTCATTCGGTGTCATATACAAAAACAAAAGTTAATATATTTGGTTATTACAAATAATAAGTAAAAGTAAAGTGAGTAGATACTAATTTATTTCATGAATTTTAAGAACAATTACATTATTTACTATTTGGGTGCCGGGTCATTCCAGGTAATTGCATGACCGACGAACTCGCCAGGGTACCAACTTATCAATTTTATTGCTGCGTGAGCATCCACATTTAGATCAGTAAAGGTTCATTGTGGTACCACATGGATCTAAAATCGACATAAGAACTACCCTCACAACGAGGAGCAGTTAATATAAACAACGGAGGCGCTATCGAACAGAAATATTACATTTTTTATTAATAGTTTTAATAATATGACCACCGAGTATTATCGTTCGATTGTATAGAGTATCGCTAGGGTTTTCGTTTTGCAACGCAGAAATCAACAACATGATTTTTTGTTGTTACAACCCCAATTTTTGCGAACGGCTGATAAACATCTAAGAGTATAACTGTCATGAGAAAGCTTCGCAAAGCAAACTCTACTTGGTGCTGTAACACCAACGTATTTTATTTAAATAATTTAGCTTAGGAGTCACCTATGTACAAACTTCAACTTTCAATATATGAAATAATAATAATAAGATGTTTAAAGTGGCTGCCAGCTCATAAACGCCAACACACTTAGATCAGCCATTGGTCCATTGTGATATAATAATAATGATGAATTACTACTTAAAATGATGAATAATCACTTAACAGATTGTGAGAAAATACTCTTGTGATTCCTAAAACGATCCTTTTACCATTATAGAACAAACCCTAATAACAATATTTGAAAAATAATATTATATTGGTTTTTGTAGATTATAAAAATATATACGTTTGTTACACATGTCAAGTTTATGATAATTTATTTATACGCAGGGCCTTGAAATATAATACATAGAGTATCAACATTAATATATGGTATCCACATTCATTAAAAATCAGTTAGCACAAATGTCTATTCATGAAGTTAACCTTATATTTGTTCTTATTTTTAAATATAGCAACATGATTGGCCAATAATATTCATCATAATTGTACATAATACATATGTATCTGTAATAAATGTTTTCATAAATCTTTGCAGCAGTAATAATACGATTTATTCCTTTTGTAGATGTCCGACAACGACCATTTTATTTGTACCCCCTATTTACCCGTGAAACATTTTGCAAACTCAAATAAAAAAAAAAAAAAACATTTTAACGTAAAAAAGTTGTGTTAAGTAAATTATCTGGTAAGAAGAATGCTTTACTTATCCCTTTTAACGAATAAGTAACCCTATTACGTTTCAGTACGATAATTTCTATCGGTCGGTGTAGGGTTTCGCAAACAACTCGTAAGGAAAATATGCAAATAGTAACGATGTCTCATTGACATCTTTTACATTTACACCACTGCAGGCGAAAGTTTGACTTTGATGTTATGTGTTTTTTTTAACCCTGGATTTTTGTAAATAGAATTGATATATTGACGTATTATTTGAATATTCTTTGTGTTATTATTTGGTTCTGTTGGTTTCTTTATACGGAAATGTTCTTCATGTGTTCTTCTCTTCCTTTGCTTTTGTGTGTTTTATTTTGTTGTTCAGAATTGATATACGAAATGTCTGCATAAATTAATCTGTTTTGGCTTGTTCTTCTGTATGGCTTTTCATTTCGAAAACACCACCACCACAACCAACATTTTTTTACAATTCACTTGATATTCCACAAACAAAACATATCGATCTAGTTGTGTAAACAGCTTGTAAATTGCTAGTAAATTTTGATCATTTAAAATGTGTAAGTACTCTAAAGTGTTTTTACATTTTACTTTTTTTTAGTTCAATTTATCATTTTGACCCATCCAATTTGCCGCCTAGTCAGGCTATGGCTTCTGGAATGTACAGTAAATCACCGTTAGGCGGAAGTATAAAAAAGAAACAGGAAAAACATAAACTCTGCAGTAAATTGGATCATTCCGCGGGCAATGATGCGGTTACATCTTCGTCAAATGGAGGAGAAACAGTAAACAATAATACCGCTGAAAGTTCCACAGAGACTGTGTCAGAATCATCGACCCAGACCGTGGTGCTGGCAGCCATGGATAGGGATGATGATATAGATTCCAAAGATAGTATTACAAAGCGTGAAATGGATGACATACAAGAGGGTAAGAGAGTTAACGATTGTTGATTAAAATGTCTAAAAACTTCATTTGAAACTTTCTATTATAATTATTTTTTAAAAGTAGAAACCATTGGAAACTCTGGCGAAGACTGTGAAAAACCCATTTTAGCGGGTATAAGTAAGACGTTTGACAGAATAGAAGTGCAGAAATTTAAAAACCAAGCAACAAGCCCAAACATACCCACACCTGATGCTGAAGAACAACTTCAGTCTAATGAAGTAAGTTCTATTAAAAAAGTATATCCCAAAACAATAAATTAATTTTGGTTTTAAATAGGTTCTCCCTCAGATCGAACCGAAGATCGAATTAAAAAGTCAACCGCATCAGTCGCAAACTGAACCTTCAAATTCGAGCAGCTCAACACCAGCCAGCTCAAATGAGAGCAAGAAAGACGAACCAAAGAATTGGGGCTACACGCCAAGCTATCAGGCTATAGACGGGTCGACTGTTTTTCAGGCAGCTAGTGGCAATCCATATTCCACAACGACATATCAGCAAGGGGTAAGCATAATTGATAAGCAGAGTAGAAGTTTTAAATTCCATTGGAAACTTATTCTGAAACATTCAGGATATTCGCCTTTTCGTAAAAATTAAGTCCTAGAGATATTAAAAAGGTGTACAATTAACATACATGTTAATTATGATAATCACATTTACGCAAAGGCAATAAGGAGCCTAATTTAAGACACCGTTTTGAAACAATCATCATGGTCTCTTATTTTGTTTGTTGTATAGATGTACATATATGTATTGTACATCATACCTGTAAAATTCAAGTACAAGTACCAGTAGAAGTACAATTACCTTGTACTTATTTTTTTTTAAGTTCAACTACGTACAATTCTTTGGTACGTGTGCTTAAAAAATTCAAATACCAGTACCAAGACTTGTAAATTAAAAATTCCTTAAGGGAATTAAAAGTAATTAGAAAGCAGTACTGAAAAGGAATTGAAATTAATTGAAAGGAATTAAAAAAAGATGTACGTACAATATTTAAGTATTTAAGTATTTGAGCTCAAATTTTCAAGTACTTCGAAGAAATTGCAAGTACCAGTACAAGATTTGCTGTTGGTATTTGAATTTTTTAAGTTCAAGTACCAAGGAATTGCACTTGCACTTAAAAAAAAGGAAAATGTAATTGTACTTAAGTGGTGCTTTAGTACCAAAACACTACATTACTATAGAGGTATGATGTATGTGTACGTGATGACATATACATATGTGCGTACGTATATTTTTTGTACCTCCAACGTAGACTACTAGGACCACAGTCCTAGATTATACTTTACAATTTATCTCTTGTTTCTGCTCAATATCAATTCCTGTCAATTATTTAGATCAGAAGCTTTCTAGAAAATAATAAAACCGCGATTTTGATTAAAAGGCCACAAAAATACTAGCCTACTTGTTTTGGCAGTTCTTATCCTTTAATATTTTTATTATTTAGCTCTAACCCAATGTTTTATAATGTAACATATGTATATTTCAGCCTGATGGAAGTGTTTACGCTGTTCCTCAAGGAATGGTGTATGCGTATCCTCCGCCAATGGTAATGCTTGTTTTTTTTTTTAAATTTATTGTTTAACCTAATGATTCACAAATTTGTATGCAATCTTTTTTAATTTAAGGAGAACGAAATGCAAGGATATTTCATGCCTGTATTCGACCCGTCTCAACAACGTGATCCGAACGGTTTGATACCAGCTGGATCGCAGGCTATTTATCAACCAACAGGCGGAGCTGCAATGGTTCCAGTAGCAGCATACCCAGCTACACAATTTGCCGGAGCACCTATTTATCCAGGACAAGTAGTTTACTCTAGCGATCAATTCGCTGCAGGAGGAGCAGCTGTTGCTGCAGCCGCTAATGGACAAATGCAACAATACCCAATGACAACGTATCCAATAGGATACCCGTATCCTTACAATGGTAAGATGAAATGAAAGATAAAGGTTGAAATAGCGTTCCATGAACTCATTTCTGTATTCTACAGGTTATTGGGGCCAAACCATGACATATTATGTGCCTCAGCAATCTATTGCAAACGCGGTTCCTTCCACGATTATTCCTCCACCAACCGCACCATTGCAACCGCCAAACGGTGTAAACACAAGCATTGCAACGACTGTAAGTCAAATCAATGCAAATAGTCATACAAGTGCCCCAAGTAATAGCAACAACCACACAATAAGTGGTGGTGGAGGTGGTCGCGGCAAACGTGCAACGCCACCACATCACCAACAGAATAGCGTGCAAGGCAACAATCATTCTGTCACATCGGGTAATACGACGTACCAGCTGGGACCGGGTATGCCATTGGCGCTTGCATCCGAACTCAATGGGCCAACAATGTATGCCATTCCGCAGCACGCTGTCTTTTCCTCAAATATGCTTCCATATACTCACCAAAGTACAACGACGCCCGCGAATGCAGCGGCCGCGGCTGGTGTGCTCACTCCACTCCCTCATCAACCAAACGCTGTGATCAGTTCCCTATTCAATCATCCTCCCTTGACAACGAGCAACGGGCCGGTCCCATTGGAACCACCGCAGCCGACTAGTTATGCTGTGCATACAAACGGTAGCTCAAACCATGCGATCCCTAATAGCGGGACGGCGCAGTCGGCTCCGAGTACTCCACACTCGTTGACACATCACAATCAGCGGAATCCTCCATTGTTTGCAACTCCCCCTATTCTGTCGAGCAACTTTAATTCTCCTATACAGACCCACTATCAGAGCTTTACAGACGCACAGCATGCAGGTGGAGGTTCATCTCATTCTTACGACAAGCGGAACAGCAACGGAGGTGGAATAAATAAAAACAAATCATCAAATAGTGCTAGTGGTGGATACTCATCAAATGCACGACAAAATTCGTCATCAATCTCGCTGTATGGAACACCAAACAGCGGCATCAACAGCAAGCCTCCAACATCATCAGCGGACATTTCTAACCAGTCGTCATTGCTGTCTTCGAATGGCTTACAAGGACAACGTCCAATGCATTTGGGGCAACCAAAGCGCATGAATGGTAACGATAAACCACAAAATTCTCTTTTGAACGGTCCTCATGTGGGAATTAATGGAGGCCGTACAGACACAAGTAATAACGGATGCGGTAATAGCAACCAAAGCACACAAAATGGCTCTGATAACAAACCACGCGTTTCTTCTGGATACCGACAGAAACCAGGCAATCTTGAATTTCGACGCAGCGTTAGTCAGCGGAACTCGCCGAGTGCTAACTCCAATGAGAGCAATAACAATTCTCCAAACAGTATTGTGTCTAACTACACAGGCGGTGGAGGAATTCCGTCGTATGTTGCTGCGGCTGCCGACAATCAGCAATCACCGCCGGTATACATAACTCGAGGAACGCACATTCCACCGATGCATGCCGCTGCGCAAAATGCACAAGCTGCGGCCGTAGTGGCAGCAGCGGCGGCCGCCAATGAAGCGACTGCTGGTTGTCCTCAACCGCTTATTGGAGCATATAACCATCCTGGTGCTCCGGCAGGTGTATACATCAAATATGGACAAACATATTTTGCGCATGTAAGTTGTAACTTTAATATCTTGTAGAAGTACTAAATAAGTATCTGATATAATTTTTATTTCAGCCAACTGTCGCTCTGCCAAATAACCGTCGGTCTCCGCCGGGTGATCTGAGACCTCAAATGGCACCCATCACAGGGATGTATCCGGCAGTGAATATGATGATATCAGGTAAATCGTTTGAAAAACATAATTTAGTCTTTCTTGAAACTGGATGCCTATGGTGTGATGTCTACGGATTCGTTTATTTAACCTCTCTTATATCAATAAAAAGTTTTGATCTGAAACTTTATCTAAAGTAAATTGAGCTGTCTGAGAATACTGAAAGAAAAGGTTCTAAAGTGGAAGATATAGCTGCATCAAAAGTAGTGTTTCGTGGTTTCTATACTGTTTTAAATAAAATCTAGCGTATCATCATCTGAACTCACAAACATAAGTATGAAATTGTCTTAATTTGAAAGCTAAGTGTTGACAAAACTAGGAAAGCTTTATCTTTTCCAATCATTCCAATCTTGTCGTATCCGAAGGACAGCTTGTTTTGATAAGCTTTTACACTCGGATGCAAGAGGTACGGCAATGAAAACTATTTGGTGTTATTAGTAACAACTCTTCTCGTTTAAATACCTATGGCAATCTAATAATGATGTGTGGGCCAACGCCTAATGTGAAGAATTTTTCAGAAAGCCCGAAGAACCAAACCATTTTTCAATGAAGAAATGGTCGGTGCATCTACCACATTCGCAAATATTTACATATGTCATAAAGAGTAGCAATTCGAAATGCATTATCTATTTATATATTTATATCGAAATTTAAGTACAGTGGACGTCCAATATAATGAATGATATAATGTTTGAGGTTGTTCAGTAAAACGAAAGTGTTTCTTATATTGAAAGAATGTTTGTTATTTTCTTCAGCATTCTTAACTGGAGCTTCAAGAATATTGCTTTCGTCAGCCAGGTTCAGTTGTTGAGCCTAGTTCAACAGTGTCATGGCACGCTATTACTTGTAAATTCTATTCAGCATTATTCCAAGTTTTTCAAGTTTGGAATGGTAGAACTTCGCTGAGAATAATAATATTCCACAGAATAAGAATATACGTGAAAGAAATGTGCAGTTATAAATTTGTTCGTTATATCGGATAGCAAACTTATGCTAACGTTTGCCATTTAGAGATCCCAATGCAATTTTAATAAGTGTTCGTTATATCGGAAATTGCTCTATCGTCATTCGTTGTACTGGACGTCCATTGTAAAGAAAAATTTTACTACGTATTTACTAATATTGTAATGTGAAAAATCCATGGCTTCAGTTTTATTGCAAAATTTCGTTAGTTTTTATGCTTATTTTTTCACTAAACTATTTAAAAAAAACTAGTCTAACCATCGTATTCGTCTAATTTTAGCACCACGACAAGTGCAACCAAGGCATCCAAATCCAAACTATAAGGGAACTCGACCGTCGCGCTAATCCATAATCCAGACTTTAGGTCGAACTCATAATAATAATGTCATAATATCTAAAAATAATAATGATTTCCGGTCCATTTTACACAAAAAATGCAACAAAATATACCAAAAGGGAAATGAATATAAAATTAAACAAAGCTATAATTAAGGAAATTAACAACAGATCAATAACAACAAACTCGTAGACATTTAAAAATACAAAAAACAAAATCGCATAGAAAAATCAGGACATGAATTAGGAACAAAACAAAAAAAAAAAAAAAGTAATAAATATAATTCGTGCACCTAGATTCTAATTCAATTCCTTATTCCCAAATATAAAAATAGAAAATTAAATGATTACGTTAATAGTTATACCACACTACACATTAGGTTTATGATTACGCCCGGGTCAGGAGATTAACAAATGGATTATAGTGCGTAAGGAACTGCTGAAGTGATATTCTCTGACGACTCCTCCATCTACTCACTACAAAAAGAAAAACAAAACGATGCGTAAAACAGACAACCCATCTTCAGAGTCATCCTCGTTATCGCATCATCTTTTTTAAGTGACGGAAATTCAATTGATTTATATTCTCTGAATCCATGCCATATTATTATTTATTTATTATTAATTATTTAATAATTAAACGAACATAACTATTTATGATTTAAACTACAAAATAACAATCGACTACTTTATTATGAAATTTTCTTTTCCTCTTGTAAATTCCAAATTTTGTTTTCTTTCTATATTTTTTTTTTTTCGTTTGGATGAATTATTATTTAAATTATCACCAATAATTGGTAAATTCTTTTTTCTTTCTTAAATTTAAGAAAAATTTTGAATTTCAAAATAGTATTTTTTTTTCTCTTTTTTGTTGCATTTATTAAAAAAAATTATTAAAAAAAATATAAACATTGCTTGTTTTTCTTTTCGCTCAGAAAATAAGTTTAACAATATAAAAACAAGGGAACGCTACTGAATTCTTCAGATCTCTAAGTGATCGGAAATTTGGTAAACAAATTCTTCAAAAACAAAAACAAAAAGTATATAGGATAATAAAACTATGCATACATTATAGAAAAGTAAACAAATAGAAGTAAACAAAATATATTTATTCTAAATTAAATAAAGCAAAACGAGTATACAAAATCATCAACATGCATACATACTACATAAAGAATGTACATTTTCAATGTATATAATTTTATGTATGAATTATGCAAATGGTGAACGGAATTTTCAGTTAGATTAGAAAACAGATAAGAAAAACATACATTACTTAAAAATGGAAATAATACACCCCAAATCCAGAAAAAAAAAACAATTGATAAAGAGAAACAAATGAAATATTATACAACTACTATAATCAAGCGAGAATCGAAGTAAAAGTAAAAAGAAGTGTTGACTTTTAATCTCATCCAAGCAGGGAGAATTGAGATTGAATGCAGAGTATACTATGAGAAACGAGACCCAAGAGTGTTCAAGAGTCTCGAGAGTCACCTGTTAAGATTATTGTTTTGTTGAATATGCAAAAGTTGAAACTATGTTAAAATTATGCGAGAATGGAAAAGGCGAAACTAATACAAAGTCAAGAAAACCTATTAAAAATATAAACAAAAAACATATTAAAAAACTAAAACGTAAAAAATGAAACAAAAGGAAAAATATAATGTATTTATTTATTTTAATTTATATACACTTATTAGAGAGATATATAAATAAATATTAAATAAGAGAAGAAAAATTGTTTTTTTTTTTTGTTTTCAATAACCTTGTATAAATGCCAACAAAATATTACACTTATGAGTGCTGTGGTACCCAGGTATTGCGGTTTAAATTTTTACATACATACATAGATTTGCACAAAATGGGTCAGTTGGAGGTCTTCTTGGTGTAGCGAGACCGTGAAGTTGATTTGGGGGTTACTGTCGATACAAACGGTGTAAGTCGTCTTTGTTATGTAGGTAGGAAAAGTAAAGGCACACATCGTCGTATATCTTTCGATCGCGCAAATAACATATGTAACTATGTATCTTCGCCAAAATCGGTTAGCTGTTTCGTAAGTTTAGCAGTAGGCGGAAGCAGGGGATCTAAGAAAGAGGGGGAGCTACAGTCGAATTAGTAATATTCGGAGGGTGAAAGGGCGGAGGAAGTAAGTGCTTGAGGAGAGGAGGAAGAGGGTGCAGATACAAAGGAGGCAGGATTGAAAGTGTGGGAGTGAAAAAAATTGGAATAAGTACATAGCAGAGGCAGGTTTTATAGAAGCTGGAATTTTGTTAGTAGAGGGAGCAGGGATGACCTTTAGATTAAATAAAGCGCGGTTTCGCTGAGGGAAGGGTGGTCTGGTGATCGAGTGATGGGGAAGAGTATGTATTAGATTGTCTGATGTTGAGAGTGCGAAGTTGGAATTAAATTGAAAGAGACTCGTTGGCGCTGTGGACGTGAGACGGGCGTTTTTAATTGGAAGAGAAACAGTCTGGAGTATTGGAGTGAAGGAAACAGGTAAGGGACCTGTTTTAAAACTCCAATTGGGTTCGAGGTTAGATCTGGGGTTGGATTTAGGATTGGACCATAGTATCCGTTCCGACACTCTTATCAGAGGCATCCTTCGAAAGGGGATCACCTCGCACAACGACTATCTGCGATGCATTGCATTTTTTGTATGTCAATTATGATTTTTTTCTCAGAAGTTCTCCGACAGATATTCCTCGCGGAGAAATTTTTATGATTGTTCATGGGGTAAATTTTATTTATACGCGTTGGAAATTTCTATACGAAAACGGATACCATGCGTTGCAATCGGAATTTTCTTACGATGGGTACGAGCGTACCATGATGGAGCTGCCAATCATTGTATCTGTTTGGAGATAGCCCTATCAGAAATTTCGGAAGAACTGTTGTTCGCCTAATAGTTTTGTCCCCGCGAAATAATTCCTGCTATCGTGAATATCTGTCATATATTTATTCCCTTCGGACTATATTAGAAGTACACACATAATGTTCGAATGCTTTGACTGGAGTTTGTTGACAAAAAATAAATAAATGCAACGCTTTCAAACCAAAACATAAAAACGAACAAACTTTAAATAAACATGAAAAGACAAGCCATCTGCAGCAAAGTCGGTGGAAAATTCTTTGAGAAACTTCTCAAGCGTTTTAAAATACCCGAGGGTGAACCCGAAGACGGATAAGAACAGTACTGACGCCAGAGAAGTGCGTACGCTGCTCGAGGAAGAGGACGATTATCTCTCGTGCTCCGGCAATAATCAAGTTATCACTGCCATACCGTTACTGCGGCCGTCCTACAGCGATGTTACAACAACAAAAGCCCAGACCAACATCCTAAAATGACGACGTCCACGCCTGCTCGATGCTGCAGAGAAAGCCCTCCGTAAACACACTAGCCATATCTAATAATTCCAAAGAAAAAACAGGAGTATGTCGACTCAGAAAGACCTTTCATTAAAGACCCGAAGAGAGTAGACAAGCGTAGAGAGTCCGAAAAAGACTCTAATCTCCGACCGGTTTAAGATTAGGATCATGGAAGAGACCAAACTACGCTCTAAAACAGGTAGAAAGCAAACTGGGTCAGGTGGCAATACCAAACGAGGTAGGCACGACGGGGCCAATTATCACCAAGGAAAGATTGGAATAATTCCTCAATTCCTCAGGGACCTAAACCCTGAGTTCCAAACAGACGACTGGAAGGTCTTGTCGATGGAAAATCCCTATGAGATGGGCCAAGATGGGATTGTCATGCTCAACAGAGAGACAATTCTGCAGCTTTCATCGACAGTATTCAAGGTACGTGTTGGACTTAAGCTGGGTTGTGTGCTGTGTTTAAGCTGTGGCTGTTTTTCGACACGCCACACGTCACACGCCAGCAAATCCAAATCCTGTTTTAATTCAATTTAACTTTCACCACTGCAACCTGGCCGGCGCCAACCTCGTACGAAAAACAACATTGACAATTGCCCTCATTCAGGAACGGTGGATGTCAAATAATAGGATCTGCGGTGTCAACTCTAAGGATTACAAATTGTTCTTCGACAAGGGCCTAACGACCAGTAATTGTCGGACCTGCATCCTGGCAAAAAATACATATTAACCTCGTTCTTATCCCTTCCCATAGCAATAATGGCCAGAGAACAACTAAACTTGAGAGGGTCAACAACAAGCCATTTATCATTGTGTCGGTTTACCTTCCATTTCACAGTCCTTCGCCACCTACTGAATCTCTAGTGCACCTGGTTACAGGCATGGTCTAGAAAGGATGGGACCTACTGATCGAATGTTAAACGAATTCCCACCATGTTCAATGGGGCAGCAGTAATACCATCACAAGGGGTGAGTCTTTACTAGAGTTCTTTATTGCGTACAGTCTGTGTGGAGTAAATAGAGGAACCCACTTTGTTACTAGAAATAGGGAGAATGTCATTGAGATCACATTGTCCACCAACTTCAACTGTATAGACATTACTAACTGGGAAGTCTCCAACACAGACCCCTTCTGCGACCACGGCACAATTCAATTCACGACGGAAATTCCAAGAGGACGGACTGGGTGTCCTTTAAAAACGAAGTCGTTAACTTTTATACGCCACACTCCAAACCCCCAGCAAATTCCATTGAGATAGGATTTGAAGTAAAGCGGCTCCCAATAACCTTCCAGAACGCTTTCGAAAGTCTTGCCCCTTCTCATAAGGCAAGAAACAAAGAACCCCATCTAGTGGTTCAGTGAACTGGTGTCGTAAAGAAGCGAGAAAATTGTACAATGTAGCTTAAAATACAACGAATTCCAATGACTGGGACCGCTGTAAAGAAAGTAAAGGGAGATTCAAAAACAGAACAACATTCGCCAAGAGAGGAGCCTGGAAAAACTGCAGCGACAATAAAACCACCACAGACGCTGCCAGACTCAGAAAAGTCCTTTCAAAGGTTCAAACAGTTCCAACAGGTTCCAAAGGTTCAAATACGACGCCACCTGGACTGACTCCTGTCCTGACATTTTGAAATAACTTATCTACACTGACATCCCTGGCTGCTCCTTCACCAACTCACATACCACAGAGAGGGAGGAGGCAGCTTAATGATAATAAAAATAACACAATCGGTCGTTCAAATTATTGACAAAAAGAAAGTAGCATGTGCCATTGACACCTTCTGCTCCTATAAGTCGCCGGGACCCGATGGCATTATTCCTATAATGCAGCAAAGCTCAAAGGCGTATTGCGTTCCACGGCTCACATGGATTTTCACAGGCTGCTTAAGATGCACCTATGTATGTATGTACCCCAATCATGGAGAGAAGTCAATGTCATTTTTATCGCCAAGGCGGGAAAGCCTAGCCACACCACATCAAAGGATTTTAGACCGATCAGTTTAACATTTTTTCTGCACAAAATCCTAGAAAGAATACAAGACATCTACATTTGCCTGAAACTAACGCCAAGTGATGTCTCACCTGCCCAACATGCCTATATAAAGGGCCGATTAGTAGAGACAGCGCTATACGAGGTGGTTACAATAATCGAGAAAACGCTCCACCAAAAATAATTTACATTAGCAGTATTCCTGGACATTGAAGGGGCTCGGTAAAAAATCGAGTCCAAAATCTATCACCATCTACTGGATGTACACTGCCATCGTTAGATCTTCCCTCACGTATGGCTGTCTGGTCTAGTGGCCTGCTGCCGCAAAAGCCATAAACCTGAACACTCTCACAAGGATCCAACATATAGCGTGTTTGGGTACCACCAGCGTAGTTAGGAGAACACCCACCGCCACCCTAGAATCCGTGCTCGGGCTTTGACCACTGGACCTCTTCACCAAAGAAGTAGCAGCAAAAAGCGACCTACGCCTCCGACAAACCTGGATGTGGAAAAGTAACCAAATCGGACAGAACGCCATCACCAAGTGGTCAAACGTCAACACGCATTCTGAGCTGGACAAATGGTGAGGTCATTATAATGGATCCATAACCATTTTCACGGATGGATCACAAATGGACGATGGTATGGGCTCAGGAATATTCTCATAGGTACCATCAATCGCCCGGTCTATAAAACTTCCCAATCATGCAAGCGCAAATATATGGAATAACCGGGATCTATCCACTCTGAACAGCAACAATCCTATAGACATCTACATAGACAGCCAAGCAACCTATTCCGGGACATATGGGCTTCCACTGAAATGAAATGGGCGATGAGCTAGAGAGAAAAGGATCTGAATCAAACAACCTAACAGCAGATCGCTCGTACTAACGCCCTTCAGTCTTCTCATGTGCAAAATCACCTCGGACTTTCACAACATGGCCAACGTAAGGTGGACTGCACTCTCCTCATGCCGCGTTTCTAGAAAACTTTGGGCCCAATACGACAAAAAAAGGACTAGAGGACTTCTACCATCACAAGCCACAACTCAATAGCGGTCCATCACAGACCTATGCAGAGGATATGGTGACACAGAGGTAGGGGAAGTCACAACACAGAATTAGACACTCAACACTGGGAAAAGTATCTTTCAACGAATCAGCAAACATTCTTAAATGCAAACCCAAAATGAAGACACATCACATTAAGTTCCGGAATGCAAACTGCGCAAACAAAAACAAACAGCGCATTACGTTCCGAACTGCATTGTGAATACTGCGCAAACAAAAGCAACCAGCGCATCGTGAACTAGCATGATGCAAATGATATTTGTTATTTTCGCCGTTTTTGGTTTAGCTTTAAAATATATTTCGTGAATAATCGGTTGTCGCCAGCACCACAATTGTTTAGCAAATGATTAATTATCTGAGTTGCAATTAATTTGTTACACATTCTTTCTTACTTACTTACTTAGGTGGCACTACAGTTCGGAGTGAACCTGGGCCTCAACTAACAAGCCTCTTCAGTTAGCTCGGTCCATAGCTAACTGCCTCCAGTTGCGCACTCCAAGCTTGTTTAGGTTCCCTTCTACTTGTGCGCGCCACCTAAGGCGAGGTCTTCCTCTACTGCGTTGTCCCTCCAGGTTGGATTCGAAGACTCTGCAGGCTGGAGCACTGGTGGTTATTCGCTCTACATGTTACGAAGAATCTTTCTCTCGAAGCGACCTAGGATATCTTCATCCGCTTTTGATAGAGTCCAAGCTTGAGCACCATAAAGCAGGACTGAGATGATCAATGTTTTACATAGAGTCTCCTTAGTTGTTCGGGATAGGGCCTTACTACTCAATTGCGTTCTCAGCCCAAAGAAACAGCGATTGGCAAGAGTTATTCTTCGTTTTATTTCTGTCGAGGTGTTATTGTCAGAATTGTCCCTTACTACCTCAAAGTTATAGCTGTCGATTGTGACGTTCTGTCCAGTTCGTCGATGTTGAGTGTCCCTTCTTGTTGACAGCATATAAGTACTTGGTTTTGTGCTCGTTTACCCCTAAACTCATTTTGGCAGCCTCCGTTGCAGTACTAGCGAACGCACCGGTGACAGCTCACTGTGTTCTACTAATTATGTCAATGTCGTTGGCGTAAGCTAGTAGTTGCACAGACTTTCGAAAGATTGTGCCTCCGGTGCTGGCGCAGCCTTGTTGGGTTTAAGTTTGGATATTACTATCCTCAGTTCGTTTTGGTCAGGTGGACAGAAGTTTTGGACTGAAGTTTTTCGTCTATGTTAAATGGTTCATTCTGTCTGACAGCGGAATGTTGGTCTTCGTCGCCGTTATACAGTCTGTAGAAGAAATTTTTCCAAATTCTCAGCACCGACTGTGACTCTACCACGAAGTTTCCTTCTTCATCTCTACAGGGTCTGTAAGGGTCTTGTTGGCCTGACGCGTACTTTTTACCTGTTGGTAAAACTTCCGCACATTATTCCTGGAGTATAATCGCTCAATATCTTCGAACGCGCCCTTCTCGTGCTCTTTTTCTTCTTTCGGAGAAGCCGATGTTCTTCTGTCTCATTTGCTCATAAAGCTCATGCGCCGCTCTCGTCCTTCTTTGCAGCGCCACTTTGTATGCCTCTTGTTTAGCTACATTTGCTTGCATTCTGGCATTCTTCGTCAAACCATGGGTTTCTTTGTGGTGGTCGAACGAAACCCAGCACATCAGTTGCGGCACTTCTGATAGCTTGTTGGTCCTCGACATTTGATACTGGCGGCATAGGAGTCTTAGCGAAATTTCGGGATACGCGTTCGGCAAATGTTCTGGTGATCTCTTGCTATTGCAGCTTTTCGACGTTAAATCTTCTCACAGTATTTATATGATCAATTAGGTGACCGTTTAATGATCAGGAGAGCGCTATGTCCTCTTGCGGATATTGAGATGAGGACACCGAGTGCTTGTTATAGTGGCGTTTCGCCCCGCAGCGAAGTCAATAAGTCTAAGTCCGTTTCTGGAAGTGGTGTCGTGGAGGCTGTGTTTGCCACTCGTCCAACCAAAGTTAGCCTCCTTCCCTATCTTGGTGTTAAAATCGCCCAGTGCGATGTTTGTATGATATTAAGCTTATGTTAACGAATCTAGCGCTGATCTAGACTGTCATAAGCCGTCCGTGTGCGTGTCGAAAGCTCAATACTTCTTGCTTATGTTTGCCAGTTTAGGGCCTCTACTCTTCGGCTGCACGCGGTCTGTTAAGGGTCCGAACACTCCCCGTACAGATCCGAAGGTTTTTGTCCTTCTTTTTGAATAATAGCGTCATGAATAACAGCGTCATCGACCAAATCAAATATATATGGATTTGTGATTTGAGATGGCACATGTTGAGAAATGGACTCCACCGCTCAGGGGTTTCCGTAAATATTTTTTTGTTTTGTTTCATGTGGCAACGCTTAGGCAATCTACCTAAAATAAATCTATTCCATTTTAAATCTGCTACCAAATCGCAATTGTACCCAGAGCCTTTGCGAACACAGCCTAAGCAATCTAAATGACAGATGTGCTCCCAATTTGTCACTTTTTAAATGTTGCAGAAAACCAGACACCAATTAAATCAAAATAAACAAAATCACTTATTGTTAGGTATTACCAATTAGACTTTGCAAGTTGTGGTCACATTTCTAAATTAAGAAGTGAGTGAATTGTGTTAAGGAATGGACTCCTACTAGGATTTTCGTATTCGACATTTAAAACATCTGAATCAAGTAAGCGTTTGTGGTGCGGCATCGATTTGTTTTTCGCGAGGATTATGCTAATATATTGACTGAAATATCTCTTAATTACTACTTATTAGACCAAAGGATATCTATTTGGTTTGTTTATGTCATTTCCGCGAAAAACGCTACACCATGTTCTAGTAGACGGATGACTTCATCATTGTCATCAAAAAGGCGAGCTGCGTGTGACAAAAATTTGGGTGCGACCGCTTTACACAACAAGGGGTTAACCATATTCAAACTAGATGGATCATACTCAACTTAATTGGGTTTAGTCTGACATAATTCTGCTACGCAAGAAGTGGATCAAATTACGGGCGTATTCCTATTGAAAAATTCGTTGAAAGTGCTTAGACTTGAAGTGAACAAGAT
This sequence comes from Xylota sylvarum, assembly GCA_905220385.1. Lineage (NCBI taxonomy): Eukaryota > Metazoa > Arthropoda > Insecta > Diptera > Syrphidae > Xylota > Xylota sylvarum. The sequence goes on from LR999959.1 coordinate 43,701,926, forward strand.
GGTAAAAGTTGTACAAGCATATAATTTCCCGAAACAGAGCACGTACTCTGTGTACGGCGAGATCTTGGCTGCAACGCTGATTGGCACTGATAGAATAGCCGTCAGCAGTGCAGGCCACTTTGTTGAAATATACGATATTGGCGATAAGAGTGCAATTTCGGCTTTGGACACCGACCTGAGCAGAGAGCCCTCGCCCACCAAATACTCATTACCCACCGTTGGCGAGGTGGTCGACTTGATATTTAATGATGCTGGTGAGTGATCTTAAATTTTTTTATTTTCAGTTGCTTAAAACTTAACAATCATTAATTTTTAGGCAAATACATTGTAACGTTGGAGAAGGACAATATCAACTGTCCGCTGTATGGAGAGGGCGACAAAATGTTTGTTCGAGTTTACCCAAATTTTTGGAAGTTTCCCGAGGAAAAACTAATAGACTATCCGATTACAATAAGAATTGCTTCGATGACCACACCTAAGCTACCGCTGGTGGAGAGCCTGGACTTGATCGAATTACCACTAAGGAATCCCCCAGAAATGATTGAGTGTTGTCAGTCGTCGGGAAATATAATCGTCTCAAGTAAGGACAAGCTCTTTCTCTATGAGTACACAACGTGCACTCATGAGACGCATCATTTCACCTATGTGGATTTTCTGCCCTTCAAATTCTTTGTTAGCTTAAATTTCGTGCCGTTAAAGATTTCATTGTGCGAGAATGTCATTGCTTGCTTGAACAAAATGTTTGTCGTGGCTTTCAAGATTGTCGACATCGTAGCTATGGATGCGGATGAAGATGCTGATAGCAATTCAAATGCAAGTCATTTGAGTAAGATGAGTGGTGGGCAATCAAGCAATAACAGTTTCGAAACAGACTCATTGGAGACTTGTTCACGTGTTGGATTCAATGGGACTCCGGTGGATTTTAATGTAGCGCGGATTGTTAATTCGGCATGCGGACGTGAGTTTGAAATGGAATTGAAGTCGCAATGGGAACAAGAAGACACACATGCTCGTGACATTAATATTGTTCCGACCAGAGCTAGTGATATTAAAATTAAGCTGGTGAACGAGGCAAAAGCTATGAATGTTGCTGTAAGTAAAGCAGACTTGTTTTTTGCGGTAAAGGTGTATTTTTAGACAATTTTTTTTAATACAGTGACTGAGAGTGCAATAGGTCCTCTTAAAAACGTCCCATACAATCCATTTCGGGAGTTTGTGATTTTCTCTTCTAATAAACGAATTCGCAAATGGTTATCGGAATAACTCTACTTACTATCAAATGTTCAAGTTGTAAAAGCATCAGTAACACAGCCTAGTACTTGTTCGCCAATCCTAAGGTTGTTAGAGGTGTACACCAACTGGCATCCTTTTCACTCGTTAGTAGTCCATTATTATAGACCGACTTCTTGACGTTTTAAACCCGTTATGAAAAAACCTTTACGCAGCTGGCCTACGCATAATAATCAGAATCTATCTAAGATAAAGTCTGGGATTGGTTTCAACTGGAAGACTAAAACATAAACCTAACCAAACGATCCGTCATTATCACAAAAATCGTCAGCCACTTATCTCTATCGCTAAACATATTTTGAGTTCACTTCTCATTGTCTAGCGGTAAAACAAAAACTTAGTTCAAGAGAACAAAAACTTAAATAAATTCAGCTCTGTGGGTTTCCGTAAGGCTTTTCAGATAAATTGCGGCTTTACGCATTGCTATTTTTTTTTTACACGTCTGTATCAGCTTTATGGGTGCTATGAACTTCTGCTCAACGGGCCGGAATTTTGATGTCTTTTCGACCAATGCGTCGTGTCGCTTTATAAGTTGTTGAATCTTTTAGGGGCCTTGATACTCAGCATATATCCGATTACCTCATTATGACACCTTCGGTTTCAATGCCCGCGGACCCGTGATTGCGTGCTGATTTCTGCCAAATGGCTCAATATCGTCGATGTACGTTAGTAATTGTACAGATTTTTAAAAGATTGCACACGGTGTTGGCATATGTGCTTTGCATAATATGATGTTAACAACATCACATGGCAGCCATAAATAAGCATATTGTCATTTCATTTTTTCATTTCATTTTCATTTTTATTTCATTTCAAAAATTCTGACAGTATTATTTACCTGCGAAGCCTTATGGCTTATCTGCAGGAGATTGAGTACATTATTGTTTTTGAATCATCAAAGTGAATGGTTTTATACATATATGTACATATTTATTTATTAGTAATAACATAAATTTGCAAAATTGTAGAATTTGAGTTTTAGTGTAAATATATTTAATTGAAAGAAAATTTAGTTAGCTAATTTCTTAATTATGAATTCTATGTTATTGTTTCTAGGAAATACTGTTTTATTTTTCTTTTTCTAATGTTTATTTGATTTAGGTTGCGAAGATGTTGAGGAAGATTATTGAGTAGGTTTGGCACGATGTACTTCAGTCTTCTTCTGCCGTACTCATTTATGATCGCTGGAAGTTATTTGTTACGTGACTTTTTGACATCAACTTTAGAGCCCTGCCTTGGATCTATTGTAGCTTTTGGATGTGCGTTTGCGCTGCACTTCCCCAAGCTAATATGCCATACCACAATCTCGACTCTATAAGAGCATTGTACACTTGCTTATGTACAGACATCGTGGTTTTGTACTGCAAACAGGCCAGTACAAACAATGAACTCCTCAATTTGTTTCGCAGATCGTTTATGTGAGCCTCCCAGAGTAAGTGACAGTCAATCGTAATGCCTAGACACTTGTATGTCTCAACCATCTCAACATCCTCACAACTGTTCGCATTTGAATATCTGTAGCTCTTCAGCAAGACTTGCGACGCTGGATAATTTGGGCTCCGGATGTGCATTAGTTTTGTTTTTGTGGCATTTATAACTAGTCCATTGTCGTGACACCATTTACCAGCTTCGTCGTCGAAGCTTGCTGTTTCTTCTAAAGATTGATGACACACAACAATTGCCGCGTCATCTGCGTAGGCGAATGGGTAACTTTTTTTTAAAGCAATTCAGCAACTCGTTAGTGTACAGTATGAAAAGTAAGGGGCCCAGCTTGCTTCCTTATGGAACTCCATACTGTACTCTGTAGGCCCGGCTGCAACAATCCTGGACCCGAAATGTCCTCTCTGCCCAATAGTCTGCTATCCAATATGCCAGCTTTCCCCTAATTCCAACTCTTTGGACTGCATCGATAAGTTTGTTGTGGTCGAGGGTATCAAATGCTTTGCTGAAGTCCAAAAATAAAAGAAGGGTGTGATGACGTTTGCTGAGGCTGGTGTTGATGACATTTGCAAAATCGCCAATAAGCTGGTTAGTACTTCTGCCCTTTTGAAAACCATATTGGTGTTTGCTTATTAGATTGTGTTTGTGGATGAAGTCCCATATTCGATTTGCCACGATCTGCTCTATGCTCTTCTCGATAGCTGGCAAGATTGTAATCGGACGATAGTTCTCCGACTGTTTTTTGCTGCCTCCCTTGTGAATCGGTCGAACAACTCTCTCTTTCAGCTTCTTTGGTACCGTCGAAGTGTCAAAACTAAGATATGTAAGTTTCGCTATTATTGGAGCAAAGATATCAGCGTTTGATCTTAAATCTATGGCTCTGATACCAACAGCCCCAGGCGCTTTTTGGACATTTAAACTATACAATAGATTAACCACCTCAGCGCAGCTGATATCTCCCAAATATATGGAGTCTCGGAGAACAGCGTTACTATGCGTAGACTCGGCAATGTTACACGTATGGATAATGGAAGCTGCTTGTCATCCGCTAGTTGTGCTGTGTTTACATTACGCGAAAAATTTTTCGTAATAACATCATCCAAATTCAGTTTCTTTCGACCTAGCACCTCGTTTATTAACGCCCACGTTTTCTTTGGATCGCATCTTACTTCTTCAAACTTATTTTTGTAATATTGATTCCTAGTCACTCTCTCTTTCATATGTTAGGTTAATCCGGTTACTTTTTCACCTACGATAAAGTCTATCTCGCTCTTTACAGATGTCTTGGATGTCCCTAGTAATCCATGGAACATTCTTTTGGCCTTTTTTCCTGTGTGTGCTTTTTGAATTTGTATATATTTCACTCATTTTTTCAGTAAGGGAGCTTAAGAGTGATACAGGATCGGTTCTTTCTGCCACTTCTGTCCAATCAGTATCTCGAATCATCTGGTTTACTTTAGTCATCATTATTTTGTGTCAGAGAGCCAGACCGTGCTAAAGGCTCTTAAACCTTCTTGCAGCTTGTTTTCGCCAATGACATTCCCACTGTTCTCCTGTTGACAACAGTAATTTTTTGTCCTAGGTTATGTACATTATAATGAAATAATCCTTCTAGGGTTGCTGATACCATGTACTTGGATTGTTCGCATGCATTTCCAAAGTAATTCGTTTCTTATAAACTGCAATTACCGACAAATTTTTATATTCTATTAAATTGTTATATTTCTTGATTATATCACCGTTTTTGTTAACAAGTGATAAGCCAAGTAATGGTTTGGTCTTAACACAATATATTCAAGACGAAGTATCACTCCTTTACCACTTTCTTCCACTTCTCTACTGAGTGTTACAAACTCATTCACTTAGTAGTAATTAAAAAAAGTACAGCTATTATTTCTGTAAACGCATATATTTTTATTATTGTAATAAAATTTCCTTTAGCAAATCTCAACTAGTAATAAAGATGACTTCACCGTGCAGTACGACATAAAAAAGCTACTACAACTGTGCATGAAATCAACGGAACCCAGTCATCGTATCATGGATATACTCAAATGTATGGATTTGAAACCAATCTATCAACGAATGCCAGAAAATGGTAACAACGAGAATTTGGGTCATGCTATGATTAAAGAAAGTCACCCTTCAAACATTCGCTCATTGAAATCGAATATGTATCAATATTGTGTAGGTTATTCACTTTTGATAGCAACTGGTGTTGATGGTTACCTATACCAATTCTGCGCTCAAGGTTTGTTTTGCTCCGGTATTCGGTGTCTTACTATTTTGAATCATTATTTTCATTCTAGGAAAGTGGTACAACGAAAACGAAAAACCCATCGCTACATACTCCTTTACGGCACCTGTTATAAAAGTTCACATAAATGATTTTGTCATTCACGCGATTACTACAGAGTCAGTTGAAACTCACACTTCACGAGTTGGGCATAAACTGTTTGCCAATCGATTTGAGTATCCAACAGTTAGTAGTATGTTTCCGGAGGAGTCCAGCCCAGATATCAAAGCTGCTATATCCGTAATTGGTCTGTGCTCCTTCATTAATGTGCAGTTTGTGTGTGTAACTCGAGAAAGTTTGGTATTGATAAGTAATAGTCTATTTGGTGATACTGAAGAATTTGGCGGTAAAACGAAGAAACGCAATCGTGGTGGTGCCAAAGCTACAGGAGGCATTATATCACGAAGTAATGGTTCAACAGTTATCAACGAATGGACGTTGTACAAACTAACAATTCCAAATGTTGGGATGGTTGTTGAGGATTTGGAAAATATTGCTAGCGGATATAGAACAAGCAGTCCGCATACATTTTATGAGTTAATGGAAGAAGCGCATGTAATGCTACGCCAAAGCAACTGTCTGCAGTTTAACTTTTCTCAAGAGGAGCGGCGGATTTTACAAGAAAAATTTGCAAAAAATTGTAGAAGTCTGGCAGATTTTTCAATTAGGTGAGCCAGTTTTATTATTATTATTATTGTTTGTAAACAGGTAATTGAATTCATATGATATATGTACATAGAACAATAATAAGCTTAGCTGCTGAGACTATTGGCTTTATTATAGTTATTGTTATACAGTATATTAGCATTTATTTAGATTTTATTAATTTGATCTATGTTTCTCAGATTGGGTTGGAAAATATATCATAAATAAGTAAATATAGGAGCTGGCGGGGTATAATTTGAGTAAATGAGGAGTATCTCCGGTAAAGTTAGATGAATATTAGTAGTAGTAGTAGTAAAATAAATTTAGAGATTTTAGATTTTGAGGTGGTTGTAGGTTACATGGGTTGGAAACTATCGGAGTTTACTTTTTTGTAAGGGTGGTGATACCCACTCCAATCGTTTAGTTGCTTCCTCATTAGTAATTTTAGGATGTTTTTTCTTCAGATCCAATATGCTGAATATGTTAAAGCTAAAAACATGTCTGTTCTTGGCCAGATTAGCAGCAAAGTGAGCGTGCACATTTTCTTCGATTCCAGCAAGGCTGAGTATTTACATTAGTTTTGATTTGTTTTGAAACTTATTGTTATTATTTCTTATATGGGCAATAAAGTCGTAGTTGTTGTCAGCATTGGTGGTTTCTTTAAGCACGGAGAGGTTATCAGTTACCCCGTATATATGCAGGATTGAAAAGTCGAGTCGAAACTGAGTTGAGATTTCGACCTGGGTAGTTGCACACACCGAGTCGAGGGGTTGAGTCGAAATCGGATTGAAATGTAGTTGAACTGACAGATGGGCATTACCGCCATTAATTCTGAAACTTACTTACTTACTTAGGTGGCGCTACAGTTCGGGGTGAACCTGGGCCTCAACTAACAAGCCTCTCCAGTTAGCTCGGTCCTTAGCTAACTGCCTCCAGTTGCGCACTCCAAGCTTGTTCAGGTCCCCTTCAACTTGTGCGCGCCACCTAAGGCGAGGTCTTCCTCTGCTGCGTTGTCCCTCCGGGTGTGATTCGAAGACTCTTCGGGCCGGAGCACTGGTGTCCATTCGCTCTACATGTCCTAGCCATCTCAAACGACTAATGCGCAGTTTTTTGACTAGGTCGATGTCGCTGTACAGCTCGTATAGTTCGTCGTTGAATCTTCTCCTCCAAAGCCCGTCAACGCAAACGGGACCGAATATTTTGCGAAGAATTTTTCTCTCGAAACGACCGAGGATATCTTCATCCGCTTTTGATAAAGTCCAAGCTTCAGCGCCATAAAGCAGGACTGGGATGATCAAGGTCTTATATAGAGTCTCCTTAGTTGTTCGGGATAGGGCCTTACTACTCAATTGCCTTCTCAGCCCAAAGAAACAGCGATTGGCAAGAGTTATTCTTCGTTTTATTTCTGCTGAGGTGTTATTTTCAGAATTGATAGCAGAGCCGAGGTAGACAAAGTCCCTTACTACCTCAAAGTTATAGCTGTCGATTGTGACGTTCTGTCCAATTCGTCGATGTTGCGTGTCCCTTTTGGTTGACAGCATATACTTGGTTTTGCCCTCGTTTACCGTTAAACCCATTTTGGCCGCTTCTGTTTCAATACTAGCGAACGCACCGGTGACAGCCCGCTGTGTTCTTCCAATAATGTCAATATCGTCGGCATACGCTAGTAGTTGCACAGACTTTTGAAAGATTGTGCCTCCGGTGTTGGCTTGTGAGTTTCGCACAATTCTTTCAAGAACGATGTTAAAAAAATCACATGACAGCGCATCACCTTGTCTAAAACCTTTTTTGACATCAAAGGTCTCGGTGAGATCGTTACCGACCTTGATGGAGCAGCGAGAATTCTCCATCGTCATTCTGCACAATCTGACGAGTTTGGCAGGGATACCAAAACTAGACACGGCTCTGTATAACTCGTCTCTATAAATGCTGTCATATGCGGCCTTGAAATCGATAAAAAGATGGTGGGTATCGATTTGGACTTCTTGGGTTTTTTCCAGGATCTGTCGAAGTGTGAAGATTTGATCGATTGTGGACTTTCCTGGTCTGAAACCACACTGATAGGGCCCAATCAGGTTGTTGACGAAGGGTTTCAGACGTTCACACAATATGGCAGATAGGATCTTATACGCGATGTTGAGGAGACTGATACCTCTGTAATTGGCGCAATTGAGGGGATCTCCTTTCTTGTGGATTGGGCAAACGGTGCTGAGATTCCATTCATCAGGCATACACTCATCTGACCAAATTTTAGAAATGAGTTGGTGTATGCTCTCTACCAGGTCATTTCCAGCTGCTTTGAATAGCTCGGCTGGTAAGCCGTCAGGTCCAGCAGCCTTGTTGGACTTAAGTTTGGATATTGCTATCCTTACTTCGTTTTGGTCAGGTGGACGGAAGTTTTGAAACTATGACTGAATATATTATTAATGACCTGCATCATCCCTTAATGACCAACCATCCGTTAGCCAACCAGACATAATTAAAACAAACTGGTTTTTTCTTTCTACAAAAGAAAAAAAACCCAAACTACAGTCAACTGTCAGTTCGACTCGTCGACCCAGGTAGTTGCACATATTTTCGACTCGACTCAGCCAAAAAAATTGTGGAGTCGAGTCCAGTCGACTCGGTTTCGACTCGACCCGCGTATATATGAATTTCAATCCAGGTTCAACCTAGGTTCGACTCTGCATATATACGTAGTAAGTACTAATGACATGTTTACCATTCCGATTACTGCCTGTTTTCATACCTTGTAGGAAAGTAAAAGTTTTTCTAGGGTAAATACTGCGGAAAATTCAAGGTGGATACCAATGGCTAGAATTGACCCGTCTTTAAGCGAGACCTCAAATGAAGTATTTTTCACGGTTTTTGAATAGTCCGTCAATATTAGACTCCACCAATTCAATTTTAGTCGAAACGGTCGAGTATAGTGTACTCATTTCAGTACTCAGCTATGGTCATTATAAAGCAAATCCTTTCCGTTTCGCTAAAAACTCCGTTCTTATAGTTTTTTGTAGGATGAAGCTAGCTGCGCACGGGATCCAAGGAGTTTAGATGTGATTGCTTCTTTTTGTTCTTAAATACTCGGGAGTTTGCTTTACTTACTTATGTGGCGCTACAGTCCGGGGTGGACCTGGGCCTCAACCAAGAAGCCTCTCCAGTTAGCGCAATCTTTTCTAACTGCCTCCAGTTGCGCACCTCAAATTGGTTGAGGTCCTCTTCCATTTGTGCGCGTCACCTACGGTGAGGTCTTCCTCTGCTGCGTTGTCCCTCCGGGTTGGGGGGCCAGAGCGTTGAAGTCTATTCACTCTACATGTCCTAGTTTTCTTAGACAACTGATGCGTACTTTTCTGACCAGGTCGATATCACTGTACAGCTCGTAGAGTTCACTGTTAAATCTCCTCCTCCAAAACCAGCCAACGCAAACGAGACTGAAGAGTATTTGAAGAATTTTGGGTTCTAAACGACTAAGGATATCTTCATCCGCCTTCGTTAAAGTTCATGCCTCTGTGCCATAAAGCAGGACTGGGATGATGGGCGTCTTATATAGAGTCTCCTTAGTGTTAATTGACAAGGCCTTATTACTCAATTACTTTGTTAGACCAAAGAAACAGCGATTATCAAGTGCATTTCTTTGTTTGATTTCTAATGTGATATTGTTGTCCGAGTTTATAGCGGAGCCGAGGCAGAAAAAGTCCCTAACTACCCCTAACTACCTAGCTATCTATTGTGACGACTATGGTTTTGCTCTCATTCACAACTAAACCCATTTTTGTCGCTTCTGTTACAATGCTTTGCAAACGCACCAAATGACAGCTTATCAGCGAATACAAGTAATTGCACAGACTTTTGGAAAATTGTATCTGGTGTTAGCTTTGCAGGTTTCGCACAATTTTCTCAAGTATAATGTTAAAAAAGTCACATGACAGCACATAACCTTGTCTGGATCCTTTTTAGACATCAAAGGTCTTTTGAGATTGTTTCCGACCTCTATGGAACAGCGAGCGTTCTCCATCGTCATTCCGCACAATTTGACAGGAATGCTAAAACTATACATGACAATATATAGCTCGTCTCTATAAATGCTGTCATATGAAGATGGTAAGTATCGATCTGGACTTCTTGGGTGTTCTCCAGGATCTGCCGTACGGTGAATATTTAGTTGGTTGTGGACTCATCGGGACTAAACCCACACTGATAAGGGCCAATCAGCCCGTTGCCAAATGGTTTTAGGCGCTTACACAGCACGGCCGACAGTGTCTTATGGCCTTAAATAGTCCGTCCGCTACAGCAGCCTTGTTGGACTTGGGTTTGGATATTGGTATACCAACTTCATTCTGATCGGGTGGTCAGAAGTCTTGCTTTTTATTGTCCAGGTTGAATGGTTTGTTCTTCCTGACAGCGGAAGCGGGTCGTCTGTAGAAGCAGTTTTTCCTCAGCACCGAATGTGACTCAATTACAAGATTTCCTTGTTCATCTCTACGGGTCTATATTCGGGTCTTGTTGCCTTGACACGTTCTTTTTACCTACCTCTCTTTTTAGAACCTCTCCAATTCCTCGATCCTTTTTTTTTATGAAATAAATAGTCCATTAAACTAAATAACTAACTATAGATGTACTTAAACACACAGAAAGATTAGTGATCTGTTGTGCGGATTAACTGCATAGGTAATAAAATGCCAATTAGACCGACGTTTTGCGGAGTACGGATTAGAGGTATCGGCAGCAGTCATATTCTACATGTATATATAGTTAAAGTATACACTCTTGCTACTAACTAACTATGTAACTAACTGAAACTGCTTGAAGTGTCCCTCTATGTCCCTATAGTCACAGCATTTGTATGGGCAAACTTTATTGATATTCTTTTTCCTTATAAATTCGTAAATCGGCGTCCACCGTATTGAACATTGTCTATTTATCTGTCTATACTGGAGCGTTACTAGTCCTGTGCTCAAACTATAACTTTCATTTTCGTAGACGCTGCTGTTCTTGCGATTATACTCTCCCGATAGGAAATTTACATTGCTTTTTTGATTTGAAGATATCTGCGGAGATACAGAAATGAATGTTCCCCCACTGTGCTAATAAGGAACAATTGTAAGGTGCTAGTGAAAACCGTCAGTTATCCATAAGATCGTTTGTTGATCAAAAATTACGTGTTGTTGTAGCGTGTAATAACGTGTAATAACAATACCATGCGTTCACAAATGTGTGATTTTCTTTATTTAATATATAAATTTTTGTTTTGTTTACTTCAAGGTCGTGCAAAAAAGAGGTATACGTTCAAGCAACGGGTTTCTACAAGATGTGCAACATGCAGCTGGCTGATATTTACGCTAATTTCATTGAAGAGTTTATCACCCACCCATCAGTCTCTCAGTGTGAGCAAGTTTTCGTTGGACTTATTTGTACAGTCAAACTATTCCTATTAAACCTGGGTGTTGATCGCAATAAGGCATCATTTCTTTATCAAGGAGTGAAACCCTTTTTTTGTGAGAATAAAAATGATGCTTACCTCGCTTTAGAATTTCTTAATATGTTCATAAAACACTCGCCAAATGATATTCCTTCGGTAATGCTTGGCTCACCGGTTGTAAGCGATATCGTTAATACGGAATTGTTGGCGTATCTCAGTGCAAAGAACAAATTGTAAGTATAATTCGTTTGTGTTCCTAACATTTGGAATAAAATATAAAATTATAATTTGTTTTCAAGGTCTTCCGAGGAGATTCTCCTATTGGCTGTGTGTGCATGTCGCAGTTCGAATTTTGAACTTTCGAGACAGGTTGTAGGGCGCTCAAATCGTAAGGAATTGGCAGTGGCGCTCATTACTCACAAGAATGTTCTTTTTGACGACCATTTTAGTCGTGAAAATGGTACACGTTCGTCATTCTCGGATTTTACTGAAAATGTGCTAATGTCTGTCGACAGAGTTGATCTTATAGAAGGCATCAGCGATGCATTTATTCATGCATTATGTATTGAACATAGTATTTCTTTGGAGATTATTTTAACACTCTTTCTTAACTTCATTGCTACACATATTGGACTCAAAGGCTATCATTCCTCGCAAAAGGTCTTCGTTAATATTCTTCAAGTGTATTTCTATGATATATATGACGTAAGCCCGAATACAAATCATACCAAATCGAAAATCTCGGAAGAATTTTCCTCTCAAGCAATTTCTTTATATGAAGATTCTGTGAACTCGGACGGAAGTCACATTATTTTTGAAGAACGGCGAAATTCAGCGAATGGTGTTTGGGAACCACAGGCCAGACATCGTAGGTTATCGTTGCGAAATGAAGATGTTGGAGTCGACGCAAATGGCTCTGATTCAGCCAACGGCAGCCTAGTTGACGTGAATACGTCAGATGCAAATTTGAAAGGTCTTAAGATACTCTTTCGCATTTATCTCGGTCAGTTGAAAACGATCACTGAAAACTGTGAATGCGAGCCTTTGGTTAAAATAGTCGAACATTCAGAGGAGGCTCTCACTATTCGTACAGAATGTCTGAAATTTATCGCCAGGCACACTGAGTCTCTGAAACAGGTACATTGTCAACAATCGACGCACAACGACGATAGGCGTTGCAACGGCGATATCGGAAAATTTATTCCTTTCATTCCTGATTATAAAAATTTCGACGAAAACTCCGAGGAGCCATTTCTAAGACCGATTGCGTGTCTCAGTGATCGCCCCACGTACCTTAATCACTTGGAACCGTTCAGTAATGTGTGCTTCAGTGAACCGAGTGAGGGTGAACAAGATATACATTTTCTTGGTTGGAACAACGACGCCTTAGTTCTTACATTGAAAATTCAAGTACGTAATTTTTTACAACTCAAGTTATTTAATAAATTAATTTTTAAATTGTAGTCCTTGCTGGCATCACCAAAAGTGGATCCGGAAATCATCGAAGAGTTTGTTGCATTTGTCCAGAAAACTCCCAACCTGATTGGCATTGATAGTTTTCTTATTATTGTTTTGCCGAAAGCCTTGTCAATCAATTATTTAATTCATTTTTCACCAGAAACTATCTGGCGATATGGAAAGGTAAGCTGACAACAAATAGCTCAGTTAGTTTTTTTCTTATTTTTACTCGCTTTTAGTCACATGGATTTGCTCCTAAGCAATGGGAAACGCTTTTGAGAAAAATTGTCAGCAAAGAAAATGTGTTGCCAAATTGGAAAACTCATATTACCGGTATGATTTAGAGGCGTTTTAAATATACCTTGCAAACAGTAATTGGTTCTTTTGTTTCAGATATACTCAATAACCTGGTAGAAGAGTTTTCATTTGAGGAATTGCTTCAGTGTTTCCCACCGGAAGCTACCGCTGGTCGGACTGAACTATTAGGTTGTAATCAAACGGATTTGACAAAAGAACGGCACTTAGCCATGGATAACATCGACGAATCGAATGTCTTTGAGGTAACACTGCGCAAGGCTGTTTCGAAGCAGCGCAGCTTAGCACTACGTTCGATGATCGAATCTACGGGAAGTCAATTATTCGACGCCACCAATAATCCTTTATATAATTTAAATTAGAAACATTGCATTTAGATCTTAGCGAATGTGTGTTTCAATCGATATGTCTTTCAATATTTGAAGGTCGCGTTTTAAATATATACATACATACATACATATTATGAATGCTTTGTTACAATTGTGTACGATTGTATTAGATACCGAATTTATTTTGTATTGCAATTTTGTAATTTGTCGAATTTTTTTTTCTTGTTTAAGTTATAATATTTTATTATACTTTATAATATTATGAAAGAAATGGTATTGATCTTACCATTGTTATCATTTTAAGAGAACTTATTAAGTAAGAGACCTGTATGTAATAGTTTTTATTGTTTTATGTAAGAATTTTTGTATTTTACTGATGACATAATGGCACAAAATGTGATTTCATGTAATCTTAATTATACCTTTATCTAATCACTGGAATTAATATATCGGATACTCCTTTATGTAGCAAATGGTTTTAGTATTTGTTTTATTACCTATTCTGAGTCGTATCAAAAAGTCGATGGTTGGTCTTCGATTGCGTTTGTTGGCAATCCTTATACAGAAATATTTTTAAGAGTTTAGTGGTTAGGATGTCGATACACAGCGAAATCCTTGCATTTGCAGCTACATATAGACTTTTAACCAACCAAATTAATACATTTTTAAATGATGTTTAGTTAGACCCAGTGATCGTAGTGATCGAAAAGATTTGTAAACGAACGCTCTCTAATTTAAACCAGACAATCTTTTGATACATCAAAACTAAGTGTCCAGCAAAACATTGCTTGTAACATCTCTGGTATGACGATATCTGGAAAGGATTGTTTTGATATGTTGTTTGAGATGGAATTATTGAATATTCACCCCAATTCTTCAACTTGTATACGACACTCGAATCCGACTATAGTCGTATTTAGTTATTACAAAGTCGAACTTTACGACCAAATTCGTATGTACACGAACACACGTTTCCATAACTGCAATCATACCCCTTGTTTTTGCTAAAATGTATGCATCGCATACAAACCGAAAAATAGGAATTCAATTTTGATGGGATTCTAAATACGAGAGAAAATACGACTGGGCATTCGACTTGAAGAATTGGGGTGATTAATTCACACCAAAAAGTTCAGATGCTCGCTCATAAATTGAAATAAAGTGAATGTGTACGCAAGGTACGCGAGAATTCTATAATAGGTATAAAGGGACGGAGGATAGGAAGGAGGATAGGACGGTTAGGAATTGAAATGGAGAGGATACATGGATGAGGACGAGACCTCAGAATACAGGAAACCGAAAAGGGAAAGAGTGTCAACTATGGAGGACGTGGCATGCTTGCTCGTCGGAAATGGAGACGGTTCTTAAATCCACAGTTGACTAAACCCACCTCATTAAACATACATCATGCCAATACATACACATATCTCCAAACGAAGTCATGAGTACCTACATACATAGTATGTATGTAGTATGTAAGAAAGTGATTTCTTCTACTCCTCATCTTGTTGTTTAGAAGTGTGTCGTCGTGAGGAGTCTAAGAGGTCGCAATAGCATGTGGGAGTATTCTGTTGTTAGAAGTTTTCTTTTCTGTTTTCTACAGAAGTGCGATCGGGATTCGACTTTATCTCGTCATTCAACAGAAAGTTTAACTAGGTACAGACTTCGATAAGTAGGCGTAAGTAAATCGACTCCAAGCGGCCTGGGACTCCATTGAATGTAGTAAGGAATTGAACTAATTTTCATTACAAAGGACATGTTAACATAGCACTTTTATGCTATATTTGTGGTAGATAGATAGATTAGACTAGTAGTAGACGTTTTTTAAATATTCTCTAATGTCCTTTGAAGTTATAAACCCAGTAATGTACATAGTTAAATGAGGGTATGAAAAAGGGTATGGCAGGAGGTAGGAAGTTAGAAGTTGGGAATAAAAGAAAGAAAAGTTAAATGATAATGCAAGGAGAGCAAGCCCTTCCACATGTATACATGCTGTTTAATTGGGTTGGGTTGGGTAATTGTCCCCGCTCAGCAGGGGCACACTTAGACCAAAAAGAAGGTCCATTGTGATACCACTATGGCAAAACCAGGTTACCAGCACCGGGGACCTACATGAAGACTTTCCAATGAAACAAGAGGCAGGGCAACCGGTTTGAGTGTAAACCCATGTCGAAGAAGTTTAGTTCGCCGTTTAGGTATTAAAGCAGTTTGACCCGGTGACAACGCTGTTTATTTTGCCAACGTCTAGTCTAGCTAGAGCGTTACGATCCTCGAATAAGTATGTACTTACTATATTTGCTTTTCTTCTTTTAAAACGGGCGGACTTCTCTACACCAAGGCCACTGCTAATGGAAGTACAGCGTTGCCAGAGTTCATGGGTCCCTGGGCCTAGCTTCTCATGTTCGTGCGTGTTATATTCTACCTGTGTTATATTCTACGTGCGTGTTAGGGTTTACCGTTTAATGCCGTGTCCGAAGGGCAATTCTTTATTTGAGAAATTTTTCACAACAGTTTTACTCTCTGATGGTTGTCAGACGCTCGCTAGAGGTGAAAGAAATTTTTGGAGTTGTCTGGGGATTGAACCCCGAACCCCTCGCCTAGTAGTCCTACGCATTAACCACTGAACCACGGTGCCCTCAAGGTTTTTAAATACATACATATGTATGTAATTATAAAATCAAAAGCGATCCCACCTTTTATGTATGTAAATATGTATATAAGCGATTATAACTGAACCGTGATGATTTCCGACCCCAATAAATAGGCGCAAACGTTTAAAGAACGTAACACATTTCCCGATGTTTTGAAATTCGCTTACACTACAGCATCAGTTTTTATTACTGAAAGCATTTAAGTCGATTTGTTGAATCTTTAGATATAGAACTCACTCTGACACGTGTTGTACACGTTTTTACACTCTGAAGGAGCGTACATTACAAATGACAACGTTTTGCAACATGTGGCTTTAAGAAAAACATTACACAAGTACCCTCTTAAAAATATGCACGAATATAAGTAATAGCATATTTTATAATTGAGGTCACGTGTGGTTCACACTACAGTCTAAAGGATTATTTGTTATTTGGGTTAGTAATACCACACCCAAAAATATAACAGAATTATATGCGCTAACTAGTTTTATCACAATTATAATTTAACTTAAGAGTTTAAAAAAAGAGCTTTACACTTTTATTTCATTGTGAATTGAAGGGAGGAGAAGATATCTTGTAATCCCTGTATGAGCTGCTTTGATTTATTCGAATCCCAGGTCTATAGGGATCTCCAACACTGAGCCTGGGTGTTGGAAAAGAGTTGGTGGCGGATGAACCCTTAATGGGCCAACGGCAGAACTCATATCCCCGAAGTGGGTTACTGACTCCAGAAAATCCGACCCCTCGGGGTATACAAAGGAACTGGTCCTCCAGGTTGGGGGTTGTGTGTAGGGGTTACTTCCCCACCACGGAAAAAAACACTTAGTTCCGAAACTAAAACAAGCCTCGGGTATGGATGGACTCACTGTGGGTCGTCAACAATCGCAATCGAAATAAGGACAACGACCTTCGGATCTGCACGTGGAATGTTCGGACCCTTAACAGACCATGTGCAGCCGAAGAATTAGCAGAGGTCCTAGACTACTATAAGGCAGACATCACCGCCATCCAGGAAGTGCGATGGGATGGGCCAGGAAAAAGAGGATGGCAAACTGTGACATCTATTACGGTGATTGCTATAAAGAGCAGAAACAGCGCTTATTCGGATGTGGATTTGTCATAAGTAGCAGACTTAGGCAAGAAATCTTAAGCTTTCGACACGTAAGCGAACGACTTATGACAATCCGCTTCAAGGCTAAATTCGCCAACATAAGCCTTATATGCACTCACGCCCCCATATAAGACAAGGACGACGCCACCAAAGAATGTTTCTAAAGCTCCTCGACAAAACTTACGAGCAACATCCTAAATATGTTGTTAAAATCGTACTTAGCGATTTTAATGCCAAGATAGGAAACGAGGACATTGGTAGGACGATTGGTAAGCATAGCCTCCACGACATCACGTCCGGAAACGGATTTAGGCTTATTGACTTCGCTGCGGGGCGAAACGTCACACGGTTTCCTTACCTCAATATTCACAAGGTGACATGGCGGTCTCCTGATCACCAAACGATCAACCAAATTGATCATATTGCGATCGACGTAAGGCATGCCTCCAGTATTTTGGATGTCCGAACCTTCCGAGTAGCCAACATCCCGCTGTCAGGCAGAATGAACCAATTAACATAGACGATAATAGCGAAAACTTCCATCCACCTGGGCTAAGCGAAGTGAGGATAGCAATATCCAAACTTAAATCCAACAAGTCTGCTGGACCTGACGGCATACCAGCCGAACTGTTCAAAGCAGCTGGAAATGACCTGGTATAGAGCATACACCTACTCATTTCTAAAATTTGGTCAGATGAATGTATGCCTGATGAATGGAATCTCAGCACCATTTGCCCGATTCATAAGGAAGGAG
Organism: Xylota sylvarum; assembly: GCA_905220385.1. Taxonomy (NCBI): domain Eukaryota; kingdom Metazoa; phylum Arthropoda; class Insecta; order Diptera; family Syrphidae; genus Xylota; species Xylota sylvarum. The sequence goes on from LR999959.1 coordinate 43,719,634, forward strand.
ATCCCCTCAATTGCGCCAATTACAGAGGTATCAGTCTCCTCAATATCACGTACAAGATCTTATCTGCCATATTGTGTGAACGTCTGAAACCCGTAGTCAATAACCTGATTGAGCCCTAACAGTGTGTTTTCAGACCAAGAAAGTCCACAATCGATCAAATCTTCACACTTCGGCAGATCCTGGAAAAAACTCAAGACGTCCAAATCGATACCCATCATCTTTTCATCGATTTTAAGGCCGCATATGATAGCATCTATAGAGACGAGCTATACAGAGCCATGTATGTATAAGTTTTGGCATCTCTGCCAAACTCGTCCGCCTGTGCAGGATGACAATGGAGAATTCTCGCTGCTCCATCTAGGTCGGTAACGATCTCACTGAGACCTTTGATGTCAAAAAAAGGATTAAGACAAGGTGACGTGACATCATACTTGAAAGAATTGTGCAAAACACACAAGTCAACACCAGAGGCACAATCTTTCAAAAGTCTGTGCAAATACTAGCTTCCGCCGACGATATAATAATATATATAGACATAATTGGGAGAACACAGTGGGCTGTCACCACTGTTCGCTAATATTGCAACGGAGGCTGCCAGAATGGGAGCGGTGAACGAGGGCAAAACCAAGTATATGCTGTCAACAAGAAGGGACACTCAACATCGACGAATTGGACAGAACGTTACAATCGACAGCTATAACTTTGAGGTAGTAAGGGACTTTGTCTACCTCGGCTCTGCTATCAATTCTGACAATAACACCTCGACAGAAATAAAACGAAGAACAACTCTTGTCAATCGCTGTCTCTTTGGGCTGAGAAGGCAATTGAGTAGTAAGGCCCTATCACGAACAACTAAGGAGACTCTATATAAAACCTTGATCATCCCAGTCCTCCTTTATGGCGCTGAAGCATGGACTTTATCAAAAGCGGATGAAGATATCCTCGGTCGTTTCGAGAGAAAAATTCTTCGTAAAATATTCGGTCCCGTTTGCGTTGACGGGCTTTGGAGGAGAAGATTCTACGACGAACTATACGAGCTGTACAGCTACATCGACCTAGTCAAAAATCGCATCAGTCGATATGGCTAGGACATGTAGAGCGAATAAACACCAGTGCTCCGGCCCGATGAGTATTCGAATCAAATCCGGAGAGACAATGTAGCAGACGAAGACCTCGCCTTAGGTGGCGCACACAAGTTGAATGGGATCTGAACAGGCTTGGCGTGCGCAACTGGAGGCAGTTAGCTACGGACCGAGCTAATTGGAGAGGCTTGTTAGTTGAGGCCCAGGTTCACCCTGAACTGTAGCGCCACCTAAGTAAGTAAGGTCGGGATATGCCCGATAAAACTGATTCTCAAAAGATGATAGCGTGTGAACTTCGTCTAATTAAGATTCTTAGAGATGAATACACAAACATATACGAGGTAAAAATGTTTTCTTTTAAAAAAGGATTGAAAAGTCATCTACATTTGTAAAAATATTTCAAACGCGAGCAAAAAAGACTTAGAATACTTTACCATGTACCTTTCTTGAGGAGAAACTGAATGCATACAATCGTTTTAATTGGAGCACCAAATGTCAGTAATGTTTTTGAGAGATAAAATTGGTGATGCGTATGCGTATGTGTGTATATCGACAATTTAAAGTGCATGTTGCGCTTCTCTTTATTGTATTCCGGAGGGAAAGCTGAAGGACCACTTCAAATGTTACAATATAAACACCCCTTCATGTTTCGTAATTCCTCCTGTTGTTCGAGCTAAACACTTATCCATAAGTTAGAATATATTTTTTTTATTTAAAAAACATTCAATGTGCAAAGTAAATAAGCTATACAACGCACGTGGACTATTGTAAATACGTTTTTTAACATTTGAGAAACAAGTTGTCATAAATTCTTTGATGAATTTTACTTAAATTGTTTTTATTATTTTGTAAAATTATATCTTTGTTAATTGATTTACATATAAAAATAAATAGATACAAAAAAGTCTTAAGCCCGCAGCTAACTGACTTTTGAGATTTATTTTAGTACATTATATCGATGGAAAAACTTTGATTTATTGAAAGATGTACTCAGGAAAGGTCTATGCACAGACATTTTATTAGCTTTAAGTTAACTCCAAGTCAATTTGAGATTTTTTCAGTTTCTATCAAAGAGGACTTTCTCTAATCCAGTTTCATCACAATCTGGGGATGAGGGTTGACTCTAGCGATGGTTAGGATACGAAGGTTATTCTTGCTCATGCTGATGCTTGCTCCGAATCTTTTTTGGTTATTTTGCCTTGAAGTTTCTTGGCATGCCTCATGCCCTGAGTGTTATTCCAGATTCTTGCACTGTTTTCCCTCTCTAATTTTCTGAATTTCTCTTTGAGGGTATGATCCCCTATTCCTCAGAATCGTTCAGGACCTATGAAGATTACTGATACTCCTTTTCTTGATAGGGAGTCGGCCATTTTATTACTCTCTGTTCCTACATGACCAGGTGTCCTTGTTTCTTCTACCCAGTCCATTAAGTTTTTGCAGGCATTCCCACACAAGTTTAGACTTAATGATACAGGAATCAAGTGCCTTGATAGCAGCTTGGCTATCTGACATTATGGCTATATCACAGTTGGCGTGGTCTCTGTCAACATTGATTTGGACGCATCTATATATGGCATAGATTTCAGCCAGAATGATGGTACTTTTGCTCATGGATTCAGAGTATTTGGTTCTAGGCCCGAATACTCCTGCACCAGTTCCTTCATTAGTTCTTGACCCATTTGTGTACCACTTTGTTTTGTGATTGTTCAGTTTGTAGATTGTGGATTCATTGTTCCAATTCTTTTTGTTGCTGAGCTTGGTAGTAAACTTCTTTTGAAAGTTGACCGTTCTAATAGTATCGTATCTAGGAAAAGCCAGGAGTTTTTTTTTTTGAGTAGTGCATCGAATTTCTTCAAAAACCTTAACTAACTAATTAACTTACCCAATTATTCCTTTTTTGGCCATTCCTCAACCACAAGGTGCAAAGGAGTCAGTTTCAGTAGTAGCTCCATGGCTGTATTTGGGCAAGTTCTCATGGCCCCTCTAATACAGAAGTGTGCCAGTCTTTGCATCTTATTCAGTGTCCCAGTGATAGCCAGATTGGTTCTTTTTGCTTATGCAATCGCTCCATATATGCGAGTCACAATAGCAATATATATATATCCATCTAATGATGGTCGGGCTACATCCCCAGAATTTGCTCGCTAGGCTTCGGGAAATCATTAGAGCCCGCGTGACTTTCCTGGTTATCTCTTCTGTGTATTTTCTCCAGATGAGTTTACTGTCTAGGTGTAGTCCTAGATATTTAACTTTTTTGACTGGTGTCAGTCTTGTACCCGACAGCCTTAACGGCCTCAGTCGTTGAAGTTTTTTTTTTCCTAGTGAAGGGTATTTTTGTAGTTTTTGTCGGGTTTAGATTTAGTCCAGTCGTCAGGCACCATTCTCGAGTTATTGCAAGTATAATATCTCATAGGGTGTCCTCAAATTTACCTCTGGCAAGAATAACTATATCATCGGCATATGCCTGACAGTTGATGCAATCAACCACAAGGCTCCACATTAGGGGAGGTAGAAATCCTCCTATTGAGCATTCTCTTGCTGTGCGGACCCTGATAATACCTTCTTATGTATGAGTCTCCGTTGATCTTGTGCCCAGAAGTTCATACATCCACTAGGATATTGTGTTGTTTATCCCCTTGCTATCTAGAGTTCGTACAATTGCTTTATGCGATATGTTATCGAATGCTCCTTCGCTGTCCAGGAAGGCACACAGTATTATCTCTTTTGCTTCAATAGCGCTTTAAGTAGTTTCAGTCAGGTGGTACAGCAGTTACTGTGAATCTGCCCGCTCTGTCGGCAAGCTCTCTTAAATAATTGTCGACAGGTTTTTCCATCGTTTTGAGAAGGAACGATGTTAGGCTGAGCGGTCTATAGGACTTCGGTAGATTTGGGTTTTTCTTCCCCATTTTCGGAATAAACACTACCTTCGCCCGTCTCCACTGGTTCGGTTAATAGTCCAGCGACAGACTACTTTTTAATATCCTTTCCAGATGTGGAAGTAATTTACCTTGGCAGTTTTGTAATAGGATTGGTGTAATACCATCCATGCCTGGTACTTGAAAGACTGAATAGAGCCAATTGTCAATTCTAAGTGCCTTCTGGAGAAGATTTCTTTCGCTATTTTTTAGTCCTCCGAGGTTTTGGTATGTTCGTCCTGTTCCTATTATCTGTGCTCGGAAGGCTGCCAGGAATTTGAGTTTCTAAGAGAAGTCGTGCCCTCTGTCCCTCATATTCGGCGAAGCTGCCATCCGGTTTTCTTAGAGACGTTGGTATTCCTCCCGTTTTTATAATTTAGGTACGTATTTTATTCGCTTCTTCAAGAATCCATAACAAAACCAAACCAAAGAATTTATGCTGAACTATGACGAAACATGTATTCTTTATAATTAAGTATATCGATATTTGTTTTCGTCGATATCGCAGCCCTAGTTGTAAACGTGACCAACGAGTGAATAAATACATATTTACAAAGTGTTTTTTACATCTCTCTTTAAATTGCATATCGCTCGAAAACCAATGCGGAAAATCTATGACCTCAGGCTAATTGCATTTCAACAACCGACAAAAATCCTCACGTTATACAAATGCACGTTTTTTGTTCGGCCATCCAACGCCTGGTTTAGTCGATGGTACAAAATTCTTGCCCGATGGCATAAGTAAATACACTTTGAAATCCGATATCCTCCAGAATGTGTAAGCGTATGAATTTTAATTGAAACGAGTACGTGGAACAAATTGCACCCCATTTTCATGACTGCACCTGGCTTGTAGCACGTCGAAAAGATTTCCATTCTCCTCCATACAGGAACAATGAAAGGAGAGAAATTGTTAGGTTTGTACATATGTAAAAATTTATATGTATGCATAGTATATACCAGCATACGAACTACATTGCCCGGATTTCTTTTAGAAAATTGTCGATTTTATAGAAAAAAATGCATCAATCATTTCTGGGGGTAGATTCTTATTTTTGTGTGATTCTCCCTTTTCTGCTGCAGTTTGCTATAAACTATAGAATAGCGAGGGCGATACCCACCTAAGGTCCTAATTTTTGTGGTCTTTTGTAACCGAAAAGTGTTTGCTTTCAAAATTGGAGGATTATACGCTTTTGACGTTTGAATGCGAAAATGCATTCTGGATGACATTTTACTATGGGACGCACTTCAAAGAAGGCTACGGCATGAACGTGGTTGTATATTTACCAGGGTAAAGTAAACAAAGATTACATGTGATACAAACTGGGTGCATCTCTAGAGGGTAGACCAAATGAATTTTAATGTGATTAGGTTTTTGTTTGCGATTTGGATGCCTTATTAACTATTCATTGGTGGCAGAAAGACGGATAAAGTGCACACCGTGAAAATTACTTGGATGTGGTTAATTATGTTTATTGTAATGATGACATTTTTGAATTTGTAGTCATTTAGCTACCTTATTTTATCTTTATTAAACGTATATGCATTTGGCATTAACAAACGTACATGACTACAATCTGACGTACATATATACATACATAAACGCAAAGTATCAGGTTAATTTGTTTGTATGTATGTATTTATAACGCGATTACATAGAGTTATACAAAGATCTAATTGATGTTCTCAGGACGGTACATATCCACGCAAATTTACTCAACATATGGTAGCTAGTTGAAAGATTTGCAAATTTGCTAGCCTTCTTTACTTATGTACTTATTTAGTATGAGGTGGACCTGGGCCTTGATCAACAAGTCTCTTTAGAAAAGCCCAATCATTACCCAGTTACAGCTTCGCATACCAAGTTGAGACCCGTTTCCCCTTAAGTGTGACTTACGGCAAAGTGCTCTTTTACTGCGCTCTTCCTCTGAGGTGGACATCTGCGAGTCAGAGTGCGGATGTCCAGCTATTCTACATGGCTCAGCCTTTCTAATCATTATATTTGTACTCTTCTGACTGAGTCGATGTCGTACAGTTCATGATGGTACTTTCTTCTCCAGTAAGAGTCCATGCAGAATATTCATTCTAGAGACTATTGTTTTTATCCTGTTGAATAAACTACTTCTGACAAGCAGGATGCTATCTTCTAGATTAGACTGGACATAACACTGCAATTTTGCAAGGATTGCTCCAAAACGGTATGGCATGGTACATATTTCTTTCCATCTCGCAGATCACTGAAGCGCGCTTTAAATGGAAATTATTGAATCCTCAGGATATAGTACATACATACGAATCTTCACATAGGTTCATTTAAAACCCTCATATCAGTACTTATCCTTGAAACTGCTCAAGATTGTCTCCAGTTTCTTTAGGAAACGGCTTAGCAATTTAGATTTTTGGTTATCATGACAGACTGTATGTAATAGGTGCATATGTTTATATGTATATAATTTTTACTCAAGTAAACGGGCACGGTTTTGGTAAAGTCAATTGTGTTTCGAATGTGTGTTGGGTACATGAAAACGAAGTTCGCGCGACAATATAATAGCGTTTGACTGAAGGCTTCTTTCATGTCAGTTACTATTAGTGAACTGCTTGAGATTTAAGCTTAAGACAATCTGGGAACTATTCGAATCGTCTCTTGAACGTAATCTTCACTATCTAGAACTAGAAAACGCTGAAGACATTATCAAGATCTCGGCAAGAAAACTGGAAAGTAGCGTCAGAAATCGTTTCCAGAGGGCGGTAAGAATGCGAAATGAGGGTATACATGGTTCCTATAAACTAGCAAGCCATCCAGTTAATTTGACGTAGTTCAAAATGTCATTGACTGGTCTGGTGGGTAATTCTTCTAGGTCACTGAAGAAGTGTCGCAGAAGAAATTTAAATCTAAGGTGGATAAGACCTGGACAGTGACAGAGAAAGTGGGTTGTATCCTCATTGACTTCCTCATCACCACATCCACGACATAAAACTTCTTCCTTTAGTTCTATCTTTTTCATGTCGTACCGCAGAGTGTCATGACTCGTCATGACTCGTCATGACTCCTCATCAGGGTTGAAAATGATTTCCTATCCTTTTCCATAATTCTGTCGGTCGTACTCTTATCGACACAAGGCCATTATATACTTCTTGTGATGACACAAGTGTCTAGGGAGGACCATCTGATGTTCGCCACCCTACGAGCCTTAATCCCTACTTCGAGTATTATTGTGCAAGGCGGGATGATCACCGAGGTATCGACCTGATCTGATGTGGATTCTGAACCTGTTGGGTATTATTTGGGTATACCCAGTGATTCAGAAAAATACCTGAGCTTTACGCCTACATCCATCTTTGATCCATATGTGAAAACAGAGATGATACATGTATGTGTAGTAGCTGACCGCTTTTTCATTCTTCTCTGACGGGAATGAGCTTGTGACTTACTTACTTAGGTGGCGCTACAGTTCGGGGTGAACCTGGGCCTCAACTAACAAGCCTCTCCAGTTAGCTCGGTCCTTAGCTAACTGCCTCCAGTTGCGCACGCCAAGCCTGTTCAGATCCCATTCAACTTGTGTGCGCCACCCAAGGCGAGGTCTTCGTCTGCTACATTGTCTCTCCGGATTTGATTCGAATACTCTTCGGGCCGGAGCACTGGTGTCCATTCGTTCTACATGTCCTAGCCATCTCAAACGACTGATGCGCAGTTTTTTGACTAGGTCGATGTAGCTGTACAGCTCGTATAGTTCGTCGTTGAATCTCTTCCTCCAAAACCCGTCAACGCAAACGGGGCCGAATATTTTACGAAGAATTTTTCTCTCGAAACGACCGAGGATATCTTCATCCGCTTTTGATAAAGTCCAAGCTTCAGCGCCATAAAGCAGGACTGGGATGATCAAGGTCTTATATAGAGTCTCCTTAGTTGTTCGGGATAGGGCCTTACTACTCATTTGCCTTCTCAGCCCAAAGAAACAGCGATTGGCAAGAGTTATTCTTCGTTTTATTTCTGCCGAGGTGTTATTGTCAGAATTGATAGCAGAGCCGAGGTAGACAAAGTCCCTTACTACCTCAAAGTTATAGCTGTCGATTGTGACGTTCTGTCCAATTCGTCGATGTTGCGTATCCCTTCTGGTTGACAGCATATACTTGGTTTTGCCCTCGTTTACCGCTAAACACATTTTCTTCTTCTGTTTCAATACTAGCGAACGCACCGGTGACAGCCCGCTGTGTTCTACCAATAATGTCAATGTCATCGACGTAAGCTAGTAGTTGCACAGACTTTTGAAAGATTGTGCCTCCAGTGTTGGCTTGTGAGTTTCGCACAATTCTTTCAAGTACGATGTTAAAGAAGTCACATGACAGCGCGTCACCTTGTCTAAATCCTTTTTTGACATCCAAGGTCTCGGTGAGATCGTTACCGACCTTGATGGAGCAGCGAGAATTCTCCATCGTCATCCTGCACAGGCGAACGAGTTTGGAAGGGATGCCAAAACTAGACATGGCTCTGTATAGCTCGTCTCTATAGATGCTGTCATATGCGGCCTTAAAATCGATGAAAAGATGGTGGGTATCGATTTGAACGTCTTGAGTTTTTTCCAGGATCTGCCGAAGTGTGAAGATTTGATCGATTGTAGACTTTCCTGGTCTGAAACCACACTGATAGGGCCCAATCAGGTTGTTGACGAAGGGTTTCAGACGTTCACACAATATGGCAGATAGGATCTTGTACGCGATGTTGAGGAGACTGATACCTCTGTAATTGGCGCAATTGAGGGGATCTCCTTTCTTATGGATCGGGCAAACGGTGCTGAGATTCCATTCATCAGGCATACACTCATCTGACCAAATTTTAGAAATGAGTTGGTGTATGCTCTCTACCAGGTCATTTCCAGCTGCCTTGAACAGCTCGGCTGGTAAGCCGTCAGGTCCAGCAGCCTTTTTGGATTTAAGTTTGGATATTGCTATCCTCACTTCGTTTTGGTCAGGTTGACGGAAAATTTGGCTATCATCGTCTATGTTGAATGGTTCATTCTGCCTGACAGCGGAATGTTGGTCTTCGTCGCTGTTATACAGTCTGCAGAAGAAATTTTTCCATATTCTCAGCACCGACTGTGACTCTACTACGAGGTTTCCTTCTTCATTTCTACGAGTCTTGTTGGCCTGACACGTTCTTTTTACCTGTTGGTAAAACTTCCGTGCATTATTCCTGGAGTATAATCTCTCAATATCTTCGATCGCGCGCTTCTCGTGCTCTTTTTTCTTCTTTCGGAGAAGCCAATGTTCTTCCCGTCTCTTTTGCTCGTAGAGCTCACGAGCCGTTCTCCTCCTTCTTTGCAGCGCAGGTTTGCATGCCTCTTGTTTAACTGTATTTGCTTGCCGGCATTCTTCGTCAAACCATGGGTTTCTTTGTGGTGGTCGAGCGAAACCCAGTACATCAGTTGAGGCACTTCTGATGGCATGTTGGCAGTGTTGCCATTGGTCCTCGGTATTTGATGCTGGCGGCATAGGAGTTGTAGCGAGATTTAGGGATACGTGTTCGGCAAAGGTTCTGGCGATCTCTTGCGATTGCAGCTTTTCAACGTTATATCTTCTCACAGTATTTCTTCTTTGTTGTGACGTTAGGGATATCCGCATTCGTACCGTGGCTGCAACAAGGTAATGATCCGAGTCGATGTTGGCTGCTCGGAAAGTTCGGACATCCAGAATACTGGAGGCATGCCTTACGTCGATCGCAATGTGATCAATTTGGTTGACCGTTTGATGATCAGGAGACCGCCATATCCCCTTGTGGATATTGAGATGAGGAAACCGCGTGCTTGCTATGGTGAGCTTGTGACTGGGCTCTTGAAATCTATGTACGGAATCAGGTAATCCGTGGTAGGAACATTTCTTAGATATTTATTCAGGATCATTAATTGACCCGTTGTAATTTGTCCCCAACTATCTGACTGACTTAGCGTAAAAACAGAGTGGAGCGGAGAGCGAGCAAAAGCAAAGAGTAAAGAGCAAAGCGATGAAATCAAACACGTGTAGTGAAAGGGTAGCGCACAGAGTGCAGCGTCGGTCTACACATGTGTGATTTCATCGCTTTGCTCTTTACTCTTTGCTCTTGTTCACTCTCTGCTCCACTCTGTTTATACACTTATTCATAGGGCACTAATAGCTGCCGAGGCTTGAACGAAGAAATACAGAGGAAATACATAGATTGAGGTTAGCCTCCAGTTCTGCCGTAGGTGTGGTTTTCCATGGCACTAGTGGTATACAAGCCAATCTCCTAAACCGCTAAGTTAGTGGTCTTGCTGGTGGACTACCATCATCATTAGAATAGGTCTTACTATAGCCGCATACATCTTTAATATAAATTTGGATTTTGGTCCCCAGGTTTTCCCAAACATTATACTGCATGTATAGAACGCAATAGTGGGTTTCTGGATTCTTTCATTAATGTTAGGCCTCTATCTGGCGCTGTCCGAGATTCTAAGGGAGGTGCCCCCTATGGAAGGTAATGTAAACACAGGAATTTTCCTTTTGGTAGTAAATAATACCACCCCGGTCTTGTGGAGATTGAGAGTTAGTTCACCTGTCTAGGTCTGAAGGGCACCTTCCCATTATTCACTAAGGGTAGGAGGGAATTTGCCTGTAGCGTTCCTATGCGATGGTCTTGACACCTCTACACCTAAGTTGTAGGAGTACTTCATTTAGTACAATGACTTAAAGTAGTGGGGAGATAACTCCGCCTTGAGGGTTACCTCTAGAGCCATGTGCTTCCAGCTTCGTACCCTTGTGCTCCGTTATAATGTGTCTTTTCTCAAGAATTTCCACAATCCAATTGGTCAGGGTATTGTGGATATTGAGGTTTGTGGGTGTTCTATGCACCGCGTCCGTTCTGACATTGTTAATTGCTCCTTCAATGTCTAAGATTGCAGGAATTAAGTAAAGGAATTACTTGAGAAATTGATAAACCATAGCATCAACTGTCAAGCATATGCTGATTACATAGTTATAATTCGAAGAGGTAAATTTGAGAAAATCCTGCGTGATATTATACGAAAGGGACTTGAAAAAAATGTGGCAGTAGTTAGTGCATCGAACTACTGAGCTGGAAGTTCGTGTTCGATTCCTAGAGAACACCAAAAGTTGTTTCACGGCGCAAGCTCTCGCGAGCGATTGACCAAAATTCGGGAGAAAAATGCCATGATCCTCATAAACAAAAATTGCCCTTCGGACACGGTTAATAATACTTAATAAATATTACTACTACTTAATAAATTTTACATCTCAGCAGATTTAGTGCCTCAAAATAAACATGGTTTAGTTGAAATGAAAGAAAAACACGTGTATCATAGCGATGCCGTGTGCGATTCAAGGGCGAGTGTAGTAAATTTAACACGTTTTTGTATGATAATATTGTTTTACAAAACCATGCTTCTTCGAATTTAGTACCGCCTTTTATTAAACACACAAACGTAGATACGCTTTCCGGACGAGTGAAGAAAGACAGATTGGTGTTTCCAAAAAAAACTCCTCTCAGGATTCCTCGTCGTATAGAGCTCTACATTCTCTGCATTTTAGACATCTTGGTAGGGATGGGTTGTATGTACTTCATTTATGCTATAAGTTAACAATCTTTTCAGTTTAGCAATTCGAGGCTTGCTCTTCCTATAACTGAGATCTAAGAATACACGCGGTACAACGTGCAATTCGGAAACAGTTCCTCCGAACTATTCTAAGTATGTGCCGGATTTCGGCAAGGGGATACGCTATCATGTGACTTCTTCAATGACGTGCTGGAACAGATAGTGCGCAGGGCAGGTTTTGACACGGAAGGCACTATCTTCAACAAATATGTTCAGCTGCTGGGATACGCAGCCGACATCGACGTCATTAGTCTTTCCCAGTGCGCCGTCTTAGAGACTTGAACTACACGAGGACAAAACCAAGTACATATTGTTAACAAACAAAAAAGCATCTATCCAATGCTTAGGATAAAACGTCACTGTTGACAATGTAACTTCGAAGTGGTTTAGGAGTTTACCTACCTCGAAGTAAATATCGGAAGACGATATGCATGCTCTACAAAACTTTGATCCTGCCCGTTCTGCTATATGGAGACGAGTGCTGGACAATAAGCGGGAAAGCAGAGCAGGTATTGAACACTTCTAAAAAAAAAATTCTTCGTCGAATATTCGGTCCCGCATGGAGGAGAAAATAAAAACAATCGGGAACTCTATGAACTATACCAAGATGTGGATGTAGTCCAAAAAGCCAAAAAACGTCGACTACACTGACTTGGCTACATCGAGCGAATGGATAATAATGCTCCCGCAAAGAGGTTCCACACAACAAGGAAAACCTAACCTCTGTTTTAAGGATCAAGCCATTGCAGATGTCAACGCGCTTTGTCTATACAACTGGAAGCAGCGTGCTCGGGATCGAACTGCTTGATGATTTCTCGTGTAGGTTCAAAAACAGTTTGACCCAGAGACCACCATTTTTTTTTGTATTTGTCCAATCTAGCTAGATCACTTAAATCTTCGAAGAAGTAGTTGCCGAGGGTTTCGTGTGCATAAAGTGAGTCACCGTTTCTTTCGCCTCCTCATCTCTAGAAGCCTACAGAAATCGTTAAACGGAACACCTATTCTTATACATACATGTGGGAAATGTAATGCAACTAATCTACTGGCATCATTTGGCCTTTTAGCCTTTATTTTCGTCTGATTTGATTTTATTGGTATTAATGTCTTTTCCCACGCGTAAGCCGGTACGAAAAGGTTCATCTAAAGCATCTGGCGTCATTAGGTTTTACTGAGAATTACCTTTGTAGAATGAGTACTAAAAAATTTGGTTCTTTTGTACGAGTGGTTTTCGCTCTTATTTACACTCTTATGCACGTTTCTTTAAATTATGAATTATTCTAACTCACAGACTTATCTATCCAGTCTATTTGTATTCATTAAAAATTGTTAAGGGGTTCTTCAGCAAGGCGTGGGATAGTCACAATTTTTTTGGAACTTTTGGCACTTACATCGCTATTTATAACCACTCTATTGGACCATCTACAAAGTACGTGAGATATGAACCACATGGCCCAATACCGAACAAAAGGTATTAAATAAAAAATCTCAGCACACTAGAACTAATTTATTTGAATAATCTTTTTTTTTTTTAATTTTCACGACATTTGTGAAAATATTCGCACGTGTTACGTAACAACAATCAATTAAATCAGCGGAATTGTACACAATATCCTTATATCACTCCTTTTTTTATTGCACGTGACTCATATCATACTCGTAATTATGACACATACCTACCTACTTACTTGTAGAACGGACGGATGACCTCCCTAAGTGTTGACACGTGGATGCCACTTCAGAGGATCTCTTGTGGTTATTAATTTGCCACCAACACCAGCGATTTGTTGCTACGATTGCGTGTTAACACAACGTTGGTCGGTCACGTGTTGTGGTTTAGACTGAAATTTAAACGAGTTAATAAATCGGTTATTAAGTAGTAAAATTGATGGGATTATGCTCGTGAGACGTATGACTGAAATGCAGCCTATGATTTGAGGATAAAATATTTGCATGCTTGAGAGACTCGGACTTCCTTTTACAAATCATCACCTTACATTTAAAAAATGTATGTGTACTCGTTTATGTATATGCGGCCATTAAAATATTTTAGTAGGTACTTGCCGACAACAGGTCTTACCGGTATAAGCAGTGTCAAGTTGGTTTTTGAATCCATGTAAACATTCGCAATTAACCCTCTTCCTCCTATCCAAACGGATATCTACATAACCTACTGTATACGAACAAAATACTCGTACATATCCGCGTCATAAGTAAACACAAAAAAAAAAGAAATTGAAATGTGGGGTGCTGAGTACGAAAAGTAAGAGAATCGCCACACAAAATCATCCCTAAAGCATTTTCTGATAAGCCCCGGGGCGATTTAATGTCGAAATAAAAGGGAAAGAAGTAATAGCCGCACTCCAAACAAAATGAATACGGCGACTGCACCACAATAAATCCCTTTGATCGTAAGTCTTTCGAGTTATTCTATTGGCCATGCATTAGAGACCAACCCCCTTGGCGATTGGTGTGACAATGAACAAGGGTTGCTTTCTGATAAGGAAAAATCAGGAAGAGAGCAACCCCGAAACGAACATTGCATAAAACTAATGAAAACTCTTTTCAGAACGTTAGTTGGTATACGAAACGCGATTCGCTAACAAGCCTTTGGTATTTCTCGTATTGTGGATTATGATTTTTGATTGATTTCGAATTTTTAATACGTAAAACGGATTTCCGAAATGTCATCGTGCTATAGTGGTTTTGACGATCGTTCGTTCGAATTTGACGACTCGTCCTTTGATAGCGGTTACGAGAAGAGTTTCGAAACGACCGATGGCACCTACGCTCCGCGAAAATTAGTCTTTGACGGTTCAGTTGATTACTTTCCAACGGATCTTGCATCTAATGTCACAGCAGACAATGCCATTCAACATGCGAATTCAGATTCAATGCCAGGGTTCGCTCCAAAGACCGGAGTTCAAACATCAACACCCAGCAAGGAGGCAAAACCAAAACGGAAGTACGCTGTGGGGAAGAATCGCGTGACACGCTCCAGGAGTCCAACTCAAGTTGTTCGGATAAAAAAGTTCCGTCGGATGAAAGCGAATGACCGTGAACGAAATCGCATGCACACGTTGAATGATGCTTTGGAACGATTGCGAAGCACTCTACCATCACTGCCAGAAGAAACTAAACTCACGAAAATCGAAATTCTAAGATTCGCTCATAACTACATCTTCGCTTTGGAGCAGGTCCTTGAGAGTGGTGGTACGATCAACCTTGACCTGGAAAAATTGCAGAACTTGACATTGAGTGGTGAAAGGATAACTAAAGAGTTATTCGATGCTATTTTCGTTAACCCCCGGCCGTACCATATGATGAATGCACCAGGATTTGGAACGTTCGACCTTTACAGCAGTATGCGACAATACGGTGTGTGCAGCATGCAACAGAGACCTGAATCCACCGTTAGTTTTTGCCAAGAGAAATTTGACATCTTCAAAAACACCTTTGACTCTGCAGTTGTTGGATTACCTGGATCAGCAATACCTGCCTATCAGAATACACATCAATGTGAGGCATATACGGGGCAAGCACCAATGGGATATGCATCCTCCGGACAAACTCATTTAACGAACGATGACTTAAGAAATAGTGAATTGCAAGACGAATATCACAGTATTCCAATCGATCAACATCAGCAGACACCAGTTCCCTTGCATCACAGTAGCAGTTTTTACTCACATACTCCGCCGTGGAAGGACTACAACGAACAGACTGTGAACAATAGTGGATACGGACAATTTACAGTTGCTTAGTGTAGGTTAGTTCGTCTAAATGTTAAGTTCCTAAAATAGGAGTGAGATAATTCAATTCTTTTCCGATAGTTTAAAAGTTATTAACTAATAATTATTGGTTGTGCAATTGTGACTGTGACTTAACAAAGTGTATTCGAATATATTCATATACGTAGATAAATTATCAGTGAACGAGCAATAAGTCTTCGAGTCCTTATTGCAATGAAACTCGGCAATACTATTCATCAAAATTGTTATTGTTTAAGTGGATTCATTGTGAACGAGGTACACGTGCTACTCTAGACATTATTTTGGAGACTTTTTCTGCAAATAATTCGCTATGCAGAGTGTGAAAGCAAGTTCTTATTTTAAACTTTAAAGTAATGACATCAGACATAAACAAAAAGAATTAAATACAAATTGAAGGGATAATTGGATAAAGATTTCTTTTTAATGGTCCCCTAGGACTAACAAATTATATTCCTTTTGTGTACAAGACTTTCGTTCATTTTATAACAATCCACCTTACATCTTTATCCACTTATCCCTTCGATACACTATTGTTCTGGCTTGTTATTTTAAAGTTCTTTAAGTCGAATTATTTAATTAATCCGATCTTACCTAAGTATTTATTCATATCCCTAAATAAAAAAAAAGAGCACAGATCTTACGCGTTAAAAAAAATGAGAATAACATCTCTATTCAAAATAAAAATCTTATTAATATTAAGTGCTTATACGGTCATCTGTTGGATTCTTTTTAAAAAGGCTATAAAAAAACACTATTCAATATTTTTCAACGACTGTAACTTTTTTTAAAAGAGTAAAACTTCCGATTAATTATGGAATATTATTTCATTCAAATGACTGCCTCAACTGGCTTGGCAGTAGAGCATCCTGTAAATTTTTCAATACATTTTCGACGGTTTCGGGCCTTATTTCACGAATAGCTTGACCCATATTGTTCTTAAGTGTATGGATCTTCTCTGAATTTTTCGCATAGCATCAATTTTTAATGGAACCCCACAAAAAAAGAACCACTGCGTCAAATCGCAGCTCCAAGTAACATCGCCAAAACGACTGTTTACACGATTATTGAATTTGGAGTGCAATAAATCGACTGTTGGATGGCTTGTGTGGCACGTAGCCCCATGTTGCTGAAACAATGGCTCGCCCAAGTCCAAATCCTCAATTTCTGACCATACAAAATCGGTTACCATGCCTCGGTAGCGCTCTCCATTTGCAGTCAGTTTTTTTTCCATTTACAACTGTTAACGTTTCTTCCATTGTCGTCTTGAAAGAAAAATGGGCCAATAATGCCGCTACTCCAAAAACCTGGAAAAACGGCACTATTCTCCGTTGAGTGCACAGGACGAACGCGGGAATATATATGTACATATGTATGTTCGATTATAAATCAGCAAATCGGATACTTCGCTCATTCAAGCACTAATTTTTTTGCGTCCAGCCATGCTTTTTACTATTTCTGCTATTTTTGTTAATAAAAAACACTTGTGTTTGTGCAAATGTGAATGTTTTTCCTAAGATCTGAACTTTATCGAAAAAATGGTTGCGGACAAGTGCTTGTCCAGTGGTACGTATAGATAAATAAAAATGTTTTTTTATTAAATTTATCCGTAATCATTTATATAATTGCATTAATTAGTTAAGTGATTTCAAATAAAAGTCTTATCACGAAATATACCATATAATTTCCCAAAAATTGAGTAGGTATTCTTTATATTGATTTAACTCATATTTTTTACATTTATTTATTTTTTAAAAGTTTTACTTCACAAAATTTACACCATTTATAAGATTTACTAGAAATGTATGCAAGTTTAGGGTTTGCTAATGCCTTTAGTTAAATAAGTTAAACAATACCTAATATTAAAAATATATCATTTCTTTACAGTTATAACATGATTTCAAAGATCTTTAAGTACGTATGTAGTTCCGTATATATGGATATCATAATAATAGCAATTAGAATCAATGCCAGTTTAAAATTTAAGCCAACAAAATCCAAATGACTCTGGAAAAAATAGTCATTATTTTACAAGTTCACAGATCTCGAAATTGGCCAAATTCTAAAACTACAAAATAATGCAAATAGTGACTACTCGCTGCTTTTGTGATGTAAAATATTGATGATGGAACAACTACCTAGATGTCAATAATTCTATTAAATTAAATGTTACAATTTATTAACTGCTGATCATTCGTTAAATAAGTTGCAAAAACTTTCATTTCCCATTCAAAAACAGAACAGCAACAGAAAAATCATTTGCATCACAGGAATTCATGATGCGGTATTTGCGCTGGTTCATTTAAAACTTCTTGAAATTTCTTATAAATGCCGATCCAATTCAGGCAAAATGTATGCGTATGTATGTATAGAATAGCCATTTTAAGAAACTATTTGCACATTATGAGTATAACGATCGCCGTTTTTCCGTCTTTAATTTATTTAAAATGAACAGAATACATAACATGTGTTTAGATGAGGCAATTAGGAATATCTCTAGAGATGTGCCTAATATCTCAGTATATCCAAGCTTAGAAAGACTACCCGGCGGTAATATGGAGATTTGTAAAAAATAATACCCAACCAGATCAGCCCTCGAGATTGTAGTGTCATTATTACTCGCGATATGGAATTCTTTCTTAGGATGACAGTACATATGTATGTATAAGTTTTCTTGAAATGATTTGGCATTTTTAATAAAAATAATATAAACCTTTAATTTCCATGTTGTTTAATTTTCACGCAATATATCAAACTAATATAAAAACAAAACTACAGAATTGCACTCGTTCAGTATATTATATGTATCTCTATATATGTACATCAGATACCATATACATATCTCTAGATAGAAAGTGATACAAAATTACCAACAGCTTCATGAATTAATTATTTTAAAAATGTTCGCTTTAAAACTGTGACACCAAATACTAGTCTTAAGTTTTGTCTTACACTTTTGAAGCAAGTATTTTTTAAAAGAAAAAAAGTATTTTATAATTTTTAAACTATCGGAAAACTATTTTATACCTAAAATTAGCTCTAACATTTGGAATAAGATATGGTATGAAGGGTTTATTTTTAAAATACACTAATTTAGTTTTTAATGAATTCTATTTCTGTTGTAAAAATACGCCTTAGAAAAAAGAGAAACATTTATGTACCTTACAAAGAGCAAACTAGAGACATAAACATAATTTATGATAAAAAAGAAAATGTAATCATATTTTTATAATTAGTAATTACTTTTGTAAAGTAATCTAGTCATTTTTCTTGTACACGGAGAGATAAGTTATATTTATTAAAAGTACAAATTGTATATTTTTGGAAATAAAATGAATGAATATTAATTTTAATGTTTTTTTATTATTATTTTCAATTTTAACAGATGAGTAGATTTATATTAGAGTTTTTATGGCTACGGATGGTAAGTAAGGATAGATTATATGTGTAGCGTAATTTTATCCAAGGTATTAATATCTTCTTGTATAACCATTAGCTAAAAATGACGGTGTTCTAACAAGATTGTTCATAGCTACGTGTGTACATATGCATTCAATGACATATCACAGTTAAGTCTCGCTGTCTATCCTCCGCAGTCCTGTGCACTATACCGCTTTAACATTGTTACAGACAGTTTCCTTTGTCCCTTTATGGGTTTGAGAATATCTATATCTACCAACCATTATGATTGTAATGTCGTCGGCAAAAGTCGCCAGGCTAGCTTTTTCCTACTCAGGTAAGTCTCTGATGTACAAAAAATACAGAATTGGTCCCAGACACTTTCTTGTGCCACTCCTGCTTTTATGTTGCTTAAACTAAAGTACTCAGCTCAAAAGTACCGTTCTGCGATGTATGATTTGAGAATAAGATAGAACTCCTAAGGAAGATTGCGTTGTAGTTTAAATTCTAGTCCTCGATGCCAAACTTTACAAAACGCTTGTGCTATGTCTAATACTTTGTTTTCTAATGCTTTGCCTTCTCTACTATACTCGCAATTCTTGTTGAATAGTAGAGTGTTTTCCTCTAAATCCAAATTGGTGGAAACTAAGGAAAGGTTCCTTTCCTCCATTATTTGCTTAAGCCTTTTCAGGAGTAATTTTTCAAACAGTTTTGATGTAATAGGCTTAACATAACCCCATAAAAAAAATCTAACGGCGTATTTGAGACAAAAAGCTGGCCAAAAATCAGAATTACAAAATTTAATGTACAGAGCTGGCATTGAGTCCCAAAATAGTTACTTAAATATGACGTTATGTGGTAGCGTCTCCACCCCAGACGGCTTTACCAGTTAGATGGGACAGCAGCGAATTCATAGCAATCGCTTGATACGTTCAGTCTTTGTTTTCTGCATTACCGTACATTAACAGAATTGCGTTGCATTTTTTTCATGTTAGAAGTGGTTTTAGTGAAAATATTTATCATGATTATGTCTAGGCAAGGTATGTATTTTACATTGGAGCAATTTTTAATAATTCTGTATTGTTATTTCTTTTCTTTTTGCCGCTCTACAAACGAGACTAAAATTAATTGCATTTTTGCATACTTTTAAATATAGACGAATGTTTTAAATAACTTTGTACTCATTTGTACTACATCAAAGTTATATGATATGATACCTTAGAGTATCTATTTTGATAAAACAATGTAGAAGTTTTCCCATGTTTTCACAAAAATAAAATAAAGGCGTAAATATAGCATATATATAGGGGGACATACCTAAAGCTGGTTATGGTAATACCAATGAGGGCAACGGGTCCCGGAGATTTTTTAGGGACATAAATGTAGCAGCTTCTATCACAAGGATCAACCACGAGTCAATTCGCCGATTTAAAATAATATTAAAAGTAATATCTTCGAGTTTCGATATAATTGTCGAAAAATTTGGTATATACACTGCAAAATATTACGTTCAATTGTATGCCTGGCCAACAGTCCATAAAATACTGATCAATGATCCGAGCATTATATCGCATACTCTGTCACCGAGTCGCCAATTATTGGAAGAGGCTGCAAAAGCAAGAAGAGGCTTCCCTCGCCAGTACAAGGAAGACTTTGCAAGAAAATTTTCTAGGAGAGATTGTAATGAGGACATGTTAAGCAGGCTTCTGTTGACCTCAGATCCATTTTTGAGTAGCATTAGGCATAATGTTAAAAGAAAGAGACAGTCAATAGAACTATCGCGAGTTTATTGTTAGTATTAGCAGCATTATATTGAAATAAGAAAAACTAGACACATCAAAAGCAATAAAAATATTTTTGGCCAGCTTTTTGCTTCAATTACCAGTCCGTGCGGCGTTAAATTGCATGAGCCAGGTGGCTGGATTACCGAGCTTCCCCTTCAATAAATCAATTGTTTGACCAGCTGTGTTGTATGTGGCACCATCTTGCTGGAACCACATATCACTGAAGTCCATCCAATTCTGGGCAAAAATAGTCTTCACAGACGAAAAAATACCTCCGTCATGAAATCCACACCACACGGTCACTTTTTGAAGATGCGATGTAGTCTTTTGAAGCACATGTGGGTTTTAAAGCATATTTTGCTTATTGAGAAAGCCATTAAGCCAAAAATGAGCCTTATTGCTGAAGATGATTTTTCTAAGAAATTCAGGAATTTCTTCAAACTTTTGCAGAGCCCCCAATCGGAGAAGTTTCGTCTCTTCAAATGATCAAGAGGCTTCAGTTCTTGAGTTTTAAATTTTTATGTTCCTATTGAAAAATCGTTTACAGAGGAGGCATTCCTGTTTCTAGGTGCAGCATATAGTTTCGAATGTTTTCTGGAAGTTTGAACATTTCCTTAGCACATCTTCATACCGAAAAATACCCCAAATTCGGATGGATTCTATAGTCGTTTCCAAAACTTTAAATTTGGTATTTGGCGGAACGATTTCTTTTGCCAAGAATACCCTTCCAATTGTAATTTATGGCCCTTTATGCTTCTTTAAGTTTTTCTCGCAGATGATTTTTAAAGGACAATAAAGGTGTTAAGATTACCCCATGGTACTTATACTTCTTCACAATCTCTTCTCCTTCGTTTTGCCAAACCATTTTTTATTCCTTTAGTACCTAGTTACAGATGTTGGCTGTGAGATGCTATGTTGTGCAATATTCTTGTAGCCTATCTATCACTATTTGCATGATCACCGTTGACTTTGTCAAAAGGACAATATCATCTGGGGAGAGCAGAAGCTTAATATGAAAACCCTCGAACACGGTTCCTCCACACAAAAACTTGTGAAGTCTTCCAGAAATATTGAAAAGAGGACAGATTGAATGACTTAACAGACAACCTCGCTTAACCCCCATCTGTAGCTCGAATCAGTTGTGCATTTTGTTTCCTTTCCATACAGCAGTCCTATTGTCTTTGTGACATTTGTATAACTCTAAGAACTTTATTGACACTCCAAAATTCCTTACCTTGTAAAATAATTGCCTTCTGTCAATTGTGTCGAAAGCCAGCTTAAAATCATCAAAAAATGCCAAATGTCAGTGAGAATATATTATCCACTATTATAATAAGAATATAAGTGTTGATGAGTTGAAAAGAAAAATGTTAACTCCCATATCTCAGCATTCAGAATTATGGTTTTGTGTCGTTTAGACAACCAATAATTTTGCACACACCAAGTAATTTTTCTGACATTTGCATTTTTCTGTGAAACTAGCATACAAATTATGCGGCTCATTATGTTCATTGTCTAAAGATATGAATAGACATTAAGTGGATTAATGGACATCCGTTGTTGATTGCAACAAGATAGCAAGGACATCTGAAATTTGGAACGTGACCTTATTTCTCTATTATAGCATTGGGTTTTACTAGAAACATCCATACATACGAATTACTTTAATCACTAGACTAATTTTTTTTAAGAATTTAGTTTTATTATTTAAAAGAAACATGTGGTCACATCTGTCTGATTTTATTTCAACTGTGTAGGTATAACTCCTACTGTTTCAGAAATAATGAGAAAAATAAATTCAGTTCAATTGTTCTATATTCGAGGTCCACGGATAACGACTGCATTCGGCATTATCCTTCGTATATCTTATTTTCGGAAATCCCGACTTCTGATTCATTCAACTGTGTATAGTATTTGATTCGCTTTGTGTGCGGCAGGTGACGTGAAATCGTCCATTGTTTGCACTCACCCCATGTCGAATCGGATGTTGAAAACATTGCTAAGGAGGGTTGTTATTTTTTTTTTCTTTGTACTCGTAGGGTTCGGCATACATTGGCTCATAAAAACGTTGTTAAAAATAAGATAAATGTTGCAGTTAGTTACTGAACGAACATAACTTTTGTTTGGGAAACATACAGAAGAAATAGGATCTGCAAGGGATACATATTAGGGAAGAATGTGTAAAGTATGCGGACGTGCACAATCCGACAGAGGAGAACCTAGAGTTCTCAAACTTAGATAGACTTATTGAAATGTGAAACTAAATAGTCGGTTTTCGTAGTGATTTCAGCAATTATATTGGAGAGCATGTCACAATTTCACCGATGAAAATTAGTTCGACATACGATTTTACGAATTTTCGATCGGTTTTACGATCGTGTAGACTTTTGCGACATTCCTTGTGTGCTTGTTCTGGTTTTTTCTTCCTTGTTAAGGGTGCGTAAGCAAATGTTACTATTTTTTGTTGGTAATGAATATCAGAATACTCTATAATATATCGTACGTAAGAAAAACGTTCACTTTATCTTGTTTCAAATAATCAAGTAATTTTGCTTCGCATGTAGATCGTTGTGACATGGTGTACATCAGAGACTGCTCCATGGAGTAAATTTCAGCTTTTTCTATTTCTTATGGAGATGTATTACCTACATTTTTAGCAATTGTAGCACACTTAACATAGAGAAATAGTACGTTTTGTGGATAGTATCATATTTTGACGACAAAATCATAGAATGTTTCTTAACACGTTTACAGTCCCATGTATTATATATTGATACAAAGAGCGTAAGATTGCTTTGTTCCCAAACCCCCATGTATCATATGCGATATATGTATGATTGATCTGCAAATATAATATTGAACGTACTACACTGAATTAAGGAAATCGGCAAGAGCGTGTAGAGAAGTAGTTGTACAACACAATGAAGTGATAACATTTTGTGATCGAACTTTTATTATGAAAATGATTTAAAAAAAAAAAAATACAATGTAAAAATACAATTTTTGTAAAAAAAACGGTTGGGCGTAGTGTTCAGTTTAGTCACGTTTATATGGGTAGACTCCTAAGCCATGTAGGAGTCTAAGGCAGGCGGACTGGGCTTTTTTTCAGTAATGAGGTGAGTAAAAGTAACAGACGCCTGCTGAAGTGTAACTTGCTATATCCCACAGACATTGACTGCAAAGCCGAGCAAATCACCACTGTTTTCAAAAAGTTTTCTACGTAGCATGTCCGGTGATTTAAAGAAAGAATAAAAAATCATCTCCTTCCTGAAGTAAAGAGCTTGTAAACAATACAAGAGTAACAAGAAACATCCTTAATGCGACTAAGAGGACAAAATTAGATACGAAACAAGCATCTATCAAAAAAATAAAAGCAGAGACAGTTTAATCTAAGTGTTAATTATGGCAACATTTTTGAGAAATGTACAACGGAATCTGCAAGTTTAAGGAAAATCCTTTACAGACAACCCCCAGCTCTACGATCACTCAAAGCCCCCAACGGTAATTGGACTGAATCTTCGTCAGATGTACTGGAGTTATTGCTAAGATACAACCATGAGCTGCTGGTTAATGTAGAACGGATGGACTCTGCTACGAAGAGTTTTTGAGTCTTCGGCTAAGGCGATGTTCGAAATTGGAGGTAGCTGATGAACGTTTAAGCTAACTGAGGAGGCTTGTTGGTTGAGGCCCAGGTTCACGCCGAAATGTAGTGTCACCTAAGTAAGTACTATGGGTTATTTAAGTACTACTAAAACTCAGATACATATATGTAGTGCCGTAAAGTCACTGCATATGCAACCAGAAAACAGAGCTGGTATTATTCACCAAGAAAAGAAAAATACAAGAACCTATCCTACCTTCTACACGTATTGGAGGTACTGTCCTTAGAATCTCGAACCCGACCTTTATCTTTCGGGGAGCGGACAATTTTAACTGTTGGGAAGACATTCTAGATCTCACACTCTAGTATTATGAAAGTGGAATATTGAAGCGTATCCCTTCTAAGATCATAATTGAATCTTCTTTAATGTAGACCTCGAGGTCGAGACTAATAAACCTTTCAGAAACAAATTGACTGGATAAAGTTTGGCCAAGTCATTAGCATAGAATCCCCAACTCGAATATCGCTTTAAGTGCATAACTCGACACAAGAGTACAGACTTTCGAAAAAGCTTTTGATATAGCGTATAAAGTCTCGTGTCTAGTCAAAGAAAGCAAGAAAAACTTTCCGTGGTGGAATGAAGAACTCTCTAATCTTAGGAAGTTGACCAGAGAAACCTTCAAATTCTGCTGTAGATGTAAATACTGGTACCCTTACAAAGACTGCCTTAAAATATACAAACAATCTATCAGAGCGGCCAAGAAGCAGTCCTGGGTAGATTACTGCTAATCCATTGAAACCCTTAAAGATTCTACAAGACTCAGTAAAATACTAACCAAAGAAAACTTCAACCAATCTCTTCTCAGAAAGTGGAATGGAGAATGGACGGAGTCAACTGCAGAATCCTTAGAGTTCTTAAAAAAGACCCACTTTCCCGGATGCAAAGTTAGTAGAATGAACCCAACTGGTTCCAACGCACGCTGTCTGAGGCCTGGGGAAATATAATATCTAGGCTGAGGTATAAACAGCTTCGCTCCTTACTATTCGCCGGGCCTAGGACAGCATTTTATCCATTATGGTTCAAAAATAGCAAGTTCTAAATCAGTTCTAAAATGAACGTCCTGATATGTTAAATGCTAACATTCTAACCTACATACATATGTATGTACACCTTTCTACTTGAGAACTGCACATTACCAAAACAATGATGTTATCAGGAGGCCATCGGACAAAAATAATCTTGTCTCGGATAGAATTGTTCACATGTATTTACTGCACTACTAATCGGCAGATATTATCTGCACATTAATAAGAGCATTCCCCAGAGGATAATGTTGGTAATTTAAGTACATTCGGTTTCTTATCAACACTGTCGTATCGGAAAATAGTTTTTTATTGCCAAGCGTTACATGTATCAGTTTTATACTCTCATTTCTAATGGATTGTTTGTTACTGAATATTGCTGAGATTTTTTCGACAGATATCGAACCCTCGCTAAAATATTCACCAACATGTACTACAAATATCTATGATGCTCAGTTTTTCAAAGTACCGCATGCAGTCATTTGTATTTACAACCCCATTTTCTATGCAGGGTGCGCAGATTGGGATTGGGACACATTGGCCTTTGTGTCAGTTTATCCTGCTGTGGTGGTCTTTTGTAAATACAAGCGATTGCCGGTAAGTCCCAACACCTTATGACAAAAATCTTTTTTTCAATTTTTCTGCAGTCCATTTTGACTGTCGTCAACTTCCCTAATTTGGATCAGATCAGTCCACTGGAATAATCTTCGAATTGATTTAGAAAATGGGGTAAGGCAGTAACATAAAACGAATAAGTAGTGCATAGAAATCTTGAAGCAAATGTGCCTTACGATATCTAGAAGTATGAATGTTAAATGGAAGAATTATAGCCTTTGAAGTTCATGCATTTGCATTACTATGTGGTGTAACCTAAATAAATGTTATATTTGAATTTACTCTACTTACAGTAAGTTACTGGGTCGTACGTACTTGCATTTTTATGCTATACGTTTACAAAATTTCCAAATTAAGCAAAACCGTTTACAAGACAATTCGAAATAAGTTAAAATCCTTCAGAAAAGAAAAGGCGCGATAGTTTGTCCCTTTTCTTTTGACTTAGCCCTAACAACGTGGGCGTGACATTCTACATTTTCCTGGAATACTACTACAACTTGCAACATAAATTTTATTTTCTCACCGAAATCAGCATTTTTTTAAGAAAACCACCCGAAAGAGTGGACATAGCCTTATACAGTGTTAAGGTGAAATATAGACCAACTTGACAATTCTTTTCGAGTCTTAATAAAGGTATTGAAAAACGTGACGATTTTTTAAAATTGGAGTGTCTGGTCTTTATTTTCAAAACCTGGTTTGCCAAATCCATCCGTATGATATATATTTCTTAGATATTAATTTTAATCCCAAACGCTGAAGGGATAGCTGAGAGTATAGGCCCATGGTGTTGTCCATAGAGAAAAAAGGTGTATCCTTTAGCTCGTGGAGAATTACCTAACCAATAATAATTAAGATGGAGTGTGGGCTACTTACTGTGTCTGGTATACAAACCATCCTGTCGATTTAATATAGCTGCATATGTCGTTCACTGGGACAATTCTTCGATGTTCTGGAGAAAGTATCCTCCCAGGAATTATCGTCTTAGACATCCTCATTACCGCAGCCTCTATTGGTCAATCGTAGTTTCCTCATGTGGTATCGCAGAATGTTGTGTGATTACTCCTTTCTTTTGGTATCAGTTTGTCGGTTCTTCCTTTATTAAATAGAGGCCACATTTTTCTCATTGTAGCACATGTGCTAAGAGAACTTCATATATTATTTGGCTTCATTTGAGCTTTATTTCCCGCTGGCGTGATGTTCACTGTGCGGTCGGCATACTCCAGTTCAAGTGCCGAACCTTTCCTAGTCAGTTCATCAGCCCTTTCCCTCCCTGGTATACCTTCATGACCTGGGGCTAGCAGAGTCTTACCTTACAGCACTTCACAAGCTTCGATTTTATTTCTGTAGTAGATATCGTTTTTATCGCTGTCTGTTTGTGGATGGAAAGGCGATATCCTCACGTAGTATTGCCTTCATCATAGTCTCACGAGCAGCTTTTGTTACTGCTAAGATTTCTGCTTGGAAAATGCTACGGTTGCTCATGAGTCCGACTGATTTAGGTATGCCTAACGTATCAGAAAATATATCTGCTCCTTCACCGATGTCCATTTTGGATCCATCAGTTTAAACATCTGTAGTTTCTGGGGTTGGTTTTTCACGGTTTTTTTTCACTCCTCTCTACTTAGATAGAGGCCTGTAAAAGGTCTTATAAAGTCTAGATAAGGTGTCATGCGGTCTGTTGCTGTTACATTCCCTACATATGTACATACACCTCAAGGATCTTAATGTGGTCTGATACGTTAGGCCACCAGCGGTCCGATTGACTTATCCTTAGGCCGATTGTAGCTGCCGATTCTTGTAAAGTGTGGGCCGTTTCTTTTTAAAAAGGCTAAAACAGAACCACTTTAATATTTGCAATTGTTGCTTTATTGAAAAGAGTAAACTTTCCAATTAATTATGGAATATTATTTCATTCAAATCTCTGCCTCAGATACCTTGGCAGCAGGCCATCCTATCAACCGAATGTTTCCATCCATTTTCGATGGTTTCACCTCCTACTTCACCAATATCTTCACCAAGAAATTTATTATTTCGCGTGGAAGTTGATGCGGAATAATTCTTTACAATCATGATCCGCCTACAACTTTCCTATGACTTCCATTCTGTTAGCCAAAATCTTGGGTGCCCAAATCGTCTCTGTATTGTTCGCATAGCATCGATCTTTAATGGCACCCCACAAAAAAAAGTCAAACGGCATTAAATCGCAGCTCCGTGACGATCATGCAACATCACAAAAACTACTGATTACACGATTATTGAACCTAATGTGCAGTAAACCGATTGTTGGACGGCTTGTGTAGCACGTAGCCACATCTTGCTGGAACCATAATCCGCCCAAGTCCTCATCCCCAATTTCTGGCCATAAAAAATCGGTTATCATGCCTCGGTAACGCTCTTCATTGACTGTAACGTTTCTTCCATTGTCGTCTTAGAAGAAAAATGGGCCAATAATATCGCCAACAACTGCAACAGTCACAATTGCAATATTTTCCTTTGAACGCATAAGACGAACACGGGAATATGTTCGGTTATCAATCAGCAAACCAGTCCCACGAACTTTCATCACAAACTTGCATATACCAGCTGCAGTTGGTGCATTATTTCGACTGAAGTTTCTTTTCAAAATTCGCACTGTGTCGGCAACACAGCATCCACTTTGGAAGTAACTTTGCATACTGAGTTTCTGTCTGAGTTAATCGCATACGAGCTGTCAGTCTTAAAATAACATATGATTCAAAAAGAAACCAACAGGTGGCCAAAGATAAGTACAGGCCTTACAATAGTCTTATATGCAAATACACATTCATTTTCCAATATAGTTTTTTGTCGAGTACAATTCCCATATTTAGCGCTGTCAGGGATTCTGGGGGTATTTCTCCAACAAAGGGGGTTTTAAATGTAAATAAGTATGTTTCGAAATCTTAAGTGGCTCATGAGGTGTGCATTCCTGTTCTTCTACTTTGGTCCCCTTGTGGGTCCAGACAAAAGCTTTTTTGAAATCGTTATGCATGGTATGATCTGTGTACTTTTAGCCCCTTACCAGAAAATTTTCGTGGCGTATACAAACCATCACTTAACCAACTCGTGTATTTGGAAGCCATGGGTGTGAAAAATACCAGTCTGTGATTTCACAGTGTATAGTATAATAGTACTTCGTACTATTTATATATTTAAACACACAGATTCTATCATATAATGATATCTCGTACTAAAATGAAACACTTTGTTTCATATAAAACCGTGGTTCAGTAGATAGTATATAGGATTACTGAGCCAAGGATTGAAAATCGAATCGAAGAGAACATTAGTTATGACTAGGAACTTTTTTTCTGTGAACAATTTTGTGTCCCAGATTTTATTTTATTGAAAGAGACAAAAGTTAAATGATATTGTTCTAGCCATGACCTGACTGTATCTAGTAATAAAATCATCTGCTAGGTGACTGGTAGAGTGGCAAAAATACGAATAAAAAAAAAATTGGAATCATTACCGACCAAGGAAGTAACACAAAAACATATCGAAAAGTCTGGAATTGGATCGCATGACACTCTAACCTTTTTCTTCTGCATTTGCCCTATTAAAGTGGTCATGGCATATAACATTTTTGATTGAATTATAAGCACTTCCATCGCTTATGTAGATGTTATTTGCAAGATTTAATCAAAATTGGTCTTAAAATGCAAACATCGCACAGTGGTTCACGTTGTATGGAGAGGTGTTCATAAATCTATAAAATCTGAACTACTGTACCGAATTGAATGAAATTTGAAGATTTATTTAGCAGTAACATTATAAATCCTAATGCTAAATTTCAAGTTAATCGAATAAACAGAAATACAAAAAATAAATTTTTAAAAATTTTGTTTTTTTATACTTTTGTCCATATATTGTTTTTACTTTGCTCTAACTCAAAAACTAGTCAACCAATTGTGATAAAATTTTCACCAATTTATTTCTTAAGATCTTTCCTTTCTTATCAACAAAAACTTTAAACGTTTAATAGTTCCAATATACTCCCTGGCCATTGCCTTCTGAGGAAGCACGCAATGAGATTCGACTTAATAAACATAGACACATGCAGGTATTGTGAGGACCTATGTATGTACATGTCGCAGAGGACATCACTCACATATTATGTAATGTCAAGCCATTGCTATGTAGGAGCAGACCAAAGTACCTAGGAAGATACTTTTTCAACAATCTAGATGAAGTTGGTTCACTGACCAAAATTGAGGACATAATTAGATTCTGTAGGGAAATTAAATGTATGGGTAAGGTTTCCTACCCTGAAGGTTCCCTAGGGATCGCGATGGGCGTGTTTTATGACAAAGTCATAATCCTACTCAACCGAAACCTAAACCTAATACATAGTTCCAAAATATTGAATGTTTATTCCTTCGGGGTAACTTCCGAAGTCCTTTTATTAAAGAGTCGGAGCTAAGTAAGAGTCTAGGCAATAGGTCCGTATTTTATAGCGTTATTATTTTTGTTTATTGATTCAGCTGCCTCTTCAGAAAGCTCCCCTATTAATAACAAAGCGTAATCTATAACATCTGATCTATGGAAGTGCACTTTATGGACTGAAGCAGGAAGACTGTACCACGGGTACTCCTCGACTAACAGATGTGCGGTTTCACTTTTTATTGATATTTTATCTCGATGATAAACACTGAAAAACTTTGCAATAACGATCTATAAGGTCTTTTCTTAGACCTATGATTTGAGCTGATATCGTTGAGTTGAAAAAAATTTTCTGGCCGTAGTGGATAAGTGGCGGAAGTGGCACTACGAACGATACCACTTCCGCCACTTATCCACTACCAAACCTAGGTTTTCTCTAAACTGAGCGGGAATATATTATTATTATTTATACGACTTTCTAAATTCTTAAGGTCCATATTTTCCCCATCAAGTAAATCTTTCATTAACACTTCTAAAACTTGGCGGCTTCTTACCGTATTATTTCCACGGTTGGATTGCCAAATGTCAAACACCTGTAACAATACAATCCACATCGCATTAGAAGAGTGGAAGCGGCTAGAAGCAAACGAATTTTTGTACCTCTGAATCTTCGAGGATTGGGCAATACAGGCGTATAAGTCATATGTATTGCAAATGATTGCAAAGTGATTAAAAGTTTACGTAAAGTTAATATACAAAAGAAAAAACTGTGCACAAAATGGGCTGTCTTTACGAGACTACATTTTTAAGAATACGAAGTTTTTTATTTTAAGACATATAACGAAATGATAAGCATACCTAGTTCTTATGCATCCATTGCGAAAGAACAGCAACAGAACACCAAATCTCGGGTAATGCACTAAGAACTCGAAAGTTGCACGTGCAATCTTACGGTGAACGATAACTCCACTTGTTACATGTGCTCACATCCGTTGCACTAAACTAAATGATAATGCAAAGGAATCGGGCATATAGTTGTGTTTTGGAGTAATTTGTTTATTTGGCTAATATAAATATGCAAAACATTTTTTTTTGAGAATATTATTATTTTTGAATTTTGGCCTACGGTGGACTGTATATAATTTGAAGTTGCATTTGATTTTAATAATCTTTTCGATTTTAGTTACTCCACTCTTTTTGAAGAGTAGATGTGTCAGTTGGCGGATTTTTAAAATGTTTACGCTTGTTCTAGTATCCCAAAAAGACGAGTCAGCTCTGATTAGAAAGTGCAAAGCAAACCCGTTTATATCTTCAACAGGGCTACTATTTAGTGTTAGAACGATTTATAGTACTTTGGCGGACTCAGAACTATTATAGCGTTGGCCCGGTATTTATCATTGATGGCAAAGGAAAAGTATGTGGACATATTGGAAAATATCATGCTACCATGGGCCGAAGGAAATATGCCTCTATGGAGATTCCAGCAAGTATTCGGCAAAACTAACAAAGGAGAAAAACATTGATGTTTTGTAGTGGCTCACGCGATTTGAATCGGATTGAGAATATTTTGAAAAAATTTCAAAAATTTCGAGATTTGTACAAGGATGATTTTTCATTGCTGTAGAAAGGTGTCAAAAAGTAGTTGACTCTATGCCAAACCGAGATGCAGTCCTAAAAAATAATAGTTTTGCAACAAAATATTGATGTTTTTAATCAAAAAAAAAAAAAAAACAAATAAAAAGATAGTTAGTGTTTTTTTCTTTATTTAAACAGACCGTTGCTATTATTTTGTCCAGTAAATTCATTAGGTTGCTACGAAGAACGTTCGCTAGATTTCATATGGCTAAGAACATTTACTTTCTGCCGAGGAGAGTTATTAACAATATATTTTTCTATAGTTGTATAAACTAACAACTCCATATATTCAACTAAAAACAAAATTAGGCACTGAATTTTGAAAAAGTACAAGGTGCTGCTATTATTTTGGCCATAGCTGTACATATGTAGCTCAAAATGTATGGCCCAAAAGGAGTCCAGAACCCTATGCATGTACTGATGATCATGGACATGTATGACGGAGCAACGATAAGACTAAAATTCCCCGCCGGAATCACCGAAGAGTTTCCAATTAAAGTCGGTGTCCACCAGGGATACGTCTTAAGTCCTTTGCTATTTTTGCAGTCCTAGATTATCTACGTGAAGGGAAAGTGACGTACTTCAAAGTCAGTTATTCTTTGCTGACGATATGGAGACATCATAAGCGAAGATCAAACGTCACTGAAACAAGCACTTGATGTATGCAGGGTACAGGATGTTTGCCCAAAAAAGACAGAATAAATGTGCTGCCTTTTCTCTAATCCACTCCGAGCTATTCCAGTCATTTATTTCAATGGAAAAGCGAAAAGTTTAAATATCTGGGATACATGAGCAATAGCGAAGCAACCATGGCTGACGACATCAATCATCGTGTAAGCGTAGGGTGGATGAAGTGGTAGGAAAACTTTGCTGTCTTCTGTGACCGAAAAATGACCTAAGCTGAAAGGAAGGCTTTACACCGCAGATGTTCATCCGACGATCGAAAGAAGTACGAAAGAATTAAAGTGAGAGGGTTATGTTCCCTATAATCCTGATCATAACCTCGGCGAACAAAGGTAAGAGAGAGAAAGCTAAATATATGTTATATAGCAAACTTAATATAGAGTATATTAAAAATAAAAAACAGAAATGTATGTGTCCCAATAAAAAGAAAGGTAAAGCGCCCAGATTCTACGTAGCTTCTTTCAAACATTCCTGTTGTGCGGGATAGTAAAACACTTCGAGTGGATGGAACATACTGTTTAATCCATTTTTCGAAGTAGTGTTTTGTTGGACAAGACTATTATACTCTTGAATGTTCGTCAGACTTTCGCGGTAAGTAAGTCCAATTCCCACTTAATAGACTGACCCACTAATCACTAAACAATGGTGCTATAGAGGCTTAAGTTTGGTAAAATATTACTAGTACTACTTAGTAGGTCAATATCACCTAAAATGACAAACCAGTTATTTAAACCGGGATTACTAAGAACATATAGAGCTGAGTTTTTTGAAGGAATTTTATTTGTCTACCATTTCTGTTCTGAAGAACTTATGTATGTATGTATCTACATACATATGTCACATCTATTTATACTTACCTATATGTACATATGTACAAGAATACAAGTCAACAGCTTTAATCATGCTCAGTGAATGAGTGGTTCTCATGCAAATCAACAAGAAATCCGTCCGTTTAATCAAAACCTATAATTATGTTTTTTCTTTTCTGCCGTCAATCAGATATTTTTTTTACAATAATGACATACCCTTACAGTTGTTGCATACATAGGTGTTCTGCACCGTTGACTTTGTCGCTAAACTATCACTCGATATTCAGATGCAGTGAAAACACTTCCGTATGTCATTGGGGGAGACCTGTCATGTAATCATTGTGCACACTAAAAGTTAATTGCTGAAAGTGGTGCTACATTAAAGGCGCCGTTGAATTAGTAAGCCGAATTGTTAGCGAAAGTCTTTTGAACATTCAATTCGAGCAAGAAACACCTGCCGTTGCCGTTGTTTGAAAATTCAACTCCTGAAACTGTCAAAACAAACGGATACTGCATATATCCTCACTAATAAAATACCTTTCTGGAAATAATTAATCATTAGCAATCAGTGTAGACTTTGCAATGCTGGCGTAGTTAAGACTGTCTGATACATATGTACATATGTATGTATGTACTTATGTAGAGAACAACATTTTGGCAGATGTTTGTCGGCAACGCAACTTTTAGTTAACTCAAGCAAATAAAAGGAACCGAGGCAAAAAGGATAAAAAGGTATTTAGATCATTTTTTGTGAAGACTTATCACACCCCTAGTGGTGTTTTTTTTACCACAAAAACCTTATTTTTGTACGAAAATTCATTTTAGGGGAATTATGCAATAATGGCTGCATTGTGTGCGAGTGTAATAATTACGTATCGACCTACATCAGAAGGAACAAGTTCTATTCAGAATCACTCATAATTTCGGCTACATTCCAGATGTGCTGCAGGAACTTCCCATTAGTCTAGCCGTGAAGTTGATAAGGATTATCATAATATTTAATAGCGGAAATCTAACGCATTGGTCTTTAAGTGGGGAGGTTGTCGATTCCATTCAATTATCCTTTTCAATGGATGTTTTTTTTTATAATGACGCATGTACATACCCTCAGGTTTTAGGTATATACAGAACTGCATATTTTATGTCGATAATCATCAGATATTTTACTCTGAACAGTGTACATTTTATTTTGCCCGTTTTCATTTTAACCTGGAGTTAAAATAAAACTAAAGTTAGTTTTTTCAAACTGCAAGCAGATATTGCACCTATCTTACCGTTTGAGAGGCTACTGCATACATACATACGTCTACATGTATATATATAGCTATAGGTTTATCACATTTCCCTAAGAAGAAGCAATATCCATCGTTGTCATCCCCAATGAAGACACCAGCTAAGAACCTTGATTGATTTTGAAGCCATCAGTGAAAATTCGATCAAATTCGGTTCAATCTTAGTAACGTTTCCATATGGTACAACTTCCGGCAATATGGCCTATTGTGTTGACAACTCTCCCGAAGTCCAGAAAGACAGAATCGGCCACTAGGGCGATTCGTGAATTCTGATGTAGCTTGTTTCACTCTTCTATAGAACTTTCGCACTTTTTTTGTCCTGGAACATCTCTGCATCTCCTCGACTTCACGTTGTTGGTGTTCTTTTTTCTTTCTCCTAAGCATGCGTTTATTATCCTTCCTTCGGTCAACACAGAGTCACTCTAGTTTTTTTCTGGAGCCACAACCTGTACGAGCGTAATAATTACTTATCCTTCGAGAAGGAAGACTCCTTAGAATCTCACTTAGAATTCTTTTAACAATTTATTGCCACCAATCTAGTTCATTGGCCTTTTGCAAGATCGCCGTGAAAGTTTTTATGAGGCGTTAAGGCAAGAGAGAAGTTGACTTCAATGCGGGTTGTGCCAAATTACCTTGGTGCCAAAGAGCCAGCACATACTAAAATAGATTCTAACGATGCCTTAATTTACCTAACCTAAGGTGCCAGATATCTAACAGTGTCTAGAGTGCATCTGACGATAAAAGTTTCTTACTTACTTACTTACATACTTAGGTGGCGCTACAGTTCAGAGTGAACCTGGGTCTCAACCAAGAGGGACGTCACTTTGTCTAAATTTTGACATCAATGGACTTGGTGAGGTGGTTACCGACCTTGATGGAGCAGCGAGTCAAAACTAGACATTGGTCTGTATAGCTCGTTTCTAAAGAGTTTTCAATAGGTACATAATAATTTTGTATTTTAATACAAACGCACCCTTAAACTTTTTTTTATTATCTGTTAATGTCGAAATGTCAGTCAAGGTCTACATTTTTATCATGGTGAAGTTCAAGGACGAGCAACGTTTGGAAGGTATTAAACATTACTACCGAAATTCCGAGTCGGTGGTCGCAACCTTAAGAGCGCTTACTTCTGTCGTTATAATCGCCCCACCAGACAGTCTGTGCGGTCAATACGTACTGGATCAATTAGAGTTAACATATTCACTATTGAATGTTCCTGTCCCAGAAAGACAACGTACCGGATGAAGTACCGAAAATATAGCAGCCGTAAGTGCTTAAATTCAAAATGAGCCAAAGCAGTCGATTCCACGCCGCGCCGTTCACAGGAATTGCGAATCCCTCGGTACACATAGTGGCGAATTTTGCGTAAAGATCTTGGCCTGTATCTTTACAATATCAAATTAAGTCAAGCATTAAAGCCTCTTGATCATTTGAAGCGTCAAAACTTCTCCGATTGGGATCTCCAAAAGTGGGAAAAAAATCCTGAATTTCATCGAAAAATCATCTTCAGCTATAAAGCTCATTTTTGGCTTATTGACTTTGTCAATAAACAAAATATGCACTATTGGAGAGCAACAATTCCACATGTTCTTCAAGAGACCCCATTGGATCCACCAAAAATGACCGTGTGGTGTGGATTTCATGTCGGAGGTGTGATTGGATCGTATTTTTTCGTCGATGAAAATGATCGCCATGTTGCGTTCAATGGAGTTCGCTATCGTGTCATGTTGTAAAACTATTTTTGGCCAGAATCGGGTGGAGTTGATATCAGTGATATGTGGTTTCAAAAAGTTGGTGCAACATGCCACACAGCTGGTCAAACAATTGATCTATTGAAGTATTCTTGAGAAATGGCCACCTCGCTCATGCGAGTTAACGCCGTGGGATCTCTTTGTATGGGGTTACGTTCAGTCGTTGGCTTATGCCAACAAGCCAACAACGTTAGAGGAGCGAAATTGCTAACGTTCTGACCGATACGTCTGGAAAAGTGGTGAAAAATTTTGTCGCTGCAAACGTGAACGAGGTGGTCATATGAAAGAGATCGAATTTCATACTTAAATTTAACATGTGTACTGTACCTGGAATAAATTTCAGCCTGATGTCTTAATTATTCTATATTTTATTTAAATACAAAATTGTTCCGTCTTTATTGAAAAACCCTTTATAAATGTTTTCGCATGCGGCCTTAAAATCGATGAAAGATGATAGTTATCGATTTGGACTTTTTGGGTTATCTCCAGGATTTGTCGACGTCTAAACACACTTACATACTGGCCTCTGAAAACACACTGAAGGGAACCTGTCAGGTTGTTGACGAAGAATTCTTGTACGCTGTTGAGAAGACTAATATTTGCATAATTTGCACAATTGAGGGAATCACATTTCTTGTGGATCGTGCAAACAAACTTTTTACATATATAATACATATTTAGCTCAATCGTAGATTCGAATTTCGATGTCTGTTATGTCTGGCTGTATAATTTTAATTAACTTTCCAGTTTTCGTAAAAAAAAAAAATCCCAGCTTTCAATGACCGAAAGCCTTTTCTGTTGTACCAGTCATCCATTTTGTCCAAAGACTCGAGTACTAGCAGAGGAGGACGAATAACGCCTGGTACCTTTCAGGTAATTTCTTTTAAAATATATTCTTTAGCATTGCTTTAACATAAATTACGACAGATTCACGCACGTTAGGTGGTCTGACACTATTGCACTTGAAAATGTACCTTTATTGCCAAAGATTATGACTATCGGTTCTTTTCCCTGCTCGGAAAAATTACGAAGAATTCTGTCACTTAGAATGGCATTGTACACGAGCGTTGGAGTTGAACGATTCGATCACGATCATCATCATCATCACACAACACCTTCTTGAGTCTTATATTAATTGAACGGGAGCTATAACCTTGGTAGGCAGCTCGACCTAATTTTCTCTTCAGACCCTGATAACTGTATTGTTTCCATGAGCAACGATCTTCTCTCGAAGCTAGATCGGTACCACCCTCCCCTTACCCTTACTTACTCCTATAACATCGCCAATAAAACACCACCAACCGAAAAATGCCACAGATTCAATTTTCACAAGGCGAACTTTACAAAATTGAACAGTTTGCTTAGTAGCGTTGATTTCAACGTTATTTTTAAAAATCCTAGTATTAATGTCGATAATGCCACCGAAATGTTCTATTCTTTAGTGCTCAATTGCTTTACCCAATCTGTACCATTCGTGCTCAAAAAAAACGCTTCATCTTCTCCACCTTGGTACACTAAAGAATTACGCTCTCTTCGTAATGTAAGAAATAAACTCTGGCGGCTCTACCTTAAAACCCGTCTTGACTCTGACTTCTCCAAATACCTCCATGCATACACCCACTTTTCTGCACTTTGTGAATCTCTTTACCTCAAATATATCGATCGGATGCAACATAGTATAATCTCTGACCCCAAGCGATTTTTTAATTTCATCAACACAAAAAAGAAATCTGACAACTACCCCTCTACTTTAAAATTATCTAACACCTCCTCGAGCGATCCGAAAACAATAGCAAACCTGTTTGCACATCACTTCAGCCAATCGTTTAGCAAACACGTGGTCGATATTGATCCCGACTACTTTTTTTATATGAAAAGCTGTGCCCAGACATCACTCTGCTCAATTGATATACCTGTAGCTCTTGTCGTAGATAAGATAAAAAAACTTAAGAGCGATGCCTTCTATTGTCTTAAAAAAATGTATTGGCTACTTGGCCCAACCGATCACATCTTTATTCCAATTATCTATCTCTCAGGGTGTCTTTCCTATGCTCTGGAAGAACTCCTACATAATCCCCTTACACAAAAAAGGTTCTAAGAGCGAAGTTTCTAATTATCGGCCAATTGCAAAACTATCCTGCATACCGAAGCTTTTTGAAAGCATTGTTTTCGATACTATGTTCTTCCATTCTAAACCAGTATTTTCCCCAAACCAACATGGATTCCTTAAAGGAAGATCAACAACTACCAATCTAACGGAATTCGTATCCAACACTCTTTGTGCATTAGAGGATGGCAAAGAAGTTGATGTGATTGCAACCGACTTTAGTAAGGCGTTCGACAAAATCTCACATGATGTCATTCTTTTTAAACTTGTAGCTCTCGGATTCCAGCCCCGTTTCATATCTTGGATTACTTCATACCTTAAAGAGCGGCAATACAATGTCCTCTTTAGGTCTTCCATCTCCGACCCCATAACTGCAACTTCCGGAGTCCCACAAGGTAGCCATCTTGGTCCTCTGATATTCATCTTATCTATCAACGATGTCGACTCTATCATTGACAATTCTCACATATCTGTGTATGCCGATGACATGAAAATCTATAGACATATTATAGCCCCTTCTGACTCTCGTGCACTTCAGGCTGATTTGAACAACTTCTCAACCTGGTGCCAAAAAAAATTTCCTTGATCTCAATGTGCAAAAATGCCAAGCTATTACTTACTCCCGTAAACGGCTTCCTTCAACTCCCAGAACTTACTTTATCTGTGATGAGCCTGTTCCATCCGTATCGTCATTACGTGATCTTGGAATTATATGTGACAGTGAATTGAATTTTCGCTGTCATTTTCACAATATAATCAGCAGAGCCAACTCAACACTCGGTTTTGTAAAGCGCTGGTCAAAGGAATTCTCGAATCCTTATGTCACAAGAAGTCTGTTTTTTACTTTCGTTAGACCAATCCTCGAATATGGGAGCCAAGTCTGGTCACCATATTATGACACTCATTCCCTTCGAATCGAAGCAGTTCAACGCAGATTCATTCGTTTCGCTCTTAGAGGACTTCCCTGGGTTGACAGATACAACCTTCCCCCCTATGAGGATCGGCTGAAATTAATTAATGTGCAGCCCCTTGCAAAACGCCGTGAAATTGCTGACATCATTTTCATTCATCAGCTCCTCGTGGGTAGCATTGACAGCCCTTCTCTGGTTCAAATGATATCTTTCAACGCCAATCCACGCAATCTTAGATCCATGCCCTTGTTTCGCCTTAAAAGTCATCGTACGAACTACGGCCGTAATGAACCAATGACTAGAATGCTGCGTTTGGCAAACTCCATGCAATGCTTCCTTGATTTCCATTGCAGTAAAGCTACGCTTCGTAACTCCCTTCTTTCCTCCACCTCCTCTCCTTCCCATATTTAATGTCTCTTCTTCTTAAGTTAGTTTTTAAGTTTAGAATGTTTAAGTTCCTAACTTGTATTAAGTTAATAAAGTGCCGGTAGAGCCGGCGTCAATTCAAATAAGCGCAAAGTACATGATTATTATCAGTAAGTTATCGTATGGGAGGTATTGTTATGAGAGTTTCGGAAAAGCGATTGCGTTCCAAATATGTATCTAGAATTTTTAACGAATTTAATCGATAATTGACTTAGACATATGTAAGTATTCGTTTAAGTATGCGTCATGTAGAAGAAGCTCTTAAACCCCTCTCTCTTCAATGGTATTTATGTATCTAACAATGAAATCCTTCACTAGTGCTAGTCTGAATGTTGGCTAGGATTAAAATAGGATCAACAAGAACAGGTACATAACTAAAAAAAAAATTAATAGCACACAATCTAAAAGCGCTGCTCCGGAAATGGTAATCTATCCAACAACTCATCAAAAAAATAAATATGCGTGTACATATATCGGCGTCATATATGTATATTCTTTCAATGTTATGCATGTGTTATGAACACATAAATATACATATGTACATACTTAAGTACCTACGCATCTGTAGTTCAAATCAAAAACCTTGTTCAAACAAAATGAAAAATCCGTAACATGATTGAATTAAATATGACGCATTACCTCGTGCTTTCTGATAAAACTAATGCATTAAAAGTAAAGAGCAATTTATAACAAAAATTGACATGATAACATTACATTACACTATCACGTTGACATTTGTTAGCGTGAAAAGTGTGCTAATCTTTTGAATTTATTAGAGTTTCACTAAACTCTTTCAATGACATCAATATGTACAACCATAAAAAAAGAGTTGCGTCAAGGGCGAATCATTTTCTATGCAGCATTAATAAAATCAAATAAAAATTAGTTCCAACCAAAAAAAGGCATCGATCTATGCTGCATGCGCCAATACGGGAAAAAGGGGTTACAAGCATTCGAAATTGTCAATTTTCACGCAAATTAATTTTTGCAGTGCACATTAGATGCGTATGTACATACATATATACATATGTACATGTGTTTTTTTTAGAGGTTGTTAATGCAGGAGTAAGGTAATGTTTGCCCAGTTTACCCAGGCGATCTGATTATGTCTACAAATCCTTTAATGTAGAAACCAAAATTGGTTGGCATCAATTATTTATTGAAGCCATAAAAATATTTTACTTTGCTAATGTACTTTTCGAAGTAGATGAATACTGCATGAAATTACTTCTCTAAGTGTCTCAATCTCTTTTTAAGTGTCCCAAATTTCTTCAGATTTGCATAATAATCTAAAACCAGACCGCGTGATGTCCTGAGGATTAAACAAGAGGGATGAGTTGAATATAAAATGAAAGCTTGTTTGTGGACATAGAGAAAACGCACATGGGTGTCTGAATTGTTTGGCCAGGAATTAAACAAAATGGCAAGTGCCGGTACGTTTTTTTTCATAGGCATAAAAAAGAAGAATAAATGAGTACCCATTCGATAGAGGACCTTAAATAGTACATGAAGGCATTAAGTTGGCAGCTCCCACCCGAGCACTAACCCCCGACAATCTAATTTTTAATTGTCCATTGTTTTTGATTTTAATCGATAGGCATTAAGAAGAAAGTTGGAACAAATAGCAAATTAAAGTTGAGGACCTACCATTAACAAATATTTAGGGTTGTTTGTGATAATTTGGCCAGATACATCGACAACCCACGATTTTAGCAAAGTTTGATTATTTTTTACTCGAGTCTTGCACAGTTGCAAGGTTTCAAGCTCAATCTTTCGGTATTCGGATTGTTCGATGCAGCCTTTAATAAACAAGGATGATCCACCTCTCGCTTTTCCAGGAGGGTGACAAGCGTGGAAATCATTATATCTATATTTACTTTTATTTTTAAATGCAATTACTTTTTTATGTGGGTTTCAGAAATCAAGCAAATATTTTCAATTCGTCAAGTTTTGCAAAAATCAATTTGCATTCCAAGTACATATTTTCAACATTCGTTTTTCATTCTAGTTGAAGTACGCGTTTTCTGTGAATTAATTTTGGGTTTAACCAACCTATCGAGAATAGTTTTATATATTTTGCTATGTTCTTCAAGTTTTGCGAGAATAACTGAGAAAACATGTGAAACAGGATCCGTCGAAATATCAATCTGTTTTGATTCTTCGAATGCCGCGGCCTGAGCGTAAATCAGCACCCCAGCTGTCCGAGGGCCATTTCCGTTTCTTTGGAGAACAGAGGTCGAGAACTTTTCTCTTTTCACTCGTTTTCTCACCATTTTACGCTCTGAACCCGGTGTTTTAGATTCCCTACTATCTCCTCAGCGGTCTAACGCTTTATCTTAGTTAGCGGTTTTGACTTTGTTGTATTTTGAGGCTTAAGGAGCTCATCTCTCTGTTTTGAAACTCCTTAGCATTTTAACATCCTTTATAATTTTTTAACATCCTTTATAATTTACCAGGTTTTTCCTTACAATTAACACAAATTGCGAAGGTTTTTCTGTTTACTCCATAGTCCTGGAAGAGGTGATTTTCGGCACATTTCACACATCCCGGCTTTTTTTGCAATACCTTTGCGTGCGATTCAATTCTTCCCAACGATTGCTCTATGGAATTATTCTTAAGTTTCTACGTATGGGGTCGATTTTGACCATGATATTTAATATAGTTTTAAATCGGTAGATATTGTTGATATTATCAGACTTATCAAAGGTAAGCATAAGAAGTGGAAGTCCACGCCTTAACAGGATGTCCTTATCTATTTCCGCTTTTTGCTTCTCCTTCTTGGTAATCCACGTATTATTCCTCAAAGATGTAACTTTAATTCGATGTTATCGTTCCTTTAAGGAGGGTATGTAACTTATTATATTCCCGATGAGTTTATTGGTGGCGGTAAGCGAAATTGCGCTCGAAGTTGCGGTTCGTTTTGCTTTTCTCATTTTAGAAGCTCGACTTCGGGCGAAGAACCAGCTGCCCGTTTCTTACTAGGTTTTTTCTTAGGGATCCGATTCGTTTCGAGTACTAGCTCTTCTTCGTTGGTGTGGTATTCCTGACTAGCTAAGCGAGGTGGAGTACATTTATTAGTTTTGGTGGATGAGATCGATACCCTTCAACTTTTTGTAAAAGGGTAATTGGATTGCAATAAGAATGCATTGGTTTACCTGTTCCAGCAGCTTTGTGCGTCTTCTAATGAGCTAATGAATGTCTCATGATGACATCTATCCTTACGTCCTGGGTGAATGTGAATGTTTACTTGCCGTCTCATCAAGAGACGTGCAACAATTTAGAGCAACCTTTGATGGGAAAAATGTCAATTCTACAGATTTTGCATCGCGATTATCTCCAGTAGATATTATATCTCAGCGAGGACAACCCTTCTAAACAGGGGTCTGGAAGGCGAAGAACAATATTAATTATTATGTTAAGTGCCGGCGAAAATACTGTCCAGCAGTCCTGCATTCGCTGTGTGGTATTACGGGTTCCTCCCAGCCTGATAGGAAAAGAGTCTTGGAAATAGAAAATTTGCTAAGAACGGAGTCTGTAGGTGAACTAAGCTACTGCGAGGCAGATTCGTTTGCAATGACTACGTTAATTGTCAGTGATGTAAAGAGAATGTGAAGGGGGTCTGAAGTCGTTGCTGATAACTTTATTACAAATGAGCCTGAATGTGTTACTCTCTATAGTATAGTAGAGCGCTTGGCTTTATCAAATATATCTTTACGATTTGGAAGAATAGCTTTAAGCTCCGCAAGGTGATTTAACTCTGATCTAGTTTTCTTTCATCATCATTTGGGTCTTTCCAGGAGAGTCTATGCAGAAAAAGATAGTTTTGAGAGCGATTCTGTACTTCCATCAATAGTCTTCCTGGGATTCCTAAATCCTAAATGGCTCAAAGTAAGGTCATTAAATTAAATTTGATGTATCGGTGGTCTGAGAAGCAGTTCGCGCTAGATTAATTCCAGTTATCAACCAAAATTGAAGTTTTATCAGACACTAGAGTGATATTTAAATCGCTCTGTCTACTTTAAGTAATACTCGTAGATGTGACTTA
Source organism: Xylota sylvarum (assembly GCA_905220385.1). Classification (NCBI taxonomy): domain Eukaryota; kingdom Metazoa; phylum Arthropoda; class Insecta; order Diptera; family Syrphidae; genus Xylota; species Xylota sylvarum. Next base: position 43,763,563 of record LR999959.1, read on the forward strand.
AGCTATGCTCAGACGATTGTTAGGTCTAGCAATCATGTGAAATACCATTTTTTGTCTGACAATATTGTAAGAAAAAGGCCATTTTTTCAGCTACCAGAAAATAAATTGTCACAAATTGGGACAAAATCTAATAACTGAGAATTTCACGTTGTAAAATAGTTTGTTATTGTCAGCTCTTTTGCAGCAATTGTCAGGACATTTGTAGACCTGACAATATTGTCAGATTTGATAATTGTCTGAACATAACTTGAGCAATAATTATTGCAGAAAGATAGTTTATTGCAGAAAGATAGTTTATATATATACTCCAGGCTGCAGGCTTTCAATGTAAAAGGTTGTATTTTCAAGTCTTACGTCCTTTCACTAAGTCATTAAGGTTCTCGAGTCAAGATAATGTTCTCTTCACTTTTAGACATACGGAGGAGTATTGTTTTGCTAAGCATCACCTTTATTCTTCGCGGTGTTTTCACAAACCCAAGTTTTGCTACGCGCTGTCAGACCCTTGTTTCATGCATCAGTACTACATATTTTAATGATTTGATTCGTTCCCAACATCACCGATGAATGAAAATGTTAATGTTCTTGGGCATCGTGAACAGTGTGTATACAGGCATTAGTCTCCTTAACATTACTTACCAGAACTTATATGTATGTACATATGTGAACCATTTTAAAAATGTCTTCAGTCTTCAGTATCAGTATCAGTGATTTAGATCAAAAAATTCTATCTTCAGGAAACAGCTCTTAATATCTCGTATTGTATGTATATGGATCATATCTAGTTTTTGCATTTTTGGTAAGCTTGTAGAATGACATAGAGAATACACGTAACTCCATCAAAGAAGGTTATAATAATACCAAAGCTTCTGTTACAGATTCCACTAGCGTGTAATAAAAAATAAATACATGTAAGACAACAACTTGAGTGAAATATTACTGGTAAGGAAGGTAAAAAGGATGAGAGGGTTTTCATCTCAAAATCTAGATATTTGGAACTCTAATGGAAACCAAAAACCCAGGTGTTTTAAAAAGTCATTTCAGCATCACACAACCCTTCTTTAATTTAAACAAAACCCCCAAAACTTGTTATGTTTACACAGCCCTAACTAACCATGAAACCTCCGAATTCAAACAAACTATAAATTTACTTAAAAATGTCACATTCATTATTAACGTCCTTTTCAAAGTGTCTCTGCATTAATTAACCAACTTCACAATAGCAACTGTTTCCCCATTGACTTCAACTGGTGCATCAGAGGAAGTGCTAGACCTAAATGCGTTGAATTCCATTTGTAATTGCCTAACTCAACAAGAACATAAAGAGGGCGAGTGAAAATGATTATTTTATGCAAAAAAACAAAATCGATTCGTCCATGATGAAGTGATCCTTGTATGTTCGTATGTACATTATCTTTACTTGCAAAACAAACTGAATGCCTTCGGAGGCAGAATCCTCGGCGGGATGAAATCAAGTTAAAAAACAAATTTGAATAACAATAAAGTGAACATGAATAAATTTTCAACTCTCAATGCTATATACAACGAAATGACAGTAGAAAGGGGTAACTTTTGACAAATAGTGAATTACTTACATGAGTACTTCACTTGTCAGTTTTGCAATGTAGATTGTTTCGTAAAGGTACATATATTAGTTTTTTCAGCCAGGAACCATTGCCATTGTAGCTACAAACGGAGCCTGCACACAAATGGTGCGAACAACAGATAAGCAATAACTTTATGAAATATTAGTTAATATTCGAGTCTTTAAGTTCTGCTTTTATCTGTTCCATATACTTGTATATACATAGATACATAGGTATGTATGAGTCCGTCCCAAATTCAAGAATTTAAGATTCTCAGTAAGGATGAAATCAATACCTTGATTAAAATACTACAGCCAAACAAGGTGGGAGAACTTTGGTGTCTTCCCGCTAAACTCTACAGTGCTTCACCCGCAGTAACTGCGGACGTACCGCTTCCATAACATAAACAGCGAGACATTTCCAGAAAACTGGAGGAAAGTTGTGCTTGTCAAGCTCCAAAAAAAGGCAGTTTAACCGAGTGTGAAAAAACGGCATTCTAACGCATTAAAGAACATCTATAAAGTATTCTCGACAACGAAGACAAGCAGGTTTCCGGTCTGTATCCTCTTGGGTTAACTATATTAATATCTTCCAGATTATCGTCAAGCAATCCTTAGCAAGAACAAAATGGAATGCCTCAGATCTGTACACGAACCGCAACCACTAGGCCATACTATTTCATATAAAAGACCAAGCACGGTATATGTTAAGTAACATTGAAAAAACAAGGGACACAGCAGAAGAGCAAGCAAAAGAACTTTCATCATCTCTGACCCGCGCATGTGATGCAGTCATGTCGCGCAAAGGTAAAGGAAATCAAAGAAGTCCGGTGTACAGGTGGAACAACGACATCGCCAAGATCCGAGTCGACTGCCATAGAATCCAGAGATGCCAACAAAGGGCCAGAGGCAGAGACTCAGAAAATTACGAAGAACGAATTCCAGAGGAAGCGAAAGCAGCTCCGCTGATTAAAAAGAGCAAAGTGAATCTTTCCAGGCGCTAAGGGCGGAATTAAAATACAACCCACGGGGAAGCACATACAAAATAGTCAGGAATAAAATTAAAAGTGGCACGGCATCTGTACCAATGTGTCTAAGCAGCATGAACTCAATTTTTAGGCAGTCTATTCCCGAGAAAAGATGGATTCACACTACCACCAGAAACAGCAGATGAAACGGAGACGATACCAGCAGTCGCAATTGAAGATGGCGCAGAAACCGCGCAGCTATTAAAAGCTACAAGACACTAGGAATTGATGGGTTCAAGTATTTCGTCTTAAAGGAAGCGATAAAAACCAGACCAGAGTTGTTCACATACCTAAGCTAATGCAAATTCCTATCACAGTGGAAACGACAACGACTAGTGCTCATACCAAAGTGCGACAAATCACCTGAACAATCATCCTCATACAGGATGATATGCATGCTAGATACATTGGGGAACGAGCTCCAGAGAATTATACGAACAGATTAGCAACATTTTCGAATAAGAAATTTGCGACTAAGTGACCCAAAGAAGCCTGATCATATTTATGTTGGCGACAAGAGATTTCAAATGAGGTTATCACGAGTATGATGCCACAACAGAGTATAGAGGAACGAGCAGCAAGGTACGAAGCATCTGCTAGCTCTGTCAGCTAAGAAAAGCGACAAAGTTTCAAACCTGCTCTTGCGAAGAAATGCCTTGACTGCCGGTGCCGCAGGAGACAAACCGGACAGAGCAAACGGCGGTTATTTTTTTTAGCATGTAGACATGCTGGAGCATGTAGTCTTGCATTACTTGTAGCACAGGGTACGTGTTCCTCGTGGAGTACCCTAATAAAGACGACAAAAGTTAGTCTCTAGCCTTGGGATAGCTAAGCAACCAACTCGAGATTGTTATAAATTTCAGAATGTTTAATGGTGGTTTTCCTGACAGGTCGGCCAGGTCTTGGAACTGGTATTCGCCAAGGGCCGTTCTCCAGGTTCGCAAAGAAAGTTGGATGAGCTCTTTTCTGTGTCAGTGTCTCCATAGCCTCTGCAGAGGTCATCTGTGTCTAGTCGCATTCTTCTTCAATGGACCGCCAGGAATTTGCAGCCGGTAATACTCTTCGTCTATTTAGCGCTAGAATCTTGTTAGTTTTAACATTGTCGTGTTTTGTTCAGAGTTTTCTGAAGACACGGCAAGATGAGAGTGCTCTCCATTCTTCATTAGCTAGTCTCACGACGGCTTGTTCTATATTGGATTTAACAAGAGATAAGGGCACTGGAACAGAGGTAACAACCATTGTCAGGTCCTGTTCGCATCCATTTCTTGCTACATCGTTCGCTAGTTCGTTTCTTTCAATACCGCTGTGTCCTGGAGTATAACATCGTGATCTGCTGTGAGAGTATTGAGCTCTTCATGGCATCGTTTTATGAGTTTAGATTTGACGACTGTGGATGATATGGCCTTCATGGCTGTTTGATTGTCGATGTATATGTCGATCATTTTCCTGGAATCCAGTTTTCTAGATAACTCTCGTGCCGCGTCTGCAATTGCCTGGAACACACTAATGTGGTTTGAAAGTTTGAGTCAGGACCAATTCCGGGTTCAGATGAGTGTATGTGATAGCCTACTCCTTCATCAGTTTTTGACTTGTCCGTGAAAATCGAGATGTTGTTCTCCCTTGAAGGGAAAGTAGTTCTAACGTATAGGCTGAAGTCGTGGGTTGGTTGGATTGTTTCAAACGTAGGGCACTCTTTGCATCTGTTTCCTTAAGATGTAAGTCTAATGGATTCAGAGCCAGAATGGTTTCAAGAGCTACAGTGGCTGTTCGTGGAGTCGTTCTGATGGCGCTGGTATTCATGCTTATCTTTGGATCCTGGTCAGTTCCCTGAGGTGCGTGGCCTTGTTTGCTGCGGGCCACCATACTCGGCACTTATATTATAGAATGGGCCTGGGCCCTCAATTTTTACCAAAGATTTTGTTGTTTGTGTAGAAGGCCATTCTATTCTCTTTCTAAGTCAGTTTACGGTCGAGTATACAGCCAAAGTATCTGCCCTTATCTGAGATTTAGAGGGGAAACCGTTGAGTCTCGCGGGCTCTCTTAAATGAAGAGCTGTATGAGAGAGTCAGGAAGGTTTAATGGTAATGGACCCTACGCAAGGACGAAAATTCTATTGCCCGACGATCCATGCAATGGACAAGGGTGAATACAGAAAGGTTCTCGTACGACATGGCACAGAACAGCCAAAAATAAATCTCGGCAACTGTAAAAGAATCGGATCCAGTTGCAGCACATCGTTGGTCGTATTAGTCTTAGTTATCCACACTTGATCTAAGAGACCGTGAGAATTATGGTTTTGAACTACTGGCCCAAAGTGAATTTCTGTGACAATCGTTAGTCAATTTGTGACCAACTACCTTTATATTGCATTGAAAACGAAACTTTTATCATCTGAAGAAACTCCAGCTGTCTCTTGTACGACCTTATTAGTGCACAATCATAAATGACCTACGAACAAAGCTACAAGTAAATTCAACCGACCACTGTTGAAACTCTGAAGAGAGCGTGATTTTCCCTGGTCCTTTGAAACCCACCCCAAACGTAATAATTCCACTAGTACACCGATGTGCGGGTTGATTTCGCAGATTTATCCACCCTTAATTTTTTCTGACAAAGATCCAAGCCGGTGCTCAAAATATCTACTTCCTCAACCAGCACCTAGTTTCAGTGTGATTTATTATTTTCGTCTGCCTGCTGTTATATGTATGTATGTACGAGTACCTTTGCCAAAAGTTATAATAATATCCTTCGGGGTGTTGCTTGCATATTACCAGTACAACCCTCTTGGCCGCTGCACCCTTTATTCGTAGAACTGAGAATTGATTGAAAGCGGTGTTCTTACCCTCGGCTTACTCATTACAGGATACGTATAGGATTTTTTTTATGTTCATTTCCTATAGCAAGCACAACAATGGCTTGCTTTTAACGAGCCCCAGGAACTCTACCATCAACATGAAAGGTAAGGTGATCGCCGAAAAATTGCAGTTATAATTTTTATATTCAGTCGACATTTATTTTCAGTCGAAACCCTTTGCTTGTTTCAGAGCATTGTAGCATGAACGGCTGTTGGAAGATATTGTATTGTATTGAAGGGCTGATATTTCTTCAAAATTGTAACGGCCAGCGGGTTATTCAACTAGTGACTAGTGGTTTCTTGAAATTCGCTCCAAATCTTCATACACTGCTAAGTCAGTGGGTGTCAAGCCAAATCTGTACATATTTCAAAAATTAATTGCAACTATCGTAAGCTATCATGTTCGAGTACAATGATGAATACCGAGATAGCTTTTTAATTTGTCTGCTTGAGAGAGCCGAGTGTTGTTTGCTTTGACATCGGGTAGATAATAAAAGTTTGATTGATGACTACTGGTAGATAATAAATCATTTGGAAGTGGCGCTGACCTGGCGCCCCTTTTACTGAATAAATTCTGATTTAAGGTATTTCAGTTATTTTTTTTTTCAAACTCAGCGGTATTAATTATGCAATCGGTCGCAAGGGATTTCGATAATAATTGATTAATACTGCCGTGATTCTCCTGGGACGGTTATGTTTGTCGGTACCTCATTGCAATTGTAGTGACAAGGACTGCCATTATACATCAAAACGCAACGAAACGTTATCAGATAATCGATTGACGTTATTTTTTTTTTTAAATAAATTCATATACAGAAGAGATTGTCTTTTTTTTCAGGACATTACAGAGGATGTAACCTTAGCGCTTAAGCACAACGCTTAATTATTATTCGATGTTTCTAGTTCCCATCTAGTATAATATAATGTACTACATATTTTTATAGTTTCGCAAACGCATAATGTTCCTAAAAGTCCTAGTGAATCATCGACAATATTATTATAGATGCATTGCGACGAATTTGCAAGCGTGTGTGGTACTAAAGGTCCTGCAACAGTTGTGCCGTTTTGATACCACGACTCATTTAAGCTGGATGTAGGTGAGGAGAATCTAGAACCAACCTCTAGAGTTTAAATATGTGGCTAGTGCTGAATGATGGTTCTTCTTCGATGCAACTACGACAGTGTGTATTATATGGGATACCTATGTAGTTTGGGTCTGTGATCTTCAATCGGGCACTTTCCCGAGGTTGTCGCGGTTATTCTAATCTGTTGTTGTTTTAATCTTGTGATAGCTAGGCCTCATCTTTCTGGATATAACACAGTTCGGCAACCTAGATCATTTAAGGTTGGCCTTTCAAAAAAAAATTGATGAGATATTTGCTTTAATTGCTCCGAGCGGATTGTGAACTAGTTCCTGCTCTTTGTACCTTACGCTGTTTATGTTATAGACTTTTATAAGGGCAGACCATAATACTATCGATCTATAGATAATACATCCACAGTGTCGATTTTGGTTGCAGGCCCCATCTTTTACCGAAAGTTCTATTGCATGTAAGTATAGAGGGCTATGCATGTTTTCTCTAATCGCTGGTCTATGTTTAGTTTCCAGTTAAGTTTAGGTTCTAGGATGAGTCTTAGGTACTTAGCACTGGACGATAGGGAGAGTAACTGACTGTTTAGTCGAGGAAACATGAATTCAGGTATTTTGGTTTTGGTAGAGACAAGCATCAGTTCAGTTTTGTAAGGAGTGACTCCGAGTCCGCACTTTTTGGTGCAGGCGCTGACTTTATTAAGAGTATGTTCCATGATTTCACTTATCACGGTGGGAAACAATCCCAACACTAATATCACCATGTCGTCCGCATATCCGACTTCTTTAATTCTTTCTCTGTCTAAATGAAAGGATTTTATTTATGACTATTAGCCATAGTAAAGGTGAGATAACACCATCTTGAGGTGTTTCTCTATCGGCGAATTTGGTTAGGGTACTCTTTCCTAGAGTTTTGTGAGTGACTTGAGGATTGCTTCGGTGTGTACATTGTTAAAAGCTCCTTCTATATCTAGAAAAGTAGCTAAAGTCTATTCCTTATAGTGTATGGATTTTTCTATGGTTCGGACTACTTCATGAAGAACTGTGTCCGTAAGCTTTCCTTTGAGATATGCGTGCTGGGATTTGGATAGAGATGACTAAATTGTATCTCGCAGATGGTTACTTAAGACTTGACCAAAGGGCAATTTTTCTTACAGAAGTCTCTTCGTAAGAGTTATACTCTCGGATGATTGTCAGACGTTCGCTAGAGAAGGGACCGCTTTAGTGTATGTTGTCTGAGGATAGAATTTCCGACCTCCTGCTCAGTAGTCCGAAGCACTAACCACTGAGTCAGGGCACGCGGCCGGCAACCAGTAAGCGACACTCAAACGCAAAATTCAAATTTCACGATTACGAAAATGACTTAAACTCACATGATTTGTTGACACTGGGCGCGTTCAACATTCTAGGCACTATGTAGTCAAACGTTTCTGATTGGCCGAGAGATTCAGATTTGACTGTAAAGTAAGGCATTTTTTTTGAGGTAGTGGACTGGATTTGAAGGTAAAAAAATTTTCCCTACATTTTAAGTCAATCTGCAAATTGTCAAAAACAGCTGATTGATTTTTATTGCTTTCATTGTTCGGTTTTGGTTGATAAATTAAATTTGTGAAAAATAGAAAAATGAAATTCTGAGTAGATTATGATGGAATTCTTTATGAATTGTACGAATCGAATTGTTGGAGGCATTAACTCAAAATAAATGCAGAAATTTAGATTAATTTTCAAATCCAAATTTTGCTTCTAATTACATGGAGAATCTACTTGCAAACGGGAGTGATAACAATTGAAGTAGGTCTTTTATTACAAAAGTGAATAAACATTTACAGTGAGTATTTGCAGCAGCAGCGACCAGCGAATTGGATGTTTTGGCTGAATATGTGCCTGTGTGCATTTCAGGAGGAGGTTTTGATACTGGTAAAGCGGCCCACACACTCTCAGTTTAACTGCGCAGTTTATCACGTGTGACGTTATGTCTGAGCGATAAACTGTGTGAACTGCGCAGTTTTTAACAATTTTCACTCAGTCCTTATGACTGATCTTCTGAACCCTCTTTTGCTCCGGTAAACTGTACAAGTCACACAGTTTATCGTTCAGTTCTCTTAGTTCCTTCTCATTCTTCGCCATAGCATCGTCGTCATCATAGACGTTCTGAAGTCTACAAAACTAATGAAACTGAGAAAAAAAACACACAAACTTTCAGTTAAGTTTATTGAACACTTTTTTTTATACAGTTCAACTGCACAATTAAAACTGAGTGTGTGGGCCGCTTAATATTGAGGAATAATTGAATTACATTTTTGTATTAATTCGCATATCTTCAGAGCCCGAAAGTTCTTGAGACCACAAAACGGTGCTTCTCTTCTTAGAGGAATGTAGACTGAGAAAAGCCGATTTCAGGAATCCGAAGATTAAGCGGCGGTCAGTGTTTTTTGATATTCAGAAGTCATTGGAGAGCAAGGGGTACAATTTTGCAGAGCATACACACGATAAAAAGATGCAAAATATGAAAGGCCGTTTCCATAAAATATTGGACAGTAATAAAAAAAACATCAACAGGAAGGGGCCGCATATCATGGGCATATTTTGATATGCTAAGCAGCATATACGAGGAGGAAGTGCGCGTGCAAGATTGTCCCACTTTCAATTCACTTGCTGACGAAGGTCCAGGACCATTGGGATATCAGTTCCGTCCAATATTGCCCTCTACTAGTTCTGTGGATTCAACAGAAACAACTGCATCCTCTCCAAAGTCGGCCTCTGTTAGTCCAGGCAGGAAGCACACCAGTTCAAAGAACGACAGCTTAAACTGGCGGAAAAAATCGTGGAAAAGATTCAGGAGTTGATAAAATTGAAGAAAAGCAAACTGGATCTGCATGAGAAGGGTGGCCTTAGAAGAAAATGGTACGGGCAACTCTAGTAGTAGTCATCAGACGAATCACATAATAATAAAAAAAAAACATAATAAAACAAAATATTAATAAAAATAGTAACAACAAAAAAATCCTTAACAAAAAAGTAAAGTACTCCATATTTTAAGCGTCAAAGGTAAGTAAACACCCTATTGCTTTGAGCTGCTAGACACTGCACGCTAGTTTAACTTTTATAATTTGGTATGAATCTCAACCGTATATGCACAAGGCTCTACGGCTCCATCATTTTGGAGGCTACGTTTGATACGTTCACATATTTGGTAAGAGTGCTAACAGAGATAACAAAATGAGAAAAGAAATTTCTTTGGAAACAAGCAAAATAATTGTAGATTTGAGAAGAAAAGGAAAATCTTTTAGAGAAATCGGAAAAATTGTTGGAAGAAACCATGTGTCACTGAAAAAAATTATTAATAAATTTGAAAAGTTTAAAAGAGTAGAGAATTTTAAACGTCCAGGTCGACCTAGATGGGTTAATGAAGGAGATGTCAGAAAAATAGTGTGTGAAGTGAAAAAATCCAAACTTTAGCGCTGTCAAAATTTCCCAGAACACTTCATTAACGTCTGAGAGACCTGTTAGTGCGAGTATCTTGCGGCGAGCTCTTCCCAAGTCAGGCTTACATGGTAGAGTAACCAGGAAAAAACGATTAGAATTTGCAAAAAAGTACATAAACCACGACCATTCATTTTGGAAAAGCATTTTATTTACTGATGAAAGCAAGTTTGAAATTTTTAAAACCCACACGAATAAAAAGATCTGGAGAAAAAAAAATCAAGAATTCAAAGAAAAAAATGTAAGGACCACTGTGAAACATGGGGGAGAGTCAGTAATGGTGTGGGGGTGCATGGCAGCATCTGGAGTAGGAAATCTGAATAAACAAGATGATTTAAACATATTAAAGGAAAACGCGCAGCAGAGTATAGACAAATTAAGTTTGCCTAGGAATTGGATCTTTCAACAAGACAATGATCCTAGGCATACATCGTACCTTGTTAGAGAATGGTTGCTTTACAGGACGTCAAAACAGTTTGACCACGCTCCACAATCACACGACCTTAACCCCATCGAGCATTTATGGGTTCACTTGGATCGGCGAATTCGGCAAAGGGATATAAGAAGCAAGGAAATGCTACGGGAAGCTTTACGTGAGGGATGGAGTCAAATCTCTTCACAAATAACAAATAAACTGGTGGAATCAATGCCACGAAGATTAAATGAAGTAATTAAGTCAAAAGGTGCACAAACCAAATATCAGTTTTTTTTCTTTTAAATATTTGAATTAAGAAACAATATGCTTTATGTTTACTTACTTTTGACGCTTGAAATATGGAGTACTTTACTTTTTTGTTAAGGATTTTTTTTTGTTGTTACTACATATTTTTATTAATATTCATTGTTAAAGATCACAGATTTATGTTCTCATTATTAGAAATAGTTTTTTGTTAATAATTATTCCAAACTCTAGAGTAAACTGAAAATAGTATTGGTGTTTACTCACTTTTGACGGTCATAGTATATCTTATAGTGAAATAATCTTGTTCGTATGAATTAATTTATTTCTATTGCACTCTAATTCACAATTCATAAATGATCTCACGTAAAAGCGGAAAGTAAATATGACACTAGGATAGATGTGAAATTTCACCTATTTTGGCAATCAATTTGCCGTTCCATATGTTCGGCCTTACCTCAAAAAGTAGGCCTAAAATATGGAACGCACCCCAACAAACGTTACTGTATTCATACGTACATATATACATACATACATACATACATACATACATACATACATACATACATATGTACATACATATGTATATGTAATATACATGTAAACGAAAACAAAAAATCAAACACGCTGTCAGATTTTATGTACTAAGTATGTATCAATAAGTTGCATCACTTTATTGTTGAACCGAATACTGTCAAAGGCTTTAAAGGTCTTGCATTATTAAGAAACATCGTCTTAACGTGACATTAATCCGATAAATATTGACTAAAACGATTTTGTCGGATTAAAATTTTATTTACAAAATTTTCAAAGATCAGACTAATGACAGTGCGGTGCAACTTGCCACAGCATGTTTGCTTAGCCTGATTTTTTTTCACCCAGCAAAACATATACACAAAACAACACACCGAACAAAATTGTTACAGAATCTTTTACAATCCTGAAGGGTTGTGTGTAACAATAAAACAGGGCCAGGAATTATGTGCTCATCAACGCAATTGGAAAATGTAACAACAACCAAAGCGAATTTTTAAAGTTGAAAAGGTTCAAGAAAGGGGTGAACGCGTATTTTTGTATTTTTTTTTTCGGGAGGGTGGCATGTTGTAGTTGTTGGTTTTATTAATGTCAAGGATTAAAATTGCGTATGATCTCTCTTGAATCGTTAACACATAGCGTTGCAAGGGAATTACATAGATTGAGTAAATGTCGAATAGACGCTGTTTATCGAAAGGCACCATACGCACCATGAATAAGAAAAGTACCCACATGTCTCGAATAATTGTATTTTGAAAGTTTCCAGTCTAGTTGGTATCAAATGATATAAAATAATTAAGAGTGGTGTATATTATATACAGTATATAGCATAAATGTTGGCATAGATAGTGCTTAATTCCAAGTCCAACATGAAAGAACTGAACTCACCGATCCAAAGGCATCTCAGAATGAATAGAAATCATTAGGTGTCAGGTTTGGATAGCAGGACGGATTTGTAAATTATTATCAATTCCACATTTGAATGGTTAAGGTACTTCAAAATACCAATTAATTAATCAATTTATTCTTTATTATGTTGTTTAAAAAATGTTTACAATAATATACATGTTTACACTATTTTTTTTAAGAGATTTAGGCATGGTTCCTTTTCAGCTTAAATACTAACGCAAGTATGTACATATGTATGTAATGATATCAAGTTTAATGCTTACTTTAGTTTGTAATTAAGGGAAAAACTACGAACAAAAACCTTTATTTGAAACTTAAACCTAATAGTGTAATTTCCCGATCTGTACATTATTATATTTAAAGCGGCACTCCACACACTCTCAGTTTTAACTGCGCAGTTGAACTGTATAAAAAAACTGTACAATAAACTGAACTAAGAGTTTGTGGGTACTTCAGTTTGTTGTACAGTTTTTTCTCAGTTTCATCAGTTTTGTTGACTTGAGAATGTCTATACGACGGTGCTAAGAATGAGAAAGAACTGAGAGAACTGAACGATAAACTGTGTGACCTGTACAGAGGGTCCAGAAGCTCAGTCCTCAGGACTGAGTGAAAGTTGTTAAAAACTGCACAGTTCACACAGTTTATCGCTCAGACATGACGTCACACGTGATAAACTGCGCAGTTAAACTGAGAGTGTGTGGGCCACTTAAGATTTCATTCTAAGGTGAGAAATAAGTTCATTATCAGAGTTAAGACAATGTTTATAAAAATAATTTACATATTTGTTTACAAGAGTGACAAGTGACAAGGTTGACGTTAGCTACATTACTTGGCGGGCACGAAGCTGCGATTTGACTTGAACTTTTTTTTGTGGTGTTCCATTACCAATATTGGTCAGGCTATTCGTGAAATCGGGGTCGAAACCATCGAAAAAGTATTAATTTGAAAAGGATTTATTTTGGTTGACAGAATGGCCTACTGAGCCAAGACCGTCATTTGAATGAAATAATATTCCGTAATTAATCGTAAGGTTTACTCTTTCAATAAAACAATACAAAAAATCGTTTTTATAGGCTTTTTAAAGAGAAACCAACAGATAGCCCACCACTAAGTTGGGCTTACGATAAAGTCTACTACAAGATCGGAGAACCTTCCTTTGAAACTTCAGAAAACCTAGGTGATGATCGGTTTGATAAGTTGCTTATGTTTACATATGTAGATCAGTAGTTTGGTCTTTTTGCCAGGACCACTATGTCTCCTCAGCAGTGGGTGAACTAAGTGCAATGCAAAATTGGCACGCCTTAGACTATTTTCAGCTCAAGGATTAAACTTAAGTTTCTCACTGAAATGGATTCCAAGATATCTGGTTGGTGGTTTTGTTATGACTGCTGTGTTGGGTAGCGAATCTTCGGCGATTGCGGACTGCTGTAGATAGAAGTTGGAAACTGATTAAATCCGTTTTGCTGCTGTTGATTTTTAGTCGTCATTTGAGGTAGTACTCCTAGAGGTGTCCTATGTGTGCCTCTACTCTTCTGAGGGCTATATCCGACGAGCCGGATACAGAGTGTGTGATGGAATCATCCGCATATAGCATTGCCCTGGTTGCTGATGTGTTAGAAAATCTGCTGTGAATATGTTACACACAGTTTTAAACCTTATTGTACTTCAGCGCTGATCCTCTTCATCATTGATTTTGTGGCTTGAATCTGTACAAAAATTAATTTATGAGTTAAGAAATTCTGTATAAATTTTATGAACTGATGAGAGAAACTAAATTGAATGCCTTTATAAATAAGTCCTTTGGTCCAGATGCTGTCAAAAGCTTTTTCAATGTCGTACAGTCATGCTATGGTTGTTTTCTTCTTGTTTAGTCCATTTGTGATATCACTGTGGAGCATGAGTAGTGGATAGATAGTGAAAACTAAATTGATTGTTGGGGATTATTCCTCACTCAGAGCTGAAGTGGTTGATTTTCCGCGGAACCACCGATTCCAATATTTTGCTAACGTAGCAAAGCAAGGCATTTGGTCGGTACCCCTCAATATTCTCGCATTGTTACATATGGTGAATAACAACAAAATGGGCATACCTGGTAGCCTTTTCAAGAGGTATTTGGAAATCCCATCAGTACTTGCAGATTTCTTGGCGTAGCTGGTTTGAATGATGTCTGTCACCTCGTCATTCTCGGATTCTTATCGATGAATATTGAGATGAAGGTGTTGGTTCTTGTGACTTGGGCTTCGACTTCGACTTAGAAGCCGGGACGATGAATAGGAGGTTTACGAACGCTGCCCTTTATCGGCTGGAGTTGTTGCTGTTTCCTAGTAGTAGCTGATGGTTAGTGTAATAAAACGATATATACATACATATATACTGTAGCGTATTATATATACTGTAGCGTACTGTATATACTGTAGCGTATTAGCTGCAAAAGCCAAGTAATCTTCTATTGTCCCTGGATGGATAACCATAGATGTAACCGAATAGCATTTTAGGAAATGCTTGCATTTATGCAGGGAATCGAAGTTAGTGAAAACTATAGAAGAACTGTAGAAGAGAGACTAAAAGGAACCCAGTAAGTCTGTTTGATTTAATATCTCTCTTACGACATGTTAGTAAATGATGTTTTAATCCTCTGTATACTTATAAAACTTTATGCAGAGTGTTCCTGAGGAGAAAATGTCTCAAAATCATTCGTTTTAACAGGGAATGTATCAAACTGTAATATCGTCTTTAGCCGAGGAATATTTGTTATTAAGTTTGATTCATTGTATTGCATGTGCATTATAATCGACTTTTCAAATCCCTAATCAAAAATATTCGTTCAGAATACAAATTTTTATGTGTTCAAGGTGTTGCACCTAATGTTTACAAAATATAATATTTTTTCTCAATATCCTTATTTACTAATCCCCACTCATTTCAATACGAAATAGCATTTTATACTAACAACAGGTAGAACCCATGTCAGGTGCATTGCATTCTTTTGGTGGCAAAACTGAACTGTTAATGCAATTTCCCTATTTTTTTCCAAAAGATAATCTTATCTAAAAACAGCAAATATGCAACACAAGTGCATTACAAACAAAATCACAATTAGAGTGCAAATAATTCTTAAGAATTTTACAAACAAAATACTATTAAAGCCTGCATTACAGCCATGCATAGCCACTTGTTCGTGTTAAGTATAAATTTAATAGTGAATATATTTTCATAACATATGTCATATTTAGCCTTTAAATAGTTTCGAGTTCACCAAATATTTGTCTTACTCTAATGGTTTTGTCACACGCACATGCCATATTGCGGTTTTCAACAACTAAACGTGTAGCACGTCTAGTTTGGTAGGTAGAGTACTGTGACATAAATTTTTAATTTTTACTTACACAGTTCACATTTGTATGGCATTGCCCAAATGAACCATAAAGTCTTCTTAGAAATAGGGATAGTCCAATCAAAATACAAAAAATCTATGCGTGTGTCAGAAAAATCACTCTAAGATGGACGCCCACTCCCTTAAGAGTACTAAGTGATGATTAATATCCATGCTAAGATCTGAGTATTATGTACATTTCAGTATTGGTGAAGATATTTTAAGCAAGTTCGGAAGTGTCAAAATCTTCGAGGATATAGATGTAGATGGTAACGGGGTGCAAGAATACATACTAAGACCTTGGTAGGGCCCCTTGAACTAGTGCTCTAATCGATGGGATACTTGAAATAAAGCACTCTTAGTTACAGCTTTCAGGAACCGGAGTATCTGAGGAAATTCAGCCAAGGCAGATCCGTCTCTGAAAGAAAATTGGGTCCCCGGTGGTTTCTTCTTCTATGAGCTAGTACTTCACATTCCATGAGAAGGTGTACCCTGTAGTTTATGTAGAATCTGCATTGTCCATCGTATTCTATAAGCAGTCTACGGTGGCCCGTTAACATTACTTAATACTTTTTTCTGAGAAATTCCTTGACCAATCTCAGTTGATGGATGTCATCCCAAAGTTTGGTCCATATGCTTGTTTTTCATTTCTCAGCTCTCAGTGCTGTGAGGGTGTCTATACAGCAGAAAGGTTCCGGTCCAAGAATGTCGTTTCCGAGTCGTTCGTTGTTAGATAGTCAGCTACAAGCATGTGAGAGTGCGCTTCGCCTCACTAACGCAGGGCTCTTCAAAATCAGCTACATGGGACAATGTTCTATTCTTAAGGGATCATTTTCCAGTATCCCTAACAAAGCGGATGTCTTGGTACATATGCTCTTTTCTTCGACATACCCTACGAAATAATGAACAGTGATAGGGAGGATTGGCAAAGGAAGAAAGTTTGGACCGAAATCGAAATTTCAATTTATACGGATGGTTATAAAGTTAGTCGCGATATCTTGCGTGTGAGATTAAATTAGACTCATCTTTCGATTGCGTGAATCTCTGCTTGGAGAAAGCTGGGGTTTCCAGAGACAGCAAATATCGAAAAAAATTTTCCTGGAGCATATTGTGGTACATGCACATCTTTGTGCAGGTCAGTGAGATCGTGGTTGTACTTACTTATGTACATATTCCTCCTCATTCGTCCTCCTCGCGGTCTAGACGAAATGTTCGACCACGATTTTTCGCTCGATAGATTCCAGTGTCTTTTCTTCTTTTTTGTTCATCCTCCATCACTCAGTGTCGCTCATCAGAACTGGCAAAATTAGTGTTTAGTCGTTCTGATGAACGACACCGACACATACCTGCCCTACACATTATCTTCTTTAGTACTGGCTTAAAGAAATCATATGGTAGAGCAGCTCCTTGCCGAAATCCGGCACAAGTTTAGAATAGTTTTGAGGAACTACTTCGTACATTGCATAGTGTTTTTAAAATTCATAGCTGGATCAGTTAGTTATAGCCACAGCATTGTAGCATGGCTTTAAAATCATTATTTCAAACAACTTGATCCTTCCTAGAATTTCTCTGATGTGAAAATTTTGTCTACAATCGATCTGGTGGGCAGCAAGCCACACTATTATTTGGGATTATTGTGTTTAAGGAAGTCTTAAGACATTTACATTATAGGTATATACTTAGCCTTGGAACATGGAGCTAGTCATAAGATCCTCTTTTCATTGATTCATGCTCGGAAAATTGTCAGAGCCGAAATACGTTTGAAACTCTGTACGCAGACGCATTTAGTATATCGGATGCTAGCTTCGTATCGATTAGTCGTGGTTATCTTGGTTGGCGTTAAGGCCATCTATGGGTAGCCAGACCTGTGTGGATTCGTAGTCTTTGAAACAAAATATTACGATTTGCTGCAAAATCGATTAGTCTAGTAGGTATCCGTTACCTGTTGTCGTGTCCTGAAAGTTTTATTTTTCATTTACCTCGGTTTAGATGATTTCTTTACCGAGTTTGGCATTGAAATCCCCGAGTACCACTTTAACATAATTACTCTGGGCAGGTTCTCAGGCACTGTCCAGAAAGTCATAAAATTCGTCCTTGATATGGTCTTCCGATTCGTTGATGTTGTAGAACCTAACTTCATTGTGGATCACATCTAGGCGATCGCTTACCGGTTGAAAGTCAATGAATCTTGTCCTATTTCCTACAATGAATCCGCATTCTCACATGTTCAACCTTCTATTGACATGGGCGTGTAGGTAGGTAAATGGTGTAGGGTTATGCGTTCATCATAAGACACTATGCAACATAGTGGGCCTATCGCGATCCCTAGTGAATTTTAACGGTGACAAACCTAAACTAATTCTCATTAGTATTATTGGCCATTCGCGCGTTGTAGCCGAGCCAGTTTAGTCGAAGTGTTTTGGGACTATATCCACTTCTTGGCCACCTGGTAGAGAGCATACACCAACTCATTTCTAAAATTTGGTCTCATCACCGTTTGTCCGATCCACAAGACAGGAGACCCCCTTAATTGCGCCAGTTACAGAGGTATCAGTCTCCTCAACATCGCGTACAATAACCTAATTTGCCGCTATCAGTGTGGTTTCAGACCAGGAAAGTCCACAATCGATCAAATCTTTTCATCGATTTTAAGGCCGCATATGACAGTATCTATAGAGACGAACTATACAGAGCCATGTCTAGTTTTGGCATCTCTGCCAAACTCGTTCGCCTATGCAGGATGACGATGGAGAACTCTCGCATTGACGGCCTTTGGAGGAGAAGATTTAACGACGTACTATACGAGCTGTACAGCGATATCAACCTAGTAAAAAAAAATGCACATCAGTTGTTTGAGATGGCTAGGAAATAGAGAGCGAATGGACAGCAGTGCTCTAGCCCGTAGAGTCTTCGAATCAAACCCGGAGGGATAACGCAGTAGAGGAAGAGCTCGCGTTAGGTGGCGCGCACAAGTAGAAGGGGCCCTTAACCGACGTGGAGTGCGTAACTGGAGGCAGTGAGCTAAAGACCGGGCTAACTGAAGAGGCTTGTTGGTTGAGGTCCAGGTTTACCCCGAACTGTAGTGCCATCTAAGTAAGTAGTTGATCGCCTTTCTTGAAGATGGTGCATATAGAGCTGATAGTCCAGTCATCAGGCATGGCCTCATCCACCCATATTTGGTTGATGATTTCTCTTCTTGCCCTACCACTCTCTCTACCTGATGTCCATTAAGTAGCTGCTGGAAATGCTGCTTAAATACAGTTATAAATCCCTGTGCTTAGGTGACTAGGTTTCCTTCCCTGTTTCGAAGAGCCTGCGTTCCAGGCTTGAAGCCAGCTGCCAGTTACTTGGCTTTTCTACAAACATCCGGATGTTATTCATATCGCGGGACTCTTCGATATCCTCGAGCTGGGAGATTGCTTTTAATGCTGGATCTACGTCTTCTCCGTTTTTCTGACTCGATACTCTTGTCTCGCTGCCCTTGTTTTGCACTGCCATACTTGCATGTGTGCATTTCCTGTTAACATTTTCCGGCGAACGCATTCATTTTTATACAAGTGCTCTTTTTGGGTGGTGGCATTGATTCATGGCCTTTGATGATGTCGTCGCGATACTGGTTCCACAGTTTGTTGGCGTTTGTGTATGGTGAATGAACAACAGAGAATCTCTCGCTTAGGCGCTCTCTGCAGGCTCTGATGTTGAATTTCTTTTTCTGGGCAGTTGGCACTTCCTCTCGTTGGACAAACGAGCTCTAAATGTGGCTGCAACAAGAAAATTATCAGAGTCGACGTTTGCCCCTCTGAAAGTTTGTAGATTCAGAATATTGCATGCGCGCCTCGGATCTATTAGCACGTGGACAATATGGTTGGCGGTTCGACCATGTGGAGAGCGCCAGGTTGCTGTGTGGATTTGTAATCTTGGAAACCTAGTGCTATTTATCACATTATTACGACTGCTACTCTGAAGTCTTTTATCACAGCTGTAATATTCAGATTTTGTGATGTAGGAATCCCAGCGCTCTTTAGCGCAGTTTAGCTTCCAATGTATAAGGCGATGCAACTAGAACCTTTCCTAGGAACATACTGCTTGTGTCCGAAAATCTGATTTGGGACAAGCACGAATTTCAGGTTCATATTCATAATTTATTGCAGCTGCATGTCTCATAACCAATTATTTTACTTGGTAAAGAAGTACCCCGACCATACATTTGTCAACCTGGAGGGACCGGATAATCCAGAATCCTGAAGGAGTTTTGGAAGTTCCTACCGACCCTATCTCCCAGTTTATCCGAATGTCTTAGAATGTCTGCACCTTGCTCATGATGTTCAAGTCGACAGGAATTGTAGAAGACACTGTTGACTTCATCTATAGCTGCTCCTCACACATTCCTAATTATTCACCTAACCGCGTCTACTAAAGGGTTCGAGTACTTCCTAAATTCTGTTAATTTTTTACGAGTGTACATACATATGTGCTAAAGTTAAACCATCAACCCTTTGTACTAAAATAAATACATATTTATTAAGTTCCATTCAAATATCTTACAGCGTGGTGAGCACGCTGCATGGCGTGGATAAGCGTAGTTATTAACACCAGATCTTACAATTTACTTAAGTACAGGATACATTTTATGAGAACTTAATTTATTCAAAAATAACTTACAAAGGCGATTGAGTATTTTTATCACAAATCATATCGTTCAAGCGCAGCTCTTACGTTCTAATCGAGGAGTATATACAAACTTTTTTTTAACTAACTGAGGGAATGAATTTACCTAGAAATTCACTACAATGGCCCGTATATCGGTTCAGAATAAAATACCGCTGGCACTCCTACCCCGAATGGTTCAGGCGGTGGTCTAGGTGTGGGCATTCTCTTCGAGTGCTTCTTATATCTGCAAGATGAATTCATTAACAAATGGGTACATTTGGAATAGCGTGATACCTACTTTTTCGCTAAACAGCACGCTGTGCAGGTGGCGATCACAGTAGCGATTCCAATCAATGCAGCTATTATCACCAGCCAGGTTCCAGGCGATGACATGAGGCTGGCCGCAGCTACCACTCTTCGAATTGAGCACGACTCCACTTGGCTAACTCCAAACTCTACGTATGTGTCGAAAAGCTCCTGTTTCAGCTTGTCCGAGTCCATGAGCTTTTGCATTTCCACTAACGGTATGGCCGCACCGTTTCTAAATATTTGGAAACACGAACTCGTAGACGTGAAGTCCAGACTAAGGTCAGATCTCGTCAGGACTTGAGTATCAAGAATGTGTATTTCCAAGTTCATCGGCTTTAGTTTCTTTTGAAGCTGTTCTTGGAATGGTTGAATGATACCTTGAATCTCGCTAGGTGGACGAGCAAATACGAATTTTAATAGAGATTTGTCGCGTATGACAAACACTTTAAGATTGTTAAAGGCATGGCGCTTTACTTTAGCTGAATTGTTGGCTCGAATCCTCAACTGAAAGTATCCATCTACATAGTTTGTGAATGAACCTCCGGTGCGGATCTCACCGGTTTTGTTGTTAAGGGAGAATAAACTAGCCACTGAACCTTGGGACATATTTTTCGTTCGCTTGTAAAATTGTGGTACGAATGTAACGTTCTCGATGGTTAAAATGATTGGAGGCGCTTCGGCATCTTTATCGGTGGCATGAATTGTAGCTATAATGGTGTCAATAGGAACATTTATACGAATACCCACTGAGGGATCCTTTCTTTCGAATTGTGGCATATTGTCATCTACATCTTGGACTTTGATAAAGATTTGCCTTTGGGAAAGATCGTATAGGTCATAAGGGCCACTTAGCGCAGCGTAAGATGGTTTATGATTTCGTTTGAAACATTTGACAGTGATGGTATATGACTCGACCAACTCGCGATCAATGGGACCCGTGGTACGTAACAAGGCCATACTGTCATTCGTTCGTTCTATTACAAAGACGTTGTCTTCGTTGCCTTCAGTAATAACGTAATCTATTTCTCCATTTTCTCCGATATCCTCATCTATGGCAGTGAAATTTCCCACAATCGTGCCAGTTGGCTCTCCTTCAAGCACTGACATTTCGAGTGGTCGTTCGATCTATGGAATATATATCAAAAGGCAGTGTTAATGTCATACGGGAAGAATGGACAAATAAATCAAAAAATAAATAACTTCTGCAACTCTTATACATTTTCAAGTTAAAACAAGCACAAAGAATAGGGGAATAGAACAAGACCTGATCAGAACTGAAATTGCTATGTAGCTTGAAGTGGAAGCCAGATTTGCTAGCCAATTAAAAAATCTGCAATTTTTTTTTTAATTCACAAAAGCAGACAACTAAGGCTAAGTTGGTGTTGCAGATTTGGCTTACGGACGTTATCTAGACTTTCAAGACTAACCAACGGTTCAAAAAGAGGCCCGCTGCTAGTGCTATAGAAACGAAACTAGGGCAAAAGAAAAGACAGAATCTAATTTGGGGACGTCTGAAAGAGAATGACTAAAACACGTGAACACAACTTCTACTACTGCTGCAAAGCCCAGGACAAAATGAAAGTGAAATTGTCCTGAAAAGTGGCTAGTGGAAACTAACAATCCAAATTTGAGGCATATAAGCAAGATAGAACTTTTAGAGCAACTGCACCTGAAGTGAACCTTAGAAGACATATGAAAGAGAAAACCGTTCGCGAGAGATCTTACTTAAAGGACACACAAACGAACTATCCGTAGTCCGTAAAGTGCGAGAAGCTATCAGAAGTAAAGTGAAAGACCTAGGGGATGAACTCAAAAATCTTCGTCACCAAGTCAAATAGAAAAGTTTAGAAAATGGACAAGGGCGAGCACCTAAATGGAATGCTGCGAGGCATAACGAAGAGTGTCTTCAATCAGAAATATTCTGCTTCCAATAAAATCTCAGTTACGTATACACACTTAGGCATACATAAACTGCTGGTTATAAACGGATCAATCGTAACGAAATTGTGAACGGTCTTGGGAAAAAGAGTTTGTATTCTGAATTCATCCGTTAAGGCTTTAACCATTTAAGGTTTGATTAGTGTTCTTTCAATCTCCCTTTGTATTATTTTGAATTGGGCACTAAGTAGTACCCCGAAATGGGACTCAGGAACAACGAGTGGGCGGCATATGTTTCTTCTCGGCAGATAGTTAGTCCGGTCATGTCATTCGAAAGCGTCATGACCTGTTATAGAGGCTATGTAAATATTGTTACTAAGATAAGATCTTGAAAGAAACTTCGACAGTGCCAGACAAGTATAGCTCCTAGTAGGTATAACTTGGTGATCATTGGCGCTACTTAAATACAGGTTCCTCTATGCCCGCACACATAATTCAGCTTGAAATATTGTTGGTGAGTTCCCATCGGCAACTAGAACCATGCATAAATGGCAATCCTGCTATCATCATCTGAATAGCCTTGTACTCTGTAACTAAATTTAGTTAGTAGTTTTGGGAGTTCGTCTATGACTGAAGCCGAAAGTAGAGCGAAGAGCACACCCACTTATGTGCATCTTTTGTACTTTTATTGGTTTAAATGATCCTTTGAACTCTAGTTATATTCCTCTACTTTACAAAATGACAGAAATGATAGCTCTGAAAGCGGCGACTAAAATCAGAATGTACCTTTCTGTGGACATTTATGACACCGTCTGAGTGAGGGAGTTTTTCCTGAGGAATTTAATAAACAGAGGCTCCTCTACTACCCAAGGGTGTAAACCCGCAGGAGATCTATCATCTCTGTATGTTGGACATGTCGGAAAAAGTTCTGGAGCGCATCATCGGCAGCAGGTTGATTGCAGCCATTAAGGAAGTGGTTGACACAACAAAACGGAAAATAGAAGGAAGATGATGGAGAAGAGGCACAAAGCAGTACACTGCTACGTCATAAAACGGAATGGTAAGAACGCGAGCTGGAAACATATCCTTGAAGGGCATTGAAATATGACAGTAACAACTTGCATCAGTGAAATATTGAAAAACTATTTCCGGCAAAAGGTGTTGCTCTATGAAACAGATGGTGGTGTGAAGGAGTACGCATTCACTGGAGGAGTCCCACAGGGGTCGGTCGTGGGACTACTATGGAACCACATATACGATGGCATCTTTTCTTTTCAAATACCAACCGAGGCTAAAACCGTGTGATTTGCAATTAACATGAGCTATAGTTATAACCGCAAAACTTTTGGAAGAAGCTGTTCAAATTAGCAACAAAACCATCTCAATTGTTTGATGGTGCTTAAGAACAGTCGGCCTCACGCAAGCTGAACATATAACGGAAGCCGTACTAATTATTAATTATTTTAATTCGTTATTATTGATTCAAGGCTTACATTTAAAGAGTGTCTGGAGTTCGTAAGTAACAAATCGTATGGGTGTTTCTATTGCGCGGATTATGTCGGGTACAAGAGGGCCAAGATACAACCAAAGATTCACTCATAGAGGCCTCTGTAAAAGTTTTTTCCCGAACGGAAGAATCGAGAATATGGTTCTTCAAAGGTTCCAGGGAACCTACAGGTTTCACACCGAAGCTGCTCAGAACGTCTGTTCCACCTGAGAAATTTATCTTCATCATTTAAGCACAGCGACAGCAGTCCTCGTAAACATACACCAATACCAGGTACCAGGCTACGTTGGATTAGATGATAGGGTTGGATCGGGTGGCTGTTCCCGCTCACCAGGAACACACTTAGACCAAAAGAAAGTCTATTTTGATACCACTATGGAAAAACCGGATTACCAGCACCAAAAACCTAAATGGAGACTTCCTAAATGGGATAAGAGGCAAGACAATCAATTTCGGTGTGAACCTATGCCCGGAGACGAAGCTTTATATTTTATTTAAGTCGAGTCTAACTATATCGTTAAGATTTTCGAAGAAGTACTATCTTTCGTCAACCATCTTTTGTTCTAATAACGGCAATAAGTATATTGGTTTTCATACAATCCAGCTCTGGCCACATTTGTTCAGAAGAGAGGCATGTGCTGAAGTTGTTCCAACTACTGCTTGTCATTCTAATGGCTGCGGTATCTAATTGGACATTTATCGATTTAATGGGTGCTGATGGTTCCACCGTCAGGAAGGTTCCGGGCTGCACCCTCCTTAGCTAGTTCGTCCGCTTTGGAACTACCTGGAATATCCCTGTAGCCTGAAACCTAGCACCTAGGGATACAACGCACCCGACTGCGATCTCGTTAAGAGATCCACAGCATTGCTTTACCAACTTGGATCGAATTATTGGCGATTTCAAGGGTTTTATCGGTGCTTGATTATACATGTACATATATAGAAAACAATAGCTCTGCACTCTATCGAGTTCATCGAATCGAAAGCCAGGTCGCGGCTTCACGGACGGCTGAAATTTCTGTTTGAAATACACTACAATGGTCCGGCAGTCGTGTGGTGATACAAATATCCAGTGCACTGGAGTAAACTCCCGTATCTATCCCAGACGTTCTTTTGGATCCGTCTGTGTAAATCTCTGTAGCAAATTCATCTAAAATTTCTCCCGATTCCAAAGGTAGCAATCCTGGTTTTAAACTTGACGGTAAAGTCCAAATAGTCGACAATATAGTACGAATTACTAGGAATAGTGTTATGACCGTTGGGATGCTTGAGTAGTCCACATTTCGAAGAGCCAGTTGCAAGAATTAGACGGAAGGTCGAACACCAAAACATTTGTGACAGTGTGCAGGATTAAAAAAAATCAATAGAAATGATAGTCATCAAAATATAACTACAAAGAGAGGACTATGTAAAACGACTAAGGTAATTTTAGTAATGTTAACTGGAAAATATCTAAAAGGTGTAGCAGATCAAGTATAAATAAGAGAAACGGTAGAGACTCCTAAGTAAAAATCAACTCGAAAGTTCATTGGTTACTTGACTAATCAATAATAGAGTCGTTATTTTAAGTACTGTTCATACTTACAAATTCTCGGTCGAATCGAGGTTCATGATCATCCACATCAAGAACGTTGATTTTCAGAATCCGTGTTACTGACTGGCGCGGCTGACCATTGTCAAAAACTTCTAATATTACGTTATACGTATCCTTTGTTTCGCGGTCCAAGGGAATGGCAGTGCTTATCAAACCGGTATTTTCATCGATCTCAAAGGCTCCTGCATCAGCTGTATCCTTTTGTATTTTATAAAACAGCGTTCCAGACGGAGTACTGGGGCTATCGGGATCACTTGCTTTCACTTTGAATACGGGCGACTTCACTGTGGCGTTCTATTTTGAGGAGAATCATAGTTGAAACATAAATGTCTGAGGTATTCAAATATGAATACTTACCTCCAATACATTGGCAGATTCCCCGATTTTCGGTGAGACAAAGTATGGAATACCATCGTTTGCGCTAACATCTCCGATGTACAAAATTACATTTACATCTGAGTATAGTGACTCTTGTTTTTGAACTTGTCCGCCGTTATCCTGCGCCCTAACAACCAGTTCATAGGGCTCCGATCGACCCTTTCCAGTTAGTTCCCTCTTCGTTTTGATTTCGCCGTTAAGAGGATTTATTCTAAACAAACCCTTGACCTCGCCTTCATCGGCAAATTCATAGCGAATTTCACCACCTGGACCTTCATCGGGATCATTGGCCAGCACCTTGACGACAAATGAGTCTTCAGGTACATTCTCCGGTATAACAGCAGTGTAGTTCTTTTGCGTAAACTCTGGTGCATTGTCATTTACATCGAGAATATCAATGTTAAGTTCTACAATACTCTGCTTAGAATCGGATGGCATACCAGGAGAGTCTTCAGCCTTCACCGTAAGACGTATGTGAGAGTTGCGCTCGCGATCAATGGTCTGGTTCGGGGCAATTATAATCTCTCCTGTAACATTGTTTATTTCGAAGAAGGCTGCATTTTCACCCTGAAGAGTGTATAAGACCTTGTGATAGCCGAGGTGTACATCGCGTGGGGTAAGGGCGGAATCTTGATCGGTGGCATGAACTGTGATCACTTTCTCAGGGTATTTCTTGTTTTCGATCAAAGTAGCTTGGTATGTTGTTTGGTCAAATGTTGGCGCGTTATCATTTACGTTCTCGACGGTAATATTGACTTTCGTAATGGTGCTCCGCTTACCGTCATCCGAGTTTGCTTTGACTTGAAATTCGAATACATTGTCCTGCAATGCTTCGTAGTCTAGCCGTTTCTTCAGGATTATCTCACCAGTACGTTCATGAAGATCGAAATAATCGAGATTCTCACTGTCAACCAATTGAAAGCTTGTGATTGGTTCGTGTGTTACCGGATCTTCAGCGATCAGAGTGAATAAAGTACTTCCAATGGGCATCTCCTCTTTTACTTTAGCGCTTACCACCGGTTTTGAGCTAGTCCAGCCTTTATTTTTAAAAATTGGATTTGTATCCTTAAAAGATTGAACGTATATCGTTACTTCGGTTGTATCTACTTGATTCTCAGGATCTACTTCTGCGTTAAGATCATGAACCTCAACAGTAAAGATTATCACAGCGGCAACGTCATGCCTTAGAACTCCGTTCACAGAGATTTCACCGGTATCGGCGTTAATTCGAAAAGCTTCGTTGGCATTGTAGTTATGCCTTGAGTTGGTTATAGCAACACCAGCTTTGGTTGTGGCTTTTACGTTGCCCTTGATTTGGTATTGTAATTTGGAATTTAAATCCTTATCTAAGGCAGTCACTTTGAGCACCCGTTCGCCAATATCCGTCCTTTCTGATACATAGCCTATGTAGCTAGAATGTTCAAACTTTGGAGGTTCATCGTTGATATCTTTTATGTTGACGTAAACAGTCGTGGTAGCGGTTTCTGGAATTGGTACACCTGCATCAACTGCGTTGACTACTATTTCAAAACTGTCCATGTTGGAGTCTCGGTCTATTCTGGCCTGTGGTGACACCTGTATGAGGCCACTTCTGTAAAAAGAAAGTATATCAGTCAGTAAGGTTGCATATTAGCATAAATGGGTAACTTACTTTTCATCAATCACAAAGTTATCATTCGCACCGACAATCCTATAATGAAGCAACGAGTCCAAGCCATCTGGGTCATGAGCAGATACAGTAGAAACGTTATAGCCAGCTGGAGCATTTTCTGGAATTGATACTCGGTAGCTTGGTGGTCCTAAGACTGGGACATGTTCTGTATTTTGAAAGTGACCCTTGAATATCGGTCTCTGGTTTCCAGATATTCCAACGCGAACTAGTACTCGAGTAGTATTTTGCAGCGGTGGTATTCCTGAAAGCAAATAAATTTTAGTTAACATACATATACTGCAGCAACAATGAGGTAAATCTTTATGTTGAAGAGAAGTGCAAGAAAACCTTTCTTAACCCTTTAACAGAAAATTCTGAATAAAAAACTTTGTTCAATTCAGAGCAATGTTAGTGCTTTGATAAAGCGGCCAAAGACACTCTAATACGGAGGAGATTGCTCAACAGTAATCAACGCAGAATTCGAAAAAAATGTCATGAGAAAAATGGGTTACAAGAGGAACTCCACAGGGAAGAGTTATTTCTCTTTTGCTGTGAATTCTAGTTGTGTATAAAATTCTAATGACTTTCAAATCAAAAAGTATTAAAACAGTGACATACGCACACGACGTAGTAATCATGACCGGTGGGAAACATCTTCCTACAGTCAGCCATATTATGGAATCTGCATTGAAAGAACTATCCTCATGGGTGGAATTGAACGGTCTAGGAATAAACTCAACTAAAATCGAACTAGTTCTGTTCGCAAAAAGGAAGAAAGGAGAAAAATTCTACCTTTCAAAGTTGAACGGAATTTCTCTGAATCTCACTAAAGAAGCCAAGTATCTATGTAGTTACAATCCTTGATGCGAAACTTGTGTGGAAGAGGAACACATAAGCAACAATGAAAAAAGTCTTGTGTGGTTTCTACGCATGCAAGAAAACCTTTAATAAACAATGGGGCTTGCAACCGCCCATAATCTATTGGATGTATACTGCGAGCATAAGATTCATACTTACCTATGGTACAACTGTGTGGTGGAGGGCAACAGACAAAGCTAAAGATATCTTGCTAATCTTATGAATGTACAACGTTTAGCATGTGTAAGCTTAAGGGGAGCACAGAGATCAACGCCTCATTCAGGAAGGCTGGAAATGATTCTTAATCTTCCTCTCCTTGACGAGGTTATGCGAAGCACGGCTGCCAAAAGCTGGATTAGTCTTAGACTTTCAAACACACGGATCTATACTCCAAAGATATATGTAGATCAATTGATCTCGACAGAACAACTGATATAGTCAGTTACTTAACTTTCATAAGAAATACTTCATTATTTATTTATTTATTTATTTATCCCGACAGTCAGGAATGGAACGCATCAACCAGTACACATGACTTCCAGTACTTCACTGACGGGTCAAAAGTGGACTGTTCCAACCTTGAAACTCGCCACATACGCTACATGGGAAACAGATTTTTCGGAGAACTGGAGGGTGTGGTACAAGTCTTACTCAGCAACATGATAGATTTCATCAAGAGCACAGGTTGGTTTGACTCAAGACCAACCGAAATGCAACCAAACTAGATATCACAATGGACCAATAGGTCTCCGTGCAAGCACCCTCCATGGTTCTTGTTCCGTTCCCTGTTAAAAAAAGCATAAGGAGTATCTGATTTTGCAGGTCGTGGCTGTTTTGTTTCAACAAAACGCGGTAGAGGAAACTGCAAATACGAGAAATTTCAAATACGAGTCGAATAACTAAAGCTCAAGTGAAACTCGCTATGGCGGAATTCCCATGAGGGCAAGGGATAGGAAACGAGAGTCGTTTTTAGTCAGCAGAAATTCGACATAACTGCTGTGACTGCTTCTTCAGTATCGGTTAGAAGATTTTCAAGATCCTAGCTAATACAACGATCACTAGGTGATTATATGAAAGATCGTTGCAGAAACAACAGAAGTAAGAAGGCTATCAGTCAGGCCAATACAGCAAATAAAATGCAAATCATATCCTCAGTTATTATCTTATATCTTCTCTAGAGATGCAGTACTGACAGGGACCGCGAATATTAAGGCAAAAAGGCTTCATGATAAACCGTATAAATATTTACGCCCAGGAACTGCAAACGAGACATAGGTACATGTGTGTGCAAATTAGAAAAGACAGATAGTTAGGATAGCTTCAAACTTGAACAGCAATCATATAGATGTCAAGGATAGCTTCACATGGTTCCTAGACTTCCGAATAGTTTGCAAGAGAATACTACTAATCTGCAGTGAAAATCTAAGATAAATGATGACATGGAGGTCGGAATTTTATTTATTCCTCTGACGATTCTGTTAGATTTAAGGATCATTACAAAGTGTTCCATGTCCAGGGCAGTCATACTAAGAGGAAACATATTTCTTATTCTGATCTTTTTTTGAAGTCCACCCAACTGAGCTCGTCTGGAGATCACACAAGTTTCATTTTAATAGATATATGCTAGAAAGTTTTTTTTTTTAGGCGACAAGCAATACGTTTCTACTGTCTGACTAATATAACAGTGTAAACGACTAGTCTTATGGTGGAAGGTTTTAAAAAAAATATACACAGCAGTCTCAATAAAATTCAAAAATCCATATCCTTGTCCAAAATGTTTCTTTGGCGAGCAGATATTCTTTCGTGCAATTATCTATCTTAAAGTGTCATCGTACAATTTGTACCAGAAAACCCTGAATAAGCTCTACCAAACCTGACATTACTTCTACGAAATATGCATTTCATATCACCTGGTATAGCAGGTATATTTTTCAGAGGGAAATAATGGTGATAAGGAAATATCAGGATCTTCGTTGAGTGAAGCACACCTACAAAAATTCAAACTAAGCAAGCTGCAGTTCTTTGTAAACAAATGTATCTGCAGAATCTACATATGTAAACAAACAAGTTTGTTCTTAACGAAACATAATGAATACTCACCAAAATCTGTAGCGGATATAATTAATTCATATTCCCCTCGTTCAGTATCCATTGACTTTGCCACTTTCTGAAGAGTAATCTCTCCGGTTTGGTCGTTGATTTTGAAAACATTTCCGGAAATACTATTTTCTGAAACCACCGCATACTTGATTTTCCCACCACCTTGTGCTGGTCCATCGATGTCTACGGCTCTTACGAAAAATTGAGGCTCAAAATCGGTTGCACCTTCTCGCACAGTCCGGGTATATTCCATACTTTCAAAAACTGGGGAGTTGTCGTTTAGATCAATCACATCGACGAAAACATTTGCATTCGTTTCACGTCCACCTCCGTCTTTTGCTACTATAGTCAAACTATAACTGCTCTGCTTTTCGTAGTCTAAGCTCTTTTGAATATACAACCCTCCGGTGACTGGATCTGTGTAGAAATTATCCGAACCGAATCCTTTTAGTAAATACGTAATCGCACCAAAGAGATTTGAGTCCTTGTCGGTTGCAGTAATGTCCCCGACTTTGGTGCCAGGCGGGCGATTTTCTTCCGTCTTGAATCGATATGCGTTCTGGTCAAAAACTGGCGAGTTGTCGTTGGCATCGAGCAAATTCACAATGACCTTGGTACTGGATTTTTCCACGCCCTTCACGGATGCAACTAAATCGAATTCGAAAACTCGTAAGCTCGGGTCCGAAACATCGTAGTCAAGTTTACTGGAGTCCAAAATTTTTACAACCACTGGTGTACGTCCTTGGCTGTCGGTAGGACTCACGCTAAAAACGTTATCTGCATTCTTGATTGGTCGAAGAGATAGTTGGTAGCGACTATTGTCACCCATGTCCCTATCATTGACAAACACTGAGAGTCCAGGAAGTGGCATACCATTGCTTAGATTCTCCGGAATAGATATGTTAAACAAATCCCCGTTGAATTCTGGATCATGGTCATCTACATCGGTGACAACTATCGTCACATGAGTTTTCGTAAAGTCAGGTGACATTTCTCCATTGATAAGCTCAGTAGCCTTTACTGTAAAGACGTACACTCCGCCATTTTGTAGGATCTCAGGATTCTCTCTGTCTAACGGGACGTCAGTTGTGAGCAGAATAGCACTTCCATCCTTTGGAGAGCCAATTGTTTTTAGTTTGAAATGCCCAAAGGGCTCATCTTCAAGTGTTAATTGGAGAGGTCGAGGGATACCAATGTCTCCGTCTATAGCTGTGATCGCCAGAATGGACTGATCTGGTGGTGTGTTTTCTTGTACAGTCGCCGAGTACGGTGCGTTGGTGAAAACAGGCGGTTGATCTTGCACATCAACAACATTAATTGACACAGTTGCAAACGAACTCAACTGGTTGCCGACAGCTTTGTCACGCGCCATAATTGTCATTATGTACGATGGTCTGGTCTCGAAGTCCAGATCTTTGAGCAAGGTGAGGCGTGCTGTGTAATTCCCATCGGAAACTCTTACCGCATTCACACCAAATGTATCACAGATATCATTTTCGCTTTTGGTGTCCTGGAAGCATTTCATTTCAATTTCCGCGTTGACACCCTCATCACGATCCGTCACAATTATCTTCGGTTTCACGTGCAATACAGATCCGACTTTTGTGGACTCACTGACAGACGCGCTATACGGCCGGCCGATGAATATTGGGTTATTGTCGTTGTAATCGCGGACTGGAATTTCTCTTCGCAGTGAAATTGTGTTTGGCTCAGTCCCATAGATACCTTCGTCTGTGATACTTATAATCACCTCAATCAGATTCTGTGACTCTCGATCCAATTCTTGCCGCAGTCGCACCACTCCAGTATCTCGGTCCACGGAAAATACCGGTCCCGATATGCTGTACTTGAGTTTGCTTCCTTCTGGGTCTATTCCTAAAGATAAAAGAAGAAAAGAAAATTAGATTCGTAGATGTATCTAAAGTCTCATCAATCATAATCATGTTGGAGTTTTTGTATGGGAGATTTTTTTAAATACACTATAGGTGGCACTCGAATGAATATGAAAAGAAAGTGGGAGAAGTGGAAAACAATGGATTAATCATGTGAAAATGTTAATGCAAGCTGCGAGAGTATTCATCAGATTGTTTTGCATTGGATCTCAAAGTTATAGTACTTCCAGGTTACATGAATCGGTTTAATTATACAGGAAAGTGGATGCAGTCTTTTGAGAAAGTGCGCATCTGAGAAAAAGAACAAACAACTTTTTTTTAAATGTTTTGTTCTATTAACTATGAGTTTGTATTCGCATAATTTAGAGGCCTCACTACAAGAAACTAGTGAAATGACAAAATGCCCTTAAATTTGTTTGGTAGCCTTAATAATAAAAATCGGCGGAGGATAGGAGACGCAGGTCTAATGTCCACAACCTAAAACGGGTTGAGGAAAAAGGCAGGAGCAATTGGAATGACTCGAGAGTTTCCGGTAGTTGAGGAATTGAAGAGTCAACCCTGAAGGGGACCTTCTACAAGTAGGTAAGGAGGTGAGGAAATAATTCTCTTCTAAGAACTCACGATCTCAAAACGATTCTTCCGCCACTTCAAATCAGACAGCGGACACCGCTTTGGTAACCAAGCCTCTCAATAAAATTGTGAAAGATCAATTGACCATGGCGATCATCGAAAGTGGCTACGAAGAAGGCAAGATAAGCTGTGAATATTGGAGAGTTATGAAATGTAAGCTGAATCTCAACCTCCTCTCTTAGCAGGGCTAACGTCTGGGTTTTCATGGAGCTTAGCGAACCTTAGGATATTCTGCCAGTTACTGTTACCGTTCTATAACGTCGTGTCTTGCTCCTCTGAAAAGTGGGAATAATGAGATTAGATAGTGTTTGAGGACTATCCGAAAGATTTAAAATCTATCTATTTATGAGGAATTGATCCTACCTTTATTACCAGAAATGGGCAGGATATATCAGATATTACTTTAGTTACTAACACTTTCAATATATAAGTTGAAAATTGGAACGTATCGAAACCCGAATTCTTTCTCCGATCACTGTTACATTTTCTTAAGTATAAGAAAGCCTCCTCAGAAAGATAAACTGGGTTGGAATCGTTCGTTGACATTGAATCGTTGACGGCGAAAATGACTGGTGCCATGAACGAATGTATTTGTAAGTCGTGCGCTATTAGTAGATGTAAAAGGGTAATAATTCTCCATAGAGGACTTCTGGACTGAACATATAGAGGAACAGTAGTAGGAAGTTCTTCAATCGGGCTAAAATGACCAAAGACCCCTCAGCTGGGGTTAGAAAGAAAGGCGAAAAGAAATACCTGGCAGCTCTTCTGCTCAAATATCGAAAGCACCAATGAAGCCAGTATAATTAGGAAGATGCTGTTTAAGGTACCTACTGTACCCGACTATAGCAAGAACCCTATTGGAACTATGGCAATGTTTATTCAAGAAATTCTAAATTTGTTCCTAGATACACACATTCCAGTAAACACAGTAATGTGTGCCTTCAGTATTGACTAGCTCAACTGGGAGACCCCGCATATCTCAGAGAAGATACAAATACAAATTGGCTGGTCTGGATAGATTTCATATGGTACTATCGATCCCTGTTTTAAACAACAAATCTGATCCTGTCTAAACAACGCCTAAATACCAACGCTTTGAAGAAGTGAAAATGGTTTTTATATCGAAGACCGGGAAAGCCACATAAACACGCTAAAAAATTTCAGACCAATCAGCTTATCTTCCTTTCTAATAAAAGCATAGGAAAGGCTGGTGGACATCGACATCCGCAATAACATCAATTTAAGTAACTGTAAATCAGTTGAAACCGCACTATATTACCTAGTCGGCACTATCGGTGGCCAACAAAGAATCACGATAATAGCCTTCTTTGACCTAAAAGGGCCCTTCAACAACGTAAAACCAGCTGTCATTGTGAATGCTCTCAGAAATTCAGGATCAGTCTTAGGATAAGTTACTGGATCAACTAGATACTTGTCAACAGGGTGATGAAATCAGAAATTGCCCAATGCAAAGAAGGATTATTCAGCGCGGCACACCACAAGGAGCGATACTCCTGTACTCCCAACTTGTGCTTGGACTCAGACGTCCAAGGAAATTGCGAATCAGACGAACTAGATAAAAGTGGCACTAAATAAGAGCTCTCCAATGCTAAATGTCGGCTTCATCTACCCATTGAAATTGTGAGATACAATTCTTCTACATTAGCTCTGTATCAGGCAGATGTAAGATAGCATACTCTTATACGTGCAATTATGCTAGGCAGATGTGGCCATAGTTGGGGAGACGCAACACAACCAGCCTGTTATTCATCAACCGACTACGCATAGGTAGCCTGATCGGACTATTGATGGGTCATTGTGCGTTAGATAGGCATGCCTTGAGACTTAGAATTCTGGCCAACGACTTTTGTCGCAGCTGTATATGTATATGAAGAAGAGGAAGAATCACTATTTCATCTTCTCTTCAGCCGCCCTGCGTTATCCTTATCAAGAAAGCGTTATCCTTATCAAGATTATAGAAGAATACTTTTTCGACGAACTTGAAGATATCAAAAAATCGAAATGGATCCAAGAGTAATGTAAGCGACCGTCTCGTGTGGTAATACAGTGGAGCTTGTAATGGACGAAGGATAGCTACCTAACCTAAACCTAAGCCTATACAAAAATTAAAATTAAAAAATAAAATTAACGTTTGTCGGCGCTTTACATGTGTTTTGGTAGACTCTCCTATACTGATGTTTCAAATGGTAGTTGTATACAAGTAAGAGACTCTTTTACTCTTTACCACTCGATGTGTAAAAATTGAAGCGTCAATGTCCAATAATGATAGTAGTATCCTCACAGCGATTAGCAAACTAATAAAATCATAAAGTGATGAGAAGTTTCTTATTGCAGCAAATCGTTAAACACAGGTAATAATAAAATGTTGTGAGAAATTAATTAAAATAAACGCCAATTGCTCCTCAAAAAGGATTATAGAGATTTCGTTGTTGCCAATCAGTACCGAATCTATTACTCCACCTCGCAAGCTATTTCGGGTATTTTGAACAGCTTAACACAAACTGTAGGAATTGTTTGTCCAGTTCAATGGAATTTCAAGGTGACACGTTTTCAGATACTAATCATACGTGTGAATTGTTCCCGAAATGTTCTCACTCAATTCATGGGATCTACGAAATTTGAAAAGCAAATAAATAAACACATTAGCTTGTCATCATTAGAATAAAATACTCCGTTTGTATACATAACATACGTAACATGGTTCTCACATAGGTATTTACTCAACTGATTAAATTTTGGGCTGAACCTAATATTCGATCGAATGGAAATACTATAATTGAATTTGTTTCGCTGAGATAAAAACAAAAAGTTAATTAATTGTGTTATTTAAAAAGTTAATTAAACTGTTCTTTTAATTAATACATACATACGTAATATACACAAAAGGCACATTACATAGGGTGAATAACTTATTGTATGTAGATACTTTGATATCCTTTTAAAATGAACCAATAGTTTTCTGTTCCATCCAACAAAAGGTGTCGTTTTAAAATAATAAAAGAACGTAACATTTTTATGAAAAGTGATGATACTGAGTCTAAAGTACAAACTCTGAGGTTAGTAATGGATTACTATATTTGTCAAATGTCCGCCACAGCTCTGCCTACATCCTCGTCTGTACCTTTCATATTTTGATGACATTTTTCATCACGTTTTCGCATAGTTGCGGCTGTATTTCGCGAATAATAATCAGCTAACTAACATGTTAGGTGACAGCTGCATACGTTACAAATGGAATTTTCGTAATTCCAGTTTCCATTTTCACTATGGATTTTTTGTGGATTGTGATATTTTTAGAATTTGGGAAAAAACTAACTTATTTTAATAAAATCTATGGGTAGCTTAGTGAACTTTTACACTTAATTGCAATCAGTTTAGAACATTTGTAGATGCGGTTTGAAAAACGTTATCAAAAAGATGACTTAATCACTTGTTTATCAGTAGTGATCATAGATCTACATACATATATACTCTAGTTATTTGGTTTCGGGCTATATATCCATTATTTCTTAAATTCCACACTATGTACATACATATGTGGCTTATATAAGCATGTAATTAGAAAATATACTATTCACTTTGCATCAGTTTAGCTTGCATTGTTTCATTAGCCAAGGACTGGTGTCCAATTGCTTTACATGTCCTAGCTATCTCAAACGACTGATGCGCAGCTTTTTGACTTTGTCGATGTCGCTGCACAGCTCGTATATTTCGTCGTTGAAACTCCTCCTCCAAAACCCGTCAACGCAAACGGGACCGAATATTTTACGAAGAATTTTTCTCTCGAAACGACCGAGGATATCTTCATACGCTTTCGATAATAAAAATGTCCGGCTTCAGCGCCATAAAGGAGGACAAATTTTTAGCAGAGTCGTCTCAGTTGATGGCATTTTAATTTCCGGTATTATAGTTTTGTTAGTAAAAAGGATAAATTCTGTCTTCTGTTGATTAACTACAAGTCCACAGTTCTTGGTCCAGGTATTGGATAAAGCGATTTCTATTTGCTCACTAAAAGTGGACAGAAATTTTCCTGTCGCTAGCAGTACTAAGTCATCCGCACATGCTATTGCTTTAACTCCACTAAATTTTAGCTTAACTAAGATTTAAGATTTAACTGAGTCCTTGTGGTAAGACTCAGAGAAGGGTGTATAATACACCACCTTGAGGAGTGCCTCTAGATGCTGACACCGTGATTTGCCCACCACCAGTTCTGAACTCTGTCTGTCTGTTTTTTAACATGCAGGTTATCCAGTTGATAATGGTGTTGTATTAAGGTCTACTAAAACTCTTTTTATTGCATCGATTTGGACATGAAGGCCCCCTCGATATCTAGGAAAGCAGCTAGATTGTATTCTTTGTCATTCAGTGTTTTTTCCACGATACTGACAACACTGTGCAGTGATGTTTCTACACTTCTCTCTTTGGTATAAGCATGTTGAGCCTGAGATATAACTTCCGGCTTGAGTTTGCTTAGAATCTAAATGTCAATTAATGAATGCTTTCAAAACAAATGAGGTTGGGCTGATAGAAAATTTTTTTAAGGTAGTGTGACTGGGTTTACCAGCCTGGGGTATAAATACCACTTGAACTTGAACCATTCTGCCCCAAATTTATTTGTTAGCTGGGTGTTTATTTTTCTAATAATAATTTTTTATCAGAGTTCAAATCTGTGCCCTCCTCAATACATGTTAAACTAGAGGATATATTCGTAGTAACAAAGAAATGTACCAAGTTAGAAATTTTATTTCTGTCGTGTTTTCTACATTGTAATCGCCGGCGGCAATGAACCTATTTCCAAAAGTTTGAAAAAGATAAACAAACTCATCCAACAAACACTTGGAGAACAGTATTGCTATTGCTGTTACATAGTTGGCAGTTGGTATTAATCTTAACTGAAGTCACTTGTATTTCGCAGGTGGCTAAGTTTTTTTTTTGACAGATTGACGTGTTATGCTTTTCTAATAGCTACGGTATTTGAAATGTGCGGTTTTTTTAATTACTGCAAAAAAATGTACATTTATGCCAAGTTTGATGGATAAATACCCGACAGTGCGGCTGTACGGTGAGTAATGGGATGTGGGCTTAGTGGGTGCAAATTCCACTGAAATAATACTGAGTGCGAACAGGTAAAACCCTACTGGCTTCACGTCAATCTACAAAAAATGAAACAAGTTATCTGTACAATTTGCATGGAAATACAAGATACCACCCTTACCACCCAATTAGCAAGTGTTATGAAAACCTCTTTGTGCGTAGCAAAGGGCACTATTTTCTACAGAATCACTGTAATGGCTGGCCTTGTACAAATGGTCTAATATGAGTATAATGAGGCATATATACTGCGGTGTTAGATCGCAGAAGATATCATTGCACTAGACAGATCAGAACAGCAATTGGACGAACCACGAAAACCAAAACACGGACCTTCACGCCTCAACGACTTTATAACCAACCACTTTTTGTATCCTCTAGCGCAAAGTACCTAACAGTGGTAGTCAACTCAAAACTTATGAAAATTGATTTTCGAGTTTTTTTCTAGGTTTTACTCGTTCTAGCTATCGGGATGATCCCGCAACAGAACAAAGTGTGAAGAACATGTACTTTGGCTTTATCTTAAATATTCCAAATATCTGAGTCATACCGGCTCCCAGATCCATACAGTGTCTTCTGTTCAGGTGGATTTACTGCTAATATTCGAAGTTTGCCGGTTATTAAATCCATCCGAAACATTTTCATCCTTATTGAAAGTCAGGCTGCCATCACGCCTCTGACATCGAACATGACATCTTTTAATCTGGTGGAACAGTGCAAAGTAGGGCTCGCTTCATGAGAGTATCTCTTCAAGATAAGTCTTTTCTGGGTGCTTAAGCACACCAACATAGAGGACTGATGTGCTAACCAGGCGAGGTTCAACGCATGATAGTTCCCTCACGAAATGTGTTCACATTCCATTGGAAGTTGTCAAGGGAAGAATCCCCTCACACTTTTTATCAGAGGCTAACGTCAGATGCCACGGGTTGTAGAATTGAGTTTTATCAAGGAAGATATGCCACAAGTTCTGTTAGATTTCTGAAATTTATAAACTTTTTTGTTGAGCATTCAATACTCTATTAAGCTTAGTTTCTGCTTCATTACTTTAGTAGTTTTGTTAAAGATATCATTTTTATGTAGACTTCTCGTAGAAAAGAATAGTACCGATGTGGATTATTGGATTGCGTCTGCTTGCTTGTGTTGTTAAGTCAACCAAGTAATAGTTTTTCTTTTTTTTAAAATCTAGGCATGAACAAATTGTCCGAAATCGATTCGAAAATATAATTTGTAAAATAACCAATACAGTAAAATAAGCAATACAAAGTGGTTATATACATAAATGTCTTGAAACTTCCACGTAATTAGGTAGGTATGTTGGAAATGTTTACAAAATAAGCCTAAGTGCAAAGTATAGAATTTTACAATTAAAAGTTCATTAACTACACACCAATTAAACACGAAATTAAATTGCACTTATAAAATCGTAGATTCGTTAGTGTAAAGTAGTTATAATTCTCTTCGAAACATTTCAAAACGTTTACGATCATTCTCGTTGTGTAATCACATTTCTATTGTACCGGCAACAATGCGTGACTGTGATACTAATCGACAAATCCAATAAAACCACACTTCTGTGGTGGTAAACTCTTACGATGCTTCACCGAGCATAACATTACTCAAATTATTTTGCTTCTGAAATACAGAGCAGGTATGTAATATGTAATTAAGTTAAAAGGGCACACACAAGGTATACGAGTACATTTACGAATATGTAGTTATAAATGGCTTTCTTCGTTATTAGCTTTTCATTTAGGTATCTGAAGTTGGAGTAGTAATTAAATCATGAAGATCATTTGAATGCCTAATGGTCACGGAGAAACGTAACCACATTCGCTGTTTAACTTCGCCAATAGAACGTTATGTATCGTATTTATTTTTCATAACCCAAGTTGCCACATTTCCATTTCCAATCTATAGTTCTGTGTGCAAGCATAAACAAGTCATTTAAATAGTGGTGATCCATTCACAGCAACCAACAATTTTTTTAGAAAGTGCAAATACTGCCAACAGTTATTAGATACAGGTAATACAACGAGTTGGGTATGGTTTGCTTTTCCTGAGAATCTAGTAGATCTAAGATGACGACTTCAAGTTTCTAGTTCGCTAATAACTTCTCGCCAAAGAATTTCCAAGCCTAGATGTATCCGGTTTTGTTTTGGCTCAGATACAAATATCAATGACTGTTATGGGTTTCACTTGACCCATTTTCAGTAGCCCATGATTATTGTGTGAGACGGGAAGTTGGTTCGAAAAGAAAAACGAACGTCATGACACATTTCACAGACTTGGGCTGACTAACGTCAAACGGTTCCCATCCAAGATCATCGACTATCGGAGAAAATGATTAATACTACCGGTTTATACATATTATTTAATCCGTATACTCTTTCGGAGATAATAAGATGCCTTCATACACACATAGATGTAATATCTCATTCGACGACAAAGACGATCTTGTCTATGCATATGCATTTTTACCATAATAAATTACGTCGGCGGAAATATGACCAATGAACTTGACTTAGATTTCTGTCGATTTAGTTATTTCCATAATACGAGTAGTAAGACCCCTCTGGCAGTTATTAGAAAATATGGCAAAGCAAGGTCTGGTCTATAATCGGAATTTATGTGGTTTTACTTAAAAAGTCAGAAAAAATTATTAGGTCAAACAATTTGACCTAAATAATAAAAAAAATACACTTCTTCGATGATATACTTATTTTTTTGTTCAATGTTCCCAATAAGTGTGTCGAGGAAATGCTTTTATAGTTTATTTTAGAATTAAGCGAGATCATTATTGCTATGACGTAGGATCTCACTGTCAAGGTATTGAATCTTAACGAAGAGTTCAAGTACACACATACATGCATATGTGCAAACGGGTATACTGTGGGAAAACATTTGAAGTCACAATGTCAGAAGAAAGATTTGTATGCAATGCAACGCCATCACCCACTCAGTGGTAAAAGCAAGCTTGAGTGAAAATACCGTATGGGATTCAGGGAGTTTGGTACGATACCGGTTAAGCGGTAGATAGATGCGACATCGGAGTCATGCAGAAGAATTACTAGGAAGAGCATGTGTGTAAGTTTGTGTATTATGGTGTCAGATAAGTGACAGCTAAGAGCAGTGT
Source organism: Xylota sylvarum (assembly GCA_905220385.1). NCBI lineage: Eukaryota > Metazoa > Arthropoda > Insecta > Diptera > Syrphidae > Xylota > Xylota sylvarum. The sequence goes on from LR999959.1 coordinate 43,804,787, forward strand.
TGCCGTTTCTCATGTTATAACAGGAGACTATTGTTATTTTGATCTAAAAAAGTGAAATCCACTGTTTCATATCCTGGTTTTTTATTAAATTAAATGGTTATTATTAAATAAGGCTTTGTTTTCTAAATAAATGCGCACGACTGGGTTGTTGTAGTTGCACCTTTATGTTGAAAGTGTACATACAAATTATTCTGAATTGAAGTTCAAGTAAAAGAATATAATATGCGCTCACAGAGGGCGAGGACGACATCTCCAAAGAAGGTGTCTACGAGCTACTCGAAAAGACATATGACGTTAAAATTCCTAAATACATATAACGTTAAAATCGTGTTAAGTTATGCCAAGATAAGAAAAAAGGGCATTTTTGGTAGTACAATTGGTAAGGACAGCCTACACGACACCACGTCTGGCAACGGACTTATGCTTATTGAGTTTGCGGCAGGGTAAAATGTCACTATAGCAAGCACACGGTTTCCTCATCTCAATAAAAAGGACATGGCGACCTCCTAATCATGAAAAGGTCAACCAAATTGAACACATTGCGATCGACGCAAGACCTTCCAAATCATCTTTGATTGATTTTAAGGCAACATATGACAACATTTATAGAGACGAGCTATGTATATAGAGCCATGTCTAGTTTTGGCACCCCTTCCAAACTCGTCCGTTTGTGCAGAATGATGATGGAGAAAGGTCGATACTCCATCAGGGTCAGTAATTAGCTCAACGACACTTTTGACGTCAAAAAGGTATAAGAATTGTGCACAATCTTTCAAAAGTCTTTGAAACTACTAGCGTACGCTGACGATACTGGCATAATTGGTAGTACTCAGGGAACTGTCATCGGAGTGATCGCTAGTATTGAATCGGACGCTGCGAAAATGGGTTTAGCGGTAAACGAGGGCGAAGTCAAGTATATGCTGTCAACGAGAATGGACGCACAATATCAACGAATTGGACAGAACGTCACAATCGACAGCTATAACTTTGAAGTAGTAAGGGACTTCTACCTTGGCTCTGCTATCAATTCTGAAAGCAACACCTCTGCAAAAAATAAAACGAAGAATTACTCCTACCAATCGCTGTTTCTTTGGGCTGAGAAGGCAATTGAGTAGTAAGGGCCTATCCCGAACAATCACAGAGACTCTATATAAGACCTTGATCATTTCAGTCTTCCTGTATGAAGCTGAAGCATGGACTTTATCCAAAGCGGATGAAGATATCTTCAGTCCATTCGAGAGAAAAATTTTTCGTTAAATATTCGGTCCCATTTTGCGTTGACGGGCTTTGTAAGGGGAGGTTCAACGACGAATTATACGAGCTGTACAGCGACATCGACCTAGTCAAAAAACTGCACATCAGTCGTTTGAGATGGCTAGGACATATAGAGGCGAATGTACACCAGTGCTCCGGTCCGTAGAGTCCTAGAATCAAACCCGGAGGGACAACGTTGTAGAGGAAGACCTCTCGTTAGGTGGCGCGCAAAAGTAGAAGAGGACATCAACCGACTTGGAGTGCCCAAATGGAATCAGTTAGCTAAGGACCGGGCTAACTGGAGAGGGTTATTGCTTGAGGTCCAGATTCAATCCGAACTGTAGCGCTCCCTAAGTAAGTAAGCAAGTAATTCTAAAACTTCCTCCCACACTTTGAAATTCTCCGTACTCCGAAAAACAAAAGTTGCTATACTATATTAGCCATGTTACAAACAGATAGGTTGGACATCATTAGAAAATCAAATAAGGACTCACGGAGTTCGTTAATTTCAGAGCTGCTCCATAATGTATGCCTAGAATTCGCGTCGCAATCCAGAAGCAGGTTGTACTTATTCGTTGTAATCCCTGATGTTAACTGCCGAACCTCCCCAGGCGGTGTTGGTCTAGGTACCTATAGAGCCTGATGCTGCCGTTCGAAATGTAAAAGAACAGGAGATCTCTTTTTGAACTATTGTAAGTGACAGGAGATTTCAAATTGTCTTCAAATATAAATAACAACGAACTATTTAAATGGATCTGTTCCTTAATTTGGAATACTACAAATTCGTAACAGTTTTTCTAAATTCTAGTCCAAGGACTTTAAAAAGAAAAGCTATGAGAAACCAAAACAGTTCCTTTCCATGGAAAATATTTCGTATAAACTAGTTCCATAATGTCTAGGATGAGGAACAGTTCACAATTGTACCAAAAAAGAACATCAGTATGTTGTTATTAGAACGTTTGGAACTCCAAGCTTGTCAGCAAAAAGCCAGTGAAATGTCAGCAAAAAGCCTTTGGGAAAAATGACAACAAAGAAAACACACTGGTATAGAAGCAGAATTCTACTCAAAAGCACTGCAAATTCAGAAGTCTCTTCGGCTACATAACGCATGCTGCATCTTCCTTACAGAAATCTTTGAAATCAAGCTGTCCAGACATTTATGGATTTGAGTAAGTACAAACAAATGCGATTCATAAATGACACCATAAACCGCCCAAAGTCCCCTATTGTCCTTTAGCAGCAAATGCGGTCTATATTTTTTATTAAAAGTCTTCTGTAAATGGAAAACTGGGGCTAAAAAATATACAGGGTCTGGGAGACAAAAACGAAACGAAATCAATCTGATAAGACGATTAGTTCCAAATCAATCTAACAAGACAGAATGAAAAGGATAGTACAACATTTATGGAAATATATAAAAAGCACGAACTGAAGTAAGGGCTGATAACGGATTAGAGTATACACGTCCTATACCTTTTTTTTTTACCTAAAGAAAAAAGGGCAGAAAGTAAAGCCTTTTTTTAATGTTTATCACTGAACTCAACGATAAATCAGAAATTTCAGTCGGAAAAGAAAAATAACAGAAAAAATATCCTAAACATTCTTTCGTAACAGGAGACAGTAGATTCGTTAGATAAACAGAAGAAACGGCAACATTGAGTCAGGGTGACGTATCTCATATTCTATTTCCGAATCTACATTTAGGAAAACATCATGTTTGCTGTCGTAGAAATTAATACGAGTAACGAAGGAAGTTGATGGCTTTAAGCTTCACTAACAACATCGTTTGACATTTTGACCCCATGTGTAGAAACAATTTAGGTACTAAGACAGCGCACCTTTATAAATGTGTGTAGGTATACTTGCCCTTGTTTTCTTTAAATAACAACTCTTTCTTACATTTTTCACACGTATCAAATATGGTCTAAGTATGTAATAATAACGTTAACAGTACCTCATGGTATATAAATATGTTTATACATCCGGTCAAACGATTTGATGTGCGAAATTCCCATGCTGCGGCCCAGAGAAATCACAACTTGAATAGTTTGTGATATGACCGCAGTGTGTCTTAGGATTTTAATTATAGATGCGAGTATACGAGTATTATTTGTGGTTGTACTAAAATGTAAATATATAGCGGAAGGTGAATCATACATATTTTTACAGAGTTGGAGTAGTTTCCGTGAAGATGGATACTTGGACCTTGCACCACAGGGTTCACTGTAGCTCGTATATGTGTGTATATGTATATGCCAAGCAAGTTATATTTTGTTGATCTGATTGGCAGTACCATGCGTCTCAGATGTCTAGCAAGAAGTCCTCAGAGGGAATACTCGCAATGATGACGTTCAAAGTCATCTTTCACGTATTCGGAGCTCAAGTCAATAATGATCTTTGAAGTTTATGGCAGGGTTATCAAAAAAAGAATAAGGCCAAGGCTCGCATCCCCGAAGAGGGTTAATGGGATAACTATTGAAGATCCCAGGAAACGTAATAAGGACAGCGACTGTCGGATATCCACATGGAATGCCCCTTAACAGACCGCGTGCATTCGAAAATTGGGATTCAATAAGGTCTGGGCAAAAGGAGGATATCTTCGGATTAGATTTGTCATTTGCACACAGATTTAGGTTAGAAATTTAAGTTTCAGACATGTAAATGAGCGCAGATTAAGGTATCAATTTGCATCAACCAAATACAGCTTCTAAGAGTTCTTGGATGAATTATATGAGCACGTCCGTCCATATACAGTGATCCCCAGATCTTTATTTATTCTATTTGACTCCCACCCTTATTAAGAGCAAATTCCATCAGTTCACTGATTGTTGACAAGAATTTGTTTTCAATCAATATTACTAAATCGTTTGCATAAGCTACAATTTTGATACTTTTCTCTTCTCCTAAGTGAAGATTCTTAGGATTTTGTTGACGGTAAGAAATCAAGACAGTATGGAGAGGACCTCCTCCTTGTGACTACAATTAAGCATGTTTTCGACCCAGTTTAAAATCGACCTGTTTACTGTCAAATCTTCTAGGGTTTTCATTATTGAATCAGTTTGAATACGTATCTTCAATACCAAGGAACGCTGTCATAGTGTGTTCTTTTGTATCCAATCACACATTACTCTGATCTGTAGGTCAATGAGACTTTTTTTTTGCAAAAACGACAGGCGATTAATTGGCCTGTAATCTTTTGCGGTACAGTGTATGGAGTTTTCTGATTTAGGGATGAAAAACACCCTTACCTCTCTCCATTTACTAAGTATTTACCCAGTACACGGTATATCCGTGTTTAGGGAAGGAATAGACTTTGAAATATACTCATCTGAACACGAAATTGTTGGCTCTCTGAGGCTTCCAAACCACGGCAGTGTGTTCCAAGTAGAAATATTAGCATCCGCAGAAGAGGCACGAGAACTCTCCACGAAACTACACTCTAAAAAAATGATCGAAATATACAGCGACACTCAAGTCGCCATGAAGGTCATCTCATCCACAGTGGTCAAATCCGAACTGGTGAAACGATGCCGTGGGGAAATCACCGCACTCAAAGCAAACCATGACTTTACACTCCTTTGGGTCTCAGGACACAGCGGCATTCAGGGAAACGAACGAGCAAACGATTTAGCAAGAAAGGAGTCCGAACAGGACCTGACAATGGTCCTTACCGTCCCTATCTCTTGTTAAATTCAATATAGAGCAAGCCTTCGGGAGACTAGCTAATGAGAAATGAAGCGCATTCTCAGGTTGTCGTGTCTCCAGAAAACTCTGGACAAAACATGACAATGCCAAGCTAATTTTAGCGCTTAACAGACCCAACTTAGCGCTCTGCACGGGGATTATTACAGGCCTCAACCTTCTGGCGACCCACCGAAGAAAAATCCTACTGGACACTGCTGACCTCTGCAGAGGCTGTGGCTGTCTCGACACGGACGCGAAAGAGAGCACATCTCACTTTCTATGCGACTTCCCAAGCTTATGCAGAACTGGGAAAATGGCCCTCTTCGAATACTACTTCGAAGACCTGTCAGGAAAGCCACCATTAACCATCCTGAAATTTATAACAATATCGGGTTGGTTCAGGGAGGTCGCTTAGCTAAAGCTGCAGACCAACTTTTGTCTTCGTTTTAGGTTATCTACGACAGGTTGACAATAGATCCATTGGTGATCCGAGTGCTGGCTACATGTGCAGCCACACCTACTACCTACCTACCTACATAGATGTACAACAACTACATACATACATATTAGGCTGATGTTGACGAATTTAGTTTTGATCGTGTGAGCTTAGAATGTCATTGTCCTTATTCGTATTTCGATTACTGGAGTCATCAACTCGTGGCATTCCGATTGCTTCGTAACGACATACATATTTATCTGAAGCGACGCGCAGGATGAACCGGTGCCTCTACTCCACTACGGGGACGTCAGCGTTCCATTCAAGGGCTCCTTCACTAGCAGTTCCTCTTATAACAACACAGTTTATAAAATACTTAAATTATGGAGCTTCAAATAAGTTGCAGTAACTCATAAAAGTTCAGTTAGCTGTACATTTGCATACACTAGTAAAAAAGATTTTAGCTTTGGTAATTTGTTATTTCTTGCAATTCAGGGTTAGTGCAAAGATAATACCATCAAAATGACAGTTCATTGTGCTCTATGTTCAGCCGCACTTTTAAAAGAAAAAGTTGTCTTTGAATAAAACACTTTATTGCAGTAAACATGAAACAGTGATAAAAAGTGCCGTCTTTTTGACAAAAAGAAGTCCAACCTGAATGGATCCGAGGAAGATAAGTACCCACTATTTGCTTGATTTAAGAAATGTACACCACCACCCTAAAATCAGTAAAGACACCCTCACCCTCGATCTGAATCGTCAAAACTTAAAAATCCGCTCAATGAATAAAATTTGTTTAAATAAATATAAATTCACTTGTTTTGTGTTAAACACACATAAGTACATATACTGCCAAATAGTCTTTGGAAATAATTCCAACCGCATTATTACCGTACATGGCTGCTGTAAATTATTGCCACACTAACCAATTAAATTCTGCTCTAATAACAACACTGACTTCGTTATATACACGCTATGATCAGCCGTCTTAATTACAATGCAAATTATTAAACAAAAAAAGAGAGACTCAAGCACCGAAGCGGTTGAGTAATGCAAGAAAATTAACTGATTTTCAGCCGTGGATCAGACCTAACTGTATAGGATTTCCTCTGTAACTAGTTTACTTTCGGTTTTCAAGTTACTCGCTGCACTCGCTGAAAGGTGTATTACAATCAGCCTCCGCTGCGAACGTTTGGTATGTGGTATGTTCCACTGTGGTTTTGTAATAAATTGTTAATACCTTATTCGTTGGCAATTTTTTAGGGCAGACTTGAGCATCGTCTTGAATGTAAAGAAAGTAAATAAAGTAAACATTCTTAACTGAGACTTCAATGGAACGATTCTCACTACCTAAACCAACACACAAAAGACGTTGACTTTTCTAAAAAAAAAAAAAACTAGAGTCACACTGGGGTAAAAAAACAACTTCAACAGAATAACAATGACTTCTCCAAGCTTCTCTTCCGCACACCAGGTTACATCAGTTCCCACTGGACGTGGCAAATCATTGTCCGTTTATGGTGCTAAATTGAAATAACAGAAACGTAAGAAACCATTTACCAGTGGATTTGCTTCCGTAGCCAGTTGGGAATGTTGCTGGAGGAATTCAAGGCAAATCATTGCAAGCTGCTGTTTGTCTTTCATTTGGTGTAAGCTCGCCAAGTCGTTGTGTCGATAACACCAAAGTATGTACCTACCAGCACTACTACTTTGGTCTTATGGAAATGTTGGGTAAAGGTAACAAAAACAGAAGGTAGCTGTGCGTCGTTTCTGGGTTCAATGACTTTCACTTCACTACATTACTTCGATGATTGCAGCCAGTTCGTGTGAAGTTTTTTGTATTTATGTTGTTTTTTTTTTCTAAGTTCGGCTTTGAGTAACAGTTTCGTGTGAAGGCTTTACACGCCACGCTGTGATAGTACGTACTTGCTTAGGTAAACTGTACGTGTTTTCGTTGGGACATCTCATGACTATACTCGACGCTGTCATCAGACAAATGCTGAATTTCATTAATTTAGTTCAAAATGTGTTAAAAAAAAAACAAGGTCACACATATGTACATACATGTGGGGTGAGCAACCATTTGGTTGGTCTAATGCATCTTAACTGGAGCGAATTTATTGCTTTTTGTGTTCGGTTCGCATAAGAATTACCAAATTTTGTGTTAAGTTATAACACAAGCAATAAATAAGTCTTAACTTGTTTTGCTGCGTATGGGTATGTTAATTTTGAATTTCGTCCTTGCAAAATCTATTAAATTTCTTAAAACACGCTAAAAAGTTGAATATATCATGAAAAGTGGATTAAAACTAAAAGAGAAAGGTAAAGGTATTAAACAAAAAACACCTTGTTGAAGTATCTTTTCTTTTTTTTGTGAATCTGTTGGAGAAATTTGGATTTAATTCATTAACACCTTACCGTTGGCAGTTTAATTATTACCAGAGATGATTTATAATGAGATGATCAACTTCGAGGGGGTCTTATACTCATTTGCGATGAGCTGTTGTACCCCATGTCGTTTCAGTGTGAAGATACCTGTATAAAATAGGTGCAGGCATTAGTACTACGTGGGAGATTTTAAGGGCAGCCTAATTTTTATAAGATTTATCTGTCATAAAGTCTAGGTATAGCAGGCCCACATTGACTGATTTCACGCTGTTTGAAATATCAATCCACTAACTTTTCATCGTTGGCACACCATTGATTTAATGATGTTCACACGAATTTTCGGACACGGAAGTCCAGAGGTTAGTTTTGGTTGCCAGAATGAGACACGCCTTTTTCAGATATTTCTGATACAAATTGAAAAAAAAAATTCCTAAGCCAAAATTCTTGTTCTTGTCATAGACGATATACTTGGATCTTTCCAAAGTAGGATTTAGCGCTACTGTTTCTGCGGATGACGTGAGATACATTGAACGAAATGATAGAATCACCTCTTTGCGAAGAGTGTAGACTTCATGACAACCCGAAAAAAGAATTTACTACACTTCAGCAGGAAATGCAAGATCCGACCTTCAAATCGGTTAAGCTTGCTGAAATGGATACATTGATAGTCAGGCTACGCTAAAGGCGGTAGAGTCCTACATCACTAAATCTGAACTAGCTAGGAGTTGTCGCACAATGTTCATATATTCGCAGAACAGAGTTAGATTATGTTGAGTACACTGTGTTATAGAGAGTAACGAAAATGGCGACGTACTGTCCAAAAAAGGGGCAGAGCTCCAGGTAAATGATGTAACTGAAGGCATAGGACCGCCAATGGCAATGGCTAATGGCTAAGAGAATTATTCTTGATAAAATCATCAATATGGCCGACCTAAGATGGTCAAACTTAGAAGGAAACTAAGAAACTAAGGTCTTATGGCCTCAGTTAGGTCGGAAATAATCTAAAATAAATATTTACAAAATAAATAATAAAACAAAACTCAGCAGATTAAAGTTAAGACTGCCGATAGGGATACTCTCTTTCCATTGTCTTCTGACGAACATGGATACATGTCGCAGAGGGTATTATTACTCATCTACTCTGTGAATGTTACGCCATTGCTCGGAGTAGAATAAAGTACCTACCTCGGCAGATACTTTTTCAAAAATTTAGAGGAAGTTATTTTCTTGAACAAAATTGAGGCCATATTTATTTTGGTTTAGGTTTCTTAACGTGAAGCCAAGTGCTTTATGAGAAACTCATAACCCTATATAAACTAACCTACATATACGACATATTTAGATTGAACTGCAGTCCGGAATAGATTATAAATGTATAGCGAGATAGTTAGTTTAAAGGAGTAAATTTATATTTTATTGTAGCCTTCGTCATTGTTTTTTTTTTTTTTTTTAACATTTTATTCAAAAATGAACTTTCTTATTGAAGACGATTTGTTTGCTTAAATAGCCGTCAGTTTTTTAAATGCTTGAGGGTCAAACGTTTAGCATTAGCTTTGCTGATAGTTTGTTTCTTTTAGTTCTTAGGTAGATCAACAAGGTTTTATATAGGTGGAGGCTGAAATGTACAAAATCTTCCGTTCGTCAAAGAACTGAAAGATTTGTAAATGTATTGGGTTTTCAATTGGTGGGTAAGTGCAATAGATTTCTCTACTATACCCAAATTGGTCCGCCTATATGTATTGTGAATACATTTAAATTGTTTGCCGTTTTTTCATTCGCCGGAACGGTGATAAAATTCATTAAAGACAACATATGTCTCTGTCCAAGCCTATGTCCCTTAAGGAGCAGAACACTAGGAAGATACAACTTTTAGGACCTACAAGAACTATCTGATGTCTCACTTCACAATCTTTGCATGTTTCCGAGAACATCACGATGGTTGAAGACCCTATTCACCAAGGAGCTGTAGGTCTTGTGACCTGTCAGAGGCTTACAATCGTCTTTAATAAATGTATGTATAGTGTTGTGATTTTTCTTTTGAAGAAAGGTGTAATTGGTTTTGAGGATGTTGCTTCTCTGACTGCCAGACAGTCATGCTTTATGTTTTTGTAAGTAGGACGATAGGTTTAGGTAATCTTTATCCATTAGGTGATCTAAAACAGTCTTATAGACGATAGGTATCTAAACACTAACTGAACCAGCCGGAGCTTTGTATATAACGAAATATGCTCATGACGTCTAAGGATCCTCATTCGCTAAGGTCCTTGAAAAACCCTTAGATACAATTTGCTCTGGCACAAATACAGACTGGTGCATATAAGGTGGAGGATGGATTACGCTTCCTTTGTAACTTTCACAGAAGATATTACAAAAGAGGCCTGACCCTCCTATGATTAATGGCACCAGTCTCTAATTTAAAGATAATGCAAAATACTTGGGTTTCATTTTGGACAGGAAATCTCCTATCTAAACTCGAAAGTCAATCTACTTGAACGTGTAAAGAAATCAACTGTGGCTCTATACTCCTGTAAAAACGTTATAGGTAGGAGCTGGGGTTTTCAACCTCAAATCATACGCTGGTTGTGCGTGTCCATTATTAGGTCTATACTACTGTATGGCGTGATCACGACTCCTAACAGGGCTACTCACCTCAATCTCCTATCTAAGGTGCACAGATCTACATGCATGTGCTTCAGTGATCCACTGAAAACTTCTCCCTCAGCAGCTCTAAACATTATGTTGCCTCCGATATTATTGGCAAGCAGTTGGCTAGTAGTGCGGCTATCTGACTCAAATCCTCCTCACAGTGGTTTAGCTATCGTTGAAGGACACTCCTCGATTATTGATCTTCATAATTTTACCCTGGAAGACACCGACTACATCCCGTTGACACTTTTATTTGAATGGAACTTCCGTACGAGGATCCCTGACCGTAGTGAATGGGTTACTGCTCCCTTTCCTGGGAACAGTTCAGTCAACTTCTAAATGGATGGTTCCAAGACTGATAAGGTGGTGAGCTGTGGTGCCTTTTCCAACAAGCTCAATCCGAGCTTCTTTTTTTTGCCTCCCAGATCGTTGTAGCGTTTTTCAGAGACAAAATCATGGCGATCAAGGAAGCCTTATTCTGGCTGAAATGCAATGCAATCTATGTCAGAGATAATAGCATTTTTACTGGAATCGTGCTCCATTACTTCAAAGGCCGTTTTAAACAGTCGTTTGTCTCTTCTGGAGACGACTGAGTGGTTCAACATTCACCTATGCTGGATGCCAGGCCACACAGACATTGCAGAAAATTGCAAGGTTGACGAGCTCCCCAGACAGAGTATAACCTAGAGGATCCTGTCGAAATGACGGAGCCAGAGTATGACCCTCGCTACTTGTAAATTCTTACTAAAGCTGAACGCTTTTAGCAAAACTAACTGAAAATGAGAAAATATCTCTACTTGCAAAATTTCGAAGTAGATCTAGGTTTTGTGCTTACTTGTGCGGTGTGCTTACTGGACACTGTCTGATAACCCAACATGCCATAAGGCCAGTCATTGTTTGACTTGATGACTTTTTTAGAAGCAGTAGGAATGAAGAAGAGTAAAAAACCATTCACCATTCATACATTCTATATATGTATGTATGTATGGATGTATGTATTGGTATGTCTGTATGCTAGTCTAAAATAGTAACTGAAATGTGTCCCTATAAAAATCAGCCGTGTTGGCGCGTCTGTAGAACACGATCATAACAAACTTTCACTGTTTCGATCTACACCAACCGCCCATAACTGTTCTAGTTCTAAAACGTATGCATATCTCTATCTAGTTTAGTCGTTTCATGTATCCGAATATTAACCTGTCCAGAGTGGTCAAGGTGAACCGCTCTCACAATCGACCATGAATGAATCCACCTAATGGTCTATGTAGATATATTTAAGCTGCTTAATAATAATAGTTTCCTTATGCTGATGACGATTTTTTTATTTACATACATACATATGTATGTATCTCAATGACGTTGAGCATGCATTTTAATAACTTGTAACAAAATATTTCAGAATATCTCTTTCAGTAAAAATCTAAACGTTCACTTTGACGAGATAATCTTGGATTTTTCTTGACCACGGATTTTCGCAGTTGCATGGATTGAATTTTATTATTTTACTGTTAAAATCTGGTTTCGAGACAACCTTGCTACTTTTTGAATGGGTGAACTAATGTATATATGTATATAGCCTTACCTTGTATTTGCATATGGTCAGCATAAAAGAGAAACAAGTTTTGCAAAGTATTTCTTTGTCACTGAATAAGATTCGAATTTTGATTATAGAGGTTGTTCAGGCGAAATAAATAAATAATATCTGAATTATTTACACTTTCTTAAAGAATGTATGTATGTATGTGTATCATGCTCAGCGAGGAATTGGTCATTGATCTTTATGGTGTATGTGTGTATGTACTTATATGATTTAAGGGATTATCGAACTTTTGTTTGAATATTATAGACTGTTTTATGTATCCAAAGATTGATTAGCATGAAACGCTTAAGAAGTACATACATATGTATGTACGTGATACAGCGATATCTACAAAAATGTTTGCCATATACATAAAGTGGCGGAAAGATAAATAGCACCTTGTAATAATGTAATATAATGTAAGAAAAACTCGAATATTTTCATAAATACTTATTCAATGTTTTCATTATTAACTTAAGTACATAATCCAGTAACAATTTTTAACGTAATTTCACAATACAGAACACAAAAATGAAAAAACTTCAAAAGGCTCGAAAACTGAGTGGAAATATAAATAGCACTGCAAAGAATTAACATGAAAAATTTAGAAAATGTTTGATATTATTTTTATTTTTTCATATTTTTTAACTTTAGTATTTAGTGGGGCATCCTTTGTTATCTAAAACAGTTGCAAGTCTTTTTGGTAAACTTTTCACAAGCCTTTGGAAGGGTGTTTGTGGAATAGAATACAAAGCTTCTTATATATGTACATAGATGTCCATAACTGCTCCAAATTTCCGTTTTCTTTGCATTCAAGGCCTTATTCACATCATTTCAAAGATTCTCGATGGCCAACTTAAAACTGGAATTTTGTTATCCCGAATCCAAGCTTGCACTGTTTTGGCTGTATGCTTGGGTCATTATCATGGAAAAGCTCATAGCTAAGGACAAATTTTTGGAAGCATAAGGCTTCATATGATTTTCCAATATGTCGTTGTACTGATATTGATCCATCCTGCCAGATACATATACATATGTATGTATGTTGGTATGTATGCATCTTTGGCGACTATTTCAAATAGTCTATGAAATGCGTATATCCAACTATATGTATATCAATGCATGTACATATACATATATGTACATACATATGTAGGCCATCTGCTGGATTTTTTTTACATTACATATTTTTTTGACACTGACAGCTCTTTCGCATACAAATAATTGAAAGCGAAACTCTGTCATATTCCCGCATTACGAAATTTTGTTTATCTTGAACGCCGTTGGAATACTAATTTCCAAAGTGAGTGCTGTGCAAATTTTGAAAATAAATTTTAGTCGAAATAATACTCCAATCGCGGCTGCTGCACACGTTTATGCATAAAGCTCGTGAAATTGACATGCTTATTGCTAACACAAGTTGTCCTGATGTTTGTCTCATACGCTCAGCCGAGTTTAGCCAAAAATTGATACCAATCGAAGATGGAGTGTAAAAAGTTAATAGTATTTGAATAGTTGACGGTATTTTATACTATACATATGTATACTATTCGTATTGAAATGCGGAAGGAGTAATTCAGTAATATGTAAAAAACCGTCCTTAAGCAGTTAGTGCAAAATATTCACCTAATTGCGACTGCAATTAGTTTATACAATATACACAACTTTTTTTTTTAAATGTGTCTCCCAGCCTCTTATTTTCTTCATATAAAAAACATGTAGTGCACTTCACTTGAACGAAATAAAAGCTGAAGAGTTAGTTAGCTCAATTTTAATCGAACACCTTACAAGCTTAAGCTAGCTCCAGCTCGCGTTTGAAATACCCGCTTGTTACATAACCATAGTCTAACTCACCTAACAATGGCGGCATTGTTGGCCCATTTTCGTTTGAAAATGAAGATGCCAATAAGGTTACGAGCAACGGAGAGTGCTACGGAAGTATAATAATTTTTTTTGTCCAGAAATAGAGGAAATTAGCTTGGGCGATCTCTGGTTTCAACAAGACTTCGTGGCATACAATCCGTCCAACAATCGATTTTTTGCCCAATTAAGCGACGTTAACAGGGGCTTACAATGTGTGAACAGCAGCACGAAAATTGTGTCTGCAGTCAGACAGCTCTTGCAACCTGCAATATCAAGTAGCGATGTATGAACAGCTGAATATCTGAGATAGCGCGTTGTAAATACAACGAATTACGTGTGAACACCCTTGCAACTTTTTCGCGAAATGTAGCAGCTATTCGGCAGGGGGCGGTGCAAAAGTAACAGTAACTCTGTGTGAACAGTTGGCAGTTTTCGTTATTGTAACCCGAAAATCAAAGCAGCAAAAGTTGCGATGTTTGTCAGTGGCTTTAGTTCAAAAGTCATTTTGGTAATATTGCTTGGTGTCTACGAAGCCGCAATTTGACGCCATTGGACTTTTTTTTGATGTGCCGCTTAATTTCCATGTTATGTTAACTATCCAAAAACGATTCAGTTACTTAAGCACAATATTGATTGAGCTATCTATAAAATAGGATCCTAAACTGTTGAAAACCTACGAGTATTACATATTTGGGTTGACAATATGGGCTACTGTCAAGACAGCCAACCATTTAAATGAAGTAATTTTCCATAGATAATTTGAAAGTAGAGTCTTACCAATAAAGCAGAAAACTTTAAAAAAAAATATTAAATAACTTTTTTATAGTATTAAAAAAAAAAACCGCATACCCCTTATAACGAGTTCGTACACTCGGAAGAACGAGTCTATTACTTTCTACGAGATGGAAAAAAACAATGTTAATTGATAAGCATAACATACGGCAATTAGTCTTATAAAGATAAAGAGATAAAGGAGTCTTGTCCTGGGATATTCGTAAAAAATATTCATATTTATAGAAAATTAGACTAACCAATCTTACATTGTTGAGGGATGTATTGTCTTATGTGCAAATTATTGCTCCCACTGGATGCACAAAAACTAAAGAGCTTACCAAAGGATTTCTAAGGTGGACCAACTGTTACAGTTACGCAATCATTGGTCACAGCAATTTGTGGAGGTATTTCCTATTTAGGGAGCTGGAAGGTGCATTAAGATATTTTGCTTTCTTACTAAACTAAGGCAGTAACACAGAATTCCTTTGAAAAGAGATCAATCTTTTCTATTTGCATGCGAATGACTCAAACTAACGAGACTAAAGTTTTTGTTATTGACCTTTGCCCAAACCTGTTTAGTAATATTACATTTTTCCACTTACGTTCGTCTCCTCGATTATACTTACTAAGCTTAAGCAATTGTTTGAAACATGTTGGGATTACCCTATGCTGAAGGAATCTGAAAATTGTACCTTGCTTAGCAAGATCACTAGACTGAACTGGAGAAGATTATGTACCCTATATGTTTTTTAAATATTCTACTGAGTAATCCCTAGAAACTCTTACTGAAGCGTATAATTATATATTTAATTAGGTGAAGTGCCAACAAGTTTAAGAAAAAATATAATATTCCAAATTTATGAAAAGAGATCCGGAAGATCTCTGAACTCACTAAAGAAAATATTTACGGAAATAATGCTAGAACGTCTGGGACGGTGGATACGCCTAAATGATTTGCTCAGTGAATTTCAAGCTGGTTTCAGGAAAGAATACTCTACATTTACGTTTAAAAGTATCGCAGGATCTTACTTAAATAACTATATGCATTCTTTGTAGTATCTTTTAATTATTTTAATCATTTCTGACGAGAAATGATTTCTTTTAGAAACCAAGTAACTTAGGACAAAAATGCTGAAGGTGATACGAAGGCTCTATAAGCAAAAAACTATGACAATGTGGTATGAAAAGAAAATGTCTAACTGGTTCGAGTCAACAAAGAGAGTGAAACAGGATTGTCTCTTGGGTCCTCTACTTTTCTTAATATTCTTAGATGACCTCATAATTTTTTTACCTGGGGGATTGTGTCCAATGTTCTCAACGTCAAGCTTCTGTTATACGCCGATGACATTGTGATACTCCCGGAAAATCCAACAATGATTAACAAGTTGCATCAGTACTGCAGATTGTGAAACTTAAAAGTGAATACTATCAAGTCTAAAATAACAGTATTCAGAAACGGGTTCGGACAATACGCACGAGAAGAAAAATGCCAATGGAAAATAAAAAACTTGAGAGGGTGAAGGAGTACAGGTATATCACGACTATTGTTTAGTAAACATTTGCAAGAAAAGTTAAAGGAGGAGAAAAAAGCAATCAATTCTAACTGGACAGATTCTAGGGAAAAAAAACGAACATCGTATGCGGTAATGAGATGTGTTACGTTGTTCAGGTGTGGGGAATGCTGTTGACGTACTGTATAAAGAAAATATTGCACCTGCCGGTAAAAACTGGGCTATCTCCACTATACATGCTTACGTTAAGGATGCAGTTCAGTTACATCTGAAAAGTATGCGAATTACCAAACTATAGGCTAAAAATTGCAAACCCAACAAAGTGAAACCAGAAGCGCTTACCGAATACCTTGGAGATAATAATTATTTTAGTGATCTCAAATGTTTTGATACAATTTCTATTATATTTAAGGAGAAAGCTCTCATCTTAACTACATGCCCAATAGAACACAACGCAATGTGGAATGCTTGTTATGCAACTAACGAGCGAGAGATGTCCTCGCACTACATTTTATAGGAATCTGTCTCGTACTACGAGAATAAAAAGTACGTGAATAAAAAGACATCATTTGGGGAGCGATATTCTACCGGTAAATGACGTCATTGCACGACTAAATCACATCAAAATTGGATAGCACTAATTTACTACATAAAATCAGCTATAACTTGTAGCCAACGTATAGTGAATGAAGCTTTTTTGAATAAAATTACATCAAGTCGAAAACTATCTGAAACTTCAAAATTTGAATTGGTCGTGTTATGTTCAATTGTTTTCAATTGAAGTTGCTGACTGAAATTTACAAAATCAGGAAAATGCGGTGCAATAAATCAATAAAATAAACAAATAAAATTTCATTCAAAACCTTATAGCGATAGTATGCTTAAAAAAAGGTATGCTTAAAAGAAACGAATTAGGGACTTAACATTCTTTACTTTTAGTAGTTAGCTAACAGCGCGGCGGTACAGAAAGAAATAATTTAGTGTTGCTGGAAATGGTATTTTCTAAGGTTTCTCTATTCCAATTATGTATAACTCTATTTTCTTATAAATACGTAATTTTTAAAACTAGCTTAAGGCATTTGATTACCAAGGTACAGCAGCAATATTTTTAAATTTTCTCAGGAAAATTATACTTCTGGATGTTTTGTAAGACGTTTAAGAGATGTTTTGAGTGTTTTTTGGAATTCGAATACCGACTTTCCATTCCCGCTGCACCGCGTGCAGTCTTTTAATTAATTCTCTTATACAATTCTACTTCGATCAAAATATTGATTGAGGTTCTATCCAGCCTTGGTAGATGAAGAAAATTGGTTGTCGAGGTGTTCATATTTTCTCTTAACCCATTCTGTGTTGCCAAAAACCCACCGCTCTTTCTACACTATTAGTGACATCTGGTTAGTTAAGAATCAATTAAGGATTAAAAATTGTTAGAGACGTTTTAGGGTTCCAAAAAACCTATCAACCCGATACCAATACTAAGAATATGACCTCATAATGTGTCGAACCTCTTAACTTGATGCACTCAGCAATGCGTATCTATTGTTTAAGGGAAAAGATATGAGGCTCAAAGAAAAGAACAGACACAGCTGATACTATTCAGAGTTCAGCTTCGGAAAAGCCGGTGTATATTTTGACGCAGTTTCTATTTGGGCTTTGAAAACATTTTAAAATCATCCAGACTGCTGAAAGTTTCTCCAATCCGCTAATAGAAAAGGAACTGCTCAAACTGCTTTGGATACAGTCGGTGGGGAGTGGTTGAAGTAGAAAATCAACAGTTCTAAACTATTCAACCAGCCAAGGAATTAAATAGTGAAACCGCTCTTGTGTTCTGAATGTCTAGTCTTATACAATCTCATCAATGATCTCGGTGAAATGAATTTGACAATGTTTCTCTACGTCTTGTCAGAATTTTCAATCTCTACATTAAGGACTTGTAGGTTGCGTGCCTTGAAGCATTATTTTTAAACAAGCTTAGAAATATTTTTGAACTTTTTGCTGTATTGTTATCGTGTAATAAAAAGGCAGATGATATCAGACAGGTTCCTCCATTAACATTTGGTATTGTACATCCTGTTCCTAATTTAATGAGCGGATAGACTTATTGCTATGATGTCAGTGTACACTCGTCGATTACTGAGCTAGTTCTGTTCACTAGGAAACAGAAAATTGCTCGTTTTATGATGGTGAAAGGCTTCATTTAAGAATATGAAATTTAACCAAACATTTTCGAAAAACTTACTGAATCTCAACGTCATTGAGACAGTTACAAAATATCTTTCTGCTGATTTAAAATAATAATTTCAGGACGAAGTCACAATATTGTACATCTAGCCTGTATCGCAGAACTACAGGAATACTCGTATGTATATCATTGCAAATATCAAGAGTCATGCATCCACCAAATCAACTGACTATTAGAGCGGAGGAGGTCTCACGAACTACTGAAGAACAGGAGAAGAATCTACTTTAATTTAAGGTTAGACACCTTGACAAGTGTACGGCAGTCATAATCCCTTGAGCAATTGAAAATTATAAGAACTGAAGATTGACTAAAAAGAGAAAGAACCAGTCTACGAAAGGAAGATGAACCCACTCGTTGATATCGATAATAACATTATAGGCGAACCGGTACTGCAAACTTCTATTCCATTTGAATTTAACAATTTGGATTCGGCTCTTTTCGAAACTATTTTCGCGATTCCAATTAATACTATTATCTAATAAAGTAAATGGTGTAGTAGGTGGTTTAACCCACTCATACTGACTTAGTGCCAATACAATGGACCTACTTATTTTTGATCTGTAGTGTATCTCATCGATCGCCACTCCAAATTAACCATCTAAATAGCTTCAAGCGACTTCATCATTAAAATTATGAATCTAAATACTGGTTTAACAAAGGACCATCTAAAACAAACAAGTGCTATCAGTCAATTTGTCTCAATGTTCCAAAACTACTATCGATTGTCAGTCATAAAAAATTCAGGTTAAGATACGAGTAACACACTACGTGGTACTGCAAATATTTCCACTAATTATTCATCTTATATACGTAACGTACATACTCGTATTTGTATAGCCCTTCCACAACCTTAGTAAGTTCGTGACTTTGACATTAAAAATTTGCTAAAAACGAGAACAAAAAGTAGACCAACCCAATATGCTTCATTTGCACGTTTCTACAACGCCTTAGTATGCAAATGTGTGCTCAGCAAATCTTCTGCTTAAGATAAGCCAAGTGAAAAGAGACTTCATAAATCATCTTCAGTCAAATGAGAGAAAAAAAACAACTTCACCTTTATAAGATTTATTGATGATGAAAGCGGAAGATGAAGAAAATGTAAATAAATTCCATTAGAGATCAATGCAAACCTTTAAGTTGATAAACCGGACTGCCGACGGGTGTGTTCTCCGACAGACTAAAGCGTGCCATATCCCCGGATCCAGGTACAAAATAAGGTGGCTTATTTACCAGTTGACATTTTGCTGTTTTAAAAACCGACGCTATATGAAGAAGTGCAATTATCTGAAAGAAGTGGCCAAACCGCCACCGCAGATGCGAATCACGAGATGATCGCATAGTGGCTTACTTTTCCTCAAAACTCACTAAATTGGCACACCGGTGTTGCCAATCGAATTGAATTGCAAAAACCCAAGATCAGTTTATGTGTATTTTTTATCGATTCCACTTAGACGAATTGATCGCACAGCTCACTGAATAATCACAACCTTGAATAAGTGGTGAATGCTGAGGTGCCCGATTATGTCGCAATTACACGAACACACGATCACTCACAATTATTATTTTTTTTTTTAATTTCCTTTTTTTTTTTTAAATACTTTCAACAATTTGTGCGATGCTTTTGGACACTTCACATTTTGGTTGGGAGACTAAGAAATCGCTGATTCACGATGATTGATTATGATTTTCTATTACTCTGCCACATTGATCATTGATGTGAGGAGAGTTTCACTCACGAGAAATTGCGGTCGGTTGGAATTTCCATTCACACTTTATCCGTTGTTGGTATTTTTTTTTATTTATAATTAAAGTATGAATCATTTAAAAATATCATCTTCAATGAAACATGCAGGTTTAAACAAAAAAAAAAGAAAACAAAATATAGTTTTCCGTCGAGCGAGACCTCACTCCGGCGAAGATCAATCTAAACCTAAACTACAACAGACAACTCTACGATACCTGAATTAAGAGGCACTCGAAAACCAGATGAATATACTGGTTTTTCTGCAAAGAGTAGAAACAACATCTGGAAGATGAATGCTGACGTTCTGTCTCTTTCGCTTTTCTTAAGATTTGCAATAGATCAGGTAGGTACGTAAGGTAAAGTACCCATGCTAATGCTGTTCCTCTACCATAATTTTACCTCTCTTGGTACAGATGTACATATTTTGCAGAATTAAATTAGTAATCCAACAAAAATGTATCTGCGTTTTCATACCCAACCGGCAAAGTAAGATTTGAACAACACTGCAGTTGTTACTCTCAAATGTGAAACAAATAAATGGTAGAGCGAGACGTACGTTTTTTCGTCTATACACAGGTAAGTGAACTTATATTGTTTAGAAACTGAATACAAAAAGAAAACCGAAAACCGTATAGGTACTATCCGGCAGGTACAAGAATAAGAAGAGAAAATGAAAAGCGGTTGTGACTTAAACCTCGCGTAAGTCTGATTTAGACTGAAAAGCAATGTATAATATTAGGCGCACAACTGTCAAGACTTTAAACAAGAAAATGCAGGTGTAGTTATTATCACTACTATTGTTGCTTTGTTTAAAATAGTACCTAATTACGAAAGCATCTCTTTAATAACATCAAGGGTATTGTAGAAGCCCTCTGCAGGTAAAAAGGAAGGCAATAAGTAGCTTCATTGAACACATGGTGTCCAACTGAATAATAACAGCTGATATAGATAGTGAAATTAGGAAAGGTATAGTCCAAAACAGAAATCCTCAAGGGGGAATTCTTTCTTTCTTGTTGTGGATTGGATCAAATTCTGGAAACACTAGAAAGCAATGGGTTCGATGGGTTCACCTCTCAATCCTTATTACGGGGAAACATCTGAATACACTGGGTGAATACACTGGTGTGGCCTGGGTGTCAACCCTGGAAAGACCGAGATGGTACTCTTTACGAAACGATACACTCTAGAGGAATTGTATTCTATTCTATGGAGTGTTTGTATGGTGACCGATAGTAGAGAGGAAGTACGCCATTTCAATACTATTAAACATTCAACGTATAACTTGCTTAGGAATTACTGGATCCCAATTCAGTACCACGGCAGCACAATCATGAACTTACTCCCTATCGGACTAAAGGTGCTCTTAGACTTTGGACTTTAGGATATTTTAATGAACGGACTGCAACGGGACACAGGTTTATCTGGAAGGAAGAACAGGCGGCCTGTAGACTCGTAAGTCATTCGAGCAGTCTTTTAAAAAAGGAATACAATTTCAATACAAGGTATACAGTTTGATTTCCCAAACGCTAGGAATAGCGGCAGGACTTCATCTTTCCACGTGAGTATAAAGGTGTACACGGATGGATCAAACAAGGGTGCTAGTGTCTACTGTGGAACGCCACCTCTCAATCACGCAGTGCATCTGGAATAATTCGTGATTTTTCCTATATTAAGGGGCGCAGAACTACTACATAGTACCGGAACCCAAGGCAAATGCATTAACTTCAGCTCGGACAGTCAGGCAGACCAAAAGGCACTAGCAAATTCAATTAATACCTGAAATAGCCTAAGGAATGTAAGGAAAAACTTAATATCTTGGCTGCGGATGAAGTTGCGATGAAGGGAGCAGAAAACATAGATACGCCTACGGTTACAACCTTAGGAGTATAAAGGTTGTTAAAATCGCATGCAGTAACTCATGCGCAAAACACCACGAAAACACGTGGAAAGCACTGCAAACTTGCAAAGTTCCCAAAGCCATGACTGAGCGACCTTGCCACCAGCAGGCAAAGAGAGGGCTCGATCTAGGCACGAGACAATTAAGACAATTATTGTCGGTCTATACACCGGTTATCTACATACATCAAATTGTCCGGGATGGAAGAGATGTCTCGAGCACTTCCTCTGTGAATGCACTGCATTAGAGGTGCTAAGATAGAAATACCTGTCCTGCCCGGGATGAGTTACCGTAGACGTTACAGTGTCGTAAACATTCTGGAGTTCAATACAATAATGAACCCCATTCAATTCTTCATCCCCAATTCAAACCCCCTTTTCCTACATCCCTTCTTTTACCTTTCTCTACCACACATTTTCTCCTCTAGAGGGAGAAACACAATGGGCCAAATAGGCGGCCTAAGTAATGAGGATTTGTAATGAGGATGTGATTTGACTTCAAAATACACCACAACCGCGGAAATACAAACAATTCTAAATCTACTCCTTACTTATGAAAAATAAAAGCTTGAAAGCTGCGATTAGTCTTAAAGCATCAGACAATTTAGATACCTAAATACAACTACATATACATATGTATGTTGCATTAGTCAATAATAAAGAAACCGATTACGTAATACTGTACAGTGAATTCAATTAAATTCCAACAGGAAAATATACGTATGTATACTGCTGGGTGAAAGATGGAGGAAGGTTTGTAAAGAATGTTATTTGTACGTATGTATGTACATATATCCATAGAACTATCAGATTAGTACGACATCTTTCAGACACATATTCATTTCTAACACTATTCTTCCAAGACAAGACCTCCAAACATACATGCTCTATCTTTCCAACATCAACTCACCTCATATGAGCAATATACATATGTACATACTTAAGTAATTTAGGCTTTCTTCTTAATTTAAAAATTATGGCCATCTTAAAGAAGTAGAGAACATGCATTTAAAGCTCCCTAAGGTCTATTGTATAGATCTCATTCTACCTAAAGGGTGTTTTTTTTAGAGGCAGACTGTTTTCTGTGACAGCCAGTTTGACAGTTCTCGGTTGTTTTGAAGTCAGTTTGGTTTGGCAATTCACTGTGAATATACTCACGCCGAAGCAACGTTTGCAAATTGTTTAAATTTATTTTGAAAGACAAGGTTAAAGACAAGGTTTGGCAGAGCACTCATCAACAGTCAGAGTGCAGGAGTATAGTTCCAAATAAACAATTTTATAACGTTGAGTAGAGTTTTGGCCGTTTTATTTATTAAGTGTCTAAATAAATGAAATCGTTTGGCTGACATAAACACATGTCAGTTTTGACGTTTTCATACAAATTATTTTATCGGGGCTAAGATCGTATGATATTTGTTATTGTTGTATTGAACATGTAAATTGCTTAGCCTCGGTGTCTCATTATCATACTAGGGTTTATTTGAGAAATATTTTTCCTGCAATATCTTGAGAAATATCTTATAATTGTATATTCTCAGGGAAAAAGAAGAAGGCAGATGCAGCCTAATAATCTGCTGATACCAACAAAATACAATTGATTTGGAATCATACGGAGCCAAGAAACATACTTTGATTTTTATTGATCTTTACTAAGCTTCCTAAAAGCATATGTCACATTAGCAATGCGCATTCAAGTTAAATTTTTAAGTACGCTTTTTTTTAGCAAGTTAAGATTGCACTGAGCTTGGAACAGATGCAATGCGTGCGCAAATGCGAAGGCATTTGATCAAGTAAACCATGACATACTAATAATGAAATTAATTAAATTGGGCTTCCATTCTAACATGCTAAAGTGGATAAATTCGTACTTAAGGGATCGTACTCAATACGTTCGAATAAATGAAATACTTTCCTCACCAGTTCAAGTTACTTCTGGAGTTCCACAAGGTAGTCATCTGGGTCCTCTACTCTTTCTTTTATTCGTAAACGACATTCCTGAAATATTCTCAAATTCTGAATGTCTTATGTATGCTGATGACTTGAAAGTTTTTCGTTGCATTAAATCTGAGCAAGATTGTGCTCTTCTACAGGAAGATCTGGAAAGACTATCATATTGGTGCAGCAACAATTTATTGTATTTGAATGTTTCAAAATGCCAAAATCTTACCTATTGTCGCAACCTTTCTCCGACATTATACTTTTACAAAATCGGTAATATAACACTATCTACCATATCTCACAAGAAAGATCTTGGTGTTATTTTTGATCAAAAACTTAATTTCTTGAATCACATCGATTTTTTGGTTGCAAAAGGTAACTCAATGCTGGGCTTCATTCTACGAAACTCGAAAGATTTTTCTGATCCGCATACCCTTAAATGTCTGTTTTTTGCATTTGTGAGATCTACTCTTGAGTACTGCAG
The DNA here is from genome assembly GCA_905220385.1 of Xylota sylvarum. Lineage (NCBI taxonomy): Eukaryota > Metazoa > Arthropoda > Insecta > Diptera > Syrphidae > Xylota > Xylota sylvarum. Next base: position 43,829,226 of record LR999959.1, read on the forward strand.
TATTGTATGGAATCCATTTTACGAGGTTCACTCTTTTAGAATTGAAAAAATCCAAAAACGTTTGACAAGAGTTGCTGTGCGTAGACTCCGGTGGAACATAGGCATGCCTCCCTATGCAACGAGATGTAAATTACTTGGAATCTTACCTCTCTACACTCGTAGGAAGTATTTTTCTATTATGTTCATCCGAGACTTAATTAATGATCATATCGATTGCCCCTATCTTTTGTCACTAGTTGGGTTCTATTCTCCTACGAGAACCCATAGAAATCGTTTTTTATTTCATGTTCCCTACCATAGAGTAAATTATGCTTTTAACGAACCTATGTCTAGGTGCTTAAGAGAAGCGAACACTGCTTGTAATCTTATTAATTTCGAACTAAATAGAAATACATTTAAAGATAATTTAATACTAGCTTTAATTGATCCTGGTGGAAATATCTAAGTATTCTTATTTGTATCAAGTAATCGTTAGAGAACATTTTAATGTAACTCTGTTTGATGAATGAATAAATTAAATAAATAAATAGACGTGCAATAAATTTTTGACTCTTCATCGCATTGTTTGTCGTTGTGAAATGTAACACTTAAATTCAGAAATCAAATTCTTTTGCCATATATGTATATGGAAAGATACAATAAATTAAAGAAAACAAGCAAATATTTAACCACCTATTTGCTTCCAAAAAGTTTTGACGTTTTCATACACATTATCGATAACACAATTGAAGTCTGGTATCACTATTTCTATCGGAGCTAAGAGTTTAGCCACGAAATTCATCTGGGCTTAGCTAAGCCCATATGGGATTAGTTGTTATGGTATTTAACATGCAAATTTCTCAACAATCCTATATAGGCTTGCAAAAAACGCACCTATTATTTGAAGAAAAAAATTTGAATATATGGTAAATTTTTTAACGTCAACGGATACTAATATTCACCTGCAAGGAGAATGAGCATTTCAAATTGATGGTAAAGAACATTTGGTCTGCTTGATCTAGACAAAGTTAAGACAGTGATATATGACGGTCTGAATGTTAAACTGTTAAAAGCAGTGGGAGTTGGAATATTCATACTATCGATCGTGAAGATACTCAGAAATTCAAAATCAATACTCATTACATTTTTTTTCTATTTTAAGGCAGTTTTTGATAGTAAGACCCCCAATTATGAGACAATACATAAGTGAATGGATGCTTTATTTGAGATAACTTAGGTAAATTCGGCTGCTTTTCCCAGAGGCCAAAATGTAAGGTTTGGTCCTCTCGTTTGGGAGTAGTGCGTCTGAGTAACCTCCCTACTATGGAAAAACCATTAAGAATTACTCTACTGTTGATGACCCCAGCAAACGAAATAAGGACAATGAACTTCGCATTTGCACATACAATATTCGGACCCTTAACAGTCCGCGTGCAGCCGAATAATTAGCAGAGGCCCTGGACTAGATAATGCACACATCAGCGCTATTCAGGTAGCGCAATGGACTGGACAGAAGCAGCGTTTATTCGGATGGGTATTTAGGCAAGAAGTCTTGAGCTTATGACACGTGTGCGAACGTTTAATTACAATCCGCAATTTTAACGCCAAGATAGGAAAGGAGGACATCTATTGTAGGACAATTGGCGATCATAGCCACGATATACATGGCAGTCTCCTGATCATGATACAAACAATCAAACTGGTGATTTTGCGATCGACGTAAGGTATGCCTAAAGTATACTGGATGTTTGAATTTTCCGAGCTGCCAAGTCCCACGACAAAGAGTCGCTACCACAAGAGAGAATCTTCGCCGAACGCGTAACTCGAAGTTTTTCAACGACTCTTCCCCGATCCACAAGAAAGGAGATTTCTTAACTTTCTGTACAACTGCCATAGTTTGTAAATATCTGAAACGCTTTGCCAACAACCTGGTTGGCCTTATCAGTGTGGTTTCAGGTCAGGGAACTACACAACCGGTCAAATTTCCACTCTTTGACAGATCCTGGAAAAAACTTAAGAAGTCAAAATCAGTACCCACCATCTTTTCATCGATATTTAGGCCGCATATGACAGCATACAGAGGCATGTCTAGTTTCGTCATCCCTGCAAAACTCATTCGTTTGCGCAATATGTTGATGGAGAACGCTCGCTGCTGCTTCAAGAATGGTAACGACGTCTCGAGACCTTTCATGTAAAAAGGAGTTAGACATGGTGACGGGCTATCATGTGACTTTTTTAGCATCATACTTGAAAGAATTGAGCGAAACTCACAAGCCGAACGGAAGTTGGCAAAATGGGTTTAGCGGTAAATAATGCCAAAGTCAAACACTAGAACGCGTGCGGGATTCTACGTCAATGCACTCCAACTCAACTCAAGTTGGTAAATCAATGCCACGGATTTCTTAACACGATCGCTAGTAGGTCCGATATATCCCTGTCCAGCGTTCCAGGGCACATTTGCAAAGCGGACCAGCTAGCTAACGAGGATGTAGACTGTAACCTCCCTGACAATAGGGGGAACCGTCAGCACCTATGAAATCGATAAAATTCTAATTAGATACCGCAAGCCAATACTTATTTTCGTCAACAGGTTAAATCATAGAAAGATAGTTGGCACCATCACAGGGCCCTGTCTGGTAGGCAGACATACCAGAAGGCATGGTGCTCCCTTCAATGATTTCTGTAGATGAAACCATGACACATCTTCTTGAACCCACTCTATCCTAAAGCCCTAGGCGAGTACTAGACTAGACTAGACTTAAGCAAAATAAAAAGTTTCGTCACCGGGTCAAATCAGTTTAATGCTTAAACTGCGAACCATACTTCTTTGACATGGGTTCACATTGTCCCAATTGGGAAGTCTCCATGTAGGTCTCCGGTGCTGGTAATTTGGTTTGTTCATAGTGGTATCACAATGGACCTCCTTTTTCGCTTAAGGCGGTTCCTGTAGTGGCCACAGCTAGTATTATTTACAGCGTTTTCTTTGTTGTAAGAACGAATGAGTGTGATAGAAACATCAAGCCGAACATGCCACCATAAAAGCATGTTTATTAAAACACTTTACTGCCAGATAGTTTTTTTGTGAATAAGATAGCTACATTTTTATGATACTAATTTAGTTTAGCCCCTAGATTCCATACGACTACCATCGAAATTTATTTGCCATAGATTTTCATACCAGATAGTCTAATTTACCTCTGCATTCATCTTTAGATACTCTTAAGTGCACGCACAATTACTCCGTTTTTTCACGCTTTTCTGAACTTAAGATGCTTGTGCATTTGCACGACATTAGCCAGATACACTTTCTTTTTTGCATTAAGCTGGGTACTCTAAGTGTTAAATTTAAAGCAGTAGCATTCTGATATTGAGAGGAGGCAGTCATAGTTGTATTTTGATTCCAATGGCGAAAATAAGAACCAGTCGCCTTTAGTTTTGTGAAAGACAATGTTGTGTTCAGAACCTGTACCTTATACGAAATTAGATCAGCATAAGTGCAATTTCTTGAGATCCAAAAAGTTTTATTTAATTCTCGTTTTGTGGATTATCGGCATGTTGTTAATCTCTTCATTGGGAGTAAGTTTGTAATGAGTGACAGAATGTATTGATTTTTTTTGCAAATGTCTTTTTAAATTTGGTAAACTATTGTTACGATAAGTATAGATTCAATTAACATACATATATACTGTATACATGTAAGTGGAACTGTAGTGAACTGTTTGTGATTTAATTTAAAAATTTGTCAATATGATTGAACAAGGTGCATGGCAATGTAGCGCTAAATTCGTCAGCAACTTTTACTCGCTTACGGGATATATGCGAGACAATTTAAGCTACTGTCTACACCGGCCACTGGCCAGGAGATAGAAATAAAATACAAATTTTTGGCGCGACAGGTCCATGGGACCCAGGGCCTAGCTTCTCACAACCACTTGTGCTGTGCGTGTTATATTCTTCACACGAATGGAAGGGGCCTACTGTTTAATGCCGGATCCGAAGGGCAGTTTTTTGTTTTGAGAAACTTTTTCAAGACAGTTTTACTCTCGAATGTTTGTCAGACGCTCGCGAGAGGTGGGGCCGTGAAAGAAATTTTAGGTGTTGTTTGAGGATTGGACCTGGAACCCCTCGCTCCGTAGTTCAACACACTAACCACTTGAGCCACGGTGCCCACTGGCCAGGAGATAATGGCTATAATTCTGACAATATCTGGTCTTGATTTACCAAGTCCGTGTGACTTAGATTTCTTGTAAACAGGCCATGTCTTTCTTGATATGGCGCAACTAGTCAGGCTGTTCCACAAGTGATTGGCAAACTAGAGGAAGTGAAGGTGAATATTGCTGTTAACAGCAGCTAGCGGAATGTCGACTCTTTCCGCTAGTGAGTCGTTAAGAACTAACTCTCACCTGGCCAGCTCGTCAATATGTTCATTACTTTCGTAATTACTGTCTCCTAGGACCCAGATGAGTGTAATTATTGATTGGACACTTAGTGATTGATTTCGAACCGGCATTGCGCGGATGTGATGGCCGCATCAATGGCTTTGACAGCAACTTGGCTGTCTAAGAAGACAGCGATCGTTCAGCAAACGGCAGGCTTCCCGAACCGTAAGAAGCTCGGCTTGGAAAACGCTAGCAGAGTCTGGGAGACTAAAGGGCTTCGATATATACCTATGTCATACTCGTCCGTCTATATACCTATGTCATACTCGCTGATAACGCTTCCGTTCTCCTATTTTTTTCTGGTACGTAGTATAACTGAAAACTATTTACTAAAATTGAAGGTAGGTGTCCTGCAGTTACATAGTTATAGACGAAACCAATTCTCTTGGAACCCGGTGTCCATATGGCTTAGCACTCAAATTCCTGATCTGGATAGCACTAATACTTTAATTGAGTCTTTTATATGATGATCGACGAGTGTCAGGTGCAGAATCACACTTAAAGTATCTCTTGGACAGGTTCACAAACCTCCTGTGATGCCTACACACGCCGATTTGTTAAGATTATCGATATTGTACTTCTTGCTCAAGACAGGCCACCAAACGAATTGGACGCATAACGTCTTTGTACATCCATAGGGTTATCTTTGGAAGGTTTTATTACAGGTATAAAAAGCTATACTTCCTTTCTTTATCCTCTGTTCTATGATATATTGAGTTTCCAACTAAGTTTAGTATCGTGCCAAAGTATTTTGTATTAGAATGTAAAGAAAGTGACTGACCATTTAGTGGGGAGGGGAGTGAACTCTGGTAATCAAGACTATGAGTACCCTTCATCCAGAGCACTCTCTATGAGTTGGCTTATCAGAAGAGAAACTTTCCTTAAACCAGTACAATTTCGTCATCTCGTCATCTGCGTTTGCAACCACCTTAAACCTCTTCCCCATCAAGTCGCACTAAAATTTTGTCTATATAGTGGAGAGCCTTCTCCACCGTTCGCACTACTTCAAGAACACCGAACTTTGTAGTAAGCATGGTAGGATTTAAACATACCTCTTACAGGGCTTTCTTGCTCAAGAAAGATGTCTTAAATCTCCGAATCAAATTTGCGCTGGTTCTATTATTAAACAGGAGCATCTTGCATAATAAGTGTTCCAGTTTTTATTCGCTTCTTACCAACCCGTTTGCATCGTAGTTCTTGGATGGGGATGATCTCCAGTTTACATCAGTCCATGGTCCCTGTTAAGAGTTAATTCTTCGCTTGTCTGTTAAGAAACCTAACATTTAACGCATAGGAGTCATTATCCTTGCAACGCTTACTTATTTCATATCCCCTGATTTCTATTTATCCCAGACAAAGACAGTTGTAGTTGCTATTTGTAACTTCCCTTCCAAAACATGGCTATTGCCCATTAGATTAAATCAAACCTTACTTTAGCCCGCATTGGACTTATAGGACTCATGGTCTTAGTCTTATCAAAATCTGAAAGTAGAGCGTAGAAAATATTAAGAAAAGAATGAAAAATACTTTCAGTAATGTAGATTTCGGAGTGGGATTGGATTCGTACCTCTTGTCCCAAAATACACGGAATGCCACGCCGGCTTTACTAGGCCTCGTGCATAAGAAAATGGGTGGTAGGACCCCTTTTTGTGGTGTACCTCTAGAGGCCAGCGATGTACCTGGTTATCTCCCAGTTCTGAGTTGATGTGTCTCGCCTTGAGTATGCATTCAGCTCAGTCAGCCTTTCAGCCATTCCGCCCTGCGAATACTGTGTCCACGGTTTCTTGGTCTAGTGCTAGTTTTATGAATTGAGACTTCACATTGTTGAAGGCTCCTTCTACTTTTTGGAAGGCACCTATCGTGAATTCTTTGTGGTAGTAATACTTCATGCAGCGCTTTCTGAACAGATTGGGGACATATCCATAGGATTTAGTTTGGAGCTAATGTGTTAATCTATTAATCTTTATCTTAAATGTCTTTAGTAGCAACGAGGTAAGGTTTAGGGGTTTAGAGTCTATGGGTACGTACGTGAGCTTTGGGTATGAAAATGACCTTGACTGCTCTACAGGCTCAAAGTATGCTCGTACGAGCAATTAAGGTACCTATGGAACTCCCCAGTTGATTTTTTTTTCGTCTATAATCTGGTTGCTCAGGAAGTGGCTTGTGTTCACTGTTCTGTTATGGGGGCTTACTGCAGTGTTAGGTGTACAAATTTTTTACCCTACAAACTGTGTCCTAAAGAGGAATTTTAGGGTTTCGGTGGATGATTCAGTCCAGGATCAGACAGATTTTTTGATGAAGCCTCTGTAATAGGATATTTCGGAGTCTAACTGTGTCTTTGACGGACTCTTTTTCACTGCAAAACTTGTTCCAAGGGGCTATCTTAGCGTAAATTGTCTTTTTCTTGAAAACATCCTTGGGTATTGTTAAGTTGAACTATTTGAGTCGATGTTACTCTGTGACACCGCTCTAGTTTTCTGAACAACCAGGTATTATAACGAAAAATCTGATACTCATATCAGAAACAGCTCAACAGCCACTTTTACTGATCGAAAAATGTTAAATGACTGCGCTACTATGTTTATAGCACCGTGTATTGGTATGGACTCAGCTCATGCGATATTTGAAGAGACGAACTGATAGACGGACCAAAAGTGAGCGGAACTAAGTATCTACTTGGACTGAACAGATATGGCTTGCGAACCTTTGTGGGTCTTAATCGTTACTGAAATTTGACTCTTTCATTGCTCAAAGAATTTTGCTCATTATAACAAGATAAGAGGGACTGCTTAACATTGACCTTGCCGAGATCACAATTGGACCCGAGATGGCATTGCAGCTGTTTGGGTAGTGGGAACCTAGTAATAGATCTAGAGATTCCGCACTAGAGGGGGTCCACGAGCCATATGCTCTTTTGAGGCAGTACGGGAGTGGCTGCGAGGATCTTACGGAGCGTGGATGCTTAAAAGATTTCTTCTATTTTACCACAGAAGAGTCACAAGAATTTCCATTAGGCTTTCCTGATGTTCATTTTATAAGACTTGAGGACCTCTTTCTACGAGATCCAGTCGGTGATGTCACGGGAACGTTTGGTCTGGTTGAAGAGTTGCCTGCGCATTTTACGAAGAGAAAGAATCTCCTGATTCCGCAAAGGTGGTATAGGCTTGCCCTTTGAGTTGTTTAAGGGACATGAGATAGTTATTGCGTGATTGAAGACCTTCGTTATTTCCTCTCCCATCGCGTATAAGTGTTAGTTGTGGCTGTGTATTACAGAAGACTCCACACTATTCTTATATTTGGACCAGTCTATCTTCCTGAAATTACTAAAGACGGGTTGGGCCTAAGAGGATGTACCTTAAGAAACACTTTTCCGGAAGGCCAGTCTCCTACTTGTTAAGAATACTCTAGGTTTAGAGTTGTGCCTGACAATCAGATAACTGGAACAGAATTTGTAGTTATCACTACCAGTGACTTAAGTAATCGTCCCTTGATGTAATTAGAGATAGCAATCCTTCGATTCGGGAACATCTGACAGTAGTCCTCTTTTCAACGGCTTTTTAAAGATCCCTTCTATTCACATGTACAAAACGTACTATTGGTAGAAGCTGGGTCCAGCGCACTACACCAGTATGTAGCGCCAGATATTTGTATTTTTGATTTGTATGTTTTCTCTCATGACAGAGAACAACTGCCCACAAGCCAGAAAGACTACATTGTCATTCTCAGCAGAAGTCGAAAAAATGGGGACAGTTCTTCCCTATGACCTCTCGTTGTGATCTGGATATCGTTTATGGTACCGCAAAAGTTTCTAATAATAATGAAGGCTACACTATTTGGTTGGTAGTCTTTATTTGTTTTGTGACTACGCTCTTCCACCTCGCAACGTCCTTGTTATGAGCTACTCGCTCCTCCAAAAGTTCTTGGATATATAGTCTTTGCAAAAGTACCCAATCAACTTACACCAAATAATAAAAATATAATAATATAAACAAACGAATCTCAAATTGCTTTTAAATTCATCTTTAACTTAAGTGAATCTTCTTTTCAGGTCTCACTGATGATCTTAAGCATATCATCATTTGCCTCAAGAATTCCAAAGGTAAACAAAACACAATCCACACTCAACGGTTTCTCCAAAGGCATCCCAATGCTCTCCGCGCAGCCAGACGTGAGACCTCTAAAACCATCAAACCACAAATTAATGAACATGCCACAACTGAGCACACCATCGAGACAACACGAAGCTCTTCGGGTAGTGGAGCGTTTAGAAGTACAACCTAATTATTACAATCCACGGAACACGAAAGGGAAATTATTGCTACCACTGTGGCGTTTGGCGCATTTACCTGACAATAATTTCGAAAGACTCCCAACTGACGGTTCGTCATTTAGCAATCAAATACCACGTCCTCCACGGTTGGCACGCACATTGAGTGAGAATCGTAGGCGTTATATAGAAACAGCATCAGACGAGCCAAGACCATTCAATTTTCCGCTCGAAGGCCCACAACCATCCGAATTCAAGAAGACAAAGAGTACGAAGAAAGAAAGTACAGGTGTGCCCAAAAAGGCAAAGAAAGTAAATAACATTCAGGATATTTTGAGGCAGGAGCAAGTCCTTACTGCAAATCAGTATCGAATGCCGGTGGGGATTCATATATCTGGATCATTTAAGAATCTGCAGAACAGTGGGATCTCCAATGTTTTCCGAAAGTATGTACAGATGCAGCCGCAGATGTCACCAAGTCAGTACAATTACCAGCGTATTGCCTTTGACCCATTCTATCCCTATAAACCGAAGTCGCTAAACGACATAAACTCTCTGGCTATGAAACAGCTTGGACTGAATCGGTCTAAGAAGAAGAATAAGAATAATGTGATTCCAAGTTTGATATTTCAACAAAGTGGACACAGTCCGGTGTCGGCCGATTATTACTTGGATGCCCTTCGCGTGAACAACTCTCTGAATAGTTTGGGGGGTCAGCGGAATTTGAAAAACGAGCCCTTCAGTCTAAAGCTGGAAGTTTTTCCAATCAGAAGTGGAAAGAAAGTTCCAATCTTGCCGATGACAGGAGCACAATTCGTGACAACTATTCGCCCGAATACCCAAAATTTTGAACCATTTTACCCGCAAATAGGTATACCTTATGGTGTGCCAATTGATAATGGTGCGAGTTATTTAAACTATGTGAATAGTGTCCAACAGTATAAGGGAAGATTTCCTCAAGCACAGAGTCTTTACTCGAGTGCTTATCAGCGTGACAAACATCCCTCGGACGCAGGTGGATTGTCTATACATCCGGAGGAGGTCAGTAAGTCAACCGAAAAGAAACCTAAAGCCAACTCTAACCAGATGATGGTGCACTTGAATGTGTTTCCGAGTAAAAAGGAGAATGTAGTTCCACAGAATCACTTGTACGACGTTATTCACGCTGATGTTCATGAACGAACATCTAGTAGTGTTCTGTCAGGTAAAAATGGGTCTCCCAAATCGACCTACATCGACTGTGAGACGGGTGAAAAGTTTTTGGAGGATGAAGCTGAACTATACCCCTACGAACCTCATTCACTCACTAAAGACACTTCAAGGACGTCGGAAAACTCTTCGGTACGTGAAGTTGATCGTCAACTTGCGCTTAAACCAAGTGAAATACATAGTTCAGGCAGGAATGACTCTGTGAATGCTGGAGATAAACTATCAACTTTTCGATTTCCGGTCGAAAACGTGATGCAGTTCCAGGCGAATGATGCAGTTATATAGTATCTATCTTTTAGTTAACTACTGTTCCGTTATTTATGTATTCTTTTTTAGTCCATGAATAAAAATTACTTACTTCGTGTAAGATTGAGAAAAGAAAAGCATATCCTTTACATTGTGATGAAGTCTTGCAGCCCCATTGGAGAGTCGGAGAGCCACATAGGATTGTGTAAAGAATTGAACAAATTCTTTGGCGCAGCTTAGCTATTGCGACAGACACAGATACTCAGACTGCCTCACCTATATCTATTTCTTTGCTTGGAAAACAAATGCGTATTTAGTGAGCTCTTATATTGTCGTCGAAGACTCAAGAACTGGAAACTTGACTACAGCCCGTTCCTGGCCCAGTCAGTCAGCAAAGTAAGTCACCTTTAAATCTGAACAACAGCTGAAGTTCTGGACAATATCATGCGGCATATCCGGCATAAGTATCAAGCGGAGGTAGATCTTATAGTTCATCTAGGGGAATTCACGTGCTCGACGAAAAATTGATCACTGAGAGGAAGTTTGGGATAATGAGACAAATGTTTGGTCCTTCGATCGCTTGTCCCATCGTACCGTAACACCACGAAGACCTGGTGGAAGGGTTTAGGACATTGATCTGTTTTATTTGGAGTACCTTGACCTGATTCTTTTAGATCTTTCCACCGCGCTTTCGGCGACTTCGTTCGTTTTCTCTTACAAAGGCCCCTTGAAGCGCGTTGCTTCGAAAGTATATATGTTAAGTTTTAATGGCTACCCAAGTCATTCCATCAACAAATGGGCTTCGATCAGGTGGCTGTTGATGATGATGGCTATTAGGAGTATCGAGTAAATAAACCGGAGTACTTTAAGCCACTTTCTCCGTAATTCCAGCTGAATTCTTTTGAAATCTTTAATACATGGAATTTCAACACGTTCAATGAGGCATCCAGAATTCTTGAGTCAGAAAATCATGGGTGGGTTCTTGTTTTCACAATTATTACTTGGAGTAGATAGATCCGGCATTTGGATTTGCCAGCAGTCATCGCATCATAATCAATATGCTTATAGGTTTTAGTTCAACTCACCACCTGGGAAGCTTAGGATCATTGGAAAATAGGAGCTTAAGGCTTTAATAGCTTTCCCCAACATGTAATTTATCTTTGGTTTTAAACCCCATTCTTTCTCTTAAAATCTAAATAAGTCCCTGAAGGCTTTGACCGCACTTCCATCTAGATGAGGTTTTCAATGGGTAATATTTGGCGCGATCCACGGCGTAGCTTTACACAACCATTCACGTTGTACGTGTTATATTCTTCCCACGAATGAAAGAATTTTTAATGCCGTATCCGAAGGGCAATTTTTTGTTTTTAGAAGCTTTTTCATGCCAAAATTTGTCAGACGCTCGGGAGGGATGGACCTTCTTTGTCATGTTGACTGGCAATTGAACCTTGAACATCTAGTTCAGAAGTTCGTCGTCCGGAAGAATTAACAGATCAGTGGAAGGTGCAATTACTTGTCAAGGCACTTTAAGACCCTTTATTATATGTATGTATGAAGCATGTTGGAAGAGGCTGCAGTTAAACTTGTGGAGTATCAATATGGGATTTAAAGGGCTCCCACTACGATTAACTATTGAGGGCATTGCGAAAAAAACCCATGGAGTCAACTCGATGAACTAGGAAGTAATGTGGTATTATAACGCTGGACTTGCATCCAATTTGGCAAACTAAACTGGCAAACGTCTATGACTAATAATAGTAGGCTGCTCTCGGATATAGAGCATGAACTGGAGGAGAGCATAATATCAGAAGCAGCGTTTCCAAAATGTCATGTTTGACCTTCTGTTGTGAACGATAATGATTCTTAAACTTAGATATGAAGAATACGCCGAAACTAAACAGAATTTTTGGAAGATGCGGCGCAAGACGTTTCATTGATTGTTCAAAAAAGAACCAAAAGGTACCCAATAGCAGATAAATGAGCTATCAGCTACTGAAGACATAAAGATGCCGAATCTCGAGAACGAGCAGCCCAGAGAATGTCACCATTTTGATTGATAGAGCCAGACTTTCTTAGTTTAATAAGATACAGACAAGAGACAGATCTGTCTCTGTTGTAGATGTAGATTGGCGAATATTTGAACTTGGAGAAAGATTCCTTTTCAGAATTTTTCGACCTGTCATTTGCTTTTTAGTTTGCTCCACAAGATTTATCTGCCAGGAAAGAAAATCATAGTCCTCTGCGTAGGCCATATATTTTATTTTTCTTTTTTAATAAAATCAAATCTACAAAATGTACATAAAAACAATTATTCTTTCAAATAATTCTATTAATTACAAAAAATAAACACCAAAACACATTGTTTTCGAATCTTTGAATTCAATTTTGTACGAAAGAGCGAATGTATTCGCTCGTTGCGGAAGTCAGGAAAAGTGAACGAAAATTTGACTGATCTGAGCAAGAAACTATTATGGTTGTAGACTACAAATTTCTTGCATTCGCATAGTTACGTATGACCAAGATAGCTTAGCTTTTATCGATTGATATAAAAGAAAGTTGAATAACTTAACAACTCGCTGTCAAACTGTCAAATTTTATTCACATGCAATGAAAACATTTACGAGAGTTTCACCTCACTATTCTTTTGTTTTGCTCTTCAGACTTCGCAAATAATGAAGTAAAATTCGCAGATTGTTGCAAAAAGGAAAAAGTTGCAATGAATGAAATGTCAAAATTGGCGAATATTCGCTAGTTCGCATTGGCTGTCAATGCGAGCATGACATGACCTTAAGGGGCAAATATTAGATTAGATTTTACGTCAACTTTCTTTGTGTTGACTCTTGCGTAGGAATTAAAAATGACGTCAGTATTGGAACGTGTTAGTGCAATCTTCCGCTCGAAAATCTTTAGTTGTAGCAAAAAAAAGAGAAAATTGGCCAACTAAAGATAGAATATCAACTTGATAAACGAAGGAATTCGGACCACGACTTGTATATCTACAATTGGGAAATTCATTTTTCTTTTATTTTCTTGACAATGCCTTCAAGAAAAAAAATCAAATCTTTCTCGATAAAGCAGAGATGCTAAAAGAATGGGACTACTAGGGCCTTTGAATCTGAACAAAATCAAGGGGAGAAAATAAGTGCAGCTCAAGAATGTAAAGCCAAATCTCGCGCATAAAAAAAAATGTCTACCCAACGTGAGCTTCGGCTTATCCTTAATATAATTTGTACACGTTCAGTAAATCCTACAAATGTGGGTATCTACGGACAATTTAAAGGTTTCTTTTTGTCTTAAAAGTGGTAGGAGAGCGTAGTATTAAATAAAAGGGCTTACTCCACTAGACTTCTTCAATATATACCTAAATACTACTTCCAAGTTCTACCGACGCTTTGCAAATTGTACTCATTCACAAGTAAGCCAAAATTAAAGCTTACCTCTTGGAGCTATGTCACTAAGCCTCAAGTTCATTTGGCTGAAGCTTTCGTTTTTTGGTTATTTTACGGCTCAAGAGGTTCTTCGGTTACATTGTCACCAGCGTTTGCTTGACCTGCGAGTCATTCTCATTAAATTTCATTCCAATGAGTTCCTGAAGTTCAATGTTAATGGGCCCGCGGTTCCGCACTTGACTTACGACTACCCAACGAATAATTAAAGTTTACGGTCGATTTTTTACATACTTCGTTTATTTGGGCTTTTGACAGAACGTATAAAGGTACAACACTTAAATATAACATACAAAAAAAAAAACAATGTCAGGCAGAAGAAGAAGGAAAGAGACCAAGACGCACGTACAGGATGTCCGGTTCAGCAGTAAAATTGCAAGTCCTTGACGTCGTTAGCTTTCAATTGATATGATTTGGCAAGCGACCGCTTTTCTATGAGTATAATGTTAAACAATAGACACAATATGTGAATAGTTTTACAATAATTCTTAATTTATTAATAACAAAAACCTATCTCAATAATTAATTACATAAGTGACATGTGTAAACTAAATTTACTGTCGTCAATTCGTTTTAGGGAAGGGGAATGTAAAGGGTTACACACTGCAATGACTAGAAGAATCTAGCCCTAGTCAAGTTATTCCATCTACCTACGCTAGATCTTGAACCACAGGGGTGATAAGGCTTTTAGTGTTTTTTATTACTGATTAGACGTCTACTGCTGAGGGACCGTGCATGATCCTTTTGGCTTAGTAAACGAAGGGAACATTTGGTACTGGGTATTTGTAGCCCTCAAACTGCGTTGGTGGCAGATAGGATGGGGCTGGGGTTGACGTGCGCAGTGTCGGAGGTCGAGTTTGAGGCGGAGTGGGCCTTGGAGTGGTTATTATTGGTGGTGGAGGCCTGCGAGTTGGTGGTGGGGTGCTTGGTGGCAAATATGTTGGTGGTGGAGTCCTTGGAGGTGTGGGTCTAGGAGTAGTTATTACTGGTGGTGGAGGTCTGCGAGTTGGTGGTGGTGTGCTTGGTGGCAAATATGTTGGTGGTGGAGTCCTTGGAGGTGTGGGTCTAGGAGTAGTTATTATTGGTGGTGGAGGCCTGCGAGTTGGTGGTGGTGTGCTTGGTGGCAAATATGTTGGTGGTGGAGTCCTTGGAGGTGTGGGTCTAGGAGTAGTTATTATTGGTGGTGGAGGCCTGCGAGTTGGTGGTGGGGTGCTTGGTGGCAAATATGTTGGTGGTGGAGTCCTTGGAGGTGTGGGTCTAGGAGTAGTTATTACTGGTGGTGGAGGTCTGCGAGTTGGTGGTGGTGTGCTTGGTGGCAAATATGTTGGTGGTGGAGTCCTTGGAGGTGTGGGTCTAGGAGTAGTTATTATTGGTGGTGGAGGCCTGCGAGTTGGTGGTGGTGTGCTTGGTGGCAAATATGTTGGTGGTGGAGTCCTTGGGGGTGTGGGTCTTGGAGTAGTTATTATTGGTGGCGGAGGCCTGCGAGTTGGTGGTGGTGTGCTTGGTGGCAAATATGTTGGTGGTGGAGTCCTTGGAGGTGTGGGTCTAGGAGTAGTTATTATTGGTGGTGGAGGCCTGCGAGTTGGTGGTGGTGTGCTTGGTGGCAAATATGTTGGTGGTGGAGTCCTTGGAGGTGTGGGTCTAGGAGTAGTTATTATTGGTGGTGGAGGCCTGCGAGTTGGTGGTGGTGTGCTGGGTGGCAAATATGTTGGTGGTGGAGTCCTTGGAGGTGTGGGTCTAGGAGTAGTTATTATTGGTGGTGGAGGCCTGCGAGTTGGTGGTGGTGTGCTTGGTGGCAAGTATGTTGGTGGTGGAGTTCTTGGGGGTGTGGGTCTAGGAGTAGTTATTATTGGTGGTGGAGGCCTGCGAGTTGGTGGTGGTGTGCTTGGTGGTAAGTATGTTGGTGGTGGAGTCCTTGGGGGTGTGGGTCTAGGAGTAGTTATTATTGGTGGTGGAGGCCTGCGAGTAGTTGGTGGCAAATAAGTTGGACCTGGAGTTGAAGTTGTCAGTATACGTGGTGTTGTTCGAACGGGCGTTGGAGTGGTTATGATGGGTGGTGGTGGCCTGCGTGTTGTGATTGGGGGTGTGGGTCTTGGAGTAGTTATTACTGGTCTACGGGTGGTTGGTGGCAAATAAGTTGGTGGTGGAGTCCTTGGAGGTGTGGGTCTAGGAGTAGTTATCAATGTACGTTGCGTAGTTGGTGGCAAATATGTTGGCACTGGTGTCGTTCGTCTAGGAGTTGTTACTGGTGGAGATGGAATTCTCGTGGTTGAAAGTGTGGGTCTTGGGGTTGTTAGCACTCTTGGTGTGGTTGGTGGCAAATAAGTAGGTGCTGGTGTCGTTCGTCTAGGGGTTGTTACTGGTGGGGACGGAATTCTTGTGGTTGGTGGTGGAGTCCTTGGAGGTGAAGTCCTTGGAGGTGTGGGTCTAGGGGTTGTTAGGACTCTTGGTGTGGTTGGTGGCAAATAAGTTGGTGCTGGTGTCGTTCGCCTAGGGGTTGTGACTGGTGGGGACGGAATTCTTGTGGTTGGTGGTGGAGTCCTTGGAGGTGAAGTCCTTGGAGGTGTGGGTCTAGGGGTTGTTAGCACTCTTGGTGTGGTTGGTGGCAAATAAGTTGGTGCTGGTGTCGTTCGCCTAGGGGTTGTTACTGGTGGGGACGGAATTCTTGTGGTTGGTGGTGGAGTCCTTGGAGGTGAAGTCCTTGGAGGTGTGGGTCTAGGGGTTGTTAGGACTCTTGGTGTGGTTGGTGGCAAATAAGTTGGTGGTGGAGTTCTTGGAGGTGTGGGTCTTGGAGTAGTTATTATTATCCTAGGGGTTGTTAGCACTCTTGGTGTGGTTGGTGGCAAATAAGTTGGTGCTGGCGTCGTTCTTCTAGGGGTTGTTACTGGTGGAGATGGAATTCTTGTGGTTGGTGGTGGAGTCCTTGGAGGTGTGGGCCTTGGAGTAGTTATTATTATCCTAGGGGTTGTTAGCACTCTTGGTGTGGTTGGTGGCAAATAAGTTGGTGCTGGCGTCGTTCGTCTAGGGGTTGTTACTGGTGGAGATGGAATTCTTGTGGTTGGTGGTGGAGTCCTTGGAGGTGAAGTTCTTGGAGGTGTGGGTCTAGGGGTTGTTATTACTCTTGGTGTAGTTGGTGGCAAATAAGTTGGTGGTGGAGTCCTTGGAGGTGTGGGCCTTGGAGTAGTTATTATTATCCTAGGGGTTGTAAGCACTCTTGGTGTGGTTGGTGGCAAATAAGTTGGTGCTGGTGTCGTTCGTCTAGGGGTTGTTACTGGTGGAGATGGAATTCTTGTGGTTGGTGGTGGAGTCCTTGGAGGTGTGGGTCTGGGGGTTGTTAGGACTCTTGGTGTAGTTGGTGGCAAATAAGTTGGTGGTGGAGTCCTTGGAGGTGTGGGCCTTGGAGTAGTTACTACTGGTCTACGGGTGGTTGGTGGCAAATACGTTGGTGGTGGAGTCCTTGGGGGTGTGGGTCTAGGAGTAGTTATCAATGTACGCTGTGTAGTTGGTGGCAAATATGTTGGCACTGGTGTCGTTCGTCTAGGGGTTGTTATTGGTGGAGATGGGATTCTTGTGGTTTGAATTGGCCTTGTTGGGTATGTCAATGGGTTGCTTGGTGTTGGGTACGTGTAACCAGTGACTTTGGGCTTAGTTGTAGTTGGTTGTGGCCTTGGAGTCGTGACTGGAACGTAGCTCGTTGTTCTAACTGTTGGCGGTGGAGTTGGCCTGTACGTCGGTGGTTGAGTTGTCCTGTACGTCGGCGGTGCAGTTGTCCTGTATGTGGGTGGTGCAGTAGTCCTGTACGTCGGCGGTGGAGTTGGTCTGTATGGTGTTGTCCGAACACTGCTTGTTGGTCTTGGAGTCGTGGGGTAGGTAAATGGTTTTTCTGGGGTTGGATATGTATATCCAGTCACTTCCCTACGTGGAGTCGTTACTACAACCCTTGGTGTAGTTGGAGCGTAAGGTGTTGTACGCACTGGAACGTACGGTGTTGTTGTACGCACTGGAACGTATGGTGTTGTCCTGGGAGTTGTGATAATTCTTTGAGTTGTCACCACTCTCGGCGTCGTTGGCCTGTATGGTGTTGTAACGGGTACATACGGTGTCGTTTTCCTAGTTGGTTCTGTAAATGGCACGCGAGGAGTTGGGTAGTCATATCCATCTGCAGCTCGTGCCTTTCTAAGTAAGTCGGTTTGATCTCCCGGAATCTGTTAAGAATGAAAACTATTAATCATGTATGAACATGAATGGAAATTATTTATTACCTCTAGTTCCGCGCAGAAACCGACCGCGCAAAGCGCTAAAATCAGTACAGCGCTCCTCTGTAAAATAAAGAAGAAATACATTTAAATATTAGGAGTTTTTCGTATTGATATACACACATATGTATGTATGTATGTCTGATATATGTATATAAAATCAAATGCCAAGGTCATTTTTAACGGAAACCATGGCCATTCTGTCTCGAAGCCACCAAATCCGCTTTGAATATTTATTAATAATTTTAATAAATAGACAGTTCAGTATTGTTTCGATGCAAACTAGGGTCAACACAATATAATACAGTGCATCACAGAGGGAATTTCAATTTAAGGAAATCTTATGCTGAGCAGCCGGTTTTCAATGATAGTTCATTGAACTTTATCCCGCTTTATCTAAGATATTTAATATTCCCCAATGTCTGAGATATCTGTTTTGCAAATTACTATCAGGTTTAATTTAATCGAATTGCTGCACACTCATAATAGATACTAATTAATCGTACATGCCCACCTATCTATCACCATTTTACATTGCAAAATTACGTCGGCTATGTTGTAATGTTGAACCAACAAGTCCCCATTGATCTGCAAACATGAATCGAAAAGCTTCGAACATCGCTTGTCTCACACTTGAACGTGCGTATTATATTAGATCGGTGCTTGGAGTCAGTCACAATTCGGAGGCATTATGTGTTAATAAATTATACCCGTGCTAAGTTAAACAGATTTCGGTTATCTCATTCCGAAGGTCGTCTAAGTTCAAGTTCGACCGCGGCAGGTTGCATCATTTATTGGATTTTCAGTTTTAAAATAACTAACCGCGTCACAAAAACAAATTTAGTAAATATATTGCCAAACTGGTATCTAACGCTAATAAAACACTCGCATAACGAAATCGGAGATAACTCCCATACTGAAGATTTCCTAATTCCAAAAAAAAAAAAAAGGCGGACTAGATATTTGTTTGCGAACGTGTGTGGACGTTTGTGGTTTAATGAGATAAGTTGAAAACCTTGAAGACGTTGAACTCGTCTTCAGCTCATCAGGATAAAATTTATGTACAGTATGCAGCCGTATCCAATGAATATTTGACATTTGAAACTATTGCTGTTGCTGCAGAAACCGAAAGCTGACTCTGACGAGGCTGATTGGTTTCGTCCATCCCGAAAGTAAAAGTGATAGGAGTTCCCTGAATTTAATTTAAATAAATTAATTTTATTATATTTTGCCTATATGTACTAAAAAATACATATACCTACTGCTTTGTCCCTCACACATAAGAACAAAACTTGATTTACTAATGAAAAGTTTTAGTTCCGTGTTAATTTGGAAAAAAATGTTTTTTGGCTCTGGACAAATTAAGAATGTTTGATGTCTAAGATTTACATATTTTAGAATTAATTCGACACCGCATAGTATTTCACCTCCAACGTTATATAACTATGCGTTTCTTAATCCTGCTATGTTGGTCGGTGTGTACCTATTGCTAATCACGGCCTTAAGTAATCAAAAATTATCATAAAAGTCGATAGCTTTGAGGCTTCAGCTGCGGCTAAAGTTCTTTTGGCGTTTTAGTTATTTGTATTCTAAATTATTGTATGAAAAAGAATTCGATGACAGCATAATGTGTAATATGATATCTTGCATTGAGATAGAAGATTTATGAGGTTATATAGGGAAAGTAACCGGAATTCTTTGTTATTCAATTTCATTGTTCATATTCTTTGTATTTCGATTTGCTGATAGCTTTTTGTCTATATCGAAATGAAAGTGAGAAAGAAAGAGTGATATAATTGGTTCCTGTAGGAAAGAAGGTCATCTAAGTGGTTTTAAGCACCAAACTTCTATCGAAATTTGCAGTCCTAAGAAATTAGCTCTATGTACGTACATATATGCATATGTATGTAACTATATATAATAGAGCAACATAAATTTAATCATGTTTTCTTATTGCCGTGATCTAAAGCAACCCATTTCGAATACTTAAACTTTTCAGAGTATTACGCGTTTTTAAGCTCAGAAGTATGAACACTGTTTTTTTTTGCAGTGTATAAATATGCAGTTGATAGAACAGGAATAGACTTAAGATGGTAATACCACCATCAACAATACTGGTTTACTGAACGTAGCCCATTTCGAATACTTAAACCATTCAGGGTATTACGCGTTTTTTAACTTTGAAGCATGAAAACTTCTTCTCTGCAGTGTATAAATATGCAGTTGATAGAACAGGAAAAGACTTAAGTTAGTAATACCACCATTAACATTACTGGATTGCGCGTTATTTATTGTCGGAATGATTAGCCAATTGTCTTAAGTCAAATTGCCATAACATGGGCATGTGTATGGCTTTTAATCTCGTGGTGTCATTTGCTCTTATTTCTTTGAAGATGAGGATTGTTGAACTTTACCCATAAACAAAAAAAAGGCAATAAAAAATGGTAGTCAACAGAAGGTCTTCGTAATAGTCTAAATAAGTAACAATACCTACACAATGGATCTAACGATTTTCTATACATAGACTTTCGAGAAAGCTTCGCCAAAGTTGGAGTAATAATGGTCCCGTTCCGTATTCTAGGCAATATGTAGTCCAACGTTTCTGATTGATCGAGAGATTCATATTTGACAGAAAAGTAAGAAAATTTTTTTTTGAGGATGCAGACTGGATTTGTTCTCCGTACATTTTATGTCAGTTTGCGAAATGTCAAAAACAGCTGATCGGTTAGTATTTTATATACTGTTTTACTACGCTTTATAAATTAAATTGATTATGAACGATAAATAAAATAAATAAATTAAAAGTGAATTACGGTGAAGCGATTTGCGATTTGACTCAACCAGACGATATGATCAATTGTTTAATACGTGCATTTTTTTTTTACATTAAAACACAAGCACATTTTTTTACATTAAAACACAAAGGTTTTATGTGGAGCCGAAATTCTTTCAAAAAATAAAGAAACCTTGTTTTCTTTGTTGTCCATTTTATCACTGAACCCTTCTTTTGTTTTCTTTTTCATACAAATAAATTTATTACTAAGATACTTTGAAAACAGAAGTCCATACTTTATCTAAAGTGAAAACGGGAAGTGTGTATGCGAAGTATCGGCTTGTTCTAATATGTATTCCGAACCTCTTCTGACCAATTCATCGGCTTTATCATCTTCATGTTTAGTTTGTGCTTTGTTCCAAGAACCTTAAGCTTTTCACTACAACACCTCAAAAACTTGAATTTTATTTTGACTTCTATAGTTCGTGAGGTCAACTAATTTGGATACGCCCAGTGGTTCACACAACATGCTTGAGCCTACGCCTACATCCATTTGTGAAGATAGAGATGGTACCGGCTTTGGTAAGCTCACCGATTTTTCATTCTTCTCTGCTCTAGGTACGGAGTCAGATATTTTTTCAGTATTTTGGCTCCAACTATCTGACTAACTTAATCTTAGGCCATTAATAGTTGCCAAGGCTTGAACGAAGATAACCGGCGGCGGAAGCAGATTGAGGATAGCCTCCAGTCCTGCAGTAGGTGTGGTTCCTATGGCACTCCACGAACGTGTTGCGTGACTAAAAAACGATCTTCTAAATTTGACTGTGCGACCGCGAATGAGTTTTAAAAGATAAAGTTGTGGGAAGAGGCCGCCCGAGTCCGAATAACTGTGGTGGAAATATAGGTACAGAACCGATAAGCATCCAAGAATTGTAATTAAGTATAATTAAATGACATTCATTATATTTAGCTTCGAATGTAGGCAGCCACGCCCACTTTTGTTGACATCAAAGGCTAACCGCCACGTTTCTGCAAAGGCTAACCGCCACATTTCTGCAACAAGCTCTAAAAAATACAGCAAATATTCTCAAAGTTGAACAATACACTTACGCTTTAAAAACTTAACTTTATTAAGAACGAATTAGATGTAGGTACATATAAAGGGTTGGCCATCTATTGGTTTCTCTTTGAATCATATGTAATTTAGACACTGACAGCTCTTATGCGCTCGAAAAATTGACACAAAGTCAGTATTATATTTTCGCGGTACGAAATGGATCGATTTACGATTGAAGAACCTTGGGAAATATTGCAAAGTTATTTCCAAAGTGGATGTTGTGTTGCCGAAACAGTACGAATTTCGTAAAGAAATTTCGATCGAAATAACGTAGGTAAAGTAGGTTTACGCAAGTTTGTGATGAAAGTTCGCTAGACTGGTTTGCTGATTGATAACTGAACGTATTCCTAATTTCGTCCTGTGCTCTTAACGGAGAATATTGCAGTTTTTTACGTATTCTTGGAGTGGTGGCATTATTGCCCCAATTTTCTTCAAAAGCGACAATGGAAGAAACGTTACAGTCAATAGAGAGGGCTACAGAGTTATGATAACCGATTTTTTATGGGCAGAAATTGAGGATTTGGACTTTGACGACCTATGGTTCCAGCAAGATAGGGCTGCGTGCTAAACAAGCCGTCCAACAACAGGTACTCAAGAACAATATTGGTCAAGTTATTCGTGAAATAGGGGCCGAAGCCATCGAAAATGTATTGAAAAATTGAGTTTGCAGGATAGCCTACTGCCAAGCCAGCCGAGGCAGTCATTTAATTGAATTAATATTCCATAAATAATCGGAAGGTACATTCTTTTCAATAAACCGACAATCATTGATAAAATTTGAACAGTGTTTTTTTTATAGTCTTTTCACCTTTAAAATAACATATGGCTCACCCTATATGTAGAACTAAATTTACTATCCGAAGAGACAACGCATTAGAGGAGAACTATGCAGCCCATAGTACTTATAAATCAAAACTTCCTTTTTGAATCTGCGCGTACCTACATGCATAAGTGCATATGCTTATCAAAAACTTCGTTTCTAAATTCAACGTTAAAGTGACAAATCGACAGATCATAAACTATGCTTACAACATACTATGCATAAACTATGCTGTAGAACTGGATATAAAGGTAAGCAGGTACAATCATCCAATGGTTAGTAGGACAAATGTTGGTTCTTCCTGGAACTCGAAACTTGTACATATGTTTGTTCCTTGGCAGTAATCCAATGCACTAACTAGTCAGTCTCGGTGACCTACTGCCAGATGTCAAAGTTTATACAAATTATTTGCTTAAACTTGGGGTTCACCTAAGCATGAAACCAACCATATTCTTCTCGAATATTTTATATGAGCAGTTTGCTGAAGTGTACATATTTAAAAAAATGCTAGCAACTGACACCAAAGATATTTGCATTTATGTAACTTGTCATCGCACATTCTTTTTAAAGAGCAAATTGTTGGCAACATCGG
This sequence comes from Xylota sylvarum, assembly GCA_905220385.1. Lineage (NCBI taxonomy): Eukaryota > Metazoa > Arthropoda > Insecta > Diptera > Syrphidae > Xylota > Xylota sylvarum. The sequence goes on from LR999959.1 coordinate 43,852,370, forward strand.
CACTTACATACATATGTATGTAGCTACTAACAGTTAGTTTCTTTATGTACATGTCTACAAAGAGTTGCTTTTCTGGAATATATTTCTAATCGCTATTGACAAATTCTCGTGACGATGAGGTTTGGCATTTTTAATCAAACCTCCATCCGGTTGTATCGATCGATGTGCATATTTACACAGCCATTAAAAGTTTTCGCATTTTTCTCACCGACAACCACGCCATACCATTCCACCAGCAATGGCGGCACAATTTGCAGACTGTGTGTACAAAGTCAAGAAAAAAAATTAAAAAATTGTACAATAATCGATGGCACCTACATTACATCAAAGTTCAATTTGATTATGTATACACAGAAACATTAACTGACGGACACACTCGTTTGTAAGGCAAGAGATAACAACTTGTGGTTTCCAGAGATGTGTCACGACCAGAGTTTACCTCAATGAATGCTAAAAAAAGAGAAGCCCACAACGATTTTCTTGATTTCATTCGGCAATTTAGACTGACGTTCACGGAGGACAAGGCAACCATAAAGCCTCCTCTACTCTATTGCTGGTGCTTATGCACTCTTATGGGATGCTGCAATGTCTGCGAACAATTTTACTCTTAAGGAGGTCAAAACGAATTTGTTGAATTAAATTCGGTGCAGTTGACCGATGCAGTGATGACGATTGTTTATCTACGAGAAGACTCTGTGAAGATTCAGAATTGCTTTTTCGTAATAAAAATACGAAGCAAAGTGAATTACTGCAGATTTTATGGGATGCTTAAGCACCTTGATTGCAGTTTCATTTTTGAATGGCGCATCTGTATGCAGATAGTCAAGACAGCACGAGTGGGTTAGTGTTGGCCGTCATCGCAGATTATTTTGATTTTTGTTTTTGTATTAATTTATAGTCACCAACAAATTCAAAAGAATACGGGTTTCGAGTAAACCTCTTGTTTCTACTTTGTTAAGTGGGCAGTCACCATAAATATAGGAGATTTATACCCGGCTGGTGTCAAGCGAGTAGGGCTTCCCTACTGGTAGTGAGGTGCTAAATTGTCATAATTTTAATACCAGTTGACCGTGAATGGCTGGGTATTATATTCAAAACCGAAATTGATTAAGAGAAATCGACCATCTTCTTGGTCTATAGGTCATGGTCCAGCGGATAATAGAGTTTTCTTTGATTCGACCGTGTAATTTAAACATTAACGGTCAATTAATCATAATTAGCGTTATTATCAATCGGCTGACTAGTTGTTAATTGTTTTGTAGCCCTTTATAGTTGACGTATTCACTTCTACTTAATTAAACTTACCCATTGTTTTATTAAGTAGAGATTTTTTTCAATTAAGCTTATGAATTACATCCTTCTTAACGGTTTAATGAAATTCATATTTAAAACTCATTACCCCAAAGTATATTAATAAAATCATCAATATTTTGGGATTAACTTTTATCTTAGCTGTCAATGAAAAAAAATAAAATAAAAACTCAAAAACTGGCTTCACCACCGCCGCACCAATGTCATTAGATTTCCTGTTCGTTCGTTTTTTTTTATGAATTTGAATTAAATATTTTTTATTTTAAATATAAAAGTTTGGTCACTGTTTTCTGGTTGGTGTTAAATTTTTGGACGTTTTTGCATAAAATAAAAGTTAAATCGGAGGTCACTTAGTGATATTTTGAATTTAGTAATTTTGTTTTTAACCTGCTTCATATCTTTCGAAGACTATGATGTTAATATGAAGAACACGTTTTGATTTTTGGGTTGAGACATTTTCATGGCAGCAATTACTTGCATCAGTTATACTAATTAAATATTATATGTCACACATATCAAAGATAATGCAATAGCATTGCCTAAACTTCTTTTTTTCTTAAATTTATAAGTTAAAAATATTTTACAAGTGTACTTTTGTTAATACTTATAATGAGACATTTGGTAATTGGTGTTAAGCAATCCAGACGGCTGGGGAAGGTACATATATTTTATTGAAATAATGTGGTTTTACTTGGAATAATAAAATAATAAAAAAAATGTATTTTTAATTTAATAATTTAATAACAGTGATATATCCTATAGCTTTCCGGTTTAGTAATCATGATTTGAAAACGACCTGTATAACCAAGGTAAGTTGGCTTCGATTTTATTCGGACCGAATCGTAATAAAAATACTTTTTATTTTAAATACAATAATAACTTACTGCTGAACTGGATCAAAGCTGGATACTCGCAGGAAAGAAAATCTCAGGTGGACAAGTAACATGTCCAAGTAACAAAATAGTCTTGGCCAAAGTTTAATCTGAAACGCTCTAAGATTTTGATCCCTCTTAGCACATTCTATATCAGCACTATAATAAGTGTCATCACTGAACATTGTCTAATAGGAAAGTACGCAACTGAGGTTGGTGTGCATCCAAACGATTTTTGGAGAAGCTGGAAAGATGAAGAGGAAGAAGAAACTATGTCCACCTTTTTTTGCACCTACTCTGCTCTCTCTCACTCTCTCACAAAAGAAAACTTAACTTGGGGCTTTCTACTTTAATGATCTTGCTGATCTTACTAATACTAACATTAGGAGTCTATTATACTTCATTAGAAGCTCAAATTGGTTTCACCAGTAGGTATGCAGGATTATATAAACCAGGAGGCATCACAATAGACCTATTACTGGTCTAAGTGTGCTGGTGTTAGCTGGCAACCTCATTAACCTAACCAAATCTAACCTAATGCTCAGACTATGTGCTTGATTTTAACAAAGACTTTAACGATATTTCATGTAAAAAAAAGTGACCAATGCGAATATTAATAGTAGAAATCAATGAATTCTGGTGAACATGTCTATCAAAACTTTCTTTAAACTTTGTAAAAAATTGGTTAAAGTAGAGTTTACCCTAAAGTAAAAGCGATTGTGGACTTGATTGTGAGAGGTTTTATAAAAATGAAGTTTCGGTGCTTCAAATGATCAACATGTTCAGTTCTTGAGTTAATTGGATCTTGTAAGGGTGTAGGTCAAGAAATTTATGTAAAATTCGCCATAATGTGGACTAAGAGATTCCCAATTCCAATTTGGCTCATTTTGCACTGAAGCACTTACTTCACTGCCATAGGAATACTCAATAGTGAATATGTTGACTCGAATTTATCCGCAGCCTGTCTGTGGAACGATTAAAACGACCGAAAATTGTAGTAAGACTAAGAATTTCGGTAGTAAATTTCAGTATCAATAAAACATATGTTAGGTAATTTTTAAGAATAAAAAAAAATATTTTCATTTTAGTATAAAAACTACGCTGGGAATACTTTTTTTGCTTGCCTAGTTATCTGGAGTCACTAAATCTTGAATTAGTATGTTCTTCTCTGAAACCACATTCAAACGTTTTCATTTCTTGATCTCTCTAGTTTCTGTGGTATCCTCCCTTTGGTTTGTAAGGATTTAATAAAAGAGTCACTTAATGTCATTTCTAATGTGTCTTGCAAAATAATTTTCGCCAATTGCAAAAGGACAACATATTTTTTAGACAACACTTCCGGAATCCAGACTTTAAGTTGTTTGGACCATTAAGCCCCAATTTTAGAATTTTTTTTCATAAGTCCTGTGAAGCACTCTTTAGGGATGGTAGTACATCTTTTTCCTTAAACTGAATTCTTTCACTCTGTTAATTTCGTTATAGGAAACCCGTGTTTTATAAATTGACACTCTTCTTTGGAAGTGCATACAGTCTGGACTCCCGGAGAATGCGGACAAGTATTTTTCAATGCATTCATGCTACTATTCCTATATTTCTCACCAGCTTTTCTAATTGAAAGGTTTTTATCTGTGCATCTTGAATAGTGTTTCTCAATGATTCTTGTGTAAAGTTGCAGTATGGCCATCCTCTTATCTTTTCGACCTAAGTTCGCAACATTTCAGTCGAGTCTCTTAGCCATAAAATTTTAAATTTGAAAAGTGACTTTGGGCCAAGTATGATTTAATGTGATACGGAAGACACATGAGGTTACATTGTGCCAAGTTATATTCTAAGGTTGCTGGTACAAAGTCACTCCACGAATTTGCAGTTTCTTAAACATTAGCTCAAAACATTTAAGACTTAAGGTTTTACATAAATATACTACAATATTCTTAATGACAAATAAACAAGGAAGAAAAATAATATCGCTTTAAATATCTGTAGCGTTTATAGTTTTGTGGTAAAGATCAAATTTTCTGGACAAACACGTTTTTACTCAAAACTTTACTACTTTTTGACAGCTCAACACAGGCGGAGATAATAAAATATACCTACTCATAGAGCCTTGACATTAACTAAGCGTTACTGTCACTGGAAAAAGATTGTATTTTTTGCCGAAGCATTAATAATATCAAGATGACAGTTAAAAAAACAAGGTTGAACTGATTGTAAAAATTTGCAACAATTTGTTTTCATTTATTGCGGACACCATCCATGGAGTATGTACATAATGTCACCTTACATACAGCAACTAATTTTTGAAATACTTCACTAAAAATGCGTTTTTATAAATACAATTGACAAAGTTTCATGAAAACCGCGTGAACTCAAAAGTGGGCGTTAAAGTACTGAACGCGAGATCAAGGAACAAAAACAGTTGTATAGGATCGTTTAAGCGTTAACATGAAATTCATTTGCAATTGCAAAATGTTTTCCGTACCCCTATATCCCGAATTAATATTCATTTCTAAAATAATAATAATGGTTGCAATTTAAAAGGTATCTCCTAGATTTTTGTACTTTGAGATTTTGTGTGAGTTTTTTTAATTTCCAAAGCTTTTCTAATTTTGTTGTAAGCGCCTATGCGGAAATTAAGTCTAAGACAAATATTTTCGGTAAAAAAAAAAATAACTTTTGATATAAGCAATATAGAAATGAATATAGGCTAAAAATAGAAGCAGTACTGGAAATACAACAAGTTTGTTTGAAGCCAATTTAAATTAGTAATATAATGCAAATTATATACAATGTTTTAGTTTGGGCAGTGAGAAAAAAAAATCGCCTTGTGTTTGACATTTCATTCGAATGACCTTGCGAATAACTTGTTTATGGGTGGAATTAATGTATTTGTTCAAGGTTAGTTCCCTGATTATTAGAAGTTTCCAAAAGTTAAAAACCTTCACATTGAACACTAGTATTACTTTATCTAATATACATCCTACTAAAAAGACTATGGAAGCTACGTATTAAACTAATTAAATTGCATAGAATTCTGGTAAAATGAGGGTTAATATGTATTAAATGAAGTAACGTATTACGTAAAGTAACTATCATGATGTATAAAGCAAATGTTAAATATGTAAATAAACGTTACCATTCTTGATAACGACCGAAACACATGTCATAAACTATTGTATGCCATGCATCTTAATAAGAGTTTTTATTAGAGTACATGCTTTCAATAGCTAAAAATGTAACGTCCAATGTCACCTATTTGTGATTGGAAAAGGAAGATAGAACTTCAGTACTGCTGGTACTAAATTTGATATATGTAATAATAGAACTTTTGGGCAATATTTTCGAAGATAGTAAATGGAAAAATTTACCAAATAATTTTCTACAGGCAGTTTCAAACTAAAAGTAAGGTATCTTGTCTAAAAACTAAGTGTTATCCGTCAGGTGACGCTCTGATGTAAGTATTCCATCATAAAACCTTTCGAGAAACTGACTGCATAGGTTGACGGTCTCAGTAGAAATGATGAAATTATAAATCTTTACATGAAGAAATAAAACGAATAGAAAGAGAAAGATAGAGAGAGAGAGAGTAATATAGGGGAGGCCATCTGCTGGTTTATTTTTGAATCATATTTTATTTCGACACTGACAGTTCTTATGCGCTCAAAAAATTGACAGAAATTCGATATTATATTTTCGCGGTACGAAATGGATCGATTTAAGCTTGAACAACGTTTGGAAATATTGCAAAGTTGAAATGTGGGAATTTCTATGATAAAACACTATCAGTACTGGATGTTGAGTGATCTTAAAGGCACATAAATCGTTTAAGGTTTATTTAGTACTAAAGCTCTAAGGACCCGCTGGCTGTAACTATTTTTATCCGGACGCTATTTCCAGTTATTACCAAAACAAATGCAAATAGTACAAAATATACCTAAACTTGATAATATACTTTTATAGACATGATGAATTTAATTAACTAATTGCATGGAAAAGACAAAACAAATAAAATTTATTCTCAAGAACCCTTGAATCTTTAATAACGCAGCCCACTTGAATCGTGCCATAGATTAATATGGTATAAACTGAAAGAGTTTATGGTTATTATTAGTAAGCCACATTGAATGGACAAGTGTGAAGTTTGCCAGCCCACACTTCAAATAAATAGATTTAATTAGGTGCGGTTATCATTGAGGCTATCGGCTACGTGTTCCTTACAGTTTGCTAATAAAAATGTAAGATGTTAATATGTTTTCTTTTCTTTAAACTCTAAGGAAAATGTGAACAGATGTAATGCAAATCTTCATCTTTAAAGCATACTGTTACATACATACAAAGGCAGTAAAAAACACCATCAGATGTTTCTGAAATGACGCAAGGAAAGTGTTAAGTTGCGATACCATAGGTAAAGATTTACAAAAACAAAAAAGAACAAAGTGGAATGTGTTGCATATAATGTAGGTAATTCAATTGAAATTCGTATTCTATACCAGTAGCACGAAAGTGATCACGTTCCTTTGATTTTCTTACGTAAACAAAAAAAAAAAAACAAATGACGAAACAGTTCTTTTGGGGGCTTAAACCAACTAAAATGAATGTTTTATGACCCTATTTCTAATACACTAAAATATATGCACAATATACTTTTGTTAGAGCCATTCGTAGTAGGATTTTAAGCAGAAACTGAACTGTCTGATCATACGAACTTAACACGCTAACAACTATCAGCTATCACTGCTGTGCGCGATTGGTTGTTAACAAAAAACAAATCCAATATTAATAAATTACACAGAGCGTGGACAGCTCTAACAACATAGCAAGGGGTGCTGGCCCTTTTATCACTTCTGACAACATTTTATCAGAAAGCAAACGAAGAAGAACTGTCTTTCTTTGGGATGATGGCAAGATCCGTACCTCTAAGGCCTTAATCATCTCAGTTCGACTTTATGACGTTGAGTCATGAACTCTTTCGAAGCGGATGAAAATATCAAAGCAAACTGTGTTAGATAATGACAGCTGGCTTCGAGCTCGAAATGCACTCTTCGAAACAGTGAAGGAAACTTAGTAACCGTAACTAGGAAATAGCAGATGTGTTTAAGGAGCATTTCCAGCAGCTTCTTAATGGGCATCGGGTACAGAGAGTTATAGGGCAAGATAAGAATGCGCGTTTAGTCAATAAAGAAGAAAGTAAAGGTATCTATCTTCAATAAATCTGTCCAGCTGCTGGGATACACAGACGACATCGACATCATCTGTCGTTGCCATCGCAGAAGATTTAACGTCAATCAAAGAACAGGCGAACCGAGTTGGCTATGAATTAAATGAGAACAAAATCAAGTACATGTCAACAAACAAAGAAGCATCTAACTTCGAAGTAGTTTAGGAGTTTACCTACCTCGGAGTAAATATCAACTCCACGAATGACACCATAGTAGATTTACCTCAGGAAACAGCTGCTACTTCGGTTTGGCGAAACAAATGGGTTCAAAACTCCTAACTCGGAAGTCGTAATAGATGCTCTACAAAACTTTGATCCTCCCAGTTTTGCAGTATGGAGCCGATTGCTGAACGATAAGAGGGAAAGCAGAGCACATATGAAATTGAAATCACATCCCCCAGGTTTGAGACGACAAGCAAGACCAAACCACGGTTTTAAGAATGCGGATGGCAGAGCGCTTGGTCTAGACAACTGGAAGCAGTGTTCCCGGGAACGAAGAGAGTGAGAAGCTGCCAGGCAGAAACTTTATCGTATTAAGTGGTATAGTATCATAAATTGTAATTTATTATATCAAGCATTGTAAGTTTACAATCACTACTGCCAATAAATCTCCATAAATATACCGGATGAGTACGCTATTAAATTAAAATTCCATGTAAAATTCCATTGAAGTCATAACACTCTTCTGCGCAAACAAAAGTTCCACTATAAACCTATACCTTTAATCTGAATGGTACTATATACGTACGTGCAGATTTAATTTTCACAAAAACAAAACTCATTCTTCCTTGGCAACAGGCAATTCCAATGACTGAGGTACGTTAGTACAAGTTGTGGTATTACATAACCGATTGATATCCGTGATACCATCCAAAGAATTTTGAACGTCAGAAGCAACGTCTTCACTCTTCAAAGATGAAATCTTTAATTTCTGTGTATTTTGTGTTTGCGTGGTGCGGTGTCTTTACATTAATTGTCCTCATTAAAATTTAAATCTAGATCCTTGATAGAGTTGGTGGTAAAATCTTTCAAAAAAGTGTACATACGTGTACTTACATATATATGTATTTATATACGAAGGTGAACGTATTTTCAGAATGATACTTAGCTTTGATTAAAGTTTATCATATGTATGTATATTCCTCTGCTGTTGCTGTAATAAAGAATAAACTTCATCTGATAGATTTACTTTAAGCCCCAGGGTAGAAACGTTTAAATCTGACCTTAAATTGATGGTATCATACTATGTTACGTGTTATGAAAGTACAATCTATTCGAAAAGGAATTTCGAAGAATTTCAAATTACAAAACTTATTTTACATCTATTCAAAGTTCTTTAACCTTATTGGGCCCAATCTTGAACAGTGTACTATCTATGAGACCAGGAAATACAATTCAGTCGAAAGTTTTATTTTGTTGTACTCATATGACGACAGTAAATTACTAAATTCGAAGTACTTGTCGTACCCTTTACTGTTTTTATGTACACCCGCAATTCAATAAGTACTAGTGTACATGTTTTACGTGGAGTCGCAATGAATAGCTTAGTTTTTTTCCAACATAATATCTTGTTGCGGTAGTGTAATAACTTATGTTGTTTTATATACGAAGCAGGTGTGGTAACATGACAGACTTAAAAAGGCTTCCACAAAAAAAAAGTATATTTCATGGAATCTAGGCAAATGAGTGAGAGTGAATGGTTTGACACTGGTTATGAATGAAGTTTATTGTTTAGTGAGTTTAACCAAAGTCCTTTCAACCAAATCATACCAATTTCCTTGCTTATTTCTGGAATCTTTCATTATGTAACAACCAATTTATCTATACAACGCATACATGACATGGGTAATTAAGATTGTTGAAAGATATATCATATATGTACACAAGTACTATAGTCTACTACTCCCCTTCATTTACTGCAAAGGTTATTGGACATGATCTGTGCTATAATGTCATAACAAACGTATGATTACTATTTGGTATTAACGGCATTTTTGAATGTTAACAGGTGAAGGCGTTCATTAATTTTTGTTTTGCATATCGCAGAAATCTCTTAACTTCCCATAAAAAATATGGCGGGATGATTGGTTTAAAGTTCACCACAAGATTTATTACTAAATTGGTTGAGTACTTGGTGGGCTTGTTCTGTTAGTAATTGGTTAAATTTTTTAGACGTAGCTCAGTGACAAATTAAATTCAAGGTCATTCATACACACATATAATTTTGGCGTGATAGTATTGTACACACCTGCATATGTATGTATGCATGTTTTTGTTTGCTAAGTCTAACAATAATTTTAATTTTCTATATCAAGTAAAAAGTTAATTGAATAAAAAAGACGACTAAGAGGTAGGTGATCGATGGCAGACAGTTTTTTTGTTTTTAGATAGTGTAATTAGTATTTTTTCTGGGATAAATGTTGTAAGTGCGTTAATGTTTACTTAAGTCTGTATTGTGTTAGCTGAGAAAAATTGGAAAAATACTAGGTATTTTGTTTCCGCCATGAAAAAAGAAAAATCGCATCTTCATTTTGAAAGTTTGAGTAATTTACTCGTTTGTTTAGTTTTTCGTATTTACTTTTCGTTTTGTTTATTTCAATTTGTTTGATACGAGTATTCGACTATCATACTTCATGCTATTGAGACATAGACACAAGATTATGTGACATAACTATGTATGTATGTATGTATGTATCATCTATATCGTATATGTATATAAAGAAGAATGTTTTTTTGTTTTTTATATAAATCTTCAGTTTTAGTCCAATTGTAATGAAATTTTGTACAATAACAGCTCAAAACATGAAAAAAATTTCTGTCTACATTTCCACCCACGGACACCCCCCTTGGCCCTCCAACTTTTAGAAAAACACAATTTTTTAGTAATTTTTTAAGAATCTCGAAAAAGTCTGCCAAAGCAAATATGTAGAGATACGCCTACTCTACAAATCGTCCATACAATACGTATGGCCACGCCCACTTTTTAGGGTGTTTTATTTAAAATTCGATTTTCATCGATTAAAATAAACAAGTACATAGATATGTAAATAGTCCTAGATAATTCAGTCTACTTTGACTTGTTTCATCTCAAAGAATCAGCCCACGAGTTCAAGATATCAGGCGATCAAGGCTGCCAGAAGGCCTTAAGAGCGGATCGGAAAAAACTTAAGCGAGATCGTGATAGTCAAGACAGGGCTGCTAATCTAGAGTAATTCCACATGAGAGATAGATAAGTAAAGTTAAGCAAGAAATAGAAGAGAGTTAGTTTAAAAAGAGATATACACATAGATAGGAAAGGAATATAAAATAAGGCACCGAGAGAGATAGTTTATAAAGATAGGTATAGGGAGGTGAGGAGTTTCGAATAGATGAATAGTATGAAACAGATAGAAAGAGGAAAGATAGGGAGAGATATAAACCGATTAGAAGTGGAACAGCGAGAGATCGAGAAAAAAGTGAGATCGAAAGAGAGAGAGAGAGAGATAAACAGAGAGAGAGATAAACAGAGAGAGAGATAGAGGGAAAGAAAGGGAGACAGAGAGAAAGAGATGGCCAGATGGGAAAGAGAGAGAGAGAGTATTATATAGCGAGAAAGTGAAAGCGATCTTTGAAGGTAGCGTGATATATATATATATATAGAGAGAGATAGAGAATGGAATAGATAGAGAAAAGAGAGAGCTATTGAGTGAAAGATATATGTAGTTAGAGAAGCAAAGAGAATTCAGAGAAGGTGAAAGAAGAAAACATGGAGCACACCTCTATCACGGTACAATTTTTGATATATTTTCAGGTGGACTGTGTTGTGTTTGGTGGGCATCGTAGCTCAAGTGGAGCAAGGGGTTCGAGGTTCAATCCCTAGACTAGGGAAATAGTCGAAATAGAGTAGAGTCCGTCTGTTTATATTTTACCGTCTTTTGAGCCCTATACTTTTGAGCTAGTATGGCGAAATTTTATATCTGGTGTATGTACATACATATGTACTTTCAAATACTCCTACTGCCACGCCCAGTTTTTCAAAACTTAATATTTGCACTTGCAAGCGAAAAAAACATTAAGACCGAATATTTAGTTATTCAAATTATATACCCACATTCAAATATATATCACCCACATATTACCTATATATATGTGTATAGCAACGCCCAATTTTTGAGGGTGGTTGCATTAAAAATTCGGTTTTGATGATATTTTGCAACTAACATCTCTGTACATACAACGTCCCATGTTATTATGACTTATGGAAAGAAAAAAGGGTAGGGTATTATATGATGCGTTCCAGACGGAATGTATGAATGAATACAAAAACTCTGTCTCATTTAATAAATTTTATAAAGGTGCAATTAAAGCTTTAATCATCATTGATTTTTTAAATATTTCTTTTACTTCCTGATTGTGGTAGCAAAACTGTATTTTGAAGTTTATGAAAAAGAAAAAATAATACAGATATGCCAGTTTTACCAGAAACGAAAACAAATAAAAAAACTATACGGTGTCACAGAAATTATTTCGCGTATATTTACATAAGTACATGAATACATTAGTTAAATAAGAATACATACATAAAATTTAAAAACAGATTGAAAGTTGATCACCCTACTTACTTACATATCCCTAAGGATGTGCCACGCCTTCCACTTTGTTTAAATTGCTATACATGTGTTCATGTGTGCATGCATGGACATGTATGTACATATGAGTATATTCGCAAGAATATTTTTTATCAGAAAAAATATTTTAGAAATTTTTTGTAATAAGTATTTGTAGAACTAAAATTCACGAATCTATAGACCTTTGAAATGAGACGTAAGCGTCAATAGATGTGAATTGCTTTGGTAGAGCTATAAGGGCGTGCTATTAAGAAATGTATCGGAGAATGAAAGCAAAGGCTAACATCTACTTCTTTGTTTCAATGAGTGCTCTAAAAGGCTGGGTGTGTTACAAAAAAATACTAAAGTAGTAAAACTAAAACACAAATCTTAAAACATATGTATACGGCCGGATGGACAGAAAGGTAGACATATGTATCTATTACCACTCTACTATTGGTTATAATTAATCATTTAAGTCTCTAGATATATTGCAAAGTTTGCATCAACAATAATGTAACCTAACAAGATTAAATTTTAATTGTTCACCCGTTGCGTTTTTAAATGTATGTACGTACATAAGTGCACGATCTCATAGGATTGATTAATATTTGAAAATCGCTCTGTTCAGTTTTGCACTATGTATGCTGTGGTATCGCTAAGACTCTAAATGCTGTATAACGAACTAAACAGCTATAGCAGTCATTTTTATTTTCGATAGCCAGTGGCATTGAACAAAAGTTGTTTTGACACCTACCCACATAAAAATGAACAACAATAAATCATACTTTTTCTTCGCTTCCAAATTTATGAAACGATGAAAAGAAGCGATTAATAAACTGAATTCACCTTTCATGAACACATTTAGATGGATATTGTAACAACTTGGTTTGGAAAACAAAACATTACATAGAAATATATCGTTTTGTAAGACGTAGAGACATACTATATAGACTTTGCCCTATATATTTCTCGACTTCCAAAACATAGAATGAGACTAACCCGTTTTCAATGTAAAACAGAAAAACAAAAATAAAATTCAGACGAAATTGAATGGAATAAGACAGTACCTATTTTAATGAAAGAATTTTGGAAAAATAAATAATTCCAGATCTTGAAGATGAGTTCATAATTGAATTGAAATATCGGTTGTACCATATTTTGGTTCTCCAAAACTTGTCACCTTAACTCTTTTTTTTATCAATTGCAGAAAAAATATGATCCAATTAATATAAATGTAGTAACAGGTTTGTCCGAACTTGTATTGCATTCTGATTGAAAACTAATAAATGTTTCTGAAAACCGTTATAACAAATAATGGTCCGGTTTTTAAAAATGATTGGCTAATAAATTCATTCAGAAGAGCAAAAGCCTGTATATGCAAAACCAATTACCTGAATGGAAGAAAAAAACACAAAGTCTTAAAGTTCACATGTCAAAAGCCACAACCGATTGTATGCAGATCACTTGATAGAGCTAAAGAATAAGCATAATTATTCACAAACGAACGATGCCACATCGAAGCAGTGGGTTAAGAAAATCACTTTGTATCGGCGTATGCAGTGTGTCACCAAAAGATGACAACAAAAATGCATAAATAATGACTGCGAGCTCTTACAGCTATCCATCGTCAAGTGCACTTAACTCGTTCGACCAAACGGCCGCATGAAGAAGCAACACCTCGTCGAAGTGATAATTAAGCGAGCTGGTACCACGGCAGATGCACAAATCAACATTTATGGGTCGTTTGAATTCACACAATTATATCTATAAATCATGTTAAATGTCTAAAGTTAAATGTCACTGCGACCGACCACACTGTCCACACACGGTAATCGTATTCTAGTTATGCAATCGACAGAGGTATCGTCAGATCGGTCAACAGTTGAATGAATAGTTTTTTTTTTTTTTTTGCTACTTCATCGCACACACATTTCAATAAAACTTATTTGCTATCATGAGTTTTTTATATCGACACTTCACTATAAATCACAAACAATATAGGCACACACACTCAATCCTTAAGCGGTGGCGACGATGATGACCAATTGGCAAGATGACCATGGCGACGACAGCACAGCACAGTATGGTAATTGTCCCATATAGTGTTTTTTTTTTTTGAAAATGTCTGTTTAACTACTCACCATGATGAGCACTTCTAAATATCAGCACGCAATAATCCACAGAGGTATCCTGTATCGTTGATTGTCCACAATAGGAAGGAAAAAAAAATAATAATAATATCTCAAGGATATCCTTCTCGGGGAAAAGTGAGAAAAAATATCCTTATCGTGTCAAAATTCAATTACTTAATGAATTTGACCGATATACGGCAAGGCGATAGATAAAGACACAGGTGGATAAGCCGTGTTGGTTAACTGCTAGACAGAGTGTGGAGTACCAACTAAAATAACAAATCTTATAGATTTTCTATATATACTCGGCGAAGATGCTACACCGGTGGAGACGGCTCAAGTTTTGAGACGCCGACGACGATCAAGATGAAGAAGTAATAATGTATGCTTTTGCCAAATGGTCGTACCCTCAGCTGAATTCCACATTAACGTGGGGAACCAGATTTCAATGAAGATCTGGTCTATCTATCTGGCAATTACCAGCTGGCCACCTTGTGGTCGATACACGTTGACACGACTATAGGATGGGAAAAAAAAGCTCTTGTCGTGTGGTGGTAAATTTAGCGATTTTAATAAATACATACAACTTCGTAGTTTTGGAGATGCGACCGAAGATGTTTTGAGGTATTTTTCGTTATAGTATGGGTGGTCACAGTACGGGTTATAGAGTTTAATGTTAAGGTAGGCTTGCGCGCATTGGAGCTTTTTTTATTTTATTTATTTATTTTTTTTCTTGTTAACAAACGATCATCAACAAATATTTGGTAGCAGCTTGTTTTGATGGCAAATTGGGATGTTACTATTCGGTAGGTTGTCTGGGGGCTATGAGTACGACCTCTGGAGCAGATTCGTGTGTGTGGGAAAAATGCACATTGCAAAAGTTTGTACATTTAATGACCGGACCAATGATTGCACCTGTACTTTGGGCTGACAGGCGTACTTCATTCAGAGCTTTTGAAGACCAACGAAAATTAATCTGGTATGCGAAGAGCAGCAGCATATTGCTGGTTATAGCGGATGCCATTGCATGATTGGCATTGGGTCTATTAAATGTGTTATTATACACATTTTAACAGTTTGTCAATTTCATTTGGATACGGCTTTAGGGTGTCACACCGATTTCAACGATTAATTATTGAGTGGATCATAATTGATGAATGTCGGTGGAATCTCATTCGCATTTTTGCTAATCAAAGATTGGTATTATTTTTTTTTTTTAGCTAGTTTCGGGGGTATTTCCACATCTTCTGATTTAAACTGTTAAAATTATACCTTGAAATGCGACACATATTTACAGCCATTTCGAAGAAGAATAGCACTACCTTACAGAACACCGATCCAAGGTTTGTGGTTGCTATCAATACAGTATGAATGACCTCAAAATATAATTTTTTATTAAGTCTGCATGGATTTAAGACTTGTTTTTTGTATTGTACAGTTTCTGGTGGCCTCTGTTTGGTGTCCACTCTTATCTGACATCTACAGATTGCCACGATGCGTTTGTCCTTAGATTTTCAATTATTCTTTGTCTGAGTTAAATCGCACGATCTCGGCGAAATTTTTCTATTATTATGTTCAATATGTGTGATAGTGTGATAGACACATATTAGCCTTGTTGTCAGAATATGTATGTTGCTTAGTCGCATACAAAATATGCGGGACAAAAACAGAGAACAAAATTGCATTCCACAGTACCTGTTAGATCTATCGTCTTGCCCCAAATATGGCAATTAAATTGCGTAAAAAGTAATATAGCCAAAAATTCACTTCGCCTTACCGAACTCGGGATCAGTTTGCAATTGCTTCAGGACCGAACTGTCGGGACTACTACGGTTGGTTAAAGTTCGTAGGTCAAATATATTTTATATGGAAGGCTTAAGGGTCAACAAATTGAACTGTGTGAAAGACTTGTACAGCGAATGACAAGGAATCGATGGATTTGGAATCTCAAGCACACTTTTACTAAATATTTTTGTTTTTTAATTGTGGATGCACTTGTGCACTCTAAATTTTCTATCATGGACGGCGAAGTATTACTTAACAAAATACTTACATACATATAACTCTGGAAATTTAGTTTTTTAAATTTAATGAGTTGTATGATCAGAAAACTAATGGGAACTTATTTTGGGAGGATGCAAGTTAGTTTATTTGAGGTCCGGGTCAACCACGTTTCGGTCGATCTGAGTACGCGCGTCCGGGACACCATGCGACTACTTTTTTGAAAAATGCCGACATTGGACACTTTTTCAAAATCTTGGCGACTATAAATTGTGCTGCCAAATTACTTGCTTGGCTACTGGGCCAGAGTTGTAAAAGAATTAAATCTTTTGGGAAGTTAAGTCTATTGAATTCATTTAGAAATGATAGAAGTCTTTTTTCTAGATTGGGATTTAAAAAACGTAATTCGCCATTCTTTTGCAGTCACTGATTAATGCATTCAATATTTAACAAACACTGAATTGAAATCATTTTGGAAGTCAATCATTTTTGAAGTAAGTTGAAGTCAGTAGTGAATTCACTTGAAATCAGTTGAAGTCAGTGAATTCAATTGAAATTATTGGAATTCATTTGTATGTGCGAATGTATCTGTTTCAAATCCTTGAAAAATTTGTCGAAAAAATAACTTTTTTGTTATGTAAATCATTAGACGATGTTGAGTCTCGTCAGCTTGGTTAAGCAATTTAACCCCATTCTGTTTTGTTAAGACATCAAAATCTTCTTCACGTTACAAACAGCACGGTATCTTTACTACCTCAAAATTTGAATCTCGTTCACAAATGTCTTATAATTAGACATCAACATCAACATGATCCACCACCTGAAACGAAGTGAATTAAAGTTATTGCAGTTGAATTCACTGACGTCAACTGAATTCACTACTTTAACGAAATATGTGAATTCACAGACTTCAACTTCAGTATTGTCAAAAATTAAATGCATTACGCACTGACTTCAAAAGAATGGTAAATTAAAGTTTTTTTTTTATATCGCAGTCTTTTTTGACCATGATTGCTCCAATAAAAAAATTTAATTATATTTTATGAATTCTGCGAAAGCATTTCTAAAAGAATGCATTCTTCTATAACTCTTCTACTGGTTTGGGAAATTCCATAGCATTTAACGGGCAAGTAGCAAAAGTTTGTATATGTTCGTAAAAAAAGTGTCAGTATATTGGAATTTTCTTTGCCAGAACTTACTCGGGTGACCGCCGGATACAAAATCTGTTTGATATCAGTAATTACTTAAGAAAAGAATAAATACTGGTAGTGCTGCCTGTATGCCTATCTTATAGTTTGTATTGTTTGAATCCTCAATTGCTTCTGTTAATACGATTTAAAACAATATTTTCATGGTTGTATTGTATTGTACTGGTGTGCTTTATTTCTGCAAATAATTCAGTGGGGACAATTTTTATGCTCTGAGCGATTTTTTTGGCGACTTTCTGAAATTTTTCAACCGCAACCCTGGTTAAGAGTATCAGCCCAGGGAAATCCCTTTAAAGTGAATCGAATAAACTTGCGCTGTATAGCTTCTACTTGAAGAATGTGGGTGGTGTAATAAGGCGACCAAACTTGGGTGGCATATTCAAGGCGGGCCGAACAATGGTTATATAAAGAGATTTAGTGACATAAGGACTAGAGAATTCCCTACACCAACGCTTGATAAAGCCAAGGGAAGAGTTAGCTTTCATTATAATGTTATCAATATGTAAACGGAAACTGAGTTCTCTGTCACGGATAAGTCACAGGTCGCGCATTTCAGTTACTAAGGGAACGATTTTATTGAAAATCAGATAACTACGGGATGTAGTTGGAGCATGCTTACATGTATGTACATATATGTTATTGCTTGACACTTATTGACATTGAGCCCAAAGAAATTAATAAGATACCAAGTATCATAGAAAATCTATCTAGACTTGTCCTGCAGTAGAAGACAGTCAAAGGAGGACGATTATGCCTGAAGATCTTCATATTATCTGGGTAAACAGATAAATGTGAATTTAAACGATACGATCAACATCATTAATTGTCAAAATAAATAAGAAAGTACCAAGATGGCTGCATTGAGGTACTCCAGAAGAGGCTTTAATTGGGATGGAAACCATGGACCTAAACAGAACCTTATAAAGTCTGTTTTCTAAATAGGATTCAGTCCACTTAATAATCCTCGCCTAAAAGCTAAAAGCCTTTAATTAAATAACAATAATTTTGTGAGAGGTTTTGTAGAAGGCTTTGCTGAAATCCGTAGCGATCACATCGACTTCATTTCCACATAATAGTGCACAGAAAGTACTCGACACGAGTCTAATTAAGTTGATTGTTGTCAATCTAGCTTTTAGAAATCCATGTTGATTTTGGGAGAAAATAGATTTGCAAAAAACATTGAGTAGTAAATAATGCTCCGAAAGGAAAGAGCTTACGTGTACAGGAAGGCTTAGCTATTGCTTAGCTTAGCTGTTGCTTAGCTTAGCTATTGGTCGATAATTAGAGATTTAATTTTTACGACCTTTTTTTGTGACAGGGAGTTATGTAAGAGTTCTTTTGGGGTAAAAATTACACGGATCGTGAAAGACTGTTGAAAACTTCTACATAAAAGTACTCAAGAGTTTTAATAATTGACATAATGGGGTTGTAGAGGACTCCAAAATTTAGGCTAAGTAGGTTGCTGAGTTTGACGAAGTCTGCTTTTAAGACAGTTGTCATATAAAAGAGTGCGAGAAAGAGTTGGGTGATAATTGTCTAATTTGGATAGAAGATGAGTGCTTGCTGAAAAAATGCAGTCATGTGAATTAGTGGAGAAGATAAGATCAAGTTGTTTGCCAATGTTGTTAGTTTAATTGATAAATACTAAAGTCGGTAAGACAGTCTATGAAAAGACTTATTTTTCAGATGTGTCGTTACTGGTGGTATAGAAAGTATCCCAATTAAACTTAGACAGGTTAAAATTTCATAAAATAATAACAACGACCTTGGGGATGTAACAGCAACAAATGTAAGGCTACGCATAGAAATAGGCACAAACAAGTTCAAAATATGCTGTGAATGATTTTTTAATAAGTCTAGAATCGAGACGAAAGTGCATAGCCAACTCCGACTCACAAATCATACTTAATTGAAGGCATTTTAAATAATTTTACAATAAATACCTTAATTATTCTTTATTTCACCCCGAAACGATATCCGGCTATTTCCTGACGAGTGATTTCCTACGTGGCGATTACCACGTAGTTTTAAAAGACCGGATTATAAGCTTTTCTTTAAAACGCAATAATCTCCAATTTTACTTATAAAATGTAGTGTTATTTTATTTACATTAAATAATAATTGCATTAAAATTGCAGTTAGTTTTTGGTTTTAAAATTGTAATCCAAATATTTTTTAACAAATTAAATCCAAAACTGGCTTATTCATGGATTTTTTATTTTTATGGATAATAATTTAATTTAAATAGCTGCCGCGGCTGGTTTGGCAGCGGCTCATCCTGTCAACTTAAATCTGTAGTATATTTTCGATGGTTCAGGGCCTAATTTCAGGAATAACTCGATAAATATTGTGGTTTAGTATCTGAATCGTCTCTGGATTGTTAGCATGACATCGATTTTAAACGGCACCCTACAAGAAAACATGCAGAAATGCTACAATCCGTTAAAATTGGTTGGTATAATACCCTATCCTTCTTTCTTTTTATCAGCCCTACTAAAGTTGGCGTGGCATATTGCGTTTTTATACCTTAGCCTAAGGGTATATTATGTTTAATACATAGTTTTTAACATTAAAAAATAATCAAGATAGACCATTCAAACTATGTATAGTATATTTCGTCCGTCTGTCATCAGTTCTTGGGCCTTAAATTTTGAGCTAGAATGATGAAATTTCATATCTGGGCTTCTGATAAATATATACATATACATACATATACTTATACATATATATATATTAGAGAGATATCGAACCAGACCACATTGTTGAGTCCCTTTTCGTCTCTCTTCCACGATCCATCTTAGCCGGAGAGTCTCTCTGAATTTCTCCACAGTTCCTCTCTGGCTTTGATTCCTCGTGTCAACGCTAGAATCTGTTTAACAAAAATCTGGTTCATCCTCTAGGTATCTATCCAGTGGCTTCCCAGGACTTCCCTTCTACTGCTAGCTAGCGCCGGACATTGACGCAATATATGCGCTGCCGTCCCGACTTCCTCCAGGCATAGTACACCTCCAGAAGACCCATCTTTTTTAGGTGATACCCGAAATTTCCATAACCTGTAGATAACGCTACCACCCATTTCAGTGTTCTTCGCCCTAAGCTTAGAACTTCTCTATGAATGGTGTCAATCGGCATTTTAATAGCCATTTTCGCCTGCCTGCAACCTTCCATGGTTGTCCACCTTCTCTGGTGTTCCGTCGCAGTCCTGTTGTTAATTAGGCGTTCTGCCATTCCTCTGCCAATTGCAGCGAATAGTTCCGGACCAGAGAACTCCATGGTTGACCCTTGTTTTGCTAGAGAAACCGCCTTTTCGTTCCCCTCAGTCCCTACGTGCCCTCTCACCCAGAGCAGCGTCATCTCATTTCGAGATGAGCACACATTGAGTTTATGAACACATTCCAATGCCAGTGATGTATTGATATCTGTTTGATCCATGCGTCTAATCACTGATTGATTGACCAGTGCTATGGTAACGTTTCTACCCTCGACCTGACCCTCCTTTAGGTGATTAAGCGCATTCAACAAAGCAAGCATCTCGGCTTGAGAGACTGAGGTATATTTCACCAGACTAATATGACATTTTTTAGTTCCAGTTCTTCTGAGAAGACACCTGCCCCTGCCTTGCCATCATCGGCATATCCCACTGTGTGGAGACTGTGCCAGTCTCTTCAAGTCTTCTCAGGAGAGAGTCCACAGTTATATTCCGCAGAGTAGGTGATAAAACACTTCCCTGCGGGCAACCTCTGCTAACTCTTCCTCTAAGTCTTGAAGTTCCCGTCTGAATATTTACCGCCCTATTTTTCTCACCACCAATGGGTTAACCCTGCGTTCTTCTAAGCCTACTTTCGAAGCATATCTTATCGAAGGCACCTTCAACGTCCATTATTATGGTCATTGCGATGCAACGCGTACCACCTAGTGTAGTGCTGTTTCCGTAGACCTGCCAGTTTTGTATGCATGTTGTCTACTACTCGAAGGACACACTTTCAACGCCGTGCTCTCCATATGGTCCACCACATTTCTTTCCATTGTTTTCAACAGAAATGATGTTAGGCTGACCGGTCTGAAGGACTTCGTTCCGCTCTAGTCTTTTTTTCCCGGTTTTGGAAGAAACACCACATTTGTTTCTCTCTATGTTACCGGTATGTAGTCTATCGCTAGGCATGTAACGTATATACCCCTAAGCCTTGGTACAATAAAATCTGCACCCCATTAAAATAAAGCTGGGAATATATCATCCGGTCCTGCGGTCTTGTAAGGGGAAAACGTTTATATCGCCCCATTGACCTCTTCTGCCCTATCCATCCTGTTTGCTCCTTGTTTCCTCAGAGCCCAGGGCTGATCTCACATCCATGACGACCCTTATTTGTACGATCCAGTGTCTAAACAATCTCCCCCGTTCTATTGCAAATGAGTCCGACTTTGGAAACTGGATCCCTCGAGCCAATTTTCTGAAGTCTCAGCTATGCTTCTCATATTCGGGAAAAATTCCCTCCACGACTTCCTTTTACGTCGTCACAGCGTTGCTTTTAGCTCTTTCTTCTTTGCCTTATACTAATCCCATGATTCAGGATCATCCCTTCTCATAGCATGATTAAAGGCTTTTCTTATCTCCTTCTTTAGATTTTCAAGTTCCCTGCACCACCAAGGCGTGGGGTCCTTTTCATCTACCAAAGTAAGTGTACACGCCTCTTGGTGTGCATTTTCAGCAGCTAATTGTGAATGCTTCAGCTACGACTCTTCATCCCAAGTGGTTTACGGTATTTTGGGTACCGTAACACTTTCTGGTATTTTACTATGTCTGTGTTCTTGGGAATCCTGACATATTTTAGATCTTCCTTTCTTTTAGAGCCATATCGAACATCAAATGAGATGCCTCTGTGGTCCGACATCATTATCTGCTCCATTACTTTCCAATTTGATATTCTATCAAACATTCTATTACGACACAAAGGTCGGTTCAGTTCCTCTGTTGACAATAGTTAACTCTTTGTACACTACAAACTCGAATAAAGCTTCTCCTCTGTAGTTATCGTTGGTGCTTCCCCACACTGTACAGTGTGCATTAGCATCCCAACTAATTGTTAGTTGTTCGCTCCTATCCCTGCAGACATTCACCAGAGACTCTACCTCTTTTGTTGGGGGAGGCTCTAGGGAGTCATATGGCAGGTATGCAGATGCCATGACAAATGTCTGCACCTGCTCCTACTCGAACAGCGACAAAATCAGAGGCACATAGTTGCGGCAGCATAACCGCTTTAACGTGCCTCACCAGTACACAAGATCTAACTTTTTCGCCAGATCGCACATAGTGTAAAGTTACAATACTTTCAGGTAGACCTGTAATCCTTCCTTTGAAGATCCAAGGCTCCTAAAGCAAGGGAATATCAATCGACTCCTCCACACAGCATCTAGTTAACATTGCTGATGCAGCTTTGCTATAGTGAAGATTCAATTGATTCACCCTAAGTCTTTCCTGGTGCAGCTCGGGATGACTGACCTTCTGTTTCCTGGCTTGTCTATCAGCCTTTTCACTTTCATGTGTTCTTGATTGAGTAACTGTCCACAAGGCTGTCCATCACTTTCTCCGCTTTCCGCCTCCATCATCCTGGCTTTAGCGGAACTGAAGGTCTTGGTAGCATTTTTGAACCGTTCGCTAGGTCCTGCCTCTTCTGGGGTGGTTTCAGCTTAGCAATCATATCAGTCAATTCATTGACCGCTATGCCACTATTTCCCGAGACATATCCTGCCAATGGCAACCTCTGTCTCCCTCTCGCCCTTTTCATTTTTTGCTTAAGCTGCTTTCGCAGTCTCCGCTTAGAATCACGGTCTGCACCGTCATTTTAGGGTTCGGCTTCCACGACGTCGATTAACCTCTTAACGCCTTGCAGCACCGCAGCGGACAACTATCGATTTCCGTTAAAACTACTAAAGGTTGTCCTCAATGTGGACTTCAATAGAGCAGTAGATGTACTTTTTAAAGACCTGAACTATAAATATGGTACAACTAGATTTCTCAGAAGGAACACAATATCTGGTGGTAACCCTAGACCACAAACTTAATTGGAAACCTCTAGATAAAACCATTGAAAATGTGACTTAAGCCTTCTGGGCCTGCTCTAGTCTTTTCGGGAAAAAATGTGAATTATAATCAGAGATAATTATGAGTGCAATGAGTACCTGTCCGAATGCTGCGCTGGAAGTCTTTCTAGACCTTCCACTCTTCTACTTATAAACGTTATGAATACTGCAGTGACAAACGGTCTAAGGCTTCACCTCTCATGCACAAAACCATAAATCTACATAGTTGAACATAAGAATATTCTCACCGGCAGTATGCACCTCGGATTTCTTGTCGATATCGGACAAGAATCAAACTCTATCGCCCCATCAAAGTTATCATTTCGAATCGCAGTTATTGGGATAATCCTCAAATTCCCCAATTGGTATCTCAATCTGAATGGTTCACTGACGATTTAAAAATATCTAATAGAGTAGGAGTCTAAATTGTCAGCCCCAACTACTTTTATCTTTCAAGTAGAAATTTTTCCTATTGAGTTCTGTGCTAGAGAGTGTATCAGCAGAAACCTCCGAAGATTACATGTTAATATTTTATTAGATAGCTAAACAGCTCCAAAATTTCTCATATCCTCTCACATTGAGCCCAAGCTGGTTTGGAACTGTATTCAAACGCTCCTAAACCTAACTGCACCCAATGGAATCGCATTATCGCAGTCCCACTGCCAGAACATAGGTATTCCTGGCATTGAGGCTGCGGGTGTACTTACAGATCCGGTGCCCAGTTTCAGTTTATTGGTCCTAAACCCCTTAGTGGTTTACCTGTTACACAGATAAACATAAAACTAAATTACTGGAAACACAACAAAATCCCCTCTTACTAGAATTAACAAACTGGCTTAAAACATGCCAAGATATTCACCAATTTCTCAACAAAAACATAACGAAAGAGACCAAATATATCGCTAAGATTCTGACGGAGTTCCTAGCTAGACATTACTATCTCAAATACCACCTGAAAGAAGAAAAATTCGTATTAGTCAATCGGACATGATTGACTGAAACTCTGAAACTGTTGAACATATTTTATGTGAATGTCCCGCCATTATTAAGCCTCTATGAACTCGTAGTGCGTAGCTTCAATTATTAAAAAAAAAGTAAAACCGAGGGTGGGCGTTTATAACGTCATAAGTGAAAGTACTAAATAATATATTTTTTTTCTCAATGGGTTTTTAATCAATGAGAGCATAAATAGTATGGAGAAATGTTACTATTCCTGGACATCTTTCGTAAATCGTCTTTGAAATTTCTCAATACGAATTGAACTATTGAACTACTAAGGATCCCAAACTATGCAACAGTATTCAAGTATAGAACGAATTAGAAAATTAAGTAAGCATATTAGAATGTAAGGGTCCTGAAAATCCTTGGAGTTACGGAACATAAAATCCAACATGTGGTATTCCTTTCTAACAAAATATTACTTTCTAAATAAAATAATTTATTTTATCATTTAAAATTATTTCTAAGCCTTTTGGAGCTGTAACTCTTTTCAGTAGAAAAATCTGAATACTGTAATCTATGATAATATGTGATCTTAACCTCCTGAAAGTTACAATCGAACATTTATTAATATGAAAATTACACCATTTACTTACTCGGTTTATATCGTTTTGTAACTCCTGAGCATCAGAGAGTGCACCATTTTGAGGCTGAAATAGTGGAACGTAAATCATTGATGTAAAGGAGAAAGAGAAGCATACATTGGCGAATTCCTGAAAAATTTTAAATTTCTTTCGATAGCACAGATTCTAATTTGAAATATTGCTAACGATTAACAAAGTAAGACCTAGTACACTTCAAGATAGAAGAATAAAAATCTAGCAACTTCGTGACTAAAACGTTGTGTTGCACTCGGTCAAAGGCTTTAGAGAAATCAGTGTATATGGAGTCGACTTGAAGACTTTTTTCCATTTACAGAAGACAGTAATTGGTATCTATATTAATAGATATTTCGGTGGGTGGTGCAAAGAACAGATTAGAATAAAAGATCACTTGGTTTAGTGACAGTGAGTTAATAAACCTAAAACAAGACTGCTTTACTCTAACTGTCGTGGAGCTTCCCTTTTTATACCCTATCCTAAGGGTATATTAAGTTTGACACATAGTTTGTAACATAGAGAAATAATCGAGATAGACCCTATAAAGTATATATATTCGTGATCAGCATCAATAGCGAAATCGATTGAGCGATGACCGTCCGTCCGTCCGTCCGTCCGTATGTCACCGCTTTTTGGGCCTTAAATTATTAACTAGGACGCTGAAATTTCATATCTGGGCTTATGACGAAAAGATACAGTAGAAGTGTCAATTTTTTTTACATCCGCCCACTGCCACGCCTACTTTTTTATAACTTCACTAAATTATATGAAACCGAAAAATTTTGTTAAGACCAAATATTTAGGTATACAGATTCCCTACAATTCACCTAAAGAACAGTTTTCGTCACGCCCACTTTTTGGGGGCGTTTTCATCAAAAAACCGATTTTTATGAAATTTTACATATAACATCCTCAAACGTTCGACATTATAGCTATATTTGAGTACAAAATGCAATTTGGCCACGCCCACTTTATAGAGAGGAGGATAGGGTATCATACGATCCGTTCCAGACGGATTGTAGCTTTTCTGTATGTTTTTATGTTGGAAGGTGGGAATCTTTTAAAGTTGAAACTGGGCCCGTACTCAGTAAGAGTGTGGGATTTCCACCGTCTAAACCCACCTTCCCTCCTACGATTGGTCCTCGCGGCACTGCCGTCCTTCATCGGTAGGTCGACTTTAGCCGTAAGTCCTCGATTCATATGTGTTCGCAGACTGCTGCACTGCATTTCATTGCTGCTCCTTCATAATGTTTATCACAGTATTGCTAGCTGCTTCTCAAGCCTGTTGCTTGCTCATCGTCTGAGCAAACCTTACGGAAACCATATTTGCTATCTTTTTCCACATGGTGTCGAACATGCATAGAGGACACCAATATACACCTCAACATACGATGACGGATTCTGCTGTGGTTTACCACCTTTTGATAAAAGGACCAGTTTTTGTTTCTTCTACTAGTCAAGGAATACTCCTTCTTTGAGGCAAGTGTTGCACATATCTGCGAAGATGTGTCAAAGACAATTTAGTGCTGTCTTTAACGCAATGTTGGGGATTTCATCGACACCAGGCGTTTTTTGGTTCTTGATTTATGCGCAGTCTTACAAGACATCTTTTTAATTTTTAATTTAATTTAATTTATTCATTCATCAACCAGAGTTACATTAAAATGTTCTCTAACGATTACTTGATACAAATAAGAATACTTAGATATTTCCATCAGGATCAATTATAGCTAGTATTAAATTATCTTTAAATGCATTTCTATTTAGTTCGAAATTAATAAGATTACAAACAGTGTTCGCTTCTCTTAAGCACCTAGACATAGGTTCGTTAAAAGCATAATTTACTCTATGGTAGAAAACATGAAATAAAAAACGATTTCTAAGGGTTCTCGTAGGAGAATAGAACCCAACTAGTGACAAAAGATAGGGGCAATCGATATGATCATTAATTAAGTCTCGGAAGAAGTAAGATTCCAAGTAATTTACATCTCATAGGCATGCCTATATTCCACCGGAGTCTACGCACAGCAACTCTTGTCAAACGTTTTTGGATTTTTTCAATTCTAAAAGAGTGAACCTCGTAAAATGGATTCCATACAATACTGCAGTACTCAAGAGTAGATCTCACAAATGCAAAAAACAGACATTTAAGGGTATGCGGATCAGAAAAATCTTTCGAGTTTCGTAGAATGAAGCCCAGCATTGAGTTACCTTTTGCAACCAAAAAATCGATGTGATTCAAGAAATTAAGTTTTTGATCAAAAATAACACCAAGATCTTTCTTGTGAGATATGGTAGATAGTGTTATATTACCGATTTTGTAAAAGTATAATGTCGGAGAAAGGTTGCGACAATAGGTAAGATTTTGGCATTTTGAAACATTCAAATACAATAAATTGTTGCTGCACCAATATGATAGTCTTTCCAGATCTTCCTGTAGAAGAGCACAATCTTGCTCAGATTTAATGCAACGAAAAACTTTCAAGTCATCAGCATACATAAGACATTCAGAATTTGAGAATATTTCAGGAATGTCGTTTACGAATAAAAGAAAGAGTAGAGGACCCAGATGACTACCTTGTGGAACTCCAGAAGTAACTTGAACTGGTGAGGAAAGTATTTCATTTATTCGAACGTATTGAGTACGATCCCTTAAGTACGAATTTATCCAGTTTAGCATGTTAGAATGGAAGCCCAATTTAATTAATTTCATTATTAGTATGTCATGGTTTACTTGATCAAATGCCTTCGAAAAATCGGTATAGATGACATCAAATTGTAAACCATTTTCCATACCATTCAAAATATAATTGCAAAAAACAGCCAGGTTAGTGCTCGTAGATCTACCAGCAACAAAACCGTGCTGATAGGAAGAAATCACTTTATTCAAACCCGGTGCAAGTCTGTCGTAAATTAATTTTTCAAACAGTGCGGGAATAGTAGAAATTTTACAGATTGGGCGATAATTAGAAACCTCTTGTTTAGAGCCAGATTTATGGATTGGCAATATGAAAGAATTTTTCCATACTTTAAGAAATTCACCATTTTCTAAGGAACGGTTAAATACTAAGTGAAGGGGTATAGAGAACGCACTAGAACACTTTTGTAAAATAATAGAAGGTATGCCGTCCATACCCGGCAGTTTATCTGGCTTCAAATTAGACAACGCTAACTCAACCTCAGAAATTGATAGGACTAACTGGCCAATGTTAACAGAATTGGAAGACAAATTGTTATCATCAATAATCGGTGTAGTTTGTGGTCTGTTAGTATAAACCGATTGAAAGTGTTTTGCAAACAAGTTACAAATTGTTGGAAGGTCGTAAGATGTAACACCTTCATGATGCATACAGTCTGGAATACCATTTGATTGCCTTTTAGTATTGATGAAACTCCAAAAACGTTTGGAATTTGATTTTAAATTGGATTCAACAGACATAATATATTGTCTGTATAAGAATTTATTCAGCACTTCAAATTGTTTCTGAAGAATCCGATATTTCTTATAAAGTTCAGGATTATTTAGTATGCAAAGTTTTCTATAGATCTTATTCTTTCTATTATTAAGATTAATAATTTTTTTGTTAAACCAGATAGGTTTAGATCCAGTATTTTTTTTTATTTTAGGTGTGAACATATCAATTGCCGACTTTACAATTTGTGTAAATAAATTATACGATTCATGTAAATGCGTATTACTGAACACTAATAACCAGTCGATATTATTAAGGTAGTTTGTAATACAGTTAAAATTAGCTTTTGAAAAATCATATTTCAAATTAGCTCCAGTTATAGCCGGTCGAAAAAATTCATAAAATTCGCATTGTAAGCTAAATGAAATATGAAAAATCGAATTCGGAAAAAGAGGATATATGGAGTTGCTGATATTCACTGTCAAATCTGAATCAACGAAAGCCAAATCAAGCACATTATTATAAGCATTAGGAAAATGATTAATTTGACTGAGGTTAAATTGCGCAAGTGTATCAACAGCTACACATTCACATTCAAAGTTAACATTTAAAGGAACTAGTTTCATTTCTTCAACATCATAAGTCCACTTTATGTTAGGTAAATTAAAATCACCTAGTACTAGAACATGTTGATTGTGATTTATATTTTTAAGAACAGAACTACAATTATCAACATGGGCTTTATATATTTGAAATGAACTCAATGGTGGAATATAACTAACAAAAATAAAAACTTCATAAGTACTATTAAATTTTAAATGTAGAATAAGTTGATCAACATCAATATCAGCAGCTGATGAGGGTAAACAAACTTGAGTGCATTGAAGTGAAGATCGCACTGCTACCAACACACCATCTTCTGCGGTAACGCCCCGTCGTATTTACCCTCTCTGCGTGAATGAGCTTCCCTTCTGAACAAGCGGTTTCTATTGATGAAAGAGAACAGTTGACCTAAACCGAGACTGCCTTCATCTAACTGTCGCTGAGCTTCCTTTCTGAAGAGCAAGCAATATCTGTCTACTGATGAAATACAGCAACAATTTACTGATCTACTAATTAAAAAATCTAACATAATTTAATTTATTTATCGACATGCTTTTTTCGTTTTAATTTATATTCTTAAAAAAGTTATTATACATATATAAATAATAATAAAATTCAATTTAAAATATTTTGTCTAAAAGAAATTAATAATATTTTTGTCTTTTTTCACAGTGTTACCTCCCTCGAATGTCTGACAAATACGCCGGCGTATAAGTCTCATGATTAACAAATCGATTCCGCCCCGGTCGGGTTTGGCATAAAAATTCACAAAATTGGAATTGATGCAAAAAGCGTTGCCGTAGAACATACATAAATGTATTAATATTATTAAGTCTGAAATTTATTTTATAAATTATCTTTTATTCTTGTTTGTATAACTTAAAATAGCCAGGTGTATTTCTACTTAACTATACCTTACTATAACAGAAGCTAACACATTTGTTATTGAAACGATGTGGATTTCACTGTGATATCATGAGTTAAAAAAAATCTTTCTTTCGATTCATCAAATGATTGTCCATGGAATTTCAATAACCATATGCAAAGCTGTCTCTATATAATAGATACTTTTGTTGGGCATAGCCTTGAATGCACTTACTAATGCATTGAACTTGTTCGATTTCGCTCTACATTTCGTCCTATGTATCGCCTTACAGCCAATGGATTAAGTGCTTTGTAGCAGTGTCACCTATTAAATCTGCTATTACGTGAACTTAACATAAGGTGGTCTGAACTTAAAAATGATATCCTTTCCTACCTTTCGAAGACAAATAAAATGTTGGTTTACTGCGCTACAAAAAGGTGTAGAGGTAAATTCTTGCTTCTATTTTGTATAGTTTCAAGTATAGTATGCATGAGTTAGAATTTTGATATGACTCCAAAAATTGTAGGAAGGCCTTATAACTTCTAGCTATTTTAAATTTCTCATAAAATCAACATATATAATATCATATTTGAAGAACGTGTGAAAGAATTAAAGAATTCAAAATTATTCTAATAAATGGTGAGCAATTCAGACTCCGCCAACTACCAGCTACTCTGCGGGCATAACTTGTCAAACTACACTGTTTTACATTTAAATTGTATGACATTTGTATTTCCGGCATATGTTTAAGCCCAAGGTAACTAAATCTTTCTTACACTCATATGGGCTTATTTTAGTTTAATAAATTGAATAAATTTCTTTTGGCAATAACTTAGGAAAGCAGCAGGTGTAAATACATTAGAGACAATAAAGTGTAATATATACATATGTAGCAAATTATAAATCTACCTTGGAAATAAATAAATAAAAAGCTATACACTTATTCATTAGGTATGTGTAGGTTCTTGGAAGGCATACAACATTCCCATCATAAGGCAATATACTATGACGTTGATAGTACGGCAGACGAAGCTGAATAAACAGTGTGTTAAGTATTTAATAAAAAGGAACATAAATACATTATCATTTTTGGTGATGTCCTTTGACGTATACGTAATACTGTATTTGAGAATCTTTCTCGTGACATTTATACTCTTACATATTCGTCGACATACGATTTTTTTTCTTAAGAGTTGAACTTGGATCTACTTGCTTAGTAGTTCATTGCGTTGATCTGTACCTCAAAACTACGGTCAGACATCCAAACTCTTAGGTCCTTACACAAAATAATTTTGCAATGTGTTATCAGTATGGAAACCACCAAAATTGAGCCTGCAGCGAGATTATTCTTCCAATCTGTAGTTCCTTTGTGCCTCAAAATCATTCGAGAACTCCCAGCTATAAGTACTTCCATAGGGCATGGCAATTGTATATCTGTGGTGCTTTTGACTATTTTCTGAACTCTGTTTGTTTTAGCATTGTGGAAACGTTTAATTAGCATGGACTACTAGACTATGTTTTTTATAGAGGCGGAGTACTTTAAATTGAAATAAAACAGAGAAAAATGTTTTACTAATGTTTAATTAGTTGGATGACCCTATATCTACACGGTAAAGAAAGTGGTTGAATTCAAATATTTTACTAGGATTAACACTCAATCCACAACTAGCTCAGGTGTTAACCTTTTTTAGTGCCTCCTTATGATCTTACTTATTACTTTGATACTAGTATTACCAAGTTATTTGCATATATGACCATCAGACCATAGCAGATATTACTTCCACCAAGGGAATTAATTTGTTCACGAATTAAGATTGATGGGTAATTGCTATTGTTGATTTTAGAATTCACCATGTCCTCATCGACTTCAAAGCCGCATATGATAGCATTCATCGTCATGAGTTCTACAAGGCGATGGCCGAATTCGGGATCCCGGCTAAACTGATCCAGCTGTGCCGTGTGACACTGGAAACAGTTCCTCCGAATTATTCCAAACATGTACTGGATATCGACAAGGAGATACGCTACATGCAACGTCTTCAATCTCGTGCTGGAACAGATAGTGCGCAGAGCAGGTTTTAACACGGAAGGCACTAACAAATCTGTCCAGCTGCTGCGATACGTTGGCCACATCGACATTATCGGTCACTCGCAGCGCGCCTTAGAGGCTTTTAAGGCAACTGAAGAACAGGCGAAGCGAGTTAGCCTTGAAATGAATGAGGACAAAACCAAGTACATGCTGTTAACAAACAAAGAAGCATCTGTCTAGGCGGTGGCTAGGATAAAATGTCACTGCTGGCAACAGTAACTTCGAAGTCGTTAAGGAGGTTACCTACGTCGGAGTAAACTCCACGAATGACACCGGAGTGGAGATTCGATGAAGGCTAGGAAACCGCTGCTACTTCGGTTGTACGAAGCAAATGGGTTCAAAATTCTTAACTCGGAAGACGAAGTGATCCTTTGATCCTGGCAAGTTTGCTATATGCAGCCAAGTGTTGGACGATAAGTTAGAAAGCAGAGCAGATATTGAACTCTTTACAACTGTGAACTCTATGAGCTGTGCCAAGATGTAAACGTAGTCTGAAAGCCAAAAGACGTCGACTGCACTGGCTCGGCCAGGCTCGGATAATAAAGCTCTAGCTAAGAAGATCTTCAAATCGCAGCCCCAAGAGTCCCTTTGTTAGGTATTTTTTATTTTTTTTTTTTTTTGAGAGACCTTTCTATTCTATTATTGCCACTCTCAGTAGATTGTTTCTAGTTAACTTTTTCGGAAGTTTCGTCCTCCCGAACTTCATAAATTATAAAAACTTTATCGCTTCCGCATTGTTTTCCATTCACTTGATGTTTCCAATCG
Organism: Xylota sylvarum; assembly: GCA_905220385.1. NCBI lineage: Eukaryota > Metazoa > Arthropoda > Insecta > Diptera > Syrphidae > Xylota > Xylota sylvarum. Next base: position 43,885,109 of record LR999959.1, read on the forward strand.
TATGTGATCATCGGATTTTAACGTTTTGAAAAGATATAAAGTCTCCTCTATTCGCTTTCTTCATATAAATATCCCGATATACAGAGTGTTAAAACAGTTCATTATCTAATCTACATATTTTCCATTCTTTCAGCTTGGTAAGAGCTGGCAGCACAGGTGGTGCTCTTTTTTCTTCGCTTTGTCCAGAGTTTAATTACTGTTAAAGAAACTATCTCATCACGATACAGTCGTATGATGATGTCGTTGTTGTGTGGATATCCTAGGTAGCCTTGCCGAAATAACATTCATTTTGGAATTACTCGGAGAATGTTTTCCAAAGCTTTTCTTTTATTTTGCAGCTTTACAAGGATTACCTGAATTACTCGGGAGTCAGCCATTGTTCAGTAACGGCTTCAAAGCCAATAATTAAAAAAAATTAATGAGTATTTCGATTCAGAATGTCTAAATTTCATTGAAATGAGACGCAGCGTGTGTCCTTTGTTTTCTTATAAAGTGTTTCAGTGCAGTGTTTGGAATCTATCTCTGGTTCTGCAGTGGTAGGATAGCATCATACTTTGTACAATCAATATAACGTTCTTCATCTCGTCATCCATAGACACTATTTGAGACTCAGTATATGGAAATATTTAGTCACAATCCAATTAAAATAACTTCCGTTCGAGTTCCGGAAAAGCAAAGCAGTACAATTAGTTACACACAAAATTCAAATCTTCTGAAATCATCACTCATCAAGCTATTTATTCAATTAGTTATATGAAAATATTATATATTTACCCACATGTCAAAACTAAAATCCGCTTAATGACTATTGACAGTAAAATTAATAACATTAATTACTCCCACTTCGAATAAACAATTTTATACCACTTTAATATTGAAATTATTTTGTCGTTCTCTTCATTCTATATCATATTAATCAAATTAATTCGACAGCCTAAAACCAGTAACTAGAAGACAATGTTTTCTTGTCTTCTTGCTTGATGACGTATTCAACCAACAAAAACTGTACATTTTCATAAAATCTCGTTCCCAAAATAAAGTTACGTGCGTAACTATGATCAGCTCATCAAAAGGTAAACGACTCAAACTTGTGGGTATTTTATATGCTAAAGATCATCACTTTCGATAGAAGTTACTTACACACACACGCGCAAAAATTGGACACTTAATCGCTGTTACGTAAGAAAAAAAAAATCCGGTTAAAATTTGTTTAATTAAAATCGAATAGCAACTTTAATTTGCTGTGTAAGATATTCACGACTTTTTTCAATAAATTCCAATATTGTTCACACTAAATCTGTTGTTTGTATATATTTGCTAAATATCCTAATATGTTGCGGTATTAGTTCTTTTCTAAACCATAAGAAACAGATCAGGAAATTTCCTGCTAACTGTATGACAATGGTTGCTTAATTTCAGGCCAAAAGGTCCATTATGTAATAAGTCGGCTTTTAAATCAAACAACTTTGAGGAATCTTCTTATTTCAAGAATAATTAATAGTATTGGTTGTGGTTTAAAAAAAAAGTTTAAAAACCAACTAGATCTCGAAATGTCAAAATGGCTTGTTGCTAAAACAGAAACGAAAGAGCTGATATGCGAACTTGTTTAGGTACCCTGATTAAAAAGTGAAACTGTTTTCGTAACTCCGATGACATGTTTATTTTTAGAATTCAAGCCTAGTGTGCTAAATTAAATGAATAATAAAAATTAATGATTTGGTTTTGTTAACTTTTTGATGTGAAACCACTTAAAACACGATTCATTAGTATTTTGTCTGTTTAAAGCAAAGGTTTTAACTTAATACCGATCGATGGTTGAGAGCAGGTTCTGAGAAGGCATGCGCATTGATACTTTTTGGGACTATAAGTAAATTTTATAATCTAATAAATACAAAATATAAAAAGATATAGCGTTACCTTAAAGTGCAAATGAGGAATGTTGTTCCAAAATTAAAATATTAGTTCTTAGTTTTCCTATTCTGGACTTGGGATGCAGAACAATCTTGTTTCACATTATGTTTTATTGATTTTTAGCTTTTACTCTGCTCTGAGTAGATGCAGTTTTACAAAGCAGTCTTAGAAACACTAGGCATTTACAGATCAGCATAGCACAGATGAAGATCGTGGAAGTGCATTTTTAATATTTTTTATTAGAAAACCAAATCTTAGAAACACTCGTACCACGATTTGGTCCATTGTAATACCGCACACTGTTCCTTTTTGGTGCAGTGATTTCTGAAGAAACTTTGATTTTATTTGTTTCTCTAACATTGTTTCGCAGCTAAGTTTGCTGTTTTCCGATAGGATTTTAACCTATAACGTCATTCGCGCTTTAGGTACATTAAGAGCTGTATTCAATGCATATTGTCTGTTATATCAAATTTCTTCTCATACACCATGGGTTGGGTTGTGATACCACTAAGGAAAACCCGGATTACCGGAAACCTATGTGGAAACTTCTCAATAAGACAGGAAGCAGGGCAACCAGTTTCGGTGTAAATGCACACCGAAGAAGTATATTTCGCCGGTTAGGTAATTTTTTTTATTAACGAATATTAATGGAAAGTCCGGCGGATACCTGTCAATGCTCGCATTATAAAAATAGCCCAAAAAATAGTTACAAAGTTCTTCACTAACATTTTAGATAAAGTCTCTCTGATAATTTTGATCGCGTGATTAAAACGTACACTCAAGCCTTACTAATATTAGTTGAATTATATTAGGTAAATGGCTCACGTAGACAAACAAATAGTCGATTGTGCCCAATTATAAGACCCATGATAACCTAATTTCAGTCTCCAATGACTGAACTAAACCACCCAGATACGTGTATGAATCTCAGGAGTTTCAGTTCATTATTTTCTAAATCGTCCAGTTTTACAAGAAAATAGCTCCCAAGAGTGTATTTCCTTTTATTGGCTATTGCTGGGCAATCACATAGCAAGTGGCGGATGTATTCTATTTCCTCTTCGTCCTTGCAGTTTCTACAAAAGTCGTTATGGGCCGTCACGCCACCAACAGCTGTTTGTTGGCTGAGTTTCATGAGATCTGCAGATCTCTTTTTATTATAGACTGGCCATGACAATTTGACTATAAAACATGTATGTAATAGATATCATCAACTGTTAGCTTGCTCGTTGAATTCGATGTCTATTTCCCCGTTCAAAGTGCTAAGCGGTGTAACAGCCTCAGGAAGGGCCTGCAAGGAGCTTAGATGTGAGCTTGCTCTGGCTAGTTCATCTGCTTTTGCGTTACCTGGGATATCCACGTGACCCGGTGTTCAACAGAGGGTCACCTTATTAGCCACTGATATATCGCTCAGTCATTTAATCCACATTTTAACGAGTTTGGACCTTATCGATGCTCCGACTACAGTATCGCCATATAAGGAGCGATAGGACTCCGCCTTGGGGGATACCCCGCTTGACGCTCAGTCTTTCACTTATATCTCCAAGAGTGGAGGTGACTATTTGGGCCTTAATCAGGCTGCTTGTAATTGGTTTAGTGCTCACATTGCTAAGTGCTCCTTCGATGTCGAGGAAGGTACTAAATGCGTATTTCTTAACCTAACGAGAGTTTTCTATTCTAGAGACCACTTCATAGAGAGCGGTATCTATTGATTTACCTTTTATGTACTCGTAATGAGATTTCGATTAATAGCTATCCCCAATCACTTCCCTCGAGACCCAAAACGCAGGCTGCATCGCGGTCTAGAGATTGTGCTAAGTTTTCCAACATTATTGCAGCTAAAACTGCACTTAATAGAGATTGTGATCATCTGTACAATGCGGTTTATTGCCATTCATTTGGAGGCTACAAATAGTCAGGATGCGACTGGTTAATTTCAATTTCATTTCATTTCATTTAATGGGCATATAACCGTTTCTGTGTTTTTTTTTTTTCTTAGGAATAAACCAACATGTTCTGTCACATGAGCTTACCATTCTCATCCAGTCTGTCGAACTTAACCCGACCAAAAACTCGTCATTTTTTAGCGAATTTTACCGAAAATTCAGTGTCCCTTAATGAAACTTACTATGATTGCTATGAGCGACCTTTTCCGTCTGATCAGACAGTAGGAGAGTTTCTGCTGTCTGCCCATTTACGATTGGTTAAATTCACGGCATTGAGCTTAAGCAACAGTTTAACTGTAATTGTGGACGCCAATATTCGCCTTATTTGATAAAATCGACTCGCCCTGTCTGGAAACTACGTCGGTCATACAATTCCCTAGAACATCAAATAGGCTGAGTGTTGTACTGTTCAGTCATCTCAATAAGAGACTGGCGACAATTTAGAGCAGTTTGGAATTGAATGTGAAAGATTCTAGAGATTTGATTCCGGCTTTTAATTAGATAGCACATTGTACTTTAGCCACGATCTCCGCCTGGAAGACGCTAAAGTGATTGGGAAGTCGGAAACAGATATTTATATTTAGATCGAGGGAGAAGACACATCTTCCTACTCTTGATTCTGTTTTAGATTCGTCCGTATAGAAACATATGAATACCGTGTTTTGTAGCAACAGATACTCCTCGCATTCAACTTTTAAGTGGATACGTGTTTCAAAGATCTTATCGAACAGAAGTTGTAGAAGTACGTAGTAGGTATCTTGTGTATATCTAAAAGAGCCAAGTGAAACAGAAGGGTTGGTGATAAAATGCTCTTTTCCAAAATCTCTCTGTCGCGCGATATCCTGTGTTTTTTTTAATCTCGCAAAAAAAAAGGGGAATTATGTCCAATAAGTGATTTTGGAAAAGAGAATATCGTATGGATCCCGAAACAGAATATCCAGAGCCGACTTTTTAACCCGGCTAAGATGAGTTAGATGCCTGATGATGGATACATAGAGTCAATATGTAATACGTGGGTGTAATTCCGTATTGAGTTCAAGGTTATTGGATTCCCAGCGAAGTTTCTTGTCAAATATGAAACCCAAAGAGTCAAGCTAATGCGAATAGTTTTGGAAGGTCAAAATACGGAATTTTGTATTTCCTAGTGACGACGACAAGCTCTGTTTTTTTAGGTTTGTCACTGAGCCCACATCCCTTACTTACATTCACAATTACATTTAGAGAGCTTAGAGAGAGCATTTTGCAAAAGGTTTCTGTGCGTATTGAGGTGTTTACCCGAAAAGCCTTCACCTTCCAAAATTAGAAGCAGTTCCTCAGTTCAGTAATTAGATATCCTCTTTGCAAAAATGTCTTCAAAAATGCCACATTTCTCAGACTATTAAACGTGTGTAAAACTTACCAACCCATTTGGATTGATTTCATTGTACTAAATAACTTCAGTGGGTGATCTGATTCTACCTTCACCTTCTATTGTGAATATAACGTTGCAAAAATTGGCCATGTGCTACCAACCATAAAAGTCAAGGAATTTCCAATTTGTATACATGGCTATCAATTTGTAACATTAAATTTAATTTTTTCACAGAAAAACTAAAATCTACGAAACAAAAACAAGCTTTTTCCTTTTTGATCTGAATAAAATTTAACGCTTGAAAAAGCTAGGCTGATATAAAACGGCGAATAAAAAACAACGAACCGTTAAAAACACAAATTTGCCACACTATAAATTTCTTGAGACTCAAATTATCTCACAACCATACAAGTATAAAGCATCTACTTGGCAATTCAACTGTAGCACCTTCTCATGTCAAGCATCATAGTGTGAAGTGCATGTGAACACTCTTTGACGACTTGACACTCGGCCGCTTTGATTAATGTTTTTTTTTTTGTGTAATTATATTCATTCAAGAGCTACCATTTCCATTGACTTATGGATAACAACTTGTTTATCCGAAACTGATGCCAACTAAAACACCACAAAAAAAAATTGGGCAATAAATTTTTCTCACATCGAATGGAGACTTAATGTAGACATGTCAACCTTTTCCCGAAATATATTGCTGCAGTCCATTCACAACGACCTTGGGTCAGATTAAGTTTTCTATTTTAAAATTCTAATGAAAACATCTTCCGCATTCGCCAAGAATTCGTTGGAATGTCGTTCAGAAAGCTTTTTGATTTTATTGACAGAAGTTTGAGGATGTGCGGGTATATCTGATGAGATGTGGAGTTGATTATCGTTATTCTAAAGTTTATTATCATCTCTTAATTGCATCTACTGCATACCTGGGGTTCATTGCCGCCGACTGATCTTTAAAACGAATATGTTTCTATGAAAGAATAGACGGTTGTGGTGCACACGCATTTTCAATCCGGCGAATGACGCTTAGCTGAGCATTTACGATCTGCGGTTTAAAAAGAAACATTGAACTCAGTCGTAAAGTTTTTGTACGATATTTCCGTTTTGAGGGGAATACTACTTCTTTGTAATCATCGCTTATTAATGAATAAAACAAGCAATAAAAATTAATAAAATTTTTTTGGCTTGCGATGATTTGCTTCTAATATATTTGAGTGGAATCTTATATATTAGTATAGATAGCCTGAACATTATTGTCTTTTGAAAGTCAGTACTTTTAATCAATAATTATCACATTTGGAATGGAATAAGTTTATATATGTACCTACCACTGTGGTATGACGTATAATCAAAAAGAGGTGTGGTTAATTAAAAAGGTGTAAAATAGAAAATTTCCACGGTTTGTTATTTCGAGCAAAAATTATCGCTAAAGAACTAGAAACTCTAGACTCTTACACTCATCCACTTGACTTTAGAATTTTGCTGGCGTTGTGAAAGTCAACATCTTGTCCTCTTGTTATCCTGCGTTTTAAGTTGTTCCAAGTTGGCACGTTTTCATTTTCTGTTCTTCTTCGTGTTTCATCTGTCGCGTTTCTCCAAGGTTTTGTTAGGTTTTAGTATAGAGTCATTCAACAAGACCCGTCATTTTAAATTTCGCGCCATTATTGACCTGTCAATATTCAACTATCATTGTTAGGATTTTTGACAAGTAGAAACTAAAAGGTTATTAAATGTGAATCGATATATACTCGCACAAGGTGTGAAATAGTAAAAAAAATTCATTACAAAACCGTTTCATAAAGTTCATACAACTTTTGATCATTATCAAGCGCCTTCTCGCACAGCTGTATTAAATTTAATCGATAAATTTGAACATCTCTAACAAGTTAGTGATGTACCGGTATTCTTCCGGTAAGGTCAGTTGAAAATATGGCCGCCGTAGCTGAGAGTGTGACTGTAAACCCAATTGTGTCCATTTCGAGACGATCACAGGAATTGAGCCTATCCGAAAGGACTTTACACCGCATTCTGCACAAAGATCTTGGCCTACATGCCTATAAGGTCCAGTTGACATACGGACTGAAGTGAGCAAACCACGCACAGCGCCATACTTTCGCTGGTTGGGTGCTGGAAATGAATGAATAAGATCAGGATTGTTTACACAAAATTATGAGTGATGACTATGAGCCTCATTTTCATTTGTCTGGGTACGTAAATAAACAAAATTGGCGCATTTGGGGCTCCGGAAATCCAAGAGAAATACTGGAACAATATCTCCATCTACAACGAATGACAGTTTGGTGCGGTTTTTAGGCTGACGATGTCATTTTTTCGAAAATGATGCTGGTGCGATCGTTTTGTGCGAATGCAACGTGATGATAAATTTCATCAAATGAATGACTGTGTATGTATATGCAGAGGGCGGACATTTGGCAGATATTGTATTCGATTCGATTACTAACCTGAGAGTTTGTGCTTTAGATTTATGTAAATAAAAATATTACCACTTTTTATGAAAAAAATTTTTGATTTTTTTATGATGGGGGCAATGAAATTCCTCGTGTTCCACACCACTTTAATCCTTCCTGTGCAATGGGGATTATTGTCAGGTCAGAAGTAATAAAATTAAGCACTGAAGTATCGTTTTGTGAGTTTTAACCCCTCCTAGTCTTGGTGTAGAAATTAGTAAAACCTTATCGATGTTAGGATTATTTTTTAATAATAATACGTGTACATATATAATAATTTAAAATATTTTTCTGCCGAAATTCGGCATGGTCCATTGTTTTGGAGTGGCTGAGTTCTCTGCATTTTTATTTCTTGATTGTAGATTTTGTTTAAAGGTTATTGATTACCAACTATTCCTGTTATGGTCTCCGTTAAGTTCTTATTAATAATGTGAACCATATGTATTCCACTAGTTGTAGTTCCAATGTAGATTCTCATCCGATCCCTATAGTCCATTACTGAATTTTATGCTAAATTCTCGGTGTGATCCTAGATTAAAATTTTACCTGGAAACCTCATCCCGAGAGGTTCACAGAAACTGCTACTTACACATTATGGGAACATTTTAGATTCTTCGATAAAAAATTGGGACTCGACCCAAAAGTTATTCGTTATCCTTCACCATCGTTACTCCAATCATCGAACAAACCTATACCCAACTCTGGGTGCAACAAACTGCCTGTGTAGGTATTGTGAATACCTACCTATGCCCAAGTGCAGCGCTAGAATCCAAGTAAGACTACACACCACTGCGCATTAGAGTCACGAAAAATGCGTCTGCCAATATCATGTCCTATCTTTATGCTGGTATTCAATAAATAAGCCCCTCCAGTTCGACGGGTCCTAAGCTAACTACCCACAGCTGCGCACTTCAAGTCCGTTGAGGTCCTTTTCTACTTGTGCGCATCACACTTAATTTAAGTCTTCAAACCCTCGCGCAATATGCTGGCCACTAGTAATGGGACTGCTGATACACTAAAATCATGTTGTGGTCTATCTACCAGTCATCAAAAAAAAATCTAATTGCTCAGAACAACTTAAACAATTTTCATCCTGAAACTCTTAAATAGACCTATGTAAGTGGTGCAAAATATTTACAGCAAATATCTAAGGAGATGAACAAAAGTAATAGCATCATAACTGACTTTAGTCGCAAGTCAATTCAACATACATATGTATGTACATTATGTCTACAGAAGATGACTCAGAGGGTAGTCTTGTGAAACGCTTGTGCGAACCTAAGGGGTGGGATTTAAAGACTCTTTTGGCTGAGCGTTGTCGTCTATTCACTCTACTTGGCAAAGCAATGTATTCAACGTGTTTTAGCCTTTCAAAGCACAAGATCTTCTCCTCCATTCGTTCTCCTCGTATATGGGACCGAAAATTCTACAAAATATCGAGGGGTCTGAAGATATGCTCCGATTTTCTGCTTATCCTTCAGCTCTCGGTGCCATATACCTATAGTAGGACAGGCAGGATTAATGTTATATAAAGCATCACTTTGATCCTTCGTGTTGTTCTACCAAACCGAACTAGCAGCAGTTGTGATTCTTCGCCGAGTCCTAGGGGTATTCCTTAATTACCTTAAAGTTGTAGCTGCCTTTTGTGTATTTAAATAATAATAATAATAACGCGTCAATTATGAATTCACTTTATAATTTATTTCACATTGGATTACTATGATTACTGATATAAAATAAGATTAGAATTAGGACTCATTACTTGCAACAGGCGGCTCTGACGAGCGAATCGGAAGTGTCCATTCGTCGTTCTGTTATTTGCATTCAGTCTTCTTTGCGTTTGTGGTTCGAACACACTTTCCGCTGCGTTCAGGTGTTTGGCATTTATAGTTCGGACGCAACACTGCCGATACTACATTTGTCCTAAGTATTATGTTTTCGTTTATGTACATATCCCTTGTTGCTTATTATATAGATTAAGTTATTGGTTTTAGGTCCATATATATAATTAGGTATGTGTAAAATTTTTTTTTTATAAAAGAAGATTGAAGTCAATTGACAATTTATTATATCTATTTAGCTTTAACAAATCACTTATAAAATTATGTATGTATGTATACCTAAACTAAAAATAGACAATAGAAATATTAAGATATTTTAACATTTGAGTGCTCTTATCGCCATTTTTGTTTGTTAATTTTTTAGTCTAAACTTTGTTTATTATTTTGTATAATTTTTATAACTTTATGTCATTTTATGAGTTAAATAAGCTTTACATATAAAATAAATGAACAGATGTTGCTTTGTATGTCAACAGCAAATTTTTGGTTTTGTGCTCGTTAGCCTTTAGACCAATATCTCTAGTCTTGTTTCGATCTTCGTGAACGGTTTCGCTGGGAACGCCCGATGTCGTCGATGTCAACTGCATATCTAATCAGCTGGTTTAACTAATGAAAGATAGTACCTGCCGTGTTGACATCAGCCCTCATGTAATTTCATAAGTTTTTCGTTCCACGTTTTACTGAACCGCAGTAGCTCGTGGCAGATACTTGCTCAGAAATATGATGTAAAAGGCTATTTTCTCTGGCGTTCGTAGTAAATGAGCACCATTCTATTACCCATGATACAAACAAATTTTTTCCAATTTGTAATGGGGAACTAGGCGAACAACTTCCGAGTAGTATTGGTGGTGTCCATTGGTTCTTCATGATGAAGGACACACCAGTTAATAAATACATGTAGCTTTCTTACTTAGAGAGATTGTCGTTTTTCTGGTGCTGCACCAATGTTCCTATGGCTAAGCAGTTATCGCTGTTAGAGTTGTTATGTGATGCTTAAGCAAATCACAGTAAATTGCCAAATTGCTTTTGTCTAATTGGCTGATGACATCTTATGCGTACTACCGTCAGCCATGACATTACTGATAAACTCTTGCAGCTAGACTGGTAATACTGGTTCCAATCACTGGATTGGAAGTTTGAAAGCTAATACTTACATATGTATGTCAAAAACGAGTACTCAAATTGAAAATTATAAAAATCTTCATAGGAAGCAATCGATGTCAAGATAACTACGTGGCAGTAGTCAACATCAAGCGACAGGCGGTCTAATCCCGGAAATCAAACTCTTTGACGTTTGAGGTGCCAGTGAGTATGTTTCCCGATGTGCAATGAAAAAAATAAAATCTTCTTTCAGTAATAGGAAGAACAACGATGCGATTGCTGGTAGGTAGATAGGTTGGGGGGTAACTGCATCTAGAATAGTGGAATCTCACTCGGGTATCAATGAATCCATTGTGTCCTCCGATGCGGTATACCTCAAACAATGAGCAACAAAATTACTCCCAAGATCAGTTAATGGCCGGAGCGACCCTCCTGAACTAACCCGTTTTCGTGATGAATTTTATGTACAATTTTGAACATGAGAAGACTTGCTTGGTTGGGAAGTTTTATAGCCCGGGCAATAGATGGTTGCTCTGAGAATATTCCTAAGTGAGTACCTTCATCTATACTTCATCTGTGTAGAGGGATATGGAATCGGGATTTATGAGCACACCGTCCGAAGGCGCAGTAACGTTTGACCAATGGTTGATGGTGCAGTGTCTGATTGGGTTACTTTTCCACATCTAGGTTCGTCGGAGGCATATAGCCCTTTTTTCGCTACTTCTTTTGTAAAGAGCAAATACTGAAACCTAGCATCACCTGAGTTTCAAAACCATTATACCACAAAAATCTATCCTAACTCTCTATTCATTCCGACCTACGCTATGCTCATTGTTCATCATAAGTCAACAACGTCCGCTCGCGCTCTATCTTAACACTATAAGGGTAATCATAACCCCTTGAACGCAGGCAAATTATAAAAAAAGGTCAAGTGGGCATACCCCAAGTATAACTGCGGTCGGTTTTGTTCTAATAGCCTTGGTCGTACCTATACACGCTAGACGTTGGATCCTTATGAGGGTGACAGGTACCAGACCAAACAGCCGTATGTGAGAATGGTTCTTACGATGATAGTGTACATACAGTGGATGGTGGCTAGTTTTGGCCCCCATTTTTTACCGAAACTTCTGCTGCATGCGTAAAAATTTATTGAGGACTTCTTTGCAGTTCAGTTTTCAATCTAGTATATACCCTAGGTATCTTGATTTGCCTGCTACTTGGAGTTGGGTTCCACTTAGTCTTGGTGGCTCGAAGTTGGAAATTTTCCTCTTATATGCAAAGAAAATTGAGACGGTTTTTTTGTCATTAAGGCCAAATCCAAAGCGTTTGGCCCAGTTATTCAGGGCATGCAGCGCTGTTCGTAACAGATCAACGATTGTTCCCATTACAATCTCCAGAGAACCTTAACTGTGACAAACGTAAACCTAAAATTTGATATCTCTACAATATTTTGTTATCTCACTAAATTGGGTCGATGACCCAACTTCCTCTAGGTTATCAAAAATGTATTTCACAAAGCATTTCAATTTTCCCGGGTTATGGCTTGGCATTCACAGAGTAAATGTGTGGTGTCATCCGAGAAGTGTAAGTTGCCGCACTACGTACATACGTATACATATCTGTATTTGATAATCCTAATCTTATAGAAGTATTGCTTAGAAAGCAATGACCTGAGAGAATCCCGTGACTTATTTTATTTTATTTATTAGATCTAGTACTGCTCAGAAGGTCTCAGACACCCTCCTAAGTTGGACCATTTTAGGTCAGCTATGATCCTATTGAGAATAATTTTCTTAGCCACGCATATTGGTGGTTGTATGCCTCTAATTCTATCACCTTGTGTGAGCAGATTTCCTAATTGAACTATATCCGAGAGTAGAATTAATGATCCTTGTAATGAGCATTTAGCAGCGCCAAGTGGTAATGCTATGCTCAACAATGAAACTTTCCAGGGCGCGTTTGATGACGCTCCCTTTTACATTATTGATAGCACCTCCTATGTCTAAGAAAGCAGCTAATCTAAATGCCGTATAGTGAAGGCCCGTTCCAATTTTTCCCACCAACTCCTGTAATGCTGTTTATTCACCACGATACCACGTTACAAACCACAAAATTAAGTTATGTTGTTCAAGTTTTTTATAAAAATAACACAATTTAGTTTTACTTTAATGAATCACAAGAAATTATAGCCAAACCATTCACAACCAAATAATTGATGCTGTAATCATTATTATACATACATACATAATTATTTGAAGAAAGGGTATGTTGCACTGCGACCTTTTGATCTATTGTGCCCCTAACCATACCTAAGTTAAAATCATTTGAAATTTTTCGATTCTTTCGCCAATTCTCTGTCTATGTACTTACTGCAATGTGCAATTTCGTTTACCACATATTGGAAAACTAATTGATAGATAGCAGTTTTTTTTTCTCATTAGATAATCACGATTTTAGGTTTATGACCGGACATAACAATTTAATAGCTATATTAGCTGTCCTAACAGTTTGAGAGATGTGTTTTTTGAGTGTCAATGTGGCACCAAATGTGTTTTACAGAAGATTTCTCATGTAACCCGGGACCGTGAATATGAAGTTTGCTGCTGGACAGACAGTGAGTTTATTTTGTTCGGCCAAAAATAAAAATATGTTGCACTTAGGGTGCAAACTTAATTTTACAGTTGTTATAAATTATTAATTTGCAACAGGTGGAACAGGTTTCTTCTTCTTTGTGTTTTGGGTGTGACATATTTTGCACAACTTCGATATTGACAAAAACTTTTATGTTTTAATACACAGAGAAGTTTAAGAGAGCTGTTTTATAATGTTATAGGATTACAACTAGAAGAAAACAAAGCAAATTCTTACTAAGTAGGACGTTATCTAAGAGTAAGACTGAACAGCCTAAAACATAGAATATACATTAGAAGGCCTAACGCACGGAAAATAATGATCTGTAAGATGTCAAACGACTGTTTATGTCTAAATAGTGTGATCAACAGAGAAGATGTCACAGCAACTTCAAAAAGGAGTTTATTCTGTGCCGCAAATTAGGTGCAGGGAATGTCAGAAAGCAGGACTCAAAAGAGCGAGTACAGCCGTCCTGCAACCGATTCCCTGTGTTACGATTGATTGATGGTAATCAAATTTTGATCCGGACGAAGAAGAAGTTGCTGTTCTTCTCACACCGAAAGCGTGAGGCTGTATCAACGATTGATCCTTCTTTTTTACTTGGACCTACATATGTATATATTTAGGGCAAGTATTATGGGTTTCGCAAATAATTTCGAACTTGAGATTTCAGTCACATTTGATATGGTGTACTACATTTTTCGAAAAAATACGTGTAATGAAAAAATTTTGGAAAATTGGCTATTTCACGGCGATTTTTCCAGCGATTGGGCTTAAAATTAATATCTGAGGTGTATAAGACATATGTAAAATATTCCAATATTCTGAACAGCGCCCACCTTTTAAAAATAGTTATTAGAAATCGAAAAATTTGTTTTGACAAGATTTATATCATAGGTACATACATAGGTAGGTAGAAGTGGTAAATGGTAGTATCAACAAGCAGTGCCGAAACATAATTAGCACAATGGCGCCGTTTTAATACCACAATTCAAGTGTAAATAGGGTATAAACTGATAGGGATAAGGGAAATGAGTAACAATTATTTAAATCCACCCCGTTACATTGAGGAAACTGATGATATCCCCAATGTTAATCTCCATTAACTCTACTAGGTTTTCAAAGAAGGATTTACCTAGTGTGCGCTATCTGGCCCTGCCTAGAGCTGGACACTTGCAGAAGAAGTGTAGTATTGTCTCTTTCTCGTTAGCGATATTACGGGATTCCTATTTTGGCCGCATGAACCCCGATGGGCCATTGGCCAGTACCAATTGCCAGAATTCTTGCGATATCTACACGGTTTCTATTTAAAAGTTCTTGTAATCTATTCCAGTGGTATTTGGGCCACATCTGCCTGGATACAACACAGTTCCACACCCCCTGCTATCCGCAGTCAGCTTTTAATAGATATTGCGCAAACGTTCTACCCTTAAGGGCCCTCAGCGGGACGTTCACCGCCTCCGGCAGGGAACCATCAAGAGCAGATCCCCGACTTGCTAGTTCATCAGCTCGCTCATTCAGGAATCTAATCCTGAACCGATGACCCAGCGAGGCAAGTTCCTCTTTGCACTGTTCCATGAGCTTTGAAGATGTGCGACAGATATGATAGTCTTGATAGCGGTCTGGCTGTCAATGAGTATGACTATGGTGTTAAGGGGTATGGTGGTTTGCTTGAGTATGCGGCAAGCCTCACGTACAGCAAGAACTTCCTCCTGGAGGACGCTGTACGGAAGCTGGTAAGACCTGAAAATATTGAGGTAAATAGAGAATATCCCCGCAACTACCACACCATCCATGTACGGTTCTAACATTTTAGATATTGTTGTTTCGAACTCATTTGTCACTTCGCCTGGTTCCCACTCCGCCATGGTTGGGAATCTGACCGTGACGTTATTTCTCAAGTTCACTCTGGGAGTTAAGTAGTTGGTTAGATTAGTTACTAGGTATCGTTGTAACAGATTCAGCATGCTGTTGTGACCATAAGGTTTGGTACACCAGCATCCTGTTTCTCTTAATCTGGCCGTACTGCATGAAGATAAGAACATATTATACATAAATGTCGAGGGGTAGAAGGTGCAAGATTATGTTTAAGGCCTCTGTTGGACTTGTTCTCATGGCCTCCGTTGCTCCTAGAGCCGCAATTCTTTGCACTTTATTGATACGTTTGATGTTGTATTCTTTTCTTAACGCAGGCGATCCAAAGGAAATTATAGGACGCACCACAGCTGTCTACATCCATATAACCATCTTCCCCACCTCTTACCGAAGGTTTTGCTGCAAGCATAGAAGGCCACGAAGGTTTTATTTACCTTAAGCTGTTCAATGTTTAGTTTCCAAATAAGTTTTGGATCAAGTACCACACCTACATACATAGGTACTTGGCGCTGGAGGATAAAGAGAGTATTTGGTTGTTCAGCCGTGCAGTTGTGAATGTGGGTATTTAGATTTATGTGGTAAAGAGCATCAGTTCAGTTTTGCTTGGGTTGACGTTGAGTCCACATCCAGAGGCCCAACTGTTAATCTTGTCCAAGGCACCTTGCCTATGCATTTGCTAATAAACTCTTCCACACCCAGTTGAATCAGAACTTCCTAAATCAATTCAGTGGGTCCGAAATCTTTTGAAATCCAGAATGCGTCATTTATATTCAGTAGTCTTTGCAATTTTATCGTGATGATATACACGCTTCAACAACGTTATCAAATCTTAGAAACTCGGCTCCAAAATTATGGTTTTGTGCGCCAAACTAATAGAGCACTTGCACCATATTACATAATTATTGACATAATTGAACATCTGAGAATGCTATTTGCCGTATTGTTGACGGTTTTCGCACAAGACTTTATTTGCAAGAGGTAATGACACTGAGACGCTTAAGAAGAGTGCATACTGAAGAGAATATGGCATCTGTTCAGGGGAGTGTTGAAGAACGACGACGTTATTCACAACAGCTTGGTCTTTGTCTGTCCAATTTATAGAAAATTTTAAGATCTGGGTTTGAAAGCTTACAAGATCCAGCTCGCGCAAGAATTGAAGCCGAATGGTCATCGTTTGCGTCGAAATTTCGGTGAATCGGCCCAAAAAAAAACTGGCATTGGATCCGCTGTTATATCGAAAAATTGTGTTCAGAGATTAGGATCAATAGGTAATAAGCAAAATTGTCGCATTTGGAGCGAAGATAATCCACATGAGATTATTGAAACTCCGTTACATCCCTAAAAATTCACAGGTTGGTGCAGTCTGTGGGTTGGTGGAATCATTGGAACATATTCTTTCAAAACTGAGACGATTCACCGTGTTAAGCGGCCCACACACTCTCAGTTTTAACTGCGCAGTTGAACTGTGTGAAAAAACTGTACAATAAACTGAACTGAAAGTTTCTGGGTACTTCAGTTTGTTGTACAGTTTTTTTCTCAGTTTCATCAGTTTTGTTGACTTGAGAACGTCTATGTATATATATGTACGACGATGCCATAGCGAAGAATGAGAAGGAACTGAGAGAACTGAACGATAAACTGTGTGACCTGTACAGTTTACCGGAGCAAAAGAGGGTCCAGGACTGAGTGAAAATTGTTAAAACTGCGCAGTTCACACAGTTTATCGCTCAGATATGACGTCACACGTTATAAACTGCGCAGTTAAACTGAGAGTGTGTGCGCCGCTTTACAATTAATAATAATCCCGATTCGATATATAGAGCCATGATTAATAACTTTTTCGTTTCCGATTGAATAGTATGAATATGGAAGAAATGTAGTTCCAGCAGGAAAGCACTACGTACCATACAACAAACGAAACAATCATATTATGGAAGGAAACATTCGATGAACGCATTATTTCGTGTAATGGACCTGTAAATTAGCCTCGAAGATTGTGATTTGATGCCTCCTGATTATTTTTTTTTGGGGTACGTAAAGTTGTTTATCTACGCTGACATACCATCAACAATCGACGCATTGGAAACCAACATTATGCGTGTTATTGAGAGGACATCCGGCCACAAATGCTTGAAAAAGTGGTCGAAAACCTTGTCTCTCGGATTCATTTATCAGATCCAGCCGTGGTGGACATATGACTGAAGTTGTATTTAAAAATTAATTGCAGAATACATTCTCTCGATTGAACACAAATTAATGACTATTTAATGAAATTTCATGTTTAAAATCAAATATACCATTGGCTTAAAAAATATCCTTTACTATGTAAGTATTCAAATTAATTAGGTATCATAAGTTACCACAATATAGCTTTATCTTTATCCCCTTCGAGGCTTTCCTACACCGCCATTTTCAGTTTTCTTTATGCCGGCGAAAATATGTATATTAGTTAAGGGGATTAGTCGGGCTTAAGAGCTAAGTACACGTATCGATCAAAATTCTAGAAGACCCATCCATATCTCTCCAGTTAAGTATTAATAATGAGAATATTTTAATGATTTTAAATCTTCTTGATTTATATAAAACTATTGCTAACTTATTGCATAAAATTAGCAATTTGGTTGCAGCTCTATTATTACACTATTACTATTACATTTATCTAAAACTAAAAGCCAATTTAAATGTAAGCTATGTATTTGCGGTATTTACAATCTGTCGCGATGCTATTGAGAAAGAGAATAGTTGAGATATTTTCGCATCAATGTCGTTTTAATTAATTTCTAAACAATCTGTTGGACTCTACTTATGGCTTTCGCTGTGTTCTTTTGATAAAATTATCTAAAACATTTCCGTAGAGATGCGACATAATCTCACCAACCACACGTTGGATCTCGGCCTTGAGAGCCGGAATTGTTTGTGGTTTATTGGGATAAACCGGAAATTTAAAAAAAAAACACTGAATAAAGTCACATAGCGTCAAATTGGACAATCTTACGGGCCCAAATAATCAATCTTTCGTATGACTCTTTGCGAGACAGCATGGCATGGAAATTGCTGCCACAACAAAACAATTTGTTGAAGACTGAAGAATTGCGAAAAGTCTTCGTGTAATTCACCATAAAAATAAAAGTTTTTCTGCTATACTGAAATTGAATCCGTAGATATGCATTTGTCTAAATGAAGTGCTGCTAACTTTATTACTCCTACTAAGAATGAAATATAATTTTTTCCATTTTATATCCATCGTTTACATAAATAAACGAATTTCATTAACCTCTGAATATTTCTATTGGTACTGGGAGTAGTAATAACAAGTTCTATTGAAATTTCAAGGGCGAACATTTTAGCCAAAAATATTCTGTCCTCTAAATGAAAATCAGTTATTGAAGGTAAAAGAAATCTCAAAGCTCAAGTTGATAGCAAAACCTCACGAAGATAGTTGTGCAAGAATCAGCTGGCTTTAAATATTTAACAAAGGTTATTTTACGAAAATTATTGATACTTAAAATTTTTGCTTTTACTTACATTAGTTTGAGGTAGACAAAGTGATATACCCCAGTGCAGTCAAGACTACCCTAGCCTCCTAAACTTCGATGTCCGAATATGTTGTACCGATTCGAACGTACAACCGTAAATGAATCCCTTTTTGATTTAAGTTAAGAGTGCTACAATAAGAGACTCTAGGTCAGAGGAATGATCAAAGGAATTTTCGTAGGTTGGGGAGAATCTCCACTAGACACAATGAGACACCGTGTACTCATAGTAGTGTCAAATTTTCACTGACTAAATACACCCGTTCTTTTTTCTTGTTTACTACAACTAAGTTTTCTTATTAAGCAGATAAAGTTCGGAGAATATTCACGTAAGGCAGATAGACTTTAGACAAAAGCACAAGCTGATACCATCATTAAATGCGGTAACTTCTCATTGTGCTAAATCGAATGGTTTCGTTCTCTAAAGCAAAGTTTGTTATTTCATCGTCCACGGTTGCGAATCCTAAGTCTCTTTGTATATCATTACTTCTAACATACCAGGGAGCATCTATAAATACATTAATGCACCGAATTCATAAGTGTCATTTTGATCTCGTTAAGTACAATGTCCCACAGATTTGTCAAGTCGCAGATTTTATCCGAAGCTCGTTGGAGTTTTTCAGTTGCTGACTTGATTCATCTTTCTGTTGCCAAAATAGCCGTATAGTCCGCGAACGCAGCTTCTTCTGAACTGTGCCTTTAGTTTGGAGTATGTCCCGCAAAAATAAAATAAAATAGGACCAAGGACACTGCCTTGCGATACTTCGACGGCGATTTGAACTCTGAGTACTCAGTTCCGTGTTGAACACGAAATAATCTATTTCCAAGGTAGGACTCTAAGATCTTATATAAGTGTTACGTCAATTGTGGAATGCTTGATTCTGAACCCAAATTAGTGGTCAGGTGTAAGTCCTCTCTCTTCAATGCCCGGTTGGATCCTGTTCAATACGATTTTTTTCTCGCTTGGAGATTTCCTCGGTTTCGAAAACATTATCACTTCTACCACTTTCCACGGACCTGGAATGTATTGCAGTCTAGGCGGCACATGTATTAAAGAAAGAAGTTTAATTAGTTCTTTTTTGGCATTGTCTTTGAGAAATTGTCCTGCTATTAAGTCATAGCCAGAGGTTGCAAGTTTTTTTATTTTCTGGCCAAGTTCGGTTAACTCAACACGCTTTTATTCTAAAGTTGTCAGATCTCATTGTCATACCTCTGGGATCGTCTATCAATGTTTGTCTATTAAATGGCCTAAACGTTTCTTGTAGGTGTTCTGCAAAATTATCTGCCTTTTCTTTATAACCTTACCCATTCGCCATTGTTTTTTTCTGGTGGATATTGAATTTGGACATTTTTAACACTTTGCATGGCTTTCCAGAGCAAGTAATATGTGTTTTTTGTGGCTGTCAAGCCTTCACGATAAGCAAAGATCTCGCGAATTTTAAAATCTTGAATCGCTTTTTCAAGTTTATTACATAAGTAGTTTAACATCTATATTGCTGTAGTTATAAGACACCTACAGATTAAAACCTGCTGCGAACAGTTTCTAATACGATTAGGGGAGTATCGGAAATAATAACAAGAGTTTCTAACTATACTTATACATTAGTTGTACTAATAGAACCAGAGCTTTAAACAGGTATCTTTCATTGACCAACCATCGTCAATCAATTACCAATTTTATGCAAATGTTATATATTCCAGATTATAATTGACCTTTTGGATGTTTTTGATTTTGCAAATGTAAGGGTTGACATTTTAAATAAAATGATCTATGGACATTAATGATCTCTCCGCATTAATGAAATCCTAATTAGTTTTTAAATTTATTTAGAATAATTATGACGTCAGCTGATATAATTTAGCGTTATGATTTTAATTTCCGTAAAGATTGACCTGTAACATTCAGATTTTTCTATTCTCGTTGATTACCATAAAGATTGAGCGAAATCGCAGTCAGGTATTCATCTTTGGTATATTCAACTTCAGTAAGAAGTTGTAATCTGCTAAATCATCCTCAGATACCTTACCTTGTGGTAAGCAAGTTAAAGTGCTTTCAAAATAAAACGTGATGTAATTTGCAGGATATGTATCCTGCCAAACAGTACTGTCTACAGTACATACAGTTTACTTCCTATAGGACAATGAAAACAAGATATGGATGACTGAAAATTAAATACTAAATACATAAATGATGATCATCGTTACTAGTTACACCTAAACAGAACAAAACGTTAATTTTTAGTAAGTATATTTTATATGCAGCATTTTAATCGCCTCCCCTACTTCTATTCTCCTTGATTGCTTACTTAATAGTGATGGTTTTTCTGCTAAGCTAGGTTTACGGAATTCTAACTATCGAAACAGTCCACTGTCCACAATTCGGTCTGGCATTTTACCGACTATTCATTAAATCATTCATATCCCACTACTATGACGGCGTTCTTTGCTTTTCTTTTTTGTCAAAACCGCTCAGCTTTGAAACAAGATGTGCTTACATTGTTTGTTTTGCAAATTTGAGGATATCGACTTAGTCGTATCAATTTGGCGCAATGGAACGCAGGCCAAGATTCTCACAACTATGCTCTTTCCGAAAGGAAGTATCATAGGTTTTAGTTTTTAGAACTCTTTTCACAAGAGTATGTGATTTTTATTGCATTAATATTGTTTGCAAAAATATGGACAATTTTTCACACCTAATGCTCTCTAGATATGACGGTGATGACGGTGATCGCTTATGCGAACAACGTTGCTATAGCAGTTTCGGGAAAGCATTTAAACTCTCTAAAAGAACTTCTTCAAAAGGTTTTAAATAAGCTAACTAAATGGGCAGCTAACAATGTGGGCAGTACGATGTGGGTTGGGTGCAATCCTCCAAAAAACGAAACTGATACTCTTCACTAGGAAACATAAAATTTTCCCCTCTCTAAGTGGTATATACTTAACTTTCTCTAACGAACCAAAACATGTGGGTCTTATCTTGAATAGGAAGTTAAGAAGTTGGAAGTCCAACATTCAAGAAGGAATCAAAAAGGCTACTGTCGCACTTTTCTCTTGCAAAAAGGCACAAATGGGACTTACAACCTCATATAACTCACTGGCTCAGTGTCTAAGACACTGGGGTGGTTGTCTGGTGGACTGGCTTAAATAAACCCATAAGCCGTATCTATCTAAGCAAAGTTTAGCGATCAGCTTGTCTGTGCGTAAGCGGAGTGTTTTATACGACAACCTCTGCAACACTGGCCATTTTGTTTCATCGGACACATTTTCAGTAGGCAAATGGCTGCTAGTGTACCCGTTTGGATATTTGTAGAGAATTGTAAGGCAGTTGAACTCGCCAGCCAAGAAACAACAATACCTTCTTCAGATACGTGTTTGGATCATATTTATGGGAGATTTGCAGACTTTCCATTGAATGCCTGCGAAAGGTGCACATATGACTTGCAAATCACTGATCACTCAATGATAGGTTTATTGGTGAACACTTTTCAAAGCAAAAGGACCAGCCGTACCGAAGTAAATAGCCAAAAGCAAAAAACCAGAATTGATTTTATAAAGCTGACAAATCTTCTACTTAATGAGTCCTGGGACGATGTTTACATGGAAAGTGATGCTTCTGCTTCTTATGATGTGTTCATGACTGGCCTTAATAAACATATATCAAATTGCTCCTCTACGGAACCCTTGAAAAAATCTAAAAAAAAGACTAAAACCCTGGATATCTAATCAACTCATTGAAAAAATTAACGTGAAACACAAGCTAAGAATAAAATGCTCCAAGAATCCCATGAACCTCAGGCTGAAATACAAGTTTAAAAAGCTATGTTTGGATTTGAAAAAAGAGATTGCTTTTTGCCGCGAGAATTATTATCGAACTAAATTCACTTCTGCTAAGGGTAACCTTAAATCAGAATGGCAAGTAGTGAATGATATTCTGAACAAGTCTCATTCTACAACAAAACCCCATTTAATTTGTGTGAGCAATTGCGAACTTTTTGACAAACATGACATTGCTAATGCATTCAATGAGTATTTCACCTCAATAACAAACAGCACACCAACACAAACAGTCCTAAGAAATTGCACTCGTTGTTACAATTCAATAGGTGGTGGTGGTGACCTGTCGCAAAGTACGAGCTTTGCCTTCGAACCTATCACTGCTTTAGAGCTCCTAAAAGCAATTGGATCCCTAAAAAATTCGAACTCTTGTGGCTTTGATTATATTTCAAATATACTTGTTAAACAAATAGCATGCTATTTAATAGCAGTCATTTTTAATCGCAGTATATTTCCAGGAACATTTCCCGTGGCGCTCAAATGCGCCGACGTAATTCCGTTGTTTAAAAAAGGCTCTGCAGACGATATGAAAAACTATAGGCCAATTTCACTTCTGCCCACTTTTAGCAAAATATTCGAAAAGGTTATTAAAGAGAGAATAATGTCTTACTTGAAAAAAATTGAGTTTTTCAGTCCAATGCAATTCGATTTTCAGCAGGGTAAATCTACCGAAGACGCTCTTCTAAATTTTTGCTCAAACATTTTCTCTAACCTTGATGGTAAAAAATTTACGGCTGGATTATTTGTTGACATTACAAAAGCCTTTGACATGGTCAACCATACTATACTGTTGGATAAAATGGAAAAAGCGGGTTTTCGTGGGTTCATACTAGAGTGGCTTAGATCATACCTATCAAACAGATCTCAAAGAGTGAAAATTGATGGTATGAGAAGCGAGATTCGCTTCTTCAGTTTGGGAGTTCCTCAAGGTTCTGTGTTGGGACCCATTTTATTTCTAATTTATATAAATTCACTGTTTTCACTAAACTTCAGAAGTAGACTTACGGCGTTTGCAGATGATGTTGGCTGCTCATATGGCTCTGAAAGTGTCTTGGACTTAATCTCCGACATTAATTGGGATCTCAGTCTACTAAGAATTTGGTTCGCAGATCACAATTTGAACATTAGATCAAAGACAAAAATAATGTTTTTTAACTTAGCTTCCCCAATGAGTATGAATGCGGACGTTTACTTCCACGCATCAGAATGCCAAAGGTATGGATTAGCAGGCTGTAATTGTGATTCTAGTCAAGCACTTCCAAAATTCTGTGGCAGTCTTAACTGTAGTAATAATTGCTTATTAATTGAGGAAGTAGACGAGTTTAAGTATCTTGGGCTCACAATTGATTCTAGGATGTCATTTGCAAGCCACACAGAGTCCATAAGGAAATATTTTCGAAATACCCTGCGACACTTTTTTTATCTAAAAAATTTTTATTCAAAGAAATCATTACAAATCATTTATTATGGTGTCTTTCACGCTAAACTGCAGTATGGAATTGTTTGTTGGGGGGGCGTGTATCTGAATAAAATCAAGTCCTTACTAGTCTTACAAAAAAGTGTAGTGAGGAAAATCTGTAACAAGAATCGGCGTCATCCAAGTTTCCCACTGTTTTGTGATATGAAAATTCTTCCAGTTCGTCATTTATATTGTTTTAAAATGTTGAAAACATTCTTTCAGAGATCAGGAAATTTAAATTACAGACTTATATCTGTTTATAATCTACGCAGAAATTTTTCTTATGTTGTGACTGTACCGGTTTTCCGTACAACTGCATTTCGTAATTTTTATAATATCTCTTCATGTCGACTATTTAACAAGCTCCCTCTGAATATTAGAATGATAAGAACTTCTGTAATTTTTGAAAGGTCCATAAGGTCTTGGCTTTTTAATTATGATTCACAGAACGTGGAATACCTTCTCTCTGATATTCTGGTGTAAATAAAGGTTTTTTTTTTTCTAACTTTCTCTTAACTTTTCTTTATTCTTATGTAGTTCATTTATTTTGATTTGCATCCTTCACTTTTCTTTGTATAATTGTATCTCAAATTAATTTGTTCTTTGTATGTAATTAAACGGTTCACAACACCCACATATTAATAATAGTAAAACCCATTGAAGTGGCATTTGGCACTATTTTAATACTTTATGTATGGAAAATATAAAATGTCACTATATTATTTCTATTATATATTTTTTAATTTATTTAATGAATTATTGTGTTCAAATTATGTAAATTTTACACATGTATTATATATAATGAAATAAAAAATACTACTACTACTACTACTACTACCTATTTTACCAGGTAAAGTTATCTTAGGTATACTGAAATTAAAGCGGGAAAAATAGAGAGCAAATCTCAGGTGGACAAGTGGCAGTACATGTTTAGCAACAAAGCAAATTTGGCCAAATTTGGATCTGAAACGCTCTAAGAATTTGATCACTCAGAGATCAACATTAGTAGGTGTCATCACTACACACTGTCTAATCTAAAGCACCCAACTAGGCTAGGTGTCCATTCAAACGATCTTAGCAGACACTGCAGGAATGAAGAAGAGGAGGAAACTATTCTTCATCCTCTTTGCACCTGTCTTGTTCTCTTTCACAAAAGAAAACTTTACTTGGGAGGTTCCTACTTTAATTATCATGGTGATCTTTTTAATACTGACATTAGGAGTCTATCATACTATACGCTACATTAAATGGTTCAAATGGTTCTACCAGTAGGTAAGCAGAATTTTCTAATCTAGGTGGTATCACAGCCTATCTAAGTGTGTTGGTGATAACTGGCAGCCACTTCATTCTAACCTAACCTATTACAATTTATCTTCAAAATTCTGCACTACATATGTGTAAGGCTTCGGCCACGCAGTGAGCGACGAGCGATCGAGCGACGCAAAAAAATTAAAACACATGAAATCGTATGGCGGTGGCCACGTAAGCCCTGAGCGATTTGCGATTTTTTTAAGCGACAGAGCGACGTCGCTCGGTAATCAAATCTGTTTTAATTTTTGAGTTCATCGCTGAGCGACGAAAAATTATCAAAGTAGGTTTCAAATAATAAACTACCATATATGTAGGTGACAATTTAAAATTAGAAATAGTGACGTCTTGAGTTGCTGCATGGGCGTGCATTAAGCACATATATTTCTCTAATTTTACTGCACAGTCGAACTTTTCCAACAGCAAATCGAAAGATAGTACTGACATACGACAGTATTCCAAAAATTTGTCTGGATAACTGCGAAGATTTGGATATAGTTGATGAAATTCACCATAATTTGCCCTTTGTCGATTTATGGGGTGTATACCAAATCTTCGCTTTTTTCATCTTATTATAGCTCTATAAATATGAAAGGGACTTTCGACTAAAAAATTACAACGAACTGTAGTTGACAAAGATAGTGCGCAGGGCAGGTGTAAACACGGAAGGCACTATCTTCAACAAATCTGTCCAGTTGCTGGGATACGCAGACGACATCGACAACATCGGTCGCTCCCAGCGCGCCGTGTTAGAGGCTTTTACGGCAATTGAAGAAGAGGCGAAACGTGTTGGCCTTGAAGTGAATGAGGACAAAACCAAATACATGTTGTCAACAAACAAAGAAGCATCTGTCCACCGCCTAGGACAAAACGTCACTGTTGGCAACAGTAACTTCGAAGTGGTTAAGGAGTTTACCTACCTCGGAGTAAATATCAACTCCACGAATGACAACTTAGTGGAGATTCGACGAAGACTTACCCTAGGAAACCGCTGCTACTTCGGTTTGGCGAAACAAATGGGGTCAAAACTCCTAACTCGAAAGACGAAATGTATGCTCTACAAAACTTTGATCCTGCCAGTTCTGCTGTATGGAGCCGAGTGCTGGACGATAAGCAGGAAAGCAGAGCAAATACTGAACACTTTCGAAAGAAAAATTCTTCGTCGGATATTCGGTCCCGTATGCGAGGAGGGCGAATGGAGGAGAAGATATAACCGCGAACTCTATGAGCTGTACCAGGATGTGGATGTAGTCCAAAAAGCCAAAACACGTCGACTACACTGGCTCGGCCACATCGAGCGAATGGACAATAATGCTCCAGCAAAGAGGATCTTCGAATCACAGCCCCCAGGTTCGAGAAGACAAGGAAGACCGAACCTCCGTTTTAAGGATCAAGCTATCGCGGATGCCAGAGCGCTTGGTCTAGATAACTGGAAGCAGCGTGCCCGGGATCGAAGAGAGTGGAAGGCTGCTGTGTCTCAGGCAGAGACTCTTCACGGGTCGGGAGCCCGTTAAGTAAGTAAGTAAGTAGTTGACAAAGTCATTTTCGCAACTAATCGCTCAGCGATGACGCTCAGTAAATGGCCACTCATCGCTCAAACTCGTCGCTCGATCGCTCGTCGCTCGATCGCTCAGTCGCTCGTCGCTCGATCGCTTGTCGCTCGATCGCTTGTCGCTCGATCGCTCAGTCGCTCATTGCGTGCCCGCAGACTAACGCGTTTGAACATTTACTCAAATAATTCTAAAATTTTAAATAACTGGCTCTGATGTTAATCAAGAACCACCTGTGTATATTTTGCCGCTGTTTGTTTGTCAAAGTGTGCGTATAAGCCTCAATTGCTTCATGCCGCTCAATTTCTCATCCCCCACAAACACATGCATTTGCTTCCATATAATTATATTTATACCAAATTGGTTAACAAGGAACTGAACATGTGCAGCTCCATGGGTTCACTGATCCAGAAGCAACTGGAAGCTAGGTTTCGGTATAAAATTATTTTCAGCTATTTTTAGCTTCGTAAGTAAGCAACACTACACTATTTGTGGTGATACTTATCCACGAAACGAGAGCGTCCATTGTATCCATTGTATTGCGCCGCGAATTTGTTCTGGTGTTTGGATCTGCTCCTTTCTCTTTGAGGATCACTGTGCTTATTTACCGTCAACTAAATATAGGATCTTCCAATAAGAGCTGCGATTTTAAATTTCGCGTCATTGTTAAACTGTCTACATTTAACTGTCATTGCGATGACTTTTGATAAGTTAAAACTAGGAAGTTACTAAATTTGGATCGATGCACACTCGCACAATATGTTAAAATAGTGAAAATTCACTGCAAAAACGTCACCAGGATGTCACGTGCCACACAGCTGGTGAAACAATGGCTCTATTACGTGACAAAATTGCACTGTGTGTGTTTTCTCAAAATAGAGACTTCAATTGGCCACCGGGATCGTGCGTTTTAATACCATTAGACGTTCTACTTTGAGGCTATGTTTAAGATAAAGTTTACACCCATGCTCTACCAACGATTCATACACTAAAAGAAAACATCAGCTGATATTAGCGATCATGCGGAAAAGTAATGTAAAATTTCATCAAAAGAACGACTATTTGTAGGCAGAGCTGAGGCGGATATTTGGCAAATACTGTATTCCATTACTAACCTCAGAGTTTGTACTTTAAATTAAAATAAAAATACCACCATTTTTCATAAAAATGTTTCATCATGGAGATTTATATTGACCGTACCAATATGTTCTTGCACCTCTCACGTAGTATGTATGTGAATCGTTGAACTTATTTGTTAAAAAGGTCCTAAGGTTCAGTTACATATTCGTACATATGTATGTACATATAACGCAAACAAGAACAATATTTTAGTCCCAACTTGACTGATTTGCTGATACGAGCATCATTTAAATTTCTTCTATATTCCTCTATGCTAGTTTATAAAGGATAGATAGAGAGCTTGTAAATAACATACACACTTTGTATATGGTTATGCGTGCGATGGAAAATTAGACCTATTGCATGCGTCCGTTCAATGATGTCATGGAGCCTTTTTAAACAATATCTCACTTTCCACATAATTGGATTGTATTCGCGGTATATTTTAATTACCTAATATGCAACTTGTTTCCTTGGAAAGCCCATTTCTTATAACAAATAACTCAGCAATACGACATCTGCACCTAAAGTAGAACACCTGCTAAATGCGTGGGTGACATTCTTCTAATTTATTCTATGCTTAAAATGTGCTCCATATCCATCCGGATGACGCCATTGTATAGTATAATATGTTAATAATACTTCCAACCTGTTTATGTTTATCAGTTCTCACAGTCTCTTCAATCTAACTTGCTTAGGTCAACATATTCTGCATATTTGTCTCGTGCGATTTTTTATTGAAATGTGTTTGCAGTTTGCGGATTCCATGCTAATTTTTACTTGTCAAGATTCGCTTCCGTCTGGCATTTCGTATTCTACGCAAGAGTTAGGTAGCTGGTTTTTTGTTTTGTTTTATTTTTGTCTGATGGAATATAACACCTGTAGCTATTCTTTTAAGACCCTGACTCTTACCAAAACAATCTACAAAAACACATTAAATAATTTTTCTTTTGAAATCCCGATTGAATCGCAAAATTCACGCATCCGACAAGTTGTGTTGGATAATAATCTTGTTTTCAGAAATTTTCTTCTTTTTCGGCGAATAAATTTCTCCTTGCATTGCAGGGGTCTTGGTACAGGTTTTTAAAACCTTTATATTGGACACCAAAGTGCGACGGCACCGAATTTCACAAGGCTTACATAAGTGATG
Organism: Xylota sylvarum; assembly: GCA_905220385.1. Taxonomy (NCBI): domain Eukaryota; kingdom Metazoa; phylum Arthropoda; class Insecta; order Diptera; family Syrphidae; genus Xylota; species Xylota sylvarum. The sequence goes on from LR999959.1 coordinate 43,914,192, forward strand.
ACCTTGAGAGGTTATACTAAATTCTGCATGCAGTGAAATTAATCTTCCGTCATGAGAGGCGGTCAGTTCTATACCACCATAAAAACATATTGATTGGTGTTAAATTAAGCTGTGACCTTTGCAACATACTGCTTATGGATTAATTCAAAAGCAAAACTCCTAAGTATATGTGGTTGTGTGTTGCTGTGCTGTTTAACCGCATTGTTAATGGGTGTGGTGTATTAACCCTTAAAACAGGATTTCACGTGAAATTTATTTCATGTGCTACGCAACCAAGTTCAACGTGAATAAATTTTACGCACATGGGAGATTAAGAGACTGTTAACGTCGACTGGGAGACCGCTTTATTGTTTTTGATTTGTTGGAATTTTTTCGTTGAAAATATATTTTTGTTGATATTAATATTAATTTCAATATTCGCAATTTAGTTGTGTAATTTACTTATAGATTTTGCTGATATACCCAATTAATTATATCTCATGGTGATAGGTAAATGAACCTATGTACATATGTTTATATACATTAATCACAGCACACTTTTGAATAAAAGTTGAATCAATTTAATTGGTTGTACGAACTCTTGGGATAACTGATGAGTTCTGTGTCCAATACAATAAAATATGTTTTGTGATGAATCATGATATACCTTTCTTCACCTCTCGCGAGCGTCTGACAAACATCCGAGAGTAAAACTGTCATGAAAATACTTCTCAAAACAAAAATTATCTTTCAGCTACGGCATTAAATAGTAGGTCCCTTCTATTCGTGTAAAGAATATATGTACATAACACGCACAACACGAATGGTTGTGATAAGGTATACACTGGGTCCCATGGACTTGCCGGGCCAAAAATTTGTATTTTTGTATTGTTAAATAAAATAAATTCTATTTTCTAAAAAAAAAACAATAATATTGTAAAAAAATTTACAAAAATCGCTCTTATTATTTTCAACAGATCTGTACTCGTTCTATGTATTCAATAAGGATACAAATTATTACAGTTTATGACCAAAATTATAACGGGCCATTTGTTTTTATGGTCGTTTATTTTCTGGTCGGACTAGTCAGATGTGCTATATATTGCGCTGTGATTATGTGATTTTTATTGGTACCTACCATTTGGTTGGTATGAACATTAACAACATGATTTTCGAATAAAATAGCACTGCGTGTCAGACACCACGTGTCACATATGTACAAATGTATGTAATGGAATAAAACGACATCAGTTCGCCGATGCGATGGGCGATTTGCTACTTACGTCAACAAAAGTAGGTAGGTAGGTAGTGAAGTAGTATAGAGTTCATCATAAGACATCAAGCTCCTTAGTGAGCCCATCGCGATCTCTAGAGAACCCTACTGGTGATAAAACTAAACCTAAACCATTTCTCTCATGCATTTAGAATCTCTACAAAATTTTGTTATCTGAATAACTTGGTTTAAAAACCCAACTTCATCTAAGTTATCGAAGAAGTATTTCTCTAGGTATTTCAATCTACTCCGGGCTATACTTTGTCATTCACGGAGTAGATGTGTAATATCTTCTGAGACATATATCCGTATTTGATAATCCTAATCTCATAGCGTGCTTCCTTAGAAGGCAATGTGCTGAGAGAATCCCTATCGCTATTCTTAATTTTATCATTTTAATAAGTTGGCCATGTTGATGATCCTATCGAGAATAATATTCTTGGCCACTCATATTGGTGGTTTTATGCCTCTGCTCTAATTGTATCACTTTGTGGGAGTTTTGATTTTTTCTTGGCCAGTACGGTGGTCCTTTCGTTGCCCTCTCTATCGCAATGGCCAGGTACCTAGCATAACCTACCGCGATTCTGCGTGCATAATGCCTTGAGCATTGTGCCGCAATTCCTAACTAGTTTAGGCTTTTTTTCACTAGAACTCTAGCGCATGTTACAATCTCATTTTGTACAGAGACTGCGATCAGAAACGGACAGCTTAAGGTTTTCTAGACCTCAGTTGGACCCAAAATTGCATTGCAGCTTTTTGGGTAATGGAAATCCAGTAATAGATCCAAGTCATCTGCTCTTTTACGAAAACTTTGTATAATAGGAGTGACTGCAAGGATCTTTCTGAGTCTGGTTGCCCCAGAGATCTCTTCTATCTTACCACAGAAGAATCTCCTTTCCGTTGGGCTTTTCTAATATTGGTGTTATAAGACTTGAGGGCCTCTTTATGCGAGACCCATTCGGTGGTTGAAGATCTGCCTGCAAGTTGATTTCACCAAGGTGGTCTAGGCTTGCCTTTTGTGCTGCTTAATGGACATGAGATAGACTTTGCATGATAGAGGAGGTTCGTTAATGTAGCTTAAACTCTGATTAGTATATCTTCCATTTTCTTCAGCTACACCGAAAAACCTGGTCAGCATTAATTATACTTCTTAGCTATTTCGCATTTGTTGAAGCATTTCTAAAATCCCTCGTAGCTTACATACACATATGTGTATATGTACCTACCTAGAAGACTTCTTTCTCTACAATGTCCTTAATATAACCTCATTACTTCCTATGTCTATAACGAGCTTTAACTGCGTATACACATTATGTCTGTAACCGGAATAAATCTCGTTAAGAACCACAGTATAAGGTCGCGATTCCATTGACATTTCATTTTATCGGCATATGTATAAATGCAAAAGAAAGTACAGAATAGATGAAAAATATCCGTACATTTGTACGCGCAAACTAGTATGAATATAGCAAGTCACAAAGTTTATTTATAAATCATAAGCTAGTTTGTTTGGAATATTTTGAAAGTTACCAATTTATGTATTTGAGTAAATTAAAGCTACCTGTTTTACAGGTATTCCGATTCATTTACTTCATTTGGACCAAACTGCAAACATGTTTCGTGCCAATATATTTAAAATATTAATTTAGTAAACTAAAATATGCTAATGTTTGTTGTACACAAATACCAGTCCTTATCACGGTGGACAAAAATTCAAAACAAACCAGATTTGTCTGTTCGAATTTGTTAATATCGATTTGATTCTTGGAAGTAGTACAATGGCATTGATAAACTTTGTCAACATAAATATAAAGCTTTCGCTTCAACTCTATACTTGGTAAAGTTTCGTTTAAAAAACAAAAGCAAAGTTAGGTGGTTTTATTTTAGTGGGCGATTATAAATAGCTTAAATATACTTAATTATGTGTGTTTTTCAGATTAAAGTTATATGTTTGCACATTAAAGCCACACCGTAAGGTTATATTTGAGGGAATTATTAACTAATCTCAGGAGAAAGGCTCACGGTCCATAAAAATAGAAGTCAACCTTGTTTCAGGGCATTGGCAATCGTGACTTCAACTTCAACACATGAAGACAACAGGTTTTCCATATGTACATAAAGATATGAATATAACACATTTTTCCGGTTGTTTTCTCATACGGTTGAACCAATTTTGCTGAAATTCTTTTCATTGGTTAAAATGTACTTCTTTGAGTCAAAAGAGATGATGCACAAATTCTAACTATAGTATTTTTTTAGGAAAATAAGATCTCGCTGTATTACGTAATGTATTAGCGAGTATGTTCTTGACAAAAAGCAGGAAAGGTTGTTCTCACAAGGACACTCTTCCTCGAATAGTGGTGCCAAACTCTCAAAAAGAATTTAATTATGGCTTGAACAAGCACACACAAGCAACACCTACGAATAAGAATCAAAACAAACAATTTGTTACTAAAACAGCTAAAGTTCAAATTATTGACTTCAGACCACTTTTTATAACATCAAGCATTAACTTTATGAAGTCTAAATGTTGACAAATTCGGGAAGCAAACGTCGAGTCTGCTAATTCTTTAATTGTCATCTTTTTCAGAGCTGGTTGGTTTTAAAAGAGCCTAATTAGCACTAAGTACCGTATTATTACCACAACTCATGTGACCTGGTTGTTGAAGTGTGTTGATGTGAAGTCTCTAAATCTAATTTGCATATTTTCAGATGTGACGTTCTCAAGTGAATTGAAGAAAGGTTTGCCTAATCCTCGTTGCCTATCCCTAGCTAGTGCCGGACAAACGCAAAAATAGTGGATAAGGATTTCTTTTTCACTTGTGCCAATGGGGCCTTGCATGTTTTTTTTTTGTATCTTGTTGAGTTTGTTTATAAGGGTAGCCCATCCATAGGGTTGGAGGTTCCACTTATTGCACTTTTTATCGAAAACAAACCGAATGCCCACGTTTGGATGATTAAGATACCACCAGCGTACAATTCGCACCATGTAAAGGCATTTCGTAAGCCTCTTGTGAGTTATTTTTACTCCAAATGTGACAAAATAGTTTGCTTCCACTATTATTCCTATTAAGCCAAAAATCCCCTTGTCTCTGAAGAAAATTTAACCGTGAGAAAAACTGTGGTGTTGTCGGGGAATCAAACCTTGATTCTTGACCTATATGTATAGTCATCAGCTGACTGAAGTTTCATTAGAGTGAACTAGTTTTAGTGTTAGAGAATAGAGGCATGAATTTCCCTTTTGTTTTGTTCCGTAAAATTTACCCCAAGACTGAGAAAACCTAGTTCAATCAAAGATTATTTTTGTTTATATCAATTGATTTATCTTATTGCACTGAATTTCAGAATAACAACAAAAAAATTCCCTGGTAGTCAATGGACTGCGCCCATGAAAATTTCCATGATTCAAAGAATGTGTGCTTGAGCTCCTATTTGATATCCATACAACCACCACATGGAGAAATTAGATTTTTTTCTGGTACTTTTTAGTTTGATGGTAGATCCCCTCTATGTGAACTATCTGCATAATATATAATCTAAGGCCATAACAATTTGGAAAGAGTTTAAATTGAGAGAGCTTGCATCGAATTCACTGGAATTAGCCCAGGCCATCACTTAGTGTCATAACTTATTTTGATTTACATTCCCATTTATCAACGCATAATCTGCAACAAATTTACACTCACAAATAAATAAATGAAGAAAAGCTGTCAAAATTCAATGACAACTCACTGACAACTGAAATAAAATGATAAGTAACCAGCAAATCATTTGTAGGCCTTTAAACAGACTTTAATGATGTCTCCAATAACACAATTGGCAGATTAATCTTCAGCTTATTATGTTCCTGGAATTTAAGACTTATTTAGTTCAACAACTAGTAACATATGAAGCTCCAAAAAAATTATCATAAATTTTGACATTATGACCTCAGCTATCGTTTAACTTCAGACCAACATACTCTTTCAAACGCAATTATTTAACAAACTATTGTAGCTGTGTCTACACAGCATTAAGGTGTTAGAGCTCCACTTCACTCTATCAACAAGGTCTAGCCAGATATAAAATATTGCAAATATAAAGAAATTAATTGACACCCTCATCATCATTTCAATAGCCATAAGCCAGCAAATTTCCAATTGCAAATGACCTCCTATCATCGGACCCGCTGATCCGGATTTACAACCATTCATTTATTGCATCTAAATAAATAAAATCTAAAATGTGTTTGCTTTATCTTTCGACTGTTTAAAAGTGATACAGATTGTGTGTGAAAACACATATCGACTGGTTTCTTCAGTGTACGAATAAAATAGTCATGTTAACGATGTCGTTTTACGACTTTATTCAAAATCTCTACCGGAAGTGGTATCAAACTATAACCTTTTCACCTTCAAATGACGTACAAGATTAACATTGATTTTAACTGCGTGATGGAAATTGTGCGAATGGAATTAATTTAGGTTAATTATATACCTATGAATACAAACAAAGAAAATATACATGGAGCCAATAGTCAGATACAATCATATTCGTAGGGTGCGTTCACAAAGAATGTCGATCATCCTTCGCGAAAGCAAATAAGTAAACCTGTATATGAACATATGTATAGTGAAATCAATGGTGTGCAAATCTCTAAGATTGCACAGCATGCTGCTGTCCACCATTGGCACACATTGTTAGCTCTGTGGCGTATACGTAATATTTAGATTTTTAATTTACACTTAATTTAATCCATTTGATAATGAAGAAGTGGGTGTGATGATTGCAACCATAAACTGTTTAAAACATGGCTTAGATGGTTCATATTAAACAAGAATTGCTTTGCGAATTGTGGGAATAATATTACGAGTATGGTAAACGATTTTATTCATATTTCACATTTATTGATTTAGTCTGTATCCCATTCCGATTATTGGATAATACAATTTAAAATTAAAGACTTGAAAATCAAAAACGGTCTAGGTACCAAAAGGTGAATTTTCAGGAAATAAATAAATACATATATGGACATCAACACATGTCTACTGACTTACTGCGTTGCAGCTAGTTAACGTGAAAACTGATCGTTTGTTTTGGTTGACATGATCAGACAATACCTAGTATTAACATGAACTAGCAGCCTTACAAGAGGTTCTATGTCCCATAGACTGAGATAAAAACAAAAATAAATACTTCACCAATAAGTCTACAGCAGCTTGTGTGTAGAGGTTTTATTAAATAAACAAAAAAAAAATAAGTGTTCAAGCTTTAAAAAAAAATTTCAATATTTTTTTTTAATACAAAGAAAAATTACTTTCAAGCAAACTCTCTAATCAGGTCTGAATTAATAGCTTTAACCATCTCTAGCAAGTACTTCATCATGTTCTTCATGTCAGCTACATAGTTATCTCTGGAAATGCGGTGGTTCAATGTATTTTGTGGTAACTCCATTCCAATGATAGCTTGGATCTCATGCCCGTCTTAACAATGATTATCTCTGACCACTGTTTTATCTCGTTGTGTGTCGGGGCGATCTATTTCTTGATACAATCTTGACTAACGCATATTTGAGCGACTTTTGAAAAGTTAATAATAAAAGTGTTTTACCAAGGACTGAAAATCTTTAGAGTCATATTTTTTAAGCGTCAAGATTTTAAAAGGCTTCTTCAGATTGCGCAAAATGACGATGGAGAACGCTCGCTACTCCATAAAAAAAATAATGTCAATGAGACCTTTTCAACATCATACTTGAGAAAATTGTGCGAAACTTGCAAGCTGTCTTTTATTTCAATTTAAAGATCTCCGCCTCTATAAAAAATCCACCCTTTACCTTCTAAAAATATATTAAAACTAGATCGAAAGCATGCGCTCATGCTTCTTCGTGCACTTTATCCAGTCGTCGAAAAAAGCCACTCTGCTTTGTACTACTCATTGGGGAGTTAGTACACCTTCTTCGTCCATCGTTGACAGTTCTTCCTATTCACTTTTCTGTGGTCCGTCAAGAACAAGTACATACATATATTATTATTTGTTTCTTGTGTCTTCCGTCCCTGTAAGTAAACACGCAAACGTCCAATCCCATCCAATCCTCATACCATTGTGTTACTCTAATCCATATGCAAAGTCATCTGAGTGAAGTAGGGGGTTTGCTTAATTCAAAGGTTCTGCGTGCAGAGGTATAGCCTAAGAGGAAATACTATCACTGTTGCTATGGCTGATAGTAGTAAATGATACTTCAAACGTCTTGGAAAAATATGTTTTATGTACAAAAGTTGCTCCCAAGCGGATGAACGTAGCTGGTCAGGGAAATCTTTCCAACACGAAGCTGAATTTTTACAAGAAATAGCAAAGTTCCATACATATTTGTGTAAAAGAAACTCTACTACAATCTTAATATGCTGGAAGGCGTACATCGCCTTTTTCCTTATAAACAGGCTCTTGATTCGCAATGAGACCTCTAGCCTCGAAGTGCTTATTGGATAAATAAAGCGAATAGGGGAGCAAATGTGGCAACCAAGTCCTCTCCAAGCAGGAGACCTACGCATCACTGTAGCACCAACGCAAATTAACAGTCTGCCATTCTTTATGAACAATAAAAAGTCTCATTCAAGGTAGCCATAAACACATAGAAATCTCCAAGTTGATTATGTAATGTAATGTATTTCGTAATAGATGCGAGAGTTATCTATCCAGGGTCCGATAACTGCAAAGCGGATACGCTAGCATATGAGGATGCTAAAGATAGTTTGCCCAAACATTTAGTTCAAATGTTCTATAGAACAAACCACTTGAGCGCCGTGGGTCAAGTGGTTAGTGCGTTGGACTACGGAGCGAGGGGTTCCAGGTTCAATCCCCAAACAACACCTAAAATTGCTTTCACGGCCCCACCTGTCGCGAGCGTCTGACAAACATCCGAGAGTAAAACTGTCATGAAAAAGCTTCTCAAAACAAGAAACTGCCGATCGGATCCGGCATTAAACAGTAGGCCCCTTCCATTAGTGTGAAGAATATAACACGCACAGCACGAGTGGTTGTGAGAAGCTAGACCCTGGGTCCCATGGACCTGTCGCGCCAAAATTTGTATTTTTTTGTTCTACAGAAAAATATTACACCTGCCTGTCGTCTAAACATATTTAGTCAGACCTGACCATTAGAAAAAAAAAATTGTAATTAGTAGCGAAAGCAATACGGGCCTTAACGAGACATTGCTAGGCTAGGTATACACGCTAATATATATATATATTTTTTTTCTTAAATGTTCTAATCTATTCACATTAAGAAGGGATATTTCAAACGAGTACTTTTTCATCGACCCAGAAATGTCAACTGTTATTTCAGTTATATATTGATATGTCAATTCAGTTATTTATACCATTAACTTGAACTAATCATGGGCACCATAGTTCAGAGGCTTGTCCTTCGGATTATTGAGTAAGAAATTTAGTTACAATTCCCAGACAACACCAAAGTCTTGTTCTTCATTTTTCACGGTCCCACCTCTTCCGAGAGTTATAAAAATACTTTTTAAACAAAAATTGACCTGAATATACCACACAGTTAGGATAAACATTGTTGCTAGTTACTAGGCCCTGGGTTTCGTACAGCTCTGTCACTTACATCGAAAAAAAAAAACTTATAACTACGAAACAATTAAAAACTCAAGCCTTAGATGACATAGATGACCCTATTATTAAAGACCCTAACAAACGAAATACGGAAATACTTTCGGATCTTCACAAGGAATGTTCAGACCAGTAAAGGCCCGCATACAGAGTTCCTAGACTGCTATGAAGTAGATAAGATCGCCCTCTAGAAACAGCAATTTACTGTGACATCCATTAACTCTCTGGTCCATCCATTAATTCGGATTTGTCAGTGCATTGACATAATTCCAGTGCAGCGGGATAGATATAAGTCCACAATTGAGCTATGGACTTATGTCCCACCTTTTTTCAGTCCGGATAAATGGTCTCTCCAATTTACGATGTCTATACAGACTTTAGTCTACATATTGGAATTCCAGATTTACCACTGAAAATTCTGGTATTCATAATACTTCTTTCTTCTTAGCATCTTGAGTCTAAAATTCGTTTGCATCATTAGAAATTTAAAAGATCCGAATAAAGACCTGGAGTACTATAAAAGCCAGGTTAAATGTACTTTAACTTTTGTTGCTATTGTTTAGTAAGTATGTAGCGTTTACTTCGCATATTTGCTTCTTAAAGTTGTTATAGGTTAAGGTTCGTATAGGTTAAGAATTTTTTACACATACATATGTGTATGTATCTAAATATTGAAATAAAGTTATGTGCATATATATATATAAAAAGCCTCGTACACAATAAATGTTTAGGGAAATCACGGACTATGAGAAATTACTATTCTAAGTTGTACTGCCTTTTCGATGCTCCTCCAGGAACCATTATACTTACGTTTCAGGAATATTTTTCCTGTTTTAAATTAATATCTATTCTATCTCTTCTTTCATACTACAACATTGTGTTATTAGTAAATTGTTATTAGCATACTTAACACAGCTCATGTTTTCCCTATTGTGCTGCCTACATCCAATTCTGCCGAATTGAAAACAAAAACTTGATAATTTCCTTTAAAATATACATATGTATGTTCGCCGACAACCTAATAGAATGATAGCCTCTGCAACACTAAGTGAATTTTATTTTGATATGGATATAAATATGAACATCTAGAATTCAGTGCTATACAATAGAAAACAAACGTCTTAATATTTAACGCGTGAAGTCAAAGTTTATTGCACTCCACTTTTCACTATTGACTACACTATTGCAACCTTGTCCGAACACGCATTGGATTTCTTCACATTACTACTATGCAATAAGTGCACAACAATTAGCACCCTTGTAGGTTGCATTAATAGTAACCTTGAGATTTTTGGTGATATCTCTCACGTACAAGGCAAAATTCAAACAGCTTATCGAGTGACATGACCAAGGAATAAGGCGAATACCCATATCCGGCACCGAGGTCTATTATTTATGTTTTGGGTCGATATTATTTATATTGGTTTGGTTAGTTTGGACCAAGAAAGTTGCCTGAGTGCGCATTGTCCGGTCAATGGAAAACGTCGCTGCATTTCACATGTCGAATGATTATCGATCGGGTTCTGGAACGCTTTTTTTAGTAAAGAGATGAGGGCGTTTTTAACTATATGCATTCCTAAACAAAAAGTTTAGAACACGGTTTAATGCATCATTTCGTGCAGGCAGAGTTATAATATACTATACTTTGAAAAACGACGGTGAAATTGCACAAGCTATGGAAACCGAAATCTTGTCGCCTCAACTGCAATTAGGTGTTGTGCTTCCAGCAGGATAGCATAGTAGATTGCTTGTGACAACAATTTCTCGGTCATGTCATCTAGTCGAACACAGATATTTTAAATCAGGAAAGGAATCCGGAATTTCTACATAAGCGTTAAAAAGACAAACCAAACCAGGATTGCAGGCAGGCTCCCAAACTCGCAAACTTTCGGAAAGACGGGAAAAGTAGTGGAAACGCAAGCGGTTCTGAAAATCTGAAAAGACTACTTCTGCTGACTGCCGGGCCCAGAATTAAATTGAAACAGCCACTTGCAGGTAAAAGTCCCACAAGGCCATAGTACCGGCTTTACAGGCAAGCGGAAAGAGCCAAGTCAGGGTACATGCACCAGCTTATTTGTAAGATACGATCGGACGAAAGGGTATCTGCTGATTTTAACCTGACCACCATAGGTCCGATGTATGAGAAAATATGGTGCCCGCGCCAACTACAGAGGTATTAGTACTCCAAACATCGCTTACAAAATCCTCTCTGGAGTAATGCTGAACCATATGTTGACGAGCTGACTCAGAATTTTAAGTGCGGTCTTATCCCTGGAAAATCGGCCTCTATCAAATCTTTACATTACGCCAAATCCTGGAGAGGAGCCAAGAATTCTAAATCGATACCTGCCTTCTATTTCAATATTACTAGAGGTTTTACAGAGAGCGACGTGTTGTGATGGAGCTTTGGAAAATTCCAGGTCAATACCACAAGTCATTAGAATTTCTTGGTTGTGCGAACTATATTGACATCATGGGCAGGACGAAGCGACCAGTTGCTACCGAGTTCGCAATCATTGAATCAGGAGCTACGAAAATGGGTCTGGTTATAAACGAGGATAAAGCAAGGTACGTGCTGTTAACGTGCATCGACATACAACACCAACCCACGTCTCGATCAAAATGATTTGATACATACATATAACTATGAAGTAGTAAAGGAATTTGGCTACCTAAACACTGGTCATAATTCCACCAACGACATCGGTGCGGAAATTAAACAGAGAATATCACTCACTAATCTATTATTTTTATAATATTATAATATTATTTTTATTATATTATTATATGTAAAACCCTCATCATCCCAATCCTGCTGTAAGGACTTTGTCAAAATTGGATAAAAGTGCCCTTGGAGCTCGGAGTCTTCGAGAGACAAATTCTCCATTCGATTTACAATCCTATCTGCATTGACGATTCATGGAGGAGAAGATTCAACGACGAACTATAGGACTGCACTGCACTAAGGTGCCTGGTTTATGTGGAGAGTATGAGAAGAGTGTAAGAAATCTGTCCTATACCGATTTCTCTAATCCCTTAAAGATCTAAAAATGAGAGTGGGCTCTAGTGACGGTACCTGCCCAAATATTTTAATCTTTTGTAGTCGTTTGCCAAACAGAATCCCAGCATATGTTTTGGAATTTTACTAGACTTACTTACGAGGGGGCTGTGATTCGAAAATCCTCTTTGCTGGAGCATTATTGTCCATTCGTTCGATGTGGCCGAACGAGTGTAATTGACGTAATTTGGCTTTTTGGACTACATCCACATCTTGGTACGGCTCATATAGTTCGCGGTTGTATCTTCTCCACCATTTGCCCACCTCGCAATATTCGATGAAGAATTTTTCTCTCGAAAGTGTTCAATATATGCTCTGCTTTCCTGCTTTCCTGCTTATCGTCGCCTCCATATAGCTCAACTAGATGGACCAAGTTTTTGTAGAGCATGCATTTCGCCTTCCGAGTTAGAAGTTTTGAACTCATTTGTTTCACCAAACCGAAGCAGCAGCGGCTTCTTAAGGTCTTCGCCGTATCTCCACTAAGGTGTCATTCGTGGAGTTGATATTTACTCCGAGGTAGGTAGACTCCTTAACCACTTTCAAGTTACTATTGCCAACAGTGTCTATTTGTCCTAGACGGTGGACAGATGGTTCCCTCCTTATATAGTTTCCTTCTATAGTTTCCTTTTTTTTAGGGTGAAGTTGAGGATCCCCTATTCCACAGAATGGTTCAGGACCTATGGAGGTTACTGATGCTACCTTTCTTGCTAGAAAGTCGATCATTTCATTTCTATTTCCACCTTTTAAGGATCTCTTCATTTCTTCTACCCATTTCATAAAATTTTTACAAGTATTCCCACACAAGTTTGTCTTAGTGACATAGAAATCAAGTGCCACGATGGTAGCTTAGCTGTCTGATCTTATTACTATGTATCATATTCACAATTGGCATGATTTCTGTTGAGACTGATTTGGACGCATCTATATATAATATATATTTCAGACTGAAAGATAATGGTACTAAGCCCATATACCTCTACTCCTTCTTTATCTGTTCTTGACCCATCCGTGGACCATTTTATTGTGTGCTTGTTTGTAGATTGTGGATTAATTGGTCCAACTCTTTTTGTTGCTGATCCAATGCAATTTTCTCTTCGTATTTCTTCTTACCCCATTCTCTGAATCGTGTTACTTGCACATTCCTCGACCAGAAGAGTCAGTTCCATGACAACAGTCGGGCAAGTTCTCATGTCCCCTGTCGTTTAACACAATTGTTGAGTTATTTCAACTCCCTTTTGTCTAATATCACATAGGGTTTCCTCAAATTTACTTCTGGCATATGTTTGACATTTGATGCCATAGATTGTCAATTTCTCAAACACCTCATACATTACAAAGCTCCACAATAAGGGAGATATGAACACTTATATTTCGGTCAAAATAATCTGAGGGAACACGAAAAATAGGACGTCCACATCTCCGATAGATCCAAGGACACTTCACTGGTATGTATAATAAGAAGTAATATTTGGAAAAATAGTTACCCTTACATAACTTCAAAATTTCAGAGTTACTACAGTCTTAGTCGATATGCCTTACGTGTGTATGTAGCTAAAAGCCTCTACTCTCACGGTCCATCCATTAAGCGCCGTAACCAAATTCCTCAGATATTGAATCCGTTTTTTTCTTCTTTTAAATAACGTGTGGGTTTTCATTCAACGTGTGACCCATCCATACTAAGTCATTAATTATTATGAATTCATTGCTTTCCCTGAATTTGGAGTAAAGTAGGCCAGTCCAAGCGACACAGAAGCAGACGGAATGGCTTTTTAACGATGCATCTCCGGTATATAGTTCAGACACTAATCGTCCCTCACAACAATATCGCCATTAGTGTTGGATAATTGCGAGATCTTACCGAGGTGAACTGGCCGACAAGTTTCAGCTTGTGACTGATTAATTTCCTTACGGAACCTCGATTGAGATACGTTTTTCATATCTGCCCATATCGATATACATATTTCAGACAAAACAAAAAATTAAGAAAGGCACCATCACACACTTTTGTACCTGTCCATCAAAATTAATTTGAATAAAACAAAAAAAAAAGTCAAAACCACACAAAAACTAATTCCACGACCTTGAGATGTGATAATGAAAACTAAGATGGAAAAGAAAACCAGAAATTCTTCGTCTACCTCTACCGCAGGTAACATCTTGGAAATTGATAGTAAGTTGGAACACAGCAAAAAAGAGATGTCACACGCGTTTTCGATTTATTGATTGTATTTATAGTTTTGTGTTCCATCATTCATGCATGCCATACCGCTTTATAGAGCTGGGGGTTTTTCGATTATTTATTGCCCAATGTTTCTTTCAGCTTGACAGAAGTAGATGTTAATTAAGCTTAATTGCCTACGGTACAAACACCTTTGGGTATTCTAATAAAATGTCACCTGCTCTGCTACTTTTTGCACTTTATTTCATATGCAAATTTAAAGGAAATGCTTCCATAACGGCTGATAAATAACAAATTGATCAGTTAAATTTATGGTAACAGGTAAGAAATTTATTAATTGTCTGGTTTACTTAAACATAAAGTTCAAAGTAATCAATGAGCATTACACTAACAAAAACATCTTTTGCAGGTTCTATACATCAGTATAACAGGTTCAATCTTAATAACATTTGTTACATAAAATAAAAGACTTAGCAACTAATACAAATTCAGAACATCATGCTCGTTGTTTTGCACAAAAGTAGGCTATATACGCACGTCCCAAAGCTTTAACATGAGGCCTGGCCTACACGTGCAGTTATTGCTGCTTACCTTCTTGACATTCTTAGATTTAGCTTTCGAACCCTTTTGTATAACATTTTATAAATAGAATCAAAAATTGGTTTTTTGCCCATCAGCTTTGTTTCCATATCAAGTTTTCAATGACGTCTATCGAATAATGAAAAGAATAATTTGTTCAAAAATAATGATTTTGGTTAGGTAAATTGAAGTGGTAGGTGTGGTGTAGGTTAGATGTATTCCATTTTGCTCTCTTATGGTGTTAGATCTAACTCTGCACTGACCGGTGTTTGTTTCGTACTAACCTGCACTCTCGACTAAACATATCACGACCGTGAATGAAACTTTTCGAGGTTGTATAATTTGTTCCAGTTGTGTGTTACCAGTATATCGGAGAAAATTAGTTTTTATATCATATCCTAAGGGTATATAGTAAGTTTAACACATAGTTTGTAACATAGGGAAATAATCGAGATAGACCGTATAAAGTATATATATTCATCAGTATCAATAGCGAAAACGATTGAACCAACCTTGTCTGTCAGTCTGTCAGTCTGTCAGTCCGCAAGTCACCACTGGTTGGGCTTTAAATTTTGAGCTAGGAGGATGAAATTTTAGATCAGGGCTTTGAGAAAAAGAAGCAGTACAAGTTTATAATTTTTTTAAAT
This sequence comes from Xylota sylvarum, assembly GCA_905220385.1. NCBI lineage: Eukaryota > Metazoa > Arthropoda > Insecta > Diptera > Syrphidae > Xylota > Xylota sylvarum. The sequence continues at coordinate 43,929,511 of LR999959.1, forward strand.
TCGCCCACTGCCACACCCACTTTTTCATAACTTCACTATTTTACATGAAATCGAAATTTTTGTTAATTTTGTTTTTTGAATATTTAGATAATCAGATTGTCTACTGGGATGCAAAGATAGATTACCTCCAAGTGATGCATCCTGGGTAACGCTAAATGATCTATTACAACTAGGTTGCCAAACTCTCGAAGAAATATTCCCGAACAATTTCCCGATCTCCTGGTAAAAAAGGTGCACATGCAGTTTACACAAACAAATACACAAAACGGCACTTCTAAGAGCTTCTTGACAAAGAGAATCAGTTCGCATTCTCCAACTTAATATTGAAGGAATCAGTAAAGCCAAAAGCTACCATTTTTAAAAGATCTTAGGAAATACCCCATTGACGTAACGGTTATTCAAGAAACTCACACCACTCGTACAGCTCTCGGAACCATATATCAGAACTGGCAGGACTAGTATTCTATAGAGCATATATATGTTTTGCCTTTTAAGTAAGGAGTTTTGATCCCATTTATATCAGGAGACAAAGTGAAGGGCTCATCCACTACAATCTCCTTGCCAAAACAATGAAGTAGTTCAGAAAAAATTTACCAACCTCAGATCTGAATATGTTAAAGTATCTCATAGTTGGGGTTATGACCAAATTTTCAGTTAAGGAACTAAGCATACATAATTAACCATCATTTAAGTGAAAGTAGGAACTGATGATAAAGACTAAGTGAAGATGCTTGTGTCTTCATAGATTGCGCCTGTCTACCTTTCAAATACCACCCAAGCTAATGGTGTCTATAAATGGCATACTTTTAATACTTTTCAAAAGAATCATTTCTAAAGAGTATTTCGCTGTACACAGTAGCATAAGCATAAAGATCAGCAAATAGTAGAGACCATACGAAAAACCAGCTGCAAGATTTAAGAATCAGTTCAGCGGGTTTCTTTCATTCTTCTCCTCAGGCACTCGGAGAGGTTCCCGCTCTTTGGAATCTATTAACCCCAGATCCAGTTCTTCCATTTTCAACTTCTTCATTTCATTTCACCATTTGTTTGGTCATAAAGTAAAATCCCTTAGCATGTTATGTAAGGTCTTAAGATTTGGGTCGTTTTGCATACTGACCATTGGTTAACAAATAATAAGGCTGTGGATATGTATGATTAACCATTTTCACCTTGCCTAAAACTTTGCAATAGTGGAAAGATTTAAAGTCAAAGTAAAATAAGTGTACAGTGCAAGAGCAAGTTGTCACTTAAGAGGTTCAGGGCATCTGTTCAAATTAAGCACTCTGTCTTTAATTCGCTAGTGATTAATAATCTAAAAATTTATTAAGTCTTCTTAATCAAATTTATTACATGCACTAATAGAAATGGAAAACACTTCACAAAATATTGATATAACCCTGCACTTGTTGAAATATTTGACTGAAGAAGTATGATATGCTGCAGCAAACTATTCACCTAATAATTATATGAAATAATTAACAAAATCGATCATTTTCACACTACACATACCTTTTTGGCTGGGTCATAATTCCTTCCACGTAGAGTTTGCATCAAAATTCTGGTCCAGGCCAATTCATCCCTGTACTGCTTGTAGTAAAAAGCAATAAAACTTAAATCGACCAATACTGCACCGTAATGAACAAGAAAAGTAAACGTGTATAGGGGCCACGCGCTTTGGGTAACAATATCTAGTATCGTTATACATAAAGCAATCAGTATCAGATTCATTTTGACCTCAAATAAATTAATAAATATGCTCATGAGTTTCATAGTCTTTTGTAATCTCTTGGCAATCTTGCACACTTTTCGAGAGATTCCTTCAACTTCCTTCATTCGTGCATTCCATATTATGCAATCCAATTCGCTAAATTGCAATTTCCTTATCAAATCTTCACTCATTACATTTAGACTACTAAACAGCTTATACAAGTAAAACACCCCCAAGCACACATATCCTGATTTCAGATGTAGTGGCATTAGAGTCATATCTATTGCCAACTGTATAAAATTGCAAAATAAGAAAATAGCAGCCGGACTCGTTTTAGGAATCCAAAAAATGACAAAAGTCGCTGAAAATAATTTACAAGTCACTGATATAAGAAGCCAATAGCAGAAGGGCGGTTCCTTCCGAGTTAGTTTCGTCACATTTTTGTAATGATTGCGTAGGATATTCAGAAATCGAATTGTTTGATTCTGTTCACATGTGGAGCTAAAATTTATCAAAAGTGGCAAAAATGCAAATGCGACGTTTACGCAGAACGTCGATAGCCGGGTTACTTTTTTATCCGAACCATTAACCAATACACATGTGATTAAACTGGTGAATATCCAAATTACGAGTACGAGTAATCGATTTCTTTTCGTTGATATAAATTTATTCTTTTTGAAGTTCCAAGAGAAATAGTTCAAAAATGCAAATAATCGAATGAAATGCTTTAATTTAAGGTGCGCCATGTCTACAAGGAACAAGGCTCTACTACGTCAATATGCCGGCAATGGGCATAGAATCCATTAATTAAAGCGCATACGTTCTTGAAAAACGGAAGCATTTTCTGAACAATTATTATTAAGTGTTCTATTAACATTATTTGTGCATTACGTACGAGTATAATCAACTCAGTATTAGCGTTCAGGAAACGCATTTATTAGAAAACCACATTCACATTTGAGTAGCATCCAAGGTCACCATTACCACTGACATTAAGACGGAACCTAGTAAGGTCTTAATTATGGCATACTAAAAATCAATTTGGAAAAGATTGCTAGAAGGACTGACGCTTGTAGTATTCTGTTACCTCAGTAGGCAGGAGTTAAATCCTTTCTCCCCTTCTGTGGCCACTAGTCATTGACAATTTTCTAGTGGATCTACAGAGACCAGGCTACATCGCCATTAGTTTTTAGTGTCATGCAAGGTCCTTTACTACACGTGTTAGAAGAACTATCCATCAATCCTTACAAAACTATTCTAGTGCCTTTTACACAAAAAAACACTGGTCAATCAAGAACCTATCACCATCAAAGGCACTACTTTAGATTATTTCAATGAGAATAAATATCTCATCGTCATCCTTTACATACGGTTTAGCTAGAATTCTAATATCGCCTTTACCGCAAAACTTGAGGTCTAAATCCAAAAATTGTACAGTGAATGTTTTACGTACGCGACCATCGCTTGGTGGCCGGAAGTACTTGATCGGACAACGGCGACTAAGCTTCAGAAACTCCAGAGAATTGTTTGTCTCGGTATCACGGGTACCATGCGTACCTGCCATAAGGCAGCATTAGAAACTGTCGTTGGGCTTTCTTCCCATCTGGCCGTCACCTCAGATGGCAAATAAAATGTACATTTTAAATAAAGAATTAAAATTAAATTAAGTTTAAGTTCATTAGTTGGGTTGGGAAAACGGTATGAAAACAAAAAGAACAAATATTATTTGATATCACCTTAAGTGCAACATTAATTAGTAAATATTATTAATATGTTGTAATAGGGCTAAAATTTTTCATCTATTAATTTAGCTCTATAATCAGCTGCCTCTTTGCAATAGGCGTAGAGTCGATTCCAAGCTTCAATTCAGGATGCCAATTGACCTCTCTAAGGATATCACGGTGCTCCCGAAGTAAACAAGTTTTATCTCCAACAAAATATGGCACACTGACAGGAAATGGAAGACATCTTCGCGCACTCCTTGGCTACAAGCGGCGCATGATATGGGATCCTCATCTCTATGCGGCTTGAAATGCAGATTCAGCAGTTCACCTTTAACTTTAAAAATGGTTGAAATACTTGCTATACCGATCTTATCTTGAAAATAGTTCTTCTCCTCCAAGTCAAAATTCAGTTTATTGTATATAAGGAATTACTGTGCAAAATTTCAAGTTTCTACGTCTAGGGGTTTTTCAGAAACTGTGATTTCAAGGACATTTGCAGCCTTTGCGTTTTGTATTTTATAGTATTTAAGATTTCTCTATATAATGATGACCTAACTTGCTCCTTAAACTCATCTCTAAACTTAATGTCTAAAATTTGTAGGAAGCCATATAAAATATTTCTCCAACTGTCCACATTGTCCACCGCTAAATACAACTCTATGCTCCACTTCCTAGCCAAATGGGTACACTTTTTATAAAACAGGGTTTTTATGGAAACAGCATGCACTACTGTAAGTTTTGTTAGGCGGTTGGCTGGTTGGGACCAGTCTCTAGGGATAGCATGTAGTACGGATTGTTGGATGGGAGATGAAACAGTCTTTTCAACTTCCTCATGCTGCTCACTTCCCCAAGTTTGCGGTGCGTAGAACATTATCGATCTCGATGTCGCTTCAAACAATTTAAACTTAGCACATGGGTTGAGGGTTCTTGTGCTCATGTAGGTCCTCCATGTTGAATTTAGTGCAGTCTTGGCTACTTTTGATTTTTTAGCGAAATGGTTCTTCAGGCTTAGATTTGAAGTTATTTTCATGCCAAGGTAGTCATATTCCTTCACGATTTCGAATTTCTCTCCAACAAAGTTCCAGCTTCCATTACAGTCAGATTCCATTTTGCACAATATACTTCAAGGTCTAAAATCATTTTTCTAAGTCCTTGAGGATAGTCAGAAATCATGACTATGTCATCCGCATACATGAGAACTTTGATTCTTCTGCCGCACCATTAAACACCACCACAAAGCACATCGTTCAGATCATGTAAGAACAAGATGAATAAAATTGAGCTCAAAATACACCCCTGCTTCACATCCATTGTTGTTGCAAACCACTCAGTAAAGAATTCACCATTCCATACTGCAGATTCTTTGTCCATATATAGACGAGTTAGGATGTTCAGCATCTTGGACGATAACCCCATGACCGAGAGTTTGTAAAATAGCTATTTTCTGTCTACAGAATCAAACGCTGGTCTGAAATCTACGAAGAAGGCATATAATTTCTTCTTTATTTCCTGGTAAGATTGAGCAATATTTGTTAGAATAAAAATCTGGTCAATAGTTGAATGATCTTTTCTAAATCCTGCCTAGAAGTCATTCAGTATGTTAGAGCTATCAACCCAAGACATAATTCGATCGTACATAATTGAGGAAAATATTTTTAATGAACAATTCAAGAAGGATATTCCTCTATAGTTCTCAGATAGATTTGTGTCTCCTTTTTTGTGCAACGGAAATAGAATTGCTTTACGAAATCCTTCGGGTAAGGTATCAGAGGAAAAAATTTTATTGTACACATTTAATTCAAATGTTATTCTATTAACACCTGGAGCTTTGTTAAATTTGACTTTGCAATTGCAGTTTGTACTTCCTCCAAGTGTATGGCACTGTCCAAATAGTCATTGCAGCTGAGGCCTCTTCCACCAGTTTAGAGAAGTATTAATTTTTGGTATGCAGGCAAATGCGCTTAAAATAAAAACTGCATCTAGAATACGAGTATAAACCAAGTGACCATGTGAGACACCCGACTCAATTCCCAAAAGGAACATGTTTTGCACTATCCTCGAATCTTTGAGGTAGAAATATTGAACCGTGCAAACAGGTCCAATGGTGTTCCGGCACTGGATTCTAGAGGTCTGGTCTGATTCACAGACGGATCGAAGATGGATACTGCAGTTGGAGCTAGCGTCTTTAGATCCAGCAGCAAAGTCTCGATACCTATGGGAATGTGTTCACAGTTTTCTAGGCAGAACTCCATCCCGTGGCGATATATGTGCATATGTATATCTTTTCAGATAGCCAGGCAGCACTTAAAGTCCTGTCGACCAATTTAATGGACTCTATATCAGTTATAAATGCTGCTGCTGATCAACAAGGAATTGCAGGCAACAAATAGGCAGATGAACTAGACAGAGCTGGCTCAGAAACTGCGTTCATAAGACCTGAACCCTACAGTGGTGTCAACTGGGCTGCCACCACAGCGATGACTAACGATTAGGAATACAAACTTCGCCTGGCCATATTATACACGAGGACCTTATTAAAATTTTAGAAAGCTGGTGAGCACAAACATATCAAATAGGAAATTGGAAAATCTGAAAACGAAAAAGTTTGCATACACTTAGGCACATTTGAAACTCCTCTTGTAAGCGGAAATCAGTAAATTTCAGTAGGTGGAATATTCATCAATTTTTTGTCAAAGAATTGATATTTATTCATCAAATGCCTTTAATAAATTGTAATTGTCATAATTGATCTTGAATTTAACACCTTAATTGCCCAAATCCGTTAGAAAATACAGAAGCAGAAGTTAGCGCAACAATAAACCAGTACACAGCACAGTTTAGGGAACTCTGGAAAAAAAAATTTAACTTCTGTTTTTTTGAAAATTTCTGGTAGCGTGAGGTTTTCTAAAAAATTGCAGTAAAATTCTATTTTAACTTCATGATCATGATGAATGAATGACAAATGTTTGGACGTCGATATCTATTGTTTTTCATGACGTAGCGAAATGAAACAAGGAACCACCTAAATGGTTTAAAGGACATAGTTGACTGCAATATATTTTTGATTAAAAGATGATCCATTTGTTTGTTTTGTTGTTGTCTAGCAAATTTATGTAATTGACATTTTAAGTTGCTAAAACATGGAAGTTATGAAGTAGTTTATTTATCTGTTGTAGAGAATGCAAGTTCATTAATATTAAACGTAAAGTTTCTTTGTTTGTTCAATAAAAGAGAGTAAGAACATACAAAAGTTGTTCTTTATAATACTCTCAATTTGGATCTTATACTTTAATTTGGCTACACTTTGCAGCTTGCTTTTGTTTGCGCACTATACTCGTTCACAATGCATTACATTGGAACGTAATGCCCCGCGTCTTCATTTTGGATTTGCATTTAGGAATGTTTGCTGATTCACAATGCAGGCAGTGATGCGTTTGGGAATGTACCCTATGCAATGTAAATTCTCAAGTGTAGATATTACTCATCACGATATTACGAGTTCCTGTCAACAAATCGGTAATTCTAAAATACCTGTCCATTGTCGTGTCGTTGAAATTGTGATTTCCGACTCGACTAAAACCCAAGATCAACCCAAATGGACAATAGTTACATACGAAAAGTATAATCTATCAATCTATTACATACGAAAAGTATAATCTATCTAGGGTTTCAAATGAGTTACAAATTAAAATTACATACTTTTAGATCCAAAATACTCTCCTCATTGAGTGTAGTTTTATTTTCCATTGTTTTAATTTCTTCTAACAATATTTACAAAATTTACTTATAAATTAACAAACTTGCTTAAGAGATTAACATAAATAGGTCATTCCTTTGATTTGTTTCTAATTATTTTTTCTACAGTAAAAAATAATTTATTTACACAGTGAAATCAATACAATGTCGAACAAGTGTCGCTACGGAAACGCGACCCCCTCGAACTGAGATAAGTCTTTTGCAAAGTACGAAATTAATTCTAGTGTCTGCGATCGGTGCGCGATGGGTATTAAAACGAAACATCGAATCACAATTCAGTGGAATATTCTTCGGCGTTTACGGAGAACTTTCGCCAGCAAATATGATCTCCGTTCCCGGCGGCCACGTCTCCCAAGCTTGTCGCCGGCGCTTGCCCTTTTGCTTGAGGGATGTGTCTGTTACCCGCATTGACACTGGTTCGATTTGGAATAATGTAACTTTGGTTGGAATTTCTTCCCATTGGATTTCTTGTGCCGTAGGTAATAGACTCCTTAGAGGGAGTTATCTCAATTCTGGTTGCGTGGTTGTTTCCATCGCCATTCGATAGTCTGCGAATGTAGACAACTTCTTTGTGCCGTTCGGTAAGAGGACCAGTGTTTGAGTTCAGCTGGGTGCCACGCCTTTCATGGGATGGCGGTTGTCGCGATCTATTGGAATAACGTAACGCTTTGCCGTCATTACTTTGGAATGCTGTGAATTGTTGATTTATTCCGGAATATTTGTCCACACTAATGTCTTCTTCTATGGCTGAATCACCAAATACAGAGCCACTATAATTGGGTGAACTGTTGCCAGGTGTCGATGACTTCCAGTTGTTTGTACCATATTTCGATGTAGAGTACTGTCCTTTCTTTATGGAATGCGTGTAGTCACGGGTGCCACGACGACGTAGAGTGAAATCTTTTCTACCCGTGTCCTGGCATACGGATCGCCATTGTTTCCAAGCATGTCGCGCCAGAGGATCGGCTGGTCCCCACTCCTTTGCCGGTTTGGCAGCTTCACAGATCATTCCGAAGAAGTTGTAATCAACCTGTTTAAAGATTTCTATGCAAGCGATGATCAGGATGATAGCAATAACAAACAGTATAGGTCCCCATCGAGGCATGTAGTTCGATAGAAGATCATCCTGATCGTCATCGGCACACCACCACACCAGTACACCAGTGAGAAAAGCGGGACCCAAACACCAGAGGTATACCCAGCCTTTGAAAATGGGTCGGCCAATGGAGAACTCCAAATCAGTATAGATGTTCTTTGCTCCATAAATCCAAGTGGTTGCTATTAGATCAAAGATCAGCGCTGTAATGACAAGTGTCCCGACTATTCTAGTATCCAGAACACGGGGAATAATAAACTTTGGTGCTGCTAGTGATACAACTGCAATCACGAATCCAATCAAGCTAATTACGTAGTTCGGATGACGGGGCACAAGGCGCGTTGAGGTGTAAATCGCAACAGTGATCGACACGATCGCTGAGATTACAATCAGCGCGAAAATAAGACACGGTATCAGTTTGGCAATCAAGTCGTTCGGTTCGTTTAATACTCGATCGTAGATTGCGGTCAGTGGTTTCAACGCTTCCAGGTTGCTCAAGCTTCTCGATGCCAAATTATCGAATTGAACCATGAATAGTGTTACTGCAATTGCGTTGACAAGTAAATTAAAGCAGAGGTATACAACAGACGTACGAACCGCATCACCCTTGTACAAAAACTTCCCCGTCACCACGGGCAGTGCTCCGAAACCAATGTTGGTTGCGTAGATTACCTGTACAAGAGCGTTGAACCAAATTGTACTGTCCAAAAGCAGTGACTTGTTGAATGGCCACAACTCTGGGAAATAATGTCTTTCAAGCGAGGAATGCACTTCCCAGCTGGTCAGTGAGCATAACAGAGCAAAGCCAATAAGCCCAAAGAAAAACGTTATGCGTCGGTAAACTTTCGCATTGTGGGTGCTGAAATCGAGAAAAACAAATTAACAACTGAATCTAAGATCATAAAGGTTATGCTTACCAAAACATGACAGTCATCCAAATAAATATTAAACCTATTGCTAAAAGTCCGAAATAGAGAGGATTTTCCCAAAATGGCGTGAGAAAGGTCTTTTGAATACATTCAACTCCATTGTTGCCCACTACCTTATACCCGGTCTGAAAAGAGAAAGAAGTAGATTCAGTTTTTTTTTTTAAGGAAATGCTTAATGACGCTGTTTAGACTTACTAAAGCTAATTTAATGTCACCCACGCACTCGTTAAATGGCAGTGATTTGAATATAAACATTCCTATATAGGCTACGGAAATAACTGCCTGTAGTGAGATCCATATCGATGCCAACCACGATGCGAATCTGCTGACTATACAGGCTCCTGAAAAAAATAAAAATAGATTAGTTAATGAAAATGATTACATTTACAGCGTTTAAAACAAAGTATTCAAATACGAAAAGGGTGTAGTAAAAGAGAATCATTTGCAGATTCGTTAAGAATGTATGATATGTATGCATACCCCATGTAGTACCGTAAGTCAAAAAAAGTGTAGGGAACAAAAATGACTTTCATACCATTGCTGGAGAAACTACTGACTTACCTTCCAAGTTTGTTTGTATGCTGAAATATGGAACGTCCTGACAGCGAATTTAAAGAGTTGAGTAAAAATTTCAACCAGAGTAGTATGTAAGACCGCAAAAGGTGGTCAATGATATTACTCAGATCAAAGTTCATTCTCAAATGTATAAACAAATCACAACTAGTATAGGGCTAGAATAGGAGCTTCTCATGGAAATCAGAAATATAGACAGAGTTATACCTCTGGGTTTGATTTGAAGACTCTGTTGCTACATTTCAAACGACCGATGCACAGTTGCGTTGACTAGATCGATGTCGCTACACATGTCGTGTAGTTCGTAGTTGAATCTCCTTTTCCAAAGCTCGTCAAAGCAAACGGGACCGAATATTTTACGAAGAATTTTGCTCTCGAAACGACTGAGGATATTTTCATCTGCGGATGTTCAAGGTCTTATATAGAACCTTCTTAGTTGTTCGGGATAGGGCCTTACTACCCAATTGCCTTCTCAGCCCAAAGAAACAGCAAGAGTTATTCTTCGTTCTATATTTGTTAAGGTGTCATTGTCATTGTAAACAAAGTCCCATACTACCACAAAATTATAGCTATCGATTGTAATGTTCTGCCCAATGTTGTATGTCCTTTCTTGTTGACAGCATATACTTGAAATTCGGCCTTATTTCACTCGGATTTATTTCACGGCACCCACGTCACCTTGTCTAAATCCTTTTATCATATCGAAGGGCTCGGTGAGGTCGCTAAAGATCCTGATGGAGCAGCGAGTGGTATTGATGTCAAAACATATGCGGAATAGTGGGTATCGATTTCGACTTCTTGAGTTTTCTCCAAGATTTAACGAAGTGTAAAGATATGTATGATCGACTGTGGAAACCAAACTCATATGGGCCAATCAGGTTGTTGACGAAGGGTTTCAACCGTATGGCAGAGAAGATCTTGTACGCGATGTTTAGGAGACTAATAGCTCTGTAATTGGCTCAATTAAGGTGATCATGGATCGGGCAAACGATTTTGAAGTTTCATTCATCAGACATACACTCGTCTGACCAAATCTTAGAAATGAGTTGGTGTATGCTCTCTACCATATCATTTTAAGCTGGTTTGAATACTTCGGCGGATAAACCGTCAGTTCTATCAGCCTTGTTGGATTTACGCTTGGATATTGCTATCCTCACTTTTTTCTCACATTTCATAGAAGTGCTGGATTGATCATTATTGTCACCTCTATTAGCAAGCTCTTACATACTTGGTGCTATATCTGGTGACATATCTTACTAACTCAGGCTCAAGAAATGAATTACAATCCATTTTGTAGCATTTTTTGTTATCTTGCTGATAACTGATCACATATGTATTGTCACCGTGGAAGGAAGTTCGAGTTTCGATTCCCAGACAAAACCAAAAGATTATTCACGGTCCCATCTTTCACGAGCGTCTAAATGTCATGAAGAAGCTTCTCAAACTAAAATTATTACACGGCATTAAATAGTAGATGCCTTCCATTCCTCTAAATAATATAACAGAGGAAAATATGAAAAGCTAGACCCTGTATCCCGTACTGACTTTTTGGGCTAATATTTGTATTTTGATTACATACATATGTACTTCTACAGTGCAGTGTTGCCACAAGGAGCTAAAGTATTTGGTTTTGCTGACGATATCGCCCTTTTTACAGTGGCAAAACAAAATCAATAGATAAAAACACCCACCAACGATGCAATGGCTAAAATCAAAGACTGGCTGGTAACCGCCGGCATCGAATTAGCGAAAAAATAGAAGCTGTCTTAATAAGCAGTCAGAAAACTGTAGAAAACGTGAATATAAGGGTTAGAAACCAAAATATTAGGTCGAAGGAAGCGATAAATAGTCTACAATTTAAAGTGCATATAGAGTACTCCATTAAAAAGGGATCACTAATGCAAACAGCAAACAAAACAAACAAATATTGGCGCAACAGGTCTATGGGACCTTGTTGGGACAGGTCCTAGCTTCTCACAACCATTCGTGTTGAATATGTGATATTCTTTACACGAATGTAAGGGGCCCCTCGCTGCGCAGTCCAACCCATTAACCACTTGAGCCACGACGCCCATGCAAGCAGTTATTTCCCGAATACTGCCAAACATAGGAGGACCTGGGTATCCTAGAAGAATTTTGATATCCAGAGTCTGTCAGCTCAGTCTTATTATACTCTGTCCCCTTTAGGGTTATGGCGCTATCGACGAACAAAACGAGAGGACAATTGTCGCCAGTCCACAGGCTCTGCACACTAAGGACTATCAGTGGTTTTCAAACGAATTCGTACGGAACTGCTTTCACAGCCCGAATGGTCGCTCCTGAAATCCTCCCGAACGACATCCTAAGGATCTATAACAGGGGAACCTCGAGGCAGCAGGAGCCAACAGCAATCAAGAGGATCAAAGAAAAAGAAAAATCAGTCTCAATGACTGTGTGGCAAGCACGGTGCGAACACACTACGAGAGGCAGATGGACTTACAAGTTGATCCCGACTATCGTGAACGAATCTTCGGTGACTGCAACTACCATTTTACGCTGGCTATCGCAAATATCTACACCGATTTAGACTCTAAGCTCACTTTTTTACCACGACTGCCCAGACCAGGAGGAAGATACGGAGCACGCTGTATTGCATTGCAGACCCTTCATGAATGGAGAAACAATCTTCAAAGCCCACAGAGCATTATAGAGCAAATGTTTTGTTCAAAGGAAAACTGGATGGAAAGTTCTGAGTTCGTAACAAACGTGCAAACGAGCTAAGAAGAATAGAAAACATACAGAAAAGCTACAATCCGTCTGGAACGGATCGTATGATACCCTATCCTCCTCTCTATAAAATGGGCTTGGCCAAATTGCATTTTGTACTCAAATATAGCTATAATGTCGAACGTTTGAGGATGTTACATGTAAAATTTTATCAAAATAGGTTTTTTGATGATAACGACCCCAAAAAGTGGGCGTGGCCAAAACTGTTCTATGGGTGAATTGTAGGGAATCTAAATACCCAAATATTTGGTCTTAACAAAATTTTTCGGTTTCATATAATTTAGTGAAGTTATAAAAAAGTAGGCGTGGCAGTGGGCGGATGTAAAAAAAATTTACATTTGTACTGTATCTTTTTCTTGGAAGCCCAGATATGAAATTTCAGCGTCCTAGTTAAAAATTTAAGGCCCAAAAATCGGTTTTGTGATGAAAACGCCCCCAAAAAGTGGGCGTGGCTAAAACTTTTGTATGGGTGGATTGTAGGGAATCTGAATGCCTAAATATTTGGTCTTAACAAAATTTTTCGGTTTCATATAATTTAGTGAAGTTATGAAAAAGTGGGCGTGGCAGTGGGCGGATTTAAAACATTTTTACACTTGTACTGTATCTTCTTGTCAGAAGCCCAGATATGAAATTTCATCGTCCTAGCTCAAAAAGCGGTGACATACGGACGGACGGACGGACGGTCATCGCTCAATCGATTTCGCTATTGATGCTGATCACGAATATATATACTTTATATGGTCTATCTCGATTATTTCTGTATGTTACAAACTATGTGTCAAACTTAATATACCCTTAGGATAGGGTATAAAAATAAAGCGAGCCGAAACAGCAGAAATAGAGAGTAGTAGAGAGTGGTAGAAGTATGCTCTATATCGATTAGTGCGTAGGTACATTCCTAGAATCGATAACGAAGATTACCACATACATTGGCGCATCCATGAAAAAGAAAACTGCATCTAGAGTACATGCACTTGCTCCTCCTCCAACTTACGTTGTTCACCTCACATAGATAGAGCGCTCATTAGAGATACGAACCAGATTCATGAAAGCTAAGGTTAGGATTTTGGTGGTAACTCAAACAAAACACCACTGACCCAACATTTGAATGGAATAGTCCCATAATAGTTCCAGATGTTCAAATCTTTAAACTATTTTTAGTCATCACATGGTAACGTAGCCACAATAAGGTTTCTTTTATCGCCATGATCTACAGTGATTGGGAAGGCGAAAGGTGATGATTATGTTAAGATCTCTGATCTCTGCTTTAGATCTATTTATATACAAACATATGAATACCTTTTTTAGCCCAAGTTCCGATCAAGTCTACAGGGGTACGGTTTTCCAAGTTTCTATCGAACAGAAGTTATGGAATGGTGTAGTTGGTGCCTTACGGAAAGTACATATTCAAAGTCGTTTAGAATAGAATAGTGTTCTAGCAGTGACATAGATCTTTCTGAGTTCCTTGCCAGAGATCTGCTGGCTATAAATGTACATTACAATTCGTTTTATGAATTCTTTGCATTTCAATTCATGGCATTTATCACTCTACTTTAAAAAATTAGTCTGCTATACTATGACTTGCTGACTTTATGAGATATTATACATTATCATACTCCTCAATCAAGTACTAACAATTAGTAGAAACTAGACTAATCCAACAGGCAAATGGGTATGGACATTTGGTACTATGCAGTGATTTAATGATTTCATAAAGTATGATCTTATCATAGTGACGATAAACGAGTTTGACCGATGATGGAGTAATTTTTGAGAAAATATTGTCAAAGTTAAATGTTATATTGACGAGGAATTTTCTGGACCCACTAGGTTGTTTTTTTTATATTTCTGTGGAGAAGCAAAGACAAAGTATTTCTAGTGCGACCCAGACTTACAAATTTAATTCGTTGCACAAATAAGTACCTTCATGATTATATAAATACGTATATACATACATACGTATACATGCATTCTTTCCTGTTAAATTTACATTAAATTATCATGCTTACCTTTAAAAATTGGCGAAGACCTCCATGTATGCGCTGCTCCCTGCCCCAAAAACTGCCCAATTGATATTTCCAATAAGATTGTTGGAAGACCGACTAGAAAAAGTAGTACTAAATATGGTATTAGATACGCTGAACCGTATCGATCCAGTTCGCGTGGAAACCGAACAATATTGGCATAGGAGATGTTGAGGCAAATGCACAGCACGAGACCTCGAAATACTGAACATTTTGTCTGCAAATGAAAAGAAAAATAAAACTACTTAAATAAAGGTAATAAAAAAAGAAACTAGCTTGTTATTGATATTTTGGGCAAAACGCAAAACAAAATACATATCCATGGCCAAAATAAAAGTCCAAATTAAGTTAATCGAGCAAATTTAGTGTACACGTTTAAGTGAGTTGCTCATTGCAGTTTATACCTATGTACATTGTTAAAACCCCATTGCCTTAACCTAATTTGTGACAAGTGTGATTTAGAAAAAAAAACCTGAAGAAACAAATTTGCCCAATTGAAAGTTGTATCCCCAAGATGAGAGTAGTTCATGTACCGGAGTAAACATTTACAAAAACTTAAGTGGTTTGTTGTTAAGAAATCATTGTGAGCACACATAAACCGGTAAAATCTGATTGATAAACAAATGATAATTTGTAGAGTCTTTTACGGTTGACGAAAATATATGTATGTACATACTTGCGAACGAAGTTTAAAACATTTTGAAGTCACGTTGCAATGCACACGCCTTCAATTTTTTTAAAGATCGCACCATTTATTGTAAAGGTAGTCGATCCAATAGGACTGCTTACTATCAGATTATAATTGAAGCAGTAAGTGTAATTAGAAGACTCTATACATATCTTGCATAAAATACGACTAAGCATTTGGAAAATACAAGAAAAATCCTTAGCTTTGTCTAATCTTTTAAAGAAATATAATGTAGACTAAAGTATACCGAAACAAAAAAGAAATAAAGAGCACGACTAGGTACTTGCATACTTGCACCATAATGTACTTGCATACTTGCATACTTGCAACAAAAGTTTACAATCTTATAAGCACTGAAATTCAAGTCTTGTTCTTCATACACATGAGGTCTAATAAAGTGGGAGTGACATTCTTCATTTTTGATGGAATTAAAATGGAAATTTCACAATTTTCACTTCAGGTGAATTATAGAACAATTCAAGGGGTTCCAGAATTTTTTTCGATTTCTACTAAAAATTTTTAAAAAGTTAAATATTTTAGTAGTTGCCATGATAGTCCCAAAACTTGATACCTCATATACATTTTAAGCCCAATCTTTGAAGAAATACCAGAAAAAAACCTTTTTTTAACAGTACGTTTTTAGCGAAAAACGTGCTATGCCATCTAATAGCATATATCCAAACTAACTGAAATATGAGATTTTATCAAAATCATTGGAGCCGTTTTCGAGAAAATCCATTCCTAGTTAAATCAGCCCTAAGTACAGTCCCCTCAATTTGGAGGTTCGAATAAAAATTCCGATGTTGCCTCGATTTGTGGCCCACAGACTACACATATGAAGTTTAAAGCAAATCCGTCTAGCTGTTTAGACTGCAGTACAGACAGACAGAATTGGCGGACCCACTTTTTGAACTTCGCCATCATAGTTCATAACGTCAAGTTTGATTAAAATTTCAAGTTTGAAATTTTACAGGAAATCAATGCTTGCCCTATAACAAAAAATTGGTTAAGTATTAAATTGTTTCAAAGACTCAGTAGGGTTTAGGGAGCTACATGGAAGCTGTAAGTCATAACGAAAGTCTTTTTTGTAGTTATCCCTACCAATGTGCAGAAATATTGATTCCTCACTTGAATAAAATTATTTAAAAGACTGTTCTTATTTAGGTTACCGACTTCACACCCGTTAGGGTATCTACTGAGACAGGAAGTCTACCCTTTAAAAATTTGACTACCCCTAGATATCTATGCTGGCTTTGTCCCGCTAAGTGTTCATCCGCCACTGTCTCTATTCCAGAACCTTGCCTAGCCCTGGAAATTCCTCATTGACCTTTGATTCGATTATGTCGAAGGCGCTCAGTAAGGTATTCACTTCGTGCAACCTAACTGGGACTGTAGACTTAGACGCTACGATTGACTCCATCTAAGAAACTCGTCCGCTGCCGTCTGAAAACAAGGAGTGCGTACGATGAAAGTGCGTTCTTTCTCCGTCTCTCATCTGCTGCCGACGAGACCATCCAAAAGCGTTGACTACAATCTCTGATCAAAGCACTAGGCATCCATAAGTTGTAAAAACGCTTCTACTCTTATGTACTCGCGTGCCTACTTTTTGCTAAATATGTTCTATTTAAACAAGAACTGGGTCTTGCTCTAAACAACATTTTTAAATTCGGGCTACAAAAACAGTTTTGAAAAAGCTCTTATTTCGATAATAAAATATAGGGTAAATGTTAATAAAATGGGCCTTCTCCCAGATTTTTATAAAATTTTTGATATACTGTCTTAAAATTTTATGGAAAAATAATAAATAATCTTGCAAATAAATTGCTCATGATATAAAAATACCCTCAAAAAGTATGTGTACATACACAGCACATTGTAAAATGCTTTCGAATGTTTGTCAAATGTTCACGAGTGATGAAAAAAAACTTTTTTGGTATTCCTTGGGATTCAAACCTTAATAACTTGTACACGGACGTACTAACTGTTGAACTACAGTATTCAAGACTATGATAGTAGTCAATAAATCATTAAATTCACTATGTGACTGTAATACAGTACAAACACATCACGTTTCTTAATTTAAAAAGTAACTTGAGTAGGTTTGACGGTTTTAAAAGTTTAATGTGTAACAATATAAATTCATTTTTATTAAACTTAACACAGAAATAATAGAAAAGAAGAATGCGCACCTGTGTTTTGTAAATTGAGTTTGGTTCGAAAAAATTCAAAGAAAGATCGAATTCCTTGAAGATTTCGGTTCGCCCTTTATCTGTTTGTATCATTAAACGCCCGGTGTTTTATTTAAACACATTAATCTCAATATACATATTTTTAAATCTTTCTTTTAGACCAGACCGTCCGATCGTCGCGGTTATTCGATTCCACTTGAGGAAGAGATATCTGATTTATTAAGCACAACCTAGCTGATTTTTCTAATCTATTCATATACTTTGATAATAATAAATGATTCACACAGGACAGTTAATTAAAGTGTTAATTTATATTTTGTTTATATACATAATAAATCGAATGCATGCATGTATTGCAACGAAAGAAAACAAAAAGATTGAAATTTTGTAAACAAAATAATTTGGGTAATTTAATTTATTTGAATGAGCAATAATTTAATACATACATATAAAAAAGAAATTATATTGAAAAAAAAAACAAAAAACGACAAAAGTATATACTTAAACCGCTAAGAATTTATGATCGATTTCTATTATAAAGGTTTAGCTGTACCAGAAAAATGCATTGCCTGTATATTGATGATCGCACTATTTTCGTTTGTGATATAATCTGGGGAACTACTCTTTATTTTAAAGTTAATAAGAGCTATAACCTTTCTAACCGCAATTTGTTATATGTATGTATTATTAACCAAATCATTTTCCTGTCGATAATTCTAGACAATATACATGAACCTAATGACCTGGTTGTGCTATTTTAATCAACTCTGTTTATCTATTCTACGTGTCAAGTAATATTTACTTAATTGTTAAACCTAAAATAGCAGAAAGCAAATCACAAATTTTCGAAAAAATAATATTTACTTTTTACCTATTACTTTTAAATGCTTAAGTCTCTTAGATAAGCCGGTTTCAGATACTTATAGAGCAGATTAAATTTATTTTCGCAACGGATTGTAGACTGTATATCTACTTATCTACTATCTCAGGCTACTTACTGTGGAATGATAACTTTGAGTCATGGCATTTTATGCATGTAAAAGAACCTTTGGAGAGACACGGGAGTTCAAACCAAAGGTGGTATACTGGCTATACACTACGGTGGTAAAGATTATTCCATAGTTCGGTGGAAGGCGCTCGAAAAGAAATGCAACTTTGACAGCATTCCAAGGATACAAAAGGTAGGCTACGTAGAGGTGACGGAGTCGATGAGATCAACACCCACGGCAGCTCTGGAAACAATACTGCATCGCCCTCCACTTGATATATACTGCGAAAGATCGACAATTAAGACGGAGCTCAGATTAAAGTCTACTGGTCTCTGCACATCTAAACCTTACCGTCACGCCTTTATTCTAAACAGATTGGTTATGCCGAAGCTCCGAAGGGAAATCATACCACTACATCATACCACTCTCTCAATGCAATCGGAGATTTAATATCAGATTTCCTAGCAGAATGGAGTAGGATGAGTGCAGTCTGTTCCAAGGTCTCGTCTACTGTGAGCCTTGGGACACAAAGCGCTCCTTCAAACTAAAAGATGGCAGCAGCGTCTCCATTAAGACGTTGCAATCAACATCGATAAAATCCGAGTTCGTTCAACAGCCAACATGGTGACCCCCGTCTACGGAAAAGAAAAAGCGGATGAACTAGCTAGGATAGGGTCGGATATGCACCACTCACAGGCTCTACTTGTTGAGGCCAACATTCCGCTTGGCACATTTCACATGGATGTAGACATAGAGACTTTGGAAAAAGCTAACAAACGCATGGCCAGTCTACCATAAGAAGATGTCCATAAATCTACTAAAGCTAAGCCGCAAGGAAATTTGTACTACCGTTGGTATCGTGACCGGGAACTGCGTGATGGGTAACCATACAACCTGGATAGGTTTAGCCTACAACGACTTTTGTAGATGTTGCTGGGATGAAGATGAAATAGGGTCTATACACCACTAGCTATCTGCTTGACCTGCGCTGGCCCAAGTTTTTGAAGTAAGCGTGTCTATAATAATAATAAAACCATTTTCCAACCCCGTACTGGCATACAGATGGTCACAAAAGCATACATACTGTAATCACAATACTATGATAAAAAAATATTTGACACTACAGGTCCATACTGGAACCCATTGCCTAGCTTCTCAGAGCCATTGCTTCACATGAATAAAAAAGGACTAGTGTTGAAGGACAATTTTTGTTTGAGAAGCTTTTTCATGCCAGTACTCTCGGAAGTTTGTCAGACGCTCGCGAGAGTTGGGACTTGTGAAAAACTTATAATACTATGATGTTGTAGCCTCACGTTTCCGAGGTATGGATGTCGAAAAACTGCTGACAGATGATAGAAGGACTAAATTACATTGCGTACTTAATTTAAGCATTCCATGTGTATTAATTCCACTTAATGAAAGGCATATGACAATTAAACATTTTCCATTTAACAAATTCATTCGAAGTCTATAAAGTAGGTACCTACGGTTTTAAGAAAGACGAAGTAAATGACTTAAGCCTAAAAACGGGTTTTTTTCGTATATTTTATGTTTTTAAGTCTATAGCCATCTAAAACCACGATAAGACTAGGAAAGGGTTACATACATATGTCTTTCACATATTAGAGCAGAGAATTTCCTGGGAAAATACTGGAAATTCTGACAGCCGCTGCTACGTTTACATTTTAAGTAATTGGTTAAAAGACAAATGGATCATCCTTGCAAAATTCCGTTTAGATTAAGAAGTTCCATATCATAATAGCATTGTTTTCTTCCTTAGTCATCGTATATGAAAATCGGAAACTATCATATTTCGAAAAATGATGAGTAGCATATTAAGGAAATTAGAACAAAGTATAAAAAGCGTAGTTATATGTACATATGGTCGTAATTTCTCCAATTTATGAAAGTAGGAGGTAGATGTAGTACCACTGCATTTGCCATGTTTACCTTCTCTTTTATTTCAGAGATTCAGTCTACATTTCATCTTTGGAATTATACTATCATAAAAGGAATGTACAGTTCAATGTGCAAACAAAAAAAAAATTAACTAAAATGCACGTGTCGTAAACTCTCGTCACTAATTAAGTCATCCATTTCGTCTGTAAAAATAAAAGTAAAATATCTTTTATACAGGCTCCCGGTTAGTTAAAGCCACAACGTCAGACCTCGCAATGTACAGTGTCGTAAGACATTAGCAAGTGCTTTCGTCACATATTCGCAATGGCTCTGCTAATTTTGCGCAAACACAATTAGACAGTGGTCTTACTGGCATTTCACGAAGTATGTACATATGTAAGTAATTAATAAACATTAAACATTTATCTCGGTACTTTCTTAATATTTACACTAGATTAATCCAACTCAATCATCATAAGACCAACAATACATTTAACAAAATATACTAGCTACCTATGTACAAATGAAACCTAAAATCAGAAGATGGTGTTGAAAACCGAGATTTGTCTAGAAGACAGTGGACAACACATAGATGCATCACCTACCGTAGTCAGTTGGTATGTTTGTTCAAATAGGTATTTTATTCAAATTATCTGACTCATCATATTGGTGTGCATAATCAACCATTGCGGCGTGCTATTGAAAATTAAATCAATAAATTTGAAACATTTGACATTTTCATTTAAAGACGAGAGAAGATCGCCCTAGAAGATCGGGCGAAAACATCGCCATCGTGTCAGTGTTTCAAAACCACTAAATACCTTCATCCGGTATCAGGCACGGGAATTAACCATCTCACTAATAAATTTTGATGAACGATTTGCACTTCGCGTATTGCGTACAAAATTCAGCCGACTCAAAAACTGAAGCCCAGCGGCCATACACAGCGCAGAAGGTTTACCAACTTACTTACTTACTTTTTTCAGTAAAGTTTCCAACCAGAGGACAATGGAAGAATGGGAAGGTAATCAAGCTCTGCGACACAACTATTCTACGAACGCCTTAAAATTGGACTGCGGAGTCCATTTCAGTTATACCAGTGTCTCTTGCCATTGGTGAGGAAATCACAGAAAATACTGCCATCTTTATTGACAGCCAAACTGCAATCGGCTACCTCATCATCCAAACTGGGAGACCAATTCCAGAAGGAGTTCTCATTCAATAACGACCATCATCTGGGTACCAGGCAGAACTTGGTTATTTTAAGGGAAGCGAACGAGTAGACGAATCAGTCAGACAAGAATCACCACATAACAGACCACTTCCGCTACGAATCGTCAACGGCAATATGCACGATAATTTTTAGAGCTGGCCAATATGCTTACCAACTGTGCTGTATCAAGCAAATTATGGCCTAATTAAAAAAAAAAAACAAAAACAAACGAGGTACTAAGCAAAAATCGTAGCTATTCGCACAAGCTACTAGCCAATAGAAGACAATGCAACCAAGCTAGGTATTCCTCACAACAGCAGATATAATAACGAGAAGGAATCTGTAATTCTGTAATTCAGATGTGAATATGAATTAGGGGATCATCTTTTCGACGACCTCGAACAGATATCTTGCAAAGGATTGGAGCACTCATCCTTTCTCTAAAATCCACTGGTTGGTTTTAATATACCTTACTTCTTATTCAACATACTCCAACAATAAGATTATACGCGTTGTGGTATCAAAATGGCGCATCAAGCCCTAATTGGGTTACCCCCGTATCACCCTTACCTATCAACGATCTCGTTAGCAAGGAGAAATTTTGAAAATTTCACATGTCATGCAAGAACTTTCGATACATATGTATGTACATCCTTATCAATTGCTTATAAAAATAGCTAGATTTTGATACTATCTCTGAGAACTTGCAATAAATGTTCAAAATATGCTTTCTGCTAGTTCCATAATAATCAATTTTGTTATTTAGTATTTGCTTTATTAACTCATAGTGGGATACGCCCTTTCGAAATTGCTACCGCTCTTCGAATAATTTTATACCACATATTGAAGACTTGTAGCTATCACACCTGGGATACCATTGGTTTCTGGAACGTGAATATATTCTGTACTACTCTATTCCGGAAATTCATTCAAAAAGTCTATGAGTACGCAGTACTACTGATAACCCAAAAAGGCGTGTAAAGGCCTTAAATTTCATTAGTCTCATGGATATATCATTTGACCAGACGACCAGCTTCTGGAGTTAAGTAGGACCCTGGACAATAGATGCAAAGATGAAAAGAATTAGGAATATCCTTACAAGGGAATATCACATAAATTCATGATTAACATCGCCCATAGTTAAGAGATCATATTAGCAAGGTACATACCAACAAATCATCACCAGTGACCGACCATTCAATACAATTGGTGTGCCCTAAAAAATATCTGTTCACCAGTAAACAACTGTAAGTTCGTATTGCAGATACCCCAGTATATCATGAGAAGTGTTGCGGACCTTATGACGTGACAAGCGAAATGACATACACACATTTGCCACAAAACCGGAGAACGGAGAGAAAAGATGTGTCAGTCATTATAGGTATTTCGCCATGGTTTGAACCCGCGTTTTGACCGACGATATGGACCAAAATGGAAAATACATACAAATGTACTCGAAAAACAGCAAAGCGATAGAAGTTTATGGAACTCCTTCTGAAGTCTTACAAATTATATCTTTAAATTTGCCTGCACTTTTGCAACCGCTTGCAGAAGTTCTTCATAGCCCGAGTAAGGAAAGGGAATAATGGTTCAATGCCAAGAACTGAAGAGAGAGAATTGGGTTCCTATAGTTCCCAAGGTAATATCAAAATAGTGCTGCAGCTAAATAAACACCTCAAAGATACAGTGCCTTGCAAAAGTATAACCGCACCCTGTAAAATCCGTTTTGCAGGAAACTCTAAACAGATACAAGCCCCTTTTTTTTTTTTTATTTATGGCATCAAAAAACAAGTAAGTAGAGTATAAAAATATCCCCGATATTTGCGTTTGAGATTTTTAGCAATAAAAAACTGTTTTGGCTAGCTTGCAAAAGTATAACCGCACTACAATTTTCTCAACTTTTTTTTGTTGTTTTGGGTAATTGTTTTTACAAAAATTGGTATGAGGTTTTATTACCCTTTTTTCAATAATACTAAAAATTCCATTGGGCACACTCCCAACTAATTTTCTTAGTAGGGAATCCCCTGAAAAGTGTCATGCACCATAATTGATGTTCGGAGCTCGGAAAAGTTCTAGAATTACCAATTTCGTATGATTCCCCAAAGATTTTCTTTCAGATTGCAATCCAGAGAACGTTCCGGGCACTCCATCAATCTAATGTTTTAGGCTTGAACCCATTGCAACCTTTGACAACTGACGTGAATCGTTGCGTTATCTGTTGAAACACATGAGGAAATCGACGATATCGTCTTAAATATGGTACCGAGGTCTCTTCGAATAGCTGGTCTTGGGCTGCACTATCCATTTTGTGGAGGTTAATGTAACCGGGATCTTACCCCGGGCGCAGAAAGCCCACACTACCATACAACTTCCACCGTCGAAGTTCCTCGTCGATAAAGCCATCTGGTCCATCAAGATTAAACCTCATTTCGACACTACTGTTAAAATTGGCAGACAAAAAGAGAACATTTTCCAGTCAATGCTAAGGTACTCCAACACTTGAGTACAGAAAGACTAAAAAAGCTATTCGTATTCAAAATCTCGAAAGTTTTGTTAGGAACACTATTGATGACTGGAGTATCAGTTAAATCGGTTAAATAGCTCATTGCTTTCGTGGAAAACACGTACTCGACGCAAATTATCTCTAGAAAACAGCCGCTGCTTTGGTTTTGGCAAATTGAGTTCTGATTAAATTTTAAACTCGACGAACAAAATTGATGAATGATAATGTTAAAAGTAGTATTACCCATATGACACCATTGATGGACAATAAGTAAGAGATTGGAAAAGGCAACTCCTTCAGAGGAAACATTCATCATCAAATATGAATCTTTAGCTGTATATCCGAGCTGTATCATGATCTGCATGCAGTTCAAAAGATCAAAATAGGTTGATTATGTTGGATCGGCTATAATAGTTACATCGACAACAATGTTCCAGCTATGAGAGGAATCATTCACTATCACTCCCTAGTTTAGCAGACTTGGACTGAAATACTATAGGTAGACGATAATGAATAACTGCAGAGGCAGCAACACAAGCAGATACTCTTAACACGTCAGAGGTCTATTAAGTATGTAAGTGTAACGCGAACGAATTTTTTAAGTACCCTTTGGAAATGTTTTCGATTAAAAATTTTAAACTGGTAGTAATTTAGAAAACAAAAGATCAAATAATTAACCGATGTAGGTCGGCTATTGCAATGTTGAAGTCATAAAATTGGCACTCACCATCAGCCGTATCTTAAAAATGAAAATCACGCCGGCATGTGTATCTGTTTATTTCTTTGCTGATAATCATGTCGTAATAATAGAGTTAAATAATTCATCCACACGACTATTAAAATTTAAAAGACTTTTTCGGCTTCACTATTCCCAGATACTCTAAGAGATATTCTACACATATCGTGCAAAAACAATTAGTACATTCCAATGGCACGCAATTATACTAACTACATACTTTGCCTTAGTCACGTTCAAATTTTCGACAAATTAACTCATTAGCACCTCCTTCTGTCTCAAGATAAATGGATAGAAACAAGATTTCATCTTCTCGCATCGAAAGTTAACATTGAAAGTAAAAGCAGAATATGCTAATTATCGCCCATCAATAAGCAACACATACAAAATCGTGAGAAGAAAGCGAAACAACGCACACCGAATAGGTTCATTAATCATATCCTCGTACTATACATAAGTAGCAGCGCACATCTCGAACATAAAAGATCATCATTTCCAATCGATTGCGAATTTGCATATTCCCGCTCACCACCGACTTGTACGAGTAAATGAGTAACATATTGCAGAATGCAAATAATTAAGAGGAAACCACAAAACAAACATCACTTTAAATGTGAGAAGTTCGACAAACTCGAAACTAATGACTTCGGATCGCAAGTCAACGAACACTGAACCAAAAGTGAAGACCCCGATAATAGGATCACTTCAAACACAAAAGCGCACCTTTGTAGCTAGCGGTGCTCACACATATACATATAATAACAATCTACTCACTTTTCCGTAGTATCTAAATGGCACATCCTCATGAACGACATATAGATAATCTGCTAGATACTTTGCTGTCGGTATCTCCATCTTTGGACAGATCTTGCAACGCTTGTACGGATAGCAGAACTTTTCATTTTCTTGCATTTATGTGTATATTGCCCGCTGAATTTCACCGTGAGATATGACAACAAGGTAACCAACGAAACGTTACACAAAAATAAATCTTCCAACCGAATCGATTCCGAATCAAAGAATCCACAATGCTCACATAGTATTCAGAAACCAAGCTTTAGAATTTACAAAAATCTTCTATGTCTCTGACCGAATTCGCCCGAACAAAGGAAGTGCAAAATTGGGGGACGCACCGCTCTAGTAAGTAATTGTTGTACTTTATTTCATGCACACTCACTTCGGGAAGAAAACATTACTTCTGGTCACTGCTTAGAAATGAAAGGAATAAATACATAACTTCCAACACTCGACATTCATCTGCAAAATATGCACGTTTCGCAATTCGATATCATTTTTGATTTGGTTCGACAAAAATTCTACCGGAAATTTACATACACATGCCCACACGAAACAAAATAAAATAAATCTGTTAGCACTTCTGGCTCATGGTTCAAACTAAAAATATATGTATGTATAAGCTGACTGGGTTCGATTTGTGACAATTCCTTAATCGATTCCAACACCCCGAATGTAAGTCGCCGTTAATCAAACTAAATCATAAAAATAAAACTGCGGTTTGCGACACACAGAAAGACAAGAGGAAACTTCACTTATGGCAAGCGGTCTTATTAATGCAAAACGAAAGACTAAACCTGCCCACGAAAAATTCGAATCTAAAATCCACGCTTGGAGATTTCAAATGCTCAGCGAACGTATGGGTGGGAAACACTGGTGCTGTGAAGTTTTCCTACTGGTCGTGCATTTTCGTTACGTTTGAGCGACTTTCTTTACCCACTATACATATGCTTTGGTTCCATCACCATCACCCAGAAGTCACTTGAAGAAGCGCGCTAAGACACTGTTTAAGTGAGTGCACTCTGTAATTAGATTCGTTTTAATCTAAAAGAAAAATGCAACATAATTATGGTCTGGAATGGAAGCCATTACGACATAAACACGGTAAAATGGTAATTTTTTTTATTTTCAATTCTCTAAGGTTGGGGGAGTTCTATTCAAAAGAACTTCAAGGCGGTACGAAAGAATGAGTGCGCATTGTTTTAAGACCACTAACGATCAGAGCAGCTGCTTTTGGCAGAGACAGTGTACATTTTTTTATGTAATGCAATCGTTGTTTGTTTAAACAAGATTTAAATAAAAGCGTCAATGGGCTTTGATTGCAATGTGTTTTGTTTTATTTGTTTTAACAGGTACATATGTATTGCGGGCGTGTGGATTTCTCCTTACTTCATGGTCAAATTTTATTGGATAATATCTTTTTAACGGGTGCGGTGGTCTTGAACGCTGTTACGTTGTTGAACATTTTATATACCTTTACAGCTTCCAGGTGACGACAACTTTAAGTCATCAAATTAGCTGTTTTATCCTTTGTTCGGTGTCCCAGCACTGGAGAGTTGAAATATAGCTAGACAGTGGTATCACATTGAAACGGCCGGGCGGAGGAATGTTTAGTGACTAACAATTCTTAAAGGATAAACGATTTTCCAAAGATTGATCTTTCGAGATCAATGGCATCCATATTCGGAAAGACTTTATTGTCATTTTTAGAGAAGTGTATAGGTACATCATGGACACATAGAAATTGTTACAATTTTTTACCAAAAATTCACCGAATATTCATTTACAACTTACCAATGGGGAGGTGCCAACACACCATACTGCAGTTGTGGAGAGGTAACTCGACGAACTACACGATTTCAAGTGACAAACAATCCTACAACTACGTGAAATAAGATGGTTCCGCAGAAGGATATCATTAACGGACAAATAACAAACAATACCCAATCTAGAGTACAAACCAGTGTCTTTAGATGAAGACCAACTAAACTAACTAACTATCCGGAACCAATTAGTTAGATGAATATGGACCGGGGGTCCCGGTTATGTAACGATTCTAGCCAAGAGTATTTCATTCAAAATAAATTATAACAGCAATAGCTTAAAAGTAGCTTTGTTCCGTAAAAATCGTAGACCGGTAGAAAAGTAAGTCATAAGTAAACATGACGCATGACGCAGTACATAATAAACCGAGAACTTTCGAAAATACATTGTTGACGTCTTATTCTGCACGATAGCATATTATACCCTTTGATCAGTTGTATTGTCACCTCATTCCGTTATGACAGTGACAAATGCAGGACAGGGACATACATAAGTCCTTAACAGAAGTCCATACTTGTAGTGAAACAACGATGAATTTAATGAACTTGCGCATCGATGCCGCTGACCATATCCCTGTGAATTGGTCATTTGATATGACTAGAGCGTGTAGAGCGAATGGGAATCAATAATCCGGTCGCAAGGATTTTGAATCAAACTTGGAAGGAAAACACAGCAGAAAAAGATTTCACTCTAAGTAGCGCGCACAAGTACTCGTAGAAGGAGATCTCAAAAATTGGAATACACAACGAGAGAGATTCGTTAATCGAGGCCCTAGTTCGATCTAAACTGTAGCATAATCTAAGTAAGTTCGTCCGTTTATCGATCTGTATGTTCAGTTTTAGACCTTACATTTGGAGCTAAAATATTTATTCGTTTTTTCGACATTTTTACTAGAATCTGCAGGTTTTTGAGACAGCCACTACTATTGACCTCAATTTTGACATAAAAAGCGTATACCGTATGTACATATACATATACTCTATGATCATTTCCATTGCTTCTGCCCTTAATACTCTTCAAAACGTATCTACTTATAACAAGGCCACATTCTCATCTTTGAGAAACTTTTTCGTGACAATTACACTACTTGGACGTTTCCCAGAGAAGTTGGAAAAAAAGACTGCTGGTGTGTTGGTGTTGTCTGGGTATTGAACCTCGTACTCCCACTAGTACGATGTGCTTACCACTAACCCACGGCGCCCAAACTAGCTAAAAGGACTATCATTATGATGACTGAACTGACACGACACTAGCAATGCACTCGGAATGAAGAGCCGTGACGCTTGAACCTAAGTATGTATATGAGTACTGCCTTAAGGTGGCACTATGGGTAAATGTTCAGAAAATTTCTCCGAGACAATGAGCTGATTGAACTCGAACTCGGCTTGTCCTTAAGACAAACAGCAATTGGATGAACATAATGAATTTCAATGGACCATCAGGTCTACGTACAACGTGCGTTTCAAAATATTTTAACTATCATTACATCAAGTATCAACCACTTCCCGTATTTACCTGTTGTGCCATCGTATGACTTTTACATTTTTGGAAAAATCCATTTGCCGATGAAAAGAAAGCGTTTTGTGGACGTAGAAGCCATTCAAAAGACTTACATATACTGACATCCCGGCCGATGATTTAAACCACTCAGTCGACATGCTTTTCGATCGTTCAAATCGCTGTATTGAGTCGGAACAAGGCTATTTTGAATAAAATAAAATTTTTGCCAATAAAAATACCCTGTACGAAAGCCAAAAATGATTATTTGTAGAGATATAGTACATCAGATTCGAACTTTACTTTTGTCAAAATGATTTTCTCTGGATATAAAGAAAGATAACTACAAAGTTCGAGTAGACGTTTGAAAATACTTTCGTATACCCGACAACCTTACTTAGCATGTCAATTGTCCTTGTGGTCAAATTTAATGCAGTTAACTGAAAGATCATGTTGATCGTAGAAGCTTGTAATGGAATTTCAAATAAGCTAGTTCGAAGTCTTAATTTAGGATTGACACAACAAAGCTCGGCATAAATACCTATTACTACTTCTTTGGATGCAAACATTGGGGCACAACTGTCATCTGTGGGAAATATAACAAGAAGTTGTATCTGTGGAAGCATAACTTTTCTTAAAACAGCCCAGTACTCCACTTATACAACAAAAGCAGAGGTGCGTAAAGTTGTGTTTGATTAAAGCAACAGCGACAGTCTTGAGTTACGATCTGACATAGTGGTACATCCATGTTTGAGTTTTCAATTTGCAGTGATCGAGTACAAGTACAATGCTCACAAAGCTGTGTTTTTTTCTCACTTGTACTGCGTCTATTTTTCCGTTTGGTTTTCTTTCTTTTCTTTTCTTTTCTTTTCTTTATTCGCCCATTCTTCTCTTCACAACTACACTATGTAGGTGTATATGATACAATGCGAAAGCAATTCGATGATTATTAATTTAAGAAAAAACACACTATGAATGCCTAATGGATGTCTTCTACTGGAAAAACAAAAAAAAAATTATCGGCTTGAATAACGTGTACGTGTGGTGAAGTAATTAAGCCCAGCTTGGGTTCTTTAATGACATTATTTAGTATATGACCTAATCGAAGAAGTCAAAACGGTGTTAATCACCAGTATTTTACATGTAAGCCTAGCGACTCGATACCAACGCACGGCGTTACGAAATTTAAAAAAAAAATATTATTTTTCATTTAACCGTCAAAATGTTATGGACATAAAGTTTGCAATATATTCATAAGGCGTTTCGATTCACTTAGATTTTAGTATTAGATAACTGATTAAGTATTCTAATCAGTCAAGCAGTCTTTGTTGCGATTGGAGATAATATAATTTAGATTCATCACTCCACCTACAGACAGACAGTTATAGTCATAAAAGTAAAATTATTTGCAGCACTCTTGAACTTAGGTACTGACCTTAGGCGGTAGATTTTCTTTATTTTAAATTAGCTGTAGAAAATTAATAATAAAGCGTTAATGATGATATGTGTAAATTACATCCGATCTACAAGATGCGGAGGAGGATGGGGCGACACTACGTTAGATTGCCTTAGATAAGTGGGTTGGTGAAAGAAGCCATCTTCGCAAGTGTTCCAGCCCGATTGCTTTGAAAATCTACAAACATGAGGCGGTGAGACATCAGGTAGTGCGTCAATGTTATGGAAAACATGCAAAGAAAATGGAGTATCACTGCAGCAGTTGTCACTTGAATTTTGCCAACAACTTGGTGATTTTTGTCAAGGATAAAAATAAATTTCATAGCTCCATCACTGTCGCTCATTCGTCCGGCCGTCTATCCATCTGACCATCTGTGACTGCCAAACTTTTAATACTACATGCATAATATTTATTCTCATCAGAGAAATGTTTCTGTCAAACATGTGTCACCTCTGTGAAAGATTCATCAGAGTTTTAAATTAACATTACAATTTTATTAAGGTTATCCGAGGTTAAAATTTTTTTGATCACTTGCTAACAACAAACGTAATTCATTTGGTATTCCAAAGAAAATGATACCGAGTATAAAAACGTTGATTCTACAGATGTTGAAACAACTCTTGAGCGTTTTACGATTTTCTTTGAATCCGTTTATTGAAACTCCATATTAAATAATCAATATGAACTCTGTTCAACATCCAGAATAGATTTGATGGACTTCGAAGAGAAGATGGACTTCAAAGAGATTTCATCCACTTTTTGCAGAGTTAAGCCTAACTTAAAACTTGGTCCTGACGGTATACCAGCAATTATTTCATGTAATCAATCCAATCAATTTGGCTTCCTTTACAATTAACTTTAAATCTTTCATCAGGAACCTTTATATTATGACTAAAATATCTCGTTATTGGTTCCGATAGTTAATATAGATTCAAAAGTGAAATAGGGAATTATAGGGGTATAAGTCATGAGCAATATCCAAAGTTTTTGAGAGGCTACATTGGATTTTCAGATAAAGGAATACATTTCCGAGTTTCAACTTGGCTTTGTATCTCGTCCTTTGACGGCTTTCAATTTGGTATACTTTTCATGTTATACTATCAATCCTATTAAAAGTGGCTTTCAAAGTAAGGCTGTAAACACCGATTTCAGCAAAGTGTTTCATTCTGTTAATCATGAAATTTTACGCAAAGGGTTATTGAATTTTGGTTTTAATTCCGCTATCTTGAACTGGATTTAATTTTTTTTATGACTTCAAATTAATGATTGTTGTTGAAGATCATTTAATTGCACTTCTGGGGTTCCTCAAGGAAGTCACTTAGAGCCCTTGTTATTTATCATTTTTATTGATGACATTTGTTCTTACATACAATTCTGTGAATGTTTATTGTATGTATGCTGATGATCATAATTTTTTTTTTTAATTTAAAATGTATTGAGGATTGTCGCAAAGTTTAACAATCTTAAATAAACTACTGAAAACAAAATAGAGTTAGGTTAAAACTATTTATAAACTTACGTATTACTTTTAATTTAGGAATCTACATATATGTCTTCTGTTCAGAGAACCGATGACGATTTAATAGAAATTCCAATGAACTTCATCCGATTCTGCTAAAGAAAAGTGCCCAAGTCCTACGACGTCCTGGAATCCACAAATTTCGAAGGCTACCACAAATCCAACAGCATGCCTACCGACTACATTATGTGTAGATAAAAATGCCTAACATAAAATCATCTGCATAAAAAACACGTCTTATTGAAAACAACCATCACTTAATTATTTTTTCAGAACAGAGACTGCAACTTTACTATTAGTCTTATTTGTTGGTAAACCTAAATTACTTCACGGCTAACGCGTCTAGCAAGTAGCAGGTGAGTGGCTATACCAAAGTATACAAATACATATATTACACAAGTACCGCCTTTATTCAAGTTCATCACTCATTCATTGATTGCTTTACAGCGTACCTACACCGTTTTCACTCATCGGCTATTATAGCCATTTATCAAATAACTTTTCGGTTGCTTGATGCTTCTAACTAGCTTTCAAATTTATGCAAATTTTAATGGCGTTGCTTTTTAATTAGTTTTATTCATTGCACAACCAAAAGAAGTATTGCAGAAAAATATTTTAATTGCATGTTATTATTAGATACATTTCTAAAGCCACACTGCAGTTTAGGCTTCAATGCGTACCATGCATGCATACACCGAGCATAGGCGCAACTACATACTTGTTAAACAACAAAAGGGAGACATAAACAAAGGCCCCG
Organism: Xylota sylvarum; assembly: GCA_905220385.1. NCBI lineage: Eukaryota > Metazoa > Arthropoda > Insecta > Diptera > Syrphidae > Xylota > Xylota sylvarum. The sequence goes on from LR999959.1 coordinate 43,962,152, forward strand.
AAGTAGCCATAATATTATGATTACTGCAGATTTTCCATTCGGTTGCTTAAGAGGATCGCTTGCATGCATTCATTCCACCATTTCTGACGTCAGTTGTACACGTATCATGGATTTGATTTGGATTACAGCTGGTACCTACTAATAATGCTGGTTGGTGCCATATATCACTGTTCCTAACCAATGGCAACTAAACTTACGTCATGGTTTGTACCCATGTATTCCTCCTCTTTTTACTGGCGCGACGACACAGCGGCGAATTATGAGCGATCCACAGGCACAGTAGTTTCCTTATCTCTTGTGAATTGGACTTAAATTCCATGTGTGGTGATTCACTAATGCATGACACTATTATGTCAAAACTAACTCGGTGACGGACACTTAAGTATGAGGTGGAAACCGGAGACTAGCTCATTTAAGTGCTGAGAAAAATGCCTCGTATCGGACGGTACAATGACAAAATTCGAAATACTGAAACCGAAATCCATTTTCCTTGTTGTGCTACGAGGTGTGAAGAAGATTCTCAAGTTACCATGGTGAAAGGAACATGGGGAGAGTCGGTTTACTTTTTGTTTATCAGATTGGGAAATGGAACAGGTACCGACGGGGTTTTCTTTTAGTTTGACCATCTGGGTTTCTAACAGTTGATGAGCATGAAAATGAAAAAGAAATAATATGAATAGCAATCGATACGAGTACATATGTACATATGTATACCTATGCAGAATAGGCCATCAATGCGAGCTGCTCATAGAACATGTGTTTATCACGGATTCGAGTGATAGAATAATATACTAACTTGCCTAACAGGAGTTTGGACTAAGAAAGTGGTCTCTGATACCATCTAGCATATTTTACACATGTGTACCTACATCACTTTTGCGTTAAAAATAATAATACAAACAAAAACCAGTCTCCCCGGCTTGCAACTTCTTATTTTATTGTTTTGATGCAAGCCTAATATATGTAAGTCAGTGAACTTGTTGATCATCTGCACCTCTGAACCCCAGCGAAAGATATGTATGTATGTTGATTTAGCCATCTACTATCGTCCGCTTATCGTGTCGTGTCGGCTTCAAACCTGCGGAGTTACATACTTACATATGTATACATACTTATATGTGATATAATAATGGCTGGTTGGTTCTGTGAAGAATTAGGTACGATCAATCCTTAAAAATATTTCCACAAAAATTTAAGAATGCAAAACCTCCGTGTAAAGGGTTTTTTTTTAAAGCAGAATGTACTAACTTTGACTTTGAACGAAATACATTAAATTTTATTTGATTGTGTTCAATCGAGAGAACGCATTCCGCAATTTAAAATACAACTTCAGGCATATGCCCACCACAACTGGATCTAATGGATGTCATCCTAAAGACAAAGTTTTCGACCACTTTCGTGGCCGTATGTCCTTAATAACACAAATAATGTTGACTTCCAATGCGTCAGATTTAAGCATCTGACCGAGTACTAAGGGTCAAAAAAAACATCTTTTATTTAGTCGGAAGACTGACTTTTTTTAATTCTTACAACGACATTAAATGAGATTTCCCCCGAGCTTGCTAGATAATGTTCAGATAAGGACTTCTCAGGAACTGAAACCATCTTGAGTTCGCCAGCGTCGACGCTCCAGGACGTAATTAGCGAAGGATGCCCGTAGTTTGCGAAAATTCAAGGCACATTTAATTATGTACAATCCCTTAATAAGAAAGACAGCTGTTTTACTACTCCTGTGTAGAGGTACTGGGTAGCACTTCTACGACAGATATTTAAATCTACCTAATACTAGAATACAATAAAATTTGTTTGTGGCCGGTTTGCTTATCCCGACCGGACAAAAAAAAAGTGCCCAGCTATACACTAAAATATAAAAATTTGGCACGATAGATCCATGTAATTCGAGGGCCATACAAGACTCAGGACCTGGCTTCACAACCATTCATGTTGTGAATGGAAGTGACATACTGTTTAATACCGTGTTCGAAGATTATATTTTTATGAGAAACTATTTTGTGATATTATGATAGGTAGTTTCATTTTGTATTTAGCGGTTTGCTTTGAATCGAATGAATTGAATTACAGAACAATGAAAACAAAAGTAAAGGAACGATCAACCTACATATGTATGTATGTATTTGTTAAATAATTCAAGCAGGTTGCAATGCATATACACAGTACCTCACTGAAAAGCACACACCGGAGCAACAAGTGGATTTAGGTGATTTAGGATGGGTAACAATACCTTGTGATATGCCCAAATTAGTTTTTCTATCGATCTATGCGAGTAACATCAATTGAAGCGAAAATAGGGAGGCACCCAAACATGACTCATCATTCACCAGCAATCAGCCAACAACTAAAAATATGCTTACATCTTTTGTACGTTATTACATTTAAGTCATACTCATAGGCGATGGAATACATTAACAATGCAAATAAATTGCATATTTTTAGGATGAATTAAAAGAACTCAAATAAGTATTTAAACAATTCAACATTTCCTCCTCACCGAACATGTACGCACATACTTATGTACAGACATACATACCTATAGTTTTTTGCATAGAATTTGGATTAACAGTTTTACCGGGAATAATTAAAACTAACCCGATACATAAAAAAATAAATGTTCATATTTATTTCATACGTTGGGCCCATATGGTTTGACTGATGGGTTCATAGTGATCCTCAATGGGGTACTCGTAAATTAAATACAAAGAGGTCGTTTTTGCTACATACCACTAACTAAGTAAGGTTGGATCACTCCTCATAACCATTTTCTTCTTGGAATAAGACTATTTGTCTTAAACGTAGATACAGATGCTGACAAGATCAGATATGTAAAGTGGTGGAAATAATTATAAAGGCATCAACAAAAATCCGATGAAGAACATTCCCTTTGGAATTCGGTTAAAAAGTCTGTGGCAGCATATTATATGTAGTTCATGTTCCACATTAACGGTAAAATTTCTGACGTCTGATATGATCTGTAGCTGGAGATATTATCACCGGTAATCGACTTTCGTGCTTTGAGGTGAAAATAGAGTTTAAAAAGAGTAACCAACAGAAAATGGACTACCATTTTTTTATGCAATTTCCTTAAACATTAAAATACAAAAAGTAGTTTTTGATTATTTCTAAAATTTATTAAAAAAGGAAAGCTATTTAGTTTTAAGTAATTTTCTAATCAGTCGTGCCTCGATCGAAATCACTTCATGACGAAAAAAAGGTATAATTTAAATTCTAAAGAGAGAATAGTTATTAAACAGGGCCATATCCCAGCAAATGAATCGATCTCCAAGAGTGGTCGAAAGTCGTTGCTCACACGCCACTAACAGAAACTGATTTAACAGTTTAAGCCGTTTAAGGCCCAGATATTTTCAAGTCAAATCAAAGCTAAATTCGATCTTCCAGTCACGTGCAGAAAGACAGTCAAATTCTAAACGTAAATAAGAACATAGTTTTTAAGAAAATGGACAAGAAGTCAATGCTCACCATTGCTCATTAATCCGCACGACACGAATTCACGAAAAATGTTTAAATTGGTCAGAGCAATGGAGCCAAGTGGCTATGGCGATAAAAATAAATTTAACTTGGATGGTCCTGATAACATACGGAGTTACTGGGACGACTGAAGGTCTAAAAACAAAGTTTCGATGAGCATAAACTTCGGAGGAGTCTCTGTCATGGTGTGGAGTCTTTAATTTTAATGGAACATTACCAATTGAGTTCAGTTCAACAAAAATGAACTCTGCTGCGTTTATCCAGATGCTCCAAGGCAATTCATGGCAATTTTGGGGTTTTGTTAGGCGCAATCTGGATGTTTCAGAAAGATAATGCAACCATATATCGGTCTCGTACCTCTAAGAAGTGGTTTGAGGACAGTGAGATAACAGTTTTAGATTGGCCATCTCCAAGTCCAGTTATCAACCCCATATAAAATCTGTGAGGTATTCTTGTACGAAGAGTTTATGTATATGGACATCAATTTCATTGCGTGGGAGCCCTTAAACAAACATTGAAGGTCCAATTTAAATGGAACCATTCTCCAAAATTTAATTAAATCAATACCAAAAATATTATTTGAGATTATTGTAAACAAAGGAGGCAATATTAAGTATTAATTGTAAAAACAAACATAAATTAAAGTTACGCTTTTATATTTATCTCCATTCTCAATTGGACATTTTTAAGTTAAAGCAATTTCTTTTTAATTTGGACATATACTTATTTATTAGTAAAACTTATCTAAGTTGGTCAATATTACTCTCAGGAATTCTTGAAATCAGATTCATCTTGCTCCACAAATCCAGTAGAAAACGCCTACGATTTCTTTAGTGCCTTTATAATTATTTCCTTCAATGTATGCAGACCATTGAACAGGTTTTACCTAACGTTGGCAAGTACGGGGCAGTGCATTTATCTTCTATGTCTTATATAACTCTCCAATTCCTAGCGGGGTGACCTTGTTGCCATCGATGGTGTACAGTTTTTACCGCGATGGCGTGGTAATGTTGGTGATGAGTATGCTGTTCCTAAGAGGCCTTGTCGGACTATTTCGTTAGATTTGCAATTTCATATGATATCCCTCGGATGACCTGGTACCCATCGAAGGGTCAGCTTATTCTATGTAGCTATATTTTTACGATTACACAAAAAGGTTTTTTTTTATAAAAACACACTTAAAATTGTGGTGGCCATCGCAACAAATTAATTTTTTGAAGAGAATTTACAAAACTTGGTACACCATACTAGCGTTTGTCACATACCCCCATAATTTTAAGCCCAATCGCCGAAAAAATAACCGAGAAATAACCAATTTTCAAAAGTACCTACCGTCATACGTATTATGATAGAATATGCTTAAACTGATCGCAATATGGAATTTTATCAGTATCAATTGAGCCATTTTCGCGAAAATTAAATTTTTTTATTTTTTAAAATCGACCGTAAGTAAAGTAATATTAATTAGTATCCTTGAGGTTAGAATGCAAATTCTACAGGCTCCAGATATGAAGTTTGCAGCAAATTCGTCCAGCCGTTTAGGCTGCAGTTGAGCGTAAAGAATTCACACACAATTTTTTAACTTCACCATCATAGTACATAACGTCAAGTTTGATTAGAATCTCGAGTTCAACATTTTTTAGGAAATAGGAAAGCAATATTTTCTCTATAGGTATAGGTGCAGGTAAAAACACGTTCTATTCGATTTCTTATGGCTTATCAAATTTACAGAAAAACAAAGAGTTGTTAAGTGAATTTTTTTTTCTTACTGGAAGACAGTAATCATTTCACCTTAAATTTTACATTCGTAATCCAGTTACTAAATTACATGTTTGCTTAGCTTGGCATATACCAGTTGTATATACAAATCTAACATACGTACATGTTTCTAAAAAATATTTAAATATTTGACTGTATGCGATGCAACACTAAAGTAGGTATTACAGTCAGTTACACACTATCCTAACCCTACGATTTATGTTAGTAATGTGCAATGTCTCCGTTTAGACACCACTATTGTGAATATGTATTAAACGTTTCTGAAACTGCGGAAACAATTTACCAATCCGCCTTTGGGGTATGACTTCGTCTCAAGTATAACAACTGGATAGTAAGTAAACCAGTTCAAATTTGCGAGATCCACTTTTTCAACTTTCTCTGATGTCAATACCCAAATATCAAAATTCACTTAAAAGAGCTAACAGATGCTAAAATTATTTATAATTAAGATGTTTAACTCTGGAACTCAATGTCACCATAACAAGGTCGTTCACATCCATCGTAATATGATGCTTCTTATGTTGCTTTCTTTGACACGTTTTTAGTGACGACCACCGGCAAATGCATTTTAGATATATTTTCTGATTTTCAAGTTCATTTTAATTTTAAATGTCAGCAAACAGATAATGACACTGCAATTATAATGATGCATACATACATAGATAAATGTGTAATTTTTCTTGCTTGCGATTATTTTATAAATTTTATGACTCTTCTCGACAGCTGTGGCTAAGACCACGTGTAAGCGATGAGCTAAGCGTTGCAATAAAAATTACGTTAGGTATGTAGTTATGAATCGCTTTTAACTTGTCACTATTCATATATTCATTGAGGCACATGTGTATTATTTCTTGACTCAGAATAGATGGGTATGTATTATATACGTGTATTTGAATTCTAAAAGTGAAAGACTTGCTTCTGGCACAAATGTTATTTTCTTTTTCTTCACATTTACCCTCTTTTGACAGCACTTCACCTCTCCAATTTCGCAATCTAATCGTTTTAATAAAATTTAAATTATTTATGGATAAACTAAGTCAACAACAACTCTTTAAGGAAACTGCAATGGCAGTTATCATAAAAACACTACCAGGTCACATTCTATTTTGGTTTTGATTTGTTTTCAAAGATAAGTTTATGACATGCCAACAACATTTAAATTAAAAAAAAAAAAAAAACACAAAACAATGTCAAATAAATACATCAAGTTTAAATTCCATTACTTTTCTATCATACTACACCGAAAAAAGAGGCGACCTACATTCAAATGTAGGTCCTGAAGCAAGCCCGTAGGCGCCCAATTGTACTCTTAAATTGCATATGGGTGAGTCGGAAGAAATCGTACAGGCTGCGGAGTAAAAATGAATTTATTTACACATTTTGATTCTATCTACGTAGATGTCTGCCACATTGTTATTGAACTGGAAGCTAAATAGCTACTTTGAGAATATGTGTATATGTATGTATAGGTTATATTAAAACCCAAAAAAAAATGTTTTTGAAATATTTTGCGCTTGCCTGTACGACCGAAGTAGAATAATTGCTGCATAAAATTACGAGTTTTTAAAACTGTAAATGTACATACATATGTACATATGTACATATAGGTGCATACATATTGTAGTTTCATGAAATCGAATATTTCACGAGAATTTTGCTATCTAATCTGACAAAAATGGGGCACAATCGACAGTGTTTGCAGACTGAATATTATTGGCACCTCAACATAATTAAATTCTTTATATACATATATAATTATGATTAACTATATTTAAGATAATATCTGCGGCAACAAGGAAAAGAGCATAAGTTACTATACGTTGAAATTTAGTTATCAATACCATCGGATATACCATGGTATAGCAATACCATGTTCTATACCACGTGTCTGTCACCCCAATACCACGTTAAAAGCTAGTATACCACGAAACAAACGTGGTATTGAAACTCGTAATTTTTTGGTGGTATACCACGTTCTTACTGACTGCAGCGCCACTTTCTCTCCGTTGGTGTTTCAAGTTTGGAAAATGGATTTAAAGAGGAGACCATTTTATCTAAACTGTTTCAATAATATAGATCTGAGAAAAACAAATTGGGCCTTCAAACTGGAAACATTTCATCGAAATTAATTTGTTCATAGGAAGTTTCAAAAGCACCCGAATCAGTGACGTTACATTGAAAAAAAAAATTCAAGTATAAACGTCAAAGTATATCACAAAAATTAACGTGTACTACGAAGTGTAGTCTGTCAAGGGTAGTGGTGGTATTCATATCATGGTATCAATACCAACAGTCTGTCTCCCACATTATAGACCGAGAAAAAATAAACCAAGCATTTTTCTCGCGTGCGTTTTAGACGGAAAACTACACTCATGTCAAATCTATAAACTGCTTTAATGAAAAATTAAAAAATAACGACACGGATATTATTGTTGCCACAGATATTAGCTTTAATACATGTACGTATGTACTTATATTTCTAAGTTTTAGTAAAGAATAATTAAAGCATTTCCTTGGTTATTACATTTGCTCCACTATATTCGTTTGGCGTAACGGTTTGCTACTCATTTGTGTTTTACGAAACAGCAAAGCTTTTGACACACTGCAGCTTTTAACAGCATTTTTAGATCAAGAAGTGTCAAAATGAATCATAAGCTGCCATCTGCTCGATAGCATAATCGAAATAAAACATGTTTTTGAAAACATATTTCAACGGGAATACTCTGAACACTCGGAGGAAAGTATGCCTGATGTATGGAACCTCTGCATCGTTTGTCCGATCCACAAGAAAGGATACCCTCTGCGCCAACTAGTTTAGAGTTTAGTTGTGAATGAGGGTAAAACCGAGTACATGCTGTCATCAAGAAGGGACACACAACATCGACAATCGGACAGAACTTCACAATAGATAGCTATAACTTTGAGGTAGTCAGGGACTTTGTCTACCTCAGCTCCGCTATAAACTCTGGCGCAACAACATCACATCAGAAATCACACGAAGAGTTACACTTGTTAATCGCTGTTTTTGGCCTAAGAAGGGAATTGAGTAGCAAGGCCTTGTCGAAAAACACTAAGGAAATTCTAAATAAGACCCTCATTATACCACTCCTGCAGTATGAGGCAGAAACCATGGACGTTCACGAAGGCAGATGAAAATATCCTTCGTGGTTTTGAACGCAAAATTCTTCGGATGATTTTTGGTCCCGTTTGCGTTGACGGGATTTGGAGGAGAAGATTTAACAGCGAACTCTACGAGCTTTACAGCGACTTCGATCTGGTCAGTAGTCTAAGATACATAGCTAGGACATGTAGAGTGAATGGACATCAAGAGGCCCAAGAATTCTGCGAATTCAACCCGGAGGAACAACGCAGTGAAAGGAGACCTCAAACAATTTGGAGTGCGCAACTGGAGGCAGTTAGCCAAAGACTAGTATATCTCACATAAGTTGGAATCTTTCTTTTCTAAACTTTGGTAAATACAAGAATATTCCGCCTTATAGTTTGGCTTTAAGATTGGATACACTCCATCAATAGATTAGAGACTATCTTCCGGAATATTTCATTCAGCTTGTTTTGAACAGTTCGAGTCTGAAATGCTGCAAGTCTGGTTGTATCCCGAGCTGTGCAGATTTAAGCCCTTGCAGGGAAGTCCAACCACTTAAGACCTCTGAGAAGACTTTCCTTAAAACAAGAGACAACATACTTGACGTCACCAAGAATGTTGCGAAATTGTATTAAACGATCAAAAAATTCTTAACTTAACTATATTTTAGTTTAAAAAGCTCAGATTCGTCCCGAGCACAACTACAATGCTAGGAGGGCAAAAAATATCGGGGTGTATAGTTCACTTGAACACCAAACAGCTGTCTACTAAAAAAGTCATTTGCATTGCATTCAACAATCGTTTAGTTATACGGAGACGAGTGCTGGATGATTAGCAGGAAAGCAGATTAGATATTGGGGAATTTCGAACGAAAAATTCTTCGTCGATTATTTGGTTCTATTTGTAAGGATGAAATGATGAAATCGCGAACTCTACGAGTTGTACCCAGATGTGGACGTAGTCGAAAAAGCTAAAATAAAATGACGGCATTGACTTGCCCACATCGAGTGATTAGACAATAGATAACATTGCTCCAACCAAGAGGATCTTGGATTCCTAGTTCCAGGTTAGAGGCTAAAAGGAATATCAAACCTTTGGTTCAAAGACCAAACGATTGCGGATGCCAGTGCGCTTTGTCTAGAACATTGAAAGTAACGTGCCTTGTACCGACGACGGTAGAAGGCTGCCCTGCCTCAGACAGAGACTCTATATGTCTCGGGGGTCCGCTAAGTTAGTGTTATTCCGTTCCTTTAAATCTACAGATTAATCGTAAATCGGTAAAAAACTAATTTGAAATTTTCTGCAAAGCGCTGTTATAATCCTCATTTAAAGCCAATGTACATCCATATCTCCTCCTTATATTCCTACTGCATGGTAGGTTTCCAATATTATATATAAGGTTATGCATAACCTTTTTAGCATAACCTCTTTAGAAAGAGAGCTATTTTCTTATTCATCATAAGAATAAGGTTTAACGATGTCGAAATAAATAAACCGACAGTACTATCAATCTTTCTCCCTATATAATAGTCAGGGCATGCTTCACGTTAATGCATTCCGAAAACATCATATTTCCCACTAAAAATATGCAATAGGTGAAACACCTGCAACAAAAAGTAACATTTTTGTTTTAAACACAAATGTATCACCGGTGATCACTCAAAAAAAAACATGTTCAAACATATCTTGACATATGTATATGCCCACAAGATCTCAGCCGCATAACATGTACATACGTATACGTATTTCTGATTAATACCTGGGAAAGGATTTTTGTTGTGATCACCGGTGATACACTGGCAGCTAACGTGTTAAAAAATGATTTTTTTCTTTCAAGCATATTTATAGCCTGCCTTCAGACTTCTATCGTAAAATGGGTGTAGTAATAGAAGTATTTAACCAAAAAAGTGAACAAATAACAGTTCTTGCAACAACTCCGGTTACACTAAAAAAATAAACGTCACGCAAACCTACAAATACCTACAGTCATACCAACGGATATGGCTTATTAATTAATTCCAAGGGGTTTGTTTTTAATTACTTATTCTATGTCCTTTTGGTTGCTTATGCATTTGAAATAAGTAAAAAGTGGCAAATACTACACTGCAATCTTTCCATTGGTTTATTACAAAACATAATACTACCATCCAATTCCTTCTTTTCTAACCTATACTTCAATTTAATTTACTATAGCCGACTATTTATTCTTTCATTCTCAGAATTTAAAGATTGATTACTATATTTATTAATTACAAAACACTTTGCTGACCCCTTCATAAGCGCAAAACCAAACAGAAAACGACATTATGTGTAGCACGCATTTATAATTAATGCTGTATTAGCAAATTTTTAAATTGGTAATAATTAAATTGACCTAGCAGTCAACTCATTAATCAAACACATCCACTTATCGCATAGGATTATATGTACATACATACAAAGCTTTGTCAACAGTATGCACAATTAGACCTCAATAAAAATGCAAATTGCAACTAACTGCAGACATTACTTCATCACATGAGACAAGTTTCGTTTTTTTCTATACCGAGATACTATTGCATTAACAAACTCACATGTCGGTTTAATGCTGTCAAATATCTATGTAAAAATATGTAACTTGCTTCCTGTGAGTGTAATCACGCAATAGACACCATCCTGTGCTTATCTCGCAAAGCACTTACATCAATTTCATATGTCTGTAATGCCTTGACTTGTATCAGGCTAAAACGACGTACTTGGACACTTGATAAATGTTGAAGTAATTTCGGGATGCCACCAATTTACATTACAAAGCCAAGCAGCGACTTATAGCTTCTCTCAAGCAAACAAACAAACCACCGCACTTTTCCACATTATTTCGCAATTGCAATGAAAACCGTGCGAAATTGGCGTGGGTGCGAATCTCGCTTGTGGATCTCTGCCTGGCCTAAGTAAGAGTGCGCCCATTATTCCATTGTATCTTTGAAGTTGAAATTGCTGTTGAATATGATTATGCGGAACCATGCGATAATCTGTATTGTCAGCGGCACATATATTGATTGCACTCCAACGAACTGCAGATTCTCGGAGTTACACGATGACTCATGGCGGAGTCCATTCATTTATCCGTCTCGAGTGTTATGCTATGCCATTCACCTCTGGAGGCAAGGTCACACCAAAGAAGAATTCGCTGGGAATAGTAAATACAAGAGGTAGCTCTTCCGGATATTTTATAAACTTATCCATAAATAGTTTCTACGAAACACAAGTCATTTTGCATTAGGTTCCATATAACAGTACACTATGTAACCATTTTTACCACAAAAACCACTGACTGTGAACAAACAATATACCCGTGCGGTATCAATTATTGCCTGCTGACGGTGTCGTAGATGGTTGACGAGACGGATGCAATCAATGCCACGAAGCATTTTATGCTGACGGTGGATGCATTTCATACTTATGTTTGAAGTTCGTGTTTTCCGGATACAAATGATTTCATTACGATGACGTGAGCGTCAACAATTATAAAAACATTAATGCGTAAAGTTTCATTACCACAGATTGAATAACAATATGGACTTAATTGTTTTGTGTTAGGTAATGACTTTAAAACCATTGCCGGGGACCATAGTAAATTAATGAAAACCAAAAACAAACAAAAAGCTAATTGAAATAGAAAGTCGTAGTGGACCACGCGGGTGAAGATTGATAGTAAAACTACTGAAAAGTATGGAAAATTTAAATCACGCATGAAAATTGAAAAAAAGTTACAATCCATCCGGAACAAATCGATCTTCTTACGAAAAAAAAGCTCCAATTAAGTCAGCAGTACATTTTGTCGATTTGTTATTTATGTATTACAGGAAAGTTATTTTTCAACACATACCATTAATTAGTTAGAAGAACTAACACCGCCTTATTAACGTTCATATCTGATACATAGTACCTGTTACATGATAATAGAGTTGGCTTCTGTCAACACTCGGTACAAAATCTAAGAGTTTCTGTAATGGTTTTAGATCAGGATCAGCTATGACTCTGGTCTCATCGAAATGCCGTCTGACGAATGATGTCGGAACTTCAGCCGCTGTGAAAATTAAAAATCGATTTTATTTGCGTACAGCACTAGCTAGGGCCAATGTCTGAGTCAAGAATGGACCGTAGTTGACGAATGGCCTCAAAACCAGTTAAGGGTTCGGTAGTGGTTCGCTCGTAACCGACGTCAACATAAGACTTCATTACTTGGTAGGAAAGTATCACGCCGTTTTCCAAGTGGAGACGTATGTTTTCCTAATGGCCATTAGCTACATTGAAAACAAATTGGTAGATAGGTCGATGTAGGATACGCTTAAATATTAATATATATAATATAAGCAGTTTCAAATCAGTTTAAAAATGTAATAGCTCTCTAAATTAAGTCTCATTGCCACTCTCTCTGACTTTTACTTGAGTCACACTGAAATCAAAAGGAGGCATTAGAGAAAACAATTTAATCTGCGTGAATTGTAAGAAAAGTTATCGACACAAAGGCACTAATTCCATATAAAAATTTTTCTCGTCTTTCCGGAAATGTCAGAGTTCTACGCCGGATTACACCAGATATTCAAAACAATACTCAAAATACTTTTTTTTGATTTTGAGATCGCCTACTATGTCGAATTGATCTTGAATAAAAATCTTATAACTAAGATGTATAGGCTTCCTTAATGGACCAAAAATCCGCAGGAATAAGTATCTTTAAATCTGCTTGGACCTAACAGATGTGGTTTGAGAAGCTCTGACCTACATACATATGTGAGTGTTGCCCAAGTTAATGTTCTGCTATTGCCCGCTTGATGAACCTCTTGCGGGATAAACAGATTGAACATTGAATTGAACTCCACTAAGTCAGATATTAGAGATTTAAGCGCTGACTGATTTCTCAAGGTTTATCGTAGTGCGAATCTTATTGGTATGGATGTAAACTTCGAGCACAATAAAACTATTTATATTAGTACCATGACCTTAGTGTTGGGTTAAGGCACTTCAGATTAAATTTTCGATCCGTTGCTGAACCAAACAAGATTTCTTATCATACTTCCTGACCACAGTATCGGGGACAGTTCAAAACATGGCTTTCTTGTAATTGAGTAAAATATTTTTTAATGTGTCTCCCAAGATTGCGTTTTTTTTAATGTGTTCTAGCTGCAGGTTGATAGCAGTTCTGATGTCAGCACTCTTATTACTGAAAATGATTGCTCCTATCATGACTTCAAACTGAATGGTTATTTATTTTCTTAAGTTGAAGTCATTGAATTGAAACAAATCCACTTGAATTATTAGTATGACTTCAAGAAATGCATTCCACAATGATTGCATTCTTTTACAGCCCTACCACGAACTCGAGAGGTTACTCACCATAATTGCAACTCAGTCAAAGTGATAGAGTCTAACTATCACTTTCATTTTTATCAACCTATTTAACCGTGTGTTTATACCTATAAATGGTATGATGTGTAACCAAACCCTACGATTGGTGCTGTTCTACCCTATCTCTATAAAATCTATTAAGAGACGTATGAGCTGAGCTGGAAAAAGAAAAATAGTGCTCGTTCAACGTAACAAATATTCTAAACAATAATTATTTAACCCACCCATAGATAAAAAAAATAGTTACACTGTTCAAATAATAATAACAATGCTTACCTGTGCATTTGAGTCTTCATCGCCTGGAGGCAGCAATTTTGCAGTTGAACCACTTTTTAGATTAAAACTTCCACTGCTTGATAGATTTTTTGATGGAGAAGAATCTGCTGTCGTTACAAAATGAAAATCCCCATTAGCCGCCTCGTTACCTGCATAGTTACTTTGGCATTCCGATATCACATCGTTTGTCGTATGACTACTTTCGCTGCCGATGCCATTTGCTGACGATACAGACGACATACCAGTTGCTGATGAATAACTAGCTGTATTTTGAGACACCATGTGATTTTTCCTCTCCATTGTAGATGGATTGCTGTTGGTACTTTTTCCACTTATAATATAAATACCACCCTCGCCAACTCTATGCGAGCTTTGAACACCACTCATTTCTTCCAAAGGTGGACGCAGTCGACCACTAGCACGATTCGACTTAAAATGCTGAGCTGCGGATTGTTGTGTTCTCATCTGTTCTGCCAGCACTGCGTTGCTGCTTCGCGGCTTGTATAATTGATTCGGATCTCCATCATTGGGTATTTTAGATTTCGGAGTAAATATGTGATTTGAGCTTGTGTCAGAGCGTTCAGTTTCTACATACGTCATTGAATTGTTTTCGCACACCTGAAAGAATAACAAGAACAAGAGGTGAATCAGCGCATACTTGGAAGACACCTTAAAGTGATTAAATATTTATTTAAAGAAAATTTTTAATTAACACTTGATTAACAACTGTAAACATTCGAGAAGTGGTAACCGGAAAGCGATAGAAATGTTTAAGTCATGCAAATAAAAATTCTCATTCTGAGCGGATATGACTAATTTACAAAACAAATACAGTATGTCAAATTTGCAAACAGCGGTAAATGAAAAAGTTTGAGGTTAGAATGTAATTAAGGAATTCATTTAATTATTCGCACCTGAAAATGTTAAATATCGTATCGCAGTATGACAAACTGCAAAGATTATGTACATAACTTGATAGTAGCTCCACTTGAGACAATACTTTAAATTTGATATCTACAAAAAAATCAAACAGGACCCAGGGCCTAGTTTCTCACAACCATTCGTGTTGTGCATGTTATATTCTTTACACGAATGAAAAGGAGCTACTGTATCTGAAGCTTTATCATGACATTTATACTCTCGGATTTTTGTCAGACGCTCGCGAGATGTATGGTCGAACTTTTGGTGTTATCTGGGGATTTAACCTCGAACCCCTCGCTCAGTACTCCAACGCACTAATAACTTGCGTTGTACATTGTATACGGCGCTCACTTCATTAAAATTATTAGCAGCATCAAAATTAAGTATGTGTTTCTTAATCATAACCTTTATTCCATACACCCAACATACACAAAAACTTGAATTTAACTGTCTCGTAGAGAATGTCATATGCAACTCTAACGTGGCCTAACAGATCAAGGTTACTGCCGATAGTTTGTTGATCTGAATTCTACTAGAATTTCTTGTTTTCATCTCTTTAGACAACGAGCTAGGGAGGAGTCATTTTCGGCAAGCGAGATAATTTTGTCCATGAAATCCATGATTTTTGTTTTTGTCAAATTGTTCAGTCAATGCGTTGCAAAGACAAGTTGACTTATTAGTTGCGGGATGGAGATCATATTAATTTCAAGGTATGACGCATGATCTGCATGTTGGATCCGATAACATATGTATTAAATCTGTAAATGTGCCCCTTCAATGAAGAGTAATGACACCGGTTATGACTCTTAAGTTCGTCTTCGGTTTAATCTAAAGAATTGGACTAAAAACGGTATTTTTCTTTTAAGATTTTTTTGGTATATTATAGCGAAGAATTAATCATAACCACTTTGAAGAAGGTAATTCAACAAAGAAGTATGTACATATGCGATGTAAAGCGAACGTCACATTATATAGACTCCCAATCAAAATATTTAGCAAACGTATTGCTTCGAAATTCACTGTCTCCCTTTAAGTATAAAACAGAAGAAAATGAAACAAAGTAGACATTGTATTTGTTATTTAAAAATAAAGACTAACTTAAGACTCCGACTTTATCGTATAGTAGAGTACACTCACTTTGAGGTAGTAAGGGACTTTGTCTACCTCGTCTCTGCTATAAACTCTGACATCAACATCTCAGCAGAAATTAAACGAAGGATAACTTTTGCCAATCGCTGTTTCTTTGGGCTCAGAAGGCATTCGAGTAGTAGAGCCCTATCCCGAAGAACTAAGGAGACTCTGTATAAGACCTTGATTATACCAGTCCTGCTTTATGGCGCTGAAGCATGGACTAGTGGATGAAGATATCCTCGGTCGCTTCCAGAGAAAGATTCTCTGTAAAATTGTTGGCCCCGTTAGCGTTGACGAACTTTGGAGGAGAAGATTCAATGACGAACTATATGAGCTGTACAGCGACGTCGACGTAGTCAAAAAATTGCGCACTAGTCGTCTAAGATGGCTAGGACATGTAGAGCGGATGGACACTAATGATCCGGCCTGTAGAGCCCTCGTATCTAACTCGGAGGGACAGCGCAGTAGACGAAGACCTCGCCATAGGTGGCACGCGAATTTGAAGGGGGCTTCAACTGACTTGGCTAACTTGACTAAGGATCGGCTTGTTAGCAGAGGCCCAAGTTCACCTCGAACTGTAGCGCCACCTAAGTAAGTAAGTAAGTATGTATAATATATCTGAAACACAAATAAGTTATATTAAAGTAAAGGGTCACTCATATTATTGTTTGATACAACTTTAGGCAGACGTGTTACTATTTACACCACCAGAGCAGTCAAAGCCTGGTTTTGCAAAAAAAAATGTTACAAAGCCTGCAAAATAAATACATACATACACAGGCCGACATAATTCATTGTACGACACACATAAATGCTACTGTTCGGTACCTATGCAGTTCACTCAAAAAAGGACTAAGATTTAAGAATCAGAACAAAAAACAAAGATTATTTATTTATTAGATTTAATTGAAATTCTTCTATATTTTCTTAAAAATTTAACAAAAAGGTATAATTCATATCAATGAAACGACAAAATTCATCGTACGGTAAGTTTTCGACTGTAGTGTTTTGATGAAATCGGGCTGTCAGTATCTTGTTGGGCCTCCACCAGATTTAAGAACAGCTTGTAGTCGACGTGGCATAAAAGGTTTTGGGTAAAATCCTAGGGTACCATTCTATTTGGAGAGCTTCCTTAAGTGTCTGCTTTGATGTAATTCGGTGTTTATAGAGCTGTTTTTCCAAGTAGTCCCACAAATGCTCTATAGGATTTAAGTCGGGACTCTGTGGGGGAGAATTTAGCTGCCTTGGAGCATAGTACAACAACCATTCCTTCACTTTTCGAGAGGTGTGTTTCGGGTCGTTATCTTGCTGAAATATCCAGCCGAGACCCAAACCTAATTGTTTTACTGATGGACGTAGATTGGCTTTTAGTATATCGAGATACACGTGCTGGTCCATGTTACCTTCAATAAAAACCAGCTTTGCCACACCGGACCAAGCCATACTCCCCCACACCATAACACTACCGCCACCGTGCTTCACTGTTATTCGAAGATTTTAAACTTCCATTTCAGTACCGCTCTTTCGCCAAACTCTTGAAGGACTGTCGTGACAAAAAATGTTGTACTTATTCTCGTCCGAAAAAACAACTTTCCTCCAAAAAGACAGATCAGCGTCTTTTTGTAGAGAGGCAAAGTCTTTGCGTTTTTTCTTATTCGCGTCAGTTATAGACGGCTTCTTTCTTGGTGTTCTTGAAAAATATCCATGTCTGTTGAGAGTCCTTTCGATTGTACGCGTGCTGACGTCTATGCTGCATGTATCCTCGACTATTTATTTGATGGTAGGGCAATTAGTTTTTGGATTTTTCCGGATAGTGTTCAGAATGACCCTTTCATCCCTTTCATTCAATTTACGTGGACGACCACTCCTTCGCACGTACTCAACACTTCCTGTTTTTTTGTACGTTTCTATGATGTGTTGTACAATTAATTTGCTTTTCCCCACTGTGCGCGCAATTTCTGCCAGCGATTTACCTTCTTTGGTAAACAAATTTACTACCACTTGGCGGAAATCTTGGGTCGTTTCTTTTCTTCGTCGTTGAACTGACATGATCACTTTTTTTTGGAAAAGATGTACACTCACTGAACACTAAATAGAGAATGACATAATTTTTGCTAAAATAGTAATTGCAACAGGAAAAACTAACGGGAACAATCATCGTACGATAAATTGTGTCGTTTGGTCTGCAACATATTTTATTGCCTTTATGAATAACTTGAGTAAAAGGGATGCTATGAGAGAGAGGGTTTGGGTAATAAAAACATCATTAGCCATAATAAATAAAAAAAATAATAACAGTTAATCATATCCATATAAATCGAATATATTAGAACTTTGCCTATCGTACGATGAATTTTGTCGGCCTGTGAATGTAATTCGTCGCTTAAGATGATTTTAGTACCAAGGTTGTGGTCAATCCAATTTAACCGGAATAACAATAACAGTGTCTAGTACTGCAACGCAGTTCGTTAACATGATGTCTGTGAAAGTTGAATGTACATTAGCTCCGATTTCTAAATACAGTTTGCGAGATTAGATCTCTGTCCCTGATTTAGTTTTGTCACCAATTTCAAGTTTTTCAATTCAAATGTGTTTGCAAGTATATTAAATAAGGACGTCGGAGAAATATTAACTGAAAGCGTACTAATTGTGCCGTTGTCTGTCTAATAGTCAAATTGTAAATGGGTGGATATCATATGCATCTTGGAAGCACCTACAAGCATTGTACTCCATTAGTATATGTACATACATATGTGATACTACTTCCCTTGAGAAAAAAAAAGCTGTACAAGTGTAAACATTTTTGTAATCCACGCACTGCCATAACTTCACTATTTTACATGCAATCAAAAAATTTTAAGGCCAAATATTGAGATTTTTAGATTGTCTACAATTCACCCATACATTGTCTTTAGCCACGGCTACGGTGACATACATACATTGTCTTTTGCGACGTTTTCATCAAAAACCTTATGTATACATATGTACTTGCCGGCACTTATTATCGAACCAATCGGCTTGCGTAAATCTTTTACGCTTGATGTTAGAGGCACGAAACGATTTGAGACATATGAATTTGACAGTTAGGCCCTCCTACATATGTCCTCTAAACCTATCTGGAAGCTAAGAATAGTAAGTACAATTGTTATATCAAGGGGCTAGGACATAATGTAGGTCTTCTCTCTTTCTTAGAAACATGAAGCACACTTCTCGTCTAAATTTACATGCAGTATTCCGACATGAAATACATTATTTGCTTATTAATTTTTCAACTTTTGTCACTTTAATGTACATGGTTTTTCCGAACGAAACACTTTCACTAACGATGGCAATACTTTCGTTTCATAAATTCAATACGTGGTTTATTTTTGGTCCATTTTTATCAGTCTAAAGGTATCGTTTTCTCCGGCAAACCTGACCATTGTGCGGCCTTGCCTGAGGTATGAATATCACACTCACTTTCCTCCAGAAATACCATAACATCTAGATCTAGAATATTATATATAATATTGCATATAAATCTGAATATGAATATGAAACTGTCAACAGCTTGCTTTGTTGAGCTTCTTCAACAGCCCAACCCATAGAAGATTTATTCAACAATATTTCTAATCTAACATTTGTAGTCTGTCATGCTGGAAATACATAAGAAACCAAATGACAAATTCCTATCTATGAGTGGATTTCTACAAATCTTAAATTTTAATTTATATAGTGTTTCATTATTCCGCTATACCATTATCATATTAGCGGCAGCAGCAGATATTTTATTCTTCAAAATGCAAAAGTGAAAATCTTCTGACACAAATTCGTAGAAAGTAAAAGGCAGGCATTGTTTTATAAACGCGCCACTGGCAAAGTAAATTAAAGCAAGATTAGATTGCTTTTTAAATGAATATGTATACCATAGTCGCGAGAACTATCTTTAACTTTTCGTCAGAGTTAATTGCTGTCTTGCATGTGCTCTAAAAGAAGTTATAAATTTGTTTTTATTATGATTATCTTTACTTGTTAGTTTTTTCCATTACGTTTTAGTTGTTTGAGCCGAGGAGCGTGTACATAAATAGTTATGATTTCTACATTTGTGTCTTATTGGGTTCAACGTAAGTATGCATAATTGTAAGTGGGCTTACCATGGATAAGTGGTTTCGCACTAAGCAAGAGGATCTCACGGTATGTGATCCAAATGTCTGGCAGTAAACACTATTTTTACACAGCGAAAAGCTTTTCCAAAAAACGGATCATATTCTTCAGGATAAAGATGCTAAAGAGCATCAATTATGTTTTATGTCTGCATGCTCTCTGTTGCCGAACAGTGAATATCGAATTCGTTGTCAATCATATTTCGGAATCGATTATTAAATCTCGCACTGTGTCTAACTGCAATATGTAATTTAAATGCACACATCCATCAAATTGTCTTATACAAATTGTATGTCGATGACAAGTGATTCAAATATTTTCAAAAATTCGTTCTTTGTGTTACTGAAAATATATGCTGACAACAATATTTAAAACGAAAATTGATGTGATTAAGCAAAGAGTATTGTACCAGAAATAAACCTGATTTATTATTTGTTCATCTTTATTGAAATGAGACTCATCTTTTTTTATTTTAACAAACAAGATGGAAATTCATGAATACAAGTCCGGTCTACCTTAAAGGTATTCAGATCCATTAACTTGAAATTTTCATTAATAACATGTTATTATAAGGCAATAAACAATAGGTTTATTATCACATAAATAATTGAATTAATAAATGTGTATGTAAATCTCTATCTGCAGTAGCATGTAATAGTTATCTGAAGCGATTTGCAAAAAATAATGACTGACATACCAAAGCATGATACATTTTACTAATTTTACTAACTAGATCTATTATCTTTGATTAGATAGAATTTGAAAATTGTTGCAAGCTAACAATTATTCAACATATTTTGTACTTTGTAAGCGAGCATCTGACAAACATTCGAGAGTATAACGGTCATGGAAAAAAAAATGCCTTTCGGACACGGCATTAAAACAGTACGCCCCTTCCAAATACAATTCAGTTCATGTAAAATGGTACCGGATCTAAAACACAGATATAGTGCTGCGTATCGTTACAATGTGCGTTCCAATGTAAACAGGATTTTTTTAAAAATAGGTATTTCTAGAGAGGCCATCTATTTGCAATTACATACGATGGAAAGGTAGATACTGATGTACTGTCAAAATTTCGTCTGACAATATGTTTGTGTGACAGTATGTTTGTGTCATCGCTACAAAAATGAAAAACACAAACAAAAAGGACATAAACTTCCTTTATAACATTGCCGAGTAGTGTGCCGAGTAGAAGACGCCAAGCGAGCCAAAACCCAAAAAAATTCTTTTGGAGAAGTGAAAAGTGAAGACAATGTTGATTTTCTTTTCCTATTCCAATGGCATTGTCCAAAATGAGTTCGGTCCACCGGGCCAAACCGTTAATGCACAATTCTATCTTGGTGTTTTGAAGGGTTTGGTGCATCTCTTTGGCTAGCCTTGCAATTACCAGAAATATTCCTAGAATCTCGCACAGGGATACTTCACATCTGACAGTGATTTCGTAAAGAGATTCGTGGCACTTGGATCGTATTATTAGCGATTCCAAGGCTTGATTGCCCTTATAAAAAGCAATAGCGCTGCACTTCACTGGGTTCATTGAAAACCAAGTCGCTTGTCTGAATACTGTGACTTCTGCTTGAAATACACTGGAGTACCGCACCTGCACCAGACGCTGCTGTATATCCGTCCGTGTATAACTCTATCGTATACTCATCTAAAATTTCTCCCGATTCTCAAGTACTTCTGCTAGGAATTCTGGTGCTATACTTGACGTTAAAGTTCAAATAAGCAACAATATAGTCAGAATCACAAAAAAATAGTATTATGGGCGTTTGGGATACTTGTGTGGCCCCTATTTCCACGACCCAGTTGCAAAAATTCGCTAAGCCCTATTGCTGTTTTTGCCGCCATCAATTTCCCAAAGATATCAACAAGAAAAAGGTGGAGCATAGTCCGACGTCTACAATGTATATCCAGTGAACAATCAAGGCTGACGATCCCAGTGTGAGCCCAGAGCCTTCCTACATGCACAAAGGGCAATCAAGGCCTTCCTAGCGCGGTCTCGAATATTCAGTTTCCAACTGAGATTTTTATCTATAATAACCCTCAAATATTTGACGTGATCTACTGTTCAATACGCTTGACTTTTGTAAGAACTATGCATGGGAGTATCTCATTCATTACCATAGGCTACATTAGTGGTGATAATACTCCGCCGTATGGAGTACCCCTGTATCGCTATCCTACTCACCGACCTTTTAGTTAGACAGCATTTGCTCAATCCAGTAGCAAAGATTGTTGTCAACCTTTAGGTTAAGATGTGCAGCAGATATAACTTCTGTTTTGACATTGACATTGCCTTGCTCTCCTTGGGGTGCTTACAAACCGTAAGAAACAGTGAATAAATGGACAAATTTCAAGTAGAGGTAACATATTATTCGCAAAATTGTTAAAGATTACAAATTAACATTTTCCTAAATAAAAAATGTTCATCTAAAGAGAGTCAGCAAAAAAATAATGACGCTAAATAATAAATTAATTTTTGTGTAAAATATGCATCTGCATAAAATATCAACTTCTTGCCACTTGCCCAAGAGCAAGGATTTTCTGAAATATAATCGAGTACCCAAATGAGCTAAATAAATCATTATTATGGCATCCCTGATTCAGCCCCTGACGCATAAACAGGTTGTATTTGTGTAGTTGCTATTAACAAAGTCAATTGTTCACCTGTACATGCGGAAAGAATTAAATGTGTCACCAACGATTGTTTAAGAATTCAATTTACATATTTGTATGTATGAAAACACATATGCATTTGTACATATATACATGTATACCCTGCACTAAGCAGTTCCGCTTAACAGATATCAAAAGCCTACTACTCATCAAATACTATGATTCTATAGAATTAATAAAACAAAGTCATTATGTACCTACTAAAGGACGTAAGATCTTTTCAAATGCAAAGTAAATGATATGTTTTGTATTCCAACAAGCAGATAGCTAGTCTATTACTCTTCTTCTTGTCATGTTTTAAATTATCACTACGAGATTTGCAAGCTATTAAATAACGTTGTTTATACATATACACAATGAATGGTCATTAGAAACCTTGTCATGAGTCCAAAGTATATTGTAATCAAAGCAATTACATAATGGAGCTTGGAGCTACAGAAACTTATTCATTCAGGGAAAACAACTAAATAACATAATTTAACAGTATGTACGACAAGATGGTGAAGGCATTTTACTATTGGGGGGTTCCCACTGATCAAATTGTTCGTCAAATCGGTATGATGACCGAGAGATGTTTCAGTTGATAAAAAATATCTGTGAACTCCATAAAATTACGAAATCAAAACTGAAAGTTTTTAGATCTCTTTAAAAAAAAAATTAATAACAAATCTGTTTGTAGTGAAGCGATCTCAATAGGATTTAGAACAGCAGACATCATGAATTAGAAATTATTTCAAAAGTATTATAAAAATGATTGGTATGAACCTATTAAAAAAAAACTGCTTTTTGAAAATTTGTAAATTTGTCACTGAATGTTGTTTTTCTTTGTCCCTCATCCTCAGTGATTTGTTTGTTTTTTTGCTATTTCTTTCAGGATTTTTGGAAACGTATAGTTGTTCTATGTGCGTAGAGCGAGAAAAGTCCAAAAACTTAGAAGAAACAGGTCAATAAGTTACTTTATAGTAAAGAGTCCCTGATCTAATTACTTGTAAATATATGCCACAACATTCAAAATTGAAAATAAGAATCAGTCACATAATTTTTAATCAATAAATAGGTATAGTTCCAGACTACCGTTTTCCAAATACATGTGCCAGTTTTGAGAGTATATTCCTTGGTCTGAACGACGTTGCATTTTATATGTCTTTCTTTACTAAGTTATTGCTATTATTTCGCAATTGAAAATGCTGTAGTTCAATTTTTTTTTTTTGTGACGATAAGGCTCATAATTTCGCTAGCCCTAACTCCAATCAATATTTTCTTTTATCTGCAATGAATGCGGTAACTGATCCAACACTAACGAGTTCATCCAAACTCGGTGCAAGGAGTAGGCTACTGAGAATAAGATCAATGCTTTAAGAGGAGTTTAACTATTTATTTATTTTTTTATTACTCATCAATTGATCTACAATTACAAAAAGGTAGGGCAAATGACATTGTACAGCGATAAAGAACGAGTTACTGGGGTTATTTAGACATAGAAGAACATAGAAGAGATTGTTTCCATTTCTAAGATTTCTTTCCGGAACGTAAGGAGTTTCCGATAAAAATACTCAAATCAGAAACAGCTCTTATATTATTAGAAAATGATTCTTTCGACTGAAATTAAATAGTGCAAATATGTCAGTCACAATGAACGCTGACATTACAAAGACCTTGTCTCCACTCACCAGAACAGCGTGTCTAGTTTATGTTTGTCAAAAATCAACAATTCATTATGACATAATGCAGTCTTCGATGAGCTAAGTCATGAGAACATCTAATAAAACTGTTAACTTGTTTTCACATTAACTATTCCAAGCAATAAACTAAACAAGAAAATTAGATATTCTCCTCAAAAACTGGGTTCATCAAATTTGTTCGCAGATAAGTTTTACTGATTAGGTTTGCAATTTGCAGGCTTGTTGCCGCCAACAATAAAATCACATTACACTCAGTGTTGTCTCACATAGAAAGGAATTCGTAAGACAAAAGAATGTGTTGCGTGCGTTATTATCTTATCATTTGTTCTTTTGCTATTTACAATACTCTCAACAGCCATTATCTTGAACCCACTTGCATTTTCTGTTTCCCTCCTTAACATGCGTACCCCAAACAAATAGCAAAGTTATGGTAGTCTCATCAACTTTAAATATTCGTCACCAAGTGCTTTATAAATAATTACCTAATTCCACTGAAATGCAATTAAAATGCACCACGGGAATGTAAATAGCCAACCGATAAGGTAGCAGATTCGATTTAAAGTTATGAGCAAGTGTAACGTTCAAAGTAAACAATACAGTGATTAACTTTTATTTCTTTTCCACGTTGACATTTGCGTCTGTTTACGAAGTTACTCACGTAGCTAGTGGTTTTTTGTTTACGTATATGTGTATCACTGGATCGTGATTATTTTTCGTGGAACACTAGTGCTTCACTATCGAACAACAAATCACGTTTTGTCCCATAAATGTAAATATGTTTAAAAGTCAATTTATTTTGTCTCGCTTTATTAAATTTAATGAAAAATTTAAATGATATATTCTCCCCTGAGAGTATTCATTTCACTTAAGGACAAGTAGATGTTTGGTGAACGCTCTATCTCAGACCAACGACACCTCCAATTTGGCCTTGATGACCATCACCCGAACCAACTAGTTATAGAAATCCCAGACAGAATGACCGGCCTGAAAATACTCGTAGGTTCACTTTCAAGAACTCAAATACTTCGAATATATGTATTAAAAGATAATACAAGAACTCATCGAACAAGGGGCTTTGATCATACCTTTGATGAATTCCTTTCATGTAACTAGAATCAGACGTAAATAATGACCATCTGTAATGACCAGAATAGTGTAAGACTATTCGCGCGAACTATCACCTATTACGACAAACTCCTAAGATACATTTTTATATCGCTTTCTAGTCACCGGTTCACCCTGGTTAAAAATGAAGCATCCGTAGTGAACCCGTTTCCTGCTTTAATAAGGTGTTCACTTGATCATCACCTGCTAGAATCACGCTGGATCTAAGTACCGGCGTGAATTTTGACGGATAGTTGGTCAGTCATTATTTCATCTCAAATTTGATCGATAGTCATCTCCGCTGTAGTAGACAGAAACAGTACATTCTGTAGAAAACCATAAGAGAGCCCATTTACAGTGCCTGAGGACGTTGTCACCTCCAAAAAAATCCAGTGGGCAGTGCACAACTTGCTCCCATACAAATCCGCTAGTCTCGATGGTATCTGGTATCTTATAGCAATGTTTTGATACTTTAAGTCTTTGGTTCCACATTGTCTTTAGGAATTGTTTCAACTTCGACTACACCCCTAGATCTTGGAGGTCAAATTAGTACCAAAACCCGGCAAGACATCCCACGGATCACCTAAAGACTTCGATTCGATCAGCCTATACTCCTTCCTGTTCCTAGTTCTAAGGATTTTGAAACAAATTTAAACAGAAATCTCCTATCGGTATCCCAACACGCGTATCGCAAGGGCAAATCGGTAGAGACTGCCCTGTACTCATTGGCAGGAATCATTGAGTAATCTTTTCAGAACAAGATTTCACTATGGTGTCCTTCTTTGATATGGAAGGAGCTTTCAACAATGTCAAAACAGAAGCTATATCTGCTGCACCTTTTAACTTGGAGGTTGCCATTGAATCGAGCAAATGGTTAAAAGCAGGCTTATCCATACTGAGCTGGGGTGCTATCTAACCAGAAGATTGGTGTACAGGAGTATTCCCCAGGGTAGCACTACGGCCTTGCAACTAGTTCGTAGAAATATGGGCCACGCAAGCATCCTAAACGACCATAATACTATTCCTAGTAATTCGGACTACATTGTCCCCTATCTGGACTTTAAAGTCAAGTATAAAACCGGGATTCCTAGCAGAAGTGCTTGGGAATCTGGAGAAATTCGAATCTGCGACAATGATTTACACAGACGGATCCAAGATAGCGTCTGGAACAGGTACGGGATTTTACTCCAGTGCACTGGATATTTGCATCACTACTCGACTGCTGGACCTATGTAGTGCATTTCAAGCAGCAGTCACAGCAGTCCGTGAAGCAGTGACCTGGCTTTCGATTAACTCTCTAGAGTACATAGATAGTCAAGCACTGATAAAACCCTTGGAATCGCCAATAATTCCATTCAAGTTGGTAAAGCAATACCGCGGATCTCTTGACGAGATCGCAGTCAGGTACGACGTATTCCTGTGCTGGGTTCCAGGCCACAGAGATATTCTAGGCAATTGCAAAGCGGAAGATCTAGCTAAGGACGGTGCAGACCGGAACCTCCCTGATAATAAGGGGGAACCGTCGACACTTATTAAATCGATAAATGCCAATTAGATACCGCGAAATGGCAAACAGTAAGTGAAACAATATCAGCACATGTCTCTCATCTAAACAAATCTGGCCAGAGCTTGCAGGAAAACCAGATGATTTATTTCTATCAATAGGATAAATTTGAGAAAGATAGTTGGGGCACAGGACACTGTTTGGTAAGCAGACAAGCCAGAAGGCTTCGTGCTCCCTTCCACAATTTCGGTAGAAGCTGTAGAGTCGAGGAAGAAGGGAAAACCATGACATCTGGTTCTATCGAACTTGAGAAGGAAAACCCTAGGCGAGTACTTCTTTGAGGATCTTAACGATCTAGCTTGACTAGACTTAGGCAAAACAAAAAGCTTTGTCACCGGGTCAAACTGGTTTCATGTTTAAACTGCGGTTTACACCGAAACTGTCCCATTGGGTAGTCTCCATGTAGGTCTTCAGTACTGGTATACTTCATACTATATACTTTAGAGACGATGGACACTGTACCTTGTCCGTCTGTTCCCGTCAGGTGGAACCTTTCTTTATTTGTTAATGAGGTATAAGTCTCAGGGAAGTACGTCGTATCAACCAATGACGAAGCACATAGAGTAGAATACTAAACCAAGATCCCATCTTCATGTAGAACAAGGAGTAAAATATTCAATCACAAACTTTATGGACTGTACAACACCATCAACCTAGGGGGTTTTTCCAGTTGGGGGCTTAAATGATTGTCCATTTCGTTGAAGACGTATTACAACTCTAAAGGTAAGGCGTTCATTTTTATATCACGAATTTTAAATAACCCCCTCTATGGGGTTCATTCCTTAGTCACATTCTGAAAAACCAACCGTGAATATTATTCATGCTTCCTTGGTTTAGTCACCCTTACAACAGACGGTTTTTGTTTATCAAAATAAATTAAAAATGTTCTATAAAACCCATCTCAATCAGATAATGTCTAAATTCCGTTTCGCTGCAAGTATCACCCTACTTTAGTTTACGAGAATGTACCTATACCTACTAACAGTTTATACCTAGAGATGATACAAACAAGGCGGGTAGATATAGATCTCGTATAGCGTAATGACTTGCTGAAAACCTGAAATAAATAAATCAAGAAGATTTTTATATCTCCTACATGAGTAAGTGAGTGCCACTCACAGTGATCTTGAACTATGGAACCGAAACCGGCTACAATATAATTTAATAATAAATTCATTTCTTTTATACGAATAGCTTTGTACACAAAGTTCAACGAACATGTGTGCTATTGCCCTGCACCACTTAAATGGCAATTTAATAATTTTATGTTGAGTATGTTAATGGAAGTACATTATATAGTTAAAACAATTTTTTAGAATTAAGGTTTTCCTCCTTTTGAACTTGACTATTCGACCCAATGCCGATGAACACTCGTTACACTCGGTTGCTGCAAGTTAGGCGGTTTACTTCAAGTAAAAAATTTCCGTCAAGTGTTGTGCTCTATCCTCTACAACTTTTTTATTTATGTGTTTACACATCTATTATATTTGACAGTCTTTTCGCATTAAATATGTAAATTGAACTTCACCTTCCTTGGAGGAGATTTAAATACCCATTAGCTATTCTGCGATTAGCTTAATTTGATTTGCCTATGGTTGCCGTGAATGTTATCAGTCCAAAATGACGGTAGGTCATGGCACGAGTTAAATGAAGCTCAGAGCTCTGTGTCAAGAGACAGAATAATGAAAAGACTTATCGTTTTATGGGTACCTATGTATGTATCTATCTTGGTCGCTCATTAAGTGTATAGAAATATACATGTGTGTTATAGTAGAAAAACTCTAAGGTCGAGTCAAAGTCGGTAAACTGCCGCATCATTTCTGGCGGTTTTTTCCGTTGTCAACTGAAATTATTCACTAGTTTCTACTCTGAAGTGCACGAAAAGTTAGTTTCCTTGTAAATTAATAGCTTGAACTTTTTTTCGTCTTTTCTTATTATAAAATGATTTACATGTTAAGGTTAATAAATCGCATGTTCAATGTAAGAACATTGGTAAATTAAATACAAAATGGTGGCAATCATATCTTGCTTGTTTAACCTTGTTTTATTATAACCGAGTTATTGTCTTGGCGATGTAGCAAGATTGGATGATAAATCCCAGCTCTTATGTAAGGGGAAGAAAAGAAATCATTGCTTTAAGAAATATACCGACAACATGGAAATAACCGAACGTTGTATGTACATTCACATATATATTCATTAGACCGATTACATAGATAGATAGATAGATTTTTATTTCGTTATAAAATTACAAAAGCAAGCCACCACACAATTCACAGTACAGATATTTGATATACATATAAAACATGTATGTATGTACATATATCTTTCAACTGAAATTTTTTTTAATAATTTAAATACATGTATGCGGTTTAATAAATTAAAAATTATCGTAGGACAATAACGAGAAAATCCATCATTCAAAAGAAAAAAAAATTAATTATAATATTAAATTAAAATTAGTTTAAAAGTAAAAAAATAAACAAATATGTATATGAAATAACAAATAAATAAATTAATAAATATTTGTATAAACTATATAAATTAACGAATAAATAAATAAGCAGATATGGATATAAATTAACAAACAACTACATAAAAAAATATGTAAATAAATTAATAAATATGTTGTATATGTGTAAGTCGACGAAGAAATAAATAATAAACAAATATAGATATAAATTAACAAGTAAATAAATTAACAAATATATATAAATATTTGTATGACCGATTACAAATTTTAAAAATAGATGTAGATATATCTCCTTACAGAATCGCACAGAAAGGTGTCCTATATATGTACATCCTGCTATGTATCCTATAGACAAAACAACAGCAGACACCTGGAAACGGATTAAAGTGAAGTACAAAATATTTATATATGTATAAATATAAAATATACACTGAGTTACAAAAGAAGTGGCACAGTGATAATTTTTCGTACGTTGAACACGTTTGGGACCTGCTGAAAAAAAAGATTGGGATACGACCTGACCTTCCAGAGACGCTCAGTGCCCTGAGATCTGCTCTGTCGAGGAATGGGACAATTGGGACGGTACCATCGTAAAAAATTTAATCCAATGTATGCCTCGGCAAATATTTGGTTTGTTAAATGTTCGGGGAGACAATACACACTATTACAGGAACAAGGACTCGTTAAAAAAAAATAATAATGAAAATGTAAAATGTTAATTTATTAAGTTTTTGTCCATTTTCCTTAATTTGTGTTTTATTTCTAAGGTCTTCCTTTTTTAATTTTTTTTGTTTACATGAATTACTTATTTTTATATTAACAAACAAAACTATATTAAAAAAAAAACCTTTTTTTTCCAACTTAGGTACTTGAAGTAATTGCGAAATATCAAGGTGCGCCACTGTTTTTGTAACTCAGTGTATATACACATATATATATAGTGATCTTGAATGACGATCAGTCCAGTATATCCAAATTATACCTGCGATCAAAGCGCACAAGACTCAGTTCTACTACGATTGAACTTTCGACGAACAATCGTGTTCCATTCCGGATTCTCCACTGTCGATCACAAACATGAAGGGGAGGATCAAAGAGCTAAGAATCTGGCACAGGTCTCCCCGGCACTGCTATTTATTGACTTTTAGAAGAATTTCAATAACATGGGCAGGGACTTTATATAACAAGACCTGAGCAGCAGATATAACGCTGCAAAATTGATTTCTTTATTTAGGCTCCTTATTCAGAGTTTCGCGTTTTACATTATGATATCGATTTCGATGCCGATTTCGTCTAAAACTAATACTCGTCTCTATGCATTATAATAACCCAAATATGTAGGTTCTATGTGATATGTAGTAGTCTAAAGCACGATAGTGAAAAAAAATACTATTTTATTGAAGTACTTTGTGATGAATGGCAAGTTTGTAAAAAGTATAGTTTCAAGAAAATTGAATGCAGCACGTCATTTGAGTGAAGGAAGTAAAACCTCCATTCCGAGATGATTGCGCTGCTTTATACGAAAAAATGGACAATCAAGTAGTGATTGGATGCATAGAGCAGTCCAAGTGTAGACAGTCTAATATCGCAATAGGGATTTTACTACAACTACTACTACTACTACTACTTTACTGAACTTTTCATCGTCAAGAATAAGGAATGACCTACATGTTGACGAGTTTTGGTTATTGCATCCAGATAGAGATAGAATTGTGGAATAGGCTGATCGACATTGAATTTCCTGGTAGCCTTGGTGATAGTATTTCAATTACCAGATTCCGGTCCAGGGTACGACGCGTCACCAGCCTTAAGTGTTACGTATGACTCGTCCAATGCCTGGATAAAGACCTTCTAAAGGGTGGGCCATCTTTTGGTTTGGTTTTAGAAAGGCTTTTTAAAGGTTAACACTGTTCAATATTTTTCAACGATTGTTGCTTTATAGAAAAGAGTAAACATTCACGAATAGCTTGACCATTGACTTAGTCTGCAATAAATCGATTGTTGGACGGCTTGTGTGGTACGTAGCCCCATTTTGCAGCGACCATTACTCGCCCAAATCCAAATCCTTAATTTCTGGCTATAAAAAATCGCTTACCATGCCTCGGTAGCGTTCTCCATTGACTGTAACGTGTCTTCCATTGTCGCCTTGGAAGAAAAATGGGCCAATAATGCCGCCACTCCAAAAACCTGCAAAGGTCTGTAATATTCTCTGTTGAACGCACAGGACGAACACGGGAATATATTTGGTTTTCAAGTCTCACGAACTATCATCACCAACTTGCGTACACCAGCTGCAGTTGGTGCATTATTTCGACCAAAATTTCTTTCCAAAATTCGCACCGTTAATTCAGGAACACAGCATCCACTTTGGAAGTAACTTTGCAATATTTCCCAACGTTATTCAAGCGTAAAGTGATTAATTTAGTACCGCGAAATAACATAATACGGAGTTTCTGTCAAGTGTGCATAAGAGCTCCCACTGTCAAAATAACATATTATTCAAAAGGAAACCAACAGGTGGCCCACCTTCTACAATCAAGTAGAGGCCGTCTTCAACTGAACACTAAATGGCAAAATTGTCATAATTACTTACATAGAATGCCAAGGTACATCACGACAACGAGGGACATATTATCGGGAAACACCGACAAGGCAATCGCAATGACAACAAGACCTGACATGGGATCCAATGACAACAAAGCAATCTTCAATTTGCCATCACCCGCCGCTTTAGAAGTAATCTCAGTAAGGATGAGATCAATCCCGCGATCAACGCACTAAAAAGTAACAAAGCGGTAGGACTCGGCTGATCTACTGCTTCCACTTATAGAGAGAACTTGGCAGGCTTGGAAGTTTGAAGGTTGCCTGACAAGTGGAAGAAAGGAATGATCATCAAGCTTCATAAGTAAAAAATTGAATGCAGTGCGAAAATTGGACGATTATTTGCATGCTGCCTGGTTTAGTTAAGGTAGTAGTTTCAATAATTCCTGAGCGACGCCGTACAATAAGGCTTCTATTCTGTATTCTCTTGTGTCAACCAAACAAACACTGAATACAGATTGCCACTTAATAGCTATTATCAAAGTTATATACTATAGTTCCAAGGATTGTTAGGACCACTTCCTGTTTCGAAACGTATAAAGATAGCTCAAAAGCAAGCAATTCTTCGTTCGATTAAAAGGCACATGCGGCTGTTTGAAAAAGCATTTAAATGCTGCAAAAATGATGTGTAAAGTGTGTTGAAGTACGATGTTGAAAACATGTCTAGCTTCCTGCGAATCTATACATGTATGCATGTATGACATACCTGCCCTAAATTACAGTAAACGGAAATAAGACCGGATATAATGACATCGGATAGTACGATATTTCACTCTACAAAATATCATGCATAGTTGCAAATTTCACAGCGGAACTTTGTTTTAAGTGAGTCGCGCCGTCTAACGTAATCTGACCCTACAGACAATTAATCTGAGACAAAGTTCTAAAACTCTTTCAATGCGTTACAAATGTGTACAAGTGGGAATAAAAAATACCAGCTGTGAATACCAGAAGTAAGTTAAACACTAATCACCGAGTATCTTAATTACATAATGATCACCAGTACAGATTCTAATCTCTTGACGTGTGACAAAAACACCACGTACACATATGTACTGAAAAAAAATAAACAAACAAATAGTAAAAATACGTGATACGATGCTAAACGCTAAATCAATGAAACGTAACAAAATAATAATAATACCCATGTGGACTAAGTCCAGGGGCCGCAAATGAAAATCGAAACTATCCAAGCGTTGAAAGTGAAACCCAAAACAGTCGGGCCCAGTTGACGATAAATAAACAATTTAAAAGCTACGATTCGAAGTAGGTAACAAAAACAAAAATGGTCACACATCCATGTCAGCAGAATCTACACTTGACATCGTAATGCCAAATAAGGTTAATTTATTTATTAGGCTTGCGGTATAAGTATGTAACAGAACAAATTTAGTAATAGAAATCCAACCGTTGAAGTTGGAAATAAAACATGCAATACTGACCATCTAATGATGAACGCGGTAATTTTACAACGCTCTTTGCACACTCACGTACATACGGTTAGTTCAACCTTAATATGGTTAAAATTTAAGGTCCAGTAATTTCAAATTAACTCTTCAAGTTAAATGAAAGAGAAAATTACCAAGAGAAATTGATAATGCACAAATCGCCATTGAATGTGACTACATTTTGTAACTAAATATAAGCAGATTTTGTATTAGTGCGAAATACAAGATACTTTTATTCCATATGCACTGACTGATCTGACTGATGAGTCCCGCAGAAAATTGTCATTAACTTTGTTTCGTCATGTTTGTTTAGTTTTTTATTGCAAAAATACGCCTCGATCTGTGACATTGATTTAAGTGTAATAATCTTTTTATTCAAACGAAAAATGTTTTGCTGTTCGATGCTCCGGGGAGGAAACTAGTTAATAAGCGATACTTGTTTGACTGCAAGTATGACTGCATTTTTCGAAAAATAAGTAATGTCACTGCGTGGGTATCTTTATGCTTGAGGTGGTATCGAATAGTAATCATTGCCAAGAAATTAAGCGGTGTGGTTTTACACAACATTTATTTCAGCTTAAGATACAGAACTTACAACACTAAACAAGTTCTTCCAACCAGTGTGCCAGTGTAGATTGCTTCAGGTTGTTTTTTTAAACGATTTTCAAATAGGCTAACAACCTTAGTCAATGTAATTTTACAGATTTGAATGGTATGAAAGGTAGTAAGAGGAACAAAATGGTATGAAAGGTACTAAGAGGAACAAAATCCAAGTTCACAGTCGTGTATATCGAGTGTATCGTTTTTCATACGATCTAAACATATTTTCAGTTTAAAAAACTCACAAAATACAGATAATGAAGTCAATACAATTGCATTAAATATAATTAAAGTAACCCATGAGTTTTAAGATTCCCATCAAATTGATTGAGATCCCTTGGTGTTGCATCAGCCGTCATTATCACATTCCAAAACACCAACAGCAATGATATCCATTCCTTGTATACACATCTTCAAGCCATGCAGAGTTATAAACTCGATATCGCTATACAACACGTACAGGTTCTAGACCTGTAGCTCTAAATATTTGTATTTTCTTTTTTTGTGGTACAGAAGTAGGGTTTAGTTTAGATTAGATTTAGAATAGGCCCATTGTAATACCACCGAATTTAGTGTCCTCAATCTACCCGTTGAACCAACATGAGCTTTCTATAAAGCGCTGGAGGCGACTAATACTTATGTTAGCTAGTTCGCCAAGGTAGTCGAAATACTCTCCTGGATATAGTTTTCTTCGAGCTAGGCGAGTTCGTCGGCCATGCAGTTTTCTGGACCCTGCATCCTAATTTTGAATTGTTCTGCCATCTCGTTAAGAGATAAGCGGTAATTAAGGTACTTTTGAAATTGAAGGTACCCGAATCTAGCGATTTAATCGCGGCTTGACTATCGATAAAAATAGTGATATCCCTCTCAGATATTACATTGTACCATAGCAACGACAAGGCTTCCTTGATCGCCATAATTTCCGCCTAGAACATGCTACAGTAACTAGGAAGGCGAAAGAAGATCTTGGAGTTTAGATCTTGGGTGAAAACACATCCCCCCACACCTGTTTCCGTTGGATACCGTCTGTATAAAGGGAAACGGATCTACTGCGAGACCCTACATTACCCTCCCAGTCAGTCTTGGAGGGTATAAGGGTTTCGAAATTTTTGCTGAAGAAGGGGTTTATTTGGATATAGATTTTCGATTAAGGACAGAGTTACGCAAAATCTCGAAATTCACCCATGTGAATGAGAGCTTAATGATACTACGCAGCAAAGTAAATATGATGGCACAATACATGTACATATCTTCCACGATCTTTTGGACAAATTATATTGAGGAAACTATTGTTTGGAACAATTTTGATTGAATGATTGAATTCCAACACCATGCTATACCTAGGAAACTATATGTAATCTAAATTTGCAAATGAAACCGGTCCAATCAAAACTCTCTCATTACTAAAACAGACATGGTGTCTCGTATTTTTATTTTTGATTTAATGTTCTTCATCACTTAGGACTAAAGTCCTTTAAAGTTATAAACCCAGTGATGGAGTGAAAGAAAAGGGTATAGGCAAGTTAGAAGTTGGAACGAGAAGGAAGGAGAGTTAGGTAACGATGCGCGTTGACTTTAAATCTTTGTAAATCATAATTTCTTGGAAATATTAAGGAAAGTCATTCCAAATACATAGTATGTGTTGAGTGGCTAAAGAATGAGCTTCTGAATTTTACTATGGGACCAAAAATAGGTTTTAAAAGATAAGGGAAAGAATTGAAAATGTTGTTAGCCGTCGCCCAGAACAGAAGAATAGTAGAATTATGAAGAAACGAGATTATTATCATCTTATGATAACTACTGGGCAACTAGGTACTAATGGCAGGTAAATAAAATGAACTCTTAATGCACCAACAATCAAAGCATCACCTTCTATAAGGTCTGCAAATATGTAATCAGCAACTCATTGTCAGCACCGTTCGTTTAAAACCATTTATGTGCTGCGAATAATGTACTTACATTTCCGATAATTTCTAAGTATAAATTTTATATAGCTTTCAAAAATATGCTGAATACACAAGCAAGCGAGTAACAAGTAGGCAACCAACAACCTGTGAAAGGTTTAGACGTCTCCTTACCTATTTCGAATGAGGAACAGATAAAAAGATGCAAGGTTCATTTTGCTACAGTTCTATACTAAGTTTTTCAAAATGTCCGATATGTCCAGCAAACGCCGGCATTAAATCAGACGATCTACATAGGTAATTGATTAGGTTCACAATAGCTTTACGAAATGTCTCCGCCAAACTTTTCAACACTTTTGAAGGGAATTTTCACAATTTCCTTGCGTTGCTCATACGTTTTATTTTCTGTCGAAGAATGAATGATAAATTAAACAAAAATACATAAATTTAACAGAACAGGATTGGTCATAAGCCCACTTTCGGGAGTATTGACACAAAAGTGACAAAAATAAACACAAAACATACTTATGGACCTTATGAATGTGAATGAGAATTTTTTTTTTTGCGTGACCTTTGATTCTATCTGCATTGACAATAATTGACAATATAAACAAACAATTCGAACTTACCTCCTTTTGAGGTGAATTTTCTCTACTTAACTTCCACTTCATACTAGCACCTCATTCGTAGGACATGCAAACGTATTGAATCATTGGAACTGAAAGCAAAAAGAAATATTATTAGTAACTCCGATGGTAATTGAAAGACTAGTTTTAAATTCTATAAGCAGCAATAATTTCTAAAACACTCACTACTTTGATTTACACAAATATGCACCAATTGGCTCTAATTTGTATATTGTTTCTCAATGAAACTTATAACATAGTGGTGTTTTCTAAAAAGCCAGAGTAGGGGAATTTACGTATATATATGTATGTATTTTACTAAACATAATCATCTAAGTACACCTTTCATCCGAACAAACAATAAAGTAAACAATGTGGGCTTTATAATAGTTATTGAAACCGATTTTATCCGAGATCCTTAGTAAATCAAACGAGTTGTGAAGGTAAGTGTGTTCCAATATGTCAAATCATTAAAAAAACAAAACGGTGTTTCGTATAATATGTCTGCTTCGATAGTGTAAGATTATAGAACTACAATGCATTTAAAATAGCAGTCAGTGGGCGATAAGCGGAGTAAAATTTCTCATCAAATCTGCTTGACGAGCCGCTTGACAAACTATCCTACACAAGTAAATTTGGATTCACACTCACCAAATCTAAGGTTTAAGGTTTGAATCCAATTACATAAAACAAAACGTTAATGTTTGTCTGATCGGTCTCTATCTCAGTATGTTGCTTTATTAATTGAAACAACTGAATGGTTCCCTATAACATACTTAATCTGTTATGTAAGTAAAGCCTTCCCGGCCGTAAGATAGTACAGTATTTATCCTAAACTAAATTTCGCCCATAAAAATACTAACCGAAATTATGACGTAAAAAAAATGTTTTCTGCCGATATTATTGAAGTTAACGGCGCATAACTGTCCAAAACAAGTTAAACATAAAACCAAGCACTATAAGTAACCAAGCGAAAAACAAAATAAACAATTTATTTCAAACAGGTTAATATTAAGTACTACTAAATATAATAAGTCTTTCTTTTATATTCCACTTAAATCAGACTAGCGTGAAAGTTTATCTACCCTACATAGTTCGTATAGAAACAGCAACCAGTATTCCCAAAGCATATTCATAAAAACCAAGTGAAATATAATTGAAAAGTTCTAGAATAACAAACGGAAAGTATGTAGGTAGAAAGACGATAAAACAACAAAAAAAAAATACGAAAATAATATGCAGGTGGATTATTACATGGCGCATTAAAATAAAATATGCAAATTTACATAAAAAAGAATTAAAGACGGTAGCACAACTATCCAAGTTGAATTCTTTTATTTTCATTTAATTTCATTGCAATTTTAATAGCCATCACATTTTAATTACAAAACAGGAAAAATTATGATATGATACCGTGCTTTCATCTTTTAATCAAAATCCTACAAATTTTCAAGAGGGCTTGACCCAGAACACAATTTTTAAATTTGAGTCATCATGTATAAATGAAACCGAATATGATACGAAATTTTTGGGTACATAACTATAATGTATGCAAGTATGGAAACGCTGAAAATACCTTACGAATCATACCAATGAATGCCCTTTTTTGTAAAGAAATATCGTGCGATATACGTTTTTTTACCAAACGCCTCACGGGTCTTTCACATGTTTACACAATATATTTGCGTTTTTACAGAACTCATTGCGCCCATAATAATTTTGTCAATGTGCGCAGAAAAATGTACTCATTTTCTGGTTAAAACCAATATCATAACGCACATTCATGTACAAATACAAATACAAATTTTTGGCGCAACAGGTCCATGGGACCCAGGGCCTAGCTTCTCACAACCATTCGTGTTGTGCGTGTTATATTCTTCACATGAATGGAAGGGGCCTACTGTTTAATGCCGGATCCGAACGGCAATTTTGAGAAGCTTTTTCATGACAGTTTTACTCTCGGATGTTTGTCAGACGCTCGCGAGAGGTGGGGCCGTGAAAGAAATTTTAGGTGTTGTCTGGGGATTGAACCTGGAACCCCTTGCTCCGTAGTCCAACGCACTAACCACTTGAGCCACGGCGGCCACATTCATGTGCGTCTTATAAATATACGCTTCGGTATTATGGTAGAATAATAATATACAGGGTGGGCCATTTGTTGGTTGGCCTTTTAAAAAGGCTATAAAAAAACACTGTTCAATTTTTTTCAACGATTGTTGCTTTTTTGAAGATTAATTATGCAATATTATTTCATTCAAATGACTGCCTTGGCAGTAAGCCACCCTATCAACCCGATTTTTCAATACAGTTTCGTAGGTTTCGGCCGCAATTTCACGAATAACTTGACCAATATTGTTCTTGAGTGCCTGAATCGTGTCTGAATGGCACCTCAAAAAAAAAAGTCCAACGGCATCAATTCCCAGCTCCATGCCGACCAAGCAACATCACCAAAACGACACGATTATTGAACTTAGTGTGCAATAAATCGATTTTTGGACTGCTTGTGTGGTACGTAAACCATCTTGCTGGAACCATAGCTCGCCCAAATCCAAATCCTCAATTTCTGGTCATAAAAAATCGGTTACCATGCCTTGGTAGAGCTCTTCATTGACTGTAACGTTTTTTCCATTATCGTCTTGGAATAAAAATGAGACAATATTGCCGCCACTCGGTTTAGGCACACACTTTCGGCAAGAGCTGCAATATTCTCCATTGAGCGCGCAGGACGAACACGGGAATATATTCGGTTATCAATCTGCAAACCGAAACCAAAAAAAGAAAAAAACAAATACGAAAGCTACAATCCGTCTGGAACGGTCAAGTAACGAGGCGAGGTGCCATCTGCGCAGCAGTTTAGAATAGAGGAGTGTCCAGTATTTAGACTAGACCACAAAGATATAGCGTTTAAACTAGTAAGTGCCTGCATTGGTATCTTACGCCTTGTCTACTATTGACATCTAAAAGTGGCAATTGGAACAAAATATACAGAGCCCCTGTTGGGTGGTTCTTAATGCTCCAGTGATGCAAAGGCAAGCAGATCTTTGTACCTGGCTAAGATAAGGTATTTGACAGGATTTCTCCAAAGCCTTCCACCAGACGATCACGCCATACGTTGGTATAGGTCTGACGACATATACATAGGGCCAATATGTAATTCGTGGTTGTAGTCCCCATTTATTTCCTTTTGCTTTCTTACAACAGTACAGACCTGTAATCGCTTTCTTTATACGCTCTAGGATATTAGGTTTCTAGGTAAGTTTCTTATTGAGTATGAAAGTCAAATACTTTGCTTTATCAGCAAGTGTCAAGCTAATGCCACATAATTTTGAAGGGTCGAAGTACGACACTTTGTATTTCCTAGTGAAGAGCGTCTGCTCTGGTAGGGGCAACACAACGAAGAAAGACAGGGTAGGGCTCGATCCGTTACAAATGAATTGTAGGTTTTTCATACGTTTTTCATAAGTATGTACGAGTATGTATATTATATAATCCGTTCAAAATGGATTTTTTTTTATTCAGGGGTTTATTATTTCCTATTGATTAATTTGTTTTGTGTTTGAATTTTAATTGTTTTGCAATTAAAAACGATTTTTCCAACCTCAAAGTAAGATCATCGTATAAACTGTAATGTCGTTTTAATTATTCATAGTGCAATAGATCCGCCTTTAAAAAGGCAGTAAAATTTATACAATTACAATAAATCCCAATATAAATACACATACATATACTATGTACCTACATATGTATACCTAGTCAATC
Source organism: Xylota sylvarum (assembly GCA_905220385.1). Taxonomy (NCBI): domain Eukaryota; kingdom Metazoa; phylum Arthropoda; class Insecta; order Diptera; family Syrphidae; genus Xylota; species Xylota sylvarum. The sequence continues at coordinate 44,002,843 of LR999959.1, forward strand.
CAAACGATAAATTGAGCCTTTTCCCTACAAGGAAATCGTTAACTTAAACAAGGAATGAATCAAAAAGCTAGTGAGCCTGAGATACCACCTTGACAAATTCAATTTGTTCTCAAAGACAAAATCTCGGTTCTGTTTGAAGGAGGATGAGTAATTTCGAATATATTCACATATTCTCTGTGAATGCCCGGCACTGCATTGGTTAAAGCGACATGTCTTCCACAAAGACCCACGCCGCAAATGTAAGATTTTTTATTTTGCTTAAGTCAAGTCTTAAGATGTTTGAAGAAGTACTCGCCTAGGATTTTGCTTCTCAAGACCGATAGAGCAGGACAGGTACACAGAAGATTTGTCATGGTTTTCGCCTCTTTCTCTTCTCTACAGCTTCTACGTCGAAGAGAGCACCAAGACTCCTGGCATGTCTTCCTACAACAGTGCGCCTACTATCTTTCTCAGATTTGTCCTATTGACGAAAATAAGTCTAATGGTTTTACTAAAATCCCGCTCTGGCCAGATTTGTTTAGAAGAGAGACATGTGCTGATATTGTTCCACGTAATGGCTATTCCAATCAAACAGTATCTAATTGGAATTTTATCGATTTAATAAACTATGGAGCGAGGGGTTCCAGGTTCAATCCCCAGACAACACCTACAAATTTTTCTTATGGCCCTACCGCTTGAGGGCGTCTGACAAACATCCGAGAGTAAAACTGCCATGAATAAGCTTCTCAAAACAAAAATTACCATTCGGATACAGCATTAAACAGTAGGCTCCTTCCATTCGTGTAAAAAAGAATATAACAGGCACAAGACGATAGAATGTGAAAAGCTAGGCCCTGGATCCCATGGAACTGTCGCGCCAAAATTTCGTTTTTTTTTTTTATGGTTTCCCCTATTGTCAGGGAGATTCCTGTCTGCATCCTCCTTAGCTAGATCGTCGGCTTTGCAATTGCATGGAATATCCCTGTAGCCTGGAACCCAACACAAGGATGCGGAAGGTCGCACTTGACAGCGATCTTGTTAAGAGATCCGTGGCATTGCTTTACCAACGTGGATCAAATTATTACTTACCTATGTAAAAAACCATAGCGCTCCATAGAGTTAGTCGAAACCCAGGTCGAGGCTTCTGGGACTGTTGTGACTTCTGCTTGAAATACATTACAATGGTTCGGCAGTCGTGTGGTAATTCAAATATCCAGTGCACTGAAATAAACTCCCGCACCTGTTCCAAACGTTATCTTGGATCTGTCGCAGATTCGTTCAAAATTTCTCCCAATTCCCAAGAACTTCTGCTCGAAATCCTGGTTTTATACATGACGTTAAAGTCCAGATAGGGGACGATGTTGTCCAAATTACTAGGAATAGTGTTATGGCCGTTTAGGATGCTTGCGTGGCCTATATTTCCACGAGCCAGCTGGGAGGATTCCCCATCTATTGCCGGCATATTATTATATCCTCGACTTCTTTCACTCATTTCGTCATGTTTCGCTATCTCTGAACGAAGCAGTTCTCTTAACTGTGAAAACACTTTTTTTTATATTAGATATTCGGTCTATCTCGACAGTAATTTATAAGAACTGTTCAGCAAAATCAACGTAGTCAAAAATAAACTGTGTGACAGTTGCTCGAGTTTGGTAGGACATGTAGGAGGTAGAACGGAGTAGAGAGAGACCTCGGCTGTGATTGCATTCATAAGTAGAAGGAAACCTTAACTGACTTGGAGTTCGCAATCTTTTAGTCAAAAATGATTCAATTGAACCAAATGAACCTTTACAAAAGTGAATTTTTGATTTTTCATCTTCCCAGCTGAAAAATGTAGGCTCGATGAAAAGACGGATTAAGTATAGTATGTATACCTACTCGCACGAAACAGAAAACAGGAAAGAAAGAAATTTCTCAGTCTCCCGCATTTCAATAACGATAATAATTTCACCTGTATGCTATACCAATTTGCATTGTATCTATGCACGTAGGTACATACATACTATGCTACACTGTTGCAAAAAAAAAGTTCAGCATGCAATGCAATACGACTGTCGCGACATCACTGCCAATAAGTAGGTAGTTTCTTAAAATATTACTTTTTTAGGAAATGCAGTTTGTGTACATACTTTTAACTTCTGTGCATCCCCACTGCACATGTTGTGAATCCAACACAAACATATAAATTTTATTCCATCCTCATGAAACGTATGGCTTCTCTCTATTTACATACAAACGGCTCGCCAAAACAAAGGAGTCGTTTGTTTAACACCGTATACGTGGATTCATCACTTTAAACAGGTTTTTACTTGTTTTTCTGGGATTATTTTCACCGCGTCTTCCTTCGAAGTTGGAAAACCAAACGAAACGAAGAAGTCATAGAGTCGGACAATGGAAAGGAGGCAAACACATGTATGGATTACCTGTAAAGATAAATCATTCAAGACCATCGAGGTGCCGCACACCGGTTAGTGTGGGAAAACCCATATCTCTTATTAATGGATACGTTGTTCACCCAAAGAATAGGATTCCGAAGGATTTTTTGGATGCTCAGTTAAATGGTTACAAATTATGTACTCGTACATCGTGTTGAGAAATTTACTTTGTTTAAAGATTACTTGTGGAGTAGATGTGACTCTAGACGCAAAAAAAAATCCATAAAAACCAAATTCCAATCACAAAATAATTGCTGATTGTTTTGGAAATAATAAATGAATTTAATTCTTGATGCTGGCACACAAATATAATTGCCAATAAAACTGAAGAAGGAAACTAGGTAAATAATCAATTATTCTTTGGCATGATGTAGTAGTTAAGCTTTAGCTAGTAACTTAACTCAGTTATCAGACGGGGATGATGCTGCTGTGAATAACAAGTTTATTTTTAGACAAATCGTGACTAGATAAACATTAATTGTCTGATATTACGTATCTTTTCATTCGAAACTACATAGAAACATTTCCTGCTGTATCGTACAAAGAAATGCACATTTGTATCTGTGTGATTAAACGATTATGAATTTCATTATTTGAAACTTATGCAAAGTTGTCTCGTCACGTGGTTTTCGTTTGACTAACCTTGAAGCGTCAATGGAGTGGTCATCACTTTCAGCGGTCAATTACAAACTTATGCGAGTACACAAATGAAATCATTGTTTACGTCAACTATTGTTATTCGGTGTTGGGAAGATTTTTCGTATAAATTAATAAAACCTATTCTTCTTACACGCTTGATGTTTCTGGAAATAACTATTTTCTTTGCATATGATTTCATGAAGTTTTGCAGGTTTCGGCTAAAACTTGTTTTTGTTTATCGCAACATACCTACATATAATTGTTTTGTTTTAACAAAGCAACAGTTCTCTGGGAATTCACAATTTATTATTGGGAAGGGAGACTTAGCAAATTAATAGGTTCTGTCAGGGTCGCTACGACACATGTGAATCAGTTCAACTCAATCATTATACTGCCTGGTATGAACACGGTCAAGGGATAAAAAAAAGGTAACAGAGTGAATTGGGGATATATAGAGTGGAACATCGATTATTGCTTTATTGAAAAAAGTAAACGTTCTGATCCCATTAATTATGGAATATTATTTCATTCAACGTGACTGCCAACCCAATTTTTCAATGCATTTTTGATAGTTTCGGCCCCTATTTCGCGAATAGCTTGACCAATATTGTTCTTGAGTGCCTGAAACGTCTTTGGATTGTTCGCATAGCATCGATCTTTAATGCCACCTCACAAAAAATAGTCCAAGCGACATTACACGATTACGACTGATTACACGATTATTGAACTTAGTGTGCAATAAATCGATTGTTGAACGGTTTATGGGGCACGTAGCCCCATCTTACTGGAACCATAGCTCGCCTAAGTCCAAATATTCAATTTCTGGGCATAAAAAAAAATCGGTTGTCATGCCTCGGTAACGCTCTCCATTGACTATAGAAAAAAAATGGGCCAATTATGCCACCACTCCAAAAACCTGCAAAAAGCTGCAATATTCTCCGTTAAGCGCTGGAATATGTTCGAATATTAATCAGCAAACCAGTCTCACGAACTTTCATCACAAACTTGCAGACACCAGTTGCAGTTGGTGCATACATATGTAGATATATCGTTTGAAAATACGCACTATTTCTGCAACACAGCATCCACTTTGGAAGCAAATTTGAAATATTTTCCAACGTTTTTCAAGCGTAAATCGATCCATTTCGTGTCTCGAAAATATAATACAGATCTTTTGTAAATTTATTGAGTGCATGAGAGCTGTCAGTGTCAAAATAATATATGATTCAAAAAGCACCCAACAGATGGCCCACCCTTTACATATTTACATAATATTGAAAAACGAAACGCCTTGAAGAATGACAATCGGCTTTTTAGTAAAACGCCACGCGGAATAAGGCTGATTACATACATATACCGGACGCATCCTACCTCATTTATCTACATAACTTCTCCACTGGCCCTTTTCTCTCCCACACTTTCAACCCATCTCTAATTGATAACAAGTAAAATATGCACGACTGGGTCGTACTTACTTGCACCTTAATGCTACAAGTTTACAATCTTATAGACAATGAAATTCAAGTTTTTTTCTTCTTACACATGAGGCTTAATAACGTGGGCGTGGCATTCTGCATTTTTGATGGAATTGATAACATTGAACTGATTCTATTTCTGATGATGATGATGATTTCTGGGAGATTTCGCAAATTCGTTTTTTTTGCAAAAATGCCCTCAAAAAGTAGGTATGGCCATATATGATGTTCAAGTCAATTATAGAGAACTTCAAGGCCTATTAATTTCGTTTTAACAAATTTTTCGATGTCTAGTAAAAGCTTTGAAAAAATGTAAATTTTTGAAATTTATTATACTCACCTCAGATATTAATTTTAAGCTCAATCGCTGAAGAAATAGCCGAGAAACAGCCAATTTCTAAAATAACCGTTATACACATTTTTCGCACAAAACGTGGTATGCCACCTAATAGCATATACCCAAACTAACTCACATATAAAATTTTATCAAAATCGTTAGAGCCGTTTTCGAGAAAATCCATTTTTAGTGAAATCGGCCTTAAGTAAAGTACCCTTAATTTTGAAGTTAGAATGAAAATTCCAATTTCGCCTCTAGGGATTATCCCACAGACCGTTTGAAGCAAATCCGTCCACCCGTTTAGGCTGCAGTCGAATAGACAGACAGACCGACAGACAGACAGACAGACAGACGGAATTGGCGGACTCACTTTTTTGGATTTCTCCATCATAGTAATGTCAAGTTTGATTAAAATCTCGAGTTCGAAATTTTTCAAACCAATACTTGCCCTATAGGTATAGGTGCAAGTAAAAAGGTAAAATTTGCATATGTACATTGTGTCGATTCACCTATCCGCCCGTTTGTTTCACATTATGTATTAAGATTCTAGAAAGTTTAAACGTCTAACAACTAACTAAGTATGTACTTGTGGCCAAGAGAAAGGAATGTTTGTGCTACAGAATCGCTTTATAGACGTACAATGGCTTAAAAGAACAAATTTTGCATAAGAAACGGAGAATGTAGCCTCACATTAGATTAACTTAGCTTGAATGCAGGCAGAGGAGATTCCGCATACACAGTCAGCCGCTTAAGTATCTAATTAAATGTAGCTAGTCAAAAGAAGTCTGGCGAGAGTTGGGCTATTACCGAAATTGCCGTAGGTTATGCCAAGTGAATTTTTATGACGGACAAGCAACGCGAGCAATGGTACCTAGATTGCTAGTGTCTCTGCCAAGAGACTTAACTTTTGGAAACCAAATTAGAGAAATGCAACGATCTGCAGATGGAATTAGGTCTCATTAGGCACGAACTTTAGGCAAAAATGTGTTGTGCATTTGCGTGAAATAGAATAATATCATTAGCTTGGATTTTAAGGGAATTTAGGGGACTATTGAGGAATGAAAGGAATGTATTTTATCTAGTACTTATGTACTTATCATAACCACAGAGTCAACACTTCATTTGAGTTTGTATTCTACATAAGATGATTGCCTTTTTCAAAGTTTTTAATTGATAGCAAAGTTCTTATGAGTTTGTGAGTGTTCACACAAATTTCACAAAACACTCTTTTCAAATTGTTGTGAAAAGAATGTGTTGTGGGAAAATAAACGAATTTCATTGACACTGACAAATAATATGTATGTATGCCCAAAAGAGTCTGCGGAAGTGTTTAGACAAGGCTATTAATCTAAACACCAAAACATAAAAAAAATCCAGTCCGTCAGTGCTATGTGAACACCCACTTGAATATATTTTATTGGAAATTTTTGTCACATTCAGAGACGACAAGCGTTGCATTTTTCCATCATTTTTTTACGCACACTAGTGGCATAAAATAAATCCAGAGAAACAATGTTAAAACGGTAAATTCGCGCAATGTTACTAGCCTCGATCAATATTAGAGTTGAGAGCTGGGACATAAGAATGTATCCCACCCAGTTGAACTAAATGTCTAAACTAAAGTCTGTCCCAGTGCTACCTGCCGAGAGACTTGCATTGAAAGAGTTTGGAAAAGGTTGGCGGAGCAGGTTTTAAAAAGTATGGCGGGGATATCAAAACTGGGAAGAATTCATAACTAAGATTTTTACTTGCACCTATACCTATAGGGCAAGTATTGGTTTCGTGAAAAATTTCGAACTCGAGATTTTAATCAAACTTGACATTACGACAAACTTGACATGAAGTCACAGTAAACGGGTGGACGGATTTGCTTCAAACTTCATATCTGGGGTCTGTGGGATAATCCCTAGAGGCGAAATTGGAATTTTCATTCTAACTTCAAAATTAAGGGTACTTTACTTAAGGCCGATTTCACTAAAAATGGATTTTCTCGAAAACGGCTCTAACGATTTTGATAAGATTTTATATGTGAGTTAGTTTGGGTATATGCTATTAGGTGGCATACCACGTTTTGTGCGAAAAATGCGTATAACGGTAATTTTAGAAATTGGCTGTTTCTCGGCTATTTCTTCAGCGATTGAGCTTAAAATTAATATCTGAGGTGAGTATAATAAATTTCAAAAATTTACATTTTTTCAAAACTTTTACTAGACATCGAAAAATTTGTTAAAACGAAATTAATAGGCCTTGAAGTTCTCTATAATTGACTTGAACATCATATATGGCCATACCTACTTTTTGAGGTCATTTTTGCAAAAAAAATCGAATTTGCGAAATCTCCCAGAAATCATCATCATCATCAGAAATAGAATCAGTTCAATGTTATCAATTCCATCAAAAATGCAGAATGCCACGCCCACGTTATTAAGCCTCATGTGTAAGAAGAAAAAAACTTGAATTTCAGTGCCTATAAGATTGTAAACTTATAGCATTAAGGTGCAAGTAAGTACGACCCAGTCGTGCACTTTATTTTTTTTGTCAACATGCATTTGTTATTTCAAGCTAATTTTATATGTTTGTATGCGGCCTCGATAAATGCGTTGAAAACGCACAATTTTTGTGGGTTGGCTGTGCGTTTCGCACAATTCTTTCAAGTACGATTTAAACATGACAACGTTTCATTTCGTGTTTAGATCAAAGGTCATAACTGACCTCGATGAAGTAATGAACGGGAAGCATCTAGTTTGACAATGATGTTATAGCGAACTATAAATGGTACTAAGGCTTAATAAATTACTTTTCAGATGTACTACTGAGGTACTACTGCCTTCGCTTACTCATTCGCACGCCTGTCTAAATAATGTATGAAAGGTATTTACATAGATTATGCTGACTATTGAACTTCAAACTTCTCGTCTGACTTTTTGTTAAAACATACAGAAAAGCTACAATCCGTTTAGAACGGATCGTTTGTTACCATATCTTCCTTGCTATGCAGTCCTAATAAAGTGGGGCCCAAACGCCCATCGAACCATCCGTAGTCAGAGGACTACCAGTGAGACGTCAATAAGAACCAAACAGTTGGTCTAAGACCTCCATTTCCGATTAGAATATTTTAAAAGCATTTTTAACTTCTGATTTTTATCAAAATTGATAATTAGTGCCAAGGCCCATTACCACTTGTCTGCCCATTACCACTTGTCTGCCCATATCTACTAACGATAAGCCCCTATCAGACATCTTAACACCCTCAGAAAATAACCGTTTCCTGCAATATAGCATCGGGATACGTACTGGATCCTAGCCTAGCCATAGAGAAATAATCGAGATAGACCCTATAAAGTAGATATATGTATATGTGTGTATATTCGTGATCAGTATCAATAGCGAAATCGATTGAGCCGTGTCTGTCCATCCGTCCGTCCGCATGTCACCACTTTTTGGGCCTTACATTTTGAGCCGGGAGTATCACATTGTATATCTTTTAGCTTTGAGCAAGAGAAGCAGTACAACTGTAAATATCAAATCCGCCCACTGCCACACCCACTTTTTCATAACTTCACTAAATTACATGAAATCGAATTTTTATTAGGACCAAACATTTAGACATTCAGATTGTCTACAATTACACATTACATTGCTTTTAGCCACACTTTTTGGGGGCGTTTTCATCCAAAAACCGATTTTGATGAAATTTTTCATGTAACACCCTCAGACGTTCGAAGTTATCATTGTAATTCGAGAAAAAATGCAGTATACCACGCCTACTTTGTTGGGGCTGCTTAGATAGGAGGATAGGTTATCGAACGATCCATTCTAAATGGATTGTAGCTCTTTTGTATGTTTTTTTTTTTTTTAAACAACTGTACCACGGTCAATGACTGAGATTTTTTGATACGCAAACGGGATGAAATGGGACCAGTAAACATATAATTATAAATTATAAATTATATTAAGGCACTAAGTTCTTAAGTAATCAGATTCAGTCTTGTTAAAATCAACAAACTGCACCAGACTGATAAAATCACTTTATAATGGGTACGAGGACATACATATGTACATGCATACGTGTGAAAGGAATCAAATAAACTGCCAAACTCACAAGTAACGGCAATCACATTCTTGCGGGTTAGACTTCGAAGCACCCGTTTTAATGTTAAGGACTAATTAAAACCAATACATTTCGTCACTACTGTCGAAATTGGAACGATATTGGCACGATTTATGGAAGGATATGAGATTTTTTTCGAAGAGGAACTTCGGCGGTGGAAGTTGTATAGTAGTGGGGGCTTTCTGCGCTCGGGGTAAGGTTCCAGTAGCCTTTACATACCTCCAAAAAATGGATAGTGCGGCCTACACCCTTCCACTCGAAGACAACTTGGTACCATATTTAAGGCGATATCGACGATTTCCTTATGTCTTTCAACAAGATAACGCAGCGATTCACGTCAATCGTGAAAGGTTGCAATGGTTTGAAGTCCAAACATTAGATTGATGGAGTGCTGATCATTGGGGAATCATTACACACCGAGTTTATACCCAAAATTGGTAATTCCCGAACTTTCCCGAGCTCCAAGAATCAATTATGGGTGCGAAAATTGTAGTGCGGATATACTTTTGCAAGCTAGCCAAAACAGTTTTTTATTGCTAAAAATCCTAAAAGCAAATATCGGGGATTTTTTTGCTTTACTTACATGTTTTTTGATGCCATAAAATAAAAAAATAATAAGGGTCCTGTATCTGTTAAGAGTTTCCTGAAAAACGCCTTTTTCAGGTGCAGTTAAACTTTTCCAAGGCATTGAATATGTATGTAGGGGTCGCAAACACAATAGTTTACGAAATATAGGCTAAAAGGGGTAAAAAACATACAGAAAAGCTACAATCCGTCTGGAACGGATCGTCTGATACCCTATCCTCCTCTCTATAAAGTGGGCGTGGCCAAATTGCATTTTGTACTCAAATATAGCTATAATGTCGAACGTTTGAGGATGTTATATGTAAAATTTCATAAAAATCGGTTTTTTGATGAAAACGCCCCCAAAAAGTGGGCGTAACCAAAACTGTTCTTTGGGTGAATTGTAGGGAATCTGTATACCTAAATATTTGGTCTTAACAAAATTTTTCGGTTTCATATAATTTAGTGAAGTTATAAAAAAGTAGGCGTGGCAGTGGGCGGATGTAAAAAACATTGACACTTCTACTGTATCTTTTCGTCATAAGCCCAGATATGAAATTTCAGCGTCCTAGTTAATAATTTAAGGCCCAAAACTCGGTTTTGTGATGAAAACGCCCCCAAAAAGTGGGCGTGGCCAAAACTTTTGCATGGGTGGATTGTAGGGAATCTGAATGCCTAAATATTTGGTCTTAACAAAATTTTTCGGTTTCATATAATTTAGTGAAGTTATGAAAAAGTGGGCGTGGCAGTGGGCGGATTTCAAAAATTTTTACACTTGTACTGTATCTTTTTCTCAGAAGCCCAGATATGAAATTTCATCGTCCTAGATCAAAATTTAAGGCCCAAAAAGCGGTGACATACGGACGGACGGACGGACGGACGGACGGACGGACGGTCATCGCTCAATCGATTTCGCTATTGATGCTGATCACGAATATATATACTTTATAGGGTCTATCTCGATTATTTCTCTATGTTACAAACTATGTGTCAAACTTAATATACCCTTAGGATAGGGTATAAAAAGCGCTTACCCCCACCTTATTTGACATTCCATTCACAGCAACTATTTTTCTGTCAGCGTCAATCTGCGAATTTTAGTTGTCATTTACGAGCTCTGAACAAAACAAAAGAATTTTAGAATTTTCAGATTAAACTCTCGCGAATGATTTGGTCGCGCGAATGTGGATTGCGTCCTACATGTATGGAATGTAAATAAAATTTAACAGTTTGCGAAAACCATTAGCCTATTCACGGAAAAATCAGCGAATTGTTAATTTCTTCAAAAAAACTAATTGAAATTCAACTTTTTTATATCAATCGATAGATAAATTAGGCCTTTCTTTTGGAATAGTAAAAATAGTAAAATTGCCTATGGCATGCTTATAAATGTGCTAAAAATGGATAGTTCGCAGTTCGGGCATTCACAGGTCGCTGAACTGTGAATGGATCGTAAGTGTGTGTGCACACTTGTGCAGACAGCAACTCTAACCTAAAACCTAAGCACTAATTAACAAAAGAAGAACCCATTGAAAAGAGATTGATATGTTTTGACTAGATCCATTTCAGATAGTCCGATTCATTAAATCTGTTGCAGGTGCTGTAACTTGATTATCTCATAGGTTAGAGCAATACTGGACAAACTGGTTTAATGACTAAACAACGAACCACACATCTTCGCCCTGGGTCTACACCGAAAATGGTTGCCCTGCCTTCTGTCCCATCAGGGAAGTTTCAAAGTAGGTCTCCGGTGCTGGTAATACGGTTTTCCATAGTGGTATCCCAATGGAACTCCCTTTTTAATGTAAGTGCGTCCCTATAGATCTACATACATATGTACATATGTATTATATGTCAATACTCTTGCATCATCCACATCTAACCAGAAGATCATTATGTTGATCCTTCAGCACGAATTTCCAAAATCACATTCAAAACTAATTTTCATTGAGATCTTAAAACTTCCCTGCGTTTGAGAAAAACAAAATAAACTTAAACCAAAAATTAGAGAACTCAGCGAGAAATGGGACATCATACGAGTACAATGTGTTCCAGACAGATGTTTGTTACAGACGTTACTGGGGATTTGAACCGAGCACCTCTAGCTCTCTAGTCAACGAGTCAAATTGTAAGATAGTTGTTGGATGAGAACTAAAACAATCGTAAAGTATCTTTAGATTTGCTGACGAAAAATGGCATCTCATGAAATGCACACAATAAACTGCTAGTTTTACACAATAACCACAGGTTTTATTTTATATTTAAGCATAACCAGTAGCATGCAAACTAAACATGTTGGTAGGTAAACATAACAAGTTGAACTAGTTACCGGCTAACATTGTTCTGTCGGTACAGTTTTGATAGCATACCAAATATGTATACATATGTACATATATATGTACATATGTCGGTACATACCTTATAAATATTCTATATGTATATCAGTACATATTCCAGGTGCTAATAAATACGTGCTCCAAAATCCAATAAGTTCAATTAATATCTCCTTCTAGGTTTTTCAATCACACGAATTATATAAGCCTAGATAGACCTACAACAACAACTCGGCTTAATAAATTTGTATTATGCACTGCACAATGTGTACTTTGTTTTTTAGCTAGCGTATTGTTGAATTGTCGGAAATTATGCGCGAATCACAACCACCTACCACAAATGAGCGTGTGACACGGTGACGTTTTCTCACATTAATTAGACAGTCATCACAATAGACACATCATATCGTTACACCAACAAATAAATCACACTACATTACCGCATTTCGCAACTTCGACACAAAAATTTCAATGATTCCTTGAAACGAGTTATAAGCTTCTCCCTTTGAGAGGAAAATATGAAAGTAGGACGAAGCCGAACCGATTTATTCAACTCAACCAAGTTCAAGATCTACAGATGCAGAACCGTTTGAACCTTCGCAACACAAATGCTTATCGGAACACGAACACTTAATGCAGTCTTGCACTGAGTCACGAAACACTATACAAACCACAAGCAGGATTTAGGAACTAAACATAAACCAGGCACTACATTCCCTGCGGATGGAAAAGAATCTGCGCGGGTGGAAAGGTAACGGCAAAAACTGGTCACCGACAGTACATACATACATATGACTATATGGGTTGTACTTGGGTTACAACCGTTCTTCCTCTTCCCGAGAAAAAAAAAAACAAAAAACAATGCCGACGAAGGTACTCTCACCCCTTTACTGTTTTACTAAATTGCACTTGAATTTGTTGTACTCACTGCTTCACGACGAGGCCGCGAACGATCACTTTTATTCACGAAGGTAGACCGAGACAACCCTAGCAGCTGAACGAGCAGAATTGCACTGAACCAGAACCGGTAGACGACAAACGCTACAACGACAATCGCAAAACTGGTTGCATGGAACGGAGCGCTTAATAAAAACAAGTGGTTATTATGCACACAGGCTCTAGTTACTCTGGTAGCAGTCTAGTCTATTCTGCTGTCTGCTACAAACAGATAAAACGAGGGTGAGATGCAAGATATTTACTTATACACAGGTGGAATTTCTCGATGGTGTTCGTTCGTGATCGCGGTCGAAATGGAATTGGAAGAGGCAGTGTTCTCTTTATTGCCTTCTAATCTAAGAGACCACATCTAGTTGACAAATGCCAACCAAGCCGGTATGCACGTTTTAAGTGAAATTAATTACTTTTCCATAGATCACGACAGTAGCCGAGAGAAGTTAACGTTCGTTCATGATGTATTCCTTAAAATTTCACAAACAACGCCATGTTTGTACTGTAACTCATTTTCAATTATCAGTGTGGCCAGAGTGGAATTGTCTATACTGGAATATTTCTAAGTGACTAATGGATAGATTTAAAGTTAAATATTATTTATTTCAAGCAGAATAGATATTTTGTAAATTAAATAAATTAAAAAGGAATTTTTTACTGAGATTAATTGGTATGTTACGTACACCGGAAAAAGGTGACAGACACAGAAAATGGGGGCCGCTTTCCATTATGGCCACCTCGCAAAAAATTTAAAAAAAAATATTTTATATGTAAAATGGGCTCCTAAACACGAATTTATTTTGCGCGCAAACTATTATTAACAAAGTTATTAACATTTGAAGTTCCTAAAAGAATTCTAAGCTTAACGCATTTTCGAGGTATTATTCACAGATAAGCAGCAATTTTTCTTTAATTTCCGCTTTCTAACATCATATTCTTTGTTTTAAAATTGTAAAATATTATAAATAAATAGTAGAAATAAACAAATAAAGATAATAAAAATACAGTAGTCATAATTCTCAAAAATGACGGGTATATTCGTAATTCCCTAGAAATATGCAATACAAAATAATATGTGCAAAAGTTGGTGACGATTGGCAAGAGTTATTCTTCGTTTTATTTCTGCCGAGGTGTTATTGTCAGAATTGATAGCAGAGCCGAGGTAGACAAAGTCCCTTACTACCTCAAAGTTATAGCTCGATTGTGACGTTCTGTCCCTTCTTGTCGATAGCATATACTTGGTTTTGCCTCGTTTACTGTTAAACCCATTTTGGCAGCCTCCGATGCAATACTAGCGAACGCACCGGTGACAACCCGCTGTATTCTCCCAATTATGTCAATGTCGTCGGCGTAAGCTAGTAGTTGCACAGACTTTTGAAAGATTGTGCCTCCGGTGTTGACTTGTGAGTTTCGCACAATTCTTTCAAGTATGATGTTAAAGAAGTCACATGACAGCGCGTCACCTTGTCTAAATCCGTTTTGACATCTTGATGGAGAAGAGAAAATTCTCCATCGTCATCCTGCACAGGCGAACGAGTTTGGCAAGGATGCCAAAACTAGACATGGGTCTGTATAGCTCGTCTCTATAAATGCTGTCATATGCGGCCTTAAAATCGATGAAAAAATGGTGGGTATCGATTTGGACATCTTGAGTTTTTTCCAGGATCTGCCGAAGTGTGAAGATTTGATCGATTGTGGACTTTCCTGGTTTGAAACCACACTGATAGGGCCCAATCAGGTTTTTGACGAAGGGTTTCAGACGTTCTCACAATATGGCAGATAGGATCTTATACGCGATGTTGAAAAGACTGATACCTCTGTAATTGGCGCAATTGAGGGGTCTCCTTTCTTATGGTTTGGGCAAACGGTGCTGAGGTTCCATTCATCAAGCATACAGTCATCTGACCATATTTTAGAAATGAGTTGGTGTATGCTCTCCACCAGGTCATTTCCAGCTGCTTTGAGCAGCCATCACGTCCAACAGCCTTGTTGGATTTAAGTTTGGATATTGCTATCCTCACTTCGCTTAGGTCAGGTGGACGGAAGTTTTGGCTATCATCGAATGGTTCATTCTGCCTGACAGCGGGATGTTGGTCTTCGTCGCCGTTATACTGTCTGCAGAAGAAATTTTTCCATATTCTCAGCACCGACGTACAGGTTTCTGTACGGGTCTTGTTGGCCTGACACGTTTTTTTACCTGTTGGTAATACTTCCGCACATTATTCATGGAGTATAATCTCTCAATATCTTCGATCGCGCGCTTCTCGTGCTCTTTTTTCTTCTTTCGGAGAAGCCGATGTTCGTCCCGTCTCTTTTGCTCGTAGAGCTCACAAGCCGCTCTCGTTCTTCTTTGCAGCGCCGCTTTGTATGCCTCTTGATTAGCTGCAATTGCTTGCCGGCACTCTTCGTCAAACCATGAGTTTCTTTGTGATGGTCGAGCGATCAGTTGCGGCACTTCTGATGGCATGTGGGCAGCGTCGTCATTGGTCCTCGGCATTTGATGCTGGCGGCATAGGAGTCGTAGCGAGATTTCGGGATACCCGTTCGGCAAAGGTTCTGGCGATCTCTTGCGATTGCAGCTTTTCAACGTTATATCTTCTCACAGTATTTCTTCTTTGTTGTGAAGTTAGGGATATCCGCATTCGTACCGTGGCTGCAACAAGGTAATAGTTCGAGTCGATGTTGGCTGCTGGCAGAATACTGGAGGCATGCCGTACGTCGATCGCAATATGATCAATTTGGTTGACCGTTTGATGATCAGGAGACTGTCTACATGCGTTCATCTACATTTTTCGGAAGCATTCCGACGTTCTCACCACTCATCTCTTCGCCGGTTTGAGCATCTTGCTTCTGAGTGTCTTAGCTTGAATTGTTTCCGCTGTCCTAATTGGTAGCATTTTTTGTTCTATTTGCTCTAGTCGCCATAGCGTTCGCCGAAATTGGTGCGGCGTGAGTTTTCCATTTTGTGTTCCAGAAGCATGAGGCAAGCCGAACTCAACCAGTTCCGTATGACGCTTATTGTTGAGTTGCTTAACTGTTCCACCTCTTTCAGTACTTCGCCAGTTACGACGATTGCAATGTCGTCGGCGAAACCAATATTTTCATTTCTCTTCAGGTATTCAAAAACGTAAGGCCCGTAATACATGACATTCCAGTGCAAAGGACCTATTACTCAGCCCTGTGGTACTCCACCGGTGATCTTATATTCTTTGGGCTCATTGTCTGTATTGTAGTTGAAGACTCTGCTAACTCGTCACAATTTTAATAAGATGTGCTGGAACTTGTAAGTCTCTAAGTGCTTGTTGTATGATTCCAGTTTGCAGTGTTGAATGAATTTTTGATATCCTGGGTAAGCAGTATTTACTGGTCCCCATTTTCTTTTCTTCTATCGCTTTTCATTTTTTCATTAAGAGGCTGCTCATGGGTGTTTTCTTTCTTGTTCAATAATCCTGGATTCCATATACATAGATGTAAGTACATAACATATGTAAGTGTTGCTTATACATATGGATTTATGTATCTACATACATACATCTTATACACGACAAGTTCGATGCGTCGAACTGTAACTGTCCAGCTATTTTCCTAGTGTTTAATGGTTTCTGGGCCTCTCAAGGGTAGAAGAAAAAATTCTATTTTCGAGATATTGTTGGTACTTAATCCCGGATCGCGAGGCTGATTATGTTGCACTCCCTCAGAAGTTACAATTGCAAAATCACAAAGTTTACTTTACATGTTCACATGTCCTATGACCTATGTATAAGAATAAGAGTCAATTTATACAAAGGTATGCTCAAGGGTCACTGTTCTTAATAAAATAATATTCATTTTCGCGCTTAATTTAAGTTCATGCTTAATTCAAAGGGATACCCAATGCAAGTACATACATATATATTTAATGTCATATTTAGAACAGGGTTAAAATTTCTCAAAACTGTTTATCTTGCCTCCTAGTGCCTAGTGCTGAAAATTAAATACGTTACTTTTTTCGGCAGTGAGAGTGGCAGTTGGGGGTGAACCTGAGATTCAACCAACGAGCATCTACAGTGAATGTGATTCTTAGATAAGTCCCGTCCGCTGCGCACTCAGTCTTCTTCTACTGAGTTATCCCTACGCCTTAAATTTCAGTGTCCATTCACTAGCCACATAATTCTGTCAAAATGACTAACGATAATTTTGCTCACCTTCAATATATCTAGATCATGCTTCAGCATCTTAGTATAATTAAAGTTTCCACAGTCTCCAAAGACACAGAAATTGCCAAAAGTTATTCTTCGTTTGATTTCTAATTAAATGTTGTTGTCGGAATTGATAGCAAGGCCAAAGTAGACTAAGTCCCTTACTTCCTCGCCGATATACATATGTATGTATGTATAGCACATATACATAAGTATGTAGCTGTGCATTGTAGGGTTCTGTTCGATTCGCAGATTTTGCGTGACTTTCTTGGGTTTCTTCAGAACGTTCCGAAATACGCACAAATAGTTGATTTTTGACTTTCCTGACCTAAAGACAAAGTAAACACGAATGCCTACTCCAATTACTATTAAATTAATTACAAAACATTTTCATAGCAACAGTTCTTATATTTTATTCGCTATTGCACTTAATAGTAAATATATTGTTGCAATTACAGTTAACGCTTTAAAGCACTAATACCTACTATGGGATCTTCGTTCCCTAACATAACAGTATAAAATTTGTATCGAATCTAAGCCAATGCAATTATCAATGTGACCGTGCAATATCCGAGAAAAACGTTAAAATATCATGAATACTAAATTCTAAATTGATCATTGCTCCTGCATAACACTTTTGAATTCGTTCCTCCAAGAAATTATACTGTGCAATAAATTCTTCCTGCATCGCATGCCAAACCACCTGCAGAAGATTCTCCTCTTCGCAAAGGTGTTTTTCAACTTTTTTGTAGAGATTTTCTAGACCCTTTTTCACTTCTCTAGCCGGATATTGACCAATGACCTTACGAAGCTCTTGTTTTGAAAACGCCATTTGATAACTTATCTCAGTCTCCTTAACACCTTGTGCTACTTTCTGTTGCACACCTTCAAAGAAAAGCTACAAAAATACACGTGTTAGACATTTTGAAGAATAAACTATTTTTACGGCTTTACATTTAGTTTCTCCAATGGACGACCAAAGTATTTGGTTACGTATGCCTTCAATGCGTCATTATACTTAGCCTTAGCTTCTTTTTTTAGTGGATCCAGTCCAGGAACTTTTAGCTGAGCTAACAATGAATACATGTGATGATAGTTTTCCATTTTTACAACTTGACTCGGAGTTTTTGGGTGTTCGTTGGAATGAATAAATATACACTCAAATATTGTGTTCACCAGTTGCAGATACCATTTTTCCATATCTGCTCGTCTGTCTGACTTACGAAAGATTCCCTCAGAGGTCTCGGCGAAGTCTTCAAAATTTTCCACATACGGTAAAATACCGCATTTAGATCGTTTGGGCATTTTAGCATCTTTAATTGACTGCAATTGCTGTTGCATAAACCGATCAAAGTTTCTCTTTACATGAACCAGCGCGGAAGCGAACGTCATACTAAGGAATGAATGGGTATCTTGCGCCGACATAACGTGCTGTGTAAGTCGGACAAGTACGTACAACGAATAGCTGTAAAGCAAAAAATAAATAAATGATCACCCAACAACAGAAAGACAAGAGTAAAGTATGTACATATTTCTAGCTAGTTATACTAAATGCTTTATAAAGATTCTCTAAAAGTAAGGTTTGCAAAAGTAGCTAATAGATCTCACATTGGGCCTCTTACAACACCATTCTTTCAGGATTAAGATGTCACTTGCTCAGTCTTATTGAACAATAAGACAGAGTTGCAGAAAATGGTCAAACATCCATTGGGACCCGATCAATACTACATCAATTCCGCAGCACTCCAAAAAATGTTATCTTGAATGTCCATCCCAAACAACAATGTCTCTTCCTAACCCATAACATAAAACATATTTCATATATTTAAAACTCACAAGCTATCCATCTTTTCGAAACTTTGAATGAAGCTGATAAGCTCCGGTTCTAGGCACCCGAATAAGGCTATCATTAATTTACGAACTTCTTCATTTATTTGTCGATCGATTTTCTTTTGTGGAATGAGATTACCTGCAAGTAATATTTAGTTAAATAAAATAGTTTCCTACTACTATTACAAACGCAACTTACTACTCGAATCTTGTTCCTTAGGTTCCGGTAGGCTTTCTAACGCATCCAAAGTTGTTTGAGTATTTTTTGTCGTTGGACTTATCACATCCATTTGAAAAAAGTTTATGCAAAATAATTGTTCCTGCAACGCAACCGGTTCTAGCTCTGCTAGAACTTTTTCCAGTATCGTATCGAACCGTTCGCGATCGGTATTTTCAACTCCGCTCGCCCAAGACTCCTTATTTACACCCAATGTTCCGTAAGGCACTGTAACAGCTGACTTTTTTGAAGAAGTCGAAGTATCCAAATCTTCGCGAGACGTTCGTAACTTTTCAGATATTTGCTGTCGCGCCTTCAAAATAATAATAAACCATTTTCTAAATTTCTGCACAGTAATAAAACAATATATTTACCAAAGCAAAAAAGTTACGAATATCTCTTTCGTAAATTTTGCTCAGCGATGTCGTGTACACTTTTGTGAGACCATCATAAGTCTTGCGATCCATCGCCTTTGTCCAATGCATAAGTTCTGTATAGGCAACAAGCTCTTTATGTACAGATGAATGATTAGGAAGCGTAAGTTCACTAGAGGATAACGCCGTGTCGCCAAACTCATTGCCCAAATGTATAAATAAATTGTTCACATAACGACTAACGGTGACGGAAAACTTTGCCTTCCATTTTTCGAAGCGTTTTCGTTGATCTTGGACAGCTTCGAGACGCAATAATGAGGGATCTAGGTCACTATTCATCGCTTGTTGTAAACATTTAGCCGCTGCAATTGCTGCTTCTCTACCAGATGCAGTCTTGAGGTCAGGTTCGTCAAGGGCTTGTTGATGTGTGTGAGGAAGGTCAAGTTGAGTCTGAAAAGAAAAACAATCTTGTTATAGAAAAAATATTAACTTCAAATTTTTTTCATTATTGTGGAAACTTTTAACAGACAAAGATAGCAGGATTGTAAGAAGAGTCAGAAAAGGCAGGATTTCATTTTCGGGAAGCACAGGTTTCTGGCAAATAGTCAAAGATGTCAAATGAAAACTTTCAGAATCAATATGGGAAGCGTAAGTCGATATTTAATATTCTTTTGATATCAGTGTAAGTTTTTCAGCTCGACTAGGAGAGATGACTTTATACTTAGTCTTGTCGTCAATGTAAATGAATTGGGTTTATCGTATAAATAAGCGAAATAAAGGATAGTTATAGCTCTGAAAACAACACAGCAGCATAAATAAAACGAAAAATAACTCAGTACCAATCGCTATTGTTTTGGGCTGAGAAGTCAATCGAGTAGTAAGGATTCCAAGCAATTAAAAAGTTTTTATATGTGTAAGCCTGAGCTCTGTTGAATTTGAATGAAATTACCCTCCAAAGATTGTGCTTCAGTCGTTTGAGATTGTTGAGTCATCCAAAGAGAATAGACACCAACCCTCGGCTCAGCAGAATTTTCAGATCCAAACCAAAGGGACAACGCTGTAGACGGAAACTTCGCATTGTGTAGAAGGATATTAACTCAAGAAGTGCTACAGTTCGGGGTAAGCCTGGGCCTTGCCAACATCTGGTACTCCCTGAACTTTAGTGCCACCTACATAAGTCAGTAAACAAATTTAAAGCTTACGTTTTCGTAGCTTGGCAAGGTGTGTAGCAAAATTGCGGTCACTGAAGGAATGCATTGAATTTTCATACCTTTGATTTGCGGACAAACTGCGGTTGTTACGGAGGAGCAACAGTGACATATTCTCACGATAAGAGCGTTTAGCGCTTAGTAAAGCTTATGAAGACGCCTTTTTTTATTTTTCTAAAAGGTAAAGCAATATCAAAAAACAATGTACATATAAACAGAATACTACAGAAAGGGCAAAATCAGAAGGTAACACTCTCACTGCATACAATTTCCGAACAAATTGGAATAAATGCTAAAGTTGTGTGATCAAAGCAAGCAAGTGGCCTTGTATATAATGTAATGAATGCATGTAATAAATAGTGCAACAACTTTTGAAACGGCTCAAAGTTAAAAAAAAAATACCAATGCATTAGGGAAGTAAAGCCACTTGCATTTTTGCATAACGCACATGGCTTGAAATAAAAACGAACATTGTTGTTTTTTCAGACGAAAAGTAAATTAATTTGTATGGTCCAGTTATAATAATGATCATATTTTCCAAGTACGTTCGACCCAGTCGTGCACTTTATTTTACAAGTCATGTGCGTCCTGCAAAACTGCAAGTGGCTTTATTTACAGGAAGTGATGCATCTATTATTTACATGCGTCTGATTAGAAGTAAGGATATGATGCACTCAACATCCAATAAAACCCGCTTAAAACCCTTTCTCAACAAGCTTATTAGTGCGGTTTTATTCGAACTATGGCAGACCTTGGAATTTCAAATCAATACTAGCCTAGCTTTGTCATCCTTTTCATCCCACTCTGTCCGATCGTGCACGATCACGGATGACTGAGAGTCCTCTCCCTCCAGTTGTTGCTTCTATGTACTAAGAAAACAATTAAGTAACAAAACTGTCTCTCGGACTACTAAAGTGATACTATAAAAGACACTGATCATACAAGACCCTGATCATGATCATGAGCGGACGGAGTACAATCAATAGATAAATAGAGGAAGACCTTGCCAAAAGATCTGTCTGTTCAAGGGGAAAAAAACGTCAACTAACTTGTTATGCGGAACTGGACACAACTGACTAACGATCGAACTGCCTAGAGAGCATTGTTGGTGGTATATATACACCCTGGACGCCACTTAAGTAAGTAAATAAATAAAGTCTCGGTATGCCAGGCCTAATCTCTAAAGTTGTACGATAATTTAAATGATCAATAAAAGCAGTTGGCAATGGATCATCTTTGTTATAGTGTCATATTGAAGTAAAGGACAGAAAATACCATAGAAAAAGAAAAGTCCCCTCAGGACCAAATCTACACTGAAGTGAATTGGATTTAGAGTATAGAACTAGAACAAGGTAGGTAGAAAAACGTTTCAAAACAAAAAAAAAAAACTTACAATAACTCTGTTTAACTCCTTCATCAGCTTTATATTATTATTGTTGGCGATCTCAATCATTGCATTTTTGCCTCCAATTTTCTCCATCGTCTCTCGAACATGCCCTAAAATTTCTTCATAGGCGTCCAGGCGTGATTCGAACTTTTCCGCTTCAACAACTGCTGTTTCAATATGTTGCATAAGTATAACAACCTGTTGTTCCGATGCTAGAACACTTTGGATATTGGCCTAAACATAAAACATACATCTGTTGTAGGGTTATTCATTAAATGAGAAAAGAATACCTTACCCCGTCTAAATCATGCAACTCCTTACTTAACTGTTCAATAAACGTTTCCGCATCCTTGATGGCAAAATCACACTCCGTAAACAGTTTCATTAACTCTGTCGCCTCTTTGTCAGATATCATTTGAAATTCTGGACTGTCTCCATCATCATCATCTTCAGTATCAGGTGTCGCTTTTTCTTCACCGGTACCAGTGGCAGCCTTTTCCGGCGACTTCTCTGTGAGCCAAGCAATCGGCACATTTCGAAATTCTGCACGATTCGATCGCACATACTTGCCGATTTGTTTATATAGCACTGCTAAGAAATTCTGCCTTTCATGCAAATTGATGGCGTACCACTTGTAGAGCTTTTCCACTTGGATATCGAGTTCGTGCGTTTCAAATTGTTCATTCTTACCATCTACCAATTTTATTTCGTCCAGTTGCCAGGAGCGCTTCTTTTTATAGTCGCCCTCCTTTTCGGCTTGCTTAATCAGACATACCGTCACCACAGGAACAGGGGGAGGTGTCGTGACGATGCAAAGATAACAAGCCTTCTTCTTCTTGAAGGTTTTCGTCACTGTGACCACAGAAAGGACTCTTTCGCCGGTGCTATTGAAGAGGTCTTTTTGCAGTATATGCTTTATGTTAGCTAAAGTTCCTATAGTTAACATTTTTGTTATAGATCTAGCCCACCAATTGTTTATTACTCTGCCTTTGATAAAGAAAAAACACGTAAAACCATCGATTACGAACCCACGAATGTTTTAGTTTTTTTAGCAAGCAAAACAAACGTCAATTTTGACGTTTCGGTAATGGTGACACTTTACCAACAGTACCTTTTAAACTGGCTTATCCAATAGAGATTCTATGCCCGGATAAATTTGAATTTACGGTTCGCATATTTAAAAGAGCTCCATAAGTTCGATTGCATACCCAGGATACGGAACGCTGTTTGTAAGGCAATGTACAGAAAAGGCATTTTAATGAAACATTCAGAATAGAAGGAGGTGCACAATGCTAAGAATTCTAAGGTATAATACCGAGAGAATAAATTACCGCAACAAAATTAAGGATGCATCTTTCGTAGCAGCTCATTACCCGGTCTCATCTGTGAAAAAAATGTTTTTGCGAATATGTTTGGATGGTAGTTCAGTTGACCTTTACAAAGATGGGTCCAAGATCAAAAAGAGAAGCTTAATCTGAGCATCTTATCGCAGTTCTAAGATCACTGTAGTGTTTTTCAGATGGAATTAGGTTGAATTGTTTTCCCAGAAAGTCAAAAAGAAAACATAACTCTAGAATCGTGCAGTTAAACATTCACTTATCCTGGGTGCCAAGCCAGTCTCTACGGTTTCTAAGAAAAGGTCGAAACTATTGGTAGGACCAACCCCAAATGGGTAAATGGATCGACTTGGTATATATCAAGATAGATCTGGCCTAAGCTGGATGGGTATGTATAAGCGATCACAGATCAGCTACGTAATTGGTGTCCTTATAGGAAGCTCTGCAGGAGCTGTAGAGTCGAAGAGGAGGAGGAAATTATCCTTCACTTCCTATGCACCTGTCCCAAAGAAATTGGCCCATCTACATGCTCTCTTATTCAACGCCCTCAGCGAACAATCATCTTTAGACGTGCGTCGTGAACATCTTTCGTTATTCACTTAATCGACAAACGAAAACAATTAAAAACGAAACAATTACATTGAAATGGACAATGCACGCTTCCTAAAGTACTAGAACGCATTGTATCCAAGTGGAAAACAAAATGAACCTTAGAGCTAATAGAGCCTCTGACAGGCACCACCGATTGTCCGGTTCATGAAACTTCTCAACCACGCAAGCGTGTTTCAAGCAGAAATATATGGTATACCCGAGGCCTGCCGAGACCTATCCTCTGAATAACAACAATCATATAGACCGCCAAGGTGCCATCAAAGCCGTCATTTCCATCACAACTAACTCTAACTCAGCCAAGCGATGTAAAGAGAAACTTAAATCCCTTAGCTCAGGGCACAGCTCTGCTGGATTCCGGGACACATGGGCTTCCACGGGAATGAAATGGCCGATGAACTACCGAGGAAAGGATCAAAGAATCAAAAAACTTAATAGCAGACCACTTAGTCCTTATGCCCATCAGTCTTATTATGTTCAAAATCACCTCGGATTTTCTCAACATGGTCAATATAAAGTGGAGAACACTCTCCTCATGCCGCATCCCTAGAAAACTTTGGGCCCAATACAACAAAAGAAGGACTATAAAACTTCTATCGCTGAATAGACTACAGCTGAATCTCCTCATAGGCCCATTTCAGAAGAATGGGAATCAGCACCACAGACCTAGGCAGAGGCTATGGCAACCCAGAGGTAGAGGAAGACACAATACATTTTCTCTGTGAATGAGACTTAATAGAACAGAAGTTACTCAACCCTGGGAAAGGAATCTTTCAACGACCTCAACAAACTAGCTAATACGTCACCTAAAACCACCTAAAAATTTATTATGAAAACCGGATGGTTCAGGAGGGCCTATTCTGACATGGATTATGTTTTGGGAATAAAAGTAATGTTTTTTTTTGTTTTGTTTATTTCAGGTTACCCACACTGGGGAGGCTGCACCACATTAATAGTTGCAGTCTGGCTCTGAACCAGATTGACTTAGTTCGGGCAATCCCCAGTTAAGAGTATTTACCTATTCTACTTTAACTCAGCGAACAGGCCTTATGCCGTAATCATCAAAAATCAGATGTCAAAAACTTCGATTCTCTAACATCAATTTCGATACTCGCAATTGTGGTGTGGAAAAAAAATCTGAGTTTTGACTATTTTCCTTCACTGTCAGAAACCCGATTGTGAGCACAAATTTTATTTCACAAAACTCTAGAATACCAAGCTAAACTTTCAATTTTCTTTATATTAGGAACATTTCCATTACAACTATCAGCAGTATGTTGGCCAAACAAGTTTTCTCTAAAGCACTTTTGCTAAGAAACGGTAAGATAAAATTTTCAATACGGGTAACCTTAAATTACATAACAAGCAGTGTAGTAAAGAAAATTTAAATACCACCCCTAGCTGGAGCCGTATCCCGTGCCGCTTACCACGCTGGCCATGGTAAGCACTCTACGATGAATGACTTGCCAGTTCCAGAAGGAGATTGGCAGGAAAATTATTCCCGCAGAAATGCCAAGTACAACACTGTGCTGTTGACTGGGATTTTGGTTTTGGCTGGTACCATTGGATTTGTAAGTTTAAACTGTTTTGGCACTCCTGTCTGACTTTAATTGATTTATATTTTTCAGGCAAAGTCATCTGGAATCATTTTCTTGAATTCTTGTCCACCAAAGACAATCGATTAAATTAGCAAATTAGTGTATTCGAAACTTAATGTTGCAGTTTTATTATTTCTAAATAAATGATTGGACTGTTCCAGTTGTAAGGATGAAGTCTTATATTTAAGTATGATAAATACGTTTAGGTTTCTATTCGTCCTAATAGAAATGTGATGTGAAAGAACTAGTCTCTTGAACCTTTGCATTTTTTTAGTTTTGGGCAAGGCTTCTATTTTCAATAGGTAAGGTGTGTCATAAGTAGATGATTACGAGCAGACAAATATAAGTTCGTTCCAAGGAAAACAATGCAGTTATTAAAAACTCAGTCTCGAATGCAAATCATTACATTTTTGAACATTAAGACAGAGTGATGCCATTAGAACCATGGTTTAAATTAGAAGAAGCGGAGATAAATTCTTTCATGTTAAGTAAATTGCCAAGTCAAGTTTGCATAGTGCCCCTTGTCTGATCCTAGCTAGTGGTGTACAAGCGCATACAGATTTCTTTTTAGTTCCAAATGAACCATCCATGCACCAATGCAGGGCTGCATGGACTTTTGCCCAGTGTCCCTTTTCATTAGTCACCATTATCTATCTGATACTGGCTTTTAGAAGGAAATTTGAAGAAATGTTTGCCTTGACTTCTCCGAGCGGAATATGTACTACTTTTGCAAGTGAACAGTGAAGAGCTGAACCTTGTCTATTCAGTTCATAAAGGTATCTATTCCTGTCAAGATCACTATGACCTGGAACTTAAATAAAGGTTACATTAAATTTTGCATCTAGAATTGATAGCTCATTCCGGCATTATTGTAATAGTTTAAAGGATGAAATTGCCGAAACCATAACCTTGACAGCCTTGGCATTGTATTCGTGTGTAGTTTATCTGATAGAAGCTTGTTTTATTGCCCATAACTCCGCCTGGAATACACTGGCAGTATCAGCGACTCTGAAGGATTAAAAGCTGTTTAAAAATTCAGAAAATATACCCGCACTGACGCGGTATATATCTTTGAACCGTCAGTGTAGGTTGTTATGTCCTGTGAATCTATTGGAGTTTTAAGAATACTCCTGTAATAAGCTTCCAGGGCAGAAATTTTCAAAGCTGTTAATCTCCATTTTTTTAAGATAAAGATTGAGACGCACGTTAGCATCTTACGACGCTTTCAAAACATTAAAAAATCACTTCTTCTGTGTAATGAGAAAAAATAGAAAAATTCTCACGTTTATTATGTACAAATATAAGCAAAACAAAAAATCAAGCTAATATACTGGTCCATCATCCAAGTTGTCATCTTCCTCATTATATGCTTCTCCATTGTCAAAGTAACTATTGCCGTAATCATTCTCTTCATCCATTTCGTCATCAGCTTTCATATCCTAAAAAGATAAAACTTATTATTATAACAATAGCTGTTCTAGGGTAAAGGACCAACCTCTTCTTCTTCCTCCTCAGCTTCTGAGTCAGATGCTTTCTTCTCGTTAACTTCTGCATCGCCATCAGTCTTCTCTTTTTCTTCCAGCACTTTCAGTCTATCGTCTATGTTAGCAGTCTTCGACTTCTTTGCTGGAACGTCTCCTCGAACACTCGTTTTTCGTTTTTTCCACATGGGAGACAGCTCACTAGGCATTAAGTGCCACGGAATATCTGCTTTTGTTTTAGTTTTGGCATTTTCTAAGGCATTCTGCATAAAATAAAAGGACAAACGGATTATATATAGCCACCTACAGTTTATACTTAAGACTGTACCACATATTGATCCGAGTACCTCTGGATATTTGCTTTTGTAACTTTTGGCATGATGTAATAGGGTGAATCTCGCATGTGAGTTAGAAAATCCTCCTTCCAAAGAATCTGATAGTTTTGAGACGCAGTCATCTACGAAATCAATGAGGAACTTAACAAGTTCTTTAAAAATGGAAGAACTAAATTTTTACCTCCATCGTTACAGGTTTAGACATCAGTGGTGGGAACGTTGGGGGAGGTGCTGTTTGCACTTGTGGCATGTCCTTCCCAATACAACCCAAAGCCTGCAGTTGCTCTTGGGATAAGGAGGAAGTTTTTCCACCTCGTCCTCTGCCGGCCATGGTGGCAAAACACTAGATAATGCACCGGCACGTGTCTTGATAAATTATGTTTAATTACTTTCAGCAGCGAAAACAGCAAGAAATATGATCAATTAGATTAAATGTTGTATATGTCTAAGGCCTGACTTGCATGTTACTTTGTAAACATTAATCTACGACCAGATCGGCAAATAACAAAAGTTGTATGGGGTTCCATATATTTTTGACATCTAAATTTTATGGTTAAGTATTTGTGCTGGACGCGTTCTTAGGAACACTTCAGCGAGAAAACAAGTTACAAAGAAATTACCATAAAAATTGAAACATATTTCTTGAGGCTCCTAAGTGAAGCTTCCTTCTGCGGGGAAGAAGAGGTGGTTTCATTCTCTTTGTCATCCATGAAGCTTCTACAACAGTCGTTCGCAAAAAAAGCACAGACTTGTAGCATTCTTGCCTATTAGACAGTGTCCAGTGATGCCGATATGCAACCTATTGAGAGAAATCAAATTCTTAGAGCGTTTTAAATTCAGCTTTGGTCAAATTCGTTTCGTCCCTAAACATGTTGGTCCACCTGCCCA
This sequence comes from Xylota sylvarum, assembly GCA_905220385.1. NCBI lineage: Eukaryota > Metazoa > Arthropoda > Insecta > Diptera > Syrphidae > Xylota > Xylota sylvarum. The sequence goes on from LR999959.1 coordinate 44,031,106, forward strand.
CCTAAGATTTGTGCTTGAATTTTAGTTTCCAAGTAGCGAAATGGGTAGAGTTGTTCCTAACCTAGCGAGTTCAACGGCCTTATAGTTCCCTGGAATATCACTATGCCCCGGCTGTAACCATTAAAATTAAGTTTAAAGAAGTGGTCGGGTATATACATATGTACATGTGTACATACATCCGAACTTATATAAGTCCCAAAGTCCTCTAGACCTTCTCCTCGATCAAATATTTTTCTTTATTTATTTATTTATTTATTTATTTATTTATTTATTTATTTATTTATTTATTTATTATTTATTTATTATTTAGTTATTTATTAGTTATATTATTAGTTATTTATATTATTAACTCATTATATTATTTATTTGTTATTTCTGGTCAGAATATGCAATTATTCATGTATTCATTAATGTACTTATTGATTTGTTTTTTTGTTTAACAATTTATTTTTTATAATTTATTCTAGTCATCTCAAATTCATATGTATATACATGCATATGTATTTATATATGTACTTACATAAAAATAAAAAAATTTTTTTTTTTTTTTGTCCAGTTTTAATAGGAGGTTTTTCTCGCATTTTCCTCCCACCTAGTCTATTTTTTTTTGCTATTAAAAATCCTCTCAGATTTTCTAAAGCATCGCGTTCGCCCTTGCCATTAGGAGTTTTGAGACCAAATCTATTGTCTAACAAGTAGCACTGATTCCCTAGGTAGCAGAGCTTTCTTCAATTATGATGAATACCTCCAAAGCACCTGTCTTTCGATATACATAGTCTACATATCGCAACAGCAGGAAAGGCTTACATGATCCCAGGCAACATACATACCTTGTAGTATAAAGATAATAATTCATAAATACATTTAAGTTCTATTCTTTCACATAACACAAAGTACATACATACTACAAATGACGGCATTTATTTGTATAGTTACGGTATTAAATTACATAGTTATATAAAAAGAGAGACACTATAAATACAATAACGTAATAGGCGGGTAATAAAAATATATTGCTTTGCATGTTACAATAAACTTAATGCTAACGAATAAATTGGCTAAGATTTGTCACGAACATCTTGATTTTGAATATTAATGATCGATAGAAGAGAGAAAGTATATATCTAAGAGTATAAGTAAATTTAGCACCCGGCGATCTGCATCCTTTTAATTAGAAGCATCGTTGTGAAACCCATTTGTTTCTGTAAAATCACCCGACGGAGTTAGTCCCACTTTGTTCATTAACTCGGAGAGTTTTTGAGCTTTGCGATCTTCGTTGTGTGCGATCACCGTACATAAATGCTCAGTGAGAAGTTCCTTCTTTTCAGAAGCATTATGGAGTTCTATCTTAGCCTTTAAGAACTGTGCTTCAATTTTGTTGTATTGCTTCCTAAGCTTAGAACATTTCATTAGAAAAAACAAATTACTATTACATGGCTCTGAGTGCTTACTCTATGTTCGAATACTGAATGCATGCGCTGTCAATTTGCTTTCTTAAGAGGGCCACGTCGGTCGCTAATTCGTTGTCAAGTTTCGACAACTCAATTTTAATTTCTTCGATTTTTTTCGCTTCCGCTGCAGTTTTTTGGGAACTGTGTGGAAAGTGATTAGAAAAGATAAACAGAGTAAAATAATATTATCTTACTGAGCTTCAATGGCTTTGTACAACAGCTCCTTCTTCTGCTTATTTTGTTCTTCAATTATCTTGCGATGAGTTTCAAAATCCTTCAGTGATACACCTTTGAAAGGGGATTCAATGTTTTCAACTGGTTCCGGTAATATTGAGGAATCATTCGATGAGTTGTTGTTAGTGACCGGCACTTTTAGAATAGAAGAATCGTCTGAAGGACCATGATTGGTGTTGACTGCTTTGGGAATTGGAAGATAAAACAGTGCTCCCTCAATGGACTTCGACATGCTTTTATTTAGATTTATGTCATCCATTGAATCTTCTTGTTGGATTGGTGGCGTTGATGGTGCCTTTTTGGTTTGGTCTGGCTTTTTTGTTTTGAGATTTTCCTGTGATCTTGCCAGTTCCTTTTTATCGGGCATTCTTCGTATGCCATGGCTTCTTACGGCTGCAGATTTCACTATGTATTCGAGAGTAAAAAGTTAATTTTAACAAATATATTCCATAAATAGGCTATGCAACAAGTTGAATACACTCACTTGTTTTGAATGTTTTTGAAGTGATTTTGTTAATATCGTCCTGACTGAAACCATTAAATTTATCTGACATTGTCGTTTAACATTCTAAGGTACAAAATGAAATTAAACAGTTTAAAAAGATTTAATCTTGATTCCACGAGTAGAAATAACATAAGACTACTATACCTATATCAACAAAACAAAATTGTACAAGTGCAACTGCTTACGTCAAGGAGGCCTACATTTTGACAGATTTTTTCGAAGAAGAGCATTGCCACTGTTAAATGTGATTTAGTGATCGTCATTTATTCGAATTAGGCCTGTTTGATGTAACTATAAAAATGTTCTCACCTTAGCGGGTCGGTAAGTATAATATATTTATGCGCTTGCAGTAGCTTGTTTTGTGGATATTGGACAAACGAGATGTTTTGCGAGAAGTGTAAACCTTAGTTGGATGACACAACAAAAAAAAATGTGTATACGAGTTCCTCGAAAAAACATATGGTCCAAAATATGACGTTAAACTCGTATTAGGTAATTTAAACGCCAAGATAGGAAAGTATGACACCGTTGGTAGGACAGTTGGTAAGCCTTGGCTAATGTACCACCTCTCTAATGAAGGATAGTATATCTTTAGTAGGAGAATTTTTCAACTCCATTGACGAACATGTTCGGATGATATGACATCTTCCGAGCAGAACCTACATTCCGTATCTGAGCACAGATTAAGTTTGTGAAGGTAAGTGGTAAGGCTACAGTTGCCTGTAACAAAGCTCCCCAGCTTTCTTATACGATCCTTGTCTAAGTTAAGGATTTCCTCGTAGGAATATGGCATGATTAATCGTTTTAGTTGTCTCAGTACCAGGACATTTCCCCAGAAGCCGGACGAAGTTTGTGTTCGCTTTCATTAATCAACCCTATGTAGACAGCCAAAGTGTAGTGATGCGAATATATGAGAGCACAAGTGTTCTCACAAGCCTCCCACTATCAACTACTACTTTTGGGTGCCTAGTACCTCGACTGGAGATTGGGCAATCAAATACTTTTGAAGGTTGTTGGTAGTAGCGGACGAGAGACCGAGGAGGAGCGTTTTCTCACTCTTGATCCAGGCGGCAGCGGACGAATTCCTTAGAAGTAATCAACAGTGGCGTCTACCAGTTCTAGTTAGGTCGAACTGTTAGTGTCATCCCTACGTGAGCTGCTTCGGCATATTTGAATCCCAGGTCTTTAGCGATCTCCAGTACAGAGCCAGGGTGTTGGTGGCTGATGCACCCTTAATGGAACTGGTTGGCGGTTGTGCGGAGGGACAACTTCCCCCGAATATGGCTGAGACGACCCCAGGAATTGAAACACGGACCTTTAGAGCTGCACGTGGAATGTTCGACTGCGTGTAGTCGAAGAAATAGCAGAGGGCCTAGACGGCTATAAAGCAGATATCACCACCATCAAAAAAGTGCGATGTAATGGGCCGGGCAAAAAAAGGATGCAAAACTGTGACATCTATTACAGTGATTGATTTAGAGAGCAGAAACAGCGCTTATTCGGATGTGGATTTGTCATACGCGGCAGACATAGCGAAGAAGTCTTAAGATTTCTCATGACAATCCGCATTATGGTTAAATTGAGGAACAGAAGCCTAATATTCGCTCATGTCCCCACCGAAAACAAGGACGACGCCATCAAAGAATGTTTCTACGAACTCATCGACAAAAGAATGAACCATGATAGCCAAAACTACCGTCCACCTGATCAAAAAGAAGTTAGGATAGCAATATCAAACTTTAAGTCCAACAAGACTGCCGGATCTGATGGTCTAAAGGCCAAGTTGTTCAAAGCATGACGTGGTAGAGAGCATACACCAACTCATCTTTAAAATTTGGTCCGACGAATGAATGCGTGATGAATAGAATCTCAGCATCGTTTGACCGATTCACAAGAAAGGAGACATCCTCAATTGCACCAATTACAAAGGTATTAGTATCCTTAACATTGCGCACAAGATCTTATCTGCCATACTGTGTGAACGTGTGAAACCGTTCGTACACACTCTGATCGGCCCCTATGACAGCAATTATAGACACGAGTTATACAGAGCCATGTCTAGTTTTGGCATCCCTGCCAAAATCGTTCGCCTATGGATGATGACGATGGAGGACGCTTGCTGCTCCATCAAGGTCGGTCACGATTTCACCGAGGCCTTTGATGTCAAAAAAGGATTTAGAAAAGGTGAAGCACTGTCATGTGATTTTTTCAACATCATACTGGAAAGAATTGTGCGAAACTCACAAGCTAAAACCGGAGGCACAATCTTTCAAAAGTCTGTGCAACTACTAGCGTACGCCGACGACAGCGGGCTGTCACCAGTGCGTTCACTATTATAGCAACGGAAGCTGCCAAAATGGGTTTAGTGGTAAACGAGTGCAAAACCAAGTATATGCTATAAAGCAGAAGGGGCACACAGTCACAGTTGGCAGCTATAACTTTGAGGCAGTAAGCGTCTTTAACTACCTCGGCTCTGCTATCAATTCTAAAAACAACACGTCAGCAGAAATAAAACGAAGAACAATCTTGCTGTTTCTTTGGACTGAGAAACCAATTGAGTAGTAGAGCCAGCTGTAGGTAGTACATCTGCATACTCATTTCCTGTAATTCCTTGATTAATAGAGACTCATCCGAGTTTGTAGTGGATCATAGCAGCATTTGACGGACGGTAAAGTCGAAAGTGGAAAACAGAGTTTTGAGAACTGCATGAGTGCTCCTGTGTTCTACGATCAACAACATGATTGGCCTCTATAAGCGTGGTTAAAGACCAGAAATGAAATAAGATTAAAGAGTTTCTTCACATTCGATCCCGTTTTCGTTAATGGGCTTGAGGAGGAGATTCAATGACGAACTATAACAGCTGCACAGAAACCTAATCAAAAAGCTGCGCATTAGTCTTTTGAGACGGCTAGGACAGGAAGATCGGATCGTTCCGACCCGCAGAGTCTTCGAATCTAACCCGGAGGGACAACACGGTAGACGCAGATTTTACCTTAGTTGGATCGCACGAGTAGAAGCGGACTTTAACTGACTTGAAGTGTGAAACTGGAGGCATTTAAGTAAGGACAAGGTTAACTGGCTTGTTGGTTGAGACTCACGTACACTTAGAACTGTAGCGCCATCAAGTAAGTAAGTAAATTTGAGTGTACCGTGGCTTTGTGGTTAGTGCGTCGGACTACTGATAATAAGGTTTGATATTCGATTCTGAGGTAACACCAGAAAGTTCTTTTACGCTACCATCTCGCGAGCTTATGACAATGATCTGATAATACAATTCATGGAAAAAAATTTCAATAAAAAAATTAGAAAATTAAAGAATGACCAATTATAAACAGAAAGGGAAGCTAACATCGTTGGGCTGAAAATTAATTCGGCAAAACTAAACATGATCAGCCTAGGACCGAATTCATCAACTCATATATGCATTGCTGGGCAAACGGTTGAGAGAGCAGAGAGTTTCCAATACCTTGGGAGTATTGTCTCAACTGATGGTGGAACCGAACTGGATATAGCCAGCCGAATAGGGAAAGCAAAATCTGCGTTTGGGATGCTATCCACAACTTAGCGTAGTAATGCAATTAGCTTAAACACCAAGCTACGACTGTTCCGTTCCAAAGTTGAATCCGTGCTGCTATGTGGACGTGGTACCTGGAGAGTGACCGCTACTATCACGAAGAAGCTGCAAACGTAATAGGTGCTTACGCAACATCTTAAGGATTTTCTGGCCACACCGTATCTCTAACGAACAGCTTTATGAGAGAAGGGGTCATGAACCTATAGGCACAACCATACAACGACAAATGTGGCAGTGGATTGGTCACACTCTCCGTAAAGGTGACAGGACCATAGCTAACCGCGCGATGCAATGGAACCCGCTTACTCAGGATGTCAGAATTCACGGCGGTCCCAGAAGTACATGGCGCAGAACAGTCGAGAAAGAAGCACGGCAATTGGAAAAGAGTTGGGGAGAGCTGAGGCACATTGCTAGAAACCGCACACGATGGCGCGTAGGCGTTGTAGAGGCCCTAGGACCCACAAGGGGATACAGGACATAAGTACGTAAACAGTTTTAGAATACTGAGGATTGAATTTAGAATATGAGAGTAGGGTTTGATTAGGGATTTGTCAAGGCCATGTGGGTGCAATCATTAGCATTTAACAGATTATCGGTCGACGGTGGTTATAAAATTTGTGTCCATTAACTTAGTCTTTTGATTGTCTGCAAAATTTTTCGACTTCTGTTTGTTTATACATACATAAGTACATATTATATACATATGTATATTTTTTTTTTTTTGTGTTGATTACTCGGCATGTTTCCTTTGCGAGATAACAAATAAAAACAATCATAACGAGAAAACTGAAGCTTGTCATTCTGTAGATAATGATGGATGCCATGTTTGTGTAGTGCTTCTAGAAGCAATACTTTTGTTTTTGATTCCATGTTATTGTAGTATTTGAGTTTCATAAGGGAGCAGTTCATACATTATCGATACAGCATGGTTGAGAGGTAAAGCTTCAGCAATATTAGTGGCCAGAAGTAGTTCGAGGTTTTTTTTTTTTTTTTCCTGTTTATTTACCATTAAATTTACTATTAAATTTTTACAATTTAAGTAGTTCGAGGTAGTATAGTAAACGTTGTTTCTTCGTTGGTAAACGGTGTTACATTTTTTTAAATCCTATTTGTTCGATGATTTTTACCACTTTCGGAAAGAAAGATTTTTGGCTTGATATTCTGCAGTAATTTGGATTTTAAATCAGTTTAAATACTCCTGTGCCTTGCCTTGTAGTTGATATCTCGAGAGTTATATGTATATAATAAAGCCTCCGCGCAAATATCTGTGATCAGTTCGGGTTCGCCTATATTGAAGGAGAATTCTGTTGGTTACCTTGTAATTAAACACTAAGACCTTATCAGTGCAGACAATTTTGGCAAATTGATGAATTTAAACCATAAGAACGTTGCCGTTAATATCCTGTTACTAAGTGGATTTAGGGGTGCGCAACTGGAGGCAGTTAGCTAAGGACAGGGCTAACTGGAGATGCTTGTTAATGGAGGCTCAGGTTCACCTCGAACTGTAGCGCCACCTAAGAAGAAGAAGAAGTGGATTTATGTGCGCCTTTGCGTGTAGTTGATGTTAAAAGAATAACCATACCAGACTCGCTAATGTTTTCGGTTAGTTTACTAGAGTAGAACCTGATCGATATCGAGCGTCTATACATCGCTTATTCCCAAGGCGTCAACCTTATACTTACATATGTATATTTAATTGGGCGTTGTGGCTCAGTTGTTGGCGCATCGGACTACTGAGCGGGAGCTTTTCAGGGAACACCAAGGTTTAGTGACAAATTTAAATGAGTTCTTTAAGAGTCATGTATTTTTTTTAATATCTGCGTTTTAATAGGAAATAAATAAAAAAAGCGAAACATACTTTTTTTTCTATTTTAGCAATATAATGCCTAGTTCACTACGCAATTCGGCAATGGGTTGCTCCCACCTTTCTTCCCAATAGACACTCATAAGAGGTTTAATAGATTTACCATTTTTGACCGACCATGGAAGATATCTAGAAACATATTCCTTTCTTTGCCTGAAATATTAAAAATTAATTGATTTTTGTACGGTGTAAATTTAGGTCGTGAGCCGTTCAACTTTAACAAAAGTGTGTCACGTACTTACTTTGGTCTTAGCCGAGCAGCTCCGAAAACTGCTCCTCCATAACACATGGGCAAGCCAGTGTTTAAAGCTTCCACCCATTTAACAGCAACTTCACCCAGCATGTTGGTGGGCATATCCAGGATCGTATGGACTAAATCATGACATTCGCGATACCGAGTCATAACATATGCCAACTGTGAATCTTCAATAAATCGGACCTCCATTCGCGAGTCGGGAGTCACTTTCTGGAATAGACATTACATACATACAATGTACATACCTCTGTAGGTACATGTAATATACACTAATTCAATGGTTAAATATTTACGTTATCATCGAGAAATTTCACATATGCCCGTCCAAAACTATCTTCAGGGAGATTTCGTAAACGATTTATATCTACAGTTTTTGTATTGATACGTGGCTTATCAGTCAATATACGTTGACCCTCTTCTGTTGTTTTCATTGTTTCAAGTATTTGCTGTAAAGCGTCTGTTCCAGTTATTTCTCCAAGACATGCAATCATATCATGTCTGAAAAGCAAATTAATTATTGTTGGTTCATTGTCCGACAAGTTATGCTACTTACCTTCGGGGATCTACCAACGATGCAATAGAAGAACCTGCACTCAGCAAAAACCTTTGAAATGGTGTTACTTCTATACGATTGCTTAGAAACTCTTGAGTAAAGCTATCTAAATTTTCAAGAGTTTGCGTTTTAGTCCCCTCGTTTGGTTCACTTTCTATCGGAGCATTCTTATCGATAGGTGAATTTACCGCAACCGCAAATTCAGAACGTAACAGCGGCTGTGTTGTTCGTAATAATGTCCAAAAAGGTAGTCTTCGTAGCATTGTAGTTTTATATCTGCAAATACATATGATTTAAAGAAATCATCGTAACTTAATTTAAGAACTATCCCTAGAAACATATATATGCATATATACATAAAATATATACATATGTACGTACATAAGTAATTATAAGTTTTAAGTCATGAGTTAGGGTTATTTCTCTTCTGTTGTAGTTGCCAGTTAACAAAGATTGTACTTTTAAAATTAAAGAATATAGATATTAAAATGTAATACTGCTTGCAAAAGATAAGTTCTTAACAGTTATCAGTGAACCGGAAGCTTGTATGTATTGCTTACAAATAAATTCAATCTACCCCTAAAGTTATCTGATAGTGCGAAATACTTAAAACTAACAGAAAACTTAAGTGGATACTTAATGTCAATGAAAGAGTAGATAATACTTCGACTGCCCGTTGTACATGTAACCGTATAAAAAAATGCTGCCTGAACCGTTAGATAATTTTGTACAAAGATCGTGAAGTAAGCTATCGTGACTCGTGAGAAACGATCGTGGGGCAAGCAACAAACAAAGCCATCAAAGTTGCCAATCTCAGTGGAATGACAAAAATTCAAATAGCTTGAATATGTATGTTTGGCGGAAGGGGTAAAATAGCAACACCTGGTTTGAAGATTACAAAAAAACAAAATTTTGCCGCGACAGGTCCATGGGACTCAAGGCCTAGCTTTTCACAACCTTTATTTATCCTTTACCTTCCTCTCCCTGATCCCTACTTTGTCATGGTGGAGAGGCTTACTCTACTTCACGTTAACTGACAGTCCTACCGAGAGAGGAAACTACATCCAGTTTGCGTTCAGCTATATGTTTTCCCGCCTGGTACGACTGTCAGGGGGTTTTTAGAAACCAAAAGGCGATCACCCTTACTTGTGGGACCCTAATGTCAAATTTATTTAAAAACAATCTTTCTGAAGCGAAGAGTGCAAATGGATCGGGCACTCCTAGCTCTATAAAAACCGATCCAAAAGTTAGGTTAGAGCAAGCCCTGCTTTATGTTTCAGATGAGGAAAGCGTCGGTACAGTTGACGTCAATCTAGAAAATCTCTTTCTAGATTCTAGTGACAGCTTTTCCATCACCAGCTCATCTTTCTCTAACTGGTCAACTAGTTCTAAGCCGTCTAAAAACTGTAAGTTGACCATCAAGAGACTAGGGACCAAGAAGTGGGGCGAACTCACTGAGCCGGAGAGGATGAGACTCTATAACGCTCGGGCCTATCTGCAGGAGTTGTCACAGTCGGGAGGTAAGCCAATTGCTAACCCTCTGGAGGTGTCGGCTACTGCAGTAGACCTAAGCGTGGAGGGGTTGATGGGACCACCCAAGTCCGCGTCAAGCCTTCGCCAGTCAGGACAAAAGGCTGCCTCATTGGCCAATCAGGGGTCATCCGTTTCGACGGCGCTGCCATCACCATAAGAATCGCCCTCTACCTCGACGATGACTGGGTTAAACCCACCCGGGGAGGCGCTTCTGAGTGCAGAAACAGGACTTCAAGACCATTCGCAGGGGAATGAGACTGCGGCTCCTGCTTCGCCGGGTCACGTCAGCCCTGTCGATAATGGGAATTCCTCGGCTATGAGTTTCGCTACAGTGGTTAGCACTGGGGTAGATGGTGCAGGACTAGCCCCACCTTTGCCCAAGTCAGACTAGGCAGGCAACAGCAGAGGACAAGCAGAAAACGACCTCCCTCCGTAACCGCAAAAGAAACGCGGTACGACTTATCAAAAGATTGAGGAAGCGTGATCCTAAGTCCTTCACAGATAGGGAACGCGAGGCTCTGGATAGAGCCCGTAACACGCTCAAATCTACAGGGTGAAATGGGGTCGACAATAGGCTGACGAACGCTGGTCAAAAGGAGAGAGGACTATCAGTGGAGAGCGCGGGAAGCCATTTGCTCCCCACCTCAACCACTGTCAGACCTCGGCAAACAACCGACTCAAATACTCCTGGGCCTGAATCGGGTGCCTGCTCCTCCAAGACAGCCTTGAATAGGTTACGACCCAGGACTGCTGGAGGAACTGGCAAGGGTTCAACTGTGATGAGGAGGGAATGCCATTTGCAGTCCACCTCAATCGCAGACGTACCCATGCTACCCTCAGTTAATCGGGGTAAAGGTTCACAGCCCGAACCCAGGCTAAATGTACGTAGTTTCGAGGCTGTAGAGGAACGGCCAGAAGACTGTTCGGGATGAGAAAGGAAAGCCATTGGCCATCCACCTCATCTGAACTTGTTGTAGGCCGTTCTAAGAGAGGAAGATATGATGACTTGACATCGCCCCAGGTTGGGAAGATTAGCAAAAAAGCTAAGTTGGCGGTCAACCCCACTTCTAACCTGCAGGTGGCGATCGACGATTATTACAACCCAGACAAAAGATTGACCAAAGACCAATGGAGGTTGATGGAGTTGCGCATTCTAGAAGGAGTTAATGACACGATTGTCAGCAACCTGGGAGATTCCCCTTCTTCGAGCAGCTCACCAAAGAGGCTTTCAATCTAGCATATCCGGTGACCAAAGGGAAGAAAAAAAATCTCCTCCATGGTAGAGTAAAGAGCTGGCAGACATTAGGAAAGTAACCAGAAACCTCCTTAATGTGGCCAAAAGGACAAAATCAGATATAGACTGGGACCAGTATAAGGCCAGTCAGAGAAAATTTAAATGATATGCTAAGAACTAAACGCCGCTCATGACAGCACTTTTGCGTCGAAATCAAGGGAACGACAGAATCTGCGAGGTTAAGGAAAATCCTCTCTAGGCAAAAGACGACTATAGGGTCACTCAAAAATCCCGACGGTAGTTGGATTGAATCTTGTTCAGACTCACTAAGATTACTGATAAGTACGCACTTCCCAGGAAGCAGTACTCAATCTGTCAATAGCACCAGAGTTATTACAAACTCAGAATATGAACTACCAGCGGACTTGATCTCAGAGGAGAGAATTGAGAGGGCAATTAGATCATTCTCCGCCTACAAATCGCCAGGGCTGGATGGAATTATTTCAATCATGCTGCAGAAGACTTCGAGCACGATTACTCCGGTGCTTAAGAAGCTATTTATCAGTAGTCTCATACGTAGACATATCCCTCGAACATGAAGAGAGGTCAAGGTGGTATTTATACCCAAGGTTGGTAAAGCAAGTCATTCTACCGCAAAAGACTTCAGGCCAATCAGCCTCACCTCCTTTATACTGAAAACTTTTGAGAGACTAGCTGACATTCACATTCGCTGCAAGCTACGCCCAGAGGATATATCCACAGCCCAACATGCCTACATCAAAGGTAGAAGTGTTGAGACAGCTCTGCACTATGTGGTTAGCTCGATCGAGAAATCGTTAAAGGATAAGGAATACACTTTAGCTGCATTCTTAGACATTGAAGGAGCAATTTAACAATGTAAGAACGGACGCAGTGCGTAGAACACTCGCAAACCTCACTATCCATAATACCCTGATTAATTGGATTGTGAAATTCCTTGACGAAAGACATATCATAACGGAACACGAAGGTACGAAATTGGAAGCTTATGCCTCTAGAGGTACCCCTCAAGGCGGAATAATCTTCCCACTACTATGGGTCATTGTTCTAAATGAAGTACTTGGAGAACTCAGCTATAGTGGGGCCAAGACCATCGCTTATCCAGATGACGTCATATTGATGTCTACAAATTCCTTCCTACCCTTAGTGAACAACTGGAATGTGCGCTGAGGACTCTAGACACCTGGACCAAGAAATGTGGACTAGCGGTCAATCCACAAAAAACCGAGCTGGTATTATTTACTAACAAAAGGAAAATTCCTGAGTACCTTCCATAGGGACACTCCCCTTAGTATCTCGGACAGAGCCAGATATCTAGGCCTCATACTTGACAAGAAATTGAACTGGAGACCCAATATTAATGAAAGAATCAAGAAAGCCACTATGTAGCAGATTGTTTGGGAAAACCTGGGGACCAAAACCCAAATAAGGCCTATTATAAGACCTAAGACTTATGGATGTCTTGTATGGTGGCAGTCCGCCAGCAAGACCACCAACTCTTATGAAGATACAGAGATTGGCTTGTATTGGTACAACGAGCGCCATGAGAACCACTCCAACCGCAGGACTGGAGGCTCTCCTCAACCTGCTTCCGCTGGATATCTTCGTTCAAGCCTCAGCAGCTATAAGCGCCATGAAAATAAGCCAGTTGAACAGTTGGAGGCAAAATACAACGGGTCATTCCACGATCCTGAATAAATATCTAGGAATGTCCCCACCACAGATTATCTAACTCCGTACCTAGATTTCAAGAGACCCTTCACAATCTCGTTCTCGAGCAGAGAAGAATGGCAAAGGGGAAAGCCTACCAACACGCCTTCCATCTCTGTCTTCACTGATGGATCAAAGATGGATGTAGACGTAGGCTCAGGTATCTTTTCTGAACCACTGGGCATATCCAGATCAGTCCGTTTCCCGAACCATAGCAGTGTTTTCCAAGCGGAGGTCCTAGCAGTGACAATAGCCGCCGCGAGACTGCGTTGAAGGCAATACCACCAGAAGGTATCACCTTTTTCATCGACAGCCAGGCAGCAATAAAAGCAATTTCTGCTACTGAGATAAAATCAAGGCTTGTGAAGTCCTGTCGAGAAAAGCTTAAGGATCTTGAAACACAGCACAAGGTTGCACTCTGCTGGGTTGCCGGACATGAAAATATACCGGGTAATGAGAAGGCTGACGAGCTGGCAAGAAGAGGTTCAGATTCTACATCAGAACATGTCGATACATCGGTGCGAATCCCGTCTTGCTCACTGAAGCTCGCAGCAAGGATTAGGGCCTGGAGGGAGGCTAACATTAGATGGTCCTCCCTAGACACTTGTGTCATCACAAGAAGTGCTATGATAAGAATAGAACCGACAGAATCATACAAAAGGATAGAAAAACCCTTTCTACCCTGATAGGAATTATCACGGGTCATAACACTCTGGGCCTAAACCAACAAGCATCTTCAGTTAGCCCGGTTGAGGCCCCCTTCTGGTTGTCCGCGACACCAAAGACGAGGTCTGTCTCTACTGGGTTTTCTCCCCGGGTTTGATTTGAAGACTCTGCGGGCCGGATCGCTGGGTTGATTCGCACAACATGTTCTAGCCATATCAAAAGATTGATGCTCAGTTTTTTTGACTGAGTCGACGTCGCTATACACTACAAATAACCTATTCCTATATGTGTAGGTAATTTGTGCTATACACTACATACAGTTCGTTATTGAATCTCTACATCCAAAGACCGTCAACGCAAATGGGACCGAATATTTTACGAATAATTTTTCTCTCGAAATTGTCAAGGTTCAGCGTCATAAAGTAGGACTAGTATGATGTAGTTTTACACAGAATCTTCTTAGTTATTCGGGATAGGGCCTTACTACTTAATTGCGTTTTCAGCTCAAAGAAACAACGATTGGCAAGAGTTATTCTTTTATTATTCGTTATTTGTTTATTCTTGCCTAGGTGTTGTTGTAAGAATTAATAGCAGAGCTATTAAGTAGATAAAGCTTAAAGTCCCTTCTTTCCTCAAAGTTATAACTATCGACTGTGACGTTCTGTCCAATTCGTCGATATTGTGTGTCTCTTCTGCTTGACAGTATATACTTAGTTTTGCCCTCGTTGACCACTAAATCCATTTTGGCAGTTTCCGTTGCAAGACTAGCGAGCGCACCGGTGACAGCCCGCTGAGTTTAGCCAATTATGGCAATATCGTCGACATACGCTAGTAGTTGCACATGTTTTTGAAAGATTGTGCCTCCGGTGTTGGCTTGTGAGTTCCGCACAATCCTTTCAAGTATGATGTTGAAAAAACCACATGTGTATATGTGTCCTTGTCTAAATCCTTCTTTGACAACAAAGGTCTCGGTGAGATCGTTACCGACCTTGATGTTCTTCATCGTCATTCTGCACAAACGGACGAGTTTGGCAGGGATGCCATGACATGGGTCTCCCGCTCGTCTCTATAAATGCTGTTATATGCGACCTTAAAATCAGTGAAAAGATGGTAAGTATTGATTAGGCCTTTTTGAGTTTTCTCCATGATCTGTTGGAGTGTGAAAATTTGATCGATTGTAAACTTTGATGGTCAGAAACCACACTGATAGGAACCAATCAGGTTTTTCACGAAGGGTTTCAGACGTTCGCACAAGATGGCAGATAAGATCTTGTACGCGACGTTGAGGAGACTGATACCTACGTAATTGCCGTAATTGAGGTCTCCTTTCCTTCGGATTGAGCAAACGATGCTGAGATTCCATTCATCAGGTATACACTCGTCTGACCAAATTTTAGAAATGTGTTGGTGTATGCCCTCTGCCAGGTCATTTCCAATAGCTCGGCTAAGTTTCAGCAGCCTTGTTAGATTTAGGCTTGGACATTGCTATCCTCACTTCAATTTAAACTTCCCATTAATTTGGTTTTAGAGGGAAAAGCTCCACTATTCAACAAGTGCATACAATAGTATTGTTGCAAATACGGCTAAATACATACTTAAGTATGAGTTTCGATGCACAACTGAGACGGAAGGAGCTTGTCAAAAAGAAAAAAGAAGAACTAAGTACTGAAGTTAGAAAAATAAACAGGAAAATTGATTGGAAAGAAGCTCCCAGCTTTCAATTGAAAATAAACTACTACTGTACAAATAGATCTATATAAATTTTTGCATTTACACCGGTTTAAACTCTAAAAAGATTAAGGACATAACAAATTTTTGCTTCTGGAAATCTTTCCTGGAAATTTGATACTGATCACTTTAAACGTGACTAGAAGCTTAGTCTTTTGTTTTTATCTCACGAGAAATATTGTTGCTGTAAACAAATTCAATGAAAAAAAAAAACGTAAATTCTGTTTCGCAAGATCCATCGAATTTCTGCAATATGACAGTAAATGTTTAACGGCCTATTTGAAAAATTCAAAATATGGGGTCCTTAGACTTCCACTTGTCCCAAGTTTCCTATATACACGGAAACAGCAGTGTCATCCAACTAGAGATATCATTTTAAACTAGTATCGGACTTTTGATAAATAAAAGCTAGGAGGTTATTAAATATGGATCGATACACACTCGCACAACGTGTTAAAATAGTAAAAATTCACCGCAAAAACGTCAGCAGGATGGCGTAACGTGCCACACAGTTGGTGAAACAATGGCTCTATTATGTGACAATTTTTCTAGACGTGTGATTTCTCGAAATGGAGACTTCAATTTAACACCATTCGACTTTTATCTTTGTGGCTTTTATTAAAGATAAAGTCTAAACCAATACTTTTCCAACGGTTCATGCATTAAAAGAAGATATAAGAGCTGTAATTCGCGATTATGCGAAAACGTGATGAAATCCATCCAAAGAATGACTATTTTTAGGCAGAGCCGAGGCGGACATTTGGCAGATATTGTATTCCATAACTGACTTCAAAGTTTGTACTTTAGACTAAAATGAAAATATCACCACTTTTTCATAAAAATATCTTGCTGGATGACCCTATAATTATGTGGATTACGTGGATCAGGAAGCATAGGTACATATATCGAACATCGGCTTAGTCAATGCAGCGCAATTGCAATCCAAATCCGTAATGAAATTCGGGACAGAAAGTCACAAGGACCTGACTGCATCCGTAACATAACTTTAAAGAAAACAATTAAGGTCAACCATGCGTGTCTGCTAATATGTAAAACTCATGTTTAAAAGTTTAGTTTAGGAAACGTTAGAACTTAGTTCTGCTATCTAAAGACAAATATGCGTTCGGACAGCTGTTCTTCGTATGCGAGAATAACGAAATGTTTTAATAAATAGTGAGGGAGAAGTCTGTCACATATATTCCCTGTATAGACAGTGGGCTCTAAAGACTACCAGGTCACCGGCGGCATACCACAATATTTTTTAGTGGGTTTACTACTTTGGAACATTAGGTACGACGGAATGCCACGCTCTCTAATAACTGAAGAGACTAAAATGGTACGAATCTGGAAAAAGTGGACCAGCTGAGTAACTGATCAATAAGGACAGCTCGGTACTAGCAGAACACAAATCTGAGACGATACAAATAATATACAGGACGAGGCCATACCATAACATCTATAAGTCGCACATAAAATATGTTGGTTTAAGAGCATCTTAATTATGGTAATCCGCAACGTGTGTAATGTCAAAAAATGCATTCAATCGACACTCTTGCAGAAGAAGAAAAGCGTATGTATTTATATACTGCGCTTGCCATAGTAGGGAAAAGGAAACCGGCAGATATCAGAAAGACTTTGGAGTGTAAGATAATGACGTCTTTGGAATGCCATTGACTAAGGCAAGTTTACATAACAATTTATCCCACAAATCCTGCCTTAGATAACAAAAACACACGGTGAGTTACACTAGCATTTTATTCAATTTCTGACAGGCTATGAATGTTTTCCTTGATACTTATAAGTTCACTTGGATAGGTTTATTATTCCGTTGTCTTAAAAATAACGAGTAGCAACCAAGGTGTATATACCACCCAATCGGCTGATTTGTATGATATTACTCCTTAAGCTCATAAGTACGGGAGGATCCGACTTATTGAAGAACTGGTATCACAACGGTTCTAAGTTTTCGTTCTAGTTACAGCTGGGTCTATCCAATCTAGCCTATGATTATAGAACCGTTGATTCTGGAAAAGGTTAAGGTCAATGTAAATCAACCAAGTATTTCCTACTTGTGGAGCTATCATCGTCAAAACTGCCGATACTAGTGGGTTTACAGTCACTTAAATTCTTGATGAACCTGGAAATATCGTGCATGGATTTGACGGACAATGTCATTTAATATGTATCTGTAAAGAACGTAAGTCTTAAATCTTAAAGGCGTGGTCATTGACAGAGAAAATGATTGTATGGACATGATACAAACTGGAGAAGAGTCTTATAGGTATATGTAGTCTAGATCTAGATATTGTGTTGTCAGTGGCTGCTACGTTGTCAAGGAATTTATTTAAGATCCGCGTAAGCCATGTGCTCGACTTTCAGCTGTCTAATTTAATGATTCTGCAACTAAAATCGCACTTCTCACACACGACAATTTTCATAATGAAATTGTTATTTGATTTTGCTGACGACTTGTCGACAAGCCACCGTTTATACTAGGTGCTCATAGAACACATTGTGACTAAACAAACATGCATCCATATGATTATAAATAAACCATATGGTTAAATAAAAGCATATGCTAAAGAACAACATGTATATATGTATGTATCAAACTGTTGCACCAGTAGATAATATTAACGATTTTTTAACCACTTCACGTACGTACAAATGTACATACATACATACATATGTATGAACATAAGCATATGCAAAAAAATGCAAATTCATTCCACTCTTCCCACACTTATCTTTATGAGCGATAAAGAAAATATTCAAAATCGATTAATAAGTGTACATTAAATTAAACCCAAATTAAACACTGATATCATTAGATTTCCAGCTTCAAGATTAGATCAATGACCTACGATCGCAAATAACTTTAAGGTCATTATCTACGTAATACCAGTTTTTTTTAAAACAATGTCATTACTTGTTTTTCCCATTATTCATTAGACAGTGAGACACCCTTCAGATATGTACGAGTACATACATATATACATACGTACGTTCACTGAAAGCCCGAAGAACCTACCACAACTTCTATAAATAGCAAATTAGTAGGTTCGTAAGTTTTTACCCATCTGAACCGTCGCGTCACTTACGTTTGTCTAACATCACAATTTTTGGTGTTACTCAATCTTTGCAGCATCTTCGTTTTAAAAACGAAAATCACCTCCAGGCCATGTATGACTACTATCGAATCGTCATTAACTTAAACTTCTGTTCACAGTACACACATACAGAAGTATGTAGAAAGTAATAAATCTTAAGGAGTAAATTACATAAAGCCGTATAAAATAGACAAGTTGTACAAGCGATACGTGGCAATGAAATTGGAAGCTGATGAGATCACAGCACTTATTGGTTTTAAAGCATAATTCCGATTAAGTATGTACATACATACTTATGTATGTAGTTTTCTTTTTAAATAAAACATACTGGTACGCTCGGAGACGTTGTGAAGGTTATGAATTAATGTACGTAAAGCAAAATAAAAGCTTCCAAAAACCTCGAAGTGTTGAAGTGGGTTCAATGGAACAACCAACGTGGATTGTTTACCTATGGACAAATATGAATAAAGAAAAATTCAAGTGTTTCATTCAAATCTAAATGGGTACACAAAGAATTTGAAATTCATTTTTCTTAATTTTTTTTTGTATTATCGTTATTTACTTATAATTTGAAGTTTTGAAAGTAAACACTTGTTTGGTGATAACTAATGTATTTAGCTTTCTTGGAATCCCTACTCGTATCATTTGTTTTATATTTATAGATATAAACAATGTTCATCGATGAGATACACGTTTCCGTTACCGATAAAACGCATATATGTACATATGTACATAGCCGTATCCTATCTCTATTACTTTAATCTATTCCCAATAAAACAGGCGTGATACTAAGAGTTAAGAGATATTTTAAGAAAGTTAGCTGTTGATGTCACCATTTAGAGGCTTCCCAGATGACGCTTGACAGTTACGCAGCTTGGAACAGCACTCCATATAACGACGGTAACTAACCATTCAAGCTGAACGATAATAGCCTACGTTGCCGTTTACGATATCAATATCTGAGCTTAATCAAATACAGCTGGTGAAGCTGATGGTGATGTTTCGGTAAATTATCACTAAAATGTAGTTGTACAAAAGAAAGGAGACAGCTTTTACTTAGGATTCACAAATTTGTTACAAATAGTTTTACAAAGCGAAAATGAAAGTTATCGCAATTAGCAGAAACTTACATGAGTTTTGGGAGGCAGTTCGTGTTATAAGGGGTTTAGAGCTCAGAATGAGATTACATATGTACATACATATATCGGTAACAGACCTTAAAACACATTTCTAAACGCTTTTAAGTGTAGAAACGACGGTACGACCTTCAAGTACGGTGAGCCTCAAATGGAGCTTTAAATCCTTTTGAGAAATCTTAAGGAAAATAAGTACCCCAGGGAAGACCTAACATCCCACGACTTTTACAAATACTCAAAATGTATGGAAGTGAAAGCGTAAAATTATAGAGGGATATCCTTTTTAAATACCATTAGAAAGATATTTGGATCTATTTTATTCAATCGGCTTACAGACTGAACAAATACGCATAAGAAACTGAGTGAATTAGAAGCTGGTTTTCGAAGAGGATACTCAATCGTAGATCAAATATTTACACTAAGTATGATTGTGGATGTATGACAAAAGATCTATGCATACATATTGCATGGACTTTAAGGCAGCATTCGATTGATAGTGTAAATAGAGATCTGCTTTGCTACAAACTGTTGGAGTACCGTCCAAAATGTAACTTAAAGTAGTAAGTAGAAGTAACTTAAAGCAATCTATCGTCGATGTAGTGCTTCGGTATGGAATAGAACAGAAACGTCGAAGAGTTTCTTGGCGTCTACGGGAGTATGACAGAGATGTACCTTGGGTACACTCTTATTCGTCTTATTTTTGGACGCTATCGTGGAGTACATGAACGTAGGAGTTCAGGTTAACAACGTAAAATAAAAACTCTGATGTATGATAATGATATCGTGCTTCTAACCGATACACCGAATAAGGTCCAAATGACGATGACGAAACTCGATTTTTGCCGAATGTGGATTCTTATGGTCAACTGAAGCAAATCGCAAATAGGAAATAGGTGGAGGTTGTAAACCAGTATACATACATATCTCGGAGTAACTCTAAAACCACGAAAAAAAATGGTTTTACCTCTCAAGCAAAAACTCATGGATGCTAAAAATTTAATAAACTCAACGTGGATAAAGTGTATGACAAACAAAAACATCAGTATGTCTTACAAAATATTGCATTTTTCGCAGTTTGCCTGTCGTCGACAACCCCCAACTACATACGTATGTATGTATTGATATGTTTGCTTCATATAAAGGGTGTTTTTTAAGCCAATGCTAAATTTGATTTTGAACAAAACACATGAAATTTCATTAAATAGCCATTTATTTGTTTTCAATCGAGAGAACTCTGCAATTAATTTTAAAACACAACTTCAGACCTATGCCCATCTGATGAATGTCATCCGAGAGACAAAGTTTCCGACCATTTTTTCAAGCATTTGTGGCCGTATGTCCTCAATAACACGAATAATGTTTAGCTTCCAATGCGTTGATTGTTGTTGTAGACTAGCTATTGTCAGCGTAGACTAGCTATTTTACATATCCCCAAAGAAAATAATCAAGAAGATCTTGGAGGGCAATTTACAAGTCCATTACGCGAAATTATGCGTTGATCGAATGTCTCTTTTGGTAACGTTACTAACGCGTGTATATCATCACGATAAAATTGCAACTGAATAAAAATAACACTGACAGGTTGCAATCTGGCAACTGGTGTGCCAGATATAACTGTCTGAAGTTAGTACTAGGTTTAAAAAACACACCCTTTAGAAACAGCACTACTTACGATGTTCATTAAGACCTACAAAATCCAATTCGATTACGTGATACGACTCCTTAACATGGAAGCAATTCGCATACCGAGGATAGTAACAGAATATGCCATAACCAAAAGTGCGTCTTGTTTTGCAAAATGGAAAGAGATAGCGGATAGATCGAACTGTCGCCATAGTCTGGACGAGCGAAGTACCCAATATTTGAGAACGGTGTAGTATATCATCCTAAACAAACTTGATGCTAATATCCACAATTCATTTGTAGAGGAAGCCCGATGCTCCCTTCATAAAGAAGTATACTCCAAGCTTACACATGACCTCAGAGATATAAGTTACATGAACGAAAAATATGGAACAGGTGTGATAAGAACAACTTTCAAAGCCCGAGGAGGATTAATGTCTCTGAATTTCATCCCTCGTCGATCGGATTCGCCGGTACTATGCATTCTCTGCAATCTACAGGTGCACAAAAATTTATTGCACTTCATACATAGGTGTTTGTTTTTTTTTGCTTTAATAGGTTTGAAAAATTTAATGCGATAAATATAAAAAGAACTGATAACATAACAGGAAAAATCCTTGTTATGAATTATATTATAATTAGAAATCAAATCTTAATCTAATCTAATCTAACTTTCAAACTAATGTCTATACAGTCAATGTAGAAGACACATGATGTCAAGGACATCCCACACCGACATTTCGAACAGATCCTTAAGGGAGTTAACGATTTTGTTTATCTTGGCTTTCCTATCTATGAGGATAATAACTTTGTTCAGTGACAAAAAAAAAATAGAATAGTATTCTGGATGTTAGCTTCCGAGCAGCTAATATCAGTTCGGATCACTCCGTTGGGGCAGCCAGAACAAAGAAGAATTACTGTTAAAAAATGCAACGATGAAAAGCTGCGATCGCAAGAGACCGGCAGAGTCTTTTCCGAACGCGTATTTTGAAATCTCCAGTGGCAACGCTGCAAAGATGCTATCAGAAACACAGCAACTGAATTGTTGGATTTCACAGAGGTACATTGGGCACTAAACACGTGCACAAGTTTCATGGTTCAACGACAATAAAGCGTGTAAGCTGTCGTCAACTACTTAACGTAACCCCACAAACAGGAATCCAACGGCGTTAAATCGCGTAAGCGAGGTGGCCATTCGACTGGACCATTTCTCGAGATTACACAATTACCAAACCTCCCCTTCAATAGATCAATTGTTTGACCAGCTGTGTGGCATGTGGCATCATCTTGTTGGAATCACATATAACTGATGTCATGTCTATCCAATTCTGGCCAAAAATAGTCTTCCAACATGACACCATTGACCGTAACATAGCGATCATTTTCATCGACGAAAAAATACGATACAATCACACCTCCGGGATGAAATCCACACCACACGGTCAGTTTTTGTGAATGCAATGGAGTCTCTTGAAGGTCTGTTGCTGTCCAATAACACATACTTTGCTTATTGACAAAAGCTATGCCAAAAATGAGCTTCATCGATGAAGACGATTTTTCGATGAAATTCAGGATTTCCTTCAAACTTTTGCTGAGCCTAATCAGAGAAGTTTAGGCGCGCGCTGCAAATGTTGAAGGAGCTTCAGTTCTTGAGTTAATTTGATCTTGTAAGAGTGTAGGTCAAGCTCTTTGCGCAAAATTCGTCACTATGTGGACTAAGAGATTTCCAATTTTCACTACAAACAGCAAGCACAGCCTGTTTAGTGGGACGATAATTACGACCGAAAATTGGAGTAAGCGCTTTGGTAAACCTGGAGTAAAACCCTCTCTGGAACAACTTATGCGACTCTACATAAAACTTTTATAATCTGTACGAGCTATGCATGTACTTACATATGTATGTATAGAGGTGACATCGACCTAGTCAGATAAGTCCAAATACAACGGCTAAGATTGTTGAGACATGAAAAGAGAAGGATCTTCGTAAGAGAGACTCATGGAATCCACCTCGTAGCCAAAAATTCACAGAGGAAGGACTTTTGGACACAAGTGGAAAGGGACCTCAACCAAATTGGGGTGCGATGAAATAAGAGATACCGATGGACATTTGTTTTAAATATTTCTGGATTATGTCAGGGAAAAATAGAGTTTGGTTAAGTGTTCCACATTCTTGTTTTACGGGAATGAATCTGTAGAATTCACCGTAGGTCATAGACTTGAGGGCATACTGATTACCATTCGAGGAGTGACAGGTATTGCGATAAGACTATTGAAGGATTGCAACTGGCTATTTTGCTGGAGCACTGCTTGTGAAAAAAGCGAAAAAATGAGTCTATTGACTCGGCTATACTTCCGCCTTCTATTAGTTTGAACGCGCGATTTTAAATTCTATCCAGCAGGTTCAATGACGTTTTAGGTGCACCAGACCAGACATGGGTGTTACACTTGAACTTGGGTGGTTGTATGCCTTATATGTATGTACATTACTGCCAGATTAGAAGCGGTAAACTTACGACATTTCGCAATATTTTTAGCAACGTCGAATATGTGGTCATTGCAAATAGTTAACACACATGCTAGATAGATACGTAGAAGGGGTGGCTGCACTTGCAGGCAACACTTGGATCACCAATGGATCCATTGTGAACACCTGTCATGGATAACTTAACACGAAGAAAAAAGTGGGATGTAGCTTTGAGATAGCTAAGTGGCCTCCCTGAACCAACCCGACATTGTTATAAATTTCAGGAGGGTTAATGGTGGCTTTCCTAACAGGTTGCCCAGGTCTTCGAAGAGGTATTCGCAGAGGGCCGTTTTCCTAGTTCTATACAGGCTTGGGCATTCGCATAGGAAGTGAGATGTTTTCTCTTCTGCGTCCGTGTCGCCACAGCCTCGGCAGAGGTTGTCGCATTCTTCTTCGGTGGATCGTCAGTAGGTAGTGGTCAGTAATTATCCCCGTGAAAAACGCTAAGTTGGGTCTGTTATGCGTTAAATTTGCTTGGTTCTGGCATTGTCATGTTTTATCCAGATTTTTCTGGATGAGAGTGCGCTCTATCTCTCATTCGCTAGTCTTGCTAATGAGAGAGGCTTGCTCTATATTCGATTTTACAAGAGCTAGTGGCAATAGAACGTAGGTAACGACCATTGTCAAGTCCTGTTCGGACCCTTTTCTTGTTAAATCACCTGCCCGTTCATTCCCTTGAATGCCGCTGTATCCTGGTGCCCAAAGGAGTATAACGTCGTGGTTTGCTATGTGTGCTGTGAGTTCTTCACGACATCGTTTCACCAGTTCGGTGAACTGTGAATGAGATGGTCTTCATGGCAGCTTGGCTGTCAAGGTATATGTCGATAATTTTTCTAGATTGCAGTTTGATGGATAGTTCTTGTACCTCTTCTGCGATTGCTAATACTTCCGTTTGGAACTCACCGCCGTGGTTTGGAAGTCTCAAAGAGCGAGCAGTTTCAGGTTCAGGTGAATACATGTCAGAGCCTACTCCTTCGTCAGTTTTTTACCTGTCGTCCATGAAAATGGAGATATTATTCGGGTTGATGGTCCTACCGTTAATCCAATCCTCTTGAGGGGAAGATTATTTTAACGATTAGGCTGAATTTGTTCTATGGCGATATATTATCTGTTTCGATACCCAAGTGTGCCTCACAATAGTGTGGTAGACAGTGTCGCCCACTTTCCAAAGGTTGGATTGTTTCAAGCGTATGACACTCTTTGTAGCTGTTTCCTTTATGTGTTTAATTAACACCTATGTATAACAGTGAATAGAAAGTCTTTCGGCTTCTATTTGAGCGACAGAAGACATTATATAATACAATGCCTGATGTTGCAAGAAATGTGAATATGATAGAATATGCTCTGAACAAAACAGAAACAGTGAACGGTCGATTAAAGACATGTTAAATTCCTAATAGAAGTGTTTGTAATATGTACCTACTTTAATTTAAAGCTTTACTAAACTGAGATATATGTACACATGCGAATTTATTTATTTCAGTCGCTTAAAAATTTCGAAAAGCCACTTGAATGTTAAAATAGATAAAAAAAAAATTGTAGAAGATAGCATTTAACTTTATCAATGATCAATTACCAAATTATCTATATAAAAATGCTAGAATTGATCATACTTATTATTATTTTTAGTCACCATAGTGTGATTAGGTTTTGGCCTACCATGCAAAGTAAGCATGTTGAACAATCAAAACTATATAGATAGACTTGAAATGATCGTACATACATAGACGCAATATCATGCTATCGTAGTCTTTAAGAGAATACCATGAAACATATAGAAACAAATTAATTGTATTTTTTTGATTAATAAAAAAATAATTTTGACTTACGTGACTGCTGTCTAACATATTGCTTAATGCAAGCATTATTAATTGCTTTAACGTACGAATTATTGAATCAATCAACCAGAAATCGGAAATTGCGCGACTCTTATCATTATTTACGATGGTGAAGCAAAGATAAATATGTATGTCGTTTGATATTTTTGAGGTGTTCGTCAATAAGACTACATGTCTACATTTATATCTGAATAATAAGAAAATATCGATAAGTAGAACACATGCCAATTTTGTTTTCATCGTAATATATCTGTCTATTGCATTGTCAATTTAGAACATCTGTATAAAGTACATTACATTAAATTATAATAAGTTAGTTAGCCATTTAGGGAATAATATATATGTACATTAGTAGATCTCTTTTGTAAATTATGTATGTATATGCATAGATACATATGTATTTATGTATGTATGTCCAAAATTATCGATTACACTAAGCTCTGGATAATCTTTGACGCTTTGGCGTTAAGTCGCTGCTTGTCCCATTTAGTTCTGAGGTGCCCACTCTAGACGAGTTTTCACCCCCTCGGACATACTACCCTCCGGAATGCTTTAGAAATGTTGAAGAACTCGGCTGGCTATGCTGCGATCTAAATAAATATATATAATATATATAAATGAAAAGTTTCCACCCTTCCACCACCCTTTTTTTATACTTGAGGCTTGGTAAAGTGGGATTGGCATTACGGATTTTTGAGACCATACCGCGATAACTTTTTCCGGATGTTATCTGCGAATTTTCAATGAAAAGTAGTTCCATAGAATATATGTGTGAATTATCACGTATGAATTTCATCTTACTATTTTTTTTTCAATATAAATAGCCAATTTTTAAATTTACCATTGTACGTATGTATGTACATACATACATATGTATATTCTGTGCAAAAAGTGAAATGCCACTTTATATGTAGTTATTGATGAATTTTTTAATTACGATTATTTGTCAAATATTGTAGTTTTGAATTTTAAGAACAGGGTTTGGATTCCTTACTTATTATCAAAAAAGTTTTAGCCCAATTTTTCTTTGTTTCGGAAGCTTAGTGAGTATTGTAAACCTATTCCTTTGCAGCGAAAAATAGGTAAATAATGAACCAAATTGCAGAATTTATTTTCAGCAAACTATTTTACATTATGCGTATTGTTAGAACTAGAACACAAAACTTTGACGGTGTTAGAAGTACTTGCCAAGTATTTGCTATCGGGTGAAAAATAATTGGTGGTCAGGCAAGAAGTATAAAATAACAATTTAGTCGCCCGGCCCGAGCGTGTGAAAAAATATGAGCAATTTGACCATGCAAAATCATAAGAAAACAATTTGATCATACCTACGCTTGATAAATATTGGTACATACAAGAAAACCATCGCTATCACTCGATTAAATGACACAATATGAATGTATTTTTCAACATTTAATGAATCGGCAGTCTATATACATACATACATACATACATAGTATTTATTCAAAGTTTGTTTCGACAGTTGACATTGTTGATGCAGCAGAACCAAAGTTCACAAACTTCGAAGTCTACATATTGCAAAATACTTGTCGCACAGATATTTACGTACAATATGAACCTAAGCCACGTTCATTCACCACGCTCACATCTGAGTAAAGCTTAAATTCGACGTCAGCAACCCTTAACCCGTCCAAATATTTTGTTCCATGGGCAATCTTGACATATAAGCACTTTCAACATAAAATGTTATTCTTTATTTATTTATTCATAAACGACATGTTTTTTTATTTAATTAAACAAATTCTTATTATTATTTCTTGTTCGTTAATCGTTTAGATAAAATTTACAGATATGAATGCATAGGCAATATAAAAGACAAAATAAATTGAAATAAATACAGCACTCATAGGAACTTACATAGCAAAACTCAAATTCATGCAAACGATATTTTTTAAATATATACTTATATATTTTTTTTGTTTTAAATACATACAAAACTTATAACTAAATTACAACAATCAATTGTTTATGGCTTTGGTACTCATCGTCGTTATGATAATAACAAGTGAATTTACAGATACGATCTATTTGCTTTGCCTAAGAACCGCAAAAATTCGTTGCTATACAGACTCCCCCTTTGTGTTGGGTATCAACAGTTCCTTATCGGGGGCTTGCTTTCTCCGGAACGTCACATATGTGTACAGCAGGCTAGCGAATACGCTTATATTAATTCCGATGCAATTTACCCATGAAAATATATAATCTCCGCCGATAAACATCCCTAAATATGTTACGCAGATGTTTTTCAAACAGCCTACGATCGTTGTAGTTAGCGCTGAATTATATTGCGTACACAGTATCGTGCTATACGAGAGTACGAATCCCATGAAGCAGCTCATAAGGAATTGTATAATGAAGAACAAGTTGTTCCATTGTGGGAAGTTTATGGATTTCTCCAAATCGCCGGTGAAGAGTGTTACTAGTAGCGCAGGGCCGAACATGAAAAGCGAATTATAGAACATTAGACCGTACTTTCCCATGTCGATGGTGTCCAGTTTCTTCTTTACGAATACACCATTGGCTGCGGTTAGGGCGTTGGTGATCATCACATATCCGTAGCCCTTCATGTTAAACGAGAGATCGTCACTAGCTGCCAGTAGAGCTCCACCAATCATCGCATACACGCTGACCTGTACGGCTACCGATGGTCGTATGCCGAGAATTTTTAATTCCAATAACATGGTCATAAGTATTGAAAACCGTCGAAGAGCAGCAAACATCGGCAGACTAAGTGCTTGTGTGCCACCCAATCCAAACATCATATTTCCAAGGAAAATTAGAGGCAGTGGAAAGATTTTTCCGAACGAATCTTTGGCTATGTCGGGGAAGCTCACAATACGCAATCTCTTGCCCAGGAACAACACCACAATACTTGCGGCCAATTGGCCCAGACTCAGGAACAGAAACGACGGAAAATGGTATGAAGTTAAAACTGTTTTATTAACTACGGTAATCATGAATGAGGCCAATCCATAAAATAGAGCACTACTGATTTTTTTAAAGTACAGTGACCCATCATCACGAGAACCCTCAGAAGAGGCCCCACCGATTCCATTCGACATGGCGATTATCACTTTATGTTGAGTAATTAGTTTTTGTTTTTCTTTTTTTCACTTCACCTTCTCTTTTCGTTTCAAAACGCGAACAGGAAACAGCAAAGATTCAACACTTGATTAACGTAGAGAAAAAAAAAAATCTGCACTTTTTCTTCCGATTTGGATAACTTTTCCTTCATCTCCACAATTGAATTTTGATAAAGTACAGTGCGTAAGCGATTTCAGTGTTTGGTAGATTGTTTAAATGTTATCTTTACGAATGGATCCTATATTTTGCCGGCAAAATTTACATTAATCTAACAAAGCACGAATTTCGATGCTCGTTGGCAGAAGCCATTTTGACAGTCTGTCAAGAGTCCAACCGACGACGTTCGAGGTAAAAAACTGACTAAAAACAACAACGTTGTGGGGATTGGCCAAAGGTTGTGCAAAATAGTTGCATTGGAAAAATTAAAAAGATGTCAGCAAAAGATTATGTTAGATTATTGACTTACGTTTAATTTGTTCCTTGTATCACTCACAAATTTGCAATTATATTTTCTTATTTTTTTAAGTAATTTAAAAACATTCCAATGCAGCTGGTAATAAACGTCACATTCAATGTTCGAAAGCAGCTGTTTTTAATTTTCGAGCATTCTAGCAGGTATGTTAAATTATATGCCGTTCCCTGCATAATTTTCCATTAAACAGTTCCATATAGCTACACATTTATTTGTATCGCGGAAAGGAAAATTGACTTTTCAAAAAATTAAGAACTTTATTTCAAATAAATAAAATTGTAAGGAACGTTTTTTTTGTTGTCCGTATAGATTGGAAGAAGAAAGCAACGTATTTATTTACAAACAATAATTGCCATTGGTTTTTAATGGTGTATCCCGATTTGAACAATGAAGAGGAATGTATGTAGTATATATTAAATGAAAAAAGAGCAGAAACACTTGAACTAAATGTTGAATTGTTTAGTCGTGCATCACAACAATTCAATTTCAATTCAATATATTATTATTCATTTTGAATTCAACCGGGAACATGATATTCTTAACTTAAAGTTCTGTTATTACCATGATGGCTGTGATTATTTAATATTTAACTTATGACAAAAAATTTGTTTTTGGGACCCATTTGTTTTTTGTTTTGTTTCATACTCGTCCTTGTGTGGTGTTGAATAATGATTTTTTTTTATCAAATTTCACCCAAGTTAACTTTACCCAATGTTGCCAAACAAGGTTCTTTGTTAAGATCATTCAGAAGCTCACTACAAGTCTTCTACTTATGCATTCTATTCAAAACAATGCGGACCGGCTCGTTAGTGTCTATTTGGAATCAATATCAAAAAATTTGTAAGCTTTAACTTTAGAAGCCTATGAGGAGATGGTAATAATACAAACATAGTATGTCCTAGGTGGTCGCCGTGATTCAAGTGGTTGGTGCGTTGGACTACGGAGCGAGGCGTTCGAAGTTCAATATCAAGAAAAACACATCAATAATAATAAGTGTCATGAAAAAGCTTCTCAAATTAACAATTGCATTTCCGATACGGCATTAAGCTGGAGGATCCTGCCATTCGTGTAAAGAATTAAACAACCTCATTTCCTAATACTTTCGTACATATTTGAATCTGTTCTAAAACAATCCGTCAAATTTTCTTTTGGATTGATCTGGATCGCAATCATTTAGTTAATTAAGACGAAGTTCAACAAAATTCTAAGCAAACGTAAGCGTATTTTAGCAACCGCAATTTTCATAATCAAATCATTTCAACAATCTGAAAGGCTTCAATAGAGCACAAATGTTCGTTAATAGGTAAGTAATGTATTTTAAAAATGAAAACGTCTCTGATTTTGATAAGATAGATGGCAGCGCGTTTTGTCCAAGCCCGACATCTATCATTTCAGAATGAAACTGAACATTGCGCATTTGAAATGTAAAAGAGACAACCATTTGTTACCGGCGTTATTTCTCTTCACATTTCTTTGATCCATTTGCTTCACGTCGTTCAGCACGTGTCTCAAATTCTGTGAACTTTAAATTGTGCAAAAGTTGTTATAAATTCACATAAAATGGCAGCAAATGACAATGTAATTGCTGCCCTAGTGCTGGACTATCTTGTGAAGAAAGATAAAACACTTGCCGAAGTTTATAAACACAAAACAAAAGCTGTAAGTAAACAACCCTACCACCATGTGCTATGGCACGTTTTGTGACAATTTCATTTCCGCAAATTTACATTTTTAAGCAACATCAGTTGAATAAATTGATCTACTTCACAACTAACTTGTTCTGTAACCCATATACTTTCTCAATTCAGGCTAATCTTCCCAAAGGATGTCCCAAAATTGATGAGCTACTGTTGCACTATCAGAAGACGTCGGGAAAGAAAATACCGTCTATCAAGAGCAAAGCAGACAGTTCAAGCGATGAAAGTGACTCTGACGATGATGCTCCTCAAAAACCAATTGCAAATGGAAAACCCCCTCTAGTAAAAGTGCCCGTTAAGAAAGACTCATCGTCAGAAGATAGCAGTGATGAGGACGAGAAACCACAAACAAAGAAGGCACCAGTTTCTCCTGCGAAGACTCCAGTGGCAAAGAAAGCCAAATCTTCAAGTGATGAAAGTAGTTCGGAGGAAGAAGCGCCAAAATCTGTAAAGGCAGTACCCGCAGCTAAAAAAGCCGCTTCCTCTTCAAGTGAGGAAGACAGTGATGATGACAAACCAGCCGTGAAATCTCCAGCTAAGCCCGCTGCAAAGAGTCCATCTAAAACAACCCCAGCAAAAAAGGTCGAAACAGAAGATTCATCCAATGACAGCAGTGAAGATGAAAAACCCACTCCGAAGAAACCTGTTGTAGCCGCAAAATCACCAATGGTTAAAAAACCAGCGTCTAGTAGTGATGATAGCAGTTCTGATGATGAGAAACCAACTGCGAAACTTGTTGCACAAAAATCTGTGAAACCAGCAGTCGTCGCCAAGAAACAAGATTCCTCCGATAGTGATGATAGTTCTGACGACGAAAAACCAGCGGTTGTCAAGGGTACTCCTGCTAAGGCGACCCCGGCAAAGAAGGCTGCATCAACCAGTGATGATAGTTCCGACGAAGATGACAAACCTGCAGCAAAACCAGTTGTACAAAAGACGCCAGTTGTCGCTAAAAAACAAAACGCTTCAAGTAGTGAAGACAGCTCCTCGGAAGAAGAAGCCAAGCCAGCCGTCAAAGCTGCTGCCAAGGCGACTCCAGCTAAAGTAGCCAAGAAGAACTCGTCTAGCAGTGAAGATAGCTCGGACGATGAAACTCCAGCGGTCAAACCTACTGTACAGAAGGTTACACCTGCCGCTGCCTCTAAAAAGAAAGCAGGTTCAAGTTCTGATGATTCATCATCTGATGAAGAAAAACCAGCCAAGAAAGGCCCAGTTATCTCGACTCCTGCCGCAAAGAAAAAGGACGATTCCAATTCTGATGATTCCTCCGATGAAGATCAACCACCAGCAAAGAAGGCTGCTGTATCGAAGCCAGTCTCCGCTAAAAATGCTAAGGAATCAAGTGATGATAGTTCCTCAGATGATGATAAACCTCAATCCGCACCCATCACTAAGAAAGGTGCTACCTCTGCTAAGAAGGACGATTCATCCGATGATTCCGATTCAGAGGAGGAAGTAAACCAGAAAGCTCCTAAGCCTGGCCAAAAGCGAAAATTCAGCGAATCTTCAGCTGCAGAAAAACCAAACAAGTACAGTAACTTTACTAAAGCCGGACAAAATGGCAATGCGGTAAGTAAATGATTAAAAAAAAATAAGTAGTCTTAGATTAGTGGTAATATTTTTTAGAAGACTAGTTATTAATTTAGAATTTCAGTTAACTATTTGATTTTATTTTCTAACAGTTAATAGTACAGTGTAACTTTCGCTAAATTTCAGTTCCCAAGACTTGTTGATTCCCTTTTCACTGCACAAGCGCAGTGCAGGTTATGCATTTTTTAATTTTTATCTGTAGAAGCAAAACTTACTAAATAATAAATCCTGGGAATGTACTGGAGTATTCATCGACGTTTATTTAATACGTCGACTTGGTTACTTATTGTATTTTGTTTGTAGGATAATTATTCTGTTTAAACATTTTAAATAATGGTATACTTTCGAATAAAAGTGTGTTTGCTTCTGTGTTCTTTTAACTGCCTTCATTGAGCGAAAGTAGATGCTAAAACAAATCTACATAATTAAGGCAAAATTAAAATAGATTTTAAGGGTTACCGCTACCATATGGAAAAAATAATAAAGTCTATTTGACAGCAAGTTCGTTGATCCCCGACAACAAATAATTTCGTAATAGGTAAAGCAATGAAGACCCTCCATAATAAGGAATGGCACGGTTGAAACAAAAGAACATTTTTCCTTAAAATTTGCCTGAAAATCATAGATTGCTCGATATCGGTCAGCTTTGAAATACTCCAGAATCATACAGAGATTTTAGGTAGTTAAAGGAATTCTAGTGAATGAATTCTTAATGGTTGCAATCAGCGTGCTTATTTTATAGACTATTCTGGCAAGCCATCTCCACACATTTTAGTGGTTAGGTCCAGAAAATATATTTTCCATGCCAGCAGCACAATATTTCGTCGTTCTATTCCTGTTCAAATTACTCTTGCAGTGGAAATTTTAGCGTTTTTTTTTAACGTTTCTTGGACACAATAGCATTAGAATTAGAATAAAACTGAGCATTTATTACGTTTTGTACATTGCTCCTATTTGGGTTCTGCACCGAAGCTCAACGCACCTTGTTTTTGTAGGTTTTTTTTTATATTGGTAACTCCTTTTAAAAGTAGCAATAAGAAGGAGAATATAATAATTTGGTCAAAAATTAACTAAGAAAACATTCTATTATACATCTTGTCAAGAGAGTAACGATACGAGTAAAAGATACCAAAGATAGTTACCGATTTAATATACACATTTCTCAGCTAAAGATATTCACCCCAATTCTTTAACTCGTATACGACACTCGAATCCGACTATAGTCGTATTTAGTTATTCCAAAGTCGAACCTTACGAGAAAACTCGTACGTACACAAACACACGTTTGCATAACTGCAATCATATACCTTGTTTTTTCTAAAATATGGTAAGCATCGCATACAAACCGAAGAATAGAAATTCCATTCTGATGCGATTCTAAATACGAGAGGAAATACGACTGGGCATTCGACTTGAAGAATTGGTGTTATTACACCTAAAAAGCGCTTATTACTAGGCACATTTACTGATGATTGCGGTATAATGTCCTCATTGGGTAGAATACTTTGTTGAGAATTAAAATTCGAATTGCAGAAAACACCAATAAGTAGTTTCAAGGTGTGTAGGGTTTGCCTCTCCTGAATATCCTGACGAACATACATACGTACACTTGCATGAAACTGTCAACTGTTATGGAAAAATACTCAATTAAGTTTGAGGCTCGTGGGTGCCCCCATCTCTTCGAAAAGTCTGACAGTCCTCATGAATTTTTAAAAACCCGAACTCTAAGGACTTCAAAGTAGTACATAAGGATGGGCACTGTGGCTTGGGAATTCAAGGTTCGATGGCAATCTAAAAAATATCACTTATTTTCACTGTCCCATCTCGCCAACGTCTGACAAATTGCCTAGGTTATAACTTCATGTCAGTGAAAGCTTCTCAAAATTACTAATAGATGAACCTTATTGGAACTCTAGTCGTTGAAGAGTAGTAAAAGCACTCATTAGCTTCAGGGCACAATGGGTCAAGTGCTACAGAGCGTTGGACTACAGAGCGAGGGGTTTGAGGTTCCATCCCCAGACAACACCAAAAATATCTTTCACGGCCTCACCTCACCCGAGCGTCTGACAAACATTCGAGAGTATAACTGTCATGAAAAAGCTTCTCAAATTGCTCTTCGGAAACGGCATTAAACAGTGGATCGCTGTCGCGCCAAATACACGCACACACACTCATTAGTTTCCTGCAATCTTCCAAAGCGCTTGGAACTTAATTTATAGAGATGTACTAGATATTAGGAGTTCATAAATAAAAGATAATGTTTGTGTGATAATGAAATTGTGTCCCCATAGATTTCTCATGGTTATCCATTGAATCCTTTGAACAAAGGCATTCTAAAGCAATCTCCCAGGACGTATCAGATCGATCAAATACGAAAAAAGGGCGACCAGCTTTTTAGTTGGTGAGGGTAACTTATGGTACTTCCAATGGGACTGTAGAGTTCTCTTCCATTAATAAACTGTTTGACAAAAATAGTTTTGGGATTTTTTTTTATTCTAAGGAGTGTGAATACTAGGATCATGGCGAGAAATAGATTGTATTATATTCTTCAAGGCATGTTTTACCATTTCGGTCCTTACTCCTTCATTCTAGGGCTAGACAATGACGCTGATGGCGTTGCCTAAGCCATTTTCAGCCCACGCCTCTTTCTGCAGCAATTCCAAACAAACAAACAAAATGTGTGAATATTTTGCTCGAATATTATTTTCGGGGTCTCAGTAAGCGTTGTCGCTATTAGTACATATTAGGTAGTCTCTGACCAAACGGTTGATGAGTAACTGTACTTTATACGGTAACGGAAGAGATATATAAGAACGTTAATTGTGTGATGCGTCGTTTTGGTTATGTCTGGTTGCTGCTTCACAGTTTTGCATATAACATTCGTATTCTTCACCCACCAATCAGCGTCTCATTTTGTTTGAATTGATTAGCTAGACGCCGAATGAGCTTCATTACTACACTAGTTTCTATATATGTACTATGTGTATGAATGAATAAATATGTAATAAAAATAAATGTTCTTTCCTTATTAAATCTTGGGCGTTTTCTATGCTTAATGTACTCATCCAAAGAAAGAACTCGGTGCTTTTTATAATTGAATTATTTGAATCTGTCATTTTCTCCGTGCGATGGAACCATTCATTTTAGCAGTGCATGTTTAGAGCGTTACGGTCGTTGTAGAAGCAATCCTAAGAGGAACCTTTATGGTACATGGACTTTATGCACTTTTGCAGAAGACATCTGCAACCGCTTTTGAGCTACCATTCGCTGTTTCTGTCCGGTATAAGGTCCTTGAAAGCATGTACATATGTATAATGATAACTTAGTCCTATTCTACATGCATGTCTTTCTGTGTTTCTGTGAACACATTCATTTGAGTGGCCTAATGAGATAGAGTAATGATGAGTAATGTAGTTTAGGAATACTCTGTGGATTGTGAAGTCATTACTTGCGAATAGCAAACTCCCACTTTCCTTTATTATATTAATTAATTAGTTCATAGTGCACTTATTTAATACTTTTTATTTTGAAACCTTAAATTAGAACAACACATCGACACCAAATAACACTCCAAACGGACATTTTAATAAAAATCAAGGAGTGTTGAACGGTAGTGGCCCAAGAAAGAATACACCATTCCGTCGAGTTGTAGAGGAGGAAGTCGAAATAGATCCTCGTGTAATTGATAATTCATTTGAAGCTAAGGTGAGTGCCCCAAAATTGACTCTTTCAAAAGGGAGAACTGAGGCACAAATTAGCATTTTCAATTCGTTATATTCAAATGCTTTCCTAGTTTGGGGCACTAATCTTCGAATATAAAAGCTTTATCGATTGAATAAGAAATTAAAAATAATATGTATATGTATTTTCTTAAAATTTGCTTATTGGTTCTATACGATGCTAATTTGTGTTTCATTTATCCTTTCTTTTTCATATGACAACAACTATACTGTGGTACAAAAAAAAATTCGCAACTTCGTCAAAATACAATTTAAAAAAAATGCCTCCGCATACCTCAGGATGAAGAAGGTGAAGGTGGTGGAAATAACTGGAAGAATAAAAATGGCGGCGGATTTAGAGGTGGAAACCGTGGCGGCGACCGAGGCAGAGGTCGTGGAGGTGGCGGTGGTGGTTTCAAAAAATTCGGTGACGGAGGTGGTTTCCGAAAATCATTTGGAGGCACTGATAACAAAGAAGACGGAGAAGGTGGTGAAGGCGAAGGACGTAAATCATTTGGCGGTAGAGGAGGTGGTCGTGGTGGATTTGGTGGCGGCGGACGAGGTGGTGGACGTGGTCGTGGTGGTTTCGGAGGTGAAGGTCGGGGAGGAGGTGGCGGACGTGGTCGTGGTGGTTTTGGCGGTGAAGGCCGTGGCGGCGGACGAGGCGGTGGCCGTGGTCGAGGTGGTTCTGATGGTGGTGGTCGCGGTAGAGGCGGCGGAGGTTTCGGCAACAAATCATTTGGAAACAAAAGTTTTGAATCATCGCAAAACAAAAAAATCACATTTGACGATTAGGCAATAAGTTGCGAATTTTAGTTGTTTTTGTAAATTATTTAACGTACACTTGGTAAGTTAATACACATATGCATATTGTTTTGTTCAATAAATGGACGGATACACATTCAACGAACAAATATTTAATGTCTGTAATTTTTCTTTCAGAGAAACGCTGCTGGTTCCTGGGGTGAAAGAGCCAGCCGAGACTTGAAGCATACACGCGGCAAATCATTTAAACACGAAAAGACCAAGAAGAAGAGGGGCAGTTACCGCGGGGGACAGATAGATATGGGCGTTAATTCTATTAAATTTAACTGAAAGCATATAGATTTATATATAACTATACATACATTATTTTTAGGCAACATCGCATTTGGCGGTTGTAAGTAAGTTTATAATGGCTTAAATTTAACCGGACTTTCGCAAAATAAAAAAAAAAAATTGAAACCTGTAGTACATCATGTTTGTACCATACCATACAAGAGTGGAATTATTACATTTTTAAGAGATTTATTTTGTTTTTTTTTTTTTATAGAATTGCGAAATGACGATTAGATTTAAGTCCCGAAAATAATACACCGTAATATCTGTATCTGTGAGTTAAAACCGCAAATTTCAAAATTTTAAAAGGAGTTCATAAAGCTAAAAACTCGTTTTAAAGGATTAAAGTGAAACAGTTGTATGAAATCACCGTACAACGTCACATGCGTGTATAGTCTTGCGTAGCATATAATTTGTCAGGTTTTAGCTTCTTTAAGGTACAGATTTTAGATATACATACTTATAAGAAATACTTTATTTGTATTTTATCTATTTTATAAATAATAGGTCATAGCTTAATAAATCCAAGACTATTTTCCCAATGGAGATGCGTTTTTTTTACTTAGTAGATAAGGGTTATGAATGATTATGGTGTCTGATTGCCACAAAATATTCAACCCTATCATGGTCTCCGTTCCGGAAGTTACGGATGCTTGCAACGCATGACACCACCATGATATCCGTTGTACAGTACAGAAATTGTCAACGCGTATGAATTTATACTTTCGCAACGGATGTCTGTCGGAGAACTTCGGAGAAAAAATCAGAACTGACAGAAAAAATGCATTACTACGAAGGTAGCCATTGTGAGGCTTTGTACATAATCCCCTTTCGGAGAATCTCCGGTATGGGTGTCGGAACGTATACCATGATACGAAATGTTACGATTTTGTA
This sequence comes from Xylota sylvarum, assembly GCA_905220385.1. Lineage (NCBI taxonomy): Eukaryota > Metazoa > Arthropoda > Insecta > Diptera > Syrphidae > Xylota > Xylota sylvarum. Next base: position 44,069,259 of record LR999959.1, read on the forward strand.
AGAATTGGAAAAAAATTCTGTTTAGATTGGGTACCATGATACGAATCGTATCATGCACACATACGAGCCTGTCTGATGAATAGAATCTCAATTCAATATCAATTTCAATTTTTTTTGCGTGAATTAGAGAGGCATCAGCCACCTCAACATCGCGAAGTGTGGTTTCAGACACACTTCGTCAGATCCTGTAGAAAATTCAAGAAATCCAAATCAATCACCCTTATTCCGTGTAGAGTTTTATAAAAACGCCGTAAAACGACGATTAAAGTCCTCCTTTATGGACTTTATCGAAAGCTGATGAAGATATGTATCGATTGTTTTGAGAGGTAAATACTACGTAAAAAACTTCGGTCCCGTTTGGGTTGACGGACTTTGGAGTAGGAGATTCAACGAGCATCAGTCGTTTGAGATGGTTACGACATGTAGAGCGAATGGACGCCATCGCTCCAGCCCTCCAGCATAAATTAACAATACATAGTATATAGTTAATTTATGCCCTCCAGAGTCTTCGGATCAAACCAGAAGTAGAGGAAGACCTCGCCTTAGGTGGTGACCACTTGTAGAAAGGGACTTCAACCGATTTGGAGTGTACAACTGACCGGGCTAACTCGAAAGGCTTGTTGGTTGAGGCCCAGGTTCACCCTGAACTGTACCGCCACCTATTTAAGTAAGCAAGTGTATTTAAAGATCAAGTTGATTAAAACTAAAGTTCTCACCTTCAATTGGTAAACTCTTTCTTCTTTTTGATCACACAGCCGAGCTATTTTTTGTACAATTCCACCAGTTTAAAAGATGATGTAGCAGCCAGCTTATCAATTAAGATTGCGATATTTCGCATGAGTGTAGCATTCGTTCGATGTTATGTTAACAAAACCAAAGATCCTGGCTGTCGATGTGGAACAAACCATTCAGATCCAAATATTGGCTATAGTTCTTCTCATTTGGAATAAGTCCGCCTTGCATCATCCATGGTTATGCACGAAAATCTTCCTCTTACCAGAAGCAGTCCTCTTACGATAGGAGAGTTCCAAAAGATCGATATCGATAGATAATTCATAATATGTATGTACTTTATTTCTTTGAAAATGCATACCTAAGTACATATGTACATGTACATACATATGTATATATACAAATGTACTTCCGGAACATTTGTGGAAATCCGTATGAAGACGATGATCCTAGATGGATAATTTCCTTCATAGGCTTAAGAATGGCATACTGATGCTCACGATCACTACCGACAATTTCTTTTGAAAAACCATCATGAGAGTAGCTATCATATTGAGAAAACCGCTCAGTTCATAACAAACTTGAATTGGCATGCGGAAGAAACTTTTTTTTTAAAATTTATTTTACTGTACCTACTTATTACGTTTTTATGCCATTGGCGATCAGAGTAGCTTTACCTCGGGTAGGATTAATTGGACTTCGACTCTTTTCTCGGAGGTGTAATCGACTTAAAAGTAGGTTTACTTACTCAGTTCTTTTGATGTAGCTATTACTAGTTTCATTCCTAAGCCAGTTGGTAGGTTTATGCTACCATAGTAGTCGCTACGAGAACGAACTGTATTTGCTTGGTCCAGTACACATTTACAGACGACGAACCAAATTCTTTCTCATGTACATACATACTTTGAAAATACTACCATTTAACGCATGATTGTACTTACTATCTACTCTCCTACAACGTAAAATGACATCTGTAGAGCTGGATTGAGATGATCAAGGTCTTGTATAGATCCATTGGCTTATTAGCCAAAAGAAGCAGCGATTAGCAAGAGTTATTCTTAATTTCATTTGTGGGGTTGTGTCATTATGCGCGTCCGGAGTCCATTACCTAAGTTAGAGATACCTACCTAACCTAGTTAGGTTTTCTTTTTCCGAACGACTACTTAGTTAGGCCTGTCGAAATATCGTCCGGTGCTTTATTAGTTTGGTGTGAAATGTAATTGATATTGGGTGAGTTAGGATTCCAAGTCTTTAGCTATGTAGGTAGGTAACTTTCCTCTGACTGGTCGATTGGTACACGTAACTTTTCAGAATTAGTGAATTTTTATTGATCACGTGTATTAATCGACCAGTCGTTGATAGTTCTGTAACCTAGTTAGGTACAGCTAGCATTGGTAATCCGAACGAACGTTTTGGAAAATTATGCCTCTGATGTTGGTGCGTGAGTTCTGCACATCAGTGAAATGACAGTAATTACACAAATGTCCAACTTTCAAATCAAATGTACATAAATGGATTCCGATTAACAAAGGAATGAATCAATTTAACAGGTGAAATGAGCAACCATCAATTCTCGAAGTATATACATAATATACATACATATGTATGTATATATATGTATGTACACAGCTCATCTCTGCCAAAGGAACGAACTAAGTAGGTACATACTATAGTTGAAGTTACGGCTAAATTTATTGAATAAAATGGAAGGAATGGAAGGATTTCAAGAGCTTTCAGTTACATAAATATTTAAAAAGAATACAATAGAGTCTGGAACAAAAACCTAATAACCCTATTTTGTGAATAACTACATATGTGCGCAGCATGATGAAAAGTGCTGGGTTATTCACATTGTATTAGATGGTGGTCTTATTGTACACTGTACTGGAGTGAAACATGGATCCATTCTTTTACTTAACTCTATTATTTAAATGAGTCGACTAATCAACATTTCACAGCCTTCTACGGAAGACACTTCTACTATACTGTTAGTTTAATGAGACGACCAAATAAACAAACTTAAGATATCATGGATATTCTGTGTATCGCAGTCAATACAAAGAAGTTCACCTATCGATTTGGAGTGAAGAAATATGTACATTTCAGCGCCGCTGCTCCTTCTCCTTCGGCAATAAAAATATGAGTTATACCACACTGTATTGTTTTCAGATTTGTAAAGATAGTCCCAAATTATTCTTTATAACTCATAGGCTACCACTTTTGTTCCTTACTTACGACAATTGGATGTCCAAAAAGGCAAGATTCTATATCCGTTTGCAGGGATATCAGAGTATGTATGTATTTGTATTAAGATATTGATATTTTCGAGAATTACGTGTATGTACGTACATATGTAGTATATGTACATATATGTACATCTGCCCCTCCGCTAGATATTGTTTAAAACTTCTTCACCCTTTGACCAGTTCTGCCACTTCGTACTTTCCCTTTCAAACAAGAGGCTCAGAGTATTGTACAACACCTTCACGAACAATGTCTGTCATCGTTAATTAGCTAAGAATACGTAACTACCTGTTTTCCAAATTCAAAGAATTTCTGGCCCAGCATGGTTACTATCCATTGTAAAGATAAATATCATTGGTATTTGGGTTGTATCCATTTGTCCACTCTCTGTTCAAATGCTTATCTACATCAGGATAGAATGTAACAAATAATTCGTTAGTACATTGACCTAGATAGAATAAAAAAAAATCATTTGTGTATAAGCTAGTTTATATAAAGAGGAAACCTACACACGTGTAAGTTTGTTACATCTCAAAGAAAATATTTGCTTTCTTCTAATCATAAATAAAGCAAAGAAAATAATTAAGAAAAATGTCTTAAAAAAGAAGAGCGAGTCGAATTGAAAATCCAATTAAATTTCTGTTAACTTTGTACTATTAGGCATTATAGTTGCGATCGAACGGTATCGGTTATATGGCCAGCCTCATTGAAAGTGCACTAAATGAAATCAAAATCAATTAGTTCGATGTAATTGCAAAACAGTTGTTGATTTGATTGGAGGAAATGAAATTTTCGAAATTATTTCTACGAGGAATGGCGAATCAATAACTTGGTTTGTTCATTAGTAAATACATACATCATTGGTTTAAGAATTATATAACTGAAATAGTTTCTTTCTTTTTTGTTTGTTTTGGATAAGTTTAGAAAGCTTGATGTAATTACGAAACATCCTCATTTTTGCATTCTTTTAATCCTATCATTCCCTTAAACCTGTCGTATACGTATTAATTGTTTAAAAGCTTTCCTTAGAATCTTGCACTCATGCTGCGAATTGAATAGTAGACAAGTGCGTGGTAAGTGTTATTTGAATATGTGCCGATGGCACAAGAGATGGGATGTGAAGCACCCAAACCGACGAATGCTGCCGGCACTTCTGTTTCTGGTTTTTATTCCGTAAAGAGGTAGTTCTCAATGAAAAGTTATATTTCCTTAATAGTCACATTAAAAAGATTTACTTTCCCTGAACTGGTTGTTGGTAAAATTTTATATCACTTTCTTTTGGTCGGTATTCTTGAACAACTACTTAATAAGTTGTCAGGTACACTTTTATACTTAGGGACAATGTCTGAATAAAGCTACTGAGGTACGTTCATATGTAATTGGTAAATACACTGACGAGTAAAAGTGCAAATTAGTTATAAAATTATCCGCATCCTTAAGAATTATAGATCAGTGGAACGGTCACAGTCAAAGAACAAACGAAATAGCTCGGATGGGACAACTCATGTCTCGAAGAGATGCTAAACTTTCGGTGGCGGTAAAGTAGAACAAAACTGGCACGTCTACGACTAGCTCTACCCAAACGCGACACTTCTCAGATATGGTTAGGGATCACCTGCACTTTGCCCTCGTAGAAAAGTGCTCTACCGATCACAAATCAGTGATGGAAGCGTGGGAAAACATCGAAACTAAGGTATCAAAGTTTGTTTTTATTGGTGCGCCATACACTTTAAATAATTGGGTAGCTTTTACCAATAATAACCTTTTACCGACATCTAGGTCCTCCTAAGTTTGGCATAATTCTTGATAACATAGCATTGAGTCGACCTACCTTTCGAAAAGGCTTTCAGGATATTAACTGCACCTAGGTTTAAGGAGACTGTTTTTACCCTATTCTTTACAAGGCTGTCGATGTTATACATTGGCATGGTTTTATAAGTTTAGTTTTTTAAGCATTTGTATTGTTTGAATTTCAACTATACCTATGCCATGTCTTCATGTCTCGTGGCAAATCCCAAGTACGCAGTTTCACAACTTAAGTGGACTTATCCATCGCTGTACATCTAGCTACCGCAACTTCAAAATATTTGCACTATTTACCACAAGAAGAAGATATTTTAATAGAACTCATAATGTTATTCAGAAATTAGCAAAAAGAAACCAACAGGTAATTTACGCCAGCAGTCACTAAGCCATATGTACCTAACCTACATATGTACATATTTATGTCTTACAAAACTATGCGTAGGTACTCGAGAAACGTCGGACCCTATGTATGTATACACTGAGAACCTTACTGCAGGTTCGTCTACTCGTGTACCCTACACGTACTCGAAACGCATTTGATCATAAGGTATGCATTGCAACTAGAGTAAATACACCTGTAAAATGTTCGGTCCGGATAAGGTTAAATGGGCGGTAGGCTCCTTTAAAGCATTCAATGCCCCCGGCAGTGATGGTCTTTGCAAGCGCTCTTACAAAAGGTAATTAATTTTATCCTGCTGGGTATGATTGCTTTATTTAGAGCCAGCTACAATTGGGACTACACCCCGACTATTTGGAGACAGGTAAATGGAATCTTCATCCCCAAACCAAGAAATAGACCTAGTGTACTGCCTAAATCTTATAGACCTATAAGTCTAACATCAATTGTTCTCAAAAGTATGGAGAGACTCATTAACATTCATATTAGAGGCCGATTAGATTTGTCTATCCCTCTGCACTCAAGTCAGTTTGCATATAGGAATGGTAAGTCCACGAAAGGTGCTCTTCATTATTTTGTGAAGCAGATAGAAGGAACACTTCGTTCCAAGGTAATAGCTCTCTGTGCTTTTCTTGACATCGGGGGTGCATTCAACAACAGTATAAGAGGTATCGAGTATTCGACCAACCAATGGATAAGGACCATGCTTGAAAGTCGATTCATTACTTCCTCCTTTGGAAGAGTGTCGGTGTCTGTGACTACAGTTGAGGGTTGTCCCCAAGAACGAGTCCTTTCTCCTCTTCTGTGGTCACTAGTAATCGACAATCTTCTAATCGATCTAAATAGATTAGGCTACTTGGGGTATAAATCCAAAAATGATGCAGTGGATGCATACAATGATAGTAAGGCCCGGTGCACACATGCGTTCTTTCACCGCGCTGTACCGCAGCGGTGTCGCTCCTACAAGAAAATCCTTAATTTAGGCAAGGATAGTATTAGAAAGCTGGTGAGCTTTCTCACAGGCTGTGTGGCCTGAGGTGATACCTCTTACCTTAACAAACTATAATCTGTGTTCAGATACGGAATGTAGGTTCTGCTCGGAAGATGACGCACAATCCGAGCACATTCGTGGTGAATGCCCAGCATTACATTGGTTAACGAAAAGTATTTTGCATAAAGAAATATGTTCGTCAACGGAATTGAGAAACTTTGCTTACTTACTTACTTACTTACTTAGGTGGCACTACAGTTCGGGGTGAACCTGGGCCTCAACTAACAAGCCTCTCCAGTTAGCTCGGTCCTTAGCTAACTGTCTCCAGTTGCGCACTCCAAGCTTGTTCAGGTCCCCTTCAACTTGTGCGCGCCACCTAAGGCGAGGTCTTCCTCTGCTGCGTTGTCCCTCCGGGTGTGATTCGAAGACTCTTCGGGCCGGAGCACTGGTGTCCATTCGCTCTACATGTCCTAGCCATCTCAAACGACTAATGCGCAGTTTTTTGACTAGGTCGATGTCGCTGTACAGCTCGTATAGTTCGTCGTTGAATCTTCTCCTCCAAAGCCCGTCAACGCAAACGGGACCGAATATTTTGCGAAGAATTTTTCTCTCGAAACGACCGAGGATATCTTCATCCGCTTTTGATAAAGTCCAAGCTTCAGCGCCATAAAGCAGGACTGGGATGATCAAGGTCTTATATAGAGTCTCCTTAGTTGTTCGGGATAGGGCCTTACTACTCAATTGCCTTCTCAGCCCAAAGAAACAGCGATTGGCAAGAGTTATTCTTCGTTTTATTTCTGCTGAGGTGTTATTTTCAGAATTGATAGCAGAGCCGAGGTAGACAAAGTCCCTTACTACCTCAAAGTTATAGCTGTCGATTGTGAGAAACTTTGCTGCTAGAGATATACTATCCTTCATTAGGGAGGGGGTACGTCTCTTAGACTAAATTTATCTTTTAATAGATCAATAGATCCTTAAAGTCGCAGTATCAGTCATATGGGCAAGGGTCTATACAAAAAAATGCATACTCGAGATCATTTACAATTTAAGCACATCAGTATTATCAGAAAATCTTTTGACACTACGTGTCTTGAAGAAGAAAATAATTTACGTAATACAAGTATGCGTTTCGAACCGAGTCTTCCGTAAACAAAATAGCCTTTTTCGTTAATTTATCAACGCTTAAAATATTACCAGCCATTAGTACCGAAAACCAAGGGCCATAGTTAGAATAAATCTGATTAATGCGTGAAATGTCTCATAGAAACATTAAGTGCGACGCCTAATAGAGTAGCGGTTCCTTTATAATCATTCTAATTATTACTAGTCAATACCAGGTAGGCGTACAAACAAGCCTAGAATGCTAATATAATGCTTCTGTGATCCATCGAAAATCATGAATGGAACTCGTTGCCCATTAATAATATTTTATGGTTTCGGCGCCTTTTCAATTTCCCACAGTATGTTAGAAAGTGTACAGCTATAAAATTGTTTTTCCACAGAAAAAATAACAAATTATTTGGTCACTCGAAGTAAAATTGACACAAGCCTAAAGAAGAAATTCACAAGCGCACAACACGACATCACTCATCGCGGCAAGCATTTAACCAACTCAAGAACTTACTTAAGCCATTCGTTCTTTCTTTCACTTCCAGACCACACCGTGGCCAAAACATGATGACGAAGATAGATCATAATGATGATCGCAAGTTCCACGATTATGATGATCATGATCATTATGTTAACGATGGCCCGTCCAGCTTTGCGCCTAGCAAGAGTCAAGCCAAACCAAGACGCAAGAGCGCTTAAGGAAAGGTAGATGGTACCTCGATCGCCAGTCCAAGGTGAGCAGTTGACTTGTTCGGTCGTATGGAAAAAAAGATCCTCCGTGTTATAAGAGTTATAAGAGAAATTTCATTTATACCTATCCATTCGTCGTTCGAGGTGAAGCATACAGAAGGAAGAAAAAAGTCATAGTCATAAAACAAAAACGCACACACAGAACAAACAAAAAAGAATTGTGAACGAAGTAAACGAGAAGAAGAAATTTCTTTTCTCGGGAAAAATTCTCAGATTGAATTGAGTTCTTTTTTTTTGTTTTTTAGAAATTCTAGTGTTTTACGTGCTATTTCCAAGATACAGTGTTCATTTAATTTGCTTAATTAACAGCGTTAGTTACTTTTATAAAGTTTTGAACGATTTATGCGCTCTGTGAATTTTAAATGCGATCCTAACGGATAAGAGTCACACTCGGAACCTTGCAAAAAAAGACAGACTTATTAATTAACCACAAGTATACGTACCTACACGAACACACATAGATACACCTGTGGAGTACAATATTGTAAGGCAAATCGTTAAATAAATCACAAACCAAAATGGAATACCGGTGCTATAGGTGGAGTTCGTCCAAAGTAAGTGACCCCATTAAAAGTGATATGATCACGTTTTTTTTTCTTTATTTATTTCTTTCTGACAAATTTCTTTGAGTAAGATTTATTATGAGTAGGCTTAGAGATGTTTCACTTTTCCTATTAACCATGATCAAGTGGATACCGAATTTGGTTATCTAAATATACATAAATTTGAGCCGAACCGGAAGAAATGCGTGTGCGGAATGTGGCATAAGTTTTTTGGTGAGCAGATTAAGTGAGAACAAGTTTGACAGGATATATTTGAAATTACTTGTGATGTACACTTTCTACATAAGCATGTGAATATTTGCAAGACGTTCTTAAATTTGCAGCGTATGTACATAAAAGGGTTTGAAAAGATTTTTTTTTTTTAAATGTTTTGTTCGCAAATTGCAATTTGCAAATCTACAATAGTTTTTAAATTTTCATTTTCGCATATGCATTTCTGATCTCAATATCTTTATGTTTTGACATATTGCCCAAACAGTCTGTGTCCTAGTGGGATGGATTTTATATTTGTTGTGACATAAATTATTTGAAGTAGTAATATGGTACGGAGTAGTAAAACCAGCCCTTGGAGATATTTGAAAAAAATCAATGGTTGTGAAAAAGCTTCACACCTCCTTACCTCATTTAAAATTTTTGCAAGATATCGCACAAATCCATATGTATGCACATTGAGTGTCGAAATAAAAGAAATAAATACTATGTTGATACAACAGGACTATGTTGTACTCAGTAGTCTACTTACCACTAATGCATGAACTAATGAGTTATCACTGAGAAATTTGATCCTGCAAAAATTTATACTTTTAATTGTACATACATACATGTATGTAGGAACATATGTATGCATGTATGTCTGTTTTACTGCAGCTCTAAACCCCACTTTGAACCATACACTTAAATACATAGGTTCCATCAAATACTCAACTCCCTGTTGCAATACAACGAGTTCAGCACATTTTCAAAGGACATTCTTCCAAATTTAGCTCAAGTAGGATTGCTTTCTAGTTCATTCAATTATAAATGACTGAGAAACAGACAAACTCCGCCAATCGGGAAACAACCTCATATAATGCAATAAGGATTTCTACACACATATCTAGGTGACGGATCTGGGTGTGGAATATTTAGCAAATCTGCCAGTCTAGGTACACAGCCTCTCTGGCAGTTTAATCTGGCTCTCAGCCATACGTATTCCAATTAGAAATGTTTGCATTAACCGATGTATTAATTATATGATGGAATGCAACACTAATGGCAATACCATTTTCCTATTTTCACTTTTTTCGTTTTAAGTGCTTTTTATTACTTTAATTCATTTATAAGTACACATTAGAGAAAAACTATTAAACCTAGCTTAATTAACTTAAATATGTTATTCTATCTAACCTACTGGCCCTAAGCGAGCACTCTAAGTTAAACTTAATCCTTAATACTATGTATGTCTTTCGACGTAACCTATATTAATTATTTATTACATATTGATTTATTAACTAACAATTTTAAAACTATAATAAGAAAATTGTGTTATTTTTGGAAAAATTAGTGAAATTATTTTCCTCAACTCGGACAGTCGTGATGAAACCTTATCCAGGCTACGAGATTGTTACATTGCTCACTTAAATGTGGTCTGCATATTGCCTGCTAAAATCAATATTAATAATTTTTAATCTGTAGAGAATGCAAAGAATATAAGAAAACGTAAATAGGTACACATATGATTTTTGCACACTTTGAGTAGATAGGGAATTACACAGCAGTCCACCCTGAATATTCTTTCACTTATTTATATCCTCTGGGGAGAGTAATTTCTTCTACCTATAGGTATGGTATTAAAATAGTGCCAGAGCTGCAAACCTACATAAATACATACAAATAAAAATACCGATTAAAGACTGCTTTCATCTGACCCGTGAAGAGTCTCTGTCTGAGAATACGTGCATATGGATATGTACTTATTTTCAGCCTTAAGCCTTTGGTGAAAATCCCTTGAAGCACTTTTTGCCAGGATTATTCCTGAAATACTTGTACCCATAATTCAATTTAATTCAGCATATATACATAAACACTCGACGAGAAAAGCTCAACAGCCGACACAGATTCCACAGATTCTGATTTTCAGGTCCTCCTTTGTGAATAGCCCAGTGTGAATGAGGTCAAACTAAGTTATATACTTATATACATACAATGTACAATGAGCAAATGAGCATGAATGCCAGAACACGGAATGTCATTATGCGTGACCATAATTTCGAAGAAGTCAACGAATTTTTACACCTGGGTGCTGGCATCAGTTTAGCCTCTAAATAAATAGCTCTTAGCAATATGTACATACCTAACACTTTAAGTGGCATAGCTATCGTCATCTACAGTCTGCGTCTGAAATTTAAAAACTTGTTTGAATTAGGTAATACATACTTAGTTGATTTAATTGGATTATGGATAACAATAAAGAATTCAGTTGGATAAGCAGAGTAGGTACTTGACCGAAGGAGTTTTTAGAATATTAAAAATATAATTATGTGAGGCATCTGTGTGTGTGGTTTGTAGTGCAGTTAGTCATCCTGGTGGGTACGTTGGCTTATTAAAATGTCGGTTCTGAGATGCCTCATATCTACCACAAAGGTACAGGTCAGTTCAGCATTTTAAAAAGTTATTTCACCGATCAGTTCGCTGCTACACGGAAATTAAATAAAAGCATTTTATTGTAATGGTGATCAATCGCTGAGTTATTGGATTTTATAGTGGATGGGTTCGAATGTCAGAAAATATGATCATCAGACCAGATACGGCTTGAAAATATTGTTGTTTTTATTACTTTTTTCTTGTTATATTCAGCACTTTATAAGATGAGCCTTTGTAGCCTATTATACGTCTAAGTTTAAGACAATAGAGACAGGGATATGCGAACACGTAGGAATTTTATGTTAAAAGTATAATTGGAGTAGAAGTCGGTCTCTAAGTATCACTATCTATAGTTTGCTTAGACAAAGACCGATTTATTGATGCAATTTAAACACGGGAATTTGACAGTTGGTTTTCAGTGCTAGCGAACTGACATTCGCTTTAGTATGCTTAAATTTATTATGACTGATCAGACCATCTCCGATTATTAATTGTTTTCGGAGAATAATAGAAAATAATAAAGGTTACCCTGTGGAATGTAATGTTAAAAAAAAATAAATCTGAAATATATTTATATGTATCTTAAAAAGTTTTGCGATTTACAGAATGTAAGCTCTTGTTTAAAAAAAAAAAAAAAACAAAAAAAAAAATTACTATAGCTGTTGCTCACTTGTCTGTCCGTCCGCCCAGTCACTCGTAATTTCTAAACCATAAACGCTACGTACAAGACATTTGCACAGATTATGCAGATAATGATCTCTTTACATATTCGTTTTATTAATTTTTTTTATGGGGATGGCTCAAATGTTTGAAAAATTCTGACAGTTCCAACTAAAAATTTATATCGAACCTATTAACTCAACTTCGTCTACGCCAATACTATGATGCGGTGGGAAAGTTCCTGTCAAACAGTCTGCTCTTCATCTAGAATAAGTAAGGGTACTACGAATTAAACTGAGCGCAATAGTTACAACTAATTCTTCCCGGTTAGAGCGGATAAAGCCATTTGTTACATAATAGTGTAGCCCACCAGAGTTTCAAACTACAGTTCTTCTATTTTCCAGCTTATACATATGTACTCGTACGTCATATAAATGGAAAAGAAATACTAATAACGGCATCTAACCCAAATATGGTACAATTGTTTACTTCCAGAAGAACGATGTAAATACTTCAGAAATGTCAATATAGGCCGATGCATCCAGATTCATTGCCGAGATTTTCCATAACCTTTTGATGAAACAATCACATATAATCCCCCTTTAGTTTGAAGTATGACACTTATACGATCGATTGTTTTTACTACCAACAGTTCTTAATGGGTCAATGTTGTTACGGAAATGCTCATTTATTCATCTTAAATTGTCATTATAAATCAGAGAAACAGTACCTCAAAAGTACTCGATGTCTCGACTTTATCTGAACATCCATATACTTGGAAGCATCTTACTGCAGCCGTCCACTTTGACTAAAGCAACCATCAGTTGGACAAGTTCTTAAGCTTCCTCCTTAATCTCATTCTCCTAAAGAAAAACAAAATCAAGCACACATCACGAAAACTTTTACTTTAGTTTCGATTAAATCAGGGCACCATCAAGCATTTCCAATTAAAAAAAAAATCGCAGACAATTTCTCATCATCACACCACTGACTGGTAGAGGCCAGGCAAAGTCATCTCCGTTGCCGTCTTCTTTGCATTGAATCGTCCGAAATAACCAAAATCATTTACTGTTAACATTTATAAATGTATTTGGTTTATTCATCACTTCTCTTTGGTTAAAGTTCTTCTTTAACATTTTTTTTTTTGATATCGTTCGTACTTTCGCTGCGAACAATCAATTGTATGATGTTGCAGCGCAACTACTTTCCCAGGTAGCTAAGCATTTTGTAGAAGGCAAACGGGAAACATACACGAAGCTTAAAGAATCAGGTAGGTGTCTTGTTGTGCTTGCTCATCTTCATTGTATCCATCCCTCTTGTGAAAAATGTTTACAAGCATATCTCTTGATCTTAAATGGTTTCGGGCATACTTAGAGAAAGAATTCGTAAAAAATACTTTTGTCGCACATCTGGGTGGACAATGAAGTCGGATTCCAGTGTGAAATGCCCCAAAATCAAATTGGAGGTGTGGGAAATGCCTTATATAAATAATTTTTAGAGAAATCATTTTTAATTCATTTCGCTTGTTTCGTGGCCAAGATAGAAAAAAAAGAATGAGTCCGAAACGGAAATTGCTTTGCACTCTAATGGTGTAATGGTGACCTTTTCTATGGGATAAAAAACTCCGTATTCTTCTCGTATTTGAGTGTGGGTATTTCCAAATTAGAAAATAATATCAATTTAAATCGCATAAGCCCAACAACAGACAGCCAATGGATACATTACAGCTGACCTCAATCGTAACCGTGATTCTCCAAATGTAGGATTGTCCACATGAATATGTTTAGCCTACTTTTTCTGATTATCATATTGAATCATCTGTAAACACACGTACCATATTTACAAAAAAAAAAAAAGAAAAAAAGAAAAAAACGTTGGAATGGGGAGAAGGAAGAATTTATTTCTGTTAGTAAACGGCCGTACACTAAGAACCGGCTCTGAAAAGTTAATGCACGAGAGACAAAATGCAATATTAATTCATTTGATTTGTATGACAGTCACATAGTTGGAATATAACGTCTCTCAGTCACTATTGTTCCGTTCTGGCTAACGAGTAAATGGTGCGAACAATCATTGGCAAACATGCCCCAGTGTTTAGAAAAAATGGGAACATTCCCAATTTTGGTCTAATATCGTAAAGCATAATAATGGTTTAGAGGTGCTATGTACGAATATGAATTGAATGTGAATGTGAGACGTGAGAGTCATGTCGCCTTCTGTTAGTCGTTACTATACTGTAGAGACTTTATTGTTCCCCGAGAGATGAGTTTTTTTGGTGCAAATTCGAAGACGGAACAAATTTAACTTTAAGATATTATGTTCACACTAAATACGATTATATGTATCAAATATATTCTTTGGATATCCGTCCTGAGTTATGTTGAATACATACATGTACATACATACATCTTATTTTCGGTTATAGGGACTCACACTAGGTTATGTAGTATGGTTGCTCCAAGCTAGAGCTAAGACCATCGGTAAGATTTGTTGTGATAGCATTTTAAAGAGTGACGTTAACATATCTTTGGTTAAGAGTTTACTCCGACTTCAATTGTTTTAAAAATCTAATAATACTCCTTTCTTCAAATTTATTTACCTAAAGAATCAAAAACATTATTTAACCATGATTTCAATTAGTAAAACCCACAAACCTCCTGAAAAACTATGGTCACTTGTACCTCTTAACCAATCGTTAGGTTGTCTTTATATCGGGACAGCTGCTATCTTCAGCCAGTTTTTGATTAGGATCCTCTCTTGGTAGTTCGTCTTCTTTGCAGATGCTTGGAATATCCCTATGACCTGGAACCCAGTATAGACAAAGTTCGGTTCTGTCTGCGATTTTGTTAACCGATTCGGAGCATTGTTTATCTTATTGTTGGCGATTTCAAGGCTTTTACTGCTGTTTGGCTACCTACATATGTATTTTATGATTTTCGTTTCGCTCTCAGGTTTAATACTGGCTTTGGGTCTAAGTGTTACTCAAAAACATCTACAGGAAGAAGTTGTTGGAGGTGTCCTCAATGCCTGCTTAGCAGATGCATGCTTACCTTTGTACTCATTCTAAAGTGTGGCAAAACATTATTTTCCACATTTAAGCTAGTTGTCATCTAAAATAAACAATAAGCGGTTCTTATCTGTTTACATTTCATATCTCATCGGATATTGGCCCAAGCTATTACTGTCTATTAGCTCCATGGCGATTCTATGATCTGGCTTTCATACCTGAACTTAATTTATAGCAAACTGATGGATCTATTAGTCTTTACCGATTGTCTAAGAAACCCATTCTTACCCAACTGGCTTCGCTCAAGCCCTAATAGTTAAAATTTAAAAAGAAAAACTATCCGTGGATCACGATTGTGATTAAAATAACTTTAACTACATCCTCCATAGTAGAAAATTTTGTTTTGATAATTTTTAGACAACTGCCAAAAGGAAAACAAAGCGGAAATGAAAAGGTCAACATAGGTAATTTGGAAATTTGCTACGGCAGGCGATGGCGCATGTTGCCAAATTATAGCAAACTGTAGTCTAAAAATAAAGCTGATAAATATCTCTGCAACCAATCTTTATGAGCATAACCGTTTATGAGACAATGACCTTAATAGTTTCGTTTCCATTACACGTCTTTCTTTAAACTCAAGTTTTGTTTCTCTTTTTGGTAAGTCGTAAACTCAATAATAAGAATTAGCATCCTGATCTAGATCAGATATGTACATACCTACATATATTATCAGTCCAGCCACGCCTGGATTTCTTCTAATATCAGTGTCACTGTATCACTTTTGATATTTACGTACTTCAATTCGTTTCGATTTCATTAATCGATTTCTGTTTCAATAATACAAACATTTTTTTATAGCTATTAAGCGGCCAAGCGAAAGTTTTTGATGAGAGAGTATAGAAAATTTCCAGTTCTACCTACCGAAATATTTGACTCTATGTATGTATATTTAAAGATTCGCGCAAAAATTATGAAGATTATACTCGTATTTACATATTATCTATGTGAGGATGTACCTATCCATATACATATGCATGTACATGTTTCGCTGCCAAGTTCGTGCCTCAACTCTTTCGTTTTTCTTTGACCCAATAACTCGGAACGGTAAAAACGAAATCGTGATTCACGTATTTTACTCGGGAGATACTTATATAATTTGAATTAGTTTTATTATTTTATTCTTGACTGCGATTAATCGAATTACTTTTACTGAAGCTGCAAATTTTCAGGAAGTTCATTCGAAATTAATGAGATTGTATAAAAAGGTTAATTCGATATCTCGGTTCGGAAAAGAAGGCAAAGGTTATATGGTAATATATGTATATTGTCTGAGATGGGAAAATAACGAGATCGAGAAATTATAGATATTTTAATTTAAATAGAATAAGTTATTGGTAAAACGTGCCATTACTTTTTATTTTCAATTGAAAAAAACGAAACTCGATACCATTTTGTATGTACTACCAAATAACTTCAAAGCTTTTTTGTATAACATGCACGTGAGACGTAAATTTTTAATAACACGCTACACAACTGAAGACATTTCTACTTTCACACTGTGCCTTGCTCATCCTCGAAAAAAAAGACAATGACCTTAGCGATACTAAAAGCAGAGTATCCTATGAAATTTCTCGTGGATAGGTTTCACCCCAAATATGGTGAGACCATTAAACCGAAAATGCGCTACATAGTTAACGATGATTTTCTTATCGAAATGAACACCAAAATAGAGCAAGTTGATTTGTTCCATTTTCTGTCTGAAATATATGGTGCCATAAGTGTTTACGTGAAATTCGTTAAGATCTGTAAAAGGCTCTAAATTGTAAGATTTGTTCAACAATTTTTTGAATACTTAGTGGCAATATTTTTATTTTAAATGAGTATGTCGGTAATGCACAAGTAAGAGTTGATATGGGTATGTACAAGAAAGCCGATTGTTTAATTCATAGATCACCAAATACCTTACCTACTATGAAATTAACGTGATGTTATTGTGTAAGTGTTCTGTTGACAAACCATGCCTAGATTTTTTGGAGCGAAACTAGTTGGCCCCTGAAAAAAGCTTTTATTTTTATTTCAATTGACGTTCTCTAGATGAAGGTTTTCTTTCTCAATGCTGATAGAGTGAGACATGTGCGCAGAAGATTTCTTCCGATTTTTACCTCTACAGCTTCCAGACAAATATTTTAAAGAAGTGCCCAACATACTGGCGTGTATTCCTGTCAGATAAAGTCCTGTAAAAGCCTCAACTAAATACGTAGAGACCTTAAGAAAATAAGTAATTTTCATCTATGTAATATAGATTTAGCCGGATATCTTTGGACGAGAAAAACATACTGATATCAGTCCCCTTACTGTTTGTCAATCGATTCCATAGGGGGAGACATTTTGTTATTTTAGCCATTTTCCACTGGTGAAGAAAAATACCATGTATGTGGGCTGGTGCATTGATAATAGATGAACAAAGATGAGTTTTCCTTTCCCATCCAGATGTCCTCACAACTTTTTCCCCCATTTGATCCAAAAGGCTTCTGTAGCGTACGCCAAGTATTGTTTTAACCTTTTCAAGGGCAGGTAAAATCGACATTGTCTTTTTTGGTTCAGAGCCAACAGTTTCCACTTACTATTTTTGATTGTCCTTTTTTATTTCTGGCGTGCAGTGATGGATCCATAATTCATTCATAGTGAACAATTTATTGGATCCTCTTTAAAACGGTTCAAACATCTTGAAAAATTTAGTTTTATCAGTTATCTCGTACACTTTAAAAGATCTTCCAATACCATATTATGCAATTTTTTTGATGCTTTTATCTATGGTTTCAGTTTTTAATCGTCTTTCACGTGGATCATATTCAAGAGATGTACGAACGGATTTAAAATGAAGAGACATACTCAGAAAAGTCGAAGATTTCATAATAAAAGAAAACTACTTGACAGATCAAATTGAACCATTACAAAAAAAGGGAAATTTTTTTGATAGCAATGTCACCTCTGTGCTAGACTAAGAATATTCTACCTTGTCCTCCTAAGTGCCTTTCTGAAAACTTACATATGTACATATGTATGTAATTCTGCACAAGACCTTGATCAACCCGTAGCTTATAGCACAGAATCATTAGGATTTCCTGCATGTGACAAAAATTCTTATTGTTATCTTTAGTCCTGTTGGAATAAAACAATAAATAACAGAAGAAATACTACAGAAAACTGCGAATATAACGTTCAATCTGTCTGAGTATTCTTAGATGTTAGAGCAAATAGACATACTGATAGCCTAATAGCATTCCGATAGCCCACATTGTTTTTGATTCCCCCACAAAGAAATAGCGCAGTGCATAAAGGCTTTCTTTTTTCAGTAAAACTTGATCTCAACCGAGGTCAACTGTTGATTATAATTGAAGCCACGAGAACCAGAGTAGCTTATCTACCTTTGCAATGTTCTTAAATACAAGGGATTTCTGAGTCTGTAACTTTTACATTAGTTTTAATTAAATTGTATGAAGTCCACAGCCTAAATACTATATTAGATTGTCAAATCCAGAAGTTGCACTTTGCACATTTTAAATTCTTAAAACTTCAGGATGTCAAATCTATCGTTTGAAAAAATATTTTGAACAAAGAATGTTAGGTCCTTTAAATGTAAAATAAAACGAACATTTCGCACAAAAATATTTCTTTACCGATATGTCAATATTCCAACATAACAAATATGTAGACATACATACCTTACTTGTTTCTACTAAGAATATCGATGAAGAAGATCGAAATACCACATAAAGTAAGCAATAAATCATGCTGTCGATACCTTTGTTTGTTCTTCACTTTAAATAGCTTACAGCACTGACTAGAACTAATAGCCTATGTTCAAACACAAAACAAAAACTTCGTAATACTGAAAATTAAAACCGTCACCCGTATTACGTGGTTTTGTTTGTTGTCGTGGGGTCAATGTCTTCATTCACCTACAAGCCATTGTTTTCAGTTTAACACGTCATATTTGGATTTTACATCTGTCTTTTCTTATAACACCTGTAAATGAAGGTGCTAATTAGTGAATGCTGGGAATGCACGCGGAAGTGTTGGTCTGCTTCACACAACCGCACAAGGTAGTTAGCACAATAGTTTACAGAGTATTTCTTTCTATCATTTTCTTTTTTTTTTAAGAAAGTATAACAATATTGATTACTATTTGATCATCACGAGTCTCATTTTTGTAAAAAAAATATTACTAAGGAAAATTAACTTTTATATAATTGATATAATGACTTTCTCTATTATTATGGAACCAGGTATTGATTATGAGCTTTTAAAAGTGAAAATTTGGAATAACTTTTATTTTATGTTTTAACTTTTACTTAATTGGAATTCGAACTTGTTAACAAATTATAGATATGTACACTCATTACCGAAATGATAATTATTTATTCATTACCGAAAGTATAATTATTCTGACAGATGAAGACAAAAATAGTTATATCAATGCAATCATATATCATTCACTAAATACTACCATGTCGACATTCGTGGCACACGAAAGTGCCGGCATTTTGCATATTCTTTTGGAACAGAAAATGAAAACCATCACGAGTAATTACACTTTTATTTCTTTTTACTGTCTACCCATGGATTCGGACGTTTCAACAGGTAATTAAGGAACAATTAGTTCCCCAAGAAAAGTTATTTCAAAAATTCACTAAATCTCCAAAAACACGTTTGTAATTTAAATATTGATGACGGCCCGGCGCGGCGGTCCATGTGAGCTGTAATGCATTAAAATAATCCGTTAGATTTAAGGTATAAATAACATTATCTTTTGTATCTATTCGTGGGAAAATTGTCATTTTACTGGTGTGATCATTATGAAGAATTTGAAAATGTAGGCTGTAGGAACAAATATAATTGGTTCCGGAATACGAAAGGGTTCTTAGGTGAACGATCTATTAAGTCTTTTGACTGGATAACATATGTCTTCAAAACAGACCAACATGATATGTGGCCAATCATGCATCTTTTGATAGTCTTGCCACTATGGATCTCTTTGACACTGAATTGTTTATGGATGCAGTTGAGAAAATGAGAAAAGAACAGCCTTGTTTTACCGACTTTTATCTAGACTTTAATTAACTGACATTGACTGGACGTTTCGTTGTTGCTAGTATCGATTTCGCAACCAAATGTTCTCTCTATATATCATCATACCTAAAGTATTTCGGAACACACTCTCAAGAGATATATTTTCGATTTTTTTTTAATTTCTGGTTATTTAAATGCAAAACCAAACTCGGGGCAGTACCAAAGGGTTACAGCATCGTCTTTTTTTGAGTGAAAAGAAGCAGATGCTGGATTTGACATTCCACATTCGAAGATATTACTGCTCGTAGAAACTCCGTACTTTTTGTTTGCTTGAGTAACACTCATTTTTATATTTCTTTAAAATCTCACCTCTCAAAACTTGGCTAAGATCTTTATTAATTCCGTATTCTCAAATCAAGTTAGTGACACCCCTTTTGTGTATGCTAAGGCATGATGCATACCCGGCTAACTTTATGACACTAATAATATTGATCAACACATTTAAGTTAGCTTTTATATAAACTATCAGCTGTATATAACATATTTTAAGGCGATAACCTAAAATTCCTGACTGATTCATCATCAAACATCTTCTTAACGAAATTTTATCCTCCAGCAAAAAATGTAAATCATACCCATGTCACGACATTCGACATTATATCCGCGATATAGTATTATCTGCACAGTATGCAAAGTGTGTATCTTTTTTTCAATTTCAATTTTGCACTTGCAAAATGGACCATGAACTTGCTGGCAAATTGCCGAACCACCATATTTCTTTTATGCGCACACAACCACGCACCATTTGTTCGGTCTAAACGAGATAAACAGGTTACAAGTTCGCTTATTGCCTTAACCATAACCTTCTTGAGGAACAAACATATAAAATATATTTATACGAGTATACCATACAATGAACATTTAAGAGAAACGCACAACCACGGAATCACTTGAGAGTTTGTAATCCCAAAGCAGAAGCTAAAGTCTACCACCAACTGCCGAGAGTCAACAGAAAGTCAACTTGTTTTTCTTTTGCAAAAAAAAAAAAGTAAAAAAAAAATTACCAACTTAAATTCCGCACGAGGTATTGTTGCATTTGAGATGGCATACGTTTTCTTGCGAGCCATCGTTGTTAATGTTGTGATCCGAGGCAACGCAGCACCGCCTCAGATGGAACTCGCTGATGGAAAATGGTACAAACCAGCAACTGCAAGCCAACGGACCAGCAACAAGAAAATCTACACTTGGAACGTTGTCATAAACGGAAAATGTTATTATACCTTTGGCCTACATTGGAGCCACTAATGTATCTTGGCTTGGAGCGAAATCTCTGTTTATGTGAACTTGACCAGTAATGGAGGAGAATTTTCCTATTACTGTCGGTTGTGAATAGAAACATCGTGTCGATTGTGTCTATGCGGTTAGATGTTGGTTTATAAATGAATTGATTAGAAGTGGCGGAAAAACGGTTAACTTGATGGATAAATTGATATTGATTGCAGTTAATTAATTGAAGTAAACGGACTGTATTTTGTAATGAATGTGATAAATGCATGAAATAGGAAATCCAAATGGCACTCGTCTCTGGTAAGAAGGCCATGGGCAGGAAAATGTGATAAGTGAAACAGTAATGGTTATGTTAATTTAGCGTTAAGGTGTTTTCGTCATGATACGATATTTTGTAAACATTTGAATGCCAGTCAATTCTTGACTAAGACGTCAGGTAGTACTTACTCAGTTACGGTCATTCCCCTATGAGGTCAGAAAATTTAGGATCTATGAGTCTGTGTAAGAGGTATTCGTAATAAATGCGAGATTTCTACCTGAAGTGGGCACATCTGTTTATATACATATAACCATTAGCAAGGTTTAAAATCTGTCTGGACACTAATGTAGTCGTAGATCACCGCAATTTGTGAACCCTGCACACATAAAGAGTTGAAATGTTTAAGATAGGACGGGTGGACAGCGATCTTTACATGAATATTGAATAATAATTACCACAGACCCCTTTTAATATTACGAGTTACATGAGTTGTGGTAGGTAAGACATAATACCAAGAATGCAATCAAGTCCTACGTTTTATGTCGTACCTTTTTATGCTTGCGGTATTGTTTGGAGCTCCAATCACTTGTAAGCTACATTGATGCCACAGATGGTCCTATTCATTTGTTTGTCGTTCCATTTAAGGTGACGTTTTTCTCTCTTTGGACGTACTAGGTTAGGTGTTATATATGGGTTGTTCAATTTGTTAGC
The DNA here is from genome assembly GCA_905220385.1 of Xylota sylvarum. Classification (NCBI taxonomy): domain Eukaryota; kingdom Metazoa; phylum Arthropoda; class Insecta; order Diptera; family Syrphidae; genus Xylota; species Xylota sylvarum. The sequence continues at coordinate 44,091,471 of LR999959.1, forward strand.
AATTTGTGATGTGCTCTTGTGTTTTTCTGCGTTCATTGTGTTTTAATTTATTTATCATAAATTTTTGATGTCTGCACGTAAATATATGTAGATATGTATGGATACCTAGTCCTGCCATTAATTCTGCTACATAGTTTCCAGTGCTTAGTATCTTAAAAAGAAAATCAGCAGCAATTCTATTATGAGTAACAAATACAAGAAAGTTTTAGTTGTCGATCTTTTATCATGGAAAGGGATGTCAAAGCAAACGGTATCGTAGTAATACTTAATTATGTACTTAGGTGGCGATTAAGCCTCTCTAATTAGTCAGGTCATTAGCTAACTGCCTCTAGTTGCCCACTCCAAGTCGGTTGTGTATCCCTTCTACTTATGTGCACCACTTCAAAAAAGGGCTTCTTCGTTGTCCCTACGGGTTTGATTCGAAGACTACGGGCCGGAGCGTAGTTTCCATTCGCTCCACATGTCCTAGCTATCTCACACAACTGATGCGCTGTTTTTAAATAGGTCGATGTCGCTCTACAGTTTGTCGTGAAATCTCGTACTCTAAGGCCCATAAATACAAACGGGACCTAGTATCTTACGAAGAATTTTTCTCTTGAAACGACTGAGGATATCTTCATCCGTTTTCGATAGAGTCTGGGATGATCTAGGTCTTATACCTATATATGAACTCCTTAGTTGTTCGGGATAAGGCCTTACTACTCTTTGTTTTATACCTGTTAAGGTGTTGTTGTCAGAATTGATAACACAGCCAAGGTAGACAAAGTCCCTTACTACCTCAAAGTTATAGCAGTAGATTATGTCATTCTGTCCAATTCGTCGATGTTGTGTGTTCCTTCTTATTAACACCGTATATGAACTCGGTTTTGCCTCGTTTAGTGCTAAATGCATTTTGCCGGCTTGCGTTTCAATACTGTCGAAAGCACTAATGGCAGCCCACTCAGTTCTGCTAGTGTTTCTCAGACATTTTGGAAGATTGTTCCTCCGGTGTTGGTTTGTGACCTTCGCACAATTCGTGCAAGTGTGATGTTAAAGAAACCCAACGCCTCACCTTCTCTAAATCTTATGTTCATATCACAGCTCTCGGTGAGGTTGTTAGCGAGCGTTCTCCATCGAAATTTTGTACAAATGACCGATTTAGGTAGGGATGTTAAAACTAGACAGGAGGTTGTTTCTATAAAGAAGAGTGAAAATTTAATCGATTTTGAACTTTCCTGGCCTGAAACCACACTGATTTGAGTCAAATCAAATTGTTGCCGAAGCGCTTTATACTTTCACATAATATGCTAGATAACATCTTGTTGAGCAGACTGATATCTCTGTATACGGTGCAATTCAGGGGATCTTCTTCCATGTGTATCCTTCCTTGAAGTAACAGATAGAGCAAGAAGACGACAAAAGTGGTACATACTTAAAAAATAGTAAGTAATGGGCCAAATTATTTATGATCCTGCTTCGGTAATGGTTTTGTGTCACTTCTCTCCACTTTTGTGAAAAAGGGGTTAAAACTGCCCAAAAATGTACCAACAAATTGTTCGAATGACCAAGGAACAAAATTACTGATTTTATCACAGCGGATGATTGGACCTAGGGAAGGTCGGATTTGAAATCACTGGATTATTATATATAGTTGTTTCAAAACTTGATAGTGCTATGGAGCTACATTCATTTTCCTAACGTATTCTATTATATTACATGCCGAGAATACATTCATTTCGATTTTAATGGTTCCTTCTCTGGTGCACTGTGCATTATTGTTTGCTAATCCACATTGCTTAGCTCTTTTGACATTAATGTAAGGATTATTTAGCTTACATATAAGAAGCCAGAATTGTGGTCATAAAATCCCTTCCTGTGTTGTATTTGTAGTTAACTGCAACATTCAAGTTCTGAATGGATTACCTGCTTAGGAGCATATGGTTGAACCAGTGACTAATCTCTGATTGCTTAAAGCCATCTTGATGAAGACTTCCATTGTAAATTAGTAGTTAGCCATCGGTCTTTCTAGACTACTAACAAGAGAGTGGTGAACGATATCTACAGATTTGCAGAAACCATGGACTATACTAATACTATAATATTGTTTTGAATTTGTGAATCTATCGACTTTGTTATAGTCTACATGGTATAAAATATGCCTGCAATCCTTTAGAGTGGTTTGTGGGACTTTTTCGGCATGTACTTTACTTGGAAGCATGACTGCAATGAATGTTCGACACATCGTTATAAACTTCCTTGTCTGAACAATAGTCATCTCCTTCAATAAGTTCTAATTTCTTTATTATGATCCTGTAGAGTGTTGTGTATCGTAATCACTGCTCTAAAAAATGATCAATCTGACGGTTTTCCTTTTCAAAGATCGCTAACTGTTGTTAATCTCCATTAATACCTTTTCACTCCTTCGAGTCTGCAAGGCTGGATATTAACCGACTAGTCGACTTGTTCCAAGTTTAGAGTCGCCCCGGTACACATTTCAGACCAAACACCATGTAGGATCTTACCTCATGTTATATTCCGAAGACCTAGAGTTCCTCATGAATATGGTATCTTAGCAAATGAATAGGCACTTTTGACTATTTTATTTTGTTTAGTTGCTGCTTGCGACTGGTATTAAACTTTGAACAAACAATCACTCATAAATATTACACAAGAATATGAAATTAACTTCTAGAACTACAATAATAAGTCTAAATTTATTCATTTCAGATTATATCAGCAATATTTTTTATCACAATTCACGCACACATAGTAAATGCAGCCATTTGGTCAAGTTATGCAACAGAAGAAAAATGTAGTGGGCCTTCAGGACTCAAATATTTATCCGGGGATGCTCTAACAGACTCGCCTAATTGCCTAGGCCCAAATAATGCGCCATATCCAAGGTAATATACATATGTATATATATACATATATACACATATCGTCACTATCAGACCAAAACCATGTATTTACTTGTCATTTGCGCTTAAAAATTGGCTTATGTGCAGCCTAGTATCCTTATACCTACTATTAGAAGTTTAGATTGTAAACTAATAAGTACAAGCCGATAAATTACAAAACAATTCAAAACGGTGATTCACAGTCTTGACGTTGTGGTATCGATGTAAAAATCTTAAAACTCTAACTTGTCCTGTAAATATTTGTAAAACTAATAAAAATTTTCCATTTTCAGTGCAGCAGTTGCGAGGACATTCTCTAACTGGAATGGAAACTCTAGAAGAGGTCGACAAAGTAAGATTCCCACGACGCTAGATCCATCGATTACATCAAGTGCGCTTTTACGGGCGTATGGCCATGCTAACAATGAAGAACTTGGCAGTAGTCGATATGGTAAGTTATCAGTAACTTTATACATGTACGTGTTTGTAATTCTCCCTCCCTCCAAAATGTAATTTACTACGAACAAGCAAGAACGATAGTCAGTACTTAGTGATTGTGTCTTAAAATGATCGCCTATTATTCAACTAAGATCATATGTATTTGGTCGGTGCCCCTAAGAATAGCGGAGTCTATAATCACGCACGAACACCGAAAATATGTTTCTTGTTATTTTATCGTTTTTTCACAAACAATGCTCCAGTAAAATGTCTAGTTGCACAATTGTACTTCAACAGTTTTCTCGCAATATCTGTCAGGCCTATCTTCAGTCGAAGTTCACAGAATAATTCCTGAACCGTACAACGCGGATGGGGAATGCTCTGTCAAGCTCTGTTTTTCTCTGTTATTATAAACTTCAAACAATTAAACTCAATGACCATCGGTACCTTCTATTTTCTTTTCGTATTTCTACTACCGGCCGCACTAAGTTTTAACAGCTTAAGGTAGCCACAAACGAACCTTTAGCACGTGTTAATTGTAAAAAGTAGCCACACTCTGGCTACTATTGTACCCTTTGTCCTCTTTGTAGTTCTTGCAGGACTAGACTGTTGTCAATTATTTTTCTAAGGCTTGATTGGCTCTTCTTTTCGTTGGACAAACGAGCTCTAAACCAAGCTGCTACCAAGAAATCGTGAAAATTTATGTTCAACACCTCAAAGTTCAAGCATCCAGCATGCACTATATTGATTAGCGTGTTGGCAGGCTTGCTTTGTAAAAATCTAAAAATGAATAAATCGGCTCAGAAAAACTGCTTAACAAAAACTCGAATTGTTTCTCTATCTCAGACTTTATTATCCTAAAATTTTTCACATATCTACAGGTGGACGGATTAGACGTTAAGGGGCTTCTCGGATAAGGTATAAAAAGTAGCTATGATTCGTGCAACGAAAGAAATAGGATCAGTAAAATTGAAATCACGTGCGACATCGCAACAACCTCTTCATTTCGGGAGGCACGTGATTATAATTCTTTAATAGTACAATGCACTGCCAACTGTGTGACAAATTTTCTTCTTTGGTGACAATTTCCAACTCACTTTCTCTCGTTTGCAATTGCAATACTAAAATAAATCCTGATACACATGTATCTACATATGCAGATTTTCTTTTGCACGGGCAAGTTCATCAACCAGTTTTTGTTTAAAATAGAGAGTGAACATGTCTTTAGTTGCTTTTAATAAATTTTGCATAGGTGTAGGTGCACCCTGTAGATTTTGGATAAAAGTAAGTACTGGTTTTATGGTAATTTATAAACATGTTTTCACTTTTAATAGAAAATATAGAAAATGTTACATCGTTTGGGGATCGTAAAGATAGCCGAACTGGGGAGCTTGTGTGATTGTCTACATAAGCTTGCCAAACAGCAAATTTATTGTACTTCTCGTTGAAAGAACCATAAACCGGTGTGTCAATTTCAATTAACCATTAGTACACAAAATAAACTGTGTTTAAAAAAGTATCACCAGTAAGCGTGAAAGTTATTACTTATTACATGAAAAGTGGTACTCGTACCTGAGTTTTATAACTTATCTGAAATTCAAAACTGGTCACATTAAGTGGTTTTATTCTATCTTTGGTGTCCTAATCGTAGCTCCTTCTACATTTTTTAAAATAAATAAGAAGAAATGAAGTATAATTTATAATACGATTCTAAATCTTTTTGATGCAGTTCTTTCCACCATCAACATGATCTTGATGAAGAATCTTATGACAGACGAACTGAGCAAGCATACATAGGGTATTTAAGACAATTCGTTCAGGTTGTCGAAAAGGGTCTTCCAAAGTATTCTGATGATACCTTTAGAGTGATATATAAGGAGTTCACTGTAGACTATTTATTTTTACTGAATTTTTGGTTGACAGGCTATTGATACTCAAAGCTTTTTTCCTGGTTTTTGTACTTGCGGATTTTTGTAGAAAAAAATATAGAACTACTTATTAAATAAGTAATATACTTACGATTTGCGACTTTGAGTAGAATTCAATGCACAAATCGTTGAAAAAGAATTTAAGTTTCGCAATCCAATGTTTGTCGTCTTCTAGCTAATATGTATCACAATATTTTAAAGACACTCTTTAGAAATATTTACTAGCTTTGTCGTCCAAATCAATTAAATCATATATCATAAAATCAAATCAATTAAATCATATATCATAAACAATAAAATCAATTTTGTTTTCCGAGAACTATTTTAAATCTATAAATTTGAGTAGATAGAACAGACCTGGTCTGAATCATGATATCATAAAGAGCAATTTTTTTTCCAAATGCATAGAATCAAAGCTGTCGTACTTCAATGCAACCAGTAAAAATGACTGTGTGGTATCCATTTTTGGTGTAGTTATTTTTGGTTCACCAACGTCATATCGAATGATGCTATGCTATTTATTAGCCAGAAAAGTTGGTTTTTATAGTCTCAGCTTAAAATATTAGCCGTAACAGGTCATTACGCCGTGGCACACCCGACGGTATGATGATGGTTTTCGGTGGCTTATCTCCCTTGGGGAGTAGTACCAGGCTCTGCCTTTTCCATTGATCTGGGAAAACTCCTTCTTTGAAGCACTCATTGTATACTTCTATGAATATATCCAGACACGCTTTGAATGCCGTCTTGAGAGCTATATTGGGTTATGCCGTCAGTCAGTTCCCGGTGACTTATTTTCCATATGTCGATCAATCCTTTTGTAGTGACTAGGGGGATGTTTAGTGGTTCTGCAGTTTCGCCGTCCCCATGGTATATTTCCGGATATTGTGGAAACAGTCTTATCACGGAATTTGGGGTGCGTGGAAATCGGCTGTCCTCTCCTTAGCTTTTTTATTACAATATAAGATCTATTGTACTGGTTCAAATAATTTGACCAGAAATTGCTTTATAAACCTCAATCTAGCTTTAGGTTCTATGTTACAATCTTCTACTGGACGGACTGAGTCCCTCACCAAATAGAGTAATCTTTCCTTACGTGTCTCCTGGACATTCACAAAGAATGTGTTCGGCTTTATCTTTTCTTTCTCCTCAAAGTTGGCATATAAAGTACATACTCCTTCAACTTGTGGATCCTACTTAAGGCTAGATCTTCTTTGTCCCTCCGGTTAAAATTCAAAAACTGCGAGCCGGAGCGTTAGTGTCCATTCCAATATTCCAGTTACTCGCGGGCATCACTCTGTGTTCTGCCAATAATACCAATATCATAGCCATACGCTAGTAATCGCACAAACATTGAAAGACGCTGAGTTCTGCCAATGATGCCAATATCATAGGCATACGCTAGTACTCACACAAACTTTTGAAAGATGTTGGCCTGTTCGGATCCTCATTACTACGAATTGAACTATTTTCGTTTTAATACCCATCTAAGACTCATCAATATAATTATTGCATATTTATTTATTTTTTCTACCCAAATATAAATTTCATACTTTAATCCAATATAAATTCATAAGTTTAATTGTTTAATACATTATACCATTATTTCAGGTCGGGCGCTTAACGAATCTCCATCTCCATCTCAGTGCCGTGGAACACCGGCTCGGCTCTGCAAAACACGTTACAATACAACAGCACCCATGTATGGTGTTAGTCTAACATCGGGTCAACCAGTTACCATAGTTCAAAAGTTCCCAGATCTACTGCAACAGGTCGTATTCGAAGTATGCGAGTAAGTACTTTTAACAGTTGCAGAGAAAAGTTGCAAATATGCTCCTTCTTCTCTAAAAATATATAACTTTTTTATAGTAAAACTATGTACAGCTTTATGACTTTTCTAGAGCGTATTTTTCTTATTCGTTGTTATTCCTACTTAACATTTTAATATAAGTACTTGCGCAAATACTATGAGAATACACAACTGTTCAGTTTTCATTTTTAGATTGGTTTTCCAGGGCCTTAAAAAGGGGGTTTATCCACTCTGTCCCTTTGTAGACTATTAGGGTTGGTTCACTATTTCGTTGACACTGTGTGTCAAACGTACATAGGTATGTCTACCTAAATTATATCATTGAGCATCGAGTTTACAGTTTTTCTTAATACTTTTTTAATCGAAGAACTGGTGGTGTACCTTTTGCTGTTGAAATTATGGTGTATAGCTGGGAAAGTGCCTAAGTTAAGTCTATTAGGCCCAAAACGTAACATTCAAATCGCACAGAAATGCTTCCCACGCTTTTGTAGGATCCCATTTCTATTTCAAAACTAATGAATCGTTCTGCAATTTTTGAGACTCAGAAAGACAGAATTCCTAAATATTGCGGTCTCTTATGCGCCAATTGTGATTTTCTAATAGCATTTTCTGTTTTATAAGATATTATATCTTAATGTGTATAAGCTTGTCATAATAAATTAATAAATATAAAATATAATATAACTCGTCCATGATAATATATTAATTTATTGTAAATTCAGATAGATCAGTCCCATGGACCTGTTGTGCCAAAAATTTGTATTTTGTAACTGTGTCACCATTTACAACTATTTTTCAGAATCAAAAGTGTTTAGGATACCCTTCAAATAGGGTAAAAGCTTTAAAAGCTGTGAAGTGTGTATTCCTCTTCCCATTTCCTTAATTCTAGTTCGCTAGACCTTTTGTTCCCCTCGAATGCTCTCACAGGATGAGGAATGTTTGAGCCCGTCCGAAATCAAAAGTGTAAGTCTAAAAATAAATGATGTTCCCCAAGTTAAGCTCAGAATTACGATAAGTCCAATCTCACTATTTTGTAAAGTTTTCACATTTATAAAGCGTTTGATGCCACATTAAATCACTTGTGGATGTCACCCTCCTATGACCCCAACAGCACAGCTGCAGATCCCCACAAATATACCTGTCAAGTATCTTACCTCGTTGGTGTAAAACTAACAACAATTGCTGTGGTTCTTGTTGAAAGTTAATCATGTCAAATAAATGAGGTTGTTAGTACAATACAACAATGTGCACATTCAACTTTCATTAACATTCTGTGAACATGTTAAGCACTTGTCAATAGCACCGTCAGATACATACTTTTAAGCGTTCTCAAAGTTGTCACTGCTGCAATTTGGCTTACTAATCTCAATCGATGACAATGGAAGCATTAAGACGAGATTACGGCCTCTTTTGTGCTTGCAAAGTCACGTATTGAATCCGATTGAATTATCTGGGTAGAGCGCATGCCAGAGAAACTAGTTCTTCTTCATAGTTCTATCAAATGGGATTTGTGGTCATGAATTTATCATTTTCACGGGCATTTCTTTTTCTTCGGGTTTTCAATAAAAAAAATCACAGCATTTACGTACATTGTGTCGACAATCGACGATAGGTGAAACTACACACTTACTCACCTTAGGCCGTATTAAGGTCCACTCTTAATTTCACATTATGGATAGTATCGGACGAATGAGTGTAAACTTATGTACATACATATTTATCTCATTCCAAAAGCAATTGTTGCATTTGCTAAAGCTTGTTAGATTTTTAACTTATGTGCAGTAAAACATGTGTATATGACCAATCAATTATCACAATAGCTGACAGTTTGGTTATTGCTGCAAAAATTTCTTTTGGCATTTCTTTGGTTTCTTTTTGCCACCGAAGAATTGCTGACCGGGTGCTTTCTCCAGGTGCAAGTGTGTTTTGCGTATTCTTTGATTTCTTCACACTTTTTGTTTATTTGCTAGTTTTCACTTTTCATTGTATTTTTTTTTAGCTTAAACTGGTATTTTTTGCGTTCTAAAAAATTATAACTTGTTAATTATTATAATTAACGCGTAAAGTGAAATTTTGTTCATTACACGCTTGATTGCGATACATATGTATGTATGTATTCACCCCGAAAGTTAATTATTTGATCAACAAATGCGTGGTATGAATACACGACTCTCGTTTTGGGAAGCCGCCATTTAGGACTTTGTATTTAATGTAGCCCACAGTGTGAGAAGAATTTATACGTACAAGCATTCATATTCATTGTTATTTTTCTCAATACTATTAAAGTATTTAATAACAGTAAAAAGGTACTCATAGAGTCCTAATATTTTAGATAGTATTATAAAAAAAATTAATTAGACCCAGGACCTAGCTTCTTACAACCAATTATGTTATGCGTGTACCTTCACACGAATGGAAAGGGCCTACTGTTTAATGCCGTGCCTTTTTTTCTGAGAAGCATTATGACAGTTATACTCTCGGTTGTTTGTCAGACGAGGTGGACCCGTGAAAGAACTTTTGGTGTTTTCTGAGGATCGAACCTCGAATGCTTTACTCTGTATTCCAACGCAGTAACAACTTGAGCAACTTGAGCAAATCCTTAAGAAAATTGGAGACTTTTATGAAAAGTCTTTGATTGCTGCACTTACATATGTACATAGAATGGAAACATTACCCAGTTATAATATTATTCAAGTCCTGTACATAATAATTCCGTCTGAATTTTTTTCATCTTGTACTTTTTATGCTTGCGTATGTGTTTCTCCTTCTCTAGAAGTAGTAGTTAGACCCATGCTATTTGTGCCATAGGTGCTTTGTAGGACAAGCCTCCGGTGAATCAACCAAGGGTGAAATTATATTATGAGGCTTTCTCGTTTTTACTACATACATTGGTTCCTTAGGGTACGTGCGTATGTGACTTTCAAGTTCGATGACATTTTATCGACCTAAGAGATGTATACATAGTATCGAGACTGAACTCAACCCATTACATTTACCACATCCTTTTTAGACACAACAGATAATCTGTCTCTGAATACAGATTTAATTTGTTAAGATATCTCAGGCAGTAGTCACCAGTGCTAAGTATATCTTTGTAGGAACGACACTTGATTAAAATTTTGGGTCGGTTATGCCCCGGGACACTCCTCAATAGTCGATGTTGATGTTTCTAATTATTAATCAACCATTAATCAATCATTCGTTTTTTTTTTTAATTTTAGTAAAATTATTAAAATAATAAGGGGACTTTATGAACGTGTCTGTGAGCCGATTTAATTATTTCTTACATTATTAATCTCAGACTTAATGCACGAATTACACTCTTCAATTCCTACCTCTTCTCCCTACCTCAATTCTTTTAGACTCAAACATCGATGGGATACAGACAATGGGAAGTACAATCGAGCGAGCATGGCTCAATCGACTCAGCTGTTGGTACTGATTACAATAGTTTATAAATATGTATTGGCCATCTTTTTTACGTATTTTTTGAGCCGAATTTAAACACGTCATCAGGTCAGATTTTTGAAATTTCGTATATTGGTAGCATTGGATAATCACAACGACTGACGCATCAATCAAATGTATGTAAAAATTCCAAGGAATTGTCTCTATCACACCACTGGTTGATCCAAATTGTGTTTTACTTCCACATTTACACATCAAACTCGGTCGGAAGTTATGAAAAAGTGAGCGGAATTCAACAATGTTTACAATTGTGCTGTTTTTCCTTCTCAAAAGACCAGATATGAAATTTCATCCTCTTGGCTCAAAATTCAACGCCCAAAAAGTGGTGACATTGTGACGGATGGACGGACATACATAGCTATATCTACTTTATAGGGTCTATCTCGATTTTTTTTTCTATGCCGCAAACTATATGATATGGTATAAACACCTTTTATTCGCAAATGTACTTTGCGTGGTATACCGTTCTATTTATGGAGCATTTGCTATAGATTTTATCCAACTCCTTCCATCTTTTATATGTACAAACATACATATGTGTACTACATATGTTGTAGAATTATTCAATAAAAAGTATATTAAAAAAAAAACATTTTTTTTCTTCCAGATCTTCTGAATGCGATGTGGTTCGCGGAGAATGCACACAAACATATGTCCCTTATCTGTTTTTAGTCATACCACTGGGTCCAGTAACACTAACCGGACAGGACTACGTGCTCGTTGAAAGTGGATGTGTTTGTAAACCTAAGTACTCGACGGGAGCACCGCAAGAACCAAATATGATACCTTAGTTTCATTATCCCTTAAGCTAAATTAATTTTGTTCAATTAAATGCTTAAAATTATTTATTTCTCACATTCACACCATTTGCTCAAAACAAAATTAATGAACTGATTTCGATTCCAGTGCGCATTTTATTCGAATGTAAAATGCACTAAACTCTGACTCTATCTGACTGTTGTCGTAGGAGAAATGACAGTCAAATAAAATTGAATGTGAAACGACTAGAATTAAAAGAAACAAAATTTATTTGGAGTTACATAAGTATAACTTATCGTGTCAGCAAGGGATGCGACACCGAATAGCTTTTATTTCTTTTAATGTAACATAATTAAGCGAAAAGATAAACGAAACAACAGATTAGTTAAGTGTAATTTCGTAAGAAAATTTATTTATTGTTTAATATTTTAATGAAAATTATTACGTAGTTAAACAATCATTTGTATAGTAGTTGTGTAAACAAATGAAATTAATTAATATAGGATATACATACACTTAAAACAAATACCTTTGTTGCTCCATAATTTTTAGTTCAAAATAAAAATTAAACATCTATTAATTTATTTAAACTCAATTTTGTCAAAATTATTTTAATTTATACATACATACTTACATGTATAAAATAGTATATTATTTATTATATGGTTTTTGGTATAACTCTCAAGGCAAACATTCCCAAACAGTAGAAGACTGTTAGACCCTTCCATTTGCGTAAAGATATAACATGCACAAAGGTTTTTTACCAACTGAGGTTTGGTGGCCAACAATCACAACTAAACTAATGAAAGATCGTGAAAGACCTTCTAGTATTAATTAGGATTTGAGCTTTCAACCCTACTTGGTAGACCAATGCACAACGTTAGAAACGACGACTTACTTACTGTCTTAACGGGTTCCCGGTCACCTTAAGAAACTTAATCTGTGCCCAGAAACGGAATGTAGGTTCTGCTTAGAAGATGACAAATCCTCTGGGCACATTTTCTGTCAATGCCCAGAGTATCGCAATGTCAGCCATATGGGCAAGGGTCTTTATAAAAAAAAAGTGAAGAGTCTGCCTGAGACACGACAGCATTCCACTCTCTTCGATTTCGGGCATGCTGCTTCCAGTTGTCTAGACCAAGCACCAATTATTGTCCATTCGCTCGATGTGGCCGAGCCAGTGTAGTCGACGTGTTTTGGCTTTTTGAACTATATCCACATCTTGGTACAGCTTATAGAGTTTTTTTTTGAACCCATTTGTTTCGCCAAGCCGAAGTAGCAGCGGTTTCCTAGGGTAAGCCTTCGCCGAATCTCCACAAAGGTGTCATTGGTGGAGTTGATATTAACTCCGAGGTAGGTGAACTCCTTAACCACTTTGAAGTTACTGTTGCAGTGACGTTTTGTCCTAGGCGGTGGTCACATGCTTCCTTGTTTGTTGACTACATGTACTTGGTTTTGTCCTCATTCACTGCAAGGCCAAATCGTTTCGCCTGTTCTTCAATTGGGGTAAAAGTAAGACGGCGCTCTGAGAGCGACCGATGATGTCGTTGTCGTCTGCGTATCCCAGCAGCTTGACAGATTTGTTGAAGGTTGTGCCTTCCGTGTTAACACCTGCCCTGCGCACTATCTGTTCTAGCACGAAATTGAAGAAGTCATATGATAGCGCAACGTCTTGTCAAAATCCGGTATATGTTTGGAATAGTTCGAGGGAACTGTTTCCGAATTGCACGTTGCACCACGTGTTTTTCAGCGTCACGCAGCACAGCTGGATCAATTTAGACGGGATCCCGAATCCTACCATATGCGGCTTTGAAATCGATGAAGATATGGTGAGTCTCGACTTGAAATTCATTGATTTTTTCCAGGATCTGCCTTAGTGTGAAAATTTGGTCTATCGTCGAACTGACGGGCCGGAAGTCACATTGGTACGTGCCAATTAGTGTGCTGCAGAAAGTCTTCAGACGTTCACACAGTACGTTGGATAAGATCTTATATGCTTCTTAAAACATAGGATGTATGCGGGACTCTTTTATATCCGTGAGCTAAAAGACTGGGTAGGTCTTTTTTTTTTACGCAGAATCTTCTTCTCCTCCCTTCTTCTGTCTTGATACAATTTTCTCGCTACCCGTGTTTGCGGGGCAGCGCTTGTAGGTATGTATGTACATTTTCTGTCACCTTTTTCTGGCAGGCGCATTTATCATCATACCAAGGGCTCTCTTTGGGTGGTGCCTGGTTGCTTATTGTATTCTCGGCTGCTTCTTTGCTGATGTCGCGATACTGGTTCCACATTTGATTTCCAATTTTGATTTTTTTTCTGGGCGGTTTGCAGCTTCTTCTCGTTGGATAATCAAGCTCTGAATTTAGCTGCAACAAAAAAATGGTCAGAGTCGACGTTTTCCCACCTGAAAGTTTGAACATTCAGAAAATTGGATGCGTGCCTCGCATCTATTAGCACGTGGTAGGTTTGGTTGGCGGTTCGACCAACAGTGCCAGGTTGCTGTGTGGATTCGCCGTGTGTCTTAGAAAGCTGGTGCTACTTCATCAAGTAGCAGTAATATCAAGGTTGCTGTAAAATCGATTAGCACCAGGAGTATACAGTGTACGTACCTTCTAGATGCATACCCTCAATTCATAGTCCGTGAACATTCCGGGTCGTGATTTTAAATGAGGGGGTCCGTTATTGTCCAAGGCTGGTGTCTTTTTCATAACCAGTTTTTTTTTACGTGATAAGTAAGTTACCCCGACGACACAACTCCCAACCTGGAGGGCCAGTTCCATTTTTTGAAACGCTTAGCACGAGGGACCGGTTTAAACCGATGTCAGTATCCCACTTTGGGGATGTGAGTTCTGCCGCTGGCCCAATAAGTGATCATCCGACACCATCTCTTTCCAGAACACCTGATTTATTCTTGGAAATCTGTATCAGCCTGAGCTCCGAATATGTTGAAGTAGCCCAGTTAAAGTGTACTTGTGCTTCCGTTTGAGGCTGTGAAACCACCGCTGACTCTATTGAAAGAGTTCGTTCGCTGTCGTATTTATAGTGCTGCTATTTTCTCTTGTACAACACTCGAGCTTATAAGTTCAGCAAGTCGGTTCCGGATGGACATCAACCAGTACCCGATGGCTACCAGGAGGTAAAATAAGCACAATATGTAGATGCACAGTAACGGTTACAACACTGGAGATCGCCAGGTTGACGCCAGTCAGTCTGTACCCCATTCCTACAGCACCCAGCCATCTGTGTGGTATGCTTACTATTTGTAAATTGAAACCATCCAAAAGAAGTTTTTTTTAGATTTGCCCTTAGAGGGCTTCCTTGGGTTGACGCCAACACCTTACCTGCCTACCAATCCAGATTGAAACTGATAAGCTTAGAATGTCTTGAAGTTAGAAGAACGGTATTTTATTATTTTTCTGTATTCTTATTGGACGGATCGATTCTCTTGAAATCCTATATTCCTAGTGGTTATGAATCAAAGATTTTTGAAAGTACATATATATCTCACTCACAAGCCAAATATGATCACTCAACTTCTATAAATGATTACTTTATTTTTTTATATTGCAAATGCATATTTAATTAATTTTAACTCGTCGGTTGATGTTATAAAAAAAATAACTTGAAGCTCTTTCCCAGTCATAATTTTTGTGTATATATGTATGTCTTTACATTTTTCAAGTTGTTGTGCTGCTTAAATGTTAGCTTTCTTGTTCATATTGTATTTTCTATAATATCATTGCACTTGTATGTTCATTATATCCCTTTGTCTAAGAAAGCCTTGAACTTTGATGACGATGAAATAAATAAATATATTGAATTATAACTTATATAGAACTTGTCTTAATTTTTATTTTCGCAGAATAAGTAGAAAAATTCCATTTACATACACTCCTACCCATTGAGCAATAGCCTTAAAGTAAACTTCTGTACTGAACACACAGATGGCACGACTAATGTTAATTACATTCCAACGAAACTTTGGTTATTTTCTTCGTTAAATCATTCGTCGCGTCTCCATTTTGCACTACCGCAGACCGCATGAAATAAAATTCGGAGTGTTGAAAAAGTGGCCGCAAATATTTATTATTCAATATTTGGCACTTTTAAATATAGAAAAATAAAATACAATAACTATTGTATAGATTTTAACATTATTTAACAAAATGCCTAACATGAAATAAAGTGAATAGAAGTTTAAAAAGTAATTTATAGTAGCGCGTTGAAAACTTGCGAAAAACCGATAAGAGTTCGACAAAAAGCCGTGGAGTATTTTTTTTTGTATTGCAAGACAACGCAGAACTCTTCTGTCCATTACGATGAAAAATTAGTTTGAATTAATTTGTAATTTGTTTGTGCTAATTACCTCTTAGTGCAGGCCCAGTGTACTTTCGATTTAACATCGATTGAGTATTTTTTCGTTTGTAATTTCGGAAAATACACGATTGCAATGATGTTCACGGTAAGATTTTTGGTAGAAAAAAAAACCGGCAAAAATGTGCTAGATTTGGTAATGTGTTTATAGCTATACACATGCGATAACTTCCTTAGTTTACTTTTTGTACGCATGAACCAACCGTTGGCTAAATGGTGGAAATGTTTCCTTTCCTGTTTTTCATTTATTTTAAATCACAAAAAAACAGACAAACCCGGGAAGGTGCTTATTTTAACACCTGCATGCGGGGATGTTTTAATTACTTCGAGCAAGTGGATATGAAACGTATGCTAAAGTTTTTTTTGCGCCCAGTTCTCATCTAGAGTTATTGATACATATGTACATATGTGAGATTGTAAAAATGGAAACTTCTTTTTGTTAAATAGTATTTAACATATGTACATAGTAAAATATTGAAGAGAAGGTAAAGCATTTTCCGGAAAGCTTCACTGTTTGCTTTGCTCTGAAAAGTTATTTGTGTAATTCAATAATACGGGTACGTACATACATACATATATGAATGTCGTACATACGTTTTATGTCCACATGGCACTTGTGTTCACTTGTTTTTAAAAATGTATTTTTGGACTTAAGTGAACTATTTGTGAACGGAAACTATACCTATGTAGGTAAAACAATTTTTTTGGTTTGACACGGATACGAACTTAAAAGATTTTAGGCGGGCTTTATACCACTTGACGAAGATATCTTTTAGTATTTATTGACTATAATTCGGAAATTTGCCGGGTAATCAAATACCATGTCTCGCTTATGTTTGTTATACTTCATAAGTACTAGATTTGAGTTTTGTTTTTTCTGACTTGAAGGATTGGCCGGTACCGGTGTCAAATAATTAAATTTATGTAGAAAAGCCTTGATAAGGGCGATGCTGAGATTAGGCGTGGATATATATGTACATATGCTTGTTTGCTGATTCGGCGTATAAATTTATCTAGACTTTGTATCATGCTCTATAAAAAACAAGTGTTTGATTTTGGTTGTCCACACTTGATATCGTGTACGTGACACATTGCTTGCATATTTACTTTCTCTTCGTATTTTTTCTTTAATCGGGGAATACGTTAGTTTGTTATACTACAAATTAATTAATAAAAGTTATTCAGAGCTTATATTTGAAGGTATTTCAAGTGGCTTTCATTGTTGACCTCAAATAAAATGTTTACTATCAGATAATGTACAGAAAATTACCCTGTGGTTAATGTGGTTGAAAATATGTGCATATGCTTTTTTCCGATTCGTACTACTACTGAGCTAGTAAGTCGTTAGTCTTTCTTGCTAATCAAGTATTTAGATAGTATTTTTTTTTAACGTTTGCCACTAATCGTGAAGAAGGTTCCTTGACACGTTATTCACTGCTTATTTAGACCCAATTTATTGTGTCCGTTTCTGGTTACTTTGGTAACCTATTACTAAAGAACACGGCAGGTATCTTGCATAGAATCATTTTCGGTTTGATCGGAACTGCATTCGTTGTTAATTGTATGGGAGTTGGAGTACTAATATTTTGCAGTCAATTTCAATTCTGCAAAACGCAACAGCAGTTTTGAAACAGTTAATGCGGGCTCATTTTTGTTTAATATTTTTTAATTACCTATTTATTTAATTTGAGCCTCGTGGTGCAAGTGATTAGTGCGTTGTACTACGGACCGAGATGTTCCAGGTTCAATCCCCAGACAACATCTAAATTTTCTTTCACGACCCTAGCTCTTGCGAATGTCTGGGGAACATTCAAGAGTAAAACTGTCACGGAAAAGCTTCTTAAAAACAAGAATTGTAGGCCCCTTCCATTCGTGTAAAGAATATAACATGCGCAACGCGAATGGTAGTGAGAAGCTAGGCCCTGGGTCCCATGAATCTGTCGCGCCAAAATTTTGTATTTGTATTTATTTAATTTGTTTTTGTTTTCGAATATGAAAAATTTGTATAGACAGTATTAGAACCGGCAGTGCGTGCACATAATAGTGTGAGATTCTAATCGCAAATAAAAAATTCCTTATTGATTATAACTAGATACATATGTACATGTGTACATAAATATGTACATACATACATGGGTAGGTAGGTACGGTTTACCGCCTATTCGCTGTTTTCTTTTTATAATTATCTCGCGACTATCGAAATGTATTTCCTCAAATTGTCATTTCATCCTGCATTCATCTCGCTGTAAGATTAACTCGCATTTCTTTTTTTTGCACTTGTATGTTTTTGTTTTTTTTTTTCACCGGCTTATCTGGCAGACTATTAATTCGCACTTTGTTGCTTAGCCGGTTGTTTTCTTCAGCTTGCATTTTTGGACCAAAAATCCACATGAAATTTTTGTGGACTAGTGACCCATCGATTGTGGTCTTATGACTGAGTAAGGTGGATCCGTTCCCAAAGGCTTTTCTGTATGTTTTAGATATATGTATACATACATACATATATGTATACACTCCTGCTTCGCTGCGTTACACGAATTTCTTCTAATTTTTTTGTTCTTATCCAAATTGTGGCATTATAACCCACTAAACATATTAAATTGTGGATTTATAACCCGGTGAAATGTGTATCGATTTTGACTTCAAATTTGAATTTTAAATAAGAGAACGCTAGACAAGCCAAATAATGCATACAGAATATCTTAAAGTCAAAAATTACAAGCCTAAATAAGAATTTGCCAAATAAAAACTGCGAAAAAATCAAAATGCGAGTTATTGCAATGAGAAATAATAAATTGCAAAATGATCGCAGCGAAATAAAAAAAGGGAGAAAAAAGAGCGAATTGTACCATATCCGGTAGGTACCTATCTAACTAGACAGATTTTCAGAAAAGCGCACAAGGTTTTTTAGTCCAGATTTTTTTTGTTAGGACTACTTCTACGTAGCTGTACTTCATAAGCACACTTTTGTCATTTGCAGCTTGTTGTACCCTTGCTTGCAGCTTGCGTATACACAAACGAAAATCTGTCCAGGTAGCGGCAAAAATGCATTTGAGGAGTCGCAAGCAATCGTCATGCAGCCTGAGCTGCAGCTGGTCATTACTCAAACGTATTGCAAGACGCATGAACGTTAATTTTTTTTTAATGTAAAAAATGTTTAACTTTGAAGAAATGACCTACATGAAGCCTGTATGACGTTTCGTGGACAGTGCTTATATGCAAAATACGCTTATCGTTATTTACAGCTTGCATGCAACCTTGCAATATCGTCGTAGACAGTTCTGTAAATGAAAAAAAAAAATAATATTACAGTGAAGGCTAGTAGCGAATCTGCGATAAAAGTTTGTTGTCTCATCATTTTTCGTTTTAGATTTTTGGGTGTTTTCAGGAATCTCCTACAATACAATACGCTTCGGAATGGGGCTAATATTTATCATTTATTACCTCTGAATGTTTTTTTTATTAACAAAAGAACAAACAATGTAATAACTGGTAGTGCATTCAAAAATTATGTAAAATAATCTTATCTGGTAAAGTGAATGCTTAGAGGTATAAGGGTCGAAACGACTTTAACCTATTCTTAAATTTTATATGTGTAAAAACCTAGCCTTTCTTTATATGAAAGTTTAGGTTGTGATATACATATTGTGCCCAGTGAGCCACTTTTGGTAAGCAGAACTGGCGCTGTGGGATGAACCAAACGTATTGTTACGGTGCCTAAATGTAATAATAAAACAACTGGGGCGTTGTCCCTATTTTATGTACATATGTAAATACATAGGTATATGGTTTCTCACAGTGGTCTTCAAGATTTTTTTCTAATATTACACTTAAGCTTCTTGCTGAACTCTTTCCATCCTTTGTGTTCGGAGACAAATGGAGTTCGGTCACAAATGGAGACTTTTACATTAAACAATATCCAGACCACAAAGACCCATGTTAGTGGAAAGAAAACACTGAGTGGCCCCTTCCCATAGAGACACTCTTAATTATATACGCCAACTATGAGCGACTTGAACATCGGTTCAATCTAATAACAAAATTAAGTTCTGAACCTTTACGCCCCCGAAGAAAGTTCTTTGCTGTAATTTAGATAAATAATTATCGTCAATAAGGTCTCTATCGTATAAATACATCTACATACATACAAACACACATGCAGTATTCGCCAAAACTATGCCGCCAGTGTGTGAATGATGAAATCCTATATTTGCAACAAAACAATCTAAACAAATTGGTTTTTAGTATTTATAACCCAAAATTATGCAATCCGAATGGTCAAAACTAAAACACCCCTTGTGGCTCATAAATACTATTTATATAATCCTATATTTCATAGCGAATCATTTATTTTTTAGAGCACTTTCCCATCTACTCATAGATGATATTAAATTTTCAAATAGGTTACTAGATAAAGTTTTTTGAGATCGAGACACTAGCCCAGTAGGTTTTTTTTTTCTTCTGGAGCTAATCCTTACATAACTTAGAGGTATGTTTAAGGTCACCCTGTTGTAACCTTCATTTTAATGGCCATTTTCTTTATCGTATAGCAACATTACATTTTCTAAAACATCAGCGTACATGGATCGATCCATAATAACTTATTGTTCTGAAAAGAAGCACTAGACATGGACATTGCCTCCATACGAACTTTGTAGTTGGTAAGCATCACTTCAAGTGTTATTTTCTGGATCTTCAACTCATCCAAAAGTGGGAATCACTCTCTATAATGTAGGAGTGAATTAAATGTGAATGATTGAATATTTTGAAAACATGCACATATGTACATATGCACATATGTATGCATGTTTATGTATATATTTGTCTTAATATTTTTTTTTATGTCTAGTAAAAGTACTCATTTTAATATTTTAAGTAAGATGGTTTCAAAAATTGTTTACACTCGTTTTTATTCTTAAAAGCCTAAGTATAACATTTTATCTTTAGCACAAAATGTAAGGCCTTCAAAGTGATTACTTGAATCGACTCGTCTGTTGATACTGACAATAAATGGAGTCAAATCACTCAAATTAAAACTCTTTATTCCAATTTTCTTCACTTTTTTGTGTTTTTTTATTTTTTTTTTTTATTAAAATGTACATACTTATGAAAAAACACCTCTAAATCGAAAAAATTGGTGTGCCGAAGGATAGGATTGTATACATACGTATGTATATTCGTACACCAAAGACGAAGTTTAAGAATAGAAGGCTTGTCCCCAACACAGCTTATAAAAGTAGAAGTGATGCGCGCTTAAATGCAGGAGTCTGTGATCGTAAACTTACTTGACAGAATAACTTCCTTTTATCCCTTGATATATGTATACTTCATACATACAAGTCAAAATAAAACGCACAAGTTAGTAGAGTTTCCTTTGACGTAATGTATTTGTTGATGATGAAGATGTCAAGCTCTATATAGACAATTATTCTTCTGGTTGCAGTAAAATTCTTGACATAGTATTTTTTGTGCCTCTGTGTACTTACCAACTGGGTCTAACGTTTCATTAGAAAACACGGTGACAGGAATTTAGGCAACCTGAAATCTTTAAAATGGAAGGGAATACATACATATGTATGTACATATGTATGTTTATAATCGTATGTACATATTACATAGAAATCTGCGGGAAAATGAGTAATTTTGATAACACCTCTATTATTTTTTAGGAATATTTATATTTGCTATTGGTTTGATTACTTACTTTCGTTTTCTCATCTTTTTTTATTCGTAACTAGCTGACACTTCCGGCTTTGCTCGTGTGTTTTGAAAGAGGACATTATGAATAAGTAGAAATGAACGTTGAGAGAAATCAAATTCTTAGACCGTTTTAAATCCAGCTTCGACCAAATTTGTTTTGTAGCTAGACATGTTGGTCCACTTGTCCACCTAAGATTTGTACTCTCGATAGCACTCAGCTTGAATTTCAGTTTGCAAGTAGTGATTGGTATGCCTAAGGTGCCTTTTTCCGACAAAATATGTAAAGTTGTTCCTATTCTGTCGAATTCATCGTCCTTATAGTTTCCTGATATATCACTATGCCCCGGCACCCAATAAAGGTGAATATTGAACTGCATAGTTATCTCCGTGAGAGACGATCAGCAGTCTAGAACTACTAGAGAATTTACATACATAGCCTCAATTCTTATCATTGGATCTCTACAATATTGCTGCATAATTTTTTGATGTTAGTATAGATGGCGGTTCTTCAGCCTTGTGGTTGATAAAGTAAGCACACCCTGAAATTAAAAAACGATCAAGTTACTGCCCGCACACACCACTCACACAATGGCAATAATAGCAACTGTCTGAGGTCTGCACTGTTGGCAAATTGTTGGCATTATTTGATGAATTGTTTTCAGTATTGCTCAGCTTCAGACCAACGCAGAAGGATGAAAATTAATTTACTACAAAACTTTTTTGTTTTTAAATTTGATAAGCCGTTATTAAGTTAGGACTGTATAATCACCTTTTAACGACGGATAAGTCGATATTAACCCACTTAGACCTCGAATTTCTTATCTCACATCTACAGACCACGTTCAAGTTTCTACGTCTAGGGGTTTGGGAGAAAATGTGATTTGAACGACTTTTGTAGCCTAGCGTTTTTGACTTTATAGTATATACATATGTACATATTTAAGATTTATGTACGTGTGTCACTTTTTAATTTTCCAAATGGTGCCTTATTGGTGAGGGTCATTGTTCTGAATCTTCCTTTAATTACTATTGTACCATTTTTGAACCCTTGTAAATTAAATGTAATATCTAAGAGTCTACATTATAATACATAAATATGTATATTTAAAATCAACACTATCTTTTATCAAAACCAACTTTAAAGTTATATGTTAAATCGACCAGAAATAAACGTTTTATATTAATTAGAAATTTTTTCCTTTGTAATATAATTTAAGGATTTTATAAAGAATGAGAAGGTTGTCAGTGCACACATTTCGAATCGGCAATTAAATTAATCTGTTTCATTTTTGTGAAAGGTGTAACGCCCTTTGTATGAAGTACTTGTCTATTAAAAAAAAAGCGAGAATACACGCACCATAGGACAATATGCCTTTTTAAAATATGGGGAACAGTCATTCCTACGTACCTTTATGATGTTATGGGATTTTGTAAATTTTTGCCGGTAAAAAGTTGGCGTAATTTGCACATTACGCATAAGCCAGATCACAAAGCACGCAGTCAAAGTTGTAAAATATAAATTGTCTGACCTTTTAGAAAACAAAATAGTTTTACCTTGTTCGATGCATTTTCGGCACAGGGTGGGGTTGACAGTCATTAACATGAAAGTGAACATAATTCCCGTCCACAGATCGTAAATTCTCAGTCTTTATGCAAATTTTCAAACGATAAATGTTAGTTCTTTCCATCATATTATCTAGTTTACTAATGTGGTTACGATAATTGTGTACTTCAAATTCTGAGATAGTAATGCGCATAAATCTAAATAATAAATGCAAAAGCACAAAATATAACAGTTAATTCGTTTTTGAATTGCAAAGAGGTCAATGGTTATAATGAAAATTGTTTTAAGGCTTTATTTGTTTATACTTGGTAATAATATTAATATGCATTCTAGGGGACTAATCAACAACAGGACACGCGCTTTAGCGACAAAGAGAAGAAATTAATGAAGCAAATGAAGTTTGGAGATTGCCTCAGCAAGCGAGTCGATATGACAAAAGTAAAATTGGATGTTCTTCGACCATGGATTAGCAAAAAAATCACCGATATTCTTCATATCGAAGATGATGTGGTTGTCGAATTCGTCTACAACCAATTGGAGGAAGAAAAATTCCCCTGTCCGAAGAAAATGCAGATCAACATGACGGGATTTCTCAACGGCCGCAATGCAAGGCAGTTCATGGACGAGCTATGGGCACTTCTTTTATCGGCCCAAGAAAGTGAAAGCGGAATACCAGCCGAATTTATCAACCAGAAAAAGGAGGAAATACTCAAGCGAGAAGAGGAACAGCATACAAACACCTCTAAACGTGACCGTTCCGGCGATAGGGATCGCGATTACACCGAGAATCGACGAAGAGAACGTTCTAATGAGTTGTCTTCATTGAGTCAGTTGCCGCATAATCACAGTGCTATTGAACAGGTTAGATCACACTTGAAAGCTAAATCTAGATCTAAATCGCCTGAAGCAAATAATTTAGGTAGTAATTCTAAAGATGCTACTGTAGATACTGGTGGTGGTGGTGGTGGTGGTGGTGGTATTGGAAAGACGTCGTCATCCTCCACGGCAGCTGCAATAACTAGAGAACGCTCCAAGTCCCCGACAAGAGATCGAGCCCGTTCTCCACGTCCAAAGTCAAGGGATAGGTCGCCGCCAAAGAAATCATCCAGAGAACGTTCGCCAAGGCGTTGGGACTCAACGAGGGATAGGCGGCGTTCAAAGTCACGTCATCGATCACCAGAGAGAAGGCGACGCAGTCGCTCAAGGGATCGCAAACCTTTGCAACAGGGGCAGTCCTCAAGCAGACGGCGCTCACGCTCAGCTTCGGCCACTAAAAGAGCTAGCTCTCGGACGGACTATCGTGCACCAGAAAGGAAGACTAAATCTAAATCTCCAGTTAAGCGGAAGGAGTCATCTGGTTCTCCTAAGCCAGCTGATGTTTCACTCAACGGGCATGACGGCGATGGATCAAAAAAACTCACGAAAGTGCAAGCTAAGCTTCTGGATTTAGCAAGTGCACCCAAACGTAACGATAAAAGCCGTTCAAGAAGCTCTGATTCTCACTCATCAACGCATTCTAGGAATCGTAAGCCTGTAACAGGCAAACGACGTTCTAGGTCAAGGTAAGATAATGTCCAGTTAATTATAAAGAATTTTACTTCAGATATTTTCTACTTTTTTGCACAGATCCGTGGTTAAAAAGGGCAAATCTCGCTCGTCAAGTTCCTCGTCATCATCATCTGCATCATCTGTAGGCCGTAAGAAATCCCGTCGTTCGCGCTCAGAAACTAGTTTATCTCTGTCACCAGCAAATGGAAAGGACGACTTCGAGATACGCAAAAATCAGAATAGCGTTCAAAAAAAGCGGCAGTATAGAAATAACCGGGAGTCTTCGTCAAGCAGTTCATTGGACAAAGCTCCACCAAGGCGACAGGAAATCAGGCGTTTCGATCAAGGACGCAGGTCACCAAGAGGTCGTAGTCCACCTCGTGGTGGCGGTGGCGGCGGTGGTGGTCGGAATCGTTCACGTTCACCTATGCGACAGCGCTCACGATCACGCAGACGATCTCGGTCCCGAATTCGATCTAGATCAAGAAACCGTTCCCGTTCGCCAATGAGGCGTTCAAGGTCTCCAAGAAGGTAAACCCTATGCATATTTTTGCATTCAAATTTATTACATTAAGTTGTTTACGATAAAAGGAAGAACGTTGTATTGTATCTATAGACTTGTTATGTTTCTTAAATAATTGTTTTAGTCACGGGTACGTTTGAGGGCCCGAAAGCACTGTACTCCTCTAGCCAAACCTTTGTCATCCTTTCGCTTATTTAACCCTACTTTGACTTTATAGTGTTACATCAAAATAATTAATATTTTCCGTCATTCCTTATAGAAAACATGCTCTTGTTCCGTTTCCATTCGTCGATCTCAATGTGAATATTGCAGCACTGGAACTGTGAATCGTGCCTGATCTTTAGAGCATTACCCATTTTCTATGATGTAATGGTGTCAGTTTGTTCTTCGGCCTTTTCCATATTAATTTTTGTCAGTTGTCTATTTTCATAGTCGAAAAAATTAAGAATTAATAATCTAGTGGTCAAAATTGTCACTCTAAAAATGTATCGACAGAGTTCATCGTGATGGATTACCTACCCCTTCATCGTTTTAAACATCTGTAACTAGTGTCATTTGTTAGATCCTTTTTTACTAGTAGAAGTCTTTACTTGTTTCCGATTCCCAATCAGGCTCACTGTATGTTCCTTGCTTCTTATTCAAACTCTTTCTTGTGGTTTAAGGCAGTGACTCGTACTCGCATTAAAAAATAATGTATATAGTACATATGTATCTATTACAATTATTAACCTAATGAATTATTCTATCCTTTTCAGATTCAATCGCCGTCGTACACCAAATAATCGTGGTCGCGGTGGTGGCCGTGGTCGTGGCGGTGGTAATCGTCGTCGTAGCATGAGTCGCGATCGAATGCGTCGAAACATGTCCCCGCGGGATCGCCGCTCGCCTTACGATCGTCGATCTCCAGGAAGACGACAATCGCGGGATCGCAAGTTTTCACCAATACGAGACCGGAGATCGTCACCATACCGCGATAGAAAAGTGTCACCACCCCCACGTCGCCCATCACCTTCGCCACTTCAGAGAAGATCACGTGATCGTCGTTCTCCAATTATTCGAGCCTCAAGAGATCGACGAATGTCACCTATGAATGTATCAAGAGAACGACGACGGACGTCACCGCTGCGAATATCTCCACGACGACCTTCACCACCACGACGTATATCGCGAGATCGACGACCTTCTCCGCCACGTTCGTTGCGCGATGGTCGCCCACCTTCCCGCGATCGTCGTACATCTCCTCTACAACGTATGCCATCGCGTGAAAGCCGGCCAATATCACCAGGTAGGCGTGGCAGTTTTCGTCGTTCCATACCCCGGCAAATGCCGAAACCAATGCCTGTAAAAATTATTCGAAGCGATGATAGATGGGAACCCCCACCACCAGTAAAGCCCCGATCTGAGAGTCCAAATTGGGACGAGGACGATGCAAATTCAGCCCCGGTTCGAACAAGAAGCACCGATAAACGCGAAAGTCCAATAAAATCTGCTAGACCAGATATGAGTGCAGCTATAAAACTTAGCGGCAGTTCAGATCGTCAAGTTTTGAAAGAAAGTCCGGAAAAGAGAATGAAGTCGGCTTTCGACCGCAAGCCTAGTCCAGTCCGTAAAGAACGTAGTGTAGACCGTTCAACAGAATACGCTAAGAACATAGAGTCGTCAAAGGATAGAAAGGAAGACATGTTCCGATCGAAAGCTAAGGTTGAGGAAGAGCGACCAGCTGCTCCTGTTATTGTTGAACAAGTAAAAGCAGTACTAATTCCATCTCGAAAACCTGTTCCACGAGATAAATATAGTACAAGTCTGTCACGGACCCCGTCCCCATTCCTTAAACCCCACGAAAGGGAAAAGGTAAAAGAAAAACCAACTGTTCAAAAAATGCCACTATCAACTGCTGCACCTGCAAAGACTTCTGGTAAGAAGTCCAAACCAAACAGTGAATCCAGCTCATCTGACAGTTCTGATAGCGATGATAGCGAACAAGAACAGGTCCCTGAACGTAAAGAGCAAAGATCTCGTCGAGCGCGCTCTTCTTCGAGTGACGAAAAAAGTGGTAACGAAAAACAGTCGAAAACTATAATTGCAGCTAAATCTCGTAAGGACGTAGATACAGAAAGGAAGCAGGAAAAACCTGTAGAACCACAAAAGCGAAAGATCTCAACAGAGAACCGAGAACAAGCAGAAGTCATTAAGCGATCACGTGTACCAGAGAAAAAGGAAAAGTCAAAGAAATCTGAATCCGACTCTGAAGACGAGCGCGGTGGTAATAGGAACTCTGATCGGACAGCGTCGCGTAAGAGAACCCTATCGGTATCTAAAAAACCACAAAAACCAGTAACGACCGGTAACGATGATTCTTCCGACTCTGATCAACCCAAGAAAAAACGAAAGAAGGGCAAGAAGTCTCGCCATGATTCAGATGATGACAGCTCCTCATATTCAGAAGCTGAAGCGAAGAAAAAGAAACATAAGAAACACAAAAAACACAGCAAAAAAAGCAAGAAACATAAGAAACACAAAAAGAAGAGCAAAAAGGCTGATAACAGTTCCAGCAGTGATGACGATGAACCAGCTGTTGTGAATGAAGATCTTGAGAAACAGCTCCGCGAAAGAGCACTGAAATCAATGAAGAAGCAGGATTAGAAGCACCCGGCTGTCCGGCTATCGACTCGACTCTTAATTTCTATCTAACAAGCATTCTGCCGTTAAGATATTTTGAATTGTTTGTGTACTTCGATGCGCTTCATTCAACTTTAAGTTCTTTACGTAGGGGTTCCTTTCTTTCTCTAACATCATATTCCTTACTTCTTTCTACCATTATACTTGTACAACCTCCTTCCAGAATTCCCAATAAAAAAGAAAAAGAACGATTTAAATTTTACTTTTAATTTGATGTAGACCATTCGTATGTTGATGTTTTTTTTCACCTTTTTTGTTTCGATGTAGTAGCACTTTACAATTTTATAAATTATTATAAATTATCTATTGAATAACGAAGAGGACATGTAAGACACTAAGGACTATTCATTAAAAAAAATAATAATAGTAATATAAAAAATAAGTACACAATAAGAAATAAACATTTCAATAAGATTGTGTAAAAATTATTATAGCAAAGAGTTTAATTTGAATGAAATAAAAATAAAGAAATAAAAATACCTACTTCACTGTTGTTATTTTATTTATATATTTTATTTATTTTTGCAATTCCATCAACAAAGCCTCATAATAAGCTAGGATCCGGATTATATTTCTCTAAATTGACCCCGCGGTGCCGGTTATGATGTGTGAATCTGATGTGTGAACGTAACACGGAACTGGAACTGCACAGATATCTCAAGACGCACAACTGCCATATATTCTTAATATTGGAGCTTCTAATGAACCCAATGAAACAGTGATTTGATACACTTTTTAGTGAGTGAGGAGTTTTTTCCAGTCTAGGCCAGATTTGTTGAGTGATATGAAGGAAAGTTTCTTTGATTGCGTTCAGTAATTGTTTACATTCTTATCCCAGTCCACCCTACCTTCTTAGTTTCTTGAGTCTTATCGTTTCGTAATCATATAACCGTACTTTTCGTTAAATTTGAAAATGCATATAACAGGTTAGAAATCCATCTACTTTTCACGAAATCAAACCCTTGGGCCATTGGTCCTTAAATATTTAAAGCAAATAACGGTTTTGAGTATTCAATGAGATCCCTCAAGTGTTTCCATTGTATGGTATTATTCATCATCACGATTCAAGGAATTAGTAAAATTATCGTATTGTATTTACAATGACGACATGTACAACATTCTGTGTACAGAATTCCCTTAACTTAAAAAAAAAAACTTGTCATTCTTTGAGAGTTCCTGTAGTAATTAATAATCAAGCAGTTCCTTACTCTAACACAGCCAAGTATCTGGGTATGAATCTAGATGGTTAACTGAAGTGGAAGGAACATGTGAAGAAGAAAGTAGAAGATCTAAATATTAGATATAGATAACTCTATTGGTTGTTAGAACATAACTCAGAAATGTTCACTGAAAATAAAATCTTACTGTATAATCAGATTCTAAAACCTGTTTGGACATATGGTATCGAATTATGGGGTTGTACAAAGAAAACGAATGTACAAATAATACAAACATTTCAAAACAAAGTCCTTTGGGGAATTGTAAATGCCCCATGGTATATTAGAAATAATGACTTGCATCGCGATTTGCAGATTGATCTAGTAACGGAAGTAATTAAAATATACGCAATTCGTCACAACGAGCGTCTGCAGATGCGTATAATATCCGTAGATTAAGAAGACCTAAACCTCACCAACTTTTATTTTGACAATTACATATGAGAACCCGTATTTAAATTATAATACCTTCTCAAACGCAACTGAAGTTGAAACTATAATCATTTGTCGATCTTTGTGATTGGTCATGATCAAGGAGGTGTTTTTAGTGCGGTTAAAGTCCCACACTACTCTGGGTTGAAATTCCCGCAGTGTCTTTCGAGATTTTCACCTTCACTGACAAAAAAAAAAAAAAATTCTTTGAGAGAACGGCTGCTTTCCTAAATGCAATACTGCCTGCTTTGTGAATCAGCAACCATTCGTAAATGTAAACTCAAAATTATGACACATCGCATTACGTTCCAAAATGCATTGTGAACGAATACACTACGCAGACAAAAGTAAACAGCGCATCGTGAACTAACACGATGCAAGTGGTTTATTAAGCTTTGGTTTTTAAAATGTATTTCGTGAATATTCGATTATCACCAGCACCACAATTGATTAGGAAATGATTAATTTTCTGAGTTGCAATTAATTTATTACACATTGTTTCAGATTTACAAAAAATAAATTGTGCGCCACGTATAACATTCCTAAACGTCATGATTCACAACGCAACAGAATGCGCATCGCATACTCAAAGCATCACGGATGCGATGTGCAGTCACAATGCTCATTTTGGTTGAATTTAGAAAAGCAGCCAACTATCCCTCACTCTTATTTGTGATCAGTGCAGAAAGTAATGGAACAGACCTTATGAAAGATACATACCTCTTCTTGTATAAAATGACAGATAATAGCTGTAAATACTACTAACTAGCCATAACCTAGCGCAGATTTCAATGGCATCGACTTTAGCCTGGATTGCAGTGGTACACTTTCCCATACATACCGAAACTTTGGTGTTCGATTCAAAGATGACCGCTGCAACTTTAGATTCTATTTTCGATCCAACGGCAGATTTGATATGTGAATTATGGTTAATCTTTCGTCTAGTATAGCGCCGACATAGTTGAACTACCTGGAGTAGACTAAGACCCCACTTTGATGTCTGCTGGTACGTGTCTCCCAGAATCACACAGGAAGAATTTGAACAAATAGTTAACAACATAACGATTACTGCAAAAGAAAGAAATTTCGTCGTCATTCCAGGCGATTTCAACTCGTGGGCGGTAGAACCACACCAGAGGAAGAACACTTCTGGAGGCGTTCGCATCGTTGGACATAGTTCTCGCGAATTCCGGAAGCGAGCTGACTTTTTATAAAAACGGAAGAGGGTCAATAATCATCTCATCACTTTTGTGAGCAGTTCTATTGAAAATAGAGGAGAGCAGCGAAGGCAGCCGCTGAAAAGGGGATGGAAACAACGCATCTACCTCTGGACGTTTAAGTACTCCATCTAATGATGGAAGATATGTATATCCCTTTTCGGATCAGCCGGCGACAAGAAGATGGATCCATTCAACAGAAAGCCTGCGTCCATAACATTTCTAAAAAACATGGTGGCTGTACTTTTCCCACAAGAAGAGGGAATGGAAGGAGAAGGTAAATACGACGGAGGCGTTACAAATACTCCTCGTCACCGCATAAGGTGTCTTGCAAGTCTGCCTAAAAATCAAGGACCAAAAAGCGCCTGATGTCAATGGAAACCCCAACATTGCCTTAAAAAACAGCAATAAATTGACGTTCAACACTTGTCTCAAACAATGAATATTCCCCGATCAGTCAGTGGAAGAAATGTACCAAAATGTAATAAACCACCGCAGGAACCCTCATCGTATAGGCCTCTGTGCATGTTGGACACCATGAAGCACATCATAAATGCTAGATTGGAGAGTGCAATCGATGACGCTGGTGGCCTAGCAGATCGTGAATATGGTTATGGTAAGGCTCGCTCTACGATCGATGCCACTGATGAAGACGTGAATACCGCGAAAAAAGCTATCGGAGAAAAGTGATGGAAGGGCGGGTGTAAACAGTAGTGCGCAGTTATCACGCTGGATGTCTCAACACCGCAAACTGGAGAAACATCCTGCGAGCTTTTACCGCCAAGGGAGTATCAGAGTATCTGCAGAAGATAATGATGGACTATTTTAGAAATAAGCACCAACAATGCAACGAGGCAGTATAACGTCACAAACGGCGTTCCTCAAGGCTCCATACTAGGTCAGTTTCTGTGTAATCTAATGTACGTTGACGTTCTTAAACTAGGAATCTTTAAGCAACACCTGCAGCATACAGCTGAAAAGGCAGCAAAGACAACGGCTCTCAGCAAGAGTTGCGACATCGATAATGCTGTACGACTTCCAACATAGCCGCATATAGAGATTGTTCTCCAATATAGACGCTTGGATTAATAGGAAGCATGGGGAGCTAAATTTCTACCTGACCCAGGTGTTTACTAGCCATGGATGCATGGACACTACGCCAACCCCTATTGTCTAAAATGCACGGAAGCAGTGGAAGATCCGGAACACATAATGTTCCATTGAGCAGTAAAGAGACTTTGGAAACAGTTAGCGTTACTGTGACAAACATTATGAAGGCGCGGCCAAGACAAGAGCGACAAAAAAACGTAGCGTTGCAGGCAGCCAACACGAATGAGTCGAGTTTCTACGACTAAAGCCCCTTCGCGATGAAGTGATTGACGGGTGTGCCGCGAGGACCGGGGGTAGGAGGGGCTCATCCCAGTCCTTCTATACGACGCAGAAACATGGACTATGTCAAGAATGGATGAGGTGGCTCTCGCTTGTTATGAGAGAAAAATACTTCGGGTAATTTTTGGTTCCGTCTGCATAGACGGAGAGTGGAGAAGAAGATACAATCATGAGCTATATAAGTTATACAGAGACATCCACCTAGGCAGAAGAGTTCGAATACAACAACTAAGATGGTTGGGTCATGTAGAGCGAATGTTCAACATACTCCGGGCCGGAGAGTCTTAAAATCAACCCGAGAGCTGGCTAGAAAGGCTTGTTGGTTGGCCCATCCCGGACTGTAGCGCCACCTAAGTAAGTAAGTAAAGCTCCATGCAAAAAGCTGCTCGTTTACCACTAATAAAAATCACCAAATCATCAATATAACCAGCCTAATCTGTGTGGATTGATAAAAAGATTGTCGATGATTAGTAACCATAAAAGAGAAGCGAAAGCTCTTCTTGGAGGTAGTTTTTAAAATACATCCCGTAGGAGCCGTAGGAGCCACAGGAGGAAGTAATTATTCGATTTTCCAGCATGGCACTTGTTCATTAGTTAATCGAATATTAAATCCATCTACTGCTGATTTGCATTATTGAAAGCGGCCTCAATATTTAGGAAGAGACATAGGAATATTTTGCCTTTCTATTGAATAGCCCTTTATACATATCTTCTTGACGAAAGATGGTAGAGGAAATCTTGCTTGGTTGACATTTTTCTGTACGCATACTGTCAAATGCAGCTTGTCCTAATAAATTAATTAATGTTTTAGTAATTTTTCTTTTTTTCCGAATAAGCGCTTTGATAAAAATTATTGATTGTGCTACCACCATAAAATAGTACAATGTAAAGCTTTGACCAGTAGAGGTCGAACGCGGCAGTCAAAAGTGTTCCGAAAACAATCCACTGAACTGTATTTCCTGAGCTGTCAAAAATCTTTCAGTACTACAACATCCGGCCATCTTCCTTTCCTTTTTTTATTGTCTTGCAAGATGGTGAGTGCCTGCTAAAATTGCTGTAAAAATTCGTTTCCATCGTGTATAAACAGTGATTTTTACAAATTAAATTGTAAAATAGTTTGCAAACAATTGTGTTGTAAATTGAAAGATATGATTATTTTCTCGATACTTCGGCAAATTGTTGGATAAAAATGTACCCAAAGACATTGTTATTAATTGCCGGGAAAGAATAAAAAAAAAATCGAACGAATAGAAACGAATTTTTGTAAAATAAATTGTTTAGTGCTTCAAAAAATGTGCTCGTTCTTAACTTGTTGATTTTTCTTATTTTAGGCGCGAGGACCTAAAAAACATTTGAAGCGTTTAGCTGCACCAAAAGCATGGATGTTGGACAAACTTGGGGGAGTCTTTGCCCCTCGTCCTTCAACCGGCCCACACAAGCTGAGGGAATCACTTCCCTTGATGATTTTTTTGAGAAATCGTCTAAAGTACGCCCTTACTGGCGCTGAGGTAACTAAGATTGTTATGCAGCGTCTCATCAAGGTTGACGGTAAGGTACGCACGGACCCTACATTCCCAGCTGGATTCATGGGTAAGTTGTTTTGTTTGGGTTTATATTTCCTCTAATAACTGATTCCTATTAAAGATGTCATCACCATTGAGAAGACTGGTGAATACTTCCGTCTGGTCTACGATGTCAAGGGACGTTTCACCATCCACCGCATTTCTGCCGAGGAAGCCAAGGTAAGTCAGAGGTGGTTGTTTTTTTTAGGGATTTTCAGCTGGCTTGATCGAAGACCATGTTTAATGTAAACAACTCATTTAGTGGTTCAAAAGTAAGCCGAGAACAATTTTTTTTGTTTCGACGGTCACTGATTGTCTTGATTTTTGTGGCGGTATCAGTAACACTTACGTGCAATAACAATTACCCTTCATCACTTAGAGTATTTAGTGCAACTAGGCGCTTGTATTAATCGATTGTGTCTTTATTTTTTGCAGTACAAGTTGTGCAAGGTCCGCAAGACTCAATTGGGTACGAAGGGAGTTCCATTCCTCGTTACACATGACGGTAGGACCATCCGCTACCCCGATCCATTGGTAAAGGCCAACGACACAGTGCAGGTCGACATCTCTACCGGCAAAGTCACCGATTACATTAAATTCGATTCGGGTGAGTGTTATATTCGCTTATTGATGCACATTTCAGGCTTGTCGAAGACCATTTTTAATGCAAAATCAACATTTTGTGGTTCAAAAGGAAGCCGAGAGTAATTTTTGTTTCGACGGTCACTGAATGTCTTGAAAATTGTGGCAGAATCAGTAACATTTTACGTTCATTACATTTGCTTCAATCAATCTATAAAAATTTTTCGTTTTTAAGTGTGTGAACTAATATTTTGCCATTTTATCTCCTTCCAGGCAATTTGTGCATGATCACAGGAGGCAGGAATTTGGGTCGTGTTGGTACCGTCGTCAACCGTGAGAGGCATCCAGGTTCTTTCGATATAGTCCACGTTAAAGACACTCAAGGGCATGTCTTTGCGACAAGATTGACAAATGTATTCATCATCGGCAAAGGTAATAAGCCATACATCTCGCTGCCAAAGGGCAAGGGTGTGAAGTTGAGCATTTCCGAGGAGCGCGACAAGAGGTTGGCCGCTAAAACTGCTCATTAAGTTTTTTAATAAAGGATAAAATATTTATATTTTACGAAAATGAAAATATAAGACAAAAAATTAAATATATTCTTTTTTTTTAAACGCAAAGGGAGACAATTTTGGAGTAAATTTTAAGGTGAATTACGAAATGATGTTACTAGGATTTTGTGTCGCTCCATTCCCCAACGGGGTGCACCGTTCGGGGTTGTCTACATTTTGGTAGCAGTACTTGGCTTGGTATGGTGGGAGGGATGAAACCCAATACATGACATGCATGCTCGCACAATTTTTTAATAGGCCATGAGGATGGAAAGTGCTGGAGCGAATGTGCATGCAGTTTGTGTGATTTCAAACTGCGTGTGCATGAATGATTGTTATTACGCATAAATGCAGAGTTATAACCTAGTTTGAACCTGGATCGAAATGTATATAGGTATATGCAGATCGAGTCGAACCCAAGTCAACCGAACTCGATGCGTAATTACCTAAGTCGAGGAGTCGAACTGACAGATGGTCGTTCAGGTTTTTTTTCTTTTGTAGAGAGGAAATACCT
This sequence comes from Xylota sylvarum, assembly GCA_905220385.1. Lineage (NCBI taxonomy): Eukaryota > Metazoa > Arthropoda > Insecta > Diptera > Syrphidae > Xylota > Xylota sylvarum. The sequence goes on from LR999959.1 coordinate 44,126,600, forward strand.
GTTTGCTCTACTGCTTTCGGTTGGTGTGCAGGTTATTTATTATATTTTTTGCAGATGGTGGTAATGCTCATATGTCAGTTCAACTATTATTCAATACAATTTCGACTCTATCTTTGAACTAGGTGTGCCCAAACTATAAAACCTAGGTCGACATCTCAACTCAACAAATACGAGGTATGTAACTATCGGTGGAAAATATGAAATGAAATTTGGATCATTCTGTGAATGAAAGGGACTAAATGTATTCGACGATTGCATCAATAATCTTTTTCAAGTCTGTTCGCAAAACTAGATCCAACAACCAAGAGTTGGGTTGGGTGGTTGGTCCCCGCTCACGCACTTAGATCAAAAGAAGGTCCATTGTGATACCACTAAGAAAAACCTGAATTATCAGCATCCGAAATCTACATGAAAACTTCCCATATGGGACAGGAGGCAGGGTAACCAGTTTCAGTGTGAACCCATGCTGAAGAAGAATGGTTCTTCGTTTGGGGATTAAACCAGTTTGACCCGGTGATGAAGCTTTTTATTTTGCTAAAGTCAAGTCTAGCTACAAACGAGATACTTGATAAATCAAGACCAGATATTGCCAGAATTGTATCCATTCACACCGGCCGCTGCCAATTGGGGGACCATGCGGCCAAGCTTTGCACCTCTCACAGTATCTGTTGCAGAAACTGCAGGAATACTAATCGGATATATTCTGTACATCATTTCCTATGCATACGTCCGGCCCTAGCGAAGACCGGGCAACACACCCCATGAAAACCCTTCTTCGTGGAGCTCGGAAAAATTGCTGATAAAAGGATTCGACTCCACGGATTGGGTTTAATTTACATTAGTTAGATTTTGCACGAACTTTGTGGTACAAAAACTATCCACACCTACACAAATGTTTCTGACAAATTTTGATTACCAACAATTTTATAAATATGTGTGTGATAATAAACTACTAAAAGACAACCAATCTGGATTTCGTCACGGCCACTCCTTTGAAACATCCTTAAATTGGTTAGTGATGACACTTAAAGAACAAATGCACTGAAACAATTGATAGACATACATATATTAATACAAAAGTTGTCAAAATATGGCGTTAAAAGTAACGAACTCATGTGGACTTATTTAAGTCTTATTTGTTTGAACGTACCCAAAATACTAGTGTAAACCGTGTAATGCCTAGTGCCAAAAATGTATGTTTCGGTGTGCCACAAGGAACTATACTATGCCCTTTATTGTTTTTAATTTATATAAATGATATCTGTAAAGTGTTAAGAAATAGTCAAACCCTGACCCTCTTGATATCTGTAAAGTGTTAAGAAATAGTCAAACCATGACCCTGTTCGCTGATGATGCGTTAATGTTTGTAAGTGGTAATATGTTAAATGTCCTTGAAGAACACATTGATGAAGACTTAAAAAACCTGTGCATATGGCTGCAATAAAACAAGTTAAAAATCAACGTCAGCAAAAATAAATGTATGGTCTTAAATAGTGATGAATCCATTATTTTGAAAATATATGGGGAAGTCATTAAACAAGTTTCTGAAATAAAGTACCTCGGTGTAATATTAGACAGTAAAATGAATTTTAATAGTCATATGAAGAATACCTCAAAAAGATTTCCAAAAAAGTGTCCTTTCTTACAAGAATAAGAAAAAATGTATGTATATAATACAATAATAAAACCCTACTTTGAGTTTTGTTCCACTATTTTGTTTATGGGTAATAACGAGTGTATATGTAGATCAACTTCAGGTTCTACAAAACAAAGCGTTGAGAACTATCCTTCGATGTAGTTTTTATCCAGTAGATGGATGCTATCTTGTCTGAAGTGGCTAAACATCAGGCAACGTATTATCTTCAATGTGCTAACGTTCATGTTTAGCATTCAGCATCGTGCCACAATACTTGACTGTAAACTTGATATATACAAGAGACGCTCAACCATATAACTTAAGGTCCAACTTGATTACTGATTATAACTCTATAGAGATTGCAGAACACAAAATATGCTTTTGTATCGTGGTGTAAAATTATATAATGAACTTCCTAATGAGCTAAAAAATGAAACTGTTTAAGGAAGATTTAAGAATTTATTAATATCACATGTACGAAATACAATAACTTAAAATTAAATTGTTTTGTTTTATACAAGAATTAAAATAAAGTTAATGAATTGTAATAGTAACTGATACTAAATAAATGAATTGTAATAGTAACTGATATTAAATAAATGAATACATACACATACATGCACATATTGTATGCCATTCTAATGGTTGCGGTATTTAATTGGAATTTTATCGATTTAATAGGTGCTGGCGGTTTCCCCCTATTGTCAGAGAGGTTCCGGTCTGCACCCTCCTTAGCTAGATCGTCCGTTTTGCAATTGTATAGAATATTCCTGTGGCCTGGAAGTCTGGAACCCAGCACAGGGATATGTTGCACCTGACAGTGTTCTCGTTAAGAGAGCTGCAGCATTGTTTTACCAACTTGGACCGAATTATTGGCGATTCCAAGGCTTTAATCGCTGCTTGACTATATATATACATATCTGTGGCAATAACAAAGAAAAGCTTATGTCTGGAAACACGATTTTGAGTAACCAACTTTTTTGTCTAAAATGAAGGTTTTAAATTATTTTAATTTTTTTTTCTTGGCATAGGGTAATGTTGGCAATTAGAAGTATTTGAGAAAAAACTAAGAAATTTTATATTACATTAATACAAGAAAAAAGCATTTTTGTATTTAAGTGCTTTTGAAAAAATGAATTTATACCAACGATGTGTCTTATATGACTTAAGTTATTTTATCATTTAAAATTACTAAAACAGATTTTCTATCACAAGTTAAGTGTTTTTAAAAATTCATAGGATTCTAAAATGAAATTCATAAGAGTTTTATCGTGTTAGTTTTATTTATTAAAAATAGATTTTTGGGAACAAAATTAAACTTAAAGGTAATTTATTTCATGGGTACTTAAAGGGTAACAAATGAAAATATTTATATTGAATAAGATAATCGAATTAATGATTCAAAAAATCGAAAATAGTTGGATCATCAGCTCCTATAAGTTCTGAATGGAAATCCTCCATATCCTCAGTTTTAAGATTATGATTATAATTAGTATAAATGCTATTAATTAACGTTAACAATTGCAATAAGTCAGCTTTCTTTTTACTGCTTATTTTATTTGGTTCTGAGTAGCAAAACTGAAGGTCGCTATTTTTTACCGAGTAACATCCACATCGTCGTACATTAATTTGTTTAAAACTTTCGTTTTCATCTAGAGATGTTTTAAAAACGACAGTACCAAATTCTCTAGTATACCGTAGCCACTTTATATCTTTCCAAATAATGTTTACCCATTTCCATCTACTTTCTTCCAATTATATTTTTGCTTTGAGAGAAGTGAAAAATTTAAAAGGTCTTGCTGATTAATTTCTCCGACAATGAATTGTTGCTTAACGTCAATCACGTGGGTGATGAATTTCTACTGGTGTCCTTCTTTTATTTTTTCAATTAGGGCAGGCTCAATATTACACTCTATATACGTATGCCCGGATATAAGAAATTTATGATCAATTATTTCTACAATGCTTTCCATTTGCATAAACGTTTCCATCATAGTCGCTGCAAATGAATTTTAGTTTTGACCAGGACATGCTTTATATCCGGTGGTGAGTTTAAAAGGAAATGAAAAAGACAAGAAGCAATTTCATTTCCTCCACGATTGGCCATGCCCTCGTGCCACATATTGCAGAATGGTTGATTAGTTTTACAATCATGGACTATTAGATTGTATGTCCAAAGAGATCTTTTATAAAAGACTCTGATCTTCTTAAAAACGGTGTTGGCAAACACTGTTGAAGATCGAAACAAAAAGTTCAAACAAAGAGTTCACGCAAAGACATTTCTTTACCTTTCGCTTTAGATTCGTATGTAAAATGAGCTTCATTAACATGTTCATCGAACTCTGCTTTAATAGACAATCGTTCTTCTTCCCCAACAACATTTAGTTTCATTTTTAAAATGTCACATTTATGGCATTTACCGTTGGCTTTTTAAATTTTAATTTAAGGGTTTTGAAAATTTTGGAAAACTTGGAAAGGGAAATAATATTAGTGTACTTTTCGTTTTATAATCTACATAAAGTGGTAATGGATAGGTCGCTGGATAAATAACTTTTTGATGTATCCCGCCTAGTGTAGCGAGACTCATAGGAAGGAATGCTGTTAATGAAATTTAAAATTTCATTTTCATGGAGTATCTACGTCCAATAATTTTCTTTTCACCACATTCTTTAAAAATTGGTCTGACTCGCAAAATGTATACTTAAAACATTTCTGACATGTTAAAATCCTGTGCCCATCTGCCTCCACGAAATATTTTAATACGTATTTTCTGTTTCTTGGATTTGTTGTACTTTTGTTTTTTTTTTTTAAGTTTCCAGTACTTATCAAAAATGGCTTCTTGAATATTATGTATGATTTTATCTTTATATTTGTTGCGGTACGGTTCTAATGCACGCACTTTCCTCTCTGCTATGATCTTCCCATTTGTATTTACATACATTTTTCCTGCATTTTTGCTCTCCTTTGTATATTTTTTTAATTGATATGCACTAGGTCTTTTTTCTGGAAGCAATAATTTTTTTTTCAACTGACTTCCAGCAATTCTATTGCAATTTAAGCGAACTGCATAAAAAAAACCACAAAAAAAAACTCATTATCATGCACTCTTAAGTTATAACTGTGAACTGAAGATCACACAAACAAGCACTCTAATGTCGACATAAGTTACTTCTAATTTCAAATTTTTCTGTCAAATAATCTGAAGAGGACATAAGATATTCTGTTATAATTTCTTTGGCTCTTCACAAACTCTGATAATTAACTATGTTCATTTAAGCCTCAGAAAAATTAAAACGACAGTTCTACAAAATATCTTAAGTAGACATAGTTTTTTTTTTCTGTAACAGAGAATAGACCAAAAACTTGTACGGAAATTTAATAATATTTGGAACTAAGTTCTTTTGTTAAACGAAATAGCAATTTTGTTGGTACTTAAGAAAACATTTCAACTTAAGTGGTTTTGTTAAAAGCTTCTGTATCTAGTTTTGACTTAAGTGTTTTTTTTAAGCCGGTATAACTTTTTTTGTGGCCGAAATTATGAAACTATTATTAAACGAAAAACACACCTCCAGACTCAAGATTTACTCTGTAGATACATCCCAATTTCAACTTAAGTCGATATAAGCTTTTCTGTATTATTGCCACAGATACATATACATATAACAATAAAGCTGCACTCTATTGAGCTAAATACGCAAATCTCTGTCGCAGATTCGTTTAAGATCTCTCTCGTTTCTTAAGCTTCCCTGCTTTAATACTTGATGTTAAAGTCCAGATAGGGTACAATAGTCCGATTTACAATAGTGAATAGCAGGTCTGTTCCATTTCTTTCTGCACTAAAAATCGTAAAATCACTAATTTCTAAGAGTGGGGATAATTCTCTCAGAGAATGATGAAAATTTCATGCAAGTTAGGTAACGCATCGAACAACAAAATCATCCCAAATCTGAAATGTCAAGCAAAACACAAGAAAGACGATGAAACTTTGATTTGTCCACTTTGTAGGTTTACTAAGAGCAGACTTTATCAGGTTTCTAATTGTAAGAAGGAGCTTTATTGATATCGCTGTCGCTATATCATCCGCATAGGCTACGACACTAAACTCCTCTCCACCCTCTTTACCCAAGATTAGGAGTATCTCATTCACTGACATGAGCCACAGTGGTGGGGAGACTAAAAAAAAAAAAAAATATTTGAAGTAACAGGGCCGTATAGGATCCAGGGAAGGGACCAATTGTTTAACGCGTTTTTCTTTTAGAAACGTTTTCTTTTCTTTGAGGGTTGGAACTAGTGTTATCTGGGACATCGAATCGTTATCACTGCGCAGTATTCTAATCCAATGCAATAACCACAGAGCTACGGCGCAATTAGGTACTATTACTAATCCAGAAAAAAAAAGAAAAGGCCATCAAAGTTAGTCTTCTCGGAATAAAACGATACGTTCCTCCCTGTAGGCGATTCTATGGATTCCGAGGAGCTAAGATTCGAGGACGGATCCATTTAGATCTTTAAGAAATAAGCACACGTAAGGAATTGGGACTCAAAGAAAAAAACGAAAAGTTGGTTCTTCAACCCACTCGAAGTCTTGGGAGACTTCACCCTCATTTTTGGAGACCTCATTCCGCTGTAAGCGGTTATATCCACAAAAACATCTGCGGTGTTTGTTTCATCTGGTAGTTTCTACTGTAAAAGCGCTAAGGAGTTCGTCTTTAACTTCCGTCAACTGTGCATCGGTATACTACCATTAATGAATCCGAAAGGGCGATAAAACCTCCCCTTCAAACTACCGACCCATAGCCTTAACAGCAGTGCTCTCTAAGGTCATGGAAAGCATTGTAAATTTTCATCTTATGAGATATCTCGAAAGAAACCGTCTTCTAAATAACTGTCAATACGGTTTTCGTCAACAACGTTTCACAGGGGATATTACGCTGTACCTAACAGAAAAATTAAACCAAAGTGTTCACTATTACGGCGAATGCCGAGTAGTTGATATCTCTAAAGCTTTCGACAGATTGAGCACCGTGCCCTTTTAAGTAAAATCGAAACTTACGGTGTTGGTAGCATTTTCTCATCATGGATTGCAAGCTTTTTGAGTAATCGGTCAATACAAGTTGTACTGAATGGATATTGAACCAATGCTGGTGTACCCCAGAGCTCAGTCCTTTCTCCGACCCTGTTTTTCATATTTATTAACGACCTTCTCTCTCACTCGCAATCCAATCTATTCCTATGCGGATGATAATACTCTTGACTTCGCTTATTCTTTGGCGACTCCACGGCTGCGGCCCCACGCTGTGAAGTCTTACCGGCAGCGAATGTCTACCGAGCTCAACTCCGATATTGATGCAATCATTAACTGGAAAAATCGAGTTGAGCTAAATTCGACGAAAAACCAGTGCTGTCCCCTGTCTCTGAAGCGGTATAATAATGTAGCCAAACTAAAAATGAATGGATCTGATATTGAGGAATCTAATGGTTGGTCAATGCTTGGAATGCAAGTTATCCCAGACCTTCGCTGGAATCACCAGATTTCCGAAGCTGCGAAAAGTGGCGCTTACTGCCTTGGATTCCTCAAGAGGTTTAGACGTTTTTTCAGTCCTGCAGACTTGGCTACTATCTATAAAGCTTATATTCGTTCGAAACAAGAATACATCTCACATGTTTGGACGGGAGCTCCCGCAACTTTTTTGAGCTTATTAGGTCGTGTCCAGCGTCAGGGATGTTGATTGATCGGTGACCTTTTATCAGTGTTGGATGCTTATCGGTCCTGCACCCATATTTCCACCATAGTTGTTCGTATGAAATCTATAGTTATATCCCGCCTGTCACTGTCAGTTTAATTGTACTACATGAGCAGCCTCTTCCGCACACTCTTATCTTTAAAACCCATTTTCGGTCGCAGAATAAAATTCAGAAGCTCGTTCTTTAGTCACTCAACACGCATGTCGAATGACTTGCCCTCCTCAATATTTCCTACAAATTATGATTTGCAAAGATTTAAAGTCAACGCGCATCGTCACCTAACTCTCTTTCCTTTTCCTTCTAACTTCAACTTCTAACTTCGCTATACCCTTTATTTTCAATCTATCACTGGTTTTATAACATTAAATTACCTTAGTCCTAAGTGATGAATTACATTTAAAAAAAAGACACTGCTGAAGTCGGAGTCTGGACGTGTGTTGGTAACACTTCCCAAGATCCTCCGCACTTAGTTTGGCTAAGTGTTTTTTTTTTGCGCTGGAGGGTGGGAATCTTTTAAAGCACTGTCTAAAACTCGCCAAAAGGATGATTTTCCGCTTCCATTAGTGTGTTAGGTTGTTTCCCCTTCTATTAGTGCGAAGAATGTAAGTAATGGTTTCGATTTCCAAAACGGCTCGTTCGACGGACATTACACTGTTGCATCTAGTAATAATTAAAGTTCTCCTCGTGCAGGAGTAAATGAAACAAATTGCGTAGCACAAGGTATAGTTAGTATCGGTCGCGGTGTTAATCCATTCAAGTCTGAACAAGTATTGTTTACAAGATGGTATAAATACCATATATGTACATATATGTAACTCCTCCAAAACTGAAGGGTATTGAATTGCAATTTGCAGATTATGTCAGATATTTGGGGGTTATTCATGTTAAAAAACTCAGTTGGAATAAACTCGAACTGAATATCCATGATCGTGCTAGGAAGGCATCGATTGCCCTTTATTTGTGCAGGAAGGCTATGGGCTGAAACTGGGGTCTCTGACCCCGGATCCACTGGATATACTTGGCAGTCGTCAGATCTATCCTTATGTAAGCTGTACTAGTCTTGTGGACGGTAATGGACAAGAAAAGCAACATTGCAATACTTGAGAAGGTTCAAAGACTATCCTGAGTCTGCATAATGAGTGCCGTTAGAACCACAACTGTGTTAGGTACTATGCTCAATCTTCTTTTCGCTGATATCTTTGGGAAGATGCTGGAGCCTAAAGCAGCGTCACTGCATAGGGATCCTTGCAACTGGCTCATGGAAATATGGGCTACGCAAGCATCCTAAACGGCCATTGCACTATTATAGACAATATTGTTCCCTATCTGGACTTCAAGTGTAAAAGCAGTATTCCTAGCAGGAATCTGGAGAAATTTTAAACGAATCTGTGACAAAGATTTGCATAGACAGTTAAAAGACAGGGTCTGAAGAAGGTGCGGGAATTTTCTCCAGTGAACTGGATGTTTGTATCACCACACAAATGCCGGACCAGTGTAGTGTTTTCAAGCAGAAGTCACAACAGTCCTTGAACCCGCTCCCTGGCTTTCAATTAACTCGATAGAGTGCAGTGCTAGTGTTTCCTACATAGATACTCAAGGAGCAATAAAAGCCTTGGAATTGCTAAGAATTGTATCCAAGTTGGTAAAGTAATGCTGCCGATCAAGAGATCATGTCTCTTTTCTAAACAAATCTGGTCAGAACTGGATTGTAGAGAAAGCAGTAGACTTATTTTCGTCAATGAGGCAAATCTAAGAAAGATAATTGGCGCCCTCACAGGCATTGTCTTGTAGGTAGAAATGCCAGAAGACTTTGTGCTCCCTTCAACAATTTCTGTAGAAAGTGTAGAGACGAGGAAGAGGAGGAAACCATGAAACATCTTCTGTGTACCTGTCTTCTGTCCTATCGGTTTTAAGAATGAAAACGCTGGGCGAGTTCTACTTCGAAGATTTTAACGATCTTAGCTAAACTTGACTTAAGCAAAATAAAAAGCTTCGTCACAGGATCAAACTGGTTTAATCCCTAAACGGCGAACCATACTTCTTCGGCATGGGTTCACATCGAAACTGGTTGTCCTGTCTTCTGTCCCATTTGGGAGATGTATGTAGGTCTCCGGTGCTGGTAATCCGGTTTTTCATAGTGTATCCCTGCTGAGCGGGGAGAACCACCCAACCCAACCAGTCAACCAATCTTATACAATAGGGTTGCCAAAGGTTATATTTGATATGCAAATGACGTAAACTAGTTAGTATGTGACTTGATTTCATTCGGCATTGCAGTGCAATGATTTGATTTGAGTTGTACATACTATGTACATACATAGCTCACCACACCACAAGGACTACATATCTTGAAATGATTTGTGGAATATTTTGCAATATTTATCGAAGTTTGCTGCTAACATAAGCATGCAAAAAATATTGCATTTCTATTAAATAGATGCAATAAATTAAATATAAATACATAAAATATAGAAGGTACATATGGTAGGAAATTAACCGCATAAAAGGTGTCATAATATTTTTCTACATCGTCAAGTATGTAACTCAAGGATTGTGTGTCGTGCATAAAGTTTTGGCACAGTGACACATATGTAGTATGTACATATACATACATATATGTATCGTGCTGCAGACATCTGATATTTCAATGCCAACGGAAGTATGTCAGAGATTCGACCGGTTGTATACTCTTATGTATGTATTATTGATGTACATATACATATTGTGATAAGCAGCAGAAGAACAGGGCTTTGTTCTGCGGTTAACATCTTCCAAAGTGAGAGGTAACCTAGTGGGATACGGATGCCAAGGATAAATGAACTCATCTCGAGTTCACCAAGAGACCAGTTTACCTTCAGTTTTTTTTTGTGTTTTGTAATTGGATGGACCCTCATGTGAGAATCTTAAGACAATCGTTAACGAGGTCATCGTCATCCATGTGTCGATGGGCAGTCAGCAGGGAAGGGCAAGTTGCTTTTACTTTGTATGTACATACGTGTATACGTGCACTTTAGCATTTACCATGGAATTCGAATTTGAAGTCCGTAGTACTAAATTAATTACTAATTAATTACTAATTGTTTGACTTAGTATTTAAGATTAGATGTGTAGATAATTTTGTATTTAAAGTAGTCATTACCTTAATCTTTAACTTAATTCGATTTTATTCTAAGTGTGCGCTCATATACATAGTTTGCATAGTTAAGTTTGTCTACAAAACTAGTTTGACCAATACTAATAGTTTAACCGATGGATATAAGAATTCTTCGATGAACGCAGCTGTTAGGCAACAAATGTTTTAGCTAAATTATTCGTTACCATTAAAGTCTCCTTATATTCATAAAAAAAATTTTGTAAGATCTTCTACATTCGAGTTTTTTTGTCGCTGAAAATGTACTGAAGGCTGCATGACGTCTACTACTTGAACGGTGTTTCATTGGTGTGTAGATAGATCATATTCCATTTTGTTCTTTATCGATGGTGTTTAGATAAAAGCGTTTGTTGCGTAGAAGTGTCGTATAAAAAGATCCGGTCTTTTGTTTTCCTTTCCCCCACTTCTGATCTCTTCAACCATTTTGTTTCTCTGTTTAATTCGGGTGTTTTATGGGAGCTGTGGGATGGTATTCCAGGATCCAGGACTGTTAATCAGTCCAGAGGTTACACTTTCTATATGGTTTAAGAGGATGACAATCAGGTTGTGGAGACTCTGCGTGACAGGAAAAGCCTTTAAATTCATCCAATATCTACACATTTTAAAGTCACCTTCTCCAAGACCACAACCAAAATTAATTGTAGACCCTACCCTAAAATTTCAAACTCAAACCTTAATTCGTAAAGAATAGATTCCGATTTTTTTAAGGTGCTCTCTTGCATCTTATGATTTCTGGACAATTGTTTACACGTTAAGTAGATACCAATATCAGTAATCAAACGGTACTGTGTGAAAGGTGTGAAAGACTGACTTGAAAACGTGAGAGAGAAAGTTGTCAAAACGCTGGCTACGATTCCGTTTTTTTTTGATAGCTGAAACAAAGCAACAAAGTTGAAACCAATTTGATAACCGACAACCAAGCTCAACATCTGCGAAACAATCTGGTGCTTTGTAGCTCATATGTTTAAGAGCAGAGTAATCACTGTATCCTTCGGAAGCAGCACGGTCAAACGACGTGCACACTGAGGCACCCTCCAAGGGAGAGTATTGTCTCCACTGCTATCTAGTGCCCTTCTGAAAATAGAAAAAAACTGGATGCAAAGTTATCGCCTATGCAGATGACGTCGCTATATTAGTAACGGGAAAATACCCAGGGACACTGGCCGATGTTATCCAGTCTGCTCTCAATAAATAATAAAATATTGGTTGGCAGCTCAGCAATAAGACTAAGAAGCTCCAAACAATGGGAGGAGCATCACACTGGATATGCCAGAATACTATCGATGCATTGTTATCTTCCACAGGTCACCGACCACCTGCCCACTAAACAAAACTTCAATATGGGCTACAAATTCTCAATAAAACAGAACTGAATGGAATCCTGCACCACGAATCGCTGTTATTTTGTATGGATGGGTCCAAAACCGAGGTGCTGGAATTTTCTCAGAAAACCTGAATATCCACCTCTCCTTTAACCTTCCAAACTATTGCAGCGTTTTTCAAGCCGAAGTCACTGCCATTCATCAAGCAGCTGCAGCTGGCCTGGCGATTAATGCAGTATCAGCATTGGATATTGTCATATACATCGACAGTTAGGCAGCCATCAGATTCCTTGCATCCACCACATCCAGTAGTGAAATTAAGTGTTACCGACATCGAAGCGCCAACGTCTTATGCTAAATACCTTATCAACGCCGACGCGGTGAGTGAGGTTAGTAATCCATGGCATCAACTCTATTCTGGCCGACTCTAAATAAGATCAGGTCCATCAGACTCCTAAAATACTCGTATAAGAGAGGAAACCTCTTCAAGATAGTTAATGCACTCACCGGACACTGTACTATAGGAAGATATGCTCAAAGATTGGGCATTCCCTACAACGACTTCTGTAGAAGCTGTAGGGACGAGGAAGAAGAGGAAACCATTAGCCATCTCCTATGCACGTGCAACCGCGTTGGTGCTAACGAAGTTTTCGGATTATTCAGTTCAATCAGACTTCTTTGCTAGACTTTGTAAGACTATTCTTTATTTTATTTCCCAGTAAAGAAAAATGGCACGAAAATCAACTAATCAGACAACGAATCAACGGATCAACACGGATGACAAAGTTTTCGGACTAAGTATGCAGTTCAATCAGGCTCCCTGACTACAGGTAGGATTTCCAATCTGAGGTACTGGGAGTGACAATAACTGTTAAGCAGGTTATAAAGATGACACTACCACCCGCTGATATTACCTATTTGATTGACAGCCAAGCGGCAGTAAAAGCAATTTCTGCTATTGAAATAAAATCAAAGCTTGTAAGTCTCTGTCACGAAGAGCTACAAATGACCTGTGCAGCGAACCGGACGTGGTTACGAGGATGTACTTACATACATGAGGTAACTAAACACTTTCTTTGTCACTGCCCATCTCTCTGCCGCACTAGAAGTAAAATACTCTCCAAAACATTTTATCCATGACTTAGAAGCACTTTCTGGCAAGCCTATAAATGAATTGTGCATGTAGCCTCTAGAAGGATGGGTTGATATTTCACCTTACGAGACAAGGGGGTGTGTCCTTGTCTACCAATGTGGTAAAATAAAGCAAAGTTTGTACGACGCACCCAAATAAAGAGATCACAATTTTTCGATATGGAGGTTAAAAATATTTGTAGCAAAGAAATTTAACGTTAAATCAACACGACTCCTATTTTGGGTGGAGGTCGTCACGTCGCTATTTTAATTCAAAATGTGTAGGCTTAACCATTACCTGTAAATTTACTAATAAGTAAAATGTAGAAAAGATACATGAGTGCAGTCAGACTTTATCATACTGAGCCGCTTCACACTCTTTTTATTTACTTCCATTAAATAGAGTTACGTAATTGAAATCGTCATTGATTTCAAGAAATAAATTTGTTTTTCTCGAAGGCAAACCAATATTCATAGACGCAACTGGAAGAAAAAAATATATTTTCAAAAACTACATATGAATGCGAGTAACTAACACGGAGCTCGCGACAAGTTTTATCCATATGGGAACGAGTGCAATTATCGTTGCCTGCAGATGATTTTTTGTTTATTTTTTTGGGAAAAATAAATTTATGCGTGAGCGTGATATAGGCTTGCATTCTGGTTCATGGCGTAGAGGAAAATGCAAATGCTCGCATGCATGGACTTAATGGGCGTAAGTTACGATCGAAATTGAATATTTATGGGGCGCGATATGCAGTGCTCCATACTCGATCTGGTTTTGTCACCAACTGTGTTGCCTAATTAACGTTACGTAATTTTTCAAAATCAATGTGAATATGCATACTTAGGAGTGTTACTATTCGTATGCAAATTTTAATAGGAAGTTAGCCTAGGGGCACTCACAGCCTTGAAAAGCATGGGTATCTCATCCTTCGAATAAGTGGCTTTTATTTTACTAAACCCTTTATTTATGGTTCATCTCATATTGAACTGAACTCTTGATGATTCTATACATATTGCATGCTCATACGGCCACGGAAGTAAAAACCTTCTATGAGCTATTTCAACAAACAAATTCTGAGCTAAGGTAAGAAAAACTCAGAAAATATGCGGTTGCAGACGAACCCTCAGAAACAAACGACAGCTTTATATACATACATACCGTCAGATTGGTGTTATAGACCATCAATATAAGAGTTTTAACAATGGAACTGAATTTCTAAGACAACAATGTGGTGACATAGGATTAACAGAAAGAGATTAAAAAGCTGTGACATTTATTACTAGAATTGGTTTTGGGTTAATTTGGATGTGGAAATATTTGCACTATATTTTCCCACAAACTCTCACGCCCAAACAAAAACCAACAAACTTCAACGCGCTGCTCAACGGATAGTACTACATATGGAGGCGCAGGGACATAAGTCCTAAAGTCCCGATGAAGTGAGACATAAGTCCCGAAAAAAAAGGTTGGGACTTATGTCCCTGCGCCGAAATGGTCCATGGGATTTTTTTCTTTTTTTTCTTTTCTTGGAAGAGATGGATCTATAACGCGCAGTTACGGCTAAAGATGCTACCAGATGGTTGTTATTACTCCTTGTGCATTGCTGAAGATTGAAATCTTTAGCTTGCTGGTACTGTCACAAAAATAATAAAATATTTGAATATTTGAATAATTACATACAACATAATACTAGTAAGGTACTGCATCTATGTACATACACTTCGGTGTGATTTGTAAAAGATACTAGTGCAGAGGCCAAAAGAAGAATTAGTCTTACTAGTAACAATCGCGTACATTTCTTTTAACCACAATTAACCAATTGAAGGCTGCTAACTACAAGTTACTTTGGAGCGAGACGAATATTTAGTACCTCACCTATCTTAGACTTATTTATACATTTTCCATCATTTAATAAATAAAGATAGGTGTTATTCTGTAGTCCGAAAGGAACTAGAGACGAATGATCCATCAGAGAAATTAATGAACAATTATATGTGTCGAAATGTAATAGGAATACATACATATACATTAATTATACTCCAAATGGAAAAGATTGAAATGATAAAAAAAAAAAAATATTAACAAGAATTAGAAACGCAATTCAAAACAAGACTTACTAAGATCTAATCTTTAATAAATGTTTGACCATAGAATTACTCATAAAAAGATAAGTCGTTAAAAAGAGAATTCACATAAAGTACATTTTAAGAACTTTATGAACATAAATGTGTGTTGTCGGTAAAACACGCATAGCGCAGAACAAAGGGCAACTCGCAGTCAACCTTTTTTTTCAATTCTTATAGTATATGTTTTTGATTCGATTATGACTCCAGTGGCATTAGACTATCTTCCAACTAGATATGTCATATTGTAGCTTTGAGTTAGGAAGTATAGTATATTAATATACTTAGACCAGCAACAAGTACATTGTGATACCACGTGGATCATGGAAGAAAGTTTCTCTCTACCTACTTGTTAAACGATTTTGAACTTCTAATTAAGCGTAACAGGCATATCAAATCGCCTATATCGTTGTAATAAAAGGCTCATAAGCGCATTATAGGAAGAATAGTTTGCTTCTCTTCTTCATCTACGCAGTTTCTACAAAAGTCGTTCGCAAAAAGACACAGTCTTGTAGCATGCTTGTCTATTAGATAGTGCCCAGTGATGACACCTATTGCCAACAATTGAGTTATGGACTTGTGCTTCACCCCATCGGGACATAAGTCTTTAATTTTTTTGTCGAATATGGTACATAATAATCACAATTTTTGGGAAGATAATCGCAAAATTACTTCGCCTATGACTTCAAATGGAAGTTTGGCGGGTGCCAAATATTCGGAAATGCTTACGTCTTCTGAGTGGATGGCTTCACCTTCAGACTTTGTGTCCGAGGTCTGGGGGATGTGAACCTTCATTATTTTCAATAAATATTTACAGAGTTTACATTCCAGATTTGTTTTCATTACTTTCACATTTAAATGGAAGGGTCTTAAATTTGTTTTCGACGTTTGGTCGAAACCGCCCCTCGATAAGGATGCACTTAGATCAGAAGAAGGCCCATTGTGCTGCCGATGTGGAAGACGGGTGCGTCACCCTTTTACTCTAGGAACCATTTACTCCTTTGTATGAAGGAGCGAACTTACCCGTCCAGGCGTTGTTGTTGAGATTGTTTAAATTATTGCAGAGGTATTCACCTAATGTAGCCTTTCTGATGTTACACAGTGTGGTGAATCGCCAATCAAGCTGGCGAAATTAAAAATTTCAAAGTTTAGCCACTTGACTTTAAATCATGTATTAAGCTTCTTAATACAATAGGCAACTGTAATTCATGTTTTGTTCCGAAAAGAAATTGAAACTTGGGAAGAAACTGCCAAGATACATCACAAAGACATGGTTTTGGCATTAATAATGCACAGATATGGCCTCCAAGACATACCGGAAAATGTTAAAAAAAGTTTAAATCTTTAAACTTTCTTGACAATGGAAACTGATTTGTTTGTCTCTTTTTTTATAAAAATTTCAGCATTTAAAAAATATCTTAATTTTTTATGACCATTTACCTATTTTAACTCATTAGGTATCAAATATATAAGCAAGAAGTCGATTCAACATAATTTGCTATTCACCACACGGTGCAACGCTAATGTTCATTTTAAAGCTATCCGTGTTTTAATTTTCGTGTCATTCTTCTCTACTGGGAAAGAAAGTAAATATTGGCGTTGCAAAGTCTAGACGGGGAGTTGTGTGTGTATAGTCTGTGAATACATTATTGCCTGTACATTTTTATAGAATCTGCGGATCCCCCGTCATATTTTATTCGTCACGCAGGCCATTCTTTGAATCGTAGTCATAGCTTTAAAATTGGTAGTTGCACATATGTACATACATAGCGCTTACCTCCAGACCAAATTCCTATACGTCAGTATCAGTCTTATTACTGCGGTTATTACATAATGATTTTAGGACTATATCTTATTTTTGTAGGTTTAGGTT
This sequence comes from Xylota sylvarum, assembly GCA_905220385.1. NCBI lineage: Eukaryota > Metazoa > Arthropoda > Insecta > Diptera > Syrphidae > Xylota > Xylota sylvarum. The sequence goes on from LR999959.1 coordinate 44,143,588, forward strand.
AGGGTGGCTGTATGTACCAAGATACAGGCACACTTAGACTAAAAGAGGTCCTTTCCTATGGCATGGATCTTTCCATTTCAGCTACCTACGGACTAATAAAACCAACTGCAGCTTCTCATGGAGCTATGCTTGGCCTTATTTAAAAGGTACGTGCCTGCAAGTCCTGCAGAGGTCTTTTGAAAAGTCTTTTACCATGTTGGCCTATCAGACAGCGTTTCCGATTACGTAGCTTATATTATGATCAGTCTAGCATAACCAACATCGCAATATGTTTCTGATCTAGCTTAGGCCAGATCTGGCTTGATATATGACACGTCGATCCATTTTCCTGATCCTGCTGAAAGCGTCCAGCTTCAGTAGATTTTTACATGTGGCGAGAGGCATAGTCGGTTTTTGTCGTTTAGAGTTGTCCTCTTTCCGGCGATCTCGTTCACCCTGCAGTTTTCCGGAAAGGCTCTATGCTCAATGTTGAACTGTTCCGTCATTTCCGAGAGAGACAAATGACAGCTCAAAGTGGCCTTTGACGTAAAAGAGAGACTTGATTGCCACTTGACTGTCAGTGAAAGTACTAGTATGTATACTTGACAGATATTGTATTACATTTCATCCAGGATAAGCCTTCCTTAATCGCCATTATTTTCGCCAAAAAAATGTTACTGTGGAGGAAGAGAGATTGAGCTTTTCAGAGAAGATACCACAACACACCCCACTTTTGGTCTTGAAGTCGTCTGTATAGACGTGAGCTAAACTATCATCCAAGGCAATATTGGCCCATTCACTAAGGACTGCGGAAGTTTTTTATCGGGTTAGGAAACACTCACCTAGAGCACTCAGACGGAACTGGTCTATTGTACTACCAGGAAGCAAAATCCAGTATTGTCCTATTTACTGGACCATCTTCGACTTTTGGAGAAGGCCGAGAAGGCACTTTAGCGATTAGAAGCTTACAGTATCAGCACTCACCACATCAGCACCGAAGATTTGCCACCTGATCCGAGCAAGGGCACGACAATAACAAAGGAAATGATCCGAAGTATCGTCGCCTTCTCCACAAGTGTCGCAGATAGTGGTGTCTCTTAAGTCTAGCACAATAAGATGCTTGGCAAAAGTTTCCCGTAAGAATGCCAATAAGTTGTCTGTAGTCCATTCTGTTGAGATGCAGCAAGAATCAAGAATCAAAATCAGAAAACATCTGCGGCATTTTACAGACGTTCGGGACCATACTTTTAGTCTGCCAGCATCCTTAAGAGCTGGACCACACACCATTGTGTACGTAGGAAATGGCCAATGGAGGCCATGACCGACATCCTCTGAATATTGCTTAGAATCTCATCGGAGATTCTCATTTCCCGCAATCCCAGTGTGACCTGGAACCCAGACAAGAGTCAAAGAGTTCAGCCTTGCGACCGAATTCGAAGAGTTCTTGCATTCTCGAACTATTTTGGAACGGGTTAGAGGGTTAAGCAAGGCCTTAATCTCAGCCTGACTATCGCCACAGACGCAGATCCTAAAGGCAAGGAAAACCGACTATAAATTTGCACAGCAGCCGAATTTCTGGTGTCATTGTATCAGACGGCATATCCATGAAACCAGGGTCATAGGATAAGTGTCGCGTAAGGTCATAGAAACTCCAGTGCGGATGATACTAAAAACTACCCCGTCTAAAACTAGATTGCTTTCATAGTCCAGTCCAGGTAAATCAAGTAGATGATCTATAGCAGAGCCAGGCGTGCCATTTAAAGGCGGCTATCCACAGGCATGCAAGAACGCACATTCTTTGGGTTTGCGCAAATTTTTGTGCAAATTTATTTTGCAATCCACTAGCATGCATGCATGTGCGTTCCTCATAAATATTGATAAATTCACTAAAAAGTTCCTAATTCGGCAATGCTGCCATTGTCTATTTTCACTAATAAGACTTCACACAACTGACGAAAACAATAGAATTTGCGCATTCCTTGCTATCCACAGGCACGCATGCATGTGGAATGCGCACGCATGCCAGCCAAATTCAAAATTTTTTGAATTCTCGCATGCATGCAGGCAGTTTTGCACGCGCATGCATAAATTTACGCATTCTTGCATGCCTGTGGATAGCCACCTTAAGGTTGCGTAACCCAGCTTCTTTTTAAAGCCTATTGACAAGAATTATGAGGGTTTACCCTCAGTCCGCATTTGGAGGCCCATCTAGTGAGGAAAAAGAGAGCTTATTGACTGGGGTCTGGGGATTGCATCTCAAACCCCTCGCTTCGTAGTCCAACGCACTAACCATTGGAGCCATTACCTGAAGCTGCATTAGCATTGTTATATTTTGATTAAAAATTGTTTGGCTTTAATGTTTGAATAAAATTCCGGGCATATAACCACCTCGACTACGTTTTACAAATATCATCCTAACAGTCCAATTTTTATCACTTTTTTGGGCACATCGGTCTGTACATCGTGAATAGCAATCACAATATTGGTGAATGGTTGCTGGTTTATTAGTACATATAAACCAAAGACTTAAATTGGAATGAATTAAATATTCAATGAAATTAATTTAAAATTTAAAATGAATAAAATATTCAAATGGGACAATTAGTTTATCTCTATTGAAAGGTCATCACTCAAAAAAACAAAAACACTTTATTCAAATTAAGGTTAAATTGAAGTTATTGGAGTTCTTACATCCTGTTCAGTCTTCCCAAAAATGGAAACTCAATTTTAATTAATTTTAAGTATTAAATTAGATAAATATCTACTAGATTATAGATATGTGCATACCCGGGTGTGTAGCCTGTCTGTTCATGTCAAACATGGTAGTGCCTTACTGTCTAGACAACTACCAGTCCGAACCTGCTGTAGAACCGTGCTGTTGCTTTTACGATTCCAAGGGCATTGTCCACAAAGAGATCGTTCCAGCGGGTCAAACCATTCATGCACAATTATGTCTTGGTGTTTTGAAGCGTTTGGTGCTTCGTATTCACCGTATTCGGTGATTTTTGACTAAAAATCAAATTTTAACATTAATGAAAGGCAAGCATTTTGTGGACGTAGAAGCCATCCAAAAAGCCTGTACCAACATCTTGAAGGACATCACGGTCGACGATATAAAACACTCATTAAACATGCTATTAGACTGAGCAAATCGCTATGTTGAGTCGGAAGGGAATATTTTGAAAAAAAAAAAAATCTTGTTCTTATTTTTAAAAAGTCCTGATTACCTACTTTGGCACGCACGTTGTACGACATTTGCTAAGAAATGGCGTACCAAGTTTTGGAATAGCAACGCTCTATTTTGGAAAAGTTACCTTTTTCAAAAATTTTACTGGAAATCGAAAAAGAATAGTTTGTAAACGCATAGGGTAAATGTGCAAGAACGTACGGCTTACTCGAGTTTTAATAGTGAAACATAAAAGAAAGGAATCAGTGGCAGTAAAGCCTGTAGTAGTACATATTTAATTTAGAGTATCGCCATTCATATTTTTTGAGCGAATTGTACTGCCAATCTAAAGATAATTTGCGAAATATCGTAGTTATATATGTACATATTCAGTTCATATCATTCATATCTACATTATGTGTTGGCTGTCAGGTGTGTCGAGATCATGTTTGGAAAAGCTTTTGCAAGGATCGTTTATAGATTTTCGCATTTAAATACATTATTTTGACGACTAATATCAACTTTTGTTTGATACGAGCATTCTTTGACAAATTTATATTGCGTTTTAATAGAATTAGTTTGTAAAGTAGGATCAAGTTCTTCACAAAAAATGACATCAAACTGAGGGGCTTACCTCAGCAAGTGCGTATGCACAGTAAAACAACTTCATTTACTTTTATATTTTAATTTATTGTGTCGCGATTTCTCCTTTACAAAATTATGACATATGACACTTCTATCACAAATAAAAATATTAATATTAACAATAATATAAAATATATTTTTTAAAATGAATTTGCGAAAGTAACATACATATTCTATGTGTTCCATGAGTACACATATTCAAACATTTTTTTTTTTTGTTTTATTTTTGTGTTTAATACGAGATTGGCATTTTGTCGTTTGTTTTTCTTTTTCTTTTTAAAATAAATATTATTTACATTTTATTACAAATATTTTAATGACCATACACGATGACGTAATAAAAGTTGGTGACAAAAGCGGATATGAGATGCGAAAATTATTCTATAAATACCTTTTGATCGATAAGCATGTGTTTTTCTACATACTATATGTTTTCCTCTTCAGTTTAAAAACAAAACAAAAAAACATAATCAAAAACAAAAAAAAAAATATTCCGTTAAAGTAAATGCATCGGAAATGAGGGTTTTTCATATTTAAGCCTTATTCGCGGTACGTTTGGCAATAACTTTTGCATCCCTACTGTTTGTCACTTCGGCATGGAAACCGGTCTCCCAGTCGGCATAGTATTTGACGGTACGGACATTACCGTCTGGTTCCACCAGAGAATATTCACCTCTCACAACGTCTCCATCGCGTTCTTCCTTTTGATGTTTAATATCACCAGTGTGAGGGTCATTCACTCCATATTCGAATGCATACCGTGGATGATCGTTCTGAGGATGATATAATTTTTGTTTTAGTATTTACATTTTAATGTAATGAATACTTTGATATATACAGAAAAAGAAAATGTAATTGATTTAAGGAATATGTATCAAACTTAATATGCCCTTAGGATAAGGTATTAAAGAAGAGACGAAAAAACCCGTACTTAAACAAAAGAAAAAGGACCGTGAGAGACTTGAGACCCAGGAGATGCAGAGTTATTACGACAGGAAAGAGATTCGAAATATGTATAAGACGGTAATGAGGGCAACTCGAGATTCCACTACCCAAACCGAAGTCTGCAAGGGCAAGAACGGAAAAGCAGTCGGTGCTGAATATGGAAAGACTCTTTCTGCGGGCTCTCAGGCTTAAAAACAATAAACCATCAAAACCACCGGACTGGGACGAAGCTGGTTGTTTTTGTTTGCTTGTTTTTCATTACAATTTTATAAAACGATAGTTAAGGATAGTTAAATTTTCCAAAAGTTCTGTTATATTTAAGAAAAATTGTGAGAAAGAACTTAAAAGAGGCAAACTGCGGTTTTTGGGTAAAAAATGGATCATACTTAAAATAAGATTTCGAATATAAAATGTACACAAAAGCTACAATCCGTCTGGAACGAATCGTATGATATCATATTCTCTTTTTTATGCAGCCCTTATAAAGTAGGATTGGCCGTATTGCATATTTTTGTGGATGTTACATGAAAAATTTCATCATAATAGGCCTCAAAAGCAGTGATGCCGTTTTGACCGAATTCTGGCCAAATCTGACCGAGAATTCTTTACTTTGACCGCAGAAAAATTGAAAATCCGGTCAAACAGAATTTCGACCGAAAACAAAAAATTATTTAACCGGAAACTTGGTTTTTTACCGAAAAAATTATATTGTGCCTATCATGCCCTGCAAAGGTTGGAACGAAAACCAATTCTAGTGTTCAAATTCATTAAAAAACTACAGTCCAGTCCATAGAAAAACAAAAACTATAAGCAGAATAAGATTATTACTATTTTAATTTGGATTAGGTTGAAAAGTGTTGAAATATTCTCCTCTGAAAAATGGGGGATGAAGTACTGGTCTGCAATTCCACAGGAAGACTATTCCATAGTCGAATTGCTGACACTATGATGGAACGCTCTGCAATTGTGTGAGAAAAGCGTGGGTAAATTAAACATACATCTCTACGTGACTGACCAACATCTACTCTGTCACTTATGTAAGTATTTGGGGCATTTACTTTGTGTTATACTGAGCAATTTTAAGAGATTTCTAAATAAGTAGCCCAAGCTAATTCCGAAAAGATCTGAGCTCAGATTTGAAACACTTTCATACCTTCGAACGTTGTGAATAAATCGCACGAAGTCATTAAAAGCTACGATTACATTCATAATCCATACAAAGATATATGTTACAATTAAAGCTGAAAAAAGGAATGATAAGGCTCTTTACTAAATACTTTTTCATTCTGGGTAACAGCAGATGCAATATTGAGACATCATCTGCATACATTAGTACCTTGCAATGCATAACTGATTCCGGAAGGTCATTTATAAAATTGACTAATCTAGGTAAAGACGTACCGCAATCAGTTTGTGCCATCTGCATCCTATTTTGAAGATACTCACGCAGCAGTTTGACGGCAGTAGACGAAAAATTAAAATTATTTCTAAGTTTATTTAGCAAAACTGAATGATCAATGCTGTCAAATGCTTCGGTAAAATCTAAGAGAACCATTGTACCAAACTCACATGTACCAAACGTGTTACATTCTTTACACGAATGGAAGCGACCTACTGTTTAATGCTGTATTCGAATGGCAATTTTTATTTTTGAAAAGCTTTTTTATGATAGTTGTATTCTCGGATGTTTGTCAGACGCTCGCGAGGAGTGGGGCCGAGACAGAAATTTTCGACGTTGTCTGGGGATCAAACCTCGAACCACTCGTTCAATAGTCCAACGCATTAACCACTTGAGCCAAGGTGCCTTCTTAATGCCCGACTTATTGTTTATCGTGAATAACTTGCAGATCAGAACATATTGGATGAATATTAGAATCAACATATGTACATATGTATGTCATTTTAACTATATAAAAACATTAAATTCAATTGTTAAAAATAAAAACTTAAGTTTTGTTTTAAATCAATTCAAAGCCGTATACTTTGGGCCTTATTGGAAATATGTGTATTTTGACTTAAATACTTCACTAAAGTAAATTAGTAATCTATCAACCAGAAATAAATAATTTTAAGAAAGTCGAGTATGGTCTTTCAACCCTATTCCACTGCAATAATTCCTAGACTTAACAAGGCTTATTACTGTGGAGCACTACTGCAGTGCTTCTAAGAACCTCTAGGAAGCTTTGCGTTTCGATTTTTTGATTAAGTAAATTAAAACTCTCTTCGAATATACTAATCTAAAGCGAATGTAAAAACAATACAAAAATTTTGCTAGTAAAAGATAGATGAGTTTTGGGTGGGCCTCATGTTTTTAACCACCTGTAAACAAAAACTTTGGGACAATAATATGATAAAGTTTCTACAAGATCATAGCTTAGTATCCAACTTTACTTAGCTTAGTAAAACATAGTTTAACGATTCTGATATAATTTTAGTATGTAGTAGACGGTCGCAAACAAATATTTTACAAATAGTTTAGGCTAAAAGGGGTAAAAAAAAGTGTGAATAGTTACTCAAAGAAAAATCCAAAAATGAACAATCGTCAAAAACCTGGGTGAGTTATAAGTCCACAAACCAATTGTGAACTCATAATACACACAGGTGGGCCAAAAGTCTACACGAAATTTTCGTGGACTATTGATCCATTGATCGATCGAATCGCGTCGAGTAAGTGCGAGGTTGGGTATGTGCAAAGTGACCCCAAGCAGAGGGATTGCAGGGGGCACCATGCCCCCCATATATGTATATTCCTATATCTCGAAAACTATTCGTTTGCGACCCCTACATATATATGTATATCAAAATGCTCAGAAAAATGCCACCTACTACATACCCTTTTGTAAATATTTACCTCAACTTTTCACAGTTCGTATTGTATATAAAATAATGTGCATGCAATCCCATTGAAGTTTTTCGACAGCAGTTCTTTTCACGTTTGCGACAGATTAAACTTTTCATTGTACATATATGATCGATATTTATGAACCTGCAAACATATGTATGGCCTTATTCCAATCGGTTGACCGTTTTCACGATTTCTGGACATATTACGCGATGGGCCTTATTTGGGTCACCCACCTTATTTACTTTGTACCACTAATTAAAATGGATCACAAATACCCATTTTAAAAACCTATCCTTGGTTGATAAGTAGGCCAGTTTAAAAAAAACATTCTTTAGAAACTATTTGCGGAATTTCATCAAAACTGGAATTCTAATACAAATATGAAAGTATGTACTACCAATCGATCTCTGGCAAAAATATGAAGTTTTTGAAAAGTATAAAGGTCATGTGAGTAAAAGTGTCATAGATCTCGGTCAATTACTTTAAGAAATTATAGAATATTTCTGCGCTCCCATACAACCTGCGTCTTACGTTTGTTGATTGGGTGTTCTAAATGTAAGAAACAGGTGCCGATTGGAACCTTTTTCATGACAGTTTTACGTTTGTTCAATGCTCGCGTGAGGTGTACAATCCGACCGTGGAAAATCTTTGGTGTTGTCTAGGAATCGAACCTCAAACATCCAGCTCAGTAGCTCTATTCACAGAGCCACGGTAAATACCAAGCCAATTTCGATAATCGAACTGCACCAGAAAACAAAACTTTTCCTTTTTGAAACAAAAAAGTACGATTTTGTTTGTTTGTCTAAAATTAACTTGTTTTGGAAACCTTTTAAATTAACATAGAACTTAAAATTACTTTATAATTGAACCGGAAACAGCTCGCTGAGCAGTCCGTTGTACTCACTGTAAATACATACATACATATATACATACATAGGTTTATCTATTGTTATGCAAATGTTCAAGGTCATGCAGGGAGTAAAAAATGAAAACAAGAAATTATGGGAATAAAGATCCCAGTGTGCTTATTCCGCAAATCTTCAGTACCTCTGTACGTTCAGTACTATTAAATGAAATAACGTTTTTCAGAATTAAAATGTAATACTATCTATTAATTTAAGGCTTCTGTAAATTGTGTAAAGTATAAAATACATATGCATGTATCTGGAAAATATTTAAAATATCAAACTATCAATGTGTATCAAACAACGAAGCACTACCACTTTTTACAGATGAGTTTAAAACTAAAGACGAATTTGGGGTCGGAGCCAGCATCTCTGCAGTCCACCTCTGCTTTAAGCTCCCAAATCATTGCAGAGTTTCAAAGCCGAAGTGATCTCATTTGTAAAAGCTTTAGCAGACTTGTATTTAAAGCCGACAGTCCATAGTAGTCTTTAAATCCATCGTGACATAATATCTAGGGCCGCGATCTTATTTCTCTAAGCAATAACTGAAAGCAACTGCTTACAAGTTGATAATACAATACTTAATGGTAAGTGCCTTGGCAGATCTTGCCATAAGCCTTATCTCGGTAAACCCGGTTCTGCCAGAGATGGACATTCTTTTACGGTTTACTCGTGGGGCAACATCTCAAATTTCTAAACATTTATCATATAAAAACAAATAAAACAATCAAATAAAACGAAGTTTTAAGTACTAAGTACTAGTACTTTTAAATACTAATTCTCCTTATAGGCAGGACATACGAACGGACAGGACAAGACAAACTGACGACAGCAGGGTCCACAACCAAGTGGTCACAAGGATGGAGCGGATAGGAAAGCGACTGGCACGATTGCACATCGTTAGAAAGGCACGCTGTGAAAGCTCCCTTACCGCTACAAATAGCGAGCTCATGACTACTGTTACTAGGAAACACATTAGGGCCAGTACGATCTCAAACGGAAAAATGTAGAAGCAATTGGGACGACAACGACTTTAGAACCTTCGAGTGGGAGTCCAAGGTAGTTGAGGAGTGAAAGAGTCAACACAACGGCGGACCTTATACAAGTAAGAAGGCGTGGAAGGTATGCGCTTCTAAGAGGTCACGATCTCAAGATGATCGTCCGGCCACTTCAAAGAAGACTAGGGTCACCATTTCGGTAACCAAGCTTTTCAATGAAGTAATGAAGGATCATCTGGTCATGTCGATCATCGATCGTGGCTACGAAGAAGGCAAGACAAGCCGGGAGCATTGGATAGTTCTGGCACCCTGGGGGCTGCAAACCAAACGCTTGTGACGATAACAGTACAGATGAATTTATTATACCCGCCGTTTCCGCCGAATGTGAGCTTTGGGAATAAGCTATGCTGGACGACGTGAGCAGGGATGATATCCCACTCAGGCCAAGTACCCGCTGCTGGATCCGCTTGTAACCTAGGGCGCCTCACGATATTATGCTTCTGCTTCAGAGACAGAACCCTGAAATTCCAACCAGTAACTGGAAAGCAATTAAGTCGGAGGTAAAGAAGGACGCCAGCAGATCAATTACCGTTCTATTCAACCGGAGTCCCTTGCTCCTCTTAAAAGTAGGGATAATGAGGTTAGATACTGTTTGAAGCCTATCCGATTTAAAATGTATGAGCAAGATGAGAAACACGCACATGCCTCAGAGCTCGCTGCTTCCTCATCATTTTTAAAAAGGCAAAACACCGACGAGCCTGATTCAAAGGATACGGACACCACTGTGAAAGAGTCGACATCTACGATGATCCGAATAATCCAGATGAACATCCATCACAGTAAGGTTACCTATGCCAACCTTATTCTTCACCTCCAAAAAAGTGGGGGCGACATAGTTCTTATACAAGAACCACGGTTTAGCAATAAAGGATAAATAATTACAAACTTCTATATGTTTCAACTTTTAAAGTTATATTAAGGGCTGCGGAAAGGACTAATAAAACAATAATGCTCGGATGCAACGCAAATCCTCACCAGACAATCTGGGGCAGCAGAGCCATTAACGAAAGAGGTAAGTGTCTTTGTAACATGTTTAATGATCCTACCTTCATTACCAGAAACAGGCAGGAAGTATTAGATAGCACTGTAGTTACAAACACTTCCAATATATTTGTTGAAAAGTGACTTTCCGGTCACTGTTACATTTACTTCAGTCTTAATGTTACCCCTTTCAGTAATCTAGCCAGAACACTTGGCAATAGTGATAACAGAGCACTATTACCATGAACAACTCTTTTTCTAAATCGTGCCCCATTCGTAGATGTAAAAAAGGTAATAATCCCCCATGGTGGACTTAGTAGAAAACTCTTCAATCGGGCTAAAATGACGAAGGAGCCCTTGGATTGGGACAATTATAAGATAAGTCTTAATGACCTCAGAATAAAGATCAGAAAGGCGAAAAGAAGTACATGTCAGCTCTTCTGATCAAATATCGAAAACACAAATGAAGCTAGCACCTACAGTACCCGGCTATATCAAGAGACCTGATGGAACAATGAAGACATTGGAAATGCTGGTAGAGATCTACATCCGTAATAACATCTACGTATCTTAAAAAGGAAGGATTCAAAGTTATAACTTATGCAGATGATATTGCTACAGCCGTCAGTTGGAAATATCCAGAAACACTACGGGATCTCATGGAAACAGCCCTTACAAGGCTGATCAAGTGGACAGATAGCTGCGGATGGAGCTAATTCTTTTTACTAAAAGACATAGAATTCCAGATATAACACCACCAAAAATAGGAGCAATTCATCTCAGGTTCTCCGAACATGCCAATTGCTTGAGTTTTATACTAGACAGGAAACTGATATGGAAACTGAACATATAAAACGTAGGAAAGCCACTACGGTACTGTACGCTTGCAAGAGAGCCAGGCGGCACTGAAAACAATGCTGTATATTCTTCCTCTGGATATTTATGGGAAAGAGGTTGGAATGAAATCGGTGCTGCGAGTGAGGAAATCATCGCTGTGGTATCCCAGCGAGACAGGACACGCCACTATCCTCAATCCTGTACATTTAAAACTGGAACCCACAGACTGTATAAAACTATTCCTGGACTTCAACACGATTATCAATAATTTTGCACTGGAAGTGTACACTGATGTGTCTAAGGCAAGCGAGGTTGTAGGAGCTGGACTGCTTTCAGTTTCTCTTGGCGAAAGCATATCTCTTAGACTACCAGACTATTGCAGCGGAGTTTATGGCTATTCGTTAAGCCGTTGACTGCCTGTCGATGAGATCGGTATCGAGTGCGTACATCGTCATTTACACCGACAGCCAAGCAGCTATGAAAGCACTCGAACCACCAATACTCTAATTTGGTAAAAAAATGTTGCGCATCTTTGAATAAGATATCGAATAATTGTAATCTCACTTTGTGCTGGGTTCCTGTTCTCTTAGACGACCCAGGAAATTGCGAAGCAGACGAATTAACGAAAAGTGGCACTAAACATGAGCTCTCGACGTGCAATCATGTTAAACAGATGTGGCCACAGTAGAGTAGATTTAGGACAACAAGTCTGTAACTCATCAGCAGACCATACAAATGTACACTGGTCGGACTATTGACGGGTCATTGTGCGTTAGGTAGGCACGCCTTTAGGGTTACAAACCTGGTTAATGACTTCTGCCGCAGGTGCATAGATGAAGCAGAGGAAGAATCACCGTTTCACCTTCTCTGCAGCTGCCCTGTATTTCCTCATCAAGAAAACAGATTTTGGGAGAATACTTCTTCGATGAGCTGGAAGATATTTCCAATTTGGATATGAATAAAATCTGGAAGCTCGTCTAAATGGTTTCAAGAGTAACGGAAGTGGCCGGCTACTGTGGTAATATAATGGATCTTAAATCTTATGCTACCGTTAACGGGGATAGCCATCTAACCTAAAACCTAATCCCAACTGTACGAAACGTTATTGCAAATCTAATTCTCTAACACAGACGACTTTATACTGATTATATCTCGGGTCATGCGACTATTTCTACAATGGAGATGTTCCAATCCATAAGCAGAATCGGAGAAAATCGTAAGTGTTCCGAATTGTGTTTAAAATGGTAGCACGTTCATGGATGAAGATATCCTTGGGGTTAAAATTCTTCGAAAGGTGTACGAGCTATAAAATGACATCGATCTAGATAGCTTGGACATACAAACTAAACTGATGCCAACACTGCGGCTTGCAGAGCCTTCGCATTTAACCCGGAGGTACAACAATGGTACGCAGAAGTAAAGACGCATCTTAACGAACTCGAGCTGTGTAACGCGGGTAACATAAGGACCAGCCTAACTGGAGGGGTTTGGTGGCTAAGTGTGGCTTAACCCATGTAAGCAATAAAGTAGTATTACAACAGAGCATGTGAAGGTCATATAAAGGAGTTTCAACAAGTTTCTGGGTTGAATTTTTCAAGATTTCAGATTTAAATTACATGGTTTGGGGTTTCAGTTTCTATTTTTCTCATTCGTTGTGTCTCCTTTTGTATCTTTTTAACTGTCGGTCAGTCCATCTGTCAACCTCTCCGTCTGCTCGCCTTTCAATTTTTGGAACTTTATTATTATTCTTCCCCAAAAAACTATGTATTTCTATATATACGAGTACTTCGATAGTCTGCTATACCGTTGGTAGGAACTACTAATTTGGGAATGAATTAGGTTAAATAATAAATAAAAAAGCTAAACTGTTCTACAGTTTTCTAAAAATCAAATTTGAATTAAGTAAAAGAAAGCATTATGTACTTACGTAATATTCTAAGTGTTTCGAAATTACTGGCTTGACAACAGCGGTGGGTAATGCTTTCACTATTGATGCTGGCGCAGCGTCATAGGTTGTTACAGCTGATGCCCCTGGAGCGTATCTGTAAAACGCACCTCCGTACGCACTTGCCCCGAGACCGTGACTCAGCCCTAAGCCGCCTCGCCCTAAGCCGCCTCGTCCTAGAGCTTCACTAAGCCTAATGCCTCCTCGTCCTGCAGCTTGAGCCAAGGCACCATGGTATGTAATCGATGGGGAGACCGACGAGTGTCCTAAGCTGATAGCGCCATATTTTCCAATAGAGTCTCCTGGAATACCAATTGTACTCGCTGGATAACCAGCAATTCCGATTGATCCGCCGTGTAATGATCCAATAGCTGGTGCGGTTGCATAAGCTGCTACCCTGGCAACTCCAGGAATCACAAGACCTGGCGATGTTATCCTACTACGGCCATGATATGAAACGGATGCGGAAGCAGGGTAGGCTGCAAGCTTTCCTAACCCTAGTGACAATCCAGACTGGTAAGCACCAGCAGGAGCACTAATTGTACTTATCTTACCAAGACCAAGCCCAATACCGCCACCACCTGAAACTAGGTAGCCGCCAGACTTTGATATAGTAGCTCCAGACTGATAAGCTGTAACACCTAGACCAGAATATGGCGCAACTTTAGAAATTCCAGCTCCAGTGGAGTATGTGGCTACTGCTGGTGCCGTAGAATAGGCTGGTATACCTGCTGATAAAACTGTGGATAGCTTAGATACTCCAAGTCCCGACGAGTAAGATGTGCCTGTTGATGATAACGTGGAGAGCTTAGACAATGCAGGCCCCGTTGTGTATGCTATACCTGGTGTGGACAAAGTGGACACCTTAGATACTAAAGGTCCCGTTGAGTAGCTTGCTATACCTGGTGATGAATACGTAGATAATTTGGATACAGCGGGTCCTGTTGTATAGGTGGCTATGCCTGGGCTGGATAAAGTTGACACCTTAGATACCAAAGGTCCGGTTGAGTAGGTTGCTATCCCTGGCGATGAGTACGTAGAAATTTTCGATATCGCGGGTCCTGTTGAGTAGGTTGCTAAAGCTGGTGAGGAATACGAAGCAAGCTTAGATCCCGTTGACAAAGTAGCCAGACCTGCTGACGAGTATATAGATGGCTTTGATACAACAGACCCTGTGGTGTATGCTCCTAGTACAGGAGAACCGTAACTTGCAACTTTGGTAATTGATGATCCTGAGTGGTATCCGGTAAGAGTTGGAGAGGAGTAAGTTGCTATCTTACCAATAGTTGGTCCAGTTAAGGTTGTTACTTTCGATGGTGCGGATATGTACTGTGTGGAGACTGCTGGAGCCGAAGAATATGTTCCAACTTTTCCGAGAACTGATCCATATTGTGCAGAGACTAATGGCGCTGTTGATACAGTGGCTACTTTTCCGATTGCTGAAGCTCCATACGTGACTCTGGATGGTGCAGATACGTAGTGGGTTGAAACAGCAGGTGCAGATGAATATGAAACTACTGGTGCAGCAGAAGATACTACCTTGGTTAAGGCTGGAGCAGAGTAGGTCGCGATTTTAGCAATAGCGGGTGCAGCGTAGGCAACTTTGGCAGGTGCTGAGATGTACTGAGTGGATACTGCAGGTGCCGATGAATAAGTCGCCACTTTGGCTATAGCAGGAGCAGCGTAACCTATCGCAGGAGCACCGTATGTGCCTATCTTCGTGATAGGTGAGGAAGCGTATGTTGCTACCTTGGCTGGTGCTGAAATGTACTGAGTAGATATCGATGGAGTGGCATGTGCAATCAGAGGCGTAGCCGAAACTGTTGCAATTTTACTTATACCTGAAACGCCGTAAGCAAATTTAGAAGGCCCAGAAACATATTGCGTCGAAACTGCAGGGGCTGATGAATAAGATATAGCTGGTGCAGCAGATACAACCTTGGTTATCGCTGGAGCAGAATAGGTCGCGACAGCAGGAGCAGCATAAGCGACTTTAGCAGGAGCGGAGATGTATTGCGTAGATACTGCTGGCGCCGATGAATAACTAGTAATTTTGGCAACAGCCGGAGCAGCGTAAGCTATTTTGGCTCCTGTTGATACGTACTGAGCTGCTATTGCCGGGGCAGCATACGATCCCACCTTAGTTATTGCTGGAGCAGCGTACGAAACAACCTTGCGAGGTGCTGATATGTACTGCGTTGACACTGCTGGTGCTGATGAATAAGTTGCTACCTTGGCAATAGCTGGAGCAGCGTAATCTATCTTGGCAACAGCTGGAACAGCGTAACCTATTTTGGCTACTGGGGATACGTACTGAGTAGCTATAGCTGGAGCAGCGTACGATTGCACCTTAGTTATTGCGGGAGAAGCGTACGAAACAATCTTGCGAGGTGCTGATATGTATTGCGTTGACACTGCTGGTGCTGATGAATAAGTTGCCACCTTGGCAACAGCTGGTGCAGCGTAACCTATTTTGGCTCCTGAAGATACGTACTGAGTAGCTATAGCTGGAGCAGCGTACGATCCCACCTTAGTTATTGCGGGAGAAGCGTAGGAAACAAGCTTGCGAGGTGCTGATATGTATTGCGTTGACACTGCTGGTGCTGATGAATAAGTTGCCACCTTGGCAACAGCTGGACCAGGATACCCTATTTCGGCTCCCGAAGATACGTACTGAGTGGCTACAGCTGGAGCAGCGTATGACCCTACCTTAGTAATGACTGGAGAGGCGTATGCTGCAACCTTGGCAGGTGCGGATATGTACTGCGTAGAGACCGCAGGTGCGGATGAGTAGGTAACTGAGGGGACAGCCAACGATGAGACCTTTGTAATACTTGGAGCCACATACCCAATTTTAGCTGGTGATGAAATATATTGAGTAGTTGTTGCTGGAATAGCGTGAGCAACTAATGGCCTGGCTGATACAGTTGCGATTCCTCCGATTGCTGCAGAGCCGTATGCCACTCTGGGTGGCGTGGAAATGTACTGCGTTGATACTGCCGGTGCTGATGAATATGAAACTGCTGGTACCGCGGAAGATACTACCTTTGTTAACGCCGGCGCAGAGTAAGTCGCGATTTTGGCCACGCCAGGAGTAGCATATGCAACTTTAGCAGGAGAAGAGATGTATTGCGTAGAAACTGCAGGTGCCGACGAATAAGATGCCACTTTGGCAACAGCTGGAGCTGCGTAACCTATTTTGGCTCCTGTTGATACATACTGAGTGGCTATGGCCGGGGCAGCGTATGATGCGACTTTGGATATGACTGGGGCGGCGGCATAACTTGAGATCTTTGCAGGTGCAGATATGTATTGGGTAGACACTGCAGGTGCTGATGAATAGCTTACTGCTGGTGCGGCATATGATGCTACTTTCGCTACAGCTGGAGCGGAATAAGTTGCAACTGGAGCTGAATATGTTCCTATTTTAACAGGAGCTGATACGTATTGATGGGACACTGCCCCCGCTGAGGAATAAGATAGTGCGGGAGCACCATATCCAATTTTAGCCGCTCCAGAAACATATGAAGAGGTCACCGCAGGAGCATAAGAATATGCCTGCAGAGGAGAAGCAGCTTGGGCGTACTTTGTGATTATTGGTTGCGCGGCGTACGAGTATGCAGGTGGAGACGCGTACGATGAAACCTTAGCTACAGCCGGTGCAGAGTACGATAGTGCTGGAGCGTATGACGAAACAGCTCCTCCTGTCAGGTACTGGTGGGAAACATCGGCTGCCGAGGAATAGGCTATCTTACCAATTGCCGGTGAGGAGTAAGATGAAACTTTTGTTATACCAGGACCTGTAAGCCCGAATGAATACCCTGGCGAAGAGTAGGTAGCAACTTTAGAAATACCTGGTCCAGTTTGGGAAAATGAGTACCCGGGTGATGAGTAAGTCGCTACTTTGGAAACACCTGGTGATACACTTCCGAACGAGTACCCTGGAGAAGTGTAAGTTGCGACCTTCGCCAGACTTGGACCATAGGAAATTGCAGGTGATGAGTAAGTTGCTACTTTCGCAACCGCAGGGGTTGACTGAGAGTATGAATATCCCTGCGAGGAATATGTCGCAACCTTCGAAAGTGCTGGAGCTGCATATGCTATCTTAGCGACTGGAGCTGGGGAGACCTGGGAGTATGTGACAGCTGGAGCTGGTGGAAGGTAAGCACCTGAAATTTTTGCAACAGCTGGAGCAACATATGCCGGGCCAGTTGCTATCCTTGTTAAGGCAGGCGCAGAGGAGTATTTTGTTAATGTTGACGACACATAGGCTGGACCAGTCGTGATTTTGCTAACAGACGGCGGCAAGTATGCAGGGCCTGTGCCGATTTTAGTGAGTGCAGGAGCTATGTACGCTGGACTGGAAGCTATTTTCGTTATTGCTGGAGCTGAGTAAATAGTTTTACTGACAGCTGGTGTCACATAATTCGACAGAGCTATTCCTGACGGAACTACAGCAGCGTACTTTGAAGCAGGTGATTGATCAGCATACGTAATACCAGCTGCCTTGGCGTACGTTACGGCTGGTGTGTAAGATGATGTCTGAATTCCTGGAATGATACCACCAATTTTAAGGGAACCATCAGATGAGTAACCTGAGTATCCTTGCGACGATTCATAACTACTTGAGGATTCACCCACTGAAGCATACTTGAGGCTGCCACCTTCGGAATAAGTTGAAACTGAAGGCGTTACCTTGAGTGAACTTATCGCTGGTCCGACCGAGAATTTTACCTCTGGCGCTGGATATGAGTAGCCCGCATGCCCATGTATGCAATCAGGTATCTGTGCAGGATCGGCTAAGGCGAGGCTGAGAGCGCATAGAAGTGTGATGAATTTCTGTTGTAAAAAAAGAAGTAAACGTAAGTTATTAATAACAAAAAAATTATATAAGGGTATTTGGGAGCTTTGAGAATTATGTGAAAGAGTTTGAACAAAAGATTCTTAACACGAGGAGCTTGGCAGTTTCCGACTAGGCAGGTAAGCTTGGCAACTTGTTAGGGAATCGCAGGGATAGTGTTGCTTCCGCAAGGAAGAAGCAGAAACCTTCAAGCTTATTCTAAAAGTGGAGATCAAAGTCAAATCTTCTGAGTGGATTATGTTTTTTTTTGTAAGATTTTGATGGCCACATTTTAAAATATCGGCCTGAAATATTCATACAACCATGAAAAAAATTTATTTATATTTGAGAAATTTGAGAAGGCACTTGCACAGGCATTTAGTTCTAAATTTTAATGAGTTGTTTGCCCGAAATCATATTCATTGTCGGATTAATGCCATAAAATTATTTGGCAAATAAAGCCATTTTAAGGATATTAAAAATGTTTTTCTGTATTTTATTTCAATTAAAATTCTCCGCTTTAAAATAAACACCCTTTACCTACAGTTAATTTTTTGGTTTGATCGGAAATTCCAATTACATCTCGAATTGTCAGCCCACAGACTCCAGATATGAAGTTTGAAATGCATCTTCTCAGCGGTTTAGGCTCCAGTTAACCGTTCGGTCATAGGAAAATCCTGAATCTCGTGAAAAACGAGATTAGGGACTTGAATATACCCGTGGATGGAATAGAGAGAATGCGTGTTATCGAAAGGTATCACAAAACTCTTATCGAGGATGGAACACTTCCAGAAAAGAAGATTGTTGATATAACCATCTTTACGGATGGGTCCATGATGGATGGCAGAGCGGGGGCAGGTATTTTCTCAGAAGAACTAGAACTATCCTGTCATATTAGACTTGGAATATATACCTAAGTCTATGAAGGCGAGATGATTGCTCTGTTGCTGCTCTTTTAGTCGCAGGGTTTGCACCAATAGACCTTCTTGCAGCACAACGAAAGTACGCATACGAAAAGAAAGCGGAAATTGGAGTGGAATCAGCGATGACGGAAGCAATAGCGCGTACACAACGGAAGTGGCAAGAACGCTGGGAGTCGGAAAGTAGAGGGCGATGGACTGCGAGGCTTATCAGAGACGTAAACGAATGGAGTAATCGGAGTTCACGGTGAAGTGAACTATTACGTTACCCAGTTCCTCACCGGACACGGGTACTTCAACGCATTCCTACACAAGATAGGAAAAGTGAGTAGCCCTTCCTGCCAATATGGAGACTCGATTTCAGACGACGTCTATCACACCTTCTTCGAGTGCATCAGATGGGAATCCCTCCGTCAAGAAAATCGTCGGCGAAATCAGAAAGATGCTGGACAACGAAGTACAGTGGATGCAAATAAGCACGTATCTGACCCAGATCCTGAAAATTAAAAAACAAGAGGGGCTAGCTGAGACACGGACCACCCCCTCGAAGTAATGCGTAAGTAGTCCCGAGTGGGGAGATCGGCGAGTCACTTTTGGAGTTTTAGTCGGTATGGCAAGGGTGAAATCCCCTTGGAGAGTCCGGCACACGAGGAAATATGTATACTTCCTTATTAAAAAAAAATGGGTATATTAAGTTTGATACATAGTTTGTAACATAGAAAAACAATCGAGATGGATCCTATAAAGTATATATATTCGTGATCAGTATCAATTGCGATGACGATTTAGCCATGTCCGTCCGTCCGTCCGTCTGTCCGTATGTCACCACTTTTTGGGCCTTAAATTTTGAGCTAGGAGGATGAAACTACATATCTGGGGTTTTGAAAAGGAGGAAGCAGTACAAATGTAAAAATTTTTGAAATTTTTGAAACTTCACTAAATTATATGAAACCGATTTTGTTAAGGCCAAATATTCAGGCATTCAGATTCCCTACAATTCCTTCATACAAAAGTTTTGGTCATGCCTACTTTTTGGGGGCGTTTTCATCAAAAAACCGATTGTGATGAAATTTTATATGTAACATCCTCAAACGTTCGACGTTATCGTCGTATTTCAGTACAAAATGCAATATGGCCACGCCCACTTTATAGGAGCTACATAGAAAGGAGGATAGGGTATCATACGATCCGTTCCAGATGGATTGTAGCTTTCTGCATGTTTTATATTAAAATGCCGATTTTCACAACTTACAGGAAAGTTCTAAGCTTAGGGCGAAGAACACGAAAGTGAGTGGTCGCGTTACTTACAGGTCATGGAAATTTCGGGTATCACCTAAAAAAGATGGGTCTTCTGGAGGATGACACCTGTGAACTATGCCTAGGGGAAATCGGGACGGCAGCACATACATATATTGTGCCAATGTCCGGCACTAGCTAGAAGAAGAACGAAGGTCCTGGGGAGCCATTGGGTAGAAACCTAGAGAATGAACCAGATTTCGGTCGAAATAATACGCAAGTGTATGCAAGTTTGTGATAAAAAATCGTGAGACTGGTTTGCTGATTGATAACCGAATATATTCCCGTGGTTATCCTGTTTGGATGAGTGGCATAGTTGGCCCAATATTTTTTTAAGACAGCAATGGAAGAAACGTTACAGTCAATGGCGAGCGCTACTGAGTCTTGATAACCGCCACTATATGTACATATGCATACATAAGTAGATCCAATTAAACAAGTAAAAGCGGTTGTAGCGATTAAAATTTGTATAAACGAGTTTTGATAGAATATTCTGAATTTCAACTTAAATTGGAGTAACAGTAATGTAATTTGGCCTTTTACAACTCAATTTCTTAAATTGGAGATGTCTGCACTACAAAACTTAAGGCCTAAGAGTGTTGATGTAGGGTAAATGCTTTTCTAAAATTGTCGCCATAAAAACTTTTAGCAGGAAAATTGTATTAAAATTGAATTCTAAATTGGAGTTTAATGAGAATAGACATGGTGCTAGACCTGAATAAATTAAATGCGGTCGATAAAGATAATTACTACGATATACTATATAATGTCAGTTACAATATATACATAACTAAGTTGCTCTGGATTAAAGATAATTCCGAGCATGTTTGTGAGAGTAAGGGATGATCCCTTAGGTTCATATTAATGGATATCGGTAATTCGGCTCGGCTGTTGCTACTTATCATTATTTACTTTTAGGGGCTATGAAAATTAATATATAATTTCGAAAACATATTATTTAGAGACAAAGTGCCGATTTTATCTGGAATAGGAGGAAAGATAGAAACATATTCTTCCGCATAGTTAGAACATGTATCTTGCCCAAGCAATGAACTCAGTGGCGGAACTTAGAAACGTCGCTACGAAACATCATCGATCATACTCACTCTTTCACGAGAGGTTATAACTGCCTTAGGTTAATTACATTCTTGACATAATAGATCTTTCTGACAGTATTAAATGTAAAAAATTCAAGAACAAAACTTATGAATAGTCCAATCTACGAAAAAAAAGATACAATTTTTAGATCTCAGTTTTGTTCGAACAACAAAATCATACGAACAAATTCACTCTATAATCGCAATTGTGTATTAACATAGTTTTTCAGTGGTAAAAAGAAACGTGCATAGTACCTTTAAATACGAAGAAAAGCTACACCTAGGTTTGACTAAAAATCGTAAAACTAGGTTTAATAAAATAATAAAACTAAATAGATTTTTCCCACTAAGTAGGCTTGGGGTTTAGAATTCGACCTCGACCTTTCTATGTATTTGACAGCGTAAAAGACGAAACTGTTGGCTTGATATATGCATATGTATGTATGTAGAAGATTTTGTGCTAGAACTCTTTCTGGCGACTGTTAAATGTTAGTAAGGATTTAGAATTCTGAAATGCAGTAGAATTCTTCTCCCATCGATTATTGATATTGTCATACAAAATTTATATCAGGCGAAGAAAAGCAAAGTCAATAATTTTAAAATATTAAAATATAGCACACAACACACTAAAGGCAATGTGTTGTATCTTGGATGAGACTGATCTTTAGTATAAGTCGTGATTTTTTTAAACCGCGCCAGATAGTAAAGACAAATTTTACTCGTAAAACTGGTGAAAACTCTTGATTTTCTCCCCGGCAGATGAGTTGCAGGCTAGGAATTCTTCAACGTGTTGCGCAAAAGTAATGTTTTTTATTAACAGACATTGGTATCACTGTGAAATTCTGCGGTTCCGTAGGGAGTGTTTGTAACGATCACCCAATTATAAGTTGTCTACATATTAGAATGCTTCTTAATGCCGGAAAATAATTTGTAGTCAATTTTGGAATTTGGTAGAATAATTATTTTACATTTTGTGCCAGCAATTTAGGAAATTTTTAGAAAATTTGATTTCAATTTTCATATTTTCTTCGTACGTCATAGCTATTTTAAATTCAATGTGTTTTCTTATGTATAAATGCTAATAGGAAAGAAAAGTTTTACGTATCCATTTTTCTAATTACCTCAAAGAAAATTGACATGAAGTCTTGACAACATGCAATTGTTACTAAAAAAATCGATGCTGAAGCTAAAATAAGTCAGTGCGAGTCCTATTTAATTAAGTCTTTTGATATGTTAAACCTTCAACAATTTTTGTTTTACCAGAATCGTCCATTTCGGTGTATATTTGAAGCTTAAGGTAAAAAATCGGCGGCAAAAATCATAAAAAGTGGTATAACACACGAACGGTTTGGAATCGTCCGAAAATTTACTTAATATTTTATGTTTTTGTTGGCCCAAGGAACAACATTCTATACAGCTGGTCCAACTCTTTACAACACACCGTATTTTGGAGCTCTCGAATATATAGCAATTGGGTCACACTATCCACTATACCCTTAAAAGCATACTATACACTATACCCTTAAAAAGGTTGAGCAACAGTTGATCCGGGCTCTCATCGTAGGTGCTTTGATGAAGGATCTGGTCTTTCAAAGTGGAAGTTCATTCGTGAGGGTAATTTTCTTACCTCGGATTATTTAGCAACAACAAAATAACAACACGAAGGGAATAAGGACACCGAATTTAGAATATCTGTACATAAGCACGGTGTACATACCAGGTGCTGTTCAAAAATTTGAAACTGTACTCGCGCAGTACAGAATAGATATTATCATGATATGAAAAATACGACGGATTAGTATGTAAGAGCAGACAAATTGCGGCATTTATTATTTTACTGCTACCTATATTTACAACACTTATTGCAGCAACAATAAGTTTCCACATAAATAGGCAGGTTAAGAATCCTTTAAGACAGTCCGTGTTCTGTAGCAAAGCTACTTGTATGACTCACATTACGATGCTTAATGCGTTCTTAGGGACTTCAATGTCCAAATTAGTATGGAAAACATTTTCGGTGTGTGAATTGGAAAACCAAGTTTTAGCGATACAACAACGGCTTCCAACTAATTTACCCATGCAGTAGCTCGTAATACGGCCATAAAAAGCACTCGGTTCCCAAGGTTACAGATGATCATATCATCATCGAAAGCTTATCACTACCTAATGTGTTCTCCAGGACACTGATTGGTAAACACCATGTGGTTTTTCCCAACATACAAAGGTGCTTTTTCTTGTTGTAGTAAGCTAAAGAGATGCAACAGGTTTGGACTAATTTCTTTTATTTAATTCTACAAAATTTTAGGAAGTGGATACTATTTGCTTTAGAAAAGTACATGTTTCGTTTTAATGGGGAAAATTATTTAGACTTTATGTGATTGAGCCGTGGGCATTCGCTTCCTTCTGTATATAAAATATTTCCGTTCAGTGTCCTCTAAAGATACTTACGCAGATACATACCTATGTATATATATATGCATTAAAAAATAATAAATCTGCTGTATTCAGTATCTTAAAACAATATTGAAGGTGATAACTTATCTGTCTGAAATATGGAAGGGCAACAACTCTATTTTCAACGATTTGATAAATGTGGAGTAGTTGACCCTGATTTTTTTAAAAGCTATCTACATATATGACGGGGCATAGATGTTAGGTGTTCAGAATATTGTTTGTAATGGTTTAGAATCGTTTGTAATTGTTTATAATCCATTACTTAATCGACCAACAATTTATGTAGATCCATGTATATTTTCTACTCACGTGTCAACCCCTGCGGTTAAGTTTGTTTCTAGGCCAGTTGATTGTTTACATTTTTAAACCTTTCATAGGAGTGTATTCCTTTAGTTTATACTTTTGTAACAATTCTACAACTATGTCTCACAAAAGAGGTGCAAGTCATCTTTTATGTGAAACAATTTGACTTTTCCTTCTCGTTAGATGACTTTGAACGTAGACGGTTTACAGATTCATAGAAACCGGAATTTGAGTCTTGACGAGCTGAATTTAGAGAAAATATATTTTTTTTATAATATCAAAACAGAAGAAACTGTGTAGGTATATTGGTGCTCGACTCATGTTCTCTATTAAGAGTCTGTTCAGAGTCTACATATGTATGTAGCCAGCTTATTGGTACCTGTTTCTTTAGATATATTCCTAAGTATCATAAACAATCCAAATGTTTGAATATATCTAACTTTTAAACAAAAAGACGTGACACTTTGTGTAATAAAAAAAATTAAAACTCAATTTTCAAGGTCATGGTCGATATCTACTGTCAACAAGAAGGAACACATAAGATCAACGAATTGGAAAGAACATCAAAGTCGACAGCTATAACTTCGAGCTAGTAAGGGACTTTGCCTTGACTTTGGGACCTTGGCTCTTCTATCAATTCTGACAACAACACCTCAATAGAAGTAAAACATAGAATAACTCTTGCAAATCGCTGTTTGTTTGGGTTGAGAAGGCAATTGAGTAGTAAGGCCCAAATCCAAATAACTAAGGAGATTCTATATAAGACCTTGATCATACCAGTGGTACGTTATGGCTCTAAAGTATTTAACGAAAGTGGAGAGCCATAGCGAGATAAAAACTGTTCTTGTGATATTCGGTCCCATTTACGATGGCGAGGGGGAGATTCAACAAGCTAGTCAAAAAACTGCGCATTAGTCGACTGAGACGGCTAGGACATGTACCATATTGTGAATGGATCAGAGTTTCGGGGCGCAGAGTATTCGAATCCAACCCGAAGGGACAATGGAGAAGAGGAAAACTTCTTGTTAGGTGGCGCAAACAAGTAGAACGGGACACCGACTTTTAGTGCGTAACTGCAGGCGGTTAGCAAAAGATCGGGCTAACTGGAGTGCGTTGATGGGTTGGGACCAGGTTTACCCCGAATTTCTTCTTTAATGTACATAAGTACATGCATACATAACTATACATATCCTTTGACAGTGACTATAACTAGCTCGATATCGATGTAGTGTGTGTTATTTTAACATGTCCCCACAATCTACGTACATATACATACATATGTATTTTACATACTTAATGTCCATGGATATCCCAAAACATGAATCGAATGATTTTATTTACTTGGTCGTTGCCAAAAACGCCTCTGAGTAAGGAAGTACATATTTATATATGTACATATGTATGTACATACACATTATCAACCCTGTGTTCCATTAATCTATGTACATACATACATACATATGTAGGTATAAAATTTTCGAAGGTAAAGCGTGTTTTTTTTATATTGTAGACGGATGTTTTTATTTGAGTAACCATGTACAAACCAAATGGGACATTGTTTTATATGTACATATTGACTTATTATTTGCTTCATAAAAATACATATTTATGGATGGAATATTATATCGGTTAATTAGCGTCCTTTACTAGTGGTGTAGATGCGTAGATCTTATGTCTTCAAAAAAATGTGGCCTAATGATTCCGCCAGCTCAAATAGTGCGCCGTACAATAGAGTCATTCTACGATGCGAGTGTGCAAAGGTCGTTGGTGTATCAATTGAGGATTTTCAGTGGCCCAGTGGAAACTATTTTGTTTATTAACAAAGCTTAATAAGTCGAAATTACGGACGTGTATCAGATAAAATGTTTTAATAACTTCAAAGCACGTTTCCAACGGATTAGAATAATTTCATAATAATTTTATCTAGATTGCCCTTCAATACCGTTAAATGCGAACTTATAAATTTCAAACCAAACCAAAATGGAAGGAACATCGATTTGAAACATAAATAAAGCTCACGACTGGGTCGTACGTACTTCCACTTTTATACAGAAGGTTTATAAATTATTTAGGTTTAAGTAAAATAGTAAAAATCAATAGTCTTAAACGATATGAAATTGCACCCATTTTCTTATAAGTATGTATGTACATATTTACATGAGATCTAATAAAATAGTGAAATGGCAAAATGGGCATGGCATTCTGCGACCACTTTTAACGGATGTTCTTGGCGAAATTTCATTGAAAATTGTAAGCCCTGTCTTTGAAGAAATACGTACATAGCTGAAATTTTTTTAAATTACCGTTGTACATATATTTTGCTATCCAATAGCGTATGCTATTGATTGTATTGATAAAACATGAAATTTTATTGAAATCGTTAGAGGGGTTTTCAAGACAATATATTTTCGGTGAAATCGGTCTTAAGTAAAGTGCTTCTAATTTTGAGCGAATTGGGAGAACACAGCATACACTTAGCACTCTGGGAGTGTCGACAAAAATCGTCAAAGTAATACAAAGTCTGTACGAGGAGAATAAAATTGAGGTAAGGGATGGGAAAAGTATGTCTTACTGAATCTCCTTATGTAGACAGATTAAATTTTTATCGTGGTGGAAACCCCGTTGGTTGATGCAAATGATGAATAATAGATTACAGCAATACCAAGGATTCAAAGATACCAGAGATGCCATTGACTGCATTTATTTGGCAAATTAAATCTACTGCCATAAAATTTAAATCTACTGCATTTTTTAGTATACTTGTACGCAAAAACATTCAAAATATATTAGAGTTATGTAATACGTTAATTTTGTGCTCTCTGCCTGTAGTAGTGCAACAACTGAGCGAAAATTCTAAACTTTAAGTTTAGTTAAAAATAAACAAAGAAATAAGCTGAATACTGAAAATCTGAAAAATTTACTTATGTACATATGTATGTCTTTGTTTTATTATTAATATGAATGAATTTTTCTGTTTTGTTTAAATCCAAGTTTTTCTTAATTTGTTATTGTGTATGTTATTTTTTGTTTGAAAATAAAAAATCTACTGCACAAAAGCTCGATCCACACCACTTCTTAGAGAATCTTCTGCGAAAAAATAGTCATAAAGCGAATGCTGGCAGAAACTACAAGAAAAAAGGCAATAAACTTCAACGTAAGG
This sequence comes from Xylota sylvarum, assembly GCA_905220385.1. Classification (NCBI taxonomy): domain Eukaryota; kingdom Metazoa; phylum Arthropoda; class Insecta; order Diptera; family Syrphidae; genus Xylota; species Xylota sylvarum. The sequence goes on from LR999959.1 coordinate 44,170,964, forward strand.
GCACACTTTGCGAAAGAAATATTGCACTAAGGAATAAATATAAATTTTTCGAAGCGGTAGTGAGGTTTATCATGTGCTACGTGCTACGTGGGCCTATTGTGGATAATTTTTCAGTACGAGGAAGTTAAGAACTATGTACATATGTAGATACGTTATACCTTTTGCTTTAAGGTAACATTTCCTGCACATCACGAAAGCAATGTCGCTCCTAAATCAACGCCTACCTCACATAGTTGTACACCTTATTTGTCAAATTACATGCTTTTGTTAAACCTTTATAGATTGAAATAAAATTACATTATTAGTACTTCTACTATTATAGATAGAGTTGCCAATTTATTGCAATTACAATAGAAAGGGGGTTCGAGCGTGGAAGTTACTGAGTAAGGGGTTTCCCAAGATATCTAGAAAAATAAAATAGAGAAAACAAAAATCTAGAAAAAAAAAATCTAAATCAAAAAGCAAATTCTCGAACACCAAAAATCTAGAAAAATATAATCTCGAATGACAAAAATCTAGAATTAATATTAATTTTTGAGGCAATGGTAACTATTCGCGCGCAAGGATATACATATATAAGTCCCTGTTCAGTGGGACATGAATCCACAATCGAGTTCCAGACTTACAAATGTATGTCCCAAACCATCGCGCATAAGTTCAGTATTTTTTTTGTCGAAGTTGGGACATAAGTTCACAATTTTTGGGAAGATAATCAAGCAAAATTCATCACCGCTCGCTCCGCTACCGCTCCTCTTCGCTGCTCCTTAACGATCGTCGTAGGTATTTGGTCGGCAAGCACTTACCAATGTAAGGTCACACACTTGTGTGTGTTTTGTTTTTTTTTATGAAAATGTGTTAAACTTTTGATATTTTACATTTTTTCATTAGCCGTTTTCATTATTTTCAAAATTAAAATAAAGAAAAAAAATCTCGAAAAAAATTATGTTTTCCAGATTTTTTTCGAAATTTAATCTTTCGAGATTTTTGTACTATCTAGATTTTGTGCCATTCGAGATTTTGGCTTTCGAGATTTATAGGATTTATTTTCAAAATTTTTGTCGTTCTAGATTTTAGGCGTTCTAGCTAACTTGGTGATCCCATATGTATTTAAGTACGAAAAACCTTTGCTCAATTTATTTTGAATAATATCGAAAAAATTGCAGACAGACCTAAATCTAATAATGTTAAAGAAAACATTATGCAGAGGATTTTGACCATGGGAGGAGAAAAGTAATAAAGCAATATTTTAGAAAATAACTTTTCTTTAGAAACACAAGTATTTATAAGCACAAGTAAATGAACTACACCTAAAAGATACTGATGTTAGGAAATATTTATATTTTACAATGGAACGCTAATGGCCCTGATCGTATAGAGGAATTGCAATATGAAATTAAGTATACGACTAGGTCATACGTACTTGCACTTTTACGCTATAGGTTTACCTATTACTTAGGATTGAAAATCAGACAAAGCGTACAAAGCAGAGTAATTCGAAACACAACCAGAATCCATGTAAAAGGGTTTGATAACCTATGACTTCTCTTTTGCATCTACTAAAGTGGGCATGACAGTCCGCATTTTACTTAGATGTTTATCTTAAATATTATTTAGAAGATTTCTCCGAAATCGGTGTTCTTAATAAAATAAACTCAAGAAGTGAGCATTCCCCTACAAATTTTGCCTGAACAGTTTTATCCGATTTCTAGTAAGTACATCGAGAAAAGTGATATTCTTTGTGGGCGTGACTATTCAAAACTTGGTAAGTTTTATATGCTCCCAATGGACTGCCACACCCTTCAATCAATCATCATAAATGTTTAACCACTTACTATTTACGGTTAAATTACGGATGTTCTGGCGCCTATTATTACGACTTTGAATAATGGCCGATTTTTTTGCTGCCCGTATTTTCATAGCTATTCGAAAATTTTTGCTCAAGTGCCAATTTCAATTTGGATACAGGAACTCAACCATAGATTAGATGCACATGCACTAATACAATATGTGTTATTTTTCTTTATGTGAACTTTTGATAGAGTATGGCATAATGGTCTAATTCATAAATTGCTACAGCATCTGCTAAAGAAATAGAACCTAGAGTCCTATGTAAGAGAGCGATTATTTAGTATTAAGACAGGATGAGGAATACTCAACATTGAAAGAAATAAAGGGCAGAGTACTGCAGAGAAGTGTACTATTATTATTGTATATTGTATCCCAGAGATCTACCGTAATACACATAAACCAATGTTGTCTCTTGTGCAAATGCTACTAGTGTACTTGTTGTGGCAAAAGTCATTAAGCAGAGCTGCAAGTAAATATCTATGCATGCTTCATGCAAAATTGCGCTGGAAAAGTCACGTAACGAAAAAAGAGGAAATAAACATGACTTATAATAAAATGTGTTGGCTCGTTTATAATTTACAATAAATTACTGCTCTACAAGCAAGTTCTAAAACCATTATGGACTTACGAAGTTCATCTTTGGGGGTGCAAAACAAATATGCAAAATATACAGTATGTTTATAGTTGTGTTAACATTCTATTGGTCTATTGTATTCTATACCAATATTTTTATATTTTCTATATCAAAATGGAATGCTACATAGGTGTACATAGTAGGAGCGTGTAAAATATCTACTATGTATGTACATATACCTACAAAGTATGATTTTTTATTTTTGAAGTTTAATATATTACCCGTCCTGCATACTTGAAGTAATTAATGAAATAATGAAAGGACGTCAATTTGTCAAAATTGACACAAATTATTAAAATCAAGAATATGTTTCAAGGTCATCAAACACCTTCTATAATTGTGAACGACAATTTTGTATTGGGAGAGTATGTATTATACATATGGTATGTATGTATGTATGGATGCATGTATGTATTTGCATGCTTTCGAAATACTGACTCAGAGCATGAGGGACGTCAGATCGGTGCAAATTCGGCCTTATTTCGCTTTCATAATGTGAAATATAGCCGAATTTTGAGATTCGGCCTTATTTCACTCGGCGATATTTCACGGCACCGCGTCAGATCTGGTTCAGTTAGAAAATTTTTTCATAAAAATTATTGAAGATGCGATTCTAATTCGAAATGAAGATGCGACATGCTTTCCGGTGATTATTTGCGAACTACGAGTAGTATAGACTTCACATCATGTACTACCTTTTGCTCATATCGTTGATTAAGATGTGAGAATAAGGAAGTGATATTTTTTTGAAGATTTAGTTAGTTTTTGGGCTTCAATTGATTTAAATATATAATAAGGCCACACTCGAAAAATTAAATAAATTAATTTACTTACTTAATTGGCACTAAATTAATTTACCACCGAAAAACTAGAAACAGTAACTAACCATAATATCATTTAGTAAATCCCACTAAGAGCCCTGTAAAAGTGTTTTATAACTTTAAAATGCTCTCATGTAAAATTTAATTGTGCCACTTTTACCAATAACCTGACAATATACGAATATGTACATACATACATATATGGTTGTCGACAAAGGTGTGTATGACTTGAAGTCAATTTTAAGATTTCTGAAATGCTTAAAGATAACTAAGCTAGCCAAAGACTGCTAGTCTTGACGTAATGATACTTCTCGTTGCAATAAACAATATTTACAAGTAAATATTTTCTGGGTACTATGATAATACAAAAACGTCGGTTGTTACTAAGGCGTATACGCAATAATGAAACTAGTAATGCTTTGTAGGATTTAAAGGAAATATCAATTAATACGTTCAGCTATTAAAGTAAGTATTTCGCACTTTTGGTCACATAGAATGCTACTAAAAAAAGTGTGTGGAGGCAGCACTGGCCATAGGGCATATGCTTTTTGATCAACATGAACGAAATATTTATAAGTACATATGTGTATATTTATAAGTACATAATATGTTATGTTATTATATAGAATTTGTAAAGTATCATTACTTTGCATAAATCTTCTACTATATGTAGTATGTACTTGTAGTAATAGCTGCGGATAGGTTTTGCAGGATGTGTGTATTTTCCAAATAACTTAAAAAAATTAAATACTTATATAGGAAATGATCTTGTTTTCGGGTGACATACAAACAGAAGAAACATTACAATCCTTTCGGAACGGATAGTACATATAATCACGTCGATTATTGAATCCGGCGGATTGATAGCGGACGGATTTCATCTGATCCGCAACGATTCACTTTTTATGTGTGATCACATTATAGAAACCGGCGGATGAACCGCGTTATCGATCCGCAAAACCTCTTTACCTACGACTTCGTCGACAGCTGATTTATTGTAAAATGGATATATTCCTAAATAAATATACGCTTGCAACAGGTCAAATTTAAGTAATTCTGAGAAAGTCATGGATACAATAGGATTTTTTATTAATCTTGAAAATGAAATTGATAGCAGGGGTATGCGAAGGCACATAAGAATACAAGCGAAGGATGTATTAGAGTTGGCCGATACTCAATAAGTAATAGCATAACAAAATCAATTCGCCATAAGAACCGCTCAGAAATCGTGTTCAGATTTATTAAAAATTTTAGACTAAATAAATCTGCATTCGTCTACGTTTTGAACGAACTAAAAAGTAAGCTCCCACCACTGGCAAGAACTTCGTCGCTCACACCCGAAGAAAAAAATCCCAGCAGTTGTTACCGTAAATCCGCAGCAATTTTAATGCGAATTGAAAACGTCAGACTTTGTATGGAGTGCGGATGGTTTGCGTTTTCAATAATGGCTACATTCTTTCACTTCCTTACCGACATTCGTTCACTTGCTAACCGAAGTATTCAATAATGGGGAAAATGTAAAAGTCAACTGTTACTCCCTCCGCAATCAATCCGCCGGATTCAATAATCAACGTGAATATGTGAATTGACTCTAAAACTCCGAATGCCTTTGTGATTATTATGATTGAAAGAGGATATACATACATACATACATATATATTCATATTTGAATCTCAAATCCTATTTATCAGATTTTAATAAAATCAGTTTGGCTCTTAATTGCTTAAAAACAAAGAAAAAAAAAACAGCGCCTAATTATTAAAACTTGAAAAAAAATCTTAATTTCGTACCCAAAATTCCCTAGTCCAGCCGCCCTACATTTGACATGGTAGTTCATTTTAAACAAATATAAGGAAAATGAGATGCACGACTCCACAAACTACTTAAGATTAAAAATCGAGCTAAGTCGGCATTAGTTTAAAACAATAAAGTTGGTGTGGCATTCTGCATTTTAGAAGGCAATAGCGCTTGAAATTCCAACTAAAATGTTATTTGTAAAATTTCACCAAAATCGGTGTTCTTTTAATAAAGCTGAATAGAGGACTAAATTTTGGCTCAATAATTTTTTCTAATTTATAATAAAAATCTCGAAAAAAGTGATATTTTTCAAATATATAAATTTTGTGCACCAAATTGTTGTACATATACATGAATATGTATATTCTTCAGGTACTTATTTTACATTCAAGATTCCTAAAAAGGTTGCCAAGTACCATTATTTGTATGTCCGTTTCGTAATGTACCTTTATATGTATGTATATACCTATTTTCCTTGAGAAATATCGGGGCATATGTGTGTACATATATTTTTAAAATTTTTTTTCGAGGAAATCTATAAAAAGTGGGTCTTTGTCTGTCTCTTCGACTGCAGTTTAAACGGCTGCATGGATTTGCTTCAAGTTTCATACCTGGGGTCTGCGGCTTCAAACCTCGAATCAGAATTTTCAGTGTAACCACAAAATTAAGGGTACCTACTTTACTTAATAAAAATACATTTTCTCGAAAACGGCCATAAGGGCTATTTTAATAAAATTTAATATTAAGCTTAGATTGGCCGGATGCTATTACATAGATGGCATACTACGTTTTAAGTAATAAATACGAATAGAATGGCTATTTTTTCGGGGATTGGGCAAGGAATTGGCTTATAACAAGGCTTATCAAAATTGAAATAGCTACGCCTACTTTCTAAAACTCAAATATTTCAATATTTTAACTAAAAATCGGAAAAAAAGATTATTAATAAAAAATTTATGGATGGAAAGATTCTATATAATTCACCTGAACATTATTCATATAGAGACTGGCCAGGTTTTTGTTACGTTTTTTAAAAAAAATTACAAATCGTTATAGTTCCAACAAACCTTCAGAATGCCGCACCCACTTTATTGGATCTCATGTATGTATAGTAAAAGCAAGACTTGGATTTCTATTCTGAAAAGTTTGTAACGTAATAGCATGAAGATGGAAGTACGTGCGACCTAGTCGTAGATTTTATTGTAACTTTTCTAGTAGTGTCACGTTTCATTCAAATCTCGAGGTCGACATTTTTCGAAAATCAATAGTTGCACTACATGTACATAGGTTTGTGTAAGCATAATGAAGAATTAGGAAAAATCATTGAAAAATAGCGTGTTTAAATTCCTAAGTATTTGATACATAGTTTGTAACATAGGGAAATAATCGAGATATGTAGAACCCATAAAATATTTGTAATCAGTCGAGTAAACTGAGACATGTCCGTCCGTCTTGTCACCACTTTTTGGCCTTGCATTTTAAGCTAGGAAGATAAAATTCTGGGAGTTTGAGAACGAGAAGCGGTACAAGTGTAAACAATTTTGATAAATTTCGATAAACTCAAAATTCCCATCCATCCATCCACAACACAATTTTTTGATATGGGATTATGTCACGCAGGTTTTAAATTATTTAAGAATAAAGGGTACTCTAACAAGGGGTGTCTCAACAATAACTTGGATTTCGGATAGCGCACCATTTTCTTTCACCAGACGTTTAGTGAGTCATACTGGGTCTATGGAAATATAGGCTTTAACATAAAATGCCACATTTCGCTTCGTTCGTTCGTTCGCATAATAACGTCGTGCCTCACTTTGAAAAATTTAATAAAACATGTAAGCGGGCATTTTCATTGAAAGAAGAGAGAAGTTTTATGCGTTGTCGTCCTAGAAGACCAGCCGTAAACATCGCCGCTGTGAGAGTCAGTATTTCAAAGGCGTCAGTGGTGGTCGCTACCATGCCATACTGACAATCTTTTTCTGACCCCAATTACACAGACAGAGTAGGTATAAATGAAATTTAGTTTCAAAAACAATGACAATATTGAAAATTAAGTCGTGTCATCTTTTGTTTTGGAGGCCAAAAAGGACATCCAAATGGTAGAAAACGCCTTTTTTAGGATGATTAAAGTTATAATAATAGGACTAATTATTGCAGGCTTCATAAGTTTAAATACATATAGGTATGTATGCTTGTATTCCTGGATAGAATATCTTTAGGTTACTTTGGCTAGAAAATAGATTGTAATAGTTAAATGTTAAAACTTCTCTTTCTTAATTAAAGTGCGATTGTTCTTCTTTAACTAGCTTTAAACAAGTTACACTAATGTCATTTTATTGCAACTTCAGAGAAACGTAGGTACATACATAGTTTGTACATCTTAAATCTATTAATTATATATCTAGAGAACCATCACGAAAACTCCTTCCCTCGGTAGGAAAAGGTTTACTTCTACTTCCCAAATAGCTCAAAAGGTATCTATTTTGCACTGTGTTCTAAAATTCACATTCAGTCTGTTTTTCTTATAAAGGTTTTAAAAATGCAAAAGAAATAATGTGCATTTTAAGGTTTTAAACATAAAATAAGAACCATGAATGTGCTTTAATGTTGTATGTCGAAACTGAATATTTTTTCATTCTCAATATGTAATTTGCATGTGTAGAAATTACAAAAATAATGTTTTCGTAGTCGCTCAAAATGCAATTTAAACGGGCCAAGAAAAAAGAATAAGAAACATATTCTTACAATTCTTCCGTTTAGTCCGATATGGTTCGAAACTATTTATCTATCAGAATCATAAGGGGTGGGCCATCTGATGCCATCTTTTTGAACCATATGTAGATTTGACACTGATAGCTCAAAAAATTGACTGAAACTCAGTATTATATTTTCGCGGTATGAAATGGATCGATTTAAGCTTGCAGAACGTTGCAGAAGTAAAAAAAGACTTCGTATTTTGAAAAGAAATTTCGGGCAAAATAATGCACCAATTCCACCCGATATACGCAAGTTTGTAATGAAAGTTCATGAGAGTGGTTTATTGATTGATAATCTGCTTTTTACAGATATTTGGAGTGACATCATTATTGGCCCATTTTTCTTCTGAAACGTGACAGTCAATGGAGAGCGCTACCGAGTCATGATAACCGATTTTTTATGACCAGAAATTGAGGATTCGAACTTGGGCGAGCTATGGTTCCAGCAAGATGAGGCTACGTGCCACACAAGCCAACAATCGATTTATTGCACACTAAATTCAATAATCGTATAATCAGTAATTTTGGTGATGTTGCTTGGCCGGCAAGGAGCTGCGATTTGACGCCATTTGACTTTTTTTTGTAGGGTGCCATTAAAGATCGATGCTATGTAAGCACTCCAGAGACGATTTAGGCACGCAAGAACAATATTGGTCAAGCTATTCGTGAAATAAGGGTAGAAAATGTAATTGAAAAATCGGGTTGACAAGATGTCCTACTGCCAAGCAAGCCGAGGCAGTCATTTGAATGAAATAATATTCCATAATTAATCGGAAGGTTTACTCTTTTCAATAAAGCAACAATTGTTGAAAAAGTTTGAACATAGTTTTGGTGTTTAGTGTTTTTTTAAAAGAATCCAACACCCTATATTTTAAAGCTGCTTTTAGGGTGATAGAAATTAAGAAACTCAATAGGCTTGATGCTAGCATAAAACAAATATGTATATCTTGTGACTTTCGTTTCAATCGTTTCATTCAGAAGCATTATTTTAGCGAAATAATTAGACAAACTTATAATTGCAGATGCGTATCACCGGCCTCTATTTTGCCTTCCTTTTATTATTTTTTCCCTCTCGAAGTGTTTGCAGTATTATAACAATATTCATAAACTTCCTGATTTATGGAATAGGATCGTGGTAAAATAGAACGTATGTAAGTCTGATTTGAATAGTGCGAGAAGTGTTCTGAAATATAACGTCCTACTACTTCTCTTGTGTTAAAAATTGTTCACATTTCATATATTAAGTGTCAAGAGTGAGAACAGGTATGTAGGTAAAAACTTTTAAAAACCTCCAATACACAAACTATTTTTTCAAAACAAAGAAAATGTATTCTTTGTGATGATTTTACTAAAAAAATATAGGAAGAAATGATACGATCAAATATAAACCCATTGGATTTTTCTACTGCCACGCCCACTTTTTTGTTTTTTTTATTTTATATCAAAAACTGATTTGGATGAAATCTGACAAGTTGTAACACCTGCCTTACAAGAGTTGTTACGTTTCATACTCTTTTCACCAAATTCTGATTTTTACAAACCATGCGGTGATACTTTTACCTAAAAATCTATTCAAAAATGTTCAAATTTGTCTTTAGAACTACTGGAGGAGGTTGTGTCCCTTATTTTCCTGCTCCAAATTTTTACAAAATATTAATATTTCTGAATCGCAGTAAAACCGCAAGATCATGTTTAACAATTTTCATAACTTTACATTGTAAGTTCTTGAGTTTAGAACTTCTGCGCTGGCGGTCCTAATTAGTTTCTACGAAATAAAGCTAATAGGAGAAAATATCCTTTTTATTGAAAACAGTTTTTAACTACTTAATTCTCCGTATCGGAGTTATAGAAGATACATGGTAGATCTTTCTAATTTATGAAAGGCAGATACGATTCGTTAAACATCACTTAGCACTCAGACGATGAATTATAACAGTAGAATGGTTAGTCCTGCATATTATAAAAAAAATGTCTGCCCGTTATTATATGTTGATATATTATTTGTTATCCTTGTATGTCGATTATATTCCATTGAAATGTTTAGTTTAGCAGGATTTTCACTCACTTATATAAAAAAGAAAACAATTCTTAAGGTGTCCTTAAAACTTTTTCAATTGTCCCTTCAGTTAAACATTTTATTTTAATAAATTAAAATCCTTTCTATCGTTTTTATTTCCTTCGAACTCACCTTCATTTTCACACTCTATTATGTCACACCCGCACACAACAAGTAGACTACAATCGAAATTGAGCCTTAACCGCTCTTATCCTTTTTCTTTTCGTTCGGTTTTCACTTTCAAATATTTTACACACAGATTACGTAACAATTTCCAGAACGAAACCGTGTAATAATCCTTTATCGCTCGTCAGGTTTTGTTGGTTTTTTTCTTCTGTTGTATGTATCGTTGGCTTTGACGGCACGCAACTATTACGCTTAACCAGGTAGATAAATTTAAAATCGAGCTCCACCAAAAGTAGAGCACCACGAGATACTGATGGCCGGCCTAGCCCTATAGTCGTTTATATACGGTCAATCGAAGCCGATATAGAGTAAATGTATGAAATGTTGCCCCGTTTTCGGTGCAACAACTCTGCCCCGGCATATCATAAAACGACCGAAAGAAAGAAATGATCTACCACTGCACCAGCAGCATACTATCGCTGCAACGAAGAACCACTGAGAGATCGTTCGGCATAGGTATATAGGTATATAGTTTTATTTTACTACTTGTCGTTTGGTTTTTATTTTCTCGAGTTTCAGCTTTAATGCATCAAAACTGCTGTGGCTGCTGTGCACCCAGCAGCCCCACCTTCATCATGCCAAACATCTGAAGGCATAAAATGAGCAAATGGAATCAAATTGCTCGCAGATAGTCAACAACGAAAATGATTTTTGCCCAGGTGATCCATTGGCTCCACTGGGTACTGCATGCGTTAAACGCTCTTACTTACCATATCAACGTCTCGCAGCCAGCTCACCATTTGCACTTCGCGCGTATCTAAAGCCGAAAATGTATCCAAAGTTAAAAAAGGTGTTCGAAAATCCGTGCGTTCTTTTTTTTTATTAATTTTTTTTTCGACTGTTCTGTTGTTGCTGTTCGCGATAGACCAAAATAAAATTATTACCATATTGAAATTAGTATCGCAGTGCGTGCACTGGGTATCGTGTACTGGGCACTGCACTGATGCTGAGACGAGAGGCGGGCCGTTGTCGCTAGATTAGCGCATATGTAAGTGGAGCAGAGCTGTGGCTATAAAATATTTTCGCATGGTACCGCAGGATATAAAGTGCGGCTTGGAGGAGGTTGCTCACTTGTCTTTGCTTGCGGCTATCTATCGTGGAATTTAAGACGCATTGCGTGTATTTATGATATATCCAAAGCAATTAAATAAAATTTGTTAGAAGACTGGAAAATTAAAATTGGATTTTATTATTATTGGTGATCTTGTTGGGTTCCACGCTGACATTTTGTTTCTTTTTATTAAATTACGAAAACACATTCGTTAGAAAAAAAACATACATAGCTACGTAGTGGGGCATTTCGTGTGAATGACTTGGGTTTGATAAATTGTCTTAGTAATTCAAGCAAATAAAACGCGGTAGGCTTACACAATAAATTCGGAAGAAAAATGAGTGCACTTTTGTTGATTATGTCAACGTTTGGCTTATCTGCTTATTGAATGTGCTGATTTGAGAAGTTGTCAGTTTCTAATTAGCCAGGACTGGCAAACTACCATTCATGGCTTAGGCTACAGAGAGACTGTTAGTCATATTAATTTTTGTAGACTAAACCGAAAATGAAAATGTAAAATAGTTCTCCCAAGAACTGGCGACTTTTTTTTACATTGTACTGAAAGAAGAAAAAATAAAACAGTTTTTAAAACTTTGGACAAACAATCGCTAAGCTGTGTCTCAGACAACCCCTTAGAAGATTAGAGGTACCATGAGGTTAGGTACGAGTGGTTAACACAAGTTCTACAAATATGGTTTCTATGAACTAGCAAACCATCCAGTTGATTTGATGTAGTTCAAGGTGTCATTGACTAGTCTGCTGGATAATTCTTCTAGGTCGCGGTAGAAGTGTAGACCTAGAAATTTGAATCTAAGGTGGATAAGACCTGGACAGTGACAAAGAAAGTGGGTTGTATCCTCATTGTCTTCCTCATCACCACATCCACGACATACGTGTTTTCCGTTAGTTTTAGTTTTTTTTATGTGGTATCGCAGAGTCTTATGACCCGTGATGACTCCTATCAGGGTAGAAAGGGATTTCCTATCCTTTTGCATAATTCTGTCGGTCCTAATCTTATCGAAACAAGGCCACATACTTCTTGTGATGACATAAGTGTCTAGGGAGCTTTTCACGACAGCACTTCAGAAGCTTGCATTTTATTTCGATAGCAGAATTCGCATTAATTGCTGCCTGGCTGTCGATGAAAAAGATGATACGTTCCTGTGGTATTGCCTTTAACGCAGTCTCACGGGCTATTGTGACTGCTAGGACCTTCGCTTGGAAGATGGACTAATTTCAAACATAATACGAAAAAAAAAGAAAACATTAGCCATGAGTAGACTGGAAATAAATAACGATGAAATATATTAAAGATTTGCCTTGAAAAATTATAGATATCATATCTTCATATCTTCATATCTTCTCAAACCATATATGTAACGGGGAATGCTGCTAAAGGCGACATTGAGGGTTCTTCTGCTGACCGCATCACAATCGCAAAAAACGCGAGGGCACGCGAAGTACCCTATAAACTTTGCCCACAGTCGCGTTGATGTGGCTATCCCAAGTCAGGGTTTTGTGGAATATCATTCTCAGATTTCTTGTTGTTTCAACATATTCAATGGGTGATCTGTTGAGGGTGATAATTGGGGAAATAAGTAGAAATCAAAGGATTTCTGCTGATAATAATACACTTGGACTTGTCTCTGTTCGGGAACAAACTTGTGAAGGATCTCTTGAAATCTAGGTACGCAGTCAGGTAATCCGTGGTGGAAACATTTCATAGATATTTATTCAGGATCATAGAATGACCCGTTGTATTATGTCTCCAACTATTTAATTGACTTATTCTCAGGGCGATAATATCTGCCGAGGCTTGGACGAAGATATCCAGCGGTAGTAGATTGACGATAGCCTCCAGTCCTGCAGTAGGTGTGGTTCTCATGGCGCTAATAGTGCCAATACAAGCCAATTTCTGTATCTTTGTGAGAGCGGTTAAGTTGATGGTCTTGCTGGTCAAGGGGTACTGTGGGAGTCACGAGATTACAACGCATAGGAGTGACTGCATACGGCTCTTCAACCAGGCCAAATGGTCTCGTGACTCAATTTTCTCAATTGAAAGCCCAATGTAAATCTTAGAGACTCTTATGGTAAAATAGAAGAGGTCCTCAGAAAGTTCCTAGCTTTCTTTTCCAAATCCCCTAGTCATCTATTGAGAATGGATGGCTCCTGGTTCTCACTTCCCAGCTGCCGGATTGACATGGTGCATCCTACAGAAATGAATATAACATCTGCGCCATGCAGCTTTATGAATATTATTACTAGGAGCGAAATTCTGTGGGCAATACGCAGCATCAAGCCTTTTAAATAGGCAGAGCCAGATGGTATAATACTCGTTGAATTGCAGCACACTATATGGCTGGTAGTAATCTTCAGAAGATGCTTGGATTTGGTCCATATTCCAAAATCTTGGACGGAGGTCAACGTGGTTTTTATACTGAAGGCAGTTAAAAGCTCACACGTGAATCCAAAAGATCTCAGACCCATAAGTCTGTCATCATGCCTTCTGAAAACTCTGGAGAAACTGAGTATTGTATGAAGAAGTATTGAAATGAAGGCTCTGCGCCCGCGACCTTCTCCAAAATGCTGAGTTTAGAGAACTTACTCAATGGACTAGAGGATGCGGACTCAGTTCTTGTTTTTTATAATTTGTTTTCGCTTAAGGGGTTATAATTAGTGTTAAGACACAGGGCGAGCAGAAGTTGTTGACTTACGTCTAACAATGAGCACGGCGTAGGTCGGAAATGAATAAAGAGATTGGATAGATTTCTCTGGTGTAGTGGTTTAGAATTTTATTTTTATATTTTTTCACGTATGCACGAGACATTGAATGTTAAAACAGCAAATATTGAGTGCGTATAGCTGGGATTTGAACGCACTACATCCCATTTAATAGACGAACACATTACATAGTGGCCACCCACAGTGTCTCTCCTCAGAAAACAGAACTTGTTCTCTTCACAAAGAAATACGAAACTTTCGCATGTCGAACCTCCAAAATTATATTGCACTAGCTTGACACTTGCTCATAAAGCAAAATATTTGGATCTCATACTCGATAAGAAACTTAACTGGAAACCCATTACACTAAAGCGTGTAAAAAAAGCCGGTACAGCCTTATATTGCTCTAAGAAAGTGATCGGCAATAAATGTGGATTACAGCCACGTATTACATATTTGACCTACATATGTATCTGTCATCATGCCTATACAAAACTAATCGTCTGGTGCAAGACTTTGGAGAAAGCTTGTCAACTAACTTATCTTAGCTGCGTACAAAGGTCAGCTTGTCTATACATCAGTGGAGAATTATGAACAACCCTAACATCGGCTCGGGATATTTTGTTCTACTTGCTACCTTTAGATATCAACAGTAGATAAGTGGCGGTGTGTGCAGGCAGAAGGCTATATATCTGCGATCTAGTCTAAGTACTGTACACTCCTCTATTTTTGGTGATCTTGAATTCTCTCAGCAACACAATTCGGACTTACGGACGGATCTAACACAGAATCGTGTGTAGGAGGACTTGTTGGATAATCTCCAATTATCTGAATGTAAATATCTTTTTCCCAATCACTATAGCGTCTTTCAGGCAGAGATCATGTCGATCAAGGAGGCCTTGTCGTTGCTGAAGTACTATGGATATCTCATCGGAATACCACATTCTTTTTCGGAGAGTGAAGTTAGAATCTCTGGATTCTTATGCATTCAATTCAAAAACTGCATAAAATTGCGGCCTGTCTCTTAACGAGATGACTGAACTATTCAACATTCACGTCATTTGGGTGTCGGGATGCAGTGCTATTTTAGGGACTTGTATGACTGATGAACTCGTCAGGCAGGAAACAACTTTATCGATCGGATAAGGGGAATATCGGCATGCCTGTCACTTAAGGTCAACGCTGTGAATTTATTCAATCGCACATAGGCAGACGGTACAACGTACCTTATTACTAGACAGATCTGGCCCAAATTGGATCAGAAACGCTCCAACAGCCTGATCAGACAGAAAAGTTTGCTCATAGCAATTATAGTGGGTGCCATTATGGGACACTGCATTATTGGTAGAAACGTTTTAGGCTGGGCCTCCTCCTATAATAGTTACCGCAAATCCCGACGTTAAACTCTGATGGGTTTATATATCGGTACCACTGGCACTTGTTAAATCCAGCATAGCAGAAAACTTCCTGAGACAAGCCAATAAGCAATGGAGCGCACTCTCATTTTGTCGTTCACGGGGGTTATTACGGGCGGCAACCTCGTGTGATGGAGATGTGAGTGCCCGCTGAAACGGGCGAAGACGCCGTCATAATGCTGAACCACGAAATGATGGCTATGCTCTCGGCCAGAGGCTATAAGATATGGGACGGTATCAACGTGGTAACGATTAAACCTCTGCAGGAAAGGAAGCGTTCGACGGTAAAGTTGGATAAAAGCCCTAATGATGAAAGTTGTTCAAATTAACCTTCATTATAGCAAGCTGGACAGCGCCAACCTCCACACCCAACTAACGAAAAACAGTCGTGGCAGGATTTGTGGACTGAATTCCAAATATTACAACATATTCTTTAAAAAGGGCCAATCACGGTACATTAACCTCTTCCAAAGGGCCAAAGGCAAGCTCTTCGTTTTCTCATCGACCTACTTGCTCTATTATGACCTGAACTCCCCATGTATTGAGCTGTTTATGCACCTAGTCAAAGGTGCACCAAAATAAGATGGGTCCTCCTGGCGGCCTGCGATGCCAACTCACATCACATATTATGGAGAAGTAGCGACTTTAACGCAAAAGGTGAGTCGTTATTAGAATTTATAATTGCAAATAATTTCAAAATATTGCGTCAGAACCCACTTTCATTACAAGAAATAGACAAGAGGTCTTTGATGCTAAATTTTAGGTCTATGGTAGTCAAAGACTGGAAAGTGTCCAATACTGTTACATTGTCTGACATAGAATGATTTGTTTCACCGTATATTGCACCCCCAAAAGAACTGACTGGGATCCTTTCAGGGGCGTTCTAGACGGTTCGAGAGGTCTTCAGCCTGACACCCTAACCACCTATTATAAGATCGACCGCGAGATGGAAACAATTATGTAACTTAGCTCTCCATTCAGGACCCTTTGCTAATTCCTTCTGCGGAAACTAGTTGGCGGGTTAATACTTTGAAAGATAACTATTTTCTGAAATAAAAGTTACGTCCAAAATTGTTTCAGCTTGCTCTGCCAAAGTTGATATGGCAGATGATAAAATTAAAATTCTATTCGAAATAATTTGCTTTTTAGTTAAAACTTTAGTTTAGTGTAAGCTCTACTGTGAAGAGTGATGAAATTTATATAAAACTCGTACTTCCTTCTACTATATCTTACTTGGTCGTATCTTGAAAGATGTAGTTTCAATTTTCTCCTAATACGCGAACACATGTTTCAAGGTCCATTTAAAACACACTGGATAAACCATTCAGACTCTTTTCTGTTGCGTTTCCAAGTGTATTAGTTAGAGAACTTCTTTCTAGTAATTTTTGTTGTTTGTATACAAAAATATTAAATTGAAAGTATGCATCATGGTTACCCCTCCCACATAGTGCATTTGATATGAATTCAATTAACTTAAAAGGTAACAGAGTTTATATGCATCTACTATGTAAAGTTGTAGCTCTGTTGGACATTGAACAAGTTTCTAATATAATGCAAGTTTTTGCTTGAGTTCGTTGTGACTTTAGTTTTTTTTTTGTATTCATATGTAGCCAAATGACCAAATAATTTAAGAACTAATCACATCGCGAATAATATAAAAATATAAAACTAACAAAACTAAAATTAAAATATTTCATAACGCTTACCAACATATTTCCACTCCTGCTACGCCCATTTGACCGATTTCTTATTCGAAATTAATGACATACCAACATATTAGCCTTGTTGCGATTAGTCAGCTTTCGCAAATTGGATTCAGTTCCATGCTTGTACATACTTATCTCCATACGTATTCCCAAAGTAAAATTTCAGACCTGTTAAACAAAATGTCAAACTTCAAGCTTTATATGATGTCGCAGCGAATTGCGTTGAAGGGCAATCCGATTGCAGATAAAGGCAACGCCTCGCACGGTAAGGAACTACTGTAGAAATGCTTCATAAATAATCAAGATATTTAGCCCAGGTGACCTCCATGCAAATATGCGTGTATAACTCTCGAATATTTAAGAATTGACATGTTACACGCATCCATGTCCGTGCGAGACTTCATGCTTATCCCTGATTAAGTGAAGGTCTACCATTGACTCATGTGGGAATGGGAATACCGTGATTGTGTGTGCCTTTTGTAGTCATACAACTTTATGTTATTATCTACTAAATCATCTGGGGTGGCACTCCTGCAGCACGCTGTGCCAACGAAACTTGAACAATGAACTGTCGTTAGTGAGTGTTTTAATTGTGATAAAATCGAATTTATTTAATTCATCTCGATGTGAACTACTTCTGTTCGCAATATTTTCCATTTTTGGACCTATGGGAGATTGTGTAGATCATGTCAGGGTTAAGTTATCTTTAAGACTTGCCGCCAACTGAATATCGTAGGCAGCAAGTACGTTGAGCTCTATCGAAATGCAATTGTCTTACAATAACAAAACGTGTTTGTATGAATTTTATGCTTTCGATTTTGAGTGCGTATAAATGTTTGAAAAATTGCAGGGAATTGCGGTGCGTTTAGAAAATAAGTAGTACTGGTAGTTCAAACAATTCGTGGAATTCGAACTAATACAATTATGGGCACATATTTCTGAAATATTCAAAAGGGTTCTTAAGATCAAACTATGTATTCAAATATTTTGGCAGTTGCATGGGAACATTCATTACTGAAAACATTTCCACTGAAGTTTGCTTATATCAATGAAAGCGATGAGACTATAACAGCGCATTTTACAAAGTGTAAGTCTGTGTTCAGATTTCAAACTTTTGAAACTTCTATTGCTTTTCAAAAGTAGGTTAATTTTCCTGGCAAAATTTCTATCTAAATCTCGTAAATCTCGTTTACGTCTCCGTTGCGAACTTTGTAGGAATGTATGTACGTATATATGCTAGATAAAGGGAAAAGGGGATTTTTATACTGTTTGATTGTGTACATTGAAAATATTATTGAAGCCGACAAATATTACAACTATTTTAATTACATCGACTTCTGTGAATTTAACAACTGGCTTACTGTTTAATACCGTGTCCGAAGGCCAATTTTTTCTGAGAAGCCTTTTATGACAGGTTTACTCTCGTATGTTTGTCAGACGCTCGCGTGTCTTTCTTTAGGGAATATCTCTTAAACGATAGTGTGCTGCTGATTCAGATATTTAACACAAAAAATTTAAACCCTGATTCACTAAGTCCTAAGTCAACAAGAATATATTTTCTGGCAAACTCAAATTGCGAGCTAAGCCATAGAAGTACATATTGACATTAGTTAAAAAAAAATACAAATTTTTGGCACGACAGGTCCATGGGACCCAGGGCCTAGCTTATTGACATTATATACATAGTTAAAAAAAATACAAATTTTTGGCACGACAGGTCCATGGGACCCAGGGCCTAGCTTCTCACAACCATTCGTGTTGTGCGTGTTATATTCTTCACACGAATGGAAGGGGCTTACTGTTTAATGCCGGATCCGAACTGAAATTTTTTGTTTTGAGAAGCTTTTTCATGATAATTTTACTCTCTGATGTTCGTCAGACGCTCGCGAGAGGTGGGGCCGTGAAATAAAGTTTAGGTGTTGTTGTAGCTCCGTAGTCCAACGCACTAACCACTTGAGCCACGGCTCTCGAAGTATTCCAACTTGAATCACTTTCTTCTATAAAATTCAAACGTAGTAAGTAGTAGTAAGTCATAAAAGGGAGGGTAGCTGGTATAGTGCGTCATTGCTATGGTAACAAATTGTCTGTCTATAACAGGGTATAAACAAGTTGCCAGAAATGTTTTATACCAAAAATTGGTAAAACTGGCTTTCTTTACGAGAAGAAGGATTGTTACCGAACCATCATCCAAGCAGCTTTAAATTTTATGGCAGTGTGATGGACCTTTTAACAAAACACGGCGCTTATCACCGAAAAGGTTTTTGAATGTACATATGTGCTCTAGATGCACTATTCTATCTACCTCCTTCTGATACTCTTTCATGGAGTTTACTACATATCAAAGCCATTTATCGTCTTAGAGTGGGCCTTTTAGACGAGGTAGCTCTTTTTATTATCACTGCAGTTTGATCACCTTGAGTAACACTAATCCAACGAACTTATGGATAGGTCGTCTAACGCAATTATATGGAACTTTGATTGTTAAGCAAATTTAAAGAAGATTATTCTTGTGTTCAGAACTGACCCTGACTATAGTATGAGCCATGAATGCGGTCGAATTTTCATGGATGGCATACAAAACAAAAAGTTGTTCACACAGGTTGAGTTAGAGGAGTCTTAATCATGCCCATTGTATGCATTTGGATATTTGAATGCTTTAGATATTAGCTTCAAATGTACTGTTGAAAAAGTTCAAAATCGGTTGGCTAAACAGCAGCACTCGAAATATCTCGGATGTTTAGAGGATCGACTACAAACAGGCGAATGAGAAAAAAAACCAGAATTTCGGTTCCCGAGAGGTTTTTATAGATTTTATTTTTCTTTGATAAGGTTTTCAATGGACTACGTAGCGTTTAATCCTGTCCGAGGAGTAGAAAAACTCTTCCTTGTGCTTTGATGGAGCGGCATTTTATAGGACTACTACTTGTCAAAAATAAAATTTTTTTACATCGGTTATCTTCCAGAACAACTGCCACTCTCCGCCCATGTAACACCTCCATCCATTTCTTCAGCAGATTCGACTCGTCGCAAAATTTCTCATTTACTGAGATGCTTTTCGTTACTTTTATCTGTTTTTCCATTTTCATCTGTGCTATACAATTCAGTTGGTCGATGAACACATTTCCACGCTTGTTCTGAACGCAGCCCATCCATACCCCTGAGTTATCGAGTTGACAATTGTTTTTATTGCAATCAACTCGCAGATGGTTTTGACTTTTCCAAAGAAAGTCCATGTTTCTGTGGTAAAATTCAATGTTTAAAGATTTGTGGTGTTTTTTTTACAAATCGGAGTGTCAGGGGTGTGGACACGTAGGTACAAGAATTCAACTGTGAGCGATGGGTTGGAGCAGTACCTAGTTCACATGTTATTATGGACAGCGGTGTTGTCAATGGAGTAAATGTCAAGGTTCACAGCAATAAAGCCTTGTAAAATGCCGCCTGTGATATTGTGTTACCCTTGTCCATTTATTTGTAAGGGTTACTAAGTATTATGACATTCGATGCTGCATTATAATCCCAGTTGATAAGAATATCCCGAACAACCTCGTAGTTATTGTGCTCCAGTTTTTCTATTGGTTCACTTTTACTGCTAGTCCCTAAAGTCGGATTTTGCTTTTATTACAGATATATTCCTAGTCCATTCTATTAAACATCTGTCAAAAATAAATAGTTTAAACTCTTGAAAATAAGTTCGCTGATCAACTCTTTCGTTTCATTCAAGCCAAACAATGATTGATAATGGGTTTTTCAATTGATACGCACCCCATTTTTCCAAAATGGTTTCTAGTATATGCGTGATGATAAATGCGGTTTATTTTGATGTGTCAACGTTTATTCTTGCTACTTAATTATGGTAAAGTAACCGATTCAAAAACGTTTGCAAACTATCCAATTTTTCTGATCAATGTTCGTGTTCGGTTTTCATCGCAAAATCATTCTTAATGATGAAGACAATTTCTGACTCAAAGGCTTCGTTAATAGACAACTCAGTAATCGAAAGCCATTCACAAAATGTCACAAAAATTGAGTGTTTGGTGCGGGTTTCATGCTGCAGGAGTCTCCAGGAATAGATCAGTCAAACTGCTGCCTCATTGGTGTGATTTAATGCCTCGGTTTTATCCGAAAAAGTCATGGAATATTGAGTTCAACGCATTCATTCGTGTAGGCGTTTCCGTGCAAAAGTTGAAATTCGGATGATATTGTGTTACATAATTAATAACATCGATGGTACTTCCAGCTATAGTAAATCTTTTTTTGGCGTTTCAGCGCAAGCTGTTAACAAAAAATCCTTTATAAGAAAACGTACATATTCAGTTCAACTATACATTGAAGTCGAAACCTAATAGCTCGAGCTTATAAGGTCCTTCAAACAGGGTAAACAATTTTAAACCACCATAATTATCAAGCCCACGCATTTTAGTAGGTTACTACTGGACAGTACCAGTCAAATTAAATGGGCTTACTTCTCGTTCAATTAACGTTCAGTATAATTAAACTCAATACAAATAATTCAAGTATTCATGGTGAGTTCATTTAACTACAATCGCACTCCCAGATTTAATTCTTTTACCGCAGGTCCCTCCTTCGGTGTATCCATTAAATCGTAAATACGCACGAATGTCGGACGGCAACCAATGCTGCAGTCAACGGACAACAGAAAACCAAAAACAACTCAATGCCTTCGGGGTGGATATTCCTTCTCTCACCTTTCACTTTCATTGCAAAATCATACGTTCATACCAGAATGCCTCACAAACTCGATTTGTGGGGACAACTTATGCGAACAGCCTAGTCCCAGTGAGGTGTCCTCAAAGGCAGAAAAAAAATCAAGCAATAATAACCGAATTATCTTGCACTGCATTGACTTCTTGTGGTTAGGTTGATCGCATATCTGCGCCCAGTATTGGTAGACACGCATTTTTCAAGTAGTGCTGTCGAGAAGTACTTTATTTTTGGTTATGATATACGTACATAATGCGTAGCCGAAACTACCTCATGCGTATTGGGATGGAAACGATCACTGACCATCACAATACGGAGTGCATTGATGCAGTTTTCGTAAAGCTTCTGTTACCATTCGAAGGTATTTGTGCATGTTGGTGTTTGTGCTATAGGTTTGGTCATCTCCATTTTAGTCGAATCGAATTTACGGTCATGTTATTTTTAATTGCATTCAATCGATAATTGGAGACCTTTTCTGTAAAAATTACGAGCAGTTATTTGTTACTCTAATTAAGTGTTAACATTTTATAATGTTATACTAAGTATGTGTATATTATGATTGAAAGCAAGAATTGCAGCTATTCTTTTATCTCGCACCTATTATCCACTGATGACTTTTTGTTCTGTTTTTTGTTTTTGAGAAGGCGAGGTTTTTTACTATTCTTTTGTACATAGAGGTCACGCGTAGCTCTTGTCATTCATTGTCGCTGAGAGATTTAGAAATATGCGTTCGATGATGACGATTACAGTACCGATTTCTGTTTTGTTCCGAATCCTGCGATATACGTATGCAAGGTAGTGTGTAGGCCGCTGGAAAAGTTCGGATGCATTTTGATTGTCCGTTTCATGACCAGGAGACCGCGATGTCACTCATGTTTTAGAAGCATCAACCTACCGCTTATGACAAACCCGCATCCGAATAAACTTTTGAAGTACGTTGCATTTTTCATTTGGAGGGTTCATCAAGAATAGGGTCATTCGCATCTTGTGCTATTACGGAAGTTACTACCACCCAAGCTCTTACCGGAAGACAGGAGACCAGATAAATGTAAGATAATTACCAAGACTTTCATCAGAAATTTCCTTCAAAGTATTCAATCAATCCTGTCTTATAAATGGTTTTAATATCTTGTGCTATTGTATTACTTACATTCATAGGCTAACGTATTATCCAACTTATTATCTAATGTTCCACACTTTAATCCGATTAATCGAATTACAACCAATTTTGAAACATTTTCATTTCAATCCTAACACCCTGCCCAAAGTAGAACTAATCTGAATAAATATTGGTCGTGCTTGATCAGTATGAAAGTTAGGTCACGATTTAAAAAGTGAACGTTGAACAGTAAGATCTATCTTTTCGTAGCTAGCCCAACCTTTCTAGTCAAATAAGTATGTGTGTGTGATTTTTCTCAAGCCGTTAGAAACAAGTTATCTGCAAATCCATGCATTATCCGCTACAGTTCACCTGAGACCATAGATTAATAAGTTACGCACTAATTGACTTTTAAAATGACTGATTCATAGAATTGGTGATTTCCTTTGCAACATGCGTGGATGCCAGAGAAAACTAAGAAAAGCTACAGTATGTTTGGAGTGAGTTATAATAGTCTTTACAAAGGTCCAGCGATTAAAATAAATTTAGCATGTATGAATGACATATTTTAAGTACTTTTTTTATAAAAAACGACTCAAAAATTATTATATCGACTTTCCGGAGCTAGGATTGTATGCAGAGGTAACAACTCACTGACAACAGCCCTTACTTGTCCTATGGAAGAAAAGTGATCAATAGTATACAGTTCAAGTTAACAAACACGAACAGACTTTTCTCAATGGTACTTTATAACACTCGCGATGCTATTTAACACTGCTATTTGGCTCTGTTATTTTGCACAATGTGGAATCACTATATTCCAAATAGCAGTGCAAAAATAGAAGTGTCAATTACTAATGCAGTGTTAATTCCAGTGCAAAATACCAGTGTGAAATAGCTGCTTGAAATAGCAGTTAAAAAAAACAGGGTGCATAAGCAGAGTGAAGTAGCAGTGTGGTACAGCAGTTTAAACAAGTAGTTAAAATAGGAGTATGAATAGCAGTGGGAAATAGCATAGCTATATGAAATATCAGTGTAAAATGGGAGAAATAGCAGATATTTAACAGCAGGATGGAATAATAATGCGAAATAGAAGTGTGCAATAGCAGTTTGAAACAGCAGTTAGAAAAAACAGTGTGAGATAGTAGTGTGCAATATCAGTGTTAATTGACCGTGTGAAGAATAGTGCGAAATAGCGGTATCAGATAATAGTGTAAAATAGCAGTGCAGAGTAGCAGCGCGAAATAACCATCGGAAATAGAATTGTGAAATTTTATTGGGTAGTAGCAGTTCGAAGAGTAGTTCGAAATAGAGGCGTGAAATAGAAATGTGAAACAGCAAACATGTTTTAAATATTCCGTGATATATGTAGCATCTCGTATTTGCTAGGTGAAAATCGTCGAAGTCGGTTCATTTATTCAGAAATTGTTTGAGAGGACAACCTCTAGAACAGTTTATTGTCCGTCATATAATCTTATGGTATTGTGAATGTGTAAAATTTGTAAAAGCAGGTGTCACATTGTATTTGTCCAATTTACTTGGAAACTGAATTCCATCAATAGTTTATTGAGACGTTAAGCCCTTTGGCAAACGTAAGGTAAACATTTATATTCACCAATAACTGAACTTATCTATACGGTTTTACTCCATTTCATAATATAATTCGAGGTGAATATACCCTATAGCATAAGGTATAAATAATTAAAGTTTCGCAATATTTACAATGTGTGGATTAGCACTTGGTCTTTAATAGTTCGTTTCTTATTTTTTCGCTAAGTGTTTGGATATTTGTTTTCTATTCGCACCGAATTTTTGTGGAGTCTGTAGTAGGTTGGGGGGTATGGGGCTAATAGCAGTGCGGAGGACTTACCTAGTTACGTAAAATATCCACTACGTTGACAAGTTTGAACTAATGTTTCATGAGTGGCACTCAATAATACCAGTTGACATTTTGAGGCAAGATATTCGCATTAACAACTTAATTCAGATGCATGGTGTTCGTGTTTGCATATTTTTAATAAACCGCTAAAGTCATTATTTTTTTCGAATGCAATAAGTAAAACAAATAGATATAATACCACAGGTGGCAGTCCAGGTTCACTATGGATTCTAGGAAAAAGCAATTGTTGCATTTATTAAACCCCTTTGAAGGAAATTAAAGGGTAACTCGGTCTCCGCCAGCAGGACCGAATATCTCTGACCGAAAAGGGTGAGAGAAACGGGCATTTTCCATCCTTTCAGGAGGAAAACAATAAACTTCGTATTAAGATAAATAAAATTGATCTACTATACCAAGAGATTAAGGGAGAAGTAATTTCACTAAAAGAAAAAAACAAGGTTCTACATTAAAATATCCCAAATATCACGAAGTATCACAATATCCTGGACGAAGAAGAGCTAGCACAGGAAACAAATTGGGTGTCAAAGAAAGGACCAAGTAAAAAACGAAGAACCAAAATCACCCGAAATTGTGACCACATCGTTGATTTGTGACCACAAAGTGGTGCAAAAATCTACACATGTATTATAGGGTGACGTGAGTGTTAAGGTGATGTAATTTAGTCCAGCCCATGGAATTCAGATAAAGGATCAGTTGTTGTGGGGGATACCAAGCTTAGCCGCATGGTCTCAACTGGCCAGTGATAATAGTTATAATTCTTATAATATCTGGCTAGGAGTTAATCCGTCCAAGACTGAACTAATATTATTCACAAGAATGTATAAAATACCACATATAACTCCTCCAAAACACAAGGATATTGAATTCCAATTTGGAGATCACGCCAGATACTTGGGGGTTATTCTCGATAAAAATTTCGGATACCTACATAATACATAAGTGCAAAATCCCCAAACCCCAAAATCCCCACCTTTTGAAAAATACCCGAATTGACTATCCCCAAGTACAAAATCCCCAAACGCAAAATACCCATGTTATCCCCACGATCTTTAAGGAGCAGCGAAGCGGAGCGAGCGGTGAAGTAATTTTGGACGTTCTATGAAGGATTTATTGTCAACGATTTATGTTTGGGGATTTGGATTTGTGAATTTCGATATGTGGATTCTAATTTAGGAATCTTGCGACTGGAGATTACGTAGCCAACCCGCAACAAAGTCAACGATTTGTGATTGGGGATTTTGGATTTGGGGATTGTGGATTTGGGGATTTTGGATTTGGGGATTTTGAGTTTGGGGATATTGACTTGGGAATTTCAGTTTGGGGATTTTAATTTTGGAGTTTTCGTACCCAACCCTAAAAATTTTAGTTGCAAACTGAATATTCAAGACTAGGAAGGACTCGATTGTCCTCTATGCATGTAGGAAGGCTTTAGGCTAGGGTTGCCAACTTTGATTGAAACAAAAGGAGGACACCGATTGTACTGGAATTAGTTCAGTTCTTTGCGTTTATTGTACATTTTTTGACGTTTACAGGCAATTGTGGAAGCAGAGAGGTGACATGTTACGGCAATCTGGATGTTCAGATTTTCTGATTTTTTTTTTTTTTTACGTTTGGAAATGCCAATAGGTTTCTACCAACGAAAGGGTGAAAAAAATATAAGAAATTTAAGAAAAGCACTAGTTTTGTGCTAGTCCCTTCGGGCAGGGGTAGGAATATACCCGAGGTCGGCATTCGGTTTCTATCGACAAAAGGGTGAAAATAATATAAAAAAAATTGAAAAAAGCATTAGTTTTGTTCTAATCCCTTCGGGTAGTGGTAAGAATATACCTGAAGTAGGCATACCTCTTGTGTATACTGTATAGTGTATACAAAAAAATGCAATGAGCAAAACCACAAGATTTAGTATCCCAGGTGGCAGTCCAGCTTTACAGGAAAATCCAACCTCTTCGGAGCTCGGCTCTACAGATTCTGGGGAGAGCCACATATTGCAATCCAATGACCTTTACAAAAAGTTCAAGGGTATCTCGATCTCAACCGCCAAGGTCAAATAACCCCGGGAAAAGAGGTCCACCGGGAGCGCAAGAGCGCGAAAATCGGGACTCTGCGAAATTTAAAAGATTTTAGGCAGAAAATGAAGCACTCCGAATCAAGCTTAATGAAATGGATCTACTCTATCAAGATCTTAAGAAAGAGATATACTTATTAAAAGAAGAAAATAAGATTCTAAGGGACTTTGCAGAAAGAACGCGAATGTAGTCCACCACACCGACGAAGAGGAGCTAGCACGCGAAACGAATCGGGTCCTAATAAAAGACCTACTAAGAAACGAAGAGCCGAAGTGGAGCATCGAAAGGAAGAAGAGCAAAAAGAACCTCAAGATAAACAATTTCTACAGCCACCAATAAACGTCATCGGGATAACGGAATATAATAAGTTGCATAGCCTCCTTACAGGAACGATAACACCGAAATTTAAAGTTACATCTTTGATGTACTCCTCATGCGTGGAAAATTAACTACGAATACCGAGCAGTCCCAAAGCTAAATACCGAAACAATCCAGTGGTATACTTTCAAATTAAAGTCAGAAAGGAAGTGTTCAGTCAGAACTATCAACGGAAACGCAAAAAAAAATCCAGTCCGCCAGGCTTGTGTGAACAGGGTCATTACCGAAAACCCAAAAAGGGTACAACCAGCCAAATCATCGAAAATGGGTGCGTGCAATAAAAGTAGTAGTAAGACAAAGGAAAACAACAAAAGGGGGGGGGGGGGGGGAGGACTGAGTGCAGAAAAGGAGAACTGTTCTCCAAAAAGGAGAACGGTTGGGAACCCTACCTTAGGCCCAAGCAGGGGTCTCTAGCCCCGGATTGTTCACTGCACATACATGACCGTCGTGTGAGACACATCCTTTTGTATGGAGTAGTAGATTTGTGGACTGCACTAGACAAGAAAAGCAATATTGCAATACTTGAGAAAGTTCAAAGGTTATCCTGCGTCAGTATAACGTGCGCCCTTAGAACCACTCCTATAGATATGGCGGCTAAAATAGCATTACGGCTAATGGCCATGCAAGCATCCTAAACGGCCATAATACTATTCCTAGCAATTCGGCCTACATTGTCCCCTATACGGACTTTAACGTCAAGTATAAAACCAGGCTTGGGAATCGGGAGAAATTCTAAACAAATCTGCGATAGAGATTTACACAGACGGATCTAAGACAGCGTCTAGAACATGCCAGAAGGCTTGGTGCTCCCTTCAACGATTACTGTAGAAGTTGTAGAGACGAGGAAGAGGAGGAAACCATGACACATCTTCTATGAAACTGTCCTGCTGTATCGGTCTTGAGAAGGAAAATCTAAGACAGGTACTTCTGCGGGGATCTTAACGATCTAGCTAGACTAGATCAAAGCTAGATAATAGCTTTGTCACCAGGCTAAACTGGTTTATTGTCTAAACAGCGAACCATACCTCGTCACCGCAACTGGTTGCCGTACCTCCTGTTCCATTGGAAAGTCTTCATGTAGGTCTGTGGTGCTGGTAATGCGGTTTTTCCATAGTAGTACCATAATCGACTTGGGACAACCACCCAGCCCAACCTTCATTATCTGGGGTTGATTTGCCAAGTAACTCGTTTGACTTAGAGTCATTGTAATTACGCCATGTCTTTCTTGAAATGGCGAAGCTAGTACGACTATTCCACTCTCCATTTGGTAGCTAGAGGAAGTAAAGATGTATAAAGCCCTTCCTAGTGGAATATCGACTGAGCAGAGCATTGTTAAGGGGCGATCATCGCTTGGCTAGCTCGTCAGCGCACTCATTATTCTCATAATTGCTATGCACTGAGACCCAAATGAGCGTAGTTAGTAAATGGATTTACGTAATTTCAAACCAGCATTGCTCTGCCAGTTTTGAGGACGTGGTAACCGCATCAATGTGTTTAATTGCGGGTTGGCTATCCGAAAAGCTTTCGATATTGTGGTAAGAGGTTGTTTCGAATACATAATGAACATAGAAAAGTGGATCAGAAGAAAGCCCGGAAATTCCGGGTTCCGAGAATACCTTCACGTACACAATATCGCGAATGACTCATTCTGCCCCCATTGTGAAGGTAAAGTGCAGAACGTCGAGTACGCACTGTTGGAATGCAAAAAATACCTAGTAGGCAGGATTGCTCTAGATCGAGAAAGGTACACCTGGGAAAGAAGAAAATGGCGACACATGTTGATGTAGGTACCTGCAAGTACTTACGTGAAAACTTATCGGCAGTTTATTAACATCTTCCAATGGTATTCCGGTGTACCGATTCCCCCGGAAAGCCGCGTGATCTATAAGAAGAATAAACCCCGTTTGCACGTGAGTGCATCTACGATCAGCACTACAAGCATTTAGCCGTCTTGCCACCCACAATAAGAAGTGAATAAGGTACTACCTCACCTACAAGGTACAAGGTCACCTACCTAATACCCATACTTCTGATATTCCGATTCCTGCAAGAACACAGAAATTTAAACATTAAATTTAATGGACTTACCTGAGAAACGTCAAAACCGTCTGCAAGTTGATTGCAATAAACAAAAGTTGTCAGCTTGGAAAAGGAAAAGGTGATTGTGTGGAGGTTTCTGGACATGGTTAAATGAAAGTTTCGAATACTGCGAGCTGTTTAGCCGATTGATTTTGAAATTACGTAACAATACATATTTCCTCACACAAAATACAACGAAACTTCTCATTATGAAGGAAGGAGTGTGAAATCGAAGATTTTGTTTAAGGACTACAAATGTTTTTAACTCGTTTGTAATGTAATGTTGTTTTCGATTTCGCGTTTTGTGCATCCAAACTAATACAAAACCGATTCAAATGGCAGCACATTATAAAGTTAAGATCTTACATCAGCCGAAAGCAATTAATATATTTTACAAAGAAATACGTACGTCTGTTCGAAAAGACATCCACCTACATATCCTGCTATTTTCTTCAATATCTGTTTAGACAACTTAATTAAATGCTAGTTCACTTCATTAGTGCGGACATAATAGGACGAGTACAAATAGGATAAAATGAAAACCTGGCTTCACTATAATCCCTACTAAATATTATAATCCATAAATTCCAACATAAGCCAAAGCTATGTATGTACATACATAATGAAGCTAAAATGCCTGGTTTAAAATTTCTGTTGGTGTTAACTACTCGAACACATGTTATCGACATAATAGATTGAAAATGTAAATTAAACTGACTGCTCATTAATAACCATAGAACGTAGTAGCAGCAAAATCCATATAATTAATCGCGAAATTTCATTAGTACATATTATGTGGGCACACACCTGCAATTAGCTTCATCTACGTTGGGTTATTAATTAAAGGCCTACAACTGTTTCATCAAATTTGCTGTCACACTGTCGTAACACGGAAACATTTACTCATAATCCTCCTCGACGTTGATGTTCGCCTGCTTGCTCAGGTAACTATTTAATTTGCCCCGATTCGAGGTGCATTATAAAAGACTTGTTCGTATTCTGTAAATGGCAATATCGACTCTTAGGTGAAAGTACTTAAATCGGCACCAGTTCGCAATTGCAGCTCTGCAGTTGTATCTTAAATTATGGATCTATTTTCCAAAATGTAATTAAATTGATAGACCACGGAAGCCCATAGGCTTCTCGATACCCGATGGAAAAAGAGAACTGATTTGGTGCCCCAGTCACTCATTAAAGATTAACTCTCGGGGCCAATTGTCAAAGCTCTTAAGATGTTGGGGGAAAAAAATAACTAGTTCTCACAGTTTGCCTTACAGGGAATTGATTAATTTTTCATAATTGTAACTTTATATATTTTTTTTACTTTAAACCTTCTTCCTTGATTGTACTGTATGCCCCGTAAAAAGTTACCAAATAAGTATCGGTGGATGCAATTAGTTCTTAATTGAAGTGACATTGGCATGATTTTAGGCAATGCTTTGGTCAAGCGTCCAAGTATGGCACATATGTATGTATGTACCTTGACCGTCGTATTGGAACAAGCAGTTGAGATTTGGTCTTAAAAAATTTTAGTTTATCTTGCACTGAAAAGAATACAGTCACGGTTGTACCGAGATACTGTGCAGTGGAACTCAATTTGTGGAACATAAAGATACTAAGAAGAAAACTTAGAAATAAAATGGTATTTGCTGACAATTGGGTAATTGCTAAGCCAATTATTCCTATTATTGATTTGAGTTCAAAAATAATGGACAGAATACGATTCTATTAAATGGAAGACAGTTTTGATTGTCAGTTTATTAAATTTAGATTCGTTTAATTGACTGCTTTACTTCATAAAAAGGTGCACGTAATTATAATGGTTTAGTTACACATGGCATAATTTGATTGCAGCCTTTGTTTGTAAATATATTTAATGCGTAGATTTGCATAATGATTATTAAAAATTGATATTCTGAAAGCTACATATGAATGTGATGGGACCAATTGTGGCATCCTCGCTTATTTGAGCTACTTCGACATACATACATACAGTTATGAACATAACAAAAGGACCAGTAGGAAAACTCCAAACAAGTATTCTTAAAAATAAATTAACTCTAAGACCTGTCTGGACATTTTCCATCGTTGGTAACGGTACTCTCTTTAAAGCATAGAAGACAATGAATAAACGTGATCATAAGAAAAAACGTTAGCAAAGGTGAAGAATCTACCAAAGAATAAGAATACGTTAGTTGTGTTAATTTTTTTGGTTGGATATCAAAAGCATTTTTTTTTTTTATTTTTATAATTCACCCGCGCTCAAGGGTTTAGTATTACCCTTTTAATGTTAAGACACAGCGCGGGCGTTAGGGAAATTAGGAGGAGAAGATTGGAGATACCGATGAACGTTTGTTTTAAATGGATTATAATGTGAGGTAAAAATAGAGCTTGAAAGAATCTCTATACTTGACGGTACGGCCGAAGATAGGCTTGAGGGTATACTGATGAGCATTCAAAGCGTGACGGGTATTGCGAGAAAATTGTTGAAGGGGCGGAATGCAACTGGCTATTTCACTGGAGCACTGTTTGTAGAAAAAGCGATAAAATAAGAAAAGGCAAGAGACATTTCTGCGATGTTGGAGCGAGTCAATAGACTCCGCTATGCTGTTGTTCCCTATTAGTTTCAACGCGCGATTTTGAATTCTATCCAGCGGGTGCAAAGAGGTCTTAGGAGCACCTGACCAGACATGAGCATTGTACTCGAGCTTGGGGCGGATGTATGCCTTATATATTGTAGCCAGATCAGAGGGGGTAAATAACTTCTAGCATCGTTTGAGGAATCCTAGACATTTCGCAGCATTTTTAATGCTTCATAACCACCAAAATTACACCAGCAAACAGTCAACCACGAAAGCCATCAATAAAAGATGAAACCCAATGCATGTCCAAGACAAGCCCGTTTAAGTCAGCTGCGTACATTAAATGTGAAGTTCACTTGCCAGTCAGAACAGCTCCAGAACAGTGCAGGGAAAGTACCAATTCTTACCAAAATCATATTCATTTCGCCATAGAACTCTGCAATGGATACGCAAAAAAAAAAAAACAAAAAAAAAGTGGTGAAATATTCTATGGTTCGAAGAAAGAAAATAAATTTGGTGGGATCGGATGGTAAGAAATAGGTCAGACGTTCGGAGAATGGAGCATTCCAGGTTCAGTACACCAGGAAAAGCATCAAGCATGGAGGCGGAAGTATCATGGTTTAGGGATGTTTTTCCTGGTAGGTCTAATATTTTGGAAAGAAACCGTGGACCCGCATTTGCGCACCAAATTATTGGAGGAGGTTATGCTCCCATATGGTAAGTGGGAAATGTCACTAAATTGGCAATTTATGCACGACAACCACCTGAAGCAAAATAAAAAGTTGCCTGGAAGAGCATGATATCAAATATAAAACTGAGTCATCCGATTGGGAGTCTTAACTGTCCGTTACTACTGATAGTTCATAGGTTCGCTGGTACAGACAGATTACTCTACGGGAATTCACTTCTCATGGGAGTTTACTACACTTCTAGTAGAGTAAACTCCCATGAAACTCCACTCCACTTTTCCAAGTGGAATAATTTTTTACTGAAAGTGGGAAATAATACCCATTTTCTCAACACACTCTGGACGAGGCACTAAGGGTGTGTCAAAAACATTCAGACTGGCGCAAATTAGCAGGTTTGGTGTATTTCAAGTTTGGGGACGGTGGCTCGCTTCGCTGCCTAACAGGATTTCACCCTTTTCTCCGCTGTGTTTAGCTGCTCACACAGTTTCATTGCTACGCTAAGGAACAACAACTGTCAGTCCCCAGAAACTCATAAAATGCTAAAGAAATTGAAAACAAAATTATCTAAAGTTAACTGGGAGATTACTCAATCGAAATTTTATGTTTAAACTTCTAAGGGAAATTACTCCACATTCGAAAAGTGGATTAATTGCTCACTGGAGGTGAAGTAAAATCCCATGTGGATGAAATTCCCGTAGAGTAATTTCCTTGCACCATTCTCGCTATCTTATACTTAAGAGATCTATCTGAGGTTAAAAATACCCAAAGTCGCATCTGTCCTTCTAATAAATGGCATTGTGCATAGCTTTTTCAATCAAAGCCAAATATATCGGCAGCCTTATTACAACCAGTTATTAATAGTGGAAAAAGGAATTTTTGAGTTATTTCGAAAATAATATCTAAAGTTAAATGGATCGAATTAAAGAACATCTAGATTTCACTCTCGATGCTGAACAAGAAGGGTTGCGCTCGGAAATCCTTTTGCATTTACCATGTGCCGATCTTTATCCATTTTTTATTGACTTCGAGATAGACTTCGACAGTATAACTGAAAGGTTGACCTGGCGTACACTATACATAAGAAGTGTTTTTGGTAAATTGATATATAGCTATTATTAAGACATCCTTTGAGTGTAAGGTGGATAAAAAAAAAGAAAAAAAAAATAAAAAAAAAAAAAAAAAAAACCTTCAGCACCTAGTCTTAAGTTAGTTTTTAAGTGCCTTTTGCACATAGTCTTTATAGTTAAGTTAAGAATAGCTTGTATTAAACTTAAATAAATAAATAAATAAATAAATAAAAAGTGACTTTGTAGTCCAAAGCGAGCGGGAAGCGGCAACGATGCGTATTTAGAAAATATTGTTCCGACTAAACTTGACACCGAACTTAATGCAGACAACAGAATCAGAAAAACCAGAGCTGCGTTCGTAATGCCATCAAAAATCCAAAATTAAGATGCCACTCTTCTGTGAATAAACATCTACTCATCATCGTTAGGATCATCTTACCAAACCACAACTCAAACTAACAGCTTCATATTGTCGACTTGTGCATAAACGTAGTTTTGAAAGAATTAATTGCTAATGTTTAAACGCTTAATATAAATCGACTAAGAATTTTTTGTAAGTTTAATTGTTTATGTTTGTACAAGTTTAAAAAAAAAGTTGACTATTAGGTTGTTTTCTTTTTTGAAAATGAGCACTATTTGAAAAGTGCACATTCGTGATTTTGGCATACGACCGACGATATGTGAATGGGCCAGGAAATTGGAGAAAAAAAATCTTGAAACCAAAATATCGAATAGTACAAAATCGAGAATTAATATCAATTTTCAAGAGAATGGTGACAATTCGCGTATAAGGACATATGTAAGTCCCAGTTCTGGCAGTCAGAACTGCCAACCCATATGTAACTAGCACCTGGATCACCAATGGATCCATTGTGAACCCCTGTCGTGGAGTAACCTAAAAGAAGACAAAAAGTTCGGTTATGGTTTTGGTATAGCTAAGCGGCCTCCTTGAACTAACCTCCTTGAACTAACCTGTTTTCGAATTAATATATATATAAATAGTTCTGCACAGGCTTGGGCATTCGCATAGAAAGTGAGATGTGCTCTTCTTTGCGTCTGTATCGCCATAACCTCTGCAGAGGTCGTCTGCATTAAGACGCATACTTTTTCGGTGGGCCGCCCATGAAAATCAATGGTACTGTTAGTCTAATACTCCTTTGAGGGAAAGATTCTTTTTGCCAATATTTGCTGAGTGTATTTAACTACATAGACGTAGACATGAATATTATCGTTCGATAGATACATATATGTATGTATATGTACCTACATAAAGAGTCATCCAACAAGAAAAGTCATTTAAAATTCACGGCTTTGTTGAATTGTCAACGTTCAACTATCATTGGGATGAATTTTGATAAGTAAAAACAAGGATGTTTTAAATATGAATCGATACATACTCGCAAAAGGTGTTAAAGTAGTAAAAATTCACTACAAAAACTATGAAAATATCGTGGAAACGTTTCGTAAAGTTCATACTGCTCTTGGTCATTATCAATCGCATTCTCGCATAGCTATAGTGAATTTAATCGATCAATTTGAACGCCTTGGAGAGGTTAGTGTTCTGAAGACTCCAACTCGCGTTCGTCCGGCAAAGTCAATTGAAAATATCGCCACCGATTCTGAGAGTATGCCTGAAAACCCAGATGTGTCCATTTCGAGACTGTTCACAGGAATTGGGACTATTCGCAACCACGCTGAATCGCATAAAGATCGTTTCAGTGAATGGATTGCATTGCCGAACGATGTTGACTGACTTTTTATGACGTTTATTTTCAGCAAGACGGCGCCACATGCCACACAGCTGGTGAAACAATGTCTCTATTGTGTGAGAAATTTCCTGGACGTGTGATTTTTCGAAATGGAGACTTCAATTGGCCGCCAAGATCGTGCGATTTAACACCATTGGAATTTGGGGCTATGTCAAAGATAAAGTCTACTCCAATGCTCCACCAACGATTTATGTACTAGATTTACGTTATTCGCGTAATATAGCCATAATTATATGAAAACGTTATTTAATTAAAATAAATAAAATAAATTAAAGTAAGATAAATTAAAAGACACTTTTCATAAAAGTGTTGTGTTTTTCTATTGATTTAAAATGACACCTCTTGTTGGATAACCCTATATTACCTGACCATACCAAATAATAACCCACATAGTACGTACATATGAATGATATCTACTATATGTAAGCCGAAAACACTAAAGCAATTAAATGAACCAATTAGTTAGCTAATGTTGTAAGTAAAGAATAACAAATAAAGCTTTAATGCAAATTTTTTACTGGAGGTGCTAAATGGTCAGTTTCGGACAATACTAATACCCTGTAGCCGTTTTCGACCGCTTAAGTCTCATTAAAATCGTCAATATGCAAATTTGTACTATTGCGGGCAAATTATTTATTCAAAATTTATCAGTTTAGCTACTAAACGTCAAGTTGATCTGTGCAAAGACCATGCAAATTATACACTGAACCTCTTGCTGAGGTGAAAATTACACGGCAATTACACGTTTCTTATCAATAGACTGTTTGCATTCAAGAACGTACCATAATTACACTTTTTATCTATAATTGCACTTTTTTCATCGGTGCCGCATTTTGTTATTAAAAGCAAACATATGATTGACATTGACTCACTTCTGCTTAGCAAATGTCTCCATTCTCCATTCGCAAATTGCACGCAAGTCATACAAGACGGACGCACAGTCAATTAAAAACAGCCGTTCGAATATAATTTATGATAATAATTTCATATTTCTCCCACGGTTCTTGCAGAACTAACCTAGACCATTTTAGTGGAAAAAAGCGATATAATACCAACCACTAGGCCGTATGGATCACCGATGCATGGCTTAGACGACAAATCTGGTCTATAGCAACACTTTTGGGTTGGGTTTAGGCGACGAACATTTACGCCACTTACAATAGTGACCGTCCCGCTTAAATGCCACGAGCTTAGTTTATATACGTAGTAAATGATATTGCATTATGATGTGGGAATCAAATTTGCACAACGTGGTGATTCACTTTTGTTAGTACCAGCAGATCCGGTTGAGCTTTTATTGGCTGAAACGAAACGATATTTTGAATTTTATTATAATAAAAACCAGCCGTATAGAGTACGATGAACGCGCGTAACAAATTGGTTTGCCTAGTACTAATAAATATTGCTAATTGCAGTTAGTTTTGAAAATACGTGTTAGATGCGTTGGCACTTTGCATATTTTTGTCGACACCGTGTCTGAAAAATTTGCAAAGACCTTAACGAATCGGTATATGTACGTACATACATATTTAATTAATTTAAATTGCAGATGGTATAGAATTGATTTGTATTATGGCCAAGTACCTACCTACGTAGGTGAATATTACTCACTGCGCAATAATGACCATCGGAACAGGCTTCCTGACTGTTACCGTTTCTATGCATGTAATAAGTCTTTCTGATTTATATCTGCAAAATTAATGAAGGCAGTAAGAAAACTTACATACGTATGTATGTATGTGAGCTGGTAATCTGGTAAAATCTGTAATATTTGTAAAAATGTGACCATGTGAGGAGACACCATGCACTTGAAATATTTCTTTCAGAGTGAACGGTGAGATGAACGGCTTTTGCACCATTTTGTTAAAACCACCCTTTTCCTACTAATATGCTCATGAAAAGGATTAACCAATTCAGGCCGCAGAATGTTGCATAGCAGTCCTCTCCCGACCAATCCATGGTGTGAACTGAAAAGGAATTCTTGAATTTCTTAGTTTAAAACCATACTGATAGGGACCATTCAGGTTGTTGACGAAGAGTTTCCGACTTTCACCCAGTATGGCAGATAGAATCTTGTACGCGATGTTGAGGAGACTGAGGTCATCTTTCTTGTGGATCGGGAAAACGGTGCTGAGATTCCATTCAACAGGCATACACTCATCCAGATCATGTCCAGCTGTTTTGAACAATCAGGGCCAATAGACTTTTTGGACTTTAGTTTGTATTGCTATCCTCACTTCGGTTTGGTCAGAAGAACGGAAGTTTTGGCTATCATCGCATGACCGGATACGGTGGGATCATTCTTATCCGAGGCTCGTTGTTGCTTCGTAACTATTGTTTTGGTTGAAAAAGGAAATAATTTGGCGCAAAACAGCGGGTCATAAAGTTACATCTGTCATATTAACGCGAGACTCGTTTGTTCGTTGGTTCTGTTCGTCAGGAACGTCGACTAAACCACCAATTACATTTTGGTGACTGCTAATTATTCGACATCGACAATCTACTATTATTATCCAAATGCAACCAAGTCAGAGATACTAAACAAAGATTTGAAAATATGCTTACGGTCCTAAACGACTGGTCCATTCCATCCAGCACTGTTATATCCTCAAACAATAGCAAACATTTGCACATATGTATGTATGCAAAAAAACAATTTGCAATAGTTTTGATATAAATTTTTATGGCTTCCTAATAACATTAATTAGTAATTCAAGTATCTTTTCCCCTTCGGGTAGGGGCTAGAATATACCCGAGGTAGGCATGCCTGTCGTAAGAGGCGACTAAAATCCAATCTCCGTATACCGAGTGTATAGAGTATACAAAACATGCAATGGAAAAAACAAACAGATTAACTACCCCAGGTGGCAGCCCAGCTATGCTGGAAAATCCACCATCTTCGGAGGTAGGCTCTATGGATTCTGGGGAGAGCCTATTATTGCACAAAAATCCCTTTGAAAAAAGGACAAAGATATGTCGATCTCCACCACCTAGATCGAATGTCTCCGGGAAAAGAAGTCCGCCGGTTAATCAGGACTCAGCGATAACGAAATGCTGCGTTAAAGAGAACAACGAGCTACGTGCTAAAATCGATGAAATGGAGAGACTCTTCCAAGAGCTGAAAAAGGAAGTTGTTTCTCTGCGAAAAGAAAACGAGAAACTCAAGAACTCTCGTGTACCGAAAGATTCCGAGACAACGCCAAACCGTCCAGCAATTCAATATTTTACGGACGAGGAAGAACTTGCCCGCGAAACCAATCCGGGCTCAAAAAAAAGGCCTAGCAAAAAGCGTAAGGCCGTTACTTCACCCGAAGTCTCACAAAAGAATGATAACCCCGCTATATCAAAGCAGGCAAAAAACCAAGCAAAACCTCGCCCACCACCCGCAATAAATGTCGTCGGGATAGCGGACTACGGAAAACTTCGTAATCTTCTTGTAAATACGCTGAGGACAAAGCATAATATAACCTCACGCCGAAACAACGAGTGGAAAATCAATGTAGATGACGCCGATTCCTACCGAGCACTGTCTCAAAAATTAAACACGGAGAATATCCAATGGTACACATATG
The DNA here is from genome assembly GCA_905220385.1 of Xylota sylvarum. Classification (NCBI taxonomy): domain Eukaryota; kingdom Metazoa; phylum Arthropoda; class Insecta; order Diptera; family Syrphidae; genus Xylota; species Xylota sylvarum. The sequence continues at coordinate 44,209,878 of LR999959.1, forward strand.
AAAACAAGTATGAAAAACCGCTGAGAGTTTTTGTTAGGGGACTCCACCCGACATGCTCAAAAGAATACATTATCGAAGACGTGCAAACCCAAGGGCTCAAAATTCTTGACGCCGTGAATATTCTTAAGAAGGAAAAACAACTTACAGAAGGAGACAAAGATACCGTAATCAAACGCGGTCTCCCACTCTTTATGCTTACCTTTGATAAAACCGAGAATGTGAACGACATTTTCAAAATCATAGCGATCTTAAATATAAGGGTTAAAATCGAGCCCATGCGTAAGGGCAAGAGAACGATACCTCAGTGCAAACGATGCCAAGGTTTTAACCACACGCAGGCATACTACCAGAAAGAACCACGGTGCGTAAAATGTGCTGGTACACATATCTCGGGAGAGTGCAAAGAAAATAAACAGGTCCCAGCGGTTTGCGCCAATTGCAAGAGAAACCACCCAGCGAATTATCGAGGTTGTGAAGTCGCCAAAGAACTTCAAAAAAGACGCGATACTCTCAGGAAACCGGTACACCCGAATACTAGCCTAAAATATCCCAAAACCGATAAGCCTAAGATTGTTAAGCCAGTCAAAAAGACGAGACCGATAAAGGACAATATAAAAATTGCCAAAGAAAGTGGTACTGGTCAAAGTACAATGGAAAAACCGCCACTGGTTGGCGTGAGATCGTACGCGCAAGTCGCGTCACACGAACCCAATTCAAGATCAGTCACAATAGATCCGGTATGTCAACTATTATCCGTGATATTGGAAAAACTTGAGGAGCAAACCAAGATTAATCAAGTCGTGTTTGACAAATTGAGCAAGCTCGAGACCAAACCTCGCAAGACAAACGACAAAACATGAATATGAAACAGTTGCTCAAGATACTAACATGGAACGCAAACAGCCTTCTGAAAAAAATCGACGAACTAGAAGTATTTCTACGGAAAAACAGTATTGATATATGCCTGATATCAGAAACCCACCTAAAAAAGGGACCTGGACCCAAAATAAAAGGATACAGTGATTATCACGCACATCATCCTTCGGAAAATGCGAGAGGCGGATCTTCTCTTTACATCAAAGACTGCATCAAGCACTCCGAAGACATGAAAATAGAACTCGACTCTATGCAAATAAGTTCAGTCTCCGTAAAAATAAACCACTTAGACTACCATATTGGATCTAGTTACTTTCCTCCGGGATATAGGCTAGTAGACGACGACCTCGTTCGCCTCTTTGAATCACTCGGGCCCAATTTTATCATCGGTGGTGACTTTAACGCGAAACACACCTTCTGGGGTTCAAGATGTAATTCAACGAAAGGCAGCCTATTGTACAAAGTCAGCATGAAGTGTGGTGTGAAATTTTTTTCGACGGGAAAGCCAACGTATTGCCCAACTGACAAAAATAAAATCCCTGACCTCGTCGACTTCTTTATCGCAAAAGGGCTAGCTAAAGATCTGACGGAAGTCGAAGAATGCTATGATCTATGCTCAGATCACTCAGGAGTCACTTTAACAATAGGTGGAAATCTAGATACGAAAGAAGGACCGCCCAGGTTAACTAGTAACAAAACTAACTGGGACGCCTTTAGAAAAGACTGCACGGAAAATGTTGCTTTAAATGTGCCGCTAAAGACACCGATCGAAATAGAAGACGAAATTGACAAACTTGTGGAAGCCATTCAGAGTGCAGCGTGGAAAAACACTCCTTTCCGGAAGACAGTAACACGGAACAATAAAGTTAAATTCCAACCCGAAATTGAAGACCTCATACGAGAAAAGAGGAGAGCGCGCAAGAGATGGCAACAATCCCGCGCGCCCCCAGATAAAACTTATCTGAACTATCTTTGCAACAAATTGAAAAATGTGCTGCATGATTTAAGAAATCGCGAGACTTCTACTTACCTCGAGGGCTTGACTGCTGAAAAGAGCTCAAACTATTCACTATGGAAAACTTTGAAGTCCGTAAGGAAACCCGTAATGCACTCGCCACCAATAAGGAAAGTTAACGGCGAATGGGCAAAAGAAGACAAGGAGAAAGCGGAATTATTTGCCGAGCATTTAGAAGAAACGTTCAAGCCGTTCGATGGACAACCATTGATCGAAGACCCGAATGTTAACACGGCACCCGACAACTTTAAAGTAAAAACCGTATCCTTGTCCGAACTTCGAATGACAATAGGAAGGTTGAAAAATAACAAGGCTCCAGGATATGATTTAATCACTGGCGAAATTTTGAAGGAGCTACCAACAAAGGCGTTAGTTAAGCTGCTCTACATTATAAACGCTTCTTTGAGACTTTTATATGTTCCAAGGCAATGGAAAGTCGCCGAAGTCATTATGGTTCAGAAACCGGGGAAATGTGCAAACGATAAAAAATCGTATAGACCCATTTCGCTTCTGTCGATAACATCTAAGGTCTTCGAGAAACTTTTGATTAAACGATTACAACCAGTAATTGAAGAAAGACACTTGATCCCGGATCATCAGTTCGGCTTTCGGGTCAAACATTCCACAATCGATCAGGTGTATCGTATAACGAATGAAATTGAAGAAGCTCTAGAAGCGAAAAAAAGCGCTTTCCTCGACGTATCGCAAGCCTTCGATAAGGTATGGCACGAAGGTCTAAGGTATAAGCTAAGGCTAATTCTACCGAAAAAATTGTGTAGAATACTGGGATCTTACCTTGAAAACAAGCGCTTTCGTGTTAGACACGGGACCGAATACTCACAATTCAAGGAAATCCATGCCGGCGTTCCGCAAGGAAGCGTACTCGGTCCAATGCTGTTCCTGCTCTACACAAGAGATATGCCAAAAGATGAAGGGACCGTCGTAGCAACGTTCGCAGATAATACGGCTATCCTCGCAACGGACGAGTCAGTCGAAGCATCAACGGGTAAACTACAACGGGCTCTAAACAAAGTATGCGAATGGACAAAGACCTGGCGAATCGTCCTTAACGAGACCAAGTCAACGCATGTCAATTTTACGTACAAAAAGGTAAACCACTTACCTATTTCCATTAACTCGGTACAAATACCATACGCAAATGAGGCAAAATATCTAGGAATGACCCTAGACGCAAAACTTAAGTGGAAGTCACGCGTTAAAAAAAAGCGCGACGAGCTAGAAATCAGACTAAGAGAAATGCATTGGCTACTCGGAAGATACTCGAAGCTAAGCGTATATAACAAACTGCTTCTGTATAGGCAAGTGCTAAAACCGTCTTGGACATATGGAATACAACTTTGGGGTTGTACGAAACCAAGCAATATGGCTATATTGCAAACATTCCAAAACAAAGCCCTACGAGCAATCGTGAATGCTCCATGGTATATAAGGAATAGTGATATTCACAGAGATCTAGGAATTGCTACTGTGAATGACGAAGTAATGAACTTTGCTCGCAAACTTCGTACTCGTCTTTATGCTCATTGCAATAATGAAATAATCCGTACTATGGACGTGACAAACATCGAGCGCCGACTACAAAGAACAAGACCATTCGATCTAGCGCCGTAAGGAAAAACCGCATTTAATGACGGTATTAGTAGGTGCCTTCGCTGGAAGGCTACCTACCTAACGAGATTAACACTACAGAAGCGTAAACTTAGTCGTAGTCATCAAACAATGAAGAAATGAGAGGATTGAAGCTGTACTACTATGAGCACGCGCGGCTCATAGTGCCTCTCTGAGGGGTGAGGTTTAGCCCGTAGGCATATACTGACTGACACTAATGACAGGTCAGCTATATGAATCGGGCATCACCAATGGTACGGACCATAGGTATCTTTTGAAGATTCCTCACCTCCAGGCGCAACAAAAAAAAAAAAAAACAAATCTATAACACGCAGCTATCTGATTTTCCTTAAAGGCTTTTAGAATAAAGCCGATAAAAAATATGTTAACTGAAGCCGGACTTCCATCCATTGAAAATCGTAAAGGCGTCCAGTTAGCCTTGCTCTCAAAATCCAGCCATTAAAGTTCTAAGACGAAAAAAGGTCCCCAAAACCACCTCAAGAATTTTCATTGCACTTGCAACTTTTTAAAGAAATCATGAGCAAATACTGCACAAATTTGTGGGATATACAGTATATACAGATGGTTCAATAGGTGAAAATGGCATTGGCTTTGCGATAGTATCAGCAAATGGCGAGATGCTATGCAGTGAGAGAATACCAAACTATTTCTGTACACAAAAGTTATCTGCTATCTTTAATGGGGCGGTCTGGAGATAACGCCCACGACTCCGAAAAGCATACGTGTAGATTTTCTTAAGTATCTTTCCAATCTACAAATAATAAAATTGCCAAAAGCCCTGGTAGCTAGTGCTGCACATTTTAATTAAATTGTAAATTGAATTTACCTTTTAATAAAGTAATAATAATAATATTTCCGATTCGGATATTAATTGAATCTGAAAACTAACTCAACAAATACAAATTGTTCAAAAGTAGCGGGAATAATTTTTAAGTATCGGAACAAACATCTATACTTATCTAAAGATCAATTCATCATTGAAAATTATGTAACAACCTTTTTCATAGTCCATACACATATATTAGCATCATTCGATCCGTCGCAGACGGATTATATGTATGTTTACATTCTAATTGATCTTGATTACATATGTACATACATATGTATATTCATTTTCCATAGATGCAAACGTACAGAATGTGTGGATGAACCTTCCAACTTGTGTTCGATTACTTTTATGCTATTAATGCTATGCAATTAATCATGATCCTATGGATATTAATTAGGTGCAAGGTGGTTTACGCTATTTATCATGCTAAGCAACACCTCATGTCTAATATCAAAGTAACACTATAGAATTTATAAATGTAAGAGTTTTCCGCTTGAATGAATTTTCTCACCGGCTTCGCAGATACAGACATTAAATTGTTCATGCCCAATTCAATCTGATGAAATGGGCGTTGTGGGCAGTCGAACTACAACTCACCGGCGATCAAGGCCCGGGGCCATACATAGAACTGATATTTCAGTCCTGTTTATTTGTATGCACTTTATATGTCGATAAATTACCCGCGGTAATGGTCAACTCATTGTGCTGTGATTGAGTATTTCATCAAAAAGCATTTAGCCAAAGAGATAGCCAGTATAATAAGCTTGCTGACAAGTTCAATCATTCGTCGTTAGATAGATATAAATAGGCCGGCAATTTTATTTCTTTTTGTTGTTTATACATACTCACATAAATTTGCAGAGTTTTTTAAGGTTACCCTGACCTGCTGCGTAAACATATGACTTAGACGAACGCTTGATGGAGTGTCTGAATGCGAATGTACATACATATGTTCACATGTATGCACATGTGTAATCTAGGTTCATTCAATTCTATTTTTTATTACCTAGAACATAACTAGACTTTTGGAACACTGCCACTTAATAAATTAATAATTCAATCAAATTCGAAAATTGCAAAACAGATACAAATTCAAATAAACTTCTGGATGTATTTAGTGACTTTGGAGGGGTAATATGGTAATATTAAAAGGTAGAACAAATTAGGATACTGAGGGCACGCTCACGTTTGCTGGTTCTAATGGTACATCGGTCACCGACTTTGAAGTAGTATATAATATGGGTTTAATAGGTTTGGTTCACTCCTTTTCTGTTGGAGAGGAGATATATTCGGACCACATGTCCATTATTTTAAGTTTGAAGAATTATTCCTTAAAAATAGAGAAATCAGTCTCACTGTTTCCAATACTCTTATGGACTCATGGCAGAACCGAAATAAGTAAGAAATCTAGGCGCGCCTTTGTCTAAGTTCCGTAATACTAACTACCCTTTAAAATGTTTCAGTTATTGATCACCAAGTTAGTTCGATAAAAAATGCTGTTAATGATTCAAGTTACTGTTTCTATTTTATCTTTGAGGACTAACTTACTTACTTACTTACTTAACGGGCTCTCGAACCGTGAAGAGTATCTGCATGAGACACAGCAGCCCTCCACTCTCTTCTATCCCGGCGCTGCTTTCAGTTGTGTAGACCAAGAACTCTGGCATAGCTTAATCTTTAAAACAGAGGTCTTTCTTGTCGTTTCGAACCTGGTGGCTGTGATTCGGAGATCCTCTTTGCGTGGTCTTTTCCAGGATCTGGCTTCGTGTGAAAATTTGGTCGATCATCGATCTATCAGGTCGGAAGCCACACTGGAACGTGCCGATTAGTGTGCACACAGTACGTTGGATAGGATCTTATATGCGACATTAAGCAGAGATATGCCTCGATGCCTTCTCACTCAGGTATGATGGCTGATTGGTTTTGTAGTGATGTTTAGGCATTGATTCTTCAGCTACGACGCTCATGGCCTTCCAATCGAAGCCACACTGGAACAGGATCTTATATGCGACATTAAGCAGAGATATGCCTCGATAGTTCTTACAAGACATATAGTATGATAGCATTTCTTGAAGATGGGGCATATAAAGCTGATAGTCCAGTCATCGGGCATGGCTTCATCCACCTATACTTGGCTGATGATTTGGTGCACGCACCCTACCAAAGCATCACCAGCATGTTTGCAAAGCTCTGCTGCTATCAGAGCCGGCGGCCTTATTGTTTTTCAGCTTTTTATTAGTTGAGCCGACCTTTTCAAAACTGGGAGAGGTGATGGATTCTTCATTGACTGGATGCGGGTTCGCTTCTTGCCCTATCACCTACTACACATCTACTATTACACATCTACTTCGATGACTAGGTTTCCTTTAATGTTTCGAACGGCCTGCGTTTCGCACTTTAAGCCAGCTGTCAATTGCTTGTTTTCCTGAAAAAACATCCGGACTCTTCCTATCGCGGGACTCTTCGATATCCTTGAACTGGGAGACTTCGTGGACTATTTTTTTCTTACGCAGGATCTTCTTGTCCTCCCTTCTTCAGGCTCGATACTATTCTATCGCTGCCCTTGTTTTGCGCTGCAGCGATTTCGATGATCCTATCCATCGTACCTCCTCGATCGCGGTAATATCTACATTGTACCTTGTACCGCGAGGACAGATTCAAGTTTTTGAATAGCACCAGGAGTGTACAGTGTACGTACGTTGCAGGTGCATACTCTTAGGTCGTAGTTCGTGGACATTCCGGGTCGTAATATTAAATTATCCGAGGCTGTTGTCTCTCTTTTTGTTTTTTTTTGGTAAGGAAGTTACCTCGACGGAACAACCCCAAACCTGGAGGGCCTGGAGTTCCATTTTTTTGAAACCCCTAGGATGAGGGGCCGGTTTTAAACACAATTGATGCGCAGTAACAGTTACAACACTGGACGTCGCCAGGTTGACGCCAGTCAGTGCCTACAATATTCCTACAGCATCCAGCCATCAATAGATTGGAAGATAATACTACTTGCTAAATGGAGTAGTAAGTAAAGAGCCTTAATCTCACCTTTTCGAACCAGCCAACCAAATGTTTTTGTAGATTGTAGTTGTAGGTTGTATATAAAAAAAAAGTTTCGCTGTTTTAGCACTATCAGATCTGTGTCGTGGAGCGCTTAATACAAGCAGCTACCACGGAGAGGGATTTGCCCAAGCATATGTTACGCGTATATGAGAGCAGCACTTAAAATATTAGGTTAGGAATATTTAGGCTGTGGTATCCTGAAATGAAATAGTGCTTAGAATGCCAAAACTTGTTGCTTAATGGATAGTGCTTCGGACTACTGAGCGGCAGTTTTAACGTTCGATTCTTAGACAGCATAAATTTTTTTTTGTTATGATCCCACCTTTCGCAAGCTTCTGACAAACATCCGAGAGTATTTTCTAATTTCTTACGAGCTCGTAAAACAGTTCTTATTTCTTATAATTTGTATTAAATCTGATTTTGTTCAATTTGATGACTTCATCTATTTTATTTCGCATTTCATTCGCCAGTCATAAAACAATTTAATTTACATAATTAAAATTTTAATAAATAAAAACTACCTTAACATAATCCATAATTTAAACAACAAAAAGCTGACATGTATTTCATTGACAAATACAACACCATGACTACAACGTAATTCATCAATTGAACCCAACCAATCCTTCTTCAGAAAAGTATGTAGTTCCTTGTTTAGATTAAGTTCGATTAAGTGACTTTAAATAAATAACCCCAAATCCATAACTTTTTACTACATACATACATACATATATGATATGCACATTGCTTGTCTTATCCTAATAATATGTTTGGGGATTTTCTTAGCTTTGTTGCTGATCAGCAAAATCCTTTATTACATCGTTGCACTCAAGGTATTCTACTTGATTATGTTTCTAGAGAAGCACAAAATTGAGAAATAAATAGGAAGAGATGAAATCCTTCAACAGAGAATGAAGGAATAATAACAATAAAAAAGTTGAATCATAAATCAGTGTCTTCGTTTGAGTCCATCGGCGTTATACCTTGCATACATAGGGGCCATATGTTTCTTATTATCGTTCTTGATCATCGATTGTACAATCCGAGCAGAGGCGGCGTTCTGTTCATCATCGCTATTCGGAAAGATGACAGGACCTTCTGATGCTGGTGTTCTGTATGATTTTGGCTTTCGTTGGAAATAATTGGCGTAGTCATTATGTGGCCGATATCCTTTATTGCTATGTTGCTTAGGAAATGTTGAATAATGCTTCAATCCTGGGGTTGTATAAACTCCCTTTTTGTTTCCATAGTGTACATTTTTAACACCTTCTCCGTAATGATTTCGGGTGGATGATATGAAATCTGTATGCAAGCCGACAGCCTGTGGCATCATCACATGTGTTTCAGGATATTTCTTTGAACTCTGCGGTAAGTGCTCCTCAAATTGAAGGTTCTCACTCAGGTATGATGGCTGATTGGTTTTGTAGTGATGTTTAGGCATTGATTCTTCAGCTACGACGCTCATGGCCTTCCAATCGCTCTCATCTGTGTCATATGGTACTGGTTTGGGTTGAAAGCCGTAGTTACTTTCCATCTTTGGGAGGTATTCTTCTCTGGCTGACTTTAATTTTTCGCTCATACCAGGTACGACCATTTCCATAGAGATTTGCTTTATCCTTGCATGAGGCCGAAGTTCAATGAGGCTTGGAATTTTTGGGTGCGAGTGCGTTAGATCTTCAAAAGGCTTCTTAATTGGTTTTAATTCTGAACTGAGGACTATATGCTCTTGATCCTTGCTATAGTGATTGATTTTGGATTGTGATGTGTCATCATTTTCTCCTAGTTCAGAGTGGGGTGAATCAGTTACGGGATGGGAGTTGGCTCCGACTGTCTTCACTATTGCATTGAATCCATTTTTGGCATCGGCAGTATAGTGTACTGTTCGTATTGATCCGTCTGGTTCCAGTACGCTATACTGGCCTTTGATTGTATCACCCTCTCGAGACTCCCACTGAGACTTTACATCTCCCGTATGTAGGTCCTTCACACCATAGCTGAATGCATAACCTGGATGATCCTGAAAGGAAAAAAAAAACATTTTAGTAGACTTTGAAAATGAAATATATGAATTTAGATAGTATGTATGACGAAAAATAATTTTTTTGACAAATTTCCATTTTAAACTTTCTTTTACAGCCTTAATGCCTAGACGGCCGTCTTATTTGAACTTACTATTTCCTGTTAATTAGGAAGTAAGTTTTCCAAATAAGTATATTAACATCAGCTTTTACTTGTTAAAGGAACATTGCTCTGACACCCGGTCAAACGAAAATATTGTTATCGTTTGTATAAGCATGGAGAGTCGGTCTATTCGCACATGGTCATTAGGATGGCAAGTTGAATAACTTTTATCTCATCGCCAACCCAGTACATATGTATGTATGTATATATGTATATCCTCATACTGAATTATTGCAATAAATAAAAAACAAGATCTAGGTAATCAGTACGTACTTTATTAATTGGAACAATGGATAACTCTAATTATTATTACTCTTCTAATTACTCTACTAATGGAGTAATTAATTACTTTTAATTGGATGACTGATCGTTCTAAATAATCGTCTTGTTATTAACTGCAAGCACCAAGCTTATAGTTGGCTTAAGGCGAACCGTTTGTGTCATACTTAACTCAAAGAACTGTTATCTAGCTATTTTTTGTTTTTCGATTACATGTCTAGGTCTTGTTTCCCCTGTGGAATGAAGTTTTAGGAGGTGCCGCAATGAAACAAAAATACCAAAACCAAAAGCAGCAAACCATCTGATACGGACCATTTAATAACACCATTGGTCTTTAATTTACCTTGTATTGTACATGTGCCATGACATTGTGCTAAACGACTTTGTGCCAAATTTCTTTTTTATTTCAATTATTTCTCTATGTTACAAACTATGTATCAAACTTAATAAACAGATGTCCCATTCTATAGAAGCTTGTCGCAACAAATCTTTTAATCCAAAAACTTGGATTCATGGATGGCTTGATAATAACTGAAGATGTTGAGTCTGTAACGTTTCAACTGATCTGGACATTTATATTTCTATCTTTTCGTGGGCCATTTGAATAGACCCTTCCATTCGTGAAAAATATAATACGTACAACACGAATGGTTGTTAAAAGCTAATATCAGTGTATAGCAGAAGAAGAGCATGATAAATGCGGGCCACAATTCACACGATTAGCAGGGTTCATATTTTCCGACATGTCGGACAGATTTGGTACTACGAATGGCTGTCCGCCCGAAGTCATTTGCGTATACATGGTCAGACATGTTGACATACCTCGTTGTTAGGTTAAGTTCAACTTGTGTGGACTTCTTTAAAAGAAAATGAAAATAAAGAAAGAAAACAAAGTAAAAAGATATCTATCAAAGATGATAGGCCACTGTACACACTAATAGACTCAAATACGAACACATGTCTGTCAGATCCCCGCAATTAAAAAAAAAATTGAAAACCATCAGACATGTCGGAAAGACCTTTCGGTCGTATATTGCATTTATGTTAGACATGACTCTGTACAAACTATGTCGAATAATGTGAATCCAGCTATTATTTTGTTAAGAGGGTCATATTAACTCGATCACAGCAATATAGACGAATAATAAGGACACGGACAGAAAAAGATGGATATAATTAAATGAACAGTTCTAGTTTCGTCATTAAACAAATAAATGAAATGAAAATGACTGCGGAACAGAATAGTAATATATTATAAATATATAAATACATACATACATTGCATTTACAGTGCAAACATACAAATGTGGGTAAAGATTTTAAACTGCAAATCAAAAGACATGGGACTCGAAGTTATGAATAACCAAACGCATACAAGGTACATATCTTTGCTTCGCATGTTATTTATGCCATTACATTCATGGGAAGGACATGGTGCATAGCCACATACATACATATAATATACATATGTATCCCCCACTCATAATCTCGATCGAATGAAATAAGGCGTTATCGCCACTGAGTGAAAGGAACTTCTCTATGCGTACACGCAACGGCACCGTACTGTAAATTAATACAACCAACCCCAAATGCTAGGTTATTGTACGACAACCTGACTGCGGTAACGACAACGACGACGGTAACAGTGAATGCGACGACCCATTAGCTATCATTGAGCGAATTTGGAACGAGTTTCATGGAAAATCAAATTTTCCGTCACCTTGCGTTAATAACATGCGCTGCACGCGGCCCCTATGACCGCACCGCGCCGCAATGCATGTAGGTGTGGGCTTAGTGCGGGGCTTGCCAAAACTTTAACTGTACTACAATCTACCTCAGAATACTATCAGATTTATTGACATGGTGTTTCGACAGACAAAGCAAAAAAGCGTTCCCATTAAAATACAACTTAAGTTTGCAACTACGATTTGCTTATTTCGGTCACCTTAGCATGCGTTTTATTATGGAAACTCCCGGCTTTATTTATTGTCGATAGACATTCGATAGTCGGCTTATCTTTTTTTTGCTTATCCCGGGGTAGGATCTGTATATCAAAATTCCCGCTGCGAATCGATCTGAACGATATTGATTCGCTAACTCTTGCGCCAATAATGTACGGCAGGAGTGCTCTGCGTGATGTTGCATACAAGGCGCAATGCGTCGTTGAGCTTATGGACATTTTTTTTCGACACATACATATGTACATACTTATAAATCAGTGACTGCGAATGGATATGTATGTTTACTGTTAGTGGTATGTACATACATATAATTTGCTTCTCAATATCACATGTCTGGAAGCTTATCAGCGCCACTCTGCGGCCTCTCGGTACCGCTCAGTATGATATATGAAAAGGGGCAAACCTTTTACCCAATTATGCAACTGCATGTTGTAAAGACAGGTTTAGTATGCATACAAACACACTCAAATTTCGAGATAATATGTAAATAACGGACGTAATTGACTATTAAATCCATTTACATGTATAACAATAGTAAAGAGTACAAAATCAAACATCAGGATTGGCGAAAAAGTCACCAAATAAACGTCGTGATTCTGATTAGGCACAAGCTTAGCAGTAGCAGGGCTCATGGTCTTACAGGGTGAAAATGACTGCTATTTGACCGCTTACGAATGCAATGCACCATCTAAGAATGTGATCTGCTTTTTGTAAATTTGTATAAATAAAGCTGGAAGGCTTTGAAGTCGAATTGTTAAAGATATCCTCAAAGCACAGCTGCCTACAATGACACCTTTCAGATTGGCAACGAAGCCATGAAAGAAGTCGACTCAATTACGTACATGTCTGGGCAGCGCAGTCTACAACTTCAAAAGGTGTTCTGTGCAGAATTTTAAAATACCAAAGAAACTTACGATGAACTGCTTACGGGAGCATATGAAGATAATTTCATCCCTGCCTTATTATTAATAAATGGTCACAATTGCTCATTGTGAGACCTTTGACAGTATGGCTTGCCAGTCTTAGGGAAAGTACTTAAGAAGAATTGTCACCTTTTTAACTGCGTCAAAACGCAAAGAAGAACCTTAATCGAATACATGGGATCCAGACCAACAACACCCGGAGCGTAAATGAATCATGCTAAGCCTTGGTTTGGTTTGGTTAAAGTGGCTGCCAGCTCTGAAACGCCAGCACACTTAGACCAGCAATAGGTCCATTGTGATAGCACATGAATCATAGGAGAAAGTTTCTCTATATCTACTCGTTAAACCATTTTCAACTTCTGATGAAGCGTAAGAGCCTGTTGATATCAACATATGTTTACCAGATCGCTCAAATCATTAGAGAAAAGGGCTCCTAAGTGAAGCTTCCTTTTGCAGGGATCGAAGTCTTCCAAACATGATCTGGAATATTCATAATTTTCTAGCTGTGTTTTTTTTTATCAAAAATAACCCCCAAATGTTTCTGCAATCTGCAATCTGCAAATTGTAATTCAATGCACTTGAGTCTTGGATCTATTATTTATAGTATTTTATACCTTCTTGTAAACAATACTAGCTCAGACGTGGATGGGTTAACACCGAAACCGACATTATACGTCCACTTTGCGAATTTATCTCTAACTGTAAGAAGGAACTTTCCTGATAACGCTTTCGCAATGTCATCCTCATAGGCGATGGCACTGAACCCCTCTATACCCAAGATTAGGAGTACATTACCCTAAGTCTCTTTAAAGATATGCTCGATCCATTAGCAAAAATAGTTGTCAACCTTCAAGTTAAGAAGTTTAAAAGCTCCTAGTAACCAAGCTGTGTAATTCAACAATGATACATCGCTGCTCCAGCACGTTTGCAGCCAACGATCCTTTGGGGCCAATTTTCCACCACTCTTTCACACATATCGGCCGGAACGTTGATAATTTCCCGTTCGATAGGAGCTCTTCTATCGTTGTTGTCTTGTTGGCATGAACCAGCGACTTAACATAACCCCATAAAAATAAATCCTTAATTACTTACTTACTTAGGTTCGGGGTAAACCTGGGCCTCCACTAACAAGCCTTTCCAGTTAGCCCGATCCTTAGCTAACTGCCTCCAGTTGCGCATTCCAAGTTTGTTGAGGTCCCCTTCTACTCGTGCGCGCCATCTAAGGCGAGGTCTTCCTCTAACAGACTAGGGTCTCTGCTAATTCTTCGGCTGCACGCGGTCTGTTAAGGGTCCGAACATTCTACGTGTAGATCCGAAGGTCTTTGTCCGTATTTCGATTGCTGTGCTCGTCAACAGTAAAATCGTCCTTATCAGACGCTTGTGTGGGTTTCGGAACTAAATATTTATTTCCGTGGTCGGGAAGTTACCCTTACGCACAACTCCCAACCTGGAGGATCAGTTCCCTTTTATGCCTCTAGGACAAGGGACTGGATTTTCCGGAATCAGTAACCCACTTCGGGGATATGTGTGGTGCCGTTGGCCCATTAAGGGTTTATCCGCCACCGACTCTTTTCCAACACTCTGGCTCAGTGTTGAAGATCCCTATAGACCTGGGATTCAAATAAGTCAAAGCAGCTCATATAGGGATGACAGTAGATAGTTCGGCCTGACTGGAACTGTGGACGCCACCGTTGATTTCGTCTAGAGAATTCGTTCTCTGCTGTCCGGATCAAGGGAAGTGCCTTACTGAGAAAACACTCCTCCCCCCTCTATCGTTTGCTACCACCAACAACCTTCCAAAGGGGTTGGTTGCCCAATCACCAGGCGAGGTAATAGGCACCCAGTAGCCACTAACATGGAGGTAGGAGTTGATAGTAATAGGCTAAGGTGAGAACTATTGTGTTCCCATATATTCGCTTCAGTACCCTTTGGCCACCTAAAAAGAAATTCAAGGGCGTTAAATCGCATGTCTTAGGTGGCCACATGCCTACATGTCACCCCAGCATGTACACAACACCGCCCTCAGTCGGTACAGGCAGTCGGTGTGATAAGAGCACAACCCTGAATGGAACAGAAAATTAAATTTAATAGCCGGGGTCTTATAAATAACTAATCACCTTTCCTACGAAGAATTGAGAGAGGAGATGTAACTTCGAAACAACTTTAAGCTGCAGTTACGGACCAAAAGGAATAACAATGTTCAAACGGACATAAATGGAGCAGTAATGGACAAGAGTGTGGGCTTAATGGCCGAAGGAACCATCTGATTGATTGCCCAATTACATATGTAGGAGTAGTTAATATTTCACTTTAAAAATTGACATCATAAGTATGGACATTGGTGAACACATATGTACGTGCATATTCTCAGCTAACCGCACTGACTTATTGCTCAGGTTGTAATTAAGCGTCGGATTCGGCATCAACGACAAAACTATTCTGTCCACAATAAATCTCTACCTACCCAGTTACTGGAAATAAGAAATGCATGATCCCAAATTTAAAATTCATCACGATTCTGTCGACCTGTCTGTCTGTCGAACGCCGGCTTTACGCGCGTATGCACAACAGCATGCCGATGTACAAAGGCGTTTGCGATCGGCTTTTCCAGTGTCTGATGCTTGTTAGGCCCGAATAATTGTCGCCTGTCAGATGCATGTTTCGGCATCGGCACCAAGCTCCAGCGATCCGTATAAGCTACGAAAATTGATTTATCCGAAATTGATAAGCCGATTAATTAAAATAGATTCCGAGGGACTGGACCTGTGCTGGTCCCCAGCTTGTTATTTTGTCTCCGCAGATAAATGATTCCTTGAGCTGTTAATTAGTGACTGGTGTGTGTATTTTATTACAGCGATCTCGGTTCGAATGTGACTCACTTTATATAACAAAACTAACAATAGTAATCCAAATCTTGATCTCCCAAGGTTGTACAAAATATCGTGGGGCTCGATCTACACTGACCACACTATCCCCACTGGTGGTTGTTAGTGCGAACCAAAATCAGAGATTTATTGATTGAGAAAATTTAGAAAATGCGTTTTCTGGGTATGACTGCCGCGGGCAAAGCGTTTGGCTGGGTTGTGTGCGTAGAATTCGGTTTAGAATTATTCGCTAGTGCAAATTTGTAATTTGTACACTTTTCGGACTCTGAG
The DNA here is from genome assembly GCA_905220385.1 of Xylota sylvarum. NCBI lineage: Eukaryota > Metazoa > Arthropoda > Insecta > Diptera > Syrphidae > Xylota > Xylota sylvarum. The sequence goes on from LR999959.1 coordinate 44,225,801, forward strand.
CAAAATTGATAATTTGTTGCACTGGAATAAATCAATATTTGAATAAATACTGGGATTTGGGGCTGCGAAAACGTGTATGGACTTCTAATTTAAGTATCAATGTGAACTCCGATGGTGTAGTTGATGTATAAATCATATTGTACTCAATAAACGTGCGGTGACTTTCTGTCGAACATAATTGCAGGCGCCAGCATGTTAAATGTGCGAATTTAATTGACTTTGGGCGACGCATTTTAAAGTTACATACGTAGGTAACAGGTACCATATGAAAAATTGTAAGAAATCTCAACAAATTGGGTCAACGAATGACATCTCGCATTTATTGTCAGTTTGATATTAAAGTGATAGTTGAAACTATTTACCGATATCAAGCAGGTTACACATACTTGCATGTACAGTTTAGACCTAATTTATTAAATTAGGATTTTTAATAAGAACGATGTGATGTTAAAAAGAATTGAAAAAAGGACTACTTGACTTTGTGGCGATATATGAAAACACTATCGATTACCCTATATTTTTAGGACCATGATGGTGATTTGATGGTTTTGTGCAATAAATTAGATCAAATTTCATAAATGTAATATATTCGGAAGTGTTTGGAGTGTGTTCGCGTAGACCAATTATTTTAAATAACCCCACAGCATGAAATTGAAACAAATTCGATCACAACTTGAAGACTAATTAAAAGTTACATTTTTTGAAATTATGAACTCTTCAGAGTATTCTTCTAAAAACACTCCTGGGAACTATTCTTCGGATGAGGCATGAAAATGAGTAATAGACATTAACGGTAGGACTCGATGCTATCCTCTACCTATTTTCGCAAGACCTTTTTATAAAAAAAATCTACGGCTATAAGCGCCCTAACATAACAGAGGGAATTGCGAAAGAAAGCGATGCTCAGGCTAGCTCTGTTGGACCTGAATTTCTCCATCAGTCCTAATAGCGCCTATTTGGTAGCAATCGGAATCGGATGAAGTGAACGTCACTGTGATGGAGGTATTAGGATGCGATTGCAATAATGGTGCTGTGGTTCGTTATGACTAAATCAGACTAATTATGACTGTGGCAGAGAGTACTCACCTTTTCCCAACCCGGAAGACAGAAACAAGTTTTGCAGTTCCAGTATTCCCCATTCTAAGTGAAAGAATACGCTGACGCTGAGTATAGTGTGACTCTCGTTGTAGATAAATTTGGGATTGATTTTATAAACCGTGGACGATATTTTGTGTCATAAAGTTTGGAGTAAGCCATTGCCCGTGCATTTTCTATTATCACCGAAAAGTTTTATTCCAGTGTTTGAAACTGTGCGCGATCCTTTCCGTAGCGTCGTACCGTGTGGGAACCCGTAGCCATCCTCTGTTGCCATTTTTGTAATTTACTTTACCTTCACCCCAATCCCTTTGATTCGGAAGTTTAATTTCATGTCAGATTTAATTGCAGCCTTACTTCTTCAACATTGAGAAAAAAAGACAAGCAAAATAAATACACAAACGCTTCTTTTCTTCACATTCACCACGTCTTTGTACTTTAAAAGTTTTGGTAATGTTATCTCTAACATACTATTAAACCATCAGATTCTCTGATCCCTCTAACAATATCCATGAGCCAGTTATTCTTGTACAGAAATTAACCGGCGCCGTTAACCACGCGATATCTATCTCCTGTCCGATAAGTCAACTAAGTAGCACACCCAGACCTCTGTGTTGGAATCAGTAGATTTAATCCTTTCGTTGTCAAAAAGGAACAGATGGGTTTTGGACCACTTCTAGTGTCAACACTCTCGATCTGCTAATGGATTCAGTGTCTCGCAAAGAAGCTCCTGTAGGTTTAGTGCCAAGCGCTAACTAAGCACACTCTACTATATGGTGTGCTGTATCTACTTCTTTGGAATCTACTGGTGAATAAACTGTTTTTAATCCTGGCAGAGGAAAGGTGTAAGCTAATTGCCTACGGAAATGATATTTCTATAGCTTCCTCGATAACATCCTTGGAATCTGTTACCATTGATTGCTCTAAATTGTTGCTTGTCCCTTAATGAGATTTGTTAAGCAACTCAAAAGTCACTCTATTTCACTTTATAAATCGCTTAAGCTCATTGTGATAAACAAGACCGCAAGTGGACAGAGGGCACTATTCACCTCATCACCTGACAGATCAGGCATAAGCTGAAATGAATTCTTAGAAGCAGTGTGGATAAGAAATGGGGGGAAACTATACTGCACCCCTTACGCATGTACCAAGCCTTCTTCGTTCGACCTAGAAGTCTACTTCTTCGAAAACCGGCAAAAACACAAAATTCAGTTGCTTCCAACGCTTTAAAACAAGCTCCGACTGATTTCGAGGTTGGATTTTGGGGCTCCTAGTAGCAAAATCGACAATGGTCACAATGCTCTTTTGGTAGCACAATGGACCTACATTGGTCTAAGTGTGGCTATTTCTAACACAGCCTGTCACTGTAACCTAATCTAACCTAACGTTGAGCACGACGTTTATTTTTATTACATTTTTTTATTTGTGTTCTTAGAGTTGTTAAAGTTTCATTTTGGTGTGATTAAACTCAAATGAAACGCTTGTAACATTTATTACATTGCACAGTACATTTACGGTTTAATTATTTAAAAATTAAAAGAATTTAAGATAATTTTTGTAATCGCTGGTACATATATGAATTTAACATTGCTGCTACAGACGGACCACGATTATAACTGTTCTCATCTTTGCAGCTGCGTATTCCGTATTCAATAAAGTTTAATGGACGAAGTTTGACAGGCATTCTACCGATTTACGATAATTTTTGTCACAACGAGTGTAATAATAATTCGCAAGACCAAAAGTTTCAGGCGGTCGGCTATTGAGATTAGGAATACGAAGCTTGCAATAATGTACATATGTATGTATTTATGTATTTAACATGTTTTTCATTTCAAACTTACATATTCTGGAGCATATTCTAGTACTTCTTCTTCAGCTTGTGACATTTTGTAAGGCAGGACATAAATCAACAATGCCAAGAGTCTGCAGTTGAAATAGTGTGGTTTCATCTGTAAATAAAGTAAAGAAAAATAATTACATAAATATAAGCACAGAAAAACAAAGGACAACCAACTTCGACTTTTTATATCACAACAGATCGCTTCAATTTGAAGATAGTTAAGTACTTCTCTTTACCTATCTGGTATTCGCTGTGAACTTTTAAAATGTTAACAGTAAAGAGCTAACCCGATTTTTTTGATTCTAACACAACACATCTTTTAGGAACCAGTAGTTGTAATTAAAGAAACTATTCCTTAGTTTTTAACAATGGGAGTCGGACAGAGTCCCAAAAAACCAAAATACCGAAAAGGTCAAAATCCCGAAAATGAAAATTTTCGTATGGATTTAAAGAAACTTTGCATATACCCAATCTCGCACGTACTCAAAATCCAACAGTGATCCCAAATAGGGGGGTTGCACAGGGCAGCATGCCCCCCCATACATATTCCACTGTTTATGCACAAATCGAATTGTGGACTTATGACCCTGCGCCGAAAATGATTATATACTTTGTTACATTATTATATTGTTATATTGGGTTTACCACGATATCTAGAAAAAAAAAATATAGAAAACAAAAATCTAGAAAAAAAAATCTCGAAAGCAAAATCTAGATTTTAGGCGTTCTAGCTAACGTGGTGATCCCGTTATATTTCGTACCCAACCCAATTTTTCGGCATTTTGGATTTTCAAGATTTTGGCTTTTCGGGATTGCGGTGCATTTTCCGAGTGCCAAAGTAGTGCATTCGAAACAGTTTGAATAGTTTGAGATATATTTAGGTATGAAATAATATTAATTTCGCACTTTCGATTCGGTACCATCAACTGTGCCGCTGAAACCAAAGTTGGACGAATTTAAAGTGGAAGTTTTCACCCAAAGTTTAATGATATGTATGTTGAGTCTGTATCTTTATGGGTGTAGTGCATAAAAAATTAACTTGACTGATACTCATAAGCTGCAAACTTTCGTTAACAGACGTCCTTAGAATTTTCTTGCCAAAAGTCATCTTGAACGAAGAGGTTTTATTAGAAAGATTCAGATAGAAAATGAATATGGATTAGTGAGAACTGTTACTAAGCACGTAATCCAATGGCATCCAATAATTCAAGGTGATAGGAGTGTGGATCACCTAAGGAAAAAAATGTGTGTATCATAGTGGAGGGTGAATCAAGAGTAGAAAACTAGATACGATGCGTCAAGTAGGATGATAAAATTTATGTAGTATGTGGCCATTATATGACCAAAATGGGAATGTTTAAAGGTCAAACGAACGCATCGTTGTGTAAAAGAGCAGATATGACCGAAAATTTTCTTTGTGTCCTGTTTTTGCGAAAATGAGTTTGGACATATCTTGAAAAAAAAAACTCAGATCATTCATTTTATTGAAAGATGTTGCTCCGGTATATAGTGTTATAAAGTATTTAAGTACTTACTTGGATTACATTATTCTATCCTTCGACTAATTTTTGTCAAGTTGAAACAAATTTTCAAACTTCATGGATGTCTAGCAGATCGTGCAAATATGTACGTCTTGTTGCTTTACCAATTCCATTAAGTAATCGAAAGAAAAAGATATTGTGTTACTATTCAGTCTATTCAACAATGTATGTATGTATGTATGAATTTTAATCGCAAAAACTCTTAACGACCGCTATCTGGTGCTAGTGGCCCATTAACTTAAAGCCAAGACTTTTACTTCGACCATTGCATCAAATTAAATTTGTCATTGAAATAATAAAGTCACATTCAATTAAAGACAAAAAAAAAAGCAACCTAAAATAATTAGAGCAGCTGAAGTGTTTTTAGTTGCCATCCATTAAAAACAATTACGCTTTTTACGCAATGCGTATACTCGCGCATTCGGGTGGTACGCAACCCGAAGAGAGGACCGCTCTACTATCCGTTTTAACCCGTAGTGTATAATTTATCTTCAACCACCTAATAGGTACGCAGACATGCTGTAGATGTCAATTAAGTCCGTCGACTAAATAATTGATTTAGTATTTCGCATTTAAATTGAATACACCTCTAATCAATCTCAAAAAATGAGTACGTCTTGGTCCAGTCAGGATGAGTGAGCATGTCAGACACATGTTATTCATTCATCCCCCAGTTCACGATGCTAAATAAATTATCCCAATAAAAAGCGGATTGCATTCGTTTCCTACAGCCTCGCATTGGTTGGGTTGTCTTTGCCAGCAGTTACGCTTTACCTTGCGTAAGTTTTTGCTTTAAAACATGAAACTAGTTACCACCGACTGTCTCTGCCGGTTATAACTCAAGAAACCATAAATACTTTATAAACATGCCCAACGCGAACGTTTTTCAAGTGGACATTCAAAATCAGAAGACAATTTATTTCATAACCACTCGCTGTCAATATATCGGTTAGCTTGCAACTAATACCAGAGAAATATATTAATAATATTTTAAGAAAAAAATCTCAAAGGAATTGTGCCTCCAAATTGGTTAAAGAGTCGAAAGAGTAAAACCAGAAGCTGGGTTGGTTTCCAAAGTGATACTCGTAAATGATCAAAGATCCGACGTGTAATTTGTTACCAGTTTGGTCTTTGGCCAATATGTTGGGCGCTGCGCTGCGCTGCTCCTGCGTGTGTATGCGTTTGCAAATTTTGACTGGGACTGCGTTTACTGAGTGCGTTTACGCGCAACGGCCCCTATAGCCGCTGTAACTTGTAGTACAGCATGTTTATATTAATTAAATTGTACAACGCTAGAATGGGATATTTATTTTTATTTCTATTTGTTGCAAGCGAATAAATTTGAATACTTTACTCGTACCAATGCGTCAATTGGGCCGATCGTAAATCTTGCTTGGCGAAGTGTCAATGACTTATTCTTAGTCAATACCTTTCACATATTTCAGTTCAACACGAGGAACAGAGTTGGTTGTCTTTGGATAGGACCACGCCATGTTTTACCATTCAGATAATGAAGTAGTGAGTTGAATTGAGTTCAATTGCATTGTAGCCTAAGTTCAAAGGTTCGTTACGTACATACTTACATACTTAGCTCAATGAATTCAAAATAAGGGATGGTGGATGATGTTGCAGTACTTCGGCGCTAAGTAGTCTGGAATCTCCTTAAGTAAAGAACTATGTACATCCTGTGCAAAAATAAAAACACCACGCTACGAAAATTTTATGAATTTTGACTTCCGGGTGCGTTCTTTTCATATTTTTAACATATACATACATACATTCAAAAATATGTTGAATCTGAGACAGAGATTTATACGGACGGATCCAAGACAGCATGTGGAACAGGGGCGGGAGTTTACTCCAGTGCTCTGGATATTTGTATCACCACTCGACTGTCGGACCACTGTAGCTTATTTCAATCAGAAGTTACAGCAGTCCGTGAAGCCGATGTATCCCTGTGCTGGGTAATTGCACAACAGACCAACTATCTAAGGAGGGCGGAGACCGAAACCTCCCTAACAATTGGGCGAACCCTCAGCGCCCATTAAATCAATAAAATTCCAATTAGATACCTCTGTCATTAGAATGGTAAACAGTAGATTTTAACAATATTATCACATGTCTATCTTCTAAAAAATCTGACCAGAGCTGGATTGTAGGAAAACCAGTAGAGTTATTTTTGTCAATAGGATGTATCTGAGAAAGATAGTTGACACCCTCACAGGGCACTGTCTGGGACGCAGACATGGCAGAAGGCTTGGTAGTCTCATCAACGATTTCTGAAGCTGTAGGGAGAGAAGGAAACCATGAAACAACTTCTGTGTATCTGTTCTGCTCTGTCGGTCTTGTCAAGGAAAACCCTAGGTGAGTACTTCTTCGATTATCTAACGGATGTAACTTGACTAGACTCAGGCAAAATAAAAAGCTCTGTCACTGGGTCAAACTGGTTTAATGTCTAAACGGCGAACCATACTTTAGACCGACATGGGTTTAGACCGACACTAGTTGTTCTGCCTTCTGTCTCCTTGGGAAGTCTCCATGTAGATTCTCGATGCTGGTAATCCGATGTTTCCATAGTGGAGTCACAATGAACCTTCTTTTTGATCTAAGTGTGTCCCTACTGAGTAGGAAGAACCACCCAATCCAACCTACATACATAAGTAGAAATTATTGCAGTTTTTCTGTGATGTTTATTCTTAATTCATTAGTGGTTTAGACCGCGACAAAAGCGACGCGACGAAGCAGGTGAAGGGCGTATTCTTGCGGTGAAAATTTTGAAATAGGCTAATCGCAGAGGCTGTGTGCGCTTTCGGATTTCGTAAAAATTAAGCTCGGCAGGCAATACGGAGAGGCAACAAGGAAGCCGAAGATAAAAAGGAACGATAACACACCAAGATCGTGTTTTGTAGAGCATGCCTTTAAAAACTGGTACGGAAATGCCTTGGAATTGAGAAAAGGCTTTACCGAGAAATGTTCTATTAAATCAGCACACGAGGGGTTCAACGCCAACTAAATGAAATGGATCTTCAAGCCCGTAGACCTAAAAAAAGCCTCTTCTCTCTGCATTAATGAAGAAAAAAATTGATTTGGGTCAAACAGCACCGGGAACCCGCCAACGATTGAAAACGGGTAATATTTTCTGGCGAATCCAAATCTAATTTGATTGGACTTGATGGAAGTCTTCCCACGGGTAAGCATTTACCATTATGGTTTGGGGATGCATGACAAACACTTCTAAATATTGTTTTCTTTCAACTGATAACCCCATGAAAGGCAGACATTGGCCTTGAATCCATAAATTGACCAGGAAATAGTCCTGACCTTATCATAATATGGAAGTTGGGGTCAATTATGGGTGAGAAGGTACGCAGCAAGACACCTAAAACAATTAAAGACCTCAAAATAGTAATAGAGGAAGTATGCACTAAAAATAAAACAACAGAGGAAGTGCAAAAACTTTATGATTTTATGCCACGAAGGCTCTAAGCGGTCATAAATTATTATTAATAAATAATTTGACCCGACATTGGCAGTCACCTCCTCAGCATGAAATCCATTATTTCTCACAGAATGAAGAGTATTAAAACAAATGAAAATGGGTGGTATGACATGAGCTGAGGAAAACCGAAAAATATTTAAACGAGCCAGAAATGATGGCAATGCGATCCAGTGCAATTTTCCGAGTAAAGTTTGAGTCAAAGGATTCTACAATGTTCCAAAGCTAGCAGAAATGTTTGGTCGTTCGTCAAAAACATAAAAAAATGTGCCTCATCCTCCACCCCAACGCTCGTTCACAATGACATCCCAGCAGTTCATTCCATCCTACTCTTCTGGACTCTTCCCAAGTAGATGGAAAACAGCATTTGTCCAGCCCATCCCTAAAAAGAGCGAATCTTCTTCTCCTCCAACTACCAATCCATTCCACTTCCATGCCTTTTTTCCATGGTCATGGAATCGCTGAAAAATCGTCAGCTTATGAAATATGTTGATTCACGAAAACTTCTCAATGACTTCCAGTACGGTTTTCGTATCAAAAGGTCCACTGGTAGTTAGATGGTATATCTTGCCGATAAGTGGAACCATTGCCTACATCATTCTGGTGAATGTAAGATTGTTGCGCTTGATATTTCAAGGCATTTGACAGAGTTTGGCATCAAGCTCTAATGTCAAAAATGCGTGCATTTAGCACCAATGAATCTCTTTCCAATGAATTTCTCTTTCTTCAATTAACTAGAAACTAGCTTTCGAAAACTTCAATTCAAGTTTCGTTAGACGGTTTCAAGTCTGTAATACACCGTATAAAAGCTGGTGTCCCCCAAGGCTTCGTTTTGTCTCCTACTCTTTCTTATCTTCATAACTGGTATCCTCACTGTTACTTCTAATTCAATACATTCATTCGCTGACGACAGTACCCTCAGCTTCCCATATTCGTTCTCAGACACACGTCCGTCCCTGGTCTTCGGCCGTAGAACTGGAGCGGCATCGCATGTTAAGCTCATTAAATTCCGATATTGTCACCATAATAAAATGGGGTTCAAACGACAGAGTAAAATTAAATGCTTAAAAAACCCAATGCTGTCTTCTGTCCTTTGACCCTTTGCCATTATCAATGAATGGCAATTGCATCGTGCGTGGAATCTGAACAACTTTCCATTCTCAGTATGTGTGTCAATGGCTACCTCCGTTGGAATGACCACATATTCGAATCCGCCAAGAATGCTGCGAAATGTCTAGGATTTCTCAAACGGTGCAAGAAGTACTTTACACCCTCTGATCTGACTGCAATATATAAGGCGTTCATCCGCCCCAAGCTAGACTAAAACGCTCTTGTCTGGTCCGGTGCACCTAAGACTATTTTGTATTCAAAATCGCGTGTTAAAACTAATAGGAGAGAGTAGCATAGCGGAGTCTCTAGACTTGTTTTCACATCGCAGAAATGTCTCCTGCCTTTCCTTATTTTATCGCTTTTTTCAGAAACAGTTCTCTAGCGGTTTAGCCAATTGCCAATTGGGCGAACCCTCCAACAATTTTCTTGCAATACTCGCTTTGAATGCTCATCAGTATACCCTCAAGACTATCTTCGACCGTACCGTCAAGTACAGAGCTTCTTTCCTAAAACCTACAACACGAATGTGCGAATGTGGAATGCTATACGAAGCTCTTTTTTTCTCCGATCATACCGCATGATTTCAGAAAGCAGAACTTATTCAACTTCATGTAGGCATGACCGTCTTCAACCTTGTTTTTCGCGGAAGTTGCGCTTTCTTAACAAACAGGTTAAGAATTATGTTCGGAGGCGTCTTCTTTTTTTTTACTTTTTCTCAGTAGGCAGGGTAATTTATTAAACTGGTATTTCAGATAGCAAAGACATGTGAGAAAGTCTATCAGTTTCTTAATGAGTTCCTTGTTTAGGTTAAGTACTTCCTTGTTGGAATGATACTTGATTAATATTTTTTAGTCAACCGGCGTTATGGCTACTACCCAATTGATGCCAGACATGGATTCTGGCCTTAAGAATACGTACCAGTTGTCTACAATGTTTTGGTAACTATGCACCCAAGCTATTTCGTCTTTGTTGTGTCTAACAACAGACTGTTAGACAGCTCAGATTTTATTGGCTTATATTTGGAGGTTATCTAGAGGTATCCTTCAAGGCGGTGTAATCTGTGGGTCATTTTACTAAATAAAGTACTCCTACAACTCAGGTATAGTGGTGTCAAGACCATTGCTTCTGCAGATGACATCATATTGATGGCCACGGGCAATTCTGCCTACCCTTAGTGAACAATGCGCTGAAGACCCTAGACACTTGGATCAAGAAATGTGGACTAGCGGTCAATCCGCAACAGACCGAGCTGGTATTACTTACTAGCAAAAGGAAAATTCCTGAGTTACCACCTTCGCTATGGGGCGCTGCCCTTAGAATCTCGGACAGCGCCAGTTATCTAGGCCTCGTACTTGATAAGAAGCTGAATTGGAGGCCTAACATTAATGAAAGAATCAAGAAAAGCCCTATTGCTGTCTATACATATGTATAGTAGAATATTGGGAAACCTGGGTACCAAAACCCAAAATTATACTATGGATATAGACGGTTATAGTAAGACCTATTCTGACTTATGATTGTCTTGTATGGTGGCAGTCCACCGCTAGCTAACCAATCCACGTATCACCTCGGTCTTTTCAAATGAATCAAAGATGGATGTAAGCTCAGGCGTCTTTTCGGAACCGCTAGGCATATCCAAATCAGATCGACTCCCGAACCATAGCAATCTTTTCCGAGCGGAAGTCCTAGCAGTGACAATAGCGACTGGATTTCTACCGCTAAAAAATCAAAACTTCTACGAGTTCTTGGGGAAATTACAAAAAATATTGGCTTTCCTCTAGCTATGTGGAATCAATTACTTAGCTGAACGCAATAATAGATTAGAATCTCAAGTCTAACAATAGCTTTAATTCTCATTTCACTAGACTGATCTAGCTTACCTATGTAGTTCAAAAACGCTGTAGCTATAGGAATGCAAATGACTTGGCAGGAAAAACTAAGAAGCTTTTCTTGTTGAAGAGAAATGTAGGAATTTTCAAAATCCGGTTGTGCTACAATGGATTGGTCTAAGTGGATTTAGGCTAAGAACAGTAGTCATACATAACTAACCAGCTTTACTTATCCACACCAACGACATGGACGTAACCGAAAAAATGCGGAAAAAATGACCCTCTTTTGATCAAACAAGGAAACATTTTACAAGGCGTAATCAATGTAGTCTTTTTCTTTGACGCAGAGACATAGAACTTATTAATAGGGGGTAAGACTGTCCTTGGTAGTCTTGAGATAAAGATTCTTTGAATATTAAAATGATAGATATAGCGGTGTCTTCCTGGTCAGAAGTATTCAAATACATCCAAGTTGAAATACAAAAAGTCTGGGAAAGAAACGATGGACATAGATCTTTCGGCCCGAAATTGTAGGCAGATAATGGTACATCTGTATGAAGAGTCTTGTTGAATTCCAGGTTTATGTTATAGCACTTTCGAAGTAAGAAAGTAAGATTCCAACAAAAGTCCATTGTGAAACCATAAATGGAAACTAAAAGCTGGACTGACTTATCGTGTTTGTTATTTTTGTGAATAGTTTCTCCAAACTCTGCATCTAAATATGTTTCGTTGAAGCTTTCATTTTATATTTTTTGTATTCCATCTGTTAACTGCACGAAGATCAACGATTATGATCAAAGTGAGAGTATCCTTGAGAAAGTGTAAGAGAAAGTTTCTGTCGAATGCTTTCTCTTCCACGGGAAAATAGCGAAACACACAACAACAACACTTACGAAAAAGAGCATTTTCGTTGTTTTACAGGTAAATCCTTGGAAACGTTTTACGAGTAATATCCTCTTCACTCCTTAAACTTTTGGTTACAATATAGTTCTTTTCGTTTCACTTTTGTCAACAATTTTCACTTCTTTACAATTCACAGTCACTGGTATATGTGCACATTTCAAGGACAAGTTAGTAATTAAATTTGCCATAGACAAATGCGCCTCTATTTATAGTGAGTAGCAGAGCATCTGATGTGACCACAGCTCAAGACAAGTTTCCTGAGCTGTCACTTCGCATGTGAGATGAACACCATCCATTGAATGGCGGTTTCTATTTTTTATTTATTCGGAAATGTCTATCCGGTTAATCCGGCACTTGGTGGTTTCTTGGTTGAAGGTGGAGATTCAGTCGCAACGATGCACTTCTCTTGCCGACAAATGTTTGACTTGTATGTAAATACTTTTTTTATTAACATGAACAACTTGATGATAGCAGAGCGTAAAATGAAAACTCCAAAGACAAGTATTTTCACAGAGCCTCCATTAAGTGGGAAAAAAAACATCGCGAATCGTATTGTAAGCTGCATGAGTGGTTTCGTGGCGTGTGTGTTAACAATTAAGCGAGGAAACCGCGCAGTTTTAGCGTAAATATGGAAGACGCTGGGGTGCTTGGTATGGTCATTGATACATAAATGCCTATCTGCAAAAACATTAAATAACTTTGACATTGAAAGTGAGCATGTTTCTAAAATTGAAAGTAGTTGCCGGGACATTTGGACATACTGCTTTCCTATGCGATTTATACTCGCATTGTCTTCGCAACTTTGTTCACGGGAGAAAAGGAAATTATTTTCTTATTCCGTACCAAAGTCATGATTGGTTTGGAGCTTACTGTACGAAGTGCCATAGTGACTAAAAAGAAGTGGTTTGTGTGTTTTCTTTGATCTAATAGATAATAATGAAACAAGTAATAACTACAACTAAACCTAATAGTTATTTGATTTTTATTTTGATTTAATAGTAGGTTAAGTTTTTAGTGCACATTACGATTGTAAATCATAAGTAAGTCAACAAGATTTCTCGAGTGATATAGACAAGCTTAGGTTCAGTTGCAATTCGAGTCAGTAATTCCGAGAAAGTAGATATTAATAAAAAGTGTACGGATCTAAGGTTGATGCATAAACTAGCTTTATTAAAAAGAGTTCAAAGACATTAATTTTGGTTTTTTGGATTATACCAATAGAGACACTTGACGTCATTCCATAGGTTGATTGATTTTTCTTTACTAGAACTTATCATTTTTTATCTCCATATTTGTGCTTTTACTTGCCGAAACAAGCACCATAAAATTATCTCCTCTCACATGGAAGCTAAAATTAAACATAAACGAGATTTTTTGCATTTGATTTGATTGGATTTGATTTGAAAATTTCACTTTTAATCGTTTTTTGATGTGAAATCGAGAAAGCAGTTAATAGGATTAAAAAAAAGTAGACTAAATACATATACTATATAACACATGTATGTAAGTATACGAACACAAATCGTCAATTTTTGAAAAGTTTAATAAACTCAAGGACGACTATTTGCCATATGGATTGCACGACGGGCCTATCAGTCTCACCTCAGTGTAAAGAAAAAAAAATTGGCACGACAGGTCTATGGGACCCAGTATCATACCTTTTCGACGTATTCGAATCCCAGGTCTATAAGGATCTCCATTACTGAGTCAGGATGATGGAAAATAGTTGGCGGCGGATGAACCCTTAATATCTCGAAGTGGGTTACTGTTTCCGGAAAATCCGGCCCCTCGTCCTAGGGGTATTATAGGGAACTGGTTCTTCAGGTTCGGTACTGCGCATAGCGGTAACTTCTCAATCACAGAAAAATGCATAGTTCCGAAAATTGCTAAAGCAGTTGACTTCCCTGTTGACGACCAAAGCAACCGAACCACGGACAACGACCTTCGGATCTCCACGCGGAATGTTCGAAGCCTTAACGTATAGCGTATAGCCGAAGAATTAGCATAAGACCACTGTAAAGCAGATATTACCGCCAGCCAGAAAGTATAGGGTGGGCCTATCAAAAAGAGGATGAAAAACAGTGACATACATATATTACGGTGATTGCTATAGAGAGGAGAAACAGCGCTTATTCGGATGTGGGTTCGTCATACGCAGTAGACTCAGGCAAGAAGTCTTCAGCCTTCGATACGTGAGCGTCTTATGACAATCCGCATCAAGGCCAAATTTTCAATCCTGAACTTAAGAAGTCCAATCCTATTCATAGATTTTATGGCCGCATTTTGAAAGCATCTATAGAGACGAGCTATACAGAGCCGTGTCTAGTTTTGGCATCCCTGCAAAACTCGTCAGATTGTGCCGTATGACGATGGAGAATTCTCAAGGTCGGTAACAATCTTACTGAGCCCTTTGATGTCAAAAATGGATTTAGACAAGGTTGCGCTGTCATGCGACTTCTTTAACATCATACTTAAAAGGATTGTGCGAAACTTACGAGCCAACATCGGAGGCACAATCTTTCAAAAGCCTATGTAACTACTAGCCTATGTAACAAGAAGGGGCACACAATATAGGCGAATTGGACAGAACGTCACAATCGCAAGCTATAACTTTCAGGAATAGGGGACTTTGTATACCTCGGCTCAGCTATAAACTCTGATAATATCTCAGGAGATATTAAACGAAGAATAACTCGTGCCAATCGCTGTTTTTTTGGGCTGAAAAGGCAATTGAGTAGTAAGCCTCTACCTCGAACAACTAAGGAGACTACATATATATAAGACCTTGATCATCCCAGTCCTGCTTTATGGTGCTGAAGATTAGACTCCATCTAAAGCGGATGAAGAGATCTTCGGTCGTTTCTTCGTAAAATTTACGGTCTCGTTTGCGTTGATGGGCTTTGAAGGAGGAGTTTCAATGACGAACTATACGAGCTGTACAGCAACGTCGGCCCAGTCGAAAAACTACGCATCAGTCGTTTGAGATCAGGTATCAGGATTCGAACTTGGCTCGGATAGTAGTTCTTTCTGATCGATAAGTCGAATGTCGCTTGTCACAAACAATTTGGGGAAACTTAATGTAGACTCGCTGTTGCTCCTTGAAGCCTCTAAGGGCCTACTTGAAGAGGGTTGTTATTTTCTGGTTCTTCAATATGGAAACAGTAACTACACTCTGTTTAATACGCGGTAATCAACACCTCGAGACCATGCACACTCTGGCGTGACCCAACTTAGTTTTGTTAATGTGTCTCTGTGTATCGCAATCAACTCTGATTCGTTATTGTGATCTTATATGCGTCAGCCGGTCTGGCTGCTCTTAAACTCTAAACTTTAGGAGATTTCAATGAACGAACCGCAACGGGGCATAGGGCTATCTGGAAGGAAGTACACCCGGACTTTGGACTCGTAACGCATCCGAGTGACCTTTTAAGTAAAGAATATTATTTCTACAGTCCGATTCCCCAAACACGAAAAATGTCAGCAGGGCTCTGCCGTTTCAAATGAGGATGGAAGAGAAGTGTACATATGCAGATGGATCACACATCAACGGAGAATTGGGGCGTGGGTCCCGAAAGCCACCTCTCAATCACACAGTCCATCTAGAACAATTCGTGACTGTCTTTCAGGCACAGATTTTTACTATACTGAAGGGCGCGGAAGTAGCACTCATTATTGGAACACAAGGTAACTGTCATAAAGGCACTAGTAAATCCAAGAATCAACTCGAGATTGGTGAAGGAATGCAAAGAAAAACTTAATATCCTGACAACAGTCTCCCAGGTCAACCTGATTTGAGTACCTGGTCACTGCGATTTACCAGGAAACAAAGCTGTGGATAAACTGGCGATGAAAGGGGAAATATAAACACGCCTACGGTTACAACCTTAGGAGTGGTGGTTAAAGGTGGTTAAAACCGCATACAACGGCTCGTTCGCAAAACACCACGAAACATCCAATCGGTGGCCTATGTGATAAGAATATCCTCACCCTCCCAAACCGACCAACAATCCTCGTCTATGTAGGACTTCGGAGCACAATTGTGATGTAAGCATTGAACCATTACGAGAGTACAACCCAAAAAGTCAATTACAATATCTATGTTATTTTCATAGAAGTGAAGACGTATTCTTCTTTTATTCCTTTGAAGAGTTCATTCTCTCCTCTCAAACAGCAATTGTAGGCATAGCCTAGGGGTAATTAGGTTTGAAGTTTCCAATTGAGCCATGCCCTCACAAACTTGGGTGATCCCTTTAACTTCTTGTCGATCATATCTTCTGTCATACCCCAGCTAACAATTGACTCATATTCGCTTGAGGATAGCTCCTGTAAGTACAATAGTCTCTTGTGTGGACTATAGAAGAGACTATTCTCTCAATGAAAAACCTTTTCTCATTTTAAGGAGACAGTCTTATATTTAAGTAAGCATTTTTCGGTATTGTGCAGATAATTTCACGGTTGTAACAAGTGAACCAAGTTTAATAGAATCTATCCATTACATAGATTATTGAATATAAGTACATATTGAATTTCAATTGAATCCTAAATGGTTTATCAGTGTAATAATCTATCAAACATCTGAAGACTTTCTTTGGATGAAATTTATTTCAAATCTTCATATTAATATTGTTTTAATTAAAATTTATACGAGGTCTTCTGTAGAGTATTTGGTTATCAGTGTTATCATTTTCTAACATTTCGTTCTTTCATATATGTTGTTTTACATTAGCATAGCTACTAGCTAGCCCATGTCCCCCAGAATATCCACCCAGACCTCCAGCTCCATGCAAATCACCCCCATAGCTCTCAACCTTTTTGTACACCTGCGGATGAATAGCATGTCCGATATTTTTTACAATTGCGTTAAATCCTGAGTGGTCATCTGCTGTATATTCAACAATCCTGGTAGTGCCATCTGCTTCTTGAAGGGTGTATCCACCTGTGACAAATCAAATATTACATCGAGTACCAAAGAAATAGAACGAATCTTACCCTTAACACGATCACCATCACGACTCTCCCACTGACTTTTCTGATCTCCAGTATGCGCATCTTTCACGCCATAGTCAAATGTGTACTTTGGATAATGAACTGGTTCATATTTTGCAGGTTCATAATATTTGCTAACTGATCCAAGCTGAATTTGTGGAATTTGTGGATGTCCTTGTTGGATGTAGTTAACATGCTGAGGAACCTCATGTTTTGTCACGACGGAATAGCTTGTGCCTCCATGAAAATATCCTGCTGATACCGCTCCAACCAGGACAATGATAAGAAGACTTATTAGAGCAGCCATTTAATCTACTAGGGTGATACTACCGGAGGAACTGATATCGACTTGGGGTTTTCTTCGAACTTTTATACAAACTCAATGAAGCATTGATGTTGAAATGTTTTGGTTGTTCTTGATGCATTCGTTGGCTATTCAAGCGTAGTATGTTTTTCGTTTCATACAAGACTGTGGTTGGTAAAGAATGAATTGAGCAAATGTATAATTTTCCACCAGTAGTCAAAAGGTGTGAAGTGGGAGTGTTTGGTTTTTTTGATAGAATTCATTGTTCAATTAAGGCGCAAACAAATGAAGGTTGCTTCTTGCAAATTTTTCAATTATGAAAATGCTTTGCTGTGAGGGCATTACCCTGCTTGAATATTTTAGATGTGCTTCAGTGAACTAGATGGAATTTAATCAATGTGTTCAGTTTAATAAGTGAATGCTAAACACTTCCAGGTGTTTGATTAAACGGAACCTAAAATATAATTTCAAATCGAATTTGTATGTTTGTTGTTACCACTGTCTCATAAAAGCTTGTGATGCGGGATTCATGCTTCAATTCACTGAACTTACTTACATATGTACCTATGTACGTAGTATAGATTTTATTAATTGTATTGAAATTGCCCCCAGTGTGTGGTGCAAGGGGTGCTGAACTTATAGATTCCTCCTGTTGAAACTATTGATTTTGCCATCGCTAAACTTGGTTACAGTACTATTACGTCTTAGTACCATCTTAGTACAAACTTCTGTCCTTTCGACTGTTTTCCGTCATATATTTCTATGTCGAACAGCTCCTCGTCCATCTTGAATTAACATGGTGCATTGCATCGCGTATTTAACTACGGAACTCCTCCATTTTCGTATTGTATAAAGAATTTCTATCGTTGGATGGATTGTGCCTAATCCATTCTTTGGTTTAGCTATTTGGTAGAGTTAAAGTTGAATAAGGAAAAGCTTATGATATTTCGTAAGCACCTGCTAACGAACGGTTGTACCATTTTAGTGATAGTACAGCTCACGTTTTCGACATTGGAGGACAACAATTGAAGCTTGTATATACAGAAATGTCGTAGGTGAGGTCATTTGAGGGCACACTTGTGCACTCACCATTCTACGACTTCAGCCTAAGCGTTAAAATAATTTTCCCCTCAAGAAAGGATTGGACAAACGGTAGGGCCATCAACACGAATAATATCTCGATCCTCGACGGCTTGTAAAGCTGTAAGCGATAAATGTTGCCATCGACTTGAAATTCGTTGATCCTTCTCAGTATTTGTCTTAGGGTGAAAATTTGTTCTATAGTTGATCTGTCGTGCAGGAAGTTGCATTAGTATAAGCCTCTAAATGTGGTGCACAACGACTTAAAATGTTCACATAGTACGCTGGAAATTGACTAGGTACAAAGTTCAGGATCACGGATGGTCCGTGTACAGCTAAACTCTGACGGAAAACCATTGCGGCTGGAGATTTTGTCGAACTTTTGGAATTTATAATATTGCTTCACAAGCCCGCCTATGTCCTCGATTGCGTTGTGGAGCCTGTTGCTTTTAATATTTTTCCCATCGTGCTCAGCATACGTCGGTGACGGTAGTTAGTGGCTTTTTAAATACTTTCTGGTACGACTCCTGATTAGTATGGAAATAAAACTGCCTCAACGTTTACCACGAAAATGCACGATTGTAGCCACCCTTTTGTTTTCCATTACAATGTGGAAAGTTTAGCCCAACTGTTTTGTTTAGTTGCGTTACTGATGCATGCTTTTATTTTTTTGCTTACTTCACTATATCGCATGTCTGACGATGGTGGTGAATTGTATGCTAATTGCTGTAAGTTTTCCAGGGGGTTACAACACAGGACATGTAATTTATTAATTAATATTAGCATCGTAGCCAATATTTTCGTAACCGACCTGCTTACTTGTTCGCCTTTAAATGCAAGTAGTCCTTTTTAAATCAGTCCAGTTCTAATACTTAATGAAAACCAACCTCATCCTTAGAGTAGGTGTAAAGAATAATTTAACAGTCTTTGGAATCTGTGTATCGTGACGTGCACACTTTGAGAGATTTGGTGTTTTGAATTCTGGATTCCCGCTATTATCTAAGCCAACTACCAACAAAAATGGAACACAAACTCTGTTAGCATTTGTTCATAATTCTATTCAAGCTAAGTGAAGAACCCAAAGCACCAAAGAGTATGCAAAAAATTAAGTATTTACATTCCAGAACATGTCAAACTTGTATTTAGCATTGTTTTTTCCCAGTATTTTTCAAACAGGAAATGAAGAAACGGGAATACAGTCCAACTTTAAATGCGAGGAAACCGGAAACCCCATTCACAAGCGGATTTTACTCTTCTAACTGGTTTTAATTCTATTTTTTGTAAGGAAACAAGAATGACTTACTGTACACATAATGGCCCATATTCACTGATAAATTAGTGTGCACATTACAGAAATTATTTATACTTGCACCTGCATATAACATAGGGCAAGTATTGGTTTCGGGCACATTTTCGATCTAAAGATTTTGATGAAATTGGACATTATCATTACAGAGATGTTATTTGACAAGGAATGCTGGCAAACACATGTAGTTAAACAAGTGGCATATAAAGTGGCGCAGCAAAGATGGATGAGGGCAAGCAGCCCGAACAGAAAAACATCGCACAATCGTAGATATTGACACTAATGACACTTTTTAAATTCAATTCACTCTATTACTTCAGATTAACTAGATATTAACTATAAAAGAATATATTGATAAGCAGAAGAAAAAGAAGTAACTGCTGGCGGGAACGTCTATCCGAAGAAGAGAAAAGTGCGCAAAATGCCAACTGTCATATCCACCCAATGACACAGGTGGCTGTCATTTTTTGATGGCTGAGAAAGTGGCAGAGTGCAGGCACTACATCCTTCCCCTCTTAACCAGAACTAACTGTTTCGAAGCCTCTCCGAGCGCCGTACTGTTGGTGTTGTTGGCTCAGCTTGTCGACTGGCTTCATTGTCTGGAATTGGAGATCTTCCACCATCATCATTATCATCATCTTCCACATTTATTCGCAGCTGATCCATGTGTCTTCGCATAGCATTCCTGTAGTGTATGAAATCGGGTAAGTTTACTGTTACAGTTTACATAGGTACTGGTTCACCAATATTAAGTTGTTTAGGATTCGCAACTATTTTCCTTTTTGTTGAACGCATTGGATTATTGTCCAGATGCAGCTTAACGAAGAATATGTTGCGGAGTCTCTTGGCAGGCGATTTCCCCGTTATTGATGACTGCACAATATGCTGGTGTGGTGGAGTAAGATTATCGATATCCGTAATTGCATACAACCGTAAGTATTCCGCTTGAGATAATCTTTTGTAGTGCGGATCATCCTTTCCGCCTGGTCATTGCTTGATGGATGAAATAGTGCATCTATTGACGTAAAGGCTGCTCCATTATCGGATACAATGCTATCTGGTAGTCCATGCGTCGCGAAAATTCATCGAAGACTATTAACTGCATACTGTGTACTTGTAGTGGGCACCAGCTTCACTACCAGCCACTTAGAGAAAGAGTCTACGACAATGAAGAACGTCTTGCCTTGAAAGGGAAGTCAATATGAAGGCGTGGTCAGGGTCTTGATGATACTTCCCACGGATGAATTACTATTTGCCGATTCTCAAGACGTGATTACTGGCAAGTGCAACATCCTCTCATTATGCCCTCTATGTCTACATCCACCCTCGGCCACCATATATAACTCCTGGCAAGACTCTTCATTTTCACCACTACAGGATGACCTGCATTGAATATTTTCAGGATGTCCTTATGGAATGTCTCTGGAATATTAATTCGATTACCCAATAATAAACAACCTTTATTTACAGTGATTTCGTTTTTATGCTGGTGGAATGGTTTGAAATCTTCATTGTTTTGGACCCCTGGCCAACCCCTCAACACCCATTGAAAAACCTGTTGCCATATTTTGTCCTTCAAAGTCATCTTAGCAATGTTCCTTGATTGAAGGATGTTGGCATCGCATTCCTCAATCATGTTGAGTTGATTTTTCATTTCCAGGATCCACGCAAGTATTCGGAAAGTGACTGAGTGCGTCCGCGTTGCAATTTTTATCACCAGGCCTATGCACTATTTTGAAGCTGTATCCGTTCAAAAATACGCTCCATCGAAGCAACAAAGAATGACTGGAGTGGGATTGTCTGGATTAAACAATCCAAATAATGTTTTATGGTCCGTCACAATTACGAACTTTCTATCACACAGAAAATTATGAAATTTGCCTCCTTGTTGATTTGCGCATAATTACTTTCTTTTGGTGTCAGCGTACGAGAATAGAACGAGATTGGGCTTTCTTGTCCACTTGGTAGGTTATGCGTTAAAATCACACCTATTCCGTATGGGGAAGCGTCACAGACCAATGAAATCGACAATTTTTGTCGTAATTGATCAAATATTTTCTCCTAGAAGCAGATTCTTGAGTGTATTAATAGTCATCGTATGTTTGCTTTCAGATTTGAGTTTTCAGTTTTGAGGAATGAGGTACCTACAGTATTTAAAAAAAATTAAAATCCGGCAATAGACACCTCCATTTTTCAAAATGTACTTTCTCGTAATTTTACGCAAGAACTTTCAAAAATTGTATTCAATACCAATTGGGGAGATACATACATACATTACCAGTAATGAAGCCATTTAGCGTCTCTTAAATTTTCAAATCGAAAAGAACGGTACCCAGCTTTTGTACACTTAAGCGTTCATTTAAAGAACGGACAGAAAGTATACTTTACAACATTAATAATTGAAACACATTGACACAGCAACAGAAACTTTGACAGCCACAGCAAACATTGCCGAACCAATGCTTTTTAATGGAACAGAACACATTGGTCACAGCAACAGCAACAGCAACAGCAACAGCAACAGCAACAGCAACAGCAACAGCAACAGCAACAGCAACAGCAACAGCAACAGCAACAGCAACTTCAACGTTGGCCTAATCCTAAATTTGCTGTTGCTGCCCAAATGCAGCCAGCTTTGCGCCGAAATTTTCAAGCGTACCAACCTGAAAGCATTTGGTATTATGGTGCAATCCAGGAAAAATGTTCCCACAATGTCAAATTTCGTTGTGTGCTGTTTGCTGAGCTAATGTGTTTTATATCGCAGAATTTTTTTATTTGCCTGTGCTGTTGAAGTTGCTGTTGGCTGTCGCTGTTGGCTGTTGATGTGTCAATGTGTTTCTAGTATAACAGCGTTTTTACAATTGTGTCAGTTAGATCCAAATTTTCTACAGAAAAGGAAGCAAGGAGCCCGAGTTCAAGATCATCACGACGTACACGCTACTTTCTGAGAAAATTGCTTCAAATTGTGCGAGGACCTGTATACATCATTCAATGATCTTAAAACTTTTGAGGAGCAAGTGTTGTGAAAGCTTTTGAAGCATGTCTGAATAAAACACGGATTGTTTGAATATGATCAGTCACATGTTTCCCAAAACAACTCAAAAACCTTTTCTCTGTTATAATCCTTGGGCTACGTGTAAGATTATTTAATTAAGGACTCTGGGATGCACAAAGGGCTATTTCAACTATTTATTAACTTAAACTTCTACTGATCAAATCTTCACACTTCGGCAGATCCATCCCTGACATCCCTGCCAAACTCGTCAGATTGTGATGATGGAGAATTCTCGCTGTTCCGACAAGGCCGATTTTAACGTCATACTCAAGACATTGCTAGTAAGTCTTGTCGAGAAGCTCGTAGAAACAAGGCGAATTTAGCCTTGAAGCGGATTGTCATAAGACGCTCGCTCACATGTCGAAACCTTAAAAATACTTGCCTAAGTATGCCGCTAATGACAAATCCGCATTCGAATAAGCGTTGTTTCTGCTCTCTATATCACCGTAATGTTTGGATGCTGTAGGAATAGGGTAGGCACTGACTGGCGTCAACCTGGCGACGTCCAGTGTTGTAACTGTTACTGCGCATCAATTGTGCTTATTTTACCTCCTAGTGGTAGCCATCGGGTACTGGTTGGTGTCCATCCGGACCCGACTTGCTAAACTTATAAGCGCGAGTGTTGACCAAGAGAAAATTGCAGCACTATAAATACGACAGCGGACGAACTCTCTCGATGGAGTCAACGGTGGCGTTAAAGCTTCAAACGGAAGCACAACACTTTATCTGGGCTACTTCGACATATTCGGAGCTCAGGCCGATAAAGATTTCCAAGAATAAGTCAGGTTTTTGGAAAAGAGATGGTGGCGGATGAGCCCTTATTGGGCCAACGGCAGCGCTCATATCCCCGAAGCGGGATACTGACTTCGGTTTAAAACCGGCCCCTCGTCCTAGGGGTTTCAAAAAATGGAACTGGCCCTCCAGGTTGGGGGTTGTGCCGTCGGGGTAACTTCCTTACCACGTAAAAAAAATTTAGTTATGAGAGAGACACAAGCCTCGGATAATGGACCCCCTCATTTAATACCACGACCCGGAACGTACACGGACTATGATAAGTATAAGAGTATGCACCTGGAATGTACGTACACTGTACACTCCTGGTGCTATTCAAAAACTTGAATCTGTCCTCACGCGGTACAAGGCAGATATTACCGCGATCCAGGAGATACGATGGATAGGATCAGGTATGCAAAAACGGAAAAATTGCGACATTTATTACAGCTGCCACAAAAGACTGCACATGTTAGGATGCGGATTCGTCGTGGGAAATCGGCTACGCTCAATGATAATTGACTTTAAGCCGATCAGCGATCGCCTGGCTGTGATCCGCATCAAGGCTACATTTCAAAACATCAGCATAATATGTGCACACGCCCCTACCGACGAAGCTGAAGACTCTATCAAGGAGGAGTTTTATGACCTCCTGGACGGAGCCTACGGAGCCTGTCCGGAGTATGATGTCAAAATCATACTCGGGGACTTCAATGCCAAAATCGGTAAGGAAAACATCTTCGGCGGATTAGTTGGAAAGCACAGCCTCCACGACACGACAACAGACAACGGCTTCCGGCTAATCGATTTTGCAGCAGCTCGTAATACGGTGATAAGTAGCACTAGGTTTCCAAGACTACGAATCCACACAGCAACCTGGCGCTCTCCAGATGGTCGAACCGCCAACCAAATCGACCACGTGCTAATAGATGCGAGGCACGCATCCAACATTCTGAATGTGCAAACGTTCAGAGGGGCAAACGTCGACTCTGACCATTTTCTTGTTGCAGCTAAGTTCAGAGCTCGACTATCCAATGAGAAGAAGCTGCAGACCGCCCAGAAAAAGAAATTCAACGTTGGAAGCCTTAGCACGTCTGGAGTAGCCAGAGCCTACAGGGAGCGCCTGAGTGAGAGACTCTCCGCTGTGCATTCACCATCCACAAACGCCAACAATCTGTGGAACCAGTATCGCGACATCATCAAAGGGGTAGCAGAGACCACCATAGGCTACCAGCCACCACCCAAAAAGAGCCCTTGGTATGATGATGAATGCGTACGCCGGAAAAAGGTGACAGAAAATGCACACTTGCAAGCGCTGCAACGCAAAACAAGGGCAGCGAGAGAAGAGTATCGAACCAGAAGAAGGGAGGAGAAGAAGATACTGCGTAAGAAGAAAAGGGCCCACGCAGCCTCCCAGCTCAAGGATATCGAAGAGTCCCGCGATAGGAACAACATCCGGATGTTTTTCAGGAAAGCCAAGCAACTGGCAGCTGGCTTCAAGCCCGGAACGCAGGCTCTTCGAAACAGTGAAGGAAACCTAGTCACCGAAGCACAGGGAATAGTAGATGTATTTAAGCAGCATTTCCAGCAGCTACTTAATGGGCAGGTAGAGAGAGTGATAGGGCAAGAAGAGAACCCGCATCCAGTCAATGAAGAATCCATTCCCCCTCCTAGTTTTGAAGAGGTCGGCTCAGCTATCAAAAAGCTGAAGAACAACAAGGCCGCCGGCTCTGATGGTCTACCAGCAGAGCTTTTCAAACATGGTGGTGATGCTTTGGTGGGGTGCATGCACCAAGTCATCAACCAAGTGTGGGTGGATGAAGTCATGCCCGATGACTGGACTATCAGCTCTATATGCCCCATCTTCAAGAAAGGCGATCCTATGTCTTGTAAGAACTACCGAGGCATATCCCTGCTTAATGTCGCATATAAGATCCTATCCAACGTACTGTGTGAACGTCTGAAGCCTTTCTGCAGCACACTAATCGGCACGTACCAGTGTGGCTTCCGGCCCGGCAGATCGACGATCGACCAAATTTTCACACTAAGGCAAATCCTGGAAAAGACCAACGAATTTCAAGTCGAGACTCACCATCTCTTCATCGACTTTAAAGCCGCATATGATAGCATTCATCGTCTTGAGCTCTACAAGGCGATGGCCGAATTCGGGATCCCGGCTAAACTGATCCAGCTGTGCCGCGTGACGCTGGATAACACGCGGTGCAACGTGCAATTCGGCAACAGTTCCTCTGAACTATTCCAAACATGCACCGGATTTCGGCAAGGGGATGCGCTATCATGTGACTTCTTCAATCTTGTGCTGGAACAGATAGTGCGCAGGGCAGGTGTAAACACGGAAGGCACTATCTTCAACAAATCTGTCCAGTTGCTGGGATACGCAGACGACATCGACATCATCGGTCGCTCCCAGCGCGCCGTGTTAGAGGCTTTTACGGCAATTGAAGAAGAGGCGAAACGTGTTGGCCTTGAAGTGAATGAGGACAAAACCAAATACATGTTGTCAACAAACAAAGAAGCATCTGTCCACCGCCTAGGACAAAACGTCACTGTTGGCAACAGTAACTTCGAAGTGGTTAAGGAGTTTACCTACCTCGGAGTAAATATCAACTCCACGAATGACAACTTAGTGGAGATTCGACGAAGACTTACCCTAGGAAACCGCTGCTACTTCGGTTTGGCGAAACAAATGGGGTCAAAACTCCTAACTCGAAAGACGAAATGTATGCTCTACAAAACTTTGATCCTGCCAGCTCTGCTGTATGGAGCCGAGTGCTGGACGATAAGCAGGAAAGCAGAGCAAATACTGAACACTTTCGAAAGAAAAATTCTTCGTCGGATATTCGGTCCCGTATGCGAGGAGGGCGAATGGAGGAGAAGATATAACCGCGAACTCTATGAGCTGTACCAGGATGTGGATGTAGTCCAAAAAGCCAAAACACGTCGACTACATTGGCTCGGCCACATCGAGCGAATGGACAATAATGCTCCAGCAAAGAGGATCTTCGAATCACAGCCCCCAGGTTCGAGAAGACAAGGAAGACCGAACCTCCGTTTTAAGGATCAAGCTATCGCGGATGCCAGAGCGCTTGGTCTAGATAACTGGAAGCAGCGTGCCCGGGATCGAAGAGAGTGGAAGGCTGCTGTGTCTCAGGCAGAGACTCTTCACGGGTCGGGAGCCCGTTAAGTAAGTAAGTATATCACCGTAATACATGTTACATTTTTCTTCCTTTTCCTGCCCGGCGCATCCCATTGCATTTCCTGGAGGTGATATCTTCTTTATAGCAGTTTGTCTCTGCGAGTTATTCGGCTGGACGCGTTCGGATTCCACGTGCAGATCCGTTAGTCGTTATCCTTGTTTTGATTGCTACGGTCGTCAAGAATGAAGTCATCCATATCCGAGGCTTGTTTTGTTTTCGGAACTAATTTTTTTCCCCGTAGCCGGGAAGTTACCCCTATGCACAACCCCCAACTAGGCACTAGACTAGAGTAGACCCAGGACTAGTTCCCTTCATTACCTCTAGGACAAGGGGCCGGATTTCCGGAGTCAGTACCCCGTTTCGTGGATATGAGCGCTACCGTTGGCCCATTTAGGGTTCATCAGCCACCAACTCTTTTCCAACACCCTGCCTGAGTATTGGAGATACCTATAGACCTGGGATTCAAATATGTCGAAGCCGCTCATATAAGGTCAAGAAGTTCCAAAGAAGGATATTTAGAGAATGAAACTACAAGAGTAATGTTGTTCAAAATTAAGTAACTTTCCAGAAGCGTATAACACAGTTCTAAGTTGAATTCAGACTGGAAATGGCGGGCTCTTTTTTCTGGACCCATTCGGTGAAACAAGGAAAACATTTTTCTGACTGAGATCCAGCAACGAAATGAAATTCCCTTGGCTATGATAATAGCATCTACACTGTTAGTACCGATACACCGAGCAGCGCATTCAAATCTGAATTAATGCCTTTTTATTTTAAAGGATTGCAATTATTTAAATAAAGCCACCTACTACTATTTATGTAAAGTGAGCTTAACAACATATGTACGTATGGATTTGTATCTACGTGTTTGAAATAAATTGAATTGAATTGAATTGAATTGAATTGATATGTAGATTTATAATTACTTATATGTATCTATTTGATTACGGCGCCTCACAGGACACCGCTAATAGTCCCAATTTTTTCGCTAATACCTTGTTGTTTGACTTTGGTGGATTGGAGTTCATTCATTAATCAGCCAACTCAGTCAATCGAAATGCGGAAAAAATACTGTCTTTGGAAGAAAGAAGACTTGCTACAAAGAGACGCTGACACAACTGGGATTTATTATGGCATGATCACATTATGCACATGATTACAAAGTAAGCCTCCACGAAGTTAAGCTATCAAGGGCGCAACTCAGACTGGGATTTGAGTACAGTTCTCAAGGATTATTCAAATTCAACACATTCCCTACGTGAATGTACAGAATTTTTGAAGTAATGGCCAAAGTGGAAAACATTCAAAGACTCGTATTTCCCATATGTATTTGTAGGGGAAAATACAATAAATACTACAATACCATGATCCTGGTTATCATTTATATCTTTTTACCCCAATTTCAGGAATCAATTGTGTTTCCAGATAAAGTCTGCCATACTTAACACTATGATAACATAAGCCTGCCGCTAATGTTAACTGATTTAAGCATTTAATTATTCTTCTGACATATGACAGTTCGTTTACCAGAGCAAAACTACAGTCAAATGAATAAAAAAAAACAATACTTGTGATAAAAGGGATGTAGAGGAATGAGAGTTAATTATTTTGTAATTGCTTATCTGCAGCCATCAATCAGCAGCGTCAACAAACTAGTGTTCGAATATCAGGACCAGAAAACCACTCTCGTTTTTTTCTTTTTTTTACATCCACTCTACTTTTTTCCTCATTTACTCAAGCTCTCAATCGTCAATCACTATGTAATCGATAATCGTTTTGCGGTACTAAATAGGATGTTGATGAATTGACGAAAGGGTTTTTTCAATATTACATTATATGAAATGTTAATGTTAAAGTAAATATAGTTGAACAGAATTTTTAATTTGATGTGATTTTATGGTCATTGAAAATAAATAGAGTTTTAGTGCGTGAATATGAGTAATTAGGTTACACAATAAGTTTTTACTATTCAGCTTTTAAAGTACTCGCATGTGGTATTATTTTACAGGCTTAGTTTCTGTATTGGTTTTAATTGACTAGTTTGATGCAGCTTGAACAGTGGTTGATTTTATTTCCCCATAGCCCGTCAACGCGAACAGAACCGAGTATCTGACAAAGAGTTATTTGCTTGAAGCGATCTGGACCATGCTTTATTGGCATTGGGAAGGAATGCGATGAGTTAAGTCTGATTCAGAGTCTTTTTAGTTGTTTGCGATACGGCCTTTTAACTCAAGAGTCGACCACCAAGAAATACATATGCATATAGGTACACCCAGATATACATACTTACTGTTTTACGTTGTAAAATGTACGTAGTACAAACGATAGTACCAAAAAAAGATACTATGTACGTAGTACAAAGAAGTACGAAATGAAATGAAAAATGTTATATTTAAACGTTACAAGAATCGAATCGCATGGCACTTGTCAGCATTGTCAACTACCGAATTGTAATTATTACGTTAAATTCTTACGTTATGTTATATTACGTTATTTTAATACAAGAAATAAATATGAATTCTTTGAACATTATAAAATTATTATTATCGTAGTATGTTGAGTTGTTGAACACTTACTAACTCGCTTTAGTTTTCGTGGTGGACAAAAACAAGTGGATAACTATTCCAAAGGATGAAGAAATGACGCCCAAACACTATACACACTAACCACAGAGTCATGGCGCCTACCTGCATACCTCTACTTACTTACTTACTTAACGGGTTCCCGATCCGTGAAATGTCTCTGCCTGCAACAGGGCAGCCTTCCACTCACTTCGAGCATGGCATGGTGTTTCCAGTTGTTTAGATCAAGCACTCTGACATCCGCGATAACTTGATCCTTAAAATGGAGTTTCGGTCTTCTTTGTCGTCTCGAACCTGGGGGCTGTGATGTGAAGATCCTCTTTGCTGGATTATTGTGTATTCGCTCGATGTGGCCAAGACAGTGTAGTCGACGTCTTTTGGCTTTTTAGACTACATCCAAATCTTGGTACAGCTCATAGAGTTCATGGTTGTATCTTATCCTCCATTCTCCCTCCTCGCATACGGGACCGAATATTCGAAGAAGAATTTTTCTCTGGAATGTGTTCAATATCTCCTTTGCCTTCCTGCTTATCGTCCAGCACTTGGCTAGCAGAATTCGCAGGCAGCTCTTAATATTTTGTAGAGCATGCGTTTCGTGTTCAAAGTTGGGACTTTTGAGTCCATTTGTTTCGTCAAACCGAAGTAGCAGCGGTTTCCTAGGGAAAGTCTTCGACGAATCTGGAGATGCTTCTTTATTTGTTCACAACCTGTCTTGGTTGTCATTTGCTTCAAGGCCAACTCGGTTCGCCTGTTCTTAAATTGCCGTAAAAGTCTCTACAACTGTGCGCTGAGAGCGGGCGATTATGTCGACATCGCTTGCGTATCCCAGTAGCTGGGCAGATTTCTCGAAAATAGCGCCTTTCATGTTAACACCCACCCTGTGCATTATCTGTTCCACCTCGAGATTAAAGAAGTCACATGATAGTGGATCTCCTTCCCGAAATCCGGTACATGCTTGGAATAGTTTGAATTGCACATTGTACCATGTGTTTTCCAGCATCACGTGGTACAGCGGGATCCCGAATTCGTCCATCGCTTTTTATCAGATGCGGCTTTGAAGTTGAAAAGACGAAAAGATGGTTAATCTCGACTACAAATTCATTAGTTTTTCCCGGATTTGGCTTATTGTGAAAATTTCGTCGATCGTCGATGGGCCCGACCGGAAGCCACACTGCTTCGTGCCGATTAGTGTGTTACAGAAAAGCTTCAGACGTTCACACAGTACATTGGAAAGGTTCTTATATACGACATTAAGCAGCGATATATGTACCTCGATAGTTCTTTAGTTCTTACAAGACATAGGTAGGTAGGTTGGGGAGGGTTGACTGCAACTACAACAGAAGTGCAGCCTCACTCGGATCTCAGCGGAACCATTGTGTTCCCTAGTGTGTGATACCTGAAATAAAACATGATTATTATTCCCAAAACTTAATCCATGACAGAAGAGGCCCCCTGAACCATCCAGTTTTCATAATGAATTTTGGAGTGGTTTTAGGTGGCGTGTTTGCTGAGGTCGCTGAAAGATACCTTTGACAGGGTTGCGTATCTTGTTCTGTTGACGCTTGGGTAGTCGCAGAGGAAATGTGTTGTGCCTTCCTCTACCTCTGGGTCGCCACAGCCTCTGTATAGGTCTGTGGTGTTAATTCTCATTCGTCTAAAATGGGCCGCTATTGAATTGTGGCCTGTGAGAATACCTATGAGGAGATTAGCTGTGGTCTATTCAACCATTTTTTTAGTTTAGTTCTTCTTTTGTCATATTGGGACCAACGTTTTCTAGAGACATGGCATGCGAACAGTGTTCTCCACCTTAAGAAGTCTAATGGGCGTTAGGACTGAGTGATCTGCTGTTACATATGTCTTTTGATTCTGATCCTTTTTTCGCTAGCTCAACGGCCATTTCATTCCCGTGGAAGCCCATGTGTCCAGGAATCCAGTAGAGCTTGATGCTGTGCCTCGGGCTATGGGATTAGAGTTCCTCTTTACATCTCTTGACCACTTTAGGGTTGGTTGTGATGGAAGTGATGGCTTTGATGGCTGCTTGGCTGCCTTTGTAGATGTTAATAGGATTGCTGTTATTCAGAGATCCCGGCAGGTCTCGGTTATTTCCACTTGAAACACACTTGCGTGGTCGGGCAGTTTCATGGACCGGGCAATTGATCTAATTGATCTGGAGCATATAGAGGTGATAGCCCAGTTATCGTGCATGGCTTCATTCACCCATACTTGGTTCATCATTTGATGCATGCCCCTCACCAAAGCATCACTACCATGTTTGAAAAGCTCCGCTGGTAAACCATTAGAGCTGGCAGCCTTGTTGTTATTTAGCCTTTTGATAGCTGAGTCAACCTCTTCAAAACTGGATGCGAGTTCCCATCTGCCATTCCCAGTGATTCGGTGACTAGGTTGCCTTCAATGTTTTGAAAAGTCTACATTCGGGGGTTGAAACCTGCCAGTTGCTTGGCTTTCCTAAAAAATCATTCGAATGTTGTTCCTATCGCGCGACTCTTCGATATTCTTGAGTTGGGACACTGCGTAGGCCCTTTTCTTTTCACGTAGGACCTTCTTCGCCTTCCTTCTTGTAGATCAATATTCTTCACTCGCTGTCCTTGTTTTGCGCTGCACCGCTTGCATGTGTGCATTTTCTGTCACCCTTTTCCGGTGGACGCATTCACCATTATCCCAAGGGCTTCTTTTGGATGGTGGCTGTTAGCCTATGGTGGTTTTCAATAACTCTTTAATGATGTCGCGATACTAGGTCTACAGATTTTTGGCGTCTCTCGCTCAGGAGCTCTCTGTAGACTCTGGCTACTCCAGTCCAGCTACTATTGCTTCTTCTTTTTCTGGTCGGTTTGCAGCTTCTTCTCGTTGGATAGTCGAGCTCTGAATTTGACTGCAACAAGAAAATGATCAGAGTCAACATTTTCTCCTCTGACTATGTGAATATTCAGAATAGTGCTAATAGATGAGAAGCATCATCTATTAGCACGTGGTCGATTTGGTTGACGGTTCGACCATGTGGAGAGCTACAGGTTGTTGTGTGGATTCGTGACCTACTGCTACTTACCACCGTATCATGAGTTGATGCAAAATCGATTAGCCGGAAGCCGTTGTCTATTGTCGTGTCGTGAAGGCTGTGCTTTCCGACTAATCATACGAAGATGTTTTCTTTTCCGATCTTGGCATGCATTCATACCTTTAGGCGTAGAGTAACATTTTTTAATGTAAAAGAACCAATCTTCCAATCTTCTCTAATTCCAGAATAAATGCATCTGCAAAAGCACTCTACCAAAGCGACAAAAACAGATCTCTTGATTTCATTTTCATTTTGGTACCAAAGAATTTTACATTACGTACATATGTACATACATACATACCTTGATTTCATTGCCTTAATTTTGCCAGTAAATAATGAAGTAGGTAATGAAATTGCATTGTTTAAATCCTGGTCATGTGTTGAATGCAACTGAATGCTTTGGTTTGTAGAAAATAATCAATTCGCGGTTAGTGATTCAAAATCAGAATCGAAATCGCAAAATGTTGAAATTTTCAAAACCGCAGCATTCATTACAACATTTTCTGGACAATGTCCAAAACCTTTCGGCCAGTGCAAGTTTTAATGCAACAAAGTTGAAGCTTTACGGTTGTTGTATGCTGCGGCTTGGGCACACATTTTAATGAAGTTGGCCACCGAAAAACCCACACAAATAGAGGCCTCGGTGTTCTACTGCATGTGTGCATGGTTTAAATTGCAGTTGACGAAATATTTTCGCTTTATAATTGCAAAACGTAATTGTCCACGACAATATAACCGAACACTGTATACGTATATGGGCAATTTAATTAGGGATTTGATTATGCAATATGTTATGGTGACCTATTTAAGTTGATTGTTAATATTGCTTAAATGTAGTACATATGTACATGTTTTAATTTTTCTGGTCCATATTTGTTTGGCATTAAAAAAACATATCCTTTTAATTTACTGCACCACCGTGATAACGGATATTAAAGAGTACTTATCTAAATGCATGGTGGCATCACCTCAGTCTATAGCGACTATCGGATATTGAACTGATGAGTATCTGTGCGCATCAGCAGATTCAAGTGGATATATCGAATTAGGCGTACAATTATTTGTTTTCCAGTTTAATGGAAATATGCATCTTAAAATTGAAAAGCGAGTTCTTTAGAAGGAATATGTTTCATGCATCCTGGGATTATCTTTAATTGTACAATAACGTTGACGACCTTGATCAATAGACTTTGTTACGCCAATGTCAACCATTGAAGGCACGGAAATCTTTGTTGCTAAATAACTAATTGCTGATATTCGCACATTCATGATTCATTCGGGAATGAATTAGTTAGTTGTGTTGCTGTTGAATGCAATTCGGTCGTTAATTACCTACAGTGTTTGATAACTTTAGCACGCGCGCCATTCGGAATTCCATTATCCCATTTCCTGTTATGAGCATACTACCTTGGCAATTAAGGTTACCGGATATGCTGGAGTCTGAGCGTTGCTACACAGTCGAATTTATTGTATTTCCACGATTTGGAAGGGTGACTACGACGTCAAGGAAAGTATGTATTCCTTCACCACGATTTCAAAAATTAATATACAGTGAGACATGTGACTGAAATTGTATCTTTCTTTGTTGAAATTGGAAACAAATGAACATTCTGCTTAAATTTAATTTTGTTATTAAGTTTTAAATATAAAATAAATAAAACGGTCCTCAGTGAATAAATATAAACCTAATCAAAACTCAGACTTCAAAACTCATGATTAAATAGAGGCGAAAAACCTAATGAATATCAATCGTGTCGAATTGTAAGCCAAACTGTGAACTGGCTTACTGACACATAGTATAGGATGGGGCAGTAAAATCTTTATGTCATCTAAGGCTCGTGGTCCTATCCTAATTATGAACAAAAAAAAATTAACAAAACAAAAACAAACAATTTCAGAGTCCGGTGCTCTTAAACTACCGGCTGGAAGTACTGCCTCTGTACCCACTCCTAGCTGCGCTGGCAGCTAGGACTTTGTCCACCAAACCTGATTCTAGTCCCTCCCATAATCGCATGGAACGCTCCACGCACCCATCCATTCCTTCCCTACGCTTGTATAGCACAGATCAGTCTAAGCCTGCATGCTGTACTGCTTCGAACTCGCAGCATATAAGCCAATCTAAGCGGCAATATCGGGAGCGACGTACAGCATCCACACTTTTGAAGTGATATGGGAACATCCCCAAATATCAGCTCTCCGATAAAAAGAAAAATGACCTCTCCACCTTGTGCTTGCTGTAATAGCCAGAAGCGACGCAGATGGCGCATCACCCCGTGATAAGTGGAGGAAGGTGGTAGTTTAATTTGTAATTAACTTCCCTTGTGTCTTGGATGACCATCCAGGTCCTCCACCGTCCTGTACTCATCAGGGCCATATGAAACTCATCGCATGTGCTGACTAAAAGTCTGAAAACCTCTTTAGAGTAGCTGATTCGTCGTTGGGTAAGGTGTGTGAAGCAGCGCAGCTTGAGGTCGTAAGCAGGGAAGAAATTCCTAGCAGACTAAGAACTCGCTCCTGGATCCCTGTTGAACCCTCCGATACTTCTACGACCATCAAAGTTTTTCGGTCTAGTAACCCTCATCTCCCTACTAGCAACTAGAAAGTTGCTAAGCTGGAGGAGCCAAAAGAGGAAAGAAGATGCGCGGTTATCGTGGTCAACGCGGAATCCTTGGCTCCTTTGGCGGCAACGGAAAGGCAGATCAGCTATGGCTTTGAAGCAATAACTCTCCATGTACATAAGAAAGATGAGGAGGACGTGGTCAAGGAGGGAGCGCAATCCTGCTTGTGCTGAAACTGAAGCGCCTAGTAATATACCGCCCACCTCAGTAGAAAAGGCGGCTGTGGAAGATTGCAGTCCCGCAGATGCCGCTCAACCGCCTGAAATACAACCTACTGCCTCAAGGATAGATTTGAACGTGGACAGTCTAGCACTGTCGGACTTGAATCTATCTAGCGGATCCGACAACTCACCTGTATCTGACACATTCCTGTAATTGGATACTGATGAACCGAATATTATTGGGGTTGAACTGTCGGGAGTCAATTGTGCCGATGATTCTGTGGTTACTTTAGATTAACTTCCATCACTCCATAAGGGCTTCGGCCTTCCTTCTTTTGCGGTTATATAAAAATTCGAAAGACATTGTCGAAGAACGTTGGGTTATTAATGATCTCGTGCCCGGACTCAGGTCTCTTAACTATAAACTTATCTACGTGAGGAATGAAGGTACGCCAAGAGCCCGCGAAGATCACACTAAATGTTTTTCTGCTCTTTAATTACAGCAATCTTGACACAGTGACAGTTAGCCTTGACTAAAGAAAATATGGTTGAGCTGCTCCCTGCAGCTCTACTGGGGAGGATGATTGTTGACGTGGGGAGGCATAAAGTTGCACTTATCCTGGGATGTGATCCCAATGCATCACACAGTATTGAGAAGCACCGATTTTAATGAAAGGGATGAGCAACTTTTCGTTTATTTAATTAGTCTTATGAAACATTGGTTGTGAACACATTTTTATTACTTGTAGTAGACAGAAAGTACTCAATATGTTCTCAAATATTGAAAAGTATCTATCGAAAACTCGTTCTCAGATCATAGGTATATTCAATTTGATATGAACTACCTCGTTCAGGCCCAACCCGTCTTCTGTAATAAACAGTACTCTTGTCCCCCAAATAATTCTCATGAATTAGACGCGATGATAGAGGAACTAACGAAGGTTCTCAATCATGTAATTAAACATCTCATGTCCATTAAACAACTTAAAGGGTAAGCCTAGACCTTGGTGGAGTCAGGAGATTCTTTCGTATGGGCAGATCTTCAACCAGGCCAGCCGTCCTTGTGAGGCCACCGATTGGATCTCATATAAAGAGGCCCTCAAGTCTTATATAATCAATATTAGAAAAGCCCAATGGAATTCCAGGAAACTCTTCTCCGGTAAGATAGAAGAGATATCTGAGCCATCTAGACTTCGAAAAATCCTGGAAAACACTCCCAGGAAGACCCAGTTATTTCAAAAGAGAAAATGGCTCGTGGACCACCTCTAGTGCGGAATCCCTGAATCGATTATTGGATTCTCACTACAATGCCAAACAGCTGCAATGCCATTTCGGGTCCAACTGTGATCTCGGCAAGGTCAGTATTAACCAGCCCCTCTTACCTTGTTACAAACAGCAACATTTTTTGGGCAATAAGCCATTCAAGTCTACTGGACCAGATGGTATTATGAACGGAAGGGTTTGTGGGTTTTATACCGAGGTTGGTAGAAGTTCGCACGTTAACTCTAAAGATCTTAGAACCATAAGTTTGTCATCATTTCCTCTAAAAACCTTAGGGAAATTGATAAACAGCTATGTATATACGCTGTTAATCCAAGTCTACTGCCGGCCTCTCAACATGCATATAGTAAATGAAAATCGGTTGAAACGACACAACGGCCCTACTCATTAGTTAGCATTATTGAAAAATATTTAGATTGTAAAGAACTTAATTTGGTAGCGTTACTGAACTTTGAGGGAGCATTTAACAATGTCGAACCAGTCGGTTTCGAGTTAAATATTGGTTCTATATATTCGTTATCAGGCCCATACTTACGTATGGCAGGCTCGTCTGGTGGAGTGCGCTGGATAAGGACCAATTCAATTGCGGCTATGGACATACTTTTACGCATGCTTTCGCTCGATATATGTAAGTATAATACAAACAAGTAGCAGCAACTGCGGCTGGTCGCACGCAAGCATTTCTTTTGTGCACCAGTCTGTGAAATGGCCACTTCTCTATTCTAAATAAACTAGAATGCATCTCAAAATATACACTTATTACACCCTCCCCCAGCTACTTACCAACAAAATTTTCGAAACCAATATACCCTCCAGGACTGACTGGGAAGGTGATATAGGGTCTCGCAGTGGATCGGTTTGTCTCTATTGCCTTCCGTCTTTCTAATCACTGCAGCTTGTTCCATGCGGAAACTATGGCAATCAAGGAGGCGTTGTCGTGGCTAAGGTACTACATACATATGTGTGTATGTAATATCCGCGGAGATCTCAACATGGTTCTCGCTACGTGTCAAACACGCCCATTTTTTTTAAAATGTACTTTTTTCATAATTGTACACTAAAAATTTTATCTCTGATAAACTTTTCGGTGATTGAGATCTGACAACGAAATGAAATTGCTTTGGCTATGATAATAGCCTATTAGCACTGTTAGTTGATCGTTGAACAGTAGATGGTAAACAGATTTAATTTCCTCTTTAGTTTTCTTCATTTCATAGAAGCCATAGACTTTTAGCAGTTGCGTATGCATCTAAGGAGATCCAGCGATTATTGGAACTTTTCCGAATGAGCTAGCGATACGACCTGGAGATACGTTTCTCATACGTGCTAGAGATTCTGGTGGAACTTGAAAGATGATAGTTTTTCCAAGTCCGTTCTACCACACGCAACCATAGGGGTTTACCCCTGTGAACTGTTTTCCTGCTGTTTGCGTCTTCAACATTGAGTATGGCATTGGCGACTATGGTATCAGACCAATTCAATCGCAAATTGAGAAAAGTTGAGCACGAGAAACGGCCATGAACTAAACTCTTTTTAATGAAGTGATTTTACCACCGTCAATACTACTTTACAAAGAGCAATATCTACCGATTTTCCTTTCATGCACCCATGTTGTATTTTAACGATGCATATACATACATATGTATGTATTTATCTGAAAGGCGTTGTATGAAGAAAGAAAGATAGGTTAATTTGTTTGCAACCCATGACAGTGGAGTGGAGCTTTCCGCCGAACCTTGGGAACGTATCTAAGCGTAGATAAATAGCAAATATGCTCCGCAATTTTCGCGCTCCACAAGGGTGAACGTTTTCTTCCGCTAATCGAATAAGAACGATGAGTCTAATTTTGACAGTTCGCTCTTTGTGGATCCCTAAAGCTACGTACATATGGAGACTGGTAACATAGAATCATAGGACAAAGTTTTATATACCTTGGTGAATCGCTGATATTACCATACGAAACATATCTATGTGAACGTTTAGATCGTCATCGTATCGTATTTGACCCACAATAACATTACTGCACAGTTTCTCCTGTTATGCGAATGTGCTCGCATACCCACATTTCGAAGTCAGAATTAGGTACATGATGAGACTAACCAGGAGTGTATCGCAGTAGATGCATTCATAAGTGGCAACTTCCATTTTTCATTGTGTGACACACGAACCCCCTCTAATCCAATGATAAATATGTTCAACTGTAAAATGAAACTAATATACCCTGTGGAACAGAATACACACAAATAGTCGAGTCATTCATGCGAAACTTCATAAACGAAAAAGAACCAGTAATAACCTATTGATTCATTTTCATTAACGCCCTCGTTCTGTGTCAGGCTATTAATTAAACCGAAACCTCAAAAGGCAAACACATCAATAGAGTCATTGAGTATAATCGATAGATGTATCTAACATTCGATGACACTTCAGTTCGGTACGGTACATTTCGTAGAGATATAGAGTAAATAACATATTGCTCTCGGTCCGGCATAGGTGGGTGGTGGATTGGGAGTTTGGTTTTTTGTTTGACTATCCCCACTATCGAAATGAACGTAATACGACACCTCAAGAAAATTTATCGTTTTCATCCCTCACTGAACAAACAAATTTAAGGGTTACTACTACGAAGGAGAGCATAACGAGTTGGTTAGCTTGAACTTATATCCTTCCATAACCGATTTTCTTTTCCTGAAAAATTACCCAACCGTATTGAAGGATCAGGATATGTTGAAGATATAAGTTTATTGAAGCAAAATATATTTTGTGTTGGTTGGTTCCACCGACTGCCACTACTGTACGGGCTGGGTGTATACAGTCAGCGATGGTTGTGTTGTTATTATATTCAACTACTGCATCAACATGTTTTCGCCATAGACAGGCACACCGACGACGACGGCGACGAGAAGAAACGGCTTCTGTTGCTGGTGGTGGCGGCTGAAGGAGGAACCTCCTTGAATGTTGAGAATGGTTCTTTCATCGATGGGTGATATGCGCTTTCAATTGAAGAGGAATGAACTTGTTCCGTTTTAATCACCACACAGAGAACTCTTGTTAATGAGTTATTGTTAGGATGTCCTTTTGTTGGTTCAACTACTCGAACAAAGGAAAGGTACTTACTGCTATTTATTTTACAGGCACCGTCTCGGAGAAAGTTACATCAACCGTCTAATTGTTGCCCATAAGTTTTACTTTACGGACGACGACGACGACTAAACCAAGGAAGAGGACCCAGTGGATCTAGTCCGATTTCACCTAGAAACTTTTTATTAAAACGAACTTCAAAAATTAACACAAAATTGAAGAAGTTGAAGGCATTAAAAGTTCGATTCTTTAATTCTTCAAGATTGTGCTTGAAGTTTGTTTTTTCCTCATAGATTTTGTTCGTTTTTTTTTGTATTTTTTTTTGCGTTTTTCATTTACTACCGAAGTTGGTGAAACTTTTCTGTCCATCTTTGTCCTCTGTTGCCGGCAGTATTCCCAGCGCAGATGAATGCAGAGAAGGAGGATTTTCTTTAAAAAGAAAATAAAGAAAAAACTAAACTAAGTGGAGAGTAATCTTCAGATGCTACTTGACTGTAGGTTTTCAAAGCTAATTTTACAGCTTTTAGATCGTAAAGTTAAGGATTAAAAGCTTTAAGGTCATGCCTGCCGAAAGGAAATCAAAATGGCACGATGCACACAGTGACACAAAAGGAAAACACGATCCAAGGGATGAAATTAAATTATCGTATTTTAGTGAACTCTACCAAAGGATTTGATTTGCTTTTGCTGGAAAAAGCCAAAAGTTGGCTGCATAAGGTTA
The DNA here is from genome assembly GCA_905220385.1 of Xylota sylvarum. Lineage (NCBI taxonomy): Eukaryota > Metazoa > Arthropoda > Insecta > Diptera > Syrphidae > Xylota > Xylota sylvarum. The sequence goes on from LR999959.1 coordinate 44,265,855, forward strand.
AAGGGGACGACACGACCATGGGCAGACGACAAGGCAGAAAGCAGACTTTCTTTCCCATCAGTGGTCACAGTGAATGTGAGAAATGTGCATTTAAATCTTGACAGAATATAATTTTCACATAAATTGCAGTCGGATTGGACAAGTTTAAAATATTTATGAATAAAAGTTGACCCCTTTTGAATAAATTGTGAGGAGCTGGAAACTTCAAAGTTCCTTCCACTTGGTTTTCTCTCTTTCAGTGATGTGTTCATGGGTGTCGTTTTCTCGTATTTTACTTAAGCCGGAGGTACTTTGTACTTACTTTTAGCATATTTAATGAAAAATTGGGGGTAAAGTTTGTCGTTGGTTAAAAGTGGTTTTGTTCACATTTATGCATTTGAAAGTGAATACAAAGTCTAACAGAATAGAATTCCAGGTTGTTTCGTGTAAGAACATTATGTGAACCATGTTAAATGGTCTCATCTACGAGTAGGTGTAGAATGTACTAGGGACTGCTGTAATTGTAGATCTAAGTGGAAAATTTGCGAATTTTACTACCATGTGGTGTTTCAAATGTTAATAAGGTGCTTACAGTAATAAAATTGCATACAATTTTTTAAAAGACGTTTACAATTCATTCAGAACTTCATTTGAATAAAAATAAAGCTTCAATTGTTTTACGTTGCCTATATAAATACTTACACATGTATGTCAGTGGAACTCTTTGATTCAAAGACACATTTCTCTGAAAAACTGGTTACTACTGCAAAATTTGACTTTGAATTAAGCATGTTAACAAATAAATAATGAAATAAAAGTCAAAATTAAAACAAAACAAACAGATTTTATTACAGATTACTTGGCTTATAACAATTATGCGTGAACTATTATATTACCCAAATGACTGCCTATGGATGTTTTGCAGATATGTACATGCTTTTTCAACCATATTTTGAATATTTTGGCATAATTTGGGTGTTTTATCACTCATTTCTTATATAGTGTTGTCTTTACGCATCATTATTATGGTTGCCGTAGACCTTTTTTTCAAGTACCCCCAAAGGGATTAATCCGGTGGCGGTAAATTCAAGTGTTCGTGGTGGCCAATCGATATCACTTCTGTTTGACACTTTTTCATGTTTTAACAGTTCTGTTTGCGTATTTAAATCCCCAAAACAGGTAATTTGTACAAATTCTGACGAAATTTCACAGAAGCCTTCCACTCTCTTTGATCCCGGGCATGGTGCTTGCAGTTGTCTAGCTTGATCCTTAAAACGGAGGTTCGTTCTTCTTTTTCACCTCGAACCTGTGGGCTGTGATTCAAAGATCATCTTTGCTGAAGCATTACGATTATTGTCCATTCGCTCGACGTGGCGAGACAGTGTGATCGACGTTTTTTGGCTTTTCGGACTACATCCACATCTTGGTACACCTCATAGAGTTCGCGGTAGTATCTTTTCCTCTATTCGCCCTCGAAAGTATTCAATATCTGGTCTGCTTTCCTTCTTATCGTCCAGCACTCTGCTCCATATAGCACAATTAGCTGGATCCAAATTTTGTAGAGCATGCATTTCGTCTTCCGAGTTAGGAGTTTTGATTCTTTTTACTATACCTATAGGGCAAGTATTGGTTTCGTGAAAAATTTCGAACTCGAGATTTTAATCAAACTTGACATTACTATGATGGAGAAGTCCAAAAAAGTGGGTCCGCCAATTCCGTCTGTCTGTCTGTCTGTCTGTCTGTCTGTCTGTCTGTCTGTCTGTCTGTCTGTCTGTCTGTCTGTATATTCGACTGGAGCCTAAACGGGTGGACGGATTTGCTTCAAACTTCATATCTGGGGTCTGTGGGATGAGCCCTAGATGCGAAATTGGAATTTTCGTTCTAACCTCAAAATTAAGAGTACTTTACTTAAGGACGATTTCACTAAAAATGGATTTTCTCGAAAACGGCTCTAACGATTTTGATAAAATTTCATTTGTGAGTTAGTTTGGGCATATGCTACTAGGTGGCGTATGCGTATAATGGTAATTTTACGAATTGGGTGTATATCGGCCATTTCTTCAGCAATTGGGCTTAAAATTAATATTTGAGGTGGGTATGACAAATGCAAAGACATAACGTACCAAGTTTTGAAACTGCGACGCCCACTTTCCAAAAATTTTACTTTTTCAAAATTTTTTACTAGAAATCAAAAAAAAATAGTTAAATCATAGTTCATCGGCTTTGAAAATCTCTATAATTCACCTTAACATCATATATGGCCACGCTCACTTTGGGATGGTGTTTTTACAAAAAACTTGAATTTCAGTACTTATACAATTATAAACTTATAGCATTAAGGTGCAAAGTACGTACGACCCAGTCGTGCACTTTATTTTTTCTTCGTATTCGTCGAATCTCCACTAAGGTCGAACCTCCACTAACATGTACTTGGTTCTCTTGTCTCCTCTCCTTTGGCTAAATTGGTTCGCCTGTTTTTCAATTGCCGTAAAACCCTCTAAAACTGTGCGCTGGGAGTAACCGATGGTGTTGATGTCGTCTGTGTATCCCTGCATCTGGACATATTTTTTATGCGAAGCGACAAGTATCAAACAAACCAAAATGGTCGATTGGATTGGGACACAGCTCATCCTGTCTATGCGGATGGTATCTAATAAATTAGACACATTATAATATTCTTCTGATGACTTCCAATAGCGTACTTCGAATGTCCATAAAGAGGCTTCTACTAGTGACCAAAAGAAAGAAGAAAAAATCAGCTCCATTATGGAGCAAAGAGCTGGCAGACATAAGTAAAGTAACAAGAAACCTCTTTAATGTTACCAAGAGACTGGGAATAGTATAAAGTCAGTTAGAGGAAGTTTAAAAATGAGGCGCAATGAGCTAAACGTCACTCCTGTCGGCAATACAACAGAATCTACGCAACTAAAGAAGGCTTTCTCAACCCACAATTATAAGTTCGATCAAAGATTCTGACTGTAATTGAACTAAATCTTGGATAAATTCACTTAGACTATTGCTAACTACGCACTTTCCAGGAAGTGAGTTTGATTTGAGTTACCAGCGGATTTGATCTCAGAGGAGAGAATTGAGTGGGCAGTTTCTTCTTTCAACTCGCCAGGACTTGACGATATTCCGGTCATGCTACAGAGCATTATTCCGGTACGGAACTATATATACTAGTAGTCTCATACGAAGCTGTATCCCACGAACATCAAAAGAGGTTAACGTGGTATTCATACCCAAGGCCGGCAAAGTAAGTCATACCACCGCTGAAGATTTCAGACTAATTAGTCTTACCTCCCTTATAGTAAAGACGTTTGAACGATTGGTTGACGTTTACATTCTCATTTGGTAAATGTTTGCAGCAAAGACTACGCAGAGACTTCCTCCGCCATCGTTTTGGATCGGGATCGGGATTCACTATTACGCGGGGACTTGCCAAGATCCATTTCCCATTTTAAAATACATCACAATGAATGAAAAAAATGAAGTAAGAGGGTCGTTCTCGCCTTCACCTACTTTCCAATGTTGAGAAGCCCAAGAAGGAAACAGCAGTGAGTACCTATTGCCAAACGCTGAAATGAATCAGCAAGGAAAACGTTCCTGAGTTGCAGCACTTAGTCAGGAACAGAACACGATGCAGCGTAGGAGTAATTGATGCCCAGACCATTAGGGGACATAGGATCTAAGATAAATCAAATAAAATTGGTTTTATTTACTTTTAGCCCGTTCGAATCAACAGGTTTAGATGGTATCTTTCTCCCTATTTGCAACAGAGCCAACATTTACTGAAGCGTTACTCCTTGAAGCCTTTACTCCTTATACAAATCTGCAGAGATTAAGTAGTCTATATACATATGTACATACCTAAGAGTTTGAAAGAGGAGAGCGTAAAATTTTAGATCAGTCAGACACATCGCCTATATCTTACCGGCCTTTTAGCCTGAGAAAATAGTCCAATCATTAAATAAAACCCCATCATTGAATCACTGCCGGATATATAAACCGCCGGATCTAGATATGTGCTCTCTTCCCTGCACTGGTTTGAGGTCATATATTGGAGTATACATAAGTATATAGAACCCTAATAGTGGAGTTCATTTAGAACGACCCATTGTTTAAGATTCTAGATACCATGCTCAAGAGATCTCGATTATCAAGAAAGTTCAGGGTTAATATAATGTAGCTAACCGCCGCTGCCGCCGCCTCGTAATTTTATTTACTTCTTTTTCAATTCTAGAACAGTGAGGGTTGGAAAATAGTAACACTGCAGATCTGGTAAACAGCAGCAGTTTCCAAAGCGTCGCAGCACCTTTAAAGTCACCAACAATCGTTTAAGCAAAGATTCTTGATATGTACTTGGTTGTGTCCTCATTCTGCCTTGTACGCTATCTACTGTAGCACGCAATTGAAGACATTTCAGGACAGTACATATCCTTACCAAAATCCGAAACGTGTTTGTTTCATAAGAGGTATTTTCAAACTATATAGAGTACCACTTTAATTCCGACGTTACGCAACATACATAAGTATGTATATAGTTGGATCATAGATGCTTAAACTCAGCCATATGGTGTGAGCCTCAACTTTTAATTCGTTGCTATTTTTCAGAATTTGCATCACTGAAGAAATGTGGTTCACTGTTGTTCTGTCGGCCTAGAAGCCGCACTAGTACTGGGCGATAAGTGTGCTGCATGTACTTTAAACGTTCACATAGTGCGTAGGACATTATGATTTAAATTTCACCTTAAACATTTTGAAAACTTTTGTATTGTAATAAAGACAGGACAGTTATTGAGGATTAAATGAACAAAAGTTACATTTCGCATGACCTACAAATTCCAACCCCTCAATGAAGTCGCCAAACGTTTGTTGACCCCTCTAATGTAGCACGGCTTTGTTTGAATGGATGAAGAAGGTATTAGACTATTACCCCCGTTACCTTCAATTAACCCTTGAACTTATAACCTCTTTCAAGTTAAAGTCAAGTAATTAAGTCTAAAGTTATGAACTCGTCATTGTTAATTTGTATAATTGTAAATGATTTTGAAAGCACATTCTAATCTATGCCTCTTGGCTGATCCAATTCCGAGTGATTTATCATAAAGTTAAACAAGTCAACCCGAGAGAGAGAGAGAGAGAGAGAGAGAGAGATAGAGAGAGAGAGAGAGAGAGCTGTAAACAAAATCAAATGCTATTTGCCTTTGAATCTCTTCCACCGGGGGTGGCTCTACCCCCCACTTACGTCTTGTGATGAAAATGTGTCCCGCTTCCACCAGTGCGCGTGTGTTTGTATATATTTGCATTATAATACACTCCCAACATTCGTATTTATGATTGTACATAATTTAGCAAACAGAAATCAATCGATTCCACTCGTTAAATCCGTTTACCTCCGAATACCTGTAGGTAAACATTTATGCGCCTGGGCGCTGATGATTCGAGCCTTCGCTCTGCAATTTGGTCCCCATTGATGTGGATGTGTCGCCATGTCGTTGTTGTCGTCGTCACTGTTGTTGGGTGCCGAATATGAATAAACATCAATCAGGTCAACAGGAAACTGAACAGATTTCGCAAATTGCACTTTGCTGAAAATCAATCAATTAGTGAACAAAGCGGCGAGTCCACCATCCGGAACTGAACACAGTTTCGTTTCGTATGAAGTTGTACTCGCAAGGGAGTTAAACGCTTAAAATATTCTCGGAGCGGGTGGTGCCGATTGTAAGGTCGACCTTTTGTCACATAAGGGGTGACTGGGTAGACGATTTACATTCACAACAATAAAGCCGACACAATGAAGGATTTCGATAAGGTAATTTATGTCCAGCAATTGAGTACAATTTTCCAACCGATGGCCTTTCCTAGGGATCACAACCCACAATGGTACTCGTTCGTTCCTCTGAATTGGTGATACTTAAACGTTCTATTATACTTTTGCCATAATTTTATGGGCTTTACTGTCATATTCATAGTCGATAAAGATCCTTTATCGTGGGGGTGGTATGAAATTTTTGGGGCGCATGAAACCAATTCAAATGACTAGTGTGAAATGGTGTATTACGTTCGCTTACATTGGACAAAGGGTTTGTCATAATTTGGTTTCATTTTTTTTTCGGCACTGAAAAATAAATATTATGTAGATTTGTATGAGTATTTTGATAAATTGTTGATAAACATTTGTGTGTTGATTTATTATCAGAAATCTTAAAGTCGAAGCTGTGATTGTTTGTTACGAGGATATATAGATAGATATATTGGACCGTGCAAACTGGTCTAATGGTGTTCCGGCACTGGAGCCTAGAGGTTTGATTTGATACATAGATGGATCATAAATGGAAACTGGAGTTGGAACGGTCTCGATACTTGGGAACGTATCCCACGGTTTTCCAGGCTGAACTCTATGCCATTGAGATCTGTGCTAGGATAAATCTTGATAAAGGTATTAAGGGCGCTATGATTTATATATGTATATCATTTCAGATAGCCAGGCAGCACTCAAAGCGCTGTCGTTCAATTTAATGGACTCTATATTAGTCAAATGCTACCACGATGCACCACAATCTCTTGCCAGAGATAGCAGGGTGAAAATCGGTTGGGTCCCTGGTCATCCAAGAATTGCAAACAACGAATCTGCAAATGAACTAGCTAGGACTGGCTGAGAATCTGTGTTCATAAGACCTGAACCGTACTGTGATCTCAACTAGTCTACCGCCACTGCGCTGATTAACGATTGTGAACACAAATTTCATCTGGGTCACTAGGAAAATGTCTCGGGGCAGTCCTTAAACTAGATAAAGAGACGCTGGTGAGCTTTCTCACAGGTCACTGTGGACTGCGATATCACCTTAACAAACTTTATCTGTGCCCAGAAAACGGATTGTAGGTTCTGCTTAGAAGATAAGGAATCCTCTGAGCACATTCTCTGTGAATGCCCAGCATTACATTGATTAAGGAGGCGTATTTCCATAAAGAAATATGTTCAATAGCGGAGTTGAAAAATTCTGCTGCTAAGGACGTACTATCCTTCCTAGGGAAGGTGGAACGTCCATTCGCTTAGTTATACCCTATTTTAATACAATAGAAAACATCCGTGACCTGTGAGGAACTGTGTAAGGTTGAACCCTACTTTGTCATGAAGTTTGTTTATCTATGGCTGAATTTGTGGTTTAAGCACATGCGTCCACCTACCTTTTTCGAAAGCGTTTCAGCATTCTTGCCACTCTTCTATGCTATGCGCTGCACATTCTCAATGTGTATATTCATACACAGAGGCAATACTTGTTTTATTTGCTCTAGTCGCCATGGCGCTCGCCCAAATTGGTGCGGTGTAGACGGACGCAATTATTCTGGTCAAAAGTAATCTTCAACTGTGTCTAGCACCTCCTGTATTGGGCATGATTCGTAAGAGAGCAGCGCTAGCATACGCTGCTTTGGGACTCACACACTTGAGACGTTCTTTGGAGGATAGCCTCGTATCTAGTACTACTCCGAGGTATTTTATGTGGGGCTTTGATGTTATTACATATAACACCACCCACAGTGATATTTATTGTTTCCGCCTTCGACCTGCTGCATATAAGAACCGCTTACGTTTTGTGTTCCGCAAGGGTGAAGCCAGCCGAATTCAACCAGTTCTGTGCGGTCCTTAGTGTGGAGTTGCTAACTGTTCCACCTCTGCCAGTAATTTGCCAGTCACAATGATTGCAATGTCGTCCGTTAATTTTTGTCTTCTCAGGTATTGGAAGACATAAAATTACGTCATATATTCATTCCAGAGTAAAGGACTTAGCACTGAGCCCTGTGGTACTCCGCCGGTGATCTTATATTCTTTGGGTGCATTGTCTGTGTTGTAGTTTAAGACTCTGCGACTGAAGTAGCTCGTCACGATTTTAATGAGTCACCCTGGAAATCGTAGGTCTCTGAGTAGCTGTAGGATATGGTTCCAATTTGCAGTGTTGAATGCATTTTTAATATCCAGTGTTATCACTAAACAGTATTTCTTGGTACCCCCTTTTCACCTCTTGCCTTCTATCGCTTTTTTACTGTTTTAACTACTACGCTGATTGTATTAACTGTTAAGCGATCCTGCCGGAAACCATATTGGTGTTCCGATAGCCCGCTTACTGTCTTTATCGCTTCCAATCTGTTGCAGATAATTCGCTCCAGGACTTTTCCTGTCGTGGGTAATTCCCTTTGGACAGTAGTATCAGACTCTGTCTTTTTCATTGATCTAGGAAAACTCATTGTACACTTCTACGAACAGGTTCTGTCGTGCTTTGAATGCCGCCTTGAGAGCTATATTGGGGATGCCGATGACTTGTTTTCCCCAAATTTGTTGCATATTTCGATCAATTCGTTTGTAGTGACAAGGGGTTGTTTAGTGGTTTGGTAGTTTCACCCTCGTCATAGAATATTTCCGGATATTGTGGAAACAGCCGTGTGCAGATCATATGCAGGAATTTGGGGTAAGTGGAAATCGGCTATACTTATACTTTGTAGGCCATGCCCCAGGGGCTTTTATCTACTTCATTGCATAACTCCAGAAAACATCTTTTTTGCTTTGTTCAATTGCCATTTTAAACTCTTTATGTGCTGCCTTGCTCGTTGCTCATTGATCATGTATGTATATATGTCGGTGAAGGTAGGCGTTGTTCTGGAGTGCGTGTATAACTTCCTCGCTCGATGAAATTTCCCACGCAATTATATAGAACGGTGGCTATTTGTCCTTATCATGTTGGCATCGCAAGTACGCGTTATTTTACCTATGACATCTGCGGCTTTGTTCCTAGCAAAGCCTTAAATTTTTTGGAAGATAAGATAAGCATAATGCTTGCATAAGCTTGCCTAAGCTTGGGATTTAAGCTTTGAGTTAAGGGTTTATGTCCCTGCGACGAGATATCACCATCATACGCCATCTTAAAAAGTTACGAACTATATCATGACAAACAGGTACGTTTCTGTAACGAAAGTCAAGTTACACTTTAGTTTTAGATAGTCCAACTCTTTTGTGCTTTGGTTTGAGAAACTTAGATGCTCTTCTTCCGGTCACAACGAAAGACACTACGCACTACACCATTTTCATTTAGCAATAAGGTTGTAAGTTAGCTGTCGGGGCTCAAGTGGTTAATGTGTTGGATTACGGAGTTACGGGTTCTAGGTTCGATCCCCAGACAACACCTAAAATTTCTTTCATGGCCCCTTCTCTCCCGAGCGTCTGACAAACATCCGAGAGTATATATGCCGTGAAAAAGCTTCTCAAATTGCTCTTCAGAAACGGCATTAAACAGTAGGTCCCTTCTATTCGTGTAAAGAATATAACACGCAAAACATGAATAGTTGTGAGAAGTTAGCCCCTGGGTTCCATAGGACCTGTCGCGCCAATTATTTGAATTTTTTTTTGTTTAAGGTTATACAATGAAAATAAGGTGACCAGGGCTTGCGATGCCTCTATGATAAGGCGAAGGGCCTCTGATCACCACCCACAGATTTCTAAGCAGCCATCCACAAAAGTAAGTGAAGAAACCTACCAGATGGTCAGAAGTTTAAAACATAGCAGTTCCTAATTTCCATTTGTACACGACAAAGATTAATGATTTTTCTCAAATAGCATTAAACGCGCCCTAATCATATCTTAACCTTTGCATGCTAGGTATTGCTGACACGACTGTAAAACTCATTATCTGGAACCAGCAATGAAGCGCACCGGAAGACTGTCGGCACATAAATACGGATTCGGAAGGCACACTCGGCAACATTTGCTATTAATCTGGCAGTATAAGCGACAAAAGACGCTATACAAGGAAGAAGATGGAGAGGATGAATTAAGAAACACTGTTCTGTGATAACATTAGATATCATTAGATATCATTACATATTATGTGTGTTAGACTGATACAGCATATACGGCTATCTGACCAGTAGCGATCTCCGACCATGTCCGGGCGTTTACGTGCTTAAAATGATACACGCTAATAAACCACTAGGATTTGGATCTTTCCATGCGATCTCTACTGTCGACTAATTTCTTATCCATTTTACTTACATAGTTTAGCAGATCTCTCTTTGTGCAGAGAAATCCACAAAAGGCGAACTACCAAGTCTACACCTCTCTGTGATTCTGTGGATTCTTTGTGGAATACCTATTCGCTTAAAAGGAAAGTAAGACGGGTTTTTTCGTGTCTTTTGGACAAACATTTGCTGGGCCTCTAAACCTGAGCAAGATAGGTTTACTTTCTGTTTACATTTATTGAATTTCTTTATATTTAGCCCAAGAATACGTAAACCCAGCTCATTCCTACATTATTTTCGTTTATATCAATCGATTCATCTTATTGTACTGAATTCAAAATTGTTATAAAACGTCTTGGTACGCCTTCTATTTAAGAGTTACTAATACTTAGAAATTGTACCATTTTAGCACCTTAACGAATAACAACAACAACAACCGGGTAATCAATTTTTGACAGTAATGTATCCAAGATATTGCTGCCCATATAATGACCATAATTTTGAGTTCATTAGTTAAGATCTACTATATGACATGTAGAGCGAATTAAATGGAAACCAGGTCACACTCAGAGACATTTTGGACCTAATCAATAGGAAAAGTAGACAAGATACACAGTAGAAAAGTTTTTATATAAAGGTACCTAAATCAATTTTGTAAGTTAAAAAACCTATTGGTGCAGAGGTTGCTCCATAAGCTAGAAACTTTTACTTCATTATCTTAAATAACAATTTTGGGATCAAAAATCTCCAGTCCTCAATTTTCAAAGAACAACCGTACTTCAGTTCTTTTTCTAGTTTTGTCGTTTCTTGTCACATATGTACTTACTTCCCTTAGTTGAATGGGCTACAGTATTGGGCAGTTATGCATTATATTTAATTACACCTCACTAACAAACGAAGCGGCAAAAGAAGACCTCAAATGGGAAGGTAATTTAAAGTCAAACTTCGTATTCAAACTGGATGCGGATACCTAAATATGGATAAGGTTTTTGTACAACTGATATCGATACACTCTGGGTAGTGATGGATAATAACCGATATGAACAGATACACATGCTTTCAGAGGACACCCATCATTATTACAAACTACATATGTGTGTGCAAAAAATAATGTTCAGTATCCTCTGTGGGACAGAATATACATACATAAATAGGCTTGTATGTTGGCAATTAAGTGATACTTATACAATGTTATCCGTGAAAAATATATAGCTACATTCCTTGATGTTTCGTTTCACCTCTAGATTGAAAGGCATATCGTCCCAACACAGTATGGTTTAACCAACACTCTATCGGTATCTGTTGTGCAAATCCAAAAATCTCATCCTGAAACAAATTGATATACACTACATCTGCGAGAACACCAGCCACATCCAAATTGGGTGCTGCTATGAATAAAATATATCTTAATTTACATTCGATTTGGATACTTGACAGCCGACCGACCTACATTCGGGATGACTGTCCGCCCGCTCGGTTTCAATTTATTGTTTGGGAGGCAGCTAGCTATAGTCAGCGTTACGCAAACATATACATATGCACATACTCGTACTCTTACCCACAATAGCCTTTCACCTTTTATCACCCATGTGCGTGGTGCTTATTGGTGAATTTTTATATACAATATGGATGTGTGTTTGTGGTATCGAAGAAGATCAAGGGGATAACGTGTGCGCACATACGAGTACATATATAAAGTGAAAAGGGATTACGGATGGAGTTTTCAGTTTTCAATTTGCAACCAAATGGTCAACAATTTATTCGGAGCAATTTAAATTTGTGTGACCCCAGGGCACCACAGCAACACATGTCTGTTTGCATGTTTGCATTTTGTGCTGTTGCTGTTGCTGTTGCTGGTGATGCTGATGCTGATGCTGCTGCTCCTAGGCCCGTGTGTATAAATATTATTGAGTTAAACGGAATTTCTCGAAATATCTATAATGAAGAAATTCTCAATAAAATGCATGCAAGTGCTGCTGCTCCTGGGACAAATACTCGTTCACTCCTTTGATCTGCAAATGCATTCTTCTCGACGAAAGGCGAACAAATTACATTGTGCGCGTGCATCTAGATGTGTGGGTGAATATCTGCTGGTAGACGAACTTAGAAGAGGTTTCCCACTTCAATTTATTTATTTCATTTTATTTATCTTCCTCCTTTTCGGAACTGGAGCTCTGGAGTGAAACTCTTGTAGTTTCAATTGATTTCCTTTTCTTTGAATGGGCGACAGAGAATCCGAGGTACTAATACTTTCGTGTGTCATTATCTAGGTTCGATGAAGTGGAATTTGCAATGGTTCCCCCCCCTTGCATGCTGCACTAGGTAAGATAACGATTTATATCGGTCCTGTACCAGTACATCTTTTAAAAACAATCGGAATAGAGTACGATTAGGATAAAGATTTTGTTAGTGAACTTCATAATCCTCAATTGCTTTTCGGGTAATTACTCACTTTGAACTTCACTTTTCAAGATATACTAGATAACGTATTTATCTTCCGGCAAACGGTCGATGAACTTTTAACCCAAGTACAATTTGATATATTCTCTTTTATACAGAATTATCTACATCGTCACAAAGTGATGCAATTTTGTTTTTAAGCATATATACGGATACCTATGTAAGTACATTATACATATATTTTACTGAGGAAGGATCTCATGAGTTTTAGCTTTGAAAAACAATATTCGATTCGTTTGGTTTATTTTCTTTAACAGAAACGTGCTGAGGGATATTAGCATTTAATTTGGCAGTTTAAATATGTACATATGTATGTGCAATTTTTTTAAACTTCTCTATTAAAAGATATAAAAATTGTATATTGCCAGCGGATCTTGATTTTATTTAGTTCCTAATATGTTTATTATTTTGACAACGCTAATGGCACTAAATAAAGTTTATTGAGCAAGTACGGTGATCCAAATGGTTCTGGTAAAGCAGCTAAATTATTTAGGTTGCGAGTTCTGTGTCAAAACAAAGTGTTAATCCCGATGTGTTAGCTTAGACATCTCGGATTAGAAAGATCTTATTGAAATCATCAATTATTCGCAGTTACATTAAAAAACTGGACTATGTCCAGCACCATTTTCCTGGTAGTAACAGGACAATACATTCTGTAGAAAATCATAAGAGAGCCCAATTTACTTTGCCAGAAGACGTTGTCACACGTGGGCAGTGCACAGCTTCCTTCCGTACAAATTCCCCTGATCTCGTTGTTATCTTACCAGTGGAATTACAGCAAGATTTTGATAATTTAAGTCCTTGACCCCCCATTATCTTTAGAAGTTGTTTACCTTCAGCTACACCCCTAGATCCTGGAGGAGGGCCAAAGTAGTCTTTATACCGAAAGTTGGTACAACCTCCCATGAATCTTCTAAAGACTTTCGTCCGATCAGTCTATTCTCCTTTCTACTAAACACTTTGGAAAGACTGATCGACGTCCACATTAGAACAAAATTAAGTAGTAATATCCTGTCGGTAACCCAACACGTGTATCGCAAGGGAAAAGGGAAACTACCTTACACTTATTGGTAGGAATTATTGAGAAATCTTGTGAAAACAAGGAGTTCACTCTAGTCCTTCCTTCATATTGAAGGAGCTTTTAACAATGTCAAAACAGAAGCTATATCTGCTGCACTACTTGACTTGAAGGTTGTTCGATTGCACTCTATTCATGTAGGAAGGCCTTAGGCCCAAACTGGGGTATTCTGTCCTGACTTGTTCACTGGATATATCCTTATCCTTATGTACGGAGTACTCCATCAGACGGCACTAGATAAGAAAAGAAACATTGAAATACTTGAGAAGATTCAGATTTTATCCTGCGTCTGTATAACGGGCGAGAACCACTCCTCAGCTGCACGAAAGCATCCTAAATTGCCATAACACTATTCCTAGTAATTCGGACTACATCTAAGTGTCCCCTATATAGACTTTAACGTCAAGTATAAAACCACGATTCCTAGCAGAAGTGCTTGGAAATCGAGAGAAATTCGAAATATGACAGACTTTTACACAGATGGATCCAAGACAGCGTCTGGAACAGGTGCAGCAGTTTACTCCAGTCCAATGGATATTCGTACCACCACTCGAATGCTGGACCACTGTGGTGTTTTTCAAGTAGAAGTCACAGCAGTCCGTGAAGCCACGACCTAGCTTTTGGGTTACTCGATAGAGTGCAGCGCTATAGTTTTCTGCACAGATAGTGAAGCGGCGATAAAACCTTGAAATCGTCATTAACTCAATCCAAGTTGGTAAAGTAATGCCGCGGGTCTCTTAAGGGGATCGCTGTCAGGTACGACGTATCCCTTTGCTAGGTTCCAGGCCACAGGTATATTCAAGGCAATTGCAAAGCGGACGAGCTAACTAAGAAGAGTGCAGACCGGTACCTCCTTGATAACAGAGGGGAACCGTCAGCACCTATTAGATCGATAAAATTCCAATTAGATACCACAGTCATAAGAATGGCAAACAGTAGGTTCAACAATATCCGCACATGTCTCTCTTCTAAACAAATCTAGCCAGACTTGAATTGTAGGGAAACCAGTAGACTTATTTCCAACAATACAACAAATCTGAGAAAGATAGTTAGCGCCCTCACAGGGCACTGTCTGGTAGGCGTGTTATATTCTTTACACGAATAGAAGGGACCTACTGTTTAATGCCGTTTCTGAAGAGCAATTTGAGAAGCTTTTTCACGGCATATATACTCTCGGATGTTTGTCAGACGCTCGGGAGAGAAGGGGCCATGAAAGAAATTTTAGGTGTTGTCTGGGGATCGAACCTAGAACCCGTAACTCCGTAATCCAACACATTAACCACTTGAGCCCCGACAGCTAACTTACAACCTTATTGCTAAATGAAAATGGTGTAGTGCGCAGTGTCTTTCGTTGTGACCGGAAGAAGAGCTTCTAAGTTTCTCAAACCAAAGCACAAAAGAGTTGGACTATCTAAAACTAAAGTGTAACTTGACTTTCGTTACAGAAACGTACCTGTTTGTCATGATATAGTTCGTAACTTTTTAAGATGGCGTATGATGGTTATATCTCGTCGCAGGGACATAAACCCTTAACTCAAAGCTTAAATCCCAAGCTTAGGCAAGCTTATGCGAGCATTATGCTTATCTTATCTTCCAAAAAATTTTAGAAGGCTTGGTGCTCGCTTCAGCGATTTCTGTAGAAACTGTAGATAAGAGGAAGAGGAGAACACCATGACCCATCTTCAGTGCACCTGTCCTGCTCTATCGATCTTGAGAAGGAAAACCCTAGGCGAGTACTTCTTCAAAGATGTCAACCATTTAGTTAGACTAGACTTAAGACTAAAGGATCAAACTGATTTAATGTTTAAAGAAAGAATCATACTTCTTCGGCATGGGTTTCACCGAAACTGGTTGCCCTGCCTCCTGTCCCATGTGGAAAGACTCAATGTAGGTTTCCGGTGCTGGTAATCCGGTTTTGCATAATCGTATCACAATGCATTGGTGGGCTCTCGCATTGTCGTGATGAAACAGAAGTCTTTAACAATTAACAAGCTTTGGACGTTTCTGGACTGTCCAACTCCCAACAGTAAATATCAGAATTTATTGTTTGATTCCTTGCAGGGCAGATGAGAAGAACCCTACGCCTTGGTGGTCTAGGGAACTTGTAATTCTAAATATGCCATGAGAAGCGATAATCCTGAATTATGGGATGAGTATAAGGCAAAGAAGAAAGAACTAAAAGCAACTCTGCGACGACATAAAAGAGAGTCGTGGAGGGAATTTTGCTCGAATATGAGAAGCACATCGGACTATTTGTGATAGAACGAGGGAGAACAGACAGTAACGCCAGAAGCGGTCAGTGGAGCAATAGAAACGTTTTCCCATTACAAGACCGCAGGACCGAATGGTATTTTCCCAGCTTTAATGCAATGGGGTGCTGACCTCATTGTACCAAGGCTTAGGGCTATATACGTGCCAACAATAGGCTACATACTGGTAACATGAAGAGAAATAAATGTGATTTCTCTTTCTAAATCGGGAAAAAAGGACTACACCGATCAGATCTGATTGGATTGATATGAATTTAGCTGGATGATTTTTTTAAGATCCAACCGGCTGGTTTTTTAGCTGGATTTAATTTTTTTTGACTGCTTTGAAAGTTTTGAAATGACATTTTTTTTCCAATCAGTACTTTTTAAAATTCAAAGTTCAAAACCATAGAAAACAAGAATAGAAGAAAAACTTTTACCGTGAATTTAGTATTCTTGCTCTGAACTTGGAAACAATTTTCGCAATGGGATAGCCTTATGCTCACGAGGCACAAAATCATTCTGGTGTAAAGTTCTCAACTACAAAGATGCTGCGAATGAGAACTACAAAGATGCATACTCTGATCTAGCAAGGTCAGCCATTTCAGTATTAGTGCTCCCTTTATCTAATGAAGAAGTCAGATGTTATTAAGTTTTTAAACTAAACTTCACCATAATGTATATGTATACGTGAATGAAAATGGATTTTGTTATCAATTATCGACACTCGCAATAAGTTTATTTATGATTTTTTCTGCAATGTACTATTAGATTGAATTTTTAGACGCTATGCGTGTTATTCTTATTGTTATTTGTTTTTATAAAATATTTTTAAACGTTTTTTATTTCTCAAACTAAATTTAATGTACGAGTATATACGAGTACATATGTACATATGTAAATATGTAAATATGAAAGAAAATGATTTCTATACTACCTTTATTTCGAATAAAATATTTTTTTTTATTTTGGCTGGATTTTTAGCTGGATTTGTGTTTAAATTTTTTTTACTATTTTTATGACTGTTTTTTTAGTTTTTTAAATGGTTTTCCACCAGTCAAATCTGACAGGAAAGACAATTTTAAAACGGCAACTCTGCACCGAAGCGAAGTCCTTTAGACCGGTCAGCCTAACATTATTTCTGTTGAAAATAATGGAAAGAATTTTAGTGAACCATGTGAAGAGCACGGCGCTAAAAGCGTGTCCGTTGAATAGTAGACAACATGCATACAGAGGTGGAAGGTAGTACGCGTTGCGGATGAGTGTATACATATATATGGGAGGTATTGCAATAACCATAATAATGGACATTGAGTGTGCCTTCGATAAAATATGTTTCGAAAGTCTGAGAGCAGCCTCAGAAGAACCTGGGTTAACTCATTAGTGGTGAGATGGGTGGACAATATGCTGAAAAATAGGGCGATAAATATTCAGGCGGGAACTTCAAGACTTAGAGGAAGGATTAGCAGAGGTTGCCCTGTGGCAATTCTTCTCCTGAGAAGAATTAAAGAGACTGGCATCCACACATCCACAATGTGGAATGAATGTCATGAACGTCACAGCAGATACCATGAAAAATGCTCACCGAGTGATGGAGCGGTCGAGTTCGAAACAATGTGGACAAAGGTGGGGAATTTCGTCGAGGTTAGCATACTGGATGTATACGATGACAGTTAGACCGATTATTACACATACGTCAGTTGTACGGTGGCAAAAAGTCTCCCAAAATACTGTAAAGAAGCAGTTAGTCTGGTGGCACCACTCATATAGAAGTTCTAAGCTTGGAGCGAAGAACACTGAAATCGGTGGTAGCGTTATCTGCAGGTCATGAAAATTTCGGATATCACTTAAAGAAGATGGGTCTGCTGGAGGACGACACCTGTGAACTATGCCTGAAGGAAGTCGTGACGGCAGCACATACATATATTGTGTCAATGTCCGGCGTTAGCTAGCAGAAGAATGGAGGTCATGGGGAGCGACTGGATGAACCAGATTTCTGTTAAACAGATGCTAGCGTTGACACAGAGAGGAACTGTGGAGAAATCCAGAGGGACTCTCCGGCTAAGATGGATCGTGGAAGAGAGACGAAAGTTCAGCAATTTGGTCATGACTTTAGCACATATGTTACGTGCATGTATGTACAAACGTATCTTTAAATTCTAGCATTATAGTGTTGCATATCTTGCGTATCGGTATACACCTTATCTTTAACGCAACCCCCGGTCTATTCAAATATACAATTAGAAGCCCTAAAATAACACGACCATCAAACCTTACACGCAATAAAGCGATTCTTTCTCAACTTGTGTTGCAACTAGAACCGTCCTGTTGAACGTAAACATTATCCTTAGGCCAAAACTTGTCCTTGGTCTGCGTCCTTCAATTCTTGTGTGAACTATGGTCAAGATATTTGTGTTAAATACTTCAGGCTGCTTTCATGCCTGATTTTTTTGAAAACTTTTGGCTGGCGAATTTCAAAACCGTACCTACTGTATGAGCTTTGACGGAGGAATGAACCATCCACTTATCAAGTTTATAATAAAAGAGATATGTAATTTTGGTTTTCCTTAACTTAATTCCTAGAATTTCATAAAATACATGTACCTACATATGAACATACATATATAACAAGAACCTTTATGAAAAATCCTTCAACATGATCGACATTCATCTCACTGAAACCAAAACATCTCATCAGCTAAATGCGCTCTTGGTATTTTTGGATACGAAAATGGAGTTAATCATAAAAATGATATGCCTCATAAACATTTCCAACAATTTTATTAAGTTTAGTGAACGATTCGAAACTCTGTCCAGACGTCAGTCGTACCAAGAGAGCCCCCATCCTTTTGAAATTCAAATTAATTCTTAAACTCATAAGCTCCATGTTTTAATTGCACTATGAAACTTTATTTTTAATAAGCATCTGAAGGGTGAAACTTTCATTAGTTCAACCTTCTTTTTGTTTAATCCCACTAAACAAAAAAAAAAAAAAAAAAAACGAATAAAAACAAAATGAAATACAGGCGAAAACGCACCAAGGAAAAATGTAAGAATTCCGAAAGCCTTTTTGCTACGCTCCGAGCTATATGCTGCCACGCTACCATGCGCCCTTGGGTTTCAATGCATATGTAACATTTGCTAATTTGAGTAGCGCTCGGTGAATATGGGTCATACCCGCAGCATCTTATATAGCCCCATTATAACACTATGAGCAGAAGAAGAAAAAAAATACATAAATAAAAAAATAGGGCAAACCCTTGACAGCACCAAAAGGAAGGACGCATACAAAAGTTGTTTTTGTCTCTGGCATTTATAATCGCGAGTGCTTGTTGCAACAACTTTCTTCCCATCAAACAGGATGCCCTAAGCTAATCCATCCTTTGCGCTGCTCTCCTTTCGGCCACTTGATTTGGCAAAAGTCAGATGAAAAATTTCAAATTAAAACTTGATGCTGGCTGCAAAACTATTCGCAATCATAACGCATTATGAATCCTCTAACGTTCCACATCTAACATGGGTGCGGCTTCAAAATTATGCATGAGAAGACTTCAAGTGGCAGCAAGACAAGCGGATAAATTGAAATAGGTAGGTATGTACTAAGTTCTTTATGAAAGACAGTCTTGGCTGGTTTCTCGGTGGTAGCTAATTTGTATTTGACCTAACATTTAAGGATACATTATCACTATATCGAAAATGGTCTGTTCTTTGCAGTAGATGTTCAAATTCACAATGTATAGGGAAATTGCCATTCTGCCTACTGATATTATTGACTTCAATATTTTTATGAGTTGTATTCAATTTAAAGAAAAACAGCATTCTTTCGAATGAAATAATGAGTGATTTTTGACTTAATGAACCAACTACTATTATTGTATCATTTATGTAAGTTATAAGACCAGTTTAACCACAAAACAAAAACCAGCAGATTCTCTGAGAAGATGTTTATTCATAAAGGAGCAAGTACATGCTGAGAACGACTAAACTGCAACCTGTCAACCTGTCAAAATCAAATGGAAATGGTCACAATGCGATTAAGTAATTGTATTGACGACTGTCACTGTGGTATTTACAAACCGTTCAGCTCTGGTGGCTCTGGTGGTCAGTGTTATACAATCATATCAGAAGTTGAGATGCAATGACTACACTATTGCAGAGAAATCTTTTCTAAAGAAAGGAAGAAATGCGTATCATTCTAATCGACTGACAAAGAAGTCTGGAGTCAGTAGGCGACATGGATAAGTAGGTTTTTATTTGGGCCAATTGCTGACTGGCTGGTTGTGAGTGGGAAGGGATGCAGAACAACAAAATACAAATATTTGGCCATAGGACCCAGGGTCTAGCTTTCACAATCGTTCATATTGTGTGTGTTATACTCTTTACACGAATGGAAGAGGCCCACTGTTTAAGCCGTTTCCGAAGATTCAATGATTTATTTGAGAAGCTTGACAATTATTCTTTCTGGTGTTTGCCAGACGCTCGAGAGAGGTGAGATAGTGTAAGAAATTTAAGGTGTTCTCTGGGGATCGAACCTCAAAACCCTCGCTCCGTAGTCTAACGTACTAACTACTTGAAACACTTCGCCCACTGCAGAACAAAATGAGAACTAAAATAAGCTACTCTTTCTAGATTAGAGTTAAGTAGAGTAGAGTAGATTAAGGTTTAGGTTAGTGTGCAGTGTGCAGACACACTTAGACCAAAAAATTGTGATGCTATCGATCGCCCCATCTCGTGATCCGGGACTAATTAAAACCAAACGGAGCTTTTGATAATGCGAAGGAGGTTCGTGACGTCTACTGACGCCAGTTCACCTAGATTAACAAAGAAGTGGGCTCAAATATGGAGTAGTCTTTTTTGTGACAGTGCTGGACACGTAGGTACCTAGGAAGTGGAGAATGGTTCCCCTACAGCATCTGCAGAAGTCGTGTGAAAAGAGGCCCACCCTATTGGCATGTTGGCCTCTTGACAGTATCCAGTAAGAACACCGATAACGTGGATAATCTGTGATCGCTTTAACAGGACCAACTAAGCACTACGTTTCAGATTAAGCTTGGGTCAAATCTGTCTCGCAATGTTGCAATAGAGAAAATTCCCATTCGCAGTTGGTTTTGCTAACAGCGTCCAGCTTTAGTAAAGGTTTTCAAGTAGCGAGGAATATACCTACGTTCCACACATTTCGGTAGGATCCTATGGATCGTACCCTGTCCGGCGAGCTCGTCTACCTTGCAAGTTCCTGCAATGTCTCTGTGGCCTGACACCCAGCAAAGGTGTATGTTTAACTGTTCAGTCATCTCCAGAAGAGACAAAATGGTTTAAGCGGCCTTTGGAGTGAATGAGCACGATTCCAGGGATTTGGCTATCAGTGAAAATGCTAATATCCCTGACAGATATTGCATAACATTTCAGCCAGGGCAGTGCGTACTCTGAGTCTTTTGGGGTAATATTAAGGAGATCAATTATCGAGGAGTGGCCCTTATGATAGCTAGAATACTGAGAAAAGGCTTTCATTCAGATAGTCGCACTCGCAGCCAATTACTTGACAAGAATATCTATGAGGGGCAGGTGCAGCATAACGCACAGCGCAGCTGAGGCAAAAGTCCTACGTACACCACTGATGCATATATGTATGTACATGCAGATCTTCGCACCTTAGATAGGATATTGAGGCGAGTAGCGAACGTTGAAAACCCCAACTTCTAGCTATAGCCTTTTAACAGAAGGATAGAGCCACAGTTGCTTTCTTTACGCGTTCAAGTAGATTGGCTTTCCAGTTTAGCTTCCTATCCAAAATGAGACCCAATTATTTTCCATTATCTTTAAAGGAGAGAATGGTGTCATTAATCGTGGGAACGCCAATAAAGGGAACTGTATATTTCCTCGAGGATACGTTCTGTTTTGAAGGTATTAAGCATTTCATGTGCATAGGCAACCACTCTGCATCCAGTCCTCTTTATGACCAATAGCAGTCCGTTGACCACTAGATTCCACAAAAAGAGGGGATAAAAGGCCACCCTGAGGAGTTCCGCAACTAACAAGTGTCCTAGCCTATGAGCCGCCGCCCAGCTGCGAATTGATAATCCTCCGTGTGAGCAATTGATTGATCAATACTCCAAGAGAAGAATAGACTTTCAGGCTTATAAGTACATCTGTTATTGTCGTAGATCTGACATTGTTAAAGGCCCAGTCAATCTCCAGGAACGCGACCATGGTAAATTCCTTGATGCTCAATGATTTTTCCATGATGTGCACTAACTACAACTAACTACTACAAAACACTAGCAGGGCTGTCTCGACTGATTTCCCTTTGTAATACGCATGTTGGGATAAAGAAAGCATAGATATAAATCTTATAAATATTATAAATCAGTCTTTCAATAGTTTCAATAGGAAGGACGATAGGCTGATATGTCGGAGATCCTTTGATTCCACGTTCGAGCATTTTTCTGCTTTTGGGTATAAATACAACTTCAACTTCGATCCATTGGGAATGTATACCAATTTCAGACAACCAGACGTATTTGCTTTAAACCAAGGGAGCATTACGTCTTCTGATTGCTGAAGCTTAGCCGGAATGATACTTTACAAGGGGACTTGTATGGTTTGAAACTGCGCATGGCTCAAAGGATCTTTTCAGTAGTAATTATTTTCTTGGAGTTACTGCACGGTGTAGAAAAGGTGGTGGAGCTATAAGGAAAATGCGTGTCCAGTAGAAGATGGATGGACTTTAGGTGGTCCACTGACGATCTGGCTGCATTAGGAGGCTGGGTATAGAGGTATTTTTGGAGAGGATTTTCTGTAGCCCTGAAGCTTCGAAGTACTCTTCTATGCTTTCGCATAAGAGTCTCCAGGAACATCGTTTCTCCTTCCTCAGTGAACTTTTCTATTTCTTAAGACAGCTGTAGGCATCCCAATCAGCCATTTCTCGAGAGCTTTTAGCTAGGTTAAGTAGGAGCCTACTTTCTTTCCTAAGAACACCAAGAGTAGCGTTCCACCAAGGTGGTTTGTTTTTGCCCCGAGGTTTGCGAAGAGGACAATCCAAAGACATAGCGTCATTTACTGCCGATGTAAGGACGTGGACTAAGGTGTCCTAACGGCAATTTTATTTGAGAAGCGTTTCAAGTCAGTTATATTCTCGAATGTTTGTTAAACGGTCGTTAGAGGAAAGACCGTGATAGAACTTTTGGTGTTGTCAGAGAGCCTTTTCTCATTAAACTGACACACTAACGGGCAAAAGAAAGGTGAAAGAACAGTTTTACTTACTCTGGTTACGCCGCAGTTCGGGGTGCAAGTAGGTTTCACCCAACTAGCCTCACCAGTTCATTGTGCACGCCACCTAAAGCGAGATCTTCCCCTACTGTATTGTGCCTGAATTAGATTCGAAGACTGTCCAGGCCGAAACGTTGGTGTTCATTAGCTATAGACTATACATATATCCAAGCCAACCAAAATACTGATGCCCGGTTTTTTGCGTTGTCGCTGTATAAGTCTAAAAACTAAATCCTAGCGGGTTGTAGTGACGTTCCATCCCGCCGCAAAGTAACTTAGCTTAAGTCCCTTGCCAAACCTATTATTAGTTTATTATTAGTTTTGTTGATAAGTTCGAAGAAACACATTTTGGTGGTGTTATCCTTGTCTTTTTACGGGGACATAAGTACATATGTACATATTATGGCAATGTTGACGGGGTTAGCCTTTTTTTGGCCGACCTATCGCGTCGTAGAAGCTTAGAGTCTCCTCTCGTTATTCGTATACATGCGGCTTGTTTAAAGTCCGAACAGAAGATCTTTTCGAATATCTTCACATAGGTATGAGATCCTTATAAGCAAGAATGCCGTTGATTTCTTACAGACGTTCGGGAGCATGTGTTTAATATGCTTGCATCCGGGAGAGCCGTGCAACACACAATTGAGTTCGTAGGAAACTCAATCGTCAATGGAGGCCCTGACCGAGAACGAGGGAAAACCCAACGTAGGATAAGGCAATCCCAGTGTGACCTGGAACCCAGACAAGATTCAAAGAGTTCAGCCTTGCGACCAAATTCAAAGAATTATTTTGGAACAGGATACAGGGTTGAGCAAGGCCTTAAGCAAAGCTTGACTATCGCTACAGGCGCTTAAAAACCAGACCCCCCACTTATTCTTAACAATACAATCGGCAGCCTTAGGATAGCATAGATCTCTGCTTGAAAATGCTGAGGCATTCTTCCCTAACGAGTAGTGAAGTCTAGTGTTGTCGGTCACCACGAAAACACCAGCGCCAGTAGTAGTTTTGGTGCCATCCGTGAAGATTCGACTACAGCCGTCTCCACGATCAGACTCTGGCCGAATCCAGTCCTGAATGCAAGAAAAGTGGACGTTTAATTTGCACAGCAGCCTGTGTCCTGCATCAGACGGCATATCCATGGAACCAGGATCGTAGGACTAATGCTGCGCAAGGTCATTGAAATGCCAGTGCGAATGATATCAAAAGCCACCCCGTCTTAGAAGATAGATTGCTTTGATAGTACAGCCCATGATGAAAGTATCAAGGGGAGGTAAATCAAGCAGAGCACTTTCAGCTGAGCCAGGCGTACTCGGGAAAACTCCCGTTCAGCCAAGATAAGCCGTTCTTTGGAGTTTCGTGCAGAAGGCAGTCACGAAAACCCCCACCACCAAACAACCGACTCCAGAGGACCTTTTTCGGTAATAAGCCCCATGTCTTGCCAAAAGCAACTTTACACTGCCAGAGAGAGCCTTGGATGTTTTCGACTTGACATGCTTTGCCCAAAGAAGTTTCTTATCGAGGAACACTCCCAGATATTTCGTTTCATTGGAAATTTGGATAATGATGCCTTTTAGCACTGGCAAGTCAGACCGGTCAAATCCTCCTTCTCGTGAAGAGAATAATTTCAGTCCATTCCTAGTGCACCATTCATCGAACATGTCTAAGGCTAACTGCGCGTTAGCACAGGCAGTCTATAGACATGGCCCGAAAGACAGTGTGGCAATATCATACGCGTATGCCTGAGGGTAGACATTTCAACTATTGAGAGTATACAACAGAGAGTCAATTACCATACTCATACACTATAGAAGTGGAGACAGAACGCCACCTTGCGGGCAGCCTCTGTTAACACCTGCCATAACAAGGCGACCATAGTTTGCATCTACAACCAAAGTTCTATTCATCAGCATTGCCTTGATCAACAATACCAATGTCTCATCTACCCCGTGTTGTCTACCAGAGTCACACATGCAATTAAAAGTCGTGTTGTCGAAAGCGCCTTCTATGTCGATGAAAATGGCACATTCGTTCCTATGTAGCAAGCATTCTAGCAACTAGATTTTGAAGCACAGTCTAACAGGGCTTACCACGCTGGTACTCCTGTTGCATCTCCGATAAAGTATGCATCTCCACTAGTCTCTCCAAGCTTTTCATCCAGAAGGAAGACAGACTTATTACGTCTCTACCACTTTTTGGTATAAAAACTCAGAGTTGGCAGCAACTGGTTTATACCCTGTTGCAGTAAGGCAGGGTACACCCCATCGATACCAGGCGATTTGAAGTTATCAAAAGATGCTACATAATATTTGTAGGCGGGCTAAGCTGTGACCCAATCCAGTTACCCGGAAAGTGAGTTTCCACTAGAAGACTAGAAGTCTCCGTTTCAATGTACATAGGTACCGTCAGGTTGTTTAAGTGACTCCGATTTGTTTGGTGCGCTTCTTTTGAGAACTTTAACCAACCTACTGGTTTCACCCACAGTATCTGTCAGTGACCGATTTAGAAGTTTTCTGGCTTCCTTTCTTAGTGTCTGTAGTTTTTCATAATCGAGCACGTCAGTTCGAAACATCTGGTGATGATACTAGTCAGATTTTGAGTAGCATTCTCGACCTTCCGTCTCCTTCTGAGTTTCCATAGATTGCTTAATACCAATAAAAACTGTCATAGACCATGCTAAAGAAACTGATGGGTCTCGTCTGCACCTTACTTAACCTTCTATCACGTTGATTATGCATTTCCTTAGTGTTTCACAGATTCAATACCTCAACGCTACCTAGATTTAAAAGCACTTACTAAGCACTACCACCGTAGCATTTTTTTTAAACAATAACAGGTGTTGATAGCATTTCGTAAATCAAAACCAAATATTTCTTAGTTTCTCCGCTTATACATAAACCGAAGGATCCAAAACAATATATCTAGGAAAAGTTTTAACCCTAACTAACCAGGAGGATGAAAAATGATACACTCACAGTTTAAACACATGGAGCACATTTTATGTGCTTGTTATGGAGTATCCTGTTCCTTTCGCTAGAATAATTTGCAATTTGAAATACTACTCGTAATCCCTTTTAAGTTAATCGCAAATAGGAAATATGTGTCTTCTAAATGAAACAATCGATGACAGGCAAATCGCAGACAAAAAGTTTAAATTGCTTTTAGCAAATTATTTGCAACTTTTGATTTCCCATTTACGCATTAGCAATTCAGCAAGTATGTATGTATGCTCTCGGCTCCCAGTGCCTCGAATTCCATGCATACGGTCTCTTTGATGGAGAGTGTGAGCGCATAAGTTTACCGGAAAACTTTAATTAGAATTACGAAATTTAGATTTGGCTGGATGCACGTACATGTGTAGTATGCTGTAAGGAAACGTAACGGGTACAGGAAATTTGAATAGAAATTAAGACATTTAATTTCCTGTTTTATAATTATGCTAAGTAGGTGAGAACACGACGATATTGTCGTCTGCCAGCAATGAGAGCGCATTCATCCGTTGGATTCAATTAAATTGTTAGCACGAACAGAGTTTTGAAATTGCAAGACCTTCAGATGTTAAATAATTTACCTACTATGGTCTTGGAGTTGAACTGTGTACTTGACATTACAAAAACTGGAAATTAATTGCTGATAATTGTTGGTGTAGTGATAATTGTTTTCCGTGTCTCACATTAAGGATCTCGAATTTACTTTGCTCTTCTCCTCAATAATAAGAACTTACTTCTGAAAATTGGCGTACAGGCCCAGCAATACTTGCATAAGTGTTTAGTATGTATGGTGGGTTTTGATTTATCTTACTAAGGTACCACTCAAGGCGGAATAATCTCCCCACTACTATGGGTCATTGTACTAAATGAAGTTCTCCTACAACTCAGGTGTAGTGGTGTCAAGACCATCGTTTATGTGGCTTGGTGAACAATTGCCCTGAAGACTCTAGACACCTGGTCCAAGAAATGTGGACTAGCGGTCAATTCCCAGAAAACCGAACTGGTATTATTTACTAACAAAAGGAAAATTCTTGAGTTTACATTACATTCCATAGGGTGCACTCCCTTTAGAATCTCGGACAGCGCCAACTCTCATACTTGACAAGAAACTGAACTGGAGGCGTAACATTATTAAAAGAAAGCCACTATTGCTTTCTTTACATACAGTAGAATGGGGACGAAAATCCAAAATTATACTATGGATGTATACGGCTATAGTACAATCTATGGACCACCAACTTAGCGGCTCTCACGAAGATACAGAGATTGGCTTGTATTGACACCACTAGTGCCATGAGAACCACACCTACTGCAGGACTGGAGGCTATCCTCTATCTGCTTCCGCTGGATATCTTCGTTCAAGCCTCTGCAGTTATTAGCGCCCTAAGAATAAGTCAGTCAAACAGCTGGAGACAAAATACAACGGGTCATTCTATGATCCTGAATAAATATCTAGAAAATGTTCTCACCACGGATTATCTGACTCTGAACCTAGATGTCAAGAGACCCTTCACAAGCTCGTTCCCGAAGTGAGAAGAATGGAAAATCGGTCAGCGTACCAATACACGTACCATCTCCATCTTCACAGATGGATCAAAGATGGTTGTAGGCATAGGCTCAGATATCTTTTCTGAACCACTGCGTATATCCAAATCAGTCAGCCTCCCGAACCATAGCAGTGTTTTATAAGCGAAGGTTCTAACAGCGACAATAGCCGCCTGTGAGACTGCCTTCATGGCAATACCACAGGAAGGTATCACCTTTTTCGTCTACAGTCTGGCAGAGAGATTTGTTAAAGAGATTCGTGCTATCGGAATAAAATCGTAGCTTGTGAAGTGGTGTCGTGAAGACAGGGCACAAGGTTGTGAACTGCTGGGTCCCTGGACATGGTAATGAAAAAGCCGACGAATTGGTCAAAAGGGGTTCAGAATCTACATCAGAACAGGTCGACACTTCGATGCTCATCACGCTTGCACTATATGGCCTTGTTTCGATAAGAGTAGGACCGACAGAATAATCCAAAAGGATAGGAAATTCCTTTCTACCCTGATAAGAGTCATCACGGGGCATAACACTCTGCAGTAGCACATAAAAAACTAAGAGTAACGGAAGAAGACCTATATCGTGGATGCGGAGATAAGGAAATCAATGAGGACTTTCTCTGTCAGTGTCCAGGTTTTAACCATCTTAGATTTAAATTTCTTGGTCGACACTTCTTCCGTGATCTAGAAGAATTATCCAGCACAGTCAATGACATCTTGAACTTAATGGTTTGCTAGTTCATAGGAACCACATTTGTAAAACTAAGGTTAACCAATGGGCAAGGGATATCTCTCCCCTATGGGTATCACAATGGGTCTGTATTGACCTGAGTGTGGCATTGTGGATACTTTCACTCGCCAACCTAACACACCTAAGTCTTTACCTTAGGCAAATGCTATTTGTTTGAATTTCAATGTACCACAAAGCCTATATTCCACTATTAAAGTGTTTTCAGTAAACCACCGTTTATTGAAACGTTAACCACTCCTATAACGTACAAACTGAATACAAACAAAAAAACCAACCTAACATGTCACAAATTTTAAAATTGTAAAGGCCCTTTCAGCTTTTGGTTGTGACACATTCATTGGCAGGCATAACCTAACACGACATCATAGTGTTTCCCTATCAAGTCAACACTCAAACGAGATAGTTTTCTTTTTTTTTTTGTGGATAAAAGTTTGGCTTTGGCTTGTTTGTGTACAACAAAGTGAACCTCCCATGTATCAATGCCCTAACAACGATGGTGATGCAGTTGCTATACCTAAAGCCAATCTATGCCCCTGTTGTCATCATGAGCACGAGTGCAAAATCTAACACTTATACGTGGCAGTGAAGAAGTGTCACTAAAGAAAATTGCAAACAGTTTTTTTTTTGTCTGAAAAAAAAAATCCTCATCCTTTGCCATTTAAAAATAATAAACCGAATCCTTTGATTTACAATTTTTTTCCTTCCATATTTTATTTAACACTTTGAACATAAGAAAACATGCTGGAAACACTCCCCAAAATGGCATACTGTACACAATTGTATAAGAAAAAATGATATCTTCTCGTGTAAGGCTCACCATAAGAACGGATGAAACAGACCGAGATGAGAACTGAAGAGGGTCAAATGGAGAATAAAAACTCTCCTGGAAGTCCTTGCAAAACTTTTTGAAGAACTCTGTTCTTCCTGTTTGAATTTCCGGTCAAGTTTGCTCAGCATAAGGTTTGTTTTTCCAAAAGAGTTCCTATTCCGGTCTGTCCGATAGGATGTCGGGCTGCTGCTGCCTTGAATGGCGACCACTACTACCAGTGTATGGCTTAACCAACCGTTTTGTCCTTGTTTCAAAGCAAACGAATTGCATAAAAAACAAAAAAAAACAAAACGAAAGGACGGCGAAAAAGACATAATAAAACATCGTTCCAGACAGGAGGACCCGGTGTGGCATGTTATAAAGTAAAATTGGTCAGTTCTTGCGGATGGATATGGAGAGGTTCTTTCTGTAGTGGGAAATTTAATTTTAAATATTGAAGAGCAGTTATGGACTGGATAGAGAGAGAACACTAATTACTGTGTGAGGGGTGTTTTTCACAAGCTCCCACCAAAGGAAGAACGCTTTTAGTCTGCACTTTAATTATTTTGTTTTGTTTGGTATTCATCCAGTTGTTAATAAGGAAAGCCATTGGATGGGAAAAGTTCACATACACTGCACTTTCATGTGAGTAAGCACTTTGAGGCATAATAAGCACAAAGTCAAGGTAAGTTCAGAGTTTGAAAGTACCTAAAGCGTGGGGATGTGAATTATTATATCAGCCAACAATTTATCACAATTAAATTACTTTTGGGATGGTCTTTAATTATGGCTTTTATTATGATATATTGTTTGAATATAAATATATGGAATAAGCTATTTAACTGGCAGGAAAGCAAATTAAATCAGTGTCAATTGCATTGAAAGTAATTTATGAAATGCATGCATTTACATAGTACACACATGCTTAGGTATATATGTGTAAGTGGAAATATAGTGAAAACTTTTAAGTTAGGACAAATTATAAGAGATCAAACCTCCACACATTCAGTCTTTTGAAAAAGAGTATTTAGAATAATTTTTTGAAAAATTTTAATAAAGTAGTAAGGAAGCACTGAATTGAGTTGGAAACAGTGATCTGCTGGGAAGCATGGTTGTGGAAGCCTTAGATACACAAAAAAACTAATAAAAGCTTGGCTATTCATTCCACTCCAGTAGGAAAATATATTTCAATTCGCCCTATTATTCAGACCCCGATTCGGTTTATTGCATTTGCATACTATCAAGCAGATTCCGTTTGTCAGGACAGTGGTAAAAGAGACTGAAAACAAGGATATTTTTTGGTTTTAGGAGCTTCTTTTGTTGCGATAGGAAACACTATACATGGTGTACTCAGGCAGACTGGTTCCACTAACCACATCAGTACAAACGATCTGCCCCCTGATACAAATAGAGTCGCTGACTGTACTGCCAATTCACAACACAGTACTTTTCAGGTAGAATCTGATCGAAGATCCAGAGATATTATCTGGGATCCATACCAAAGTAAAGAAGCTTTGCCTGGAGACAGAATTCAGAGACTTCTTTCATTCTCAAACAAGTTTATAACTGACTAAACTAGGAGGTTGAGCAGGGCTTTAAGCTCAGGACACAATTCTCATACGCGTAAAGATAACAACCTCAGTTTCTAGAGGATTGATCGACACCGCACTTCTAATGCATAATTTGTCGGTCATGCCTAAGGCCATCTGCAAGTTAGTACAGACCGTACTGAGATGTAACCCGACTGAAAGTATGGGAACAACATCCGTTTCTGCCAGAGTGTACATGTTAGACCAATTGACTTACTTACTTACTTAGATGGCGCTTCAAAACCTGTGCCTCCACCAACAAGCCTCTCCAGTTAGCCCAGTTCTGAGCTCACTGCCTCCAGTTGCGCACTCCAAGTTTGTTGAGGTTCCCTTCTAATTGTGCGCGCCACCTAAGGCGAGGTCTTCCTCTATTGCGTTGTCCCTCCGGGTTAGATTCGAAGACTCTACAAAGCATTTATGTCGATCCGCTCTACATTTCCTTGCCATCTTAAGCGAATGAAACGGAACGAAGAATCTTTCTCTTGAAGCGACCGCTTTAGATAAAGTCCCAGGTCAAAGTCTTATATAAAGTTTCCTTAGTTGTTCGGAATAGGGCTCTACTACTCAATTGCCTTCTCAGCCCAAGGAAATAGCGATTGGCAAGAATTATACTTCGTTTAATTTCTGCTTAGATGTTGTCAGAGTTTGTAGCAGAGCCGAGGTAGACAAAGTTCAATACTACCGGTGGGGGTTCGTGCTCTACCAATAATGTCAATATCGTCAGCGTAAGCTAGTAGTTGCACAGATTTTTGAAAGATTGCGCCTCCGGTGTTGGCTTTTGAGTTTCGCACAGTTCTTTCAAGTATGATGTTAAAGAAGTCACATGACAGCGCGTTACCTTGTCTAAATCCTTTTTTGACATCAAATGTCTCGGTGAGATCGTTACCGACCTTGATGGAGCAGCGAGCTGTCATATGCGGCCTTAAAATCGATGAAAAGATGGTGGGTTTGAATTTGGACGTCTTGAGTTTTTTCCAGGATCTTCCGAAGTTTGAAGATTTGATCGATTGCGGACTTTCGTGGTTTGAAACCACACTGATATGGCCCAATCAGGTTGTTGACGAAGGGTTTCAGACGTTCACACAATATGGTAGATAGGATCTTGTACGCGATGTTGAGGGAACTGATACCTCTGTAATTGGCGCAATTGAAAGGGTCTCCTTTCTTGTGGATCGGGCAAATGGTGCTGAGATTCCATTCATAAATAAATTGGTGTATGCTCTCTACCAGACCATTTCCAGCTGCTTTGAATAGCTCGGGTTATAGGCCGTCGCGTCAGTTGCAGCAGCCTTGTTGGATTTAAGCTTGGATATTGCTATCCTTACTTCGTTTTGATCAAGTGGACAGAAGTTTTGGCTATCATCGTCAAGATTGAATGGTTCATTCTGCATGACAGCGTGATGATATTCTTCCTCGCCGTTATAAAGTCTGCAGAAGACGTTTTTCTATATTCTCAGCACCGACTGTCATTCTACTACGAGGTTTCCATCTTCATCTCTGTAGGCTTCTGCACGGGTCTTGTTTTTACCTGTTGATAAAATTTCCGTACATTACTCCTGGAGTATAATCTCTCAATATCTTCGATCGCGTGCTTCTCGTGCGTATTATTCCTGTTTCTTTTGCGCGTAGAGCTCGTGAGCCGCTCTCGTCCTTCTTTGCAGCGCCGCTTTTGTATGCCTCTTGTTTAGCTGCACAGGGACGAACAGGGAAACCTAGTAGTAGATTTGTAGTCGATGTTGAGGATATGAAAATATCACTTCTGCTCTATTACGGCGACAATGACCAAAATTCCGCTGTCAGGCAGAATGAACCATTCAATCTGGACGATGACAACCAACATTTCCATCTCCTCGACCTGGATGAAATAGGGATAGCTATATTTAAGCTGAAATCAAATAAAGCTGATGTAGTCCTGACTGCCAAGCTTTTCAAAGCAGCAGGTGATGATTTAGTAAGGAGCATGCACCAACTCATTTGCAAAATATGGTCGAACGAAAGTATGCCCGATAAATGGAACCTCAGCCTCGTTTGTCCGATCCTTAAGAAAGGAGACCCTCTAAACTGCGCCAACTATAGAGAAATAAGTCTCCTCAACGTCGCCTACAAGATCTTATCTGCTCGTCTGTGTGAATGCTTAAAACCTTTTGTTAGCAATCTGATTCGTCCATATCAGTGGAGTTTTAGGCAAGGAAAGCCCACCATCGACCAAATATTCACACTATTGCAGTTCTTGGAAAAAACCCAGGAATTTCAAATCGATACTCAACCCCTTTTTATCGATTTCAAGGGCGACTATGATAGCATTTATGGAGAAGAGCTACATACAAGAGCTATGTCTAGTTTTGGCATCCCTGCCAAACTCGTCCGGTTGTGTAGGGTGACGATGGAGACTGCACGTTTCTCCATGAAGGTAGGGAAAGACATCACCGAGACCTTTGATATAAAAAAGAATTCAGACAGGGCGACAATGCTCGCATATGCCGATGATATCGACATAATCGGAAGAATAAAGCGTGATGACAGGAGTGAAGCAGTGAAGAAGTGGTTAACGGCTAACAAAGAGTTTTCGAGATCCACTCCAGAGGGACGATGCAGGCTTGTTACTGAAGAGGTTTGTTAGTTGAGGCCAAGATCCACCCCGAACTGTAGCGCCACCTAAGTAAATAAGTTTTGTAAGATCTCGGTTCTTACAATACATGCAAGATAACGAATATTAACTCCAATATTCCAAATTCAGCATAGTCTTCGCATACTCAGTTGGAATTCCAATTTAAAAATTCAAAGTGAAGCAAGAGAAAAGCGAAGAATCAGCAGGAAATCTTGGGGCAGTATAGGTAGCTGAATATATCATCAGTGGTGGAATTTGGATGAACCCAGTTTTCGGAGAACCTTAAACGCCTCACATTGCTCTCTGATACCAATATCGGTTACTTGATCTTCTGTTCGAATTTATCATACTAACATTGATACCTTAACTTGGCGAAATGGTCGCAAAATATGGCAGACGACAGTATATCCACCAACAGTAGCAGGTGAAACAATTGAAGCATACGTTTGAGGCAGCAGCACGCATCAGTTTCATCATAGATACATGTGTATTGGACTCCATGGTTGTTATTCTAGCAACACCAGTATTGTTATTGTTGAGGTTAACAGTGTGTAGAGAGGAATGTGAGTAGGAAACGGCAATACATGCCTCAGAAGTAGGATTGTGTTAACTCCCTAGTATTTTGTCTAAATATTTGATTAAAATTTGAGCATTCGTCATAATACGTACATACACACATATGTATACATAGGTATATACTTTAGCATGGATATGTGTAATATGCTATTAATAGTTTTTGCCATCGCAGGACTCATGATAATGATTGTCAACGGCTGGCGCCTGCTACGCCCAAAAGGTCAGTCCGGGCGGGTACGTAATTTTCAAGGATTAAGAACTATATGTTTGTCTTGAGGAATAAACACCAAAATGGCTGTAAATCATTTAATATTTAAGCAACTGAAAGTTCCGCACAACCTTATTATATACATGGATACATACATAGACGTTCTGTCCACCCAGTAAGCCGATAATTAACACAAACTTGAGTCGAATCCTCCTCTTTGATCACAAACAACGACCAGCACCCTTGGACACTAAACCTGAATCATGACTTCTGATAGAAGAAGGACACTCATTAAGGAAGTCACTTACACTGAGTAAGTTATAGTTGATGAAATAAATTCCACCCTCCTTTGGGGGGTGCTAAAATAACTTGGTTGTACGGAATGACAATGTTTACAAGAATTCCAACACTAAAAGTTTTCTTGTACCAACTGCCGACGGGTTATTATGGAGGAAAACAAACAAATTTTACTAAGTGCGACATTCCATAAAATTCGGAGCACATAACTGTCGAGTTTCATCACTGATGGTGAATTACATCGAAGAAAGCAGTACCGTACACTGTACTAGCTACCACTGTTCTTTGAAGAATTTCTTGCTCGCACTAGACCAGAGATGAGGTACACTGAGGGACGCCGGCCGGAAGCTCAAATATTTTACCCCGAGATATGCGTTTAAATTTGTCGACAATCGCAAGTTTACCTAAGAGCCGAAGACCTAAAGAGGGTGGTGTATACATAACCTCATAAATTCTTCTTCTCTTGTATGAAAGTGAGATTTTCGCTTTAACTGGCAGATTGTGGCAAGTGCACGATTATTCGCTGTAAGCACGTTTCGGATCCTGGGGAATTCGAATCATTTGGATTCTTCTGGAATTTCGATTGCATTACGGCGACTACAAAGGTAACTCGTTTGTTCGTCGTCGAGTATGCTGAGTTTTTGCTTGCCAAGAGAAACAGCAATCAACGTCACAAATAAAAGATGTTTATCCTTGCTTGCATGTTTCGTTGAATTACCATATACAAATAAATATGCTTCCACTGAATCGCAACGTCATAAAGCAGCTAAAATATTCCGATTTTGTAGAGACTTTTATACGAGTTTTATGCTCATCCATTTAGAACGAGTGAGTGCATTTGGTTTTGTTTTACTACTGCCATTCACTCAAGTAAATTCCAATCCGCATAATGTTAATCCTTAACGTTTGTCGGTACATACATATGTATGACCAACGGTCTAGTATTTGGTTGGTTTTTATTTGGTTGTCCTTTTGTGATTTGCTTCGAAATTTATATCGACTGATACGTACACAAATGCAAAGCAATGAGATCCTTATGCGGAATTCTTACGACGAAATCATGGCTGGATGGAATTGAAAAGGAGTGCTCCGCTCCGCTTGGTTGCTTGCATTTCAGATTTATTTGCTTTCAATTAGATAATTTTGCAAATGGGAGTCCTTGCAAATCAGTGTGTTTTAGTCCTGTTACGGAAAATAAAATTAGTGGTTGTCATATTCAATGTAATACCGGACGTAGATATCTAGAAAATGCTGAATGGGTATTGAAAAGGAATTTTCTTTGAATCGATTAACATTATATTCAAAGGTTGATATCAGTATATAACACAACTAGCCAGCAGAAAACTAAGTGATTGCTTAGAATTGTACAGGGTGTTCAAAAATACAATTCTATTTAGCAGGTTTTAGCGTAGCATGTCTGTTTATGGCATTACAGCATTTATTCTGCGTTAATCC
Organism: Xylota sylvarum; assembly: GCA_905220385.1. Lineage (NCBI taxonomy): Eukaryota > Metazoa > Arthropoda > Insecta > Diptera > Syrphidae > Xylota > Xylota sylvarum. Next base: position 44,301,715 of record LR999959.1, read on the forward strand.
TGGGCATTTCGGTCTTAGTTTTTTAAACCTGGATTTCTAAAATCAAAGATATTCGTAATATTCCTTGACTTGATTTTACTTGTACCTATAACATAGGGCAAGTATTGTGTTAAACCCACCGCACGCATATAAAAGGAAGCGATCAGGTAAGGGCACGACAACAGTCGGTACACAACAACAGTCGGAGTGCCAGGAGGCGCTTAATCAGCTGACGTCCTAGTGATTCCAGACACTTGTCTTAGACCAGCCTCAAGTCAAGGTGGCCATTGAAGAGTTGGTCGAAACAAAGTTGGGCGAGTGCAACATCCAGCTGACGACATCACAACCAGCCTGCGTACTACAGTACAGGCTTCCGTTCGGCAAGCTAGGGCTACTACGGCTAGGGATTCGGCCATCATCTTCGGACAACTGTTCTACAATCGTCCTTACGAAGAAAAAAGACGGTTGTGTGTCTACTTTAGTGCACTCAACAAGGTCACTGTGAAGCGGAAATTTAACATGCCAGTCATCGAGGAGGTCCTCACATCGCTCAGTGGCAACAAGTTCGGATTACCACCAAATCCAGATGGAGGAGAATAGCAAGAGATTTACCGCTTTCTCGACAGATGAGGGTTACTTTGAGTTTAATCGAATGCATTTTGACCTAGTAAGTGCCCCGGCCCACTGCAAAAGAACGATGCTGCTGTGTACCTAGACTACACCATCATTGCCAAGACGGTGGAGGAGGGTTTGGATAAGCTCCAAATATTTCTGGAGGCACTGAAGAATTTTGGCTTAACACTGAACATGCGTAAGTTTATTTTTTTAAACTAATCTCGAGTTTCTTGGTTACCAAATATACAAGATTAGAGTGACCCCGAGCCAATGAAAGACCACTGCAATCGTTCAGTTTTCGACATTATGTAATGTCCATGAAGTGCGACAGTTCTTGGGACTTATGGGTTTCTACAGGAAATTCGTCAAGGACTATTCGATAGTGGCAATACCTCTCACTAAACTAACGAGAGCGGAACAGGAGTTCCAGTGGACAACAAAACAGGGGAAGGCGCTCTAGAGGCTGAAGGAGGTCCTGTGCAGTACACCTGTGCTGCTGTTATTCGGTCCCGACTGTAAACACAAGGTACATACAGATGCGTCGGCTTGTCAGGGATCCTAAAGGAAAGAAAGACGAAGGGTTGTTATTTTACAGCCGGAAGCTTCCTTCTCGGAGGAAAAGACGTACCACTGCTATGAGCTAGAGGTGTTGACGTTCGTGGAAAGCCTGGAACGATTCCGGGTATATCTATTGGGCAGGAGTTCAAAGTCGTCACAGACTGCAAGGCCTTTGTGGCTACAAAGCAGAAGCTAAAGATTAAACCACGTGTGTGCAGATCTTGGCTTAATCTGCAGGAGTTTTCCTGTGCATCAGCCAGGAAAGAAGGCAGCATACGTAGACGCCCTAAGTCGGCAGCCAGTGGAAAAGGAGAAAATGATGGAAGAGGCGTCACTGTATGTACTTAACATGCATATCAGTGATGATGATGGGCTAGCGACAATGCAGTGGTAGAACAAAAAATAATAATACGTTGAAGTCGCCCGAATCAACGCCATGGAAACTTCAGCTGCAAAAAAAAATTTCTTTTAAGGGGATGCAACTGTTCCGACTGGTAAGAGATGCCAAGAGGTGGGTGGTCCTGAATTCAATCAGCTGGATGATCCCAAAGTTTTGGCATGACGACATAGGCTTCTAGCGGACGAGAAGATGTTGGCTCGAACGCGAGGAACATTCTGGTTCCTGAGAATAGGAGGGTTCAGCCAGAAATACATTAAAGCATGCGTGAACTGTACTTACGCAAAACGGAAAGGTGAAAAAAATACAAGGGGATGCAGAACGCAACGCAGAACAACGCAGATCGAATACCCTTGCCGTTTCACAGAGTATACCTCGACCATGTGGGACCGTTGTCACTCGTGGAAAAGGGGGACAACTTCACGAAGTACGTGGTGTTACGCGCTGTGAAAGCAACAACCACAAAGAGGGTGCTCAATGTGCTGACGGACAGCGTTTATTTATATTTTGGTGTACAGAAACGGTACACTTTATCCGATTTAGATAGAGGATATCTTCATCGGATTTAGAATGAATCCATGCTGGATGGATGGCATACTGATGATCAAGGTCTTATACAGAATCTTCTTAGTTGTTTGGCATAGGGTTCTACAACTCAATTGCCTTCTCAACCCATAGAAACAGTAATTGGCAAGCTAGTCGCTTTCGTCCTTCCTTGAAGCATCGCTTTGTATGCTTCTGGTTTACTTGCCTGCATCCGTCGTCAAACCATGGGTTTCTTGGAGGTGGTCGGACGAAACCCAACACATTAGTTGCGGCATTTCTGATTGCATGTTGGCAACGTTGCCGTTTGCCTTTGGTATTTGATGCTGGCGGCATAGATTTCGAGATACGCGTTCGGCGAAAGTTCTGGCGATCTCTCACGATTGCAGCTTTTCGATGTTAAATTTTCTCACATTATTTCTTCTTTGTTGTGGTGTTTGGGATATCCGTATTCGTAACTTGGCTGCAACAAGGTAGTAATCCGAATATTTGTTGGCTGCGCGCAAGGTTCGAACATCCAGTTCACCAATTTTATTGACTGTTTCATGATCAGGAAACCGCCATGTCTCCTTATAAATATTTATATGAGGAAACGGTGACGTTGCTATAGTGACGTTTGGCCCTGCATCGAAGTCAATAAGTCCATTTTCGGACGTGGTGTCGTGAAGGCCGTACTTGCCTCCTTTCCTATATTGGCGATAAGATCACCTAATACGATTGTAACGTTATATTTAGGACATTGCTCGTAAATTTTGTCCAGGCTCTCGTAGAAACATTTTTTGTGGCTTGTCGTCCTTGTCTTCTGAGGTGGCATGGGCGCATATAAGGTTGATGTTCGCCGAAATTAGCCTTGATGCGGATTTTCCAAAATCAGTCACCCACTTCCGGAATATGAGCGCTACCGTTGGCCCATTAAGAATTCATCCGCCACCAACTCTATTCCACCACACTGGCTCAGTAATGGAGAATCCTTATAGACCTGGAATTCGAATATGTCGAATCAGCTCATATAGGCATAACCACAGAATTGCAATTTCAAATAATAACGAATAAAAATAAAAAAATTCCCTAGTGGTCAATTTTTACACCAAGATGGCTGAGCCCATCTGGGGGCATGATACTACATAGTTCGGCCTAACTGGAACTATGGACGCCAGCGTTGATTCCATCTAGAGAATTGGTACGCAGCCGTCCGCTTCAAGAGGAAATGCCCTAGCGTGAAAAAACTCCTCCCCCTCTCTTGTCTGCTACCGCCAACGACCTTCTAAAGGGGTTGATTACCCAATCTCCAGTCAAGGTACAAGGCACCCAGCAGCCACCAAAGTGGAGGTGTAGAGTAGGAGTTGATAGTGTTCAAGAAACAAATCTTTAGAGTTGAAGAAACAAATGTGACATCTATAGTTGAGGTACTTCTCACGGCTAGGGACTGACGCAATAGGGTAAGATGTAATAAGAGCGTTACTCATATATTTTATAAGAACTTAACCCCAGGTTCACTCCGAACTGTAACGCCAGCTAAGTAAGTTTCCTCTTCATGATTAATATGTAGCCTTTTAAAATTAATTTTAACACATGCACAATAATCAGCCCGTGAACATTACCTTTCGTAATTGTAACTACCATTCTAAGGAATTCAGTCAAACAAGGTTTAAATACGCATAATGCACATCTGTACCATCCATACACTATCGTAAATGTATATGTATGTAACATAAGTATAACGTTATATTAAGTATAGAAAACTTGCCTCAATTCACATGTTACAATATTACCATTTTATGTTGGAGCTTACTATGTTTTTATTTTGATGTCCGACATAAAAATACCATCGGTCTCACATGAACGCTTACCTAAATAAGTGCCAACATCATCTATTAACTCCCAAGTGTCCAATAAACGTCTTCAATTTCAGTCAAAACTTGAAAGATTTTAATCGAGAGCACAGCAGTCAGACAATAAAATATCAACCGAACAAATGTGTCATGAAAAACTTCTCACTATACTTTACCACACAACACAACCTTGCTTGGATCCAAAAGTTTATATTTTCTCAAAAAAAAAAGGAAGAAAAAAAAAACACAACTCGAATGGGAAATTACAAAATTCCCCCTGAAGATTGCCATTTACTGCAAGTGATTTATCTATTCGAAATTTTCCAAAATTCAAGAAGCCAAACAACAGAAAGTTAAAAGTTTCAGGAGCAGCTGCCGGAAGCAAAGGGCTTAATAGAAATACCAATTCGGGTCTGACCTCTCAGGAAAATAAGCAAAGCCCCCAACTTTTACCACTCCCGCAACTGGCGAAACTTTTCCAATTTGGCAATAATAACAACAGATATTTTCACACCAGACAAAATAGCAATTGTCAAACAAAACGTAATGTATCGAATCGCAAACATCCCAATGCTTTTGTTCAGTTACACAGCAGCACCGTCCGGCTGTCCCTCCCCACTGCCTCTGCGGTACATTGGCCACCCTGTAAACTTGCAATTTTCGCACAGAAATCAATTATGTTCCATCATAAAATACAGCACACAACAAAATCATCATAAACTTTCCGATGCCGGGTTGTCACCGCGAACCTTGTTGCCAGGGTGTGCCAGCTCCCCCGCACCCGATGACAGGAGCGAAACGCAATGCAAATACCGAGTCCGGTAGGTTCAATGCTTAGATGCGACCCCGGAGTTCCTTCTGCATCAGTGGCACACCGAAACCACAACGAAAATTGTATTTTTACTGGCTCATGCCAACCTCATAAATAAGTCCTTTTCGCAGGATGGAATTTAAAATGCTCGCTACCATCCCTCGCATCCTTTCCTCAATCCAAAGCGCGGTGGTGGGGAGACACATCGTTATGTCTGATGAAACTTTGGCGGCAGTGGGAAGAGCGAAGGAAGTGCCTCAATGGACCAACAACTCGATGCAGTTTACACAGAGAATGTGGCACGCGCAGCACTGCAGCGCGCACACATTATCCTTCCCTTGTTGCGACATTAAAAACTGGAGCGATAGTGTTGCAATTGTGTTTAACCGACTTCAAGTCCTGGCAATAAATTACACAAAATTTTCCGAAACAAAGCGGTTGAATAGGGTTCACGTTTTGTTTGTTGGGCGAACGATATGCAAAAAAGCAAAAAAAAAAGATGCGGAACGTCGTGGTCCTTGAACGTTATGGTGCATGTAATTGGACATCTGTAAAAGTTGCAACCAGAGATAACACGGCACGAAATGAATTATGAAAAAAAAGTTGTACGCCATGAATGTAAATGGAAGAGATTGATGGCGGAACCACTTCACGGGGTAGATTACAAACCTACGAGGACAGATGCGATGACTGCATTTTTTTTGTCTTTTCGTTTCCTTATCCTGATATCATGTGATGGTGAAAGTTAGTTCAGAAATATTCCTGAGGATGTAAATCTTAGTCTGTTTGAGCCACATAAATTTGAATTTGAAACTTGGCGCATGTATTCCTACGAATTAACTATTACTAGAGTATATGTAGGTGCTGTGAACAAACTAATGGTTAATTAATCTTAGCTAATGTATGCTTGAAGGAAACGTAGTATAAGTTAAAAAATAAAATAAAATGCACGATTAGCTTGGGCGTTTTAGTGCAGCGCAGTCGAAATTGAAACTTAAAAAAACGACTTTTAAGTTAAATATAAAAATGCAAATGTTTTGATTTCAAACTGTTCCGTTGGGTTTGTCACATCCTTGTGAAGCAAGTTGTTGTTGTTCTTCATTTATACCCCCACTTATTTAGTGCCATTATGGTACTACAGGGGAAGCTTATATTTCGGCCCACGTCGGCAACCTTAGTAAGTGTTTCGCAAATCAGAACTTAACCCGTAGTCTCATACAAGAACCAAGAGTTTCTGCGGACATATTAAAGGTCTATGATTCGGTGCAAGCAAGTTGATCTATATAAGTATTTGGGTAGTAAGTGGCAAGAAATATGAACAGTCTTCCCATTTCAGAAGATCAGGTAACCTAAACGAAGCAGGGTATCAACTCAATGATTTGTTACTTGCGTCTTATTATGGGAGCTGTGTCCCAAAAACCAATATGTTTAAACTTAAATTTTCTTTCTGGAATGAACATTTTGCAAGATTTAGACACTCTTCAAGTATGCCGTGGGACGATTACAGACTCGCTCTCAATATTTGGATAAAGTGCTGTGAAAGTTTTGCTGATATTACAAGAGCGGGACCAATTTATACGCTTGATAAACGTCGTGCGAATTGTATAGGTTTACATAAAACAGTTAACAGCAGTTGACTGATTGTCCTAGGTGGAAAGCGGCAGTTAAACTGCCGCAGTGGTTGTAAAGACACGGTACAAACCGTGTAATGTTATTTTTTTTATTTCTTGAGTTGTATTTACCAAAAATGGGTCTATCCGAGAAAGATATTAAACAATTCCTCGAGGAAGTGTGTGACGATTTTTCCTATGAATCGCGGGAAAAATTCGTATTGAAAATTTATTGTAAATTAAGTGATAGTTATGACAATTATTATAACAAGTTTTGCTGAGATTGGGTGTAAAGTTTTTCAAAATTAACATTCACAAACTGGATTGTAAGGTATACTTATCCAAATACAAAAAGACTAGTATATAAAAAAAACATTTGTATGTCAACATTCGAAACATAACAAATCCGCCAAGAAATTTAGAGCCTGTTCATACAGGCGAAAACCGCACGTTTTCAAACCGCGCGTTTCTTATTTACATTAATTTATATTAATTTGTTCATACCTTACCGCAACTCAACCGTCAGAAAATGAAACCGCGCGGTTCTGTTTCTATGACAAACCTAGAGTGTTTAATTTTTTGCGGTTTCCGCGCGTTTCGGACAAAAAATAATATAATATTTGCACTGTAGTGTGTGTATTTTTTTTTTTGTGATTCAAACCGCCTGGTTTCAAAACGCACGTTTTCCGCCCTGTCTTAACGGGTGATCAAAACCGCACGGTTTCCGCATGTCTGAACAGGCCTTTAAAGTTGGTGGTAGGTAGTGTAAAGCAAATATTAGATTTCGAGCTAAATTCCTTAACAGAAACATGGTTACAAACAATGACTACATATTGAAATAGAGTGCACGATTGCGTCGTACGTACTTGCACCTTAATGCTGTAAGTTTACAATCTTAAAAACACTGAAATTCAAATTTTATTCTTCTTATGCAGCGTACACATTGTCGCGCAAATCTGCGAGCAAATGCGTTCAGGTAAGCACGCGCTCAAGTGCGTTGCTCTTTTCTTCATTCAAAAGTCAAGCCAAAATACCATCCAGACACGCACTTAACCGCGAGCATACAAATCCGCATGCAAGTGCTAAGATTTGCGCGTAAGTGTGTACGCCGCATTACACATGAGGCCTAATAAAGTGGTTGAGGCATTCTTAATTTTTTGATGGAATTGATAACATTGAACTGATGCTATCTGGAAGATTTTTAAAATTTTTTTTGTAAAACCGCCCTCAAAAAGTGAGCGTGGCCATATATGATGTTGAGGTCGATTATAGAGAATTTCAAGGCCTATTAATTATGTTTTAACAATTTTTTTCGATTTCTAGTAAATATTTTGAAAAGTCAAATTTTTGAAAAGTGGGCGTGGTAGTTCCAAAACTTGGTAGGTCATATGTTTTCATTTGCCATACTCACCTCAGATATTAATTTTAAGCCCAATCAGTGAGGAAATAGCTAATTTGTAAAATTACCGTTATTCGTATTTTGCGCGCAAAATGTGGTATGCCATCTAGTAGCATATACTAAAACTAACTCACATATAAAATTCTATCAAAATCGTTAGAGCCGTTTTCGAGAAAATCCATTTTTAGTGAAATCGGCCCTACCCTTAATTTTGAAGTTAGAATGAAAATTCCAATTTCGCCTCTAGGAATCATCCCACAGACCTCAGATATGAAGTTTGAAGCAAATCCGTCCAGCCTTTTAGGCTGCAGTCGAATATACAGACAGACAAACATCCAGACAGACAGACAGACGGAATTGGCGGACCCACTTTTTGCACTTCTTCATCATAGTAATGTCAAGTTTGATTAATATCTCGAGTTCGAAATTGTTCACGAAACCAATACTTGCCCTACAGGTATAGGCGCAAGTAAAAAGGGACTGAACGTTACCATAAACGATATATTTGAACATTCTCATTTGATAGAAGTGGCAGAGACTTAGTTATTTACATTGTAGGGCCGATCCTGAGGTAGAACTTGAATTTTTAGCTTATTTTGAATCAGGAATGTCCTTCGCCGCTGCAATCGTACCATGAAAGGAAAGTCACTGAAAATGAGGGAGAAAGTTTCATTGATTTTGCTACTGGTCCTATTAATCCAACAGAAAATCGTATTCAGTATTTGTATCAAAAATGGATAGGCACAAAATATGGCAACCGCGAAATTTTACAGACTTAATATTAGAAAGGAAGACGACATTGCAGAGAGATTAATGCATAATAAACTATAGAGTACATCCAAGAATTATAGTGATATACATAGATATATATTGACACCAATTAAAAAACGAGCATTTTTAGCAGATTTTGGTGATGAAATAATTTGGTCTGTTCAGACTAGCATTAATATTGCTTTTATTTCTTCTGCGCACAAGATTGGTGCAATTCCGATAGCCTGTGTTCTACACACTTAGCAAACTGAAGTCAATTGTACTTTGCACTTTTAGACGGTCAAAGAGGCTATGGAAAATATTGATTCAAGGAAACAATTTAAACCAAAGGTTATTATGAGAGATAACTCTGCAGTTGAAAGAATTCGCTAAGTTCTATTTTTCCAACGTCTCGTCTTCTATTATGTGCATTTCATGTCTACCAAGCTTTTCGGCGTTGGCTTTGTGACTCAATCCATAATATTGATATATGTATGTAACTAAAAGACAGCAAATTGTGTTGATGTTTCGAAATATGTCGAGACAATAAATGAAAATAAGAAACAATTTGACGACATTTGCGGTAGTTCATATGTTAAAGAAAACATACAAATATTACATTATATAAAAACTATTTGGGAAATATGAAAGGAATGGTGCTTGGCCTATTGAAATGATGTTATTACTCTTGGTCATAATACTAATAACTATACTGGCATCTATCAGAATATTAAAGGACATAGTTTTGCAAAGAGGTGAAGCTTTCAATGCATGCGCTCTGATTGACTTTATTGCAAATTATATATATGTATTTGAAAAGTATTATTACCGTCGTTATCATTTGCAAATATGAGAATATCTAAACTAATTCTAAGTTCTGATTTTGCAAAAAAAAAAACGAAAATCTATATGTATGTATGCCGCGAAAATTCAAATGAATTTAATATTAGTTCAAGCACAAATGAGCAAACATTCTACACCATTAACATTAAAGCTGCTTTGTGATTGCATACCCGGCAGAAGTGGATCGTACTGTAAACATCTCTATGCAGTGGAAAAACAACATGATTTGTATTTAAAAACTCACCAAATATATCAGCAATATATAGCAATGAACATTTTTACAGTGATAAGGTCAAAGACAAATCAGTTGAACCAGATGGTCCAAATGTTAACCAACAACAAGCCAAAGAGTCAATGTCAGACCTCACCGAAATGAGCCCTCCTGAAAATGTACTACCAGGAAATAAAGTATTTGATGAACAATTCTTAAGGCAGTATCAATCTTCACTTTCCAATTTAAAAACAGAATTCAATAACTTTTTGATTTATATAAAAATAGCCCTACACCAGGTGACCTAAAAGCTATCAACCGTTTCACACATCATTTAAAAAATATACATAATTACATCGCAAAAGGTATCGGAATTCATCTTTAACATTCTTCATGGAAAAGCTACAAAAATTAAAGTACAGCCAGGTAAGGCGAAGAAAAATCGAAATATTTCTAATTCAAAAAACAGGATTCAGTCTAGTCGACTAACGCTTTATGATAGAAAGAAAAACGCAATCACTGCTTAGAATAAAAAAAAAATAATTTCAAACTTTTTCAATACTTTTTATTAAAATCCTTTACTGGAAAATAAGTTCTATTATTTCTATTTAGTTTTTTTTTTAAATTAAATTTAAAAGATGGGCGATCCTTTTAATATTTTTGATAAGCTAATGCGATATATTGATATTTAAAACTTCAAGGTATGATTTATTGAATCGCTTTGTTACACAAAATAGCATAGGTACATACATACATACATAAAAACTCATAAGACCATTGAAATAACGCAAAACTATTCGATATGAATGCTTATTTTTGCTGAATGCTTTTACCCCATCGGCTTCATTTTGCGCTGAATTCCAAATGAAAATTAATTTTTAAACAAATGAAACCCTCCTCGAGCTCAGCGCAGAAATGGAGTTCGGTTTATGAATTAGAATTTCATGGTTTCTCGCAAAAAACCGTCCTTGATGTCAACGCAATAGGTGCGCTATGTCGTCGTAGGAATTCATAATACGCGTGTGGGGATCGAACATCATACCCCTCGCTAGTAGTTCAACGCACTAACCACTGAGGCAATACGGCACCAATAACGCGTTTTAGAAATGTAGAGTGAATAAACATATAAAAAATCGCAGTTTTTATCAGTTTTTTAGGCGATTGTTTGTATATGAAGTAATATCTAAACTGTTGCCTAATATTCCTAGCGACAATGAAGATGAACTAGAAAGCGATTAAGACGATTTGGATGATGGAATGGTACGCACTGTTATCAATGATGAATTGTTGGAGAATCTCATTATACACGAAAATGTGTTGGAAAATGCCTTCTGATTCTGCCCCTTCTAATGATCTAGACTCCAATGAAAGTGAAGATTATGAGGATATCAAAAGATCTTTTCGTTGGAAGAAAAAATCCAATAATATTCCTGTCGATCAAATACAATTAAGTGATCCCACCGATTTCCATCAAGTATAACACAGCTCGAAACATCGTACGACTTGTTCCGCTACTTTTTTGACGAAGAAATTGTAACAGATACTGTAGAACAAACGTATACTTCTTTGCAGGAACTGTAGCTATTGAGGACTCGTTTTCTGTTACAAAATATGAGATTTTGAAATATCTCGGAGTTTTAATTATATCATCAATTGCGAAGTACCCAAATATCAGAATTTATTGTGATAGAGAATTCGATGATATTAAATTATGTATGTACTTCGAAAAAATTCGTCCTGTTCTAACTTCATCTGCATTTGATAAACTTTACAAAAATTGTCCAGTTGTTGAAGGATTCAAAAGGAAGTGTTTATCAATTTCTATGGAAGAGCAGCTTTCCGTCGATGAACAAATATGTGCATCGAAAGTCAAACATCATTTGAAGCAACACCTTACTACTTAAACCTCATAAATGGAGATACAAAATTTTTATTTTATATGATGTGTCTGGTTTTGCATAATTTTGAAGTTTATACGGGACTAGAAAATAATGCTGCTGAACGTGTAAACCACAAAGAGCCAGAGTTGGGACCAAGAAGCAATATAGTTGTCCGATTATATCGAAAATACACCGGGCAACCAACTTGAAGACTTCGATAAAAATATATATAAAAATCTTCAATATTATTTGGCATAACTGAAGCGAAATACGATTCCAAGTTGCAAGCTACCAAGCGATGATGAAATGAAGAAGGTAGTTAGGGGGACCTCAGTAGAATTTATTGCTGATTTAGAATTAGTATCTACTTTCAATTTGACATGGAAATGTAACAAATGCGCTAACATTCTATAAACCTTTGTAGGAACTGAGCCTGAAGGACTTATAAAAAAGTTCGACAGAAAAACAAATTATAATATAATGATAAAATACTCGGCTTTAAGAAAGGCGTACAATCGACATATGGGAGGCGTCGACAGATCCTAAATTTGAATTAAATCCTTTTCTATCACTTCGTCGATTTGGCTGTCTTAAATGCATGGCTCCTATATAAGCAAACTTCGACTCACAAGGACATAAATTTGGTTCGCTTTCGAATCAAATTAGCTAAGACGCTATGCAATATTGGTGTCAACTCATCACCTTCGCTAAAACGTGGAAGACCTTCAGTAAGTATGCCGGTTTGGGGAACTATCAGAGGGAACTGTCAGAGGTGTAAGTTTCCGTCATGCAAATTAAAATCTTTTATAACTTGCCGCAAGTGTGGCGTTGGTTTATGTTTGAACAAAGACAACAATTGTTTTTAAAAATTTCGTGAACAATAGATGTTTTGCATTAATGTACATACATATGTATGTAGGTATATAATATTACTAAAAAAAATTAAATTTTAATTACAAACTACATTAAAACTTCTGTAAATCAACTGTGTTCTAGTTTTATTTTTATAATCGGTAAATGCATGCTGTGCCATATCTGAGACAACCTACATATATTTTGGTAAATTATTAGTAAACAATTTGACAAAATTGAAAATTATCGATGAGAGTGTTTTATTTATTTTAAGTTCTGAAAATCATGCATTTAAGGGTTAATAACGAGCAATAAGAAAAGTCTGAAATTTAAATGAAATAACCACGATCCAAAGCCTAGCACAAATCCGCCCTGAAGTAGAACTACATATGTATGTACTTATGTACACCAAATGAAAACAAAGCACATGCTTGCCATATCCTCAAAACTATGATAACTGGCCAAAACTTGCTGGCGTCTCACCAAAGTAAACTTGAGTAGTGGTTAATGTGGAAAAAAATTTGAATTTAATGCTTATAGTTGTTCAGAAACTCAGAAGAAAGATTAGAAGATTTATTATTATTCACAGTGACAGTGGGCTGCTAAAGGGGCTCCGTGCTGTAGAATATACGACTGCAGTTTGGTGATCACTTTAATACTACTTACTAACCTTTAAGATTTTTCTTATTTTAAACGTTCCTGATTTGAAGAAATATGTATGTATGTATATATATACATACATATGTAGAGATTAAAATAAGATATGACACATGTAATTCATTTATTTAATTTAAAAGTGTAAGAAATATAAAAATTAAAGTTAAAGTAATACGGCAGAATTTCAGCTGAATGGCAAAATGTTACAAAGTGACAAGATATCTAGCAGAGAAGCGACTTTTATATAAACTTTGAAAACAGTTTAAACAGCTTAAAGGCGATATATTTATATTAAGCTATGTACTAGTAAAACTGTGTTGCTGGTATGACCACCTTAACGTCTCAGACGAAACAATTTCGAACTGCGCTATAAGGACCGTTATGCCATGCTATTTATTGATCTGGACCTTGCCGAAAAATTTGTACCACTTTTGAGGCGATTCAGGTGTCAACCTTTTTAAAACATCCAAAATAAAACAATTTGTTCTCTCTGTCTGTCCGTTACTCTTTGACATGCCAGTTGTGATGAGAATATGTTCAATATTTTCCTCGTAGCAAAATTTAGAAAATACTTCGGAAACAGAGGCACCTGGGTGATGATTCCGCGTGGATTTCCGAATAATTGCTGCTGATCCAAAAGTCGACGGATTACTTCTTATTGTCGGATACATCCAAGTATATTTGGAAAAACCACAATCGACTTTTAAAATATGTATATTTGTAATGTTTCTGCGTCACATCAATTGGGCCTATATGGTCCAATCTAAATGACAAGAAAAGTTCCAGTAAAAAGTCAAAAATTACCTTTGCTTGGCTGATCATGTTCTTTCTAATTATAGACTCGAAATTTGATGGACAAAAGTATTCGTAAAATGTTACCATCTATCCAAAATTTAACAAAAAAAAGTTTAAACCGTTATGTTTGATATTAATTTTTTTATTATTCAAAAGGTTAGCTCTTAACGTAAACATAACTCTATAAAATTCAATAATTCAACTTTTCAATAACTATAAATAAACAAAAATAACAAAACAATTCAAATTTTACATGGACAAACGTATTCGTAATTCATAGAAACTTAACAAAAATATTTGGTAATTCAATAATTTAATAATTTGTTTGGTTGCCTTTTTGTTTTAAAACTTGCAATCTATTTGGCATGGAGTTCATTTTTTTAGTAATTTCGGTGCTTATATTCTTCCATTCCTGCTGTAGCAACTCCTTGAGCTGTCTTTTCGATGTTATGTGATGTTCTCGTACCCGTTTATCTAGCACATCCCACAGATGCTCTATGGGAGCCTTCCAAATCAAATACGAAGTCATTACTAAAGTAATTGCACTTTTCAAGAGAGGAAGAATCTGTGAAATACTACTGGATGGAGAAGAGCTAGACAAATTTGTCCAAACTCCTTCTAAACTGCTCAAAACATGTCTAGTATTATCACTAGATGTTTCGAACTGACGTGCCTGGTTTTGAAACCTCCTGTAGATCACCAGCTCCTTGGTGGAACCCAGAACTGCAGAGACTAAGAAAGGAAGAGAGAAAACAGAATCTAAATATATATCGGTCACTCAAGACACATTTAGATAAAGACTGTAACATCTTTTGAAATTGGAGTGTAGCCGGCCTTGCTGCAAAAGGGTATAAACCAGTTGCTGACAACTCTGAAGAGAATCTTCATTGCGCGTTTGACACTGGCATATTCCTATACCTCGGCGTACGGTTCGAGTGGTTTTTATACCAAAAATTGGTAAATATGACTACTCCTAACTGCTAAGAGTTTCAGACCCATAAGTCTGTCTTCCTTCTTGCTGAAAAGCCTGGAAAGACTAGATTCATATGCGCAGGTCTACGCTGAGGATGCACCCTCTATTAGAGATGCAAAATGCATACCAGCGAGGAAAATCCAGTCAGACTGCGCTTCAAAATCTCAATGCTAGCATTAAATGCGCGCTCGATAGGACGGAATACGCCATGTGAATTTCCATTTCGCTTCTTTCGACAATACGCCTTTTGATTGCATGTGTGACTTTGCTAGACAACACGGGGTAGATGAGACATTGTTGTTGATCTGGGCAATACTGATGAATAGAACTTTGGTTGTAGATGCAGGTGTTAACAGAGGCTGCCACCAAGGTGGTTTTCTGTCTCCACTTTGATGGTACATGGTAGTTGACTGTTGCATATTCGCAATAATTAAAACCTTTACGCTCAGGCATACGCGGATGACTCTGTCGAGTCATGCCTACAGATTGTTAGTGCCAACGCGCAGATAACCTTAGTAATGGAAGATAAATGGTGCACTAGGAATGGGCTTTCGGTCAATCCTTTGAAAACAGAGGCTATTGTCTTTACGAGAAGGAGGTTTGTCACCGGTCGGACTTAGCCAGTGCTAAAAGGTGTCAATATCCAGATTTCCTATGAAGCGAAATATCTGGGAGTGATCTTTCTTTGGGCAAAACATGTTAAGTTGAGACATCCAAGGCGCTGACAGTGTAAGGGTCCTTTTAGTAAAATATGGGGCTTATCACAGAAAAAGGTCCTCTGGATCTATATGGCTATGATAGGACTTTCGCGTAAGTATGTGAGTGCCTTCTTCACGAAACTCCAAAGAACGGTATATCTCGGCTGCACGGCGCTTTCCCTAGTACGCCTGGCTCTACTCTAGATGCTCTGCTTTATTTACTTCCTCTTGATACTTTCACCATGGGCTGTACTATCAAAGCAATCTACCGTCTTGGTACGTGGCATTTGGTACCATAGAATTTTGATGACCTTGCGCGGAACTTATCGTACGACTCTTGTTCCATGGATATGCCGTCTGATGCAATAACACCAGAACTTCGACTGCAGTGCAAATTTAGAGCCAACTTTCCTTGCGTTCAGGACTGATCTCGGCCAGAGTATGAGCCTGTACTGGGCTATAGTCAACTTCTCACGGATGGCTCCAAAACTAGTCAAGGGTTCGGTGCTGGTTTGTTCGTGGAGACCGACAACAATAGACTTCGCTACTCGTTAGGGAAGCATGCTTCTGTTTTTCAGGCGAAGATTTAAGCTATCCTAATGACTACCAACTATATTGTTAAGAATAGGTGTCGGGGTCGAAGTATCTGCGTCTGTAGCGACAGTTAGGTTTAAAACCTTGCTCCACCCTGTAACCCGTTCCAAAATAGTTTGAGAATGCAAGAACTCTTTGAATTCACACACGGATTTTTGTTTTTTTTTTTTGAAAATTCTGACCTTGTGTCAAAAAGTCGTTAACACATGTTTGTATGTATGCAAGTACGCAGGTGAAAATATACAAACATTCAAATATACATAAATCCTAGGGCAATGTCACACGACCCATATTCTTCTTTCAGATGCAAACGACTTTATCAACAACTGTGTGTGAAAAACATCAAAATAACGAAGGCCAAAGGACTGAGGCAAAAAACATACAAAATGATTGCAAATTTATGGCACCCATACACAATGAACGTTCGCTACAATGAGAACGAATTTTAACATGAAAATCCTTTCATCCAAATGACAAAGATTCATGGACTTGATGGGATTTTCTCTTACATTCAGATCTAAAGAGCTCGTTAGCAAGCTAGAAAGCTTTAATTGGTTGATTTATGGAACTGCTGAGATTTTCAAAATTCCCAAAAAAGGAAGCATAAATTAAAACACCATAACATAGATTTATGTGTGCGTTACCCCCTTACACATAACATAAACTAGCACACATGTTGAGTAGCGTTGAAGTGTTGATCCGCTGAAGGTGAAAAAAAGGAAGACGTTCTATTAATCAGACTACAAGACGTATGCATAATATGGTGGCAAGAATCCGAAGTGGTACAAGTACATTTGCGCTTTGCAACGCTTGAATACAAATGCATATCCATATGGTATGTATATATACATACATATATATGTATATGTTCGTACACGAGTGGTGCAACTTCATGATTTGATTTTTATTCAAAGAGGGTAAAGTCTTCTTGACCTACAGCAGGGTACCTAAATATACATCTAGGTCTGCTTTGTTTAATATGAAACCTCTCATGGGCACAAAAGTGTACACAAGTTTGAAGTTCTGCAGTTTCGAATATTGCGTTTAGTTAAACAAATTGATTTACCTAGCTGTGCCGAAAATATTGCATGTTCTAATTAATTGGTTTTCCTCATTTTGGTTCCATGGTGGCTTTTTAGACTCCACGTACAAACATATGATGATATTTCCTGTAAACCTCTAGACTCGCCTCTGAGTACCACTTCACAGTACCAACCCTACAGTTAGTGTTTGAATCGTTCTACACACGTTCTCAACAAAACCAAAATTTCTCCAAAGAATTTTTCTTTCAAAACAGCGATTTTTTAAAATTAAATAATGACTCAAGGCTGTAATGATGAAGATCTGTTATAAAGTAAGAAAGCTTTATTGGTAATAAATAACTTCCTTCTCCGCTTTATGTTAATAGCCCCTGCAGGAAATTTTTCGATCAGATTCTGACCATTGGTCTGTTTTTAACGGCGTTTTGTCGTGTTTACCACTCTCACCCTGCATAAGGCATTTTATAATTGACATTGTGGGCCCGATGTCTGGCATATTCACGCTATTTGTTCTAAAAGAACTTTGTTTTGTCTCGGAAAAGCACGCCCTACGTATTCCCTGCTATCGACTGACAGTTCTTTCTGCCAGTTATCCTGTATGGTGTAAAGGACATGAGAGATGGTCCTTTAGTTTTTGGCGCACTGAGGGATTACTAAGTCGGTCGATGTTGAATCTGGGCATCCTTGTTTCGCTTGATCTTCGAACGGCAGCAGTCCGTAATTGGACAGTTGTATCATATCATCATTGGTGATCACTTACCAATCCCATGTCTGCTCTTCATCTGTTTCGGACGTCAAGGAAACTACTTCTAAAACGGCGACTGATGGAAAAATGGTCAATTTGGTTGGAGGTCGGTTGCCTGTCAGTTGACTCTTACCTTATTTTATGTGCAGACTTTGTACTTAAACATGGTGCCACCTATGACAAGGCGATTTGCGATACAAAAATCAATGAATCTTTCACCGTTGTCGTTGTGGTTGTCTAGATCATGTCTTCCAATAAAATGTTTGAGCCCTTGGCATACAGGTCCGCCATCACCACCCAACTGGTTGTAAAAGGTCTCATTTTCTTTTTCAGGCGAGCCATCCGTTGGGGCGTAACACTGTATAATGGTGACGCGACGTACTCTAGTCCTAAATCTAGCCGTTAAATCACCATATCACCAAGCTGCCACGAAATCAGGCGTTCTGTGATTGTTAGCAACAGTTCAACTCCATATCCATGGCGGAGGAGAGCAGTACAGTGTTACGCATTGGATATTGGTACTAACCCGCATCTAACCATCTTATCACTCTTACTCCCAATAAGTCTAGTCTATAACGCATGAACTAATGTTCCAGTTAAAGGAATCTGACGTTCTGAGGCCTTTCACGCCTCAGGAGGCGTCGAGGAGAGTCTTCACATTCCAGAAACCAATCTTCAACGTCAACGTGTAGAGAGCGAAGAACATCCAAAAGATGCTTCTATCAAAAAACCGAAGACCTTTTACACTGTTGGGGTCACCAGAGGGACACTATGTCACTTTAATTGTTTAAAATTGTATATTAACCCCAAAGAAATACCGATTAGCAAAATTCATTCTTTATACTTACTCTCAGATAAAGTATCTAACTAGCTCAAGAATGAATACCTACATACATACATATGTATGTATATGTGTATTTGCAGGACACAATACCTACATACGTATACTCATTTATACATATGTAGGTACAATCGATTTCAACAGTTTTGTAAACATTTTTATTTTCAGGAAATGATAAGGTTTATTTTGTTATGCGAAAGTGAAACAAATTATGTCCTTTGATAATACACTTACTTGCAGGATCCCAACTACGAAAACAACAAAATAACAAATGAGAGGGAAACTGTAACTCTCCCAACATACAGTATCACTGTATTCACATTAAAACATCATTCATGTTCAAATATTTGCAGAAGTGATGTTCCATGTTACCCGGCTGACACAAAGGTACCTACTCTTGCCCCACAAGTAAAAACAAGACATATCCGAATTCTACATCGTACCCCAACTTACCCCCGAACATAAAGTCCGAATACTGTGAACGCTTTCAAACGTAGATTTTAAAGTGTATACTACCATATCGCAACAAAGTACCTAAACACATTGCAAACATCCTTCACTGAAGGCTGCTGTAGTGTAAACACAAAAACACAACGGCAACAACAACAGCGAAAAGTACACCCTAATTAAGAAAATAAAATTACGTATTATACTAAATTAGGTTAATTACTATCTTTCGCATGCGACGAGGTATACACTTCAGATACACGCTCACTCCTGCACACAAACATATATACATACATGACATGTGCACACCTAATGTCATAATACTTGCTCTGCAATGATGTTAAGCTCAAAATTTAGGATGGCTATTACCCCCACATGACGTTCGGTCGAGCTCCAAGATGACTCTTGTGCGGCAGTGAGATGAAGGGATATAATGGAATATTAGAGTAAAAGCAGTCATTAAACGAGCGTCCTCTTTATGCCACACGCGCATCGCCTATAGAGGCTTTTGCTTCAGCTGTGGGCGACATTCTTTTGAGTTACTTACCCGCACCTATCCTGTATGAGTTTTTGGTTAAACATAATGGATAGGGAAAGTAATGTATTACTTATGTTAACCCTTTCGAATATTTTAATTCTTAATGGCAGTTACATATTTTATAGATGTGCGTGGGGAAATACACTCCAGAGAACAAATGAAAAGTCCTTCAGAAATGAAGGATGTGGGAAAAGCGTTTGTTTCTAACAATTAATCATAGACTGACAAGTAGAGAGATTTAACAACGATTCTCAACATCTACTCGGAAACAGCATTCTCATATATTTATGTATGTACGTCACTGTGGACAGATACGTGAAAGGTTATGAGCAGTGGTCTCATAAGATTTTCCTTGGATCGCAGGGCAGGATTTCCCTTCTCTTAATGGTATTTTATCGTGTCAGAAAACTGCAGTAGGTACATACGAATGTTTGTATTGCACATATCTTTCAGTTTTGTTTGGTGTAAGGACTTCAGTTTTACTATGTATCTGAATATTTTCTTACCTGTTTGTGCAAACGATAGAAATTTTTTTGTGTGAGATTCGTGCTTGGACTTTTATTTTCGATGCCATGGGTTGGCAATTTATTACAATTGTCATTGTTCTAATGGCAACTTGACTAAGAATTAGGTTGATTCCCTCTTCACTCAACTCATCTGGAAGTCGGATGAATGATGTGATGTGGATGTGCTTTTTTTTGTGTTAAAAATCCTTCCATGTTACTTCATGTTTTTAATAAACTGATAGCTAAAAATACAATCTGTAGAATGGAAAGCTTTCAGAAGTATTGGTAAAGAGATGCAGCGACATCCCTTTCTCAAACCCTGACTGGAACTGTGTCTGATATTTACTATACTCCGGAACTAGAAATATGTTTTATAGTTGGAAGTGTACAGTCTTTGGCGAATTTTTGCTGACTAAAAGTACCTTCGACCTCTTGTTCCGTCTTGGAGTTCATCGTAATTGCAGTTTCCTGCACTTCGTTTCATTGTTCCCCCTATGAGCGTTGTTTCTTGGTGATGGTTGTTGATTCTGTTGTTTTACACCATGTCAAATACTACACACATCGTGCAGCATGATCAACTTCTTATACAGAGTCTACTTACTTGTTCAAGATAGGGCTCGACTACTCAATTGCCTACTCAGCCCGAAGAAACAGCGATTGGCAAGAGTTATTCTTCGTTTAATTTCTGCTGAGGTGTTGTTTTCAGATTTGATAGCAGAGCCAAGGTAGATAAAGTCCCTTACTACCTAAAAGTTATAGCTGTCGATTCTGTCCAATTCGTCAATGTTCTGTTTCCCTTCTTGCCAACAATATATAATTGGTATTGCCCTCGTTTACCGATAAACCAATTTTGGCAGCTTTCGTTTCAATACTCGCCCGTTGAGTTCTACCAATAATGTCAACATCGACGGCGTACACTAGTAGTTGCATATACTTTTGAAAGATTGTGCCTCTGATGTTGGCTTGTGAGTTTAAAGAAGTCACATGACAACGCGTCACCTTGTCTAAATCCTTTTTTCACATCATACGTCTCGGTGAGATTATTACCTACCTTGATGGAGGAGCGAGAATTCTCCATCGCCATTCTGCACAATCTGACGAGTTTGGCAGGGATGCTAAAACTACACATGCCTCCGTATAGTTCATCTCTATAAATACTCTCATATGCGGCTTTGAAATTGATAAAATGGTGAAAATTTGATCGACTGTGGATTTTATTGGCCTGAAAGCGCACTGATAGAGGTCGACGAAGGATTTCAGGCATTCACATAGGATGGCAGATAAGATCTTGTATGCGATGTTGCGGAAACTGATCTGTGATTATCGGTATTGAGAGGTCTCTTTTCTTGTGGATTAGGCAAACGGTGTTGAGATTCCATTCATCAGGCGTATACTTATCTGACCAAATCTTAAAAATTAGTTGGTGTATGTTCTCTAGCAGGTCATTTCCAGCTGCTTGACTGGTAAGCCATTAGGTCCAGCAGCTTTGATGAACTTAAATTTGGATATTGCTATCTTCACTTCGTTTTGGTCAGGTGGCTGGAAGTTTTGGCTATCATTATCTAAGTTGAATGGTTCATTCTTCCTTACAGCAGAATGTTGGTCTTCGTTGCCGTTGTACAGTCTGTAGAAGAAATTTTTCCATATTCTCAGCACCTTTTTCCATATTCCATAGGGTCAGCACTGTGACCCTACCACGAGGTTTCCTTCTTCATCTCTACAGGTTTCTGTACGGGTCTTGTTGGCCTGTCACAGTTTTATTATTCTTGGAGTATAATCTCTCAATATCTTCGATCACGCGCTTCTCATGCTATTTTTCGTCTTTCGGGGAAGCCGATGTTCTTCCCGTCTCTTCTGATCGTAGAGCTCACGAGCAGCCCCCGTTCGTCTTTGCAGCGCCGCTTTGTATGCCTCTTGTTTAGCTGCATTTGTTTGCCAGCATTCTTCGTCAAACCATGAGTTTCTTGGTGGTGGTCGGACGAAACCCAGCACATCAGCTGTGGCACTTCTAATGGCTTGTTGGCAGCGTTGCTACTGGTCTTTGGCACTTGATGGCTGGCGGCCGGCATAGGAGTCGTTTAGCAATTTCGGGATACGCGTTCGGCAAAGATTCTGGCGATCTCTTGCAATTACAACTTTTCGACGTTCAATTTTCTCACAGTAATATTCTTCTTAGTTGTGGAGTTTGGGATATCAGCATTTGTACCGTGGCTGCAACAAGGTAATGACCCGAGTCGATGTTGGCTGCTCGGAAGGTTCGGACACCCAGAATACTGTACGGATGCCTTACGTCGATCGCAATATGATCAATTTGGTTGAGAGTTTGATGATCAGGAGACCCACATGTCCCCTTGTGTACATTGAGATGAGGAAACTGTGTGCTTGCTATAGTGACCTTTCGCCCCGCAGCGAAGTCAATAAGCCTAAGACCGTTTCCGGACGTGGTGTCGTGGAGGCTGTACTTAATAATCATCCTACCAAAGATGTCCTCCTTTCCTCTCTTGGCGTTAAATTCGCCCAGAACGATTAGGACATTGCTCGTAAGTTTTGTCAAGGAGCTCGTAGAAACATTCTTTGGTGGCGTCGTCCTTGTCCTCTGTGAGGGATTATGTTTGCGAATTTAGCTTTATTACGGATTGTCATAAGGCGTTTGCTCACGTGTTGAAAGCGCAAGACTTGCGCTTGCCTAAGTCTATAGCAATCACCGTAATATATGTCACAGTTTTTCATCCTCTTTTTTCCCGGCTCATCCCATTGCGGTAATATCTACATTATAGCAGTCTAGGGCGTCGAATTGTTCGGCTGTACGCGGTTTGGTAAAAAGATTGTTGTCCTTGTTTCGTTTACCGGGGTTGTTAACAGTAAGATCAGCCTTTTCTGAGGCCATTGGTTGCTTCGCAAATTTTTTTTTTTTTTTTTGGACGTAGGGAAGAACCCTGATGCACAACTCCTAACCTGGAGGACCAGATCCTTTTTATACCGCTGGGACAAGGCGCCGGATTCTCCGGAGTCAGTAACCCGCTTCGGTATGATATGAGAGCTGCCGTTGGCCCATTAAGTGTTCATCCGCCATCTACTCTTTTCCAATACCCTAGCTAAGAGATCTTTATAGAGCTGTTGTTCAAATATGTTGAAGCAGCTCATACAGGAATAACAGTTATAGTTCAACCTGACTGGAACTGTAAACCCCACCGTTGATTCCATCTAGGGAATTCGTCTGCTACCGCCTGTAGCAAGAAGAAGTGTCTTCATGAGAAAACACTACTCCCCCACTATCGTTCGCTTTCACCAACGACCTTCCAAAGGCTTTGGTTACCTAATCTCCAGGCGAGGTACTAGGTATCCACCAGCCACCAACGTGGAGGTGTAGATTAGGAGTTGATAGTAAAATACTAAATCATCCGTAGACGGAACAGGTGCTCCGACGTCGTTATCAGCATAACGTCTGCATCATCATTCAAACTTGGCACTAATTTCGTAACACATTTTTTACACCTTCTTAAGCTGTTACCTATCCCGTGGGGTTTTCTGTCCGAATTATGGTACAGAACTACCTTGGTTTACACAGGATTGTACTGTACTTCACCTAATGTTCGCTAATCTGTTTGACCTGTTTTCTAATTTATATTTAAAACTGTTCGGTGAAATAATTTCAATAGTATATCAGCTGAGCATTTCCTCGCCAACTGTCGGTCTACTGCTGTGGTTTGTTTTATCGCAGTAAGGACATTTGCCTTCTTGTTTTCTCCTGAATTTATATCGCTCACTGAATGTGGGATCACGAATTATATCGTTGTACCGGCTTATAGCTTATACATACGCACATGCATATGAATGTAGACACGCGCGGAAAAATTTCTCAATGGAGGCAAGTAAATATTAATACATAGCAGAAGGCTGCGATTAAAACGGTATGAAATATTCTTTAATAATAAAGTTGGAAAGTCAGATTTTAATAAGCAAAATCCGATTTTTAAATTCCCCGATTAAATGAGAAAAGACAAAATAATAATCATTAAAATAAAGTTCATCCAATTAAGATATTTTAATCTTTTATCTGATCCGAAATATTCCCATTATGTCCTGCGAATTTAATAATTGCCCTCTGAATGGTGGACTTTAAGTGAAGTGTGTATCACATGCCGGTCCGCTAGCCCTTCCGCAATATGGCGAACGGATGTTCCGCACGAACTCCAACTTTGCAACTACATATGTCCGCATGCATGTTAAGTGTCCCCCCATCATCATCTGCACCCCGCTTGTAGGCATGTCCTACATTCACACCCGGGTGTCGCCATGCCATTGCGAATTTTGAAATATACCTCGGTTTACGAACTGTGAAGTAATTACACTGTCGACGCGCCGACTTATTGTGTTTTTATTAGGTGTTTACACTCCGAACTGTTGACCATTTTCGAATTCATGTTTTTCGTCCAAATAATTCCGCCCGTAATTGAATTTTCAAAATGACCACTCCCGCCCAACTCCTGTCGAGTGGTCGCGGGGTAAAATAATTGCCATGTACACACAGATTCGCGTATTCGCTTCGCACCATTCGGATCTGGTAAATATTGCTGCGAATGCAATTAGGAAGCTTAGGGATGCGGTAGGCGTCTGCATCGGTGGAGTGCATAATTTACACTGACACCGACGCATTTGATCGAACATGTTAATCGGCGGGGGAATGGATTCTGATTGCTTGATTGGGTTCGAATGATTAATCAAACCGGTTAAATAATAACAATAATTTATTCGGCTGCTAAGCATAATAATTAGTTTTGCGGACTGTATGCAGAATGCTACTGCTACTGTTCCACTGCTTCAGATACAAATTAATGTTTTCAATTATAAATGATGGCGGGTGTAATCGTGGCAGCGATGATTATTTTGAAGAGTTTAATTAAATTGGCCAGTGAGGTTTCGACCATGGCATGCTACGCTGAGCAGCAATTTCAAATTTCAATCGAATCCATGAATGGACAATTATTGCTGAAATCCATTGCTTTCTACGGTCGTCCTGTCGTCCTGTCGTCCTCCTCGCCTCATCTATGATCGTATTTTCTGTGTGTCGGTGAGCTTTTCAATTTTATATTTCGAGCGTACTTTTTTTTTCTCTTAGTTTTACATTCGTCCGGTGCTAGCATGCAGTAAATATGAAATGAGACTGCATTTATTACACGTTAATTAAAGAAAATTCTCCATTCCATTGAAATTGAACTGAACTGGTCCATGGTTCTCAGTAGAGGCGACGTCTTTGGACGCGCTGTGCAGGACGCGAGGGCATTGAGCTAGAGATGTCAATTCAGGGAAAATGTCCGCTCTCGTTAGTTGGATGGCAGTTTATGCTGGTGCACAAGAGTTCATGGGCGGAGGTTATTCTTCTTCAGATTGAAGGAATAAACGATGGGGAAAGGTTCACTGTGCAAAGGTGAATGTATATCGTAGGTACCTGCGAGCGAGTGCCTAAATACTATAGTCGAGGGCAGTGAGAGGAGAGTGCACCGGGAGTTAGATTAATTTGTGCCATCTGGAGGAAGGCAATTATATATCCCAAGCGGAGCTAATTAATCTTCTTTTCTTACATTTGTCGGGTTCGGAAACAATAACTGCAAAACGAAGACACAAACAGTGCATTTAATGAGAATGTTTCATGGAGTTTAATATTGAAAAAGAAATCCCGGCCTTTGTTTTCATTTGCACGGCGTAAACAGCTATGAAAGATTAAATAATCATCCAATTAGCGATTGCAGCCAGAAATCGCAACAGGTTTTACATTTCAATGGCTCGGTTGCTATGAAAAAGCCTGAAGAGTGGGTAAACAGGCACCTACAGCTGTTTTAATTACGATTGCTTGCTTGCTTTACGAAAGTCTATTTAATTATCTATTTTGTCCTACTTCGAAAAGTTGGAAGCATTCGTCGATGTTAGTAGGTATTATTCCTTAGGTCACCCCAAGTGGGGTATATTTCATTCATTGTCTTTGAATTTCTTCAAAGCGTTTCAAATCTCCATCAATTCAATCCCAAAGGCTTGGTTTCCCTCGTGCATCGTACTCTGAAATAATTATAGCTTCCTGATCCTGACCCGATTTTGTTTGAAGTTGTGCGTTTGAGTTATTGTTATGCTGACACTAAAGAGTAGCACTTACAAACTCCAACAAAGAAAAGAGTAAAAAAAAAAATACTTTAGAAACTACTGTAGAAAAATGGACAACTTTCTTGCCAAGACCGGACTGCATCAAATCCTGGCAGAAGATGAATACAGTGTTGCTCTAAGAAATCGTCTTCCCTGGTAGCTCGCTCAGAATCGCCCTTTCGTAAGTAGAGTAGATGGTAAGTTGAGTAAGTCCATGGTAACTCGCGTTACGTTAGGAACAATTCATAGCTAATTGGTAGAAATTCTCATCTCAATTTCAACATTAAATGATGAAATTATATTATTCTTCGACATAATAACCATTTCCAGAGCTAAGTAAAAATAAGAAATTAGAATTAGATAACTAAATATGTACTTACTTAATAAAAAATAAAATTGTGTTGGTAACACGCGTTACTATTCTTACGATTAAGTTTGCTGAAAATTTTATGCGGAATTTACCAATAAAATTAAATTGTTATGTAGAATTAAAATCAAGAAAATAACCATCTGTTTAGCATTAATGAGAAAATTAATATTTATTGCAACATTTTTAAGGAAATTTAAAAATTGCATGGTAACTCGCGTAACACAAAATCGATAACTCGCGTTACTTCCCATTCTCACTTCATGAAATTAAGGATTTAGAAGCAAAATTGGTGAAATAAAGCTAAAATTCATTCAGGGTTTAAAGATTTGTTGTTATTATTTCATAACTTTAAACATTGATATAGCTATATTTTCATCACTACTGTCGCTATGAGATGCAGATGTACATACCTGACTGTAGAAACTCGATTTCCGCTTGAAGCTCATGTTTAACTTCTTCGATGCTGGGAGCATTTGCAACTTGTTTGTTTCGTTTAGTTGTTTCTTCAATTGCTTCTGATGAAAAGTTAACCACTTTTACAGATAAATCTTGCATCAACAAATTATTCAGCGTTGAAGACTTTTCATGTTATGTGTGCAAAATAGTTTCATACTACTACATATGTATTTTATATCTCGTTTCAAGCATTTTTCAGGTTTCAGCAATGTACCTATTTTTAAACTGTGAGCTTGGGCCATCGGACCACAAGTGCACCTCTGTTGTACTCTCTGATAGCTCTTTAAAAACCCTATCAATATATTATTACATATCACTGACGTTTTTTTGTCATGATGACGATTATCTGATACAATGACTATTAGGTGCTATTTACCATTACACATACTGAAAGATGGAGCAGAGTAACTTGTGGCTACACCAATGGAAGCTTTGAATTTCATCCTGAGCTATACATGTGTAATTTTCTGAAAAGTCCACCTGCACTAATGCAATAGCTTGATCATATGCTTTGGACGATAAAGCAACTTTGTCTTTGTCTTCAGGTGTCCTCCAAAAGAACTTCAAAACATGTTCAATCAGTTGATTGGCTGTATTAGTCCATCGAAGTCTCTCCCTACATACCAAATAAGTTCCGCAGGCATGTTATCAAAAGCTTGTACACACTTTTTAAGAGTATTTTCTAAAAATTGTTTGCAGGAATGACAAGCATTCAACCAGCATTTTTTTTTTTTTTTGATTATCACAAATGATAGCACGAATAAAACCATGATTATATTTTGGACTTTTAATTGCATTATGCAATAAGATTAATGCTAGATCACAGTTCTCATGATATTTGCAAAGGCATACGTTGTAAGAAAGCCTATTTGGAAGGTGATACATGTTTAGGTCTCAGTTCTGTAAACTTGCTCTTCCCCACAACCATAACATGTTCTATTTTAACAAGGCATGGTTTTAAGAAAGGGAAGCGTGTAAATGCTGAATTTTTACCTCTTCCTTTGATCTATTTTCGTGACGAATTGTGATGAAATCTTTCAAGCAGGAAGCCTGTCGGCTTATATTGTCACGTTGATAGAACTCTTTGATTTTTGTCACAACATCCACACTCAAAGTTAGTGAATGTTTTTTGTTGGAAAAAAAATTATAGCAAGTGGGCTTTGCAAAATCAATATCATTGAGAAGTTTTTTCAGGACCAACTTTTTCTTCATTGGACGTTAAGATAAAGCTTTTCGAGCGCGTGCTGTCGACTTTCCTACTGACTGAGGAGTGATGTACATAGATTGAAACATCTGAGTCAACTTGAGGAAGTTGTTTGTTTAATTGAAATTTAGATACATGTTCCATCGTCTTCTTTCTTTCGGCACTGATTATTATTTGTCTCTTCTTAGATTTTGGTATCTTAGCAATTTTGGTTTTCTTTTTTATTCGACTTTTTTTACATGTTTCTCGATGTTTTTTCTTATATTCCATATTTATTTATTTACCTTCGCTTTTTAATTTGTCCCGTCTCTTTTTCATCTTCTCAGTGTCTGAAAGTGGCATATCACCAAGAAACACCCGAATTTTTAAAAAAAAAGCAGAAACAATTCAAAGTATGTAAGTACATACATATATGT
Organism: Xylota sylvarum; assembly: GCA_905220385.1. NCBI lineage: Eukaryota > Metazoa > Arthropoda > Insecta > Diptera > Syrphidae > Xylota > Xylota sylvarum. Next base: position 44,330,410 of record LR999959.1, read on the forward strand.
AAATAAAAAGGTTAAAGTATGGGTAAATCGCGAAAAATTGGTAACGGGAAATAAACGTGAATAAAAATTTTGGAAAAAAAGAAACCCAAACACCCGAAGTTATATAGACCAATTGTTTAATGGCATTCCTACTCAAGATGATTGACTATCAACAACGAAAGAAAGAAATGCATAATCTGCAATCATAAAACAAATTCTGGACAGAAAAGTAGTCAACAGTGCAGTCTGTATATACATAGGTTAGTGTAATATCTGTGAAAAATATGTATACAAAATAACTATCAAGGCCAGCACAAGAAAAGTTTTGCCACAAGTCGGAGTATTGTACATTTATATCCTTGACAATCCCGCTGGTCAGCAACTATAAAGCTTACGTTTATGATAATACCAATTGCCAGGGGATCCTTTATGACTTCCGATGCGTTAATGGTTATGGATAACATAAGACAGGCCAAAATACTTTCCATGTTTAAATATACTGTCATCATTCAAGCCGTAATATAAGACTGATAGATGCAGCAGTCATACAGCCATTAATGCATTCCATCAGCATGTAGACCTGCAGAAACGAACTGATCAGACAATTATCGAGATATGACGTTAAGATCGTCCTTGGAGAGGCAACAAGAATCATCACTGTGAGGAAGTTCAGCGTTGAAAGACTGCAACTGCAACTGACGGCAAGAACTTTGCCCATTATCGGAAAGACACTACCGAGACCTTCAATATCAAAATAGGTTTTAGACAGAGCGACGACTATCATGCAGTTTCTTCAACCTAGTACTGGAGAAAATATTTTTCACAAATCAGTACAACTACTTGGTTACACAGACGACAGATCGACAGAACAAAGCGCAGTCACTGGCGCCTTAGCAAACATCGAATCAGAAGCTGCTTAAATGGGTTGTAAACGAAAATAAAACGCAATATATGCTGTCTACGAACACCGACATCGATCTACAACTATAACTTCGAAGTAGTGAAGGAATTCGTCTTCCTAGGCTCAACCTAGAATTAACTCTGCCAACGATATCAGCGCGGAGATCCAACGTAGAATAACACTCTCTAGTCGTTGTTACTATGGCATTAAAAGATAACTATCCAGCAAGGCCTTATCGAGAAGAACCAGGGAGACGGTATACAAAACCCTCATCATCCCTATACTGCTGTATAGTGTAGAAGTGTGTACTTTGTCAAGACCGGATGAAGGTCACTTATAATTTTCGAGAGAAAAGTTATACGTTTGATTTATGGTCTCACCTGCGTTTACAGATCATGGAGGAGAAGATTTAACCACAAACTTTATGAGCTGTTTGTTGGTTAGTAGTAGTAGCATCATCATAAATAAGTAGTACTCTTCTAAATATTAAAATAGGAAGCAATGAAGTAGTCAATACTAGCATATACAGGGGCAGAACACTTAATAGGACCATAGTCTAAAAAGGATTCATAATATGAAATAAGAAATTAGAACCAGAAGCTAAAAAAACTACTCCGGTCTGAAGCAAGTTAATATTTAAAGCAAGGATAAACCAAATATCCAAATGGGGTTTCTTCATACTCCAGGAATACTCAAGGAAAATAAATACGACAAGCTCTTTGAAGATTTTGCAATAAGTCCAGTGAAACCATGGGTCATATTCTGAAATCCTGTGCACCACTGACCGAGAAACGAGTGAAATATTGGGATGGGTTTGGGAATAGAAGTCAATTTTATTTGTGCTGAAGCTCCATCTAATCACGTATTTGTGCGCTGTGTTTGCGTTGTTGTTTTCTACCTTGGCGACTCAAGAATATGTCTTTCTCGTCTATAGTTGCTTAGATTAGTAGATTTTTGCTAATGCTAATTAATCTGCAGCATTTCATGAGCAGAATCAACACCCATTTGTTGTCAACTTGCTGCGCTATCCCAGCTTTATAGAAGAGTGTTTTCATTGTGTCACATTGTGTCAATCTTTAATGAATGTCTGTATGAAGTCATTTCTTAAAGTCATATTTGTTTCTTTAAACTGGATGAACTTTACCAAATTGAGGTGGGTAAATAAACTGCAAGTCAATAAACTGTCAACATTCGCTGGATTAAAAGGCCCGAAGACTCAAATGTTCACCCTAAAGAACAATTGAACGAGGAATTCAACTGCATAGACAACGTGTGATACCTTCTAAACCAGGTGCAGTGGTGGTAATTCCATTCCACAAGTCTAATTTAATTGCAAATCGCATCGCAAAATGTATGGTATACAGAGTGATTGAGTAGCATTGAACAAGTCGACTACGTGCACACATGAATTTTAAGTGAAAGTGATTGGATTGGTTAATGAAAATCAATATGGTCAACAGTACGTAAGCTTGTCAATTCGAAAAAGCTACAGCCCACTACTGCAGCGATCGATTCTTTGGAGATAAGTTTTCACCACTCTTCCATACATATCGGCCGGAACATTGGCAATTTCGCGTTCGATGGTATTCCTGAGCTCCTCTAACGTTGTTGGCTGGTTGGCATAAACCAACGACTTAATGTAACTCCATAAAAAGAAATCCATCGGCCGTAAGTCGCACGAGCAAGATGGCCATTCGACCGGACAATTTCTTGAGATTACGCGATTACCGAACTTCCCCTTCAATAGATCAATTGTTTGACCAGCTGTGTGGCATGGAGTCACTTTTTGTGAATACAATGGAGTCTCTTGAAGCAAATGTGGGTTTGTTGCTGTGCAATATTGCATACTTTGCCTATTCCCAAAGCCATTAAGCCAAAAATGAGCTTCATCCCTCAAGATGATTTCTCGATGAAATTCAGGCTCTTTTAAACTCTTGCAGATCGCAATCGGAGAAGTTCTGATGCTTAAAATGATCAGTTCTTGAGTCAATTTGGTCTTATAAGGGTATATGCCAACATTTTTATGCAAAATTCGCCACAATGTGGACTGAGAGATTCCCATTTCTTGTGACTGGCGTGGAATCGACTGATTTGGCGCTTTTTGAACTGAAGCACTTACGGCTGCTATATTTTCGGTACTTCGACCGGTGCGTTTCCACGGAGCGGAAAAGTCGCATTTGCGTAGTCGCAAGAAATCGTCATGTTTTGTATTGCAAGACGCATGGACATTACTTTTTTTTAATGGCGGCTTCTAATGTAAAAAATGCTAAACTTTGATGAAATGACCTATAGCTTGCATGAAGCTTGTATAACGCTTCGTGGACAGTGCTTAGATGCAAAATACGCTCATAGACAGTAGGCCTAAGCGCTCTTAAAGTTGCCACCACCGATTCAGAATCTTGGTAGTCATTTTTAATAATTTCTAAACGGTGCTCGTTCATAAACTTCATAATGATGAAAACGTAAACCTTGACCGACGTTTTGACATTGACAAATTACAAAAAAAGTTTAAGGGTGCGTTTGTATCAAAATACAAAATTGTTATGTCCCTATTGAAAAACCCTTTATCTATTCGTAGTGCATTCTAACTGGACAAAATTTATTGTCCCTGGATAGGTTAACAATACCCTATGGACACAGACAACAAAAACCATTTTCGTCGAAACTCCATTATTGATGAGTAAAACAATGTTGAAGTAAGTGCTTCATCAACCGCTATCATCAATATCTTTTGGGCCTGAACAATGAATAAAACCAATTTCCGAGAATAAAAACTATTTTTTTGTAGTATTTTGATTTTTAAACTAAGTTGGTCAATTAAAGAGTAAATACAAAATAGTAAAATTTGATTTAGTAATTGTATTGAAAACAAAATCTTCACAAAGATTCTCCCACTTTATTATTAACGGCTTAGAAGGTAGAATATCAGGGGATTCGACTTGTACACATATGTATGTACATCGTTTATTTGTACTAAATTTAGATTTAATTCTCCTGTAATATTTTTTTATAGATACAGTTATGTAACCTAATGCATTTTGTCACATCTTATTATAATTGTCTACATATGTATGTAAGTTCTTGCTCGCATCTGCATAGAACACTAGCAATATAAAGGTCACACTCTCCTCTAAAAAAAAACCTTTTGTGATTTAACTTGAAACAACTAATATTCGTATCATCATCCACAAACTATGTTATGTATATAATACAGACCTGAAATTTGATCTGCGATGTGTATCACTTGGTATTGTATTCTCAACAGTAAGTGGTTGAACAGTTGCCACCCCTTGACAGTCGACCGTCAACTAAATATCACAATGCGAACAATTAACGGTGTTATCCGATTAACACCAACTGAGTGACACCTAACACTTAGTAGCAGGGTCAATTGGAATACAATAGCGTAGTGGTCTATTATAACATACCCCAAAAATTTCCCACTTCCAATTTACATACAAAAGTATCTTGACACACTGAGATGAGCGCCCTTTGAAACAATTTTAGGATTGGCTCATTTATTATGAATAAAGGTACGGGTGTTTATGTACACTCATACATACGGTGGTGTAAATGAATTAAGTGAACAAAGAATTGTGATCAATTTATCGCTTTGGCTTAGAAAACGAATACTTGCATGCATATGTATGTATGTACATATGTAAATCATTGATATGCGGTCATGCCTGGAAAATCGTAAGCTCAATTCATTACCATTCATCATCACCAATATATTTGTTCTCACTAATCAATCAATCTAACAAGATAGGTTGATTAGACTATAAGCCGTATCCGGTCGAACCAAGTTGATTGCACAAGCAACTTTTGACTGCTACGTCCATTTTGTATGTCCCTTTTTTGTTTAAAAAAGAGATAAAATATATAATATGTATTAGCTTGGCAAAGACTGTCAATTACATGCTTAATTGAACACATCGAGATATTGCACATTATATTCATATGTATGTATCTACTTCGAGACTCTTGTGACCAACTATTCTTAGTGCATTAACTGGGTGGATTTTCTCTGATTATCTTTATTTTATCACACATCTATAAACTATTATCGATATTAACACTCTGCTTAAAACCGAACTTCGTGTATACCTAGCCCGTCAAAGTTCGTCGCGATTCGTGCAATTGAAACCATATTGTTAGATACATATTTTGTGCATAGATACTCTTTTCCAGTTTCACAGTTTCTGAGATTCCTTTTAAACTGCGCCACACGTCAGGGCAATACAATTGTCGTCTTTGTGTAAGATGTGACCATTTCACGGAACTTGATGTTTAAGTTGATTTAATTCCATATTTAAGACGCCATACCGATTGCAGCCTTAGCTTTAAATAAGCGTCTAATTCGAAACCATTGAAAACCAACTGGAATCTCTTAATTGCAGAAGTAGGGGAAAAGAAAAGAGATCCGATAGAGTCAACAAGAGACAGAAATTGACGCTTGCCTAGAAACCCACTTTCATGGCTGCGTAGCAACTCAAAACGAAACTACAAACACAAACCATGAAAGGATTAAAACCTCTGGAGGAAATTGTCATCGAAGAAAAAATTAAATGGACAACTGACTCTTTTTCGCCCATTAAATCTCCCGGTCATGACGAAATATTTCCAAATATGTCCTAAAAAACGAAGCACATTTCTAAAGAAATTATTCACATGCACCCTCAGGTGTAGCTACGTAGCTAAGTATATTCCAAAGGAATGGCTACAAGTCACAGTTATCTTTATACCAAAAGCCGGAAAGCGTGGCCAAAGTGCAGCAAAAGCCTATAGATCCGAAATCCTTACGTCTTTCGTTCTAAAAACGTTTGAAAAACTTATGGACATCTGTAGCACGCTTTCTTCACATGATCTATCTTCGGCGCAGCATCCCTACACTGAAGTTAAAGGCGTCGAGACAGCTCTCCATGACGCGGTAAGTGAAATTTTTCAATTACAGAATAAATTTTTAGAATACATCCTTGCAGCATATCTAGACATTGAAGGTGCCTTCAATAAAGAACACATCTGTGCAGCAAGGAGATCTTTAGAGGACTTTAGGGTCAACCATAACCTCATAAGCTGGATTGTGAGTATAACAATAGGGTTATAGATACCAAACGTGGCAACACTCACCATCTCCAAGTCACCATCTTCAGGACGACACCGCAGAAAGTTAATTAAAAGTTACTGCTTACGCAGACGATGTTGTACCACTAGCAATGAACAGCTAACTGGACTGGCCAGCAATGTGGTCTGAGGATCAATCCAAAAAAGACAGAGTTGGAGCTCTTCATAAATAAAAGAAAAATACCAGAATTCAACCTGCTTTCAATGGGAGGAACTTGCCTCAGCAAACAAGGCCGCGCTGGATTTCCACATCTTCAGGAGAAATTGGGGCTAAACCCAAAAATCATTCCTTGGATGTACACAGCGATCGTTTGAACAATACTTACCTTGGTTTAGTATAAACCCGCCAGCAAAGTAACCAACCTCAACTGAAAATACAAAGAGTAGCATGTAAAAACACAACTGGTGCCATGAGAACAATTCCTACAGTGTGACTAGAAACAGTTCTTGACTTGCTGCCAATAGATCTGTATACGCCAGAATCTGCGGCAAAACGAGCTGTTAGAATCAGAATCAGTCAGTGGGATATCAAGTCCGACCGGTCATGCCTAAGTTCTAGGAAAATCTACTGGTAGCGACTACCTACTGTCATACATTGACTTTATAAGACCTTTCTCCTGCATGTTTTCAGAGAGAAATAGAAAGCAACTTCCCACCTGCGAAATATCTCGTAAACTTTGGCCAAGATACGATAAAAGCAGAACCGAAGACTTCTGCAAGAAGAGATCGGATCCCTCTCTTTACTGATAAGCATGCTCATTGGTCACAACCTACTAAGAAATCATACTATGAAATTAAAACTAAATAATGACAACCTGTGCAGAGGGTCCAGCGACGAAGACGGCTACAAGGATACTCCCCATTTCCTTTGTCACTGCTCAAAGTTCTATCACTTGAGGAATAGAACTGTAGGAAATTACTACTATCAGGACATTATAGAACTATATAATGCTATCTGAGCTAAATCAAATATTTACTGGTTTTCGAAAAAATCAGACTGGCTTAAACCAGTCTAGAAGTGTAAGAAAAACGTGCTCCAGACTGAGATCGTTGGAGTAAACCTCAATGAAAAGGAAAAGCTTCCTTTTCATCAACCCACTTACCTAACTTAACCTAGGTCATCTACACTTTTGAACTGTTGCCCTGCAATGCTGATATGATTTATTGTGGAGTTTGAGGAAATGATACGGCTTTGATCGAAATGCATAAGACACGCCATATAGCTTTGTAGTATAAAACGGTTTTTTAATTCAAATGTTATCTTGTGAAGAAGACAGAAGGAACTTTTCCTTACAAGGAAATAGTTGTGGCTGCATTCCTTGACATTGAGGGCGCCTTCGATAACCTATGGGGCCATGCTGCAAAGTCGAAGTATTAGTTCCTCCTCTGGATCCTCTGGAGGAATATCAGTGTCTACGACCGCAGTTAAGAGCTGTACCCAGAGAGGAGTCTCCGCTTCTGTGGTCACTAGTCATCGACAGTCTTCTAGTCGATATACAAAGATCAAGCTATGTCGCCATTGGTTATGCGGATGACTTGTCTATTTTTATTAGGGGTAAACACAGCGTGGCCATTTCTAGTGTCATGCAAGGTGCTTTGCTACATGCGTTAGAATGGACTATCCATCAATTCTAACAAAACCATTCTAGTGCCTTTTACATAAAGAAGACTGGTCAATCTAGGACCTTTCACAATCAAAGGCACCACTTTTGCTTATTTCACTGAGGTCAAATATCTCGGTGTCAAACTTGATAATCGGCTTAGCTGGAATTCTCATATCAAGTCCGCCAGGGCCATGAGAGCCAGTAGACTCCTTTACAACAGAATTTGGGACATCTGATCTGATTCGTAGATGGATCGAAGATGGAAATTGGGGCTAACGTCTTTGGACCCAACACCAAAGCCTCGATACCTATGAGAATGTGTCCCACGGTTTCCAGGCTGAACTGCAATTGAGATTTGCGCTAGGATAAATCTTAGTAAAGGTATTAAGGGCGCTTGGTTATATGTATATCTTTTCAAATAGCCAGACAGAACTTAAAGCGCTGTCGCCCAATTTAATGGACTCTATATCAGTTAAATGCTGGTACGATGCACTACAATCTCTTGCCAAACATAACAGGGTGAAATTCGGTTGGGTCCCTGGTCATCAAGGAATTGCACACAATGAATCTGCAGACGATCTACCTAAGGCTGGCTCAGAATCTGCTTTCATATGACTTGAACCCTACTGTGGTGTCAACTGGGCTGCAGCCACTGCGCTGATTAATGATTGGGAACGCAAACTTCGTCTGGACCAATGGGAAAATGTGTCGTGTATGAGATAATCCAAAGGATTAATCAGACCTTATTCCGACAAGGAAATCCTTAATCTAGACAAGGATAGTATTAGAAAGCTGGTGAACTTTCTTACAGGTCACTGTGCCCTGCGATATCACCCTAATAAGTGCAATCTGTGTCCAGAAACGGCATGTAGGTGCTACTCGGAAGATGACGAATTTTCTGAGCAGATTCTCTGTAAATGCTCAGGATTACATTGTTTAAGGAAGCGTTTTTTCCATAAAAAAATATATGTTCGCCAGTGGAATTGAGAAATTCTGCTGCTAAGTACGTACTATCTTTCATAAGGAAGGTGGTATGACTCTTGGTTTAAAGATACTATAATTGCGACAAAATAGATCTTGTTACGACGCAGTATCAGCCATATTGGTAAGGGTCTAAAATACACAAAAAAATACAAATTTTGTTATATTCTTTACACGTATGGAAGGGAGGTGGGGCCGTGAAAAAAATTTTATGTGTTGTCTGGGGATCGAACCTCGAACACCTCACTCTGTAGTCCAACGCACTAACCACTTGAGCCAGGGCGCCCACGGGACTACAAAAATAAAATGTCAAGTTTGATTAAAATCTCAAGTTCAAAATTTTTTACGAAATTAATACTTGCCCAATAGGTATATGTATGTGCAAGTAATAAACTATTTGGCGCGACAGGTCCGTATGCAGGTAATTTTTTCTACTACGTTTGTATTCTACTCGTTGACATGTATAGTATTACACTCTCAAGCCATAAACTGTCTGAGAAGGTAAGGACGCGTATGACTACCCGCAGACGCCTGGAAAGTCTTCGATTCCATTTTAATGGTGCGGCGATGGAACAGGGACTTCAATTAACTGAAGGCAGTTAGTAAGTATAGAATTGAATTGAATATGATTATAATTGAATATAATAGATACATATATATATAATATAGATATAATTGAATTGAATTGAATATGATTATAATCATGCTGATTACTTCAAACAAATTATTTGAAGACAATTATTACTTGTCTTAAATTCCAATGCAATCCAAGTCAATGACCTTGGCAGTATTTTTGAAGGTTTTCGATGTAAAACCTAAAATCAATGTCGAACTCATCATGTCCTTCACACATCTAAAATTCATTGCCCGCAGTCATTTAAAACGTACTTTATTGCCGCATCCACAAAAACCCAAAAAGCTTTCAATTCATTACAACATAGTCAATCAGCAGAGTCTGCCGGCAATATGTCCCCACACCACTGGCCACTGCTGCCAACGAACATTTCTCATTCAAGTATATCATTGCAATTTGATTTATGTATATTTTATTTTGCTAAAATATTCATAGCCCCTCATTTTGGCTCACACCTTTCAGCCTCCGCAAAAATAAGTAAAAAGGACACACAAGTTCACAGGCTCACTTAAAAATTCAAAAACATAAATCTTTCCTTTTTTTGTGGGGCTCGTCGTCTTCGTCATCGGCCGCGTGAAGCACTGCAGGCTTCCCTCCACCACGTTTCAAATGAATGCCTATTAGATGTGTGTATCTACCTCATGATAGTAATAATAACAAAGAATAAATGCGGCGAGCACCAACCCCGGATTCTTGCACACTTTGGACACCGTTTTATGGAAATGGCAGAGACTAGGATTACGAGGATGAAGAGAGAAGAAAACTTTTTGAACGGTCGCGGCTCCCTCTTTTGGTTTGCAAAATCTTCGGATTTTTATAATATATGTACGAATATATACATACATATGTATATGTATGTATGCACTACAAGGACCTCTTTGTGATATCTTTTCGAGTGTGTTTGAGTTCTGGCATCCCATCTTACGTTGCGGTTGGGTCACTGAAAAATGATCGATATTGTATGGTAAGTTTTGCGACTTCTTGATTTAGGGGCTCGCCCATGAGGAAAATGACTTACGTCCATCGTACCCTGGCATATATTCATTTTTACGCTTTATTTTACCTACCCTCAACCTTCGGTGGTATTACAAGTGAATTCGTTTAAATCACGGTTCACGAAATAGGTACAGAGAGTGTTGTCAGCGGTTGTTCCCAGATAAATGTCAGAATCCATTGTCCGACCAATAAATTGTCGAATCGGCTGAAATAGTAAAGTGAAAGTCAAAATGCGAAATGAATTATTGGATTCCAACGGCCGTCGTTTAGCATTTTTGTCACGCTTTCAATAGTCGCGTAGTAGATACATTTAGCAGTAAATGGGTTTCTTTGCCCACGGTCGCCTACAGTTTTTGATAGCAATGAATTCATGTTCTGCACCTCCTGCACCAAGTACTAATGTAATTTTTATAAGAACGATAGTGCATTTGAATTTCCGCCTTCGAGTGGAGAACAGGTACGTATGTATGTATGTTCATATTTTCTTTTAAATTTACGACACAAGATGGCTTTTAGATTACCATATTTGTCTACAGTGAACTTACAATTTGCCTAGAGTGGCTGGGGCTTGCACGTTCATACAAACTCCGTCCCTTTGCCTTAGAAAAATACTGATAAAGCATTAAACTTTTCAAGAAGAATTCTAAAATATTTTTTGAAAACACCTACGAGTTGTTACTCAGAATATCTGCTTTAGTACGTTAAAAAATATTTCTGTAGCAATTAGTGATGTCATGTTAAGAGCAAAATCTGTTGATTTAGTTTAGCATTTCATATTGATAAAGTATTTGGATTAGGCTCCGCTAAACAGACGTGAACACCAAGACTATGCACTCTGTCAAATGATTTACGCAGTGAGACGTTCTGGTTGTCACTTCCTCCAAAATATTGCTTTTGGCCTCTGTGTGACTGCATAGTCGGTGGTTAGTGCAATGTTTAGGTATTATCCGGTAACCTGCCTAAGATAGGGATAATGCCTTTCACAACAACAATAAATCTATCAACCATGTGAGTTAGTTGGTATGAAGGACAAGAATCCCTTAGGCCACAAGTATTCTCTGGCAATGGTAGTAGGAAGTTCAATAGAGCCTGGGAACTAAATTTTAGATCGCCTTTCAACAACAATCTCGGGATTGAGACGTCACTGTGGGTTAGTATTGCAAAAAATATGGACGTGGGTATAAAAAAGGAGAAAATAATAAATAGGTCCAACTTTGGTATAACATCCATCAACTGAGACTTGTCAAAGAAATGCTGAGAAAGTGGAGCCAGGAAATGCATAAGATCTACCTAAGCTTAAACAAAAGCCGACTGCGAATTCCAATAGTTAGAGACTGGTGAGTTTAGGACCAGTTCAGAAAGTTGGTTGTAGAAAACGATAGACAATGCAGATTCCGTATGAACCACAAGGAAGCACCAGTGATTAACATAAAAGTAAACCACATGGGATCGTTTTTCTTTCAGAGACGGGTCTGGCTTTGCTAGATTCACTACAGATACTGCGGTTCATCATAGCTGTTAGACTTTAGGAGGTGCTTGAACCTGTATTTCCTATCGATTAGACAAATAGTTCGAGGACACAATCGATCTATACAATCGTGATCCGTAAGTGCATGGAGCGGTAATGTGCTGGCCGAGAGCCCACATTCTCACGAACTAAATTTCAAAATTTTAACAACTTGCGGGTTTCTGCATTACATGTGTGATGAGAGGGACTTGAACTACTGCTTTGGAAGTCTAAAAATCAAGGTTTTCGATTAGCCTAATGGAAGAAAGCTAGAAAGACTTTTAGCAGCATGGATGGATGGAATTTGGTACATAACTCCTTGTCGGGCATCGCTCGGCAATGGATGGACTAACGTTTAGCTGGGCTATCTTATTCGTCTGCGAGTGCTCAAATCAATCAATCCGAGCATTGTGCACAAAAATTACTTAAGCAGACTGTGCAACAGCGTCAAAGAATAATATCTCGGTGCCGCCAGACAGAACTAATTACTCCACCTAGATGACGATAGGCATCCACCTGACCGAAAGGAGGTTAGGACAGTAATATCTAAGTTTAAATGCAACAGGGGTGCTGGATCTAACATTTTATTGGGCTTATTTAAAGCAGCTGGGCTCAGTGGGTAGTGCATCAGGCTACTAAGCGGGAGTTCGGGGGCTGATTTCCAGCGAATACTAAAGATTTTCTCCACGGTCGATATGAAAAAAAACTTTTAGTGTTGTCTGGGATTTGAACCTTGAACCTCCAGCTTGGTAGCCTGACGCATTAATTACTGACCCAAGCCATAAAACCAACCACAGATAGAAAATTGGCTCGACGTGTCATATTTCGAGACAGATCTGGCTGTAGCTACATACATCATAAACATTCTGTCGGGTTGTTTAAGGTTAAGCGATAACAGATTACCCACGTTTCCAAGTTATCCGTGTCCTCACTGGACACTGTCTAACATTTCAACATGCTAAAAGCTCCGGCCTCTTTTCAAATGAATTCTGGAGGAACTGCAGTCCTCTGAAAAAAGTCTGCTCCATCTAACGACCTAAGCTAACTTGCATTCTCACACGCCATGAGCATGCTATACTTAAAAAAAAAACTCTGGTAGCTTTACGAGTAAATAAGTAAATTTCACAATTGGGAATATCATTAGGAAAGTCACAGTCAATGGCGATTGCTATCGGAGTTTGTTGACTGATTATTTTTGAGATAAATTGGAAAACGTTGACTTGGAGAATACACATATATCTGGTTTCAACAAGACAGTGCCACATGTCACTTACATAAGTACATAGGTGGCCAAACAATCGAGTTATTGAAATAGAAATTCGGTTACCGTGTTATTTTTAGAAATAGACCAGCATCTCGACTTTTTTTGGGCAATGTCAAGTCCCAAAAGGACAGAGACTTAAAACGACCTTAGGATCATCGAACGCCAAATTGCATATCACCAAATTATGCGAAAAAAGTTGTGGCAAGTTGGATGCAGCGCATGCACTTATGTAGGCGTTTCTGTAGAAGATATTTCAACAATCTTGTATAACCTAATTAATGTCATCAATGGTACTTTAATCCGAAATAATTAATTTCTTTTACATTTCAATGACAAGCTGTTTCGTTTAAAAAACAGAGTGAGCCACTTGTAATGAAATACCCTTTATAAAGCATACAAGAAATCTCAAAAGCAACTATTCATGCATATAAATATATACATATGTACATTGAGTAGGCCGTCGCACTAAATCTTTGGTTTTAGAGAAAAACTAAGGAGTTCATTGCTTTTCCCATTCAGAATATTATAATCTGTTCGACATTCGCCTATACTCATGTGTCTTTAAAATGCGGAAATTATTATTGAAAAGAAAATGAGAAAAAAGTTATGATTGATACTGCTTTCTTGGTTGAAATTTATGTTTAAAGGGTAAAAGGGAAAAACCCTTATTTCGTTTACATAATAAAACACTTATCAGCGGTATTCAGAACACATTGGTTAATTTATTTTCAGAAAGTAAAGTGGGGATACAAGCAACATAAGTTTAACAAACGAATGGCAAGTTTAAGTATCTACTTATTTATGGTTTTATGTATTTTTGATTTTATTTCAAATTTTGATAAATTGTAAAGTGTAGGGTTGTAAAGCCTTTATTAAAGTGACATTAAATATGTATGTGTGTATTAAGGACGTACTCGTTCGAATTTTTTATTGACTCTGCAAGGAATTACTTTTGTAAAAAAGAAAACGATAAAATGTAGCATACTTTAGACTTTGAATGGGTGAGCTTAATGTCCAACCCAGATTCGGCTAATTATGTATGTACACTCTGATCGCCCATACATACATATGTACATTATACGCATTATATGCTTCAACAGCTGTAAGTTAAATAAAAGTTTTCGTTCAAATTTGAAAAATAGTTCCATAATCTTATAGGTATCGGGTAGTTTAAAAATAAGTTGCGAGTATTATATTTATTTATTCACCTTAAGAGCTTCCGGTCCATCCTGCTTTCCTCTCGCACAGAAACTAAAATCGATAAAGTACACATGAATATATGTACATATGTATGTATGTATGTATCCTTCGAAAGACTTATTTTACTTAACTACAAGTTTAGTAGAATCGGTAAGACCAGCGATCTATGGAGCACTCTGTCGAGTTAGTAGTTTTGTTAAATCAAAGCAGCAAAAGTTGCCTTGGGTTATTCTCCGTCGAACATGTACATACATACATATGAGGGTGTAAGTAAGGTGAGTTAACTTCTTAACTACCTCGTAGTTGTAGTTGTCAGCACTTAGCAGTGCCATTCAGTTCCAAATTGTATGCAGATAATTCCTTGCTTTTCATAAAATGTACTTGGTTTCGTCCTGATTCACTTCCTAATCGAATTATATGTATGATAGTATGCTGAGAGAGTTCTTTTTCGAGTCATACTTATAGGACCATGACTTGTTACAATTTTATCAAATCAGCTAGACTCTCGATTCGATACCCCTAAGAAAAATGTGTAGCGTTGAACCACTTGGAAACAGTCGCAATTGATGGTGCATTAATTCCACATTTAGCACTTTGAAATTCTTTTAAAATGTTTACGGGAATGCGTTGACGTAGAGTTTCGAAGAGAATGGCAAAGGTGATTGAAATTGAAGACAACATAAAAAGTAGAAGATCATGTAAGAGTAGGGGCCTAGAAAATTATTCGGTCAAGTGTAGCTTTGAAGTTCCAGTTGTGAGGTTTGCACCAATAAGATTAAAGTCCTTAAGTAATTTGTCTTCAGTACCGAGTTTCAAGGAAATTTAACGTCATACAAATAAAAAGTCACTCTATATAATATGTGGTTCACTTCAAAATAAAACATATTCCTTGAGTGACTCACTCGGGCACTGACTTATCTATCATCAAAATCAAAAGGCATCTTCATAGGATGTCTAGATATTTAATGAGCTCTTAACCCGTACAGGGTACTCATCTCAGATACATTAGCATTCTATTCTCGTCGATTCTGGACCAGTTTTTGTATCATATAATTCTTCTTTGTTTTTCCTCAAGGTTCGGCGTTTCTTGTAACATAGAAAATTAGATTTAACAATCATCTTAGCTAGAGACTTGTTGTTCATTCCGATGTACATAGTCAACACGATTATTGAACTATCTCCTCGAATATTGGACAAAATATTCGACAAAGATATTGTCGCTCCACCATGCGATTGAGGAAATCAAATGACAGCGCTTGATACTTTCAAGCAGCATGTTGTTTTGGATCTTATATACGAAATTTAGTGGAAATATGCTTCGGTATGCTTCGGCTTCAAACGGAAGCACAACACTTTATCTGGGCTACTTCGACATATTCGGAGCTCAGGCCGATAAAGATTTCCAAGAATAAGTCAGGTTTTTGGAAAAGAGATGGTGGCGGATGAGCCCTTATTGGGCCAACGGCAGCGCTCATATCCCCGAAGCGGGATACTGACTTCGGTTTAAAACCGGCCCCTCGTCCTAGGGGTTTCAAAAAATGGAACTGGCCCTCCAGGTTGGGGGTTGTGCCGTCGGGGTAACTTCCTTACCACGTAAAAAAATTTAGTTATGAGAGAGACACAAGCCTCGGATAATGGACCCCCTCATTTAATACCACGACCCGGAACGTACACGGACTATGATATAAGAGTATGCACCTGGAATGTACGTACACTGTACACTCCTGGTGCTATTCAAAAACTTGAATCTGTCCTCACGCGGTACAAGGCAGATATTACCGCGATCCAGGAGATACGATGGATAGGATCAGGTATGCAAAAACGGAAAAATTGCGACATTTATTACAGCTGCCACAAAAGACTGCACATGTTAGGATGCGGATTCGTCGTGGGAAATCGGCTACGCTCAATGATAATTGACTTTAAGCCGATCAGCGATCGCCTGGCTGTGATCCGCATCAAGGCTACATTTCAAAACATCAGCATAATATGTGCACACGCCCCTACCGACGAAGCTGAAGACTCTATCAAGGAGGAGTTTTATGACCTCCTGGACGGAGCCTACGGAGCCTGTCCGGAGTATGATGTCAAAATCATACTCGGGGACTTCAATGCCAAAATCGGTAAGGAAAACATCTTCGGCGGATTAGTTGGAAAGCACAGCCTCCACGACACGACAACAGACAACGGCTTCCGGCTAATCGATTTTGCAGCAGCTCGTAATACGGTGATAAGTAGCACTAGGTTTCCAAGACTACGAATCCACACAGCAACCTGGCGCTCTCCAGATGGTCGAACCGCCAACCAAATCGACCACGTGCTAATAGATGCGAGGCACGCATCCAACATTCTGAATGTGCAAACGTTCAGAGGGGCAAACGTCGACTCTGACCATTTTCTTGTTGCAGCTAAGTTCAGAGCTCGACTATCCAATGAGAAGAAGCTGCAGACCGCCCAGAAAAAGAAATTCAACGTTGGAAGCCTTAGCACGTCTGGAGTAGCCAGAGCCTACAGGGAGCGCCTGAGTGAGAGACTCTCCGCTGTGCATTCACCATCCACAAACGCCAACAATCTGTGGAACCAGTATCGCGACATCATCAAAGGGGTAGCAGAGACCACCATAGGCTACCAGCCACCACCCAAAAAGAGCCCTTGGTATGATGATGAATGCGTACGCCGGAAAAAGGTGACAGAAAATGCACACTTGCAAGCGCTGCAACGCAAAACAAGGGCAGCGAGAGAAGAGTATCGAACCAGAAGAAGGGAGGAGAAGAAGATACTGCGTAAGAAGAAAAGGGCCCACGCAGCCTCCCAGCTCAAGGATATCGAAGAGTCCCGCGATAGGAACAACATCCGAATGTTTTTCAGGAAAGCCAAGCAACTGGCAGCTGGCTTCAAGCCCGGAACGCAGGCTCTTCGAAACAGTGAAGGAAACCTAGTCACCGAAGCACAGGGAATAGTAGATGTATTTAAGCAGCATTTCCAGCAGCTACTTAATGGGCAGGTAGAGAGAGTGATAGGGCAAGAAGAGAACCCGCATCCAGTCAATGAAGAATCCATTCCCCCTCCTAGTTTTGAAGAGGTCGGCTCAGCTATCAAAAAGCTGAAGAACAACAAGGCCGCCGGCTCTGATGGTCTACCAGCAGAGCTTTTCAAACATGGTGGTGATGCTTTGGTGGGGTGCATGCACCAAGTCATCAACCAAGTGTGGGTGGATGAAGTCATGCCCGATGACTGGACTATCAGCTCTATATGCCCCATCTTCAAGAAAGGCGATCCTATGTCTTGTAAGAACTACCGAGGCATATCCCTGCTTAATGTCGCATATAAGATCCTATCCAACGTACTGTGTGAACGTCTGAAGCCTTTCTGCAGCACACTAATCGGCACGTACCAGTGTGGCTTCCGGCCCGGCAGATCGACGATCGACCACATTTTCACACTAAGGCAAATCCTGGAAAAGACCAACGAATTTCAAGTCGAGACTCACCATCTCTTCATCGACTTTAAAGCCGCATATGATAGCATTCATCGTCTTGAGCTCTACAAGGCGATGGCCGAATTCGGGATCCCGGCTAAACTGATCCAGCTGTGCCGCGTGACGCTGGATAACACGCGGTGCAACGTGCAATTCGGCAACAGTTCCTCTGAACTATTCCAAACATGCACCGGATTTCGGCAAGGGGATGCGCTATCATGTGACTTCTTCAATCTTGTGCTGGAACAGATAGTGCGCAGGGCAGGTGTAAACACGGAAGGCACTATCTTCAACAAATCTGTCCAGTTGCTGGGATACGCAGACGACATCGACATCATCGGTCGCTCCCAGCGCGCCGTGTTAGAGGCTTTTACGGCAATTGAAGAAGAGGCGAAACGTGTTGGCCTTGAAGTGAATGAGGACAAAACCAAATACATGTTGTCAACAAACAAAGAAGCATCTGTCCACCGCCTAGGACAAAACGTCACTGTTGGCAACAGTAACTTCGAAGTGGTTAAGGAGTTTACCTACCTCGGAGTAAATATCAACTCCACGAATGACAACTTAGTGGAGATTCGACGAAGACTTACCCTAGGAAACCGCTGCTACTTCGGTTTGGCGAAACAAATGGGGTCAAAACTCCTAACTCGAAAGACGAAATGTATGCTCTACAAAACTTTGATCCTGCCAGTTCTGCTGTATGGAGCCGAGTGCTGGACGATAAGCACGAAAGCAGAGCAAATACTGAACACTTTCGAAAGAAAAATTCTTCGTCGGATATTCGGTCCCGTATGCGAGGAGGGCGAATGGAGGAGAAGATATAACCGCGAACTCTATGAGCTGTACCAGGATGTGGATGTAGTCCAAAAAGCCAAAACACGTCGACTACACTGGCTCGGCCACATCGAGCGAATGGACAATAATGCTCCAGCAAAGAGGATCTTCGAATCACAGCCCCCA
The DNA here is from genome assembly GCA_905220385.1 of Xylota sylvarum. Lineage (NCBI taxonomy): Eukaryota > Metazoa > Arthropoda > Insecta > Diptera > Syrphidae > Xylota > Xylota sylvarum. The sequence goes on from LR999959.1 coordinate 44,349,038, forward strand.
GGTTCGAGAAGACAAGGAAGACCGAACCTCCGTTTTAAGGATCAAGCTATCGCGGATGCCAGAGCGCTTGGTCTAGATAACTGGAAGCAGCGTGCCCGGGATCGAAGAGAGTGGAAGGCTGCTGTGTCTCAGGCAGAGACTCTTCACGGGTCGGGAGCCCGTTAAGTAAGTAAGTATGCTTCGGTGTATTGGAGTAAGACCTATGTAGAATAATTTTTTTGTATATGGGGCATATTCCAGTATCTCAACTTACGTTATCACAATGGCAATTTTACAATGTTTGGGGTTTACAATAAAAATGCCCCCAAAATGTGGGCGTGTCGATATATAACGTGTGAATGATTATTACTCTACGCTACAAGGCTAAGGAGAAGCTTGTTAGTTGAGTGCCCAGATTCACTCCGAACTGTTGCACCACCTAAGTAAGTATCGATTGGATTTCTTGAGTTTTTGCCAGGATCTGCCGAAGTGTGAAGTTTTGATCGAATGTGGACTCTCCGGGTCTGAAACCACATTAATAGCGGCCAATCAGGTTCTTGATGAGGGGTTTTAAAAAAGACGAACAAAAATAGACCGGATAGGATCTTGTACACTATGTTAAGGAGACTGATACCTCCGTAGTTGGCGCAGCTCAGGGTGTCCCCTTTCTTGTTGATCGACCAAACGATGGCGATGCTGAGATTCCATTCACGTCACTATATTTTAGAAATCAGTTGCTTGTAAGCTCTCTACCTGATGATTTCCAGCTTCTTTAAATAGCTCGGCTGATAAGTCATCGGGTCCAGTAGTCTTGTTGGATTTAAGCTTACATTGCTATCCTAACTTCGGTTTGGTCAGGTAGATCCCTATCATCGTCTTGATTAAATGGTGTTTACAAACTGTATATTAAACTTACAAATTAAATCTATTAGTATAAGACTGAAAGCTAGGCACTGGGTCTCATGAACCTGTCGAGCTAAATACATATCCATGTTTTTTCTAGTATAAGACTATCTGAAGGCACATGATAGATTTATCGAAACCTAAAGAGCTTGTTTTAGATGAGTCACAATAGTTATGCCTGTAGAACTTGAAGCATAGATAAATTATAAAATGTTAAATATTCAATGATATTACGTTTTTTATTTCGTATCTAAATAAACAACCTTAACCTCAATGCCAATCCTTTTACGTATATATTTTTATGCGTTCAATGTTTTCTAGGGCCTTTTCCGATCTATGGCGTAGCTGAATAGTATAAAGAAGACAAACGAGTATGTATGTCTATATGTATAAATATTGTGGACATTAGGATTAGTCCACATTAATGAACTTCAGAATTAATAACTTCATTTCACTTTATCATACTTTAAGGAACAAAGTGTTCAGTGATTAAGAACTTAAGTGATTAAGTTAGATTTAAATGATATCCATCATTGCGTTGCCCAATGTATAAATACTTACCTTGTTTTCGTTCAGAGATATCCTTCTTTTACGCCTTACTTTAGGTATGAACACCGCCCCGTAATGCAAGACAAAGGTAATTGCGTGCAATAACTTTATTGTTCAACTAAGTTAAAATTAAAGTTTTAATATCGTATAAAAACGTATCGAGATCATATTCTCCAGTAATATTTCATTAAACTCCTCTCGAATGATGGCAGCTTTTTATGCTCGCTTCTATAAGTTTTCCTAAGAAGATAATACAAACTGAAATTAGTAATAAATTTCGAAATACGAATAAAACCAGCAGATTCGAACGCCGCCGATACGCTCCTATTATGGATGTTTTACTGGCTTGTTGTTACGTTCCCATTGAAATGCATCCCTTGAGAGTAATCCAATTATTACTGTCCGATCTGTGTGCTGCGAACCGAAAGCATTTTCTTTTTTCTCATACACAAAAATAACTACACAGGACTATGAAGTAGGTATCATGGACTCCAGGTAACTCCATTGTGTTTGCTACTTCAACCGAAGTGGAATGTGAAGGGACTTCATTTATTGATACAAACAAGAAATGGGTAAAAAAGGACGACTCGATTTCCGCCCAATAAAAGGAACCAAGTCGGGGAGCTATGCAGTTCGTCTTTTTTTTTACACAAAAAAAGGTACTTTGCAGAAATTAATGCTGTAATGAATTTGCTTGGGTACTTTATATGGCAAACGGGGATTTATCGTTTAATGTACAAGTAAAATGCAAGCCATGTAGAAAAAGGAAGTAATACTTTACTTTGTATAGAATAGAAGTTTTTTTTTTTTTTCGTCGAATCCTTTGAAGTGACATCTTTGGGTTTGGGTTCATTTGGGGATATTCTAAATACTGCTTCTTGTTCAATGTGTGAATCCGAAAACTCAGTGATGGTGAAAATAATTACCTTGTAATGTACTTACATACATGCATATGTTCAAGGTATACATATTTAGAACGTCAATTTCATGTGATCAAAGGATTCGATTGACATGGACATGGAGCTTAGAGTCCATCTCCACAGGATGCATAGCCAATGGGCAATTTCATTGCCGATATCGATTGACAACAAATCTTGTGAATTACTCCGCCGAGAACTATTTCACTGCAGAGCCGCGATAAATTTTGTTAGGGGATACACTCTGCGTTATTTTTTGGAACACTGTCAAGTTGCAATTAAAAATACGGCACTTGCTAGTGGGTAGAATCGCCATAAGATATAAAATATTACGACCGACTTCCTTGGGTATTTTGTTATACGATACAACATTATTATTGATAGCAATTGGTACGAAAGATATAAAAATACATATAACCGTATGTAATATTAGATATATGGTGGAATAGATTTTCCAAAATCTTGAATCGTAAATCGAATTGTACAGATGTACGTACATACATATATTCATGTAAATGTGGGGTCATGTTGAGGGAGATTGATGATGTCTGCCTTGCAATTCCTGTCATGATTTGCAATCTTTTTATACCCTATCCTAAGGGTATATTAAGTTTGACACATAGTTTGTAACATAGAGAAATAATCGAGATAGACCCTATAAAGTATATATATTCGTGATCAGCATCAATAGCGAAATCGATTGAGCGATGACCGTCCGTCCGTCCGTATGTCACCGCTTTTTGGGCCTTAAATTTTGAGCTAGGACGATGAAATTTCATATCTGGGCTTCTGAGAAAAAGATACAGTACAAGTGTATCCGCCCACTGCCACGCCCACTTTTTCATAACTTCACTAAATTATATGAAACCGAAAAATTTTGTTAAGACCAAATATTTAGGCATTCAGATTCCCTACAATCCACCCATACAAAAGTTTTGGCCATGCCCACTTTTTGGGGGCGTTTTCATCACAAAACCGAGTTTTGGGCCTTAAATTTTTAACTAGGACGCTGAAATTTCATATTTGGGCTTCCAAGAAAAAGATACAGTACAAGTGTAAAATTTATTTACATCCGCCCACTGCCACGCCTACTTTTTTATAACTTCACTAAATTATATGAAACCGAAAAATTTTGTTAAGACCAAATATTTGGGTATTTAGATTCCCTATAATTCACCCATAGAAGAGTTTTGGCCACGCCCACTTTTTGGGGGCGTTATCATCAAAAAACCTATTTTGATAAAATTTTACATGTAACATCCTCAAACGTTCGACATTATAGCTATATTTGAGTACAAAATGTAATTTGGCCACGCCCACTTTATAGAGAGGAGGATAGGGTATCATACGATCCGTTCCAGACGGATTGTAGCTTTTCTGTATGTTTTTTTTTTGTTTTGATTCAAGACTTGTACTTGCATATACATATGTATGTAACCTATATGCAGCATGATAAGGGACTCAGATTTGGAGGAGATGCTACTGAGGATGACCCTACTAGAAGAGATGGACAAAGCTGACAAAAATGGTCTTTTTGAATGTCTAGTTACCTCCGCTGGTGACGGATAGTTGACTATCGCCTGCCACGATATAGAAAGCAACAGAAACCAATGCCTATTATCAGACTTGTAAAAAGAAAGAAAAATTAGAAATCGCTCTACTGGGTGGTTCTATAACAAAATCGCCAAGCTGAGGAAATGTACAAGAAAGCTTTTCAATAAGGAAAATGCGAAGAAGAATGGGGTGTATACTTTGAAATGCTAAAAAAGAATCATGAAATAACTTCTGTTAATATCAATCTGCCTGCTCAGATTCATAGATTCATGCGGTAATGTCCTTAGCATTATATCAAAACAGTAAACTCATCAAATCGGGGTAATGAATAAATCGGGTGACACATATACGGCAAATGGTCTAAACTAGCAAGAGCTCTTAGAAGTTTCTACAATCCTGTTTAGAGAAGGATTTAGATGAAAACTCCTGGGGAGGATGGAAACCTGTTTTTGTTTAAGGTAATAGACAAAATAATTGACAGACATATCAGGAATGGTGCACTACATAAGAAATAATTACTTACTTCCTTAGGTGGTGCTACAATTCGAGGTGAACCTGGGCCTCAACCAACAAGTCTCTATAGTTAGCCTGGTCTTTAGCTTACTATTGGGTTGGGTGGTTGTCCCCGCTCAGCAGGGACACATATAGACTAAAAGGAGATCCATTGTGATACCACTATGGAAAAACAGGATTGTTTGCATCGGAGAGCTTCATGCAAGCTTCCCAAATGGTATAGGAGGCAGGACACCCAGTTCAGGTATGAACCCATGCCGAAGAAGTTTGATTCACTGTTTAGGCATTAAGTCAAGTCTAGCCAGATCTTCAAGATCTTCGAAGAAGTACTCACTTAGGGTTTTTCTTCTCAAAGAAAATAGGGCAGACCAAGTAGATAGCAAATGGTTTCCACCTCTTCTTCCAGCTTCTATAGAAATCGTTATAAGGAGCACCAAGCCTTCTGGCATGTTAAGAAGCATTGAATTTCACTCTGTTATTGAAACTGCGTCGTTGTTCAAGTGGTTAGTGCGTTGGAGGGGTTCCAGGTTCAATACCTACATTTTTTTCCACTGCCTCACCTCTCGTGAAGTAAACTCTGACATGTCTCTCAGTAACACAGTCATGAAAAATCTTCTCAAAAAAAAAATGCTTTTCGGATACGGCATTAAACAGTAGGTATCTTCCATTCTTGTAAAGAATATAACACGCACAACACGAATGGTTGTGAGAAGCTTGTCCTCGGGTCCCAGGTACTGGGTGAAACTAGGTACTATTTGTAGTATGTATTTGTATTTGTTATTAACACCCCATTTAATTTTGCTGTCAGGATCGGAATGAGCTCATACGCTGCCGCTTCAGTTTCTCGGCCGAAGAGCAGGGACGTGAGTTTTGGAACGAATAAGAAAAGCTGAGGGTGTTGTCGGCAGCGAAGGAATAGATTGATGAATAAATAATAATAACAAAGAGCAAATGGAGGCTTGGGGGACGCCAGCATTTATATGGTGAATAGCAGATTTGAAACTGTTCAAAACCACTTGAATTGAACTTTCCGAAAGGTAGTTTCTAATCCATTGAATAGGAAATTCATCGATGCCAAATGCACGACAAAAGAGCTTCATGACAAACTCTGTCAAATGCCTTTAAAATATCAAGTGCAAAAATCTTACATTCATCAGAATGATACAGAGACTGGTTCCACTTTAGATATACCATCAAATCACCAGTAAACCTTTTGCCACGAAAACCGTACTGCCGGTCATTGAGAAGTTAGTATTCGTAATTCAAGATATTTCATAAGCTAACGATTTATCAGCGTTTCCATGACCTTGGAAAGAAGGGATGTAAGTGCAATATGTCGGTAATTGGAGGGAAAAGAAGATTCGCCTTTTTTAGGGACGGACTGAATAAATGCTATTTTTCATCTACTCGGATAGAGACCAGAAATTTTTGCCAGCGTGAAAAAGCAGCTCTTTAGAATAATGGGTGGGATATACAATCCAGACCAACGGATTTGTTTATGTTAAGATTTTTAAGGCACAAAAATATCTGCTACCTTTGGGACAGTGTACAATCTTTTGCCTCAATTTTTGGTCGAAGGATAATTTTACGCAGCGAATGAGAGCATTGCAATCATTTCTGGCTCGTTTAAATATTTTTCGGGTTTCTTTTGTTGGGTCGGCCTTAAAGGACCGAAATCTTAACTCCTTCAACCTGATACCCTCTTTCTAACTGGATTCTTTATTCTGTAAGGAATAAAGGAATTAGTCCAGAATTGTGTGTATTGAAATCGCCCGCAATGACGATCTCAGTATGAGGATAATGGGAAACAATTCTTAAGATGGAGTCAGACAGCGCATCAAACTCGTTAAAAGTAACATTGTTGTTTAAGTTGGGGCTTTTATAAAGAAAACAGTAGTGAATAATTTGTCTACGGTTACTGAATTTTAACCACATGACGTTAAATTCCGGATTGGAACAAGGGCCATATTGTGGTTGAATTTGGTAGGCTATATCAGAGAAGAATAATGGCACCAGGCTATATTCAGGAAGGTTCAAATCTGAAAGGTCACAGTTCTCGCCTACCTGTGTTTCACCCAGTGCCAAACCAGCTGGCCTGTATTTACAGACGTGGACGTACGCAGTGAAGTGATTCTTTCTTAGCCTACGAATGTTGCTTACATCCACTCTAAAATTCCCTAACATTATAAAAAACAAACACAAAAAACACAAACCCCGACGCTACTTAACAGAGCTGTGAGGTGTAAGTCCTAAGTTAGTTTTCCAAAACAAATTGCCGTAGGTGTTGTGCCCGTACGACAATACGATTGGTCCCCCAACAAAATAAACACTCACTGCTCGCTGTAAGTCTGGTGTTACTTTACCTCAAGCATTGCATCCACGGCATGAGAAAAAGAAAACATACGGCAAATCCAATGACTAAGATCTAGTGGCAGGCAGTCACAGAGATGCAGTGGAGAGGGGGATGACCAGCCTGGCGCTCTCACACTTATTTTGTTTTGTTAATTTAACCTAGTAACTGATACTGTTTGCACTTTAAACTCAATCTCAGCTGAATTTGAATAGAGGACGTAAGGCATATCACTAGCGAATTGCGAATTAGAAAAACGACGGGACTGATATTATAAGGAACGTATCCATTAAGCGTCTACTTGAAATCGGCAGTAAAATTCTTTACACTTATTGTAAATGCCTGTATCAAGATGCAGTATTTTGCTCATGCTTGGGAAAAGCGAAAGTTTTGCCAATTTAAAAGCAGGAAAATATCAAGATGGAAAGGTTATTACAATTCATATTTTCAAAATCATCTGTGATAGAAATATATTTTTGTACGTAAGTACATATGTACATCCTGATGAACAATTTGGTGTATAATAACTTATAGTAACTTAATGGGTATATGTATAAATAATATAAAATTTAATACTGTCAACACTTGAGTGCCTTGTTGCCATTTTTGTTTGTTATATTTTTTTTTTGTTTTAAAAAAATTGTTTGTTATTTTTGTTACATTTGTTAAATTCAATACATAAATAAACGTTTTATATAAAAAAAAAAAATTAACAATTTGGTTTTACCATAGCACTTCATATAAAGTACATAGGATCTGCAATACGACTGAAGCAATTCGGGAACTAGGAAAATCGACCGGAATGCTATTTAAAGTTTCTTATTATATCGTTGTTTTAGTGACGGTGTTTAAAGGGTAGCGATGCGAATATATGGGAGAAAGATTAAAAACTGCGATATTTACTACGGTGATTGCTATAGAGAGCAGCGCTTAGTCGGATCAGAATTTTTCAAAAGGGGCAGACCCTAGCAAAACATCTTGAGCTTTTGACTCGTGAGATATCCGCATCAAGGCTAAATTTGTGAACATAATCATAATATGCGCTCATACCCCCACAGAAGATAAGGAGGACAGCGACGGCACCAAAGAATGTTTTAACGAGCTCACCGATAAGACTTATGAGCAATGTCCTATGTATGATTGTATAACATCGACGAAGATTAACATCGCTCTGTCATGCAGAATGAACCATTTAATCTAGACGATGATAGCTAAGACTTCTGTCCACTAATCGAAACAAAGTGAGGATAGCAATATCCAGGCTTAAATCCAAAAAGGATGTTGAAACTGACGAGCCAGCCGAGCTATTCAAAGCAGCTGGAAATGACCTGATAGAGAGTATACACCAACTCATTTTTAAGATTTGGTGAGATCAGTGTATGATTGATGAACGGAATCTCAACAGCGGTTGCCCGATCCGCAAGAAAGGAAACCCCCTCAATTGCGGCAAATACAGAGGTCTCTTCAACATCGTGGACAAGATCCTAAGTATCTAGCATACTCTGTGAACATCTGAAACCCCTCGTTAACAATCTGATTGATCCGATTCAGTGTGGTTTCAGACCAGGAAAGTCCACAGTGGATCAAATCTTCACACTTCGGCAGATCCTGGAGAAAACTTAAGAAGTCCAAAATATACCCACCATGTTTTCATCGATGTTACGGCCACATATGACTTCATCTATAGAAACGAGCTACACAGAGCCATGTCTAGTTTTGGCATTCCTGCTAAACTCATCAGGCTATGCAGAGTGACAATGGAGAATGCTCGCTGCTCCATAAAGATCGGAAACAATCTAACCGACACCTTTGATGTCAAAAATGGATTTAGATAAGTCAACGCCCTGTCCTGTGCCTTCTTTAACATAATAGTTGAAAGAATTGTGCGAAACTCTCAAGTCAACAATGGAGGCACAATCTTTCAAAATTGCGTTCTCTAGTATTGAAACTGAAGCTGCCATAATGGGCAGCAATAAACAGCTATAAATTTGAGGTAGCAAGGGACTTTGTCTACCTCGGCTCTGCTATAAATTCTGATAACTGCATCTCGGCAGAAATAAGACGAAAAACTCTTGCCAATCGTTGTTTCTTTGGCCTGAGAAAGCAACTGAGTAGTAGAGCCCTATTCCGAACATCTAAGGAGACTCCGGATAAGACCTTGATCATTCCAGTTCTGCTTTATGGCGCTGAAAGTAGGACTCTATTTAAAGCGGTATTTTCAGTCGCTTCGAGAGAAAGATTCTTCGTAAAATTGTCGGTCCCGTTTACGTTGATGGACTTTGGAGGAAGAGATTCAACAACGAACTATACGAACTGTTCAGCGAAATCGACCTAATCAAAAAACTGCACATTAGTCATTTGAGATTTCTAGGAAATGTAGAGCAAATGGACACCAGTGCTCCGATCCGCAAAGTCTTCCTGTCAAACCCGGAGGGACAACGCAGTAGAGGAAAAGACATCGCCTCAAGCGACGTGCACGAGTATGTAGAAGGGAACCTCAACTGACTTGGAGTGCGCAACTGGAGGGAGTTAGCTATGGACCGGGATAACTGGAGAGGCTTGTTGGTTGAGGCTCAGGATCACCCCGAACTGTAACGTCCCCTAAGTAAGTAATCTTATTTAGTATTTGATTTGCTGTTTAAATTCTTCATTTTGCTGTTATTACCTTATTTTGTTGCTCATATATTTTTCATTTATTTACTTAATTTATTTAATTTGTATATCTTTATATTTAATTCTGTATCTTTATATGTATTTATTTCTTAATGAAAAAGCTTTTATATATTTATTCACGTAGATATTTATTTCTTTAAATCCTTTTTCCTTTATTTATTATTATTTTATTGTTAAATGGTTTAATGATTAGGTGCTATAATTTAGAGACCTAGAACATGATTTATGCTCTAGCTAAGCCTGGAACTAGGCACGTCTTTGCACTTTGCTGAGATTAAAAGATAAACCCGGAGAAAAAAAAAAGTTAAGTAAGTATTTATTTATTTACTTATTTATTTATTTATTTATTTACTATTACTTGTTATTTTTTACTACTCATTTATTCCTAGATTTTATATTGAAAATTAATAGCATTTTGTTTATTTATTATTATTACTTCTTCGTCTTTAATTATTTTGTTCTTAAATTGAAAGTTTTTCTCGCATTTTTCTTTAAAAATTTGTGTGTTTAATAAATGAATTAACAAATTTGTTTAAAAAGTGTTTCAATACAAAAATAATAGTTTATTATTTCTGAATTGTAAAAAAGTATGTTAATTATATTACGAAATAAAAAATCCACACCTAACTTTACCCAAGAACCAGAAATTTGAAATTGGAAAAATAAATATCATGTAAATTTAAATTATAAGCGATTGTTAAAATAAAATAAAATTATTTGCAATTCGTTTCAGTCAGGGTATACTTATAATTGCGCGCTTTACAATGACGCTTATGTACTTGAACTTGTCTAGTATAATCCAGATCAAGTGATTTTTTTAAATCTTGGCATCCTAATAGTTTAGACACGATATTACATTAAACAATTTTTCGGCGCAATTCTGGTAACATGTTCGAGTCTATAAAAATAACAAATACATCTTCTTGTCACTCTCACTCCACTGAAACCTTCAAGATTTATTAGATTCAATTACAAGCATAAGGGTCGACATTATGATTCGCCAAACAAGTCGCGGTCGAAGGCAGAGGAGCACATTTCAAAGAAACGTAAACAACAAATTTTATCTCCAATTTCTGTAATAGCCTCGAATGTAAATTTTCTACTTCCGTCAGTGATGCTTACTTCAGAGTCAGCCTTGAACTTTATTTTCTAATTCTACTAGTTTTACAATAGAACCGGTAAAACCTTTCAATCTACTACTAGCCTTAAACCACCATGCCGTCCATCTCGCTCACCCTAGATAAATAAAATACTATCTAACCAAAACAACTGATAAAACAAATGATAACCACATTGAAAGCATATGGCTTTCCAAAATAGCTACAAATTTGTCATGCCAATCCATTAAGTGCCTACACCACTAGAAGCAGTAAAAAAAGTTAATAACGACATTAGCTTTACGAAATTGACGCAGACATAAATTAATATTTTAATTACATTCAGGTTGAGCAAAATAAAATAAAAAGTTGTCTTACAAATTCTTTACTGATAAAGTTTTATAAGGTGCAATGTGCCAATTAGGGAATCCCTCAATCTAGAGTCGTAGATATCAAAATGATACTCACTCTCACTGCAAGAGCATAACGCACAATAAGTTTAGCGTACAACGTGTAGTAAAGCCGACACGTTGTAGGCGAAAAAAAACGAAAAAAAGTTAACACTTTGCAGGTCAAACGCTTTTCATTGCCTCAGTCTGTTCTTTTATCCGGCTATCTTGTTGCTCTATAACTAGTTTCCTCGTAACGCTTGTGCTGTGGCAGAGCGATTGTCTAATTAATTAATTAATTTGAGACACAGATTATTCATTAAAACCGGTGTTAGATGATTATTTTTAAATTTGTGTGCTTTAGAAAAAGAAAACACAGTAAAACAAAAACAATAAACGAAAAAAATAACAGCCTCATCGAAGCTTATAAATATAAACATTGAATTTGACATGCCACGATCGCACAACACGAAAAAGCACCGACTAGCCATGACGGGCAGCTTACTCGCAATTAGTCTCTTTATCCTTTGTCTATTCGGCACCACTGTCTATTCTAATACGGTTCGCGGGGGAAGGCGCCTTCAGAGCTCGGCTGCAACCAACTCCTCCTCGGAGACAACCATAGAGCTGCTACATGTGGTAAGCCAACTTTATAAAAAACGCATTTTTCAATTGGTCAATTAAGTAACACAATAGTATCTACTACACACCCGAGAACACATCCGAAAGAACTTTAGTAATCGAGGCCGGAATGAATACAAAAATGTGTTATTCTCTTTTAATTGGTAATAACAGGGGATAGGCGAAGAAAAAAAAATAAATAAATAAACTTAATGTCAACACTGTGATAAGAGTGCGCGATCGTGTGGTATTTCATTGGGTTTTTAGTACACTTGCGGCATTGAAAGCTCCAGGCTGGCAGCAGTTAGTACGGTAGTCGCGTCAGTTGTTATATGAACCGGAACATAATCTTTTTTTTTTTAATTAATTATCTTCGTATCTTGTCTCAGTGCATTACACGTAACATTCGGTGAACTACAGGTGACGATTTTTTTTTGTACACGGTTATCTATTGAAGAAATCGACTTCCCATAAGCGAGCGAGATTAAAATTGTTTGCACTGCATTTCCTTCAGGGTATACTTGTAATTGCGTGCTTCTATAGGCATTCTGACGTTTCTGTACTTGAACTTGTCTAGTATAATCCAGATCAAGTGATTTTTTTTTTAATCCGCTTTGCAAAGTGCCATTCATGCACTAAAAGCCTGACACAAATAATGATAACGGCAAAGCGAATTGAAAACTCAAACTCCAAAGGTCATACTGTTTGCGAGATAGGTCACTAAAGTTGTTGCAAATGGTTGCAATACTCGAAGTATCATTGTGGGATTGTACCTACTTACATATATAATGCAGACCGAAAACTTGATTTAACTTATATATAGCTTTCAGATCGCAGGTTGTTTACACTATTCTTTCATTTGGCACGTGAATATCAAATTTCATTACCAGTTTATTAGATACATACCTACATATGTGTAGTGTTGGCAAAGTTACAAGTTACCCACACAGAAACTAATTGCAATACGTTCCGTTTATCATTGAAAGAAACTAATTTAACTTATGTAACGAATGTATGTAATATAAGTTATTAAAAAAAAATTCCAAGACGGATAACAAAACTGAAATACAGCACTGCTGTGCTTCACTTCATGTTTCATTTTTTGTTTTCAATATACACCAATGATATTTAGAGTGCAATCGAAATAGAATTTGAAGTTGAGCGTCCAATCGAATCGCATACTTGTTTTTTTTTTAGTACAAAGAGTTAATCGCATACATACATATGTACATATGCATCTAGGTATCTATGCTATGGATAAACCAGGAAAAGGGGATTCACCTTGTATTTGAAAGTTAAAGTTTGAACTTCAACGTAAATATTACATGCCTACGATTTTACCTGTATAATTCAACTAACGTTTCTAGTATGTACAACGATTTGAATAAATTTTCAAAAGTGCGGGAAGGTTACATACGTTTGTAGGTAAAATGTATATAAATACATACATACTAGAAAAACAAGCAATGAAATTCGAAGTCATACTTATCAGTAAAAGAGTATAACATTTTCAAGATAATGTACAAAGATACTAAGTGTATCTGCTCAGTTATTTTGAAAATATACCTTCCATCTCATCTGAAGACGCGAATACTTTTAATGACTAAATGCCTCGGAACATACAATATTACTCCATTCCAAGAATTCTGTTTCTCAGAACAGACTATGCAACCTCAACGTTTGCCAATTGATTAACATAACTGTTCGAATTCTTTCATTCGTTTTAGATTTGTTTAGTATATTGCTAATTTTATTGATTGGCAATGATAAACAGGATTGAATTCAAAAATACTTTAGATACGCGGATTAATTTATAAATATATGTGTATAGATAGAAGTTATAAGTTTATTCATCGTACTGGTTATAAGCTGTTTGTTGAATTTTGTTTCTCTTTTTTGACCAACATACGCTTATAGGTTCACGTTTATTCTATTTCGAGGTATCTAGGATATGTAATCTTCATAAATATCAGTAGCCCGGGCTATTGGCATATATTATTCGCAAATGTCAGTCAGGAATACGCATACGTACTAACCCACACCCTGAATACGGCGAACCTCTCTCCCCGCGGGACTGGCGATTGGTTGGCCAAATTTGTTTTATCGCTAGACATGTTGGTCTACTTGTCCACCTAAGATTTGTACTCTCTATAGCATCTAGCTTGAATTTCAGTTTGCAAGTAGCGATTGGTATATCCAAGGTGCCTTTGTTCTGCAAAATGGGTAAAGTTGTTCCTATTCATCGGCAGATATCACGTTTTCCTTAAACAAAGGTAAGACTTTTTTGATCGCCATAATTTCCGCTGGAACACGCTACAATGATTTGGAAGACGGAGGAAGAGCTTAAGATTAAAACTGTCCTCCACCAACTCTGGCTTTGGTTTTTGAGCCATCAGCGTAGAAGTGAATAGACGAAGACCTCGTCTAACCTCGTCTAACGTGACGCGCTAAAGTGGTAAGGGACCTCAACCAACTTGGTGTGCGAAACTGGAGGCTGCTGGCTGTTGGTTGAGGCCCAGGTTCACCCCGGACTGTAGTGTCATCTAAGTAAGTGTAGAAGTGAATCCCTCTGAAAGCGATGGTGACGATAAAGTTCTTATCAAAATTTAGACGTAGTCTGTTTTCGGGAAAGATTCTGAAATTATTCAGAATGGAGGCATGGCCAAATTCTTTTCTTGACCACTGTAGGGTAGCTTCGAGGCGAACGGTTGCACTTGCTGCAATTTACTTAATAAATATGTCCAGGGTTATCCAGGAAATATAATGTCCAGTGCCGCAGAGGGAGTTATGCGTAGAGCAGCGCTTATTCACAGACAAGCTGTACGCTGGACCTTACTTAGATAATCGCGGTTTATAGCCTTTTCTAAGGATTTCCCTTTGTAAGAGCGTCCCTTATTTTTATTACAAAAACTAACAAGTCTTCTTATCCAGCTTTGGAAAGTACGCCGACTAGGCTGTCAGGACCTGGAGCATTGATAGATTTTTATATAAAGATTTGCCGATCTTGCCATCGTGACAGGATTCTTATCTGCAGGGGAATGTTGGCAAGGGTCGCCTACAAGATTGTTTCTTTAAAATATTTAACAACAACAGCAATTTTTGCAGAGCTTTGTAGCAGCATATGCTTACCGATACGTACAAATGATCACTTTATTACACTATGAACACGACAACGACCCAGTGCCTTCGTTAGTTAATTAGTTTGATGCGAGAGGACTAGTCATCAGGATCATTTTGATATACATACATGTACATGCTACATAATTGTGTGTAGCATAACTCTTCAGGTTGGAGGATATTTGTAAGAAATCAGAAATTAAATTGGTTAATTACACCGTAATTCGAAAACATATCATCAAATTCCCCCACAACTTGGCTTAATGTCACATAATGTTAATCACGCCTTGACATTGAACTCGGAAGTTGTTTGTGATTTCAAAAAACAAAAAACAAAAAGAAGTCTCGTGGCATGAAGTCGTACGTTATTTCACCATCGTACGTAGCACATCACCTAATTCTTCCAAAATGGGCCCAATCGTTCTGAAGAAACCACATATCGTTAAGTGCTATATCGATCGGTTGAAGCCACACAAATTTGTTTATCAATGTGCAAAAATAAATGTCATAGTTACTGCATATCCAGTGTTATTTTTGAAAAAAATGTGACATTAAGAGAATGGCATGTCGGTCTCCCATACATTTGTCGAGAATTCTCCGTGTCCCAAATCCGAAAATTAATTTTGTTTACGAAGTCATTGACTTAAAAGCTCGTCTTAGTTCTATAAATGAGTTTGTTTGTGATTTCGTAGGTACTCTAAAGCTCACGTGACGAACTGACGGCGTCTAGGATAGTCTGCTGACTGGAGTTCATGGGTCAAATGATAATAATTGAAATGCCTTTGGAAGCCATCTATGTATACCTTATACATTTGATTAATTTTGTATTATTTTGTACAGTATGGGCGGTTTATAGGCTTTATGAGCGGACTGTCTCACGCCCTCAAGTGTTTTCTCTATAGTTTTAATTAATAGTGTTCAATATTCAATATTAATTTTGCACCTCAGTTAATCTGTGGCAGATATTAATTGTAATTAATTGACACGGTTAATTGGATAGTACCGATGTCTTATCAAGAACTTACAAAATTGAAGTAAGCTGTGCCCTGAAATCGGCAGGTGTGTATCACCCCAGCAGGGATTCTGTCGAGTAGATTCGTATTCAACTGTCGATTTCCTTTGAACCTTATATTACGGTCGACTAATTCTTAAAAGCCCCCGGTTCTCTACATATTTAGTCATATTGGAAGTCAACTCGAAACCAGAAGTAATAAGATACGTAAAATCTGAACGTGGAATTGTCACTTCGGCCACTGCACTCTCGATGTTGATAATTAAAACAATTAACGAATTAAATTGCTCTAAACATTTAATTGCAAGGAAGACGTTTCAGGTGTCAATTATTGCATCGTTTACCAAAACATAAATTAAAGCAAACCAGATTTTTACCCCAGACTTTGCCCACACATAAATATGTATGCACGTACATCACTGTCAAGTGCCTATTAATTAGTTTGCGTCATCAATTCCTCTTATCAGCAGGGTAATAAAAAAAAATAACAAGACTTCACACCAGTTATTAGATAAATCAATTTTTTTTAGAGTAACCTGTTTCCTATTAATTAAAACATTTAAAGTCGAGATGTATTCAATTAACATTAAATACTTAATGAGCATAGTGTAGACCACACCGGTTTGTTTACATTTAAAAACAAAAAAAAAAACTACTTATACATATCTCATTAACATTATGTTGACAGTTTGCTATCTTAATGTAAACTTGACCTTGCCAGTGGACTCATCAAAAATTAAATAAATCAATGGACTTACGTTATCAGTTCCATCTATCTGTATTAATCTAATAATGGGTATTTTTAGATTTGACGGGATGTTTAACGACCTGTTTACATCAACTTTTGCCATGTGTACAGATAAGAATGTCTAAAGCTTCATTAATTGTCTGTTATCTCATGAGTTTATGTGATTACTGATTCAAGAATTCAATGAATCGCAATTAGACTCGACTGTGTGCTAAATAAAATCATATAAACTTTTTTTATTACAGCTTTTCAGACATGGCCCGAGAACACCAGCAGATACTTATCCAAATGACCCTCATGTTAACGAGACATTCTTTCCTTATGGCTGGGGGCACATAACCAATGTAAGTCGACGATACAACTGTCAATAAAAATTAGTAACAATAAGTGCTCCTTATACATATATAGAATGGAAAACGTGAACTTTTCAACATCGGCTCGTGGCTTAGGAAGCGGTACAATAACTACCTGGGATCACTTTACATGCCAGACGTAAGAAGTTTATGAATTTGTCAAGTGGATTCTTATATTTTTAATCGTTGTTTGCAGTATGTTCATGCTCAAACCACAGGTGTTACGAGGACTTACATGTCAATGGCCACGGTATTGGCAAGCCTATGGCCACCAAAGAATACGGCCATGGAATGGAACTCCAAGTACAACTGGCAGCCAATTCCGATCTTTTCTCAACCACTTGATGAAGATAATGTATGTAGAGCTTTCAGCTTTTGTTTGTGGAATTTTATTTAAATATTATGTTTAAATTCAAAGTTCCTTCTGGTACGTACTCCATGTCCACGTTACTACGAAGCCCTGCACGAAGTTTTCAAGCTGCCCGAAGTAAAAGCTGAATTGGAGCCATACGAAAGCCTCTTCGAAGAACTCACTGAAATCACTGGATTGAATATTACCACAGCAGAAGATGTGCAGTCGGTGTATACCACTTTATTGGCTGAGGTACCAATATTGACCATCTTTCCAGTCGTAAAAAATACTGACTCATAGTTCTCCCATTCCAGAAAGAGTACGGTTTAAAACTCCCTGCTTGGACAAAGAATTACTGGCCAGAAAAGATGCAATTCCTAACTGAGCAAAGCTACATCTACAATATCTACACACCTGAAATGCAAAAAATCAAAGCAGGTACATAATTGAAAGCAACTATGATCTAGAGATTTGTCTACATAGTCTACAATTACAATTCCAGGTCCTTTCCTAAAAAAGATGTTAGACGAAATGAAGGCAAAACGTTCCGATGAATTAAAGCCAAAGGACCGAAAGCTTTTGATCTACACAGGCCACGATACATCACTTGTGAATGTTTTATCAGCACTCAAAGTTTGGGAAAGGCAAATGCCACGGTATTCAATAATGGCGCTCTTTGAGCTGCACAAGCATAAGACAACTGGGGAATACCATGTAGAGGTAAGGCTTATGCTAAATCCATATCCGTGTGACTTAAATTTAATTATTTTCTCGTTTAGATATTCCTGCGTAATAATCCCAAGGCAGATGCTATACCCCTTACAATTCCTGGCTGTGATACAAAATGTCCATTAGACAAGTTACTTGAATTAACTAAAGATGTTGTTCCTACAACAGAATCTCTAACTTTGTGTAATGCGAAGGATTCGGCCTTTACTGAGCCGCCACCAAGTGGTCCATAGATATTAAATTTATGTTAATTGTGTCGTTTTTGGTTTTAAATAATAATAATAAAATAAGTTAGGTAATATTTAATGAAAAGCGATGTTTTTCTGTATATAACTGACGCACCTATAATCGATAGGTGATCGATAAAATCGCCATTGATGGCGTGCTTTTATTTTGTCTTTTATGGACAGTATCTGAAATTTTAACCATTTAGCATTCCAAGTAATAAAACAAACATTTGCCAGGATATGGATAGTGATAGACTTAAGAATTCAACATCGTACTGTTATTAAGCCAAATTTGATAAAACATGATTGCCGCAGCAATTTTTGCTCAAAAGGACAAATCAATAAATCTAGGTTTTGTAAACCTATAGAACCTGTAGGCCGATAGGAAATTTGTAGCAAACGACTAAGGGAACATATGTATGTATACTTACAATGATTATTTAAACAGATCAGAAGGATCAAGTCAAGGTGGGAGAAAAAGATGAGTGACGGGTCCTGATGGCTCATGATTCTCATTTTTCACCTCATGCGAAGCAATCCAATGCCTAATCAGTGGACGGAAAGTTATCTTCTTCGTTTGCACAAAGGAAAGGGTGATACTAGAAACTATGATAATTAGCGTTCTATTAAGCTGTTATCACACACCATGAAAATCGTTGAGCGGGTATTAGTCGGCCGATTGCGGCAAATAATATGGCTATCTGATGACTAGTGCGGGGTTTTCACGGGTTAACCACAGATTCTCTGAAGTAAGAGGATCATAATTGGAAAACATCGTGATTCCTTAAAGGATTTGCGTATAGTGTTGGTTGATTTTAAAAAAGCATTCACAGATGATCATGGACATACATATAAAAATAAGAGTTAGATTCCCCGCCAGAGTCACCGAAGAGTTTCCAATTAAAGTTCGGTCTGCACAAAGGAAGCGTCTTAAGTTCTTTGCTAGATTATCTGCTTGAAGGGAAAGGGCTTGACCCCAAAGTGCATCAGTTATTCTTTGTTAACGATGGAGCCATTATACGCGAGGATCAAACGTCCCTGCAACGAGCACTTGATGTATGGGTGGATGTTTTGCATTGAAATGGGTATCGTTCTAGTCCAAAAAAGACAAAATACCTGTACCGGCCATTCTCTGATCCACTCTGACGTATTCCAGACAATTATTTGAATGGAAAAGAGATTCCCAAGTGCGAAAAGTTCAAATATCTGGAATCTATGATCAATAGCGAAGCAACCATTGATGACGACATCCTTTATCCTGTAAGCGTAGGATGGATGAAGTGAAAAAAAGCTCTGCTATAGGAAGCAACCATTGATGACGACATCCATTATCCTGTAAGCGTAGGATGGATGAAGTGCAAAAAAAACTCTGCTATTTTCTGTGACAGAAAAATGACCCCTAAGCTGAAAGGAAGGCTTTACACCGTAGTTGTTCGCCCGGCGCTCACTTATGGTTCACTATCCTGGACAATGTACGATAAGAATGAGGGCAAATTAACGACAGTTATGATGAAGATGCTAAGAATGATGGCAGGAGTAACAAAGCCAAACTCGTCAGATTGTGCAGGAGACCTTTGATGTCAAGAAAGCATCTAGACAAGGTGACGCGTTGTCATGTGATTTCTTTAACATCATACTTGAAAGAATTGTACGAAGCTCGCAACCCATCACCAGAGGCACAATCTTTCGAAAGTCTGAGCAACTACTACCTTACGCTGAAGATATTGACATAATTAGAAGAACTGAGTGGACTGTTACCTAGTATTGTTCGCTAAGGAGACTCTACATAAGACTTTGATCATCCCAGTCCTCCTTTATGGCTTTAAAGCGTGGACTTTATTGAAAGTGGATAAAGATATCTTCGGTCGTTTCGAGAGAAAAATTAACAAAAAAAACTAACCTAGTTAAAAAAAACTGCGCATCAGTTGTTTGAGATGGCTAGGATATGTAGAGCGAATGGACTCCAGTGTTACAGCTCGCACAGTCTTGGAATCAAACCGGGAGTGTCAACGCAGTAGATTAAGACTTCGCCTTATGTGGCTTGTACAAGTAGAAGGGGACCTCAATCGACTTGGAGTGCCCAACTGTGGAAGTAAGTAAGTATAGTAAGTGTTTTCTTGAAATGACCGCCGAGATCGTGCGATTTAATACCATTAGTCTTCTTTCTTTGAATATATGGTCATACGAATACATAACATATCTCGATCAGGTATTTGGTGGTCTTCCGTTTGTGTATTGGCGTTATAAGATTCGAACTACGAAAAATAGTTGCGATTTCGGTTGTATTTTGGAAATAAGAATCAAGCAAGTATTTACTATTGAAGTAGAAACCAAATCACACACTGTTCCCATTTCATATACACATTCTACTTCAAACCAGCAAATTAAATTAAATGCAATGTAGGACAAAATATTATACCCATTTATGTATCTCAATGTAGGCGCCTGCTGGTTTTGCTCAAATCGTCATAATTTATCTTACGATGGTTTTACAGAGCCCACATTCAGTATAAATAAAATTTGAAATAAATAAAGCTTCATCCTTGACTCATGAGGGTATGCAAATACATAATAATTTGTGAATTATGAACCCCACGCGCTATCTATTTATTAAGGCGGCGCGGTTTTTTTGCCTTCATTTATACTGAGCTGAAAAATAAAGAATCTCAGCCGATATATGAATGTATATTTCCTAAATATTAACAAAAAGCACCAAATATAGAAATAAATATTTAAGTTCATCAACAGTATCGTTTGATATGAACTACAATAAGGTAGCAAAAAAGTGGTCGCCTTTAACTTAATGTGCTTGATTGCGACTTGAAATGGGAAATCATCAATGAATCATAATTGATAGCGCCCTCAACGTACTACTAATTGGGTTAGCTGCCTTATCGCATCCATTTTTTTGCTATCAAGGAACTTAATTTTTAATGAAAGTCTCGTGATGTTTTCACGAATGGGACAGATAGTTGTGTCCCTCCCTCTTTAAATTTAATAAATCGTTTACTGTGTACAGTTTATTAATTTCAATCCGTTCATTAACTTTGTTTCATTATTATCTCTTACGAATGACACGTTTTGCTTTAATTAAGTCGCAGTTGTTATTAGTGGAATCGAAGCGTAGTTTAAAACATGGTAGTAGTACCTAAACCAAAACTACAATTGGCTTTATTAATAAAAAATTTTATAGCTCTTAATGCCTCATTGCGGAAACTGCGAAAACTCTTTTATTAGCTCTTCTGTCTGTTTATCTGCTACTAACCTTTAGCTCTGAACTCGTAAATAATATAATTTATACATACGAGTACAATAATAATTATGTATAATTATATATACGTTCATGTTTGTATACAAAGAAATAAAAAGATTTCTTTTCCTCATCTCCACAGGAGTCGTTCGAAAAGAGGTCAAGACTCTTTGCGTGCTTACTAATATGAAAGTGTCATGTTATGACACCTATACAGTTGTGGAGATAAGCATTCTTCTTAGTGAGATCAGACAGCTTTGTGATTCGGTGTAGACATCTTACTTAAAATATGATACAACTTCACACAAACAGCTGGTATTTTGAATTGATTCTAGCTCGAGTGGTCTGTAGTTTTTAAACCACCATGAAGATAAAATATCTTTGGCAGACATTTGCATCGGAAATCCTCTACCAAGATTTCTATCTAAACCAATCTGTATGAAAAGGAACTGAAAAATTAGTTACCTAGATGATTGAATACGTATTTAATCTTTTAGTAAAACAGAGATTTTCTACTTTAAAAACAACAATAATATTGTTCAGTTGTTATCCCCAAAAGAATCGCTACTTTTGAAATCCGATGAGCCGATAGTTTAATATCAGTGGAAAAGGGTTTTCATTCATAACTTTCCTCTTACTTTCCTGCTTATCGTCCAGCACTCAAGTCCATACAGCAGAACTGGCAGGATTAAAGGTTTGTAGAGCATGTATTTCGTCTACCGAGTTAGGAGTTTTGAACTCATTTGATTCGCCAAACTTAAATAGTAGCGGTTTCCTAGGGTAAGACTTCGTCGAATCTCCACTAAGGTTTCATTCGTGGAGTTGATATTTACTTCGAGGTAGGTAATCTTACCACTTCGAAGTTACTGTTCCAGACAGATTGTGGATTTGGATTGTTTGTTGACAACATGTGCTTGATTTTGTCCTCATTTGCTTCAAGGCCAAATCGTTTCGACTGTTCTTCAATTGCCGTAAAAGCCTCTAAAATGGCGCGCTGGAAGCGATCGATGATGTCGATGTCGTCTGCGTATCCCAGCAGCTTGACAGATTTGTTAAAGATAGTACCTTCTATGTTCACACCTGCCCTGCGTACTATCTGTACCAGCACGAGATTGAAGAAGTCACAAAATAGTGCATCTCCTTGCCAAAATCTGGTACATGTTTGGAATAACGCGGACGAACTGTTTCCGAATTTTACGTTGCACCGCGTGTTTCCACCGTCACGCGGCACAGCTGAATCAGTTTTGCCGCGGTCCTGAATTCCGCCATCGCCTTGGCGATGAATGCAATCATATGTGGCTTTGAAGTCGATGAAGTGATGGTGAGTTTCGACTTGTAATTAGTTAACCTTTTCTTGTATCTGTCTTAACGTGAAAATTTGGTTGATCGGCGATCTGACGGGCCGTAAGCCACACTGGTACGTACCGATTAGTGAGCTGAAGAAAAGATTGAGACGTTCACACAGTACATTGGACATGCCTCGATAGTTCTTACAAAATCGCCTTTTTTGAAGATGGGGCATACAGAGCTGATAGTCCACTCATTACGCATGGCTTCATCCACCCATGTACCCATGTATGCATGTACGCTACCAAAGCATCACCACCATGTTTAAAAAGCTCCGCTGGTAGGCTATCAGAGCCGGTGACATGGTTGGTCTTCAGCTTTTCGATAGCTGAGCCAACTTCTCAAAACTCGGAGGGGTGGCTTCTTTATTAACTGGATGCGGGTTTTCTTCTTGCCCTATCAATCTCTGCAGCCCTCTCATTCTCTCAGTAGCTGGTGAAAATGCTGCTTAAACACATCTACTATTCCGTATGCTTTAGTGAGATGAGTAGGTTTCCTTCACTATTTCGAAGCACTTACTCTCCGGGCTTAAAGCCAGCTGTCAGTGGATTGACTTTCTTAAGAAACATTCGGATGTTATTTCTATCGCGGGACTCTTCTACATATATCCTTGAACTGGGAAACTCCGTAGGTCCACTTCTTTCTACGTAGGATCTTCCTCTCCCATCTTCTAGCTCGATACTCTTCTCTCGCTACCCTTGTTTTGCACTGCAACGCTTGCATGTGTGCATTTTCTGTTACCTTTTTCCGGCGTACGCATTCATCATCATACCAAGGGCTCTTTCTGGGTGGTGGCTGGTAGCATATAGTGGTCTCTGCTACCTGTTTGATAATGTCGCGATACTGGTTCCACAGATTGTTGGCATTTGTGGACGGTGAATGCACAGCGGAGAGTCTCTCAAGCGCTCAAGCGCTCTCTGTAGGCTCTGACTACTAAAGTTGTGCTAAGGCTTCCATTGTTGAATTTCTTTTTCTGGGCGCTTTGCAGCTACTTCTCGTTATATAGTCGAAGTCAAAATATTGGGCGCGTGCTTCGCATCTATAAGCACATAAGTTACTATGTATATTCGTAGTTTTGGAAACCCAGTGATACTTATCATATTACGAGCTGCTGCAAAATCGATTAGCCGGAAGCCGTTGTCTACTGTCGTGCCATGGACAGGCTTCGTAGGCTCCACCCAGGAGGTCATAAAATTCCTCCTTGATAGTGTCTTTGTTCTTTCTTCAATCCTTTTCCAGGATAACTTGGAGTCTAGAATGACGCCGCTATATTTCCCCTCAGATGGGAAATTTATTGTGGTGTTGACCAAGTAGCTTTGGTACTGTGAAGTCGAGTATCTTTCTTCTCCTAGTAAACTGAACAAGTTCAGTTTTCTAAAGATTAATCCCCAAACCGTCTTGTTTTGCCCACATAGAGAGCTTTTTGAGAGCGGATTCCAGTAGTTCACTGATTGTTGGCAAAAATTAAAAGTATTACTAAGTCATCTGCATAAGCTACAATTTTGATTGTCCTCTCTGTGAAGATTCTAAGGATGTTGTTGACGCTAAGACACCAAAGCAGTAGAGAGAGGACACCTCCTTGAAAAGCTGAGTTGATGATCCTGCAGTTAAGCATGTTTTCGACCCAGTTTATGACGGGAAATTATTACTGTCAAAACTTTCAAAGCTTTCACTATTGTGAATCAATGCTGCCATAGTGTACTCTTTCGCATCCAGAGAAGTTCAATTTCTCTGACTACACAATGGAGAGCGCTTTCCACTCATTTACTCTTAAGGTAGGCGTGTTGCGCTTCACATAAGTTTTGGAAGTTGTTAACTCCTCTGATATGAAGATCAATGAATCGCGTTAGGGATTTTGTAAAAACGACCATAGCCTAATTGATCTATAGTCTTTAGAGGTGTAGTGGTTAGATTTTCCTGCATTAGGAATGAAAACCATTCTTAATTCTCTCTATTTACTACGTATGTACCTCGTACGCATACAGTTTGAAAAGATGTAGACGAGGTTTAGAGACTGTTGCAGCATTTAAAGGGTTTGAACAAATTTATAGCCCATGCCACTTTGTCTTCATTTATAATTCCTTCCTCTTCTGCATGTTCTAAAGGAACTGGAATTCTGTAAGGGGTGTCAGTTTCAATTTCTATATAGCCGTTGAAGTGAGTTCTCATTAGCAGCTCCAGAAATTCCTGGCTGGATTCTGCCCATGTACCATCGATCGTCTGGATATATCCGGGGATGCAGGGGTCTGTCGATAGTACTTTCTGGATCCTTGAGGTTTCGTTTTCGTAGTCTATCTTAGTTTAGTTGCTCTGATACCGTATTTATATTCGTATAAACTGGATCTGTATAAATTCCAGTCTTCAGTGTTTTTACTCGTTTTGGTCTTATTCACAATTTTCCTATTTTTTATTCTTAGTTGTCGATGTTCTGTGCTCCACCAGACCACATTGTTAGCCATTGTAAACGATAATGTCAGAGTATACATATTCCAAGTAGTCTACCGCATTCTCCATGTCAGTCGTGTTTGAGCTGGGGCTGACGTCGTGAGTAGTTTCGTTGGGACTAGGTTTGAAAATGTTTCCCAGTTGACTTTTTGTGGGTTTCTGAAGGGTCTTGGTCTATCCTTAATCAAGTTAAGGGTGAAGAGAATTCGGTTGACATTGGAGACTCTCCATTCCTCAACAATATTGGTCTTAGTATCTGTGACTAGAATCAAATTGATAACTTCTTCCCTAACCCGGTTATGAAACGTTGGGGTGTTGTCTTTGTTGCATATAGCAAGGTTAAACGAAAGAATAAACCCCAAAGTTAACTCACTTAACTTTATTTTAACTAGGGAGTTAAAATAAATAGGTTAATTGTTTCAAAATGGTCTCATCCGCCAGCACCGTTAAAGGAGTTTTTAATGAAATCAACTGAGGAAGAGGCAAATACGATGGATGTATTATCTCCAAATTAGCACCTGGGCAAACTTCGCCAAGGCTGTTCCCGGCCGTTGACCCATTTAGCTTCGTCGAAGTCGACCTCGTCAACGTCAACGTCTTCCTTAATGATGGCCTGTAGAATTTTCATTTCCTTCAGGAACCTATCGGACGTTATCTTCCCGTCTAGGTCGGAACGGTAGATAATGGCTGCCTGCAGGTTCGTCGGGGAGTTAAAGCTAACTGAAGGCTTCAGTTTCATCGGTTCTATTTGGGTTTCCTCTTCAGACCTTATCCGTTTAACGGTCTGTTTACTAACGGAAGCAGGTTGGTTAAGGGATGAGTTTGAATTGGATCCTGGTGATATTGCCAGGTGGCTCTAATTGAAAGCGATTGCTCTTTCCCTTTGTCTTTCTTTTCCACAATCAGTTTGGCGGTGGTTGTGGTGAACAACGGTTGCTTCATATCGACTTTCATTTGCTGGCATAGTGGTGATCATGTGGCCTTGTTTACAGGCATTTGCTGACCTCTTTTGCCAAGATTCAGTTTTCGCTCGAATTTAGCTGTGGATTTCCAATCCCTGTTTATGAGCATACTCTCCTTATCCGTCAAGGTTAGGGGGTCTTTGGCTTCCATCTTACGTAGATATTGCAAAGACTTTCAGTAGCTATTCTTCGATCTTCCATCCTGCGTCCTCTCGCTCTTATCTTTCCTCTTGGCAGTCGCGGTTCTGAGTCCACATTAATGCTGTGCCTGACCTGTGATGAAGCGAGAGATTCATTGTCGGCATCGTTGCTAATCTGCAGACCACAAAGTTGCTGGCGTCCGGTGTCATCCGAATCCGAAGATCCTTCCGCCAATTGTCTTCCGAGAGTCTTTGTGGTAGGCTTTCCGTCCATTGGAGAGCGTCCGGGAGTGTCTTGTGACATAAGTGTTTTGTTCTTGTTTTCGTTTCCGTTTTTGTTTGCGTTCATTATACATTTTTAGTTCAACTAGTAGCTAGGGAAGGGGTCATCAGTCAGCACAGAGCCCCGCGTTATGCAGATAAAGCTATTTCGCTAATTCAGAGTGCGCCAGGTATCTGAATACACCCCTTGCGACTGAGCTATTTTTACTAAACCGTTGGTATATTCTCGGCACGATTCGGTTGACAACATTAATCTAGCCCATGGGCAAAAACCTTGGGTTAAGAGAGGAGGGTGCGTTAGGCGGGATATGGAACCAGTGGGTATGGATGGGATTGCTGTTTGTCTTGTACAGCAAACGGTCCAGAAGACAATTTCCAGTAGTTTGCGCAGGGGGGCTACAATCCAAGGGGAGGTCGCTGCAAGGCTTGCTGATACATGTATACAACCGACCTCGGTAGGTATACGGTTTAAATGTTTTGCACCCGTCTCTAAGAAAATAAGAATGGGGAGCGGGAATTTTGCCTATGCAAGAGGACCAAATAAAATCGATGTTTCTCAGAACCCATCTCATCCATAATTTGGTTAGCCATCTCATTCAACCTAATAGAGGGAAGACTTTCTGTTTTAATAAGGAAGTCCACGTCCTTCATTTAGGATTTGTTTTTGTAAACACCTTAAGAGGAAAATCATCTTGCTATAAACATACATTTTCATTTAAGTACATACACGTGTACATCGTATATCTACGAAATTAGGTCGCATGAGTTATTTTTAATGAAAATGTACATACATATCCAGCTCGTCGCGTATATGAAGCTATCGTAATGTCTTCGTCCATTAACAGCTTCAAAAAGAATCGTTAAAATACGTTCACCTAACTTCCATTTTCGCTCATTTAACACGAAAATGGATACTGTCATTTGGCGGTAGCATCCTTGTAATAACAGTGACGGCGCAATTCATTTCAACGTCCTGAGATATCGAAATGCCATTATATTCCAATATCCATTTCATGTACTCGCATCTAACATTGAATAGGGTGGGAAATTTTTTTTGGCAACCATGCACAGTGGTGTCGGGAACGCATAGTTTCATTTTTTTTACTTCGTCGAAAACGCTGTCATAGATGAAAAAAGGAAATCAAGCTCAGTGTAGTTTATAGTAAACCGCAATGCGAAATCTGTCACAAGGCAGGCGGCTGAGCACATTTGAGGAAGCAATTTAAAGACAAATGCATTGGCCCCTTGCACGAGGTTTTTACAAAATAAACCCCTAGCCCTGCCACGGTCGGATATGGTAGGCATTGGGTGCGGAATGCCACCCCGTTCGACATTTGGACGACAATATCGCCGACGACGACAGCAGCTGAGAAATATGAGTCCGTTTAATAAATACTTACGTTCGCTTTATTTAAGTGGGAGCAATAATTTATATCTAAACTCGACCCAGCTTGACTCGCTTCTCGTATGGGTTTGTTCGAGTGGCTAAATTCTTCACGCCCATGTATGTACATAAGTACATACATATGGGTGTGTATGTGAGGGAGAAAGTCGGATTGAAAGAAAAGTGGAGTGCTAAAAAAATATGTTTTTGGAAAATTTAAATTTTCTCTTGAATCGGTGAAATGGCAAGTCCTTGCCTTCAACGTCCCTAGTCTCGAAAGGCTACGAGCAAACATTTTTCCGTGCCCAGTGCACATATCACACTGTTGGTCCTTTGTGAGGCAACGACGCGGCGGTGGGCATGTTGATGATGTCGTCGGTAGTCGTCGTTGTCGTCTTCTAGTCAAGTAAATATATTGTCCTCAAAGAGTCACAGAAGGAGTGAAAAATTTATAGCTTCCGCTTTATGCTTTCTTTTTTTTCTTTTTCTTTTTTTTACCGTGTATGGATACATGTGTATGTAGTTCTTTAGCTCATAGGAGTTTGTGTCTATATTAAGCTGTCCTTTCATAACATATCCTCATGGGATCTTTTTTTCTTCTTTTTATATAAAGTGCACGAACACAATCTTTGGATAGATCTGAATTATAGTGTATGCCTGATTTTTATGATTTGGTTAAACTTATGATTCCAGTTTCCAGTTGCGTAGAGCAGGAGAAGTAGCTGTTACTGTATACATATGTATTCAACTGACAGTGAATGGGAAGAAATGTTTTGAGAAATTTAAAAAAAATTTAATAAATCCAATCAACTAAATGAAATTTATTTTTTATTATTGCCCCCAGCCCCAGACATTTGAGGAACATTTTAGTAAAACATTGGAAAAGATACAGACACATGCAACAGATTTCATGACACTCTTTACCAAATTGCTTCGCGCATTTCTAAAACAAAAATGACAATTTCGAGTCCAAAATTTAGAATAAGTAGTGATAACAAAGATTTTTTTTAATTAAACTTATGCAGAGTGATGCATATGAGTGAACTGAGTTACCCGAAAGTTAAATCCAAGATCTAAATGGCTAGGGATAGAAATTGGCTTGAATAAATACTCTTGAAATCATGATCCAAGATGTCATCTTGTATCTTGAGCTGGCCAAAGCAAATACTGATCGAGAAATGGACAAGGTAAGATACGATTGGATTCTTTTTGAATTGACGAGAAAAATCGACTCGAGTATTACCACTCTCCTGAACAGATGTAATATTCTCTTCAGTGCGTACTCTTCTTCTTCTGCGTCTCGGTGCCATTGCATCTGGCAAAGAAAATGTTGTGCAAAAACTGTCAACAATACAGCGAATAACGGTCTCAGATGGTGGATTATGTCGAGTGTAATATGGTGGAAGTGCTCTATAAGTTTGGTGCATAGAACAATAATTTTGGAACCAAATTTGTAAAATTTGTAAAATTTGGTAACGTTGTTGAAACGTGTATGTCATCATGATGCAAACACAAATACTGACTATTTCGCGCAGAAACCAGAACACCTTCCGTGGACACTAATTGTCTTAAAAACATACAGAAAAGCTACAATCCGTCTGGAACGGATCGTCTGATACCCTATCCTCCTCTCTATAAAGTGGGCGTGGCCAAATTGCATTTTGTACTCAAATATAGCTATAATGTCGAACGTTTGAGGATGTTACATGTAAAATTTTATCAAAATCGGTTTTTTGATGAAAACGCCCCCAAAAAGTGGGCGTGACCAAAACTGTTCTACGGGTGAATTGTAGGGAATCTGTATACCTAAATATTTGGTCTTAACAAAATTTTTCGGTTTCATATAATTTAGTGAAGTTATAAAAAAGTAGGAGTGGCAGTGGGCCGATGTAAAAAAAATTTACACTTCTACTGTATCTTTTCGTCATAAGCCCAGATATGAAATTTCAGCGTCCTAGTTAATAATTTAAGGCCCAAAACTCGGTTTTGTGGTGAAAACGCCCCCAAAAAGTGGGCATGGCCAAAACTTTTGTATGGGTGGATTGTAGGGAATCTGAATGCCTAAATATTTGGACTTAACAAAAATTTTCGGTTTCATATAATTTAATGAAGTTATGAAAAAGTGGGCGTGGCAGTGGGCGGATTTCAAAAATTTTTACACTTGTACTGTATCTTTTTCTCAGAAGCCCAGATATGAAATTTCATCGTTCTAGCTCAAAATTTAAGGCCCAAAAAGCGGTGACATACGGACGGACGGACGGACGGACGGACGGACGGTCATCGCTCAATCGATTTCGCTATTGATGCTGATCACGAATATATATACTTTATAGGGTCTATCTCGATTATTTCTCTATGTTACAAACTATGTGTCAAACTTAATATACCCTTAGGATAGGGTATAAAAAGGAATAGAAGCAACCGGCACTCTTGGATCACAAACAGCAATTTATGAAATAGTCTGACACTATTATAAGGGTCCGACAATAAAAAAAACTCCAACGTAAATTCAGTCAAAAACTTTATCTTAACCCTTTCTCTTTCATGGTCTGTTGGTGAGTGATTTTGTATTGGACTTCCACTTCCATTGAAGACAGTAGATACCATGGCCTTGAGACTGTGTATCGGCCATTGAACCCCAAGCTCCGCACCAGTCCAAGGTCCAAGAACTGCTGCAAAGAAACCACCGTCATTGCCGTTGTCCATAGTCCATCGGGTAGCTGATGTGTTGGTCATTTCCCTCCCCACTGATATCCATAATCAGTGGGAAAATTAACAGAGAGCAAAAATAATCTTTTCTTCTTTCTTTTATACCTAATCAGGGGGAGACATACAAGAAAGTAGATCGTAGGTTTTCTTTCTGTTGCATTTTTAAAGATGATGAGTAGTGGGAGGCGAAATAGACAAATAAACATACAGAAAAGCTACAATCCATCTGGAACGGATCGTCTGATACCCTATCCTCCTCTCTATAAAGTGGGCATGGCCAAATTGCATTTTGTACTCAAATATGGCTATAACCTCGAACGTTTGAGGATGTTACATGTAAAATTTTATCAAAATCGGTTTTTTGATGAAAACGCCCCCAAAAAGTGAGCGTGGCCAAAACTCTTCTACGGGTGAATTGTAGGGAATCTGAATACCTAAATATTTGGACTTTAGTGAAGTTATAAAAAATAGGCGTGGCAGTGGGCGGGTTTAAAAAAAATTTACATTTCTAGTGTATCTTTTCGTCAGAAGCCCAGATATGAAATTTCAGCGTCCTAGTTAAACATTTTAGGCTCAAAAATCGGTTTTATGATGAACACGCCCCCAAAAAGTAGGTGTGGCCAAAAATTTTGTATGGGTGGATTGTAGGGAATCTGAATGCCTAAATATTTGGTCTTAACAAAATTTTTCGGTTTCATATAATTTAGTGAGGTTATGAAAAAGTGGGCGTGGCAGTGGGCGGATTTCAAAAATTTTTACACTTGTACTGTATCTTTTGCGCAGAAGCCCAGATATGAAATTTCATCGTCCTAGCTCAAAATTTAAGGCCCAAAAAGCGGTGACATACGGACGGACGGACGGACGGACGGACGGACGGTCATCGCTCAATCGATTTCGCTATTGATGCTGATCACGAATATATATACTTTATGGGGTCTATCTCGATTATTTCTCTATGTTACAAACTATGTGTCAAACTTAATATACCCTTAGGATAGGGTATAAAAAAAACATAGCATTTTTTGCCTGTGCGAATTTTCACGTGTTGCTTCACACTTCTGTTTGTCTTCGGCATCGTCATCAATTATTTTGTTAATGCAATTGCCGACGGTTCTTTTAGCAAATGCATTTGCCGGCGGCAATTGCTATCTTAACTATCTGCTTCCGATCTAATGAGTTCATGTTGTCATGTTGCGTTGCCACACTGACAGTTGGCAATCTGACTATTGGTTTGACAAATATAACTATCTAAATTTAGTACTGGTACTGGGTTAAAAAAAAAAAAACTCCCCTTTATAAGCAATCATTGAAAATATGGACATATTGTATTCAAATATGGGGATGTACCAAAAAGAGTAACGCAGACATAATCCAAAGTTTTCAAAATAAAGTGCTAAGGAATATCGTCAATGCACCAATCTACATAAGGAATAATTACCTCGACAGGGACTTAAGAGTGGAACGTGATACCGATGAAATTGGCACGAAAGCACGAATCAAGGCTTCAACAACACGTAAACATTGAGGTAGTTTAACTCTAAGAGAACGCAAATATAGTCCGAAGGCTCAAAAGAGCTAAACGAATTGGTCTGTTAGACCACCTACATTTAGAAGACATAAAGCTATGCAACTGCTCTTGTTCCACAACACATTTCGATTTTGCACTTCTAAAATAAAAACCTCCATCCTTTAATTTCCGCACAATATTGCGGGCAAAATCAAACCAGTTTGATTATCAAACAATAACACAGCGTAACGCTGGACACAGCGTTAGAGTGTAACAGAACGACAACCACGAATGTCGGGGCGCTCGGATTGAATTTTTCCCCCCAACATCTTGGGTGGATTTAATCCCACTATGTTCTGTGCACTAACTTGTATACATACATACATAAGTAGATAATATCATCTACCAAGAGACGAGCGGATTTCTCAAAGCGACAAAACAATCTAAAAATCAGAAAAAAGTTGCTAATTAGTGCAGGTGACTAGATCGCAATTTAATCGAAATGGTCAGCACATGGACTGTGCTCGATTCTAGCCTAATCAACAGATGTACATAGGTAAACGCCGTACACCAAGCGTGTCTAAAAAACATACAGAAAAGCTACAATCCGTCTGGAACGGATCGTCTGATACCCTATCCTCCTCTCTATAAAGTGGGCGTGGCCAAATTGCATTTTGTACTCAAATATAGCTATAATGTCGAACGTTTGAGGATGTTACATGTAAAATTTTATCAAAATCGGTTTTTTGATGAAAACGCCCCCAAAAAGTGGGCGTGACCAAAACTGTTCTACGGGTGAATTGTAGGGAATCTGTATACCTAAATATTTGGTCTTAACAAAATTTTTCGGTTTCATATAATTTAGTGAAGTTATGAAAAAGTGGGCGTGGCAGTGGGCGGATTTAAAAAATTTTTACACTTGTACTGTATCTTTTTCTCAGAAGCCCAGATATGAAATTTCATCGTTCTAGCTCAAAATTTAAGGCCCAAAAAGCGGTGACATACGGACGGACGGACGGACGGACGGACGGACGGACGGACGGACGGTCATCGCTCAATGATGACCTATTTTGCTATTGATGCTGATCACGAATATATATACTTTATAGGGTCTATCTCGATTATTTCTCTATGTTACAAACTATGTGTCAAACTTAATATACCCTTAGGATAGGGTATAAAAATTGAAGAACAGACAAACAGCCAAAAGAAAAATCAAACAAACCAAAAAGAGCCAAACCAATTCAAACCATGAGACTTATTTTCTTAGAAAGCTTGACGGTGATCCCTTATCTACCAATGGATGTAAGAGCTCTGCAGATGCTGATGTCCTTGTTGTTCTTGAGTGCTTTAATCACGGTAGTGATATCATCTTTGTTTGGGATCCAGCGCGGTGTGCGGATCCGGGAAATTACAGTTCATCCGAACAGTGCCGAGACCTATTACCTCCACTACGTCTCTATGAGAGGCACAGAGATAGTTTGGGTGAAGATATAAAATAGCAGTTGGAAAAAGCATGCAGCAGTCTAGGGTTCTCCTTTTCACTACCGATAGAGCAGAACAGATATACAGAAGATGTGTCATAGTTTTCTCCTCTTCCTCGCCTGTACAGGAAGGTCTGCCTTCCAGCCAGTGACCTGTGATGGCGCCAACTATGTTTCACAGATTTATCCTATTGACTGAAATAAATCTGCTGGTTTTCCTACAATTCAGCTCCGGCCAGATTTGTTTAGAAGAGACACATGTGCTGATATTGTTCCACCTACTGTTTGCCATTCTTATGGCTGGGGTATCTAATTTTATCGATTTAATAGGTGTTGACGGTTTCCCCTATGGTCAGGGGGGGTTTCCGTCTGAATCCTCTTTAGCTAGCTCGTTCGCGTTGTCCGTTACACAGAAGCAAAACCTTTGAACGTAATCAAGTATTGCAGTGATGCTTTTTTTTATACCCTATCCTAAGGGTATATTAAGTTTGACACATAGTTTGTAACATAGAGAAATAATCGAGATAGACCCTATAAAGTATATATATTCGTGATCAGCATCAATAGCGAAATCGATTGAGCGATGACCGTCCGTCCGTCCGTCCGTCCGTCCGGCCGTATGTCACCGCTTTTTGGGCCTTAAATTTTGAGCTAGGACGATGAAATTTCATATCTGGGCTTCTGAGGAAAAGATACAGTACAAGTGTAAAAATTTTTTAAATCCGCCCACTGCCACGCCCACTTTTTCATAACTTCACTAAATTATATGAAACCGAAAAATTTTGTTAAGACCAAATATTTAGGCATTCAGATTCCCTACAATCCACCCATACAAAATTTTTGGCCACGCCCACTTTTTGGGGGCGTTTTCATCATAAAACCGATTTTTGAGCCTAAAATGTTTAACTCGGACGCTGAAATTTCATATCTGGGCTTCTGACGAAACGATACAGTAGGAGTGTACATTTTTTTTAAATCCGCCCACTGACACGCCTAATTTTTTATAACTTCACTAAATTGTATGAAACTGAAAAATTTTGTTAAGTCCAAATATTTAGGTATTCAGATTCCCTACAATTCACCCGTAGAAGAGTTTTGGCCACGACCACTTTTTGGGGGCGTTTTCATCAAAAAACCGATTTTGATAAAATTTTACATGTAACATCCTCAAACGTTCGAGGTTATAGCCATATTTGAGTACAAAATGCAATTTGGCCACGCCCACTTTATAGAGAGGAGGATAGGGTATCAGACGATCCGTTCCAGACGGATTGTAGCTTTTCTGTATGTTTTTGTCTAGTGCTATACCCAAGTATCTGACGTGATCTGCAAATTGCAATTCAATACCCTTGAGCTTTGGAGGAGTTACATATATATGGTTTTTTATAACTTCTTGTGAACAATACTAGTTTAGCCTTTGACTGCTTAACTCCGAGACCAACTCTATCCGTCCACTTTGCGAGTTTATTTAGACCAGACTCCATCAGATATCTAACTGTAAGAAGAAACTGCCCCGATATCGCTATCGTAATGTAGTCCTTATAGGCTATGACACGGAACCCCTCTAATAAAGTCTTTACTAGAAAAGAGGATAGGCTGATCTTAAGGAAGTCCTTAGAGGATTCATGGGAGCCTGTACCAGCTTTCGGTATAAAGACAACTTCGGCCCTCCTCCAGGATTTAGGGGTGTAGCTGAAATTTATACAACTCCTACAGATAATGTCTAGGTAAGATACCATCGAGACCAGGGAATTTGTATGGGAGGACGCTGTGCACTGCCCACTGTATTTTTTTTGCCACTGTAAATTGGGCTTTCCTATAGAATGTACTGTCTGTTTTATTACCAGGAAAATGGGTGTCCATAAATATCTGGTTTATTAATGTAACTAGTTGGATAAGATCTTCCTAATCCGAGATGAATCAAGAGTCTTTTCTATATTTTCACAGAAAATATGCCAAGATGAACTTTGTGATTTCCCTCCTTTAATCTAAAATTTCTGACTTAAATTTTCTAAGACTTCTCTTAAAGTGATCCCAGCCAAGTTAGTCCTATCTACCTTCACGTCGAAGCTTACTTATTGCAGAGTTCCACCATGGAGGCTTACCCCCACTCTTGTATCTACTGATTGGGTAAGCTTTGCGTAAGGCTGAATTCATTGCTCCTGTGATTGCACTCCTGTGAATGCGACTGGACTAAGGACTAGCAAAGCTGTTGAGATAACTTTCAACTTCGTATTATAAATATCCCAATCCGTTCTCCTTGGGTTCAAAAACAGATTTTGGGGGAGTACTAAAGTCAGTACCGAACTGTATATAGCGGTAGTCAGAGAACGAATCATCTCTAAATACCATCCAGTTCTTGACGATTATAACTTCCTGCCTATTGTAAGTAATAAATGTTGGATCCCTTATTACAAATAACAAGGTTAGTTTCGATTAAATAATCAAATAGACACTCACCGTGGACATTACTATCGCTGCTGCCCCATGAAAAATGTTGAGCGTTAGCACACTACCCATGACGAGAGGATAGTTTTCCTTCTCGGCCTGACTGATCACTATCGAAACTCCGTTTAATCATTTGGCATATATGCAGAAGTTATCCAGACTCTGCGTTCAAAACTAACGCAAACAAAGTCAGGATCGCTGAAATGGGATAGAATAAACATATTAAGGTTATTCTTGGCAAGAATACAGAAACTAGATCTATGGATGCTGTCTACAACAAGTGATGGATATTGCTCAAGAATTTCGCGGCTTAGGTGGGCGGTCAAACCCTTATATATTATGGATTACCAAACTTCTTTGTACCAAGTAAAACTCTTGTCAACCTCGATTACTTAAGAGAAGCGCCATATAACATAGACTTTCTTAACCACTTACTTCTTAACTATTACCGGAACAAAGTTTTTTTTTTGACGCTCCAGACAGGATGGGAAATACTTTTTACTCATTAACCTGTTGCTTGCTAAGTTAAGACCATTGCTGTCGTTTCATCTAGAAAAACTATGATACAACACCTTCAGAGGGTGGTAAGATTGCGCATTCTGCATTTAACCCACCTCTCAGATTCTTTTTTGTAACATAACTGAGTAAAGCTTCGAAATGCAAGCTCATAATCTAGGATGAGTGGACTATGTCACACAATAAAGCAATCGAGGCATTGGATTGGATTTATGAAGCAACACTATGCTCTTGATTGGAATCACTGTACTGCTTGGTGGTGACTTCAAACAGACCTTACCAGTCTTTCGAAGGGGATTTTGTGCTAACAAAATAAGTCCTTAAATCATCCTACTTATCTCTTAAAATGAAAAATAGGGTACATTTGGGACATGACGTGCGTGGCGAAGAGTTTACGCAGCTTTCTATAAAAATAGCTGACGGAAATATAGAGGAAGAAAAGAGAAAAGTACAATTTCTTAACAGTTTGTGCCACGTCGGGACATACATAAAGACAGTCCGGATTTGAAGAACATAACCAACAAACCAATTACAAGGTTACGAGAGCGTGCTATACCAACAGCAATAAGTAATGCATTCAAAATTAATGCTTGCCTTTCGTTTATATTGAATGCTTTTGATATGACATACAACTCTACAGATACAGTAGATATCGAAGAAGTGGTGCATTACCTGTTGGAATTCTCGCATTCTCTCAACCCCCCCAGGTATTCCTTCCCATAAAATAATATTGACGGTGGGTACACCTATTATTCTCTTAAGGAATTTAAACCCAAATTTGCAACCACAGTGTGCAACGGAACTAGGTTGCAGGTGAAAGCTTTCCACAAGAATGTGTTAGAGGCGACAATCGTTACCAGTTGCGGCCAAGGGGAAATTGAGTTTATAAAGAGGTGCTGAAGATATAAGGAAACCCGCAGGTGTAAAATTATTTTCGTAACACCATGAACTAGCTCCATTCTAATGCACTTTCAAAACACACGAGCGAAGCCAGGCGGGTCTGGTATTTTGTACACAATTGATTATTTAATTGTTTGGGTTATTTATCATGAGTTCTGTGTTTTCTTTTAAATGACATTGAAATGACTTTGAAATACACTTTGTGGTTAGAGGCAAGTGTATTTGCGAAACGCGTTTTGAGTGAACAAATCGAAAGATATGAAAAGATATTTCAAGAGACAAAGTAATGAATTCACATTATATTATTACTTGCATTAATGTCAGATCTGGAGAATAACCAATTTCTCAGAAAACTAAGGAATCTGGATTTACATCTTACTTGGTTGCGTATATTGGTCGGTAATCTGTTGTAAATGAATCTACGCTATGTTGGTGGCAAATTTTCTGCAGTGTTCTCTCCTAACTCTTGGAACGACAACCGCACTCGAAGTAGGTAGTGAATACACTTCATATCGACTTATATGGTTAGAATAACCTCAATACTTTGATTACATAATGGTATTGTAGTTGCAATATATTGGCAGATTGATATAAGGGAAGTGATGGCTCCCATCTTGGTTTAATCAATCTCGTCCTTCTTCCTTTATTTTGAGCTGTTATGAGTGGATTGAGGTTGCTTATAAATGCAATACAATACCCAAACAAGACATACCATACTTCAAATGAGAATTAACTAGTGCACAATATATAGTAATAAGAAGATTAGTTGGAGCAAATTTTGGAAATAATAAATCTTATTAACAGATTGTAAAGATATGCAACTTTTACCACAGATTATCTAAGTAATTGCAATCATGATCATGGAAACCGACTCCATTGAGTATGTATTTATTAGACAAGCAAAGAGACATTACTTTTGACTTCTGCTAAGGACCATTTGATGATACCTAAACCAGTCGTTCATCAAGGTTAATTCCGTATTTCTCTGTTGAATTAAGTCAATAAGTATGCTGAAAGCAGCATACGAACGAGCCAAGTCAACCATGCAATTATTTTACCACTGAACGGTAATGAAAAGATGGAATATGTGTGTATTATAAAGAGCAGAGGACCAAGTACTGATCCTTGCGGGATACTTGCTCCTGTGCAGGATAAGGGGTCACTCTGGTTAAATTTATGGGAACGTGCTGCTTTCTGTTGCTCAGTTAGGACGAAAACCAACTGAGGATGTTATTCCTGAAACCAAAACACTGTAGTACTTTTAATAGGATGTTATGATTAACGAGGTCAAATGCTTTAATTAGATCTAGGAGTATACCACATAACTTTTTATTTTTGTTAACTGCCTCATAAATATTGGTCAAGAAGGACATTATGCCATCTTCAGCAGACTTTCCTTTCCAGAAACCGAATTGAAAATCAGTAAGAAGCTAGTCTTTGAGAAAACTGAGATTGCCTTTTTATATACATGTTACATTAACAAGAAACAAACTTACAATACTTACAATATTTTTGTCTAAGGTCTTTGAAAAGGCCTTCAAAAAACATCTTCCAACCAATAACCTACCAAATACTAGTCAGTCTGGTTTCCGCTCAAACCGTAGTTGTAACTCTGCTGGACTTCATCAAAGCCTTTAACACCGTTAATCATTTTATTTTATGTATAGAGCGGTATGTGATTTAAATTTGTCTGTCCAGTCAACTAATCTTGATCGATAGGTCGCAGTCTGTTGTTGTAAATAGCCGAGCGTCTAGCTTTCTTCCTGTATTTAATGGTGATCCGCAAGCCACCATCCTCGGTCATGTACTTTTCGCTCTTAGGATATATTACGATAGATTAGATTAGAAATGGGTGTGTGATGGGGAAGCTCATCATAAAAGTATTGATGGAATGAGATCTATAATTATACCAATAAACCAAACCAAAAACCTATCGCGTTACTGGTTGGGTTGAGAACCTGTTGGTGCTCTTGATCTAGTGGAGGAGACCCGATATCTGGAAGCCTGCTAACTCTGCGGAACTTGCGAAGAACCAGGAACCTAGAGCGTGAAGTAGTCGTTCTTGCAAAGCGGGACAGTAGCAAAGCAGATGTTCCAACTCTTCCTCGTCTCCGCAGCTTCTGCATAAGTCGTTGGATTCTATTCTCCATTTACGGAGCATGA
The DNA here is from genome assembly GCA_905220385.1 of Xylota sylvarum. NCBI lineage: Eukaryota > Metazoa > Arthropoda > Insecta > Diptera > Syrphidae > Xylota > Xylota sylvarum. The sequence continues at coordinate 44,388,658 of LR999959.1, forward strand.
TTCTGATGGCGCAGTGTTCTGTGATTATACCAGTAAGGATACAGATAGAGGATTGATTTAGTGCTAGAAGGCTCTTTGTCTTCTTTTTATCTAATTTCCGCCATAACGTGCGAGAAGTGGCACAGTCCTCCCTAGATGATTAGGACGAGTTGGCCACTTTCTCTATTATGCCGTCAAGTATACTATACAATTTTCCAATCGGTGGTGTATGGATGTCTTCACTGAGGTTCATTTCCGACCTCATTCTTGCTAGAGCATCTGCCTTCTGGTTACCTTCAAGATTGCTATGTCCGGGAACCCAGCAGAGTTTGACCGAGTGGTGCCTAATCCCGATCAGTGTATCACGGCATTTCCTAACTGCTTTTGATTTAATTGTATTAGATTTAATCGATTTTAAAGCTGCTTGACTGTCAACTAAGTTGGTTATATCTGAAGGGAAAAGGTTACGATCTTCTATGCATGTAGCAGCTTTTTCTATTGCCAGGATTTCCGCTTGGAATACACTACACGCTTCTGGTAATCTAAAAGATTCCTGTTTTGCAATGCTTCCATTTTTGATCCATCCGTGTAGATTATGATCCCTAGATCGTTGCCTATGCTGTTGAACTACCACTCTGCTCGGCATGGGAATAGGATTGGGATATCAAAATTAAAGTCGTTGCAGTGGATTATGTAATCCGATGTGGCTGTGAAGCATTCGGAGTTATATTTCCTGTCCATTGTCGTTGTTGCATTTAATATTACCGCATGTCCATAGGTGGTCTCTTTCCACATGTTGGAGTCTCTCAATCTGTGAGCTTTTTTCGTGGTGGAACCTTTGATGGACAAGTCTACACTACATATGAAGAATCATATCCAGCCCTGCTTGGGGCACTCTTCTTGCAACTGCCGTGGTGCAGAGTGCTGTAAGCCTTTGCACTTTGTAGAGTTCTTTCATATAATTCTTTATACCCGTTGCTGTCCACTAGACTAAGGACCCATAGGAGATGATGGGTCTGATAATTGCTTTGTACATCCAGTGAATGATTCGCGGTTGCAATCCCCGCCTTCTCCCAAATGCCGTCTTACAGGGATAGAGAGCATTCATTCATTTCTTTCTTCAACATTTCTTTTCCAGGATAACTTGGAGTCTAGAATGTCGCCGAGATATTTCTCCTCAGATGAGAGAATTATTGTGGTGCCATCTAGCTTTGGCAATGTGAAGTCGGATATCTATCTTCTCATAGTGAACAGAACAAGTTTAGGTTTTTGAGGATTGACCCCCAAACCGTTCTGTTTTGCTCACACAAAGAGGTCTTTGAAAGCATATTCCATTAGTTCACTGATTGTTGGTAGGAACTTACCTTTAATCAGTATTACAAAGTCGTCTGTATAAGCTACAATTTTTGATTCTCTTCTCTGTGAAGATTCTTAGGATTTTGTGACGGTAAAGAGCCAAAGCAGTGGAGAAAGGACTCCTACTTATGCGTGCCCCTTGTTGTCATTTTCCTTACAGAACTAAGCCCCATGGCTTAGTTGATGATCCTGCAGTTAAGCATGTTTTCAACCCAGTTTACGACGAACCTGTTTACTGTCAAATCTTCCAAGGCTTTCACTATTGTGAAGGAACGCAGCCATAGTGTATTCTTTCGCATCCAGAGAAGTTCAATTTGTCTGACCACACAATGGAGAGCGCTTTCCACTGATTTACCCTTAAGGTAGACGTGTTGCGCTTCACATTAGTTTTGGAAGTTGATCACTTGGCTGCTATGAAGGTCAATGAGTCGCTCTTTTGTAAAAACGACGAGAGCCTAATTGGCATATAGTCTTTAACGGTAGAGTGGTTAGATTTTCCTGCTTTAGGAATGAAAACCACCCTTACCTCTCTCCATTTACTAGGTATGTATCCCGTACGCATACAACTTGAAAAGATTTAAAAGAGGTGGAATACCACCATGTTTAGAGACTGTTGCAGCATTACTGGTATAATTTCATCAGGTCCTGCAGATTTGAAGGGGTTGAACGAATTTATACCCCATGCCACTTTGTCCTTGGGTTCCATATACCTGTCTCACCAAATCTTAGTATTTTTTTTTGTACATCATCGTTGCCTAATTCAGTGTATTTACAATACTTTATATCTAAATCGATTTTGAAGAATGTGCCCTATAAATGAATATGACCCAGTGTACCATAAGAGAATTTAAATCATTACCTCGCAGTTGATGATGACGCTGTACGCATCGAGAGCCTGTTGTTCTGCTATAGTGTCATCCGGAAGAGTGTGTATTCATTAAAAGCTTCAAGGCAAGGAGGCAATAATAACAAGAATAATAATAAAAAAATATATTCAATGGATTTAAAGTGAGTGTTAATTGCAATTAAGTGTGCAAGGAAAGAAAATAATGCACAAATCGACATGTCGTTCTCGAGGTTTTGTATTGTTTGCACTGCTATAATTTTGAGTAATTCATGAACATCTTATTGTCCTATATAATATAAACGGACACACAGTTATAGTTATAGCCTATGTAAAGGAAAGAGCAATATTCACACATCCACATACACATAGTGTCTAACATTAGCAGCACTAACACAATTGCAAGGCCATTGTTCGAAGTGCATAAGGAAATCACATATTTATACGAAAGGAATGGTCTTATCATACCCATTTACTTGAATGTATGTAGTTCACAAGAAACTTTTTCGGTGATAAGTTTCCCTACTTCCCGAAAGTGGATTTATACTGACATCCTTCAGCTTAACGTGCCTTAACCAAAGAATATTTTATACCCTATTGTGTGAGGTATATTAAGCTTAATACATGGTTTGTAACATAGAGAGATAGTCGAGACAGATCCTATAAAATACGTATGTAATACATTATTGATGGGTCTCAATAATCTAGCTAATTAAGCCATGTTTGGCTAACTTCTTCTTCCATAAAAGTATCGGTGTGTCCCATTGCAATTGAACGGTCTACGGTTTTTAGTCAACGAAATCTTTTAGTCAATCTTCATTGATTAAGCTACAGCGAAATAAAAGGCTCATTGGCAAAGGTATCACATTCGTTTATTCCCATATTGTCTTAGACATAAGATAAATGTGAAATACACATAATAAGTTCGTTATTGATCAGAATTGAGGGTTTTAGTCTTAAAATACATAATACACTGGTTTTGATGGTTAGGTCGAATAGCATGGACACAATGACAATGAAACTTGAAATGCTACAGAAAATTGCCTGCATTTGTATCAGAATTAGTATGCACTCCTAACCTACAGTGGCATTTGAATCTTTCTTTCTCCCGATAAATATTTATTAGAATGACAGGTTCGTCCATATACATACACTGCAGGCCAAAAGTTTGAAGCCGTGAATTACGTGAAGAAAAAACAAAATCTGATATCGAAAAAACTTGTTAGTAGAATAATAATCATGTAAAATGAACGGGAAGCATACATATATATACATATATATATGAAACCAAAATAAGAAGAAAAATATTTTCATTTTGTTTTTAACATAAAAGCCGGAATAAGCTGGAAAAATTACTTAAAACCAATTTTTCGTCGAAAAGTCACATTTACATTCGATTACTTTTTTTTTAACAATTTTTGGCATTCTAACTATCAGTTTTTGAATTGTTGCTGTGGTATATTGCTCCAGCAATCCAATAGTAATCTCGACAACTCAGATTCTAATGATATGCATTGATCTCGGACCCTTCTATCTAGTTCCTCCCACAACAACTATGTAGGTTTTAAATCTGCTGATTTTGATGGCCATATCATGATCTGTAACATTTCTTCATCTTTCCTCTATTTCAGATAGTCTTGACGAAGTCTTGACGCATGTTTAGGGTCGTTGCTATGTTGAAATACGAATCCTTCGGCAATTAATCGTAGTCCAGAGTTCACAGCATTTTCTTGCAATATTGTTTTGTATGCCTCCTTATTCATTTTTCCAGTCTCTCAAGACAGATCGCCCACTCCACTTAATAAGAAACATCGCTAGACCATAACAGAACCCCCTCCATGCTTGGCGGTAGGAACCACACAGTCTGGTAGCATCTTATGTTCAGCGCTGCGTCAAACGAAAACCTTCCTTTTTAATCCTGTAAGACTCAGTTGAAATTTTCTTTTGTCCAATTTATATGCGTTTTGGCGTATTCTAACATCTTCTCTTGTGGTCGCAGCTGGGGTTTTTGAACAGCAACTCCCCAAAAAAATCCAGCCCGTCTTAATCTTCGTTTGACCGTTGTGAAGTATAGCAATTTTTTCCGCTGCTGTTTTCGTCTACTTTATTTACTTGTTATGGCTACTATCCGATCGTCGTGTTTAGTTGTAGTTCTTGCCCTTCCTAACCATGATTTATCCTCAAAATCCTCAAGGGTACTTTGAACGTAGCACTTTGATACTTTCAATTACGAAGCAATTCTCGGCTCCGATTTGTCTTTTTTAAGAAAGGTAATGATTGCAGATCGTTTCTCGATTGGTTTCCGCGACTTTTGCAATATTTAACGAGTTGTGTACTCAAGATGTGAAGAATCTCAAATAAATTCCTCTGACTTCAAAGTGTGCCTTTTATGTAAGACCCTTGCAATCCAAGTCGATGAAATTTGTGATTTGAGAACACTTTTGATGCAAGGAGTCCTAAATAAGTGCTCATTTAACAACCAAGTTATAAAACCTAAACATTTAAGCAAATTTAAGCCAAATTACCAAACGTGGTTACATATGTATGCATGTGTTCCGTGTTAAGATACTACCGCAAATATATTTTAAGCATAACACAATGTTGGCTAAGCCTTGGGTTTGAAGAACAAGAAAAATTAATGAAACTCATCTAAGTATGGACTTTATAAATTTTAATGAACTAGCTAGCTTATACTTATGACTTACGCGACTGCTGCAAAGAGATACATACATAGCATGCATGTAAAAGATCTAACCTCTCAGAGTGCTTTGTACGATCGTGTTGTTTTGTTCAGTTTTTTGTGTTTTTGTTTAATAACTTTTAAGTTGTTAGTTTAATTTTTTGATATATATTTAAATTGTTCATTGTAACTAGTTATCGATGTTATAGAGGTTACCATTACAACCAATGTGCCCAATGCACTAAACACAAATGTGTCAAATGTCAAGGTAAAGATGTTAAAAATACAAAATAATTGATTAATATGATGATAGTTTGATTGTTAGAATGTGCTTTATGATTATTTTGTTGAGAATCAATAGTATGTATACATATTGGAACGTATGCAAAAAGATGGGCACGATCTCAGAGTCAGAGCTGACGAGCTTGAACTCACATATTGTGAGATCGATTGTGCAAAATGGAACTCGGACTCAGTTTTATATGCAAAAAAATGAGATAGTTCTTGATAGCTCTTACTCGATGGATTTGATATCAAAGCTCTCTGTCTTATTAATTCAGCATTGAATTTACGTTCATTATCACTTGTTTGTTTAAATGGTGTCATTAACCTTGGAGTAAGGCCATGTCTTTCATCGCCCAATAGTATTGTGGATGAATTATTACTCCTATGATTAAATAAGAAACCACTTTTAAAATGCGGGAGTCGTGAACGGATCCTGGCCAACAAACTTCAACACTTGCACATTTATTGGGTAGAATCCTTTGGGATTTCCAAACTCTTCATAGTGATTTAGGTCTTCCTTTATACGAATGTGAGTGCAAACAAGAGCAGCAATTGCGTAAGGAAATTCTACTAACCGGCCCATATTTTTTTCCACTTTTTGTTTTTCTCCCGAAGCATGTGGGAAGACGATCTAATCATTTGCATGGTCTGCGATTTGTACTGCAACTTTCTGTATCACTCTAGATATAGTTGATTGATGTATGTACACCAATGTCTTCACCAACTCCTACTTGAATTTCGGGGTCTCCTATATAGCGCAGAAAAATTTTCATTTTTTCTTCATTCGTCAAAGCAACACCGAGTGTTTCTAGGGTCGATCCCAAAAATTCTTCAGTTAATAATTTCACACCCTCTTCACTAAATCGATACAGCCGACGAAAATCATCACTAACTGTATCGATTTATAATTTAGCTGAAATTCGGCGATCTTGACACTTGTATCATATATAAACTAAGTAAGGGAAATGCCATGCTTAACTATTTATGAGATCGATCTCATCCAATCAATCGTTTACTCATATTTTTGCATATCAAAACAAGCTCTATTTTACATCTCGCTTTCAATTTGTGATCGATCTCAACACTTTGAGATCTAACTCGATCAGAAAAGTAAGTAAACAGTAAAGTAAACGACCCATTAAGTCTTTAAGACCAGAAAGCATCGTAACATATCGTAAGCACTTGTCCTACTATCGCTCGTAACAGAACACAACTGCCATAAATTTCGTCACATTTGAGAGTCTACAAGTGGTTGTGACATTTTGACATTGCCAGATCGTGTCATAATCATGGTTGCTACTTGAAGAAAAATTAAAAAAAAAGTTACTAAACCAAATAAGAAAAGTGCACGACTGATAGCCGGCATTGCCAGACCCATTTTTTTGACTTCTCTGTAATGATAATAATGTTTATATTTATCAAAATTTTGAACGAATCCGATGCTTGCGCTACGGTATAGAGTAAATATTTAAAACTAAAAGTTGATAAAACATAACATACAAAACATACAGAGAATCTACAATCCGTCTGGAATGGAGCGTATGACACCCCATATTCCTTTCTATGTAGCCCTTATAAAGAGGACGTGCCCATATTACATTTTGTACTGAAATATGACGATAATTTCGAACGTTTGAGGATGTTGCATGTAAAATTTCACCACAATCGGTTTTTTGATAAAAACGCCCCCAAAAAGTTGGCGTGGCCAAAACTGTTGTATAAGTGAATTGTAGGGAATCTGAATGCCTAAATATTTGCTCTTAACAAAATTTTTCGGTTTCATATACTTTAGCGAAGTTATGGTAAAGTGGGCGTGGCAGTAGGCTTTACGCTTGTACTGTATCTTTTTCTGAAAAGCCTAGATATGAAATTTCATCCTCCTAGCTCAAAATTTAAGACCCCAAAAGCTGTGACATACGGACGGACGGACGGTCATCGCTCAATCGATTTCGCTATTGATACTGATAACTTTTTAGGGTCTATCTTGATTATTTCTCTATGTTACAAACTACGTGTCAAACTTAATATACCCTTAGGATAGGGTATAAAGGTACAGTTCGCCTTAAACGAATCGTAATATGCCTTCACCGAACCCTCAATTTTATCTTCTCTACAGTTTGCGAGCTTAATATAAATAAAGTGCACGACTGAGTCATATGTACATACACACATACATGCATACGTACTTGCACCTTTATGCTTAAGATTTATAAATTATTCAGGAGAGGCAGTTTTAAGCGTGCCTAAGTTCTCATAGCTTAGAGGTAGTTTTAAGCATCTTTATGACTTCATAGCTCAAAGGAAAGTTTAAGCGTATCTAAGTTTTAATAGCTCAGAGACAGTTGCTATAGTGTGTATGACCGCATAGCTCAAAGGCAGTTTTAGGGAAGTTTACCCTGATCAAATGTAGTTTTAAACGTGCCTATGACCGCAAAGCTCAAATATAAGTTTAAGGTGTTAAAGACCTCATAGCTCAAAGGCAGTTTTAAGAATGTCTAAGGTCTCATAGCTTAGAGGCAGTTTTAAGCATGTCTATGGCTCAAAGGCAGTTTTAAGCTCCTTTATGATCTTATAGCTTAAAGGCAAGTTTAAGCATGTTTCTGACCGCATAGCAAATAAAAAAGGCGTAGCAGTGAAATAATTTCCAAATGTTTAGTCTTTAAAGAACTATGCATTCAGTGCACTGCGTTCACTCAAAAAAATACATACATACATATATATAGTCATCATTTACATGAGGTGATTGCGTTCGTATTAAATCACTAAGGAAATTCACTCAGTTCTTGACTAACGTTTTTTGTTGGTTCTGTTGTTTAAAAAAAAGTTACCAAATCGAGATAAAAACTATTAAATTACAAAAAATTACCAAATTTGGTAAAAAACTACCAAAGTGGCAACCGTGGCCATAATTTTAACAAATTGTTATTTTTTAACTTCTGTAATGGAGAGTGAAAAGCCAAACCAATTTACATCATATATGAGTCCTTTGACCTAAACTTGTCTGGACTTTAAAAATTGTAACAACTAATCCTAATGATCTGAAAAAACTTAGGATTGAAAACCTTAAAAAGCTTCTTAAAATATTTTTCCATGAGACTATGTATAAAAGAATACAAATATGTCTAAATACATTTGTAGTATGTCTGTGTCAGATATGTAGATATGTAAGCGTACAAAAGTAGTTAACTTTTGTTATATTGTTTCAACGATAATTACGTTATTCTTACAATTTATTGCATTTAACAAGCATGTATCTACTTTCTAAACGGAGGTTGGAGTCTACAATTATCTTACATGAGGTCCCTCTTACGTGGTTCATTGTAATAGCACAGTACACACGGATAAAACCTAATATAGGCAATAATTATAAACTGAACCATGGAAAGTGTCAACGAACCCAAATTCACTTAACAAGCAGCTCACCTCCATTGCATTACATTGCAACACACAGGCAGAACGTTACAACACATAATGCCGGCTCCAGTTTCCCAAACACATACACATACGAATCAATAAAAGCAAAAACCATCTCAACAATCACTGCTCCAACAGAAAGGGGTAAGTAATGATGTGTTCAATTTTTCCTCTAACACAGGATGACGAAATCTACGGGGGATGGTATCGCATCGCATGCCAACCTCCAGCCCACATAAATGAAGAATGGGTTATACCGCCGCCGACTAACCTCTAATAATTGAACGTGTACCGTATCAACATGCACAAATTTGTCCGAGTCCTTGCTGGGGGTATCATTTTGTGGAATCATTAAATTTAGAGTTCAGCTTTAACAGGACTCACCACATACACTTTTTATACACTCGTACACAAACAAATCATAAAGTTCACTCTCATCTGCGGCTGCTGCGGGTGCATCTTTACGAGATGCCGCTATTTATACCCCTCCAAAGCTTGAGAATGATATCACCGTATCACAGTGGAAATATGCCGTGCTGAATGGAATGTACGAGAGCAAACGCGAAGCTTTTCCAAGATGAGAGTGTGAGGAGTGCAAACTGCAGGACTATCGGAACTTTGCTGAATTCAGAGATGAGCTTTACCAAGTTGAAATGAAGTGTTGAACGTTCCTAAAAACGTGCATAGCAGGCAGAACTTAATCCCGGGGCCTGGAATGCGGAGTGGGATACAAAGTAGGAGTACAGTGTACTGCCACAATGAAATCTTGGAACAAGGTCGTGGATTGACGACAAATAAAATCCTCTAATGGCGTCGAACAGCTGTTTGACTGATACTGTGGTAATAGCAGAACACACATAGACAAACCGTCAGCGGTTAGGGGTTGGAGGGAAAACTTTGTAGGCTACAAATTTCATGCGATAAAAAGCTTCGGCATGCAAAATAACCGAAAATCTCTTTCCGCCCATACAGGTGGCGGTGATGTTAAAAAGGATCCATAATTGGGGATAATTCATCAGTATTGGTGTCATTAGGATATTGGACTTCAGAAAGCTTAGAGGGCTAATTGGAAATTTTTTAAGAGTCAACATGTTTATTATTCCTTCGAAGAGTCACTTTGGATGATTTGTTCCTTTTCGCATAGCAATTTGCTGAAGAGGCATATTTGATGTGACTTATTGATGTTTGGATGTTAATTCCTTTAAATTGAGTCGGATTAAAATTAATTGAAGTCTCAGGTTTGTTAGCTCTTATAAATAACAAGTATTTGTTTCATTAACATTTGTTATTCTTCGATTTTAATCCATATTGGTAGATATACATATGAATGTACATTAATTGAAAAGAGCAATTGAAATAGATCGTATTTTTGATTTGTCTAGCTGTCCCATGTGGGTAGTAAGTGACTTCGATTGAACAGTCTTGGAAAAGTTCATTTGAACTTGTTGCGAGGAATAAGAAATTTCAATTCAATCTGAAAGTAAAAAGTAGTACTTGTGTATACAATTATTTGGATTACAAATCAGCACTGCAAAATGTATTCAAAAATATCATATTCAAATACTCACAGGATTTTTTACTGGATATTGTCAAGTTATAAGACACCTCATACCTATGGGAATAACTCAAGACAACAGTTGCAGGATGTGTAACGAAGATGAAGAATAATAGAGTAACTAATTAGAGCACTTCATTGTTACTTACCTACATATGTACATATGAAAATATATTCAACCTGTCAACTCGCCCAAAGATATACATGGATTTATCTTCAATCCAGGTGTAATTAGCGAGCTCTAATTGAAGGAAATCACAATAGGACCATCTATGGGCGCAGTGATAAAGTGCCATGCTCCCACCTCCATTCACAATATTTTTTTTTTTTAATGTTCTTCATCACTTAGGACTAAAGTCCTTTAAAGTTTCAAACTCAGTGATGGATTAAAAGGAAAGGGTATAGGGAAGTTAAAAGTTGGTACGAAAAGAAAAGAGAGTTAGGTGACGATGCGCTTTTACTTTAAATCTTTGTAAATCATAATTTGTTGGAAATATTGGGGAGGGTAAATCATTCCACATACTTGTTGAGTGGCTTCTGAATTTCACTGTGCGACCGAGAACAAGTTTACAAAGATATGGGTGTGCGTGTGCGGAAGAGGATGCTCGTTTAGTACGATTACACTGACAGGACACAACTATAGATTTCATTCAAACAAATGTTTGGCCGATAAACATCCAACATTCCGACGATGCTCTAGCAAAGGAATTTATTTAGAAATTAAAAGGTCACCGATCAATCTGCATGACTGACGCTGGATACGATCTGATAAACTCAGACAAGTTACTGAAGCTCCCGTTCAAACATGTGTGCTGTATCCGGGTTTTGGACGAATGCAGTCAATTCTGCAGGATTGACAAAATTTTGACGAATTGAATTCAACTCGGTTTTTCGTACCCAAGTTGATGATTGCATCAATATGATTATGAGATTCCGCAGTTTGGGATCTTAGCCGTGGAGTCGCCGAAGAATAAGCTAAGTCTAAAGTACTGTCATCCGCAAAGGAATGGATTGGATTGCGAGTAAGAGAGAGAAGGTCATTGATAAATATCAAAAACAGGGTCGGAGAGAGGATTGACCCCTGGGGTACACCAGCATTGATTGAGTATGAGGTAGAAGTATATCCGTCCAATACAACTTGTATTGACCGATTACTCAAATAAGCTTGCAATCCATGAAGAGGAGATGGTACCGAATTTTCAAGCTTGAATTTTGCTTAAGATAAGGCACTCTGCTACACTGAAGCAAAAGGTTTACAGATATCTAGGGCAACTACTCGACATTCACAATGATGATGAATTCTTTAGTTTTATTTTTCTGTTAGGTACACAATAAGGTCCCCTGTGGAACGTCGTTGAAAGAAACCGTACTGAGGACCATTTAGAAGACAATTTCTTTCGAGATATCTCATGAGATGGAAATTTACAATTCTTTCAATGCCCTTAGAGAGCACTGATATTAGGGCTATGGGTTAGTAATTTGAAAGAGAGGTTTTATCGCCTTTTTTTAGGGATCGGTTGGATGTGCGCGAGTTTTCACCTATCTGGAAAGATGCCTGTAGAGATTAGCCACGGTAGAAGAACAGCTCTTTTAAACAAGGATAAGGATCCCATCTAGACCGGAAGATTTGTTACTTTTGGAATCTTTTAAGACTCGAGCTAGTGAGCGGGTTTGGAAAAATATTATATAATATTATTAATACATATTTGTCTCAACCGGTAATGATTCAGTAATGGTGGTGGTAGAGAAGCATCTGGCAAGGTGGAATTTGCAGCAAACATAATTGCTAGCAGATTGACTTTCTCTTGATCTTTGATTCTTTTGACGAAAGACCAAAAGATTTACTACCTTTAGGACATTGCAGTATTTTTTCCTCCCTTTTAAGTCTCGTAGAAATTTCGCACGATTTATAGAGACTTACATAGGTTTTCCTCAAAAGGTGTTTGACGCTATAACGCAAAAGCATTTTCCTTTTTGCAGACGGCAATCGCACAGGTCGGATTGGACCAGAGTTCTTGTTTTGGCTTGATACTGACAGTTGAACTCGGGATGAAGGACCGCATTCCAAGTCTGTGTTCATGTCAGTAGCAGCATTTACATTTCTAACGAGGAAGCATAGAGACCAGTTAAAAGTCCTGAAGAACGAATTCAGTCCTATAGTGACATAGTTAGTGAGGGGCTAAAGTGAGAACGCTAATCCTCTCATATATTCGTTACCGCCAATGTACATATACATATGTATGTTTATTTATAAAAATATGACTGTTTTTTTCTAAAACCTAGGACGAAAGTGAAAAACTAATGTTACCTGGATGACATTTTTTGTGGCCAGTATTGAGGTCAATATGAAACCAAAATCGCAAAAACATTTTTTAAGATTACATATGTCAGTAAAGGCGTGTCCGGTCTGTGAAATATGTGTAACACTCTTGGGTTCTAGGGAAAAATTTCATAACAAATAAGAATAAAATTATGTAAAATGTTTGAATAAATTTTAAATTGAAAAATATTTTGCATGTCTTAACATCAAGTACAATAAATCAAACGTACAGAAAAGCTACAATCCATCTAGAACAGCTGGTCTAATACCCTATCCATCTTCTTTGTATCATCCTACGACAATTGCCAAGTCAAATGCTTTAACCCTGTGGCGGTGTTAGACGACTATTTCATTTTAATCTATTTCCCTATCTGCCTATTAATGGAATTTATTCCTTGAATTCAACGACTCATGAATGTGACAAATTCTTTGTATAATGATCAGTAGGCTTAATACTTGACTTGCACAACCTTTCCAACAAAAGGTGGTGTACACTTATCTCATGCCGAGTCTCAAAACAACTATGGGTCCAACATAACAAAAAAAAAAGGACTAGAAAACTTCTGTTGTTAAACAGAACACAACTGACTCTCCTCATATTTAGGTATCCTCACAGAGCACGACTCAATGGCGAGCCAACTAAGAAGAATGAGAATCAGCAACACAGATCTACATATGCAGAGGTCGTGACGACACAAATGTATAAGAAAACTTGTCATATTTTCTTTGCGACTTCCCTATCCTCAGCAAAACCAGATTCATAACACATACAACACAATTCTCGGAAAATCTATCTTTCAACGACCTAAACAAAATGAGAAACAAGCAACTTAGAACCATCCTTAAATTCATATGGAAAACGGAATGGCTCAGGAGAGCCGTACACTGATTATATGGATGGATCCGTTGAGATCCGAGTACGGCTCCACTCCTGTAGATCCAGTCACCCCCCTTAACTATCTACCTAAATCCCTAGGAAAATTACGAAAATCAGCTACTTCAATATAAACGAAACTTCAACACAAAAACAGCACATCCAATCTCAAACTAAACAAATTTGCACTCACTATGTGCATAGTACGAAATCACAATGTACAAGAACAAATTAAAAAGTCACCGATTTTTCTACGATGTGTTTTTCTCCTCGGTTTTTTCATCCACACCTTCCAAATAGAAGATACATACAACACCCCACATGGTTAAGAAACGAGTAGGTGTATACCCACCAAAAAAACCGTGTACATACTGCGTAAGCTTCTTCGTCTATCTTATTGTTCTAGACTTTTTTTTCGAGAAAATGGGAAACTATACATACATATGTATACCCAGCCCGTCCCTAAAAATGCAAATCATCGTATCGGTCCAACTATGAATCCAGTACGTCCTTACTCTCGAAGGTCATAGAAATGCTAATGAGATATTATGAAAATATTTTGAAAAACTCCTCAATGACCGACAGTACGACTTTCGCAGCAAAAGGTATGTATGTACATACATATACATATGTATCTCACCGAAAAGTATTCCTTAAACGACATAAGAATAACTTTATCATTTCTATTCTGACTGCAATGTATGTAGACAGAAGGCGTACATCCCATCCAAGCTAAAGTATAACGATTACATCTGCTCAGGTGGACCTCAAACCACATTGCATCTACTAGATAGCATTCAAAATCGAGCGTTAGAACTAAAAAGTACAGAAGAATGTAAGAGTCAGTTGACTAGCTTAAATAAAAAAGAAATGTACTTGCTTTTTAAAAACACCAGCGTTATAGCCAGTTTCAATCCGGCCTTGCAACAGTTGCCTTCTAATGCCCAGCAAGCCTCGAATCTTTACTAGTTATCCCTCAAGTATGTCTTCAGATGTATCGTAAAGTGTAGAGATTCCTTTTTGAAACATGGAATACTCTACTAAGCTCTACTTTTTATTTCACTTTATAATCCTCAAACATTGAAAATCAGTATGCACCAGTGTCTTCTAATTTTCCCTAATTTCTAGTCATGCACAAAATTTGCCTTAGTGTAGAAATAAGCGATTATGATATATACCTACACTTACTTACTTAAATCCTGTCACCCCTCGAGGGGCATAGGCCGTCAATAACGCCTACGCGCCGTCCTGTTCGGATTTCTGATCTCCAGATCTTTCCCAGTAGTCTCGATTCCTTTTCAACTGTCCTTCGTCATGATTGCTTAGGCCGCCCACTCTTCTGCCTAACTGGGTGAGTGGATTCCACTGCATGGCATATTTTGCAATAGAGCCTTTTTCACGCCGTGAGGGGACAATGATAAAAGTGCTCAGGGCCTTTGTTTTTCCCGCATTTATGTATATTAAACCCTACTTTGTTTGCCTCTGCTTGCATATTTTGTGCCATTTGGTGGAGATCAATTATTTTATGTGAAAGGAGGCAAACGTCGTCGGCGTAGTCCAGTTGTTTGAGGTAAGATGTCATTGTCCTGCTCAAGGCTATCCAGGTAGCATCTCTGTTCAAACTGTCGAAAGCCTTTTCAAAGTCAATGAGCAGTAAATGTAGTAGAGACCTGAACTCGATGTATTGCTCAAGGATGATTCGCAAGGTGTTGATGTGATCTACGCAAGAGTATCTCCCGAAATACCGACTGTTCGACATCGAGTGTTGAGTTTGGATGGTTTTTTATACGCTCTACAACTACCTTAGCTATTATCTTGGCTACGGCTGGAAGAACGCAGTTTCCACATTCCATCAAATTGCCTTTCCATTCGTCCGGAAACCAACAATTTCCCCACGTTCTAAAAATGCGCGATTGAAGTAACTCTGCCGATGTAGTTGGCGCCGTTTGAAAAAGCAGGGATACCATCAATGTTTACCTCTTTTTTTTTGAGGGATTTGATAGCTGCTACTATCTTTGTGTTTCTGGAAGGACCGATTCGAATTGGAGAATTTGTTGCTCTGCCACGCTCGTTGGAACTTGAGATTATGATGCTGTCGCCTATTTTATTTAGCACTAATGCAAAATGTTCCATCATGTCTGTTGATCCTCATCTGAAATCATCAGACTGCCGTCTAAACCTCTCACTGGATGTTCTTGAGAACTACAACCATCAGTAAGTTCTTTTGTGATGCTGTCACATCTGCTAGCTGTAGCTACTTCTTCAGCCTTTAAGGCCAATGCAATGATGTTTGAACGCTTCTCACGTCTTACACTGTGCTGCACTTCCTCTGAAATCTGGGCGGTCACTGTACGGGTTCAAAGATATGAGGCTGCTTGTTGCTGTTGGTATTAGCATTAGTCCTACCCCAGACTCTCGAGTTCTTCCGGCTGGTTTTCTAGAGTAGAGCGAGACGGTGCTTTTTGTGGGCGAGTGGTATTCACCAGCATCCAACCATCTTATCTCGCTCAGCCCTAAGATGTCCATATTGTATCGTGACAACTTTCGGTCAAGTTGGAGGAATCTGCCATTCTGAGAACCTTCGTCTGGTGAGTCGAGAAGGGTCCTAATAGAGCTACAAGATGTTCGACTGTAGAGGCTTTTATCTCGTTATTTGGTAAACCAATATCTTTTGGAAGATGCTACTTCAACGAGGCCTACTGTTAGCCGTTGCCATCCATATGAAGATTATATACATACATATGTATCTACTTAATGTGTATACATATATGTATAGCATCGTTGCTTGGTTTATTCTGTACTTCTCTGCAGTTTTAAGCTACAATAAATAGTATAGTTAATGAAGGATGAAGCTACTTTACGTTAAGTATCATACCATAAAAAACGCTTAAGTCATTCCAGGTGCTGATTTCATTCAATATACATTTGTACATACACAGTACATAGAACTTCATATTCTATAAAAATAGAATAATACATGAATGCTATGAAATGGCTTACCTCATTTGCATATATTTACTTTAGTTATATTTTAGTTTGGATGAGGCAATGAGTTGTACTCTAGGGGGATTGAGAGCCACAACGAATTTCATTTCAAGTACTAGGCGTTTAGTTAAACTTTTACTCTGCGTATTTTGAATAAAACTGAAGTTGGTCAAAATTTTGACTCAATACAAGTAATAGTATATTTTTATCTATTTAGATCCAAAACTATTATATTTTTTGTGCATTTATGCTAGATACAACTACAAGTTGTTGGGCAAAGCAAAGCCGACACTCCCAAATCCCAAGCATATATTGGTTTACGATGTAAAAAGTTTAATTCACTTCAAACCGTTCATGTGAACTGCAACGATACGTCTTATTGACTGTAGAGCATCAAAAGAATCACCTGGTTATGGGAGTTCGAAAGTTTTGTGGACAGTTTTCCTACAGTTTTCCCCCCTAACGTCGGTCGTTTAGTTGAACTCACGCTTTTGACACGCTTAATTGACCAAAAGTTCGCTTTTTTATATCCGCAATTTCTAGAACAAATAAGGGGTTGAAATTGTCTTCTCCTTAAGAACGATGCCACACCAAGTACCATTGCAGGTGATCTATCGTAGTACCAGTAGTAGTACTACCAACATGTCCTAGAGCCGAGCAACTGAAAAAGTCCAACGCTCGTAATAATTACAAAAGTTTTGCAAAATCCCCTCAGGACTTCTAGTTTCAAATTTCATGAAGTTAGTTAGGTATGGTGCTACGAAAAACAAAAAAAAAAAAAAACCAACATCTGAAGTTATACACATACAGAGTTGTATGGATGGGATATCATCCGTTACACTGTCCCTCATGGTGGAGTTAACAACAGGAGCACTGAGAGTTGGGTACACTTATAATGGCAGGACATCTCTTCTGTACCGAAATTAATTCGAAGTGGCAGGAATGCATTTGGTTCACTTACTTTCCCTCACAGTTGGAGCTGAACTAAGTTTTTCTATTGAATTGTGTACGAATTCCATTGTTCTTACGTTTTTTTTTTGTGTGCACTTTTGATTGAACAAATACAAAACGAAGAAAAAAAGAAAACATTCAGTACATTGAATTGAACTAATAAAAATCAATTTATTTGTACTTCGTATGGAGTAATAGTGCCAGGGGTAAACCTTGCAGCAACATTTGTCATCTACACTCGTACCTCATCCCACAGGATATATTGTAGTGATGCATTGTGTGTTACATACAGAAATAGTGAAGAAGACCCCGTAAAGTACCTATGGTCAATACCAACAAACGAATCGTGTGTGTCATGTCTGTGGAAAGCTACGATGATAGTTGAATTTATTTCTAAAATCTTATCAGAATCCGGTAATTTTTGGTGACAGCCACGTTTTCTTTAAAAAAAAAAAACAACCATTACTAGAGTTATTCTGTTAAAATTTGGAAATATCCTTGGAGTATCAAACAAGTTGTACATATTCACTATTGCTACTTAGTATGTAATGTGGCAGTGAAGTGCAACGAATTATCAAATGATAAGAAAGATAGATTTATTTAGCAATATAACACACAGATAAGGATTTGATAATCCTTTCTTTCTTCTAAAATATGATCTGGCTTTGGGTCTCGTTGGGAGGTCTTTTCTTAGGTGTGGGTTCTGAATCACCCTCAGCTATCTTTAAACGTTTAAGATGTTTTTATACCCTATCCTAAGGGTATATTAAGTTTGACACATAGTTTGTAACATAGAGAAATAATCGAGATAGACCCTATAAAGTATATATATTCGTGATCATCATCAATAGCGAAATCGATTGAGCGATGACCGTCCGTCCGTCCGTCCGTATGTCACCGCTTTTTGGGCCTTAAATTTTGAGCTAGAACGATGAAATTTCATATCTGGGCTTCTGAGAAAAAGATACAGTACAAGTGTAAAAATTTTTGAAATCCGCCCACTGCCACGCCCACTTTTTCATAACTTCACTAAATTATATGAAACCGAAAAATTTTGCTAAGACCAAATATTTAGGCATTCAGATTCCCTACAATCCACCCATACAAAAGTTTTGGCCACGCCCACTTTTTGGGGGCGTTTTCATAACAAAACCGATTTTTGGGCCTTAAATTTTTAACTAGGACGTTGAAATTTCATATCTGGGCTTCCACGAAAAAGATACAGTACAAGTGTAAATTTTTTTTACATCCGCCCACTGCCACGCCTTCTTTTTTATAACTTCACTAAATTATATGAAACCGAAGAATTTTGTTAAGACCAAATATTTGGGTATTTAGATTCCCTACAATTCACCCATAGAACAGTTTTGGCCACGCCCACTTTTTGGGGGCGTTATCATCAAAAAACCTATTTTGATAAAATTTTACATGTAACATCCTCAAACGTTCGACATTATAGCCATATTTGAGTACAAAATGCAATTTGGCCACGCCCACTTTATAGAGATAAGGATAGGGTATCATACGATCCGTTCCAGATGGATTGTAGCTTTTCTGTATGTTTTAAAGAAAATTTGCACCGACTCTGCTCAGATGGAGCACCTCAGGGATTAAATTAGGGCCACTCATTTTTATAATATATGCACATGATTTATTATCTGTGCTCAAGCAAAGTACTTGATATACATACGTATGTAGATGATACAGCGATTATTGTAAGCCACATGACATCCTTGAGGCCGAAAAAATAATACAGACACAATTTAATGCGGTAACAGAGAAGAAGATTCTAAGACAATACTACTTTGGACTAGTAGAATCTCATTTCTGGTATGGTATATTGGCATGCTCCTCAGCAAGGAGAACTACAGAGTACGCATCAACGAATTTTTAAAATTGTATCAAAAACATTTTCATTTTCTCTCGTGAGACGAACACTATTACAAAAACGCTCAATATCAAACAGCTCCACAAAATTTTGTAAAATCGGAGTTTTACTCGGACAATGTGTACAAAATTCCAACACAACAAGTATTCAACACAAGGCGACGAGAACAAGGACGATTTACATGCCCAAGATACTGGAACGAGTACGGACGAAGAAGGCATGATGTTGTAGCCCCCACTATCTTAAATGAAATACCTGCAGAACCTAAGCACCTGCCTAAAGTTTCAATGTTAAAAAAATTTAAATAATTTTTTCTAACTTCCTAAAAACATAGTTTTGTTAAAAAAAAAAAAATTAAGTCCTTTTTAAAAACCTTTTTCTACATCTGGTCATCTGCAGATAAGCCCCTAAGGCTTTGCAAATAAACATTATGTTTTTATGTCGAAATTCATATAAGCAAATAAAATAAAAACATGCAGAAAAGCTACTATCCGTCTTGAACGGATCGTATGATACCCTATCCTCCTTTTAATGTAGCGCCGTGGCTCAATTGGTTAGTGCGTTGGGCTACGGAGTGAGGGGTTTCAGGTTCAATCCCCAGACAACACCTAATATTTCTTCACGGCCCCACCTCTCGCGAGCGTCTGACAAACATCCGAGTGTAAGACTGTCATGAAAAAGCTTCTCAAAACAAAACTTGCCCTTGGGATACGGCATTAAACAGTAGCTTGTATTTTTTTTTATAAGATGGCATTTTGTACTGAAATACGACGATAACGTTTGAGGATGTATCATGTATCATAAAATTTCATCAAAATCGGTTTGTTAATGAAAACGCCCCAAAAAGTGGGCGTGGCCAAAATTGTTGTATTGGTGAATTGTAGGGAACCTAAATGCCTACATATTTGGTCCTAACAAACATTTCCGGTTTCATATGATTTAGTGAAGTTATGAAAAAGTGGGCGTGGCAGTGGGTTCAAAATTGTTTACACTTGTACTGTATCTTTTACTCAGAAGCCCAAATATGAAGTTTCATCCTCCTAGCTCAAAATTTAAGGCCGAAAAAGCGGTAATACACGGACGGACGGTCATCGCTCAATCGATTTCGCTATTAATACTGATCACAAATATATGTATGTATGTATGTATATATGTACTTTATAGGATCTATCTCGATTATTTCTCTATGTTACAAACTATGTGTCAAACTTAATATACCCTTAGGATAGGGTATAAAATTGCTTCTCGGACTACTGCCTTCGAAGTCATCCACTACCAAAAGAAATTGCTTCCACTTCGTTGAAGCGGCTTCTTATAGTCCGACCGCAAATTTCCACTGACTTTCTTGTCTACGCCTTCAAAATACTGGTAAGTGTGTAACTGCCCACTATAGCTGCCGCGTCGAATTACTTTGTTCAGCTATTTAAGATCCATATTCGCATACTCGCGAAATCCCCTTTTTAATGATATTTCATATTTCCAGGAAGGTCGTCAAGGCACACCTTTGCATTGCACTTGATTTTGCACATGATGATTATTTATAATTGCAATCACGTTTTACGCAATTTGAACGCACTCCTTTTTCAGCCTCTCTTTCATTATTCGGGTAACAGCTGTCCTCTTCGGTTAGAAACTGTGTAAACAGAACAGATCGGCGATGTTTTGTCTATAGTGCGTGAACGCGTGGTGCAGTCGTCGCGCTCAAATTTAGATAAATTTTTCTTTTTCCATGTGACCATCAGAATCGAAGTAAGTGATTGGTATTTTCCAGATGCTAATTGCATTCAGTGTTTGCAGTTATACTAGGTGTTGTCCTAGAATTTGTTGTGGATAGACAGTAGTGGCAGGAGTGGATAATGTCACAACGAAGAGTCCCAGGTACATCGATAGCGGACGATCAGAAAGATCATTGGCTGGCGTGAGATCTCGTATATATTTTCTGTTCTGTCTAGAGCAGAAAGACGTCAGGTGGATGCGCCTTTGCTGCTTGGTGTTATGTCAACAGGTGGGTGAATGCTGACCTTCAAAAAATTCGCTGGTTTTCGCTTTTTTTTTCTTTCAGGTGTTGGGACGAACGATGCCTTAGAACAGCTAAAAGTTCGTGTTTGTAACACTTCATTGGAAAAATTGTCGTGTAAAAATCAAATTACATAATTAATATTTGGCGTGACAAGTCCATGGGACCCAGGGCTTAGTTTCTCGTGTTGTGTGTGTTATATTATATTATATACTGCTTAATGCCGTATCCGAAAGGCAATTTTGTATTTACGAAGTTTTTTCATGACAGTCATACTCTCAGATGTTTGTCAGACGCTCGCGAGAGGTGGGACCGTGAAAAAAATTTTGTTTTGGTTTGAACCTCAAACACTTCACTCCTTAGTTCAATGCACTGGAATGCAATTACATTTATTAATTCAAAATCCGGAAGTGCTAGAAGAATTTGTCCGATGTCGTCTTCTTGATCACGACGTACGATATGGAAAAACGGATGATGTCAACAGAAGAATAATGTCTCTTTGCAAGGACACTATCTTTTGCGTTGCAAGAGGTCGAGTCAAACACATCCAATTAGGTTGTTAAGTATATTTTTTTAAATTGCAGTACCCCTGCAATGATCAAAAATAATATGGATAGGAGTGCTTAATATCCATCTTACATATATTTTTGTTCAAAATAAAGTACAATTATTTTTAATTTGGAACTATATCAAGGTACTCCTTCAAATTACTGGTTAAGCAAAAAAACGAGCGATTTTTTTCATTTTGAAACTTAATTTTTACTATCCCTTACTAAAAACTAAAAGTAGTATATTTATATGTATAGTATCTCTTCTTCTCAGGTCTGAAAAGTCTAACAAGCAATAGAAGAATAGTAGAGATTTTGAAGAAATTGGGGCATAGTGTAAATTACTACTACATATGTATGTTGAGGAACTAGTAGCTGAGCTTGCCTTTTCCAGCGACAATTTGCAGTCATCAATTCTTCCTCAAGGAATGGTTAACGTAGAAAATGCTTGCACTGGCGTAGCATTTGACAACTACTATCGTTTCTTTGAAACAAGCTTGAAATAGCTTATCAGATTATGAATCCGCCACTAAGTAAAATAAGTGAGGCTTTAAATAGAAAATAATATTAATCCTATGTAATTTCATTAACAGATACAATTCAAATGCAGCAAGATTCTTCATTTACGGGTGGGAGAACAAGGCTAGCCTACGTCCCGACAAATATTGAAATCGAACCGTATTTCAAAAACCGAAAATACTTTCAACTTTTTTCAATTCGATTATTAGTAATCTAAACCTTCATGAGTTGTCGACTCAGAAGCCGAGAGAACTTGATTCTATGTACAAATATGGCTCATTTCCTTATTTTGTGGACCGGTTGGAATTCATGTTGAATTTGCCACAGCAAAATGTATTTTACTTGCCTCCAATTAATGCATCAACAACGAGCTGTTTGGTTGTTTTGGAAACGCCTAAGAGGTTTATTCAAATAGCTGAAGAGCGTGGCCAGAAATATATGTATATTAGTAACTCATGACCTAACGATAGCCAATAGCCTTACAGATTCAGCACCAACAATCGAATCGCTTTGATCGGGTCTTTATATTACTTGAAAATTTTCATATTAAGATGGCTTTCTATAAAGCTGTAGGAAAATGTCTTGATGGCTCAGGGGGCGAAATTCCACTAGTGAATGCTGAAGTCCTTGCCCAAGGCAACATTTTAATGCTTTTATTTTTGGTAAGTTATACATTCTTAACCCCATTCTTAACATTCTTCAAGGATGATTCCAGTCTTGATTTTTGTTTCTAATGAATAGGTACTCACTACAATAGATGCAGACGTTTACGTATCCTGCAACTATACAAATTCTCCATTTTGAAGCATTTATAAAAGAAGCAAATATGCAGATCATCGCAAGCTGATATTGATTTTATCGAAATGACTGTGACTTATGCAGATTTACCAGCAAATCTCCTTTCCATTATTTCATGTTATGCTGCATACAAAGCGAAAACATTCGGCGGTTGTCATGGTCCAACAGCACCATATTGGATGAAATATGTGGAAATGGTTGACTTAAGGAATGACTTGTCAAGAAGTATTAGATGTGGTAATTTTAACTTGCACCTGCATTCCCTTAATCTGCATATTTGTTTGCACTAAATTATCCCAACTATGCAAGGTGTGTGGTCAGAGTTGCAGAAAATCTACGTTATATAGTTTAAACTCACCCAGATTTGTTAGATAATATAAAAAATGTGGATTTAGTGTAAAAAGAACCAGTAAAAGTTTTTCAGTGTTACCTATAGATTTGACATTGAAACAAACTATAAATGCCGATGCTGCAAATATGCTGACTGGCGTTTCATTTTCATTTACAAACTCTATATCAGCTAGACAGAAATGGACACAAGCACATACGGATAGGACCGCAAATATCTCATCACTATATAATCTCTTCCGAATATAGAGTTGGAAAAAATTACGTGTTGGGGAAGTATATGCGGTAAAGATGGAAAGGAATTTCATTGGACGGATGAAAATTCTTCCGAAAATTCTGTGGATCTAAAAGAATTATTTAAAT
The DNA here is from genome assembly GCA_905220385.1 of Xylota sylvarum. Classification (NCBI taxonomy): domain Eukaryota; kingdom Metazoa; phylum Arthropoda; class Insecta; order Diptera; family Syrphidae; genus Xylota; species Xylota sylvarum. The sequence goes on from LR999959.1 coordinate 44,412,382, forward strand.
ACCCTTTAACTCCGGTTCCCCAATCATTTGGTAACCTAGATGGATCCATTATAAAAACTGATATATGTATCTGTATTACTAAGTCATTTAGAAAAAACAATAGTACTCGTAGCAGTAGTTCTCCACATAAAATCGATGCCATAGTTGTAGATAGTTTTTTTCCTTCTACATACTTTAGGGGACATATCTTTAACTTTCGGCAATCTCGTTATGCATATACATACATATTAAATGAAATTGCACACATCCAGCCAATTTTATCAAAAGTTTAAGGAGTAACTCTTTCAAAAAAAGATTAAATGAATTTTTAGTAGGCGAATGGTGTGAAAATGAGTTTTACTATTATTGGCGAAATAAATGTTTTCACTTTAAAACAGAAAATGAGAAAATTTTAATGAGTTGATGAGCTTTCAGGAAAAGGCAGACACTCGCATGATGCTGCACTTGCTTTTTCTGCCAAAAGACTTTTCCATGGTCATAAAGTCGTCAGACACAGATGTGCTTATAATAGCTCTCTGCAATCTACCCCTCCTATCAAACGGTGTTAAAGTCTGGTTTGAAGACACTCTTAGACATATCGATGTAAATAAATTTATCATGGAATAGGCCCCACGCTTTGTTCCTTACTACCTGGATTTCACAACTTAACTGGATGCGACTACACGCCTTCCTTCTTCGAAAAAGGAAAAATTAAGCCTTTCTATATTTTAAAAAACAGACTAGACTTCAATGCCTTTTTACCCAATTCGGAAACGGAATAAACACAACTCAAGAACATTTCGACTATTGAAGATTTTTTCTGTACTATGTAGGTACCAAACGAGAGCTTAAAATGTAAACGAAGCATCATATGAAATACGTATTTTATGAACCTGCAAGCACACATCAAACAAAATTTTTAAAAATGTTAAGAGTTACACTTTTTTAAATCTAAGAAATTAGGTACATAGGTATATACATAGTTGAATTAATTTGTTTGCCCTGGGTTTTGAAGGAAGTCTTTTGCCCCCAAGCATATAGGTGCTATACCAGCAAATAAATAGATGTAACTATGTACATACAAATGTATATATATATTTATGGAAGAATGATGTAAAGAAAAATTGGTTTGATATTAAATGACAACACGTATAAAATCAAATGGTTCGACGGAAATGTCGCCTCTCTTTGAAGATATTTTAATGAATGACGTGGATGCATCCGATGATGAAGATAATTATATTAGCGATTCATCGGATGAATCTGATGATGAATAACTTTGTGTTCTTGAAGGTACTTGTTTTAGTACCTATGTTTATATGTATGTATATTAGTTATAGTACATTAGTTTTCACTTATGTATGTGCATATACATATACAGTGGTCACAAGGCATAACAACCAAAGTCGGTTTTTCTTACTTTTCAGGAGAGCAGTTTGAAGTTTAAAACCGTTCCTACAAATCAATAACTATTTTTTTGTACATAATTTTTTCATAGAATTGTGGGTATTTTATACCTTTTCATACTTACATAAACACAATTGGGTTGAATTTGCTTGTTAAAACACTATTAAGAAATTTATAACTTAAGCTTATATGATTTCTTTATTTTGTAAAGTTTGTGAAACTTAAGTGTAGTTAGGTTCTTATTCTCTGAGAACAAAACAGAATATTGACTACACTAATTCTACTTAGGTTACTTTTTCTTACAAACATATCTATCCTTTAAGCTTCTAACTTGAGTTAGGTCGTTATACCTTACCAACGAGTTTCAAACTTAATAAACTTCCAGGTTTTAGATAAAATATTACTTTCAAACAAATGAGAAAACAGAAGTAAAAATTACACCGCGAATTCATTTTTCATTTCACAATAAGCATTTGAATTTGGGAAAGTAAATAAGTAAAGAAAGAAAAGTACAAGGGAAAAAAATATACATAAAAAACGCATATGCAAGATAATTAAAGTTAGAGCGTAGTCTAATTTTCTTCATCCCCTTCATCGTCAACCATGGTTAAATCGGGATGAGTATTGCGTTCTTCAGCATTGGTAGCAAGACTATCGTAAACATACAGAAAAGCTACAATCCGTCTGGAACGGATCGTATGATACCCTATCCTCCTCTCTATAAAGTAGGCGTGGCCAAATTGCATTTTATACTCAAATATAGCTATAATGTCGAACATTTGAGGATGTTACATGTAAAATTTTATCAAAATTGGTTTTTTGATGATAACGCCCCCAAAAAGTGGGCGTGGCCAAAACTGTTCTATGGGTGAATTGTAGGGAATCTAAATACCCAAATGTTTGGTCTTAACAAAATTTTTCGGTTTCATATAATTTAGTGAAGTTATAAAAAAGTAGGCGTGGCAGTGGGCGGATGTAAAAAAATTTTACACTAGTATTGTATCTTTTTCTCGGAAGCCCAGATATGAAATTTCAGCGTCCTAGTTAAAAATTTAAGGCACAAAAATCGGTTTTGTGATGAAAACGCCCCCAAAAAGTGGGCGTGGCCAAAACTTTTGTATGGGTGGATTGTAGGGAATCTGAATGCCTAAATATTTGGTCTTAACAAAATTTTTCGGTTTCATATAATTTAGTGAAGTTATGAAAAAGTGGGCGTGGCAGTGGGCGGATTTCAAAAATTTTTACACTTGTACTGTATCTTTTTCTCAGAAGCCCAGATATGAAATTTCATCGTCCTAGCTCAAAATTTAAGGCCCAAAAAGCGGTGACATACGGACGGACGGACGGACGGACGGACGGACGGACGGTCATCGCTCAATCGATTTCGCTATTGATGCTGATCACGAATATATATACTTTATAGGGTCTATCTCGATTATTTCTCTATGTTACAAACTATGTGTCAAACTTAATATACCCTTAGGATAGGGTATAAAAAGAATGAAACTCAGGATTAATGAAGACTTTTAAGTCGAGTAGATCTTTTTTCTTTTCTTGTGAAATATAGGGAACAGTCTCCATTTTTTTTAAATCATTTTTTGTAATAGCAGTAGCACCTCTTTTACCTTCAGAGTTTTAAATGGCTCATCATTGTCCAGTGATGTCTTGTACAATTCGTTATTAATGCATTTTGTGTAGCGGAACCACCTAACGGTATTCCATGTGAATTTTTCGCCCTCTTCGTTAAAGCGTTTCCAAACAAATTTGTCTTTTGAAAGTTCCGAAAAACTGTAAAAATCAATTTCAACAACTTCCATTTTGGATCCAACAGTGTTCACAAATTGATACCAATCTCTTGGGATTTGAATTTTAACATTCGTTTTCTTCTTCTGGCGCTCAATCAGTGCATGGTCACTGCCGCATTCCATGTGCGTATGCCCTGGCCATAGGAATTTATGATCAATGTTTTCAATAGTTTGGTTGTTAAACAGGAATGTAAGAAACAGCAACAAACGAATTTTTATTCCGCCCTGAGCACGAGTCACTGTAAAAAGTTATTCTGTTCGTTTCAGAGGAGATCGATTGCAAGTGCTTGTAGATGTAAGAGGCGATATCGTTCCCACCTCGACGAGCAATCCCTTCATGCCACATGAAACACTTAGCACGGTTGGTTTCCAGATCAGGGACGGTCAAATTAAAAGTCCACTGCTGTTTTTTGTAAAAATTTACAGAATTTCTCAGAAAAGGAGTTGGTAACCATTGCTGCAAATCGAACGCAAATGCCTTTACATTCTTCAAATTTGTGGCGTCGGCTTTATCTATGCACTTCTGGTCATATCCCATGTCAGCCTTATGTAAATGCTTTTATTTCTGCTCAATCAAAACTGATTTTTCTTCCTCGGTTTGTGCTACTTTAATTTTTGAAACAAACATGTCGCAAGTTCCGCAAGTGTCTACTTTCGGAGCTTTAAACTTTAAATTCATCGTCTTAAATATTTGAGAATACTTTGAGAGGTTTACCGGGTTTTCTACTTCTTTTGCATATAAACGATGCATAGCTGAAAGACTGAGGCTTGCATGTTAATATCTTTTGGCCGTATCTCGTCTGCTATTGTGACTTTCATATTCTGGGAATTTCGAAATTTGTCCTTTAATCTCCTCTTCTTTCGTTGAACTGATCTTAGTGGTGGGAGTTTGTTTACCTCGAAGATTAGTGAATGGAAGTAAAGGACAACCAATTTTTTTGCGAATTACAGTCCTGAGGAACCCATCAGTCTCACCAAAACATTGCAAAAAATGTTTTCTGCATGCAGGTATTAAATTGCCAACGACTTCTAGTGCATACTTCACAGTGTTTTCTCGTTTTCTCTTATCTTCGATGTTTATTAAAGATCCAATATATAGAATTCTTTGATCGTAAGATCCCAAAGCCCAATATTGTTTAAATAAGCATTCAATATTTTCAAATTCAACCCTTTCATGACATTTTTTCCAACACATGTCAAAAGGCTTACATGCTCTTGCCTCTACATTCTTTCCTAAAAGTGTTTTGTAAGATCGCCCACTATTTCGAAGCCTTGAACGAAGCAATCTTTTATATTTATTTTTTGGAGTGGACAAAGCATTGTCAATTTGGGCACCTAATATGATCATTTCTTTATCTTCCTGAGAAGACTGATCATTCGACGTACAAGATAAATTAAAATTTGGATCTTTAACGGAATCATCTGAGTTTTCCCACTCGGGTCAATTTTTATCAGTTGCATAATGGTTAAAGGTAAAGGCATCTGCATCTAGAGGGTATGAAAGAATATATTTTGAATTAAATTGAGAAAATAAGTGCAATATAAATTTAAGTTCTTACTTTTAAGCAATGCAACATCAAAATTGCATTCATTAATTGATTATTGAGTTTCATTTGGTACTAAAGGTACGAAATTTGGTGTAAGGTCACATTTCTGGAAGTTATGAGCATGTTTTTGACAACTGTTCTACAGAACAACTGCATTCCTCTTGCAATGCAGTAGTATGACTGGTCGTTGATTGGTCGATGTTACCTTTGATTTATTTGAATTAATTTATTAAGATTTTGAGGGGAACACATATTGTACAAAATATTTACGTACCGGTGTCAATATTTTCGTTTTGAAACGTATTGTTTTCAGAGCCCGCAATATTTTCTGGAAGCAAGTTCAAGATTTCGTGGTAAATACCAATTTTCCGTTATGAGCAAAATAAAAATAATACTGAGTAGCACGAACTTGGTCTTACATAATATAATATATGCTCATTTGAATGCAAACTCAAGCACTATTTTTTTTCCAAGAACCAAAAAAGAATAATTTTCTCATTAACTTCGGTTAAAAATAACATTTCACCATGTTAGTCACTTAAATTAAAATAGTTAGTATTTGCCTTTAGCTGTTTTACGCTCGTTCAGTATCTTGGCTAATTCCAAAATTTTACTTGCGCGAAAAGACATTTTTGCACTTTAACACTTTTATGAACACTTAGAACCACACAAATAATACGACTGTTCAAACAAACTAAACTCAATTTATAATGACTTTTTTGAGATATTCTACTTTCAAATTCTTTTGGAATAGTAACTTAAATCGACTTTACCTCTGCTCTTAAAGAATTTATTTTCGGAATAAAAACCAAACTATAGAAAGGATTCCAGAAACTTAATTTTCTGACTTGGAAAAAAAACATAACTTGAAATAAGATGATCTTCAAACAAAACTGTATTTTGGAATAACAACCTAACTCAAGTTAGGAAAACGAAATTGATGATATATGTATTACCTGTAGTAATAACCAAACTAAACTTTGGTTTTTATTGAAAAAATACAGTTTTAAATAATAAGCAGACTCGGAACGTCTTATCTCAACTTAGGCTGATATTCCAAAATGAAGAATTCAAAACATTGAATAAGGCCATACCCCGAAATATGGCTTCATGTCACTTTATGAAAGCGTCATAAGGCCATACTTTGAAATATGGTCTTATGTCACATGGCCTTATGTCACGGCACCACTTGAGGCTTCTGTCTGTGAAGCAAATTATCCAATGCTGAACAATAATATGTTTCATAATGCATTGCAAGTTTCTTTTAATTTGTTAATTTTAAATTCATTTGTTTCTGATATCCACAATGGTATTATGAAAGTAGATTATAAGAAAGCAGATTTTATTTTGCTATAAGTAATTTTTTAAGCTCAATTCATTGGGAAGATATTCTTGACTGTCATAGCTTAAATTTAGCATTCACTAAGTATAGGAACATAGTTGATTCAACTGTCTCTAGGTTTACGCCTGAGAAAAGAGTAAAAATTTCCAATAAACCCATCTGGTTTAATAAAAGCTTATGTAGATTAAAGAATGCTATTAACAAAGTACACAAAAGGAGTAAAGCCAATAGATCTTTGCGCGGTGAGTTTTCTCAGTTTTCTCAACTACAGTATGAATTTTTAAAGAAATTCTTATACAGACAATATGTATTATCAATTGAATACAATATAAAAAAGGATTCTAAAGCATTTTGGAGCTTCATTAACATTAAACGTAAATCGCTTTATATACCATCTAACATAGTTTATAAAAGAGGCGCAAGTGATGATTTAAGTCAAGTTTGTGACATGTTTGCATCTTTCTTCCAATCCAATTTTTGAATCCATTGTTTGCAATTCAACATGAATGTTCGATTCTAGAACAGATTTGCGTTATCTGTTTATTACAGAAGACGAGGTTCTATTTGAGTTGTCGTCATTAGATTCGAGCGCAAGCGTCGCACCTGATAATTTTCCTCCTTTGTTCTTTAAAGCCTGTAAGTTAAGTCTTGTCAAACCGCTGTTGATAATTTTTAACTTTTCATTAAAATTTAGAGATTTTTTAGACTATTGGAAACACTCACACATCATAACTCCTATTCATAAATCAGGTTCTAAGAGAATGATTGAGAATTATAGACCTATAGCGAAATAGCAACTAATTCCGAAAATATTTGAAGCTCTAGTTAAGCACAAGCTGTATGTCGCAGTGCGAAACATTATTTCTGAACACCAGCATGCTTTTTAAGCGGTAGGTCAACTTCCACAAATTTGATAATTTTTACCAATTACTGTCTTCTGAAAATGAAAAAAAAACGTCTTCAAGGCGACTCTGTATACACCGACTTCTCTAAGGCTTTTGACCGAGTCCAACACAACGTTTTAGTCAGAAAGTTGGAATTTCTTGGTTTTCATTCATCTATCTTGAAATGAATTAGCAGTTATTTGGTAAACCGTAAACAATATGTTAAAGTTGGATCTGTGCTTCTGATCAGGAGTTCCCCAGGGTAGTCATCTTGGTCCGCTTCTCTTACCTTCCACTATATCATGCTCATGTGCAGACGAATTGAAAATATTCAAATCATTTGAATCTGTATCTGATGCTCATGAGTTACAAAATGATTTATACCGACTAAGTAAATGGTGTAGTTTAAATGGGTTATCCTACAACATTGATAAATGTTCGGTTGCAACTTTCAAGAGGATAAGATCGCCTATTATCTTCGAGTATACGATTCAGAATCTTGTGCTGATAAGAGTTACAGCTCAAAAAGACTTAGGAGTAATTTTTGATTAAGAACTTAATTTTTCGCAATATTTAGACTACATATATTGTTAGTAAGGCAAACCGCTTGTTGGGTTTTATGTTCTGTAACTCCAAGGATTTTCAGGACTCTTACATTCTTAAATCCTTATATATTTCGTTAATTCGTTTTATACTTGAGTACTGTTGCGTGGAATCCGTACTACTGCAATAGTTTAATTGAGAAAATTCAAAGACGATTTACCAAATTTGCGCTTCGAAAAATTTCCTGGAATAGTAACATTCCTAAATATGAAGCGAGATGTTCTCTCATTGATTTAAAACCGCTTGTCCTCTTGATTGTCCTTGATTGATTGTGTTTATGCACTTTCTCGTAGTTTATGACCTAGAGATCAAAATTTCTTCTATGTTTCTAGACATAGTACCAATTATGGACAAAATGATCCTATAACAATTGCTTGTTTGTATTACAATATGTATGCCAGTCTGTTTGACTTTAATCTAAAGAGAAAACTTTGTAAAAGTACTATTTTAATGTCGTTGTAAATATTATATTTAGTTCTAATATGTATATGTAACTTTTATACTTTGAATTTAACTTGAATTACTGAAAATATGTATGCATATGTTGTTTATAAACAGCAAGTAGTCTAGAAAAGTTTATACTCTTATAAGACGAATAAATAAATAAATAAATAAATACTAAGCTGAAGGTAATTTTTTTTAAACTGACTGGATTGCCAGAAAAATCATAGCATTCTAAAAATGCTACCAAACTAATGCAAGCATCATTTGTAGGATTTTGTGTGGTATATATGCAGTATAGTTAATTTATTACCAATATGTACTACTACATACTTAACGGAGGGCGCGCAAGGCATGGCTAAGCAACGGTCAAACATCGCTACTTGTACAGCAGCGCTGCATAGAAAGCAGCGTTGACAGTGCGTTCCAATGTATGAACATCAGACAGCCTGCAATATTTAAAATAGCGATGTGTGAATAGGTAAAGAAAGAGTTGGGTTCGCTTCCAAAAAATATTGATTTGATCTAAACTCTTGCAGCGGTTGCATTGCAAGTTTTGTTTCTGCCAATGTTTATTAGAGTTGTCAGTTCGAAGAATAATAATAAATAAAAATATACAGTCGTGGGATTGGAGTGTGAAGTGTCATCCAATAAGAGGTGTCATTTCAATAAAAAAACCCAAGATTTTTGTAAAAACTGTTAATATTTATTTACTTTAGCCTAAAGTATAAGCTCTGGGGTTAGTCATAAAATGCAATATCTGGCAAATGTCTGAATCGATTCTGCCTACAAATAGTCATTCCTTTCATAAAATTTTACATCACGTTTCCGCGTAATTAACACCATTATTAACGATTTTGAAAATGATCTTGGCGGCCAATTGAAGTCACTATTTTTCGAGGAATCACAATCTTGGCAATTGACGACTTGGTAATTTGTCACGCAATGCAGCCGTTATATCATCAGCTGTATACGACGCCCGTCCTGCTGAAAATAAATGTCGTCCCTGTTCAGCATCAATTTCAGCCAAAAAAAGTCAGTCAACATGGTTCATTAATGCAATCCATTCACTGACATGGTCGCACCAGCATTATTTTCAAAAACAATATGACACAATGACACTACCAGCCCAAAAACTGTCATTCGTTGTGGATGGAGAGGTTGTTCCACTATTTCTCTTGGGTTTTCGGAGCCGATTCACAAAGTTGCTTAAGAAAAATTTATTTTAAGTCATAATACATAAGGGATACATAACGGTATTTTAATACGGACATAATTGTTTTATATTTTAATACAAACACACCTTCTATGATCTGTCAAAACGTCAGTTACGGTTTACATTTTTATCATGTATAAATTCACGAACGAACAAAAACTTCCTTTACAACATTGTGACTTGTGGTAAAACATGGTGTTTTTAATATGATCCAGAAACCAAGCGCTAAAGTGCCGAGTGAAAGGCAACAGGGGAGCCAAAAACTAAAAAAAAATTGTTTGGATAAGTTAAAAGTGAGGACAATGTTGTTACGTTGTTACGATTCCAAGAGCATTGTCCCCAAAGAGTTCGTCCCACCGAGCCAAACAGTTAATGGACAATTCTATCTTGGTTGGTGGTCACCCAGAATATAGCACCGAAGTAAGTTGGCGTTTGTTGCACGATAATGACAGTTGTAACCGATTTGTTGACTAAAAAGTGCATTTTAACTATCAACCGCTTCCCGTTTAGCCTGATTTGGCACTGTGCGACTTCTACCTTTTCGGAAAATTGTATTTGCCGATGAAAGGAAAATGTTTTGTGGACGTTGAAGCCATCCAAAAGGCTTGTACCGACATCTTGAAGGAAATCCCGGCCGACGATCTAAAACACTCATTCAACTTCAAACCATGTCATAGTACTTATATAGGTACCTCAAACCTATTATCAACTCCTAGAAGGGCATCTATCTTCTAAATATTTTTCATGGTTTTTTAAAGAAATTTTTTTTTACCCAGTACGACACTGGGTTTTTTAAATGAAAATGCTAAACTATAGCAAAACATGATTTTTTACGCGAATCCATGAAAAACGCTTCTATCGAGCAAAACGACTGTATCAAAACAAAACTCATGTGAAACTAGAAAAGCTGAAAGTAATATTTAAAAACTTGTAGCAAGCACGATAGTTTTTTTTTCCAAAATCTTTGAATGGCGTCAACGACTTGATGAAAACCAAGTAAGTTGATTCATCTTGAAAGTGGAATTGGTTCAATGGTTCAACGATTGGATTAAAGCGGTTGTGTTTGAAGGTGAGAAAACAACTTTAATGTTTGGATGCAGCAATTCTGTTTAATATTTTGGATGTGATGTTACGTTGTCCAGCACATTTTAATATTCTTAGACTTTAAAGCCAAATTATCCCGAACCCATTCTTTGATTATAGAAACGGTAACCCAGGCTTTTGCTCTACTGAGTAAGTAAATGCGGTTTAGAAATGACCTTGAAAATCCTCAGATGTACATATGTGCATATGTATACATATATGTAACCAAAGGCACACATCTGAAATATCACTCCTGAAGTAAATGTCTCCTCTGTCGCAACAAAGCTCTATTCGACATGCGTTTCCAATAGAAATCTGTCTTGCAGCGTTATATATTCTCTGAAGTAAATATCATACAGCTTTGATTTGTGCTTCAAAATTCTCCGGAAAACGAATTACTGCTCCTTCAACTGAACGATGTTTTTCGCCTTTGATCTGAAGGTTGTAAGCATTTTGCCCTCTTTAAATTTATCAAACCAGCCACTATATGCCGAAACCGGTTATTTCTAAACGAACATCCTTCCTCACTTTTTTGGCGCATACTCGATTGGAAAGCGTTTTCGCGAATAGCAGATATGCTGAAGGGCATTCCTTCATCCGTTGTATCTAACCAAAGCAGCATTGAACAAAACCAATGCTAATGAAGAAAAAGTTCAAAACAAAACATTCATTATAATTGCTTAGATTAAAACATCTTGAATATCCATACTTAGTAAATAACATTCCAATTAAAAGTTCTTAAAAATTAGTATTAAAATATTTTTAAATGGCGAAGTCAAAAACATAATTTTTAGATATTATACATATATTTATGATATTAAGACCTAAGAAGTTGAATTACTATATGTATTATTAAATCCGTAACATATTTGCTATATTTATCAGGTTCTTACTTCATACTTGGTCCTATTAAAATAATATTGCCTTAGACTGTAATATTATTCATTAAGAGCGGTATCAGATGAGATTTATTTGTTTGTGTTCAAGTTTGTTATTTTAATGCGCCTAACGATTCAGCTTTCCCATTACTAAAATGAAATATATCTATTTATTTGTTTTCATAGGAAAAAAGCTTTTGTTACAAAATTTCTAAGTAGTTATTGCACAGCTTATACACAGATACGATAATTTAGAAAACATCTTACTACTGAATAACAATACTGATTGAAAAAAAGTGCTCTTACGAATAAGCATTTGAAGGAAAACTATGACAAAAAAACTTCATTTAACATTGAAAATACATATGTATGTATGTCAGATGTCAAGTTGTACAGTAAAATATTAAACAGATATAATTTGTAAATTTAATCTATTTAAGATGGCTAACAGAACAGAATATATGGAAAAAATAGTAGATAAATAGTAATAAATAAATAAAAAAATTATAAATAAATAAATAAATAAATAAATGTATAAATAAATAAATAGATAATTAAATATGTATAAATGAATAAATATGAAATGATTAGATAATAGATAGTTAAATAGACAATTTAATAAATACAGATAAACAAGTAAACATCATGGTGATTATTAAGAAAATATTATTATAAAATTATTAACAATTTTATGTAACTATATTATTACACAGTTCGTTTATTAAACAATTATCTATAGTTTCACATTTTTTTGAAAAAATTTTCATTTAAAATTTCAATTTTCCTTGTCATAGGAATGACATCTTTTTCATGTAAAACCATTGTTGAAAAGAACCGAGCAAACATATCATTTTTAATAGCTTATTTTGTAAAATTTGAATCTTTTTTAAATGAACTTTAGCGCAATTACCCAAAACTGGGCAGCCATATAGCATTATAGCGTGAAAGATAGTTCGGAAAACAAGTAATTTATTATAGTAACTTAGTGACGACCTGCGATTTATAAGCGGGTAAAGCATTTTAATAGCTATATTTACTTTACACTGAATATTTTTGATGTGATCGCCAAAGGTTAGGGTCTTGTCAAGATAAATACCAAGGTATTTGACAAAATTAACCCATGGGATTTTAAAATTGTTTATTTTTAGTTCATTGGTCGGTAAGAAACAATTCTTTCTTTTTCGGGTAAAAAATATAGATTGAGACTTTTTCGCATTAACCTTGATTTTCCAGTGTTTATAATATTCAATTATGATATTTAGCGCATCTTATAGAATGGACTCTAGAGCATACGCGTATTTATTACGCGAATATATTGCCGTATCATCTGCGTACATCGCCACTTCACAATTGGGAATAGAAGGAGAGTCTGATGTATAAATATTGAATAGTGTAGGCGCCAGGACATCAGCTGGAACTCATTTTTGACTAGAATACATATTATTGACGAACACAGTGAAGTATCTGTCCTTTAGAAAACTTTGTATAAGTTTGATTAACTGAGGAGGACAATCAATATCAATTATCTTATACAGTATCAAAAGCTTTTTCAACGTCGAGGAGTACTAGACCATTTGACTGTTTCGCCGCTAATTTTGCCTTAACATGCTTGCAAATTCTTAGTACCTGGTGAGATGTATTATGGCTTTTCCTAAACCCGAACTGTTGAATTGGGATGACATTTTTGCTATCCAGGAACGAGACAAACTTATTCCTAATGACTTTTTCTAAAATTTTCAGGAACGAGACAAACTTATTCCTAATGACTTTTTCTAAAATTTTGCTACTTATTGCTTATTGAGTGCTTATAAGCTAATCGGTCTGTAACTGCTAATGCTGATTGGGGGCTTCCCGTACTTCAAAATTGGTTTATATTTAGCAATTTTCCATTTAAGAGGAAAATATTGCAGTTTTAAGCATGAGTTTATAAAATATTTTAAAAACTGAAAACCTATGAGTGGTAATTGCTTTAAAACTAAGTTATTGATTTGATCTAAGCCAGGAAATTTTTGATTCTTGAGATCAAAGACTATGTCTTCCATATCTTTAGCAGATACTTCTATTGGGAGAGCGTTTGTCTCTCTGCTGTTGAAGTTATCAATTGCATGCTGTACTACTGCGTCAAGTGTTGTACTGCAAGCTGGTATGGAATGACTATGAAGAAAAACGTGAAGAAAAGAAAAACTCTGATTTTTCCTCATTGGTAAGTGCAATAACAGGAGTTTGCAGTTGAGGAATTCGCAGGTTTTTCTTTTTTTAGAATTTTAGTAATATTCCAGTAGGGCTTGCATCCTCTATCCATCGTGTTCCATTCATTATTACGGAATACGAAAAACGCAGATGCAATAAATCGGTTTAGAATTTTCATCTCGTTAAGATCATTAGGAGATCTCCTACTCTGCCTTCTTAATCTATTTCTTAGTTTGATCATATGTAGTATAAAGCGCGGAAGAACTTTTACTCTTTTGCTCAATGTTTTTAATGGGACCAAATAGCGAACACTTTCTGAAAGTTTATGTTCAAAAATTTGTATATTCTGTTCTATTTGCTGTGTACATGTAATTTTGGAGAGATTTGTAGAACAATTACGTACACTTGCCGTGAAATGAGATCTAAACAAGGTCCAGTTCGCATTCTTGTAATCCAAATATGTTTTAGGATCAATAACAGGAATACGAAGAATCTGACATACAACCGGGAGGTGGTCTGAAGTTAGCGTGTTGGTGACAGATGGTTGGGTCAGGCCATTTGGTATATTAGTTCGAAATATGTCAAGAGTTAAAGGGGAGTACCTTTTGGCAGCGGGTATGTAAGTGGGGCTGCTGGGGTGCAAAAGCTGCACTAGATATCTTAGGATTAAATCATGGAGTGCATTGCCACAGGAGTTTGCTCTTAAGCATCCCCATGAGCGATGCCTGCTATTTAGATCACCACCTAGGACAAAGCGATCGTTACCAAACAATCTTCTTAAGTCATTTTTAAAATAATAAATGCTTTGTGGATTCAAGTTTTTTCCCGGAAAATAAACGGAAAATATTTTTAGTTTTGAAGTGTTTGAAAGTGCTAACTCCACACCAATTCCTTCAATTACCTTTGTATTGACAACAGGTAATAGAGTATGCTTTATTTGTTTCTTTATAACAATGGCGACACCGCCACCACTTTTTGGCGATTTAATCTATAGACGAAATAATTATTGTTAGACAAATGAACATTACTATTGAGCCATGTTTCACAAACAAGACATATATCAACATCACTAGCACAAAGAAAATTGAAAAATTCAATGGATTTGTTACGAATACCTCTGGCATTCCAACATACTAACTTTATAGAATTATTTGTATTACTTGACATTAGAATAAAGATATTTTGTAGCTAGCTGTGTAATAACATTGAATTGTTCGGTCTTAGATTTACAAGCTCCTAGCCGAGAGATCATTTCCGTTGTAAGAGATGCTAGCTGTTCTTGAAAGAACAGTGAAGATGAACTCTTTTTTGCTGAATTGGAGTAGTTACCACGAGCACTGCCTGTACGGGCGATGGTTGAGGACATTTCGTATGGTTCGATGACATTGGTAAAGGTGAAAAAAATCAAGTACAAGTACATTTGGTTTTTGTGAATTCACAGGCCGAGTGTTTGATTTTTGGTGAATATTATCTCTTAATTCAGAGTATTTCGAGCGGCTAATACAGATCGGATCGGTTGAACGGTGGTTCCCCTTGCAATTGGCACACTTAAGAATACCAACTGAGGAGCATTCTGAAGTTTTGTGGTTGCCAGAACAATTCGCACAATAAGTCTTAACATTGCAGTTCTTTTCCACAAGACCGAACATCTGAGTTGTCTCAGTTGCGACATTGGGTGAGCTTGTTATACCCTATCCTAAGGGTATATTAAGTTTGACACATAGTTTGTAAAATAGAGAAATAATCGAGATAGACCCTATAAAGTATATATATTCGTGATCAGCATCAATAGTGAAATCGATTGAACGATGACCGTCCGTCCGTATCTCACCGCTTTTTGGGCCTTGAATTTTGAGCTATGACGATGAAATTTCATATCTGGGCTTCTGAGAAAAATTTACAGTACATATGTAAGAATTTTTTAAATCCGCCCAGTGCCACGCCCACTTTTTCATAACTTCACTAAATTATATGAAACCGAAAAATTTTGTTAAGACAAAATATGTAGGCATTTAGATTCCCTACAATGCACCTCCACAAAAGTTTTGGCCACGCCCACTTTTTGGGTGCGTTTTCATCACAAAACCGATTTTTGGGCCTTAAATTTTTAACTAGGACGCTGAAATTTTATATCTGGGCAGTACAGATACAGTACAAGTGTAAACATTTTTTAAATCCGCCCATTGCCACGCCCACTTTTTCATAACTTCACTAAATTATATGAAACCGAAAAATGTTGTTAAGACAAAATTTTTAGGTATTCAAATTCCCTACAATTCACCCATAAAGCAGTTTTGGCCACGCCCACTTTTTGGGGGCGTTATCATCAAAAAACCTATTCGGATAAACATCCTTAAACGTTCGACATTATAGCTATATTTGAGTACAAAATGCAATTTGGCCACGCCCACTTTATAGAGAGGAGGATAGGGTATAATACGATCCGTTCCAGACGGATTGTAGCTTTTCTGTATGTTTTTTTAAAACGGCATTGAGATTCCCACTTAACTTGAGTGTGGAAAATAGTTCTGATGTTTTTCCGCAAGTCCGCGAGACGTATAGAACCATTTTCCAAATAAACAATGTAGAACACATCAACGAAGGTTTCATGATTTTTCTTGATAATTTTAATGTCTTTGCATCTAACACCTAGTGACAGCAATTCAGACTTAAGAGAGTCTATTTCTAGTTCGTCTAGCACAAAGAGAATAACTTTAAAGGACCATTCACTTCTTAAATCATGGGTAAAATATTGACACTTATTAGCTTTTAATGCACTGCACACTTTTGTAAATGAGTCTATAGATTCACAGACATTTTTTATTCTGATTTAGATTTTACGAACGGAATAGTCACTGACTTTGAGTTCTTTTAAGAGTTTATGGATGCAATCACTAGTTTTTGGTGGAATAACTATGTATTTTTTTGGGGTTTTGCCGTTTTAGCAGGTTATTTTCTTCTTCGTTATCAGAGTCAGGTAGACATTGCAGTGGACTGCAATAATTGCTATTAGAGTTTCCACTGCGCGACGCGTTTCAGAATTTTTATTGATTTATTAGGTACTGGCGATAGATACTAAGTACTTAGGAGTACGTCATACACGATTAAGAGCACGCGGCTGACTGACCCATTACTAAAATTGTTCAAGGAAATTTCATGCTAATCTATGATTTCGAAATATGTGTTTATATCGTAAGTAGCTTGTTCGAGTTCTACCGAACGAAAAAGAATGTATGCACTTGATCCTGTCAAACTTATTAACAAGAACGGCAAAGCGCGGTTGGTTGTATTAGTACAATGATGAAAATGATTGCGAGTTATAGATTCTGGTGACACAAAGAATATGTTGGTTTCCAACAGGACATCATCTACTAATATTATTCACATAGATAGATTATCTTACGTGTTCTTACAATAGTCAGATATTGATTCAGTCTTTTACACTCTAACCTTAATCAGTGTCGCCGTTCGGAATGTGTAAATGAACAAGAGATCTCCTATTGAACTAACGAAAGTAACAGGAGATTTTAAATACATAAATAACAGTGAGATGTTTATAATGCTCCTTAATGTGAACAATTTTTAGCGATTCTTGTACAAATATGTTTTCTAACGCAACGAAAGAAAGAGGCAGTGAGAGAGTATAGCAGAAGAAACGGCAACTTTGGACTCTTAATATAACTTTGAATAAGAGGGAGCATGTACTGATTATTCAGATTATTGTAACCTATACAATTTCAAGTACAAGTACCAGTATTCTTACCCATACATGTACTTCTGTGTTCTGGTACTGTTACCTAAAAAAGCCCAGTACCTGTATTTTTAAGCACATACATAGATATCGCCAATTTGGTACAATACCGTCATAACTCAAAATCGATGTATGTAGAAGTTAGGCAAGTAAAGTGATCTTTTATCCTGTAGAATGTCATTGCTCAGCTTCTAAGACTGGGGAAGACAGAGCACTTGTGTCGTTATGCAAGCTTCCTCTTTCATAAGGAATCTTAATTGCAACAGTGAAAGAAATGCGCATCATGACTACACACTGCTTTGGTGATGCAAAATCTTGATGCTTTGATACTTTTATGCATTCATGTTATTTTTTTTATTTTTAACGTCTTGAATGCTTTTGTCAATTGAAAATATATAACTACATGTCAATAATTCCACTAAATTAAACGCTCCAATTTATTAAGTATAATTCGTCAAATAAGTTGCAAAACTTATGATGGATTTTGAAACGCGATGCTTTGTAGCACTGTTTTTGTTTGCTTTTTGGAAAGTTTGACGTTGCATTACTCCGGCAGTATTAAGCCACTGTCTTAAGCCAGTTGTGTCAGTGCTTTTGTGGGGGAAACATTGGTTAGTTTTCTTTAAAAGTGTCACATTTTGTGTTGTGTTTATTTTGGAAAAGGTGAGTGTTGTGACTTATAAATATTTATCATGAGTAGTGCATTATTTTCTGACACTACGTTATACTTGTAAACATTAGCATTGATGACGCTTGACTTTATTCTAAATATGACTATCTTGCATACACAAATCCATATACATAATCGAAATATTATTTTGTCTTATGATGTTGTGTCAAATAAATTTAATTCATTTTCAATACACCGGTTTTAAAATTTGTGTTTTCGTGGTGTATTCGAAACGTCATTTATGCCAACTGTAACATTCAAATAAAATAAAGATACCTTCCCAAAAAAATGTTGTGTAACATAATATATTTATTTTTACGAGAAATACTTTTCTACGCAGCACAACGGAACCTTTAAGCATAGTATATCATGCAAGAAAACACAAGAGCTAGTATCATCTTACAATTGGCAATGTGGCAATTGTTGGGCACCAAAGTTGTACATATCCAGATCCTCGTCGGCGTCTGATAACCAGGTTGATTCAAATTCGATATCTTCGAACGAACCTTCAGAGAAATGTACAGAGTTGCCATTTTAAAATTGCCCTTCCAGTCAGATTTGACTGAAAAAAAAACAGTCAAAAAACTAAAAACCAGTCAAAAAAATTTAAGCACAAAACCAGCTAAAAATCCAGCCAAGAAAATATTTTATTCGATATAAAGGTAATATAGAATTCATTTTCTTTCATATTTGCACATATGTATGTATGTACATATATATACTCGTATATACTCGTATACTAAATTTAGTTTTAAAAAAAAAAATAACAATAAGAATAACACGCATAGCGTCTAAAAATTCATTCTAAAGTACATTGCAAAAAAATCATGAATAAACTTTCTGCGAAATAAAAATAATACAGGCCCTTATTGCGATTGTCGATAATTCATAAATGATAACAGAATCCATTTTCATTAACGTATAGATACATACACATTATTGTGAAGTTAAGTTTGAGAACTAAATAACTTCCGACTTTTGCATTAGATAAAGGGAGAACTAATACTGAGACGGCTAATCTTGCTAGATCAGAGTACGGGTTCTCATTCGCAGCATTTGTAGTTGAAAACTTTACACCAGAATGATTCTGTGCTTGAAATATGTATTCTCTCAGCTCGTGAGCATAGGGCTATCCCATTGCGAAAATTGTTTCCAAGTTCAGAGCAAGAATAGTAAAATCACGTTAAAAGTTTTTCTTCTATTTTTGTTTTCTATGGTAACTTTGATTTCTAAAAGGTACTGACTAGAAAAATTTCCAATTCAGAATTTTCAAAAGCAGTCAAAAAAAAATTAAATCCAGCTAAAAAACCAGCCGGCTGGATTTTAAAAAATCATCCAGCTAAATTCATATCAATCCAGTCAGATCTGACTGGAAAATAGTCAAAACGGCAACAGTGGGAATGTAGTATGCTATATTTCATACAAATAACCTTTCAATTGCTGTCTTCCCGAAACCCTTCAAATTGAATTATTTTTGGAAATGTAGCGGTTACCGCCCAGTCGGCGGCAGAGGTAGCACTAGAGCGAGTTCAAGTTCGTCTTCATTAGCTAGCTCAAAGTGCTTAAGCAAATGAGCGATATTTCTGTACTTGACGATATGTAAACTTAACCAATACCTCCAAGTATTTTCCAGTCTGTTGAAGAAATTTGTGGAAAAAATCATTTTCTGTCTGTCGACCTTAATACTAAAATACTTTTCCATTATTACATAGTTTTAAAAAAGTAAAGTTAGATTGTAATTTGTAGAACTTGTTTATGAAAATGTTAGTCAGTAAGGGTATGACGTCTTGGAGGAGTGACGATGCAAGCGTATGACATCATTTTGTTGATCGAAATGAGATGAGATATACAGTGAAAGTGACATAAAGCCAAATTGGCCTAATGTCGGTTTATCAAAGGCCAAATGCTAAAATTTTTTTTATTATACATTGTTTACGTGCGTTTAAGGGGTCATGGATACCCATAAAGAATTACAGCACATCATAACAATGATTGACTCCACCTTCTATTTAATTTATTTATTTTTGGCTCTTGGTATGTTCTATTACCTTCCAACATTTGATCTGGTCTTACATGGACTGACCAGAATATTATTTGAATTAACACTAACACTAACGCTAACCCTAACGAAAATCATAAAAATCTCCTTTATGAGGGGAAACTTTTTTACCGCAGTCTTAGAATTAATCTCCTTACGCCTTTTAAATTGGCATTTACCTCTGCCTCTGGCTCGCTGATGTGCTTTGTATTTATGTCTATCGTTTAAGACTGTAAAAAAGGTAGTCCTAATTATTGAACATAAAATAACTGCAAGTATAGCATCATTTGCTTCAGATTTATGTAAATAAAAATAGGCACTTTTTTGTTGATTAAATTCTTCTAAAGTAGACCTTAATAAAATCTGATTTTCGCACAATCACACAATTTCTCAATCCAAAAACATAGTACCATAACCCACTTTGTAAGGTTGATGCAAAGAAAGAAATCTAGGATATACTTATTATCAGCTTATAGTTATCGTGGTAGATCTATCAAAATGCAGAATGCCACCCCAATTAATTAGACCTTATGTATAAGAGCAGCGAAACTTGAATTTCAATCCTGAACAGTTTGTTAACGTATAGCATTTTGCACTGTGCACTTTATTTCTTTCTGTAAATATGATCCAATAAATTGCAAATATTGATCGTCGTTTGCCGTAAGCTCATCACGGCATATGCATTATTTAGATCCATTGATTTTGGTCTCACAGTAAGTCCATTTCATTCAAATACGATGGATTTTCTTTATATAGACAGATAGTGCTGATGCATCCATAATAAAATCCATCAACCAGTTGTTAAACATCGCTTTTTGTCTGGTTACTTATACTGCCATTTTCACCATTACTGATATTCCGGTGAAGTGATTATAGCTCCCAGAATGCATCTTTTTCAAATTGTATATAAATTTGATGCCACATGAACAAAACCTTTTATTATTTGCTTGCATTCTTGATAAACGACGGATGATCTTTCGAATCCAGATATGTAAATGGTCATCCAACAAGAGGTATCAAATGTTGCGCCATTGTTGAACTGTCAGCATTCAACTATTATTGCTATAACTTTCGATAAGTAAATACTAGGAAGATATGATGTGAATATAGATCGATACATACTCCCACAAACTGTAGAAATAGCGAAAATTCACTAGATAAACTGTATAAATACTGCAGATAGTGATATGAAGATTTCAACTCGTCTTCGTTTGGCAGGGTCAGATGAAAATATTGCCGACGGGAGTGTGATTAAAAACCCAAGAGTGTTCATTTCGAGATAATCACAGGAACTAGACCTATCCCCAACCACTTTCGACCCTTTTCTGCATAAATATCTTGGCCTACATGCATATAAGATCCAGTTGGCACAAAAATAGACGTCAACAGACCATGCACAAAGCCGTACTTTCGCTGATTGGGTGTTGGAAATTTTGTTAAGTATTTAGATATTCAGATTATCTACAATTTGTCAATACGTTGCCTTTAGCCACGCCCACTTTTCAGGGAGTGTTCATTAAAAAAGCGATTTTGATGAAATTTTGCATGTCCATAACATCCGTAAAAGTTTGAAGTTATTGTTGTAATTCGAGAAAAAAATGCAGTATGCCACGCCCACTTTGTTGGGGCTGATAGAAAGGAAGAGGGATGGGGCATCAAAAAATCCGTTCCCCTTGGTAGGGGCTAGAATATACCCGAGGTAGGCATGCCTGTCGTAAGAGGCGACTAAAATCCAATCTCCGTATACCGAGTGTATAGAGTATACAAAACATGAAATGGAGGTAGGCTCTATGGATTCTGGGGAGAGCCTTTTATTGCACAAAAATCCCTTTGAAAAAAGGACAAAGATATGTCGATCTCCACCACCTAGATCGAATGTCTCCGGGAAAAGAAGTCCGCCGGTTAATCAGGACTCAGTGATAACGAAATGCTACGTTAAAGAGAACAACGAGCTACGTGCTAAAATCGATGAAATGGAGCGACTCTTCCAAGAGCTGAAAAAGGAAGTTGTTTCTCTGCGAAAAGAAAACGAGAAACTCAAGAACTCTCGTGTACCGAAAGATTCCGAGACAACGCCAAACCGTCCAGCAATTCAATATTTTACGGACGAGGAAGAACTTGCCCGCGAAACCAATCCGGGCTCTAAAAAAAGGCCTAGCAAAAAGCGTAAGGCCGTTACTTCACCCGAAGTCTCACAAAAGAATGATAACCCCGCTATATCAAAGCAGGCAAAAAACCAAGCGAAACCTCGCCCACCACTACGGAAAACTTCGTAATCTTCTTGTAAATACGCTGAGGACAAAGCATAATATAACCTCACGCCGAAACAACGAGTGGAAAATTAATGTAGATGACGCCGATTCCTACCGAGCACTGTCTCAAAAATTAAACACGGAGAATATCCAGTGGTACACATATGAAAACAAGTATGAAAAACCGCTGAGAGTTTTTGTTAGGGGACTCCACCCGACATGCTCAAAAGAAGACATTATCGAAGACGTGCAAACCCAAGGGCTCAAAATTCTTGACGCCGTGAATATTCTTAAGAAGGAAAAGCAACTTACAGAAGGAGACAAAGATACCGTAATCAAACGCGGTCTCCCACTCTTTATGCTTACCTTTGATAAAACCGAGAATGTGAACGACATTTTCAAAATCAAAGCGATCTTAAATATAAGGGTTAAAATCGAGCCCATGCGTAAGGGCAAGAGAACGATACCTCAGTGCAAACGATGCCAAGGTTTTAACCACACGCAGGCATACTACCAGAAAGAACCACGGTGCGTAAAATGTGCTGGTACACATCTCTCGGGAGAGTACAAAGAAAATAAACAGGTCCCAGCGGTTTGCGCCAATTGCAAGAGAAACCACCCAGCGAATTATCGAGGTTGTGAAGTCGCCAAAGAACTTCAAAAAAGACGCGATACTCTCAGGAAACCGGTACACCCGAATACTAGCCTAAAATATCCCAAAACCGATAAGCCTAAGATTGTTAAGCCAGTCAAAAAGACGAGACCGATAAAGGACAATATAAAAATTGCCAAAGAAAGTGGTGCTGGTCAAAGTACAATGGAAAAACCGCCACTGGTTGGCGCGAGATCGTACGCGCAAGTCGCGTCACACGAACCCAATTCAAGATCAGCCACAATAGATCCGGTATGTCAACTATTATCCGTGATATTGGAAAAACTTGAGGAGCAAACCAAGATTAATCAAGTCGTGTTTGACAAATTGAGCAAGCTCGAGACCAAACCTCGCAAGACAAACGACAAAACATGAATATGAAACAGTTGCTCAAGATACTAACATGGAACGCAAACAGCCTTCTGAAAAAAATCGACGAACTAGAAGTATTTCTACGGAAAAACAGTATTGATATATGCCTGATATCAGAAACCCACCTAAAAAAGGGACCTGGACCCAAAATAAAAGGATACAGTGATTATCACGCACATCATCCTTCGGAAAATGCGAGAGGCGGATCTTCTCTTTACATCAAAGACTGCATCAAGCACTCCGAAGACATGAAAATAGAACTCGACTCTATGCAAATAAGTTCAGTCTCCGTAAAAATAAACCACTTAGACTACCACATTGGATCTAGTTACTTTCCTCCGGGATATAGGCTAGTAGACGACGACCTCGTTCGCCTCTTTGAATCACTCGGGCGAAACACACCTTCTGGGGTTCAAGATGTAATTCAACGAAAGGCAGCCTATTGTACAAAGTCAGCATGAAGCGTGGTGTGAAATTTTTTTCGACGGGAAAGCCAACGTATTGGCCAACTGACAAAAATAAAATCCCTGACCTCGTCGACTTCTTTATCGCAAAAGGGCTAGCTAAAGATCTGACGGAAGTCAAAGAATGCTATGATCTATGCTCAGATCACTCAGCAGTCACTTTAACAATAGGTGGAAATCTAGATACGAAAGAAGGACCGCCCAGGTTAACTAGTAACAAAACTAACTGGGACGCCTTTAGAAAAGACTGCACGGAAAATGTTGCTTTAAATGTGCCGCTAAAGACACCGATCGAAATAGAAGACGAAATTGACAAACTTGTGGAAGCCATTCAGAGTGCAGCGTGGAAAAACACTCCTTTCCGGAAGACAGTAACACGGAACAATAAAGTTAAATTCCAACCCGAAATTGAAGACCTCATACGAGAAAAGAGGAGAGCGCGCAAGAGATGGCAACAATCCCGCGCGCCCCCAGATAAAACTTATCTGAACTATCTTTGCAATAAATTGAAAAATGTGCTGCATGATTTAAGAAATCGCGAGACTTCTACTTACCTCGAGGGCTTGACTGCTGAAAAGAGCTCAAACTATTCACTATGGAAAACTTTGAAGTCCGTAAGGAAACCCGTAATGCACTCGCCACCAATAAGGAAAGTTAACGGCGAATGGGCAAAAGAAGACAAGGAGAAAGCGGAATTATTTGCCGAGCATTTAGAAGAAACGTTCAAGCCGTTCGATGGACAACCATTGATCGAAGACCCGAATGTTAACACGGCACCCGACAACTTTAAAGTAAAAACCGTATCCTTGTCCGAACTTCGAATGACAATAGGAAGGTTGAAAAATAACAAGGCTCCAGGATATGATTTAATCACTGGCGAAATTTTGAAGGAGCTACCAACAAAGGCGTTAGTTAAGCTGCTCTACATTATAAACGCTTCTTTGAGACTTTTATATGTTCCAAGGCAATGGAAAGTCGCCGAAGTCATTATGGTTCAGAAACCGGGGAAATGTGCAAACGATAAGAAATCATATAGACCCATTTCGCTTTCGGGTCAAACATTCCACAATCGATCAGGTGTATCGTATAACGAATGAAATTGAAGAAGCTCTAGCGAAAAAGATATGTTCTAGCGCTTTCCTCGACGTATCGCAAGCCTTCGATAAGGTATGGCACGAAGGTCTAAGGTATAAACTAAGGCTAATTCTACCGAAAAAGTTGTGTAGAATACTGGGATCTTACCTTGAAAACAGGCTCTTTCGTGTTAGACACGGGACCGAATACTCACAATTCAAGGAAATCCATGCCGGCGTTCCGCAAGAAAGCGTACTCGGTCCAATGCTGTTCCTGCTCTACACAGAGAAATGCCAAACCGTCGTAGCAACGTTCGCAGATGATACGGCTATCCTCGCAACGGACGAGTCAGTCGAAGCATCAACGGGTAAACTACAACGGGCTCTAAACAAAGTATGCGAATGTACAAAGACCTGGCGAATAGTCCTTAACGAGACCAAGTCAACGCATGTCAATTTTACGTACAAAAAGGTAAACTACTTACCTATTTCCATTAACTCGGTACAAATACCATACGCAAATGAGGCAAAATATCTAGGAATGACCCTAGACGCAAAACTTAAGTGGAAGTCACACGTTAAAAAAAAGCGCGACGAGCTAGAAATCAGACTAAGAGAAATGCATTGGCTACTCGGAAGATACTCGAAGCAAAGCGTATATAACAAACTGCTTCTGTATAAGCAAGTGCTAAAACCGTCTTGGACATATGGAATACAACTTTGGGGTTGTACAAAACCAAGCAATATGGCTATATTGCAAACATTCCAAAACAAAGCCTTCGCTGGAAGGCTACCTACCTAACGAGATTAACACTACAGAAGCGTAAACTACTTGTTAAGGGAACTTAGTCGTAGTCATCAAACAATGAAGAAATGAGAGGATTGAAGCTGTACTACTATGAGCACGCGCGGCTCATAGTGCCTCTCTGAGGGGTGAGGTTTAGCCCGTAGGCATATACTGACTGACACTAATGACATTGACAGGTCAGCTATATGAATCGGGCATCACCAATGCTACGGACCATTGGTATCTTTTCAAGATTCCTCACCTCCAGGCACAACCAAAAAAAAAAAAAAATCCGTTCCAACTATTATTCGCGATTATGTATACAGTTGTACTGTATTTATGTACAGTCGCGATTATGTGAAATCGTGATGAAAGATTTCAGCAATAACTATTTGTAGGTACAGCAAAGGTGAACATTAAGCAGACATTGTATAGTATTTCATTACTAACCTCAGAGCCACAACTATTTGTTAAAATGTTGACACATCTTGTTGGTTGACCCTATTTATTCTGTTAATACGTTCACCGGTGGACAAATTAATATGTAGGTAGGTAAGGGGAATTGTTTATTAAGTACAAAAATGAAAACTTGAATATATTTTCCTCTGAAAAAAAAGATTTACATATGTATATCGCAAAAACCCAAATATTGAATTATGTACGTATTAATTTTAATACCATATGTTACGATTCGTCCTGGTTAAAGTAAAAAGGCGCGTATACCACATACCACATTAATTTGCTGTGTATTTTGTGTATATTATTGTGTTATGTACATATATGTATGTATTAATATGCATACCTGCTTCACTTCACTATAAAACGTGTCATTAAACAGATTTTTTTTCTCGTATTTCAACCAACTTCAATCGTTTTGAGTTTTCACTCTAATTATTGTGGGGAAGTGGTACATTTTTTAATTTCACATTTAATTTCGGAATTGAAAAGGACAGATGAATAAAATAATATTTAGATGAACAGATTACATCTATGTATATACAATGCGGTTTTCTCTCGCATTCATGTCTTTTGTTCATTCGAAACAAGTAATGCGTATAACTAACACTTATGTACATACGTACATATGTAGGTTCTTCAGATTTTAAATTCGATCTTACTTTACAAAATAAACGAATTAAACAATGTAAGTAGATACATATGTTTTGAAAGTTTTTTCACTCACTTCTCATGAGCGTCTGACAAACATACGAGAGTAAAACTATCATGAAAAAGCTTCTCAAAACATAAATTGCTTTTCGGACACGGCATTGAACAACAGGGTCTTCCACTCCACATACGAAGAAGTTCGAAGCTCGATTACTCACTATATTACGTCCGCAGACGTAAACACTTACGGGCAGAGCCGCTTCATGGGAATAAAGAAGTAAGCACTTACGCCAAGAGCAGTATGAAGCGCTGCTTCTGTGAGATTCCAAAGGAATCATTCTATGCAATTTGTACTATGTAAATACTTACAGGCAGCTTCCTCCGGTTGAAAAGAAAGCTTAGCCACTAGTCCTTTGCACCTGCGTAAAAAGCCGTTGCATCCTATATGTACCGAATTGCTTCGCATAACCATCTAAAGAAACCTCTGTGTAAACAAGCAGTTTGCGATATTGCACGCGAAGCCATATCTAGGACCGGATGGAAAGGAGGAAAAAAGCAGTACGACCAATTGGAGTTTAATTATGAGAGCGTTGAGGAATATGCAAGTTCCAAGCTACCTGATCCCAATAATTACAAGTTATTTTAAAGACAAATCCTTTAACATCAGGTCTACAATTAACGGATTAAAAAACGGAAGCGATCGGAAGCAGCAACAAGAAAGTTGAGAGCTTGACCATACAGCTAGGAGAACACAGTATCGATTCGAAACCCTTCGTAAAGAACCTAGGGGTATTGCTTGATCATACGCTCAGCTTTAGAGAGCACCTAACCCACACAAGAAGGAAGGTCAATCCTGCGGTTGCTTCAATATCCCGGCTAATGCCTAATATTGGAGGGCCCAGGCAGCCAATAGGAAATCTGCTTGCGACAGTGAGCAAGTCAATCCTCATGAACACAGCCCTTATATGGGCACCGACAACAACAATAAATTCAGACATGAATGTATAGAACGGTGTCGGGGGACGCAATAAGTGCAAAAGCGGCGCGAATGCCTATTGACCTTGAGGTCAACATAAAATGCCGAAAACCTAGAGAGAAAGGCCATCAGAGAAAATGCCAGCATACAATGGCAATGGCGATGGAACGCGTCGTAAAATGGACGGTGGACAAACTTCTACTGAACATAGAAGAGTGGACCAAAAGGAAACACGGTGAGGTAAACTTTTATCTTACCCAATTCCTAAAGGGACATGGAAGTTTCCGTGAACCTTCACAAACACGACGTCGTAGATGACCCATTCTTCCGCAACTGTGAAGGCAAAGTCCAGAACGCCGAGCACATATTGTTAGCACAAAATTTAAACCAGCCAGAAATGCCTTAGAACGATAGATAGGCATTGTGTTAACCCCAAGGAGATTGAATCCTTGCAAGCATCATGCAATCAAACCAAGAGCTCAAGAGGGAGAAAAACATGGATCATAAGAAGGAGAAGATATGATGTTAACACCTGCCCCTATGAAGGAACGCCTTGACCTGCGGCACCATAGGGGGAAACAGAACAGAGTTAGGGTTGGAATTTTAGCCACGTAAACATGCAGGAGCATGGAGTCTGGCGTCATTCGTAGCACGGGCTATGGAGTATCCATATCGGATTTCACCCCTCCAACGAGCGCATCAAAAAAAAGTAGCCCCAAAGAAAAAAGTCTAATGGTGTTAAATCGCATGATTTCGGCGGCCAATTGAATTCTCCATTATTAAATTATGGCCCAATGATCCCACTATTTCTCTTGCGTTTTCGGAGCTTCAGATGCAACCGTTTTAATTGTTTACGTACCTTCCTACTTTTTACTTATCACAAATCATCGCAATAATAGTTGAACATTGATAGTTCAACAATGGCGCGAAATATAAAATGACACCTCTTGTTGGATGACCCTACACATACATATGATCACACACCTTTCTACGAACACATACAAACGTTTGCTACTTGCCCGTCACCTGCTTTCGCAAACCAGTAGTGAAGCAAGTAACTTGACAGCACAATTTATAAATGAATCGTATGAGCAACTGCCCGCCCCTTGAGCAGCCTACATACATATGTACGTCACAGAAAATACAGAAACAGGAATTTGACAGATAGTACATGTAAAGCTACTTGCTTGCCAGAACTTGCTCGTGTGGCCGCCGCCGGTTTACAATATCGCTCAACAATACCATTTAAATCTATAATCTGTGTCATATCAGTAAATACATAAGAAAAGGATAGATACTTGTAGTGCCTTGTATGCCCATCCTATAGTTTGTATTGTTTTACTCCTTAATGATTCTTAAAACGATATTTGCATGATTATGTATTGATGTGCATTATTTCTGCAAACAATTCAGGGGAGGCTTGGTCGACCTTCTGAAATTTTTCAGCGGCAATCCGATCGATCGAAAAATTAGCATACACCAGCAAAAAAAAAATATTTTTTTGAGAAAGAAATAAACGATTTCAGATATTATGAGTAAAAACTAAAATTGTCCTAAAAGTCGCGTTCCAGTTTTATCTGCAATTCGGCGGGCACTTGATTCCTCGCTTTAAAATATGTCGCCTCGCTCTTTCAGTTGTAGCTCTTTTGTGTCCCCAGTTTGTCTGGTTTCATAATTCTCAGGATCCCTCACAAAATTGTTGATAGAGTTATGACTTTTGCGGATTTTTAAAGCAATTTTCCTTTTGGAGAGGCCTTTCGACTTAAAGGCTTTAATTCCCGCATCTATGTAGTATTCTTCATCTACTTCCACTATTGAAATAAAATAAAAGCAAGAAAATTAACTGTATTACACCACCTTCTACTTCTCAAACGATTCAAATGCAATTGATGGACCCAAATGGATGTCGCACTTTTAAATGCCCTTTTTCTGAAAAACGGTTCTTAAAAAATAACCTAACAAAGGAATTTCCTGTAATTACACAGGCAAGTGATAAATCTTTTACATCATTCAATAAAAAAGTATTTGGGCAATAAAACAAAAGGAAACAAAGTTATTCAACAAAGTCAGCGTGGAACCAAACGGTTGTCACTTAGTGTATGTATGTATAATATTTTCTTCACTCTTGTTGATTTATTTACGCCTAGGCTTTCATTTTCATCGTCATTTTCGTCTCTCCTTTGTACGTTGTTCCTCAATTTCATTCAATTTCTGACCTAATTGAATTTCCGGTAACTGCATCGTTTACCACCAAGAGTTGCATTCCAATTCGGTTATTTGGTTATCCTGATAATGTAGGTGGCAAGTGCACATGTGTCAGAAAGGTTAAAAAAAAGGATAGAGAGCATTGGTTTATGTTTTTTTCAGAAGAGTATTCATGGATGATCGGCTTGTAAGTACATACAAAGGTAGTATTATAGGAATGCCAGCTTCTACATTGTGATTGTCACTTCAGTTGTATGGTGGATTGTAGGTAATCATATTACGGTCTTGTTTTCTCTACTGAGTGTTAGACACTACATAGTACACCTTTCCTTTGAAATTCGAATGGAGGTAGTTAGAGTTCTTGCGCACATTCATATACATATAAGTTGCTTATTCAAATAGCGTCAATAGATGTGAATTTATTTTGCAGAAAGTGGATCGTCAGGTCCAAGGACGTGAAATACAAGTTCACAAATTCCAAGCATCTACATTGTCAATGTCTACATTCGTTATCGTTCCCAGTGGATGGATATACTTGGCTGGAAGGGTATGTATTACTAAAGACATAATATTATCAGCGATAACTACATATTTGTTAATCGATGGTTATATGTACATATTTAGTCCAGGGAGATAGAAGTTACGTAATTTTTTATTCAATTCGTTAGAAATGCACTGAAGGTGCATAAACGAGGAACCCTGTCCATACTAAACAACGTCATGACCGGTCAGTATGCTATAGCTAGACATACACATATGCAGAGCATTTTTCGTACCGATTTCTCCAGAAACTGCAAAAACATAGGGAAAGAACGAACCAACTTCCAGGATGTATAGTTGTCCTCTAAATCAATCGATTACATAGGCACGGCCACTATAGAGCGAATAAACAAGAAACAGTTTAGAAAATCTTTAAGTGCCATCATAATAAAATGGAGATCATGGATGCCAGAAATCTTGGTCTGAACAACTATGTATGTAGATGTTATCTAATTAGTTAGTTGAAGTCCTCTTCCACTTGTACGCACCGTCTAAGGCGAGGTCTTTCTCTATTGCGTTGTCCCTCCGGGTTGGATCCGAATACTCTACGGATCAGAGTGTTGATATCCATTTTATACCCTGATACCCTTTTTTGACATCAAAGATCTCGGTAAGATTGTTTCCAACCTTTATGGCGCAGTGAGCGTTCTCCATCGTCATTCTGCTCAATCTGACGAGTTTCGCAGGGATGCCAAAACTATACATGACTCTGTGTCATATGCGGCCTTAAAATCGATAAAAAGGTACTAAGTGTCGATCTGGACTACTTGGGTTTTCTCTAGAATCTGCCGTAGTGTGAATATTTGTGGACTTACCGGGCCTAATACAGCACTGATAGGAGCCAATCAGCTCGTTGACAAATTGTATCAGGCCGTCACATAGTACGGCCAATAGGATCTTATATGTAATGTTGAGGAAATTGATGCCTCTATAGTTGACCACGTTTAGAGAGTGTACTTTCGGGCAAACGATGCCCGAGATTCCATTCATTATGCTATACTTTCTTCCCACCGAATCTTGAAACTGATGTTTGAACGTAGCAGCAATAGGCTATACTTTCTTCCCACCAAATCTTGGAAATGATGTTTGAACGTAGCAGGGAAGTTTTCCCGACGCACAACCCCCAACCTGAAGGATCAGTTCCCCTTGTTACTCCTAGGACGAGGGGCCAAGTCTTACGGAGTCAGTAACGTACTTCGGGGATATGAACGCTGCCATTAGCCCATTAAGGGTTCATCCGCCAAGACCTCTTTTCTAACACACTGGTTCAGTATTGGAGATTCCTATAGCCCTAGGATTCAAGTATGTCGAAGCAGCTCATATAGGGATAATACTAATAGTTCGACCCGACTGGAACTGGTAGATATCACCGTTATTGATCCCATCTAGGGAATTCGTTCGCTGCCGCCTGGAGTAAGAGTAGTGCTTTAATTGGAAAGCACACCTCCACCCACGCTCGGCTGCTGCCACCAACGACTTTTCAAAGGGGTTGATTACCCAATCTCCAGTCCAGGTACTAGGCACCCAGCAGCCACCAAAATGGGGGTGTATAGTAGGATTTGACAGTGAGAGGCTAAGATGAGAAGGTTTGTGTTTTCATATATTCGCATCATTACCCTTTGACCACTAACTATGTATGTAGGTGTGTAGAAATTGGCGAGAAAAGGCGGCGTTTGGTAACTTAACTGCTAGTAAATGTCTTGCAAAGTACTCGTATTTTTACCGCCGTATACATTTTCAAATTTTGTGAATGTTGTAATTTTAAATTTCTGGATCAAATCCAACTCTATCTTGCGTGGGGCAAGCGTCGTTTCCCACATTGGGTTGTTCGTTTATAGTGATACAGATGTATTTACTTAGATGAAGCTACATAGATATCTATGCATTGGCATCCCTAATAAAAGTCGAAGTCTATAAGTAAACTTTCTAACCGCAACCTTCGTTAAACTATGTAAATGCAATGAAAAAACCATAGTAACTTCTATAGGACTTAGCAAAGCTAAATCGACTTTCGGCAGCAAGCTTGATGCTATAAATTGCCCCGCTATGTTAATCTATCTGCCAGGTCAAGGAAGAGGATTTGCTTCGCTTCCGTACTTAATCTCTTGACTCTTGCTCCTAGTGAAGGAGCAGAGATTTACGTTAAAATGCTTTTAGTACATTTGGCAGATGCTAGGTAAAGTTTTACAATAATTTGGATCGAAGCCAGCTCTTTAAAAGCACGTATGCGTAATTTTCGACCCGAAAACCCAGTGCGAATGAAAATAAATAATAATTACCCGTTTACCAATAGAAACGCCATTGGCTACCACTTAAAAATCCACCCAATTATGACTGATCCTACTCTACGAGGTGTGCAAACAGAATTTGAAGTCCATTTACCATTTCACCAGCATGTTTGTGCACTCAAAGGGGAGAAAGAAAAAACCAAAAAGGATCGCAATGACCCTAAGTGGTTTTCAGGTTATCTCGGTCGGCCTAAAATTTCATTGTGAAGATAAAACCGACAACAGACACTGAACAAACATAAACATCCCCCCACAAAAAACTCTGTAATACAGAGGTTCAAATAGCTTCCTTTTTTTTTGTGTCCTTTTACGCAGCGACGACTCTTACCTTTTGTGCTCTCAAAGTCCACGCTAATAGAACCATCCGAATTCATCTAAACAATGTACCAGGCACGCTGGATTGGGTATTGGCGGAAAGTCCTCCGGCATATTGGCGTCACGGATGTTCTCAATTTTCTATTTCAATAAGGATAGTAGCTTTTTAGGTGTTTGTTCAAAGCGTAGGAAGCTGCTCGTCTTCTTCTGTGTATGCTTTCACTATGTGTTTGTTGGCTGTGACAGCGGCAAAAGGGGATGTGTATATGGAAATGCTCCTTCCGTATCTGCCACTGCCAACATACGTACGGAACGGAACCAGAAAAGAATAGAGAAAGGACCTAACTATTCACTTAAAATTCTGTCAAATATCATAAAAGAAAATTATATTATCGCAGCATCGAATGTTTGCTTTGGACGAAGATCAAATGGATTCCAACTTTTTTCAGAGCGTATCTAGCCAGGGGCCGGCAGGCGATGCGCAGCAACGAGGCATTCAGTTGAAAAACGTACACAACTGGAGCACCGTATAAGCGGATGAAGGTACCTCTATCCCTACGAATTGAGAAATCGAGGATTTTTAACTTTCTCCATAAGGAAATATGCTTGCGGAGTATGCATGTGTGCACAGAAGAAAACAAAACAAACAGAGAATTAAGGGCAGTCGTGAAAAGGGGTGTGGATGTGGCGCTGGAGACATAAAACTGAAATACGAAAAATGAAACTTTTTAAAAGAATTGAGGGCAAATTTACAATTTTATTGTTCGAGTATCTTGCGATGGCGATGTGTATAGTATATGTATGTATGGCAAGGGTCCGATTGGCAAATATTTACCAAATTGTTTTTGCATTGTTCTTCTTAGCAACTCTACATGCCTGTTTTTCAATTCTAGTGGACTTCGTTATTTAATTTGGTATGTTTGCAACAAACACAAAAGAGTCGCAAGTCTGGAATGGGCTGCAGTTGTTAGTAAAACTTTCTGTGAATCGCTAACGCTAGCACAAATAAATTTGTTTACGATGTTTCAGTTCAACCATACAACACATACAAAGGTGAGGACTTTACTCCATGTATTATAAGCTTCAATGCTTTATATACATATGTACATATGATTATTTGCTTAAACATTCATCATGTGTAGATACTTTATTTACCTATTGTGCAGATAGATTGAAATTTTCATTTTAAGTCAACTAGGAGAATGTCAGTGGTGCATTTGGTGACTATATTGAGAAAAAAAAGTGTATAGGTGAATACCTCAGAAGTATGTAGATAGGATTTATTTAATGAAGCAATTTGTAAAGATCTGATCGAACGCTTCAAAGTAATCCTATAACTGTAAGTAAGATAGGACAAATCAATGAAGATGGCTTATGCTGGAAAGCAAGCAGTCATTCATCTTTCTCTCAGTGCAAGCAAAAACTAAAATCGTAATTTGGAAAGGAGAAAATAGTTCTTTGTAATGGTTTCAAGCGCTTGCAGGATGGTCACTTAGTCAAGCCACTTTTGACAAAATTGGCAACCGTGCAATATTTAGAGAGAAATATCATGTAAAAGATACAAAGCTTTTGACGAAAAATCTGTATATCGGATGCCGCGAATAGAGGAGATATCTTTGGTTGTGGAGATCTACTTTTAAAACTCTTCGCTATCCTTGAGCTAGGAGACTACATAGCCCCTTTTACACAGGGTCTTATTCCTTTATCTGTGTCGATACTTTTGCCGTACTCCCCTTCCTTACCTATTTTGGTATTGAAGTCCCGGAGCTTGATTTTGGCATCATACTTCCAACATGTCCAGGAGGTCATAAAAGTCCTCCTTGATAGAGTCTTCAGCTTCGTCCTTAGGGGCGTTGCAGATATTATGTTGATGTTTTGAAATGTTGCCTTGCCAGGCGATCGCTTATTGACTTAATTTATTATTAATAATCAATTTATCATTGAGTGTAACCGATGAAATTGCATACCTACTCACTTCCAAGTGGTGCTCGCTGGATAACCGAAAGATGAACTAATGATGAACGTTGGATCTATCAGATCCATTGGTTAGGACATCTGAGTTACCTTCTCTGGAAATAGGAGCAAACAAAAGATAAAGCTCTGAAGGACCAACTCCAAAAATTATCTCTGTCATGCGCAGGCCTCACAAGACGGCCATTTAAAGGTAAAATCTATTGTGATGAAACAAGTAGTTGCCTCGAATGAACAAACCGAAGGAAAGGTTCTACGAACTACTCGAAAAAACTTACGAGCAGTGCCCCAAACATGACATTAAGATACTCTTGGGTAATTGTAACGCCGAAATTGGTAAAGAGGACATCTTTGGTAAGACGCTAACGGACTCAAAAAAATATGGTGGTAAACAGCACGAAATTTCCTCATCTCGACATCCACAAAACAACGTGGCGGTCACTAATTGGTCGAACATACAACAAAATAGATCAGGTTGCCGTTGACTGAAGGCACTCCTCTCACATACGGGATGTCCGTACCTGCCGAGCATCTAATATAGTCTCTAGAGAGACTAATTCAACCAGCTTCTGAATGGTAATTTCATTCAAGACCCGTCAATGAGCAACCGGTGCCAGTCAATTTGGATGACAACCAAAAGCTTCAACCGCCTGACCAGACTGAGATAAAATTAGCTACCACCAGGGTAAAGATAAACAAAGCAGTTGGCGCTGATGGGCTACAAGCGGAGCTGTTTAAACATGCTGAAGATGACCTGGTAAGGAGTATACATCAACTCGTCTCTGAAATATAGTCGGAGGAAAGTATGCCCGCCGATTGGAGCCTCAGTACCAACTCGCCGATAATTCCTCGTGACAACACTAGCATCTGTTTAGCAGAAATCTGGTTCATCCTCTGTGCTTCAATCCAGCGGCTCCCCACAACCACTCTTCTTCTGCTAGCTAGTGCCGGACATTGACACAATGTATGTGCTGCCGTCCTGATTTCCTCCAGGCAAAGTTCACAGGTGCTTTAGGTGACACCCTAAATTTCCATTACCTGTAGATAACGCTGCCATCCATTTGAGTGTTCTTCGCCCCAAGTTTAGAACTTCTCTATGAGTGGTGCCAATCGGCATTTTAATAACCTTTTTCGCCTGCCTGCCACCTTTCACAGGTTGACCACCTTCTCAGGTATAACACCGCGGCCCAGTTGCGAATTAGATGCTCTACTATTCTTCGCCAATTGTAGCAAGTAGTTCCGGACTAGAGAACTCCGAGGTAGACGTTTGCTTTTCTAAAGAATCCGCCTTTTCATTACACTCAGTCCCCACGTACCCTCTTACCCAGAGCACTCATTGAGGATATGAACACATTCCAATGCTACATTGATGTGCGTCTAACCAATGATTGATTTACCAGTGCTCCCTAATCTAGTTTTCCATGAGATTCAGGATCTTATGACCATAGATAGTACCGCGCCAATGCCAGTGCCAGTTGGCGTCGATGCCGCCGCTTTCGTAATAAATAAGTCCAGTGACAGGAATACCAAGCATCACTTCCATTGCGCATGTTGGTGTCGTTGCACCGGCGATCCATAAACATGCCAGACGTTGGACCCTATCCAACTGATGTGATAACCGGTCTAACCATCGTCATACACATCCAGTATGCTGACTTCGGCGAGATTCCCCACCGTAGTCCACATACCCGTTTGCACTGATGAAGCACCCTTTTCGTCTTTCTGATCTTCTAGGTATACATCCAGACACTTAAACTTCCTGGTTACCTGTAGCTCCGATCCTAAAAGTGTCAAGGGTTGAAATTCCAAATCTCTCCTCTTCATTGTGAAGATGATTAGATCTGTCTTTTCGGCATTAATGGAGTGCCCTTTGACACCACCGCTCCACCACTCTGAGGGCATTTCTCATGGTATCTGCTGTGACGTTCATGAATTTGCCTCTTGCCATTATTGCTACGACCGCCATATCCAACAGTATGGATGCCAGTTTCTTCAGGTCTTCTCAGGAGAGAGTCCACAGTTATATTCCACAGAGTAGGTGATAAACTCCTCCCTGCGGGCAACCTCTGTTAACCCTTCCCTTTGAAGTTCCCATCTATAGCCCTATTGTTAGCATATTCTCACCACCATTGGGTTAAACCTGTGTTCTTCTGAGGCTACTCTCAGACTTTGGAAGCATATTTTATCGAAGGCACCATCAATGTCTAATATTGTAGTCATTGCGATGCCTCCGGTATACATCTACCCTGCATACAACCACTACGTACAAACCAAGGACTAATTAACGAATACAAGGAACGGATACACGCACAAATACAACCAAATACGACACACACAAATTTAAACCCACTTACTCTTCATGCAACGAAACCACATACGCATGAACACGCCTACATGTACGAACATACATTGATACAAACTTACATATGTACATCCTTACCCACGGAAATACAACCAAATACGACATACACAATTCTTAACGTACGTACACCTACATATACGCAACGATTTCACATACACGTGTATACGCAGCCACATGCGAACGCATACTACTACAAACTTACATATGAACATATTTACTTACAAACACACAGACACACACCCACTTATCCACTGACTGGACTGGAACTGGCCGACCAAAAAATAGAAGCTGTCCTCATAACCAGTCGGAAAACAGTTGAATTCGCAAATTTTCAGGTTGGTACCCAAACCATCAAGTCCAAAGAAGCTGTTAAATACCTAGGAAATATGCTGGACAACAAACTGCAATTCAAAATGCATGTTGATTATTTAGCCAAAAAAGAATCGCAAATACAGGGAGCCCTCGCGCGCATACTGCCTAATGTCGGTGGACCTGGATATGCCAGAAGGATTTTACTCTCAAGAGTTATCACCTCAGTTTTGTTATATGCCGCCCCAGTCTGGGCGCAAGCACTAAGGACGAAGGAGACCAAAAGGAGACTATCGTCAACATACAGACTCTGTGCGCTACGGACAATCAGCGGCTTTCGAACCATCTCAGACGAGGCCGCCTTTGTTATACCCTATCCTAAGGGTATATTAAGTTTGACACATAGTTTGTAACATAAAGAAATAATCGAGATAGACTATAAAGTATATATATTCGTGATCAGCATCAATAGCGAAATCGATTGAGCGATGACCGTCCGTCCGTCCGTCCGATGAAATTTCATATCTGGGCTTCTGAGAAAAAGATACAGTACAAGTGTAAAAATTTTTTAAATCCGCCCACTGCCACGCCCACTTTTTCATAACTTCACTAAATTATATGAAACCGAAAAAGTTTGTTAAGACCAAATATTTAGGCATTCATATTCCCTACAATCCACCCATACAAAAGTTTTGGCCACGCCCACTTTTTGGGGGCGTTTTCATCACAAAACCGATTATTGGGCCTTAAATTTTTAACTAGGACGCTGAAGTTTCATATCTGGGCTTCCAAGAAAAAGATACAGTACAAGTGTAAATTTTTTTTACATCCGCCCACTGCCACGCCTACTTTTTTATAACTTCACTAAATTATATGAAACCGAAAAATTTTGTTAAGACCAAATATTGGGGTATTTAGATTCCCTACAATTCACCCATAGAACAGTTTTGGCCACGCCCACTTTTTGGGGGCGTTATCATCAAAAAACCTATTTTGATAAAATTTTACATGTAACATCCTCAAACGTTCGACATAATAGCTATATTTGAGTACAAAATGCA
Source organism: Xylota sylvarum (assembly GCA_905220385.1). Lineage (NCBI taxonomy): Eukaryota > Metazoa > Arthropoda > Insecta > Diptera > Syrphidae > Xylota > Xylota sylvarum. The sequence goes on from LR999959.1 coordinate 44,450,950, forward strand.
ATTTGGCCACGCCCATTTTATAGAGAGGAGGATAGGGTATCATACGATCCGTTCCAGACGGATTGTAGCTTTTCTGTATGTTTATGGCTGGAATGGTCCCCATCGATATCCTTGCAGATGAGATGCTGAGGATATACAATAGAAGAACGCTGAGCCACCACGACGTCAGTGGCATCAAAATGATTAAAATGGAAGAAAAGGCAGCATCAGCAGCTATGTGGCAAGCTCGCTGGTCCAATACAACCAAAGGCAGATGGACATACAAACTGATACCGACAATCAAAGACTGGATAAGTCGAAAGCATCGGGACTGCAATACCATCTTACGCAGTTCCTGTCTGGTCACGGCGGTTATCGCAAGTAACTCCACAGATTCGGACATGACGGCTCTCCATCCTGCCCGGAATGTCCAGACGAAGACGAAGATACGGAGCACGCAGTATTTTACTGCGCACGTTTCACGGCATGGAGAATTACTCTGCCCCTCCCGTCGTTACTCATCGATCACATGTTGCGGTTATAAGTCTGTGTATGGAGGTGAGGTTTAGTACGTAGGCATGTATCGGCTGACTTATGTCAAGACCAGGTATATGAATCGTGCATGCCACTAGCGCGGGCTATTGGCATCTTTAGAAGATTCCCCACCTCCCTGGCGCAACCAGAAAAAAAAAACACCCACTTATCCATAGACAGACTTTCGTGCACTCGCACCTACATCTCCGGACATGCAGACAAAAGAGTAGCAGCTACGGCTGAAAACCCCCCCTATGATGAAATGATAATGATAATGATATGATTGGATGCGGAGGTGGTTTTAGTGGATTAAAGTCCCACACTCAGACTTTCAATGGTTTCTACCTTCTTATAAAAAAAAAAAGGTATACACCTCTCCTTGCGCAACGCATACCACCTGGTGTAGCGTTGTTTCCATCTACTATTTAAAGCACATGCTTTCAGCGCTGTGCTCTACATATGGTGCACCACAAACCTTTCCATTGTTTTCAACAGAAAGATTGGTCTGAAAGACTTCGCTCTGGTGCAGTCCTTTCGTTCCGGTTTCGGAAGAAACACTAATTTTTATCCTTTCCATGTTACCAGTATGCAGCCTATTGCTAGGCATGTCTCATGTATATCCCTAAGCCTTGTTACAATGAGATCCGCACCCCATTGCATTAAAGCTCGGAATATACCATCCGGTCCTTTGGGCTTGTAAGAGGAAAACGTTTCTATCGCCCCACTACCCGCTTCTGGCCTTACTATCCATCCTGTTTGCTGCTTGTTTCTACAGAGCCCAGGGCTGATCTGACTTAAGGCTTCCATTTGTATGATGTGTCTTAACAATCTCCCCCGTCCTACCACGAAAGAGTTCACATTCAGCTCTGCCAGAGTATTGTTAACTACATAGTCCGTGAACGTTCCGGGTCGTGATCTTAAATGAGGGGTGCCATTGTTATTCAAGCCTTCGAAGAGCTTCGAAAATGTTAAGTATCCCAGGTAAAGTACATATATGTACATACTTTCTCCTTCCGTTTGAAGCTGTGACGTCACCACTGACTCCATCTTGGAAGTTCGTCCACTGTCGCGTTTATAGTGCTACTATTTTGTGTCGTGTTGAACATTCACGATTATAAGTTCAGCAAATAGGGTGCTGAAGGACACCTACCCGTATCCGATGGCTACCACTTGGGTTAACTACAATTAATGTCTAGTTACAGTGCTTAGATATGGCCAGGTTGACGCCATACAGTCTCTAAGCTATTCCTACAGGATCCAGCCATTAACAAAACTTTATATTGCAGTTATGAATAATATGTTGTTGTAAGTCTCCGTTGTACATGATATGAATGTAATGTGATTCTACAGATTTAAAAGGACATTCAACGCAAACACCAAGAACTATAGCTATAACTTAACGCAGAAAAATACCTGAGCATATGCATATTTCGTCCTCTTAGATAAAGCAATCTCACACCCAACTAACAGATATAACTATGTATAGGTATGTATATCCTTTCACAATTGCCAACTTCCAATTATATTCTCATTCATTTGGTGTTTTTCCACAGACGCAAACTAATTTAAAATTTAAATTGCTCTCCTAATTATTTAGGATAACAATAATCTGTAGCTTACTACATTTGTTGTGCACATACCTCTAAAGAATGGCAGAAACCCGGCGTATCCATCTCCTCCGAGTCTGAGTATTTCAACTTAGTTATTAATTCTTTTGAATTTTACATGCTTCTAAGCTGCTTTAATTAATGGAACTTTTAGTTTGGAATATCATGTCATGTTCATGTTGCATCTTTCCTCAATGTCGAGTGGGACTTAATTTATTTAACACAATGCTAAGCGACCCTGGAAAGTTGAATCAAACCGTCAGGACCTACATAATTCCTTGAATTTCTGAATTTCATGCATAGAAATTTGTGGTTAATATTTCGTTGTTTTCAAAGTGATTTGACATAGAGTATGATTATGCATTGTATTGGATAGGCCATTGGAAATGTGTCTGTTTACAGATATTACTCTCAACACTACGCTCCATGCTTATTATTTTCATTTAGATACAGTTATGTATTTTTTTCTTTTGACGATTCGATTGCAAGTTCATCATATAATCGAAATTGTATGCATTTGTAGAATTCGAAATGAAGCAGATCCTTTGACAGCAACTGAATCTCACGCAAAGAAAACCCTAAATTATGCCAGCTTTTGACTGACTTGTTATTCGAAATGGAATTGACAGAGAATAAGAAAGAGGCTTCTCACACAGAGACGGAAAATGCAATAAAATGCTAATGAAACTCTTTCATCAAAATCGTAGATAGTGATCAAACGGCAAAGGAACTACGTCGAGTGGATGAAGGCTCCATTGCCACCATTAGAAATCTCAGCAAGGAAATATTTTGACAAAAGGATTAATGAAAATTGAGTTCAGATTAAGCCTGCGAGGATGCATGGACGTCTTGTGTTATTGCGAAATTATTCACTCAAGGGTGTAAAGAGAATCAGAGAAGAAAAGAAAAGAAAAAAAAAAACATTTGATTAATTCAAATAAAATGTAGAAAAAACGGTCCAACGATTGGGAAACTTATTCGCAATGGGTAATTAATTACGTCATTTAATTTGTTCAAATTTGTCTATTGAACAGAGTAAATAGAGATGAAAACTGCTACAATTCCCTTAGAAATAGGTATTCAATCCACTTCTCTTCTTCTTACCATTCGTTTATCAGCTCTTCCTCATTCGCTGGTACTAGTCACTGCAGAAGCTGCATCTACATATGTATATAGTACGAGATGTAATTTGAAATTTCGACAAAATTGAGTGGAATGAGCTTCATGATTTGGGACGATATGATATACATATGTTTGAAACATTAGACCTTTTGAAGGTGCAATATATAAAAATTATTAGTAGTCCCAAAGGATGGTAGGTGACCAAAGGCTGGTGATGCGAATATATAGGAGCACAAGCGTTGTCACCTCAGCCTCTCACTAGCAACTCCTACTCTATACCTCCACTTACTTTACTTACGTCCTGTATCCCCTTGTGGGTCCTAGGGCCTCTACAACGCCTACGCGCCATCGTGTGCGGTTTCTGGCAATGCGCCTCAGCTCTCCCCAACTCTTTCTCAATTGCCGTGCATCCTTTGCGACTATTCTGCGCCATGAACTTCTGGGACCGCCGCGTATTCTGCCATCCTGAGTAAGCGGGTTCCATTGCATCGCGTGGTTAGCTATGGACTTGTCACCTTTTCGGAGAGTGTAACCAATCCACTGCCACTTTCGTCGTTGTATGGTTGTGCCTATAGGTTCATGACCCGTTCTCTGATAAAGCTGTTCGTTAGAGATACGTTGTGGCCAGAAAATCCTTAAGATGTTGCGTAGGCACCTATTAACGAACGTTTGCAGCTTCCTCGTGATAGTAGCGGTCACTCTTCAGGTACCACATCCATATAGCAACACGGATTCAACGTTGGAATGGAACAGTCGTAGGTTGGTGTTTAAGCTAATTGCATTACTACGCCAAATTGTGGATAGCATACCAAACGCAGATTTTGCTTTCCCTATTCGGCTGGCTATATCCAGTTCGGCTCCGCCATCAGTTAAGACAATACTCCCAAGGTATTGGAAACTCTCTACTCTCTCAACCGTTTGTCCAGCAATGCATATATGAGTTGATGAGTTCGGTCCTAGGCTGATCGTTTTTGTTTTTGCCGAGTTAATTTTCAGCCCAACGATGTCAGCTTCCCTCTCCACACTTGCTGTTATTTGGTGAAGGTCCATTATTCTGTGAGACAGTAGGCATACATCGTCGGCCTAGTCGAGGTGTTTGAGTTCGGATGTACCTAAGAGTCCATCGAATTCCTCCATTTCCCGTCGATAAAGCCGCATTTAGCACATCGCTTATCACCAATAGAAACAATATTGGTGAAAGATGCAGCCGTGCCGAACCCCACTTTGGACTTCGAATTCCTCAGACAGCCTTCCTCTGCGCAAAACGTAACATGTGGATCCATCCATATGTAGCCTAGATAATAGCTATTGATTTATCAGGAATGCCTCTCCTGCGCAAAGCAAGCCAAATACATTCCCGATTGACACTATCAAACGCCTTTTCGAAATCGATGAACAGCAGGTGTAGTGGTGATCGATATTCAACGCATTACTCGATGTTGATCTGCAGGGTGTTGATGTGGTCGACACAGGAGGAACCAGAGCGGAAACCTGCTTGTTCAGGGGCGAGTGTGTCTTCGAAGTGTTCTTTGATTCGCTCCAGGATAATTCTAGCTATTACTTTAGCCACAGTAGGTAGCACGCTGATACCTCTCCAGTTTTCGCACTGCATTAGGTTTGCCTTTTTTAGGGAGCGATCATTCCCTTCTTCATCCGAAAAACTCTCGGTTTCCCAGGTTCTCCTAATAAGTGGAAACAGTAGCTCAGCCGATGCAGTTGGTACAGCTCGTATGCCATCAAGTCCTACCGCCTTATTGGTTTACAATGCTTTGATCGCGGTAATGATCTCTTCTTTACTGGGAGTTGAGGTGCGAATTCAGGAATTTCTTACCACGGATACTTCAGTCTGACTTGGGTGCATATTACTGGCGAATACTCTGTTCAAAACTGAAGCAAAATGCTCCTTCCATCTCTTGAGCTGATCCTCATCCGATATTAGCAACGAACCGTCTAAGCCTTTCACTGGGTGTTGAGTAGAGCTTCGGCCACCTATTAACTTTTTGGTGATTCTATAATTGGCTTTCTCACTAAGGCACTTCCTCTTGATCCGGACGGCAGCGGACGAATTCTATAGATGGTATCAACGGTGGCGTCCACAATTTCAGTCAGGCTGAACTATTTAGTGTCATCCCTACATGAGCTGCTTTGACTATTGGGAATCCCAGGACTATAGGGATCTCCAACACTGAGCCAAGGTGTTGGAAAAGAGTTGGTGAACGGATGAAATGGGACAACAGCAGCACTTATATCCTCGAAGTGAATATAAGTGGAGCGATAGCTCCTCGTCCTAGGGGTATAAAAGGAAACTGGTCCTCCAGGTTGGAGGTTGTGCGTAGAGGTAACTTCCTGACTGTGAACACGTACTTTGTGTTTACGCGCAAATTTTGTTAGCTCTTCGACGATGCTGGGAATTCCCAGATCCAGCTGAATTCGTTACGTACATACCACGGTGCACTGTCCACACTGGCTTTAGCACTTGCTTATAGATAAGCAGTTTGTCATGTAGGCTCAACTTCGAATGTATTCCGAGTAACTAGTATATTTGTCGATATTTGTTTTCGATATCGTCGCATTTCTTTTTTACTTGCGATTTAGGCTTAACATCTAGATACATTCCTAAATATTTTGCTTTACTGTGCGCTAAGCACAGTATTTAAGCCGAGATTTAGATATATAGGCAATCTATCCACTTTTTTGTAGGTAAAGTTGACATGAGTAGATTTGCTTTCGTTCAGCATAATACCCCAAGAATTCGTCCAAGCGTGGACTTTATTAACAGCATGTTTCAGCTTTTCAGTTGCTGCTTCAATTGTATCGCCCGTTTTCCGCAAACGTCCGAAAACGTGGCGACGATGCAATTTCTTTCCTGCGGTATATCACGCGTGTAGAGTACATATAGGAGCGGGCGAATGACACTTCCTTGTGGGACTTCGGCCGCAATTGCCTTGAAGTCAGAGTAATCATTTCCGTGCTTAACACGAAAGAGTCTCTCGGTGAGCTACCATCGTAAAATTAAAAAGAGTTGCCTTAGCAGTAGTTTGTCCAAAGAATGACGTTAAAATCGTGCCAGGCGATCTTTTGGCAGGGTATTATCTTCAGAAGCTTGTAAATTAGACCCTGCCTCCAGACCGTGTCATATAAAGCTGTCAAGTCTATAAACGCCACAGATGTTTTCTGGATTTTCTTATATCCTCATTCAATGTGCGTCGTCAGGGCCTGTACCTGATCCGTACAGCTCCACCCGGCTTGGTCGATTGGGATATGCTGATTTATGGTTGGGTTGATTCTATTAAAAAGGACTCGTTCCAATAGTTTGTATCAAAAGCCGAGAAGAGCGATGGAACGATAGCTTTCGGGTTTGTCAGTTCATTTTCCGGGTTACAGAAGGGCGATGATTTTCATTTTTTTAAAGTAGTGTGGCAGTTTTCCCGTCTCTATTATGATTGTGAAAAGTGACGCTAGCCATCTTCGAGTATTAGGTCCAGCATATTTCAGAAATTTTGGTAGATGCAGAGAACAGAGCAATCCTCTGATTTACCCTTCGTCAACAACCTTATTGGGCCCTATAAGTGTGGTTTCATCAAATCAAACCAAAACAATCAATCAAATCTTCACACTTCGGCAGATCCATCGATTTTAAGACTGCATATGACAGCATTTAGAGAGATGAGCTATACAGAACCATGTCTAATTTTGGCATCCTTGCCAAACTCGTTCGCCTGTGCAGGATGACGATGGAGAATTCTCACTGCTCCATTAAGGTCGGTAACGATCTCACCGATACCTTTGATGTCAAAAAAGGATTTAGACAAGGTGACGCGCTGTCATGTGATTTCTTCAACGTCATGCTTAAAAGGATTGTGCAAAACTCACAAGCCAACACCGGAGCCACAGCCTGCTTAAGGACTTACTTATATGTATATAAGCAGTTTGTTTTAATGGTAGATTGCTTATTGTGAAAGCTAACCTGTGTCGATTTGGTCTCGTTAAGAACAATGCGTCATCGTTTTGTCCAGTCGCAGATTTTATCCAAAGCTTGTTAGAGTTTCGATTGCTCATCCGATTGAACATTCCGTTTCGTGTGAGTGTACAGCAAAAATAAAAAAGGTTCAAGGTCACTTCCTTGCGGAACTCCAGCAGTCATTTCGTTGTACTCGGTGTATTCAGTTCCGTGTTTAACACGAAATAATCTGTGTTCAAGACAGGATTCGAAAATCTTACTAAGAATTCTGGCGAAATCTGTATTACCTTGTACTTCAAGCAATCGTGCAAAACCTTGTCGAACGCCTAAACAAGAGACGTCTGGAACAGCGCTAGAGCAAATCTTTTTTCACTCCAGGGTTTTCAATTTTATCGGTTTGTCTATAAACCTGGTCAATTGTGGAAAGCTTGATTCTGAAGAGAAACTTCAAATCTTTCTAAAGTTGTCAAATGTCGCTGTCATACCTCTATGTTCGTGTATCAATGCTTGTCCACCAAATGGCTTAAATGTTTCTTCTAGGTGTTCGGCAAAAAGATCCGCCTTTTATTTGTCACCTTTTGCCCATTCGACATTAATTTTTCTGATTGCATTTGTTTTGTGGTCTCGCAGTTTTTTAAAATCTTGAATCTCTTTTTTAAGTGTATGTATTACATAAGTAGTTTGAATACGTCTTATGTTTGGGGAACGGGTTTGTTGTCATATTTTGTGTGCTCTCCTCTTTTCACGAATAAGTTCTGTTTTATCCGGCGGATAATTAGTTTCACTGCTTTTGGTTCCTTTTATCCTTAAGGGACCATTTTTCCATGCAGCATTCTGAATAGCTTCAATAAATTTAGAGAGTGCAACTTCTATCCCAAATGGTGTTTTTACCGACAAATTTAGGATAATACATATTTTCTTCGCAATAATTTTTAAAACCGCCCCAGTTAGTTTCGTTGTTATTAAACCTAGGTACACCTTCTACTTTCATTAGGCGGTCACTTATTGTCAAAATTACCGGTGAGTGATCCACTTTCGCAAAATTTGTAGAATCTCTTTTTGTAAGGTTAGGTTAGGTACGTGGATAGGCGAGTGCAGGAATCCCCAACGCCACGCACAGGTCAAAACATACCCATTGTGATACCCATAGGGGAGAGATGTCCCTTGCTCATTGGTTAACCCTAGTTCTACAAATATGGTTCCTATGAACTAGTAAACCATCCAGTTGATTCGATGTAGTTCACGATGTCATTGACTGGATAATTCTTCTAGGTCATGGTAGAAGTGCCGGCTGAGAAATTTAAATCTAAGGTGGATAAGACCTGGACAATGACAGAGAAAGGGAGTTTTATCCTCATTGACTTCATTATCAACAGATCTACGACTCGTCTCGTCTTCCGTTAGTCTTAGTTTGTTTATGTGATACCGCAGAGTGTTATGATCCGTGATGATTTCCTATCCTTTTGCATATTTCTGTCGGTCCTACTCTTATCGAAGCAAGGTCATATACTTCTTGTGATGACACATCTGTCTAGGCTAACACATCTAATGTTAGTCTCCGCTTGGAAAAATCTGCTATTCTCCTTTGTTGAATTTTCTTTTGTTACGAAGAATTCTATTCGGTCAGGTGTTTTTGCTACATCGGACGGCCAATATGTAAGCTTCCAAGTTCGTATATAAATTTCGGCGAATTGTATCTTAATCCCAAAAGGTATGTTTTGGATTAAAATCACCTCCAATATGTGATGTTGAAATATGAGTTCCGTTCATAACACTAACTAAAGTTGTTTGCATTGTCGTTGTATTCATGGAGTGCTTAATGCAGCTTTTGATGAATAATGAGGATTCCCCTTTGCCCGGAAGGATGGTATGCGTGGAACGCACGAAATCCTCTTATTTTACTTGAAATCCCTTTGTCAAATGGGTTCAACGGGGTCAAGGATGTGTCAATGTTATCGTTCCGCAAGATTACCTTTAGTTCAGTGATTTTTTGTTGGAGGCCGTTCACGGTATATGTTAACATTTTTAGCAACTATTTTATATTCATGTGGGAGTTCTTTTTATGCGAGGTTATAACTTAATAAAGAATAAAGAGAACTTGGGATATTGTGCGTGCCGTAACACCGCTCTGTTTGTTTAGTTGTGTTACGGTTTGACCATACGTTTCCGCTCCTGAAAATTTCGGATTTTCCTTCATTTTTGTCTGAGGGACATTCAGAAGCATACATAGGTTGTTCACAGATAATGTTTTATTTCGTATTTTATTTTCACTCACTTCAAATTACCGTGAAAACTTGGTACCTTCCGATGATGTCAACTTCCCCTGCTTATACCATCAGCTTAAAGAAGTCGTGGAATGCAGTGTCGTTTGTTTTGTTCCCGGTATCTTCAGCCTGAAAGTTAAGAAATCACATTACAGTGCACTTCCATTCCGAAATTCAGAGCCTACTCTACCCACATAGAGTATTTGTTAGGGGACAGTTTTAAAAGCATCCTGATGAAATTTCGTTTTCTTTTAACAAAGTAGTAGTGTAATTTCCCTTCAAAAAGCAGATATTTAAATAGTTTATGTAGTTCTTTATTAGCCTTATTATTTCAATTTGCTATGTATTATTGTAACTCTTGTAAGGACATGAACTTCCCTCATCACTTCAACGTGGGACTTACACGACATCAATCCAACAAATGTCTAAAGTCGCCACAGTCATAAAACTTTCAAGCACAAATTGCATTTTCTCTGATTTCATGTTAGCTGCATACATTCACATGCATGTGTTCCAGAATTTTTTTACATTCTATTTTTTTCATTTCACTAGAAATTGCAATTTGAAAACTTATTTCCATTTCCATCCTACAATCCGGAATTCACTGGATACCTGCACTCATCTGCACGCCATCACCATATATGTATAGCGTCCCAGGGTAAAGACTCAAAAACTTGTGGCATTTTCATGTAGGTACGTTAAAAGTATGAATCTCTCTATGTCCTCCTACATGCTTTTTACACGGTTTCTGTAAACGAAAAGTGACAAAAAAAATTCAATTTGTATTGTGCTCCGCCAACAAAATGCAAATTTCCGCAAAGCATCGGCAATCAGAACAGGAGTACAGGTGCGAATGCAAATGTAATTTAAATAATATTTCACAAAAATTCTTCAGAACAACTGATTTATATTAGAGTGGAGAGAAAGCTGGACTCGCCGAGAATAGCTAAGCAAATTAGGAGCATGAACATTTTTTTTTTTTCCCAAAGAAACTGTAGTATTGGCGCCCGACGTGGAGTCTGCTAAATACACAACATACGCTAACGAAGACCGAGCCAGTTAGCAAATTAAAATGAAAAATATTTCGCCCATTGTATTTTTCAAGTAGGGTTAGTCCAAATGGAGTGGTGGGAAAAAAAATGTCGATGTCCTGTCCACCATATGAATTTTCAATATTAATTTGGAGTAGTTACAGAACAATAGAAATGGAGTAAAATATTTCGTTTGTTCGTGTTTACAAATAAGTCTCTCAACAATTTTTTCGAAACTGTTCAACTAGCGCAAATTTATAGTCAGCCTATACATAAACAAGTGTTTAACGCCTACTCTACTTAAATCAGGTTTCAAATTTAAACGCATGTTTTAATTTCATAGATACATCTGCATTCATAGGTGTTATTTTCAATTAAGCAAATTACGTTTTAAATTATACTTTATGAAGCACCCTTGAGTGATGAGCTTAAAAAATAGGCGTGTTTCAGATGTTTTTTGTGTTTCATTATAAATTGTGTACACTAAAGTACTTACGTATACCAACAGACGTACGTATGTATGTATATGTATAAAACAATTCCACCCGAACTGAAATGAAACTTCCATAAAAATATTTTGAATTTTATTCCCTAAATGTCCATTTTAACCATTTGACAGACACGTCCACTTTTTAGAAACTTCATATTTTTACTAGATCCCCACGGCTTGATTCCGTCTGCAGCGGCAGTTGTAACATTCGGTTCTTCACGATCACGTACCTTCTCAATCTGGTACCGGTCGTACTTGCACACCTTGGTCACCATTAGGGACCCAAAAACCGAACCAAACTTAGTTCTTCTCACTGCTTTCAGCTAACCAAACTTATACATTTTTTATTTTTTTATACATTTATTCCGGCTGAAACCGTAGGCGTTCTCCTGCTGGATCTTCTGAATATTGTCCCTGGCTTGCTCCCTCACCTCATCGCGTTAGTTCTCTAATTTTTCCATCAGTTCTTGATAAAATATCTCTTGAATTTTCGGGATTACGTTAATCTTCATCTCAAGACCGGTCAATATCTTAAACAGGCAATGGCTCGTACTTCTAGGTGAACTGAGCACATCGTACGTGCTTGTATCAGCTCTTCGGGTCTTTTAACGACATCTTCGCCAACAGTGGTAGCAGGTGTTGATTAATCCTCTCGACCTGGCCAACAGGTGGGGTATGCCTTCTTTCACGCAATACTCTTCGAACGCATTAGACATGAAACCTCTGTCCAAAATATTTCGCTTCGGGTTCCCAAATACCTCGGACTGAAGCGACGACAATACTTCTTGTCACCCCGCCTTCCTTCCCTCCTTTTGCCTTAGCTTTTAACCGCGGAATGAAATAGCTTCAACTAACGAGCTCCCCCGTCTTCCTCGCCACACAGTACCCCTGTCTGTGCGTAATCTCGATGATGTCCTTCTCTAAGGCAATCGGTATGACGACCAATTCCTTAGTGTGATCTTTGGGCAGTACTTCATTCTTCAAATAATAATCATCGCACGTCGTATATTCGAGCAACTTTTGAATAGCTCTCATACAACGGTTCTGCATTTGTGCCTGTTTGATTCGATAACTTAAGTTATCGACAATAAATTAACATCGCGACTCTGCTAAGAGTCTTGATCAGTCGTTCATGGTCCATCGTGAACGTCTCGTAAAAAATTAAAATTCATAGTCACAGGAAAAGCATTACAATCTGGCACTATCAGGTATATTTTCCACTTCTTCAGCACTTGAATAATGGAGCGTACCTCCAACTGGTAGGGGTGGCATCTCCCCTACACTCCAATCCTCACATCTATTTCAGCCAATTTTAAAGTCATATTGGTTCTGCATCTAATCCTGCTGAAGTAGCTATGCCCCGAAAGTTAATTTGGTGGAAAGGACTCTTACGAACGTTCCGAGGAGCGAACATCGACTCACTCGGACCATTACCTTGTTGCAGCTAAAGTACAGATGCGGATATCCAGAACATCGCGAAGACAAGGAAATACTGTGAGAAAGTTTGACGTCGGAAAGTTACAATAGCAAAAGGTCTTCAGAGCCTTTCTGATCGAGTGCCTCTTAATATTTGATGGGGTTCTATACCGCAAGCATTAAATAAACCCTGGTACGACGAAACGCGTGGTACGACGACCACAACGCAACTCCTGGTTTGACGAAGAATGTCGTCAAGCAAATGCAGAAAAACAGAGCTGCTCGTGAGCTCTACGAGCAGTAGAGAAGGGACGACCAGCGGCTTCTTAGAAGAAAAAAGAAGGAGTATGAGAAGCGCGCGATTGAGGAAATAGAGAGATGCTATTGCAGGAATGAGGTTCGATAGTTTTACCAGAAGGTAAAGAGAATAATGTCAAGGCTACAAAGCCAGAACCAAAGCCTGCAGGGACGTACAAGGAAACCTAGTAGTAGAATCGCAGACAATGTTGAGGATATGGAAAGATCGCATCTGCAAACTGTATAACGGCGACGAAGACCAACATCCCGCTGTCAGGCAGAACGAAGCATTCAATCTAGACGATGAAAGCCAAAACATTTGTCTACCTGATCAAAATGAAGTGAGAATAGCAACATCCAAACGTAAGCCCAACAAGGCTACTGGACCTAATAACCTAACATCCAAGGTGTTCAAAGCAGCTGGAAATGACTTGGCAGAGAGCATACGCCAACTCATTTTAAAGATGTGCTCAGATTAGTGTATGCCTGATGAATGGAATATCAGCACCGTTTGCCCGATCCACAAGAAAGGAGGCCCTAGAATTGCGCCAACTACAGATGTCTCCTCAACATCGTATTATCCTATCCTATCTGCCATATTGTGTGAACGTCTAAGACCCTTCGTCAACAACCATATTGGCCCCTAACAGTGTGGTTACAGACTAGGAAAGTCCACAATCGATCAAATCTTCACACTTCGGCAGACTCTGGAAAAAACCCAAGAAGTCCAAATCGATACCCACCGTCTTTTTATCAATTTCAAGGCCGCATATGACAGCATTTATAGAGATGAGTTATACAGAGCCATGTCTAGTTTGGGCATCCCTGCCAAACTCGTCAGATTGTGCAGAATGACGGTGGAGAATTCTCGCTGCTCCATCGAGGTCGGTAACGATCTCACCGAGACCTTTGATGTCAAAAAAAGATGTAGACAAGGTGACGCGCTGTCATGTGATTTTTTTAACATCATACTTCAAAGAATTGTGCGAAGTTCACAAGCCAACACCGGAGGCATAATTTTTTAAAAGTCTATGCAACGATTAGCGTCCGCCGACGATATCGACAGAACACAGCGGGCTGTCACCGGTGCGTTGGCTAGTATTGAAACGGAAGCTTCCAAAATGGGTTTAGCGGTGAACGAGAGTAAAACCAAGTATATGCTGTCAACAAAAAGGGACACACAACATCGACGAATCATACAGAACGACAATCCACAGCTATAAGTTGCCAATCGCTGTTTCTTTAGGCTGAGAAGGCAATTGAGTGGTAAGGCCCTATCCCGAACAACTAAGGAGACTCTATAAAAGACGTTGATCACCTCAGTCATTCTTTATGACGCTGAAGCATGGACTTTATCGAAAGCGGATGAAAATATCCTCGGTCGTTTCGAGAGAAAAATTCTTCGTAAAATAGTCGTTTGAGATGCGTAGTACATGTACACCGAATGGACACCAGTGCTCCGGTCCGAAGTGTGTTTGAATCAAACCCGAAGGCACAACGCAGCAGAGGAAGACCTCACCTAAGGTGGCGCGCTCAAGTAGAAGGGTACCTCGACCCACTTGGAGTGCGTAACTGGAGGCAATTAGTTATGGACCGAGGTAACCAGGTTTCCCCCGAACTGTAGCGCCACCTAAGTAAGTAAGTAAGATCATAAGAGGAATATAAGGCTAAATCGTCGGCAGACATAGCTATTTCACAATTTGCAAAAGTTCGAAAGTCCGCTGTATAAATATAGAACAGTATTGGAGCGAGTACGGATCCTTGAGGAACATCTGCAGGAATGTCTTTAAGGTTTGAGAAACTATTTTTAATAGAAACTATAAATTTCCTTTCAGACAAAAAACTTTGTATAATATTCCGGACACAACATGATTTAATGAGCTTTTATATTAAGCCATTATGTCAGACAGAGGTGAACGCTTTCTCAGTGTCTAGCAGTACTAGGCGTGTAGATACTTTTTCCAAGAAACCCCGCTTAATGTGACTAGTCAACCAAACTGATACAGTGGTAAGTCATTTTTCATCAAAACAAAATTCTGGAGCATATCTCTAATAATTTTTTCTAGGATTTTACTGTAATAACTCAGTAAACTGATAGGCCTATAACTTGAGGAATCAGGTGGAGGTTTCTTCTGCTTCAATACTGGACCCACTTTTGCAATTTTCCATGAAGGTGGAAAATAATGTTGCTTCAAACAAGCATGCATGATAATTAATAGTCAGAGAATGTAATCCGATAACCAGGAGTTCCTTCAGTATTCTGTTATTTATTCTGTCTTAGCCTTATTATACCAAAGATCGCAGATTATGAACTTGATGTCATCCACCGTAACATACCTGTTCATTGGAAATGACGTCGATTGTTTATGGAGATTTCCGATTTCGTTTTCGACTTCGGTTTCTATTGATGGAGATACTTACGTTATGGAGCGTGATAGAGTGATTCAAGAGAAATAATACTGCTAACATTTCAGCCTCTTCTTCGTTGCAGTTTGCTGTAGCATTTGGAGTTTATAGTGCCGGAATAAAAGAATTTTTCGTTCTTAATATGTTTCTCATGTTCCAAAAAGGCTTAGAATTTGGATCAAGGGAACTAAGAACTAAGCTTATTGTCTCAATGCTTATTTCGAAATTCCTGAATTTTCAGAGCAATAAGGCGATTTAAATGATTTGTATTCAGATCATTTGGCGACCTAAATCTCTGCCATTGCCTTCTAAAGGTATAAATAAGGTAGTGAGCTGAGTCGATGTTAGCTGCTCGGATGATTCGGACATCCAGAATACATGAGGTATGTCTTGCGGTCAGGAGACCCGCCATGTCTTCTTGTGTTGATTGAGATGAGGAAACCGTGTCAATAAACTTAAATCAGTTTCCAGATGTGGTGTCGTGTAGGCTATGCTTGCCAACTGTCCTACCAAAAATTCCCTCCTTTCCTATCTTGGCGTTAAAATCACCTGGTATGATCTTAACGTCATACATAGGATATTGTTCACACGTCTTGTCGAGAAGCTCGTAAAAACATTGTTTTGTGTCGTCGACCTTGTCTTCTGTGGGGTATGAGCGCGTATTAGATTTATATTGGCGAATTCAGCCTTGATGCGAATTGTCATAGGATGCTTGCTCATTTGTCTAAAACTCAAGACTTCTTGGATAAGTCATACATATTTACCTCTGAATAAGTGCTGATTCCGCTCCTTATAGCAATCACCATTGTATACATCACATATAAGATCCTATCCAACGTACTGTGTGAACGTCTGAAGCCCTTCTGCAGCACACTAATCGGCACGTACCAGTGTGGCTTCCGGCCCGGCAGATCGACGATCGACCACATTTTCACACTAAGGCAAATCCTGGAAAAGACCAACGAATTTCAAGTCGAGACTCAGCATCTCTTCATCGACTTTAAAGCCGCATATGATAGCATTCATCGTCTTGAGCTTTACAAAGCGAAGGCCGAATTCGAGATCCCGGTTAAACTGATCCAGTTCCTCTGAACTATTCCAAACATGCACCGGATTTCGGCAAGGGGATGCGCTATCATGTGACTTCTTCAATCTTGTGCTGGAACAGATAGTGCGCAGGGCAGGCGAGAACACGGAAGGCACTATCTTCAACAAATCTGTCCAGTTGCTGGGATACGCATACGACATCGACATCATCGGTCGCTCCCAGCGCGCCGTGTTAGAGGCTTTTACGGCAATTGAAGAAGAGGCGAAACGAGTTGGCCTTGAAGTGAATGAGGACAAAACCAAGTACATGTTGTCAACAAACAAAGAAGCATCTGTCCACCGCCTAGGACAAAACGTCACTGTTGGCAACAGTAACTTCGAAGTGGTTAAGGAGTTTACCTACCTCGGAGTAAATATCAACTCCACGAATGACAACTTAGTGGAGATTCGACGAAGACTTACCCTAGGAAACCGCTGCTACTTCGGTTTGGCGAAACAAATGGGGTCAAAACTCCTAACTCGGAAGACGAAATGTTTGCTCTACAAAACTTTGATCCTGCCAGTTCTGCTGTATGGAGCCGAGTGTTGGACAATAAGCAGGAAAGCAGAGCAGCTATTGAACACTTTCGAAAGAAAAATTCTTCGTCGGATATTCGGTCCCGTATGCGAGGAGGGCGAATGGAGGAGAAGATATAACCGCGAACTCTATGAGCTGTATCAGGATGTGGATGTAGTCCAAAAAGCCAAAACACGTCGACTACACTGGCTCGGCCACATCGAGCGAATGGACAATAATGCTCCAGCAAAGAGGATCTTCAAATCACAGCCCCCAGGTTCGAGAAGACAAGGAAGACCGAACCTCCGCTTTAAGGATCAAGCTATCGCGGATGCCAGAGCGCTTGGTTTAGATAACTGGAAGCAGCGTGCCCGGGATCGAAGAGAGTGGAAGGCTGCTGTGTCTCAGACAGAGAATCTCCACGGGTCGGGAGCCCGTTAAGTAAGTAAGTATTGTATATATCACAGTTTTTCATCCTCCTTTTCTCCGGCCCATGCCAACGCACTTCCTGGATGGCGGTGATGCCTGCATTATAGCAGTCTAGAGCCTATACTAATTGTTCGATTGCACCCGGCATGTTAAGGGTCCAAACATTTCGCGTTTAAGTTCCGAAGGTCGTTATACTTGTTTCGCTTGCTGGGGTTGTCAACAGTGGGGTCATCCTTGTCCGAGGCTCGTTGTTGCTTCGTAACTATACCAACCTAGAGGACCAAGTTCCGGATTTTCCGAAATCAGTAACCCGCTTCGGGGTTGTTGCTGCTACCGTTGGCCAATTAAGGGTTCATCCGCCCCCAAGTCTTTTCCAACATCCTGGCTCAGTATTGGAGATCCCACTAGATCTATAGGATTCAAATATGTCGAAGCATCTCCTGTAGGTATGGATAATAGTTAACTGCAAGTGAAAAGAAAAGCGCATATTAATGCATGGCGATTAATGTGTTTGCAAGGGGACTTCAAACGTTTAAAGAGTTCACTAGACCGTGTGTGACATAGAATCATCTTTTTGAGATTCACACACCAAATACAGCCATGTACTCCTAGTTTTTTGGTATCCATCAAAACAGAGCTCTTCTTCTCAGCAGAGTATGTCCTACCTACATTCGATAAGATCTACGTTGCTGTTTCCATTAGCATGTGTTCCGGCCCTAAAGTCGGTTGCCTTCAGTTGTTGTAGCTGATGGTAGCACTCCTCGGTTTTATGAAACTATGTAAGGTTTTCCAAAGTAAAAAAAAACACTGTTTTGGTACTTGGAATTAGAATAGGAATTTGAAAAAAAAAATCAGTTGGTCGATATAATACAAAGTTTTTTAATACAAGAATCCATACCAATTCAGTAAAATTGGTTTTGGTACTTTTAATGCGGTCACGCGCTATCCTACGTTTAGAACAAAATGAAAATCCCGGTCATTGTGTGTAAGGAAACCACTCCAAGAATTGTTTTGTTTTGATTTTCCTCTTTTAAACACACTCGCCGTCCTTTTAATTTGAAACAATCAAAACTTTTTTTGCCTCTGCTTGTTATCATTGCAATTTTCCCATTTTCAAAGTTACACCACAACTGAATAAAAATCACTTCAAATTGAGTTTTCAATTAAATACTTCACTAAAGTGCTATGTATGTTTACGGAACGATGTATTTCAGAAGCAGATCGGCTTATACGAAGAGGACTTTCTCGCCCATAATGTATGTACACATTAAGTGGTGGCAAATGGAAGCAACCATCAAAGGGTACCGATAGTATAGCTTTGGTTAAACTGTTACCGAACATCGTCGCAGTTTTCTCCAGCAGCAGCAGTATTACAGTGAGTCACTCAGAAGGAAAATTTTTAATGGACTTAATTTAAAAATGCACTTTTGCCGAAGTGTGACCTGAGAACTTAATTGCAATTCTACGTAAAGTATCAGATGGGAAGGAAATCCGATTGATAAAAATCACAGATTTTATCGGAAACAAAAATAAAGGCATCAGTTCAGAAGTTTTACAAACTTTACTGCGGGAGTTAATACGGGCTGCTCTTTGGTTTTATTTATTTTATCCGTATTTTAATTGAATTTGGAAAAGACCACGTTTGTGATTGAGTGCAGTTTTTTTTGGTATGCTCCTTATTCACGCGCACACGTAGTATATTTATTTTTATTTTTTCTTATTATAACGAAATAAGTTGCGTGAAACAGTGCTGTATAGCCAATGAATGAGTGGTTAGAAGAACTTCAGCGAAATGAAAATTGAATGGCCGCAACCAACAAGCCCCTACAAGTCAATACAGCGAATCCTTACAGTGCTTTTTTTTTCTCTGATGGATTATAGGTACGACTGTAAAATATTTTGTACAATTCACTCGGATGTTTATGAACCCATTGTGTTTTGTTCTCAAATAAACTATAACCTTATGGTTACCTTATTGACTTTTGATAAGGCCCATACCATTGCACAGCAGAAATGACTTCATAGTTGATATGACCTTTGCAACTAGTTCCCTATCGAGAGTCACTAATCAATATACTCACAGCGACAACTAAGGAGAGCAACCCCGAAACGCCCTTCAACTAAGCCACAGCGAATGGGGTGGAAAATAAATAAATCAGGATCTACAGGTGCAATTCAAAGATAGGCGAAGGAGCTGACACTAGTCATCCGCAGAAGTAAAGCAATAGCTTTAAGGAACTTTGCGAGAAAGCAGATATAAATGTAAATCCTTGGGGTACCACCTACAGAACCGTCATGACAAAACTAAAAGGCACTAGAGTACCCTCACCCTCATGCCCCCTCCTTATGCAAAAAAATTATATCGGGTTATTTCCACCGCAGACACCAGCAGAACGTATAGATGAATCTTCAGGAAATACAGGACATCCCAAGGGAACTCCTGGATGTATGTAGACGATTCGAGGATACTAGGTCACCTCGATTGAATGGTATAGCGAACAAGCCCCTTTAATTAGCCATTAAAACGAATACACGACCATTTGTGCAACTCTACAAGTGTTTTTCCAGACCAATGGAAAAAAAGGTTGGTGCTGCTGTCTAACAGGCAAAAGCCACCAGATGAGCTTTCGTCATGCCGTCCCATATGCCTGTTAGACACATTGGGTAAAATACTGGAGCGAATCACATGCAACCGATTGGAAGTGGCAATTGATGAAGCCGAGGAACCAACAGCACGGATTTTGGAAAACTCGTTCTACAGTAGACGCAACTACAATATTGGAAGAAGCTATTCAGGGTAGGAGATGTAGAGGCGATGCAAAGAAATATGGTGCTGTAATAAAATGAACATCAAAAATGCATTAAACTCTGCAAACTGGGGACTCATAGTGCAATCGCTTAGGTTAATGATGGGCCCATTGTTTTTAATTAAAATAATATTAAGCTATATACTTCGAGAAACGGTTTCGACTCTTCGATACCGACGATGGAGTAAAGCAGTACCGCATATTTGTACATCTGTTGGAGTTCCACAGGGATCGGTATTAGGTCTTATCCTATGAACCATCAAAAATCATAGGTTTTGTAATTGTCATGGCGGCGAAACTTCTGAATAAAATAGAGGATATTGGAAATTAATGTATCCGAAAAGAGAATCGGTGGATTACAGCAGTCGGGTTAGAGCTCGCCGAACATAAAAGAGAGGCAGTGCTACATAGTACGCAGTCGCAAAAAAAGAGGGACAATCACCTTCGGTGTAGGCGATCATAATATGATATCAAACCCGGTTATAAGATTCCTAGGTATGATGATCGACGCAAAGCCCACTTACAGGGAACACGTTGAAAGTACGTGCAACAAAGTGGTTTGGGTAAGCAGTGTCTTATTAAAAATAATGACAAATATTGGATGAACTAGATAATAAAAGAGACTAATTCTGAAAAGAAAACACCTCGGCAGAAAGAAAACGAAGAATAACTCTTGCTAATCGCTGTTTCTTTGGTTTGAGAAAGTAATTGAGTAGTAAGGCCCTATCCCGAACAACTAAGGAGACCTTGATCATCCCAGTCCTGCTTTATGGCGCTGAAGCTTGGACTCTTTTAAAAGCGGATGAAGATATCCTTGGTCGCTTTGAGAGAAAATTTCTTCTGAAAATTTTCGGTCCCGCTTGCGTTGACGGAAATTCAACGACGAACTGTACGAGCTGTACAGCGACATCGACCTAGTCAAAAAATTGCGCATCTATCGTTTAAGATGGCTAGGACATGGACACAAATGATCCGGCCCGTAGAATCTTTGATTCCAGCCCGGAGGGACAACGCAGTAGAGGAAGACCTCGCCTTAGGTGGCACGCACAAGTTGAAGGGGACCTGAAGAAGCTTGGGGTGCGCAACTGGAGGCAGTTAGCTAAAGACAGGGCTAACTGGAGATGCTTGTTAATGGAGGCCCAGGTTCACCCCGAACTGTAGCGCCACCTAAGTAAGTAGTAAAAGTAAAAGTATAAAGCTGACTATATATGTGCGGCAATGAGCCCATACTAACCTGGCTTACATCTTTTGTGGCAAACACTCCAGCTCCATGGGTTAGCGCCGACCTTTGAGTTCACTAGGCCCAAAGGACAGTTCTTGATACCCGGCCCGCACTTACCCAGGGAGAGGTTAGAAAGAGACCTCCAACATCTCAATCGAGAGCTTTTTAGCGAGGAGTGTGAAGTGATAGAAGTGGGAGAGCATACAGAAGTGGGTACGGAGATTGTGGTCTTGCTCAATTACAAATCAATACAGATATACCATCGATATAATTTTAAGATTCGCATCGGAATCACCGGATACAAGGTGAGACCTCTGAGGAGACACGGCTAAACAATAATCAGGATAGTCCGGATCAATCTGCATCATAACAAAGCCGTCAGCGCCAATCTTATCTATCTCATGGTTAGTCATCGCCCCGATACAGGAACTCAGTCGTTTAAAACAGAACCGCAGAATACAGTATACAGAATGTAAGAATAGAGCGTGTATCATAGCTATGAAACAGATTAACATTATTCTTTCATCTACCTACAGCAATACGGGCCAAACCGTGGTAAGATGCAAACGGAGGGGACTTCCCCCACTGATTTTATCAGCCGTTTTTATCCCTTATACCGCGACGGAAGAACCACAATCTATACTAACTCGATCTTTAGTTACAAGAGTGAAAAGAGGGAGATAGGGTGCGATGAGACTAACACCATTGCCTACGGAGCGGAGACAATAATGTTCGCGGTGAGTTATTGTAGTTATTGTTTGAATTTATTACATAACGCAATCTTATAATAGCCAATAAAGGTACTGAACCAACTTTTGAAATTGGAAATAGGCAGCAGGTTATAGATATAACCTTAATTAGCAACTCTAACACCCTGTGAATTGAAGGGTGGACAGTTCTGAGTGAAGAATCCTATTCTGATCACAAGTTAATTGAATATTATTTAGAAAGCAGCCGAGACCCACCAAAACCATGCAGACATCCTAAGAAAGCTAACTGGGATTTCTTTGTCAGGGGATTAGTGAAGAGCAAACCCTTAAAAAGTCTTGTAATAGGATCTACCGGCATTGATCGGAAAGTCGAGATGATGACATCCATTTTTAAAATGATGATCCGATGATACCTGGAATCAAAACAAGGTACAACCGTATCTGCAATATTTATAAAAGTCCTCTCCAGAGATCTAATATCTCTGGGATCTCTTAAGGATTTCAACGGAAACTGGACTGTGTTCTGCCCAGACTTTTTAATACTGTTGCTTGATATGCATTATCCGGGTGTACTACACAGCGAACAAACAACATGATAAATAACAGTACTGGGAAAATGGAACCTCCAATAGGAATGATTACAGAAAAGAGAATTGAATGGGTTATCAGATCGTTCTCTCCTGCGATAGTTCTCGACTACGATTTGCGATGATGAGGATGTCCAAGAAGATAATGCTCACTTACTGTGTCATTGCCCAAGCCTCTGCCACCTAAGAAGGAAATTCCTGGGAGGATACTGCTTCCAGTATATCCAAGAACTTTCCGGCAAACTGTGAACTACAACTTCAACTATATTAAACCGTCAAGATGGTTTGTATACCAGGCGTAGCAATAAGCACACATTCCATCAAGGGATACGCCTTTTACTGCTATGGCCAACACAATGGGTCTATATTGACCTGAGTGCGGTAAAGAGGGGTTTCTCTTCTCTTAGCCAACCCACCTATCTACCTACCTCTGCCTATTTAAAACTAGGCGAGACCATCTTAAAATCAAAAAAAAAAATGTCCTGATTCTTCCACAAAATGTGGCAGTGCATAAACGTGTTCAGCCTAAAACCAAAGCTTCAAAATCGGAAAAACTTTCTCGTAGAACTCAGTTCGTAGAGTTCGCTGGAAAGTTCGTTAAATCTCCTCTTCCATATCCCGCTAACGAGACCGGGGCCGAAAATCATCAGAAGATTTTTCCCTTCTAAACGACCAAGGATATCTTCATATCTTTAGCTTTTCTTAACGTATATGTCTCTGCGCCATACAACAGAACTTGGATGAGGAAGGTAATTATACAGAGTCTCCTTAGTGTTCATGTACCTTCAAAGAAACAGCGATTGTCAAGTGTATCTCTTCGTTTGATTTCTGATGTGATGTTGTCGTCAGAGTTCATAGCGTAGCTGAGGTAGACAAAGTCCTTAACTTCCTCAAAGTTATAGCTATCTATTGTCATGTCCAATTCGTCGATGTAGTGTGTTCCTTCTTGTTGACAGCACACATACATATGCTTAATTTTGCCCTCATTCAAAATTGAGCGCATTTTAGCATCTCCTGTTCCAATACTTGCAAACGCACCAGTGACAGCTCGCTGTGTTCTGCCGATGATGGCAGTGTCATCAGCGTATGCAAGTAATTGTACAGACTTTTGGAAAATTGTGCCTCTGGTGTTGGTTTGCGAGTTTCGCAGAATTTCCTCACGTATGATTTTGAAAACTCACATGACAGTGACGTTGTCACCTTGTCTGAATCCTTTATTGACATCAAAGATTTCGGTGAGATTGTGGATCAGCGAGCGTTCTCCATCGTCGTTTGGCACAATGTGACAGGTTTGGCAGGGTTTGGTTCTGTATAGCTCGTCTCTATAAATGCTGTCATATACAACCTTAAAATCGATAAAAATATGCTAAGTATCGATATGGACTTTTCGGGTTTCTTCAAGATCAGCCATAGTGTGACGGTTGTGGACTTACTGGGCCTAAGACCACACTGATAGGAACCAATCAGATCGTTGACAAATGGTTTCAGGGATTCGCACAGTACGGCCAACAGGATCTTGTATGTAATATTAAGGAACCTGATGCCTTTATAGTTCGCCCAATTTGGAGGGTCTCCTTTCATCCTCATGCCCCACCGGTAGGCCGTCCTTTCCAGCAGCTTTGTTGGACTTGAGTTTGGGTATTGCTATCCTCACTTTATTCTGGTCGGGTGAACGGAAGTCTTGGTTTTCATTGTCCAAATTGAATGATTCGCTCTGTCTGACAGCGGAATTTTGGTCGTCGTCGCCGTTTAACACTCTGCAGAAGTGGTTTTTCCATATCCTCAGCACCGACTGTGCCTCTGTGCCTCAACTACAAGTTTTCCTTGTCCATCGCAACAGGATCTACTCGGGTCTTGTTGCCTTGACATGTTCTTTTTACCTTATGGTAAAACATCCAAATATTGTTCCTGGAGTAGTATCTCTTTAATACTTCGATCGTGCGCTTCTCGTGCTTTTTCGTTTTTCTTCCGAGAAGCCGAAAAGCTCAAGTCACAGTGTTTCATCGTTCTTTTGCCCCTCCCATCCCAACGCACTTCCCGGCTGGCGCTGATATCTGCCTTATAGCAGTCTAGGGCTTCCGCTGATTGTTTGGCTGCACGTGGCCTGTTCATGGTCCGAACGTTCGTGCAGAATCGAACGTCGTTTTCTTTTTTTTCAGGAACGTCAACATTAAATCCGTTCTTTTCCGAGACTTGTTTCGGAAGTAAAGTGTTTTTCCATAGTAGGGGGTAACAATTCCCACATTGGATCAACAGTTCCCTTTTGTACCCCTAGGACGAGAGGCCATATCTTCCGAAGTCAGTAACCCACTTCTGTGATATGAGCGCTGCCGTTGGTCCATTAAGGGCTCACCCGCCACCATATCTTTTCCAACACCCTGGCTCCGTATTTGAGATCCCTTTATACCTAGGATTCAAGAATTTCAAAGCAGCGCATGCAGGGATAACACCATTAGTTCGGCCTGACTGGAAGTGTAGACGTCACCGTTGATTCCAGCTAGGGAATTCGTCCGCCGCCGCCTGGAGCAAGAGGAAGTGCTTCGGTGAGAAAACTCCTTCTCTCTCATCTGACAAAACTGAATACCATCTGGAGAGCATTAATTCATTTAAAAAAAAACTTTGCAGTCTGTTATTCACATGTTCCTACTATGTAATACCCCATTTTGAAAAAGTCCTCGTAGAGTTAAGTATCACTATGGAATTCACCCTTTGATGTATGGAAACTTCCATTTTAATCACTTCTTCACAACATGACAAGAAATAAATCCAAATAAAAAGAGAAGAAGAACATGAAAGGTCTTACGCTAAATATTAAAATAACAGTATTATTATATAATGTATGGAGATCACGAAACACTGTCCCTTAACTGTTTGTTTCCAGGTAAAAGCAAAATGTAATACATTTTTAATACAAAGCCAACAAAAGTCGCCCATTTGAACTACTGCAGCTGCAACAGCACAAAAAGGGGACAATTGTCCTCAAAAACTTGAACTCGAATTATTTTTGCACTCCATCTCCATTCAGTTCCCACGCGCCTTTGTTTGCCACTGCCCTTATTTGAGCGGACCTTCAATCCTCCTACATACATATTTAATTTGATACTCTTCAGAAACAAAAGTTACATTTCACAGATTAAGCAAACAAATTTGGGGCAAACTACTTGAAAAGAATTTTCCTTCTGTTTCGTACTAAGAACCCCTTCACACTAGGATATGTGTATAGCAAAACGACAATGTGGAGATTCTTGATTTCTCGATGGATACAGGGTTTCCAGGTGTCAGTGCATGTGTCAATTGCACGTCCGAAACGAGACACCATCAAGCGAAGAATGAAATAAGCGGTGCGGCAATATCAGATATGTCCTCCGTCCTGACAGCTTACTGGATTAAGGATTGAGTGTGGCATCTGCATTTATTAGGCACTGATCTCGTGAGGCGTGAATTGCGAACGATTTTCCTTCAATTATGCAGTACATGTGCATCGTTCAAAATTTGAATACCATTTACAGGATTTGTGAACTTTTCCCTCGGGCATAGAACAAAGCGGAATCAAAGCCCCCTCCCACCTCTTATGGTATTTAATTCTAACAAACATTTTAATACGTATGACAACGGCAATAATGCCTGCGGTGTGTTAGCTAATTTAAGCAGCCTTCGATTTAAGCGCCCACAGAGCAAAAGGAAGAAAAAAAAAATTTACTTAGAAGTAGGCACAGGCAAGGCACCACTCATTGTTCGGTGGTGGTAGATGACAAAACCTTACGATATTTGGGCGGAAAGCAAAACTCACCGTATCCTTTAATGCGAGGCGCTTGTTTCCTGAGAGGATGTGGTGGCATTGGTGGTGGGTAATCTGCTCGAAAGTGAAGTTTTGCTTTTTTGAATTTCCTCCTCTTTTTCTGTGGGTTTTGCTCCGGGATGTTGTACAGCTAACTGAACAAGAAGGATGTTCCTTTATTTTTCCTGAATTTCTTTTCCGCACCGTAATGGAAGACTTCTTTTGCGTATTCTTGATTAAATTACATGAACGAAAGTGTTCAGGCGGTAAATTGAGGATTTTACATTTTCAAGTTGAAAGAAATTAAAAATGAACAGGGAGATCGTGCGTGGTGGTGATTTTCCTTTCGGAAGTATTGTGCATTATGTGTGCTCGTAATTGGTAACTTGTGAAACCTTAAAACAATTTGAAGCATGTTTTGTTGGTCTCGTGAAGTAAAGTGGGTGTTGTTTGATGGTCGGATTTATCTGTAAATTGGTGTTCCATTCTTAGAAGTACTGAGTGGGTTGATTTTAAGAAAATTTTACGGAGGATATCCAAAAGGATACAAAACAGAGGGGTGAGACGATCATATTTGACGATGTGTCAAATTATGAACGTACCTATGTATTATTAAATATAGATAGAGCCGATAGAAGGGGTAGATAATTGGGGCATTATCAAGCTTCCGAATAAATTTCACAAAATGAAGATTGAATGAATCTAACACGCTTTAGGAAAGGATGCTTCACAAATGATTAATTTGTTCAGTTAAGGCGAACTGACAATTGTGCAAATATTAGCAAATTTTTACTAAATGAAACTAGGAATTTCAATGTTATACTACTTTATTACAGTGGCCAAAGAGAAGTGATGCGAATATATGTATGATAGCACAAGCGCTTTCACGCTAGCCTCTCACTATCAACTCCTACTTTACACCTCCACGTTGGGGGCTGCTGGGTGCCTAGTACTTCGACTGGAGATTGGGCAATCAACCCACTTGGAATGTTGTTGGTAACAACGAACGAGAGAGGGGGAGGAGTGTTTTCTCATTAAAGCACTTCCTCTTGCTTCAAGCGGCAGCGGATGAATTCCGTAGGTGGAATCAATGGTGGCGTCTACAGTTCTAGTCAGGTTGAACTATCAGTTTTATCCCGATATGAGCTGCTTCAACATATTTGAGTCCCAGGTCTATAGACATCTCTAATACTGACCCAGCATATTAGAAAAGCGTTGGTGGCGGATGAACCCTTATTGGGCCAACGGCAGCGACCATACCTCTGAAGCGGGTTACTTACTCCGGAGAATACGGCCCCCTGTCATATGGGTATAAAAGGGAACTAGTTCTCCAGGTTAGGAGTTGTGTGTCGGGGTAACTTCCCGACAACGGAAAAAATAGATAATTGTGAAGCAACCAATGGTCTCGGAAAAGAATTATCTTACTGTTAATGACCACAAGAAACGAAACAAGGACAACGACCTTCAGATCTGCACGTGGAATGTTCGGACTCTTAAAAGGGCGCGTGCAGCCGAACAACTCACAAAGGCAGTCTAGGGCCGGTTGCATAGAGAAGTGAAACAGAGCTTACTCGGATGCGGATTTGTCATACGCGGCAAACTTAGGCTATAAGTTTTGAGCTTTCGACACGTGAGCGAACGTCGTATGGCACCGCGCATCAAGGCTAAATTCGTAAAGCTTGATATGCGCTCATGTGCCCACAGAGGACAAGAGCAACGACACCAAAGAATGTTTCTACGAGATCATCGACAAGACGCATTTCAAATGTAATACGGTTGGTAAGGACAGCCTACACGACTCTAGGTCTGGCAACGGACTTAGGCTTAGGCGAAACGTCACTATAGCAACCACACGGTTTCTACATCTTAATATCCGCAAGGGGACATGGCGGTCTCCTGATCATGAAACGGTCACGAAATTGATCACAAGGCATGTCTCCAGTATTCTGAACTTTCCGAGCATGGACTCGGATCACTACCTTGTTGCAGACAAGGTACGAATATGAATATCCCAGACGCCACAATAAAGAAGTATTACTGTGAGAAGATTTCATGTCGAAAAACTGCAATCGCAAGAGAGATCCGCATAATATTCGCCGAACGCGTACCCCGAAATTCATGAACGACTCCTATGCCGCCAGCAGCAAGTGCCGATGATCAGTGACAACGCTGCTAACATGCCATCAGAAGTGCCACAACTGATGTACCTACTGGGTTTCACCCGACCACCACTAAGAAACCCCAGGTTTGACGAAGAATCAGCTAAACAAGAGGCATACAAAGCGGCCCTGCTCGTGATCTGTATGAGCAGATGAGACGGAAAGAACATCGGCTTCTCCAAAAAAAAGAACAGGAGAAGTGCACAAGCGATGGTATTGAGATACTATTCTCCAGGAATAACATACGAAAGTTTTACCAACAGGTAAGAAGAATGTGTCAAGCCAACAGGACCCGTACAGAAGCCTGTAAAGATGAAGAAAAAAACCTCATAGTAGAGTCGCAGTCAGTGCTGAGAATATGGGAAAACTACTTCTGGAGACTACGCAACTTCGACGAAGACCAACATCCCGCTATTAGGCAGAGCGAACCATTCAATATAGACGATGATAGCCAAAACTTCTGTCCACCTGGTCAAGACGAAGTGAGGATAGTAAAAAAAAACTTAAACCCAACAAGGCTACTGTACCATCCACAGGAAATGGGACCCCATTGCGCCAATTACAGACCAATCAATCTCCTCAACATCGCGTACAAAATCCTATCTGCCTTATTGTGTGAACGTCTGATAGAGCCCTGTCAAATTTTGGTATCCCTGCCAAACTCGTTCGCCTGTACCGGATGACGATGGAGCACGCTCGCTGCTCCATCAAGGTCGGTAACGATCTCACGATCTTTGATTTCAAAAAAAGATTTAGACAAGGAGACGCGCTGTTATGCGATTTTTTCAACATCATATTTGAAAGAATTGTGCAAAACTCACAAGGCAACACCGGAGGCACAATATTTCTAAAGTCTGGGCAACTCCTAGAGTTCTTTGACGATATCGACTGGTGCGTTCGCTGGTATTGAAATGGAAGCTGTCAAAATGGGTTTAGCGGTGAACGAGAGCTAAATCAAGTATGTGCTGTCAAAAACAAAGGACACACATCGACGAATGGGACAGAATATCGCTATCGACAGCTTTGACTTTGAGGTAGTAAAGGACTTTGCCTCGGTTCTGCTATAAACTCATCTCAGCAAAAATTAAGCGAAGAATAACTCTTGCCAATCGCTGTTTCTTTTGGGCTGAGCAGCAATTGGTAGTAAGGCCTCATCCCGAAGAACTAAGGATGGACCTTGATCATCCCAGTCTTACTTTTTGGCACTGAAACTTGGGCTCTATCTAATGCGGAAGCTAGTACTCAGTCATTTGGAGAGAACTATTTTTCGTAAAATTTTCGGTCACGTTTGCGTTGACGGGCTTTGGAGGAAGAGATTCAACGACAAACTATACGAGCAGTACAGCGACATCGATCTAGTCAGAAAATTACTCATCAGTCGTCTAAAATGGCTAGGACAAGTAGAGCGGATGGACATAAATGCTCTGGTTCGTAGAATATTCAAATTTACCCCGTAGGGACACCGCAGTAGAGAAAGACCTCGCTTTAGGTACCGGGCAATAACAGAATGGAACCTCAAAAGACTTGGAGTGCGCAACTGGAAGCGGGCTAACTGGAGAGGCTTGTTAGTTGAGGCCCAGGTTCATTCCGTACTGTAGCACCACCTAAGTAGGTACGAAAGTAACATAAATATAGTCGTAGTACAAATCTTAAGCCTTACTCAAGTATTCCCAATGCTTACCATAACTCAATCCTGCTGTTTTTCCTATATTTTGTCCACAGATATGTCCACTTCCTGATTTGAATGTCAGCAGTTCAATCATTCCCGACCCTGAATAATTCTCTCTTAAAACCAAAACCAATGCAACAGATTCTCAATGTCTCAGCTCTGAACCTAGTTGCTAAATTGTACAATATGAAGTGTGTATTATTTGGCTTCCCTCCAGGCCATTCTTTCTCATCAAACTTTACTCCATCTGCTAATGACCCTCTGTCAACTATATCCTAATATAATTCGTTCTCGCACTTTAACCCTGCTCCCTCTATCAGTATCCTTGCTAGCGCTCTCCTACCCAGTTCTTTAGATACCAGCGCCACTAATCCGCTGCTACCACCCACTGTTAATCTTACAATTCGCAGATTCAGATAAAGAAGCACTCAGATTCTGATTTGGTCCATTGTACTTCCAAGCAGATTCCCTTTTTTGGTGCAGTGAAATAAAACCAAACTGTGTTGCGAATATAGTAGCAACGAACGATGGTCTTGAGAAAGAAGTCGATTACTCTGTTGTTCTCTTAGCAATACGCAATCGTCTGCCAACTTTGAGTTCGGTTTTGTTAAAAAAAGTGTTTTTTTTTTTATTACATTGGACAGATTCTCTATTTAATTTTGTGGACATCTGTGACGTTCTTATCATTTTTGGGCGACTTTAATTTCTGTGAATCTGTTTATCTCAAATGTCTAGACCGAATACAACCTTCGATTCCAAATTAATTTTTCACCTTCACCATTGCAAAAAAAAAAAAATCGGAAAACTATCTACTTTGAAATTGTCTAACATCTTCTCGAGTGATCGTAAAATATTCACAAATTTATTTTCACATTACTTCAGCCAATGGTTCAAGAATCAGATGCTCGAAGTTAATCTAGATTAATATCTTATAAACAGTGATGTGAAATAATAGAAAATAATAGGGACACTTCTACGAAAATGTTTCAAAAGCGTCCAATTCCTGTGATAGTTGATCGAAACAGAAAAAATTAATCGGTTCTACAGCTTTACTGTTTGCAAAACAAAGTATAAATGTCTACAATCAAATATTCTGTCTGCCTTCCAAATTATGTCATAAGTTTGCACAGAGCGGTTTGTTTCGGATGTGCAAAATAATAATATATCTCCTCTGCAAATCAAGCATTTTTTGTTTTTAGCTTTACTTTTTTAACCTAATAGGTAAGATAAAAGTTTAATTTTACAAAACAAAATAAAATTTGTAAATTTATTAGAAATTAGTGATAAAAAAATGGGTCGAGCACAGCACTGTAGCGATGAGATGAGGATTCAAATAAAAAACTTGCATAATAACGGTTTTTCAAACCGGAAAATTGTCCAATTGTGTTCGAAGACAATAGTTGAAAATGCAATCAATTGGCAGAAACTCTCTCTCAAAAAAAGGATATTGTGCTATGTAAAAAATTAACCTTTTGCATCATCCTGCGCATTGTAAAAGGAATTTAACCTGGACGTCGACACTTCTACCATACGGAAGACTCTTATAACCAACAATTTAAAAGAAAGACGCGCAAGAAAGGTACCGCTCCTGATGCAAAAGAATGTTGCCAAGAGGTTGCTTTTTGCAGAAAAACATTGCAGCTGGACTGAATCGCGATGGTGCAATATCCTTTGGTCTTATGAGACTTAAGTAAATTTATTTAATTCTGATCGCTGCAGCTCACTAGCGCGGAGACCGCCCAGTATGGCATATAACGATAAATACGCCATAAAGACGGTGAAATATGGTAGGGGTTGCATCATGGTATGGGGATGTTTCTCCTATAAGGGTGTAGGTCCCATTCATAAAATCAAGGGCACTATGACATCACCGTCCTACGTTAATATATTAAATACCACTATGCCGAAGATAATATGCCTCTTCGACGGGTGTTCCAACAGGATAATGATCCTAAACATTCATCGAAGCGTGCAAAAGAGTGGTTCTCGGACAACGATGTCAACGTCTTAAGCTGGCCTTCTCAAATTGGACATCTGTGTCTGCGCTGATGATATGAAACTCTTCAGGCACATGTCTGGCCCCGGTGAGGTCTTTCGACCATAACGAAGACCCAAAATAGTCTGGTCGGGTGGCAGCCAGTTCACACCATATCTTCACATTAAAAAAAACCTGGAAAGTATTTGCTCAATAATGCTCCTGTTTCATTCGCTGCGTGGTACTTAGCACCGTCAAGCTGGAATCACATGTTTTCTTCAATCAAATCATCTGATTCGGGGAAAAAAAAATAACTATGCAGTCAAATTCAGTAGAAAAACATACAGAAAAGCTACAATCCGTCTGGAACGGATCGTATGATACCCTATCCTCCTCTCTATTAAGTGGGCGTGGCCAAATTGCATTTTGTACTCAAATATAGCTATAATGTCGAACGTTTGAGGATGTTACATGTAAAATTTTATCACAATCGGCTTTTTGATGATAACGCCCCCAAAAAGTGGGCGTGGCCAAAACTGTTCTACGGGTGAATTGTAGGGAATCTAAATACCCAAATATTTGGTCTTAACAAATTTTTTCGGTTACATATAATTTAGTGAAGTTATAAAAAAGTAGGCATGGCAGTGGGCGGATGTTAAAAAAAATTTACACTTGTACTGTATCTTTTTCTCAGAAGCCCAGATATGAAATTTCATCGTCCTAGCTCAAAATTTAAGGCCCAAAAAGCGGTGACATACGGACGGACGGTCATCGCTCAATCGATTTCGCTATTGATGCTGATCACGAATATATATACTTTATAGGGTCTATCTCGATTATTTCTCTATGTTACAAACTATGTGTCAAACTTAATATACCCTTATTATAGGGTATAAATAATTTCGGCGAATTTGTTGAAAAATATACCCTTTACGTTAACTATAACGCCTTCCGATTAAGTCGGACGTAAAATATACCAAGAACGTAATATTTTTTTAAAAGTTTAGAAATTTTAAAACTTGACGCACCAAATATTTGGCGGTGTCATATATTTTTCCGATATTAATTTTTAGCGCACCAGCTGAAGGGATAACTATGTAAGAGGTGGACAGGTGCTGTTTTATTCTGTGTATGACCGTACCGTAAATCACCGTTGTACATATTTAAAAACAAAAAAAAAAAAGTGATATGCCCTCTGATAGCATGTATCCAAACTAACCCAAATATGAAAATTTTATCAAAATCGTTAGTGTCGTTTTCCATTTCCATACACCATAAAAAGCCATTTTATTGGAATCCAATTAAAGTACCGTTTACCATTTTAAGGTTAGAATGAAAATTTCCATTTTCCCTCGAATTGTGAATCTATAGACCCCCGATACGAAGTTTGCATCAAATTCGTTGAGCGTACATACAGGCAGACAAACAGAAATGACGGATTTAGTTTTTTTAACTTCTCCATTATAGTAGTGTCAAGTTCGATTAAAATCTAGAGGTCAGTGAATCCAATGTCCTAACATCATCAAGCAGGTATAGATAACCAAACACACTATGGTATACCAGTACCCTCCAAAAGATGTCCGCAGTGTGCTGGTGTATACAGACAAAGAGTAGGGTGACTGATGATACATTACTTCAACTACAAGGTGGGTCAAAAGTAATGTCATTATGTGAATTGGTTTCCATTTTGTTAGAAATGATAAAAATTGGGCTTCGTTTTCACATTAATTTGAAAAAATTAGATCGGTCAAATGATCACCTTTTAAGGAGATGCACAATTGTGCTCGTTTTACGGCATTTTGAATTGTTGCTCGCAAAACATCTGACTCTAAAAATAAATATCTAGTCTTATGTTAAGACAAGATATTTAGAAATTCAGATTGTCTACAATTAGCTCATAAGTCGCTAATTCAA
Source organism: Xylota sylvarum (assembly GCA_905220385.1). Classification (NCBI taxonomy): domain Eukaryota; kingdom Metazoa; phylum Arthropoda; class Insecta; order Diptera; family Syrphidae; genus Xylota; species Xylota sylvarum. The sequence continues at coordinate 44,484,910 of LR999959.1, forward strand.
TAAAAAATGCAATACGGCCACGCCCAATTTATAAGCGCTGTATAGGAAGAAGGATAGGGTATCACTTAAATTGGGCATTTTGTTAGATGAGGGGAAGATCTCACTTTTAGTTCCTATTTTTAAATCCGGCTCTAGAAATGTTGTTATGAACTTCGGGGGAATCTGTAAACTATCAACCATTCCTAGGCCCTTCGAAAGTATAGTCAAAGATAAGTTAGAATTTTATCTCAAAAAACATATTTCAGAATCTCAACTTGGTTTTGTTTTCAGGAGATCCACAGTCTCCAATCTCGTATATTTCATATCGTCTGTAATAAATTCATTTGAAAAGGGTTATTAGGTGGATACGGTCTATACCGACCTTAGTAAGGCATTTGACTCTGTAAATCATTGTGTCTTAATACGAAGCTGAATTGCTTCGGTTTTCGCTCATCCATTTTGAGATGGATTTCGTCTTTTTTAATGAATAGAGTGCAGATAGTAAAGCTTGAATCTTTTCTTTCTAAACCGTTCAACTGCAGCTAAGGTGTACCTCACGGTAATCACCTGGCCTGCTTACTTTTTATTATATTCATTAATGTGCTAAGCTGCAGTCAATGCCTACTACATATGTATATGCAGATAATCTAAAGCTGTTCCTAGAAATTTCAAGCTTAAATGATTTCATACAGCTCCAAAGTGATATTAATGTTGTTTCAATTTGGTGCAAACAATCATGTTCTACCATAATGAAATGCAACGTAACAACTTTCTGCTGTTGTTCCAAACCAATTATTATCGGTTGGTGTCCCTTTTACCAAGTGCATATTTATCGAGTGGAAAGAGTTCAAGAGCCTCGGACTATGGACCCCCTCATTTAATACCACGATCCGGAACGTCCACGGACTACGATTTAAGAGCTTGCACCTGGAACGTACGTACACTGTACACTCCAGCTTCCAGGGCAAACTTCGACTCCAACCATTTTCTTGTTGCAGCTAAATTCAGAGCTCGACTATCCAACGAGAAGAAGCTGCAAATCACCTAGAAAAAGAAATACAACGCTGGAAGCCTTAGCATGACTGGAGTAGCCAGAGAGAGCCTGAGCGAGAGATTCTCTCCTGTGCATTCACCATCCACAAATCTGTGGAACCAGTATCACTACATTATCAAAGGGGTAGCAGAGACCACCATAGGCTACCAGCCACCACCCAAAAAGAGCCCTTGGTATGATGATGAATGCGTGCGAAAAAGATGACAGAAAATGCACAGGTGCAAGCGCTGCAGCGCAAAACAAGGGCAGCGGGTGGAGAGTATCGAACCAGAAGAAGGGAGCAGAAGAAGATCCTGCGTAAGAAGAAAAGGGCCTATGCAGTCTCCCATCTCAAGGATATCGAAGAGTCCAGCGATAGAAACAACATCCGGATGTTTTTTAGGAAAGCCAAGCAACTGGCTGCTGGCTTCAAGCCCGGAACGCAGGCTCTTCGAAACAGTGAAGGAAACCTAGTCAATGAAGCACAGGGAATAGTATATGTATTTAAGCAGCTACTTAATGGGCATCAGGTGGAGAGAGTGATAGGGTAAGAAGAGAACCCGCATCCAGTCAATGAAGAATCCATCCACCTTCCCAGTTTTGAAGAGGTCGGCTCAGCTATCAAAAATCTGAAGAACAACAAGGCCGCCAGCTCTGATGGTCTAACAGCAGAGCTTTTCAAACATGGTGGTGATGTTTTGGTAGGGTGCATGCACCAAATCATCAACCAAGTATGGGTGGATGAAGTCATGTCCGATGACTGGACTATCAGCTCTATATGCCCCATCTTCAAGAAAAGCGATCCTATGTCTTGTAAGAACTACCGAGGCATATCCCTGCTTAATGTCGCATATAAGATCCTATCCAACGTATTGTGTGAACGTCTGAAGCCTTTCTGCAGCACACTAATCAGCAGGTACCAGTGTGGCTTCCGGCCCGGCAGATCGACGATCGACAAAATTTTCACACTAAGGCAATTCCAACGAAAAAGGCAAAAGACCAACGAATTTCAAATCGAGATTCATCATCTCTTCATCGACTTCAAAGCAGCATATGATAGCATTCATCGTCTTGAGGTCTACAATTCGGGATCCCGGCTAAACTGATCCAGCTGTGCCGCGTGACACTGGAAAACACGCGATGCAGCGTGCAATTCCTCCGAACTATTCCAAACATGCATCGGATTTCGGCAAGAAGATGCGCTATCATGTGACTTCTTCAATCTTGTACTGGAACAGATAGTGCGCAGGGCAGGTGTAAGCACGGAAGGCACTATCTTCAACAAATCTGTCCAGCTGCTGGGATACGCACACGACATCGACATCGACATCATCGGTCGCTCCCAGCGCGCCGTGTTAGAGTCTTTTACGGCAATTGAAGAAGAGGCGAAACGAGTTGGCCTTGAAGTGAATAAGGACAAAACCAAGTACATGTTGTCAACAAACAAAGAAGCATCTGTCCACCGCCTAGGACAGAACGTTACTGTTGGCAACAGTAACTTCGAAGTAGTTAAGGAGTTTACCTACTTCGGAGTAAATATCAACTCCACCTTAGTGGAGATTCGACGAAGACTTACCCTAGGAAACCGCTGCTACTTCGGTTTGGCGAAACGAATGGGGTCAAAACTCCTAACTCGGAAGACGAAATGTATGCTCTGCAAAATTTTGATCCTGCCAGTTCTGTTGTATGGAGCCGAGTGTTGGACGATAAGCACGAAAGCAGAGCAAATACTGAACACTTTCGAAAGAAAAATTCTTCGTTGGTCCCGTATGCGAGGAGGGCGAATGGAGGAGAAGATACAACCGTGAACTCTATGAGCTGTGCGAAGATGTGAATGTAGTGCAAAAAGCCAAACACGTCGACTACACTAGCTCGGCCACATCGAGCGAATGGACAATAATGCTCCAGCAAAGAGGATCTTCGAATCACAGCCCCCAGGTTCGAGAAGACAAGGAAGACCGAACCTCCGTTTTAAGGACCAAGCTATCGCGGATGCCAGAGCGCTTGGCCTAGACAACTGGAAGCAGCGTGCCCGGGATCGCCGAGAGTGGAGACTTAAGTAAAGTAAGTAAGGAAAGAGTTCAAGGAAGATTTTCCAAATTTGTTTTTTTTTTAAATGCGCTGGAATTTTACGTCAGAATATGATGTCAGATGCCATCTGCTAGGTTTAGATATGTTTCTAAATAGAAGGAAGATTCATGATGTAATGTTTGCGAGACACCTCCTTTGTTAGCATTTATAAAGCATGCAGAAAGGCCATTGAGACAAAGAAAATTCCTTTTTTCGTTTCGTACAAGCCTGTGTCTCGAGCTATTTCAAATTTCAACTCAGTTTGGTCTGTTGTAGATCTAAGTTTATCCAGATCTATGTCCAGAACACGTTATTTAGTTTTATGGCCTAAATCAGTAGATAAATTAATATCCTTATGTTTATTCCATTTTTAATTACTATTATCTGTTAAGTCATATTACTTGTAGATGAAATGAAATAAATAAATATGTAGATAGGGTATCATACGATTCGTTCCAGATGGACTAAAGCTTTTCTGTCTGTTTATATCTTGTTTGAATCCATTCATTTCCTAAAACGCCCCAATTTCAGTCTTCTGTGACTGTGTGGCAGCCTTTTTACTGAACTGTAGTTTTTAATGACAATTTTTTCTAATTCACAATAGAATTGGTTTTGGTTCCTACCTTTGTAGGGTATTGTCGTTCTCGTAGGCATAATATTATTTTTCGGTCAGAAAACACCTTTTTGGTTAAATAATTTTTTGGTGCCCATCAAAAATCGGTTTAACCGGGTTTTGAATTTTTCTCCGGTCAAAGTAAATAGATTTCGGTCGGATTTGATCGGAATTCGGTCAAAATGACATCACTAGTTATATTCTTTACACGAATGGAAGGGGTCTTCTGTTTAATGCCGTATCCGAAGGGCATTTTGTTTTTGTTTTGATGTTTGTCAGACGCTCGCGAAAAGTAGGGCAGTGAAAGAAATTTTAGGTGTTGTCTGGGAATGGAACCTGAAGCCCTCGCTCCGTAGTCCAACGCACTAACCATTTGAGCCACGACGCCCAAAAACTTGCGGCAAAACAAAACTCGTTTAGCATCTGTCTGTAGCGCGCTCACCAGTTACGGTTACGATGGTGCCGTCAGTCGGCTTCCTCAAAACAAATCAGCGGCTATCACTTTTTCACATCAAATGCCACACCAACCGGTCAGTTTGAGGGGATGCAACCGCAATGACTCTTAGTGCATTTCATATGGATTGTTCGTGCCCCAGAAACTTAAATTTTGCATATTCACATAACCACTTAAGTGGAAATGGGCTTCGTCGTTCATTGTGATTTTGGATACGAAATCATCCTCTTCATGCACCAGGTTTAACAGAGCATAGGAGTAAGATAACCTCGCCTGACGGTCTGCAGGCAGCAATTGGTGAACAGTTTGCACTTTATAAGGGAACATCTTCAGGTTTTTCACCAAAATTCGACGAAACGAACGATGCCAAATTGTGTGGCATCGGACGTCCTCGGCAACAGCAGTGATATTCCCGGCCGAACGAGAAAAACGGGCCGGCCACTTCTTGCGACATCTATAGTGGATTCACGTTTGCATGAGACGCTCAGCCAACAGCTTAATTGTTCGCGGCAGGATGATGAGGAGAACGACTACGAAATTCACGATGCGCTAAAACAACAGACCGGAAATTGGTAAAACAAGCAGTAACAATAATTCTGCGTTATGTAGTCCTGTATCGCTCCATTGGTTATTGTCAACTAATTCTCTATCAAAAATGATGGTACATTCACATTATTATATTCCTTTTGCCCACCTTGTTCAACCTCTGCGATGGAAAAGTACTGATTCAGATAAAAGGAGCAGAAAAGAATTCTGATTATAAATAAAAGGACACGCACAGTCTCCGTGGTTAAGAAAATCGAAGAGTCTCGCGCTAAGGAGAACATCCAAGAGTTCCGTAGAAAATGTAAACGGGTAAACCCCTAAAGCCTTTCTGCAATACACTGTCGAATTTGCCGACAATGCTGCTTTTAATCCAGCAAATCGACAAGAGACGAAATATTCACTATAAGACTATAATTCAGGAAAAATAAAGAAATTTTAAGTCAAGAATCTATGCTTAAAAATTGGATTTAACTTCGAAGCCTAGTTTGTCTATTCATTTCACTAGTGTTGAGCGCGATTGCAATCAAATCTTTCATACAGAAAATCGTCAAGTACGTCTGGTATATACATATGTACATACATATCTAAACTAAAAAATAGACAATAGAAATATTAAGATACAGTTGAGTGCTCTTAACGCCATTTTTGTCTAAATTTTGTTTATTATTTTTGTATAATTTTTATAACTTTATATCATTCATTTCGAATGGAATTTTCGTTACCATACAAAACTGCTTCCTTTGGAATATTTCGTTATATACTTAATTCCTATGTATACGTAAACAAAACGATAAACATGAAACCCATTACAAAATTGCTCATTCATTATTTAATAAGCACCCACTACATACCTATCTTAATTGTGTATTAGGTTACGAGTTAATACGATTTCTCGCCCAATTATCAAGATAACACAATCCATTACCGAAAGAATTAAACTTTTCGTAAAATGCTCACAATTTAAGTTTGCGATTCTGTGAAGCGTTTTCCACAGGAGAAAATAAATGCAAACATCTTACATTTTCATCTGACGCAGACAGAATAAATAAATTACGAGTGAAGGGTACATCCAGCGTTCGCAGAAAAGTTGATTTCGAAGCAATTACCGGAGCAGCAACCACTTTTCTAATACAGAAACGTATTTCAGAAAAAGACGTGAAACAATTTTTAAAATGAAAATAATTCAAACATCCGTTTTTCTACCAAAAAGGGTTTCTTCTTAAATATAACTCTCTGTCTAGACCATGAGAAAAATTTTCGAAAATAAGAATGAAAACTTTTGATGAATAGACACAAGAAACAAAAACCAAGTATCTGCCTGCATATGTAGGCACTTATGTCCGTAAGAAAGTACTTTGAGACTTTCCAAGAAAAAACAACATTTTTTATTTCAAACAGAATAATACGCCTATTTCTATAAATATGCTTAGGATAACTTACCACAGGTCAGTTACATATTCGTCATATTATCCTTAAAGAAATGTATGTAGGACTGTAATTTTAAAGTATAGCTGATTATGTGTCGATGTGTGTCTGAAATTAAATATGTATACTTAATTAGGTTATAATCTGTGTCAGCTGTTAGTTTTAACCAGGAAATGCTCTACCTTCCTGGCAAAGTCGATTTAATCACCCGTTAAAGCCTAACAGATGTATTATGTCATTCTGCGCCAGTGCGTGTGGCATATGGTTCGGTAAATGAACGAAGGACCAATTAAAATGCATATGCTGGAATAATCCAACGATTTTGAAGTCGAAGTCACCTTACGATCAATTTTAATGCCGCAAATGTACTAGAAACAAAAAGTACAAAAGTGTACTGCTATCCTACTAAAAAGTACTAGAGACAGATGAGGATACTGAAAGGAAATATAGCCAAGAATAGGCACAAGGATTCTTAGTGTGGGTTCTGTACTGAGTTAACGACCCGAGCAAACGTGAAAAGGACAACGACTTTCGGATTTGTACGTGGAATGTTGGCTCCCTAAACAGACCACGTGCAGTCTGAGATATCTGCTACGGCGATTGCTACCGAAACAGCACCTTTTTGGATGCGGGTTTGTTATTGACAGCCTTAGACAAGAAGTCTTGTGTTTCAGGCATGTGAACGAGAGTCTCTCAATTAACGCATGCCCCCACAGAGGAGAAAGATGACGATATAAAAGACTCCTTTTACGAGCTTCCAGACAAGACGTACGAACAGTGCCCTAGCTACTCGTATAATGTTAAAATTGTCCTGAGCGATTTTAACTCAAAGCTAGGAAGTGGGGGCCTTTTTGGTACTACTGTCGGAAAGAATAGTCTGCACGACATCACCTCCGATAAAGGCTTCAGGCTAATCGACTTTGCAGTGGGGTAAAATCTTGTCGTAGCTAACACGCGGTTCCCACATGTCAATATTCACAAACGAATATGGAGATCTCTGGTTGAGTCAACGGTCCTCCAGATTGATTATATTGCGATCGACACAAGGCACTCTTTCTTGTATGAAAGATGTCTGAAGTTTCCGAGAAGCGAACATCAACTCGGACCACTACCTTCGTGCAACTAAGGTACGGATGTACATATCCAGAACATCGCAAAGACAAAGGAAGTTTGACGTCGAAAGGCTATAATCGATAGAAAACGCCAGTGCCTTTTTCGATCGAATGGACCTTAATCTCTCAAGGGTACTTTGCCGTTATCAACAAGTACTTAAGCCGTCAGGCCGCATCCAATGTGCTGGGTTTCTCTCGACCACCACAACGAAACCCCTGGTTCGGCAAAGAATGCTGGTTCCTTAGAAGGAAAAAGAATTCGCATGAGAACAGAGTGCTGCTATTGCAGGAATGAAGTTCGGAAGTTGAAGGTAAAAACAACATATCAAGGCCACAAAGCCGGAACCGAAGCCTGAAGTGATGAACAAGTAAACCTAGTAATAGTATCGCAGTCGATGTTGAGGATATGGAAAGATCACAACTGAAGACTGTTTAATGGCGACGATGACCAAATTCCGCCGTCAGCAAAATGAACCATTCAATCTGGACGATGATAACAAACATTTCCTGCCACCCCACCTGGATGAAGTTAAGATAGTGATATCTGAGCAGAAATCCAAAATAGCTGCAAGAGCTGATGGTCTAACTGCCGAGCTATTCAAAACAGAGCGGGATGTCTTGGTAAGTATGCCCGGTGAATGGAATCTCAGCATTATTTGCCCGATCCTCAACGAAGGAGCCCCTGTATCAACTATAGAGAAAAAGGTTTCCCCTACGTCGCCTACAAGATCTTATCTGCTATATCGTGTGAACGCTTAAAACCTTTTGTCAACAATATAGGCAAGGCCAGGAAGTCCACCATCGAACAAATCTTCACACTACGGCAGATCTTGTAAAAAAATCAGGAATTTCAAATCGATACTCACCACCTCTTTATCGATTTTAAGGTCGCCTATGACGGTATCTATAGAAAATAGCTATATAGAGCTATGTCTTATTTTGGCATTCCTACCAAATTCGTCCGGTTGTGCAGAATGACGATGGAGAATGCACGTTGCTCCATCAAGGTCGGGAAAGACTTCACCGAGACCTTTGATGTCAAAAAGGATTCAGACAAGGCGACGCGTTGTCATGCATTTCTTCAACATCCTTCTTAAAAGAATTGTGCAGAACTCATACGCCAACATCAGAGACACGATCCGAGTAAGAAAGGATTCATGAATGTATGTATGTGGTATGCATTTACATAGTTTCAATACTCAAAATTTGATTTTCGTTTTTAAAATTGCTCTCTACTTTGGGATTTACATGGGGCTTGTGTAGTACGGTAAAGTGTGTAATTGAATGTCGGCCCTAAAAGACTAACGATATTGTTAACATTCGATAAGCAGATTTATAATTTTACCGAATAATTGATTTCTGTCAAAAGTTTAATACCTAACGGTTTGAAGGAGACAAATTAAATAAATCAGCTCAAGATTTGCAGTAGCTAGGGATTAAAACAAAACGTTACCTCATTTCTGAACGGTTGCAGTTTCTATTCGCTTTTTTTAATTAACACGAAATACCTGCTATTGTATACTTTTAAAAACTGCAAAACTCCTCGCCTGCCATGTGATAACTGTCAGGGGGCGTCCTATAACTACCCTCCATTTCTATTTATTAGCAAGAACCTGCAAGTACGTGTTAGCACGCTTTATAAATTTGTGCCGACCTGAATCAAAAATAAAACGTTCCACCCGAGGGAAGTTCGCTTGTTAGTGCATAGGTTTCCACACGTACTTGTCACATCTTTCGACACCATTTTTCCGAAAGGAGATTGTTCATATTGAACTTCGATAAGGTTCCAATGAATCGGAAGTTAATGCCAATCAAGTATCTGGGTTTTCATATGGCCCCACACCGAAGTAATTTTGATTGAGCAGCAGTGTCTTGTACAAAATTTTTAATTCCCCCAATCGATACACATCCGCAGAATTTGACTGGGGTCCTTGTTGCTATATTTGTCGCATCCCTGAGCGGCTATTAATGGTACATGTGTCACACACAAGAACAGGCATAAACGCACATACATATGTATGTACATATGTGTGTATGCATGTATGTAGGTACGTGAGCGAACACTGGTGGGAATAAATCCTTTTGCCACACTTGACAAAATCCAAAGGAGCGTGTGATTGATTACGCCACACATCCTAACTGAAGTGATACCATTGACAGGTTGAGATAAAACAAATCACCTTGATTGATGATTGGCTGGGTGCATGCTCGGCGGATTGCTTCCGAATCAATGAAGAAATAATTAACTAATGTACATAGGTAATTGAAACAAGATTCCAGTCGGGATTAGCAAACGATTAGGCAAGTCTACGTATGCAACTGATGACAATGTTTGTCAAAGGACGGTTACATTTACATGGGACTGGGTTTCTCTGCCATGCAATCGCAATCGTTGGCTGAAAATGCCCTTGTCTGGTGGTATATATGCGTATCTGTGTGCGGCAAATGTCATCGATGCGTGGCTTTTACAGTTCAAATTGCTTTCACTTGTGTGTTCATAGGTATGAGGACAGAGAACAAGCAACCAAAGTACATACCTACCTAACATCGTTGTCACTGTGCGAAGGGTATTAATGTCATTGCAGGAACTCAGATTTCAATTGTAATCTTTTATCTGCTTTAAAAGAAATCAATATATTATGTCATGAAGTGAGCTTCCGCTTTTAACATCTTGAATCTTGAAATATATCACCGATTCCAGGGAAGATAAATGCGAAGATTTGTCATTGTCTCAGGAGTACTACTACTTCAATGGATTATCAATGGGAAAACGTTTAAGCGCTCCTCTTCGGGTTAGAAGCAGAGGCATCACCAACCATAGACAATAGAGACAGACCAAGCGGATGACCTTCTCCACACGATATAATGTCATCTACTTTAGTTTGAACCGAAGATAAATTGTCGACCGAGTCAAACAATAGAGTTTATTTTAAAATGTTGTCCTTCGCAATAGGTCGATCATCATCAAGTGTGATTACTGATTACTAATAAAGCTGTTGTGCAACATCATTGTGTGTAGTTATTAGGACTATGATAGTCTATGATAAATCTCGGATTAAATTTCGCTGATAAAAAAAAACACTGAATCGGCCACAAATTGCCTTGAACAGCATTTGAAAACCGTCTGACAGTCTGTTTCTGCTTTATGATAGTTTGCGTGCCACTTGACCCTTGTTATACTTATTGTGACGAGTGTATGGAATTTTAGCACGAAATGAGTTTTATACAAATGAATCTTACTTACTTGTGTAAACTACTACTTTGTCATGTGCGGCAGTTGTTTTGAACTAAAACGTACAACCATGAGCTTTAGATTCAACGCAAACGGGACTACATATCTTATGAAGAATTTTTCTCTCTAAACAACGAAGGATATCTTCATATTATTAGAGTAGAATCCGTGTTTCAACGCCATAAAGTAGAATTAAAGTCTCCTTATTAGTTCTGGATAAGACCTTACTACTTAGTTGCTATCTCACCCCAAAGAAGCAACGACAATTGGTAGGAGTTATCCCTTGTGTTATGTTTTCCTCATTAATTGCAAAAGTAAGGTTGATAAGGTTGGTAATTGTGGCGACTTCTGAATTATTGTGTTTCTTGCGGTGACTTGTGATTTTCGTAGAATACGTTTAAGAATGATGTTACATATGACATCGCATCTAAAGTGTCATATCATTGGTCTCGGTGATATCGTTACCGACCTAGATAGAACGCAGAGCATTCTCCATAGTCATTTCGTATACATAGGTGGGTAAGCTTTGCAAAACTAGACACGGCTCTTCTTCTGCAAAATAGGTGGTAAGCATCGATTGTGACTGACTGCTAACAGCCAATTAGATTAATGCCGAGAAGCCACAATGCGGTAATTATTATCTGGTCATCGGAAGAGATTTGGGACTTCTTAGACAGAACATTCGACAGGAAAGGAACTAGACACAATGTAGAAGAATTCCGTAAATTGATTAATTTAAAAATGCATGAAATGGAAAGCATGGCACAGTATCTAATACAACTTAATTTAATAACTACCTGCTCGTTTACGGGAAATGGAAGCCAAGCTGGATAAGGAGTTGCTATCTGTGCTGTTGCTGCATGGTTTACCTGGCAGTTATAAAGAGATACAAGCTGCATTCGATGCCGCAAAGGATTTCCCATCTATTGATGTACTTCGTGCGAGACTTTTTAAAGTAAGTGACGAAAGGAAAAGCGGTGATGAACGTAATAATGATGCTTTGAAGGTGAAGTTTCACTTCAAGAAATTTAATACTCATCAGCGACCAGGTACGTCTAACAATATTTTTCAATATATGTAACTCCCATCGTTGTGGATGGAAGGATCACGTGAAGTGGGATTGTCGTGTTAATATCCCCAAAGAGAATATTCAATTTTCTAATAACGTTAACACTGAACACGAGGTTTCATTACCACGAAATTCAAGCAGTGCCAAATTCCAGTAAAAGAAATTTAGCAAAAGGCAAACAGCATGGATCAGGACCTAGATGCTACCAATTGGTACCTTGAAAGGGCAACCTCTCATATGTGTTTTGTGCAGGAATAATTCACAAAATTAGTCACCACTTATTCGGATTTAGTGCAGGTAGTAAATAATACATCAGCATGTATAAAGGGCATATGAATGGTCAAACTAAAAGTAAAAATTAACGGAGAAAGGAAATACATACATATTTTTGTACCAATCCTTTTTTGTATCTTGTTTGAGAAGTAATATAATTTCTGATAGTAAAGCAACATACAACGGGGGTCAAGTGATCATAGAAGGAAGAAGCACATGTATTTCAAGGAATGAAAAAGCAATTCTCAAGGCAATTAAGCATAAAGGGTTGTATTTGGTCAGTACTATGATGAGAGGAAATGTTGCAATAAATCAGATAATAATAGAGCGGAACAAAATAGTAATCTTACAGAACTTTAGTACAGGAGATATGGCTACTTAAATATAGTTTCACTACGCAAGTTAAAAGATAATTGCATGGTGAAAGGGCTGCTACCGAATTCTAGGAATTCTGCAATAGACTGAGTAGATTGTATCAGATGAAAACAAATAAGAATTCCATTTCCCGCCAAAATTAATACGTCAGGAACACACATCTCCTTGTCTCTCGCAGTACTGGGCGCATCCCAACAAAGTGGTAAATGTCCTCCCTCTCCTCCAAATTGCACATACTGCAGAACACTGGTAAATCGTCCCTGTGTGGTACATAATTTAGTCTCAGGAGCTCTCCGCGTACCTTCCTATTTCATTGACGCTATGCTCGTCACAGAAGTAATTATTTACATATTTGCAAATTGTTGCATAGTTGACTGTAAATTGATCGATGTACGGAACCAGTTGCTTCCTTAACAAATCTTTTCCTGGCCTGTTCGTCCACAAGTGCGATCAGCTGGTAAAGTTTAGGCTTCCAACTCCTATCCAACTACTCCCTGTAAAATCCAATTTAAACTCCGCATCGTGTTTTTTTTGGTCAGCGATAGTCCGGCATGTCTAGAGCTTTAAGGACTTAATCCATCTGCAATTTTAGAGGTTTTGTAAAGAAAAGTGATAGGAAGTGATAGGCCCGTTTCCAACATTAGCATCTAATTTGGACTGTTAAGTGGTTGATGAAATATTCTTTTCAAGTAATATCTTTTAAGTTTTTCCACTGTCTCATACCTCCTGCAACCCCATAATTGTGCGGCTTAGAAGAGGGTCGATTTCGACACCGCTTCAAAGAGCTTAAACTTGCTGCTATGTTCGACACATCTGTTGGTCAAGTATTTTTTTCCAGATAGTGTTGATAGCTATTTTTGCCTTGGACAATTTTTCCTTCAAATGCCTTTCCATATTCAGGTTTTTCCTTATATACACTCCAAGGTACTTATATTCATTCACTACTTGAATCGTTTCACCGTTAAAATACCATTTTTCCTTTGAACTGGTTCTAACTCCGTTTTTTTTGAAGATCATTATATCCACATATAGGCTTTGGAGGACTCGTTCGAATTTAAAGGACATGCCCATCCTATAAAGTTTATAAAATAACGCGTTTGGATCTACTGAGTCAAATGCTCCCTTGAAGTCTTCAAAGAATACATATAACTTTTTATTTCTTTCTTTATTTCAGAGAAGTGATTCTGCAATACTCCTTAAGACGAACACCTAATCAACTGTTCGAAAACCTGCTTGATATTCTTTAAGTAAATAATTGTTGTTTATCCATGCAGTCCACTTTATAATATGGCAGTGAAGATTTTATGTGACGCATTTTAAAAGGAAATGCCTCGGGAGCTAGCTGGGTCCGACATGCAACCCTTTTTATGTATGGAGAAGATAACGGCTTCTTTAAGCCTATTTGTAGAATCTCGATGCTATTCCGCCTGATCCTGCAGCTTTACCCTGTTCATGGAGTCGACAACCTTCTGTAAAGAAACTCGTCTTTCCAAAATTTCATCCTGGAAGTTGCGTATTGAATCCTAACCATATTAGCAGACGGGGTCCAACAGTAAGCAGAAATGGACTTGCAGGGTTACTCGTTATTACTTTATTCGTTATTATTACTCATCATACACTTTCCTCCATTTAGTTTCCAGAAGTCTGATGAATTTTTGTAGAATCTATTGGCAGGAGTCTATACTTTGCTACGTTTATTGATGATTATTCTCGAAATGTGTGTATATTTCTTGAGAAATAAAAGTCAGTACTTAGACGTTTTCAAAAATTTTAAGAAGCTAGTTGGAAACTAGACCAACAATAGAATAAAAAACTCTTGTGACATTGAAGTGAGTTATTAAATCCGATCAGGGAATAAAATTTCAGTTTTCTGTCGAATATTCCCTGCAGTAAAACGGTTTTGCGAAAATCATGTTAGACACGTTGTTATCTTATTGAAGTGTTCGTCCAAACTGCAGCTTACATACGCTATCGTTGTCCAATTTCTCTAAATAATCCGAAGACACCAGAGCAAATCTGGACCGGTCGAATACCAATATTGTTTGTTACCTTCGCCAATTCGGATTAAATAAAACTCCAATTCGATATAAATTAGATCCCGAGAGTTCTTTCTAGTTGGATACTCGGCAGAATCCAAAGCATACCGCCTATAGAAACGAGTTACGAGGGCCATAATTAAAAGTCTCGATGTGCGTTTCATTGAGCATTTAATGGAAGGTAAAATGGAAAAGGAGATTGGTGAAAGCTTTTATGAATGCAGAAGAAGAGATCAGAGATGTAGTGGATGACGATAACATTGAAAGGGAATCAAATGATATTAGACAAAGGCTTAGACTACGCCAACAACCTAAGAGTTGAGGTTGCATTTACTTCAAGAAAGATAGGAGATCCAACTGTTTCAAGAGAGCTACAAGACTACCGCATGTAAAAGAGCCGAAGAAAACTATGAAGGAATAGTACAACTGCGTTATGAAAAATAAAACTTGGAGTTTATGAGACTTACCCAATGGACGAACAGCAATTGGTTGTCGATGGGTATTTAAAACGAAGTAAAGATCTATGAGTACATTGAAAGATGGAAAGCGATGCAGGTAGCCAAGTGCTATTCATAAAAATTAATCGATTATGTTGAAACTTATTCCCCGGTAATACGTCAAAGTTTACTCCACATGATATATGCTTTATCTGTGGAACATAACTTGAAACTTAAATGCGTCAATTCTCATCCCGGATTTTGGACACCTTGACGCTGTGGGGTGGCTTAATTAGAGGATCCGGATGTACTACAGGTAGTTAAAACTGTTCTGGCAGAACTGAATGTGAATTGAAAACTAAGGTCCGACAACCGTTAACACCAAGGTTGTAAGTCGACACGCCGAGGGAACTGTGTTGAATTAGTGACACTACTGGTATACAGGGTTCAGGGGTAATTGAACCGCTAGTGCTAACTCCTCAGGGGCAGCTCAATCCATTTTTAAAAAATTATAAAACAGAAATCGAGTCATCATAAGGCAAGGTGGAAGGCTCCGAAGAGGTCGAGAAAGTACCGGAAGGTGCGGGATCGACAGGTCGTGAAGAAAATGGAGTCCGGAGGAAAACCAAAGGATTCAATAGAACAATCGTTGATGTCGATGGACAATGCGGTGCTGCAAGGCGCTAAGAGGTTAGTCGACGTTGTGGAAGCCGAACCCAAAGATGACGGTGCAGACCCTGATTCTGAGCGGAGGAGCTCTCCATTAATGCGGAAAAGACAGATCAGATGATCTTCACAAGGAAGGGGAGATATCTGGAATTTCAACCCTTGATATTTTCGGATCGGAGCTGCAGGTGACCAGGAAGGTTAAGTATCTGGGTGTATACCTAGATGCTGGACTAGCTTGGAACTATCATGTGGAAGAGAAGATCTGAAAGGCGAAAAGGGTGCTTCATCAGTGCAAACGGGTATGTGGACTAAGGTGGAGAATCTCGCCGAGGTCAGCATATTGGATGTACACGATGATAGTTAGACCGATTATCACATATGCGTCAGTTATATGGTGACAGAAAGCCAACCCGAAAACTGTAAGAAGCAATTAGATAGGGTCCAACCACTGTTTAGGGATCGTGGGTGCAATACGAACGACACAAACATGCGAAATGGAAGTGATCCTTGGTATCCTGCCGCTCGACTTATTTATTAAGAAAGTGGCGGCCTCGACGGCACTTCGTTTGCACCGGGATGACAACTCGCACTGACGCGGTACTATCTATAGTCATAGGAAATTTCTGGATCTCGTAAAAAATGAGATTAGGGAGTTGAATATGCCGATGGATGGAATAAAGAGAATGCGTGTTACCGAAAGTTATTACAAAACTCTTATCGGGGATGGAACACTTCCAGGAAAGAAGATTGTTGATATACATAATCATCTTTACGGACGGGTCCATGATGGATTGCAGAGCAGGGACAGGTATCTTCTCAGAAGAACTGGAACTCGCCTGTCATATTAGTCTGGGAAATATACCTCAGACTATCAAGTCGAGATGATTGCTCTGTTGCATGCGTTGGATCACTTGAAAGAGGATCAAGTTGAGGGTAGAAACGTTACCATAGCTCTGGACAATCAATCAGTGATTAGACGCATGGAGCAAACAGATATCAATACATCACTGGCATTAGAATGTGTTCATAAATTCAATAAGTGCTCATCTGTTGTGCGTGCTCTGGGTGAGAGGGCACGTAGGAACTGAGGGCAACGAAAAGGTGGACTCTATAGCAAAGCAAGGGTCAACCTCGGAGCTCTCTAGTCCGAAACCATTCGCTACAATTGGCAGAGGGATGATAGAACACCTGATTAGCAACTGGGCCGGCGGTAGAACACCAGAGAAGGTGCAGCTATTTATTTATTACGTTATCTTAACTCAACAAAGCATGTTAGATTAGTGTATCGTAAAACTAGGCTACCCTTGACAGGCTATGTTGATGCTAGCTAGACCGAAGACATAAATGACCACAAGTCTCAAAGTTTTTGTTTTGTTCTTGCAGCGACTGCAATCAGTTGGGAATGTAGAAAGCAACGGACTGTAGCTACATCGAGTGCAGAAACTGAGGTTCGAGTATGAGATGAACTTATCTTGAGAACAGTTTACCCCAGAAGGAAATATAAGTTTTTGTCTTTTTTTTTGTTCTTTGTTTATGCATTAATAATTTATCCGAGTAAGTCCAAGCCAAATTCGGACAACAAAATTGGATAAATTGTGATTTCTCATGTTAGGACACTTAATATTGGCATTCTATTATATTCTCGGAGTTTTAGTTTCCCAGCTAGCCGGATAATATATAATAAAAAAGTTTTTCGTAACACCCTTTAAAAATCATTTCCCCAGAGTAGTCATAGGTATCTCGGTCAAATTATCGCGAAATATAATCGATAGACACGATATTCTTAGTTCAACGCACTCAGCTTTATAACTATTTACCCAACTTTTGATATACAACTCGTCTATAGTGTTTTTAGGAGAAAAGATATAAAGCTTATTGAGACCAATTCTTTTGAGACAAGGACAGAGTAGAAGAAGTGGATGACAATACTAACTCGTCCGCTCTCTGATCGTCATAGACCTGGTCAGGAGAGATCAAATTACTATATCTGGGACAAGCAAGGCACAGTCAATAAGTGACTTGATGAAACCCTATAATTAGGAAAGATTATCCATTTAAAGAAAGAAAAAGGGCAGCTTGTTATATTATATACAATATCCATGTACATACATATGTATATCAAGAAATTCCTAGAACAATGTAAAATAAGCTAAAGCATCAATAAAAAAATACCACTTTAATCAAAAGCAACTATGTATAACTTTATGAATTCTTAGCTACTTAACACCGCTTAGATAAGTTCGTGCACCATATTCACAACTACCCACATCGCTGAAGAAAGGGCCGTTCGCCCTCAATGATTTCCGCAGGAAGTTAAACGTTCACCGACAAATTTTTCGATACGCTGAGATTCTATCGAATTTTAGATTTCGATTACGTGCACTGGAGCGGAATAAATGATTGCCTTCGGTTCGGTTCAAGGAATAAATTTTCAATCAAGACGAACCCTGAGAAGATATATATTCTACTGAATTTTTTTTTCCCTTCAAATTGTGCTCAACGTAAGTTTGTTTGGAATGGTTTTATCTTCGGGTATCACATTACTACGCTCACGTATGTATGCATGTATATGCGCTCGTCACTAATGGTTAAACGCTTGCGAAACGATAAGGCAAAGCATCAAATTTTGGCGGGAGTTCGCAAAAAAGAGTTTCCTAATTGGGTGCCATAAAGATGTTTCATTTTTTGATATATCAGCAGAAATGAAAATTTTTTGAAGAGGCAACATTTGCTTCTTCTGTTTCATTTGGTTTTACGTGGAATAACTAAAGTAATTGAATATTTATTATTAAACTGAGAAAGATTTGCGAAAACTTACATGTGTAAGGGTATTTACTTTTGGAGTTTCTATTTTATAATAGAACAGAGGATAAGGTTTAAGTCCACCGAGCTTTGAATTGGAATTATTATTCTACATGCATACTGTATAAGAGATAGGGGCATGGGTGCAACTTTGGTAATTTATTTTGGGCTTGGTCATTTTTTGTAAGTTGGTAATTTTTAATTCGATTCGGTAACTTTTTTGAACATCAGCGAAATGGAATAAATCAGTCGAAAATTGAGTAATTTGATAGGTAACTGGAGAAATTCTTAAACAATTCATAAAAAAAGGATTAAAAAACCTAGAACAGATTAAAACTGCTGCATTCAGGATAAAGTATGTACCTAGCATGTGGAAAGTTACGGAGCTAATTATGATACCAAACCCAGGCAAAGCACCTAGTAAAGTCACCTCCTATCTAATTCTATACCATCAATTTGGTTTTAGAAATAAGCACTCCACGATTGATCAGGTGCATGATAGAACCGAAAAAGCATTTGAACAGAAAAAGATATGCTCTGCTTATGCCTCTATATAGCACAAGCTTTCGATAAAGTCTAGCACACAGTACTGATCCATAAATTGCAAAAGCATCTGCCAAAGCAATATTCAGAAATTTAAGAGTCCTGTGTTAAGATATTTAGAATTCATCAAGGAGTACTCCACATTGAGAAAAATAGAAGCTGCTATACTACAAGGCAGTATGCTAAGCCCTGTATTATATCTTTTACTTACCAGCGATTTACCAGAACGTGAAGATGATACTGCTGCACTTTATTTCAGTGCAACTGTCAAATTTGCGATGCAAAAAGCTACAGAAGGCAGTGAATAATATATACAAATGAACCAAGAAATGGCAAATTAAATTAAAACACCTGCAGTCGGTTCATTTCAATTTTAAGAATAAAAATGTTCAGCGCATCCCAGTATTCATAAATAATAATGTAGTCGAAGCGATTAAATACAGCAGATTGAGCGCATAAGAACTGTCAGTGTCAAAATAACGTATGATTCAAAAATGTACAATGATAATTTTAAAAATAAGCTATTTCTCGGCGACTAGGCTTAAAACAAATACATATGTACGTGAAAAATATATGACAGATGAAAAGATATGGTGTACCAAATTGTAAAACAGCCAAGCCCACCTTTAAATCTTTTCCAACATTTTGATAGGTTTAAAATTCTCCATAAGTCACTCCTCCATTATAATAGGGTCGATTCCACTTTTTAATGGCGTTTTTGTGAAATAATAACATTGGTAAATTTTTATTGTCGTGTTGTAAAATATTCCACTGAACCACTCATACATAACAAATCCTTTGTATTAGCAGGAAGCAAGACCCAGTATTACCAATTTTACTGGAATTTCTTCAACTCAAAGTTTTCACTTCAGTTGCAGCTTACACTTTCAGCATTCATTACATCATCACCGAAGATGTGCCACCTGATCTGAAGAAATGATTCTAAGTATCGTCACCCTCTTTACAAGCTTCGTGAGCAGTGGTATATCTTAAGCCTAGCATACTAAGATGCAAAAAAGATGTAGTGAGTCTTTTCTACTGAGAGATAGCAAGAATGCCGCTGATTTCTTACAGATGTTCGGGACCATTGTTTAGTCTGCCTGTATCCTGGAGAACCGTGAAACTCAGAATTGAAACGCAATCTTCAATGGAGGCCATGACCGAAGACGCGGTAAGAAGTTCAGGTTCAGATTATGAGAAAGCGTGCTTCGAGCCTTGCTTAGCAATCTCATCGGATGTCTCATTTCCCCCAATCTCAGTGTGACAAGAGTCAAAGAGCTCAGCCTTGCGACCGAATTCAAAGAGTTTTTGCATTCTCGAACTATTTTGGAACGGGTTATAAGGTGGACCAATGCCTTACGCGCAGTCTGGCTGTCGCTACAGACGCAAATACTCCGACCCCGCCATAGCATAGATCTCCGCTTGAAAATGGTTGCCTTACGAGTAGTGCAGTCTAGTGTTGTCGGTCTCCACGAAGGCATTAGCACCGGACCCTTGACTAATTTTGAACCCATTCGTGCAGATTCGACTACAGCCCAGTCCAGGTTCAGACTCTGGTCAGTCCAGGAGCCAGTCCTTAACGCCAAGAAAGTCGACTCTAAATTTCCACACCATCCGAAGTTCCGGTGTCATTGCATCAGACGGCATATCTATGAAACTACGGTCGCGGGATATGTGTCGCGCAAAGTCATCGAAACTCCAGTACGGATGATACCAAAGTCCACCCTGTCTAAGACGGTAGATTGCTTTGATAGTATAGCCCATGATGAGAGTATCAATGAGAGGTAAATCAAGCAGAGCATCTAAAAAGAGAAAAGAGTTTAGTACAGAAGGCAATAACATGCTTACGCGAAAGCCCCCTCCCTCAAAAAAACCGAAGCATACGTTACAAAAAGTCTTATCATAGTCGTATGGATTCATATGGATACGTAAGTTCATGTTTTGCTATAAGCATTACACTGCCAGAAAACTAAGAGCGCCTTGGATGTCTTTGACTTGACATGCTTTGCGGAAAGAAGTTTCCTATCTAGGATAACTCCCGGATATTTCGCTTCATCGGAGATGTGCCGCCTTCTAGCAGTGATTAAGTCAGATCGGTCACAATTCACTTGAACAACTTACATAAGTTTTCAAAGAAGTGACCCAAATCCCATTCCCGGTACACCATTTATCGACCATGTCTAAGGCTATATGCACGTTAGCAAAGGCAGTCTGCATGGCAATATCACTCGTGTATGCCTGAGCGTAAGCGTTTGAACAATTGGCAGTATGCAACAGAGAGTCAACTACCATGTGCCATAACAGTGGAGAGAGATCGCCGCTTTGCGAGCAGCCTCTGTTAATGGGAAATTTTTTTCAGTAACGTGAAATAGTGGCCCATTTCCTCCTCGGCTCTACAGCGACCATGACGAAATCTTTCATGAAAGTAAAAATACTCATGAAAACATTGTTTACACAGGGCCAATACATTTCTTTCTGCAATATTGAATAACAAAGAAACAAAATTGTAAGTGCAATTACAAGTAAACTATTACTTGTAAAATATTCTCACATATTAAAGAAAACTTATGAATATCTAATCTTTGGTGAAACAAAAACTCACGAAAAAGCCGAGTTTTCACAAATTTGCAATTTGCAAATTATTACAAATAAATTTCGGTGAAAAGTGAAAAATTCATGCAATTTCTAAAAATTTTGTAGAAAAACCTTTGTAAATTACAAATTGTAAGTTGTTGAAGCCACTAGAAGTCAGAAACACAAAGGCAACCCCATCCATAGATGAATTAAAAATTCTTGAAAATACATATACTTACATACATATAATATCATTTCAAATTTTTACAGAAAATTCAAGTGCACACACAGAGGTAAATGGTCTCTGGATTGAATTTTCATAGAAAGTCCGCTGAAGTTTACTGCCATAATCATACAAAAGGGCATTAACCACACAAAGAATGTATATAACTGCATCCGTTGCTCTCTTCACAGGTGCTCAACGCTCCTTCCAACTGTGCAGAAACCTTTTGTGTGTCAACAGTGCGTAAGATTGCCACGGCGAAAGTCCTTTAACCTTAGTAAAGAAAGTTGAATGCCACTGAAGAAAAATCGGTGTTTTCCGTTGAGTATCCATTTACATTCCCTACTCATAACCCAGCCTAATATTACTGCACTTGAACACTTAAAGCTATATACCTGTACAGTGTGCAATAAACTGCAGCCTATTGTTTTCAAGTTTTATGCAGACGTTACATATCATATCCTACAGTTTAAGTTAAAGTCGTCATTAAACATCGCATTCCTTCAACCTCTTGCCGTGTCAAAGAGCTGAAAAGAGGTCCTCGCAGAAAATACTTGTAATGAATACGTCAACGTTTTCTGCGAAAAATAAGTTGTCTGCCACTTTGATCTACGATAAACGGATGCCTGAGAGCACGGGCGATTTAAAATGTTAAACACGAACACTGCCAGTGTGAGAGCGTTAGTCAACGTTGGATAAAGGAGTAGTTATCTCTATGCCACGACGAAACGGCGACGTTAGGCAAATAACTCTCGGAAGGTAGTGGCAAAGTTTAAATATGTTGAATGCCATTCTATCATTCTGCGCGCTTTGTTGCTTAAGGATGATTTTAAAAAGGAAACTTTGTTGTATAACTCCACAAGATGTTACGAATGAATGATGAAAATATGATCCGGAATGGAGCTTCTTCCAAAATAAATAATTCATTATACAATATATCTATCGTATCTATCTATGTATGTATGTAAGTAGCAACCTAATATTTATTTTGTAAACTTGAAAATAGATACGTTTCTACTTGCACCTATACCTATGGGGCAAGTATTGGTTTCCTGAAAAATTCCGAATTCTGTCAATCGGTCTGTCTGTTGCCTTTCTATTTGGAACTAAGACTGCAGCCTAATTTGCTTCAAACTTCATGTCTGGAATCTATGGCGTAAGGCCATGAAATCGGAATTATCATTTTAACCTTAAAATTAACGATACTTTACTTAAGGCCGAATTTCTCAACGACATGACGGCTCTAACGATTTCGGTAAAATTTCATATTTCGGTTAGTTTGGAGATATAAAAGTTATCGAAGTAGTTCCCTCAAAAATGCAGAATGACACGCTCACTTTTGAGGTCACAAAAGTATGTATAAGAAAATGGGTGGAATTTCACAACAACCGTATCAGACTATGTACATATTTACTATTTTACTTGAACTTCAATCCATGTGAATAACACTAGGATCGAAAAGATCTATTGTATCAATGTGTAGGCATAGTCGAAGTTCCGTACTCAATGACAATCTGTAGACATCGTCCGTGATTGTGAAATCAAATCGAACAAATTTCTTTGATTTTCTTTCGGGTTTGGAGGTGATAAACATACTTTTCATTCAATTTATCGTGAGGTGGGTCTCAGCAATAGATGTTTGGCTTAGTTGTACTTTCATTTACTAAAGGGATCTCCGACAAAGAGCTTGTTCATTTTGGATCAACTGCAGCGTTCATATCCCCAAATTAGATTACAGACTCTGGAAAATCCAGCCCCCCTTAAATCCAGGATATAAAAGAGGTTGGGGGTTGTGCGTCGGAGTAACTTTCCTACCATAAAAACACCAATCAGTTACGAAGTAACAACAAGCCTCCGATAAGGATGACTCTACTGTTGATGACCTCAGCAATCGAAATAAAAGGACAACAACCTTCGGATCTACCCGTGAAATGTTCTCAGCCTTAACAGGCCGCGTGCAGACCAATAACCTAGAATGGACCGGGCTAAAGGAGGTTAAAAACTACGGCATTTCCTATGGTGATTGCTATAGAAAGCGGTAAACTTAAGCAAGAAAACTTTAGTTTTTTGCATTTGAGCGAACATCTTACAAAAATCCACCTCGAGGCAACAAGGCATTCGCCAACATGAGCTTAATATGCGTTCATGCTCCACAGAGGAATAGGACGACGCCACCAAAGGATGTTTTAACGAGTTGCTTGACAAAATATATGAGTAATGACCTAAGTATGACGTACAAGATAGGAAAGGAGGACATCTTTGATAGGACAGTTGGTAAGCATACGCGACACCACGTTTAGCAACGGACTTATTGAGTTTGCGGTGCGTGGGGCGAAACGTCACTATAGCAAGCATACGGTTTCATCTCAATATACAGAAGGGTACATGGCGATCTCCTGATCATGATACGATCAACCAAACTGATCAGATTGCGATCGACGTAAGGCAAGCCTCCCATATTTTGGATGTCCGAACCTTCCAACCAGTTAACATCGACTCGGATCACTACCTTGTTACATTCACGCTACGAACGCAGATATCCCAAGTGTTATAGCCGAGATATAACGTTGAAAACCTTCAATCGCAAGAGACTGTCAGAATCTTTGCTGAACACGTATCCCGAAATCTCTCAACGAATTCTATGGCACCAGCATCAAGTGCCGAAAACCTGTGGCAACGCTGCCAACATGACATCAGAAGTGCCACAACTGATGTGCTGGGTTTCACCCAACCACAACATAAAACCCCTGATTTGATGAAGAATACGGGCAAGCACATGCAGCTAAACAAGAGGCCTACAAAGTAGCATTGCAAAGAAGGATGAGGACTGCTCATGAGCTCTACGAGTAGAAGAGATGAAAGAAGCAACTGATGGAAGATGTTGAGATACTACACCCCAAGAACAATGTAAGCAAGTTTAACGAAATGGTAAAACGAACGTGTCAAATTAAAAATACTGTAGAAATTAAAAAGAAAACCTCGTAGGAGAATCACAGGCGGTCCTACGAATGTGGAAAGTTTTCTGCATACTGTATAATGGCGACAAAGACCAAAATACCACTGCCAGGCAGGATGGACTCCTCAACCTAAACGATGATAGCCAAGACCTTCGTCCACCTCATCAGAATGAAGTGAGAATAGCAGTATCCTATCTTAAATCCAAGACAAGGACCTGACGGCTTTTAAGCCGAGCTATTCAAAACAGCTGGAAATGACTTGATAAAGAGCGTACACCAACTCATCTTTAAAATATGATCAAACGAGAGTATGCCTGATAAATGATATCTTAGCATATATTTCCCGATCCATAAGAAAGGAGATCTCCTGAATTGTGTCTATTACAGAGGTATTAGTCTCATTAACTCGCGTGCATCCCTGATAAACTCGTCTATGTGTATGCAGGATGACGACGTCAAACTCAGTAACGAAGTTACCGAGACCTTTGATGTAAGAAAAGGATTTAGACAAAGTGACGTTTCGATACTTGTAAGAAGTGTGCGAAACTCACAAGTCAACACTGGAGGCACAATCTTTCAAAAGTCTGTGAAACTACTAGCGTACACTGACTATTTTGACAAGATTGGAAGAACTCAGGGTGATGTCATCAATGCGTCCATTAGTATTAAAATGGAAGCTGCCAATGGTTTTATGGGTAAACGAGGGCAACAACAAGTATATGTCAACAAGGAGCCACAAATAACATCGACGAATCGGACAGAACGACACAGTCGACAACTATAACTTTGAGATAGTGAGGGACTTTGTCTTTGTCTACCTTGGCTATGCTATCAATTCTGACAACAACACCTCAGTAGAAATAAAACGAAGAATAACTCTTGCCAATCACTGTTTCTTTGGGCAGACAGTTGAGCATTAAGACCCTATCCCGAACAACTAGGGAGATTTTATATAAAACCTTGATCATCCCAGTCCTGCTTTATGGCGCTGAAGCATGGACTCTAGCGAAAGCTGGTGAAGATTTCCTCTGTCGTTTTGAGAAAACTTTTTGTATTCGGTCCGGTTTACGTTGACGGGCTTTGAAGGAGAAGATTCAACGACGAGCTAAACAAGCTGTACAGCGACATTGATCTAGTCAAAAAATTGCGCAACAGTCGTCTAAGATAGCTAGGACATGCAGAGCGAATGGGCATCAGCGCTTCGGCACGGAGAGTCTTCGAATCGAACTCGGAGGGACCGAGTAAAGCTAGAAAGTTTAACCCTAAGAAATCCTTGCCATAGACACGTACATGCATATGTAAACTGTGAGTTTCTCACTTACTGATATTCATATCATTGCATCAGCCAGAGAATCCATGAGAATACGGATCAGTATCGGGGATGGTCATCAAAACTCCACGGCCACTTATAACAAAAACTACCCGTCTTAGTCAAAGGACATCTTTCAAAGTACTGGCAATAAAATAGGTATGTACAGGAGGTAGTTTCAGCGAATCTTACCGAAAGGACCCTTAGCCGGCCAGAAAATTAAGAAAGTTTTCGGTGTCTTCAACTCCAGTATCACTCTTGGATAATTGACTTCATTTGAGGTCTAGACAGTGACGTTAATTAAAATTGGCTTATTGAACGAATAGTCATCCATATAAGACTCCATTCACCTTTGATGCACAACTCTGATCAACCGCCAAAAGAACAACATATCGACAGTGAAGCATTACTCCGCTCTTTTTCGAATCATTAATTCCTCTAACAGCGGATACTTTCACTCATTACACGTCACACTTATGACTAAAAAGTACGTACATATGTATGTATGTATACAATATCTATTATTCTGTAGCAACCCTTATTAACATAAAACAACTTAAGTTAATTTTAATCTGCCGTAATTCGACACCAACTGTAGGTTAAAGATTTCTAAGTTTAACCTTTCACTTCGCTCGTGTTATTACTTGAACTTAATGTCACAATGAGTGGGATTTGCCTACAACTTAGTATTGGAATAAGTGGGAGGACGGAAGTGTTGAAGGTTTTAGAAGCTTTTGGATCAGTAATTTGATGATTTTAGTAAAAATGCCGGCATGAAGGAAGTTGTAATGAAATAATGAAACCTGTCCTTTCCCCTTTTGCTCTGTGCTAAAGGCATCAGTTCCCAGTGGCCAAAACGAACTAATTTTGGAAGTGGGATGAATTTTTTACTTTTTGGTTATACATTGTTTATTTGGGAGCTAGTAAATTATTATCATTGAAAAGTATGGAAAGGATTGAAATTTGAAGCAACACCTAGCAAGTGGCTTTGACGGTAACCTGATAATTTCGGATGAGGATCAAATTCAAATGATCTTTCCGACGGTTACAATTCCAATTCAAGAAATACCAGACCGTAGTAAACGCCATCAGATACTTTAAGAAATTAAAGCGTAGAAGGCATTGATGATATCCCAGTCGAGCTCATTCTAGCGCCGTCGATTATATCGTCAGAAAAGCTCTGCCCGCTCATACAAAGAGTTCTAGGAGCAGTCAAAAAGAGGAATGAGAACAAAGGTAATTAATGGAGTGTGAGAAATGGTGAGGCAGGATAGGATCAAATCTGGGTGTCGAACAGGCAGATCCTCCTATATGGAACACATAAAAACCTTGTAGATCATCATCGGGGTATATCAACTGTGTTCATCACCGTCGAGAAATCAATCGGAATACTATGTGGTTAGCCATGCATAGGAGGATACCATAAAAACTCGTAGTACTGTATGTACTTAGATCCTTGGCATTGATATGCGAATATTTACCTGACTTTGGTATGATGGTTGACATTGAATTCCTGCCAAGATTAAGGTTTGTGTACCAAATCCAGAACGTTTCTAAAGATTACAGTTCACTGAGGAAGAATTTTTATCTCAGTAAAAAGGTAAATTAAACTGAATGGCCCTGAAAAGATTTCTTTAAAATATGTCATTGAAGCAGTAAGGGAAGTCAGAATCCATTAGCAGCTTGGACACTGGAAGTTGTCCAAGAACCATCAATTCTTTTAGAGAAGTAGAAGTTCTAGCGAAGGTGGCTACGAACTTTATGAGCATGGATGCATGTCAAAGTTACTAAACCAGAACCGAAGTCGATGTTTAGGATATGTCAGGTAGAGTGAACCATTCAATCTGGACGATGATAACCAACATATCCGTCCACCCGACCTGGATGAAGTTAAGATAGCAATCTCTAAGCTGAAATCCAATAAAGCTGCTGGAGTTGTTGGCCTAACTGCCAAGCTATAGCAGCAGAAAATGACCATAAGGAGCATGGATCAATTCATTTGCAAAATATGGTCGGACGAAAGTATGTCCGATGAATGGAACCTCAGCTGATGGCTGGGCTAAGCTTTAATCCGACAAAAACTACAATAGTTCCTTTCACGAGGAAAATAAAACTTGAAAGACTGAGGCCAATAAGGCTGCTTGATACAATACTGACACCAGTCAAATAAGTTAAATATCTGGGACTAAACCTAGACAGTATACTCATCTGGAAAAAACACACAGAAGAGATAACCAGAAACGCCACGCTGGCTCTGATGATCTGTCGAAGCCTAGCGGGCAAATTCTGTGGATGTAGCCCGACACCACGAGGAAGACGCTTATTAAGGTGCAAAGACTGGCATGCCTCTATATCACAGTGGCCATGAGAACTTGTCCAAGTGCAGCCATGGAGGTACTATTGGAATTGACTCCTTTGCATCTTGTCGTTGAGGGATGTTCAAATAAAACGATCCTAAGGATGGCCAAGGAAGGAATAGAAAGAGATAAGTTCGATGCACTACTCAAATAACTACCACTCCTAGCTTTTCCTAGAGATGATATCATTAGAAGGTTTAACTTCCAAAAGAACTTTGCTGCCAAGCTCGGTAATAAAAAAAGTTGGAGCAATGTATCCACTATCTACAAACTGAGTAATCACACAACAAAGTGGTACCAATATGGATCGAGAACTGATGAAGGAACTGGAGCAGGAGTATTCATGCCAAGAACCAAATACTCTGAATCCATGGGCAAAAGCACCTGTATCTTTCAGTCTGAAATCTATGCCATAGATGGATGTGTCCAAGTCAATCTTGATAGAAACCATGTCAACTGTGATATAACTATAATGTCAGATAGCCAAGCTGCTTGACTCCTATATCATTAAGTCCGAACTTGTGTGGGAATGCCTTCAAAAACTTAATGAACTAGGTAGTAGGCACAAGGTGAACCTCTGTTGGATACCTGGCCATGTGGGAATAGAGGGTAATGAAATGGTCGACTCCCTAACAAGAAAATGAGCATCAGAATCCTTCATAGGTCCTGAACCATTCTACGGAATAGGGGATCATACCCTCAAAGAAGAATTCAGGAAACAAGAGAGGGAAAACAGGGCAATAACCTGGAATAACGCTCATATACGTCCTCATACTCAGCCTTTGTATCGTAACGGGACATTGTAAACTCAAGAAGCACCTAAGGACTCTAGGTATATCTGAAGAAGGTCTTTGCAAATTCTGCAATGATTCCAGTGAAATTCGAGAACATGTGCTGGGATCTTGTGGGACACTGACCCACAAAAGACTGAAATACTTGGGCAAATACCAATTATCAGATGAGGAAATACCGTCACTAGATCTAGCTCTCATTCTCAGATTCTTAAAGGAAACTGGATTAGAGAGAGTGCTCTAGGACAGATGTCTTCTGCCAAGGCGTAGTAAGAGTGCGTTAGACTTGAAATGATTCCGACAGGAATCCAAATGCAAGGTGTTATCTGGAGGCACAATAGACCTACAGGTCGCAGTACAACATACCCATTCTTCAAATAATATAATAATAATGGAAACTCAGTACAGTTTGCCCGTCCTCAAGACGCTCTAAACTGCGTCAACTATAGAGGAATAAGTCTCCTTAACGTCACCTACAAGATCTTATCTAGTTCCTATCAGTCACCAATCTGATTAGTTCCTATGAGGCCAGGGAAGACCATCATCGACTAAATTTTCACACTACGGCAGATCTTGGAAAAAAGCCAGGAATTTCGAATCCATACTCACTACTTTTTATTAATTTTAAGGCTGCCTATGACAGCATCTATAGAACTATGTATACATACATCCCTGCCAAACTCGTCCAGTTATGTAGGAGGACGAGGGACGACGGAGTAGAGGAAGACCTCGTCTAAGGTGAAATTGGAGGCCGCTGGTTGAAGATCGAGCTGGCTGAAGAGACTTGTTTTTTGAGTCCCAGGTCCACTCCGGACTGTAGCGCCACCTAAGTTACCTAAGCCTATATGTCAGATATATTAAAATTGTTTACTAATAGTCAAGTGGCTTTAGATCCTTTCTTGTCTTTGATCGCCAACTAAAACACTTTTTTGATTTTCAACATAGTTCGACTCCCAAAAACGAAAAACTTGTCTCAAAATTCAGTTGGACCGACTTTGATCAAACTTCACAAAAACACTTTCGGGCCAATACCAAAGTTTCTCTCCAAATTTGAATTCAATCGCGGTTTCGGAGTTCATAATATATAACAAACATACATATGTAGTTACAATTAGTTTTATATACATATGTATATACATATTCGTAGATAGATGAAAAAGTAATGTTAAATGTAGACGTTTGGTGGTTAATGCTCAGCTTCACCCAAACTATAGAATCGGCTTAATAGGTCTTACTCAATGTATTACAGATGCCTATCCTTCATGTTGTTCTCTTGATGTCTTCATGTTTCTTATTAATTAGTTTGCAACGTGTTTAGGAGGTTTGAAGTATACACCAATACCATGTGCATTGATTCACGACTTGGTGTAGATAATATAGGTGATACCCATAGGATTACTGTATTATGTAGGTACTCTTTGATTTGATCAATTATTTTTTTTTGAAACAAAACATGTAGTCATGTGTTCTTATATCGCTTGTTATATTTTGCAGAAAACGGAAAAAAAGCAAATTCGCAAATACGTTCATGAGTGATGCAGCTTTAGTGGGTTTTCATTCAAATCCATGATTTTTAAATAGAGGCAATTGAATTTAACTCTGCTCTATTAATAAGGACATCCCATTGGGACAACAACATTCAACTGCAGAAATTATAAAATGCAAGTTTTCACCTTACACAAAGTTTAATCCGTTGACATAGGAAAATCCCAGCTTACGCTTTTATCTATAACAAGCATGCTATTCCCTTGTTCCTTATCGTGCTCCAGTTAATCATACAGACGTCTAATCAAGTCTAGTGCCACCTACACAATGACAGAGTCTTTTCAACTTGTGCCGACTATCGTCATTATAGAAGTCATAACTTGGAAAATCCACAATTTTATTTTTTTTTTTTTCAGATTGCACCAAAAAAGTATGCCAATCCTCGCAGCACTCGACTGGAGTAGATAACCGTTTTATTCCTACGAGAGGGCTTTTACAATTCAACATTAGGGTACAAACATACAGATACACTCTCGTATCGGGTAGTGTTGTTTTTGTATAAGGACATATTTGCTTAACCGTCGGAATTTGCACGTGACATTTAGTGAGCTTTTTTCCACCCACCCTCCCAATAAAATGTAAACTTAACAAAAGGAATCGAGTCTTTCCTTTGGATAAGCTGAATGGAATAAAAAAAGCTTCAGACTTTCCATTACACTTGTAGTATGGCTTAGTTCATCATCCACAGAAATTCCGCGCAGCAGCAGAAATCTTTCGAAGCTTTTTGTTGACAAGCTCATTCCCAGGACCTCGATTCTGGAAGAGCATTCTCTTTTAGTTCGAACAAGGCCGTGAACTGTGAAGTAGTTCGGACAGAATATTCGCTAAATATAAAAATTGTTTAATATCTCCACAAAATAAGTCAACAAAAAAAAAAAAAACATTTCAACTTGAAGGATACATGTCAAAGTGAAGTAAATCAATCTGACAGAACTTTGACAGAAAATTTGACAAGACAACTAGCAGCAACAAAACGTATACGTAGTTTGTAATATTCGTAAAGAACTCGGTTCGGGACTATCGCGCGGATAAGTCATCGGGTTTGACTGATATATTTTATTCGAATATAACTCGGAGTTATATAAATCAGCTACATGTAGGTATTAATCCTACAATCGTGAACGAGAAAAAATAATTGCGTGGAAGATAAAATACCAACGGAGTAGCACAAAAATAAATTAAGTTTCCTCCGTGCTAACGTTCTACCAAAATCGATGAGCGTACGTGATTGTGTCATGTGAATTTAGTGAGAATAAAGGAAATAGAAATCATCCCTGATAGAATATACAAAGTGAAAAGTCGCGAAAATAGAAATTGTGTTAAGAAAACGACTTGTGATTGAACCAAAGGATACTCTGACCAGGATCTCATCCATCCGGAGCGACCGACGCACGTTTCGTCTTTGGATACCTATATGCGAATACATATGCTGTAAACGTCAAAATAGGAATCGGAATGACGTAAGGATAATCATTTCGTTTTTATGTTGTTGAAAAATAAATATTTAAACCGCAAGTCCTGAACACAAGGTTCTACCCCGCAGCAGTAACTACACTCCTCTTTGTAACCAAATTAATGTTTTGTCATTTTCGCGAATTGTTCTTCCATTTCAACTATGTTGCCTGACTGTCGAAAAGAAACAAGCGGGGGTGTAAACACGCATAAATTCTCAGACTGGAAGGACGAAGCTTTCACATCGCTTATTCCTTGTTTTTGTGTTTTGTTTTCCTCCATAAAATAATTGGTTTTTCATTACGCTTGAATTGAGAGTGTGTGTGCTGAATTTGTAGGTCGTTCGCCATTCGAGAGGAATAATGTACTCGTCGACAAAGTGGGGCTCCGAGAGATGTAAAGTCAGCCTTAAATATGCAATACTTTGTCATATTCATTTGAATTTCGGGGCCACACACCAGGCAAACAGGGCTTTTATGTAAATGGAAAAGTTCAGTCATGACCCGCAATTGGTATTACTGGAGTGTATTAAATTAAAAGGTTAAACTATGTTAAATGTTGCATTGATCTTGTTCCTAAAGGGATGTTAATTAAATTGAATTGGCCTCTGTGAGATGTTTGTTTATTTGCAGTGCGTACGCCGGGATACATACGATTGGTATCGCGTTGTTGGCCTTAACACCCGTTTCAATACTCATTTCATTAATTAAAAGTCTAGAAGTGGAATTCTTTGTGAGTGGGTTTAGCCGTCTGCCTCAGCTACTGCCGCAAGACCTTGTCAGCTCGTTTAATTATCGATATTATGATGGTATCTGTGAACTATCGTGGGCGCTCTTATGTTACTGGTAGTTTCAATGAGGATTCTGTATAAACAGTTGTCAGCTGATATTTAAGTTGGCATTTTATTGCCAGCCATTAATTATAGCTAATCTCGTTTCCCGGTTAGGCAATTGCCAACAATTCACTGGCACCAGACGATTTAATTGGTTTAAACACAACTGATGCACAACGAAGCAACATGGTACAACAACCTTCGTTGGAATTTTTTTGACACGTGCTGATTGTAATAAATTTTTTATATGTCTGCCTATGTTTGTTATGTACACCGTGTCGTCGAAATACTTTCAAGATATAACACCGTTGAGTGTGTACCGAGAGTTACTCTGGTATGATATGCTATGGTATGATATGGAATTCATGGTATTCATGGTATGCGGGCATCTACTAAAGGATATGGTCGCAATGGTTCAAGAATTTCCAAATTTTGTAAAGTATATAGTAAATGCCATAAATTATGTGGAATTGAATGAAATTTTTAGGTAGGTAGATAAAAATACCTATTGTTAGTATTCTTTTGATTTTCAACAAATCGTACGATATCATCCCGCCACACCAAAATTTCTTGTGATGTTACCAGCTATTCGGCTCTCTATACTTTTTGAATTAGTTGGTACTAGTACGAGGATGTATCATTACAAAATATTAGAAAGAACTAAAATCGCTTTGAAAGTATGGAGTGAGAATGTTCTAATCAAACAAAATTATTTACGTGTGCATAGTTTTGTTTAATAATCTCGCCAACCTGAATAATACTCACTTATTACCTGCAAACGAAGCCCCTCCTGTTATCACGTACCTATGAATGTACATACGTACTAGCTTCGAAATATCGTCAACAATCATCAAAGGTTCCAAAAACATGTTCGAAACAACAAGACGGGTGGATTTGAAAAGTAATTCAGTTAAGTTTAGCCAAGCAATCGATGTATTCGCAAGACACATATAAGAGGAAGCTGAGCGTATTTTGTATTATTCCCAATCGTAGACACACCTATTGGGTTCTGAAATTGGTCTTAATATCGGGGAAGTGTCCTTGATAAAGGCCAGTATTGAAATTTTTATTTGAAGAACACAATTATTGATAAGGCGAATATCATAATGTCGTTGTTATGTTTGCTTTGGCAGAGCGTTTTCGATTGAATTTTTAACCTTAGCGGTTACACATTATCCTAAACCCACTTTGAAAATGGTCTAGTTTTGTCTAGGCTAAACTCCAACCTACCGAAACTTGCACCAATATTAATCAGAATTCTACTGTTAAAGGCACCTCGTACAGTCTATGAAGGCACATGTAACATGTGCCATTTAAAGCACTGAGTTGGAGCTTACTTTCTTCTAAATATATGTTTGCTGCTTCAATTTCAAGACGTGTCTTGAAGTACATACGTACGACTCAGTTGCGCAGGCTTTGAAGGGCAGTTTGACGTCAGCCGTTATGGAAAAATATTTGGTAGAGTTTGACTATAAAATTGGACTGGAATGTGTTGCACATTTGTGTCTGAGAAATAGACATGAACTGACTTTAACTCCAAACGCACATATTATACAATATGTATGTAAATATCTGTCGGCTTCTTTTTAAATAAGGTTATTAAAAAGCACTGTTCAATATTTTTCAACGATTGTTGCTCTATGAAAAAGAGTAAACCGTCCGACTAGTTATGGAATATTATTTCATTCAAATGACTGCCTCGGTTGGCTTGGCAGTAGGCCATCATGTCAACCCAAGTTTTCAATACAGTTTCGGCCTAGCAATACAGCACATGTAGGAAGAGAATCAATACATATTAAGAAGGTTTAAGAGACTGAATACTAGCCTATTAGCAGTAGGCCATCCTGTCAACCCAGTTTTTCAATAGATTTTCGATGGTTTCGGCCCCTACTAATAGCTTTATCAATATTGCTCTTGAGTGCCTGAATCGTCTTTGATCGCATAGCATCGATCTTTAATGGCACCCCGCAAAAAAAAAAGTCCAAGGGCGTCAAATCGCAGCTCCGTGCCGGCCAAGTAACGCCACCAAAATGACTGATTACTGACTACATTACAGCATATTGACTTGTGTGCCACGTAGCCGCATTATGCTGTAACCATAGCTCGCCCAAGTCCAAATTCTCAATTTCTGGCCATAAAAAAATCGGTTATGTTGCCAAGGTAGCACTCTCCATTGTCGTCTTGGAAGAAATATGGACCAATAATGCCGCCAATCCAAAAACCATACCAAACAGGCACATGTTCAGGATGCATGTGGATTTTCCAAGCCCCAAATACGACAATTTTGCATGTTTACATAGTCGCCGGGATAAAAATGCGCCTCATCTCAGAATATGATGTTTTGATCAAAATTGTCGTCTATTTCGAGCTGCTCTAAAGCCCAAACAGGGAAACGATAACGAAGGTGGTGATCAATTGATTCAGCTCTTGAGTCAATTGGACCTTGTAATCAAAAAATCCGAGATCTTTATGCAAAATTCTCCTCAGGGGCGTTGAGGGGCACACTTTCGGCAACAGTTGCAATATTCTCCGTTGAGCGCACAATCAATCACCAAACCATTCTCACGAACCGTCATCACTAACTTTGCATACACCAGCTGCAGTTGGTACATTATTTTGACCGAAATTTCTTTTCAAAATTCGCACTGTTTCGGCAACTCAGCATTCCAACGTTGTTCAAACATAAATCGATCCATTTCGTACCGCAAACATATAATACTGAGTTTTTGTCGATTTTTTTTTTATTTCTTCAAAATAACATATGATTTAAAAAGAAACCAACAGATGGGCAACCCTTTACTCCTACTGCAAGTACTGAAATATTATCTGTAAATCCGAAAGGAAATCCGAAATTTCTCCGTTTTGTGGTAAATCTCTGGTATACAATGGAAATAAGACTGGACCTATGATACTGTCCTGCGGTACGCCTTTATTTATTTCAATGTTGAGTATTTACCATCTCTTTTTATTCTAATTAGTTGCTCTATTACTAGGATTATAGAAAATTTCGTATGGCTGGTGCCATACTTTATCAGAAGTCTGTTTTACATCAAGAAAAATAGCAGAATCAATTTTCTCCTCTTACAGGACCTTTTCAATTTTATCATTTATTCTGTGCACCTGTTCTATACATAGTTTTGTTATACCTTTTCTTGGAAATTGTTTGAGTATTTCTCCTTCAATCAGATCAAATCCAAGTACTTTTATGGATTGTTGCTTTCTTTTATTTCTTTTGCTATTTCATTAGAGGTTATTGGTCTCGTTCCATACATTTCTCCTGTTTCTTGATATTTCATGTCTCATTACGATTGGAAAACCCTGCTTGAAATGTGCTTTCTTTTCTTTCTTTTACGTCCAGTTTCAATTACTGTTTTCACCAGCTTGTTTAAGTTATCTTGTTTTTCTTTTTTCTGCAATCAAGTCAGACATTTCAATCGGATTGATATGTACATATTTCCTTTTAGTCTATTTTTCTTTTGTTTCAGAAGTTACAGCAAATTTATTAGATGTATATGACATATGTACATATGTATGTATATGACTACATCTTCTAGTTTTTCTTCAATTGCATTTGTTTGTCTGTAATTCCCGTCAGTTTTCTTTATGACAATCGTACCAGTGCTACCAGAATAGAGGAATGATCTGAGCCAAGATCTGGTACTTTTCTTCTATTTTTGGATTGTTTCAGCAGATATTATTGGATATAAAAATATCTGTGGGCCAGTTAGTAGGATATTCCGTTGAATGATATTTTTTATAAATTTCTTTTATCGTTCCAAGTAGTTGTCTTCCTTTTATATTTGTTAGTCATGATTCGCAGAATGTTTTTTAAATTTCCGACTGTTTTGAACTCATTTCCGAATATTCGGGAAATATTTTGCGTGGTAACCACCATCCTTGAACAGATCCTTATAAATAGGCAAAGGTAGGATGCTCATTTTTCAGAGAATCAATCAAATATTTTGTTTCTTTCCTGAGGTTCGGGGAAAATGTTGAAAGACACCAGTGAAGCTAGTAGAGATGGGGATCGCAACCATTAAAACCATTTCTTTATATTTACAACTGAGTTAGAGCTCGTTTAGTAACTTTTACATCAATATGAATTGAAAATTTTGGTGGGATATAGGCCAATGGGTAGTCTCGAGGTTAAATAAATTTATTTACTTTCTTCTTTTCGATTCTAAAAGCGTTAGTTAAATTCAATTTAAGGTTGGGCCATCTGTTGATTTCTTTTTGAATCATATGTCATTTTGACACTGACAGCTCTTATGGGCTCAAAAAGTGGCGGCATTATTCGTCCACTTTTCCTCCAAGATAACAATAGACGAAACGTTACAGTCAATGGAGAGCGCCACCGACGCATGATAACCGCGTTTTATGGCCAGAAATTGAGGATTTGGGCAAGCTATGGTTACAGCAAAATTCGACTACGTGCCACACAAGTCGGCTAAAAATGGATTTATTACACTCTAATTTCAATAATCAGTCATTTTAGTGATGTTGCTTGGCCGGCGCGGAGCTTCGATTTGACGCCTTTGGATTTTTTTGTGGGGTGCCCTTAGATCGATGCTATGCGAACAATTCAGAGATAATTCAGGAACTCAAAAATCTTCTCTAGATTAGTCAAGCTATTCCTGTAGTAGGAACCGAAACCATCGAAAATGTATTGAAAATTGGGTTGACAGGATGGTGTGCTGCCAGTAGGCCAGTATTCAGTTTTTAAGCCTTCTTAATATATATTGAGTCCGTTCCTACTTGTACTGTATTGCTGTATTCACATGTTCTTGGTCATCATAATGTTTAAGCATATTTTTTTAATATTTCATTAATTTATTACACTTTTAGTAGATTGTCATTTCTAATGAACCATATAGCGTTTACACTACTTATCACTTTGTTTTGATTGGTTTCAAGTTCAAGTCAGATTTCCCCAAAGTTGAATTCTATAAGTTTGTCTATATTGATATTACGATTTGTTTGTATATTAGTATTGTATTATAATGTAATGTCGTGGAGATTGATTCTCCATTTTTTGATCCAAGCACGTACGGAATTAATAAATTTCGCCGGTTTTGTTCGTTTGTTCGGTGTCTCTTCGGTATTATTGCCAATTGATGTGTTGTCAATGGCTGTGTTTTCAGTAAAAGTTCCTAAGCTAGCTTCTTTGTTCTGCCAAATCTTTCGTATATAAGGGATACACCTGCCTTTATTTACTTAAGGTCGGAGTAGTCATTGGCATATTTCACGCAAAGATATGTATTTCTTTGTGATGTGAGATAAAAGAATGTGGTGGTACTCCTCAGGGAGATTTTTTTGTTTACATTGGTATTAAACTTTATCAAAGCCTTGTGCTATATCTAGAAAGATATCTGAGCAACCCTTTCCAGTGTTTTTTCTACAATTCTCACTACTCTACGCACTTGTCGAATAATGGAGTGTTTCTCTTTAAAACCAAATTGATGGAAAGGCACGAGCTGCCTTTCCTCTATTAATGGTTTGAGGCTTTTTTGATAAAACTTTTTCGAATATCTTTGATATTATTGGGAGCAGAGAAATCGGTTTATTTGATTGCTTTTATTTGGCGATTCATCGAGTTTCAGAATCATAATCACTTCTGCCACATTCCGTTGTCTAGGGACATACCTAAGTCTGAAAGCTGCGTCAATCATAAGTATGTATTTACGTATGTAGGTAATAGTTTACGTATTGTTTTTTCAAAAATCTTTTTTAATGATTGCCCTGTTATCAAATCACAACCCAGTGTTTTTTTGCGTTTAAATGAACTCTACTGTCAAATCTTTTTCTATAGTTGCCTAGGAAATGGTTGGAATGTTTTTTCAAGATGTTCATCAAGAGGTTAGTCTTTTCCTTCCCACCTACTATTAAGTTATCCAACAGTATGTTCGGATTTCACTGTCCTCTGTTTTTTTACCAGTCAAATAGTTTGCGCGTATTTTTTGAGATATTTATCACTGCATACTGAATAAAAATCGTTAAATCGTACTACGAAAGTGTTAAATCTCCGATAGTCCTGCTGAGAAAATTAACTGAAGGTTGTAGTTGTAAGCTGATATGTTGGATGACCTAGCAGATGCGCATTGCGGTCTAGCACGTATAAGAAAAACATTGCTGCTAATGTCGTTTCCAAGAAATAATCGTAATTTGACCTATTATAGGGCTCTTTCGCATAAATATCTTCACCTACACCCGAATAAGAGCAGACACACAACAACCAAGGAACATCGATTACATACAGCGACGTGCAGTTCGCTTATTGATTGGAATAGAACAACAGGCAACCGACGACGATTTCTCAAGTAGAATCATCTTCCCTTAAATAGATACACTGCATCAAAAAATTGCACATACACTAAATCATTTACCAATGAAACCGTATTTTTTCCTAAAATACAACGCAATCCTTACAAAAATTTATGAAACATTTTTCGGTGTTATATGTAGATTAGGATTATAAAAAAAAAAATTTCTAAAAATAGTTTTTTTTGACGAACACACCCAAAAGTTTTCCTTGCATCCTAAAATTCGACTCAAATAATTGCACATACACCCTGTTTCTTTCGTAAAATCCTCGATTAGCGGTAAATATTTTTGCTGCTGTGTACAGTCAATAAAAGTTTAAGATATTTGGTAGTGTACCGTCGCATTTGGTGGTTTTTTATTTTATCTTAAGAGAACTGATTAAACAAATAACAAAGTGATGGCAGACAATCATAAAAAAGTGCCTATAGATGTAAAAAAAATAATTGTAAAGTTAAAAGCTGAGGGAAAAAGTTACGCAGAAATTAGTAAAATAGTGAATAGACCTCGTCCCACAATCCAATCCGTCGTAAAAAATTTTGAAAAAAATAATTCGTATGACATGGCTGTAGGAAGAGGCAGAAAAA
Source organism: Xylota sylvarum (assembly GCA_905220385.1). Lineage (NCBI taxonomy): Eukaryota > Metazoa > Arthropoda > Insecta > Diptera > Syrphidae > Xylota > Xylota sylvarum. The sequence continues at coordinate 44,524,523 of LR999959.1, forward strand.
AAATCCTAACTACGCGAGATGAACGAGTTATTGAGCGAATGGTCAAGGCTGATCCGAAAATTGGGGCACCTTAAATAGCTACAAACCTCGAAGAATCTAGGGGGCCATCAGTAAATCCTCAAACCATTCGCAACTTGTTGCATACTAAAGGTTACAAAGGTTGCGTTGCTCGTAAAAAACCTTTCATAACGAAGAAAAATGCCATCAAGCGTTTAGCATATGCCAAAGAGTATGTCAACAAACCAGATGAGTTCTGGAACCAAGTAATTTTTGTCGACGAAAGTAAATACAACATATTAGGTTCAGATGTTCGACGTTTTGTATGGCGGAAACCCAATACTTCCATGAATAAGGAAAACTTAATCCCAACTGTTAAACATGGCGGTGGGAATGTCATGGTTTGGGGTGCCATGGCAGCTAGCGGCGTTGGAAACATCACTTTTGTTGAATGTACCATGGATAGATTCCAGTATTTGTCAATATTAAAGGATAATCTCAAAGCTAGTGCGCAAAAATTGGGAATAGGAGACGATTTTCTGCTGGTGCAAGATAACGACCCCAAGCATAATTCTGAATTAATCCGAACTTGGTTGATCTACAATTGCAAATCCACTCTCCCACACCCCCCTCAATCACCCGATCTCAATCCAATTGAGCATCTGTGGGATTTGTTGGAACGAAAAGTGCGACAACATAATATAACGAACAGACAGCAGTTGAAGCAGGTTATTCTAGAAGAATGGCACAAAATATCTCCTGATGAAACTAAAAAATTGGTGGAATCAATGAAAAACCGTTTGAGGGAAGTCATTTTAGCCAAAGGATACCATACATCCTATTAATGCTCATTTAAACCCTTTAAAATAAGAATGAATTTATGTTAATATCTACTGTATGTGCAATTATTTGAGGTGAATTTATGAAGTTGTATTTTGATTTTTGTTTTTTTTTATCCTATAAGTGAAATATTTAAATAAAAAAAGTTAATTACTGTGCATTATAAATAAAAGAATAGAAATTTAATAAAAATTTCCAAGACAAACTTTTATTTTTAAAAATAAGCCCTTTTATGTGCGAAATTATCTGCTGTATGTGCAATTTTTTGATGTAGTGTAGATACATAAACAAATGGTAAGTTTAAAAGTGTCCTGTACTCATATTTGGGAGAAAAACTGTCAAGTGATCCAAGAGAGGCGTTACATGCAGCGAAACATACTGCTGGTGGTTGGTGCTGTGCCATCAATGGAATCTTTGTGGGCAATACTCGTACTTATATGTTACTAAACAAAAAGAATCAATATTAAAACGTGTCATATAAAACTTGATCGTAGTCTTGTGTCATTGCAATTCGAAAGTGCAATTACGACACAGTCGCGTCACATGTCAATACTTATTATTATATAACTCGATTTATCAGAGTTTTGAAAAGTATTATTGATGGCGTAGTATAAGTGTACATACATATCAACACAATATGTATGTACGAATATGTAGATACGCCCACAAACAGTCGAAGTTCAGTTTTCACTTCAAGGTTCAATATAACTTGAATATCATATTTCACTACAGAATATCTATCTCTATATGTATATTTATTTTAAAATATGCACATAAACAATAGAGATACGTTCCACATGTATGTACATACATACATACCTCTGACAACAACATGAAATTCAATACAATGTATCCGTATTAGTTACTTTAGTTATTTCAAATAAATAACACGGTTTGATTTACATATAAGCGTAACGTTGTAGAAATCTAATAAAATAAATAAAGAAATCATAATTCTTATATTATAAAATAACTATACTCATATGTTGTCCTCTCATACATATGTATGTATGATCATATGTGTAGATCTGTTTTATGGCGTTTTTTTATAAACAAGGTATGGCCTTGGTCGTCATCCTAGATGGCAATTAAAATGTACATTTTAAATAAAAAAATTAAATGAAATTAAGTTTAAGTTTAAATTAATTTGTTGGGTGTGTGAAAAGACGGAAGACGGTGTGCAAACAAAAGAACAAATAATATTTGCTATCACCTTACTGTTGCACTTTAATATTAGAAATAAGGCTAAAGTCTTCAGCTATTATTTTGGCTTTGTAATCAGCTGCTTTGCAATAGATGCAGAGTCTATTTCAGTAGTCCTTCCTAAGTAGTCTTATCTCCAAATAGGACACATTGACAGGAAATGGAAGACATCTTCGCGTACTCCTTAGTTAGTATAATATGAGAAGATCCTCTCTATGGGGCTTAAAATAAAGATTCAGTAGTTTACCTTTGGTTTTAAAAATTGTTAAAATATTTTTTATACACCTTTTATCTTGAAAATATTTCTTTGTAAATTTCTCTATGTAAGGATGATCTAGCTTGCTTCTTAAACTCATCTCTAAACTTGGCGTATAGAAGTTTTGTATAAAGCCGTATAAAACATTTCTCCAACCATCCACATTGAGCCCATTCTCCACCATTAAATTCAACTTCAAGCTATACTTCCGAGCCAAATGGGTCCAACATTTATAAAATAGAGTTTTGTTGAATTTTCATGCAGGCTGTTGGGTGACTTGGACATAGAACCTATTGATTTTATTACGAAGTCGAAATGAAGCTTTAGCGTTTTAGCAATGGAGACGTACCAGTGTCTGGGAACAACATGTAGTTCGGAGCCCTAGATGGGATACGAAACAATTTTTAAAAAAAAATCTAAGCAGTTTTTCGACTTCCTCATGATGCTCACTTCCCCAAGTTTACGCTGCTTAAACTATTTCCGATCTCGAGGTCCACTGTTCGTCTGCTCATGCATGTCCTTCATTTTGAATTTAGTACAGTCTTCTGGATTACTGCTACTTTTAATTTTTAGAGGAAATTGCCATTCAGGCTTAGATTTAAAGCTATTTTCATACTTTCAAGGTAATCTTATTTTTCACGATTTCGATTTCCTCTCCAGCAAAGTTCTAACGACCACCTCGTACAAAATTGAGAAACATATTTTTAATGAAGAATTCAAGAAGGATATGCCTTTATAGTTCTCAGCCACATTTATGTTTCCTTTTTTGTACAGCGGAAACAGCTTACGAAAGCCTTGGAGTATGTGCATTTGTTAGCAACAGAAGTGCATCCTCTATTAAACACTTATAAAATCTAAATGTTATGCTATTAACACCTGGAGCTTTGTTTAATTTTTACTTTGCGATTGCTGTTTGTACTTCCTTCAAGTATATGGCACTATCTAAATATAAATTGACTATAAGAGGAAAGGCAAAATATATCGGGGACTATTGTTCACAGTGTCAGATAGGTTGGTTGGGTTGGGTGGTTTTCCTCGCTTAGCAGGGATGCACTTAGACCAAAAGGTCCATTGTGATACCACTTACCAGATGGGGCAGGAAGTTGGGCAACCATTTTCGGTGTAAACCCATACCGAAGATGTATGCTGACTGTTTAGTCATTAAACCAGTTTGACCCGGTGACAAAACTCCTACTCTTGCCTGGCTAGATCGTTTAGATCTTCGAAGAAGTACTCGCTAAGGTTTTCCTTCTCAAGACTGATAGAGCAGGACAAGTGCACAGAAGATGTGTCATGGTTTCCTTCTCTTCCTCGTCTCTACAGCTTCTACAGAAATCGTTGAAGTGGGTATCAAGCCTTCTAGCATATCAGCCTACCAGACAGTGCCCTGTGAGGGCGCCAAATATCTTTCTAAAATGTATCCTATTGCCGGAAATAAGTCTACTGGTTTTCCTACAATCTGCTGATATTGTTCCGCCTACTGTTTGCCATACTCATGGCTGCGGTATCTAATTGGAATTTTAGCGATTTTATAGGTGCTGACGGTATAGTCAGATAGCCAGGTAGCACTCAAAGAGCTACGATGAACTACAATCTCTTGGCAGACTCGGTTGGATCCCTGGTCATCAAGAAATTGCAGGCAACGAATTTGCAGACGAACTAGCTAGAGCTGGCTCAGAATCTGCGTGCATAGGACCTGAACCCTGCAGTGGTGTCAACAAGACTGCCGCCACAGCGCTGTTTAACGATTGTGGAAACAAAATTCGTCTGGCCCATTGTGAAAATGTCTCCGGGCTGAGACAATTCAAGCGATAAATCAGGCAAAGTCATCCTTAGTCTGGACAAGTAAAGTATTAGAAAGTTGGTCAGTTTTCTTACAGGTCACTGTGGCCTGCTATATCACCTTAACAAACTTAATCTGTGCCCAAAAACGGAATGCAGGTTCTTCTCGGAATTTGAAGAATCCTTTGAACACATTCTCTGTGAATGCCCAGCATAGCATTGTTAAGGAGGTATATTTTCCATAAAGAAATATGTATGTTCCTCAGCGAAGTTGAGAAATTCCTCTGCTAAGGGTGTACATTCCATCATAAGGGAGGTGGTACGTCTCTCGGTTTAACCATACCCTAATTGTGATACAATGGATCTTTTTAGGCCGCAGTGTCAGCCATACGGGCAAGGGTAACACAAAAAAATAAAGTGCACGACTGGGTCGTACGTACTTGCACCTTAATGATATTAGTTTATAATCGTATAAGCACTGAAATTCAAGTTTTTTTTGTAAAAGTGGGCGTGGCTATATATGATGTTAAGGTAAATTATAGAGATTTTCAAAGCCTATGAATTATGTTTTAACAATTTTTTTCGATTTCTAGTAAAAATTTTGAAAAAGTAAAATTTTTTAAAAGTAGGCGTGGCAGTTCCAAAACTTGGTATATTATAATTTTGCATTTAGCATATCCACCTCAGATATTGATTTTAAGCCCAATCGCTGTAGAAATAGACGAGAAACAGTCAATTTGTAAAATTACCGTTATACGCATTTTTCGCGCAAAACGTGGTATGCCATCTAATAGCAAATGCCCAAACTAACTCACATATGAAATTTTATCAAAATCGTTAGAGTCGTTTTCGAGAAAATCCATTTTTAGTGAAATCGGCCTTAAGTAAACTACCCTTAATTTTGAGGTTAGAATGAAAATTCCAATTTCGCCTCTAGGGATCATCCCACAGACCCCAGATATGAAGTTTGAAGCAAATCCGTCCAGCCGTTTGGGCTGCAGTCGAATATACAGACAGACAGACAGACAGACAGACAGACAGACAGACAGACAGACAGACAGACAGACAGACAGACGGACAGACGGACAGACAGACAGACAGACGGAATTGGCGGACCCACTTTTTTGGACTTCATAGTCAAATCAAGTCTGATTAAAATCTCGAGTTCGAAATTTTTCACGAAACCAATACTTGCCCTATAGGTATAGGTGCAAGTAAAAATGTTCACAGGGTTAAGAACAACAACATACAAGTATGTTAGGATGTAATCGAAATCCAATTGAGAAAGATCGGCCATTGATTGACCGAATTGCCTTTCAAAAACATTTTGAATTTCTTGCAATTGAGGCCTCTTCCACCAGTTTAAAAAAGTATTTATTTTTGTTACGCAGGTAAATGCGCTTGAAATCTTTGTTAGGTTCTAAAATGAATCAACTTTACATATAATTTATTTATATTACGTATTTGAATATAATTGAGCAGGAGTTCGAAGACTACTGAGCTACAGTAGAAAGATGGATACTCAGTTTTTCAAAGCATCTCACAAACATTTAAGAGTATAAAAAACCGGCATGCATGAATAATATAAAATACATAAAAGGATTGGTTCTGAGAAACTAAGCCTTAGGTTTCGTACGGATTAATTCCGCAAATATTTGTATTGTATCCAATACAATGATGGAAATTTCCAGAAAAAGTTTGAATTTTATTAACGCTTTTATTAAACCAAAAAATATATTACAATAATAAATATATTTATTAATATATTATGGAATTTATAAACGTGAGGTGCGAATGTGGTCCTCAAATGGATCAGAAGTGGCTTTAACCAAGTGAATAGTGAATGACGGCTTTCAAAAATGGTGAAAATGAGGTCAAAACCGCAAACTCCTCTCACTTAATGATTAGTTCTTCCAACAATCGAATATTTACAGTAATTTTTAACTGATTTTTTTTTTGGGAAAAAGTATGATGTTTTTTCTTTCCATTCGTCAAAAATCCCGGCTGCTTATCCTTATTTACTTGTAAAGACTTAAGCTAGAATAACTACAAGCCATCTGTACCTTTTTATTTCATTTAAAAGAAGAATTTGTTCATCGCTAACTTTTGTCACCTGGCGTTTCATATTACATATGTTTCAGTTTGGTTACATATGTAGATCATACGTATCTTAAAAAGGAAAAAGCTTTGGATTCTCTTTCAAATTTTGTGGCACACACGTCTGCTTCTTGATATCTTTTTCCTTCAACTTTCTTCATGCGCACATTGAAATTTTCCAAAAAACCATAAGTAAAATCTCTTAACTTAACCCTAATTAAGAATAATCATGATTTTTTATAGCCTCTTATGTTTGGCACATAGTTTGTAACTTAGAGAAATAATCGAGTTAGAGCACATGTAGAATATACATAAATACATAATACATTACAGATCAGTATCAATACCTAAGTCTATTGCGAAATGTCCGTCCGTCTGTATGTCTGTATAGGATAATGAAGATGAAGGGCTTTTAGGAATGAACTAGAACTAGTGGCAAAAATTTTGAAATCCGCCTATTGACACACTAACTTTTCGAAAAGTTAATTTTTTTTACTACAAATGGAAAAAAATCATTGGCTGATAAAGGTAAACTTACCACTACATAGTATCTTCATAAGTTTGAAGCAATCATTATAGTTTAATTGAAAAATTCAGTACGCCATGCCCACTATGTTAAGTCTTGTAACGAGCATGACGATTGCTTGGAGAGGGACATGCATTCATGAATTCGATCTTTGTATCTTGGCTCAGCATCTATATGTTGTATGTGAATACTAATTCCTCCTATAACGATGGACTTTCCAAAATATAAATAAATATTTTTTAACGACGTTAGTTCAAGTTTTCAGAGGATGAAAACGAACAGGTAGATAGAAAATGAAAGAGCCACGTCTACTACCACCTTCCTCAATGCAATTTAATTTCAGAACTATTTTCATTATGTATGTAAAGAAATTGCTGGTAATCTTCTCTTAAAATCGTTTAAAGCAAGGTTATATTTTTTGACAGGAAGTGTTTTGAAAGAGTCGGTTTACTAAAAGGTTAAGATGTAGTAAGTGATGAAGCAAATTCACTACACGAATTGCCTTCATCAGGTTTTGAAAATGAATTGTTATCAGTAGTATCAACAGGTAAATGCAGTTGTAGAAAACGTCACAATTACAGTGGTGGAAAACTAATTAGAAACACACATTTTCTTTACGAAAAATTGTTTATCCTAATTTAAAAAAATAATTTATAGAAACATTATTACCGAAGAGTAACAGTAATATACTTCTACTTACATTTAAAAATAAAGAATAAAAAATTATAAAAAGTAAGGTGTAGTCTATTTTTATGTGGAATTATAATTAGAAACAGGATATAAAAAAACAAAAACAATTAAAAAAAAATAATAGGAAATTATATTTTATACTTTGGATTCTGTTTTCGATGAGTAAAAACTAGTACTTAGTTGGGTATCCCTTATTTGCAATAATAGCTGCAAAGCGTTTAGGCCTACAAGCTACCAAGTCTCGACATCGTTTAAGAGAGATATTCCTCCAAGTTTGTTCGATGTTTTTGAACAGTACAGTCGAGTTTTTTGAGCTTTTTGAGCCCAAACTTCTCTCAACATCAGTCCACAAGTTCTCAATGGGAATTGAGGTCCGGACTTTGGCTGGCCTGCTCAGAACGCTTATTGCTTCCTCTTCAAACCAACACTTGACTAGGCGTGAAGTGTGTTTGGGATCGTTGTCATGCTAAAAAATGTACGAAACTGCCAAGTGTTCAAAAGTATAGGTCCATAATATTTGCCTAGGACCACTAGGAACAGATTGCTAAAAGCAGGTCTGCGGGGGTGCATCGCACGCAAAAAGTCGCATGTACCGAAAAAAAAATTAAAACGTCGGTGAGAATTTGTCTTCCTAAGTTCAGACCAAGTGTATGAAAGTATAAAGAAGGCATGGCCTTATAATGAAATCCAATGCCAATACAGTCGTGTTCACTTCATTAGAGGCACCAAAATCTTTTCTTTAAATCCTTTTTTTTTTTTATTCTTATCTGAAGTACAAAAATTAGCATCCAGTAGAAAGAGAATTGCGTGTTCCAAATACAACAATACAAATATTTGGTGCGACAGGTGCGTGTGGAACCCGAGACCTAACTTCTCAGAACCATAGTGCGTGTTACATTCTTGAGTGTTAATTACTGTTTATGACTGTGTCCGAATGGCATTTTGTTTTAATTTAAGAAGTTGTTTTTTTATGACAGTTATGCTCTCGGATGTTTGTCAGATGTTCGCTGGATGTGGGGCCGTGAATGTACATAATTTTGCTGTTGTGCATAGATCGCACCTCGAATATCTCGCTCAGTAGTCGAATGTACTAACTACTGCAAAACGGCGGCGGCGCTCAGTAGTGTTTAGTAAAAAAAAAACTATGAATACATACATACATGTAGGAGGAATTCGATTGAGACTCACCACGACACTTGGGACATTTGCGGTCCTAGTGCACCCACATAACACCTGGGTGAGGATTGTTTCTCCCGGAAGAATGTTTTTACCTTGGCAAGGATACTTAAGTTTATCTTAGGAATCTGAGAATGAGAAGCCATAACCCGCTTCTATATGTGATATCTGGAACTTGTCCAAATACTTTACTTTTATTTAGTTTAATGTCTCACTAGATTTCAATATGTGTTCTGCAACCTTGCGTGGCCCATTGGAAATCCTTATAGAATGAGTAAATTAAATACTTAGTTTTGTTTATAATTCATGGGTGTTTGAATATTTTTCTAGTCATAGTTCTAAGGAGTTTCTTAAAATACCTCATACGGTGCAGATTTTTCCTGATTTAAGCAGTACTTTCCTTCTCCATCATCCTGAATCCTTCTTTAAGGTTATGGTCTCCGATTTCTCAGAATTGTTCAGCTCTTGTTAACCCATTTCCCTTAATTCCCCCAATGTTTGGTAAAGGATAGAACAAGAAGGTGAACGAACTGAATGTCACTAAATAGGTATCGAGAACCTTAATGACAGCTTGACTATCTGGTATTATTGCCACGCGGCAGTTAATTTAGGTATTGTGTACTTTCGCCTACATCCTAACATTTGCTCGCATCCTAATTTCCACATATGTGTACATACATTTGTATGGTGGTAGACCAAAAATAAAACCTAAATCCCTTCCCTTTAATGGTTCAAAACTTTGAATCGAAAATGTAGAATTAGAAATAAGAACAACACGAGATGTTCTTAGAAATGCGAGCAATGGAAGATTATTCAGTTCCCGTTATAATATTTTGTTTAATTCCATAATTGCAGTTTAGCAGTGCCATGTTTTCCATGCATGGCATTATCTAACACAAGTGTTTAATAATAATAACTCTTATTCAAAGAATTAAGAGGAGAATCCTCAATGTTGGTTCGTAGTATTCGGTTCCAGGAATTAATTATACACAACAATGCACATAGAACACTTCTACGTGCTGTTAGATGGTGTTGACGATTAACGCAGAATAAACAATACAACGAGGACGATGACAGCCAACACTTCCGTTTCCCCGATCAACATGAAGTAGTGGGAGGGGATTCACCGGTAACATATGGTTGAATAAAAGTAGGTACATGCATATGTGTGGTAAATGAAGTCACAGTATCCTGTGTTCAATCTTCAAAACTACACCAAACATTGCTAATACAATTGTTTCAACTTATTTATGTGAACTTTTAGAGGGCTTTTCGTTAATAATTTGACTTGTCCCCATCGAGGTGGTTTTAGGGCTTACAAGCCAACATCGACCAGCTTTGCGTTCGATCCTGGACAGGGAGTTTAAAATCGATACCGTCCATCGTTTCATAGATTTTTAGGGCACATGTATCGGAATGTAAAGCAACGAGCTACACAGAGCATTATAGACATCAAGCAGAGAACAATCAATGAATTGACAGTCGCTGTCAAGCAATCCAGACCTTCATTAAGCCAGTCCAACAGTATCAATATCGAGGAAGCATAGAGATCATTAATTCGAGGATAAATTACCTTTGTCATTGCGAAAGTAAATATTAAAAATACTGTACTCACTACACTTAGTCAGAAAAGGTGAAACTCATTTTCAAAGAAACGTAGCAAACCGATATCAATGGACTTAAGTCTTCGACGATCTGTAGCGCCATCTAAAGTAGGTAAGGTATCAAAATTTACTGCGGAAGGACCACAGATTTCTAATTCTCATGATAAATCCGTCAATGTTTTGAACATCGCATGCTTTCATTTAATTTGCACAACAAATTCTCCTCATTTCGTTTGTTGATTAATTTTACCCGTAAAATTTATAAAACTTCACTCCAATTAACTGTGACACTAACTTTAACAATAATACTTCGAAGGCTGACATGCTGTCATTTGGGGTTTGCAGGAACTTTTCCAATTCCCTTTTACCTGTCTTAAAGCCATTTAATTACGTCATTTTCTCTGGATTTTCCTTGTAATTTAGTGAGTTGCACAATGATGTGCTATATAGCTATACATACAGATGTGCGTTGTCAATCTGCAAACTCAAACTAAATCGACGCTCCCGGCCGCAGCCAAAGGAAGCATTTTGATTACACAAATACAAAGAGAGAGAGAAGTACGAAACAAGAACTGCTTTGGGGTAGGTAGTAGGTATACATATTATGTATGTAGGATAAAGGATAAAGGATAACGCCTGCAATTTTCTCGCGCCACACACAAGGACTGTCAACTTTTGGAAGAAATGAAACATTTCTAGTTTTCACACGAAACCGTGACTTATACTACTCATATGGTAGACATAGGTTGAGGCTGCAAACATTTCTAATTTCGTATTCCCTCCTAGCGTCGCCCTTTTCGTTATGTTGCGAAGTGAAAACCCAGAGACAGCCATTTTAACGTCCTCGGCTGTGCAGTGCACAGGGAATGAAGTATTTTGAGAATTTGCATAGAAAAAACATTTCCAAAGGAAAAATAAAACGTAAAACTGCGACACTGGAAGTGAAATAACGATAGAGGAGCAAGCACTATCGCGCAGATAAATTCTAATTGAAGTGAGTTCGCACAGAAGTAGGAAACGCTACGTAAATCTAGATTCTGATTTGTTTCATCAGGCCACTGCTATCACGTCACGGTTAGCAACATTGAAATCATGCAACAATCAGAGAGCTACTGCATACGCGATAAGTCATCTCATGTTGTTTAAATTAATTCAAAATCCAATCTCACAGCAGTGTCTCGAACTCGAATCGGGGCGAGATTTTTTCATCTTTGATTGTGTGCACCAGCATTTTGCCTCTGTGACACTCGCATGTGCAACTAGGTTCTTCATTTTTTAGTAGCACCATAAGTGTTAAAGAGATTTGTTTATGGTTTGTGGTAAAAGAGAATTTCAATTAAAGTGCTCCACATACACTCACGATAGGAATAACATCCGCGGTATACATATTCACAAAGTAAAAGTAATTGGGTATCGACATAAGCCTTTAATTTGATGCTTAGTGGTGGTAGATATCAAAGTTATAAGTAGGTCAATTGCTGAATTGCTTTTAGAGCTTTTACAGCTTATAAAACCCTAATGCTTTACTATGTCTACCTACCTATGATTCTATCGGTTATAGCTATTGGAAAGGATTTTAAAATTGTGTGTCAATTTAATAAATCTTTAAAGTTAAATTAAACAAGTTTTGTACAAAAATCATTTGATAAAGGTTTGTAGTATTGAAAACTATTATGTACTTAATATGACACACACCAAAAACTTTTACAATTTCATTTTGTTTCATACTTTCATACTTCAGCATTCGTTAGCATTTTTGAATAAATAATTTATTTTTATTGTTTTTAGTTAGTATACTCATTATTCTTCACAAAGTTCTCACAGATCTTCAAGTTCTTCAAAGATTTTTCTAACCGGAGAAGGATCACTCGTCCTTTCTATACGTCTAGAGACAGTAATCTAAGAAGCTCTTTGGGAATTCCTCATCTCTATCTCTCCAATGGGATGGTTTCCTACGATATTTTCGGTAATTCGACCGGTGCGTTATCTCACTGACACTGGAACGTATAGGTTATATAGGGTTATGAGTTCATCATAAAACACTAGGCACGATAGTGGGCAATCGCGATCCCTAGGGAAACTTCACGGTAGGAAACCTTAAACCAATTCGCCCATACATTTAATTTCCCTACAGAACCTAATTATGTCCTTAATTTTGTTTAGTGAATAAACCTCATCCAGATTGTTGAAAAAGTATCTTCCAAGGTACTTTACTCTACTCCTTGACATTCACACAGTGTATGAGTAATATCCTCTGCGACATGTAGATCATCTCATGGCGTGCTCAGAAGGTAATGGCCAGAGGGTATCAGCTTAGTTTTATCAATTCTCCAGATTTTGTCCGATTTAACTTAGGCCATAAAGCCTTAAGACCTTGTGCTTTTCTAAGTTTGACCATAATGATTCCATCGAGAATAATTCTCTTAGTCAGCCACGGCCATTGGTGGTCTGACGTCATCAAGTATATCATTTACCGGGAGCTCTGCTCCTTTTTTGGCCAATACGGCGGCATTTTCGTTACCCTCTAAAACACAGTGTCCAGAACCCCAACATAATCTGACTCGGTTCTGCGAACATAATGCCCTAAGCATTGTGCGGCAACTCCTGACTAGTTCAGATTTAATGATTTTAGGACTTTAGCGCTTTTAGCGCAGCCTAACTATCAATGTACATGGCGATATTCTTGTTGGATATTGATCCCATCTCAAGTAGTTCCGCAGCTTTGAGTACAGCCAGAATCTCTGCATGGAACACATGTGTCCGGAAGATTCAGAGCCACATGTATTGTAGGTCTATATCTCTCGATACCTTCGCTAGTTCTGCAACCATCCGTATAAATTAAAATTTCGTTTTCAATCGAAACTTTTTTCCTTTGCCAATCCTCTCTATGAGGGTACATTACTAGGGTGTATCGTAGTCGAGTGTACCAAGACTTTTATCTGTTTCGTCAGTGATGTTGGGGAATAATCCCTGAAGAATAGAGCTACTCGTATGTCCGATATAGCTAGATTTGAAGAACCCTTCGTTAGTGAGACGAATCGCACTGTTACCTGCCTGTAATTTTATTTGTAGATCCAATGGTAGTAGATACATAAAAGCCTCGAGTGCAGCCGTGGTCGTATTGCATAAAGCGCCAATAATGGCAATGCAGGATGTTCTTTGTTCTTTGGTCAACATATACCGTGTATTCTATTTGATCGTGGTATTCCACTAAACAAGAGCCCTATATGTTAAAATGGGTCTGACTACCATCATGTATAGCCAGTGCATCACTGTCGGTTTCAGACCACACTTTTTTCCCGCTGTTCTCTTGCAGATGTAGGGAGCAATCTGAGCCTTATGGACTCTTTCCTGAACGTTAAGTTTCCAATTTTGCTTTTTATCTAGTACTGTACCAAGATACTTTCTTCGATTCGAGAGGGAAAGCTCCACTCCAGCAAGCCTAGGCAGTTTGAAGGGTGGAATTTTATATTTCCTGCTAAACAGTACTAGTTCTGTTTTTTCTGGATGGGCATGGAGTCCGCAATTTTCAGCCCATCTTCCAAGCCTGTTAAGGGCTGATTCTATTACATTACTCAATGTATTGAAGCATTTACCCTGAACTAAGATCACCACAAAATCCGCGTAGGCAGTGACGTTAAACCCTGTGTTGCATAGATCCTTGAGTATATCGTCTATGATAAGAACCCAGAAGAGGGGAGAGATAACCCCTTCCTGGGGGGTACCTCTAGTTACCGATTTCCTTATTGAACTGAGTAGAATTGATATTTCTCGTGACGAGTATCTTGCAATTGGTAATGCTAGGCTCGACATTTATCCTTTCCAGAGCACTTTTAATTGCCTTCCCTCTTAGGTTAGGTAGGAGGTTGAGATCTTTTTTAAATTTTAGAAATGAGTTGGTGTATGCTCTCTACCATGGCATTTCCAGCTGCTTTGAAAAGCTCGGCTGGTAAGCCCTCAGGTTCTGCAGCCTTGTTGATCGCAATATGATCAATTTGGTTCACAGTTTGATGATCAGGAGACCCACATGTCATCTTGTGGATATACTGATAAAAAAAACCATGTGCTTACTGTAGTGACGTTTCGCCCCACAGCGACGTCAATAAGCATAAGTCCGTTTCCGGATGTGGTGTGGTGGAGGCTGTGCTTGCCAATCGTCCTACCAAAGATGTCCTCCTTAGGTAGGAACCTTGGCGTTAAAATCGCGCAGTACGATTTTGACGTCATATTCAGGACATTGCCCTAAAGTTTTGTCGAGGAGCTAGTAGAAACACTCTTTGGTTGCGTCGTCGTAGGGGGAATGAGTGCATATATGAATTAAGTTGGCGTATTTAGCCTTGATGCCGATTGTTATAAGTCGTTCGATCGCGTGTTGAAAGCTTAAGACTTTTTGCTGAAGTCTGCCGCTTATGACAAATCCACATCCACATCAGGACAGAGAGCCGGATTCTACGTAGACAGTAATCCGCTTCGGGGATATGAGCGCTGCCGTTGGTCCATTAAGGGTTCATCATCATCATCATCATCCAGCAAGTCTTTTCCAACATCCTGGCTCAGTATTGGAGATCACTATTGACCTGGGATTTAAATATGTCGAAGCAGCTCATATAGGGATAGTACATATCACTAATAGTTCGACCTGACTGAAACTGGTAGACGCCACCGTTGATTCCATCTTGGGAATTCGTCCGCTGCCGCCTGGTGCAAGAGGAAATGCCTTAGTGAGAAAAAACTCCTCCCTTGTATTCTCATATATTCGCACACTACCCCACTTCACAATCACTTCGTTTATTTCTGGTAAGAATTCATATTTTCTCCACATGGCTCAAACTACTAGCACATCAGTTAAACTTGAAGTCAAATTGAAGTTTCGCTTCAATCACTGCACCAGCTTTAGAACTTTTAAGACTTCTTGGACTCTAATGTGCTCGATGTACATATATAACAGCACCCAAAGTCCTTCTCCTACCCCTTTCAAAAAATTGAAAAACTAAATGAATACTCGTATAATACTATAAATAAATGTTACACACAATAAACGAAAATATTCTATTTCGCAGTCACTTCTGAAAGAGTGGTCATACTCCTTGTACCCACCGTGTATTTATGTATTTAGTTGTCTTGTGTGTAGCACTCGACACAGTTCTGTTATTGATCGCATAAGAGATGACCCTCACACAGTTTATGTTCCATGTTCTCAATATAGATTTTGTGTCTACGCTTGTCTTCTTGACACGAATGGAGAGTATATTTTGTGGTTTATTTGATGATAATTGAAAGAAATTTAACAAGATAATGCGAGGCATTGAACTGTTCAGGTTGAAAGTCGACACGTACTAACTTAGTGGTTCTTCAATAAATTCGATCGATTGAATTTTATAAAATTGGGTGAGATCTAACCATGCGTGCTTCGAAATTAATATAACATAGAAATCGTACAGATTTTTTTATAAATAAGTAAATAGATATGTATTGTTATGCAAATTGAAATATAACAAACCTTCATATTCATGAATGTAAACAACAACTAAAGTTGATTGCTATTTCCATTTAAATAAATAATATTTAAGCTGACATTTTATTTTGTTTATTTAGTTACATGACATTTTATTTTGTGACATGACATCTTATTTTATTGCATACACACCCAAATGATGTAGGATTACAGTCTTTGGAGAGGGACAACCAGTACTAAAGGTTACAAACAGCAAAATCATTGGAGCAAAATGACACGTAAAATAATGTCTTTGGTTTCAACAGGATGGTGTCACATGACGTACTGCCGGCGAAACCATCTAGTTATTGAAGGATGTGTTAGATAACCACATTGTATCCAGAAAGGAACATGTGGTCTGGTTTCCAAGATCATGTAAATTGACCAATGGACTGTTCTTTGTTTTTTTCGACTATTTTCTGTGGGGTTTTAGAGTCGGACAAGCCAATAGCGATTCCAGCTTCGTAGACAACATCAAATGCTCTATCCGTCAGATACCTCAAATGCTTGAAAAAGTGGTTGAAATTTTTTTTGTAAATTCCAAGATACAGTTCCTGAGGCGTGGTAGCCATAAGCCCGAAGTCAGTACGGGTTAGTTTCAGCGAAACTAACTTAGAGAAGCTGTTTTAGCGTCCCTGTCAAATTTAAGCTAGAGCATAACCCTCTCAAACAAAATTCTTGCAAAATTGTAATATAGTTCCAGGAAAACCTAATGAGCCTCCTGAATGAATTTAATTTGAGGCTGGATCAATCCCGGACATTTATTAAAGCTTAGTACAAGCACAAACTTAAATTCTAGACTTAAAACTAACAAAGTTCCTTAAAACTATAGTTATGAACTAAGAGTGGGAGCAATAGGATAAACGAACGTACCAACTCGTGGGGAGCACAATAAACCATTAGGTCACAATGCAACACCTCGATATTGTGAACTAATTAAAACAAGCGTAGTTCACATTTTTGAGGGTTACTGGATAAAAAAATATCGTTGTATGTCATTTGTTTTTGAGATGATTTATCAAATTGCTTTTTAATACTCACAATTGCTGTTAATATTTCTGCACCCAATCCATTTTCTTTGGCCCAGTCTTATAAAGCATTCAACCACTGGTTGGACCGATAGAAAGAAATTTTTGCATTGTGAATTATTTATTGCTTCCTTAAGTGTGCATGAAACTTTTTAACAATGGCTGTGCATCTTTCCGATTAGGAGACATTTTTTAACCGCATACCGCGAACATTTTTAAACCCATCCGTTGTTGACTATGCAATTTGGCGCCTCCTTAAATTGGCCTTGCAAAAAATCCTTAAATTCTAGTTAAAACGGCTATGTTTAGCCAACAAAGTTAAAGCAGTTTCCATTTGAGGCATTTTGGAGGATCTGGAAGTTTATGTTTTTTCATTGCAAGATTCCGCATTTCCATAGAAAGTCAAAAGCTTCTTTGAATTTTTCAAATGCAGTTACCGTAATAACAAAATTATTGATCTCGCATTTTACACAATAATAAATATATGTATCTGAGGATTTGAATATCCAAAGGAGCATATGACAAAGCTGTATACTATCACAACTATTACTTATTGTAATGATTGTTGATGTATTTCGTGCAAGATAAACGATGGATAATGACATCTTTGCTCAATGGCAGTTTGCTTTCCCACAGGATGATGGATTAACGTCAAATTTGCAAACTCAATCTACAAACCTCTCCAGATAGCATCGTGGTTAGCTAACTGACTTCAGTTGTGGAACTCAAGTTGGTTGAGGTTCACTTCGAATCCTCAGTTTCTGATTATGATTTATGTCTTCTTTTCTCTTATGAACAATATGAACACCTTATCGTAAGATAGCAGCAGAGCCAATACAGAAAAAGTCCTTTTAAAAATTATATCCCTTATGCCAATATGTACATAAGTATATGTACATATGTATGTTCTTTTTTTGTAGCCTAACTCGCGTAGGTACCGGTGACTTACTTTTACTTAACGGGTTCCCGACCCGTGAAGAGTTTATCCCTGAGACTGGGCACCTTTCTACTCTCTTCGATCCCGGACACGCTGCTTCCAATCGCCTAGACCAAGAACTCTGATATCCGCGATAGCTTAATCCTCAAAAATGTGATTCGGTCTCTCTTGTCAGTTCTTTCCAACACAAGATAGAAGAAGTCATATGATAGCGCATTTTTTTGCCGAAATCCGGTGCATATTTGGAATAAATCGGAGGAACTATTACCGAATTGCACGTTGCACAGCGTATTTTCCAGCGTTACAGCTGGATCAATTTAGCCGGGATCTCGAATTCGGCCTTCGCCTTGTAAAGCTCAAGACGATGAATGCTATCATGTGCGGCTTTGAAGGCGATGTAGTGATGATGAGTTTCGACTTGAAACTCGATGATATTTTCCAGGATTTGCCTTAGTGTGAAAATTTGGTCGATCGTCGATCTGGCGGGCCAGAAGCCACACTGCTACGTGCCGATTAGTGTGCTGCAAAAAGGCTTCAGGCATTCATACTGTACGTTGGATAGGATCTTATATGCGACATTAAGCAGGGATATACCTCAATAATTCTTTCAAGACATAGGATCGCCTTTCGCGGGACACTTCGATATCCTTGAGCTGGGAGACTGCGTGGGACTTTTTCGTTTTACGCAGGATCTTCTTCTCCTCCCTTCTTCAGGCTCTATACACTTACCTCGCTGCCCTTGTTCTGCGCTGCAGCGCTTGTATCTGTGTATTTACTGTCACCTTCCTCCAGCGTAGGCATTCATCATCATATCAAGAGCTCTTTTTGGTGATGGTAACCTATTGAGGTCTAGGCTACGTATTTGATGATGTCACGATACTGGTTCCACAGATTGTTGGCGCTTGATGGATGGTGAATGCATAGCAGAGAGTCTCTCGCTCAGCCGTTTTCTGTATGCTCTGGCTACTCCAGTCGTGATAAGGCTTCCAGCCCTGAATTTCTTTTTCTGGGCGACTCACAGCTTCTGCTAGTCGAGCTCCGAATTTGGGTGCAACAAGAAAATGGTCAGAGTCGAAGATTGCACCTCTGAAAGTTTGAATCTGAAAATTCAGAATATTGGTATTAGTTAGCGGTTTGGTTCACGGTTCGACCATATGGATAGCGCCAGGTTGCTGTGTGGATTCGTGGCCTTGGAAACCTATTACGAGCTGCTGCAAAGTAGATTAGCCGGAAACCGTTGTCTGTTGTCGTGTCGTAGAGGCTGTGCTTTCGGACTAATCCGCCGAAGATGTTTTCCTTACAGATTTTGGCATTGAAGTTCCCGAGTATGATTTTGACATCATACTCCGGACAGAATCCATAGGCTGCGTTTAGGCATTTAGGAGGTCATAAAGCTCCTCCTTGATAGAGTTTTCAGCTTCATCGGTAGGGGCGTGTGTACATATTATGCTGATGTTAATTATCATTGAGCGTAGCCGGTTTCCCACGACGAATCCGCATTCTAACATTGGCCGTCTTTTGTGACAGCTGTAATAAATCTCGCAATTTTTCTGTTTTTGCATATCTGATTCTATTCATCGTATCTTCTGGATCACGGTAATATTTGCCTTGTACCGGACAGATTCAAGTTTTTAAGTTTCACAAGGAGTGTACAGTGTACGTACGTTCCAGATGTATACTCTCAATTCATAGTAACTGAACGTGCCAGGTCGTGATATGAAATGAGGGGGTCCGTTGTTATCCGAGGCTAGTGTCTCTCTCATAACTGTTTTTTTTAAGTGGTAAGCAAGTTACGACACAAACCCCAACCTGGAAGGATAGTTCATTTGTTTTTGATACCCCTACGACGAGGAGCCGGTCTTAAATCGATGTCAGTATCCCGCTTCGGGGATGCGAGAGCTGCTATTGGCCCAATAAAGAGTCATTCACCACCATCTCTTTTCCAAAAACCTGACTTATTCTTGGAAATTTTTATCGGCCTGAGCTTTGAATATGTCGAAGTAGCCCAGATAAAGTGTGCTGTTTAAAGCTGTGACGCCACCGTTATTTCCATGGAGAGAGTTGGTCCGCTGTCGTATTTATAGTGCTGCTATTTTCTCTTGTTCAACACTAGCGCTTATAAGTTCAGCAAGTGCCAGGTTGACGCCTGTCAGTGTCTACCCTATTCCTACAGAATTCAACCGTCACGTACCGGTGACAAAAAAATATACAGGGCCTAGCTTCTCTCAACCACAGCAAAAATGTTAGAATCAATGCCTTTCAATGGAACAGAATACATTGATCACAGTATCAGTAACAGCAACTTCTAAGTTAAGCCTAAGTCCTAAATTGGCAGTTGCTGTCCAAATGCATCCAACTTTGCGTCGAAGTTTTCAATCGTAGGTACCATCCTGAAAGCATTTGATAGTTCGGTGCAATCCAGGAGAAATGTTTCAACAATGTCAAATTTCGCTGCGTGCTGTTTGCTGTGTTAATTTGTTTTGCTGTTCGCTGTTGCTGTGTCAACGTGTTTCTACTATAAACCTTGACTAACGTTTTGACATTGACACATCATAAAAAATACGTTTAAGTGTGGGTTTGTATTAAAATACAAAATGGTTATGTCCCGTGTTAAATGCGTTCACTAATAGAGAAGAATGACTGAAATTCAAAATATGATCATGTTACTGCTCATGCATACACACACTATGGCAATGTTTGCGACTGCTGCACGCCTGCTGACTGTGGTCTTAGGTGATGGAAAATTGTTGGCATGATTTGATGAATTGTTTTGAGCATTTTTCAGGTTTAGGACAACGTAGATGATTTATAACTCAAATGAATCAGGGACGAACTTACTTTTTTTTTTTTTTGTTTTTCAATCCGATACGCTATTGTTGTGTTAGGGCTGTGTAATTACCTTTTAATGACGGAAAATTCGATATTAACCCCCTTTCTCCCTCGAATTTCGGAAAATCCCTTCTTATCTCGCATCTGCAGACCACATTACTTTGCAAAATTTCAAGTTTCTACGTCTAGGAAGAGAAACTGTGATTTCAAGGACTTTTGTACCCTAAATGTTCTCGTTTTTATATGTAGTATTTAAGATTTAAGATAAGTTAACTCCAATGAGTGAATTCTATTCAGCTGCCACTTCACATTTTATTTTTTTACCATTTTTAATAACTTGTCTTTCACATGATATTTAAAATTTTAAGGAACCTTTCAATAAAGAAAATTAGTTAAAATCTCTGTAAATGTTAATTAATTTTTTTTAGAAGAAATGTCTGCTGACGACACGACCCTCCAAAGTTCCAATGCTAGTATCTATTCATCTCAGTTTGGATGAAACTGTCGATTTGACCATTCTACTTGTTTGCCAATTTTATAAAAACCTTAATGTTGGGTCTAGTTTTGATTTAGAGTGACTAAGCATTTTAATCGTCTTTTTGGTTTCCTTCATTACATGGCATTTGCGTTTTTGCTTACTTTCCCTAATTGTCAATATTGACTAAATAAAATAATTTGACCAAAAAAAAAAAGAAGAGAAAATGGAAAAGTCAAGCTCCATGTCGGTTGACGAGTTTTCCTTCATTTTTGTATTTTTTTTTTTGTTAATCCCACGGTCTTATCCTGATTCTTTTTATTAGGCATAATATTGGATGGGTCCTGCGACGATAACGATACAATTTCATCATGGGAAATTTCTTTACCCTTAGGGCTTCACGTTTTTTATTGTTTCCTGAAAGTTTAATAAATGTTTCAGCTTGGCAACCGGAAGACTTCAGGTAAATAGCGGTTTAGTGAGGAAAAAAAACTCGGGTATCCTCTTCTTCGTGTCCTAGTAACATGCTGTTTCCCATGAAAATTCTTAATTAAGGGAAATGCTTTGAATTTTGTATTTTTCTCATTTTTTCCGTACCTAACCCAAATGAGAAGAAGAGGCAGAAGAGCAGTGCAAAAAAAAGGGAAAGATGACACAATATAAACGAAATAAAAATTAGCTTCTCTGAGTAGTGAAGGTGGAAAAACTTTCAAATAATTGTTGCGCCGGTAAGCAAATAAAAGGATTTCAGTATACAATTGGAGTTGGGACTGTCGAGCCATCCATTCTGTGCACATCCATGCACTATGGCCATGCTGCAAAGGTTAGCAAAAACAGAACCCTTTGTCAGATTCATTGTCGAGGCAAGTAGTTATTTACTCAAGCTAACTAACCCGGCACAAAGCGGAAAGACAAACCCT
Source organism: Xylota sylvarum (assembly GCA_905220385.1). NCBI lineage: Eukaryota > Metazoa > Arthropoda > Insecta > Diptera > Syrphidae > Xylota > Xylota sylvarum. The sequence goes on from LR999959.1 coordinate 44,546,377, forward strand.
TCGCTGCTGGCTCCATCCTCCGTGAACCGTGAGACTTACGATAACTGTCCACATTCTGGATATGGCACAAGTTATACCCTTCTACCCACATTCACCAGTGGGATGTTTGGATAGCTAACACGCACTCGTGCACTTTAACGAAAAAAAAAAGAAAAAAGAAAAGAAATAGTACGAAGAAAACACCACTACACTGCCGAATGCAGTCGGGATATTACCTATTTTAGTGTTCTGCACTTGCCACAGGTTTCTAGCTTTCCTAGGGATTCTCTATTAATTCAGCGTACTTTCTGTACCTCTTTTCTTGCAGCTCTGCACTTGGGCTCCTAGCATAGACTCACCATTGGAACGAGCACGAACGGAACGGAGAAAGGACGAAAGATAGGATTGCTGTCGGTATTATAATACGATTCATAGGATGCACATACGCCATGGTGAGCGCTCTATATGTATTCAGCGAGTAGTGTTGTGGAGTGGCCGTGTAACTTTTTAATGACAAAAATGCGGTTACCTACTGGTGGGGCTGAGGATTACAGGAAAAAGTAAACGGGTGGGAAGCGTTGAGGACCCGTTCCGCTGTGCAATTGGATTGCTGTAGAGAGCGCATTCAAACCAGCACTGGGGCACGAAGGGTTTAATTACTGGAGCGTTAAGGATTCATCTGGAAAAGAGGTAAGCCCATTCGTATTTTCGGTGTCATAAGGTCGAGTGGATTTAACCACGGAGATTAATTTCATCTGCTAAGAACTGATGAACTGTTTGTAGGTTTGGGTAGGGTCATTTTTTTCCTTAATTATCGTCACCATCTTTATGTTGTGCAAATTTTTGGTTATTCTGTCGCAATAATTTACAATAGTACTGTGGAAAGTCTGTATACATGAATTATCTTTTTGTGAATCCTTTAAAAAGGCTAAAGAAACCAGTATAACAGCGGCGGTCTTAATCAGATTTAATTGCGGTTACTAAGGGTTAATTGGAGTTTAGGTTGAGATCTTAGTTAGATTATTTTCGTTTCTTTTTAATCTACAACTGCCCTAACGATCAAATTATTTTTACTGAAATCTAGTATTCATTCATAGTAGTAGTTAAGGTATACATAATGTTATTGCTGGTTTAACAAACTTACTTGGACGTCGATTTAATTTGCGCTTTGCGTCCTATTAGAGTGTAGTTCACTGAAGCATGCCAGCATCGATGTATAGTAAATGCATATGACTTGAATTGATCTGTCGTGAAGAATCCTGCCCATTTCGTAGTGTTATAGTAACCAATAAGTATTTAACATGCTTATTAGGCCCCTATACAGGCTCGATCAAACGGCCTTCGATGTCCAGGGCAAATGGTCTCAGCTCGCACTATTGTTCGATGGGTGAACTTTATTCGCCCATGAAAACATTCATTCCAGTGATACATCTTTTAATTCCAGATCAGGTAACGATGATCCTATTGTCATATCATTGCAGTCGGTAGCAGGTGTGGTACAGATTATTTGCCTTCCAAAGATGTGCCAGCTGATTCGAGCAAAAGCAGGATAATAAGCAAGAAAATGATCCGATGTATTGTTACCTTCTTCACAAGAGTCGCCGACAGTAGAGTCACTTAAGCCTAGCACACTAAGATCCTTGGCAAAAGGTAAGTATCCCGTAAGAACGCCAATAACTTGTCTGCAGTCTTTTTTTGCTGAGAGAAAGCATGAATGCCGCTGATTTCTTACAGATGTTCGGGAGCATACATTAAGTCTGCCTGCATTTTGGAAAGCCGAGCCAAACACAATTGTGTTTGTCCCAATCGTCAATAAAGGCCCTGACCGAGGAAGCGGGAAGTCCAAACGCAGGTTTTGATTTTGAGAAATCATTCTCTGCGCCTTGCTTAGGAATTTCATCGGATATCTCATTTCTCGCTATCCCACTGTGACCTGGGACCCAGACAAGAGTCAAAGAGGTCAGCCTTGCGACCTTAAGAGCAGCCTGACTGTCGCTACAGACGCATATACTCGAATCCTACAACCCATTTTCAACAATATAGTCGGCAGCCATTAGGATAGCATAGATCTCCGCTTGAAGAACAAAGGCATGCTTGCCCAAAGAGTAGTGAAGTCTACTGTTGTTGGTCTCCACGAAGACACTAGCACTTGACTAGTTTTGGAGCCATGTGTGAACATTCGATTACACCTTAGTCCAGGCTAAGACTTTGTTTAAAACCAGCGCAAGGAAACTCCAATGTATATGATACCAAGAGCCAGCCTGTCTAAGACGACAGATTGCTTTGATAGTACAGCCCATATTGAAAGTATCAAGCGCAGTTAAGTCAAGCAGAGGATCTAGAGCAGAGCCAAGCGTACTCGGGAAAGCTCCCGTGAATCCGAGAGCTTAGTGCACAAGGCAGTCACATAATTATGCGACAGCCCTGTCATCATCCCAACTGGAGATTTCAGAAGTCCTCGATTTTCGGAGTGTTAGTACGTAGGTTGGGGCCTCCAGAATTCTTGTCTTAACCGCAGTCCATAAGATAAGAAGACTAAAGAAATCCCTCGGTTTATCCAGCATTCTGTAAAATGATCATTTTAACGTCATAGCCAAGACTAAGTGGACGATGGCCGTTGACTTTAAATCTTTGTAAATCATAATTTGTTGAAAACGGACAGGCGGGGCACAACTATAGTGGCGGAAATATCGGCAAAGGACCGATAATCATCCGACGAGGCTCAAGCGATGGAATTTGGCTGCAAATTGATAGGTCACCGATCAATCTACATACCTAACGCTGAACACCTTCTAATAAACTGAAGGACTGAAAAAACGTTTACATCTCTTAAGGAACCCAAGGCACTTTTCCTCAATTTCAGCTCCATTAATTTTTATGTTGGCTACATTAGTATCCCGCTTCAGAGACAGGAGACAGCACTGGGCTTTTGACGAATTAAACTCAATTCGGTTTTTCGCACCCCAGTTGATGATTGCATCAATATTGGAATTGAGCTCGGTAAACATTCGGTGCCGGGAATCGCCAAAGAATAAGCGGAGTCAAAAGTACTGTCATCCGCAAAGAAATGAATTGGATTGCAATTAAGAGAAAAGGTCGTTAATAAATATTAAAAACAGTGTCGGAGAGAGGACTGAACCCTGGGGTACACTAGCATTTATCTGGAAAGATGCACGTAGAGTATGAGAAGTGGAAGAGCTTACGTAGAGATTTAGTCAGGAAATAAGAGGTGTTCTTCTATCCTGACTAAATGTATGAGTGAATTAAAAAGAATTATATGAATTTTGTCTTAATAAGTTTTTTTTTCAATTTCTAGTCAAAATATGGTCAAGTAAGCCCGACGTTCCCAAAATATCCCCAAATTTCGACATGATCCTACCTGGAAATATCTGTTTTGCCAATTTCCATTGTTAATCCACCTATATGACATGTGGCACCGTCTTGTTGAAACCACATGTTTCGAAAACGAAACTTAAGGCAAAAAGAAAAAAGTCACGATGACGAATCGTCAATGTTTTGTTTTATACACGCTGTACGACGTGGCGCTGCGTTCGGTAAATCTCTTACTTTATAAATGTTCTCGAAATTATGGATAATTTTTTGTGTTTTTGAGTGGCGTCCAACGCTCCATTATAAAATGCTATTGATAGTTGACCACAATGGGTTGTATGCGGTCATTTCCATTCGTTGTTTTGAATATATGTATATAATTCCTTCATCATTGACCGGTGACAATGCAACTAGACTTAGCACACACTTACCGTTGCTGCAAAAATACAAGTTGTAAAGAATGTATCTTCCACTCCTTGTGAAAATATTCGGTACTAGTCAATGCCAGACATCAAACACATTCAATAAGCTCTTGTTTGACATCCTGAAAGGACATCAGACATTTGTACTGTGTAATTATGATAGTTTGCTGAATGAAATAAATAGGGTTAAATCTCTAATAACACTGATAAAAACATCAGATGTTATGTCCGAAATAACATTCAACAGCTTAATGGATACCACCGAAGCACGCTTTAGCAGATACTTCCATGTTCCTAAACAATAGTCCAAACGTAAATTTGCTTGAAGCTGTCAAATAAAAACTTTTATTAAAGTTAAATGAAGTCAAGTGGTTAGTGCGCTGGACTACGGAGTGAGAGGTTCAAGTTTTGATCCCCAGGCAACATCAAAATTTCTTTTACGGTCGCACCTGTCGCGAGAGTCTGACAATCATCCAAGAGTATAAATGTCAGGAAAAAGCTTCTCAAACAAAAACAAATTGCTCTTCTGCCACGACAATGAATAGTACGTCCCTTCCATTCGTGTAAAGAATATAAGACGTACTCCACGAATTGTTGTGAGAAGCTAGACCCTGGGTCCCATGGACCTGTTGCGCTAAATATTTGTACTTTCATAAATGAAATGTGATTTGCCGAAAATAGTCCTTTAATAAAGTCATCTTAATAAACGTCGTTTCTGGTTCAAACCAATACTGTGAAATCGAATATAATGGCCAAACTTGTTCACTTAACACACTTGCATACATAATGTACATATGTATGTACATATGTATATGCATGTACCTACATACATGTAAACACATAAAATGCTTAAAAATCAAAACGAATATTTTCCAGTCTAATGATGACCCTGTAGGTCCTTCAATTTGTTTTGATTATCCATACATACTCGTTTGTATTTCGCTTAAGAAATTCCTCTGCATATTTCAACAACCCCCACGTAAGTTGTTATTGATCACGAACCTTGTAGAATTTTATTTATTATTACAAATTTCCTAATATACATATGTATTCTTTACCTGAAATTCACTTAAAGTCTCATCGTTCAGCTAAGTACATTCATCAATATGTCTTCTACCGAATGTCGGAAGGTATGTATTTTTTATGACTATTTCCTTCAATAGATAATGCTCACATAAGACCTACCTACAACCAACGAATCTAGAGTAGAGTAGAGAAAAAAACATCTCATCCAACAAACAAATCAATTGGCAATATTTCACCTAGCCCAACACACTAAAGAAGCTCGTAGATAATAAATGTACCCGTTTTCTAAAGGAAGCAACGTGAAAAGAAGCAAGTGTCCAAATTCAAAAACACACACACACACATTCACACTGGCGCTGCAACTAATGGCAGCAGTACAAGTGTGAAAGGACAGACATAAATCATCCAATTGAACTGAGAGGGAAATTTGCCAGCTTCATAGTAGGTCATTGCTTGTTAGACACCCCTCTTGTGTTGAAGGCTGTTATCAATCATCTCGGGTGAAAATAGTTGTACATCAGAGTATTTGCTTAGAGTGGAACGAGAGCAGATTCCTTTTTTTTTTAGGTCGTATCTGTAGTCGTTGGAAGCCGAAACATGTAGGTCAAGCACAAAGCATCAGGCGATGAATAAACTACAGACTGAAATCTTAGGATTCCAAAACAGCTTAAAACGTGCTTAGGAACTGTTAATATTTATACGAGCGTAACCACTCGCATAGGAATTAGAGGCAAAGCCGGCCTCTTAAATTCGAGGCGTGCGAGAGAATAATCAATTGTTGACGTTCCCATTCCCTAGGCTAACTCATCTCGGTTCAAAGGTCTCCCTTTTATTTTTTTCATTTTCATTTTCATCCTCATCCTATTTGGAACGGCGTCGGTCGCCTCATTCGTAAACAAATCCAAATTTACATCCGGCTATGCGCAAATCCCATATCAGACGGTTTGTGCGTTTGACCCATGGCAAGGTAGAGGTAACAAATTTTCACCCCACTTTTTCATTCAAACTTGAGGAATTAGAAATTTCAGGGATTTCTAAGGATAGCGTTGGAATTGGATTCCTAATCCGAAAAGGTTCCCAACGAAAGTTGAGCGAACTTAAATATAATGCCAATGGAGATGGTAGCAATGGTGGTGGCGGCGTCGGCGTCGGCGGAAGCCCAAGGGGGGTTGTTTTACTTTCTACATTATTTTTTGGGGATTTTTCTGTTATGTATTTTTTTTTTTTTTTTTTTTTTGTTTTTTAGAGGCCATCCGAAAAGTTTTCTATGTTTGATTTTCGTTCTTGTAATCAAAAATGCAAATGGAGCCATGAATTCCGAATTAGAGTGGGTTTCCGTTTTGTTGGATCGGCTCCTGAAACCTGACCAAACTGAAAATGAAAAAGCAATACCTACTACAATGGCTGGCTGGTATTTTATGTTGAATCGTTTTAGATGGTGTTGTGTTGTAGTGATGTCTTCGCTAGTACGTGATTAGAGTATCGAAATAATTTCCTTTCATTTTGGGAAAACACAAGTCTGAAAAGCTGTTTGGGGAAATTACAAATAATACAGGCATCAATGTTGATGAAGTCCTTTAGATTAAAGTTAATTCTTTCTTTTGGAAATTGCTACATTATAACGCCTCCTATAAATTTATTGGTCTGGGACTGTATACGGTGAGTTTTTGCAACTCCATTCCACACAGCATGAATATCGATTCATTAGAATCAGGCAAGTCAAATAAAAATACCCAAATTCTCTGTAATTTTGTAGAGTCTTAATAAATTAAATAATTTAAATTTACTTGCAAATTACAATATAAACCCCCGGATGCGATAAGTAAACGGATAAGCTTAAAATAAAAAGTATTGTAAACATTGAGCTTAACCGGATGGTAGCCGTCAGCTAACACCTCTGTGAGCAAACTATTGACATCTCTCTTGAGTTTGTTTTAATCTGACATATACAACTATCATATGTCAGATTAAAACAAACTATTTAGTCTGAACACCGTTTCACTTTACGAAGAATTTAGGGGTTATATGCATGGTTGCCACTTGGGAAAAAATATGCGACCATAATTGAAAGAAATAGTTAAATGAAGTAAAAAATTACCAAATCACGCTAAAGGCGAAAACGTTGATAAAGTACTGATATGCGTTTACCCTATCCTTAATTTTTAGTTTTTTTCTGGTGTACGAGCTTAATATAAATAAAGAGAGTGACTGGGTCGTAGGTAAGGTTAAGATAGGTAAGTTGGTTGATGAAGAAGATACCTAGTCATCTTCACACTCAGGTCTATGTAGACATCTTGTGATGTTCATTGAGCTTTACTCCAGTCATCTTAGTCTGGAGTACATTCTTCCCACACCTGTGGATCCCTGTTGAGTGCTTTTAAACAGCCCGTAGATCAGTGTAGAGAAAATAAGACTTTCTGGCGTCAATGAGAATTTTCTATTTTATTGATTTTGTTTTGTTGCACAAATATTTGTAATAAAACTGAAATGAAAAATAAAACCTTCCGGCGCAGCGTTTTAAATTTGTATACTACTACTGCTGCTGAAGACAATGTTTTTTACATTTGATCGCAAAATTGTTATAGAAAAAAAGGTCCGCCAATCGGCGTGTTGTGTCCCTCTGGCGGTGAACACTAAATAACTTCGTCGGTGGTGCCAGCTCTCGCCGATCGCGACAATCAGAGAGAGAAGCATCAAATAGTTCTTCAATGGCTTGGAAGTAGTAACTTCCTAGAGCTCTATTCCTCAGATAACAGAGGTTTGAAAAGTGAAAAAGGATACTCCCCATCCTCGTGAGCCTCTTCGTCACCGCACCCTCTGTACAGGTAGTCATCATTCAGTTTCAATTTCATTGTTTCATTTCTTAGTAGGTTGTGTACGCTCATCAGTAAGAACAGGGATTCCTCTCTGTTTTCAGAAGCTTTTCGGTTTTACGTTTATCGTAGCTTGCCCAAAATTTACAAGGTGAAAGTTGTTCCCATCTGGTGTTTATTAATTTGTTGTTTCACTATGCCTTTTAAGTATCAGAGTGGAATAAAGATTCAGTTATCAACTCGATCAGATTCGAGCGCGGAACTCGGCGTTCACTTTCACTTACATACTTACTCGCTTACACCAGGTGGTACGCGTTGCGGAAGAGGAGATGAATACCGGAGGTATCGCAATGACCATAATAATGGACATTGAAGGTGCCTTCGATAAGATATGCTTCGAAAGTGTGAGAATAGCTTTAGTAGAACGCAGGGTTAATCCCTTGGTGGTGAGGTGGGTGAACAATATGCTGAAAAATATGACGATAAATATTCACACGGGAACTTCAAGATTTAGAGGAAGGCTTAGCAGAGGTTGGCCGCAAGAAGGAGTTTTGTCACCTACTCTGTGGAATATAACTGTGGACTCTCTCCTGAAAAGACTTGAAGAGATTGGCATCCACACTGTTGGATATGCCGACGATATAGCAATAATGGCAAGAGGTAAATTCATGAACGTCACAGCAGATACCATGAGAAATGCTCTCAGAGTGGTGGAGCGGTGGTGTCAGGAACAAGGACTCTCCATTAATGCGGAAAAGACAGATCTGATCATCTTCACAAGGAAGAGGAGAGATCTGGAATTTCAGCCCTCGAAACTTTTCGGATCGGAGCTGCAGGTGACCAGGAAGGTTAAGTATCTGGTTGTATACCTAGATGTTGGACTAACTTGGAACTTCCATGTGGAAGAGAAGATGAGAGAGGCGAAAAGTGTGCTTCATCAGTGCAAACGAGTATGTGGACTAAGGTGGGGAATCTCGCCGAGGTCAGCATACTGGATGTACACGATGATAATTAGACCGATTATCGCATATGCGTCAGTTGTTTGGTGGCAGAAAGCCACCCTGAAAACTGTAAAAAAACAATTAGACTGGGTCCAACGTGTGGCATGTTTAGGGATCGCGGGTGCAATACGGACGACACCAACATGCGCAATGGAAGTGATCCTAGATATTCTGCCGCTGGACTTATTTATTAAGAAAGTGGCGGCTTCGACGGCACTTCGTCTGCACCGGGATGCCAACTGGCACTCATGGTCATAGGAAAATCCTGGATCTCGTGAAAAACGAAATTAGGGAGTTAAATATGCCCATGGATGGAATAAAGAGAGTGCGTGTTACTGAAAGGTATCACAAAACTCTCATTGGAGATGGAACACTTCCGGAAAAGAAGATTGGTGATATAATCATCTTTACGGATGGGTCCATGATGGATGGCAGAGCGGGGGCAGGTATCTTCTCAGAAGAACTGGAACTAGCCTGTCATATTAGTCTGGGGAAATATACCTCAGACTATCAAGCCGAAACTTGGTCAGTCAGAAAGATGGTCAGGTCGAGGATAGAAACATTACCATAATACTGGTCAATCAATCAGTGATTAGACGCATGGAGCAAACAGATATCACTGGCATTAGAATGTGTTCATAAGCTCATCTCGAAATAAGATGACGAACAGAGGTCGTGGGGAGCCACTGTGTAGAAACCCAGAGGATGAACCAGATTTCTGTTAAACAGATTCTAGCGTTGATACGAGGAATCAAAGCCAGAGAGGAACTGTGGAGAAATCCAGAGAGACTTTCAGGCTAAGATGGATCGTGGAAGAGAAACCCAATACAGTGGTCTGGTTCGTAATCTCTCGAACAATACATATATTTATATATTCACTTAGGTGACGCTTCAGTTCGTTAGAACTGATTTCGGAAAAAGCGATTTCTATTCAAGTTATGCTCAAGTTATGGCCCTAGTACCTTTAGTTTTGATGTACCATAGACCCCAGATACGAGGTTTGAAGCAAATCCGTCCAACCGTTTGGGGGAAAGTCAAAGTCGCAAAAAGACAGTATTAGTGAACCCACTTTTTTACACTTCTTCATCATAGTAATGTCAAGTTTGACATTGTTTAGTCGTCAAGGAAAGTAAGCATTGAGTAATTTTTGGAATTAAACATACATGTTTAAGTGATGCAGTGCATTCACTGAAATACCTACTTATTTAGCCATCATTTACATAAGTCGATTCCGTTCGTATGCAATCAATTAGGCATAATTCAAAATAATGAAATTCATTCTTGACTGACGTTCTTTAACCTGGTCTTGTTCAATTTTTTTTTCGCATAAATACATACATATGTATATTACAGCCAGATCAGATGGAGTAAAGCACTTCTTGCATTGTTTGAGGAAGCCTGTTTCGCAGCATTCTTGGCGACTTCGGATATGTTGTCGTTCCATCGGAGACGGTCGCTAATATACATACAGAGAATGAAAAGTTTTTTGCAAATGCCATTCATTAATAATGACAGATGGTTTAGGTTACGGTGGTGACTGACAGCGTTCGGTTTTTGAAAATTTCACTCAATTGTTTAAATCCCTTTTTTTATGCTGTCAAGATCGGAATTTAATGAACTTAACATACGCTGCCGCTCCAGTTCTACGGTCGAAGAGCAGGGACGTGAGTCTGGAAACGAATACGGGAATCTGAGGGTACTGTCGTTAGCGAAGGAGTGTATAAAATTAGAAGTACCAGACAAAAGATCATTTATGAAAATAATAAAGAGTGTCGGAGACAAAGCTGAGCGTTGAGGAACATCAGCATTTATATGGTGGATACCAGACTTGAAACCGTCCAAAACCACTTGCATTGAAAAAGTTCCGCAAATTAGTTTCTAATCCATTGAAGTATGGAATCATCAATGACATTTTCGGCAAAAGAGTTTGATGCCAAACTCTGTCAAATGCCTATGAAATATTAAGCACAACAATCTTATGATACATTCACCAAAATATTGCAGAGAATTTTATCTACTTTTCGTTGAGATATACCATCAAATCACCAGAGGACCTTCAGCTACGAAAACCATACTCCCGGTCATTGAAGAGTTTTCGTTACTCAAGATATTTCATAAGCTGACGATTTATCAGCGCTTCCATGATCTTGGAAAGAAGGGACGTAAGTGTAATGGGTCAGTAGTTGGTGGGAGAAGTAGATTCTCCTTTTTTAAGGACGGGTTGGACGAATGCTGTTTACCATATACTGGGGAAGAGTCTAGAAGAATAGGACGGATGAGAAAGTTTTTGCCAGCGTGGAAGAGCACCTCTTCAGAATAATGGGTGAAATATGTACCATCTAGACCAACGGATTTGTTTATGATAAGATCTTTAAGTACTCCTCCTACTCTACGAGAAGTGGATTTATCCCATATTCAAGTACAGGGGGAGGCAAAGCACAATTTGGAAGTGTGGAGTTCGCAGCGAAAAGGACTGCAAGCAGATTGGTCTTGTGTAACGAGCTGACAGCTAGAATGTCATTGTGAACGAGCGTTGGGACAATGTAGGTTTTTTTGCCTCAATTTTTGGTCAAAGGAAAACTTAACACGACGAATGAGAGTATTGCAATCATCTCTGGCTCGTTTCATTTTTTTTTTCGAATTTCCTCAGTGTGGTCAGCCTTGTAAGAGCGAAAACTTAATTCCCTCAACCTGATAGGCGTTTAATAATAATATATAAAATAACTCGGAATGCTTCACAGCCACATCGGATTATATAGTCCCCTACACCGACTTTAATTTTGATATCCCAATCCTATTCCCAAGCCGAGTAGAGTGGGAGTCCAACAGTGTAGACAACGATCTAGGGATCACAGTCTATATGGATGGCTAAAAATGGAGATAGGTACTGGAGCAGGATTTTACTGAAAAAACAGGAATCTTTCAAATTACCAGAAGCATGTAGTTTATTCCAAGCTGAGATCCTGGCAATAGAAAAAGCGGCTAGATGCATTAAGGCAAGGTAAGTCAAGCAGCTCTAAAATCAATTAAATCTAACACAATCAAATCAAAGGCAGTTAGGAAATGTCACAACACCATTCGATCAAACTGTGCTGGGTATCCGGACATAGTAATTTTAAAGGTAACGAGAAGCCAGATGCTTTGGCATGCATGATGTCGGAAATGAGCATCAGTGAAGCGGACACATCCATATTGCCACTTATTGGAAAATTGTATAGTATAATTGACGGGATAATAGAGAAATAGGCCAACTCGTCCTGGTTATCTAGGGAGGACTGTGCCACCTTTCGCACGTTGTGGCCGAAATAAGATAAAAAGAAAACAAAGAGCACTAAATCAATCCTCTATCCGTATCCTTACTGGTATAATCACAGGACGCCATCGGAGTCATGCTCCATAGATGGTTGCAATGACCAATGCAAAAGCTACGGAGATGAGGAAGAGGTTGAGTCAATCCAACATCTGCTTTACTACTGTCCCGCTTTGCAAGAACGATGCCTTTTCACTCTGGATTCTGGGTTCTTCGCAAGCTCCGCAGAGTTAGCAGGCTTCCAGATATTGGAACTCCTCCACTTTGTCAAAAGCACCAACTGGTTCCCAAATCAACCAGTGATGCGATAGATTTTTTGTTTTATTGATCTCACTCCATCCATACTTTAATAGGGGATTCACAATGGACCTTTAGGTCTCTGAGTGGACCCTTCTTAATCTAACCTAACTTAACCTGATAGGCTCTTTACAGCTCGAGTCATACAACGCGTTTTCCTTTGGCTGGATACTTTTGATGCGGTTAGGAATAAGGGATTTCATGTCAAGGTAAATGGTATTAGTGATCGTGGTCACGTCGCTATCGAGGAATACATAGCGTCCACTTAAAACTCCTAAAGAAGCTTTTCAAACCGTCCTAATTGGCTTTCTCGAATTTTTTCTGTAGTTGAGTGATTCAGGTACGAGAAACTAGGCTGAACAACACAGTGGTCTGATGAACCTAAAGGCGACAGTATGTTGACAATGTATGTATGTATGTATAAATTCGCTAGTCTACGCTGACAAACCAACAACAATCGACGAAATGGAACCCAACATTATTCGTGTTATTGAGGACATATGACCACAAAAGCTTGAAAAGTGGTCGAAAACTTTGTTTGTCGGATGACATTTATCAGATCCAGCCGTGGTGGGCATATGCTCATTGCAGAATGTATTTTCTCGATTGAATACAAATAAATGACTATTTAATAAAATTTCATGTGTTTTGTTCAAAATCAAAGTTAGTACTGGTTTAAAAAATCACCCTTTATGAAATAATGGGTAGAAAAATGGAAATGGTTGTTATAGTGTATATTAGTGAAGATGACTATGTTACGTATGGGGCTGTGGGATTATGAGTTTACAACAAGCAATTCTTCCCATTTCCTTATTTTTAACAAAATTAAAGCCCAAAATCAATCAAAGTTGTTGAATACCGTAGGACCGCTCAGGCCAACGCAACGTCCTGATTCTTTAAGCGGATACCTCTCTTAAGATTTTCATGTCAGTTTAACGTCTTTCCTACTAAAAGTCGTAGATAGAATATTAGACATCTACATTTGCTCCAAATTAACCCCAAGGAATGTCTAACCTACCCAACATGCATCTATGGAGACAGCGCTACACGAGGTGGTTACGATAGTTGAAAAATCGCTCCAGAAAAAGAAGGACCCTACAAGATATAGACTAGACGCGCTCGCGATTAACGAAATCCTAGTAAAGGGTCACGTACGATGCAAAACGGAGACAAAGATGTCGTTCTCGTTACAAATTTTCTTTATTTTCGCTGTTGGTAGGTCTTACCACAATGAAGGAGTGTACTCTTTCTCCATTCATCTTTTATGTCCCTAAGCTTGAAGCATAGTATCACGTCCCTGGTGAATCTTGTGACATATGGGCTTTCAAAGTAATGAAATTGCAGATGAGTTTGCTAGAAAGGGCTCAGAATTAAACCTAGTGACCATCAGTTTTCTCTAAGGAAAGGTGGCGTACATTCAGCTTATACCACGTTTCAAAAAATTATGGACCCAATATAACAAAAAGTTGACTAAGGAACTTCTATCGCTAAACAGACCACAACTGATTGTCTTCATAGGAATTCTCACAGATCACAACTCAAAGGCTAAGAACAATAAGAATCATAGATCTACGCAGTGGCTGTGGCGACACAGAAATAGAGGAAAGACTCGTTGCATTTCCTTTGCGAATGTTAAAACCTCACCAGAACCAGATACATAATCCTCGGAGAAGTATCTTTCAAAGATTGTGTGAAACCATCATAAAATTCATTAGGATTCCTTCAACGGTGCAAGAAGTTCTTTACCCCCTCTGATCAGGCTGTAATATATAAGGCATACATCCGCCCCAAGCTGGAGTATAATGCTCATATCTGGTCTGGTGCTCCTAAGACCTCTTTGCACCTGCTGGATAGAATTCAAAATCGAGCGTTAAAACTAATGGGGAACAGAAGCATAGCGGAGTCTATTGACTCGCTCCAACATCGCAGAAATGTCTCTTGCCTTTCCTTATTCTACCGGTTTTTTCATAAACAGTGCTCCAGTGAAATAGCCAGTTGCATTCCTCCCCTTCAACAATTTTCTCGCAATACCCGTCACGCTTTGAATGCTCATCAGTATATCCTCAAGCCTATTTTCGGACATACGGTCAAGTATAAAGATTCTTTCATAAACCGTACAACACGAATGTGGAATGCTCTACCAAGCTCTATTTTTCCCTCACATTATAATCCACAAACATTTAAGACCAACGTTCATCGGTATCTCCTATCTCCTCTTCCTAATTTCCTTAACGCCGGCGCTGTGTATTAACATTTAAAGGGTAGTACTAAACCCTTGAGTGCGCGCGAATTATAAAAAAAAAAAAACGAACATAGCATGATTCAGGATGACCACTTGGATTATTAGTATTTATCATTGTTTTATATGTAGGTATCCCACAGGGGGGAACACACTGGATCCGTTGAGATCCGAGTGATGCTGCACTTCCCCAGATGTACCCCCTCAATCAACCAACTAGTGTACAAAATCACTTCAGATTTCATAAATTTATTTGCACAGGCGAAAAAATAGATGCCAAATTGACATTTCAATTTCTTTGACAATCTAATTTCAATTTTCATTCACAATAGCATGGTAAACTTAGTTTTGTTAAACTGACGTTTAAATTATACTATGGACCGAGGGTTTTAAACTTAAGGTATACATATATATATTCGCACTGTGAAACCGGACTACATTTGCTATGTCTCTTTCATGATATCAGTCTCTTCTGAAGATGTGACAGTTTGAGTAATAAATACCTTGTATGTACAATCTAATTTCTCTGAAAGATATAACATCGTTAGAGCTATTAAAAGTAGTAAAATAAACCTTATTGTTAAGTCCGCAGTCTTCTAAAGATTTGGTAAAAGATTTCATTAACTGGCGACACTTTATGCGATTTTTTGGATTTGTTGTTTGATGAATTCTTGGACTAAGATAGCACCTACCCAATTATTTCTTGTCTAAAACTTAAGAAAAACCCCTTATCGAAACATAAACGTCATTTAATAGCGTAATGACGGTGGAAATATCAGATGACAATGTTGACGTATTTCGGTGACGTGGATCTGTGGTCTAGAATGTTGAACATGCCGATATTAGAGTGACGGGCGTGACAACAATGTGGTCCTCATCGATGACAATGACAAAGACGTTGAATTTTTTTTTTATTATTTCATTGTTTAAGGACATACAAAACAAAAAAGGATGGGATTATTTTTAAAAAGTGGACATGTTTTATAAGAGGTTCTCCAAGTGTATAACACGTGTGCTACTACATATTGCAAAGATGATACACATGGGGTGCTGAGAGTCAAACGTTCTTCGAAATCCTTATTGTAAATAATGTCTTTGGTATCTATTAACCTTTTGATGACTCCATCCTTTATGTGGAATGAAACATTCGACCGGTTTTAACTACATGTGTAACCCATTATCAAAAGGGTTTTTCCAAAGAGGAAAATGATTGATTTTTGAATTTAAATGAAACTAATTGCGTGAGAGGCAGTTTTTATAACAACATGTTTGATAACCATCATTTTAGATAGTGGAGCATAAGTACCTACAATAAGTATAACAAAACTACATTTTGTCAATAATTTCTGTACCACAAAAGTTAGCATTCTACCATTGTTAACTATAAAAATTTTGTACAAATACCAATTAATTGCTACAGGTATTCTCGTGACGTCTAGACAATTCGTACACAAATAAGCGCTGGAGGTAAGGAGACGGTTTAAGCTAAGATTCGTAAGAAAAAAAACATTCCTCATGGGTTTTACGGATGTCTACCTTTAAGACTAAATATTGTCCCAAGGATAAAGAGTTGGACATACATATGTATATATACATATGTGTATGAGAGTCGTGTTCTCGATATGAGATGAATTCATTTCCATTTTTATTTGATGATATGGATTATCCGATAATCCGAGGATGTGGGTAATCTAAAAAGTGCTTCATGCTTTATGAAATGCTAGCAAAGTAATTTTGGGGATGGTCATGGTCTTCTTCTTCATTTTGTATTACATTTCCATAAACTTCAGGGTGTTGCATAATTTCGTACCTACAATGTATATGTGCATACATAGGTATATGCAATACAGGTTTAACGAGTAAGTCGTTAAGGCACATACATCTACATATGTGGACTATTGTACCTCTTAGCTTGATGGAGCTGCAGATGGTAAAACGCAAACTGGATAAACAATGTCCCCTAAAATTACTACTTCAGGAATCTACCTCCATCTATTTTCCATTTTCTAAAACAGGGTGCAAGTACGCTATACCATTGCGTCATGAACATTTCCAAGCTAATTAGGACTCATATAAAAGATTGTGAGATCGGGTCTTTAAACTCCCATACCGTTTATATAATATTTGCCATGGCGATCGATACTAGCTTATGATGGATCTTTCTATTTGTCTAAACAAAAATGTCGCATCTGGGGCTCCGAAACCCCAAGAAAAATAGTGGAACAACCTCTCCATTCACAACGAGTGACCAAATTGATGCGGTTTTTGGGCTGGTTGGCCTTGGGTTCCATGGACCTGTCGCGCTAAATATTTATAAACGATATTTATAAAAGAACTACATTTGCCAAAATAATAATGTTTGCTGACGATTTTAAACTTTTTTACTCTTTAAAGTTCTTTCTTAACGGGACATCTACCGTATTACAGGTCCTAAGTGAATATACCACATTTGTCTTGAAAATTAGGTTCCCACTTCGCATGAAGAAAGCTTTAAATAAGGAAAATGAAGTCGCTAACCTACATATTTATAGACATCATTAGTCTTATAACTCTTTTCTGAGCGACAATTATTGGTAGTATTGTAGTATTGTAGGCACTACCTCAGCATGCAAGACCAGACTTCAATCGTGATTGAACCAAAGCAAACTAAATAATACAATTAAGTAAATAGTAAATTTTATGCGTTGAGACATACATACATCAATCTTTTAACAGCCATTATATGAGCCTTCCGGTTGAGATGATACTTACTTATGTCCTATATCCCCTTGTGGGTCCTAGGGCCTCTACAACGCCTCTACGTGTGCGGTTTCTGGCAATGTGCCTCAGCTCTCCCCAACTCTTTCCCAATTGCTGTGCTTCCTTCTCGACTGTACTTCTGGGATCGCCGAGTATTCTGCCATCCTGTGTAAGCGGGTTCCATTGCATCGCGTGGTTAGCTATGGACCTGTCACCTTTTCGGAGAGTGTGACCAATGTGCCTATAGGTTCATGACCCGTTCTCTGATAAAAATTTTCGTTAGAGATACGGTATGGCCAGAAAATCCTTAAGATGTTGCGTAGGCACCTATTAACGAACGTTTGCAGCTTCCTCGTGATAGTAGTGGTCACTCTCCAGGTACCACATCCATAGAGCATCGCGGATTCAACGTTGGAACGGAACAGTCGTAGCTTGGTGTTTAAACTAATTGCTTTCAACCGTTTGTGCAGCAATGCATATATGAGCTGATAAGTTCAGTCCTAGGCTGATCATTTTTGTTTTTGCTGAGTTAATTTTCAGGCCAACAATGTCAGCTTCCCTCTCCACATTTGCTGTTATTTGGTGAAGGTCCATTATTCTGTGAGGCAGTAGGCGTACATCGTCGGCGTAGTTGAGGTGTTTGAGTTTGGATGTACCTAAGAGTCCATCGAATTCCTCCATATCCGTCGATAAAGCCGCATTTAGCACATCGCTTATCACCAATAGAAACAATATTGGTGAAAGAATGCAGCCTTGCCAAACCCCACTTTGGACTTCGAATTCCTCAGGCTGTCTGAGCAAAACGTGACATGTGGATCCATCGTATGTAGCCTTGATAATAGCTATTAATTTACCAGGAATGCCTCTTCTGCGCAAGGCAAGCCAAATACATTACCGATTGACATTATCAAACGCCTGTTCGAATGAATCGATGAACAGCAGGTGTAATGGTGATCGATATTCAACGCATTGCTCGATGATGATCCGCAGGGTGTTGATGTGGTCGACACAGGAGGATCCAGAGCAGAAACTTGCTTGTTCTGCGTCGAGTGTGTCTTCGAGGTGTTCTTTGATTCGCTCTAGGGTAATTCTACCTATTACTTTAGCCACAACAGGTAGAACGCAGATACCTTTCCAGTTTTCGCACTGCATTAGGTTGCCTTTTTTAGGGAGCTTGACGATCATTCTCTTCTTCCACTCATCCAGAAAACTCTCGTCTTCCCAGGTTCTCGCAACAAGTGGAAACAGTAGCTCAGCCGGATGCAGTTGGCGCAACTCGAAAAAGCTCCGCGGGTATGCCATCAAGTCCTACCGCCTTATTGGTTTTCAATGCTTTGATCGCGGTAATGATCTCTTCTTTACTGGGGAATTCGGGAATTTCTTACCACGGATACTTCAGTCTGACTTGGGTGCATTTTGCTGGCGAATACTCTGTTCAAAACTGTAAAATGCAAAATGCTCCTTCCATCTCTTGAGCTGATTCTCATCCGATATTAGCAGCGAATCGTCTAAGCCTTTCACTGGGTGTTGAGTAGAGCTTCGGCCACCTATTTGCTCTTTGTTGATTCTATAAGCGGTTCTGCTGTCGTACCTCGCTGCTGCTTCTTCTGCTTCCATAGCCAGTGCATTGATGTAATTGCGCTTGTCACGTTGCACGCTACGCTGCACTTCTCTCATCTTCATTCGATATAGGTACTTTAGCTCGATCCTCCCTGCTGCTGGAGTTGCTGCAATATGAGATCTTAGCTGTTTTCGTTCGTCGATCCTTCTCCAGGTATCCTCAGAAAGCCACGCTCTATGACTTCTTTGCGATCGACCGACAATCCTTTCTGCACCTGATGTGAAAACAGTTTTCACAGCATACCAATGGTCTTGGACTCCACGTGAAAGATGGTCCCTTAGTTCTTGGCGTACTGTGGGATCTCTCAGTCGGTCAATGTTGAACCTGGGCGTTCTCATGCAGTTGGATCTTCGAACGGCGGCAGTGCGTAATTGGACAGTAGCTATCATAAGATGGTGATCTCGTGCCAACCCCATGTCCACTCCTCGTCTGTTTCGGACGTCTAGAAGACTACTTCTAAAACGGCGACTGATGGCAAAATGGTCAATTTTGTTGGAGGTTGCTTGCCTGTCAGTTGACACCCAACTGATTTTATGACAGGCTTTGTGCTCAAACATGGTGCCACCTATAAGAAGGCGATTTCCGTTGCAAAAGTCAACGAATCTTTCGCCGTTGTCATTGCGGTGGCCTAATCCATGTCGTCCCATAACATGTTTGAGCCCTTCGTTGTCGCTGCCTACCTTGGCATTCAGGTCCCCCATCACTATGACAATGTCGCCGTTGGGTGTTGCATTATACACAGCTCCCAACTGGTTGTAAAAGGTCTTCTTTTCTTTCTCAGACGAACCATCCGTGGGCGCGTAACACTGTTTAATGGTGACGCGACGTACTCTCGTCCGGAATCTGGCCGTTAAAATCCTATCACCGTGTGCTTGTCAGGAAATTAGGCCTCTGCGTGATGTAGGTGTTAACAACAGTCCAACTCCATATTCACGGGGGCTTCCGGATAGTCTTTCGGAGCAGAGTAATACAGTGTTGCGCGTTGGGGACTGCTACTCACCCGCAACCACCTTATCTCGTTTACTCCCAATATGTCCAGCCTATATCGAATGAACTCATGTTCCAGTTGAAGAAATCTGGCATTCTGAGGTCCTTCACTCTGAGCCAAGGAGAGTCTTCACATTCCAGAAACCCATCTTAGTCCGGGTAAAATAGCCAAAGGTCGTCAACGTGTTATCAGTCCTTATCCGGGTTTCGGTAACGCGGGTTGCTGGCCCAGGTTACCTAATCTAAGGGCACCTACATGTATAAGGATTTATACATGTAGGTGCCCGGGGACCACCACGAGGAGGTAAGGCAAGCACTACATTACGAAATTGATTGTTGCGCTACTGGCCCAATCCATGTGTTAGTCAGTAGTTTCCCGATCAATCGCTATGCAGATTCCCAAGGGAGACCAGGTTGATCAGGTTGAGATGATAATCAATAATCTCCTTGGTGCAATTGATCCTGATAATTAGCGATAATCAGGATCCACAAGGATGTTATGACTCGAAAGCGAGAAATGCATAGCTTTCGAATTTGTACTTAGTATCATTTCATGAAAGTCAAACCAGATACTACATAAGTAAACGTAAGTCTTGCTCCATAAGCTGTACTTAACTTTTGGAAAAGTATCTCATGATTGACAAAATCAAAAGCTTTCGTTACGTCGAGAAACAGTCCAGCCGCTTTTTGATTTCTATCAAGAGTAAAATGGATATCACTTAAATAACTACTATTGCATCTTGAGTACACTTTCCCCTTATAAATCAAGCTTTCATTGAATCCTCACATTGACACTGTAACGGGTAAGACAGGGAATCGTCTTGGACTCAAAATGATATTCTTAAGAGAAGGTCAGGATATACATACATACGTATGTACATACATATGTCCAAATTATTATATTGAGCAATTGTTCATCCTATTTTGGTGTATTATTGATGCGTGTGGGGTCCAAGCTATGCTAATGCCACAAATAAATTGGAAATCATAAAAAGTTTCCTGTTCTTCATCATTTGCGTTGCGATTATAACTTGCATCTTCCACCCTATGAAAGCGGCTTGATGTTTTTTTTTTTCACTTGCAAACTTGTGAACCAAAGAAACGTGAATTTAGTGTTTGTTTCATATATCAGTCTATTAACTCATCGTTATTAGTAAGCACCGTTGATATTCATGTGCGACCGAGAAATACTCGAAATCCCTATTTCATCTACCACCGAGCATCGAGGAGTTTACGAACCTATTAATAGGGTATCAAAAATATTTAATAAATATAACTATTTAATTGATTTTAATCTGCGTCTTCAGTCTTTAAAAAGTAAATTATCTAGTATTATGTATCCTATTTAACTTTATATTTATGTACCAGTCCATTAAATTTTGTACCTGTAGTTCTAGTTACGTATAAATAAAATAAATAAATAAATGCTGCTTTTGTAGTATATTATCGCGCATTCTTGATTCAGACATAACTTAATAATAAAATACCAATTCTCCGACTCAATATAAAAACTAAATTAAAAATATTATGTACTTCAATCATAACGGAAATTCGAAAATGCATTCCAATTGAGAAATAATATTAAATTCATAAATTGCAACGACATTCATCCATCAAATCTGTATTTTATCGATTTCCAAATTACCCCAGTTGGTTTCGAATTCGAAATTATGAATGTGTCGCAAGGAATCGATAACCCTTAAATGATTGTTTTCGGTACACTAATGCTTTTATTGGCTCGTCGATTGTAACGATAAAAATTAATTTCAATCGAAATAAATAAAATTTACGACCTACTCTACATTCGAGGAAAATAACGTAAACGGTCGCCATTGATGGAGGGTAGATCCATTCGGAATCTATCCCGACACAACCCCCGATTATCCCGGTTAAATAAGTACGCTTTTAAAAGTGCGGACCGGCGGAAACCCATGTTATTTATAGGAACCTAAAATGGCCATTTGCACACTGCCACAGAGAGAATGGCGTGAAATAGGCGATTTGAAGAGAGAATCATTTCGCCTTTGTGAAACAGCGTATTTGATGTTTTTCATACCAAGCAGGGCGGAGGAGGAGTGTTACGAAGCTTTGGAAGGAGGGAAGCGGTATGCTTAGGAGGATACCCATTAACAGAGCCATAGAACTAAAGTGCTAAAAAGTGTTCAAAGATTCATAAGACTGGAAAATTGCCGATAAAAAAAGGACGGTGACGACAAGAGGCAAACGTAAAAGCGTTGTGGAAGCCATTGTAATTTGCGTTTATGGTTCTCCCGTCAACGTACGAACGTACATGCTCCCGAAATCCGTTTTTGTTTAGCCTACATGTGCACGTGTAAATGGATCAGTTTTGCATCTATGTTCAATGTTGTCGTTCGACTCCAAGGATGGGAGTATTTTTTTCAATCAAAGGAAAACTTCGCTCCATAGAGGATATTGCGTTGTGTCGTGCTCGCACCACGGAGGTAAAGTCTACGCGATACTTGTGTGTGAACCACATTTACACTATCTGACTACTCGTTCCTTTGCGAACTATTCCGTGGAGACACTTAATCGTGATAGGTTTTCCTCTCATTACATATTGATAGCGCGGATATATTTCGTATGCTGTGCACGTGTCTAATGAGCTACCTGTCCTTGCTGTGCAGAGTATTTTTCTTTTTTTTTTTTCTTTTTTAGAACGCCCTCCACAACTCTCAAGAGGGCGAACTTTTAACAGTTCGTTGTGCCTAGTTTTATAGCCAACACCCACTCACCACCGTCACCACCGGCTGAGATTGAAACAGTGGAATGTGAAGCAGCAATTTACCCCTCACACACAGAGCAAGAAACAAAAGTGGGAAAACACACTTAGCCAATGGAAACAATTCACCGTACAGCACCCCTCACCTTGCCCTCGTCGGCGGCGGTGGTAGTGTAAATCATTGGCATGTTCTTGAGGCACTCCAAGTGATATCCCCGCTCGATTGCTATTCAATTTCAAAATGTAAGATTCCGATGATGTGAAAAGACACGTTTCTGTAGCCAAATTCCTTGCACCCGATCCTGACGTAAATGGCGGACTGTTTACTTGGGTATTCGGGTGTTCGGGTGTTGGGTGTTCGGTGTCGAAGGACGAAATATTTTATTTACCAAAATAAAATAAAAACAACAAACGCGGAGTAAAAAAAATAAAAAAAAGCGAAAACCGGAAAATTCGAGGACTTTTCAAGAAGCGAAAAATGTGAAAATGTGATCTCGAAATACCAAGTGCTTTATTTGTTTCAATAATCTTAAACGTGCCGGCGCATAACTTGTCGTGGGCGTGGGCGTGTGTGTGTGTGCGGAGATGCTCGGGTGGGGCTGGTTTCTCTGCGGTGACGGTGACGATGGTGGTGCTGTTGATGTTTACATCCGTCTAAGTCAGAAATGTTGGAACTGCGGAATCAAAGAGCTTAAATTGTTGCCGCGGGTTCTCGTCGGTGCAGGGGAACCTTACCCACCACGGTGTGATGGGCTTAAGCGGGAAGTTAGGTAAAACGTTTACTTCCGCAACGGGCTTGTATCCCTTTTGCCGCACATACACTTCGTCTTTTGAAATAGGCGTTGCGGTGACGGGAAAGTTTGATTGCGCGAGCTTTAGTAAATCTTTGTTTTTTGATGGATTTACGCTCTGCGAATGGCGGATCCTATGTGATGCTGTTACTACATGCACACAGGAGATGAATTGTTGTCAATAAATCACTAAGGGATTTGAATTCCAAACAATTTATTTCGAATTGCCAGAGGGTAAGTACTCGGCGTGTGTGCTTCAATTGTACAATCAGATTAAACCGGGGGGAAAGTCGAAGCATTGCCTATTAAATGTTCATATTTGAGAAGCCGTTCAAAGCATTTCGAGTGGTGGCAATCGACACACACATCGGCTTTGTGAATTATTTTTTTTTTCGGAAGGGTGGATGGTTCATTTCAAGGCCTGAATGTTGTCATCAATCGAGCTTTAGAAGAAGATAATTTTTTTTTTCAATTTTTGTATTAATCCTAATGCGTAGTTCACACTTTTAATGGTCTAGTTGATTAATGCACCAGGATCTGATAGTCTAAATTTTTGTACACAAGCTCATTATTTATCAATTTTTATAGAAAGTCTGGTTTATTGAAATCCACCAATCATGTTTTATGTATGAGAACCTTCCTATTATAGATTTGGAAAATTATCCCGAAAAATAGTCATGAAATTGACTGAAATTAATGATCAATCGAGCAGCCTATGTAATAAAAGCAATTCGGGATTTTAAAAATTACGAGACTTCTTCATATCTTGTAAGTTTCACTGTGGCATACAACATGTAGAAGGATACAGTCTTTCCAAAATAAAGTACTAAAGTATATCTACATACGAGTACCTGTAAAAACGATATCCGCAGAGACTAAGAAATAGCTATCGATGTAGATGAGATGACCAACTTTTCTCGCAGGATCCGTACTTGTCTTCATGGTACCTACCGTAGTTTAACGTAGGTAAACACCGTAGTTTAAATTCTTGACGTGACAAACCTTATTGGCCGACTACAAAGAACGAAACTGTTTGAAGTGCAATAAAAGTATCCTCTACAAAAAATAAAAAATAAATAAATGTCCACCTTGCCTTCTCTTGCAAATGGTCACTCTTTAGTCCTTTAGAGATAATTTGTCATGAAGTTTTCGCACAATTGTTGCTAGATTTCGGGAAAGCAGGTCTGAACATCTTTTGATGGACAAACTTGAGTTTTCAGCCACACTTTCAGTCACACCAGCAATGTTTTCTACTGATCTGGCCTTACGAGCATTACTTGGAGTCTTCACATTACTAACATTTACGAAATATCTCCATTTGCGTAGTTAATTTCAATAATTTATATGCATTGCGAACGAGTACATACATACATCGTTCCATTTTCTTGAACTGTATAGCTTTTGATTTGACAGGTATCAAGAAATGACAGCTTTATGTTTGACAGTTCATATGCTCTTAATGGTGGACTGTTTATAATTAAGACTTACGGGTTGCTGCGAAGAGGTCAGCCTGATGGGGTAACTACCAATGATGCAGTGCTCTGTCGTACATCATCATACTTATTAGTATTTCGGACATAACCGTATGATTTTTGATAGGAATATGTACTAACCTGTGATTAAATTTTCTTGTTATTTATTGCTTTTTATGGTTAATTTCTATAAAGTCTAATATTTTGTGTAGATTCCTAAAAAAAATTAAACTTAAAATTTGTTGTCTTACAGATGATATGAATTCGGATAGGATGATGAATCCTTTTTGAAGATATTTTAGTCTGCTGCAGTGCATTGTCCTCGAAGTTTCTGTGTCCTCGAAGCAAGTGTTAGATTGACTAATGCTACATTTCTTTAAATGGTATGTCTTAGGGACATAAGAATTTTGTATTTCAATGGAAATGTATCCTTAAACTATTTCTATGATCTCTCAATGTCAACATGTTTATCGTGGTGAAGTTCACGAACGAACAACGTTTGAAAATTATTGAAAATTACTACAGAATTTCTGAATCGATGGTCGCACCTTTAAGAGCGCATACTCAAATTTTCTGTCGTAATAATCGTCCCATCAGCCAGGATGTATGTACGTGCATAGTGGATAAAATCGAGTCAATATATTCACTATTCAATATTCCCGTGCCAGTGAGAAAACGCAACGCTCGAAGTGCCGAAAACATCACAATCGTAAGTGCTTCAATTCAAAATGAACCAAATCAGTCGATTCCACGCCGTTCACAGAAATTGGGAATCCTTCAGTCCAAATTGTGTCGAATTTTGCTTAAAGATCTTGATCTACACCCTAACAAATTCAAACTAATTCAAGCACTTAAGCCTCTTGATCATTTGAAACTTCGCCGATTGGGCTCTGCAAAAGTTTGAAGAAAATTCTGAATTTCATCGAAAAGTCATCTTTAGCGAAGAAGGTCGTTTTTGACTTAATGGCTTTGTCAATAATCAAAATATGCGTTATTGGACAGCAACAAACAACCAAGAGCTTCAACACAAAAAGTGACCATGTGGTGTGGATTTCATGCCGGGAAGTGGGATTGGACCGTATTTTTTCGTTGATGAAAATGATCGCCATGTTGTGGTCACTGGATCGTGCCATGTTGGAAAACTATTTTTGGCCAGAATTAGAGGGACTCGACATCAGTGATATGTGGTTCCAACAAGACGGTGCCACACGCCGCACAACTGATCAAACAATTGATCTATTGAAGGGAAAATTCGGTGATCGTGTAATCTCGAGAAATGGTCCGATCGAATGGCCACCTCGCTCATGCAATTTAACGCCGCGTTGGATTTCTTTTTATGGGGTTACGATAAGTCGCTGATTTATGTCAACAAGACAACAACATTACAGGAGTTCAGGAACAATATCGAACGCGAAATATCCAAAGTTTCGGCCGATATGTGTGGAAGAGTTTTGGAAAATTGGCTCCAAAGAATCGATGGCTGCAAACGTGCTCGCGGTGGTCATATGAACGCTCGACAACAACCACAACAAATTTAAGCCCGATATCTCAATTATTCTGTGTTTTATTTAAAAACTAAATTGTTATATCCTTAATGAAAAATATTTCATTTGGGAGACCAATGGGCGGTAGGCAAGAATGTTAAGATCTTAACATTACCTACTCTTTGCATCTATTCCTAAAGATATTACTGAATTTCTGGAAGTATCTTAGACCTTCTTGTAAGTCACAGTATGAGATCCTTTCATTATTTTCCCTACCATATAGCTCTACCTTTAATGAACTAGTTAGTAACCCACAGAAGGGTTCGAGACCTATAAGATTCGATTGGGTGCCAATTTTCAAACATGAATTGTATTTTCATTTATTGTATTTATTTTGTATTTATATTTATGTATGTTCGACTCTGAGTTTGATCTTTTAGACAAAGGCCTTTTAAGCAACAGTTTAACGCAGCGAAGGACATTCCGTAATTCCCCTTATCCGGTAGAATCGATTGGGTAGTACAGTGCCTGGTGAGTTCGTATATCATGCAATTTCCTGGAAAGTCTCTATTTTACGGTACTCAAATAAGGTAAATTTTGAGTTGTTTAGTCATCTCGTTAAGACACAGATGACAGTTAAGGACAGTTTTTGAGTTAATTCCAGGTATTTGATCGCAGTAAAAATAGTGATATTTCTTTGATCCTTAGATATGACCTTTATTACTATGATCTCCACCTGGACGACGCTACAGTTATTAGGAAGGCGGAAAGTGGTGCTTCTGTTTAGATCGTTGGAGAAATACCCCACCTACTCGGTTTTCTGTTTAAATAGAAACATATGGAACACTTTTGTAGCCCAGGATCCACCTCTCAATCAAGTCTGGTTTTATAATTTGTGTCGAATAGAAGTTTAGGAAGATGTGAAAGATCTGATTGCAACTGCATCATCTTCTAAGCTGATGTAACCGTGTGAAAAGGAACTTGGTTCATAAAGTTGTCGGTTCATGTTCAACGTTCTATAAGTATCAGCTCATAGCAATATAGAGCAAACTGAAGTCTGGATCGGCTTTTGACTTATACCTTGCATAGAAAACTTAGTTTTCCTTGAGGCTGTCAAGAGAAACATATTCTCAAGCTTGCCAACAAAAAGCCTCAAGAAAAATGCTATTTCTTAGTACATATCTCCAAATTTATATTGGAACTTCTATTGGAACACGAACAACAAACCGGAGATGTAATGACAAATGTAGCGATTAGTATATGTAATTAGCCAATAGGATCGAACTAGTCTCGACTTTGATATTCCCTATAACACACAGATGATAGAATGTAAATGAGAAGGAAACTGTCTTCCACTTCGTCTGGAAATGTCCAGCATAACATTACGTATAGTCAGACAACGCAATCCTATTTCTTTTACATAAACTAAGATTTGAAACTATTAGAAAGACATATCCACACAACTAAGGATAACTGCCATGAAAGACCTTCTTAAAAAAAAAAAATAAACTAGGGCCTGGATCCCATACCATGTAGCATCGAATATTTGTAGTATTGTATATGTAATACCCATATATTTTTGAAATATCTTGAAGTTAATTTGTACAATTTAAATAAATCTACCAAGTAGCGACAGTCATTCCCTACAATTTGCATGTACAAATTAACAATATGTAACTGCGTTGTTGACAAAAAGTTATTTCTGTTGTTAACGCCAATGAATCGTTTTATCCTTTTGGGTTGATTGCAATTTACTGATGAAAAAAAAAGCTCCACATTATCTGTATGTTTCACGGTGTGCCAAGCTTATGAAAAAGCAATATCAAATCCGTATCTATTTCATTTTCCTCACAGCAGATTTTTATAGTTTGTCACTAAATACTACTTACTTCCTGATGGTGAAAAGTATCCTTTCATGCGACGAGAATTCTGCTTCAAGATTTTATAGTTTTTATGTATGTCCGAATCTTTTACCAGAGGATTTCGTAAAGATATACAAAAACCCTAAGTTATATGTATCTGAACACAGTAACGGAATGAAAGTATAGTAGCTTTTGTTTGTATCCAGAACCATTCAAAATAGTACTCAACTTTAGCATGCAATATACTAAAATATTTGATTATTTACAACAACACTATCACACTATACCACACGACACGAAACATCCTTCTAGGCCGTCAGATGTAATGAATTAATAACGACACCACAAACTTTGTCAAACCTTAAATGAGAATCTCCATAGCAACTGATTGCCGTCGAGTGTCGACGGCCTGTACGACGACCCAAGAAAGTAATTTAATTACCACATCCATTCCCCTCGAAAGGGTAATAGCAATAAATTGAAAATTGCAAATCAGAGTGCAAATTTCCATAAACCAGGAACAAATTTAAAAGTTTTGACATAAAAAGTTCCTAATTGTGAAACCAACCCAGCAAGTAATTAAATTTGCGATAACCCTCTTCATTACCCGAAGTAATGAACGCAACATACACACATTCCCATACTGCCCCCAAGTCAAACAAACCTTTCCCACTTCGCATCCACAGTCAGAATTATGCAAACCTCGACACCTAAGGACTCCGCCAAGAGGAAAAAATCTTTCTTTTCAAGCAGCAATTGGAATTTCTGTTCCAAATAAATTTGCATACGAAATCATCTGGTATTTTGTTTATTAAAAAAAAAAAACCCTAACTGCTAAGCTTACAACATTTGCACTGCCATGAATACGGTGTCCCACGAACAGCACAGAACCACACTAATTTCAATACCATTTCGCTCTGTTCCGTCACAGAAATTTTGACCCCCGTAATTCCCGTAATCTACCCCAAAAGAGGCAAAATAAACTTTATCTGCACCCATCTCGCCATTTGTTTTCTATTATTTAAAATAATTCCTCCTCTTATCGCACCTAGTTCCTGTTATTGGTGTGCGAGATGTAGTACGAAGGCGATCCACCCCTCGGATTCGTGGGAGCTTTCGAATCGCTCAAAGGACAAATCTGGCCATGATAACAACAGTGTGCTGCTGCTGTATATCGAGTGCGGACAATTTAGAGGGAACAAAAACGCAGAGACATACTATACCTTCTCATGAAGAAAGACGCAGCTGAAAATTGTGGAAAATTTGCATAAGGAAACGTTCGAGAGGAAAATCTGTGGAAATTAGTGCTTTTATTTTGGGATAAATTAAAGAATAGAGCGAAATGCAGAAAGTGAGATGGGCACTCACTTTGCCTTCAGGGACATCAGTTGCGAGGGTTGATCGAAATAATGAGACGTTCTGGCGCGGATTTGAAGCATATCCACAGAGGGACTGGCACAGACAGAGGCACAGATTGATGAACGGAGGGAATTCCACGGATGACCCTCGTCGCTTCTCGATGGGATATTTACAAATGCAAATTTACTTTGGGTTTTCCATCATGAAATGCAGATAGATGGTAGGACATTAATTTGTTTAATAAAAATTTAATATATAGGGAGGTAGGCAACCATTGAAGGAAGCACAGATTTGTTTAGATTTATGCTGGGAATACGATTTATAGTTGTTGGTCTGTTAGGTACTTAAAATATAATATATTTGAACGTTTTTAAATTCGAAGTAAGTCCCTTTATTTAAACATCAGTTTACGACATGAAAATCTTCCTTGATCCTTCAGTGGTCGTTAATAATGATAGTTCTTAGAAAACCTGACAATGGGTGCCCAGAGCATGCTCTGAAACTCAGAATTGTTTCTTAAGTCGGAATGTTATCACTTTTACTATTCGTTGTAGCAAACAGAGTCTTTTGAACATAGGACAAATGGCCTGGCTTACGCCGGTAAAAGGTAATCCAAATCCTAGATGATGTGGCTTCAGAACTCAACTCCTCAAATCATGGAAGTGAATTTCAAAGAGGAAAAAACCGTCGGCTCTTATGTTCTAATCAAAGCCATCTCATTTACTGATAAAACCATAAGAATCTTAGGACTCTCAACTAAAATAACAATATTGTACCCCAGGTCTGACAACAAGTACGCACATACTTATTTATTAACTCCACGGCCAATTCCATTAGCCTTCCATTCCTACAGCCTTCCAAAGCGCCTTCTCAAAATCCTGCCCTGTATCTAAAAGCAAGAAACTAAAGAAGCCGATTTGGTGGTCCAGTGACGTGGCGTCTCTACGGAAAAACTGGAAAAACTTCTGAAGTGATATTGGATCCACCAAAGACGCTGCCAGACTGAGGAAAGTTCTGTCAAAGGTTCAAACAGTTCTGGGATTCCTCAAAAAAGCAGATGGCCCCTGGATGGACTCCTGTTCTGACACTTTAAAGAACTCATCATTTCCCGCTGCTTAACCATCTAACACCCCACAGAGAGGGTCAGCAGTTTAGAAACACATTCGACCGCTCAAATAATTGACGAAAAGAAAGTAGCATGGGCCATTGACACCTTCTCCTCCCATAAAGCGCCGGGACTTGATGGGATTATTCACATGATGCTACAAAGCTCAAAGGCATTTTTCGTTCTATGGCTCACAAAGACTTTCACAGGTTGCCTAAGCTGCACCTATGTACCCAAATCATGGCGAGAAGCTAACGTAATTTTTTTTCCCAAGGTAGGAAAGCCCAGCCACACCACAGCAAAGGATTTTAAACCGATCAGTCTATCATCTTTTCTACTTAAAACCCTAGAAAGAATACTAGACATATACATTCTCTCCAAACTTAACCCAAGGGACATCTCACCTGCCGAGCATGCCTACATATATGAAGGGCACCTCCATCTCAACCAACTCAAAATGCAAAAAGAGGAACTCAAATCCCTCAGCTCAAAGCACAACATCACGCTGTACTGGATTCCGGGACACATGGGCCTCCACGGGAATGAAATGGCCGATGAGCTAGCGAGAAAAGGCCGCTTCTGACATGGATTAAGTGTTGGAAATAATAGTCTTGTTTTTATTTCAGGTATCTCACACCGGGGAACACAATGGATCCGTTGAGATCCGAGTGACGCTGCACACTTTATCAGTGCAGTCATCCCCCCAACCTACCTACCTACCTATCTCTCCAGTTCGTCCTATTCTAAACTGCTTCCAGTTCCACATTCCAAGTCAGTTGTTGTCCCCTTCTACTTGTGCGTGCCATCTAAGGCGAAGTCGTCCACTACTGCTGGCCGGGTCCAGGTTAGATTCAAAGGATCTACGAGCCGGAGCTTTTGTGTTCATCCGCTCTACATGTCCTATCCAACTTAGATGACTGATGCGTAATTTTTGACTAGGTCGATGTCGCTGTACAATTCGTATAGCTCGTCATAGAATCTCCTGCCCCAAATCCCGTTAATGCAAATGAGACCTAACATTATTTTCTGTTGAAGGAACCGAGGATATATTCATCCACTTTCGATAGAGATTCAGCCCCATAAAGTAGAACTGGAATGATCAAAGTTATCTACAGAATCTCCTTAGTTGTTCAGGGTAGGTCTCTACTACTCAATTGCCTTCCCAGCCCAAACAAACAGCGATTGACAAGAATTATTTTTCGTTTAATTTTTGCTGAGATGTTGTTATTAGAATTTATAGAAGAGTCGAGGTAGGCAAAGTTCTGTTCAATTTGTCGATGTTGTGTGTCCCTTCTTGATAGATTTGGTTTTCTTGGGTTTTTTGCCAGGATCTGTTGAAGTGTAAAAATTTAATCGACTTTGGAATTTTTATGGGCTGAAACCACACTGATAGGGACCGATCTGGTTGTTGACGAAGGGTTTATGGCGTTTACGCAGTATGACATAAAAGATCTTGTGTACAATGTTGAGGAGACTAATAGCTCTGTAATTGGGGCAATTATCCTTTTTTGTACGTACATACATACTATATATTCTAAGATCCTGAATTACATCGGACTTTCAGAAGCTCGTTGATGAAATATAATATGCAACTTCATATTAAAAACTTCTGATAGGAATGTACTCTTTGGAACAGTTACTAGGTATGTACAACAGTTTCAAGGTAAGTCGTAGTACAATGCGTTGTTCTGTAAAGAGTTTCTCTGCATTATCCTTAGCAAACTATAATGCAAAGATAAACAAAAAAAAAGCGGTGCGACTATATCCCAGGCAACGATACTTAGATTAGAAATAAAACTACTTAATCGTACTGATAAGAATATAATTTGATTTGTAATTCGAACTTGATTTTTTTCCCTGACGGTGTGCTGGAGAGGCCACTGGCCACAGAGTTTCCGGGGTAATCCAGGTTCGAGAACTGCTACCAGCAACATAGTGGGAGATGACATAGACATAAAAGATACATCTTTCTCTCTATGCACTTCTCTCAACCGGAAAAGTAAGATAAGGTGACACAGATGAAAACATAGAATTTTTTATCCATGCTATTATTCTCGTCTTGCTTCACATGCACATTTGGCTTCTGTAC
Source organism: Xylota sylvarum (assembly GCA_905220385.1). Classification (NCBI taxonomy): domain Eukaryota; kingdom Metazoa; phylum Arthropoda; class Insecta; order Diptera; family Syrphidae; genus Xylota; species Xylota sylvarum. Next base: position 44,579,043 of record LR999959.1, read on the forward strand.
TGTCGTCATGTACATATTTGCCGATGGCCTTTAGGGGTTAATTCATTTCCCGACGGCAATTGAACATAGGATTTCAATCCTGAATTGATAGTACAATAAATACGATGAGCTGATGAATTGTAGGACTATTCACATTGCCATCCAAATAACTTAAAAAGTTACCAGGAACCTCAAAAGCAACCAGGCCGCCGAAACTCAGGTGGTCTACCTGTTAAATTTTTTAAATACGAGTCTAGTCTACGAATCGAATATTATATGTGACATCTCTGGGGTGTTGCAGATTTGGTTATTATTATATGTTTACCAAATAAACTAATTAGTTTAAAAAATAACCGGAAACAGTGAAGAATTATTCCAAAATAGCGGCGGAAGCTATTGTCACTGCTAGAACCTCCGCTTTTAAAACACTACTATGGTTCGGAAGCCGGACTGATCTGGATACACTCAGTGGTTCAGAAAAATACCTGAGCTTACGCCTACATCCATCTTTAATCCATCTGTTAATACAGATCTGACCGCTTTTCCCTTCTTCTCTGCTAGAGAACGAGCTTAAGGGTCTCTTAAAATCTGGGTACGGAGTCAGGTAACCCGTGATGGGAACATTTCCTAGAAATTTATTCAGGATCATAGAATGACCCGTTGAATTTTTTCTCCAATTATTTGACTAACTTATTTTTAGGGCGCTAATAACTGCCGAGGCTTGAACGAAGATGTAGGTAGATTGAGGATACTCTCCAGTCTTGAAGTAGGTGAGATTCTCATGGTATTAGTGGTGTCAATACGAGCCAATCTCCGTATCCTGAGAGCCGATTTGTAAGGGGAGAACGATCTAATTGGCCACTCAATTCTCTGCTCTGAGATCAAATCCGCTGGTAATTCATATTCCGTGCTCATACTAACTCTGGTACTGCCGACAGATTGGGTTACACTTCCTGGAAAGTACATACTTATCAGTACCCTCAGTGAATCTGAGCAAAATTCAGTCCATTTGCGTCGGGCTCTTTGAGTGACCCTGTAACCGTAGTTTGTCTGGAGAGGATTTTCTTTAATATTGCACATTCTGTTGTTTCCTCAATATCGTCGCAAAAGTGCTGCGACGCTTAGCTCCTTGCGTCTCATTTTTGAACTTCCTCTGACTGGCTTTATTCTGATCCCAGTCTACATATGTCTGGTTTAGTCCTCTTGACCACATTAAGAAGGTGAATTTTTTTCATCCTTTTGGTCTCGGGACATGCTAGTTTAAAAGCCTCTTTGAAGACAGTAGTGATTTCCTCGTCTTTGCTGTCGATATCCAAGGGACCTTGCGAGTCACATTCCTGAAAGAATCTCACCGTAGTTTGTGTATTTATGTGGCTTCAATGTTATCCCCAAAAGACGTATACTCGTATATGTATGTACATACATTGTAAATACCTTAAAAAATCGAAAATAAATTTATACCTTAAAGGATTTTTCAGCAACATTGATTATTTGCAGGTCAATTGTAAAGACGACAATATCGATCATAAATGGGTTTAAATATCACCAATTCAATTTCAATCGCTTTCAAATAAACTCATAAAAATCCCCAAGCATATAAATTACGTGAAGTGTATTCCACAGTCCTGTGCTTGTGCAGAAAAATACAAGTAAGACCACCCCAATCCAATCTCTCATATTTTCAGCTCTGTTGGTAAGGTGCAATTTTTATTATCTGCTGAACGTCGTCGGACGGTCGTACTCGTACTGGTATCTCGAACCCTCTTGGCACAACAAATTCAGGTGCATTTCATGTATTTTTATCCCTATTTATTACCATGGAATAAAGGAAGAAAAAAAAATAACAAAACGACTTCAAAGTAATATTATCCGCTCATTGTTGATGCTGAATTCTGCCAAACATATCCCAAATTCATAGTGCTTCCAGATACAGATACAAAAATAAAAAATAAAAAAAATTACATACAACATTTTCTTTTCATTACCATCGCTTGACATTTCATTCAGCGAACCATCCCCAGCCACCCTGAATGCGCTACATTTCTCATTCTCTCTTTTCGCCTTTCCAGATGATTTCTTTTGCGAAAATTACTTGCTCAACCCTGGTTTTGGTATTGCTGGCAATCAAAATCGGAAACGCTTGCAGAGTTTCGGAGTTTCCCTGTCGCGGCAGCAGCGTGTGTGTGCCCTTGGATAAGTACTGCGACGGAAAGGACGACTGCGGGGATGCTAGCGACGAGCCAAAATATTGTACCGGTAAGTATGTGGTATTTTTAGGCAAACAATAACCAAAAAATCCATTCATGTGTATACACTACACATATATGTACATATGTATATTCATCCTACATTTTAAAGAATTGAAATATTTTCCAATTGTGGGTGGTGGAGGTAGTGATGGTGGCGGGGCACGTCTATAATGATTACACACGCCGGCGTGTCGTACATTCCGTATGTGTGCATGTGATGGGTGAAATTACCAAATTAAAGGGATGATTGAACAAATTTAGAATTTCATGCGAAAGACGAAAGGACGAGCAGTCATACTCTATGAATATGTTTATTTACTGCCGACGGGTCGTTACTGCGTGCCGATACAAATTGCAGCTTTTCACTTTCATAGCGTTGAGTGTGAGGGTGGCGTACATACCTACTCCTGCCAACACCCACTTTCGTTGTTTTAAGTCGTGAAACCGTAGTCGTTCAACCGTTGTGCAAAGCTGTAGAGTGGGTTAACGTGGAAGTAAAGGACTCCATTTAAGGACATTGACTGTCTATAAGGAAATAAAAAGTTTTAGTCTTCCTCGTAGGGTCTGCGTAATGAGCTTGTAATTTATGCTCGATATTCAAATTAAGCAGATTTGAAGCTTGCGGTGGAATACACGCTCTGCGTCTTTGCAAAATTTCATTAAATATTTCGTACATGCTTCGTGGTTAAATTGAGGAATATGGAGGTATTAAGAGGTGATTGGGGCTTGTTCGCGCTTCGAGAGAGAGACGGAGGAGAACACTTAATGCTTTTTCCCTCCTCCGTAATAAATGCAAATTGAAGTAATTTTAGTGGAACGGTATATTACAGGATTATGAAAAGAAAAGGTAAAGCTGTTCCTCGTTTAATTTTCGTTCAATGTAAGTTAAAAATTTAAGTTTTTCATTAGGGGCATGTAGATAATACGAAATACGAGTTTAATAAGAAACGTAATCCCATCGTATCATCCTATCGATCGACAAAATGATGACTTGTAGTTTAATATTAATTGAGTGCTTTACAACAAAAGGATGTAATCATGTACATGTCTGAATTTAGGACAGGTTTGAATTTGTGTTTGGAATGATATGCATACAGGTGTTTTTCTGACTAAATATATCAAACTAATGGAAGTATTTTTTTTACGTTTACAAGTAATCCTCAGATTTGTTTCAGCTTTGAGTGCAAAGGAATTTGTTCATACTAAGGATTCCGGGAGAAAATGAGATAATTGGGTATAAATCTTGAAATCAGTTTCCGAATTAGAACTATGTGGAATATACATACATATGTACATAGTTAGTTAAGACTTTAATTTCATAAAAAGGTAGGTTAATATATTAACATACATAGTTTTTCAAGCCTATTTAGGTTTGGTCATTGTTGACCGTGTACCAGATTGACATTTAGGCTCCCTCCATCAAATATGAGTTTACATTTACTTATACATAGGACATTAAAACTTTATACATTCGCATAAGGAATTAAACATTTGCATAAAGAAAACTATCTGTATTGACATTTCTATTTTAAAAACTTACCTCCATGATACATTTTCTATACGTGTACATAGCTTCCATTTAAAATATTCAGCTTTCTTTACTCATCCAGTACAGTCGCACCAAAGTATCTCAGGCGGTATTCTCTGAAAATAGGGCATTGCGCTATAAAGTGGTAAACGTCCTGCCTCGTATTGTTGTTGCACAGATCGCAAAGGATTGTCAACTCTGGACGATGTGGAGCAAAATTAAGTCCGATCAGCTCCCCTCTTACTTTGAATAGTAGTAAACTTATTTTGTCGGTTGAGTTGTCGTTTAAGAAGGATGTTATTTCATCCTGTAGATCATATCTCAGTCGCGAATAGTATATCTTATGTTGGGAACTCCGAGCATCGTTTGCGTACCTTTCGTATCTACATATATCGTCCTATAGATGACAATAGCGTGTTGAATTTAGATCTTAAGGCTGTAGCCTGATCCGCCATTGTTAAGCGAAGATTGACACCGCATTCAGATGCTAAACGTTTCCAATTCTGATAAAGATGACCTCTTCTTGAAATTATATGATTGAGCACTAGCTTAGGCAACCTGCCTTGTTCACCTTGAAGGCTCTACTTTTCGTTGCGCGAATACCTACCGCTTCCACCTCTGAATATCATCATCTTCATCAAGATTAATTTCCATTGCTTGCAGTACTCAGCTAGTCTGTTTATCATCAACTGCATTCCATTGATTGTATAGGGCCGTTCACACTATCAAATTTTTCGTCCAATTTGTTTGACGAGCGGATTGACTAAAACCATCCAGCTAAAGTCAATTGCGTTCACACTATCAAAATGTTCAGCAAATTGTTTGTCAAACCAGCAGCACAAGTGGTAGATAGAGAAAAAATGCATTTGGTGGACGTACTTGTACTGAAAACACTGCAACTAGGTAGAATTTTAGAAAAAGGGTATTTGGGTGAGCAAAGTCATAAAACTCATCCGACCCTCGAAATATCAAAATAAATAAACATCTGGTGGACGTACTCGTGCTGAAATCACTTGTTGTTGGTAAAATTTTAAAAGAAGGAAAAAAGGTCGGGCAGACCACTAGATGTAGTAGACGTACCGGCACCAGCAATCATCGTAAATACAATTTTAGAAGATCAATGGATAATTGAATGCAAAAACGTACGAATTTATCTTCTTAACTTGGTAGCAATTTTCTGAGGATTGGCGCAGAAACATATGAAAAATTGTTGCCAAAAGTTAAATCTTACATAAGAGATTCCATCTCACCCAATGATCGTTTGTCTGCTATATTGTGATTTCTGGATACTGGACGTATGTATATGTATGTATGTAACTCATCTGATTTGAGATTCAGCACATACTACATAAATGCACATATGTACATGGTGATTTCAACTCCTAGCACTTTTCGGAAATGAAATGTGTTCCGACCGGATAAATAAATATCAATAAAATCTTTAAAACATCCATGAGATATGTTCCTTCCGTTCTTAGGTGAGTTTCAAGTGCGGTGGACGTACTCATATACTCGTAGGTAGTCAAATTACTAGCACTCGCAATAGCTAGAATTGTAGAAGAAAAAAGGATTCGAATTTCGGTCATAAAAGGCCATAAAACCCATCCCACCACCCAAATTTCAAAATATTTTGAAATCCATCCAACAGCTTGATGGCCTTCGGTTTCTTGAGTAAACATCATAAAAATGTTCCTCGAAATTGCCCTCCTAGCAGGTAGAATTTTTGAGGAAAAAATGAAAAAAAAGGTCGAATTTCGGTAAAAAAAAAGGAAAGTCGTAAAACCCATTCGAGGTCGGAAACATGAAAAACGGTCTGAAATCCATCAAACAGATAGAAAAATCGTTTCTAGCGTTCACACACATCAAATTTAGAGTCATCATACGAATTTGACGAAAAATTTGATAGTGTGAACGGTCCTTATCATGTTGTCTGCGTAGATAAGCGCATGAATCTTTACTTAATTCAGTTCAATTCCTCCCTCAAAAAATCATTTATGTCATTGACGAACAAAATAAAAGCGCGCTTAGTATGCAACCTTGCTCACCCCCCATGTTCCAAACTCATAAGAAATAAGTTCGCCATCCCAGACGTATGTTAAATTGCTGCCATACATTGCCCTTAAAATGTTCATGATTTTGTGGAGTTTATTGATTAGTGGAGTTTATAAAATAGTGCCTTGCGTGGTATTGAGTCAAATACTTTTACTTCTTGTAAATTTCAGCGATGTTAATAAGAAAAAAAATGTTATCTATAGTTGAAACCCGCTTGAAGTTCTTGAAGAATTTTATTATTACAGACACACTGAATGAGCCTTTTAAACAGAATAGTTCCGAACAAATGTAGCCGATGTACATACATATGTATTTAAGAAAGATATGCCCCGGTAGTTCCTTGGATCATCATAGTCCCCTTTTTTGTGCAATGGGAAAATAATTGTTCTTTTGAAACTGCTAGGAACATCCGGCGTTTCGAAAATCTTGTTGAATTCGAAATTTTGTTGAACTCGAAGGGCATGCGATCATCCCCCGGACCTTTTCGAACTTTCAAATCCTTGATGACTTGTAGCAGCGCAGAAAGAGAGAAAGATACGTCCAGAAAGACATCATCAAACAACGGGGTCGCATAATGAAAAGCTGGCGAAATTTGAATGGATTTGGTGAAATGTTCCCTCAACTGTGGTGCCTGCAGTTTGGATCCAATCATATTAGCTTTCCCGTTGACATATTTTACAACCTTCTAAAATTCTGCTGAGCATCTCGATCTGTTGATCACCTCATTGGTCTGTTTTTCGAAGGCCAATTTTTTGCTGTAACAGATGCGCTTGAAGTCTTTAATTGCTTCACCATAGATTGTTTTGAACACATTTGTGTTGTGTTTCCGCAGAAGTCCAAGAGCTGTAAAAGACTTTTGCTTTCAGCCATTCAATATCAATCCACTTTTGTTTACTTAGCATGTTCCGCCTTGTTGACTCATTCTGTGTAGCTTGCTTGATTATGTCTGTGAGGTTGGCAATGCTTATATGTAGGTGTGTTTAATTCTCTCAGACTCGTAAGTGCTTTGTTTAGATTCCTCTGGAATGGTGCAGTTAAGCTGTCTTTCCAAATCAATTTTGGTAAAAGAGTAAGTGATTGTGTATTATTTTCAACAGATGTTGTACTCGATACGTGTAGTTTGCACTCAATTTGAAGAGGCATGTGATCTGAAAATGTCATCATTCCGACCCTGAAGTTTTAGAATTTAAAGGATACTTTATTACGGTTTGATTATAAAAGAACGTTGTATAAACTTTGATTATTTTTAATACAAAAAACTTCTACTTTTAACCCTTCTTGGATGACAGCCAAAATCGTTCTGTCTGTTAAAACTAGTAAGACAATAAAGGAAAATATCTTTAAATGCTAGGAAGTGTACAAAGGAAAATATTTTTACTGACGAATAATTTAATAACGAATAATTGGCTGCGTTCAAGTCGTATTGCACTGCATTACCGAGCACGCGCACGGGCAGTGTTTCATGTCTTTATTTTCGCATGCGTGTGTCGCTACAAAGTCAGATATCATATGATTCCAATCACCAGAAAGAAGACAATAATCTATTACGAATAAACGTGTATTTAAAATTCGAAAATCGAAAGTGTCCGCAAGATCAAAAATCTTATTACCATTTGTATCGCAAATAGTATCCTTGGAGAAACGTGATGCATTTAACAGTGGAGTTGTTAAACCGCTTACCTGGTTGTTTTGTGAGAGTCCGATTCTTTCATTAAAGTCTCCACCCAGCATAATGTCAGATGAACCGAGTTTAAACAAAGTATCCATAATTTTGTCATAATTACTTTTCCAGTTGTTGCCTTTGATGTAAATGGGAATTATAGGGTATAGGGGTTTGTTGTTAATTCTTAAACGTAAAATACTCATGTCTTTAAGCTTTTCGAATTTTGCGTCTACACATTTCAAAGACTTGCGATATCCAAATAAGTCACCACCGCTTCCTCTTCCAAATGTGTGTTGCTTTACACTTCAGTTCATAGTTAGCGAATAAACTATTTCGAATAACAAAAATATGTCAAACTTCTTAAATTCATAAAAGAATTATTTATTTTTTAGGCCTGCAATATTATAACTAAGTTTTCTATAATCTAATGTTACGTTCATATCTCTCTGGCACACAGGAACTATTCATGCAGTTTCTACTGGCACGTGTGAACTCCCCCTTAGGCTTTTAACCGAGATGTGTACAGCGGCTGTGGTAAGGAGTGCGACTACCTTCAGTTGACATTGAGGTTGATGTTTGATTCGAGTTTGACTCTTCATACTTATTGTTTACATTTTCCGGATTTTTAAATTCATTCATCAAAATCTTAAGATTGGAAGGGGATTCTTCAATTAATGCTAGAGAGGCTAGACATCAACCACACATCAACCCTGTTGAAAGGTCCCAGGAGAATATTTTTCTAGAAATGAAAAATGTCTGTTTTAGGGCTGATACTCATCTGAGGTTTTTTTCTCGCGAGCGATTCGCATCACCTGCACTAGTTTGGATCTTTCTATGTGCATGTTTCTGGGTAAATAGCTATGGATTCTGAACTTTGTACCTCTAAGCTTTCTCGAATTGCGGAGTAGGTACTTTCCAGGCAGCTTCCTCTGACTTCAATTTTCCCTGCCTATAATACTGTATGCGGATTTGATGTGATTCGGGAAGGAAGATCTTGATCCAGCAATCCAGCACATACATACATACCTATTTCGCTTTTTATTTTATATCTGTGTTGGCCACAACAACATTTGTTTCTGCGTTTCTCAGCATTATTTTATCTACTTCGTTCCCTAGATGTTTATTCCGTTTTTCAGGCTGCGCGACCCTGACACAGGCCTCCTCATGTTTTTCCTTCAATCCCGCTAGTTCTGAACAAAGCTGTTGAAAGTCTGATTTATTGGAAAGTTCTTTCACGAGATCTTTGTTCTTTTTATCTAGTAAATCCTTTCACTGTTGAATACTCCAGTGATTGCTTCCATAGATGACTTCTTCGGGGTTTTACTGGGGCGACGCTTTTCGACTTTAGGTGGTTCAGGGGGAAGTTTCTAGTATTTTTTTTTTGTGCATTTGTTGAGGTTAGATTTATTGGAACACCGTTTTAGATGGTAGGACTAACGAGTTTTTAATTTCTTATTGATAGAGTAATTTTTGCTATACAGTTTAACAGCTAATATGAGAAATTTATTGTACTTTTAAATAGTACTAACGACTTTTTTAGTAGGAGCTCACTTTCACACAACTACTTTGATATTTAGACATAACGTCAATCATCTGGAATATACGTATGTATGTGAGTATGTACGTAAAATCGAAAACGCTACGAGTTACATTCTAAATCCTTGTAATCACAATTTCTCCGAAACCACTAGACATACTTATGTAGAATATACAAATTTTTCTCAGTAATCCGTTATTGTCTGTAGACACGAATAGATTTTCCGAAATTCGAGGTCTAAGTGGTAGAAAGATGAATAACATCGAATTCTTCATCTTAAAAATATGATTGCACAGCCCACAGCAATGGCTTAGTGAATTGAGAAAAACAAAAAACAAAAAAACTTGTTATACTAATAAGTAAACAGATTCGTCCCTGATTAATGAGCTATAATCAGATTTCTGCTTCGTCCTGAAGCTGATCAATGCTGAAAACAATTCATCAAATCATTGCCAACAATTTTCCTTCAATGGAGACTATAGCCATACAGCAGTGACGAACATTCTCATAGCATGTGTTTGCGGTTATGCGCGCGTAGCAACCTAATCGTATTTGAAATATCAGGAAGTCCTCGCGTTAAGACCACAAGTAAATAAAAATCAGTACGAAGTTCGAGGGGCTACATCCTTCTCAGACTTAAAGATGAAGGTAGCTGCTCACGTTCATCCTACATTCCACTCAGCTTCCAAGGCTATTGGAAGACGATAAACAAGCGTTGGACATTACATCCGATTTATCTCACAATTTAAGGAATATACTTATATGTTCACTATTATGCTGTTTTCTCCAGTTGTTACACTGACTACATCTTTGAAAAAAACAGTTCGAGAAAAAAGCCAGAATGCCCAATATAGTATTGATGGGGTCTACAAAACTACTTGATATTCAGAATTTAGTGGTTGGGATGGCCGGGCAACACCTTAAACACTATGGATTACCTCAGCACTTAGGGTATGGTGAAACTCCTGTCAATCGCGGTGCTTGAGAAAAGTCATATGGGATCTAAAAAAAATTGGGCAGTCACTTCCCTACTGTGATCAGAAGAAAGTTTATGATAAAATCATTGAGAGCTTGAAATCAACAGTGTTGGTAACATTTATTTTTTAGACGCTCCAAGCGGGACGGGAAAAGGTAAGAGAGGACCTAAACATTGCTATTGCAATCTGAAATAGCTGCAACACTGTTGGAGGGTGGTATTCAGCAGTCAAGTTACATCTCAATTTAACCATATTTGAGAGTTCTTTTTGCAACATATCTAAGAAAAGTAATATGACCCATCTGCTTCGATAATGCAAGCTCATAGTCTGGGATGAATGCGCTCTGTCACACAAAAGAGCAATCAAGACACTGAATAGGACGTTTAAGGATTTTCGAAGGGACGTTATGCTTGTGGGTGGAGTCACTATACTCCTTGCTGTCGACTTGCCATTCGTTCCAAAGGGAACTTGTATTGGCGAGATAAGGGTTTGCTTAAAATCATCCAGTAGTCGTGTCTTAAAAAGAATATGAGGCAGATTTGGTCAGGGTGGTGAAGAGTTTGAAGGTAGAAATAGTTTCATCTATTTGCTGATTTGAAGCACATAAAGGAGTGGGTTATACTAACACAAACAAATTATACAGCAAATGAAATTAATGCTTGTCTTTTGCTTAAGTTAATTACTTTTGAAATGACATACAACTCCTACATCCACAGAAGTAGATATGGAAGAAGGGGTGTATTACCCGGGGAGTTCCTGCGTACTCTCAATCACTCAGGTATTTCTTCACTCAAACTAATATTGAAGGTGAGTGCACCTGTTATGCTCTTAAGGAATTTAAACCGTTCCAAAATGTGCAACGAAACGAGATGGAAAGATAGAACCGACATAATGTTTACCTACTGCGGCAAAGTTTTTCACCTCCCATCCCTTTTATTCCATCTGACTACGGCTTTGGTTTTACACGACGCATTATCAATTAGAGATCTGTTTCTCGACGAGAGTAAATAAGGCTCAGAGATTTATTCCATAGTTCTTTTAGTTAAATAAATTCCTGGGCTTATGGAATGGAACGTAACACGAAAATCGTCTGCTTCATAAATATAAAACTAAATCATATACATACGGTACGTAGTTACTGACTGAGGTAGCGCCACAGTTCGGGGTGAACCTGGGCCTCAACTAACAACCGTCTCCAGTTAGCTCAGTCCATAGCTAACTGCCTCCAGTTGCGCACTACAAGTCAGTTAAGGTCCCTTCTACTTGTGCGCGGCACCTAAGACGAGGTCTTCCTCTACTGCGTTGTCCCTCTGGATTTGTTTCCAAAACTCTTCGGGCCGGAGCACTAGCGTCCATTCGCTCTACATATTCTAGCCATCTAAAACGACTGATAAGCAGTTTTTTGACTAGGTCGATGTCGCTGTACAGCTCGTATAGTTCGTCGTTGAATTTTCTCCTCCAAAGCCCGTCAACACAAACGGGACCGAACATTTTACGAAGAATTTCTCTCTCGAAACGACCGAGGATATCTTCATCCGCTTTTGGTAAAGTCCATGCTCAGCTCCATAAAGAAGGACTGGGATGATCAAGGTCTTATATAGAGTCTTCTTAGTTGTTCGGGATAGGGCCTTACTACTCAATCGCGATGTTGAGGAGACTGATATGCGCAATTGAGGGGATCTCCTTTCTTGTGGATCGGGTAAACGGTGTTGAGATTCCATTCATCAGGCATACATTCATCTGACCAAATTTTAGAAACGAGTTGGTGTATGCTCTCTACCAGGTTATTTCCAGCTGCTTTGAACAGCTCGGCTTATAAGCCGTCAGGTCCAGCAGCCTTGTTGGACTTAAGTTTGGATATTGCTATCCTTACTTCATTTTGGTCAGGTGAACGGAAGTTTTGGCTATCATCGTCTAGATTGAATGGTTCATTCTGCCTGACAGCGGGATGGTGGTCTTCTTCGCCGTTATACAGTCTGCAGAAGAATTTTTTTCATATTCTCAGTACCGACTGTGGCTCCACTATGAGGTTTCCTTCTTCATCTCTACAGGCTTCTGTACAGGTCTTGTTGGCTTGACACGTTCGTTTTACATGTTGGTAAAACTTCCGTACAATATTCTTGGAATATAATCTCTCATTATCTTCTATCGCGCGCTTCTTATTCTCCTTTTTCTTTTTTCGGAGAACCCGATGTTCTTTCCGTCTCTTTTGCTCGTTAAGCCTCGCTGCAACAAGGTTGTGATCCGAGTCGATGTTGGTTGCTCGGAAGGTTCGGACACCCAGAATACTGGAGGCATGCTTAGCATCGATCGCAATATGATCAAATTGGTTGACCATTTCATGATCAGGAGATAGCCATGTTCCTCTGTGAATATTGAGATTAGAAAATCGTGTGCGTACTATAGTGCCGTTTCGCCCCGCAGCGAAGTCTATAAGCCGAGGTCCGATTCCGGACGAGGTGTCGTGAAGGTTATGCTTGCCAATAGTCCTACCAAAGATGTCTTCATTTTCTACCTTGGCGTTAAAATCACCCAATACGATTCTAACATCATATTTAGGACATTGCTCGTAAGTTTTGTCGAGGAGCTCGTAGAAACATTTTTTGGTGGCGTCGTCCTTGTCTTCTGTGGGTACATGAGCTCATATAAGGTTTATGTTGACCTTGATGCAGATTGTCATAAAACGATCGCTCACGTGTCGAAAGCTCAAGACTTCTTGCCACATCCGAATAAGGGCTGTTTTATAACTGTCTATAGCAATTTTGCCTGGCCCATCCCATTGCACTTCTTGGATGGCAGTGATGTCGGGATTATAGCAGTCTAGGGACTCTGGGAGTAACTTCCGGGATATGAGCGTAGCCGTTGGGCCATTAAGTGTTCATCCGCCACCAAATCTTACGAATACCCTGGCTCAGTATTGGAGATCCCTATAGACCTGCGATTCGAATATGTTGAACTAGATAGTTCGGCCTAACTGGAACTGTGGACCCCACCGTTGATTCCATCTTAAGAATTCGTCCGCTGCCGTCCGGATCAAGAGGAAGTACTCTAGCATCGAAACACTCATCCACCTTTTTTTTCTGCTAACATCAACGACCTTCCAAAGGAGTTGGTTACCCAATCTCCAGTCGAGGTACTATGCACCTAACAGCCTCCAACTGCAACGTGGATGCGTAGAGTAGGAGTTGATAGTGAGAGGCTAAAGTGAGTAGGCTTGTGCTGTCATATATTATTAATTTAACCATAAAGTACCTACTGCACCTACATATGTACATGAGCATGCATAAGGATAAGATTTCATTCTAAGGATTTTTTAAAGCATTAAAGTCTTTATTAATAATCGCATTCCTACAACATTTTTAACATTGTTTCATTTTCCTATCATTTCAGTTTGCAATCGAACATACTACGGAGACGTGGGAAGGACATATTCCATAAAAGTGCCGACGCCACAATGGAATAAGCTGCCTTTTCTGTGCCACTTGACATTCACAGCATCCGGACATGATCAAGGAGACATTGTTCAGGTAATAAGCTGCACATTGTTTTAAGCATGCTCCACATCGCACCCTGCACCGCAATGATATCTTTCTCACTCGCAATGAAGTTCTATCTCCCATCCCTTGGGATATTTTGAATTAATGTGCCAGATAGAACAGAACCTTTCATTGTCTTCATATTGCGCACAAATACCCCCATCCAGACAGAGCATCTACCATTCAATTCAAGTACATTCCGCCGTGTCCGAAGCACAATCGCGCTCAAAGACCTTCCGCAACTGGGGTTACACATTGTTTACCAAATGCTTGTTGTGTCATCGCATCTTGCCAGGCATTATGTACATATCCTGGCTCGGTGCCGCAGATTTCTTGTACATATACCACAACATTACTGTGGCGTCCCGAATGCAAAATTTTCAAGTCTTAGGTGATTTCAACGTTCCTGGTACATTGCAAATAATATTAACTTAACTTGTCCCTGCCGTCCCTGCGTCCGTGTTTGTCAGACGCAATCGCGTCTTCTTCGAGAGGAACCTCAAGAGTTTCCTCGTGTACTCGTATGTATTTAGGTAGAGCTACTCGGAGGAAAGCGTTGATATTGCCACTTGTAAGAGTGCTTATTTCAGACTGGCAACCACCTGAAATAAATGAACTCACCGTGCCTGCTGCAACCAAGTTCGGGTCGTTCGCCTGCTCCAGCCTCCCCCAATCCAAGTTGGTCGCTTTTGTTTTTCCTTAAATGCTGCATAACACTCTCGAAGGGGTTGGTCTGGTGTAACCCAACACATTGCTGGAAAAATGGCGTTTAAGTGGGGACGTGTGTCGTCCACACGTAGTACATTCGACATTAAAATGTTTCACGATGTTCCGGTCGAAAGCAAAACCGTGCCGCAGCACATTACCATGATTCCCAGTGGACGAGTACTAAAATCGCATAGAATCGCATATTCAAAAGCGGAATGAACAACACACACAAAAAAAAAAGAGGTTTCGTGTCATTCTTCGTGGCTCTTTCGTCACCATGTCACGTAGACACTCTTGACATGGTATACCCGGGCCAGGGGAGGCTCGTCACATCCCACGCAGGATAGACAGAATCTAGATTTAGGGGATAACGAGTGATGTTTGATGGGGAACAGCAGATACAAGACTGACGAAGAAGAATGGAGGCCCGAGGAACAGAGATTGAGTTGAGATGCGAAAAGAGCATACTAATACCTGGAAAGCGGCTGAGGCTCACAATCACAATGGCACACATACCCTCATACACATACTCGTATGTCGTCCTGGAACACTTAGTGGGGGTGGAGAAGGAGACGGGTTATACGTAACCATTTTGAAAATTCAAGAGGAACTTTATATCATTCTGCGATAAACATACGCGGCTGATCCACCTCTCATGTAGGTTTTTCGTTTTTCTTCACTCCTGGATAACCCTCGGATAAAAAAAAAAATACTAACAATTTGGAGTATGTATACGTTTAGGGGGAACGAAGAAAAAATGTAGGTATATGTTTCATATTTCAATGTTGTGTTGTTTGCGTATCCAGATTGGGGATACGCGGGGATCGACTCTGAAATGTCAATTTATATTTGAAGATAATTGATTTGATAGAAAGCGGCGAGCAATAAGGCCTGGAGGGTGGGCTGGGGTCGTTCAGTTGAAAGGAAAGAAGACATCGATGTCATGCGGAATTTATTATATGTTTGTGATGAATAGAAGGTCGTTATTAAGACGATGAGAACGTGTATCAGTCGAGGCATTGAAAATTGGTTCTGAAGGATATTCTTGTGCAGCTTTTGAGAGGATGTCGTATGGAATTATCAATTTAATATTTTAAATGTTATATAGGTATATGTTTACAAATACTTGTTGGCGTGAGATGTGCGTCTACATTGGTACGCTGCTCTGGGGGTATGTATGTTTCTATGAAATTTAATCATGCACATAGTGGTGCCCTACAAATATAATCCCGGAGGGTGTGATTAAGCTTCATGAAATTTCATGATTTAAGTGGATTGTGTCAGTTCTTGTGAGATTATGTAGATGCGTTTTTTTTCTCAGTATTGATCAAAAGGCTGCGCTTATATTAAAGTATGTACCTCTGTACATATGTACATATTGTTTTATTTTATAAATGTGAAATAAGCCCTAGAGATAGTCGAGTCCTTTAACTAAAATTCCTTTTAGGGACTTTACCCTGATGGAATGTACTTATGCTTATGACGCTTCGTACTCATTTAGTTCGAACGTTAGAGAGTAAGGACTTTTTCCTGCCACAAAGCTTGTAAGCACACGTCCTTTTCTCATCTGGACAGTATATGCATACATATGTAGGTATATTATCATTTGGTTTCCTTAGTGACTGAGTACATTCAGTTGTAATGAATGGCACATCACGTCTAGTCCACTGATGGTATTTGCCAGGAAACAGATATCATCGGCATAGTCCAAATGACTTAGCCTTTCAAACGGTCTCCATTGGATGCAATGTCTCTCAGATGCAACTACGGTGGCAGTCAGCACATCATCTATTGGCAGTAGATAGAGAATTGGCGATAGAATATCCCCTTGTCTCACTCCATGTTGTACTTCGAAAGAGTCGGAGAGCTGCATATTGTGTAGACCAAAACACATCGCGTTACTATAGGACTCCTTTATGACAGCAACTATTTTTGGACGGATCCGTCTCATGAGAAGAGATCTCTAGACGCTTTCACGATTTAGGATTCACGATTTACCCGATCAAAAGCCTTCTCGAAATCCGAACGAACATGAGGTAGAGCGACCCATAAGTTCAGATTCGACAGGCACACCAGGTCTTTGGATGGCTGCATACATATTGATATAGGCCGCCCACTGTGGAAAACAAACGCTACTAGCTGCTACAGTTGGCCTTACAAAAATAGGCTCATCCGTCCCCATGCTATGATTCCTGCCGTTGGCCAAGACCTGTAGTTCATCCGCGTTTGGGGTTGGTCTCCCAACCCAAGGACAAGAAATTCCTCTAAAAAAACAGCATAGCTGTGGTAATACTTCTACGTCAAAAGTGGTCACTAAGAAGAATGGGTCCAATAGTTACCTAAGAGTCGTTTATGGATATGGTGGCCAAAACTCGAGCAAATCATCGATTCGATTAGGATTTGTCCTGGTTCTGTCCTACTATTGTTGAGCCCATTTGGATTGCGTCCATCACTTCGTCTGCCTACTGGAATTAAACGAGCGCAAGGTCCAGTCCGCTTGTTAGGATGATTAGTATGGAGAATATGATTAGTATAGCTACAACTATAGGAAAAGTACCACAATGTGGATATAGTCCGAAAAGCAAAAACACATCGACAACATTGACTGAGTCATATCGAGTGAATGGACAACACAATCTAAAACTTATTCTCGCCATTAAGTACCAGATGACTAAGAAAGCAGATCATTGCTTTGTCTAAGAAACTTTAGGCAATGTCACTTCAGAGAAACTAGGACGATCGTTAACTCACATTTGCTGGAACTGCCTACCTATCCGTCTGGCCTGTGCTCCATTTATAGTAGTTCTCACACTGCCAAAAGTGCCTACGCAGGATGATCTTTTTTTCAAATTTCTCGAGAAATGATACCACCAACACCTTCATATTCTTAAAAATTTGGACATATTCCTTATACTAATGTCGTCGGTGTTTTGTGAAAGAGTCTAGGATTCCTATAAATATGTTTCTGTTGAAATTATTCAAATGAGCTGCTACTAGGATCATTTTCATGTCATATGACATCCGACCATACATTGTTCTTATGGTCGCGTGCACTATCTCAACCAGCTTCGAACAATTTCGGATCCACTATTGATTTGAAAGCCCTTTTGAAAGCTTCCGGATCTTCAATTCTTAGTTATCATAGACATAAAGCGATATTTTGGTTAGTAAAATTTTTCATAGTGTCGCTTCCTATCTTTGTTCCTACATACATGTAGGATTACTCCTTTATTAATTAAAGACAAATCCTCTTGTATCTAACAAATCCTTTTGTATTTACTTTATTCACCTATTCAATATAAATATTAACTGGCTTGGCGGCTTTATCGTGCGCAGACGACTTATTGGTTCGAATGTTCTCAATCGACTGACTTAAGCAATAGACCTTTTCGCCTGCTTGTCAAAATTGTGACGTTTATGCTGTTACGGACTTTTGGTGGCCAAACAAAGGGCGAAATTCGGCGAAATCGTATGAAATATCTATTAAAAGTGAAAAGAATTGTATAATGTGCGATATTTATAATATATTTTTAAGTTTCTTGTATGCAAATTCATAGATACAAACGTTGTTAATCAGATTAAGCAATAAAATCCCGGTTAAATTGTATTTATAGTACCATAGTATCGCGTGAAACATTAGCTCTCCGTTTAGTTTGTGAAACATTCACATAAATATTAATTAAAATAATCACTGATTTAGCCGAAGTGTTGATAGGGACTGTTGTCTTCATTAAATAATGTTAATTATTAACTTTATTTCATTAAATACACCACATGAAAAACTAAATCGAGTGGAAGAGTGATACTGCACACGACACCAGACTACTATAAATGTAATTTAACCGGAATTTTTTTGCTTGTACTTATTAATAACATTTGTATGTATAAATCTGCGTACAAGAAACTTCAAAATATATAACAAATACCGCACATTAAACAATTCTTTCCACTTTTAATAGATATTTCATACGATTTCGCCGAATTTCGCCCTTTGTTTGGCCACCAAAAGTCTGTGACAGCTTAAACGTCAAACGGCGAAAAGGTCTATGCAAAAAGGTAATAGCGAGAATGCGGTTTGGCTGTCAGTGCGTCTGGTAATCGGTTCGTTCGTTGTATGTGTGTGTAAAGGTTTCGACTGGTCGTCTGTTTGTAGCGTGATATATTGTTTCTTTGGTCCGATCCTAAATACATATGTATATTGTGTTTTCTGCAATTTTCTAGACCAAAGGCATATTCGTATTTGATGGTATTTGATAGTCCGTTATCGGTATTGCTACCTTTAACATTGTGTTCTTGCTAGTTACACCTAGGATGTAGAGCGGGTGATGCTCTGACCTTTGACATACTTAGCTGGCGCTACAGTTCGTTCCCTTCCTTTGCAAACGAGTACAAATCTTGGTATTGTCCACTGATTCGAGGAGATGTCTGACCGGGCTTTGATCGTCCTGTTGATCTCTATGTGGGTACTGCCGTCATGTTCCGTTTTCGTTTGTAGTGGAAATATCCAAAGCCTTCTGTGATCTATGACGCCTTACCAGCATATTTTCCCCATACACACAGTTAAGCTTCCACCAAACTTTGGTATTTTCATTGGAGCGCCATTGGATACTTCTAGATAGAAGGATCAGAGCCAATTTATTGAACTGATTTCCGGTTGAATATATTTACTAAAGATTTTTACCTACAGAACCGTAATGAAAAAAAAACATAAACCAAACCAACACATGTCATGTGCATAAGTGCCACATGTAAATCAGTACCCTAAGAGGGTCATCAACACCTAAAGCATTCGCTCTCATAAATCCCCCCAACTGATCGAAAGTGTAATTCACAAAGCCCGCTGGTCACTTTTCACATCTAAACGTTGAAACAAAATTATTAACGACATAATTTATAGTTTTATGTCGTATTACATGGCCGTAAGAACGACCAGAAACGTCCGAAAGTCAATAAAACTTATTTTAGGATGATCTCGGGGAAAGTGCTTGACCAAAAGTTATTTATGGCCTAATGTGATATATGGCGCTCACGCTCTCACATGGAATCCTGAATCATCAGTGTACATGTACACATGCTTGTCATCCTGTGTAAGTAGGTATATCAACGTAATTCCAGATACAAATGATGTTTCGATAAAAGTTTACGACAGCTTTCCTCCAGAGATGAAGGAAAGAAATTCGTCGATTCGGCAGAAAGCAAGGCAGTCCTTGCCCTCTTTCACCACATTCCACACACACACACACACACACACAGAGTAAAACACTATCGCCTAGCTTATGTACTCCTTTTGCTTTGGTTTCTCCGTTGCTCTTTCGTCGTCCGGAGTGGAAGGAGGTTAGTTCTGCACTTATGAAGTGTCTGTTGGAGCTTATCTTTGCTGTAAGAACAGAGAGGCTCTTCCTCCTTTATTCATCATTCCTGAAGGAGTTTCCATACAAAATTTTCATGTTTTTATTTCAATTTTGCTGCTGGCCAAATTTGGTTCTTTGAAATATTTTGTTCTCTGCCACCATTCACTCATCCATCCACCCGTGCGATTTACTCTATCGCTCATGGGAAGACAGACAGGCATGTGCTTCATTCGAAAGGCGTGCATGCAAAAAATGCCCAAAGTGAATGTCATATTCGTTATGTGAGCGTATGTGTGACCGAGTTCCTGAATGTGCTGAAATGTGAGTTGGAAAGATGTGATTCTCGATTCTGTATTGCAAGGATGTGAGCTCCTCATTGATGTGCCGGGTGGGCATCTGGCAAATCTCCGGCTTCTTTCATTGCTCCTCATGCACATTCGTTCACGCTTCGGTGAGGTGAATTCCAAAGGCAAATTCGCATTCGAGACAAGGACGAGGACGAGGACTTATGCATGCGGTTACCAGCTGTGGTCCTAATTACATTTGTTAGAGATTTGGGGCTCTACCACCGCAGGATACAGATCTCTTGACTAGTAATCGAATACCGAATGCTGAAAACCCTTTCGAGCAAACTGAGTCTGTAAAAATGATGCTCGAGGTTTCGTTCATTTTTCTTCTTTCCATGTCGAGTCTTGTCTCCTTTTTTATTTTTCTTTCTTTCCCCCTTAAACTAATGGTATTTGGTTGGCGACGTTTAAAGGAATAGGTCAAAACCCTTGACACACCATTCGTCGTCGGTGAGGGGAGATCAAATGGCTGACCATTCATTTCTATTGGCCGAAGGACACACGAGCATTTGAATTTCAAATTGGGTTATGCGTCATTGAGATGGCCAAAGTCGGGTGATTCGGAAAATGGTTAAGAAGGATCAACGGAAAAAAGGACGTTTTCATTAATTTTATTGTTGCCATCAAATATGGTGTATTTATCCGTGTTGTTCTCCCTCTGATAGCTTTATTGGTAATTTTGTAAAATGTGGGCACCAGCCTGAATTTATATTCTACTTTAGGATCAATTCAAATTATATATGGATCAAGGGGTTTTTGTTAAGATGTGAGTTTATTTTTGTGAAACATATCGACTAATAGAAGGCATCTTGAAAGGACAAATTCGCAACCCGCTAGGCTGTTACTTGACCTTGTCTACGTGAAACTTGTTGAGATAAAGTAGACGGATTAGGTTGATGTCTGAAAGTGAAATTCGATACCTTAGAATGCATGGGCAAGCGTGCGGATAAATGTGTCCATTATTGTTGGAATTATAATAAAGTTAATAAAGTTATATAAGTTAATAAAGTTATGGGATGGTAATTAGTTTGTTTATTATTTAGTTTAAAGTTTATTCTTAATTCGTATTCTTCAGTTTATTTTTCATAGGAGAGCATATAGGTTCAAGGATTTAGTGAAAATAGGAAAAAGTTGCACGGCTTCCTCTACATCGAGCTATTTTTCCATCTATGGTTGGTCCTGCTGAAAAGGTATAGCTTTAGTAGATATTTGGAAGTAGCTAGGGAAATATCCACGTTCGTCTGTTTAGGTAGAAACCTTAGAGTCTAGAATGTCTCTATCGCCTATCACCCAGGATAGATGAATGTTGAACTACTCTGTCATTCCCAAGAGAGACAAACGGCAGTTTAAAGGACCCTTTGACATGAAAAGCACGATTTCAGGGTCTTGTCTGTCAGCGAAAATACTAATATCGTTGACAAATATTGCATCGCATCGGTTGCGGTTCTATATGTTGTATGTGCATATGTATTCTTGTCTTCATGTTGGTTCATCGGTCGAGACAGTCTGTTTCCTCCTTTCAATGTCGTGATGATATTTGGTTCGGTGGTGTCTCTTATACATTGGGGTTGTGGTGTATCTAATTGATCGTTGATTCATTGCCGTCTATTCTCATACGCTCTGGTTTCCAATAAAGTGGTTGTTGGTTGGGGTTCGGTTGAGTGGTTGTCCCCGTTCAATTATGTCCCTACTTAGACCAAAAGAAGGTCCATTGTGATACCACTATGGAAAAATCGGATTACCAGCACCGGAGAAATATATAGAAACTGAAGGCAAGGCAAGCAGTTTCATAGTGAACCCATGCCGAAGAAGAATGGTTCACCATTTCAGCATTATACCAATTTAAACCGGTGACGAAACGTTTTATTTAGCTTAAGTCAAGTTTAGCTAGATCGTTGAGATCTTTTAAGAAGTACTCACCAAGGATTTCCTTCTCAAAACCGATAGGACAGAAGGATGTGTCATGGTTTCCTCCTTTTCTTTGTCTCTATGTACAGCTTCTACAGAAATCGTTGAAGGGAGCACCAAACCTTGTGGCATGTCTGCCTACCCGACAATATATCGTAAGGTCGTTAACTATCTTTCTTAGATTTGTTCTATTGACGGAAATAAGTCTTTCGATTTCCTACAATCTATCTCTGGCCAGATTTGTTTAGAAGAGAGACATGTGCTGATATTGTTCCACTTACTAATTACCACCTACCAGCATTCTAATGGCTGCGGAATCTAATTGGATTTTGTCAATCTACAAGGTGCTGGCGCTTCCCCCCATTGTCAGGGAGGTTCCACTTTGCAATTCCCGGTAATATCCCTGTAGCCTGGAACACAGCACAGGGATAAATCGCATCTGACAGCGATCTCATTAAAAGATCTGCGACATTACTTTATCAACTTGAATCGATTTTTTTACGATTTCAAGGCTTTTATCGTAGCTTGACTATCTATGTAGAAAACAGTACCACTCTATCGAGTTAATTGAGAGCTAGGCCCCGGCTATGATGTTTACTTAAAATCAGCACACAAGTGGTCGTATGGTGATACAAATATCCAGTGCACTGTAGTAGACTCCCGCACCTGCATCAGATGCTATCTTCTATTAGATTCGTTTAAAATTTTTCCTGATGCCCAAGTACTTCTGTTAGGAATTCTGGATTTATACCGGACGTTACAGTCCAGCTAAGGAACAATATAGTCCGAATTACTAAGAATAGTGTTATGGTCGTTTATGATGCTTGGGTGGGTCATATTTTCACGAGCCAGTTGCAAGGGTTCCCAAAGTCGTAATGCTGCTTTAGCCATCAGCTTCCAAAGATATCAACGGGAAGAAGGTGGAGCATAGTTTCTAGTGGAGCTGTTGAAGTATTTCTAAGGGCGCCCGTTATGCAGACGGAGGATAACATTTGAATCCTTACTGTGCCATCCACCAGACTAAAACCCCATGAGGATAGCTCTGATAACTGCCGAATATATTCAGACGAGCTTCTTAGCACGGTCTTGGATATATTGTTTCCCGCTGAGTTTTTACTCTGAGTTTTGGAGGAGTTATTTTACACCACCTTGTAAAAAAATACTAGTTTAGTTTTGGATGGATTAACTCCGAGACAGACAAAATCCACCTTGTGAGTTTATTTAAAGCAGACTCCATCAAGTCTTTATCTCTAAGAAGGAACTTTACTGGTACCGCTATCGCAATGTCATCCGCATAGGCTTTGACACTAAAACCCTCTTTACCCAAGTTTAGGAGTATCTCATTTACTATCATGAGCGACAGTAGTGGTGATGTTACTCCGCCCTGTAAACCGACCTTCTGGTTAGACAGCATCCCAGTTCAGCATTGATGAGTCTGCTTTTAAGTAATAGATTGATCCAATACCAAATATAGTTGTCAACCTTCAAGTTAAAAAGTGCAACAGAAATAGTTGCTATTTTGATATTCGTTGATGGCTCCACCAATATCAAGGAAAAAATCATAGTGAAATCCTTGTGTTCAAAAATTTTTTCAGTGATTCCTACCAACGAGTGCAGGACAGTCTCTACCGATTTTACCCTGCGATACGCGTGTTAGCTAAAAGAGATTACTATCGAAATTTGTTCTAATATGGATATCGATCAGCCTTTCCAGAGTCTTCAATAGAAAGCAGGATAGGCTGATCGGACGGAGGTCCTTAGGCGATTTATGGAAGCTTGTACTAGCTTTCGGTATGAAGACTGCTTTATCCATCCCCCAGGATCTCAGGATGTAGCCGAAGTTTAGACAACTCCTAAAGATAGTGTAGAGCCAAGGACCTAAAGTATCGAAACCTTGCTATAATTCCACTTGTAAGATACCATCGAGTAAGTTACCAGGCTATTTGTACGGGAGGAAGCTGTGCACTGCCCAATGTATTTTCTTTGGAGTGACAATGTACTCTCGCTCTATAAATTGGACTCTCTAACGATTTTTTTTACAGAATGCACTATGTCTGTAGTCCATAAGATGTCTAAGGCTTCCTTGCTGGACATAGACAAGCCTCCATGCTTTGTTATTCGTATTATGTCAATATCATCGGCATATCCGAGCAGATTCACGGACCTTTCAAAAATTGTGCCTCTGATGTTGGCGGTTGACTTCTGCACAATTCTTTCTAGAACTATGTATGTTGAAGAAATCGCATGACAGTGTGTTGCCTTGTCTGAATCCTTTTTTAACATCAAAGGACTCGGTGTGTTCTTTCCCGACCTTGATGAAGTAGCGTGCATTCTCCATCGTTATCCTGCACAACCGGACGAGTTTGGCAGTGATGTCAAACGAGACATATCTCTATACAGCTCTTCTCTATAGACGCTGTCATAGGCGGCCTTTAAATCGATAAGAAGGTGGTGAAATACTCCAAGATACATATGTCGTAGGGTGAAAATTTGGTCTATCGTGGACGTACGTGGCCTAAAACCACACTGATATGGACTAATCAGATTGCTGGCAAAGGTTTTAAGCGTTCACACAGGATAGCGGATAATATCTTATAGGCGACGTTGAAGGGACTTATTGCTCTATAGTTGGTCCAGTTTAGAGGGTTTCCTTTCCTGAGGATCGGGCAGATAATGTTGAGGTTCCATTTATCAGGCATACTTTCGTCCGACCATATTTTACAAATAAGTTGGTGCATGCTCCTTATAGGCAATCAGGCCATCAGCTCCAGCAGCTTCAGATTAGATATCGGTATCGTAACTTCATCCAGGTCGGGTGGACGGAAATGTTCAGACTGAATGGTTAAGTCTACCCTTTGGCCACAAATAGTCTATAGTCCGTTACCATCTGTTTTTTTTTTAAACGTAAATAGAAATACATACTTGGAGATTGGGATAAAATGTTCCTAATCCAAGGCGAATCACTGATGATTTCCTAACCTCTAACTTAAGTTTCCTAATACTGCTCTTATATAGATCCCAGTCAAGTGGGTCCCTAGAGCGCTTTGCTTGATTAAAAGACTTCCTACCCTCACTTCGAAGCTTACTTATTTCATAGTTCCACCACAGAGGTTTACCCCCATTCTTGTGTCTACTAATTGGGCAGGCTTTGCGTAAGGCCATATTCATTGCTTCTGTGAGTGCGTCCGGTCCATTTAAAAATGATTGTCTTTATACCTCCATGCTCTTGCGACTAATGTGGCTAAGTGCAGTGGTTATCCACTTCTCGTATCTACAGACGATTTTCGGTGTAATGGTTTTGTTTGTATGTACATATTTATAATAATTAACTTGAAGTGTTAATTCCATTTTACGCCACAATGATTTTGACGCAAAGAAACGAAGGACGAAAGAGTGAATTATCCCACCCTAGCAGTAGGTATAGGTATACGAGCACATCCTGTAATTCAACTCCCTGTGTGTGCATGGATAGCTGCATTATATACACAACTAAACAATTCATTAAAATGTTTATCCAATTAAGAACAAGGACATACGATGCTTAGTTTATTTGTTCACTTAACAATTAACATCGGCAAAATGTGTTTTTGACTCCACTTGTAACTAGAACCTCCATTCAATGCTCCAACCAACAACAATATTCGTAGACCGAGCGAGACAATATCGTACATTCCGGGGACCAATTTCATTGAAAAACCTATAGCAACGAAATACATAGGTCCCTCTTAGCCCAAAATATTCCGATTTAGCTTCCGCAATTCGACATTTGCATACATTAAAACGAACGGAACGCATATTCACTTAATGAACCCCAATTCCAAGTTATTCCATATGAATTTTAATTCACTCACACATCCTCTGGCATTAATTGATGCAGATTATGTCTAATTTTCATCCCTTATTGCTTTCAATTTGCCACAAAGGCGAAGCATATTTTCGGGTTGCTCCTCGGAACCATCAACTGGAACATAAAAACCGAAGAAGCGAATACATTTGCGTGCAATTAGAACCAAGGCCGTCATATCCATTAAAATGTCAAAAAACATCTAAGCACCCGGGTATCAGCGGCTTACGAGGGATCACACGTTTATGAAAAATTCAATTATGAAAATCTCCCCCGAATTGTGTCCCCCCCTTCTGCTTCTCTTTGAAAACAATCTTTGTGGGTCTATTAGAGGCCGTCGCACGATGTGGGGTAGTAGGCTGGCATCTGCCCCCGAAGTGCTTCTGGCAATGCCAGAACAAAAACAATTTATTTTCAGGGAAAAGCTGAAGTTCGACCGCCTTTTCATTAATTTTATACGACCAGCCTTGTCTTTAATAAGATAAATAGACTGGTGGATGCCTTAGAAGCGTCTTAAAATTGATTTAAAAAAAAAAAACGAGAAACCGAGAAAAAAGAAAAAAAAAACAAAAGAAGAAACAGCAGAAACAGCACCCGCCAGGCGGACGGGCGTCCTCTAAATATCCTGTGCAGGTCGCGCGTTGTGTTTGTTGTGCTGTGTGCATGCATTTATGGCAGAACGGGTAATCGTATGTTGGCAGGCTAAGGAGCACTGAGAAATCTTTGCCAAAGTCATGGCAACTTTTAGCTTTCCATTAATCATATACGAAACAATATCCCGCTTCCCGCTTGCTCTTTTCTTAAACGATTGCTCTGGCGCAAAGGACCAAAGGGAGAATACGCAAGGAAGCTATTTACAAAAAAAAAAAAGATTCTTTTCTCTCCCTGGACGGATTTATAAATCATTATGCTCGTATTTCTTCGCATTCTTTGTGTACGCTCGCTTGATGCCGTGGATTCGGAAGAAGTTTTCATCAAAGGGGCTTGTGATACCCTCCAGGCGATAATAAGCCACATTTAAGGGTAAAACCCGGCATAACGTTAATTAGAGTATAAGAAAGTTTTTGTTGTGCATTTTTTTTTTTGCTCGATGCTTTTCCTTTTTTTTTTTTGCGGAACTACGATTGTCAAAGCATTCCTATGGATGCTGATGGCACACGGAAGAGACGAGTAGCTCTTCTGCGCAACGTCCAACAGTGTCTTTCCTTTATGCGTTTAAAATAATAAAAAGTCATTTCCTACAATTAAAACATTTTTCTTATTCAGGAGACTGGAGTTTTTCTTGCTCACTTTTTCCCGCTAAAAATGTACATAGCTCCTTTTTAGTGGGTTTGGAGAGAAAATATTTGTTTTATCCTTTAATTAAATTTGAACAAGCTTGTGCAAAAAAAAAAAAAAGTGGTAGTGGCATCCTTTAGAAAATATTTTCTTAAATAGCTTTTATTTTTTTTAATCAATATTCTAATGGAGTTGTAGATCTAAAGGGCTTTTAAACTACCCATTTTCGATGACCGAAGGGTGGAAACCAATCAGCACCTCTTTTTGATTGTTGAACAGTTTAAAGCCCTTCCGGCTTTGGCAATGCAATAGGAACCTATAGGCGTAGTGCCGTGTTTTCATGAATCACATATGTACATGAAGGTGTATAGGTGATTATTGTATTGTACTATTGAGTGAAAGGATCGAATAAAAAAAAGTTGTGCCACCATTCCACAGCTCGTGAATGTCTGACGGCGAAACAAAAAATCATATTAAATGCCTCAAGTCCAAACAGGAAGAGGCCTTTGTTTGCGAGTTTTAAAACTGATGTGGTCTGTGTACGACGAATATTTTTTGCAGAAATTTTACATTCTGCAGGGTTTATTAAATTAATCACGTTGGTTAGACAAAGATTTGTTTTAAACGTTTTGTTTCGGACGATACAGGAATATGTCCTTTTAAGTTCACTGGGTTCATGTTTATTCAAGAGAGAGGCTCCTAATATACCTCAGTATAACTCCCAGTTCTATAAAGCAATAGAACTAACGAATTCATGCGTTCTGCTGCTTTTTTTCGCTTTCTGCAGGCTTCCTTGTTGAGACTACATATATCTAAATGGTCAGTCAGATATTCTAACAACACCCATGGATCTTCTTCACTTTATTAAGTTTTTTTTGTCCATTTCAGTATTTTAGATTTGGCATAGTGCTAACTGTAATTATGAGCAGGCCACTATCGACCATTTTCAGCACGCAATCAACGTGTTCTCTCGAAAACTTCTATCCACCCTACTATCCAGGTTAAAATGACATTATTTAGTACAAAGTTTAAAACTAGTTTGTAACGATGCTAAACAAGCTTCAAGCCGACTATATAAGATTTCAGATTCCTGAGTGCTGCGTGGCGTTTTTAAACGATTTTGATCCACAGAGACAGCAACATTCTGCATTAATGCTGACTTTTGAAGGTGACTTTCAATTATGTATTCAATTCACGCCAAAACCACTATAGATTTAATTTAGCTGATGGAAATATATTGCTCACTCAGGCAGCTTACGTACTTACTTCATACGCTTTCGACTCACTGAAACTATTAGCCTAAGACACTCATGAACTCCTATAACGTCCATAAGGAAGTCAGGAGACTTTCTGGTTTGATTCGTTCTGTCTACAAGACTCACTCAAGAAACGAAAGCATTGTAGATACCTGAGATAAGCAAAGTAGACAGCGACTGGTGATGGCTGTGGTCACCTTGCAAGTACTGCACCCATATAGCAATACTGACTCCACATTAGAGCGAAATAGTCGCAGCTTGGTCGTACTGCTGCAAACATTGCTTTTCCACTCCTTAAATAACATTCTTTAGCTTTCCCGATTCTGCTACTAACACCGAGTTCGCTTCCGCCGACAGTCCAGATGGTGCTTCCTAGATAAGGAAAGCTCTCCACTTTCTCCACCTCCTGTCCAGCAATGTTAAGTTGGGAAAAGAGTTCAAAAGGCCAAGAACTTTGGTTTTAGCTGCATTTATTTTAAGCCCCACTCTACTGACTTCAGTTTCCAGATTCTGACTCATCTAGTGTAGATCCAAAACCCTATGTGCAAGTAAGCAAATAACTTCAGCATCAATCACAATGTTTCAGGTAAGATTTCATTGTCCATTGAACACCTCTGCTTTCCTTCGACAATGCTGCGCGAATAACCGCTTATTATCACCAGGAAAAGTAGCGGCGATAAAATACAACCCTGACGAACTCCAGTATGGATGGTGCTATAAGATGGTGGTCGCGATCCATTCCGATGTCGGTTCCACGCCTGTTACGGACGTCATAAAGACAGCTTCTAAATCGCTGGCTAGTAGCGATGTGGTCTATATGGTCAATCTGGTCTATCCGGTCTCTGCCTATCAGACAAGGCCCAACTGATTTTATGGCAGGTCCGGTGCTCAAACAGAGTGCCTCTAAAGACTATGTGGTTGGCGTTGCAAAAATCGACTAACCGCTCGCCATTGTCATTTCGGTCTCCAATGCCATGAACATCCATTAGGTGTCTGAGGGAAATGTTGTCGCTTCCTACTTTGGGATTGAGGTCTCCCAGCACTACGATGTCGCCGTTAGGCGTTAAATTTTAGGTGATACCTAAAATGATCATGGAAGCTGTCCTTTTTATTACCTTTCTTACAGTACTCTGGAATCTGGCCGTTAATATCCGGTCATTATATGCCGGTGTTAACATAAGTCCTATTCCGAATCACACGCTTTGGTTTGGTTTTCCAGAGTAAAGTAGTATAATGTTCCCGGTTGGCGAGAGTCGAGGAGGGTCTTCACGTTCCAGAACCCGATCTTTGTTTGTAATCGATAGCTAAAGGTCGTCAACGAAGAAGTCGATCTTCAGAGATTACTACATCGCCATTGGTTATGCAAATGACTTGGCGATTTTTATTAGTGGTAAACACAGTACGACCATTTCTAGTGTCATGCAATGTACTTTCTATACATGTTAGAATGGTGCAGCAGAGAAGGACTATACATCAATCCTTGCAAAACCGTTCTAGTACCTTTTACAAAAAGAAGACTTGCTAATCTAGGACCTATCAAAAGCATCTATCAGCACGATCCAGTGATTCCAGTGATGTTAAATATCTCGGTGTCATCCTTGATAAATGGCTTAGCTGGAATTCTCATCTCATCAAGTCCGCCAATGAGCGCGCCGCTAGGGCCATGTGAGCCAGTAGACAGCCCATATGACAGAACTTGGGGTCTAAGTTCAAAAATGATACATTGGTTGTATACAATGATGGTGAGGCCCATTATCACGTACGCGGCCGAAAGTTCTTGAACGGACAACAGCAACGAAGCTTCAGAAGCTTCAAAGAATTGTATGTCTCGGTATTACAGGTGATATGCGCACCTACCCCACGGCAGCTTTAGAAGCGGTTGTTGGGCTCTCTCCCCTACAAATCTTAGAGTTTTCTAATTATATTAAGCTGCAACTAGAATACAAGTATAAATCAGGCGACCATGTGGGACACCTGAAAATTGTTGACTCAATTCCCAAAAAGGACATGTACTGTACTATCCCCGACATCATGTGTATTTGAGGTAGAAATATTTGACCGTACAAACTAGTCTAATGGTGTTCCGACACTGGACCCTAGAGGTCTGATCTGGTACACAGACGGATCGAAGATGGAAACTGAAGTTGGAGCTGGCGTCTTTGGACACAATACCAAAGTCTCGATACCTATGGGAATGTGTCCCCTGGTTTTTCAGGCTGAACTAAATGCCATTGAGATCTGCGCTAAGATAAACCTTGATAAAGTTATTAAGGACGCTATGATATATATCTTTTCAGATAGCCAGGCAGCACTTAAAGCGCTGTCGTTCAACTTAATGGACTCTTTATCAGTTAAATGCTGCTATGATGCACTACAATCTCTTGCCAGACACAACAGGGTGAAACTTGGTTGGGTCCCTGATCATCAAGGAATTGTAGGCAACGAATTTGCAGATGAACTAGCTACAGCTGGCTCTGAATCTGCGTTCATAGGACCTGAACCTTACTGTGGTGTCAACTGGACTACCGCCATAGCGCTGATTAACACTTGCAAACACAAACTTTGTCTGGCCCACTGGGAAAATGTCTCGAGGCTGAGACAATCCAAGCAATTAATCAGGACTTTTTCCTACAGGGAAGTCCTTAATCAAGATAAGGAAAGCATCAGAAAGGTGGTGAGCTTTCTCACAGGTCACTGCGGCCTGTGATATCACCTTAACAAACTCAAACTGTGCCCAGAAACGGAATGTAGGTTCTGCTTAGAGATGACGAATCCTCTGAGCACATTCTCTGTTAATGCCCAGCATTACATTGGTTAAGGAAATATGTTCATCAGAGGAGCTGAGGAACTCTGCTGCTAAGGACGTACTGTCCTTCATAAGGGAGCTGGAACGTATTTGGGCTTAGTAATACCCTTTGATACAATAGATCTTCTCAGGTCGCAGTGTCAGCCATATGGGCAAGGGTTTTTATAAAAAAAAAAGTTCGTCAACAAAGTATATCTACGTTCGTATCCGAGGATTTTTTTTCCGTTTTGAAGTAAGAAATTTTTGTATGATTGCGTCTCGCTGGGTTTTGTTTTGTGAGACTCGCAATTTTTCCTTAAGCACTTCACAATCTCCAAAGAGAGTTGTTGATTATATTCCTTTGCCGTCGACGTGGTCCAGCCAGTGAACATATTTTAGCTTACTTTGCAGGACTGCATATTAGTCTAGAAAAATTTTGGATCTGTAGTTTTTAAGCACACAGGGATAAAAACTAGAACTTTTCTGGGTCACCTGGGCACTCGCACGTAACTTTTCCGACAATACTAAATTGCAAGATGATACCTTTTATAACCCTCGTGCAAACGATGTCGTCTTGACGATATTGTTTAACTGATTTCAAGGTTACGTGAAACGTGAAGGAAAACTATCGTCAAAACGATATCGTTAGCACGATTGTCATCGTACGTGATGAGGGCCTCGAATTATAGGGTACTACAATCCACTATCGCTTTATCGTTCTTAATGATATGTCAGCTTATTGGTCTGCCTCCCTTGAGAAGAATGTGAGATATTTTATCTCCTTGTCCTTCGATCCAGGTTTTGAGTATGATTTTGAGTGCTGTCAAGATTGTGCCAGTCAAAATTCTGTCAAATGATACCAACAGCTGCCTGCAAGTGTGCCGGTAAAATGCTATCCTGTCCTTGGAGACTTGATTGGTTCGAAGCTGGTCATAGCCCTCTTTCACTTTGTCTAAATAGCTATGGTCTGATGTTGGTTGCAGTCTAGTTATTGGTTACAGGGTAAAGATATCGCGAGGCGAAGGTTACACTTCTGAACTGCATCGACTACAACGGTAGACATCCTTCGCGTCATTTTCGAAATTCAGATATTGTATTGCTTCAATCTGGTTAGGAACTAATTCCGCCAAAGGTAGAATATGAGAAGAAAACTAAATGGGTTCACTGTAAACTTCATATGTAGGAGAAGATTAATTGTGATCCTTTAACGCTGATTTAAGCGTCGCTACGTAAAATAAATTGTAGGTTTGAGAAACCTAATGGCTGTCTTTCTACGAACACTTGAGCTCAAACCGATGAATAAGGATGTTGAATTGCAGGTGAATAAATCTAAAAAAATCACATAGTATCTAATGTACCGCTAATTAATCAGTAAATGTTAATATGAATTTCAACAGCTTCGGCTGAAGTGTGAAAGACTTTAAGAAGGATTCATTTTGTTGATTTCAAGAGCTCTTTTTGATTCGTTAGCTGTTGCCGTGCAATTTTATGAATCTATCCATTCGGAACGTAGGCTAACACAGGGTTAAAAGCACTTCAACACTAATTTCCTTTCATAATTATCAACCGTCTTTAGCACATCTGAAAACAAACTTATTATCGACTTGAAGGGCCAAGTCTGGCCACTTTAACATTTCTCTTCGTTATCTTTTCCTTTTTTTTTTTATTACATCGTCACTTATTTCCATTGCGTTATGAGATCCCTTTACGTATCTATATAGCTACACACAAACACATAAAACAAACCGTGTTGGTGTGCCCCTCAAATTGTTACTCCAGAGAGCAGTAGCGCTGGTATTGAATCCATAAACTTATGACGCCGGCCGTTTCAAAAATTCTTTTCCATAATTTGCACTTTGTTCGTTGGCAAACATTCACTTCCTTAACAGAAAGAGGCTCGAATGCTAACCTTGAAGAGGAAAGGTCCACACGAAGATTTCTCAGGTGAGGCACAACATGTCAACACACACAATTTTATTGAAAGCTTTTTCTATGCTAAACATCAAGGATGTTTACCCTCATAATGATGTTTACCCTGTCGAAGGGTTGTGGACCTCTAGCAGACGAAACCTTTTAAAGGTGGAAGCCCCTAAGTGGTTGAGCAAGGGTGCAATGGTGGTATTCGAGACAGCAATCATTGCGCCGTTGTGTGAGATAGATTGTGTGGGCACTTTAAAGAGCATTCTTGAGAATTTTTTTTCGCTTTAATGATGTCATTCGCATTTCGCCCAGATGAGTGCGAGTATGGTGTTATCTAACACCGACTGGAACGTAATTGCTATCATTTTCAATTATACTTCAATAACCAAGGCAAATCCTTGGTGGTTTAAAATTCTCTTAGTGCAATGCAGCAATTTAGATACATTGAAGCGGATTAATTCATCGAATTGCTTTCATTGTTAAGCAATGTCACGGCACGGTGAGCCTGGTTGACGGTATGGGTTGGTGCCTCAGAATATCGGTTTCGAATAAAATGAAATATCCATTACGTTGGAATAAAAGTCCGTGGCTTTTTCGATATCCTCGGCATATTTGATATAAATATCAGCTATCCTAATGCGAGCGGAACTGGTATTACGCCCACTACGGCGCATTTGCTATCGCCGTGAAATTGAATCGACAGCTACAGGGAAATAATACCACGGACTAGCCATCCTCTCACCTGATCCGTATTATGCTATTAAAAAAAACTAAATCGCACACAGACACATTCAAGTCGTATCCATCCACCTACATACATACATATGTATGTAGGTATCAACTCGTATTTAGCTCATACTGCCTCTCTAAAAGGAACCAATCAACCACCTACCAACCACTAACTATGCAAAGCTTCATCCTCTTTGGATAAACATTCTAAAATACCTTACATTTTATATACATACATGGGTGCACACGTGTATCTACATATCTAAACGAATTTATATACATATCCTTCTGTATGGTTTTTTTTTACGTTTTCAGATTATATTCGACGGGTTTACAGTGGGACGTTTCGATGAAGGCCTGGTCGATTCCGATATTGATGGATTCGATTCCAATTTTAGTCCGTCGGGTGAGCTGCCTGGTTGTCCCGAAGGATTTATGCAGGTATGTACATAAATTTGTTGCTCTACCGAGGTGTATGTTTGTTTTTCTTTTTTTTTTCTCTCCTTTTTTTATATATTTTTTTTTTTTTTGTGGTAATGCATGATTTTCCATGGACATTTTGACAGACCATATTGCTGCGGAAAGGAAATGTATCTGCGATGAAATATAATATTTTTTGTTCCGTGGGTTACGTGTTATTTTCATCTTCAATTTGTATGAAATGTTTATCCCGAAAACCATATGAAAGGCATTCAGCTATGTATGCGAGTGCACAGCCGCAGGTTGTGGTTAAGGCAGGGCGATGCAAATCGCTTATTTCCATGACAGGTGTATGAATAGATGTGACGTATTTGCAGAGTGTGGGTTTTAGTTCAGAATTTCTAGTATAATTTAAATAAAACCTGAAATTGAGTTGCAAATTGAATCTGTAAAAAATCAACCGAATGGAAACTCCTAGAACTACGTATTTGATGTCCTTGTAAGCGATTTTTCCCACGATTTGTGGCGAAAATATGTTTCATGTGCAGGTACTCGTAGATGAGTAGCTTTCTGAATTTGGTAGTACATACATATGTATTTTGGAATTTATTTCAAGTTAAAGATATGAATTTGCTAAGCTCATATTCGTTGTGAAATTTAAGTTAATTAATCTATTTGTGTTTAATTGTGTGCCAGGAGCTAACTATCTATAAAACCCTTCAAACTTTTATTGCACAACAATGCCTAGGATAGGAAAGGAAACAACGTTAATAACTTTTGAGTATCTGAAACATTACCATAATTTTCGACTCTCGGGAGATATTTACATACTATACATACTATTACATACTATATAGTAGGTCTTCAAAACTCGATGGTATTGCACTTAAGATGTTTGTATAGTAACAACCGACTAGAAAATCCTTAAAACACTTTAATGAGCAGATCTATAGAAGAGCCAAAATATGCAGCAGCTAAGTGCAGCGGAATATAAGTGAGTTTGAAAGACCTGAGAAAACCATTTTTGCAAGTGAAACACAGTTTGCGTCATCAACACATAGCTGTCGAAACATACAAATAACTTAAATTATTCTTGCTGACGTTCGGTCTTCTTGTCGTCTCGGCTGTGATTTGAAGATCCTCTTTGCTGGAGCATTGCTGTCCATTCGCTCGATGTGGCCAAGCCAGTATTGTCGACGTGTTTTGGCTTTTTGGACTACATCCACATCTTGGTGCAGCTCATAGAGTTCGCGTTGTATCTTCTTCTCCATTCACCCTCCTCACATACGGGACCGAATATCGGACAAAGATTTTTCTCTCCAAAGTATTCAAAATCTGCTCTGCTTTCCTGCTTATCCTCCAGCACTCGGCTCCATATAGCAGAACTGACAGGATCAAAGATTTGTAGAGCATACATTTAGTCTTACGAGTTAGGAGTTTTGAACACATTTGTTTCGCCAAACTGAAATTAGGATAGATAAGTCGTCGTCGAATCTCCACTAAGGTGTCATTCGGTGAGTTGATATTTACTCCGAGGTAGGTAAACTCCTTAACTACTTCGAAGTTACTGTTGCCAACAGTCATGTTTTGTCCTATGCGGTGGACTGACGCTTCAATGTTTGATGACAACATGTGCTTGGTTTTGTTCTCATTCACTTCAAGTCCAACTCGTTTTGCCTGATCTTCAATTGATGTAAAAGCCTCTAAAATGGCGGACTGGGAGCAACCGATGATGTCGATGGCGTATCCCAACAGCTGGAGAGATTTCTTAAAGACAGTGCCTTCCATGTTCACACCTGCACTGGGCACTAGTTGTTTCAGCACTAGATTGAAGAAGTCACATCATAGCGCGTCTCCTTGCCAAAATCCGATGCAGTTTTGGAATAGTTCAGAGGAACTGTATCCGAATTGCACTTTGCCGCGCGTGTTTTCCAGCATCACGCGGCACAGCTGGATCAGTTTTGCCGGCATCCCGAATTCGCTCATCGCTCAAGACGATGAATGCTATCATATAGGCCTTTGAAGTCGATGAAGAGATGGTGAATCTCGATTTGAAATTCGTTGGTCTTTTCCAGTATCTGCCTTAGTGTGAAAATTTGGTCGATCGTCCATTTGTGGGGCCGGAAGAAACACTGGTACATGCCGATTAATGTGCTGCAGAAAGGGTTTAGATGTTCATATAGTACGTTGAATAGGATCTTATATGCGACATTAAACAGGAATATGCTCCGATAGTTTTTACAAGATATAGGATCACTTTTCTTGAAGATAGAGCTGATAGTTCAGTCATCCACCTATACTTGGCTGATGATTTAGTTCATGCATTTGTGAAAAGCTCTGCTGGTAGGCCATCAGAGTCGGCGGCCTTGTCTTTCTTCAGCTTTTTGATAGCAGAGTTTATCTCTTCAAGACTGGGAGAGGGCATGGCTTCTTCATTGACTGAATACTGGTACTCTTCTTGCCCTATCACTTTCTCTAACTTAAGTAGCTGCTGGAAATGCTGCTTAAACACATCTACTATTCCCTGTGCATGACGAATTTGCATCCTAACATCTACAATCTTTTGTGACAGCTGTAATAAATGCCTCACCTTTCCATGCTTTATCCTATCCATCGTAACTCCTGTAATACATATCTACCTTGTACCGGGTGATGACAGATTCAAGTTTGGAGTGTGCAGTGTACGTACGTTCCAGGTGTATTAAAGTACGTGATCGTTCTGGGTCGTGATATTAAATAAGGGGGTCGTTGTTTTCCGAGGCTGGTGCCTCTCTTATAACTAGATGTGTTTTACGTGGTTATCCCGATGGCACAGTACCCAACCTGGAGGACCAGTTCCCCTATGTAAAACGTCTACGACGAGGGCCTGATTAGACCGATGTCAGTAATGTACTTCGGGAACATGAGCGCCGCAGTTTGACCATTAAGGGCTCAATCCGCAACTATCTCTTTTTCAAAAACATTATATTTTCCTGGATATTCGTATCGGTCTGCCCTCTGATAATGTCGAAGAAGTCCAGATAAAGTG
This sequence comes from Xylota sylvarum, assembly GCA_905220385.1. NCBI lineage: Eukaryota > Metazoa > Arthropoda > Insecta > Diptera > Syrphidae > Xylota > Xylota sylvarum. Next base: position 44,616,138 of record LR999959.1, read on the forward strand.
TGTTTTCTTACTTACTTAGGTGGTGTTACAGTTCGGGATGAACCTGGGCTTCCAATAAGAAACCTCTCCACTCTAAGTCGGTTGAGGTCCGCTTCTACTTCGTTGTCCCTCCGAGATAAATTCGAAGACTTTATGGGTCGGAGCATTTGTCTCCATCCACTATACATGTCCTAGCCATCTTAGACAACTGATGCACAATTTTTGAACTATGTCGATGCCGCTGTACAGTTTATATAGTTTTCGTCCTTGAATCTCCGCCTCGAAAACCTGTCAACGCAAACAAGACCGAAAATATTAAGAAGAATCTTTCTCTCGAAGCCACGGAGGATATGTTCATCCGCTTTAGATAGAGTCCAAGCTTCAACGCCATAAAGCAGGACTGGAATGATCAAGATCTTGGAAAGAATCCTTAGTTGTTCAGGATAGGGCCATACTACTCCATTGAAAGTAATGGCTTTGATGGTTGCTTGGTTGTCTATGTAGATGTTTATTGTTACTGTACAGAGTGGCAATTGATGGTGCTTCGGAGAATATTCCTGAGGCCGTACTTTCGTCCATTTTTTTATCCAACCGTGAAGATGGATATGGAAGCGGTGTTAATGACCTCACCATTTGTCCAGCTCTTACTAGAGGGAAATTTGGAGTCGAGGTTGAGGCTGAGGTGCATGTGGGGAGAAAGGTAGTCAAAAGGAGTGTTGACGTTTGACCACTTGGTGATGATGCTCTGTCCGATTTGATTGCTTTTCCACATCTAGGTGTAGGGCGCTTTTTGCCGCTACTTCTTTGGTGAAGAGGTTCAGTGGGCAATCTTATAAGCATTTCGTTGATCACTAGGTTTCAGATTAGTGGTGATAAGACTCCTCCTTGGGGTAGATACATAGGTGCAACGTAAGCAGACTGTCAAAATCAATCGCAGCATTTCCGTTGATCGTGAATTCAATTATGTGGTGGTCGGAGAAGGTGACTGTAATGGAGACTTCCCAGTTAGTAATGTCTAAAGAGTTGGAGTTGTGTAACAAAAGTGGGTCGGACCCCCTTTTTATTACACACAGATTGTACGCAATATTGAATTCTAGTAAAGACTCCACCATTGTTTTGGTGTTACTGCTGCACTATTGAACGCGGTAGGAATTCACGTCACATCCGATCAGTAGGTCCCATCCTTTCTCGACCGTGCCCGTAACCAGGTCCACTAGAGATTCGGCAGGTGGTGGCGAAGGACTGTCAAATGGAAGGTAACACCGACGTGGTTGTTGTTGGCTCTCTCAAGTTTAGTTGTCGTCTGGTCATTATGGCTGTGGGAAGGGATAAGGAAGGGGTTTATGTATTTTGTGCCAGGATGTAGGTCCGATGTTTACTGGTCGTTAGGCCCTTGTAAAATAACAATTTATAATCCTTGGAGCACCTATACCGCAGACGTTATCATTTGAGATCCACGGTTCCTGTATGATGGTAATGTAGATGTTGTTTTTGGTAATTATAGTTGTTGTTTTTTGAGACGAGGTTGGCGCTGGCAAGCTTGCTAGGATGAAGATTAATTTGGATTAACTTCATCATCAGAGCAACTTACTTTGAACTGCCTCACCGTAACCATGTTAAGTCCAACACGTACCTTGAATCCTGTCGATAGAAGCTGCAGAATTGTCTCTCTGTTAAGTATGACAACCGCAAAGCCATCTCGATAAACGTTTCCATCAACAGTCGTCTGTTTGGAACTCAGAATTTTGGCCTTTTAGGAATTGTTCTAATCTTTCCTTTGTAATAGTTGGCCCCGGAATATAGATCCTGGCTTTGCGTCTGTTTGGAAGGTGATTTTTTAGGCGCCACTGTTAATTTTGTTTGTTCCAATGGCGTTTCCTTTCTGCCGATTTCCTCTTTAAGCCATTTTAAAGTTTACTCATTTTGGACGACAAGATGCGGTAGCCTTTGAGGTTGGAGAACTGGACAAATAGCGGGTTTTGGCTTGACTTGTCGCAGAGGGCTGTAGAGATGCAGTCCATAAGCGCTGTTTCCACATATGCCCATTGCTCGTCAGTAGGTGTGACTTCTGGGTTGTTAACATTAACGACGACTGCAACTTGGAAATGTTCCATATCAGTATTTGCTATGGAGGCCGCAGTACTAGAAGTCCTTGGTTTTTCCTCTCAGTTGTTTCTATCTTTTAGTATATCAGCTATCGTTTGTTACCCATTCGTGTGCAGACTGAAGATTATGCGTATGTTTGGTTTATTTAAATTGTTTAATTTAAATCCTGGTTTGTTATTCACAACTTATAGAAAACCCATGTAAAATCCATAAATTTAAATTATTCACATAAACATTAAATTATGTAGGTTTCTATAGATGTATGTAATTATTAATGCTAATGTCCTAAATAATTTATTGAATTTAAATTATATGCCACAAAATTGTTATCGTAAATGCTAATAAATCTAATAAATAAATAAAATAAAAAAATAAATAAATAAATCATTCGCTAAAGTTCGAACCTAATACATGTTCGTATATTTAATATTTTCCGGAAGGACTAACAGTTTTTCGTCTCTTATTTAAATGCATTTGACCATTTCTGGAAATGGACAATTATTATTTCATAGCTGAAATGGAACTGTAAATGCTGTTTTTGTGCTTCAGCTGAGTGATGTTCTTTGTCGTGCATGTCCGAACCATAGCCTGCCATTGACATTTATGTGAACATTTATATAAATTATTCATTTTTATATCACCACAATCCACCACCCACCCGGTGCTGTCCCTCGGTCAAAGCATCGAAAATCTCAGCCCCAAATAAATTGCGGAAATCGTGTCAAGTAAAGAAGATGTGGGATCTACAAAACAACCAACACACATACTCAAGAGTTGAAACGTTAGAAATGTATCTTGCTTGCCATCTCATTCAACTCTGTACGAAAGAGATGGAAACCGACAAAGTTCCTCCGCTTCTTCTCATTCAAGGATATCCAACCAACCAACAACCCTCAGTGGATTTTATCGATTTCAGAAAAAAAAAAAAAAAAAACGAGAAAAACGAAACTCATTTCGGGTCAAAGCAAACTAAAACAAATTTATTTTCTGCTTCGAAGATAGTTTGAAACCGAAAAAGGATATTTGCTTTCGCCCGCCTACACTTGATCTGAAGATGCTCAAACGACGACGGCCGTAAAGCCATTATCCTTGTACGTTTGTGCACATTATTTCTGCTTGTTATCTACGCGAAAGTATTCTGTTTCGAAACACAAAGCTATATTTTAAAATAAGAATGCATGTACTTCAAGTATTGTAAATATTACAAGGTATATGAGTATTGTGTTGCTACCAGTATGTGCATATGTATATGGTGCAGGCATTTGTGCCACCAAAAGAAATTCTTATGAGTTTTCCTACAACCAGTGAAGGGTTGGATGAAGATATTCACGCATCAAACTTTCAACTATTGTATTTCTCGAGCGTGTATCCTGTGTAACGAAAGAACAAAGGGAAAAGAACCCTTCAAACTCCCCAAGTACTCGTATGCTCTCTCCACTTATCCCCGTTCCTTTGAGATGCGATTATGTTGTATGTTGTAGGCGATTATACGCGAGGGATTATAGTGAGTTTTTCCTCTTTCATGGAAATATTCTGCGTACTTACTTAATAACATTGATCCTGATGGTCTTGCAGGCAGGAGGGGGACCTGAAGCTAAGCGAATAGTTTTACAAACAAAACGGATTTCCTGCCCAAACGTGTAGTGTAGGACGAATTTCAATTGAAAAAAGTAATAATATCAATTAAGCTCATTTAGGATTATCCGAACATAATAGTTTGCCATTATATTTTCTTTGGCGTAGGACTTTCATATGTAGGGATACACGGTCAATATACATACATATGAAGCAAAGGAGATATGTAAATAGAAATTTGTTCTGAGACGGACATGTTCTTCGACGAGGTGGACGTTTACTTATTTGCTGTAAATGTAAAAATGGATTCATTATTTATTTACAAAGAAATGGAAATGCCAAGATACTTAGGATTACTGAACAGCTAGACAATGTGTTATACAAATAGACTAAGAGATATCTGGTACTACTGTAGGAAAGGTTAGGTAAATGGGTGCTCTTGTTGACAAGAAATTGACAACGACTCACTTAGACTAGTAAAGAGTCCATTGTGCCTAATTATAAGACCCCTGAGAACCTAATTTCAGTCTTCGACAGCTGAACTAAACTACCCAGATACGTGCATGAATCTCAGGAGTTTGTTTCAGCTCAGTATTTCCTAGAATGCCCAGTTCTATAAGGAAATAGCTCCCTTTTAATGGGTATTTCCTCATCGTCTCTACAGAAGTCATTATGGGGTAGGCCTATCCATGCTGCATGATTGCCTGTCACGACACCAACAGCTGTCGGAAAATCCATGCGATGTGTTTCATGAGACCTGCAGATCTCTTTTTGTCATAGACTGGCCATAACTATTTGGCTGTAGCAGATATATGTACATAATCGATACCATCGCCTATTAGTCTCCTTGTTGGATTTCTATTTTACTGTGCTAAGCGGTGTACTAGCCTCAGGAATGGCCAGCGAGGAGCTTAGATATCACTCTGCCCTGGTTAGTTTATCCACTTTTCGTTACCTGAAATATTCACGTAACCCGGTACCCAACAGATGATTATTTCATCCTTTTGGGCCTTACTGATGCTAACTATAACGCTCTAATGACTGCTTGACTATCAACATAGTTCAACATAGCACCTAGATACTGATTATCTTACTGGAAATATTTTTCTTGATAATCATGTCCGCAACTTGTTTTATTGAAGTCACTTCGGCTTGAAAAACGTTGCAATCGTCTTTAAGTGTGAAGGAACGATTTGTATTTCGAGACTCGCGGTAGTTGCCAGCACCAGTACCTACATATGTACATACATCCATTTTTGATCTATCGGTATAGATTTTTAGCACATTCCCACTCCTCCCTGATAGGAATTCTTATAGCGAATATCCGAAAACAGTTTCATTATGGGACAATGTAGTCCGTTTCCGTCCGCAGTCTCGATATATCCACCGGTTCAGAATTGAGGCATGACTATAGGGTTTAGGTAACCATAGTCTGGCTTTCCTTAGTCTTAGCGGTGCTTTAGATGCCGAGCTGCCGCAGTACATGTCAATTAAAGGAAGATTCAGTATTGTTTCCAGTGCTGCTGTTGGTGTTGATATCATCGATTTCCTTACCAGACAACCTGCCCGTTGAATCCTAGTGACACTTTCCACTGGAAAGTTTCCAGATGATATTTCTTTTTGAGCACCTTCCACCAAACAATCGAACCATAGGTTAAAATGGGTCTTACCACCGCATGGTATACCCAGTATACCAGTCTGCATCCGTATAATGCCACATAAGCCACTGGGTACTGTAACTTCAAGACTACTTTAGATTTAGATTCTGAAACCGCAATTTCATTTTGGATACGTTTAAACCCTGCCTTTATGTTGAAGTCGGGCATCTTATTTCTTAGTTCTGGAATAAGAGCCACGGAGTAGAGGAAGACCTCACCTAAGGTGGCGCGAGTTACGTGAACATAACACCGGTCACTCACCTTATCATATTATATATTTGTAATTTCTCATAAGCTAATATTATCACCTTGACATTCAATACCTCTCATTGTTAATTGCACATTTTTCATAAATTTAATTTCATTTTGATGCACCTCAACTTTAGATTAAGTTACATTTCCGTTCCCATAAAATACAGACTGTAAAGTAAGCATAATTTGATTATAAAAACCTATGTAAAATTATTTTTGATTTGAGTCTTTTGGAATAATAAAGTGAGTTACGTTGTCCGAAATTAAGTTGTGTTTTTTTTCGGTTGTATTAGGATTCAATACATAACTGGCGCAGTCGACGGAGTCGGAACCTAAAAGTCAAAATAGTGACTAATAGTTCTGAGGAATCAGCTTTTATCGACGGTTTATCGAAAAAGTGTCCATAATTGTCCTTAACTTTATTGACGGTTTATCAAAAAAGTGACTATAATTGTCCGCGTCCTTTATCGACGGTTTATAAAAAAAAAAAAAAAAAAGAAGTGACTATAACTGGTACCAAATTTATATCGAAGGTTTATCGAAAAAAAAAAGAAGGTGCTGTTATTAGTGAACAAGAGTACGAGAAGAATAGTGAGCAGTGTACAGCAATAAGAACTGGAAAGTGCAACAACTTCTTCAAGACAAAAACATCATACAAAGAACATGAATCAACTATCAACATATATGTAAGTCTAAAATATTGAATCCATTTCCATGTCAAAATTTTCCCCTAAAAATATTAAAACGCGAGAAGGACCGTACCCGTATATTACCAAAAGCTCCAATAACAATAATAAGTTAGAAATAAATTCCGAGAGTTGTGAAAATAATAAAAAAAGTGAACTGAGTTTAGAATTTGAACCAGAAGTAGAAATATTAATTAATTCGAACTTGGGAACAGTAGATAGTTTTCAAGACGAACTGTGTAGTAAATTAGAAAATAATTGTAAACTAAGAGAAACAGAAATTCCAATTATAAATAAAACAAGTAAAGTAGAAAATATTAAAATGGCACAGCCACATGAGGAAGCGGTAGCCTTGGATGTGTTCAATACACTGAGGGTACCGGATGTCATTAAAGACATGCCTAAATTTGATGGTAACCCTAGGTTACTTTTCGAATTTATAAACAATGTAGAGGAGATTTTAACTATGATTCCCCAAGCGGATGGTACAAATACAGCTAGAGTAATACTTCGAGCTATCAGGAATAAAGTAGTTGGGCCGGCCAATGAAATCTTGAATACATATGGCACACCATTATCCTGGCAAGCTATTAAAGAAAATCTAGTAACCCATTATGCTGATAAGCGAAATGAGACCTCCTTAATTAGAGATCTCCACAATATACGACAGAACCATAAAACGGTAGAAAAATTCTATAGCGAAGTGATAGAGATACAATCAGCTATGTCAACCCATGTACGAATTCATGAAACTGAAGCGACTGTAATCGCAGCAAAAAAAACTCTTTATTCAGAAATGTGCCTTAACACATTCTTGACAGGACTTAGGGAACCACTTGGTTCCACAATTAGAGCAATGAAACCCAATAGTTTATCTGAAGCTTTTGTTTTTTGCACAAAAGAACAAAATATTTCATATCTCAAATTCGATGCCAATACTGCAAGGCAAACAACCAATAGATACGAAACCAATCGAAATCAAAATCAACATTTCTTTTCACAACAGAGATCTTTCAATTCTTATAATAATAATCAGCAATTTATGCATTCTCACCCACTTCAACAGACAAATAAAATTCATAATGCCCTTAATGATCACCGTGGACCAGCCCAATATCCACAACAACAACAGATACCATTCAATACCTTTAATCCTCCAAAACACAATGGGTCCACCCAATTTTCTAATCGTCAAAGATTACCTAGACCAGAACCAATGGAGACAAGCACAGGTTATACCCACTTGAGGTCACAGCCTCAAAATCAAGCTCAACAAAGCAGGGCACCCAGTAATTTCTTTAGGCAAACTGGACCCCCTAGATTCACAAGCGAAGAATTGCACAGCATACATGTGGAGAATCCACATAGCGTAAGCGAATCCCAAAATGACTCTCGTTCAAATGAACCAAATAAATACTACCAAGAGCTAGACAACTACTATGACTATGCAAATCAAGCGGATCGCGATCGTGACCGTGATCTACTGGATACCTTCGAAGAGTTAGACGATTCAAATTTTCGTATACCTTGCCCGACAGAGCAGTCGGATACCTAGAAATCAATAAGCACGGATACATCCTCCCATATGTCCAAATATCATCTCCATTTCACAGACCCCTTAAATTTCTTATCGACACCGGAGCATCTTCATCGTTTATAAACCCAAAATTTGTACACCCGGACGATCTTACGAGAATCAAACCAACTGTCATAACAACCGTTCTAAATAAACACAAAATAGAAAATCAGGTGACATTACCGAACTTCATTGAATTTAATCAACCAGGGCAGATGAAATTTTTAGTTTTTCGCTTTCATGATTATTTTGATGGATTATTAGGCCTAGATATACTAACAACATTAGGCGCCAAGATCGATCTTGCAAATCAAACGTTAGTTACTAAAAACACCACTATCCCATTACAGTTTAAGCCAAATTTTATGTCAAACAAGTATATAATCCCTGGGAAGTTGAAAATGATCACAAGACTGCCAGTTGATGTAAAAACTGGAGATGTCTATATCAAAACAACAATTATCAAACCTAACCTAGTAATACCGGAAGGTATATATAGAGCAAACAACTGGTATAGTCTTATCGAAGTGATAAATCATGCAAATTTCGAACAGACACTATTTTTGGAACAACCCTTAAGGGCGATTCCATTTTCCTCCACGGAATTTCTGGAATTAAATAATTTTAATATAGAATACGGAAATAACACACTGGAAACTTCACCAGCAGGTGACATTTCACAATTAATTAGAATATCCCATCTTAACGCTGAAGAAGAAAAGGCCATTCTGAAAACATGCAGGGAATATGATGATATTTTTTTCAAACCAGGCCAAAAACTTAGTTTCACCAATGATGTGAAACACAGCATACCTACCACGGACGATACACCAATATACTGTAAATCATACAGATATCCATATATACACAGACAAGAAGTGAAGGAACAAATTAACACAATGTTACAGCAAGGTATTATCAGACCCAGTTACTCACCTTGGAGCTCTCCAGTCTGGATAGTACAAAAAAAGAAAGACGCCAGCGGCAAACAGAAATGGCGCATGGTGATTGATTACAGGAAATTAAATGACAAAACTATTACAGACAGATATCCATTACCAAATATAAATGAAATACTGGACAAGCTAGGAAAGTGCATGTACTTCACTACACTCGACCTAGCGAGTGGCTATCATCAAATAGAGATGAACGCTAAAGATGTAAAGAAAACTGCCTTCACGGTAGAAGGAGGCCATTACGAGTACCTTCGTATGCCCTTTGGGCTAAAAAATGCACCATCGACCTTTCAAAGGGTCATGGACAACGTCCTTAGAGAATTACAAGGGAAAATCTGCCTCGTATATCTCGACGATATTATTATATTTTCAACCTCTTTGCAGGAACATGTCGAGAGCATTAAAAAAGTATTTAAAAAATTACGAGAAGCCAACCTTAAAGTCCACTTGGACAAATCCGAATTTTTACACAAAGAAATCGCATTTTTAGGTCACTTGGTAACCACAGAAGGTGTCAAACCCAACCCCGATAAGGTTAATGCGATTAAGAATTTCCCAATCCCCAGAACACAGAAAGAAATAAAATCATTTCTTGGTCTCTTAGGGTACTATAGGAAGTTCATAAAAGATTTCGCAAAACTGGTCAAACCCATGACCGAGTGCTTAAAAAAAGGTAATTCAGTGAAACTAGACGACAGATACATTAAGACGTTTAATACTTGCAAGGATCTTCTAATCAACGATCCTATTCTTCAGTACCCAGACTTTGCGAAGCCCTTTATTCTAACCACCGACGCAAGCAATTACGCAGTAGGTGCTGTATTGTCGCAAGGGCCTATCGGAAGCGACAAGCCAATCTGTTACGCGAGCAGAACTTTGTCAGACACAGAAGTAAACTACGCCACGATAGAAAAAGAATTGTTGGCAATAGTTTGGGCGACGAAATATTTCCGTCCATATTTATTTGGGCATAAATTTAAAATCATCACAGATCACAAACCACTAACCTGGTTAATGAATCTGAAAGACCCAAATTCAAAGTTAGTTAGGTGGAGGCTAAAGTTAGCCGAATTTGACTACGAAATCATATACAAAAAGGGTAAACAGAATACTAATGCTGATGCTCTCAGTAGAATAAAACCATATACTACAGAAACTTTAAATAAAACCGAAATAAACATTAATGAATCAGTCGCAGCTCAAACATCAGGCGGAACTACAATTCACTCTGCAGAAGAAGACCTCCAGGACGGTATTTCAATTTCAGAAAGACCTCTGAATGAGTTCAACTTACAAGTTATTTTAGAAAAATCCAATAGACAACCTCCGATTTCGATAATAACCCCTTTTAAAAATAAACAAAGACGAATAATCAGACTACCGGAATTCTCTGAAGAAAACGTAGTTAGCATACTTAAACAATATCTTCCACCCAATAAACTTACAGCACTTTTTACCACTGATGACAATATATTTAAACTCGTACAAACAGCTTACTCTAAATACTTCTCAAGAAGTAAAACTTTCAAAATAATTCGTTGCACAGAAATATTAGAAGACGTAGTACAGAACGATGACCAAGACAAACTGATCAATGACTATCACACAAAAAATAATCATCGAGGAATAAACGAGACCCTTCTACATATTAAACGCAAATATTTCTTCCCCCATATGAAAAATAAAATCACTGGTGTCATTAACAATTGCGATACTTGCCAAACCCTAAAATATGACAGAAATCCACAGAAAATAGAGTTACAAATACCAGAAAATCCAGAGAAGCCTTTGGACATTGTACACATAGATATTTATAGCATAAATAATAAACAAATACTAACCATCATAGATAAATTTTCTAAGTACGCAGCAGCCTATACGGTACCAGCTAGAAATAGTTTAACAGTTATAAAATCATTAATGCATTTTATGAGCCTTCACGGCATTCCAACAAAACTTGTCACTGATCAAGGAGCAGAATTCACTGCAACTATCTTTAGAGACTTCACGAAACAGTACAATATGATACACCATATTACTTCTCTACAACAATCTAGCAGCAACTCTCCAGTAGAAAGACTGCATTCCACGCTAACTGAGATTTATCGTATTATATATAACAAGCTCAAAGATAGAGATCACGACGACATTCTAAACGAAACATTAAGAACATATAATAGCGCTATACATTCTGCCACTAAACTAACACCGTATGAACTCTTTTATGGTCGGACTTATAAATTCAAAAATCTAAAGTATAATAATGTTCACGAATACTTAGAAAAGCTTAATGAGTTTCAAGCACAACTTTATCCTTCCATCAAAGAGCAACTTGAAAAACAGGATATTTCATATTTAGGAAAGAAAACAGAAGGAATAAACTTACGCCAAGATTTAGTAAGCACAGGGTCAAAAAGAATAGAAGAGTTACAATCTTAACAACTAAAAATCAGAAATTACATAAAAGCAAGATTAAAAGGAAACGTGTATTTCAGGTTAATAATAACTTTGATGACAACGACCGCCCAGAAAATGGAAATTCAGGACTTGACCAATAACAACGGATTACTGACGATAAAACTTGGAACAGCTAAGACTATACAGACATTTAACAACTTAATACATGTAATACAGTTAAATAAGTACATCGAAAATATAGACAAAATAGGCAACTCACTCACAACTTTTGAAAACATTGACGGATTCAATGACTCGCTTAACGTTATAAAAATTAAATACAGGGAATTACAAACAAAATTACAGACCTTATTACCTAGATTCAGAAACAAGAGAGGACTCATAGACGGACTAGGTACGGTTATAAAAAGCATTACTGGTAACCTAGACGCTAATGACGCAATAGAAATAAATAAAAGTATAGAGGAGATTATACAAAAACAGCACGATATGGAGATAGAAGAAAATAGTCAGATTAAAATAAACAACCAAATGCTTGAAAGATTCGAAAACATTACTAACCACATAAATACACAACAGACAGTCATTGAAGGGTATCTAAATAGTTCCCAAATTCAGTTAGCTAAAAGAATGAGATCAGAGGAAACTTCAATTAAATACATACAATATTTAAATCAAATAAATTTCAATATAGATTTATTAAATAATCATTTAACCAATATCGCAGAGGCAATAGTCCTTGCTAAATTAAACATTATATCTAAGCAAATTCTAAACCCAGACGAATTAACCGAAATATACAGATCTTTTGAAGCACAGTCAGTTGACATTAAATCAGATGAACACATTTACGAGTTACTGGAGCTTCAGGCATACTATAACAATTCCAACATAATTTTTAATATCCGAATCCCCTCCATATCTCAAGACACATACTCCTTCTTCCACGTAATACCCCTCCCCATAAAAAACGAAAAGATTATTACCACAGAACCCTATGTTATGCTCAACAAAAACGCGATTCAATATTTTGACAAGGCATGTATGAAGATAGAGGGCATGTTCTATTGTAAGGAACCGGTGAACCAAGAAAACACCAGATCCAGCTGCATTGCCAACATTATTAATAACAATCCTGCACACTGTAAACTCATAGAAATAGAAGAAGACTACCAAATTCTGCAGCCCGAATCCAACTATATCCTACTCATCAATAGCCCAGAAGTCGTAATAAAATCTACATGCGGACCCAACCAACAAAACCTTAGTGGAACAGCTTTAGTACATTTCCAGGACTGTAAAGTCGAAATCAACGGTATAATATATGAAAGCAAAACTAACTTCTACTGGGAGGACATACATATCTACCCTATGACATTCAACGAGATGAACACAACGACCCTAGATGTTCTCAATTTGCAAAAATTGAAACACTTCCACTTCGAAAATAAAGAAACAATAGACCTTTTACAAATAAGATCCCATCAGAATAAAATATTAAATTACTCAGTACTTTCAGTTATTCCCAGTCTACTAGTAATCATCATGCTGATCTACATTCTGAAGATGTACGCTACAAGAAAAACCGATACTACCAATTATCAGGTGAACCCACAACCATCCAACGTAATCATCGTTCCTGCAGAAGAAACTCCAGTGTCGCAGTTCCTTTGGCCGTCACTCCATTCCAAGGGGGGAGGAGTTACGTGAACATAACACCGGTCACTCACCTTATCATATTATATATTTGTAATTTCTCATAAGCTAATATTATCACCTTGACATTCAATACCTCTCATTGTTAATTGCACATTTTTCATAAATTTAATTTCATTTTGATGCACCTCAACTTTAGATTAAGTTACATTTCCGTTCCCATAAAATACAGACTGTAAAGTAAGCATAATTTGATTATAAAAACCTATGTAAAATTATTTTTGATTTGAGTCTTTTGGAATAATAAAGTGAGTTACGTTGTCCGAAATTAAGTTGTGTTTTTTTTCGGTTGTATTAGGATTCAATACATAACTCGCGCTCAAGTGGAAAAGGACCTCAACCAACTTGCTATGCGAAACTGGAGGCAGTTGGCTGTAAGGCTTGTTGGTTGATGCCCAGGTCCATCCCGCACAATAGAGCCACCTACGGTAAAGTACGGAAACCTGTCAAGGTCAAGGTCAAAATAACAGGAACTGGCGAATGTTGGCGTTGGTGGAATGAATAGCAAAGCCTGTGAGAATTAATAAAAGGTTACTCTACTGTGTAAAGACTACTTACACTCCTACAACCTCTGCTTTCCAGCGCTAAGTCCACTGTGATCCTCTTATTATAAAATATATAAGTAAAATTGCCGCAAAACTCGAAATCGTGTTCACTAACCAAGGTCTACGTGATCAATGCACATTTTTCCATGGCGGCAAATTTTGTAGGATATTTTTTAAATGAAAGAAAGAGATGAGAGTAATAACGCCAGAAAAAACCTCGCAGTGGACTTAAAGCTGGAAACGTATGAATGTAATTCACCACATTCCACCACAAGTAAATTAACATTTTTATATAAGGTTATTAGGCTCGATGACAGCCTGGGTAGACAAATTTGTTGACTATTGCAAAGCTATAGCTGTCCATGGGAACATTTTGGCCTAGATGTCGGTGTTTTATGTCGTTGCACATAGAAAGGATATACATTGTTCTATCCTCGTTTATAACTAGCTTCTGATTCGATGTTCGCAAATGCACTAGTAACTGCTGGCTTTTTTTTTACCAATGATGTCAATGTCGCCTAAGTAATCAGAAACTACATCAGATTAAAAAAAAAACCCATGACAGCGAATCGCCCTGTCTATAACTTCTAGTGGGATTGAAGTTTTCGGTGATGTCATGATGACAGAGCAGAGGACATTCTTCATTGAGTTTTTCAGATAATACCAAAACTAAACATGCTGTGGATTTTTTTTTGTAAGCGGAAAGGGAATCTTCTATATGCACCGCGTTTCAAGTTACACGGTAGTGTCAGATTTGTACTGACTAAAACTAACCTCCGCTGGCTCAGGTTCTTTTCCCTCGAGACCACCGTCAGGTATAACTACGCGGGGCGGGTTTACTATATTACTCGACCGTCATTGTCTGTGATTGAAGCATTATTTTCTGTTTTTTCCGTCTCACTGAGCTCGATTTGTATTTGGATCAGTAATGTGCAAACTGCTTCCCAATTATCCACCGTTTCGACATCTCCTCTATTATATTTAGAACATCTAGTGTGACATTGAATTCATCTTCTACTCTCCGTCTTTTGTCAAGAAACCTTAGGCAGTTAAAGGCAACGTGTTCCGGATCTTCATCGCATCCAGGCATTCTGGCGAGTTAAAAGCGATGGAGGTATCGGCGATAACCACCATAGCCTGACAAAAACTACATCAATTGATAGTTTACCTCCCAATAACCTCTATTTATCAATGGTTCTATCCTGGGAATTCTATGATATAAGATTCTTTTACCTTTATCAACCAGTCAAACTATGGGGATCATACGCCGCTCCATCTTAAATTGTCATATAAGTAGACCGATATAGCTCGAACTGCGGTTAGTTTATAGATACTGTTTATCCCCAGCCGATTTTGTTTAACTTTTAGTGCTTCCGACTAAACTGGGCAGTGGGGATGCGTAGATCATTGTTAAGCTCACTGCTCAGTAGTATTTTCCTGGTACTTCTTGGGCCCTCAACATTCGTTAGCATTCTGGAGAGCGCCGAGTATACATTTGATGCTTTCTTTGATATCTACCCCAAATGTTTACCAAAAATTAGTCTGTCATCTATCACAACGTCGAGGTATTTAATGCATCTTTTTGTACTGTACATAGACATTCATGATCTCTCTTATTTTACGATTACTTATAAGAAGTACGTCTGTCTTGTGTTCTGCCAAAGGTAGACTCATTGACTCTAGCCATTGTCTGGCAGATGCGATGATCACGTTTGCGTTCAGTTCTAACTCATTTATATGATTCGCCGTAACTACTATGGCTATGTCGTCAGCGAATCCTATAATTTGTACTACATCGGGGACTCTCAGTCTCAATATACCGTCGTACATTATATTCCACAGTATTGGTCCGAGTACAGAGCCTTGTGGAACGCTGCCAATTACGGAGTATCTACTCCTATGTGCCTACATATATATCCGCCTCGTATAGCAGCGGTCTTTTGTGGAGGTAGTTATCAATTATACGTACAATATATCCTGGTGTATTTATATTTATCAGCCCATGCATAATATAGCCCCAATTTGCTGCTTTGTACGAGTTTTTTACATCAAGTGAAATCACTCTGCAATATTTTGTACGTCCCCGCCACCAGCTGGAGTTCTCTATCGATTGCTTGGCCACTAAGACCACATTGTTGATAGCATCTGTTGTTAATCACGCTTTACGGAATACATATTGTTGGTCCGAAAAACCTTCTTCTGATTCAGTATTAGGCGTTCAAGTATATTTTCTATTCTATCAAGCAGACAGATAGGGGGATAAGACTATGGTTCGCAGGGATTTTTTTCCTGCTTTTGGCAATTGGACTCGTCTCTGCTTTTTCCAAATCGAGGAGAAGATACCATTTTCTAGATTTTCTAGTTTTCTATAGTGGTATCACAATGGACCTCACTTTTGGTCTAAGTGCTTCCCTGCTAAGCAGGGACAACCACCCAACCCAACCCAACCCTGCATTGTTTTGGCGAATATTGCAGTGTTACATCTTACTGTTGCTTTTAGGGCTTTGCTGGGCACCCCATCTGGCCTGGGAATTATTTATCGTCGATATTTTTGGAAGATATTTTATAATTACGTACTTCCCGTGTTATGGCATTCGAGACGATTTTCTTTAGCAGCTCACGACATTTCTCTTGTGTCGCCTTGTGACTCTTTATTTTCGCCATTGCTACCATGTACGCCGAGCCCCATGGCGTTTTGTCAGCCTCGTCGCATAGTGACCTAAAACTTGCTTTTTACTTCTTCTTATTTCCTTGAGAATTTCTTTTCTTATTTGTTTATATTCTTCTTTTTTAACCTCGTAGTCTGGTTTTCCGAACGACCGCTGGCTTTTCCTTTTGAAAGAGCGAAATGAGATCTTTGACGATTGAATTGGAACTTGGAGAATTCTCAAGCACATACTAGCAACAATTGGAGACGTGTCTTACTAAACACAATAATTGTCCTTGCTCTTGATAAGTCTATCAGGAGACCGTCAAGTACCATTATATCGGGCAAGATGCACCCATCGTGTTGTAAAATACGTACATATTTTCCGACTACACAGCCAGTGATATTTCGTCTATTCCTGCATTGAAATTGGGAAATGGTATCTTGTATCGTGGAGTTTGCATAAACTAGGGATTTAGCAACAACAACCAGATTAAACCTTTGCCTGTGGGTGGGACCGGTTTTTCCATTGAGAGAACTCTTACTTACTTACTTACTTACTTAGGTGGCGTTGTCCCTCCGGGTTTGTTTCGAAGACTCTTCGGGCCGGAGCACTGGTATCCATTCGCTCTATATGTCCTAGCCATCTCAAACGAATAATGCGCAGTTTTTTGACTAGGTCGATGTCGCAGTACAGCTCGTATAGTTCGTCGTTGAATTTTCTCCTCCAAAGCCCGTCAACGCAAACGGGACCGAATATTTTACGAAGGATTTTTCTCTCGAAACGACCAAGGACATCTTCATCCGCTTTCGATAAAGTTCATGCTTAGCGCCATAAAGGAGGACTGGGATGATCAAGGTCTTATATAGAGTCTTCTTAGTTGTTCGGGATTGGGCCTTACTACTCAATTGCCTTCTCAGCCCAAAGAAACAGCGATTGGCAAGAGTTATTCTTCGTTTTATTTCTGGCGAGGTGTTATTGTCAGAATTGCTAGCAGAGCCGAGGTAGACAAAGTCCCTACTACCTCAAAGTTATAGCTATCGATTGTGACGTTCTGTCCAATTCGTCGATGTTGCGTGTCCCTTCTGGTTGACAGCATAAATTAACAATACAATTAACAATAGTTAATTTATGGTTGACAGCATATACTTGGTTTTGCATTCGTTTACTGCTAAACCCATTTTTGCAGCTTCCGTTTCAATACTAGCGAACGCACCGGTGACAGCCTGCTGTGTTGCTAATTGTTGCACAGACTTTTGAAAGATTGTGCCTCCGGTGTTGGCTTGTGAGTTTCACACAATTCTTTCAAGTATGATGTTAAAGAAGTCACATGACAGCGCATCACCTTATCTAAATCCTTTTTTGACATCAAATGTCTCGGTGAGATCGTTACCGACCTTGATGGGACAAGGAGCGTTCTGCATCATCAACCTGCACATGGCTCTGTATCGTAGCTCGTCTTTATAGATGCTGTTATATGCGGCCTTGAAATCGATAAAAAGATGGTGGGTATCGATTTGGACTTCTTGGGTTTTTTCCAGGATCTGCCGAAGTGTGAAGATTTGATCGATTGTGAACTTTCCTGGTCTGAAACCACACTGATAGGGCCCAATCAGGTTGTTGACGAAAAGTTTCAGACGTTCACACAATATGGCAGATATGGTCTTGTACGCGATGTTGAGGAGACTGATACCTCTGTAATTGGCGCAATTTAGGGGGTCTCCTTTCTTGTGGATCGGGCAAACGGTGCTGAGATTCCATTCATCAGGCATACACTCATCTGAACAAATTTTAGAAATGAGTTGGTGTATGCTCTCTACCAGGTCATTTCCAGGTGCCTTGAATAGCTCGGCTGATAAGCCGTCAGGTCCAGCAGCCTTGTTGGATTTAAGTTTGGATATTGCTATCCTCACTTCGTTTTGGTCAGGTGAACGAAAGTTTTGGCTATGATCGTTTATGTTGAATGGTTCATTCTGCCTGACAGCGGAATGTTGGTCTTCGTCGCCGTTATACAGTCTGCAGAAGAAGTTTTTCCATATTCTCAGCACCGACTGTGACTCTACTACGAGGTTTCCTTCCTCATCTCTACAGGCTTCTGTACGTTCATTTCACCTGTTGGTAAAACTTCCGTATATTATTCCTGGAGTATAATCTTTCAATATCTTCGATCGCGCGCTTCTCATGCTCTTTTTTTTTCTTTTGGAGAAGCCGATGTTCTTCCCGCTTCTTCTGCTCGTAGAGCTCACGAGCAGACCTCGTTATTTTTTGCAGCACTGCTATGTATGCTTCCTGTTTAGCTGCATGTGCTTGCAGGCAATCTTCGTCAAACCAGGGGTTTTTTGGTGGTGGTCGGGTGAAACTCAGCATATCAGTTGCTGGGCTTCTGATGGCTTGTTGGCAGCGTTGCCACTGGTCTTCGGCACTTGGACGATTTTAACGTCATATTTAGGACATTGCTCATATGTTTTGTCGAGGAGCTCGTAGAAACTTTCTTTGGTGGCGTCGTCCTTGTCCTCTGGGGCATGAGCGCATATTAGGTATATGATCGCTAATTTAGCCTTGATGCGGATTGTCGTAAGACGCTTGCTCACGTGTCGAAAGTTTAAGACTTCTTACCTAAATCTGCCGCGTATGACGAACCCACATCCAAAAATCGCTGTTTCTGTTCCCTATAGCAATCACCGTAGTGTAGGCCACAGTTTTTCATCCTCTTTTTGCCCGGGCCATCCCATCGCACTTCCTGGATGGCGGTGACATCTCCATTGTAGCAGTCTAGGGCCTCTGTTAGTTGTTCGGCTGCACGCGGTCTGTTAATGGTCCTAACATTCCACGTGCAGATCCGAAGATCGTTGTTCTTATTTCGATTGCTGGGGTCGTCAACAGTGGGATCATCCTTATCCGAGGCTTGTTGTTGCATCTTAACTACTGGTTTTTTACGTGGTAGGGAAGTTACCCCGACTCACAACCCCCAACCTGGAGGACAAGTTCCTTTTTTTACCCCTAGGACAAGGGGTCGGATATTCCGGCGTCAGTACCCCGCTTCGGGGATGTGAGCGCTACCGTTGGCCCATTAAGGGTTCATCCGCCACCAACTCTATTCCAACACCCTGACTCAGTATTAAAATCCCTATAGACCTGGAATTCGAATATGTCGAAGCAGCTCATATAGGGATAACACTCATAGTTCGGAATAACTGGAACTGGTAGACGCCACCGTTGATACCATCTAGGGAATTCGTCCGCCGCCTGAAGTAAAAGAAGGTGCCTTATTGAGAAGACACTCCTCCCCCCTCTCTCGTCCGCTGCCACCAACAACCTTCCAAAGGGGTTGGTTACCCAATCTCCAGTCGAGGTACTAGGCATCCAGCAGCCACCATTGTGGAGGAGTAGAGTTGAAGTTGATAGTGAGAACACATGTGTTCCCATATATTCCGCATCACCACCCTTTGGCCACCATAGAACTCTTTCACTGCATAAAGTTGCACAGTTCTTAATGTTGACAGAATCTCCACATAGTCAGATTCAGTTTAAGCTAATACCCAACAGTAATCCAATAGACACCGCAGATTATTTTACTTGCGGTTAACAAGATTTGTTTGTTAGTCCCAAAAATGATCTCTATTCTCACAGCTAACGAGTAAGTTACACATAAACAAAATATAACTTTTAATCTCTCCTTAATCCACAGCATACAAACAGCAATAGCCCAAACAAACAACAAGATACTAATAAAGTTTGACCACCACAGAAATATGAAAGTTGAATGTCCAATAGTACTAAACAAAGTATTTTAATTTCGAATGAGAAGATACGACCAAATAAAACCAAATTGTACATGCCTTTCCCCTATTAAAAGAGTCAAATGTAAGCCATAATCTATCGGAATAGACTCTCTAGCAAATTTCAATAGGTAGACCGAGAGACTTTACCTACTACATGCAACTCAAATAGAAATCGAAAATCCGTAATCTTCCGAAAGTTTGCATTTGCAAATTTCATATCTCCGAAACTCGAATTAAATCAACAACCCCTCACAGCAACCAACAAACCAACTAGCAACTCAATGAATTTACGAAATTTGCTGAATCTCAAAAAGAGGCTACAAACAAGTTAATGATTCAAAGTATTTCAATCACACGCACACATCCAATAGGAACACATACTAAGTTAGAAGAAAACCTGACAGGAATACCTTCCTGATGTGCAAGCATTGCATAACTTTGGTTTGCTTACAGGTAAATACCTACCTACCCCATCATGCAATGCATCTTTCGTATGAATGTTATCAGAACTGACTTATGAAATTTCGGATAAACTTTGGCCATACTTAAATATCAAAGTCGTTACCCGACCAACCCCAAACCGCATCCATACAAATACCCACACACACCCGATAAGGGAATCTGAACACCGTAAGAGTTATGTATTTAAGAGTTGATTCGTCCTGGAGTTGCATACCAGAGAATTGCCTAATTTTCTTTCTATTTCGATGGAATACGAGTATGGGGATGCACAAAACTTACATCGACCCAAATCGACCAATCCCAAAAATAAACCCTTATCAATAAATATCGGCTTTCACCTATCGCCCTGCTCCTGGGGAAGTGATGGGTGGTGAACCGAATAGAACCAAACCGAACCGAAAATCCGCTTCCAAAGAGAGCGAAATGAAAGAAATATTTAGGCCATGAGCAAACCATTTAATATGAATCGATTCGTAATCCTTCGTCCAGGCAGTAGTCTATCCGCACATGGCATGGCGTCTCTGGTGCACTACATGCAAACGAATACCTTGCAAACATTCCATTAAGCTGAACTTAATCAATTGGAACTCGAGTTGCTTGGTTTTATTTGCCGGAGCGATACTATTTCTGTGTTTGTTTGTGTATTAAGATGGCGTTGGCGTAAAACAGAACCACGACGATGCTGGCAGTGTGCATCGGTCGGCGTCATCGCCCCGAGAGTTGCTAATAAAATTCGTTCTATAAAACTTATTTCGATAGTACACGCCGCCGCCGCCGCCTGGAATTTTACCTCCAGGACTTAGCCCACACCATCACTCTAGGCATTCAGGTCTGCTGTAGATGGAGTAGTTACGTGGCCGTTGTGAATGTGTATCTATCTGTAGTTATACTGGTCATCATGCACATACACAGCTACTTATTTTTATGTGGGTCCTTGTCAAGGAAGTACGTCGTATTGCCATAGGTACGGTTGCTTAGTGGGGTTATAGATAACTACTCCGGCACACACACACACACAAAAAAAGTACGAGAGAAAAGGAGACGAGCTATTTACAGAGACTGGCGCTGTCCTTTATACGGAATAAACTTGGTAGAGCATTAATGGGAGCATTATCCTTCTTATAAAGGGCATTACCAATTTAGGATTTTATCTCGACGTTATTATTGAAAAATGAATACGTAATTCGAGTGGACACTTGTGATATGATTGGTTCGTAATTTTATTCATCATTGGCGACCGGGTCTATACCCAGAGCGAGAGAGAGAGAGGGTTTCCGTTTGGGTGGTTATGTTATGGAAAGATTTTCGATCGACCTGGAGTGCACTTGGAGGCAACCCTTATCACAATTCTTTACTATTGCATGAAAAAGGTTGGAAAGTGAAGAGAGAACATTCAAGCGGAGTCATGTCGGTGGTATCGACCGTTTTGGTTATTACTTAAAAAAAAAAAAACCCGTTTCTATGAAAGTGGATCAATTCCATTTTTTTCTTCATATTTTCCTAACTTCTAAACGAAGAGACTTGAAAAGGATAGCATACATAATTGGGATTCTTAATATTTTTTTTTTTGCTAAGGTATCAATACCTACATTTTGTTATATAGAGTGTTAGTGATTGTGTTTCGTGATCTTGAAAAGTACTTCACCGATTTTGACGAAACTTTTATTGTTCGATTTTATATAATTGCTGGAGTGGCTTGGGCTACACGCTGCTACACCTCGTCAATTATAATAAGGTCTGTGTAAAGGGACATACTAGCAGGAGAAATAGCACACATTTTACATTACATTTTTAGAAAAAGGATTTATTTGTTCATCCTCTTTATAATGATATTCGAACTCGAATATTGATGTTAGTGACCTTGTGTACGAATGTGTAATCATTGTTCCACCATTTTGTACCAAAGATTCTACGGGCGAAGGAATGCGAATGCCCAGTTGATATTTTGTTTGTCTACAATCTGGATGCCCAGGAAGTAGTTTGCATTAGCCTTTCTCTCATGGACTTACTACAGTGTAAGGAACTGAAATCTTACTCCCTGCATGTGTGCCCTAAAGAGGAATTCTAGTATTTCGTTGCATGGTCCAGTATCCGTCAGGTTTTTTGACAAAACCTGAGACTGTCGCACCCTTGCTACACAACTTAGGTTAGAGTTTGGGTTAGGTTAGGGACTATCTCCCCCTCTGTCGCACCCATATGAATAAAAGGCTCGATGTAACGTCTGGTTGAAGGAATTGAAAACATTTCGGTGATACCCTTTGGCGTGTCGGTTGATGCAATCGGCCCTTCCCTCAAATGGACTTTGCTGATCTGGAGCCAGGTGACCCATTAACTTCGTAGCGCTGCAGCGCGCTGGTCTCGTCCGCAGAAACAACTCCGGATAGTGTACGAGCAGTAGGCTTGTTCTCCACTTCGGTGTGGTTCCTACAGATAACCATGTGCACTATGTAACCATTTGTGCCTAGTCTTCTTATAGCCGTCCTGCAGTTGAAGATTTTACTCTTTCTGAAAGAGGTTGACAATCTGGAGATATTGGAGCTAGAGCTACCTACGGAATAGCTATCGCTTATGTCGGTAATCTCCATGCCAGCGTTACCTGCTCCGGCGCGTTTCCTATCTTATACTCCTGGATTGGTGAAAGGGTTGAGGAATAGATTTTCTTTATCCTTCTTCAGTTGGGATCGGTATTTATGGAGTCTGAGGTGCCCGATCCTTGCACTTTAGTCTCTGACTTTGTTTCCTTTCTTTTGTTTTGTTGTGTATTCATATTTGGTCCCACGAGTATGGAGGAAGTCAAGTCTATCTGCACTCTCCCCCTGAATGCAGATAAAGGGAATAAAAGTTAAAACTAGAGGTCCCCAGGTATCTAGAGTTTGCGATAGTGACTAAGCATTCTCCCAGTCACGCAGGTCTCGACGGGTCGCACATTAGCTTGGATTTGGGATTGACGCTTCTTGGTTTTCTAACCCCTCCCTGCCAATTAATAACATTGGTACTTAAGCCCCCACTGCACGACAAGGGAGGCAATCTCCGGTGGGGAATTATGGCGATTACAGAGGTCTTACCCTGACCTAAGAAAAACGTGATGTACATACTTTGGACTCATCCGTATCTTTTCAGACAGCCAAGCAGCTGTCAAATCCTTGGAATCGACCATTACAAATTCCTTAGTAGATCTAGACTGCCGATCGTCTCCCACGGAGATGGCTGAACAGTTCAATATTCACCTATGTTGGGTACCAGGGCATAGCGATATTCCAAGGGAATTGTAAGGCAGATGTACTTATCAGAATAGGAACAACTATACCCATCCTGCCAGACAAAGGCAACTTAGTTCTACCAATCGCTACTTGTAAACCAAAATTAAAGCTGGATGTTATCGAGAGTACAAATCTTAGGTGGACAAGTGGATCAACATATCTAGTGACAAAACGAATTTGCCCAAAGCTGGGTTTAAAACGCGAATTTAATTTCTCTCAACAGATTGCAGTGATTACACCTATTATAGTGCCATAATAGGTGTCATCATTGGGCACTGTCTAATAGCCAAGCATGCTCTAAGGCTAGGCCTTTTTGTGAATGACCTTTGCAGAAGCTGCGTGGCTGAAGAGGCAGAAGGAACTATTCCTCACCTTCTTTGTATCTGCCCAGCTTTCTCCCATAGAAGGAAGCTTCCCTTAGGTGCATTCTATTATAACGACATAGGCGATCTGTTAAACATCCACGTGGAATCACAGTGGATCTATTACTGGTCTAAGTGTGTTGACGTTTCTAAACTGGCAGCCACTTAATAACCTATTTGAAGCATCCGCAATTTCATTTCATAATTTGGTTTGTTACTAACCGAAAAATTTCACAATGCCTAAGACTTACCTTGTCTTTTAAAGATTAAATTTTAATTATATTGGCCCTCATGATGTTCTACAGTTCGCGAGCCATGGGAGGGAAGACGCTGGATAAAATTGTCCGCGCGACCACCCCGATTCCTTTTTGTTCGCGGGCGCTCATGTGTTCAGATCTATTAGTCTTCTGTATACTCATGACATTGGCCTTATAGTATATTGCCTTTTTCCATATTTGCTTTCCTTGTAGTAGTCCCAGTCAGGCAGATACTTTGTGTGCTTGCATCAGTGCTGTAAGAGAATGCAATCACTGTGGAATGCATTCCTTGAAGTCATACTAAGAATTCAAGTTCATTTGTTTGAATTCAATGACTTCAACTTAAAAAAAAAATCAGCATTCAGTCTGAAGTCATGATTGAAGTAATCATTTTCAGCAATCAAAGTGTTGAATTCAAAATGCATGCAATCTTTTTGATTGCTCTGCATTCAGTGAACTCACCTTGAAGTCACTAGCATTCACAGAATGCATTCAATCCATTGAAGTCATTTGAAGGCACTGAATGCATTCAATTTGTTGAAATATATTGAAGTCTTTGAAGTACTTAAGTGAAGTCAGTGAATGCATTAAATTTTTTAAATTCACTTGGAGTCTTTGAAGTCAGTTAAAGTCTTTAAAGTCAGTGAAAGTCCTTGAAGTCTTTGAAGTCAGTGAATGCATTCAATTTTTTAAGTCATTTCAAGTCATACATTGTATAGTATGGAGGACGGCTCCACCTAATCACACTTAGTTCTTAAGTTTGGTTTCAGTTCCAGTATTCGGTTTTCCTAATTGCTTCCTTACTGCTCATTGGTGCGTAGAGTGTCCAACAATCGTGATGTCCTTAAAAACCGGGAAAGATTGTAAAGTGAAGGATTAGATAGTTCTTGTTAGTCCTGGAAGTATAGGTATATCTTCCTAATGTTTTGTGACACAAGTAGTGAATGAGGTGTATGCTCGTGAACCTCTTCGTCATCGCAACCTCGGCATATATTGCCCTCATTGAGTTTAAGTTTCATTGTGTAGTTCTTTAAGAGATTATGGCTAGTTAAGATTAAGATTAAGATTGAAATATGAGGCGGGAGCTAGTCACCATATCACTGCGGCCATGGATGGGCCTATTGTGATTTCCTCCAATTAAAGCTCGCTCGTGATACCCGAGTTATTAATAAATCCTAGAAGATCTTAGAGTGAGCTAGCAGATATGTCACCTGCTTCAAGGTAGAATTTCCCTAAGTGACGATGACGTGTTCTGATTAGACAGTTACAGTGAGGAATCCTGTGCCAGTTAGTGAACCTACCAACATTGACAGCGATTTCCTATCATTTTGTAGGAGTGCCTTGGTTCTGGCTTTGTCGTATCGTGGCCAGAGCTTCCTGGATATATCACAGGTGTTAAGTGAGTTCCACCTATTGTTGGCTATCTCTAGGATTTCACTTATTTCACTCGCTCCTTGGGGTTTGGGAGGATTGATCCATTGAATTGATTGCTTGATTTTGGTCTACTGCAGAGATTTCTCTGCAAGTTCGTCAGCTGTCTCATTCCCCGACGGCGTCGCACTAGCTTGGACTTAATTTCAGAGAAAAAATTAATGGCCGCTGACTCTCAATTAAAATGGGGATGTCATCTTGTAGTATTGCCATTATTGATACAATGCTGGCTTCCTTTGTCACTGCCAGGTCCTCCACTTAAAGACGCTGCTATCTCAGTCACGAAGTTTGATCGAGCTGTGTATGTTCAATTCCACGGAGAATATGCTAGCGCCCGGTTCTATATCAATCTTTGAGCCGTCTGTGTAGATAACAGAGCCTTGTCTTCTGTTCTTTACTTGGTTCCCCATTATTCTCTTAGAAAAATGCAGGAGACGTTTTTTCAAAGTCGAGGTACGGTGAGGTGTAGTCGCTTTTCACGTCTTCACATACAAGGTTTTTTAGAGTCTGTGTATGCCCTTCAAGATTGTGATCACACCCTTTGTTAGCTGCAGCATGATGGGGAAGATTCCATCATCTTTGGGATATTTGATCATCATTGTCAGTATGCTCTCCTGCTCAATAATTTTCTAGTTCCTGCTAAGGAGTTTTGGGTTGAGGAGGTTGCACTCTATCCTCTCCGTAGGAATGTATGATCCCTGAATGTGGATGTGATCTTTTTGCCTGGGGAAGTCTAGGATCTCGTTTTTTCCACAACGCAGAACTCAGCATTTGACCCATAGTGCAGCCGTATTCGCTACGAACCATTTCAGGCATTCTTGAGTGTGCTTATTGTCGCATTCTGTAGGAGTCAGACGACATTTTTCAGGCATCTTGTTTACAAAGGTGGACTTCTACTTTACAGGACAGGAAAACAGGCAATTTTGAAGCGAATGAAGGGAATTATATTGGACGAATACTTTCCAAGAAACTTTTGTCGAAAAGGCTGGTGGAAGTCTGTGAGTGTGCCCTGGGTTTCGAAAGTGTTCAAAAGGCCCAGCAGCCGGCTTGTTTACAAACATAAAATGAAAGACCTGCTTCAGCTCATGAAGTTAGCTTATATCGACATATGAACAGGCTGATAGGCAAACCAACGACTTCTTACGAGTTTTAACTCCTTAAGCGAGCATTTCAAAACATAAAGTTGGTATAAGAACCTTAAGCCTATGTTGGCTTGAGGTGAAAAAATGACTTTACATATCATCTGCGAGTATTTTACCTTCGCCCACATCAGGATAGGCACCTTAGCTAGATACTTCCCCTAGCAGGACGAGCTGATTTCTACTTCCCTTTGCGAAGTTTAATTTATTATTATTTTTATTTGAAGATGGGGTATGTTGCACTGCGACCTGGATGAAAGCTGGATCTAGTGATGGTATTTCCTCATCTGCCCCTCAAGATCCCAGCATGTTCTTGGATTTCACTGGACTTATTGCAGAATCTGCACAGACCTTCTTCAGATATACCTAGTTTGCTAAGGTGCTCCTATAGTTTACAATGCCCCGTTAGGAAGCCCGTTAGGATACGAAAGTTATTCTTGCTCATGCTGATACATGCGTCGAATCTTTTTCGGTGGTATTGCCCTAGAAGTTTCTTGGCTTGCCTCATTCCATGACCTAGTTTATTAAGTTTTTGCAGGCATTCCACACAAGTTTGGACTTAATGATCTATGTAGGAGTCAAGTACCATGATAGCAGCTTGGCTATCTGACATTATAGTTATATCACAGTTGGCATGGTTTCTATCAAGATTGATTTGAACACATCTATCTATGGCATAGATTTCAGCCTGATAGATACTGCTACTTTTGCCCATAAATTCAGAGTATTTAGTTCTGTGCTCGAATACTCCTGCTCCAGTTCCTTCATTAGTTCTTGATCCATCTGTGTACCACTTTGTTGTGTGATTGCTCAGTTTGTAGATAGTGGATACATTGCTTCAACTTTTCTTGTTACTGAGCTTGGCAGCAAAGTTGTTTTGGGGGTTGAACCCTCTAATGATATCGTCTCTAGGAATGGCCAGGAGTGATAGGTTTTTGAGCAGTGCATCAAATCGCTTCGATAGAATGCACTTATCTCTTTCTATTCCTTCTTTGGCCATTCTTAGAATCGTTTTACTTACACATTCCTCAACAACAAGATGCAATGAAGTCTGTTCCAATAATATCTCCATGGCTGCAGTTGGCCAAGTTCTCATGGCCTCGTAATATAGAGGTATGCCAGTCTTTGCACCGTTTTGTCTCCCTCGTGTTGACCAGATTGGTTCTCTTTGCCCATGCAATCGCTCCATATGTGATCATTGGTCTCACAATAGCAATATACATCCACCTAAGGATTGTTGGGGCATATGCCTGACAGTTGATGCCATAGTTTCTTAGGTTCTTAAGTAGCTCATCAACAAGGCTCCACATTAAGGGAGAAAGAACTCCCCCTTGTGGGCATCCTTCTGATATATGAGTCTCTGTTGATCTTGTGCTCAGAAGTTCATACATCCACTTGGATACTGTGTTGTTTACCCCCTTTCTATCAATAGCTCGCACAATTGACACAAAGATGTGTTATCGAATGCTTCTTCAATGTCCAAGAAGGCATACAGTACTATCTCTTTTGGCTTCAGTCAGATGGTACAGAGCAGTCTCTGTGGATCTACCAGCTCTGTCAGCATGCTGACGGTGATGAAGAAGAGATGTACTTAGTACTTTCTCTCTTACATAATTGTCCACAGTCTTTGGAATAAACACTACCTTCACCCGTCTCCACAGTTTCGGTATATAGTCCAGTGCAAGACTACTTTTTAATATCCTTGCCAGATGTGGAAATAATTTATCTTGACTCTTTTGTAATAGGATTGGTGAACGCTTCACGATTTTGCGTGTCATCCTTGCGCAGTGGCCATGCTAATCTTCTCTGTATCGTTCCAATTTTAGTATACATATGTTCTGCCGAAGCAAGACACCCCTGGGAGGATAAGCTGATAAATCTCAACCTGTCTAGTCTCATTCCCTTTCGAAAGTTTAATTTACCCAGTATCTAACACCTTAACAATGCTATTAAAATTTTTTTTTTAAATAATCGTTCAATGTGAAAATCCTTAATTGATACATCAACGACCCTTACACCCACCATCAGAGAAATAGTGCTTCATTGGGCCAAGCGGCATTATTTTGAGCAGATTTTTGTGGAGACGCAAGAAGAAATGGTTTAACAATTACTGATGATTGCAAAATATGGTTAAAAGAGCACACATCTGCATCGTGACCATAAGCCCAAATAATATTCTATTACATAATTATTATAAACCAAATAATTAATCTGTTAATAAAAACAGAAATTAAATAAATTATACATAAAAAAAAAACATTGGCCTGACGCATGATAGACAACCTGTATAGTAATAAATTAAGTGCAAATAGAATTTTATTAATTAAATGTAAATTTTCGGAATTTTCTCGGAATATTATTCTGTGTTGTTTTTTAAGTGGGGTGCATTTTTCGACCCCTAAACGAGAGTACCTATCATTAAAAGTTTTGTTAATATATCTACCCAATTGAACCATTCTCCCCCGGGAGCAGGACATTATTTGTTGGCATATGTTGTGCTTGGTAAAATTTTCTTTGACAAGTCCTAGATAAATTAAAATCAGCGAAAAAAAAAAACAAAAACAAAAAGTTATTCTATATTTATTTGAGCAATTAAAAAATAATCTTCTGCCTCCACAGTCCATAAAAATAAACTCGATTCTCGGGAATTGAATCGAAATGTCCATCGTTGTTCCTTTTATTATTTTATGTCCGATGTGCGTATGTGCGATGGTCATATCGTATTTTTGTTCGTTACATGTATATTTTATTGATTGCAAATAAAAAACAAAAGAGAAGAAGACGAAAATGAAATGGAAAAATAGAGAAACTGTTTAAGCCACATTTATAATTTTATTGTATTAATTTTTGTCCTTATTTCCTTTCAGCTTAGCGAACTCGGACGGCCGTTTACGGGAGGCTCCTGGTGCGGCAAGGCCACCGGACCACAGTTGTACTTCAGTGAAACATCAACTGTGACAGCATCCGTAAAGGTAAGATATTTACAAATAAAGATAGATACAAATGTATATAATTATGAGTGAAAAATATGCACGCCTCAGTTAAATATTAAACTGCGGGTCATATCCTTGCTTTCAGTCACGTAATCATAAAGTTTGCATTTTTAATGCTGCACGGGTGGTAAAATTTATTATTAAAAAGTCTTCATAAATATCAGAACTGTACAATGGACTGTTTGCGTGTGTAGGTAGACGATGGACCGAATCCAATGGATACACGCTCATAAATTCATCCGGGCAAATAATGCGAGTTTCGCAGCAGAAATATACCTATGTACTGTCCAACCCATTACCGGGAACAGCGACAAAAACGATTGCCCGACAGGGGTTGAGAGTACCGCCTCCTCTCATTCAAAATTAAACATTGCCTACACTTGTTTGGCAAATAATAACCCAAAACTATAGCCCCATTCATGACTGCGTAATGAAGCACCCAAGTGTCGAGGAGCATCATCAATATGATGGCTTCCAGCGAATTCACCACCAGTCTGTGGTGGTTGTGGTCCTCCATGTAAGCTCGTGTCCGCATACAATTCAAATATCCTTTTTCTTAATTTTAACGACAACGGTTTTCCAGAGTTCGGTTCGGGATCGTTCATTGTTATTTTGGAACAAACGTTTTCGGGGGGAATTAACAGCCATTTGCAGCGTGTGACTGTGCTCTATGTACACACTCTATGTGTGTTAGTGTGTGTTTGTATTTTATTGTTATGCAGGACGAACAGAACAAGGGGACGCCAGGTGTAAGTGGGTGTATGTGTCAGTGTACGTATATTGTGGCGGGTCAGAGCATCGTGTAATTTTTCCTGAGGTTATGTTTGGTTTTATTTCAGTTTTGGAATAGGTATGAACAAACGGCCATTGGCAGGTTATTTGCTTGACCACAGGGCCCGCATTGTTTGACTAGAGTGTGGGCGTGCACAAACAATGATTGGTGATGGTAAAGGTAAATTGGAAAAATATTAGAATACAAAATGTAAAAAAACTGGTGACTTCATGTGATTGGATTTCCAAAACAAAGAATTTTAAAAAACAAAATATATGATATTAGTTTTGTTTTTTCGAAGGTAACACAATTACTTGAACATATTTGAAAATATGTATTTCACAATATTTGTTGTCTGCTTTTGAATGGGTTTTTGTAGCAGCGCGTCCTCAAAGCTGAAACCGTGACTGCAATGAAATAAAAGTTAAAATTTATGTACATAATTGGAGTTTTTGTTGATGTCAAGTTTTAGAAAAATAATTCCTATACGAGTACGAGCACTACTCCTTTACAGTAGAATATTTTTAAGTCTTTCAGAATGTATCTCATTGGTAAAATAAGTGGAATATTATAATAGGTACCTATCCTACCTACATACAAATATAAGTGTAGTACATAAGTCAGAATATTTAGAAAAGAATATAATCTATATAGCTTTTAGTTTCTACTTCATACATATACTGTATGCAGGTGCACCCTCTTTTCCTGGTAATAAATAATTTTAGTAAACAGCGGGTAGATCTCGTTGGTTCCCGATGGAGAAAATGGAATGGAAATTGATTTTATATTTTCATACTTTTTTCTTGCGAAAGACAGACTTATACATACCTTAAAAAAAAACACCAGTGGCAAGCAGATGTTAGTCTGTTTGATTCTGACAATATGATTCAGGGGACCAAGTTTCAGAGTTTGAGTATCCTGCAACAGAATGTTTGAGTTTCCAGGGATGATTCTTCGTAAGACCTGGAGCCTGTAACACAATACAACAAGTTGAAAATCATCTGTTGAAAATTTATGTAACATGTAACCACAAGTCTATGGCCAATTGTCTAGAACAATTGTTTATGAATCGTAGGCTACGTGGATTGGTGTTAAATAAGACCGATGCAAGAAGCGCGGGGCAATCAATGTGACCTGCATATTAAATGATGCAGGAAGAGGTGGTTGACATTTCGCGACGATTTTCGAGCGACTGAAGGTTGATCAGTTTCACTCGTTCAAAATATTAAGGCAAATTGAAACTATCAACCCAAGGCGGTCCCCTACGTATGGCAAAATGTATAAACCTGTGTTAGACGTCTTCAAAACGTCGGATCTGGACAGCATAGCTAGGGGCCATGTTTGGTTAATGTATTCGAGGATGGTGATATAGATTGATTTAGTAACGTAGGGATCTGAAAAATTCTTAGAACATCACGTCACAAAGCGAAGCGCAGAATTGGCTCTACTTATAATGCTGTCAATATACGAACGGAAGTTAAGCTCCCTATCGGAGATGACACCTAAATCACACAACGATGAGACTAAAGGGACAGGTTCGTTGGAGAGAAAGTAGTACCTGTAGGGAGGTGAAAGGCGTTTACGAGAGTAGATATGTGATATTAAGTTCGAGATGATTTTTCTGACACCAGATAAAAAATTGTTAAGGTCGTCTTGGAGAAAAAGAGAGTACGTAGAAGTAGGTTTAAAAATATTCATGTAATCGGCATAGACGGAGACCACAGGTATGAGCAGGTATAGCTAAACAATTGCTTGTTACCTTGTAGGCTTGTTGATTTGTGTTATAGGCCTTGGTCCAACTTGTGTTACGTATAAAAGTGAAGGCTATGCCGATGTGAATTACCTCTTTCCTCAATTTGTAGCTTGGTTTCATAGATGCTGATGGTGATGATAGATTTTCTATCTAAATTTGTGAATATTCATTTAATGACTGGATGTAGTTACATGTTGGGTTCCAGGGGATGTTGTTCGTGTACTTCATATCAGAGGAAATATCATATTATTCGTTGACACTCGCAGGACAAAATAGGTTTCTTGAAGGAATAGAATCTTGTGGTACTTCAGTAATTGCCAGAATACATATGTCGAAATATACAAAATAACCACAGCTCATAGTTCTTATATCAAACCGTTTCCAATCCATGTTATTGCGGTAGTTTAAGGCTTCATTTTAAAGATTTATATACATACATATGTATGTGTTCTGCGCTAATAACTTTATTTACAACTTAGCATTCATGTATGTTTAGTATGTGGTATGGGTAAGGTTGATTCGATACCAGGGAAGTATCAATACAAGTACTTATTACAGTACCTACTCAAATCAGGGTATCGACACCTATCGAGTATAAGTATCCAATCAAAAGTATCGATACACACTCGTTTTGATACCCTATCCTAAGGGTATATTAAGTATATATTTTGTAACATAGAGATCATATTCATGATCAGTATCAATAGCGAAAACGATTAAGCCATGACATGTCCGAGCGTCCGTCCGTATCTTACTACTTTTTGAGCCAGGAGGATGAAATATCATATTTGGGTTTTTTTTTTAGAAAGAAAAGCAGTGCAAGTGTAAAAATTTCTGAAATTTGTCCACTGTCACTTCACTATTTCACCTTAAATCGAAAAATTTTGTTAACACCAAATATTTTATTTAAACGAAACAATTATGTGATGACAAATACAAACTAACCACTAAAGATTCCGCTTCTAAGTTCATGTTATGATCAGTGCTGAATTTCCATTTTTGATGTAATATTTGTTCTCGAAATAGGCTAAAAGAGAAGAGAGAAACTTTTTGCCTTTCGGTACAAAGACAAGGGAATTTTCATTCTTTGAAATATCATTTATAAATTTCTACTAAACATTAGCAAAAAGATATTTAAAATAAAAAATACAGGGATTAAAATATGTTTTACGAATCCATTTACTTTATACACCTGAACAAAGGTCAAAAAAAATGTTGAAAGCAAGACCAAATGTTCGTTCCCTTACCTGAAAATTCATACAACTTTATAAGAATTGTTACGATTTTTGGTACAACTCCGTTCTCTAACACAAAAAAAAACGTAAAAGAGCGAAGACACAAGAGAGTAAAACATTTCTTCTCAATTATAAAACTAATGAGTTTTTACCGAACAAATTCTTGTAGGTAAGTGTTTTACGATCTGCAGATATTTTTTTATCTCCTAGTCATCAAACTAATTTGGAATTTAATTTTTATGTGGTTTGGGATACATATTGTATCTGAAGATTTCTGAAGATTCTATCGTCTTTCTCGTGATTTGTTCATTCTCATATATGACATTTCAGTTGTGTTCCAGTTTTGTTGTTCGATGCACTCCCTAACTTTCTTCAAATTTCCATCAGTCTAAGAGAATTATCACCCAAAAAAAAAAATACATATAAATACTTGGCGCGACAGGTCCATGGGATCCAGGGCCTAGCTCCTTACAACCATTCGTGTTGTGTCTGTTACATTCTTTACACGAATGGAAGGGGTCTACTGTTTAATGCCATGTCCGAAAGGCCATTTGTTATTTGAGAAGCTTTTTCATAACAGTTATACTCTCGGATGTTTGTCAGACGCTCGCGAGAGGTGAAACCGTGAAAGAAATTTTAGGTGTTGTCTAGTGATCGATCCTCGAATCCCTCGCTCCATAATACAACGCACTTAAGCCACAGCGCCCACATTAGTAATCACCCACTCTTAAAAATTCTGGTTTTATGATTTTTAGTACAAAAAGTAAAGTACTTACATCGCTCCATGTTTCGTCTTTCCTGAAAGTCAATGGTTGCTTACATACGTATCTAGATACATATGTATCTACATCTTTGTGTTACGAGTTACTTAGATGCTTCTTTTATGTATATCTGTAATCAACGTCTGGCAGCACTGGTCATGATGCGAGTCAGTTTTGTTATGTGAATGAGATGACAATAACACATACGTAGTGTATTCGTACAAACATAGCACAGTTGCTGCTAAGTTTAATGATTGATCTGTGGTATGTTAAATATGATCGGGTCCAACTTTGAATCCTGTGTGTTGTGAATTGATCTTATTATGTATGTAATGAGGGAAATCGAATTGTAGATAAGTTCTTCAATCCGAATCCAGTCCGGACGCTATCAAAAGCATTCTATACGTCTAGTAGGCAAGCCACCATTGTTTCTTTCTTATTTAGTCCGTTCGTACTTTGGAGCAAGAGTATGGGCATAGCTAAGTCGCAGTAATGTGTGAATACCATGGAATTGCAGTACAAAAAAAATAAATAAAATAAAAAAAGGTTCAATTTCACTTAGGCTTAAAGGAGCTTGGGCTCACTTAGCCCATTTTGCTACAATCTACAATGAGATTCGAAGTGCAGCAGTGCAATAATAATACTTGTTTGATTCAAACAATATTTGGTACTATTTTCGTTTCCTCATTTTTAATTTTCATTCCAAAAATGAAATAAGGTCAAGTTGAAGATTTGGTCTTTCATTGCGCCTTTTTGTTTGTAGCACTAGGATGGATATGTAACTTTGCTGTACCCGAATGCAAGTAAACAACGTAGTGCGGAGTATGTATGCTCCATTGTCTTACAAAAGTAAATCCGCTGTGCTCTGATTGATTGGAATGCCGTTGTTTACATGAGCTCTTGGCAGCAGGAGCATTCTCTTAACTCTTGTTGAACCATGGTTTCGTAGAGTTCATTTTTTTTAGTGGAGTGGGGAATGCATAGTTTGATTCCAAGAAGAACTTTTCGATGGCGACTTGTTGATATCGGTGTTCCAAGGCATGGTCGTAATACATTATGAAAATAATTTCATTGTGAACGTACCTGGATATAGGTAGATACGTAGGGAGTTTAGAAACCGATAAGAAGATAGTCGGCATCGACCTGAAATACTTGGGTTTGCTGCAAGATCTGTCAAAGTGGCAATATTTTGTCGAAAATGATTTTTTGTTCCACTTTTCTTGTTGATGCGCTGGAGAGGTGAAATTCTTTATGGATACTCCATAGCCCGTGCTACGAGTTATTCGTTCTCCATGCTCCTGCGTGTTTACGTGGCTAAAACAACTCCCAAAACCCTGTCCGTTTCCTCCTAAGGCGTTCCTTCATAGGGGCAAGTTTTGACATCATGTCTTCTTATGATCCAGGGTTTTCTCCCTCTTGGGCTCTTGGTGTTCTATTTTCCAACCGTAGTTCCTGCATGATGCTTACAAGGATTCTGTTGCCAGTGTCCCATTAGATAAGATAAAAGTTTACCGCACCGCATTTCCTTCTGGTCCACTTTTCTATATTCGGTAACAGTTTGTGTGTCCACCGACGGTTTTCTAAGGCATTCTATAGTCGTTGCCATTCTATGTTGGCATTTGATCTGATGGTCTTTCTCTCTGGGTTTTCGCCATTACATTTTGACACCGCTACCTTGACATCCAGCTCAATAGGCATTCGATTAGGTGGTCTCTAAAGCTGAGCTTACGGTCAAGCCGTAGGTACTCTATAAAGCGCCTGGAATCGATACTGTGTTCACCTACCTGTATGGTCAGAGGACAGCCTCCGTTTTTTGATCCTCTTATTTCAGGCCTGATGAGCGTAGTCATATCTTCACGTCTTTGATAGTGTTTTCACCTCCTCTAGGGTTTTAGCCACTACCGCCACCATGATATCATTGGCGTATCCGATTTACTCCATCGTACATAATGTTCCACAGGGTAGGACCTAGAACTGATCCCTATGGGACTCCTCCTGTAATAAAACTAGTTTTCTCGGCCCTTCGTCCATATCGTAGAAGAGGGTTCTGTATTCAAAATAATTTGGAGCAGGTGGTGTTTTGTTTTTTCCTGAAGCTGTATTGTCGGTCGGAAAATCCGTTGTCTCCTTCGATGTACTGGCCAAGTCTGTCGCGAATAATTCTTTTCAGAACTTTCACTACTGTGTCTAGCATACACAGCGATCTGTATGACGCTGGTTGCTCTAAAGGCTTGTCGCCTTTTTCGGATTAATACCAGCCTCTGACGATTCCATTGCAGAGGGATATTTCCTTCTGTCAGGCACGTTGTGTAGAGGTCTGGAAATGCCTCTGATTTAGATTTAAAAGCTGCCTTCAGGGATCCCGTCCATTCCGAAGGACTTATTGCTCTTCATTAAGCCCACTGCTTCCAGGATTTTTGCAGTTGTGACGGGTGGTAGCCTCTATTATTATGCGGGAAAGATGCACGCTAGTATGACTTGGGAATAGGCCACTGACTATCATCGGGCATGCCGGTGCCATTGTCGCATCGGTTTTAAGTTTGTCCATAACTATCTTGTAGGCGCTTCCCCATGGGTTATGTTGGAGGTCTTCTTTCTCTTTTTAATGATTTTCTGAAGTTCTTTTCTTTTCCATAGGAAATCTTCTGGTAACTCTTCGTCTTTGTC
Source organism: Xylota sylvarum (assembly GCA_905220385.1). Classification (NCBI taxonomy): domain Eukaryota; kingdom Metazoa; phylum Arthropoda; class Insecta; order Diptera; family Syrphidae; genus Xylota; species Xylota sylvarum. The sequence goes on from LR999959.1 coordinate 44,653,127, forward strand.
TTCGCTGCTGGCGCCTTCGTAGTTTCGGACAGTTTGCTCTCAGCTTAGGGATGCAGTTGTTCCACCAGTACACAGATGTTCTCCCATATCCATTGCCTTTACGTGGCATGGATGCGTCGCATCTTCGGGTGAGGAAAGTTGTTATCTGTTTGGTCTTTGCTTCAGCTGTGCGCCTGGGTATTTCCTAGTTGCCTAGCCAATAGTCGAGCATCTTTTTATCAATGTTCTTACTTTTCCAACCGAAATTTTGTACCTTTTTAGTGTTTTTTTGCCACATACTGCTCGCATATAAGAGCTTTTCCTCTTTTACTGCGTGTAGAAGCAGATTCCATGCGGCTTCATAATGGTTAAGATTTGTCTGGATGAACTTCATTGTGTCTTAACTAGTTCTCGCATCGAGTTTTTGTATGCGGCGCATCTGAAACTCCCGGTAGCGTGGTTGTTACCACCCTTAAATGTTGGGTCGCATATGCCAAAATTTCGATCTGCTGCACAGTTTTTGGCTGTATATCCCTTTTATCCGCATCTTAGTCATATTGGAGTGCGATCTACTTCGTTTTGTAGCCAATGTATCCATACTTGGCGGGTTTCACCTTCTGTGGTGCTTTCTGTCCTTCACTTGTTGGTGGCTTCTGCTGGAGTTTCGAGATCGAGCTTTGGGCCATTGAATCCGGTTTCCTTTTGCCGTTCTGTTACAGCTAGCTTCAGCTACTGCGATGTCTGGGAGGTATTGTTCTTCGTGATGACCTCGTTTGTTCTGTCGCTATGCATCTAATTTCTGGAAGACAGATAACTTTGGGGGTCGCCTCATTTCTCACTTCACTCTACGGTGTGTTGTCAGATTCTTGAATGGTTTGGATTGCTGCTTGGGTTTTCGGTGGCCTACCTATTCTGGAACCCCTAAGAAGGGGGATTATTTTTCGCCTAAAAATACACAAACGATTATGTTGCTGACCATCACTCGATACTATAGCTAAATTAGCATAAGCGATGTTAAATGAGAGTCAGATTACTTTGGTTCCAGCTCGACCAAATGATTGTGATGTTTGATTCAACGTCCAGCCATATATATTTGAGGGATAAACTACTTAGTGGGTGAACGAAAATATAGTCCTTCATCGTTCGGGTTAAATGTTTCATTGTAAACAATTTGAAATTCCATAAATCCCCCAAAGTCTATAGACGAGCAATAGTGACACGAGTTATTATCGTTAGCCGTAGCAAACACTCATGAATTCTGAGTTCTGACTGTGGCAACTGATGTGTTGATTGATGACACTAGATTCGTTTTTATACAAACTCGTTGACACATCCAGCGTTTCATCGGATATTCTCTACAATCTGCTATACATGTAAATACATACGAATGGGGCTCTTCAAAAGTACAAGTGTACATATGTCTGTATGCCAGTCGCATGCAGATATTGTCAGATTTTTTTAAAAATTCCGTTGTAAACCTGAGCTCACGAATTCCAACACAAAACGTATCATGAACACGCATGTAAGCCCACCTGTGCTGGGTGTTCCAAAGCGGGCTGAATTCAAAAAAGGACACCTTCGCTTTGAGTGTCATAATACCAAAACGAGAATGCTACTGACGTGCACATTCCACCTAATGGAAGATCGAAATAAATACTCTTGGATTTGCGTGGCCACCAGTTTACGTGCTATTCATCGCCATATCGTTACCATGTCCTGGCGATGATTGTGCTCCTGTCTCTCTCACTCTCTCTTCGTACACATCTCGCCTTAACACATGGCCAAACGCTTGTTTTCGAATCGTTTGTCGTTGGCAAAAACAAATCAAAAAGGAAGGCCATTGCACAAAAGTCCTATGTGTGGCAGGCTACCACCCTGTTGTTTCGGCACGTTTGTGAGATTTTCAAGGAAAGATTATGAGGTGTATTGTTTGTCGAGGGTAGGATCTTGTTGCATCATACTGATATAGGCACTTAAAAATGCCAAGCCGGGAGTTGGCAGCAACGACCAACGGATAGAATGGACTGGCCCTGGACGAACTGACGCTTTGTTTGGCTACGAACATGAGTACCGTTTTCGTTCTATGGCAATGAAGTTTAAAAGGATTCAGTGCCCGGCGGTGGCATACATTGAATCGGAAACCGGAGATGCAGAATGCATCTAAGCATAAATGATTCTGTAGGGAAGTCATACTCCTGCTACACCTTGTTGTGCGTACTATCTATAACGTAATGTGTATGACTTTTCCTCATTCCAATTTCAGTTGGGCGAGGATTTGTGTAGGTGCCTTGGACCGCACAATAATTTTCTAATTCATTGCTGGACACCTCGGACGGCGGCGGAAGGGGGATAACGTGTTTGTGCACCAAGTTTTAGTGTTTGTCCTTTGCAAGACTGTACATCCTAACGAGTATGTTATTGTGTACGGGGTTGTGTTGGATAAGGAACAGTTTTTTTTTTTTTTTTGTATTTCGCAGCTGCTTCGTACACTTCCTCCGATATGTTGAACAACCTTTGGGAAGCTTTACAGCTGTTTCAGCCTTTTTGCACTCCATCTGCAATGACATCCCGCACACAGTGTTGTATTCATTGGAAATTCCTTGATGATCCTCTGGTGATGCGGCGATAATCGTTAAATGGACATGGTTGGGGATTTGGTTAGAGTGGGAGTGCATCACTCTGCAGGTGTAGTCGATAACACTTTGTGGTTGTCCTTCTCTCAGATGGATTCTGCGGTTGGTGAAATGTAAAAGATTTCCACGACTAGGTGTGGATTACCGCTGTCAGTTTACTCTCTTTCATTTAGTCCTTTCTTCCATACACTTTTTTTTTTAATGATTGGTGGCATGAGGTTATGACTAACGAGAGTATGCTCAAAAATAATGAGACAGCAACGATTTTTTGAATATTCTATCCAGGTATGTGAACAACCGCTTTGGGGATAAGTGGTCAAATGGTCGAATGGTATAAATGAGTCGGTGTATAAACTAATGAAGATTTACGAGTCGTATGCTCCATGTATTGGCAGCCGCTGTACGGAATTGTACATGGTTCCACAGTAGTACCCCTAGCATGTTGTACCTACTACTTCAGGCCGCATTTGGTGTAATAAAGTAGTATTCGGTGCATAAAGTAGTCTCCTTTTCTTTTTATTAGTGCCTTCTATCGACTCGCCTACAATGCCCTTTCGACTACGACTGTGATTGCGTCTATACGTATAGTAGAGCGTGCTATCGGGAAGATGTGTTATGTTTTGGAAACTCATCTTTTTCTTTTAATACCTACACCCCAGATTTTATAAGTCGGATCAGGATTATATCAGTTTGACAACTAGGATATACCCCTACTTATGGATATAGCCGATGTGTCATTCGTTGGTGTCGTCTATAGAAACAACTCCCACCGGTGTAGTAGGTTTGTTCTCTATTTGGTATTGGTTTTGCTAATAATCACGTGCGATGTGATGTAAGCTTAAGCTTCTCCGCGTGGTGAATGGTATGATGACTGTTTTAGTTGGATTAACTTTAAGCCCTTCTGATTGGCACCAATTTGCCTCGAACATCTTGCATTCGTCCAATAATACTGGATTTTTCTTTGCCCTTCTTTGACTAAGTGCATAGCATAGCCTTGAGTTAAAAATCAGGAATTGTTGAGGTTGTTGAGAAATGTATCTACTACAATGGACGATAGTAGGGAGGATAGGACTGCACCTTAAGGACAACTTTTGGTAGTCTTAACGAATATAGAGAATTGCCTGAGTTTGACAGAAAAGATTCTGCTATTAAGCACGGAGTATATCCATTTGGTTGTCTGTGAGTTAATGCCATTGGCATCGGCAATAGTTCGAATGTATTAAAGGATGATCAAAGGTTCCAGAAATGCAGAGAGGGTGATTTATTTCTTTAATAGAGGCTTTGGAATCGTGCCAATAAGATGATGCAAGGCTGTTACTGTCGATTTACCTGATTGATATGCGAATTAATGATCTTTTAAGAGGTATTCTCTTCAGGCAGTATTTCTGATGTGAAAATCGATAACTTTTTCCATTACTGTTAGGAACATCGATGTGACCTTGATAGGGCAGAAAGCCTTTGGATCTGAGGAAGATCTGTTGCCAGCCTTAGGTATGTGCCCTACATTAAATCTTTTCTAAGCCTTCGGTATGTAGCTAAGTTCATAGCTGGAGCTATGGTATTCCTTGTTGAATGAGGACAAGAAAAAATAATAAAATGCATGGAATGACCCGTCGCATACTCTCAATAGTTCAAATGTCTACAGTCAGGCATACGTGGGACGTTGTCATTCTTCTTGTCGGGTTATTATTGCAGATTGTATATGCTATCAGGGAGATAGCCTTATGGGCTTTCCGCCAATCCTTTGAAAACTGAGGTTGTTCTCTTCAAGAGAAACAGGTTTGTTACCGGTCCAACTCAGCCAATGCTGAAAAGTGTCGCTATCCAAATCTCCGGTGAAGGGAAATATCTGGGAGTGATCCTGGATAAGAAGCATCTTGGCAACACATGTCAAGTCGAAGACATCTAAGGCACTCTTAGTTTTCTGGGATTATAAGGGTGTTTTTGATAAGACATGGGGCTTATCAGCGAGTTAAGTCCTCTGGATCTATGGCGCTATGATAAGACCTTTTCTAGCTTATTTGTCGATTGTTTGGTGAAAGGGGCTTTCGCGTAAATATGTGACTACATTCTGCACTAAACTCGAAAGAACGGCCTGTCTCGGCTGCACGGGTACTTTCCCGGGTACGCATGGTTCTGCTCTAGATCTTCTGCTTGACTTATGTACATCCCGCTGATACTTTTAGAATATTCTGTACTATCAATGTAATCTACTATCTTAGACTGGGCGGCTCTTGGTATCACCCGCATCGATAACCTTGGGTGACATCATCTGATGCAATGACACCGGAACTTCGGCTTCTGTGTAAATTTAGAGTCGACTTTCCTTGCGTTCAAGACTGGCTTCGGCCAGAGTCTGAGCCTGGACTGAATTGTAGTTGAATCTTCATGGATGGCTCCAAAACTTGTCAGGGGTACGGTGCTGGTGTCTTCGTGGATACCGACAACTTTAGACTTCACTACTCGCTAGGCAAGTATGCCTCTGTGTTTAAACGGAGATCTATGCTATCCTAATGGCTGCCGGCTATATAACTAAGAATAGGTGGCATGGTCGGATTGTCTGCGTCCGTAGCGACAGTCAGGCTACGCTTAAGGCCTTGCTTAACTCTGTAACCCGGTCCAAAAAAATCGGGAATGTAAAAATGCTTTGAATTCGGTCCCAAGGCTGAACTCTTTATCTGTATCCCAAGTCACCCTGGGATTGCGGGAAATCAGATTTTCCGATGAGATTACTAGGCAAGACTCAAAGAATGATTTCAGGACCTGAACCTGCGTTGGGTCTTTACGCGTCCTCGGTCAGGGCGTCCATTGACGATTGGGTTTCCTACGAACACAATTGTCATGAGAAACGTCTGTAAGAAATCAGCAGCATTCTTGCTGTCACTTAGCAGAAAAGACTGTGAGGACCTCCCTTCTTCTGTTAGATAGGTTACACAATATATGCACTTCTTCCAGGCATAGTTCAAAGGTGTCATTCTCCAGACGACCCATTTTCTTTAGGTGATACCCGAAATTACCATGACCTGTAGATAACGCTACCACCAATTTCAGTGTTCTTCGCCCTAAGCTTAGAACTTCTCTATGAGTGGTGCTAATCGGCATTTTAATAGCCATTTTCGACTACCTGCAACTTTCCACGATTGACCACCTTCTCTGGTGTTCCGTCGTGGCTCAGTTGCTATTTAGGCATTCTACCAATTGCAGCGAATGGTTCCGGACCAGAGAACTCCAAGGCTGACCATTGCTTTGCTAGAGAGTCCACCTTTTCGTTGCCCTCAGTCACTATGTGCCCTCTCACCTAGAGCAGCGTCATCTCATTTCGAGATGAGCACTCATTTAGTTTATGAACACGTAAGTGAAGGCTTGATACGTGAAGTATTTGCGTCGGTAGTGGCGGTCTGGCCATGCTCACTCAAGTCTTTAACCACTTTTTGCTTCGGTGGTAAGGTACAGTGCACCATTCCCACATTTTCCGGGTAGAATCCTCTTGCGAATTAAATGTCGAATATAAAACACATTATTGTGATTGTAGGTATATTTTACCGAAAGAAGTACATACCTACGTATGTATGGCTACCTTAGGTAAACAAAATGGCTATAAAAGCAAATAACATTTACCATTATTTCATTCACTTGCTTGGTTTGATTTCGGTTGTCAGTCCAAGTCGACTATAAAGAGACTTCCTGACTGGCATACCTCTATACTTATTGGCATATGTAATTAAGGATTTGCTTAGGTTATGGACTTGTTACAGTCCATAACGTTGCTGCCTTGTTAATTTATAGATTGTGTGCCACCGGGCTTGCACGTATCTAAGAGGTTTCACATAACTTTTTACCCTTCATAGTATTGTTGAACAGTTCATAGGACACATCATTGTAGTTTCCAACAATTTACTCGAAAATATTTCCTGTCCGACAATTACAACACAAAATTCTCCGTTTTCAATATAGAAACACCAGGAGGGATATAAATTTAGAGCAATGCAAATCTGCACTGCAAGAGGAGAGGGAGGACATTCAACCCTCAACCCCTTCGAAATGCATTTTGTTAATTGTTTCCATTGTTTTTGTTGTGTTGGCTGTGTTTCTCGTCATTGTTGTTGATTTTGCTGCTAACAATTGTACTTTCCATATGCATGGGGTAAATAACAAAACGAATCTTAGTGTAGCTGCTTTCTAAAGTCATTTGACACATTGTCATTCCTTACTCATTCATGTTTCAGCTCCTTAGCCTCAAGAAACTAGGGCACCTCCACCATATTTTCAAATGCCAGCAAAGGTGTGCGCTCTGTCCCAATACACATTGCATTTTAGATACACGACTTTCATTGAGAGTCTTCTAAAAGGCTGACATCCTTTTTTTAATAGACACACTCACCCCATACATCCTCCTGCTTTAGGTATCCCTTAGTGTGTTTATATCGCTGTGTGTGTAAGTTTAACACATTTCCTTCAATTTAAAATAATGCACAATGCAAAGGTGTTCTGCGAGTGGTAAATAAATTTATTTTTTTCTTTTCTTCTCCTCCCCACAACAGGTATTCCATCCACCGAGGAACATACAGGACGAGAAGCCTTTTGAATTTAATATAAGATACAAATTTATAAGTCAGTCCGACGCCGTAGTTCGGTAAGTGGGACATGGCTAGTAGCGCAGTCCTTGTTAAATATTTTCTACTTTGGTTTGCGATTTTATTTTTCTTATTTCGTTCTCATTTCTTGTTATTGAAAAATATATTCCGTGGCATTTTAAAGCAAAAAAAAACAAAACAAGACAAAAGAAGGATATCCACTGAATTGAAATTGCTCATTGTGTGGAGAAATATCCCTTTTCTTATTTTTACTGTACGATAACATTTTTTTTTTCTTGTGTTTTTTTTGTTGGTAAATTATAGATACGGACTGCCGGATAAACTGCTGGAGCTCGGACGTGTTACTCCGGGTACATATTGCACGAGACAATTCGACGAGTGCTATAGAGGGAAGTGCCGGCTGCAAAGTCCCAATTATCCTGGAATGTATCCAAGAAATGTCACTTGTTACTGGACGATTCGCCAAAGAGAAGTTCCTACATGCAAACATGCAATGATATCAGTTAGTCAAGAGAATCAACATAAAGCTTTAGTTAAAAGGTCAGTTACTTGCTGTTACTGTTATATTCTTTAATATTCCCCCTTTCTTTCTTTGAATGTCCCTAAATTATTGGTTGAATAAAAATAAAATTTTTGTGTGCACTTGGTGTTATGGCATTTCGGAATTGGACAGACATTACATTAGTAACTTTAACTTTGGAGTTTCTTGTAGAGGTCACACAAAATTGTTAGAGTTAGCCATCAAAGAGAGATTGCTGTGTGCTAAGCATTTAATATTTAAATTTGTTGTTTTATTTCTTTCATTCTTTTAAGTCCTTCGGCGATATATTTACTTATTCGTTGTCTACAGATACCCCTGAGGCTCGAGATCGCTTAGTCCTTAGAACGAAGCTCCTTCTTTCTTTGTTACCTCAAACCTCGACTTGGGATTCTAAACCCTTGAAAAGAACTGCCAGGATTAATGTTCTAGAGGACATTGTGATTTTCGAGTACGAAGTTTCATCGACTCATGTAGGATATTATTTTGGAGTAGACTCGGATCCAGTAGTGGCTTGAGTTACCTCTTTTATCTTCATTTACCTTCAGACCAACATCTCTTGCTTGTTTTTCAATTCTCGTGAACGCTCTATTTCACTGGGAACGCCCGATGATATCAATATCCAACAGCTCGATTGCCTTATGAAAAATAGTACTATAGTTGTTACATGTTGACACCAGCTTTTCGTACAGTCTGTTCCAGAACTAAATTGACGAAATCATATGACAGAAATATTTTGGTTGTTGTCTGGAATAATTCCGAAATGAATTCTCCAAACTGCACTACATACCGTACTAGAGGACTTTAAGGACCCCCAAGAAAATACAGTGGGCACTGCACAGCTTCCTTTCCAACAAATCCCCTTATCTCGATACTAGTGGATTTGCAGCAGGGTTTTGGTAAATTAAGACCTGGTTTCCACTATATCTTTATGAGCTGTTTAAACATCGGCTACATGCCTAGATCCTGGAGAAGAGTCAAAGTAGTCTTCATACCGAAAGTCAGTATGATCTTCCACGCATCTCCTAAAGACTTCCGTCCGATTAGTCTATCGTCCTTTTTATAAAATTCCTTGGAAATGCTGATTGATGTCCAAATTAGGACAAATTTAGATAGTAATCTCCTATCGATAATAAGGATTTCACTATTTCACATTGACTTCCAACAATGTCAAAATAGAAGCTATATCTGCTGCACTTCTTGACTTAACGGTTGACAACTATCTTTGCTTTTGGATCGAGTAAATTCTTAGAAGCAGGCTTATCTATGCTGACCGGGGTGCTGTCTAACAAGAATGTCGGTGTACAGGGCGTACTCCCCAGGACGAAATATTATCACCTACTAGGCACCTACTAGTGGTAGTGAATGAGATACGCTTAATCTTGGGTACAGAGGGTTTCAGTATCAAAGCCTATGAGGATCTCTTTGCTATATCAGGGCAGTTTGTTTTTACAGTTAGAGACCTGGAGCCTGCTCTAAATAAACAAGACTGAACTAGTATTGTTCTACAAGAAGTTATAAAAACCCATATAGAACTCCTCCAAAACTCAAGGGCATTGAACTACAGTTTGTGGATCACCAGATATTTGGAGGGTCATTCTCGCAATAAAACTTAGTTGAAAACTGAATATTCAAGACCGTGATTGGAAGGCCTCGATTGTCCTCTATTCATGTATCAATACTAAATACTAGGGGCCCAAAGTCCTCCAGCTCCGGATTGTTCACTGGATATGTACGGAATACTAGTCCTGTGGGTGGCACTGGACAAGAAAAGCAATATTCCAATACTTGAGAGGGTTCCAAATCTATCCTGTATCTGCATAACAGGCGTTCTTACAACTACTCCTATGGCTGCACTGCAGCTTCACACCTACAGGACTATGTTTCATCTTTTTCCCGTTGATATCCCTGGGAAGCTAATGGCAGCATTACGGCTTAGAGAATGCAATTGGTTCGTATATATGAAGCACACAATAATCCTAAACGGCCATAATACTATTCTTAGGAATTCGGACTATATTGTCGCCTATTTGGACTTTAATGTTAAGTATAGTTAAGTATAAAACCAGTATGGATTTCAGAGAAGCAAAAGTACGAACTTGGAGAGTTTTCTCCTAATTCTTTTTTTGGAGTTTAGCAAGGCATTCCATACGCTCAATCATGAAAAGTTAACAGAACTGGGATAAGAGGGACATTAGCAAGTTGACTCAAGGATTACCTAAGTAATCGACGTTTTAAAATGAAGATTGGTGATAAGTGTAGCCAGGAAAAGTGTGTTGAGTATGGAGTACCTCAAGAGTCAAACCTTGGGCCTGTTTTTTTTTTTTACTTTACTGCGATTATTGTCTGTCACAAAGTGCTAGAAATGGCCACTCTTCATGCAAGAGGAGTATTATTTAAACTGTACAAATATTTACTAAATCAGCTCACCGTACTATAGAGTGTAGAGTTAAGCCTTGGAATCGCCAGTCAGGTGCGACGTATCCCTGTGCTGGGTTCCAGGCCGCAAAGATATTCCAGGAAATTGCAAAACGAACGAGCTAACTAAGGAGGGTGCAGACGAGAACCTTCCTGACAATAAAGGGGAACCATCAGCACCCATTAATCGATAAATTTCCAATTGGGTACCACAGCTATTAGAATGGTGAAACAATATCAGCACATGTCTCTCGATTTCTGTAGAAGCTGTAGAGATGAGGAATAGAAAAAAACCATGACACACCTTCTGCGTGTCCTGACCTATCGGTTTTAAGAAAGAAGAGCTTAGGCGACTACTTCTCCGAAGATCTTAACGATCTAGCTAGACTCTACTTAAGTCCCATTCCCTCTTGTCCCATTTGGGTAATCTCTATGTACGGGATTGTAATCTGTAATGCCTTGCCCATATGGCTGATCCTGGGACCTAAAAAGATCTATTGCATCAGCAGAGTAGATTTAGTCTAAGAGACAAACCACCTCTCTAATAAGGGATACTATGTCCTTAGCAGCAGAGTGTTTTAATTCCGCTGACGGACATATTTCTTTATGGAAAATACGCTTCTTTCACCAATGTAATGCTGGGCATTCACAGAGAATGTGTTAAGTTTGTTTACCAGATTTCTTATACTAACCTTGTCTAGATTAAGGATTTGCTTATAGGAATAAGGCCTGATTAACCTTCGGATTGTCTCAGCCCCGGGACATTTTCCCAGTGGGCCAGACGAAGTACATATGCGGTTCCAATCATTAATCAATGCTGTGGGCGCATCCCAGTTGACACCACAGTAAGGTTTAGGTCATATGAACGCAGATTCTAAGCCAGTTCAAGTTCATCTGCAGATTCGTTGACTGCAATTCCTTGACGACGATGGTTGGTAAAAGATTGCTGTGCATCGCAGCAGCATTTAACTGTCAATTAAATAGAGTCCATTCAATTCGACTGGCTATCTGACAAGATATATGTATGTATGTATATCCTAGCGCCCTTCACTAAGGTTTAACCAAGAGCAGATCTTAATGAAATGGAAATAGTTCAGCCTGGAAAACCGTTGGACACATTCCCATAGATATCGAAACTTTGGTGTTGGGTCCAAAGACACCAGCTCTAAATCTAGATCCCATTTTCGAACTGTCTGTGAACCAAATTAAATCTCTAGGGTCCAGTGCCGGAACACCAATGAACCAGTTTGCACTGTTCAATACTACTACCTCAAATAACCTACCTAACATGTCTCGTTCGGGAATTGAGTCAAAAATTTTGAGGTGTCCCATATGGTCACCTGGTTTATATTTGTATTCTAACTGCAGCTCAATAGCGCATCTAGCAGCCGTCTTCCTAATGAAGATTTATAGAGACGAAAGCCCAACGGCAGCTTCAAATGCTGCCATAGGACAGTTATGAATAGCACCTGTTATACCGAGACAGGCAATTCTCTGGAGCTTCTGAAGCTTAGTTAGCGTTGTCCGTTTAAGAACTTTCGGCCACTAAAAGATGGCCACGCACGTGATAATGCGCCTAACCATCATTGTATACATTCAATGTTTCTCTTTTGGATAAAGGGGTCTACTGTTCCTAATGGCCCTAGTGGCGACTTGATATGCGAATTCCAGCTGAGCCGTTTCTTAAGGATGACGCCGATATATTTAACCTTACTGGAATAAGCTATAGTGATGCCTTTGATGGCCTTTTGCTCCTAGATTTACCAGTCTTCTTTTTGTTAAGGACACTAGAACCAAGGATTTATTCTCTGCTGCACTATTTTAAGACGTGTAGTAAAGCACCTTGCATGACCCTAGAAATGGTAGTCCTGGGTTTAACACTAATAAATATCGCCAAGTCATCCGCCTAACTAATGGCTATGTAGCTTGATCTCTACAGATCGACTATAAGATTGTCGATGACTACTCCAACCCTTAACTCAAATCATAGACACTGAAATCCTTCGATGGGAGGAAATAATGATTCGACTTTTTCAAGCATGGCCCTTATCCATTGGGTGGCCAAATCCTCGATACCTTTCCTACTAATTGCTTTTGCTATTGAGTCGTAGCCAATGTTATCGAATGCGTCTTCGATGTTAAGGAAGGCATATAGAAATATTTTCAAACTGACTCCACTGCAGAGGGGTAGACAAATCTAGCTGGCCTCTAATATGAACGTCAATAAGTTTCTGGATAGTTGTAAGGACAAATGGTGTTGAACTTATAGGTTTATAAGATTTAGGCAGCTATTGGCTGGTTTAAGGATGAAGATTACGTTTACCTGTCTCCAAGTAGTCGGGATGAAAATCAAATTGTACCTGGCTCTAAAAAAAAGTAGTGATGCCCGGTAGGTTGAGATCGATTACCTTCTGTAAAATCCCTGGTAAAGGCCATCACCGCTGGGGGCTTTGAATGGTTTGAAGGAAATAAATACTCATTCTCAGATGCGTTCAGGTACGTGTGGACAGAACACGAAACTCCCGGTTCGAATAGACGAACCTGAGAAATAAACCTGAAGTAAGATTCTAAGTGTATCCGTACGGTCCAACGTGTACGTGCCATCGGTCTTTTTTAGCAAACTTTCAGAATTTGTATGATCCTTGACAAGTACCTTATAGATTCGTTCCACTACTGTCAGCAATATTTTTGAAGCATTCCCTCCATGTACCACGTTTAGATCGTCTTAATTCTAAATTGTATTCAGAAAGTGGGAAATAATCCCACTTTTGTGTGGGACTAGTTTTTTTTAAGGCAGGCATCTACATATGTATACCCTCTCGGGTTGAAAGGATTTCACACTATGTGACATTCCTCTACTCAGACTCTGGATGGCCTTCGGCCTCTCATTCAGGTCCTTGCGCCGCCCTTAAATCCTGTATGCCGAGTTCAAACCTTGTCTAATACTATCTCATGGGAGATAAAAGAGCGGATTATCTGGGAAGAAGGCGTATTTTCCACTCCAAAATAACTTATTAAGATGTCGAAATTCTCCTTGAATCCTGGGGCAAACTTTGGGGTGTAAGGTAAGAGAAAGAGTTCATCAAATCGAATTAAATAAGGTCAAAACTACCCGAATATGTGCGATATTATTGGAAAACATTCCATTCCATCCATACTAAATTAGATGTAGGTATCCCCAAATTTGGGATGAATCGAGGTGTTGAAGTGGTACGTATCTATCTACTTACCGAATTTTATGTTGACTGGTATTATCTTAAAGGCTTTGATAAACTAATACATCACAGATACCCTTTTGCTCCTCTTATGTTAGGCTTTCTCTCTTAACCCTCTTCATTATCTTTATCATGGGAATAACTTAAACCATAATAATAATAAAAAAACACTTATAGTATACATGCATATGTATGTATGTGGTGGCTACCATTTATTTAATTTTAAATAAGACGTTATTTATGTGATCCTTTTAAAGTAGTTAGTGATTTATGTTATTTTTTATTTTAAAAACCCATTACATCTACTAAATCTAGTTTCCAAATTCTTCATTGTATCAAGTTTCATTAGGATCCAATACGGACACCCATTGTACGAATATCTATGTATGTACGTGCATGCGGCGAGAACACTTTCTTCACTCCAACCCCACAACAATGTTTAATTATTTCAAAACATTCAAAGAACACACCTGCTACATAATACATACAAATCGTATAAAACCCTCTTATTAACGTGTAATTTAATTTTGAACGCATTTCAGGTCAATAGCGAGTTTTAACAAAACATCTCGGTCCATACGTGCCTGGTCGGATTGCACCGGAGAACGGGACCACTTGATATTCTACGATGGAAGTTCGACTAATGATCCAGTCCTGGCAAAATACTGTGGCGGTGATTGGTTACCTAAAGTCGTATCACGGTACGTATTCCTCTTTCTCATGTACTCAGTACTCAGAACTCTATAATGTTTCGATAAACCCTCCTCCTCATCCTCCTCCTCAACCGTTAGTTCCCGTATCCACATCCGTTCTACCACCTGAATGCCCAACAGATTCTATTTCCTGCTCGATGTAGATGGGCTCACGTGTTGCCCCAGTACGTCTCCCCAAAATGGAGTCTCAGGTTTTATCCATAAAAATAATGCGGTGCACTTAAATGCATTGCTGTTGTATACATATGAACTTGTACATATATCCCATACACAGGTATACATATACACACATTTAAACGATGTTAGAAAGGTGCTGCTTCCTATGTATGGGGTGTATTACTGAACGACCCTTAACCTCGAAATTCAAACTTACTATGTATGAGGGAAGGTAGTGTTGGGTATCACTTTATATTCCCGAGAGTTTCGTGTTCTATTCCTTGTTGCAAAGTTGCATCCATTCACCGATGTTTGAATGCGGTAAAAGCTTACTTCACCTGAATTTCGGATTAGAAACTGGGGGTATGGACCTCTCTCTCTCCTGGTACTCCTGGTCTGTTATTCCAGGTGTAGTAGTAAGTTTTTCACCATCCTAACATAAAACAAGTAACAGGGTTGTAGCGATTTACGGCCAACGAAAATTTCAAAGGAAAATCAATTATGTTTGCTGAAAGAATACCAAGTTGCCATTTGTAGTAGACTGTGCAACGGAGGTGGGTCAGTTTAATAATGTAAGAGATTTTAATTGAGGATGTTTATGTTCTTGTCGATAGATAGACGAAAATTAAATGCTAACTGAAGTGTAATTAAATATGTTTTCCCGATTTTATAAATTTATTGCGCTAGGATTAATTGTTGTTCCTTATTGGATTGTTTTATCAAAATTAGATCAGTGTAAGGGATTTGGTTCTTGTTGAGCACTAGTATAAATTTCTTGATTTGTTTGAGTTGGTTTATTGGAAATTTATTGCTACCGTTCCTATAACAAGCACGGGATTGTAAATACAGATATAAAGGGCTTGGGAACATCAGGAACTTGAAGTGGTTAGGGAGTATTGATATCTTGTAGTTATAATTGCATCTCAAGTTTCCTTTAAGCCCCACCTGAGAGTAAATTAAAACACAGGACAAATGCTGTAAATTCCAGTTGGCGCGGCATCCTTACTAGGAGAAACGTTTCATCTGCCAGTAAATATAAGGTTTTCGAAGTGGCTATTAGGTCAATGATGTCTCAGGATGCACAAGTTTGGGGTGTATTCGAGTACGAAGAGTTGGAAAAACTCTGAACATACATATGTACATGTTACATCTGGAAACCGGTATATTTCCTCTCTACATCCTTTCATTGAAATTGCATTTTCTCTACGTACTGAATGTAATGGAACTCCAAAGCTACCGCCTTCCACACATCGTCGCAAAATATTTGGTACACCGGAAAGTGAACCTATTTAACGAATGGTCCAGGCTAAACATCGACCTTCTCTGAATGAGCTGTTATCCTACATTAAAGAGTCTACCCGAGAGGAGTTTAAATTGAAAACGCAACATAGTGAAACTAGACGTACATATGTATGTACGTATCCCTTACTTAACTATGATCTGGCGAAAAATTATTTCCACGAACTACTTCGTTTGAACTTTGGACCACATATAAGCGACGCGAATAAGGAATGCAGTCTCTGCCTGAGACACAGCAGGCTTCCAGTCTTTTCGATCCCGGGCATGCTGCTTCCAGTTGCCACCAAGCAGTCTGACATTCGCGATGGCTTGTTTCGGTTCGGGGGTTCGGTCTTCCTTGTCATCTCGAACCTGGGGGGCTGTGATTCGTGGGGGTTGTGATTGTGAAGATCCTCTTTGGTGGAGCATTATTGTCCATTCGCTCGATGTGGCCGAGCCAGTGTAGTCGACGTGTTTTGGCTTTTTGGACTACATCCACATCTTGGTACAAGTCAGTTTACTAGTAGTCAGTAAAAGCCTCCTAGACGGCGCGCTAGGAGCGACGGATGATGTCGATTTCGTCTGCGTATCCTAGCAGCTGGACGGATTCGTTAACGATTGTGTCTTACGTGCTAACACCTAGCACCAGATTGAAGAAGTCATAACTTGGGATAGTTCGGAGGAACTGGTTCCGAATTGTACGTTGCACTGCGTGTTTTCCAGCGTCACGCGGTACAGCTGGATCAGTTTAGCCGGGATCACGCAATCACCCATTGCCTTGTATAGCTTAAGACGATGAATGCTATCATATGCGGCTCTATAGTAGATGAAGAGATGGTGACTCTCGACTTGAAATTCGTTGGTCTTTTCCAGGATCTGCCTATTTGAAGCCACACTGGTGCGTGCCGATTAGTGTGCTGCAGAAAGGCTTCAGACGTTGACATAGTACGTTGGATAGGATCTTATACGCGACATTAAGCAGGGATATGCTTCGATAGTTCCTACAAGACATAGGATTGTCTTTTTTGGAGATGGAGAATGCAGAGCTGATAGTTCAGTCATCGGGCATGGGTTCACCCATACTTGGTTGATGATTTGATGCATGCACCCTACCAAAGCATTACCATCATTTTTGAAAAGCTCCGCTGGTAGACCATCAGAGCCGGGAGTATTGTTCTACAGTTTTTTAATACCTGAGCCCGGCGTGGAGGTGTTCTTCATTGTGACTGGATACGGGTTCTCTTCTTGCCCTATCACTCTCTCTACCTGATGCTCATTAAGTAGCTGTTGGAAACTCTGCTTAAACACATCTACTACCCTTATTCCCTGTGCTTCGGGACTAGGTTTCCTTGACTGTTCAGTAGATTCGAAGAGCGTTCTGAGCTGGAAGCCAGCTACCAGTTGCTTGGTATTCCTACAATCATCAGGATGTTATTACTATCGCGGGACTCTTCGATATCCTTGAGTTGAAAAACTGCATTTTACGCAGGATCTTCTTCTATTCCCTTCTTCTGGCTCGATACTCTTCCCTCACTACCCTTGTTTTGCGCTGCAGCGCTTGCATGTGCGTATTTTCTGTCACGTTTTTCCGGCTTACACACAAATCATCATACCAAATGCTTTTTCTGGGTGGTGGCTGGTAGCCTATGGTGGTCTCTGCTACCCCTTTGATGATGTCGCGATACTGGTTCCACAGATTGTTGGCGTTTGTGGATGGTGAATGCACAGTGGAGAGTCTCTCACTCAGGCGCTCTTTGTAGGCTCTGGCTACTCCTGTCCTGCTAAGGCTTCCAACGTTGAATTTCTTTTTCTGGGCGGTTTGCAGCTTCTTCTCGTTGGATAGTCGAGCTCTGAATTTAGGTGCAACAAAAAAATGGTCAGAGTCGATGTTTGCACCTCTGAAAGGTTGCACAGTTTGGATGCGTGCCTCGCATCTATTAGCACGTGGTCGATTTGGTTGGCGGTTCGACCATCTGGAGAGCGCCAGGTTGCTGTGTGGATTCGTAATCTTGGAAACCTAGAGCTACTTATCACCGTATTACGAGCTGCTGCAAAATCGATTAAGTGGGAGCCGTTGTCTGTTGTGACGTGGAGGCTGGGCTTTCCGACTAATCAGCTGAAGATGTTTTCCTTACCGATTTCGGCATTGAAGCCCCCGAGTATGATTTTGACATCATAATCCGAACAGGCTCCGTCCAGGAGGTGATAAAACTTATCTTTAGTAGAGTCTTTAGCCTCTCGATAGGAGCATGTGCACATAGTATGCTGATGTTTTGCAATGTTGGCTTGATCACAGCCAGGTGATCGCTGATTAAAAGACAATTATCATTGGGTGCAGCCGATTTCCCATGACGTATCCGCATCCTAACATGTGCAGTCTTTTGTGTCCGCTGTAATAAATGTCGCAATTTTTCCATTTTTCAATTTTGTCGCGTGAGGACATATTCAAGTTTTTGAGTAGCGTTGCGGGTCGTGATATTAAATCAGGGGGTGAATTGTTATCCAAGCCTGGTATCTCTCTCATAACTAGTTCTTTTGGACATGGTAAGGAAGTTACCCCGACGGCACAACCCCCAACCTGGAGGGCTAGTTCCCTTTTTTTGAAACCTCTAGGACGAGGAGCCGGTTTGAACTTATGTTAATAAACCCCTTCGGCGCTGTAAGAGCTGCCGTTGGGCCAATAATAGCTCATCCGCCACCATCTCTTTTCCAAAACCCTCACCTATTCTTGGATACCTTTATCGCCCTGAGCTCCGAATATGTCGAAGTAGCCCACATTTTGTCTTTCATGTCCTTTGATCAGATTTGGGGTGTATGTAAATATTTGGTGCCTTTGCCACCTTAACAATGTAGGCGTTGGTGAAGCTTTGTATCTATGATAACATCAAAATACTTTATTTTTGGCTTAGAGACTGCAAGTAATCTAAAGTTACTAAAAAAAATTGTCCAATTTGTAAGATAGCTAAAACCACGTTCAAGAGATGTTGATTTTCCAGAAAC
The DNA here is from genome assembly GCA_905220385.1 of Xylota sylvarum. Taxonomy (NCBI): domain Eukaryota; kingdom Metazoa; phylum Arthropoda; class Insecta; order Diptera; family Syrphidae; genus Xylota; species Xylota sylvarum. Next base: position 44,671,652 of record LR999959.1, read on the forward strand.
TGAATGCTTATAGAAAGTAATCATGGTTTAAGTCTGTCTGGGACCGAATCTTTTGTATCCATTAACAAGATTCCCGTATGAGAGAAAGACCGCCACCCATTCGCTTTGAACTCTATTCTTGGGTACCACAAAGTTTCGAAAAGGAACAATAGAAAATAGACATTTTTACATAACAATAAGGCCTTAACCCAACCTGATAGTTCATCAACTACAATCAAAATTAGGCTGACAATTGCTCGAAGAAAGAAGAACTACTTACATATGTTTGTAAGAATAATTGATCTTACAGATCACAGTGCATATGCAGAGTCCTAGCATAGTTAAAGAATAAAAAGACTTAATTACGGAACTCTTAAGCTCGACACTACATATATTAAGTCGTTAACTCAATCGATGAACAACCATACTTCGACTATCTAGACACTACATCAAGTCATGTCGGACGTTGCGGGAAGTAAAGCAATAATGAGGGGAGTACTTTTTATCATAAAACATACAAGGAAGATGAGGGAGACACTTAACAAGTCGGAGAAAATGCCTGTGAAGAACATCACCTTAGAGAGAGCATGTTGCAAAACACATCTGAGCGTGTCTACCCTACGTCGTCCGCATAAGCAAACTGCATTATAGCCTTCATCTTCCAGGACTAGGAGTAGTTCATTCCAAAGAAGAGGGGAGAGCATCCCGTCTTGGAGAGTGGCCCAATTTACGAAACTTAAAACTATGCCGTTTCCCAATTTTGAGTTGATAACCATGTTTCTTAACAGTTGGTTAATCACAGCGCCTAAACTTCAAAGTTCGCGTAATAGTCATAGGTGATGTTGCAACAGTCAGTGGATATTGCTATTCCATGGCTCAAGCGCATATTCACGGGATGCCTTAAGCTAGGATATGTTCCAAAAGCATGACGGGTTGTGCGTGTTGTATTTATTCCCAAAGCGGAAAAAGCTTGAGGCCTATCAGTCTGTCGTCTTTTATGCTAAAAACACTGGAACGTTTAATAGATGTATACATAAGAAACGTAATTGGTGATAACTATCTATCCGAATCAAAACATGCATACATCTGCGTTAGGTCGGTAGATACAACCCTCCACAGGGTCGTATCAAGCATAGAAAGATCCCTCCACTTCAAGGAATATACCCTTGGGGCATTCCTAGACATTGAAGGGGCGTTCAACAACGTAAGCACCGATGCGATCCTGGGCAGCTTACACAGAGCTCGGCTGAGCATCGGTCTTTCCAATTGGATTGCTCAGATGCTTCAATCGCGAGTTATATCTTCATCGCAAGGTGAGAGGAACCCCCCAAGGAGGAGTCTTATCCCCTCTAATATGGCTCCTTGTAGCGGATGAGATCTTGGTAATATTGAAGGAAAACGGCTTCAACGTGATGGCCTATGCCGACGACGTGGTTATCGTGGTCTCGGGGAAATTCCCTTCAGTCCTAAGCGAAAGACTCAATCTTGCACTACAACTAATGGAGAATTGCGTTAGCAGCAAAGGGATAGGAGTGAACCTTTCAAAGACGGAGGTAGTTCTCTTCACTAGGAAGAGATCAATTTCTGCCTTCAGAACACCAAGTATCAGTGGTACTGAACTAAGCATCTCAGGTTCAGCCCGATACCTGGGTGTAAACTAAATTGGAAGGATAACACTGCTGAACATGTCAGAAGAGAAGCGTAGCTTTCTACTCTTGCAAAAAGGCATTCAGTAACACGTAGGGTTTAAGGCCAGCTGTGGCCGAATGTGGTCCTCGAGTTTGTACGGCCATGCCTCAATTTTGTCCCGATGGGGAACTACCAGCTGTTTGTCAGAGACTGATCACATGACCTCCACGCTAGCATTTGAAAGGCGATTCGCTATAAGAATACAGGATGTATTGGAAGTGCAGAAGAACAATGAGGAAGAAGGAGCTGGCGTTCTATACCGACGGTTCTAAGATGGACGTTGGCACGGGAGCAGGAGTTTATTGTTAAGCCCTAGGAATAAACAACTCCTTTAGAACAAACGATGATTGCAGCGTCTTTCAGGCTGAAGTCATAGCCATCATACAGGCTGCTAAGATTATAAGCGAGAACAATATCGTTGGCAGAACGATTACTGTGTATGTAGACAGCCAGGCAGCCGTTAAGGCTATGAACTCCGCTATAATTAGATCAAAGCTTTTGAAGATCTGTACATCGCTCTTGAATGAGATATCTAAAGCTTATGCGGTGACCATCTGTTGGGTGCCAGGGCATATGGATATCGTAGGAAACGAAAGGGCTGACGAACTTGCTAGGAAAGGGTCGGCGCTGCACTTATCGCGGGCCCTCCCTTTTGTAGTAACCCCAATCAGTACCTTACGGAAGAATATAGAGGATGAAGCCATTGGTCGAGCAAATAGTCGACGGGTTCATCTGGAAACATGCGCAACAGCCAGGGCCCTATGGCCGGGCATCAGCAAGAAGAGATCAATTTCTCTGGTGAAACTGAGTCGTTATAAAGCACGGGTCGTTTCAGGGATAATTACTGGTCATTGTGCCATTGGCGTCCATGCAGAGCGACTCGATGTACTATAAAATGAATTCTGTAGAAGTTGAAGAGACGAAGAAGAAATTGAGTCAGTTCGTCACCTACTGTGCGACTGTCCTGCCCTATCCGTCAGAGCAGTTACTTCTTCTCGGATTTGGAGGACTTGGGTAACGTAGGGCTGACGGACCTCCTGAGATTCATATCATTATCTGGGTGGTTCCAATAGCGGACTTTATAGGTTTCCAGGGTTAAATGATTGTACACAATGGACCCGAACTTTTGTCTTAGTGAGCAGTGACACTGTCACAAGGCACCCATTTACCTGGCCTAACCTAATAGTCTTAGGTTCAACGTTGTTAAAAACTCTTCCCATGTTGAGAAATCCTACCAGGGTGCATTCTTTCCAATCTATAGATTTTGCAATGATGCCCACCAGCGAGTGACACATATTGGTAAGCTGACAGCTGACTTATTTCAATACTGCAGCGAATATAGGCATCTATCAGAGTTTTCAGAATAAATCATGGTCGACTTATGGGTCTGAGATCTTTTTGGATCAGCTATCCTTGAGGAAATTATGAAAACATTCTTCAAAGCACAAAAACGCTTCCTTTAACGAAGGATAACGTGACTTCGATTGTGACTCGCCTAAAAGTGAACACAATTCCTTTATATTCATGAGATAACTAATTTCAAGGCAAAAAAATAAATAATGTATACATGACCCTTACCACATCTAAAAGTTATCTATTGCCCCAAAAAAAAAAAAAAAAACCTATTATTTTCCAAGGATAACGCTATGAATGATATCGCCTAGGGCCTGTTAATGTTGAGCCAAAGTAGCTGAAATAACTGAAAGGAAAATTCACTTGTAATAAAACTTAATAAGCAAAAAAAAAAAAAAGCAAACGAAAACGAAAAAAAGAATAACAAAAATGACGGCTCCTGGATCCTTTTTTTTTACACTTTTCCATTAATGATGGCCGTGTATTCTTTTCAATTTTTTCTGTTGCGTGCTCACAATTCACCATCGGGCGTCGTCGTCGTCGGGAGCGCTGCCGCTTCTACTTTGTGCACCAAAAGATGTTGTTTTATCATAAAATTTTCATAACGAAAACGATTAAAAGTGCCTTTCTAGTTTGCACAATGATTCCCGCAGAAACCACTTGGTGAATTGCCATTTCAGATGGCTGGCGGTCGGTGGACTCGGTGGCTGTCATTAGGGGGAAAATAGATTCGAGCCTTCAACAGAGCAGCGTAATTATTTATTACTATCGGTGTGTTTGTTATCTTTTCAGGTGGAGGAAAAATCAATTTACTTATAATTTGTTTGCGTGGCAGAAATATGTAGAAAAAAAATTCGTCCTGTCCCCGTCCCGTGTGTAAATGAGATTTATTTTTTTCTCTCCCGATAGAGCATTTTTTATTAGTTCAACAGATGCGCCCCCTGACCGGAATAAATTACCTAGATGGAGGCGATATTTATGAGTTATTGATCGGAAAACTTTGTTTGCTACATGGATTAATGTAATGATCAAAGTTATGAATCTTTTCGCTGGTAGACATAGGAAGTGGGATTAATATAATTAAAACAGATGAAATGTTATGGAATTATGTTAGATTTTCGGCAATGTTCATATGTAGATACTTTTTATATACATATTTCTTATGTTACAGGCCTGTGGCACAAATTTTATGTGTACATACATATTCGTAGATACTTATAAGAGATTAAGTTGATGGGCGCTTGTAAGGTTTATCGTAATGGAACACATTGCGTTTACTGGAAAAGATGGTCTATTTTTTTTTTTGGTCGAGATAGAATGCACTCACTGTACGGACCAGCAACTGGTTAGTAATATAGGGTCATCCAGCAAGAAGTGTACTTTTAAAATAAACATATTACAGACCAATAAGCCAACAGCTATTATTGGAACAAATCGCAACCATATTGGTATCGGCGTAATACATAAACTCAAATGGTTCCACTTGGGGAGTTTTCGTTCATGTACCACTACGGACACCATTTGCAGCTACGTAGCCTCTAAACTTAATGTTAGTCCGACATTGATCTCATGCTATAAACTCACCAAGAGGGATAGTGACGACACAATTCTAATTAGTGTTCCAATTGAATTGAAGAATGCAATTTCTGAGGCGAATATCTGACCTGTTGGTGTGAAGCTGCGTACTTACCTGCAACGTTCAAAAAACGAAGAAGGTCGGACAGCACCAATCAAAACCTAATCAACACCCTAACACCGTCAGCCATGGTCAATAATGTGTCATCGAAAAAGCTTACTTGTATTAAACTTTTTTACCACAACGCTAGTGGAATGAGGTCTAAGGTTTATGACCTCGTCCTCGTTCCAGCTTATGTATGATGTCATTGTGATAACTGAGGCCTGGCTTTATGGTGGTATACTTTCGTCCGAAATATTCGATAGCAGGCTTTGCACTGTATTTCGATTTGACCGATGTAAGACAGCCATGAACCGTGGAGGCGGAATTTTAATTGCTATTCGTTTTAGTCGATCTTGTAAGCAAATATTGCCAATTACTGAAATAGAACAATTATGTATTTTAATTAATGTAAATTCTGAGTCTCAACTAATAATCATCGCTAGTTATATTCCGTCAAATAGTGTTCCAATAACTTACTTTAAACACATACATAATATTGAGCATGTATCTAAAATTTATAATAAATCTCACTATTTATGCGTGTTAGGTGATTTTAATTTTCCCGATGTTAAATGGGCGTGGTTCGAGAAGATAATATGCTGATCCCTACAAATTGTTATACAGATCATGAACTTAATTGTTTAGATTTTTTATGTTCCTTAAACCTTTCTCAAGTAAACACTGTGTAAAATTCATTGAACAGATTGCTACATCTTCTATTCGTTTGTGTAAATGAATTAAAAGTAAAATCTTATCCTGCTTCTTGTGAACTACTAAATAACTCGATTCATCATAAGCAAACTGAGTTCGAATTTGAATTTTATTCTGTTTTGAGTCCGGATAATAATAATAATAGTTATATATATTATTGACTCCGGGTTTGATATGTACATAAATATGTGCCATTAACTTTCAAGAAGAACCTATTCAAGCCCCCTTGGTATAACCGTCGGTTAATGAAAATAAAGAACCTTAAAACTAAAGCACTTAAACGACATAAAAAGTCGCAGGACTTGGTTGATTATGCTGTTTTCTGTACCTTGAGAAAACAGTTCTGCGTACTTAGCAGGTTTCTCCACAGAAATTATATTATGGATATCGAGAGCAAGCTGGTAACTGATGCCAACATTTTTTGGAGCTTTATAAAGCATAAGCGTAATACGTATGGTATTCCGGAAATAATGTCATACGAAAACGTAGAATCTAATAATATTGGAACCTCCTGCGAATTATTCGCTAGATTTTTCGAATGACACCTTAATCCATTTAACTCCAGCCACTATAATCGAACAAAAAGTGCAGTTGTTTCAATTTACAGGACATCGCTCTGGCTCTTAGCAATTCTAAAACCATCAGCAAGTGCAGGAGTGGATGGAATTCCATCACTGGTTTTAAGAAACTGTAAAGATAGTATCTGTTACCCCCTTCTACTTATCTTTAACTTATCACTTAAACTGGGCATTTTTTTTAGATGAGTGGATGAGTGGAAGGTCTCATTTTTAATTCCTATTTGTAAAACTGGCTCCAGAAATGAAGTTAAGAACTACAGGGGAATCTGTAAACTATCAGCCATTCCTAAGCTCTTTGAGAGTATAGTCAAAGATAAGTTGGAATTTTATGTCAAAGAACATATTTCGGAATCTCAACATGGTTTTGTTTCAGGGAGATCTACAGCCTCCAATCTCGTATATTTCACATCAACTGTTCTAAATTCATTTGAAAAGGGCTATCAGGTGGATACGGTCTATACCGACTTTAGTAAGGTATTTGACTCTGTGAATCATTGTGTCTTAATACGCAAGCTGAATTGCTTTGGTTTTCACTCATCCATTTTGAGATGGATTTCGTCTTTTTTAATAAATAGAGTAAAGCTTGAATCTTTTCTTTCTAAGCCGTTCAACTTTTTATAACCCTTGCTCGATCTCTCCTGGAATATTGTGACATCGTTTGGTGTTCCTTTTACCAAGTGCATATTTATCGGGTGGAAAGAATTCAAAGAAGATTTTTTAAATTTGCTTTTTTTTTCAAATATGGTGCCAGATGCCAACTGCTGGGCTTGGTTAAGCTTCTAATTAGAAGGAAGATCCATGACGTAATGTTTGTGAGAGATCTCCTTTGTTACCATTTAAAAAGCCCTTGCTTATTAGCTTTAATTTAATTATAATTTAATTATAATAATTTATGCTCCAGAAAGGCCATTGAGACAAACAGAGTTCCTTTTTCGCACAATACATAGGACAAACTACGGGTTGAATGAGCCTATTTATCGATCTATTTCAAATTTGAAATCAGTTTGGTCAGTTGTAGATTTAAGTTTATCTAGAACTATGTTCAAAAACATGTTGTGCAGTAGTATGGGTTAAATGAGTAGGTAAATTTATATTCCTTACATTTATTTTATTTTTAATTACTATCTATTATATGTATATGTACATATATCACAATCTGTTAAGTTATATTACTTGTAGATGAAATAAATAAATAAATAAATAATAGAAAAATGCAACATTTTTATGAAAAGTAATGATATTTGTATTCTAATCCAAAGTACAAACTCTGAGGTTAGCAATGTAATACAATGTCTACCAAATGTCTATCTCGACTCTGCCTACAAATAGTCATTCTTTTGATGACATTCTTCATCACGTTTTGGCATAATAATGGCTGTATTTCGCCAAAATCCAACACTGATATTTTCGTGTTAAATCACAGTATCTCGGCGGCCAACTAACGTCACCATTTACACATCCTGGAAATTTGTCACGCAATAGAGCCATTGTTTCTCCAACTGTGTGGCATGTAGCGCCGCTGTCCTGCTGAAAAAAATCCATTCACTGAAAACATCATTTTCAAAAAAAAATGTGGCCTAATGACACCTCCAGCCCTAAAGCAGCACTCGTTGTGGATGGAGAGGTTGTTCCACTATTTCTCTTGGGGTTTTGGAGCTTCAGGTGTGACATTTTTGTTTCTTTACGTACACAGACAAATAGAAGTGAACTCAATCACTCTGAGTAATTTTGTGTAAAAAATCATAATCTTGTTCATTCATTTCCGACAGCCAATTAGCGAAAGTGCGGCGTTGTGCGTGGTATGCTGGCTTCGATTCTTGGTTATAAGAATGTAGGCCAAGATCTTTATGCAAAATGAGGTGCAAAGTGGTTGCGGATAGACCAAATTCCTGGTATCGTCTCAAATTGGACACACCTAAGTTTTCAGTCACACTCTCAGCTACGGCGGCGATATTTTCAGTTGACCTTACCGGACGAAATATGTCCTTACTTGTCCAGAACGTTCAAATTTATCGATTAAATTCACTGTAGCTGTGGGAGAAGAATTCTCTGATGATGACCAAAATTTCAACACTTTGTACGAGTGTGTATCTATCCATATTTAATAACCTCCTATGTAGCTTTTGTTTATCAAAAATCATAGCAATGTTAGTTGAATGCTGACAGTTCAACAACGGCGTGAAAATTGAAAAGACACATCTTGTTGAATGACCTTTTATTAATATTGTCCGTTTTAGCCCAATTTCCCGCTGGTTTCGTAGAAAACCAAAGACCTGCCAACCAATACAAGGAAAAACAGGCCAATCACAAAGGTAGTAATTCCAAATATTGTCTCACCAAACTATGGTGTGACTCGAGCATATCACTTTCAGATGCTTACCAAAATTTAAGAGACTCATTAGAGCATCAATGAATTGCCACTAGTTTTTTCTGCTGAAAGACACCAAGCATGCCACTGATTTCTTACCACGAAAGTTATGCCATATAGAATTCTATTCATAAGAAATCTAATTGTTAATGGAGGGCCTGATAAAGGACTCGGAACATCCAAACGGAAGGTGCTGCGAAATCACCTTGAGCCTTGCATAACAATCTCATCGATGATCTCAATCTCGTGATCAGCGATCTAACAAAGAAGCAAAACTATTTGCTCATTGAATTCTCTTTATTGAAAACTCTGAAAGTGGTGAAATGTGTGAGCATATCTATATTCTGATCCGTCCATTAGTTACTTGCAAAATAGCTGAGGGTAGCAAATGACTAATTTGGAGGATAAATGCATACAAATAACGAGTAATGAAAGAGTGTTATGATACCGTCCGCATCAAACACACTATTGACCTAAGTTCCTTGTGCAGACGCTACCCGGAATCAATATAATTCTATCAACCACATCCTAGCCACAGAGTAGTCAAAGCTTGGTCACTGAGAAGAAGGTCGGTACAAAAAGCCAAACTCGCTTTCACTCATGTAGTTTACTACCAATGCACTTGTTCCCCACCCACAGTTCATATGTATCAGTGATAAGAGTTTCTATTGGATAGTCTGTTACTTATAGAAGATATGATAACCTTACGTGAACCACTGCGTGAACTTCAGATACGTTTCGGATTCAGTGCACATACGGTTACACCAAAAGTAGCAATTTTTTAAACCTAGGCAGTCCATAGGTTGCGTTGCGTTGAACAATTTGTGTCCACTGGTGTTGAGATCCTTACATATTTTGTGGGTACGCGTAAAAAGTTCTCATGCTTGCGTCAAGGATTTCCTGCATCCCCTTATTGATTCTAGGGTCTCCACAATGCCTAAGCACCATCGTGTGCGGATTCCTTCTCTACTGTTCTGTATCAAATAATTCTAGGATCACAGCGTATCCTGCCATTCTGAGTTAGCGGGTTCCATTGCATGGCGTGGTTTCTTTTTTTTTTGTCAGAACGGACAATAACAATGGAAGTGATCCAAAGTATCGTCGCCCTTTCCACAGGCATCGCAGACAGTAGTGCCTCTTAAACGTAGCACGCTAAGATGTTTGGCAAAAGGAAAGTGTCCCGTAAGAACACAGTCTTTTCTGCTGAAAGACAGCAAGAATTCCGCTGATTTTTTACAAAGGATACGCAATACAATTTTGTTTGTAGGAAACCCAATCGTAAACAGACAATTCTGAGCCTTGCTTAGGAATCTCATCGGAAATCTGATATCCCGCAATGCCAGGGTGACTTGGGACCCAGACAAATTCAATGAGCTCAGCCTTGCGACCGAATTCAAAGAGTTCTTGCATTTTCCAACTATCTTGGAACGAGGTACAAGCTTAAGCAAGACCTGAAGCGCAGCCTGGCTGTCGCTACAGATGCAGCTAATCTGACCCCGACACTTATTCTTAACAACATAGTCCGCATCCATTAAGATACCATAGATCTCCGCTTGAAAAACAGATGCATGCTTATCTAACAAGTAGTGAAGTCTAGTGTTGTCGGTCTCCACGAAGACACCAGCACCGGACCCTTGACTAGTTTTGGACCCATCCTTGAAGATTCGACTACAGCCCAGTACAGCCTCCCACTCTGGCCGAAGCCAGTCGTGAACGCAAGGAAAGTCGATTCTAATTTTGCACAGCAGCCGAAGTTCCTGTGTCATTGGATCAGACGGCATATCCATAGAAGCAGGGTCGTAGGATAAGTATGGTGCAAGGTCGTTGAAACTCCAGTGCGGATGATACCAAGAGCCACCTCGTCTAAGACGATAGATTGCTTTGATAGTACAGCCCATGATGAAGTATTAAGCGGTGGTAAATCAAACAAAGCATTTTGAGCAAAGCTAGGCGTACTCCGGAAATTGCGTGGCTAGTTATGGACCTGTCTTTTTGGACTGTGTGCCCTGTGCACTGCCACTTCAGTCTTGGATCATGGCCCGGGTTATGAGAATCTCATGAATATTGCTTCTTCCAACTAAGTCTGACCAAACGTATTCTTTTTTCCCCGACTGCCTCCGCAACATACTTTCAAATGGGGCTATGCTTGGAGAATGAAGCAAACAAATTAGTGTGGACAGATACAGGTTGTCAACAATTTTTTCTATTTGGGATCTTACTTACCTACTTACTTAACGGTTCCCGACCCGTAAAGATTCCCTGCTTGAGATACGGCAGCCTTCCACTCTCTTCGATCCTGGGCACATTGCTTCCAGCTGTCTAGACCAAGCGATCTGGCATCAGCGATAGCTTAATCCTTAAAAAGGAGGTTCGGTCTTCTATGTCGTCAAGAATCTATGGGCTGTGATTCCAACATCCTCTTTGCTGGATTTTTTTTTGCATTATAGCCCATTCGCTCGATGTGGCCGAGTCAGTGTAGTCGATGTGTTTTGGAATTATGGACTACATCCACATCTTAGTACAGCTCATAGAGCTCGCGGTTGTATCTTCTCCTGCATTCGTCGTCCTCGCATAAGAAGAATTTTTCTCTCGAAAGTGTTCAATATATGCTTTGCTTTTCTACCTATCGTCCAGCACTCGGTTCCATACAGCAGAACTGTCAGGGACAGAAGTTTGTAGACCATGCATTTCGTCTTTCGAGCTAGGAGTTTTGAACCCAATTGTTTTGCCAAACCAAGTCTTCGTCGAATCTCCGCTAAGGTGTCATTCGTGGAGTTAGTATTTACTCCAAAGTAGGTAAACTCCTTAACCACTTCGAAGTTACTGTTGCCTACAGAAACGTTTTGTCCTAGGCGGTGAACAGATGCTTCTCGCTTCTTGGTTGACAACATGTACTTGGTTCTGTCCTCATTCACTTCAAGGACAACTCGTTTCGCCTGTTCTGCAATTGCCTTAAAAGCGTTGGGACCGACCGATGATGTCGATGTCGTCTACGTAGCTCAGCAGCTGAACAGATTTATTAAAGATAGTAAATACTATCTGTTCCATCACGAAATTAAAACAGTTATATGATAGAGCATCTCCTTGCCGAATTCTGAGGAACTGTCTCCAAATTCCATGTTACACCGCGTGTTTTCAAGTGTCACGCAGCACAGCTGGATCAGATTAACCGGGATCCCGAATTCGGCCATCGCCTTGTAGAGTTCAAAACGATGAGTGCTATCATATGCGGCTTTGAAGTCAATGAAGATATGGTGAGTCTCGGCTTGAAATTCTTTGGTCTTTTCCAGGATTTGCGTTAGTATGGAAATTTGAAGCCACACTGGTACGTGTCGATTAGTGCGCCGCAGAAAGGCTTCAGACGTTCACACAGTACGTTGGATAGGATCTTATAAGCAACATTAAGCAGGGTTATTCCTCCATAGTTCTTACAAGACATATGATCGCCTTTCTTAAATATGTAAACACAACCTAGCCTACCAACATGAATGGTTTCATCAAGAACAATAAATGGTTCAGGAGTACAATGGACTTATGTTTGTCTAATAGGATATCCTTTACGAGTATCTATCGAAAATATTTTCACTTATCTTCCGTGCTTACCACTGAATATTTGGAGCGTTTTAAGGACACACATCTTCCACATCGGTGATCGAAAATACTTGTAGTAAAAACTTTTATATTTCGTCATAGGGCAGAGTCCACTGATGGAGTTAAGGAAACAATCATGTATGGGGTTCACGTTGATTGAAATTTATCCTTCCATCCTGAGCTTGTTTTTTTCGTTTAGTAGATCTCTATCCAGGTCATAACAGTGGTGCTAGAGGGTTACATGTACCAAACGTATATGTGCGATCTGTATCTCTAACAGACAAACTGTTTAGTTTCAGAAAAAGTTGCTACATTTGGCTTATCTTTTCCCATTCTTCCTTCAAACGAAAGAGAGCACATACACATTTACGCCCTCGTTTCATGCTTTGCCAGTAAAGTACCACAAAGTGAACCCTTGACTCACAGTTCTCACCGAGAGACAACTGTTTTTATAACTCTTTTCATAGTCCCTAGAGACTTTTAACATAAAGCAGCCGCCAACTAAATCATAAAGTCTTTTGAAACCACTTCCATACCTAGCAAAAGCAATTTGACTCCCATCGAAAATTTCATTAAAAGTGAGCAAAACATTTTCCGAAATGTGACCGTCGACGTTTAATACTCCCCAGCCTGGCTGCCGTGCCGATCATTCGTTTGGCCATCAAGAAGCAATAAAACAGAACGGAGTGCTTTGGCAAAATTATAAATTTTCCAAAAAAACACCTGCTTAAGAACACATGTCTTACAAGGAAACAAACCATTTGTAGAGCTCTCTTCCTGGCACTTGGAGATATTTGCAATATGCTATCTGTGTAATACCTGACATTTCTCTTCTCGCTACCTCTTCGTGAGATTGTATCCTTAAAAATGCGATATACATCGCCCGAAGGGAACAACCCAGGACCTACATGTCGCACCCGCTCCGGCATTTCCTATGCAAATCCGAGTTCATTTAAAACTATGTACGACTTGCCATAAAAAATATCCCTAAAAACATACCACAGAGCGAAATTTATGAGTACTTGTATGACATAAAAATGTAAATTCGACAGCATCCTTGGGAGCTCCGACCCACTATGGCTCTGCCTTCATGCGATGCGAAAGGAAAGGAAGTTCATTTGGGGGCATAAACATTATGCTAAGTACGAGTCTTTCCTTTTTTAACACTTTTCGAGGAGAGCGCATCAGTTATTCCTTCCTCTTCGGTGGTGGTGGTGGTGGAGGGGGTTGGTTACTGGAACCAAAGATGAAATGTTCACCCACATAAAATGTAACTGTTTTCATGTGGCGCCTGTGAAAACATTTCTGCGAGGATACATTTACTTCTCGAAATGAGGCACCAAATAAATGCCGAAATGAACTAGCGAATGCTTGTTTGGCGGAAATTATTGAATGCTATCTCTCAATGCCACATTAGGAGCGACACAGTCAGGCCATGTTCGTCCTGAGTTATTAGCTATTATGAAGCCATGCTGCGGGGTCACACTCGGCAAAATCAATGGGTTGCGTATACGACAGAGTGTTCTGCTACTTAGTTTCGACTTGCAATGAACCATTGCGGCCGCCTAATAGAGCCACAGTGCATTGCATTGCATGGGGCTGTGTAGGCTTTTAATCCTGGTGATATGTGAGGGATTGTGGAATGGAACGGAGTCTCCATTTCGCTTCATTTAATTTGTAAATAATTTCCCAGTGCAAAGCGGCCGCGGTGGCGGCGGCGGCGTCATCCTCTCCCGCTTAGTGGAAATTGCGACGTAATACCATTTTAGTTTTCCAAACCTTGTACCGAAAGTGGATAAGCCGAAAGTGGGCATGCAATTAAGCGCAAATAGCACATGCTCTCATGGTAAATCACCAATCAGCGGAGGAATTTCATTTGAATTTGGTTTTTTTTTTTTTGTTCTTTCTGTGTGTGTCTCTTGGCTGATGGCAACAAGCCACATTGACTCAGTGGCGCGAGAATTAAAATACAACACCTCGTAGGCTATTTCACCATCAGGATCAGAGGATTTTCTGTAAACTCAATTGAGCGCCCGCATTTGGTGTCCTGGTTGGGAAATTAATTCAATAGCACAGTGTTCCAGATGTTTCGGTTAAAGTCAGGAAATCAATTTCTCTTCCGCTCCCCACAACATCAAGCTGTGGCATGCGGATGCGGATACGGATGCGGGTGCGGGACGAACGAACATGTACAGGATTGGAATCTCTGCTGCCACCCGGTATTGGCCCTGTTTGACATGAATAAACGTTGTCATTTTGTGACCTCAATTTATGAGCATTAAAAAGCGTTCAATTGCTTCCGAAAAACTCATTCATCGGTGGTTTTTACGTTCAGCCATTGAAAACTACTCAAAGGTGAATCAATTAATTTTTTTCTGTTTTTTTTTTTTTATTATTTCTACAAAATAATAAAAAGGAATCCAATCAGTGTAGTTTGGTGGTGGCGGGGCTTTCGAAATCCCAACTCATAGTTAATGGCCTTCGAGAAGAATGAACTAGATAAGAGCTGTTTTCATTAAAAAAAGGAGTTGAACGCCTTCAGGGTTTTATCTTGTCCTGTGGATGGTATTGTTGGTCTAGTAAATTTTTGTTCTCATTGACGACGTTACATCGTCATTTTTTGTAGGGCAACTCAATGATGTCCAGCTGGTTTAAATTTTGTTTGTTTATCTTAAATTTGAATTTTAATTTTAGAAAAAAAGGCAAAATTAATGAAGTTAATGTCCTGTGAGGACTTTTGTCCTGTACCACAAGTCCTCACAGAACATACAGACTGTTATTTCACAAATTTCTTTAACCTATTTCCCAGTGTACATATGTACCCATATATGCATTGGATTTGAAAATCAAAAATCAATCAAAAAGGTGAGTGGGTGGTATTAACCTTCCTAAATCATCTCGAACATTGCGTGCATTTTGTGAAATATTTGTATCTTCACACAAGAAGTAGGATGTGTCACCACTACATGTTGAGACATCAAAAAATGCGGTTTGTTACAATAGCTCTTAGAAGGGCTAAGTAGGATCTGCTAGTTGAATCTTTCCTTAATGCTGGATTTGAAGCAGTTTTATTGTGATCAGTAATGCACTCTTACTACGCCTTGGCGGAAGAAATCTGTCCTACAACACTTTCTTTAGTGACGGTATTTCCTCATCATCTTTTGTGGGTCAGTGCCCCACAAGATCCTAGCACATGTTCTGGGATTTCACTAGACTCATTGCAGAATCTGCGGAGTCCTTCTTCAGATATACCTAGTTTCCTTAGGTGCTCCTTGAGTTTACAATGCCCCGTTAGGAAGCCCATTAGGATACGAAGGTTATTTTTGCTCATGCTGATGCATGCGTCGAATCTTTTTCGGTTGTATTGCCCTAGAAGCGTCTTGGCTTGCCTCATTCCATGAGCGTTATTCTAGGTTCTTGCCCTGTTTTCCGTTTCTAATTTCCTGAATTCTTCTTTGAGGATATGATCCCCTATTCCGCAGAATGGTTCAGGACCTATGAAGGATTCTGATGCTCCTTTTCTTGCTAGAGAGTCGGCCATTTCATTACCCTTTATTCCCACATGACCAGGTATCCAACAGAGGGTCACCTTGTTTCTACTACCTAGTTCATTAAGTTTTTGCAAGCATTTCCACACAAGTTTGGACTTAATGATATAGGAGTCAAGTGCCATGATAGCAGCTTGGCTATCTGACATTATAGTTATATCACAGTTGACGTGGTTTCTATCAAGATTGATTTGGACACATCTATCAATGGCATAGATTTCAGCCTGAAAGATACTGGTGCTTTTGTCCATGGATTCAGAGTATTTGGTTCTGGGCCCGAAAACTCCTGCTCCAGTTCCTTCATCAGTTCTTGGTCCATCTGTGTACCATTTCGTTGTTTGTATTGTATGTATGATTGCTCAGTTTGTAGATAGTGGATACATTGTTCCAAATTTTTTTGTTACTGAGCTTGGCAACAAAGTTCTCTTGGAGGTTGAACCCTCTAATGATATCATCTCTAGGAGAGGCTAGGAGTGGTAGTTTTTTGAAAAGTGCCTCGATGTAATGCACTTATCTCTTTCTATTCCTTCTTTGGCCATTCTTAGAATCGTTTGAACATTCCTCAAGAACAAGGTGCAAAGGAGTCAATTCCAATAGTACCTCCATGGTTGCAGTTGGACAAGTTCTCATGAACCCTGCGATACAGAGGCAGGCCAGTTTTTGCACCTTAATGAGTGTCTTCCTCGTGGTGACCAGATTGGCTCTTTTTGCCCATGCAGTCGCTCCATATGTGATCATTGGTAGCAATGTATGTACATCCACCTAAGGATGGTCGGCCTACATCCCCAGGATTTGCCCACTAGGCTTCCAGATGAGTTTATTGTCTAGGTTTAGTCCCAGATATTTAACTTCTTTGACTGGTGTCAGTATTTTACCCGACAGCCTTATTGGCCTCAGTTTTCAAGTTTTATTTTCCTCGTTATGGTGTTCTTAATTGGTTAAATTGGGCGGCTGTGTTCATCGGTATCCAACAGTCGTGAATGGTACTATTGTAGTTTTTGTCGGATTAAGGCTTAGCCCAGCCGACAAACACCATTTCCGAGTTATATCAAGTCTCCTTCGCACAGGGTTTTCACGAATTTGCCTCTGGCAATAATGACATATGCCTGGCAGTTGATGCCATAGTTTGTTAGATTCTCAAGATTCACAACAAGACTCCACATTAAGGGAGAGAGAACTCCTCCTTGTGGGCATCCTTTTGCTCTGCTGACCTTGATGATACCTTCTGATGTATGAGTCTCTGCTGATCTTGTGCTCAGATGTTCATACATCCACTTTCTACCTAGAGCTCGCACAATTGATTCATGAGATGTGTTATCGAATGCTCCTTCGATGTCCAAGAAGGCACACAGTACTATTACTTTTGCTTCAAGAGCGCTTTGAATAGTTTCAGTCAGCTGTTACCGAGCAGTTTGTATGGATCTGCCCACTCTGTCAGCATGCTGATGGTGATGAAGAGGAAATGTACATAGTACTTCCTCTCTTATATAATTGTCCACAGCCTTTTCCATCGTTTTGAGAAGAAACGATGTCAGGCTAATCGGTCTATAGGACTTCGGTAGACCTGGGTTTTTCTTCCCCATTTTGGGAATAAACACTATTTCGGCCAGCTCCACTAGTTCGTTATATAGCCCAGTCCCAGACTACTTTTTAATATCCTTGCAAGATATGGAAGCAATTTACCTTGGCCCTTTTGTAATAGGATTGTTGTAATTCCATCCAAGATTTTTGTCGCTATTTTTCAGTCCTCTTTCCGCGGTCTTCGTATGTTGGTACTGCTAGGAAAATGAGTTTCTAATAGAAGTCGTGCCCTCAGTCCCTCAATTTTCGGTGAAGCTGCCATCCGGTTTTCTTGGAGACTTTGGTATTCCCCCTCGTTTTTGCTAGCTCCTTGTGCAATCTGGTCCAAGCAGGGGTATTTGTGGTTGTCTCACAGAACTTCCTAAAGCTTTCTCGTTTAGCTTTCCTTATTTCCTTGTTATAAGAGGGCAGTGTCATTTTGTACCTCTGCCAGTCTCCAGTACGCTTCGCTACGTTAAACAATTTAAGCGTTTTGGATCGGAGGCGTGAGAGATTATTGCTCCACCATGGGACCTTATTCCCTCTTACATTTCTGCTCAGTGGGCAGCTAGTTTCAAATGCAGATGTGACCTTACTTCATCACAAAGGAAAATTCACTTTTATTACTTTTTAACCTTTACAGAGTTCACTCATATCTCGTAGTCAGTTTCTCAGCAATTTTTCTTACACACCTCTCAGAAGCTGTCAAAGAAAGCTGGAGTACGTCTCCAGATGTAGCATTTGTTACACTTTCCCCTGTTTGATCCGCACCCCCTCTAGGACACGTCTCATATGACTCCCACGCTCTATGATCTTTACCTCTGTAAGCTGCTGTTCGATCTATGTGGACAATCATTGGCTTGGATCTTGGCGTCTTCTGGATCTTGATTGTTACATCGGTGATTAACTCCATAACTCTATAGGGGCCATCCCAGTCAGACTGAAATTTTGGAGAGACGCGCACCTTTCTCTGTGGGTTATGTAGCCATACAAAATTTCCAACTTGAAATCGAGGAACATTAGATCAAATCCGGTGGAAGCCGTGGAAGTGCTTAATGGATTTGATCATCGCAAGTAGCTCCTTCTTTGTGGTGCTGTAATGTCGCCCAGGTTTGTTCAGAGTTTTACTGAAGTAGGCAATGACTCTTTCAGATCCCTCTTGAACCAGCGACAGAACTGCTCCTATAGCATGATCACAGGTGTCAGTGTCTAAAATAAAATTGCATTCCGGACGAACATGGGCCAAAATTGGTGGTAACGTTAAACAGATTTTCAATATATAAATTATAAGAGTCGTTCCATTCCGAAGTCCACTCGAATTAAATGTTTTTTTTTTCGGTAAGCCGGTGTAATGGACGTGCAAGTTCGGCGAATCGGGGTACAAACAAGCGGTAGTAAGTGCACAATCTAATAAAACTTCTTAACTTAGAAACATTTTTCGGTATCGGCCAACTCAGAATGGCCTCAATCTTGGAAGGATCAGGCGACACACCTCTTTTAGAAAAAGGTTGCATTTGGCGGGGTTAATTTTTAATCCGGCCTCTCTTAAGCGACTAAACACAGAACGAAGGTTAGCAAGTATCTCATCAAAACTCTAACCATGAATCTACCAGATAGACCAAACAAGTCTCCATCGGTAATCTTCCAAGGACATTTGACTCGAGTCGTTCGAATGTAGCGGGCGCATTCGTCAGGCCAAAGCTCGTAACTTTAAATTGCCACAGGCCATCTCTTATGACAAAATCCGTCTTCTCACGATCCGCTGGAAAGATTTCGACTTGCCGATATTCAGACTGGCAGTCGACTGTGCTAAACCATACAGAGCCCGCAACTGCATCCAGTGTGTCCTCAATCCGCGGTAAGGGGAAGGATTCCTTGGTGGTGACATTATTTAACCGGAAGTGTGACTGCATAATCGACAAGATTAGCAATACGAACCAGCACGGCACCGTCTCGACTAAAGGTCATAGACTTTCCTACTAAAATTTTAACTATAAATAAGATTCAAATGAGTTAAATAAAAGTAAATAAAAAGCTATACTCGTATATTCCATTGTTCCAAATAAATCCAATGTAAAGAACACAATTCCATACGACAATAACCTGAAAAGTTTCTAAATACAATAGTAAGAAACAAAAGTTATATTTCTCTTCTGGTGCATACACATGTATCTATAATATTTAGATACATGCACTAATCGGTGACTGTGAAAATTTGAATTAATTTCCTAAAGATATTTTGCATTCACAGCATCCGGACAATAATCAACTCAAAAGTTATAATTTGCATTGCAAATCGATAATTCAAACTTCAAAGTACGAACGGTTGGTCTTGCATGTTACATGCTAGACAAAGCAAACAAAACTCTCAAAGTGATTATATTTCTTGAAATTAAATATTGCCATCACAGTGCGGTGATTTTGTGCTTTAACCAGTTCGTAGACTATAATGGTTTAGTTACCGGAAATGGGCCAGCACTCGGTTTTGCGTGTTCAGTTAGAGCATAATGAATGCACAAATTGAGAACTTTTAAGGGCATCCATAGAGAGGACTCTGCACATTTCAATGTTGGATTAATTAGAAAACTATTGGAGAATATCGAAGGGAAAAACTAATTTCTTCTTTAATGGTTTGGAAAAAATTGCAATCGGATAACAATGGTAATGTGGAGGTATGCATGTTATCATGGTGATAATATAAATAATGTATGTATCAGCAGTAATTTTATCCCGATGGGGATATAATCTACTTAAATATGTGTGTGTGTATGTAGGTATGTTTTATTTATTTTTTAATTATTTAATCACCTACAATCATGACTTTACAAACTAAAGAATAATTATGATTAATATGCAATAATAGTCAAATATGATATAAGTAAATAGATGGTTGATTGGTTGGTTAAGATCGGCCCTGAATGGGAAAATGCACTTAGGCCAGAGGAAGTCCATTGTGCTGCCGATGTGTAAGGTGGGTCGGTCACCCTTTTACTCTATGAACCATCCACTCCTTTGTATGAAGGAGCTAATCTTAGCCGTGCAGGCGTTGTTGAGATCGTTTAGATCATTGAAAAAGTATTCGCCTAATGTAGCCTTCCTAGTGTTGGCGAGCGCGGGGCACATGCACAGGAGGTGATTGATGGTCTCGTCTTCCTCTTCGTCCATACAGCTTCTACAGAAGTTGTTGTAGGTAATACCCAATCTTTGTGACGAATGGTTTCAGAAGTAGACACAGGATAGCAGGTCAGATCGTGTACGCGATGTTGAGGAGACTGATATCTCTGTAACTGACGCAATTGAGGGTGTCTCTTTTCTTGTGGTTCGTGCAAATTGTGCTGAGATTCCATTCGTCAGGTATACATTTATCTGACCAAATTTTAGAAATGAGTTCATGTATGCCAGGCCATTTCCAGCTGCTTTGAACAGATTCAGCAGGCTTGTTGGATTTAAGCTTAGATATTGCTATTCTGCTTGTATGACTCTTGTTTATCTGCATTTGTTTGCCGGAATTCTTTGCCAAAGCAGTGGTTTCTTGGAGATAGTCGGGTGAAACCCAGCACATAAGTTTCGGCACTTCTGATGGCATGTTGGCAGCGTTGGCACTAGTCTTCGGCACTTGATGCTAGCGGCATAGGAGTCGGAGCAAGATTTCGGGATACGCGTTCGGCGAAGATTCTGGCGATTTCTTGCGATTGCAGCTTTTCGACGTTAAATCTTCTCACAGTAGTTCTTCGTTTTTGTTACGTTTGCGATATCCGCATTCATACCTTGGCTGCAACGAGGTGACACTCGATGTTAGCTACTCGGAAGGTTCGGACATCCAGAATACTGTTGACTGTTTCATGATCAGGGTACTGCCATGTCCCCTTGTGAATATTGAGATGTGGACACCATGTGCTTGCTATAGTGACGTTACGCCCCACCGTAAAGTCAAGTACCTAAGTACATATAATGAATAAAAAATCAACTAATATAATCAATGTTTTCAATGTATTTAAGGTAAGTAACTAATCCACTCTTGGGTAGTATTGTTAAAGCTAGCTTGTTGCGGTTACGTAGTCTAATTTAGTTGCTATTTGGTTTCACCTACATACATATCTACTCTTTACAACTTTTATTTTAATCCTTGGTAAAATGAATTTTATGTGCAAAATATTGTTTTATTTAAGACAATATCGAAACATACTATTCCGCGTAGCTTTTGACTCTATAACACATGTAGTACGTTTTTATAAACGGACTCGAATCTCAAGTAAAATTATGAACGTATTGAGAGTGAAGTACAAGGACTCCACTTTGAAACCGGAGTCTCACCACTTTCCGTGGACATTATAAAGTTGGATTTTGACTTCGTCATAAAAGTAATGGAAATAGACGAAAAAAGTCTGCCGAAATTAGTTCTCATGCATGTTATGAACTCGATAAGAGGGAATTGGTTCAAAAGTGGGAGGAGCTGGTGGGCTGGCTACGGTATTAACGTACGCATTACATATGATATCCAACCGGGTGACCTGAAAACTTTATTTAATATTCTATTAGTGAAAGGTGGTCATAGCATGTCTGAAGGGTGTATAATCCAAACACAGTCATCGCAACATAGAATGTTTTTCAGTAAACTTAATTACTACCTCCAAGGAAATACGTTCTCGTACCTAATCGTTATTCTTTGGATATGACTAACACTATTTTAAAATTAATAAGAGTATTACTTAATCTGTACTGTATCCTATATCGTCCCGATCTTTCAGTCCAATCTCAAAGAGAGGGTGGATATATACATTTTATCGCGAGATTGCCTATTTGGAGAGAGTTCCGTTTGAGATACTTTGATGTAATCTTGTTGAATTTAGAGAACGTTGTCAATATTTTGAACTGCCACCGAAGCTAGGATGTGCTATACAACTACACATCCAAAGCTCTTCGCTTCAGGAAACTTGTGGAATAGAAGGAGATTTTGAAAGTAAAGAAAAGAATATCATATTTGATTCGTATATTATTCTTATAAAGTATTTCATTATGTATCTATAAAGATTTTTAATGTCAATCTGGAAGACGGCCTTAAGGCAACGTTAAAGGAATAAAACCCCCAATATGCGTGTCTAAAAAGATCATCAACATGGCTGACCTGAAATGGTCGAACTTAGGAGGAAATAGAGTCTCTAAGGCCTTGTTAGATCGAAGAAAATCTGGGGAAAAAATGAAACTAGGGATACTCTCTGATCATTGCCTTCTAAAGAGACATGCCATAAGATTAGGATTATCAAATACGGATATAAGCAGATACTGCAGCTTCGGAGGATATCACACATCTACTCTGTGAATGCTAAGGCATAGCTCGGAGTAGACTTAAACGTCTGGGAGAGAACTTCTTTGACAACTTAGAGAAAGTCCCGTCTGCGAACCAAATTTTTGAGATCAAATGCATGGACGGTATGGTTTAGGTTTAGGTTTGTTACCCTAATGGATCTCTTGGTATCGCGATGGACCTACTATGGTGCCTAGTGTCATATGAAAAACTTATATCTCTACACTACCTACCTACCCATCTACCTAAGCACACCATTGGCAATTTTACCATTCCAAAAGAACAAAAAAAGTTTTTGTAAAGAAATTAACAATTCGAAATAACGAATTGTCAAATTTTATTAACATTCCACACATGTAGGACGCAGTCCACATTCACGCGACCAAAACATTCGCGAGAGTTTAACCTTACAATTCTTTTGTTTTGTTCTTCGTGCTAGGTCAATAACAAACAAAATTCTCAGATTGTTGCGACCAGAACAAAATGAAATGTCAAAATTAGAGAATATTCGCTGGCTTGCATTCGCTAAGCTGTGAATGGACCGTAAAGGTTTCAGTGTCAATATACCAGATACTATCGGGTACGCGATATTGAGGAGATTGATACCTCTGTGATCGGTACGCTTAAGGGTATTTTCTCTATTATGGTTTGATCTTTCAAGGATACAAGGATTCCATTCAATGAGGTACATATTGGCTTAAACAAATCTTGGAAATGAGTTTCTGTACGATGTCTACCAAGTTATCTTCAATGGCAGTTAAATTCAAAAACTTTTTCAGATTTTGGCGTGGATATATGTACATAGATTGCTATCCTCACTTACTTTTTCTCAAGTAGAGGTTGATTATACTTATCATTGTGCTTTACAGCGAGATGTTGACTCTAAATGGTGTAAATTTTCGTAAGACAAGGGTCAGGTCCTTGATTTAAACCCCAAAGGAGTCATAGTGACACACACTCGCCCATTAGATTGGTATTACCAATATCAAAAGATTCCTTTCTATCGCCTTTTGGCTTAGTGTGTCTTTACACTCTGTCGTATGATAAGGTACCCTCATTTTCAAATCTATATTCGGTACATTCATATGCAGATAGACGAAGGATATGAATTTTTCTTATTAACAAGTTCTGTTCCTAGCTTATAAAACGTTCGGTCCAAGTAACTATATCTGCACATATACAAATCTATTTTCATAAGTATCTACCTTTCACCATTAATTCTTAATCTTACAAACTATTCTTCCAAGTTAACATACCCTTGGGGGAATGACATTCAAACTCGAAATATAACGTACAATGTAAATGTTCATGTTCATGTTATTGAAATGGCTTACCTACCTTCTACCTTCTACCTTCTACCTTCTACCGTGGTATAACTTTCATTACAGTACTGATAATAATTTTAAAACTTCTAACGTCATTCACCGACAGTTCATTTGTCATTCAAAAACTTATCAGCAATTTCATTCCATTTCGACGGCATTCATTCATTTTTCCCTCCGAAGGAGCAACTTGCACCGTAGCACTAATTCTTTGAAGTTTATTGATGACTATCATAAGGAACTTGGAATGCCATTAGAGAGAACTACTCTCTAAAGAAGTGTTCAAACAAGTTAAAGGCAACAACAATGCATCTTCAATATAATTAACAAAAAAATTATTGAAGGCGAAGAAAACATGGAGTTCGATGGCGGGGCTCTCGGCTGATGAGAAAAACTTTCACCATCCTTATAAATAAAGTTCGTTCAAATACGTATACGAATTCGCGAAATCCCTATTTAACAAATTTGCAATTTAAATTGGGAACTCAAGTCTTCTTTTCGGTAAAGTTTAACCCAATAACAGATGAGTGGAAGTTGTGACGGTTTTTTTTATTTTTTTTTTGTCAAGTTCCTTAGTTACGGTGGATTCTAAATCACGAGATTACCTCTTTTGTTGTTTGTTCTTATTTAAGATTTAAATTGAAATTAATTACTTCAAGAGAAAAAAAAACAAAGAACAGATTGTTAGGTAATTGAATTTCGTACAAGTGGACAGATACTTCTGATATTAATTTAAATAAAACCCGAAACCCATGTTATAATGCCAATAGTGTGGAATGCCTATAAGGATCTGCAGCATAATATTCCATTGCTTTCAACTTACCATGGCAAGCCTCTGATAGTGACGTTCGACTATCTCAGTCGTCTTGGAAGGGCATTTTTGTTTCACTCCTTTGTCCATATACAGTCGATATTTTTACTCCATTTAAGATACCTTTTGGAACACTGGATTTCCAGATAGAAGATATACTATGCTCTAGAGAGGATTCTTCTTTCGTAACTAGCACATGGAGGCTTATTGAGAAGCCTATTCATAATAGAATTAATCGGTATTGCCTAGTCTCTATTGGTGTTTTTCTATTTGATAGAAATTTAAATTCTATCGGAAATATCTGTTCTACTTTTATTTTAAATGAGTACAAGCAAAGGAAGAAATGGATAACGACGAAAGTAATCATCCAATTCGATTCCATGATGTAAGGCTACTATCCAATGTTCTACACTGATCCTGACTTGTGTATGTCTTTTTTATGGATTTGCTGTTAAAAAATCTTTTTGTAGTATAATAAAGGTGCTGAAGTCTTCTCGTAAAGGAATACTTCAGCCTTTTTTTCTTCTCCTGTGTAGTCAAACATCGATACAGAGACTATCAGTGCTGGTAATAGGTAATGGAAAGTGATAATGCTAATAAGTTTTAGACCTATCAGCCATTCTTAACTTGTCCTGAAAAGTAAATAGATAGGAACATTTTTAAAATCCATTGAAGTCATCCTCTAAAAGACGTCAATACATTTATTCTTGAGTTCTAAGTAACTAATTTTCTGGACGAGAAAATAAAATGTTCACTTATGGCTGCCTTATTCACAGGAAATAACTTGGGCCTTATAAATCATACTAGAACGCGTGAGTAAAGCAAATATAACTCACCATACCGATTGTATGGTGGCCGGTGCTTGAAAGAGCTGTACGCCTTTATTAATCAATTATCGAGAGTGGAAAAATCTACATTTTGTATATAACCTCTGCACTTTGGAAGCATTAGATACACATTGTGTTTCATTTGATGCCCTTAGATATAATTAGCAAATAGAGTACCGGTTAGCTACCATATTGGCCACTTCCCGATCCTTAATGAATTAAACTTAACTCATAAAAACATAGACTACACTCCACCCAAACTGAAATTTGATTGTAAGATCCGGGCAGTCATTCCTGTCCGCAGCGAGGGGGATAATGCTGCCACTTTGGATGGTAGTTCAATTCACTTCTATACAGACTGATACAAATACCGAAAGCGGAGTTGGCTGTGGGGTTTCTCCGAAAAGTTCAGCCTGAACATTTCATTTCGGCTCCCATCTGTACGCTATTAGCACGATCAGCCACTGATGAGAGAGTGGCTCGATGTCCCATATCACCAGACAAATCTGGCCTAAGTCATAAATATGTATAGTACTGGGTGGCTTATGCTAAATCGATTATAGATCAGGCGCGCTATTGACGTCCTTACTGGACACTGCTTGATGGAACTACATGCTAAAAATTTAGGCCTCTTAACTAATGACCTCTGCCTTGAAGAAGAAAAGGAAATTATCCCTCAACTTCTGTACAGCTATCTGCCACTGTCCCAAGGAATGCTGCTATGCTGCTATGTCTAGTGGCTCTTCTCTTCGACGACCTTAGCGAACTGGCATCGGTAGACGTCATGAGCATATTTCGACTCATAAAGCTACAAATGTGTCTGTTTGTATCCTCGTACAAACAGCCACCCTAACCTAAAGCTAATCCTGAAATTGTCTTGACCTCTCAAAAGTTTCTGGCAATGTCGAAGGTATCCGAACTATTCCTGGTGACACGAAAGATTTGGCCTATTCGCTGTCATTCAGAAAGACGCAATGCAAACCATGTGCCCACTATAGAATAACATAGCTGTATCTTAACTAGCATGGAGTACATCCTCGTAAGATATTGGGACAATGTTCTATATCATAGATATAGTCAATGAGATTGACGGCCAATCAGGATCGAACATTTCCCTCAAGATCTTCCGGAAAAGGAACATTTCTACGAAACCGAAAGCGAAGATCAATATAACAGGTCCAACTATCTCCAAGGATAATCTTCAGCAACTACTGCGCAGACTTAACCCCGAACTTCCTAGTTACGAGTGGAAGATGATGAAGATGGAAGCTCCCACTGAAACGGACCAAGAAGCCGTCATCATGCTGAACCATGAGACGATGGCTATGCTCTCAGCCAGAGGCTATAAGATACGCATCGGTATCAACATGGTAAGAATTGGACCTCTGGTGGAAGGGAAAAGTGTTAGGGCAACAACGGAGCAAGTCTTTGGTCGTCTCATCGACCTACGATGATCCGTTCCCCCCACCATCTGAGGCGTTTATGGACCTAGTCAAATGTGTGGCCAAAAATAGATGAGCCTCTGGACCGGCTGCGATGCCAACTCATGTCACATCTTATCTCACAGCCTAATCACCCACTTTGAGATTAACCGCGACTTGAAAACACTTATTTCAGGTCTCTATTCAGCCCATTGTTACGGGCAAGAAGAAGTTCAACACCGTAAGGTGGTCAGTTGAGCTTTCGAGCCTGCGGAAAAATGCCCGAAAGCTATACAACGTGGCCAAGCCCACAAAAGATCCCGCTGACTGGGAGCGCTATAAAGAGCAAGTAACTAACACAACAGAAAGCCCTTATGACAGAACAGCCAACACAAGCCACCTCCTGGGCAACCAGATTAAAGACGACAAGAAAATCAGCCGGGCAATTGACTCCTTCGCTCCTTTCCAAGCACACGGCCCTAACGAATATTTTTCGCGGGTGTTTTAATTGCTCATATATTCCTCGAGCCTCTATAGAGGTAAACCCTCAGCGGGTAAACCTATGTGAGGGTCCGAAAGACTTAAGATCGAATAGCCTTACCTTGTTCCTATTCAAGGCATTTGAAAGATTAATAGACTTACACATTCGCCCTAAACAAAGTCCTAGGGATATGTCCCCAGCCCAAGACGCCTGTACTAAAAAAGCAATACTAAAAGGCAATCTTGAGGCAGACCTGCATGGGATGGAAACAAGGATCGAGTGTTCACTCCTCCGCAAAAAATTTACGCCAGCGGCCTTTCTGGATATAGAAGGAGCCTCCATAAATGTAATAGCTGAATCTATACGACTAGACGCAGTAATCATAGACAGGGTTGATTGCATGCTTAAGATGAGACACATCAACTCAGAACTGGGTGACTGCCAAATACAAGTACACAAGGTGGGGTTCTATCCCATCTACTATGGATACTGGGCGTGAATGGAATCTTACAGAAATTAGAACAAATTGGGGTCAAAGGTGTCGCATATGCGGATGATTTTGTCATATTGGAGACCCTCCGAATCTCAGATAAGCTGACTTGGAAAGGAAACATGTCAGAAAGGATAAAGAAAGCATCCACAGCCTTCTATAAATGTAGCAAATGTACAAAGCCATCGTCAGACCCATTCTATCCTATGGGTGCCTAGTAAGGTGGCCGACAACAGATAAGATCACATTCCTCTGAGCACCGACCAGTATATAAAGATTAGCATGTATAAGGATTACTAGCGCCATCAGAACCACGGCGACTGCAGGCCTTGAAACCATATTAGTATTGATCCCATTAGACGTACACCTAAAGGAAACAGCTACATCGCTTGAAGCAATTCAACCTTTAGGAAAAGGGCGACATGGCCCGCTGCGCTATTGCAAGATGGGCACACTTCGGTACCGGGACAGATTATATCTCACCATCCTACGACGTCAGCCTAATCATTAAAATAGTCTTCCCCTCAAGAACGGATTGGATTGACGGTAGAATATATTGATTTTCACGGACTGGTCTAAAACTGACGAAGGAGTAGGCTCTGGCATATACTCCTCTAAATCGCTCTCTGAGACTTGGAAGTGAAAGCATTAGCAATCCAAGAAGCAGCACGAGAACTATCCATGAAACTGCACTCAAGAAAGAGGATCGACATATGTATATATCGACAGTCAAGCTGCTATGACGGCCATCTCATCCACAGTCGTCATATCCAAACTTGTGAAACGATGCCGTGAAGAACTCACAGCACTCATAGCAAACCACAAAGTTACACTCCTTTTGGTTCCAGGATACAGCGACATTCAGGGAAACAAACGGGAGGACGATTTAGCAAGAAAGGGGCCCGGACAGGATCTTATTAAATCCAATATAGAGCAAACCTTCGCAAGACTAGCTAATCAGAGATGGAGCACACTCTCATCTTGTCGTGTCTCCAGAAAACTTTAGACCTAGCATGACAATGCCAGAACTAAGCAAATTTTAGCATTTAACAGGCCCAACTTAACGCTCTTCACGGAGATTATTACCGACCACAACCTCCCGGGGGGTCACCGAAGAAGAATCCGACTAGACACTGATTACCTCTGTCGAGGCTATGGCGACACGCACCCAGACAGCACATCTGACTTCCTATGCGAATGCCCACTCCTATGCAGAACTATGTAGGAAAACGGTCATCGGTGAATACCACTTCGAAGATATAGGCGACCTGTGAAGAAAGCCATCATTAACCATTCTGGGAGGGCGTTTAGCTATTAAGCTACTAACCAACTTTTTACTTGGTTTTTAGGTTTTCCACGACAGGGGTTCACAATGGATCCATTGGTGATGCGAGTGGTTACTGCATGTGAAGCCAACCTTCCACCTACTTACCTAGGTTAGGTTAGGTTAAGTACGTGGGTAAACGAGTGGAAGAATCGTCAACGCCACACTGAAGTCAATACAGACCCCATTGTGATACCCATAGGGGAGGGATGTCCCTTGCCCATTTCTTAACCCTAGTCCTACAAATATGGTTCCTATGAACTAGCAAACCATGATAAACAAGATGTCATTGACTGGTCTGCTACCTACCTACCTACCACACTCTTCAGCTACACCAATATTATGCATAGTATGTTTAATAACTCTTGTTAGTCGCTGCTTATTTGCGTAGAAAGGCTCTATCCCGAACAACTAAGAAGACTCTATTAAAGACCTTGATTATTTATCGAAGGTGGATTAATATATCCTTGGTTGTTTGGAGAGAAAAATGTTTCATAAGATATTCACTTCCTATCCTAAGAAATGGATATTACGACGAGCTATACATTAACATCACCGTAGTCAAGTAAACGCGTGTTGGTCACGAGGGTACTAGGAAATGTAGAGTGAATGAACAATAACTCTCCGGGCCGCAGAATCCTCGCAAGAGAAGGAGATCGATGTCAACTTGGAGTGCAAAACTAACACCAGTTGGCTAAGGACCTGGAGAGTACTTAGTAAGTAAATATAATTAACGTACAACTCCTTAAAATATTCATATATGTAGCAATCTATACGAATTCAGCAACAACGAACCAGGAAACTGATGCTAATGTTTCCCGACCCTGTACCACACCGTCTGTACCGATATCAACATTGTAATAGCTTCCGAATAGGATACAGCATAAAAGTTGATAGTCAAGCAACGAAACTCGACTCGACGTTCATTTTTTCCTCGAAAAACCGAAACCTCGAATTCAATTAGAAAATCGTGTCCTTAATTATGGATACAATTCCCTTAAGCCAATTGGTGCTCTTTTCAGTTCAATTAAATTAAACAGTTTTTTTTTGTTGCATATGTATGTATCTACAGACAGTATACACAATTTCGTTTTTCAATTAACAATAATCAATCTTCTCAGTAATTGAGGATTTGATCAGTCTTTTCTCTTATCCACCCAACTTTGGCTTTTTCTATTTTTTTACTTAACGAACTTGCAGATGAAAACAAACCCTCGCCAGATTCCTGTTTTCTTTTTTTTTTTTTGTAGATATGCATCTTTTAAAACTAGCGCTAAAGCCAACCACAAGAATCGAGAGGAGGAGAACGATACCAATAAATGATAAAGGATAAAGACGGAAATTTACAATTCCCATGGTTAAGTGGATTGCGTTAAGCAATTAGGGAAATTAGCATCAAATGGCTTGAGATTAAACGCAAAGACGACGGAAAAGAAAATAAGAGGAAGTGGAGAGAGAGAAATTTTCTCCATTTTGAATTCATCAGAATGACTATGGCAAAGTTTGTTGTTTGTGCTGTGCTCCTCCTTGCGCTCATCTATTCATCTATAAACACAGATACCTACTCTCCTTCCTTTCCTATTTGCTGTTCATTGTATTCTTTATTTTGGCTTCGAAAGAAGAAAAGACAAATCTGCTCATCGCATAAATATATTCGTTTACTTCAACTTCCTGCAGCTGAGGACTATCGTGGCTGGAGGCGCGTCGTACTCAAATACGCCACTATACGAGTACATACCTATATAGTGGCTGTATTTCCCGAACACAAACAAACATATTAATATAACTTTCCTATTCGTTGGAAAACTGACATAAATGCAAACAAAAAGATTACTCAGGGGAATTCTATTTTTTGTTCTACGAGAAAATAATAAAAAAAAAATCAGAAAACAAGTAAAATGGAAAAATGGAAAAGAAAAAAACTTTCTCTTCCAATTGTTTGTCCTTTTGTTTTGCTCCTTCTTTTCGGGTCGTTCCATGACCCGGAGGGATGCTTCGTATTGAGAGTGAAAAATATAAGGGAGCAAATTTCACAGACTCCTTTCCCATATCCTATCGAGCTCCTGTATCCTCCATCCATGGCCAGCCCGGAGCTAGTTTCTTCGGAAATTGGCTTCGTGTATAATGCGGTCACTTAAATTTATTTACATCTCCATATTAACTTATCGAAAGACTGTTGTGCTTTCGAAAATCGACTAGAGTAATTTTGAAGTGTTTTTTTTTTCTCTTTTGTTATCTTATTTAGAGGTCCTGACATGCTGGTAGCATTCCATTCAAGCCCCTTTTCTGCCCCACTGCAACAAGGAATTCCCAATCGAGGATTTGAGCTGGACGTGGATATACTTTTCACCGACTCGGATTCGTATGATTTCGCCAAAGGGATCAAGAATATCTGCGAGTTTCACATAAACGCCACAAATCCAGGTAAGTGGTGTAGTTAATTTGAATGTACCTATTCTAATAGAAAATTAAGTGGAAAAGGAAGGCGCGATCTTTATCAAAAAATTGTTCAACTTTGCGAATCAGAGAGTTATCAGATCTCAAATGGATGTGGAATTGTTTAAAGTTCCTTGAGGGTTTGTGTTATTTGCGATTAAATTTCTTCTTAAATATTTCAGTTTAGGTATTTACTATAGATGTAAGCTACGAGTTTTTACAGATAATAAGACACAATATTGTTACACTAAGCAACCTTTGGAATAATAAGACCATATCCTACCAAGAAGCAATCCGATTTTTAATGAAATTTCTTCGTCTTTTTAAGTACTTAAATGCTTTTCACTTTAGTAATGCGAAGCGATCGCAGCATGGGAGCGAAACTACTCTTAGCTGCAAGTTCTGAGAAGTTCTTCTGTAAACCTTTCCCAGCCACTTTCCTGGAGATAATATTCCGTTTTGACGTGGGACTTCTATTCTGTGATCAATTTGCAAATGGTTAACGATTTTAAATGCAACCCGGTTGCAACAGCAAGCACGAATACTTTTTCACAATATTGATTTTAGTAGGCCATATAATTCTTGGAGTCATCCAAGGGGTTGTCCCAATTTAGTACGTACCTATAGTTTCATTTGAATCTCTAGGTGTCATTGTTTTTCCCGAGAAAAGAAAAACCAAAAAAAACATCACTTTCTGTGACTTTGATGACTGTCGTTGTTGTAGTGCAGCTGAGGGTTTGACATTGATATTGAAAATTGATCCTAAAGCTAAAGGATCAATTACGTAAAGGTAAGTCCATTCTTTTGAAGTAAACTGTCAAGAAATTGTTGTTCTATGTGTTCATAGCATCGTAGGTACTTATTTACTTACTTAACGGGCTCCCGACCCGTGAAGAGTCTCTGCCTGAGACACGGCAGCCTTCCACTCTCTTCGATTCCGGGCACGCTGCTTCCAGTTGGCTAGACCAAGCGCTCTGGCATCCGTGATAGCTTGATCCTTAAAATGGAGGTTCGGTCTTCCTTGTCATCTCGATCCTCTTTGCTGGAGCATTTTTGTCCATTCGCTCGATGTGGCCGAGTCTCATTCGCTTCAAGGCCATTCACTGCCGTAAAAGCCTCTAAAACGGCGCACTGGGAGCGACCGATGATTTCGATGTCGTCTGCGTATCCCAGCAGCTGGACAGACTTGTTAAAGATAGTGCCTTTCGTGTTCACACCTACCCTGTGCACTATCTGTTCCAGCACGACATTGAAGAAGTCACAGGAGATGCACTATCTCCTTGCCGAAATCTGGTGCATGTTTAAAATAGTTCAGAGGAACTGGTTCCGAATCGCACGTTGCACCGCATGTTTTCCAGCGTCACGAGGCGCAACTCAATCAGTTTAGCCGGGATACCGAATTCGGCCATCGCATTGTAGAGCTCAAGACGAAAATGCTATTATATGCGGCACTGAAGTCGATGAAGAGATGGTGAGTCTCGACTAGAAATTTGTTGGTCTTTTCCAGGATCTGCCTTAGTGTGAAAATTTGGTCGATCGTCGATCTGCCGGACCGGAAGCCACACTCATACGTGCCGATTAGTGTGTTTCATAGATAGGATCTTATATGCGCCATTAAGCAGGGATATGGCTCGGTAGTTCTTACAAGACATAGGATCGCTTTTCTCGAAGATGGGTCATATACACACATACTTGCTTGATGATTTGGTGGAGGCACCCTACCAAAGCATCACCACTATGTTTGAAAAGCTCTGCTGGTAGACCATCAGAGCCGGCGGCCTTATTGTTCTTCAGCTTTTTGATAGCTGTGCCGGCCTCTTCAAAACTAGGATGGAGAGATGATTGGATGCGGGTTCTCTTCTTGCTCTATGACTCTTTCTACCTGATCCCCATTAAGTAGCTTCCGGAAGTGCTGCTCAAACACATATACTATTCCCTGTGCTTTTCGTTTCCTTTACTGTTTCGAAGAGCCTGCCCTTTTCTTCTTACGCAGATCTTGTTCTCATTTTCATTTACCTTTTGCATAATCATACCAAGGGTTCGTTTTGGGCGGTAGCCTATAGTGGGCTCGACTACTTCTTTGATGATGTCGCGCTACTGGTTCCAGAGATTGTTGGCGCTTTAGGAGTTCTATGTAGGCTCTGGCGAAACCAGTCGTGCTAAGGCTTCCAACGTTGAATTTCTTTTTCTGTGCGGTTTGCAGCTTCTTCTTGTTGGATAGTCGAGCTCTGAACTTAGCTGCAATAAGAAAATGGTCAGAGTCGACGTTTGCACCTGTGAATGTTTGCACATTCAGAATGTTGGCGTGCCTCGCATCTATTAGCGCCAGGTTGCTGTGCGGATTCGTAGTCTTGGAAACCTAGTGCTACTTATCACCGTATTACGAGCTGCTGCAAAATCGATTAGCCGGAAGCCGTTGTCTGTTGTCGTTTCGCCTTCCAACTAATTCGCCGAAGATGTTTTTCTTACTGATTTTGGCATTGAAGTCCCCGAGTATGATTTTGACATCATACTCCGGACAGG
Source organism: Xylota sylvarum (assembly GCA_905220385.1). Taxonomy (NCBI): domain Eukaryota; kingdom Metazoa; phylum Arthropoda; class Insecta; order Diptera; family Syrphidae; genus Xylota; species Xylota sylvarum. Next base: position 44,705,647 of record LR999959.1, read on the forward strand.
CTCCGTAGCCTCCGTCCAGGAGGTCATAAAACTCCTCCTTGATAGAGTCTTCAGCTTCGTCGGTAGGGGTGTACGCAAATATTATGTTGATGTTTTGGAATGTTGCCTTGATGCAAGTCACAGCCAGGCGATCGCTGATCTGCTTAAAGTAAATTACCATTGAGCGTAGTTAATTTCCCATGACGAATCCGCATCCTAACATGTGCAGGCTTTTGTGACAGCTGTAATAAATGTCGCACTTTTCCGTTTTTGTATATCTGATCCTATCCATCGTATCAGCCTTGTACCGCGTGAGGACAGATTCAAGTTTTTGAATATTACCAGGAGTGTACAGTGTACATACGTTCCAGGTGCAAACTCTTATATCATAGTCCGTGGATGTTCCGGGTCGTGGTATTAAATGAAGGGGTCCATAATCTAAGGCTTGAGTCTGTGTAGCTTATGTGATCGTTTTTCCAGAAATATTGATGAGATGAAGGACACTGTTTCCGGGTGTTCCTCTTGAGTGAAGCTGTTACAGCGAGTATAATTTTAAATACCGCAGTTGGATGTTTTCTGATCTACATAATTGTCTTGGTAAGCGATTTTAGGTTTATCGATCGTCCTGACAACCAGTAACATGTCTTATTATTTGCTCCTGTGTTTTGGATCCATCTGTATGAAGCAGCCCACCTTAATTTCTTTGTCTCTAATGGTTTCTCAGTCCTTGCGGTGAGTTCCTGAAGAGCATGCTTATCTATTTTCCTGGTTGATGGGCATATTGGTTTTTTGAAGTTGATTCCTATATAGCGGAGCATCCCTGATATGCCTGTCAAGTATTTTTTCCATTGTTTTTTTGGAAAAAAGAGGTGTAGCTAGGTCTGTAGGTATGATTTCGGTAGATCAGTTGGTCTCCCACCTGCTTTGGGTATAAACTTAACTGTTACCTGTTTCCAACTTTTTGGTATATAACCCCAGGCATAGCTTGTTCTTAATTTATTGATAATTCTCCTCCTTTTGGAGGAGTGCTAGGAAGATCACCATCTTCACCAGGGGCTTTGAACGGGTCAAATGAATTGATGACCCATTTAAAAATTCTCCATTTTGCCTTCATGAAAAATTTCTCTTGACCTCTTCCAGTCCTCTTTGGTTGGTTTATTGATCCTACTTTGGAAGGCATTAAATCGATTTTGTGATGGAACTTGGAAAGTGGGTTTCGGCTAAGAGCTATAACGTCTGTAGACCATTTTCCAGATAGGCCCCGTTAGGTTTTTTCATTAATCAAGATTTGATTAGTGTTCTGTTTTAATTCTGTGGATATGAGCGCTGTTTCGAATATCAGAAAGACACAGAATCAGAAACACAATTTTTTCCATGATTCTCTTTAAGCTCTTTTAACCTCTCGTTTATATTTAGTGAGTGCTGCAAAGTACACAGCCCATTCTTTATTGCGCTTTATTTTGTTAAAAATCTGTCTTGGAGATGTTCTTAGATTGATGAGTTTATTATTCCACCTTAGAGTAGAGAGGTTGCCTGATTTTTTCTTATCTGGGCAAGCCTAATGATAGGCAGATTTAATTAGAGCATTAAGACTTTCCCAGGCAATTTATAGACTGTCAATGTCTCTGATGCTCCTATATCAATTGGCCGTGGATTCCATGAGTACTCGGTTATAAGTTTTCCCATTTGTGGATCTTTGCTGTCTGATTCGGAAATTCTGAACCCTAACAGGATGTCAAAATAAATTTGACGATGGTTAGACATTGATGTTTCAGTTGAAACATGCCAGTTCCTTATAAAGTTTTTCATAGGGTGATGTCAAGGACTTCTTCTCTAATTCTGGTTATAAAAGTAGGGCTATTTACGTGGTTTAGAATATCAAGATTATTTTTATAAATGAATTCTAGAAGTCACCTTTTTTATTGATATTTGCGCTGGCCCAGTTGGTATGGTGGGTGTTTGTATCGCATTCAATAATCAGCTGGAGTCTCCTCCTGGCACAGCAGTTCATAAGTCCTTGCAATAGTAGAGAATCCAGGAGTCCAGATTCGCCCACCAGGTAAGTTGAGCATATGTAATATCTTACCGCCGTCTATCGTCTATCTTACCGCCTTCAGTGGGCTTCAGTTAGCTCAACTATTACCACTGCTATGTTTTTGTTGATGTATTCTGAAATTAAAATAGTTTTTATATTCTGATTTAACATAATACGGACTCTAGGTCCTCCTTCATTTATGGAATCGTAAAGTAACTCACCTGAGAGGCCGTTGTAGGTACGGCTCCTGGATAACGGTACATCTATGTTATCCTTATTACTAGCTGTACTTAACTTGGATGCACCTTAATCCCGTAATGAAAAAACTACTATAGTGGTATGTAGGCAGGACTGCCAACACTTTTAGCTTCTCCAGTGGTGTGGCTAGCCTCTGAGGTCTTAGACGTTGAGGAAAAGTCCTATGACGCCTTCGATCTTTGAGGCTCTCCCTTAGCCATTGCCACTGAGCTGTTAGCTCCAGATGTGATGGGTGTAAAATGTGCAATGTACATTAGTAAGCCTGAGTCGATATACAGTGGATAGGCGCTATAGATACCATCTAACTTTTCAATGTAGGAGATTATTTCACATCTGTACGTTACTTATTGGTCTATCCGTCCACCGCTCACTTACTAAAGAGCTTCTTTTATTTTTTCCGAGGATCAATTGAAAGAGGTTGCCGCTTTTCTCTGTGTTCATGCTGTCCTATGCCTAGACTGGACTGACCGAGTCCCACGTCAGGAGTAGTCCTTTCCTAGTGCCTCCTGCACATGCACAAAGAATATGTTTTGGCGTCTTTATTGCTGCCCACTGAGCAGGTGGTATCTAAGATTTTGATATCGTCTTTGTTATGATTGGGTAAAAATTATTCTTAAATTGGTTAGGGTTGATTGAGCTCTCTCGATTACCTTAAACCGTAAAGGTTGGGCCAATATTTATCGTAACTGTCAGCCTCTCATTGTATTATCTTAGAGTGGGAACTGTAACCTCTTCCCACCAGGCAGTCAGACCGTTCGTTATTCTCGAAACCTCCATGACCTGGCTTCAGTAATCTTATTCATAGATGCAAAACGTACAAGGAGATTGAAATAGTCTTAGACAAGCTTGGACTCTACCGACAGGAACATAGGTATATGTACATATGTATCCAAAAGAAATGTTCTATGTATAGATTAAGATCAAAATAAGCATTTAGTTACGATAGACCTGGGTCAATAAAAGTTGTTTGATTACTTTCAGCCCGTAGCATCTTTAGGCTTTACCCTGAAACTATCCAGAATCTGTGAGTTCGAAAATGCCCTCTTTTCTTAATTTTGCATCAAGTACGCTATGCACTTACCTACTATGTGGGTGAAACCGAATACGTATTGTGCGCTAAATTTTTATGTATCCTACTACTCTCCAGGACATCCAGTTTAGTTTCTTGAAGGGTGGTAAATCATATACTGGATCTGGTGCCGATAATTCGAGAGTAAGTTCGAATACATTCCACGGCGTTTCGTTGTAAAAGGAGTATTTACTTGATTTGTCCTTATGTACTTGCGTTTTTACTACCTAACCTTGACACTCTGCCTGGAGAGTCAGATCCATAGTTAAGATCAGATCAGACGAAAACGTAAGTTCATCCTTACCTTCGTAGTTCGTATATTAGCTTGAATGGTACGAAAATAGATCTTGGCTTGAAGAGTCTTGCAAAATCTCCATGATTTGATCGTTTGGAAGGAATGACAGAAGTTGCAAAGGCACATCTATCGTTGTTAGACCTAGTGCAACACTCTTTGTTTTTAAACAAGCCTTATCTTACTATGTAAACATAACAATTGGCTTGAACTAAAAATTATAAAATCAGCAGTTTTCCATTGATATCAACGTGTCGGCCTTCAATCCAAGGGGTTGACAACATAAACAGAAAATAACGTTATTTCATCATAATTCACTGAAGATGTTACCTCGAGTGTATGCAAATAAGTCCAAGTCCACCCCTTAACTTATGGTTATCATGTAATTGTAGACCTCGGATGGGTTAAGAGTCAATGTCAATTCTGACCATTTCTCCACAACGAAATGCACCATGTCAGATACACTTGTTTGCACATGTAACTTCAAAGAGACTACAGAGTCCTTAGGCACAATAAATAACTACACACACATACAGTCATGCCGCAATAACAGTGCTTTATTGTACATTTACTCATTCCGAGGTACCTACATACATATACTGGTGTGGGAGTGTGTAGTAAAAAAATATCCCACTCACTCATGAAATATACTCACCATATGCTACCGAAATGGCCAATGTTTATTTACCACCACCGTCTGCGGTTGCCACTGCTTGCGTAGCCTACTGAATAACTGCGTAATTTACAAACCGCCCCGACCTAGCATGGTGGCTGATTAATATTTTATTATAGGTACCGGCATACACTGAGACGTGTAATTGCAGTTAATTCAACATTTAGCCCTGACCCACGAACACACCCATCCACACTCGGGGCCAAATATCATACAAACCGCTACATCCTCATATTAACCGTACTGTAATAATGGAATTATAATGGTGGTGCTGACATAAAAAAAAAAAAAGTAATTAATATCAAATTACCATTTTCCCCTCTTATATCCTGACCGCAATCTAACGCGATCGTCTATCATCCTTAAAAGCAGTGAAAAAGACGCAAGGCTTTTTCTTCTTCTTCTTCTTCTTCTTCTGTCGTTGCTCTCTGTCCATATTCGAGTAATTATTGCGGTGGCGAAAAATTCGGGGCTAACACGACGGAACGACGACGACGAGAAATTGGCAATTGCCCTCCCCCAATTCGTTCGTGCTTCGTGCACCTTATTCGCTGCCAGTTGGCAACTGCACACGGACATTGATGTAGAGTAGGGGTAGTTATTGAACTTAGCACTTTCTTGTGTCGATGTGGTTACACAGGAGGTGTGCACACCACAATACTGTGATTGAGATCCCGTCAAAGGTCCTAACGACAAAACTCAGTGCTAAGCAAACTCATCTCGTGGAACAATTAAAACCAGCCGCGCCGTTGGACCACGATAATTTACCACAATTATATTAAATTCATTTTTTTTTTTTTTTTGCCCTGCTCATCCCGGCTCGTTGGCCCGCCAAGGAGATTTAATTAAAAACTCATTTCGCAGCCGCTGGAAGCTAACGAAAAACCATTTAAATGAGTTACGATACGGAACGCCGCCGCCGCCACCGCCACCTTGTTCGGGTTCGCCTTCTTTTCATGGCACGTTGTGTCGTTGCCATCGTCTATCGCAATGACGACGACGACGATCTTTGGGGTAGATTTTAATTTAACTACTCGTATCTGCTGCGCCTACCTCACCGATAATAATTCGAAACACCGGGTAAGAGTTTCTTTCAAACTCTCGTTGGCAGGGCAAAAGTCTGAATTTAAAATGGACCTGCACATGGTCTGGGAGTGGGTGGCCCATTATGGGAATTAAGACATAGAAGCCACGTAAAAAAAGCCTCGGGCCAAGTCGCTTCATATTCAACTTATTTGCACAATTAATTCATATTTGCATTAAGCTTCATTAATATATCAATTAGTATCTTTTCTTCGACAAGGAGGGAAGTTTTCGGGTCGGGAATCCTGTCCATGCCGGAGCAAGTGCACAAGAGGTTGAACGAATTTACTTAATGAGTACTCTATTATCGGCAATGATAAAATTAACGTTTGGTTAGGAATATTTAGCTTGATTAGATATTTCGATGGGGTACTTATCAGTGATGTAACGTTATTGGGTACTTTTATTCGTTTTCTTTATTCAGATTGTCGCCTTCGTTAAGGCGGATACTTAGAGTAAAGAAATTAAAATAAGTGTGTTGCCTTGGGACCGCAATTAGGGCGTATGAATGAGTGAAATCACGGTGCACGAGCACTATTGTGAAACGCCTTTTTCTCCACCTCACAGCGACATTATTTAACACGAAACATCTTAAGCCTTGATTTGCAGTAAAGTTAGAATATATAGAATGAAAACCATTGCTAAGATAGTTTTAAAAAACTTTTACCATTCAGGTTTGGGTAGGGTAGGTTAGGTTGCGTTTAGGTTATCAGGTTCACTCGGAGACCTAAAGATTAAAATAAAAAATCAATTGTAAATCCCCTTTTAAAATGAAAGGTCTATTGTGAATCCCCTTTTAAAATTAAAGATCTATTGTGAATCCCCTTTAAAAATTAATAGAATGACATCTAAAAATAAGCAAACTGAAACCTATCACGTTACTGGTTGGCTTTGGAATCAGTTGGTGTTCTTGATGAAGTGGAGGGAATCCGATATCTGGAATCCTGCTACCTCTGCGGCCTAGAATCTGGAACCTAGAGTGCGAAATCGTCGTTCTTGCAAAGCGGGGCTATATCAAATTAGATGTCGGATTGACTCCACCTCTTCCTCGCCTCCGCAGCTTCTATTCACGAAGCATGGCTCCGACGGCGCAGTGTCCTGTGATTATACTAGTTAGGGTACGGATAGAGGATCGATTTAGTGTCAGAAGGCTCTTTGTTTTCTTTTTATCGAATTACGACCATAATGTACGAGAGGTGGCACAGTCCTCCCTAGATAACCAGGACGAGTTGGCCTCTTTCTCTATTATGACGTCTATTTTACTATAAAATTTTCCAATCGATGGCAGTTTGTATGTGACCACTTCACTGATGTTCATTTCGGACCCCATTCTTGATAGAGCTTCCTCCTTTTCGTTACCTTGCATATTGCCATGTCCGGAAACCCAGCAGAGTTTGATCGAATGGTATTGCGGCACTTCCTAACTGCCTTTCATTTGATTGTGTTAGGTTTAATCATCTATCAACGAAGATGGTTATATCCGTCGGGGGATCTAGCAGCTTTTTCTATTCCCAGGATTTCAGCTTGAATACACTACACGCTTCTGGTAATCTAAAAGATTCCTGTTTTTGCAGTACTTACAAGTAAAATCCTGCTCTGTTTTTGAGCTGTCAGTGTAGACTGTGATCCCTAAATCGTGGTCTGTGCTGTTGGACTCCCATTTTGCTCGGCTTGGGAATAGGATTGGAATATCAAAATTAAAGTCGTTGTACTTACTTTACTTAACGGGCTCTTAACCCGTGAAGCGTCTCTGCAGGAGACAGGGCAGTCTTTCACTCTCTTCTATTCCGAGGACGCTGCTTCCAGTTGTCTAGACCAAGCGCTCTGGCATCCACTGTATCATGATCCTTAAAACGGAGGTTCGGTCTTCCTTGACGTCTCGAACCTGGGGGCTGTGATTCGAAGATCTTTCTTTAATGGAGCATTATTGTCCATTCACTCGATGTGACCGAGCCAACGTAGTCGACGTTTTGGCTTTTTGAACTACATTCACATCTTGGAACAGTTCATAGAGTTCGCGGTTATATCTTCTGCTCCATTCGTCATGCCCGCATACAGAACTGAATATTCGACGAAGAATTTTTCTCTCGAAAGTTTTCAAAATCTGCTCTGCTTTCCTGCAGGTTCGTCCAGCACTCAGCTCTATATAGCAGAATTGGCCAGATCAAAGTTCTTCTGAGTTAGGAGTTTTGAACCCAATTGTTTCGCCAAATGATGTAGCAGCGGTTTCCTTGGGTAAGTCTTCGTCGAATCTCCACTTAGGTGTCATTCGTGGAGTTGTTATTTACTCCGAGGCAGGTAAACTCCTAAATCACTTCGAAGTTACTGTTGCCAACAGAGACGTTTTGTCCTAGGCGGTGGACAGATGCTTCTTTGTTTGTTGACAACATATACTTGGTTTCGTCCGGTACATGTTTGGCATAGTTCGGAGGAACTGTTTACGAATTGCACGTTGCACCGCGTGTTTTCCAGCGCTAGGGGGCACTGTTGAATCAGTTTAGCCGGGATCACGAATTCGGCCATCCCCTTGTAGAGCTCAAGACGTTGAATACTGTCATATGCGGCTTTAAAGTCGATGAAGAGATGGTAAGTCTCGACTTGAAATTCGTTGGTTTTTTCCAGGATCTGCCTTAGTATGGAAATTTTAAGCCACACTGGTACGTGCCGATTAGTGTTCTGCAGAAGGGCTTCAGACACCCTTACAGTACGTTGGATAGGATCTTATAGTCGTTGTAGGGAACTATACCTATATAATCCGATGTGGCTCTGAAGCATTCGGATTTATGTATATTTCCTACCCATTGTGTTTATTGAGTTTAGAATTACCGCATGTTCATATGTGGTCTCTTTCCACAGGTTGGATTCTCTATATCAGAGAGCTCCTTTCATGGCAGAACCTTTGGCGTTTAGTTACGTTATTGTTGTTAGGCCAACATACTAAAAGTTTGAACCTACTTTCAGTAGACTTTTGCGGGACCTATAAAGAATAAAATTAGAAAACGATCCTGCTATGCATCTGACCGGACATGTCCCAAAGAAGACTGCTGCGTTTAGTGTTTTTTTTTTCAACGAGCTCAGCAAGCTACTAGTAACGCCTTTAGACCTTAATAGGTTCCTTTGCTTCATTAGAAGCTCAGCTTGGATTAATTGGTTTGATTGGCGTCTGTTCACCCATTGATGGATATTGGGCATAAGGCGGTGCTTCCATCTGCCTTTCTTGGACGTGTCCCAGGATTATTGTTATATTCTTCAGCTCTGTAGTCTTCTTGGGTGACGGTCTCTGTGGATTACATTTGTATGTTAATCCGTCTTATTGTTTACACGTTGTTGTTCATCTACCAGGATATTAATGGGAAGGCTGCAATATTAAGCCGGTGTAACCGAAGGTCTCTATATTACAGATGGTGGGCTCCTAAGGACTTGTGGAATAGAAACCACAGGTAGGTGGCGATTGCACGGAGTAAAGATGTTGACAGTTAAAGTCCTTTCACAATGCATAATAAATGTTTTAGGTCCAACCGAAATCGACTTACCTATTAGATCCAAAACTGACTCCTCCGACGCTCTTGAGGCACGTCATTCTGTTGAAAAATTTACTTCTGATGGAGCTATCTGCACACAAAATATGGTTGAAGCAGATGCTGTAGCCTCTAAGGGTGCAGTACCTATGAATAAAAACTATCTGGCAAAACCACAGATAAAGGTATTCCTCTCATCGGAAGAATATAGCACACTTTTCGTGGTACTTGCGAAACTTTACATATTAGATATTACATTACATTTCAGCCAGAACAATGCTTCCTTGATCGATATGATTTCCTTTCCGCCTAAAAAACGCTGCAATAATCTGGGAGGCGGAAAAGGATGCTCAGATTGAGCGTATCGTAAGTCTCGAAGCCGTCCATGTAGAAGTGAACTGAACTGTATATCCAGGTTGAAAATCACAGCTCCTAGCTTTGGCCTTTTAAGTGAAGTATAGAGGCACAGTTGCTTTTTTCACGGGTTCAAGTATATTGGCTTTCCAGTTCCACTTCCTATCCAAAATGAGACCCAAGTATTTTGCATTATGTATCTTTAAAGGAGAGACTGGTGCCATTAATCGTGTGAGGGTCAATAAGGGAAACTTTATAATTCGGCGTAAAGAAGACAAGTTCTGTTTTGACGGGGTTAACCCCTAGTCGGCAATCTGAGACGGAGTTAACCATATAGTAAACCATAGGAGACCACATTGGAGGATTTCCCTGAGAGAATTAGGGTGTTTACCGGAGGCGGCGAACGCAATGTCATCCGCACAGGCAACCGCATCTGCATCCAGTCCTTTCTACGTCCAATAGCAGTCCCTTAATCACTAGATTCCATAGAAGCGGGAACAAAACGCCACCCAGAGGAGTTCCTACATCTGGGCGGCACATCGGCTAGAAGGTGGATATCAATCAGTCTTTCTAGTGTCTTCAATAGAAAGGGCGGTAGGCTGATATCCTCACAGTCGGAGATCCGTAAGTTCCACGTTCGAGCATTTTTTTGCCTTTGGTATAAGCAATTTCAACGTTGGTCCATAGTTTCGGAATGAAGACCAGATTCAGACAACCAAATGTAATGGCTTTAAGGCAAAGTAGCACTATGTCTTCTGATTGCTAAAGCTCAGACGGAACGATACCATCTGGCCCTGGTGACTTGTATGGTGTGAAACTGCGTATGTCTTAGAGGACCTTTTTAGTAGGTTGCTGCACGATGTAGAAAAGGTGGTTTCGAATTGGGGTACAAAACTAATGAGCTACTACGAAAATGCGTGTCCAATAGAAGGTCTATGGACTCCTTACCAAAGGTGGTCCGATGACCATCTCACTGCCTTAGGTGGCTTGGTATAGAGGAATTTTTTGAGAGCATTTTCCGTACCCTTGAGGATTCGGAAGACTCTTCTGCTAAAATATAGAAAATCGTCGTTTCTCCTTCCTCAGTGAAGTTCTGTATATTTCCTAAGAAACAGCTTGTAGGCTCACGAGAGTTTTAAGCTAGGTTAAACAGGACTACTTTTCTTCCTAAGAATACCGATAGTAGCATTCCAGCAAAGTGGTTTCTTCTTGCCTCGAGATTTGCGATGAGGACAAACCAATGACATAGTGTAATTTAGTGCCAACATGAGGACATGGACACTGCAGTCATTTATCTGGGTAATTAAACAAACAAAACTATCACTTTTAGGGCTACAAAAACACAAGAGAAATAGTGGAACAACCTCTCTATCCACAATGAGTGACAGTTTGGTGAATCATCAAAATGCCACCCTAAGGAGTTCCACAACTAATAGGTCTTCTTAATGTTCAGGAATGCGCCTACGGTAAATTCCTTGATGCGCAGTGGTTTTTCAATGATGCACACTAACGAGATTGTCTCGATACAGAGAATATAGATAGGCCAGTGCTCTAGCGTAGGTGTCAATCAGGCTTTCTAGTGTTTTCAATAAAAATGAGGATAGCCTGATAAGTAGGTTGAGGATCCATCATATTTCAAAACCGTAGCGTATTATCGATGACGAGACACTAATTAGTATTTGTAGATTTTTTTACATTCGGTCTGCCACTGTTTGGTATCATCCTTGCCAGCTGTGTTTTATCAACATGATACTATAGTCGATACAACAACAGGCAGGTTTTTCCCTGGCCTGTTACAGACCTCTGCATGTCAACTTTTCTCAACTTTCTTCAACTATCCAATTCTAACTTGTCCTACATGACGATAGCTAATTGTGTGTCACAAGCAGAGTAAATTATATTGTATATATGCTTGGGGTTTGTAGCCTAATGACTTCGGCGCAGGGACATAAGTCCCATTTTTTTCTTTTGGGACCTATGTCCCACTTAACTGGGACATAAGACCCACATTGAATTAGGGACTTTATGTCCCACCTCATCAGGACATAAGTCCAAAATTTTTTCGCCAAAAATGGGACATAAGTCCCAAATTCTAGCAATTGGCCTTATCACACTTTGATAAGGCGACATTAGGCAAATTTTGCTTTATGTCACTTATGTATATGCATAAACAGTGGAATATCTATGGGGGGCATGCTGCTCCCCTGCAACCACCCTGCTTGGGGTCACTGTTGGATTTGGGGTAGGTGCGAGGTTGGGTATATGCAAACTTTCTTTATAAACATATTTCGCATGGATCCCCAACCTCGCACTTACCCCAAATCCAACCGTGACCCCAAGCAGGGGGGTTGCAGGGGCGCAGCATGCGATATTCCACTTTTGGATATACATAAGTGACATAAACCAAAATTTGCCTAATGTAGCTTTGCCATGTACTTACTTGTTCCATGCGTTTCTGGGTATTTGAATTCTCTAAGCTTATTTAAAAACATATATGTTAGGTGGGACATAAGACCCAACATTTTTTGATGGGACTTATGTCCCGATGCGGTGGGACGTAAGTCCCTAATTCGATTTGGGACTTATATCCCGATGGAGTGGGACATAAGTCCCGAAAAAAAAAGTTTGGGACTTATGTCCCTGCGCCAATGACTTCAGGGTCTACAGTAGTGGGCCTATTATAGACAATTGGGGAACACCGCATATGATGTCTAGTATTCATAGTACATACTGAGTTTTTCTCATGCTCCTTCGATAACTATCTATTTATCTATTTTAAAACTACATACATACATATGTATGTATGTACATAGTTTCTAGTCTAGTATAGTATCTAACAAACTCCGGCCTATCGCTGTTGATATATTGTACTACCTCTACTTGTGTGTATCTACTTATGGTCCCAATTATTTTGCAAACTCGTAGGACATTTCACGATGTTATAGGCCCGATCGCTTGTCTTCCTGTTTGTATATACATATTTCATACCAGATACATGCTTACAAATGTCGTGTCTACTTAAAATTTGCTCACTTCCAAATTTCGAGAGAATGATGAGTGTCGTGGTTTTAGTAGTTAGTGCGTTGGACTATGAGCAAGGAGTTCGAGGTTCGATCCTCTGACAACACCTAAAATTTCTTTCGCGGCCCCACCTTTCGCGAGCATCTGACAAACATTCGAGAGTAAAACTGTTATGAAAAATCTTCTCAAAACAAACGAATTGCCTTTCGGATACGACATTAAACAGCAGTCCCTTTCCATTCGTGTAAAAATATAACACGCACAACACGAATGGTTGTGAGAAGCAAGGCCCTGGGTCCTATGGACTTTTTTTTAACGCCTCCAGCATGGTGTTTCCCTTGGCGTTTGTGGTGCATGAACACCATTCTACCATGTGCGTGAACATCATTGTACAACGCACAATCGCGGTAGTGTTTTTTTTTCCTCGGACAGTGGTTGTGGTACTGTTAAACAGGCTTTTGAGTACGCCTTGGGTAAACCTTGTAGCAACTTTTTATTTCGACTCACACGAAACTTGTTTGTCGCAATCTCATTTTCGCTTAAAATTGGCAATGTACAGATACTTTAGTACACACATGCATCCACATAAATGTACATCAGTATGGATACTTAAGTGAGTGCTGGAACTTTAAAAATCATACCATCGGCAACGTTGCCGACTACTTTTATTTAATCGGATAAAGGAACACTTTTTTACCAGAATATAAGCTTGAACTCAAAGCTAAACATAAATAAATAAACACGATCGATGCAGAAAGTTTTTTTTTATAAAGGTCTCTCACGCTTTTAATTTAAATCAGCGTTCAATTATTGTAATAAAGTTATTCCAGGTACACCATCGCCGCACAATATTCCCTTCTCATTATCACCGAATAACCACCGAATAATTTAATAAAGCGATTTAATGAATTCAATCGATTCGTTCGGACAAAAGCAGCGTTAAATTACTCTCACAGAAGAGATACATTTATGCAAAATAATGATTTTCACGATAACAATTATCTGATACTTAAATGTCTAAAAATCCATCACAGTCCCACGGCAGTGACGCACAGCCTGGGGGGTTAAACAAAGGCGGCCTTATTAAAACCCCTTACAGAGTACGAGTATACCCAACCGCAAATCCGATGACGGAGTTTTATCCGAAAACTTAATTGAACTGGTGACAGTGTGCACTCACGGACACGTAATAATTGCACGGGCACTGGCACCGGCATTCACGTGCACACTCCATATTCAGGTCTCATACCTGTGATAGGTCCCATTGTGAGATCCTGATCAATATTTCGCACAGAATGCAGAATGCACTTCTATACATATGTATTGTGAATTTTTAATGAAGACTTCATTTAAATCCGATTGCATGCAATCGTAATCAAAATCAGTTCGGTCCCAGATTTGTGGATCCAGTACATTGGACTGTGTGTACCATAGAGTTTGGGGTAAGCCGGAATACAAATTCCTGTATGCAAATGACCGGGCACTATTCGTCGGTTGTTTGTTTACTTTGCATTTTGATTATTGTGTATTTGTGTAACTATTTAAATACGAGAGTTGTCGGAAAGTTCTGATTTGCGTTGGGTAAATGCCGTGTCATGATTCAGGAGATATACCTCATTATGGTTAGAACAAGCAATACCATTTGGATTGGCATGCTAATTACATGTAATTGAATCCTTATTCTAAATCAATTGTATTGAGAAATTATTAACAACGTACTGGTATATGGACATATGTGATGCATCTTGATTTTGGACTCGAATCATGTTACGGGATAAGGGATTTACAATCAGGACGAGAATGGATGCATTACGTTATCACGACAGAGGTTGTCCGAACGAATATTGTCATACATAATTATCACCACATTATCTTGGTAAATGCTATGTCAGGCTGCCATAATCCTGAACATTTATCCTTTTTTTTACAATTATAGTTCATGAAATACAAGACCAGAGGGCAGTTATGCGAATATATGAAAGCACAAGCGTTCTCAACGTAGCCTCTCAGTATTAGTGTTATCCCTATATGAGCTGCTTTGACATATTCGAATTGCAGGTCTATAGGGATCTCCAACACTGAGCCAGGATTGCGGAAAAGAGTTAATGGCGGATGAGCCCTTAATAGGCCAATGGCAGCGCTCATATCAACGAAGCCGGTAACTGACTCCGGAAAATCCACCCTTATTCTTACTTATGTATTTACTTAGGTGGCGCTACACTCTGTGAAATACTACTGTGGACTTTCTCCTGAGAAGACTTGAAGAGACTGGCATCCACACTGTGAGATATGCCGATGATATAGCAATAATGGCAAGAGGTAAATTCATGAACATTACAGCAGATACCATGAGAAATGCTCACAGAATAGTGGAGCGTTGGTGTCAGGAACAAGGACTCTCCCTTAATGCGTAAAAAACAGATCTAATCATCTTCACAAGGAAGAGGAGAGATCTGGAATTTCAGCCCTTGACACTTTTCGGATCGAAACTACATGTGACCAGGAAGGTTAAGTATCTGGGTGTATATCTAGATGCTTGGAACTTCTTTGTGGAAGAGAAGATCAGAAAACGAAAAGGGTGCTTCATCAGTGGAAACGGGTATGTGGACTAAGGTGGGGAATCTCGCCGAGGTCAGCATATTGGATGTATACGATGATAGTTAGACTGATTATCACATATGCGTCAGTTGTATGGTGGCAAAAAGCCACCTAGAAAACTGTGAAGAAGCAATTAGTTGGAGTCCAACGTCTGGCATATTTAGGGATCGCCGGTGCAATACGAACGACCCAATGGAAGTGATCCTAGGCATTCTGCCGCTGGACTTATTTACTAAGAATGCCGCGGCTTGACAGTACTTCGTCTGCACCGGGATGCCAACTGGCACTGGCGCGGTACTATTTACGGTCATAGGAAAATCCTGGATCTCGTGAAAAACGAAATTAGGGAGTTGAATATGCCCATGAATGGAATAAAGAGAATGCCTGTTACCGAAAGGTATCACAAAACTCTTATCGGGGATGGAAAACTTCCGGAAAAGAAGATTGGTGATATAATCATCTTTACGGATGGGTCCATGATGTATGGCAGAGCGGGGGCAGGTATATTCTCAGAAGAACTGGAACTAGCCTGTCATATTAGTCTGGGGAAATATACCTCAGTCTATCAAGCCGAGATGATTGCTCTGTTGCATGCGTTGGTTCACCTGAAAGAGGGTCAGGTCGAGGGTAGGAACGTTACAAATCAATCAGTGATTAGACGCATGGATCAGACAGATATCAATACATCACTGGCATTGGAATGTGCTCATAAGCTCAATGACTCCTCTATCTCTAAATGGCATGACGCTGCTCTGGGTGAGAGAGCACGTTGGGACTGAGGGGAACGAAAAGGCGGACTCTTGAGCAAAGCAAGAGTCAAGCTCGGAGTTCTTTAGTCCGGAACAATTTATTGCAATTGGCAGAGGGATGGTAGAACGCCTAATTAGCAACTGGGCTGCGACGGAACACCAAAGAAGGTGGTCAACCGTGGAAGGTTGCAGGCAGGCGAAAATGTCTATTAGAATGACGATTGGTACCAGTCACAGAGAAGTTCTAAGCTTAGGGCGAAGAACATTGAAATGGGTGGTAGCGTTATCTACAGATCATGGAAATTTCGGGTATCACCTAAAGAAGATTGGTCTTTTGGAAAATAACACATGTGAACTATGCCTGGTGGAAGTCGGGACGGCAGCATATATATTGTTTGAATGTCCGGCGCAAGCTAGCAGAAGAAGGGAGGTCCTGGGGAGCCACTGGGTAGATACCCAAAGGATGAACCAGGTTTCTATTAAACAGATGCTAGCGTTGACACGAGGAATCAAAGCCAGATAGGAATTGTGGAGAAATCCAGAAAGAATCTCGAGCTAAGATAGATCGTAAAGGAGAGACGAAAAGGGACCCGACACTGTGGTCTGAGGGCAAAACCAAGTATGTATATGCTGTCCACAAGAAGGGACACGCAGCATCGACGAATTGGACAAAACGTCACAATAGAGAATCCGAACTGTAGCGCAACCTAAGTAAGTACATACAGGCCCGCCATTACACTGTATCTAGGGACATCTTCTCTGTACTCAGCTACTGCCCCGTAAATGATATTGAGTCTACTTCTAATGGTATACTCGTATATCCATCTTGTTGATGGTGGGTTGTGCTTTCAGGTCTTATTTGATATGTCACCATAACTGCTCGAGTAGCTTTAGTTAGTATAAGTTTTACACGTTACTTACAGAGTAGTTAACTTTTGAGTGTTATATGACAATACCTTACTTGTTTTTGGTGGTCGACTGTAAAACTATCTAATATTATCAGTTGCAAATATATTGTAGCTGCATTTTCTCAGTGAAAGGTACCATTGGTTGTTGTTCCGCTTGCATTCAAAGGTAGTTGAACACCACTTCTGTGTGATTCTAAGACCTTTATAAATATGTAAGTAGTTTTGCATTTCTTCTCTTCACAGTTTACGCCGAGATCTGACAGTTCGACTGTCAAGTACTAAATAGGTTCCATATTAGGGGTGAGAGTACTCCTCCTTGTAGTACTTCTCCAGAGCAGAGGATTAAAGACTGAACCTTGCGGTACACCTCCTCTCAGCGTTTTGTCAGGCGCAGTGTGTAATACTCCATGTACATCCATCCCATCCAACATATTATCTTGAAAACAAAGCCTTAGTTGTTATAGGGCGCCACAAACCCCAGCTATGGGATCATTTGGTTTGACCTGCCGATGGACACACCCGTCCGTTTAACAACACAAGTACGAGTGAGAATGTTTCTTTATTATAATATGCAGTACGGTTAAGTTAGGTGCGTGGGTAGGCAAGGTGGAAATGATCCACAACGCCACACTCAGGTTAATATAGACCCATTGTGATACCCGCAGATATCCCTTGCCTATTGGTTAACCTTGTTCTATAGATGTGGTCCCTACTATTGTGAATTTGCAAACCATCCAGTTCAAGATGTCGTTCACTGGTCTACTGGACTTCTAGGTGGTGGAAGAAGGGTGTCCCGAGAAATTTAATTGATATGAGTATGTAGTAGGCTTGAAATCCCCTTTCTGAGTTTCCATATGCTTCTAGAAAGTCATTTAATTCTTTATCACAAAGTGTGTAATTTAATTCTTCTCTTTTCGTACGATTTATTAGTTTCAATAGCTTCCCAGAATAACTCAATGCCAGTAATCCCATAATAATTCAATTCTACTCTTAGATACCAGCAATTGATGACAAGAAAACGTAAACGGATCCCATTCAGTGATTCACATACCTACACCTTCAGATCAGGACATCATACATATACCTACTATACATTTCCGTAGTTCTCAAACAATAAATTGAAGATTGATTTGTTTTGAATACCTACATATGTATGTGGATGTCAGGAAAAGCTATCACAACACTACATATTTCAATTGTCCATTTCAAAGTTAAAGTACATACGTTCAAAATGCCATTCCAATTAAATTCCATTCCTTAAATATTTAATTATGCATTCAAAACAAATTTTCATTTCAAACAAAACAATCCTTCGGATGCAACTGAAGCTATGTATGTGTACCTATACTCAATTCAAATACAGTACTACCTCGATAATGTGAACTTTGAAAATGTGAATTATCCAACTACTCGAATGTTTAGTTAAACTGTGTCCAGGAAAATTTAAATTAAACTGGTCTATAAAAATTATCCTTTACCAATCGTCCTGAGTCTAGGTAGGTACGTAGGTAGAAGTGGTGGTTCTGTTAACAGATCCCAATTAGCACAGTTGTCCCATTTTGATATCACGACTCACGTGACCTGGATGTTGATGTGAGTTTGTGAGGAGAATCTAGAGGCAACATGTGGAGTTTAAAAAGAAGATTAGATCACTAATGTTGTTACCCGAGGTCTCCTCAAGTGAATTAAGGAACGGGTTTGTCTAATGTTTGTTGTCCACCCCTGGCTAGTGCTGAACAAGTGCACATGTAGAGGATGATGGTTTCTTTTTCGGTTGCGATATTGGAACTACGACAGTGTGTCTCCTATCGGCCAGTGTAGTGGTAGTAAATTGCGTTCTATTTAATAAAGCGGTTGCTTTATCTTGTTATAGCTAGGCCACATCTTTCTGGATATAACTGAGTTCGTCAACCTAGATAATTTAAGGTTGATCTTCCGAAAGAAGATTAAGGAGATGTTTGCCTTAATTCCTCCGAGTGGGGTGTGAACTAGTTCCGGAAGTGAGCAGTAGAGTGAGTAGTTCATTAGCGTGTTCATTATCAACAACGTTGACCAGGGCATTCTAGTACTAATGTGGATGATATGATTACCGAGGCGATGGCTTTGATAGCTGATTGGCTATCAATACACCGGTCCATCTTGCCATTCTTTTCTTGTAGGGAATTGTATGTACGTCGAAACGCATTGTGAAGTTCATTGTGGGGATGATGTAATTTCAGTCTGTTGACGTCGATAAGAGTTTTCCTGGTAGAGAATCCAGGATATGTTTATAGAGCTTCGAAGTCCAGCACTTGGACTCTCTGAGTCTGAAATGTTTGTAATATGTAGATCTAGAGGCAAATGGTAAGTTTGCGACACGTGCGAGCTCCTTATGACAAACCGTATCAAGGTTAAATTCGTGGACATAAGCCTAATATGCGCTCATGTTTCTTCGACCTCCTTGGCTAAACATATGTATGAGCAGTGTTCTAAGTACGACGTTAAAATCTTTCTAGGCGATTTTAACGCCAAGATAGGAAAGGAAGACATCTTTGGTAGAACAGTTGGCAAGTACATATAGCCTACATGACACCACGTCTGGCAACGGACTTAGGATTATTGACATGATCGTGATCGAATCAAGGCATAACTCCAGTATTCTGGATGTCCGAACCTTCCGCGTAGCTAACATCGATTTGGATCACTAGCTTGTTGCAGCCAAGGAACGATTACGGATATCTCAAACGCGACAAAAATCAAATACAATCGCAAGAGATCGCCAAAATGTTTGCCTAAAGCGTATCCAGAAATATTTCAAAGACTCCTATGCCACTAGCATCATGTGCTGAAAACCAGTGACAACGCCGCCAACATTCCATTAGAAATCCCATAACTGATGCGCTGGGTTTCACCAGACCACCTCCAAGAAACCCATGGTTTGACGAAGAATGCCGGCAAGCATTTGCAGTTAAACAAGAGGAATACAGGGCGGTGCAGTGAAAAAGGACGAGGGCTGCTCGTGAGCTCTGCTAACAGAAAAGACGGGAAGAACAAATATCGTGAGCAGTGAAACATGATTTGTTCCGCATCCTCCACTGCTTCCGTACACGTTGGACAATAGGGGTTGTCGTTGTTTCCAAATCGATGCAGGTAGGCTCTTAAGCATCCATGGCCAGTAAGCATCTGGGTCAGGTAGAAATTCAGCTCCCATGCTTCCTATTAATCCAGGCGTCTATATTGGGTATCAATCTCTGGGTCCACCTTTGTCCGCCTTTGTTAGAGTGACACCATCTCTCCTGCCATTTTTCCAGACTTGACCTTGGTGGTACTTTAGTACTGCTTCGAATCTTTGCTGTTGCCGTTGTCCTGCTGACACGGTATTTCTGTTGCGCTTCTTTAGCAAGAATGTCTATTGGTACCATGTCAGTCACTACACAAGCCGCGTCGTAGGAAGTTGTTCGAAAGGCGCTGCATATTCTCGACGCGTTTGTTCTGTAGGCTGCCTCAGTCTTCTCTCTGTATGATTTTGTTTTCATGGCACCAGCCCATATTTGGGAACCGTAGAGCGTAGAGCAGAGAGTAATCTCTTCTTATGTTTCGGTCCGCCGATATTCGGCATTATCCTTGAAAGGGCAGCCGTTGTCTTTGCTGCCTTTTCAGCTGCATGTTGCAGGTGCTGCTTATAAGTTAGCCTTGCATCTAAGGTAATGACAAGATACTTCAGTTCTGGTTTGGAAGTTACGACGTGATCGCCCACGGTTACTGTTATAGTCTCCATGACTCGCCTGCTGCTGATGAGAACTACTTCAGTCTTTCCTTCTGCAAGTTGTAGATCCATCCGTACTAGCCAGTCCTGGACCATCCCGATGCTCCACCTCCTCCAGGTGTTTGTTCACTACAACAATTGCTATATCATCGGCGAGGCCAATTATTTTCGAAAATCTCGGGGTTCCAAGTCTGAGGATGTCATCATACATTAGGTTCCACAGTAGCGGACTTAATACGAAGCCTTGAGGAATGCCGCCTGTGACATTATACTACATCGTTCCGTAGTCTGTGTCGTAGAGTCTTTCTAAAATAGTCCGTCATTATCTTCTGCAGGTGTTCTGGTACTCTCTTGGCGATAATTCCTCGCAGGATGTTTTTCCAGTTTGTGGTGTTGAAGGCGTTCTTGACATCCAGCGTGATGAACAGTACTGCGGTACTGTTTGCTCCCGCCCTTTATTGTGTTTCTTCTATGACTTTTTTCGCGGTATTCATGACTTCGTCGATATTGTCGATCGTAGACCGTGTCTTACGGAAATTATACTGGTGAGCTGCAATCGATTGCACTCTCCAATCTGTCACTTATGCTGAGCTCCAGTATTTTCCTCATGGTGTCCAACATGCATAGAATACTATGAGGAATCCTATGGTAGTTACTAACTTTTGGTATGAGAACCAATCTTTGTTTCTTCCACTGGTCGGGGAATACTCCTTCTTTGATGCAAGTGCTATATATATCTGCGAAGATGTGTGGGCTCCAATTGAATGCTGCTTTTAAGGCAATGTTGGGGATTCCATCGACACCAGGCCATTATATGGCCACTAGTGTATGTTTTTATTTCCTGTTCAAGTTACAGATCATCTCAAAAACCATGAACTACAACGAGTTTTTTCGGTATTCAGTAGTATGAACACTCGAAATCTGTACTGTTCATATTTTAATAAGTGTCCACATTATCGAAGTAGTGCTGTATAACTCTAAAAGCCTGCCCACTCTCCCCGGATAGCAATTCCATTTTAAAACATACTCATACATACTATATCCTGACAATACTGTGGATTGTATGCATCAGGACTATAATTATTCACCATTCACTGCACTGCAAATCCCATATATGTACATACTCGTAAATTTGGCAACCGTTCACGGAATGAGCTGTGCGTCGACATTTAAAAGTAAAACTCAAATGTAATCCATATGATGCGAAATTGTATTCAACATTTAATTTATTTCAATTAGCCTCTAAAACGCACATTAACCAGCAATAGCTATTGTTTTTGTATTTTTAATAACAACAACAGTTGCGCGCATTGCTTTGTTGATTTAGCTAATCAAATTAAATTGGTTGGCGTTCTACAGGAAGTGGTGCTAAATATGGCGTATCTTTTCGATTTAGGGGTGCATTTGTGCCTGGCATTCGGCTAGTGGTGGGTCTATTGTGAGATTGGTTTTATTATTGACCAATGCATAACAGTTATATTTGAATTTATTAGCAGGTAGATGCAACCGTAATAGAGTTCATTTTGATTTAGACGGTTCATGTTCTCCCTCTGGATTACGTAAATATTATTCATTTACCAAAACAAATCGTGTGCGTAGGTAAATTTAATAGCAGTGCAAGTTCGATAAGAGTAGAATTTAGCGGGATAGGTAGGTACTCTCTGAAATCCTAAAATGTTTTAATAAGTGGAACTCTACTGCATTTCTGGTGTAATTTCAGAAAGGTAGTAGAAATCAAAGACAAATTCAAACAATTCACCTCGATTAGATTGGACACCATCCATGGAGTTTAGTTTCAGGATTAGGTTAGGTGGTTATCCTCCGTTTACGGCAGGACACACTTGGACCAGGAATGATCTATTGTGTTACCACACGAGGCGGTTGTTTCTGTTAATCTTGGAACTATTTTGATTTTTGAACGAACTTCCAGATTTTATTGATATCCGAATCAGCAATACATTCAAGAGTTTCGAAGTAAGTATTGTAGAATCTGCTTTCTTGATGAGAATAATGCAAGGCAGTTGCAGAGAAGATGAAATTGTGATTCTTTCTCTTCTTCATCCATACAGCTGCGACAGAAGTCGTTTGCCGGAACGCCAAGCCTCAAGGCGTGCCTACCTAAAGCGCAAGAGCCTGTCAATAGTCTGACCAGCGAATCTAAGCGGTAAGCAGCAGACTTGTGTCTTGCGTCTACTCAACTGTCCACATCTGCCTAACATGATTACACGGTTGCATCTTATATTTGCCTGATGCAGAGCTAATATAGAGATATTGTCAATGAATAGATGAAGACCCCCTTTAGCAGTGGAGAGCTCCTGTGTATTGCCACTTTTGGCTAATCACTCAGACGTTACAGGAAATTGAAAAGCGTCTTCTTCACATTTGAGATGATGATGGAGTAATGAACATAACACCTGAGTTCCAAATCTACATTTGTGTACGTACCAAAACCAAAAATACACATTTTTAACTTTATATGGGAGTCGTGACTCGGTGGTCCTCGAGTCCTCGAAAGTTAGGCCCTAGGTCCCACACGGGCTTTGAGTTTGACTGTGGTACTGTGATAGTTCTGTTTGAAAGTTAAACGTCTTTCAATCGTTTGCAAAGTTTGAACTTGACTGGTATATTCAAGGAGGGGCCTAACAAACGTTACATAAAGGGGTTTTGTGACATAAGGACTAGAGAATTACTTAGACTAGGGCTTGATAAAACCAAGGGAAGAGTTGGCTTTCATTACAATGTTATCGATATGTGAACGGAAACTGAGTTTTGTGTCACAGATAGTACCTAGTTCGCGCAATTCGGTTTCTAAGGAAACGGGTTCATTGAAAATCAGATAACTACGAGTAGTTGGAGCACGCTTACGGTTATACCTTATTGCTTGGCACTTATTGACATTGAGCTCAAGGAAATTGGTAAGGCCACAAATAAAATATCAATGCAGGTCTTCCTTCCATACAGGCTATGAAAAGGATTTTCTTTTCAGCGGTGGAATTAGTGGTCGTATAGAAAGATTGATCAGTCATATCCCAATTAAGCTTAGGAAGGTTGTTTTGCATCTACAGCCGGCTGGCAACTATGGATTGGTTAAGATGGACGATTGTAACAGTAACAAGTGTAAAGGCTACGCCTATAAATAGAAACTCTAGCACTAACAAATTCGAAATATTATGTACGCTGTGGATGATTTTTTTAAAGACTCTAGAATCGACGCGAGAGTGTATAGCCAAAAGGACCGATAAAGCTAATAAGTACTTGAAAGAAACTGCGACTCAAGGATATTCAAGAAGGGTTTGCTATCGTAAATAGTTTGAAGATTATTCCAGTTCGCCAGACTATATTGCACTCAACTGTGAGGCATACAAAATTCTGGGGTAGTCTTAGGCCTTTTAGTTGTTAGGACAAGTACCTGATCAGTGGAGCTATCAACTTTTCGAAACCCTGGTAACCCTTTTTATTAATGAGAACGGCATGATCTTTTAACAGATGATGAGTAGAACTATTGGTTGATAAATGTCAGCTCTGTTGGTATATTTTTTTGGTTGGAATATTGCCATTTGAGACATTTTTCCCTAACTAAGGTAAGAATTGGTATACCTACATAATTCTTAACATTCTTTTCGAAAAATTTAATAAACTTATGATAGTTTTCATGGTGTGTGCTTCTATTTTAATCATTATCAAGGCTCAAGAGTATTCTGAAGTAATCTTCTAAGCTTCTTTAATGATCTCTTGGTGTGTTGAATATGAAATTTGTTTGATTTCGCTTTGGATATGTCTGCAGTTCGATTTACGAGGTGATTTGAGTACATCTTGGGCTGAGTGAATGAGAGTTGATTGAAGAAGTTCTTTTGAAATTCATGATAAACCCAGTCATTATCAGCATCCAAGCAAAGGATATAGATATTATAATACATACGAGGATAAACTCCATTAGACAGTTCCTAGATGTAATTCAGAAATCGACAAAATGGTCATGGATATCGATTAAAGTTCCTGGATTTATTTCCAGAATCTACTGCGTTGTGAAAATTTAGTCTATAGTGAACCTTACTGGGGCAACTTGGACTGATCAGTTTGTTGATAAATGGTTTTTCGCTCTCACAGAATAGAGACGATATGATCTTAAAAGCGGCGTTTGGAAAACATATTCATCTGTTATTGTAGAAGTTTAGAGGATATTCCCTCCTAAAGATCGGGTAAACAATGCAACTAGCAAACAAAAGGGCATATTTGCGTCTGAACAGAGTTTGTGGATTAGCTGGTGCATGCTCCTTATAAAGTCATTTCCGAGCGCTTTGAAGAGGTGGGCAGTCAGCCCATTAGCTCCAGATTTTTTATTTGTTATCAGTTTGGTTACCGCTATCTTAACCTCAGCCAAATCGAATGGACGAAGATGTTGGTTATCATCGTTCATTTTGTCGTTGCTGAGATCGTTTAGATTATTCATCTAATGTAGCCGTCCTGCTGTTAGCGAGTGCTGGGAGGGGGTTCCTTTCTTATGTTTCAGGAGTCCACTGGACCTGGTCTTATTTAGATTCGACAAGAGCCGCCTAGCGCTACTGCATTGGTCGAGTTGAAACCATCGATGATTGGCCTCACTCGGCGTTCATAAGATATTTAGCATAATACTTTGGCAACTCGATGTCAGTGACACTCATACTATTTAAACCAGAGGAGCCTCGTCTAGCCAGTTCGTCAGGCTCACAATTTCCTTGTACGTTACAATGACCTGGTATCCAGTAAAGGGTGAGGATGTACAGTCCAACTATCTCGTTAAGAGATAGGATATGTGGCAGTATTTCGCTGCCTTGGATCTCGTCGTGCTGGATGCAAGGGATTTGATAGCTGCCTGACTATCGATGTACTACATATGACAATATTCCATGCTGGTACTGCATTAACCGCCAGCCAGTCAGCTGATTGACGAATGGCAGTGACTTCGGCTTGACAAACGCTGCAATAGTTTGGAAGGTTAAAGGAGAGGTGAATATCCAGGCCTTCTGAGAAGACTCCAGCACCAACTCCGTCTTCGGTTTTGGACCCATCCGATTCTTGGTACAGGACATCCCGGTTTAGTTCTGTTTGCTATTGAAAATTTATAGCCCATATTGAAGTTGTGTTCAGTGGGAAGGTGGTCGATGACCTATGGAAGATGACGATGCATCGATGGTATTCTGGCATGGCCAGTGTCTTGCTCCTTCCATGGTTTGGAGCTTCTCAGTCTTATTGCTGAGCAGGCAGCCAGTTGTTTGCTGACGATATCAATTGGAAGTAGGTAGAGCATGGTTTTTAACGCTGCAGTGGAAGAGGATCTCAGTGGACCAGTAATACTGAGACAAGCGACTTGTTGAGTTTAAGAAAATTGTTTTTTCCATTGTACATAACTAGGTTGGAATTCTTCCCCAGGGCAGGCCACCAAACCAGTACTCCCGAGTATCGGTTTTATTACCAAGGTGTATAGTCAGTGCATAATGTTTTCTCCCCAAAGAAGCTGGGGTCAAGCTTTAGGCCTAGGTTACTGACACTATTTGAGAGGATAAGGTTGATGCCTCATAGCTTTGGGAGATTAAAGTTAGGGAGTTTGTGTTTTCTTGCGACCAACTCAGTTTTCGTCGAGTTAACGGAGAGGCCACAGCTTTCAGTTTATTATTCAGCTTATTAGTTTAACAAGCATAACATTGGCTAGTATCTGCGGGTATTTTCCAGTTAATAGTATAGCGACGTCATCTGCATAGGCGATGACTTTGCATCCAGTTTTTTTTTTCATTTTCAGAAAGTAATAGGTAAGCACTAGATTCCATAGTAGTGGAAACAATACTCCCATTTGGGGTGCGTCGGTGTACACGTCGTTTGACAGTACTGCTTTCGAATGATGCAGTGATTACCCTGATTTTAAGCATATGCTCTACAAAGCAGTAGATTGTTTCGCTGATGTTGAGCCTTTGTAACGTATTGGTTTCGTTTTTGAAAGCTCCTTCGTTAGGCTGATTGGTCAAAGGTCTTTCGGGAGAGTACGCGATGTTTTGCCTGCTTTGGGTATTAAGACCACTCTTACCTCGGTTCAGGCGGCCGGCATTGTTCCTAGCTTCAAGAAACCCTTCAGAATACAGGACATGTTATGCACTATTATACTGAAAACTGCCTGGAATCGTGCCGGAAAAATGCCGTCCGGCCATGGGAACTTAATAGGCTCGTAACGGGTCACCGCCCATTTCAGTTTATCCTTATATGTTCAGGAGGTGGCGCTGGGTGGCAATATTTACCAGAGCAGAGGTCGTTGCTAGGTAAAGACGTACAGAAGCAAGTGAGTGTCCATAAGCAGATTAAGCGATGTTTCATCAGATTCCGCCTATGACTCATTGGAATTGGGTAGTCTAGAGGATTGAGAAGTATTGTCAATACTATGACAAAAACAGCGCCAGGATCTACATTTGGCTTTACGAACTTAAGCTTTGAAGTTTTTCAGGCTTTCTTTGTAAACTTCCTAGGCCTTGTTGATTTGGCTTTGTTAAAATTCGTCCTGTTCACGCAGCGTAGTTTGTTGAGTTCTGCATTGCACGACGGCGAACGAAGGAAAAAGAATAGGGCTTAAGAGTTTTGATCATATTTGACCGCTTCACTGTGAACGATGGTTTGACAAATAAGAAAATTGCTAGGAATTGCAATTTTGAATCGAAAATTAACACATCGGAATAAGTCCATAGAAATCTAGTCACTCTACGTTACGTACATATAGTATGTAGTTATCTACTACTAAATTAGTCATTCTATTGACGATATTAGATATTTACATATATTAGATTTCGATGACAAATTTTAAAAGCAACTAGTAACATCAGCCAGTGTTTTTTTAGTAATGTCCTTGTTTACTGATTTTCGATATGTATTATGAATTCCAGTACAACTAGATGACACGTTTTTATCAAACAAACAATAAATTTATACAGCACTACTAGCCAGAACAATCAAATATTTTATTTAGCATGCTAAATTACATTTACATAATTTAATTAAATAAACTGACAACGATAACAGTTGACTGTGCGTGAGAAAACAATTATTTATATTTCCATTAATTTATTCATTGCTCCAATTTAGCATAAATTCAAACTGAATTTTAATCAATTCAATCATTTAACATGGACGGATGCAGATGAATACCTACAAATGTCCTGGCGTCGCAAAATATGTACCTACTTTCGAATCGGTTCGCTTGATTATGAAGCAAATTAAATTGTTGACGTTTGTCGCTTAATTTAAACAGAACACAACAAACAATAAACACAAAACAAATAAAAATAAGAGAAACAAATAAATATGTATGTATGTATGTATGTATCTGGGGATGTATACGAAACCTAAAACCCATTTCCAGCTTCCGACTGACATTCAATATAATTCCAAGCATGTTTATTGATACGATTTATTTATGAGCTCCACGGCTCATCCGGACAGAAATCCTCCCGCGATTCGATGAAGCATCCACATCCGCCTCCCTGCCGCAGCCATCGTGTCCCCGGTGACTAGGTGCGAAGCTATTGTTCCTCTTGTTGAGCCATCCGGGACAGTGTGAATTAATATGAGAACGTTTGTTTAGATGTACTTTCCCACAAAAAAAAAAAGAAACAAAACTCATTGAAAACTTTTGTTTATCGAGTTCCAGTATAGCGGAATAATACTACCCCTACTCTAGTCAGTCGATAAATAAGAGCACCAGTGTGTGTTCTTGTTTTTATTTTATTTATTTTTTTACTGCGGATTGTGGGGGCCAACGAAAAACAATACAAATGTCGGCAATACCAATAAAAAATTTCCTGGGGTGTTTACCTACAAAACCACCCCAAAGGCAATACATACCAATATCCCACACTCAGCTATAAATTTTCGAAGCGAATTAATTCGCTTTGAATTCGCTCCATAACGCGAAATCTTATCTTGATTAGTTGTAGCCTGGGCCGCCATTGTGGTCGAACTTCAATAAATTCGTATTTGTTTCAGCGGACCACGTTATTTTTCGCTTCAGTTGCTCTAGCAACCGGAAATGTTTCATATCACACACGTGGAAAGTATGAAGAATGATCCGGGGCCATCCGGATGCTACACTATCCGCTCGTCCGAAACACATCCTCGCGTATGTGTGTGTGCAAAATCCTGTAATAAAGGCAGAGGTTTCCAGGGTACACCACCAACCAGGATGCGCACTGTGGGCATGATAAATCTTGGATTGAATTATGACATTAGTCTCGGTTGAAACTCAATGCGAACGATCGAGATTCGTAGGTGTTTTGGGATTAGATACACACCCTTGAGCGCAATGTGTCATTAGATACGTACACACATGTTAACGTAGCGTGGTATTGATTTTCTATTGCATTATGGATAGAAACGCGAGAAATTTACACAAGGACGACCTGGAGCGGCTCACGATGATGCGATGGTGAGGTGGATGGCATCGGTCGGCTTGAATTATTCCCGGCAACGCGACACGCCAAGGGAACACGGAACTTGATGGCACATTTCATGTGTCGCCTGCACATGTTATAAAAGAGGTGCCTTTTCAAAAAAGAAATAGACACACATACAGCAATGGAGTTGGGGTTGGTATGGGAACAGCGTTAGTTCGCTGATTTTATCACATTTCAAATCGTGACAGCTTATCGACAAATTGAAATCCTTTGGGGTGGATTAAAGTGAAAATATTTCACTCAGCAAAATTATTTCTTGACAGTTGACTTGAAATCCCTTGAGCTGACAAAAAAAAACCGTACAACGACAGCATGATATTATGAAATATTTCATTATGAAATATGTACATGCAGCATGTAAAAAATGAAGCCGTTTACAAAATGTATTTAGATATGTACATATGTATATGTAGATTCATATCCAAAGATATTGGCTAATAATTTATTGCATTTTTCCACAATGCACAGCAGTGGTATACGTATATAGATGTATATAGGGTTGTTAGCTAATTATTAAGTACCTCTTGCCACTGGGAATCAATAAAATAGGTTAAAATGCGGGTTTTAACTATTACAGTGAAAACCCTTTATAAAGGACTTCAGATGGAATGTAAACAGTGTCAGTAGTAATAAGTATATAAGATGGAATTAATACCTTAACTATAAGCAAACTTATGAAGAGAGTCTATTCTAATCGCCTTAAGGTGTGGTACATATAGTAGGTTGGGAGAGCTCGTTTTAGATATGAAAAATCCCACATAGTTTGGTTTTATTTTTTTTGACAAAGTCCATTTTTTGATATACCAATTTAAATGAAAATCAGGGCAGATAGTGGAAGACTCCTGAATAGCGGGGCGGCGCCATAGCTCAAATTTGTTTTCCGACCAGAATTTCTTTTCATATTCATACACATGTTTTGAAATAACACCAAAAATTTAGCAAATTTGAGATCAATCTAAAGGCCTTCTCCATCGTTCCTGCAATTCCACAATCTACAGCTCTTTTGAGAAAGCTAGCAAAGTTCCGTCTCCTTCTGTGTAGAAAGGGTTCGATTCGTGCTCTCTTTGAACCTTCTTTCTGCTTGAACCGCACGAATATCTACTGGTATCAGACCAGCAACAATACGTGCTACTTTCCGTGAAGTCTGTAACGAGCTGTTTCCTTGTGACTCCAGCTCATGTTGTCACTAATGATTGGCATGATCCTAGCGATTGCCTTGGATGCATTTGTTGTCTTTTTAGTTGCGTATTCAATATATAGATTGTTACCCTTCCATCTATAATTATACCAATGCATTTTATAGCTGTTTTGGATAAAACTAAATGTGCACCTAATACGTTTGTAATGCGTTCCATTATTTCCTCCTATAAAGTAAACCCCGATCTTTCTCTGATGAGCTCCCTATTGACTTGCTTTAACTTTTCTCACCAATTTCCAAGTTTCACTCTCACCAATCGTGACTGACGACTACGGCTATACTCCTAGATCCTGTAGAAGGGCCAAAGCAGTCCTCATATGGGCCATGCAATCATTCTAAACGGCCATAACACTATTCCTAGTAATTCGAACTATATTGTCCTCTCTCTTGACAATATTGTCTAAATCCTTTTTTGACATCACATGTCTCGGTGAGATCGTTACCGACCTTGATGAGACAAGGAGCTTGAGTAGGATGCTAAAACTAGACATGCTTCTGTATAGCTCGTCTCTATAGATGCTGTCATATGCGGCCTTAAAATCGATAAAAATATGGTGGGTATTTAGACTTCTTGAATTTTTTCCAGGATCTGCCCAAGTCTGAAGATTTAATCGATTATCGACGTTCATACAGTGTGGCAGATAAAATCTTGAGGAAACTGATGTTGAGAAAACTGACACCCTGCGCAATTAAGGGTGTCTTCTTTCTCGTGGATCGAGCAAACGGTGCTGATATTCTATTCATCAAGCATACACTCATCTCACCAAATCTTAGAAATGACTTGGTGTATGCTATCTATCCGGACGAATTATGCATTAGCCTGAAAGTATACTAAAATTCTCGGAAAGGCTCTTGAAAAGGCATGTCCACTAAGAAAGTGGAACAGGAAAGAAGACTCTTCCATGGTGGACAAAGGAACTTTACAACATTAGGAAATAAACCACAAGGCTTTTCAATGTTGCAAAATATTCAAAAACGGATAGGGACGGGAGCAATACAAATCCAGTCAAAGAAAATTCAAAACAGAGACTCAACGAGCAGAACGTTGTTCATGGAGAACCTCCTGCAATGAGGTAGAGAGCACTACTGAATCGGCTAGGCTTAGAAAAATCCTTGCCAAGGAATCAATCACGCTGGGCTTTCTTAAAGACTCAAACGGCCACTGGACAGAATCGTGCAACGAAACTCTTCAGCTCCTAATGAACACTCACTTTCCAGGAAGCACCTCCAATGGAATTACCGACCGATATGAATACTATATAGAACACACACCTTCAGCGGAAACGATAACGGAAGAAAGGATAAGATGGGCTATTAACTCCTTCTCATCGTATAAATCTCCTGGAACAGATGGCATCTTCCTATGCTACAAAAATGCGAAGAATTTATAACCCACATCTTAAAAATATCTTTCTAAGCAGCCTAACTTGGGTATATATACCAAAATCATGGCGGAAAGTTAAAGTGGTATTTATGGCCAAGGCAGGTAAACCTACCGCAAAGGATTTTAGACCTATCAGCCTAACTACATTCGTTCTGAAAACATTCGAAAGGCTAATTGGCATTTACATTGGAAGCAAACTCTGGCTCAACATGCTTATACCAATGGGAAAAGTGTAGAAACAACACTCCACAGTGTCGTCAGTATCGTGGAGAAAACACTGAAGGAGTCTAGCTGTTTTCCAAGATATCGATGGGACCTTCAATAATGACCAAACCAATGCAATAAAAAGAGTTTTAGTAAACCTTAACGTGAACAATACCATTATCAACTGGATAATTTGCATGTTAAAAAACACACAAATCAGTTCAGAACTAGGTGGTGCATACATCACGGTGTCAGCATCTAGAGGCACTCCTCAAGGTGGTGCATTATCACCCCTTCTCTGGGTCCTCATATTCAGATGACTTAGCACTACTAGCGAATGGAAAATTTCTCTCCACTTTTAGTGATCAAATAGAAAATGCTTAATCCATGGTCAATACCTGAATCAAGAACTGGGGACTTATAGTCAATCCACAGAAGACAGAATTGATGTTTTTTACAAACAAGTTTTTACGTCAAGTATCTGGGAGTCATCCTAGATAAGAAACTAAACTGGAACCTCAACATAAAGGAGATGGTAAAGACAATAATGATAGCATATCATGCCTGCAACAGCATATTCGGCAAATCCTGGGGTCCAAGCCCTAAAATCATCATGTGACTTAACACGGCTGTAGTAAGACCGATACTGACGTATGGCAACTTGGTTTGATGGCAAGCGACGAAAAAAACCACCAACCTTAAGATTATGCATTACCACCACTGGGGTAATGATAACCACTCTCACAATGGGGCTTACTCAACCTAAAACCACTAGACCTTTTTGTACATGAATCCGCCGCAAGTAGTGCTCTTCGCATAGTAACAAAATTCTGGAAGACATTTCTTCCAAAGCTTTAGAAGAACTTTCCGGCAAGTCTTAAAAAGATTTGCATAAATTCAGAATCACCTCGGGATGGCTTGAAGATCCATAGGTTTTTCATAGGTTCTATAGTATGGGAGGTATAACCCCTAGGGCAACATAATGGATCTATGTACATTGATCTAAGTGTGACGGGTGTAAGTTTCTCTAGTCACGTTTAACCCATTAACCTAACCTAACCTAAATCTCCCAGCCTCATAGAAACAATAGCTTTATAATGTTGAGAGAAACTAATGTTGTTCTAAATTCTAAATAATTCTAAATACGATACTGTACGCAGGCCCTTGTATAACTTCCGTACTGTCATCATACAACAAATCGTTTTACATATACATATGTACATTCTGCTTAAATTTCGGGAGGTTTTTTGCTCGAAAATAATTTTGCTCGAGACTAATTGCTTCGGTGATCAATTCATACGTGTTAAAAAAAAACCCAAGACACCACATGATTTCGATATTCAAAGTGGAGTTAACAGGAATTCACGAGAATGAATATAAACAAAAATATATTAAATGAAACCGATCCACGTCATAAACGAGAAATGGATTTGAAAGCAGTCATTGCAAGATATCAAGCCTCCGATCCCGAAAATTTGTGACCTTTACTAAAAGCCTTAATAGTGCACGCAGTCAGCTTTAGATCACGGGTGAGAGCATCGAAATATCTAAATTTTATTGAATGAGATCAGATAGGATCATCAACAAAAGCAATCAGAATGGAAATACTTCCATCAAATGTTCTTAAACTTGGTGACGTACATACCTTCGTTTCTTTTTTTTTAAATTGATTCTGTGTAGTGACTGGTACTGTCTTGTAACAGGTACTGTTCAATGACTGGTACTCTTATGGAAGTGGTCGTGTCCTTAGTGCAGACAATTTAGCAATTTACCATCGTGTGTATCATTTGGATTCAGTTCCAGAATTAGCAAGTACGAACTAAGAAAATAAAGAACATGTTTAAAACAAAATCCTTAACTTCGATTTAGGAGTAATCTTTGTTTACACGAATTTGCTTCGTCTGATTTGGTTCGTAAAAGTTTGGAAACGATAAAGCCCAATATCATATTATTTGTGAGTTCTACCAAGTCTGTATTATTGCAATCCAATAGCTGAGATTACTGTTCTATGCAAGTTCAATGCTTGCTGACGGTGTTGGAAGCCAAACTGAAGGCTTTGTCATCATGGGTTCTAGAAAAGTATCTTTTTAAGACACTCTACATATTTTTCTCTTCTCAGAGCCAAGTTAGTCCTTACAGCATTATTTCTATTTCTTCATATTCTCAACGGCTGCAAATATCCCTTCCTTCCTCAATACAGTTTCTTTTTCGAAATATACACTAGAATGTCGTTTACTTGTAATTCATAGTGTTTTGTAAACTTGTGTAAGACTCTCATCAAATTAACAAGGTATGCTAATTATATTATACATAAATACATGATTTTAGATACTAATTACATTATGGGTTTTTGTATGTGATTATATGTATTTAGGTACATACATGACAGTCCTTTCAACAAAATAAATAAAGGAAAAGTCAGACACAGGTAGAAAGTTACAGTTCTTACCCACAAAATGTCCTTTTAGTAATAAAATCCGTTAGAGTTGTATAACAATTAGCCCAAACAGTCATGTCATTAATTAGTTAATTAGTCTAGAAAACAAAACTACCTGCCTCCGCCGATCACAACCTCCTTATTTACTATAAATATCAGGATATCTGCCATAAGATCGATAGATTTTTAGATACTAATTACATTATGGGTTTTTGTATGCGATTATATGTACTTAGGTCCATACATGACAATCCTTTCAACAAAATAAATAAAGGAAAACTCAGACACAGGTAGAAAGTTACAGTTCTTACCCACAAAATGTCCTTTTAGTAATAAAATCCGTTAGAGTTGTATAACAATTAGCCCACACAGGTCATTAATTAGTTAATTAGTCTAGAAAACAAAACTACCTGCCTCCGCCGATCACAACCTCCTTATTTACTATAAATATCAGGTTATCTGCCATAAGATCGATAGATTTTTAGATACTAATTACATTATGGGTTTTTGTATGCGATTATATGTACATACTTAGGTCCATACATGACAATCCTTTTAACAAAATAGATAAAGGAAAACTCAGACACAGGTAGAAAGTTACAGTTCTTACCCTCAAAATGTACTTTTAGTAATAAAATCCGTTAGAGTTGTATAACAATTAGCCCAAACAGTCATGTCATTAATTAGTTAATTAGTCTAGGAAACAAAACTACCTGCCTCCGCCGATCACAACCTCCTTATTTACTATAAATATCAGGATATCTGCCATAAGATCGATAGATTTTTAGATACTAATTACATTATGGGTTTTTGTATGCGATTATATGTACTTAGGTCCATACATGACAATCCTTTCAACAAAATAAATAAAGGAAAACTCAGACACAGGTAGAAAGTTACAGTTCTTACCCACAAAATGTCCTTTTAGTAATAAAATCCGTTAGAGTTGTATAACAATTAGCCTACACAGGTCATTAATTAGTTAATTAGTCTAGAAAACAAAACTACCTGCCTCCGCCGATCACAACCTTTTTATTTACTATAAATATCAGGTTATCTGCCGTAAGATCGACAGTCTTAGTTAAATCTTAAAACTTATTGCAACAATATGGAAAACTTCAATTTTGTACCAGAAGAGTGGAACCGCCTTGCACCTACCCCAGCAATATTAGCGAAATTGGAAGAAATACATCAGCAAGCGTTAGAACTATATGATGGAGTGTACTACGCAATTGAACTAAAGTGTCTAGACACTGGTCGGATACTGGATATATATACACTGGATTTGCAGCCCACGGAGGAACAGGAGGAAGAAGAAAATCATTGTGACACGTTAAAAGAACGAGTTAGAGCAATACAAACGCTGATTTTCAACCAGAATAGACTCCAGAGGTCTGCAACGTTCATGTACAACCTCGCAGTACTACGTGTCCTGCACGATCAGAAACATGTTCAGGTGAAACTGGTCAAACGAAAGAAAGAACCAGAGCCAGAACCAGAACCAGAAGCAGAACCAGAACCTCAGTCCGATTCAGGAAATGAAACACAGTCTGAAGATGAAAATCAACTTGATGCAGAATCCGAATCGGAGTCTGATTCAGACTCAGAAACGTACTCAAGTTCAGAAGAGGAGTCGGATACTGATTCTGAATCCAGTGATGAAGAATCCTACTACTTTGACCGTAAAAGGAGACATGAGAGCGATTCAGATGAAGACAATCAACTCGATAACACCAGTAAGCGTCGCTGTCAACAGGACTCTACCTAAGTGATATACATATAATAAATGATATTGTTTTGTATTGTATTCTGTCGAAATGCATTATATTTTAAATAAAAATTAAATTAAAATAATTACTTGAGTATTTTTCCTTAAATTCGTATAAATTCGTGGGATGTCGCTTTTTCTCTCTTTAGGTGCTGCATTACTTGGAAAGGTGGCGTTGCCTTTAAGTTAATGTACGACACGGTTGAATAGAAGCCGTGTTTGTAAGGCTTATTAGATAATTTTCATTATTTTCTTTTCTCCGCCCGTAGCTGAGAGTGTGACTAAGAACCCATGTGTGTTTCAAGACGATCACAAGAATTGGGCAAAGATCTTGGCTTTCAGTTTTATAAGGATTAGTTGGTACTATAACTGAAGCCAACAGACTTCGCACCACGCTGTACTTTCGCTAATTGGGTATTGGAAACGAATGCACAAGATCATGATTTTTTTTACACAAAATTATTCAGAGTGATGATTCTCATTTCCATTTGTCTGGGTATGTAAACAAACAAAACTGTCACATCTGGGGCCTCGAGACCTCAAAAGAAATAGTGGAACAACCTTTCCATCTACAACGAGTGACAGTTTGGTACGATTTTTGGGCTGGTAGTATTATTTTGAAAATGATACTTGTTGGATGTTGGCCAAACGCTCGCGAAAGGTGGGCACATGAAAGAAGTTTTAGGTGTTGTCTGGGGGTTGAACCTTGAAGCCCTCGTTCCGTAATCCAACGCACTAATCACTAATGCTACCCCTAAAATAAAATGGGGCTTAGCATCGTAACCTATGGCAAAGTTTTTTTTTTTTTTTTTTGAAAGATCCTTGCCCATATGGCTGACACTGCGACCTAAGAAGATCTATTGTATCAAAGGGTAATACTAAGCCAAGAGAAGTTCCCCCTCCCTTATGAAGGATAGTATGTCCTTAGCATCGGAGTACCTCAGCTCTGCTGATGAACATATTTCTTAATGGAAAATACGCCTCCTTGTAATGCTGGACATTGACAGAATATGCTCAGAGGATTCGTCATCTTCTAAACAGAACCTACATTCCGTTTCTGGGCACAGATTAAGTTTGTGAAGGCCGCAGAGACCTGTGAGAAAGCCCACCAGCTTCCTATTGCTTTCCTTATCTAGATTAAGGATTTCCTTGTAGGAAAAAGGCCTGATTAATCACTTGGATTGTCTCAGCCCCGGAACATTTTCCCAGTGAGCCAGACGAAGTTTATGTTCACAAGTATTAATCAGCGCTGTGGCAGTAGCCCAGTTAACACCACTGTAAGGTTCAGGTCCTCCCTTGTCTGGAGATAGTACAGAACATGTCCTTTTTGGGAATTGAGTCAAGAATTTTCAGGTGTCCCACATGGTCGCCTGATTTATACTTGTATTCTAGTTGTAGCTTAATTAGAAAACTCTAAGATTTGTAGGGGAGAGAGCCCAACAACCGCTTCTAAAGCTGTCGTGGGGTAGGCGCGCAAAGCACCCGTAATACCGAGACATGCAATTCTTTGAAGCTTCTGAAGCTTCGTTGCCGTTGTCCGTTCAAGAACTTTCGGTCGCGTACGTGATAATGGTCCTCACCATCATTGTATACAACCAATGTATTATTTTTGGACTTACACCCCAAGTTCTGTCATATGGGCAGTCTACTGGCCCACATGGCCCTAGTGGCCCGCTCAATGGCGGACTTGACATGAGAATTCCAGCTAAGTCGTTTATCAAGGATGACACCGAGATATTTAATCTCACTGGAATAGACTAAGGTGGTGCCTTTGATCGTGATAGGTTCTAGATTGACCAGTCTTCTTTTTGTAAAAGGCAATAGAACGGTTTTGCATGGGTTGATGGATAGTCCTTCTCTGCTGCACCATTCTAACACGTATAGTAAAGCACATTGCATGACACTAGAAATGGTCGTGCTGTGTTTACCACTGATAAAAATCGCTAAGTCATCTGCATAACCAATGGCGATGTAGCCTAATCTCTGAAGATCGACTAGGAATTGTCGATGACCAGCGACCATAGAAGAGGAGAAATCACTAATGCTACCCCTAAAGAAATAAAATGGGGCTTAGCATCATAACCCATGGCAAAGTTAGTCTGACCTTGTGTAGTCGCGGTTATGAAGGACCTCAAAATCACAAATGGGCTGTACTGATTTCAATGGGTTGTGCAATTCTCCAGTACTCTATGATTGAATTGCTAACTTTACTAGACACATCTTGTGAACTTAACTTTCTTTAATTTTCAATATATTGGCCACCTTATTTGTGTTTAATGGAGAGAAACTCTTCTAAACACCACGTTTAGATATTACGGATTTCGCTTATAAACACAAAACTAAAACAAGTTTAAGTTAAGATAGCATCTGTTTTGTTACTTTAATCCACACACTACCACTTACTCTACGTCTACGCCGCCGTATCTTGTGTAAACACACGCAAAATGACCACAAACGGGTGCAAACTTTTGCGCACAACACAACATTTTGCTTATTCTGTTTGGAAACCATTGCCTTGCGGTTGCCCAAAAACAAACAAGTGGATAGAAAATATTGTTGAAAATGCTCCACTCAGGATGGGTGCCCCATTAAAAACCTTAAATGTGTTAAATTGTTTGCGGTTTTTTTCCATTCTCCATCCTGCATCGTTCATGTCTTGCTGCTATACCAATCCGCACAGACGACTATTCAATCGATGATAACCCACCCACGCACGTAGTCCGCAAAGCGTTTGCCCCGAATCATTACGTGCCCAGTGCAGACCACAATAATTTCATTAAACTGGTAAATTTAAAGAATGCTGCAACAACTGTTGCAAACAAACAGAACCACATCACATTGTAGATACTTTATTACGCCATGTTAATTGCAAAGTACAAAGCTGCAATTGAATCCGCATTTGCATTCTCATCTAAAGCGCGTCGCTTCGGTCGGAGTAGGGAATAAGGTATTGCAAAACTTTTCCACTTATGTATGATCTGCGAAATCTCGACTTTTCATTTACTATTCATGTTCTCTTTTTTTTTTTCGTTCCACAGATGATGTGCTATTTTCTCGTCGGGGCAGGATGGGTCGGATTGTGAGTCCCCGTCATACACTTCCGCCGAACACGACATGCACCTACCACTTCCATGGATTTCCTGGCGACCTGATTTGGTTATCATTTACAAGTTACAATCTGCAAATACTCCAGCAAGCGATACACGATAATAACACACTAGGAAGGGTGAGTTAACTCCCGTCCCACCCACCATCGCATGTACTAACGAATGTATCTGTATGTTGTTGTATGATTGTGCCTGTGCTTGTGCCTGCATTATGTGGCGAAAGCTTCTGCTGCATGGATTTTATGCTTTTATTCTTCTGTTCCGTAACATTTTCATCTTTTTATTTGCATTTTTCCGTTTCTGTTCAGTTTTCTTTGTGGCACAACTTTGGCATTGTGTGTGCTATGGAAAGTTGTTAGTTTTGTTTCGTGTATTGTGTGTCGCCTGTCACTGGAGTTGGAGCCAACTCCTGCTCTGCTTTGCTCCTATTGGGAGCCTGTGTGTGTGGTCTGCATGGTGTGAGATAATGTGTGAATTGTGAAATGAGATACAAATCAAAAAAAAATCTAATGTTCAAGCCAACAATGCGAAACAAAATAATAATTTCAAGAATAACAAAACGTTATCCTTTTTTTTGTTTTTTCTTTATTTCCTTTCTATGTACTGTGTGTGCCGGTCTGGCGATATAGGCCGATCTACCCCCATGGATAACAAGACTACGAATGTGGGACAGTTATGGGACATATGTACCAATAAAGATGACAACGACGACCACACTGCCGCCCCATTCTTCGACTTCGCAGCAAGGCAGTAAATACCAGGGTATTAACAGCAACAATAACAACAACAATGTTGTTAACCAAACAAATAATTACGGAAGCTATTACTATAGTCCGCAGAATCCCAAGTTCGGGAAGAACATCCGCGTCAACATAGACAATGCATGGAACCCGGTCGATACATACATCTACGGTCCAACCCAGTCGAGCATATTCAACCAGGAGAACAAGTATGGCGGTTACTTGCAGCAAAAGTTACCGGGTGGTGGTGGTGGTGGTGTGGCCACAGGCAATGGGCTGACAAGCGTCAAGGAGAGTTTCAACTACATTGCCAACACTCGGTTCGATAAGAACTCCAAAGATGCAGCGGGAGTGGACAAAGGAGGCGGTGGAGCTATGACGGGTGGCGGTGCCGCTGGCGTTGGCACCAGTGGGACATCGGTGGCAAGCTCCAGCAGCGGCGGCATTGGAAAAAACAAACGACGGCTTATGCTGGAAATTTATGACTACGAAACACCAAAATTATGCGATCACACTGCCATAACAAGCATCGGAGGACATAAACTCCGTCCGTGCAGCCCACTGGAGAGCTACGTCAGCGCCGGAAGGGACTTGGTGAGCCATTTTATT
This sequence comes from Xylota sylvarum, assembly GCA_905220385.1. NCBI lineage: Eukaryota > Metazoa > Arthropoda > Insecta > Diptera > Syrphidae > Xylota > Xylota sylvarum. Next base: position 44,745,844 of record LR999959.1, read on the forward strand.
CATTTCATATTTGTGCATGACGGGAACGCGCGCGTGTGTGTGCGCGCCTGTGGTTGTTTGCTGTGTTTGTTGGCATCTAACCACTTAATAACGCAAATCCTTTGATTTATATCGTTTTTGGTTTTGCATTTGAGTGAAGGGTTCTACGAGCGACCATCATCATCATCATCCATCGCCCACCACCAGCGTTAGTGTTAGCGTTAGCGTTCGCGTCGAATTCCTTGTTTCATGGGTGACTGCACACCAACTACCACTTTATTTCATAATTGACCATTTGGCTGTATCCTATTATTGTGAGTGCAATTTGCGGCAGACATCGCTCATGTGTTGCTGATGGCTCGCTCTGATCGGGGCTTTCTGCTGTTTTCTGGTTTTTACAACCCTTCTTCTCTGGCTGACCTCTGATAGGGCAACACGCAATGGACCTGACATAATCGGGGAATCCCTTGCTCAATTTGGTTTTATATGATACTTTGATTTTGCGGATTCCACTCTTTTTTTTTTTTTTTCAAAAGTACCAATTTATAAGAAAAAATAACCTAATATCGTGTGTGTAGTACATTTATATGTTCGTTCCCTTCCCTTCCTTATTTTTGGTTTTTTTTTTTTTGTTTTTCGTTATCCCAAAATCAATGGATTGTGCAGGAAGTAGAGTAGGCTTTCAATATGCGGAATGGTTTTCTTAAGCACAGAGTTGGATTGAATTGCTGCTGAAGGGTTCCTATTACGACAACCGAGTTGATTTGGGTAAAAATATTCATTTGACGGAAAGTTAATTTTTACGATATCCCTCTCAAGGAAGTTTACATGCAGAAAGAAGGATATTTGATTGGTCGTGGCGCGTGGTGCACATATTTTATGTACCAAGTATAATAAAGAATCGTTGTTTGTGGCTATATGGGACAATACATTTATGCAATGAAGCAAATATGTATGTACAAGTACAAGAGTGGTTTCCACTGTGGGTGGCAAAAATTATTGATTAGCAGAATTTATTGAATATCTGAAGTAGTAAATATGATTGGTTGAATAAGCGGGGGTGATTTCGTTACCAATGTTGACTAATGTTGTTACTGATTAAAGATTGTCTGCGTGGACTAATGGAGAACTTTAGGAAAGGATTCTGGTTAGTGACTACAGAGAATGTAGCTTCTCTGATCCCTTTGCCAATCTCCAGACTTGAGGAAAAGTTCCCGAAAAGTTGGAGATACAATACGATAACAACTGAAGCTGGTCTCGTAAAATGCAATTGATGTCCGACATTTGGATGCATTTTCGTGTATGAGATATGGTGTGTATATTTGTCTTATTTAAGAAACCTAGAAAGCCGACACAACAAAAACAAAAAAAAAAAAACAATCAATAGAACCTTTAGCTATTTACATAAAAAATTATAAACCTACCATTGACAAGGGTTGGCATCTTTGTTAGCGTTCATGTTGGGACATCTTAAGCCCAAGATTACAGTGAAAAAACATACTGGAATGGGTTTGCAAAGTAATTGATTCCGGCCAAATGTGTACTTAATGTTTGGATGCCTTCAGAACTAAAGTGTGATTTTTTTTTGACGAAAAAGAGGAGAGGTCGACGAATTTTTGTTTTTCAAATCTTCTATTCGAATCACTGAGGACTGTACGATAATGGAATGACAGAAGCTTATTCCACACTCGTTCGGTTCTGGTTAAAAAAATCTTTCTGGTACGTCTTGCGGAGGACACTCTGATAACATTATAACTATTTTTGAGTTTCAGTGTCTCATGACAAAATGGGGTACAACAAGGCTGGATAATACCATCACAGTTGTTTTTGGGCGTAAAACAAGGCGACATGAATATGACACAGCCGAAGAGTACGTATGGATTATTTTTTATGCAATTTTGAACAAATGCTCGAAATAAGTAAGCGGATATACCTACATATGTACATGTGATGGATAGCTTCTGGTTTAGTGGTTTGAAATGTATCTATTACACATTATCAGTGAAATTATATGGTCATGGTTGAGACTTTGAACCAAAATTTATCACTCAATAATCGAATAACTACCTATAGGTTACTGCTACACTATTGCCACAATTAATGATGTTCTTCTTGCAATTCGGACTGTGAATAACAGCTACAGCAACGAAGTATGTCTTTCTAACTAATGGTGTCTGTTCTGCTTTGTAATGGTGGAGTATGAAACTGCAAGCAATAAATGTAGACTTGGAGATAAAATTATCAATCGAGCACTACATTCTAATGTTGCTATTTTGCTATATGTACTTAAATAAGGACATAACAATTTTGTATTTACATATATAAAACAGAGAAAGAGAAAGTGTGTAGAGTGGATTGGTTGTATCGAATGGTTTGACAATGCTGAATGGACGAACTAAAAGCGATGAAGACTTTTTAACTTTCTTTAGAGGAAACGCGTCCTCAACGATAGATTATTCCTTGGTCCGCGATGAGTGGCTAAGGTGTATAACTGACCTTTAGATAGGAGAATATCCTTACTCCGACCACCTGCCCTTTATAATAAGAACTGAATTCGCAAAAGGAAAACAAGAAGCCTGTATTGCAATTGCTACCTAAAGAAATATGGAAAAAAAACTGTACGCAACGTTACCAAACGAATGTGGATCAGGCTCTAGACACGACCGATAGGTCTGCACTGCAATCCAATCGGGGAATAGATGCATTGATGTCTTGTATAGTAGCTGCAGCGAGCGCTTTCCAACCAAGGGAAAGATCCATAAAAGTTCATCCATGGTATGATGCGGACTGCAAAAGCGCCGTAAAAACTCGTTCACCTGAATTCGAACTGCGAAAAGAGCGGAAACCACTACAGCTTATCTAACATACCTCCAGGCAAATAGAGAATTTAGGAGTATCTGCAAGGAAAAATAGATACAGTACTGGCAAGACATAACGCAGGAGATAGCCGAAGTTAGGTACAGTCGTGCTTTTTGGAAACTCGCAAGGAATAAAAGCTAAAACTGAGAAATTGGCAGAACTCTTCAGAAATTTACTGAACCCACCAAACACCCCAAATCAGCACATGTTCGCTCTACCTTATACGGCAAACACTTATCTAAACCGTAAGATCAGCAAAAAAAGGTACAAGAAGTCATCAAGGTTTGTAATTTAAACAAGGCGCCATGAGAAGATCGTATAGTTACCCTACGAATTTTTTAAATATTCTTCTAAACAATTCCTTCAGAACCTTCAAAAATCCTGTACCCAAATTTTCACCGAAAGGGTAGCACCAGAAAGCTTCAGAAAAAGTATAATTTTTCCTATCTTCAAGAAGGGGAATGCAGAAGATCCGAGCAACTATCGGGAAATATCCTTTTTAAACTCTGTTATGAAAATTTTCTCAGCAATTCTGCTAAAACGTTTAACAAAATTCGTAATGGAAAATAATCTTCTTAGCGAATTTCAAGCAGGCTTCCGCAAACACTATTCAACGGTTGATAACATTTTCACACTTTCAAGTATAGCAAAGACGTACCTTAATAGTGGTAAGAAACTTTACGCCTTCTTTGTTGATTTTAAGGCGGCTTTCGATTCTATAGACAGGAATGCACTTTTTCTCAATCTAAGCAATCTAGGCGTATCAACGAAGTTCCTGAACATGAGAAAAATCAATCAGCTGTGTGAATGGTAATCAATTATCCAACTGGTTTGATACTTAAATGGGAGTCAAGCAAGGATGTCTACTGAGCCCACTACTTTTCCCAATTTTTTTGGATGATATTACATCGTTTATTCCAGGTGGGATTAGTTTCAACGGGGTACCTATGAATTATCATCACTCCCAATCTCTCACTAAAGAAACACTTTTAGTGCAAACTCCAAGCAGCCAAAAGTGCTATTAACTGCAACTGGAAAGGAGTCCTGGGCAAGAGGAACATAACAACAAGCGTGAAGTATCGCCTGTTTGAAGCGGTAGTAAGGGCTATAATGTGCTATGCAGCACAGACCTGGAGAGTCTTTCAGCATGACGATGTGGATAAACTGCTGAGATACTTCTTAAAGAACATTTTCTGGCTGCCTGAAAACACTCCAACCTACATACATATATGCTACGCCTGGAAACAGTGTTACCTCCCCTCTATTTGTACGCACAAAAATTGCGTTTTGGCTACATTAGGAATATTATGGAGTACCAGCGAAAACTTTTGAATCAACCTAAATATTTTGCTAAAAAAAACTACACAACTAATTTTAAATTGAAAGTAAAAGACGGCAAATGTCATTCAACTATTGTGAATCTTTTTTTGTATCTCTTGTAAACAACAATAATCGATGAAATAAAATCACATTCTAATCTATAAAAAAAATTTATGGAACACAGACTAATCTGTCGTAAGAATTTGTTCAGAGTTCTTAAAGAATGACAGAATTAATAAAAAGAACTCAAATTTTTCATTGCAGCAATCAAGTTCAAAAAAGACTGCTATTTAAAAAACTTCAATTCACCATTCTTTTGAAGTCAGTGATTAATGCATTCAATTTTTAGCAATCACTAAACTGAAATCTTTTTGGAAGTCAATTGAATTCACTAGATGTAAGTTGAAGTCAGTAGGGAATTCACATATTTCGTTGAAGTCAGTACTGAATGCATTTCAAATTAGTTGAAGTCAGTGAATGCAACTGCAATAATTTTAATTCACTTGATTGGAGGGGGTGGATCATATTGATTTGTTGATTTTGATATCTGATTATAAAACCTTTGTGGACGAGATGCAAATTTTGAGGCAGTAAAGATACCGTGATATTTGAAAAGTGAATATTGCTCTTTTGAAGGAGATTCTGATGTCTTTACAAAACAGAAGAGGATAAAATTGTTCAACCAAGCAGACGAAACACAATCTATACATCGTCTAATGATTTTACATAACGAAAACTTTATTTTTTATGAAAATTTTTTCAAAATTTTGATCCAGGTACGCAAGTACATTTAAATGAATTTTAACTTCAATTGAATTAACTGACTTTAACTGATTTGAAGTGCATTCACTACTGACTTCAACGAAATATATGAATTCAGTACTGACTTCAACTTACATCTAGTGAATTCAATTGACTTCCAAAATGATTTCAATTCAGTGATTGCTAAAAATTGAACGCATTAATCACTAACTTCAAAAGAATTACGTTTTTTAAATCCCAATTTTTTTAAGCGAAAAAGACTTCAAATCATTTCTAGATAAATTCAATACAATTAACCTCCCAAAAGATTTAATTCTTTTACAACTCTGCTGGTCTGGAGGTCCAAATCCATGCTCTTAACTAGCATATCCCTTAGTATATTATAGAACCTGAAATCAAATTTCGCACTATCAATAGCTCCTCAACTAATCAGATAACCGCACACCCGATCTACCCACTCTACCCGATCCATTACTGAAAGTGTTTACCTTGTGTACTCCGTGTAGGCGATTTGAACTGCTGGTTGACGTCAAACCTTTGTTTGTACTTTCCTAGTTATACCGGTCTCTGTAGTTGGTTCATATCGTAGAGAAAACTTTTACCTAACTGCCGCTTATTCCGTACTACATATATATAGGTACTCGCACCAAACAGAAGGACCTGCAATTTTGGTTTTTGGAGAAAATCACTACTGTTTGTACATGCAAAGCCTTAGGGAGTGCACAAGTATTGTGTTTGTATATTTTTGTCGTTGAAATTGAAAACAAATCAGGAAAAGTGGTGGTTATGTACTTTTGTGAAAGAGTATGGCCATCGGGACTCTAAAGTCATACAAAACAAAAAGCGATTATACGACAATAATGCGTTTTTTCATAGTTGGGCAGATGTATCTATGTATGTACATATATCGACATATTGAACTACTATCAAGACCACTTTTAGGACAAGTGATAAGAAAAACTATTCTGTGTCTAGGCGTATTTTGCATACATATGCATGTACTTACATACATATGTATATATGTATTTAGAAACAGCTTCTATAAAGGAGTTCCCTAGCAAAAGATATCTCACAATAGAATGTATCTGTATCTACTTTGTGTCCAAGTGGTCAGTGGTCATATTCTTTTCCTATCTTTTTTCATACTGTACTTGTCCGGGCACTGTGGTCCTTAAGATGTCTACGCATAATCTTCTAAAGAAAATTCTCTAATGAAAACAGCAACAGCACATGGAAATTTGCAAAGCAAGAATATTCTTTTCCTCCAGACAATTTAATACCGTAGAAAGGACTAACACAAAACGTTTTGAAGAGCGCATGAAAAAAGGATTTTCAAGAAGAAGAAATTTTCTTTATTTACCCATTCTAATATCCTGAATCCACAAATTCACTCTTCGGCAAGTGGCTGCAGGAAAAACAAATAATTAAAAATGTTTTCCGCCGCTGTGCCATCATAAGCGGGAGTACAACTGGCTAAACTTAATCTGCTCTTGCAGCAGTGGCAACAGCAGCAGCAGAAGAGCTGCCTGCCTCGTCGTCGTCGCGTCGGTCGTTGGGAATTAATTGAAAAATAAATGCTCGTAAAATTGTAATTTGACGTTGTTGTTTATAGCGATTTAATTGTTGATTTTTTTTTTTGTTTTTTGTTGTTTTCTTCTCCCAGCTTTGTTCCACGAAAGTTATCTGATTAAGTAACAGTTTGTCTAAGAGAAGAGAAATAAATTTATTCAAGGATGTGCTACTTATGTACGTACGCATCGGCGAATTTATGTTTTCGTCTTTCTATTTAAGTTATTTAATCTTTAAAAGTTTACTGCTGCACCGGACTTATAAAAGCGAGGGAGTTATTAAACTTACATACCGAATCTCGTTTTGTTTGTCTTAAGTTGTGCGATAACGTCAGAAACACTGGGGAGAGAGAGCGTTAAAATTTGGAGCATAAACTTGAATGTAGCATTTTTTTTTTAAAAAAAGGTGTTAAATCCTTTAGATGCCATTGGTAAACCAATAAAAAAAGAAACACTTTCCGGGATAACTTTTTTGATGTCCAGGGGAGAACTTTGGGGTGGCAACACTGGTTGAGAAATTACCGCAATTGTCAACAGTAAAATTTTAAATACATTCTAAGTTTGACCATCATGACCATCATTTGACCATGATTTTCTTAGCATGGCTATTGCCTTCAATTATATCATATACCGTGATCTCTGTTCCTTTTTTTGCCAGTACGGTGGCACTTTCGTGCTGTATCATAGTGTTCAGGAACCTAACATAATCTGAATCGATTCTGTGAACATAATGCCCTGAGTATTGTGCGACAACTCCTAAGTAGTTCAGATTTAGCATTCTTAGCGTTCTTTAGTAATGTAGGCTGCTCTTTGTACCCTGTTCAACATATCCCGTGTATTCTTCTTAATCGTAGTCTTCCACCAAACAAGACCCCATATGTATGTATGTAAGAATGGCTCTGACTACCATAATGTATAGTCAATGCATCATTGCCATGAGTGAGGGCCGTGGCTCAAGTGGTTATTGTCTTTGACTACGGAGGGAGGGGTTCGAGGCCCCACCTCTCACGAGGGCCCAACAAACATCAACTTTTATGAAAAAGCTTCTCAAATAATAAATCGCCCTTCAGACAAAGCGCACTTTCCATTCGTTTAAAGAATATACAAGAAGCTAGTCCTTGGATCCCATGCACCTGTCGCGACAAATATTTGTAATTGTTTTTATTTTTATTTGAATGCATCATTGCCAGTTTCAAGCCCCACTTCTTTTTCGATATCCTCTTGCAAATGAAGAGAGTATTGTGAGCTTTATAGACTCTTTCCTGAAGGTTAAGTTTCCAATTTAACTTTCTATCTAGTACCGTACCAAACTATCTTGCGCTATCGGAGAGGAAAAGCTCCACTCCAGCAAGCCTAGGCAATTTGAATTGTGGTATCTTGTATTTCCTGCCAAAGAGTACTAGTTTTTTTTTTCAGCCCATTAACAGTCCAGCCTATAAACAGTGACCCTAAGCCCTTACTTTACTTACTTTAGGTGGCGCTACAGTCCGGGGTGGACTTGGGCCTCAACCAACAAGCCTCTCCAGCCTGCTCGATCTTTAGCTAACTGCCTCCAGTTTCGCACACCAAGTCGGTTGAGGTCCCTTTCCACTTGAGCGTCGATGCCGCTATATAGCTCGTACTGCTCATGATTGTTTCCTCTTCTCCACTTTCCGTCTATGCAGACGGGACCAAATATCACCCGAAGTATTTTTTAGTCATAACAACCGAGAGCGGCCTCATCCATTCGTGGGGATGATCAAGCTCTTATATAGGAATACTTTAGTTCTTCGAGAGAGGGCTTTGCTACACAATTGCCTTCTCAGCCCAAAGAAGCAGCGATTGGCAAGAGTTAATCTTCCTTTGATCTCAGCGCTGGTGTCATTGACTGAATTTATAGCGGATCCTAGGTAAACAAAATCCTTAACTACCTCAAAGTTATATCTGTCGATAGCAGCTTAGCAGCTTCCGTCTCAATGCTCACTACTGACTTTACGCTTTGTTCTTCTGATTATATCAATATCATCGGCACATGCAAGCAGTTGCACGGACTTTTAAAAGATTGTGCCTCTGATGTTAGCGTGTGAGTTCTGCACAATTCTTTCAAGAACGATTGAATCCTTTTTGACATCAAAGGTCTCAGTGAGGCATTTCCCAAACTTAAAGGAGCAGCGTGCATTCTCCATCATCATCCAGCACAACCGGACGAGTTTGGCAGGGATTCCAAAACTAGACATAGCTTTATGCAACTCTTCTTTATAGATGCTGTCATAGGCGGCCTTGAAATCGATAAAAACGTGGTGAGTATCGATTTGAAATTCCTAGGTTTTTTCCAAGATCTGCCGTGGTGTGAAAATTTTATTGATGGTGGACTTTCCTGGCCTAAAACCACACTGATATGGACCAATCAGATTGCTGATAAAAAGTTTTAAGCGTTCACACAGAACAGCAGATAAGATCTTGTAGGCGACGTTGAGGAGACTTATTCCTCTATAGTTGGCGCAGTTTAGAGAGTCTCCTTTCTTGAGGATCGGGCAAACAATGCTAAGGTTCGATTCATCGGGCATGCTTTCGTCCCACCATATTTTCCAAATGAGTTGGTGCATGGTCCTTACCAAGTCGTTCCCTGCTGCTTTGAATAGCTCGGCAGTTAGGCCATCAGCACCAGCAGCTTTATTGGATTTCAGCTTAGATATCGCTATCTTAACTTCATCCAGGTCGGATGGACGGAAATGTTGGTTATCATCGTTCAAATTGAATGGTTCATTCTGCCTGACAGCGGAATTTTGGTCATTGTCGTCGTTATATAGTCTGCAGAAGTGATCTTTCCATATCCTCAACGTTGACTGCGATTCTACTACTAGGTTTTCTTGTTCGTCCCTGCAGGCTTCGGTTCTGGCTTTGTAGCTTTGACATGTTCTTTTTACCTTCTGGTAAAACTTTCGAACCTCATTCCTGTAATAGCATCTCTCTATTTCCTCAATCGTGCTCTTCTCATGCTCCTTCTTTTTCCTTCTGAGAAGCTGGTGCTCATCCCTCCTCTTCTGCTCGTAGAGCTCTAAAGCAGCTCTGGTCCTTCTATGCAGCGCCGCTTTGTATGCCATCTGTTCTTCTACATTTGTTTGGAGACATTCTTCTTCGAACCAGGGGTTTCGTTATGGGGGTTGAAAAACACCCAGCACATCAGATGCAGCATCGCTGATGACTTTATGGCAATGTAGCCACTGGTCTTCAGTACTTGATGTTGGCGGCATAGGAGATTAAGGGACACTCGGTCGGAAAAGGCTCTGGCGATCTCTTGCGATTGTAGAAATAAAGATAAACTGGAAATAACAATTCCGATGGAAATAGCTTCAGATTTTCGATCATAATGCCAAGATGACAGTGATGAAGCTTCTGGGTTATAGATTATGGTATAAACATAATTTGCTTGATATTTCTTGGAGCCTACTTAAAAAGCCAATAAGAAGCTATCGAAATACTGGAAAATTTATTTTATCCGCTACATCCATCAGACACCAGGATAATTTGATCCTTAGTCCATGTACATACCTACATGAGTACATGTATAGTTTTGCGGCGAACTGAATAAAAATGTCAAAAATTCCATACAACGTACACAGTTCTTGTAATAAAAATGTGCATAAAGAGTTTTGGTAAGTACATCAACAGCTTTGGAAATACATATTTGGACAATGGGTAGGGTTTGGATAATTCTGATTGAAATTAACGAAAGAATTCAACAAAACGATCCATGATACGATTGATTTGATGACGAGGTCAGCAGCCCCAGACCTTAGTAGATCCTACTCTACGATTTAGTGATACCCGAATGTGTAGCCGATTGTTTCTTGTACCTGGTTGTCGGCGTACGTAGCCAATATTGTTCAAAGATAAAACATCTCTCTCGTTTCTTCCAAGTGACCAGATTGCGTATGTACATACATATGACCAAAATCCAGACAGAGGGAGTGTAATTATTGTACTTTTTTTTTTTGAGATGTCGCAATGATCGCACTTTTCTTCTACATATATGTATATGTATGGAGAGTTGTAAAATAATTAAATCTTTTGGGAGGTTTCTTTAGAGAAATTCTATTGAATTCATCTAGAAATGATTTGAAGTATTTTTTCTAAAAAAAGATTGAGATTTAAAAAACGTAATTTACCATTCTTTTGAAGTCAGTGATTAATGCATTCAATTTTTAGCAATTCCTGAATTGAATCATTTTGAAATTGAATTGAATTCACTAGATGTAAGTTGAAGTCAGTAGCGAATTCACATATTTTGTTGAAGTCAGTAGTGAATTCACTTGAAGTCAGTGAATGTGACAACGTTTATGTGACAGTCATAGTTCTTAAATCATCAACAATTAAATGTTAAATAATGTTGCACATTTATTCTGAAATAAAGAATCTACTACTCTCCTACTACTACTCATACACGTTATCTTATTGCTAGACTGAAAGCAACCATAGCGTTAAATGAATTCCAGCTAGAGGCGGTTTAAAGTCAAAATGTTTAGTTTTTCGGTTCACCAGCAAATCGAATTTTAAGCTTCATCACTCTTGCTCCCTAAATTGCCGTCAGGTATTTCATCGCGAATGGTGATCCAGTGTTATGTGCTCCGTTCGCTCATCCTGTATTGTTTTTTTCATTATAGTTTCTATACTTTCGCTTGCCGCATCCCAGCTATCATTCGCCGGGTCATGGTTTCTCCTAGTTTTTCTCTAATGGATTGTTTTTTTTTTCTAATACCGTTCATAGTTCCTGTTCAAATAGTTACCCAAAATTGACAGTGTGTTGCTGTTGGTTTGTTGATCAAACACTTATCTTGTGGTTTCCAGCCATGCCAGTCGCATAGAATGATTTTTTAGATGCCCATATACCTACAGGGCGAGTGTCTTATATTTTACATTCCTGAAACGTGACATTCTTTTTCTGACTAGGTATACTTTTCTTGGAAAATTCACAAAAGAAAATCTGCTTCTGTAGCTTGTAGGATTTAAAGTTATAGATTGCATATTTGTTTATCTACCTGTCCCATCACACTGCACATCTACGAAGGGTTTGGCATCTGTTTTGTAGAGATTGAGCGCTTCCGAATGTTAATCGAACCCTACGTGGGCTATAAAGAACTATGTACATTGTGTATGTCTAAACTTCTGAAAACCCATACGATTTCTTGTAATCCGCTAGGTTCAGGTTAAGGTTAGGACTGCTGTCTGTACCAAGATACAGACATGCTTAGACCTTTATGATACCATGGATCTTTCTACTTTGACTACCCAGGGTATAATGAAACCAACCGCAGCTTCGCTTTGTAGCGTAGGTTGCTTATGATGTCTAAGGACAACAGTTTTCCTAATTGGAGTTATCTTCTTTATGAGAGGTACGGACATGGGCTTAAAAGGCTGATAATGACTACCTCCTCCTCTTTGACCCTGCAGCTCCTACAGAAATCCACAAAAGAAAGTACTAATATCTGCAAGGAAGTTTCGTAGTTCGATGGCTTGTTAGAGTTTTAGATAAATAGAAACTCAGCCGTCTATGATTCCCTTCTGCCAGACAAACAGTACGGAAAACATATCCATTAATCTGTTCAGAGAAGTGAAGTTCTTTGGAGTAATCCCCGACAAAATGCTTACCTGGAACTCGCACTAGGTGACCAAACCTAGAACAAAATTCATATACCAAAGTCTTTATGACAAACTTGGAAATGAAACCCATTAACGGTCACTTACCTACAATAACGCCAAAAGATCTGCAATTTAAAGCACTCTAGCGCCTTTGGCGCAGCCTGTATATCTATGAAGATGGCGATATTGATTCCATCTCAAGTAGTTCTGCAACTTTGAGTACAGCCAGAAGCTCTGCCTGAAACACACTGCATGTGTCCAAAAGTTGCAAAGCCACATGTATGTACATAGGTCGAATGAGATGTTGGGGAATGATCGCTTAAGAATAGAGTTATGTCCCATATAGCTGGGTTTGAAGAGCCCTATGTTAGTGAGCGCACTGTTATAGGTTATAAATCCAGTGGTAAAAGATATATGAATGCCTCGAGTGTAGCCGTGGGCGTAGTGCTCAGAGCGTCAGTGATGACAATGCAAGCTGTTTTTTGTACCCTGGTCAACATATCACGTGTATTTTTCTTAATCGTAGCCTTCCACCAAACAAGAGCCCCATATGTAAGAATGGATCTGTATAGCAAATGTATCATTGCCGGTTGTAAGACACACTTTTTTTGCTGTCCAGTTGCAAATGAAGAGAGCATTGTAAGCCTTACGGACTCTTTCCTGAATGTAGAGATTCCAATCTAGCTTCCTATCTAGTACCGTACCAAAATATCTTGCGCGATCCGAGAGGGAAAGCTCCACTCCAGCAAGCCTAGGCAATGTCAATGGCAATATCTTGTATTCCCTGCTAAAGAGTACTAGTTCTTTTTTTTGGATTGACATTCCAAGCCTTTTAAGGGCTGATTCCATCATTTCGCTCAATGAATCTAAGAATTTTCCTTGAACTAAAATCACCACGTCATCTGCATAAACAGTGACCCTAAACCCTGCGCTGCATAAATCCTTGAGTACATATGTCATCTATTACATGAACCCAGAGAAGGCGAGAGATAATCCCTCCATAGAGCCTCTAGTAACCAATTTCCTTATTGAACTATGTCAATACAAATACAAATTTTTAGCGCGACAGGTCCATGGGACCCAGGGCCTAGCTTCTCACAACCACTCGTGCTGTGCGTGTTATATTCTTCACACGAATGGAAGGGTCCTACTGTTTAATGCCGGATCCGAACGGCAGTTTTTTGTTTTTGAGAAGCTTTTTTTTTTTTTTCATGACAGTTTTACTCTCGGATGTTTGTCAGACGCTCGCGAGAGGTGGGGCCGTGAAAGAAATTTTTAGGTGTTGTTTGGGGATTGAACTTGGAACAACTCGCTCCGTAGTCCAACGCACTAACCACTTGAGCCACGGCGCCCACTATGTCAATGCCACTTGATATTTCTCGTGACGAGCATCTTGTAAGGCCAATTGGTAAATCTATGCTTGACATTTATCCCTTCCATTCCACGTGTGATTGTCTCCCCACCTACGTTATTAAAAGCCCCTTCGATGTCTAATAAGCAAACTAGTGTGATTTCCTTATGCTAAAGGCTGCTGTCTAATTTACCTCCTACCACATGTAGAGCTGTTTCCATCGATTCATCTTTTAAATATGCGTACTGAGTTTAGCATAAATTTCCGTTGAAACACACAAGTGTCTTGAGGAGAAGTGAGGGGGGACTAATGGGTCTATAGTCTTTCGCTAAAATGTGGAATGATTTAGCTGCTTTGGGTATTAATACCATCCGTACTTCCCTCCATGCCATAGGTAATTAGCCTAACGTTAGACACTTTATAAAAATTTCCCTGATCATGTATATAACCATAACTGGAGCCTTCTGCAGCATAGCTGTCAGAAAGCCGTCAGGTCCTGACCCTTTGAATGTACGAAAGACAATCTCCTCCATCGCAGTTTCTTCCATGTGGTGAGATTATCTATGTATCTACCTCTTCCTCTAATGAGAAGCTGACGTTTTCAAAATGCACATTAGGTGTCGAAACAGTTGGAGTGCTACTTCCTGAGAAATGAGCTTCGACTAATGTTTCTAAAACTACCTCACTACTTTCTGCCCACGATCCGATTTGTAATAAAGCTGGGAACCACCGCATCTTTTACCATAATTTTGCGGAGTCTAGAAGCTTCAATAGTGTCTGCAATCGAGTCGCAGAATAGATTACAAGATTTCCCTTTAGATTGCCTGATCAAATATTTGAATTCTTTCTTGCAGTCTTTATATTCCTCCCACGTGATATCATCCCCTACCACTCTAACCCTGTTTTAAAAATGTCTGACCTGCTTTCTCATGGAGTTTATCTCCTTATTCCACCACTGAGCTTGAGATCTTTTGGGCGTCTTCCTGACCGGACAAACTTTTTCGTGCGCCATGTTCATTATTTTGTCTCGATTATCAATCTGCAATATAAAGTGGCCTATTCTCTAGATATTTCCTAACTATGAATTTAAACCTACCCCAGTCTGCTCTCTTGGGGTTTCTGTAGATTGGAAGTTGTTGTAAGCGAATCCAACTGTGATCCGATAGATCCGATAAATCTTCCTGTGCAGTGCCCTTTTCGCAGATGGTGAGCTTTGTAGATAACATAAAATCAAAAGACACACTTGCCCATACTTTTAGTATCACCGCTGCTCCATTGCTCCCCGATAAATAGCCCTGGCCATCAGCTGCCTTATCTTTTTAGACAGAATTTCCGTCGACTCGTCAATTTCGCAAGAAACTGCTACCAGGTCTCCATCATTGAAATTACTTTCATCGGCTTTGAAGAACAACGTATAATTCCCGGTATTGAGGCCCTGGATACGGTTGTTATAGCTAATCCAGGGCTCTTCTTTCAGTACGACGGAAACATCATGCTTGATTACGTAATTAATGAAGCATGCTGTCGCAGCCGAACTGTGATGCGGGTTTATTTGCATTGCTTCCATCATCATGGGATTATTCCTCCTCTGCTTCGTTGGTCATGAATTTCAACTTGACTTTCCCTATGCTGTGTCGCACCATTTCTTTGGTATTTTCAAGGAATGGAAGCGATTCCTTATTCAGACTCAGCAAGAAGTGCTGGCCGAACTGCCTTCTGGGCTTTGTCATTAGCACTCTCCAAGTGTTCGCCTGCATCTCCTTGTTTTGCATGTGAAGGAGACCGAATAACTTTTGTGGGTACGTGAATGGAACCAGAACCCAGACCCAAGCTTTAGGCGGAGCGTACTTAACCAACTCCGCCGCAGTCACACAATTGAGTAGAGTCCCACTCCACACTTCGGTAACCCCCAAAATGAACTCTCTGAGGAAATCAACAGAGGCTTTATTCCCACATGCAACAACTTTGCGGCCTTCATCCCAGCCAGCGCCCTCGAATTGAAAGTCAATATACTCTGTGGTTGATATCTTTTTCCACAGAGCATGAAACCTCTCCTCGATGGTTATCCACTGGTCCATAGTTAGGCGACCGAAGGGTTCCTGCTCATTGACTATAGCGACAAGGAGTTCGTCCTTTGAGTCGTAGAACGAGTGCACCGAAAGCGAAATAACAGCCTTCGCTGCGCTCGGCTCGACGACGTCATCGGATCTGCTCCTTTTGCTCTGGAAAGTTTCTTCGTCCTCACCTGCTGAAGTCTCATCCTTACTTGACGATACCTGGCTTTCCTTGGTAGATCCTGATCCACTCGTGGAGGCCTGCCTTGATTCTCTATTTTCTTTGCCTACTTGAGCATCCTTGGGCCGTTCTGCGTCCTGTCCCACGCGCTAAGTGAATTCACGCTCAACTTTGGAATTATTTCCAATTATGGAACGCAATGATGGCAATTTGACGTTCGATGTTGGTCCTGATCTCGACTAAAGTCTCTGGATTATTGGCGTAGACCACTTTCATCGACATTTTATGAATATTAACTTTCATCTTATCCTTTTCCATACATTGTCTACCTTCATGGAAATATAAATAGTTATCTACATATGAGATTTCAGTGCGTGAAGGTAGACAATGTAAGTTTTTTTGTGGATGAGATGAAGGATAGTATGTATTTGTACAAAGCATATAGGTAAAAGTAGAGTTATCCATCTCCCCGGTTTTTTAGTAGTCAGTCTCCCATCATTACTATAAGATGTGTGTGAAACCCTCAAGCACCTGTGTGCTTCAATAGCGGAAGGTGTTACATTACTGCGATAAATTTGTTATACAACCCTTAGATAAGTCTCACTTAAAAGATTAAGTAATCCTTGTGAAGTACTTACTGTGCACTATGTTGCAATTCAGTTTCTCTAAAAATTTAAGATTGCGTCTTAAATATGCCAGCCTTGCAGTCGTATTCTCTTGCTACGAATATTCATTTGAATACCAAATTCAGGTCGTAAATCCATTGACCATGTCACATAACTTTTTACCGCTTCCAACATAAATTGGTAATTCTAGCTCGGTTCTACATATATAGTTGTCCTTTGAATCTTAACGAAAAAAATAGAAGTATGTAGGTACGTCTTGTATATTTGCACAAACCCTTTCAATTTATTTTCTCGGTCTAAATTCACAAAGGGAACCCGATTGCCCGTAGCTGTGCACAGGATCTACACGTCACTTTTATTTATATCCCTACGTCGTCGTCCGCCTGTGGATATTTTAAAGTTGGTTTCTCCTTATTTCCTGCCGCTTGTGCCCCTAACAAAACTCTGCGACGTGCTAATGTCAAATTTAAACACTTGACTCTGGTAATGCAACTCACAACGAGTGATGGTTCCATCTCGCCAGTCAAAGGAGAGCCTCACAAGGTATATGCGAACAGAAAAATAAAAATAAAAAAAAAAACTCAGAAAATACGGCAGAAAAAATAATTTAATTAAAATCCCCTACAACCATCCTTGAAAACTGCAGTCAACCGACAAATATTCGCTCCTTAGGGAAATTAATGTTTACGTTCTCTCTTTGGCTGCTTGTCCTCCCGCTGCCACTTACCGCAGCTGGATGTTGTACACACTGGACCACTTGTACCTGCAGAAATGTACTCTCGTATCCTTTTACTTTATCTCGGGATGTACCTACCAGTCAACACAGTAAATAAATTTTCTTTTCCGTTCCTCATGTGTACAGTCTTCAATTTTTGCCTTTTTCTCTAATTTCACGTTTTTTTTCTGATTCTATTTGCAGAAAATTGAATTCCACACCCACACCGGAACTGCACTGTTCCCAGCCACTTTCTCGCTTAACTATGAGTTTGTCGACACCGAACAGGGTGGTGAGCAGTGGCCAGGACGACGAGGCGAGGACCCCGTTCCGCCGCTATGCTCGAGGATATTTCGCAAACGGAAGGGTAACGTACAAGTGCCACGAAACGTCTTTCTCTACGGCCGTGGTGGAGCCAAGAATCTAACATGCATGTATAGATTCGAGGCCAGTGTATCGGAGCGTGTTAAACTGGTACTGCACAATGTGTCCTTTGGTGAGGGGACATCATGTACCACGGACTCTGACCTGCACACTGGACGGCCGAAATGCAATCAAATTGACCCGGACGGCCGAATCACCGAACTAAAGTTGTACGATGTGCCATTTCGGGATGTGAAGATACCCCTTGGATGTTTCTGCGATAACTCTAGCGCCCTATACAATGCGCCGCTAACATTTATATCGAACTCGAGAATTATGGAATTGACATTCACAGTCTCCCGCCTCAACATATCGGAGGACTTTGCCGATGTGTACTTCTTTGCGTCGTACGAGTTTAAGCGGGTGCCCGAGTGCCTCAAACGTTTGAAACTGAAAGGCTCCGGCGGGGAGGACGAAATCAAATATCCACTCAAGTCGCAGGATTCTAGCTGTGAAGGCCTGTCGTGGTACATCGAGGGACAACAGCTGGAGCGTAGTCTGTTTGTACAGACATGGGGTTCGTATTTACCCGTCGATCCAACGTCAGAGGATGCGATGCGATGCCATACCAAGAATCGACTGATGATTTACTCCGGCCGACCATTAAAAGTTATGCGAGTAATATGTCCGGCGCAAAGCGGTCCTCGGCCAACGTCCCTTCACATATTCTCAGAGGACTGGGCAAATGGTCAACCGCTATTCACAAATAAGTAAGTGCCTCTCTCATGTCCTGTGGGGGCTTAGATCACAATAAAATTTCATGATACCCGAGTATCTTTTGTTTGTTCTCCATGTAGGTTGTTTGCTAATGTTATCCTAGATTGTGTGTGTGTGTGCATACATGAGTTTTAAACTTGTTTCAATCCTTCAGGTGCTGTCCTAATAAATGAGATTCGATTTTGCTTGTCATGTCGGTGGCAATTTGGCAGAATGTGTGTACGTACTTTATTGGTACTGCGGGGCACGAGAGACGTACTCGTAGTAACTGGATAAAGTGAATGAAGTCTAGGAGGTGAATGCACCGATTATGTGTTGTTGCCCGAGTGTTCCGTTTTCGTTATCTTCGTCATGAGGTTGAGCTAATATTCTTCTTGCTCCATTAGCTAAAAGCATAGGACGAAGTTGTGACTTTAGTAGTAGTCCTAAATGGGTTAGTTGGAAGTAACATCACAGGGTTGTATTTTGTATTTTGGGGGGAGCGAAAAGGATTTAGATTCCCAAAGTGCAACTCACCTGAGAGTAGGTAGTTGTACCTTCGAATATTTATGGAAAATGTGTTTAAATATTATATCTTAACTAAGCTAGAATGTAGATGTCACTACATGGAAGTTGGCTTATAGCATGTTTATTTAATGTGAGGGGTCAAAGAACGAACGTAGTTATCCTGTGTCATACGGTTTAGTAAGTTCAAAGCGATACAACGGTAGCAATCCCAATACAAGTTTTTATGAAATGCGAGTTCATGCATGCACTATTCCTGGAGCAAAATATCCCAATACCTTTGATTATGCACTTCTCTTGCTTTTTCTTCATCTTCTGCAGAAAGTTTTCACGCTTTATACGTCATTGCCACTGATCTTCACCTCTTGACGCTGATATGTACCATAATAGGCAGTTAAGATGCTTTGAGATACACTTTCCTTTCCACAAATGTTCTGACGAACTCTTGCGATTGTACTTTTCATTACAAATACAAATTTTTGGCGTAACAGGTCCATGGGACCCAGGGCCTAGCTTCTCACAACCATTCGAGTTGTGCGTGTTATATTCTTTACACGAATGGAAGGGGCCTACTGTTTAATGCCGTATCTGCAGCGCAATTTTTGTTTAGAAAAGCTTTTTCAAGACAGTTTTACTCTCGGATGTTTGTCAGACGCTCGCGAGAGGTGGGGCCGTGCAAGAAATTTTAGGTGTTGTCTGGGGATTGAACCACTTGAGCCACGGCGCCCACTTGCCCTTTTCATTATCAGAGATAAAAGTTCCGTGTCCCCTTGTGCTGAGGAAGCTTCCTCTAATAGTGAAATTGTATCCTTCTATAAAATCTTTAAGCCTAAACGTCAGTTTCTAGGGGTGTTGTCATTTAGGCAATGAATATCACCTGTTCGATTCCGATCTCTACCTAAGACATTGCTTGGCAGGAGTAGATACATATTAAGCAAATGGTTGCAAATTTAATCTTTATTTGAATTGTCATAAGACGTTTCTCTCGTTTTCAAAACTTAAGATTCTTGCTTGATTCAGCAGTGTATGACTAATTTGTATCTGACTACTCGGTTGTTTCTGGTGGATAGTTGTAATATCTGCGTTGTAGCATTCTAGGGCCTATCCTTGCAGTTCGGCTACATGCAGCCTTGTTTCCTTGCTTGCTGGGCTCGTGAACAGTAGTGGCATAGTTATTTTCTAAACGATTTCTCGATTGAGCTAACCACACAGTGCAGTGCTGTCTCAACACATTTACCTTTTGGTGTAGGCGTGTTGGATATGCTGTGGATATATCCTCGGGGAGCAGCTTACTGCGAATGTGAATGTCAGCTAGTCTCTCAAAAGTTTTAAGTATGAAGGAGGTAAGGCTGATTGGCCTGAAGTCCTTTGCGGTGGAATAACTTGTTTTACCAGACGTGGGTATAAATACCACATTGCCCTCTCTCCAAGTTCGTGGGACAAGTCTTCGTATGAGACTACTCGCAAATAGTTCCTTGAGCTGAAATCTAGGATACATAGTGCATCTGCTTCGATTCATCTACCGCGAATATTTGAATGAAATTTGCATATATGTACACATGTATCTATGTTTCTGCGTGCCCTTGTCCACTCTCAGCTACGGCGGCGATATTTTCAGCTGACCTTGCCTCATTTCACACTGGGATGCCGGGGAACAATATTTCTGATTAGATTACTGGATAAGACTCAGAGGATGATTTCTTAGGACCTGAACTTGCATTAGGTATTTCCGCGACCTTGGGGAGGGTCCACATAGACGATTGGGTTTCTTACGAACACAATAATGTTTTGCATGGCTCTTCAAGATGGAGGCAAACTAAACGAATGCTTCCGAATGTCTATAAGTAATCTGCGGCATTTGTGTTGTCTCAGCAGAAAATATTTTAGAAATCTTATTGAAGGTCTAACGCATCTCATTGTTCTAGGCTTACAACAGTAGGTACTGTTGGCGACGTTCGTAAAAAGGTCGACGATACTTCAGATTGTTTCCTTCGTGATTGTCCTGCCTTTGATTAGATCAGGTGGCAGATTTTCGGTGGTGATTTCAGTGCTGATACTTTAAGCTCTTCATCACTAAAGAGCCTTTTAAGCTATCTTCAAAAATCTAATAAAATGGGTAAAACAGGATTTGATTCAGGATTTTCCTTCAATTCTCAATCCAGATTCATCTAATCAGAGCCTGACTGCGTACCTATCTATATTTCAACAATGATAAACGACTTATGGTCATCAGAAGAGATTTCTTATAGTCTATTTGTTTCGATTGGTAACGATTCATGTTCTCCAGATTAGTCTCCAGATACGACTTCGAAATTTCCTAGCTTTCCTACATAGGCTGTGGGATACGATGTATCTATGATCGAAATGAAAGTCATTTCCGACATAATCTTCCAGTTTTAATTACCATTTAGATAGAAACAAAGGTGGAGGATGCTTTTCTTTTGATTGCTCTTAAGATCAATGGATATCCAATCTCCCCATTCCATTATTATCCACCGGCGAAGCAGCACTCTGGGTAAGTGAACCCAGGACATTATCTATTCTGTTTACTGCTACTCCATTAGTTAAAGATGACAGTCATTTATTAATTACTGGAAAAGCCGCTAATATCCGGCTTTTACAGCTTTCCCTGTCGCTTTTGAACTTGATGAAGATTATGGGCACAAACTGTATTAACAAGTAACTTCACCGTCTACTGCATAAGACAGAGAATATCTGAATAATGCACTACATTCACTGCATCAAAAACTAGTTCTCTAAAAGAAACAGAGAATCCATCCATCCTTACGCGAAACAGTCGAGAACAGAAAGATACTCATAAAATCATGTAACCGACACTACACTCGGTAGTATGCAGCAGCAGATACATACCTACATACCTAACGTGCATGCTTTTCATTAAATTTATTCTCTACAAACTTTTTGCATAATTTCAAAGAACATTTCTTACAAAAATATATTTTTTCTATTTTCTTTTTCCGCCGCATAACCCACCACAGACCTGTAAGTCTTGTGCTGGAACCAATTCTTAAAGAACCAGGCGACATAGCGTTCACATGGCTGGAGATACATCGCACACGAACAGCGCTTCTGCAGCAACTGGACCTGCAAGGCAACACTTCGTCAACGGGGAATGACACGCTTGGGGAATTTGGACTCTATCCAAAAGAATCGGATTGTGAATACAAATGTCCTGAAATTGATGCATGCATAACTGGAAGCTTGTGGTGTGACGGTAAGTGTATTGTGTTGTTGTTATACCGTTTTTATACCGCTTGCCACTGCAATTTTTCATTCAGTGCACTCGATTACATAATTTATAAGCATTTACCATACCCATGTATACAATACACAATTTGGAAGGAAATAAAAATTAAAAATAC
Source organism: Xylota sylvarum (assembly GCA_905220385.1). Lineage (NCBI taxonomy): Eukaryota > Metazoa > Arthropoda > Insecta > Diptera > Syrphidae > Xylota > Xylota sylvarum. The sequence goes on from LR999959.1 coordinate 44,767,905, forward strand.
AAAAATACAGAAAAAATTGCACATCCGCCACCCCTTGGAAGGGGGTTTTCTACCAGCCACCGGTGCCATGATGCCGCCGCGGTGCCTCGCGTCTTTATGCAGACACAGAGCAAGGACGAGTAAATTTGTCTTGTGGATGAAGATGAATTTTCATTTCTTTTTATCGTTAGCTGCTGCACCAACCGACTATCAACATTAGGAACGCTCTCCTTGCCCCAGGTTCTTGAGAAGGAGACGGTGAAGTGCCTAATTTTTATTGCACTATCCAGGGGTGGAATCCTTGGTGGTTTTAATGGTGTTGCGGTATAGCGATGAGTGGCTTTGGTACGTGCGAAGTCTGTGCAGAGGAAATGGACCCCCAAACCACCTCCAAAGGACAGATATATACTTTTTTGTATTCCGCTTGCGGCAAGCCGCGTTTTTTTTTTTTTTCATCTACACAAACGAATTGAAAGGAATGAATGAAACCGCAAAAAGACTCTATTGCAGATAAGCAGCGGATGGGGTGGTACTTTTTTTTTGGGCTTAATCGTTGGGTGAATTACAAATTGACTTGCAAGGGACGACTGAACTAATTGTAATTAGATTGTTCCTTTGGCAGCAATTCAACAAGATGCGATTGGCAGGTGGATGTGGTCCTTGTGTCTATTGACAGTTTGCGGAGGTGTTGGCCGGAGGACGATTTATTGGTATTTAATGGAATAATGGCCGGAAGACAAATAATTGGCTAGCTAACAATACGATATTTAGGTTAGTTGCCTAATTTGAACATTGTAGGTGGTTATTGGAAACCGCATTACTAGCTATCTTAATTGTGAATAGCACTTGGAAAAGGTAGAAGATACATCTTTGGTGAGGTTAGATATGGTTGACTGAATTAAGTTTTCACAACACACTGTGTATCTGCAGATTGTTCGAAAATTACAAATCACTCCAGAAATGCTTGGTAATTTTGAATTACAGTTGATTAAACCTACGGCTTTAATTTACGTAAGGGTTTCAGGCATTTTTGGGCTACACTTTGAAATGACACAAGTTCATGTTAAGAAGCTGATGTTGCAGATATACCCTCGATCTAAACTTAAAGAACATTTGATGTATGAAAAGAATCTTCCGTCTTCGTTTGGCTTCAGTTCCATCGAGTCGGCTCAGATCACCAAGATGACCCAATCCTATTCAAAGCCCCCCGGGTTAATATGGAATCTTCCGAAAAGTCCTTCGAAAACATATCTCACACCTGTATAACCCTAGTATGACAACGACGTAAAATCTATCAACAAAATGTATATATGTCGGACAAGGTTACGTTGGGTTAAGTTAAGAAGGAGTGTGTGATGAAAAAACTCATCACGTCCACTCGGAGACTAAAGGTCCATTGTGAATCTCCTATATTAATAGAATAAGATCTACAAATAAGAATAAATCAAACCAATCGCGTTACTAGCTGGCTTGGGACGCAACTGGTGGTCTTGATGAAGTCCGATATCTGGAAGCCTGCTAACTCTGCGGGGCTTGCGAAGAACCTGGAACTTAGAGTGCGAAGGCGTCATTCTTCCAAAGCAGGCTGCAGCAAAGCAGATGTTGGATTAACTCCACCTATTCCTCGGCTCCGCGGCTTTTGTGTAAGTAGTTCGAATCTATCCCCCATTTACGGGGCAGACTCCATTGGTGCAGTGTCCTGTGATTTCACCAGTTACGATACGGATAGGTGACACAGCTCTCCCTAGATAACCAGGACGAGTTGGCCTCTTTCTCTATTATGCCGTCGAATATGCTATACAATTTTCCAATCAGTGGCAGTAGGGATATGTCCGCTTCATTGAAGTTCATTTCCGACCCAATTCCTGCCAGAGAATCCGCCTTCTCGTTACCTTCAATGTCGGAGAATGTTGCCCAATCGTGATCAGTGCGTCACTCCATTTCCTTACTATCTTTGATTTGGTTGTATTAGATTTAATTGATTTTAGAGCTGCTTGACTGTCAACAAAGATGGTTATATTCGACGGAAGAAGGTGACTGGCTTCTATGCATCTAGCAGCTTTTTCTATTGCCAGGATTTTAGCTTTGAATACACTACACGCTCCTGGTAATCTAAAATATTCCTGCTAAGTTATAATTATCATAAAATAATAATTGCTTTGTACATTCAGTAAATGATGCGCTGTTGCAATCTCCACCTTGTTCCAAAGGCCCTTTTATAGGCATAGAGAACATGCATTCATTTCTTTGTCCTTTATTCACACATTGTTTTCCATGATAGCTTGGAGTCTAGAATGTTGCCAAGATATTCCACCTCAGATGAGAGATCTAATTGTGGTGCCATCTAGCTTTGGTAATGTAAAGTCGGGTATCTTTCTTCTCTGAACAGAACAAGTTCAGTTTTATGAGGATTAACCCCCAAGCCGCTCTGTTTTGCTCACACAGAGAGCTCTTTAAGAGCAGATTCCATTAGTTCACTGATTGTTGGTAAGAATTTACATTTAATCAGCATAAACTACAATTTTGATTCTCTTCTCTGTGAGGATTCTTAGGATTTTTTTGACGGTAAGGAGCCAAAGCAGTGGAGAAAGGACTTCTCCTTGTAGTGCGCTCCGTTTTGTCATTTTCCTTAGAGAACTACATAGGCCCGATAGCTGAGTTAATGATCTTGCGGTTAAGCATGTTTTCAACCCAGTTTATGACGACCCTGTTTACTGTCAAATCTTCAAAAGCTTTCACTATTCGTTTTTACATTATTGAAAGTACCCTCAATGGCAAGGAACGCTGCAAAAGTGTACCTATGCGGAACTAGATGTCGAACAAACCTATGCTCGTTTTCGAAGATAATGAGCTGGAAGGAGGGAGAAGTGGCCACTTTTGTCTTTAATGGTTTGACTCTGGAAGCACATTTCGGTGGGATTCTGACTAAGTAACAAAGTTCGCGTAGAAATCGGGTAAATTGATATACCGAAAATTCTAGTTGTTTGGGGCCTCTTCTGTTATAGTCTTTATGCTCGCAAAGATGAACTACTATATTCCGGAAGAACTAAGAAAGACGATAACGTGCCTTTTCACGCAGAATTATGACCATAACTCGAGTGAATATATAGTCTTCATAAGAAGGCAAAAGCAGGACTGATGAGGAAGGTTCTTCTCTCAAAAGCTCTGTCGATGTCATGATATCTGTAGATAAAGTGCGTACTTTCCTAAACCTTGGAAGTATTAATATCTACTTCATTTTCAAATGAGGCAAAAAAAAACGAAGAAAACCCGAGTTTAGATCAATGACATTTACTCAGATTAATTTGCATCATTCCAAAGCTGCTACTGCTCTTTAAAGTAACAGACTTTCTGCGGTGCGTACGAAAGTCCTTATAACAGCTACAACCGTTCATGTCGGGTTTGGGAGGGGTTTGAGGTGTCACAGTCCTCTGTGACGAGAGATCTGAAAGACCGAGAAATTGTCTAATTGTTTCCAGTATTTGACTGGTGCAGCTACGAAATGAACGGAGATTGGAGAATTATCGTCGCTGCGTCAGCTTACTTTCCTGACCTGACTAGTATCCAACCTCACCCGAGGCATCAAATTGACGTGCCACGAAAACCACCTGCAGATCGTCAGAAAGCCAAGAAACTCGTAAATCCATCTCAAGACTCAAGATAAATTTAGACGGAGACTCAAACCTTTTCCAATCCAAACAAAAAGAAAATAAGAAATTAAGTCGTTGCTTCCTACAAAGATTTCTCGAGACACTCGGCAAAATCAGTCGGTTGGTTAAAATTCTCAAAAGAGGCATATCAACTAAATTGTAGTCGCTTACAAGAACAAGCCTGTCTACACAGGCTGAGGTGGTATAATGCTAGTAACAGATGAAGTTAACAATAACGCTGTAGCATTCGATAGCTTCGAATCGCCTGGTACCGATGGAGTGTAACCAAGAAAGCCTTGCTGCAACAGGCAGCATTGAGACAGACTTATTTCTCTCTTTAGGGAAGGATCAATAGATCAACCAGAGAGAACTTAAAGAGGTCAAGAGAAATTGTTCATGAAGCCAAAATAAAATGGGCCATCAATTCATTTGACTCATTCAAATCCCCTGGTGAAGATGGAAGCTCCTCAACATTCCTCCAAAAAGGTATCGCACAAATAACTCCGCTTCTTATCAACATATTTAGAACAAGCGAGTTTATACCCAAAACAGGTCGGACTGTAACTCATCTACTGAAATTATGCGGACCTATAAGCCTCATCTCCTTTTTTTAAAAAAAAGCCAATGGAAAAAATACTTGACAGACATATCAGGGATGGTTCACTATATAGAAATGCATTTCACAAAAACCATAATGCCTATCAACCAGTAAAATCTAGAATGCATGCTCTTCAGGAAAATACCCAGATATACAGATGCATCCAAAACACAATATAGATAATACTACATTTAACTGGATGAAGCATATGCGTAGCGGAAAACATATTTTCCAAGGATATGCTGATGACATTGCGATCCTAATCAGAGGCAAATTCGAACGAACAACCTCGGAACTTATCCAGGGGCACTCAAACTTGTTGCTGACTGGTGTGCAAAAGTTGGTCTAAACGTCAAACCCAAAAGGAAAACCATAGTTGATTTCGCAAAAAGTTGGACTCAAAATAAACTACAATAACCGACTCTATTCGTTGAGCAATAGAATTTTCAAAAAAAGTCAAATATTTGAGTCTAGACAAAACTCTCATCTCACGAAAACCATAGACAAAGGTTCATTAAGTTTTTGCAGACATTCCCACACAAGTTTGGACTTAATGATATATGTAGGAGTCAAGTGTCATGATAGCAGCTTGGCTATCTGATATTATAGTTATATCACAGTTGACATGGTTTCTATCAAGATTAATTGGGACACATCTATCTATGGCATAGATTTCCGCCTGAAAGATACTGGTGCTTTTGTCCACGGATTCAGAGTATTTGGTTCTGGGCCCGAATACTTCTGCTCCAGTTCCTTCATCAGTTCTTGATCCATCTGTGTACCACTTTATTGTATGATTGCTCAGTTTATAGATAGTGGATACATTGCTCCAAATTTTTTTGTTACTGAGATTGGCAGTAAAGTTCTTTTGGAAGCTAAACCTTCTAATGATATCATCCCTAGGAAGGGCTAGGAGTGGAAGTTTTTTGAGCAGTGCATCGAATTGCCTCGATGTAATGCACTTGTCTCTTCCTATTCCTTCCTTAACCATCCTTGGGATCGTTTTACTTGCACATTCCTCAACTACAAGATACAAAGGAGTCAATTCCAATAGCACCTCCATGGCTGCAGTTGGACAAGCCCTCTCGGCCCCTGTGATACAGAGGCATGCCAGTCTTTGCACCTTGATGAGTGTCTTCCTCGTCTTCCTTCTGGTCTCTCTAAAGTTGGATTTGAGAGACTCTCAAATTTTGAGGCCTTATAGCTTCATAAGACTCCTGATCGATTCCGAGGCCCTGTACTTGCCCGGTGTCCTCTTTTCGAATATGCAGAATCCTTCACGATTTGACATTCAAGCCGTAGTTTTGCCCTTCAAGGAGTGGCAGTGTGGTTTGGTGCTCCAGGTCAGCGCTGCGTGGGAAGTCAATTGTAATGGAATGGGCCCGCGGTATCTCCTTCTCACACTTTGCAGTAAGGCCCACACCCTTCCAATTGCTAAGCCTAGGTGCTACCATCTTTAGCCACTCCACAATCTGAGGAGTTTCGCAGTCAACCAGTAGCATCCCAAACTTGAAATTTATGCCCTGGAATTTGAGCGTATGCTCCCGTCCTAGGGCCATTTCATCCACCAAAGCGTTCTCTAAATCTTTGAGATCGTCGGTACAAAGCATCTTCCTGTGATAGTCACAGGGAAGAACGGCCATCTGCTCAGCTATCGCTGCCATAACACGGCTTCCGCTAGCGACAGCTGCTATTGCAGCCGCTGCATAGCTTCTGCCATGTGAGACAGTACTTAGAGACGGACTTCTCGGATTTCTCGACCACCCTTGGCTTCTTCTGTACATTAGAAGGTAAAATAGAGCTGCTGCACCTTTTCGCCGCAGGTTTCGGTTTAGAACCAGGCTGAGCCTTATGTTCTTACGTTTTCTTCCTTTCTTCCTCAGGTACAAAGCCCTTTTCGAGGTAGCAAAGGTACCATGTACTGCCAGCACCACTGAGACCCTTCAGAAGAGGGTCATCGGTGGGCAGTAGTGCCATTTCTTTTTAGCCGCAACTGCTAAGGATTGCGTCGGACCAGGCGCATTGCCATCGCCGTGCTTTCCTTTACAGCCTTGACCAAAAATTGAGAAGCTAGAGCTTGGCTCCCTCTTCCCAATCTGGCAGCTTCTAGGCGTTTAGCCAACATTTGAGTAGGCACAGGACCTTTAAAGGTGCTTGCGGCTTTTTGGCTTGTGCTAGGTTGAACCTGTCGAAAGCTACTCCCTCGGCTCGGCTTGTTCCCGGCCGACTAGCGAAGTCATCCGCACAGAGTCTTTGCTCTACGCAGCTTACTAGACCAGATGCGGTGTCACCCCCCAATCTGTCTAGCTCACTCCGTATCATCGTTTGTATTTTTTGTTTTTGTTATTTTTTGTAGACATGTCCCACGAGTAGCGCAGGAAATGGTCGTCCGCCATTTCAGAGCCCCGCAGTAACGAGGTAAGGTCATGGTTACTCTCCAAGGCGGCCCTGTATCAGAGAGGCTCCTTAGAATACAGTCTGACTGCAAACCATCCAGTGGGCACGGGTCGCTTAACACCCTGGATTAGGAGGGAGGGGGGTAGGCTCGGGTCACCGATCTCATCAGCCTTTTCACTGGGACAGTTCTGCCAGGGACCATTGCGAGTGCACGAGCTCCTAGCAGTGCTGGCCTTGCAACAGGCTCTGACAGGCAGAGTCAGTTTAAGCCTTCGCACCGCGCCAAGGTGCATATCCATGCGAAGGTTCCAGACCTCTAGATTCCAGACCTCTAGATTTGTCTTCCTTCCTGCTGAATGCAAGGGGAGACTGCTTTGAGGATGCACCCTCTATCTGAGATGCAACATGAATACCAGCGTGGATAATCCTGCGAGATTTCGCTTCAAAAAACTAGTTCTTAGAATTGAATGCGCACTTGACAGGAAAGAATACGTCATGGGCATTTTTACTGACATAAAAGGCGCTTTCCCAGACAGCGCCAACGTTTTTTCACGGTTCTATCTGTCGCGAGCATCTGACCAACATCTGATAGTATAGCTGTCATAAAAAAAAGTGTCTAAAACGAAAATTACCCTTCGGACAGAAGGTTTCTTCCATTCGTGTGAAGAATATATAACGCACAACACGAATGGTTGTGAGAAGTTAGGTCCTACGGAACTGTAGCGCCAAATATTTTATTTTAGAAGGCGCTTTCGGCAATGCGATCCTTGACCGCATGTGTGACTCTCCTAGATAACGCGGGGTCCAACAACTCTCCACCCAATAAACGGACTCATTACCACTACACCATGGGCACCCGTAATTGAATTATAGCGACGGTATACCTAGCACAATCACGCAAAAAAAAAAGTTACCAAAGTTGTTAAATTGACAGACAAAAACTTACTGAAAAAAGAAATAGCACGTCTCTCGACCTCATCTGGGAATCATCCCATTTATTCAACTACAAGTATTCCTGCTAAATATAATCGCCACAAGTGGTTGACTCTTTGTTGTTATTTTAGTCAATCCAAACATGAAGATAAATCGTTTGTTTTTTGTTTTTTTTTTTATATTTCAGGTCACACGAACTGCCCCTCGGGCTTTGACGAATCCGAAGAGGAATGTGGAACGGCGCGTAAGCTCCTGGAACTACCCGGCGGTGTTTTCGCTGCTCTCGGTTGTATAGCAGCGGCTATAACCGCCTGCTTAATATTCTGCATATTCGGTTTAGTGCGAAAACGTAAAAAATCCGTTGTTCAAAAAACTATTCTCAATGGAACCCTGAAAAAGGACATAAAAAAGGATTCACTGTTTATCGATCCGGCCTCCTGACACGGGCTTCAGTCGGTCGAGTATATACACGTCGACCGAGAGACCACTGTGTGATATGTTGTATAAATGTTTAACTAATATTACATCAATTATTACATTTAAATAACTTTAACTAATTTTTTTTTTGTTTCCTTTTTCCTTTTGCCTTTTTGAACAAAAAATATTTTCTCATAATTTTATTAGTTTTCTTTTTTGTTTGTTATATATAAAATCGAAGAAAATTCAAGGACACAAGTTAAGAGTTGACGATGAAAATCTTTTTAACGACACAATCACTGCCTTAAATTCAAACTTTTCCAAAAGTGATTATTTTTTTTTTAGTACTTTTTTTTTTCAACTGGAAAGTGTTTTGTGAACCCAAACCTATTGATCCTTCCAATACCCCGACTAGAGTGGGAATTTCATTTTATAATTTATAGCTAAGTATTGAATGTGAGACAGAAGGAGTTCAGAGGAGAAAAACTATTGTAAATTAGGTACCTTCGAATAAAAATTATAATAATAATAATAATAATAATAATAATAATAATGAAAATGAAAATGAAATACAAATGATATGCAATTGTATAAATGTAAAACTAAGCGCATGTAATTGATAGTACAGTTCTATGAAATCTCGAGAGTGTTGTGATGAAATTTCACATAAAATTGTTACAAATGAACCACATACATAGATACATATATATATATATATATATCTATAAGGAACACAGTTTTGGTTATGATTACATTGACTTCTAAAGGATAACCAAACGTGGTTTACCAAAGGTCTCAGCTGTAGGTGTTTTTTTTTTGTTTTTGTTTCTAACCTTAGCACCAATCATCAAAACATTTCTGATTAGTATCGACAAAATGTGATAAAATTGTTTTGGTCCTTTCAGATAAAAGAAGAAAACCAAAACCTATTAAGATTACACAGCGTAAAAATAAAACCGATAACATAAAAAAAAGGTCCCGAACGCTCAAGAAAGGATTTCTTTTTACAGAGTTGTAGTAGTTGCTATTGAATTTACATTAGTAAATGTATTAGATGGGTTATATTGTGCTTTAAGGCTAATCTCCTTGAGGTCCTTATTTTATTCCTACTTTCCTATCACTGCAAGGGTTAAGGTGGTATGGTAGTATAGAGAGAAATGTGTTGAATTCTTCGTTGTAATGGTAGTTACTAAGGGGGATTGCAGTATCCTTTTCTATTAAGAATATAAGTTGGATAATCACATAACATTAAAGAGAGCTAATGGTTTTGATTTAAAGTTACTTTACTTTATTCAAGTTGGCTTCTTGTAATTATCGAAGTTGCTGATATTTTCGTAGTCAATGATGAACCAATAAACTAACTTAAAGCCCGGGACATCTCTTAATTAGCAAGCCTAACAAGACGTACATATTAACAACATTGTCATTGACAGTCGGCATCAGAATATCTACTGGCTTTCAATGGCTTTAAATTTATAGGCAGATGACTCTCCTTTTAGATATCAAAAGTCCAACGATTGACGAAAAGGATAAACTTCCTGTACAGTTCCTATATCGAGCCAGTACAGACTAATTGTGGTACTAACTGAGTTCACTGCTTAACCTATTTTTTTTTTGTGAGTTCCAAACTATCCTATAGCCCGAATGAAGCAAATTAGTTTAAGAAGTGTCTTCCGTTGAATCAACTACTCTTGGACATGTACATATGTTTTATCTGTAATTAAAAAGGACCCTATACTTGCGAATATATTAGAGGATCTATTGTACCGACCCAAAGCAAAGTAATTTTCAAGCTTTTTATGAACTACTTATGTATTAACGCCTTATACCTCACGGGACTGTTGTATGCATTTTATCACAAGAGGAGTTCCAGCTTTAGGTGCACGGTTATGTAGAAAGAGCATCATTTCTTTTGTCGACTTGTCGGTTGTATGCTATACATAGGTGTTATTTTAAAGCCCGCTCCGTATTACCATAAAAATCAGTGTTAAGATGAGTACTATGAGTATGTGGTAGTCTTCTCTTTACCTCTGTGACCAATTCTTCCGAAGATACGCAACATATGTAGTGCCTAAGATGTTTCTTTGAAGTGTCCCACTTTGTCAAGGTTCTAAGCCGTCAGATATTATCAAGATCACGCCAGGAGTCTTTGGTCATGATTATTAAGTTCGATTTCAGTATCTGGTACTCCTTTTTAAGATCAGATCATAAAATATTTAATTTGATAAATACCTGGCACAACATGTTTATGTAGGGCTCAAGTCCTTTTTTCTCACAAGCTAAATGTAGCTTATGGAAGCAGTACATTTGGCTCCACCGATATAGAGCCCTAGTTCAGGGGTTTATATAAATAGTTACCAAGAGTACTAGTAGGGATGCCTAGATACATATGTATATGCGCACTTACTGATTTGCGTTCTATGATAATTCATAATTCTTCCAATGCGTGCATACAATCGATTTTATAGCTCTTCGCTCATGGCCAGTCTTCTTCCGCATAGTCTGGAATCTAAAGATGTCTAATCTTGAACCGACAAGGCTTATTTAACTAAACCAGCTTTTACGGTTAGTGTTCAGCAACATTCTAGGCATTGGGGTTTGTGTACGCTTATTGATTAGATGAAGGAGGTGTACGGACCTGAGGTTATAGCGATTAGTATTAAGGAAGATTATTTAAGCAGGACTATCATTTTTTCCGGTCAATAGCTGATGGACAGACAGAATATCTGAGTCTTCACGTCGTTTTTGTGGACAAAAGATCAAGAAAATTGAAACGTTTCACAGGTGGTAAGTTATTGCGATCTACCCAAGATAGAGCACGTAGTGTGTGGGAACTTAATTTCTCAAGTTGTGGACATGAAGATAAAGTTAAGATACTGGAGAAAACTTACGAAGGTTACATACAGAGACTTGGCAACGTAAGGAATTAAACATTTATTGGAATAGCGTTTAACAACTAAGAGCAACATTAAATCTGTTAATGACGTTAACGATATAGTACATATGCACATATGGCTAAAAGTAAACTTCGCACCTAAACTTTGTAGGTGAGAAAATTCTCTCTACATACATTTTAAGTCCGTTTGCGACAAATGTCCAAAACAGCTGATTTCTTAGTACTGTATTTACTGTTCGGCTCTGCTTTATAAATTAAATAGATTATGTGCGACAAATAAAGTAATTAAATTCCAAATGAATTACCATTTGAAGCAATCAGAGGATATAATCAATGTATGAAGCGTTTTATTTTTTTTCATTGAAACATAAGTCTAAGGTTTTAAATAAAGCCGCTATTTTTTTTTTAAATTTCACTATTCAATAAAAAAAAACAAATATATTATTTTATCCAAAATCAAAACCGGAAGTGAGACTGCGAGTTATGATATATGATATGTCACCTTGTTTTCAGTCAGTTTGACCTTATCTCAAGAAGTATAGCTTGACATTTACTGACATTCAGATCAATAAAGTTCTTATGACACCAACTGGAAAAATGCCATAAGTCACGTTGTAATCAGTACGAGTCAGAGGGGAATGATACGAATAAGTATAAGTTGGAAGATGAAGATATTGCAATCAATAATAACAAAGCAGCAGTCATTAATTGTTAGGTGAATACGAATGTTCCCAAATGTCTCCCCTGGGAAATATCGGCGGTAGTGCTGATGAGGTCGGCAAATGTGGTTTGGAAAAGGAGTCTGTATTGCCAATTACCCAGGTATGACTAGATTCACGAAATAAACTTGGATTGAGAGCCTAGAATTTTGAGTTTAAAGTTAAAGTTAAAGAATGATTCGAAATAATATGGTGGCATGCTTTCGTGAGACGAATTCAACTATGAAGGTTATGAAGTGATAGTGGATCTGAACATTTGTTAGAAATCCATGTTGGTTTTTTTAAAAATATTGGCTATGGATAAAAAATACATTGCTTTCAAAAAACTTTGCAATGAAATGATAGTTGCAAATCTCGCACTGTTTTTTTTTTTTAATCGATAAGTAAGAGTGTTTCCACAACTGTGAGAAGAAATCTTGTGTAATAGATAGCGGAAAGGGCAACGAAGCGATTAGTTATGTATTTATAGTTTTTTTTTTAGAACAGACGTAGAACACCATCGGGACTAGGGGAATAATCGTACTTGAGCCTAGGAATTTATTCTGTAACGTTCGTGGATAGCTTTTTTATGTAATTGAAATTCAGGTTTCGCGATCGAAGAAAAGCAGATTCAAAATAATTTAAAGCCCAGCAGAGGATTATTCTAAGAATTTCAATGAATATTTCTGGTCCTTTTTGTGGTAAGACCTGGTTATTATCTAACTGGAATTGTATCCTCTTAAGATAAAGTACATACAAATTTAAATACGACTTATTAGTTTCCATAACGCTAAGGAACACATCATGTCATCCAACAAGAGGTTTCATTTTAAATCAACTTTTTATGGAAAGTAGGGATATTTTTATTTTAATCTAAAGTACAAACTCAGAGGTAATTAATGCAATACAATATCTGTTAAATATCCGCCTCACTTCCATCTACAAATGATCATTTCTTCGGTGAAATTCTTCATTACATTTTCGTAAATTTGCAGCTGTATTTCGCGAATTTTTCTTTTGGTGGAGTGCATGAATCGTTTGTGAAGCATTGGCATAGACTTTATCTTTAACATAGCCTCAAAGAAAAAAAAATCTAATGGTGTTAAATTGCACTACCTCGGAGGCCAATTGAAGTATTCAAGAAATCACACGTTCAGGAAATTTGTCACGCAATAGAGCCAGTGTTTCACCAGCTATGTGGAATGTGACGTGATATTCTCACCGTTTTCGTAGTGAATTTTTACTATTCTAATACGTTGTATGAGTATGCATCTATGCATATTAATTAATCTCCTACTTTCTGCTTAATAAAAGTCATTACAAATATTGTTAAATGTTGACAAGAATGGCGTAAAATTTAAAATGACACCTCTTGGTGGATGATGCTACATTTTTTTTGTTTTAGGAATCCATACATTGCCTACAGCTGTTACTCACTAAATTCCCAACAAATTTATTGCACAATGTAAATAGTTACATTAATCTTATTTAATTTAATCCAAACCAAATATTGTGTTAAACCAAAAAAAAAAAAACAATAATTACACAAAACAATACAAATTGTTTCGGAATGAATGCAGAGACTTATTAAAGCAAAAAAAAATTAATGCAAACATTAATTAATGCCAAAACGCAATTTGGATGAAAAACAAAAAAAGAAAAAAAAATTTAAGATTCAAACCCGTAAAAACCTTAGCATAAGAACTAATTAATTTATTAAACCATAGGGAACTAATTAAAAGTACTTCAAAAGGAAAAAAAAAATAAAAAATTAAAGCAACAATTCCTACCTAGGTAATGGATTATGTAAATTCGTTTAGAATGGATAAATAAGACAAAAATATGAAAATACAAAAAAAAAATCCATAAACACATACATTTATATGTAACTTTAGGAAAACATTGAATTACTACAATTTAGATGATTTTATTGGCGTAAGGGTGTATAATGTGAACACTGGTATGAGAACCATACGCAGATTCACTCACGTAAGTAACACACATTAATATTAAGATTGTAAATTTAATCGGTTTTAGAAACGCACTTTATACAATTATTATATACATACATACATACTTATAATATAAGTGAGGTGAACAGGTGATGTTGGTTATTTTTTTAATTATTTTAGTTTTATAGAATATATTTAGAACGAAATAAAACTATGAAATAGATAAACGGAAAATATAATTTATAGTTCATAAAATTTTTGCAAAACAAAATTATTTAAATCGCATAGATGAATATATACTTCATGCATATGCATATAGAGGACCTTTGGCAACTAGTCAAACGCGGATTAAAACTGTTTGATGTCGGAGTTGCTAATAATAAATTGGAATTCTCCTGTCGGTTAAAATTAAAGTCAGAATTTCTTCCTTGACTGGATTCCCTTTGTAACGTTAACGATCAGGTTGTTGACGAAGATTTTCAGAAGATCTCCTTTCCTTTCCATTCAGTCTGACCAAATTTTAGAGATAAATTGATGTGTGCTTTCTACCAGGTCATTTCCATTTGCTTTCAACAACTCGGCCTGTAGGCCATCAGGTCCAGTAGCATTGTTGGATCTAAGCTTAGATACTGCTATCCTAACTTTGTTCTTATCGGGTGTATTAAAATATTCGCTATAGGTTAGGTAATGTAGGTGGGTCGGCGAGTGGAGAAATCTACCACGCCACACTCCACACTCGGGTCCATACAGACCCATTGTGATACCCATAGGGAAAAGATACCCCTTGTCCATTGGTTAACCCTAGTAGTACGAATATGCTTCTATGAACTGACAAACCATCCAGTTGATTTGATGTAGTTCAAAATGTCATTGACTGGTCTGCTGGACAGTTCTTCTACGTCAGGAAATAACTATCGCTCGAGAAATCTAGGGTGGATAAGACCTAGGCAGAGAAAGTGGGTTGTATCCTCATTGACTTCCTCATCACCACATCCACGACATATGTCTTCTTCCGTTAGACTTAGTTTTTCATGTGATCCCGCAGAGTATTATGACCCGTGATAACTCCTATCAGGATAGAAAGGGATTTTCTATCCTTTTGTACAATTCTGTCGGTCTTACTCTTATCAAAACAGTGCCATATACTTCTTGTGATGGCACAAGTGTCTAGGGACGATCATCTAATGTTAGTCTCCTTCCGGGCCCTAATCCCTGCTTCGAGCTTCAGTGAGCAAGGCGGGACGCGCACTGAGGTGTCGACCTGTTCTGATGAAGATTCTGAACCTCTTCTTGCCAGCTCGTCGGCCTTCTCATTACCCGGTATATTTTCATGTCCAGGGAACCTTGTGCTGTGTTTCAAGAACCTTAAGCTCTTCTCGATAGCACTTCACAAGCCTTGATTTTATCTCAGTAGCAGAAATCGCTTTTATTGCTGCCTGGCTGTCGATGAAAAATGTGATACCTTCCGGTGGTATTGTCTTCCACGCAATCTCACGGGAGGCTGTTGTCGCTTCTAGGACCCCCGCTTGGAGAACACTGCTATGGTTCGGGAGACGGACTTATCTGGATATGCCCAGTGGTTCAGAAAAGATACCTGAGCCTACGCCTACATCCATCTTTGATCCATCAGTAAAGACAGAGATGGAACTCGTGTTGGTAGGCTGGCCGCTTTGCCATTCTTCTCTGCTCGGGAAGGAGCTTGTGAAGGGTCTCTTGAAATCTATGTAGGTACGGAGTCAGATAATCCGTGTTGGTAACAATTCCTAGATATTTATTCAGGATCATAGAATGACCCATTGTATTTTGTCTCCAGCTGTTTGACTGACTTATTCTCAGGGCGCTTATAGCTGCCGATACTTGAACGAAGATATCCAGTGAAAGCGGATTGAGGATAGCCTCCAGTCCTGCAGTAGATGTGGTTCTCATGGCGCTTTTGGTGCCAACACAAGCCAATCTCTGTATCTTCGTAAGAGCCGCTAATTTGGTAGTCTTGCTGGCGAACTGCCACCATACAAGACAACCATAAGTCAAAATAGGTCTTACTATAGCCGTAACAGTGTAACTTTGGGCCTAGGTCCACAGGTTTTCCCAAACATTCTGCTGCATGCATAGAACGCAATAATGGCTTTCTTGAATCTCTCATTAATATTAGGTCTCCAGTTCAGTTTCTTGTCAAGTATGAGGCCTAGGTATCTGGCGCTGTTCACGATTTTAAGGGGAATGGCCCCTATGGAAGGTAATGTAAATCAGAAATTTTCATTTTGTTAGTAAATAGTACCTGCTCGGTTTTCTGGGAATTGACCGCTAGTCCACATTTCTTGGTCCGGGTGTCCAGGGTCCTCAGCGCACCTTCCAATTGTTCACTAAGGGTAGGAGGAAATAATGGGTGGATTACTCCGGGTACCTCTAGAGGCATATGCTTCAAACTTCGTACTCTCGTGCTCCATTATAATGTGGCTTTCCTCAAGAATTTCCACAATCCAATTGGTCAGGGTATTGTGAATATTAAGGTTTGTGAGTGTTAAACACACCGCGTCCTTCTGACATTGTTAAATGCTCCTTCAATGTCTAAGAATGCAGCTAAAGTGAATTCCTTATCCTTTAACGATTTCTCGATTGAGCTAACCACACAGTGCAGAGCTGTCTCAACACTTTTACCTTTGGTGTAGGCGTATTGGGCTGTGGATATATCCTCGGGGCGCAGCTTACTGCGAATGTGAATGTCAGCTAGTCTCTCAAAAGTTTTAAGTAAAAAGGAGGTACGGCTGATTGGCCTGAGGTGATGGAATGACTTGCCTTACCAGCCTTGAGTATAAACACCACCTTACCCTCTCTCCAATTTCGAGGGATATACCTTCGTATGAGACTACTTGTAAATAGTTCCTTAAGCACCGGAATAATCATACTCGCAGTATTCTGTAACATGATCGGAATAATACCATACGATCTAATTGTCCACTCAATTCTCTCCTCTGAGATCAAGTCCGCTGGTAGTTCATATTCCGTGTTTGTAATAACTCTGGTACTATCGACAGATTGAGTTATACTTCCTGGGAAGTGTGTACTTATCAGTAATTTTAGTAAGTCTGAGCAAGATTCAGTCCAAATACCGTCGGGATTTTTGAGTCGTTCCCCTGTCGTTTCCCTGGAGAAGATTTTCCTTAGCCTCGCAGATTCTGTCGTTCACTTGATGTCGTCGCAAAACTGCTGTCATGAGCGGCGTTTAGCTCTTTGCGTCTCATTTTTAAATTTTCTCTGACTGGCCTTATACTGATCCCAGTCTATGTCTGATTTTGTCCTGTTGGGCATATTGAAGAGGTTTGTGGTTACTCTCCTAAAGCAGCCACCAATGTGGAGGTGTATAGTAGGAGTTGACAGTGAGAGGCTAATCTGGAAGTCCTTGTGCTCTCATGTATTCGTGTCACTATGCTTTATTCTTCCATTTATTTCTATTGAGGTGTTGTTTTCAGAATTGATAGCAGGGCCAAGGTAGACAAAATCCTTTCCTACCTCAAAGTTCGGTTAGAACTGTATTTAACAACGAACCCACAGTTATCATCTACCGGGGCCGTGACATTTCTTGAAAAGCGGCAATTTGTTGGGCAATACTTACTCGTGTTCTTATTTCTTATAAGATGTTTGTATAAGGAGTGATTTTACAGGAAAGGCTGCGTACTACTTCGAAGTCACAGCCATCGACTGTGATGTTCTGTACAGTTTGTCAATATTGTTAGTCTCTTCTTGTTGACCTTATAATTGGTTTCAGTCTTTAGCTGATAAGCCAGGATTAACCTGTATCTCAAACCCCAACCAAACTATATCCCTATCTCTATGTATATATGCGGCTTAAATACTTTATGTTTTGCAAAAAATAACAAACAAAACCATAAAACGTCTTTCAATTCTTAAGAGCAATCGGAAATAGTTATGTGTATATTATTTTTTGTTTCTTTTTCGATTTAGATATGTTTAAAGAACCCGAGTTATTTTTATATTAAAGAAATAAAGATTATATTGGTCAATGTGAAACATGCCAAATGGTGCCAAGTAAAATGAAAACGAAATGAATTTAATTTAAGACGATAAACAATCACACACTGCCGGTTGATGGTGAAGCTTCTGTTCAGCAACACGTACTGTATGATTTTTTTTCTCCTTAGTTGTCTAAATATTAAAAATAATAACAATTTCACTGCCAATCCGAATGATTTTAGTGTGAACACTTTCGATATTTCACTATAGACAGACAAAAAATTTTTATTTCCACTACAAACGTTAACAAAAATTAAAAAAAAAACAATTAAGACAAAGAACTGCCGCATAAAATGTAAACCATCGACAAGGCAAAACCAAAATTAAATATATTTAAAAAAAAAAAAAACTACGAGTCAAGTAAGAACTAATCACACTAATTTATTTGCTTGAATGTTGTTTTTTTCTTTATCGTTACGTTGTCTAGTTATTACTCTAAAATTTGTATGTAAATAGTAAAATGGTATTTTGTATTGATTTAAATGGGTATTTCACTTTAATTCAATTTATACGTAGGTACATGAAATGTATTTATGAAAAAGTATGAAAAAACAAAAAAAAAAACAAAACTATATTTATTATTTTATGAAATGATGCACTGAATCAAATAGTAAAAGAAAAAAATTAATAAATTATATAAAAATTTAAAAGTGTTGTTTAATTTTTTGAACAGAGTGTGTGTATTGTATTTTTGTAGTATTAGATCTCGTTGCAGATTTTTCGGTGTTGCATACACTGAGGCGTTGCATACACTGAGGCGCACAATTTGTTGGCTGTGCAACAGTAGTGTCACATAGTAGTGGACGGTTATTGATTAGGTCGCCTTGAATACTGCAAAAACAAAAACGTTTATGATTGGAGGCTAAAAGAGAAGCGTGTGATTTCAATTATCATAGTATGGCAGGTCGTTTGTAAAATATGGTCAGATGAAAGTATGTTTGCTTGCTGTTGTTTTTGTAAGAAAGATGGAAAGCATCGAAAGTCGGTGTGTGGCACTGGAATCCACTAAAACCACGCAAACCCAGATCACCATGGTACAGCCGTTAGGCATGGTTTATCTGAATGTGGGTTAATATTTATGTACATTCAACATTTCGTCCTTTAATCCTCTCAGGCAACAGAGTTTGTGTTTGGCTATCTTACACTTTCAGTATTTTATCAAAATATGTTCCACATTTTAAGTTTCGCCTTTACAGTGCGGGCAGTATGGGCCATTCACATTTTTGTATTTCAGAAGTACTCCCGGAAGCGTCCTTGCTTTGATAGGAACTGTGTCAGGTAGGAGTTCACCTCTCCGTCCTTTCTAACGGCCCATTCGTCTACATTGAGGATCAGCCTATGGGTCCATCTTGCTTTAGATATAGTTTTCCACCTGTTTTTTTTTTGATTCGAAATCTTCTTAGCCTCGCTGGTAGTTCGTTCACTGCCACTGATTTTTTTTATTTCTAAATCGATGAGCATCCGATCGAAGGTTATGCTAATCGCTTCCGGTAACACCTTTCTAAAGCACACTCTTAGCAATCTGATTCTAAGCACCGAGTTCATCCGTGTCATGTACATTTTGCGATGGTGGTTGCTGGTGCCGATATAGTTGACGCATACATAACGATAGACTTTCTCACCATCACCAGCAGGTCCACTAATATTTGGCAATAATCTTGACAGTCCCGCTTCTGCACGGTAGGATCTCTCGCCTGCGTACAACAGGTATTCTTTGCAGTTAACCCTGTGGTCCAGCAGCATTTCCAGGTACTTGATGCGTGGACTCGACTCGATGGTTTGCTGACTGATCTGCATTAGTATTGGTTCGGTCCTATAGTCTTCCAGTTCCAGACCTAATGCTCCAAGCTATGCCCTAACGTTTCTAAATATTTGACTGGACACTTGTTCTAAAGTTTTTGGTACAACGATTACTGCAATGTCATCAGCAAATCCGACGATATCTACTCCTCTTCGCCTTAGCACTCTCAATATACCTAACATACATTATACTCCACAGGACTGGGCATATCACTTATCCTTGAGGAACTCCTCCCGTGATTGTGTACGTCTTAGGTCCGTCTTCCGTGTCATTGTGTAGGGTTCTTTCACTGAGGTAGTTAGGTTAGGTATACGCAGGCTGCTTAGCGCTCTAACTATGCAGCTCCAACTGGCGACTACTTCCTTCCTTCTAGACATCTTTGTCCCGCAATTGCCCCATCTTTATTACCCTTTTTAGCCGCACTGTCGATTAGAGTGCCCAGTGTGGTTCGTGTATGCATATAGCCTTGTGCGTACCTAGACCAACATGTATTGAAAACAACAAAATGCTAAGTGAAATCAAACAACGTTACTCTGATGTCTAGCCGGGCGAGCTAGTCAAAGTGGCTGAAAGTTACTTAGCAGAGTCATTTCCAAAATTGGTCAGATGGATATAAGATGAATGTAAAAGCCAAGATGTATGGAAAGCAGCCATGCAGTTCAAATAGTGTGTCAAAGGAACCCAGGAAAGGGAACCTGGAGGCATGGATGTCGTCATAGGTGGATGAAAATATCTTTGACTGGTTAGAAAGAAAATCTTTTAAAGTTCGAAAGTTAGCTTCTTAGTCCCGCTTATATTGTCGAAGGGGAAAACTCAATTACAAGTTATTCAAATTATAAGGCGAACCGGCACTTAGAGCTTGGAAAGGAAAGCTTAGTAAGTGCTCAGACTACTTTGAGACTACAACAGAATCTAAATCGTATATGTTTAACAACCATAACTCAATGATGTCAATGTATCTATAGCTATTCAAATTCACTGATTCATCCAGCTTAGCTGTTCAAGACTAAGAGTTAACCCAACTAAAACAGTCACCATACCATTCACCAAAAAGTGAAGTTTAAACCTCCAGACCCTTACACTAAATGGTGCGCAACTCGATTTCTTAAAAGAAACAAAATATATCCGATTAACTCGTAGCACAAAAAATCACCTCCACGTCAAGACATTAGGAGAGTAGGCAGACATTAGGAAAGTAACCAGAAACCTCCTTAATGTGGCCAAGAGGACTAAATCAGACATAGACTGGGATCAGTATAAGGCCAGTCAGAGGAAGTTCAAAAATGCGACGCAAAGAGCTAAGAGCCGCTCATGGCAGTACTTTTGCGATGACATTAAGGGAAGGACAGAATCTGCGAGACTAAGGAAGATCCTCTACAGACTAACTACAGCTATAGGGTCGCTCAAAGATCCCGATGGACTGAATCTTCACTGAGGTGAATCTGAGTAAGTACGCACTTCCACACCAGGAGCTGTAACCCAATCTGTCGACATCACCAGGGTTAGTACGAGCACGGAATATGAATTACCAGCGGACTTGATCTCAGAGGAGAGAATGGAGTGGGCAATTCGATAGTTTTCCCCTTACAAATCGACAGAACTGGACGGTATCATCCGGATCATGCTACAGAGTACTGTGAGCACGATTATTCCCCTACTCAAGTAACTATTTACTGGTAGTCTTATACGAAGACATGGGTCACTAACTTGGAGAAAGGTCAAGTTGGTATTTATACCCCACAAGTCATTCCATCGCAAAGGACCTCAGGCCAATCAGCCTTACCTCCTTTATACAAAAAACTTTTGAGAGACTAGCCGACATTCACATTCACAGTAAACTACGTCCCGAGGATATATGTATTCACGGCCCAAAATGCTTACACCAAAGGAAAAAGTGCTGAGACGGCCCTGCAATGTGTGATTAGCTCAATCGAGAAATCGTTAAATGATAAGGAATTCACTTTAGCTGCATTCTTAGACATTGAAGGGGCATTTAACAATGTCAGAACAGACGCGATGTGTAGAACACTCACCAACCTCAATATTTACAATACCCTGACCAATTGGGTTGTGAAAATTCTTGAGGAAAGCCACATTATAATGGAGCACGAGAGTACGAAGTTTGAAGCATACGCCTCTAGAGGCACCCCTCAAGGAGGGGTAATCCACCCACTATTCCTTCCCACCCATGGTGAACAATTGGAAGGAGCGCAGAGGACCCTAGACATCTGGACCAAGGAATGTGGGCTACTATTGAGTTCTGTACATACAGTAGAATGTTTGGGAAAACCTAGGGATCAAAACCCTTTAGGACTACCTGACTGACTGAGCAGAAGTTAATGTAGTTGGCTGGAGTTTCGATACTGAGTAACAGTTACGCGCCCTACAGTATAGCAAAAAACTCTGCGAGTTACGAATTGTTCCAGATTGACTGCTTGATTGAAAGGTAGCTTTCGGCAGTAGACACCCACTCCATTCTACATCGATGTGTGATCCATCCGTATCCTGCCCTGCTGCCATTCTTCGTGTTTGGGGAATCGAACTGTATAGCTTGTATTGAAATGATGTTGGCCTCCTATACTTCCTTCCAGATTGCCCGGTGTCCCAGTGTGATCCGTTCATTGAAAAGTCCTAAAATTTTGAGTTTAAAAGCAGACAGTCCGGTTGATCTTTTCACCTCTAGTCCTATAGGAAGTAAGATCAAAATTGTCACCATGGCTGATGTGGGAGTACTAGATTGGAATCCGATAATTCCTAGGCAAGCCGTACGTTGCATGTTCGATAGTAGTGAAATGGCGTATTTCCTCTCTACTATCTACCACCATGCAAATACTCCATAGAGTCGACGATGCAAGTATAAATCCAGTGGACTTAATTCGGGTTCAAACCCCACCTCTGCATTTTCAGTATGTGCTTCTGGCTTTCGTGATTATGTTTTCTGGATTCATTTTCCAAGTTAATTTGTTGTCCAAGATGACCCCAAGATAGTTTACCTCGTTTTTTATCACTGAAGGAAATCGGGACGGCAGTACATACATACATATATTATATCAATGTCCGGCACTAGCTTGCAGATGAAGGAAGGTCCTGGGGAGCAACTTGGTAGAAACCCAGAGGGTGAACTAGATTTATATTAAACAGATGATAGCATTGACACGAGAACTCAAAGCCAGAGAGGAACTGTGAAGTAATCCAGAGAGACTCTCAGGCTACAATGGATCGTGAAAGAGAGACGAAAAGGTACCCAACACTGTGGTCTGGTTCGCAATCTTTCTAGTAATGTATATATAGGTACATCAGCTGTTATTATCCGGTTTGATCCGGTGGGCGCCGTGGCTCAAGTGGTTAGTGCGTTGGACTACGGAGCAAGGGGTTCCAGGTTCAATCCCCAGACAACACCTAAAAATTTCTTTCACGGCCCCACCTCTCGCGAGCGTCTGACAAACATCAAAGAGTAAAAACTGTCATGAAAAAGCTTCTCAAAACAAAAAATTGCCGTTCGAATCCGGCATTAAACAGTAGGCCCCTTCCATTCGTGTAAAGAATATAACACGCACAACACCAATGGTTGTGAGAAGCTAGGCCCTGGGTCCCATAGACCTGTTGCGCCAAAAATTTGTATTTTTTTTTTGATAGCATGTGTTCAATGAAAGTATTTATTACCTTCCTCTTAATATAGCTGGAGAGGGCTTTCATAATACCCAGTAGCTTATTGAAGGCTTCCTCTATATCCAGGAAGACGCAACGTGCCGCTTCTTTGTACTTGAGGGGATTTTCTATGGTGTGAACTACGTCTGTGAGAGTTGTTTTCATGGACTTCCCTTTGGTGTAAGCGTGCTGAATGCTGCTTAGAGATGAGGTAGGTAGGTTTGATCTAATATATTCGTTACAAATCCTTTCAAAAGTTTTTAGTAAAAATGATTACAAACTAATTGGTTTGTAAACCTTTCCTGAACTGAGGTCTATCCCAAGTTTAGGTAAAAACCATGGGGTTGGCATGTAGCCAATACCCTGACATGCCCTAAACATACGCACCATCTAAAAATGGTAAACCCTTCTGGGGAAGATAGGAAGTATGCCATCTATCCCTGAGCGAATGAGTGAATCGGCCATGTTCTTCCCAATTTTGCTCCTCCGTCTCTGAACTTACATCCATATATATACTAAATATGGAGTGACACGTCGAAGCAACCTGGGAAGTGAGTAAGCATTAACATTTCCAGAGTTTTCTCTGTTGTTGCTCCTCCGCCATTAGTTATAAGAAGCTTTGGTTGGATATGCTTCTTTGATCTTCTTGATTCGTACGGCCCCATCTCTCTCGCTATACTTAGTAGTTTTTTCCCTGAGTTTCTACCAGCTATCCTAGTCAACTTTTTAAACCTTCTTTTGCTCCATAAAGACTTTACTTCGGCTTCTGGTGTGACCTCCCCATCAATCGTAATCTTCATTTTAACTATGTAACATCATTTATAGGGAATAGCACAACAGATCTCTATGAGGTCGTAGTGATTCTTGAGGCAATTTTCACTGCCCACCAACCTAATAATTAAAAAAAAATATATATAATATTCACATGACAAAGGGTAAATGTATATTTAATTTTTTAATTTTTCACAATTGATGTAGCAAAACCCCAAAAGTCCAAATAAAAATATGCATGCAATAATAAAATTAATGGATTTGCATTCCTTTTAAATGTTATACGTGTACTCGTATACATATCAAGCTTTTGTGTCGTTTTGTGGATTTTCCATGAAGGCCATCATTATATTTACATGTAACTTAAAATAATTAACGATTTTCCATATGCATAGTGTCATCAATCAATAAATGACACTTGCTCCTCCGCACATGATTTGCAATAATTAATTTTAATTACATAGATACATACATACGTATAGTATCTGTCCAATTAAAATAAGTACTGAAAATCATGTGAATGGTGAATGGTCCTTTCTAATTTTAAGTACTTTTTCCGAAATGAAAGGGAAATGGCCAAAATCCATTTACCTCTCTGCGATGCGCAGTATGTATGCATGTAGTATCTGCCTGTGGCAAGTGATTTCAAGTCCATCTCACTGGCCAATCTTTAGTATCGAAAATACTTGAACATGGTACTGAAAATTTTACAATTCGGAGTTCAATGAGTGACCTTAAATGCACTTGAAGTAAATAGTTTATGAGTATACATTGAAATTATGACTCTATATTGTTGTTTGCAAATATTAATATAGTAGAAGAAAGTAGTACTTAATAAGAGTAGGTACACATATTGATACTAAGCTACCAATGGACTTTAAACCTAAAGCTTTATGGTGAACGCTGGTGGCTATACCAACTCGTCCATTGAAACATTTTTGGTGTCGACGAAGCAGGGGGCCTTAGTTCCGAAAACGTGGTCACTAGTGGAAGCAATTTAGATGTTGTCCACCATAGTGCAGGAGGTTAAAGAGGAAACAAATTAAGAAGAAAGGTGACAAAAAATATTGCGCGGGTCAGGCTTATTCAGGTGTTGTTGCAGTTCGGGGTAAGCCTAGGCCTCAAACTACAATCCTCTCCAGCAACTTGGCTAACTGCCTCCAGTTTTCTCACCAAGCCACTTCTTCTTGATCCGGATGGCGGCAGACGAACTCTCTAGACGAACAACTCTAGAAGTTGGCGCCTACAAGTTCCAGCCAGGTCGAACTATTAGTGTTAGCCCTATATGAGATGCTTCGACATACTTGAATCCAAGGTCTATAGGTATCTCCAATGCTGAGCCAGTGTGTTGGAAAAGAATGGGTGGGCGGCTGAACTCTTAATGGGCCAAGGGGTACTGACTCCGGGAAATCCGACCCCATGTCCTATGGGTATAAAAAGGGGTAGCTTCCCTACCACGAAAAAAGCAAGAATAGTTACAAAGCAACAACGAGCCTCGGATAAGGATGACCTTACTGTTGATGACCATGTCAAACGAAACAAGGACAACGACCTTCGAATCTGCACGTGGAATATTCAGACCCTTAACAGACCACGTGCAGTCGAACAATTAGCCGACGCCCTCGACTGCAGATATCACCGCCATCCAGGAAGTGCAATGGGAAGGGTCCGCCCAAAAGAAAAAGAAAAAATGTGACGTATAATGTGGTGATTGCTATAGGGAGCAGAAGCAGGGCTTATTCGGATGTCGATTCTTCATACGCCGAAGACTTAAGCAAGAAGTCTTGAGCTTTCGACACGTGAGCGAAGGCCTTATGACAATCCGCATCAAGGCTAATTTCGTGAACATAAGCCTAATATGCACTCATTCCACACAGAGGACAAGGACGATGCAACCACAGAATGTTGCAAAGGTCCTTAGTATGACGTTAAAATTGTGCTAGGCGATTTTAACACTAAAATAGAAGGACATCTTTGGTACGACAGTTGACAAGCATAGCCTACACGACACCTCGTCTGATAACGGATTTAGGCTTATTGACTATGCGGGGGAGGCGTATGGTCACCATAGCACGCACACGGTTTCATCATCTCAATTTTCACATGGGGACATGACGGTCCCTTGATCATCAACCGATCAACCAAATTGATCACATTGTGATCGACGTAAAGCATGCCTCCAGTATTCTGGATGTCCGAACCTTCCGAGCAGCTAACATCGACTCGGATCACTAGCTTGTTGCAACCAATGTACGATTGCGGATATCCCAACAACAAAGAAGAAATACTGTGAAAAGATTTCACGTCGAGAATTGCAGCTTCTCAAGAGATCGCCAGAATCTTCGCCGAACGCGTATCGCGAAAACTCTTAATGAATAAAATCAGCGGCAAAGCTGCCAACATGTCATCAGAAGTGCCACAATTGATGTGCTGGGTTTTATCTGACCATCACCAAGAAACCCTTGGTTTAACGAAAAATGCCGACAAGTAAATGCAGCTAAACAAGAGACATAAAAATCGGCACTGCAAACAAGAACGTGGACGTGAGCTCTACGAGCGGAAGAAACCGAAAGAACATCAGCTTCACCGAAAAAAGAAAAAAGTGCACGATCGAAGATATTGAGAGATTATACTTCAGAAATAATGTATGGAAGTTTAACCAACAGGTAAAACGAACGTGTCAAGCCTGTAGAGATGAGGAAGGAAACCTCGTAGTAGAGTCACAGTCGGTGTTGAGAATATGGAAAAACTTCTTCTGCAGGCTATATAACGACGACGAAGACCAACATCTCGCTATGAGGCAGATAACCATTCAACATAAACGATGAAAGCAAAAATTTCCGTCCACCTGACCAAAACGAAGTGAGGATAGCAATATCCAAGCTTAAATGCAGCAAGACTGCTAGACCTGATGCCCTACAGGCCGAGTTGATCAAAGCAGCTGGAAATGATCTGGTAGAGAGCCAGATCTTAACCCATAATGAATGAATGGAATCTCAGTATCCTTTGCCCGATCCACAAGAAAGAATTTCCTCTGCATTGTGCCAATTACAGAGGTATCAGTCTCCTCAACATCGCGTACAAGATCCTATCATACCCTTCGTCAACAACCTGATTGGGCCTTATCAGTGTGATTTCAGATCAGGTACCTAAGTCCATAGTCGATAAAATTTTCACACCTTGGCAGATCCTAGATAAAACCAAAGAAGTCCAAATCGATACTCATCATTTCTTCATCGCTTTTAAGACCGCATGTGACTGCATTTATAGAGAGGAGCTATACAGAGCCATGTCTAGTTTTAGCATCCCTGCCAAACTCAGCATATTGGCAAGAATGAAGATGGAGAATTCTCACTGCTACATCAAGGTTGGTAACGATCTCACCGAGACCTTTGATGTCAAAAAAGGATTTAGACAAGGTGACGCGGTGGTCTTTAACATAATACTTTAAAGAAATATGCGAAATTCACAAGCCAACACCGGAGGCACAATCTTTCAAGTCTGTGCAACTACTAGCGTATGCCGACGATATTGACATGATTGGCAGAACTCAGCGGGTTGTCACTGGTGTGTTCGCTAGTATTCAAACGGAAGCTGCCAAAATGAGGGCAAACATGCTGTCATAAGAAAGGACACACAACATCGACGAATCGTACAGAACGACAATCGACAGCTATAACTTGCCAATCGCTGCTTCATTGGGCTGAGAAGGCAATTGAGTAGCAAGGCCCAACCCAGAAGAACTAAGGAGATTCTGTAGAATATCTTGACCATCAGCTTAATAGCGCTGAAGCTGGGATTCTATCTGAAGCAAATATCATCAGTCGTTTCGAGAGAAAAATTCTTGATCAAATTGTCGGTCCCGTTTGCTTTGACGGGCTTTGGAGGGCGAGATTCAACGACGAACCATACGACCTGTACAGCGACATCCACATAATCAAAAAAAAACTGCGTTTTTAGTCGTTTAGTCGTTTGAGATGACAAGGACATGTAGAACGAATGGACAACAGTGCCTCGGCCCGCAGAGTCTTCGAATCTAACCCAGAGGGACAACGCAGTAGAGGAAGACCTCGTCTTAGACGCCTTGCACAAGTTCAAGGAGACGTCAACCAACGTGGAGTGCGCAAATGAAGGCAGTTAGCTAAGGACCGGGCTAACTGGAAAGGCTTGTTGGTTAAGGTTGAGTTGAGTAAGTAAGTAAGTAAGTACATATCCTGTCTAGGAGCTGCTGGAAATACTCTTTGTCAAAAATGTTTGGTTAAGTCTGCCATGTATTCACATCCAAATATATGGTGCTTCTGTTCTTCACAGCAATCACCATAGTATACATCAAAGTGTTTCATCCTGTTATGAGACCTCTACATGCATAGTAAAAATAAGAACCAGCTTACTCCAGCAGGCACCTCGTGGAGGTAATGATGCGATTTTGCCCACTGGTTGCCAGATTAAGTGTTAAATATCCTTTTAACTTCACGGGACCACATGTCAATATGGTTAAAGATTATTTAATAAAAACTAATGTCTTATCATATGAAACTGTTGACGAGGTTCAGAAATTTAACACCACGGGTGGAGTCCCGCAAGTGTCTGTACAAGGACCGTTTCTGTCCAATAAAGTTCTTGGACCCCAGTGAAAAATCCAAACGAAACATTTTCCTATGCAGCTACTCCTTACTGTCCGAGTTCGAAAGGCTTCATTCTTTGTACCGAGTTATTGGCATTAAGGGTTACATTAGTAACCCTGCATTAGTAAGTTAGTACTTACTTACTTTTTATAAATATTGTTAGCATGCATTGATTTGGTCTTGTCCAGAACAACGTGCTAGATCTCTGACCATTCATAAATTTAATCCAGAGCTTGTTGAACCTTTTCACCTGCTCGACTCGACTAAATTATATGTCACCAGTATAGCCGTATCGTCAGTAAACAAGGCAACTATGCTGCCTTTTTCTTAATTTAGATACAAATCAGTGCAACAGTAGTAATTGCCATACATTTTAAGTTTTCAGTTCCATGTTTAGTACAGAAGTACTTACATACATGTCTACAAGGAAGGATTTTAAAATCTTGTAGGCATAACTATTGTGAAAGACCGCGTTTTAGCTTATACTTCAAGCCTTCGTGACATACATTGTCGAATTGTTAAGAACATGGATGCACTTTTTCTAGGCCTTCTCCAAAACTGCATTGGTGCTCAGCTACTAAACGTTTTCCTCCAATGACCAGTAGTTGTAGATGCTACAACAGCAGTTTTCTAAATACCTTGGATATATAGCGATATCGACCCATGCGATTTTTGGCCCTTTGGAGATTTTTCTGGTTTTGGAACCTACATAAGTAACTTCTCCAGCTTTTCATTATCTTGCTAATTATCCTTAAGCAACTGTCCAGTTATTAAATCATATCCAGAAGCCTTTTTTGAATTTTTTGAATTTTTTTTCACAGAGCGTTAAATAAGAAAACACTCCTTAAGACAGTTTTAAAGTTTTCATTGCAATTTTAATAAAATAAAATTATTTATTACTCAAGAAAGTGTCAAATCAAACATATCTACATACATATTGTTTTTAAGAAGGTTTCCGATTTAAATTTTGCAAGATGGATATGGACATACTGGCAGCATACCGTTATACTGTTATAATAGTTCAATTAGCATTGATTTGCGCAGTCCTTTTACTGAGAGCGCTTGTGTAATTCTTCAGTCAAGGAAGGTATGTATGTGAAAGGTTTGGTTTTTATTGTGTGTTCAAAACAAAATAATAAAATCAACATTTGTAGGTCAGAAACTTTAGATTGGGAAATGAAGAAACCCGGGGCTTTCAACCTTTTGATCTGTACACAAGGGTTTTTATTACATACCTAGGTTTTAAGATAACTGTTGATCTTGTAACTAATTTCCCAATAAAATGTTGCTAATGTGGGAATCACTCTGAATTTGTTTTCGTATCCTATCCGACTAATTAATAATTACAAAATCTTAAATTCATTTTCACCAACGATCGCATGATTGAATCCAACTGCCGGTTTATATGTACATATATGTATGAATCGTTTGGTGTTTGTTAACTTTAAAATCAATCTTAACCGCTCCCGGATTTTTATACACAAAAGCAGACCAAAACTTTGATGAAAACCCATTGGCGTTAAGGGGCTCGAGACGACGTTCAAATCGCGGTATTTTCAACGTTGTTGTAGTGGACTTTCACTATTTCAGCACATTGTGTATGTTTTGATCCACATTTAATAAATTGCAAGCAAAGAGCATATAATACAGCCTGTGCAAGGATTTATTTACTTTTATTTGTATTCTGTTCATGTGTCTAGTAATCGACTCTTCTATCACAAACTAGGTACAAGTCCGCTTTGGTGATTTGAATGTTGATCTTTAGGTAACATATTATAAAGTTGTTTTTATACCCTATCCTAAGGGTATATTAAGTTTGATACATAGTTTGTAACATAGAGAAATAATCGAGATAGACCCTATAAAGCATATATATTCGTGGTCAGTATCAATAGCGAAATCCGTACGTCCGTCCGTCACCACTTTTTGGACCTAGGAGGATGAAATGATGAAATTTCATATCTCGGCTTCTGAGAAAAGGATACAGTACAAGTGTAAAAATTTTTGAAATCCGCTCACTGCCGAAACCACCTTTCCATAACTTCACTAAATTATATGAAACCGAAAAATTTTGTTAAGACCAAATATTTAGGCATTTAGATTCCCTATAATTCACCCATACAACACTTTTGGTCACGCGCACTTTTTGGGGGCGTTTTCATCAAAAAACTGGTTTTAATGAAATTTTACATGTAACATCCTCAAACGTTCGACGTTATCGTCGTATTTCAGTACAAAATGCAATATGACCACGCCCACTTTATAGGGGCTACATAGAAAGGAGGATAGATCCGTTGCAGACGGAATGTAGCTTCTATGTATGTTTTACGGTAGTTTTACCAAGTAAAATTTCTCTAAATAGACGGAAACTACTACTGTAGTCAAGAGTAGTCAACCACTGAAAACATTATTCATAAATATCCAGCACTAAAGTATGAATATCAAAAACTAAGTTAATCACTTTCTTTCTTTCACACATTTTTAAGTCGTACTACTTATCAGCCATGGTGTAGGATCAATTTGAACAAGAAATCAACTCGCAAGGCCATTTTTATGGTGATCTTATCTGAATTAAGATCCCTTTTGATTTCTGAATGCATTGCCCTAGTGGAAATTATGAAAATTATCCATCGAGTCCTCTCCTCTTTGTAAGGAGAAGTTAATATTTTCCTCAGGAATGCAAGTTTTAATAATTCGTTTGTTCACAGTAATCAACACGGCTTCTATTCAACCGTGTCCTACATTAACTAAAAGGCAAGGCCACCTTTCCAAGTAATGCAGCACCTAACAGGAGAAAAAGCGACATCCCTCGAATTTATACGACTTTAAGGAAAAATATTCAAGTGTTCATTTTAATTTAATTTTTATTTAAAATATAATTCATTTCGACAGAATACAATATAAAACAATATCATTTATTATATGTACATATATCACTTAGGTAGAGTCCTGTTGACAGCGACGCTTACTGGGGTTATGGAGTTCATTGTCTTCATCCAAATCGCTCTCGTGTCTCCTTTTACGGTCGAAGTAGTAGGACTCTTCATCACTGGATTCAGAATCAGTTTCTGACTCCTCTTCTGAACTTGAGTAAATTTCTGAGCCTGACTCAGACTCTGATTCGGATTCTGCATCAAGTTTATTTTCATCTTCCGACTGCGTTTCATTTCCGGAATCGGACTGAGGTTCTTGTTCCGGTTCTGGTTCTGGTTCTGGCTCTGGTTGTTTCTTTCGTTTGACCAGTTTCACCTGAACATGTTTCTGATCGTACTGGACACGCAGTACTGCGAGGTTGTATATAAACGTTGCTGACCTCTGCAGTCTATTCTGGTTGAAAATCAGTTTTTGTATTGCTCTAACTCGTTCTTTTATTGTATCACAATGATTTTCTTCTTGATCCTGTTCCAAATCCA
Organism: Xylota sylvarum; assembly: GCA_905220385.1. Taxonomy (NCBI): domain Eukaryota; kingdom Metazoa; phylum Arthropoda; class Insecta; order Diptera; family Syrphidae; genus Xylota; species Xylota sylvarum. Next base: position 44,799,715 of record LR999959.1, read on the forward strand.
GTGTATATGTGTCCAGTATCCGACCAGAGTCTAGACACTTGAGTTCAATTTCGTAGAATACTCCGTGGTAAAGTTCTAACGCTTGTTTACGTATTTCTTCCAATTTCGCTAGTATTGCTGGGGTAGGTGCAAGACGGTTCCACTCTTCTGGTGCAAAATTTAAGTTCGCCATACTGGTGCACTAAGTTCTAAGATTTAACTAAGACTGACGATCTTACGGCAGATAACCTGATATTTATAGTTAAGAAGGTTTGGATCGGTGGAGGCAGGTAGTTTTGTTTTTTAGAGTATTTAACTAATTAATGACCTGTGTGGGCTAATTGTTATACAACTCTAACAGATTTTATTACTAAAAGGACATTTTGAGGGTAAGAACTGTAACTTTCTACCTGGGATTGGGTTTTCCTTTATTTTTTTTGTTAAAAGGATTGTCATGTAGGTAACTAAATACATATAATCACATACGAAAACCCATAATGTAAGTACTATCTAAAAATACCTTATTAATTTGATTGTTAATAGTAATGTCATAAATATAAGAATAGAGAGTTTTACACAAATTTACAAAACACTATAAATTAAAAGTAAATGATATTCTCGCGCTTATTTTTAAAAAAAAATTTATTGAAGAATGTAGGGACATTTGCAGCCGTTGAGAATGTGAAGAAATAGAAATAATGCTGTAAGGACTAACTTGGCTCTGAGAAGAGAAAAATATGTATAGTGTCTTGAAAAAATAATTTTCTGGAACCCATGATGGGCAAAGCCTTCAGATTGGCTTTCAACGTCGCACATTGGGACCTCTTTATAGAAAGCAGCGCTTAAAATACCGTTTTTTGATTTTTATGAATTTGGAAAAAAAAAAGAAAAAAGGCCAAATTATTGCTAACGGCATTGCACTTGTCATACGTAAGTATTAAGTTCTCCCTCGGTCTGGTCTCTAAGATTTGATACGGTAAAGTTGACAGTTTGTACTAGTTCTTGCTTCACGCACAGCATAGTTTAGATTTGCCACGTTTTTCAATTTTCAAAGGTGGAATTTGATTAATTAAAGAAAAATACAAGTATGTCATTTATTGCTCACGGTATGTAGATTTCGTTTTCTTTTTTATTTTTATGTTGATAGTTTTATTTTATATATTTAGTGAAAAAATCAAAAATGCTTTCGCTTTTATAAAATTAAATCTTTCAATTATAACTATACAGTATTAAAATATAGATTCATGTTATTATAAATATGACGAAAAAAGTGAAAGGCAGTTGTGTGTTTTTAAAATAACGTTGTTAAAAATTGTCATTAAACTAAAAAAATTGTCCTTTTAGTTTTAGATGTATCAATCCCTTTCCAAAAAATCCAAAAAATGTGAAAATTATGTAGATATTTAAATGTATAACAATTGCTCTTCAAGTGAATTCTCAACAGAAACAATATAAATTTTTGTTTGTTCGAATAAGATGCAGAATTTTGAACATTGCTTTGTATGAACAGGACCCACTGTGTATCGTGTGAGTGTGGTGTAAGAGACGAACGAAAAAAATAAATATTTTGAAATTGTTTGAAACACTAAGTGGCTTTTTATTCTGAAAATGTATGAGTTGGATAATATATTTCGATGAAATGGTGTAATATTTATAACTTATGACAACAGTTGCAACAACTTTAAAGTCAATGCATTATGTAACCATTTTTACATCGAAGCACGTTGCATTCTAGTAAATATCTGTTCTGCGTCAAGTTGATAATTTATAAATTTTAAATACGTTTTCTGAAGGAAACGTTAACGTTATCATAATTTTTATTTTCTAATTCTTCAAGCAGTTATGGATATGGAAGCTAAAAAGAGCATTTTTAACGTGTTCCACACTCCTCCGTTTTGTTTCTTATTTGAAAATATTCCTTAGACTCTTACCTAAACAGCTGTACCATTTCCAGCTACGTCAACCTGGACTTTTTTCTCGAAAGTGTTTAATATCTGCTCTGCTTTCCTGCTTATCGTCCAACACTCGGCTGTTCTTCAATTGCCGTAAAATCCTAAAACACGGCGCGCTGGGACCGTACCTAACATCTATTAGCACGTGGTAGATTTGGTTGGCGGTTCGACCATCTGGAGAGCGCCAGGTTCCTGTCTGGATTCGTAGTCTTGGAAACCTAGTGCTACTTATAACCGTATTACGAGCTGTTGCAAAATCGATTAGCCGGAAGCCGTTGTCTGTTGTTGTGTCGTGGAGGCTGTGCTCTCCAACTAATCCGCCGAAGATGTTTTCCTTACCGACTTTGGCATTGAAGTCCCCGAGTATGATTTTGACATCATACTCCGGACAGGCTCCATAGGCTCCATCCAGGAGGACATAAAACTCCTCCTTAATAGAGTCTTCAGCTTCGTCGGTAGGGGTGTACGCAAATACATATAATGTTGATGTTTTGGAATGTTGCCTTGATGCGGATCACAGCCAGGCGATCGCTGATCGGTATAAAGTCAATTGTCATTGAGCGTAGCTGATTTCCCACGACGAAATCGCATCCTAATATGTGCAGTCTTTTGTGAAAGCTGTAATAAATGTCACAATATTTCCGTTTTTGCATACCTGATCCTATCCATCGTATCTCCTGGATCTACCTTGTACCGCGTGAGGACAGATTCAAGTTACTCCTGAATAGCACCAGGAGTGTACAGTGTACGTACGTTCTAGGTGCATACTCTTATATCATAGTCCATGGAAGTTCCGGGTCATGAGGCGGTCCATAATCCAAGGCTAGTGTCTCTCTCATAACTAATGTTTTTTTACATGGCAAGGAAGTTACCCCGACGGCACAACCCCCAACCTGGAGGACCAGTTACATTTTTTTGAAACCCTGAGGAAGAGGGGCTTGTCTTAATCCGATGTCAGAAACCCACTTCTGGGGTGTGAGCGCTGCCGTTGGCCCATTAAGGGCTCATCCGCCACCTGTTTTCCAAAAACCTGACTCATTCTTGGAAATCTTTATCGGCCTCAGCTCCGAATATGTCGAAGTAGTCTAGATAAAGTGTGCTTGTGCTTCCGTACTGCTATTTTCTCTTGTATAACACTCGCGCTTATAAGTTTAGGAAATCGGGTCTGGATGGACGCCAACCAGTAACCAATGGCTACCCCTAGGAGGTAAAATAAGCACAATTGATGCCCAGTAACAATTACAACAGTGGATGTCGCCAGGTTGACGCCAGTCACTGCCTACCTTATTCCTACAGCATCCAACCATCTGCAAAGATTTATTTATTTTTATTTTGTTGTTTTCTAGATACTGAACTCATCTATCACAAACTATGTACTAAACCGCTTTAATGATTTGAATTGTTAATCTTGACTGGGCATGAGCCACAGCCTTGATTAATAATTGTAAACATGTTTTAGACTTTAGGCAATCCAAAACCTAGCCGTTTAAAGGCCAAATCTTTACGGTAGTCTTACCAAGTGAAATTTCTCTAAGTAGACGGAGACTATGTAATGGAGGATGCGACGGTGTGATTTTTCTGTCCCACATTGCCCGCCGTTTAGTGAGGACGAAGTGAGGAGGGAACTTGTCTATATAAGAGACGGAAAAAACTTGGGGGAAGGTGGACTAGGGTTGGGATAGAAGGGAAATGAAAGAGCAAGGAATTCTCGGTGACTCAGGTGCGGAGTGCATGCCTTACTGGTCTCAGCTTAAGCTCGTCGGAGGGTGAATTCTTGCACAAGAGCTTCCCACCACTACACAAAGAATTGCATGCGGCGATATATAATGACTCTACGAAAAGATAACCAAAAAAAACTCTATTCATCTCTAAAACCAAAAAAGTAGCCCTCATATTACCTTGGGAGGAACAGGTGTTTGTCCTCCAAGCAGGTCTATACCCACCCTACCATGTACCAAGGATTGCTTTCGTATTTTGGCACCCTAAAGGAAGCCCTATGCAATCCTTCACTGCACTTCCGGAACCACTATCCTTGCCATCGAAATGAGACACCAACGGATTTCTGATTTTAAAAGTACATATTCATTTTATTATAAAAAAAAATATTTCCAAAAAATATTCATAAAGATATATATATGTATGTAGATACATCTCATTTCAATCCAAAGAGTAATAGTTTAATGATAAAAGATACCAAATTAATTAAATCTATATTTACAATTCAAAAACGACAAGTTCGATCTTCAAAATGTTTATAAAAGAAACGTATGCAATATACCTAAAAGAAAACTATTTAAAAGATAAGGGCTGTTTGGTTTCCTGAATAGTATATGTATGTACTCCTTTACCGTCTACTCCAATTCATTACAAACGTACTTCACTTTATATACATATGCATGATTTGTAAAACAAAAGGATAAATGACTTACCTGGTCATCCGCATCGTCAGGCCTGTCGATGAGGATTCTCCAGTTGGTTATAATCTGTTTTTTTTTTTATTTTTAATATTTAATTGGGCACTTAATATTTCTCCGCACATTTACACAATCACACACACACATAGATGAAAGGGGGAGTGATATAACAAGGGAAATCAGGAAACCAAACTGATCTATTCCGGTATTACATATAAATAAATCGATCACTAAAAATTTTAATAGTAAAAAAAAACAATAAATAATAACTCGCTCTCCTAAACTAGCCAGCTGTAACTTTCGTTCATCACGCCGCTTATTGTGGATATTCGGGAGAGATGGTGGGATAACAGGATCGTCACTGATTTCCCTGATTAGGTACTGTGGTAACCGGGAACACTGTAGACTTGCCGTCAACACTGCTGATAAGTTTTTTTTTTGTTTGCGTATTTTTTTTCTCCACTGTTTCGTTGGTTGATTAAGGGGGTTGATAGTCGGCAGGGGATAGAACTCTATTATTTTCTTAAGTTGTTTTTGAACGTTGCAGGTGGTTTGGGTGATCGGTGGTATTACATATCGCGCTGAGCGAGTCGATCAGGTGTATGTATATAAGGGGAACGGATTGGATTAGTTTTAAAGGGTCACCGGTCACTTGCACTGGACAGATATAGGGCAGGTGTTTTAGCGCCGATCTTTTTAGGCTTATTTAAAGGGGCTCGTAAAATGGTAGTACATAATTAAATTTTTGCCACTTTAACGCACTTTAGGTACTTTGGTGATGTTTACTTAAGTTAGATATTTATACTTTTGTTTCTTTTTTTTGTAACTTTAGAACCAATGCCCTTGCAGTAGCACACACTTTAGTTTTATTTTGAGTTAATTTTTTTTTTCAATTTTTGGTTTTTTTCTTTTTTCTTGTACTAAAAGCCGGACGCGGTACGATCTTTTGATCTTTTGGCAACGGTACCCGATCGTGACTATGCTTCGACTGATTCATCTCCACGTCGGCTTCTGGCTCTTCTCCTTGCTTTTGATATAAGGGAAATTTTTTTGTCCCAAAATCGGTTCCGCCTTTTTGGACCCATCACGCGATTTTACCACTGCCACTATGTACATGGATGGTCAGACCATAGAGAGAATGTGTCTTAGCGGATCTCCCGCCTGATCAGTGGTACGCAACGTTAGACCCTCTTCGGCCTGTCGGATGATTCCCCTCCAGAGGCCGTCACACTAGATCTGGGACACTATCGACCCTATATGTACAACGTCAGCTTACGGAGCTATCGTCCGATCGGATCTATGTAAACCATAGAGGAATACACAAAAAAAAAAAAAACGCCGGTGCATATTGGGATCAAAACCGTACCAAATCTGGTACATGTGTCCTCTGGAGACAAACCAACCGGTGGGTGAAACCAATTTTGGGAACACGTATAGCGCTTATGCAAGTGCATAAAAAAAATATGATGGATTGATCAAATTGATAGATCGAAGTGGTAGGATCTGCACTTGCTAGATCGACTTTGGAGATGGAGGGAACCAGAAGTTGGCGTGCAGAATCTGTCCGTTACAACTACTACTGTAGTCAAGAGTAGGCAACCTCTAAAAAAAACATTCTTCATAAATATCCAGCACTAAAGTGTGAACATCAAAAACTGAGATAATACTTTCTTTCTTTCACACATTTTTAAGTCGTAGTATCACCCACGTTGTAGAATCAATTTAAACAAGAAATCAACTCGCATTATCAACAGTCTAAGGTCATTTTTAGGGTGATCTTATCTGAATTAAGATCCCTTTTGATTTCTGAATGCCTTGCCCTAGGGGAAATTATCCATCAATTCCTCTCCGCTTTGTAAGGAGTTAATATTTTCCTTAGGTATGCAAGTTTTACTAATTTGTTTCACAGTAACAAACATGGCTTCTATTCAACCGTGTCGTACATTAACTAAGAGCCAATGCCACCTTTCCAAGTAGCACATCACCTAAAAGGAGAAAAAGCGACATCGCTCGAATTTATACGAATTTAAGTAAAAATATTCAAGTGTTCATTTTAATTTAATTTTTATTTTTAATAATAAATTCATGTCGATAGAGTACAATACAAAACAATAGTTATAATTAATTTATTATGTGTACACTTACACTGTACACACACAACACTTAGGTAGAGTCCTGTTGACGGTGCCGCTTACTTGGGTTATGGAGTTCATTGTCTTCTTCTGAATCGCTCTCGTGTTTCCTTTTACGGCCAAAGTAGTAGGACTCTTCATCACTGGACTCGGAATCAGGATCCGACTCCTCTTCTGAACTTGAGTACGGTTCTGAGTCTGACTCAGACTCTGATTCGGATTCTGCATCACCTTCTGACTGTGTTTCATTTCCTGAATCGGACTGAGGTGCTGGTTCTGCTTCTGGTTCTGGCTCTGGTTGTTTCTTTCGTTTGACCAGTTTCACCTGAACATGTTTCTGATCGTACTGGACACGCAGTACTGCGAGGTTGTATATGAACGTTGCTGACCTCTGCAGTCTATTCTGGTTGAAAATCAGTTTTTGTATTGCTCTAACTCGTTCTTTTAATGTATTACAATGATTTTCTTCTTGATCCTGTTCCAAATCCAGTGTATATGTGTCCAGTATCCGACCAGAGTCTAGACACATGAGTTCAATTTCGTAGAATACTCCGTGGTAAAGTTCTAACGCTTGCTGATGTATTGCTTCCAATTTCACTAATATTGCTGGCGTAGGTGCAAGACGGTTCCACTCTTCTGGTACAAAATTGAAGTTTGCCATACTGGTGCACTAAGTTCTAAGATTTAACTAAGACTGTTGATCTCACGGCAGATAACCTGATATTTATAGTAAATAAGAAGGTTTTGATCAGTGGAGGCAGGTAGTTTTGTTTTCTAGAGTAATTAACTAATTAATGACCTGTGTGGGCTAATTGTTATACAACTCTAACAGATTTTATTACTAAAAGGACATTTTAAGGGTAAGAACTGTAACTTTCTACCTGGGATTGGGTTTTCCTTTATTTTTTTTGTTAAAAGGATTGTCATGTAGGTAACTAAATACATATAATCACATACGAAAACCCATAATGTAAGTACTATCTAAAAATACCTTATTAATTTGATTGTTAATAGTAATGTCATAAATATAAGAATAGAGAGTTTTACACAAATTTACAAAACACTATAAATTAAAAGTAAATGATATTCTCGCGCTTATTTTTAAAAAAAACTTTATTGAAGAATGTAGGGACATTTGCAGCCGTTGAGAATGTGAAGAAATAGAAATAATGCTGTAAGGACTAACTTGGCTCTGAGGAGAGAAAAATATGTAGAGCGTCTTGAAAAAATAATTTTCTAGAACCCATGATGACAAAGACTTCAGTTTGGCTCCCAACATCGTCGGCATGTATTGAACTTGCATGGAACAGTAATCTCAGCTATTGGATTGAAATAATACAGACTTGGTAGAACTTACAAATAAAATAATATTGAGAGCATCGGGCTTGTATCTGCTTGTACTTGCTAATTCTGGATCTGAACCCGAATGCAATACTTGGAGAAATTGTTAAATTGCCTGCACTAAGAACACAACCATTTCCATAAGGGTATCAGTCATTGAACAGTACCTGTGACTGGTACTGTCTAGTAGTTTCTCTCAACATTATAAAGCTATGTATTGTTTCTATGAGGCTGGAAGATTTAGGTTAGGTTAATATAAATTGAAGAACAGGCGAAACGAGTTGGCCTTGAAGTGAATGAGGACATGAGGACAAAACTAAGTACATGTTGGCAACAAACAAAGAAGCATCTGTCCACCGCCTAGGACAGAACGTCACTGTTGGCAACAGTAACTTCGATGTGGTTAAGAAGTTTACCTACCTCGGAGCAAGTATCAACTCCACGAATGACACCTTAGTGGAGATTCGACGAAAACTTACCTAGGAAACCCCTGCTACTTCGGTTTGGCGAAACAAATGGTGTCAAAACTCCTAACTCGGAAGACGAAATGTATGCTTTACAAAACTTTGATCCTGCTAGTTCTGCTGTATGGAGCCGAGTGTTGGACGATAAGCAGGAAAGCAGAGCAGATATTGAACCCTTTCGAAAGAAAAATTCTTGGTCGGATACTCGGAACCACGAACTGTATGAGCTGTACCAAGGTGCGGATGTAGTCCAAAAAGCCAAGACACGTCGACTCCACTGGTTCGGCCACATCGAGCAAATGGGCCATAATGCAAAAAAAAAATCCGGCAAAGAAGATCTTCGAATTACAGCCCCCAGGTTCGAGACGAGAATTTCTGAAAAGAAACCTGCACCAACGCCGGTGTCATCTTAAAGCCATCCGTGTAAAAGGGTATCGTTGATCCATTAACTGGTGGTTGTTTTTGTTGCCATTCTTCTCTACTGGGAAAGTACATAAGTGACAAATGGTCTTGTAAAGTCAAGACGTGGGGTTATGTAGTCTGTGCATACAATATTGCCAGCATATTTCTTTAGAATCTGTGCGTGCCCTATCAGACTGGGTTTCCAGCTTCCAGTTTGGTTTTTTCAAAGAGCACTACTTGCGGCGGATTCTTGTACAAAAAGGTCTGCGGTTTTAGGTTGAGTATGTAAGCTGTGCAATATAAATGAAAATACTAAGGCGATGCTCTCTTTTTGGATACTTTATTGCACCTGACTTGCTATCGAGTTAACAGAAGTTGCTTATGCTAATTACATCCATAAGGATCTTAAATAGATAGAATGTTAACTTAACACAAAAGTGTCATCATTCGATCATCTTTTACATAGCAATGGATGAATTTCATTATATGTAATAAAAGAGGATGTAGGTGCATATTTATTGCGCGTAAAGGGTGCCTCGATATATTTTAATGAATATTTTTTTTTTTTAATTTTAAATTGATAGAATGATCTCTTACATGTATTGTTTCCAGTCCCATTGTAGGAGTGGTTCTAATTGTCCCAGTGATGCCAAAGCATCTTCTCTCCTTCAACTTGATTCGAATTTAACTTTAAAAGAAAGTATTTATTTTTTTGTTTTTATTTAAAATACAATTTTAAGAATGTTTACAAATTAAAATATTTACAATTCCTTTGGTTTTGATCGTACTGCCTCATAGACGAGAAATGGATTTGAAAGCAGCCATTGCAAGATATCACGCCTTCTATCCCGAAAATTTGTGATATTCACTAAAAGCCTTAATAGTCAGCCTCAATAGATCATGGGTGAGAGCATACAAATATCCAAATTTTGAATAAATTCAGATAAGATCATGAACACAAGCAGCCATAATCGAACTACTTCTACCAAATGTTCTTAGACTTGGTAACGTACATACCTTCGTTTCATTTTTTTAACAAAACTTGATTCTGTCCAGTGACTGGTACTACTAGATAGTACTACTAGACAGTACCAGTCACAGGTACTTTCCAATGACTGGTACCCTTATGAAAATGGTTGTGTCCTTAGTAGTAACTAGTAACTGGTACTGTTCAATGACTGATACCCTTATGGAAATGGATGTGTCCTTAGTGCAGGCAATTTAGCAATTTACCAGCGTGTGTATTTCTCTAAGTATTCCATTCGGATTCAGATCCAGAATTAGCAAGTACGTAGACCCGGAACTAAGAAGACAAGGAACATGTTTGTAACAAAATCCTTAACTTCGATTTAGGAGAAATCTTTGTTTACGAGTAGGTATTTGCTACGTCTGACTTGTTTCGTAAGAGGGTGGAACAATCCTTTCAACAAAATAAAAAAGGAAAACCCAATCCCAGGATGAAATTTACAGCTTTTACCCTTAAAATGTCCTTTTAGTAATAAAATCCGTTAGAGTTGTATAACAATTAGCCCCCACAGGTCATTAATTAGTTAATTACTCTAGAAAACAAAACTACCTGCCTCCACTGATCAAAACCTTCTTATTTACTATAAATATCAGGTTATCTGCCGTGAGATCAACAGTCTTAGTTAAATCTTAGAACTTAGTGCACCAGTATGGCGAACTTAAATTTTGTACCAGAAGAGTGGAACCGTCTTGCACCTACGCCAGCAATATTAGTGAAATTGGAAGCAATACATCAGCAAGCGTTAGAACTTTACCACGGAGTATTCTACGAAATTGAACTCATGTGTCTAGACTCTGGTCGGATACTGGACACATATACACTGGATTTGGAACAGGATCAAGAAGAAAATCATTGTAATACATTAAAAGAACGAGTTAGAGCAATACAAAAACTGATTTTCAACCAGAATAGACTGCAGAGGTCAGCAACGTTCATATACAACCTCGCAGTACTGCGTGTCCAGTACGATCAGAAACATGTTCAGGTGAAACTGGTCAAACGAAAGAAACAACCAGAGCCAGAACTTGAACCAAAACCAGAACCGGAACAAGAACCTCAGTCCGATTCCGGAAATGAAACGCAGTCGGAAGATGAAAATAAACTTGATGCAGAATCCGAATCAGAGTCTGAGTCAGACTCAGAACCGTACTCAAGTTCAGAAGAGGAGTCGGATCCTGATTCCGAGTCCAGTGATGAAGAGTCCTACTACTTTGGCCGTAAAAGGAAACACGAGAGCGATTCAGAAGAAGACAATGAACTCCATAACCCAAGTAAGCGGCACCGTCAACAGGACTCTACCTAAGTGTTGTGTGTGTACAGTGTAAGTGTACACATAATAAATTAATTATAACTATTGTTTTGTATTGTACTCTATCGACATGAATTTATTATTAAAAATAAAAATTAAATTAAAATGAACACTTGAATATTTTTACTTAAATTCGTATAAATTCGAGCGATGTCGCTTTTTCTCCTTTTAGGTGATGTGCTACTTGGAAAGGTGGCATTGGCTCTTAGTTAATGTACGACACGGTTGAATAGAAGCCATGTTTGATACTGTGAAACAAATTAGTAAAACTTGCATACCTAAGGAAAATATTAACTCCTTACAAAGCGGAGAGGAATTGATGGATAATTTCCCCTAGGGCAAGGCATTCAGAAATCAAAAGGGATCTTAATTCAGATAAGATCACCCTAAAAATGACCTTAGACTGTTGATAATGCGAGTTGATTTCTTGTTTAAATTGATTCTACAACGTGGGTGATACTACGACTTAAAAATGTGTGAAAGAAAGAAAGTATTATCTCAGTTTTTGATGTTCACACTTTAGTGCTGGATATTTATGAAGAATGTTTTTTTTAGAGGTTGCCTACTCTTGACTACAGTAGTAGTTGTAACGGACAGATTCTGCACGCCAACTTCTGGTTCCCTCCATCTCCAAAGTCGATCTAGCAAGTGCAGATCCTACCACTTCGATCTATCAATTTGATCAATCCATCATATTTTTTTTATGCACTTGCATAAGCGCTATACGTGTTCCCAAAATTGGTTTCACCCACCGGTTGGTTTGTCTCCAGAGGACACATGTACCAGATTTGGTACGGTTTTGATCCCAATATGCACCGGCGTTTTTTTTTTTTTGTGTATTCCTCTATGGTTTACATAGATCCGATCGGACGATAGCTCCGTAAGCTGACGTTGTACATATAGGGTCGATAGTGTCCCAGATCTAGTGTGACGGCCTCTGGAGGGGAATCATCCGACAGGCCGAAGAGGGTCTAACGTTGCGTACCACTGATCAGGCGGGAGATCCGCTAAGACACATTCTCTCTATGGTCTGACCATCCATGTACATAGTGGCAGTGGTAAAATCGCGTGATGGGTCCAAAAGGGCAGAACCGATTTTGGGACAAAAAAATTTCGCTTATACCAAAAGCAAGGAGAAGAGCCAGAAGCCGACGTGCAGATGAATCAGTCGAAGCATAGTCACGATCGGGTACCGTTGCCAAAAGATCAAAAGATCGTACCTCGTCCGTCTTTTAGTACAAGAAAAAAGAAAAAAACCAAAAATTGAAAAAAAAAAAATTAACTCAAAAAAAACTAAAGTGTGTTCTACTGCAAGGGCATTGGTTCTAAAGTTACAAAAAAAAGAAACAAAAGTATAAATATCTAACTTAAGTAAACATCACCAAAGTACCTAAAGTGCGTTAAAGTGCTAATTTAATTACGTACTACCATTTTACGAGCCCCTTTAAATAAGCCTAAAAAGCTCGGCGCTAAAACACCTGCCCTATATCTGTCCAGTGCAAGTGACCGGTGACCCTTTAAAACTAATCCAATCCGATCCCCTTATATACATACACCTGATCGACTCGCTCAGCGCGATATGTAATACCACCGATCACCCAAACCACCTGCAACGTTCAAAAACAACTTAAGAAAATAATAGAGTTCTATCCCCTGCCGACTATCAACCCCCTTAATCAACCAACGAAACAGTGGAGAAAAAAAATACGCAAACAAAAAAAAAACTTATCAGCAGTGTTGACGGCAAGTCTACAGTGTTCCCGGTTACCACAGTACCTAATCAGGGAAATCAGTGACGATCCTGTTATCCCACCATCTCTCCCGAATATCCACAATAAGCGGCGTGATGAACGAAAGTTACAGCTGGCTAGTTTAGGAGAGCGAGTTATTATTTATTGTTTTTTTTTACTATTAAAATTTTTAGTGATCGATTTATTTATATGTAATACCGGAATAGATCAGTTTGGTTTCCTGATTTCCCTTGTTATATCACTCCCCCTTTCATCTATGTGTGTGTGTGATTGTGTAAATGTGCGGAGAAATATTAAGTGCCCAATTAAATATTAAAAATAAAAAAAAAAACAGATTATAACCAACTGGAGAATCCTCATCGACAGGCCTGACGACGCGGATGACCAGGTAAGTCATTTATCCTTTTGTTTTACAAATCACGTGCATACCTACATATGTATATAAAGTGAAGTACGTTTTTAATAAATTGGAGTAGACGGTAAAGGAGTACATACATATACTATTCAGGAAACCAAACAGCCCTTATCTTTTAAATAGTTTTCTTTTAGGTATATTGCATACGTTTCTTTTATAAACATTTTGAAGATCGAACTTGTCGTTTTTGAATTGTAAATATAGATTTAATTAATTTGGTATCTTTTATCATTAAACTATTACTCTTTGGATTGAAATGAGATGTATCTACATACATATATATATCTTTATGAATATTTTTTTTTATAATAAAATGAATATGTACTTTTAAAATCAGAAATCCGTTGGTGTCTCATTTCGATGGCAAGGATAGTGGTTCCGGAAGTGCAGTGAAGGATTGCATAGGGCTTCCTTTAGGGTGCCAAAATACGAAAGCAATCCTTGGTACATGGTAGGGTGGGTATAGACCTGCTTGGAGGACGAACACCTGTTCCTCCCAAGGTAATATAAGGGCTACTTTTTTGGTTTTAGAGATGAATAGAGTTTTTTTTGGTTATCTTTTCGTAGAGTCATTATATATCGCCGCATGCAATTCTTTGTGTAGTGGTGGGAAGCTCTTGTGCAAGAATTCACCCTCCGAGGAGCTTAAGCTGAGACCAGTAAGGCATGCACTCCGCACCTGAGTCACCGAGAATTCCTTGCTCTTTCATTTCCCTTCTATCCCAACCCTAGTCCACCTTCCCCCCAAGTTTTTTCCGTCTCTTATATAGACAAGTTCCCTCCTCACTTCGTCTTCACTAAACGGCGGGCAATGTGGGACAGAAAAATCACACCGTCGCATCCTCCATTACATAGTCTCCGTCTACTTAGAGAAATTTCACTTGGTAAGACTACCTTAAAGAAGGCAAAGCTTTTTTGGGAGCTTCTTGTTTAGTATAAGTATTTGGCCTTTAAACGGCTCCATTTAGGTTTTGGATTGCCTAAAGTCTAAAACATGTTTGCAATTATTAATCAAGGCTGTGGCTCATGCCCAGTCAAGATTAACAATTCAAATCATTAAAGCGGATTAGTAATTAGTTTGTGATAGATGAGTCCAGTATCTAGAAAACAACAATATGAAAATAAAAATAAATAAATCTTTGCAGATGGCTGGATGCTGTAGGAATAGGGTAGGCAGTGACTGGCGTCAACCTGGCGACATCCACTGTTGTAATTGTTACTGGGCATCAATTGTGCTTATTTTACCTCCCAGGGGTAGCCATTGGTTACTGGTTGGCGTCCATCCGGACCCGATTTCCTAAACTTATAAGCGCGAGTGTTATACAAGAGAAAATAGCAGTACGGAAGCACAAGCACACTTTATCTAGACTTCGACATATTCGGAGCTGAGGCCGATAAAGATTTCCAAGAATGAGTCAGGTTTTTGGAAAAGAGATGGTGGCGGATGAGCCCTTATTGCGCCAACGGCAGCGCTCACATCCCCGAAGCAGGTTACTGACATCGGTTTAAAACAGGCCCTCGTCCTAGGGGTTTCAAAAAAATGGAACTGGCCCTCCAGGTTGGGGGTTGTGCCGTCGGGGTAACTTCCTTACCACGTTAAAAAATTTCATTTATGAGAGAGACAGAAGCCTCGGATTATGGACCCCCTCATTTAATATCACGACCCGGAACGTCCACGGACTACGAATTAAGAGTATGCATCTGGAACGTACGCACACTGTACACTCCTGGTGCTATTCAGGAGTAACTTAAATCTGTCCTCACGCAGTACAATGTAGATCAAGGAGATACGATGGATAGGATCAGGTATGCAAAAACGGAAAAATTGTGCCATTTATTACAGCTTTCACAAAAGACTGCACATGTTAGGATGCGATTTCGTCGTGGGAAATCAGCTACGCTCAATGACAATTGACTTCAAACCGATCAGGGATCACCTGGCTGTGATCCGCATCAAGGCAACATTCCAAAACATCAGTATAATATGTGCACACGCCCCTACCGACCAAGCTGAAGACTCTGTCAAAGAGAAGTATTATGACCGGCTATGGAGCATGTCTGTCAAAATCATACTCGGAGACAAAATCGGTAAGGAGAACATCTTCGGCGGATTAGTTGGAGAGCACAGCCTCCACGACACAACAACAGACAACGGCTTCCGGCTAATTGATTTTGCAACAGCTCGTAATACGGTGATAAGTAGCACTAGGCTTCCAAGACTACGAATCCACACAGGAACCTGGTGCTCTCCAGATGGTCGAAACGCCAACCAAATCAATCATGTGCTAATATGTAGATGCGAGGCACGCATCCAAACTGTGCAAACTTGCAGAGGGGCAAACGTCGACTCTTACCATTTTCTTGTTGCACCTAAATTCAGAGCTCGACTATCCAACGAGAAGAAGTGCAAACAGTCCAAAAAAGAAATTCAACGTTAGAAGCCTTAGCACGACTGGAGTAGCCAGAACCTACAGAGAGCGCCTGAGCAAGAAACTCTCCGCGGTACATTCACCAACGCCAATAATCTGTGAAACCAGTATAGCGACATCATTAAAGGGGTTGCAGAGACCACCATAGGCTACCAGCTACCACCCAAAAAGAACCCTTAAGGTTGCGTAAGGGAACCGGTCAGTATCTCGACTGCATTGTCAACTGTTTCTATAGAGTTGAGATCTTCAGTGAAGTGATTCACTGATTTCATCAGTTCTCTATTGAATTTTTACCAGTTAGCCCTGCACGGATTTCTAGAAGACCCCTTCCCACGAGTAGATAGTTGTAGCTTGAAGAGTATCCAACAATGACCAGATAGTGATGTCTTGTTGGAGAATCGAGCCAGTCGACAACTTCAACAGAGCTCTGTTCAGAAACAAAAGTTACATCTAAGACTTCCTTTCTTGCAGACGTTACAAAGGTGGGGTCATTGCCTCCATTACAGACAAGAAGATTGGACTCTAAGATAAAATTAAACAAAACTTCGCCTCTAGAATTGATGTCAGTGCTACCCCATAAAGTATGATGGGCGTTGGCATCACATCCCAAGACTAAGTTTTTCTTACCTTTTTGAGACGCTGATATGAGCGACCTCCTTCACGAGGAGCAGCTTTAGGTTGTCGGAGGCACTTTATGAGAGAGACAGAAGCCTCGGATTATGGACCCCCTCATTTAATATCACGACCCGGAACGTCCACGGACTACGAATTAAGAGTATGCATCTGGAACGTACGCACACTGTACACTCCTGGTGCTATTCAGGAGTAACTTAAATCTGTCCTCACGCAGTACAATGTAGATCAAGGAGATACGATGGATAGGATCAGGTATGCAAAAACGGAAAAATTGTGCCATTTATTACAGCTTTCACAAAAGACTGCACATGTTAGGATGCGATTTCGTCGTGGGAAATCAGCTACGCTCAATGACAATTGACTTCAAACCGATCAGGGATCACCTGGCTGTGATCCGCATCAAGGCAACATTCCAAAACATCAGTATAATATGTGCACACGCCCCTACCGACCAAGCTGAAGACTCTGTCAAAGAGAAGTATTATGACCGGCTATGGAGCATGTCTGTCAAAATCATACTCGGAGACAAAATCGGTAAGGAGAACATCTTCGGCGGATTAGTTGGAGAGCACAGCCTCCACGACACAACAACAGACAACGGCTTCCGGCTAATTGATTTTGCAACAGCTCGTAATACGGTGATAAGTAGCACTAGGCTTCCAAGACTACGAATCCACACAGGAACCTGGTGCTCTCCAGATGGTCGAAACGCCAACCAAATCAATCATGTGCTAATATGTAGATGCGAGGCACGCATCCAAACTGTGCAAACTTGCAGAGGGGCAAACGTCGACTCTTACCATTTTCTTGTTGCACCTAAATTCAGAGCTCGACTATCCAACGAGAAGAAGTGCAAACAGTCCAAAAAAGAAATTCAACGTTAGAAGCCTTAGCACGACTGGAGTAGCCAGAACCTACAGAGAGCGCCTGAGCAAGAAACTCTCCGCGGTACATTCACCAACGCCAATAATCTGTGAAACCAGTATAGCGACATCATTAAAGGGGTTGCAGAGACCACCATAGGCTACCAGCTACCACCCAAAAAGAACCCTTAAGGTTGCGTAAGGGAACCGGTCAGTATCTCGACTGCATTGTCAACTGTTTCTATAGAGTTGAGATCTTCAGTGAAGTGATTCACTGATTTCATCAGTTCTCTATTGAATTTTTACCAGTTAGCCCTGCACGGATTTCTAGAAGACCCCTTCCCACGAGTAGATAGTTGTAGCTTGAAGAGTATCCAACAATGACCAGATAGTGATGTCTTGTTGGAGAATCGAGCCAGTCGACAACTTCAACAGAGCTCTGTTCAGAAACAAAAGTTACATCTAAGACTTCCTTTCTTGCAGACGTTACAAAGGTGGGGTCATTGCCTCCATTACAGACAAGAAGATTGGACTCTAAGATAAAATTAAACAAAACTTCGCCTCTAGAATTGATGTCAGTGCTACCCCATAAAGTATGATGGGCGTTGGCATCACATCCCAAGACTAAGTTTTTCTTACCTTTTTGAGACGCTGATATGAGCGACCTCCTTCACGAGGAGCAGCTTTAGGTTGTCGGAGGCACTTTATGAGAGAGACAGAAGCCTCGGATTATGGACCCCCTCATTTAATATCACGACCCGGAACGTCCACGGACTACGAATTAAGAGTATGCATCTGGAACGTACGCACACTGTACACTCCTGGTGCTATTCAGGAGTAACTTAAATCTGTCCTCACGCAGTACAATGTAGATCAAGGAGATACGATGGATAGGATCAGGTATGCAAAAACGGAAAAATTGTGCCATTTATTACAGCTTTCACAAAAGACTGCACATGTTAGGATGCGATTTCGTCGTGGGAAATCAGCTACGCTCAATGACAATTGACTTCAAACCGATCAGGGATCACCTGGCTGTGATCCGCATCAAGGCAACATTCCAAAACATCAGTATAATATGTGCACACGCCCCTACCGACCAAGCTGAAGACTCTGTCAAAGAGAAGTATTATGACCGGCTATGGAGCATGTCTGTCAAAATCATACTCGGAGACAAAATCGGTAAGGAGAACATCTTCGGCGGATTAGTTGGAGAGCACAGCCTCCACGACACAACAACAGACAACGGCTTCCGGCTAATTGATTTTGCAACAGCTCGTAATACGGTGATAAGTAGCACTAGGCTTCCAAGACTACGAATCCACACAGGAACCTGGTGCTCTCCAGATGGTCGAAACGCCAACCAAATCAATCATGTGCTAATATGTAGATGCGAGGCACGCATCCAAACTGTGCAAACTTGCAGAGGGGCAAACGTCGACTCTTACCATTTTCTTGTTGCACCTAAATTCAGAGCTCGACTATCCAACGAGAAGAAGCTGCAAACAGTCCAAAAAAGAAATTCAACGTTAGAAGCCTTAGCACGACTGGAGTAGCCAGAACCTACAGAGAGCGCCTGAGCAAGAAACTCTCCGCGGTACATTCACCAACGCCAATAATCTGTGAAACCAGTATAGCGACATCATTAAAGGGGTTGCAGAGACCACCATAGGCTACCAGCTACCACCCAAAAAGAACCCTTAAGGTTGCGTAAGGGAACCGGTCAGTGGCTCGACTGCATTGTCAACTGTTTCTATAGAGTTGAGATCTTCAGTGAAGTGATTCACTGATTTCATCAGTTCTCTATTGAATTTTTACCAGTTAGCCCTGCACGGATTTCTAAAAGACCCCTTCCCACGAGTAGATAGTTGTAGCTTGAAGAGTATCCAACAATGACCAGATAGTGATGTCTTGTTGGAGAATCGAGCCAGTCGACAACTTCAACAGAGCTCTGTTCAGAAACAAAAGTTACATCTAAGACTTCCTTTCTTGCAGACGTTACAAAGGTGGGGTCATTGCCTCCATTACAGACAAGAAGATTGGACTCTAAGATAAAATTAAACAAAACTTCGCCTCTAGAATTGATGTCAGTGCTACCCCATAAAGTATGATGGGCGTTGGCATCACATCCCAAGACTAAGTTTTTCTTACCTTTTTGAGACGCTGATATGAGCGACCTCCTTCACGAGGAGCAGCTTTAGGTTGTCGGAGGCCGACTGAACTATGATGAAGATTGATTTGCACTACCTTCATTTACTTACTTACTTAGGTGGCGCTGCAGTTCGGGGTGAACCTGGGCCTCAACTAACAAGCCTGTCCAGTAGCTCGGTCCTTAGCTAACTGCCTCCAGTTGCGCACTCCAAGCTTGTTCAGGTCCCCTTCAACTTGTGCGCGCCACCTAAGGCGAGGTCTTCCTCTGCTGCGTTGTCCCTCCGGGTGTGATTCGAAGACTTTTCGGGCCGGAGCACTGGTGTCCATTCGCTCTACATGTCCTAGCCATCTCAGCTGTACAGCTCGTATAGTTCGTCGTTGAATCTTCTCCTCCAAAGCCCGTCAACACAAACGGGACCCAATATTTGACGAAGAATTTTTTTCTCGAAACGACTGATGATATTTGCTTTAGATAGAATCCAAGCTTCAGCGCTATTAAGCTGATGGTCAAGGTCTTCTACGGAATCTCCTTAGTTCTGCTGGGTAGGGCCTTACTACACAATTGCCTTCTCAGCCCAAAGAAACAGCGATTGGCAAGAGTTATTCTTCGTTTTATTTCTGCCGAGGTGTTGTTATCAGAATTGATAGCAGAGCCGAGAAAGTTATAGCTGTCGATTGTGACGTTCTGTCCAATTCGTCGATGTTGCGTATCCCTTCTGGTTGACAGCATATACTTGGATTTGTCCTCGTTTACCGCTAAACCCATTTTGGCAGCTTCAATACCAGCGAAGGCACCGGTGACAGCCCCCTGTGTTCTTCCAATAATGTCGATATCGTCGGCGTACGCTAGTAGTTGCACAGACTTTTGAAAGATTGTGCCTCCGGTGTTGGCTTGTGAGTTTCGCACAATTCTTTCAAGAACGATGTTTAAAAAATCACATGACAGCGCGTCACCTTGTCTAAATCCTTTTTTGATATCAAAGGTCTCGGTGAGATCGTTCCCGACCTTGGTGTAGCAGCGAGAATTCTCCAACATCATCCTGCACAGGCGAACGAGTTTGGCAGAGATTCCAAAACTAGACATGGCTCTGTATAGCTCGTCTCTATAGATACTGTCATATGCGGCCTTAAAATCGATGAAAAGATGGTGGGTATCGATTTGGACTTCTTGAGTTTTTTCCAGGATCTGCCGAAGTGTGAAGATTTGATCGGTTGTGGACTTTCTTGGTCTGAAACCACACTGATAGGGCCCAATCAGGTTGTTGACGAAGGGTTTCAGACGTTCACACAATATGGCAGATAGTATCTTGTACGCGATGTTGAGGAGACTGATACCTCTGTAATTGGCGCAATTGAGGGGATCTCCTTTCTTGTGGATCGGGCAAACGGTGCTGAGATTCCATTCATCAGGCATACACTCATCTGACCAAATTTTAGAAATGAGTTGGTGTATGCTCTCTACCAGGTCATTTCCAGCTGCCTTGAACAGCTCGGCTGGTAAGCCGTCAGGTCCAGCAGCCTTGTTGGATTTAAGTTTGGATATTGCTATCCTCACTTCGTTTTGGTCAGGTGGACGGAAGTTTTGGCTATCGTCTATGTTGAATGATTCATTCTGCCTGACAGCGGAATGTTGGTCTTCGTCGCCGTTATACAGTCTGCAGTAGAAATTTTTCCATATTCTCAGCACCGACTGTGACTCTACTACGGGGTTTCCTTCTTCATCTCTACAGGCTTCTGTACGGGTCTTGTTGGCCTGACACGTTCTTTTTACCTGTTGATAAAACTTCCGTACATTATTCCTGGAGTATAATCTCTCAATATCTTCGATCGCGCACTTCTCGTGCTCTTTTTTCTTCTTTCGGAGAAGCCGGTGTTCTTCCCGTCTCTTTTGCTCGTAGAGCTCACGAGCCGCTCTCGTCCTTCTTTGCAGCGCCGCTTTGTATGCTTCTTGTTTAGCTGCATTTGCTTGCCGGCATTCTTCGTCAAACCATGGGTTTCTTTGTGGTGGTCGAGCGAAACCCAATACATCAGTTGCGGCACTTCTGATGGCATGTTGGCAGTGTTGCTATTGGTCCTCTGCATTTGATGCTGGCGGCATAGGAGTTGTAGCGAGATTTCGGGATACGCGTTCGGCAAAGGTTCTGGCGATCTCTTGCGATTGCAGCTTTTGAACGTTATATCTTCTCACAGTATTTCTTTTTTGTTGTGACGTTAGGGATATCCGTATTCGTACCGTGGCTGCAACAAGGTAATGATCTGAGTCGATGTTGGCTGCTCGGAAGGTTCGGACATCCAGAATACTGGAGGCATGCCTTACGTCGATCGCAATGTGATCAATTTGGTTGACCGTTTGATGATCAGGAGACCGCCATGTCCACTTGTGGATATTGAGATGAGGAAACCGTGTGCTTGTTATGGTGACGTTTCGCTCCGCATCGAAGTCAATAAGCGTAAGTCCGTTTCCGGACGTGGTGTCGTGGAGGCTGTGCTTACCAATCGTCCTACCAAAGATGTCCTCCTTTCCTATCTTGGCGTTAAAATCGCCTAAAACGATTTTAACGTAATATTTAGGGCATTACTCGTAGGTTTTGTCGAGGAGCTCGTAGAAACATTCTTTGGTGGCGTCGTCCTTGTCTTCGGTGGGAACGTGAGCGCATATAAGGCTTATGTTGGCGAATTTAGCCTTGATGCGGATTGTCATAAGTCGTTCGCTCACGTGTCGAAAGCTTAAGACTTCTTGCCTAAGTCTGCCGCTTATGACAAATCCACATCCGAATAAGCGCTGTTTCTGCTCTCTATAGCAATCACCGTAATAGATGTCACAGTTTTTCATCCTTTTTTTGCCCGGCCCATCCCATCGCACTTCCTGGATGGCGGTGATGTGTGCCTTATAGCAGACTAGGGCCTCTGCTAATTCTTCGGCTGCACGCGGTCTGTTAAGGGTCCGAACATTCCACGTGCAGATCCGAAGGTCGTTGTCCTTATTTCGATTGCTGGGGTCGTCAACAGTGAATCCATCCATATCCGAGGTTTGTGAGTTTTTCGGAACTAAGTGTTTTTTCCGTGGTCGGGAAGTTACCCCTACGCACTACCCCCAACCTGGAGGACCAGTTCCCTTTTAAACCCCTAGGACGAGGGGCCGGATTTTCCGGAGTCAGTAACCCACTTCGGGGATATGAGTGCTGCCGTTGGCCTATTAAGGGCTCTTCCGCCACCAACTCTTTTCCAACACCCTGACTCAGTGTTGGAGATCCCTATAGACCTGGGATCCGAATAAGTCAGAGCAGCTCATATAGGGATTGCACTAGAAAGTTCGGCCTGACTGGAACTGTGGGCGCCACCGTTGATTCCACCTGCAGAATTCGTCCACTGCCGTCCAGATTAAGAGGAAGTGTCTTAGTCAGAAAACACTCCTCCCCCCTCTCTCGTTTGCTACCACCAACAACCTTCCAAAAGGGGTTGGTTACCCAATCTCCAGCCGAGGTACTAGGCACCCAGCAGCCACCAACGCGTAGGTGTAGAGTAGCTTGTGTTCCCATATATTCCGCAGCACCATCCTTTGGCCGCCCACTACATTCATTGGTTGTCGCAATTTCAACTTCCATAACCTCAATCGCCCCTTTTTTTCTCCGCAGGTTGAGTCCATTTTATGAGCTTTAGAGTTACCTCCCCCGCTCCATAAAACAGACTCAACTGCTTGTCCGCCAGAAGTGAGGCCGGGGGTTCATTCATAAGAATGATGAAACTCTGGGTCCCATTCTTCGCCTCCTCCTCCCCGACAGCCTCTCAGGTCTTCATAGCAATAGAAGGGTTCTGGGCCTTCAGGAAGTCGAGGATCTCATTCTTGTCCACACCCCAGTCAGGCACGCAGAGTCTTCCCTTGGGCGTGGTGGGAGTCTCCTCTGGGGGTACTGCTCTCAGTGCAGCTCCCTCCCAGAGTCTGAAACCGCGAACTGCGGCCTTCGCGAATTCCATTGATAATTGATCCTTACAGTCTATCATTGTAACACCGCGATGCCACCCCGCTTTGCCGAATGTGGGCGCAGTTGCGCCAGCATTCTTCCGAATGTAGTCAAACACTGCACTGGTCAAAGGAATACTGACCACTCGGTTTTCCGAAGTCCACCACAGCAAGCTGTAACGAACTACGGATCGCCCCACTGAAGAGCATCGTGTCGGCAGCCTTCGACCTTTTCGGGGGATTTTTCGAGTCCTCAGAGGACCTAAGCCTCTTTGAACCGAAATCCTCCCTCTTGGCCTCGGCCATCTTGCGATATTTTTCGGTGGGCCTCGACGTCTCCGGTTGCCCATCCTTAGGACCTGCCTTAACGGCGGCCACTTTTTCCGCTCCCCTTCCGCTGTGGTGTGCCTTAGCGGCAACTCCTTTGCGGGTGGCTTCTTTGGCAGGAGCGCGCTGTTTAGGCGCAGGCCTCGTCAGAGCGTCCTTAGCTATCGTTTCGATAGCCTAAGTCAGGAAGTTCCTTTCCTTTTCGGAGAGTGAAGAGGGGTCATTCGCATCCAGGATCTTCTTGACATGTGTCGCTCTTTTAAACAACCGCCGTGGAACGATGCCTGGGGAGACCTTTCTCCTCTTCTCCGTTTTCCGGGGACTCCCTGATGGATCTGCAAGCAGCTGCTCCCCCATCTCCAATGAGATCCCAATGAGATCTCCAATGAGATCCCCCATCTCCAATGAGATCTCCTCAGTCATCAGTTCTAGTGTTCCCTTGCAGCATGTCAGCATCAGAACCGGTATTGTCATCAGTTGTTGTTGTTTGTTTGTCTGTTTGTTTTTCTGTTTTGTTCATTTTGTTCCCAAGAGTATGGCCGGAAAAATCGGTGCACCCCGCCAGAGCCGCCACGCCGGGGTAAGGCATTTAAACCACAGACCTCGCCAGGGCATCTGTGGTAGCTCGTTAGTGGTTGGTTCAAAAACTGCTCACTCTACTACTAGAGTTGGGGCTTGACTATCTCTTAGTTTTTGGGGCCTCAGATGCTCGCCGATTAACAGCACTGCGCCGTCAAATCCTGCGGTATCCTCCGTCTTACTTAAGTCCCAGCACCGCGACAAGGTGGATAGTCAGCGCTAAGGTATTTATGACGTTACTATTAACAATCAAATTAAGAAAGTATTTTTAGATACTAATTACATTATGGGTTTTTGTAATTAGTGATGTATGTATGTATTTAGGTACCTACATGACAATCCTTTCAACAAAATAAATAAAGGAAAACCCAAACGCAGGTAGAAAGTTACAGTTCTTACCCTCAAAATGTCCTTTTAGTAATAAAATCCGTTAGAGTTGTATAACAATTAGCCCACACAGGTCATTAATTAGTTAATTAGTCTAGAAAACAAAACTACCTACCTCCACTGATCAAAACTTTCTTATTTACTATAAATATCACGTTATCTGCCGTAAGATCAACAGTCTTAGTTAAATCCTAGAACTTAGTGCACCAGTATGGCAAACTTCAATTTTGTACCAGAAGAGTGGAACCGTCTTGCACCTACCCCAGCAATACTAGCGAAATTGAAAGAAATACATCAGCAAGCGTTAGAACTATATGATGGAGTGTACTACGCAATTGAACTAAAGTGTCTAGACTCTGGTAGAATGCTGGATATATATACACTGGATTTGCAGCCCACGGAGGAACAGGAGGAAGAAGAAAATCATTGTGATACAGTAAAAGAACGAGTTAGAATAATACAAAAGCTGATATTCAACCAGAATAGACTGGAGAGGTCAGCAACGTTCATGTACAACCTCGCAGTACTACGTGTCCTGCACGATCAGAAACATGTTCAGGTGAAACTGGTCAAACGAAAGAAAGAACCAGAGCCAGAACCAGAAGCAGAACCAGAACCTCAGTCCGATTCAGGAAATGAAACACAGTCAGAAGATGATGCAGAATCCGAATCAGAGTCTGAGTCAGACTCAGAAACGTACTCAAGTTCAGAAGAGGAGTCGGATCCTGATTCCGAATCTAGTGATGAAGAGTCCTACTACTTCGACCGTAAAAGGAAACACGAGAGCGATTCGGATGAAGACAATCAACTCGATAACCCCAGTAAGCGTCGCCGTCAACAGGACTCTACCTAAGTGATATTCACAAAATAAATGAATTATAAATATTGTTTTGTATTGTACTCTATCGACATGAATTTATTATTAAAAATAAAAATTAAATTAAAATGAACACTTGAGTATTTTTCCTTAAATTTCTATAAATTCGAGGGATGTCGCTTTTTCTTCTTTTAGGTGATGTGTTACTTTGTTGAATAGAAGCCGTGTTTGTTAGTGTGAACAAACGAATTAGTAAAACGTGCATATCTGAGGAAAATATTCACTTCTCTTTACAGAGCAGAAAGGACTTGAAATATAATTTTCATTATTTCTTCTTAATCAGATAAGATCACCATAAAAATGGCCTTAGACTGTTGATAATTTGAGTTGATTTCTTACACTTTAGTGCTGCATATTTATGAAGAATATTTTCCGAGATTGCCTACTCTTGACTACAGTAGTAGTCTCCGTCTATTAAGAAAAATTTCACTTGGTAAGACTACCTTAAAAAAGGCAAAGATTTTTTTGGGAACTCCTTGTTTAGTATAAGGATTTGGCTTTTAACCGGTTCCATTTAGATTGCCTACACCCTACAACCTGTTTTCAATTATTAAGCAAAGTTGTGGCTGCAATATAAATAGCACTTATAAATGTATCTGCAAGTATGTAAACCTTATATGGTTACAATTATATTCACCATCTCTGGACAATTGAATTATGAAAATCTTATTTATGTACCTTAACCCTTGTAAGCATGCATTTTCTAATCATGACTATTATTACTTCCAGTTCTACTACAAATGGTTCAACACCCTTAACGAAGTCTTTGTAAGTGAATCCCCCTTATTTGTTTAATCAGGTGAAAAGTAAGACTGGTACAGTGTACACAGTACATGAAAATATGGATCGACTTGCATCAGACGAGAACGGAAAGCCCCGTTTGGATTAAGTACATAAATACATACATACATATAATGTTAAACATCTAACGCAACGAAATAGTTCCACCGTTTTGATAGATACACAATAAATGGGTCAATAAACTAAGGTGTATTGATGTATTGTAGTTAAATACTCGTAGTCTGTCTTATAATTTATTCCCGAAACCTGTTTGCATAATTTTAGATATTCTTCGCACCGCACTGGGGCTGTGGATCATTTACTCATTTATGGTGCCAGACCCCAATATTCGTTGATTGCGACTCATTCTTTTCTGGATACTTGTCTTCGAATACAATAATTAAACAATTTCTAGAGTCATGGGAAATTCAATAATTACATCCATGTCTTGTTGAGAATCATACACAATAAGAATTCTTATTCCATCGAAAGACGGTGGAAGGGAAAGCTGTATTTGTTGAATCACTCAGTCACTTACCTTTCCCAGGAAAATAACAAAAATAAACATCAGTGTTCCTCTTATGCAATACAATCCAAATTAATAAACAATTAGAGTAGTCTATGTATCTACAAGATGTCAATCGTTTTACTCAAGTATTCTTGAAATAGATTTATTGCTCAAAGGCAGATGCAGACATTTTGTTGATTTCCTGGCGGATGTTCCTACATATGTATGCACATAGTATTCCATCCAAACACTCAGGACTGGACCTCCTACCAGGACATCTTCCAAATATGCTTGAAAGGACAATCGAAAATTCAAATATAAATCTTGACATCTTTTTATGGTTGGTTTGGTTAAATGGGATTGCCCTCTGAGGCAAGAATATTCGTAAAATCCTATTCACTTAGGTATACCCATAGTCACACAAGTCAATGATCTCTGACTAATCATTCAGTTGCCTTAAGTTCTAAAGGGAGTTTGGACAATGCATCCAGATATGGGTGGCATTCTACAACGTTCCTCTTCGTAGACTTGGCACATGTGTTAAGGTTTCGAGGGTGACTTTGGTAGCTAAGCGGCCACCCTGAACCAACCCGAAATTGCTAAAAACTTTACGATGGTTAATACAGGCTTTCCTGACAGGTCACCCAGGTCTTCAAAGTGGTATTCGCCGAGGGCCGTTTTCCTACTTCTGTGCAGGCTTGGGAATCCGCATAGGAAGTGAGATGTGCTCTTTTCTGCGTCTGTAGCATAACATCCTCTGCAGTGGTCGTCTGTATTAAGTCGTATTCTTCTTCGATGTCATAAACAAAATTTCTTGCTCCGAAACGAAAACAAATGCCTCGGATAGGGACGAATACTTTGTTGCCGACCTTTGGCTATCGATTACAAACAACGATCGGATTCGGAACGTGCCACATACCACCAGCTAGAGAGGTACAAGTTGGACATCTTGAGGCTGAGTGAAGATATATAGTGGGACGCTGGAGAATAGCTTTCACCAACCGGGAACACTAAACTACTTTACTATGGAAAACCATATGGAAGCGTACGAGGATGCACAGAAGAGCCTCTTATCGTGGGTCCTTATAATGACCGGATATTAACGGCCAAATTTCAGAAGTACACTACTGTAAGAAAGCTAACCATCATCCAATGCTACATACCGACGAAATACTTGATTGAGGATGAAACGGACAGCTTCTAGGTGCAATTAGGTGCCGCCTACAATTTAACGCCGAACGCTGCCATCGTGATAGTGTAGGGGACCTTAATGCCAAAGTAGGAAGCGACAACACCGCGCTCAGACACGTAATGGGTGTTCATGGCGTTAGAGACCGAAATGACAATGGCG
Source organism: Xylota sylvarum (assembly GCA_905220385.1). Classification (NCBI taxonomy): domain Eukaryota; kingdom Metazoa; phylum Arthropoda; class Insecta; order Diptera; family Syrphidae; genus Xylota; species Xylota sylvarum. The sequence goes on from LR999959.1 coordinate 44,827,750, forward strand.
ATTGGTCAATTTTTTAATAGCCAACCACCTAATCATTGGAGGTACTCTGCTTGAGCACCGGACCTGCCACAAGATCAGCTGGGTTTCATATGCTAGGCCGAGAACATCAAAGCAGATAGATCACATCGTTATTAGCCGGCGATTTGGAAGCTATCTTTATGACGTCCGTACCAGGCGTGGAGCTGACATCGGAATAAAGCTCGACTTGCATCTTAAGCTAGTTAAATGTGCTTTCGTACTGCATATCTGACTACCAACCTTGCCAATATGCTCACTATACCCAGGTACGATACCGTCAGACTTCGGGATCCCCCAGTGCGTACACAATTCAGGGACCATCTCAGCTTAGGAGCGGTAACAATCAACAGACCTGAGAAAACAGCTGCGGATGAACACTGGAGGTCTGTGAAAAATGTTTTCACAACCGGAGCGCAGAGGTTTATCGGGATAAAGGCAGAGAAACCGCAGCACATGGTTATCGACTGACTCCTGGAGAGGGATTGAAGACCGTGTTTCACTCAAAGTTAAGATTGCATCAGCCCAGCAAACGGTGAGGTTGTACTGTCCAACTATCTCGTTAAGAGATACGGGGCATTCTTGCACTGCCTTGGATCTCGTTATGCTGGATGCAAGGGATTTATTGGCTGCCTGACTGCCTATGTATATGACAATATCCGATGCTGATACTGCATTAACCGTCAGCATTCGTCAGCTGCTTGATGAATGGCAGTGACTTCGGCTTGAAAAACGCTGCAATAGTTTGGAAAGTTAAAGGAAAGGTGGATATCCAGATCTTCGGTGAAGACTCCAGCACCGACTCCGTGCTCGATTTTGGACCAATTCGTGGAAATTGACAGCGTTTTGTGGTACAGGACATCCCGTTGTGTCCATTAAGGTCTGTCTGGTATTGAGGACGTTTAATGATTGCGTGAAAAGCCGTTTCCACAGATTTACCTTTTTGATAGGCGTGTTGTGACGTGGATAGTAGGGTGCTGTCAATGGTGGCCTTGATGTGAGGATCTAGGATTCTTTCAAGAATCTTGAGAAGGAAAGACGTTAGGCTGATTGTTCTAAGGTCTTTCGGAAGGGCATGTGATATTTTGCCTGCTTTAGGTATAAATATCACCTTTACCTCGGTAGAGGTCACCGGCATTGGTCTTAGCTCCAGACAACCCTTCAAGATACAGGACATGGTATGCGCTATAATGCTGAAGGCCGCTTGAATTTGTGCCAGGAAGATGACCCGGGCCGTGAATTTAAAAGGCTTAGAGCTGGTCACTGCCCATTTCAGTTTATCTTCATTGATGTGTTCAGGAGGTAGCGGTGGCCGTGCGATATTTACCAGAGCAGGAGCATTGCTAGGGATAGGCGTACAGCAGGGGAAGTGAGTGTCCAGGTTGAGCGATGCTTCATCAGATTTCGCCCATGATCCACTTGGGTTCATGAGGACACTCGGCACGGTTGGTGTTTTGGAGAGGACTTTCCGTAGTTGGGAGGATTGAGACGTTTTGTCAATAGTCTGGCAAAAACTCCGCCAGGATATACATATGTTGGACTTTCCAAACTTCAGCTTTGAACTTTTTCAGGCTTTATTTGTAGTTATCCCAGTCCGTGGGTGGCCTTGTTGATTTGGCTTTGTTAAATTTTTTCTTTCTTACGTAGGTTGCTGAGTTCTGCATGCCACCATGGCAGACGATTGTCGTAATGAGACAAGACTCATTTAGTGCTGAGTTTAGGGTGGAGATGAGAACAGTGGTGAGCTTGTCTAATTCCAATTGTGTGGTTGGTATCGTGTGCACACTATTAGATAGTTTAGCTGAAAGATTGTTGTTTTGGCTAGTCAGTTTTCCGGAAGAACTGGACCTTCATCAGGCCGAGATGTGGTTGTAACAGAAGGCTCTGCGTGCCATTAGGCGACTGAAACTATCTACTAAGTGAAATCAGAATTTGTCGACAAGTTGATTTCAGAAAATGAACCAGTAAATTGGATTTGATACCTTCCGGCCTATATGTACTCATTAGAAGAATCAATTGACACCTTAAAAGCAAACATTGTTCGTGTTATTCGAAAAGTGACCAAATATACCCGAAATCATATTCAAATATTATTGTCATGTGTTATTGTAGGTACCTGACACTTTTTCTCCATAAATGGGAATATTACTTTAAAGCAATTTAGCTACCAGGCTGTGACTGAACTGACACTTCGTTTGAGAATTTATTACAAATAAATAAATTTAAATTTATTATGATTTTCAAAAGGACCAAATTTAATACCATACAAAATGGATGTGGAACTTTTAGAAGCACATCGTATGACAATAGTGGTCGTTGTATTATTTTTAATTTGCATGGTGCTGTTACTAAGAACCTTTGCATGATTCTTCAATCAAGAAAGGTATTTATTTTTCGTTTTTTGTTATAAATAAAAAAAAAAGTATCTAAAGTCGACTTTTTCATACCAGAATCGCTAGATTAAACAATTGCAAAAAAATTCCGAAACAACTTTTGGCCGACTACAAAAGTTAAAATTTTTAATTTTGTCCTAACATCTTTAAACCGTTGCAACTTTGAATCCGAGACTCAAGGCCAAAGACTACAAGGAAGACCACACTGCAGTTATAAAAGTCAAGCGATGCCGCATGCCAAGTTTTCACATTACATGTATATTTTTGATCATAAAAATTTTATAGGTAAAAAATAAAGGATATTTAAGAAACACTTAGCTGAAACCCATTACACGGTACCAAGGAATGTTAAGTTAAAGGATAGAGTATTCCTTTAACTCTTGAACTTAAGAAATTTAAACTCTGGAATAGATTACGAAGATTACGAAAGGGCGAATGGTGAATTTGTATCCACTTTATTGCTTCGAAACCCATAATGATAGGAACGATGATATGTTGACGATATTCGGCTATCAACATATGACTACGATTGTATTCTGGAACGTAGTCTCCTAGACGAAGGGAAGGTCCTCAAAACTGATTCCAACAACTTGAACCGAAGTTCATGTAGTATAAAATCACCATCTTGGTATCGAGTGAAATAAAGTGATTGGATGCGATGTCGGTAATTGAGTGCCAATTACCGACAAATATCACTCTTACTACACTCAAGAAAACCACCTGGAATAGCTTTCAAATTCATCATAGTGCTGACTTCGGTATACTGCTGAATACTGCCGAATACTGTGATTCGAAGATTCTCTTTACTGGAGCATTAGTGTCCATTTGCTCGATGTAGCCGAGCCAGTCTAGTTGACGTATTTTGGCTTTTTGAACTACATCCACACCTTGGTACCTTGTTCAATATCTGCTCTGCTTTCCTGCTTATCGTCGTTTTCTAGGTAATTCTCCGTCGAATCTCCACTAAGGTGTCATTCGTGGAGTTGATATTTACTCCGAGGTAGGTAAACTTCTTAACCACATCGAAGTTACAATAGCATTTTGTCCTAGGCGGTGGACAGATGCTTCTCTGTTTGTTGACAGCATGTACCTAGTTTTGTCCTCATGTCCTCATTCACTTTAAGGCCAATTCGTTTCGCCTGTTCTTCAATTGCCGTAAAATCCTAAAACACGGCTCGCTGGGAGCGACCGATGATTTCCGTCTGCGTATCCCAGCAGCTGGACAGATTTGTTGAAGATAGTGCCTTACGTGTTATCACTTGCCCTGCGCACTATCTGTTCCAACACAAGATTGAGGAAGTCACATGATAGCGCATGACATGATAGGAACTATTTCCGAAATGCACGTTGCACTGTGTGTTTTCCAGTGTCACGCGGCACAGCTGGATCAGTTTAGCCGGGATCCCGAATTCGGCCATCGCCTTGTAGAGCTGAAGACGATGAATGTTATCGTCAGCATTGAAGTCGATGAATAGGTGGTGAGTCTCGACTCGAAATTCGTTTTTCTTTTCCAGGATCTGTCTTAGGGTGAAAATTTGGTCAATCATCGATCTGCCGGGCAACGCTGGTACGTACCGATAAGTGTGTTGCAGAAAGGCTTCAGACGTTCACACAGTACGTTGGATAGTATCTTATATGCGACATTAAGCAGGGATATGCCTCGGTAGTTCTTACAAGACATAGGATCGCCTTTCTTGAAGATGGGGCATATAGAGCTGATAGTCCAGTCATCGGGCACGACTTCATCTACCCATACTTGGTTGATGACTTGGTGCATGCACCCTACCAAAGCATCACCACCATGTTTGAAAAGCTCGGAGCTGGCGGCTTTGTTGTTCTTCAAAACTAGGAGGGGGATGGATTCTTCATTGACTGGATGCGGGTTCTCTTCTTGTCCTATCACTCTCTCTACCTGCTCATTAAGTAGCTGCTGGAAATGCTGTTTAAACACATCTACTATTCCGTGTCCTTGGGTGAATAGATTTCCTTCACTGAAGCTGCTAGTTGCATCTAAACTGGGTGACTAGGTTTCCTTCGCTGTTTCGATGTTTCGAAGAGCCTGCGTTCCGGGCTTGAAGCCAGCTGCCAGTTGCTTGGCTTTCCTAAAAACATCCGGATGTTGTTCCTATCGCGGGACTCTTCGATATCCTTGAGCTGGGAGACTGCGTGGACCCTTTTCTTCTTACGCAGGATCTTCTTCTCCTCCCTCGTTCTGGCTCTAAACTCTTCTCTCTCTGCGCTTGTTTTGCGCTGCAGCGCTTGCATGTGTGCAACCTTTTTGTGTCACCTTTTCCGACGCACGCACCAAGGGCTCTTTTTAGGTGGTGGTAGGAAGCCTATGGTGGTCTCTGCTACCCCTTTGATGATGTCGCGATACTGGTTTCACAGATTGTTGGCGTTTGTGGATGGTGAATGCACAGCGGAGAGTCTCTCGCTCATGCGCTCTCTGTAGACCCTGGCTACTCCAGTCGTGCTAAAGCTTCCAACGTTGAATTTCTTTTTCTGGGCGGCCTACAGCTTCTTCTCGTTGGATAGTCGAGCTCTGAATTTAGGTGCAACAAGAAAATGATCAGAGTCGACGTGTGCCCCTCTGAAAGTTTGCACAGTTTGGATGCGTGCCTCGCATCTATAAGCACATGATTGATTTGGTTGGCGGTTCGACTATCTGGAGAGCGCCAGGTTACTGTGTGGATTCGTAGTCTTGGAAATCTAGTGCTATTTATCACCGTATTACGAGTTGCTGCAAAATCTATTAGCCGTAAGGCGTTGGCTGTTGTCGTGTCGTGGTGGCTGTGCTTTCTGACTAATTCGGCGAATATGTTTTGACATTGAAATCCCCGAGTATGATTTTGACATACATGGAGCCTGTATTATTATTTGTAGGCGGTTATAAAACTCCTCTTTAATAGAGCCTTCAGCTTCGTCGTTAGGGGCGTGAGCACATATTAGGCTGATGTTTTGGAATGTTGCTTTGATGCAGATCATAGTCAGGCGATCGCTGACTGGTTTAAAGTCAATTATCATTGAGCGTAGCTGATTTACCACTACGAATCTGCATCATAACATGCGCAGTCTTTTGTGATAGCCTGTAGCATATGTCGCAATTTTTTCGATTTTGCATACTTGATCATATCCATCGTATCTCCTGGATCACGTGAGAACAGATTTTTTGAGTAGCACCAGGATTGTACACTGTACTCTCAATTCGTAGTCCGCGAATATTCCGGGTCGTGATATTAAATGAGGGAATCCGTTGTTATCCGAGGCTGGTGTCTCTCTCATAACAAGTTTTTTTAAGAGGTAAGGAAGTTATTGCGACGGTACAACCTCCAAGCTGGAGTGCCAGTTCCATTTTCCGGTTTTAAACCGATGTCAGTAACCCGCTTCGGGGATGTGAGCGTTGCCGTTGGCCCTCATAGGGCCTCATCCGCCATCATTTCTTTTCAAAAAACCTTACTTATCATATCTTTATCAGCCTAAGCTTCGTATATGTCGAAGTAACCCAGATTATTATGCTTCCGCTGAAAGCTGTGACGCCACCGTTGACTCCATTGAGAGAGTTCGTCCGCAGTAGTATTTATAGTGCTGCTATTTTCTTAGAAAGTCGGGTCCTGATGGACACCAACCAGTACCCGATGGCTACCACTACGAGGTAAAATAAGCACAATCGATACGCAGTATCACGCGTCATGTATACCCTATTCCTACAGCATCTAGCCATGAATAAAGAGATCAGTTAGATTATTGGCGTATAGTGGTTGTTGAAAGTCAGGTAGCGTTAGGTCTCAAAATTTGCTCCATGGGCATTGGCATTCATTATAATAGCGTTTTGAATGTTTTTAAGCCAACATGAGATTGTAGTATAGAAACGCATATTTCGACTTTCGGCATTAAGTTTCAAACAAAAGACTATTGGATGTTTCTGATATGTTCAGAATTGACAAGGTCATCTTGGACCTTGCGAGGAATCACTTTACGCGATCGGGGACTAACTCTGACTCCTTTAGCTCTTTAGACAAGCTTATCAAGCAAGTGGCATACTGCTCTAGTTCTGCCCAGTATTCCATAAGTATCTCAATGATCGTTTGAATCTTGAGAAAATTATATTTTTTTTAGTAGGTATGTACTAAAAAGACATGCATTTCTTTTTGTTAGGCGCAGCAACACACGGTACCCGCTAATTTATTTATAAATGTTGTTTTATAGTAAAAAACACGAATGGAAATGTAAAGAATTGTCGGGAGTCTTATATGGGAATACCTCTTCAGAACACTTTTACTGTCAGACTGTATGACTTTAATGGCACTTACTTCATTATCAAGTAGTCCAAATCCACAACATTCAATAAAACAAAAACAAAAATTCTAATTATTATTGAAGGTAGTGTCAAATATAATTTTCAAAAGAATCAAAATTTTTATCGTGCAATATGGATACGGACGTAAGAGAAGCATATCGCTATACTGTTATACCAGTTGCAGTATTATTGATTTGTGGAGTCCTCTTTAAGGCATTTTTATATATGAATCTTCACTCAACGAAGGTATTTATTTAATTATTTTATTATAAATAAAATTGTGAAATTGACATTTGTAGTCGGGAAACGTTATTGAGAAATGAAGACACAAACTTTGGTGGATCACAGACTCTGAATTTAAAAAGAATTGGAACAGCAGATCCCTCCCTCATATAAGTGTACAAAATATAACTTTTCTAATGTCAAATTGATTAAATGTTTTCGTTATAAAGAAATGACTACAACTCTTGATAATTCTATATAAGCACAAAGGTTTTTAGAAAATCGGACAAACTTGTTCCTTTTCTAATATAGAATTTTCTCACTAGATGTAACAGATAGTTATGCATGTTCTGAAAAAAGTTTATTTGTTTATCAGCATATGTCTCTGTGGTAACCTTAGATCTCAACTATTAAGCTTGGATATTAGATAACAGCGCCTAGGTGCGCACTTGCAAGTCGGCTAAGTTTCCTTTATACCCATGCACGCCACACAAGAACCCAATGAGGATTCCTTCTCTACGGTATTATTCCTCCCGTTTGGATTTTAAGACTCTGCGGATCAGGGCATACCGGAGTATGCATTCGCTCCATTATGTCACATGCCAGAACTTGTATATGTAGTTCGCCGTTGAATCTTCTCTTCAGCTCGTCAATCCAAACGGTAAGATACCTATTACGAACAAATTTTCTTCAAACGATCGAGGCTCTATGTTGCCATAGGCACCATTCTAATTGGTCAAATGTGTAAGAGGTGACGTATGCCACATTCTCAACATTACTATTCGTCCCTACAGGCTTCAATTCTCTCTTGGTAGCCTTGACGTGTTCTTAATACCTTTCCCTTCGGCTCCGTTTTTTCCTTCTTCGTATCCCGTATTCATCGCATCTTTTCTGCTCGTAGAGTTCATCAAACCAAGAACTTCGATGGATGTTCGAACGAAAAGTACCACACCAGAGTTGGCATCCTTGATAGACTTTTGGCAATATAGCCACTGTTCCTTGTGAGTGACTAAGAAAGATTCCATTGGAGAAGGGTCTTGTGATCGCTTACGATGATAGTTCTCGATGTTAAACTTCGATATACTTGATATCCTCATCCATACCTTAGATATGACTAGACATGGTCTACGTCGATCAGAAAACTTCATGTCCTCTTATGAATATTGAAAAGTGGGAACCACATGCTAAGTACTACAAGATTTAATACAGTAGAGAGTATGCACCTGAATTTAATACACGATGCAACCGTTGTACAACCGCGTGATGTACCGATATCGGCCCAACTGTTGTACGAGCAGACGATGATACAACTTGCATGCGATTTTCTTACAAGATAGGTAGGTAGATGGGTTGGCTAAGAGGAGAGAAAACCCTCTTTACCACCCTCAGATCAGTATAGACCCATTGTGTTGCCCATAGGGGGGACCTTTATATAACCAAAAATAGCTTAAGGTGGAATGTGTGCTACTTATTGTGTCTGTTATAAATACTGTCCTGCCAATTTCTTTCTTAGGTGGCAGAGGCTTGGGCAATGATACAGTCGGTAGTATCTTCTTGGACATCCTTATCACAACAGCCTCTACAAAGATCATCATTGGTCAATCGTAGTCTTCTCATATAGTACCGCAGAGTGTTTTGCCAGTAGTTACTCCTATGAGGATCGATAGGGAATGGAGCTATACCAGCCTTTAGTATGAACACAACTTTAACCTCTCTCCATATTCTTGGTATACATCCTCTTCGAAGACTACTGAGGAATAGATCTCGAAGTATGGGAGTGATTGTAGTTAAAGTTTTTTGTAACATAATCGGAAAAATACCAACCGGTCCCGGTGATTTGAAGGAAGAGAAAGACCACTCAATTCCCTCTTCTGTAACCATGTAGTTTGTTCGCTGTGTAGTACACTCCGGAAAATGCGTGTCAAGCAACAGTCTTAAGGAGTCCGAGGAGGACTCAGTCCAGTGATCATTGAGAGATCCTAGAGGTGTTGGTTCTCTAGAGAGGACTTTCCTCAATCTAGCAGATTCGGTTGTACATATGATTTCATTACAGAAGTGTGGACATGAGCGGCGTTTTGCTTTCTCTGTCTCATTTTTGAAATCCCTTCTTGTATTGATTCTAGACATCATCGGAGTTCCTTCTTTTGGATGCATTGAGAAGTTGTTACTTGCATTTAGATATTTTCCTAATGCTATTTACTTCTTTAGTCCACCAGGGATTATTTTGTTCTCCATTTAGTACCTGAACATGCCTTATCATACGCCTCTTTAAAGACGAATGTGATCAACTCGACTTTTCGATCAATGGCAGTAGGTCCCCACAACACCTTTTCGTATGGGTTTGCTCTATATTGCTATTTCCCTGCCAAAGAGATCCCAAATAGCTTTTCTAGGTTTTACGTAGTTTTGTGACTGAGTTCTCTGCTTTTACCATTACCCATAGTTCCTGTATCAATACGATTTATCTATACCTCATGAGATAGATAAGATTGGCGCTGGCAGCTTTGCTGTAATGCAGGTTGATCTGTACTAACCTGATCATTGTTTAGCCGTGTCACCCCTATATCTTCTCTTCCTGTCAAACCATTCAATAATAGGTCTGACCTTGCATCTGGTGATCCCAATGCGAAACTTAAAATTATATCGACGGAGTATCTGCATCGATTTGTGGTTGAATAAGACTACAATCTGCTCTCCCACTTCTATCACTTCCCGGTCCTTGCTAAACAGCCCTGGATTGAGGTGTAGGAGGTTATTTTCTATCCTCTCCCTGAGTAAGTGTGGGCTGGGTATAAAGATCCGTCCTTTGGGCCTAGTTAGCTTAAGTAGGTCCTACTTTCCGACTAGTCGGAGTTCGGCATTAGCTCCCATGCCCGCAAGAGATTTAAGTCAGCTTAGTGTGGGCTCATTGCCCCACATCAGAATTTTAAAACCTTTATAGGTGCTAAGCTGTTCGAAGGAAGGGATATTCCCCTGGATCTTGACAATAACATCATTGGCTCCATCAAATATACACAATTCTACCAATCTCTATTAATCGCTGCTTAATATACGATCAGGATTATTGTTATCTACAATCACCATTTGCAGATCATTCGTGGTTTGAACCGCCACGTGTAGAGTTGGGGAGCAATAGGCTTCCTGGCCTCTCTGCGATCAGTCTTCTGTTTCTAGTGTTAGTCTTGTTCTGTGACGCGGTTTTTTCAAATTTTAGCGTAAGGTAGCCTCTATACAGAACCGCACTATACTCGTTCGTGAAAAACTTCGGATTACGTTTTTTCATCCTTTTAATGAGCCTGCAGCGTTTCGCATGCGATTAGGTAAGGTCGTCGTCCTGTGCCTGTCAGAGTCATTTCCCTTGTCAGATGGTTGGGCTAACGTCGAAAAAGCTATTTAACGAGGAATCTACGCCATGATGCAATCACCTAGCTGATAAGGAGTGCACGTACCCCTCTCGTGCGAAAAGTTATGGCTTGTGACGCCACACTCCTAAGTCTTCTCCCTTTCCGCCTCGCCATTTGTCCTTACATTTAGTGGAGAAGACAATTGTATTGGATCCTGCTTTCCCGCGGAAGAACCGGGATCTTTGTATCTAGCTCCGAAGTGGCAGACACAATCGCCTTCTATTATGAGTAGGTACAGCTTGTCAAAGACTTGGGTGGTCAAATTGGCCTCTTGCACTGACTCACACTCCATTGAGAACAGCCCCTCCAGATCAGTACATGCGTCAGACGTCCTAGGTGGCAGACACGATCACATTCTGTCCTGAATAGCTATGGCTTGTTAAGGACTTGAGAGGTCCCATCAGCCCCTTTGCGCTCTCGTCCACCACAGTTGAGGTTCCCCCCGAAGTGCTAGCAAATGGCTCACACTCTGACACTGTTGAGGATAGCCTTGTGCGTTATGGAGCGTCAACTTTCTTGGTTCCTAGTCTCTTTACTGCCAATTTAGCATTCGTAGATCTTTTGAAGGCAGTTGATATGGTAGAGAAGGATGAGCTGAATATAGAGCAGCTATTAGAGGATACTAGGAAAAAGTTCTCCAAACTTCTGTAGATTGCCCCAACGCTTTCCTCATCCGAAGCGCAGAAAAGCATAGTTTCATCTCCAACTACCTGATCTTTTTTTATGGAGCTAGGAGAGCCCAATCGTTCCACAATATTCGCTTTTTCTTAAATTGAGGTTTGATCTAGATTGTTTATTTTAAGTCCCACAAGTAAGGAGAAGAGGATATCCGCCTGCACTCACACCCTGTAAGCAGATAAGAGGAACTAAAAACAAACTGAAGGTCCCTAGGTACCCTAGGTATTCAGAGTTCACCGTTAGAAGACACACGTACGTAGTGCCATTCACCCCATTACGTGTTTCTTCAAGTTTTCCTCTTTAGATCCACCATATTTCGTTAACCGCATAGACATATTGCGCAGGATGTGGTCCTTCACCACGTATGGACGATCTTAGGAGACAGACTAAATTGTCCCTCTGGTTCCTTTAACCGGGAAACCTTACCCCCGAGTAATTTGAAACAAAATTATATTTCTTCACTAGACATGGCTCTATATAGCTTGTCTATATAAATCGGTAAAAAGATGGGAGGTATCGATTTTAACTTCTTGGGTTTTCTTCAGGATCTGCCGTAGTGTTAATATTTGGTCGGTTGTGGACTTACCGGGCCTAAAATCGCACTGATAGTGGCCAATCAGCTCGTTGACATGATACATATTAGTCTTTGACTTATATATGAAATTGTATAAGCAAACATTGCAAATTCACTAAAATAAATTCAATTTCTATAAAAGTTTGGTGTCAAATTTATTACGTTTTTCAAAAAGGTCTAAATTTTAATCGTATAAAATGGATACTAACGTGCTGGAGGTCTTCAGTAATATACTGGAACCAATTCCTTATCCTCTAGCAGTAGTTGTATTTTTTTTCATCTGTCTGATCCTTGTACTAAGATCGTCTGTGTAATTCTTCAATCAAAGAAGGTACATAAGTATGCATGTATGTATGTATTTAATTTTGTATTTTATTTGTCAACAAAAAAGTAAAGTTGACATTTGTAGTCTGAAAACGTTCGATTGGAAAATGAAAAAAAAATTTTTTTGTTGATTAAAGCTTTGTTCAATAAATTTTAGAACAGAGTAGAACAGGTTAGAACAGAAGAGTTTCGTGAAAAACGTCTGACAAGTTAGAAAAATCAGTCATACGTCAAATGAAGTTGTCAAAACAAATTATTGTTAAGTTTTCGTTTGTTTACATCGAAAAAATCAAATTTTTTTGAAATTTTGCAAAGGAATTTATTAATTATACTCTATTGTAATATTCGGTATAAATTAAAATATGTATAAATAAAAACTTATTTGAAATAAAATTTACTACAAGACTTAACAAACTAATGACAACAAAACAATGACAGCTTATATTGACAGTTTTCACGAATCTGTTCTGACTAAAAAGTAAGTGCAGAAAATCCTGTTCTAAACTGTTCTAGAACAACCTCATAGAATATGAATCAGATCAGTTCAGAACAGAAAATTTCTCATTGAACACCAAAGCTTGTACTTTTCTGTTCCGAACAGTCCAGAACAACCTCATTGAACACAGCTTAAGCTGTATGAATTTGTTTAAAGAGAAAGATCTTCAAACTGCTGTCAACTTTGTTCCTCTTTTTCTAAAATACTACACAACAATACTTGCTAGTGTCAGAATTACTTTGAAATTTTTTTCAAATGTCATCAACATTTTGAAGGATTTCATGATTTCTTCCTGAAATAAAAAAAAAGATTAATTACGTGTTGTCTCCGTTTGATTGTCTCATCGGACCTATCATTCAATACGCCGCCGACGGAGAGTACGATTCACTGAAATCGCAACTTCTGTATCATCTTCAATCCGTTTGATGGGTATCGTCCACTTGTCGGTAATGTGACTGAGGTTCACATGATCATTCAAAACACACGGATCGATAGGAACACCTGGAACCCGCTGTTTGATAAATTAGCTAAAATAAATACTTTTTGAAAATGGTAAACACTTTTGGACACTTTTCCAATATTTCAATAAAAATCATAAAATAATCATAAGCAAGCGCCTATGTACATTGGTTAACTGGGAAATAAGGTCACACACTTGTGTTTGTTTTATTTTGTTATGAAAATGTGTTAAATTTTCATTAATTTCAACTGAAAATTTAGAGCTTACATTTCCGAGCTTTTTTTACAATTTTCACAGTTAAATGGAGGGGTCTTAAAAATCTCGAAACAAATTTAGTTTTCGAAATTTAGTCATTTGAGATTTTAGTATTTTCTAAATTTTATCCCATTCGAAATTTTTCCATTCTAGATTCATAAAATTGATTTTCGAGATTTTTTATTCTAGATTTTACTCATTTTAGCTAACCGGATTATCCCATCTCTAACCTTGTCGGATAAAAATGTATCGCTTTAAATGACAACCTAGTTAAATTAAATATTGATCATATTTTTAACAACTTAATTCTTAATTAAAAAAAAATATTAACTGAGATACTTTTCATTATAACACAAGCTAGGGCCCAAAAAAGGTTTTTATACTTTTCTTGCTTAGAGAAAAAAAATAAAAATATCTTATTCTAAATTATGTGGACGGTTTTTTACTCTGGGACAGCTTTTTGGACACTTTTCTTAGCAATTTATATGTGGTTTGTTTATTTTCATTGAATTATGACACGACAGCTGATTATTAAAGGTCAAAATCGTGGTCGGTAAAATTGTGCATCGGTAAAACAGTGCCCTCATTCGAATAGATAATGAAGGACCAATCGAAGTATCTAGTTATATTCGATTTGGACCAACTAGAAACATCTCCCACCTTTTATCCTAAGTCCGTGCGGTTTTGCCGTAAAGCATTTCAGCGCAAGATGAGCTCGAAATGCGAAATGCACAAGTAATAGGGGAACTTTTGTAGCTAAGTATTAGGCTGGATCTAAATATCCGTGTGAAGTAGGAGATCTTGTCCCTGTTTTATAAGGCAGGGCAATGGTTTCGAATGGTGAGATTGAGAACGCGGCTCCTCAAGCCTGGGAAATGGTTACTTATTCAATTAACGGCCTCTCGACCCGTGAACAGTCTCTGCCTGAGACACGTCAGTCTTCCACTCTTTTCGATTCCGGGCACGCTGCTTCGAGTTGTCTAGACCAAGCGCTCTGGTATCCGCGATAGCTTGACCCTTAAAACGGAGGTTCTGCTTTCCTTATCGTCTCGAACCTGGAGGCTGTGATTCGAAGATCCTCTTTGAGCGGCTTTATCGACGGGAAATGGAGGAATTCGATGGACTCTTACGTACATCCGAACTCAAACACCTCGACTACGCCGACGATGTATGCCTAATGGACCTTCAGCAAATGACAGCAAATGTGGAAAGGGAAGCTGACATCGTTGGGCTGAAAATTAACTCGGCAAAAACAAAAACGATCAGCCTAGGACCGAACTCATCAACTCATATGTATATGCATTGCTGGACAAACGGTTGAGATAGTAGAGAGTTTCCTTGGGAGTATTGTTTCAACTGATGAACTGAACTGGATATAGCCAGCGGATAATAATTTGCGTTTGGGATGCTATCCACAATCTGGCGTAGTAATGCAATTAGCTTAAACACTAAGCTACGACTGTTCCGTTCCAACGTTGAATCCGTGCTGCTATATGGATGTGGTACCTGGAGAGTGACCGCTACTATCACGAGGAAGCTGCAAACGTTCGTTAATAGGTGCCTACGCAACAGTTTAAAAATTTTCCGCCCACACCGTATCTCTAACGAACAGCTTTATCAGAGAACGGGTCATGAACCTATAGGCACAACCATACAAGGAAGAAAGTGGCAGTAGATTGGTCACACTCTCCGAAAAGGTGACAGGTCCATAGCTAACCACGCGATGAAATGGAACCTGCTTACTCAGGATGCCAGAATACGCTGCGGTCCCAGAATGTACATGGCGCAAAACAGTCGAGAAGGAAGCATGGCAATCGGGAAAGAGTTGGGGATAGCTGAGGCACATTGCCAGAAACATGGTGCACACGATGGTGCGTAGGCGTTGTAGAGGCCCTAGGACCCACAAGGGAATACAGGACATAAGTAAATAAACATAAACCTCGAGGCAAGAAGAAACCACCTTGGTGGAATGCTACTCTCGGTATTCTTAGGAAGGGAAAAGTTTCAAACGACATTTTCACCCATTTTCTTATACACGAGGACTTCTAAACTGGTCGTGGCAATTCGCAAAGGAACAAGTAAAATGTGGGCAACCAATGCAGCCCTAGATCATGGTCGATAACGCAAGACTAAAACTGTGTAGTCGTGGTTTGGTTATGTATTTGAATATCTGCACAAAGACCAATCGTACGTGGTTAACGTGGATACATGTGGATACATGTATGTAAGATTTAATTTAAATTCAAAAGCAAAATATACGAATAATCGTTCATCTGTATTGAATTATGGAAACAATTTTGCATGTCAGCGCATTCGCCACAGTTTGTCCACAATCGAATTTGGCTGACTTTGGTGCGTAATTAAAAAATTAATTTTTTGCCATTACAGTGCTTCAGATTCAAACAAAACTACCTCTTCAGCGGAATTTAACAGCAAAAAAATTGCATCAAACCGCATCGAAAGAAGTACTCGTAGGTATATCCAAAAACAAAAAAAAAAAACAATGGAAATACATGACAAAACAAAAAAAAAAAATAATAATAAAAATAATAACAAATGTTGTAATTATTGTAAACATCATCGTTTGTACAAATTCGCGAATTTACACATGTAGCCCCCTGTTTCGTCAGACAACAGCCGCCGCCGCCGCACTCATAACTACTCATGGTTGATTGTAGATACATATTTACATGGAATTGTGCCGGGCAAATAACAACACAAAAATCACAACAGAAGGGTTAGTCGCTGGAAAGGTGAAAAGTGCGGTGTCTCGTTTTGTTATCGCTTGACCGTTTCACATTTTGTTTTGATTGTGTTTTTCCGGTGGCCCTCTCTGTCAGCGTTAATTCCACCGATGGACTCCATAAAGCACCTACCAGAGCACTTGTTTGTTTACAGAACAAAGTGTATTAAGGGCGAACTATTTTGCTAAGTTGCTACTAGCCATCAGAATTGTTGGTTAACATTTTGTGAAAATGAAAAATACCACAATTGGGGGTGAAGTTTAAATGAACTTTCTACTTTAGAATTTCTGTTGGATATAATTTAAAACGTCTCTTTAAATCCGTAGTAAGTATGAGGACTCTTTGGACTTAATCAATTTATTTGGCCAAAATATGGCCAATAGTCATTTCATCTTTTCATATTTAAAATACATATATATTACGGATAACTAGCAATGGTATGTAAAGAGCGAAAACTACTTCCACCAACCGTAAACTATGCTAGATCGCGAACCCATAGAACGTTAGAACGCGAACCCATAGGTATAGCAAAAGTGTTGGAATTAATGCCTAAGTATCTAGCTCGTAAGTTGTGTAACATCCTTAAATAAAGCCACGGTGGCAGACTGAAAACCAGCCCTGCTGACATTTGCAAATCTGAATAATTCATACTAGGAACACGCCTACGTATTAACTCACACTCTACCCGATTCTAAAACAGCAATTCACGGGGCTAATTACCCTTTTAGGCTCTACGCCGTTTTGTATTCTTAGGCACTCGATCCTTCTGAGTTCGACCTAAATAACAAAGGAAATGATTCGTAGTAGCCTTCTCCACAAACATCGCAGATAGTGACGTCTCTGAAGTCTAACACAGTAAAATCCTTGGCCAATAAGTTGTATACAGTCTTTTCTGTTGAGGCGTTCGGGAGCATATGTACATTTAGTCTCCCTGTATTGTGTTCGTAGGAAATCCAATCGTCAATGGAAGCCCTGACCGAGAATGAGTTAAGACCCAAAGCAGATGCAGGTCCTGAGAAATCATTCTCTGAGCCTTTTACAGCAATTTCATCGGAGATCTCATTTCCCGCAATCCCAGTGTGACTTTGAACCCAGAGAAGAATCAAAGAGTTCAGCCTTGCGACCGAATTCAAAGAGTTCTTGCATTTTCGAACTATTTTGTAAGGCTACAGACGCAGACACTCCGACTCCTTAGGATAGTATAGATCTCCGCTTGAAAAACAGAAGCATCCTTGCCTAACGAGTAGTGAACTCTAGTATTGTCGGTCTCCACGAAGACACCAGCACTTGACTAGTTTTGGGCCATCCTTGAAGATTCGACAACAGCCCAGTCCAGGCTCAGACTCTAGCCGAAGCCAGTCCAGCAAGGAAAGTTGACACTAAATTTGCACAGCAGCCGAAGATCCGGAGTCATTGCGTCAGACGGCATATCCATGGAACCAGATGTGTATGATACCAAAAGCCAGTACAGACGATGATGAAAGTATCAAGGGGATGTAAATCAAGCGGGGCGTCTAGAGGAGAGCCAGCAAAGCAGGGTCGGGAAAGCTCCAGTGCAGCCGAGACAGACTGTTCTTTGGAATTTCATGCAGAAGGCAGCCACATATTTACTTACGTGAAAGCTTCCCCTACCAAACGACCGATGCATAAGCTAGAAATGTCTTATCGTAACCGTATAGATACAGAGGATCTTTTTCGGTAATCAGCACCATGTCTTGCCAAAAGCACCCTTACACTGCCAGAAAACTGAGAGCGCCTTGAATACCTTCTATATTTTGCCCAAAGAAGTTTCTTATCCAGAATCACTCCCAGATATTTCGCTTCATCGGAGATCTAGATAGTGAGCTGTTTGGGGTCTGCAAAGTTTGTATCTTTTGGTATAAAGCGCGGATAGTGGAACATAACGTGTTCTGTGACATCTTCCTAGTTCTATGCAAGTACTTTCTATATCCTCCATACCACTGTATTCTACTTTAAGCCATAATATATTGCATTTGTGATATCTCAAACACTAGCTGTTTTATTTGGAAAAAAAAAAAATAAAAATGGGCTCTCTTGAAAAACCCTTTAGATGTAATGACTCCGTGGTGAAATTCCTTTCAAAAGATGAACAACATAACCGCTTTCCGTTTAGAGCATAATTTTTATGTTATGGATACAGTTTTGTTGTCCTAAGTTGTCAATAGGTTGCAAAGGAGGACATCTTTGGTAGAACAATTGGTAAGGCAACGGAGTTAGAGTTATTGAATTTTCACTGAGGCAAGCACACGGTTTTCTAATCTCAATATACTTAAGGGGACTTGGGGGTCTCCTGATCCTGAAATGATCAACCAAATTGATCATATTGCGATCAACGTAAGAATGCAGATATTCCAAGCTCCAAAGTAGAACTACTGTGAGAAGATATAACGCTGCAATTGCAAGAGATCAACGCAACGCCTACCCCGAAATCTCTCAATGCCATCAGGATCAAGTGCCGGTGATCAGTGGCAATGTTGCCAACATACCATCATTAGCGCCGGAAGTAATTTGCTGGGTTTCACCTCACCACCACTACCACCAAGAAATCCATGATTTGACAAAGAATGCCAGCAAGCAAAAAAGCAAAGAAGGACGTGAGCGGCTTGCGAACTCTAAGAGCAAAAGAGTAGACATGTTTTGTTTAAGCAGCATACACTTACTAGTTTGAATACCTTAATCTTCTCCCTAAATACTTATAACCATCTAAGCGATGCTTACTAATCTATTCCTGACAAAGTGTAATCATTCCTAAGTTTTATACCTTCACAGTCATATGATTTTTGATATCTTTTGTGATACCTCGGCTTTGTTTCAAGAGCTTTTAAAAATCAGTCAACACATACAATGTCTAGTTCCAAAACATCCGATAAGGCTACACGACTACAGACCAATCTCATGAAAAAGTTGATCCAGTATACAGCCTCACCCTCATCATCATCCACAAGACAACAGTCGCCGTCAGCAAAAATTAACTCACCTTTCCCTGCATCGATGATGTCAGCCAACAAAACATGTCAACTTACTTCCTTATCAAATCAAATTCATAACCAAGGACACCTAATCATGAGGCGTCTGATAGCCATGGAAGAAAATTTATCATCGCGAATCACCGCCATTGAAAACACCATTAATGCGAAACTCGATGGAATTGATAGTGAAGTGACTGATTTAAAACACGGTATCTGTGCGTTGGGAAACTGCTCAGGAAATGTCAACTGCTTGCAAATGGAAGTTGAAATGGTAAACAAGAACTACAACAAAAACTGGAGCTGAGTCACCCTGAAAAATATTGAAACTAATGCTGTTCTTTTTGGTGTTCCACCTTCTGCAGATGAGAATCTTAAATGTTTTTTTAATAGACTATGTGTCACATTAAATTGTAAAGAACCACCCCCATTAGCAGAATATTTCGTGCTAAGCAGACAGGTGATGACGTCGTCATAGTGAAATTCTTTACGATTCACGACACATACACCATCATGGAAGTACTTGCCAATTTTAGGAGGACACATTCACGACAATTTTATCTATTTGACATCGGCTTTCATGCAAATCGATCGATATTCGGGCACAAATACTGGACAAAATCGAGGTATTCTAATGCACTTTACCTTACCCTGTGTTTACTGTGCGAGGTCTAGTTTATGTGAAATCCCGAAGAGACAGAATTGCCGTGAATATTGACAGCGAGGATCAGCCGAATAACATCGCCCAAATGCTAACGTCATGTCAGTGGCCAAAGGGTAGTACGCTTTCTCACGTTAGCCTCTCACTATAAACTCCTACTTTATACCCTATTTCCACCATGGTTACTGCCCGGTGCCATGTGTGCCCGGTACCCAAACCATTTGGAAGGTCGTTAGTGGCAGCAGTCGAGAGAGGGAGGATTAGTACTATCTCACTAAAGCACGTCCTCTTGCTCCAGGCGGCAGCGGACGAATTTCCTAGAAGAAATCAACGCAACGGTGGCATCTACCAGTTCCAGTTAGGCCGATTTATTATAGTGTTATCCCTATATGAGCTGTTTCGACATAAGTATTAGAATCCCAGGTCTATAGGGATGAATCCTAAATGGTCAACGGCAGCGTTCATATCCCCGAAGCCGGTTTCTGACTCCGGAAACTCGACCCTCGTTCTAGTGGTATAAATGGAACTGGTACTCCACGTTGGGAGGCAAATTCTTCTATTCCAGAGGCAGACAACGCAGGCATTGAACGAATGCAGAGCCTTCACTGCAGATGCTATTTGGATGCGGATACCTCTCTTAAGCCTGGTGATATCAGTCAGGACGGTAGTGGAAATTATGCCAAGCGTTTCCAAGCAGCAAGTGCAGAGAGTTCATAACTCTAAAGCTGCTGAAAGGCATTCTTACCACTAAGCGAGAACGAAATCCTGCGGAGACAAAGACGGAACGCAGTTAAGATAGTCCAATTCCTTCACGGAAAAGGATAGAAAAGCTTTCGCAAATAGACTCCGGGCGATAACAGGAATAAGCACGACAAACAAACACACGACTAACCAAACGCCCACCTCCATTAGAGTCGCGGACAGACTTAAGCTCCCCGTAACCGACTCGAGTGGGGACGTCCAACCCCAACTCGGGCCGATTGCAGATACGTCCAAAAGAGCCAGGATTAACGACACCCTTTCCCCGGTTTCGGATATCCGGAAAAAAAACCAGATTCTCAGTGAGGACTGTAACCGGCCAACAAGTTGCGGTAGTAGATTATGGCAATCCTGAACGGAAACTCACTAAGGATCAATGGCGGCTAATCGGAATTAGAATCTTAGACGAAGTAAAGGACATCATCGTAAAAAAAACGGACCTCTCCCACTTTTTGGTACCCTCAATGCCTTTAAGGGTTTTAAGATAATGACCTATGAAGATGGACACACTCTCACATGGCTCCAGGCTTTCATCTCGAGAACTAAAGCTCCTTGGCCAAACGCCGACCTTCGCCTGATTGACAGGAAGGAAATCGTACACCTGACCAGACCCAAAGCTAAGCTTGTTGCACGAGGACATTACATCCCTAAAGATCGTATCAAAAAATACCTCAGATCCCTCAACAAGGATGAGCTGAGTCACGGGTGGGAAGTGATTGAAATGGGAGAGTACAATGAATCGGGTATGGAATACTGCTCAGCCACAAATCAATTACGCTACTGAAAAAGATCGGATTCAAAGTTCGCGTCGGTATAAACCGATGTAAGCTAAGGCTTATTATCAATTCGGCTAAAAAAGATAATAAGCAGCGAACGACTAAAAACTGTGATGAAGATAGTGCAAATTAACCTACATCACGGTAAAGTGGCCAACGCAAACCTGATCTACCTCATGCAGGCTAGACAAATTGACTTAGCCCTAATTCAAGCAAAATAAGAAGATTAAACTCTAAGGGACTTGTACCATATAAAACGGAGTCTAGAGAGGCTGTGACAGCGGAAGAGGAAACAGTACTATGATAAGCTGGAAATTGCATCAACTCTATAAAAGACACGCAACATTTGTGATCCTTAGCTAGAAAATATAAACGAATTGGTTTAAAAAAAAGTTACTGAATTAGACGCATGACAAGTTAAATTACATTTACAGAAACTACTAAGTCCTCCCCTTTACGGACTGTTCTGGTTGAATATGCGGAACACTTTGTAGAAGTTCAAGAACTGGAAAAAAATGGTTTGCATGGAAGAGATTCGAACAGTTCTTAGAGCAACTAAGTCAAACAAAACACTAGGTAAGGATAGAATATCGTACAATTTTTTTTTTTAAAAACGCACCAGACAACTTTCTAATGAAACTGCCGGAAACATAGAAGATCATGCTTAACTTTGGACAGGTTGAGGAGGAAGCTTTGAATTCCCGTTTTTTTTAAAATGGTTGTTTAAACGCAGCGGGGAACTATAGGAGGACTTAGTGATACACTAGTAATAATGTGCACGTACGTAAGTGCTATCTCTCATAAAATCCAGCCAGAGAGATAGCAGTTTGTCTATGTCGTAAGACATGAAGGGTCGGCTAGCCAATCTTTGCTGGTAACATCATGCATACCTCGGGTTTTCACGAACCACTATCCGGGAGAGATTAGGGAGAACAGAAAAAGCATTTCGGGTAAGGAAGGTTAGTGTTACATAGATTAGGTCTAGTTTAGGGATTTTTTTTAAGTTCTTAGGTTTTGCTTAGGGTAGTTGGGATTAGTTAGATTAGTTCGCGTCTCTTTTCCCAATTTTCTCTACGGTTTTGTCACCCTTTTTAGTCCGTCTGCAGTCAGATTAGGGATTAGCTTACTTTTTCTACTAGGTTTTGTTAATCAAGTGACATGATTTATGTTATTTGAGTAGGTGGTGTGTATGGTGGAATTGGCAAGAACCTCCCCGTCCGACAAGCTTAGCCGCACAACAAAAGCATGCAGTCGCCTCCTTACCTGCACCGAAGATGCCTCCCATGATGTAGAAATGTCTCAAGAATTAATAGACAGACTAGAGCAGTACTGTGGAACTTATGGAATTTAGAAGTTAATCCGGATAAATCCAGAATTATGGTTTTCAGAAAGTTTAGAAAGCTCCGAATCAACTAATAAATGAAATAGTTGAAAACAAAATATCCTGCTTTCAATATTGATCAGAAAATTTTAGTAGTCCTAGCGTCGGTCGATTTGAAGAGCACCGCATTAAATCAAGACGTGCAAAACGTGTGGAGAATAAATGTTGTGGGAACACAGTCGTAAAAAATTCCTCGAAGAAAATTCGAGAAGGCCTTTAAAGGTTTTTGAACCACAACGTAGGGCACAGAGTATTCTATAACAACAACACTTTTTTTTGGGACACTTTTCTTAGGATTCATTTATAAATTGTGCTGCCAAATTACTTGCTTGGCTACTGGGCCAGAGTGGTAAAAGAACTAAATCTCATTCTATTGAATTCATCTAGAATTGATTTGAAGTCTTTTCTAAAAAAGAAAGATTTTAAGAAACATTCTTTTGAAGTCACTGATTAATGCATTCAATATTTAACAAACACTGAATTGAAATCATTTTGGAAGTCAATCGAATTCACATATTTCGTTGAAGTCAGTAGTGAATTCAAATCAGTTGAAGTCAGTGACTTAAATTGAAATTATTGGAATTCATTTATATGTGTGAATTTAACTGTTTCAAAACCTTGAAAAACCTAACAAAGAGCATGGAGTATGTCGGAAATGAATAGGGAGATAGGATAGATTATTTTGTGGTGTAGTGGTTTTTGAAACTCAGGTGATGTTAGGTTTCAGTATTTGCTCCATGGGTGGTGTCCGCACTAAGCGGGCAGTTGTTGCGAATTTTTGCATTCGTCATAATGCACAGTATTTATTTTTATTATTTTTTACACCGTGGCTACCCAAAAAATAAAGTTTTTGTTATACAAATCATTAGACGATGTTGAGTCTCGTCAGATTGGTTAAGCAATTATACCCTCTTCTGTTTTATTAAGATATTAAAATCTCCTTCAAGTTTCAAACACCAATGTATCTTTACTACCTCTTAATTAGAATCTCGTTAACAAATGTCTTATAATCAGACATCAATATCAACATGATCCACCACCTGGAATCAAGTGAGTTAAAATTATTGCAGTTGAATTCACTGACTTCAACTGAATTCACTACTGACTTCAACGAAATATGTGAATTCACTACTGACTTCAACTTCAGTGATTGCCAAAAATTAAATGCATTAGTCACTGACTTCAAAAGAATCGTGAATTAAAGTTTTTTTTATATCGCAGTCTTTTTATACCTTATCCTAAGGGTATATTAAGTTTGACACATAGTTTGTAACATAGAGAAATAATCGAGATAGAACCTATAAAGTATATATATTCGTGATCAGCATCAATAGCGAAATCGATTGAGCGATGACCGTCCGTCCGTCCGTCCGTCCGTCCGTCCGTATGTCACCGCTTTTTGGGCCTTAAATTTTGAGCTAGGACGATGAAATTTCATATCTGGGCTTCTGAGAAAAAGATACAGTACAAGTGTAAAAATTTTCGAAATCCGTAAAGTGTAAATTTTTATTACATCCGCCCACTGCCACGCCTACTTTTTTATAACTTCACTAAATTATATGAAACCGAAAAATTTTGTTAAGACCAAATATTTAGGTATACAGATTCCCTACAATTCACCCATAGAACAGTTTTGGTCACGCCCACTTTTTGGGGACGTTTTCATCAAAAAACCGATTTTGATAAAATTTTACATGTAACATCCTCAAACGTTCGACATTATAGCTATATTTGAGTACAAAATGCAATTTGGCCACGCCCACTTTATAGAGAGGAGGATAGGGTATCATACGATCCGTTCCAGACGGATTGTAGCTTGTCTGTATGTTTTGAACATGATTGCTCCAATCAAAAATTTGAATAATTTTTTTATGAATTCTGCAAATTCTTTTATAACTCTGCTATTGGTTTGGGAAATTCCATAACATTTGACGGGCAAGTAGTACATATGTATATTGGAATTTCCTTTATCAAAACTTGCTCGTGTGACTGTCGGGTACAAAATCTGTTTCATATCAGTAATTACTTAAGAAAAGAATAAATACTGGTAGTGCTGCCACTGGTAGATTGCCTATCTTATAGTTTGTATTGTTTTAATCCTTAATTGCTTCTGTTAATATGATTTAAACAATATGTTCATGATTTTATTGTATTGGTGTGCTTTATTTCTGCAAATAATTCAGTGGGGACACTTTTTATGCTCTGGGCGACTTTCTGAAAATTTTCAGCGGCAACTTTGATAACCGCGAAGACAAAATACTGTGGATCTTGAAAATATGAGCTGGATTAATGGGACTCAATAACTGCCACTACAGGGAACCTGTAAGAAGATTGTCTTCACTCTGTAATCCTGCACAAAAAGAAGACATGGACCACTATCGGGAAAGTTGTCCAGCGCTTGCTGAACTTCGTCAAAAGTAATTTGGCAATACATACCGTGAGCAGCAGGAAATGGTCAACATTCTCAATGCCCAAAATGATCAGGATTCGGATAAACTGTACGGTAAAAATACCTTTTGGTATTCAAAAGAGTTAATAGATTAATTTAACTACTAAATCGCATACTTTAAATATTACAAACTTAATTATGAATTTAATATTAACTATCCACCAATAGAGGACATTAGTCATTGTTGTAATTTGTTCTTTTTTTTTCCAAATAAAGTTCCTACTACTACTCTTAAATTTTCACTTCCTGATCATACACCATTAATAGCTTTAAAAAAATTGATTTCTACCTTTTAATGAAGTGTTTCAAGCTATTTACAGAGACAATATTTCCTCAGCGTACCATAAAACTTCCTCTTACATACAAAAGCTTTCGCTAAAAATCATTTCGACTATACCTATGTATCTGTATCAATATTTACAATTTCTACTAACAGACAATAAATTGTTTATAATTCTTTTGACTTTGCTTAAGCTCTTAGATAGATAATCTTTCCTCATAGATACATAGATATACATATTCATAAGCAAATATATTTTTGTGTAACAGAATTAAAGTTTTTCCCAAAAATCATTTCTAAAGAATGTTCACCCGATTCTAGTCAACTCAAAGTGTTATTGAACTCCATCTGATCGAAACCAGTTTTTATGGTCATTTTACCTTCCACAAATGTCTCGCCGATATAACAAACTATCAGATACACCAATTCACCGACAAAAATTAAAAAACAAAAAGCACTCTTATGCATAAATTTGCTTATTTCAGGAGAAGGTAAATTATTTATGGCCTGCGGCCGGAGAATGGTCGGTAATTGACGCATCAATCTCTCGAAAGGCAAGACACGCAGCGATCTATTAGTTAAGTATAACCACAACCTAGCCATCCACGATCACCCAACGATAAGCGGACCCCTCAGCAATTGAGTATGGTGCCATTGTAATGGCTAGTTTTTTTTTTTTTTGTCCGCCTATTCGTGCGCTTGCCGTCACATGACTACAATACACTCGCCCACCATTCCAGCCGGAGCCATTCATGGCGCAATCTTTTCAATCCATTGAGACCAAAAAAAAAGTGAAACAAATCGGTTATGAAATCAGATTCTTCACGGAATTCCCTCAACGACTCGAAGACAATCTTCATCCGCTTCCCTAATTAAACCGTCCGATTTCGGTTTCTCGGTTTGGCCAGATGCAGTGGGAGTTAGATCACCATGCCATGCTCTGCGGGCGTAAAGACAAAAATGTCTAGAAAAGTAAACATAACTGTCGATAACGTTTACACTTTGAAAGTACTTAACGATGAATGGAAATCCATTTAATACTTTCATTAGCGCTTCGGTGAAAATTAGTAAAAGTGATTGAAGAAAGGTGCGAGATCTTGACTCATCCGAACATCATATCGGTCGAGGTCACTTATTTTTATATTTGTCTATTCTATTTCCTTAGCATTAACGATAATTTAAATATGCAAATGTTCAAAGATACGTAACATTCGTGAAATGTTGCCACTATTGTTCCAAAAGGCCTATCAGCAATATTCTGAAGATACATACGAGAGTTCTTAACATGAGCATCTCAATGAACGTCTGAAGCCATTCTGCAACACAGTAATCGCCACGTACCAGTATGGCTGCCGGCCCGGAAAATCGAAAATCGACCAAATTTTCACACTAAGGGATATCCTGGAAAAGACCAAAGAATTTTTATTCGAGACTCGTCATCTCTTTATCGAGTTCAAAGCCGCATATCATAGCACAGCAACGTCTTGAGCTCTACAAGGCGATGGCCGATTTCGGGATCTCGGCTAAACTGATATAACTATGCCGCGCGACGCTGGAAAACACGCGGTTCATAGTGTAATTCGGAAACCGTTCCTCCGAACTATGCCAAACATGTACCGGATTTCGGCAAGGAGATGCCGAATTTTGTCCAGCTGCATACGCAGACGACATCGACATCATCGGTCGCTCCCAGCATGTTGTCTTAGAGGCTTTTACGGCAATTGAAGAACAGGCGAACCGAGTTGGACTTGAAATAAATGAGGACAAAAATAAGTACATGTTGTCAACAAACAAAGAAGCATCTGTCCACCGCCTAGGACAGAACGTCACTGTTGGCAACAGTAACTTCGATGTGGTTAAGAAGTTTACCTACCTCGGAGTAAGTATCAACTCCACGAATGACACCTTAGTGGAGAATCGACGAAGACTTACCCTATAAAACCGCTGCTACTTCGGTTTAGCGAAACAAATGGGTTCTAAACTCCTAACTCGGAAGACGAAATGCCAGTCTGCCAGTTCTGCTATATGGAGTCGATTGCTGGACGATAAGCAGGAAAGTAAAGCAGATATTGAACACTTTCCAGAGAAAAATTCTTCATCGTCTATTCGGTTTCGTATGTGAAGAGGGCGAATGGAGGAGAAGATATAACCACGAACTGTATGAGCTGTACCAATATGTGGATGTAGTCCAAAAATCCAAAACATGTCGACTACATTGTATCGACCACATCGACCTAATGGACAATAATGCTCCAACAAAGAGGATCTTCGAATCACAGTCCCCAAGTTCGAGCCGACCAAGGAGACCGAACCTCTGTTTTAAGGATCAAGCTATCGCGCGCTAGGTCCAGACAACTGGAAGCAGCGGGAATGGGATTGAAAAGAGTGGAAGGCTGCTGTGTCTCAGGCAGAGACATCATCTATGATAATCTGCCGAGCGATCGATGCAGAATTATCTGGAGCGGAAGGCAACTTTTCAGACATCGAGTATTGACCTAAAGTATTCTTTAATGAAATATTGAAATATTGTACCCGTTGTCTTAGCAACCGCAGACGCAGATATCTCTCCAGTATCTACACTCCGATGACCATTCCCTTCTTCCGCTCTTCTGGAAAGATTTCTGTTTCCCACACTTGTATGATGAGTGGATGCAGACTATGTCTTGAATAGCTCAGAATACCATCAAACTCAACCGCCTTACATTTCTTCAGTGTTTTTATTGCAATTTCGAGCATGTTATTTGCTCTGCTCCGATGTCGAATAGATAATTGAGATCAATCCTCATCCGAAGTTACAGGATACTATCCACATCCTTTACTGATTGTTGAGTAGAGCTTTAACCAGCTATTAACTCCTTTGTGATTCAACAGACAGTCCTGGTACCTGCTCGGTTTTGTTTATTACGTCTCACAGTACATTGTACTTCTTTACACTTCATTGTGATATTGGACCTCAAGATGTCCTCTCTCTACTGCTAAAGTTGTTGTGATTCGATCTTTAAGTGCTTTGCGCTCTTCAATCCGCCTCCAAGTATTTTTAGATAGCCAAGTGCTGTAACTCCTCTGTCTTATACTTATAAAGCTTTCCAGTGCTTCTTTGGACTCCTTCGGTGAGGTGGTCCTGAAAATGTTGGCACACTATGCGATCCAGTAGCCTATCTGTTTTATATGTGCCTGGCAATCAGAATAGTGTGAGCCGTGGATTAGTGGCTAGTGCGTCCGACTACTGAGCTGGAGGTTCGAATCCCAAGCAACACCAAACATTTTTTCACAGCCCTACCTCATGAAAAGCTTCTCAAAAATAAAAACAAATGCCCTTTGGATAGTAGGACTATACCATTCGTGTGAAGAATGTATCGCACACAACGCAAATGTTTGTGAGCAGCGTGGAATCCAAAGTACGTGGGGGTAATTGCTTCGAACGGATGCAGTACGAAGGCGTACATGAGCTAGTAGAAAATGGTTATCTGGAACATTGCTACATCCGATATATTACAAGTAGCACCTAATCGCCTATAGACGTTGTCCTTTAATTTTTCTGCCCAAACTTCTCTAGGTGCATTGTAGTGTAAACGATCCAAGTTATGATACTCTTGTGTGCTAAATGTGTTTGAAGCAACCCCACACCCGACTCATGTACCTACAGATTCATTTAGTTATATAGACTAAAGAGAATCAGTGTTATGTGTCAGGGAATGGTACGCTCCCGCGTTGAACCATCTTATTTCACCCATTTCCAAGATGTCAACTTTATATCGCATGAGTTCATGCACGAGTTGGAGTAATCTGGCGTTTGGAAACTTGTCCTACCTCTCTTGGGTCCAGATGAGTCCTATTATTCCAGCATCCTAATGTTGTCCATATTCGATAGCCAAATACAAATACAAATTTTTGACGCGACAGGTCCATGGGACCCAGGGCCTAGCTTCTCACAACCACTCGTGCTGTGCGTGTTATATTCTTCACACGAATGGCAGGGGCCTATTGTTTAATGCCGGATCCGAACGGCAGTTTTTTGTTTTGAGAAGCTTTTTCATGACAGTTTTACTCTCGGATGTGTGTCAGACGCTCGCGAGAGGTGGGGCCGTGAAAGAAATTTTAGGTGTTGTTTGGGGATTGAACCTGTGACCGCTCGCTCCGTAGTCCAACGCACTAACCACTTGAGCCACGGCGCACACATTCGATAGCCAAAGGTCATCATAGTGCGGTATCAATTGATTTTTTTACGGATTCGAGTCGCTGGCCCATAGCCCAACCGACACTTGCATCCCACTTGGACTACGTTAACTTTGTTTGCAACTGCAGCTTTTCGAGAAAACAGCCCTAAACTCTACCGAGTGGATCAACATCCACTTTAGTAGTTAAAGCTTATACTACTAAAGAAGAATACTGGGAGACAGGAATGAACAAGATAGGAGAATTATTGGCAACAGCATGAAATAGTATACTTTGAGTAACAGACATTTTCATTGACCAGAATCGATCCCGTAGTCATTGGAATATGTCGAAAGTTAAAAGGTATAGGAAGACAATGAAATCTAGGTATGAGCACGTAGGGTGTATCTATTAGGGTTTGTCTTTCGGTATATGTTATCATTTATTACCAAGCAGGTACTGTACATATGTCATTGTTTTTTGTTGGGTATACCTACCGTTGGAGGATAGAGGAACCAAGGTATTGTGCTAGGTACTTGACTTACTTGTCACGGAGGGAACGTTTTCAGATAGATGTCCCTTTCTATAACCATTGACTAAAGTGGTTCTAAACCAGTCTCGCCAAGAGAATTTAGTCCACTCTTGGTGGGAAATAAATCCACATTTTTAGAGTGAAATTATTTCCCACTGATAGTGAGTAATTAATAAACAACTTCGGATAAAGAGGCATACTTGATTCCCAACATTCGGTATCGGAAAGGCAACACAAGAGGAGAAAATACGTTACCTGACTGCCTGAAAAAATGTAAATGCGTGTCACTATGATCCTTCTCCGCAAGCATTGATATTTCAATAACATAAACTTCTGGTTTAAGGTTTGTTGATTACATTTCAAGGGTCTCCAGTGAGATTTGAAAACTTGGTAATGTTACAAAACCTTCATTCATCCATTCTCAGCGGTCATCTATAATAACTTCGAATATTCTAGAAAGCTTAAATCTCTTAAAAAGTGACCGTCAATGTCACAAGTAAACTGCAAACTTTTGTTAATCGCTCTCAAACTTAAATACTATCAAAGATCAAGCAATAAGCTTATCATATTTTCTTCCTAAAACCTAGGAGATTGATATACATATCCAGTTCGTTATAGAATTGCTGTAAATTAGATATTACTCTTCCGCCATGTGCACTGCAAGGTAATATCACTAGACTCAGGTTGGTATAGAACCTTGGCCTAGGGACCTTGATTAATATGTTGATAAACCATCAGGGCTTCTTGCCTAAGTAAATATTGGAATCTGGTATTTACAAAATTAATTTACCAACTAAGTAAGGTTAAAATGGCCTACATACGCTTGTTGACAAAACAAGTTGTTATAGTCTTCAAAAGGTTAACAGCTTGCATTCTAACTTCCTCATCCTCGAAGAATGTGGCCGATGAGGTCACCCGACTAAAATTCATACCACACATGACTCGATTTTAGTTAATCAATGTATACTACGAAAACCATACTGTCGGCTCATCAGCGTTTTCATGACTTTAGAAAGAAGGGAAGTATGTACATATGTGCAATAGGTCGATAGTTGGGGAGAGAAGATCCATTTACTCGGAAAGAGCCCAGAAGAATAGGACAGGTGAAAAAGTTTACTCAGTAGATTTGCTAACTCTTCAGAACTAAGCGTGAGATACTATCTGGACGGATTTGTTTATGTTAAGATCTTTAAGTACTCTTACTACTGTAAGACAAGTACATAGCGCAATCAATTGGTGTAGAGCTCGTAGTGAAGAGGTCTGCGAGCAGAAGAGCCGATACCTGAAACGTCATTGTGAGTGAGCGTTGGGATTGAAGATGAGGCGCAATTTTTAATGTTTCTGACAAATGACCAAAAATTTCTATTACCTTTGAGACAGTGTTTTACTTTATACACTGGCGAATGAGGGCATTTTTTTACTTAACTCCCTCGACCTAAAGGCCTCTTTGCAGCTATACTCCATTCGGTTGGGAATAAAAGAGGAGAATGGTATCTGTGATGGCATTAACGTCACTATCGAGGGAACATAGTGCCAGTTAAGACTCCTATTAGAAGCTGTCCTTAGCTCGGTCCTTAGCTAACTGCCTCCAGTTGCGCACTCTAAGTCGGTTTAGGTCCTCTTCTATTTGTGCGCGTCACCTAAGCCGAGGTCTTCCTCTACTGCGTTGTCCCTCCAGGTTGGATTCGAAGATTCTGCGGGCCGAGACAATGTTGTCCATCCGCTCAACATGTCCTAGCCATCTTAAACGACTGATGCGCAATTTTTGGACTAGGTCGATGTCGCTGTACAGGTCGTATAGTTCGTCGTTAAATCTCCTCCGCCAAAGTCCGTCAACGCAAACGGGATTAAAAATTTTGCGAACAATTTTTCTCTCCAAGCGACCAAGGATATCTTCATCTGCTTTTGATAGAGTCCATGCTTCAGCGCTATAAAGCAGGGATAGGGTTTTACTACTCAATAGAATTCTCAGCCCAAAGCAATAGAGATTGGCAAGAGTTATTCCTTGTTTTATTTCTGCCAAAGTGTTGTTTTCAGAATTGATAGCAGAGCCAAGGTAGATAAAGTCTCTTACTACCTCGAAGTTATAACTGTCTATTGTGACGTTCTGTCTAATTTATCGATGTTGTGTGTCCCTTCTTCTTGACAGCATATACTTGGTTTTACTTGCCCTCGTTTACCGCTAAACCCATTTTAGCAGCTTTCGTTTCAATACTAGTGAAAGAAACGATGACAGCCCGCTGTGTTCTACCAATTACCTCTGTACCAATAACTCTGTAGTTTGCGCAATTGCGGGGGTCTCACGCGAGGCATACACTCATCTGACAAAATTTAAGAGATGAGATGGTGTATGCTCTCTACCAAGTCATCTTCAGCTTCTTTGAACAACTCGCCTTATACACCATCAGGTCTAGTAGCTTTGTTCGATTTAAGCTTGGATATCGCTATCCTCATTTCTTTTTGATCAGGTGAACGGAAGTTTTGGGTATCGTCTATGTTGAATGGTTCATTCTGCGTGATAGCGGGAACTTGGTCTTCGTCGCCGTTACACAGTCTGCACTTACGTCCCTTTTTCCAAGGTCATGGAAACGCTGATAAATCGTCAGGTTATGAAATATCTTCAATCACGAAAGCTCCTCAATGACTTTCGGTATAGTTTTCGTAGCAAAAGATCCACTTATGATTTGATGGTACATATATCTTACCGAAATGTGGAACCACTCTCTGTTGTTGCGCATGATATTTCAAAGGCATTTAACAGAGTTTGGTATCAAGCTCTTTTATCGAAAATACGTGCATTTGGCATATATGGATCTCTTCTTCAATGGATTAGAAACAACCTTTCGGAATATTAAATTCAAATGGTTTTGAACGGTTTCAAGTCTGGTATCTGCTATAAATGCTGGTGTCCCCAAAGGTTCTGGTTTCTCTCCGATTCTCTTTCTTATCTTCATAAATGATCTCTTGTTAGCTTTTCTAATCAGAATTGCAACCCTGCTTTTCGGCCGTATAACTGGAGCAGCAGCGAATGTTAAGTTTATTCAATTCTGATCTTGACAGCCAAAAATTTGTATTTTTTTTTTGTATAGACAATAGAGTGGAATTTAATGCTTCAAAATCCAATTATAGACAACAGAGTGGAATTTAATGCTTCAAAATCCAATTCTGGCTTCTATCGCGCAAGCGTTACCTAAATCATCTGCCATTATTAATGAATGGCGCTTGCATCGCTGAAACTGTGTTAGCGACCATCCACCTATGATGAGACGACCATATATTCAATGCCAAGAATGCTGCGAAATGCCTAGCCTTACTTAAACGAAGCAAGAAGTTCTTTACACCCTCTGATCTGGCTGCAATATATAAGGCATACATTCGCCCCAACTCATGTCTGGTCCGGTACTCCTAAGAGCTCTTTGCTACTGCTGGATAGGATCCAAAATCGCGTATTGGAACTAATAGGAAACAGAAGCATAGCGGAGTCTATTGACTAGCTCCAACATCGCAGAAATGTCTCTTGCCTTTCCTTATTCTATCGCTTTTTTCACAAACAGTGCTCCAGCGAAATAGCCAGTTGCATTCCGCCCCTTCAACAATTTTCTCGCAATATCCGTCACGCTTTGAATGCTCATCAGTATACCCTCAAGCCTATCTTCGGCCGTACCGTCAAGTATAGAGATTCTGTCATAAACCGTTCAACATGAATGTGAAATGCTCTAGCAAGCTCTATTTGAACTGTGACTCTACTAATAGGTTTCCTCCGTTATCTCTACAGATTTCTGTACGGGTCTTGTTGGCTTGACACGTTCCTGACACGTTGGTAAAATTTCCGCACATTATTTCTGGAGTATAATCCCTCAATATCTTGAACCGCGCGCTGATGGCATGTTGGCAGCGTTGGCAGTGGCCATCGGCACTTGATGCTAGCGGCATAGGATTCGTTGAAAGATTTCAAGATACGAGTTCAGCGAAGATTCTGGGGATCTCTTGCGATTGAAGGTTTTCGTATCTTCTCACAATAGTTCTTCTTAGTTGTGGCGTTTGGGATATCCGCATTCGTACTTTGACTGCAACACGATAGCTGGAGGAAAGCATTGGGTCAATGCGATCAATGGAGACCGCGCCCTTTTAGATATTGAGATTTTGACGTTTTGCCCCGTCGCAAAGTCAATAAGGCTAAGTCCTTTGCCAGATGTAGTGTTGTAGCTAGGACATTGCTCATGTGTTTAGTCAAGGAACTCGTTGAAACATTCTTTGGTGGCGTCGTCCTTGTCCTCTGTAAGGGCATTATGTTGACGAATTAGGCTTATGTTGGCGAATTTAACCTTGAAGCGTATTGTCACAAGACGTGTCAAAAACTCAAGGTTTATTGCCTAAGTCCGCAGCTTACAACAAATCCGCATCCGAATAAGCGCTGCTTCTGTTCTCTATATCAATCACCGTAGTAAATGCCGAAGTATTTCATCTTTTTTTTACCCGGCCCATCCCACCGAACTTCCTGGATGGCGATAATATCTGCATTATATCAGTCTAGGGCTCTGTGAGTTATTCGGCTGCACGGGGCCTGTTAAGAGTCCGAACGTTCCACATATAGATCCATCCTTTTCCGAAAACATTGGTTGCTT
The DNA here is from genome assembly GCA_905220385.1 of Xylota sylvarum. Taxonomy (NCBI): domain Eukaryota; kingdom Metazoa; phylum Arthropoda; class Insecta; order Diptera; family Syrphidae; genus Xylota; species Xylota sylvarum. Next base: position 44,862,217 of record LR999959.1, read on the forward strand.
CGCAACTATTTGTTCTTCCGTGGTAGGGAAGTTACCCCGACGCACAACCCCCAACCTGGAGGGTCAGTTCCCTTTTATACCTCTAGGACAAAGGACCGGATTCTCCGTAGTCAGTAAGCCGCTTCGGGGATATGAGCGCTGCCGTTGGCCCATTAAGGGTTCATCCGCCACTAACTCTTTTCTACTCTGGCTCAGTATTGCAGGTCCATATAGACCTGGGATTCAAACATGTTGAAGCAACTCAAATAGGGATAACACTTGTAGTTCGGCCTAACTGAAACTGGTAGACGCCACCGTTGATTCCATCTAGGGAATTCGTGCGTTAGTGTCACCTCGTTTTTAGTTAAGACATTGGAAAACTAATAGATTTACACATTCGCTTCAAATTAAGTGCTACAAATGCATATGTACATATATCCGCAGATAAATTCTTATATAATAAGATGGTCTGTTGAGACAGACCTGTATGAAGTGGTAGCCGCAATCGAAAGATTACTCTGTCTCAAATAATTCACGCTAACATCCTTCCTAGACATATGTAGAAGTAGGCTATAACCACGTGATCTTAATCTATAAGACTAGCATTGGACAATGTACGCTTTATCTCGCAACATATCCCTTGTGGCAAAAATTTAACATGTGTACATACATAAATATGTATGTACATACGTATGTTCATACTTGCAGTACATATTCTCCGGTACTCAGCAGAATTTATTGAAATAATCTGACCCATTTCCACTGAGAGACGGTTTAATTTTTTCCCACTCGTTTAAATACACAAGTATGATAAAGTATACGTCAGTTCGAAGCCAACCGATAAGTTTGACAAAACTTTCACTCTTACACCAAAGTGTAATGGCTAAGAACCACGCGATGTATGCTTACCTGAAAGTAACGATAATAATTTGTATTATAATTTTGCTGATAAAGCATGCAAACATAAAGCATGCACGCGCCAAGTGCATTGTACTGAACTTATGCTTACAGTGCACTGCTATGGTAATAAAAAACGTCCCAGTAAACCAGAGAGATGAAGCGACATTGAAAAGTATGCAGAACGCTACTTTTCAATTTGTGTCGAGAAAAATTTTCATCCAAAGACGTCACGGCGGTGTAGTTCGGATGAGAAAAAAAATCAATACCGATCAGAGCGTGTATACACCCTGTGTGGTGGTATCCACCCCTTTGGGAAAATACATAAAAATATGTACTTGCACCAGATAAGCACTAAAGCATTTGGACAAACTTCAAGTGATGATGTTCACTGAGGAAGCTAAAATGCCGAAACTGCAAAGTAATTTGAGATATTCAATTGGTATTCCTTTATTTTTATTTTTTGTTATTTATTGCATGTCGGATTCCGTGGCAAATCCGTCATGGTTGAAATTGCTGAGGAAAAATAATTTACAAGGCGGTTGTACGTAATAAAAATCAATTTTAAACATGACTGAAGTCAAACAGCGGCAAAGCAAGGCGTAGAACGACACTGGAGATACGAGTACACTGTGTATTCGCAATGTTTTTCCCAAACAATCGCTTATTTCGCGAATTTTGCAGTCGGTTTCGGTGGCATAAGGGTCTTAAAAAAACGAGTTTTATTAAATCACATCATAACGGAAGCTCTGCACTACTTGTTTGTTAGATGTATGTAATAGGTGTCTGTATCTAATAATTAGCTGCTTACTAACCAGGTTCGAGACCTGTGAATAGTCACTGTAAAGAACTGCGCAAACTTGTGTCATCATGGATCACTCTTCAATTAAGAAAGTGGAATTGTTTATTGGCATTGACCCTGCGATCGTATCTACAAAACCAAATAATTGAGATTAAATCTTCTATAGGAATAGCCGTTAGATATTTTAATGAGCACTTTTTATTTCATCTAAAGATCGACATCTAGAGTCACTATAAACCTGACCTTAGCTTGCATTAAGTTAGGTTAGGTATGTGGTTAGACATAGTGGATGTAATGCCTTATAGCAGACTAGGGCCTCTGCTAATTCTTCGGCTGCACGCGGTCTGTTAAGGGTCTGAACATTGTGCGCGCAGATCCCAAGGTCGTTGTCCTTATTACGATTGCTGGGATCGTCAACAGTGAGTCCATCCATATCCGAGACTTGGTTGAGTTTCGAAACTAATTTTGTTTTTCCGTGGTCGGGAAGTTACCGTTTTGGAGAACCCTATAGACCTGCTATTCGAATAATTCAAAGCAGCTCGTATATAAGGATTACACTAGAATACACTAGAAGACTGTTGAGTCCATCTCCAAAGGGGTTGGTTACCCAATCTCCAGCAGAGGTACAAGGCACCCAATAGACACCAACGAGGGGGTGGAGGAGATTCTAAGGTGAGAACGCTTGTGTTCCCATATATTCCGCATCATCACCCTTGGGCCACCAGAGTCATAGTCGGTCCTGAGAATATGGAAAAACTTCTTCTGCAGACAGTATAACGGTGACGAAGACCAAATCTCGCTGTTAGGCAGAATGAACTATCCAATCTAGACGATGATAGCCAAAACTTCCGTTCACCTGATCACAGCAAAGTAAGGATAGTATGTACTATCCAAGCTTAAATCCAATAAGGCTGCTGGACTTGACGGCACTTTCGTTACTTCTAACTTAAATTTCTCCTAAGACTGCTTTTGTAGAGATCACAGTCAAGTGAGTCCCTTGAGCGCTTTGCTAGATTAAAAAGCTACCTACCTTCATGTCGAACGCTTACTTATTTTGGAGTTCCACCACGGAGACTTACCCCCACTCTTGTGTCTACTGATTGCGTTGGCATTACGTAAGGGTAAATTCATTGCTCCTGTCATTGCGTTCACCATCTGATCTACGTCCAATGGTGAATGCGGCTGGGCTAAAGCAAACCTGTTGAGATGACTTATATTCTTTATACCAAATTCAAATATTTTTCGACCATTTTTTCGAATTACTGACATATTTTAATTTCCTTAAAAATGAAATAAGCCAGAAAATACATTTTTATCATACACCCTACTGCCCCCCTTTTGGTTGTATGTACTCTATTTTCAAGTGTCTCCCACTCTTTTCTCACCTAATTTATAGAAATTTGCTCAACACTTAAATTAATTTAAATTTCTAAATTAATATTATACGGCCTTTGTACTATTGTACTTGTCACAAATTTTATCAAACTCGTTCGTGTAAACAATGTAATTATACACAACAAATGGAAATACTTTGTACATAATAGTTTGAAGTAAAATGCATACATACATACATATATGTAATTTAATAAATATTTAACCGTCATGTGATCTTTCAGATAAATAATTTAATTAATGAATACAGGCCAAATAAATTATATAATTAACCACATTAATAAAAAAAAAAAAAGGTAATAAAAAAAAAAATAAAAGATTAATGTATCAAGTGACTACAAATAATAAAATTTACTTAATAACATAGATTGTGTTAAACAAAACAATAAATTAAAATTTCGTATACCGAAATAAATACAAATAACGTAAGGATAAAATTTGTAAATTCTTAGTTTTATAGTATTTAGTATTTATAGACTATGTTCACGTTAAAATATTAAATATTGAAAATTCATTTGCAAAATTAATTTATTCCGCACTTTGCACAATTTCGATTGAAAACGATACTTTTGTATTATGTCTGCATTCAATTTGTTTTTTTTTTGTACTTCCTGTAATACTACTTCTAGTAGGTACACATAAAATTTATTCGGACATCAACTGATTTTCAGTAGATATCAAATAAAACAAAAAATCTTACACAAAACAGGGGGGATGTTTTTTTTATCGCGCATTGCATCCAGTGCACATTAAAATGGAATACATAATAGGACACAATGTTGGCTACTCTGTGCCAGCCTTTTGGTCATTGATATTTTATGCTTTCAAGTTAACTTTCACTAAGCCATCAATAATCACCGCATTGTATACAAAGGAGAGCGAGAGTTGGAATCAATCAACCATACAGATGGAAAGCTATTAAAATAAGGACAGCGAAGTGAGCTACAAAAGTGTGGTGGAAGGCGGCCGATAAATTACACTCAATGCATTTTAAATTTCATTCAAAGAGAGTTATGGATAGGAGGGTATTTTGTGACATAATTTATCTTAAGAAAATCCATTCATTCATCAGGGCTCTCTTAGTAGTAGATATATCATATTATCCAACTTTAGAGTTGATATTCTTTGATGATAAGCCAGTCTTAATTCTGCAGAAGATGAGTTTGTTAAATGACCTCTAAATGATAGGCCATCTGGCTGTCATGAATACCGATTACCATAGGAATATCTTGCTTAAGCTACACTTCGATCCATTTTCCAAAGCCATTCCACAGAAAGGCCTCTCAGGAGGTCCGTCAGCTCTACGTTACCCAAGTCCTCCAAATCCGAGAAGAAGTAACTACCAAGAGTCCTCATTCTTCTGACGGATAGGGCAGGACAGTCGCACAGCAGATGACGAACTGACTCAATTTCTTCTTCGTCCCTGCAGCTTCTACAGAAGACATTATGTAGTACACCGTGTCGCTCCATGCTTTATAACGACTCAGTTTCTTCAGAGAAGTTGATCTCTTCTTGCTGATGCCCGCCCATAGGGCCCTGGCTGTTGCGCATGTTTGCAGATGAACCCAGCGACTATTTGCTCGACCGATGGCTTCATCCTCTATTTTCTTCCGTAAGGTACTGATTGGGGTTACTATAAAAGGGAGGGCCAGCGATAAGTGCAGCGCCGACCTTTTCCTAGCAAGTTCGTCAGCCGTTTCGTTTCCTACGATATCCATATGCCCTGGCACCCAACAGAAGGTCACCGCATTAGCTCTAGATATCTCATTCAAGAGCGATTTGGAAATCTTCACAAGCCTTGATCTGATTATAGCGGAGTCCAGAGCCTTTACGGCTGCCTGGCTGTCTACATACACAGTAATCGTTCTGTCAACGAAATTGCTCTCACTTATAATCTTAGTAGCCTGTATGATGGCTGTGACTTCGGCCTGAAAGACGCTGCAATCATCATTAATTCTAAAGGAGTTGTTTATTCCTAGGGCTTCACAATAAACTCCGACTCCCGTGCCAAAGTCCATCTTAGAACCGTAGGTACAGAACGCCAGCTCCTTCTTCTTCATGGTTCTTCGGCACTTTCAGTACATTCTGTCAGGAAGTCTTATAGCGAATCTCCTTTCAAATGCTAGCGTGGGGGTCATGCGATCAGTTTCTGACAAACTGCTGGTAGTTCCCCATCCGGACAATATTGAGGCATGGCCGTACAGGCTCGATGGCCACATTCGGCCTTCCCTCAGACTTGCAGCGCTTTTAGCCGCAAGACTGCCACAGTATATGTTAAGCGGAATGAAACTAAGCATGGTTTCCATTGCCGGTGTTGGTGTTGTCTTCATTGACTCCGATGCACGCTGCCCTCTGGATTTTGGTGAGGTTAGAAAGCTAGTATTGCTTCTCCAGTACCGTCCACCATACCAGTGAACCATATATAAGAATGGGTCTTACGACCGCCGTGTATATCTAGTACACCACAGCTGGCTTAAAACCCCACGTGTTGCTGAATGCCTTTTTGCAAGAATAGAAAGCTAGGCTTGCTTTTTTGACGCGTTCAGCAGCGTTATCCTTCCAATTTAGTTTGGAATCTCGAATTACACCCAGGTATCGGGCTGAACCTGAGATACTTAGTTCAGTACCACTGATACTTGGGGGTCTGAAGGAAGAAATTGATCTCTTCCTAGGGATGAGAACTACCTCCGTCTTTGAAGGGTTCACTCTTAGCCCTTTGCTGCTAACCCAGTTCTCCACTAGTTGTAGTGCGAGATTGAGTCTTTCGCTTAGGACTGAAGGGAATTTCCCCGTGACCAGGATAACCACGTCGTCGGCATAGGCCGTCACGTTGAAGTCGTTTTCCTGCAATATTACCAAGATCTCATCCACTACAAGGAGCCATATTAGAGGGGATAAGACTCCTCCTTGGGGGGTTCCTCTGCAGACGCTTCTCCTGATAGTAACATCTTCTTGCAATGAAGATATAATTCTTGATTGAAGCATCTGATCAATCCAATTGGAGAGACCGATGCTCAGCCGAGCTCTGTGTAAGCTGCCCAGGATCGTATCGGTGCTTACGTTGCTGAACGCCCCTTCAATGTCTAAGAACGCCCCAAGAGTGAATTTCGTGTAGTGAAGGGATCTTTGTATGCTTGATACGACCCTGTGGAGGGCTGTATCTACCGAACTGCCGCAGATGTATGCATGTTGTGATTCAGATAAATAGTTATCACCAATTGTTTCTTATGTATACATCTATTAAACGTTCCAGTGTTTTTAGCATAAAAGACGACAGACTGATAGGTCTCAAGTCTTTACCATTTGTGTGGTTCGCTTTTACCGCTTTGGGAATAAATACAACACGCACAACCCGCCATGCTTTAGGAACATATCCTAGCTTAAGGCATCCCGTGAAGATGCGCTTGAGTCATGTAATAGTAATATCCACTGACTGTTGCAACATCACAGTTCGAATGTTATCCATTCCTGGAGCCTTATATGGAGCAAATGACTTAATTGCCCAAGCTATCTTGTCTTCACCTATTATATTACCCACCTCTTCCGCGCTTATTCCCGATGTCGTCTTTGGAATGGGTAGATCATCTCCGGAGATTGATGTATATCCGGGAAAGTGGGTGCTCAGACGTATATCCAGCGTTTCCTCATGTGACTCTGCCTAGGTATCATCACTTTTCCTGATATTGGATGCCGGTGTCGGTGGCTTGGCCAGGATCTTCCGTAGGCGGGACGCTTCGTTCGTTGAATCTATAGATGCGCAAAAGGATCTCCAAGAGTTCCTCTTTGCGAACCTAATCTCTTTCTTGAGGAGCTTTACGCTTTCTTAATAGGTGGACCACACGACGACCCCCTCTTTAGCGAGGTTCCATCCTACTCTTGAAAAGCGAATGATTTCCGCTATTTTATAATTCCACCGTGGTGGATGTTTTTTACCACTATGTCTACTGACCGGGCAGGATTTTTCAAAGGATTGCGTAAGGGAACCGGTCAGTGGATCGACTGCATTGTCAACTGCTTCTATAGAGTTGAGATCCTTAGTGAAGTGATTCACTGATTTCCTCAGTTCTCTATTGAATTTCGCCCAGTTAGCCCTACGCTTCTAAAAGTCCCCTTCCCACGAGTAGATAGTTGTAGTTTGAAGAGTATCCAACAATGATCAGATACTGACGCCTTGTTGGAGACTCTCCAGTCAACAACTTCAACAGAGCTCTGTTCAGACACAAAAGTTACATCTAAGACTTCCTTTCTTGAAGACGTTACAAAGGTGGGGTCATTGCCTTCATTACAGACAGGAAGATTGGACTCTAAGATAAAATTAAACAATACTTCGCCTCTAGCATTGCTGTCAGTGCTACTCCACAAAGTATGGTGGGCATTGGCATCACATCCCAAGACTAAGTTTTTCTTACCTTTTTGAGACGCTGATATGAGCGACCTTAGTTCCACCGAGGGGACGTTGATACCGTCACCGTAGGGTAGGCACACAGACGTTCACGTTCACTCAAATACTCTTTTTAGCCACGATACAAGTCCTAACCTTGCCAGCGTCACTCCTATAATATACATTATAGTCTTTTGACCTTAATCCAATCACGCGATTGTTTTGAATCCACTGTTCCTGGATTAGAGCCAGATCCAGCTGCTCAGGTTGTCGAAGGCGACTGTGAAGATTGATTTGTACGTCGCAATTTCAACTTCCATAGCATCAGTCGCTAGTTGCGTCCAGCTTTTGAAAATATTCTGCATCAGCTGAATTCTTAGCTATGTACCCCCAGGCCAAAGGCTAACATGCATAGGTCTGTGGTGATTCTCATTCTTGTGAGGTGGGCCGCCATTGAATTGTGGTCTGTGGTCTGTCTCATAAGTATTCATATGAGGAGGCGCAGCTGTGGTCTATTCAGCGATAGAAGTTCCCTAGTCCTTCTTCTGTTGTATTGGGCCCAAAGACTTCTCGAGACGCGGTATGAGGAGAGTGTTTTCCACCTTATGTGGGTCATGTTGAGAATGTCCAGGATGATTTTGGACATGAGGAGGCTAATGGGCATTAGGCCTGAGTGATCTACTGCTAGGTCTTTTGATTCTGATCCTTTTCTCGCTAGCTCATAGATCACTTCATTCCCGTGGAGGCAAATGTGTCCCGGAATCCAGTATAGCGTGATGTTGTGCTTTGAGCTGAGGGATTTGAGTTACTCTTTGCATCTCTTGACCAATGGTTGATGGCTGCTTGACTGTCTATGTGGTACGTTGTTATTCAGAGTGGATAGATCCCGGTAGACCTCGGTTATACCATATACTTTCGCTTGAAACAAACTAGCGTGGTTGGGGAGTTTCAAGGACCGGGCAATTGGAGGGGCCTCTGAAAATATTCCTGAGCCCGTTCCTTCTTTAATTTTTGACCCATCCGTGAAGATGGATATGGAGTCGGGATTAATGACATTCCCCTTTGTCCAGCTCTCTCTAGAAGGAAATTTCTAGTCGAGGTTGAGGCTGAAGTCCGAAAATATATAAAATATGAAATATAATCGGAAGGTTAGTTAACATTGGACCATTTGGTGAAGGTGCTGTGTCCGAATTGATTGTTTTTCCACATCTGGGTTTATCAGAGGCGTAGGGCGCTTTTAGACACTATTTCCTTTATGAAGAGATCCAGTGGGCAAAGCCCTAGCATGGTTTCAAGTGCAGCAGTGGGTGTTGTTCTAATTGCGGTTGTGTTACCTACACATGCTAGACGTTGGATCCTTGTGTAGGTTTTTAGGTTTGTGGCTTTTGCGGCTGCGGGCCACCAGACCAAACAACCGTATGTAAGGATAGGTCTAACGATGGCAGTGTACATCCAGTGGATTGTGGCTGGTTTTGGCCCCCATTTTTTCCCGAAGATTCTATTGCATGTGTTAGAAGCAATCGAGGCCTTCTTTGTACGTTCTAGTATATTTCCTTTCTATGTCAATTTGCGACCTAGTATGCACCCTAGGTCCCGGCGCTTTATAGGAGGAGAAGGTGTCAATGGCCCATGCTTCCTTTTTTCGTCAATTATTTGAGCAGTCGAATGTGTTTCTTAACTGCTGACCCTCTCTGTGGGGTGTAAGTTGGTGAAGGAGTAGCCCGGGAAATGGGTGTGGATGAGTTCTTTTAAGGTATCAGAACAGGAGTCCGTCCATGAGCCATCTGCTTTTTTGAAGAATCCCGGAACTGTTTGAACCTGTGACAGAACTTTTCTGAGTCTGGCAGCGTCTTTGGTGTATTCAATATCACTGCAGAAGTTTTTCCAGGCTGCTCTCTGCGTATGTTGTTCTATTTTTCAATCTCCCTTTGCTTTCTTTGTAGCGGTTACAGTTATTGGGATTTTTAGTGTTTTTGTCTACGTTGTACCGTCTTCTCGCTTCTTTCCAGACGCCAGTTCGCTGGACCACCAAATGGGGCTAGAAGATCCTAACTATTTATGCTTCCTAGAGGGGGCGTAATTTTCCAAGCAAGCATCTGTGAGCGCCGTGGCTCAAGTGGTTAATGCATTGGACTGGGCATCCTATTTATGAGTTTGTCGATTGTTTTGGTGGAAAAGCTATTTCATTAAGAAGCTTCCATAAATGATCTTTGGACATTGGGCATGTTTGGCGGTCCTTCCGATCCAGCTCTTCCCAGAAGAGCACTATTGGGTTTAAATCTGGAGACTGTGCTGGCAAACCAAGAACCTTCTGCACTATTTGGAGCTATGTTTACGATCATTGTCCTATTGCAGAACAAAGTTCTGCTTGACGCCTGTCCTAATGGTTTTGGATTTCTTCATAACCTTCCTTAATTAAAATTCCTTCGATGCGAATGATATCTCCAACTCCACCAGAAAAAAAACATCACCATACCATAATGTAACCAGGTCCATGCTTTACAGTTGGAACAACACAGTCTTGGCGCATGTTTTCCTGGTCCGATTGCTTCACATACACCCATCTCTTTGAAACAAAGACCTCATATTTGGACTCGCCAGTCCATAGCACCTTGATCCAGTCCTCCATCATCCAGTTTTTATGCTTTTATCTCACACCAATCTTTCAGTTCGATTTTGAGACCTGCCAAGACTTTCGAACTGCTATCCTGCCATATAAGCCTGATTCAATCTAGCGCCTTTTCACGGTAGTTAGGAAAACAGGTTTCTCTTTACTGCTGTTTAGCTCTGCGCATATTTCAGGAGCGGTCAAATGTCAATTCCTCTTGGAAATACTTCTAAACTTTCTATCCTTAGTCTTTTACGATCCGACAAACTACTCGTTTTTTGAAAAGCCTTGTATGAAACTTTGAATTTTTTGGCAATATTTCTCAGACTATCATCCTGCTTATGATAAGCTATAATCAAAGCTCTTTTCTCGGGACTCAATTGGTCTCCAATGCAATAATGCAATAATTTTTCCATACTTGTATGTATGTACATATGTATATATAACACCAAACACTCTCTTAGCCTAGCGGTTAAGTTAATGGCATTGCTTATCTAAATTTTGGATAACATCCTATTGCTTTGCGATTCGGCTAAATATACTATAAAATTCAGCCATAGGTCAATATTACCATTGTATGGGAAGATGTCTGCACTCCTTACCAATTGTCCAGCATTACTTACTGGAGTTGATGGATTAGTTCCAAATCTGATATGTTTGATTTAAACTTTAGTCTCTCACGCATTTCAGCCTTCCTCCGTACAAGACATGATATTTCGTGGGTTGACATTATAATAGCTACTAGTTCACTTGGTATTTAACGACATCGCGATCGGTTGAGTAACAGTCTAGTACTCAGAACTCGGTTTGACCCAGCATTGGAACAATCAAGGTCGTGATGAAGTGCTTCCTTTACTTCTTAGTGGTCGTTTCCGAGCAGCTACAGAGATAAATACTACTCTTAGTAGGCTTGAACTACTCTATCGGTTTGAGAACATTTCCTCAATTTCAGATTCAGCCATTGTACCGCGATATTACTCTAATTTTGCAATAAAATTAGTTCTCACGCTCCCAAGTCCCACTTAAACATTTCTTACATAATATCAATACTCGGACAGTACACCCGAAATTCTACTCCAGTTATCCGCACACTCTCCACCACACGTTCCCCACCTTGATAAACTCGATCATATAGTATAGTATTATAAGGCCTGTAAGTTGAAACTTAAAAGAATGAAATCCATCAGTGATAGATACACTTCAAACTTCTACCAAATTTCGTTACACCAACTTTTCTAGACCGCATCCCTACAGGCTGACCGAATTATCACATTCACATCTAGTCCATGTGGCTGAATTTTGACTAACTTGGGACCGATGAATACAACTCTACTCTGAAATTGACTGGAAATTAAATTTGGAAATGAAATTCGAAATTTCTTTCGTAAGATGGCCCCTACCCTATGCCAACTTTAACCAACCTGATACCATGATTAAGACATGATTGCCAAATCTATACCAGAAATGCCTATTTACTGCGCTTTTACCCAATTCCTATTTTTAAAACGGGCATTCCTCGTTTAAATCAAAATACCTACCTATTTCATTTGAAAGCAATTTCAAACAGTTCAGTAACAAAATGCGTAACAAACGGTTACGAATCATCGCTTCTCCACTTCATGCACTAATGAAAAAAGTATCTACAAATAGAAAAAATAAAACCTATTGTCTAATAACTTCATAATACTAAAGAAAGAAATGCCCCATGGTTGCTGCTATGCTAATACAGTTCCTAGACACCATCAATCGACCTGAAGATACAACTCACACATATTTGAATCAATAGACCATTTCTTTCTTTTTTGCGGTTTATTCACCGCAAATTGGTCTTAAAACACTAACTTAGTTTTGTTATGCCACGTCTGTGAGGTGAATCGCAACAGTTTGATCTCCTAAATTCATTAATATCCTTTGTGTAGTAGCTTTCGGTTGAAAGCCATTAAGCCTACAATCTGGGCTTATAGTGAGTATCTTTTGACAAAAAAAAACCACTAAGCGCCGATACATCGTACACCCTACACTTTCCGTGTTTGATTCGAACCGGGTTTGAATGTAGGTTCTATACAATTTCACATTTCACCGATGCTGCTGGTGGTTACAAACTTGCACCAATTTAAAACCGGCATCAGCCACACAACCAATGTGCCGGCACACGGTTCATGTATCTAAACTTCTTGCCTTTCTTCTTAGCCATCCACATCTACACATTTACCAGGTGCGCCACGGTTAATGTGAAGTTCGTTCACATCCACTTGCGTTGTTACTGCCGTCGTCGTCGTCGTCGTCGTTGTGTATCTGTACGTAAGCGGCGCGCTTCTCGCTGCTTCATGCCTTACCTTGTCATCCGTATTGTAAAGCAGTAGGTAGGTAAGCCAGCCACAATCCAAAAGGCGGTCAAACTATACTCGAAACAATCAGTTGGTACGCGATAGTCAATCGCTTAAGACGTGCTTTTCAGTTTTTTTTTGTTTTGTGAAATTTTGGCTTCGAGGATCATAGCCACTTAGTTTGTGCGGAGCGTTTGTCGCTTGAAACCGTGTGTGTATCCAAGCCTAGTCCGTGTTTGTGTTCTCAAATTTCAGATCAGAAATCAATTAGATTCGTGTCAGTAGTGAGTTTCCGGATCTTGTGTATTCCGTATGAGTTTAATCGCAGATAAAAACTGTATGAAAATGAAAATTCGAGATGTTGAGAACGTGTTCCGATACAGACGGATACCCTATCCCAAGAGGTAAGATACGAATACCTATTCCATTTTCAATTCCCAGCGCGTAATATGTGCCATCGAGGTACTCGTAGATACATCCAATGGGAACTCTACGAGGTTGCTGCGAGTTACGAATAGATAGTTTATTGGATTCAATGACGTGTTTTATGCACCGGTTAATCGAAGAATTTATGCTATGACTTGATCTAATTGGAAACCGGTATGCATTGATCTGTATAGGAATAGGAATAGGCTAAACCACTCGGAGTTCCCTGAGTACAGCAGTGGCTTCAGCGTCAGCCTTCTGTGGGATTAATTGAAAAAAAAAAGAAAAAAAAAAAAAACCAAAAGAACTCAAAAGAAAGAAGAACGAAAATCCATTGTACGAGAGTAGATGATGATAATCCACGATCATGGATGTGCGTCGTGTACTAAAGTGGCGACCGCACTCAGGTCGCGCTTTGGATCGACAGACAGATTCTCTCTAAATTTGTGCAGATTGTGCAAGTGGTCAGGCTTTGATCTAGTTTTCTTGTTTAATGGGTTTATGTATTAATTGGTTAGCGTGATGTGTTTGTTTTGTGCGTGTGTTCTTTTTTTATTTTTATGGAGCCATGTAGTTATGGAGCTGATGTGAGAGATTGCTATGCGCGGATTGCACCGTGGTTGGATGTTATTTTGCAGGCTGATGACTGCTTGAGGTTACATTACGTTAGTGCAGGTTCGATTTATGGCGGCCGCCTCTGCACAAAATCATGTGGCACAGGGAGGAATCTGTTTCACTATTTTATTTATATACCTACATACATAGTATGTATAGTACATATTTTTTTGTAGACCTGCATTGGACTTTCACATTGCACAGCTTGATATGGTATTGCTTTTGATCGTAAATGCTAGGCCGAAAGTGATTATACCTCCTGGTTTTATGATTTGTTGTCAATCTCAGGTTTTCGCCTTTCAAACGTGTTCCGTCAGTGGGGTGCGATAAGATCCATTAAGTTGTTCGCAGAAAATTATGGAAAAGGTGTAACTATGACCGGAGTCGTCGGAATACACTGACGCTGTCATCCACAAATTTTCTGAAATAAAAAAGAGACCCATGGACATTTTTGAATGTAGTGTAATAAATCAGAACTATATGTATTTTGAAAGTGAAACAGACTTATTGGTGACTGGTAGATTTGGTAGTTAACGGTTAGAGCAGTTTTGTTACTTTTTATGAAAGATTTTTGGTTTCTGATTTTTATTTGGCAGCTAAAAATGATTAAATTGCCAGAGATGATGGAAAGGATCGTTAACCATCGATAAGTGTAACCGTTTTAAGAGACAGTAAATCTAAATACAATGATAGTGCTGAGCGCTACTTTATATGTATGTTGGTTAAAGCAAGTACTACATCCAAACATACATACATATGTTCGAAAATTACTATGAGATTGTTTAAATAGAATAGATACTTTCGTATGAGTTGCTTTGCTAAAGATCTGACCATATTCTGTTGTTGACTTGAGGTCAGCACAATCGTGGGCTTATTTATTCTCAAATAAATTAAAAGTACTAAAAGGTGTTTGAGGTGTACTGAGATGTCTTACTGTTTTTCTGTCAAATTTGAAGATAATTTTGTGTGGAAATATTTCTGAACTCCAGTTGCATGCATACTGCTTATAGGTATAATAGCGTTTTTCGGAAACATACAATAAATACAAACTAAGTGATTTGGTGGAATACAAAATATCCCAGTTTAAGGTCTCAGTTTATTCTTAAGTCACATTAAAAGTCTATTGACTAAAGACAGTTGCGCTCAGAGTCAGCAAGTATCTTAAAAAACCGAATAATTCAGATCTTCTGTTCTGTTCCTCTAGGCTTTTATGATAAAGCAGATTTCATTCTAATCTTGTATAAAGTTAGAGTTACGAAGGTACCTAAAGATGGTTTTTTTTTTATATAAGTGTTGAACTTCAAGTGCTTTGGTATCTGATTCGAACTATGGTGGGACATTTGTTAAGCAGTTTTTTAATCTTTTCAATGAAGTTATGTCGAACTTCAGCTGCTTTATGCTTGTCGAACTGCAGCATATATAGAGTGGGCCATCTGTTGGTATTTTTTTTTAAAAAGGCTATAAGAAAAACACTGTTCAATATTTAATTTAGTAATTTAGTTCAATTTATTTCATTCAAATGACAGTCTCGGATGGCTTGGCACGAATAGCTTCACCAATATTGTTCTTGAGTGCCAGAATCGTCTCTGGATTGTTCGCATAGCATCGATCTTTAATGGAACCTCAACAAAAAAAAAATCCAATGGTGTCACATCGCAGCTCCGTGCCGTCCAAACAACAGTACCAAAACGACTGATTATATGTTTATTGAACCTAGTGTACAATAAATTGATTGTTGGACGGCTTGTGTGGTACCATAGCTAGCACAAATCCAAATCCTCAATTTCTGGCAATAAAAAATCGGTAATCATACCTCGGTAGCGCTCTCTATTGACTTTAACGTTTCTTTCAATATCGTTTTGGGAGAAAAATTGTCACTCTGAAAAACACGCCAAACAGTCACGAAATTCTCCATTGAGCACACAGGACGAATATGGAAACATGTTTGGTTATCGATCAGCAAAGCAATCTCACGAACTTTCATCATGAACTTGCGCATACCAGCGTCAATTGGTTCATTATTTCAACCAAAATTTCCTTCCAAAATTCGCACTGTTTCGACAACATATCATCCACTTTAGACGTCACTTTGCAATATTTCCCAACGTTCTTGAAGTGTAAATCGATCAATTTCGTACCATAAAAATATAATGGTGAGATTCTGTCAATTGACCACATAATAGCTGTCAGTGTCAAAATAACATATGATTCAAAAAGAAACCAACAGATGGCGCACTCTGTACATGGGATTCTGATAGCCCGTCTAAACTTATGTATGTCAGATATCCATACCATAAAGCTTGCGGAATAACGCTTTTTAATCTACTGTGTCGAGAGCAGCATTAAAGTCTTCTTTCTCTACGTAATGATTCCATAACAATCCAAAAGCCCAATCTTCACTTGGCTTAAAACCTCCTTGGTATTCATTTAATAGCTTATTAGCACCTATCCGTGTGGTTGACCAAATG
Organism: Xylota sylvarum; assembly: GCA_905220385.1. NCBI lineage: Eukaryota > Metazoa > Arthropoda > Insecta > Diptera > Syrphidae > Xylota > Xylota sylvarum. The sequence continues at coordinate 44,878,112 of LR999959.1, forward strand.
TGTAATAAGGCCATAAGGATTTTGTACTACTCTTTTAGAAATGAAATACCTCGGAACTTTGCTAACACCGACGTACAACCTTCTTTATGAATCAGAGAGATAAAGGTTTCATTGAACCGGAGTTGAACTATTCTGTTATCGAAAATTATTGTTAAATCCCATCTCATCTTGCTGTTTTCGTTTTGGAAGCCAAATATAAATTTTTGATGCGACAGGTCCATGGGACCTAGGACCTAGCTTCTCACAGCCATTCGTGTTTGCGTGTTGTATTCTTTACACGAATGGAAGGGACCTACTGTTTAATGCCGTGTCCGAAGGGCAATTTTTGTTTTGAGAAGCCTTTTCATGACAGTTTTATTCGCTGATGTTTGTCAGACACTCGCGAAAGGTGTTGTCTGGTGATCAAACAGAAGACCTTGCTCCCTAGGCCAAAGCGCTAACCACTTGAGCCACGCTAACCACGTTTTAGAAGCCAATTGTAGGATATTGAGAACTCAATCTACTGGCTGATAGCTTTTACAACTCATCCCAATTCTGAAAAATCAGAAGAGTTTCTACTGTGCGCAAATCTTCGGGTATTTAGCACTCTTTTCTTAGAAACGAGCCATCGTTGTAAAGTCGGATTAACTTTAGCCAAACGAAGAGTAGCTGCCTCGCATTTTTGCCCTTCTCATCAAATCACGATCGTTCGAGTGGCCTTAGAATTGCTCCACATTGCTTAGGGAAAACGTATGCTCGAATGTACTCGTAATATCCATCGGAAGGTGATCAGAATTTTGAATTTGTTCTATGTTCAGATTCATTATGAATGCGTTCCACTTGTTTTTTTTTTTGTTGACTTCTCTTGCACATATACTTACGTACGTACATTAAAAAATAAATTGATTAAATTGGTTTTATTTAAATCCATACCATTGTTACCACAAAGTGAAAGCTTAAACTATCTCGGTCTATCCTTACCGGTTTACCTTAGATGGGATGTTCCTCACTGTAGGCATCTTGGCACCCTACTTTATTCTTATATGAACTTCTCTGCGCTAAGTTTAAATAGGCAGCGTCCGTCATGCATACAAAGTCTCATTTTAAACAAATAATTTTTTTTTTAAATTCTTAGTATTATGTAGTTGTCAACTTATAACTGTGCCTAAGTTTTCAGTCTAGTTTTAGAATAAAACTTTACTTTTTAGATCATATTGATTTCTAAGCTCAGCTCTAAACTTAATGTACCTAACGTATCTATTGTATTTGTAAAGAAAATAGAAAGTTTGAAAAGATAGTAAAGAACAGATTCAACTTCTTGGTGGATTTCTACGGATACCTCTCACAACCTGCGTACTATTTGTAGCACGTAGTAGTAGTGTTTACCATCTGTGATCGTATCTTTATAGCTAGACATAACTATTGTGTCCGAAGCTACATTATCCACCACCGATCTACGAGATTTGTTGCATAAAGGGCTAATAATGGTTAGTAGCGGTAGTTCTGAATTCCAAAAAATGTAAAGGGCAAGCCATCTGTTGATTTCTTTTTGAATCATATTTTATTTTGACACTGACAGCTCTTATTATAATTCGCGGTACGAATTGGAAGAATTATTATTATATGTCTTTTATATTAATTATGGAATCTCATGTGACTGTATCTACATATATCTCGGCCATTGGTACTGCCTCCTATGTTGAACGCACTTGACACGAAGTATCGTTCTTTTCAAGAACAATATTCAAGATAACAAAGTTATCCTTCCAAGTCAATCTTAACATGTTCCTTATTCTGAAAGCCTTGACTTCATTTTGCATACACATCCCTAGTGATCGCTATGGATGGGGTTGGTTGAACCTCTATTTCAGAAGGTTTCTCCATTTTCAAAATGTATAAGTACAATGTTTACTGACACAAGGTACAGTGTAGAATATAGTTACATGCATACGGAAGTACAGATTACTAATGGACTCAAGCCTCTCGCGGTTACTACACCGTCTATATTGTGAGTTATAGCATCTGTAAGGAAATATTTCGTCTGTTTTCGCCCACAAAGCAGTTTAACCCGAAATCAATTTTACGACGCTCACTCTAATAGAAATAAAAAGAAAAAAAAGGATTCACTAGATTAGCTGTGCAGCATCTTGGTTGGAATATTGATTTACTTGCCTATCAAGTTTGCTTTATATTACCCAACCTACACTCAAAGGATATAGACAGGAAATGTTTCTCGATTACGTTAATTAGAAACCAAAGTACGAGTCATATCGTTTGACACTATCTTTTGTCACTAATTGGGTTTTATGCTCCTGCGAGAGTACTAAGGAGTCGTTTCCTGTTCGTTATTATATGAATAATAAACCGTGATTTTGATGAATCCTTACCTTGGTATTTAAGAGACGAACTCACTTGTAAAGTAAATGTGGTACTAACCTTAAATAACCCTAGTGGAAGTTTTACTGTTTACACGTTATAACGAAATTAAATTTTAAAACAGCTTAAAGGACTCATCAGGTATCCGGCTTAGAATTGATTTCTTTAATCTTAGGTGTTTATACTGTGTTGTTGCCTATTGTGTTACATACTTATATTCTTATTGAAGAGTGGAATCACATTAAATTTTTGTGGTTTCTATTTATATACCAAACCGCACCTGATGCCCCTTTCATATCCTTGAGATATCTACGCATTGATGTTGTATACTTTCAAAATGTTGTAAAATTAATTATAACGTTCGTCTGTACATAAGGTTGTACGCTGCAAATTAGTAAACATATTTCAGTGTGGTTTCAATGTTGTTAAGCATTAGGGCATTAGGGCCAACAGTTGATTGAAAAATTTGGTGTTGTTAGGTAGTTTCTTTCAAGTCATTCCATAACAATGCTCTCAACGACCATGGACATTACTGATTCTAAAATATGGGTAAGTGCTTATGAGGAGGGGACTTTGACATGAAAAATTCCCTTCATCGAGCAAGGCCTCGGTTGTAAGCAAGGGTCTTGGGAAATAATCTCTTTAAGTTTGATAAGCCGCAATTGTGTAACTAAGTCGTTGGAGAATTAAAATCAGCTTTAGCACTTTCCAATCTTTTGGCATTGATGTGAGATTTCCACATGCTTAGCCCATCCCCATTTCTGCTTCCTGATTCCTCCACGTATCTGTTGTTACTTTGCCGCACCCTTCACCATTGTTATGGCTACAGTTGGTTATATCTCCTGGAGTGTCATTGTTGTCCAATTTCTCCCCGAGTTGATACCGTGATACTCTCTATTATAACCAATAAAATATGGTATACTCCGCATTTTCGAAGGTTTCTTTGCAGTTTGGGCAGTGACCATTATTGTCGCGCCCGGACCTGTACAAATACGCCCTTAAGTACCAAAGTCTTGTGTATACATATCTGGATAATGGAAAAGTTAATCTAACCATTTTCGCGATATATCCGCGCTCCACGCCCTTTCTAGAAACGTTGTCATCGTGTTCTACTTTCTCCTGCTACCACAATAATAGCATTGGCATCAGCTATCACAACTTGTTTGTCTTTAGTTAAGCACGGCATTGTACCTTAACAATCTTAAAAGATATTTACGAGATTTTGATTTTCTTAGGATTGTTCCAGTCGTTTGTCTTCTTTAATCGTTTAGACGACATCATCATCTAATTGGAACTTGTATCCTGTAAGAAATTACAGTTTGAATGTGGTTTTTCATTAATGTACTTACTTTTCCTAACCGGCTCCAAATTCTTGTAGGGCCTCTCACTGACATCATTGTTTTCAAGCCCTGCGACTCTGTCGGTTTCTATGTCGGTGGTACGTTCTTTTTTGTCAACTCTGCATTAGATTGTCATTCATAGAGTTAATATTTGTGTCATAGATAGCGAACTCCGCAGCAAACTCAATAGTAGCTCAGTCTTTCTACCAAAAGTCTCTCTACCGTCCCACCTTTCGCGAACGTCTGGCAAACATTCGAGAGTAAAACTTTAACAAAAAAAGCTTCTTGAAAACAAAAATTACACTTCGGACATGATATTAAACAGCAGGCCGCTTTCATTGGTATAAAAAAGTACAACACTCAGAATTCGAATGGTTGTGAGAAGCTTGGCCCTAGGTCCCTTAGACCCATCGTGTCAAATATTTGTATTTTGAAGGTTCGTCGTCGTCCGTAAACAGCAGTCTCTTGTTCACTTACTTGGCCTTAACTTTAACTTATCAGTTTGTCTCCCCTATTGATAAATGGTCATAAAAGGCTCTACAACGACACCCTGGAAGCTGGGTCGGAACCTACATATATCTACTGGTTACCGTTCAGTGTATTGCAGAAGGGCTTAAGATTTTAACACAGTATTTCGTAGTTTACGCAAGACTAGCGTAAGGAATTTTCGTTTGATGGTGCACATGGACCTGGTATTGCAGTCATTATCCAAACTTTTCTCTCAGTTTCGCAGGATGATTTGGTATTGAAGTCAGCTGTCAATTGTTTGGCTATCTTCCATAGCTGTTTGATGGTATTCCTATTGTGAGACTCTTAGATGTTTTTAAGAATAGACCTGTTTATGGCCATCAAAGCCTATAGTAAGAAGCAAGCTGCCCATAATATACGGATTATTAGATCCGAATAACTAGATTTTAAAATGTAGCCTTACAGGATTTTCCACACCGGTATCTTTTTAAGTATGCTACATCTCCAGCACAGAGAGTATCCTCAAAACAGAAAGGGAGTCAGAAGCTCTTCATGATTTTCTATTTCGGCTGGGTATAGGAATAAATGCCGATGCTAATCCAGCAGTGAAGATTCTCCTCAGATTTGGTAGCAAGCGGCTTACACCCTATTGGAACAAAGTTGGGTGTAACCCATGTAACCCATATTTGAAACCCCCATGAGTTACTCAGGGTTTTTCGTATTGTATTTAAGTGATGAGTCCCCATAAAAAGACTAAAAATACCCACTTTCGTATTTGTGAAGGTACCATCAGTTTTAACAGATTTGCCTGACTCTATTGTGCTCCTTAATGTTTTTTTTTGAGATACTGCAAGGGGATAGTGTAACTAATGTTCTCTAAGAATATAGGTACTATATTCACATTCTTTTCTGACTTCAAAAGCAACAAGAAGTATGTATTCATTTGTTTGATGAATTTCTTAACATTTCGTAGATTAATTTCGGCATGCTGGCCCGAGTTTGCCCATGTTACTCTTGTAGTAAAAAAATTTTTGGTAAAATGTTCAGAAAGTCTTTGTAAATTCCATTTTTCCTTCAGCTTTGAGTAGGTACTTATGTCCACATATTGATGAAAATGGACTTGGCATCCGGAACAGAGGGTAAAGACAATATTGAATTCATTTCAAAGAAAAGAATTGGAAAACCTTCGTTCAAAATTGTTTGATCAATATTGGTACACAATTTATATTCACCTATCAGTCTGTTTGACATTCCAAGTATGTACAGCTGAATTTGACCTAAATTACCCAACTGATTCTGTGCGTATGTATATCAGGTCTCTGAGGTCACGTTTTGAGGTTAAATCGAAGATATTATACTTGCTTTAGTCTTATAATTTAGAAATTGTGAAAGAATCTGTTTGCATTTCAAAAGAATATATGTAAGTAAACAATTCTGTTTCTTAATTTATTTCCTAACGTTCGGCATATTATTTCAATTTTTGAAATGTTTGTTAATATGACAAAAATTTGTACGCATTTCGGTTGAAAACATTTTTCATAAAGTAAACACAATCTTGCACATGTAGGCAAGGGTTAAGTAAAATGAATGGAATTCAATAACTATGTTGCGTAAGACGGAAACATTTGTATCTAACGTAAACACAGCTTTTTTTCAAAAAAACAAATACCAACTCCAATTGTATGAGAAATTATCAAAATATTCCTTAGATACCGGGTTATTTAATTTCTATAACATTTTTCTAACAATGAGATACAAATAAAATAAGTGTGTGTATACAATTATTACGTACGACTTTTCCTTTGGTGGGTACCTACATATTTGTTGGGAGTTATCGTCATGTTTGGCCAGATTGAGAGAAATCATAAATACATATCATGTTTTCAGGTTGTGTACACCAAGAAAATGAGAGGAGATGTGACAGATTAGTGAAAATTATAGCTACCCATGTTGAATGTTCCTAGACACAAGAAATGTATTTTCGGGGTGCTAATTACCAAAAATGATGCTTTCACTTACTCTATACGACAGAGTAACCTTTAGGTTCTGACTCAGCAGAGTTTGTCACGTGCACCTTGACTGAATAATTTAATTTGCATGAAAGTATTTAGACCAGAGGAGAAAAACAAGACAAAAAAACTTTAATTACATGATACTTCTATGATTGTGTACACTTAAGTTGGGAACTAAGAATTCACAAGCATTGTTGACAGTTGATTTTGAAATTTTTTCTATCTTGGTCATTCATTAAATTATGTTATGTGCTTGGCTACTAATTGATTGGGGGTATTAATTGCATGTGAATTGAGTGAAAATGACAAATAAATGTGTTAATCAGATTATTTAATGATGGTAAACCAATTAAAACCTTCTTTTTGATTTGACTCTGATAGTATTGTATTAAAATTTTTGCTGGATATGTGTGATATTTTTTTTTTTTTAATTTGCCAATTATATTTTATTTGTTTAATGTATAGATTATATTTCGGATTACTTTTGAAATTAATCTTTTTATCGGCAAACAGCAATACCTATTAGAAGTAATTATACATTTTTTTATAGTAAAAAAGTTTTTATCCAATGAGATGAAATTACTCTTCCACATATATTGGCAGGAACGTTGGCAGTTTCGCATTCGATATTGTTCCTGAGCTTCTCTAATGTTGTTGGCTTTTTAGCAACCAACGTATCCCCATGAAAAGTAATCCCAGAGAGGTGACCATTCGACCGGTACATATCTCGAGATTACACCATTACCGAACTTCCCCTTCAATAGATCAATTGTTCGACCAGCTGTGTGGTATGTGGCACTATTATGTTGGAACCACATAAAACTGATGTCAAGTCTATCCAATTCTGGTCAAAAAAAGTTCTCCTGGCGATCATTTTCATCAACAAAAATACGGTCCAATCACACATCCAGCATGAAATCCGCACCACACAGATGTGGATGTAGTCTCCTGAAGTACATGTGGGCTTGTTGCTGTCCAATAATGCATATTTTGCCTATTGACAAAGCCATTAAGCAAAAAATTATTTTTCGATGAAATTTAGGATTTTCCTCAAACTTTTGTGAGCCCAATCGGATAAGTTTCGGGACTTCAAATGATCAAGAGGTGTCTGACCACTCAAATTGAAGCCAGGCTGGCTATATCCAGCCTGGTCCCTTTAGTCTTCTCTCACCGCGATCTCGCCATTTATATCCGTATTGGTGTAGCCTATCAAGTTCAAGCACAATATGGCTCCTTTTCCAATCTAGAATTTAACTTGTTAAAATTTACTTGTGTGGATGCCGTCGCCGATAGTATTACAATTCTACTCAGCATGAAATCCTTTATTCCTTGTAGAATAAAGTTTATCAAGCCAAGGCAAAACAGATGGAATGCCTCGAGCTGCAAACAGACTATCAGGTTGAAAGAGTTAAGATTTCGGTCCTTTAAGGATGACCCTACAGAGGCCAACCGAAAAAAATTTAAACGAACCACAAATGATATCAATTATCTAATGCGACGTGTAAAATTCAACTTCGACAAATGATTTAGTCAAACAATTCTAGAGTGTCCTAAAGGTAGCAAAAATCTTAGATCGTTCGTCAAAAACTTTATATGTTTTGTGCCTTATCTTCCACCCCAAAGCTCATTCACAAAGAGCCAATCTGTTTCAGACCTATTCGCTGCGAGCATACTCCCAGATTAAGTTTTGCTTAATGTGCTTGAACGCGTTGAATGGGACAAATTCACTTTCGTACTCTTTAAACAATAGCAAGAGTACTTAAAGGTCTTAACTTAAACAAAGCCCCTGGTCCAGATGGTCCAGATCTCACCCTTGGTTCTGAAGTGGTATTTTTCACCCTGGCAAAACTACTGTGTCAGTTTCATCACGTGTATTTTTCTTCTGAACTCTTTCCGAGTAAGTGGAAACAAGAGTTTGTCTGGCATTACCCTCAAAAAGGTGAATCTTCATCTCTTCAAACTATCAGCCCATTTCAAACGAAACGCTGATCAAGAACCGGCAGTATGGTTTTCGTAGCAAACGGTCCCCTGGTGAATTGATGGTATGTACATATATCTCACCAAAAAGTGGAACCAGTCTTTGCATCATTCTGGTGAATGTAAGATTATTGCGCTTATTATTTGAAAGGCATTTGACATAGTATTGCATCAAGCTCTTTTATCGAAAATACGTGCATTTGACGTCCATGAATCTCTTCTTCACTGCTTTCGAAACTACCTTTCGGAACGTTCAATTCAAGTGGTGGTGGATGGTTTCAAGTCTGCAATCCACTATACCTACATATGTATATTAATGCTGGCGCCCCTAAGGCTCCATTTTACCTTCTGTTCTCTTTCTTATTTTCATAAATGATCGTTTGTGTACTACATCTAATCCAATACATTCCTTTGCTGACGATAGCACCATCAGCTTCTCCTATTCGTTCCCAGACTAACGTCCCTGGAACTGGTATGGCAACATATATTAAGCTCATTTAAGTCTGATCTTGACAACATAATTAAATGGGATATAATAGTTAAAAAACCCAATCCTTTCTCATTATCAATAAATGGCATTTGCGCCGAAACCGAAAAACTTTCTATTCTCGGTATGTGTTCTAATGAATGAAAAATGTCTAGAATTCGTCAAACGATGCAAGAAGGCTAATGTCTGGTCCGATACACTTTAAACCATACTGCACCTAATGGATAGATTTCAAAGTCGCGCGTTAAAACTTATAGGAGCCAGAAGCATAGCGGACTCGTTTCAGCATCGCAGAAATATTTCTTGCTTTAACTTGTTTTAACGTTTTTTTTTTTTTAAAACAATGATGCAGCGAAATAACCAGTTACATTCCGCCCCTTCAACAATTTACCCGCAATACACGCCGTTCCCAGGTTCCATATCCCATCTTATGACGTACCGTCATGTATAGGAATACCTTCCTAAACCGTATAACACGAATGTGGAATGATCTAACAAGCTCCATTTTTCCCTCATATTGTAATCTCCAAACATTTAAAACCAGCGTTCATCGGTACCTCCTATTTTCTCTTCCTAATTTCCCAAACAGCCGCACTGTATCTTAACATTGTAAGGGTACCAATAAACTCTTCAGCAGTCGTGAATTTAAGAAAAAAAATAAAGGGCACGACTGTGTCGTACGTACTTGCATCTTAATACTATAAATTTACATTCTTACAACGTGCGTTCCAAAGGAAAAGGGCTTTTTAAGAATAGGTTATTTCAGTGAGGCCATCTATTGGCAATTACATGCGTAATTAGATATTTTACTGATGTACTGTCAAAATTTCATGATATTTGGACGAATAGAAATGGAGTTATTGGGTCTGAAGTGACAGTATTTTTGTGTCATCAGTACAAAAACGAGCATCGAACCAAAAATTGCTCAGAATTCAATATTCGAAAGGCATCATCAAGGAGACCAATGGACAAGGACAAAAATTTCCTTTACAACATATTTTCAATATGATCCAGAAACCAAGCGCCTAAGTACCGAGTGAAAAGCGCCAGACGAGCCAAAACCCAAAAGATCTCGTTTGGAGAAATTAGAAGTGAAGACAATGTTGATTTACGTTTTCGATTAAAAAGGCATTGTCCAGAAAAAACTCATTCCACCGGGCCATCCAAAAGGTGTGTACCGACATCCTGAAGGACATCGCGGCCTACGATCTAAAACACTCAATTGACATGCTTTTAGACCGTGCAAATCGGTATATTGGGCCTCAACCAACAAGCCTCTCCAGTTAGCCCGGAACTTCACTAACTGCCTCCAGTTCTGCAATCCAAGTCAGTTGAGAAAGTTTGTTTTAAACCCACCTTCCAAATGTTGGCGTGGAACATATAGTGCTCACGAGAATTATAATGAACTTTAAGTCCTATAAATTTTGCTTGTACAATTTTTTTTCTATTTTTGAATTAAAATCGGCCTTAAATACTTTTTACTAATTTCGAGGTTAGAATGAAAATTCCGTTTTCACTTCGAGATGTACATACCTAACCCCAAAGATTCTAGATATGAAACAAATGCGTTTAGGCTGCCGTCGAAGCCAGACAAGATTGGCGGACTCACTTTTATGAGCTTCTCCATCATAGCAATGTCATGTTTGATTAAAATCTCATCTCAAAATTTTTCACGAAATAATACTTGCCCTATAGGTAAAGTTGCAGGTAAAAACCCGAGTAAGCCTACCATTACTATTTCTAAGCGTTTATAGCATTCAAGTTCCTTGAATCTAAAATTTCTCTTAGCAGAATCAACTTTTGAGGTATGAGCCCCAACAGCTAAACTGAACAGAATTGACAATCGATGTGGACGTTGATGATGTTATTCGGGTGCGTGGTGTAGTTTCTCTTCATTAACCTGGCACAAGTAAGCTGTTCTTTGGCAATATATTGCCAAAAAGTTCGCGCACATTCCTTGTGCTCAATTGCACGATCCAAACGACATTATCGTGAACTTTGATGGTTGTCTTTCTTTTTGATTTGCACCCTAGATGAATCTGTCAAAATATATACTTCAAGTCGACACTAGAACTGTAGGTTCTTAGTAGGAGTATTGAAAACTTTATTTAAAAGAAAAGTACTTAAATTAACTATTACAATTGGATAAACTTAAGTTTAATATGGTTTGGCCCAAGACCGTCTACCAGATTGACAATTCGTTAAATAAATTTTGCTTTCATAATTTAATACATATGTTTATTTAGAAGACCTTGTTCAATAATACGTGTTCTGTAATTAAGTGCGTGTAGTGTATCTATACAAAACTTCCCAACCAAGTTCACCGTTTAAAATGTTCAGAACATGATTCATATCCATTTACACCAAAGTATCTCACACGAAACTCGCTTAAGATAGGACATCTGGCAATAAAATGGTATACATCCTCCCTTTCTTGTAGGTTACACAGGTCACATAGAATTCGCAGGTCAGGACGGTGTGGGATGTAATTTAAATTGATTATTTCACCTCTTACTTTAAATATTAAATTAATCATCTTCAGCGGAAAGCGATTAAGGAAGTACGTACGTTCTTGAAGATTATAATTCAGTTGGCTGTAAAGCATTCTATGTTGTGAAATTACTGCTTCCGTTTTACATTGGTCGTAGAAAGTGGAGCTTGCTCTCTCTAATAGTTTTGTAAAAATCTTTCTTAAGTCAGCAGTGCTCATGTCCGTGGCAAGGCTCACATTTTCACCGATGTGATTTCTGATGAGATTTCCCCTTGTCGATATAGCTCTCCTGAGTACTGGTCTAGGCAGCCGATCCTCATCCATCCAGTACTGCCAGATCGTGGTAAATTTACCTTTTCGTGGTAAATTTCAACTTCAATTTTGTGATGTATTAATGTGTTGGGCTTGTTTCGTTAGTTTTGTGGTTTTAATTTCCGTTTCGTGCTTTTTGTGGTATCTACATACTCTATTAACTTTGAAAATCATTTCTACTTGTGTGGGAAATTTTTGGTGGGAATGGTAAATTTTCATCCATCATGTGGTATTTTTCTTGAAAAATGTCTGGCAGCACGATCCATCTCCAGTACTTTTATGACATATTCAAAATCCAGTTTAAGCGTGTCTAAAAATAGGGGTGACACTGTTGTTTGCAAATAGACTTTGGTAACCGGAAAATGCGATTCAAAAAATATCTCAGGAATCTTTCAACCTCTTCAAACTCTCCAAATTTGAGCGCCATACAGTAATATAGAGACAGCAGTCGCACGAAATAATTTAAGCTTAGAGCTGTGATCAATATATTTATTATTGATCCATCGGATTCCGAAAGAAAAACTATATCATCGGCGAAAAGTAGTCCTGGTATCTGCATACTTCCAAACTGAATTCCTCCACCAATTGCCTCTACAATATCATTTATGAATCAGATTAAAAGTAGCGTGCTCAGAACACAACCTTGTTTGACTCCCATTTGTGTTTCAAAGTCCTCAGATACAAGTTCACCATCCCATACATCCGCGACGTTACTTTCGTACATCGCTTTTAATAAAACAAAAATTTTGCTAGAGATTCCCATATTATACAGCTTGTAAAAAAGTGCTTCGCGTGCAATAGAATCAAAGGCAGCACGAAAGTCGACTAAAAAAAGCATATAACTTTTAATTTTTATACCCCATCCAAAGGGTATATTAAGTTTGACACATAGTTTGTAACATAGAGAAATAATTGAGATAGACCCTATAAAGTATATATATTCGTGATCAGCATCAATAGCGAAATCGATTGAGCGATGACCGTCCGTCCGTATGTCACCGCTTTTTGGGCCTTAAATTTTGAGCTAGGACGATGAAATTTCATATCTGGGCTTCTGAGAAAAAGATACAGTACAAGTGTAAACATTTTTTAAATCCGCCCACTGCCACGCCCACTTTTTCATAACTTCACTAAATTATATGAAACCGAAAAATTTTGTTAAGACCAAATATTTAGGTATACAGATTCCCTACAATTAACCTGTAGAACAGTTTTGGCCACGCCCACATTTTGGGGGCGTTTTCATCAAAAAACCGATTTTGATAAAATTTTACATGTAACATCCTCAAACGTTCGAGTTTATAGCCATATTTGAGTACGAAATGCAATTTGGCCACGCCCACTTTATAGAGAGGAGGATAGGGTATCAGACGATCCGTTCCAGACGGATTGTAGCTTTTCTGTATGTTTTCTTTTGTAGCACTCCACAATATTTGTCAGGGTGAATATTTGGTCTAAGGTTGAATAGTTTCTCCTAAATCCAGCTTGAAATTCATTCAGTATTTTCTTGTTATCGATCCACTGCGTAAGTCTATTGAAGTTTAAAGTACTAAACAACTTGACTGACGTATTCAGGAAAGAAATGCCTCGACAATTTTCAGGGTTGTCGTACGATCCTTTCTTGTGTAGAGGAAAAATTATTGTCCTTTTAAAGCTTTCTGGCACACTCGCTGTTTCAAATATTCTATTGTATTCGTTGGTTAACGCGGACAGAAATTCAACTGAACAATTTTTATAGCATTCTGCTGGTACTCGGTCGTGTCCTGGTGCTTTACCAACTTTAGATTTTTTGATTACACTCTGTACTTCAAAATCTGTAAATGGAGTATCTAAGAGATCATCTTCAAAAAGTGGTGACGCATACTGTGGTAGAGGTGAAAATTGAGGAGCGTTGAGTAGATTCTTAAAATAGTCTCGAAGTTTGGGTAAGGATGATGCAATTATATTATTTCTCCCGTTGATAGTTTTGGCCGCTTTCCAAAATTCTGCTGAGGATCACGATGAATTTAAAACGGCTTCGGTTTGTTGCTCCAGATGTTTCCTTTTGGCAGAACAGAGAAGTTTAAAATTCCTATTGGCTACTGCATACATATTTTGAAAAATGAAGTAGTGTATTTCCTAAGAGCCTTAAAAGCGAAAAAGATTTTTTCTGGCTTTTTGACAATCTGCATCAAACCATATCTGTTTTGGTGTAACCCTACGCCTGCCTGTGGTACTTGTTGGCACAGCTTCAATCATTACTCGAGTTAGGTCCTCCATGTGCAGCGGATTATTTAACAACCTTCGTTTAGCAAGTTCCTGATTTAAATTATTTTGATACATAGTTTGAAATCTATCTCTTCATATCAACTTTGATAGTAGCCCCATTTGCTTTGTTTTGAGCGTTTCCTCAGTTCCCGAAACTGTACAAAAAATTTCCAAAGGCATGTGGTCAGAGAAAGTTTGTGCAGCTTTCTCGAAGTTGCTCAGAATAGAGTTCCATTTCCCTGCCACAAGGCAGTAGTCAATGACTGAGCACGCCGTTCCTCGAATAAACGTACATTCACCATAAGGATCTCCTTTACAGCTTCCATTTAAAATCATTGCGTTTAAAGCGTCAGCAACCTCCAGCATTTTAGCACCTTTCCTATCACACACTTCATCCTTTTTGGAACAGATCCACTTACAAAATTATTTTTTGACAATCCAATCCTAACGTTAAAATCGCCAACAAGTAATATATCCATTGAGACCCTAAGTTCTGAAGAGTATCGCAAAGTTTGTCATAATCTCTATTCCAGTGATTATAGTTCAGGTAGATTGGTACAATAAAGAGGACTGAACCCTTGACTTTTACTTCCAAGACATTCATTTCTCCTGCTCGCTTAAAATTTAGAACAACTCCTTCAAGACACTTTCTCCCCTGCTTCCTCTTCCAAATGTATTTGTTTTCACTGCTGGAATCTGGATTACAACTAGTTAGTAAACTAAAGGACGGCTCTAAACGATCATTACAAATTTATCCCTTAAAAGAGCTTCGCTTGCAGGTTTTGCACAATATTCAGCTCGATTTGCCACTCTATGATACCACAAATCAAGAAAATTTACTTTTGGATACAGCTGATGCACGTCTGTAGCTATTCTCGAGCCATTACAGCTGCTATCGAAGAACTAATTACCTCAAAACAGAGATTTATCTGTGGGTAAATGATGAGGATTGTATTAAACATTTAGAAACAAAATAATCGATTAAAGAAAAGCCTTGTCCAGAAATAAATGCAAATTCTCCTCCCTTAACACCATTTAACAGACCATAATAGACCTGGGTATTAGTATCACACGTGTGTTAGTAATGAATACATCACAAGTTTACTTCCCCTGTCACCGATAGCCTTCTACAGATACTTGCTGTGTATCTATAAATGAAAAAGTAGAATTTGTGCGGCAAAACTGTATTGAAGAAAATATTTAATAGCTCCCTACAGTATTTCAGCATTCTTGGAATTTGATTCTCGTTGATTTATCTACCGTGTTATATTTCCCAAAGAATCCCATGACGCCCAAATTCATTTCTATCAATCCACCCCCGACTGATATGTAAAATACTTTTACCATCATGTTCTTTCTATTCAATCACATGTAATACACAAACATATTTTATATTTCTCCTAAACGGTCTGAAGCGCGTTAAATGGCAGAAAAAAGTTTGAACTCTTCCGAGAAGTATATCAAATAAATGTCAGTCTTCATTAAGCTGTCTAAATTTGATCAACCTTATTACATTGGTTCCTACATCAGTTAGATACAAATATTTATGTTGAATTGTCGTCTGTTTCTCAGGGTTTCGTTTTTTTTTTTCATTTTAATATCTATTTCGAAAGTGTAGTGTAAATATGTATTCACAGCTTTAATTCGTTTAAATTATATTGTACACTGTTGAATGGGGTTTGTTAATGAAGAGAAAATGGAGTTTATTTTGGCAGACATCGATTTCTAAATTTTAGATTTCTTAAGATTTTTTTTAAATTTTCCTCTTTAAAGAATTTGTATGACTACTGTATGCCACAGATACAGTATTAGTAACTACTGTTTTAGTTTCCAGATTTTATTCATATTCGAATCGGTAGTATCTAAAGTATACATATGTATATTCAAACCGAATCAGCTTTTTTTTCTAAGGAGCTTGCAGGGCAATAGTGATTCCTGCTTAGTGCCATTTTTGGCTTATTGTATGCTTCGTAGTCAGCTATCTACAATGTCTGAGTGACCAGGAAGCCAACACTGCATTTTATTAAAAATCATTTCATGTTATCGATATAAATCTATCAAAAATGTTGAATGCCACTCCCACTTTATGAGATAAGAATAAGACTTGAATTTAAATCCTGAAAAGTTGGTAAACTTATAGTATAAGGGTGCAAGTACGCGCGCTTTATTTTAAATGGATTAGCTCAGACTTCGTCGGACTTGCGTTGAGTCTGCTATACCTGATAATAAGTAGGTAGACATTTTTGATAACCCTGGTTTAGTTAAGTAGGTTGCTATAGGTGATGACGTATATGAAGAAAGCTTAAGTTATGTTAGGCATGTGAGTAGGCGAAAGGAAGAATCCACGCGCCACACTCAGGTCAATACAGACCCATTGTGATACCCATAGAGGAGAGATGTCCCATGCCTATTAGTTTTAGAAATATGGTTCCTATAGCTAACCATCCAGTTGATTTGATGTAGTTCAAGATGTCATTGACTGGTCTGCTGGACAATTCTTTTACGTCACGGAAGAAGTGTCGCCCGAGAAATTTAAAACTAGGGTGGATAAGACTTGGACAGAGAAAGTGGGTTGTATCCTCATTGACTTCCACATCACCACATCCACGACATATGTCGTCTCCCGTTAGTCTTACTTGTTTCATTTGGTAGCGCAGAGAGTTATATCAGAAAGTATGGAACCTTCTACATTTTATATAGAATATTTTTCCTTCTCTTAGCAGTTTTAAAATACTTTCTTTAACCCTTTTCGCGTAGACAGAATTTATTCCCAATACGACAGATCTTAAGTTTATTTTTGAATTACAAACAAAAAAATCCATTAAATATCTGACCAGAATCAAGCTGACCTCGAGCATGCTTAAGTGGAATTTTTGATTCAGATTTTATCATTTGTCGCGGAGGTGGAGTTGAGGGCTTTACCTATCCCTATGACGCCAACTTTGCTCGCTACTGGCGCCTTCATAGTTTCAGGTAGTCTGCTCTCAGCTTAGCGATACTGTCGTTCCACCAGTACATCGGTGTTCTCCCATTTCCATTACCTTTACGTGGCATGGACGCTTCGCATCTTTAGGTGAGGAAAGTTATCACCTTTTTGGCTTTTTCTTCAGCTGAGCCCATGGGTATTTCCATGTTGCTTAGCCAATAATCGAGCATCTCTTTATCAATGTTCTTACTTTTCCAGCCAAAACTTTTGACCTTTTCTGCAGCTTTTTGGTATTGGAACCGTCTTGTCCTGTGCGGCTTCGCAATGGTTAGGATTTATCTGGATGCACTTCCAGTTCTCGCATCGCGTTTTTGTATGTGGCGCACCTGAAACTACCATTGGCATGGTTGTTTCCTCCCTTACATGCCGGGTCGCATATTGCACATTTGGGTTCGCTTTGCAATTTTTGGCAGTGTGTCCCTTGCATCCGCATCTTAGACATATTCCTGGCCGATTTTTGCAGTGCCTAGAAATGTCAGTGCAGTGCCTAGCAATGTGTCCGTACTCAAGGCACTTGAAGCATCTTTAAGCGTCCTGCAGCGATGATTTTGTTTGCCACGTCTGCTGAGAGGTTAGTTAGTGTTCCGGATTTTGAATATATTTTCCTTGAATTTCGCTGGCTGTACATCGTTCCTCTCTTGAGCGATATAAACAGCTTACTCTTGGCTGTCTTTCTGATCTTATTGACGTTTACCCCAAGCTCCTTAAGTTCAGGGTTCGGTCTCATTCATTCATTCATCATTTTGAGGATGTTTGCGTAGGACATCTCTCCAGTTTTCGCGATTACGATAGCATCAGGGCTTCTGAATCTTCGAGTCTTGCTGCTCGCGCAATCTCTCTTCTCACGATTTTACCTTTGGGAGGCTTTTTTATATCTACTTCTTCTTGGCTCTACTTTTGACCAGTTGTCTTTGTCTGGCGGCTTTTGTTTTGGGACTTTGTCGGAGTTCTTTTTTATTGGTTTTGAAACTTTTTGCAAAAAGGTATGTATGTATGTATATATCCTGGTTCGTAGCAAAGAATGTCCTATTTGTAACATTTTCGTGTATCTAGATACTGCTTTCAATAAGCAGCGATAACTATACTATGTATTGTGCCATGTGTCTGTTTATGAATTAATCTAACAAATTTTGAACACGACTATTTCTGGTCGCCATATTGGCGCTTAATCTACTGATTCCTTTTTTTTGTTTTCCTTTTCATGTATCAGTGTAAATATGTGTATTTTTTTCTTATGTGACATATATTTTCTCCTTAATAATAAAAACTTCAAAATCGGAAAAAATAAAATCACGGTGAAATTGATTGCACTTCTTTTTTATCAGGAATACCAATTGGTTATGAGACCCCCCCTGAGCGTTTCGAAACAAATCATGGAAAATTATTTCCTACTACTTTTTTCCGCTTCCTAGTCTACCAAAATTTGCTGTTACTGTTTGTTAAACCCGTTTAGCACTACTTGTACACCAGCCAAATTGGGAAAGTGCAAGTTGTGCATAAAATATCTGACAGTTTTTTTTTTTTTTTTTATCCATGAAGGAGATCTGTCGTAATTGATTAGTATCATACGGATTGAAGTATTTTAATCATCCGTTTTGTCCAAGTCATGTCACGCAGATCGATTGGATTCTGGCGGGTTTTGATAAGTTTGATTAGGTAATACGAGACATAAAAAGAGAATGGCGACACGAAGTTCAGGCAAAATTTGGCTACACTCTCTTTCCAAGTCATTAAATGATAGCAAAATGAAATTTGAGTATCGAATAGAGTTGGTTGATATGACTTTGATAAAGGTTACCCTCTCACATATAATTGAATGGTTCCAAGTTATTTGCTGAGTATTGTAGAACTATGAACTACTATTCTCAAATTTAGCTTCCCGTGACTCAACAATTAGTACAACCGGCTGAAGCGAAAAAAAATAAAAAAATTTTTTGGCGGCACAGATCTGTAGGGGATCCAGACCCAGGTCGTCGCAACCATCTATGCCCTTTTCTATAAGGAAGAGTCCAGTCTATGTACATATGTACATTCCATTCATCCTGAAATACAACTTTACTTAGACAGGTATTATATGTATGATTGCTGCGATCGATCACAGGCGCCTTCTGCTCGCTGGTTTCTTGCAAATTTGTTAGATTTCATGCCTCCTTAGAAGGCAATGACCAGGCAGAATCCCCACCGCTATTCTTAATCGCGACCTGCTTACTTACTTACTTAGGTGGCGCTACAGTTCGGGGTGAATCTGGGCCTCCACTAACAAGCCTCTCCAGTTAGCCCGGTCCTTAGTTAACTGCCTCCAATTGCGCACTCCAAGTTTGTTGAGGTTCCCTTCTACTTGTGGGCACCTAAGGCGAAATCTTCCTCTACTGCGTTGTACCTCCGGGTTCGATTAAAAGACTCTACGGGCCGGAGCATTTGTGTCCATCCGCTCTACATATCCTAGCTGTCTTAGACGACTGATGCGCAATTTTTTGACTAGGTCGATGTCACTGTACAACTCGTAGAGTTCGTCGTTGAATCTCCTCCTCCCAACATGGTCAACGCAAACGGGACCGAAAATTTTATGAATAATCTTTCTCTCAAAGCGACTGAGGATATCTTCATCCGCCGTATGGTGGACGGAAATGTTGGTTATCATCGTCCAGATTGAATGGTTGATTCTGCCGGACAGCGGAATTTGGTCATTCAGTCTGCAGAAGTGATATTTTATATCCTCAACATCGAATACGATTCTACTACTAGTTTTCCTTGTTCATCCCTGCAGACTTCGATTCTGGCTTTGTAGACTTGATATGTTCTTTTTATCTTCTTTGGGTTAAAATCGCCCAGAACAATTTTAACATCATAGCTAGGGTACTGATCTCACGTCTTGTCTAGGACCTCGTATAAGCTGTTTTTGGTATCGTCATCTTTCTCCTCTGAGGGGGCATTTTTGAGTTTGGTTGTTTTATTCTATGTATACACTCAAACCTACAAACTACAAACATGTTTGTAGTTCCCCACTGCCAAGTGGTGGGTAAAAGCCCTATCTTCGTGTATAGTTTAACAACTGCTCTATATGAAACTAGTCCTAATGTTGCCCGCACAAGTAGAAAGGGCCTCGATCACAGTAAGGTACATATTTACTTATCTATTAGACTAACTCTAGAATTTTGTAACTAAGTAAGTTATGTAGCCATAACCATAATAAAAGCACCAGTTGTGAGGATAATATATAAGACTTCCCATTCCACTCAAGTACTCGCATAGAGTTGGATGTTTTGTGTGAACGCATACAAGTGATATCAGTTAACTTTTTCTTACCATCCCGAATGCCCTTTAAGAACCAACGCCAATTCAAGCCATATAATTGCACATCATATTATTTTTCAGCACAGAGAGCATGTATCCGTTTCCCAAATATCGTGCTCAAGCACACAATTTGAATTCTTCGTAGATAATAGTTTTTTTCTTCCTTTAATTACCCAACTATAAAGAGTCTAAGAAAACTCCGTACAACTCATTAAAACTTCTTCTCCCACAAGTAATGCGATAACCCTGCACTTCTTCCACATGCCATGCCCGTACACAAAAACGGAAACGCACCTCTATACCTCATAGCATCATCAACAAAATTACTTTTAGTACATCATGCTATCATCCTTCTTATCGTGGTGCAATCATCACCAAATAAACTAACCTAATGAGATCAATCTGTGCACAACCTTCACCAAGGTCTGGTTGTGGCTTCTGCCACCTAGGTGCTACTGCCGCAATAAAATCGTATCGTGGCAAGCGCGCAAGAGCTCGTCATCACCACAGAGCAGTTGTATTACCGTTTGTAAGCTGGTTACAGTCATGAATACATTAAACTTGCCACCTACAGACTCGTTGCATATGCAACGACAACACCATAGATACAAAACGCCTCACCTCTTGGCCGCATCTCCCCACCAATACACATCGAAAGTAGGTCATAGACAAAGAACGGGTTCTGTAAATATTCCTTTGGGATTAGTTAGTAGTAGCCCGTGCCTCCATGTTGACACCAACCGGTATCACCGAATGCAATATGAAACTCTCTTCTGAAGATCAAGACGAGCTTAGTGTTTGTTCCCAAAACGAATTCACTTTTCCCGTCTTACGACGAAGACATCAACATCGTCGTCACGAAGCTGTGTGCGGTTCCCACACTTTTATCCCAAAGTTCTAAATGAAAAGAGAGCGTTCCTCGTAGTTTAAGTTTGGTACATAGTACGCTTTTCCAATACGTAACTGAGACATGGGGGCACGAACTGCACTGTAGTTTCGTTCAACGTTCAGCGTTCAACGTATAACGTTCAACGAAGTTGCACAACAATTCTTTAATTATTAGTTTCGTGTTATGCATGCCGAGAGAGACCCGCTGCTGGGTTGTCAAAGGTAAGCGTAAGCGAGTGTGTTTCAATAAAATGCTACTACTTGTAACTTTTCTTGTTTACGCACTTGTAATTAGGTAGTAGAAAATAAACAGGTAACTTCGGTACGAAATTAGATCGAGGGTGGGCTTTCGACAAACCCTGTTCATTTTTTTTTTTTGTCGGATGAGTTACTACTATTACGAACAAACATTTGCAGACTGGTATAGGTATTGTGTAATCAGCACTTAAAAAACCTCTCACAACTATTTCACAGGAATTGAATTTTATAGAACCATAAGAGCAAGGTAAATATCATCATCATCATCATGGCTTTGAGTCTCATTCAAACCGAATGCGTTGTGCTTGCATTTCGGTCGAATGCGATCGCGCTATGATTTATGTAGGCTGTAGCATGGAAATTCTGCACTTTTCTCATTGGGAAACGTGAACTAGATTTGTCATGGCAAGAGCAAAAACTTAATAAGAATGGACCACGTTTATTGATGGGTATACGACTTCTTACAAAGACCTACTTTTCTTTCAGTCATTTCATAATAGAATGAACGAATACTGCTTTTCCAAGGAAATGGTTCACACTCGTTCCAAGTGAGAATCAAAAACAGACTAAAATCAATCAACAAGTACGCAATAAATCCACAGACCTAAATTGTTAAAACCTCATTTGCACCGGGAGCAACCGATTATGTCGATGTAATCTGCGTATCCCAGCAGATGGACAGATTTGTTGAAGATAGTGCCTTTCGTGTTAACACCTGCCCTGCGCAGTATCTGTTCCAGCACGACATTGAAGAAGTCACATGATAGCACATCTACTTGCCGAAATCCGGAACTATTTTGGATAAGTTCGAAGGAACTGTCTCCGATTTGCACATTGCACCGCTTGTTTTCCAGCGTCACGCGACACAGCTGGATCAGTTTAGCCGTGATCCCAAATTCGACCATATCGCTTTGTAAACTCAAGACGATGAATGATATCATATGCAGTTTTGAAGTCGATGAAGGGAAGCTGAGTCTCGCCTTGAAATTCGTTGGTCTTTTCCAGGATTTGTCTTAGTGTGAAAGTTTGTTCGATCGTCGATCTGCCGGGTAACACTGGTACGTGCCGATAAGTGTGTTGAAGAAAGGCTTCAGACGTTAACATAGCACGTTATATAGGATCTAAAATGCGACATTAAGCAGGGATATGCCCCGATGGTTCTTAGAAGAAATATGATCGCCTTTCTTGAAGATGGGGCATATAGCGTTGATAGTCCAGTCATCGAGCATGGCTAAAGCATCACTACCAACTTTGAAGAACTCCGCTGGTAGACTATTAGAGCTGACGGCCTTGTTGTTCTTCAGCGTTTTGATAGCTAAGCCAACTTCTTCAAAACTGGGAGGGGGATTTCTTTTTCATTAACTGAATCCGGATTCCCTTCTTGGCCTATACTCTCTCTACATGATGCCCGTAAGTAATTGCTGGAAATGCTGCTTAAACACATTTACTATTCCCTGTGCTTCGATGCCTAGGTTTCCTTCATTGTTTCGAATAGCACGCAGTCTGTGCTATTACCTGTGCTTCGATGACTAGGTTGCCTTCATTGTTTCGAAGAGCCTGCAGACTGGGCTTGAAGCCAGCTGCCAGTTGCTTGACTTTCCTAGAAAAAAGCCGGTATTGTTCACATCACGGGACTCTTCGATATCCTCGAGCTCGGAGATTGCGTAGGTTCTTTTCTTTTACGCAGGAGGTTCTTCTCCCTTTACTTCTGGCTCGATATTCTTCCCACCTTGAATTTGTAATTATCAACAGTGTCGTTTTTTTTTAGTTGCATGTCGCAGTATTACTGGTGCACTGAGAAACTCTCTCACTGCAGCGCTTCAAACCATGCTCCACTTTCTCCCAAGCGATATCGTCACCAAACAACTGCCTGCCTGCTCAGCAATAAGACTGAGAAGGTCTAAATAATGAAAAGAGCAACACATTGGACATGCCAGAATATTACTGATGCATCGTCATCTCCCACAGGTCACCGAGCACCTGCCCACTGAACACAATTTCAACATGGGCTACAATTTCTCAATACCAGACAGAGCTGAATGGACACAACGGGATGTCCTGCACCACGAATCGCTGTCAATTTTTACGGATGGGTCCAAAACCGAGGGCGGATTCGGTGTTGGAGTCTTCTACGAAGACCTGGATATCCACCTCTTCTTTAACCTTCCAAACTATTGCAGGGTTTTTCAAGCCGAAGTCACTGCCATTGGTCAAGCAGCTGACTGTCTGACGGTTAATGCAGTATCAGCATCGGATAATGTCATATACATCGACAGTCAGGCAGCCATTAAATCCTTTGCATCCAGCAAAACGAGATCCAAGGCAGTGAAGGACTGCAATGTATCTCTTAACGAGATAGTTGGAGAGTACACCTTCACCATTTGCTGAACTGTGAGGCTTACGAACTAGCTAGACGAGGCCCCTCTGGTCTTAATAGCATAAACTAGGAAGGCTGCATTAGGCGAATATCTTTTCAATGATCTAAACGATCCCAACAACGTCTGCACTGCTAAGATTAGCTCCTTCATACAAAGGAGTGGATGGTACCTAGAATAAGAGAGTGATCCACCCACCTTACCCATCGGCAGCATAATGGACCTTCTCTGGTCTAAATGCATTTTCCATAGCGGGCCGGTTTTAACCAACCAACCAACAGTATCGTTTGGCTTTTAGTCGATGGACAGAAACTTCTTTGATAGTACTTGATTTTGCGCTCATTTACTTACAGATCACCTTAGTTTTTCTGTTTTACATTGGCACTATAGGAACGATTTATAATATCGATATCATCCGGGTAATTCAGCAGCTGGATCGACTCGTTGAAGGTATTAAGTCCATCCATATCCATATCCAAATCACACGTCAGCTCATTTTCTTGTTTTAGGGATCTGGTTACGAGTTTGGAAAGTCCAGGAGCTACTATACGTTATATCGGGTTCTCCAAATGCGATATAGCTAGTTTAGATTTGCCGAGAACTCAGGACTCTGAATAAGTTGTGGGTCGCGAATTGAAAATCGTTGGTTATATGGCCTATAGTATATACATATTGCTGATCTGCAGATTCGAATCGAAGGTTTAGCAGAAGGGCTAGAGATGTTCGCATTTCGATGCGGCAGATGAAACACTTGGCTTATGTTCCTTGAACATACATTTTTCGTTTGGCTTAGTAGTTTTCCAGCTTCCTGATAGCTGCGCCAACGTCGCCAATCCTGGGAACTCTCTCTCAACATTATTCATATTCATCAGCTGTTGAAAATGATTCTTCGATACAATTACATCGTACATCGCTACTAAATTCCCTTCGCTATTTCGCGGAGCCTACATATATGATTTCTGGTTCTTTGGTCATTCAAACTTTGAATCTGGTTCTTTTGTAAAAATGCTCAAGCATGTGTTTGCAGATACTTAGTCTGATAAATTTGACGCTAGATTCTATTTTTCAGTTCAATAGTTGTGTTCGCCTTGTTGGCATAGTCCTGGCGAACCAAACACCGCACCAAACAATAATTTTTAAAGCCTGTAAATGTCTCTCATGAATTTTACGCGATTCTATAAACTAATTGACGAACTGTCGACGATCCAAATAATAATGAACGTTCCATATTAACTAATTACAACTGCTAAACATGACATCTGTCAAAAAACCAGAACTGTCAACCATACAATAAATCAAAAATGGCAGGATATTTCAATATGACATTAAATTTGGGACATCTTTTATTAGACTACTTCCATACAACATAGCTTTGATCAGGCGATCTTTTATCGGTTTACAGTCAATGATTTCTAGCATGAGCTAATTTCCCATGATACATCCGCATCCTGCCATGCTCAACTTTCAGTGACAACTGCAATCAAAGTTGTGACTCCTTCGTTATTCCACAGTTGATCATGTCCATCATATTTCCTGAACTGTAATACAACGCGAAGACAATTTTATGTACCACCTGGTCTGTACAGCGTACGTTCATTCCAAGACCATAGACGTATTTAGGTACCTTTAATTCATTGGCAGTGTTCATAGGGTAAGAGTTCGTACGTTGTGATTGACCCAATAACGCCACATCAGACACCATCACTTTTTACAGAAACCTCACGTTCTTCTGAAAATCCTTACCTACCTCAGTTGCGAACACGTCACAGTAGATTAGGTTAGGTTTTCACTATACTCTGTCTGACTGAAACTGTAGAAGCCACGATTGATTACATCTAGAAAAATCGTTCGCTGCCATCTGGAATAAGAAGGGTCCAGCTATCGATCGAAGTTTTCAAAAGGGCTGAGATTCAGTCTGCAGTTAAGATACTAGATACACAGATAAGTTAATGGTAAAGCTTGAAAAGTTACATAGACTTTTCTGTTTTGGTATCTATCATCATCAAATCGTCATTAGAAAAACGTCTGCTACTTACATATTTTCGGCAACTTTTCGACCTGGTTGTAATTCTATTTACAGGGTAGAAAGTCACTCACAGTTGAAGTCTCAGTTTGTATCTTCGCTTTCTAAATTGTGCTCGAATGAGATAGTCTTGATTCGCCTTGAAACCTTGAACAATCTGTGAGAGCCTGTTGTATCTTAAGCGCAATTTGCCTTCATCTATTGTGTCACCGATCCATGTTTTTTTTTTTTTGTTTTTCGGATTATGTATGTACATTACCATTACCTTGAAATATCTTCAGAAGAATCTGCTCTGCTTCTATGTTTATCGTAGGATAATTTGCCCCTACAAGAGTAGGGGATTTTAAGTCATCTATCGAGATATGAACTCTCATTCAAATTGTTAAACCACCCAGACCTGATTATAAAATTTTATTTAACATGATCTTGAATTCTCATGCAAGCCTCTATGACACCACAGAAGAAGCTTATTATTTCAGTACTCAAGGTAGTTCTAAATTCACACGAACATCACCATAAACACCTTGTATTCTCAGACGTGTAATCCCGCAAAACACAAGAGTAAAGGCAAAACAACTCCACCTTGTGGACAGCCTGTCTCTATCTCAACTATTACCATGTCAATCATTCTCAAAAGTAAGCAGACCTTGAGAAAACAAATCAATCTGATAATGGATTCCTTTTGGCAAAGTTCAAAGGTAAACATTTCATCGCCATCAAAATTCATGCACCATTTTCAAAGCTCTTGACAGCAAACCCTACACAACTACTGATCTTTTAATTCATCAGTGTGCTTGCCTGCAATGGATTAGTCACGGCCCTACAAATTATGATTTTGATTTTATGAACTTCGCTTTAATTTAATTCGTAGGTACTCTTGGTTCATTGCAATTTTAAGAGTCTTGCAACATGATCACTCGTTGATGGATAGCTAGTATATTTTTTTTTAACTCGCCGTGAAATTTGTTTCCAGGAGAATGTACCACGCTGTTGGTAATGTTTGTTTGCATAAGCCGAAACTAAAAGCAAATGTAGTTTATGGCACTATAAGCCATCATCTAGTCGACTCATTGTTTGTTGCCCTACACATAATTTGCAATCTGCCAACTATGCGATCGATATTATTTTGTTTTCAAAGCCATTGTATTTACGACACCACCAGCTAACGACATATACGATGTACAAGAAGTTAAATTTAAAAGTTAATTTCATTATGAAATGACAATAAAGTAAATCTCGAATCCTGTCAATCAATCCGTTGATTTCTACCCATGATTGAAGTGTTTGTACTGAACTAATGGAAAATTTACAGCTTAGTTAGACTAACAGGATTAGGTCCATTGTGCCCAATTATTTAACCAAGGAAACGCTGAACAAAGAACCGCAGTATTAGAACAACCCCAATAGTGATATGAGTCGCAGGAGGACCAGCTCGACATTACCCACGTCCTCCAAGTCAGAGAAGAAGTAACTATCGAGAGTTCTCATTCTTCTGGCAAATAGGGCAGGACAGTCAATTAGCAGGTTTTGGGCAGATTCAATTTCTTATTTGTCCCTGCAACTCCTGCAATAGTCATTGTGTAGTATACCAAAGCGCTTCGCATGAATACCAATGGCACGGTGCCCAGTAATTATGCCAGAGAGCACCCGTCTATTGTGATTTCTGAGCTTCACCAGAGAATCAGATCTCCTTTTATTTAAGGCCGGCCATAGCGCCTTCATTCTTACAGCATTTTGGCCGCCATGTACAAATAAAGCGGAATAAGCCTGATTATGGTCTCCATTGCCGCTGTTGGTGTTATTCGTAGTGATTCCATAATACCGATGCAAGCTCCCCTCTGTATTTTTGTAAGGTTTCAAAGCTGATATTACTTCGCAAGTGTCTTCCACCATACTAGTGTACCATAAGTAAGAATGGGTCTTACAATCGCCGTGTACAGCCAGTATACCACGGTTGGTTTGAAGCCCCACGAATTAATGAACCCCTTTTCACAAGAATAAAAAGCTGATCCGTTCATCGATGTTGGTCTTTCAGTTTAATTTGGAACACAGAATTACGCACAGGTCGTAGGTAGGTAGGGATCGATCTCTTCTTAGTGTAAATCACTACCTCGGCCCCCAGTAATCTGCTGCCAGCCCAAGTCTTTCACTAGTTGTAATGCGAGATTGAACCTTTCACTTAGGACTGGAAGGAATTTCCTTGAGGCCAGGAACCGACTCGTTGAAGCCGTTTCATCACAGTCATACTCTCAAATGTTTGTCAGATAATCGTGAGAGGTTTGACCATGAAGAAAAATTTGATGCTAAATGTAAAAATAAAGTTCCGCTCCACCATGGTAGCACAGTAATTGTCTGTTGCATATATATGAAAACATGATATGAACTTTTTGAAATCCAAACTGAAGTGGAGGTGGAGGATATGTGGTTTTATGTAGGGGGGGTCACAACACACCCAGCGCTCTTTTATGTGACACTTGTCCGAGCAAATGACAACGTGCGGGCCATATCCACCATTATGTGACTAGAAGTATCCCCCCCGAGTATGGAGAAATGCAGAAAGCTTGTGTTAATTGTGAGCTCTGATTATACGCGTTATTCGATTTATATATGTATGTACATATGTAGATCCAATGAATACCATTTCCTTTCCTATATCCTGGCCTATAAAATGGCTCAGTTTTTAAGTTGAAACCAACTATAAGTGGGACTAACTGGTGTGATCTAATCTCGGTCCTAAATTCAGCATTCAATGAATCTTGTCCCATCATAACAGGATATGTAGACAATCTTCCGCCATGGTGGAATGCAGAACTTAGCAAACTATGCGTAAGCAGAAAGAAAACCTAAAAAACTTCAAAGCAGAGGTTCGTTAGGCCAAACGTAGATCCTGACGCAGTTTTTGTCAGAGTATTGACAATACGTCTCAATCCTCTAGACTGCGCAAAGTCATTTTCAAAACACCAATCTTGCCGAGTGTCCTCATAAATTCTAATGGATCATGGGCGGAATCTGATGAAGCATCGCTTAACCTGCTTATGAACACTAACTTCCCAGGATGCACGTCTACCCATAGCGACGGCTCTGCTCTGGTAAATATTGCATGTCCACTGTCACCTCCCAAACTTATCACCGAGGATAAGCTGACTAGTGACTAGTTTCGAGCCTTTTAAGTCCCCGTGGCGTTACGGATTTTTTTCGGCACAAATCCAGGTGGCCTTCAGCATAATAATGCATAATCTGCTGGGCACCAGGTCATTGTAACATATTAGGGAATTGTGAGACTGACGAATTGGCTAGATGAGGCTCCTCTGCCTTAAATAGTATAAGTATCACCGACATC
The DNA here is from genome assembly GCA_905220385.1 of Xylota sylvarum. Lineage (NCBI taxonomy): Eukaryota > Metazoa > Arthropoda > Insecta > Diptera > Syrphidae > Xylota > Xylota sylvarum. The sequence goes on from LR999959.1 coordinate 44,906,965, forward strand.
GAGGCGCCAACGTCTTATGCTAAATACCTTAATAACGCCGACGCTGTGTGTGATGCCAATCATCGATGGCATCAGCTCGACCAAGATAGTTAACATATTCACCGGACACTGTGGTATAGGAAGTCATGCTCAAAGACTGGGTATTCCCTACAATGACTGCTATAGAAGCTGTAGGGATGAAGAGGAAGAGGAGACCATTAGTCACCTCCTATGCCAACATAAGGAAGGCTACATTCAATGATATAAACGATCTCAGCAACACATGCACGGCTAAAATTAGCTCCTTCATACAAAGTAGCAAATATTTCCCACACATCAGCAGTACAATGTACCTTCTTCTGGCTGGTCTAAATGCATCCTCATCGGGGTCCGGTTTCAACCAACCAACCAACCAACTGGTGTGATCTACGAAATGTAAGAAAACATAGTAGCCTTGCAAAGTTCATAGACATTTCAAAAGACTATTAATAGACACTTCGTCCTGTAGAGAACGAAACTTGTTTTCTATACAAGTCCCTTCCCGCATTGACATTGAAATCGGCACATTTTCACTTAATAATGCTATTCCACAAGGAAACCTTAGTGAAACAATAACAATGTTAGCGGTGCTCTAACACTAACCCCTTACTTAATCTAAATTACCAGTAAAACCAAACAACTTGTCTATGACAGAATACCTGTGTACTGTACTGTAGGCATATGTGTTTGCAATTCCTTCTTGGAATTATGTTACAACTCCATTCGATTGATGTAGTCTCTGAAATAGTTTTAGTTCTCAAAGATTACTGAAATTCTGTCAAATTTATGTCATGTCTGTTTATGTATCGTCAGTGATGAGTGACACGTACACGTATACGTACACCGAACGTAAACAGGTTGCCTTTCACAGAGTGTTACTCAATCTCAATTGCTTTAAAATGAAATTGCCTGAAAATTATCACTTTAATTATGAAAATCCATCTCCGACATACTAGATCTTTTACACACACAAACACTGGCATTCTGTGTAATGAAACGATAAATATTAAAATCCCCCCCACCCATCCAACTTGGGGCCGCCTTATAAGTTGTTATACAAATATCCTCACCGAACATAAATATCTTTCATTCATTTTACCCCATTTAGAGTTACCAAAATAAGCATAAACACTTTCGCATACACCCACATGGCCAGGGCATATAAAACATTCATGGACCTATGCTTCCCTGTCTTTAAGATACACTCATGGTGTAGTAGATACATCATCATGCACATCGACAAAAATGTACAAGTCGTTTCGAACAACTCTCACTGATGATGACCACATTGGGCAGAAAGTAAGGCATCGCATTTTGGGCAACAATATAGAGCCAAGGTGGTGGTTTTCTTTTGTACTTTCTGTTCTCCTTTCTGCGTTTTTATTCAGATTCAAAAGCGAAGTGTGACCAAGAAACCGAATGTGAAATGAAATCGCACTCACTTTCGCTCCACTAAAGGTAGCGCTTCTCTCTGGATTTACTAAAAGATTAATCGGTTACGAATTTCGAGTTTCCGCATGCAGTCAGTGGACCGTCTTAACTGTATTACTCTGAACATTCTTTCTTTTGTATTTATTTTGCGGAAACCTGGTCAACGGTTTTTGCGTTTAAAGTTACAGGCTATGAGCTCGTCACACTTTAACTGTAGCAAGAGGCATAATACTGCAGGTTCGACTGGACTGAAATCGAAACTTAAATGTTTGGTGTTTTTTTTTTCCGCTTTTGGCGAATAGTGAAAGCGAATCTTACGGTTCCCCTAAAGTAAATTTCCGGACAGTGGTGCAGATGTATATATGCTGACATACACGTACATGCCTACCTGGTATGAATTATGGACCTTAATTAGTACCCAAAGGTAGCTTTTGATCACTTAATTGTGGCTCAAGGTAGTAATCACTGGCAGAGAAGATAATGTGCAAATGACCATTAGAAAGCATTCAAATGCAAGGAATTGGGCACTTATTTTTAGCTGATTTATAGTGTAGATATGTGGCTAATTGGGAAATGAAGTATTCAACAAGTTACGGATACGGAAAGTCATTTTGGAGCCAAGAATTCCGTTGGAGGGAATTTCGCACCCGAATATTTAGCTCACCTAGTAACTTTGGAGATACTTCGAGACTATACTTGGTTGGGTTTTAAAAGCAATAACTATTCCTCATAGGCCCAGATCCATCGCGGATTGAGGGTCACCTAAGTAAGTAACTATTCCTCATGGTCATGCATGTAGTCTCTTCGCATATTAGGGCTTCTACTAAGCCTCTTTAGCATTTACCAAACTGTCTGCAAAGGTTCTACACCACGCTTTCCTTGGTCTACCCAAGGACCAAGTCTTGGACCAGGTGATTCAATAATATCAAATGGAATCAAATGCACTAAAAAGGTGACGGTTGTATCTACTATATGTATCCATATCTAGTAGATTGTGGAATGGTTATTCAATGGTATAACACACTAGCTATGTATATAACTGGCACCTTTTCAGTGCATATGACCAATCCAATGTTGCGCTTTTGTATAATCGCGTCTATTTATTCTTGGCCCACTCTCTCATATAATGCCTCATTTGAGATACGTTTTAGCTAAAAAATTCGTAAATTGTTTTTTATGATATCGAATAACATAGGTTTCTAGCAGTTTTGTAATATTGCTGTTAATTTTCCAACTTTTACATCCTACCAACTCACACCATATTTAATCTTAACATACGATGCTTGGTCTTCAGGCTGATTGCTCTATTTCTCCAGTCTTTAGTTTTGAATGATTTATACGTCTAATGCATTGCCACCCTCGACGGGTACAATACCTTGCAAGTATTCCTTCAAAATCTTGATTAGCAATACTAACGATTGGATAGTTGAGGGACCAGTTAAGCTGGGAATCCTTTTTGTACATAATGCGTTCTTAAGTAGGCAAATACTGTCGGTATAGGGTAGGTGTTTTAGTAAGTTTGTAAGGGTGCATTGAATTCCTTCACTTCTCTCGGATATATCACAACTCTCAACTAAAAATAATCAGGTACCCAACCTTGAACATTGGCTTGTATATCGAATTTTTCTACCTACTTACTCCTTTTCGCCTTGGAGCTTACTTTGGTGGTGCTAAGTTGACTGTCTTTTAATATGCCGAACAAGCTCTCTTTTCACACTGTCAAGAACCAATTTTGTAACAATTCGTACGTAGTCTATGCAGAAGGTTCCTGTATGAAACCATCTGTTAAGAGTACATCTTTGATGATGCCTTTTACCTCGAATGCAGTACATTTCAGGAGGTTACAATAAGTCGAGAGGTATGAGTTATTGTAACCTCGGTACTGGTTTCATTGACTGTATTCTGAAAACAAGTTTCCATTATATCTGTCGAAGAGTGACATTCTGTTCGAGATATCGGTGTTGTAGGATATTTTTTTTTTTTTCCTTCTTTAGCCGTTCAGCACTACTGATATCATTAGTGTATTCAAACAATTGTATGGACTTTAGAAAGATTGCAAGAACGATGTTAAGAAAATCGCAGAGCGTTCGTCTGTCTAAATATGTACTTTCAGAAACAAAAATATTTTCCACATCATTTTCGTGCTCGTCGATGCTCAAGAACATGTTGCTGCACAATGGTTCTGAATCTTCACTAAGCTGGTCCCGAACCAAGTCCACTGAACTTATGTACATTTCCATAGTAAGGCCCGTCTTAATCCAGGGAGTGTTTGTCTTGTGGCATTGGATGCCTGCACTGCAATAATCCAGAGAACTAGGCCAAGGATAAACTAGCGAGGAGGTGGACGAGAAGTACGGACACCCCAACGGTTACAGCTATAAGAGTACCCTTAAACCGTATATAGCAGTGGAAAGGTCTGAAAATTGCAAAGCTGCCAAAACCATGACAACGCACTTGCTCAAACTTTGCAAAGAAGGCGCTAGATATGAGTAGAAGACAATTAAGATAGAAGCTCGTTGAGTATACGTTGAGTCGACCATATGCTCGTGATGCAAGAATGGAGAGTAGCCCTGCAGACCGACCTTGTGGTGAGATAACACCCTAGCTCAGCATGGGTGAGCGTGCTTCTATGCATTTGCTCGTTCCAATAGCAAAGATAGTTGTCAACCTTTAAGTCAAGGAGTGCAGCAGATATAGCTCCTGATTTGACATTGTTGAAAGCTACTTCAATATCAAGGATGGACACCATAGTGAAATCCTTGTTCTCGAAAGATGTCTCTATAATTCCTGCCCACGAGTGCAGGGCGATATCTCCATATGTTGTGTATCTATTTTCCATTTTGATACGTGTTGCTAAATTTCTTCTAATGTGGACGTCGATCAACCTTTCCAAAGATAATGTGGAGCCTGGGACTTAATGTGTCAAAAACTTGCTGTAATTCCACTGGTAAGATACAATCCGCTATTTGTACATTGTACATTGCCCACTGTATTTTCTTGAAGGTCAGGTCTGTAGACATCTATATAGTCCTGGTTAGAAAAATCGATCAAAACAATATTTTGTTAACGTCCAGTTTAGAACGGCTTACAAGTACGTCAAGTATCTATAACATCCTATCAGAAGAATTCAATGTTTTTCTGCAGACCATTACACGTATTTATATTTATAGAAAGTGTATATACATGTATGTATCTTATATACTTAAGTGTAGGTATAAATTCAAAAGACAATTACTTTACCATTACTTTGACACCAGTTTTTCCTTCAATAGTATCTAATTTCTTTCGTTTCTACGGAAAGATGTATGACTTACATACTATATGCAAAATCTTAGTGAAAATGTGCGACAATCATGCAATTGAATTTCTCCACTCTGACAAATACCTGATACAAATCTATCCCATCAATAATTCATGCTACACAAATCAGTCCTATAAAATCAATCCCAGATAGACTATAAAAATGTCGCACATTTGCAGAGCATACTATCATCACCTCAACGGTGTTCAGTTTTACGATTATTACCCGCTGAATATTCATGTTCATTGACAAAGTATCTTAATATGATTGCTTTCCTATCTATCCATGTCTTTCAAACAGTGCAAAACAAAAGACGCCCACACCGCATTACAGTCATGGGTGGTGGATAAAAGTGTCAGACTACTCAGGTGAGTGCATCTTCCGTAGCGTCGACATACAGAAAGCTCGTATTCACAAGACAGTAAAGAAAAAATAATAATTCGCTATTCGATGCATTGCATTCACTAGGTATGTCTTGACTGGCCATCGTTGAAGCAATTTAAATAAATTTACTCGTATACGACTCCAAACTTAACACGATAACTCAATTCACAGTCGGTACAAGCGAATAAATCACTTGGCTAAGTATAAAGCCTACAGTGAGTATTTCAACAATCTCCTAATTAATGAGTTCTTTCTCGGGACGACACTCTCACATTTTTCGGCCTTCGATGTCCTCACCTCCTCCACAGGGTATTACTACACAAATAATTCAATTAACAATTTCAGATTCCGTTTCTCGATATTACAACTTAAGTAATAATCATGGGGCGGGAGAACGGTCAAACGAACCAAAGGACAAGGACAAGGACCAGAACGAGCAAAAATTAATTGATACCGTGACATTCTTTGCAACGTAGCTCTCGAGACCATGTACATCATTAATCTTCCATATGTGTTTCCAATTTTCGTCGCATTCCACCCAAAATCCTTTTCGTTGTAAGCAACACACAAGAGGATTTCCGGGAAGGAAATACTCCCTCCCAATAAATTTCACCAATTGTGATGAATCACGTATTTTGTCGAACCTACATTATGTACATATGTATGTTTGTATTTTTATCTATACAACGCGCGGAATACACATTACGGATACATTTCGCATCATCAGCCGAATACACTTTATTGCAGAATTATTATTATTTAATTTTTGTGTAAATGCCTAGTCCCGGCTGCAGACGCAGACTGCAGACTCCGTAAGTTATTTTCAAATGAGTATAACTCCGATTTGATGGGAATATATCACAATAATGACGTGATAAGCATTTGGTTCTCGCACGCGGTGCTTTCGCATAAATCTTGCACTTAAATATGTTCGGGGTCGTAAAAGATAAATCACATTTATTTGATACAGATTTACAGAAACAGGTATTACAGCTGTGTGCTAGTGGCTGGGATTAATTTCTAATTCGTCTTCTTGCCCGTTCTCTATACCACCGTGGCACCGTTGTTGGAGCACACACAGATACTATATACATATATATTACAGCAATAAAAGAGAATGGTAGTAACCTCTGCGCATCTCTCTTATGTGTACATAAAAATAGGCATGTATCTCGCCTCGGCCCCAAACTAGGCCAATAATAATTAAAGCGAATACGTGCTTGGTTATACTAACATAACTTATAACTACGAGATAGCAGATACTTGAGGATAGATCTGCAATTAGGTTTTATGTAGTTTTTGGAGAGTATCTTCAAGCATGTCCTAAGCTATACATATACATGATGCATTAATTTAATATATGGGCTTATAATTTGACTAAAGGGTTGCACATGTCTTCTTAACTACAATTTGTATGTTTGTCCAGCGATAAATACCAAAAGTTGATATACATACATACATACAGCGTTAATTCAGTTGGTGAAATAAATGTGATACACCGAGTTGGTTTAGCTTGAAAAGGCTTTCATAGACAGCCTAACCATCACCGTTGGCTTCCTAATAGATACTTGGTCGATGTCGCTATATGGTCCTACGTGTCTTCTTTTACATTCACTTGAGGTGTTATATTCTTATCGTGCAATCGAAGGTTATACACTTGAGAAAGCAGGGAACATCTGAAATCATTACGCAAGCTGATGGCTCAGATGATAAGGACTGCTCAGATGCCCAACGAGCTTATAACCATAAAATAAACCTGTCTTTGGAGAAACTAGCTACTAGTAATACAGACCTCCCTTACATTACTTACTTACTTAGGTAGCGCTACAGTTCGGAGTGAACCTGGACCTCCACTAACAAGCCTCTCCAGGTAGCCCGGTTCTTAGATAACTGCCTCTAGTTGCGCACTCCAAGTTTGTTAAGGTCCCCTTCTACTTGTGCTCGCCACCTAAGACGAAGTCTTCCTCTACTGCATTGTCCCTCCAGGTTGGATACAAAGACTCCCCGAGCCGGAGCATTTGTTTCCACCCACTCTACATGTCCTAGCCATCTTAGACGACTGAAGCCCAATTTTTTTTGATTAGTTCAATGTTCCTCTAAAGCTCGTATAGTTCTACGTTGAATCTCCTCCTCTAAAGCCCGTGAACGCAAACGGGATCGAAAATTTTACGAAGAACCGCCTTAGGTAGCCTTCAAGTATCAAGATCTTATACATAACGAACGAGTTTGGCAGGGATGCCAAAACTAGACATGGGTCTGTATAGCTCGTCAATATAGATGCTGTCATATGCGGCCTTAAAATCGATGAAAAGATGGTGGGTATGGATTTGGACATCTTGATTTTTTTCCAGGATCTGTGGAAGTGTGAAGATTTGATCGATTGTGGATTTTTCTGGTTTGAAACCACACTAATAGGAGCCAATCAGGTTGTTGACAAATGGTTTCAGACGTTGACACAGGATGGCAGGTCAGATCGTGTACGCGATGTTGAGCAGACTGATACCTCTGTAATTGGCGCAATTGAGAGGGTCTCCTTTCTTCTCGATCTGGCAAACGGTGCTGAGATTCCATTCATAATGCAAAGACTCATCTAACCAAATCTTGGTATATGCTCGCTACCAGATCATTTCTAGCTGTTTTAAACAACTCGGCTGGTAAGCCGGCAGGTCCAGTGGCCTTGTTGGATTTAAGCTTGGATCTTGCTATCCTCACTTCATTTTGGTCAGATTGACGGACGTTTTACCTCTCATCGTCTAGATTGAATGGTTCATTTTGCCTTACAGCGCGATGTTGGTCTTCGTCGCCGTTATACAGTCTACAGAAGAAGTTTTTCCACATTCACTGCAACCGTATCATCAGGGATTTCTACTTCATCTCTACAGGTTTCTGTATAGGTCTTGTTGGCTTGACACGTTCTTTTTACCTTTTGCATTTGCTTGCCGGCATTCTTCGCCAAACCATGGGTTTCTTTGTGGTGGTCATAGGCATAGGAGTCGTAGCGAGATTGCAGGATCCGGTGGTCTATTGCTATTGCGGCTTATCTACATTATATCTCCTCACAGTACATATTTCTTCTTTGTAGTGGCATTTGTAATAACCTTCGCTGCAACAACGTAGTCTATCGCAATATGATGTATTTGGTTGACTGTTTGATGATCAGGAGACCGCCATGTCCCCTTGTGAATAGTGAGATGGGGAAACCGTGGGCGCAGTCAATAAGCCTAAGTCCATTTTCGGACGTGGAGGCTGTGCTTGCCAATCGTCCTACCAAATTTGAATAAGCTCTATTTCATTGCTCACTAAGGATCTTAGCGTTGCTACACGAGTTTCTCACACTGGTTATAAACATACATATGTATAGCTATAGCACATGTTTCTAATTGATCCTTTCAAAGTCTATTTCTCTACCTAAAAAGTGTACTAACCTCGATTAGGGTCTATGAAGAATTCATAATTCAATGTCTGAAACGCAGTAATGTATTCCAGTATCCTCAGATGGCAATCTTTGATATTGGTATCTTTTTGCTTCTGGTGCTTCTGGGCGCATATTAGGCTAATATTGACAAATTTCATTAAGTGTGCATTAATATGCTCAATTATAGTACACATCCTAGTATGCTAAGCTTTTGTTATCCAAAAGTATAGCAAGCTAAGCTTCTGAAGCAAAGGCTTTAGTAGAAGTTGTAGAAGGAGTTATTAAGCTTTGAATTTGTCGAAATAGCTTATCAAATGTATTCATCAATCAACTGGAGATATCAAATAGTCGCAAAGCATTTGTAATCTGTCATAAGTTATAGCTGGATTCTTATTAGGGTAGGTTAGGTTAAAATGGCTGCCTATATCTTCATGCAGACTAAGAATGCCCTGGTGTGACCACGGGATCTATTGTCATTACAAACTGAAGCAGTTTCTAAGAAGCGAAATCTGCTACTGACATATATTTTTACAAGTAATGAGACTCTGGTCTAGGTTGGTATCCGACAAAGGTGCATTATAGATTTTCTTTCATCTGCAATCTAGAGGGGCCTTAGAAGTAACAAAGTTCATTTTCAGATACCTTATTTCCATTTGAAAGGTTCAAAGATATTACATCACATTTCAGTCTTTCACCAATTTCGAGTTGGTTCTTGGTTCAGTTGACTTGGGTTCCGGTACTAAGTACTGCCTGAAAGACAGTCACGAATTGCTCCAGATGAATTGCGTGTTTGAAAGATGGTTTACGGCAGTAGACCCCCGCCCCGATTTTCTGTCGATGTGTGATCCGTCCGTGTACACTTTTATTCCATCCTTGTTTGGAAAGACAGAGCCCTACCGTCATTCCTCGCAAACCTTCCTTTAAGATAGCCCTGTGTCCCGTTGCAGTCCAAAAGCAAAAGTTTTCCTAAATCGCAATGAAAATGTTCTTATATTTGCTATTGTCTCTGACTATACACTTGTTACCCTTTGGGTCAGATGACAACGCCGACTACATGTCATACGTCATTGTTCGATGACATCGATGCGATTACTCCCTTCGCTTTGATGGTTTTCGATACAAGTGTTAATAGCAATATTTTCATTAACACTTTAAACGTTAATATACAAATGTATGTACAAATGTATCTCTATCTAAACCATAAACTACTATCGATATTAATTTTTGTTTGAATACATTTGAAACTATACCACCATCAATACTTAATTGCCTCCATACATGGATTCAGATATTCATTTTAATTACATACCTAATTAAAATGTATACTGAAAATCATGGACGGGTTAATGGTCCTCTCTAATTTTAAGTGTCATTTCCGAAATGGAAGGGACCTGACAGCCTTCATTACGGTCAATCGCCAAAATCTATCTGCACCGATGTACGAATGTGTATCTAATCTATGTATCTGCCTGCGGCAAGTGATTTCAATTTCAGCTCGCCATTCAGTTTTTAGTGTCAAAATAATTCGCGCAATGTAGTAAAAATTTTACAATTTGCAATCCAGTAAGTGACCTTAAATGCACTTTGATATTCGAAACATTAAAATCATAACTGCATTGATGTTTGCGAATGTCGGTACATTGCACAGAGAAGTGCATGGTGGGGAATATTAACGATATACTTACCTTTCGTTCGAAATGGAACGTACACCACGTGTAATGAAAACTGATATGTTGCCAAAGAAAATCAAATGAACATAAAGTATGTATGGGCGTGGAAGTTTGTACATTACGATTCGATGTTCTTAAAGAAAGCAAAAAGAAAGTCTTATTTAAGAAAGACAGGAGACATGGTCACGATGAAGCAATTTTTGATTTAAGGCAATCTGTTCTCAACACAAACTAGGATTGGTACTCACTCGAATACAATCTTTAATATTTGTCGCTAAGCCAGGCTTAAATCCATTCTCTAGAGAAGTTAAATAAACATCACTCCAGATGAAAAAAAACCATCCCATCCCAAAGCCAAAGCTATCTAGAAAGATACGTCAATGCTTTGAATTTGTTCCAGACAATTGACGCACTGGACATGCCTCATACATACCGACCCTATTTTGCTTCTTTATTCTGATCTGGTGGACGTCGTAAATCATTGGGTAGAGCGTCAAACTACTGAGCAGAAATTCAAAGTTCGAATTCCAAACATCGCTAAAGCTCCACGGTCATACCTCTCGCGAACGTCTGACAAATATGAGCGTGGAGAATTGTCATCAAAAAGTTTGGCCTTAAACTGAAGCTCTCCTTTATCCTGTTGCGCCACATATATTTTTTATGTCCCTTAGGCTGGTGGGTAAAGTCGAACAGACTGCCAAAGAGCATGAGAGAATAGAGCCTTAATCGTTTGCAGTGTCGAATTTCGCCCTGATACCCGTCTTAAAGTAGCTTGTTGGCTTTAGAAAGGCTCTTTTCTGGGTACTCAGGCATTAAGGTATTGAAGGCAACAAAATCACGAATCAACTTGGAAGACAAGTTGAACATAGTTTCGAACATATGCCGAAACTATCTCGAAGAATAAAAACTCCAAACCAGACTGTACGGATTCTAGGAGATAATTCTTCTTGCGAACGTCTGACAAACATATTAGAATATAAATATCACCGATTAGGGTTGTTAGGTAGTTTGTGAACAGATTGTCAAGAACTTGGATTTCTTATGTGTTAGTGCAGGAAAGATGTAGTTGATACATCTCTGTCCAGGACAGTTGATCTAGATGACATTGGATTTCGGTTGAGACTGTGCCCCACTTAGGTTCTTGAAAAAAGTCTTATTTTCTCAACAAAAGAGTTCAACACCAGTTAGGGCAAATAATTCACCAAGGAAGTTGGTCATTTCATTGCCCATGTGGCCTTTGTGTGCAGGGAACCAGAGTAGGCTTTGATTTCATCGTTACGCTCAATGCCTTAAAAGCGGCTTCGCTGTTAGGCAAGATGAAGATGGTGTTTTAATGGATGTTCGGTTGATGATTAATACTAATGCACTGACGATTGATGGCAAATATTTCTACTTGGAAAATGATTGAGATTTTACATAGACTAACCATTGTTCATTTTGGAGCCATCAGTATACCAGGCTAGATCGTATTCCGCTAGACAGTCATTCATTGGTATAACCATGAAGTAGTTCCAATTGGAGCAATATTTGACAACAATGTCATGCAGAAGTAAACTGAATTCATTGCTGAGTGACGGATAGGTAAGCAGATGTACATAGATGATCATCAAAGTCTGTCGACGTGCTGGAAGATTATTATTTTTTTAAATGGAAGAGCCTATATAAGTTATTCACAATGGATCCATTGGACACGTCTATAAAAGGCCTCCATATCTATATGGGCTTAAATTGGAGACAGACTGAGAATAACGTTCGCAGATGACGTGGGGTGAACCGCGGAGAGTCTCTCATACAGATCCCGTTCAGTTGTTGTACTCATCACAGCTTTCTCAATTACCTCAATCGATGACTAGTTGGATAGGTGGATTCCAATACAATTTACTATCCAGGGCGACACCAAGGTAATTGGATTATCTCTAAAACTGATTTGTTTCAACATAAAAAGAAGGATGTATATATGTATAAGAAGATTCAAGATCGTTCTCTGGGTAAAACTCAAGAAAACTTGTTTTTTTATGGTCTATGGAGAGACCTTACAGAGAGAAAGTGTGTATTGTAGTACTTCTGACAGGATCGACCCTTTTGTTTCTAAGGGATTGAAGAACGCTATTTATAACGAGGAGGGGTGATTGGACTCCACCTAGGTGGCATCAACACTGGTATGCATCACTCTACCATTCAGCAAGAGTAGTATCCATCTGCTTACGGCTGGTAGGACGTTTAGATAGAAAAGCCAAAATGCATATCTTTTCGGATACCTGTTGAAAATCTTCGAAAAGCAGTTATGTCCTCATACTCTTTGTCTTCGCGGGAATGCTGTCCAGAGTTTGATCACGAGCTTCTGTAGCCGTTGTTTCTTAACAATACTTGCCACTGTGTCACTAACTATAATCTCTCTGAAGAAGTTAAGCCCGTATCCAGTTTCTCCATCAACTCATCATACAGGGGGCTGACATGCATGACATTTCCCGCATCTTCAACTGCATTTGGGTCAGAAATTCTCAGAGTAGTCTAACGCTGCTGCTACTATTTTGTTCCCATAATGGTGAGGGGGTTGATGAGAATGCTCTGTTGACAAGGTACATCTCTTGTGCCATGTTTGGAAGAAGTACTATTGGAACAATACTTCCTTACTTATGTCCTGTACCCCCTTGTGGGTCCTAGGGCCTCTACAATGCCTACGCGCCATCGTGTGCGGTTTCTGGCAATGTGCCTCAGCTCTCCCCAACTCTTTCCCAATTGCCGTGCTTCCTTCTCGACTGTTCTGCGCCATGTACTTCTGGGACCGCCGCGTATTCTGCCATCCTGAGTAAGCGGGTTCCATTGCATTGCGTGGTTAGCTATGGACCTGTCACCTTTTCGGAGAGTGTGACCAATCCACTGCCACTTACGTCGTTGTATGGTTGTGCCTATAGCTTCATGACCCGTTCTCTGATAAAGCTGGTCGTTAGAGATACGGTTTGGCCAGAAAATCCTTAAGATGTTGCGTAGGCACCTATTAACAAACGTTTGCAGCTTCCTCGTGATAGTAGCGGTCACTCTCCAGGTACCACATCCATATAGCAGCACGGATTCAACGTTGGAACGGAACAGCCGTAGCTTGGTGTGTGTTTAAGCTAATTGCATTACTACACCAAATTGTGGATAGCATCCCAAACGCAGAGTTTGCTTTCCCTATTCGGCTGGCTATATCCAGTTCGGTTCCGCCATCAGTTGAGACAATACTCCCAAGGTATTGGAAACTCTCTACTCTCTCAACCGTTTGTCCAGCAATGCATTTTTGAGTTGATGAATTCGGTCCTAGGCTGATCATTTTTGTTTTTGCCGAGTTAATTTTCAGCCCAACGATGTTAGCTTCTCTCTCCACATTAGCTGTCATTTGGTGAAGGTAAATTATTCTGTGAGACATACATCGTCGGCGTAGTCGAGGTGTTTGATTTCAGATGTAAGAGTCCATCGAATTCCTCCATTTCCCGTCGATAAAGCCGCATTTAGCACATCGCTTATCACCAATAGAAATAATATTGGTGAAAGAATGCAGCCTTGCCGAACCCCACTTTGGACTTCGAATTCCTCAGACAGCAATCGTGACATGTGGATCCATCGTAAGTAGCCTTGATAATAGCTATTAATTTATCCGGAATGCCTCTCCTGCGCAAGGCAAGCCAAATACATTCCCGATTGACACTATCAAACGCCTTTTCGAAATCGATGAACAGCAGGTGTAGTGGTGATCGATATTCAACGCATTGCTCGATGATGATCCGCAGGGTGTTGATGTGGTCAATACAGGAGGATCCAGAGCGGTAACCTGCTTGTTCAGCGTCGAGTGTGTCTTCGAGGTGTTCTTTGATTCGCTCCAGGATAATTCTAGCTATTACTTTAGCCACAGCAGGTAGCACGCAGATACCTCTCCAGTTTTCGCACTGCATTAGGTTGCCTTTTTTAGGGAGCTTGACGATCATTCCCTTCTTCCACTCATCCGGAAAACTCTCGGAGTTGATCCTCATCCGATATAAGCAACGAACCGTCTAAGCCTTTCACTGGGTGTTGCGTAGAACTTCGGCCACCTATTAGCTCTTTGGTGATTCTGTAAACGGTTCTGCTATCGCACCTCGCTGCTGCTTCTTCTGCTTCCGTAGCCAGCGCATTGATGTAATTGCGCTTGTCACGTCGCACGCTACGCTGCACTTCTCTCATCTTCATTCGATATAGAGACTCTACCTCGATCCTCCCTGCTGCTGGAGTTGCTGCAATTTGAGCTCTTAGTTGTTTTGGTTCGTCGATCCTTCTCCAGGTATGCTCAGAAAGCCACGCTCTATGACTTCTTTGCGATCGACCGACAATCCTTTCTGCACCTGATGTGAAAACAGTTTTCACAGCATACCAATGGTCTTGGATGGTGGTGGGCAGTGAGCTGCTGATTGTTTCCACTCCACGTGAAAGATGGTCCCTTAGTTCTTGGCGTACTGTGGGATCTCTCAGTCGGTCAATGTTGAACCTGGGCGTTCTCATGCAGTTGGATCTTCGAACGGCGGCAGTGCGTAATTGGACAGTAGCTATCATAAGATGGTGATCTGGTGCCAACCCCATGTCCGCTCCTCGTCTGTTTCGGACGTCTAGAAGACTACTTCTAAAACGGCGACTGATGGCAAAATGGTCAATTTGGTTGGAGGTTGCTTACCTGTCAGTTGACACCCAACTGATTTTATGGCAGGCTTTGTTCTCAAACATGGTGCCACCTATGAGAAGGCGATTTGCGTTGCAAAAGTCAACGAATCTTTCGCCGTTGTCATTGCGGTGGCCTAATCCATGTCGTCCCATAACATGTTTGAGCCCTTCGTTGTCGCTGCCTACCTTGGCATTCAGGTCCCCCATCACTATGACAATGTCGCCATTGGGTGTTGTATTATACACAGTTCCCAACTGGTTGTAGAAGGTCTCCTTTTCTTACTCAGACGAACCATCCGTGGGCGCGTAACACTCTATAATGGTGACGCGACGTACTCTCGTCCGGAATCTGGCCGTTAAAATCCTATCACCGTGTAGCTGCCAGGAAATTAGGCCTCTGCGTGCTGTAGGTGTTAACAGCAGTCCAACTCCATATCCACGGGGGCTTCCGGATGGTCTTCCGAAGTAGAGTAATACAGTGTTACGCGTTGGGGATTGGTACTCACCCGCATCTAACCACCTTATCTCGCTTACTCCCAATATGTCCAGCCTATATCGAATGAACTCATGTTCCAGTTGAAGGAATCTGGCGTTCTAAGGTCCTTCACTCTGGGAGTCAAGGAGCGTCTTCACATTCTAGAAACCAATCTTAGTCCGGGTACAATAGCCAAAGGTCGTCAACGTGTTATCAGTCCTTATCCAAGGCGTTGTGTCGGTTTCCGTAGCGGGCGGGTTTCGGTAACGCGGGTTGCTGGCCCAGGTTACCTAGTCTAGACTTAAGACTCTAGACAATCTCGCACTTGCAATTTTGGCCTGCATGTATAAGGATTTATACATGTAGTTGCCCGGGGACCACCATGAGGAGGTAAAGCAAGCTCTACATTACGAACTTGATTGTTGCGCTACTGGCCCAATCCATGTTTTGGGCAGTCAGTAGTTTCCCGATCAATCGCCATGTAGATCCCCATTGGAACAATAGAAGATCTATAATTGGCATGTGCCGAGTTCCTTCGTCGGTGTCGGAAAACAGAAGTTCTTCAAAGTCTTCTTTAGATACTTCGGTACTATTTTGTCGGTAAAGATGTTTCTCCAGTTTGCGTTGTCGAAGGTGTCCCGCCCTGCCGTCATGCCATGCTAATGACTTTATGGGTGTCGCCGATTGTGGACCGTGTCTTCTACATTGGCTAACACATTCATCTGTGACTTCTCTTCCCTCTATTCTTTGTTCTTTCCAAAAGTTCAAATATACTCCTTTCTCAAGACACATTGTGTATATGCAATGTTTGAGATACCATAGACACCCAGAATTTGTGATCCCTGATGGTTTTACAAAATGTTTGTACAGATTAGCAGGACATCTTTGGCAGTGAGGAGCATATCTGTCGTCATCCTCATCTTGTTCTCTTTCTCCCTTCTTTACGTTTACCCTCTTTTCGCGGGTATAGAACAGAGACCAAATTTTCCAAACTCGTTGCGGACTTTTTCGAATACTCCTTAGTAATGTTGCTGAATGTATTTTGAGAGTCTTAGTCACACAGTTCTGTGAAACGCAATCGCATTATTGAGATGTCCATGGCCGCGTTTGAATCACTTGTAGAGTTGTCCGTGAGTGATGTGTTTCTTAATACTATCGCCTGGCAATCTCTTCATTCCTAGAGTCAAAGATACGTATCCTGTATTATTAGTTGGAGCAGTTCAACATTCAAAATTTATGATTTTCAAACCTTATTTGTGGTAAGTTTAATATCACGGGACCACAATTCAACATTGACGGGCTGCTAATCGCAACATTTCATGCCAGCCGCTCGTTTGCATATGTGATATCGACAATGGATCTTACTTCGATTTTGCTGGTGGCCGGCTCCAGAATTCAGGAGATAAATTTCCAACTATGCATGAACCCCATTTGTACATATCTCGATGTTGAACTGCATGAATCATAGCAGTTGTCTGCACTCTCTTGGCCTTATGCTACGCTAACTATCTTATCAAAAATTTCAATGTGCATTGTATACATACAGCAGTGAACTTAGCATAGAGCCTTGAGCCTTATCATCTGTAATATTATGGTTTCTCTGTGCGGCATATTCCAGAGGCCCCTATTTGTAGTGGGTATCCACAGGGTAAATCATATCTCGACTGAAGTCCATGGTGCATGTTCAAAACTGCTGTTTCTTACAAAACCTTGTCTTACAAACATTTGCCTACGGTATCTTGAATACGAATTTAAGGTTGCACTGGCTACTATGGTATTCAATCTCAGAGTATTTTGCAATTATTACTCCTCAAACTCTTTGTGCCCTCGCCGACAAAAACAGTCCTGAGAGGCATACTTTTATCTTGGTGTGTCGAAATCCCCTATTCTCTAGGATAACAATGGCTACAATGTACCCAATTCGAAAGTACCATCATACTATACGCATAAGAAAATTCACTGGGATATATCAAAGGAACATGTGATAATCAGGAATCCAGGAAGTTTCACTGGGTCTTAATTTGATGAAGGAATTAATCTTAACTTTGTTTGATGAAGAGCTAAAGGAGTGTTACAAAAACTTAAGGTTAGCTGGTATAATACTTAAAACTTAAAAAGATTAAAAAAAAATTTGGGACTTACAAAAGTGCGATTAATTACACGGACATAAAATCGTCCTTATGTAAAACAATCTCAACGCAAATTAGGTAAAAATAAAAAGAAAGTTATGCAAAGCTAAAGATTACAACAAAGTTGGTAAACATTGGATAAGTACCCAAAAGGCTTTAAAAAAAATGTACAAACAACAAATTTATTTTAAGTGGGGGTAAGATAGACATGTAGATGCCAAACGCTCCATTTGGTCCGCCGAATGGGTGTCTCGATTCTGGGTTAAGGTTTCAATTTTACGATGAGGTAACAATCTGTATTAAGAGTCATATAACCGATTCCAACTCTAATACCAATCAAATTAATTGCCAGTGTTTCTGCATACACATTCCCAAATACATAAAAAATAAAGTGTCCTGTGGCGAGCACACAAAAAAAATATATACATACATATATATAAATCGATAATGGATGAATAATTTCGCCCTAAAAATACGCTATTATCCTGCGAAAAGACTCGTGTACTGGAAAAGTTTATTTCGGATTAATTCAATAATTATTTAGAAAGCAATACCTTGTTGTAGTTAAAGGACAATCTGTATTAAACGAAGGACATTCGTGCGGAACGACCTTGTGCTGTGATGGTGTGGAAAAGAAAAATTTACTGCGGATATACGGTATTTTGAGATCTAAAACGTGCATATACATATTTCATTGAACAAAAAAGTCCTTAATGATTCATGAAGTGGAAAATAAATTTCTTT
This sequence comes from Xylota sylvarum, assembly GCA_905220385.1. Taxonomy (NCBI): domain Eukaryota; kingdom Metazoa; phylum Arthropoda; class Insecta; order Diptera; family Syrphidae; genus Xylota; species Xylota sylvarum. The sequence continues at coordinate 44,925,203 of LR999959.1, forward strand.
GGTCCTGCTTAGCGGGAAGAACTCAGACAACAGTAAGCACTATTTTTGGGAATACCGCAAGAATTCTTATACCGAATCCGTATTTATCGAATAAAAGCAATACTTGAGAATACTTATCCCACTTAGTGTTGGCGGTAGTACTGAAATTTAATAAAGCTTAATATGTGAATAACTACTGGGAGGGATTTGAACCATTTAATAGAAATATTCGTCGGAAAAGCTCATTATTAAATTCGCAGAACATAAATGCTGGTTAAGGATTAAGGATTAAACATTATTGCACAAGTAACCACAAAAGGGTGATAGATTTAAAAAATTATAATCGAAACTCTTAAGCATATTGCTGCATATTAATGAATTTCTCCACAAAAAAAAATTAGCTTCAATCATGCGATACTTTATATGAATGTTTGTGTTACATATGTAGCTCCTTAATCGCAGAATGGTAGAAGAGTTCTTAAGGTTGGATTGGGTTGGTTGTCTGTCTTTGTTCAAATCAAGAGATGAACCTAGACATACACTGACACTGATGAGAGACAAAACTTTTAACTTTTCTTAAATCGAATCTGACTAGATCACTAAGCTCTAAGGACATGTCTGCCCTCTGACAATGCCAAATGAGTGCCTTAAATTTCTCGTGTTCTCGTATTCTTCCAATCTTAGTTTTGCCAGATCTATTAATACGACAGACATGTGGCAGATAGCCCCTCTTTATTATCAGGGAAGTTACGGCCTGCATCTTTTTTAGCCAGCCTGTCGCCTTTATATTTGACCAGAACATCCCTGAGGCTTGGAATCCAGCACAAGGATATGTGACATCTGACAATGATCTCATCAAAATCTGCTTTACCCTACCTACTGCGTTTTTTGATAGATAGGTTGTGACTCCACAAAATGGAGTAATCTTTGCCTGAAATCCACTTCAAGCGAAGAAGACTTCCGAACCTGTACCAAATGTTGTCTTGAATTTATCAGCCTATAGCTGTATCGCAGATTTATTCAGAATAATTGCAGATTCACAAGCACTACAGCCAAGAATCTTCCTTATATGTTAAACATTGTATGTAGACCATAAAAGGTACAATAAAGTCCGAAGTAGTAGGTATAGTGTTGTGACCAATTCGCGTGGCAGCCCTATTGCTGCCTTTGCGAACATAAGCTTCCCAAAGATGTCAAACAAGCAGAGCATAGTTTCAAGTTCAGTTATAGGAGTGGTGCTAACGGCACCCGTTATACAGGCGCAAAATAAACTTCGAATCTTCTCGAGCGCTCCAATGGGAACTTTTCTCATCCAGTACCGTCCACTAGACTAGTACTCCGTACATGAGGCTGTATGCCCCATTTCGGGTTCAGGAACTTTATACACGAATATAGGGCAATCGATTTTTTATTTTTAAACAACGATAACCCTCAAGTATTTGGTGTGGTTCGCGAATTGTTACTCTATGTCTTAGAATCTTTATCTTCTTGTGAACCATATTAATTCGTTCCACTTAGCAAATTTATTTAACACAAACAGCATCCTTGCTCAGGTTGGATAAGCCTGCTTTTAAGCACGTCAACGTTCAAGTTAAGGACTGCACCAGATATAGCTTCTGTATATAAATTGTTTGAAGCTACCTCAATGTCAAAGATCCAATAGAAAGACGGACGCCATTGTTGTTCTCAAAAGACCTCTCAATGATTCCTACCAAGAAATGGGGTGCAGTAGACACGCGGAAGTTCTAAAAGAAATCCTTCAATAAGCTCCATCTCTTCTGCACATTTCCAGCTACGTTCCAAAGAATAGATTTTTATTTATGGAAACTTCTCTTCAATGACATCAACGAACTGACGTCTTTAACCGTTAGGAGAATCCCCTGCTTCATAGGAGCTCAGATTGGTTCAGCTAGTCTTTGGCTTTGCCAGTCCTTCTCTTCGGGTTAAATGTATCTGTATTCTTACGTAAACAGCTACCGCAATTCAGGTTTAATCTATCTGTTAGCAGTAACTGCGCGGAGGCCCAGGTTCACCGCGAACTGTAGCGCCACCTAAGTAAGTAAGTAAGTAAGTAAGCAGTAACTGCGACATAGTAATAATGCCAGATAGTTTCAGCAAAATCGGGAGCCGTCAATGTCCAGGATACCCACGATACCCAACTTGGGCTAGATCTAAACTTGCGTGACAATGCCAATACAAACTTAAAGAACTGAAATAATAAAATGACCTATTGAAATCATTCCACCGAATTCTTCGGAACACCTGTCTTAATAGTCAGGCATCCACCTGTCTTCGTCGAATCTCCATTAAGGTGTCATTCGTGGAGTTGATATTTACTCCGAGGTAGGTAAACTCCTTAACCACTTTGAAGTTACTGTTTCCAACAGTGACGTTCTCTCCTAGTTGGTTAACACATATTTCTTTGTTTGTACATGCTGTCATACTTAGTTTTGTCCTCATGTCCTCATTCACTTCAAGGCCAACTCGTTTCGCCTGTTCTTCAATCGCCGTAAAAGCCTCTAACACGGCGCGCTGGCAGCGACCGATAATGTAGATGTCGTCTAAATATCCCAGCAGCTGGATTTGTTAAAGATAGTGCCTTCCGTGTACACACCTGTCCTACGCAGTATCTGTTCCAGTACAAAATTGAAGACGTCACATGATAGCGCATCTCCTTGCCGAAATCCGGTGCATGTTTGGAATAGTTCGGAGGAACTGTTTCCGAATTGAACCGAATTGGATCAGTTTAGCCGCGATCCCGAATTCGGCCATATCCTTGTAGAGTTCAAGGCAATTAATGCTATCATATGCGGCTTCGAAGTCTATGAAGAGATGGTGAGACTCGACTTAAAATTCGTTGGTCTTTTCCAGAATCTGCCTTAGTGTGAAACTTTGTTCGATTGTCGATCTACGGGCCGGAAACCACACTGGTACGTGCCGATTAATGTGCTGCAGAAAGGCTTCAGACGTTCACACAGTACGTTGGATAGGATTTTATAAGCGAAATTAAGCAGGTATATGCCTCGGTAGTTCTTACAAGACATAGGATCGCCTTTCTTCAAGATAGGGCATATAGAGCTGATAGTCCAGTCATCGGGCATGACTTCATCCATCCATACTTGGTTGATGACTTGGTGCATACACCTACGAAAGCATCACCACCATGTTTGGTTTGAAAAGCTGGTAGAGCATCAAAGCCAGCGGCCTTCTTGTTCTTCAGCTTTTTGATAGCTGAGCCAACCTCTTCAAAACTGGGAGGGGGGATGAGTTCTTCATTGACTGGCTGCGGATTCTCTTCTTGCCCTATCACTCTCTCTACCAGATGCCCATTAAGTAGCTGCTGGAAGTGCTAATTAAACACATCTACTATTCTCTGTGCTTTGGTGACTAGGTTTCCTTCACTGTTTCGAAGAGCCTGCGTTCCGGACTTGAAGCCAGCTGCCAGTTGCTTGGCTTTCCTAAAGTACATCCGAATGTTGTTCCTATCGCGGGTCTCTTCGTTGCAATTTCACGGTTAGACTATATTCTTAGAGTCAATAGCTTGCTCGGTATCTTTGTTGAACCATGGTTTATTTATGGTTGGTCTTTTAAAAGAGCAAGGGATACTTAGCTTCATTCCTAGAAGAGATATCTAAGTACCACGTTCAACGTAGATGTTGATGGCGGGGTAGGATAAAACTCTCACAGTATATTACACTTAGGCTTCTTGTAGTTCCAAAATAGATGACGATGATTTTGTTGGTCTATCATTGGAGTCATTAGGAGCTGTTTTGCATGACCTGAATTTCCTGAAGCTCAAAATCGTTTACTTCCAAAGTGGATACTGTGTAGCCGAAACAGTGCGAATTTTTAAAGAAGTTTTGGGTCCACTAACTACAGCTGGTGTAAGCAAGTTTGCGATGAAAGTTCGGGAGATTGGTTTGCTGATTGATAATCGAACTTATTCCCGTGTTCGTCCCGTGTGCTCAACGGAGAATATTGCAGATTCTTCCAGGTTCTTGGAGTGGCGGCATTATTTGCCTACTTTCGACAAGAAGAAAAATTACAGTCAATAGAGAGCGCTACCAAGACATGACAACCGATTTTTATGGCTAAAAATTCAGAACTTGAACTTGAGCGAGCTATGGTTCTAGTAAGATTAGGCTACGTGCCACACAAGCTGTTCAACAATCTATTTATTGCACACTAAGTTCAATAATCGTGTAAATCAGTCATTTTGGTGACGTTTTTGGCCGGCACGGAGGTGCGATTTGACTTTCTTTTGTGGGGTGCCATTAAAGATCGATGGTATGCGAACAATCTAGAGACGATTCAGGCACTCAAGAACAATATTACTTAAGCTATTCGTGAAATGGGGGCCGATAACATCGAAAATGTATTGAAAAATTGATTTGACAAAAAGCCAGCCGATGCAGGCATTTGAATGAAATAATATTCCATAATAAGGAAGGTTTACTCTTTTCAATAAAGTAACACTCGTTGAAAAATATTGAACAGTCTTTTTTATAGTCTTTTTAAAAAGAAAGCAACATATGGCCCAACCTCCACACATTCCTTCCTCCATTCTGAACCCATCTGTGCACCATTTTATGTTGTGGCTGCTCATTCTATAGATTATGGGTACAACGTTTCAGACTCAGAAAGTTACTATGCATTGTTTGGAAATTCTTTTTTTTTTTTTCAGTCCGTCGTTATTGAATGGAGGATGTTTCTCCTAATGTAGATTAATATTAATATAAAATTTGGGATAATTATCTAAGCAAAATGAGTTGAGAGCAGCGAAATCATTTTGTTTGTAGATCCTTATTGCCCCAGTTAGGCATATGCATGCCAGTCCTTGTACTTTATTGTCTATATTGCCAAAGCAATTGCTCCATAGGTAATCATTGATCTCACAACATATGTATGTATGCAAATCTATCTTAGGATGCTCGGTCTGCGTTCTCAGGACCTACCCACTCCTACATATCATAAGAGCATAGGTAGCCTTTCTGCAGATACCGTCCGAATGTTTTTTCCACCGCTGTTTACTGTGTAACTACATGTAGCTCTAGATATGGGCAAAAGCTCCAACTGCTATGTGTTTAAAGCATTTTGCGAGTTGGTAGCGTTAAAGCCATCCATAAACGTTTTCTTTACTAGGATCCCAAAAGTGTATTTCACGTTCATCTCGTTAAATCCCTTTTCCCTTAGAACTTGACAATGATAAGCCAGCTCTATCAATTTGGAGTTTTTGGCAGACTGTTCCTTTCATGTTATATCACACAACAATAATACATATGTACATGTGTGTAGTACTGAATATGTTGGAAGTCTGCGTAGCCGCCCTTGCATAATACATTTTGATTCGCTTCTCAGATGTCTCGAGATTGATTTAATTTTGTCCCCACTTCCGTATGGTTTTTCTCTGCTTGTCTAAGTAACTTTTCGCCAAGCATCCAACTAAAGAAAGTGTCGAATGATGCTATTTGACTCGAATTATGTTTGTACATCTCCAACACTGTGCAGAAACCGTGACAGATTGGCTACATCGCTACAAGGTACATATGTAGATGTATACGTAACTGCAACGTAAGAGCGAAACAAGCGTAATTTTTCAGTGAAAACTATTTTGTTCATCCATATCCCCGGCGGCGCGGCGCATCGACCAACATAGCCAAGATGGTTTTCCTTCCACAGTACATACATACATATGGTTGTAGCTAGTGCTCTCTTAACATTAAAACTTTTCCAAGATTCATCAGGTGCGCAAAAAAAAAATCATCCGCTTGGATCGTCTTCACTTTTACTGTGCAACTGAATTTCTTCTTAAACAATTGTTATCATAAAACTACATTTATATTTTTATGTCACAATTTAAAAGAAAGAAAGGAGAAACGAAAACTATCTGGATGTAACTTTTGCAAGTTCAAAGGAGATTCTCCACTACGGAGGATATATTTTCTGAACGGATTAGTTCAGTGGTCATATATAATATTCGCAGACGTTTAACACAAAGACGTAACTTGGGATTTGTAATGCGGAGTAGGGGATTGAAGAGAAGAGTTTCATATTTCTCTAGTCGCTCATTTAACAAGAAAACTTCCGCCAATTTCGTTCTGTTCTTGGCAGAATTTCAATTGGAATGAATGAATCTTAGCAGACGTTTCTCAAGAAACTTGTGATCAAATAATGTCAGATAAGATACTACCTACTTGCATTGTTGTGTAATACAAGTATGTATGTATTTTGATTTTATGCAAAGTACTCTAATTACTTTACATACATAGTCCGCAAAGAAGTCTTAACAGATTTATCGTGAAAGTCGTGATGGAAATTATAATAACTACGCTGGGATATCCTTAAAACTCTGAAGCATAACATTTGAGTAACAGTTTCAGTAAAGAACGAACTTTAGATGGAGTCTAATTTATCCCAAATACTCATACATAATGTAAAGCAAATGCTCTGAAAAGAAACATTTGGTGAAATTCCTATGATCTAGCTAAGATAAGATCTGTTTTGAGTCATTTTCCCATCTGTGGTTGAACTAGCTAATAACGCTCAGCTTACAAGCAAGAAGGGGTTTGCCATTCTAAGGCGGAAGCATACATACTCTTAGTTAAACGCTGATGGAACATGGATAGAGATCAAGATTTAAGATGCTTAATGCCGTTCTTGTAAAAAGAAGTTACAGTGTTCCCTCCTAGCCTCGCTTTACAGCCAAAATTCATAAATGAAATCCGCCAAGCTTCCCATGTGTTTCCCACGTGTGTTAGGTTAGGTTAGGTTATATATATTTATGTGTTCATCATAAAGCATTAAGCACAATAGTGGATCCATCGTGATCCCTAGGGAATCTTCACAGTCAGAAACCTAAACCAATTCGCCCATACACTTAATTTCCCTACAGAACCTAAATATGCCCTCAATTTTGTTCAAGGAACCAATCTCCTCTGAATTCGAGAGAGAGAGAAATCTCCAAGAACTTTATTTATTAGTACCTGGTATCCCCAGTTATTCCTTCAGCTGAAAGTGCCCTTTCTGGATGTACTCCAGTACACTTAAGTTGTGTTTGTGCAGTCTGATTAATTGTTTGAATTTTTCCGACACTCCCTAAGAGTTTCTCAATCTGCATCCAAGATCTGTTCTGAAATTTCTACATGTGGCGTTTATTTTAGCCTGAAAAATCCTGGTATATATGGATCTAGCTTTGCTTTCTTCCAAGTCTAAACACTTCTGCACAATTTACTTTCCCTCCACTGTATACCATTTCATTGAGTGGTTACTCATATGGTTGCTCGAGTTTTCGGTTCGCAGTGTACCTCGTGTTTTCAATTCCTTCGTTTGCCACAGAATTAGTCTCTTCACGATGACGAGACGTGACTTCTTCAATTCTCGCCATTGGGGAGTTTCAAAATCATTTCCATCATTGGTCACGCAAAGCAATGTACAATGAGAGCTAAGTTTATACTCTAGATACAGTTCAAGATACTTAGATTCTACTTTTTTTTTTCTTTTTTTTTGCACCAACGGATGTGTAATATTCTAAAGATAGTATAGTAGCCCGATCTTGCCATTCACGATTCACGAAACCTGAATAATCCATTCCAGGAATACGTCTACGAACTAACTCATACCGTACACACTGCAAACACTCTCGCAGGGCTGATTAGGTATTTATACGCTTCTTCCCATTTTTGTTGGTTTAACCTCGGATTTGGCGTTTGCCGTTCCATGAGAGATCCCATCTAGGCTTGGTTTTCATTACTGCTCTCTCTAATTCTTTTTAACCGCCGAAGTTACTTCATGATTGTTACTGCATCCTGTTTCACTGTATCCCTTATTGGTCTTGATCCAATCATAAGATTTACAATATTCTCGGGTGCGTATTTTAAAAAAAAGAAATCCTTCCAGTTCTCTGCTCTCTGTTCCCCATCTATGATATACGCGGTAGCATTCCCGTGATGATAGCATAATCTTACACCATTTGAAACCGGCGGCACACCTTCAGCGCACATATTCGATTGATGGCTTCGGCCGACTAGGTGTAGCATACATTATGATAGACTTCAAGACTCTTGACAGAAGTCACCATTCATCTTTCTAGATAAGACTGCACTTACAAGAGCATAAACCATTTATGTCCTTTCGAGGTGTGCATTATAAGCGATCCTAATGTCGATCATCACACCTAAGTATCAGATAACCAGTTTTAATGTTGTATGTACGTACATAATATAGTACATACTCAGCTATATTGATGGTGTATGTTTTTTTTCTACTCACGAGTGCTGTGTCTATTTTAAGTTTTGCGAGGTCTATCCCAACCTCCTCACTTTTCGGATGCGTTCATTACCAATGTCCTCAGGTGTTTCGTACCCACAACAACTGCAATATAATCGACTAAGCCTATAATTTTTGCCTCATTTTAGATTCTAATCCTTAGAATCCCATCACACCTTATTTTCAATAAGGTCCTATTATCCAACCTTGTGGAACTCCGGCAGAAGTCTGGTACTTACATTCTCCATCGTATCGAAGGCTAGAAATCTTTTCCCAAAATAATCTAGTACAATACTATTTAGATTCAGACCAATGTCACCATCATTAATCTTAGGGAGTGCACTATAAATCCCCAGTTTTTACGTCCAATATTATTACGGTACCATATGTCTTTGACGTCCTCTCCACCTCCTACTTCTTCGAAGATTGTAGTTACCCAGCGTATAGCATCTACTACTACTTTAGTTCTTTTGAGTAATTATCCTTGCCACTTCGGAAATAGGTCTAGTGTATGTAACACCATCTATTCAATACGTTTCTATTAAAAGAAGTTGCCCTTGCCCCTTCTTTGCTACCTCAAGTATTACCAATCTTCTTTTCGAGATTTCGATATTTTGGTCCGACTCCCATGATAGGAATTTCCCAGAAAGGACTAAGATAAAGATATACAAAGGAGTTCATTGGAAATTGTACATTATTGAGTAAATTTTGAAGATTTTTGGTCTTTTTCAGTGATGTAGATTGAGTTCTGCCAAGAAAATAAAATGTATAGTGCACAGCTTGATCTCGTACAATTCGCCTGGTCTAGATGGTATTTTACCAGTGGAATTACAGCAAAGTTTGGACATTCAAACTTCCAATACACCTCTATGTCATGGAGGAGGTCCAAAGTAATTTTCATGCCGAAGGCTGGTAAGACCTCCCAACAAATTCAGTTAATCTCTTTTCGGTATCCCAAGACAAGTATCGGAAGAGAAAATCGGTAGTAACTGCACTGTACTCGTTGGTAGAAAACATCCAGAAATCTTTTAAGAACAAGGATCTTACGATGGTATCCTTTCTTAATATTGAAGGAACTTTCAACAGAAGCTATATCTGCTGCACTACTTGACTTGAAGGTTGACAACTATCTTTGCTATTGGATCGATGAAATGTATAAAAGCAGGCTTATCCATGATGAGCTGAGGTGCTGTCTAGCCAGAAGATCGGCGTATAGGGGTACACACCAGGGAGGAGTATTATCACCACTATTGTGGCTCATGGTAGTGAATGAGATGCTCCTAATCTTAGGTGAAGAGTGTTTCAGTGTCATGCGGACGACATGTTAGTAGCGATATCGGGGAAGTAGCTTCTTACAGTTAGAGGCATGATAAAGTCTATTCTAAATAAACTCGCAAAGTGGACAGATAGTGTTGTTCTCGGAGTTATTCTGTCCATGACTGAACTAGTATTGTTCACAAGAAGATACAAAATACCATACATAACTCCAAATCTCAAGCTTTCCTCATGTACGGTATACTAGTCTGGTCGACGGCAGTGGAGAAGAAAAAAACATTTCAGTACTCGAGAAGGTTGAAAGACTATCCCGCATCTGCACAACGGAACCTCTTAGAACCACTGCTACAGCTGCGCTACAAACTATGCTCCACCTTCTTCCTGTTGATATCTTTGAGAAGCTTATGGAGGCTAAAGCATCATAACAGGTTAGGGAATCCTTGAACCTGGCCATGCAAGCATCCTAAACAGCAATAACACAATCCCTATTAATTCGAACTATATTGTCCCCTATCTGAACTTTAACTTGATGCTCCCTTTAACGATTTCTATAGAAGCTGTTTCTATAGAAGTTGAGACGAGGAGGAGGAGGAAACTATGACACACTTTCTGTGTAGCTGTGTTACCCTATTGGTTTTGAGAAGAAAAATCCTAGGCAAGTACTTCTTCAAAGATCTGAACGCTCTAGCTAGACTAGACTTCAGTAAAATAAAAAGCTTCATTACCGGGTCAAACTATTTTAATCCCTAACGGCGAAGCATTTTTCTTCGGCACCATTTCACACCGAAATTGGTTGCCCTGAATCATGTCCCATATGGACAGTTTCCACGAAGGTCTCCGGTGCTGGTAGTCCGTTTTTGTTTTCATAGTGCTAACACGATGGACCTTCTTTTGGTCTAAGTGTGTCCCTGCTGAACGGGGACAACCACCCAACCTATCCAACCATAGTACAGAGTTCGCTTTTTCTTATAAACTCACAAAATGTTTGAAAATCTTAATTCATTTCCGAAAACATGAACAAATATAATACAAGTCTGCGTGTTCAATATTTGCTTTCCTCTAATAGGAGTATGTTATACATTAACGTATTCGTTTTTTTTTTGTTTAATTTGAGACACGCTTAAATAGTTATAACAATTAATTACGTAACTTTCATACGTGAATGATACAATTATGTACTTGTTATGTAATTAACTTGTTTGGTTTTATGCTTTAAGTTCATTTTCTTTTAACAGTAATTGCAGAAGTTGAAAAATAAAACAACAGTCATAACGAAGGTAACAATTTTCTTTAGTTCTAGGTTACTTGCATAATTGGTTAGATATGTTTTATGTTTTTATGTAGATTCACTTTGCATGCGTCATGCTCTGAGCAGAGTCTAGTTCTATAGAAACTGGTGGAAACTTTTTGGATACTATTCCTTTCATTTCAAGAGAAGACTATTTTTTGAAATAATAGGTATGCTGTCGTTCTTGTTATAACATTTTTGGTTGCCTTTGAAACGATCTACAACAAACATTGACCGAATGTATAAGATACTCTACTTAACTTGCCTTTTGAAAAGCTGCAGAAATGATTATTCAAGGCACTCTCTTCATTTTGACAGTGTACAGATGATTTGGATATATGTAAGATAATAACCTATTGGGTGAAAGGTCCTTTTACTAAAGGCAGATACGTAGTCATTTTTTAATAACCTTCTCTCCGGAAAGGGATAGTAGCGACGACAACGGCTGATTCATGAGCAAAAGCTCAAAGTTCGTTCTCGAAAAACCATCAACAATTTTCCCTCGTTCCTGTACATATGTCGCGGTGAATGTCTCACCGACTTCTATTAGTAAAAATATCATAAAAATAATACCTTTCGAAAATTTCATTAAAGAGTAGGGCCCTTTTCATTTTGGTTCGTTTTAATTGAAGTGGCTGTCCACTCAGAAATGCCAACACACTTAGACAAGTAATACATAGGCCCATTGTGATACTATGTGGATCGTAGAAGAAAGTTTTTCTCTGCCTTCTCGTTAAACCCATTTAGAGCTTCTGATTAAGCTTAAGAGGCTCTTACCAAATCACTTATATCGTTGTAATAGAATGCTCCTAAGTGAAGCTTCCTTCTATGGGAGAGACCTGAACAGAAACAAGGAAGGGCGGAATAGTTTCTTCAGCCTTGTAGCATGCATGCCTATTATACAGTGCCCAATGAGCCGATATGCAATCTACTGAAAGAAATCAAATTCTTAGAGCGTTCCATCCAGCTTAGTCCAAATTTATTTTGTCTCCAGATATGTCTACTAGTCCACCTAAGATTTGTACCCTCGATAGCATTCAGCTTAAATTTTTGTTTGTGAGAGCCGATTGGTATACTATATATGTCTGGCAGTTCGTCGGCTTTACAATTCCTTGGAATGTTTCAATGTCCCGGTACCCAACACAGGTGAATATTGAACTACTCCGCCATGTTCGTGGGAGACCTGCCGATCCCAAAATTTCATATACCAGGAAGTACAATCATAACTTATGGTTAAATCCTGGTTGCAAGTGAAACTTTATCATAATTACTTCAAGGGACTTAAACCAAGGCCTTCAAAGATACCTTGTCTAGGTTTCACGAATATTTTCTAAAAAATTCTCGTGGTGCTGGAAATATCGGTACAGGAACGATAAGCATCCAAGATTCCGACGAAAATTGCAATTTGATAGGTCATCGATCAATCTACATGCCCAACGGTGGATGGTGGTCTAATAAACTCAGACAAGTTATGGGAGATCGTACCCAAACATGTAAGTTGTATTCGAGTTTCGGACGAATATAAGCTTTATAGATAGCAGCCAAGTCTGTAGGACTAAAAAAAACGTTTACACCTGATCAAGAATCCGAGGCACCGAGCGCCACCTTTCGCAGCTTCGGAAATCTGATGATTCCAGCGAAGATCTGGGTGTAACTTGTATGCTCAGCATTGACAAGCCATTAGATTTCTCAATACCAGCTCCATTCGGTTTTAGTTTGGCTACGTTAGTACCCGCTAAAGAGACAGGAGACAGCACGGGGTTTTTGACGAATTCAACTCAACTCTCTTTCTGACACCCCAGTTGTTGATTTCATCAATTTTGGAGTTGAGTTCGGTAGACACTCGCTGGCGGTGAGACTCCACAGCTTAGGGTGTCAGCCGTGGAGCAGCCAAAGACTAAGCGAAGTCAAGAGAGAGAAGGAATAGATTGGATTGCGAGTAAGAGAGAAAAGGTCGTTAATGAATATTAAAAACAGGGTCGGAGAAAGGACTGAGCCCTCAGGTACACCAGCATTGGTTGAAAATGAACTAGAAATACTTCCAACGAATACAACTTGTATTGACCGATTAGTGAAAAAATTGGCCGTCCATGATGAGAAGATGCTACCGACACCATAATCTTAAATTTTGCTGAAGAGGGCATTGTGCAATTCTCTATCGAAAGCTTTAGAGATATCAAGAGCAACTACTCGCCATTCACAGTGATGGTGAATACTGATTCAATTTCTCTGTTAGGTACACCATGAGATACTCTGTGGGACGTTGTTGACAGAAACCGTACTGTAGGTAATTTAGAAGATGACTTTCTTCAAGATATCTCATGAGATGGAAATTTATAATGTCTTACATGACCTTAGAGAGCACTGATATTAGGGCTATGTGTCGGTAGTTTTAAAAAGAAGTTTTATCGCCCTTTCGGCCTATACTATCTGGAAAGACGCCTGTAGAGTATGACAGTTGGAAGAGCTTACATAAAGGTTTAGGCAGGGTAGAAAAACACCTCTTTAAAACAAAGAAAGGGATCCCATCTGAACCTGAAGATTTGTTACTGTTGAGATCTTTTAGAACTGCTACTGCTAGCTACTGAGTTCGGAAATACATCCTAAGATATATTGAACCGAATACAGTAATGCTAATGGTAGAGAAGTATCTATCAAGGTGAAATTTGCATAACTGCTTGCAGATTGGCTTTCTCTTGGGAGTCAGTGATATTTCGATAGTTATGCACAAGAGCTAGGATGGACGATGAGGCGCTGCCCTTTGAGCCTTTTGACGAAAAACCAAAACAATTTACTGCCTTTAGGACATTGCAGTATTTTTGCCTCACTTTTTGGTCTAATAGATATTTCATACATTTTAAAATTGAATGGCAGTAATTTCTAGCCCGTTTTCTTCAGAAGGTGTTTGGCCCCTCTTCCTTCTTTAGGACGGCAATCGCACCAGTCGGATTGAACCAGAGTTCTTGTTTTGGTTTAATACTAACGGTTTTACTCGGGATAAAGGGATGCATTCCAAGTAGAACCAAGTCATGCCAGTAGCGGCATTTACATCTCTATCGAGGAAGAATAGAGACAAGTTAAAAGCCCTGAAGAACCTTTTAATCGGCATTCTCGTACTGCCAAATTGTTCTTCTAGGGTATCTTCTGCAAACTGAGTACTGATGGGAGCACGAGAATTTAACTGACATCAGACAATGATGCGATCTCTCCAGGGGAACGGAAACTGCAATTGAATACTTGGCTGGAAGAGAGGTTAGAAATAGGTCTAGAGTTTGTTGGCAGTGACCGACAACATCAGTAATGTGCGTGATCTTGGCCACAAGCTGAGTATGGTGAAGATCTCTGTACAACGATCTTCAGGTGTTGTTGGTCTAGTGTGGCGAAGCCAACTAGTATTGAAATCTCCCGCAAGAACTATTTCAGTTTTGGAATAGTGGGATAAAATACTATTTATTGATTCAAAAATTTCGTCAAGGTGTTGAAATGTCAATCCTTTTTCTTAACCGTGGCTCTTCGATACAGAAGACAGAAGTGAACGAAATGCTTCCCGCTGCTCCGAACCCGAAAGAAAAATCGATAGTAGTCGAGTTTATAAAAATGGCTGCAAAACTAATTGAAAGATTTTTTTTGGTATAACTTCATTGCTGTTTTGGACAAGTATGCATATGCCTTTCAACAGAAACGTCCAGTATTTTAGCCTTCGTAACTTCGATCGTAGCGATACCCAGCATGCAGCCTTACTTATCCCTTTAATCAGCTCCAAAATAGGTCACGATATTTCTTTACGATCGGTTGGAAAGTTTAACTCTTCTATTGTTTCGGTGTCAGGTCACTTGGTGGTCACCTTCTGTTAGGTCTGCAACTTCAATTATCGCTTCTAATGAGGACGTAATTTCTTTGCAAGATGCAGGCTGACTATTCAAATGCTCTCGGATGTCTGACAGAATTCAATGGCATTTTTACTCCGTCTCAATGGATTAGATTGTATGTGCTCGACACTATAGTTTACGATGCATCTTGAGAGGAAGGAAATACATATTTTGAAACAACCTACCTTTGCTCGTATCAGGAGCTACGTCATCGGTGGTGATGAGGTGAGTGCTAATCTTGACAATGTTTACTCGACTTTCAATAAACGACGAAGGCAAATAATCCAGCCCATATTCCGTACGTACGTACGGTTTCACCAGGCAACCTTCCACGTGTAAGAAAATATACTTTCGTAATCTTGTGTAATTATGTAATTCCCTTGAAAAGAAGATAGAGAATGATTTGATTACATGATTAAAATAAAAAAATAAAAAAATTGAAATAATTCTTTCAACGATTCTTCAAAACACAAACTCAACCTATCGCTAAGAAATAGGAGAACAAAATAAACCAAATATATTCTCATTAGGAGACCATTCATCTTCAGCAAAGTGACAGCCTCAACATGGAACCAACAACTCAAATACCCTCAGGCAATATCTAATAAAAATCTTTTCTTATGTCATCGAGGGTTTTATTCGTTTTAACAAAGTTCTTCACCTTTGGAGCATACCCTAGGGCAGGCGACACGAGTGAGCGATGGCAAATACTTTATCCGTGGCCATATTTTTAGATATTCGCTCTACCGCACCTAGGTGCGTGTGGTGTGTCTGTTCGTCTGTTATTTAACACAGATGATGACCCTGCAAGAGGTCAATCAATATAAAGACGTTCAGAAAGCCGCCTCAAGTTTACTTGAGAATGGGATAAAATTCGCATTCATTACCCGTTCAATCAGATTTACAATTTAAATTGGCCAGGTCAATGGTCTACGAATTGGTGGTGATTCGTGTGAACGAACTCTTAACAGAGGAAGTTTTATTTTTTTTTTTTATAAACACTCTAACAACTGTGAACAAGATATTAATTTCGATAATTGATCGAAAGCTATCTAGATGAAACCGATTGCACTGGTTCCACATGAGCAATTGCCTCACTTTCGGTTTTGTCCATCGGTGTCGCTCGTCGGATTTCAGAGGAAACAGAATTATTGTTAAGTGTGAGAAAAAAAAATCGAAAGTCGTTGCATAAATGTTCTCAGCTTCACATTATTTACTCACTTGAGTTCAAATGAAAGAATTTCGATCAACAGATACATGCATGGTATCGGTTGAGAAACGATGGCTTTATCTCATTGCATAACTTTTAGTGATGTAGTCGATGTGATGTTTAAACGGTAGTTAATTGGTTTTTATGTTAATACCGTACTCGTTCCACAATAATAAACCCAAATAATGGCAGACAAGTTGAGTTTTAACTCTGTAACCATTGACTTAGGCTGCTGGCATGTTCGATAACGACCTGGAAATGCTTTAAATTGTGTAGCTAAGCGCAACATGTTGTGCAGCCCTATCTGATGATGGCGTTGTGATGCAGTTGCATGTATACTTATGTATGTATACACACTCGCTTGTATGCGATATCGATTTAGGAAGCATAAGCGTATGGTAATAATGTGTACATCTGCATGTGTGCAAGTTCATTACGTTCGGGTACGAATTTTGAAAATTATTTGGCTATTAACATCATCGCATTATCTGTTGGTAAACTGGGAAGAAATATGTCTTTGATTGTGATATTCTGGGAATGGCCAAATAAGGGAATTACTATGCAGAGATATAATTGAAAAATGTGTTTAAAACTAGACAGTTATGTATTTTGGATTGCTAAGGGCTGATGTGAAAATTAGGTTGTTATTATGTGTGGTAATAAATTTTGTGATGCGATCCTAAGGGCTCCATATGTCCTATTTTGAAACAACTGGATGTGTATTGAAGCCTATTGCTCTATTGACTTAGTTGCTTGCTCCAGATGGGTGGGACTATTACACTTTTTAAATACCTAACTATTTTTAGTTAGATAGTCGTACGTATAGTCACAGTCGGCACACAAGCGTATCGGTTTGTGACTTTTAATGACAGGAACGATTGATGTTTTTAGTTGAAGTCTGCAACTATCTCAAGAATATCATACTCTTCATGTCTCGTACTTTAAGTTTTATAAATATCGTAGTTCTAAACTATCCGATACTCTACGGTTGGTAGAGCACCTAATTAGCAATTGAGGCGCTTCCACGATTGACACCAGAGAAGGTGGTCAATCGTGGAAGGTAGCAGGCAGGCGGTATGTCGATTGGCACAACTCACAGAGAAGTTCTAAGCTTAGAGCGAAGAACACTGAAATGAGTGGTAGCTTTATCTACAGGTCATGGAAATTTCGGGTATCACCTAAAGAAGATGGGTGAGGATGATACCTGCAAACTATTTCTGGAGGATGTCGGAATGGCAGCACATATATTGTGTCAATGTCCGACGCTAGCTAGCAGAAGAAGGGAGGTCCACCCAGTTGAAGAACCAGATTTCTGCTAAACAGATACTAGCGTAGACACTTTTTCAATATCATGACGACTTTTAGGACACTTTTCTCAGGATTTATCTATAAATTGTGCTACCAAATTGCTTTGCTTGGCTACTGGGCCAGAGTTGTATAAGAATTAAATCTTTTTGGGAGGTTAAGTCTATTGAATTCATCTAGAAATGATTTGAAGCTATTTTTCTTAAAAAAGTTTGGGATTTAAGAAACGTATTTCGCCATACTTTTGAAGTCAGTGATTAATGCATTCAATATTTAACAAACACTGAATTGAAATCATTTTGGTAGTCAATCGAATTCACATATTTCGTTGAAGTCAGTAGTGAATTCACTTGAAATCAGTTGAAGTATGTGAATTTAATTTAAATTATTGAAATTCATTTATATGTACGAATGTATCTGTTTCAAAACCTTGAAAAAATTTTCGCAAAAATAAAGTTTTTGTTATGTTCGTCGGCTTGGTTAAGCAATTTTACCCTCTTCTGTTAAGACATCAGAAAATCTCCTTCTCGTTTCAAACATCACGGTATCTTTACTATCTCAAAATTTGAATTTCGTCTACAAATGTCTTATAATCAGACATCAACATCAACATGATCCACCACCTGGTATCAAGTGAATTAAAATTATTGAAGTTGAATTCACTGACTTCAACTGAATTCACTACTGACTTCAACTTCAGTGATTGCCAACAATTTAATGCATTACTCATTGACTTTAAAAGAATGGTGACTTAAAGATGTTTTTGAACTTGGATCAAAAATTTGAATTATTTTTTATGAATTCTGCGAATGCATTTCCAAAAGAATGCATTTTTATAACTCTGCTACTGGTTTGGGAAATTTTATAGCATTTGACGGGCAAGTAGCAAAAGTTTGTATATGTACATATGTTCGTAAAAAAAAGTACCAGTGGATTGGAATTTTCTTTCTCAGAACTTGTTCGTATGGCCGTCGCGACAAAACACATGGAAACACTGATAAATCGACATCTTATGAAATATACTGAATCACGAAAACTCCTCAATGACCGACAGTATGGTTTTCATAGCAAAAGGTCCACTGGTGATGTGATGGTATATCTCACCGAAAAGTGGAACCACTCTCTGCATCATTCTGGTGAATGTAAGATTGTTGCTCTTGATATTTGATAGAGTTTGGTATCAAGCTCTTTTGTTATTAACTAATCTCTTTTTCAATGGACTAAAAACTAGAATAGTGAATTCAAGTTTTTGACAGTTTCAAGTCTGCTATCCATCATATAAACGCTGGTGTCCCCAAAGGTTCTGCTTTGTCTCCGATTGTCCTTCTTATTTTCATAAATGATCTCTGGCTGACGACAATATCCTCAGCTTCTCATATCCCATAACACTGCTCTTCGGCTGTAGAACTGGAGCAGCAGCGTATGTTAAGCTCGTCCAATTCTGATCTTGACAGCATAATAAAAAGGGATATAAACAACAGAGTGGAATTTAATGCTTCAAAAATCGAATTCTGTCTTTTATCGCTCAAGCGTCATCTAAATCATCTGCCATTCTATGATGGGATGCCCATATATTCAAAGTCGCCAAGAATGCTGCGAAATGCCTAGGCTTCCTTAAACGAAACAAGAAGTACTTTACCGCCTCTGATCTGGGTGCAATATATGAGACATGTATGCGCTCCAAGTATAATGCTCATATCTGGTCCGGTGCACCCAAAACCTCTTTGCAAGTGGTGGATAAAATTCAAAATCGCGTACTAAAACTGATAGGAGACAGAAGAATAGCAGAGTCAATAAACTCGCTCGATCACCGATCACCGTAGAAATGTTTCCTGTCTCTCCTCAACAATGCGCCAGTGAAATAGCCAGTTGTATTCTGCCCCTTCAACCATTTTGTCGCAATACAATTGATGCATTATTTCGACTGAAATTTCTTTTCAAAATTCGAACTGTTTCGGCAACACAGCATCCACTTTGGAAGTAACTTTTGCAATATTTCTCAATGTTGTTCAAGCGTAAATCAATCCATTTCGTACTGAGTTTCTGTCAATTTGTTAATCACATAAGAGATGTCAGTGTCAAAATACCATATGTTTCATAAAGAAAGCAACAGATGAGGCACTCTATAATTCGGTCAAGCGCGTCGGCCAGATTGCATACAATTCGTCTAGCTGTTTGCTACCCTTCAGTATGGAAACCAGCGTTTGCCTTTCCCATTCTTCTAGGAAGTTTGTTTACTCTAAGATTCAGTATTTAGGGCTGTATTTGTATTTTATTTAGTATCGTATCTAGTCCATGTACTTTACTATTATTGAACCTCTTGGCACGTTCAAGATCTCTTGAGATACTTAATATTGACAGCGGTATGCTATCTGTTTTCTGTAATTGACGGATTTCCATTCCGTTTACGATTTGTCGCATTATTTTCGGAATGGGGTACTATTCTACCTTTTCGTCGCAATTTTGAAGGTGCTTCCGCATTGGTTCCCTTTTTATGCCAGTCCAGACTAGGCCTAGTCTCATATTACTTCAGGAATAGCAGCTCAGTTACGAAACTATCCGTATATCCATTTATTTCATAATTTTTACAATTCTCTGTAAATTTAACCATAAATGTGAAAACGTCTAGTACAGCTTTTATCAAAAAATGTTCACTTTTGGACTTATCGGATTAATTGACTCATTTGAGTGCCACCCCATTCCAAACATTAAAACCTGACTATAATAATGAGACAAGATTTGCCTCAAGATAAACCTAATTATTTTAAAAGAAAGCACCGACCATCCCCAAACCCAACCACTTTCTGACGCAAAAAGTTTCAAATAATTACTGTTATTTGTTTCTCTACGCACCGCAGCGCTCCACACCGCACCACCATTCAGTCAAGTTAAATTATTTTCTAAGGAACATCAAAATAAAATAGAAAGAAACCTAGAGCCTGTTTGTATAGTGTAGATACATAAGTATATGTATCTGCAACTCATTTGCATTTCTTGTTGCTACCTTACTTCTCAAAGAGAAACACTTACCTACTCTTTACGAAATTTCCCCCCACTGAGTTATACAGTGTAGTATAGTACGTTCTCAGTGGTTTTCCACCTGGAATAGCCAGGCTAATGTGCTTGGAATTAAACAAATGTGTCGGCTTTTCACTTCCAACTGAAATTAAAGTTAAGATTTCAATTTAACATAATGTATCTAGATATCGCATAACACGGTCCCCAACGGCAGCAAAATTGCTAATGTAATGATGTTGTAAGCAAATCAGATGCAAATTTCCTCCCTTGGTCACCTTATCCTATGTACATCTGATGAATGTGTACAAGTCCTTTTAACAATTTATTTATTTACTTTTTATTTTTTTTTGTTTTGCATCTTGTAAAAGTTTAAGTTCTTGAACATGTGTGTTTTGTTTTGTTTCAGGTCCGTTGAACTCATCGCTTTAATTGCAATCTCGTGTACGTTCTTTCTATTTATGCATACAAAAAATTTGAATACACGTCTTCGTGAGATGGAGGTGAAGCTGCAGCCCTCAGAATTTTCAGCACTCGGTCTGACGGGAGAACATCATGCCAGTGGAGGAGACTCTGGTAAGCAAAATACAAAAAAAAAATGTTTTTATGTGTTTCTTTTGGATTTCCTCTGTGACGTGTCGTTAATGAAGGCGAATAGATGTAACTAGAGAGAGAATTAACATTCACAAAATTAAGAATATTTAATGGCTGTTGAAAGCGTGACACATAGACACCGTACTTACCTACTTGTAATGTTTTTTTTACACAGATGACAGGGGCAATAAGTCTTTTACGGATTTGTGTTTAAAAAAGGTGTAAAGATGAGTATGAGTATGTACTTGCCCAAGATTTTATACAGACCGCATTGTTTTTTAATGGCTTCTTTGAGGGCCTACTAGCAGATGTTAATTTTAAGAAATTGTGTTTGCCTGATTTGTCAAGGATTGAGAAAAGGAATTCGAGGGATTTCTTATGAGTATTTTTATATATCTCAGATCTGTGCTGCATAGCACATTACAGCCCTTACAACCGCTTCAAACAGACGGTACTTCACGCTTATTGCTATGTTCCTCTTGCCCAGGACTGCTTTCCAGTTGCAGTTTATAGCAGTTTTAAATTCCTGGAGTTTGCAATGAAAGTGTTTTTTTAACTGAGATGTTCGGTGTGATGGTGATTCCTAGATACTTATACTCCTTAACCTTTTTCAGTTCCTCCCCTTATGTCCATTTTTATTCTCTAGCACATTGGCTCTTACCTTTTCGGAAGACCATCATTTTCGACTTGCAGGTATTGACATTTCAGTTCCACTTGCTGTCTGAAGCTTTCTGGCGCTACTCCTTCGGTGAAAATTAGGCGAGCTTTTGGAGGAATTGCTTAGTATTTTGTATACGACCTCCTCCTGGCGCCTTATTTAACTTTCAAACCTTGATGACTTCTTGCACCTCCAGGGATGTGATCCCTAAGTCTAGATCAGCGTGTACCGTTTAAGGTAGCACGGGCATGTGCTGATTTGGATTGCTTGGTGGTTCAATAAATTTTTTAAGTGTTCTGCCAATTTCTAAGTTTCAGCTTCAAACTTCTTCGCAAGCTTCCAAAAGACACGACTGCTTCTAACCTCCGCTATCTCCTGCGTTATGTTTTGTCTCTATTCTTCTTTGCAGGTGCTCTTGAATTCTGTATTGGCTAGAGGTATTATTATTATTATTTGAAGATCGGGTATGTTGCACTGCGACCTGTTTGTCTATTGTGCCCCCAGCTAACACCTTGGAGAGGTACATGCCCTCATTAGAGTTCCCCTCGCATTTGGATTCCTTTCGGAATCATTTTGAGGGTTATGTACTCTTACTATGCCTTGGCGGAAGAATTCTGTTCTAGAGCACTCTCCCTAATCCAGTTTTCTTTAAGAATCTAAGGATGAGTGTGGGCTCTAGTGACGGTGTCTGATAATTGGTACTTGCCGAATTATTTCAGTCTTTTGCGGGTCAGTGCCCCACAAGATCCCAGCACATCCCAGCAGTCATGCACTTGTCTCTTCCTATTCCTTTCTTGGTCATTCTTAGAATCGTTTTCCTTGCACATTCCTTAACCACAAGATCCAAAGGAGTCAGTTCCAATTGTACCTGCGTGGCTGCAGTTGGACAAGTTCTCATGGCCCGTTCATACAGAGGTATGCCATTGGTTCTTTTGCCAATGCAATCGCTCTAGATGTGATCATTGGTCTCACAATAGCAATATACATCCAGGATTTGCCACTTGGCTTCGACAAATCATTAGAGCCCGCGTGGCTTTTCTGGTTACCTCTTCTGTGTGTTTTTTCCAGTTTACTGTCTAGGTTTAGTCCGAAATATTTAGCATCTTTAACTGGTGTCAGTATTGTACCCGACAGCCTTATCGGCCTCAGACGTTCGAGTTTTCGTTGTTGCTCCTGTTTTCGCTGCTTTTTGATAATTGTAGTCACAGTGTCGCTAACTGCGTCCCTATCCTCTTCCCTGCTCATCATCTGTCTGGTGAAGTTGTCTGGGGTTAAGTCCTCGCCCAATTGGTTTACTAGCAGGTGTCGTTCTACGCAATATCGTGGGCAGTGGGACATGATGTATTTCGCATCCTCCACTGCTTTCGTGCATGTTGGACAATAGGGGTTGTTGTCGTGTCCAAATTTATGCAGGTAGGCTCCTCCTTGTGGGTTTCCTTTTACTATGCTGACCTTGATGATACCTTCTGATATATGAGTCTCTGCTGATCTTGTGCTCAGAAGTTCATACATGCACTTGTACTTGTACTTGTACTTGTGCTTGTACTTGTACTTGTACTTGTACTATACTGTGTTGTTTACCAGCTTTCCATCTAGATCGCACAATTAGTTTATGAGATGAGGTTACCGAATGCTCCTTCGATGTCCACGAAAGCCAAGAGCTCCTTGAATAGTTTCAGCCAGCTGGTACAGAGCAGTCTCAGTGGATCTACCCGTTCTCTAAGCAAGCTGACGGTGATGAAGCGGAGATATACGTAGTAAATCATCTCGTAAATAATTGTCCACAGCCTCTTCCATCGTTTTGAGAAGGAACGATGTTAGGCTGATGGTCTACAGGACTTTGGTAGACTTGGGTCTTTCTTCCTTTATTTTCGGAATGAGCACTACCTTCGCCCCTGTCCATTGGTTCGGTCTATTGCCCAGTGCCAGACTACTTTTTAATATCCTTGCCAGATGTGGAAGTAATTTACCTTAACCCTTTTGTAATAGGATTGATGTAATTCCATCCACTGGCTTGAAACACTGTAAGGAGCCAATTGTCCATTCTAAGCGCCCTCTGGAAAAGTTTTTTGTCGCTATCTTCCAGTTCTCTTTTCGAAATCTCTCCTATTGTTTGTGCTCGGAAGACTGTCAGGAAAATAAGTTTCTAATAGAAGTCATGCCCTCCTCCCGTTTTTGCTGGCACCTTGTGCAATCTGGAGTACTTGTGAATGTCTCCCAGACCTTCCTAAAGCTCTCTCTTTTAGCTTTCCTTATTTCCTTGTTATACGAGGTCAGTGCCATTTTGTAGCTCTGCCAGTCTCCAGTACGCTTCACTACGTCAAACTGTTTACGCGTTTTGGATCGGAGCCTTGACAGATAATTGCTCCACCATGGAATCTTTTTCCGTTTTACATTTCTGCTCACTGGGTGTTCAAGTTCTAGATAGTGAGCTGGAGCTCTCCTAATATCCATATGGTCCAGACTATCGTACTTTCAAGAGACGATTTAAAGAAAACCCAGTTAGTCTTCCTGGGTTTTTTAACTGGATTGATTGCGAAACACGTGTTATCTAAATAGCTACATTATAAATATCGATAGAAGATCTTAAGATGAATTCTAGTAAAGACTCACCCCTGATATTAGATTGGTACTTCCCCAGATAGTGCTGTGCGCATTGGCATCACATCCAATCAGCAGCAGTTGGAGCTTGTTGCAGTGCTCCACAAGGCGTTGCAGAACCATAGGCCTTACTGGTTCGTCCCCAGCACAATATGGCGATGCGATGATGATGGTGCGGTATACCGTATACTCCATCGAGCTCCAGAGATACTTGCAGTCGCATCAAGTCTCGCGTTGCATATTCTGAAAGTAGAACGAAACTAAATTTTTTTTTATTAAGAATGCAAGCTCTTGGATTAAGGATATTAAGGATCCATTGATCCTGAGTCAGTATGTCACTTTAGCTGTTCCTGTTCTTTTCGCAGTCCGAAGGCGATATTGAACGGTATTTTTCTGGCCCTTTTCCAGTCTGCATCATACTATGGATGAACTTTTACCATCTGTGGTAGTACCGCTTTATTCTGACATCACTTATTAACTAACTAAATTACAATTTTTCATTCCCCTATGTCTACCTTACTTTGGTAACTCAGCTAAAGCTATTTTGCACGTGGCCACTCGTTATGGGATATCGGATCCCGTTGCAAACTCACCGGTTTCAGCGTTATTATGTTGCGGATGCACCTGCACACTGACCTTTGAAAATGTGGGAAACTAAGGAAAGAATTAGATTACTATTGGGGTGAAAAGATGGAGAGGTTCCTGTTCCGTATGGGATATGTAATGGGATATACATATATGTGAAGTGGAGTTTTGAACATGAGGACAACACACGTCTCGGTATAGCTTTTGCACAGTTATCGAATCCCTGAAAAAATTCGAACTGGAGGTTTTAATAAAACTTGACGGTGGAAGTCCAAAAAGTGATTCCGCCAATTCCGTCTCTCTGTTTGTCTATCTGTCTGGTTTGTTTCAAACTTCTCATACTTTCCCTTCCTGATTATTTTGTACAAGCACATAAGTTAAGTATTTTAATTTGTATAATGTGCTTGCGATCAAGAAGTTATGAATACACTTAGTGTCAAGACACAGCGCAAGCGCTTGATGTTAACCTTCTCCTAAAAGTATGCACTCCTATCTGACGTAGATCAGAAAGGAGGAGAAAAGATCGCAAGGTTTTTTGTGTATCGTTAGGTGTCCTTAGGTCTCTGAATGTACTCCATAGGTGGTGTACTCACTGAGGGAGGAAATTTGTTGCGAATTTGTGCTCCTTCACTTCAATGTCTATACTTTCGATATAGCCTATAACCTCCGAAAACAGCTTTACAAACAGATTGACTTTTCCATGAACGTGTCAGCTATTGATATTTCATTTTTAACTAAAGGTGGGCGGAAGGAAAGACAGAAGACGTATGTACGTAATCCGCTGGGATATTGGAAATCTCCGTAAATTTCACGTCTCACATTTCCTCCATCGGTAACAGCTGTTGTGAACATACTATACATATATTAAGGCAGGCTATCAGCCCAAAGTTTTTTTAGCAGACACATATGAAGCTTATTCGAAGACTTGAATGAGACTGTAGCTGATGGCAAGGACTTCAGCTTATCTATCGGTGGCATCTTCAGTTCTGTTAATGTATTGAAGACAATTCGATTTGTAAGCATTAAAGTCGCCAAGAACAATAGTTTCCACCAATGAATGGCAAGTCTGTAACCGGTCGATCTTTAGAGGTTTAGATGGTGCAGTAGTCTGGATGGTTAGTCATCATTTGGAGACCGATAAATTCAAACGAACTTGGTGCGTCCATGCGTCTCAACTTTTTTTAACCATCTTTAACCGAGAGACCTAAAAAACAAAAAAAGACTGCCCATAAATCGAAACCAAGTGTACTGGTCCTAACCGAGGCAATGAAGATATGTGGAGTCATTCGCTGAGATAACTTGAGTATAAGGGTTAGGGCTAGCAAAGGAGGTGAGGTCCCCGTAGATGTTGATAGATGCAGTAAATGCTTGCAGAAATATGTTACACTTTGTCTACACAGTCCATCCGTTTCCAAGTGCGTGTGCTTGGTGCAAAATAGTTGTTCCATGTGATATCCCTCTGACTGAGAGACGAGTTTCCTCCAGAATATTTTATTTTGCTTGAGGCATGTGCTAAGATTAGGCTTCGTTTTATCTATATTTTTGGGTCATCATCTGTCTGGCGATGGAGTTATAGTCCCCACATAATATCTCATCCAGCAAATTTCGATCGTTATTATAACGCAAGCAATTCTATGTACATGACGTGCTCCATATCTTCGACGGATGTTGTCCTTAGGTTGAGCCTTAAATTTTGTACGAATCTGCGAAGATAGGTCCTCAAATAACAATGGCTTGTAAATTTTTTATGGGCGCCATGGCTTATTGCCTAGTACGTCGGACTACAAAGCGGAAGTTCGATTCCCCAACAATACAATGACAACTCTCTCCTACTTCTCGCGCAAAGAATATAACATGCAGACCACAAAACGTGGCTGGTTGTAAAAAGCCAAACCTTGGGACTCATACATTTATAAGACCTAAAGTCTAGTTTCCCCTGCTTTCTATCGATCTAACCTTCTCAGAGTGCTCATAGTACTGCTGCCGTATTTGACCTCAATAAATCGATAAGGATAGTTTCAGACTAGCTAATAGCATCTTGTGAAGCAAAAACAGAAGTTGATCTGTCACTGGTACCAGTTCTCCGAGTGTTTCTGGATGTCATCATACATCACATGCTAAAGCAGCGGACCTAGTGCGGAGCCTTAAGGATATCCGTTTGTTATAACTCGGGTTGTGTTCTCAAGTTCCACTGCTGTGTGTGTTCTGTAAGACACTATCGTATTTCTAAAATAATTCATCATAATCGAATGGAGCTGTCGTTTTTTGCAGGTGATTGCTCTCAGAATATTTCTACAGTTGCGGTACTGTATGCGATTTTGATGACTAGGGTGATGATGGCGCTGTACTGTCTTCTCCCGCACTGCCATCTTCTTCTTTCGATAACTCTTCTTATCTTTCTTTTCACAATTCAAGTACATGAGAGATCTGCAAGCCTTCCTCCCTTTTCTAGGGATGGCCTAGTGATGCCATCATACATAGTTTTTTATAGCATCGGTTCTAAGATCGACGTTTGTGGTATGTGAATGGAAGTGGCATCTGGTATGATGGAGCGTAATAGCTAAATTTGGAAATGTTTTGCTCGAGTAAAGCTTGTATCAGAGCTCTCCGTTGTTTCTTAGAAAGGTCGTTTGTCGCAGGTCCAATTCAAAGCTCTACTTGTTGTATCCAATAAATAAAGGTTTACAAAGGATTACTATGCCCAAACAAGTGGCTTATGGCAAAAAGGTTTTGGGGTAATTTTTGTTTTAGCAAGGAGTTTGTTAATACAATAAGCATTTATTACTTCCTTGTTCACTATTGAAGAGATTTTCTTCCTACCATTACAAAGTTGGCACTATTATCACATCATTGGTACCTCTTTTGGATCTAGATCAACAATAGGCTACAATTATTTCACTCTAACTGCTATGTGGATAACGCACTTGGAAAGTATTGACGAGGTATTCCCATAAACTCAAGATACTCAGACGAGGATGCGTCCACGTTGAAGGTCGCAATTATTGACCTCCATAAAGGTGTCTACTCGTATCTTATTGTCATTTTTTTTTTTTTATTTACTTACATATATACGACACATGTCTGCCATTATAAAGCCATATGCGTTTGAATAATGATTTTATAATGACATCAAAAACCACAAATATCGCCAGACAAAGTTATGTATGTACACTCTTTAAAGTAACTGTAAGCGTCTTATGCCTTGGAATCTTTCAAGCAAAAAGTAATCATGGATATGTTCCAAGTCCAAGTTCAATGTTAGGTAATACATACCATAATCTCATGAGTGGAACATCTCAACATTGCAAAGAGCCATCTGCTTTGCGGACCGATCCATTCAGGTCACGAGCAGACGGATACCAAAACCAATTTATCCAGTAACCAGCTACATACGACCTGAAGCAATACAAGCCATTACCCCAGCACTTATACGAGACCCATTGGCTTTGGATGAATGAATCTCCGGAGTAAGATGTATTAGCAAACGTTAGTCGCCTGTGTGTCATGAATGGAAATTCGAAATGAAAACACGGCGCGATGCGCGGATTGTTGTGGTGTGGCTGCACATCTTCAGCAAATGAATCTCTGAAGTACGTGCATTGTCAAGATCACTTACCCAGCATGACATGATCTTGGCAATGTGAAAATGCGAATATAATGGAACTCATTATGCGAATAATTTTTTGTCGTCGCCAGTGTTAATTAATATTCCTCAGTCATTGAGTACTTTCGTGGAGGTGCTTAGCTTAAAGCTACCTTGAGGCCACATAATGGGGCCTTTATAAACCACAAATAACTTTGAGCAACTAGACTGAACTAAGAGAATAGATTACTTTGTACTTGGCCATAGCCTCTGGGATACCACAGCTTCTCGCATCAATGACTCGTCCGATTGAATTTCACGGTTGGTCAGGCCAGGCTTAGAATCAATTTTTAGAATAGAGGTCTTTATGGTGAGGAGTCTCTCTATCTCTCTGTTTGGGTATCAAAGCCAATAAATGGGCGTAGTTGTTTCAGACAAAGATTGCTGTTCTTTGGAGAGGTGATTATTTTTACTGCAACCACAGCTTAAATAAGCAGCTCAACACTTAATGACGTTGTACAGTGTGAAAGCAAGTCGTTGTTCCTCGATGAACATTTTCCACTTTCTTCGCATGGCGGCGTAAAGTATTACGTGAAAACAAGACCGCGTCGAAAATGTCTCAGTTGTGTACCAAAGCAAATAATTGCCCCAACACAACGAATTGTGACGAAGATATCTGGAGTGTTAATCGCCGTAGGTAGTACCACTTTTTTTTTTTTTTTTTGAGGACGCATAATTCTTTTTCAATCTGTTTACTGCGGTTACCCAGAGTAATTGTCATCTGTCACTGGCAGTTGTTGCTCATTCGTTCCGCATTGATTAATAGTGCGATGTGTTGGAAATGCAGATGATGCAGAGAGGAAACTATATTCTCTGTAATGAAATATGGTCTGCACTAAAATTAAAATGTCTTTTGGTACCTTTGGACTCTTAAAGGAAGATAAATCCATTTAATTAAACATGACTTTCTCATAACTTTAATCCAAGTTGGCAGAGGAGACATAAACCAGTTTCTCCTTTTAATTCACAGTTCTATTCATCTCAAATGCTTTGAATTTGTCATTATCATTCGGTGCTCAGGTTTATAACCGACTCAGATAATTGATGCAACCAATTAGGTCTAGCAATAGTTTTTCTTGGAAATTATATAGAAATTATATAATAAACCAGGCTTAAGCTGGAAGACGCCATTAACTTTGTTTTGAAGCTGTAGCTATGTCGGAGAACTGATTCGCAGTTTTTTGTACTAGGTCAATGTCGATATAGAGCTGGTAGACTTCGTCGTTACATATTCTCTGAATATCTTATATAGGTATATATAAATATATATATTTTATAGAGATATCGAACCAGACCACAGTGTTGGGTCCCTTTTCGTCTCTCTTCTACGACCTCTTTATTCCATCCATGGGCATATTCAACTCCCTAATCTCGTTTTTCACGATATCCAAGATTTTTCTATGCAGACGAAGTGCCGTCAAAGCCACCACTTTCTTAATAAATAAGTCCAGCGGCAGAATACCTAGCATCACTTCCCGCGAAGGATCACTATCATCGTGTAAATCCAGTATGCTGACCTCGGCGAGATTCCCCACCTTAGTCCACATACCCGTTTGCACTGATGAAGCATCCTTTTCGCCTTTTTAATCTTCTCTTCCACATGGAACTTCCAAGTTAGTCCAGCATCTAGGTATATACCCAGATACTTAATCTTCCTGGTCACCTGCAGCTCCGATTCGAAAAGTGTCAAGGGCTGAAATTCCTCTTCCTTGTGAAGATGATCTGATCTGTCTTTTCCGCATTAATGGAGAGCCCTTGTTCCTGAAACCACCGCTCCACCACTCTGAGAGCATTTCTCATGGTATCTGCTGTTATGTTCATGAATTTACCTCTTGCCATTATTGCTATATCATCGGCATATCCCACAGTGTGGATGCCAGACTCTTCAAGTCTTCTCAGGAGCGAGTCCACCGTTATATTCTTCAGAGTAGGTGACAAAACTCCTCCTTGCGGGCAACCTCTGCTAAACCTTCCTCTAAATCTTGAAGTTCCCGTCTGAATATTGATCGTCCTATTTTTCAGCATATTGTCCACCCATCTCACCACCAATGGGTTAACCCTGCGTTCTTCTAAGGCTACTCTCAGACTTCCGAAGAATATCTTATCGAAGACACCTTCAATGTCCATTATTATGGTCATTGCGATGCGTCCGGTATTCATCTCCTCTTCCGCAATGCGTACCACCTGCTGTAGCGCTGTTCCCGTAGTCCTGCCAGCTCTGTATGCATGTTGTCTACTACTCAAAGGACACGCTTTTAGCGACGTGCTCTCCATATGGTCCACCACAATTCTTTCCATTGTTTTCAACAGAAATGATGTTAGGCTGATCGGTCTGAAGTACTTGGCTTCAGTGTAGTTCTTTTGTTTCTCTCTGTGGTAATGGTATGTAGCCGTTCGCTAGGCATGTAACCTATGTACCCCTAAGCCTTGGTACAATGAGATCTGGGTCCCATTGCATTAAAGCTAGGAATATACCGTCTGGTCCTGCGGTCTTGTAAGGGGAAAACGGTTTTATCGCTTTACTGACCGCTTCTGGAGTTACTATCCTATCCGCTTTAGTCCTATTCATCCTGTTTGCTCCTTGTTTCTGAAGTCTATTGACCTCAGCTGTGCTTCTCATATTCAAGCAAAATTCCCTCCACGACTCCCTTTTACGTCGGCTTAGAGTTGCTTTTAGCTCTTTCCTCCTTGCCTTATACTCATCCCATGATTCATGTTCATCCCTTCTCATATCATGATTAAAGGCTTTACTCACCTCCTTCTTTAGATTTTCAAGTTCCCTACGCCACCAAGTTCCCTTTCATCTACCAAAGTCGGTGTACACGCCTCTTGGTATGCATTTTCAACAGCTGATTGCAAATGCTTCAGCTGTGACTTTACATCCCAAGTGGTTCTCGGTATTTTGGGTACCCTCCCATTCAGTTTATCCCGTAACACTTCCTGATATTTTACTACGTCCATGTTCCTGGGAGTCTAATCCATTACCTTCCAATTTGATATTCTATAGATTAATTTTTGTTTTAATGGAACGGTTGGAGGAACTGTGAGCGCCATTGCTCAATGGTTAGTACGTCGGGCTACTGAGCGAGGGGTTCGAGGTTCGATTGCCGGACACGGCATTAAACAGCCTTTTGTGAGAAACTAGGCGAAGCTTGGTTGAAGAAACTACTACATTCCAACTATCGTACCAAAAAATGGTATCACATCTTTCCAAACTTGACGTATATTGCTTCTCCTTTGTGCGGACTGGAGCGGATATAAGGGTAGTTTTGGTGAATTTAAACTGAACTGTCATAAGTCGTTCTTTCGTATCTTGAAAACTTAAAAATTGTTGCCTTATTACCTGCAGAAACTACAAGATCCCATACCCTCCTCTTTTTACCCAACCTGTCCCATTGGTTTTTGCTTGGATCATACATAAAGAGTGGGCCATCTGTTGGTTTCTTTTTGAATCATATGTTATTTTGACACTGACAGCTCTTATGTACTCAAAAAATTGACAGAATCTCAGCGGTACGAAATGGAACAATTTACTCTTGAACAACGTTGAGAAATATTGCAAAGTTACTTCCAAAGTTAATGTTGTGTTGCCGAAACAGTGCGAATTTTGAAAAAAAAACTCGGTCGAAAAAATGCACCAACTGTTTTTTGCAGGTTTTTGGAGCGATTATTGGCCCATTTTTCTTTCAAGACTTGGATAAAAGGTTACAGTCAATGGAGAGTGCTACCGAGGCATGATAACCATTTTATGTCCAAAAGTTAAAGATTTGGACTTGGACGAGCTATTGTTCCAGCAATATGGGTCTACGTGCCACACAAGCCATCTAACAATCGACTTATTACAAATTAAGTTCAATAATCGTGTAATCATTAATTTTAGTTATGTTGCTTGGCCGGCAAGGAGCTGTTATTTGAAGCTGTTTGACTTTTTTTTTGTGGCGTGGCATTAAAGATCGATGCTATGCGAACAATCCAGAGACAATTCAGGCACACAAGAACAATATTGGTCAAGCTTTTCGTGAAATAGGGTCCGAAACCATCGAAAATGTATTGAAAAATTAAATTGACAGGATGGCCTACTGCCAAGCTAGCCGAGGCAGTCATTTGAATGAAGAAATATTCCATAATTAATCCGAATGCTTATTCTTTTCAATAAAGCTACAATCGTTGAAAAATATTGAACAGTGTCTTTTTATAGAGTTTTTAAAAAGAAACTAGCAGATGGCCCACCGTACACATCTTCAACTAAATTTACGGAGTACTCCGGGGCATAGTGAATTCTCAATGTATTAAACATGAATTTTGACCATGGTTGCCACTTGGGAAAAAAATTTGCAACCATAATTGGAAAAAAAAATTACGAAATGAAGAAAAAAATTACCAAATCATCCTAAACAAAGACGTTGATAAAGCACTAATATATGTACGTTAACCCTATCCTTAATTTTGAGTGTTTACTGGTTAACGTGCTTATTATAAATAAAGAGCATGACTGGGTCGTACGTTAGGTTAGGTTAGGTAAGTGAGTTGATGAAGAAGATACTTCTCCTTCTTCACAATCAGGTCTATGTTGACAAAATGTGATACTCATTAAGGTTTACTCCAGTGATCTTGGTCTGGAATACATTCTTCCTACACTTTTGGATCCCTGTTGAGTGCTTTTAACCAGCCTTATGTCCTCGCAAACCTGTAAAGAAAGATCAGATCAAATAGTTCTTCAATGTCTTCGAAGTAGTAACTTTTTAGAGTTCTATTCCTCACGTAACAAAGGCTTAGAAAGTGGGAAAGAAAATGGGTAAGGAATTGGGTGTGGTGATGAAGAGGCCCATCTTTACCACACCCTCTGCACAGGTCGTCGTCATTCAGTTTAAAGTTCATTATATGATTTCGTAGTAGGTTGTGATCAATGAGGACGGTTATCAGTAAGGAGATAATTCTCTTTGCAGAAGTTTTTCGGTTCTACGTTTATTGTACCTTGCCTAAAGTTTACAAAATGTCTCACAGGTGGAAAGTTAACATCTGGTGTTTGCTAATTTGTTAATCCACTATCCCTTCGAGGTGGTCCACTATCAACTCGTCAGTCGTTTCGTTTCCCGCGACACTCCTTTGGCCGTAGACCGACCAGAGTTTTATATTGTGCTGGAAGCTAAGAACCTTGAGCTCTCGGTGACAAGTGTTAATAAGTTTCAATTTTATTTCTGATGAGTTATATGTACTTGCACCTTTACAAAAAATAAATACAAATATTTGGCACGACAGGTCCATGGGACACAGGGACTAGCTTCTCACAACCATTCGTGTTGCGCGTGTTATATTCTTTACACGAACGGAAGGGGGTTACTTGAGAAGCTTTTTTATGACAGTTATACTCTCGGATGTTTATCGGACGCTCGCGAAATGTGGGGCCGTTGAAGAACATTTAGGTGTTGTCTGGAGATCGAATCTCAAACGCCTCGCTCCTTAGTCCAATGCACTAGCCACTTGAGCCACGTTGTCCACTTACACCATTATGCTAAATTATTCAGGATTGAGGTTAAGAGGGCGCGACATTCCATATTTTTGAGGGTATTACCGTAATAACTTTCATCGGATGTTATCGGCGTTATTTCATTAAAATATTCTGCATCTAATAGCATAGATTCAAACTAACCACAATATCAAATTTTATCGAATTCGTTAGAATCAATTTCGAGAAAAGCAAATTTTATTGAAATAAGTAAAAATGACCCACACATCGCAGATATAAGGTTTGAAGCAAATCCACCCAACCGTTTACGGTACGGTCGAAGTCACAAACAGACAAAATTGGCGGATCCCATTTTTGAACTTCTCCATCATAGTAATGTCAAGTTGGACATTCTTTAGTCTTCAAAGAAAGTAAGCTTTAAGTAATTTTTGGAATAAAACATAGAAGAGTGATGCAGTGCATTCACTCAAATACATTTAGGCATCTTTTACATGAGCCGATTCCTTTCATATTCACTCTATTAGGCATAATTCAAAATAATTAAATTCATTCAATTCTACACTGACGTTCTTTAATCCGGGCTTTTTCGAAAAAGCTACCAAATCTAGATAAAAATTACCAAATTACCAAAAATTACGAAACCCAAAAAAAAATTACCTAATTTGCTAAAACAGTTACTGGCAAAGTTAGTGACAACCGTGGTTTTGATTTTTTTTATCGAATATTCATTATTATGGATATCCCATTTCTGTGGTATTAAATGTTGATAGATAACTCTCCTTTCCTGAGGCGTCACTTCACATTTCATAATTTTATTCAGAACCGCTTTGTTTCCTCCTTTGCGTCCATATATCCGACGGAACTTCACCGACGTCAATCGCTTTGTTATTACCTCATAACGAATATGAAGTAAAAATGTATAAATTTCACTCTCAGCTGTAGATAATGTAAAGTTTATTTTCATTTTTATTCATCAGCGACAAAGTTAATAATTAATAATTGTTCCTTTTGATCTTTTGTAGTTGAATTCCTGACCAATCCGCTTATATACTTAGTCGCCGCTACAGTTCGAGGTGAATACTGGGACAATCCGATTAAACATTATTTTATTATTATCATAATTGTTCTCATTAAAAACATTTTCAAGTCTGGAACGATTCAAGCACCATTATAACAGTATGGTCCACCCATTCACAGCAGGTCAATTGGCTTGTCTAGTCTACTTATGGCAAACAAAAACGCCCATTTTATATTTGCCCTAAAAGTGATTAAAAAATATTTTAATCCGATTTTCTTTTTTTTATTCTTTTTGAGGGATTTTATTTATAGTATTAACATTTAAACTAAGATTCAAATTAAATTGGTCTATTCTTATAGTGCGGTGATACAATTAGTCGATTTAAACATTTTTTCGTGTTCACCACATAGAAACGCATATTAGTCCGATCTCAAATTGCACAACTATTTAATTTCAATTCAAAGTCATTGAAAATGTGGCAGGAAACCACCGCCATTGTGGCTCAAAGGTTGTAAAAACAGAAATATGCTCTCCACAACGGTTAAAGTAAAACATTTTCAATTGCAATTACATTCCGTGTATTTTCGCATTCATTGCTTGGAAAAGTGTATTCATTGATTTCCATTCATGACATATTGGCTTTTGAAATTGTAAATGATTCCGTTCATCTCTTTAGTTGTAAAACGGGAATTCTGAATAAATAAGAACAGAGGAATTGCATTTTTGTTCTCCCCTCGGTGTCTATGGTCAGAAATCCCCTTTTTTGGGTTCATTTGTTTTTAGACAGTGCTGAGGGTGATTTGTTTTCAAATAGAACTTTTGAATATGATATCGCTTGGAGTATTTCTAGAAAGTTGAATCCAGGGTGAAATTACGTATGTAATCTCAAGCGATGTCCTATTCAAAAGTTGAATTTCAAAATTGTGTACATGAGTCCTCATTCAGACTGATCCGCTGAAGTTTTTCGTTGGACTTTTGCGATGTGAATGGTTTTTGAAAAAGAGTGATGGATTTTTAAAGTGCAATGAAAGTGTTTTGTGTTCGATATTCCATATATTTTAATTAACGTTTGATACCATTTAATATATCTGTACATAGAATATGTTTACAGATACTTAGTCTACATGGTTGCATTGTATGGCAAAGGTCCAAATTTCGACGACATTTTGACATAAACGGCTGTCACGAGCTCTAATAAAACAATAATAACAAACTCTTTTGGTGTTCGGTGGCTTTTGTATAAATATATGATCGTGAGCAGCATATGTACATATGTACATATATATACAGATTCAGTGACATAAACATCAAATTCGCTTGATTTGGCTAAGTTGTCGATATTTTTTAGCTTTTAGACAACATTTTCAAACAGCTCATGAAGCACAGCCGCTTAACGTGCATAGTGCTATATATTCGTAATAGTCTGAGAATTTTATAACATTTGTCCTTCATTCGAAGAAAGTTATTTGAACAAACCGAAATAGGAACGATTGTCCAGGTTCATGTCATAAACCAGCAAAATGAGTTTATTGCGAAGCTGTCTCATAACTTTCGCATGACGAAACTTTTCGAGCTGTCTACGATTTCTCTGAATTTCTTCTGAGTAGATAGTCCTTAATGACTGTGCGTTCAGTTTAATCCAAATT
This sequence comes from Xylota sylvarum, assembly GCA_905220385.1. NCBI lineage: Eukaryota > Metazoa > Arthropoda > Insecta > Diptera > Syrphidae > Xylota > Xylota sylvarum. Next base: position 44,961,621 of record LR999959.1, read on the forward strand.
TGTAAGTATTTAGAATATAGACTGAGCAAATCATTTGAACCACAGGTACCGACAAATACCTGCTTACAAATTACTTCAATTGACCGTAAGTTACAGTGACCATCCGTTCTGTATAATACAGAAGAGTACTGTATTTGAAGACTTTGTTCGGTATGATTTATTTTTTAATACAAAACAGAAATGTTCTGTATTTCTACTGTATTCCATACTAACCTCTTGAATTAAAATTGAAATATTAATACGAACAAATAATAAAGACAAAATATAAAGCAAAACAAAAAATTAATGCAAACGCACCCTAAGCAACTGCCCAAACTGAACACACCCTCTGTCAATAGAGCTATTTTCTTTTGGACAGCTGACAGCCAGAAACGCTCGAAAAATGATGAAATCAGTTGTCACATGAAATTTGGTAAGGAAATACCAAACACGTAACCTATACGGCTGGTTGTATTTCTGCTTGTAAAACAGCTTGGGTTCAATTCATTTTTATTTTTTCTCTGTTATGTATTTTGATTTCAAAAATATAGTACCGTATGTGGATCTTCGAAGTGTGGCATACCCTCGCAGAAGACAAAACTAAGACAAGAGGGTTCTCTTGATGTAATCAACAGTCAGGATAGCAAATTAGTCGAAATATGTATTCAGAAGGTCTTCGACGGCGATCTATACAAAGCCAATTTTTATTCAATAAATTGCATACTCTTTCGCCAGTCGGTGGGTCTAAACAGCACACGCATGTTATCCATTGTATTTGAACATCTGGTTTCAGCATTCAGATTGTATTTCCGCGTTCTCTTAGGTGTGAGCTTCTTATACCAATGGTCTTAAGATGGTCGATTGAGGAGATAAAACCAATAGCGAGACCCACCAAGGTTCAATCCAATCAGATGTTTGGTTAGTTGAAGATTTTGAGCCTTTGCTATTCTCCTAGAGCTCCATTGAGTGGGTTCTGGTATATACTCATCTGAACCCGAAATTGCTCGCACACGTTGGAAGTCTACGGCAGTTTGTTGTCACAGCAAATCATGTTGTTACACTCCTTTGGGTTCCAGGACACAGCGGCATTCAGAGAAACAAACTGGCGGAAGATTTAGCTAGAAAGGTGTCCGGACAGGACCTGGCAATGGTCTTAACCTCTGTTCTACCACCCCTAACTCTTGTTAAATCCAATAAAGTGCAAACCTTCACGAGACTCGCTAATGAGAGATAGAGCACACTTATCTTGTCGTGTCTCCAGAAAACTATGGACAAAACATGACAATGCCAAGACCAAGCTAATTTTAGCATTTAACAGACCCAACCTAGCGCTCTTTACGGGGATCGAAAGGTATCGAAACTTTGGTGTTGGGTTGAATTCGTCTGTGAACCACACCAGACCTCTAGGATCCAATGCCGGCACATCATTACCAGTTTTCAACATTTCTACCTCGAATAACCCACCGAAACAGTACTCCCTGACTATAATGTCGGGGTTAGTGCAGAACCTGTCCTTTTTGGGAATTGTGTCAGAAATTTTCAGGTGTCCCACATGGTCACCTGGTTTATACTTGTATTCTAGCTGCAGTTTAATAGCGCATCTAGCGCCCGTCTTCCTAATGAAGATTTGTAGGGGAGAAAGCCTAACAACAGCTTTTAATGCTGCAGGTACGCATGGCACAGTAATATCGAGACAGGCAATCCTCTGAAGCTTCTGTAGCTTCATTGCCGTTGTTCGTTTAAGAACTTTCGGCCACGAAAAGATGGTCGCGTACGTGATAATAGGCTTCACCATCATTGTTTATATCCAATGTATCATTTTTGAATTTAGACCACAAGTTCTGCCTAAAAGGCGTCTACTGGCCCACATGACCATAGTCGAGCGGCCGATGGTGGACTTGATATGAGAATCTCAGCTAAGCCGTTTGTCAAGGATAACACCGAGATATTTAATCTCATTGGAATAGACTAAAGTGGTGCCTTTGCAGGTGATAGGTCCTAGATTGCCCAGTCTTTTTACCTGGTATTTGAAAATGCTTTCTCAAGGCCACACGCTCCTACAGATGCGTCCTTCCCTATTAAGGTCCCGCAACAAGGAAACGACCAAACAACTTCACAGAGTGATAGAAAACACAGCTCCCGCATTGACCCTTAGGCAGCTAGCACAGTGATGATGACTGTCAAATTGTTCCTCTATAAGGGACAGCGATGGATAATGCGTGAGGAGTGAGTAAAACCCACTGGCCATTACTGCAAGCCTTGAAATTTGTTGACAACTATTCGCAACACAAAAGCTATGAACTTAAGTAGAAACATTGACCTAGCGGCTACATAAGATGTAACAGTACATCACTGATCCACCATATAGAGTATTCAATCTCGGGAATAGGATGCAACACAGACTTAAGTGGTGATCACAAACATTGGACTCTGACAAATAATGGAGCTAACTTTATTTTAAATACCATTTACCATTTTAAATACCATTCGTTAATGCACCGTCCACAGCTCGCTGTATAGCAATTGTATGAATTTATGAAAAATTCTAGGTTTGACATCTGAGCTTCAGAAGTTCTTGAGAATAAAATAAAGTTCATGAGAAAAATGCAAAATATCCTGCACAATATGCCTGAATATAACTTGTGTGCGATGTTTAAGAGACTCATTGACCTTTATGTGTCTCCAATATTGGAAAAACGATGTTGATATCTTTACTATCTGCACAAAAGTCCCATAAAAAAGTAAAACATACTATACATAGATGCTTGCCATCCGACAAGACCATCACAGATTCGTTCCATAACCTAAAATTCGATGTCAACCAACCGATTTTCAAAAAAGAAAAAAAAAAAAAACAAGAAAATTATCTTGTTCATTTGAACGTCATCCTCCATCGTCTTGCGCTCGTTTATCTAAAGGACAAAGTGAAGTCTGTCAAATGAAGTAAACATTTTCAAGCTATATCCGATCTCGTGCCATTCCGCCATTTACGATATCCTCTAAACTAGCGTCAAATGGGCTTAAATACGCTCCTTTGTAGTCTCAAATGTCATTTGCATAATGTTCCTTTGCGCGCTCAATAATGTATCCGTTAAGTACAGACAATAAACCAGGTCAACAATTCATTATAATGGAGCAAGTACCCACTACACAAAACCTATCAAACAAAGGAAATTGTGATTTATTCCCGTACTTGACACCCTTAACATACACAAAACAAGCATCGTTAAATTCTGCGCAGAATATACAATATACATCCATTAAAATCAACTCAAATTTAATGAAAACAGATAAAAAAAAAAAAACGAAAACAGTTCGGGCTACAGCATCCAGATCTAATCGCACAGTGCTCTGCTTCAAGTATTCATCAATGGAAGCCTCCATCATCATCCATCCGCCGCCACTGTGCTCCGTCCTCCTTCCAATTTCAATTGGAAGACAAAAACCCAGATACGTATACGATATATTGTGATGCGGTGCAACTCAGAATCAATCGAAACAAAAGGAAATATGATAGACAGGTGTGTAGGCTGATGAATTAACAACAATAGGGAGGCATCCACCAGGGGGAGGCGATAACGAATGGAATGGATTTCCGCACGATTGAACGATTTCTTTTTGTAGCTCACCAAGAGGTATGTACTCATGTTCTCATGTAATGAGAACGCTCGTCTTCTGTGCACGGAAGCTTGGCTGCTGGAAGAATGCAAAAGTATCCGCAAGCCATACTCCTAGTGCTGGTGCTAGTGATTAAGTTGATTGAAGTGTTTTCGTGCCAGGGGCCTTTGTCTTTGGGTTGCATGGTTTTTCGTCGGATTCAATCGACGTTTGTCTTTCATAAATCAACCTTCAGACAATGGCCTGACCACTGCCATTAGAGTAATTTACCGGGCGGTACTATTGAGGTCGGGGTCTAGCCTACTATCATCATCCATGCCAATGATATCTCTAAACAAATTGCAGTCTTTGCACAAAGTGGAGCAGTTATTTTATGCAGTTTCGGACCGATTAGCCCTGTGAAAACACAAAAAAAAAAAAAACTGCAATCAAGTTGTATTTTTTATTCGCGGTACCGCGACTAAATGCCTTTCGAAATTCAACCACAGTGAATGGGGATGGTTGGAATGAAAGTTTGGGACAGGTGTTTATTTGATTCATTGTCATTTTGTTTTCACCTTCACTTTGACGAACTACGAGTATGACGGCGTGCGGTAGTAATAGCGTGTGCATCTAACAAAGATGGTCACGCTAAAAATGCACTTGTTAGATCTGCTCACGTGACTACTGTTGACTACTGAGTTCATGTTCATTCATATATAAATGGATTATCCACTCTATTATAAGGTAAAAGCAAGTGGATGTATCTAATTGCTTTATATCCCTCTATAAAAATTAATTTCTTCTTTTTTGCACTTCAAAAATGTATGCGAAGAAGGGAAAAAGTGATGTCACAATGAGCTTTGAATGCCAATAGCGTTTTGTCCCTCATATTGACACATAAACATCAATATGTACATGTAGATATTTGTATTTGAAAACATACAGAGAAACTAGAAGCCGTTTGGAATGGATTTGGTTAGATTTAAGTGTGGAATTTGATCTCTTTCATATGACCATCGAGAGCACGTTTGCAGCGATCGATTCTTTGGAACCAATTTTCAACCACTTTTCCCCACATATCGGCCGGAGAGTTGGCAATTTCCCGTTCCATATTGTTCCTGAGCTACTCTAATGTTGTTGGCTTGCTGGCATAAACCAACGACTTAATGTAACTCCATAAAAAGAAATCCAACGACGTTGAATCACATAAGCGAGGTGAGCATTCGACTGGACTATTTATCGAGTTTTCACGATTACCGAACTTCCCCTTCAATAGATCAATTATTTGACCAGCTGTGTGACATGTGGCACCATCTTATGTGAACCACATATCACTGATGTCAATTCCATTCAATCTTTTGATCTAAGTATGTATTGTGCCCTCTACTAACATCTTGGAGAGTCACGTGCCATCATTAGAATCATTTTGAGGGTCATGTACTCTTACTATGTATGTACGTCTCTCTATAATCTAGTTTCCTTTAAGAATCTAAGGATGAGTGTTGGCTTTAGTGACGGTATCTGATAATTGGTACTTGCCCAATTATTTCAGTCTTTTGTGGGTCACTGCCTCACAAGATCCCAGCACATGTTCTGGGATTTCGTCGCAGAATCTGCATAGATCTTCTTCAGAAATATCTAGTTTCCTTAGATGATCTTAGAGTTTACAATGCTCTGTTAGGAAGTCAATTAGAATACGAAAGAATTTCTTGCTGATGCATGCTGCTAATCTTTTTCGGTTCTGTTGCCCTAGAATTTTCGCGTTATTCCATGTTCATGCCCTGTTTTCCCTCCCTAGTTTCTTGAATTCTTCTCTTAGGGTATGATCCCCTATTCTGCAGAATGGTTAAGGACCTATGAAGGTTTTTAATGTGCCCTTTCTTTCTAGGGAGTCGGCCATATTTCCATATGGTCAGGTATGCAACAGAGGGTCACCTTGTTTCTTCGTTAAGTGTAAGGCTTTCCAACAAAATACAAAATATTTTCATTGAATTTGTCATATCAATTCATGAAGTTAAATACTTTAGCCACTTTGTCGGAAATGCAAAGTCGGCAACACTTACGACACACGGAAGCCCTAACGTGATAGCTTTCGTTTTTTATTTTCCCCAATAGTGTTTTTCATCCTTAATACAATTTGGTACACAATGAGTTATTTCATGGAAGAATTTTTCACAAATGCGTCTTTTTGTCAACTAAATCACATTACCCATATAATGACATGCAATGTCTTACTCCATCTCTGCTAAAGCAAAGCTTTTCCAACAGCTTATCGATTAAAATCAATATTTTTCTTACAAAACCATATTAAGATGTTTTTGAAAGAGATTCCAACATCCACACATCGTAAAACAGTAAATTAAAACATAAAGAAAAGCTACAATCCATCTGGAACGGATCGTATGATACCCTATCGTCCTTCTTATACATACATCTCCAGTGCTAACAACCATTTCGAAACCGTAAGTCAGTTTAACTGTAGCGAGAGGCATGCCACCCTGCCTGGCAAATTCGTCGGCCATACAATTCCCTAGAATATCACTGTGTCCCAGCACCCAAATGAGGTAAATGTTTAACTGTTCAGCCATTTTTGAATTGAATGTGAATGATTCCAGATATTTGATCGCGGTTTGACTATCTGTAAAAATTATGTTATACCGATTAGATTACACATTGTACTTCAGCCATGACAAGGCCTTCTTAGCCGCCATGATCTCCTACTGTAAGACGCTACAGTGATTGCGAAGGCGGAATGAGTTATTTATATATATATCGTTGGAAAAGATACCTCCTCCTACTCGACATTCTGTTTTAGATTCATCCGTGTAGAAACATATGCATCCTATGTTTTGTAACCACAGATCCTCCTCCCAATCTACTCTTGAGGGGATACGTGTTTCAAAGGTTTTATCGAACAGAAGTTGTAGAAGTAAGTAGTCGGTGTCTTGCAGAAGGAAGTCAATACTGTTATGAATAGAAGAGTATCCAGTATGTAGACTAGACCACTGCGATGTACACTGCGTAGCTAAAAGCTGCCTCTTGTTTACTATAGATATTTATATCCAGATCCGCTGTAGGGGTGAATCTTATTGTTCCACTAATGCATAGATAAGCCAACCTGGTACTCGGTTAAGATGGATTGTGTGGCATGCTTACTCCAAAGCCGTAGACAAAGCGATTTGGCCATACGTTAGTAAAGGCCTGATGAAGGATACATAGAGCGAATACGTCCTTATTTATTTCCTCTCACTTCCTTATACCAGGACAGGGCTGTAGTGGTTTTCATACACTTTGAAGGATATTTATTGAAATTTCAGCTAAGTTGCTTATCAAGTCGGTAAGTGTCAAACTAATGCCATAATAGTTTTTTTTAGGATTATCATGCAAGCCTTCAGTATAAAAACCAAAATTTTGGAATATGAATCAAATCCTTGCAACTCCTAAAGATAACAAGCACCCATGGGAGGATATGATCCATAGTGTGTTGGATTTCAGTGGGAATGAGAATGGTTTCCTTTATTCTGTAGACTTATCTCTCAGAATAGATCTCAAAACCGTGGTATATAGTCGGTTCGTGGTCCCCTGTGTTTGCCGAATGCCCTCTTATAGGGGTCGAAGGCTGAACAAGGTTCCTTGATGCGATCTTCGATGCTTTAATTCCAATTTAATTTGGAATGTACGATTGCATTTAGGTGTCATGTTGATCTGGAAATGATCAGTTTAACACCACGGATCTATGGGACATGGAATACAGGAATTGCTCTTTTATTGAGTAGGCACTCCCATCATTGAAGGCTCCCACAGCTCGAGAAACGACCCCCAAAGTGTCGCTGACCTACATACGAGTATATGTATGTCTAGAGACGTTTTAGTACTTTTAGCAGAAAGGAAGTCTTGTCTGTAATCCTTTGAAGTGGTGTAAAATTAAGACTCGTATTTGTAAAGTTAATGGAGAAACTTCAATAGTTGATAAAGAAAGTACGTAGTAACTGTAGAATAGATACATATATAGTCCGGATACATCCGTACATCCAGGGAAGTGGGTATTCATTGAAATCCCCATCCATCAGCTCGTTAGTGTCGATCCAGGTACCATCACCAATCTGAAAAAAAAACTCCTTCACGAGTTTGACGTTCTTTTTATCAATGATCAACTTGATAATCCGATTAATATTGATACGCTTCACAATTTAAACGCTCCACCAGGTTGGACGACATCATCTTTGAAATGATCGAGTAAGAGCGCCAGTAAGTGATTTGGCTGCTTCCTTGACTGCTCAAACTTTGCCACCCACATTGGACTCTATGCAAAATTTCGTAGTCAATTCTCCCATCTCAACTAAGATACGAACTTTCTTTCTGAAACTTGAAATTTCTGAACATTTTACCAAACTATCGCTAGTGAATTTCGTCTTCGATGAACCGCATAAGAATGTACATTACCAGGGGGAAGAGAAGAGGACTTAGAGTAGATCCTTGCCCGCCCGGACATAATTGTGCACGCACAACAGGAATGATTCTGAGAAGATAAGCCCTGGTTCCCGTACGGACCTGTTACACCAAATATTTGTATCTATACACGTATATTGATGTATTTCAATAAAAATATACAAACTATGGGAAGGAATAGTTGTAGACAGATTGAAGCTCAAGGGTGCGTCAGGCACCCTTTCCCAGATTTTCAAACCAGGACATGAGCTTCATCCGACGGTAATTTGAGTACCATCTGGAGTATGCTTTGCTTTTGTAGAAGGAAACCACGTAGAGAATTTTCCAAGACCCAAGGATAGACAGTATCACACGACCTTATTTAAGAAAACAGTAAGCCATTCAATATCCACTTCATCTAGCTTTTTCAAAACCTCAGGTAGTACATACATATATGATTATGGTTCTAGATATCATAAACTACGCGGTCCAGATCTAAACAATTCTTCGGTATGAAGAAGTACAAAAGCTGCTTAGATACTTCGTATAGAAAAATCTTCAGATTACGTCAGAATACGTCGACAAACATATGTATGTATCTATAGGTACATACATCATTCATTTAACTGAACTATGACTAGAACGCATATAAGTTATGTTGCAAAAGTCAAGGTTGCAGTAACACGTCTAATCCACTGGGAGGTGTAGTTTTTTTTTAGTGAATGTCGAAGGTTAAGTTTACTCACTGGAGTAAAGTCACTCTGCATGAAACTGAAGTTGTAGAAATTTTAAAAGGGACGTTCTTATATCTCACTATAAAGAGAAGCTAGTTACAACCAAAGTACATGCACCCAAGGGGGATGAACAACGTAAAGCGGTATGTATGCAAATTATTTTCTACTTTCTGCTCACACAGTTGCAGTTGGGCTGTATTAACTTGGAACTACTGAATCCTCACGTATACACAAATATTCAGGTCGATTCCACTCACAGCGAAAGGTGTATCTGAAAGTAATAAACCGCGGGCAATAATTAATAATACCGTTACCTTATTATATACCCAATCCATTCATTTGTTACGCACTTTCAAAAAGATAAAACTTCACTTAACTGCAACAGATGCATTTCCTATCTTACGTCTAACAGAAACAAATCCAGCGATACGAAGTTATTGGATGCTATGGCTATTTGTTTAAACGAACAATCAACTCCTTTCACTTTCTTCAATTAAAAGATACATCATTTCTTAGAATCTCCTGCAGACAATTAATCAAGATGCACTAATCCGGGCAAACAATATTTCTCATTAAATAGACAAAAATAAGCGAAAATTTTCAATTAATTTCAGCTGCAAAATTCGTAGGCGCATGGTATACTTAAGTTGCATGCATGCAACCCGGAAACGCCTTTCAATGAAAGTTTTTTTTTTTTGTATTTTGTTATTTCTTACTCGATGCAAAGAGACTGTTTTGCAAAATGAAACTTCCTTCCCCTCTCGAACTGGTGTAGAGTAACTTTCTTCCGCGATAAAACCAGATCTGAATTCGTACTAAATAGTGGCAACTGGGTGTGTTACACTATTGCATATCTGACCGATGACACCCATTTATGGTCATTTGGTGCAGTTTACGTGGAGTGTCGCTAGGTGTTCACTTTTGGTTCCTCAATTAGGGAGCTCAGTGATGAGGTATCGCAAGAAACTAAGGAGATTTGCAGACTAATGATTTAGCTGTCATTGAAAGTGACTTCAAGACTTGAGTTCAAAGACTTCATTGAAAGATAAAAGGGAAACAATATGCGGATGGTAAAAGGATAAAGTTTTATATTAAATACTCTGTAGCTGCTTTGCATAAATCGACTAATTAAGGTGTATTAAATTCGACATAGAATTTGTAAAGTACATAACTATTGGTGAAATTGATTGAAGCAGTTTGTATCAATAGCGAAGTCGGTTGAACCATGGGTATGTTTTGTCTGATACCCGGCATCATGTCCTTCTTAGTCTTCTCCTCCTCAGACTTCTATTAACAGTTGCAAAACTCATTTAATTAGTATTTATTGCCCAGACACTGTTTTTTTTTCTAAATCAGATGTGATGTTTTTATTAACTTAGATAGCGCTACAGTTCAGAGTACATCTAAGCCTGCAGTGCATTTAGTTAATTAGGTTCTTAGCTTATAAGTATTGGAATTCCCATAAAGCCCCCTTCTACTTCTAGAATCGATAAAATCTTTGCTTTACTGCCATAACCTACGCATAAACTTTATTGTTCACAAATCATGTAGCACAATTATGCACGAGTCTGCCTCCTGGTCTTCATAGGCGAGTAACACGAAACGGAAGATACGAACTCAAAGTCAGTCTACTCACACAATTTGGGTAAACCTGATCCTGTTGTGACCTCCAAGGATTCCGGTTCTAGTAGACAGAGATTGTTTGAAGCAGACAAAGCTCCTGCACGCGTGCTCCTTTCAATTGCTTGTGTATACCTATTGAGTGCTCTTCTGACAGAAGGCTTGGAACAACTACAATAGTGGTGTTGTCCGCGTCGAAAATCTGGTCCCGGTGCCAGTAGACGCTAATTGGCTGTCGTGGATAAGAAATTGCATGAATCCGATGGACAATAGAAAAGGCTTTCTACAAAGACTGTTGCGGGGTTAGTGGGAGCAACAGATCCAACTCAAATAAACGTCTGAAATAGCTGGGCTACACTTAAGGCATTGGTCCCTTTAACCAGTTTCAAAATGATTCAAAAATGCAAGAATTCTGCGCGGACGGACTTAAGCAGCATACTGCGCTGCGTTTTGTTGGCAGTCTCCTGCACTGCTCCTTCATAATGTTTGTCACAGAATGGCTAACTGCTGCCCAAGCCTCTTGTTTGCTCATCATCTGTCTGGTGATGTTGTTTGAGATTATGTTGTCATCCAGTTTATTCACCAGCAGTTTCCGTTCTTCATGGTATCGCGGACAATGGAACATAATGTGTACCGCATCTTCCACTGCTTCCATGTACGTTGGACAATATGGGTCGTCTTCGTGTCCAAACCAGTGCAGGTAGACTCTGAAGCATCTGTAGCTAATAAGCATCTGGGTCAGGTAGAAGTTCAGCTCCCCATGCTCCCTATTAATCCAAGCGTCTACGTTGGGGATCAATCTCTGCGTAAACCTACCCTTATCAAAGTGATACCATCGCTACTGCAATTCTTCCAGAATTGTCTTTAGTGGTACCTCAGTATCATTTCGAGTTGTCGCTAAAGTCATTGTCCTGCTGGCATGGTATTTCCGTTGAGTTTCTTTAGCAAGAAGCCACTATATATGCCACGCCGGGGGAGGTTGTTCGGAAGGCGCTGGATACTCTTAACGTGTTGATTCTGTAAGCTGTCTCAGTCTTCTTCCTTTACGATTTCGTTTTCATGGCACCAGTCCATATTTGAGAGCCATAGAGCATAATTGATGCCTTTTCCTGTGGTTTGGTCCGCCGATATTTGGTATGATCCTTGCCAGGACAGTGGTTGCCTTTGCTGCCTTTTCAGCCGTATGCTGCAGGTTAGCCTTGCGTCTAAAGTAATGCCAATGTACTTCAACTCTGGTATGGAAGCTATAACGTGATCACCCCTGGTTACTCTTATAGTCTTCATGACTCGCCGGCTGCTAATAAGCACTACTTTAGTCTTTTCTTCTGCAAGTTGTAGACCCATGCGTACGTGCCAGTCCTGTGCCATTCCGATAGACTGAGAACGTTATAGTATATTAGAATCCACAGTAGCGGACCTAGTACTTCAACTCTGGTATGGAAGCTATAACGTGATCACCCCTGGTTACTCTTATAGTCTTCATGACTCGCCGGCTGCTAATGAGCACTACTTTAGTCTTTTCTTCTGCAAGTTGTAGACCCATGCGTACGTGCCAGTCCTGTGCCATTCCGATAGACTGAGAACGTTATAGTATATTAGAATCCACAGTAGCGGACCTAGTACAGAGCCTTGAGGAACGCCGCCAGTGACGTTATACTGCCGCGTTCCACCGTCGGTGTCGTAGAGAGGTATACTATTTCTAAAATAGTCCATCATTATCTTCTACAGGTACTTTGGTACTCTCTTGACGGTAAGAAGGCATTCTTGACATGCATCCCTTTCCTTAAATGGCTTTTATCGCAGTACTCACCACTTCATCGATGGTATCGATAGTAGAGAGAGCCTTACGGAAACCATACTGGCGATTTGGAAGGCCACAAGCCTCATCGATTGCTACTCTCGAATCTGTCACTTATGATGCGCTCCAGTATTTTCTCCACGGTGTCCAACATGAATAGAGGCTTATGAGATGAGGGATCCTGTGGTGGCAGCAGAAAAGACTGTATACGACCCTTAGTAAAGGGGTTTGATACTTTGAATCATTTTCTTTGTAATTGTCCTGCTTTTGCTTGGAAAAGAAATGCAGGACAATGTGTAAAACAAGTCCTTGCTACCAGGAGGTATTATAATGGACCCGTTGCAACTGAGTGCTCCAGTGGAGTGTTTCCTAATCCGACAAAAAAAGTCTGTCTCCTATAAAGAATCCATTTGACGCCTGATAGCGGTAATACCAGCAGGGTCTCCTTTGATTGTTTGATTGTACACGGTCTTCGTCCTTATTTGGGTTGCTGAGGTATCTTATTATATCAATCTAACATTAGTTGTTAGTTCGATTCCTTAGGAAAAGGGAGATGATCGGAATTACATGGCGCACTGTAGGTACATCACTGGAGCAGTAAAGGTTCATCTGCCATCATATTTATTTCGACCCTCTGCATCGGTCTTGAAGGATCGAATAAAGGTATCTAAATTTAAAAACACTTCATGAATACTTTACAAATACTGAGATGCACAGATGTTCATCAAGAAAAACCACGCTTGACACATGCGTGTTGAAGCCCATATCCAAGTGGTTAACTTGCAGGCACCTAACTATCCAGCAGCTACCATCCTATAGTGCACCTTATGTTGGGAAATAGGAAAAGCATAAAACTGCAATCCTCACATGACATTGGTTCATAGAATAGGTGTTCCGTGTAACAACCCTTTTAATGAAATCTATTCCACAGCCTCATCTAAGATAAATAAAATGAAAATATTCTTTTGTTTACTTTTAGCCCATCAAAACGATATCAATACACTGCACGGGACCTACCAATACCTCAAGAGCACGGGACAGGTATGTACATTATATTTTATATCACATCTATTACATTCGATCGTGGGAATTCATTGAAATCATTTAAACATTGGTCTAAAGCATATGAGGAAATGTTGCACTGGTAGCCGATTCTTCGCTGGTGATTGATATTTCATTTCTTCTACTGCTTACATCCTCCTGTCTAAGCGTCGTCTGACATAACTATCTTAAAAATAATTTTCTTATTGTATCAAAAATAATAATAATAACAATAATAATAACAATAATAAAGAAACAACATGCAATCCTCTATGGGGTGTATCTCGACTGCTCCGGAACTTTCTCATTCATCTTTATCATTGCAACGAACTTCGTTTACATACATATCTTGTCATCGATTGATTAAATTCTCATTAATATAACAGCTTATCTACGCTACACCTATCCTAGAGGCTGCTGTCAGCTTCATTTCTTGTATTTTTTTCAACCAAAAGCTGTCTTCTTTGCCTTTCAACTATATTTAACAAAAAATTGCTCTACGAATTGAGAACTATTTGAAGATTTTTGCCTAAGAGAAGAGTAAAGTAGTAAATTTACATTTTGGTAAATTATGTAGAAAATATTGTATTAAGTTATTTATGTCAAACAAAACATGTTACTCATACGCCACCATTTCTCGTCAATATCTGTCCAAGTTGCTGTATGTGTCTATGTATGTCCAATCATTTAGTCGATTTGTGTGAAAAATTTTGTTGCATCCTTGTGTTTTGTAAAGTAAATGTGTAGTGCTTTTTGCAACAAAAAAAAAAAAAACAAATAGGGATAACCACCCTCTGGTAAGTATCACAATGCATAGTAGTTTAGTAATAATTCTGTGTGTCTATTTGTAAAATATGTACTTACTTAAGAAAGGTTACTAGTTCAACATATCCATCTGAGCTTCAAGTCTACGACCAATTCAAAATCGAATTCAAGCCACACTACACTAGTCCACCAACATATGTACATATGACCTGAATTCTTCCTAAACACAGATTCGTACCCTTATCGCTGACACGTTGAACAACACTCGTAGAGCGGACGTTGACATACTGTTCTTTAATCGTGTACCCAAGGTCGGTAGTCAAAGTCTAATGGAACTATTGAAACACCTTGCCAAACTGAATGGATACACAGCGCAGCGTGACAAACCGAAGGAACTGGAACAGATTCTAGTATCAACAAATAAAGAGTTTGAAGTTGCTGATGAAATTATGGAACTCAAGGAACCAGCTGCATACTCTAAGCATATTGCCTACATCAATTTTACAAATTTGGACTATCCAAAGCCGATTTACATAAACCTAGTTCGGGATCCTGTTGAGCGAATTGTCAGCTGGTTTTATTACATCCGAGCTCCATGGTATATTGCCGATAGAAAGAAACACTTTCCCGACATAGAACTGCCAACTGTGGAATGGCTGAAGAAAGATTTCGCAAGTTGCTTGCGGGCCAACGATCTGGAGTGTGTGTATGAGCAGGATACCAGAAAGTTTCTGGGCGATCATCGACGTCAAATGTTGTTTTTTTGTGGACAAGATGATAGTGTTTGCCTGTGAGTATCATCCCCTTCCCTGACATCCATTCTTTCTTCATTCATCAATTTTGAAATGTAGGCCTTTTAATTCGTACCATGCTATGCAACGAGCAAAGAGAGCTGTTGAGAAGGACTATGCTGTTGTAGGTTCTTGGGAAGATACCAATATTACCCTAGCCGTCTTGGAAAAGTATATACCGAAATTTTTCAAAAATGCCGCCGATGTCTATCATAGTAAGTCCTTGGTTATTATATAGTACGACCTAGTACTGCAGCCTTGCCTCTTTCCGCAGAAAGTCAAAGCACTCTCAGCAAGGTGAACAAGAATGCAGCAAGACCTCCGGTAACACAAGAAGTGCGCGATTTACTTAGAAGAAATTTAACAAACGAAATCGAATTCTATCAGTTCTGCAAACAAAGATTGTATCAGCAATACATTGCGCTCAGTTTGAACTAGGGACCGTACGGGGATGCTATTGAGTTTACGAATCCAGTGATTGCCATCGTTATATGCATTTATGTGTTAATTTTCTATTTAAAATATACATTTTATCGAACATACAATATATTGACGTTGTAGAACAAATTACTTCAAAAGGGATAAGGTATTTACGGTAGAATTAGAAAAGGCCCTTTCTCGGAATGTTCTTCTAGTTTAAATTTTTTTCCCAACTGGAGTCACTTTATGAATGTAGATAGTGATGATATTTGCCCAGCGGAGCGAAGCGGTGCAATAAAATAACAGTCGGCATTAAACTTTTTTCCGAAGGTAGGTGAAAACCTTCTATGAGGAAGCGCATGCTAAGAGCAGTGTCAGATCTTTACTGACTAAAAACACCACTCTTCGATATAAATTGTTAGATACCGCAACTAAGATATACTCGTAACTTATCAAGCACTTATTCTATCTTGAAATAAAAACTTTTGGCAGGCTACTTTCCAATGAAAGATTCTACATGTTTCGGAATTTATCCTTATCACCGAGTAGTTTGTCCTTATCTCCCCAAGTTGAAAGATTTCGTTTTATAAGACTGTTATATTGACATATTCATTTAGTTTCAGCTTTAATTGTAGGAATTTCAAGAACGCTATGGACATCGCCGTTTCTAGTATACCACGATACATGGACAATTTCTCCAAGCATTTTATTTTGAAAAATTCGTATAATATTTGCATTTGTTTTCTTGGTACAAACCCAAAGTTGTATACCGTAGGTCTACCGGGCTTGTATAAGAGCAGTTTCTTCTCGGTACTGAGCTGAGAATGTTTTCCGAGTAACCAGTACATTTCTCTATATTTAATTTCAAGTTCTTAACGTTTCATTTTCACGTTCGAATTCCATTTCAGCCTTGCTTCGACTATGATTCCAAGGTATCTATCAAGTTTAGAAAAATTGACAAGTTTGTTGAGGCCGATCCTCTAGAATCTCGTCCATTCGTTTACTTTATTCAGTGCGTTTTACAGTTTTGCAATCGTTTCTTCGATTATTTTACTACTGCTTATTTATACTACTGCTAGGCAAACGTAGCAAGGATAGTGTCATCTTCTTTCGGTATATCGCGAGTATATAACAGATAGAGAAGTGGCCCAAGAACGCTTCATTGCGGTTTATGGAGTGTTTCTATGTCTAACACGGAAGAGTCTATTCTCGAGATATGATTCTAGAATATCGTATAGGCATACGGGGAATTACTTGTCGTAATTTGCATTTTAAGCCATCGTGCCACACAAGGTTTGCGAAACGTCATGGAATACGCATGAGCATATCTTTCGTTCTTCAAGTACTTTCTCGGTTGCGACAGTAATTCTATGCAACTGATCAATCGTCGAAAGCTTACTTCTGAACTCAAAGTGGTGGTCAGGGATAAGACTATTATTTTGTATATCCGGTTGTAAACGCATTAGAAATATGTATACTCTGGAAGATTTTGGATATGACTGGAAAAAGAGAAATTCGCTTATACAATTTAAAACTATGAATATTTTGGAATGCGTTTGATATTAGGGGAAACAGTTTTCATTGAAAGCACAGTTGAAAGCCTTTCTAATATCGGTCAACCAATTCTATTTGTCTGGCCTTCGAACCGGCATTAAGGTTGGTCTGAGCAAACATTTTCCCTTACACCTAACTTTGTTAGGAATTTCTCTAACTTTTTATCACCATTCCACACCGCTGCCTGCATGCCTTCGTACAGATGGTATAATAGTAATTACATTCCTTACAGTTTATATAACAAGGCATTACGTTGTCGGAGGCTGTTGAAATCAACAAAGAATGAAAACGATTTATGTTCACACAAGAGGAAGGATTCCCTTACTTTTATATAAATGAATGGCCGACTGTGCGTTATAAACGTGGACCATCTATTGGTTTCTATTTAAAAATACTATACAAATACACTGTTAAGTATTTTCCAACGATTGTAGCTTTATTGAAAAGAGAAAGACTTCCGATTAATTATGGATTATTACTTCATTCAAATGACTGCCTCGACTGGCTTGGCAGTAGTCCATCCTGTCAACCACTATTTCATTAATATCTTGACCAATAGTGTTCTTGAGTACCGGAATAGTCTCTGGATTGTTTACACAGTGTCGATCTTTAATGGTACCCCACAAAAAAAATGGCACATAGCCCTATCTAGCCCAAGTCCAAATCCTCTATTTTTGGCCATAGAATGGTTATCATGCCTCCATTGACTGTAACCCTTATTCCATTGTAGTCTTGGAAGAAAAATGGGCCAATAATCACTCCAAAAACCTGCAAAAAGCTCCAATATTCCCCACACAGGATGAACACGGAAATATGTTCAGTTATCAATTAGCAAACCAGTCACACGAACTTTCATCACAAACTTTCATGCACCAGCTGTAGTTGGTCCATTATTTCGACAGAAATTTCTTTTCGAAATTTGCACTGATTCAGCAACATATATAGCATTTGGAATATTTTCCAACGCTTTTCAATCGTAAATCGATCCATTTCGTATCGCAAAAATATAATACTGAGTTTCTGTCAATTTTTTAGTGCATGAGAGCTGTCAGTGTCAGAATACGATATGATTCAAAAACAAACCAACAGATGGCCCACCTTTTTTAAGACCAAAATTTCCCTGATATCTCCTTTATCGGATTACTGACTCCAATCCACTGTCAAATCATATTCATTTCTGTAAGGGCGGTATAAGTATTTAAGACAATATTCTCAGAAATAAAATTCCTCTGGAGCTTTGCAACATTGAGAAAGTGAAGGCCTCCTTAGAACTGCTTTATCTGCTAACTCATCGATTAAACGCTTAAGCTTCTTCCAAGTGATACATAAGCGTATTATTTTGGTTCTTAGATCAGGTATTGAAATTTAAATCTCTCGAATCTCGAGTTTAGTAAATCACTAAAATGTCCAACGTATACATAAAAGTTAAGATTTGTACTTATTGCGTTCTTTTTCCCATCGAGCTTTGCAGTTATGTAGCTTCAAGAATTCCTTCGCATAATTACAACACCTTTAAAGTGCCCCTTTGAAGAATTCTTTATTGCTGACATAAGCTGGAAATGCGTAGAATGATATGATATGATATAGAATGATATGTGGTTCGAAACTCAGGTGCATAAGGGTTCAATACTCCATGGGTGGTTTCTGAACTAATCAGGGAGATTTTGGTATACTTTCCAGTATTTAATTTGAGAAGGGGAGTGATTTTAATTTAAATTTTAGGAAAATTGTGTGATTATGATTAGGACTTGAACCAGTAATCTACCACTCAATGACCAAAGACATTACCACATTATACCACATTACCCCTGAATTTCCTGGTCAATAAGTAGGATGCTTTGCTGGGTTATTCGATTTCCAAAAGACTAGATTCTAATTAGAATTCAAGCTTTCTTTTATATAGAGCGGCAACATCGTCTAATTTGTCATTACATAGACTATTTGGTTTGGCGATTGACGTTGAAATGTAATTTATTTCTTATAACGAAATAATTTCAAAATTTGATAAAACATTTTCTCTGTGCCATAATGCACAAATGATGTATTATACAATACATCGTCGTTTTAAATATTAATTTTTTAGTCCATTTTTTAGTCGGGGCCGTGAGATCCAAAGAATTTTTTTCAGACTTCTTAAATAATATAATATCTTGTTATAAAGTGATATACGTACATACATATATCCTCTTATTCAGGTATATCCATCATAGACTGTGTGAGATACTTTTACTCGTAGGATGCTCATTGAATGCAATCAATACGCTAAGGCCACATTCGGAATATAGCTTGTTCCACTGTTGTACGATATGCATTTCCCCTAGTAGTTAGCATCTCTGATAGCAGCAGCGTAACCAATCTTCTTTCATTCAGTCTCTAGATATATTTGACGACGTACTTGATAGTAGCGAACAAATTTTCATGCAGATTCCCATTTACTTTGCAGTCTCTTACAAAATGTTTGCTTTGTAAAGTGACTTATGTGTTCATTGTTGACGCAGCTACTTCAAACTTAACAGATATATGTTTAGCTTCGGCTACTTTGGATTAAAAGTACAAATAATTTGGCATTTCAAACATTTCGAAAAAGTCTATCCATCAGTATCCATTGTAAGCCAAATTATTCGCCTGCTTCAGATCTTTTCCGTTTTTCACAAGGTATATCACAGATGTGTGTATGTAGTATGCAAATAAGGCACTTAGGATACATCCTTGTTATATTTTCTATCCGCGTACCATGTTGCCATATAAAATTAATGACTTTCGTCTATATTCCATAATTATACAACTTCGGAAAACCCACTATACTATTAAAAATTGTTCTTAAATTTACGAAATGGGTATATAGCTTCTTGTGCCTATTTTTATTGATATCACGTATAAAATTTTGTCCGCAGTTGAGTAGTTTTGCATGAATTCAGCCAGAAATTAGCGAAAAATATTATTGTTCTTTATCCACTGAGCACCACGTCTAACCCTCTATAATTCGCTAAGCCATGATTGCTTCTTTAATGCAATGGAAAATAATCTGTCTTAGAAAATGTATCTGGAACAATATTCCATTGAGCTCTATGAAAGGTAAAGAACTTTCCAGAAATATTTTGCAAAACTTTGGCCCTGTACGAAGTTTCTAAAGATATACGTACACGTGTATATATGTTCAGAAAACGTTCTTATTTTCAACCGAAAATTCTTGAAAAGCTATTGAATTTCTCCAAAGTGTATCAAAACACTATAGGTACCGAGCCTTGCTCACTGTTTGAAAATATTACAAAAAAAAAAAGAAATCTCTTATATAATATCTCAATCTGAAGTTATAGTTGTAATTTAGACAAAAAAAATGCAATATGCCACGCCCATTTTATTAGGCATGTATCTCGTGATTGGTATTTTGTTTATTTGCATGTGAGTTCAAATTCGTCCACCCAGTCGTATACTTAACGTATGTTAGTAACTCTCTTTCAAGACATCCATGAAAAATATGGATTTTATTGTTAATAAATTGTAAGGAATTTGAGTGCTGCCAAATTATGCTAACCACCATTGGCATTTAAAGTCTTTTAATCAGTATCGAGCTAATAGTGTTTTATGAACCATTGACGCTATTATTTGAGTTTCACTTAGACTGCTGTCATTTTATTCTCCTCATTTTGGAACATACTTATATATGTTTTCTAACTTGTCCAACTTCGGGGAATAAAGTAGAGTCTAACATTTATCTGAGTTAAAGAAATTAGTAACAAAATATACAGATCGTAGATAACTAGGCAGAATTCTTAAAAAACCGGAAAAGCATGCATTTGGTCGAAATTTACTGCCGACATTTCAGGAACTTATTCATGACATTTTCGTATCCATTAAATCGTTTTCATATTATTCTAATTTTCATATGGAAATACCAACGCTGTACCTCTGCAACCACAATCAAAATACAAATAATTCGATTGAATATCCATGCTAATTTATGTTATGCTACTTTGTACATTTCGCAGATATGTATGAATCGCATTCAGTTGCTTTTGACGTTTCAGTTGCTTTGTTACATCTGCTTCGCAAATCTTGTCCTCGACCTTGTTCAATCAGCAGTGAATTTTTTTCAAAGAGCAACACAATCAGCAGCCTAATTTTTTCATGCTTATAAACACCATTGATGTAAGAAGTTTTGCTGATTCAAATTAACTATGGCTTAAAAATTATCTGATGGTGATTGGTATGACATATAACGCAATTCAAAATATTTTGCAAATTTTACATGACAGGTTTTCTAGCATTTTTACTCATGATATTCATGATAATCTACTGAAAACATACATTTCACGGGCGATAACTATTTTTAAGTGCCAAAATTGCTATTGACGTTTACATTTCTGTACAATAAGTCATATTTTTTAAATGCTTATCAGTGAATCAAAATGGCACAAGTGGCTTTTGGAGCATTACCTATCAATGGCATTTCGAAAAACTCTAACTAACTTATTCTGACACCATATTACTCCCCTATTAAACCCCACAGAAAATTTCCAAGAAATCCCGAAACAAAGCGGACTATTTGAATAATACAAAGAAAGCTCAGATTGACATAGTTCTGTTCAATCGGGTTGCCAAAGTTGGCAGTCAGTCTCTGATGGAACTAATGAAACAACTTGGAAAAGTCAATAATTTCTTCGCGACACGAGATCAAGGAAAACCACATGAGACAGTTCTATTAGGTCCGTTGCAGCAGGAGAAGCTGGCCGAAGAAATTATCTACGCTCATGACCCACCGTACGCATACAGTCAACACCTGGCTTATATAAATTTCACCGACATTGAACTGCCAAGACCGATATATATCAATCTTGTTAGGGACCCGATTGAAAGAATTATCAGTTGGCATTATTACATTCGGTCGCCTTGGTATTACAATGATCTTAAACTTAAATTAGGCGATCGTGCTCCACCAATGCCCCCTAAGGAGTTCCTCGATATGGATCTAGATACCTGCGTCAAAACACATAACCCTCATTGCCAGTTTATCCAGGATGAGGTTAACAACGCTGTTGGGGATCATCGGAGGCAAACACTCTTTTTCTGCGGTCAAAATAGGGTTACATGTTTGTAAGTAGTAACCGAATTGTGAGGTTTTTATAGACTTTTCTCAAAGGGCATGTATTATTAAGGCCATTCAACTCGGAAGAATCTCTACAGCGGGCCAAACGAAATGTGGAACAAGAGTATGCCGTGGTAGGTACTTGGGAAGATGCAAACATCACGCTCACCGTTTTCGAGCGATATATACCGAAATTTTTTAGAAACGCTAAAATTGTTTATTACCGTAAGTCATGCGTTGCTTTAAGGAAAGTAAAAGTGAACTCTGAAATTTTTTTAGTGGGACAAGACAAACTCTCAGGCATCAATAAAAATAAAAAGGCAAAAATCGTTAGCGACGAAGTTCGAGAAATATTAAGGCAAAACTTTACAAGGGAGATTGAATTCTATGAATTTTGTAAACAGAGACTGTACCGGCAGTATGCTGCAGTTACTATAGATGCTGATGATGAAGACGATTATATGCTATTGCCCGAAGAACAGTAACATGTGGTGTCTATTTCCTTTGGTGCAAATTTTAATTAATTAAACATATGTACATGTACATGCAATAGTATTATTTAAAGAGTTCTCAAATGTATTATCCGCACATGGTTTTTTTTTTTTGTATAATCTTAGTGACTAGTTAAGGGTTAGCTTCAAGCCTAAGTATGTTTAAATTAGTAACTAGGTTGGACTAACCATAAACGACCACAATAACACTCTAAAGTAAGAAACCTTTTTTGTAAAAAACAAGATACAATTTTTATTGGAACCGTTAAACGGTCCGTAAAACTCAGTTTTACCATCCCATTGGAACCCTTATGCATATATAGGTTGTATAACTTTTTGTTGTCAATTTTTTGAAGGTTTCCTTCAATTCGATGAACGCATAATTTCACGTAATGAACCTGTAAATTGGCCTCCAAGATCTTGTAATTTGACGCCTCTTGATTATTTTCTTTGGGGATACGTAAATCGCTAGTCTACGCTGCCAAACCAGCAACAATCGACGCATTGGAAGCCAACATTATTTGTGTTATTGAAGACATACAACCACAAATGCTTGAAAAAGTGGTCGAAAACTTTGTCTCTCGGATGACATTCTGCAGATCCAGCCATGGTGGGGTTGTGCCCGAAGTTGCTTTTAATTGCAGAATATATTCTCTCGATTGAATATAAACAAATGGCTATCTAATGAAATTTCATGTGTTTTGTTCAAACTCAAAGTTAGTACTGGCTTAAAAGAACACTATTTACGTACCTGCTTATGTATATTAAACTTAGGTATTCCACAAACAACCAATGAAATGAATAGGAACTTTATATTTTTTTAAACGAACAAAAGGACCTATGTATACTTTTTATAATTTTTAAAAGCTTTTTCATAGAAATTATACTCCCGGATGTTCGGCAGACGTTCTCAAAAGGTAGAGCCGTAATAATCCGTTTAACACGATCGCGGCATATGCCGTCAATGGTTACGGAAAGTAACGGGTCGTACCAGCATATGCCGTCAAAGAATTTTAGGTCTATTATGGCAAGACGGGATACCCCATTTAGAAATACATTATATATGTATATGTCCATACTCCAGCATTATTTGTCCTACCGAAGTATAATTTTCACTTTACTGTAACCTGCGGAATCATTTTTATCTTTTTACAAAACTTGCACAAATCCCGGATAAAATATCTCTAAAAATGTCAGAGATATGCGTGTGCCATTCCAGCGTTCCCCACCGAAAATTTTGTGTCCGCGAACGTGTTAAGTGTTTCTGCGATTAGAATGTTGAACATCACAGTTTGAGAAGGCCATGTTATATAACTATATATAAATAATAATCCGCTGCAGAAAATTAGTTTACTAAAGCAGTGTTACAGCTAGGTGTTCCTATATTGCATTGTCCCTCTGAGTTAGGTTTTTTTATTACAACTGATAAATTCATTTAGTAATTTACATATAATAGGATATAGGATATACAATGATTATACCCTGCATTATTTGTAGTTTGTGTATATACCGATTTATATAAATACATCTGTCTTGAATTCGTTCTTGAATTGAATGCTAGGTGTAATGCATCTTTCCTACGTAGTCGTCTAATTCTATTCATATTTTCTACCATTTAACAGAGTATGACCTACGACACCACCTTGAGGAACACCTGGCACTATTTTCTCCAGTTACAAGTTTTCTTCTTCATATTTCACTCCTAATCATACATATCACCCACTGAATTATTTGCAAAAGTAGAGCACACCAGTAGAATAAAATCATGAAAATATCGTTTTAAATCATATTAACAGAAGCAATTAAGAAGTAAAACAATACAAACTATATGATAGGCATACAGCCAGCACTTCGAATATTTATGCCTTTCTTAAGTAATTACTGATATGAAACAGATTTTGTACCCGACGGCCATACGAGCAAGTTCTGACAAAGCAAATTCCAATACACTGGCACTTCTTTTTACGAACATACAAACTTTTGCTACTTGCCCGTCAAATGCTATGGAATATCCCAAACCAGTAGCAGAGTTATAAAAGAATGCATTCTCTTGGGAATGCAATCGCAGAATTCATAAAAAAAGAATTCAAATTTTTGATCCAAGTTCAAAAAGGACTACGATCTAAAAAAAAAACTTTAATTCACCATTCTTTTAAAGTCAGTGATTAATGGATTCAATTTTTGGCAATCACTGAAGTTGAAGTCAGTAGTGAATTCACATATTTCGTTGCAGTCAGTATTGAATTCAGTTGAAGTCATGAATTAAACTGTAATAATTTAAATTCACCTGATTCCAGGAGGTGGATCATATTGATATTGATGTCTGATTATAAGGCATTTGTGAATGAGATTCATATTTTGAGGTAGTAAAGATACCGTGGTGTTCGAAACGTTAAGAAGATTTTCATGTCTTAACAAAACAGAAGAAGTTAAAAAGCTGAAGAGACTCAACATCGTCTAATGATTTACATAACGAAAGCTTTATTTTTTGCGAAAAGTTTTTCAAGGTTTTGAAACAGATACATTCGTACATATAAATAAATTCTAATACATAATTTAAATTGAATTCACTGACTTCAACTAATTTCAAATGAATTCACTACTGACTTAAACGAAATATTTGAATTCGATTGACTTCCAAAATGATTTCAAATCAGTGATTGTTAAATATTGAATGCATTAATCACTGACTTTAAAAGAATGGCGAATTACGTTTTTCAAATCCCAATCTTTTTTAAGAAAAAAAAACTTCAAATTTCTAGGTGAATTCAATAGACTTAACCTCCCAAAAGATTTAATTCTTTTATAACTCTGGCCTAGAAGCCAAACAAGTAATTTGGCAGCATAGTTTACGGCTGTACATATAAACCAGTTTGGTTAACCTGCTAAATTTCGTTATGCATTCTTTTTAAGCGGTTCTATCCTAAAATAAATAATTGATTATGTAAGTAAATTAAATGTAAGAGTGACTGTCTACATCTGCATTGAAAGCTCACGATATCTATCGATAACTTTTAAACAAAGTGAAGAATAAATGTCTTAGAAAGAGTAAATGCAATCGGCAGTTATAAGCGCTCTGAGAATAAGTCAGTCAAACAGCTGGAGACAAAATACAACGCGTCATTCTATTATCCTGAATAAATATCTAGGAAATATTCCCACCACGGATTATCTGACTCTGTACCTACGTTTTAAGAGACCCTTTACAAACTTGTTCCCGAGCAGAGAAGAATGGAAAAGCGGTCAGCCTACCAACACACGTTTCATCTCTGTCTTCACTGATGTATCAAAGATGGATGCAGCCGTAGCCTCAGATATTTTTTCTGAACCACTGGGCATATCCAGATCAGTCCGTCTCCCGAACCATAGCAGTGTTTTCCAAGCGGAGGTCTTAACAGTGACAATAGCCGCCCCTGAGACTGTGTTGAAGGCAATACCACCGGAAGGTATCACCTTTTTCATTGACAGCCAGGAAGCAATAAAAGCGATTTCTGCTATTGAAATAAAATCAAAGCTTGTGAAGTGATGTGGTGAAGAGCTTAAGGTTCTTGGAACACAGCACAAGGTTGCACTCTGCTGGGTCCCTGGACATGAAAATATACTGGGTAATAAGAAAGCCGACGAACTGGAAAGAAGAGGTTCAGAATCTACATCAGAATAGGTCGACACCTCGGTATTAGTTGGATATGCTTAATACTAGTACAATGCAGGGCTTCTTCTCTCCGATAATGTTTCTTTCATTTATAAAATGGCTAGCTTATCCTAATTACATTATGAAAAGAACCCTAAACAGCGAAATCATAGACAGAGAATGTCTGACGAACTGAACTCCGAGAGCGCTGCAATATCCAAAACCAACTGAAGTGTAAAAACCGAGTGCAATCCATCAAACATCAAACAAATATTAACAACGTTTTGTTGTAACAAATTGTTTTTAATAATTTATAAACTCCCAAGTACGTACGACACAGCCGTGCATTAAATTTTAGAATTTAGAAAAAATTATCTGATCTGATCTGACTGTAAAGTTGTTTATGTGACAAGCAAAGTTTAAGTCTTAAGTCCTTTTTGGGGATTGATTCTTTCTCCAGCCTTGCCGGATTTCGCTGTGACGTCGTTAAGTATCTTTAGTATGTCTAATAGTCCAATTGCTTATTTCTGGAATGTAGTCTGCATCTTCAAGGTGCTCTGTGCAATATGTGAGAATATGACAATGAGCACGGTTTATTTTTGTGCTTTAAGTCTCTGGCGTGTTTTTTCGATTAAGTACTAAATTGTTTTTTACCGAGTTGAGGATTAACTTTGTGGCTAATTGAATTGACTACACATATATGTTTCTAAGAACAAGTATTTATTTCACTACTTCTCAAAAACTTCTCTGGTATTATTCTTGGCCACACAACTAGATGTTTGTTTTCCAATCTAATATTTTTTTCTTATTCCATCTTCATGTAGGATTCTTATTTCTATGTACTGCAATTCCTTTTTAGTACTTTCGTTTATATTTACACATTAGTTCGCAATAGCAAGCATTCCTCTCAGTAGTAATGGCTAACATCTTTCACATGCTTTGGCTAGCATGAATAGAATCTAATATGAATAAAATTGTATCTGCACTATATCTATTACCTATAGCTTGATGAATTGAGTGCCAACAAATTGAATAACACCAGAAAAGCTGAAAGTGAACTACTTTTTTTCAATCGAGTACCAAAAGTCGGAAGTGAACAACTCATAGAACTGCTTCGCCGTCTTGGAAAAGACAATAATTTTAAAGCTAATCGTGCACCATACACAGCTCCAGTTAAGTTACGTTTAAGCGATTTAGATCAACTGAGCATGGCTACACAACTATGTGACATGCACGAAGCAAACTCATATTCTAGGCATGTGAATTACATAAACTTCACAAAGTTCAATTTACCCAAACCGATATACATTAATTTGGTAAGAGATCCCGTCGAGAGGGTCATTAGTTGGTTTTACTATAGACGTGCACCCTGGACAGCTGTATTGATGTATAAGGCCAACAATGGATTCCATAAGCCTTCTTGGTATAAGAAAACCTATGCCCAGTGTGTCGCATCTAGCGATAAAGAGTGTTTGTACACACAAGGTGCGGAATTTAAGTCGGAGTTGATAGATCATAGAAGGCAAAGCCTGTTTTTCTGTGGTCATGAAGACGTCTGCGAGTAAGTTTTGAGAGATTGCATACCATTGTGGATCCAATGTTAAGATACAAACTGTGATTGATACAATATTTGTAGGCCATTCAACAGTGAAGGAGCAATGCAGTTGGCCAAAAGAAATGTCGAAAGTGATTATGCTGTAGTTGGAACTTGGGAAGATGTCAATGTAACACTGACAGTTTTGGAACATTACGTGCCGAGGTTTTTCAAAGGCGCTCTAGACATATACCACAGTAATAAATGAACTATTGGTAAATGTTCTTTTATGTATGATTTATTCAACAGATCAAGAAGGTCTAGGGCAACATATTCAGAATAAAAATACATGGAAGGCACTCATCGGAGAGGACACCAAGGAGATAGTTCGGAAAAACTTCACCAAGGAATACGAATTTTATAGATTTTGCAAACAACGATTGTACAAACAATACTATGCTATTAAAAGCGATTAGAAATATATGGATATATAAAAATTAATTAAAAGTTTTTGGTCTCCATTCTTCTACAAAGAATTATTAACTTTTCTACGAAATGATAGCATATTCACTATGCACACAGTTCTTAGTTGATCCTTCAAATACAAATGGTCCGGGGAATTATTTTCACTGAAATCTAATCCACATGCAACTTTAATCCACTTATGGTGGGATATTGGTTAGAGTGAAATTATTTCCATGTCAAAAGCTGCTGTAGAAAATACCTCCAGAGCTATTCCTGCGCTGCACTCATCTTCCAATGGTACTAACAAGTTAAAGGAAGTTCCTGGTGAAATTATTACACTTTTTTATTGGGAAATAATTTCACACGAAAAATCTGGATTTATTTCCCACCAAATGTGGACCACATTGTCACAAAACCAGGGATAATTGTTGGAATACAGTCCACTAGGTTAGGAATAAAGCGTGACCATAGGATTCGGTACCTTCCTTCCAAGAACCCTAACGCAGTTTTCATACCCGAAATTTCGGGATATACATACTCGCACATACATAGTATACATACTTATATCTATGGGTGTGGTAAAGAAAGTTTTAGTATTATCTCCGTTGGTATTGTTTTCATCGATCGTGTTACCCACAAGCATCTTGCAAGTTCAATTTCTGTAAGACATAATTTTTTTCATTGGCTCAGTATTTCACCGATTACCAGAACGGCAATATCACCGACATATGTCACCATGTTATAAGTACATACTTGTTTCTAAGGTTCTAACTACATACTACATCAGCTACCAGCAATATAAGTGGTGATAGGAATCCACCTTTCTTCTTTTTCACATTGCTTACTCCCGAGTTGATTATACAAGTACTAGGCATTTGTTCAATTCATGCAATTATAAGCCTTGATTTATTTAGGTCATATCCTTCGTGCTCACGATGAAATGCCCCTAGAGTGCCTTTCTCAACTTGAAAAGTTTTCTCTGTCCCTTGCTACATCAGAGTTTTATAATCGCAGCACACAGAAGATCGCAGAAGATGCAGTCTTAATCGTTTAAGCAATCGCAGATGTTCTACAATCATTGATTGGTACTTGTGTAGCAGAAATCTTAAAACTGTCCATTCTAGCTATATGTATGTACTAATGCCAATCTTCATTGGGACCACGCCATATTCGATGTTATCTAGAACTCTGCGAAATGTCTACGATTTCTTAAACAATGCGTCCTCTTCTCTACCTGGATATACCTGAATGGTATGTATGTACATACATACATGTTTTGGGTTCCGACTTCGATTAAGCAACATTGACATTGATGGTAGTAGGTATACAATTCTATAATGGAGTTCAGAATTTAATGTTCTTATTATAGAACGCCAACGCAAAGAAGCAAATACCCTTTTTACATAGGACTGACGGTTTTTGATGTTTTCGGGTTCAGACCGATAGTCTTGTCTGAACACTTCCGCAGATTCATTTTGACATATTAGTTGTCAGCACCAATTAAACTGGTTTGGTTTTGGACAAGAAATTCTTTTCACAACAAAAGTAATGTATTTCACAATAATTGAATTGGTTTGTTTTCCTTAATTTTTTACATTTTTGCATTTTTTCCTCGAGTGACACTGATTGACATTTACAAACGTCAAAAAAAGATCCAATAATTTTCGGAAAATCTGAAAATCTAGATTGTCGAAACATGTCACCTCTCCGCTACATCCCTTGCCCTTAAACGTCAACAAAAATCCAGTCCGTCAGTCCTGTGTGAACAGAATCAAATGAGATGCGCAGCATATTGACCTTGTCTAAAGAATTGACAGCTGAAATGTCATTGTGTTTGAGGTATCCATTGTGTTATTTCGGCATATTTATAAGGTTCTATCGATGGGATTAATTATGAACAACAACATCATTCAATTCCATGGAAACCCGTGAGTTTCCCATAAATCGGACAGTATTACAGATGTTGGTGCTAAGGTTGTCTAAAGTCTCTGGATTATTAGGATAAACCATGAACGTGGCATAATTCCAAAGAAAAAAGTCAACAGGCGTCAAATCACACGAACAAACCCGCCAAGTGAATGCTCCATTTCTGGAGATAACACGATCACCGAACTTTGAATTCTATAATTAATTGTTTGGTCAGCTTTGTGGTTCGTGGCGCCCTCTGGTTAAAACTGCACATGCTGCAAGTTATCCTTTTTCAATTTATACTAAAAATAGTCAGTCGACATGATCCAGAAGCAGTCTTCATTGACTGTGTTGCCAGCATTATTGAAGAAGAAGAAGAAGTATGGTTAGCTTTAAACCAGCACTAAACTGTCAATTTTTGTTGGTGTAATGGGATTTCGTGAATAGCTTCGGGTTGCTGACTTGCCCAAATGCAACAGTTCTGTTTATTAACGAAGCCGTTGATGCAGAAATGACCTCAATCACTGAGAATAATTTTGCAATTCAAATCGTACGCAAATTTTCTTGCACTATTTCATGATTAAAAAGCAAGTATAGACTATAGACTATTTAAAGCGTCAAACATATTTCATATTTCATATTTATTTATTAATATCAACATCATTTACAATAGACTAGTGTAATCTTTAAGTTATAAATGAAGATGCAATTCGGAAAAGAGAGTGAGACAATAATGTAATTTAATTTAATTTACCTGTGAAGTGATAACTTAGATGTAAAATTCACAACAAATAATTGAAAAACACAATTCGTTTTTTATTTAAACTAGATTTACTATTTTAAAGTCAATTCAATTACTTATTTAATTAAGCGCCATATGCCTGAAGAGAGTCTGATCAAAGGAATTTGCATAACAAGATCTTCTTATGCTAAGAGGAAGTCCATTCCAAATGCGAATGGCATAAACGAAAAATTGACGCTCGGTGCAAAGATAGTAACAGCGCGGAAGAACTAAAGTTAAAGACCGATTAGACTGTGCAAAAATTAGTTTATCGAACAGATATGAAGGTTGTTTGGAGGTTATAATCCTGTGAAGACATTTAACAGTACAAAATTTCAGATACTAGTCTAATGAGCATCCGAGAATACTTTTGGTGTAAGCAGAAACGTGATCATAGCGTTTTAAAGCATAGACATATCGAACAATGTTATTGAACGCAACATTAAGTCTTCTCTTGGTAATTGCTTGGACGCAGCAGCAGATTTCACAACCATAAGCTATGATGGGCACGAGAAGGGATTTTGCTAACATAAGTCTAGTTTTTGGTGGTGTGTACCTTTGGGATACCGATAAATTTCTAAGTGAACCATAAATTTTACCGATTATTGTAGTAACATGATCATCCCAGCTTAGCTTAGAATTGAACCAGATGCCGAGGTTTTTAGCCTTGCCAACATACTCAATTGGATTATCTCCAAGGCATATAGCAGGAAAATGGCTTAAATTTGATTCGGTTCTGCTAATGACCATGCATTTTGATTTAATGGGATTCAGTTTCAAAAAGTTTTCTTGAGACCAATTTAAAATCCTAGGAAGATCCTCATTTAGCTTGAGTATAGTTTCCGCCGTTAGCCCGGGCTTACAGCTTATGTACAATTGGACATCATCTGCATACATATGTGATAATGAATATTTAATTTCTGTAGGAAGATCATTAACGAAAAGCATGAACAGAAGAGGGCCAAGAACTGAGCCTTGTGGAACGCCTGTTGATATTTCAATGAATTCGGAAAAATTGTTGTTGTAGAAGACTGCTTGCTTTCTTCCCTGGAGGTAGGAGAGAATAAATTTTGCAGCCGAATCAGAAAAACCACATAGCATCTTCAGTTTATTAATTAATATGGTGTGATTGACTGTGTCAAAGGCCTTGGAGAAATCAAGTAGCGTTAGAAAAGTTATTAGGTTTTCGTCTAAAGCTGTTCGCAAATCATCAGTAACTTTGAGTAGTGCGGTTGTACAACTGTGTTTTTTTCTGAAACCAGATTGATTGAAGCAGAGGATCTTATTCCGTTGGACAAAAATTGATACCTGATTATGTATAAGTTTCTCCAGGACCTTTGACAAATAAGGAAGGATAGCAACTGGTCTGTACTCAGCCATAGAGTTAGCTGAGGCCTTCTGTTTCAGAATTGGAATTATTTTTGCTAATTTCCATGCAGACGGGAACATGGAAGTCGTTATTATACTATTAAAAACGTAAGCCACAAGCGGAAGTATGAAGGGAAGTATTATTTTGATGAACGAAGGGTGAATACCATCAACACCA
This sequence comes from Xylota sylvarum, assembly GCA_905220385.1. Taxonomy (NCBI): domain Eukaryota; kingdom Metazoa; phylum Arthropoda; class Insecta; order Diptera; family Syrphidae; genus Xylota; species Xylota sylvarum. The sequence continues at coordinate 44,993,793 of LR999959.1, forward strand.
ACCGCTTTCGACTTGATTTGGAGTATCGCTTTGACAATATCAGTTTGCTCAACTCTGTGAAATTCAAAGGAGCTGTTCGATGCGGTACTGATAGGTTGAATCGACAAAGACGATGCTGCTTGTATATATGCAAACTGCCTATTGAGCTGGTTGGGGTCAAGGTCCTCTTCCTCCCGGACACTACTGCGCCCAACACCCAGCTCACGCAAGTTTTTCCAGAGGGTTTTGGAGGAAAGATTTTCATCAAAATGTTTTTTGTAGTATTTCCATTTAGCTTGTTTCACTTTGGAGGTAACCAAGTTGCGTAACTGGTGGAACAAACCGCAGCTAACTTCACCCATAGACGAGAAACCGATTTGGAAAAATTGTATGCCCCATTGAAAAACTCTTTATATTTCAAAAATTTCTAGACGTCTTATCCCTTAATAAGTTTTATATCTAAATATTTACATATTTCGAGGGTCTTTTTAGAGGATTGTCAATATATACTACATTTTGTATACAATAATATCGAGCCTAATTATTATGAATACATAACCAAACAGGTGTGTTCAAATAGGCCCCAAAGTATATGCACTTCAAAATTTTAAAAGTACTTTAATGACTGGCGATTGGATACAACTAACCCTTCATGGGAAGGTCATTCTTCATTTAATTAACAAAAATGGCGTAGTCCCTCAGGACATGTATCACATCGCTGCGTCGGTTACAAGGTAAAAGTCACTAAGTGACATTTTTTTGAGAGTTGGGTCTGATTTAACGACATAATAATGATCCGTTCTGAATGGTTATTTACCACGCAAAGCTGAATATACTATTTAAACGCAATTTTAATTTATTAAACCCCACAAACATCCCTGAAAACTTGCACATTAGGTACTTCAAAATGCTCTCTTGCAATATTATAAAAAATGCACTTATATTCTGATTTTTACCTCTGAACCGACGACATGTTAATGAAGGCTTGTTCTCTTTGATTTTCTGCAAGTTTTTACTTATGCACTCGCACGACTGCAGCTTACATACATATGGATATGTACATTGCGTGACGGTAGCTTACGTATAGAAAGAAAAACCATAGATTCCAAAGAGATCTATCGTCGACTCAACACGCACGTAGTCACATAATTGGCATCGGGATCAATTATTATGGATTGATGAAATTCGTACGACTTCGAACGCAATGTGCGACAGGCTGGTTTTTTTCATTTTGGTCAAGGCTAGGTTTCTTTACGTTTATTGGTTCGTGTTGTTAACAACATAATATAGATGAGAGATGTTGTTAACAACATAAGATATTTATCTTTGTTTGGTAGAAAAAAAGTTGCGCTGCCGCATGCTAAGATCATTACACTTACTTCAATTAAATTTTACTCATATGACATTGTGAGTTGGGTATGGCTTTCTAAGACACAATTTCACTCCATATGAGGGTGTGAATTAGGTATGCATACCTACATAATTATGTACATGTACATTTGTTCCAACGATGAATGAAGATATTAGCTTTACAGGACGGAAACAACTGGTTTCCAAGCTACATACGAGTAGCATATGAACTTCATCTAATTGGAGTATATTCCATAAATCTTATACAAACGACATACCAGAACGTCAGACTAGTCATTAGGTATATATAGATACATACATATATGTGTATACATATGTATAACTATGTCTGTACATATATGGTATTGCATGGCTGTGCATCAAAATAAATGTTTTTGCTAAGCCCGTGTCCGCCTTGCTTCAGCCTCTAAAGGTTTCCTTATGCATACAAATCTCTAATATCAGCGCAAGCGAAGAAACATATTTATAAGTATGTATTGGTCTAAGTCCATAAAGTTGTGTAGAATAAATTTTGTTGATTAATTGCAAAATGTTTAGATTGCGGATGATTCTGCTGATTCTTGAAAAATATCCAAACGTACCTTTCCGCTTGAGCAGCATAATGCATTCGACTCTTTTGTCCATTTAAGAGCTTGACAATGATCACAGGCCTGGGTCATTCCACAGATACCAGCAAATTTGGCATAATTAATACCTTTAGGGTAATAAAATCCATTTATAAAATACATTTTAGTTTAAAACTTTCCCAAAAAGTAAGCGGGGCAAAAAACGACAAGCCTATGTCCTTCCCGAAGTCTTAAGAAACATTTAAAAAAAAAGTGGTTTTCACGTCAACTGGTAACCAACAAAAAACCCTCTGCAGTTATATTATTATTAAAGATTACATACATACATATGTGCTGAATCAGTATTAGTTGGACACACCATCTGACGATTTCAGCTTTCAGTAGTTTAAACAATCATCCCTTCAAGAGATGATTGGATAAACCGTAGGGTTAGCAATCCGAAAATTATCTCGATTTTAACGGACGGGTCAAAAACTAATGAAGGAGTGAACTCTGCCATATACATATGTATTCGTCTAAGCCCGAAATTTCCCGCACACTTCGACTTCTAAGCCACTGTACCTAGTACGTTTTAAGCGGAATTGTCAAATCCAAGATTGTGAAAATGATGCCGTGAAGAGCTCACAACAAGTGGACGAATTACCAAGAAAGGGGGTCCGAATAGGACCTAATAATGGTCGCTACCTCTGTTCTACCGTCCCTAGCACTTATTAAATCTAACATATCATAGAACAAGCCTTCGTGAAACTAGCCAATGGGAGATGGAGCGCATCTAACCGTGTCTCCAGAAAATTATAGAAAAAATAAGCCAGTACCAAAACCAAGCAAATTCTAGCGTTTAATAGAACAAACTTAAAGCTCATCATGGAAGTTATTATTGGTCGAAACCTCCTCCCGACCGAAGAACCGAAAAAAAATGAGACTAAACTCAGACGAACTCTGCAATGGGAGTGACGATATAGGCGCTGAAGAGAGCACATCTTACCTATGCAGAACTATGTAGGAAAACGGCACTCGTCATATACCACTTGTAAGACCTGGGCTACCTATCAGGAAAGTCAACATTAATCACCCTAAAACTTATAACAATCTCGGGTTCAGAGAGTCCCCTAAAGCTACAAACGAAACAGTTGTCTTCTTTTAGATTTCTCCACTACAGGGGTTGACATGCAGCCATCCCTTCTACCTACATACCTACCATTAATATGAAAGGAAAACATAGGGGATAGTAGCCTAAAATCAGTTAAACCAGCTGCTATACTACAAAAAGATTAAAAAACCCTTATTGCCGGTTTCAGAGTAGGAGTCTAAACTCTGTTTAAAGTTTAAACTTAGGTTTCAATTGGAGTTTAATATGTCGTTTAAGATCACCGATTCTATTCTATCCTTAAAACTTAGCTCTAATTTATTAAAAATTACAGTGCGACTCAAACTTATATATGGTTTAAACTCACGTAGACGTTTAGTTAAACTTTAGTTTAAACTCGCACTGTGAAACCAGGCATTAAAGTCTGTGCTCAACTTTCTTAGTTACTTTAAATCCTTTCCGATTTAAAAAATAATGCATATTTCAAACTCTTATTGAAGTATTTCCATCGAACGAAAATGTATTTTTTTGGTTGATATTGGCTGTCAAACTTTAAATACAAACTTTACTTAGTACTTAGTTGAGATAGATTGTAATAAAATCAGCAAGATTTCTATTATTAGGCACGTATTCTAGGCTTAATCTTTTTGGTAATACCTAACATATAGAAAGGAAAACTGACTGAAAAAGATGGTAACATTTCATGTGCCATAACTCGCATCTTCACTTGCCGTTTACACTTTGTATGTAGTGTGGACCATAGTTTTTAAAGTATCTTAGGAAAAAAATTATTTGTATCGAAACGGAAAACATTCGAAGAAATATCAACATTCCTCTGAGCAATTGCTCAGCCATTTCTTCAAATACGAGTAAATGGTTATATTTTGGACCCTTTCAAAGCTCAAGCAGAAACTCCTTTCTTTAAAAAAATAGTTCGAGGAATTGGGTTGTAAAGGGTGTTTTTTTAGAGGAATACAATTTCAATATGAAATGAAACACTTGAAGCTAATGTTAATGTCTATGATATTAGCTTTGTTTAATAGATAATTTTATGCCATTAGCGTTAAAATATGAGATCGGATATATGCGCTCCACGGTTAGCTCGAATGAAGCGCAATCATGAAGCCCAATTTCGACAACTTTATCGAGCAACTGAGGCCGTATATCAGCAATAACACGGCGAATGTTGACTTCCAAATCGTTCAACGTGTCTAGTTTATTGGCATAGACTAGTGACTTCACATACCCCCAAAGAAAATAATCTAAAAGTGTGAGATCACAGGATTGTGGAGACCAGTTCACAGGTCCATTACGCGAACGAAATTATGCGCTTAGCAAATATTTCCCGCAATATCATCATGTTTTCGGCCCATTCACCGAAAACCTACGACGCGTATAATGGTCACGCGGTTTCAACTCTTGCACATGCTGGATCTTAGAAGCTTTTAAGCCAAGATCTTTCCGTAAAATCTTCCACAAAGTGGATGGAAATAGCTCCAATTGCTGTGCACGCTGGCGAATCGACTCTTTCGGATTCTCCTCAACACTGCGCTCCACAAAGGCAATAACTTCTTATGTTCACACTGTTTGTCGTCTTTGAGGATGCGTATTATCCACTAGACTGTACGTGGTTTTCCGAATAACTTGCTCAGATGGACAATTATGTCGACCGCAAAATGGACGTAGCGCACGATAAGTTTGTCGAACCGAACCATGGTTTTCAAAATAAGTTCGCACAATTTGCACGTGTTGTTCTGGCGTTAATCTATTCATCGTTAAATGGCAAAACGTACTAACCATAAATCAAACTTCAACTGTCAAATTGACAATCTGTAGAAACAGTGTTGCCAGTTTAAAAACCAAACCTTAAAAAAAACACCCTTTATTTGTTGATAACTTGAATTCTGGTGTGATCGGAACGTGTGTATCTATGTACATACATAATGATAGTTGAAATCTCTCTATTGCTGAATGAGTTGTGCTGCAAATTGTCGTTCACAAATTGATAACTCTGAAAGAATTGTGTTAATCGTAGACCGAATCATCTTAATAAATTACATCGAGTGGAATTAATTGTGATTGGTGTTCTAGTCAATGTGGTTTGGAGACTTTCTCGTACGAATGCTTAGCCTTACCGTCATAAATAATAAACACAAATGTCTTCTCCCAGTACGTTTCTATTCTAAAAATAAGTTTAGCTCTGAATAATCGATAAAAATCTTTACAAACTGGACAACTTCTTTTTTAAGAAGTTCGATTAGTAACAAACCTGAGAAAACATTTTCTCATTCTTTATTGAAGGTTGAAACCCTAAAAATAGCAGATGGAATAAAGTTTGGTGCATAAAGTAAGCAAAACGAATTCTCACAATAAATAACAAGTCTTAATTAAGAGGGCAGGGCTTAACAGGTAAATAATCGGGCGTATTCTTGTAGTGATCTCTGCAGAATTAAAAAAAACGTTTCTCTATTCTTTTTGAGAAACAAAATCTTTTGTGAAGACCACTTCGACGATCCAAAAACCTGTGAATACTGCAGCCAAACAGCTATATTGCAGCTTGTCTACATCTCGGTAAATCGTCTGACAGATAAGAACGATTCTCATTAGTGACTATAATAATGAAAATAGTATTCATAAAAAAAAAGGATAACAAAGAAATTCAAGCTCGCAAAATCGACTTCACTCATTTCTATAATTGTAATGTATCTGAAAGATGTTTAGAGACTATGCCATTAATGTGTGAATAACTTATGTCATTTCTTTACATTCATTCTCAAACTCTAATCCTCTCCAAGTTTAAAGTAATCGCAGAACACTATTATTTGAGTCTTCTTGGTGTAATGTCTTTAAGTTTAAATAATCTCGAAGTAGAGCAATAGCTTTCTATTTCTACCAACAACACGCAAAAAAAATCTCGTTTCCGTTCATTCTTTTCTTTGCTTAAAAATTGCTCACTCTTACCGCGTCAATAATGATCTTGTGTCAAATTAATCCAAAAACCATCATCAAAACAGATTTTCAATTTGAATCCCGACGATTTAAACAACACGAAACGTGCCGAAATGGATATGATCGTATTCAATCGCGTTCCAAAATCTGGTAGTTCTCAAATGGTCGAACTGATGAAAAAGCTAGGCAAAGTTCACGACTTTAAGGTCAGTGTTGATCCACAAAAAGATGGAGTTTCGCCATACTTAGAGGATGATGCCGTAGAAGAATTGGTGGACAATATTGCCAATTTAGAAGAACCAATTGCATTTATCAGTCATGTAAACTATATGAACTTTACTAAGTACGAACAGCCTCGTCCAATTTATATTAACCTGGTTCGAGATCCTGTTGAAAGGGTGATAAGTTGGTTCTACTATATTCGATCGCCATGGGTATTTGTGCCACAACGGAAGAGGAGAAATAAGGAAATGCCTCATCCCACATGGGTAAATATGGACTTTGATCAGTGCGTAAAAGAGAAACAAAAAGCATGTACGTACATAGAGGGTTCGGACCTGGAAAGGGTAGGTGATCATCGGAGGCAGACTTTATTCTTTTGTGGTCATAATACAAAGAAATGCATGTGAGTGAGTGTGCTATGTAGTGTAGTTAAATAAAATAAATATATTATTAACTGTTTTAAAGGCCCTTCAATGCGAAAATGCCATTGCAAATAGCAAAGAGGAATGTTGAGAGAGAGTACGCGGTGGTTGGAACATGGGAGGACACGAATATTACATTAGCCGTGTTGGAGAAGTATATACCAAAGTATTTTAAAGGAGCGTCGCAGTTGTATTACAGTAAGAAAATAAATATTACATTTGCGTTTTACTTGAAATTGTTTGCACATTGTTAGATAGGAAACACTCAATTAAACGAAACGTGATGCCATTTTGTACACTTTCAATTCCAACAGTTCCTATCGATTCAGTAGTTTACACAATCTAACTTAGCATATTTCGCTTAAGCCTTGAATTCTTGAGTTTAAGACAGAGGCTAGGTTAAAAAGACTCATGCGGCTACCTTAAACATATATATACTTAAAATATTTCGGTATGAAATTGGTCGTAATCTATTTGTACCCACCACCTGAGGTTAAATTATTATCCCCTTGTCGGAGTTATACTTTTATATACATACATTTGCACATATATTTGATTTAAGGATTGACATCAGAAATCATTTTGATTTTATTCACTTCAAAAAACGATCAATAACTATCTTAAATTGAATTGCTGATATAATTTTTATTATTTCCATTTCCCATTGATTTTCCAGTAATTTTACCAATGATATTTCTAGTAAATTTTAGTTGAATGCTTATATTTTATGCGAACACACCCGAAGTACTTTCTCCACCACTAGCAAATTGTTGTTACCAATGTTTGACAGACATAGCTTATGATGGAATTCGTTCAGTCAAAACCATTTTTGAGCATCAGCGTTAATTTTTAAAAAAGGCCGTAGAAAAACACTATGCAATATTTTTCAACGATTGTTGCTTCAAATGACTATCTCGGTTGGTTTGGCAGTAGACCATCCTGTTAACCCAATTTTTATATACATTTTCGATGGTTTAGGCCCCTATTTCACGAATAGCTTGACCAATATTGTTCTTGAGTGCCTGAATCGTCTCTGGATTGTTCTACTTTGGAAGTAACTTTGAAATATTTCCCAATGTTCTTCAAGCCTAAATCGATCCATTTCGTACCGCAAAAATATAATACTGATCTTCTGTCAATTTATTAAGCCCATAAGAGATGTCAGTGTCAAAATAACATTTGATTCAAAGGGAAACCAACAGATGGCCCACCCTTTATATTAGACAAAGTCAAAAGGGTTTTGTCAATGGTCACACGTATTCACGGACAAGAAGGGAATTACAACGAAAAGAATGTAAACAAATGGGATTTAGAAGAAAAGAGGGGCGAAAGTTTAATATCTGAAGAATTTCTTATTGTAGTTGCGGTTATAGTTAATAATTTTTTTTTTTACAGTTCTCGATTCAGAACCATGCAAGTAATATTAGGATGATCTAGTTTTTATTGAAATCATCTTAGTTATTCAAGATAGGACCTTACTACTGCTGCCTTCTCAGACCAAATTAGCAACAATTAATTTGCACAATTTAAATAATGTGCAAGCAAACCGAGTAGTTATTATCAAATGTGTAGTTTAACTTTTTACATTTCAGTGGGTATGAACAATGAGATCCGTAATGGCAATCCAATGAAACCGCACATCAATGAAGAGATCAAGGAACTCGTGCGACAGAATTTTACTCGCGAAATTGAGTTTTATCAATTTTGCAGGCAACGTTTACACAAACAGTACTTAGCCATTAAACTGGATGAACTAATGAGTTTCGACAAAAGTCTGATAAAAGAAACCAAAATAAATGAATAAATATAAACAATTACTTTTTATGGAATCTACTGCCTTTTTTATTTTTCAAAAAAACTTACCAACTTTCTAAATGTTCTTTATTTCAAAACTTTCTTTCGCTTGCAAGTATGCGGTAGCTTCTCCACTGTAGTATTTTATCCAACTAGATATATAAGTACGAGCAAGTTATGATGGATATTCTCTCTTCTTAGCTTGGGACGTTGCGAGCATCCGATCTAAACAACACTCGGAGAGCGGATATAGATGCGGTGTTCTTTAACCGCGCCGCCAAGGTCGGTAGTGAGTCGCTTATGGAACTGCTTTCTCACCTGGGCAGGCTAAATGATCTCAATGTTAGGCGAAACATTGCTCGCCAATTCACTCAACGTGTACGAACGCCAGAACAACAAGAGGAAGTGGCCAATACGGTAATCGAGCTTGGACCAGGTTCCGTGTATATTGAGCATGTGAATTATATAAATTTCACAAAGTTCAACTTACCAAAACCGATCTATATAAACCTGGTTCGAGATCCTGTAGAACGAGTGATTAGTTGGTTTTTCTATGAGCGAGGAGCATACAAAAATGCTGTGGAATTCCAGAAATTCCCAGAGAATAAACTCAGACCGGCCAGTTGGTACAAAAAGGACTTTAACACGTGTGTCCGCAGTGGTGATCCTGAGTGTCAGTACATGCCGTATGCTGTGATAGATACTGCCGGCGATTACCGGCGCCAGTCGTTGTTTTTCTGTGGACACACCGCGGATTGCTTGTAAATCTTGAACGATGATATTATGGTTTTTTTTTGTTTCTATCAGAGGTATTAACTTTTCAGGCCCTTTAATTCACCGACTGCTATTCAAATAGCCAAGAGAAACGTAGAAAAGGAATATGCTGTTGTGGGATCGTGGGAGGATACGAATGTAACCTTGACCGTACTGGAACATTATATCCCGAAATATTTTAAAGGCGCTAGATTTCTCTATGACAGTAGGGCTTGTACAAATTCGTGTATGAATTCAAAAACTATAGTTTTCTATTTTTACAGTATACAAGGATGTGATAAGAAATCGGAACAGAAACAATCGCAAACCAAAGATCTATGAAGATGTTAAGGAAATTGTTAGAAAGAATTTCACTCAGGAATATGATTTTTATCGGTTCTGTAAGCAAAGACTGTACAAACAGTACATCGCTATAAAGTTATTGAATAATAATTAGTCAAAAACGAAGAAAGTTTTCTTTTTTAATTAGTTGGAAATGGAAGGTATATGATTGCTTTCGGAGTCTCTGCATTGTGCTTCGGTGAATTTAAATTATGGGGAACCATGAAGTCGGTTTAACATAATTTCGAGAAGAAAAAAACTAGTGTGTCTGTTTTAATAGGTAGTTTAACTCCAATTTTCCGGGATTTGAGAATATGAATATATGAATACTAAGTCTAATCAATATTTTATGTCTCGACAATTAGCCAGTGACTCGGCACACGTCCACAAAATTGAAAGCGCCTAATAAAACCAATGAATCCAATTATTAAAAAAAAAAACAGAGAAAATGTCTTTTGTTTCGTAGAAAAGAAATTCCATTAGGGAGAGAGAGTTGTACATCTATTATAACCACAACATTGCAGAAGTGGATTTCTAAAACACTGCAGACTGTCAGAAATTGATTGATTGAGAATATCGCTCCTCTGCGGCATTGTACATAGTGTAATTCCAGCAGTTCCTTTAAAAATATGTAATTATATTTTATCCGGGTCCTTGTACAAAATGATATCGGTTTTGTATTTAGGTACATACATACGTCATGAAAGTGTGTGAATATGTTAAAAAAAGGTTGATTTACGTGTTTTTTGTTAACCCAAACTCCATAAAAAAATTAAATTTTCCTTTGATTCCTTTGAAAACTTTCTATTCGGTGGTACATCGGGACTAAAGAAGAGGCTTACGGCATAATCTTGATTTAGAAAACTTTGGTTCTGCAAATTTACATTGCAAATCTAGACTCATTTCCATTCCTGTTTTTATTAATTTACAATTGTATCTACATATGCATGTAAAGGTACATGCATACAACTAAATCAATCACTTCATTACCGAATCTATGGTCTATCTAACTATCTAGCATCGCCCGCCCACGAAACGAATAATCATCATTTGAGAATTTTTCAATTAGCTCCACGTTTTAAAGTGCAACAAAGCATACACAAAACTATAATAAATGTTTTCAATTTGCTAATTGCTCTCCATTGCGCAGTAAAATCTGGTCACAATCCACTTCGGAACGTGACGCAATTTCACACTGCTTTCGTTAAGCCCGTATGATACTACATTTTTTCCACATTTTTATTGCTCTGAAAATGAAGTTAGAGCAGTACGCAAAATTACCTACTGAAATTCCCATTTGGTGTAAGTGTATACGCACTAACATTATAAATGGGAAAATGTCAAAAAAAATGCATTAAAAATGTATCTCAAACTACATTTTTCAGCCACTGGCAGCTTTTTTTTTTGACATTTCTGCATTAAAATTATACGTTTGCCATTTGCGCCTGTTTTGCTGTCTAGCTTTACTTGAAAATTAAGTGTGACTCATTTGATTTGTGTATGTTGCTTTGCAAAATGATTGCTTTCCTTTTCTTAAAGAAACGTGTTTTCTCTTTTATGCAAAGCTGAAAACTAATGTATTAAAAATGCGGAAAAAATGTAGTATCATACGGGCTTTAGCGTTCACAAATTCTTGCAGATGGACAATGAAGGCGATGCTGCATTTGGGAACACAGCATTTATTATTCAGGTTGACAGCTAAACGTCAATAGCCACAGGCTATGTGCAAGGTTATCGGAAAAGTAGAGACTTCAACGGAATTATCCTATAAAAAGAACTTGAAAATCCAGGAATTGGCAGAAAACCAAGCGTGCAAAGTTTTCCCCACCGCTTCAACTGTCAACAAATCCAAAGACCATGCATATGATCAAGTGGTGTGATCAACAGAAAAGATTTCACGGTTAATCCAATGGTATGGTATGCATAAAACCGAAGTACTTACTTTAAGTGAAAAGTTTAAGAAAATACTAAGTAAAATTTCAGTAGAAGCTCCAATTTTCACTATTTACTTCGTTTCGTGTGCATACAAAAAAGTTTTTACTTGATTGGAAATACTGTAAGCAAATACTGTATTCATTCAAGTAAATACTTAAAATTCATCGGAAATCGTGGTACATACTTTTTTTTATTTTGTTTAAAGTCTAATAAATTGTTTTGAAAAATTTACGGTTTAAACAGTTACAATAACTTAAGGGTCAACAATAATAGACTTTGGTGAGCTTACGCCAGCTTAACGAAATGTCTTATTACATTAAAATAGTTATGCATGACCATAATGGGATTATGCTCAATTTCGTCAAGTTTTCGTTAACTTCTGTTGACTTACGGAAAGTCGTAATCATATGGGATATTTCATCCGAAAATTTGACATCTGATACAAAAAGAAAAAAAGACATACCAATGGCAATTTACAGACTTTGTTTTTGGGAATATTTTAATTCCAATGATGCAATAATTTTATTATTTTAACTTGTTTTTGGTTTTTTCCCATTTTTTCTCATTTTTCCCCCTACACTGAAACCCAACCGAATGTAAACCATTTGACGGATTGTGAAGTTTGTTTAAGTTCATTATGGGTAACTAGAGCGTTTGGTAGAACTTGAGTGGGCTTTTCGTTGAGTTTTGACATACATAAGTTTAATCCCACTGAAGTCCATTATGGTTGGGTCTTTAGTTTTTTATTGTAAACATCCATCATTTTAAGCTTTTTCGTTAGTTTTAAGTCGTTTCTTGAAATGAAAAGCAAAGTGATGGCAACTAAAGGGCTTGAAAATTTGTCTATTAGCCAAATGCACCTTGCATTTGTGCAAAAATTAAAAGTGCATTCTGTTTTATTAAATAAATCACAAGAACCATCAATTAAAAGTGCTAAAACAGAAGCTCTAGAGTTCTTCATTGATGAATATAAAAACGAAACGGGTATTCAATTAAATGCAGACCATATAAAAAAGAAATTAATAATTTCAAGAATAATATAAAAAAAAAACAGATTTGAAGAAAACGGGTAATAAGCCCATTAAACTAAAATGGGAGACTATATTTCTCGATATTCTTAACGCCGCCGGTGAAAACCTAACGATCACTTTTATTCCCGGTAGGTATTGAAATAAAAACTATACATGATTTTCAATTCACATGCGCTTTATAAAGGTGGATTATCTGTTGGAGCAAATGATGGCAACCAAGGACAGGCGGAAGAAGATGCATGCAACAGCTCAACTTCTACAAACGCAGCATCCAGAGAAGAGACGGAAAGAGCTTCAGCACCAAAAAAAAAGACGAAAGTTGAACGAAACAGACGAAACAAAAAATCTAACAAGTACTGAGCTCCAGCGTTTGGTTTTGCTGGATCAATTGAAAAAAAATTTATTTTTAAGAATTTATTTTTTGTTTAAGTTTGTTTAAGTTTATGCAAATTAATTGAATAATAAAAAATACATTTCTGCAAATAAAAGTTATTGTATATCATTTGAACAAATTCGATCCTTTTTATTTGGCCTAATGCTATGTCCCCACCAAAACTAAATCCGGGATTTAGCTATGATTTCCCTAACTCCACCTAAATCTTCACTAAATCTCGAGGATTTACCATACGATTTGACGTCTCTAAATCCGAGATTTATAATAAATCCCACTTAAATCCTCATGCGACACAAATCGAACAATCCTTTTTTATGTCAGCACATGTCATTTTGCTGTGCTGACAAAGAAAAAAATAAAAAATTGAAAATGTCAAAATAAAAATCCAAAATGCATTGAGCAAATCAGGTTTTAAATCATTTTTGGCAATCATTTTAGTAATTCTGATCTTTAATTAATTATAGACAGCAATACAAATTGTATTCACTTCCAAAAATTCAAAAAATTTTACCAACTGTGACTATCTTCTTCACAGCAAACGTCAATATAAATCCTAAATCCCGATGGAGATTCTGGATCTAAATCTGTTTTCGCTAAATCACGGATTTAGTTTTGATGGGGACATAGCATAATCTTCGAATTTGAGGAGAGTTGTTCGATAATTGTTCACTTTAACCAAACGATGAACCTATTATTTTCTGTTTCTTCAAATGATTAAAAATCTTCGTTGTCCTTTAAATATTTTGCAACAATGTGTCACTCACTAGTAAATACTTAAGGAGCTTAAGGAATGGACATTCAGGGCAAAATAGGTACAGCAAACGTGAAAAGTGGTGTATGGACAAGCAAATCCAAGCAAGTCGTGCAATGGACTACCTCTATTATGATTGAATCCAATGGTAGATGCGATAGATTCTGTTCAAAAAATTGGTAGACACCAGTTGCAATTTACTGTTTTTCTTGTTATCACCTAAGCAACATCTATCGACATCATCATCTATCGATAACAAGTCCTCAGACGACATAGTAGGTATGCTAAAATTCTTACCTTTTCCATAGTCTAAACGATCACGGGTGGTTTTTCCTTTTCTCGAGTACTATCAGGACTATAAAATAATTCCTTAGTTTGGCAGACAAACTGTTAAATGCCAGTTCTAGCGTCACTTGGTGCTTTAAAGAAAACCTGCAATCGCAAGAGACCGCCAGAAACTTTGTCGAATGTGTATTTTTCAGTTTTCGAATTGAAACTATTTTATTCTGGACATCTTGAAAAGCATTTCTCTATGCTTCGTTGGCACACTTGCAATAAGGTTACAATCCTATGTTTGAGGTATGTTCGATGCACTTTATCCGAGCCTCTTAGCCAGAAAATTTTAAAATTAAAAATTAATATATTTTATTATTAAATCTTCTGTTTTCTTCTAGAGCTCCCTTCCTCGTTATGCCTTTTTTTTAAATTTGTAGTATTTTCTAATTAAATAAACATAGTTAATAAAAGTTAGGTTAGTAATAAGCTCTTGAAATACCTCGAAATACAGTAACTAAGAAATTAATAAAAGTTGCTTCACGTACAACTAATTCACCGAGCGATCCTTCTCAAAGTGAAATACGTGTATACTTACTTTTGTGATATGAATTTCTCAGTATTTTAAATTGACTTTGAATTTTTTTTTCTTTTGTAATTTTTACACGATTTTTTTCTTATTTCCTTTAGAAATACTATTAAGCTTTTTAAAAAAATTCATTTCGCCCCTTTCTGAATTAGTTTTGATTTTCAATGCGAATATAGTCATATAGTCAAGTGAAGGCTGTATACTCACTTTTGTGATTAACTGTACCTACACAAGGTGGAAAAACTAAAATTACTAAAAAGAACTTTCCAGAATTCTCTGACTTCCTCAAGAGTTATTTTGGACATGTTCTTGACTATGTCCGGCCTTTTGATGGCCTCTGCCAGTTTTTTGAATTGTTCTCTTTTTGTGTTTCCCTTCGAATGGATTGAGTGATGTTAAGGTTGAAGTTTGGGTAAAGCGTTCCCTTTGACGGGGTGCGAATATCTCAAACAATTATTTTCCGCAGGTCAGGATAGCTTGGAAACGGCTAGCTGAACATTTTGCTTGGTATCAAATAAATGGGGTAAAAAATCAATTTTAAAATGTGACGGTATAACCCTTCATAAAGATCTGGATTTGTTGCTTAAAGGATTGATCACAATTATTTTTTACGCTACAAGCTATACAACATATCAGTTTGCTCACTCATAAGTTTAAAGGTTGCAGAAATTTTCTCTTACACATACATATCACATACCAAATTTTTTATAATTTTTTTTTTTTTTTGATTAAGTACTTTAAGTCCATTTATGCTTTTACCTACAACTTTATTCAATCGAATTATATCACAGCTTAGCTTTATTCTAAAATAAAAGGAAATCCAAATCCCAATACACTCAGAATCTGATTACAGCTTAGCTTGCTTGCAACCATACATTTTTATTCAGTCAAATAAGAGGTAATTGTGTAATTTGGTAGCTCTCATCCTTAAGCTCTGAGAAGCTTAACAACACAAGACTTGCCGGAAGGAATGTCGTATACTTCAATCGCGTAGCAAAGGTTGGCAGCGAATCCATGATGGAATTACTAAAGCATCTGGCAGCATTCAATGCATATGATGTAGCGACAGGTATTGATTCGAATCGTATATCGTTCCTAGCACATAGGACGAAAGCCGATTTGATTACAAGCCTGCTTGATGACACTGTTTTCATCGAACACAGCTACTTTGTAAACTTCACAAAATTCACGTATCCCCATCCGATTTATATGAACTTGGTACGAGATCCTGTGGAACGCGTTATTAGTTGGTACTTTTATGTCCGGGGAGCATATAAAAATGCTATTTTATTCAAAAAGCGTCCTAATACGCCAATAAAAGATGAAAGTTGGTACAAAAAGGATTTTAATAAATGCGTACGAACCGGTGATCCTGAGTGTGTTTACAAGCAATTTGCAATAGACTCGGCTGGAGACTATAGAAGACAATCGATATTCTTTTGTGGTTATCTAGAGGACTGCCTGTAAGATTTGTGAATAATCATCATTATTGTTTATAAGAAACTAACTTCCCTACACAGACCCTTCAACTCACCCAGAGCAGTGCAAATTGCGAAACAAAACGTTGAAAGGTACTACGCCGTGGTTGGAAGTTGGGAAGATACAAATGTTACCTTAACCGTGTTGGAAAAATTCATTCCACGATACTTTCACGGTGCTAAAACACTGTTTCAAAGTAAGACACTCAACAAATCATGCTAAAAATGAAGTAAGTAATAAAAGAATTATCTTTTTAGTACACTACGATCAAATTACCAATCAGAACAGGAATAAAAGAAAACCGAAAATCGACGATGATGTAAAAGAAATGATCAAAAAGAATTTTACGCAAGAGTATGACTTTTACCACTTTTGCAAACAGAGGCTCTACAGGCAATATTTGTCTCTTCATTTAGATAAACTTAATGATTTATTGTGAATAAACCAATAAATGAGATAACCAATAAATTAAAAATACATATCTGAAAAAATACCAAGGATTTACTATGACAATTGTCAAAATTTAAATCAAATTGAAGTAATAACTGTTTTTCTAAATTTGTGACCGTTATAGCAACAACCATAAAACATTTACTGAATGCTAAATAACTAAATAATTACATTTTACATTTTGTAAATGTACACATCGCGAAGAATCAGGCTTACGTTATCTATACGTTATCATTATGCTGCTCTCAGATGAAATATAATAATGACATTAGTTCACCGTTAAACCCATCTCCGTCATTTCTTTCTTACGGTGCTGTCAATAATGTCAATTTCATCGGCGTGTATAAGTAGTTCCTCAGACTAAAGAAGGTTTCGCTCAATCCGTCCAGATCCATTGACAGCGCACCATCACTTTCTGACTCGGTGAAGTCATTACCAACTTAATGTAGTAAGTGTTCTCCCTCATCATCCTGCACAGATAAACGAATTTGACAGAAATGTCAATTATAGACATGGCTATAAATTCTGTCATTGGTGGCTTTAAAAGAAAAGAGTTGATGTATGCTTTCCACTATGAATATGTCTGGAACTTGAACACACAATTCTCAGATGAACGAATTTGACAGAAATGTCAAATATAGACATGACTCTATAAATTCTGTCTTAGGCGGCTTTAAAAGAAAAGAGTTGAAGTATATCTGGAACTTGAACGCACAATTCTCACCATCGCCACCCAGGGTCTTTGTAACCGTTACCCAGTAGGTGTTCGTTAACGTTATACAATCTGCAGACGATTGGTATATGGAGACTAATAAACAAGATGATCGACCAAGATTGATGGAAACCCATTTATGACACCTATTAGTCATTTAAATCCAAGAATGATTATATAACTCGAAATTATAGTACTCTAGAAGGGATTTTTTAATGCCGCAACGGAATAACAGGGTCGCTATACAACACACAACCAGACTCACAACCCATGTTTGAGCGATATAGTATGACTTGCGGCGAAATCGCTCGATTCATATTAAAAGACTTGTTCACTGCCTTGACATTCAAGTCATGCCTGATGCCTGAAATATAATACCAATAGCGGTATTTACTTAGTCGGAAACTTTCGAATTTATCCCCTACCCCAAAAGGTTTGACTAAGGATGCATACTGAACAAGTCTCAGACGCAGCGAACACTCTCTAAAGTAAAGTACATATTACTACAATTAAATATTGTTTAGATTTAAGGATTTATGGGTACAATCTAAGAAATTTTGTCATATTGTCCACATTTGTTCAAAATTTAACAGAATTTATGTAACATTTTATCCATATCCATCCGTATCGAAGCACGGATTCACTGTTTTGGCTTATCTTGCTTATACTTATGTACATGTCGTCCAGACCCATAGTCAGTAAATTCGATTTCCTTGTAATTTTATAGCTTTCATCATTAAGTTCAGACAAACTAAACAACACTAAATACAGCGACCCACGACTTGTGTTTTTTAATCGCGTTGCAAAGGCCGGTAGCGAATCTATGATGGAATTATTAAAGCACCTAGGAAAATTGAATGGTTATCAAGTAGCAAAGGACGCAGTCGCTGCTAGGTCCCGTTTATTAAGTTTCGTCGCCGAACGTTCAAAAGTTCATCGACTCGCACAGCTGATCAATGAAACTGTTTACATTGAACATCTAAACTTTTTAAATTTCTCTAGATTTCATCTACCTAATCCGATCTACATCAACTTGGTGCGAGATCCAGTAGAACGTGTCATCAGTTGGTATTTCTACGTTCGGGGAGGTTATAAAAACGCTATATTTTTCCGAAAACGACCCGATATCCCATTTAGAAGTCCAGAATGGTTTAAGAAGGATTTCAATAAATGTGTACGAACCAGTGATCCTGAGTGTGTTTATGAACAGTTAGCTACAAGAGATACACAAGGGGACTACAAAAGGCAATCTTTGTTCTTTTGTGGTAGCCTTAATGAATGCTTGTAAGGTTTTTTTTTTGTTAAATATTAATTGTATATTTTACAATTTATAAGAATTTGTGACTCTTACAGACCCTTCAATTCGCCAATAGCAATACAGATTGCCAAGCAAAATGTTGAAAGATACTATGCTGTGGTTGGTAGTTGGGAGGATACCAATGTCACCTTGACCGTGTTAGAAAAATTCATTCCACGATACTTTCATGATGTTAAAAACGTGTTCGAACGTAAGAGACTCTGTTCTAAGAATGTAGGAAATAATGCGTTTCATAAAATTCAAATTTTGTTTTAGTGAATCGACATCAAATTACAAATCAGAACAGGAATACACGGAAACCGAAAATCGATTCGGACGTGAAAGAAATGATCAGGAAGAACTTCACACAGGAGTATGATTTTTATCACTTTTGCAAGCAAAGACTTTACAAACAGTATATTTCTCTTAAACTTAATGAATCATATGCAGACTTATTGTAAAAATAGAGTGTTACAATCTACATGTTCAAAACATGACTCACAAGTTGGGTAGTGGGCAAATATATTTCTGTTAAAGATACAAAAGCTATTTCTCTTCTTTCTTCTTTCTTTCTACAAAGTTTTTTTTAAAAAACAAGAGCGGAATTATCAGAATCGATAACGAGTGTAAGATCGAGTAACCTCATTGGGGTGATGGCACTCGAAAGCTCACGTATAGAATGAAAATAAAAGTGTACTAGAGAAATTCTAGTACAACTCACAATTTGACGTTTCTCCGTTTAATATAAAAGATAGAAAAGTATTATTTGCAGTGAAATTTAAATAAACAATGGACCTATTTTTTTAAGTCTCCTCGGATTCCGACCATGATTATCGCGACTGTGTTGAGCGCCGGCGCTTAAGGCCAAATGCTCCCATAGTCGTAGCGATGCTGCCTTTCCTAGGAATTCGGCAAAATAGTCGTTGCCAATTGGGGGTGTTTGGCCCAGAATATATTTTGCAACAAACTAATTTTTTTTTTCAGATCAAACCTTAATAAAAAAAATGCTCACATCTTTGTTGTTTCACTCGCCGACTTGACGGCACAATAGTGTTCGAATGAAATGACACACTGTTACGTGTGCTACCATCTCAAATTTCGACAGTGAATGCTCGATCGCGAAAGCGGTAATGTCAAATCCTCATATTTCGATGACGATGATTTACTCGTTGTCGGCTGTCGTAATATCAATCGACATCCAGGATTTCGTTCTAGCACATAGTTTATGGAAACGATGGTTGGTACTTCGATTGGTACAGTGGCCTTATAGAAGACATTCACACGATAGGAGTAGCAATTTGCAATGATACCTCACTTAAAACCTGGGCTTACACTATTTATATTTTATGACAAACCCTGAGTTTAGTTATACTTCAGAGCTCAAACGTGCTAAATTCTACTAGACCTAAGTTCAACACTGGTCTATTGTTAACAAACTCGTCTCTAACATCTGCTGGAGATTATAGGTCTATTCGCATACCCTCCCAAAACAATGAATTTTCACGAATTTCTACGAAAACTCACGAGTTCGAGTACGCAAAAGTGTCGTAGTCTTTCGTAAGAGAGAGCGCTCCTCAGGAGAAAGTAAGAAATTTCTCCATGCTACGAATGTTAGTGCAAGAAATTTCTTTCCACTGATTTCTGAAATCTGTCAAATCGCTGTATGTTGACTTTAATATTTGTATACGTTTGACCAGTGGCGCAGTTACCTTGGGACAAGGAGGAGCAGTGCCCCGGTCAGCAAAGAGGAGATTTTAAACAACAGTTGACTAACCTGGACAAATTTTTAATTAAACTCTTTGGCATTGAGAGGACATCGAGAGGATTTAAGTCTGGAAGGATGGTCCGATGGCTCTTTCCTATCTAACTACACCACCGCGTTTGACATTTGACACTTAAAACGTCAGCAAATTTCGTTGATTTCACGTTCGTTTACTTTTTCGTAATTTCATCGTTTTGAGAGAATTTTACCCGCACTCCTTGACATTTTACAATCTACCGACAGACCTTAATAACAGCAAAAAGTAACGTTGACCATGCCAACAGCCAGAAGGACAAATCTATATCTAAGGTGTTCATTACTTAAGAAAAAGCTAACGAAACAGAGTTCGAGCACTTGAGCTACATATGTATATTGTACCGAGTCGAGGAGCGCCTTTTGTTGGAGAACACGAACTCAAGTGTTTACAACAACATCTCAGCAGAAATTAAAAGGAGAATAACTCTTGCCAATCGTTGTTTCTTTGGGCTGAGAAGACAATTGAATAATAGAGCCCTGTTCCGAACAACTAAAGAGATTCTGAATAAGACCCTGATAACCAGCGGATGAAGACAAATGCTCCGGCCCGAAGACTCTTTGAATCTTCCCCGGAGGGACAACGCAGTAGAGTCATCCTCTACTTGCCTTAGGTGGCGAGCGCAAATAAAAGAAAACCTCAACTGGCTTGGAGTGTGCAACTGGATGCAGTTATGTAGCTAAGGACCGGGCTAACTGGAGAGGCTTGTTATTGGAGGCCCAGGTTCACCCCGACCTGTAGCGCTACCTAAAAATTAAAAGATTCTATTGAAAATAACTTGTTCCATTACTTTGTAGCAATAGCTTTCAGGTTTATCAGCTGATTTCTCAGGCTTCATTAGGGCAATTTTTCGAATCTATTATTTTCATCAAGAGCGATGGCAGTCATCGTTGAGTGTTAGATCCAGTACATTTCAAATATTTTGAGTTGATATTGTGGAGACCCTCTACCTTACACATTTTCCCTGCTGCCTTTCTCTTCTGCTTTAGCTGGTCTTATATTACGAGTATATACTGTTGTACCCACCATCATATGGTGCCCAAAACATTTTGAGAACGCAGTTAATAACATGGTCTTCCTTCTCTTGTCTCTTTGAGTCTATACTCATAACTGTCTATTCTTAGAATGTTCTATGTTCAAACTTGTTACAGGACTTTGGGTTAAATAAGCTCAGAGTAGAAATGCGATACACGGCAATGCGATATTTCTTACAATCGAAAACCCCAACGAACTGCACATTATCTAGAATAATATAAATAATGTTACGATACCTCCATCAGAGGTAGTGCATGAATAGATATCTACATATGATCGTAAGTAGCAACGAATGGTCGACAAGGCATTTGGTATGTATTTTATTTCAAGCATAGCTTGTCGTTCAATAAATAAACGATGCTTAAGGATCTTTACATATCTACATAAAAGATACATGGTGCTACTGTTGAAAAATCTAATAAATCCATCATAAATTTACACAGCTTTAGGTACACAAAGTTTCAAGAAAAAAACCCTTCGAATCCCTTCAATTATGAAATATCACTCACCAGAGTCGCATCGTCCAGGTAAAATATCCATCCTATAAACAGAAAATAATTTCCAATCCACAAGTATCTATCTTAATATCCAATTTACTTCTATACAGATGCAGTCACTTAACGTTCGAGATCTCAACAATACAAGAAAGGCCCAATTGGATCTTGTATTTTTCAATCGTGTACCCAAAGTCGGCAGTCAAACATTCATGGAACTAATGCGTCGATTATCTGAACGAAATAACTTTCAATTCCATCGCGATGCTGTACAAAAAGTTGAAACAATTCGCTTAGCTGACGATCAGCAACAGGAATTGGCCGAAGTGATCAGTGATCTGCCAGAGCCATCAGTTTTTATTAAACACGTTTGCTATACAAACTTCACGAAATTCAGTTTACCAACACCGATTTATATTAATGTGGTCCGTGATCCAGTGGAACGGGTCATCAGTTGGTTTTACTATGTCCGAGCACCGTGGTATTTTGTGGAGAGAAAAGCCGCATTCCCGGATCTGCCATTGCCGCATCCGTCCTGGCTGAAGAAAGATTTTGAAACCTGTGTACTATCTGGCGATCAAGAATGCACATATACCCAAGGAGTCACCGTTGAGGGTATAGGGGATCATAGGCGGCAGAGTTTATTTTTCTGTGGACATGATTATGAATGCACGTAAGTCTTGCAAGGAATAATTTTGTGAAGAATATTTATTCGTATTTTTTATTTTATTTTTAACAGCCCGTTTAATACCGTTGGTGCACTTGAAAGGGCTAAGTATGCAGTCGAAAGTCAATACTCAGTGGTTGGAGTTTTGGAGGACATGAACACCACGCTTTCTGTATTTGAAAAATACATTCCCAGGTTCTTTCAAGGAGTTCGGGATATTTATGATAGTAAGTTAAATAGTTAACGTGTAGTCACATTAGGTAAAGCTATTAGCCGTTGGTTATAGGCCATCGTATTGCATTTCCAGTCCCTCAATCTATACAAAAACTGGTTGAAAATGCGTCTTAAGAGTTTGCCTTAGATTATAAAGTTAAAACAGAGAAAAAATCAACGCGAACTTATTGCACACAGCTGACGGATGGGAACCGCAGTATATCGAACGATTGAGTAGAGCCAACTCTATCTATTTAGATTTACTTCAATTCCCAGTACTTCAAGTCATTCAATATTTTTCCTAAAATGGGGTCTAGCACAGACCCTAATGGAACGGCACCAGAAATGAGGTAGTTTTGTATAAAAACACTCGAAATAGTTGATCACTAGTGTAATTGGATGGTCCTACACTTTCATTCATCTATTTACTATATATGTCCTCCGAATTGAACGAGTTAAAAGCACTTTTGCTATTCCCATGTGTATAGCCAAGTCTGTTATTTTTTCAATAGACGATTTCAACTAACTTGTTCCGGAACAAGAGTTTTTTTATTTTGTTTCTTCAAGCCTTCCACTCATGGTTCGTGACTACAAGTACAAGGTAGGAAATTTCGACCATATCTACCTAAGGTATTACACAAATTTGGGGCCTTCCATTTCAAAACATATGTAAGCTTCACTAGTAAATACTAGTCTTTAAAGCAGTAAATGTGACGACCAAATATTTCCTCTAAACCAAAAGAAATCCATTCGGAGTTGAAATCACCTGTAACAAGGTAAAGGGTTTTTCTATTAAAACACTTCATTTTTCCAATAGGGTTTCGCGCCTATGCGTGAAGTTAGCTACGGTTTGTTTGATTTTTTTCAACTCGTTTATACTCGTACTTGTTACATACATAGTTTGTAAAAATCCAAATTTATCAATGTTCGCGTTCGGTTGCAGGAACCTGATGAAGCCCATTTCTAGGTCGCCCATTTTCGAATTCAAGTCAACAACACGAAGTCATTCGTAAAATGCCATGCCAAACACAAAAATTGGCCGCCACGTTCATGTGATTTACCCCTCTGGACTTTTTTCTTTGGGGCTATGTTAACTTTGTGGTCTATGCCAATAAGACAGAGACCTTAGACGACCTAAGACCCAATATCGAACGCCAAATTACTGGCATATGGACTCATTTATGGGAAAAAGTTATGACAAATTGATTACAGCGCATTTGAATGATGTATTCAATAATAATAATTGATCACATCGATGGTACTTTAACCCAATAGTTGCTTCCTTCTCTTTGTTCCTACAGCTCCGGCAGAAGTTATTAGAAAAACTGACAAACGTTTTAGGATTTTGACCTATCTGACAGTGCTCCTACAAATATTTTGTGGTAGAACTGCGATCTCTTTAGCATAGCCAACCCAGTCCTACGTTTATGCTCTAATTAGGGCAGATCTATCTCCAAACACGATGCGTTGCAGTTTCTCGGAATGTTACAGGCTATAAGGGAATAGATCCCGCCATTTTCATGCGAGCACGATTCCAAATATAAGGATTCATTTCCGAATTAACCTAGAGAATTGTTCCATTTCCAGAATCTTTAGGCAGTCAGATGCAAAATACTGATTTAATGAAATATACACAAATAATGTAATACTTGCCATTACCATTTCATTCAGAAAGCCACGCACCGTTTGTAATATCCATTTAAGTTTGGATCACGTTGTGCAGATTGAGACAACTTATAAGTTTGCATTAAAGAACCAACCGAATGTGACTATGACCTCACGAATATCAATTAAACTTTAACATTACATTCATATGTGCTTATATATATTTTCTTTCCACAGCAAGTGCTGAATATTTAACAAAAATCAACAAAAACAACTTTAAACCGCCAGTAAGTGAGAAAGTCAAAGATATTGTGAGGAAAAATTTCACTAATGAAATTGAATTCTATCAATTCTGCCGCCAAAGACTCCATAAGCAATATTTGGCAGCTCATCTCCCACAAAAAATCATAGCGACTCCATAATGACACACCTCACGGGTGTATGTTGACCATGTATATTTTATTTTTTATTTTTTTTTAATTTTTTTTAGTAGCATTTCCTTTGGATATTGTATTTATACGATAAAATGTAGACATTGTAGATAATTTAAGTTATAATAAGTCCAGCGCGCTACTAATTCAGCCAAGCCTGCTCATCGAATGCAATTGAATTAAATGATGCGCACAAACAATTCATTGTAAAGTACTCAACTTCATTAAGAGATGCATATAGAAATACATATATAGGATGTTACGAAATTGTGATCACTAAATTATTTTTCAATATTGTTAATTTAATTTCACTAGGATATTTGTTATAGCATTTGATATTTTCACAAAATAATTAGTTTTATATTTAGGTACATACGTTATTAATAAGCTTTATTTAATTTGTTAAATTAAATAAAATAAATTGTATGCTGTTAAATAAGTGAATGATTTTCATTAAGAATCTGTTTTGATTGGTAAAGCTAGAGTTACACCACCATCCCAACCAACAAAGGAAAATACAGTGTTGGAGTTTAAATACAGAAAAGTCTGTGAAGAAAGAAATGAGTTTAAGCAACTCAGTGAAAAGCTGGCAAGTGAGATTGAGATCTTAAAATTTAAGCTCCAGCTGCTAAAAGAACAGGTGAACAATAGAAATGAACAGGTCACCAAAGCTGTCGTATATTCTACGGATGAAGAAGAATTACACAAAGAGACAGAATCGTCCTCGAGTAAGAGGAAAAGTAACAAAAAAAGAAAAATGAGCATGTCTCCGGAGCTTTCACCACCAAAAGTAAGCCTGAAAACGCCAGAAAAGCTTCAAAAAAAGGCAACTCAAGCCAATAAAGCCTCCTCCAAACATAGTGCTCTGTATAGCAAAGTACGAAGGCTTATTAAATATTCTAAAGAAAACAAAATTAATATTAGTACAGCTCTAATTAATAGTAATGACGTCAAAATAAACCTGGAAGATGAAGAATCCTACAGAAATCTGACCAAATTACTGAATCAAAAAAAAGTGCAATGATTTTCGTTTGAAAATAAACAACCGAGACCGATAAAGGTTGTTCCAAAAAAAAAACTACATCTTGCACACCTGAAAGCATAGTTAATGACCTAAAAAAGAAAATCTTCAAAATCCTAGCTGCGACACCTGAGTCTAAGACTAAAGTGAAAAAAAATGTTTATCCAGAAGGTATATGCTAAAATCTGAAAAGAGAAAAGCTCGTAAACTCTGGCAACTATCGACAGCGCCAAGTGATAAAACAAGACTCAATAATCTAACTAATAAGCTTAGAAACGAGATTAGAGAATTAAAAAATTCGTCGGTAGGAAGATACGTTACCAACCTGACAAACGATGCTAGTACAGAATACTCAGTCTGGAAGGCTACAAAGAAAATGAAAAGACGGTATATATCCCGTCAGTTAAAAACGCAAGTGGTAACTGGGCAAAAACAAACAAACAAAAAGCAGATTTATTCGCTGAATATGTCTAAAACGTCTTTCAGCCATACGAAGATAGCGATTACTCTCAACAAAATGAAGCTTCAGTAAACTCTAAGGAAATAGAGAAAGAAATAAAAGAAAAGATCAACCCGAAAAAATCTCCTGCATTTGATCTTATTACAGGAGAAATTCTGAAAAAAAACTTTCTAAAAAAGGTATGAAAAAAGTTATGCCCACGAATGTGGAAAGTTGAGAAAGTAATTATGGTACCAAAACGCGGTAAAGTCCGATTTCCTTGCTGCCGATTCTGTCTAAGCTATTTGAAAAAATTCTTCTGAAACGGCTGCATCCGATTATAGAAGAAAAAACATTGATACCAAACCATTAATTAGATTTTATAAATAGTTATTCAACTATAGATTAGATACATCGAATTACTGATGAAATAGAAAAAAATATGCTCTACCATCTTTCTGGATGTTACACAGGCTTTTGATAAAGTGTGGTACAAAGGATTAATACATAAGCTGCAAAAACATCTGCCAAAACGATATTCATATATTTAAGAATCTTACATAAGCGATCATTTAGAATAAAGCAAGAAAATGAGTACTCCACATTAAAACATATAAAAGCTGGCGTACCTCAAGGTAGTGTGTTAGGACCAGTTTTGTTTCTTTTATACACAAACGACCTACCACAAATGAAGAAACTGTTGCCACAGAAGAAAGAAAGTACTGTTGCCACATTTGCAGACGATACTCCTGTTCTTGCTGTTGGTAAAACCGAGAATTAAGTAACCGAAAAACTGCACAGGTCAGTAAATGCTATATGTATATGAATAGACCAAAAAATGGCAAATAAAATTAAACTAACTGAAGTCAGTTCATGTTACTTTTACAAATAAAAATGTACAACATATACCTGTGTATATAAATAACAAAGCAGTTCTTTATTCCAACTCAGCATGACTCTTGACGCTAAGCTGCGCTGGAAGGCTCATGTCAAGAAAAAACATGATTTAAATATTCGATATAAAAAAATGTATTGGCTCCTAGGAAGATTTTCGTGTCTCTCTGTATACAACAAACTACTGCTTTATAAGGAAATATTAAAGCCCATATGGACATTATGGTCTTCAGCTTTGGGGGTGCTATTGTTAATGCGCCATAGTACATAAGGAACTCTGACCTGCATAGAGATCTAAAAGTAGAAGCCGTAGAACATGAGACATGAAGGTAGACTTCGCAATCACGCCAATCTAGAAGTAGCTGAACTACTTAATAATAACAATTTAGTTAGAAGATTAAAAAGGATAAAACCCTTCGAACTAGTTAACTAGGGATAGCGTTATAAAATACCCCATCATTACACGAAATAAGTGATTGAAAATACCTAGTAGGTATACTCCAAAACAAAGGGTAACTGACAAAAGGAAGTCCCTAAATATATACATATGTATACTCTAATGTGTTAAAAAAATTGCTGATTAGTTTGGTGCGATAATTGGAAGGATGACATAAATCATACCTTCCCTGGATGTTTTTAGTGGATTAGCCGAGAGAGAGCCGGCGAGAAACCCTAGTGGACCAATAAATTTCAATTTTAAAATAAAAGAAAATACCCACACATTTTGGGAAAAAGAACTTACGCGCTTTGGAAATATTACTAATCTAATCTACTGAATTATGTGCCAGTTCGATCTACATACGTGGATGCATAAATATTCCTTTGCTGGCAATATTCAGTTGTATGCTGAAGAGTCAAAACAGTGCTCTTTATGGCATTTGAAGGGTCCTGGGCTTTAAGGAAGTTGAGGATCTCTTCATTACATTTCATTATCTCTTCATCACCCCTAGGTCCGGTAGGTACATGCAAGCTTCACTCAGGTAAGCTAATGTGTCATATTATTTCATTTTTTTTTTTTTTATTAATACTTGGTGCATACATTTCCTTTAAGAGGCCTCTGACCAAAAGTTCGAACTCAGAGTCGAACATACACGTAGTTTCAAGAACAATCAGTGTGTTAAAATATAAGATAGATCCCTATAAAATAAAAATATTCATGATCAGCATGATTAGCGAAGACAATTGATTCATGTCAGCATCCACATTTTTGGTCTCAAATTTTAAGCTAAAAGGATAAAGTTTCATATCTGGGTGTTTGAGAATGAGAAGCAGTACAAGCATAACATTTTTTTAAATTTGTCCACTGCCACACTGACTTTTTCATAACTTCAATGTTTTACATGAAATTTAAAAATTGTGGGTGAGTTCCAAAATGTATCCAATGCGTCATAGATGCAAAGTCATAAGGTCCAAAAGTCAAATGAGAAAGTTTTGACAAAATCGCAAGTTTCTAAACGTATCCTAAATGTTATCGATGCGCACCAACTGTGCAAACTATGCATCGATAATTTTTTCACTGCTTTCATTTGACATTAAAATTTTTTTTAATTCGAAGTTTGTCATTTTAATTTTGGCAATTGCCTGGTTTGTATAAACTACGTTCCAAAACATCAAGCTTGTGCAGTGTAAAATGTATACAGATTATCGAAGTTGCGTTGCAGATGCGCATCAAAAGAATAATAATACATACCGCATCGAAACTATTTTTTTTACATTTTGGAACTCAGCCTGTATTACGACCAAATACTTAGATATACTTTTGAATTGTCTATAATTTAACCATACATCTTTTGGGCCCACGCCCACTTTTTGCGGACGTTTTCATAAAAAACAGATTTTTATGAAATTTTGCATGTACATAATATCTCAAAAGTCCGAAGTTATCGTAAGAGTTCAATAAGAAACTACAGTTTACCACACCTACTTTAGTAGGGTTTATACAAAGGAAGAATAATAGTATTATGTCCGGTCTAGACGGATGAGAGCATCCAAATATCCAAATTTTGAATAAATTCATATAAGATCGTGAACAAAGCAGCCAGCCATCGAACAACTTCCACCAAATGTTCTTAGAATTGGTGACGTACATACCTTCGTTTCTTTTCTTTTTTTAAAAAACAACTTGATTCTGTCCAGTGACTGGTACTCTCTAGTAGCAGGTACTGTTCAATGTGACTGGTACCCAATTTAGCAATTTACCAGCGTGGGTATTTCTCTAAGTATTTCATACGGATTCAGATCCAGAATTAGCAAGTACGTAGACCCGAAATTAAGAAGATAAAGAATATGTTTATAACAAAATCCTTAACTTCGATTTAGGAGAAATCTTTGTTTGCGAGTATTTGCTTCGTCTGATTTGGTTCGTAAGAGATGCTCTCAATATCATATTATTTGTGAGTTCTACCAAGCCTGTATTATTGCAATCAAAAGGCTTTGTCATCATTGGTTCTAGAAAATTATTTTTTCAAGACGGTCTACATATTTTTCTCTTCACAGAGCCAAACAAGTCCTTACAGCATTATTTCTACAACTTCACATTCTCAACGGCTGCAAATATGCCTATAATCGTCAATACAGTTTTTTTTCGAAATATGCACTAGAATATCGTTTACTTATTCATAATGTTTTATAAATTTATGTAAAACGCTCTATTCTTATATTTATGACGGTTCTATTAACAATCAAATTAGCAAGGTATTCTTAGATACTAATTACTTTATGGATTTTTATATGTGATTATATGTATTTAGGTACCTACATACATAACAATCCTTTCAACAAAATAAATAAAAGAAAACCCAAACACAGGTAGAAAGTTACAGTTCTTACCCTAAAAATGTCCTTTTAATAATAAAACCCGTTAGAGTTGTATAATAATTAACCCACACAAGTCATTAATTAGTTAATTACTAGAAAACAAAACTACCTGCCTTAATTCTAGACAACAAAACTACCTGCCTCCGCCGATCAAAATTTACTATAAATATCAGGTTATCTGCCCTAAGATCGACAGTCTTAGTTAAATCTTAAAACTTATTGCACCAGTATGGCAAACTTCAATTTTGTACCAGAAGAGTGGAACCGTCTTGCACCTACTCCAGCAATACTAGCGAAATTGGAAGAAATACGTCAACAAGCGTTAGAACTTTACCATGGAGTATTCTACGAAATTGAACTAAAGTGTCTAGACTCTGGTCGGATACTGGATATATATACACTGGATTTGGAACAGGAGGAAGAAGAAAATCACTGTGAAACATTAAAAGAACGAGTTAGAGCAATACAAAAGCTGATTTTCAACCAGGATAGACTGCAGAGGTCAGCAACGTTCATATACAACCTCGCAGTACTACGTGTCCAGTACGATCAGAAACATGTTCAGGTGAAACTGGTCAAACGAAAGAAACAACCAGAGCCAGAACCAGAACCAGAAGCAGAACTAGAACCTCAGTCCGATTCAGGAAACGAAACACAATCCGAAGATGAAGATAAACTTGATGCAGAATCCGAATCAGAGTCTGAGTCAGATTCAGAACCGTACTCAAGTTCAGAAGAGGAGTCGGATAGTGATTCCGAATCCAGTGATGAAGAGTCCTACTACCTTGAGCGTAAAAGGAGATATGACAGCGATTCAGAAGAAGACAATCAACTCGATAACCCCAGTAAGCGTCACCGTCAACAAGATTCTACCTAAGTGATATACATATGTACATAAAATAAATGAATTATAAATATTGTTTTCTATTATTTCTATTTATCTGTTTTATCTATTAAAAATAAAAATTAAATTAAAATAATTACTTGAGTATTTTTACTTAAATTCGTATAAATTCGAGGGATATCGCTTTTTCTCTTTTTAGGTCTTGTATTACTTGGAAAGGTGGCGTTGCCTTCTAGTTAATGTACAACGGTTGAATAGAAGCCGTATTTGTTACTGTGAACAAACGAATTAGTAAAACTTGAATACCTAAGGAAAATATTAACTTCTACTTACAGAGCAGAGAGGACTTCATAGATAATTTTCATTATTTCCCCTAGAGCAAGGCATTCAGAAATCCAAAAGATCTTAATTCAGATAAGATCACCATGAAAATGCCCTTAGACTGTTGATAATGCGAGTTGATTTCTTGTTTAAATTGAATCTACACCGTGGGTGATACTACGACTTAAAAATTTGTGAGAGAAAGAAATTGATTATCTCAGTTTTTGATATTCATACTTTAGTGCTGGATATTTATGAAGAATGTTTTCGGAGATTGCCTACTCTTGACTACAGTAGTAGTCTCCGTGTATTTACATGAAAAATGTTACTTGGGTAGACTACCTTAGACGAGGCACAGATTTTTTAGGAACTCCTTGTTTAGTATAAAGATTTGGCTTTTAAACGGCTCCATTAATGTAGGTTTTCAATTACCTAAAGCCTAAAAAATATTTGCAATTATTAAGCAAGGCTCATGCCCAGTTAACTGCGAATAAAAATTTTCATCACCATCCGCGATTTTTGGGATCTGATTGTGTCTACTTTAGAAGAAACATTACTTTTGACCAACAGACCATTAACTTTGTCAACTTAAAGAAGTATAAATACATTAAGTCACTTTCATTCTAATCATACGAAAATTTATATGAAATCCTTTATAAATATATAAATATATTTCCTAAGAGCCGAATATCATAATTTGCTAATAACTTTTACTTTTAGTAAAACTGTAAACCGACTTACAATTTTATCCAAAAAAAACGAAAGTTGTCTGCGAAATTTTCAAATATTACAGCAACCAAAACCTTTTTCAAAAATCTGGTTTTTCACATTGCAGTGATAACTACCATTTAAATCGATTCGCAATTCGTTGAATAGCTAAATCGATTGCTCATTTTTAGCTTTTTTCGTATTTTTTGGTCAGAGTCTTCTTAACCCATTTTAGCCTAACGTTACATAAATGTAACGCCATGTCACCTTATTGTTTTACAACAATTACTGTTATTTTTTATCGACTACTGAGTTTAAAGTGTGTGCAATGTCAAGTAAGAGGTATACCAAAGAAAATAAAACGAACATATTGCATTAGGTTTGTGATTTTGGTGAAGACATAATAAGGACTATAGAGGAATATGATTCGGATGAAGAAGAAGTTGATCGCGTTTATTTAGAACCACCAAGTGAAGATAATTTATCGGGAGAAGATTCAGGTGAAGAGGATGGAGGGGGTGAGTTCATAAATTTACCTTTCAAACAATTGCAAGCGCCATGTGAGATTGTGTTTCGTGAAAGCGTAAAAGAAGACGATACTCCATCTGCAGAAATTGATGAAGGATTGAAAAATTATTTGAATGATGTTATGGAAAACTCGTTTCTCAATTTGGAGTTGCAATCAGCAACTCCATCAACATCATTTGCAACAGTGACCCCAGATGCAACAGCAGCACCGTAAATTTTTTCACCGTTATCTACAAATGTAGAAGAAGCACGATTTATTTCAGCAGAAGACCCTTCAAAGGCTACACATGAAGAAGAAATTCAGGCTTCTACAACCAATGAAACAACGCCAACCAAATTACAAGTTCGTAAACGTAGTTTGAGAACACAAGCAGGTACACGACTTTCTTCTAAAGCACAGCCTGTTCGCCGCCTTCGAAAGTCTAGATGTGAAGCAAACGAGGAACTGCAGCTAAACTTTGAGGAATCGGAATTAGAAGAAGAGACTGGGTCTATACGAAAAAGAAAAATAAGTAAGCTTACACCAGAACTTGTTTGGACTAATGACGATGAGGGAGCAATGATACCGTGCTTTCCTGAAGTCAATTACACTGATTGTCAAAACCTTGAGCCATACCAGCAATTCGAAAAATTTGTTGACGAAGAAATATTTAAATTATTGTGGGAGGAAACAAACAATTATGCTGTGTTCTGAGGAGCTGCTAACCCAAACATCACTGTGAACGAAATGCGCGTGTATATTGGCAAATTGATAGTCACTGGCTATAATGCTCATCCTAGCAAAAGAGACTATTGAGCTGAAGATGATGATATCATGGTTGGAATGGTTGTACAAGCAATGAGACGTGACAGATTCGAAACAATCAATCGGTATTTGCATTTGATAATAAAATTTGGAAAATCCGTCCGATAACTGATCCACTGAAAAAAAAAGTTTGCTCAAAATTTCCATCCGGAGCAACATCATAGTTACGACGAATCTATGGTGGAATATTACGGCAGACATGGCTGCAAACAATTCATTAGGGGAAAACCACTACGTTTCGACTATAAAATGTGGTCGCTAAATACACCTGACGGATACCTCATAAACTTTGAGATGTACCAAGGCAACAACCCAAGACTAAACGCGGATTATCCTGCAAAATACGGTAAGAACGCAACACCTTTATTTTTATGCTGGACGAATTCAACGATGTCATAAGGCCTTTGCCATTTTGTATTTATTTCGATAATTTGTTTACGTCAGTGCCTGTCTTACTTGGACTAAAAGAAAGAGGCTATAACGGGACCGGAACCATCCGAGAAAATCGCATTCCGGCTTCTTGCCCTCTAAAAAATAAAAAAGAATTGAAGAAAGCAAAGCGTGGTACAATTGAATTCTCGAAATTAGTAGCACCAAATATTTATGTAACAAAATGGATTGACAATTCCGTTGTGAGTGTTGCGTCGACACTTTTTGGAAAAAATCCAGTTACGAAAGTGTCTAGATATTCCCGGAAAGAGCATAAGACTATTGAACTTCCACGACCCTATGCAATTGCACGGTATAATGTAAACATGGGTGGCACAGACCGTATGAACCAAAATGTAAACAACTACAGAATAGGTACTAGAGGGAAGAAATGGTGGTCATCCATTTTTACGTGGCTCATTGATGTTTCAATTCAAAATGCTTGGTTACTCCACAAAAAAGCTGGCTCAAATTTACCCCAACTTCAATTCAGGCGTTCGATTGCACGCTATTATTGTGGGACTCTTGACCAGCCAAAACCGCCTGGTGGTTTTCGTAGACCTAAAATGGAAACCGAATATGCTAATGCTCGCTACGATCGAATGGACCATTTTATTATAAAGATCCCCAATGAAAGAAGACGACGATGTGCAGCTTCGCTATTCAAATCACATTGTACTGCAATGTGTTCTAAGTGCGATGTAGGCCTCTGTGTATCCTGCTTCCAGAAATATCATTATATACCTGTATATTTCTGAAATAAACTAATATTGAAATAAAAAATATTATTTGCTTGCATATATACAGTGTTATTATTTATACGATGTTTGTGGTATCATGACTAATGTAACATATATGTAACGGTCAAGTGTGTACAAACCTTACAAGAAAAAAAAAGTCAGGTCTATGTTTCCACACACACTAGCAGACGCGCTTGCAAATTTCAGACTTGTATCGAACATTTCAGACTCTCGTCATTAATGGGTTGAAGTGCTGATGAACATTCACGTTTTTGGATTTCAGGTTATTATATACAGAAATTCTTTAGAGTCCGTATGTTAGGTGCAGATGAATTATTACATGACTTCAACATTGATTGCACCAGTCCATATGCTATATGCAGTCCATAAGTAGTAGGGTAGCGATCGTACCCAAGAAATAGGCTGATTGTATGAACGTCAGAACTGTAAAGGTGCTAAATCATTTAAGAATTTAACTCATTTGATTTGTCTCCAAAAATATTTAACTCATAAATTCACTTAGAAACTTCAACTTCAAAATATGAAATCACCATTAATTTTGAAGTCACTGATTGAGAATTCATTTTAGTGAAGTCATAGATTGCATTCAGTATGCAAAGATTCAGTTAAATGTAATCTTCTGTGAAGTCATTGAAGTCGTTTTGAAGTCATTGAAGCCATTTTGAAGTCACCGGAGTCATGTATTATACCTCGAAGATACCTTTTTAATTATTGGAAATTGGTTCAACATTTCCAATACGGGGGAAGTGTATAAAAGGTATGCAAAATATTCGCTTTCTCCAGAGGTGTTTGCAACATTAAGCGATTATAATGCCTCATCTGACAATCGATTTGAAAATATGTTTTAAATGGATTAAAAAATATGGAACATAACAATAAAATATGTACCTTGAATGGAAAAATAAAAAAAAACATAAGTTTCTTTTGACAATTTTTTTCGGGCGAATTCAATGTCACATTTTCCTTTGCATGCATTTTTTTTTTCTTACCAACCCACTGAGATCCACCTACATAAGCTTAACGGATGGGCAAATAAGAGATGCGACGATTGCATGATTGACCTCTCTTGTCAAATTGAAGTGATGTGGGAATCGTTTCACAAGTGATTCCCTTAACATAAAAATTGTTTGACCACTTTTCTGTATTTCGTCCTAATTTTTGCTAAGGTGGGAAGAATATACCCATATTGACAAATCTTTCGCGTTGAAGTAAATCCAATGCTTCCGATATATGTAGATTTCAGTAACAGTAAATAATCCTCCAAAAAATCAGTATGGAGAAGTGTTTGTATCTCCAACATCCTGCATACTTCATTAATTCCACCATTGTCTTTAATGATATCCTTAAGGAAATCATGCAGAGTTCCATCGTGTAACTAATGCGTATAATAAAGCTTTCATTATTGAACTCAATCTCATTGATTTCATCACTTTCAGCATTTCCATTGTCTTCGATATTGCCACATACATACATATGATTCGTTGATACCAAATTCTCTAAATGCCACAAAATTGGAGTCATTATCAGTCACAGCTGCTACAACATTGTTGCAATTCAATCCGAATTTGGCATGAATCTTTAAGACGAAATCCCTTATACGATCATATGTATGCGATCCTGAAAAACTTCTGCATGCCAAAACCATTGAAATCCTTCCGAATGATTCATCCAATGACAAGTGTGCCCAAAATAACTTCTATGTTTTGTTGACCACACGTCGGCAGTAGTACAAAAGTACTTCTTTTCTCCAATATGTTTTTCATATGTTCGGTCATTGTTAGAAACGTATTATCTAATACTTTCATAGCTGTTGGTCTGCTCATGACTTGCAGTCTAGGATTCGCAAAGCATATAAGATTTTTAAATGATTCGCCCTCTATAAAGGATATTGGTAGCATATTATTTGCAATGGTCGTATGGTTAGCTCTTGAAATTGGCTGCTTTCCTAAATTCAACCAAAATGCGCATTGTGACTGCACATCGCATCCGTGCTGCAAACACACGATGCTTTCAGTATGCGATGCGCATTCTGTTGCGTTGTGAATCATGACGTTTATGAATGTTATGCGATGCGCACAATTTATTTTTTGGAAATCTGAAACAATGTGTAATAAATTAATTGCAACTCAGATAATATATAATCAATTGTCGTGCTGGTGACAACCGAATATTCACGAAATATATTTTAAAGCTAATTCAAAAAAGGGTAGCAAAAACAAATACTATTTGCATCGTGTTAGTTAACTATGCTCTGTTCGCTTTTGTTTGCGCAGTGTATTCGTTCACAATGCATTTCGATGTGTCATTATTTTGAGTTTGCATTTAGGAATGGTTGCTGATTCACAACGAAGGCAGTACTGCATTTAGGAAAGCACCTAAATCAATGTAATTTTTGACTTCACTAAAATAAATTTTCGATTAGTGACTTCAAAATGAATGGTGATTTCAGATTTTGAAATTGAAGTATGATATTGATTTCATGTGATTAAAGTAAATACGAAGAAGTTTTCCTTGTGACTTCAATGAATGCAATACAAAATTTCCACTATCCTTCGAGATTTTCGCGCTGCTACGCAAGTAAGAATATAAAATAAAAACACATATCAATTTACAATCCCAAAAAAAAAATGTTTAATACCCACAATATTTAAATATATTTGTACATATGTATGCTTCCATTTATTTTCTTTTTTGGTATTTGTTTATCGCAGAAATTATATAAAATACAGATCCGAGTATATGAAAACTTTATCTTATGTTTTTATTTGGAAATAGTTAATGGATTCGTAAGTTCCTTCTTCCATTTCGAATTCCGGTTTTTCACTGAAATGCAGGAATATATTGTGTAATAAACTAAATTTTCTCTACTCATACCATTATACTTACAGTTCGTTGCCATAAAAGAACATTTTATAAATCTTCATAACGTTTTTGGGATACTTTAATTTATTTGTAACTTTAAGATAATGAGGTATTTTGGCCTTAAAATGAAAATAATGAATATTTTAGCAATCTGAATATATAGACTAACTCTAATTAGTGAATGTGCAATGCGACATGGATTACAAGACTGGTAATTCATTTATACTGTAGTCGCAATTTATATACATAAATCTTGTAGTAGTAGGAAGAAAACTAAAAAATAATATCCTTCGGGAATCATCAAAATTGCTAACATTCGTTTACTACAATACAGCCTTCACAAATAAAAAGTACATTATATTAAGTAGTGAAAGTTTCAAAGCAGTCGTTTTTGCACATGTTTCCATTTGAAACTTTCACACTTCATTAGTTTAAAGTTTATCTTTTATTAGTAATTTATTTTTGTAAAACAAAAAAGTTTTATGATTTCAAATGCTGACTACATATCACAATAGCTTAGCTAACTCACCTTTTCTTCGTCTGTACTGGGCTTTATCTCTTCAATATCTAATTTTAGTAGCGGCGAAACGAGATGGTGATTTAGTTTTTTGAGCGCACTACAAATTCCATCGTCATGGAGTTGTAGAAACTCTTCCAGATCCTCGCTTCTAATTTCCCGTATTTTCATTCTAAAGCAGAAGCATTATAAAACATTAGAGCTTATAATTTGAAAACCTTACCCATCTATTATCAAAACATCCTCATTGTCAACGATTATTTCCTTCAAAATTAGATCCAAACAGACTGCTTTAGGTGTTCTATAAAAGTATATATGAAAATATTGCCTGGCAGCAAATATGTTGTATATCTTCTTCAAATCAAGATAACGATACTCGATATGTTCCCGATCATCACTACCTCTCGCCTCTGAAATTCAATAAACTTTAGGCGCAGAACTACAAATGTATCTTTTCCACTATTACGCAAAAAAACATCATCAAACTTTATATTCATATCCATATCCACTTTTATCTTTTCTGGAAGAAAGGAACATGCGTGCGGATAGTCTCTTTGTAAATAATCCCATTTATCAACATCAAGTTCACATTGTTTATTATTGACAATCTAATTGAGAACACGTAAGTAGTAAGAAAGAATTATAAAGAGGGAAGCTTACTAACCTCAAATAGAAAGCGATATTGTTTATCGTTTAGACAGTCTCTGTTGGTACCGTTTATAAGTGACTTGATCAACTCCTTACTATTGCCATATTGTGCATCCTTTTCAACGATCCAATTCTCAAGTTTGGCAGATTTGAATATTTGATCAACGATGGGGCCAGCATTTTTTTCATGCTAAATACAATAAGAATATGAGTAACCGTCGAGTGCAGTGAAGTCGAAATTTACATTATATTTTTTGTCGGTAATATATTCCCACTGGTGGGAAAAGGGGCCATGACCAACATCGTGAAGTAAAGCCGCTATCTGAAAATAAAAATTAAATTATCAGTCAGTTATTTCATTTCATCCAATTTAATAACTCTCTACCAGCTCTACCAGTACCTTAAAAACGACCCTGTCTTTCTTCAATTTTCTCAGCTATAAAAGAAAATCTAATGGTTAGACTCTCATATTTGTCTTTCGAAAACAAAAAATTAGCCGAGTCATACAACACTGCAAAATTTTGTAAACAACGATGATCCTTACTACAATTATCTATTTAACTTCTCCTTGTTTTGAAGAACACTTTAACCCCAGCAAAAATGGATTAAAGAATGAAGTTACTAATTACGCAGATCATATATAATCACATAGTCAATTTTCCATCCCCAAAGTCAATTTTTTTTATGAGTGCTAGAGGATTGGCTGGTTCTATTTGGACTAAAGGGAGTGTACCGATTATGAAACATAAACATAGCATAAACTAAAACACAAATTAACACAAATAATAAGAACAATTCCTAGTCTTAAGTATGTACATACAAAAATTGCAATAGAATCTGAAAAATTTTGCTCTTGAACACTCTCCGTTGTGATACCTAAAATTTATGTAAAGCGAGACATGCCGAGTATCTATGTTCTTTCCGACACTGATTTTCGAACCTATCACCTTGCATTGTTCCGTCAGTCGGCATTATGTAACTATTTAAATACACAAGATGCATTGCAGCCGCATTTCTGATTCTAAACGATTCTTCCAATTCATTAACTCCAAAAGAAAATCGGATAACTCCTCATCTTCTCTCAAACTTTCCAATACTTCCACTGATGATCCTTAAACGATTGCAAATGAATTTGCCAATCTCTTCAGCCTGTCTTTCGCTAATCACGTCCAAGCGCCTGATCAACATTATTTCTTCTATTTCACTATTTCTCATATAAACAAATGTCTACAAACTACGTTAGAGTCGTTGGATATAACGCTGGAAGAAGTAAAAGTGAAAATAAGTAACCTTAATGATGAATACTTCTAGCATCATATATATATATATGTATATATATGAAAAGCTGCGTACAATGTACATAGATATGTACTAACATATAACAAATCTGTATTAATTTCCAAAAAAAAACAAACAACAAACGTTTCCCAACCCTACGTGGATTTTCAAAAGTAAAATCGCTATATACCTATCTACCTTGAAAAATGCACAAGCAAATTCTAGATATGTACACAGATACCAATACTCAGTTTCGTTCGCGTTTTAAAACTTGTTACATGAGTTTGATTTTAAAACCAAAACATCCGTGTTAAAACATAGCCATACACGTAAAACATTGATTGAAACTGCAGCATGTCTTAAAACTTGTTTCATGTGTAAGGCCGCTTAAGACAGTCGATGATCTTTTGTTGATGAAAAATGTTCCACATTGATTTTTTTTGGCTGAACCCGAAAAGTGTTAGCTTCATTTTCATTGTATGGCATGCGACATCTTTGTATTATATGGTCTTTGCTCTAATAGAATTGAGAATTGGAGGATCATCTATGAAAGAATTGAAAACTTTCCAATGGCGGCTCGTCTTCAAAATGCTTTTAACTCTGGATAAGAAAAAGAGGGCACCTTTCCCAACAAAGCTCCCGTTTTTCTAAGCGACTTTCATCAAAGTTGCTAAAAAAAAAAATCAACAGGGCCAATAGATAGTGGAAATTTATTTTATTTGTTATGAATGTAGGGAAAGAGGGATCTTATGTGTCCTTGAACTAAAAAAAATTGTAATTGAGGGTCCAAAATTGTGATGGAAGATCTAAAATTCTTACCTTACTTGTAAAACTCTTCTCCAAAAGTCTATTGTTATAAATTCTAGGGTTATCAGTAGTGAGCACAATAAACCCAATAGATGGTCTGAGTAAGTAGGAACCAACGGCACAGACACCAATACGAAGACAGTCTAATCGAATGACAACGAATGTTACCCAGATGTTAAACCATCATGGATGCATTTGAGCAGGACAGTAATTCACTGCCCAATCTCCAAAGCAACTATAGAGGACGCGGAACATACTACATATTATATATGCCCATGTTACAAGACCACAATGTATCAACTGGAGAAGAAAATGACAGTAGCCATAATAATGAAGAAGCGACGTCATAAAGAAAGACTAAGGAAATAGCAGGAGCAAAATGCAAATGTGAGCGCATAAGACTGGGGCAGTGCCACGAGAACTAGAGGCAAAGAGGAGATAGGTTTAGTGGATGAAAATCCAAACTTGTTACTGAGTCCGGGCTCCATTTGGACTTTAAAAGATTCCCACCTTTTAGTGGAAAAAAAAAACTAAATTAATGTAGAAATAGCATAATGGGGTCGGTCTACTGCACTGCTAGCTGGTAAGCCAAAGTGTTTGTTGCGAGTTAGTCATGGCGGTCATTTTGGCGTGACTTTTAAAGTAACTTCTTTAACTAATAAACTTATTGTCCTATATTTATGTCATT
Organism: Xylota sylvarum; assembly: GCA_905220385.1. Taxonomy (NCBI): domain Eukaryota; kingdom Metazoa; phylum Arthropoda; class Insecta; order Diptera; family Syrphidae; genus Xylota; species Xylota sylvarum. The sequence continues at coordinate 45,034,797 of LR999959.1, forward strand.
CATTATTTTAAGGAAAAGAGCAGAGAAATATTAATTTTAAACATGTACTCACCGCAACGCATTTTTTTAGAAAAGGTGGTATTTCAAGACGTTTGGTATTTTTCTCCAAGGCATCAAGCATTTTTAATGCTTTCAAACATGTTCTCAAATTTAAAAAAAATACAATAAATGTACATATGTATACATACTGAAAAGAAATGTATAATTACCCTATACAGTGATCATAGCGAGTAACATTTACTGTCGGTTTTAGTTTAGTAATCAGTCCGTGCTGCATGACCTTTTTTAATCTTTTAAATTGGTTGGTGTCAATAATTTTCTTCGCATAGTCGGGTAGGTATTCTTGCTCCATCTGGAATTTGAATTTAACAATTTATATATGTAGTCTTGTACAAGATAAAATAAAGCTATATTGATGATCAACTTTATTTATAGCCTAAATCAACAGTTCGTAGAAACGAATAAAAATTAATTCACAGTTGAACAGTTTCAGATAACTATGTGTATAAATATCACATTACCTTTGGATTTCTGCAGAATAAGCTAACCCAGTTATCGTTTGCAACTACAATATCAGTAATTCATTTCACGTGAGGTTTATATGTTTTATTGTTATAATTGCCATTAGCCTCTCCTATACGTGAACTTTTTACCGCAGGAAATAGTGAAATGCATCATTTTGCACACGAAATAAAGGCCATTATTATTTACATTCTCATTTTTATGCCCAGTAAGACTTGGCAACAAATTGAATGTTTTAGGGCCATGTGTTGGTTCAAACAAACGATGAATAAAAACATATAAAGAAGCTCCAATATGCCTGTAAACAATCAAATTGTCTACAATTTATTTTTGGCAAATTTTTGGAGCGACAGGTCCATGGGACCCAAGGCCTGGCTTCTAACAACCATTCGTGTTGTGCGTGTTATATTCTTTTACACGAATGGAAGAGACCTACTTTTTAATGCCGTATCCGAAAGGCAATTTTTTTTAGAAGAGTTTGCCACGAAAGGTGAGGCGGTGAAAAAAAAATTTGGTGTTGTCTGGGGATTGAACCTGGAACCCCTCGCTCCGTAGTTTAACGCACTAACCACTTGAGCCACAAATCCCTAAATATTTGATTGTAAATTTTTTCGATTTCAAATAAAATAGTGAAGCAATGAAAAAGTGGGCAGTAGGCAATGGATGTGGCAAATATTTGTACATTTGTACTACTTCTTCTCAAACGCTCGCATATATAAATATTCTTTCTTCTTTTCTATTAATTTGATTCGCGGATTGAAAGTACTGCGAGAAATACTAGCAGTAGGTGCTAGTCCATATAATGCACTGTTCTAATTTACCTATATTTAGGCACATGGAAACACATAACATGAATAACCTGAAGACATTTGGTACTGATATGTTCGTCAATATCCCCAAATAAAAGCGTATCCCACTGCTGTCGCAGTGGCTAGAAGGCTATTGTGGCTAGTGGCTAGAAGGCTATTTCTGAAATTTTTGACGGATATCCTGAAAACTACAAGGATTATCGTGTTTGTACTCCGAAATTAGACAAAATATTTATTTACATGTTATGTTCAAGGAGTAACACATATGCAAGCTTGTTCCATCGAAAGGAGGATGAATTGTACTGTGATAATGAGGTCTCCAGTTCAGCAGAGGAAGAGGGACATCTGCAGCGGTACCCTCTCCATACTAATAAGCGTACTCACTGGTCACAACCTACTAAGAAATCACACATAGAAATTAACACTAAACGATGACGACCTATGGAGAGGGTGCAAAGACGAAGAAGCCGATGAGGATACTCACCACACTACTTTCCCGTTACCCAAGTCTCTGTCACATAAGAAGCTGCTGCTTCTAAGACACAGAAAAAATATTTGATCTTTACCTATTTTCGAGTACGTCAAGCTAGTTAAAAGCAGCTAACAGGGACCTACAAGTGTAAGAAGTTCCGATCTTGATAGCATGTATGGGGTATAGAAAACAGTAGAATTTATGCATAAAAAAGCAAAATCTTATCGCAAAACCTACTCTTCATGGCCAATACCGAAGAATTATCAATTTTTTGGAATGTCCACTTATTCGAAGTCGCCAAGAATGTATAGAATTCCTTAAACGATGTAAGAAATTTTTCACATCCTCTAAATTGCCTCCGAATTATAAGACATACATATATCATAGCCAGTCGAAGTAGTTTTCCCTCGCAATTTGGAGGAGGTTGGCGTACCTATTTTGATGCTGACAAATAGAAAAGCAGCCGGTCCCGATATTTTTCCGTCTGAACTTTTCAAATATGGAGGCGTTTTTTTAATTAGGAGCATGCATCAGATCATTAGTAAAATATGGGATCACAAAAGGATGTCTGTTGAGTGGAGTGTCAGCTCTATGGGCCACATCTAAAAAAAAAAAAGTGATTCATGTCTTGCGAAAACTATCGAACTATCACTATCACTGCTTAGGTCGTTTTGCCACCACATTTATTGGCACGTGCGAATATGGCTTCTGAATGGACAAATCGATTATAAACCAAATCTTTACGCTAAGACAAATTCTGGAAAAGACCAACGGATTTCAAGTCAAAAACCACCATTTGTTTATCGACTTCAAAATTGCTTGATTGCTTTTTTACTTGAAGATCGAGAAAACGATGGCTTGTCATAATAGGATATGTCATATATATGTATGTACATACATATGTATGCATGCAATCCATCGCCGTCGAAATTTCGGTATATATGTACATACATACATACATGTAAAGTACATAATATAGCCATGTGAGAGGAATGAAAGGGATACTGGATAGTTTGACGCATAATACATAATTTCATAATTTCGAGATTTAACGAGATTGAAAAAAGATATTAAAAAACGAAAAATAAAAATGTGGAGCCTGTGGAGTTGTTTGAGACAGGGTTTTGCGTTCGGCTTTTGAACGGCGTAAAAATTATTTATCGATGGTATCAGGGGCCATGAGTAACTACTGCAGATTGAGTCGAAAAAAGAAGGAAGGGTACAACTATTGTAAAGGGCGAAACGAGACCTATTTCGGACATATTAATTTTAATGCAATTGACAGAAGCATGGGATGGGTAGCCATTGCTAATGCATTCGGCTATTAAATGGAAGGTTGTACGGTCAAATCCCATTGATATTCGTTCAATTTTCATAGCTATTGATATTAACGCCTGGTGTATACCCGAAAAAATAATGTGAATTATAAGTAATGCAAAAATCACATATCTCCCCGTTCATTTCCGATCCCACCCATGGAGGAAAATACTGATACCTTATGGCACCTGAGTTTCAGAACCACTACACCGCTTTAAAAAAATGTATCCCATGTTTTTCCCATTTTCGGCTCACGCTACCGTGCAGTGTTTACTGTATGGCGTAAGTCAACATCTACCACTTGCGCTGTGTGCTTTTACATCATAAAGGTAATCCTAGCAGAAGTGAATTATAAAAAAAATAAGCAAATTAGATACTAGATGGCGTAAAACATCATTTGAACGAGAAATAAATATCGTCTAAGGCCTAAGTATGGATCCAATAGCACAACAACTCGTTTTAACTACAGTAACTGCTTGATTTTGGGGATCGTAATGTGATGGTATTGGGGATTAAATCGTGATTCGTAAGAAAGGCAAACCAATCGGAGTCGGGGAATTATTATTTTTGGTTTGACTTCTAAGATTTAAAGTTTTGGACTTGGGGTCATGATTTTTAATCGAAGTAGAAATATCTCGTTATATGTATTTTATACGGGATTACTGATTACCAACGGTGTTCTTCTAATTACTGTTTAAGGATAAAACTAAAGACGAACATGGTGTCATCAAGATGTTGTATGTAAGCCATCCATCCATTCGATATTCATAAATATTGATGCTGTGGATCTACAGCGAAATTGAGTTCAGATTGATGTCACATTGGACACTACCGAGTTAACATTATTTAATAGCGCACTAAAGCCTTTGGAAATATTAAGAATGTCGGTTCTGAAAGCTGACATTTAGAATGTAAGTGATATATTGTGACAAGGGGCGCAATACCAAAAGGCTAATTTTAATGATTTACCCTTGTGTCAACAGACATGAAATAGTTTGCCACAAGGCCCATAGCAAGTACAGAAAACAATTGAATACCACACTCCACATCCGCATATAATTTTAAAAGAGTTGTAAAAAAAACATAAAAAGAATATCTTTTCTGGAATTGAACAGACGCAGCTCAACTCAAAACCGAGCGATTTAATCATCTGCACCACAGCACTATCGGAAAATTGTTTGCCAGAGTAAAACTTGATTACACAACAATTAATTAAAAAGTAATTTTTATCTTACCGTGGCTAATGGTTACATAATTACAACTAAGCTATCTAACGAACTGAGCAAACAATTAAACATAGCCAAAAAATATTTGTCTGAGGGACAACGTGGTTTCAGCAGCTAGAACTGCGAGGTAGCTAAAAAGTGAATTGCAACTCTACGAACGACACCCTAGAATAGATCCGGCGAAAAATCGCCCTATCTAACCGCTGCTACTGCGGTTTGACAAAACAACCTGATTAAAAACTACTTACACCAAAGACCAAAGTGATGTTCTACAGGACATTGATCCGTAACCAGATCCATATCGGTCCCATATGCGAGGTGGGCGATGGCAGAAGATTCAGCCGTGAACTCTGTGGCATGTACCAAGATGTGGATGTAGTCCGGCATAGACTACAACGCTCCTGTCAAGGGAATCTTCAATTATCGAAGATTATGTGAACCATCCGTTAGACCAAGTAATCGCACATGCTAGCTGCAGTTCCATAGAATATTGAAGGGCGCAGTATCTCAGGCAAAGACATTCACGCATCGGGAACCCAATAAGTACGTATATATGTACATACATACAAAACCAAAACCGATCCGAAAGCTATAAGAACACTTTTAAGTTCACTGCTGCACCCAATGGTGTTGGGGTTAGCCTGCTTTCACAAAGAATGATCGACTTGTAGCAAATACTCTAGTCGAAAAAAAAGTGAAAGGGTGTAGACGTAAGCAGCCATTCTCTATGTAACTCCTCTTAACCTGTCGCATTCTCTTTCCAGTCAGTTAAAAGACACAAAATCAATTACACTCCAATAAGCATTTCACTGCCAGGGAGAGAAATTATAGACAAGACGTTCAAACCCTCAAAACACACGAAACCTTACCTTAAACCCGAGATTGTACAGTTTTAGTTGACTATAACTACAAATATAAAACGTAATTAAAACCCAAAAACCACTTACTAACTTTTTTCAGTTTGCTGCAGTCAATCTCCAGCCCATAGTAAGTCACAAAATTCCAGCAGCCACAAGGCAATCAAGTCGTCACAATCGTAATCAAACGCGCTTTACTTTCACTGCCCGAGGATTTATGCTTTAAGCGAATTAGAATCACTGCAGCAAATCGAATAAATAATGGCCACAAAACGTTGCTGTTCCATTCAATAATCCAACATTCTCTTCGTTTTAGTATTTTAGAATTTGCAGTCATTTCAATGACACTGAAATGTTTTTCTTGACAGACAACGGTTGGGGTGCCAAGGGGGATTTGACAGCAACGTCAGCACATAATGACATTTGACTTAGGGATGGGAGCAGTTAATCAGTCGTCGATATTCGATAGAAAAATTATAGTAGAAACAGAGTGACACAGTGACAACAGCAAAAACCAAAAAAAGAAGTCGACGTGTGTTAAACAAATTAAGGTACCCTCAACGCGATTTAATCACTGCCGCCGCGACGGTGATGAATTTCAGTGATTGCTGTCACTCAAATTACATGGTGGTATACGAGACAGCGCACACCAACGTGATTATTTGACATCGCGACAGCTATTTTATAGCGATTTTTTTTAGTGTCGGTACAGCGAGTTTTTCGCAGTTGAAGTAAATACCTACATATGATGTATGTATGTAGGTATTTCGCCTGATGAGGAGTACATTATAGCAAGTACTGCGACAAAACTGTTGCTTTGGTGTGGGCATACTCGCGAATTTCTTCGTCGCGTCGGCGCGGCAGGGATCAAATCGCGTTGGTTTGAGTACACCAATATTTGACATCTGAATTTTTCTTAAAAAATGGTCTGTAGTTCGAAAATAGAAAGACAAATTATAAACTTTTTTAGGGATAGGGCATCCTAAGGGCATATTAAGTTTGACACATAGTTTGTAACATATACTACGTATATATGCATGCAGAGTCGAACCTAGGTTGAACCTGGATTTAAATTCCTATATATGCGGGGCGAGTCGAAACCGAGTCGACTGGACTCGACTCCACTATTTTTCTGAATCGAGTCGAAAATATGTGCAACTACCTGGGTCGAGGAGTCTAACTGACAGATGACTGCAGTTTGGGTTTTTTTTTCTTTTGTAGAAAGGAAAAACCAGTTTGTTTTATTTATGTCTGGTTGACGAACGGATAGTTGGTCATTAAGGGATGATGCAGGTCATTAATAATATTTTTCAGTCATAGTTTCAGAATGAATGGCGGTAATGCCCATCAGTCAGTTCAACTACATTTCAATCCGATTTCGACTCAACCCCTCGACTCGGTGTGTGCAACTATCCAGGTCGAAATCTCAACTCAGTTTCGACTCGACTTTTCAATTATGCATCTATACGGGGTAATAGAAAAATAATCGAGATACACCCTATAACATATATATATATGTATATTCGTGATCAGTATCACCGTCCGTTCGCCCGTGTGTCACCAACTTTTGAGCCTTAAATTTTGAACTAGGAGGATGAAATATCATATCTGAGCCAGATACTAAGCCAGGGGTGAGACGACGCCACCAAAGAAAGTTTCTTCGAGCTCCTCGACAAAACATGTAAGCAATGTTCTAAATATGACGTTAAAATCGTCCTACACGATTTTTTTCTCAGTTTTATTAGAAAAATTGAGTAGCTATAGTTGTAACTTGAACCAACAAAGTGTTACTCAAGAACCGAACATATTACCACTATAGGTACACCATAGTCCACTCTTTGGTAGGACAGTTGGCAAGCATAGCCTGCACGACACTACGTCTGGCAACGGATTTAGACTTATTAATTTTGCGGCGAGGGCGTAACGTCACTATAGCAAGCACACAGTTTCCTCATTTCAACACGACACGACGGCCTCCTGATCATGAAACGATCAACCAAATTGATCATATTGCGACAACGCAAGGCATGCCTCCAGTATTCTGCATGTTCGAACCTTCCCACCAGCTAACATCGACTCGTATCACTACCTTGTTGCAGTCAAGGTATGAATGCGAATATCCCAAACGCCACAATTAAGCAGAACTACTGTAAGAAGATTTAATGTCGAAAAGCAGCAATCGCAAGAGACCGCCAGAACCTTTGCCGAACGCGTATCACGAAATCTAGCTACAACTCATATAGCGCCAGCATCAGATGCCAAGGACCATTAGAAATGCCCCAACTGATGCGTTCTGTTTCATTCAACAACCACAAAGAAACTCCTGGTTTGATGAAAGATGCCGGCAAGTACATGAGCTAAACAAGAGGCACACAATACGGCGACGTAAGAACGTCGGCTTCTCCAAAGGAGAAAAATGAGCACGAGCAGCTCGCGATTAAAGATATTGAGAGATTATACTCCAGGAATGATGTTCGAAAATTTTACCATAAGAATGTGTCAAACCAACCGGACCAGTACAGAAACCCGTAGAGATGAAGAAGGAAACCTCGCAGTAGAGTCACAGTTGGTGCTTAGAATATGGAAAAACTTCTTCGGCAGAATGTATAACGGCGACAAAGACCAAGATCCCGCTGTCATGCAGAATAAACATTTTCAACATTTTCCTTTGAGTTCACTGAAGTCCTGTGTTCCTCATTAAGTCTTAATTTCTTTATTAGAGTTAAATTAGAGCTCTTAATTTTTGCAGTAACATTCAATATTGTAGGAGGTAAGGACAAATTTCTCGGAGAATAGTCAATTAAAGACAATTAAAAGCATCGAAAGACTGTGTACAACTGTAATGTTTATTTTGAGCAAAATAAACCAATCACAACGACAAAAAAATATAAAAAAAAAATTTTATATAAAAAAAAATAATGCATCCACACCACATAAAAAATATTTTATATATATACAATACAATACAAATTTATGTATATATGTATACACAATTGACAACAAAATGACAGCTTGGGCTGCTTTCAAAGCACGCTTTACTTAAATCTCAAGAAGTCCAAATCGATACCCACCATCCTTTACCGATTTTAAGGCCGCATATAATAGCACTTATTGAGACTAGTCTAGTTTCGGCATCCCTGCCAAACTCTTCAGATTGTGCAGAATGACGATGGAGAATTCTCGCTGCTCCATCAAGGTTGGTAAAAGTCTCACTGAGACCTTTGAGGTCAAAAAAGGATTTTGACAAGGTGACGTGCTGTCAGGTGATTTCGGTGGGTGAGAAACTCACAAGTCAACACCAGACAACTATATTGACAGAATTGGTAGAACTCAGCGGACTGTCACCGGTGTGTTCGCTAGTATTGAAACGGAAGCTACCAAAATGTGTTTAGCGGTAAAAGAGGGCAAAACCAAGTAAATGCTGTCAACAAGAAGGGACGCAAACCATCGACTAATTGTCAGAATAGACAGCTATAACTTTGAGATAGTAAGGGACTTTTTCTACCTCGGCTCTGCTATAAACACTAATAGTAACATCCCAGCAGAAATTAAACGAAGAATAACTCTTGCCAATCGCTGTTTCTTTGGGCGAAGAAGGCAATTGAGTAGTAAGGCCGTATCCCGAACAATTAAGAAGACTCTATACAAGACCTTGATTATCGAAGCCCTACTTTATGGCGCTGAAGCATGGACTTTATCGAAAGAGAAATTCTTATTAAAATATTCCTTCTCGTTCGCGTTGACGGGCTTAACGATATTCAACGAAGAACTATACGAGTTGGACAGCGACATCGACCAAGTCAAAAAAATCCAGTCGTTTGATATGGCTAATACATGTAGAGCGAATGGACAGCAGCGCTCCGTCCGTAGAGTCTTCGAATCAAACCCCGGGGGACAACGCAGTAGAGACAGACCTTGCATTAGGTGGCGCGCACAAGTAGAAGGGGACAGTAAACTAAGGATCGAGCTAACTGGAGAGGCTTGTTGGTTTGTTGGTTGATGCCCAGGTTCACCCCGAACTGTATCGCTACCTAAGTAAGTAAGTAATGGGTGCTATATATATATATAGCCAGACCCTAATTTATAAGCAGATGACTAAAAAATGGAACTTCACGCATACCCATTTGTTTAGTTTTAAATGTTTATAAGTCTTATGCTACGTTCCCACCAAACCGAAACCCCGAGGTTTCGATGAATTTTTACCGAAACCTCGAAGGCCGTTTCAACCAATTGGAAATCATTTCAAATGTCAATCTAAACTCATTTCAAATGCCAATTTTGAAGTGGCTGACAAAACAATTGTCAACAATCTTCGTTTTTATACCCTATCCTAAGGGTATATTAAGTTTGACACATAGTTGTTGTCACCGCTTTTTGGGCCTTAAATTTTGAGCTAGGACGATGAAATTTCATATCTGGGCTTCTGTGAAAAAGATAAAGTACAAGTGTAAAAATTTTTGAAATCCGCCCACTGCCACGCCCACTTTTTCATAACTTCACTAAATTATATGAAACCGAAAAATTTTGTTAAGACCAAATATTTAGGCATTCAGATTCCCTATAATATAAGATCCCCACTTTTTGGGGGCGTTTTCATCACAAAACCGAGTTTTGGGCCTTCAATTATTAACTAGGACGCTGAAATTTCATATCTGGGCTTCCAAGAAAAAAATACAGTACAAGTGTAAATTTTTTTTACATCCGCCCACTGCCACGCCTACTTTTTTATAACTTCACTAAATTATATGAAACCGAAAAATTTTGTTAAGACCAAATACTTAGGTATACAGATTCCCTACAATTCACCCATAGAACAGTTTTGGTCACGCCCACTTTTTGGGGGCGTTTTCATCAAAAAACCGATTTTGATAAAATTTTACATGTAACATCCTCAAACGTCCGAGGTTGTAGCCATATTTGAGTACAAAATGCAATTTGGCCACGCGCACTTTATAGAGAGGAGGATAGGGTATCATACGATCCGTTCCAGACGGATTGTAGCTTTTCTGTATGTTTTATATTTATTTTTCTTTTCCGTTTGCTGAAAAAATTTATTTATGTGTAATTAGAACATTTCTTTTAAAAATATTAGCTCTTTGTCCGCTTTAAAATGAAATTAAAATCGAAAAATTGTGACATCTACAACTGACAATATAAATAAACACCAAAATAAACCAAAGTTCACGCTATAGGTTTGTTCGGTTTGACAACCTTTCACGGACGGATGAACTCAAAGAGATTTCAAAGAAATTTCGCCGAAATCACGAGATTTCGAAAACCCTATAATGTATGGTGAAACCTCGGAGGTTTGGAGAGATTTGACGATGGTATACGTCTCTCCAACAGTCTTCTTAAATTTTTGTTATACATAGTTGCTCACCGCTTGCTCCGCCGTGACCCCTCCTCCATATAATAGAATATTATCAGCAATTACCTCTACTCCACCAATTTCTAGCTTTCTCAACTGCCATATTTCTGGAGCTGGTGATATACCAAAGGGCAATCTATACCAGCAGAATCTTCCGAATGGTGTCCAAAAGTTGTGAGTAACCTGCTTTCCGTATCCAGTTCAATTTGCCAGAAACCGTTTCTCGTATCCAACTTGAAAAATTGTTCACGTTTTGCAGTTTAAGTAGGCAACAATTCATCTACTGTAGGAATCTGGTAGTTGCTTCTTCGGAGCGCTTTCGGGTCGAGACAAGCCGTAGGTTATTGTTTCCTTGCACGAGTACTAAGTTGCTTATCCATGGAGTGTGATGATGTACTCTGCTAACAACGTTCCTTCGCTCTAGGTCTTCAAGCGTTTCTTTAAGCTGATGCCGGAAAGAAATTGGGATACGACGTGGATGCGCCTGAACGGGATCAATGGACTTATCGAACTGCAATAGAAAACTTCGGCGCATATCATTACAAGCTATTCCTGGAATAAGCCTATCACATATGAAATCATCTATCTGGCTCTGTCGTAGTCGACAAGCAAATCTATTTACCGATTTATCTTCGATTTGTTTTGCTGAATTAAAAATAAATCTTTCATGACGTTTGTTGACTGATGGTTTAAAATAATTTTGAAAAGACTCGCTACCTTCGAGTCTTTGTTTTTTCGGCCGAAATATTAAATTTTGTTAAAATGCTAAAACATTCGTCACTTACACATGTTTCAAAATACCTGCTTGTCTTTATCCCGATTGTTGTTTGATATATGTATGTATCTACTGCCATCTTATAGTTTCCCCCCTGTTGTCACCATTGTATGTGTAGTGCTTACTGAGTCAAAAATTCGTAATAAAATTTAGGCTTAACAATTCAAAATATTATTGACACTTTATTCATGGAATTCATTGGTATTTATAATATTTAGATGGATATTGTATATACATATGTATGTACATACACATGTATGTATTTTTTTGGTATTTATGTATCACAGAAATTGTATAAAATATAAGTCTATGGATACGAAAATAATAAAACAAATTCTTTGTAAATTCTAGCTTCTTAGTTTTTTATCTGGAAGTACTTAACGCATTCGTAGGTTCCTTCTTCCATTTCGAATTCTGGTTTTTCTCTGAAATGCAGAAATGTATTGTGTAAGATATTAAATTCTATCCATTGCTACTTACAATATACTTACAATTCGTTGCCATAAAATATAATTTTGTCAACCTTCACGAAGTGTTTCGGATATTTTATTTTTGTGATAACTTTAAGATAATCAGGTATTTTGGCCTTAAAAGTGAAAAAAAAATTCAATTCAATTCATAGAGGAATCATGCACAAAGCAGAAACGTTAGTTATACATAAGTATGTATTTATTTTATTTACATGTTTCAGAAATGTGTTTCACCTATGACACAATTGTTGATGAATTTAAGGTTTTATGCTACAAAAAGCTTTTATATTACGACAGCAGACTTTTCGGATGTTTCACTACTTCAACCACATGCATATATGTAAGCATTTTTTTAGAAGCGGAAAACTCTAAATTGGCAACACTGTTTTCTGTGAGAGCCGCTTTGACAGTTCTCGGTTGTTTTGACGTTATTTGCAATATTTGCAAATTGTTCAAATTTATTTTGAAAAAAATGGTTCAGTTCGAGAATCTCATACGTGCTCATGGTGCTCATAATCGTCCACCATTTGGTTAAATGGCTATGTCATTGTCAAAACACCACTATATCCAGAAAAAGTCGCCTTATGATGCGTTTTAGTTGCCTGTGGTCCATATGTCTTCAAAAATGATTATGGTCGGAACGTTGCAGTCAACGGTTAGCGGTACAGAGACATAATTACTGCATAAATGTTGCAGACTTTTATTTGTTTTAGCAGGACGACGTCACATGCCACACAGCGTGCGATAAAATTAATTTACTGAAAGAAACATTTGACTAATAATTAATTTCACGAAATTGACCTGTTAACTGGCCACCTCGTTCGTGAGATCTGACGTCACTAGATTATTTTCTGTGGGGATATTAAAAGTCGTATGTATACCCCGATAAACCAGAAACAGCTTATATTCGACGCGTTATTGCCGAAATACAGCCTGAATTACTGCGAAGACCTCCAGAGACGCCGCATGCCCGCAATCATATTCAAATATTAATGCCACAAAATTATCTGTCAAATAAAGCCTATTTCATAGATATCCGTCTATAAAAAAATGCAAAATTGTGAAAAAAGTTACTTTACCCATTGCTTCGATGGTACTCATTTGCGGATAACTTCACCAGGTCTGGTTTGCAATGCTAATTTGCCATAATATTGCCATTTTCAGTTTTGTTTTGACTAAATCAAATGTTGACGGGATTTGAAGGATGAGATTTAACAGCGAACTCTACAAGCTGCGCAGCGACATCTTGGTCAGAAAAGTACGCATTAATCGCCTAACATGGGTAGGACATGTAGAGCGAATGGACATCAACGCTCCGGCCCGAAGAGTATTCGAATCCAACCTGGAGGGACAACGCAGTAGAGGAAAACCTCATTTATTTTTATTTTAAAAATAAAACCGTGTTTGCGAATGAAAAACGGCAAACTATGAGCAATATTGTCAAATAAATATCTAGCTGTTACTTTATGACTGAAAAATCACACTGCTTATCTATTATTCAGATATAAAGTGGAAAACAAATCCATCCAGCTGTTTAGATTGTAGACAAACAGACGAAACTAGGAGACCCACCATTTTGGACTCTCTTTCATAGTTATGTCAAAAATCTCGAGTTTGAAATTTTTCACGAAACCAATACTTGCCCTAAAAGTATAGATATGTATGATGTATCTAGGTGTAAGTAAAAAAGGTGACTTATAACTTCAAGTTATTGTTATTCACGTTATGGTAAAAATTAAGTCTCCGCGTAAAGTGCAAAATCGTTTAATTTAGTTAAGCTTTAGTTTAAACTTGCACTGTGAAACCGGGGATAAAACTCTTTTGATTTCAAATGCTGGCTTCATATCACAATAGTGTAGCTAACTCACCTTATCTTCGACTGTACAAGGATTAATCTCTTCAATATTTGCTTCTAGGAAGGGCGTAACTAGACGGTGATTTAGTTTTTTGAGCAAACTACAAATTACATTATCATGGAGTTGCAGAAACTCGTTCACATTCTCGCATCTAATTTCCACTATTTTCATTCTAAAGCAGAAGCATTATAAAACATTAGAGCTTATAATTTAAAAATCTTACCCATCTATTGTCAAAACATCTTCGTTGTCAGCGATTATTTTTTTTAACATTTGCTCCAAACAGACTGCTTTAGGCATTTTATAGAAATAGATGTGAAAATATTGTCTTGCCAAATATATGTTGTATATCTTCTTGAAATCAAGATAACGATACTCGATATGTTCCCGACAGTCACTAGCTCTAGCCTCTAAAATTCAATAAACTTTAGGCACACAACTACAAATGCATCTTTTGAACTTTCAAATTACGCAAAAAAACGTCATCGATTGACTGTACAATCTCAGGCATATCCCTTTTAATATCTCCTGGAAGAAAGGAACTTGCGTACGGATAGTCTCTTTGTATATAATCCCACTTGTCAACATCAAGTCCACATTGTTTATTACTGACAATCTAATTGAGAACATGGAAGTAGGAAGGAATATAATGTGGGAAGCTTACTAACCTCGAATAGAAAGCGATACCGTTTATCCTTTAGGCAGTCTCTGTTGTCACCGGTTATAAGTGACTTGATCAACTCCTTACTATTGCCATACTTCTCATCCTCTTCCTTAAGCTTAACAGTTTCAAATATTTGATCAACGATGGGGCCAATATTTTTTTCATGCTAAATAGACTAAGAAAATAAGTAACTGTCGAGTGCAGTAAAGTCGAAATTTACATCGTATTTTTTTTCGGTAACATTTTCCCACTGGTGGGAAAATGGGCCATGGCCAGCATCGTGAAGTAAAGCCGCTATCTGAAAATAATAATTAAATTATCAGTCGATACATTTTCATTTCACTCAGGTTTATAAGTCTCAACCAGCGCTGCCCTATGTATTTTATCCAACTTGTCAACTATAAACGAAAATCTGACGGTTACCTTCCCTGCCTGTCTTTTTATACCCTATCCTAAGGGTATATTAAGTTTGACACATAGTTTGTAACATAGAGAAATAATCGAGATAGACCCTATAAAGTATATATATTCGTGATCAGCATCAATAGCGAAATCGATTGAGCGATGACCGTCCGTCCGTCCGTATGTCACCGCTTTTTGGGCCTTAAATTTTGAGCTAGGACGATGAAATTTCATATCTGGGCTTCTGAGAAAAAGATACAGTACAAGTGTAAAAATTTTTGAAATCCGCCCACTGCCACGCCCACTTTTTCATAACTTCACTAAATTATATGAAACCGAAAAATTTTGTTAAGACCAAATATTTAGGCATTCAGATTCCCTACAATCCACCCATACAAAAATTTTGGCCACACCCACTTTTTGGGGGCGTTTTCATCACAAAACCGATTTTTGGGCCTTCAATTTTTAACTAGGACGCTGAAAGTTCATATCTGGGCTTCCAAGAAAAAGATACAGTACAAGGGTAAATTTTTTTACATCCGCCCACTGCCACGCCTACTTTTTTATAACTTCACTAAATTATATGAAACCGAAAAATTTTGTTAAGACCAAATATTTGGGTATTTAGATTCCCTACAATTCACCCATAGAACAGTTTTGGCCACGCCCACTTTTTGGGGGCGTTATCATCAAAAAACCTATTTTGATAAAATTTTACATGTAACATCCTCAAACGTTCGACATTATAGCTATATTTGAGTACAAAATGTAATTTGGCCACACCCACTTTATAGAGAGGAGGATAGGGTATCATACGATCCGTTCCAGACGGATTGTAGCTTTTCTGTATGTTTTCAAAACAAATCATGAACCGAGCTATACACCATTCATTTTTTACATGGGGTGCTATCAGCATTTCTTTAGTTATTTAAGGTATAATTTCGAATAACAATTCAATTTGGCAAAGGTCAATAGTAAATAGCCAGGTTTTAACACTTTTAACGAATGAATGATAGTTGTGGTTTGTTCTTATAGATTTCGAAAGGTTATTAAAAAGCCTAGGTGGGGTTACAAGATAGAAATTCATAAAATGTATAAAATGGAATCTATTTCCAATTGGTACGTCAACAAGTGCCAAGTGATTTATCCGTAAATTGTATATTGCAGATTTTCTCTGGCCGTAGGATACGTAAATTGTAAAAAAGAGGCCTACTGTTTGTTAAGCGATTCTTGTTTCACAAGATGCGAATAATATGCTTTTGAGCAATTAAGAGCCACCCAAAAGTATTCATATAACTATACCGTATTGCAGTTTAGAATTAACAAGGCCGTAATATATCATTGAAACGACTCTGCGAGAACAATATGGTTTTAGATGATAGACGGGTTATCAGCGTCATGAAGGATATTACAAATTGCATATGAACCTACCAATTCAATTCATTTTTAATATATACTACTAAATATTTAAATGAGCCTATTGATTCAATTTTAAAACAGTTACTCGAGCAAACCTTATTCCTTTCAAAATTGTTCTTACCACAAATCATGTGAATGATAAAAAAACTGGAAATCCTGTTGATAACTTAAAAGACATGATTTTTAAATCATTTGTGGAATGTAAACAAAATTCTAAGCAGTTCCAAGTCTTCATTTATTTATACTACACATTACAAAACCAAAAGATATTAGCCCAGTGTATATACATAAATGGTATATAATCAGCAAATACCATGGAAATTGTGGTAGAATAAAGAGTGAATATATATAAGGAACAAAATTGGACCCAACACAGACCCTTGTGGAACTCCATTTTTTAGCTTGAGGGAAGAAATAAGACTTCCATTTACTAACACTTTTCTATCTATTAAATATGACTTGGGCCAATCATAGATCCCTTGACCCCCTGATTCCTGATTTATAAAGTTTGCTCAAGAGAAATTCATGGTTAACCATGTTACATGCTTTCGTCATATCGATAAATAGGACCATTATCGATCGATTTGTTTCGACTTCAACATATAGATCAGAGCACATCTTCAAGATAGCATCTTTAGTGGACTTACCGGATCTGAAACCAATTTTATCAGCCGAGAAAAAAATTGTTTTTTCAAAAAGTTTTGAAAGGCGGGGAAGAAGAAAAGGCGGATAACTTCAGCACATTTTAATTGTTTAAGAAACTTTCCACTATTCCTTACTTAGGTGGCGCTACAGTTCGGGGTGAACCTGGGCCAAGCCTCTCCAGTTAGCCCGGTTCTTAGATAACTGCCTCTAGTTGCGCACTCCAAGTTTGTTAAGGTCCCCTTCAACTTGTGCTCGCCACCTAAGGCGAAGTCTTCCTCTACTGCATTGTTGCTCCAGGTTGGATTCGAATACTCTCCAGGCCGGAGCATTTGTATCCACCCACTCTGCATGTCCTAGCCATCTCAAACGACTGATACGCAGATTTTTGACTAGGTCGATGTCGCTGTACAGCTCGTATAGTTCGTCGTTGAATCTTCTCTTCCAAAACCCATCAACACAAACGGGACTGAATATTTTACGAAGGATTTTTCTCTCGAAACGACCAAGGATATCTTCATCCGCTTTCGATAAAGTCCATGCTTCAGCGCCGTAAAGGAGGACTGGGATGATCAAGGTCTTATAAAGAGACTCCTTAGTTGTTCGAAATAGAATTCTACTTCTCAATTGCCTCAACTCAAAGTGTGAAAATTTGATCGATTGAGCCGAACAGGTTGTTGACGAAAGGTTTCAGACGTTCACATAGGACGGCAATTAAGATTGTGTACGCAATGTTGAGGAGACTGATACCTCTGTAGTTGGTGCAATTGAAGGGGTCTCCTTTCTTGTAGATCGGGCAAATGATGCTGAGATTCCATTCATCAGGCATACACTCGTTTGACCAAATTTTAGAAATGAGTTGGTACTCGTATATCCTCTCTACTAGATAATTTTCAGATGCTTGGAATACCACGGCTGGTAAGCCGTTAGGCACAGCAGCCTTGATCACTTCGTTTTGATCAGGTGGACGGAAGTTTTGGCTATCATCGTCTATGTTGAATGTTTCATTCTGCCTGACAGCGGGATGTTGGACTCTGTCGCCGTTATACAGTCTGCAGAAGAAGTTTTCCATACTCTCAGTATAAACTGTGACTCTACTACGAGGTTTCCTTCTTCATCTCTACAGGTTTCTTGTTGGGTGAACACATCCTTTTTACCTGTTGGTAAAACTTTCTACATTATTTCTGGAGTTTAAATTGCCAACGGTTTCGATTGTGCGCTTCTCGTGCTCTTTTTTCTTTTTTCGAAGAAGCCGATGTTCTTCGCCTCTCTTTTGCTCGTAGACCTCAAGAGCCGCTCTCATCCTTCTTTGCAGCGCAGCTTTGTATGCCTTTTGTTAAGCTGCATTTGGTTACCGGCACTCTTCGTGTCAAACCATGGGTTTCTTGGTGATGATCGGGTATATCCCAGCACATCAGTTGCGGCACTTCTGATGGCATGTTGGCAGCGTTGCCACTGGTCTTCGGCACTTGATGCTGACGGCATAGTAGTCGTTGAGAGATTTCGGGATACGCATTCGGGGAAGATTCTGGCGATCTTTTGCTATTGCAGCTTTTCGATGTCAAATCTTCTCACAATAATTCTTCTTAGTTGTGGCATTTGGGATATCCGCATTCATACCTTGACTGCAATAAGGTATTGATCCGAGTCGATATTGGCTGCTCGCAAAGTTTGGACATCCAGTATACTGTGAGGCATGTCTTACCTTTAATAAAATAACTTCTTTTTAAATAATACACTTATATGCCTACACATGTCATTCATTCTTTTAAGGAAATGAGAAATATTTAATTTTAAACGTGTACTCACCGTAACGCATTTTCTTAGAAAATCTGGTATTTTAAGACCTTTGGTATTATTCTCCAATGCATCAAGCATTTTCGAAGCTTTCAAACATGTTCTCAAATTAAAAAAAAAAGATGCAATAAATTTGTATATGCAGACTGACAATAAATACATATATTTTACCCTATACAGTGAATATCGCGTTTAACATTTACATCCGGCACTATTTTAAAAATCAGTCCTAATTGTTCGATGTCTCGTAATCTTTTGAATAGGGCGGTTTCAATAATGCTTTTCGCATAGTCCGGGAGGTTTTCTTTCTCCTTCTCCATCTGCAATTTTAATTTAAAAATTTATATATGTAGTATTGTATAAGTTAAAAAAAACTCTATTGATGGTCAGTTTTATTTTAATTTTTCTCTACAACATAGATCAACATGAGAAGACAGTAAGTAAAATAAAAACTATTTTACAGATGAACAGTTTCAGATATCTACGTAAGTATGTATGATACTATCGCATTACCTTTGGAATTCTATGAACCATTACCGTAGTAATACCGAGCGCGCCGTGGCTCAGTGGTTAGTGCGTCGGACTACTGAATTAGAGGTTCGAGGTTCGTATCCTAGGCAACAGCAACAAGATTTTAACGGTCCCACCTCTCGCGAGTGTTTGACACACATCCGCGACTAAAACTGTCATGAAAACTCAAGAAACTTTATGCAGATACGGGCCCTTTATTATTCACGTGTAATGACTGAAACTGAATAATAGAAAGCACGAGTGATCATTTGCGAGCCATAGCACGCACGTCCGGTGAGTAATGCAACTTTTTTTTGACACAAACTCCTGATGAGCACTAGATGTAATCAAATTTCGGTAGCACATGGTATTTAACTCACTTTTTATCACACTCCCAACCACTCCAATGTGGTTAATGTTTAGATTCGTATGACCAGTATTAAAGGGTCAAAGGCCTTTCCTATGCAGCCCTTATGAAGTAGGAGTCATCGTATTACATATGTTCACTGAATTACGACAATAACTTCGAACGTTTAAGGATGTTAGATGAAAAATTTCATCAAAATCAGCTTAAACACGGATGCGTCCACCGACTACTCCTTGTGGAAAGCTACTAAGCGTCTAAAAATACCTCAGTTTCAAAATCCGCCCTTGAAAGCACATTAAGATAAATGGATTAGTAGCTCGAAACTGAAGGCTAACCTATTCGCAAAACATTTGTCGAACGTTTTCAAACCATTCTAAGTAAGAAGCATGTGTCAGCACTAACTGTCCAATAAAAAAGCACCAGGCTACGATCTACTAACTGCCCAGGTTTTGAAAGAAATGCCAATTATTGCCTTAAAAAAAACTTCAATTCATAATAAGCGTATGGCTAATGATCATATATGTCCTACAATATTAAAAAATTGCTGAAGTGATTGTAATGCCTAAGCAAGGAAAACTACCAACAGAAGTAACAGCTTATAGACTTATATCCCTTATACCAATTATGGCAAAGATTTTCGAAAATTTGCTTCTGAAAAGGCTTAGCAAATCATCGAAGAAAGAAGTCTTATCCCAAATCATCAGTTCGGATTTAGAAATAACCATTCCACGATAGACCAAGTGCATCGCATTACGGGTGTAGTGAAAAAACACTGGAAGAAATACAAATCTCTTCGACACTATTTTTAAATGTTGCTCAAGCATTTGTCAAGGTTTGGCATAGGGGCCTTGATTATAAACTTTATAGGGCGTTACCTAGACAGTCTTTCGAAATACTGAAATCTTATATTTTAGATCGACTCTTCCAAGTTCGATACGAACAAGAATATTCGGAAATAAAGGAAATTGCAGCAGATATTCCACAAGGAAGTGTTCTAGGACCAATCCTGAATCAGTTGTATACTAGGGATATTCCCGTGGACAACAATGCCATGATGGCTACTTTTGCAGATGACACTGCAATATTAGTACAAGATAAATGCACTGTGAAAGTAACAGAAAGCTGCAGAATGCAGTCAGTAGAGTAAGTGATTGGACGCAAAAATGGCGTATCAAACTCAGGAAGACAAAATCGACTCACATAAACTTCACAAATAAAAAGATAAACAATCTTCCGATATTCATTAACAATCAAATTGTACCCTCTGTCAATACAACGAAGTATCTTGAAATGGCTTTGGACGCAAAGTTAAAATGGAAAGAGCACATTAAACAGAAAAGAGAAGAACTAAACTTGAAATATAGACATATGTATGTACTGCTTACTGCGAAGAGGCTCAGATATGTCTACCCAGAACAAAATCTTGCTATACAAGGAAGTTTTGAAGCCGGTCTGGACGTACGGTATCCAAATATGGGGCTGCATAAAGAAAACAAATAAGCGAACTATACAGACATTTCAAAACAAAGACCTTCGTGGAATAATCTATGTCCCTTAGTATATACGAAATAGCGATCTGCACCGTGACCTACAAGTAGACATGGTGACGTAAGTGCTTAGAAAGCACGCTGTGTCTCACAATCAACGACTGCAAAATCACATCAACTCCAAGATAGAAAGCGTCGAAAATGTGCGAGATATCCGAAGACTAAGAAGCACCAAGCCTCATGAGCTAATGGTCTAAAAGGTAACAGAAAGCACTTAAACGTTTCAAACTTTCCCCAACGTGATTTTAAATAAAAGAAAGAAAAATCATTTGTCGATGGAGTGATTAATATATGTATATTTTTTTTCATCTTAAAAAGAAGGTAAAAAAGAACGGAAATTAAATAAATAAAGAGAAGCTTCTTGCTTTTATAACACATTATTTTATTAAATTATCAATTACATAGATTGTTTTGCACAAAATTACCCTTAAAAAAAGTTGTAATTTTTAACTGCGGCATGTTAGCAGTGTTCGCTGGTTTAAGAAATGATTCAATCTTCAAAAGGTAGTGGTGAATCTCATCCAGTACATTAGCAGTCATTTCGATTACAGAATGCAATACTACAATTGCATTTTCGATTTCATTCTTCTTCGGTGTTTGCATATGTATTGTTTCGGCATACTCGTCTTCAGCTCCGCTTTCATCATCGTTTGCATCAGCAGCATGGACTATTATTTCGGGATCAGGTATTTCTGTCATCGATTTCAATATAGTATTTCCAATTCACGCCTTCAACATTATAATCTGTTTGAATTAGTCTGTTCCAGATCCTCTTGATTTCATTGGTATCTTCGGTTCTGCATCTCATTAAATTTTGCGGAATTTCAACATTATCGTCTCATATCTCAGTAGTAAGTCCGGCCTTTAGGAAACAATTTTCAATTGTCAATGGAGTTACATCCAGTACCCACGCTTTTGAAATTTCGCGTACACAGTCGAGCAGTGATTTCTTGTAATCCTCTTTTTTTGGTTTTCCCAAGAATCAAGAATCAAAACAATATATTCGAGTTAGAAGGAGTTTCGATTTAGAGGATGACTCTTCTATGGAAAACTGAGTTAGTGGAGGTTCGGAGGGATTCGACTGTACCTATACACGAAATAAAAATAAGCAGGTACCGAAGATACACTTCAAAATAAACTTTTTCGTGCAAAAATAATCAACAAGATACCGCTTCACCGTAAGCTTAGTAAAAACTTTCAAATCTCGATGGTTAATCGAACGAACTGTTGGCGCCAGTCAAAAGCTGGTTCTATCAAGCCATTTTTCGCTAATTGTTTTTTTTTTTAAATAAAAAAAATTGTATTTTCTTTTCATAAGAGTTCAAATTTATTATGCAAATTTATTTGTGCTATTTATTTTTAGACGGCAAAGAAGATTGGTTGGAAGGTTCACTGAGTTCACGTACCTGGCGCTTCAATGTTCAATGCATTTGAAGTCACAATCGGTGATCTGATTTTAGCAGTGTTAACAAATGTTAAGCTGAGTTTTCTTCATTCTACTGTTTTCCTTTGCAGTTGAGAAAAAAATCATTTATGGCCTGAATATACATATTATGTACATGTACTTGCACTTTTACGGTATACATATCTACATACAAACATATCGTCGCATTCTCCATTACGTTTTCGATGCTGTACGCGTGACCATAGTTTATGTATGTATGTATGTTCTACTTTTTTAATGATACTTCAGTTTTTCGACTTATATCCTGCAAAATTTTCATACCTCCGTTTTTGCACAAAATAATGTAAAACTCCTGCTTTTATCCTATTTTGCTGACAATTTCATTTATCGAAAATTCAAATTTTGGCAGTAGGAGAAACAGCGGCAAAATCACGGAATACATTGTCTGTTAACCTGAATCCACCGCATCCGTTGACAGAGTTTTCGCTAGTATGAATAAGACTTGGACGGAAGAAAAATCCCGATTGAAAGTGGAAACTCTCAAAGCCATTTTAACGGTGAAGGTGAACGTGAATATGACGTGTCTGCAGTTCTACGTCAGTAATTTAGCGTACACTACAAACAAAAAATATTTTACGACTATAAAGAAACTATTTGAGTTTGAAAAATCGCCAAGATTTTGAATAAAGTGTCCAATTTCGGCATTTTTCAAAAAGTTGTAGCCTGGTAACACCGACTTTAAAAAGTCGCCAAATGGCGACCTTAGTCACCTAACGGCAACTCTGCGCATTGGAAATTTCTATGGAGTGCTACCCGCCAACATTAGCACTAGCGGCCCGAGTTCGGATGTGAAAATGAGTATCCGTTCAATTACTGTGATTATTGCTCGAAAATTAAAAAAATCGTAGAAAACTTGAAGTACATATAATGGAAAATAAAGTGCTGTATAATTGGTTGCAATTTGCAATGCAATTCATCCATCTTTAAAGTTACATAAATTACAACTTATTATTCAAATTTTTCAATTTTTTTTTTGCGACATCTGTTGGAAGATATGGCCTCAACAATTTAAATTTCAACGATTTTACTCAGTAAATCAATTCAGCGCCACTAGGTGCCTCTAGTATTCTATGAAGAAGCTGGTGGGCATTTTTGCTCCCGAACTTCGATCGATACTTACGTTGGCGACATTTTTCCCGCATAAGTTGTATGAAAATGCCATTGTACTAGCAGTCTATGTATAGTAAAGGTAACGTAGCCATCACTGAATAACTCTAATATAGAATAGAACATAGAACATATACAGAATATAGAACACCGACCACATTCGTCGCTACCCTATCCTGACGTGTCGCTGAAATCGCTTTTTATGTTTAGATCAATAAATTGAAGGTGGTTTGTGCATCGAGTGGAAATATCCCAAAATGACATGGGAAAGTCCCAAATGGGTTTTTGTTTATCATTGCCATGAGATGAAGCAGAACCTGCAATAAAAATACAAAAATTCAAAATAGAAAGCAAAAGCACAATTGCAACCCCTTTTTTGGATTGGCGAGTATTATTCAGCGTTGAGGTGTACTAATTTATTTTCGCTAGTGCAATTCGACTGGGCAGCAATGAAAGATACTCGAACATAGTGCATACTATTTCTCATATCACTTGTAGATACATATGTACATATTTACATATCCACATATTTAGAAACAAAAAGATACATGATTTTAATTTTTTATTGAAAAAGTTGCATTTGTTATTATTGCACCGATTTCGGATCGAGTTAGAGTGAATTTTGCTGCTAGTAATGCAGTCAATTTTCTTTTATACCCTATCCTAATGGTATATTACGTTTGAACGTTTGATACATATTTTTTAACATAGAGATGATAGATGGAGAATCTAGAACGAATCGTATGAAACCCTATCCTTCTTCCTGTGTATCAGTCCTACTAATGCGGGCGTGGTATACTGCATTTTTTCATTGAATTACTACGATATCTTTGAAGCTTTAGAGGATGTTACATGCAAAAAGTTATCAAAATCGATTTTTTAATGAAAACGCCACTAAAAAATTGGCCATGACATACATAAACGAATATGCTGATCCACGTATTTAGAATTATTATGCAGAAAGACTGACATTATATGAATACTTCCATTTATAATTCCTGGCAATATTCAGATATACAGGCAATATAATTATTCTGATCGTTTGTTACCTAAATGCGATACCAATGCAATTTTACACAACAAACTGCTCGCTCAAACAAAACCTTGTCTTAGACGTACGTATTCAAAAATTTCGCAGTGTACCGTAAAAAAAATGTCTGGGAATCAGAAGAAATTTCAACAATTGTTAAAAAAGTGTCGTGCACACTTAAGATAGCAATAATCCACCATGCAAACGGGTAGGTATTAAAACAATTGCAATTGATAAACCGTCTCAAAAACCATGAAATAAGTACACCGAATTTTTTCGTATCCACTAATGTATTGTGAACTCCTCGCAATTGTGAACTGCTCATATTTTAATTAGTTTCCATTGTCGAGGTATTACTGTACTACAAATAGCCTTTGCAAATTCTCCTTTAAAAATTGAATTTTAAAGTTTATTTTTAGCTTACGTAAAATCGAAAACTGGTTAATAACCTTACAATTCTGTAAGTCTGTTTAGAGTATTGTTCTTATATGTATCTCTACCATTTTTATTAAATAAACTAAAAAACAAATATTTGGCGCGACAGGTCCATGAGACCTAGGGTCTAGCTTCTCACAACCATTGGTGTTGTGCGTGTTATATTATTACACGAATGGAAGGGGCTTACTGTTTAATGTCATTTCTGAAGGGCATTGTTTTAATTGAGAAACTTTGTCATGACAGTTATACTCTTGGATGTTTGTCAGACGATCACGAGAGCTGTGAAAAAAATGTTAGGTGTTTTCTGGGGATCAAACCGATTTGTATAATAGCACTCTTGCAACTGACATATTTTTCATTATGATACAAGCTTGGGATCAAAATTGGCCTTATCCTTTATGTTTTGTAAATAAGAGCTCAAAAATAAGAATATCTTATTTTAAATTATGTGGACTCTGTTTTTTTTTTTACTTCGGAACACCTTTTTGTGCACTTTTAAAATTTTCTCAGTGGCAACGCTGTCACCACAGAATTCAATTGAGTTGAAAGACTTACCAAAAGTCAAATCGATCAAATGACTAGCTCACACGAGGTTCGATTTGGGCAACTACCGACTAAGTTGAAAACTGAGTTGAATTGTAACGGGTTCTATCAAAAAAGGACAATTTTAAAGAAACAAAAACCAAAAGCAAAGAGAAATAACCTGCATATTAGCAGAGGCAACCAACTTGGTGATAACATGAAATAATTACGGTAGTACTCGTAACTGCCACTCATCCGCTAACGTCGTTTCAAGTTCATCGGTGTGACCTTCTACATGTACATAATTATTCTTTGCTTTTACCACACCACAGAATACAACGGTTTTTCACTTTAAAAGTTTTGGTAATTTTACTTCGAACTGACGCGTGTATTCATCATCATACAGTAAAATTTAAATCATCCAGACTATTCCCGAACTTGGCCCTACTGAACAGCTAGGAGGGAGTATCCCTCATCGTATTTCGCATTTATCCATTCGCACAAGCGTCCGGTTTTATTTCCTTGTGTAATTAGTTTGTTTTATTTTATTTTCAATTAATCTCGCTTTTTATCTAATTAAATGACTTATTCAAGTCGCACGGTGAATTAACAATTTGTCACAACAAAATACATTTGTATGCGAGTACGAAAAAAATAAACACGCGAAGAGAACCACTACTACACACATATCTATGTACATATGTATATTATTTGGTAATTCCCCGTTTTATTTTATTAGAAGCAAAATAAAGTTTACTTAAATCGAAATTCACCAACGTGCACACAACTAAGAAAAAAATCGCTCAGAAATTAGAACTTCAAATATAATAGATAATGTACATTACATATATGTATGTATGTACATATAGGTAAGTATTGTGGAACACCTCCTTCACCAAACCGGAAGCTGATGAATACAACGGTAAGTACATATGTACATATTTATCCATGAATGCACTTCACTTTCCTTTTTGTTTCATCGAAACCTATCTAATCTACTTATCAATTTTTAAAAGAATTTAATAACTCGCTTACTTGACTTTACAGAATGATCGAATCTAATTAATTTAAAGCTTTTGCACTGAGAACCCAATGTGTTTGCTGACAATACGTAACTGATCATGATTTTCATTGAAAATCTATTTTTATATTTACAGAAAAAGTATAACGACAATACGATTGATACGTAGCTTGTGTTGGTGTGGTGAATTGCATTCAGCGGATCTTGTGGTGGGGATAATAGGACGCATGCCCTACACAAACCTGGTTGGATCAATGTGTTCGATTTTATTGTTCTAAGAGGGTGGAAAGCTTAGAAACTTTGAGGGTGGGGCGGTAATGAATGTGATGCGTCCGAACGTAGGCAATGCGATGAGTAAGTGCGATGAGCGACAATGTCGCAAAAATATCGACAAAAAATATATGAATTTGATGTTCTACATACAATAAACTTTTATTGAATGATAAACTTTTATTACGATTTTACAAGATTGAGCTAGGTTAAATAAAGTGCACAACTAAGTCGTAAGCACTTGCACCAAAATTAAAGTTATGTTATTCTAAAATTTTTATTTTTTTTTATGCGCTGGAGGGGTAAAATCCTTTATGGATACTCCATAGCCCGTGCTACGAGTTATGCCAGACTCCATGATCCTGCATGTTTACTTGGCTGAAACACCCGCATGATGCTTGCAAGGATTCTGCTGGTGGTCTCCCATGCTTCCTTCGTTCTTAGCATGAACGATATCAATCTCCTTGGGGTTAACGCATTGCCTACCTCTCGTTCAAGGGCATTTCTGCCTCAAATTTTTTGCATTCTAGCAGTATATGCTCCGTGTTCTGGACTTTGCACAGTGGCGGCAGAATGGGTCAACTGCGATGTTGTATTTATGAAGGTATTCAAGGAAACTTCCATGTCCCGTTAGGAATTGGGTAAGATAAAAGTTTACCTCACCGTGTTTCCGTCTGGTCCACTCTTCTATGTTCGGTAGAAGTTTGTGTGTCCACTGACCGTTTTCCGAGGCGTTCCATCGCCGTTGCCCTTCCATGTTGGCATTTGCTCTGATGGCCTCTCTCTGGATTTTGACCTCCAGGTCAATAGGCATTCGCGTCGCTATAACACTTATAGCGTACCCCGATACCGTTCTGTATGCACAGCATACTCTGAGCGATGTTCTTCTGTGCACAGCGTTTATCTTTCTCATGTACGAATTAATTGTTGTTGCCGGTGTCCATATAGGGGCTGCGTACATGAGTATTGACTTGCCCACTGTCGCAAGCAAGTTTCGTGTTGGCTGCTTGGGCCCTCCAATATTTGGCATTAGCCGGGATATTGCGGCAACCGCCCTATTGGCCTTCCGCTTGTATGGATCAGGTGCTCTCTGAAGTTAAGCCTATGATCAGGCAGTACCCCTAGGTACTTTATGAAAGGCTTCGAATCGATGCTGTGTTCTCCTACCTGTATGGTCAGGCGTTCGACTTTCTTGCGACTGCTAATGAGGACAGCCTCGGTTTTTTGATCTGCTAATTCCAGACCTGATGAACGAAGCCATATCTTAACGTCGTTGATGGTGCTGTTGTATTTTTGTGTCACCTCCTCTAGGGTTTTAGCCACTACTACCACCGCGATATCATCGGCGTATCCGATTATGTCCACTCCTCTTGGTCTCCGCATACGTAGTACTGCATCATAAATAATGTTCCACAGGGCAGGACCTCGAACTGATCCTTGTGGGACTCCTCCTGTAATTTTTTGTTTTTTCGGCCCTTCGTCCGTATCGTAGAAGAGGGTTCTGTCTTCAAAATAGCTTTTAATTATCTGGAGCAGATAGCTTGGCACTTGAATGTTCCTCAACGCTCTCATGATTAAACCGCAATTGAGCGAGTTGAAGGCGTTCCTGACGTTTAGCGTAACCACGACGCAGTACTGCTTATTGCCTCCTTTCCATCTGGTCCCAGATATGGCTTCACGTGCAATATCGCAAACTGCTTGTATCGCATGGGTAGTGCTTCGTTTTTTCCTAAAACCGTATTGTCGGTCGGAAAGTCCGTTGTCTCCTTCGGTGTACTGGTCGAGTCTGTCACGAATAATTCTTTCCAAAACTTTCCCTACTGTGTCTAGCATGCACAGCGGTCTGTATGACGACGGTTGCTCTGGGGGCTTGTCGCCTTTTGGAATTAATATCAGTCTCTGTCGTTTCCATTCCAGAGGAAACTTTCCTTCTATCAGGCACGTTGTGTAGAGGTCGGTAAAGGCCTCTGGTCTAGTTTTAATGGCTTGCTTCAGGACAAAATTTGGGATCTCGTCCATTCCGGGGGCCTTATTGCTTTTCATTGAGCCCGCTGCTTCCAGGACTTCTGCAGTTGTGACGGGTGGTATTGTTTCCGTGGGTTCTATTGTTATTATACGGGAAAGGTGCACGCTAGTATTCCTTGGGAATAGCCCGCTGACTATACAAATACAAATACAAATTTTTGGCGCAACAGGTCGATGGGACCCAGGGCCTAGCTTCTCACAACCACTCGTGTTGTGCGTGTTATATTCTTCACACGAATGGAAGGGGCCTACAGTTTAATGCCGGATCCGAACGGCAGTTTTGAGAAGCTTTTTCATGACAGTTTTACTCTCGGATGTTTGTCAGACGCTCGCGAGAGGTGGGGCCGTGAAAGAAATTTTAGGTGTTGTTTGGGGATTGAACCTGGAACCCCTCGCTCCGTAGTCCAACGCACTAACCACTTGAGCCACGGCGCCCACGCCCGCTGACTATGGTATTCATTATAATCGGGCATGTCGGTGCAGCTGCCGCGCCACTTTTAAGTTTGCCCATGACTATCTTGTAGGCACTTCCTCACGTTTTATCTTGGAGGTCTTCTCTTAATGTTTCGAAAGATTCGGCTTATAAGTCTCCGAAGTTCTTTTTGTTTCCTTAGGAATTCTTCCCGTGTCTCTTCGGAGTTTTCTCTTTGTCTTTGCCTTGCCCGCTACTCTCGCCTTCGTAGTTTCAGGCAGTCTGTTGGTGACTTTCCTCGTATATCAGCCACAAGTACATCCAGCATCTATTAGTATTCTGCCATGCTCGCACTCGGTGGGGCATAACATCTGAAGAAGTGGATGCCCTTAATTTTGACGTAGGCGAGATTCGGCTTCTTGTTTGTGTTTTTGCGCACGATTGCATAGTTACCGCATGTCCATACCGCTGCTCTCTTGGTGGAGTCATCTACCTATCTTGCATTGACGTGGAAGGCTTTATACTGCTCGTATATAAGGGCTAGGTCTGCTTTTTCCTCTCTTACTCTCTGTATAAGCAAATCCTGTGCGGCTTCGCAATGGTTAAGATTTATCTGGATACACTTCATTGCGTCTTTACCAGTGATCGCATCGCGTTTTTGTATGCGGCGCACCTGAAACTACCAGTGGCGTGGTGGTTTCCTCCCTTACATTCTGGGTCGCATATTGCACATTTTGGGTCCGCTGTGCAATTTTTGTCATTTTGTGTCCCTTGCATCCGCATCTTAGGCATATTCCTGTACGATCTACTTCATTTTTGCAGTGCCTAGCAATGTGTCCATACTCAAAGCACTTGAAGCATCTTGTTGGCGACATCAGCTCGCGCACTCTGCATCTAAACCATACTATCTTTATGCGTCCTGCAGCGGTAATTATGTTTGCCACGTCTGCTGAGGGGTTGATAAGGGCAGTTTGTGTTCCGTCCCTTGTCATTCTCAAGGATTTAATAGCATCCTTTGTGATGCTCGCTGCTGTTGGAATCTGATCCCCTATGGTCGTGCAGATCTCCTCTATGGGTGTCGCGTCATCTAGGCCGCGGATCTCGAACGTTACTCGTTGGCACAACGATTTCACGTTAGCTTCTGATTGAAGGATTTTGGACATATCTTTCTTGAATTTCGCGGTCTGTTCATCGCTTCCTCTCTTGAGCGATATAAGCAGCTCACCCTTGGCTGTTTTCCTGATCTTGTTTACGTTTTCCCCAAGCTCCATAAGTTCAGGGTTCGCTCTCATCATTTTGAGCATGTTTGCGTAGGACGTCTCTCCCGTTTTCGCGATTACAATAGCATCAGGCCTTCTGGGTGTTATTCGTACATACATTCATACGTATGAGGCTTATATAATAAATTGTGCATCGTATACTGCATTTCTGATGGAATTATAATGATGACATTGGACTAATGCTATCTGGGAAATTTCACAAATACGTTTTGTTTAAAAAAAACGCACTTAGAGAGTGACCGTGCCTATGTATGGTGCTCAGGTGAATTATGCAGAACTTTATGCCCCATGTAATGCTATGTGCCCAGCTAAATCCCGGATTTAGTTTTGGTGGGGACATAGCATAAAAGTACCGTCATACGTCATATGATAGCATGTGCCTAAACTAACTAAAAACATACAGAAAAGCTACAATCCGTCTGGAACGGATCGTATGATACCCTATCGTCCTCTCTATAAAGTGGGCGTGGCCAAATTGCATATTGTACTCAAATATAGCTATAATGTCGAACGTTTGAGGATTTTACATGTAAAATTTTATCAAAATAGGTTTTTTGATGATAACGCCCCCAAAAAGTGGGCGTGGCCAAAACTGTTCTATGGGTGAATTGTAGGGAATCTAAATACCGAAATATTTGGTCTTAACGAAATTTTTCGGTTTCATATAATTTAGTGAAGTTATAAAAAAGTAGGCGTGGCAGTGGGCGGATGTAAAAAAAATTTACACTTGTACTGTATCTTTTTCTCAGAAGCCCAGATATGAAATTTCAGCGTCCTAGTTAAAAATTTAAGGCCAAAAAATCGGTTTTGTGATGAAAACGCCCCCAAAAAGTGGGCGTGGCTAAAACTTTTGTATGGGTGGATTGTAGGGAATCTGAATGCCTAAATATTTGGTCTTAACAAAATTTTTCGGTTTCATATAATTTAGTGAAGTTATGAAAAAGTGGGCGTGGCAGTGGGCGGATTTCAAAAATTTTTACACTTGTATCTTTTTTTCAGAAGCCCAGATATGAAATTTCATCGTCCTAGCTCAAAATTTAAGGCCCAAAAAGCGGTGACATACGGACGGACGGACGGACGGACGGACGGACGGACGGTCATCGCTCAATCGATTTCGCTATTGATGCTGATCACGAATATATATACTTTATAGGGTCTATCTCGATTATTTCTCTATGTTACAAACTATGTGTCAAACTTAATATACCCTTAGGATAGGGTATAATGAGCGATTTTATCAAAATCCTTGGAGTCGTGTTTAAGAAAATCCTTTTTAAATTTTTTACAATATCGGAAATACGTCAAGATTCCCAGGAACACGGACAAAGTAAAATACCAGGAAGTGTTACGGTATAAACTAAATGGGAGGGTACAACAAACTACTTGGGTTGTAGAGTCACAATTGAACCTTTTACAATCAGCTATTGAGACTGCATATCAACAGGCGTGTGCACCTACTTCGGTAGATGAAAATAACCCCACGCGTTGGTGGTATAAAGAACTTGAAATTCTAAAGAAGGAAGTGAGGAAAGCTTTTAATCATGCCATGAGAAGGGATGATCCTGAATTATGAGATGAGTATAAGGCAAAGAAGAAAGAGCTAAAAGCAACTCTGTGACGACGTAAAAGGGACTTGTGGAGGGAATTTTGCTCGAATATGGGGTGCACATCTGAGCTCAATAAACTTCAGAAAATTGTCTCCAGGGATTCAGTTTCCAAAGTCGGACTCATTCGTGATAGAACAGGAGAGATTGTTGAGACACTGGATCATACAAATGAGGTTCTTATGGATATACACTTTGCGGAAAACCTTAAGTCAGATCAGTCCTGGGCTCTGATGAAACAAAGAGCAAACAGGATGGATAGGGCAGAAGCGGAAAGGATAGTAACGCCAGAAGCGCTCAGCGCTCAAAATCGCAGGACCTGATGGTATATTCCCAGTTTTAATGCAATGGGATGAAGACCTTATTGTACACATCGCAGAATTTGCAGAGAACTTCTTCAGATATACCTACCTAGTTTCCTTAGGTGCTCCTTACGATTACGAAGGTTATTCTTGCTCATACTGATACATGCATCGAATCTTTTTCGCTTATGTTGCTCAATGATAATTGACAAGGCAACATTTCAAAATATCACCATAATATGTGCAGAAGTCTCCTCCTGGACGGAGCCTATGGATATTCGCATCCAATCTTTCAAACTTTCAGAGGGACAAACGTCGATTTTGACCATTTTCTTGTTACAGCTAAATTTAGAGCTTGACTATCCAACGAGAAGAAGCTGCAAACTTCCCAGAAAAAGAAATTCAACTTTGTAAGCCTTAGCACGACTGGCCAGAGCCTACAGAGAGCGCCTGAGCGAGAGACTCTCCGCTGTGCATTCACCATCCACAAACATCAACAAACTGTGGAACCAATATCGCGACATAATCAAAGGGATAGCAGAGACCACCATAGGCTACCAACCACCACCCAAAAAGAGCCCTTGGTATGATGATATTTGCGTGCGTCGGAAAAATGTGACAGAAAATGGCTTATGCAGTCTCCCAGCTCAAGGGTATTGAAGATTCTCGCGATAGGAACAACATCCTGATTTTCACACTAAGGCAGATTCTGGAAAAGGCCAACGAATTTCAAGTCAACACTCACCATTTCTTATTCGACTTCAAAGCCGCATATGATAGCATTCATCGTCTTGAGCTCTACAAGGCGATGGCCGAATTCGGGATCCAGCGGTGCCACGCGACGCTGGAAAACACGCGGTGCAACGTGCAATTCGGAAACAGTTCCTCCGAACTATTCCAAACATATACCGGATGTCGCAAGGAGATGCGCTATTATGCGACTTCTTTAATCTCGTGCTGGAACAGATAGTGCGCAGGGGAGGTGTTAACACGCAAGGCATTATCTTCAACAACTCTGTTCAGCTGTTGGGATACGCAGATGATATCGACATCATCGGTCGATCCCACCGCGTCTTAGAGGTTTTTACGGAAATTGAAGAACAAGCGAAACGAGTTGGCCTTGAAGTGAATGAGGACAAAACCAAGTACATGTTGTCAACAAACAAAGAAGTATCTAACCACCGCCTACAACAGTGAAACAGTAACTTCGAAGTGGTTAAGGAGTTCACCTACCTCGGAGTAAATATCAACTCCACGAATGACAACTTAGTGGAGATTCGACGAAGACTTACCCTAGGAAACCGCTGCTACTTCGGTTTGGCGAAACAAATGGGGTCAAAACTCTTAACTCGGAAGACGAAATGTTTGCTCTAAAAAACTTTGATCCTGCCAGTTCTGCAGTATGGAGAGGAGTGCTGGACGATAAGCAGGAAAGCAGAGCAAATACTGAACACTTTCGAAAGAAAAATTCTTCTTCGGATATTCGGTCCCGTATGCGAGGAGGGCGAATGGAGGAGAAGATATAACCGCGAACTCTATGAGCTGTACCAGGATGTGGATGTAGTCCAAAAAGCCAAAACACGTCGACTACACTGGCTCGGCCACATCGAGCCAATGGACAATAATGCTCCAGCAAAGAGGATCTTCGAATCACAGCCCCCAGGTTCGAGAAGATAAGGAAGACCGAACCTCCGTTTTAAGGATCAAGCTATCGCGGATGCCAGAGCGCTTGGTCTAGATAACTGGAAGCAGCGTGCCCGGGATCGAAGAGAGTGGAAGGCTGCTGTGTCTCAGGCAGAGACTCTTCACGGGTCGGGAGCCCGTTAAGTAAGTAAGTAAGTAAGCTTGAATGCTGAATGCGCAATCCCACTCCAAAAGTGATGAAGCTATTCCAGACAAAGCGACCTCAATGCTCTTACCTTGCTAAGCAACAGGTTAATGAGAAAAATGTCCGTTTTTTTTTTGTCTAGTGGATTCAACAGCTGGCAAGAACAATCATGCGAACGGATCTCAATGAGATTAATCAGAGACAGAAACTTTCTTTATCTGGTTCCAATATCTCTTGTCTTCCAATAGTTCCGGTAAGCTGAGTTCCAATGAATGTAAGCAACTACTGTCTTGAAGTTTAAAGAGCATGCAGCCTCTCGAACTACGTGGAGCAACATATGGAGGTTGTTCACGCGTTGTTCGAATGAACAATGTTAAACCTACCGAAAATATGGTCTTTATTTATCCGGAGTGCTCGGGTACTTCCGCCCCCTACTTCATCTCTAAAACTTATTATTTCTCCAGACATAATAAAATACCTTGCAGTACAAGACACGTATGTACTTGGCGAAGTAATCGATTTTGCTACATTCGAAGAGTGCAATTAATGTTCTTTGAAGGATTTGTGATTTTTTCCATAACGTTATCTTCTGAAAAGTATACTCTTTACTCACTTTCCAAATGTACACTTAGATACATTACATATGGAAATCTTCCACTTATTTCAATCGGCATTTGAACTTCTGGTATCATATAGTTAGTATTACCTAATTAATAAAATTGCAAATGTGCTGATTGTTTTTACTGATAAAGAAGCATGACAATGATAGCAACTGGTGCACACATGATGGCTGTGGTCTTCATTAACGGAAAATTATTGAGATGATTTGATTAATTGTTATGAGCATTGCTCAGTTTCAGAACAAAGCAGAAGGATGATTTATAGCTTAAATTACGAATTTACTAAAAACAACTTTTATTGTTTTCAAATCATCATTTAGTTACGGCGGCGGTGTAACATTTTTTAATCACGTAAAATTGAATATAAACCCATCTTCTTCCACTTAGACCTCGAACTTCGAAAAATCCCTTCGTATCTGGCATATACAGGTTATGAGGAATTAATGCACAATATTTCAAGTTTCTACGTCTAGGGGTTTTTCAGAAACTGTGATTGTAAGGACTTTTGTAGCTGTAGCGTAAAAAAAATAGAAATATTTTATTTATGTATTTTTTAAACTCTGTTTTTACTTCGGGACACCGTTTTGGACACTTTTAAAATTTTCTCAGTGGCAACGCTTCCACACACAATTCAATTGAGATGAAAGACTGCCACTCAACTTTTAAAATTCAATATCGTTTGATTTTTTATCAACCATCGACTAGCCCACGCACGGTTTGGGCAACAGCCAACTGAATTGCGATGTATGGAGTGCATTACGGGTTCTATCACAAAAGGACGGAAAGCAATAACACTTATTAAAGTCGCACGGTGAATTAACAATTTATCTCATCCAAATACATTTATATGCAATATGATGAAAAAAAAAACACGCAAAGCGAATCTCTACACTCATATGTACATATATTATTTGGTAATTCCCCGTTTTTTTTTTTTTCTTTAGAAGCAAAATAAAAACATACACAAATCGGAATGCACCAATGTGCGCACAAAAACAAAAAAAAACGATCAGAAATTAGAACCTCATATGTACATATGTATGTACATGTACACATATACCATTGCTTTCACCTGACCGGAAGGTGTTTAATGCAATGGTCACTTTCCTTTTAATCTACATATCAATTTTTAAAAACAATACTTTACTAAGAACTTCAACCAAACAGAAAATATAAAAAACACGTTCGACCATCACTAACTGCAAGAATTTAATAATTTGCTTACTTGATTGACTTTATAGATCTAATTAATTTAAGGCTTTTACACTGAGAAACCAATGTATTTGCTTACAAAATGTAACTGATCATGAATTTTATTGAATATCTGTTTTTATATTATATCGGCGATGCGATTGATGCATAGGTTTTGTTGCTGTGCTGGATTGCATTTAGCGACTTTTGTGGTGGGGTTAATAGATCCCATGCACTACTCAAACTTGGTTGGATAGACGTGTAAGAATTTTTTTTCTTTGTAAGAGGGTGGAAAGCTCAGAAAGCCTGAATGTGGGGCGTTAATGCTGTGTCCAACGTCAATGCGATGCGCCCAATGTAGGCAATGCGATGAGTAACTGCGATAAACGACAATATCGTAACGCACGTAATTTTCATTATCGGCAAAAAATATATAAATTCGATGCTCTACAAACAATCAACTTCTATTGAATGATAAACTTTTAAAAGATTTATCACGCGCGCTAGGTTAAATAAAGGGCCTGACTAAGTCGTAAGTACTTGCACCTTCATCGAACTTCAAGCCTTGTTCTTTGTATTTACATATGTATGTATGTACATATGAGGCCTCCATAATAAAGTGGGCATCGCAATCTGCATTTCTGATGGAATTATAACGATGACATTGGACTAATGCTATTTAGGATATTTCACAAATAATTTTTGCCCTTAAAAATAGGCGTGTCTATATACGGTGCTCAGGTGAATTATACAAGCCCCATGCGTTTTGTCAAAACAATTTTTTCGATTGCAAGTACGATTTCTTTAATAGCAAAGTTTTTTAAAAGTGGGGTGTTAGTTTAAAAACTTGTGAGATGGGTGCACAATATGCTGAAAAATAGGGTGATAAATATTCAGACGAGAACTTCAAGACTTAGAGGAAGGGTTAGCAGAGGTTGCCCGCAAGGAGCAGTTTTGTCACCTACTCTGTGGAATATAACTGTGGACTCTCTCCTGAATAGACTTGAAGAGATTGGCATCCACACTGTGGGATATGCCGACGATAAAGCAATAACGGCAAGAGGTAAATTCATGACAGCAGATACCATGAGAAATGCTCTCAGAGTGGTGGAGCGGTGGTGTCAGGAACAAGGACTCTCCATTAATGCGGAAAACACAGATCTGATCATCTTCACAAGGAAGAGGAGAGATCTGGAATTTCAGCCCTTGAGACTTTTCGGTTCGGAGCTGCATGTGACCAGGAAGGTTAAGTATCTGGGTGTATACCTAGATGCGGAAGAGAAGATTAGAAAGGCGAAAAGGGTGCTTCATCAGTGCAAACGGGTATGTGGACAAAGGTGGGGAATCTCGCCGAGGTCAGCATATTGGATCTACACGATGATAGTTAAACCGATTATCACATATGCATTGGTTTTTTGGTGGCAGAAAGCCACCCAGAAAACTGTAAAGAAGTGATTAGATAGGGTCCAACGTCTGGCATGTTTAGGGATCGCGGGTGCAATACGGACGACAACAACATGCGCAATGGAAGTGATTCTAGGTATTCTGCCGCTGGACTTATTTATTTAAGAAACTGAAAGGTATCACAAAACTCTCATTGGAGATGGAACACTTCCGGAAAAGAAGATTGGTGATATAATCATCTTTACGGATGGGTCCATGATGGATGGCAGAGCGGGGGCAGGTATCTTCTCAGAAGAACTGGAACTAGCCTGCCATATTAGTCTGGGGAAATATACCACAGTCTATCAAGCCGAGATGATTGCTCTGTTGTCAGTCAGGTCGAGGGTAGGAACGTTACCATAGCACTGGACAATTAATCAGTGATTAGACGCATGGACCAGACAAATATCAATATCTACATCACTGGCATTGGAATGTGCTCATAAGCTCAATGAGTCCTCTATCTCGAAATGAGATGACTCTAAACTGGGTAAGAGGGCACGTAGGGACTGAGGGGAACGAAAAAGCGGACTCTCTGGCAAAGCAAAGGTCAACCTCGAAGTTCTCTGGTCCGGAACCATTCGCTGCATTTGGCAGAGGGATGGTTGAACACCTGATTAAAAACTGGGCCGCGGGAGAACACCAGAGAAGGTGGTCATCCGTGGAAAGTTGTAGGCAGGCGAAAATGGCTATTAAAATGCCGATTGGCAGCACTCACAAAGAGGTTATAAGCTTAGGGTGAAGAACACTGAAATGGGTGGTAGCGTTATCTACAGGTCATGGGAATTTCGGGTATCACCTTAAGAAGATGGGTCTTCTGGAGGACGACACCTGTGAACTATGCCTGGAGGAAGTCGGGACGGCAGCACATAGATTGCGTCAATGTCCGGCGTTAGCTAGCAGAAAAAGGGAGCAGAGGATGAACCAGATTTCTGTTAAACAGATGCTAACGTTGACACGAGGAATTAAAGCCGGAGAGGAACTGTGGAGAAATACAGAGAGACTCTCCGACTAAAATGGATCGTGGAAGAGAGACGAAAAGGGACCCAATACAGTGGTCTGGTTCGTAATCTCTCGAACAATATATATATGTATATGGATATGGACCCCTCAGATATTAATTTTAAGCCCGATCGACGAAGAAATAGCTAATTTTCAAAAGTACCGTCATACATACATATGTACATGTTTTACCATGTGCCCAAACTAACTAAAATATGGATGAGATTTAGTCAAAATCGGTGGAGCCATGTTCGAGAAAATCCACTTTAATTTAAATCGGCACTAAACAAAGTACCCTTAATTTTGAGGTTAGAATGAAGAAAACGATTTCCCCGCGAATTGTGGCGCCATAGACCCCAGATATATAGTTTGAAGCAAATCCGTCCAGTCGTTTAGGTTGCAGTCGAGCATACAGACAAACAGACAGACCGAATTGACGGATCCTCTTTTTTGAACTTCTCCATTATAGTAATCTCAAGTTTCATTAAAATCTCGAGTTTGAAATTTTTCCGGAACCAGCATGTAATTGGCCTATAGGTATAGGTGCAAGTAAAAAGTAAGTGGCCCGAAACACATATCAATTATAATTTATAATTAGTAAATCAGCTGATTTTTCTTACAACTCATTGTACGTATAAGGGCTGCATATAGAAATCAAATTGGAGCTTAAGCACACATTCCTTTGTGGACGGGGAAATCATGGGCGCAGCCATTTTGTCATTTTTGGTGTCAAAATTTATTATTGACCACCAGGAGAAAATTTTTGTTGTTATTTATACTATTACTCTTAAGTAGTGTAATTAATTCTAATTTAAGTTCAGAGCTGGAAACTTTACGATACAGGTTGGTGTTTCTTTTCATTTTCTATTTCAAGTTGGTTGTGTTTCTCTCCTCTGAAGAATGTCGCGGTTGTCAAAGGTGTCAGTGTGGTTTTATGCACTTAAGGTTCATACTTTCTTGCATAATTTTCAGGTTAACAATTCCTTTATTATTTTTCTTTGAATGAATGATTGCATTTATGTTTTTTTTAGTATTACTGGACTTAAACAGGAGAAGACCAGCGAATTTCAAGTCGAGACTCACAATTTCTTTATCGCCTTCAAAGTCGCATATGATAGCATTCATCGTCTTGAGCTCTACAAGGCTATGGGCGAACTCGGGATTCCGGTGACACTGGGGATTCCGGTGACACTGGATCTCAAATTTCGAAAGCAAAGAAACCTACTAGACATACTCATGGATTTAAACCATGAAATGATAAATAAAAATTAAGACAATGTACTTGTATAAAATGGCCTGGGTGAATGGACGAATTTTGGAAGAAGCAGTTGTCTTTGGAAAGCGTCTCCCACTTACCGAGACTGCGGAATTCCCATTGTTCAATTCGTTTCCAATTCCAATTTTGCAACAACTCCACAGTTATCTAATTGAAACATATTCACCGTTATTGACAATTTCAACTACAAGGGGTGACTCTTTTCCACTCCGAATGTTAATAAAGTCTATGCGAAATTTAATCTCATTACTTTGCAAAAATTATGCATTCTATATAATCCACACAAGCTAATGCTAACAGCTACAAGGTGACCCTGCTAAATCATAAAAATAATACCTTGCACGAGTGTAAGCTTAAGGCTCAACTGTGTACATATGTACATATGTACTTATAATAGTCGAAACCAAACGGAGGCTACATAGTATCAAAATTGTATATTAAGTTTCCCTCCGTGCTGTCAATTGCTCAAGTTGCCCATACTAGGCGTATGTAACCGAAATGGATGGTCTAAATCAATGCGTTTTGCCTGTCATTTGAAAGAAAAAGAATTATTCTTTCAAATCATAATTTTATTAATTGCAAAATGCACTCAACTTAAAAATAAAAGCAAAATCTATTTACTAAGGAACCTCCAAATTTATATTACACTTTAAAAATCAATTGTCAAATTGGGCAAAAGTGAACGGAAACTTGACGAATCTGAGCAAGAAGTTATTAGCTAATGTCATAACTAAACGAAATGCTTCCCTATGTTCTCGAAATTCAAACCGATGACTATAATAATTTTGCGTGCACAGCTCTCTGGCAAAACATTCTACAAATTATTTATTTCTCGTTGTTGGTTGTGTGTTTTTATACCCTATCCTAAGGGTATATTAAGTTTGACACATAGTTTGTAAGATAGCGAAATAATCGTGGTAGACCCTATAAAGTATATAAATATATTCGTGATCAGTAGCGAAGACGATTTAGCCATGTCCGTCCGTCCGTCCGTCTGTCTGTCCATATGTCACCACTTTTTGGGCCTTAAATTTTGAGCTAGGAGGATGAAACTACATATCTGAGCTTTTGAGAAGGAGAAGCAGTACAAGTGTACAAATTTTTGAAATCTGCCCACTGCCACGCTCACTTTTTCATAACTTCACTAAATTATATTAAACCGAACAATTATGTTAAAACCAAATATTTAGGCATTCAGATTCCCTACAATTCACTCATAGATAAGTTTTGGCCATGCCCACTTTTTGGGGGCGTTTTCATCAAAAAACCGATTTCGATGAAATTTTATATGTAACATCCTCAAACGTTCGACGTTATAGCCATATTTGAAAGGAAGATAGGGTATCATACGATCCGTTCCCGACGGATTGTAGCTTTTCTGTATGTTTTGTAAAAAAATTGATAAGAGCAGATAACTAATTGTTCATCTATTTTTGTAAACACTCTAAATAAAGTTGAACAAATTAGTAGTCTGACAATTTTTTTTTGTAGATTTTAAATAACAATATGTCATATGTCAAATTTACATAATGCGATGACTACTGAAATCGTTCTCACTTATGGGGTATTCGGGAAAAATTTCAATTTTTTATATGTAAAATGTCCACGAAAATGAAATTTATTTTGCGAGGACTATTATTAATATTTAAAGTTCCCAAAAGACGGAACGCATTTTCGAGGTATTACAGCAATTTCTCTTTAACTTTCACTTTCTAAGATCATATTGCTTGTTTTAAAACTGTAAAATATTATAAATAACTAGTATAAATAAACAAATAAAGATAATACAAAAACAAGCAATAATTTTCATCATTTTCGTGTTTAGGAGGCCATTTTACATATAAAAACATTTTTTTTTTTTATTTTTTCCGAATTATTTTGGGAAATCTGACGGTAGTGCCACTGAGTATCTTTTCGTGGAGGTTACTGATGGTAGCACCAAGTGCATTATAGGTGTTGTTTACAGTCCCAATCGAAGTTGTTCTCCAGAACCTGTTCTCCGCACTGCACGAGTTCTCCCCATATTATGAACACATAATTATAGGTGGTGATTTCAATGCTGACGTATTCAAATCGGACAGTAGATCCAACCAACTCTTAGATTTAGCTGCCACTTCCGCGCTTGTTGTAGTGTCACAACACGTCATATGGTCACGGACCATATTCTAATTTTCTGCACTTACAATATTGATTTTTCTCGTTCCTTTACACAATCAACTTTCCAATTCAGAGACTTCGCATCAGTGGATAACTACGCCTAATGGAGCAAATGGAGGCGAGTTTGCTTCCTTGGCACAATTGTTATTTTGTATCAGATGCGTGTGATAAAGTGGACTTATTGCAATCTCTACTACTTGTTGTATTGAATAACCATGTTCCCTTAAAAACAGTAGCGGTACGCAATAGAATATGTCCATGGTTCACATCTGAGGTTCACGATGCCATTAAAGCTCGCAGAAAACTATATTCGAAGTGGAAGCGTAGTCCAACTAGTCTCAATTGGGAAATTTTCTGTCGAGCACTTAATCTCTCAACTTCCTTAACTAAATTAAGTAAGAAAAGATATT
Source organism: Xylota sylvarum (assembly GCA_905220385.1). Taxonomy (NCBI): domain Eukaryota; kingdom Metazoa; phylum Arthropoda; class Insecta; order Diptera; family Syrphidae; genus Xylota; species Xylota sylvarum. The sequence goes on from LR999959.1 coordinate 45,077,220, forward strand.
TTTATCTAAGCTGGAAGCTGGCCAAAGTGCCAAAAAGCTTTGGTGCAACTTACGCTTAGTCGGTGTTCGTAAAAAAGATGTTGTAGGCGTTATACCTGATCTCGATGATCTTAATAATGCTTTCATTCCCACCTCAATAGATAGTATACCTTCTCTATCCTATCATCCACATTCTTCTGAACCCCAACCAGTTTTTGAGTTCCAAGTTGTCTCAGAACTCGATATCATCAATATCATTCTGTCTCTCTGATGCCGTTGGTGAAGATAGAATTCCCATCTGGTTTATCAAAATGGTCTTAACCCACACCCTTAGTGTAATTACGCACGTAATTAATTTTTTTATAACTTCTTCCTCTTTTCCATCTTGTTAAAAGTTAGCTAAATTCATTCATTCATGGCTGCAGACTTTCGGCCCATAAGTATTTTACCTTGCCTATCAAAAGTTTTGGAAAAAGTCCTCGCCAAATTTCGATTAAAAACATACAGAAAAGTTACAATCCGTCTGGAACGGATCGTCTGATACCCTATCCTCCTCTCAATAATATGGGCGTGGCCAAATTGCATTTCGTACTCAAATATGGCTATAAACTCGAACGTTTGAGGATGTTACATGGAAAATTTTATCAAAATCGGTTTTTTGATGAAAACGTCCCCAAAAATTGGGCGTGGCCAAAACTGTTCTATGGGTGAATTGTAGGGAATCTGAATACCTAAATATATTGCCTTAACAAAATTTTTCGGTTTCATATAATTTAGTGAAGCTATGAAAAAGTTGGCAAGGCAGTGGGCGGATTTCAAAAACTGTTACACTTGTACTGCTTCTCCTTCTCAAAAGCTCAGATATGTAGTTTCATCCTCCTAGCTCAAAATTTAAGTCCCAAAAAGTGGTGACATACGGACGGACGGACTGTCATCGCTCAATCGATTTCGCTATTGATGCTGATTACGAATATTTACATATACTTTATAATGTCTATCTCGATTATTTCTCTATGTTACAAACTATGTGTCAAACTTAATATACCCTTAGGATAGGCTATACGAGGGTGGATCAATAAGTACCCGTATTTACAGTAAAAACGCAGATTTTTGACAAAACCTTTTTTTTTTTTTTCGGCATTATCTCCTCTTAGAGCAATACCCTTTTCCCAACGTCCCTCCCATTTCTTTAAACCCTCTAAAGAATATGATGTATCAAACTCTTCGAAATAGGCTTCTGTCTCGGTAATGACCTCCTCGTCTGATGGACGGCCAATACCAATATCTCACGGTTGTCATAGATGGTGAAGGGTCCCCATAGACGGAATCCAACCTCAATTTTATTTCTACGCAAGTTTTTCCATCCAAAAATAAAAAAAAAAAACCCATTTGCGGATCGATATTGTTCTTTTACCATCTTATCGAAAAAACATACAGAAAAGCTACAGTCCATCTGGAACGGATCGTCTGATACCCTATCCTCCTCTCTATAAAGTGGGCGTGGCCAAATTGCATATTGTACTCAAATATAGCTATAATGTCGAACGTTTGAGGATGTTACATGTAAAATTTTATCGAAATCGGTTTTTTGATGAAAACGCCCCCAAAAAGGGGGCGTGGCCAAAACTGTTCTATGGGTGAATTGTAGGGAATCTGTATACCTAAATATTTGGTCTTAACAAAATTTTTCGGTTTCATATAATTTAGTGAAGTTATAAAAAAGTAGGCGTGGCAGTGGGCGGATGTAAAAAAAATTTACACTTGTACTGTATCTTTTTCTTGGAAGCCCAGATATGAAATTTCAGCGTCCTAGTTAATAATTTAAGGCCCAAAACTCGGTTTTGTGATGAAAACGCCCCCAAAAAGTGGGCGTGGCTAAAACTTTTGTATGGGTGGATTGTAGGGAATCTGAATGGCTAAATATTTGGTCCTAACAAAATTTTTCGGTTTCATATAATTTAATGAAGTTATGAAAAAGTGGGCGTGGCAGTGGGCGGATTTCAAAAATTTTTACACTTGTACTGTATCTTTTTCTCAGAAGCCCAGATATGAAATTTCATCGTCCTAGCTCAAAATTTAAGGCCCAAAAAGCGGTGACATACGGACGGACGGACGGTCATCGCTCAATCGAACTCACTATTGATGCTGATCACGAATATATATACTTTATAGGGTCTATCTCAATTATTTCTCTATGTTACAAACTATGTGTCAAACTTAATATACCCTTAGGATAGGGTATAATAACCTGCTTGTCTCGGTCCAGTCTGTTTTTCGAGCCAACCACAGTTGTTCTACGGCTATGGTTAAAATTCTCGATGACATAAGGGTCAACTATGACTTGGACTTCATCACAGTACTCTGCCTCCTCAACTTTTCCAAAGCTTTTGATACTGTCAATCACTCAATCCTTTGTAAGAAATTGAGAAGGTTTTTTGGGTTTAATGAGAGTTCGGTACGTCTCATCAGCAATTACTTAAGTAATCGCAGTCAAAGGGTTGTGGTTGGTGATAAATCTTTTGATGTGAGGAATGTCCCTGCAGAAGTACCTCAAGGCTCAATATTGGGTCCTATTTTATTTTGCATCTTTATTAATGACCTCCCTAAAGTGTGCTCAAATGCTTGCGGATGATGCACAAATATATTTATCTAGGCCAATTGGCCTTGTTGAGGATCTTGTTTGCAGGTTGAACGAGGATCTATCCTATCTATCTATATTAAAAACTTCGAGACTTTAAGACTCTATCATCTACCCCTCCAGATACGCGAAAGATGCGATAGTGATAAGTTCCAAAGACAATAAATGTGATGATAAATACTTTATTTAAGATTTTTTTTAGGAAAAACATACGGTAACGCTACAATTCGTCTGGAACGAATTGTATGATACCCTATCCTCCTTTCTATAAAGTGGGCGTGGCCATATTGCTTTTGTACTCAAATATGGCTATAATGTTACACGTAAAATTTCATCAAAATCAGTTTTTTAATGAAAACGCCCCCAAAAAGTGGGCGTGGTCAAAACTTTTGTATGGGTAAATGCCTAAATAGTTTGTACTAACAAAATTTTTCGGTTTCATATAATTTAGTGAAGCTATGAAAAAGTGGGCAAGGCAGTGGGCGGATTTCAAAAACTTTTACGCTTGTACTGTATCTTTTTCTAAGAAGCCCAGATATGAAATTTCATCGTCCTAGCTCAAAATTTAAGGCCCAAAAAGCGGTGACATACGGACGGACGGACGGACGGTCATCGCTCAATCGATTTCGCTATTGATGCTGATCACGAATATATATACTTTATAGGGTCTATCTCGATTATTTCTCTATGTTACAAACTATGTGTCAAACTTAATATACCCTTAGGATAGGGTATAAACACTAACAACGTTTAATTCAAATGGCTGCCAAGTCAAAACTAACCTATGAATATGTCTAAAATTTGGTATGGCGTTGTTTGAGATATGGTAATTCACGATGGTAATACAAACGTTCACTAACAACTCCACCTGTGTTCAAACACGGGTACTTATTGATCCACCCTCGTAAAAACAGTTGAACATCATACTGTTAATTAATTTTTATAAACAAAGCAAAAGAAAAGAAAGAAACATACCTAACATGAATAAACAAAAAGTTAAAAATAAAAAAATCACTGTGTAAGCAGGTATATTGTGAGCACACAAATTCACGTATACGTACTCGTATACACCGCGAATGTAGAAACTAAATCACGTATAAGAGTGGAGGGTGTGCTGTATAAATTTATAAATATATTAATGAGCTAGTGAGTTTTAATGAAAAATTTTCGAATTAATAATACTTTTTTTACTATATTTTGTTTTTTAACTTTGTACTTACTCTTTCCTAAAGGATAATAAGAACAGTTGTTTGCCAATAAAGGGTGTTGCCGAAACATTGTCGAATTGAGTTCCAATTTTGGAAATGAATTTCCACATTTTAAAAGCCGCGTTGCTGTCCTTCCAAAGTATATTAAACACAAATGTCATCTTGAACGCAACAAATGACTCTAATTTGACAGCCTTTTACTATTGAAAAGTAGGATAGTATAGAAAAACAACACTTGATACTGTTTTCTTGGAAATGATAGCCAAAATAGCCTATTTTTGATACTCTAGAAAATCGGAAAATCACAGCGCTGCTGCTGACTACCCAGTCGCTACTGAAAAGAGTATAATTTCTGCTTTGCGTAATAAGTTGAATTCTACGGATACTTAAAATAAGTTTTTTTTAATGTTTTAAATGCAGTAATCAGCTCAGGAAACTATATACAATCGTAGAATGTTCGTCTTCACAAGAACCGAACAGAAAACTGTTGATAAGAACAGACATAATCAAAGGGGAATTACCGAATCATTAGAAATTAGAAATTAGAAAGAAGAAAAGGGTATCAAACGAACCGTTCCAAATGGATAATAGCTCGTCTGCATGTTATTTAGTAAATTCATCAAATCATACTAATTACCAAAAATTTTTCATCAGTCGAGACCACAGCTAGCAGGCGTGCACCAGTTGCTATCATATCATGACTTAATCGTTTTTATACCCTATCCTAAGGGTATATTAAGTTTGACACATAGTTTGTAACATAGAGAAATAATCGAGATAGACCCTATAAAGTATATATATTCGTGATCAGCATCAATAGCGAAATCGATTGAGCGATGACCGTCCGTCCGTCCGTCCGTATGTCACCGCTTTTTGGGCCTTAAATTTTGAGCTAGGACGATGAAATTTCATATCTGGGCTTCTGAGAAAAAGATACAGTACAAGTGTAAAAAATTTTTGAAATCCCCCCACTGCCACGCCCACTTTTTCATAACTTCACTAAATTATATGAAACCGAAAAATTTTGTTAAGACCAAATATTAGGCATTCAGATTCCCTACAATCCACCCATACAAAAGTTTTGGCCACGCCCACTTTTTGGGGGCGTTTTCATCACAAAACCGAGTTTTGGGCCTTAAATTATTAACTAGGACGCTGAAATTTCATATCTGGGCTTCCAAGAAAAAGATACAGTACAAGTGTAAATTTAGGAGGATAGGGTATCATACGATCCGTTCCAGACGGATTGTAGCTTTTCTGTATGTTTGAATTTCAGTCGTGCTTCCTTATCAGAGAAAACATTTAGAACGTTTTCAATTTTATTAGAAGTACATACATATATGAGAAAGATTTCCATCCGTTATGCATCTAAGTGTACATTTGTGTGAACAAAGTGTAAATTAGAAGATAACGTTATGGAAATAATTAACAATCCTCCAAAGATCATTAATGATCACAAAATTGATTACTTCGCCAAATAGTATGTGATTTGTACTGCAAGGTATTTTACGTTTGGAAAGAAGAAATAATAATTTTGTTAGATGAAGCAGGGGGCGAGCACTCTCTCGGTGTTCATTCGAACAACGCCAAGTGCTATTATCACCATCTTCAGCCATTCCACAGCCTCTGGAGTATCGGAATAGCAACCCAATCTTTAAATGTAGGCCCTGGAATTCGAGCTTATACTCCTAAGGCCATTTCATCAACCAAAGCATTTTCTAAATCTTTAAGGTCGTCAGTGCACAGTAATAGCATCTTCCTAGGATAATCACAAGCTAGACTGCCACCCGGGGTAATAAATATTGTCGTTTTGTTCATTGCATGTTTTGTATACCGGAGGTTGGATTTTATTCGCTTCTTACGACAGACATGCCTACCTCGGGTATATTCTAACAATGAACCACATACATCTACACTTGTCACGTTCTGTTACAGAAAGAGGAAATTAAACAATTTCCCACTAGTCATCTCTCATCATGACAATTGTCGAAATGTTCACAGAACTTAAGTTCATATAAGTTTCACTTATCCTACAAGTACTTGTCGGGTTATGTTCTTGAGGATCCGATGTATCTACCTATCTATCAGTAAGATAATGAGTAGATGGATGATCACTAGACATTAATATAAATTGATAAAGACAATATTTAAAAAAAAAACCATTTGCCAATAGATAAGGACAAGTGTATGCACTTGTTATTTATTTATTGTCGACTTTCGTCATATGTAAGGTGGTGACGTCAACTCTGTTTATAGCGCATAGTGACAACAACAGAAAGCTGAGATTAATACCGATGAAGTTGTAAAATTGTCCCACATGGATCGGCCGCTACTGTGAAGCATGATGTATGAAACGGTCCTACGATTAACGATATACTCGGAAGATGTAGACCTAGGTACACATGGCTTTAAAACTTCCGGACACATGCAGTGTGTTCCAGTCAGAGGTTCTGGCTGCATTCAGAGCAGTGGAACTTCTTGAGTTGGAATCAATATCTGACAAGAATATCGCCATCTACATTGACAGTCATACTGCCCTAAAGGCACAGTCTTACGTCTCGAAATCAGTGAAATAGTCAGGTATTGCTGCAAAAAGTTTAGGACATTATGTACATATATATATATGTTCGCAAAATTGTGTCAAATAATGTTTGATACCTGGACACTGCGATCTAAGGGATAACGATAGTGCCGACGTTCTGGGAAAAATAGGAGCAAAGCTTCCACAATGTTACATAATTGATTAATCGCTTGGATTGTCTTAGCCCCGAGACATTTTCCCAGCGAGCCAGACGAAGTTTGTGTTCGCAAGTATTAAACAGCGCTGTGCCGGTAGCCCAATTGACACCATAGTAGGGTTCAGGTCCTATGAACGCAAATTCTAAGCCAGCCCTAGCTAATTCATCTGCAAATTCGTTGCCTACAATTTCTTGAGTTTCACCCTGTTGTGACTGGCAAGTGATTGTAGTGCATCGTAGCAGCATTTGACTGATATATAGTCCATTAAATTGGACGACAGCGCTTTTTGAGCCTGACTATCTGAAAAGATATATATCCTAGCGCCGCGCCGTTAATGCCTTTATCAAGGTTTATCTTAGCGCAGATCTCAATGGCATGGAGTTAAGCCTGGAAAACCGTGGGACACAATCCCATAGGTATTGAGACCTTGGTGTTGGGTCCAAAGACGCCGGTTCCAACACCAGTTTCCATCTTTGATGTTGTTTTTAAGAATTGAGTGAAGAATTTTCAGGTGTCCCACATGGCCGCCTGAATAAAGATTTGTAGGGGAGAGAGCCCGACAACCGCATCTAATATTGCCGTGGGACAGATGCGCATAGCACCCGTAATGCCGAGATATGCAATTCTTTGAAGCTTCGTTGTCGTTGTCCATTCAAGAATTTTCGGCCATCAAACAATGGCCGCGTTCGTGATAATGGGCCTTACCATCATTGTATATGTGGTGCGTGCCAGGTTAATTAAAAAGGCGACACCAACTTAAACTTTAGAAAATAAACTTTATTTATATTATAACAATTCAATATGAGATACGCGAGATGATGTGGGTTGCTGCCGGTTGAAGACTGTTCGTCAAATACGAAGATGATGACTTGCTAGTTGACGGCTGCTGATAGCCGCACATGCAGACGAGCACAGCAAAGCAAAAAATGGAAAAATGCAAATAACTGTCGCAGCGGCAGTTGGCAAAAAAAAAAACTCATCGCGTGAGCAACACATTCAATCATCAGGTGATTAACTGCGAGGCAATTATTTACATAGGTATGTGTGGACACCACATATACAACCAATGGATCATTTTTGGATTTAGACCCCAAGTTCTGCCTTATAGGCATCTACTGGTCCACATGGCCCTAGTGGCGCGCTCAATTGCGGGCTTGATATAAGAATTCCAGCTAAGCCGTTTGTCAAGGACACCGAGATATTTACCCTCACTGGAATAAAGTAAAGTGGTGTCTTTGATCGCGTTAGCTCCTGGATTGACTAGTCTTCTTTTTGTAAAGGGCACTAGAAGTTAGATAGTCCGTCTCTGCTGCACCATGATAAAAATCGCCAAGGCATCTGCATAACCAATGGCGATGCAGCCTAATCTCTGAAGATCGACTAGGAGATTGTCGATGACTAGTGACCACAGATGGGGAGAAAGGACTCCTCACTGGGGACAGCCCTTAACTGCGGTAATGGACACTGACACTCCTCCCGAGGAGGAAGTAATAATTCCACTTTCAAGCATGTCCCGTATCCATTGGTTGGTCGAATCCTCGATACCTCTGCTACTAATTGCTCTTGCTATTCAGTCGTAGCCAGTGTTATCGAATGCGCCCTCAATGTCAAGGAAGAACTATTCCCTTGGAATATAACCTTCTGTTGATTTTCCTGACTTGAGTGCAAAGGGGTAGACAAGTCTAGCCGACCTCTAATATGAACGTCAATGAGTCTCTCCATTTTTTTGGGAACAAATGATGTTAGACTTATAGGTCTATAAGATTTAGGCAGCTCACTAGGTATATTGCCTGGTTTGGGGATAAAGACTATATTTACCTGTCTCCAGGTTGTCGGGATGTAACCCCAATTGTAGCTGGCTCTAAATAAAGTAATCAAAGATCGATTACCTTCTGCAAAACCGCCGGGAATATACCATCAACGCCAGGGGCCTTAAATGGTTTGAAGCACCCTACAGCTTAATTGACCTTATCCGGACTAAAAAATTTACCGGATAAACTATTTATTCTACTAGCCATGCAGACCCTATGGTCAGATGCGTTTGGGTACGTGTGAAGTACACGAGTAGACGAACCTGGAAAATGAACCTCAAGTAAGGTTCTAATAGTATCCATACGGTCCGTCGTGTAGGTACCATCAGTCTTTTTTAGTAAACCTACATAATTAACATGATCTTTCACAATTACCTTGTGAATTGCCTTTTTAGCGTGGATAGTTCCGGAACCGCTGGTACTAGCCTGCCCAGTGGCGCTGCTAGTCATGCGGGTCATGGACTCTGTAGAGCGGACATATTTCCGACTGCTGGTTGAGGTCCGACTACCTCTTTATCAGAGTTACCCCGACCATACGCTGAAACCTTGTCGGTGCTCTTGAGGATCACCTTAATCTGGCCAAACCGGTACCTAACTTTACCTTTACATGTGTTAAGACATTTCATTGAGGCGTCGTCAATCGCCAACACGAGGTGAAAGAGCGCACCATCCTTTTCCCTCTGAATGACTTTCCACGAGTTGGTCTGCAAGCCGGCTTTTTGCCGGCAAGAATCTTCTCCGAGAAGAGCTTCAGACTCTGTGGAGGTCTGTGGAGTCTCCCATGACAGAGCCCGGTATGCCATAGGTAGACTAGATTTAAAACGAAGGTCGCAAGGTATTCCTGACATACGCTATCTGTCAAACTCCTATTTGTGTACTTGCGTAGACTGCACGCCACTTGTAGTCTCTTTCAGGATTAATTTATAAATTATGCTGTAAATTTATTTGCTTGGTAACTTACTTGGGAAACTCCATACTAGTTTGCGGACGAGTAGCAAAGGTTTGTACATGTACCTAAAAGTGCTTGGAAAACAGTCTCAGTGTATTGTAACTTGTTTGCCAAAACTTGCTCCTGTGGGGTGCCATTAAAGATCGATGATATGCGAATAATCCAGAGACGATTTAGGTACTCAAGAACAATATTAGTCAGGGCTGAAACCATTGAATATGTATTCAAAAATTGGGTTGAAAGGATGGCCTACTGCCATGCCAGCCAAGGCAGTCCATAACTAATCGGAAGGTTTATTCTTTTAAATAAAGCAACAATCGTTGAAAAATACAGTGAACAGTGTTTTTTAGGTGCCGTGAACTAAGGCCATATGAACTAATGCCATAATGGCGTTAATTCACTTTCAAGTGAGAATTAACACCATAATCTGCTTATGGCTTTAATTCACTTTCAAATGAGAACTAAGGCCATCAATTAAATGTGAACTAACGCCATATGACTTCAATTCACATTCGAATGTGAATTAATGCCATAAAATGTTTTTCAGCTCTGAAGCACAGCCACTGGAATATAACAGTTATGTACATGTATGTTAATATCTGAGAACTTAGATATAAATGCATTTTATAGATATAGATAGATGCAGTGAGGTAAATATGGGGGGGCATGCTGCCCCCCTGCAACCCCATTGCTTGGCCACAGATAGGATTTGGGGTATGTGCAAGAATGGATGTATGTTTTTTCTTAATCCCATTCGAAACATAGAACTAAAGGAACACAAAATAGAGTCAATTCGCACCTATCTCAAATCCTGCCTGTGGTTAAGCAGGGGGGTTGCAGGGGGGCAGCATGCCCCCCCATACCTACTTCACTTTTTGCTGGCCTTGACGTGCCAGCTTCACTGTTTGATGTCTTTCATCTTTTTATTTAACTCTTACGTATACGTGTTATAAAAAATTTTAGACTTATCACCTACCTACTGAACGTGAACTTATGGCTTGACGACAATAAGTCCATAATGGATTTGTTGTCCCATCCAAGTGGGTCATAAGTCCATTATGAACTGTTCATTTTATTGCATTTTTAGAAGTAAACTTATATTTGATCCTGTATATTATTCAAATTATTGAGAATGCTGCGAGTGACTTTAATTCACTTTCAAATGAGAACTAAGGCCATATTCTAAATTGAATTAACGCCATATGGCTTTAGTTCTCATTTGAAAGTGAATTAAAGCCATATGTCGATTATGGCGTTAATTCTTATTTGAAAGTGAATTAACGCCATTATGGCATTAGTTCATATGGCCTTAGTTCACGGCACCGTTTTTTATAGCCTTTGTAAAAACTGTCTCCATAAGCTCTAGGTTATAATGACGTCCGAATTGGACGGTAAAGTAAGTTAAGTAATTATTACTTAAACTTTTTCCTTATACTGTGGATTCCACTCCCTTTCTTTAGAAATAGTATTATTTTGCTCACAATTTCACTACTCTCACGTTTCAAAAGACGATAGCACTGGTTTTTGTAGAGTTTCCCATAGAATTCAGCTTTTTCGTTTAAGTTGATTATATCACTTTCGTGACAATTCGCTGAGTCTGTTTTCAGGATGTTATCTCGCCGCGTGAGAGTCATATCCGAACCCATCACTGTTATCATGAAATTAATTTGTTTATAGTATACTCCTAGGATTATCTGAAATTTAAGTTTCAATATGGTGGCTGTGGATGTGGGTTCTTGTACTGACTATAAGGGCTTTTGAAAGCACGATTTGTACCCATCACCCGCTGTTTATGATTATGTCCCGATTTGATTGTGATATGTATGTACATATGTATTATGATTAAAAGTCCGCTATTGGTGTTTACTGTGGTATCAATTTCTGAGCATTTACACTTTGAATTTAAACATTTTAACATAGATTATTTGACTTTGATTTCTCTTGGGCATAGAGTTGCCTTGACAGTTCATAGAGATGATGAACCTTCTGGTAGAATTTTTGGCTTCTTTCTCCGCAACGCACAGTGTTTCGAACGCATGATCGAAGTGGACAAAAATCAGAATGTTAAAAGATTAAAATTAGTTGGTTAAAATATGCCTATTTACGAGTAAGCCTCGAAAAGTCGCTATTTTTATTTATTAATAAGAATTTCATAATGCACAGAATCTAATCAGACTCATAAGAATCAATAGATTTATCATCATTGATTTCAAATCCTGAATAATAGGCGCGTTTTTCTTTTGCAATCGGAGCTTAGCAACGTCATCTCACAAACTTGGCAGTACTGTGTATGGACTGACACCCCAACTTTTCAGCTGCAAAATAAACAAACAAAATAAAAGTGATCAACACAAGCCACAAAAAAAAAAATAGAGCAGTATCCGACAATATTCTGAGTAATAACTACAAGAAATGAAACCAAAAACTAGTACAATCAATTGGATGCCTACGATTTTTTGTAACAAAAATTTGTTGGATGATGTTATCGTACGTCAGATTTGACGTTTTCATACAAATTATAGTTAATACAAGGAAAATTGAAGTCTGGTATCACTGCTTCTATCGAGGCTAAGATTTTAGCCCTGATTTAGATTTATCTAGGCTTGGACGCAGCAGTCCTGCCCGTTAAGGTTGTCAAAAAATCTGAATCTCAAGTAGGCAAAGATAAGACAGGGAATCAAGGCAGGCTCCACGAGTGAATCAGGGTCTGTTCATAGGCCAGGAATTGTTCAGTGGGGAGGAGACTTTACCTGGGGAGGTCAAAGAAACTTTACAGAGCAAAAGGAGCAGATCCGATGACGTCGTCGAGTCGAGTGCAGTGAAGAAGGTATAGGCTGGTATTTCGCCTTCGGTGCACCCGATCTACGACCCAAAGGACGAGCTTCTTGTTGCTATAGTCAACGAGCAGGAGGCGCCTTACAATGGACCAGTTGATAACCAGCGAGGAGAAGTTTTAAGATGTTCTGTGGAAGAAGATGGCTTCCACAGAGGATAATGACCTTCAATTCAATGGCGCTAGCTGGGATGGAGGCCGGAAAGTTATTGATTGTGGGAATAAAGTCTCTGTTAACTTCCTCAGAGAGTTCATATCGGGGGCTGGGAATTGTGGAGCGGGTCTCTACATAAGTGTGTGACTGTGGCGGAGTTGGATAAGTACAATCCACCTAAAACTTGGGTTTGGGTTTCGCTTCCATACATGTACCCAGAAAAGTTACTCGGTCTTCTTTGCATGCAAAATAAGGAGGTGAAGGCGAACAAGTGATAGTGTTGAAGACAGGGTCCAGAAGACAGTTCGGCCAGCACCTCTTGTTGAGTCTAAGGGAATCGCTTTCATTGCTTGAAAAGAGCAGAGGAATGGTGCAACACAGCATGAGGAAGATCATGTTAAAGGTCATGACCAAGGGAGGAGAGGAGGAAGAACCCCATGATGATGGAAGCGATGCAAATAACAAAAGGCGTGCTTTATTAATTATGTAATCAAGCATGACGTTTCAGTCGTATTGATACAAGAGCCCAAAATTAACTATAACAACCGTATCTAGGGGTTCAATACGAGAAATTACACGCTGTTCTTCAAGGTCGACCAAGGTAAAATCAGGCAGGGCATGCGTTTTACTTATAAAACGATATAAGGGCATATCGTTTTAATAATTTCAGTGATGGATACATAGTAGCAGTTTCCTGCGAAATTGAGGGACAAAATCTGTGTGTCTGGTATCGGTCTATCATCCCGTACGAATCGATGGAAGATCCATCTAACAAGATAAGGCAGGGATAATTGTGGGTTGCGATGCTAACGCAAACCATTCGAAACGGGGTAGCCGTGTTACTACTGAGTGTCTTTTTGATTTTATATTATCTACTCTATATAACAAGGACACCACATCTACTTTCGTGGTGAGAAACAGGTAGGAAGTGTTAGACAGCACTCTAGCTTCATTTTCTGATTCCCACACAGTAAATAAATGGAGGATTCTAAAAGAGGCATCCGTATCGGATCACAGGTGGATTCCCTTTCAACTAAGCTTCCAATCTAGGGCTGACAACACCTACAGGAAGCCCAAGAGAGCGAACTGGAGTAGGTTTAAATTAATAACTAGGCAATATCTGAAGGGTATGCCTCTTCGCATTGCAGATCAGACATTCTTATAAAAAGGCTAAGGTGGTAGTGGAAGATTTCACATGGGACATGGGATAAGTGCAAGAGAGAATTCAAATATTTGATCAGTCAATCAAAAAGGAAATCTTGGCAGCTATTCTGTAAATTAATTACAAACACTAGTGAAGCTGAAAATTATGGCAAAAGACGCGGCTCCCAGTTTCATTAGAAAATCGAGGAGGTTTTAGAAACAACATTTTTCAGGAAGTAGCACACCAACCGTTTCGACACCTAATGTGCATTTCTATAACGTCTGCTTGTCAATAGACGAAGAGGTAGATCATTTCATCACATGGAAGAAACTACGATCGAACCATTCAAAGCATCAGACCCTGACGGCATTCTGCCACCTATGCTGAAGAAAGCTCCAACGAAGGTTATAAACAGGATCAGGAAAATTTTTATGAATTTTCTAAGGCTAGGCTATGGTATGGAGGGAAGTACGGGTGGTATTTACACTCAAAGCAGGTAAACCACACTTCAGCGAATGCCTATAGACACTTGAGAGTAGGCATGAAGTAGTAGGCAAATTAGAAAGCAGCCTTCAGCATAAGGAATTCGCACAAACTGCTTTTTTAGATATTGAAGCGGCTTTCAATAACTTAAGAGGGGAGGCAATTAAGCAATTAAAAGTGCCCGGGAAATAATAAATGCCGAGCATAGCATTACCAATTGGCTTTGTAAGATGCTCGTCAGAATAAGGAAATCGGTTACTTGAAGGCGTTAGACCACTAATGGTCGTGGCTAAGAGAATTATTCACGATAGAATCATCAATATGGCCGACCTAAGATAGTCAAACTTGGGAGTGCATAGGGTTTTTAAGGCCTTGCTGCCTAAGCTAGATCGGAAAAAATCTGGAGAATTAATAAAACTCAGCAGATCAAAGTTAAGAATAGTGATAAGGATACTGTCTGGCCATTGCCTTCTGAGGAAGCACGCCATGAAATTAGGTTTAAGAAACACGGACACATGCAGGTATGTATTATGATGACCTATCATTACTCATCTTACTCTGTGAATAGCCATTGGTCAGAGTAAAGTAAAGTACCTCGGAATATATGTACTTTTCCAACAATTTGGAGGAGGTTGGTTCACTGAACAAAATTGATGACATAGGTATTTAGGTTCTGTAGGAAAATTAAATGTATGGGTGAATTAGTTTTAGGTTTTTGACCGTCAAAATTCTCTAACGATCGGTATGGTGCCTATAATGAATAACTCATAACACTTTACAACTTATAACCTATAAATATTCCTCAATAAATCGAAACTGACTTTTTTGACATTGGATATCTTAAATGCTTGAATCATTAAATCTTCGTTCGTATGTTTTCGGGATAATTTTATTTTTTTCTTACGGCTTGTCTATAAAGGTTCTTCTGGTAGAAGGCCAATAAGTAATTCGAACGATAAGATTATGTTTGGTACAGTCATAAGTAACATAGGGACACTACTTGGTATGCATTTAGTACCAATTGTAAAGTTGAAGATATAGATCTTTCGTCTCGATTAACAGAGAAACTAACTTTCGGAAGTTTAGCAATATTAATATTTTTCACAAAAGCTAAGAATCTCAAAAGGATTGAATATTTTTTTATTAATCTTTCATCGATCCCTGTTGTCTGAGGTCTCAGCTCTGGTTTCCCAAAAAAACGTCTCGCAGTATTTCATCGACGATATGATCCATTTACGTTTTAAACATTTCTTGAATTCGTTTTTTTTATCAGCCTAGATTTTTTTTATAGTAACTACTTTTGATAGTTACGATATCTTATGACCAATCCTTTCTCGTTCTTTTCAAAAATTCTTCAAAAGACTTTTATGGGCTTGAAATGTTTGAGTCAATCGAAGCACTGTGCGACGGCTTGACTCGCTCTTTATAAATATAAATATTAGGTAAAGGGTATTAGGTAAACGGAACGGACGCATAAGCCTCCCTAGAGACTGCTGGGTTTTTTTTTTTTTTTTGGAGATACTACTCGCAGTGTAGCCTCCTCTTAAGTTTTCATTCCGCGAAGTGTGGCCCGAACAATGTTAAACGATATCTCATCCTTACCGTCCAGTATAACTCCAAGTTGCTGCTTCGCTCTACGGAAAGTGGAAAAAGTTAAGCCGGCATTACGTTGAATGCTTTCAATAACCGATCTAGTCAGAGTTTTCTGGATCACTTAACCGTATTGTAGGAGTAATGACCACTTGGCTTTCCAAAGTCCAATACTACTAATTGTAGTGATCTCTATACTGCTCCATTGCACTGCAGACACGATTCTGCATTTGACATTCATTTTTCATTATAGTTTTTTGTTCGGGTGGTTTTCTGTATTACTGCATTGGCACAGACCTCCTGAAAGCGTCCTTTGCAATGACATCCATTGCCCAAGCCAGCGAATTACATTCCTCCTCCGAAAGGAAGGAGGGATCTTTCGCTACTTCTGACGAATCTCAGATGGATCCGCAAATTGCTATGGTAGCCACATCCGAACTGTTGCTATGGGCGCTATTGTTCTTGTTGTAATTGTTTTAACGTTGATTATTTATGATATAGGATTCCCACAAGTTACGACCGTAATGCCGTTGGCCGTATTGACAGCAGGGCCTAGATAGACGAACTTCTCCGCTGTCCATCGTAACGTTCTGACTGTTCTGTTTGTTCACTTCAAATTATTGAACCAGACCAAAATGGAAGAAGAGAAAAGATTTTAATCCATTCATCTATACGAATTGATTGAAAATGGACTACGGAGTCGAGGTAGGCATTTTCGCCCAATCAAAAATCCCTCTCATATGAGCCCCAGGACATAGTAATTTTGAAAATAAAGAGCGAGCAAACGTCCTGAGCAGCCAACGGTCAGTCCTAAGCGGCTCTCTCGTTGAGGGATATAGCTATATATGTACATATAAAACTGGCAAACATTGAGTGGGACGTGTTTTCTAGCTGTGTCATTTCGAGCCCAAGAATTAACTAACATTATATGAGCTACTTAGCAGATCAAGATAAGATATTAGTACAGGACATTAGGCAATAGGAGACCATGCAGCCAAGCTTGGTATTCTAGCTATGGCTGCTTCAACTTCGTGATTAGTTGCCTTTCGGGTAGAAATTGTCAGACTACCTGACAGCTGGATTTTGGCTTTCATTGCCTTTTAGCAGACCGCAGAAATAGTCTTTATATACCTACAGCACTGACTGTTCTCTTTACCCTTTTATAAAAAATTTGTATCTTTTTCTGCCGTAACATCTCTGCTTCTCCTCGATTACACATTTCTCGTTCTCCTTTCTTCTTTCGTGCCACTTTGTATGCAGCCGACATTTGTCTGTTCACATAAGTGTCAAACCGACCATCAGTCATGCATTTCTGATGGTTTGCTGCCAATACTGATATTGATCTTCTTCCCTTGTTATTGACGGTAAGGGACTAAGGAAACTCTAACGATATACGCTCATGCGGTCGAATACAAGACATTTGCACATTGAACTTCCTCACAGTACTGTTCTTTATCGCAACATGACTGGTATTGTTTCGACTCAACCTTTACACCTCGGAGCAATGTACTGGCAGAATGTCTTCCGTCGATCGGAACGGAATTGTTGAAATGTTACAGTTTCGTGGTATAAAATACCATGCTTTACCTCTGTTGCAAAATTGATGAACACAATGCATTGGTGCGGCTGCGGCTGTAGTAGCGGCGGTAGTAATGGCGGTAGTAACGGCAGTAGTACGGCCTGACAGATTGTGCGGCGAAAAATGTGCCAACCACAATGGTGTAGCGCGTTTATGCACAGTCGGGTACAACATTAAGTGAGTCGCCGAAAAAATGCAGCACACCAAAGTTTCTATTAAAAAATATTTTATTAAAAAATTGATTGGTTATAGATAAAATAAATTAAAATTTAGCTAATAACGAAAGAAAATAATGATGAAAGTGAAACATAAGAATAAATATACAAGTTTTGTATAATAAAGTGGACTATGTTATTTCCATACTCTCTTCTGATTGTTAGTACTTGGTTTGTACATACTTTGCCTTAATGATGGTAGTAAGTCGTCTAGGGATTATCCCTACTAATTTTTGAAGGTTTTCTATGGACATGGATTCCCTAGATTCTTGTAGGGCCACAATAAACTATGTTTTATTGGTCTTTTTATTCTTAGCAATTACATGATAGACAACAAAAGAAGAAGAAGGGGAGAAGAAAAGATCAACACAAGATATAAATAGTTAATAAAATGTAACATGTACCTAATAATCTCTTTGTGCTCAAAGTTCAAAGGTGATTGGATTTTGTTGAAATGTTGAAGGGCCTTACTATCAACCATATTTAGTATACAGCTTAAGTATAATCTCCACTTTATCCAAAATGTGTGTACCAATAACGAATTTAATAATCGACTTTAGTGCTAGTATGGAGTTAAATTTAAATGTACATAGAGTACAATACTAAAAAAGATTAGATTTGGTATCTAAAATACTAAAATTATGCGTAAAATGGTAATCGAATTTGAAGTTGAAATCGTATAAGCGTTATTTGATTTTCATGAATTTTTTTAATTTTATTATTTATTGAAATACTTTTCAGTAAAAATGTGTTTTTTATGAATATTTCATTGAATCAATTAATTACTACATACATATGTATATCGTTATAAAAAAGTTATTGTTCGATGAAAATAATATGTTATAAGAGTTTTAAAGAGAACTCTTATGGAATTCAGTCTCCATTTAGGAGGGATAGGGGAACCAACAAGAAGTATTAACTTCAGTACATTGGTATCACGGTTTTAGTATGTATATAAACAAGCGAAGATAACAATCTCAGCTGATTATGTATATTTTGACTTTCGAATGCCAAATGTGTAGGCTTTTACTGATATTGGTATGTAAAATAAATATTCAATTCAATTTTAAATTATAACCACTGTATGAAACGTCAAACCAATGATACCTATGTAGTAGATTCAATGAAAATGTTGTAAATCCTTTGAAAGAGCGAAGTTTACGTTAACTGACTGACTGCTGACTACTAAAACATTATTGGTATAACTTTAGACTTAAGTGTGTATTAATATTTAAGTCGACACCTTTTTTAAGTCACATCTAATGGTTTGTTGTTGATAAGGCCCAAAATTTAATTTCATCCACTTTATTTTGTCGCCGACTGTAAGTCAGCTGATAAAAATTGTGTTGATTTTTTTTTTTCTATATTAACTTTTAAAATAACGATTTTTGTATCAAACATTTCACTTTCATATTTTTCATACAGAGGATAGATTATATTCCGTAAATTTTCTCTTGTTTTCACCAGGATAGTTCATTTGACTATGGTGGTCTGCTCGTTTTTTTTATATTATATATGTACATATGTGCTGTCAAACTGCCGCGCCGCAAAAGTTAAAAGTTCACCAACTCGTACTACAGCCGAAACGACCCTTTGTGTTTGCAGCATTGAGTTTGCGTGTATTCAACTTTTGACAGTTCGTACTACCGCCACAGCCACACCATTGTGTTCGGGCAGTAAGTCCATTTAGGAAACAAACATCCGAGAGTAAAACTGTCATGAAAAAGCTTCTCAAAATGCCCTTCGGATATGGCATTTAACTAGGTCCCTTCTATTCGTGTAAAGAATATACATAACTCGCACAACTCGACTGGTTGTGAAAAGTTAGGCCCTGGGTCCCATAAATTTGTATTTTTTGTTTTTTGTAGCATGTGTTTAATAAAATTATGTATTACCTACTGATACATATGTACATATTACCTACTGATACATACATATGTTTTACACCATCCTTACCCTGTTCTCGATATTTAACGTCAAATCAACACAATTTCATTGTACCTACTACCTTTAACATACGTACATATATGTAGCTTCAGCAACACTTTTTTCTTAACAGTATCGCTTACGTCACTTGTCCACCATAATCACTTCTAACAGCATTTCATTAGATAAATTAAATTGCGAGTGAATGACATTATTGTGTAGGTACCCAGATGTTGGTGTCAGCTGTTTAAAGCGATAGAACTCGCATGCCTGTGATATGTTTGTATATCTAGTGTTTGACATAATTAAGCTCGGTCTCAACCCATACTAATGTACGAATTCGAAAAGCTTAATCAGCTGATGACGATGAGCTGCTTGCGGTGTATCGGTGCGTTTTTATATTTTTCTTATAATTATGTACACACATACATTACAGTGTACCTAATGTACATTCATTTTGGAGTTAGATCTAATTGGGAATATGCACGAGAGTAACATTTACTCAAATTAATTAACATTTCTGTTTATATCGCCACATTTGTTTTGAGGATACAACAAAAACCTGTATCCATCATTTGGTTTTATTGTTGATTCGTTCGGTTCTAGATCTTTCCTTGTCTATGTTTAATTTCGGATGATTATTTATGTAACACATTCAGTAATAGTACAATTAAATATCTATACGTATGGAGGTACTTATATAAATGTTTGTATATAGATTGCATGAATGAAACATAAATTAAATAAACAAGCGGTTTGGTTAAATGTGGTGCATGTATATACATATGCAATTGTACTTATATACCCATTACATAAACGATATTCCATAAGCACAGTGGAGTGGTGAGAATAGTAAAAGCTCCTCACCGTACCGCACAGAAAAAGGACAATATTTTTAGGATTTGTAGGTCATCGTTAGGACGGAATTTTGCGTTGTAAATATTTCGAGAACTTTTACTTTCATTAAGCATGGATTCTGCGCATATTTACTATTTACACCAGAGGAACAATAGATAAGGATATGTAGATAGATAGAGCGACAATCCAGCTGTTTACTAACTACATATGGATATGTCTTTCATGCTACTAAAATCCTGCAAGAGTTGACAATTTACGGGTTTTTGAATCAAAATAAAGTCTTTGAAGACTGGGAGAAGGAGAAATATGAAGAATACATCGTTAAAAGACAAGAGCGTTGTCGCTCTAAAAAATCGGTCGGAAAACATCGCCGCCGTGAGTGCCAGTATTGCCGAGGAACCAAACAGTTCCATCCGACATCACGCCTAGGAATTACATCTCCAATGAATATTGACGGAAGATTTGCATTTTTATGCGCATACAAAATCCAACTGACTCAAGAAGCCTTAAACATTTTGGAACAACAAATTGACGATTTGTATTCTAATAATAAAATCATCTTTAGTAATATGGCACACTTCCACTTCAACGAATACGTCAAAAAGCAGAATTGGTGGATCGGTGAAGCAGAGAATCCATATCATGCGAATTTCTGATGCATTCTCAAAAAGTGACAGTTTGGTGTGCCAAGTGGGCGGGAGGTTCATCAAACTGCATTTTTGTTGAAAATAATGAAGTTGTCTCCGTGACTTGGCAATCGTCATCTTGGCACGTTGACAAACTTGTTTTGGCCCGATTTGGATGAAATGGACGTAAATGGCTTGTAGTTTCAAAGGAATAATGCGACCCGCCACACAGCACGCGAAACAATAAGTTCCCATTTTTTTTTTAATTTACACGCGCTCTATGGTTTATTGCTACCCTTATAATATTAAGACACAGCAATGGACATTGGTTTTAAATGTTTGCGGTTTTGAGTGTTTAGTTTACGGAACGAATCCCTATTATATTTGACGGAACGTTAGAAGATAGACTTAAGGGTAAACAGATGAGCATTCTCAAAATGTCGGATATAGCGGGAAAACTTTTGAAGGGGCTCAATCCAACTGGCTTTTTCGCTAAGGCACTGTTTATGAAAAAAGCGATAAAACAAGTAGAGGCGAGAAACATTTCTGCCATGTTCGAGGAAGTCAATTGACTTGCTGTGCTTCAATCTCCTATTAGTTTTAACGCACGATTTTGAATTCCATTTAGCAGGTGCAAAGAGATCTTAGGTGCATCGGAACCGACATAAGGATTATACTCGGGCTTGAGGCGGATGTACATATACCTTATTTACCGCAGCCAGATCAGAAGAGGTCTAAAGAACCTAGAGGTTATAGTGCAATTTATTGGGGTGGGAGCTAAGGAACAAGTCCAGATTGTTGGCGGTGTTACTATCAATGTCGGATAGCAGTGTGGACTCGTTATATAGTATGCTCCTTCCATTTGTGTAAAGAATATAACACCCACAACACGATTGGTTGTGAGAAACTTGGCCCATGGGTCCCACGGAACTGTTGTGCCAAATATTTGTATTTTTTTTTTGTTTTTTTTTTGTAGTGATCTCAACATATTTTTCTTCGAGTGTTGTCTGTCCAGAATATCGAAACCAACCAGAATAGTGCATATTGAAATCATCCGCAGTGACGATCTTAGTATTCGGATAATGGGAAACAATTCTTATGACGGAGTCAGATAAATTAGGGTTTCTGTAACATTTAAAGAGCCTTACCAATCAGCTGATTTGTGATGCTTTTCAGCTAGAGGGTAGAAACAGAGACCCTCTAGGTTGACTCTAGGATCTGTATAATATATAATTTGAGAACTGGGCGTAGTTAGCTAAGGACAGCTAAGCAACAGGGTTAAGGACTTGTTGCTTGAGGTATAGCTTCGTCACGAACTACATTAGCACCTAAGAAAGTAGTACAGCCACAAACGCAAGTCCTGGGTCATTTTTGGCGAATTAGTCCGAAAGCACAGCCTCCACGATACGACAACATACTACGGCTTTTAGAGGGGTAAACATCGACTCTGACAATTTCCTTGTTGCAGCCAAATTTAGAGCTCGAATATCCAACGAGAAGAAGCTGCGAACCCCCCAGAAAAAGAAATTCAATGTTAGAAGCCTTAGCATGACTGGAGTGGCCAGAGCCTACAAAGAGCGCCTGAGCGAGAGATTCTATGCTGTGCATTCACCATCCACAAACGTCAAGAATGTGTGGAGCCAGTATCACGACATCATCAAAGAAGTAGCCGAGACTCCCAGCTCAAGGATATCGAAGAGTCCTGCGATAGAAATAACATCCGGATGTTTTTTTTAAGAAAGCCAAGCAACTGGCTTTAAGCCTGGAACGCAGGCTCTTTGAAACAGTGAAGGAAACCTAGTCACCGAAGCGGAGGGAATAGTAGATGCGTTTAAGCACCATTTTCAGCAGCTACTTAATGGACATCAGGCAGGTAATGGGCATCCTGTCAAAGATAAAGCCATCCCACCTCTCAGTTCTATAGAGGTTGGCTCAGCTATCAAAAAGCTGAAGAATGATAAGGCCGCCGGCTCTGATGGTCTATCAACGGAGCTTTTCAAACATGGTGGTAATGCTTTATCAGGGTGCATGCACCATATCATCAGCCATGTATGAGTGGCTGAAGCCATGCCCAATGACTGGACTACCAGCTGTGTATGACCTATCTTCAAAAAAGGACATCCTATGTATTGTAGGAACTATCGAGACATATCCCTGCTTTAATGCCGCTTGTAAGATCCTATTAAATGTACTGTGTGAACGTCTCAAGCATTTTTACAGCACACTAATCATCACTTACCAGTGTAGCTTCCGGCCCGGTAGATCGACGATCGACCAAATTTTCATACTATGGCAGTTCAACGAATTTAAAATCGAGACTCACCATCTCTTCCTCGACTTCCTAGTCGCATATGATAGCATTCATCGTCTTGAGCTCTACAAGGTGATTGTCGAATTCGGGATCCCAGCTAAACTGATCCATTTATAGTTCCTCCGAACTATTCCAAACATACACTGGATTTCGCAAGGAGATGCGCTATTATGCGATTTCTTTAATCTCGTGCTGGAACAGATAGTGCGCAGGAGAGGTGTTAACACGGAAGGCATTATCTTCAACAAATCTGTCCATCTGTTGGGATAGGCAGGTGACATCGATATCATCGGTCGCTGCCATCGGAGCTTTTTACGTGTTGGCCTTGAAGTGAATGAGGACAAAACCAAGTGCATGCTGTCAACAAACAAAGAAGCATCTGTTCACAGCCTAAGACAAAACGTCACTGTTGGCAACAGTAACTTCGAAGTGGTTAAGGAGTTTACCCACCTCGGAGTAAGTATCAACTTCACGAATGACACCCTAGTGGAGATTCAACAAAGATTTACTCTAGGAAATCGCTGCTTCTTCGGCGAAACAAATGGGTTCAAAACACCTAATTCAAAAGACGAAATGCATCTTCTATAAAACATTGATCCAGTCAGTTCTGCTTTTTGGAGCCGATTGCTGTACGTTAAGCAGGAAAGCGGAACAGATTTGAACACTTTCGAGAAAAAAATTCTTCGTCGAATATTCGGTCCCATATGCGAGGAGGGCGAATGGTGGAGAAGATACAACCGCAAACTCTATGAGCTGTACCAAGATGTGAATGTTGGCCAAAAAGCCAAAACATATCGGCAACACTGGATCGGCCACATCGAGCGAATATGGACAATAATGCTCCAGCAAAGAGGGTCTTCGAATCACAGCCTCCAGGTTCGAGACGAAAAGGTAGACCGAACCTCCGTTTTAAGGATCAAGCTATCGCGGATGCCAGAGCGCTTCGTCTAGACAACTGGAAGCAGCGTGCCAGGGATCGAAGCGAGTGGAAGTCTGCCGTGTCTCAGGCAGAGACTCCTCACGGGTCGGGAGAGCCCGTTAAGTAATAGTATAGGCAAAAATTGAGTATGGCTTTGCTTAATAAATACATAAATTCATCCTTAGATGACAGACATGCATATCAAGGGTATAGTACATGTCCTTAATTCGGAGCTACAAAGTGTTAACGAGATCATCCTAACATCATCGGCAACCAATAACAACAATAATAATAATAATTATGGCCATAACGTTATAAATACAAATAGTCTCGAACCACTGTTGACCTCTCAAATGATAAAGTATGCAATGAACATTAAGTAAGTACACTCCGCAAGTACGTGTGATATACACGAGAGCTAAGAAAAAAAAAAACAACTTTCATGGCAATACTAGCACTAACACATCGCCACACGTTTAGTTCTCTCAGCTGTGCGGTGGTGCAAAAAGCCGGTCTCTCGCAAGCAGCGAAAAACAAGCAGACATAAAAAGCTTCTCGCATGACACACAGTGCGCTTCGTTATCGCTGCGCGATTTCTATGACATTTACCTACCTTCGCGACTGATACCAAACATTAGAGCAGCTTTTATCGAAGCATGGTCACGAATCTCGATTGTCTATGGTGAGCGGGCGTGCGGCGTCGGTGGAGCGTGCACAAGTGCTTTCGCCCAATTCTTAAATTCACATAATATCAGATACATTTTTCAGTTTGTTTTGGGCCGCTCGACACTGCGAGAGACAAAGTTCTCTAACAGCAAATAATACTCTCTTCTCAATCACAATCAAACATTATACACCGACGACAGTACACTCAATTGACTGCCGCTGCTGTTGCTGGTGCCTGCTTTATCTATCTAGTGTCGCATCTAATGCAGCCGATGTCCGTCCTGCAGGGCAATTAAAACGAAAAGGACTCGAAAATATAACAAGCCCGCTACATACATAATATACGAGTACTGTATATCCACACACATTTATTGTTGTTGTTGTTGTCACCTTAAGTTGTCATTTATTCGTTTTATTGTTGTTGTTGTTGTTTTTGTTTTGTGAAAAAAAAAATTATATTTCTAACCAACATTTGTTGATATTCTTTGACGTTCTCCTTCGTTCTTTGGTGGTGCTACTTTCTACTCGATACGTACGTTTTGCCTACCCCGCGTGTGTGTGAAAATATAAACTTGTGCCGACGACCTTGCAATGCCCTTGAATGACACTCTTACTGCGCGGCCGATGGAAAAGAGAAGAATGCTCACATTTTCGTACTTCTGAATTGGTCTGACATCCTCTACACTACACACACCTAATATTATTTGCGGTGTTTATATTTTTCGTTTGCTGGTTCGTTCGCTTTGAATTTTAGTTTTATTTATGGAACTTACTCCAGCTATGTGAACTTTATCGTATTCGAGAAATAATCGTGCTTGTAATATCTGTGCATCGGAATACTCTACTTGTCTACTTGTCTACTATGTGAACGTGTGTTTGTGGTGTGTGCGAAAATTGCCAAAAACAAAAAAACAAAAAAAAAATCCAATATCGCTCCAAGCGGCCAATACATACTATCTATCGAGTTAAACTGGGAAAATAAATAATTCGAAAATTGCATAAGGATATCGTTGTGTCACTCACAAATTGAGACTTTAAGAAAAAGTAAGTAAGTTACTATTTTTTTTTCTTCTATTTTTTCTAATTATTTGCCTCAGAGACAGCTCCCCCGACGAATTGAGTCTATTTTTACTATGAGGGTACGAAAGTACACATGACACATCGACATTGATACTTTACGTCATTTTCTATCAAGGAGCATTATTATTTATTTTTTTTTTTAATTCGACTCGAAACATTGCTAATAGCACAAACCACTAATTTGCCGAGGGCCATTGCTATTAATCAAGTTATTATCAATTATGTTACATAATCGAATGGCAGCCGAAAAAAAAGCAGTTAAAAGCGAACCAAAGAACGAAAAAAAAAAAGCGGGAACTCCCATTGTTTACGGATAGTCCTTGGATATACATATGTATTTGTACATATGTACAGTGCGAGCGCGTGTACCTAATAACATAAAGTCACGAATGGTAGATGGTAACTCTTTTGGTGAACATGCGTGGCAAGCAGCTGTTTTACATTGAAATGTTTTTTTTTTGTTTTTAAATTTAAATGTTTTAATATCCTGAATCCTTGTTGTCATAATTATTAACTTTGGAAGTTGATATAAACTGTTTATGACATCTCTGACAAAGCATTCTGCATGGATGGCTAAGTTCTTATTTGTATTTATGTCAATCATTTGTTTTGGTGTGGCTAGAACCTGTCATTCAACATCGTGATCATCGGTTATTCTACATGTAACAGTGTATCGAGACATCGGTTGGCATTCTATGTGACTTTAAACAGCAAATTAGAAGGTCTGCTGATATTAATTTCACACAAATGGTTAAACAATATTGATGTCCTTTAAGGTGGTAGAAGACGCGCACTATTTACATATTTGAATTGATCAGTGACATTCTTCTCCAAATGAATATCTTACGAAGAATATTTCTCTCAAAATTACCAAGGATCGCATATTCACCTACGATAGAGTTCATGCCATAGACTGGAATGGTGAAAGTCTCTTTAGTTGCACGGAATAGGTACTTACTATCCAATTGCCTTCTCAGCCCATAGAAACAACGACTGGCAGGTTTCTAGCAAAGTTACTTACTACTTCGTTAAACTCATTTTGACAACTTAATACATTCGAACAGTTTAGTAAATTCTGTCAATATTTTCGAAAAATTTTAAGTAGATGCCCTGACTTTTGGAGAATTCGGTATACCTTTTAGTTTTTTTTAGTTCCGTAGAGCCTAGGGTGTCATGGAGCCTAGGGCGTCAACAAGTTATCATGTCAGGGGTTACGGACAACCTGCAGATAGTGAACCATTTGATGCAGGTACAAAATTCTGTGTGAGAGCAAAAAAATCTCGTCAGCTTGGTCTACGTGTTTAAAATAAAACGTCAGAAACTATTGTATGGCATTATTTTTCATCCGGGAGGAGAACATCAATAATTACCGCTACAAAATACAATGATGAAAGTATGGATACTTGCCGCTTTCGGCTTGGACTTTAAAATGACTGGAGTTTTACATGAACACTTCTCCAACGTGCAGCACACGAGATAAACTTTCTGTTTGTTTTGTCGAAAGCTTTCTCGATGTCGATAAAAAGTGGAGAAAAGTGGTACTTATGTGTTCCATGCAGTAGGATTCTAAGCGGAAGACTCCTAGTCCGGCATCGAGGGTGGAATCAAGATATGCTCTGTTATTTCATTATAACCTCAGCTATTATTTAAGTACCTGCGGGAGGAAACTGCACTTTGTTAGGTTCACCTTTTTCGAAGTTTGCTGATCATTCCATTTTTCCGGACTTTTGGGAAATTTTCGATTTCCCATGCTCTACTACGAGCAGTTCTAAAGGACTCTGCGAAAATGCAATTCAATTTAGGCGTTTTAATGATTTTTTTTGTCCTTTGATCACGGCTTTGATTTTCGATTTACTAGGAGGACCTATGGGAATCTGAGTCTCCTTACCTCGATCGGGTAACAAGGTAACAACACTGTAGTCTAAATGGTTTAAGATCATCGGGAAAAACGCCCGTCATCTTCTGAACTGATCCTCATTTGAATTTTGTAACGAACCGTTCAGATTCATGGAACTCTGATGATCTATTTATTCCACAATGATATATATATAAGAGGCCCCACTGTCGGCAAGGGCGTTAAGGTGATTTTGCCTCACAATACGCTGGGGTATCTCTCCACGAAATTTTCTGCTTTTCAGACCTTTCCAATACCTTTCTGAATTATGGGCGGATTGCGAGATTCTGAAGAATGTCGGTATTGAGATAACTTTTAAAGCACATGCTGAAAGTCCAGCCACTTTCACTACTATTGAAGTAATTTTACTTCCATTTTTTTGATCTACTACCTTACTTCGGAAAAAAGCAAAACAATTCACTTTATTAACTTAATTTCTAGAGTTGTTTGTAGCGGTGCCGTGACATAAAGTCAAGCGTTTTAAAGCCAAATCCAATGATTTTGTCAAGTCTTAAATAATTTTAAACTTCTCTGAATGGTAAATGAAGCGTTATGCTCAATAGGTAAGCACAATTAGATATGCAATGCAAAGTTATATAAAGACAGCACTGTATCAAAGTGTTATAATGGAAAATGTTAGATTTTGGCCTCATGGCACGGCACATTTTGTATCACTTCACTTTTTTCGATTATACTTCCTTTTTCAGTTCCGTTCACTTCACTTTTTGAAAATTAAGTGGCTGCCCTGAATTGCTGATCGTCAATTGGTCAATCTGATTGGATGTCCCCCTGGTGTTGGCTTCGGACAAACTTTTTCTTTCAGCCATTTTTTATTAAAAGGCAAATGGCATCATGAAGCACGATCCAGCTCTTTTTCTAATAGGCCTGTCAATTTCTGGACTGTATGGCCCCTGTTTCCTGGCATTCAAATGAGAAGTGTGCAGTTGCTGCCTGTCCCATACTAGTTTCGATTGTTTATGATATGTCTTGATGGCTAGGGAGAATGTTTATACATACATATCTAACTCCATAGCAAAGATTTCCACTTGAAATAGCAAATACAGAGTTTTTATTCCCAGTTATTGTAATCTTTAAATGTAATCTTAAAGTTGTACCCGAAGTCAAATTTTGGCAGACAATTATCCGCGATGGCTATTCCTAGTAGTTCATCTTTGTTTATTTCCATAAAGTTGGACAGTCAAGGATAACTTGGTTTATACCACAGTTCCTACCAATAAGAATTATGCTGTGGTTTTTGTGAAATCACAGTTGTTTGTCTAAAATTAAGCGCAGGTATTTGACTTCTTTTGAGAACTCTTTGTTTACATTTGTCAAAGAGTATGGGTTTTAAAAAATCATCCCATCCATCTTATTTTTATTTAACAAATTATGGTTGACTCTTTCTGGCTAACTTTCGTGCACCAGTCAGCAAACAAGCTCAAGTACTCTCTGGATGAGATCAGACATTTTTTTCTTCAAATTTCACTTTGATTAAGATGGCAACATTTTCAGCGGATCCTTGGCCATAAAAACCGTCCTTGTCAGTAATTTTGTGCCAACCGCTTTTTTTTTAATCAAGCCTATTTGATCAATGCGCTGGTTTGCTGGAATTCTGTAGATACGAGAGATGGTTCCAATGTTAGACAGTCGTTGTCAGGGTACATCTAGGAAACCCTTAGAAAGGCGGTAGTTTAACTTGAATGAACCTTAACTCTATAATATTATCTATTGTACAGATATATTGGCAGAACTGCCACCATTTTTAGTTTGTTCTGTGGTTAAGCGTACTTCTGAGGTCTTGGACGTTGAGGACAAGATGACTTCGACCTTTAATATTATTCTTTAGTCCAAGGTTTCTCCCTGAGTTGCTCGGGTCGAGTAGTACGTATTAAACAATACTTGTGCCTTATACTAAATTTGACGCGTCACAGTGCTCTCATTATATTATGTACCTTTGGTGAATATAACGCAACTTTGTTTTATGTTCTGTCAGGGCAGCCCCTTGCTTTTATTGTTCTGCTAAAGTTAAATATTTCGGAGATCTGGAAACTGACTGTTTCAGTACCTATGGGTCAATTAAGATTTAAGACTCCTCCTATGCGAGGAAATAAAATCAACTTTCTCTAATGTGGTAAGGCATCTCTTACTACTATAAGTCACTAGGTATTCAAACAAATCTGTCGGTAAATGACGTATTTATTTTACATTTCTGGCACAATTCAGGTTTCTGCACCTTGCCTTTGAGATAGAACACTTTGGACACTGTCATTATAAGGGCTTTATAGGGCTCTGGTGATATTTTTCATCAGAGACATTTCACTTTACAGGTCATGATAGGGGACCACGTTACTTGTTGTCTCCCCAATTACTTTCAGCTCATCCTCATGTACAGGGTGAAGGTCTGAATATGTTGAACTAGCCTACGTAAGGTATTCTGATTAATTTTTCCGCAAGATAGAAGAAATTTTGACGGAGTTAAAATCCAATCTTGAGTTTAGATACAGTGTTCGGCGTGGAGACGGCCATTGTAAGGTGATTTTAACCAAATTTTTGGTTATTTCAACATTCATAAGAGCGGTGCCACCTGAGTAAGTAAGTAAGTTTGTTCGAGAAAATAAATTTATTGAGTAATTAAATCGCCTTATTATAATAGACGGTGCATCCGAAATTGGCTTCTAGCTAACTGCGTGCCCTCAGTCACTACGTCCGCGATATCTGTCACACCCTGCATACCTAATAACAAAGTAAGGGATATCTCCATAATGTTAAGATCAAAATCCGCCAGTAACTTTCTATCGTAAGAAGTCTTTAATCCCCTACCGAATTTCGTTACATTAACTTTCACCCCTACCGGCAGACCGTATGATAAGACGTTATCATGTCGATACTTGCTGTAAAGCCAAACCTTTTCACTGCTGTCGGTGTCTTCAATATCGTTCAGCATTTGACAATATTTCATGGAACGTCTTTAATACAAACAATAGCAGGATATCAAGATATCATTCAGGAATTTAATAATTCCCCACGCCTTATTGATTGAGGCTTGGTTACAAGGATAGGTGTTCCCATACGAATCACTATTCGGGCGTATTGGAGCCATAAAGTTGTGGTTTTCTTCTCGTACAAAAGTTTATATTTTCCATTCGGCCTGAATAAATAGCGTTTCATAGCTTTGATGTTTCGTTTCTTTTATGAACAATTAAATTCGTATATGTACATGCATGAGTTATTAACGTTAAATGTCAAATGGATGTTTTTCTTGCCCGAATATGAAAAAGTGAATATTTTGTTTAGGAAAACATTCGGATAAAACGAGTCTTGAATCCTGAAAACTTGTAATGTATGGGAAATTTCATAAGACTCTTACATAAGACCGCCACCGCCCCCATTCAATCACTTACATACATATGTATGTTGTGTTTTCAAACAATCTAATATACACGTGTTGAACTTTAACAACCCACTCCCACAAAAAGGGATGCCAAATTTGACAAATAAACAAAGGAGGAGACAACTGAACCAAAGTATTCCTGTATTCATTCAGTGACCAATAATTTTTTATCGCGTAGTATTAATTCGAACAATCTATTACCCACTGTCTCTACTCGTTCTATCTCGCACATCGGCGGCAAAAATTAAGCAAAAAAAAAAAGAACCCAAGATTAAAGACAAGTGTATAAAAAAAGATATCCGAACGAATGAAAATACAAAACAATCTGCTAAAAATAAATTCGAATTTTTTATTGCAATGTAAATGTATCTACATCTGCAGTGTGTGGTATCTCCCTATCTGTTGGCGAATATACTTGTTTGTCTGAATGAATCTGTTTCTTGCTTTTACTAGCTGGTCAGACTTTTGAAATACCAATATACCTTTTGGTTTCTCTTGAGATACTGTAGCGCAGATATCCTACTTTTTTTTTGCAGGGCAAGATCTATCTTTCTGTTTCATTTCGAAGCAAATACATTTTTGCTATCCACGGCGGTCGTCTCTCTGTACTACTCGTACTTTAATCTTGGCAATCGTTGTCATGTATTTTTTTTTTTTGCTTTTGCAATGGTACAGCAAAAGAATATTTTAGTGCATTTTCGGCTTTAAACCAGATGCGTTGAATCGCGGTATGGACGTCGTGTCAGTGAAAGATTGAAATTAATTTTGTTTGTTTTTGTAGAAATGTCAATTGAATTTATGATTGCTTTAAGTGAATAGTAAAGAAATTAAAAAAAAAAAAATACCTCAATTTATAGTTAAGTGAGTGAGAGTGAAAACGCATTGTCAACCCCAAATACATTGGTAGGTATCTACGAGTATGTGCTATTAGTCAATGGAAAAAAAAATATTTCTATAAACACATTTGTGCTTGTTGCATAGAAAAATTGTAAATAAATGAAAGTGTTTTACGGATGATTTTTTGATTTATAATTATTGACATGTGGTTTTGAAATTTCATCTCTTTAAATGTGAAAATTATTTACTTACAGTAGCTCCGATTACCGTAGTATCTTTGATCTTAGATTCGTTCATATATTATTCATATGTTGGTAGTATATAGATTGGGTTTGCTGTATCGGCTACAGCAGGGGGTCTTTTAGATTAGATTTTCGTTTCTCGAGACAAGCAACATAAACATCTGTTGATACCTTTCTAAGTACAAATCAGATTACGAGCACTACATACCCTACGTACAGAGTTCCCCTTTAGGCTAAATATTCACCGATGGAGTTCCTTTTCAATGCCGATGTGCACAGAAAATGAGTCATCGCATCCTCTTCCTGTACATATGAGCGAAATTGTTTACGAAAGGCATGTCGACCTATAAGCCAATGCTCTATGACGGTGCTTAAGTTAATTAAAGCTTAAGTGTATGCTGTTGACGATGATGCGTTTGGTGACTTTATTCAAGTGTAGGTTTATCCAGATCTCTTTGGATCCCCCATTGCATTCTATTGGGTGCAGTATCAAGCTGAAACGTTATCGATCAGATAGGCTCGTCTGCCTGGAATATTCCTGTGTTCGAACAACAATCTCTTTGAGACATGCGCGGCATTGCTTAACCGATTTGGACTATATTGCGGGCGATTCCAAGGCTTTTATGTGTACAAAACCAAGCGGCGGTTGTTTGGACTGCCGTAATCTCTGCCTGAAGTAGTATAGTATAGTATGATGATATGGTGCACTGGAAAGGACTCCCGAACCTGTACCAAACTTTGTCTTGGATCCATCTGAGGGTATCTGCTAGGAATTCTGTTGCTAGGAATAGTATTACAGTCGTTTAGGATATTAGCGTGGCATGTGTTTTGAGGATGTGGTACATGGTACTTTGTATCTTCTTGTGAACAACACCAATTTGGTCTTAGACGGCTTAATCTTGAGGGCTGGCTGCGACTGTTCGTGCAATTTTCAACTATATTGAGCTCAAATTCCATGAGTTCTCTAATTGTAAAAAGAAACTTCATTCACTAAAATGAGACATAATAGTGGTGATATTAAACCATCCATCCTGAGGGTTTCCCTTGTAGACCGCCATTGTCCCTAGAAAACACTACAGCTCTTCATACCCTACTTTTTTTTTTAGCATTGTACGATAGATTGGTAAAGGCAGGGTGAGAATGGCATCAGATATAAAGTCTGTTTTGACATCGTTAAAGGATTCTTCCCTTTCGTAAGAATACAATAGTGAAATCCTTGTTCTCATATGCATTTCAATGATTCTTCCTTCCGGTATGCCTTCTGTAGGTGCTGTGATTTAGGGGTTAGTGCATCACCCAGTCCATAATTCAAGTTTTCGACCTCGTTCTCCAGCATCTGATAAGGACCAGAGAGTATGAGAAAGTTTTTTGAACAAAAATTGTTCTTCAAACATCTTATTAAACAGTAGGACCCTTATATTTGTGTGGAGAATATAACTCGTGAAACACGAATGTTTGTGAACAGGTCGGCACTGGGTCGGTATGGAGTTGTCATGCCAAATGTGTGTATTTTTTGTATATTAAATGCTTTTTGGAATATCGATATGAATTTTCTCTCCAACACATTCCAAGGTTTTTAGAAGAACGAAGGATATGCTGATTGGGCGAAATTCCTTAAAATATGTATGTAAAGGAGGTCCTACAGTACCGACTTTTTACTTCAATGATTGTTTTTTAGGATCTTGGAGTGTGTAGTCAAAGTTTAAACAGTTCCTTAAAATAGTATGGATTCTACTGGGATAATACTATCGAGACCAGATCATTAGCACGAAGGAAATTGTGGACTGCCTACTATTTTTTCTAAAGAGTTTTTTCTTGTAGTTTTCTATTCTATAGAATTCTTCTTTTTATTATTAAGAAAATGGGTGCTTATGGGATGCTCCTCCCTGACCATGATCCAATATCCCTCTAGTATTTATGTAAATAGAAATGGTCGAACTTTTGGATAAGATTTTCCTTGTTTGAATGGAGTCACTCTTCTTTTCTATATTCTTACAGACAATATACCACGAAGCCCTCCTTATTTTAAACGTATAGGTCCTAAGGGTGTTCTTGTAGAGATTCCAATCAAATGGTTCTCCGGAATGGCTTGCTTGGTTAAAAGTCTTTGGATTTTGAAGGAGTTTTGAAGTCAACATCGAATTATATGTAACAGTGGTGTGACATACTTTTACGTATTTGAGTGTGTTGGCATCACCGACAACAAATCGTCAAAAGTCCGCCATCTTTTTATGAACGGCTTTTCGTTAAAAAAAAAAAGTTAATACGAAGAAGGACGAACTGATGTAGATATGCTCCACTGTGCCATTTGATTAATAAATTTTGATTTAATATAATCTTAGAAGAAATAAAAAGTTTATTTAATTTTTTCGAGTGAAACCCACAAGTGGTGTATGGTGCTTTCTTGGCAGTCGCTGTGGGTAGAATTTGATACTTTTCTTTCCGTTTTATAAGACTGTAAACTTTGGGTTAGCTATTTCTGAAATACCTCCTCTTAACTGAACTCAATTTAACATATGTACCTTACTGAATCTGACCTTTTGGAAAGAAGGTAATCTTGTTTGAAATGACAAAACAGAATCAGACTGGATAATAAATATTACTTCAACTTCCCCGGTTCTGATACAAATAGAAAGAGTGGTTGGTGACCATATTAACAACGCCTTCCGCACTCTATGCACAGCAGTATCAGATATTATTTCAAAGTTTTTATTTCGAATTAAAAAATCCTTAAGTGGCTACGAACCCAAGACAAAGCCAAGGTGAGATACTCGCGACACTCTCTCTATACATGTATTAGTGTACGCTGTTCCATCTTGAATTAGAGATTTGTTAACGAGGTTTACTACCCAACTTGTATCTTATCGTTACTAATTGTAAGACTAGCCTGTCTACTTTCTAGTAAAGTCCTCTATTGTATTTATGCTTGGGAAACTAGGATGCTGGCTTCTAGATTGCCATAATCTTCATTTGGCATAGCATATAGCGATCCAAGAGAAAACTCCCGGTCATGATAAGATACAAGTCGCGAAGTACACCACGTTAACAAATCACTAATCCATGATGCAACACCAATGAATGCATGCCAGAAGGGAACTCTAAATACCTTTGGCACCTTTGCTTTAGATCTGGCCTTCTCATGGTATACTGGGCACCTATGTATATATAGGTAGGTGCTTTGCCTAAGAGGAGAGAAACCCCTCTTTACCGCACTCGGGTATAGACCTATTGTGTTGTCGTTAGGAGCAAAAGGTGTATTCTTTTGCTTGTGGAGCATTACCTAAAAAATAATAACTAAGATTGAATGTGCTACTTACTAGGTCTGGCATACCTCACAGGAGTCTCTTTCTTAGGTGCCAGTGGCTTGGGTAGTGTTACGGGAAGTGGGTAGCATCTTCTTGGAAAATCTTCATCGCTTTTGGGCCTTATAGCTACAATCAAAGTGTAGATATTCAAGATAGAAACCCCACCAATATCTGTGCAGGAAAATTTAGTCCCCAATTGGTGGAGGTGGAGTTATTGAGAATTTTATTAGATTCTCAGCTCTTCCTGTATACTTTGTTCTTATACTTTGTCTTGAAATGTGTGTATGAAACAATATAGTGGGTTTTGGTAGGTTTGTTGCAATAATTTGCCAGAATTCACGAATGTTCGGTTAAAAGCTTCCCGTAGGTATCAAAGTGAAGAAGATGAAGGAACAGTTGAAGTCATTCTAATCCCACTCGTTATGGATATACATATATGCCTAAAAATGTATTTCTAGTGCTAGCCACTAGACTAGGACGGTCCATACACATGCAATAAGTATCGAAAACTCTTAAACGTGTAAGAATCCTTATAGCTCTCCTTTTTGGTTTCCTTTACAGTAACACTCTATAGGCACAAGCATAGAAATAATCATTTTCTCTTTTACTGACCTTATAATCAACTCGTTGTCACATAATAATTAGGACAATCGACTTGTACGTAGTAAAAGGAGTGTCACTTTATACTTAAGTGTATAAAATTACCGCTTTCAAATAATTTATTCATCATATTCCAACGAACAATACTTTCGCTGAAATTTTATTCGCAAATTGAATGTAACGCGTCACAGCCAAGCCCTCTGATGTGTAGTTCCCCTCAGAAATGTAGGTATGTACGGTTTGTTTAAATCAAACAATTGAAACTCAAGAACATTAAAACGTTCCAATCGTTGCACAATAATTAATTGCAATTAGACAGTAAACGTATGTACAATGACCGGCCCCCAACTTCCCATTCTGGAGCAGAATAATAAACGGCGTCGAATGCAAATAAATTGCATCCCGCCCACGCATTGACTACCGATAAAGGTGTCTGTACCGCCTGTGCCCACCCTGCTGCATTTGGATGACTCTCGGCCGAGTGCATCTGACAGTTTATTGAACTTGTAGAGCGTCGTCGTCGGATGTCGTCATTCACGTGGAAAGTTCCCCCGTTTTGCCTAATGTTGAGATGATTGCCGCCGATTTGAACATGCAATTTAAATATTTGATCGCGTGCCATAATGTCAACGGCCGGTGATCCTCTTTTATCAGGTCAGCTTAAAACTTAAACATAACTAATTGCTTGTTGTTCTTATCAGCTTAGCATTAATCGCTTCGGTCAGCATCCCCGAACAGCGGTTATTGTCACATTAATAAATTATTCCTGTTTGATTAGCTGCGTTCATATATTTTTTCGCCTTCAAAATAGATAGCAGATAATTAGGTTAATATACAAGAGCGCGGAAATACTTTCACTGACGTTGGGTCGGTCTTATCAGAGCGCGTCGCGAACGAAAGTTTGCCAATCGACTCAGTGTTTGCCCTGATAAGTACCTACTATCTCGGCAGTCATATCTTTTTTGTTTTATAAAAATACCAGTATGAAACCCATAAAATTATAAATACGTGATTTGCGAACTTGACCTTGGTTATCCAGGGATTTTTCCAGGTTTGATTGTTGAACATTAAACTGGTTTATAGTGCGAGCTACTCCAGCATCGCATCATTCGATGCTACTGGTAGTGACAATCGGGCTGCAATCGTAATTAAACGTTTATTGTCCGCCCCGGTCTATTTATACACAACTAGTGCGATATATAGCGCCAGACAAGTTTATTAGTCACTAGTATTATAATATTTTGTTTTGTGTTGTGTGCATGTACTCGCCGAGTGTTAAATAATAATTGTTGTACTTGTGTATGCGATTACTGCAAGACGCCGAAAGACGAAAACAATTTTTTTTGCGTGTGCATAGGTATGTATGTACATATGTAGGTGTTGTGATGTGTTTTGGCCAACCTTGCTGGTGGCCAGGTTCGACTACAAATAAGCAAATTATTGTTATTTTCTTAGCCGTTACCAAACGCATTCATTAATCAAATAAGTCAATAATAAGTGTCTGTAGATACTTCATGAGTATGGAAAAGATACTTGAAGCACTATGGGATGGGAGCGGTGTTAATTTTTAGTAATTTGTTTTTAAGTCAATTGATTTGCTATCGTTGCGATAGATATCGTTTGGATGGATATGCCATTGATTGAGCGAGGATTTCTTCGTTCTGCGTAGCTAGGACTAACATACCAACTACAGTCGAACTTCCCTAAGTCGAATTTCAAGGGACCGAAAAATAAGTTAGAGTTATAGAAAATACGCAAACTGTACGGGAATAAAATTCGGTCCCGTTTGCGTTGACGGGCTTTGTAGAAGAAGATTCAACAACGAACTATACGAGCTGTACAGCGACATCGACCTAGTCAAAAATCTGCGCATTAGTCGTTTGAGATGGCTAGGACATGCAGAGGGAATGGACACCAGTGCTCCGGCCCGAAGAGTTTTCGAATCACACCCGGAGGGACAACGCAGCAGAGGAAGACCTCGTCTTAGGTGGCGCGCACAAGTTGAAGGGGACCTGAACAAGCTTGGAGTGCGCAACTGGAGGCAGTTAGCTAAGGACCGAGCTAACTGGAGAGGCTTGTTAGTTGATGCTCAGGTTCACCCCGAACTGTAGCGCCACCTAAGTACGGGAATAAAATTATTCGTTTATTTTAAAGAATTCTGTAATTTTTTTTTTTTTGGGTTTGCGCGACCACTTCCCCTTTTCTACAAAATCCTCCACTAAATATAAAGACTTATAGATATTGTCAGGAACATTACTTCTGCACTCAACAAAAGCTCTTAATAGAAATATTCGAGTTATAGAAATTCGAGTTAGGGAGCAAAAAATATATTGAAAATGCAACGAAAAAGTTCGACTTAGAGAAAAGTTCGAATAACAGAACCTCGAGTTAGAGAAGTTCGACTGTATTTACATCGCAAATACACACATTTTGCGCGACTGGTCCATACGTATACAGGACCTAGCTTCTCGAAAATGCTTGTTCTATTCTTCACACGAATGCCGTGTCCGTGGAGGAATTTTTGTCTTTATCAAAGTTTTTTATGATATTAGTCAGACGTTAGAGAGAGGTGTGCCCGTGAAAGAAATGTTTTAAGTGTTGTCTAGAGATTGAATCTCGAACCCATCGCTTCGTAACACTAACTATCACCACAAGACAGAAACAGATGCTCACAGTTAGCTTTTCGGAGTAAAAGACCCCAGAACCTACCCTACATAGAAGTGAACTTTAGAATCATAATCAGGCTGGTTATTAAGACAGCCTCGGTCTTGTAATCAGTTCTATGCTGGTAAATTTTTGATCGTTTCATACGTAACGGACTCTACCTCGTGAAAGTGTTTGACTACGTTAACCAGAGCGATATCGTCGGCAAAGTTCGATAACCTTAACTCCTTGTGCCACGGTTAATCGTAGAACTCTGCCTGCCTTTTCCCCCTTTCTTGTGGGGCCATAAGTGCATGTTAGGCTAATATTGGCTACTTTAGTCTTGTCAAAGGCTGTTTGTTTACTGAAGCCGTCAACAGTTTATTCATCTATCTTCGCGGCTTGTATGTAGTTGCTTCGTAACTATAAGGCTTGACCGTGGTAAGAAAGTACCTAAGACCCAAACCCCGCAATCAAGACAATCAATCGTTTAGTTACAACCACTAGAACCAGGGGCTGGATAAACCGATGCCCGTAACTTTTTTCAAGATCCTGGCTCAGTCCTAAAAGATCCTAATTAACTTTAGGTCCGAATATGTCGTTAATTAATTCCATCGTCCGAAATTAGAATATCCGAAACGCATGTTACTGTCAATAAGGCAACATGAAATCCATGAGACAGGATTGTTCAGCTCCGTGAGGTAAGATTATATAGTACAGTCTCAGTACAGCACACACTCACTGTATATGAAGTATCAGATAGCTATTAGGCGGGCATACCCATTACCCGATTTTTCTCTTTAACTTTATTTTAAACATAATGTTGCCACGGGTGTAACTTTGTATGTAACACAATTTTATTTACTACACACATAAGTATTAATTATTTAATTGCACATAAAAAAGAAACACTTTAAAGCTCTTCTGGTTTTATATATACTATAGTAGTATACACATTCAAATAAATATAATTAACATAAACAACAAATTTTGGTTCTATTAAGAACAAAATGTTTTATCTATAAGTACTATGTACATACATAGGTATGTACATATTTTTGGGATGGAGAGAGTGAAAAGAAAAAAGCTATTCA
Source organism: Xylota sylvarum (assembly GCA_905220385.1). Taxonomy (NCBI): domain Eukaryota; kingdom Metazoa; phylum Arthropoda; class Insecta; order Diptera; family Syrphidae; genus Xylota; species Xylota sylvarum. The sequence goes on from LR999959.1 coordinate 45,116,934, forward strand.
TACGAATGTTTATAATCACAACGTCAAATATTATCTTGAAGTACACAACAAGAAGTATGTACATACGGACGAGTACAACCGTCGCTATTTTTCAAATTCGTTACATGTGGTTAAGAGTTGTTAAGTAATGCCAGTTTGCATCAGTCAGACTTTTCGGTGTTGTAACATTTAATTAATGCAGGACACCCGACAAAAGATTCGTTAATAAGGATCGGTACCGTCCAAAAGGTACCAACAAAATCTCTCTTCTTACCAGAGGAAGTAGACTGTTACCACATTCCTTGTTTAATGTTTGCTTCCCAGTCTAACTTTGGTTTAAGAACTATGCATACCTGCATAGTAGATATGTAGATGTTTGGACCTCAGTTTTCTCTGTGTAGGTTATGAGTATTTTCTGTCTAGTTTCCCTTATATTTTGTTTTTGACCAGGAACTGTTTAGTGTACCCGAATTTGGATAATCCTGCCATCCTAGGCTTGAACATACATTAACTATTCTCTTACACATACATATATATTGTTAATTAAAGGCTGGGAAGTAGAGGATCTTGTATTCGCTCGAATGATTGTCAGAAGTTCGTGTGACCGTAAACCATTTTTTTGGCTTTTTCTTGAAGTATATTGCTATAGAAGTATTCAATCAATGGTTGTTGCTTCATGCTTCGATGCTGTACTGTTGATTTACTTCTCGTCCGCCAGAGGATTTGGACTTCCTCTCTATCTGTTTAGGTTTAGGTTGAGTTGGGTGGCTGTCACCGTTCTAGCAGTGACTCACTTAGATCATAAAGAAGGTTAAAGCACTAGGAAGCTATGCTCGTACAAATTTTCCCATTTCAGACAAAAGTGAAATAGTAACCAAATTCGGTGTCAACCTAAGCCGCTTGATGATATCCCGTTTAAGCTTGAACCACACTTCACACAGAGACAAAACTTTTAATTTTGCTTACATCAAGCCTGGCTAGTTCACTAGTTCACTAGGATCTTTGAGGGTTTGCTCTTTCAATGCTGACAACTTCTTCAGAAATCGTTGAATGAAATCACATTGTTAGGGTGGCAAATGCCTTAAGCTTTCCCTATAAATAGAAGTAAGTCTTCTCATTTTCTTTCTATAAAGAGGTTTGACCAGATCTGATTAGACGAAAGATACGCACTAATATTGTTTCACCAGATGGTTGGAGAATAGAATATATGTAGGTGGAACTTCCAGTAATTAGGGTTCAGGTTCAAAGTTTATCCTGCGTCTGTATAACGGTCGCCCTTAGAACTACTCCTACAGCTGCACTAGAAACTATGTTCCATCTTCTTCCCGTGACATGTTTGGAAAGCTGAGTCTAAAGCAGCATTACAGCTTGGGGAATACTTGCAAGTGACTCGTGGAAATATGGGCCACGCAAGCATTCTAAACGGCCATAACACTATTCCTAGTAATTCGGACTATCTGGACTAAAATTAGAATTCCTAGCAGAATCTGCTTTTCTACATATGTAGGTAGTCAAGCTGCGATATAACTCTTGGAATCGCCAATAATTTGATCCAAGTTGTTAAAGCAATGCCTAGGATCTCTTAATAAAATCCCTGTCAGGTGCGATGTATCCCTGGGCTGGGTTCCAAGCTACACGGATATTCCAGGCAAAGCGGACGAGCGAGCCAAGGAAAGTGCAGAGCGAAACCTCACGTCAGGACCTATTAAATCGATATTCCAACTAGATACCGCAGATATTAGAATATCAAACAAGTGGTGGAACAATATCAGCACATATCTTTCTTCTAAACAAATCTCACCAGAGCTGGATTGTAGGAAAACCAGTTGACTTATTTCCGTGAATAGGAGAAATTTGAGAAATATACTTGGATAGTGACAGAGCACTGTCTTGTAGGCAGACATGCTAGAAGGCTTGGTGGTCCCTGTAGAAGCTGTAAAGACGAGGAAGAGAAAAGATGGTTTAATGAGAAACCTTGACACATATTCTGTGTACACATCCTGTCCTATCGGTTTTGAGAAAGAAAACCCTAAGCGAGTACTTCTACGAACGAAGAACTATGTATGTACCTAGACTTGACCTAACCGAAATAAAAAGCTTTCTCACTGGGTGAAACTGGTTTAATGCATAAACGGGGAACCATACCTCTTCGCCATGGGTTTACACTGAAACTAAAGTCTAAATGTGGCTGCTCACGCTATCACAATATTATCTTTATATGCGGTGACACTGAATGCTCATATACCGATCTTTTTGTTTGATATCAGGTTCACAAGTGTATATCTAAAAAACCGCTTAATGTCTGTAGCGGAAAGGAGGATAGTCTGATTGAACCGAAATCCTTAAACGATGTGTGGGAGATATAGAGATTACCTTGACCCTTCCTAGAATCTAGAGTTTTAGCCAAATTTCACACAGCTCCTTAAGATATTGCTATAGTCCCAATATGTCGAAATCCTATTCTAGTTTTCTAGTAAAGATACCATCAAGACCAGATGATTTTTATGGAATGAATCTGTTCACTGCCCAATGTAGCTTCCGGAGGGTGGCAGGACCTCTGACTTTTAGTTTTCTACAGAATGTTTTACCTCTGTTTTGTTACCAGGTATTGAACATCTCCATCTTGTTTTTTTTTAAGTAATAAGAAATATTTTAAGATTTGGACAAGTTATTCCTAATTCAAAAGGAGTGACTCGCTCTTTTTGTATTTCCCCACAAAAGATGCTACGAAGCCTTTTGCAATGTCCTCATTTTGAACTTCCATTTTCTACGACTGTTCTTGTAGAAATCCAAATCGAATAAGTTCCTTGAACAATTTACTTGATTAAGATCTTCCTGGATTAAGAATTTCAGAAAATCATCAACCACCCCTCCTGTGTCTACTAATTGAGCAGGTTTTACATTTTACGTAAATTCCTAGAAATTGATTTTGAGGGAGTCAGTTTTCAGAAAGCACATATTTCTAGGAGGTAAGGTACTACACAGTTTTTGACGGTTTTTGTAACTAACACGTCAAGACCTTTTTGCCTATTGTTGGTAATGCATCTATTACACATAGAAAAGTTGGTTTCCTTTCTATTCTCTACTGGGTGCTCCAAAATGCGGAATGATGTGCATTGAGTGGGTTCGCTATTCACGATGAAATGCTTGTTTTCCTTCTTAACTTGACGGATCAATCTGCGTATAGTATGATTTGATGGGCATACATACATGTACATGTGTAAAGGAGATTCAGTATGGATAACCGAAAGGATTTTAGCAAGAATATATGCCCTAGATGAATCTCTTAGCAAAGACAACTGTGTTACACTGTACTCTAATGTAGTCCTTCAGAACGTTTTCAGGGTTTTTCTTGTCACTTTTAAAATTGTGTTGTACTGTTGACGTCACTCCATGAGACTATTGTACTCGAACACAGTATTTAGATATTTGAATAAAACAGAATAGTTTTAGCCACAGACTTGGGGATCCTTTTATACTATCTTTGTATACTATCACGGTGGGTTACCACCATTCTTCTGATTGAATTACCATAAAAACCAGCGCTCCTTTGAATTGAAACTAAATGAATTCAAATGATAGTGGTGACGAAAAGAAAAAAAAAAAAAACATTCCCCGATGTTTGTAGAATAATATTTACAAAATATTACTATCAATTTGAACACCATTTGTTTGGAAACTTAATCGTATGCAAGCAGTGCAATCTATGGGTTGCTGAACTGATAATCCATTGCTAATTATAGTAAACAAAATGTCATAATCTTATCAATTAGCAGCTTCCCAATTAAAAATCGCCAATGAGCAATCAATTACAGTTTGAAATTGTCGAAAAGCTACACATACATATGTATGTACATTTACCCCTCATCATAATCACGTTATGACTATGCAAATTCATTAAACGGAATCAGGCATGCGCAACCCCACACGGGTTGATAATTCAAAAAAACAAAAAAAAAAAATATATACTGAACAAAAATATGCAGAATATCAAAACAATTAACGTCGTAAGCTTCGCTCCATTGAGCATGAATTATGAAAACACCCATACGATAGGAAAATTTCCAAAGAAGCACTTGAAGCGTAGTTTCTTGGCTCACAAAAACGAAAAAAAAAGAAAAAACAGAGTCAATTTAAAAATATAAAAAATATGAATAGCAACAAAATAGACATCTAATTGCCATCAAACTTATTCTTCAATATAAAATTATGATCATCACAATTTAACGCTAAATGAGAAGAAACCGAAAGTAAAAGTCTGCGCTCCAGAACCACACTCTCGTGTCACTGGGCCGGCTCCTCGAGAAGGCCATTCAAGTAATTTCGATCAATTGAAGCCAATTAACTTAGTACCTAAAGCTCGAATAGCAAATCATTTTGGGCGAATGATTTTTGTCAAACCATGAGATACGAGTACATACATATGTGTGTTACAACATCGCAAAAATTGTTCATCTTCAAAGGAAATATAGAAATAAACAAATGCATCCCTATGCGACATGCTGATACCAATTAGTGAGCTTAATTAACTAATTATCGTTTCCAGAATGCACTTCGCTTGGGTGATAAACAGATTAATCGCTGTAGTGTATCTATATCTTTCTGAACGGTGAGATGGTTACGGTTGTACGAAGTGTGTTTCGATCTGTCGACAACCGAGTGTTGCACAATAATTTTTATTTTTTATTTTTATTTTTAAATTAATAAGTGTCGAATTTCCAACTCGCAATTGTCGTCTCTTCTGCTGCATTACGCAAGGAGGTATTACTTACATCAAATTTCACAAAAAAAAAAAATCATATTATTTTTATTAAATTCACCGCAACTTGTAGATTCGTTTCGGATGTAGATAACCTATTAATTTGTGTATGTGAGTAATTTAATACCGCTAGTAAATAATTTATTGCAAAAAGGTCAATGGATTGGTGTTGCCGTCGTGTCAATTCGCTCAGTTTCTTAGTTTGCTGACACTTTGCGATCCCTTTTTGACCTTACAGTAATGGAGAATTTGGTGAAACTTATGAGCTTGCTAGTATAGGGTCATCCAACAAAAGGTGTCATTTTAAATCAATAGAAATTTAGTTTTTATGAAAAGTGGTGAAATTTTTATTTTAACCTAAAGTACAATTAGTTAATAATGGAATACAAACTCTGTCGAATGTCCGTCTCGACTCTGCAAACAAATAGTCATTATTTTCATAGAATAATTCTTTTAGTGCATGAATCGTTGGTGGAACATTTGCATAGACCAAAGTTGTAAAAGAATTAAATCTTTTGGGAGGTTAATTCTATTGAATTCATCTAGAAATAATTTCAAGTATTTTTTCTAAAAAAGAATGGGATTTACAAAACGTAATTCACCATTCTTTTGAAGTCAGTGTTTAATGCATTCAATTTGTAGCAATCATTGAATTGAAATCACTTTGAAAGTCAATCGAATTTACTAGATGTAAGTTGAAGTCAGTAGTGAATTCACTTGAAATCGGTTAAAGTCAGTGAATTTAATTGAAATTATTTGAATTCATTTATATGTACGAACGTATCTGTTTGAAAATTCTGAAAATTTTTTCACAAAAAATAAAGTTTTCGTTATGTAAAATCATTAGACGATGTTTAGATTGAGTCTCGTCTGCATGGTTGAAGAATTTTGCCCTCTTCTGTTTTGTTAAGACATCAGAATCTCCTTAAAACAAGCAATATTTACTTTTCAAATACCTAGGTATCTTTACTACCTCAAAATTTGCATTTCGTCCACAAAGGTTTTATAATCAGACATCAAAATTAACAAATCAACATGATCCACCCGCTGGAATCAAGTGAATTAAAATTATTATTCACTGACTTCAACCGATTTCAAGTGAATTCACTACTGACTTCAACTAACATCTAGTGAATTCAATAAACTTCCGAAATGATTTCAATTCAATGATTGCTAAAAATTGTATGCATTAATCACTGACTTCAAAAGAATGGTGAAAAAAGTTTTTTAAATCGCAATCTTTTTTGAACTTGATTGCTCCAATCAAAAATTTGAATTCTTTTTTATAAATTCTGTGAATGCACTTACAAAAGAATGCATTCCTTTAAAAAACTCTGGCGCAGAGTTTATATTTAACATAGCTCGAAAGAAAAAGTCTAATGGTGTTAAATCGCACGATCTCGGTGGTCAATTATAGCATCTATTTCCAGAAATCACACGTCCAGAAAATTTGTCTCGCAATAGACCCATTGTTTCACTAGGTGTACCGTGCGATATTTTCACCGTTTTTGTAGTGAATTTTGACTATTTTAACATGTTGTGTTAAAGTCATCGCAATGATAGTTGATTATTGACAGTTCAACATTGGCGAGAAATTTAAAATGACACCTACTGTGTATAAAGTGGCACCATCTTATTGAACCCACATGTGTTCCAACTACAATTCATCCAAATCGGGTTGCCAAATAGTCGCGTAACATGACTCTGTAGCGCTCGCCAATGACAGTTATCGCGTTGCCAGCACAGTCTTGTAAAAAATGAGCTCCAATCACTCTTACAGCACAGATGAGACGATGTGCCTCAGAAGCGGGTATTCGGAGAAATGGAAATGTGCTTCGTCACTATTGATTGATTTTGAAGAAAAACCTTCTCTTCTTGGTTAAAGTTTATGATACACTGTATGTATTCCAGACTTGTTTGGTAGAGACATCTGCAATTTTTCAACAAACTACGCTGCAGACACCGCCATAAATTGCCCGTTGTCTCGTCTCTGGACGAGTGGAATTAGAGCAAGGTTTCGATACTTGTCCATGGCTCCACATTATCTTTAGGATGCTCAAAGGAGTTTTCATATAGAAAGCCGCGAAGACCTCAGCGGCCGATCAGCCTGTCCTCCTTTCTATTAAAGACTTTAGAAAGGCTGATTGACGTCTACATTAGAACAAATTTAGATAGTAATCTCCTATCGGTATCCCAACATGCGTATCGCAAGGGGAAAATCGGTTGAGACTGCTCTGCACTTGTTGATAAGAATCATTGAGACACATTTTGAGAACAAGGACTTAACTATGGTGTCGTTCCTTGGTATTGAATATTAAACAAAAGCTCTATTTGCTACACTTCTTGACATGCTACACTATTTGCTATCGGATAGAGCAAATGCTTTAAAGCAGGCTGAGCTTTGTAACCAGAAGGTCATGTAGAGAGGTAGCCCCACAAGGCGGAGCATTATCACCACCAATGGTGTTCATAGTAGGCAATGAGATACTCCTAATCTTGGGTAAAGAGGGTTTCAATGACATTGTCTATGTGGAAGAAGGTGTGATACCGTATTAGAAAAATTCCTTTTTACACAGTTTAAAAAAAAACTCGCAAACTCGTAAATATCTTTGGGAACTGATGGTGGCTTAAGCAGCATTACGGCTTAGGGAATCATTGCAACTGCTCATGGATACATAGGCCACGCAAGGATCCTAAACGACCATAACACTATTCCTAGTAATTCGGACTACATTGTCCCCTATCTCGACTTTAGCGTCAAGTATAAAAAAAGGATTTCTACCAGATTTGTTTGGAAATCGGGAGAAACTTTAAACGAATCTGCGACGGAGATTTACACAGACGGATTTAGGACAGAGCGTCTATAGGTTGATAATAGGTTGATAAGTTGTTAAGGGAAGGAAGACTCCACCTCATCATACTTAGGTCCTTGTGGACCCATTGGAATGCCTGCTATAGATTTGTTCGTAATTCCTATACTGGTTTTTTTTTTCCTAGTTACTTCTTTACTACTCGATGGTGATGTCCTCAGAAACCTGGAAGGATTGTAAAGTGAGACATCAGGTAGTTCTTGCAAGTCCTGCAAGTAGTATGTTTCTAGTGTTCTGCTCCTCAAGTGGCATAGATTTGAACAGTGACAAAGGTAGTGAGTTGTATCTTCATGAAACTCTTCTCGCTACATCCTCTACATATGTTGTCATCGTTGAGTTTAAGTTTCATTTTGTTTTTCCTTAGGAGATTATGGACAGTGAGTGCACCTGACAGCGATTTCCTGTCATTTTGTAGGAGTTTGTTGGTTCTGGCTTTGTCATATCGTGGCCAGATCTACGATATATCACAGTTGTTAAGCGATTTCTACCTATTGTTGACTATCATTAGGATCTTACGTTCAACTCATTCCCTAAGGTTAGATCGTGAAGGCTTGATCTTGGTCTATTGTAGACCCTTTTCTTGTAAGTTCGTCAGCTATTTAATTCCCAGTTATGTATATCTCTTTGACCAGGGACTCAGCAGAAATTTATATTGTGCTGTGAGCCAAGAACCTTAAGTTCTTCTTATTTTAATTAATTGCTTTCATGGTCGCCTGACTGTCAATAAAAATTGTGTTATCATCTCGTGGTATTGGCATCATTAATACCATACTGGCTGCCTCTGTCACTTTCAGGACCTCCGCTTAGAAGACACTGCTATAGTTAGGAAGTCTGATTGAGCTGTGTATGTTTAGTTCCACGGAGAATATACCCGCGCCCGTTTCTATATTCATCTTTGACCTGTGTGTGTAGACAGGTATAGATTTGTCTTTTGTTGGTTCCCTGGTTTCCCATTCTTCTCTACTTGAACTCATACGAGTTAATGTGATTACCTACGACTACTGAATCAAAAACATTCTGTGGCCGGATATACAGTACTGTTTCGCTATGTGTGGCGAGATCAAATACCTAAAGTTGTGACTTGACCAATGGTATGACCAATGACCTGAACGGGTTCGAATGACTAGAATCTTGGTCGTGACTCTTTTTACTATGTTAAGAGTAACATGTATGTATAGTCTCTTCCTCTCCAGTTGTTTGTTGATTCACTTTGAGATAATATCATTCATTAAACATAAATAAGTTATGTTTTGTTCTTCCTTTGTTCCTTCATTTGTACAGTTTGTTGTACGTCATTTTGAGTGAGTTTGGGTGGAATCTGCATAGTATAACGTCGCATTTGATTTGAAAATCGATGTATCTAAGATCTGAAACCGAAATTTTTGGCAGCATCTTCCAGTTAATAGTCGATTTGAAATATGTACCTATTAAATAAGGTCATATCTATTCTAGTCTAGTCAAGTTCTAGTCCCATTTGCCTGGTGGTGTAATTCTTTTTGAGATCAAACTCAACCATAGATGTTGGAGGTCTGAATCATATGAAGGTTTTCTATTCTCCGTTCATTTTACTCTGAGGCTTTCAACTTTTGGCCACAAACGTTTCCAAACTAGATGAAATCATACACATCACCTACATAGATATGTAGGTCTTTCAGACTCTCTAGAGTATCAGGAAACTACGAACACCTTAAAGAGCGCAGATGTCATTTTTCCATAAATATGATGTCAGCATGAAAAACTGTTTAATCCTTTGTGGGCATGTTCTCGACTACGGCGACAATTTCAAGGTAAGAACCTGATGGCATAACTCTGGCTGAGAAGCATACATATGTACATACATATGTAGGTACCTAACCCAAAAAAGTAATCTTTTAATTGTCTGGATTGTGTAATACCCAAGGGTTTACATTAAAAAAAATTACATCACGGACGTATGGGGACACTTAAAATAGATTGTGCAGTTGAGTAAGGCCCACATTTGGGTCTATTGTGATTTTCTCATATGATGTCCGTAGAAGTGCGTACACAGCTAAGCCTTTGCATATACATATGTATGTATGACTCATACTTTAAGGCAATTGTAACATGTAAAGATGATGTGCTCCATGCGTTTTCTTTGTATTGTTAATTAATTTCCGTACCTACATATTAGATACATTTAACTCGATAGTGTTTATCGTAGGAACTATACAAATAAAATGAGCTTATTTATATGTACAGTACAGTACATAATACATTAAACAAATACATTAAATGTAATTGTAGTTTATCTAAAACCAAGGAGATGTTATATTTTTTTTAACCATCCACTCAATTTTGTCGTCGACTGTATGTACATACTTCGTATTATTATGGAAGGTGATTGTGCGTGTTATATTCTTTACACGAATGGAACGGACCTACGGTTTAATGGTGTATCCGAAGAGCAATTTTTGTTTTTGAGAAGCTTTTTCATGACAGTTTTACTCTCGGATGTTTGTCAGACGTTCGATTTTAGATATTGTCTGGGAATCGAACATCAAACCCCTCACTCCGTACGCACTAACCACTTGAGCCACGGCGCCCACTTTTGTTTTTAATTATCTTAACATTTCTGAGTAAGTAGTACTGTGTACAATTACTATCCGGTATTAGTTTGTTTAGTTTTGTTTAGTCCTACCTTAATACATATGTCATCTTTACTTTGTGTGGAAAGGATACAGGGTATATTTATGGATAATGACATGAGCCTTTATTAATTGTTTATTCGCAGCAAAGAAATAATCCATGCAGTGTCATATGTAAACCTAAAATTATAGGTCCACATAAATAATTTAATAAAAAGGTCTTTCTTTCTTTCTTTAAAAAAAAATATTTATTACAAAAAACTTTTACAATTGAAGTGCACGTGCTAACCAATTTGGCATTGACTACTGCGAAAATGTTAACATTTTCAATTGTGAAAATGTTGGTCATAGATGACAACTGAAGCCATTTATGTATGATTACCTTAGTCATATTGTCTGTAGCGTAACCATGACAGTTTTGGTTTTAGCACTTTGACTACTTTGGACTTTTATTAAAAAATATTCACACAATTGTATGTGTCTATAAATTGTAGTTGAAATGCATGCAATCCATTGTAACTCGGCTAAACTATACTGAACTAGAACTAATATCTGTAATCAAGAAGCTAGATTTGTACTAATTTGTCATTTATTGTTACATTTGTGTGTTGATCGATATTTTATGCTCATAATGATTTTAGCAATGTTGTCTGGACTTATAGGAGTAGAATTTCCAAACTCCCACACCTTGTAAAGATTTCATTGAAACACAAATTTAAATTTCATGCTTCCTGTTGTTCCATGTGTCTATGTGTATTGACGAACAGTCTCCTCTGCTGTAACCTGTAGTGCTGTATCTGTCAAAGGTTGTTGTTCATAGCTGTGTTCAATGAGGTTGTTCTGGACTTCTCGGAACAGAAAAGTACAACTTTTCGTGTTCAATGAGCAATTTTCTGTTCTGAACTGATCTGATTCTTGTTCAATGAGGTTGTTCTAGAACAGGATTTTCTATACTTACTTTTTAGTTAGAACAGATTCGTGAAAATTGTCAAAATAAGCTGTTATCGTTTTATTGTCATTAATTTGTTCAGTCTTGTGGTAAATTTTATTTTAGATAATTTTTTATTTATTTTGATTGATACCGAATATTACGATAGAGTATTTTTAATTAATTCCTTTGCACAATTTCATTTAACTTTTCCGATGTAAACAAACGATAAGTTAATTAGTATTGGTTTTGACAACTTCACTGGAATCTTTGGGAGATAGCTTGCATTTTAACAAAGATATTTGGCCGTATCGTTGAAGAAACCGCATGACAGCTCGTCGCCCTGTCTGAATCCTTTTTTGTTATCAAAGGTCTCGGTGAAATCTTTCCCGACCTTGATGGAGCAGCGTGCATTCTCCATTGCCATCCTGCACAACCGGACGAGTTTGGCAGGGATGCCAAAACTAGACATAGCTCTATATAACCCTTCTCTATAGATGCTGCAATAGGCGGCCTTGAAATCGATAAAAAGGTGGTAAGTATCGATTTGAAATTCCTGGGTTTTTTCCAAGATCTGCCGTAGTGGGAAAATTTGGTCGGTAGTGGACTTTTCTGGCCTAAAACTACACTGATTTGGACCAATCAGATTGCTAACAAAAGGTTTTAAGCGTTCACACAGAACAGCAGATAAGATCTTGTAGGTGATGTTGAGGAGAATTATTCCTCTATAGTTGACGCAGAGGTGGATCGGGCAAACAATGCTGAGGTTTCATTCATCGGGCATGCTTTCGTCCGACCATATTTTGCAAATGAGTTGGTGCATGCTCTTTACCATGTCATCCCCTGCTGCTTTGAATAGCTCGGCAGTTAGGCCATCAGGTCCAGCAGCTTTATTGGATTTCAGCTTAGATATCGCTATATTAACTTCATCCAGGTCGGGTGGATGGAAATGTTGGTTGGATCATCGTCCAGATTGAATGGTTCATTCTGCTTGACAGAGGAATTTTGGTCATCGCCGCCGTTATACAGTCTGCAGAAGTGATCTTTCCATATCCTCAACATTGACTACGATTCTACTACTAGGTTTCCTTGTTCGTCTCTGCAGGCTTCGGTTCTGGCTTTGTAGGCTCGACATGTTCTTTTTATCTTCTGGTAAAACTTCCGAACCTCATTCCTACAATAGTATTACTCTATTTCCTCAATCGCGCGCTTCTCATGCTCCTTCTTTTCCTTTTGAGAAGCCGATGCGGCATCTCTGTGATTTTTTTTTGGCAATGTAGCCACTGGTCTTCAGTACTTGATGCTGGCAGCATAGGACACTTTGGAGATTAAGGAACACTCAATCGGAAAAGGCTCTGGCGATCTCTTGCGATTGTAGCTTTCCGACGTCAAACTTTCTCACAGTATTTCCTTGTCTTCGCGAAGTTCTGCATCCGTACCTTGGCTACAACAAGGTAGTAGTCCGAGTCGATGTTCGCTCCTCGGAACGTTCGGACATCCATCATACTGCAAGAGTGCCTTGTGTCGATCGCAATGTGATTAATCTGATTGACGGTTGACTGGTCCGGAGATCTCCACGTTCTTTTATGAATATTGAGATGTGGGAACCGCTTACTAGCTACGACAAGATTTTGCTCCACTCCAAAGTCGATTAGCTTGAAACCGTTATCGGAGGTGGTGCCGTCCAAGCTATGCTTTCCGACAGTACTACCAAAGATGCTCTCTCTTCCTAGCTTTGCGTTAAAATAACCAGGACAATTTTCTTTTAAACCAGGACCAGTTCCTTTTTATACACCTAGGACGAGGGCCGGGTTCTCCCGGAATCAGTAACCCACTTCGGGGATATGAGCGCTGCCGTTGGCACATTAAGGGTACATTCGCCACCAACTCTTTTCCAACACCCTGATTCAGTATTGGAGATCCCTATAGACCTCTGATTTCGAAGCAGCTCATATAGGGATAAACACTAATAGTTCGGCCTAACTGAAACTTGTAGACGCCACCGTTGATTCCATTTAGAGAATTCGTCTGCTGCCGCCTGCAACAAGAGGAGGTGCCTTAGTAAGAAAGTCTCCTCCCGCTATCGTTTGCTGGCACCAACAACCTTCCAAAGGGGTTGGTTACCCAAGCTTCAGTCGAGGCACCCATCAGCCACCATCCTGGAGGTGTAGAGTAGGAGTTGATAGTGAGAGGCTAGTGTGAGAGCGCTTGTGCTGAATCGCATCACTACCCTTTGGCTACTATGTGTATATTTAAACTACATAAAAGTAGATCTAAAACAACCGAATCCATTTAGTACTCTGGGCGTGCAAGTAAATGCCATCGACTTTACTTAAGTTTTTGACCACATTTTGTAAGCAATCAACTTTAAAGCACTTGGCTTCCAGTTGGGTTCTATGATGAGGGTCAGATCATACTTGAAAGCAGCAACAAAGGTCCTCTTTAGCTCACTCGTATGAGCACTTTTACACGATGACTTTTTGAGTCCGGGGTTTTTTCATATTCTCTTTTGGAGACGCGCCGTATTTTTACACGATGACTTTTTGAGGCAGGGACTACTTATATTTCTTTCTCCCTTCTTTTCTATTTTGCTCTGCTCCAACACACGGTGTTTGTGACTCGAACTCCACGCTGAGAATACAAGAATAAAGCAACTGAAAAAAACTACAAACAAGATAAAAGAGAACACGAAAAAGTCAAACAAATCCTCTACCTGTGCGGCTCGGTCTACCCCCGGCACTTTTCACTTCCCTTTCCTTGACATTCGAGAGTCGCTGACTCAAAAAGTCATCGTGTAAAAGTGCACTATGCATCTGAATCCATCTGGAGTCCCTCAAGGTTATCACTTTGGTCCTTTACTATTGTTCTTGACAATTTATAGTGTCTGTTTCGGAGGGGTTGCAGAGTAGCTTGAAAACTTCTTGGTCTCGGCGGAGATGTGTTGGTCTCTTTTCTTTTTTAATTCAGACGTTACCAATTATAAAATAGTTTTTATAGTTTTTATAGGAAAAAATCAATCTGCCGAAGCGTGATTGGTCTGACATCACACTGATAGAGGCCAATCAGGTTGTTGACGAAGAGTTTCAGACGTTCACACAATATTACAGATAGTATCTTGTACGCGATGTTGAGGAGACTGATACCTCTGTAGTTGACGCAATTGAGGAGATTTTGTGGACCTCCTCTGATATATTCTACTAAATGCGGCTACGTACATATAAGGAACATCCCAATATTCCTGCGGAACACTGTTGACGATCAGAATAACAGATATATATGTACATACTCCGAAATGCTCTTCATTGGTTTACATCTTACCTTCCGCCCGTTTTTGTTACTCAGATCTGTGTAACTAAATTTTGTAACTTTTGTATTTATTTTATGGTCAAGTTCTTATTTTATTTAATTTAAAAAAATACATTAATAAACGATAACAATAAATGATATTAAATTGCATGTAACTTATGATTGCGCACTTAAATATTTATTTATATATTTTTCTTATATTTTTTCAGCTCCAAAATTACCATCATCACCTATAACTCTGTAATTATGTTACGTTAATGCTTTCGAGTTGCTGTATAATAGGTAAATAATTTCATGGATATTTAAATAGTTTTCAATAATTGATGTGTATAATATAATAATACAAAAAGTAGTAATAGTGTCTGATTAAAGTCGATAGTAGATTTGGGGTTACGATTGTGTGATTTTTTATTGTATTTGGGTGAAGTTCAATATATTTTGCTTGTATTTATCAGCAGTTCGATGTCCGATAGGTTTCTACATATTATTTCATTGCATATTCTTAGTGGACTGAGTCTCAACAGTCATTTAATGCATCTTGCATTAGTCTGAGCTTTTCAATGTGTCGCCTAGATTTGTGCTGCGTATTTTATTACGCACGGTGTAACTCTAACTAGGAGAATCCTCCTACTTTACCTTGATACCCTCACAATTATCATTTTTGTTGATGCGGTGGCTTTTATATGAGTAGCTTTTTCTTATGAGTCCTACCGAATGTATATTAATCGATATCACCTCCCGTACTTTCCAGATGCAAATAAGAGTTGTTTCAGTCCTGTGTCCAGCTAGACTTAAACTTGCTGATTTTAGTAGACAACAACTAGCAGCAAATGGCAACTTCTACCCCTGCAGCATTATCTAAATCTTAATATCGTTGACTCTAATGCGGTTGTGTAATAAGGAAATCCATAAGCTCGATTGTTAGTCAGGTTCCCCAGGTTCCTACACCAAGTTGATTGATGTTCTATTAAAGTTAAAATATCAGTGATACTACATTAACGTTCATTACGAATTATAACAAAATGATTAAGTCTTCATCAAGTACAAGCCTAAGTCAGGTAATGCCCACCGTTGGTCCATCTATCAACATCTTTGAATGTTAGAAGGAATTAAGTTTATGGCAATGTTTGCAGTGCTGGAGGTGTAATAGTTCATTAATTCAGTTTTGAAGATCGACGAGAAGGTTGTGGAAAACTGAAGTCGACTTCTGAGATTTTCCTATGAAACGCGCCAGTTTGTTTCCTCTGCCTTGGAAACCAGAGTATCCAGCAACCCAGGCCAGTATTACCGACTTACGTCGCCCTAGCCGACTTAGCTTAACGATATCGTCCTTCACAATTTTGATGCTAATCACTAAAGCAGAGCAGGATTTGATTGATATTTCCTTATCAGATAATATTTAAGACATATTACTCTTTACTCTTATCCTTAAAAGTATATGCGCTGCAGGGGTGATTGCGAACTGTCTATGTAAAAAACAGTGTTACCTGGTTTAAAGCCAATCCACCCATTACTGGTCCATTTTAAGTAATCTAAAAAAACAACAGAATTGCCGAACTGTGTCATATCCCGTAAGATAAAGTCGAACTATAAGTGGAGCAGAATGCAAGAACTTCAAAACACAGCTTAGTTCAGGCCATTAGGCGATAGGTTAGGGTATATATATCAGTAATAGGTCCGATGTGATACCATCTGGATCATATAATCGTCGATACCTATTCGTGAAACCAATTTGAAATCATTAAAGTAGAAAGTTCCCAAGTGAAGTTTTCTTTTCTGAGCAGAGAAGATTGAGAATAGTTTCCTCCTCCTTTTCAACTCTGCAGCTTCTGCAAACATCGTTTGATTACACACCAACTCTAGTTGCGTGCTTTTCTATTAGACAGTGTCCAGAGTTGATACCTATTATAGTGCTAATATGCAATCTATTAAGAGAACAAAATCTTAAAGCATTTCAGAACTAGTTTTGGGCTATTGGTGTACTTAAGGTACCTTTCCTACAGAACTATGCAAAATGAGAGGAAATCCCTTTCTACCCTGATAGGAGTCATCACGGGGCATAACACTCTGCACTATCACAAGAAAAATTTAAGACTAACCGAAGAAGACTCAAGTATATCGAGGATGTGAAGATGAGGAAGTCAATGAGGATACAACCCACTTTCTCTGTCACTGTTCAGGTTTTATCCATCTTAGATTTCAATTTCTTTGGCGACACTTCTTCCGTGACCTAGAAAAATTATCCAGCACACCAGTGAAGTTTGAAGTTCATCAAATCAACTGGATTTTGCTAGTTCTTAGAAACTATATGTGTTGAACAAGGGTTAACCAATGCGCAAAGGACATCTCTCCCCTATGGGGATCACATTGACCACAGTCTGTATTGACCTGAGTGTGGCGTTGTGGATCTCTTCCACTCCCCTACCCACGTACCTAACATAAGGTAGCTTCACCTGGTAAAACAGGTATTATTGTTCCATATCTGATGAGTTCATTGGCCTTACAATTTCCTGAAATATCCTTATGCCCCGAAACAAAACAAAGGTGACTATTAAACTGCTTTGCTATCTCTACGAGAGAAGAATGACAGTCTTCCTTACCGTTACCTACTTGAGAAAGATTCTAAGGATTTGATAGCTCAAATGACTCAAATGGCGATCACGTTTTTCTTGAGCCAAAATATGAATTCTTTAATCACCATGAATTCAGCCTGTAACACGCTACAGTGTTTTGAAAGACGGAGAGACTGAGATTAAATCAATCAGAGAAAACTATCCCGTTGCTAGTTCTTCATTAGTTGGTCGGTATGAAAGTGAATCGAAATGTCTTCCACAAAAACCTCTTCCTCCCAGAATGAACTGAAGGGAATTGTTACCTGGAAGTTTTGTCAAAAATTAACTTAAGCGATTTCGAAATTATTCACAATGGAAGCATGGTTAAATTTTTTGCTGAGCTGAACCACTGTGATATTAATTTAAAACGAACGATTGCACTAGTACCCATTTGCTTATCAAAAATGTAACGGGGTGCCAATTGTAACAAAATATCCAGTGCTGCAGATGGTGTCGTACAAAGCTCTCCACTTTTGCACTAACAAACTGATTGTAGATTTGGTCGGAAGGAACGTATGCATTTAAACTATTTATGTTTGTTAGACGCCCGGGAAAAGTGGGACCGTGAAAGAACTTTTAATGTTGCTTGAAGATCAAACCTCACTCAGGAGTCTGACGTACTAACCACTAACCATACAGTAACCACGGTCACGGCCTCCAAACACGATAATATACCATAAAATGGGTCCTTGCACCAATCCTTGTAGAACTCTTTCTGATATACATACTACTAACAATGATGCTATACTTTTTCTAGGTGTTATACATATTCAAAAAATTCTATCACAATATTGATGACTATATTGTCAATCGCAGTAAGACCCATTTCACTTTTCTCCTTTTAGTATTGAGTTTCTCAAAATTGTTTTTTCGACCACCTTCCACGCAAATTCAGAGCCTGTGGTGTACATATTTGTATTGAAAAAAACAATGACAGTGGCGGTAGTCTTCTTCTACGCCGTATTTTCTTTTCCATCAATTTATGTCCTTAGGTACATATGCCTGTCTATCCTTCGAAGTAGACTGAATTTCTTTTCCAATACGCAATAAATACAACTAAAGTAATTATCAAAGTAAAAATAGGTACCTAATTGAAAGTGACGTTTGTAAATGCTTCCTCATCATATGTTCTCCGTGAGTTTATCGTTAATTCCTAAAAAACACTGTCACATGATTACGAAATTTCTTCCAAATGCTTCAAAAACACATCGTTCATCGCTCGCATGTGTGGACATACATATGTATGTAATTGACACGCGCACTTTTCAAAAGTCACATCGCTAATGTGAAGATTAATTCAAAGTTTACGCGCTACCAAAACCACAGAGCGTTTTGCGAGCCATTATTTTTTTATTCCTTAACGTTATAATTTTATTTTTATTTATTTTTTTTTTTAATTTATATATATAAAAAAATGAATAATATGATTTGCGAAAGTGACCGACACACTATGGCAACCCAAATTCTCCGCGGGTACAAGCGTATTATTAAAATATATTTCGAACGCCCACCTCAAATGTGAGCTTCTCTAAATAGATAAATATAAATTTTATTTTAAATGGCCTTAGGATTTTTAATCTTTCGCTTTTTCATTTTCATGACACACATACACAGTTTTACCATATATACAATGGCTTTTTATTTATAAAAATAAAATATTAACTTTTTTTTTATTATACAAAACCATGGCGAACACGGAAAGCAAAGAGAGGGTCTCGAGGACAGAAGCAACAAATTAAATTTTGCAACGTTGTGGAATTTTCCAATTTTTATAATCAAAACGCAGAAATCAAGCGAATCCGTTGGATGTTTTTCATTTTAAAAATGGTCATGTGAACATATTCTTCCGTGTTTTTATATAAGATATTCATTAAAAGTAAAGGTTATATTATGTATAAAATTTTTGGGGTCAAATTAATGAGTCGCGTGACAGCACTTGTCGCGTGTTTACTACAAATGTATGTATGCCCTAATCGAAATGTAGTGTTCGTGGTCCTCACTTTAGGTATTATTGATGTTTACGACTGAGGTACTCTTTTAATTAGTTTTTAACAAGAGTATACTGGTTCTAGACACTGAAAATAAAGTGCTTTGAATAAGGATGTTTTGCATTCAAATGTAAATATGTACTTCTGGCTTGTTTCAGAAAAGTTTGGAGTGGTGTGACTTCACGCATTATGATCCCCTTTTTGAAAAGGATCTCAGCATGTCTCCTTCTAATAATTCCAGATATTACCTTAATAAACCATTTTATAGATGACTTTTGAACGATGTGCTTAGATGTTGCAGGATCTATAATAGGTATTTTAACAGTAGCATATCCATCTTAAATGACTTTAAGACTATGTTAATGCCACTGTACAGATAGTATAGTTGGTTGTTTAATCGTCACCTTCAAATCTCGTCAAAGGAAAGCGTGGGATTGGAACCTAGAACCCCTCGGGAAGAATTTCTCTCTTGAAACCATCAAAGATATTCTTATTCCATTTCGAAATATTATACGCTTCAGCGCCATAGTGTAGATTGTAGGTATTCAGCCCAAGAAAACATGAATTGGCAAAATGTATTCATGGTTTGATTTCTGGTAAGATAACATTGTCAGAAGTGGATCCGGGACAGGCAAAAATACTTACTACAACTACATACATATGTAAGTTATACCTATATACTGCGACGTTCTTTCATAATCCTTATGTTATATCGTTTGCAACTCTCAGCTATTATACTGACTTCTTCAAGTGTACTTCCAGCTACAAATTCTTGAACAAAAAGGTTTAATTGAATCAGGTTTAAAAGCTGACTTGAAATAACCATTCCATTCTGAAGTTGAAATAAGATCAAAAGAAGAAAACATTGGGATTTGGCTTTCTTTCCTTCAAATGATACCTGCTACATCGACAGGTGCATGAGACCTAGGGCCCAGCTTCTCACAACCATTCGTGTTGTGTGTGCTATATTCTTTACACGAATGGAAGGGGCCTGCTGGATAATGCCGTGTCCAAAGTGCAAATTTTTATTTGGGAAGCTTTTTCATGACATTTGTTCTCTCGGATGTTTGTCAGACGCTCGCGAGAGGTGGGGTCGTGAAAGAACTTTTAGGTGTTGTCTAGGGATTGAACCTCGAACCCCTCGCTCTGCAGTCCAATGTACTCAACACTTGAGCCATGGCGCCCATTAACACAGTGTAATAATGGTAAGAGAATTAATGGAGGACCGTAGCGATGCACTTGTATTTTTGGCCTCATTTCCATTAAGCTGCTTTGCATTATTTCCATAATACTTTAGAAATAAGGTGCATTTGATGTTATTTCAATTTTAATATGGTAACGAAGTCAAATTAAATTTTTACGTCACGTATTTAAAATAGTATCTATCTCTATCTTCTCAAGATTGCTGTAGATTGCAAGCTTTTTCAGTAATCGGTCAATACAAGTTGTATTAGACGGATATACTTCTACCTCATTCTCAAGCAATGCTGGTGTACCTCAGGGCTCTGTCATCTCTCCGACCCTGTTTTTAATATGTGCTAACAACATTCTCTTTATCACTCGGAATCCAATTCATTCCTTTGTGGATGACAGTGCTCTTGACATTGCTTATTCTTTAACGACGGTAACGAACATCTACCGAATTCAACTCCAATATTGATGCAATCATCAATAGGGGTGCGAAAAATCGAGTTGAGTTAAATTTTTCAAAAACCCGGTGCTATCTCCTGTCTCGAAAGCGGGATACTAATGTAACCAAACTAAAAATGAATGGAGCTGTTATTTAGGACTCCAATGGCTTCACAATGCTTGGCATGCAAGTTACCCCAGACCTTCGCTGGAATTATCAGATTTCTGAAACTTCGAAAAGTGGCTCTAGGTGTCTCGGATTCCTAAAGAGGTGTAAACGTTTTTCAGTCCTGCAGAGTTGGCTATATAATAAAGCTTTTATCTATAAAGCTTAAATTCGTCCGAAACTCGAATACAACACACATTTTTGAATGGGAACTCCCGCAACTTGTTTGAGTTTATTAGATCGTGTCCAGTATCAGGCATACAGATTGACCAGTGACCTGTCAATTTGGAATCAAATCCCATCGTCGGAATGTTAGATGCTTATCGGTCTTGTACCATCAAAGTTGTTCGGATGAATTCTATAGTTGTGCCCCCCATGTCCGTCTGTTTATTTTTTAAAACCTATTTTCGGTCGCACAGTGAAAAACTCGGTTTTTAGCCACACATTCAGCTCCTTCATATGATAATCGACAGCAGTGCGTCGTTTACCGAGCCCTGGGGTACGTCGCCTGTGACATTTTGTTGTTTAAGACCATTGCATATAAGGATATCAGAGTCCTTAAAAAATTAATTTTAAATAACTTTTCAAAAATTAATGATCATACAATCATGTTCATGACTCCCTGTTTGCTTCACAAATCTCACATAAAAAACATATTAATACTAATAAAACGAAGGGAACAACAGGTGGCTCAAATGAAAGAGATTCCCAACCATTAAATTCTGCAACACTATGAATGTATCGAAAAAGGATCAGGTTTCATTGCAGAGGGTGGAGGGCTGGAAGTATCGCTTCTTGCACAGAATTATTACGTTTTTATGTGTTTCCCAGACTATATCGGAATTTTGAAGAAAGATGTATATCTATCTGTATTTTGTATATTTATGCATACATACATATGTATTTACTTTTGTATAGATTTCAAATATTCCAATAGTTTTCTTTTTTAAATTCAATGAGAACTGTTCAACAGAAATGTTATTAATGGATTTCCGATTAATCAAGGAAATGAAAACAACAATAAACATTGAAGATGGAATGAGTGTTATCCGGTTGACATGAAGTACTTCCTCGTAATATGATCATGACAATAAGCGGATTATTTCAGGATATTATCGTTAGTGGCGTAATAGATATATACATACGTCATGTTTATACACATTAGTTAATTTAGTGAGGAAATATGTATATTAGGTATTGCCATTTTTTGGCAATACGTTAAAATTAAATATTTTCTATTAGATGTATTATACGAAAACTAGTGTGTAAGTGTAACTAATGATTAAGCACTTCTCATGCATACGTAGAGAGGAGGAATAGTAGGCGCCTGTAATGAAGATTTTGCTCTCTCTGGACACTATCAATGAACTTAAGGATGCGAACTCAGGGTCAATCTTCCAAAAACAGAACTTAATCACTAGGAAACACAAAAATCTCCATTTCGACTCTTCAAAATTACTCGTATGTGGCACTTGCTGATAAAGAAAAATATTTGGTTCTCATATTTAGCTGGAAACCCAATATCCTAGAGCGTGTAAAGAAAGCCACTACAAGCTACACTTATTGTTTCTAAGTATCTGTCACTAGGCATATACTAACTTATGGAGTGATCGTTTGTTGGATGACTTTGCAGAAAGCCTGTTACCTAGCTTACCTTAGCCGGGAGCAAAGGTCAGATTGACTATGCAACAGTGGAGCACTAAGAACCGCCCCAACAGCGGCTCTGGATATTTGTTCCACTTGTCGCCTTTAAATATCTATAGCAGAAAAGTGGCGGCTGGTTATATCTCCGTATTCTAGTCTAAGTATTGAACACTCCTCTATACTTGATGATCTGGAATTCCTTCCGAAAAACACTGAGTACGTACTTCCAAAACTTCTGTTCGAAAACAAATTCGAAACGCGTATCTCCTTAAGAAAAAATTAGGAGGAGTATCTGTCTTTTTAAAACACGGGATCCATATATTTTTTCATATTTCTCTTTTCGCTTTCCCAACCACTGTAGCGCCTTCCAGTCAGGAATTTTGGTGATATTGCATTTTTTACGTTTAGTCAAGCCGCGATCAAATCTCTGGAATCTTTTACATAGAATTCAAAAACTGTCCGAAATTGTTGTTTCATTTCACTATTCAACATTTACCTCATTCTGGTGCCGGGATACAGTGATAGAGTAAATGTTATCCACTTTATCGGAAAGGCGAATATCGCCATGGCTTTCGCTGCAGTAGAGCTGCTGCTTAGGCTTAACGCTATGAATTTAACCAATTGTAGGTGGGCAGACGTGACTACCTGTCTCATTACTTAACAAATCTGGTCCAAGCTGGATCAGAAACGCTCCAACTGTCTAATCAGACGGAAAAGGTCACTCATAGCAATCATAGTAGATGTCATTATGGGACACTGCATTATTGGTAGGCTCGCTGTCAGGTTGGGACTCCTTGGTAATGACTTTTATAGAAATTGCATTTATCTTCTCTGTACATGTCAAGCTCTCTCCGCTCGTAGAAGATTTCACTTACATAGGTCCATACTTCTTGGACAATTTGGCCGAATTGGCTAATGCCGACATCAATGGCCTCCAACCTATATTAAGCACCTGCTAATTATATTAAGCTTGGAAGTTTTCCTTCTTTTGCTGTGAAATTAATCACTCCACAATAATCCTTTTCAACAACAAAATTCGTAAGTTCCTGGGTGATAGAATTGTAGGTACTGGTAATATTTGAAAAAAAAGCTCAATGCCTGCACAAGAGACACTTTACTGCTCATAACGCTACAAAGATTATAAGGCATAATAATGATTCAGTTTGGGATCCATAGCAAACTTCTTCTAGGAGTTTGTGTAATGTGGACACTGTATCTATTCAAGAACATATGTACAAATATACATATACAAGCATACCATAGTAAAGGATAATCTATAGCTAGTGTCAGGTAAAACCTCGCATGTCAATCCCAAAGATTTCAGACCTATCCGTCTATCGTAATTTCTTCTAAAAACTCTGAAGAAACCAATATATGTAGTCACCAATATTTAAACTTTCTCCCAACATACAATAAAGGAAAAATTGGTTGAAATGGTGATGCACATTTTTGATAAATCTTTGGATTGCAAAAAATACTTTTCTCGAAACCGAGGAAATATTTAAAAACGTTGAACCCAGAGCACTTATGTACGTGTTTCTTTTACGATTATCATCTTGATAAGCCACACATATATTCAAAAACATGGTTGTAAACCTTAGGGGTACTCCACAAGGTGGTGTACTCTCTCCTCTTCTTTGGAACCCAGTGGTGAACGAGCTACTTTTAATTCTGGAAGGTGAATGCTGTAAGGTAATTGCATATGCGGATAATGTTACTACAGCTATCTCGGATAAACACCTCAATATGCTTCTGAATGCTATCTCTAAGCTCTCCAAATGGACTAAAGACTGTGGTCTAGGATCAACCCATAAAAACCAGAACTAGTTCCTTTTACAAGAAAATACAAAATCCCGATGAATAATGTATGTACCGTTTATATTGGTCCAGTCTATGTACCGGACACTTTTCTTTTCTAATTGGCTTTCTAATTGAATTCCGCAAGACACCGACAAAATGCATCTTATTTAGATGCCAGGCCACATCGTATTCAGAACAGTAAAGCTTTTTTTGAATTCTTCCCAGACGCTTATCTTAGGGACTGGCTTTGATTTCTTCTCTTGTTTGCGGAACCATTTAATCATTGTGAACCCCGCTATGATATGAGGATATTCATGACAGCATACTGGCAGCACAATTTTGGATGATAAGTAGGAACTATTGGGCATCAATCGAAAAATTAATCGCCTATTTGTACTTGATGTGGCAGTATTTGTGCCTATGCTTTTTTTTATTTTTACCGCTGCTGTTCCGTAATTTAAAAAAAAAATTATTTTGAGATTTTTCGAGTCTTTTGGCAATTTGACGCGTATTTATTTCACTAAACAGTCGAATTTTGATTTTTTCTTTCGAATCCAGACGATTATTATGAATCTTTTCTATTTCATTACAGCTTCCTTCAAAACTTTTTCTTCTTATGGGCTTTGTGTACACTTTGAAATCGCCCCATGCCTTAAGGAGTAAATACACAATAATCGAACACTATATCATTGGATAAGATTCTGCCATTGTTCACTTTTTTTCGATTCCATTGCGCATAAGTGGTCCTTCAGCATTTAATTCCGTGGTTATACCTATGTACTTTTGCAGAGATTAATAACAGAAATCGAAAATAATCTTATGTTTTAGCAATACAAAGTGCAATTATTCCGAAAAGAATTTTGAACTGAAGTTGGCAACGTAAGATAGCTTGACTCTCACAAGTTTGGATTTGCTATTCGAATTACAGAGTTTTGTGAATTCGAATGATTTGACATTAGAGTAGCAATACGGAGTGAGACACTCAGATTATACGTACATATATACAAATAGTCAACTTAGAGAGGGTCTTTCTTTTGACCCTCAAGCTGAAACATACCAGAAAACAGCTGTTTTTCCCTGTCGCTCTTTTGGTGTTTCCATGCAAATCAAATGGGAGCTCACTCACACATTCCTTGAGCGACGGGGAATGCATGGGCGCAGGCATCATTGTGTCAAAAATTGACTACCAGGGAATTTTTTTCTTGTTATTCGTTATTATTCGAAAACGCAATTTGAAAATGCTACAAGACTTAAATGAAAGGAGTATGACAATATCTAATTGCAGCCTTAAATTCAGTGCAATAAGATGAAAACATGAACAACAATAGTGTAGAGCTGAATTAATTTTTGTTACCTATTCTTGGGATAAATTTTACGGAACAAAACAAAAAGGAAATTTATCTCTCAATTCTTCAACACATGCAAAATTTAGTTCACACTAAAGGAAATTCAATCAGCTGATGGCTGTTATATTCTCTTCACATACATTTACGGATAGAGAATTATAGAAGAGGACTTAGGGACAGGGAATGACAAGTTGACTATCTGTTTAATCTGTGGTGAGGCCCCAGCACTACATTGGTTAAGGAAACGTGTCTTTCATAAAGAAATACGTACGACTGCAAAGTTAAGAAATTCTCTTACTAAGGACATACTAACCTTTATTAGGAAAGTGTTACGCGTAGTAGGATAATTACATCCTCTTGATACAATAGTTCTTTAAGGATTCACTGTCAACCATATATGTAGACAAGGGTCTCACCAAAACCAAAAAAAAAATGTTGGGTACGTACTTAAAAAAATATATTTTTTTTCTGATACCTCAAGGTTAAGTTCAATGTTTTCACTATAATTCGCCCAGAATTCCACGCCTACTTTATTAGGCTTCATACATATATGTATGTATGTATAAGAAGAACAAGATTTTTTATTTCTATTCTGAAAAAGTTTGTAAACTTATAGCATATAGATACGTAAGACCCAATCATGCATTTTATTTCAGCTATTGAACTTGTGTTTATAATATAATATTACGTAATCGTTAGATACTCAAAATGTGTACCTAGATGCGTAGTTGGCATCCAAGAATTTATTTGCTTACGGAGAAACATGGTTATAATGCTTCAGTTAAAAAACATATCGAGTTTAGTTGTTGAACATAACAATTTGAGTCCGTTTAGTTTCGGCGCTATGACAACAAAATATTTGACACCCGTATATAAACAGTGAAATTATCACAATCAATTATCTGGTCATGGGAGTAAACTCTTGTGATATCCAGGTGTTTCGAAGAAATCCATATACAGTTCCAATTATGATAAGAATTTTATTATCAAGTTTAATATAGACTAATTGGTATTTATCCAAAGATGTTTCCTTTGCTTGCTAATTCTATTCTAGTTGTTTTGAGATAGATTTTTGGACAATAATCAAGATCTAAGTTGCTTTAATAAATTACTAAGTACTTGGATTTCATGGGTTATATTCTAAACCATTAGTTTCAACCCAGCTAAATATATCAATATTTAGTCGACTCACCTCGCCTTCAATAAGCCGTAGTCTACAACTCAGGCTAAAATGGAAGATCGTTAATAAAAAGGGAAAAGAGCAGAGGGCTTAGAATGGACCTTTGAGGGACCCCACTTAGATCAACAAGAAATTAGGATACTCTATTATTTACTACAAGTGCTTGCCGGAATGATAAGATGCAATTAATTTGGTCGTAGTAATAGAAAAGCCCATAAAGTTTTTCTTGGTTTTGAATGCATTTAAAAAGTCTAAAAGAGTTACAAAAGATATCACATAATTACCTATCGGTATTCTTATGGCATCGGTAACTTTTAATAAAGCAGTAATAGACTATGTTTCTACCGAAAGACCGATTGATTTTCAAATATTGGATGATTGCTAAATTTCGTGCCCGACTTGAAAATAAAACACAAGCAGTTACATTTTAAGGATAATAATTTTATTAATTAATTATATAGTTCCCCTTATTTTCAACAACTGTCTCCGAACATTACACAAGCTTGTGGATTCCGTTTTCATAGAAACTGCGTGGTTTTACTTCAAAAAAGGTAGTTTTCGATCGCTTCCATGAAACCAAATTTCTTACCATTCTATTCCAACCATTCTGAAGAGACCGAAACAAATGAAAATCTGAAGTAGTGGGGTCTGGAGAATACGCTGAGTAATGAAAGATTTCCCATTTTAACTTCTTCAGTTTTTGTAGCGTCTGTTGGCAGACATGCGGCCTGGCGTTATCATGGTGGAAAATTACGTTTTTTTCTGGTTTCTCTGTAGAAAACTAGCTAGTTTTAAATAGGTAACTAATTTTCGATATATTTTAGATTATTATAGAAAATTAGTTTGTGCTATCAGAGCCAACCTACCTAGGAGTCGGAAGGTGCTTGTTTAAGAATTGCCTAGCCCAGAGCCGCAAACTCTTGGATATGAATTTCTGAATTAAAAATCCTCAACTAATCACTGCTTAATAAACTGAAAGCGCATATAATTAAATAATATCTTAATGATTCGTTCAGACCTTACCTATAATCACCATCTTGACATCGCACAAGACAAGACAAGGAGGGTTTCATTTTACTATCTCACTATTAGAGTTCATCGATTTGTAAAGCATTTTGTAGTCTTATACAGAAAGACTATCACCTGTTCTATAGAATTACTATCGCATCAGAACTGACCTCAAGGCTCTCATACTATTGTTCTTGAAGTAGTCTGAAGTAATGAACCTTGACACACTGTACTACACTTAGGAACAGATGGGCAAAATGCTTTTAACTTTTTGACTACCTACTACTTACTGTTGCTCATACAGACACTTTCTGATACTATTTGCTCCCCTCGATACAAGTTCGAGATGAATACAAATATATGTAGGTACGAATGCCAATTACGTCTGCATTTCGTTCAACACTTTGAGGTCTCTATGCGCTACACACCAGCACATTGAGATGCCAACGTGCAGGCTCGATTCTCTCTAAACTTCTTCAAGTAACCTTTTTTTTTGTATCAAGATGCCATACGATATCGCAACGTTTTCAAACAATGTGTCCTTTCAATTAGAATGCATTTCACAAAAAATGTAAATATTTACCTTCACATGCTCATTGAACAAATCACGTGTGAGGCTCACGCTCTGCAACAGTTGCATAAACAGATGGTATATTTGGGAGGAATTCAAAGCATTTTCTCAGTTGAACCACCCATTACTAGGGGTAGCTTACATCGCAATTAACCTGCAATCGATTAAGCATTTCTGTGTATTTTTAATTTGGCATCAATCGGATCGAATACCAACACTTGATCAATGCCGTGTGCATATAACCATCCATGAACTGCTAGATGAACTCTGTATTGCCAATATCCGTTGGCAGCTCCTAGAGGAACTATCTATTGCATCTACAACAACTTTATCGTTGGTTTGGTGGAAGTAAACTTTCATTGGTCTTGTGGTTTAAACCTCATTAAACGGAAATGATTTACGTATAAGGAAAGCTATTATAGATATACAGCTAATCAATCCACGTCATCTACTCGTCTTCGAAATAACATATACATTTAGTATGTTTGCTAAGCATTTTAAAAATAGATTAAATATGTCTTGAACTTGTAGAGGAAAAAGTAACAGAGTACACCGGCGATGAAATTTTTATGAGGAACTCAATCGAAACAGTGGAAAATTTTTTGGCAGGATTCTGTCCAACCATTTCATGTATTCATCAATGAAAGGGCATGTATTGGTGTGGTGAAAAAATCCGACCCTGGTGCTGTAAAGAGCTTCAACTCAGCTAAGGATTTCAAAAGTCATTCAGATATCCAAAACGTTTAGGAAGTAAATTGTTTTATTATTTCCGAATATTAAATATATTTATTGTATAAATAAAGTGCACACATGAGCGAATACCTGCGACTGAGATGGATGTTTAATCTTTGTCTGGTCAAATGAGTTAAATTTGGCAAATAGACAAAATCTGTGGACCGAGGAAATTGATTGTATGTGATCTCATCTCACCAGATTTCTAGTGTTTCTGTTATTGTTTTTTTTTTTTTTTATTTTGCTTCATTGTTTTAATTTTTGTTTCTATTTTGATGCATAAAGTTGAAAATAGACGTCCAAATTTTTTTCTAATGAGCCTAGTGGCAATATTCTCCGAACACATCGGTTGCGATAAACGTCATAACTATCAAAATATATTCGTTTTAAATGAAACTCATATGTTGGCTAAAATATCCGAATATGTATCACAGATTTCTTTTATAGGATCCTTGGAAATTTACTACATCATACCTATTTGCAAGTCATGCCAAATCTCACAAACCTGAGTTAAGACTATCCAGGGACATGAGTTATGCATATGTTCGCGAAGCTCTATTACATACTGACTTCCAACAAGTTCTTCAGCAGTTCTCCACTAAATGTCTCTGTTATCTGAAACGATCATTGAGACCTTACAGCTCATCCAAATTACCTGTTCATTCCCCTTCCATAGAATTAATGCTTTCTTGTCTTTGAAATATGACCTTACTTATAAAGTCCCTTCTCAGTCGAAAGACTCATACTTTGATGACATTTTCTTCTCAGATGTGACATCAGATCCAGGTAGACAAAATCTCTTACTAACATGAAAGAGCTGTCTGCTGTAAAGTTTTGTTTAATTCATCGATGTTGGGCGTCTCTTTTTGTTGACAGCATATACACTACTTGATTTCGAGCTTGTACATTACACATCAGATTTTGACAGCTCCTGTCACAATACCCGGGATAGCAATGATGACACCTTAGCTGAGTTCTGTCAGTTATGCCTATATTATCGACGTATGCAAACAGTTGGATTGTAAGTATGTTACAAAGAAATCGTATGGCTCATCACCTTGCCTTAATATTTTTATTGATAAAATGTTGGTCTCAACTTCAAAAATCTTTTTCTGACATTAAGGCTTTTGAAGAATGGAAGAGCGAACCTTTTCTTTTTTGCAAATAGAACTAGACTCAACAGTGTTTTTTATAAATGTAGTCATAAATAGCCCAAAAATCCAAACAAAGATGCTAGGTATGTTTTTGGATCTCTTGAATTTTCCTCAGGATCTGGGAAAGTATGAACATTTGATTGAGGAGGAAGGGTTTCAGATATTCACGCAATATCGCAAATAAGATCTTGTATTCTATGTTGAGGACATTTATAATCACTTAATAAATCATTTAATATGTAATTGGCTCAATTGAAGAACTATCCTCTTTAATGTGTAAACAATACAAAGATTCCATTCATCAGGCAAACCCCCGTCGTCTCACCGTCTACAGCTGCTTTGAATAGCTAGGCCAGTAAGCCGTCTGGTCCACCAATTTTGTTCGATTTAAGCTTGCATATTACTATCCTTACTTCTTTTGGATTAAGTGGACTGAATTTTGGCTATCATCGTCTAGGTTGAATGATCCATTTTGTTATACAGTCTGCAGAAGTAGTTTTCCCATATTCCCAGCACTGATTGTAACTCTACTACAAGGTTTCCATCTCCATTTATACAAGCATCAGTACGAGTGCTCCTGCCGTGACAGATTATTTTTACTTTTTGGTAAAACTTCCGTGCATTGTTCTTGGATTATAATCTCTTAATACCTGCTCACGGATGCTTCTCGTGCATCCGTCTCCTGTATAACTCACGAGCAGCCCTCGTTTTTCTCTGGAATGCCGCTTTTTATGGGTTTGTGACCGGGTGAAACCAGCAACATCAGTATTGTCAGCGTTGCCACTGGTCCATGGCACTTGATGCTGGCGGCATAGGAGTTGTAAATTTATTTCGGGTGATCTGTTATGATTTCAGCTTTTGAACGTTATACAAGTATCTTCTCATAGTAATTCTTCTTTGGTGTGTTGCTTGGAATATCTAAATTCGTACCTGGGATGCAACAAGCTAGTAATCGGATTGGACATATCGATGGGAGGGAAGCATGCCTTCATGATTGCAACGTGATCAAACTGGTTGATCGTTTGATTGTTGTTATATCACCATATTCATATACCAGACCTTAAGGTCAGGCATCAACAAAAACACGAAATCGCTGGTACCGATAGCTGCTCCAAAGACCATGTGCAGAATCTAAATATCTAAGTTTTTGCCAGTAATTGTTTGCTACTCTTATAGGAAGTTACTGACACTGCGCCCACATTTAGCAACGCCATTCCGTTTCCAAACGTTTCGGGTAAGGAAGATCCCATGCCTGGGGAACTAACGTCGTGTTTAAGTTCAACGAGCGACTAAAGCGCCAAGGCCTCTTAAACACTTCGCCTGGAGTTTACTGTGGAGTTTACCCTTGATTCGATCGAGAGTATTCGGCTTTTACGGGTTTGTTGTTGCGAGTAGCTCCTGGTAGATATCTGACCATGTTACTGCGAATCAGATCAACAAAAGGTGTCACGTCTGGCACATGTATGCTGAAGCTCACCCAGATGTAGCTACGCAGGTTCAAATGTTAATGTCCACGCATGTAGGCCCACAAAACCCAAGTATTTTGGTATGATATTTGACTCCAAACTAAGCACGAAGCGGGATACTAAAGAGGGCACAAAATAAAAAGGACTCAGTTCGTTCACAGGTGCAGAGTCATAAGTCCAGTATGCGTGATCCACATGTTTGTAATCGCATTTGTATGTAGATATACTTACTCTTTGAAAGATTCATTGCACGATAGAAATTGTGTTGGTATTCCGCCTGTATAGTCACGTTGGTAGATCTCCTGTATTCTGGGTAGTTCTCAAGTTCTCAAATTCTCAAATTCCTAAAAATAACGGCTGTGGAACGTGCAACGTGTTGTAAAAGGTTTGCTTATTCCCCGGTTTAGAAGTGCCAGATAGGGGCTTTCAAAAGCTTCGAGTAATACCTCGCCTTTCCGATTTATCATAAGACTATACCACCCGACTGTTCATGCATTAAAGTCACAATAGTTAGAGACTTTTCTCGTTCTTCGGCTACAAAGCGATGGAAGAGCATACCAGCTGAAGAAATTAATTCTTTTTAGACGAAGTTGTGGCGCCCGCTCGAGTTCTTCGAAAGGGTAGTTACCGCACGTTGGTAGTTGCAATTTTTTTATTCATTGTTTTCTGAAACTTGTACTTTTATTGTATACGTAAACCCTTTACATTCAACAATCAACATGATTTACCATCAGCATGATACGATCTCCTCAGTGGGTTATCCTCTTCAATTTATACATTCGCTGGTGATTTTTGAAATTAGTAAGCGAAAACAAGTACACAATTTACACTGATTTTATTAAAGTCTTTTAATATATAGACTGCATCTGCATCAATTCATTGGTTTTTCTACTACACATCATCTGGATTGATATTGTCCGGAATAGGTCTTTAGATTACCATTACAAGGTCTTCAATCAAAGATCCTATCAACAAGGCCAAATTTGAACAATCTTTAATCGCCGGAAGATAGGAGAATGATTACGAATACTCAAGTTGTTTATCTTCATAAGTGCTAACTGATAAAATTGATTCACCAGGAATTCTAAATTGTCTTTAAAATGTTTTTAACTAATAGATACTGTTAGCAATGTGCAACTTGGCGATAAAAAGGCGTAAACAAGTCTGAACAATTTAGGATAACATATTTCGTAATGAGAATATGATAATCAAGTACATTATAAAATGCTATATAACGAGATAACAGTAGTTAATTCAATTTGCAATCCATAGTCCTCCTCTTCGTTATGGCTGGAAAAGGACTACTGGTCTACGACATTAGTTTGAACGCATATGGCTGTTAAAGTCCGAAGATGGTGTCTTCAAAATATGCTTCGATGGAATATCCAAACTAAAATTCCTAAAAGTATTAATGACAGGTAAAGGACCAATCCCCTGAGTGGAATAGTTTGACAGTGAACGATTACTGTTAACCAGAAAGATATTAGCCCTAATTTGGTTTACAATGATAACTTCAATCCAACGAGAATCCTTTGCGTAGTTGCGGGGGTAATGAGGCTGATCTACGTTGAAATTGTGATATCAGACTGCGATTCTATGTACCATGCAGCAATTCAGCAAAGGATTTCCCAAAAATAAGTAGATGAATATTGGGATAAGGCTACATCTTGATTTCGATGCTCGTCCAGAGTTGAAGTTAGTTTTAAAAGTTCGGACGAATCGTTTAGCTTCGCCGTTGGAAGCACAGTGAAAGGGTGTTGTGCATAAATGTTCACAGGAGTCACACAGGAGTTTTCAAAAGTCTGCAAGGACTGAGGCTGTAAATTGTGGATCGTTGTCCGACACGATTGCTTCTGGGAGTCCTTCTAGTGTAAATAACCTTTTCAATACTTGGATCGTTGCAGTAGTGGTGGTAGATTACTTCTCCAAGGTGAGACAAAAGTAATGTCATAATGTGAATGTTCAATAATTTTTGCAAATGGCGTCAAATGTCATTGTACTTTGACATTTATGTTGTAGACAGATAGAGAATTTCTGGTCTGTTGCTTGAATGCAGCGTGAATTTCGTCGTCGTTTTCCTCGTCGTCCTGCACCATGTGAGCGGGCAATGAAGCGTTTGGCGGAGTATCTCGTGCAAATTGGGTGCCCTGTATTGCTCGTTCGAGTCCACAAACATCGAAGAGACAACAATGCACACAATTTGGTATAAGCAGATGTTCGTTGCATCGAATTTTGGTGAGAGATCTGAAGACGTTTACTTACAAAGTTCAAACCGTTTACCAATTGCTGCCTGCTGACTGTCAAATGAAGTTAACTCACTCCCATCCTCTGTTAGAAGAAGAAGAGGATGATTTGAGCGAATGAAAGCGACGAAGCGCATTTCCACTTAAGTGGGCATGTGAATAAACAAAATTTGCATTTCTGGGCCACGGAGAATCCACGTGAAATGCACCAAAAGCTATTGCATCCACCCAAAGTGACTGTTTAATGCGGCATTAACAGTGAAAAAATGATTGGTCCTCATTTGTTTTTTTGAAGAAGCTGCCGCCATAACCATTACACCGTAACTGTAACTGGTGAGCACTACAGACAAATGTTAAAGCAGTTTTTTTTTGTTGCCGCAAATTGCTGAATTGGGTCTCGAGCATTATTGGTTTCAACAGGACGGATCAATCGGTCACACGGCTCGGGCAACGATGGACAGCTCAATGCCTTCATCGTCCACGTGACCGATCACCGATCATTGGGTAAATCAGATCGATACGTCTGGTCTGGTGGTATCAGCAAAGTCTTGCTTAAGGTTTTCAAATGGCTGCTCCTGTAAAAGGTCCCATTTAAATGGCATTTTTTTTTTACGTAAAATGTTAAGTAGTGGTGTATAAACTTCTCATAATAGTTGACTTTCCCCAAAAATATTTTCACTTCTTATCTGCAGGGTGACGCACTTTCTGTATTGCAGGTGCTGTTGATTGAGATGGACGTATACCCTCCTGACTATACGAGTATGTACACATACATATGTATGTCTTAGATACTTGACGTCATGTTGAAAGAAAAACACTTCTGTTTCCGACAACCTTTTAACAATTGCTTCAAGATTGAATAAATATTCCTTGTCGACTTAGCCAGATATTAGCATATCATCCAGATATATAGCGCAATTAATACCTGGCAACACCTATTGCAGAGTATTTTGATAAATGGCTTGAGTCTATGTTTCGTATTAACACTGCGTCTAGTTCGATTTGAACTGTTGGCCTCGTGCTAATTTTTGGAATAATTCTTCTGGTCTCGGTATAGGGTATATGTAGATCTATTTAAAATCACATACGTATATGCAAATGCAGTTTGCAATATTCCAATTGGGTTTCCAATTTAAGTAAACTTAAGACGACTCGTCTCTACTTTAAATGCACCCAGTAGGGCGAACAGTATTCGCCATGACTTGAGATGCAGATGCGCCTTCATAGAGGTATGTATGTACATAGTCCCAATGACTTGAACGCTGTCTCTTCATACTTTGGAAATACATTTTGAATATCGTTTTCATTGTATGATGACAGCCTAGAGGCTTCATCTATCCTTGGAGGAGGTATTTCGAGTCCAAATCCACTGAACCAGTCCAACCCAAAAATGCACTTTGTCCTGACCACCAAATTCGACCAGTGTGTCGGTTTCGACATACATATATCGTCTAAAACAGGGACACTCGAATTGCCATCCGACTGAAGTGTAGGATCCATTTCGTTAAGCAAAGTAGTATCTATTTATATGCTTATAGCCTATAAAACTCACAAGGAAAGAATTGATCATGTATAGAGTAGAAACTTATCACTAATGCCTCGCCAATAAAGACATCATCTAATATGGGGTTAGTTTCTTGCTATGATGCGGTACCTACTACTTCGTAAGGTGTATGTAAAATATTAGCATTTTTTCGTCTGAATGTACATGTATGAGCCCAACCCCTTAGGAATAGCCCTGACCAGTAACTCATAGCATGACATAGATTCTTGAAAACTACTGCTAACTTATTGGTCAGTTTGCTATACTTTCTATATGAGACATTTCCGTTCTTCAAAAGTTTCCAAATTGTACTACTAGTACATTTATGTTTAATGATCATATGTACATATCGAGTAAACTTTTCAACGTAGTGCTGTAATTTATCTTCCGTTTTAGTAACCTGTCGTTTCTCGAATTCGTTGCTATGCAAGATTTAGGGAAAATATTAAATGTTTGTCATTGATAAAGATACATACGAATAAGATTTATTTATAGATTAAAATCCAATACATATTTTCTGCGATACACATGTATATGTGTTAAAAAATTATAATAAGTTTCATTATTAACACTATAAACAATGTTATCAGGTGCAGCAAAATGGTAAACTATCATATTCAGTCTGGGTACGTTTGGTGAAGTAGATTTGATGACTACATACATGCCGATTTACTTAATAACTGAGATAAACATTTTTTAAACTCGCAAATGTTTTTTAATCGATTTTTTCCCGATTGATTGAATTCATTCATTGCGATATCAGCACTATACATCGGTTAAATCATGGACTTCACTAAAAGCTTATCTTATCAATAAATAAATGAAATAATTTGTGTTTTTGTTTTGATCCACCAGGACTCCCAAACTGGTTTAAATGATATTGGTATTTAGTGGTCACTGTCACTTATTGTCACATTAGTACTTGGAATTATCCTAGATCGTTTAATGGGTTGACAGAAACTGTCCAAATGATTTAAATCTTAAATGGGAGTGAGGCAAGGAGTCCGCTTTCAATATTTCTGAATGATCTTGTAACGTTTTTACCAAATCTGAACTTATATGCAGATAATATCGTCATTCTAAACTACTGCAATTTATGAAAGTGAATACCATTAAGCCCAAAGTAATGATTTTCAGAAATTTATTTATTTATTTATTCATCTACGAGGTTTAAGTCTCTACAGATTACATTGTAGTGTATAAGTATGTACATGGAAAAAATAAAATAAATTAATTAATTTAAACTTAAGATCTTAGAAATAATTAATATAAAATATTTTTGACTTTATCTCTTGAACAAAACAAATCAATATGAGCATTAACTTCATTGAACTCAATTATTGACCTTGAAACTGCTTCATTCAAACCGTAATTATTTCTGTGCCCTGCCCTGAAGAAGAAAGTGCTTTTTCCTCAATGGTCTCACTGGTCTCATTGGTGCGTACATACATATTGTTACACTTGAAACTATGTGTTGTATTTCAAAATTCAATACTTCAAATTTAATAATTTATTTGATGATTAAGAACAAATTTTATGAGAGTTGCGGCCACGTTCTTTCACCAGATCTTCGTATTCGTTTTGAGAGCTTTTCTTTGACAGCTCCGTTTAACATCTTGGGCCGGCAAAGTAGGGTGAAGTTATGATGGGCTTTACATGAGACGAAAACTTCGTTACAATATGTACTAACGAAAGTAACATAGGACACTTTTTGTGGTAACATAAGATATCTCGCACAAAAACAGTATCATGAATAGTTCTTCTGGATTTAAATGACTGTAATCCCAAAAGACTTTGTCTGTCCTGGGAACTAGGACAAAAATTCGAATTAATTTAAAAAAAAAAACATATTTTGGGAAGCGATTCTGGATTTTATGAATTCTATCCGAAAAATTTTGTTGACTAGGGTTCCAGATGACATCCGTTAGATCTTACTAGATCAGTGAATAAAGAGACATAAAACGGATTGAAGAGAATAAGCAAACTCATTAATAAAGAGTTTTCTAGAAAGGGAAATTATGAAGAATTTTTTGACATTGAGATTTAAAAAGTTTAGAATACATCAACGAGATAAATTGTAAAGATCCTTTTGAAGCTTAAGGCAGTCATCAGCACATGTTACGTTTAAGTATCATTTGAGATCATCAACATATACGAGACATTAGCAGAATTGAATATAGTTAACAATGTCATTGATGAAAATGAAGCCTTCGATTTTTAAATGGTATTTAAGTGGTTAATGAGTATAGATATATTAAAGTTATAATTAAATCTCAAGTGTCTTTCAAGTCCCACCTGAGAGAAAAATTAAAGGACGCTAAAAAAGCAATAAATTGGAGTTTTCAAGGCACCCTTGGTGGTAAAAACGTTCCATCGTGCTGCAAATTTAAGATTTTCAAAATGACTATGAGCTCAATCAGTGAGCACAA
This sequence comes from Xylota sylvarum, assembly GCA_905220385.1. Lineage (NCBI taxonomy): Eukaryota > Metazoa > Arthropoda > Insecta > Diptera > Syrphidae > Xylota > Xylota sylvarum. The sequence continues at coordinate 45,154,893 of LR999959.1, forward strand.
GCCCGGGGTTTCTTTTTAAGTGCAAATAGGTTAAAAAACTGTTAAAAAAATTCTTTAAAAAAAAATGTTCAGTTGATCCGTAAACATCCGACATACGTTTTGCACCTGGAAACTGGTATACCTCCAGACCAAATAGCGTGCATAATATGCAGGCAATGAACTACCTATAATGCAGAATCTGGACGACCGCGACGTTCTCTGAACGAGTTATGAACTATTATACAATGTTGAAGATTAAAAGTAGAACAAAATGAGACCAGGTATACTTACATACCTCTTACTCAACCATGATTTGACTGCGAAAAATTATTTCCACGATCGATCGGTTCAGTGTATATAACTAATATCTTAAGGACCAGAGGCGAACTACTTCGCTTGAATTTCAGTTCACTAATTCGAGAGATATATACATATGTATATGAATGGAAACTTTTTATGTTCCTTCTATAAACTACCAAGAGTTCTCTTACCTACTTTTTACTTACTTACTTCTTAAGATGGCGCTACAGTCCGAATGGACCTGGGCCTCAACCAAAAAGCCTCTCCGGTTAGCGTGATCTTTAACTATCTCCCTCCAGTTGCGCACTCCAAGTTGGTTGAGGTCCTCTTCCACTTGTGCGCGCCACCTAAAGTGAGGTCTTCCTCTACTTCGTTGTCCCTTCGGGTTGGATTCGAAGACGCTTCGGGCCGGGGCGTTGATGTCCATTCGCTCTACAGGTCCCAGTCATCTTAGACGATTGTTGCGTACTTTTCTAACCAGGTCGATGTCACTGTACAGCTCGTAGAGTTCGCTGTTAAATCTCCTCCTCCAAATCCCATCAACGCAACTGGGACTGAAAATCGTCCGAAAAATTTTGCGTTCAAAACGACCAAGGCTATCTTCATACGCCTTCTTTAACGTCCATGCCTTTGCGTCATACAGAAGGACTCTTCGTTTGATTTCTGATGTGATGTCGTTGTCAGAGTTTATATCGGAGCCAAGGTAGACAAAGTCCCTAAATACCTCAAAGTTATAGCTATCTATTGTGGCATTCCATATTGTGTGTCCCTTCTAGACGAGAGCCTATACTTGACAGCTCGTATATATCTTTTGAAAAATTGTGCCTTTATTGGCTTGCGAGTTTCTTTATTGACACCAAAGGTTTCGGTGATATTGTTTCTGACCTTTATGGAGCAGTAAGCGTTCTCCATCATCATTCTGTACAATATGACGAGTTTGGCAGGGATGCCAAAACTAGACAGGACTCTGCATAGCTCGTCTCTATACACGCTGTCCTATGCGGCCTTAAAATCGATAAAAAAAAATCATTGACAAATGGTTTCAGGCGGTCGCACAGTACAGCCGAGGATGTTGTGTGCAATGGTAAAGAGACTGATGCCTCTACAGTTGGCGCAGTTTAGAGGGCCTCCTTTCTTGTGGATTGGGCAAACGAAGCTGAGATTACATTCATCAGGCATACTTTCATCCGACCAAATCGTGGAAATGAGTTGGTGTATGCTCTCAACCAAATTATCCCCCGCTGCATTTAAAAGCTCGGCTGGTAGGCCATCTAGTCCAGCAGCCTTGTTTGATCTGAGTTTGGATATTGCTATCTTTACTTCATTCTTCATCGTCCAGGTTCACCGGTTTGTTCTGCCTGACAGCGGAATTAGGGTTGTCGTCGTTGTTTAACAGTCAGAAGTTGTTTTTCTCTTCATCAAAGCAGGGGTGTAGCGGGGGTGCTCGGGTGAAACTATCACATCAGTTGCGGCGTTTCTGATGACTTCTTGGCACGATGGCACTGGTCTTCAGCACTTGATACTGGCTGTATAGGACTTCTCTAGAGGTTAAGGGATACGCGAACGCAAAGATTTTGGCGGTTTGTTGCGATTGCAGCCGTTCAACGTTGAATCTCCTCACAGTGTTTTTCCGCTGTTATGGCGTTTGAGATATCCGTACACATACCTTGGCTGCAACTAGTTAGTGGTCCGAGTCTATGTTTGCCGCTCGGAATGTTCGGACATCTAGGATACTGGAGGAGTGCCTTACGTCGATCGCAACATGACCAATTTGGTTGACGGTTTGATGATCTGGTAACCACCATGTTCTCTGAGGAATGTTGAGGTGAAGGCTGAAGTAACCATGTGCTAGCTATATTAACATTACGTCCCGCAGCAGAGTGTCATGTATCCTATGATTTCCAATGGTGCTACCTCAGATGTCCTTTTTTCCTATCTTTATTTTTATTTTAACGTCATACTTAGTACATGGCTCATATGTTTTGTTGAGGAGTTCATAGAAACACTCTTTGGTAGCATCATCTCTATCCTCTTTGGGGAGCGTGAACGCATATCAGGCTAATTTAGGCTTGATGCAAATTGTTATAAGGCTAATCACTGATGTATCTAAAGCTCAAAACTTCATTGCGAAGTCTGCCGCTTACAACAAATGCGCTGCTTCTTAAAAAAGATGCTGCTTCTGTTCTCTGTAGCAATCACCGTAGTATATGTCGCAGTTTTCCATCCTTCTTTGGCCCGACCCATCCCACCGCCGAATTCCTTCTCGTCGGTTTTGCTGGTAGAACACTCGTCCTTAATTGCAGTGTTGCCTTATATGACTTATGGGTGAAACCCAAAACATGTGGTTTTGATGGTCAAGTTGCCATTAGTATTCGGGACTTCATTCTGGCGGTATAGTTGTCGTTGAGAGATTTCGGAAAAATTTTCATATCGCCGTAGTTTCGGGATATCGGATATTGGCCAAAATGGTGAAGGTGTGTCTTGCCACCGTTGACCGTTTGTCCCCTCCTCAATATTGAGATGAGGAGACATGTATCACTCTGTCCTTGAGCCGCATACTAGGTAATGGTGTTTACTCCTACAGCGTGTGTTTCATTATTGATAAACTTTTGCAGTTTTCAAGTCTTTAAATGAACAAACTTTGAGTGGCGATGAATGCTCATTTACATAATCGAGTCATGGTACAGATTAAAAAAAAAAAGAAAAAATTCCATTTTAGCATCGAATGGATAAACAATGATTTCGTGTTCCTCTCTGTCTCTTTAGGTAAACAAAATGAACCAAATTTATTCGAAAACAACAATTTTAATTCATCAATTTCGCTAACAAATCGCATACCGAACTACAATAAAGTTATACTTATTCTCTATCGGAAAGAAAAATAATAAAATGAAAAATAACTTAAATTCCGAAAATAAACAACATGAGGCAAAAATGTTATCTTAAGTAAATAAATTTCTAGGATTATCATTGCGGTTGTGGTTCAATATGACTTTATGATTCACTTGTTCAAACTAATATTACTGCGCAATTGGTATCTAGTTTGGACGTTTAAAATCAAAATCGGTCCTAAGATAGGTTTAAATTTTTTGCACTCACATGCGTTCTATAATCAATTATAGTTGGTTCTGAAAAAAGACTCCACAATTAGTGTCTAGGTATAAATCATCCTTTAGGAATTCCTACGCAATTCGCAAAGAGCCAGACTGTGCGATGGTAATGAGCCATTCTAGTCGCCTTCAAAATCACGTCGACCATGTCAGCCGAAGAAAAAAAGAATAATCATAAAAAAATCATCTAAAATTAATTTATTTCGATGTGTTGGACTTTAAATTGGCTAAAATGTGTTTTTTTTTTTTTTGTTTGTGCTCACTTTGCGCTGCCATATGAGTTAAATACCAGAGCCATGCGAGGCTACGGAGGCAAATCGAAAGAATCTACATATTTATTTGTGTCACTTGGACGAATTGGTCTAATTTGTACTCCTCATGATCTTGTTTATTAATTTGGGAGTTTATTAAATTTTATTTCCATTCTGTTTTAATTATTTATTTATTTGTTTTTTTTTTTGTTTTTTTGCAGAGATTTCATTTAATTGCTAAGGCTGACGTAAATGAACGGGCCCGGCGATATTCCGCTGACACAAGGTGCGACCCCTGAACGGCCCTGCGGCATAGTATCCATAATACCAAACCTAGGTATGTCATCATGCCGAGGACGTGCTGAGGCTTTCGCGCGAAGACTACAATCTAAATTACGGACTCTTGGTTCACAAGTAAGTTCGATGAGTTTTGTTAGGAACTTCTTTAATTTGAAACTTCTCCTCCTCGTAGAATGAAGATAGTACATCGCAAGAGGAGGAGCCAATCATTAATGGGGGCACCTCGAATACATGGATAACATCCCAGGAACCAGGACAGACAGTAACCGATCTGCAGCCGTTACGGAATGAGTCTGATTCCTTCTTTGATTTCGACTGTGAGCTCGAGAGTCCTGGAAGTCCGGTTGACGAATGTGAATACCTGCGATTAATTGAATCTGCCTCAAATACGCCACACAACTCAGCAGCTGAATCTGGCTATGCCTGTACATCGGTTGCAAGCAGTCACAGTTCCTCCTCGGATGGTCCCTATTTCGATCCGGAAACCACAGATAATACCGATCCGCAACAAATACATCTTCAACAGCCTCGTTTGAGCGGCGTGAAAGCGCCTAAGGTCAATGATATCAGTGAACCACCAGAGAACACACTTACAAACGGTCACAGTAACCATGAGGACGTACAACAGCAACAACAACTTCCCACCGATAGTAGCGAAAGCGAATCACTGCCGCCATCGCAGGACAGCAGCGAAACCGAGGTGGCGACCGAAATTGAGAACTCAGTTGATGCACAGGATTTAGTTTTGAATGAACTTCACCAACAGAGCCATCTCTATACCTCAACCCACAATGGACACAGTAGCAATAATGAGGAGATAGAACTCAAACTGAAACTTCAGATACCTCAGGACGAAGATGTGGTCGTAAGTGACCTCCCAGAGGAAAGTAAGCACGACGAGGCAGAGGATCTACCTCTAACAGAGACCGAAATACAGGAGATTCAGAATCTTCCTGGTGAATCGGAAATACTATGCAGTATCATTGAGCCCGAAAGTCCTGCAAGTCCCCCGAAAGAGACACGTAGTGATCGTGGCAAAATTACCTCAGTGTTGGATACTGACGATGAGGATGATTGCAGGCCACAACGGGTGCGACGTTGCTCATCATTGAAAACCGGCAAGACACCTCCAGGAACTCCGGGACGGAAAAAAATTGTTCGATTTGCCGATGTCCTGGGTCTGGATTTGGCCGATGTGAAGACGTTCCTCGACGAAGTTCCGACCATACCCAAATCAGCGTTTGAGGATCTTGAAATATTGGAGTCCGAGCCACCAGTACAGCTAGGACCAAAGTCCGACAAACTGCTGATGCCACTGTTCCAGCAACCCGGCGGTCTGTCAACATTCCTCGACCTGGTGCGCGATAAACAAGTGTCCTTGGAGAATGCGGCCGTCACCGATCACATCAATCAAACGATATCTGGTTCGGTGAGAGTTAGAAATTTGGATTTCCACAAATCTGTTCACATCCGGTACACAATCGATAACTGGCGTACATATGCAGACCTGCAGGGCACTTATGTGGAGAATTCATGTGATGGCTTCTCCGACAAATTTACCTTTATCCTCTTTGGCAACTCGATGCACGTGGGTCAGCGTTTAGAGTTTGCAGTGCGCTTCCAATGCAAGGGCCAACAGTTCTGGGATAATAATTTTGGAACCAATTACTGCTTCCAATGTTTGCCGGCCACATCGCCGGCCAGTCTTACACCTTTGCCATCAGTGATACCCTCACATCACAGCAACAACGATTGCGCCATAATGAGTCCAGCGGCTGGAGAAACATGGTGTGGATTCTACTAACCCACTACCCGTTGTTTCTCCTATTAAACTATTCTTTAAATAAATTTTATATACTTTATATTGCAATCATCCTGAGCCAGAATGTGAACAGGTGAAAGCAGACTCATCATGTCTGCTGTTCCTAGTGCAAGTGTAGATCACTTTCAGCATAAAAAAAAACAACAACTAACAAATACACATTATTACATTATGCATACATTATATAAACTATTTAGTAACTAAGTGATGATGAGAGAATATTTTTGTTTTGTTTAGCACTGGACCCTGAGCAAGTCGATATTTGATATCGCATCCCAAAGATTAAAATTAGATTAGTTGTATGAAACCCATGATTATGATGATGATACCACATATACAAATGCAACACTACTACTAAATTATTTTAGATACATTATGTGTAAATTTGCAAAACTTAACTTAGGAGTGTGAAATTTTATTCTACTTTACAGATTACAGTCCTTTCGCTTTGGATCGCAATCCTTCTCCGACACATAAAAGATTCTGAAATGTCCTTCTAAGGCAATATTTACACGAAGGTGATTTCAGCATCCTTGAGGAAACTTAATGACTCAGAAAGCTTTCAAGGTTTTGATCATTTTGTAAAAGCTTTTATACGCTTTTCGAAAAAAGGCTACTTGTGGATAACAATCACTCAAATACATATATCACAAATTTATTCAAAAATGCAGGAAACACTAGATTCCTTGAGGATACAGTTCATATATAGAAAGTGTTCTGAGCTTTAAACTGTATACCGATCGTCCCTCTCAAAGCGTTTTACCATGCTCCATCTTTGTATGTATCTAGAATCGCTTTATTTTGTTTTTGCTCAGTTTTGATCTGATCTCTATACGATGGATCAATTAATCACAGCAAGGAAGTTAGATTTTTGATCAATTATCAGAGAAGTGGGTTTCATTTACTCGCATTGCAACCAATAAGTAAGGGTTGTACGAGAAATTGTCACCTGCTATTTGAACGATGTCTAGCTTCAGACATTCACTGCACTGGTTTCTCTGGTAAGCTAGTGAAACCGAAAGAACTTTTAATTTCCGGGACATGCACCTATACGATCGTTTAGCATTCGCCTAACTGGCTAGGATGCAAAACCATACTAATGAGACATTCACTCCGGAAGTAGAAACTACTAAGTCGAATTTTACCCCGGGGGGATAAGTCCTATCCTGGCAAAAAAAAATACAAATACAAATAAACTGACAGCGATTTTTTAAGCCAACTACACACATCATGAATGAGAATAGCTATATATGTACATATGTATATATTGAGTCCACCTCCTAGAAGGCTATATACCATTATACAAAGATGCTAATAACGCAGATTGGATACGCTTCTCACACCTTATACCGTTTCCTGTCACGCCCAAAACTCCGTCTCACATGACGTATTCAAAAATGTTTGATAATCATTTATAACAGCGCCATTACAATCAATACTTTTAGCAGAACTATAAAATAAAAAAACAAAATCTTAGGACGTAACAAAATTGTTGATTAGACCATAATTTAGATAAATATTTGTCAATTGTCAAAAATGATAGTACATTATACACAAGCCGACATGACACCAAATCAGCTACATATGTTTCTATTTTTAATAACCATAAAACTAATTTCACTATAAACGTTTTCTAACAAAAAAAAAAAAAAAACAATCAATTACCCATGGCTAAATGTAATATGGAAAATGTTTATAGAAAAGTGAATAAAAAAAAATAATGATACATAAATCTATTTTAACCTATCTACCTAAGATTAATCCTCTCTATCGCAATTGAAGAGCTTGTAGATATTCATTTAAAGTCTGTTTGCTTATTTGTTATGATTTATTTTTGTTGTTACCATTTGTATTTTTGTTTTCTTTTTGTTTTTTCTTAAATTTTTCATTTTAAATAATTTTATATGATACATTGTTTGTTTTTTTATTTTTATTTAATGTTTGTTTTTAGATATAAGTAGTGTTTTAGTGCTTTTGTTTTTTTTTTTTTTTTTAATCTTATTATTCTTGTTTTATTTTATAGTCACTATTATGCAACTATTATATTACAATTATTATTACGAACATTTTATAAAGTAAAATAACTTTTACCCTATTTTGTTTTTACAAATAAAAATCAATAAATTTTTAAAGAAAATAATGTAATATTGTTTTATTTAGATTTGTTTTTTTTTTTTTTATTTGGCTAATTCTTTTACTTTAATTTATATATTAGATTTTATTTTGCAAGCCTTTAAAAGGAATAGAATTTATAAATTGATTGCATGCTGATTTCTCTGCTAATTGTTTTATATTATATTAGTTGTGGTTACAAGCCATAAACTCTTAAGTTGATTTTCAAAATTTTTCACTAAGAAGCCGTAATAACCTCAGGTCCAAGATATTGATTGGGTTTTCTAAGCCCCTTAATTCTTTCAGAACGCTCTATGCGTTCTATAAGGAAATACTTTTGATCTAAGGTTCAAGTGGCAGAAATTAAAAGAAGGCCACTTTGTCGAAATTAACTCAAAGTTTCTAAGCATGAAAAATATTTGAACATTTTTTTCTCTAGAAACCACTCTTACATAAATTGGAGCCTAGCAGTTGTGCAAGGCCCAACTCTAAGCTATTGCTATACACATGTTTGTGGCCGCAGTCATTAGTCAGAAGTTGTTGTTTTTGGTGGAGATTTCTATAAGTATAACCATCATGGTCCATAGCTGACAGCCAACACAGCATAATCCTTTTCGTTAAAGGGTTCTTAGTACACACCCAGCGCATCTCGAAGAAACTAAAGCTCTTGAGCTTTAGCACTAAAGGTTCTTTCCTCGCCAGAGCAATCTCGAAAGCGTTAGTAGCAAGCATAGTTCCTCTTGTTTGTCATAACTCCAACTTGGGTCATTAATGGGTAAGAAGAGCAACCTTTACAACCATCACAGCTGTTGTTGCCAAAATTCTAGAAACAGCTTATGCGAGCCTGGTCCGATGGACGGACTAAATTGGCGCCATTGCCAAGCCAAAAGACCAGACTGATCCCCAAATCGACTGATCTCCCTGACTAACCACGTTGTACTTTTAGTTCATCATCGATCTTATCAACAAAATGTTTGGTTTTCAACAAATATCACAACTGTGCGCGGTTTTTATACATCAATCTTCCTGGAGAACATAATACATAAGAATGCAGTCTTATTTACACTGCAAACTTCATCCTGTTCTGATCTGATCAATCTTATATTGACATGATGATCCTTGATGGCTGATAAAAGCGGCCTAGTGATGCTTATGAATCGATTTTAAAGAATTGAATAAAACTTGAATCTACTCTTAGTTTCCGTACCCAATTCTTTTGATGTAACTGTTACCAGTATAATATGGATGGATATGCGTCGCTAGTGACTTCACTAAGCGAATAAGTGTTTTACTAAGTAGTTCATCCTGAACAGAACTGCAGAAGCCAACCTTAATTCATGTATTTACATGGATCTACATGGATCTGAATAACATATCTATCTATGGTAAAACATATTTTTACATCTCAGGAAACCATAAATGTCTGCATTTCCATTGAATGCTCTAGATAAGAGGGTAGTTTCTTCAAAAAAAATATTGCATTGTAGGTGTGTAATGATAGCGTAATCCTTCACAAACTTATGAATAAAGCAATGAATTCAAAAAATTGACGAAGGTCATTTATATTGATGGGCACAGGGAACTCATTGACTGTGTCCAACTTACATATTCTAGGAGAAAATTGGCTGATTCCTTGTTCTAAACATTCAGAAAAGTTACAACTCCATCTAGACCGGATCCCACGATGAAGATGACGGATTGCCTATTCATCTTCCTGGTCTGTACAGATTCTGCGAAACTCGTTAGAAAAGATTTCAAGCTGTATTCGTGCTTGCCAATGAGAAAGTTTCCTGTTTATACCAACTAATGTGTTTTTAGAGAGAGCATATGAAAACTAGAGCCATTAAGATTCAGTAGTGGTGAGATCTATGTAGTACCATAACAGTTGATGCCATTTTCACACCTAAGGCTGGTGTCTTTAATTGCGTTCAGCGTGAGTAATTGTTTGCACGTAATGAAAGTATTCCTTTTTACCGGGAGAATTTCAATCGCGACCTCTGAAACTCCCTGGGATATCCATATGACCCGAGAACGTTATACAATCTAGAGCAGTCTAGAAGGCGAAAAAAATATTTATACTTAGCCTGTTGGTGGAAAGCCAAACCCACCCATTGTTATGGTGACCTTAAGGCCGTTTGTGTACAATATCTTGAAAATGTTTCTTCCAAGAAAATTTAGGTAAATATATTCTAGACCACTGTGAGATGGCTTTAAGTTAAGTGCTTGTTCCCTTCGCTTTGACACTCTATAGCCTTCCAGGATATGCGATAGCTCATTCGCCACAATGCACGCGTATGTCTATTCCACTGATTTGTTATTAGAGTAAACATGCTGACGTACCGAGAGAAAGTTAAGAGCTTATGGAGAGACTTATGGGTCTAAGTCACTGCTTTGAAAGAGTTTTTTTTTCTGCTTTGGGTATAAAGACATCTCCCTGCACAATGTAAACTATATACATCCACGTATTCCATAAAGGGATACAAAGTAATAAGTTTCCTATTCAATAGTACTGCACTTGTGTTAAAGGATTTTGCAAATTTTGGAACAAGTGGGGATGTGAGTATCCCACAGCAGATCAAGGGATTGCTCTTGGAAGAGTTCCATGAACCATATAGTTTTTTTGAGTAATTAGGGATGGTCGAGCTAGTGGAGAGGAAATTTGTTTAAGTGTTACTTTATATGTTGCACTCGGCTGTTGGTACTCAAAGATGAGTAAGAAGTGGAAATGTCTCTTCTAGATTATCAAACATGTGACTCTTACTGTTACTACAGCCTAATGGCTTTAGTAAATGTAAATGCATACGTTTTACAAGAGATATTCTCTCCATAGCTCGGTCGCTACTGTAGGAAGCGCTCTAAGGTTAATTAATCCTTTACATGTTTGTCTGCCTGCGTAGATCTAAACAGCCAAAATTCTGTCAATCTTGTATAGGTACCTTCATATGACGCAATTGTCCAGCTCCGAGTACAGTGTAAATTCATTTAAGGCAGACCATCGCTTAACTAATATATTGGCCTTTTAATCGCCATCTATGCCCTTGAGATAGCGAATTTAGTCCAAAGGAATTGAGAATTGGTTATCAATCATATGCCTTAATTGCTGCCTGGTTGTTGGTGCATAAGTACTCAGATCCTATGTCTCTTTATAGTCGTATCCCTTGTGTCCCTGTGTCCCTTTACCACGCCTAGGCGCCATCGTGTTCGGTTCCTGGCAATGTTTTTCTACTCCATCCACCTATTTCCCAGTTGCCCAGATGTATTTCCAACTGTTCTGCGCCACATAATATGTACGAAGACCTCCCTATATTGGTATTCCATTACATGGCTTGTCGGGCATTCATAGGTATGACCAATAGGTTTCTGGAACGTTCTCTCATAAAACCGTTCGTTTGAGATTTGATTTGGCCAGAACACTCGTAAGATGTTTCTTAAATAGCGATTAACAAAACATATCGAGTTACTTGACGGTTACGGAAGTTATCAGCAATGCAATGCTTATATGAATTCATTAGAGGAATGCACTAAGTCCGTCCCTGCCAACAAAACAGTAGTCATTTGGTGCAGATCCATGATTCTATACGATAGTAGCCAAATATAGTCATTTCATATGGGTAATAATACTCCACTGAATCTCATTACTTCTTACCGATATACAGCTCTTTAAAACATCACTAATCACCACCATAAATAGTAGTTGTGCTAGTACGTAATTTTTCGACAACCTATCCCTATGCACTCTTGCGTAAGGTAGAACAAATTACCTCTCACTTTGTACTGTCGAATGCTTTTTCGAAATCTATGAGCAAAAGGTTCAGCGGAGATCATTATTCGATGATAGTCCGTAAGGTATTAATGTGGTTAACGCAGTAGGATCCAGACCAAAAACCTGCTTGCTTATTGTGGGGTACTTTCTACATACATGCATACACAATCTGGTCCTCTTTTACCCTAATTTGTTCAGGTGTCATAGGTGGTTGGCCTCCCTTTTTTTCTCGTGAAGTTTCTCCATTGGATCCTGTCTCTAGCTTTATGCTTAGCTGAGTGCCAACTTTCCCCAGCTTCTATCAGAATTTTTTGGACGGTACTGTTCCATGTGGTTTTGGGTCTTCCTCTTTTGTTTTTCTTGTATATTTCCCAAATTTTCTTTACTTGTCTATTCTGTTCCATACGCACTAAGTGTCAAAATCATCTTAGTTTCTTTTCCTCGAGAGTAAGTTTAGCCGATTTGACATGTAGTTGCTTTCTAGATGGTCTTTAATGCGTTAAAGGACTATATTGTTTTGATACCGCAGGAAGCACGCAAAAGCCTCTCGAGGTTTCCACTCTGTTAGATTACCTTTTTTTGAGAGCTTGACAAGCATTCCTTTTCTCCATTCTTCTCTACTGATGGAAGCTGTAGATCTGCAGTTACTGCCGGCGAAACTTTGCAGAGCTCCAGAGGTAGCCATCAAATCTGCCACCTGTTTGACTTTCGTGCTTAATTCGCAGCAATGAGTTCATCTTTACTGGGGGACGTGATGAGAATTCTGGAATATGGGGCGTCAAATCGTCATTATTTTGGGATACACTTCTATTCACACTGCTGTTCATAACAGCGGAAGGTGCTCTTACATCTCCTTCCTTTTTATTATCCGGAATCAGTAGAAACCCATCAAAACCCATTTTTATACCCTATCCTAAGGGTATATTAAGTTTGACACATAGTTTGTAACATAGAGAAATAATCGAGATAGACCCTATAAAGTACATATATTCGTGATCAGCATCAATAGCGAAATCGATTGAGCGATGACTGTCCGTCACCGCTTTTTGGGCGTTAAATTTTGAGCTATGTATGACGATGAAATTTCATATCTGGGCTTCTGAGAAAAAGATACAGTACAAGTGTAAAAATTGTTGAAATCCGCCCACTGCCACGCCCACTTTTTCATAACTTCACTAAATTATATGAAACCGAAAAATTTTGTTAAGACCATATATTTAGGCATTCAGATTCCCTATAATCCACCCATATAAAAGTTTTGGCCACGCCCACTTTTGGGGGCGTTTTCATCATAAAACCGATTTTTGGACCTTAAATATTTAACTGGGACGCTGAAATTTCATATCTGGGCTTCCGAGAAAAAGATGCAATACTAGTGTAAATTTTTTTTTAATCCGCCCACTGCCACGCCTACTTTTTTATAACTTCACTAAATTATATGAAATCGAAAAATTTTGTTAAGACCAAATAGTTGGGCATTTAGATTTCCTACAATTCATCCATATAACACTTTTAGCCACGCCCCCTTTTTGGGGCGTTTTCATAAAAAACAGATTTTCATCAAATTTTACATGTAACATCCTCAAACGTTCGAGGTTATAGCCATATTTGAGTACGAAATGCAATTTAGCCACGCCCACTTTATAGAGAGGAGGATAGGGTATCAGACGATCCGTTCCAGACGGATTGTAGCTTTTCTGTATGTTTTTAGGTTAAGTCTAGTTAATTCATCTAGAAATGATTTGAAGTCTTTTTCTAAAAAAAATTGGGATTTATAAAACATAATTCGTAATTATAATTATTGCAGTTGAATTCACTGACTTCAACTGAATTCACTACTGACTTCAACGAAATATGTGAATTCATTTCTGACTTCAACTTCAGTGATTGCCAGAAATTGAATGCATTAACCACTGACTGATAAAGAATGGTGAATTTAAGTTTTTTTTTTAAGTCGCAGTCTTTTTATACCCTATCCTAAGGGTATATTAAGTTTGACGCATAGTTTGTAACAAAGCGATATAATCGAGATAGACCCGATTTTGATGAAATTTTATATGTAACACCCTCAAACGTTCGACGTTATAGCCATATTTGAAAGGAGGATAGGGTATTATACGATCCGTTGCAGACGGATTGTAGCTTTTCTGTATGTTTATTTTAGTTGTTCTTTTCATTATTATACTAGTGGTATCATCACAGCATAAAACAGAACAATAAATTAAATAAAAAATAAATACCAAAAGCTTTAAGCATAAAAATGTTGTATTTCGAGGTGCATTTTATTTTATTTTTTTTTTTGTTGAATGTTCTATTAGTTTTATTTTTCCTTAATTTTGTCTTAGATATATGTATAAATAAATATTTTGAATATCCAAAATAAAATAGTAGGTAGTGAATTAAAAACTAAAAAAAACTGTTTGTTATTAGATTTTAAGTCAAAAACCAGAGTAAACTTTCAAGCAATCTAATATCTTAAACTTCAGGGATTTTAACGAAACAACCCACTGCAAAAAACACAATAGACCAATAGACATATTTTCATAACCACAATACCTCAAAACAGTTGTTCACTATGGAATTTAAAATCAAAAATGTTATATTATTGATAGATAAATAAATTAAACAATATATCCTACGGTACGCGATAACCTGACTTTCTAAAAGTCTAGCTCTTAAGTGTTTTTAATGTTACGAAATTTAAAAAAAAAACAAAAAAACAAAATGGAAACAACAAACAAATAATATCAAATTAAGATCCTTACTGGAAATATGAATTAAAATTATTTTTTTAAATATATATTTAGTATATTTATGAACATACATACATATATATTTAAAAAATATATTTTGTTTTGTATGCAAAGTGAAACCAAGTTAGACTGAAAATGTAGAAACAAAAAAACAAAAAAAACCAAAAAATTCAAAAAAAAAATAAACATTCGCAAAGGCTTGCAGTGTTATTGTTTGAAGCAAACAATATGTAATTATGTATATCTAGAGATTGTTATATGCGAATTGAAATAATGATGCAATGGGATTTAAATAAAATTACTACAATATTTCAAAAAGTAAATATTATTGTTTTCATTTACATATATATTTCTGATTGGGATTTTGTTACTAAAGCAGTGCTTAGAAACTTAGTCTAGATGACTATGAATTGTCTTAAGTCTCTTAGAAAATTTAAACGGGTGGAGTATGTAAGATATTAACGACCGGAGTGGACGAATAAAAATTGAAATTTCGCTATCATTAGACGAATCAAGGATTCTTGATGATCCCGCGCACAGTTCGGGGTAAATCTGGACCTTCACTAACAAGCCTCTTCAGTTAGCCCCGTTCCTAGTTGCCTCCAGTTGCGCGCCCCAAGTTTATTGAGGTCTACTAGTGCGCGCCACCTAAGTCGAGGTCTTCCTCTACTGCGTTGTCCCTCCGAACGCACTAGTGACAATGAGCTTGTGAGTTTTGCACAATTCTTTTAAGTATGATGTTGAAAAAATCACAGGACAGCGCGTCTCCTTGTCTAAATCCTTTTTTGATCCAGCGAGCATTCTCCATCCTCGTTCTGCCAGGCGAATGAGTTTGTCAGGGATGCTAAGACTAGATATGGCTCTATATAGCTCATCTTTATAAATGCTGTCATATGCGGCCTTAAAATCGATAAAAGATGGTGAGTATCGATTGATGGTGAAGATTTAATCGACTGTGGAATTTCCTGGAACTCCACTGATAGGGGCCAATCAGGGTTTTGAGGAAAGGTTTCAGATGTTCACACAATATGGCTGATAGGATCGTGTACGCGATGTTGAGGAGAGGTATCAATCTCCTCGTATTTGGCGCAATTGAGGAAATAAAAAAACACGCCTATTGTGGAATTATATTTATTTCATATATAATTTTAACGCGTAATATTTTTTTTATTATAAAATTTACGGAGCGTTATAAAACATGTTTTATCGGTATGACCGCTACTGTTAAATTGTGTTAAAATTGATGTGAAAACTCCTAAAATCAGGCAACTTTTTACGGTTGTAAAAGTGTCAACGTCTAAAAGTATGCTTTAATTTTTGTACATTATAATTGTTATACGTTTATACCTTACCCTAAGTGTTTGATACATATACATACATATATGTAGATTTTTAACACAGAGAAATAAGCGAACAACAAAGAAGAAATACTGGGAGAAGGTACAACGTCGAAAAGCTGCACTCGCAAGAGACCGTCAGAATCTTACCCGAACGCGTACCCCGAAATCTCGCTACAAATGACAACGTTGACAACGTGCCATCAGAAATGCTGCATGAGCAGCTAGCGAGCTCTACGAGCAAAAGAGATGGGAAGAACATTGGCTTCTCCAAAAGAAAAAATAGGAGCATGAGAAGCGCGCGATCGTAGATATTGAGAGATTGTACTCCAGGAATAATGTACGGAAGTTTTCCCAACAGGTAAAAAGAACGTGTCAAGCCAACAAGACCCTTACAGAAACCTGTAGAGATGAAGAAAGAAACTTTGTAGTAGAGTCACAGTCGCACTGTCAAACAGAATGAACCATTAAATATAGACGATGATAGCCAAAACTTCCGTCGAACTGACCAAATGGAAGTGAGGATAGCAAAACAAGGGCCTGACGGCTTGCCAGCCGAGGTATTCAAAGCAGTTGGAATTGATCTGGTAGAGCATACCTACACCAACTTATTACACAGATGAGTGTATGCCTGATGAATGGAATCCTAGCACCGTTTGCCCAATCCACAAGAAAGGAGGCACCCTCAATTGCGCCAATTACAGAAGTATCAGTCTCAGCATCGCGTACAAGATATTGTGTGAACGTCTGAAACCCTTCGTCAACAACCTGATTGGCCGCGCTATCAGTGCGGTTTCAGACCAGGAAATTCCACAGTCGATCAAACCTTCACACTTCGACATATCCTGGAAAAAGCCCAAGAAGTCCATATCGATAGTCACCATCTTTTTATCGATTTTAAGGCCGCATATGACACCATTTATAGAGACGAGCTATATAGAGCCATGTTTAGTTTTGGCATCCCGTTCACTTGTGCACGATGACGATGGAGAATGGTCGCTGCCCCATCAAGTTCGATAACGACCTCACTTAGAAATTTGATGTAAAAAAAAGGTTTTAGACAAGGTGACGCGCGGTCATGTAAGTTTTCAACATAACACTTGACAGGATTGTACGAAACTCACAAGTCAACTCCAGAGGCACAATCTTTCAAAAGTCTGTGCAACTACTAGCATATGCCGAAGATATTGGCATTATAGGCAGAACACAGCGGGCTATCACCGGTGCGTTCACTAGTATTCAAACGGAAACTGCCAAAATGCTAAAAATTTGAGGTTGTAAGCGTCTTTGTCTACCTCAATTCTGCTATAAATTCTGATAATAACATTTCAGGAGAAATTAAACGAGGAATATTTCTTGCCAATCTCTCTTTTTGGTTTTTTTTGGGAGGGCTGAGAAAGCAAGTAGTAGAGCCCTATCCGGAACAACTAAGGATACTCTGTATAAGACCTTGATCATCCCAATCCTCTTTATGGCGCTGAAGCTAGGACTCAATCTAAAGTGGGTGAAGATATCCTTCGTCAACTACTAGCATATGGAGAAAAATTATTAAGATTACCCTTATATTGCCAAGACATAGCGCGGGCGGTAAGGAAATTAGGATGAAAAGATAGGCGATACCGAAGAACATTGGTTTTAATTATTTGTGGATTATAATGTGAGGAAAAAAATGCTTGGTAGAGTATTTCACATTCCTGTTGTACTCCTCCTCTTTTTAGTTTTAGGGTGCGATGTTGAATTCTATCTAATAGGTGGAAGACGTGTGTATGTACGTATTCATTTTCCTACAATACAGCTGATGGATTTGGAGATGTTCGGTCTCCGTAAAATTTCTCTAAATTTTTCTAAATTTCTGAGGCTCATACCTATTTGTGGTTTCGAAATCTCGTGATTTCAGCGAAACCTAGTTGAAATCCTTTTAAGTTCAGCCATTTGTGAGAGGTTTTCAAACCGAACAAACGTATATTCTCGCTATACGAGTTTGGTTAATTTCGATTTTCCTTTGTATTGTCAATTGTGGATGTCACCACTTCTTCGTTTTTATTTTCATTTTAAATCGGACAAAGAGGTAATATCTAAAATAAATAAATAAATTAACGGAAATGACAGTCACTTCAAAATTGACATCCGAAATGTCTTAAATTAACATGTATTGTCATTTGAAATTGAAATTTCAAATTGGTGGGAACAGTGAAAAATGGTGAAAAAGTACTTAACTAAATTCATAGTAAAAATGAAATTATTTAATCGTAGATGACAGAAAAATTATTGGAATGGTAACCATCAATCTCAATTGCCTGGAATTCTGTATCATAAAACAAACACACCTTCGTTTGTTTATAAATTTTTGTCATAAAAATTACACAATAAGTTACTTTCTGAATATATTTACTTAAAATGTACAGAGACTTGCGCATTTTAAAATTTTCTCTTTCCCAATTACGTGTTAAAGGTAAGAAAAGCACATCAATTAAACAACGTTAACCACCGGCCAAACTAAATCTACAACCACGAATCTGGTGACAGTTGTCAGATGGCCGATTGCGAAATCGCACAGCAAACACATTCGTAACAAACCTTAAATTAAATCAATTTCAGATATTCGTGTCGGCAATCAACAGAAAATATCTCGCAAATCATCTCTATTTAATTATCACGAATATTCTCCCAAACCCAGTTCAAATTATCATCAATTCTCGGATTCTTCGCCTGCGAAATCTATTTGTGCATCACATTCGACTTATCAACATTTTGCAAAACTTCACAGCAGTTCACGAAAACATTCCACCAGCAACATTTCCAGTTGCATTTGTTCCGTTAATCAGAGTGGTGGTGGTTGCCTCGCTGTTCCGCTGTCACATACGGGTGTCAAAAATATCAATTCATTTCGCAAGCAATTTTCGTCGGTTCCACTGCAAGAAATATCACCAATACCGGAAAATTCTATTGCCAGCAAGCAAGCAGCCGCTAATCAGAAAATTATGCCGAAAAAAGTCTTTGAACGCCTGCCAAAATTGGTTGTGCCATCTCACTATGATTTGGAACTGAAACCGAATCTCGAGACATTCACCTTCGAGGGCAATACAACCGTAAAAATTAAGGTAAATATAAGTGGATAGATAAATGATTCCTAGAAATATATCAATTGCTTTTCGCCACGTACATTACTGATAGGCGTTTGATAATCTGTATGTGGAGTTCCACCACCTCAAGGGAAAGAGACTGGGGCTGGAAACAGCACAGAATAAATGTGGCAGGCAGAGAGAAAAAAAAACTTTCGCTTTCACTTTTTGCCTCCGTTATTTTTCGTTTGCAATTGTGCGCTTTTCGTGTTTTCCTCCTTTCTGTTTTGCCTGTTTGTACGGTTTTGCCTTGGCTGACCTGATTCCGAGCGACGACGACGACATCAGTGATCGACTAAAGGTGGGTTTGTTTTCTGTGGGGCGCGCTTTAAAGGCGGGTGGAGGAGGAGATCCAATATGCATTTATTAGATGCAGGTGGTAGGAAGAAAAAATATTTTCAAGAACCGAGCGTGGAAAAGTGCTGTGGTGTTGTTTACTGCCCGCGCAAAGTGGGCCAGGAGTTCGGTAGTGCGGAGCCATCGATGTCAGTGGGTTGGATAGGTTAGGTTGTGTGTATTCCGCCTTTCGAATGGAGTTGATATCATCTAAGTAAAGGCATAATGCATATTTTGCGATTGTTAAACGACTACTTTTCAATTTGATGTTATCGTTATTGTACGGAATACAGTCCTTTTCTTAGTATAATGTGCTGGCTTAGGGCAGTTGTTGACAAAATTAAGTGAATTATTATTTTAAAATCCCATTTATATTCAGTTCGAGTCATTGTATACATTTACATAGGTTATTTCTTTCCGAACGTTTCACTGTAAATCTTCTACGGAAACAACGTTGTACATTATATTTGACCAAACCCACTTGATTAAATGTTTAGTATTCAGTGGGACACTTTTCATTTGATAACTTTCATTGCAATTAACACTTTTAACATACATACACTTTTTATTTATACCTTACAACAGTGAATATGATAGGGCCATCTACATACATACATACATAGTATGTATGGGTTGATTTTATTTGTTCCTTGTGGTACATACAATCTGGTTCTAGGCCGCCAATAAAAAAGCTCTCATTCCAGTCCAATCATTTGCTTATACTTTCCTACTTAGGTGGCGCTACAGTTCGGGGTGAACCTGGGCCTTAAGCAAAAAGCCTCTCCAGTTAGCCCGGTCCTCAACCAAGACGGTTGAGGTCCCTTCTAGTTGTGCACGCCACCTAAGTCGAGGTTGTCCACTGCGTTGTCCCTCCGGCATTGCTTCGAAGACTGTGGAATGGAGCGCTGGTGTCCATTCGCTGTATAGCACGAATAGTTCGTCATTGAATCTCCTCCAAAGCCCGTCAATGCAAATGAAACTGAAAATTCTACTAAGAATTTTTGTCTCGAAGTGACTGAGGATATCTTCATCCGCTTTAGATAGAGTTCAAGCTTCAGCGCCATACAGCAGGACAGGGATGATCAAGGTCTTATGTATATAGAATCTCCTTAGTTGTCCGGGATAGGGGTCTACTACTTAATTGCCTTCTCAGCCCAAAGAACCAGCGATTGGAAGTTATTCCTAGTTTAATTTGTCCCGAGATGTTATCAGAATTTGTAGCAGACAAAGTCTCTTACTACCTCAAAGTTATAGCTGTCGATTGTGACGTTCTGTACAATTCGTCGATATTGTGTGTCCCTTGTTGACAGCATATACTTGGTATTGAACTCGTTTACCGCTAAGCCCATGTTGGCAGCTTCCATTTCAATACTAACGAACGGACCGCCGTTGACAGTCCGCTGAGTTAGACCAAAGATGTCAATATCGTCGCCGTACGCTAGTAGTTTCACAGACTTGCACAATTCTTTCAAGTATGATGTTAAAGAAGTCACGTGACTGCGCATAACCTTGTGTAAGCCCTTTTTTGATATCAAATGTCTAAATGAGGTAGTTACCGAACTTGAAGGAGCAGCGAACGTTCTCCATCCCCATCCTGCACATACGAACGAGTTTGGCAGGGATGCCAAAACTAGACATGGCTCTGTATAACTCGTCTCTATAAATGCTGTCATATGCGGCCTTGAAATTGATAAAAAGATGGTGCGTATCGATTTGGACTTCTTGGGTTTTATCCAGGAACCGTCGAAGTGTGAAAATTTGATCGACTCTGGACTTTCCAGGCCCAGGTTTACCTCGGTTTACCTCGAACTGCAGTGTCACCTAGTAAATAAGTAAATGGACTTTCCTTGCTTGAAACCAAGTGTTGAAGAGTTTCAGTCGTTCACACAGTATAGCAGATAAGATCTTGTTCGCAATGTTAAGGAGACTAATACCTCTGTAATTGGCGCAATTCAGGGGATCTCCTTTCCTGTGGATCGGGCAAACGATGCTGATATTCCACCAATCAGGCTTACACTCGTCTGACCAAATTTTTGAGGTGAGTTGGTGTATGCTCTCTACCAAGTCACCTGCACCTACTTTAAACAAATCATTTTTGATTCCTGCATTTAATTTAGTCGATATTATTTGTTCAGTCACCGTCATGCTAATTGCGTTCCGACCCAATATGTTCCCCATGCTGCTCCCTCAATTTCTCCACCAGGAGATACAGATATTTGGCTGATGAGACATCTATGCCGATATGTCTGACTATTTTGAGGTATCGCAATTTTAAAGGAGGTTCGAGGTTCTAGTCTATATGTGATATCTTTGGTATCTGACTTTAGTACAGCGACTTCGGTTTTTTCTTTAGACAATTATCATGAATTCTAACAGGAACATATGTGACATTACTTCTAAAATATGCTAAGTCAACTTCAAGTACTGTACCATACAATGGCGTCTGTAATCGGACATTTTCGTAGAATAATTTGTTGCACCTTTAATTATATTTCTTGAGCCAATCATTCCAATCTACGATTCATTAACCTAGTCGGTAAAAAAAACCTCGCATTTGCTCTACCGCTAAACCTGTGTACCTCTTTTTCGACTTGTTTGTCATTGCAGCAATTATGGTAGATAAATATCTTTATTTACTAGCGTTTATACACCTAATTAAATCAGTTTACATGTTTAAAGAGCAATTTTTACATTTTTTTTTTTTTTGCTTTTAAAGTTGTGAATTTAGATACAATTAATTTATAAGTTAATATGGAGTAATTTTATGGCTAGCAGATTTTATAGCTTCTTTTCTAAAATAGTAAATGTTTAGTTTGTTCTTAGCACCGTCATCCATTTCAATAAATAATTTAAATCTTTTGTATATTAGGGAGTTTTGAGTGTTACTTGTTTTAAGAGAGGTAGTCTAAAACTGTTAACATTTCTAAAATAATATGGCTGAACATCACTTACATTGCAAATAATTTAATAAGTATTTAGGCATTAGGTTATTTTTAATTTTATACAAAAAAACGACGACATTCACCACCAATAGGTTAACACTGTGTTCTTTTAAGGCTACTCAGAGTATCGAAGCATATTTTATCAAAAGCACCTTCATCATGTCCATTATTATGGTCATTGCAATGCCTCCGGTATGTATCTCCTCTCCCTCAACTCGTACCAGTGGCGTTGTTTCCATAGATCTCGGTATGCATGTTGTCTACTATTCAAAAGACACACTTTCAACGCCGTGCTCTCCATATGGTTCACCGCGATTTTTTTCATTGTTTTCAACAGAACATCATAGGCTGACCGGTCTGAAGGACTTCGCTTTTGCACCTCATATTACGCAACATTCCCTCCACGACTTACTTTTACGTCGTCGCAGAGTTGCTTTTAGCTATTTCTTCTTTGCCTTATACTCATCCTATGATTCAGGATCATCCCTTCTCATGGCAAGATTAATGGCTTTCCTCAACTCCTTTAGAATTTCAAGTTTCCTACACAACCAAGCCGTGGGGTCCTTTTTATCTACCAAAGTATGTGTACACGCCTCTTGGTATGCGTTTTAAACAGCTGATTATAAATGATTCAGCTTCATTATAAATGCTCATGCTTTACATCCCCAGTTTTCGGTATTTTGGGTACCTTCCCATTCAGTTTATCCCGTAACACTTCCTGGTATTTTACCTTGTCTGTGTTTCTGTGAATCCTGACGTATTTCCGATTTTTTTTCCTTTTAGATTCATATCGAACATCAAATGAGATGGCTCTGTGATCCGATATCATTCCATCTGTTTCATTATCTTCCAATTTGATATTCTTTAGAGATTCAGAGTCACGTCAATAACTTCCCTTCGTCTTGCATCCACAAGGGCCGGTTCTGTTCCTCTGTTGATAGAGCTATTAGCTCTTTGCACACTACAATCTCGAATAAAGCTTCTCCTCTGTCGTTATCGTTGGTGCTTCTCCACACTGTACTGTGTGCATTAGTATCGCAAACATTCATTAGATCTTCGCTCCTATTCCTGCAGACATTCACCAGAGACTCTACTTTTTTTGTTGGGGGAGGCTCTAGTGAGTCATACGGCAGGTATGCAGATGCTATGCCTTCACCTGCTCGTACTCGCACAGCGACAAGGTTAGCTTTAAGCCTCAACAGTACCCAAGATCTAATTCTTTCGCCAGATCGCACATATTGAAAAGTAGACCTCTAATCCTTCCTTTGAAGATCCAAGGCTCCTGCAGCAAGGCAATGTTAATCGACTTCTCCACAAAACATCTGGTCAACATTGCTGATGCAGCTTTACTGTGGTGAAGGTTCAATTGAATCACCCTAAGTTTCTCCCGGTACGGAAAATCTGACATCTGTATCATTGTGTGTTAGATGCATGCTGCCCTACTAGAGAAGGGCCCGTACTGATCGCTACATGTTTTGGAATATATGTGCGGACGAGTCGTGTTTTATAGTTCCTAGGTTTTGGTCCCATTGTACTTTGGTCATACCACACTTGCAATCCATTCTAGAAACTGCGAACATTTTTCATTCGGTAGCTTACAACGGAATGCAGACTACCTTCTCAAAGAATTGACAAGGTATGATCGCGGCGGAGTTTATTGGCGATCTAAAATACGTTTATTATCTCTCTTCGGATCAGTTTTACTTTGATTTGACATTGGCAAACCCTTGAAACATGATTAAAAATAAGTTATCATGAACAATTACCATCATAACCATTAAGATTAAGCCATTTTCGAGGGGATTTATATGATAAGAAGTACATAGTATGTACGTATTGTATGTATATTTTTTTTATAAATAAATACAATCTTTATTTTCTTGTTGTCAAAATATACGAAGCAAGTTAATGATTCTCTTATTGTTCGGATCTATTTTTGGGAACTGCATGGATGACAAACAAGAATTTTTATATTTTAGTTGAGTCACCATTTATTGCATTTATTGCCAGCGCACAAGTGAGATGGTATATAAATTTGTATAGAATTGCTTTTGCAGCAATAGATACAGAGTTTCTTTTAAATGTACTTTATTTCTTTATGGAACATGAAAGCGATAAAATGGGTTACACTATTTTTACGCAGTCACTTCCTTGACATTAGCATTAACATTTTGAATCCATAAAATCAAACGAAACCAGACTGTAAAGAGGTTGATGGACTTTAACAGATGTAAAATGAAATTGTGTATATGAACATAGAGTTGAATAAAAGTTTCAACTTTGTTTCTTCCTTTTCAGTTGAGACTAGGTGTCTAGGTGAGAAGTCACTTCACACGGTAACCATTTACATATCTGCATCATGCAAATGCAAATCACTTAAAATTTTTAGAATATGCCTTTGTCATTGAGGAAATAAGGAGTGTCATTGTTCTGGAAATTCTACTGTGGTAATATAGAGGAATATTTAAAAGCTTCTGCGCAAGAAAAAAAATAATATCTACTTATCCTTCAATACCCAGCCATCTTTTGGAAGTAGACCTTTAACTGTTTAAAGTTCTCCAGGCTTGATACTATCCAACAAGTCGGGTTGAATTATTATACATATATCCAAACTGTGGATCGAGGTAAAAGTTGTCTTTATGCCTAAAATAGGTGTAAGCTCTCATTTCTCTCTAAGAATCTTCCACATATCAGTCTTTCTGTTAACAGCCCCGCTATTGAGATGCTCTTAAGCTACATGTTATTTGCTATGATATTTAGGGCGTTGTAACAAGTACTTAAGCTTCGTTGATGAATTAGAGGTAGGATTATTAATGCGGAACATTGCACAGGAAACTGGAAAGATAACAGCTTTACGGATAAAGTTAAAGGACCCAGCCTATTCGCGCTAGGAAGACCAACTAGTGTATGGTATGAAACGTTTATACAAACACCGTTTATTATGAGTAAAGATATTGGGCAAAACCAGTACCAACCAATTTCGGCACTTTAATTACTGCGAGGCTCGTGAAATAGATTCTATAATGTAGACACATTTGTTCGACATCGTTCGTCTTTGGGATTGGGATTGGGAATTGTAGACATTGCAATTCTGCTTCTTCGAAACAGGAAGTCAATAAATGATCCATGTACCTTTAAAAGTGTAGTATGATCCGCTTTGATTGCGGAATTAGAGTCTAAAGCGATTAATAAGGGATCAACATATAAAGAAAAATTACGCCAGACAATTTGTGATACATTCTCTTAACTGGCACCTGTTACAATATCAAAGGAATTGAAAAAACCTACTTACAAGTCATTGGCACATTTGAGTAATTAGTCGAGATCCAATCAATTTTACTTAAGAACAGCAGCTGGGCGGGTGTTACCCAAAGGGCTAGTTTGACTAGAAATGAATCATCCTCCTTTTAATAATGTGCGGATGAAGAATTTCTCGTTCTGGTTGTCCTTGAGGGTTATGCTTCCATTTGACAATCCACCGACGCACTCTTCGAATCACGTAATCACCTTCAGCATTGTTCTAAGTGAGGAGACTAAATCCAAGACAAATGACGTTGATGTGATATTTTAACAGTGCACCTCTTTCATTTGCTCCCATTTTCTACTTCAAAATCAGCAGGCACGAAATATGTACAGTCAGTCACGAAAGTCTACATACAGCGCTGAAAAGTGCTAAATTTGAATTAAATTTTTGGTTTTTTTTTCCTGTTTTCTTTGAATTATTGTGAGGATATGATTAGTTTTTGTTTTGAATCATGTTTTTAAACAATAATAATGTTATCTAATAAAAAACAAAGTTGAAATTGTGTCTATAAATGAGGATTTAGCACTTTTCAGGGCTGTATGTAGACTTTCGTGACTGACTGTAGATGTTACTCTTTTCACAATAATAAAACTTTATCCAAAATCTTGTGTTTCAGGTAAACGATTCTACGAATATTATCGTTTTGAACGCCCTCGATGTCGCTATCAGCAAAGTAGTTTTCCAATCGAAATCGGCCGGTTCTAAACTCGAGGCAAAAGATGTTATCCTTTCGGCTGACAATGAAACGGCTTCGTTAGTTTTTGAAGAGAAACTACCGGAAGGTGATGCCACATTATATATGGAGTTCAAGGGCGAGTTGAATGACAAGATGAAGGGCTTCTATCGCAGCAAGTACTTTACACAATCGGGAGAAGAACGTCATGCCGGCGTTACACAATTCGAGGCGACTGATGCTCGACGTTGTTTTCCCTGCTGGGATGAGCCAGCAATTAAGGCAACGTTCGATATTGCGCTTGTAGTACCTGAAGACAGAGTTGCTCTATCAAATATGCCTGTGATAAAAGAGGAATCGCTTGGCAATAATCTGAGACGCATTCGTTTCGATAGGACGCCCATTATGTCGACATATCTGGTGGCAGTTGTTGTTGGTGAATACGACTATGTTGAAGGTAAATCTGAGGATGGCGTTATTGTGCGGGTTTTTACTCCTGTTGGCAGGAAGGAACAGGGCTTGTTTGCTCTAGAAGTCGCCACAAAAGTATTGCCCTACTACAAGAGTTACTTCAATATCGCTTATCCTTTGCCTAAAATGGACTTGATTGCGATATCAGATTTTTCTGCTGGTGCAATGGAAAACTGGGGCTTGGTGACTTATCGTGAAACGTTCGTTCTGGTCGATCCAGAGAATACATCTCTAATGCGCAAACAATCGATTGCTCTGACTGTGGGCCATGAGATCGCCCATCAATGGTTTGGCAACTTGGTAACCATGGAATGGTGGACTCACTTGTGGCTGAACGAAGGGTATGCATCGTTTGTGGAGTTCCTATGTGTAAATCATCTGTTCCCCGAGTATGATATATGGACTCAGTTTGTAACTGATATGTATACGCGTGCCTTAGAATTAGACTCTTTAAAGAACTCGCATCCCATTGAGGTTCCTGTGGGTCATCCATCGGAAATTGATGAAATATTTGATGAGATCAGCTACAACAAAGGTGCAAGTGTTATACGAATGCTGCATCACTACATCGGAGATGAGGATTTCCGCAAGGGTATGAATGTCTACTTGACACGACATCAGTACAAGAATACCAGCACTGAGGACTTGTGGACAGCGTTACAGGAGGCCAGTAGTAAACCGGTTGCTGATGTTATGTCGTCTTGGATCAAACTGAAAGGATTCCCAGTTGTTAGTGTGGATTCGGTGCAAAAAGGCACACAGCGTGTGCTCAAGTTGGCACAAAACAAATTCACTGCAGATGGTTCGCAGCCCGACGGAGACTACACCTGGGTGATTCCAATCACTGTGTCGACGTCGAAGGATCCACTTAAGATTGCTAAGACTTTTTTGCTTGATAAAAAGCAAATGGAGGTTACTTTGGATGATGTCTCCGAAAGCGATTGGATCAAGGTCAATCCAGGAACTGTTGGATACTACAGAACCAGTTACTCGCCCAAAATGCTGGAGCAACTCATGCCAGCCGTCAAGAATATGGAATTACCGCCGTTAGATCGATTGGGTTTGATAGACGATATGTTTGCAATGGTTCAAGCAGGCAAGGCCAGCACTTCTACGGTAAGTTTACTAATGTGTTGAACGTTACCATTTTTAAATTAAATTCTTCTTTCTAGGTTCTTGCTCTGATCGATTCCTACCGAAACGAGACAAACTACACCGTCTGGACAGCAATAACAAATTCTTTGTGCAATTTGCAACTTTTGGTATCACACACTCCATTAACTGAGAATTTTAATCGCTTCGGACAGAACTTATACAAGCCTGTTGCTGATCGTTTAGGCTGGGACGTAAAGAGTGGAGAAAATCATTTGGATACACTGCTCCGTAGCTTAGTGCTGGCTCGTTTAGTGTCCTTCCGATGCAAGGAAACCATTGGTCAGGGCAAGAAAAGGTGCTACCTCTATTGGGTTATGTACATAGACTCCATGTTTAACACGATTGTATGTTTTTAGGTTTAGAAATCATGCTGATGGGGTAACGCCCCTTCCAGCTGATCTGCGGTCAACCTGCTACAAGGCTGTACTCATGGATGGTGATCAATCTACATTCGACGAGATGGTTAAGCTTTACAGATCGACAGAGTTGCATGAGGAACAGGATCGCATCTCCCGCGCTCTCGGTTCCATCGGAGATGTGAAGATTCTTCGAAAAGTTGTCGATTTCGCAATGTCGGTATGTACATACATATATAATTGTCTCATGCTTTAGGACAAACACTTATCCATATGTACATATGTGTCGTGTTAGGGTGAAGTCCGTGCCCAAGATGCAGTTTTTGTTCTAGTTGCTGTTGCTATGAATCCAAAGGGTCGCGATATGACATGGGAGTACTTTAAAGAAAACTACCCAAAACTAATGGAGCAGTATCAGGTAATTGTGAAGTTACATACACTAGTAAGTTGTAAGTCATACATATCAATTTCAGGGTGGATTCCTGTTAGTTCGCCTTATCAAGCACTTAATAGAAAATTTTGCCTCCGAAGAGAAAGCACTTGAAGTGGAAGAGTTCTTCAAGACCAGAGACTTTCCCGGTACTGACAGAACAGTGTCACAATCTGTCGAGACAATCCGATTAAATGCTGCCTGGCTGCAGCGTGACTTGCAATCTTTAACAGAATACCTAACAAAACAATAAGTAACTCTGTACCGGTCACTCTAACCACTAAAACATATTTATATTATCGAATTAAAATATGTATGTAGTAATATTTATTCTCTACAAGTATCAAGCCAAAGTACTGATTCAAAAAAAAAAAAGAGCAGAAGCAGGAGAATCACATCGTAACTGGATAAAAAAATAAAAAATATTGACGAATTATTAGCATTCAAAACACAATACATTAAGTAACCATTATGTTGAAAGCTTTAACTATTACGTTTATTCAACTAAATAGCCATAACAATTGTTTGCATTAAAGAAAGGACAGAAAACTAAATGTAGCACATGAGTGACGTTCATTTTAGTTAACTGCAAACCTGTATACCCCTCCCCCACCCAATATAAATCACAATTCGATTGCATTATTGTAGCATTTAATGTTAATTTTATATTTAGAAGAAATAAATAAATGATTTTAGTAAAAATCGTAGACATCTTTGTTTGATATACAACCATTAACATTACCATGGAAAATCAGCCCATAATATAAGTAACACCTTTCACACCAATCATTAGATTTTCACTGAAATGCATCATCGCTTCCTCTTATCTCATAAATACTTCTACTTACTAAATTAACAAACACGCTGCTAGTTCGGTGTGTAGCAGACTTCCAGCAGTGAACAGTTTTAAGAGTTCTGAAGGATTGGTTTGACTATTGTTTTTCTTCAAAATTTTGGATGGCTTACTGGTGTGTTTATTCGGTGACAATTTTTATAGAAATGGTACTAAAATTGTAGATGGGGATGTGTGCAAATTGGTGGGATATCTCCGGTTCTAGTTGGCTTAGTAAAATCAAACAAGGACTCACATCTAAGTGACTAGATGCATTTTCTTGAATACATGGTTACGAGTGTTTTTTTGCTGGACGTGTCTGAGTGTGCATCTAGCAAAACAATGTAAATCTCAATAAAAAGGTTCGAAAGCCTATTATTTCGTACCGTTTGTATTATGTATGTACTTATGGTAAGTACTGGGTGGTCAATAGTTTTGTTTTAGCCGAATTTCATTGAGTTTCAAGAACATCTATTTAGGGATTTATACTATGTTTCACCTAGTACTATGGGTAGTTCTGATGAATGTCTAATTACTTGCGGTTGCACAATAGACATATGTATTTGGGTCTAAATGTGTCTGCATAGAAAGTAGGAGATCAGGAAGTTTAGCCCAAGAAAATCAAACCCCCCCCGGCCTGATGCAGGTAATTAATGCACGACGCGAGCTTTTCCGAGTATATGGGAACATGGTGAGAAAAGTGAAATCAAAGCCTGAGATAGGAATAAAGGGAAAACGTCAACCACATTAGAAAATAGAAAGTCAGCAAAAGGGGACCTGCTGTTGCAATTGAAGGAAATAGCAGACACTCAAACCTCTTAGCAGAAGATTGATAAAATTCTCAAAAAGGTCGAAGTGTGACCAATGAATTGAATTGAATTGAATTGTCTCTCAGAGCATCTATGACAACACATGTCCCTACCATTCCAACAATGCGCAAGCGATCGGAAAACATTTCATTCGTTGAGTATTTGGCGCGACAGATTTATGCGACACAAAAGACCAGCTTCTCAACCATTCTTATTGTGCCTATTATATTTATCATACAAATGGAAGTGGCCTACTGTCCAATGTCGTTTCCAAAGGCAATTTATTTATATAAGCGCCAAGCAGGCGTGATTCCAATGCGTGAAAACATAAATTGCTGGGGCACGCCTTACCAATGAGGAAACATCCTCCTAGGAACATTCGTTCATTGTTCGTCGCAAATTCTGGGAGCCAACAGAAATGGTAGAGAATCCATAGCCAATGACGTATCAATGACAATGACGTAAGACAGAAAACGTGCATCGACCTCCAGTGCACTGGAATTTTATCAAAATTTTTATCAGTATAACACCGGGCAAGGTCATCTGCTTCAGATTATTGAGATTTTGACTTTCAACTTTGAAATAAGTTGTAAAAAAAATACAAATTTTTGGCGCGACAGGTCCATGGGACCAAGAGCCTAGCTTCTCACAACCGTTCGTGTTTTGCGTGTCGTATTCTTTACATGAATAAAAGGGACCTACTGTGTAATGCCACATCCGAAGGGCAATTTGTGTTTTGATAAGCTTTTTTATGATAGTTTTACTCTCGGATGTTTGCAGACGCTCGCGAGAGATGGGGCTGTGAAAGGAATTTTAGGTGTTGTCTGGGGATTGAACCTGGAACCTCGCTCCGTAGTCCAATGCACTAACCATTTGAGTCTCTCACATAGTGGGAGATACCCACAAGCCATTTCCCGTCAGCTATACAAAATAGATTGTCCACAGTTTCTTGCAAATTCAAAAAAAGTTATTTTATAGAAAATTTAAAAATTACTTTTAAGGGGCTGTAAAAATTATAATATACATGTGCATATATAATCATAAAAAGAACCATTTCATGCCTCTCCTTGTCTTGACCATCAGTACTTAATTCTGATTTTAAATGTAACGGTTTTGCTAAAGCGGCATCTAGTTTGCAATGTATGAACAAAATGCCATCTAACTCTCAGTTTTCTCCGGAAAACTTTTTTCTTGTTTGGTTGGTATCCATGTAGCATTTTACGAAGTCAACTTGACATATGTATGTCAAAATCATCTGTTTTCGAGTTAGAGGTTTACCGGCAATTTGATACAAAATGAATACAAGACCAAAGCGAACTGATTCCGAAAATGATATTTTGGAAATGCAACGTGCATTTCTTGCCGAAAAGGCAAAAAATCCTACATTCCAGCCTGCTGCTGGTATTGTGAAAATTGAGAAAGGTTTGTTTGATTTGTTTTTCCATTCCCTCCCTAAATAAATATTAACTATTCAGCTCCCAAAAAGTCCCTATTTGCACAAAGTAGAGATAAATCGAAGAACTCCCCTGTTAGCAATGTTACGCCAACTCCATTATTGGACATTGTCAAGGAGAGAAATACATCGGAGAGCACAGTGGCAAGTGATACTGTTAAGGAGAGAATCTTATCCGAAAACACAGCGGCTAGTATCATTCTGGGGGATATAGTGGAGAAGACTATCACTTCCCCGAAGGAAGTTGTGAATGATAAAGCGGATATTTCTTTCCCAAAAGTGGAGAGAATTTCTCTTAGGGTAGGTCGTTCATAACTAACATTGTGCCTAAAATCTTACAAAGCTTACGTATTAGAAAAAATCTGAAGGCAAGAGTCTATTCGCTTTGTCCATGGAAGCCAAAAACACAAGTAAGAAACCAGAAACTGAAACAAATGCAGATAGGAAACGACAGCATGATGAGATGATGATGATAATGGATTGCGAACCATCTGTGAAAAATCTCAAAACAGCATTTGGCGATACAAGTTTTATCGTAGAAGACGGTAATACCGCCAGCGCAGTGCACAAAGAAAATTTAGAGATTCTAGGAAAAATGAAAGAGGAGGACATACTTGCAGAACGACAAAAGATACTCGAGTCCGTGGGTAAGTAAGAACTAGTTATATGTTAAACATTGCAATCATGACCTTATCTTAGATCCTTCATTGTTGGAGTTCCTTGCTAGGAAACGAAAACAAAAGTTAACAGAGAACCAAGTACAACATCCAACAATCCTTCCTCCTCCAATGGAGAACAACACAAATGTAGATGAGACACAGTTCCCTGAAGGTAATCCAGCGGTGGAATTGTTGAAACAAAGTTCAGCCGAGAAATGGATTCACTTTGATATCGTTGAGAAGGACAAATTGGAATGGATGCGTGATATTCCACAGAAAATAAAACTCAAAGATGGAGAATCATTTGAAGCCAGGTTTGATTGGAAAGGTGTTCTGCTACCTTATTCAGAAGAAAGTAGAGAAGTCAAAGATGACCGCGATTTGTATTTGCATGGTGATGAGCCCTTTCGACCAGGATATACATTGCAGGAACTTTTCCGCTTGGCGAGGTAAAATAGAATTTCGTAGAGTTTGTTTGATTTTTCTGCAGAAATTGATGGTTCTGTTATCTTGTTTAGGTCCAATGTTATTCAGCAGAGAGTCTCAGCATTTGCAGCTATTGGTGGAATACTAAACATTTACAATCAGGGATTTTACGACAGCGTTCTTGAGCTACCGATTGCGAAGATTTTCTTTCTTCTGCGATTTGGTTTGGATGAGAATACTTTGGTCATCCTTGAAGTCGTGTCTAAAGCGATGGGAATTATGTTTTACAATGAAACAGATGAGGTAAACGTAGTGTGTTCTTATAAGAATTGCTTTATTTTTCTGAACATTTGCAGACACTGTTGGATTTTACATACGAGAATATGGGTTGTTATTGGCAGCCAACACTAGAAGTAAAGACAATTGACGAGTCAGACGATCCAACGTCGTTAGAAAATCTCCAAAGGCAGATGAAAAACTTGAACGTAACATCGTCGATAAAGGCAAACGTACAGGAGACGGAGGAGGAGAGTAAGACATCGATGACAGATTTCCAGTTGGCAGAGACAGACTTAATTGAGTGCCTGCTTAGGTCAAATATCATTCAAAGGATATAGTAAGTTTTTTTCCTCGTTATATTCTATTTGAAGTCAAGGTAACTTGGCTCATTTTGCTCTTAAATTTTCTGTCTAGTTCATCAAAGCATGATGAATTGAACAAATTTCTTAATATGGGTAACTATGTATAACTATCAAACGTAACAAGTGGAAAGAAATCTAAATGTTCATTATAATAGTGGGTTTCCTTTCCTTGTCAGCAAATAATTCACACCTGTGTCATGTGATTTTTTGATGACGCTTGAGGGGTTTGAGACGCATTGGCTCAAGTGGTTAGTGCATTGGACTACGGAGCGAGGGGATATACGATAACACTTAAAATTTCTGTCATAAAAAAGCTTCTTAAATTGCACTTAGGAAACGGCATTAAACAGTAGGACTCTTCTATTCATGTAAAGAATATAACAAGCACAATATGAATGGTTGTGAGAAGCTAGGCCCTGAGTCCCATAGACCTGTCGCGCCAATATTTCTATCTTTGTATTAATTGGTAGTGGGCACTTCAATGGGTGAGCCAAACAGCATTTGAGTTTCAATCGGCAGAAACCAGTTTTATTTTCATTGCAGCTTCAACACATTTTTCTTGATCAAAATTTGATTCTCTTTTTTGCTTTTCTCTTTCTTGTACAGAATAACTCCTAAGAATTTTGCTTTCTTTCGAAAATCTATCTTGGTACCAAGTTCAGTTTTGTGTAACTTAGAAGTTGATTTAATCATGTCTGTGGTTTATCTAGTTCTCAATATTCGGAGTGATAAGGCAGGTCCATCGGCTATTAGATGAAGAGTTTCAGCGTTTTAAATATGAGGTTGAGCGGAAAAGTCTGCTTGTGTATCCGAACAATTGTAGTGTATATATCGCTACAGCATTCAACTCAGCATTCTGGCGATGTTCTAGCCGATGGATTTAACTGCAAATTGAATACTCACAGAGCAATTTAGAAGCTTGACGCTAGTTGTGAGGTTAAAGATTGTAGCTACGTTTGTAAAAGTGAAAAAGCGTTTACATCACTTAGGTAACTCGAGGCAAAGTTGACATTGAAGGTAAGGAGCAACCTCAGATTGATTCCAAAGTCCCCCCAGTGTGTGTTTCTAAGTATATTATTTTGTACTTTACTAATTTCTAATTATCTTCTATTTCTTTTCTGTAGCTTCATCTTAAGCAGTGTAAAGCCGGACAACAGCACGGTATCGTCCTGCCTGAAAATACTAATTCGAATTGCACGCACGAACAAAGAGAGTGCCATGCAAATGTTTAATTCGGAGGATTTAATAAGTTGTCTATTCACGAATTTCCTTCCTGGCCTACAGAGTATTGGTGAGTTCATATATAGAATGGTCATGCTAAAGAAAATAAATGAAATCTTCCTTTTTAGACACATCATCATCCTCACCACCATTCTACAACTATCCCCAGTATCTGGTTTTAAAACTTTGTCGTGTTCTTATCTCACAGTCGTTATCGTTTGCAATAAAACTGCTGTCAATGAATATTGTGGATCGTATTCAGAATTATCTCTTTAATCAGGAAGATATTAAGGTAAATTCATAAATCAATGATTGATTAATATTTTAGTAACTTATTTTTTTTTGTTAAGGGAAATTTAATTAAAGTCCAAATCGAGTCACTGCGAGTCTTTCGTTCTGTGATGCTGCTACGATCTGACAATGTCCTATACAGGTAAGTTGTATTCATATTAACATAGAGTGCTGGAAAGAGATATAATTATTAAGACAGAAAAAAAAAGAAATAAATTGCACTGTTATTATACCACAGGATCAGCATCGAAGTAGCATTTTACTGTCAGGTAAGCCGTTTCGCAAGGATCTGCTCCATCTGCAATCAGATAAATGATATTATTATTTTTGATCCTATATAAAAACAAATGTCCGACTTACGTTTCGTTCCACATGTTGAAACTAATCTTTCGACAATCTCTTGTAGTTCTGTTGGAAGGACTTCTATTATGTGTTCCAAATGGATAACATTATTTTCATCCATCTGTGGTGAATAATAAACACTTTATTAAAGTTCCATCAAAGAGAGTACGTATTAAAATATTTAGTTTAAATTTAAGTATGCACACATAAACAAGCATCTCTTGTCAGTCTAATATGCGCTGATGACGCTCCTAGACGATTACCATTCGTTCCCGATTTTCGAGAACTGTCCTCCAAATCAACTCTTCGTCCTCGAGTTAGTTTTATCCTTGAAAGACTCTCAAATCGCTGTAGTTATAGTTTGTATTCCTACATATTCAAATGTAAAATCGCATCATTACCTCCACGTAGTTAAATAACAATGCGAGTATGGTGAGTTGTACATGTGAAGCTGTTCAAGCACATCTAGATGAACGCGTTTGGCAGATAAGGGAGCTCTCGTGATGGTGATATCTAAGGCTTATTTGAGCTTCTTCCACATATTTGGAGAAACATAAGTTCAATTACGATCTTTCAGATTGAGTCAGGGTCGTTTAAAAATTGTGGCGAAGAAGGGCATAAAGCGTTAGTGGCAGCCCTCGGATCCTCGAAAAAGTTTACTGGGATCAGTTTATCCGGGTCGTTGTTCTAGGAACAAGGACCTTAGTCTCCAAATTGGGAGTTGTGGGAATGGGTAACTTTTCCTAAAATGAGTAAAACAACAACGAGCCTTAGATGCGAATGACCGTATTGTTGTATTGTATTGTATTATATTGAAGTACGGCCAACGATCTTTGGACCTGCACGTGGAACATTTGAACAGGCCACATGAACTAGAAGAAATAGCAGAGTTTCTAGACTGCTGTAAGGAAAGAAAAAACTGTGACATATATTATAATGATTGCCAGTCTGGATTTGTCATACGCGGTAAACTTAGACAAGAAGTATTAAGAGGAAAACAACGTCGCCACCAAAGAGTGTTTCTACGAGCCCTCCTGTGAGCAATATCCTAAATATAACGTTAAAAATCGTATTGAGTGATTTTATTGCCAAGATAAATAATTTAGTTCGTAAACATAACCTAGATGACATCAGTCTTCCAACAAAATTATGTTTATTGACGTTGCAATAGTTTGAAACGTCACTATAATAAGAACACTGTTTCATTGCAGTATGCAACCTTCCGAGCAGCCAATATTGCTTTAGATCACCACCTTGTTGTAGCCGAAGTAAGAATGCTGATACCCCAAGCTTAGATCACCACCTTTTTTTTTAGCCGAAGTAAGAATGCTGATACCCCAAGCCTCTCACAACCAACGTCGACCACATTTGCAAGAAATCGCCAAAATCTTCGCCGAACGTAAATCCCAAAATCTTTCTACAATTCCGATACCGCCCGTATCAAATATCAACATGTCATCGAAAACGCCACCACCCAAACGTCTGTCCATCTGATCAAAATAAAATGGGTATAGCAGTATCCAAGCTTAAATCCAAGGAGACTGCTGGATCTAATTTGGTAGAGAGCATACGCGCGATGAATGGAATTTCATCATCATTTGCCCTTCAATTAAAGAGGTGCCACTCTCCTCAGCATTGCGATAAAAAACCTAAGGTGCCATATTGAGTGAACACCTAAAGCGTTTCTTTAACAATGTGAATGGTTCCGATCCTAAAGAAAACTCAAGGAGTCCTAATAGATACTCACAATCTTCTTATCGAATTTAAATCCGCCTATGGTAGCATTTTTAGAGGAAAGTCATGTTTAGGTTTGGCGTCCCGCCCAACTCCTTCTGTTGTGCTGGATGAAGATAGAGAATGTACTTTTCTTAAAAAAAAGAAAGTACTTTGCTTCATCAAGGTCGGAAATGAGCTCACCAAAACTTTTGAGGAGGAGGCGGCTAAAATAGGTTTAACGGTCAACGATAGCAAAAGAAAGTATGTATGTAGTATATGCAATTAACAAAAAGATCATACAATACTGACGGCTCGGACAAAACGTCGCCGTCGACAGTTCGTCCACTTAGGATCCGAAGAATAACTCTTGCCAATTGGTATTTATTTTAGCTAAGAAGGCTAATTAAAGTGTTCTCAGACAAGACTCAAATCATCCCACTTTTGCTCTGTGGTGCAGAAGAGTGAAGATGAGGCCGCCGGAGAAGAAGCTACAAACTTCAGTTCCAATAACTTAATTAGAAGAGTAATATAACGACTACCATGGTTGGAGCATGTAGAGCGATATCAATACTCCGACTCGGAGAGTCTTCGAACCCACTACAAGAGGGTCGATGCAGTAGATGGAGATCTCGCCTTATGTGACGAGTTCAAGCGGAAGGGATTTTAATTAACCTGGTGTTTCAAATTAAAGTTAACTGACATTCCACAAAATTCCATCAATTGCCCGGTTCATAAAACTTCCTGACCACACAAGTATGTTCCAGCCGGGACCTATCGACTCTGAACAGCAACAATCCTATAGACATCTACATAGACAGCAAAGCAGCCTTTAAAGCCATCACTTCCATCACAACCAAGTCAAAACTGGTCAGGATATGCAAAGACGAACTCAAATCTCTTAGCTCAAGGCACAGCATCAAGCTTTGCTGGATTCCGGACATATGGGCGACATATCAAACGACCTAACAGCAGATCACTCAGTCTTAACGCCTATCAGACTTCTTATGTCTAAAATCATCTCAGATTTTCACAACATGGCCAACGTAAAGTGGAGTACACTCTCCTCAGGTTGTATCTCTAGAAAATTTTGGGCCTAATATGAAAAAAAGGACTAGAGAGCTTCTATCGCTAAAAAGACCACAGTTGAGTCTTATCGTAGGTGTTCTCACAGGCCACAACTCAATGGCGACCCATCTTAAAAGAATGAGAATCAGCATCACAGACCTATGCAGAGGTTGTGGCGACACAGAGGTAGAGAAAAACACAACACATTTCCTCTGCGAAAACCCAAGCCTCAACAGAACCAGATACTCAACTCTGGAAAAAGTATCTTTCAACGACCTCAGCGAACAAGCAAACACGTCACCTAAAACCACACTAAAATTCATTATGAAAACCGGATTGTTCCGGAGGGTCGCTTCCTTCATGGATTAATTATTGGACTAATAGTCATGTTCACTTTATTTCAGGTATCCCACACCGGGGAATACAATGGATCCGCTGAAATCCGAGTGAGGCTGCATCTCATTTGTAGTTGCAGTCACCCCGCAACCTACCTACCTACCTTCCACAAAAGACAGGTGGACATGTAGAATATTTTTCAGTTTTCAATGCCAATGCAAAACTAATGTAGTAGCTAGAAAAAACTTATAAATCGAAGAAAGCCATATGCTTATGCTATCATAAAGTCAGCGAATTTAATACATTCAGTGAAAGAACAGCACCGCTGAGATATCGAGAACCCCGAAACAGCAAAAAACTAACATGCCTTAACCGAAATTCAAAGCTATAGATCCTTCAACCCAGACCCGCAAAAAAAGCGAAAGGGAAGGGTTGCCTCAAAACGACCACATCACACATCACATCCACATCACACATCGCATCTACATCACAAATGAAATGAGGAAAAACCAAATTCTACAAACGATAGGCGATGGTACACGTACAAGGAGAGTTAACCCTTGAGAATGAAAATGAAAAAGACAAAGATGAAAAAGAACAGACAGAAGTAAGACTAAGCATCATAAAATGTAAACAACATAGCGACGTTATGTAATTTCGAATGTACATATGTATTATGAATATGGTTGTGCAATGCATCAAGTTCGAAAAAGAGTTAGTATTTATTCCTCGAAAAGCTTGGCGAAAAACAAAAGAAAATCTCATCCATTTCGGAAGAACCGATTAGAGTTGAAGGATGTTATAATGAGAAGTTAGGCCCCGACCCTGAGTTAGTATCTATTCCTCAAAAAGCTTGACGAAAAACAAAAGAAAATCTCATCCATTTCGGAAGAACCGATTAGAGTTGAAGGATGTTATAATGAGAAGTTAGGCCCCGGCCCCTTACGGACTTGTCACGCCAAATATTTGTGTTTGTATTTTGCTTAAACGTCATGATCTAAGAATGTTTCATATATGCTTTTTTAATAGATTCTATATTTGTGTCCTTTTATGAGATGTTTTGTGCAATCAGTCGACCTATTGTTACACCCTTTTCATAAAGAGAAAAGTGTCCTTTAACACTAAACTTTGTTCATTCAATGTTGTTTGTTTCATAGAATATTCCAAAAGTTATGTTTAACTCACCAATCCTGTTTTGTCGAATAAACAATGAATGTAGCACTGCAATTTTCTATCGTCCGGCAAGTATCCATTATTACTTTGTGTAATTAAGGCTGTAAGAAGTACCAGTTCGTACATTTCTCTCTTGAATAAATAATTATATATCTACAAATTACCTTCATCAACACCAACCTCCTCTTGGCATTTATTATGCAATCGCTCCGCATGTGCCTTTAGGTGTTCCGGTATTTCAATCTACGAGTACGAACGAAAACTTTTGAATTTCAAAACCACTCGTTCACATGTCAAAAACTCACCGCACTGTTTAGAGCGAAAATTTCCAAAAAGAAAATCGCACAAATTATTAACTTATTCTGCATATTTAAGAAACTTTTGCCCTTCCGTTAAGCAGCCGAACACGATACACTGGCTGTGATGACTGCGTGTTTCCCTATTTATTGCGCTGGTGTTCGCTCGTTTTTCAACGCAGCAACGCAGATTAACACTCCATTTCGTGTGATTAAAACGAATAATTACCCTTTCCGGAGGGTGGCACACTATGTGCCTGCGTGCGTTTGGCGGACTTTGAAGTAGTAATCAATTGTTTCACGCAGGAAATTCCTACCTGCCTTTCGTTACATGCTAGAATGGCATTATCATCATGTCGTTTACGAAGAGGGCGGTCCGTACCTTATAAGACAGCATGCATCAGCGTTACTGGGTGCACTTGCCAGTGGGCCGAATGGCTTTGAAGTCAGTTCAGTGTTGGGATCTCCGTTGGTTGACTGCTGCTGCAAGTGGTTCCATAAAGCAACCCAACATGGGGTTGTGGAGGTAAGTGTTTTTATGTTTTTTTTTTTAAACTAATTTCACTAACACTGGAGTTTCTATTGTAGTTTTCACAGTCAACTTTATTAACGTCGTGTTTGAATGTCGTAGCTTGGTTCACCAGAAACAGTGACTTCGAGAAGTTTCGTGAGTTTGTTGGAAAGTATCTGAAGGGTTTCCTAGAATCTGAGGCGTTTGTGACATTCGAGAAGTCTTTAAAGTAAGTGGGTTTGCTATTTGACATAAATTCCTATATTAACAAGTTATTTTGTCCAACAGTTGTACATCGATAGTTCTGCGTTCTCAGGATGTCATCGATCGTCGGAATATATTTCCCGCGCTGCCGAATGTAGGAGCGATATTAATGCAGAATCATGGTCCACAGTTAGCCATTCCGCAAACGTATTCCGTTTTCTTCCTGACATCACTCTGGCGACTTGTGGAACAAAGTATAGAGCGTGACGATAAGACGTTGGTTAACTGTCTGATTCAAGTACAGACCATAGAGCCGGTTGTGGAATTATTAAGGAATCTTTCGAATGGAACAAATCCACATCTAACAACGAATTTCTTTGCCAAGTGTGAACTAAAGCTGATATTCAAGTTGTTATGCTTCGATGGGTTTAAAGAGTACATTGGAAAAGCAGCAATGTTACGAACAGTATATAATTTTCTCTGTGGTCTAAGCGCCGAGCATATTCCAGAAATTGAGCGGCTTTTTGAGAGAGTGGTTTTCAATCGGGAGTACTTGAGTGTGGAGGATCAAGAGACATTGGACAAATGGCGGAATATGTTCTTGGAAGCTGTTTATCCGCACTATGTTGTAGTGGTAAGTACATAGTTTAATACTCTGTAATCAGTGTCTTTTTGCGTCTTAGTTGATGTGTAGAAATGTTATCTAAGGCTGGAAGCCGCTGTTAATTAAGTGCTTTGTAATATTATTAATACTATTAATAATAATAGTTCTGAGTTCAGAGGCAGTTTTAATATAATGTTCTATCCATTGTAATTTCAGTGTTACTTAGTATAACAAACCATAAATCGGACTCCGAGTGATGGATAGGCATACGTGTTCTGCTAGTTATCGCACTTTATTATACGAATGTATGTACATCTTTATCTTCAAATGCTTAGCAAAGATTGCCTTTAACTAAATTCCACAGTTTCTTAACTGCATGAACTTGTGGATTGTTTAGGCAAAGTTCAGAACAAAATCTTGTTAACTTACGTTTTTGTCACAATTTTTTATGAATGGGGCTTAAATTCCTTCTACCCCGTGATAGGGCGTATAGGGCGACATACAGCAAGCTTTTCTTTCTCAACTACCGATATAGGGTAGTTCATGTTCACCCTTCAATCTGCCGCTTTTGTAGTTTTTAGGCATTGAAACGCTCTTTTGTAGCACTGAAGCGCAACTGAATCATTGCACTATCAAGAAGGAAATATTTGTTCTATCCATTTCACTGGAATTTTATCGTATTTCGTAGTAAGCAAGTTTTCTTGCAGACATCCGAAAGTATTCGTAGGGCTGTGAAAGAAATTTTGGGTATGGTCTGGGGATTTAACCTGGAACCTCTCGCCTCGTTCCGTAGTCCAACGCACTAGCTACTATAACCACGGCACCCACAATGTTCGTTGTTATCAGTTCTAATAATTTAAGCCTCGTCGTGAGTGTAGATTAGGTAGTTACTTCCTCATAGTAGTCATCTATGACACAATTTATGCCTTACATATTTAAAATAATTAAAGTAATTGGAACAAGAGTACTTGCTGATTTTACTTTACCGTTTTTCATTCTTATTTTTAGCCTCCCACCGAAATTTCTCTTTCAATGCCGTCATCTGCAATTCCAATTCTGCCCCGAGATTGGCCGTATTTTCAGCTGAAAATTATTTTGGAAAATTATGTTCAA
Source organism: Xylota sylvarum (assembly GCA_905220385.1). NCBI lineage: Eukaryota > Metazoa > Arthropoda > Insecta > Diptera > Syrphidae > Xylota > Xylota sylvarum. Next base: position 45,197,101 of record LR999959.1, read on the forward strand.
AATGTTCATCAAAGGCCTGCGGTCCTTGTATCCGGTAAGTTTTTAACCACTTTTTTTATATTTATTTTATTACCTTAAAGCAAGCTAGAAGTCCGAGAAGGACCTGGGAAGCAAGTTTATTAACAATCAGCTGTGCGTTACATCAGCTAGAAGACTTGCCACCACAAGTTGGTGTCCCCTCTTCTCTGAAATCTAGAAATCAATGGCCAGTATTAACTTTAAACTGCCGTTTGTCTCTCTCAGAGGAGAGGAATGAGTTCAGTATGGTGGGTGCTAGTCCATATACACATCTAGGGAAACTGCAAAGCTGACGATCTTACCGAAAGGGGATTCTAAGGATTCTACATGACGTTTCATATATCGAGACAGATCTGGTCTAAGATGTCTCAGGAACTTAGTGTTGGTTTGGTTATGTTAAAGACATCTCAGATCAACTACGTAATTGGTGTCCTCACTCGACCCTGTCTGATACGAAAACACGCTAAAAGGTTGTGCATATTGTCTTATAACTTCTGCAGGAGCTGTAGAGACGAAGTTAAGAAAAAAAATCATTCCTGGCCTGTCGCAAAGAAGAATGCTCAATTTAACGACTCTTTTCTTAAACGACCGCTGCCAACGGCCTTAGATGTAATGAGCATGCTTCGCTTCATTATCACAAAGGTCTGGTTTAAGTGGAAAACCCTAATCTAATCCTAAAAAACGATCTGCTCTAAAATTTTGGAGGTACCTTCTAAGGTGAAAGAGGTTCGCTAGGCAGAACCAGTGCGGAGTTCAACTCTGTGCTCCTGTTCGCATTTACGGTGACAATAGAGCTATTCTTGTAAAGAAAGACTCACCATCCAACTTTATTCCCCCACAACATTTTACTTCCGTGTTCACAAACGTGTATTTAGTGAGCTGCTACGGACTTTCATACATACATAGGTCATTTAAACATTCAAAGAGACTGATAGATTGACTAAAAGAAGGCAGGATTAAGTGAGCTTAGGTGGGGTGTACACCGACTAACTTTCAAATCAGTGGTGTGGATAAGTGCTTACAAGAACCTACCAATCTCCAAAGTTTCTCCAAGTCAACCTCTGAAACCACCATGAAATCCATGCAGCCCCGACACCGTGCTCACATTTATGACATCTACAGAGGTATGAGCCCAACCAAATGGATGATTGCTGACTGTTGTTTTAGGAATGCAACTACTACGGCAGTCGATGTTAACTCTTGTATCTATATACACATACATACAAATGTACATGGCACTCGTGTCCTTTATTTTGTACATTGCTTTTATTTTATTTTCCTGTCTGTTAACAGCCTTTTCTTGTCCTTTTTCATTTTAAAAATGAAATCAATTTTCTTTCTTTTCAAGAACGTGAAGTGGTCCGAGTTACACTCACTTTCACCAGTCTACTAGAAAGTGATTCATTCCAAATTACAACGCCTACAGAGAAGTTAATGTACTTAATGATAACATTTATGGGGCCTGATTCACAATTCCTGGAACCATCCATAAAGGCACTACTCAAGGACCATATTGGGAACTTCTACAAGTCGTGTGGTGACTTTTGCTTCGAGTTTGATAAAGTTTTTGAAGGTGAGTTGTTCGATTTTACCAAACGAATTCATTCCTACAATTCATGCGATTTTTGCTTGTTTTTTTTTTTTACAGGTAAATGCAAATTTGAAAATTTGTATGCACTCTTTGTTGACCACTTTCAAGCAGCAAGCTATGGCGATGATTTATTTAGTTCTTTGGTCCTAATTCCATTAGCGCAGAAGTATGACAACAAATGGAGACGAATGATTTGGTCCGAACATGCTTCGGTTCTTAGATTTTTGAACTGTGATGAGAGCTTGGTAAGAAGAAGATCAAATGTAAAGATGTATGATATAATTTTTTTCTTCTATCAGCTTCTTGGAGGGTTGGATGCTTACTTGAATCCACCTGAAGAAGAGGAATCATTGATAAAGTGTTATGCGAGGGCACTAAGCACGAATCTCTTACGTCCAAATACTATCGTTCAAAGAATAGCCCAGCATCATGTGGACAATTTTAAAGAAACGCATGCGTAATGTATTAATTACACGAAAGTCTGTTTTGTAAGAATTTTTAAATAAAATAAAATATATGTTTAAAAATATAAAAGAGATTTGTTGATCATATACGAATTGGAACAAGTACGTTTATCAAAGGTTTTGAGCATCAAAATTGTGTATATGTATTTATGTATAGATACCACTCTCAGGTGGTACAAACCATACAGGAGATGAGACTGTTATAAGTGTGGTCAGATGTAGAATTGGTATATGTATATGTAAGTCTTGAGATAGAGTTCATGCAAAACCTCTAAAATCGCCACTTTGTAGAAATAGGAAAGAAGATCATTTCAAATGTGCTTGTCTAAAACTACAATATTCGCCCCCTCCGCATAGCATCATGACTTTGTGTGAAACACCAGGCCAACAGAATTTCTCGAAAAACAGTAGGCGATCCTATCTTCGAAAGCTCCTCAAACTGTACCGCTGGATATTGTTCGATGCACACTGATTGTTGCGTTAATTTATTTTTGTAATAACTTTTTTATTCGTTGTCCGATTTTAATGATGGCACAGCTTTTATCAGAACATTCACAACACATCACAATCTTTCATATTGTGTAAAGTGTTGTCGTCATCTTCTTCTAACACAACCAAGTGGTCACAAGCATGGAGCGGGTACGGAAGCGACTGGAACGACTGTACATCGACAACGAGGCACGGTCGGACAGCTGCCTTACCGCTACTGATAGCGAGAAAATGACTTCGGGTACTAAAAAACGCATTAGGGCCAGTACGGCGGAGTATAGGAGACAAGGTCTGCTATCCGCAACCTCAAACGACTTGGGGAAAAAGGTAAGAGCAATTGGGACGACGACGACTTTAGAACCTTCGAGTGGGTGTTCAAGGTAGTTGAGAAGTGAAAGAGTCCACCCAAAGGAAGACCTTCTATAAGTAAGGAGGGGAGGAAGAAATTCGCTTCTAAGAGACCACAATCCCAAGGCGATCCTCCGGCCACTTAAAAGAAAACTAGGGGTACCGTTTCAAGGCTCCCAAATGATGTGGTAAAGGATCATCTGATCATGGCCATCATCGATCGTGGCCACCAAGATGGCGGGAAAAGCCGGAAGCATTAGAGAGTTTTGCTATGTAAGGTGAATCTCAGCCTCATCTCTCTTTGCAAAATGAACTCTTACAAGTCTATTCCATCATTTAGAGATAGGTTCTGGTACAATGGAGGCTGCAAACTAATCGCTTGCAACGATGACAGTAGAGTTGACCTTATTAAGTCCGTCGTTGCCGTCTGTGTCCCTATGGAGCCCAGCGAGCCTCAGAATATTCTGCTTCTGCTTCAGAGACAGGATCTTGAAATTCCAGTAACTGAAAAGTAGTTAAGTCGGAGTTAGTAAACGACGCCTGTAGATACATTACCGTTCTATTAAACCCGGAGTCCCTTCGTCCTCTAAAAAGTAGGGATAATGAGGTTAGATACTGTTTGAAGACTATCCGATTTAAAATCTATGAGCAAGATGAGAAGCACTCTTCTCCGACCACTGTTACATTTTCTTCAGTTTAAATGTTACCCCCCAGCCACGGTTCCGTTAGGGGAATTGTATAAAATACGAACTGAGCCAGATATAACACCAATCTAACCAGAGCACTTGGCAATAGTGATAACAGGACACTGGAATCTTTTGCCGACGCAAGTGACTGGTGCTATGAACAAATCTCTTTCTAAGTTGTGCCTTATTAGTAGATGTAAAAAAGATTTAATCCCCCATTATCGACTTCTGCACTGAACTTACAGAGAAAGAGTTTAATCAGGCTAAAATGACGAAGGAGCCTTGGGATTGGTACAATTGTAGGAGGAGCCAACGTCCCTGGTTGATAAAACTATTCCGATTCTGTCTAGACCACACTGGTCAACAAAGAATTCACAACAACATAGAAGGCATTCAACAACATAAAACTAGAGGCCATCAGGAAATTGAGGATCAGTGCTAGGATAAGTCTAGGTGATCAATTCAGTACTTAGCCATTGAAAATCCAGAAGATCAGTTCAACGCGGCATACGCAGTGAAGGTCTGTTCTTAGTCTCTCTTGGCGTAAGCATGTCTTTTAGACTACCAGACTATTGCAGTGTATTCCAATCGGAGGTTATGGCTATTTGAAGCTGCTGACAGCCTGTCGATGAGATCGGTATCGAGTGTGGACATTGTCATGTACACCAACAGCCAGGCACTTGAACCAGTAGTAATAAGATCTAAATTGGTAAAACAGTGTCGTGCATCTCTGAATGAGATATCGAATAATTGTAATCTCACTTTGTGATGGGTTCCTGGTCACTTAGACGTTTCAGGAAATTGCAGACGAACTAGCCAAAAATTGCACTAAACAAGAGCTCTTGACTACTAAAGAGGGGCTTCATCTACCCACAGAAACGGCAAGATACAATATCTCTGCATTAGCTCTGCATCAGGCAAATGTAAGATGGTGTGCAATACGTGCAATCATGCTAGGCAGATGTGGCCACAGTTGAACAGACAATAAGTCATCAGCAGATCACGCATAGGTGTCCTAGTCGGACTAATGACGGGCCATTGAGCGTTAGGTAGTCACGCCTTTAGTCTTGGAATTCCGGCCAACGTCATCTGCCGCAGTTGTATGGATGAAGAAGAGGAAGAATCACCATTTCACCTTCTCTGCAAGTGCCCTGCGTTATCCTCATCAAGAAAGTAGAGAATACTTCTTTGAAAATATTTCCAATTCGAATATCAATAAAATCTGGAAGCTCATCTAAATATCAAAATTGTTCCAAGATCAACGGAAGTGACCGACTCGTGTGGTAACACAATGAATCTTACCTGGTGTATCCTATTGTTAACAGGGATAGCCACCTAACCTAAACCTAAGCCTAAAAATGTTGTCGAAAACTCTTATTGCAGCAAGTGCCTTAGGAATCTAAACTGGTCCCAGGTAAAATTTGACATGCATATACTACCATGCATGGTAGACATGGTTCAAATAAAATCTAACAGAATTTAAGTTCATAGGCCACAGTCATAAAACTCCAAGCATAAGTCCTAGCACTCAACATATCCTTTTAAGAACTTGCCTCACTAACAATTCTAAGAAGCGTATCAACATCTACATACATAGTCTGTCAAGCAATTATTATAGCCATTAGTTCAACAGTGATCAAGTGAAAGCTGAAAAATTGGCATCACGAGCTTAAACTTCTCAATTAAAATCATAACGCCACATGTATGTATGTTGGGACCTGGGACATAGTGGTACTCACAGACAAGTGAAGGCCGATGAGGCAACAAGTAAAGATTTGGGATGTCTAGTTCTGAGTACAAGCATTCACTCCTGCCATCAATGAGACTCCGAATGCCTCTTATTGCAAGAAGGAACTTTTCTATACAGCTATCTGAATGACGTCCGGATAGGGGGAAACACTGAACAACTCTTTATTCAGGCTCATCATCATCTCATTGACTATCATAAGCAACAGTAATAGTAAACCTGCTGTGGCTTTTCTTGATTCTATATGTAAAGTCCTCAGTGTCGAGGAAGGAGCGTGCAGGTTTTGAACATAATGATAGTGAAATTCCTCTTTGTAGCGCCAAATTTCATTTACGATCCCGGCTGTTGCCTATAAAGCTGTTTATTTATTGTCTTTGTAACAAGCATTTACCCACTAGTAAGACGGTAAGAAATTGTCCATCACCGCAGTCCTGGTTTTGCTTGGAAAAATTAAAATAATGACAATCCCTGTTAACGTACTTGAAGGAGCTCGTTAGACAATGATTTAACCCTCAGCCTTGTGTCCTTGTGCAAGAAATCAGGTTGACTACTCTTTAGTTACCGCAATCGACCTCTGGAAACATTTGGTCTCACTGGACCAAATCAAACAATGTACAAACAATCAAATAAATGTACAAACCCTATCCCTTAAAGCAACCTCATGCCAATCAGTCCATTTCTGCCAAGTTTACATCCTTCTTCGCCTCACAAAATGATTTGCTAAAATACATAAATGCCAATGGTCACCTTGCTCCCCATCTGCTCTCAATCTTAACAATTATGGAAAATCATAACTTCCTGCCTCTTAAATATATTAAGAAAATAAAACTTCAAGGATACCGAATATTTAATGCATGACGCAGCACCAGTGAATGAAGTCCATGAAGACGAGCATCCTCCTTCATGTATAAGAGTCCTACCCTTCATCCAGAGTCCAATGAAAACATTGGTATCAGGTACCCATAGTCGTTGCTTTATATCCTGAATCTTAATTAAATAACTTTGTATAATATAGGTACATACGCCTTGAACTTTGTGGAATTTTTATATTTGCAAGGAACCCTCTTGGGAAAAAAAAAGGAAAAACAATCGAAAGGATGGTTGTATATGTAAACTTCATCATTCAAACTGCTTTCCTATCTCACCTCGTTAACACTTTGCATATGATAATTTAAGGCCATAATAATAATATATTCCCTCCCTTGAATCGTGTCTGTTTCCTCGCCTGATGGAGCTCCTTAACGGTGTGCGGGTACTCATAAATTTACTTTAAGGATTCGTGCTGCGCTATAAGTCACCGCAAATGGGAAAAGTATCTTCTTGTTAGATACTCTATCTAAGGGTTAGAAATGAATAATTCGGGTCAATTGGCAAGTGACGAGTTCAGCAGGCTTTTCTGGTGCGGTGGGGAAACTAAGCACCTTCTTGCGTGCGATTATGTCATGAATGTTTAGTGCGAGTGCGTTAGTAAATTCCGCCTTTAATTGGACGTTTTTACATTTTTATTTGTCTTAATTGACACCGTGAGGGTATCTTGTGATCTTTTGCTACAGTTTAAAGCTTTATTGACTGGAAATACAAATAATGAACATCGGGTAATATCTGTGAGAACTCTGTCGTCTAATTAAGTAGATATAATGAGGTGGCTGGGGAGAAATACATAATATGTCACGGGGATGACATGATATGGATGCATTATGTGTGCGAGATGAGAATGTGGTTAGGTAATTGATAAATTAATTAATTGATGTTATGAGGATAAAGGACAATAGTGATGTCCACTGTCTTGTGAATATCGTATTAGTAGCAGGAAAAATATAGCCCATGTGCGATTTGTCAGGAGAGTAGCTTCTAACAACAATTCATATATTTTTCCTACGACTACAAAGAAGGGATCTAGATTTGAAAGAAAGGACGGGAAGGAAGAAAAGAAATGTGCATTTTTGTTTAAATCTGGAAAAAGCCCTCGCAAAGCAGTCTAATGTCTAACGACATTTCTTCGATTGCGGACGCTGTGCCCAAGGAAACTGTTGACCGGTGGTCGCGCTGGCTACGAAAGTAGAAGAAGCAGCAGCGAGGTGCGACAGCAGAACCGTTTAGAGAATCACCAAAGAGCTAATAGGTGGCCGAAGCTCTACTCAACACCCAGTGAAAGGCTTAGACGGTTCGTTGCTAATATCGGATGAGGATCAGCTCAAGAGATGGAAGAAGCACTTTGCTTCAGTTTTGAACAGAGTATTCGCCAGCAATATGCAACCAAGTCAGACTGAAGTATCCGTGGTAAGAAATTCCCATTACCGCGATCAAAGCACTGAAAAACAGTAAGGCGGGAGGACCCGCGGAGCTTTTCTGAGCTGCGCCAACTGCATCGGCTGAGCTACTGTTTCCACTTGTTGGGAGAACCTGGGAAGGCGAGAGTTTTCCGGATGAGTGGAAGAAGGAAATGATCGTCAAGCTCCCTAAAAAAGGCAACCTAATGCAGTGCGAAAACTGGAGAGGTATCTGCGTGCTACCTGCTGTGTGTAAAGTAATGGCTAGAATTATCCTGGAGCGAATCAAAGAACACCTCGAAGACACACTCGACGCTGAATAAGCAGGTTTCCGCTCTGGATCCTCCTGTGTCGACCTTATCAACAGCCTGCGGATCATCGTCGAGCGATGCGTCGAATACCACCACTACACAGGAATGTATTTGGCTTGCCTTGCGCAGGAGAGGCATTCCTGATAAATTAAAAGCTATTATCAAGGCTACATACGATGGATCCACATGTCACGTTTTGCACAGAGGAAGGCTGTCTGAGGAGTTCGAAGTCCAAAGTGGGGTTCGGCAAGGCTACATTCTTTCACCAATATTGTTTCTATTGGGGAAAGCGATGTGCTAAATGCGGCTTTATCTACGGGAAATGGAGGAATTCGATGGACACTTAGGTACATCCGAACTCGACTACGCCGACGATATACATATGTCTACTGTCTCACAGAATAATGGACCTTCACCAAATGACAGAAAATGTGGAGAGGGAAGCTGATATTGTTGGGCTGAAAATTAACTCTGCAAAAACAAAAATGATCAGCCTAGGACCGAACTCATCAACTCATATATGCATTGCTGGACAAACGGTTGAGAGAGTAGAGAGTTTCCAATACCTTGGGAGTATTATCCCAACTGATGGATTGCTGGACAAACGGTTGAGAGAGTAGAGAGTTTCCAATACCTTGGGAGTATTATCCCAACTGATGGTGAAACCGAACTGGATATAGCCAGCCGAATAGGGAAAGGAAAATATGCGTTTGGGATGCTATCCACAATTTGGCGTAGTAATGCAATTAGCTTAAACACCAAGCTACGACTGTTCCGTTCCAACGTTGAATCCGTGCTGCTATATGGATGTGGTACCTGGAGAGTGACCCCCATTATCACGAGGAAGCTGCAAACGTTCGTTAATAGATGCCTACGCAACATCTTAAGGATTTTCTGGCCACACCGTATCTTTAACGAACAGCTAATGGAATCCGATTACTCAGGATGGCAGAATCATATGGCGCAGAAGTACATGGCGCAGAACAGTCAAGAAGGAAGCACGGCAATTGGGAAAGAGTTGGGGAGAGCTGAGGCACTTTGCCAGAAACCGCATACGTTGGTGCGTAGGCGCTGGAGAGGCCCTAGGACCCACAAGGGGATACAGGACATAATCAATCAATCATGTTAAGAAATAGAATGAGAATAATTCAGGCAACACTGGGGAACAGTAGCCTAACTAAGACCGAAAATAGTGGAATTCCTCAGGGGGGCGTTATATCTCATCTGTTATGGTTACTGGTTAGGAAAATGTTTTAGTGCGACTAGAGAGGAAGCGCGGTTCAAGGTGGTTGTGTACGCGAACCATGTGGTTCCATGTGCTTCCCTAACACTAGAATGTTAGGAAAATGTAGTTTCGGGTTTCGGGTAAGGACAAAGTTCTAAAGTATACTCGGGCTAAACTCAGACAAAAGCAAACTTCTGAATGGCCACCCACTCCTAGTATGTTCAAGTGCAAAGTATCTAGGGACTATTCTCCACCCCAAAACTTTCAATGCCTGCAATAAAACTTCGGTAAAAAGTCACACAGCCGATTCTTATTGACGTCTGGTTGCCCGCTTTAAGCAGGAAATATCTATATTATCGATAAATTGAAAAAAGTCCAGAAAGCAATTGTGTGGACACTATCGGGGCAATGAAATCCTGTCTGACAGATTCTCCAACTATAATCCTACACTTACTCTTACAGTATAATAATAATTTATTCATTCATCAAACAGAGTTACATTAAAATGTTCTCTAACGATTACTTGATACAAATAAGAATACTTAGATATTTCCACCAGGATCAATTAAAGCTAGTATTAAATTATCTTTAAATGTATTTCTATTTAGTTCGAAATTAATAAGATTACAAACAGTGTTCGCTTCTCTTAAGCACCTAGACATAGGTTCGTTAATAGCATAATTTACTCTATGGTAGGGAACATGAAATAAAAAACGATTTCTAAGGGTTCTCGTAGGAGAATAGAACCCTACTAGTGACAAAAGATAGGGGCAATCGATATGATCATTAATTAAGTCTCGGATGAACATAATAGAAAAATACTTCCTACGAGTGTAGAGAGGTAAGATTCCAAGTAATTTACATCTCGTTGCATAGGGAGGCATGCCTATGTTCCACCGGAGTCTACGCACACTTGCTGGGCATTGATTTGTATATCAAAAACAATGCTATATACAAGGAATTTGGATGCTGGACCGTCAAGCCGTATGACCACAGCACAGTCCTGGAGACGATACCAGCTGAACTGGTTGCGAATTCGACCAACTACAAAACTCCCTCTATAAACTTTAGCAAACATTTGTCAGCAAAGCTCCAAGCCAGATAGGAAAGGAAGAACGGGAGAGTGATTATTAAAGACTACCACACTATCATTTACATAGAAATGAACTACTACGGAGCCGGCGCAGGCATTTGTTCAGATAAACGAAATATGTAGGTATCCTTTTGCCCCCTGGACTATGCCATTGTTTTCTTCAGACAGAGATTCTTCCTATTCGTTAGGCTTGTCATATATGTACATACTGAGAAATTTCTCTACTACCTCCAAAAATATCGCTATCTTCACCAAAGCCATTAACTCGCCTACCACATTATTGAAACAATGACAGAGGGAACTCAATCTATTATGTTCCCTTTCCATTCCGACCATCATCTGGGATACAGTAACTATAAGGGAAATGAACGAGATGATGAGTTAGCCAGGCTAGGTTCAGTCCTTAACGGGTCATCATCACTTTTACACCTGACCACCCTAGGATAGAATGTAGAAGGTTTCTACGAGCTCCTCGACAAGAAGTATAAGCAATGTCCTATGTATGACGTCAAAATCGTGACAGGCGATTTTAACGCCAAGATAGGAAAAGAGGACATTTTTGGTAAGACAGTTGGTAAGAATAGCCTACAGGACACCATGTCTTAGGCTTATTGACTTTGCGGCGGGGCGAAATATCACTAAATATAGGACATAGCGCTCTCTTGATCATGAAACTGTCAACCAAATTAAGCACATTGCGGTCGAAGTAAGGCATGCCCCCAGTAGAAGGAAACCTCGTAGTAGTCAAAGTCGGTGCTGCGAATATAGAAAAACTTCTTCTGAAGACTGTATAACGGCGACGAAGCCCAACATCTCGCTGTCAGGCAGAATACACCATTCAATCTAGACGATGATAGTCAGAACTGTCCACCTGATCAAAACGAAGTGAGGATATCAATATCCAAGCTTGAATTCAACAAGGGTTCTGGACAAGACGGCGCACCAGCCGAGCTCTTCAAAGCAGTTGGAAATGACTTGGTAGAGATCATATACCAATTCATTTCTAAGATTTGATCAGATTGGTATAGGCCTGATGAGTGGAATCTCAGCACCGTTTGCCCGATCCACAAGAAAGAAGAATCTCTCAATTGCGACAATTACAGAGGTATCAGTCTCCTCAGCATCGCGTACAAAATCTTAGCTACCATCCATATTCACACTTCGTCAGATCCTGGAAAAAATTTAAGAAGTCCAGATGGATACTCACCATCTTTTCATCGATTTTAAGGTCGCATATGACAGCATTTATAGAGACGAGCTATACAGAGCCATGTTTTGTTTTGGCATCTCTACCAAACTCGTTCGCCTGTGCTGGATGACGATGGAAAATTCTCGCTGCTCCATCAAGGTCGGTAATGATCTCACCGAGACCTTTGATATCAAAAAAGGATTTAGACAAGGTGACGGGCTGTCAAGTGCCTTCTTTAACATCATACTCGAAAGGATTGTGCGAAGCTCACAAGCCTACACTGGAGGCAAAATCTTTCAAAAGTCTGTGCAACTACTAGCGTATGTCGACGATATTATTATTATTGGTAGAACACAGTCGGCTGTCACTAGTATTGCGTTCGCTAGTATTGAAACGGAAGCTGCCAAAATGGGTTTAACGCTAAACGATGGTCACACCACGTATACATATACTGTCAACAAGAAGGCACACGAAACATCGACGAATTGGATACAATGTCGCAATATAAGAACTCTATAACGAAGAACAAGGGAAATTCTATATAAGACCTTGATCATCCCAGTCCTGCTTTATGACGCTGAAGCTTGGACTCTATCTAAGGCGGATAAAGATATCGTCGGTCGTTTCGAGAGAAAAATGCTTCGTAAAATATTCGGTCCCGTTTGCGTTGACGGGCTTTGGAGGAGAAGATTCAACGATGAACTATACGAACTGTACAGCGACATCGATCTTGTTAAAATACTGCGCATCAGTCGTTTGAGATGGCGAATGTAGGCGAATGGATGCCCGCAGTGTCTTCGAATCAAACCCAGTGGGACAACACAGTAGAAGGAGATCTCACTTAAGCTGTCGCGCGCTGGTAGTTTGAACTAGGGATATGGATTACTCTCTCAGGTGAACCTATTAAACGGAAATTACGTTCGCTACTCATATATGTACATACATATGAAAGTCTATATTTAATCGTAAGTTCAACACTATAATATAGTGACTATATAGGTAGATGAATCGGAAATTTATTCAATTTGTGGCTTCGATATACTCACTGCAGCTAAGCCTTTCCAATCGGCAGGAGGATTAAAAAAAGCAGTTACGTGACTACTGGCAATGTGCAGAAGCCAAAAAAAGAGCGATCGCCTACTTTCGACTAGTCACGTTATCTTTGTTTGAGGTACACCGTGCATTCATCTCAGATGTTTACCATAACAATACTATTCCATCAAAGGTGACATCACAAAGATACACAAAAAAGCCCATTACAGCTCATGTATGAATGATTTCTTTACCAGCAACTCAGCAAACAATCATCCATCATCATAAGCGCGTCCTAACCTTTTCAACTTTATCCAAATTTATAAAAAAAAAAACCGACAAAGAAAATATGCGTGCCTTTTCATTTTGTACCAATCACCGCATTATAAACTAATTTTCTTAATTCTTTCATAACCTCGTCATCTTTCTTTTCTTCAATCGGAACAACGAATAAAGAAGATAGGAAAATTATTAAATTAGAACTTTATTTCTCTGCGGTAATTATAATTAAGCCTTGACTGTGTGTACATAGGTGAACCCAGCCGACCTACGCTGACATTTTAAGTGCCTGACTTAAGTATAACCAGGTTGTTTAGGAAAAGGCACAAGCCAATGGGACAGGGTGCGAGTGAGGGTGGCCGTGAGATTCTTTATGAAAAGCTTTTGCAAGTGAATACTGTTTAGGACAGAATTGTCGGAGAAAAAGTGCGCAATTACTCAGCTTTTGGGGCTTTCCTTTATCTATCTAATTGTTACTAGTTGCATTGTTGTCGTTTGGCTTCTGAATGCAGGTATGTACTACATGCGTAATTGGCATTGTTAAGTGCTTGAATAATGGGTTGAGGTTAAGTGGGTGGGGAACCAATTACGTTAGGTTACGTTTGATTTAATGATGAATAACGATAAATGAACGAGCATTAGAGAAAATAGATGATTTCGCTAATTTACCACTATACGCGTTTGCATGTGAGTGCCTGATGGAGGACTGTGTTCGTGGGGTTCGGTATTCCATTCGTGAAGCCGATCGTTGACAGAGAGTAATCCAGTATTAGTAGTAAATGTTAAAATTTCTTTGTTACAAAGTTCACAAAATACAGCATAAAATATACCGTCAGCCAAGTGAGAGATCTACAATTTTAACATTTTAGTTACACCCATCGTATCCTCAATACTTAAATTAGATAACTCGAAATTTGACACTTTTGAGTTAAGTATGCCTAAAACTGGCTTAAAATCAGTTGACATTTCATGATAGGTATCTATATCTTCAAAATATTTTTTTTTTGATAAAACTCTATAACTTGAGTTATACTACTTAAAGGTTTTGCTGACGTAGAACAATAAAAAACAAAACCTAGATATCTTACGTTATCTATTTTAGACAAACTTTAGTTTTTTTCTTTTTAAATAATTTCTAAGACCAAGTGTTTACTAATGACATCATTTGTCAAATATAAGTTGGTAATGAGGATAAAAACATCAAATATAGCAATCTAGTCAACTGGAAAAGATTTCTTGTTAACTCTTTTCTAAAGCTACTATGAGGCGGCCATTATTCTCTGCCATTTAAATGGCAGTGTGACGTCACAAAAAAGTGACACATATGAGCTACAATGATGCCGTTGATAGACCTTTTCGCCTGCTTGTCAAAAATGTGACGTTTAAGCTGTTACAAAGGGCGAAATCGTATGAAATATCTATTAAAAGTGAAAAGAATTGTATAATGTGCGATATTTATAATATATTTTTAAGTTTCTTGTATGCAAATTCATAGATACAAACGTTGTTAATCAGATTAAGCAATAAAATCCCGGTTAAATTGTATTTATAGTACCATAGTATCGCGTGAAACATTAGCTCTCCGTTTGGTTTGTGAAACATTCATATAAACATGAATTAAAATAATCACTGATTTAGTCGAAGTGTTGATAGCGATTATTGTGTTGATTAAATGATATAAATTATTAACTTTATTTCATTAAATACACCACATGAAAAACTAAATCGAGTGGAAAGGTGATTTTGCACACGACACCAGACTACGATAAATGTAATTAACCCGGAATTTTTTAGCTCGTACTGATTAATAACATTTGTATGTATAAATCTGCGTAGAAGAAACTTCAAAATATATAACAAATATCGCACATTAAACAATTCTTTCCACTTTTATTACATATTTCATACGACTTCGCCGAATTTCGCCCTTTGTTTGGCCATCAAAAGTCTGTGACAGCTTAAACGTCAAACGGCGAAAAGGTCTATTGAACATTTGCACAAAAATGAAAATCACAACTTGAATGGCAGACACTGTGTGCCATTTAAAATTATTTCTCAGGGTGCCATTAGAATGGCACTCGAAAAAATGGCAATCACACGACGATGGCATACCTTAATGCAATGGCATATTTATATTTCGTGCCATTTTTTGTTTTGCGATCACAAGTCAATGCTGTATTTTTCTCGGCGAAACCACACGTGTGTTGTGCACTACTTTATGAAGTCTAACGAGTTCTTTATCTCTGGCTTTAATATTTGCCCCGATGACGGTCTTGAGAAAGATGATGAATTTTCCGGTCGCGATATTCTCCTGGCTATACATAACCACTATATACTATATAAAACACCGCATACCACTGATTTTGAGTTTATCTGCGCCAAAATTACCATTCTTAAGTGCAACTAGCCATAGATGCTATAGTATCTCTTTTTGATGCTACGGACCCCTGTGACGATGTCATAGTCTGAGGGGATTTTAATCTTCCTCATCTCCAACGGGTTCAGTCTGGGGATGAATTTCATTTTGTTCCTTCAAATGCAACCTCAGGCAAAGAAATCCTTTTCACAGATTGTATCTCCAACTGTGGCCTCCATCAGGTCAGTGACATAATTAATAGCCTCGGCAGACAACTTGAAGGTGGTTGCGAAATCGATGTAATAGCCACTGACTTCAGTAAAGCATTTGATAAAATCTCTCACCCAATTATTACTGTTAAGTTGAAAGCCATCGGGTTTAAACCCGGTTTTATCAAATGGATCCAATCTTACCTTGAACCTCGACAGTACGAGGTTTATTTAGATCATCTGTCTCTCACACCTTTATGGCCACATCAGGTGTCCCGCATAGGTCACCGCATTATCAAAGACTCCGTCTATGCCGATGACATAAAATTTTTTAAATTCATATCTTCTACCACCGACTCTCACTTTCTTTAAGTCAACCTTAACAAATTTTAAACTTTTTTAAACCATTACATACTCCCGTAAACGCTTTCCAACTTCCCATAGGTACTAATTTCTATCCAACGAACCTGTCCCTTCTGTCTCATCGCTGCGCGATTTAGGTATCACTTGCGATAGAGAGCTTAACTTCCGTTCGCATATTGACAACATTTTAAGTAGAGCCAATTCTGCTCTTTGTGAAACGTTGGTCTAAGGAATTTTCAGACCATTGAAATGGCAGAGAATAATGACCGGCTAATAGAAGCTTAAAAACTAGTTTTAATTATTATGAAAATGAAATTGTGAAATGAATACGATACACAACTCAATATATACAATATATGTGTACACAATTAAAAACAAAACGCAAGCAAAAAACTGCAAAAAAACTGATGTGAATAAACAATATGTACTGCCATTTATGTCGAAAAGTGGCATGTCACGAATTCGAGCCATGCCACTTTTAGGACGATGCCATTTTAAGTGGCACGTCAGTTGAAAAGTTCTGCCACTTGTCCTAGCTGCCATTGCGGCATATTTAAATGGCACGAAATTCGGCTGCCATTCAAATGGCAGAGCAAATGGCGTCACAAATGTGGCAATCAGACGGGCACCATTTAAATGGCAGCTTTGTTACGCAGTTTTGACGTCACACTGCCATTTAAATAGCAGGGAATAATGGCCGTCTAATAGTAGCTTAAAGCCCGTATGACACTACATTTTTTCCGCATTTGTATTGCTCTGAAAATGAAGTTAGAGCAGTACGCAAAATTACCTACTGAAATTCCCATTTGGTGTAAGTGTATACGCACTAACCTTATAAATGAGAAAATGTCAAAAAAAAATGTATTAAAAATGTATCTCAAACTACATTTTTCAGCCACTGGCAGCTTTTTTTTTGACATTTCTGCATTAAAATTATACGTTTGCCATTTGCGCCTGTTTTGCTGTCTAGCTTTATTTGAAAATAAAGTGTGACTCATTTGATTTGTGTATGTTGCTTTGCAAAAAGATTGCTTTCCTTTTCTTAAAAAAACGTGTTTTCTCTTTTATGCAGAGCTGAAAACTAATGTATTAAAAATGCGGAAAAAATGTAGTATCATACGGGCTTAAGGAAGAGCATTTTAAGAAAACTTTGCATATGGAACTTATGTATGTTGGAGTACCTACAAATTGTAAAAAACAAGAACTCGTCAAAAGTAATAGATAGATCCCTTTTAAAAAAGTTGTAGGTATGACGTGCCACTTCCAAATGTCTAAATAGGGTAAGGCAGCCTATTGTTGGCACTCCTCCAATGATTGGCATGTGAACTGTAAAACAAATTTAAAACGTATTTTTTGTGGATTTCACTTGAAATTTTGTTTACAAAGTTGTTCCATTACATATTTTGTTTATCTGGCATCACCAAATTAGTTCCTTGTTTTGGTCCTATATATTTAAAATGACAAATAATAAATGCACCATTTCGTTCCCGCCTTTTTGTCATAATCGTTAACGGTTTCATAAGAATGAGAGTGAAAAAGAATAGTCTGTTTCTGTGCTCAAAATTAACAAATTCCGTGGCTTAAGTGGTGTTCCTGTCAATAAAACATTAAATTTAAGGTATTGTTGTTTACAATTGATTAAAATATAGCTTTTATAATTAAATTAATGGTTCCAATAATGGATACGACAAATTGACAGCTTTCCTAATGTTGGCACAAAGCCCATCATTGGTAGTAGTGCCAATTACCCGATTATTGGCACAGTGCTAACCATTGGTTGTGCGTAAAACTGCCACACATCAGATTGTCTATAATAGAAGAATAAATCATATTGGAAACATTTATTTTTCATTTAGGTAACTGATTCTGTTCGAAAAACTCAAAATATGGGAAAAAATATGATGAAAGTTTAGTTCAGACGGCTTTACAGGCAATTAAGACAGGTATGCCCAAGAAAATAACGTCTAAAACTTTAGGTTGAGCGATAAATTTACTGACGACGAAGAGCAAATACTTGTAAAATGGATCAAAGAATGTAGAAGTAAAGGATTTCTCCAAAGAAAATTCGGACTCAAGGCTAGCGTACAACAGTTTCTGATGGAAAACAAAAGACCAAACCCTTTTAAGGATAATTTAGCTGAGGAAAAATGGCATTCCTCTTTCATTAAAAGGCATCCAAATGTAGCCCTCCGAGTATCCGAACCTGTCACTAGTGCGAGTGCCAATGGGTCCAAGACAAATATTAAGAGCTGGTTTAACAAAATACAATCTTACCTGAAGGATGTTGACTATTTCGAAATACTTCAAGATTCAAAAAGAATTTTCAACGGTGATGAGACCATGCCCAAAAAACGAGAAGGTTCTAGCCGGAAAAGGAAACAAAAATGTTTATGGAACTGATTACGCACAATGTAAGACTGCAATAACAGTTATGTTTACATTTTCTGCGGAGGGTGATTGCCCTCTTCCCATGATCATTTGTCCATATAAAAGGCTACCAGTGAAACTTTTGTCATCTGTTCCCAAAGACTGGAGCATTGGTAAAACAGAAACGGGTTGGATGAGATCAAAGCTAAACGTGTAATATTATTTGTGAATGGTCACAAAAGTCACTTGACTTATGAAATGAGCTGGTTATGGTTATGAGCTTTATGTAACCGGTTGCAAATAATACTAGTAGCATTGTACCCAAACGCCACCAGAATTATTCAACCTGCGGATGTATCTGCCTTTAAGCCACTGAAAAATGGATAGAGCAAGGCTGCATTGGAGACGACGTTGGAGGCAAAATAATCCAATCTAAGCTCTAACAAAATTCAATTTTGTCACAAATGGTTTTATTGCATTCGGAATATACAGTGTTGGCCAAAACTAAAACACGAAATTATCTCGATTTGGAAATTACTTAAGAAAATTCAAAAAACGCATGATAATTTTCTAGTTTTTATTTTTTTCTAATCGAATTATATTAGTCTTTAATTTACAACTAACGATGTTACTATTATTCATAACTTAATTAAAAAACAGTGAAAAAAAGCAGAGATCATCAAAAAATAAGTGGACAAAACTAAAGCACATACACCCTATATTACGAACAACTCGCCCGTATTTAGTCAATTTTACCGTTTACTTCCAATATCCTACAATTTTACCGTTGCTTTTTCTCAAGCATGATATTATCAATGGGAAAAGCAATTAGTTGTGTGTCATCGGCATTGCAGATCGAACATTAGATTTAAAATTAAAAAAAGTGATAAAATGGTGCGCAATAAGTATTGCAACCATCTAAAAGAAAAAAATAGTGTCTGATTTTAATAACGGCGAATCAGTAACATTATTGCCAAAAAGCCATACCGTGATTTCCCGCATAATTACTTTGTTCCGTGCCCAGGGAAATGTTCAAACGGTTCATAGTGGCGGTAGACTCCGAAAAACCACCAGTCGCCAAGATAAAATGATCATCAGACTAATTAAAAAGCACCTCTTCATATCGAGATGCATTAAAAATTAACTAAGCTTAGAGATTTCAAGCAGGACAATCCGGCGAAGAGCGGTTGATAGTGGCTTGTCATCATATCGAGTAATAAAAAAGCCATTTATTTTTCCAAAAAATCGACGTGCAAGACTCGAGTTTGCAATGACACATGTAAACTGGACTGTGACGAAATGGAAAATGGTGCTCTTCTCTGATGAGTCCAAATTTAATTTAAAGAGATCTGACGGATTTTGGACGGAACGGAGGCCAAATGGCGAAAGATTAAATCCCCGTTTCACAAGGACTACAATTAAGCACGGTGGAGGCAATATTATTGTCTGGGGATATTTTTCCAGTCAAGGAGTCGGACCAATTCACAAGATTGATGCAATAATGAATCATTTCATGTACCGGGAGATTCTTCAAAATGTTTTGCTTCCTCATGCTGAGGAGAATATGCAGTTGCGATGGATCTTCCAACATGACAACGATCCCAAACATACCGTTAAAATTGTAAAGGATTGGTTTAACAAAAATAATATTGCTGTTATGAAGTAGCCAGCACAATCGCCTGAGCTCAACCCCATAGAGAACCTATGGGAAATTGTAGATCAGAGAATTGATCGCTCGAAGTGCCCTAATTTAGACTCCATGCTTCAACAGACTCAAATTGCCTGGAATAACATCCCCACGCATATAATTGACAATCTTATTGACCCCATGCCTCGACGATGTGCTGCAGTGATCCAAAATAATGGCTACGCCACCAAATATAAGCTATACAACATGTATTTTATTTTTTTTATTTATGAATTCGAAGATGTGCTTTAGTTTTGTCCACTTATTTTTTGATGATCTCTGATTTATTTTACTGTTTTTTAATTAAGTTAAGAATAATAGTAACACCGTTAGTTGTAAATTAAAGACTAATATAATTCGATTAGAAAAAAATAAAAATTAGAAAATTATCATGCGTTTTTTGAATTTTCTTAAGTAATTTCCAAATCGAGATAATTTCGTGCTTTAGTTGTGGCCAACACTGTATGTATCCTTGGGATAGCGATTGAATAGATTACTCAAAGTGCCTAGGAAAATCTCTGCGTGAGGAAAGGGATGAAATACAATTACGATATGAGAACGTACGAATAAACAAGGATACTTTTGAAAAACTCATAGCAGCGGATCAAATGGATATAATTAAACTCAATGAAGAACCGAATGATAGCAGCGGGTTAAAAAGTCTTCGAAAAATTTGGTAACTTATCTCTGAGAATTCGGAATTAGAAAAATCGGACTCAAATGTAGAAAATAACGCTATTAATCCATAATGACTATTTAGATATAGAAAGAATGCCAACTGTTTTTGAAAGTTAGAAGCTGAAAAGGGAAACCAATAAGGAGTTAAAGAAAATTAAACCTAAACTGCAGAAAAAAAAAAAATTGAAATTATTTCTGATAAAATGTTATGTCCCCCCAGTACAATCTAATAAAAAAGACTTTAAAACTTCAGATGAAGATACGACTATGCCAAGTACTAGTACGGGAAGAGACCCAGTTCGTAAGTTCTATTACAATAACGAATTAGAGATCTTTAAAGATATTGTAAGTAGTGATTCTGACGATTAGAAGGTACTAGTGGCTAGATAATCTGTACATATACCTACATATGTATTTACGTTTTATTCTTATCATAGCCGTGAAATTGCTTAAGGTGCCAACCATTGGGTCAGTGCAATCTACGAAAACCTTACGAGAGGCAATGGTATGAAAGAATGATATCTTGAAGAAAACTTAAAAATGGAATAGATTTTTGTTTACGGCCTTAAAGAAGTTGTAAAGATGTTTTGAATCTACCTTACGGTTCTAATTTATGGCTGATATGTATGAAATGTATGTAAATGAATTGCCAGATAAGTCTATTAAGAGTCTCCTTTTACTTCCTAAAATCGCTGCATGATCCTATCCCAGAAAAGTTTTTTGAACTGATAACACTGACGAAGTGTTGGAGTTCGTATGCATTATTTCCAACAAAGATATTTAGGCCAGTTCTGTTAAATTAAAATTGCTAGTACAGTGTTTTTCAATTGGGTCATCCCATTTAGTATTGGGGCTATGCATGATGTTGACTGTGATTTGTTTGTTATATACGCTTCAACAACGTTTTCAAGTTATCCAATTTTTTTTATCAAAGTTCGTTGAAGCTCTTATCTGACTCAATGGCTTCGTTAATAACCAAAAATGTCACATTTGGGTAAGTCAACAACCATTTACGAAATGCCATTACATCCACAAAAATTTACTGCCCGTGCGGGTTTCATTCTATAGGGGTTACTGGCTCATACTTCTTCTTAGATGATGCTGACAACACAGTCACAGTCACTGCAGATTGGAACCGGACCATGTTGATTGACTATTTTTGGGATAAATTAGAAGACTGTCAAACACCTGCTCAACCAATCCAATGGGGTGACCATGTTATCTCCAGAAATCAGTCGATTGTATGTGTGGTGTCAATCAGCATTTTAACAGCCATTTTCGCCTGACTGCAACATTCTACGGTTGACTATCTTCTCTGATATTCCACCGCGGCCCAGTTGTTAATTAGCTGCTCTACCAATTGCAGCAATTGGTTCCGGATCTTGCTTGCTTTGCTAGAGAGTAAACCTTTTCGTGGCCCTCAGTCCCTACGTGCCCTCTCACTCAGAGCAGCGTCATCTCATTTCGAGATGAGCACTCATTGAGTTTATGAACACTTTCCAAAGCCAGTACATCACTGGCATTGCAATGTATTGATATCTGTTTGCGCTTCCATGCGTCTAATCACTGATTGATTGTCCGGTACTATAATAATGTTTTTACCCGCCACCTGAACTTCTTTCAGGTGATCCAACGCATGCAACAGAGCAATCATCTCGGCTTGATAGACTGAGGTATATTTTCACAGATTGTGCGTGGATTATGCGCCTTTACACAAATGGAAGGGGCCTGCTGTTTAATGTCGTCTTCGAAGGCCAATTTTTTATTCGAGAAGCTTTTTTATGGCAGTTTTACTCTCGAGTGTTTGTCAGACGCTCGTGAGAGGTGGAGTAGTGAAATAAATTGTAGGTATTGCCTGGGGATTGAACCTCAAACCCCTCGCTCCGTAGTCTAACGAACTAACCACTTGAGCCTGTTCCTGACATCACCGCTGCAGCACACGGAAAGTATTTCTCATGGTATCTGCTGTGACGTTCATGAATTTGCCTCTTGTCATTGTTGCTATGTCATCGGCATATCCCACGGCATGATTGCCAGTCTCTTCAAGTCTTCTGAGGATAAAGTTCACAGTTAGATTCCACAGAGTAGGTGATAAAACTGCTCCCTGCAACTTCTTCCTGCGTTCTTCTAAGGCTACTCTCCGATTTTCAAACACATTTTATCAGAGGCACCTCCAATATACATATGTATATCTCCGCAACGCGTACCACCTGGTGTAGCGCTGTTTCCGTAAACCTGCCAGCTCTATATGCATATCGTCTATTATACAAAGGACACGCTTTCAGAGCCATTCTATCCAAATGGTACACTACAATTGTTTCCATTCTCTATATCCCGAGTGATTTTCGGTATTTTGGGTACCCTCCCAATCCGTTTATCCCTTAACACTTCCTTGTTTAGGTGTTCATTTTGATGCATGTTTCGAATCTTTTTCGTTTATGTTGGCCTATTTGTTTCATGACTTTCCTCATGCCCTGAGTGTTATTCGAAGTTTTTGTCCTGTTGTCCCTCTCTATTTTTCTGAATTCTGGAATGCAGAATGGTTCAGGACCAGAAGAGAGACAAAAATGCCAACGGGAAGAAGGTGGAGCATAGTTCCTAGTGCAGCTGTGGCATTTCGTAGATGTAGGATAGCCTTTGAACTTTCTCAAGTATTGCGATCATACTTATTTTGTCCAGAGTCGTCCACCAGACTAGTTCTCCATAAACAAGGATGGGTCTGACGACTGCCGTATATATTCACAGAACAATCCGGGGCTGAAGTTCCTTTTTGGGCCCATAGCCTTCGTACAATGTTGATGCCATGACAGGATACTGCATGATAAGCAATCATGTAGCACTGCTAGAACTACCCCATAACGACTTCTGTAGCAACTGCATTGACGACATTGGCTATGTAATTGTTCAGCACCAGCAAAAATCAAGGACCAAAAGGCGCCTGGTGTTGATGGAATCCCTAACATTGCCTTAAAAGCAGCAATCAATTGGCGCCCACACATCTTCGCAGATATGTATAACACTTGCCTAAAAGAAGGAGTATTCCCCGACCAGTGGAAAAAACAAAGACTGGTCCTCCTGCCAAAAGGTAGTAAACTACCACAGAATCCCTCATCGTATAGGCCTCTATGCATGCTGGACACAATGGGCAAAATACTGGAACGCGTCATAAGTGACAGGTTGGAGAGTGCAATCGATGAGGCAGGAGGCCTTGCAGCTCACCAGTACGGTTTCCGTAAGACACGGTCTACGATCGACGCTATCGACGAAGTCGTGAATACCGCGTCAAAAGCCATAGAAGGAAGACGATGGAAGGGCGGGAGCAAACAGTACTGCGCAATCATCACGCTGGATGTAAAGAACGCCTTCAACACCGCAAACTGGAGAAACATCTTGCGAGCACTTACCGCCAAGAGAGTACCAGAATACCTGCAGAGGATAATGACGGACTATTTTAGAAATAGAATACTGCTTTACGACACCGACGATGGAACGAGGCAGTATAACGTCACAGGCGGCGTTCCCCAAGGCTCCGTATTAGGTCCGCTACTGTGGAACTTAATGTATGATGGCGTCCTCAGACTTCGAACCCCGAGGTCTTCGAAAATAATTGGTTTCGCCGATGATATAGCGATCGTTGTAGTAAACAAACACCTTGAGGAGTTGGAGCATGACTGCAATGAAGCTATTGGGATGGTCCAGGACTGGCTAGTACGCATGGGCCTACAACTTGCAGAAGAAAAGACTGAAGTAGTGCTCATCAGCAGCAGGCGAGTCATGGAGACTATAAGGGTAACCGTGGGCGATCACGTCATAGCTTCCAAACCAGAGCTGAAATACCTTGGCATTACCTTAGATGCAAGGTTAACCTATAAGCAGCATCTGCAGTATGCAGCTGAAAAGGCAGCAAAGGCAACGGCTGCCCTATCAAGGATAATGCCGAATATCGGGGGACCAAATCATAAGAAGCGATTACTCTTAGCAAGAGTTGCCTCATCAATAATGCTCTACGGTTCCCAGATATGGGCTAGTGCCGTGAAAACAAAAGCATACAGAAAGAAGACTGAGGCAGTCTACAGAAGCAACGCGCTGAGAGTATGCAGCGCCTTCCGAACAACTTCCTACGACGCGGCATGTGTAGTGGCTGGCATGGTACCAATAGACCTTCTTGCAAAAGAAGCGCAACAGAAATACCGTGCCAGCAGGACAACGGCAACAGCAACGATTAGAAGCAATACTGAAGGACAAGGACCAAGGACAAGTCTGGAAGAATGGCAGGAGAGATGGTGTCACTCTGACAAAGGCAGGTGGACGCAGAGATTGATACCCAATATAGACGCCTGGATTAATAGGAAGCATGGGGAGCTGAACTTCTACCTCACCCAGATGCTTACGGGCCATGGATGCTTCAGAGCCTACCTGCATAGATTTGGACACGAAGACAACCCCTATTGTCCAACGTGCACGGGAGTAGTGGAGGATGCGGAACACATCATGTTCCACTGCCCACGTTACTACGTAGAACGGCACCTGCTGGTAAACCAATTGGGCGAGGACTTAACCCCAGACAACTTCACCAGACAGATGACGAGCAGCGAAGAGGCTTGGGACGCAGTTAACGACACTGTGACTACAATAATGAAAGAGCAGCGAAGGCAGGAGCAGCAACGAAACGCAGCGCAGCAGGCTGCTAACCTGTATGAGCCGAGCACATAAGGCTGAAGTCCCCCCTCGCGATGAAATGCTTGACGGCAGTGCCGCGAGGACCAGGGGTAGAAGGGGAGGTGGGTTTAGTGGGTGGAAATCCCACACTGTTACTGAGTACGGGCTCAGTTTCGTCTTTAAAAGATTCCCACCTTCCTACGGAAAAAAAAAAAAAAAAAAAAAAAACCCTGGTATCTGGTGACTGTTTTGGACATTATAAGGAATAGGTCATAACTCAATCTGTATCTTTTGTGCATGTGTCTCTGTCTAGCCACCTTATTTGCCTTTCTGTTTGCAAACAAAAAAAAAAACTCTTAACTGACTGAATGCATTTACACTTCAATTACCTTTGCAATTACTTCATAAAGCGGAAAACAAATATAATAAAATACAATAGAATTATAAATCAAAACTTTCCGCCACCACGTCAACACCCAACCCATGTAGCACTTTAACAAATTTACTCAAGTGAATCACTGCAACGGTGATTCCATAAATACCCGACTGTGTTCACAAAATATGAGTGATTAGATTGATAATCAAAAGATTGTATCTGTTCACGAAGGAAATTTCCAAAACCTCGGCGCATCTAATTACTTAAACGTGCCTGTGCCGCACACGGAATCGAAATCGAAACCTATAAATACCCAACCAAACTGAAGCTTAAAAGGCATGTCTCGCCGGTCAACTGTTTACCAACCTATAAATAGAAGTTAGATACTTTATCATTTGCCGGTGGATAACACAGTATTAACGCCACTACTCTAACCGGAGCTTACCAGTCAGTGTTTACCCATCGAAATATTCAGACAAGCTCGAAGAACCGAAGGCTCTAATTGAACTCTTGTTAGTTCTCATCAGAGCCTCATCAAGTGTTAATTTTATGATTCTACTTCGGCTATGATTACTATTATTGTGGTTGAATGAAATTATCGCGTTCAAGATACAAATTTACCCAGCTAAACACTTAATTAATGACAAGAGAATAATCGTCTTGCAAACAGGCAATTACTCGGAGCTGTGAGTATTATATTTGCATAGCTACTTAAAACTGGATCAGGGTGATAAGAGGGTTTCCGTAGGTATGGAGGAGTTTATTTTTGGAATGTATGTCAACACCCAAGATGTGGGTGCAATTTGAATTATAAATCAAAACACGATTATCACAGATGCATGAGTATACGCTTACTGTGATGGGTGGCAGTAATTGCATCCAGCAATTATTTAGTAATTAATTCAATTCTATAAACACTGTAGTTGTCATTGAAATGCATAATTGGAGCAGCCATGAGAAAAGTGTCATTAGATACATAACGACGAGAGATTTATTGATTCCCTCCATGCCCTGGGATATTTCTTCTGCTTACCTCGTTTATTATTATTGTATAGAGAGGAGAAGCTTTATTCGAGTTTGTAGTGTGCAATTAGCTTACTATTGTCCACAGAGGAACAGAACCGACCTTTGTGGATGCGAGACGAATATCAAATTGGAAGGTAATGGATCCGACAATGACGTCGGACTACAGAGTCATCTCATTTGATGTTCGATACGAATCTAAAAGGAGAAAATACGTCAGGATTTCCAGGAGCATGGACAAAGTAAAACACCAGGAAGTCTTACGGGATCAACTGAGTGGGAGGGTATCCAAAATACCGAAAACCACTTGGGAGTAGAGTCGCAATTGAAGTAGAATGCATTCCAAGAGGCGTGTACATCTACTTTGGTAGACGAAAAGGACCCCACACCTTGGTGGTATAGGGAATTTGAAATTCTAAAGAAGAAGGTGAGGAAAGCCTTTAATCATGCCTTGAGAAGGCATGATCATGAATCATGCGATAAGCATAAGACACAGATGAAAGAGCAACGGTGCGACGCGTGAAAGAGAGTCATGGAGATGAATACCTGAGGCATCGTAATGACCATAATAATGGACATTCAAGGTGCCTTCGATAAGATATGCTTCGAAAGTCTGAGAGTAGCCTTAGAAGAATGCAGGATGGGTTAGCAGAGTGCAGTTTTATCACCTACTCTGTGGAATCTAACTGTGGACTTTATCCTCAGAAGACTTGAAGAGACTGGCAATCATGCCGTGGGATATGCCGATGACATAGCATTGATAAGAAGATGTTAATTTATGAACATCACAGCAGATACCATGAGAAATGCTCTCATAGTGGTGGAGCGGTGGTGTCAGCAACAAGGGCTCTCCATTAATGCGGAAAAGACAGATCTGATCATCTTCACAAGGAAACGGAGAGATCTGGAATTTCAGCCCTTGACACTTTTCGGATCGGAGCTGTAGGTGACCAGAAAGGTTAAGTATCTGGGTATATACCTAGATAGACTGACTTGGCTCTTCCATGTGGAAGAAAAGATCAGAAAGGCGAAAGGAGTGCTTCAGCAGTGCAAACGGGTATGTGGACTAAGGTGGGGAATTTCGCCGAGGTCAGCATACTGGATGTACACGATGATAGTTAGGCCAATTATCACATATGCGTCAGTTGTTTGGTGGCAAAAAGCCACCCAGAAAACTGTAAGGAAGCAATTAGATAGGGTCCAACGGCTGACATGTTTAGGGATCGTAGATGCAATACGAACGGCACCAACATGCGCAATGGAAGGGATCCTAGGTATTCTGCCGCTGGACTTATTTATTAAAAAAGCGGCGGCCTCGACGGCACTTCGTCTGCAACGGGATGTCAACTAGCACTGGCGCGGTATTATCTACGGTCATAGGAAAATCCTGGATCTCGTGAAAAACGAGATTAGGGAGTTGAATATGCCCATGGATGGAATAAAAAGAGTAAAAAGATCTTAGTCTGGAGAAAATACCTTAATCCATCAAGCCGAGATGATTGCTCTGTTGAATGCGTTGGATCACCTGAAAGAGGATCAGGTTGAGGGTAAAGACGTTACCATAGCACTGAACAATCAATCAGTAATGAGACGCATGGACCAAACAGATATCAATACATCACTGGCATTGGAATGTGCTCATAAGCTCAATGAGTGTTCATCTCGAAATGAAATGACGCTGCTCTGGGTGAGAGGAACTGAGGGGAACAAAAAAGCGGACTCTCTGGCAAAGCAATGGTCAACCTCGGAGCTCTCTGGTCCGGAACCATTCGCTGCAATTGGCAGAGGGATGGTAGAACACCTGATTAGCAATTGGGCCGCGGCGGACCACCAGAGAAGGTGGTCAACCGTGGAAGGTGAAATGGCTATTAAAATGCCGATTGGCACCGCTCTCAGAGAGTTTCTAAGCTTAGGACGAAGAACACTGAAATGGGTGGTAGTGTTATCTACAGGTTATGGGTATTTCGGGTATCACCTAAAGAAGATGGGTCTTCTGCAGTACGACACCTGTGAACTATGCCTGGAGGAAGTCGGGACGGCAGCACATACATATATTGTATCAATGTCCGGCGTTAGCTAGCAGAAGCAGGGATGTCCTGGGGAGCCACTGGGAAGAAATCCAGAGGATGAACCAGATTTCTGTTAATCAGATGCTAGCGTTGACATGAGGAATCAAAGCCCGAGAGGAACTGTGGAGAAATCCAGAGAGACTCTCCGACGGGGCCACATCTCAAACTGCTGGCCAAATAATTGATTTATTATTCAGAAATGGACCAGTGAGTGGGTCGTCTCTGGACTATATTTTTGTTGGGGCTCTTTTAAATCCATGGTACATGCCAATAAGCCATCAATCAAGGTCTACTTTGACCATACCCCACAGATAACATTTTCCAATCCGCCTGGCCCACTATGGTTATCATAAAGGGATTTAAGAACACTTTCAATACAAAGTTTCAAGCTTCCAAGTAAGCAACTTACAGCTGTGTTATCCGACATGAGATTTTGCAAACATCCTACACCAGCACCTTTACAAATTTCAACCCTTCACCTCACAGTAGTGATAAGGCGCTAAGTAGTGTATGCAGACTTTAATTTGTTTGTCAACATCAACTGCATTTGGTTGTTATAACCAACTTTGATTGACTTTAATTCCACACGTTACTCCAGCTAGAAACTTCATTTTCATCCTTCTACACATGTACATATGTACTTCGTCTAACTTTATCTGTTACAATGTCATTGCCACCTCCACATCCATCCTGAATCTACAACCAATTCTACGTGTTCCTCCTCCCATTGGATATGGAAAACAAAGATAAATTTGGCACATTTGAGTGGGTTGTCAGGTGTAGAACTCTTTTGTTCTTCACAAGATTCATCGACCAGAAAACAAGATGTGATAGGCGCTCTTCACAATAGACAATAAACTAACACCCATTCGGTGGTTAGAAAGTCTTCCCATTGTCTACCATTATATGAACAAATCATAAGATGGATTTGTATCTCTTGTGTGGGTGACACCAATTTGTTCTTTCGTTTTACGGTTTCCTATTTAATCGGTGTAAACAGCGTGACACGTTTTCTTCATTTTGTTTCCCCAAAGGTGATCCTTTTAGTCTGATTAAGATTTACCAAAGAGTTAACATTACCATCCACTGCTGGTACATTGTAGATAATCAGTTAAGACGCATCGTGGGCGAATTAACAAAAAAAAAAATATTCACGTGTCGCTGCTCCTCATAAATGACATGTAGATCCGGATTTTATTTCGGAGGAATTAAGGGCGTAAGGAAACTTTTCCTGTAAAGATTATGTGTCGCAGTTACGACGAGACTACGAAAAGAGCAATTAATGTGTTGTAGTTGAGGAGCGTGGTCGGATGAAATACTGACGCACCTGGCTTTCTTGACATTTTCGTCATCGATTTTCTATTCGTTTCATGTGATGAAATTTTGTATGGATATCATTCTGGAGGTCAAGGTCCAACTGGTCTACTGGGGGTTGAGATATTTCTTTGACTATGACATGAAGTTGTAATACTCCAGCATACAATATGTTCAACAAAAGTGGTCTAAGCGGGTTCCTGTGGAAAGCTTTTGGTATTCTATTGTGGAATTCTGCGCGTAAATTATTCCGATAAATTCAAAACAACTGTATAAGATCACCTTGATCACCTCAGTCCTGTTTTATGGCACTTAAACTTATGTAGATTCTATCTAAAGCGGATATCCGCGGTCGCTTCGAGAGAAAGATTCTTCATAAAATTTTCGGTCCCGTTTGCGTTGACGGCTTTGGAAAAGGAGATTCAACGACGAACTATACGAACTGTACGAGTAGGAGCAGGTGCAGGCAGTTTGGTCATAATAACTCCTTAGAACATCCCCCAACAAAGAGGTAGAGTCTCTGGTGAATGTCTGCAGGAATAGGAGCGAAGATCTAATGATTGGCTACGGTGCTAATGCACACAGTACAGTGTTGGGAAGCACCAATGATAACGACAGAGGGGAAGCTTTTTTCGAGTTTGTAGTGTACAAAGAGCTAACTATTATCAACAGAGGAACAGAAGTGACCTTTGTGGATGCGAGACGAAGGGAAATTATTGACGTGAATCTGTGTAGTAATAGAATGCTTGAATGAATATCAAATTGAAAGGTAATGGATCCGACAATGACGTCGGACAACAGAGCCATCTCATTTGATGTTCGATACGAATCTAAAAGGAGAAAATACGTCAGGATTTGCAGTATCATAGCAAAGTAAAATACCAGGAAGTGTTACGGGAACAACTGAGTGGGAGGGTACCCAAAATACCGAAAACTACTTGGGATGTAGAGTCGCAATTGAAGTATTAAGAATGCATACCAAGAGGCGTGTACATCTACTTTGGTAGACGAAAATTTCCCCACACCTTGGTGGTGTAGGGAATTTGAAATTCTAAAGAAGAAGATGAGGAAAGCCTTTAAGCATGCCTCCGATAATGGACATTGAAGGTGCCTTCGATAAGATATGCTTCGAAAGTCTGAGAGTAGCCTTAGAAGAACGCAGGATAGGTTAGCAGAGGTTGCCCGCAGTGAGCAGTGGTGGAGCGGTGGTGTCAGGAACAAAGGCTCTTCATTAATGCGGAAAAGACAGATCAAGGAAGAGAAGAGATTTGGAATTTCAGCCCTTGACACTTTTCGGATTGGAGCTGTAGGTTTTTTTTTTTTTTTAAGAAAGGTGTACGTGCGAGTGCACGAAAGTGTGTGTCTACGTTCATTTGTCAGTATTACTGTGTGAGTGTCTTTGTATGCCGTTTATACATCCTTGGTGAATTGGCGTTATGTTATACGCTCGCCATGTCGTTTTGTTGCCTCGCT
Organism: Xylota sylvarum; assembly: GCA_905220385.1. Lineage (NCBI taxonomy): Eukaryota > Metazoa > Arthropoda > Insecta > Diptera > Syrphidae > Xylota > Xylota sylvarum. The sequence goes on from LR999959.1 coordinate 45,228,417, forward strand.
CGGTTTTGGGCTCTTTCCCGTTCCAGGCGTCTCAGCTCTACGTACATGTTTCTGGAGAAAATGCACACTGCATTCCATTTTACCTTCGACTCTAGCATGTACGCCACTAGATTTTCTGGTGTCGGTGTTCCCTCCAGTTCTCCTATTAATACCTCCCGCTGAGTGTGGAACCGTGGGCACTGGAAGAACACGTGCTCCATATCTTCCACTGTGTCTGCGCAGCACTGGCAGTTTGGGGAGTCATCGTGCTTGAACCGATAGAGATATGATCGGAAACAGCCGTGTCCTGTTAAAACCTGTGTTAAGTAAAAATCTACTTCCCCATGCTTGCGCCTCATCCAAGTTTCGATGGTAGGGATAAGACGATAGGTCCATTGGCCTTTGGTTGACAGGTTCCAACGCTGCTGCCATTCTCTCGAGCTCCTCCTTGCTTCCTCGCCGTGCACCACTTCATTTTCCTGGCGGCTCTTTTCATATTTCCTTTGAAGTTCTTTGGCCAATATGTCTATTGGTATTATTCCTGCAATGACACAGATTGCATCGCCCGAAGTTGTGCGAAAAGCGCTGCTCACTCTCAGTGCACATAGTCGGTTTATCGCTCCGATTTGGCGCCTATTAGATATTGTATTCATGGCTCCCGCCCATACTGGGGATCCATACAGTATTACAGACGTAACAACCCTAGCTAGTAGTAGCCTACGACTGTGTCTTGGCCCTCCGATATTTGGCATAATTCGTGTGAGCGCCTTATTCACTAATGCAGCCTTTTCACTTGAGTACTTCAGATGCTCCTTAAAGGAGAGCCTCGAATCAATCATAACGCCTAGGTATTTGATGGCCGGTTTGGATGTTATCTCATGCCCACCTACCATAAGTGTGATGGTTTCTTTTTTCTTTCTGCTGCTGATCAGTACCGCTTCTGTTTTGTGATCAGCTAATTTTAGCCCAACTGTTTCAAGCCAGCAGCGGACAGCACGGATGGTGTCATTGCTGATTTGCACCACTTCCTCCAATAGTTTCGCAACTACTACTATGGCTATGTCATCGGCAAAACCTATCACTTTAGCTTCTTCTGGTATATGTAGCCTAAGAATGCCATCATACATTACATTCCATAGGAGGGGACCCAGAACCGAGCCTTGTGGTACCCCTCCAGTGACCGCATACTCCTTCGCACCATCATCTGTGTCGTAAATGAGGGTTCTCTGCCGGAAGTAGTCTGTGACTACTTTGGTGATATAATCCGGTACCCTCATATTTCGAAGTGCTCCCAGAATATACTTCCAATTTGCAGTATTGAACGCGTTTTTTACATCAAGCGTTATGACGGAGCAGTACCGCTTAGCCCCTCCTTTCCATCTTGTGCCTTCTATAGCCTTATGCACAGTGTTAATTACTATTTTTATGGCGTCGACTGTTGAACGGGCCTTTCGGAAGCCGTATTGGTGTTCTGCTAGCCCTCTTGTATTTTCAATAGCCGCCTCCAGCCTGTTGCAGACGATGTGCTCCAGTATTTTTCCTGCTGTGTCCAACATGCAAAGCGGTCGGTATGACGACGGGTCTCCTGGGGAATTCTTTTTGTTTCCCTTGGGAAGTAGTACCAGTCTTTGCTTAATTTTTAAGATTAAGAATACCATCCAACCCAGGCGCTTTTTTGTCCCCGAATCTGTTAGAGGCTTCTATTACTTCTTCTCTTATTACCAGGGGAATCACATGCGGATCTACCAGTATTTCTTCATCCAATGTCGCTCCTTGTTATCTTGGAAATAATGCTTCCACGATGTTAAGCAGCATATCTGGACACATGGGGGCTGGTGCTCGAAAGACCCTCAACTTCTTCATCACCACCTGGTACGCCATACCCCAGGGATTTTCATCAGCTTCGTTGCACAGTTCGGTGAAGATTCTGCGTTTACTGAGTTGGATTGCAATTTTAAGGTTTCTCCCTCTAGACCGTTGGAAAAGCCTCCTTGCGCGGTGACATTCAACTCGTAGTTGCGCAATTTCATCATTCCACCAATAGACGGAAGGATGTTTGCGAGTGGCCATTCTCCTGGGCATAGATGCATCGCATGCCCTAACAATGTGGGCCATCATCTGTTTCAGTTTTTCAGTTGCTGGCCCTGCAATCGTAGCATCTCTGAGCATAATGGAAAAAGAATCCTTATCGAAGGCCTTTGCCTTCCATCCTATTTTTTGCGCTTTATTTCGGAGTGCGTCTCCTCTAGAGCTTTGTTCAGAATTAATTTCCAGAATTATAGCCTGATGGTCACTATATGTGTAGTGCGTGCAGACTTTCCACGTTGTCCTTTGGGCTATGGAGCTACTTACAAATGTAAGGTCGATGATCGAACCTACACCATTTTTGCTGAAAGTGTGTTCGTTACCCTGGTTTAGTAGCACTACATCTAAGGCTGCAAAGGCCTCTAACAGGCTGCTTCCCCTTCTGTTTGTTCTTGGGCACCCCCAATCGATGGCCCAGGCATTGAAGTCGCCAGCTATTACAACTGGACTTCGGTCCCTAGCATCCGCAACTAGCCTGTCTAGGAAGCTTTCATATTCCTCTGTCGTCAGGCTTGGTGGAGCGTAACAGCCGTAGACGTGAATTCCTCCTATTCTTGCTCGGGAAAAACCAGCGTTTGCTGTTATTTCTATTTCTTCGAAGGCGAGTTCACCGCAAGTCCAGATCGCAGCTTTTTTGGTTGCGTCAACAGCCCACGTATTTCCCTCGTGCGTCCTGTATGGTTCACTTAGGATGGCTACATCTATACATAATTCACGAACGGACTGTGCCAATAGGTCTTGGGCAGCCGCGCAGTGATTCAAATTTAACTGGAGTATTTTCATATACATCGCAATTCTTTAATCGCCTTTTGGTAGGATGGGCATCTCCTGCTTCCTGTGAAATGTTTTCCATCGACATTCTCCTTGTCACGGCAGAGAATACATTTCGGCTCCTTTGCGTATTCTTTTGCTATATGGCCATCATCTCCGCACCGCATGCAGTGTTTGTTCGGAGCTGTAGGTGACCAGAAAGGTTAAGTATCTGGGTGTGGTATATACCTAGTTAGACTAACTTGGCTGTTCCATGTGGAAGAGAAGATTAGAAAGCCGAAAGGAGTGCTTCATCAGTGCAAACGGGTATGTGGACTAAGGTGGGGACTCTCGCCGAGGTTACCATACTGGATGTACACGATGATAGGTAGACCAATTATCACATATGCGTCAGAAATCTGCAAAGAAGCAGTTAGATAGGGTCCAACGTCTGGCATGTTTAGGGATCGCCGGTGCAATAGGTATTCTGCCAGTGGACTTATTTATTAAGAAAGCGGCGGCATCGACGGCACTTCGTCTGAACCGGGATGCCAACTGGCACTGGCGCGGTACTATCTAAGGTCATAGGAATCCTGGATCTCATGAAAAACGAGATTAGGGAGTTCAATATGCCCATAGGTGGAATAAAAAAATGTGTGTTACCGAAAGGTATCAAAAAACTCTTATCTAATGGGGTGTACTGTAACTCTCGACGTTGAAAATGCCTTTAATTCTGCGAACTGGTCCAGTATTATAAGATCTCTGACTAGAATGGATACAACACATTACCTATTGAAGATAATCCTTAACTACTTCACTAACAGGAAGCTGAGGTACCACACGGACGATGGCTTTGAACACTACAATGTTTCCGCGGGAGTCCCCCAGGGGTATATCCTTCGACTTCTGCTGTGGAATATAATGTATGACGGAGTTCTGCGATTAACGCTGCCAAGGAGTTAAGGTTGTCGGCTTTGCTGACGATATCGCTGTAGTTACAGTAGCCAAGCACATCTATGAGGTAGAGTCCGCCACGGATGAAGCTATAGCGAGGATCCAAAATTGGCCAGAGACTGCCAACCTAGAACTAGCTGACCACAAGACGGAGGCTGTCTTAATAACCAGCCAAAAGACTGTGGAATACGCAAATTTTCGGGTTGGGAGCCAATCATTCAAATCTAAAGAGGGGTTAAAATATTTGAGTGTGATACGCGACAACCGGCTTAACTTCAAAACCGACGTCGAGTACTGCAGTACTTAATAAGGCGTCGAAAATGCAAGCAACGCTTTCTGGGATGCTGCCAATCATCAGTGAACCTGGATATGCGAGGAGGATTCTGCTTTCGAAAGTGGTAAGCTCAATACTTTTATACACTGCTCCGGTCTGGACGGGAGCTCTCTTCTGCATACAGGCTCTGCACAATAAGAAGTTATAGCGGGTATGGTCCATATCGACATTCTCGCCAACGAGATTCGAAGGGTTTACCTTAGGCGAACCACAAACAGATAAGAGATCAAGAGGGTAAAAGCAGAAGAAAGGGTAACATCTATAGCACTGTGGCAAAAGCCAGGTGGAATAATACGGAAAATGGCAGATGGACCCACAAGCTGATTCCCGCAATCGAAGTCTGCACAAAGCGATCACACGGGAATGGTAACTACCACCTTACGCAATTCCTGTCCCGTCACGTCGGTCATCGGAAATATCTTCACAGATTTGGACACAATAGCTTGCCCTTCTTCCCAGAATGTTCTTAGGAAGAGGAAGACGCGGAGCACGCAATGTTCCACTGGAAAAGCTTCGCAGAAGGCAGGAATGGACCTACCGATCCCGGAGCTTCTAGTAAGTCACATGATAAACTCAGAGGACTACTAGTTGGAGATCTGCTCTTTTATAACGAGCGTGCAGAACGAGCTAAGACGACTCGAACACATAGCATAGTTGCTAACCAGCCCCGCGAAATAATACCTAACGGCAGTTCCGCGGGGATAGTGGTAGAAGTGTGCAGGGTGTCAATGATAACGAATCGTGCATGCTGATAGCCCGGGCTATTAGTATCTTTGGAAGATTATCACATATCACATGGAGGATCCAAGAAAAGCTACCTGAGCTGACAACTTGTCCATCCTTACATAATCATGTTTTCACGATCAGCACCTAGAGTAACTTGACAGACATCCACGTCTACATCCATGACTGAAGGGTCGTTTTCATTAGCACTTTCATCTGCTCCAACGAGCCCTTCATCAGGCAACTCACACCATGGGTTAAGCTTGTCTGTACTCATAACAGCGCTGAACTTCCGCTGATTCCTGTAAATATCTGGGAAGTCCTCAACAACGTAGCGATTGTTGTTATGAGATATGGGCCATAGTAATGTGGCTCCAGTTTACGGGACTCATCAATAGCGACATGTTCGATTAAGATCAAATCGTCCACCCCGTACCGCGATAGCTTCCGATGTCTCCATGATTCCACTCAAACTCTGGCTCATATTTTCGGGTCCGACCGATTCCGCAACTATTCCGTATAATGCTCCACGGCGGCGTATACATGAATAAAAGCTTATGTGCTTTGGTCTTTAGACTCCTTGCTGTATCGAGACTCGATTGGATTGTACTCAGATAACCAGCTCAACTTTTTTATGAGTTGCATCTCATGGTAGCCGCAGTACACAAAGCTCGAACGCTTTTGCAGTGAACAGTGTTGCAAGATCACCATCCATTTTCAGCGCCTCCTACCAATTGGAACAGACGCATTCTTCGGACTTAGAAGAGCTTCTGCAGTTGTGGCTTGGATCTCGTTAGGTTTCTCGAGGTTTCGCAGGAGTTTGGCGACACATCATTATAGCCAGCAGATTAACATCTTCCCCCACAATTGTGACACTCTTGTGTGCCGAAGCCAGGGATTCTACCGTCCTCACTATCAGTGTGTCTGCACCATCAGCGCCTGCTTGAAGACTATTCTACTTTCATTGCATTTTGCCATCAGCATGCTGATTAGTCTATCCTAGTTTTTCGTATTCGATAGAAAATTCACTTGTGAAAGTGTTGGTATTATGGTACTGCTAAATTGTATCTCATCAAGCGCTCCATCGACTTGGTACTCTTCTGTCTTCTGTCCGTTCGTACTTACTTCGTACATAATGGATACATGAGTCGCAAATTTGTTCGAAGATATGTCTCCTTTTAATCGTATTACATGGAAAGTATAGCGCCGATGAGTGATAGACAGGTGGGTGGGGTCGTTTTGGTGGTAGCGCGTAGCATTTTCACAATTTTCACTTTGCTCCATATACAAAAAATTCTTGTAAAATTTTTAATACTGGCATGCAGATGCAGTCAGATATGTGGTAATATGGAGATGTAGAAGCAACCGTCTCTTCTTATACTACGACTATGCAGGAAATTAATGCAATCATACGCCGCATTCTTCTGTAAAAGTTTTCACATTTGAAATCCATATTGCTTTGGAATTTCCCTACATAACTTACATTCCACAAGGTAATTACAAATTCCGGACTCACTGTCCAACACAAATTTTAATTTAATCACGAACATTGTCTGTCTGCCACAGTAGTCCAACTGTATGTAGATACTTATCTATAATTTCTTAGGAAGATATTCCTTTGTCCATGTATAGTCCTCAACAGAGTATTAGCAGAGCAATTAGTAGAATCCTGCACGTGCGTTAGATTTCCTTACAAATTAAAACTATCTTGATAATGTTTCCCTACACATTCACATTCACTCTGATTACAATTAACTTTGAAGATATGTCAGTTACTATAGTCCTTGAACGAACTTGTTTTGTACGGGCAGGGCACATAATTGAAACGCACTCCTCCAGGAAAATATTTCAGTGGATGACCACATGACTTCGTTAGTAGATCGGATGGAATGGAATTTCAAGAGTTTGTGAATATTATTTTGTTTTCATCATTAAACGCTGTGATCCTGACCAGTTTGCCATTGGAATTATCGGGTTCGCTTTGATTATCCCTAGCAAAGCCAGTCTAATTAAAAGGATTTCTTGAGGTATCGTTAGGGACTAGGTTGTAAATGCCTTTGACTTGTGATATTAAATTGGGTTGTTCACATAAATTTTTGAGGCTTAAAGGTGGCTTTTAAGGAAACTGAAAAGGTATTAACCATACAAATTACTAATCAGGGGAAGGATATTTTGTAACCTTTTCGGCTTATTGTGTGAAAGGTATAATTTTTCCCAGAGATGATAGAATGTGAGAAGCAGGAAGTTTGCGTATTAAATATTCGTAACCCAGGTCATCAAGCGATTTAATTTTAATTCATACGTACATGATTGTTTGAAAGTATTACGTCTACTATGTAGGCTATTGTTGGGATTAACATGCTAAGCCTTTTCCTGTTTATAGTTGGGTAACTATCGGAAAAAGGAATGAATTTGATTTGAGGTTGGGTGATTGTCCAATATCCTTGACTTGATTTTCTACGTTTCATTGTAGCATATTGGGTATAAGGCTTGGAAAAGATCTACAGTCCTAAAATCTCAGCTACTACTACGACTGAGATGACTAGACGTAGTCTCACAGAAAGCCCAATTTTCGGGTGAGGATGAAAATCTGTCCCTGTATGGATTATCTTCCAATGAAAAATGGCTTCGATTAATGGAGAAGAGCTTTATATTAAAGGAGCAGGATGAAACTGTGAAGGGTTGGTGAACTACCGACTGGAATATTCTATTAGATGGCCACTTATCATATCTAACCATGTAGCTAGCACGCACTGGTATCACACATCTTCTCACAGTATTTCTTCTTTATTGTGGTATTTGGCATATCCGTATTCGTATCTTGGCTGCAACAAGGTAGTGATCCAAGTCGATGTTGGCTGATTGGAGGGTTCGGACATCCAGAATACTGGAGGCATGCCTTGCGTCGATCGCAATGCTATCAATTTGGTTGATAGATTGATGATCAGGTGACCGCCACGTCCCCTTGTGAATATTGAGATGAGAAAACCGTGTGTCTGCTATAGGAACGTTTCGCCCCGCAGCGAAATCAATAAGCCTAAGTCCATTTCCTGATGTGGTGTCGTGGAGGCTGTCCAAAAATGTCCTCCTTTTCTATCTTGGCGTTCAAATCGCCCAGTACGATTTTAACGTCATATTTACGACATTGCTCGTAAGTTTTGTGGAGGAGCTCGTAGAAACATTCTTTGGTGGCGTCGCCATCGTCCTTGTCTTCTGCATGAGCGCATATAAGGTTTATGTTGGCGAATTTATCGTTGATGCGAATTGTCATAAGTCGTTCGCTCACGTGTCGAAAGCTTAAGACTTCTTGCCTAAGTCTGCCGCTTATGACACATCCACATCCAAATAAGCGTAATAGATGTCAAAGTTTTTCATCCTTTTTTTTGCCTGGCCCATCCCATCGCACTTCCTGGATGGCGGTGATGTCTGCTTTATAGCAGCAATCTAAGGCCTCTGCTAATTCTTCGGCTGCACACGGTCTGTTAAGGATCCACGTGCAGATCCAAAGGTGCAGATTCTAATATCATTGTCTGTATTTCGATTGCTAGGGTCGTCAACAGTAAAATCATCCTTATCCGAGGCTTGTCTGGGTTTCGCAACTAAGTATTCTTTTTCGTGGTCGGGAAGTTACTACTACGCACAATCCCCAACCTGGAGAACCAGTTCGCTCTATTACCACTATGACGCGTCAGTAACCTACTTCGGGAATATGAACACTGCCGTTGACACATTAAAGGTTCATCGGCCACCAACTCTTTTCCACCACCCTGGCTCAATAAAGCAGATCGCCCTAACTGAAACTGTGGATGTCACCGTTTATTCCATCAAGAGAATTCGATCGCTGTCATCCGGATCAAGAGTTAGTGGTCTAGCGTGAAAAGACTCCTCTCCCCTTTCTCGTCTGCTACCATCAACGACCTTCCAAAGGGATTGGTTACCCAATTTCCAGTGAGGTACTAGGCCACCCAGCTGCCACCAAAGTGGAGGTGTAGAGTAGGAGTTGACAGTGAGAGGCTAAGGTGAGAATGCTTGTGGGCATTCGAATTGCTACTTAACACTGCTATTTTACACTGCTATAATGCAGTGCTTTTTCACACTGCTATATTGTACTTTGCACATCTATTTCTCATCGTTATTTGATACTGTTACCCTTCTACTGTATACTGTTCTTACGCATTGCTATTTCGCACTGCTCGCACTGCTATTATACAGTGGTCATACTGCTTTTCACACTGTTATTTCGAACTGCTATTTTGAACTGCTAGTTCGCACTGCTATACTGCACTGCTATTTTGTACTGCTATTTTGAACTGCTAAATCGTTGTACTTTCTTACTTCTTGAACTGAGGTGCAACTAGGGTTGTGTAGAGGGCACCGTGTAGAGTTGGAAAATACATTTTGGTCCCTAGGCAAGTTTATAAAATATTTTTTTTAAAAGTCGTGGACAGTGCAGCTAACCTCGTTTGATCACACCAAGAGAGGTATTTGGTTCAACCCCCTTAGTTCAACCCTATGATACCACACTTCTAAAGTACTTCCCGAAAGAAAAGTAAACAGTCTGACAGTAGCTGGGTTGTGTGGAGGGTAAGTGATGTACATAGGTACTTTAATCTCGGCACCAATATTTGTGTACTTAACAGATTCTACTACCATCAAACCAACCCCTTTGTGCACTCAAAAATGTTTGCCACGCCATAAGTGCCTACTGTCGCTCCATTAATACATCCCGTTCCCTCACTTGTTCCACCAACTATAAGTATTTATGTTCCATATAAAGTGCTATAAATTGTTTCTTTTATTATTTATCTTCTATAAGTGTCCCCCATAAAACAATTAACTGATGGCATCTTAGGGGTGTGATAACACCCAATAAACGGTGGTGCCTCTACGACCGAGTGCTATTAATAGCCACAGGTTTTTGTCAAATAGACAAAAAGTGGAACGACGACGACGACGACCATCAATAGAAGACGCAATGAAGCCCGCGTTTCGATAAAGAGCGGACGTACTCACACAGGCTAATCAGCTCCCCCAATGTCAGGCCCGATAATGAGTTTCAATTGAAGTGCATGTGAAAGCAAAATAATTTGTCAATCTGTTTGAAATTTATTTTTATTTTTTTTGCACAATAAAACTGAACTTCATAGTAAACTATGAATTGATTAATGACGCTGATAGGAGATTGTTATTGAGCACGTGATAGGATTGGCGGGCGACAGATAGTTGCTAATTAAAGCGTGTGTAGGGGTAGATGATGTGCAACTTCGTACGCAGGTTGTAGTCTGTGATTGCAAAATGGGATAAGTCGATTTAATTAAGTGTAATCTTAGATAGTTAAGCCATACGTGCGCTCATTTGTCTACACTCAGACTGTTACACATAGAAAGCTAAATTTAGAGGAAACCAGGAATAGACTAGAAATTGAATGTTGTATGCCTAAACACTGTTGGAGTGGCCAGAGACTGCAGAGACAGAAATCCTATAATGTCGCATCAATGAGGAAATCACTGTATGATCAGCTATGTATGGGAGATCAAATTATTGAATTATCAGCTCCCCAAGGTCCAAGATACTTCCATGCTCAACATAAGATTCCATCCAAGAACTGCGTAAACGTCCCGAGTCTTCCTTTAACACACTGTTCAGGAAATATCAGTGTGGCTTCTGACTCGGTAGATCGACAATAGGCTAAAGTTAAGGTTAAGAAAGAAGAGATAGAAGCCACTGGACTCTATAAAATCCAAAAGTATTAAAATATAGAGGAACAGAGTTAAGGAAAACACTAACTGAGTTGTTTTAAAAGGTCTGAAAATAGTACAGGATACCTAACGAAGCCTCAACACACCAAGTCACATAAAGGGTGATAGTTACGACTGTAGAAACTTTAGATCGACCCATTGTGGATGCAAACATTCAAAGTCAACATGCGTCGGATTTTCCTAATTTTCCGAAGGCCCGTGCTGTATCTTGACATTTATAAAAGCCTGAACCCACGGGAGTTATAAAAAAAAGAAAGTGCTGGAAAAACACTTTGGAAGAGTCGTGGAAAAATACTTGGAGGAAAAAAATGCGACGTTTAGGCTCGGGCCCCAAATACAAGACAGCTTAAGGCCCCCCATGTATAGGGAGAAGTGGATCACTTAAGTGAAAGACCTTTTGATGGCATTCATGGAACACAAACCGCATACCAGAGCATTTCAAGACTATTAACTAAGAAAGTACTTGAAAGACTAAGGACCACTTCAGATTTGGAGGATGATACGGGCGATTCTGGAAGCTTTGATGATTGTTCGACTACTATTACTTAAGTCGACTTTGTTACATGGAGTAGGGTGGCCATCAGGCCTGGGTGTGATGATATCAGTGGGTATCGCATCTTGATCCTTTAACAGTAGGTTAGGTTAGGTTAATAGATTAATGTAGATCCATTGTGATGCTGTAGGGGTTATACGTCGCAAACTATAGAACCTATGAAAAACATATGGATTTTTAAGCCATCCCGAGGCAATGAGAATTTCAATGACTTGTCGAAAAATGCTTCTAAGTCTTGGAAGAAATGTCTGACCAGAATTTTGTTTCTAATCTGACAGAGTGCTGAGGAGTGACAAAGGAAGTGTGCAGTATCCTCATGTACCACAGCTTCTGCATAGGTCATCCGAGCTAAGTTTCATCTTCTTTGTGTGATATTTCAGCATGTTATGTCCGATAATTACACTCACAAGAGAGGACAAGGATCTATTACTCACACCAGACTGGGTTTGCAGCTTCTAGTTTGGCTTAGTCGAAGAGCACTACTTGAGGCGGATTCTTGTACAAAGAAGTCTAGGTGTTTTACGATGAGTATTGTTTCCAGCCCCATTGCAGGGCTAATTCTCATAGCCCCAGTGGTGCCAATGCAGGCCATTTTTTGAATATTAATCACAGTCTTAAGGTTCAAGTTACTATACGTTAGTATTAGTCTTACTATCGCCATGTAAAGCCAAATGATGATTTTAGGGCTTGGGCCACAGGTTTTGCTAAATATCCTGTTGCAGGCATGGTGTGCTATCATTGCTTTCTTTGCCTTTCCTTGTTGAGGTACCAGTTTAGTTTCCTATCTAGAATGACTTCCAGATACTTGACGTAGTCGGACAGTTTTAGCGGTTTTGTTAGTAAAAAGGATCAGTTTTGTCTTCTGTGGATTAACTAAAAGTCCGCTGTTCGTCGCTCCCTTAACAATAAATACAAGATGTTGCTCCGATCGTAGGATTTCGCGTACATTAACCTTTAAGCTTTGCTCTTAGAGAACCCTAACACTGGAGGATAAATACTTGTCTGTCACCATCAGACAAAGAGTATGAGACGTTTCTTCATCAAATCCATTTGCTAAAACCGTTCATTGGTTGTGAAGAAACACATTCTACCCGACAGAGTCCACTAGCCGTTATGAAGCTAACCTTAGCTCTTAACTGAGCTTAAGGTCCATGGATATACCCATCAACATGATCAAGGACGCTGATGCTGGCAAGTCTTACGTAAAACAGACCTCAACCGGGTGCCCAAGTAAGAACCATAAATCACGTCGAAATTAAAGTTTCTGCCTAAGGAAGCAGTGAGTGTCCCAAGAGCCAAGAAGGGGGCTACCGGGGTATCAGAAAGCACTATAGAAGCCAACCAAAATGCCGGAATGCCTGCGGAGAACAATCAAAAGAGACCAAGAATCTAATATGCAGCAAAGTAGCACTAATGGGCCTTAAATACTATATGGTAGAATCTTAGCATATATGAGACAGTCTTAATCTCTTTGAACGTCTTGCACATACATATGAATAAAGAGACCATTCCAAGAAGAATTCAGGAAGATGAACAAAAAAAAAACAATGCAAATACCTCGAAAAACCTGCACGATTTAAGGGAAACTAAATAACTTGTAGAGAAATGTAAATAGAAAAAAATCAAAAACTCCTTTATACATGTCCATCTGACCCATACTGCTTCCAATCTTTAAGACTTAGGGAATACTTAGGGAAATTCTGGCATCCGCGATCTCTTTATCTCATGGCCTCTATACAACTTGGTTCTGACGATTTTGATCTTTATGTTTCTTGTCGACATTTTGGGGCACTTTTAAGGGCACTACCTATGTACATATATAACTTTTAAGCCTGTATATGACCGCATAGATCAGTTTGAAACGTGTTTACCTTTACCTTATACCTCAAGGCAGAAGTAGTTTAAAACGTGTCTAAGCTTTCATAGCTCAGAGGCAGCTTTAAGTGTGTTTATGACCACATAGCTAAAAAGCAGTTTTAAGCGTTTGTGACTTCATAGCTTAAAGGGAAGTTTAAGCATTTTTATGACCTCATAGCTCAAAGGCAACTTTAGGCGTGTCTAACTTTTCATATCTCAGAGGCAAGTTTAAGCTTGTCTAAGTTCTCATAGCTCACAAGCAAGGCAGATTTAAGCGTGTCTATGATCTCGCAAGTTAAGAGCAGTTTTAATCGTGTTTGTGACCGCTTAGCTCAGAGGTAGTTTGAAGCGTGTTTAAGTTCTCATCGTTCTTAGGCAGTTATAGGCGTGTCTAAGTTCGCATAAATCAGAAGCAGTTTTAAACGTATCTATGACCGCATAGCTCAGATGGAAGTTTAAGTGTATGTCCTCATAGCTCAAAGGCAGTTTGCAGGGTGTTTATGACTGCATAGCTCAAAGAAAAGTTTAAGTATGGTTCAGACATACATACATATATTGCTGGAGCATTATTGTTGATTCGCTAGATGTGGCCGAGCCAGTGTACTAGACGTGTTTTGGCTCTTTGGACTACATCCACATCTTGGTACAGCTCATAGAGTTCGCGGTTGTATGATACAACTTGTATCTTCTCCTCCATTCGCCCTCCTCACACGGGACGTAGAGCATGCATTTCGTCTTCCGAGTTAAGAGTTTTGAACTCATTTGTTTTGTGTAGGGTAAGTTTTCGTCGGATCTCCACTAAGGTGTCATTCGTGGAGTTTATATTTACTCCGAGGTAGGTAAACTCTTTAACCACTTCGAAGTTACTACAGTGACGTTTTGCCCTAGGCTGTGGACAGATGCTTCTTTGTTTGTGGACAACATGTACTTGGTTTTGTCCTCATTTACTTCAAGGCCAACTCGTTTCGCCTGTTCTTCAATTGCCGGAAAAGCCTCTAACACGGCGCGCTGGGAGCGACCGATGATGTCAATGTCGCCTGTGTATCCCAACAGCTGGACAGATTTTTTGAAGATAGTGCCTTCCGTGTTAACACCTGCCCTTCGTTCTATCTGTTCCAGCACGAGATTAAAGAAGTTACATGATATCGCATCTCCTTACCTAAATCCGGTATATGTTTGGATAAGTTCGGGTGAATTGTTTCCGAATTACACGTTGCACCGTGTGCTTTCCAGCGTCACGCGGCACAGCTGGATCAGTTTAGCCGGGATCCCGAATTTGACCATCGCCTTGTAGAGCTCAAGACGATGAATGCTATCATATGCTGCTTTGAAGTCAATTAAGAGATGGTGAGTCTCGACTTCAAATTCGTTGGTCGTTTCCAGGATCTGACTTAGTGTAAAAATTTGGTCGATCTGCCGGGCCGGAAGCCACACTGGTACGTGCCGATTAGTGTGGTACAGAAAGGCTTCAGACATTCACACAGTACGTTGGATACGATCTTATATGCGACATTAAGCAGGATCGCAAGACATAGGATCGCCTTTCTTGAAGATGGGGCATATAGAGTTAATAGTCCAGTCATCGGGCATGACTGGTAGACCATCAGAGCCGGCGGCCTTGTTGTTCTTCAGCTTTTAGATAGCTAAGCCGACCTCTTCAATACTACGAATGGGATGAATTTTTCATTGACTGGATGTGGGTTCTCTTCTTGCCCTATCACTCTCTCTACCTGCCCATTAAGCTGCTTAAACACATCTACCATACCCTGTGCTTCGGTGACTAGGTTTCCTTCACTGTTTCGAAGAGCCTGCGTTCCGAGCTTGAAGCCAGCTGTCAGTTGCTTGGCTTTCCTAAAAAACATCCGGATGTTGTTCCAATCGCGGGACTCTTCGATATCCTTGAGCTGGGAGACTGCGTGGGCCCTTTTCTTCTTACGCAAGATCTTCTTCTTCTCCCTTCTTCTGGCTCGATACTCTTCTGTCGCTGCCCTTGTTTTTTCTGTCACCTTTTTCCGGCGCACGCATTCATCATTATACCAAGGGCTCTTTTTGGGTGCTGGCTGGTAGACTATGGTGGTCTCGGCTAGATCTTTAATTTTGTCGCTTAACTGGTTTTACAGATTGTTGGCATTTGTGCATGGTGAATCCACAGAGAAGAGTCTCTAGCTCTGTAGGTTCTGTCTACTCCAGACGTATCATACTATGTAAGGCTTCCAACGTTGAATTTCTTTTTCTGGACGGTTTGTAGGTTCTTCTCGTTAGATACTCGAGCTCTGAATTTGGCCGCAACAAGAAAATGGTCAGAGTCGACGTTTGACCCCCGGAAAGCTTGAACATTTCGAAAATTGGATGCGTGCCTCGCATCTATTAGCACGTGTAAGACCCCCATAAGAGAGGTAAAACCAAGTTTTGATATTAGCACGTGGTGGATTTGGTTGGCAGTTCGATCATCTGGAGAGCGCCAGTTTGCTGTATGGATTCGTAGTCTTGGAAACCTAGTGCTATTTATCACCGTATTACGAGCTGCTCCAAAATCGATTAGCCGGAAGCCGTTGTCTATTGTCGTGTCGTGAAGACTGTGCTTTCCGACTTATTTGCCGATGTTTTCCTTACCCATTTTGGCATTGAAGTTCACGTCTATGTTTTTGATATCATACTCCGAACAGTGGGCGTCGTGGTTCAAGTGGTTAGTGCGTTGGACTACGGACCGAGGTGTTCGAAGTTCGATCCCCGGACAAAACCTAAAATTTCTATCACAGCCCCACCTCTCGCGGGGGTCTGAGAAACATCCGAGAGTAAAACTGTCATGAAAAAGCATCATTTACATGATTCAAGAGCATTTAAATTCAATACTCGACGTCGAACAGGCAGGCTTTCGCCCCGATCCTTCTGCATCGACCACATAAACACCTTACGGATCATAATATAGCAATGCGTTGAATCTAGGTCTCCGCTACATCTAGTGTTTATCGACTTCGAGAGCTTGAATCGGGATGCTATTTGGTTGGCCTTGCGCAGGAGAAGCATTCCAGAAAAGCTCACAGCTATTATCAAGGCTGTATACGAATGCGGTAAGTGTCACGTTTTACACCATGGTAAGATATCTGAGGATTTTGAAGTCCGAAGTGGAGTACGTCAGGGGTGGATACTGTTACCACTATTGTTCTTGGTGATTATCAGTTATGTACTCCACGCAGTATTGATGGAAGGTAACTACGGAATTTGTGACATGACATCTTATCTTCAACACCTTGAAGACGCTGACGATGTTTGTTTAATTTCAAATTTGTTTAATGGACCTTCATCTGATGGCCATAATCTAGAAGCTGAGGCAAACAAAGTAGGGCTTAAAATAAACACTCAACATTTCCGGACAAGTAGTCGAGAAAGTAAACGACTTTCTATTTCTAGAAAGTGTGGTCTCGGCTAACCGTGGTGGCACCGAACTGAATGTGCGCAGCAGAATCGAAAAAGCTAAAGCTGCGTTCGGAATGCTATCCCAAATTTGGAGAAGCAATTCTATCAGCTTAAGGTCCAAGCTGCGACTGTTCCGATCCAACGTAGAATAGTGCAGTACTTGGAAGGTGGACACCACTACCACACGCATTTTTTTTTTTTTTTTTTTTTTTTTTTTTTTTTTTTTCCGTAGGAAGGTGGGAATCTTTTAAAGACGAAACTGAGCCCGTACTCAGTAACAGTGTGGGATTTCCACCCACTAAACCCACCTCCCCTTCTACCCCTGGTCCTCGCGGCACTGCCGTCAAGCATTTCATCGCGAGGGGGGACTTCAGCCTTATGTGCTCGGCTCATACAGGTTAGCAGCCTGCTGCGCTGCGTTTCGTTGCTGCTCCTGCCTTCGCTGCTCTTTCATTATTGTAGTCACAGTGTCGTTAACTGCGTCCCAAGCCTCTTCGCTGCTCGTCATCTGTCTGGTGAAGTTGTCTGGGGTTAAGTCCTCGCCCAATTGGTTTACCAGCAGGTGCCGTTCTACGTAGTAACGTGGGCAGTGGAACATGATGTGTTCCGCATCCTCCACTACTCCCGTGCACGTTGGACAATAGGGGTTGTCTTCGTGTCCAAATCTATGCAGGTAGGCTCTGAAGCATCCATGGCCCGTAAGCATCTGGGTGAGGTAGAAGTTCAGCTCCCCATGCTTCCTATTAATCCAGGCGTCTATATTGGGTATCAATCTCTGCGTCCACCTGCCTTTGTCAGAGTGACACCATCTCTCCTGCCATTCTTCCAGACTTGTCCTTGGTCCTTGTCCTTCAGTATTGCTTCTAATCGTTGCTGTTGCCGTTGTCCTGCTGGCACGGTATTTCTGTTGCGCTTCTTTTGCAAGAAGGTCTATTGGTACCATGCCAGCCACTACACATGCCGCGTCGTAGGAAGTTGTTCGGAAGGCGCTGCATACTCTCAGCGCGTTGCTTCTGTAGACTGCCTCAGTCTTCTTTCTGTATGCTTTTGTTTTCACGGCACTAGCCCATATCTGGGAACCGTAGAGCATTATTGATGAGGCAACTCTTGCTAAGAGTAATCGCTTCTTATGTTTTGGTCCCCCGATATTCGGCATTATCCTTGATAGGGCAGCCGTTGCCTTTGCTGCCTTTTCAGCTGCATACTGCAGATGCTGCTTATAGGTTAACCTTGCATCTAAGGTAATGCCAAGGTATTTCAGCTCTGGTTTGGAAGCTATGACGTGATCGCCCACGGTTACCCTTATAGTCTCCATGACTCGCCTGCTGCTGATGAGCACTACTTCAGTCTTTTCTTCTGCAAGTTGTAGGCCCATGCGTACTAGCCAGTCCTGGACCATCCCAATAGCTTCATTGCAGTCATGCTCCAACTCCTCAAGGTGTTTGTTTACTACAACGATCGCTATATCATCGGCGAAACCAATTATTTTCGAAGACCTCGGGGTTCGAAGTCTGAGGACGCCATCATACATTAAGTTCCACAGTAGCGGACCTAATACGGAGCCTTGGGGAACGCCGCCTGTGACGTTATACTGCCTCGTTCCATCGTCGGTGTCGTAAAGCAGTATTCTATTTCTAAAATAGTCCGTCATTATCCTCTGCAGGTATTCTGGTACTCTCTTGGCGGTAAGTGCTCGCAAGATGTTTCTCCAGTTTGCGGTGTTGAAGGCGTTCTTTACATCCAGCGTGATGATTGCGCAGTACTGTTTGCTCCCGCCCTTCCATCGTCTTCCTTCTATGGCTTTTGACGCGGTATTCACGACTTCGTCGATAGCGTCGATCGTAGACCGTGTCTTACGGAAACCGTACTGGTGAGCTGCAAGGCCTCCTGCCTCATCGATTGCACTCTCCAACCTGTCACTTATGACGCGTTCCAGTATTTTGCCCATTGTGTCCAGCATGCATAGAGGCCTATACGATGAGGGATTCTGTGGTAGTTTACTACCTTTTGGCAGGAGGACCAGTCTTTGTTTTTTCCACTGGTCGGGGAATACTCCTTCTTTTAGGCAAGTGTTATACATATCTGCGAAGATGTGTGGGCGCCAATTGATTGCTGCTTTTAAGGCAATGTTAGGGATTCCATCAACACCAGGCGCCTTTTGGTCCTTGATTTTTGCGCAGACTTGCAGGACTTCTTCAGCGGTGACGAGGGGTATTGTTAACGCTCCCGTCGTATTTACTCTCTCCGTTTGTACCTCCATTTCTTGTTGTTGTGGGAAGAGTACAGCCACTACGTTTTCGAGAAACACTGTGGATGTAGGCGCGGGTTTTCGGCCACCCTTCAGCTTCATCATCACCACTTGGTAGGCTTTTCCCCACGGATTTTGGTCGGCTTCGTTGCACAGTTCGATGAAGCTTCTCTTTTTACTGTCTTTAATTGCAGTTTTTAGATTTCTCCGGGCGGTTATGAATCTCTCATGTAGTTCTCCATGGCTGCTGTGTTCTCTGGACCGCTGGTACAATCTGCGCGACCTGTGGCACTCTGCGCGCAGTCTGGCGATTTCGTCGTTCCACCAGTATACTGGAGGTCGCCGCGCGCTTGTTGTTTTCTTTTGCATAGATGCGTCACAGGCGCGTGTCAATCCTCTTCTGAGCTGCTTCGCCTTGTCGGCGGCTGGTCCACTAAGGGATACATCTTCCATCATCAGCTGAAGTACTTCGACGTCCAGAGTATGTGGTTTCCATCCTCTTTTCCGCGGCTGCCTTCTCTGCTCTCTTCTATTTTCAATGGGGCTGGGTCGTAGCTGGAACTTGATGGCCTGGTGGTCACTGTGCGTATACATAGTGCATACTTTCCACGCAGCATTCCTTGCCAAACACGTGCTCATAAAAGTAATGTCTATTATTGACCCTCTTCCGTTTTTGCTGAAAGTCAGCTCGCTCCCGGAATTCACGAGAACTATGTCCAACGATGCAAATGCCTCCAGGAGTGTTCTTCCTCTGGCGTTTGTGGTACGTGAACCCCATTCTACCGCCCACGCATTAAAATCGCCTGCAATGACGACGCGGTTTCTTCCTCTTGCGGTGGTTGCAATGTTGTCAACTATTTGCTCAAATTGTTCTTGTGTAATGCTGGGAGGAGCATAGCAGCTAAAGAAGTAGACGTCATTTACTTTGGCCCACACGAATCCTGCCTGGTGCGTTGTCATTTTTTCTTCGAATGCTCGTTGGCCGCATATCCATATCGCTGCTTTACCTGAAGAGTCCGCTGTCCACACACTCTCATTAAGCTGCTTGTAGGGCTCGCTGAGTATTGCGATATCCGCATCGTACTCTCGGACCATCTGTGTAAGTAGGTCCTGAGCTGCCTCGCAATGGTTGAGGTTAAGTTGGATAACCTTCATGTTCGCTTCTGGGAAGCATTCAGCGCGAGCTGGAATGCAGGGCATCTTATGCTTCCAGTACTGTGCTTGGCGCTATGCCCACTTCCTTTACAGAGCATACATTCCGGCTCTAGGGAGCAATCCTTTGCCTTGTGTCCCTTTCCACCGCATCTGTAGCAGTGTTCGGACCGATCTTCGCTTTTGCAGTCCATTGCGCGGTGGCCATACCCGAGGCACCGGTAACATCTTTTCAGATCCGGTTTTTCTCTTAATCGGCAATTTACCCACCCGGTTCTGGCTTTTCCTGCAGATAGCGCTTTGTTGGCGATGCTTGCTGGCAGGCTTACTACTGCAGTCTGCGTCCCAGCATAAGTTTTCCTCATGGACTTTATTGCAGTTTCCGGTATTGGCTTTTGCAATTCGAACTGCTCTGAGAGGGCTAGAGCGACTTCTTCCTTGGTGGTGATTTCATCAAGATCCTTCACCTCTATTAAGACCTCATGTGTCATCGTTTTGACTTTGGCCTTTGTTTCCAAAATCTTTTCCACTTGTTGCTGGAAGTCCGAAGTTTGGGCATCTGCTGTTTTCTTCAGCTGCAGCAATAATTCTCCTTTCATGGTCTTCCGGACGTGGTCGACATTTTCTCCTAGCTCTTTTAGTGAGGGGTCGGTTTTCACTTTCCTCAGCATGTCCGCGTAGGAAAGATCTCCTGTTGCCTTTATTACAATCGCATCGGGTCGGGTTGGCTTCCTTCTCTGTCTTTCACGTCCCTTCACCTGCGTCCATTCCTGCTTCTTTGCTAGCCCTTGACTTTTCGTCGTTTTTTGTTGTTGATCTAAATTCGAAGATCCTCCATCCACCTCTGTCTCCGGTTTTTTCCTTTTTGGCTCAGGCAAGTGCCGTTTTTGCGGGCTCGCTTGCCTTTTCGGCTTGGGAGTCGTGTCCCTCCTCCTTTTATTGGTGGGTGTTGCCTGCTTTCCGGGATTCTGGGCAGGACTCCGCCCGGGCCCGCTAGCGTTATCCTTCCCAATCCTAAAGGTCGCACTGCAGCTCTTTTCCTCCGTTTGGGTACTTTGGGACGAGAGATCATTTTTGACTCCGATCGTCCTCTTGCTTATTTCCTGTTTCTCCGCTGTTTTATAGTGGGTCCGAATTGAACTAACCAGTCTCCTAATTTCATGATGCACGTTATTTTTTCCCTGGATGAAATCCATCAGCTCGGTGATCTTGCTGCCGAGGATTCTCATAGCATCACTCTCCCGATTTTGTTTATTCAGGCTGGGGCTTGTATCCGTCTTCCTCTCTGCTTCAGTGGATTTTTCCGTGCTTTTGGAAGTGCTGGGACCAGTGGGTTCGGTACTATACTGTTTCTCCACTGGTGTTGGCTTTTCCGGCGATCTGGAAACTAGCGAACTTCTCCTAAATGGGGGGGCTACTGCTAAAACAGTGAGCTCCCCTTCTCCTTGTAAATAATGTTTTTTTTGATTTTTTATTAAATTTTCTGTGTTTTTTTCTGGTGTTTGATTTTTTTGTTGTATCATCTCTCTTGGGTCCCCACTCAAAGCCGCTATCTCCGTCCGAATGTGTATTCACCTCTATGATCCCATGGTTATCTATGCAGGCAGGGAGGCCATGCGAGGGTTGACACAGGACCTTATGGGTGCCTGTGCCAGAGCCAGATCGGTGCTAATCAGGAATGTTACATCTGAACATACACCACCAACTTAACGGCGACGTGACGAAGAACGTACTTTGAGGCCTGCCAAGGTTTTAACGGGACGGGGGCGGTTGCAGCATTGGCCTGAGAGCCGTTTCAACCAGATTTCACTCCAGCTTACTAAGGTAACAGAATACTACAACCGTCAGCCCACAGCATTCAAATCCAATCGTTGTTCCGGTATACCGTAATTAAGACCTTACCGGGCTCGGTCTTAATGTCTAACATGTAGACTTCAATTGTAGCTTCGTTTGCCGACTTTGTCTACGCGAGTTCCCCCGTTGCCACTCCTTGGAGTAGGGGGCACCTATTTGCGGACGGCGCCGACTCGTCCTGTCGCAAAGAATTCATAAGGTTTTTGAGACGTTTTCAGCCTCACCCTCCTTCTCTGCCGCTTTTGGTCGGGGACTGCTTATTTGTTATTCGCAGCTAACCTGACGTTACAGGCCATTCAGCGATCCGCCACCTGCTGACCCCCACAGTAGCCTAAGCTCGGCCCTGTGACTACCACACGCATATACCTTCGTATATGTATACCTTCGCAAATAAATGTCTGAGAATCATCTTGAAGATTTTTTGCCCTAATCGTATCCCGAACGAACAACTTTATCGGAGAATGAGCCAAGAACCTATAGACATAACTATACGGAGGAGAAAATGGCAGTGGATCGGACACAGCCTATGGCGCGAAAACAACTTCATTGCGAAATACGCCATGCAGCGGAATCCGTTCACTCAAGCAGACAGAACAGCCGGACGCCCTAGGCAACCGCGGCGTAGAACAGTTGGGAAGGAATCGAGCTCTCTGGAAATAAGCTGGATGCAGATTAAAAGTGTTGCAGAAATCCAAACAAGGTGGCGCGCAGGCGTTGTTGACGCCCTATGCCCCCAGAGCGATTAAAGGACTTAACTATCATTTACATGAGGTGATTGCGTTCGTACTTAATCACATACATAGGTAGCCATAGTCAAATTAATGAAATTCACTCAATCCTTCCTCAATTCAATTCACTCCTTTTTTTGTGCTCTTATTAAAAAAAAAGTTACTAAATCGAAATAAAAATTACCAAATTTCCAAAAATTGTCAAACCCACAAAAAACTACCAAATTTGGTAAAAAATTATCCAGGATTACGATTTCGTTGTGTTTAATACTTTGATATCCTGATATGCAAACGAGTGAGACTTTGTTGAGAGCAGTAGGTAGGTTGCTTCAAGTAGGTTACATGTTCATAATGAATTACGTCGCTAATCAGCATAAAATACCCTCAATCGATTTTCCAAATTTTTGAAAATATAACTTTTCCCACCAATAAAATTGAAAGCCATATTTGCCTAACAACATATGGTTTTCAAGAGCAAGGAAATCAACATCCGCTTGCTATTGACGGTTTAATTCCGCGAAAAGTGCACAATCGAAATCGATATGAATTTTGCATTTTCCGGCGAAACTTTTGTGTTTTTTGTAAAATTTAATTTAAATAGTTTCTAGTAAAGTATATTTTTACTGTGAATTGTTTTGTAGACAAGAGTTCTTTCCACGAAATATAACACACGTTTCTTTGTGTGCGGGTTCCTTGATCGTTTAAAGAAATACGTTACATATGTTTTCAAATTCAAAATTTTTCACCATCGGTGAGTGGAACTTCTTCGTTTTTTGTTGAAATCTAAAATAATTTAGCGGTATATGTAGGTCAATCATTTGATACTGGTGTGGCATATCGATTTAGATTAATTTCTGAAATGTTCGCTCAATAAATGGGTTGAAATTGAATAGTTTTCTATGTTCTCTTAGTGGTCTCGTATAACCCCTTTCATCACAAAGATAGCAAGGCATTGTTTGGAGCTATATTATATTTTTAGGAGCACCACTAGATTATACATATAATGGCAGTTCTGTGAGTATAGTTTCGTAGCTTTAGCTGGTCCAGTAAGCTTCTGCAGACCGCCCAATCACTAGCCATCTGTTTCTAGTTTTACACATCAAGTTGATTAAGGTTCCTTTTCACTTGAGCGTACTCACTAAGGATGGGACTACAGCCCAGTTTCTCCGGGGTGGAGTACGTTTTCATATACTCTACCATGGTCACTTGTCATACCAAATTAGAATTTATTATTATCTAATTTGATGAAAACGGCCCCATCTCTCGCGACTGTCTGCCAAACATCTGAGAGTAAAACTGTCATGAAAAGCAGTAGGCCCATTGCAATAAATGTGTGCATGATTTTACGAGTCTGTACAATTATTTGTTGGAATTTGGCGAAGAAGATGTCATGGTAATAGGAGATTTTAACGGAAGAGTGGGAACAAACCAAATACTTAATGTGGTTCCGGGACGATTGCCAGAAATATCTAAAGAAGTGAGAAATGCAACAGACCCAAAAAGTTGATGGAAATGGAAAAAGACTAGTCGAAATGTGCGAATTGTTCACGTTATTAAACGGACGCTCCTAAAGCGATGAGAAAGGACACATTACGTTTATAAGGGGCACTGCATGCTGCACAATCGATTATTGCTTCGCTCAATGGCTTGATATTGTAGACGACGTCAATATAGGAGAAGTAACATATTCAGACCATCTACCAATAACTGTTCAGGTAAAGCTGTCGAAGCAACTAGAAACCCCTACCCCACAGAATTGTCTGCTACCCAAGCTACAGTGGAAAGGGGAAAACCTGGAAAGGTACAGGGTCAAACTGAACAAAGAAATCAGCGCGGTAAGCGAAAGGAAATTGCGATCTATCAGGGGTACCGATATTCTTATTGACTGTATTCGGAAATCAGCAAGACCGTTTCATTCAAGACCAAGAGGAATAGGCAAACATCCGTGGTTTGACTGGGAGTGCAAGGCAGACAGGAAAAAATGCTTCACTTTTTTACGACTTCTAAGAAGTGTAGGCACAAACTAATGTACAAGGAAATGAACAAAACATACAAAACCTTTTGTGCCCTAAAACAAAAATTATACTATCAGCACATCTCAGAAATGCTTATCAATATAAAGGACAGTCGATCTTTTTGGAAGATGGCCAAAACACTCAACGGAGCCCTTTTTTTCAAAAGGTATTAACATCGAATCGACTCAAAACCCCCCACTCAAAATTCAATGCAATACGCTCTACCATTTGTCGAAGTAGTATCCCTAGACCGACCCATAACCCTTCTAGATGTCACCAGAGTCATAAACCGATGTGCGTTAGACAAAGCCCCACGCGAAGATCGGATACCATATGAATACTTTATAAATGCATCAGAAGACTTTATGGAAAAACTTACAATAACATATAACTTTATTTTTACCAACGGGGAGGTGCCGGCTTCAAGAAAAACGTAATCTTCCCGATATTTAAGAAAGGAGACCAAAATTAAAATGACCTACTAAGCGAGTTTCAAGCTGGTTTCCGTAAAAAATACTCCACAGTTGACAATATCTTTTCTCTAACATATCTTTTCCGAGTCTTTTCGGAAAACGGAAAAAAACTATATGCTTTCTTCGTAGACTTTAAGTCGGCCTTTGACTCCATCGACAGAAGAACCCTATTCTTTAAATTAAGCAATCTGGGAATTTCAACAAGAATGATAAGAACACTGCAAAAACTCTACGAGGAAAATAGTATCGCGGTTTGGGATGGAAACAGCTTGTCCAACTGCTTCCAATCGAAAACTGAAGTAAAACAAGGTTGTCTATGGAGCCCTATTCTATTCTCAATCTTCTTAGATGATTTGGTCGAGTATCTGGAAAACTTAAAACAATATAAATATCTTGGAGTCTTGTTAATACATTCTAAAAATCATGGGACTACCAGGAAATCGTCTCCCAAAAAGATAGTTACCCACCTTAAAAATAGAAACCTCCAATTCTTTGGCGAATGGGTGAGAGTGGGACAGGAATATAACATCCCTCTCCAGCACGAATCTGAACGCAGCTTGGGTGGTGCTCTGCAGGATGTATTAGTGAAGTTTGAGGAAGGTACGCGTGAATCGTTCAGGACACAAAGCCATCAAAGTCAAACAAGAAACACATATAAAATACTCCAGCATGACCTCTTTGATAATAACTATTTCTACGACCGTAACAATTTGCAAGTTATCTCCACAATTTTTAAAGCCAGAGGAGAACTCTTACGTTTAAATTACCTGCCACACAGGAGTGAAGGGAATACTGAATGTACTTTGTGCAATCAAAGAGCCAATGAAGACGTTCAGCATTTTATTGGAGTTTGCCCTATACTCAGTCCAATCAGAAGATCCAGCTGGGGAAAAAACACCCTTTCGTCGGAAGAAACAATCTGCATTTTAAATGGTGAAAATTGGACTATCCTATATAAATACTTGAAATCTGCTCACAAATACCGGCAACAAATAATAAATGAAGCCAATGTCTTCAAAGGAGGATAGACTAATGGGTCGGAACTCTTTTAGTGTGGTATGCATGGTTTTCCCGGTCTTCTGTATAAAGATTACTTTTACTTTTCTCCAAAGCATTGATATGTCGGCGTTGTCTAGACAGGAACAGAATAGTTTCATTAACCTGGGAGGAAGAATGCCATATGACTGTTGTAATTCACATATGACTAAGATAAGCGGGGTCTTCGGGTTGAGCTGCTCAATACTGAAGACACACGCAGCAGTACCTCCTGTATTACCAGTATTTCTATAATTCTGGGTTGAGTTGCTGGAGGTTTCTACATATCCAATCCTTGGAAAACATGTGGGTCGGGTATCAAAGTTCTGCTTTGAGTTTGGTTAATTTCAGCTGGTCCATTACTTTGTCAAGTCAAGGATCATTTATTGATCATTGTCATTAATTCAATCGAGTTCGTTGCTTAATTTGAAAACAGGATTGTTCAGTTCGATAATAGCCATCTAAAGATCAATCTTTGGCTTTCTCTCTTCGACCCTACCAGTCGTATATTTTTAACACGAATGGAAGGGGCCTACTGTTTAATATCGCATCCGATGCGCAATTTTTCTTTGGGAATCTTTTTCACAGCCCGTCAGTCAAGGTGTCGCAGCAGAGTAGTCTTTTGTCCTCATGGTCACATTTATTGTGTCTTTTGGACATCTTAAGCGTGTGCCCTTTTCTCGTTCGATAACGTTTTTGCATCTGTCATTGATATATCAAATCTTGCTCCTAGCCTCGTCCTCTGTCCACAATGAAGCGGCTGGAGTATCTACACTACACGCGGATGAGTAGTGTATCACTTCTTTTGCAAGTCTTAAGTCGTTTGACAGGAGGAAAGTAGACATGAGTGGCTGTAGCTTATCACATTTTATGTGTCCATCTTATTCCAGCGATAGACACACCATAGTTATCATAGGATGTAAAGACCTTTGAAGCATGCTCTCCTGTCGATCCGTATGTTGGCTATATAGTACCAGATATGATCATTCTTCTTATTCGTGTCAGGTCTTAACTCTTTATTGTCAATTTGCAGTTAGTGAACCGCTTGCACAAAGTTGTCAAGTTAGAGAACGATGAAAACGAAAGGAGATTATCCAGGTTCAAGTCAATTGCTTCAACATTTACTTCATTCGAAGCGCGGAGAAGCAGAGGCTTTTTTTCTACTAAAAATAAAATGCAAATATTTGGCGAAGCAGGTCTATGGGACCCAGGGCCTAGCTTTTCACAACCGTTCGTGTTATGCGTTGTTTTCTTCTATTCTCTATTCTTACACCAATGGAAGGGGCCTACTGTTTAATGCCGTGTCCGAAGGGCAATTTGTTATTTGAGAAGGTTTATCGTGACGGTTATACTCTCGGATGTTTGTCAAATTCTCGCGAGAGGTGAGGCCGTGAAAGAAGTTTTGGGTACTGTGTAGGGATCGAACCTCGAACCCCTCATTCCATAGTCCAACACACTTGCGTTTCTTGCTCAGTTTTACATTAGTTTCATTAAATGGCAACATTCACTTCCAGCGATAATTTTTGAAGATATTGTTCCTAACTTAGTCGCTAGTTGTTTAGCTTCTACTTGTTAGGGGATATTTTCTGATCCAAATATACAGCATGTACCAGTATTGTATCCATAATGTCCACATTCATTGTCAATCATGATCGCTTGACAGTAACAGAGGTTTCGGGTGAATGAAGGTGGCGCTGGCTCGTTCGCCTCTTTCATTCATTTCCTACTGTTCCTTAGACTCCCAGTATTAGTGACTGCCGCAATATCTTCCCTGTTGATCATGCCATTGGGATGTACATTCTTTGGACAAGTGAGTTGTCTAAGGGCCGGCCTGTAGTGCTTTTACCCTGCTAAGCGGACTCATTCTGGAGACCTGTCATTGACTCCACTGTTTTGTTCATTCAGCAGGTCTTGTAGTTGAGTTTTTCTTAGTTTATTGACCAGCTTGATCGGTATCAGCACTTTTTCTAAATTTTATCTTTTGCTGTGTCGGTCTTACACCAGAACTTTTGGTTTATTTAGTAACGAAGTTGTTTATTGCATCTAAATTAAACTATGCATACAATCATTCAGTCTAAAAGTTCACTGTGCGCACGGAGTTAATTTAGCTATTCAAGCGCTCCTACATCGCTTGTACAATACCTACATACGTATGTACATACTTCAAATTTTTGATTTTGCATGAAAGTTGGGTTTCTCATCGGTTTTGTGAATTTTTCTACGGCAACTCTGGTAAAAACCCACTCGTACACTATTTGCATTCAAATGTCTGGGGGCTATTTCTGCTCCGGTGGGCGTGAAATGCGTTACAAATTGAACTGCGGACATAATGTGATAGCATCTTGACCCGAGTATAAAAAAGTCCCACACGCACACCATAAACTTGAAACTGTATTCGACAAAAAAAAACTTTCAACAATCATATTCCTTACCTATGAACCACCGGTCATCAACGAATGTGCTTCTCTTCCATTACCCCTAACCGATTCGAAGGCAGACGACAAGACAAAGCCCTATAAGAATGCACGCTGCGTCCGAATTGAGTGTTTTTTCAATGCACTGTCCACTCAACCGGCTTTTTCCAAACGAGTGCGAAGTACACACACCCATCCTCATGCTGAAAACTCGAAAATGCAAATTTTATTTGCATCGCGATCGCGGTGCCCACTAAGCTCAAACACATCGTGTTTGAGTGCTTTTACTCCCATTCCACTCAAACATCGCCTTCGGTGTATCTGGGTGCTTTTGGTCTTTTGGCAGTTGACAGTTCAAACGAACGTCCCCTACGCCCCCGACTTCAGGCGTGTTATCAGCTAAATCTTAGCGTCAGACGCCCAACAGACAGTCGTCCCCAAAAGATACCTTCTCCAGGTTTTGTTTGCCAATAGTTCTTCATTGCTCACTGATTAAGTGACAGCCACAGGCGCAGCGCGCATCTAGCTTCGCTCGATCGGTTTTTGTTTTTTTTTTTTTTGCTTTTCCTCCGGCTTCTCTATAATACTTTCCATCCTACTATTTCTAGTTTGAGTTGAGTCGTTTTTTATTCACTTCTCCGTTCGTTCCATTCTTTTTCGAATAAAAAAACGAATCTAAAGTTGCTGGTTCGGGCGATGACAGTCTGTCAGAAGCCTCCAATTGGTTGAGGTTGTTTTACCGCGCGCGGCTTTTCCTGTTTTATTTTTGGACTTGTTCTTAGTTTTTCCAAATATTTGTGGAAGATTGTTGTTCGTTTTTTTATTCATTATTATTTACTGCCGGATTTTTCTCCTGACTGTGCGTGTAATTGCGCTCCGGTTGTGTTGTATAGTTGTTTGCGTACGTTCTCACATGGAGTGAAAGCATTTGATCGTATCTTTTCGAAAAAAAGTGTGTTTTTCTTAAAAAAAAAAGAAAACTTTTTTTTTTTTTTTTGTTTTACAAAAATAGCGTGTGAAGAAAAAGAAAAGGAAAAGGAAAGAAAAAAAAAAAAAGAAAAAAAAGTGAGTGAGTACATGATGTACGTATGTACATGATTCATGATACAAAGTATACATAAATATATTTTGATTGAGTAAATCACCGAAGTTCATTTGGATACTTGGCTCCAGCAGAGACCACAGGACTATCTGATGATCGTTTTAATCATTTATTTCCGTAAGCTTTAGAAATCGTAAGACCTGCTGCTGAACACTTAAGATGATAAATATTTGCATAGCTTAAGCATGCACTCCGATTAATTTACCCAGTGATCGGCTGAGGGGTTTATTTATGAATATCAAGTGGAATGTTAGTGTTTTAGTTTTCTGTTATTTTTTCGTTTTCATTGTTTTTTTACCACCTCATTTGTTTATTTTTTAAATGCCGAGCCATGAAACAATAGGTTAAGAACCAACAAAAAAAATAGCCAAATGTCAACGTGGTTATTTGACAGTTCGAACGAAGTTCAAATTTACCCCATGTCCTTTCAATCGGTGTCAGTGCGACATATGTTCATATTTATGCGAAAAAGGGTTAAGTGATCACATGGATTTCAATCTTATGCAGATG
The DNA here is from genome assembly GCA_905220385.1 of Xylota sylvarum. NCBI lineage: Eukaryota > Metazoa > Arthropoda > Insecta > Diptera > Syrphidae > Xylota > Xylota sylvarum. The sequence continues at coordinate 45,258,359 of LR999959.1, forward strand.
TCATTCATACGAGTACTTATACTGATTAGGGTGCTTGTTCCGATGACATAATAATCGTTTCGATTCACTGTCAAGGGTGTGAGTTGGTGCCTGTTTTATGGATTTGTTTTATCTTTTCAGTTTGAATGCCTTTTATATTGCATTTCCTTCTCTCTGGGTCACGGGAAAGCGATTTTGTTGTAAACCGAGAGTTGATAAGATTTGATTTAACTTTTTTAACAGTATTGCGCTGGTTGTGTTTCGGTCTCGGTACAATTTTTGCTAGAATTCAGCTGATTTATGTAGATAAATATGTACTATGTAAATACTCGTATGTATGTAAATATATATGTATGTACCGGAGTAAAGTTTTATTGAGACCTGGATTGGGGCTAAGATTTTAGGTCCATTTCTGTAAGACCTTTCGAACAGCTTTCATAAAGAGACGAAATGACAAACTACAGGGTTTCCCTATAGGGACATACATACATACATATGTAACAATTTTTTATTTTGATGCAAATGCACTTTTAAACTTTTTTTATGATCTGTCAATGTCAAAACTTCGATCAAGGTTTACATTTTTAACATGTTGAAGGTTAGGAACGATCAACGTTTGGAAATTATTATAAATTACTACCGAAATTTTGAGTCGGTGTTCGCAACTTTAAGAGCGCTTACTCCAATTTTCGGTTGTAGTAATCGAGCCATCAGACAGGTTGTGTGTGGTATAGTGGATAAATTCGAGTCAATGTATTCATTATTGAATGTTCCTGTGCCAGTGAGACAACGCACTGGTTGAAGTACCGAAAATATCGCAGCCGTTGCCGTGCTTCGGTTCAAAATAAGCCGAATCAGTCGATTCCACGCCGCGCCGTTCACAGGAATCGGGAATCTCTCAATCCATTTTGTGGCGAATTTTGCGTAAAGATCTTAGCCTACACTCTTACAAGATCAACTTACATAACTCAAGAACTGAAGCTTCTTGATCATTTGAAGCGTGGAAACTTCTCTGATTGGGCTCTGCAAAAGTTTGAACAAAATCCTGAATTTCATCGAAAATCATCTTCAGCGATGAAGCTCATTTTTGGTTTAATGGCTTTGTCAATTATCAAAATATGCATTATTAGACAGCAACAAACCCACATGTGCTTCAAGAGGCTCCATTGTGGGATGAATTTCATGCCGGAGGTGTGATTGGACCGTATTTTTTCATCGATGAAAATGATCGCCATGTTACGGTCAATGGAGTTTGCTATCGTGCCATATTGGGAGACTATTTTTGGCCTAAGTTGGATGCACTTAACGTATGTAAGTGATATGTGGTTCCAACAATATGGTGTCACATGCCACTCGTGTGATCTCGAGAAATGGTCCGGTCGAATGAACAGAGTCAGTCAGTAATTTAAACGGGAGGGACGAGGACGTTATTATAATCAGTATTAACTAAATCATTAGGCTTCAGTCTCTGAAAAGGTTTGTACCATTTTCAAGTTCGATTTCTTTGTACAACCCCAAAGCTTTGTACAACCTCAAAGCCATAAGTCCATATTGGTCTTAGGATCTGTTTGTACAGTAGTAGGTTATTTTCTATTGAAAGTTGAGAGCTTCTTTCCATTAGCCAATGCAATTTTCTTAGTTTAATATTTAGTTCTTTTTTTTTCTTTTTAACGTGCTCCTTTCATCTTAGTTCAGCATCGAGAGTCATACCTAAGTATTTAGCCGTGTTTGCTTATGGTACTTCTTTCCCATCGATATTAACTCTTACTTCATGTATTCTTCTGTTAGTAAAGTTAATATGAACAGATTTGGTGTCGTGGTGTTTAATTCTCCATTTTTTGGTCCGGAATTAATGGATTTCTGTAGTTTATCTTCTGCCTCTTCAGCATTATTGTCAATTGACATATTTGCTGTGTCGTCAGCAAAAGTTGCTAGGCTAGCTTCTTTTTGTTCTGGCAAGTCTCTCGTATATAAGAGATACAATGTAGGTCTCAGGACACTGCCCTGTGGTACCCCTGAGTACTCCTTGAGATCAGAGTACTCATTTTCATATCTTACACGAAAATATCTCTCTGTGATGTAAGATTTTAGAATGAGGTAGTACTCCTCAGGGAGGTCACTTTGTAATTTACATTCTAATCCTTGGTGCCAAACTTTATCAAAGGCATGTGCTACATCTAGAAAGATAGCAAACCTTTTTAGTTTCCAGTGCTTTTTCTACAATGCTCACTTGTTGAATAGAGGAGTGTTTCTCTCTAAAACCAAATCCATTAATGGTTTAAGTCTTTTTAGGAAGAGTTTTTCGAATAACTTTGATAATATTGGGAGCAGAGAAATTGGCCTATGTGACTTCTTTTCATTTGGTGATTTATCGGGTTTCAGAATCATAATCACTTCTGCCACCTTCCATTGTCTAGGGACGTACTTAAGTCTGAGAGCTGCATTAATTACATGTAAAAGTTTTCGCATTGCTTTTTCAGGGAGTTCTATTAGTATTTGCCCTGCTGTCAAGTCCTAACCCGGTGCTTCTTTTGCGTTTAAGTTATGTTATATTTCGTTCTTTATCTGCTGTAGGGTTTTGTGATCGTTTTTTTCAACCACAGCCAAGGAAATGGTTGGAATGTATCCTCTAGATGACCAACAAAGAGTTTAGCTTTTTCTTTGGCATTCCTCACCCAGGATCCATTATCCAGCTTGATTGGTGGTGCTTGTTTCGTTGGTTTTTTCACGCCTTTCAACTTTTTCCATAACGAGTAATCTGTACTACTATGCGCGAAGAGATTACTTAGATATCTGCCAACTGATTCGTTTTTAATTCTTTGTATTACCACTTGTAGTTCACTGATATCAACAGTTTTCTTTTTTTTTTGACACGTGGGAGTGCTTTCCCATCCTGCTCTCTGTATATTTCTATTTAACAACTCAACTTCTTTTTCAAGTTCAAATGGGTTCTTTATCGGCACTTGCAGATTAATGCTATTGTCTAATATTTGCCTAAAGAGTGACCAGTTTGTCTTATGATTTATTAGTCTAGGTGTATTTTCTATATTTAATATTTGATCACTAATTGTCATAAGAACTGGTGTGTGATCTGTTGATAGATCGTCTTTGTTTTCTACATTGATGTAGTTGTCGGATATTCCTTTTCCAACAAAGAAGTCTATTAGATCAGGGATTTTATGCATATCCGCAGGCCAGTATGTTGGCATTCCACTTGAGTGGAAGTCACAATTTTAGTTTAGACATGAGAATAGGACCAAGTGATCTACTTGTAGTTCGTTTGATTCTGAGCCTTTTCTAGGTAACTCATCGGCCATTTCATTTCAGTGGAAGCCCATATTTGCCAAAATCCAGCAGAGCGTGATGATGAGCTTTAAGTTTTGGGATTTGAGTTCCTATTTGCATCTCTTGACCAGTTTTGACGTGGTTGTAATGGAAGTGATGGCTTTAATGGCTGATTGACTGTTTACGTACATATCTATTCAGAGCAGATAGGGCCTTGGAAGGCCACGGTAATTCCATATATTTCCGTTCGGAAAACACTTACGTTCATAGTTGGGAAGTATTATGGACCGGGCAAATGGTGGTTCCCTTAAGTATATACATACATATGTATGTACATATGTACCTGAGCCAGTACCTTTAACAAACCTACCCATCCGTGAAGATGGATATAGAAGCGGGGTTTATGACCTCACCAGTATTCCAGCTCTCTCGGTTAGATAAGGAATTGGCCTATTTTGCAATGGAGACATCATATTTTTTTGTGCTAATCTATGCATTGACGAAGGTCTGCCAGTTTTCTAGTACTACATTCGCTCAGTGGTCCCGACTATGCCTTGGAATGCAACCAGTTAAGCTTAGTTTTTCTGCTAATTTTTACTTGCACCTATTGGTTTCGTGAAAAATTTCGAACTCGAGATTTTAATCAAACTTGACATTACTATGATGGAGAAGTCCAAAAAAGTGGGTCCGCCAATTCCGTATATCCGGCTGGACGGATTTACTTCAAACTTCATATCTAAGGTCTGCGGAATCCCTAGAGGCAAAATTGAAATTTTCATTCTAACCTCAAAGTTAAGGGTACTTTACTTAAGGCCGATTTTACTAAAAATGAATTTTCTCGAAAACGGCTCTAATGATTTTGATAAGATTTCATATGCGAGTTAGTTTGGGCCTATCCTATTAGATGGCATACCACGTTTTGCGCGACAAATGCGTATAACGGTAATTTTAGAAATTGACTGTTTCTCGGCTATTTCTTCAGTGATTGGGCTTAGAATTAATATCTGAGGTTGGTATGACAAATGCAAAGATATGAAGTACCAAAATTTTAAAACTACCACGCCCACTTTTCAAAAATTAATGTTTTTTTTTAAATTTTTACAAGGAATCGAAATAATTTGTTAAAACAAAATTAATAGGCCTTGAAGTTCTCTATAATTCACTTGAATACCATATACGGCCAAGCCCACTTTTTGGGAACATTTTTACAAAACGATTTTGTAAAATATCCAAGATACGTTCAATGTTATCAATTCCATCGAAAATGCAAAATGCCACGCCCACTTTATTGCTTCATGTGTAAGAAAAACAAGACTTGAATTTCAGTTCTTATAAGATTGTAAACTTATTGCAATAAGGTGCAAGTTCGTACGACCCAGTCGTGCACTTTATTGTTTTTTTAATCTTGACATTTGATTTAGTTTGGATACGTATATTCTATTAGACAGCATACCACGTTCTTTTAGGAAACTACAAATAATTGTACTTTACCGTACGGCTTGGATATCAGTCAATTAAATAGTATAAAACAAATATCTGAAGAGTATATGACATGTGCAAGAACAACGGATATCAACCCGCTTAGTAGCGGAACATGTAATAACTTATCAGGTCCAGATGGGATTCCTCCCCTTGTTTTGATGAGGTGTTCTTCCAACCTGGCTAAACTTCTACGTAAGCTCTTTGGCCTTGCATACTCTACAGGCATTTTTCCGGACACATACAAATGTATGTAAGTGAAAACTTTTGCACGTTCAGTCAAGGACAAAAGGGCGATAAAACCTCCCTTCAAACTACCAACCCATAGCGCTAATATCAGTCCTTTTTTAAGGTCATGGAAATCCCAGTGTATCTCGAAAGAACCGAACCGTCTTCTAAAAATCGTAAGTACAGTTTTCATCAACGACGTTCCATAGGTGATCTTATGGTGTACCTAAAAGCAAAATGGAACCAAAGTATTCATCATCATGGAGTAGTCGCCCTTGATATCTCAAAAAGCTTGCGATAGAGTGTGGGGCAGTGTCTTCATAAGCAAAATCCAAGCTTACGGGGTCTTCTCATCATGGAGTGCATTATTTTTTTTTTTGATGTACTTCTACCTCATTCTTAACCAATGCTGGTGTACTCCAGGGTTCAGTCCTCACTCCGACTCTGTTTCTAATGTTTATTAACGACCTTCTTTCTCTCACTCCCAAACCAATCTTTTCCTTTGCGGACGATAGTAATATTGACTTCGCTAATACTTTAACGACTCCATTGGTGATCAGATGGCATATGTATTTCACCGAAAAGTGGAATCTCTCTGTATATTTTGGTAAATATAAGATTATTGCGCTTAATGCTTCAAAAGAATTTGACAGAGTAAGCCATCAAGGTCTTTTGTCGGAAATGCGTGCATTTGGTATCGATGAATCTGTTTTGGAAATTTTTTTTTTTGGCGGTTCAAAATCTGAAATCCACTATTCAGTTTACTATGTTGGATTATTATTAATATACTTAGGGCCTTCCAAATTCCTAACGTGGCGCCATTTAATAGTTTCTAGTAGTTCGTAGAAATAAAACAAACTTACAAGCTGCTGTGAGTCATTATTAGTACTAGCACTGTGTACGAGTGCTTCCTATCTGTGCTGTCACTTTAGATTTTTTTTTACTTAAATATCGATGATTCAATTTGAGCTATTTCCGAGATAAGAGCTGACATTTATGGAATATTATCCATTGTTTGATGGAATTTCTTATTGAATTGGGAAAAGTTTACTGGAAAACTTGTTTAGAATGTGATTTCTGCGAAGCCATAAGGAGTTATCTGTTAAAAATGAGTTGCTAATTAAAGTTGATGAAGTTTTTCATTAAGTGACACAGTTTATTGCTTTTTTGGAGACTATTTGGATGAATACCTCAAAGTACATTTGTAGATACAGCGTACTTAAGGCTGTCTTTCAGAAGAATTTTGAATTGTCAGTCTTGTCCTTATTTTTTCCTGGTATTCACATATTGCTCTATCGGCTGGGCTATGTACTATGATTGATTTAATACGATTAAAGTGAATTATATACGGCGACGTATTGCCTAGACTACTAATCTCTACTGTAAAACTACTAATCTCTACTGTAAAACTAGTGTACAATTTAATGGAAAACAACACTTAAGATTGTATTACTTAGAATTACTGCAGTAATGCCAGCGAATTGAAGTAAAATTACAAGTATTCTTTGAGGACTTACAATATTTTATTTATACCAACTGAGAACAATACAAAATTGATCCTTGAGGATGTCCTAGGTTATTTCTATTAATTTTTTATTTAGGTGACGCTACAGTTTGGGGTGAACCCGGGCTTCCACTTAGGTTAGGTTAGGTAAATACATAGGTGCACTTGTTGACAATAAGAGAATTCGTCAACGGTTCACTTAGACTAGCAATGAGCCCATTGTGCTCAATTATAAGACTATGAATCCCAGCAGTTTTTTTCATCTCAATGGTTCTTAGATCGTCCAGTTCCGCAGGACAGTAGCTACCAAGAGTGTTCTTACCTTCTGGTGGCTAGTGGTGGGCAATAGCATAGTAAGTGACGTATTCTATATGCTCTTCGTCTTTGTAGTTCCAATAGAAGTCGTTATGGGGTAATCCTAGTCGTGCTGCATGATTGCCTATCACCCAGTGTCCTGTCACGACACCAACACCTTTCCGAATATCTCTGCGTCTGAATTTCATGAAATCTACAGATTTCTTTTTGTCATAGACTGGCAGTAACAATGTTAGCCTCCTCATTGGATTCGATGTCTATTTGCCTGATCAAAGTGCTAACCGGTGTACTAGTCTCAGAAAGGGTATGCGAGGACTTTAGATGTGACCCTGCCCTGGCGTTCATCCGCTTGTTCGTTACGTGGGATATCCATTTGACCCAGTACCCAAGAGAGGGTTAGCGTATTGGCCACTGACATGTACCTACTATACATCCATTTTTGATCTTTCGGTATTGATAGAAAGCTCATTCTCGGTACAGACTATATCATCATCCTACTCCTTCTTGCTGGGAATTCTGATCGCAAATCTCCGACATTAGTTTGATAGTGGGATGTTATAGTCCGGGAATCTTAATATAATCCACTGTCTTATAATCCACATAGTCTTAGCCGTTTTAGCTACCGAAGAAGATACAGTCACCCCCAGACAGTCTGATATGATATGCTGGAGTATGTTATAATCCCAATAATCCCAATGTTGCAAGTTACTCTATATTTTGTATGTTATTTCCCACCCGATGGTGCCTTCACTACCGATGTGCGAGTCTAGGTATTGGACTGTTTGCCTTATGAGTTCTTCTTCGATCTACAAGTGGGGTGTGTCATCGCCACTGATGATCAGTTGTACAATACTGTTTCGGTCTTGGTTTGACTAATCTACAGTCCGTAAGATTCTAGTAAACTCGCCAAGAGGTCAAGTAAAGCGACATGATCAGGATATAGGAGGGTCCATGGAATGTCTTTTTGTATTTAGCAACTAAGGTAGTCCATAACTACATATTTTAGAAAATAGCAGACTCAGAGTTGATACTTGGTGGACTCTAACTTTTAAAATGTATTGGCATTGTGGTAGGTATCTAGAACCAGCTTAATAAGAATTTCCGCCATCTGTTTGAACCTTAAGTGCCTGGCACAGCAAGTGCCTCGGTACACGATAGAAAGATCCGTAAAGATACCGAATAGGTTCTGCATGTTCTGATGTTGCTGTTCGATACGTGTATGGTTCGTGTCGTTGGTTGATTTATTGTCTACAATATTCCTTCGACCAGGACCAGGACCACTATAATTTTCATGGCCTTTGCTCTTATAGAAACGCACTAAATGACTTGCGCCAATCCGCTTTCCTACGTTCGTCAGGGAGGAATTTGGCCGTAACCATCAATATGACGTCATCCGCATAAGCGGTGGTCGGGATCAAGGCTATACCTGAGTTGTCTGAGTACTTCATTTAGTACAATGACCCATAGTAGTGGGGAGATTACTCCGCCTTAAGAGGTACCTCTAGACGTATAAGCTTCCAACTTCGTACACTCGTGCTCCGTTATGATATGTCTTTCCTCAAGGAATTCTACAATCCAATTGATCAGGGTACTGTGGATATTGAGGTTTGTGAGTGTTTTATGCATCGCGCCCATTCTGACATTATTAAATGCTCCTTCAATATCGCTTTCTCGATTGAGCTAACCACACAGTGCAGAGCCGTCTCAACACTTTTTCCTTTGGTGTAGGCATGTCGGGCTGTGGATATATCCTCGGGGCGTAGCTTACTTTGAATGTGAATGTCAGCTAGTCTCTCAAAAGTTTTCAGTATAAAGGAGATAAGTCTGATTGGCCTATCCGGTTAAACCCGGATCACAGTTGTCTCATATTTTTCTATTCGGATATCATCTGGATATTCGAATAGTTTGGACATTCGGATATCCCTAAATCTGTTTGAAGCTCAAGGTAATGTCAAGTATGGAAATTATTCTCGTATGCTATTTAATTTTGTTAATTGCTACTGAAAGCAATTAAACAAAATAGTAAAGTTGAGTTAAGCTGTCGCCTCTAAAGGGAAGGTATAGGGTTTAAGGAAACTCGAAGGTTATTAAGGATGAAGTTGAAAAAGTCTGCCTCATTCGCTTTATAGTCGAAACTACTAAATAAACACTTAAACGTACCAAAAGACAAATCGTACATAAAACGTATTGTATCTCAGAAATAGTAGATAGTTCTGTGAACCCTATTATAACTTAAAGTCATAAAAGTTTGCACAAAAAACGCTTAAGAATTCAAAAAAATTTCCACTGTTAAGATTCAGATATTACTTAGGTTTAGATAGTTAATAGGACTTGTCATCCCACGCGGTTGAAACACGTGTTACTCACGGTTATGACAAAAGTAATACGTCGCAGTAGACAAGTGCACATAAAACCGTACACATTAATTGAGTTTAAACAACTTAAGATTTATTGTTTAATATTTTGTACGAACTTAATGACTTTTAGACTTTTAAACCGTCCTGTTCGAGTAGCCACTTAAATGCTAGGTAATGAGTAAGACGTTTTAAACCGCTGCTGGTAGAAACTAGCTGTGCTTGAAAAATAAAAAGTTTTTAAAACGATATCTAAAGTTTTCTCAGGGAACTGGCAGCACAGTTTTGTGGAGATGTATTTATTTTAGATTGTGAGTTCAACCAATTTGAATCCGAGCTTAGTATGGTTGTGTACATTCTGGCATAGCTCTACTAGTTTAGGGGATGTAGATGAAACTTTCAAATTTAGAAAGCTTTAGAAACCGTGCTAAGATACTAAGGTAGAGACACACTTTGACGAAGTGCTACAAGACATAGCGAAGACTGTCTTCAGTGTGTAAGTCGGTCATGAGGGGAGAAGAAAAGATAGATTTTGTGGGGCAGTGGTTTGAAACTCAGATCTCGTAAGGTTTTAGTATGTACTCCATGGGTGGTGATCTTAATTTATATTATTTTGTCCAAGTTTGCATGTTCCCCCTCTCGGTAGAGTCGCAAGGGTGCCATTTAAGTTTATAACAAAAAAAATGGAATTGGTATTTGGATACGTTAGACGAGAGACATACGAACAATTACACTCGGTACAAGGGAGGTTCCAGGTTGCAATTGCCCATAACACTCCTGTGACGTATCACAAGACATCTTGGATTGTATTGTTGGCGATTTTAAGGCCTTTATCGTTGTTTGACTATCTACGGTTGCGGCTTTTCGGACTGCTTTTTGGAGTACAATAAATCGTGCTATCATAGTGTTGTTCGGTGCAGTGGATAAGCCTTTGTTAATATCATTTAAAATTTTTTTGCAGTCTTAAGCATTTCAGAGGGACAACATAGTTCGTTTTATTTGAAACAGTTTTTTAGGATTCCAAGACGCTATTAGCTACCTAAAAGTATCGGTGTGAACCGTCACTATGGATCTTCCCCTGAGATATATTTGTTGACTAGTTTATCGGATTGTTCTTTCAGTGCATGAAGCATATTGACTTGACCCGTGACTTCATTACCATACCGTTGGTGCATATTGCAACAATTAGCGCTCGACAAGCTTTGAGAATTGCAATTCTGGATTGTTTTTGTTACGGTTCGCCGGCCCTGAGGGTATTTTCGCCATGATGCTACAAATCCACTAGAAGTACATCAGTCCGTGGCTAATGAATATTTTTCGCGGGTGTCTTAATTGTTCATATATTGTGCTTGGACAGCAGTCAAGATCATCTTCATACCCAAAGCGGCTAAACCTTCGCACACGAGCTCAAAAGACTTTAAGCCGATAAGCCTTACCTGGTTCCTACTTAAGACATTTGAAAGGTTAATAGATTAACACATTCGGTCCTAACTAAATCCTAGGAATTTATCTGTAGTCCATCATGCCTACACTAAAGGCCGACCTATTGAGATAGCCCTGCATGAAGTGGTAATAGAAATTGAAAGTTTACTCTACCACAAAGAATTCACGCTAGCGGCCTTTCTGGATATAGAAGAAGCCGACAACAACGTAAAATCTAAATCCATAAGACTAGCACTGATCCAACAAAAGGTAGACCCAGTAATCTCAACTTGGAACTTAGGGTCTGCGAAGTACACGCACTGGTCTCTAGAGGCACCCCGCCATGGGAAGTCCTATCCCAACTACTTTGGATACTAGTCAAATTAGAACAAAGTGGGGTCAAAGTTGTCGGATATGTGGACGATGTTGTTATAATAGCGATAGGCAATTATTGGGCGGTTGAGACCCACCAGATCTCAGATAAGGCGAGATATTTGAGCTATATAATCGACCAAACTGACTCTAAGACACGTCATAAAGTTTTTAAAGGCATTCTTAGCCTTTTATACGTGCAACAAAATCTTTAGTAAAAAATTAGGGTCCTAGCCCGCCAGCATGCACTGGATGTATACATCTATCGTTAGAACAATTCTATCCTATGGGTCTTGCCTAGTTTGGTGACCCGCAGCAAATAAGGTCACGTACCTCAGGGAACTGCCCAGGATCCAAAAACTGAAACAAATCTGACATTGATTCAATTAGACTTGTACTTAAAGAAAAAAAGCTCTAAAGAGTTCCCTACTGCCCTTTTATCTTGTCGTGTCTCCAGTCAACTATCGACAAAACGCGACAATACCAAACTAAGCAAACTGTAGCGCTTCACGGGGTAATTACCAGCTACAACCTCCTGACAGTACACCGAAGAAGACTGTGACTAAACACAGATTACCTCTGCAGAGGCTGTGACGATACATACGCAGAAGAGAGTACATTTCACATCCTAAGCGTATGCCTATAGGAAAGGGGTCCACTCGGAATACCACATCGGAGACTTGACTAACCTGTCAGAAAAGTCACAATTTAAAAATTATAATAATCTGGGGTTTACGTCACGACAGGGTTTCACAATGGATCCTTTGGTGATTCGAGTGCTAACTGCACATGCATCCACCCTTTCCACCTACCTACCTACGGTTTGCCAACAGAAATAAGGTGAGGTGAATTATCAGAGTATCCGTAGGGTTTGACAGCTCTGCGTCTTTGGTTTTAGTTTTGGATTAGCATGCTACACAGCTATGTTACCTATGCATCCAAAGGATGATTTTGAATCAAAGTTCTTTCTATTTACCAAACTTTATGTTAAACAAAAAATGAAAAAGGCTATCAAGAGTAAAGTTTTGCTGCCTGGCTTAGTTTTAGAACAACTTTGACATTACACTAAGGAGTTGGTACATACCCATGAGATAAGGGTGTCTTAAAACCTCTTTAGTAAAACTCGAAACATATTCCTTGTCCAGATTACCTAACGAGTATTATATCTTCCCCATTGCAGAGTAATGACGGAATACTTATTGCAAATACTAGTGCTAACTAACATTACCATAGTTTAGCACATGTACATACATATGTTTACCTTCTTATTCGTAGTCATGCTTCAAAATAGTTAAGATGTAAATTTTCGTCAAAATTGTGAGAAAAAATTCAAATTTTGTTTGATCCGCTAATAACTGACGTATGTAAGTCCAAAATTGGGCACACCAAGTTGGTTGAGGTCTCTTTCCACTTAAGTGCGTCACATAAGACGAGGTCTTCCTCTAATGCACCATCCCTCCGTGATGTACTCCAAGCGGAGCGTTGATGCTCGTGATGATTTGTATTTTTCAGACTAAATTGATGTTGGCGTGTACCTCGTACAACTTATGCAGATATGACAAATGAATTTTTCCGTCCATGCAACCGAAAGTGACTTCATTGACGTTATGGCTATGTGCCCAAATGAAGGACTATGGCGATCTTTCATAGAGTCACTTCAAGCATTTGGTAGAGGGTCTTGCTACTCGTTTCTCTTCCTAGCCCAAAAGAAATAGAGATTGGCAGGAGTTATTCTTCGTATGATCTTGTCTGAATTGGCCGATACTACCCCAATGGTATATCTTTCGAGGATCGTGTTCTGTCTGAGATGTCGGTGGCTGTTCGTTCTTGTCGATAGCATTTACACATACATCTTTTGTTTTGCCCCCGTTGACTGTTAAACCCAAGGTAGCCGCTTCCGCTTTAATACTTACCAAAGCTCTTCCGACTTCCACCTGTGTTCCTCCAATTATGTCAATATTTTCACCTAAGTAATTGCACGGTTTTATCACAGACTGTGGCCCTAATATTCTTTTGAGAACGATGTTGAACAAATCGCATGATACCTGGGCTAAATCCTTCTTTGGCATCAAACGTCAGCTTGTACTTACCATTGTCATCCTGTATACTCGGATGAATTTGACAGGAATCACATCTGCTCTGTGTTGGACGTTTCTATTAATACTGTTATAGGCAGCCTTAAAATCGATAAGAAGGTGATGGGTACTGAATTCTTGGTTTATTTTCAGAAATATGCTGCGGTGCGAATAATTGATCGGTGATAGACCTTCCTGCTCTAAAAGCGGCCATCGTCATAACCATAAAGTCTGCATCATATTTTAGCGCAGAGCTCTTTTGCATGTACATACATATGTAGTTTTGCAGGTCTTAATTTTTTTAAGGGGATTCAAATCCCTGCCCTTCTCTTATATGTTCTGAGGCCTTTTGGTTGATGTTAGTCACTCGGGGTTCGAACCTGCAAACCCTGTCCTATCCGGGTTGATACCAATAAAGAGAACTCCTTCGAAATGTTGGATACGAAACTAAACTAAAGGCGAATCTACTTAAATGCATTAAACTAATGCAGCTCTCTATTCTGGTAGGTTATTGGCCGTAGCTGGGCCTTCGAAATTGTCGCCCTAAGGACGGTTCAGACCCGGGCTACCTAAATTTATTAAGATTCGTTTTTTCTCTTTCTTTTGAGGGTGCGTTGTTGCTTGATGATCTCTATTACCGAACCCTACTGGAGGCTACTTCTTTGTATACCCTATCCTAGGTTGTAACATAGATATATAATTGAGATAGACCCTAGTATACATTTGTACTTGTAATTAGTACCAATCGCGAAATCAATCGAACCGTGTCCGTCTGTATGTCGCCATTTTTTAGGCCTTAAATTCTGAGCTAGAAGGAGCTTACCCTTTTCTGTGGCAATAGTCAATGTAGTGCTTCCGTTTGATGCATGTCAGATGTTCCCGAGAGGTATTCTAAATATGTGGATCGCTTCATATTCATGCTCCGCCATGGGAAAGCTGTCAGTCTTATTTTGTATACCTTGTTCAACAGTATAGTAGGAATGAGTGATACAAAAGCAATTTCACCAGTTAAATAAAAGTGACTTATCTGGTACTGGGAACCGTATAACACATTATGTTTTAAAGTAACGGGCGTAGTGTGGAACCCTGTGGGACGCCTTTGATTACCTTGTACAGCTAAAAACCGCAAGTGTTTTTGAGTAGATTTGGATGCTTATGGTAGTCGATCACAATTTTGATAATGTAGTTTGTTCCCAGCTTTATTAGGGTGTAGTCAGATATGTAGATTCTGGTATGACACCTTCATTAGGTGGGTGGTTTGCCTGTCTTTCACAGTTAATGAAATGCAATTCAGATGTGCATAGATACACGGAGACTACATAAGTATGATGTCTGGTATTACCTTCCGATTACTTATTCCCAACTTTGACAATTCTTACTTAAAATGTATTTATTTTGATTTAAGAAAGAACCAACCCATCTTCTAAAAAAAAAGTGTTAAAATTTGGATAATGATGGCATCTAGAACCCGTCAGATACTCTTTGAAAGCACATTAAAAGCAAACTGTAATGACAAATATGTATACGACTACAAACTACGGTTCCTTGTTGCTAGGTTCGTTACAGAACCAAACACCTTTTGTTCAAAGAAAGATACACACGAGAATCTCATAACACATTTTCAGGTTGTCAGCATTTTTCCTTTGCAAGAAACACGATATTTTTGCACATTTTTTCCCGCTCTTCTTCGGTAGTATTAGATAACATTGAGCGCGGAGGGAGAATAATAATAATTGAAGATCCACACGCTCAACTGAGTTGAAAACTAGAAACTAATTCCGCTCAAACAAACCAGAAAAAGACGACAAATCATAGTCGGATACATACATCGGTACAGTGCGCTGGACAACTACTATGTATTTATGTATATGTATGTACGTATGAAACGAGAAGAGTGTGCGTTCAATTTCATGCTATACTAAACTTTCCGTATCTACACAGATACACAGCTATACATACATATAGTTTCCTCTTAGACGTCGTCTCACAGTCTCACTTTTATTTTGTGCAGTAGTTTTTTGTTTTAATGGAAAGCATCTTGGAGCGCTGGACCTAGCTAGCTATTTACGGTTCTCGTGCAATATGTAAGTGGCCTAATGATCTATTGCCCTTGTCTCTTGATTAGATGTGTGTATGGCAGTAGGACTTTTGTTTTTTCTTTGCTAATCAGTCAGTTTTGCGCGGACAGATACAACAGATACAAACAACAGATACAACAAAATGAACACAGTGTCACTTGAACAGGGGTATAGTAAATAATCGTTGATAGGCCAAGAGCGAGGGATAGGCATGGGTTATTCGCGGATCTATGAATTTTTGATTTGAATTTTTAGTGGGTGATAAGAAGCACCTTGTCTGGAGTCATTAAGTTTGCTTGCGCCGCACGATGAGAGCACTAGTTGTAGAGTGTATTTGTTTTGTTTATTTATTAGGGGATCCGGATGCTTTCCGGCGGTCTCGACTAAAGATTTCACTTCTGTGTGTTCATAAATACTGTGCAAATAGATGGAATTCATGAAAGGTGGGGGGAGTGTAGACTATTTCCTTGAATATCTTATCGGATGACTACACTACAAACGGATTTGGGGTGAGTTATGTCATGTGTAGCTTTTTGAGTGCATCTGTCCTATGATATCTTTCCATAGATACAGTGGATAAATAGCAAAAAAAAATACCTCCACGTCTTTGGAGATTCACACACACAAGGTGGTAACACCACACGGTCAATCCTTTGGCAACTTGTTTAGCTCGTTTCCAGGTAAACCAGTTTACGTCTTGTGCATATAAATTGCCACTGATTGGGGTGCTACCAACAGGAGTAGATATAAAATATTCCACACACACTCATCCAATGGATTAGTCTGCATGTGCAACAACTTGTTGCTGCGTGTGTGTCCTACTGGGAATAGCTTTGTGGATTATACACACCTACTGCTATTTGCAGGGAAGGATTTATGCACAGAACGAGTTTAAGTCTCCTGCATACGAAGATACATATGTACATATTTCCTAGATATTTTCCAATTATTTTTCTTCACTGAGTTTGGTAAATTTAATTTCAACTTTAACGACCACTTTACCGGATTAACCGTTTCGGGATTGTAAATTTTATCTCTCGAATATTAATCGATGCCGGCGGCGTTAATCACACGTTCAATTCAAAAAACGAGTTAGGAGGCGCTTAGTCGATACTATATGCAGATACGTTTTGGCATGACACGATTCGGTTGCAGTAGAACAAGTTCGTAGAAGTTCATTGTTAAATCGAAGACCGGTTTTCTTTGGTTTGGTTGACGTTTAGAATGTGTGTTTTATTAAGACTATTCTTGTCCAGTTATTTGTCGGTAACAAGTCCGTTAATAGGTAGTCGAACTTGATTGGGGGTATTGATTGATTAATGGCATTGGAGAGGACAATGAACGTACATAGTTCATCCCAAAAAAATGTTATAAATGAATGTGGTTAATGAGTTCGTTTGAATTTGTCCGACCTGGACCTTTGTTCATTCTCTGAATGCAGTGTTGGACCCACATGCATATATCCTCTTGGTACTTGCAGCATGGACAGTGCAGTAAGTTAAAGAGAAGTTTTTAAAAATTTATTCTACTACTGCTGCGCAAGTTGACAAAGCCAGTCCTGAGGCTTTTATCAGACTCTAAGGCAAGACGAAGGCTTGAAAACTGGATAAAGGTTCTGATGCCGACGTTTTCTTTGAGGACAGCTAGCAAGTTTTTGTGCTAAGTTGTAACCCCAAGGTCCCTACTCGCGCTCTATACCTGCTGCCATTTGAGGGTACATAATTCTGTGAGGGAAATAGTATACATCCTCGACATAGTCAAAGCATATGAGATAAGGTGTAATAGTCTATCCAATACCGCCATTTCCCGTTGACAAAGCAGTTCAAATCACATCGCTAATCCTTCTGGAAATCCAATATTCGTAAAAGAATATAACCTTGCTTTGTCCCTCCTTCCTTGTTTGGATGTTAGACAGTTTTCTTCTATGAAGGACGTGTCTTCAACTGTTCCTTCCAAACTCTCTATCAAAAAATTTCAAAATTTTTTTTTGGCTCTACGTTAGATATAGTAGGGCAGAGAAAGTGGGTTGTATTCTTATTGCCTTCATCATCTCCACAATCACGACGTAATTCTTCCATTAGTGTCAGTATTTTTCATGTTGTATCGTAGACTGTTATGCCAATGATGAGTGCTATCAGGGATTTCCTATCCTTTTCCATAATCCTGTCAGTCCTACTTTTAGCGAAACAAGGCTGTATACTTCTAGTGATCATACAAGTGTCTAGGAACAACCATCTAATGTTATCCTCCCTTAGTACCTTAATTCCTGCTTCGATCCTCAGTGTGCAAGGTGGGATGAACACCGAGGTGTTGGCTTGTTCTGATGTGAATTCGTCGGGCTTCTCATTACCTGGCATATCTTCATGTTCTTCATGTTCAGGAACCTAGCAGAGCGCAAACTTGTGGTGTGTTCCAAGAACCTTAAGCTCTTCACGACAGCACGTTTGATGAAAAAAGTGATACTTTCCTGTGGTATTGCCCCCAACGCCGTAGCACGGCCGGTTATTGTCACTGATCTAAGCTGACTGACCTATTGATCTAAGCTTCTCCATTTCGTGTCCCAAATTTTCTGTCGTTTTCCCGTACCTATCCATGGCCATTTTTTGTCTCGCTTGTATCTAATCTGTGTTTTTCGAAACCAATTTTGCAGTAGGTACTCTGTCAGTTTATTTACTTGTTTTCTCTTCAGACGATTGCATAACTCTTTCGTGTGTAGCATCTACAGCAGGCGGTAAGGTGGTTCTTGGCAATTTGTTGACCTTTGGTATTAGAATGGAATCTTGCTGCTTCAGTTAAAAAATTCATAAATATCTTTGGCTTGTTACCACCTAGTTGATTGTGGGATTTATTTCGTATACCACCTACATAAAACCGAGTGCTTTGCTGTCACGGACTCTATGAGTTTTTGGCATCTGCATACAAAGCATTGACTGAAATACTTAAGTATTTAGTCGTATCTATTTTCAGTCCTCGGAAGGTTTTAATAACCTATTATCCCATCTTGTACAAAAAAAAGTGTATAGTAGAGAGCCTTCACTCAAAAGTCTCAAGTTAGAACACTTTCCCATCGGGTTGATTAGTTCTAAATATATGCAAATAGCGTTCTGTAACAACCATTAACTAAAATTTACAACCAACCACAAGCTAGTATATATTATAGCAATTTATAATTTGGCAGAAAATCAGTTACGGTAGCAATCACTTCTTCGAGAATTAAAAAAAGTCACGTAGAGTTTTATTACTTTACCGTCACCACGAATGACGTATCCAAATGGAAGTAGCCACTTGATAGACTTTTAATTTATTAGTCGAGCAATTAGTATTTCAAAATTTATTTTCTAAAACGTTGTTTAACATTGAAGCAATTAATATAAACCATTCATCTGGAATTTTTAATAAATCGCCAGAGTCAATCAATCGACCACCGCCAGCTGTTTATATATAGAAAGCTTTTGTATACAATTTATTAACATATATAGGTATTTACATTGGATAGAATAATTTAAAATCTCCATCCGCTCGGTCTTTCTGTACATACAAAGTACATAGTTTAAAAAAAAAAAATTTAAAAAAACAAGAAACATATTTAATTTGAAATTGTTGCCAGCTAAAGTGGATGGAATTCAAATTTTATTCATTTGTTTTTCTATCTTTATATCAATTCTTGTCATTGTTTATGTAAACAACCATGGCTGGAGGAACTTGTCGAGAAAGAAATACAATGATTGGCAGTTAAATAAATTCACCCACCATAACCCATTCCTGTTGATGATTTATTGACTATATACGTACATATATATGTATATATGTATGTATCTTTGTGGGGTTAAAAAATCTTGGGGGCTTTATAATCAAGCTTATTTGAAGGGGGTTCTTTAAAGATGAAATCTACAGGTATATAATATGTAGCCACCATCTTGGCTACATGGCCAATGGTGGCCATATTTTGGAATTGCATTCCTTTTATAAAAAAATAGTCTAGACACATTTTCTGTTACAATTAGTCTCAAAAGTGAAGTCTATATATGATTTTAAGCCACTTCATCACCGCTTTATTTTTCTCGTCTTTCGCCGGTCTCAGAAAGGTTTCAGTAGAAACTGAAAACATCAAACAAACAAACATCTTTAACAGCTTAGGCTTAAAATTTAAGTTAATATAATAATAATTTAGCGAGAAATCTGAAAGACTTGACATCTTTTTAATGGTAACTCGCCTTTGAAAGATCTACACTTAGAATCCCTGCAACCACCTTGGTTCTCTAAAAACACACAATGGAAGAGGACTGTTTGCAGTTTAGAGGAAACCTACCATCTACTACTCGATACCCATTCCACAGACAGCATTTTAAGGTTATGTCTTTTCGGAATTACTGATTAATCAGCCTATCTGGCGGAATCTTCACAGTCAATCATAAAAAACGAATTTTGATGCAATGTGCCTAACTTAACAATACCTACATAAGACCTGCAGTTTAATGCCGTATTCGAAGGACTTTTTAAAAATAGATATTTCTAGTGAGGCCATCTATTATTAATAGATGCGTCGGAAAGGTAGATCCTTCACTGATGTACTGTCAGTATTTCATGCAATTTGGAGGAATAGACGCAGAGTTATTGCGTCTGAAGTGACAGTAAGTCTGTCTCATCGGTCCAAAAATTATGATAGTATCGACCAAAAATTGTTCAGAATTAAACATTCGAAGGACACCATCAAGGAGACCAAAAAGGACAAAAACCTCCTTTACAACATTGTGACTGGTGAAAAAACGTGGTATTTTCAATATAATCGAAAAATCTAGGACCAAAGTGCCGAGTGGAAGGCGCCAGACAAGCTAAAACCCAAAAAATCTCATGCGGAGAAGTTAAACGTGAAGACAATGATGATTTGCTTTTACGATTCTAGGGACACTGTCCACACAGAATTCGTTCCACCGAGCCAAACTGTTAATGTACAATTCTATCTTAGTGTTTTGAAGCGTTGTGTGCATCGTATTCACTGTATTCGGCCGGAATATCGCGCAGAAGGAAGTTGGCGTTTGTTGCACGATAATACGCCATCTTATCTTTCGACAGTTGTGACCGATTTTTTGACAAAAAAACGCATTTTACCTATCAACCATCCCCCGTATTCGCTTGATTTGGCATCGTGTGACTTTTACCTTCTCCGATAAAAAGAATGCGTTTTGTGGAGTGAACGTACAAACCATCCAAAAGGATTGTACCGAGTGTACAAAATCCATCATTACCGACCATCCCGGTAAGTCTACTTAAACTGTTATCCATCATTCAAGTAAGACGGAGGCTCCCTTTACAATGATAAAGTAAAGGGAGCCTCCGATAGCGCCAAACATTATTATTGCAAATATTTTGGAAAACGCTGCACTCTGCACATTGGGTGTTTAAAACACCGATTTTTATCACGATACTCACAGCAGGATGTTATACATCTATGTATATTGATCAAGTTAAAATTTTAATGATTGCCAAATCCTAGAAAGCAGATGCAGGATGCATGGCTAATTAGGAGGTTCGTCCATTGGTAAGTGAGGGATGCAATGTCATTGTGCTAAGAATTTTAAAGAAGTAGGTGCATCTCCTACGAAAAAGGATGATGATCTGCAAGAAGAATGAAGAACCCTCTAACGATTTCTGGAGACGTTTTGTAGACTAGGATACCTCGAGGTTCGAACTTAATAATAAAATAATTACGGACCTGATCAAAATCCCTGTGAACACTAGCTCCAACAAAAAAATAAGAATTTAAGAAATCAGTAAGGTACACAAAAGCTGAGATTTGGTACTGCCCAAATTAGCAGAGACCTGCATATTTTCTAGAGTTATGTGCCACATCTTAATTAGTTGTGGATTTTGGTTAATTCTGGGCTACTCGCAATCTTATTCAGGCAAGCTCTAAATATGTGGTAACTTATTTACTTATTTCGGTGGTGCTTCCGATCGGGGTCAACCTGAGTCTCCACTAAAATGCCCGGTTCTTAGCTAACTGCTTCCACTTGCGTACTCCAAGTCGGTTAAGGACCCTTCTAAATGTGCCACCTAAGGCGAGGTATTTCTCTATTGCGTTGTCCCTACGGGTTGGATACGAAAATTCTACTGGCCGGAGAATTTGTGTCCATTCGCTCTACATGTCCTACGTATCTTAGACGACTGATGCGCAATTCTCTGACCAGGTCAATGTCTTTGTACAGTTCATAAAGTTTGTCGTTTAATCTCCTCCTCCGAGGTAACAGAGTCGAGGTTGACAAAGTCCCTTACTACCTCAAAATTATAGCTGTCAATTGTGACGTTCTGTCCAATTCGTCGATGTTGATTGTCCCTTCGTGTTGTCAGCATATACTTGGGGTTGCCCTCACTTATCGATCTATCAGATCATTTCCAGCTGCTTTGAACAGGTCGGCTGGTAAGTTGTCAGGTCCAGCAGCTTTGTTGGACTTAAGTTTAAATATTGTTATCATAACTTCGTTTTGGTCTGGTGGACGGAAGTTTTGACTATCATCGTCTAAATTGAATAGTGTATTCAAAGCGGGATGCAGCAGAAGTTTTTCCATATTCTCGGCACCGCCTGTGACTCTACTACGAGGTTTCCTTCTTCATCTCTACAGGTTTCTGTGCGGGTCTTGTTGGCTTGTACTTCTGTACATTATTCTTGGAGTATAATCTCTCAATATCTTCGATCGCTGATGTTCTTCCCGTCTCTACTGCTCGTGGAGCTCACGAACAGGACTTCTCCAAAACCCTGGCTCAGTATTGGAGATCCCTATAGACCTGTTATTTAAATGTGTCGAAGCAGCTCATATAGGGATAACACTAATAGTTCAACAAAAACGAATCACTTATTCTGGTCACTATGATCATTGTAGATACTCGAAAGGTACTTCAAGATGATCTATAAATGAGTATACATATATATAGATGGATACTTGGATTTTGTTTTTATTTTCAAAGGAATCGTCCTTCTCGTTTGTAAAGGCCAACAGGTCAGTTTCCTACCCTGAATACTTGGAACCCTACAAGTCGTCAATTCGGCATGTTGTTTGCTGCACTAACCTGGCTTTAAACGTGTACCAGTGCACTGTACCATTTGGTATATTTCGCTTACGTAGTGAATTACATATATCTCACGGTATCTAATGATGAATATTCTTGATAAGATTTCGGTGAAAATGGTTTAGGTCAGGATTTATGATAGCAAAGAAAAATAGGATTCTTTCTCCAGAGAGTAGTGCCGTGAAAAAGGGAGTGAAGCAATAGTTTAAGACCCGATGACAATTGAACGTCATGATCGTGCGATTTGATGTCGCAGGTTATGTTGCAAATATCTTCGAATATTCTAAAACAACCCAGCTCTGCAATCAGAGTCGTTTAAAAATATAGGCGCAGCTTGCCAACCTCACAATAAAATACAAATATCATCACACGCTCAAAAGAAAAAGAGTTTCAGTTCAAAATTATATTCTGTGCTCGTTCTTATGTTACCACAATTCTATGGAAAAATAGTTCAATTACATTGGAAATCGTTTCTTGTTTTAGATACAGTGGATTCCGCTTATTTGGGATACATGGGGCTAGATCGTTTAGTCCCAATTAACTGGCCGTCCCAATAATACGAAGTGACAAATTTTGACAGTTCTGTTATTTTTCATTTGTCCCACTTAAGCTGAATCCACTGTATCCCCTCACTTGGATGTACTGCTGCTTTAATCGACTTCAAACTGAATTTTACCAACCTAATCAATAAATTATGAACAAATTTTCATTAATAATCAATTTTCATGCAGACAAGGGCGTTTTCTTGCCATGGAATGCGATCAAACGATTAAAAGTCATGCAAGTGCTCGCACGTTACTTCGTTATACACGGGCATTGGCTGTTTGTTAGACATGAATTGGTTAACAAATGAAATAATGTGTTAGCGCCTGTCGCTACTAATTGTTTCACTTGTGGTATTGTTTGACTGGGAGCATGCTTAATGGCCAATTGGGGAGAAATTTACCAAAATCGTTTCATAAACGCGTTTGGCGCACCGGAATTTCTGGAATCTTAATTTTTTATTTATGGTAAATTTGATTTGAATTGGCTTTCTGTTTGTATGGAGGTGATTGTACTCTCGATTAATTATTAATAAACTTTGTTTTACAAAATATCAATTGGGTGTTTTGAAAGCCATCAAGTGAAATGTATAATTAACGTCAGTTGACATACAAATGAATTTGGGGTTTAAACGCTTGTAAGTTTCCAGCTTGGAGATATAGTAGAGGTTTGACGCGGCTTCTCGAAACTTACCATTTTACCTTGGTCTATCTTTTATATTTTTATGAGGTATCTTTAAGTATCTACGAGGGTCAATAGTTGCCAGAGTAGGTGGACCAATACAGATTAGTTGGTACTGCGGAAGTCACACCGAAAAAAAACTGCTTAAAATCTAACTTAGATGCAATAAAGAGGGAGACGAAGCGGCAGATGAGAACGCTGATATTTTCCTATTCGAGTCAGAGTCGGCGAATAAGGGTAGTCAATCAAATATTGATTTGACTGAAAGGTTCACCTCACAGCTATAATATTTGCCAAATCGACTCTAGATAAGGCAGAACGCCTAAGACCTTGTAAACATATGTTTATTTTTTTTTTTTTAAAGATGAAGTATAGAAGGTACGGAGTTCAAAAGTACTAATTAACAACCTGGTCCTTCTACGGAACAATCTGACCTAGATTACGAAGATAACGAAAACAGCTCCAAGCTCGGGAAAAGAGACAGTGTTAAGGTCCTTGATATGCTTTTTTTTTACATAGGAAGGTGGGAATCTTTTTAAAGACGAAACTGAGCCCATACTCAGTAAGCTCCTTCATAATATTTGTTACAGTGTCGCTAACTGCTTCCCAAACCTCTTGCCTGCTCAATATCTGTCTTGTGATGTTGTCTGGGGTTATGTCCTCACTCAGTTTATTCACTAGCAGGTGGCGTTCTTCATGATATCGTGGACAATGGAACACAACGTGTTCCGCATCCTCCACTGCTTCCGTGCACGTGGGGCAATATGCATATTTGTGTCCAAACCTGTACAGGTAGGCTCTAAAGCATCCATTACCAGTAAGGATCTGGGTCAGGTAGAAATTTAGCTCCCTACACTTCCTATTAATCCAAGCGTCTATTTTGGAGATTAATCTCTGAGGTAATCTGCCTTCATAAGAGTGATACTATCTCTTCTGCCATTTTTCCAGAATTGTGCTCGGTGGTATCTCAGTATCATTTCGACTCGTTCTACCCGTTGTCCTGTTGGCACAGTATTTCCGTTGTGCTTCTTTAGCAAGGAGGTCTATTGGTAGCCACTATACATACCGCGTTGTACTTAGGAGGTTGTTCGGAAGGCATACTCTCAACGCGTTGATTCTGTAAGCTGCCTCAGTCTTTTTCCTGTCCGATTTCGTCTTCATGGGACCAGCCCATATTTGAGAGCCATAAAGCATTATGGATGCCGCAACTCTTATTAAGAGAAATCTTTTCCTCTGCTTTGGTCAGCCGATACTTGGCATGATCCTTGCCAGGGCAGACATTGCCTTTGTTACCTTTTTATCCAACCAACACATGTAGTCGCTTAAAGGTTAGCCTTGCATCTAAAGTAGTGCCAAGGTATTTTAACTCTAGTTTAGAAACGATAACGTGATCACCCACGGTTGCTCTTACAGTCTTCATGACTCGCCTGCGGCTGATGAATACTTCTGTTTTTTCTTTTGCAAGTTGTAGACCCATGCTTACTAGTCAGTCCTGTACCATTGTCAAGGAGTTTGGTCGCTACAATGACTGCTATGTCATCGGCGAAGCCAATTATTTTCGAATACCTCGGAGTTCCAAGTCTGAGGACGTCATCATTAGGTTACATACATTAGGTTCCACAGTAGCGGGCCTAATACGGAGCCTTGAGGAACGCCGCCTGTGACGTTATACAGCCTCGTTCCATCGTCGGTGTCGTAGAGCAGTATCCGATTTCTAAAAAAAGGCCGTCATGATCTTCTGCCGGTATTCTGCTACTCCCTTAGTGGTAAGAGCTCGCAGGATGTTTATTCAGTTTGCACTCTACAATCTGTCACTTATGATGCGCTCCATTATTTTCCTCATGGTGTGCAACATGCATAGAGGCTTATAACATGAGGAATCCTGGGATGATTTATTACCTTTTGGTAGGAGGATCAGTCATTGTTTCTTCCACTAGTCGGGGAATACTCTTTCTATGAGAGGTCCGTGATGGGTAGGTGGATAGGTAGATAGTGTAGGGTTATGTGTTCATTATAAGATGCCAGTCGAGGTAGTCGAGTTTGGGAACGACGCGTAGTAATTTTAGTATTGAGAATGTTTCCTTCAGTTTTCAGTGAGATGCTGGAAGGTGCCTTTGAGAAAGTAACCACATAGTCTACTAGTTGTTGACTCAGCATCAATCCAATCAAAACTAAACTGATGCTCTTTACTTTGAACACCAAAATACCAACCTTCACGCCTACTCAACTACTTTCCTTATCCTCCAGTGCGAAGTACCTAGGCAGTTTACTTGATTCACAACTTACCTGGAAGCTTAAGCGCATATCGAGCTAATGATGACGGATTCAACCTTAATCGTGCCTTGTCGATAGCAATCGCTGTAGTGAATACCGCAGTTTTTCATCCTCCTCTAAGCTTATAGGCAACCCATTATGGAGTTTCTTAGTTTTCAGAATTTACTATTGTTTGCACGCATATGGCCATATAGTATTGCAAAATAGACAAGTGTCTGTCTGATAAGTAAACATTCTTTAAACATTTCAACGAAACCCCACTAAATTTATTCAGAAACATAAGATAACACCTTCCAAACGACACCGTCTTATAGTCTTATAGTGTCTCATAGCGCACGACGCCATTTCTGATGAACAAAATAAAAAAATTAAACACCCAGCAGTCATGAAAACGTGCTCGGTCACAATCGTTGTATCAAATATCCATGACCTCATCGCACGTACATGCATACCTGATTTATGTCATCGCAAATGCATAGGCTTCAAATGCAAGCAACCCAATTCATCGATTCATGGTTGAATAATACTCGCTTAAGAGTAGATAGTATCTACTATCGCTCGGATGGCAATTGGGTTCAATGGCTTTGGATTTGCTCGATGTTTGTGTGCAGCCAGCATAATAATCGATGAAGCCTGATCGAAAATGCCATGTATAGTTGTATAGATACAATTAAAATGCTCACCGATAATGGTTTTCATGTTAAATTAATTGCATGTCTGTCAAGTGCACTCCCATTTGGTGACATCGAAAGCGAACTTATTCAATCGATAGATATAATTTGGCATAGCATACATATGTATGTATTGGCGGTCTTGTGACATTTGTGCATGAGAGGCATTTAAACTGGTAGATCACCAAAAGTATCTACTACTCAACACGGTCGAATGCACTTAATTAAGATGCAATTCAAGCTAAAAAAACACAACACAATGATTAAATGTTTTTTAATGAATTGAAAGTTTGCTTTATATAAATGTCCTATCTACGTTTAACCCGTATTTGTGGACTTCAATCCAAAAAAGTTATGTTTACAAAGTGTTTTTTCGCGCATCCTATTAATAATTCAAAGACAATTTGTTTGCAATAACACTCGTATGTTTGGGGTTTTGTAAGACATTATGGGGATGTTTGTACTCGCCTCACGATACATTTCCTTGTACTCTGCCAATAAGTTAATCGTAATATAGCGAATCGAAACGAAAGGATAAAACCAATTCAGCAACACAAACGCTACGCTTTGCATTGCAATGTTTTCTATTGCCAGTGAATATTTTATGAATCGCAATGAATGTGGGCTAAGACCCTGAGGATTGGGTATATCATTACCATCTGCAGACATGTTAAAAGTATGGCGACTAGACATATAAATATTTCACGCCTCTGCGTAATCAAAGAAAAAAAGTTATTTAAACGATGCGGGGTGCCGTCGACTGTGAATTTATTGATTAATCCCAATTTGGTGGTACGGTGTAATGGTTTCATGTTTTCATGGCTAATCTACATCAGATCTTGTTTTTCTTAACCTTGAGTCTCCAGCGAATGAAAATCTGTGCAAATTGACAATTTTGTTAGGTTAGATATAAAGGGGTGTTCACACTTAAAACATTTTTCATCAATTCAAATTTACTGGGGTGAATAGTTTGACAAGCCGCTCTCGTCAAGCGGATTTGGACACCCTATACTATACATACAATCGACTGAAGTCAAAGAGATAGAAAGTACATACTAACTTGTGTCTAAACGTGTTCGCAAGCCAGTCTTGGGCCCTTAAAATATGTTTTAGGTAGTCAACAATATTTCTAAAATTAGAACTGTTTTATGAAAGTCTCCACATCTGATTTTCGAAGGATAGAGAGAAAGTTGAAGGAAATGAACTTCTACTGATTCTGGTCACCAAAGTACGCAACTATCTTTTGTATAATGATAGATAAGGTAGGTAGACAAGTACCTTACAATATATCCTACAAAATGCTCATAAAAAGTTCTTCAAATCACCCGTTGGATACTATACCTTTGGAGTAAACTTAAGCAATATCAAAATAATTGTCTTAACTAGGAAGTATAAAATTTCACATGACGTCGCTCCTTTTGGGAATGGTAGTTACCTAGCTATCTACTTATCTAATTCTTAAATCTAATTTTAGAGCCTAAATATACAAGCAGTAGTGAAAATAGCCAATTTTGTTGCAGGAAACCATCGATTATAAATATGGCTTCCAGCTCCATAGTACTAATTCGCTACACGTATCTATCATTCGAATATTCGTTATTTTTAGCGTAAATGTGTGATAAGCTGCCCTAGTTCATTCTGATGGACTACCTAAAATCCAGCAGTCGTAATTTTTCGTGTCCGATGTTTGTCAGACGTTCGCATTAGTTGGAATCAAAAAAAAACTTTGGTGTAATCACCCATTGGCGCCGTGGCTCAAGTGGTTAGTGCGTTGGACTACGGAGCGAGGGGTTCTAGGTTCAATTCCCAAACAATACCTAAAATTTCTTTTACGGCCCCACCTCTCGCGAGCGTTTGACAAACATCCGAGAGTAAAACTGTCATGAAAAAGCTTCTCAAAACAAAAAACTGCCGTTCGGATCCGGCATTAAACAGTAGGCCCCTTCCATTCGTGTGAAGAATATAACACGCACAGCACGAGTGGTTGTGAGAAGCTAGACCCTGGTTCCCATGGACCTGTCTCGCCAAAAATTTGTATTTGTATTTGTAATCACCCATAAATATTCCGGTTTGGGTAATAATCCGCGGGCTATAACCCCAGGGACGATAACCCATACGTGTGAGTACTTTAGCATTTCCCAGCAATGTTTTCTGGGGTTGCTTTCATATTAAGGCAATTAGGAAAAATTGAAATATTTCTTACACCGCACATTCGATTCAATTTATTCGTCGTGGGCAGTGTGGTCTATTGATGGGCTTGTACTTAAGTATGTATGGATAGAACGGTAGAAGTCCATCTACCTTTTACCGAGACATTCCATCGCTCCTGCCACTCTATTGTTTAAAGGTTAGTCTTACATATAGTACGACCCTAAGGTATTTTATATGCGAAGTGATTCCGCTAGTGGCAAACAAACTGATTTCAGGCAATATTTATGGTTTTCGTGCCATTCTGGCAATACGTAGTGTACTATAGTATACAGGTTGCCTAGCATGCAACCCTATGGCATACCACCCATAACCAGCGGTACTCCTCCTCACTATTATTATGCACATCTCTGCGTCTCTTATCCATTCACCTTGTTATCAAGAGTCACCTAGGTCTACGCTAGGTGCCAGTAGCCGCTTCCAGATACTATGAATGAAGTAGGGAATTTCAGTTTATCGGATCTAATATACGCCAATTTGACCGTGCCTCCTGCACTACCGAGTTTAAATTAGAAAAATGTCTAAGACGCAGATTGACTAAACAGAACCTATTTAATATTCAGGGTTTGTGGTTTTCATCGTCTTTAATGCCCTTGCCTTCTTTATGTTTCTATGTTTTCGATACTACTGGGTACTGGCTCGAGCTTGGAGGTCTACCGATGGCTGTGCATGTACTTAAGGCTTACTGTCTACGCAGCATTTAATGATAGATACAATGTAATCGACTCTGGATCTATCATTTCAGCTGATGGTCAATTCACTTTTAGAATTCAGGAAAACAATGTCCAATAGCTTCATATTCTTCTCCAATTGTCGTTAGTGGCAAATCCATATGGCAGCCTTGCCTGCGGTATCCGAAATCACTATATTCTGGTATTATAGGGCTTATAGGGGTTCTGAGCATTATCGTACTCTCGGACTATGTAGGTATGCTAATTTTGACTGTCTTTGCTATGGTTGATGTCTTTTATATTTGATTTTGAAAACCTTTCAGCTAGAAATGCAATCACATTTTATGCTTCCGGTACTATGTTGTGCGCGATTTCTTTGCAGAGGATGCATAACAGCTCAAAAGATCAGTTTTTTGCCTTTTCCCATGTTTACCGCATCTGCAACCTTGCCCTTGTAATCTTGCAAGGTGATCATATCCGAGACATTGGTATGATATTCTCAAAAAATCGCAAGTATGGGTACAAAGCCGTTAACAAGATATATGTAGGTATCTGCAGCGCGCCTAACTGAGATTTCGTGAATAGCGTCGGGTTGCTGACTTGCCCAAATGAAACAATTTTGCTTACTAACGAAATCGTTGAGCCAACGTTGGCTTCATCGCTGAGACTGATTTTGCGATGAAAATCGGGTTGGTTTTCGGGCAACTTTAGGGCCTAATCAGCTGATAGTCGTTCGACTTCAATTCTTGGGTTAAAGCGACCTTATAGGGATGCAGGGCTAGTGCAGAATTCACCACTATTTAGTGGAGGGAGGGTTCCTTTTATGCTAAAATTAATGCTAGTACAACGTGATGGAAGGTCGAGGATGTCAGATGTTTTGAACTGACGTGTCCGGCTACGAAAACTTCCTGGTGGAACGCAGAACTGCAGAGACTCAGAAAGGAAGCTAGAAAACATCTGAATCGGGAACTCATGACAAATTCAGATTGAGAGTGGAACCTTTTTCGATCCAAACAAAAAAAATATAAAAAGTTAATTCGTCTGTCGAAAAGTGTTTCCTATACCTAAAGATCGGGACTCTGGCAATTAGCCAGTTCATTGGTTAAAATTCTCAAAAGAGGCAAACCAATCAAACCGGAGTCACTTATAAAATCCTACGATACCTACACTGAGACGTAAGCAGAGACTTTCCGGGTAACCAGCTAACGATTGGGTCACAGCTTACCCTGCTTGTGCAGGTTGAGTTCGATCTAAGTCGCAAAATTCGGCGTAGCTGGTATACTGCATCGGTCGTGATAACAGATCAGTTTATCAAATGTGCTGTAGCTGTAGTTTTGATGGCTTTAAATTGCATGGTACCGATGGAGTGTACTCAGCTTTGCTGCAACAGGGTATAAACCAGTTGCTGCCAACTCTGAAAAGAGTCTTCATTGCGTTTGTGGCACTGACATACATATGTATATTCCGCTTCGAATGGTATTTATACCAAAAATTGGTAGAGGTGACTACTTCTTCGCTAAGAGTTTCAGACCTATAAGTCTTCCTTCTTCCCAAAAAAAACTTGGAGAGACTATTTGAAATTCATGTGCGCAGGTCTGACCTGAGGATGCTATAATTGCTATAATTGAATGGATAGCAAAGAATATGCAATGGGCATTTTCATCGACATAGAGGGCGCTTTCGACAACGCGGCGCTTTCGTGACTCTGCTAAACAACGCAGGATCAAGGCAATGCTGCTGAATAGAACTTTGGTTGTAGATGTTCACTGTATGCTCAGGCATACGCGGATGATGTTGCCATACTTTCTGTCGGGTCATGCCTACAGTCTGTCTGTGCTAAGCCTTTAATATGGTCGATGAATGGTGCACTAGGAATGGGCCTTCGGACAATTATTTGAAAACTGAGGTTGTTCTCTTTACGAGAAGGAGGATTGTGATCAGTCTGACTCTGCCAGTGCTGAAAGACCTCGCTATCCAGATCTCTGATGAAGCGAAATATCTGCGAGTGATTCTGAATAAGAAACTTCTTTGGGCAAAGCATGTCAAGTCGAAGACATCTAAGACACTCTCAGTTGTCTAGCAGGCTAAGGGTGCTTTTGGCAAGTCATGGGGCTATCACTGGAAAAGGTCCTCTGGATCTATACAGGTATGATAAGATCTGTTCTAGCTTATGTGCCTGTTGTTTGATAGAGGGTGCTTTCGCGTAAGTATGTGACTGCCTTCTGCACTAAACCGTAAAGAGCAACCTGTTTCGCCTGCTCGAGAGCTTTCTCGACCACGCCTGGGTCTAGATGCTATGGTTAGTTTACCTCCCCTTGATACTTTTATCATAGGTTGTATTATTAGAGCAATATACCGTCTTAGACCGCGCGGCTTTTGGCATCGTCCACACTGGAGTTTCGATGACCTTGTGCGACACTTACCTATGCCTTCTGGATATTCCGTCTCTTTTTCAATCAGAAATCTATCCTATCCTAATGGTTGTAGGCAATATTGTTGACAATAGGTGGTGGAGTTGGAGTATCTGCGGTCGCAAAGCTGAACTCTTTGACTCTTGTCTCGGTCTTAAACTCTGTGGGATTGCGGGAAATAAGATATGCGATGAGATTGATAAGCATAGTTCAGAGAATGATTTCTCAGGACCTGAACCTTGGGTCTTCCCGCGTCCACGGTCACGGCCTTCATAGACGACTGGGCTTCCAACGAACACAACTGTGTATAGCACGGCTCTCCAGGATGTAAGCAGATTAAACGTATGCCCCAAACGTTTGCAGGAAATCAGCAGCATTCTTGCTGTCGCTCAGCAGAAAAGACTGTCGATAAGTTATTGGCGTTCTTATAGAACATTTTGTGATCATCCTAGTGTGCTAGGGTTAAGAGACACTTCTGTCTGTGACTCTTGTGAAGAGGGCAACAATACTTCGGATCATTTCCTTTGTAATTGTCTTCGCTTTCCTAGGATTAGGTGGAAGATCTTCGGTGCTGATGTGTTGAGTGCTGATAGTGTAAGCTGAAGTGCATTCTCGAGTTTCTCTGAAAGTCGGAAAAATTCCAATAAATAGCTTCCTGGTAATATTATGGAGTATAGACCAGTTGCGTCTGAGTGCTTCAGTTATGTGCTTCCAAACCCGAAAAAAATACTAAAATGTCATGTCTACATGCCAAATGCCAACAAAGCCCTGGAGGCCATTTGGCAAACATCACTCTCCATATACACACGAGTACGATCAGGATGCAATAACTCCCGCAATGTTTTCATAGCGTAAAACTTTTCCTTCCGCCCTGTTGCTCGTAACATAACTTTTTCAGCACATCCTTCGAATAATTGCGAACATGTTCATCGCTGTAATTTAATTAATAAAAGTCCCTCATCAGAATCCCTCATAACAAGTCGTTGACTACATGAGGTCCTGCGACAAAAGCAACCACAATATTGTTTCTTTCAATGTAAATTGCACTGTCATTGAACCTTAACATTTTGCAATGAAGCAAGTACGTGAAGTTTGTATAATCCACGTGTACTTGTAGAATATTGATGAGGATGTCTGAAACTGACAACATTATCCTGACGTCCTGGAATGGATATACATGCCTACTTAGAAAAGGAATCCATCTTACCAGATGCAGATGATTGACCTACATCTGTTTTTGTAGTCTGTGTTATTATATCAACTTCCTCCTGTCTGTTAGGAGTCCTTTTTACCATCAAATCCTAAGACAATGAGCAGTGATTGTTGTCATTCATCGAAGTCAATTTGCTTAGTCAAAACAAAGTCATAAAAAAAGTGCTTCGTTTCAATTCGAATTCAGGGAAAGCAAATTAATTCAGTAGACAGTCCTGAGTTTGTTTTGAGAGCAGACGCCCATTATAGTCTCATCCTCGGTAAACATGTCAATAAACATTCATATTGGTAGAATATAGCATGCGAACAGGATCCTTAAAGATGAATGGGGTACTTCAATCAGAAACGCAAAGAATCCATTTAAGATAATTTTGAGCTACGACTTGTTCAAGTCCAAGTAGCCATGTACCTATATGTATGTAGACTGGCCTTTGTTTCAGAAAGAATAATATTTAAAAAAGGAGGCTGAATTCCATTTGGAATGGATGTTAGATTGGATTGATACTCAAATCGATGAAATCTGTTAATTGCGTCATATTCTGCAAAGGCTTCAAGGTTAGATTAAGTTCGATTGGCAAACTGCGGCGAGAGTAGGCTCTGTTATCATTGTGATACTACAGGATCAAGAATTTCCAAACCCGTTGAACCAACAGGAGCATAATATTAAGCACTGGAGGCGGCCATTGCTTCTGTTAAGGGCCATTCACAGCTCAGGGACCTGTGAATGCGAATGAGCGAATATTCGCAAATTTTGACATTTCATTCACAGCTACTTTTTTTCTGGTCGCAGGAATTTGCGAATTTTACTTGTCATTTACGAGCTCTGACCGATCACCAAGAATAAAAACAACAGAATTGTGAGGTTAAACTTTCGCGAATGTTTTGGTTGCGGGAGTGTGGATTGCGTCCTACATTCTGTGGAATGTGAATAAACTTTGACAGTTCGCAAAAAGCGGTCGCATATTCGCGAAAAAATCAGCGAATTGTTAAGTTCTTCACAAAATCTAATTGAAATTCAACTTTTTTTTATATCAATCGATAGATAAATTAAGTTCTATTCTTTTGGAATATAGTAAAATTGCCAATGGCGTGCATAAAAATGTGCTAAAAACTGTTTGTTTGCAGTTCGCGTATTCGGAGGTCGTTGAGCTGTAAATGGATCATTAGCGAGTTCGTGGAGATTGTTGAAGACGTATCCTCCTAGATGTTGTGGTTTTCGCATTTAGAGAGCGTGGAAAATACATAGGAGGTGAAGAATAGTCCCTTCCTGTTCCTCATCCATGCAGCCGTCTGCAAAAATCATTTGCAGGGAGACACAGCTTGAGGGCATCCCTCACAATGATGCAGTGTCCCTTAATGACACCTATTATTGTACTGATGAGGACTCTTTTTACTCTTTATAGACTGTTGGAGTGCTTGTGATCCAGCTTGGACCAGATCTGTTTCGTGATACAGCAAGTGGTTCAGGTCCCCGCCTATGGTTAGTAGCGTTTATCGCATTTTGTTTGATAGCGAGAGGCATGCTGAGATTCCCCTTTTCAGGTAGAATCGACAGAGTTGTGCCATGCCTGGCGAAGTCGTCGGCCGATGCCCGACATAGCACCCGAATATGGTGAACTTTAAATTGTTCCGCCATCTCATTAAGAGATAAACGGTAATTAAGGGTAGCTTTGGAATTGAAGGTAGTCGAATCCAGGGATTTAATCACGGCTTTATTATCAGTAAAAATGGTGTTATCCCTTACGGGTATCACATCGTATCTTAGCCCACGACAGGGCCTCCTTTATTGCCATGATTTCCACCTGGATCACGCTACAATGATTAAGAAGGTGAAAAGACATCTTAAGATCTACTTCTGTTTTCCTTTAGGACCCGGCCGTATAGAAGCAGACGGATCCCCTGCGAGACGTTATATCACTCTTCCAGTCAATCTTGGAGGAAATATAGGTTTCGAAATTTTTGTTGAATAAAAGCGGGAGAACGGTGTAATCAGTGTCTTTTGGGATGTATTCTAGTTTATTTACAATAGACGAGTGGCCAGTTTGCAGACTGGTCCACAAAAGAATAGCTTTCATGCGAATGGGCGCATTAGTCGCCACTTGATTGCAATAAATATCAAATGGTAGCATGTGGAACAATATGTACATAGTCGCAGTTGGAGTGATCCTCAGGGCTCCACGAATTCAGATGCATGCCGTTCTTTGCACACGACGAAGGGAAATGTAGTGAATGGCTTTATCAAGCGGATAACGGATACATGGAGCCAATACTGCGAGACTGAAGTCCCCACTTGTTTCCAAGAGCTTTGTTATAGCAGTACGTGGTGGCTTCCTTAACTCGCTCCAGGATATCGGGTTTCCAACTAAGTTTACTGACTAGGCTGAGGCCTAAGTACTTGGTAGTATTTGTGAGTACCAGGGGATGCCGTTTAGTTTTGGTGGAAAAAACCGAGGACCAGTTCGGTTTTCTGAAAATTCAGCACTAGACCGCTTCTTTAGACCATTTAAAGAGGTTAGAGAGTGGGTTATGCAGAAGATTCATAAGTGAATTGAGGGGTTTCCCTGAGACAGCAATTACAACATCATCTGCTTCGTTCACCACTAGGTTCCAAAGAAGAGGGAAGATCACACCTCTTTGTGGAGATCACACCTATTTGTGGAGATCACACCTATTTGTGGAGATCACACCTCACTCCACTGGCGAACCTCTGAACTGAGACCTCGCCCAGGTTTGCATTGGTGTACCTGTTAGTAAGGAACTGGTTCGAAACTGCACCTATAATTGCGTCTGGTTCGACGAACTCTCTGTATATTCCTTGCAAACTAAGGATTTTTCAATAGTGCTTACTAATGAGTGAAGGGCCATTTCAACCGATTTCCCTTTACTACATGCATATTGAGAGGTTGACAGAAGATTTGGATTAACACTGCAGCGTTTTCAAGAGAGATGATGACAAGCTTATGGCTCTAACGTCGTTAGGGTTAACTTTACCCCGTCTTGACGTCCATAACTTGGGAATGTGAACTAAATCGAGGCAACTTTTGTAGATTGCAGTTAACCAAGGAAGGGTTACCTCAATATTCCGTTGAAGTTTGGGAGGTATTATACCATATGGTCCAGAAGACCTGACTTGCTGAAACCGTTTATTGCCCAATGAATTTTGATCTTTGTAATAAGATAAAAGGGGCTACTTATCACCGACATTACCGAGATCTTTTGTAAAGTGGGAATCTAGTAATAGATCCAGGGATTCCCCACTGGAGGTGGTCCACCAGCCACCTGGTCTTTTAAGATAGATCAGCATTCTAGGAGTGGCTGTGAGAATGTTTCTGAGCCTGGGAGCCACTATCTTACCATAGAAGAGTCTCCAGGATTTCTGTTTCTGTGCTTTTCTAACATTGGATTTATAAGACTTGAGGGCCTCTTTATACGAGATCCAATTGGTGGCGTCCCGAGAATGATCGGACTACTTGATTCCACCAAGGTAGTCTAAGCTTGCCCTTTGGGTATCTTAATGAACATGAGGACATGGGGAGACCTTCATTAGTTCCTTTACCATCATGAGTGCTAATTCGTCCAATTCATGAGTGTTAATCGGGTGGACAGGCGTACCGTTTATTACAGAAGATTCTATACTCTACCTCTATTTGAAACACTCCATCTTTCTCGAGTTCCTAACGACGGGTTGAACCTAAGGGAGGTAGTTTACACCAAACTGAATGTATCTATGATTTGAGAAGGAGCTAGATACTTTGGAGTCTTTGACAGCATGATATATACCCTCAGAGAATAGAGTGATATCTAGGACTTCCTACTAGTGAGCGTGGTGGACCGAATCATAACGTTAAAACTTAACATTTTGACCTTCGTTTTAACCAGAAAGGACAATTATTATCTTCCACGAGGAAAGATACAATTTTATTTACAACATGCCAACATGCTGAACATAGCCCTGGCAATCTTTAATCTTTCGATGGAAGTAATTGAGCATTCCATACCTTATTGGACTTCTCCAAAAATAAGTCCTCATTCCGAGTAGAAATCATTTAAATAGTTTTTTGTTTTTACAAAATATCGCCATTAATAGCGTCGAACGAATGTTGGTATTTGCAGTTTGTTTATCGAAATAGGATGTATCTCAGGTTCCCACACACTATAAGCGTGGCCTAAAGCATGATTTAAGCCTAAGTAATCCCATATAATAATCCCCTATATTTGCTAAAGGTCACATGGATCACACCAACATATC
Organism: Xylota sylvarum; assembly: GCA_905220385.1. NCBI lineage: Eukaryota > Metazoa > Arthropoda > Insecta > Diptera > Syrphidae > Xylota > Xylota sylvarum. Next base: position 45,295,435 of record LR999959.1, read on the forward strand.
AAGATAGAAGCGGGTGTAATTCATACCGAACGGGAGAACAAAACAAAAAGTATCTTTAATCCGTTGTATCGATGTGTAGTATTTTTCATTGAAGAGATTTTCGCGTTTATGCCCACACATCAGTATCTATTGTAATCCTATCGTCCTTTAATGTAATTCCATGTGTCCTAGACCCATCACGTTTTGTTGAATTGACGATTCTCTTTAAATTTCGATTCCTCCGACAGCCTATGTGAAACGGCAAAAGGACGATTTTCATAAGCTTTGTTTGGTTATTTGACTAAGCGACTTGTTGTCCATTTAATTCGGTGATACAGTTCGTTTTTATTCTCCCACTTTCATTATTCACAAAACGATTTCTATTGCATAGCTCCACGAGTGCCGCTTGAACCACAAAGCTATTGTATCTAATGGGTGTGCTGTTGTGTTATGTTGGATTCTGCCATTTCCTCGTTTTTTTTTTTGGTTTTTGTTGTTTTCACCAGAATTTCATTGAAGCACTTAAAATTTCTATTGTATGCCCAAGATACACGTGTATGGATTAATATTTCCATGACACACCCCCTCGAGTAGCCGAGAAGAAATTCAAAAAAACAAAACTTTCGAAAGATTTTGGCCGTGTGAACTCCCCAATTGAACACGCATACGTTAAACTTCTTGACGCTGGCTGGAAAGGAATTCCCAGTTCTGCAGCAATCCGGCACACATGTGCCGAGGTCTATTATCTCATTATTGTATTCATCAGATACTTTGCTTCGATGAAGTGCGATTAGAGGTTGTATTTTGGGGCCTGAATGACGAACAATGCTACAGAGCTGCGATAATGAAAATGTTGGTCAACAATATTCTCTGTTGTCGAGGGGAATCTTTCTACGCCTTGAATTGGCATTGTTTGACGCTGCTACGAGAAGCTGTTGTCACGACAGATACTAGATATGTTTGGTCAAGTGCTCTCTCTTTTTCTGGCGATGTATCATAAGTTTTTGATGATGATGGTATCCGGAATGACCGAGGTGATAATGGTGGTAGAATGGGTGGGAGTCACTCTAAGCATTGTGCTGACCATTTTGGGTTTTTTTCTTTCTGGTTCTACTGTACTATGGAAAAGATAAGGACGGGGATTTGAAGTTGTTTGCCGCCAGTTGGTATGGTCGATGCTCGTGATGAGAGTGTGCTTGAAAATTGTTTTATTTTATTTCTTTACTTTTCCACATTTGGTGGATGGAGTTCAGAAGTCAGAGAAAGTTAATAATGACTGTGTGGGGTACTTGAACTGGTGCTCGTGCATTGAAGTAAATAGCTTAAGATATTTTAAAGATTCGTTAGAATTCTTTGGTGGTTTTTTTTTGTTTCAGAAAACCCATTGAAATTTGAGATTTGAATGGTACTCAGTTTCTAGAGTTTTGGTGTGACACAAACGCATCTTCACCTGCGGTGTAGCCTTGATAGCTTAAATACTACTTATTTTTTCGTAACCAATGATAACATCCATAAAGAATTCACTCTTGGTACTACATAAGATGATTTGTTGAGGTTAGATTCATATGTATATTGTCAGGGAATTAAAGTATCTTTCATGATTTCGGGGCTGTCAACCTAAGAACTTCATCATTCATCAAGTTCCACAGTAGTGGACTTAGTACGAAGTCTTGCGGAATCCCAAATTTGTACTGTCTAATTGCGTGGAAGCCGACAGTCGGGCTGATGTCGTATAGAGCAGTGCTTTGTTTCTGCAAGACTGCATGCCTTGCTTTATCTCTTTCCCTAGCAACTCTTTACTGAAAGTGACCCCAGAAGGGGTGGATGGGATGGGATGGTGCTTGAAGAAGGTTTTTGAGCTACAACTTAGGGGTCTTATTCCCGATCGTTTGGAATGAAGCAATGGCTTTAAGAAAGGTAGTAGCATACATATACATACGTACATATATGTATGTATATATGTAGATGGTTCCTTATTGACGGCATTTGTCGACTGAGTTATTACGCGCAGATTATTTGAAGAGAAAGAATAAAGTAAATGAACACTTACACCACTGCTTTGATAGACAAGCAAGACAAGTGCTATAATTACTGTCTCTAAAGTCATGGAGGAGGCAGTTAAGCTAAACTGGCTAGAACGATGTAATTCTGATGCTCCTGATGCATGTGTTCTTAGACAATCAGGTGATGCTATTGCCAGGAAAGACTCTACAGTTCTCACAGTAGTCTATCATGAGGTTAATCTCCTCAACTTTATCCTAGAAGACACACAATTTCCATTCGAGCATCCCTGGCCGTAGTGAATAGGTCACTGCTCCTTCTCCGTAACACAGTTCAGTCCATTCCTGCACGGATGGTTCCAAGGCTGATGAGGGTGTGGACTGTCGAAAATTGCAAGGCTGACGAGCTCATCAGACAGGGTACGACTCGGTGTGCTCCTCACTACTTGTAAACTCTTACTGACGCTAGACTCGTTTAGGCAAAACCAACTCTAGAAGGGAGAATCTTTCTATTTGCAACATTTCGAGACAGATTTGGCCTAGGTTTGATTTGAAACGTAGTGCTGAGTTGATTCTGTTGAAGCGATCACAGATCAGCCAAGTTATCGGTGTTCTTACAAGACACTGTCTGATAGGCCAATATGCCAGGGGCTGGGCCTCATTTCATATGACTTCTTCAGAAGCTGTGCACGTGCCTAGCTCTAATCCAAAAAAAAAAAAAAAAAAACTACTCCATCTAGGAGCTCCCTTGTTTGACAATCTAGGCAAACTGGGGTCATTGGTCATCACGAGTCTCGTTCGTTTTATCAAAAGCTCCGGTTGGTTCCATGGTAGCCATCTCGAAACCATTTGTATAGGAAGTTCGGCTTATATGAGTGTTGCCTTGAGAAAAATATCTAGGTAACAAATTTCTGTGAAGTAATAGGCTGATTAAACTAAACTCTGCTAGTCTTGTACATGGTTGGGCTGAGTGATGATTTATTACAGATTGGTTAGAAGAATAAGGTAAGGTTTAGTTAGGCATATGAAAACAGACGCACTTAGACCAGAGGAAGTCTGTTGACTGTTGTAATACGTCCGGTCTATCACTGCTACCAACCAAGTAAAGCTTTTAATAAAACAGGTGATGCTCCTGACAGCTGAAAATGGTTATTTACTGAAATTGTCGGGGAGAAGAGCTCATAGTTGAACAATCTTCTTTAAAACCCTATCGGGCAGGTGACTCTGTAGTTCCTGCGGGATTCCTAAGAGATGAGGCCTAAGGTGTATAAAGGCGAGGTGTATAAATCAACTTAGTACGGCCAGATCTGTCTCACGAAGTAATATATTGAGCCAATTCCTGTCTATGGTTGTTCCAGTGAAGTTGTTGTATCAATGATGTTACTAGCTTTCATTGATACTGTCTACTCAATTGACCAATCTCTTCAGCGAACCTTATGGTTGGTTTCCCAGACTTGCTGACTTAATATTGTTATATTGACGTGAATGTGGAGTAAAGGAATTTGTCAGCTTAATTCACGAAGATATTGAAGATGGATCAATGCTCCTCATTGCTAGTACTAGATTATGAGTTACATGGTCTACTTGGAGTAGACAGTTTAATACAGGACAGGCATTCTATTGGCACTTGAATATGAAATTATCCTTAAGTCGGCGGAAACAGCGCTAAACCAGGCGGTACGCGTTGCGGAAGAGGAGATTAATACCGGATTCATCGCAATGAGCATAATAATGGACATTGAAGGTGCCTTCAATAAGATATGCTTCGAAAGTTTGAGAATAGCCTTAGAAGAACGCAGGGTTAACTCATTGGTGGTGATACGGGTGGACAATATGCTGAAAAATAGGGCGATAAATATTCAGACGGGAACTTCAAGACTTAGAGGAAGGGTTAGCAGGAGGAGTTTTGTCACCTACTCTATGGAATATAACTGTGAACTCTCTCCTGAGAAGACTTGAAGAGACTGGCATCCACACTGTGGGATAAGCCGATGATATAGCAATAATGGCAAGAGGCAAATTCATGAAGATCACAGCAGATATCATGAGAAATGCTCTTAGAGTGGTGGAGCGGTGGTGTCAGGAACAAGGGCTCTCCATTAATGCGGAAAAGACAGATCTGATCATCTTCACAAGGAAGAGGAGAGATCTGGAATTTCAGCACTTGACACTTTTCGGATCCGAGCTTTAGGTGACCAGGAGGATTAAGTATCTGGGTGTATACCAAGATGCTGGACTAACTTGGAACTTCCATGTGGAAGAGAAGATCAGAAAGGCGAAAAGGGTGCTTCATCAGTGCAAACGGGTATGTGGACTAAGGTGGGGAATCTCGCCGAGGTCTGCATACTGGATCTACACGATGATAGTTAGACCAATTATCACATATGCGTCAGTTGTATGGTGGCAGAAAGCCTCACCTAGAAAACTGTAAAGAAGCAATTAGATAGGGTCCAACGTCTGGCATATTTAGGGATCGCGGGTGCAATACCGACACCAACATGCGGAATGGAAGTGATCCTAGGTATTCTGCCGCTGGACTTATTATCACAGCCGGAGAGGAACTGCGGAGAAATCCAGAGAGACTCGGGCTAAGATGGATCGTGGAAGAGAAACGAAAAGGGACCCAACACTGTGGTCTGGTTCAAAATCTCTCTAAAAATATATATGTATGTATCCGTAAGTCGACAAATACAATGAATGTTCTCAAATCCTGCACCGATATGCGTGTCTTGGCCTGTTCAAAAATCAGCTTATCCGATAAGCTCCCTATTGTTAGGTTTAGTTTGTTTGTAGATAAAGCGTTATAAAGATTGCAGTAAGGACTTAAGACCTTTTTTATGTCGATATCCTTTTGAAAATGGCTACGATTTTGGTTTGCTTGAATGCAGTTGCGATAGTGCCATACTCCAGGACGCTATGTGCAAGTAATATTTTGTCAAAACCCACTTTCTTTGCTAACCTCTCATTGGGAGTGATAAACCTGCTCGCAAAACGATTTTTGTTGTCCTTAAGCTTCCTCAAGTTATGTTTTATGGTGGCAGTATATTTCCTAGCCTAGCCACTTTGTTCGGATTCAAGAAGCCCTTTCTTCTTGCTTTTCTATTTGAGTAGGTGAAGTTGAGGCTTTTGACAGTTGACATTAATTTCTTTTTCCGACTAAGGGGTGATCTCAGGAATTCATCGCCAATTTTTGAATCTTTAGGTATGAATTCTGACAAAAACTATTCTCGTATTCGTTCGAGTCTGGCAATTGAAAGTCCTTCAATGAGAGTCGTATACTACATGCAGGGAGAGGGAGAGGCTATTCAAATCGCTATCCACATATGTACATGTCAGCCTGAAGTCGACCCGCTGAAAAGAGGATTCAGGTCAGAGTTTTTGGAAGCCTGTTTCCATCAACAATGAGCTTCTTTTCGTCTTCTCCACTTTAGTAATCTTCCAGTTATGGGTAGGATAGGAATCGTCCTTAATCCTGGGTATACTCAGAACTACTTTAGAATCAAAAGAACTAGTCTGTCTCTTTTCCATATCCCTCTGGAGATAACAACTTTATAGCGAATTTTTGATTTCTAGTCTAGTCTAGTCATCGCCAGCTATTATTGATGCCTTTGATTCCAGACATCATCTGGAAAATTGATGTCGAAGTAGATTTCCATCTTCTTTCCTTACTCCAATGTAATACTGCGATGAAAGGGGTTTGAGAAAGAGTTCGATGCAAAATGGATAACCGTCTATGACCAGGTTTCGAAATCATTGACCACTGGCATTCCAGGTACATTGTACATTGATTAATGCCTGACTTTTCCTCATGAATCCATTTTACACCATCCAATTAGTGACAAACTCCATCCTGAATTGTCCTTGCTAACTTTTCATATAAATTTCAAATAAATGCAAATTAAAATCAAAATTCATTTGCGTCTAATTCCGTTCTAAAATAATGGCATCACACTTTGTCAATAATAAAGTAGAACCCCTCCTACTAATAGTTACCACCAGCCAGGGTCAAATAATACCCCAAAAGGACAAAACATTTCTATTTCACACTTAATTTCCTCCATTCACCGCACGAAACAATGAGACTATCGCGAGTCGAATTATATGGCTGCTCCGTAGTGAGAACCCAAGGAAAAGGGTACAAACTTAAGTATCCCATCAAACAATGCTCGCCGTACAACTTTAAAAAAAAAAAAACGAAACCAAATCCAGTCATGATTCCTTTATCTGACCTCCATGTTCGTGGGTGCAATAAATCCGTCCAGTACTGGCGACGCGGCGTACAGAAACTTCCATAAAACCCAATGGTGGCAGCATGACGAAACGGGGCGTAAAAAAGAATTTACGACCGGGACAAACATTTTACGATTATCGAAAGGAGTTCCGCGGATAACCGTGGGCAGATTATAACAATACGAGCAAACGACACAAAAGGACTTTTCACTGGCACGTCCTGACACTGCTGCTGCCATTAAAAGTCATAAGTAAGACACAAAAGAAACGTTAATTAATTATTTTTAGCTGACATAACGAATCAAATCATGGGCTAGGCTGCCGTCCTTCCGCTCTTTCCCATTCTCCATTTTGGAGCCTCGTAAATTATTTATGTGCATACGCATCCTTGCGCGGCGCTATAACACTTGACGGGTGTAAAGGATGTAAAACTGTTGCTACCGCACGGGTAATACACGCGCACCGATGACATTGAGTCGGGCATTAAAATTAATTTTACAGGTGTTCCAGGATGGTGAAGGTCGTATCTTTTGGTTTTTCGTTTACAGCCCAAAATCCGTAATGAAGAAATATGTATGACGATAAAGTGGGAAACAAAATGTCGAGTACATATTAATTAAAGTGGTGATCCTTTCGAATTATGTGCGGTGCAGTGGGATTCAATAAATCTGAACAGGTATACCGCTGGTGGTGTGTTTTATTTGCATAACATGTGTACGACATTTGGGTACATCGGGCGGTAATAACCCACATATGTGTGTAAGGGTACTTCTGTGGATACAATCCACACTTCCATAGAAATTAAGATTGAGATTCAATTTCCATTTAAGGAAATGGGTAACGCGAGCTCACTATTGGGGATGTGAGAGTAAGAGCTGATAGATAGGGCGTAGAGGCCAAGTGAAGACTCATCTTTCTACATAAAAGGTGTCTGTCTACCTTCGGAATACTCAGATTGATTCTTCATTCTACGCAAAATGATGTTAGTTTAGGGACATCTAATCCTCACCAAAAATACGGAAATCGGCTTCTTAAATATTTTGTGTCTCCAAACACAGCCACACTGATAGTCACAAGATAGTTCTCAATACTTACCCTTGCGGAACTCTACCGCATGTGACGTTTTCTTCTAGTACAATACCGGTTTGTAACGTAGAATATGTTTTTGATGACAAGAGTCAATACTGACTCTTTCTGGATTGGTTTTACTTCTTAATTTTTGTAAGTGTCAAATTTGTTGACAAGTTGCTTTGCTTAGTGAGCGCTTTCTAAACTTAAACACTATTATTTTTCTTTTTCTTTTTTAATAAATAATTTTCCTAACTTTCTTTTTCTTCTTTTATTTCAGGTAAGCTTTGCTCTGCTAACAAACTGTTTGGAGTTAATTACACATGGTAACGTACCGTTTAAATAAGTGTCAAACTATTGCTATGGTCAAAACACACTGTGCCGTTTGACAGGCATTCTACCGACCTAAGGTAATATATGACATAACGCGCGATTTATGAGGTTCTCTTCCTTTATGACTACCAAATCGTTAAATGCGATATCTCTCTTGAGATGTTTCCATTTGTATCGTTTGTTTAATTCCTACAGATACTCCTCTTTCCATCGGCGACAAAATTGATGATATAGAATCTTGACCCTTTCCCATCTTTTGACACAACTTATAGATTTTTCATCATCGGCGTGGTCTAGTGGTGCAAGCAATGGCCCACCATGGAGGAAGTGACCTGGAGGAGGAATGGGAAATGGAGGAATCGCTGTGCAATTCTCAGATATGGGAGAAATCGGTCAAAGCAAGCTTCAAAGTAAACTTGTTAGTACCCGCTACTTTTCGGAAATGCTGTTTAAAGCTCTTCACCCCCGCTGGAAGTGGATTGAATTTCCACTTAAGGCTCTGGTCTTTGTATCTCTCAGATACATCTGTGGATAAAGTTTTTAGAAACTGCTGGAAACTCTTGGAAATTACTTTACCAGCGCCTACCAAATTAGTACCGTTATCACAAAACAGTTTTTTAGGCATACCTCTTCGAGCAATAAGTCTGCTTAAAGCGGCTAAAAATGATTGGGGTGTCAAGTCACTGGTAGTCTCTAAGTAAATCGCCCGTGTGGCAAAACATACAAAGAGATACACGTATCCTTTTGAGATTTCGTGCGGAAAAGTTTTTTATGACAAATAGACCAGCGAAGTCTATACCGGTATTAGTGAACGGTGAAGAAATAAAGGTTCGTTCTAAGGGCAAGGCTGCCATGAGTTGTGTTTGTACTTTCCTTTTGTGTATTACACATATCTTACACGAGTGAATGCATTTCTTCACTAAATTCTTCACTTTAGGTATACAGAACTCGTTCCGAATCCAACGTATTACCAATTGGTTTCAACCATGAAGTGTGACATCTTGTGCGAACTTGACAAAAGGCTAGATATATAGGTAGATATATAAGCTAATAAAGCCAGGACGGGCTATTCCACCACAAACGGTTTGATTGAAGATCTGTTGGTGGAAGCAGATCGAACATGTCTCCACTTTGTATTGGGCACATACGTTTGTATCTTAGAGACGCAATTTCCTACGAACGTGTTCCATGTACATGGCGGTTTGTCTAGCCAAGCCAAAATTATGGTAATGTCGATCAAAAGAATTGGTTCTTGGTTCGAGCACGGGAGCTGTCTGATGACTTTACTAAACAATCTTGACAACAATGCAACACCGCAAAGCTCGAGCCTCGGTAAACAAAGTACTTTTTTTTAATAGGAGCAACTCTGCTTTTGGCACATAAAAGATGAGATGACCAATTATTTTCATTGTGCTGAACATGCAAGTAGAAAGTAACAAGCATAGGCACTTTCAGACGCGTCGCAAAACCTATAAATTTGTATTGAGTGATTCGGGTTATATCTAACCCTTCGATGAACCTTAATCCTCTGAATATCTGGAAAGGTAGCGAAAAAAGATCTCCAGCGATGACATGTTAGGGGCTTAATTGGGCTGTCCCAGGACGTCACGCCAGTTTTGCTGCATTAGGATTTTTGCTGTAATAAGGACAGGTGCCAACCAATCTGCAGAATCGAATAATTGGGAGATGGTGCCATATGCCACACAGCTGGTCAAGCAAGTGAACTATTGAAGAGGAAGTTCGGTAATCGTGTAATCTCTAGAAATGGTTCGGTCGAATGGCCACCTCGCTCATGCGATTTCACGCCGTTGAATTTCTTTTTATGGGGTTACGTTAATTCTTTGGTTTATGCCAACAAGCCAACAACGTCAGAGGAGCTCAGGAACAATATTAAACGAGTCGTGGAAAATTTATCCCAAAGAATGGATTGCTGCAAACGTGCTTTCGTGGTCAAGATTTCTATTATATTTCTTAAAACAGACATACCTTTCAAATCGCTTAAAATTTTAAAACATGTAATCAAAACAAATGTATGATTTAAAAAAAAATGACTTAATGAAGTTGAATTGAATTGAATTGATTGTTTGGTTCCGAGAATCCTATTCAACTGCGCTCTAGCAAGTTCTCCAAGGCGACACCCTCCTTTTAAAAAATGTAAGAAAATAAGTGGGTGTCTTTGATCCCTCAAGTAGTCTTGGTCAAGTACAAAGAAGATTGGATACAATATTCAGGAAGGGGGGTTTCAGGGAGTACAGCCTGCAATACTAACATTTTTTCACAATATCAAATCTCGTGAGCTTTTCTAATATAGATATGTACGTCACAGGGTATAACTGGGTATGGCGTTAAATATTCGTGCGAAGAAATGACACACGAAGGAATGAGAGTCCAGAAAGTATATTCTACTTCTTTCTTTTCCAGAAAAGAATCCCCAGACCATTACACATTCAGCTGTCGGGGTTTCTTGCTCACAATATTGTGCCACATTTCTTAAGTCCAAAAAAGTGTTCGTACTGAATCTTTTTTCTACTGGAACTTCCAGTTACTTGAATTTTTTTTCAAATTCCATGCCACAGTTTGTAGAGGCACATAGGGTATCATACGATTAGTTCCAGACGGTCTATAGCTTACCCGCTTTTTTTTTATTAAAATCATTTAATGCAGTTGACTGAAGTAAAGCCTCTTCGAACAGTCCGCCCTAATATTCACAAACAATCAGGTCAAAGGATGTGGACTAAACGTATTACCAGAAAAAATATTGGATATGGGTTCGTGCACAGAAAAAAAATCAGCAAAGTTGACCAGTATAGTAGAAACAGTCCCTTATCTGAAGGAATATACAAAGAACTGAATGATGTTATTATTTAAGGCACTGACTCCAAACCGTGAAACCCTTCTTTTGTTGCTACCAATAGACCTCTACGTAAAGATCACTATGAAGCGAGATGGGCGAGATGGGCGAGTCTAAACACGGACAGTAGGTACTTATGTAGCGCTTCACTCTGACTTCATCTCCGGAAAACGCTCAGAATTACTGGACGTAGTAACCTATGCAAAATTAGGGAGGCGGTTCTATTAGAATATTACTTCAACGGTTTTGGTGAACAAAGCCACCAAAAGTCGTTCTTCAGTGTAATATTGAACTCTTGATGGTTTAGAGGAGGTTTAGGGTTCCTGGATATATCACACCGAAATAGATCCATAGAGATTCAAATTTTGATGACCTCAGAACCAAGAAAATCTTACTAACAATTCATTAGATCGTTGACAAAATCGCCACTAACTAGTCCTCAGTTCTTAGCTAGGACAAACCTTAAACCTACGCAAATGTGGTAGGTACTCTTTCTCTGCCCTATCTCACAAAAAAATTAGGTGTTTTGTGAATCTTCACATGGACCATCTAAGAACACTCTATAAACTGTGCTTATCACCAGTAAAATGGTTGGACGCTACATAGGTTAACAGACGTTTACCTACTATCTTGAGAGTGTACCCTGTGTAGCATGCCATCGTCGTGAATGCAAACTAAAGATAAATGCGCACTTTGGTTTGTGGATATAAGCTTTGTTGAGGTGTTCTTGACCTAACCTATGCAAATGGATTGTAGATGAATGTAATCGCAGTATTTCTTACCTTCTGTGAAAGATTTATTACGTCTGAGTTTCAGAAGAACTACTTAACTAAATGCGTATTGCCACTTTACAAGAGTTGTATGTATGTTTAGCACCATCACAGCTACATCTAAGTGGAAGTCGTTATTTGCACTGCAAGCGACTTAGTTGATTCATACTCTTCAGCTGGGTGTACACTATCACACTCATTTCTTCTCAGTGTATCTGCGGATAGTCCTCACGGCGGTATACCGCCTATTTTGTCGATGAGATTTTTTCTAGTGTTTAATCTTTGGGTTGTATTTTGAAGGTAATGACCTGCAAGGTAGTATACTTGTTTTACTTACTGTTGCGGTAAATACAAACTCATTCAGTTACACTCGTACTCGTATCTTTGTACTTCTCCAACACGTAAGTAAAAGAAGTCACAGAGCAAGCAATCAACTAAAAGCAGGAAAGCGCACCATAATTAAACCTCTCACTTAACTTTCCCCGACTTTTTAATGTCAACCGAGATAAAGAAATCCCGCGCTTCATTAGCTAATGAACATCATTTCGCCGGAAACTGAAACAGCTTTCCTCTTCTTCGGAAGGCAACCCTGAAAGACTTCATTCTCAACAATAATGACAAACTCTTCATGCATATAATAATGCGTCACACATTCGTGGCATCCCATAACGTGGCATCAATTAAATCAAACTCCAAATCAATAAACTATCCAGCTCCCATGACGAGTTCACTTCCCGCCCAGATTGAAATTTAAAAACCAATTCGCTACAAGCCGTGGCTAAATGACAGCTAAACGTCTATTCATTCCAGCAAGCGAATGACTGGGGTCGAGGCAAATGTGATTCAATAGAGGATGCACAAATCACGGCGACACATAGAATGACCACTGTCATCCGGTGACAGAATTAACACCTGAAAAGGTGTTCAAGTGAGATTTGCATAACAATGTTACTGTATGCCGGCCACCAACAATTTCTCGTGTCGTCATTGAACGATTGAATTGATTTGGATTCTGTAACGATCCGGAGATTTGTCGACGCGCCCTCTACGATGCAAGCATACTAATGAACATAACCCTGCCGCCATTAAATTCCCGTCACGAGTTTGACAGAAACTTTCTCTTTCTATTGCTCCTACTCGTAAGTACGTCAGGATCAAACGTTGTTGGATTCATCATCCCGGCATGGTTTTGAAGTTCCTTTTTGGTTTTTCTTTTTTTTTTTTTACTTTTTTAGTGTCTTTTCAATTATGGGGAATTTAATGGTCCATTAAAATGGTCTAAATAGGAAGAAGATGAAGTTAAGTTCTTGCGAACTTTGTGCTGGTCCACTTTGGTTGGGGAAAACGTCACGAAATGGTAATAAAACCAAAAGTTAGGAAAACGAAATCCATCACACGTCTTTCACCCAATAAAAAGGAAAAAAACAAAAAATATTCGAATTCAAAAGCAACAGAGTTCTTAATTTTATTTTTTTTTCTGCTTTCGTCCTTTAGTCCTTCGTCCGATTTTATGACAGATGAAAATATCAATTTTACGAGTTTCCATTTTGCTATAAAATCAAAATTTCCGATTCGGAATATCCGTGGCAGTAAAAAGATACCAACACGGCGGACGGCGGCGGCCTCACCATTGTCCTTTTTGTGGCAGTGGTGGTGGCCGTGGTGGCAGGCCAGAGAGAGAGGAAGGGAGTTCAAGTGGAAAATTATTTATTTTTTTTTTCGCATTGTACGAGCATAATGGGAGTTTAAGGATGTACGGACGGACGGTTCGCATTTATTGATGGAATTAATGAACTGCAGTTGTTTCCTGTTGTTGTGTTTGGTGTTGGAAAAAGTTGGCGGAAATAAAAAGGTGGACCCTTTATTGGTTGGTCCTTTGTTATGTGTTTCTGTTTGGTTTATGGTTTATGGGACTTGGTATTGGTACGTTAAAATTTTAGGGAAAAAAAATGGAAAATTAATAGCACTTGAGGGGTTGGAGTGCAAATGAATGCTTATTGCGAAAGGGGGTTTGAGCTTGGTTGCAATGGGAGTTTGGGGTTTTTAAGGAATTCGTAGAGAAGTTCTTTGATATATAAGTTTTTTTTTTATAACTTTCTCTTAGGAAAGCTGAAGCTACAATTCTGAGGCTATTGTTGACTGCTTTTGAATGCTTCTGGGAATATGTCTCCTGGAACAACATACTCAAATTGTCTAGTTGTGTAACAAAAATAAAGATACATTCTAAAACATTGAACTGATAATCTAAGGGTGGTGTTTTCGGGCACCTGGTCGGGCGCCATTGTCAGGGAGGTACGGAGAAGGAGGAATGGAAAGGTTATGCTGTTCAACTGCATACATATGTACATATGTATCTCCTCGATTTTATACTACTGAATGCAAGAGATTTTATGCTGCCTGACTATCCGACTGTAGTTAGTGGCAATTCTGCAATGTCTTAAGCGGATAATGGAAATGTCGTCTGATAAGACTCCTGCACCGATTGCTTCCTTGGTCCATTCGTAAAATTGGTCAGCAGTTCTATTTCTGTGACACTGAAAAACTAATTTTAGATCGAATGAATTCCAGGGTGACAAGTGTCGGAGTTCCTTAATGTTAGTCCTTAGCTGGTAGCCAGTTGTTTGCTGATGATATCAATAAGAAGAAGGTACAGCGTGGTGTGGGGTCCTGACATACAACTTGCTAAGTTTTAAGTCCAAGTTCATCTTCATAGCGGGCAACCAATAGAATTATGGATTTGACCAAGTTTTTTATCCGTACTTCTGCAGCTCCATGTTCTGTTCACGTCAAAATTTTCGCTGTCGAGATTTTCTCCAGCCATCCAGATCAGGTTCCAGAACTTCAGCTGCATTTGCACCCTAGCCAAAACCAGTCAGCCTTTGTATTAAGTTGTTTATAGTGCCTAGCTTGAATAATACCTCTTCACCACGTCTTTAGATATTTTGGGTTTGGATAGAATATGCGAGTTGCTCCATCGATGATTATAATTATCTGTGTTCTTGCCTGTCGGTTTTTCCAAGTGAAAAGCACGGATTTAGATGGTGTTGGCTACAGTATTCACCTTTTGAAGTTTACTTTCGATATATGTAGCTGCTGATGTCGTTCACCGGTTTGTCGGACAGTTTTCAAAGCCCTGGAAGATGTATCCTCCCAGGAATTTGTTTCTTGTTTCACTCCTGTGAGGGTATATAGGGATTTCCTTTCTTTTTGTATCAGTCTATCAGTTCTTCCATCTGCTAAGAGAACTCCACGGGATGTTCACCGTGCGGTCGGCTTGCTCCAGGTCGAGTGCCGAGCCTTTCCTAGCCAGGTCATCAGCCCTTTCATTCACTAGTATACCTCCATGACTAGGAATCCAGCAGAGTCGTACCCTGTGTTATGATTCAAGAACATTAAGCTCTTCTTGACAGCACTTCGAAAGCTCCGTTGTTGGTAATAGTTTTGGTAACTACTAATATTGCGTCATCTGTATATCTGAAGTTGTTCACTCATTTTGACCTGCACATTCGTAGTACTCCGTCGTACATAAGACTGGGCCCAGGACTAACCCTTGTGGAAGTCCTCCTGTTATTTTTTATTTCTTGGACCCTTCCTCCTCGGTGAATCTGGGCCTCCACTAACAAGGCCGGTCCTTAGCTAACTGCCTCCAGTTGCGCACTCCAAGCCGGTTAAGGTCCCCTTCTACTGGTGCGCGCCACCTAAGGCGAGGTCTTCCTCTACTGCGTTGTTCCTTCGGGTTAAGTTTGAAAACGTCCTTTTCACCTGGTTCCAGATATTGCTTCGCGCGCAAGCAATGCTATACTGCTTGTATAGCATGAGCGGTGTGCGTCGTTTTTTACTAAAGCCATACTGTTTGTTGGAAGGGCTATTGTCCCATTCTCTGTACCCTCTTTTCCAGTACTCCCTCTATGTCCAACATGTAGGCCTATACAATGATGTTGCTCTGGGGTCTTGTTGCCTTTTGGGATAAGTACAAGTCTTTTCCCTTGCTGATGACTATTCCGCTTTCAGCTTAACGATGCAAACGTTCTACCAGTACATCGGTATTTTTACGTTTCCATGGGATAGATGCGTCGCATCCTTCGGTAAGATACAGTGTTACTTGATCGGTCTGTTCTTTAGCTGTGCTCTGAATTAGCTACCAGCAATCCAGCATTAAATTGCTCTCTCTCTTTTCTAAGAGAGGATATGAATTGAAATCTGTGTTGCGTGATTAGTCGTCTACTCTCTTTATTTTTCGCAGAGATTCGCGGTTTCAACATCGTCTCCAGAAGTTTTCCCGCTGTGCCAAGCATAGGTAGGATCCTGTGCCCTGAGGAGGTATACAGGTTGCCTTTCCCTTTGTTAAATACTACCAAATACTGGACTTTCGAGAGCAAGTTTTGGCCATTACCATAGAAACCGACTCTATACCACTATTCTTTCTTTTCATAGCGTTTGCAGCCAGCTTCTCTTTACTGAATAGTAGAAACCTTTCCTCCATGTTATTTAACTGGGTGAGTCGGATAGAGTGTGTATGTATACGGGTTAGAAAACTTGATGTAACGAAATTCGGTAGACGTTTCAAACCTCCGTATGATATGAAGTTGCCAATCAATTTCGTTCGTTTAGGTATCAAAGCGTAGGGTATATCACACACTTCGTGACTAGGTATACTGATTTTCAGTGAGGCGAAGCTTACGGCAAGAGGAATGGTCACGGATAGCTGGAGTACATTTCACTTGAACAATCAATTTTGAGAAGGCGCATAGTGCTGTTCTCTCATATTTCGGTCGTTTCCTTTAGTTTGAAGAATTAAACGCTTATATTGCTACCAAAACAAATTGAAATATTAACTCATTGCGTCGAACATACAAACCCACTTTTCTGCCGAATATGACAAAGCTGCTTCATCAAAACTTTCACACTTATATCTCCATACGGATATATTTCACAGGCCTGTAAGAGTGTATTCATCACATCAAATTCAAATTGCCACATGATTAAGTTCACACTTAGTCAGACAGTTTCCGTAAGGCGGCTACTTCAAAATTTCCTCACTACCAATAACTTCGGAATGTATTCTGATCAACACACTCTTTCCGGTGCTTTGCCTTATTTGTCCGAAGTCATTTCACAACTCATATCCAATCGCACACAATGAATCACTGTCTGATGGTTGTTTTCATCCACGTTCCGTCCACATTCACCCTAACCTGAGTCAACAATAAAGCGAATTTCACATAAAATGTCCATTCACCGACCATCCCCATAGATACATTTTAAGGAATTTTTTTTTTCACATTAAGAGGGAAGAATTCATATCAATAGATACTGAGTAATCGTCCACCAGGTTATTCAGCCATGAATTCCAACACAATTGGTCCAGAATTTGGTTCCGTACGGCACATTTCCATAATCCGAGCCTGGGACTGTGGGTTAACCAATACCCTTGGCTAATGTCTGCACGAGTAGGTAATTGTTGCTAGACGATAGAACCTACATATATATATATCGTCACGGACCACCACCATCACCAGGAATTTTCCCCAGTTTGGCAGCATGTTCTGCATGACTTGACATTCTGAATCATTTAAGCGTTGTGGTAGGCGCGCTGTAGAACAATTAGCATTTCAGCTTTAATTTTCATTTTTTGCTGCCATTTTTAGTTACGGGACAGAAATTCTATTTTTAAACAATCAGCACAACCACCAGCGTTTTACAACAATTATGACAATCGCGCGTGGTGAGAGTATCTATGTGTTTAGATATAAACATGAGGTTTGTGCTGAACTTGCGAGCTGATAGGCAAATGAACGGTGCAGTATTCTACAACTGAGACAATCGATTAAAATTGCGGATCTAAGAGACAGAGTGGCGTTTTATATGCCAGTAGGGCAGTAGATACAATTATGAAACTCGTCCGTAGTGGCTTGGTAATGATAATGAAATGTTCCGTGTGCACAAGCAAGAGTCATGGCCTCGACGAGGATGAGAGTTCCCATGTTAATTTCCTGCTCACATAATGCTAATGAGAGCTTGTGGTAACAGGCCCCTGCTGTTATTGTCTTCTAATTGTGTTCCGTAGTTCCGAGAGTTTAAAATTAGTTTTTGTTTCAAGTGATGATACCCAGCTGTGTTTTTAGTGGCATATAGCTACCTTTAGATACTCATAGATAGAGCTCATGAACACTTCTGTGGAACTACTTTTGAACTCGACAATACCGACAAATTAACAGTCTACACTATTTCCTAGAAAAGATACAAATACTAAAATTAGACGGCCGCTAAGCAGGAAATAAAGTCAGCAGGTTTGTTTATCTAAATATTTGGATGGAAGTTAGCATCATGTGGAATTGAGTTGTTATCTTGTGACTTATTAGTTAGCCATTTTTCTGATTGTCTTAATGATGTTTAAATAGACGTTCTTTAATTATGTTTGAATAGAAGGCAAGCAGAGAAAAGAATGCTTGTAATTTCTGCTGAAATTATGTATTTAGATACACAGTCTGTATAGCGCGGATTGCTGTGATTCACCACTGAACCCATGACTATTCGACTGTAGAATATAATTTCTTTTTCTAGTAGCCTGGCGTATTGTTCTTGAGATTAAACGGGGTGTTATCTGAACATATAACTAAGAAGTAGTGTGGACTTTTTGGTGGCAACTTAAGACAAGCCAAAGTAAATCGAATGAGTGTATATCAATAGAGAAGTTATCTTTTTTTCGATCCGCTAATGATTTTTAAATGACTAAAGTAAGGTAAGAATTCACTCAACATCCCTCAAACAGGCACACAAGAAGCATTTCAAAGAGAATGTATTCTGTTTTTAGGAATCCAAGGAGAACAGACTGGGATAATTATAATACGAGGTTAAAAAGTAATCTCAACAGCTTTCCTGAAGTAGATCAGATGGTGGACGCAATAAATTTAACCTTACGCATAGCTTGCCCAATCAGAAGAAAAAAGAGTGGTGGTAAGTTTCCGTGGTGGAACTCTGAAATAAGTAAGCTTCGACGTGAAGTTTTTAATCAAGTAAAGCGCTCTAGGCACCCACTTGACTGGGATCTCTATAAGAGCAGTCTTAGAAAATTTAAGTTAGGTTAGGGCCTCTTAGCATCTGTTCTATGAAAGACTTCTGATTCATCTCAGCAAGGAAACCTTCGAACTCCTTATGGACACCCATTTTCCTGGCAGTAAAACAGATACAGTAAATTCTGTAGAAAACCATAAAAGAGACCAATTTGCAGTGCCAGAGGACGTTGTCATCCCCAAGAAAATATAGTGGCAAGTGCACAGCTTCCTCCCTTACAAATCCCCTGGTCTCGATGGTATCTTACCAACGGAATATCTTAAGTCCTTGGCTCCACATTATATTTAGGTGTTTTTTAAACTTCGGCTACACCCCTAGATCTCGGAGGAGGGCCAAAGTGGTCTCTATACCGAAAGCCGGTAAGGCATTCTACGCATCTCCTAATGACTTCCGTTCAATCACCCTATCCTCCTTTCTATTAAAGACTCTAGAAAAACTTTGAAAAGGCTCAATGTCCACATTAGATCAAAATTAGAGAGTAATTTCCTAATGGTATCCCAACACGCGTATCGCAAGGGAAAATAGGTAGAGACTGCCCTGCACTCGTTGGTAGAAATCATTGAGAAATCTTTTGAGAGCAAGGACTTCACTACGGTGTCCTTCCTTGATATTGAAGGAGTTTTTAAAAATGTCAAAGCAGAAGCTATATCTCCTTAACTTGAAGGTTGAAAACTACCTTTGCTTTTGGAGCAAATGCTTAAAAGCAGGCACATCCATGTTGAGCTGGGGTGCTGTCCAACCAGAAGATCGGTGTACAGGGGTACCTCTCAAGCCGGAGTATTATCACTACTATGGTGGCTCATGATAGTGAATGAGATACTCCTAATCTTGGGTAAAGAGGGGTTCAGTGTCATAGCCTATGCGGACGACTTTGTGATAGCGATATCAGGGAAGTTCTTTCAGATAGAGACCTGATGGAGTCGGCTCAAAATAAATTCGCAAAACGGACGAGTGTCGGTCTCAGAGTTAACCCGTTCTAGACTGAACTAGTATTGTCCATAAGAAGGTATAATATTTTTTATTTTATTATTATTATATTTACTTTGGAGATCACGCCAGATGCTTGGGGTTTATTCTCGATAAAAAACTCATTTAAAGACGGAATATTCAAGACCGTCCTCCTCTAAACAAATCTGGCCAGAGCTGGATTGTAGGAAAACCAGCAGACTTATTTCCGCCAATAGGACAAATCTGAGAAAGGTAATTGGCGCTCTCACAGGGCACTATCTGGTAGGCAGTCATGTCAAAAGGCTTGGTACTACCTTCAACGATTTCTGTAGAAGCTTTAGAGGCGAGAAAGAGGAGGAAAGCATGACACATCTTCCGTGTACCTGTCCTGTTCTATCGTTATAACGATCTAGCTAGACTAGACTTAAGCAAAATAAAAAGCTTTGTCATAGGGTCAAACTGGTTTAATATCTAAACGGTGAACTATAATTCTTTGGCATGGGTTTACATCGATACTAGTTACCTTGCCTCCTGTCCCATTGCGAAGTCTCTGTGTAGGGTTCCGGTGTTGGTAATCCGGTTTTTTCATAGTGGTATCACAATAGACCTTTTTTTGGTCTAAATGTGTCCCTGTTAAGCGGGGACAACCACCCAACTCAACCCAACTGAACCCTATTTCCATAATTCCATTAGATGGGCCATCTCCACACAGAAGCCATACAAAACTTTTTCCTCCACGGTTACAACATGGAATAGACATCCTCATCGAATCCCTAGTGTCTATCTTTAGATCCAGGTATGAACTTAGCTAGATCCCAATAGTATGGAAGGAAGTTAATGTAGTGTGAATACCTAAAGCCGGCAGCAGATGTCGCTCAGGCACAAAGGTTTGCTGCTGATGCCAAAGGCATTGGGTCAGATGGTTATGGTCCATGTTCAACAGAAGAATCATTTCTGCCGAGCTTGGACAATTCTCGATTTCCAGTAAAATTACCGAAGGTTGTCCTCAAAGTGGAGTTCTATCCCCTCTACTATGGTACATCGTAGTAGATACTTTTCTTAACGACGTAAACAATTCTGGATTTCTAACTCAAAGCTATGCAGATGACTTAGTCGTAATAGTAAGGGGCAAAGATGAATCCAGTGTTATTGCACAAATGGAAAATGCACTAAACCAAATTAATGACTGGTGCCAATCAGAAGGGCTTAAAGCTAACCCAACTAAAACAGTGATCATACCATTCACCAAGAGGAGAAACATATACATACCTTCAGACTAAATGGTGCACAGCTATATTTCTAAAAAAAAAAAACAAAAAAACTATCTCGGGATAACTCTAGACCATAAACTTATTAGGAAACGCATCTGGACAGAACCACTGAAAGGCGACCAAAGCCTTCTGGGCCTGCCCTAGATTTTTCCGGAAAAAATGGGGATCAAAGCCAAATATAATTCACTGGACTTACATCAGCATCTTCACCCAAATAATAACCCACGCATCGCTCGTCTCTTATGGTGGGAAAATGCTATTCAAACCTCCGCCCTAGAAAAGTTCAAAAGACTGGTCTGTGTAGATATTATGAGCAGCGCTGGAAGTGCTTTTAGACCTTCCACCTAAATATATAAGTGTTAAGAAGAGTGCGGCGGCAAGCGGCATTGAGACTCACCTATTATGCAATATCAATACCACGAACCTAGTTGAATATTTCCAAATCCTTGAAAGAATTTCGCAGTTACCTCACCAGCAGTGTGCTTCTCGGACTTCATGCTGAAAAGAATCAATCTCTATCGACCTGTTTGATCTGAATGCAAGGAAATTTCGGCGATGCACTATGATTTTGCCTGTCTCATCTGCTATTTCTCTTCGCAAGGTACTGGGACTCAAGCTCATCCCTCTTTACTGCCTCAATTCAGTCTGCTTAAATTCGTACTTTTATTAAAACACCTCGAAGTCTTTGCAGTTCACTACAGATAATTGTATGCAAAACTAGAATTCTTTGACAAAGTGAAGGACTTACGTCTACTTGCGATACAAAGTACTTCTTTCTACTTCAACTTTGCATGCAGTGTCATACTCGCACTTGGATCATTGTTGTTATAACGTCTCTTCTTCCAACATTACTATTCGTTGACACAGTTTTATGAGAACCTAATGACATCAACTTTGAATTTATGCTGATGAAGAAGATATGTAACAATTTTTATTACTAAGAGATTTAGTAACGCACAAATGTACATTACTATGAACTTAATGACATCAGTTCGGGATGGAATAGAAATTCAACATTTTGTGTTTTATATTAAGCATATGGGGAATTGTATCTAACAGATGTCTTCATCTCATCTCTCTCGTTTGTGGAGGCATAACATATACATAAGTACATACTTAATTTACTCTGCCGTTGTTATTATGTCCCCAAAGGGTCCAAATGTATATGGTGTTAAACCACAACACTGTCAAAGTTAGTTATTTTTAAATACCCGTTTCTTGGACACTTCGTGAGATCTGCTCTGTTGATCTTAGTTATAATTGGAGATGTGATCCAATTCAGGTTTCTGGAGCACATACCCTGAAACTTTTGATTAAATATCTTTATTCGTTCAAGCAAATGGAGTATTTTATTATTATTCCAATAGTATTCTATGCGCGACACTTTCGTCACATAGTCAGATAGAGAGGAATATGCCTCACATACTGATACCTAAATGAACAAAATCCCTTGGTAACTTTCTTTCGTACGAAGGTTCCAAACGTCTACCAGATTTCGTTACACCAACTTTTCTAACCTTTACTCCTCCTGCCAAATCGAATTATAAGCCGCTATCATGTCAAAAATCTTACGATATGTATGCAGATACAGACCCAGTCTAGTAAAAATCTTTCTATAAATCTCCACCTTTGAACGTATCACTATGTAGTGTATACAGAAGAAATGTTGAGGTTAACTGCCTAAGTAGCACGTTCCCTCTATCTTACGTATGCCTGAGCCAAGCACCGAAATGTTTACATCGACTTCCATTTAACTACAAACAGAAAGTATGTTTCTTTGTTCTTCTCACAAGAGTACATTGACTTCAAAACAAAGTCAACTTCTCCGATCATATCTACCCTCCGAAGCGCCCCATAAAATTCCACGTCCCACAAATTAGTTTGAGACCTCACCATTCCATTTCGTTTATCTAGTAAATTAAACTTCTTCGGACTTCCTCCCCCAAGACTGGGTCAGACGTGAAAAGTAAACCGAATTTCAAACAATAAACATAAAATCTCCACTACCGCACTGCCCACGTATCCGTATCTCTTGGATGCATGCGATTAATCAAAATGTATCTTAAATATCCGTACACAACGGAACGTGAATGTGTAGTCGAAACGGCGGCGTGGCGGCGGCAGCGGCGGCATTTCTTTCCACACGACTCTGAATGAAATACAAATTGCCTCTGCCTGAGGGGGGACGCGACACAAAACTTAGTCACGGCTTGAATACGCCGCTATCGTAAAGCTCACGCAGACGCGACGCGACGCTGGGTAACTCCATAAAGTTAATTTATTACGTAATTTCCTTTGCAATGCTGTGCATGGAAATTTCTCTGGTAGGAGATACTTGTACATGATGACCGATGAATTCGGATGTAAGCACATCCTATTGCCTTCGGGGGACATTCACTGCTACGAGTACTTAGTCCTTTGTAGTTTTTTTTTTTTTTGCTTGTTATTATGAATAAACGGAAAATTACTTGATCAAATAAAACAAGAAAATAATAATCAGGAGGCAGGAAGCGCACTTGTGAGTTATTTTAGCTTTTTATTCGCGGTACTTTGACGTGTACTTTGACAGGAATGTAAGCAACGTTAATTTCATGGTATTCACAGTAATAATGGTGCTCCCTGCGTTTCATGATTTTAGGGAAGTTCCTACCCATTTTGCTACACCGGAACAATCGAATACTTTATGAGGGTCGTAAAAGATACAGTAGCTGATGAGATTTTCACCTGTAATGTTTTTTATTAAAGATTTACGTTTCTTGGATATACTTTGTGGTCGGAAGTTGTAGGTAGCCTTTATGTGTGGGACCAGTGTGTGTTCCATTTTTTAATTTTTATTTTTTTTTGTTTGTTGGGGTTTTATGAACTTGTGCGGTACCTAACTGAGTGTGCACGTCTCTCTTTAACATGATTTTTGGATAAGATGGGAGTTTATTTAATGACGTTGTGGGGTTTTGAAAAGTGAAACACTGTTCGTAAGACGTAAAAAATACCAGACTGCGTACTAACACAAGACATTGTACAAGGTCTCCTCCCACCGGACTCATCAGTAAGAGTGAGGGGTCTTTTGACCTTGTAAATTCTGACGCGTTTGAAAGGATGTTGGTGTGGTTTTCCGATGGATGTACTCAGTAGGTTTTGCCAATTAAAGTGATACAAGTATTCATGTTTTGTGAAATTAGTGGTAGAAACGATAGATCGACTGAATTGGTAGGAACTTTTAAACTACCAATTCTCCGGTGCTTCGTCTTTTACTCGTGTCTGTGGATCGTCATAAGACCAAGTCAAATGAATTGTTCTTGTAACTCATAAACTAAACGTACTATACTGCTGATTACTTGTAAGACCCAGGCCTTTCACAGTTTGCCGAATATTTCCTGGAATGGTTCAAGTTTTGGTTCAGAACTTCGGGTGTAGGACTAGTAACCTGGAGTTCCGTCTCCATTCGCAGGCAATAGTAAAATTTTATCCACGATTTCATCTTTCGTAAACGTCTGACAATTGTCTGTTGATGTTCATTTAGGAGCGGGAGAACTATGATTTGGTGGGCAACATCGGGTTGGGCTGGAATAGTAAGAACGTAGATAAAGAGATGCTCGACTATTGCCTGAGCAACATGAAAATACCCAGGGGCACAGGCTGATACAAGCCTCTGAGGATACGATGCATTCATGACCGCAAAACCAATTGAAATGGGAGAACACCGGTGAACTGGTGGAACGACTGTCTCAAACTACGAAGGCGCAACCAGCAAGCAAAGCAACGACGAAGGGAAGAATCCGAAGAGATACGAGAAGACTTTTAAGGAAACGAAAAAACTTCGAAAATTCATAAAAAAGAGTAAAACCGAATCTAAGGTTAGGATTCGTTAAGATAAGCGCGTACAAGATAGTTATGTTGCGCGGCAAATGCACCGACATGCCCGATCATCATAAATATCATAGTCAGTGACCTGTTTCCAAGGAATACTAGTGCGCACCTTTCGCGGACCGCAACCGCAGAAGTCCTGGAAGCAGCGAGTTCAATGAAGATCAATATGCCACCCAGAATGGAAGGAATCCCAAACTTCTTCTTGAAGGAAGGAAGACATGCCTGATAGAAGGAAAGTGGTCTCTGCAATAGATACGACAGAGGTTGCTATTAATCCCAAAAGGCGACACGTCCCCAGAGCAACCGTCGTCATACAGACCGCTCTGGATGCTAAACACAAAACAAACAAATTTTGACGCAACAGGTCCATGGGATCATGGGATCTAGGGCCTAGCTTCTCGCTATTACATATACTCTTTAGATGAATGGAAGTGTCCTACTGTTTAATGCCGTATCCGAAGGGGAATTTTTGGTTTGGAGAAGCTTTTTCTTGACAGTTTTACTGTAGACACTAAAGAAAGAATTATTCGTGATAGACTGGTTCAGTACATTGAAGGAAACAATGGGCTCCCCAACTGACAATACAGCTTCAGGAAAAAATAAAGCAGCAGCCATGTGATACAAGCAGTTCGCAATATTACTATATCTGGGACTAGATGGAAAGGAGTACTGCGTCGTTGTTATGCTCGATGTCAGGCATGCCTTCAACGCGGGCAACTAGAACTAGAAAGAGAAAGCTAAGGAATATACGAGTGCCAAACTATCTGCTTACAAATTATTTTGATGGCAGAACCCTCTTCTACGATACGGATGAAGAGCCGAAAAGAAATAAAAGTATAAAAGGAGTTTCACAGGGATCAGTGTTAGGTCCTGCCCTGTGGAACATTCGTACAATGGAGTACTACGTATATTAAAACAAAGAGAAGTGGACATAATTGGATATGTCGGTGATATCACGGTGGTGGTGGTGGGTAAACCCCAGAGGAGGTGACACAAACTGCAGCAACATCATTAAAGACGTGAATATACGGCTTCGCTTATAAGGACTGGAACTAGCGGATAAGAAAATGGGGGCTGTCCTCATTAGAAACCACAAGAAAGTAATAGTTAACCATACAGGCATGAGCACAGTACAGAGTCGCAGCCTTACATAACGTACCTACATACATAGGTGCATTGTCTGATCAACTCAATTCAAGAGACTACCTAACCTGCATAAGCGTGAAGGCCAATCAGGCGGTAGCTAGAATATCCAGGCTAATAGTAAGTACTGGAGGAACCAGTCAGCCTATAAGAAATCTGCTTGCGATAGTAAGCAAGTCAATCCTCATGTATGGTGCCTCTAAGTATATGCCCATAGAGGTAACATGGTGAAACCCCAGAGATAGGGTACATCAGAGCAACTTTCAACATAAAATTACAAATTATACATGGAACACCTTAGAAAACGGTCGTTGGACAGACAAACTCCTACCGATCATAGAAGAGTGGACTAGAAGAAAATAGGTAAGGTAAACTATTGTATTACCGAATTCCTAATGGTACATGAAAGTTTCCGGGAATACATTCACAAATATGACATTGCAGATGACCCATTCTGCCCCATTGCTGGAATGTAAACAAAATATTAAGCAGCCAGAAATGACTTAGAACGATTTAAATTCGTTTACCCCAAGGAGAATGATAACGTTCATCCTAAAAACGAGGGAATCATGGGACACCGCCAACAGAATCACTGTGAGATACGGCGGGGAAACAAATACCAAGATTCCATGAAAGAGAAAACCCTGGTTCATAAGAAGGAGAAGGCATGATGTCAAAACCTGCCTCTATGAAGAAATGTCTTGACCGGGGGTACCGTAGGACCAAACAGGACATGGTTAGGGAGGGGAGAGAGTTTAGCCAAGTAAACATACAGGAGAATAAAGTCTGGCATAACTCGTAGTATGCGCTACAGAGCCATAAAGGATTTCACCTGTGCAGCGCATTTATTTGAACTACTTTCACTTATTCGTAAATTAGATACATAATTCTTAATAGGCCAACGACAGCGATTGGATCTCCGAAGAGACCTATACGGCTCATACTACTAGGGCATCTTACTTCTGACGCTGGATATCTCGCACAAAAGATAAATAGATATCCATAACAGTTTTAACGAGCTCCTGAATAAAATATACGATTTATGAGTGTCCTGAGTGATTGTAAAGCAAAGCCACAAAAGGAAGTATCTTTATTGGCACTGTCGAAAGATATAGGCTGTACGATACCACCTCCGATAGAGGATTCAAGTAATTAACTGCCCCGCTAGGCGAAATATTGCCGTAGCTAGCTCGTGTTTCCTATAACTTAATATTCACAAGAGGATATGTAGTTATCCTGATCAATGAACCATCAACGACACTGAAGACATAGCCATCAATGCAATGCTTGTTACGGGAGCCTGGACATGTAATGGAAAAATTTACAAATTAGAAAAAGTAAACAAAGGGAGTTTCATTGAAGGTGATTACCTGGATTTTGTAAAATAGGAAAGAAACCACCTCCATATAATCTTCCACATACTTACCTTTGTTCACAGGTATCTACCTCAACATTTTCATGAAAAATAAACAATAATTAATTACGAAAATCAAATAGATTTGCAACAGAAACACTTACCTTCTTCCACCACGTTCGGATTAATTCTGACATTTGGTTTTTTTTTTTGGTTTCTTATGTTGCACAGTGTAGCTGTCTCCCTCCCTCTTGTAATAGACGAAACCGAGCTTCGTTCACGGATCAAGCTCAATGAACTCGATCAGTGAACTAATCAAAGGTGGATTTTATTTGTTACATGTACATAGGTTTTGTTTTCTTATTTATTTTATTTAATTTTATGTAACTTGTCGTCTCAATAACGGTTTGATTAGGTTTTAATTTATTTTATTTTTTAGGTCTAGGACAATGTAGTGTAGTTTTTTGTTCATTTATTAAGTTTAGGTTAGTTTATTAGCATTGACCATATAGGGACCAGGAGCATTGGTATGGTAATGCTTCCTGCCAATGCTCCGAAAACTTTACGAGAACTATGTATATAAATAGATCATAACTGAGACGACAAATCTAAGAATGAGACTAGAAAAAGGAATAGAAGACAACATATAGATCATTAACAGCTGATCGCGGTGGTGTTGTGAAATTTTTTTTATTTTTGTGAATGCAATACAATTTTTTTTGAAATCACTTGTGCAGTGAGCACTATAATTGTTCGAGGATATATTTTATGTATACGGTAAGTTTGGCACAACGAATTTTGCTTGGAAGCACCTACATTCATATATGCACAAATTACAACAAAGAACACCACCAGAACTACAAGAACATCGGGACTATTACTAGGAAGTATAGAGAATATTTCAAAACAACCGAACGGAAGTCTGCGGGTACGAACAAAAAATCTAGTGGCACGATCGCAGTTGATGCTAGGAATATGGAAAGAGTAGTTCTACAGCAGATCACCGAAACTATAGGGGAACTCATCCTGTCAATGGAGCTTTTACAAGATCTTATCTGATGTCCGTGGTGAGGCCTTAAAATCTTTAACAACAGCTTGATTGCTCTATAATAGTATGATCCTTAGGTCAGGAAAGGCCACCATCGAACAGATTTCAGGAATTTCAAATCGATACCTGTCATCTTTTTTCGATTTTAAGGCCACCTGTGACAGCATTCATAGAGACGAACTATTTATGTATGCACAGCGTTGTCTAGTTTTACCATGCTTGCCTTACTTATCCGGTTGTACTGGATATCGATGGAAAATGCACTCTGCTCCAACTATCGAGATCTTTGATGTCAAAAAACGACCCCGAAAAGGCGATACATAGAAAGGATAACGCAGTAGTGTAGGACCGCTTAAGTGGAAAGGGACTTTAATCAACTTGGTCTGCTAAACTAGTGGCAGCTGGTTAACAATCGAGCTGGTTCGCCATTTAGCAGACAAGGGTTTGTCAACTTTCAACAGATGGAGAGATTCTTCATAGGATCCGTGTTCTGTTGACAGCTGACAAAGGTATAAGACATTTTGCATTTGGCATGTTGTGCACCTTCCGTTTGTTATCACTATAACTCTTTCTGTTACTTAGCTAGTCCTAGTCCGATTGATGACAATCAGTATTTGACAACTTCAATTAATACTTTTGCGAGTTTTCTAGATATAGTTTTCTGGTCTTTATACCGAACGTTCGGTCTTCCTTTTCATTTCGAACCTGGAGGCTGTGATTCGAATGTCCTGGAAGACGGCCTACTGTTTAATGCCTTATTCGAAGTGCAATTTTTTATTTGAGAAGCTTTATCATGACAGTTATACTCTCGAATGTTTGTCAGAAGCTCGCGAGAGATGGAGCCGTGAAAGAACTTTTAGGTGTTGTCTGGGGATCGAACTCCTCGAGCCGTAGCCCAAACCACTAACCACTTGAGCTACAATGCCACTGTCATCCGGGATAGGAGTTTTCTAACGTCCAAATACCGTATGGCCTATACCATTGCTTTCTTTAACTAGTCCATCTATCCTATCTTCAGTTTATGGCAGGCTTTTGCCTTCTACAAACTGCCAGCTACGTCATTAGGAGGTGCGGTACTTGATTTTGATGATGGTTGGGGGCATATCCCAGTTGGCTGCTTCTACAGCCTTGAAATACGGTGGGCCTTGCCGATACGGTGGGTACTGCGGTTACGGAGGATATAGTGGCTGATTTCACCAAGCTGCTTGCTGATAGCTTGGGCAAGTCCATTCCATCTACTGTTGGGTGGCTTGTCCGTTCGGGGCACTTTGCCATAGCCCTTGAGTGATAGTGAACTGCTAGAGTTTTTTGGTGGATATTGACCTGATGGTGTCTGTGCTGCTACAGTTGGCGGTCCATATATCCGTAGAAGTAGTTGGGATTGCTTATTGGGTGGGAGATTAGGATACGATTCAGAGACTGGGACCTGGTGCTGCGAAGTATTCAAATAAGGATGATTAGGCGGAGCTGGACTCACGGTCGATGAAGTTGGGCGTACCCTAAAATGATGGTATTCCTGGCGTCTTTACGGATATCATTGAGTCGGAGGCCCGTACGGCGTTAAATCAAGTGTATAGCATCTTTGAGGTGGATATAGTAGAATTTGCTGAAAACCGCCACGGTACTGCATCTACGCTGGTGGTTGCCCTCCAGTTCGTTGTAGTTG
The DNA here is from genome assembly GCA_905220385.1 of Xylota sylvarum. Taxonomy (NCBI): domain Eukaryota; kingdom Metazoa; phylum Arthropoda; class Insecta; order Diptera; family Syrphidae; genus Xylota; species Xylota sylvarum. The sequence goes on from LR999959.1 coordinate 45,325,037, forward strand.
TTGTGTACTTTGAGTGGATGGTGGTGGCTGTTGACTTAGTTCTAATAGCCCACGATTTGAAATAGTATGACTATACTGATACTTACTTACTTAGAAGGCATTACAGTATTGGGTAGACCTTCGCTTCAACAAATCTCTCTCCGCGTTAGCGCGGTCTTTACATAACTGCCTCCAGTTACACACTCCAAATTGGTTAATCCACTTGTGCCATTGCGCCAACTACGGCGAGACTCTTCGGCTCCGGCTCCATTTGGATGGCATTCCTGGATCGAAGGTTTGTGGTTAGGGGATCATCTAATTATGAAGCCTAAGTATGGGTTGACGACAATATTTGTGGAATTCTTATCGATAGAGCAGCCAACTCCCACTTGAATCTTATGCCGGTGATAACAGGCGATGCACCTCCGCTATTTGAACATATTGTGCAAATTCATTATTTTCTGGATTATTTTTTCGGACGTTTCGGACATTAAATTCGTATAGTTCTTGTTTACTTTAGATGTAGACTAAACAGGTTATACTACCATACTTAGTATTTCATAGCACTATTCGATTGCTCCGTCTGTATACATCTTTCGGTCCACCACTGGGGATGGAGTGATGGATGAATTGTTGCCTAACTAACTCTTTAAAACGAGTTTCTGTTGGTAGTACGTACCAATTTTTTTGTCTACTAATGCCCATGACACCAGGTTAGTCCGACTCTTAAGAATGTTGACATACCAGTACCGATACAAAAGTTTTCATCTCTCGCTACCTATAAATCAATCATAAGTTACCCATTCCTCGAACATAAGTGCGATTGCTTTCTAACCACAGATGAACTCAAATCTCTTCGATAACTCACTCGTTGGCTTACAGTAGGGAGTAACGAAGCAAAAGCAATATTTTGGTAAGTATATCAAATATCTCCACTACCGCCAGACATCCAGACTCATGTGAACATAACGATAATAGATAGCATCGATGCGTGTCCATGGCGACTATTTATGAGCTTAAATATCCTCTGTCTGTTTTCACTATCTACCAGTGACCCGAGTTGTAATAAATATCACGAACTCTGTCTCCGTCATATTTGTCTCTGTCCAGAGTGTCTGCGACTTTTATTCAATGAACTCGTTCAAACAAATTTTCTATATTGCTTGTTTAGAGATGGGATTTAATAGTAAATATTGAAGTAGTACATGTTCCCGTAGATAATTGCGCCATTAACTGATAGAGTCCACACCTCGCCCCCTCAACTGACGCCTTCAAACATTAGAGCTATCTAAAGGTTGCCAGTCTCAACACACCCCTTATCTACCCACAAATCAATAGGCCACAGTAAAGCTATTGTTTTACTATTTTACTATCACCGTACCCTTGTCGTCTTCCATCCGTTGGGTTCACACTATTACAATTCACAATGTTAGCTGATTACATGGCAGGGTTCCCGTATTACCGTCTCCCATCCCGTACCCTTAAGTGAATTTATTTATGAAATTTGGCGCTGTATTCTTATCGCCACGAAAATGTACTCGCTCACTGTTGCGTTGCGTCCACCCGCTCGACCATGGCTCAATGGAAACAACTGTTTACACATTCTCATCCTCACCCCCACGCCACCCTTACAACCACCCCAGTCAGCTGTGTGGTGAAAATACCCATATAGGCAAGTGTTTGTGGGGAAAGTTTTAGTTCTAGTGTAGCGAAGGTTAGGTTGCGGCCTATTCGACATACGTTCGGTGCGTTACAACAATTTACTGTTACTGCACCCCATTTTGGGGTTGCACCACTGAAAGTTTTGAATTTAACTCCTCTGTGGACGACTTAGCGGGCGTTTTAGATACTAAATGCCTTTGTAGATATTTTTGTATCTATTACTCGTAAACTATAAAATTTTCCACGCTTATCTCATTACAGGTGCAGCAAACAATAATAATTAAATAAATGCTAAACTCATTCGAATGATATCGGCGGGCGGGTTAACTACATAAGTGTGTGAACCGAGTGCGCTTTCTGAATTAGTTTGCTTGGAAGAGGAGGTAAATTGTCGTCGGAACTATGTCAGACTTTTCGTCGTTGGAACTGGGCTCGATGGATCGACCCAATCGTTTCCAAGTAAATCCGGTAAATCATAAGAAAAGCGATAAGGACAACGGAAAGGACGATGTGCCACATGAACTCTATAGACGTTTGACAAATATTGATGGAGAACCCCTCGAGGATGATCAATTTAATGAGGACGCCTCTCAAATGCTTCAGAAACCACGTCAACAGAGGTGAGTTAGTTTTTTTTTTGTTTTTGTTTTGGTTTTTGTTTTCTATTTTGTTTTTTTTGTTGTTGTTTGAGTTGAATATGTGCTGGGGGTTGTTTTGCACGTGTTGGTTGAATGTCAAAGCTATTATGTTATGGGGACTTACGAGGGGGTTGAATGTTGTTGGCGACTAATCTTGCAAAGGAGGTGGGTGAATCCAGCTTTTGTGGGTTTTGATGGATTTTATAGTTGTGACTCGTATGCAAATCAAATTATGGACAATTCTCTTTGGGTGAACGTTCTTGCTGGAGGGAGGTTTAATTATTATGTAGTGGAGCATGAATGATGGTGATAGTCAGTCAGATGGTTCACCCTGAAGAACAAGCTGTTATGTAGTCGGTTGAATAGGTACTCGAGAACACATCGTATCTTTTGTTGTCTGATTTTGCTGCCCCTTCTACCCCTGATGCTTGGGCACTGTGTCTGTCCTTGACACTGCTTTTGTTCATTATTATGGCATTTTCACTAATTGCATTTTTCAGAGGTTCTACCATCTACTTGATTATGTCATCTCTCCTCCAGTTGATGTATGTAAGTCTGTAGCGTGATTAATGAATCCTTGATGACATGCCCCTTATGACATGCACTGCAACTTCAATGGTTTATGTCATATTGACCCGAAACTGTGTAAGAACATTCTAAAGCTTCAGTCGGTTGTTGATATCTGTGTTATATGGATGTAATATGGTCGTTGCTATTCGATTAGAATAGTCGCTTTAGGTTATGGTTGGTTATATGTTGGGGCTTCTTTAGCATTGGATTGGATGTTGATTGGTTCTGGGAAAAATGATAACTTCAAATTGATTTATCGTTGGTTAGAGACCACAGGATAGTTACCAATTTCACGGTTTTCCACTACTTCTTCCATTACCTCTTTCACTAACTCCATCGTCCATTTCAGTGCGGTCTTAATGGCGTAACAAGAGGGTAGTGTAGCTTATGTTTTCGGAAGCGATTTCGAAATTATTACTGGAAGACGAACGGCTGCACTAGCATCCATTTGCCTACCAAAGATGAGCAAAAAATTCTAGTTCCTGTACGTTGGAACATTTAGCGGCTTTGGGTCTGAAAACCACCTTGACTTCTCCCCATACTTTTGATATTTTCCATCAGGCGACGATTAAGAGTCATAACTTTCCATAGATGGGAAGAAAGGTGATGCATCCGGGTCTGCGGTATCTGGAGTAATAGCCCCAAACCCATATCTTATGGAATTTTTAGTCTTCGTCAAAGGAACAAGAGGTTCTTGATTGATCACTTGTGACTCTCCAGTTATGCGTTGGATTGGGTTCTTTATTTTGATGAACTGAAGTATTTCATCCACTTTGGAGGGTTCGGTTGGGATTCAGCTTCGAGTTTTTGCTCGGCTTCGAGTATCCTCCTTACCCTAAATAGCAATTAATGCACTAATCCAAAAGTCTCAGATCGGAGAAACTCATAGCTTATAGAAGAGATGCTAATATCCAAAGAAGAAGGTGTACATAGAACTCCTGCCCATGTGTCTTAGAACACAAAATAGAGAGCCAATAGAGCTAATCATGCCATCCATGACGAAATGCTAGGAAGAAGTTACTGTGAGTAAGGAATAATAAGGAAGGTCGTTTTAGTCTGTACAGATACGGCATCCCTATAGTAAACAAAAAAAATGTTACAAACCTTGCTTGGAGTTTTAGCTTTGTACAGCGTTAGATAAGTGGGTAGGTAGTGTAGGACTATGAGTTTTTCGTAATGCACTAGGCACCATAGTGGGCCTATCGCGACAGTACTAAAGCCAGACCAGAAAGATCAATACCATTATTCTTATCCGCGACCTGAATAGTTTTATTTCCGCTGATTTTTTCCGATCTAACATAGGCCCCAAGGCCTTAGACACCCTATGTCCTCCTAGGTTAGACCATTGTAGGTCAACCATATTGATGATCCTATCGAGAACAATTTTCTTAGATACGCATATTGGTGGTTTTACTTCTCTAAAAGTATCGCTTTATGGAAGCTCTGATCCTTTCTTGGACAGTACGTCGGCACTTTCGTCGCCCTCTATATCGCAGTGTCCAAGTGCCCAGTGTCCTGACTAATTCCGATTTTATGTTGTTGGATTCTAACGCGTTAGGCGCAGCCTGACTATCAATGTAGATGCCGACATTCTTGTCAGATATTGATCCCATATCTAGTAATTCCGCAGCTTCGAGCAGAGCTAGAACCTTTGCTTAGAATACACTGCATGTGTCCGGAAGTCTCAGAGCCACTTGCAGGTTTATGACTGTACCTGAGACTGTACCCTCACTGGTTTTAGAACCATCTGTGTAAATTGCGATCTCACTTTGTTGAGAGCCGACTTTCCTATGCCAATCTGTCCTTACATATTTCGTATGCTGCATCCAAGTCGAGGGTACCGAAGATGTCATCTGATTCATCAGGGATATCGGGAAGTCATTCCCTAATAATGGAGCTATGTCTCTCATTTTTAGATTGAAGAGTCCTGTGTTATTGAGCCGAAGCGCACTAGTAGCCATCTTTAGTTTCTTGTAGGTCAAGTTTTAAAAGATACAGAAACATCTCGAATGCAGTCGTAAGCATGCAGGGTATTCTTTGTTCCTTGGCTAATGTATTCCGTCAATTCTTCTTTATCGTGTTATTCCGCCATACAAGTGCCCCATATGTGAGGATAGATCTGACTATTATAATAGATTTCCAATGCATCATTGCTGGTTTCATGTCCCACTTTATCCCCGCTGTTATCTTGCAAATGAAGAGAGTGTTATAAGCCTTGCGGAATCTTTCCTGAATGTTAAGTTTACAGTCTAGTTTCTTATCTGCTATCTTGAGCGATCGGAAAGTAACAACTCCACCCCATTCAACTTCGGCATTTTGAAGGTGATATCTTGTATTTTGTGCTGAACAGTGACATGAAGTTCACAATCTCTAGACTATGCCCGAAGACTGTATCTAAGTGTGTCTAAGAATTTTTCTTGAACTAAAATAACTACATCATACGTATACGCAGTGATGTCTACTTCTGTGTAAGTTAATTCCTGAAGTGTACTGTCAATGACTAGAACACAGAGAAGGGGGGATATAACGCCTCCTTGAGGTGTTCCTCTAGTAACCTAATTAAACCATAACCGAGAGTGGAATTGATCGTTCCTAAGATGAGCATTTTGGAAATCCAGTTGGTAATGCTACGCTCGACATTGAAACTTGAAAAGGAATCACGAGAGACTAATGGGTCTGTTGTCTTTCGCTTGGGTGTGACTTGATTTAACTGCTTTAGGTATGAAAATGACTCGCATTTCCCTCCACGCTGCTGGTATGTAGCCTAACCCTAAACATTGTTTGAAGATTTTCCTAAGTATGTACCTGAATTTTACTGGGACCTTCTGAAGCATAGTTGGCAGAATGCCGTCAGGGCCTGGAACTTTGAAAGGTGCGAAGCCCAATGGAAGTTCTTCCATGCGACAAGACAAACTAGTATTATTTGAGTACCCATTCGATATGGAAACCACTGGCACTGGTGTACTACTGCCTTGAAAGTGAGTTTCGACTAATGTTTCCAATAGTTCCTCGTTGCTTTTCGTCCACAAACCATCAGATTTCTTGATGTAGCTGGGAACTTCCGCTTCCTTAATCAGTATCTTGCTTAGTCTGGAAGTTTCGCTAGTATCTACGATTGACTCGTAGAATTCTCTCTTACTTTCTATGTATTCATCCCACGTCATGTTATCCACTACTAACGTTGCCACATTGTAAAAGTACCCAACTTATTTTCTCGTAGAGTTTAGCTCGCTATTCCACCATGGAGGTTGAGACCTCTTGGACGACCTTCTGACTGGGCATACCTTCTCATACGCCATGTTCATTACCTTACAAAGCTTGTCAACTGCCTTGTCTATATCTAGGGGATTGCCATTGCTGATTGCCTTGTTCCTAAAATGTTGCCTTACTATTTCTTTGAATCTAACCCAGTCTGCTCTCCTAGCGTTTCTGTAGGTATTCTCGGTTGGAAGCTCAGCTGAAAGCGTATCTACTTATGATCCGATAGTGATGCCTCGCCTTATACCTTCCATTTCATTATCGTTAAATAATCATTGTAAGAAGCTAAAGTACATATCTAGCACCTCCTGTCTGTTTCTTACCACGACAGTTGGAGTGGTCCCCTTATTGCATATTGTGAGCTTAGTGGACAAAATAAAGTCAAAAAGACACTCACCTCTTGCGTTAGTGTCACTCCTGCCCTTTGCCGAGTGGTGCGCGTTTGCATCAAAACCCACAATGTAATTAGACTTGTGCCTGGTCATCAGTCCTTTCATCTTGTCAGATGGTATCTCTAACATTTCATACGGGAAATAGGTTAAGACACAGCGGTTTCTTTTCCTCTGTTTTGGAGGATACGGCTACCAAGTCTCCATCACTTAAATTATTCAAAAGGAATGCCCTTATTTTGTTTTTAAATAATATGCAAGTCCTGATGTTACCTTTTTTTTTAAGAAAACTCCTCCAAAAACTGGGCGTGACTACATACAATGTATGGCTGAATTGTATACAATTTGAAAAACTATTTAGAATTGCTATTTTCAGAAGGTTCTAACCTTCAGTGACTCAAGAGCTGAACGCAGCTTTAGCCTTGCATGAATGGCAATACCTACATATAACAATGTGTTTCAGAGGTGAAAAAATCCGGTACACTTTTGAGCCACTTCAAAAGTATCTTTAGTAGTTTCCCACCTATCAACTGAGCTAGAAAAAATTTCTTTTTAAGTATGATGGTGTTGCCCAGATATAGGGCTTACAGATATCGGAAATGATCGTATCTAAGAGCAGAAACTGGTATACAAATTCACTAAGAGCGATGGCGTAACTTTATGTTACGTAAATGTTCGATTCACAAACTCTAGGGTACTTGCACAAGAAATTCAGTTCACAAACTTATGTACTACCCTACTGTGCGGATATTTCAAAAGTACCCTAGAACTGTCCCAAAAGTTACGTTATGTCCTCGTCAATTCAAAAACTTGTACCATAACTCGACTTGAGTAATATCTAAACTAATTATAAACAACAATTCATCAAAACTCGAAACAGTCACATAAATTAAATCCCAAATCAACTGTTGCAAAGGAATCTGGGTTAATCACGTAATAAAGCATAAGGCTTACGCCTTGCGAACAAACGCTATGAACTGTGAAATCAGGGATGAGTTGGATGACCTCCCCCTGAGCTCTAAATAAGTTCGCGTTCAGGAATTCCATCCCCAATTGCTGGATAAATAACTTCTCCGCGCAAAGATGATGTGAAATTAGCTTATATTCTCCGTAAATAAACTGCAATATCACCTCTCCATCTGGTTCTGCAATAAAACATCATGAAAATCCTAAAAGTTAAAGCGCCTTTCATGACAAATTAGTCCCCTTGGTATCGTTAAAATGCCCCTAAATCTTTGTCTATAATCTGACGTATTTACAACCCCACAACAGTTAAGATTTATTCCTGCAAAATTATGCCAACTCCGGGCAATTAATGTCCCATAAAAACTAGCGCACGTAAAACCCCATCTGCGAAAAGAGTTTACGTCCTTAATTGTTCAACTATTCCTAAGCAATTTCGTGAAGAAAATTTCACAGCTTTTGTGCGATGGATCATCCTGTCCTTACACGCACGCTACAACGAAACCTGGCTGACAAAATTGGCTTTTCAAAGTTTTTGAGAACAAAAAGGCAAAACACACAAATAGGCTCCGAAAAGGTAAAGATACAACCGTGCGTCGCGTTTGGTCGGAAGGGGATGATCCGCGTGTGCTACCCTTATTGCCGGAAATTCGAAATGAAAACAAAATTCACCTCTTCAAGAGCGCTCTTGCAAAAGCGTTACAATTTTATGGCCAATGCTGGAGAAGATAATGGTCATTCAATGGGTGTCGAGGAATGTGCTATACATCATGACAATGGGACAGGCTAGAAGGATTGCCAGGCCATCATAAAATAAATAAATAAAATGGCAGCGCTCACATCATAAGGGATGATGCGTGTGTCAGCGCGCGACCGACGGTTGAAATTAGGAAGGAAACCCAAATTTGATTAGAGCCACACAGGACGACGATATTTTATTAGGATTTTTACTGGTTTATTGGTGTTTAGGGATCCCGACTGGCGTTAAATTATGCTGTGTGCGATTAGGTGTATGTTCTGCTGAGGTTGTGCCTTTCTTTGCTTTCGTTGCCTCTTCTGGTGTTGATTTGAGGAAGAAACTTCTCCAAGCGTATACAATTTATACGATTTATGAGATTTATTGTGAGAAAGTTAATTTTATTTTAGAAAAAAATTGGAAAAAAAAGAGTGCGAGGTATTTTTTTCAAAATAAGTTATCCTGACTTCGAATTATTTGATTTACCGCACGAGGAGTTTTTCGAAAAAGTTATCGACTACCTACCTACCTACCTGAGTGAGGTTAATTGTGATGGTGTTATAATTGAATTGATTGGCACGTCAGTCAATAGCGGAGGAAATTATAAATTTTTCAGTTAAACTTCCACACATAGGCAAATCCCACTGGTTTCGATTAAATTCGAGGAATTAATAGAATTTCTTTCATCATTTCCTTCTGTAAATTTGTCGTTGAATCTCTTCCTCCCAAGCCTGTCAACGCAAACGGGACCGAAGATTTTACGAAGAATCTTTCTCTCGAAGCGACGGAGGATAGCTTCATCCACTTTAGATGGTTTCAGTGCCATAAAGCAGGACTGGTATGATCAAGGTCTTATACAGAATCTCGGGATAGGGCTCTACTACTCAAATGCCTTCTCAGCCCAAAGAAACAGCGATTGGCAAGAGTAAGTCTTCGTTTAATATATGCTGAGATGTTACTGTCAGAATTGATAGGTAGACAAGTCCCTTACTACTTCAAAGTTATAGCTATCGATTGTGACGTTCTGTCTAATTCGTCGCTGTTGAGAGCCCCTTCTTGTTGACAGCATACATGGTTTGCCCTCGTTTACCGCTAAACTCATTTTGACAGACTCCGTTGCAATACTAGCGAACTAGCAGGGTTCCCAAAACTAGACATGACTCGTCTCTATAGATGCTATCATATACGGCCTTAAAATCGATAAAAGATGGTGAGTATGGATTGGATTTCTTGGGTTTTTCCAGAATATGTCGAAGTGTGAAGATTTGATCGACTTTGGAATTTCCTGGAACCCCACTGATAGGGGCCAATCAGGTTGTTGAGGAAGGGTTTCACATGTTTACACAATATGGCTGATAGGATCATGTACGCGATGTTGAGGAGATTGATTCCTCTGTTATTGGCGCAATTTAGGGGGTCTCCTTTCTTGTGGATCGGGCAAACGGTGCTGAGATTCCATTCATCATACATACATTCATCTGACCAAATTTTAGAAATGAGTTGGTATATGCTCTCTACCAGGTCATTTCTAACTAGTTTCAACAGCTCGGCTGCTAAGCCGTCAAACCCAGCGGCCTTGTTGGACCTAGGCTTAGATATTGCTATCTTCACTTCGGTTTGGTCAGGTGGATGAAAGTTTTGGCTATCATCGTCTAGATTGAATGGTCCACTCTGCCTTACAGCGAGATTATTGGTTATACAGTTTGCAGAAGAAATTTTTCCATATTCTCAGCACCGACTGTGACTCTACTACGAAGTTTCCTACTTCACCTCTACGGGCTTCTGCACGGGTTTTGTTGGCTAGACACTTCCGTACATTATTCCTGGAATCTCGTGCTTTTTCTTCTTTCGGAAAAGCCGATGTTCTTCCCGTCTCTTTTGCTCGTAGAGCTCTCGAGCCGTTCTCGTCCTTCTTTGCAGCGCTGCTTTGTATGCCTCTTGTTTGCCGGCATTCTTCGTCAAACCGTTTCTTGGTGGTGGTCGAGCGAAAACCAACACATGAGTTGCGGCGTTTCTGATGGTTTGTTGGCAGCGTTGCGATTGGTCCTCGGCATTTGAAGCTGGCGGTATAGGGATACGCGTTCGACAAAGTTTTTGGTGTTCTCAGCATTTCGACTTTAAATCTTCTCACATTATTTCTTCTTTGCTGTGGCGTTAGAAATATCCGCATTCGTATCTTGGCTGCAACAAGGGAGTGATCAGCGTCGATGTTAGCTGCTCGGAAGGTTCGGTCATCCAGAATACTAGAGGCATGCCTTGCGTCGATCGCAATATGGTCAATTTGGTTGACCCTTTGATGACTAGGAGATCGTCATATCGCCTTGTGGATATTGAGATGAGGAAACCGTGTGGCCGTGATGTTTCGCCCCGCAGCGCAGTCAATAAGCCTAAGTCCGTTTCCGGATGTAGTGTCGTGGAGGCTGAGCTTACTAGTCGTCCTACCAAAGATGTCCTCCTTTCCTATCTTGGCTTTAAAATCGCCCAGGACGATTTTGACGTCATACAAAGAATATTGCTCTTAAGTTTTGTTGGCGTCGTCCTTGTCTTCTGTAGAGCATGAGCGCATATAAGGCTTATATTGCCGAATTTAGCCTTGATGCGGATTGTCATAAGTCGTGCGCTCACGTGTCGAAAGCTCAAGACTTCTTGCCTAAGTCTGCCGCGTATAACGAATCCACATCCAAATAAGAGCTGTTTCTGTTCCCTTTAGCAAGCACCGTAGTATACGTCACGCCGTTTTTCACCCTTTTTTTTATCCGGCCCATCCTATTGTACTTCCTAGATGGCAGTGATGTCGGCTTTATAGCAGTCTAGGGCCTCGGCTAGTTCTTCGGCTGCACGCGGCCTGTTAAGGGTCCGAACATTCCATGTGCAGATCTGAAAGTCGTTATCCATATTTCGATTGCTGGGGTCGTCAACAGTCAAATCGTCCTTATCCGAGGCTTGTGTGGGTTTCGGAACTATGGAGGACCAGTTCCCTTGTATACCCCTAGGACGAGGGGCCGGATTTTTCGGAGTCAGTAACCTACTTCGGAGATATGAGTGCGTCGTTGGTCCATTAAGGGTTCATCCGCCACCATCCGTTGGAGATCCCTATAGACCTTGGATTCGAATAAATCAAAGTAGCTCATATATGAGACTAGATAGTTCGGCCTGACTGGAATTGTGGACGCCACCGTTGATTCCATCTAGAAAATTCGTCCGCTGCCGTCTGGATTAAGAGGAAGTGCCTTAGTGAGAAGACTCTCCTCCCCCCTCTCTCGTTTGCTACCACCAACGACCTTCCAAAGGGTTTGGTTATCCAATCTCCAGTCGAGCTATTAGGCACCCAGTAGCCGCCAACGTTGAGGTGAAGAGTAGGAGTTAATAGTGTGAGGCTAAGGTAAGAACGCCTGTGTTCCCATATATTCCGCATCACTACCCTTTGGTGGCCATTAATCTTAGGTCTTAAATTAGTTGTAGCTAATACATATGACATTGAAACGAAATAAGTAGCAAATTCCAATGCCTGGGCTCCATCGCATATGGTGTCTAGTTATGGCTTTTTTTTAGCTTTCTCTAGCTTTTATCCAGCTCCGCCATGTTTTTCTCAGACCATTAGGTTTGCTGCTGGGGTAGTTAGCTATGTAACTCTCACTTTTTCGAAACGTATGACCAATCCACTGTCAGTTCCGTCTTTGGAAGGTTGTGCCTATAAGTTCCTGATCCCTTTTCTGTTACTGTTGGACCTGAAAATCCTTGCGATTTTGCATAGGTTCGAAATGGAAGTTAATTTTGTCTGTTTTGGTCTAAATTTGAAGTTCTTTCGATCGATATTTTCAGCTTATCCATATCTCGTGCGGGTTTAGATTTTTCTGTCGCAATCTGGTTTTCACTAAGAAATTCCATCTTCATTCCTCTATTTATTAGTATTAGACTGGTCACATTTTCTTGGCTTCTCTGCCTGGACTAAATTTGCTAAAATGTCATTATGTTTAAAGCAACGGACCTAGTACGGAGCTTTGCGGAACACCACCTGTGATATTGTGCTGTTTTGTTTCATTATTGTATATTATGGCATAGTACCTTATTTAAGAAAAATATTGTTTTCTATGCACAGAAGACATTCTAGGCATCTAGCCCTTAAAAAGGAGGGTAATTCCCCATCTACCTTATTGTCTATATAGCGTCCATTGCATGCCTTACCTCTTCGTCATAACTAAAATCATTGTTCGAAATATTCTTGTATCACAGGAGTGGTCTTAAACATGACAAATCAATGTCCCAAACATAAAATACAAATTCAAAGCAAATATCAGTTAAAGATAAGATAAAACGCTTAACGTAAATTTCACTTGTGCGTACATCGAACTAAAATTATAAGATACCAGAGCTACACATGTTTAAATTAGAGCCTTGACTCTTGTACAAGAGAACACAATTTAGCTTCTTTTTTTTCTTCTTTAGGTAATCAGCGGGTAAAAGATTGCTCGACTAGACGAGGAGGCCATTAAGAACTTCTCATGGATATAATTTCGCGTAGAAGTTCGCAAAAGGTCAAAGTGCATCACCCGTAAGCACTAAATGTACTTTGGAAAGTAATCACTTAAATAATGCGGCATTAAGTGGCAATTTATATGTATCTCGTAACATTAGCAAAGGATTAGTTTTCCTCTACCATGTTAAATGCCACAAACTCATAGCTATGTATGTATGTATGGAAGGCAATATAATGTTGTTAATGAAAATGTAGTCCTTTCTTGGGGATTTTTTTTCCTTCCCTTTGGGTGGTAAAAATAAGTTATAGAAATAATATCATTACATTGGCAGTACAGATTTAGGATTCTTCTGTGAAACCTTCTTTTAAAGATACGGTCTAAATAAAATGCGTACTTTGACCTTTATTGCGAATATAAATAAATTGGTTGGCCTTTGGGCTATCAGCCTATCGTAGTGTTACATTGAAGAAGTAATCAATAAGTAAGATAGTTTGTATGTCACGACAGATACTTCACTTAGAATTGAGTCTAAACACCATTTATGAACTCTGATGAGTGTTATAATCTCCTTTATCTTCGTGGGACATCATACACGGTTTGTGGTGATATGTACATACAAGTACCTACTACAGTGTATAATTAACAAATCTCTCCAGTTATTCTGGTTCTTAGAGTACTGTCTCGATTTGCCAATGTGTTTGCCACTCTGAATCCATGTCGTGGAGTAACCTGGAAAGACGAAAGTTTGTTTGAGACATTGAGGTAGGTTACGGTACGTCCAGGTCACCGAAGTGGGATTCACCGAGGGCCACTTTCCTAGTTCTGAGCAGGCTTGGGCATTCGTATGGGAAATGAGATGTGAAGTTGAGGCCGGTAATAATCCCCGTGTAGAGCGCTAAATTGGTTCTATTAAGTGCTAGAATTTGGTTAGTTTTAGTATTGTCGTGTTTTGTCCAGAGTTGTCTGAATACACGGCAAGATGATAGGCTCCTCCATCTCTCATTAGATAGTCTTATAAAGGCTTGTTCTATATTAGATTGAACAACGACAACGACCATTGGCAGGTTCTGCTCGGACCTCTTTCTTGATAACTCGTCCGCCAATTTATTCCCTTAGATACCGATGTGTCCTGTGCGAGATTTAGAAGTCTCAGTGATCGAGCGATTTTGGGTTCAGACGAGTATATGCCAGAGCGCACTCCTTCATTAGTTTTTCGACCCGTCCCTGGCAATCGAGATCCTATTGAGATACCGTTTATTTAATCCTGTCTTGAGGAGAAGATGATGTTAACGTTTAGGCTGAAGCCATGGGATTAGTCTGTCCCGGTACTCGCAATGGCGCGGTGGCCCATGATCGGTCTTTATTATAGGCGTGTTGGGCGGGGGACACATTCCTAGGATTTAGTTTGAAATGAATGTGTAAATATATTAACCTTTCAAATTTCTTAACGATGTAAGGCTTTTGGGCCAAAAATCTTTTTGGCTCGCGTGTTAAAGTTTAACCGCTTTGGATATGAAAATGACCTTAAGTTCTCTTCGTGCTTGAGGTATATATTCGCAATTAAGACACCCGCGAGAAAATTTGCTAGCCGCGGACTGCCTTGTAGCATCATGGGGGCTATACTAGTAACACGAAAATACCTGCAGACACTGGCCGATGTCACGCAGTCTGCTCTCAATAAACTGACAAGCTGGACATGAAAGCTGTGGTCTTTCCGTTAATCCGACGAAGACTGGTCCTTTTCACAAGAAAACACAAACTACCTGACTTTAATTTCCCAAAGTTAAGAGACACTCCCCTCATCCTCTCAAATAGTGCCACTTACCTAGGCCTAAAGCTTGACCGCAAGCTTCTTTGGAGAGAAAACATAGTCTCTGGCTGCTCCACTTGGAGTCTACAACCAAACACTATGCACTGGCTATACACTACGGTAATAAAACCGATCATCATGTATGGAGAATTGGTCTGGTGACCCGCCCTGGAGAAGAACTCCAACCTAATTATATTGGAAAAGATCCAACGAGTTCCATGTCTCAGTATTATTGGTGCACTGAGAACCTCTCTCACCGCAGCGCTTCAAATCATGCTCCATTTAGTCCCAATTGACATCGTCAGCAAACAACTGGCTGCCTGCTCAGCAATAAGGTTGAGAAGCTCTAAACAATAGAAGGAGCAACACATTGGACATTCCAGAATATTACTGATGCTTCGTCATCTTCCCCAAGTTACCGACCACCTGCCCACTGAATACAACTTCAACATGGGCTACAATTTCTCAATACCAGACAGAACTGAACGGACACAACGGGCTGTCCTGTACCACGATTCGCTGTCCATTTTCACGGATGGGTCCAAGACCGAGGACGGAGTCGGTGCTGGAGTCTTCTCCGAAGACCTATAGATATTCTCCTCTCCTCTAACCTTCCAAACTATTGCAGCGGTTAAAGCAGTATTAGCATCGGATATTGTCATATATGTACATCGACAGTCAGGCAGCCGTCAAATCCCTTGCATCCAGCACAACGATTTCCAACGATTTCCAGAGTGTAAGACTGCCGCGTATCTCTTAACGAGATATCTGGATATACATACCAGGGATCTGTGAGGTTGACGAACTAGCCTTAACAGCATAAACGTCACCGACATCAAGGCGCCTACGTCTTATGTTAAATAATTCATCAATGCCGACGCGGAGAAAGAGGCCAACCATCGCTGGCAACAACGCGACCAATGTGACACCGCTAAGCTACTGTGGTCGACTTTAAATAAAACCAGGTCCATTGGAATCCTAAAATATAAGAGTGGAACCCTCTCCAAGATAGTTAGCACCCTCATTACTGTGCTATAGAAAGACATGCCGAAAGATTGGGTATCCCCTTCAACAACTTCTGTAGACGATGTATGGACGAAGAGGAAGAGGAGACCATCAGTCACCTCCTGTGCACGTGCCCTGCGCTCGCCAACACTAAGAAGGCTAAATTTTTTTTCAATGATCTAAACGATCTCAACAACGCCTGCACGTCTAAGATTAGCTCCTTCATACAAAGGAGTGGATGGTTTCCTGAGTAAGAGGGTGACCCACCCACCTTACACATCGGCACGCAATGGACCTCCTCTGGTCTAAGTGCATTTTTCCATCGAGGGCCGCTCTTACTTAACCAACCAACCAACCAACCATGGCGTCAAGGGTTTGTACACTTTTTTTTCGACGTTCCCGTGCACTTTTCCTCTACGACAGAGATCTAGTCCTTACCACCAAACACGTATATTATAGCTTCTGGCCCTGAGGACAGCCTCTCATGGTTTAACATGGTGACGTATCCTTGGCCCGCTTCTGCAGGCACTCCTATCTCCATCACCTTCCAGTCGTCGCTCAGAAATTCAGGGTTTAGTTTGGGCAGAAGTTGCTCAAGGTCATCCGTCGAGATAGCTGGATCTGGAATGTTAATTTTCGATATCGGTCTCGTAGGAAGGTTCTTTTCCGGGACGACTTTGAGCGCGACGTCTGGTCCAACAAATTATCGACAATCTAACTTAAGGGTGAACTCATCCGGACATTCTTAAATAAAGAAACCACTAATTGTTGTCAACTGTCCGAATAGTAGTATCGGGACGGAGAAGCCTCTGGTTGTCCGAACATGCTGTCGATCAGTGACACTTCCACTGTCGCCGATTGTTCGTCAGTAAGTTTTGTTCTGGTTCATCCTTCATAATTGTTGGCAATGCGGTCTTTGGTTTTATGCTCTTGGTGGCCGACGGAGTTATCGTCGTGTCTCATTGTAAACTGGTTGTCCCTGGTTCCTTCAGCGGGGCCGTCTTCGCTGTGTCCTTCCTCGATTTAGACTCATCATTTGGCTTTTTGGTGCCTTTACGGCAGAAAGGATTTGCGGTTGGTCTTATTAGCTTGTCTGTTTGGTGGCTGTGTCGCAGCAGTAGAGGGTACTGACACACGATCTCACTGTACCTGCTAGGGATAGAAAGTTTTGGGCCCTTTGTAGGTGGTTTCGGTGTCAAGCATTGACCTTAGATATAATATCTAATTTCCTCAGTTTCCGAAGTAATGATAGATAGATAGTAGAGATCGGAAAATTCGGGAGTGGAAACTTCTACCTTTTGGCTTCGGTCTCCTCTGAGGTGGTGAGTCCCGAGAGTTTTTGACTGTACTATGTACGTTCCGAATTGGACGAGTTTGACTGGTATGCCGTAACTAGATATTGGTTAGTATAGCCCATCTCTAAATATAAACGTTAACTTAGGCTGTCGGTATGTAAAGAAATTTTATTGCAACACGATACGGGTAAAGAAAAAACCTAGGAAAAATCCACTAAGAGTGAGGATGAATGGACCAGAATGTTCAGGAAACCCGAGAACAACAAGCATGGCATATAGAGCTGATATTTCAATCATTAGGCGAATGGTCACAAAAATCTCCATTACGTCCAAGAAAACTGCCTACTCCCAGTCTACCTACAACCCCAATTTCAGCGAAATTAACAACCACCTTCTTGCTGTAGATACGTCAGTTTAATTTGAGATACTAAGCTGTTTATCATTGAAATTATACAGCGAAAATATCAAAACTCCTTCAAGTTATAGACAATTCAATCCGTTCGCTAAAGTATCTAAAAATAATGATAATTCCCCAAAAATTAATCTTTCTCATCACACGCCACCGGTTGCCACCCTGTTTCTTATGGCCTAGATAGATTCCGGGAAATCAAATCAATTGCCTTTAGCGCCTTCCTTCCCTATCATCATAAATCCCATCTTGACATTTAACTTTCGATCTACTGCGTAGATCCACGAAATTTGACTATTTCTACAGGATAGACCTTGATGTATTCCACGATATACATACAAATATACATAGGGGCACGAGGGCACATAAAGAAACAAAAACACATTCTCAATTATAACTCCTGGGTCTAATCAGGACAATTATTTACCCGAATGGCAGGAGAAAGTCTCGACGAATTGCCATGGATCTACTTAGCCAGCAGCAGTGATGTGAAATCCTTAGAGACATCGTCATGTTTTACTGGAGAAGGAATCCTTTAAGATGTTTATATTTGGAAAGAGGATATTTGTACACACTACTACTGTGTAGAAGTGGGATTACCTCAAGAACATGAAAAGCCTTTCCATTTGTCTCCACTCTTTTTATTAACAGAGACTTTGTCCTAGATACACAAATCCAAGATGGTGTAATAAATTTCACAAAAAAAAAAGGAGAGAGAAAAAAAAGAAAACACTCGAACATCCTAAAGGGATTATTATCGAAGTTGCTACCCCTTTACCTTTCGTGTTTTGTTCATCTCGTCCTTCGTTTGATTTTTTGTTTGTAAGCTAATTAGATTTTTTTTTTATTCCTTGGGGCAATTTCCTGGAAACCACTCGAACTGGAATTGTGTGCTTTGTTATTCTCTTGGTGCAAAGGACCTACTGCGGGTACTGTTAATTGTTGGCTTTAATGTTTAATCACAATATTCGAGCATCGGAGGGAAAAGGTGTAATAATTAATTCCTCTGATGAAGGAGAGAGCTTGACACCCAAGTGACGACGAAGAGGATATAAATTGCAGTCAATGGTTTGGGGGGGTGATTGGAGGCCAGGATAACTTGTGGATTTTGAGTTTTCATTTTAGATGGGAAAACGTGGGTATTATGAGATTATTTTCGGGAGTTTGATTTTTTTTTTATGAAAAGGTCATCTGAGTTTGTTCTTTGGTATGGGGAGGGCTTTGGTTTATTTTTGTTCTTAGACTGGCGTTGATAAGGCTGATAGTTTGCTCTTTGAATCAAGTTAAATGGTGTTTGTCTGCTGTGCTATAAGGGGTTTGTCTGTTACATATCGGCGCAATGTGGGGGACGCAAAAGAAGATTTGTCTATCGTTACAGACTATAAAGAAATTGGTGTAACGAAATTCGGTATTAGGTATTTGAAGCATTCGTGCAATAGGAAGTTATTGATGGATTTCGTTCATTTAAGTACCAACATGTAAGGAATGTTCTACACTATGTTACTAGTTACTCCAGGTGGGCAAGGGTGGGGACACATAAAGTGGAGATGTTCCCATATAGCTGGAGTACATTTCACATTTTACATTTTCCATTATTATCCATATCTATCGTTGAGGCAGCGTCACCATTACAAAGCCATTGTTAGGTGTACATTTTGGAATCGGTTATATGTAGATGAAACTCTGCTCCTTCTCTACACCTATCCAGTAGCTGTTCGCTATATCTTTTCAAAATTCATCTCACTCTGTCTCATTTAAGTTCTTGGTTTTCTGGAAATTTGTTTTGTTCTTCTGTTTTTCCTCCGATTGGATCCTATGTACTATGTCATTCTTTATTGTGGAGGATTGGAATCCCCTCTAGATTTTTTTTTTCGAACGGACTAATACTTCTAATAGCTTGGTGACTTGAAATATCACTTGAAAAACATTCCACCTTGCAGTAAGAAGACCTTAAACATCCCATTATATGTGTACTCAATAGTAGCAGTCCCAAAATCGAACCCTGAGGTGTACCACCTTCTGTGTTTGTATACTTCTTCGCATGTATGACTTTATGATGTACGTACATAGGTACCCTAAAATGAGTATACAATAATTTATATGTGGGATTAAAATGGAAAACACTATGATGCGACTGGTTGCTGCCGGTTGAACAAAAATCTCTCAAAAATCTCGCAAATAAAAAAAAAAGGTCCACTCCACTTGAACTTGTGTTCGGTTCGATTAGGGAGTGCTTGTATAGTTGTCGCTCGGTGTTGCCATTTTTTGATCTTACATACGTACGTTTGTGCAGTCGTCTGCACGGTGTTATGCAGAACAGAACTTTGAAAGTTGACCAAGTGGCCGATGATATGGCCTGTTCTGTCTAGTCAGTAGCTTAAAAGTCTTGTCTTGCGTAAAGGATACGATATAGACTACACCCATTCTACTTAAAGGATTCTTGATGCTACTTTTAACAACTACTAGGTCATTGCTTGGGAATGCTTCTAGTAGGCTTTATCCCTTCTTGTCTGCCTTTTGACTATTCTATTATGCATTGAATTACTGGGCTATTAAAAAATAGGTTCTTCATTCGAGAGTCGCTTAACCCCAAGATGTCCATCTTATGTTGTGTGAACATGCGTTCAATTCAAGTCTTCTGTTGAAATTACGGCTTAATAGATCAAACAGTAAGGCTGCTTTAACAGCTTGTCTGTAATTTTTGGCTAAACGGTTATAAGGTCTTACCGGGATTGTGCTATAGCCAGAAATGGCTCTCCTATTCTCGATTTCATATGAATCATTCGTACGTGGATACTTGCATCTGCTAGAGATGGATACCATTCGAACGGCCACCATCCGGAATAATTCGTCTGATTTGTGATTTTTTTTATTTGAGAAGCTTTTTAATGCCAGTACTACTATCAGATGTTTGTCAGATGGTCGCATGGAGGCGGAACGGTGACAAAACTGTACTGTCTATGGTTAACTATCCTTCCTATGAAAGATACTATCAAAAGCATAGAATTTCAGGTGTTTTTTTAAATTTGATTCCCGCTTAAAAAATATTGCATAGAACATAAAGCCGAAACGATCCAGAAATGTTCTACTTATGGAGATACTTTCTAAAAAGTTTTGATAAAAAAAAAAGGTATAAGGACGTGTAGTCTGTCTAAAACCTACTAAAAGCTTTCAGAATGACGGTGTGGCCTTATAGATTAGGTAACCAGTTTCTGGGTTTCTGTCGAATTGCACTTTTTGTATCAAAAAGGTAGTTTCCAACCGGTCCAGATGTATAAGTATGGTGTTTAGCCCTGTAATGTATCTCAAAGCCTTTACGTCGGTCCGCTATGCTTAGGCAGGTTGCTCTTTATGCCATTTGCTAGTAGCATCCAGTAACGTAATTTGCTTATTGCTTTCCACAAGATTGTTCTGTCTATTCAATGATTATACCTAGAGGACATCATGGAAAAAAGCTATTTCACTCATTATTGGGTTTGTTTAACCCCAAGTTGAAAAATGTTGCCCATCTGTCATATGGAAGGAGGGGTACCCTCGTCTGATTAAATTTTTTTGATTTGAAAGGCTGATGTGGACCAAGAGGCTGATATTTCTTCTTCTTTCTTCTTATGGACCTGTATACCCTTGTGTAAGGTTTCTGGTAATGTGTCTCAGCTCTCCCGAGCTCTTTCAAAGTTGCCGTGCTTCTTTTTCTGCTGTTCTGTGCCATGTGCATCTAGGACTGCCACGTATTCTGCCATCCTGAGATAGCGGTTTCCATTATATCGCGTGGTTAGATATGGAAAAGAGGCTTAGGTTTATGAAGGCTGCTCTTTGGACTTTTCGAAACTCTCTATTTCATTGTTCTGACCTTTACTGAGGCCCAAAAGACGAAAATCTGTAGACACGGAACTTCTTCCTCATCTTCTTCCGTGGTAATAACATGAACTGAGTCGGTGTTGCCTCAAGTCCCGTGGACCTAATAAGATTGTGTTCTGTTCAAGTTGAGTACCAGGTAATCTCTTTGTAGAAGTTAAGAGGCCTAAAATACTTTGCATGCCTTGCAGTTTTTTTCCATAAGATTTGTTTCGTAAATGGAGAAAGGATCGTTTAACCGAATATCGCCTGATGTTCAGTGCAAATGATATGTCGCATCATCAGGTATGGACAGTCTGAGGGCGTCCTCTATTCTTTTAATTGCTTTACTTAAAAAATGTTAGCTCCTAGTAGAGCCTATAGTACTTATCCCTTTTGTAGGTCTCTTTTCAATTATTCTGATCAGGTGCTTCTACAGCTGTTATGTGACGTGATTACGTCTTATAATTTTATCTCCTAGAAAAGTTGGTTCAATGAAAATTGGTAGAAGCATAAAGCTTTCGAACAATAGGAATCTTCTGATAGATTAGATTCACTTCTGAGGGATTAGATTCACTTAGGTACCAACGCGTGGGGCATATCTCCTCCCTGCGTGAAGTATGAATGAGACCATCATCCAACCGTCTACTTCTGCTACGCTGCATCGATCATAATCTAGTGTGGATGTTTACGTTTTAGATGAAGTACTGCAAACTGTTCGAGATTCTATTCAAGTAATTGGTTGAAGCTATGCAGTTGTTTGAAGTTATCTTGCCAATAAGCCCGTGGGTTATCCACGAGAATCTGTTATGTTTGGAGATGCTACTATTTCGCAATCTTCTCTGAAGATGCGATCCCATAACACTGTTCTTTAATTGAATGTTATTGGCTTTAACTTCTGTTCAATTTCAACCCACAAAGGGAACTAGATACATGGAGCCATGGGTGGTTTGGATGTCTTTCCGTAATATTATATTACAAATTACGGATCCAGCCTTGCAGTGGAGGTTATATTGAAACCACAGCAGGTCTTTCCATAAATCATTATTTACAACTAATAGATGTATCTTCTATGTTTACTACGAAGAGAATAAGACAAAAAGTATAAGAATGGGTTCGTGAATGCCTTAAGATACCGAAAAATATCTGAAGATGCTTCAGATATCATGTATAGATATCTCTTTTGTCCTTTTATGACAGTTCTTCTTCATTATTATGGCTTATGGGTGTAACTCTGTTATAAGCATCTCAACATTTTGCTGAGATTATATTATTTACTTGGTTTCTAACATTCGGTTTTGTTTTTTAAGTTGGTGCAATCAAATGAGACTTATTCTGAATCAAATAGGGCTTCTGTGTAGCTTGGTCAATTTGACCTAAACGTGTAGAGATACGCCCTAAAGTTAAGGCTTAGCTTTACATATTTTCCTTTTCCACCTCTCAATGTTGAGTATGATATTGTGTACCCATTTACCATATACCGTTGCCAAAGACTTCGTACTCTTCTAAAGCCGTGCTAAAATATCGATTGTATACGTTAAATAGGGTTTGTTTGCTTTCACATGGTTTGTTCTGCCTCCATCTTCTTTTTAAAGATATTACCTGTCATATCATTTGGCGAGCATTAAGATCTATAGAGGATTACTAGTGCTGCAGCTCTTGGAAGGAGCAATCTTTTACCGAACTTAAGTCCACCAATATTTGGCGTCATTCGAGCTGCTGCCTATATTAACTTTTTGACTGCATCTCGTAGATATTGGTCTTGTATCTATGATAATGCAAGGATACTCTATCTTTGATTTTAAGACTGTAACGTGATTGCCGATTATTACCGTTATGGTTTGCACTACTTTTCTTCTGCTAACGAGTGTCACTTTTGATTTTTTGGCCTGTTAACCTCCTAATAGCCTTTTTGCTACCGCGCTCTCTCACCTCTCGATGCTTAGCGACCTCTAATATTTCAATGCCATCAACAAAGCCGACTATTTTGGAGCATTTTGAGTTGCATGGCTTAGAGACATCGTCATGCATTATATTCCAGAACAAAGTAGCACGTACGGAACCTTGAAGCACACCACCTGGGATGTTGTATTGGTTTGTTCCATACTCTATGTCATGTGTAGAGTAGCATTTTCTGCACATATTCTGGTACACTTTTACCTATAAGTACTCGAAGGATAAATGTCTATTTTACTGTGTATATGGCATATATCAAGAATACGCGACACATTGTCGTTCTACTTGGGGTCTCTCTGAAGGCTTCTGTGATCACCGATACTGTTCGTCATTAGGGTCCATTCATGGTGCTCTAAATACTTCAAAGACCCCATTCACTTCCGTAAAATGCAAATCCTTTAAAATCCTTTGTAAGTCGTAGGCAGTTTACTTGTTGCATGAAGCCCTAGCGGAAAACCACAAAATAACCAACCACCCCAGCATAAAGGGGGAGCGAATAAAATCCATGCTTCTGCACCGAATCTAAGTGAGTGCTATGGGATTTAGATTCCTAAAAAGTCCATCATGGGGCGCAACCAATAACCCCATAAACCAACGCGTCATACAATCGCTCTGCTAAATAGTTCTCACAATTAGTAAATGCTCCCTCAGGGTGAACAAAACCGCACAAACATTGCGGTTGTGTGTTGCTCCCTTCAAATTTTCACTGGAATTCAATTTGTAGTACATTCTGTGGCCCTACATCCATCCCATAACTATTAACTGCCTACACATCGTACGCATAATTAGATTTACCTCCCGAGAACATGCTAACGTACCCCCTACCCCAACACACATGTTGAATCGAGAATAATTAATTCGCATTTCGCAGAGATCTGCTAGCTTCCACCTCATGGTCCTTGAAAGATTTCCACTAAATGTGGATTGAACGTCTTTAACACAATTTCGATATCCAGCTATCGTCTGTTCCATTCCAAGGAACATATCGTGGGCAGCTCAGAAGTCTCAAAAAGTCAATTATCCCACACAGCTGTTCCCACTTCGTACAACACGATGGGTGTTCAAATGCCGGATAAGAAGTAGAAATTAGCATGCTAATGACATCATGCCAGCATGACGAATGTTGAATGTCTTTCAAAACTGCGACCCACCACACGCTATCCCGTCAAGGAATGCGTCTAGGTTCAGATGCAAATTGGCTCTTAGATACGATCCATGCGTGTCGGGTTTAGGAAGGAAAATTTAATAGATTTCTCGCATCCTTTGTGAGTTAATATATCCTTTTGTTTTAAGGAAACGTTTCCAAGGGATTTTTTTTTTTTTTGCCAGAAAACTAATTAAGGATGATGAACGTTCTTCGGTTGTTTGTATCTAGCCTCACACTACAAGGAATTTAATTGAATTTTTGATCTTACCCAGTTGACCTTGTCGAAGGCAATTTGCAAAAAAGAAATATTAAAAGTTGACGATACGCACAAGGAAGTCTTCTCTGTACTTCATATCCTTTCTCCTGCAGGTGGAGGGGTGGTAGAGAGTTTCCCAAATTGAAACTCTGATAAGAAGACAAAGCAGTATGCGTTGGGAGAAAAGTTCGAAAGAATTCAAAGCGGTTTCTTATGTCTATCAATGTAATTAACAAATATTTCTAAACAGATAAAAAGTTGAATGTTTCTGTGGGCCTTGTTCGAAAGAATTTGTAAGCCTTTTTGCACAAAATTAACCTATAATAATCGAAATTCCCGAATACACGAGAAAAACAAAAGAGTTTCTTGAAAAGTTTGGTGTGGTACTCGTTAATAACAACTGAACGTGGGTTGTTCGGGTTGAAGAGGGTTTCGTTGAAGATACATTTCTAAGCAAAAAGTTCGTGTTTTCAGTGTTATGACATCGTCATCTTGTGGCATACCAAAGGAAACTTAAAGACACCTAGTCCGTAGGATATGTATACATTGTAAATAATCAACAGGAACTCTAAGAACAAATTTGGATCCTGCTTTACATACTAAATCGATACTGTGAGAATAGGAAATGCAGCCTATTCTAACATGCCAGCTACACGACGAATACACGACTTAACACATCTCTCGCCTAGGCTTAGATTAAGGTGGCTATCTGACCATGAATACAGACACACTTGGACTAAAGAGACCATGTCTATCCAAGAACTTGTCGAATCCAACTGTTTATAAAACAAATGATGCTAGGCAAATGATGCTAGGCAATCTTCTTTGAGACAAAGCCGAACAAGGAGTAGATAGGCAATAGCTTTAGCACAACCAACCCAGTACCACGTTTATGACGTAACCTGTTTTCATTCCAAAAGTAAACCGACGAGATCTTGAATCCGTGAAGGATTTCAGGGCTATTAGCCTATCCTCGGTTGTACTGAAAACTTTAGAACGTATCCTAGACCTTAACATCTGACAAACTTTGAAGCTCCATTGTCAAATTTCCGGCATACTTTCCGTGTACTGAGACGGCCCTTCATGAGGTGGAGCGTATGGTGGAAAAGGTTCTTCACTATAAAGATGTCGAGTTGAGGCCAATGTTTTCTGAATATAAAGAATACACTCTTGCTACCTTTTTGGACATAGAAGAAGCCTTTAACAAACGTCCATACTGGAGCTATTCAAAAGGTTCTCCCCGGTCTAGGTGTAGAAGGTTTTCTTAGGAGACAGGATTGCAACTAAGACGGTCAGTAGATGGTACCCCACAAGGAGGTGTTGTCTCCCCACTATTAAGGCTCATGGCAATTGACAACATTTTAGTGCGACATGATAGGGATAGGTGGTTGCGTACGCAGTTAACTGGTGTAACGAAAGTTTCTCTCCAGGATTAGTCAACTCATGGGAGTCTCAATAAGGTACACTCATGGATCACGGGCAGTGGCCTAGGAGTAAATCCGGAAAAGACCGAAATGATGTTTTTACCACTAAAGCTAAACTACTATAGTTCACTTACTAGTGCACGATACTAGATCCGGAACTTAGTTGGAAGTTAAATATAGAACAATATGGACGTCCACATCAATTGTGCATCCAACTCTTACCTATGGCGCCATCATTTGGGAGCCTACCAACAGATGTTATAAGTAAGTGCGATCGTGCACTTGATCCCTCTCAAACTTCTTCTTCATAAAAGACTAAGCTACGTGTAGTTCTATCCGGCTCAGGTAATCTGAGTGCTGGACTGCTAAGTCGTATGGGTACTGTAGGATCTTGGAAACAATTCCAAGAGAATTGGTTTTGTCTTCAACTGACTACAAGATACCGACCTTCAACTTTAGGAAATCTTTCTCAGTTGAACTATCTACCACAGAAGAATGACAGAACTGAAGCATTATAAGCGACTATAACATATTTAGGTACATACATGGACCGTTCCTAGTCTTTTCGTCTCCCAGACTATGATAGTGTCTTCCAAGGGGAACTTCTCGCGATTCGGGAAGCCTGCCGTTTGCTAAACAATCTTTGATGCGTCTTGCTACTTTCAGTATCACGTTAGTTGTACTTGCTGTCGAGCATCCCACCCGGTATTTTGAATCACTACTTCCATCCATTGGAGATAACGCGTTTCCAAAGTCTTGCTAGCCGTATCTAACAAACAGAACTGGCAGTATATTTAGTGTTCGTCGGATGGTTTGTTTTCTTTGGAGAGTGGATCCGTAGTATCCAGATTCTTTTCTTATCACAGAGGCTTTAGTTAGCTACTATCAAAACACTGAGTTGTTCTTTACGTCTTTCTGGACCTGGGCTAATATTACTTTTCCTCCTTCTTCGGAGAATGTACATATACATACATATGTCCTGATGACTTTTTTCCACCAGTATTTGAGTTTGAGTATTGACCTGGATCGAGGTATCTTCCGTCGGTTTTGGTGCTGGTAAGTCTACCTCAGGTCGGGTTTTAGTATTTTACGACGCTGCTGTCATAACTAGAAATGTATTCCACCTAGACGAAGGAAATCTTTTAAAGAGAAGTCCTCGTGGCATCTCCATCGAGCATGTCATTCGGAGGGATCTTCACCTTCATATTATTGGATCGTTCACTTTTGTACTCTCCTATTGCTCTGCTCTTAGTCTATCTTCATGAGTGATTGCATCGCAGATTTTCTGAGATTTAACCTGTCTGATTATATATTCCGGAGTGATGGGCTCGCCTAATTTCTTCTTTAGTTGATGTCTTTTGGGTCTCTAGTGTGTGAAATGGTGATACGGTGTTCACTATCCTTTTCAGTACAAATACTGTTGATGCTTCACATCATTTACCTAACAATTTTTCTTGAATTTTTTTATACTTCACTATGTAAATAATTCTTTGATATTTAATACTTTTTTTAAATCATGAAAATGTTCTCGCTGTAAATGTTGACCAAACGTATCCTAATTAATGAATTTGCGATGTAATTTTGTGGAACATAGAAAATCTAAGCTTATAAAAAGCGAATTAAACATAGAATTATTCTCTTTTTTCCTAAAACCATGTATAAAACCTTGTATGTTGAAAAATTTGAATTTGGGTCATAATTCGCCTTCCTTTATTTTCCCCTTCTTCGTTGAGTTACGGACTCTCACTCCAACGTTATTTATTGAATTCGCTGCATATAATCGTTGTTCGATCTGCCGTAATAAAAGCTTGATTTCTCCGTTGTTGCTTTTGGAGTCGTGTTGGATATAGGATTGGAACTGTTAAATTGAGTGATTTCATTGTCTTTGAGTTAAAGTTTCCACTTCTTCTGCTGCAATTCGCCGCGAATAAAGGCTTATCATTTCGTTGTTGCTGATACTCTCGCCGTTGGATTGATTCATTTGAATTGAATAATTAAAATTTTCCTCATTGACCTTGGAGGAGATCGTTGTTGGTGAAAGCTTATTCGAGTAGAATTTATAAGTTGTTGGTTTCTATTCCTTAGTTTTTGATTTCATTAAAATCAATTAAAATGTCGAATGAGAATGAGGGTATCGAAGACGTAGGTGAACAGGAAATGGAGCAGGCGAGTGCAAAGGGGTCAGAGAGTCACAAGCGTCAGCAGCGAAAGGAAATATAAGTAGAATCAAAAAGCTGATTAGAGAAAAGGGTTCTTCAATTTCAATTACTGAGTTGGAATGTCGGTTAGGCATTCTCGAATCGTATTTTAAACAAAATTTAAATGTTCAACTGTCAATAGAGAAAATGAATATTGTTGGAGAGGAAAAAGCAAATGCGAACAGTAGAGCGGAGGTTGAAGATTTGTATGTGGTTACCAAATCAGAAATTTTAATGTTGTTGGCCGAGAAGAAGCCGAGTGCTAGTGTTTGTGATAACCTAAATGCAACTATGATGCCACTGCAACATTCTACAAGATCATCGATTTTTTCTGGAAAGTTTTCGGAGTTCCCAAACTTTATAGGACTTTTTAGTAGCCTTGTGGATAAAGATGATTCCTTGGATAATCTACAAAAATTTAACTATCTAAGAAGTTGCTTATCAGGGTCGGCGTTGAGTGCGGTGAAGGAATTTGAATTAACCAGTGGAAACTACTCTAAGGCAATAGATCGTTTAAAAAAATGATTTGACAGTAAGGCGATGATATTTCAAGAACACGTTAATGGAATTTTAGAAATTCCGAAAATTTCAAAGTGCTCTTCCGTTAATTTGCGGGATTTGGAGGACAGTTTTAACACCCATCTAGCTGCCATGCTTAATATTGGCGACTATAAGGATATTGCCGAATCAATTTTGATCTCTTTCGCATTAGACAGGGTTGATTCTGATACAAGAGCCAAGTGGGATGAGTTTTTTGACCATTCGAAGCTACCGTCATGGCTGGAGTTTTCTAAGTTGTTGGATCGTCGTTGTAAAACTCTAGAAGCAAGAGAATCCAAGATGAGTAAGGTGGAAACGAATGCCAACAATAATAATTTCCGTCCTCGTCCTCGGAACTCAAATAGGAACCAATCGTCAAATATTTCGCTCGTTGTTAATAAATCCAAATGTGAATTTTGCCAGTCGAGTACGCATGATATCGTGCGCTGTCCTGAGTTTAATCAATTGTCAGTAGCAAATCGATTCCAAGAAGTTAAGAGACGCGTTCTGTGTATCAATTGTTTGGGGAAAGGTCATTCAGTAAGGAGATGCAGCTTATCGAAGTGCGCTATTTGTTCATTACCACATCATCGCTTACTTCATAGATTCACGATGAACAATGTGGTGAAAGAAGTAGCTTCAGAGAATGATGCAATCCCAAATACTAGTACCAGTTGTATTACCACTATTATTTCGGAGGTACTTGAACCTAGCCGTTCCAGTGTGATTTTGGCCACAGCTATTGTCTACATAAAAGATAGGTTTGGTAGATTTCAGCCAGTTAGAGCCTTACTAGATTCTGCATCGCAGTTGAACTTTATAACCGAAGATATGGTGCAAAAACTTAATTTAAATAAAGTCCCAACTCATGCATCTATCTCCGGAATTGGGAAAGCGAACTGTGTTGTAAAAACAGAATCCAGTTGCAAATCAAGGATATCTGATTTTGAGCTAAGGTTGGATATGTTGATCTTAAGGGCTATCACCTGAAAAGAAGATGGATATTTCCGGTTGGAATATACCCAATAATATCTCTCTAGCTGACCCTTATTTCAATCTTCCAAGCCGTATAGACCTGTTGATAGGCGCAGACAACTTTTTTCAACTCCTTTGTGTTGGACAGATCAAACTTGGCCCCCATTTACCTATTTTACAGAAGACGTTGTTAGGTTGGATAGCGTCTGGAAGCTATGGACTATCCGATATTCCTCAAGCTGCCTGCATGTTAGTTGGTTGTTCGACGTTGGAAGAAGCATCGTTAAACGAGACGGTCAACAAGTTTTGGGAAATGGAAGAAGTAAACCACAAGCCAAGTCTTCAGTCTCCGGAAGAAGAAAAATGTGAAATAGCTTTTTTTTAAAACCGTTCGACGGCAAGAGGATGGCCGATTCGTCGTACCCATTCTATTCGATGAGACGAAAGGACAATTGGGAGATTCCTTGAACCAGGCGAGAAAAAGGTTTTTCAACTTGGAAAGGCGACTACAGAAGGTGGAGAAGGTACGAGAGCAATACATTCAATTTATGGAAGAATATGAGAGTCTTGGACATATGGAAGTTGTCCCAAAAGATGAAGTCCCTCTGATTCGCTATTTTGCTCCTCATCAGTTTGTTCTGAGACCTGATTCGCTGACCACGAAACTTAGGGTAGTTTTTGATTGTAGCGCCAAAACTTCCTCCAATGTCTCGTTAAATAACCTTCTCTTAAAAGGACCAGTGATTCAGGATGACCTGTACGACATTATACTTCGTTTTAGATCTTATAAATTCGTAATTACCGCAGATATTTCTAAAATGTATAGGCAGATATTAATGAGTAAGGAAGATCAAAATTTTCAAGGCATTTTATGGAGATCTAGCGAGCAGGAGGATTTACTAGCTTATAGGTTGAAGACAGTAACCTACGGTACTACATCAGCTCCATACCTGGCTACTCGATGTCTGAAATTGCTAGCGGAGGAAAGTGTATCACTGTTTCCCATAGGTGCAAAGGTTATAAGCGAAGATTTCTACATGGATGATATGATCACTGGTGCTGATACGTTGGAAAGTATTTATCAAATCTATAGTGAAGTTAGATACATTCTTCAAACTGCAGGTTTTGAGTTGCGAAAGTGGTGCAGTAACGATGCCAGCGTCTTAAAGAAGATTTCTGGGGATGACAGTGAAAGTGATTCTTTGCGTATCAATGATAATGATGTCATAAAAACGTTAGGCATCGTATGGAATTCGGTGGAAGATAATTTTCAGTACGTTACCCCAAATATTGATTTCTTAAAGCCCATAACCAAAAGGACTGTACTATCAGAACTCGCCCAAATATTCGATCCTTTAGGATTAATAAATCCAATAGTTGTACAGGGCAAAATAATAATGCAGGACCTCTGGATCTCCAAATGCAGTTGGGATGAGTCTGTGCCGATGGAGATACACTCACGGTGGGAAGAATTTCGCAAGGATATTTCGCGTTTAAACACAATCAAGGTAGATAGATACATTCACTGCTCCAACCTGTCTAACCATAGGGTTGAGTTGCATGGATTTGCGGATGCATCAATTCGTGCGTATGGTTGTGCGGTATATCTTCGTGTTGTAGATACTTTTGGAAATGTACAAAGCAATTTGTTGAGCGCCAAGTCAAAAGTAGCTCCTATCAAAACCAAGTCGCTTCCGCGATTGGAATTGTGTACTGCCGTTTTACTAGTCGATTTGGTGCAAAGGATTTTACCCAATCTCATCGAGGACATTGAGGAGATAAATCTTTGGTCGGATTCCGAGATTGTCCTTCATTGGATTGGCGCATACCCCTCAGCGTGGGAAATATTCGTTGCCAATAGGGTATCAAAGATACAATCCGAACTACCAGCTGCTATTTGGAGATATGTCAATTCGAAGGCCAATCCGGCTGACATCGTATCTCGTGGTACATACACCACCGAGTTATTGGAGAGTATATTTTTTGCTGGGCCACAGTTTTTGTACAACCCCAAGGAAAATTGGCCAAAACAGAAAATAAACCCCTCTTTCATTAAAAAGGAAACAAGCAACTCGGTGGTCTTACTAGCTAAGGTAATTTCGGCTGAATTTGCCGACTATTTTGCGCGATTTAGCAGCTACCTAAAAGTTATCCGGATTTTCGGATACGTTGTCCGATTTATAAAATCCTTTAAGCGAAGATTGACCAATTCAAGTTCTAGCGCCCCCGTAAGCTCTAAGTCACCAGGATTGACAGTGGAAGAACTTGAAGAATCTCTTCAACGAATCATCTGGAATCTTCAGCAAACTCATTTCCAGGAGGAAATTGAAGATCTAAGGAAAAAACAGACGATAAGCCCAAAAAGTGTCATCAGTAACCTCAATCCTTTCCTTGATGATGATCACTGTATAGAGCTCTTGCGAGTTGGTGGGCGTTTGCAGAATGCAGACATCCCTTATAATGTCAAATGTCCTATTCTCCTACCCAAAAATTCCCCCTTTGTGTACAATCTTTTTGTCCATTTGCACGTTAGCAATTTTCACGCAGGTATCCAAGCTCTAGTTGCAATTGCGAGACAACGGTTCTGGGTGGTCAACGCTCGGAAGCTAGCGAAGAAGACTGTTCATTCCTGCTATCACTGCTTCCGATACAAGCCGAAACTTTTAAAGCAGATCATGGGTGATCTACCAGCCAGCAGAGTGACGATATCTAGGCCATTTGCGAAGTCAGGCGTTGATTTCTGTGGACCTTTTTATATCTCTCAAGGACGTCGAGGTTACTGCACGCATAAAGCATACGTGGCCGTGTTTATTTGCTTCGCTACGAAGGCTACTCACTTGGAGGTCGTGTCGGATTTGTCGACTCAAGGTTTCTTAGCTGCTTTAAAACGATTTGTTGCACGACGTGGCCTATGTGAAGAAATCCATTGCGACAATGGGACGAATTTCGTTGGAGCTCGTAATGAGCTCAAAGAGCTGTACATGGCGGTCTTGGAGCAACAGAAGGAGAACATTATCTCGTCATGGTGCGCAGTCCATCGTATAAGGTTCCTGCATATACCTCCCAGAGCTCCACACTTCGGTGGCTTGTGGGAAGCAGCTGTCAAGTCTGCTAAATCTCATCTCTACAGGACAGTGAAGCAGGCTTTTTTAACGTATGAAGAATTTTCCACGGTAATTGCCGAGATTGAAGCGATCATGAATTCTCGTCCACTTTGTGTACTAGGACCAGACCCAAATGATGAGCAAGTTTTAACCCCTGGTCATTTTTTAATCGGCGATGCTTTAAATTCTATTCCAGAGCCTACCATTCCAAGAGATATACCGCTCTTAAAACGATGGCGGAGACTTACGCAGATAAAGCAGCACTTTTGGACGAGATGGTCTAAGGAGTATCTGCTGGATTTACAACGGCGAACGAAGTGGAAAGCAGCCTCCGAGAATGCAAAAGTTGGTACTGTAGTATTGATAAGTGACGATAACTTACCACCCCAACAATGGCTTCTGGGAAGAATCGAGCGACTTGTTGCTGCTGCCGATGGGAAGGTTAGAGTTGCAGACGTCAAAACCAAGGGAGTTGTACTAAGAAGACCGATTCATCGCCTGGCCCCACTACCAAATTGTTGAAGTGCTTCTTTTCCCGGTCGACCCTTCAAGGCGGGCAGTATGTTGATGCTTCACATCATTTACCTAACAATTTTTCTTGAATTTTTTTATACTTCACTATGTAAATAATTCTTTGATATTTAATACTTTTTTTAAATCATGAAAATGTTCTCGCTGTAAATGTTGACCAAACGTATCCTAATTAATGAATTTGCGATGTAATTTTGTGGAACATAGAAAATCTAAGCTTATAAAAAGCGAATTAAACATAGAATTATTCTCTTTTTTTCTAAAACCTTGTATGGGTAAAATTCGTTTTCTTTCTTAAAAAATCGTCGTTGGAGTTCAAAAAACGCTTTGAACAAATACCATTTCTATGTTCTGTTCAGCAGGTTATTGTCCCATATGGTTCAGCCATTCGTCGCATTGCTGTTGTGCAAATTAACTTAAGCGAATCGTCATACATTATATTCCACAGCAAGGGGTTTAGCATGGAACCTTGGGGGACACCACCTGTAATATTGCGTTGCATTGTTCTCTCCTCTGTATCGTAGAGTAGCACCCTATTTTAGAAATATGTAGTCTACCAACATTTTCTTGAGCACTCTTCTGGCCATGAGTGATTGCAGGATAAATGTCCAGCTTGCTGTGTTAAAGTCGTTCTTGATGTTTAGCGCGATAATAGGACAGTACTTTTCAGTTCACTACGTTCCCTCTATAGCTTTCATCCCAGTGCTTACAACTTCTTCAATATCGTTGATCGTCGATCTAGCTTTACAAAAAATATACTGATGTTCCGTAATTTCACCTGCTTCCGGCTGACGTTTGATTTGTGTTTTTAATGCGACATTACGTTCAACGCCAAGGACCTTCTGGACTTCGATTTTTTTTTGTAAATTTGTATAACTTTGTCGGATGTGACAGGAAGTATAGGTTAGTATAGGTTGTGTCAAGCCTAACGCTTCTTGATCACATTGTGGTTTAAGCGATTGGTTACTGCGTACCCTAAAAAGTCTTCATATCTACTAAAGTTGCAGTTTAATAAATGTTTGGTCCATTTGAAGAGGAAGTGATTCATGGCAGTGCTTTCGAGGAATCACAATCGAACTTGGAACTTGCTTGTAAGGATTTGAGGGAAACCAAAAAATCTAAGTTCTGCAAGACCTACCAAGCAAAGAAGAATACATCCTCTTGTCGGTTGATATCATCAGAAATAAGCAATTCCATTAGGTTCGGGAATGCTTATGGTCCTAAAATTCACACCAGATACCGATGCATCCCTCCACTCAGTGCGATAGATATTTATGTATGTATGCCCCACACGTTGATACTTATGTAAATGAACAAAATCCATCAGTAATGGTCTTTCGTACAAAAACTTCAATCTCCTGCAGTTCTACTAGCAGTTTGAAGTATCTGTGTTTAGGCAAGAATCTGATTGGGATGGTCCCTACAAGGTACGACGACAATCCATGAGGATACACCCTATCTTTGTCGCTACTTGTCACGACTCTGACTTCTTTCATGACATGGACTATGCCTGTGACTTTGAATTTGAAAATTTATAAATGTAATCCACGAGGATTGGAGGAATAACCAACACTCGACATTACAAAGAGTCTGCATAGATCTGAGTATGATGAAGGAGACTTCCCGTCACCGTATACATACATATGAATGTATCTATTTCATTATCTTGTCGATATTAAATTTCCAGCTGCGTGATGTATCACATCGGAATGTAATAATGACGAGAATATGGTCTGGTCTTAAAAAAAAAAAAACCAATTAATTTTGTCTAACAGGAGTGTGCATGTCAATCACGATTACGTGGTTTCTTATACCATGCGCATCGCATGCTTTTTTTTTTCCTAAAGAAACCACTAATATCTGACCATCAATATGAGTACATACTCCATTGAACTTTTAAAAATGTTGGTCGGCAAAGAAAACAAAAAGGAAAATCAATTTCCTCATCCTTCTGGTGTTACTTTATTCCTGCGTCTGCTAAACTCATGAAAAACAAACCTGAATCAATGTCTAAAGAACGTTAATTCCCCTGTAAATCTCCTAATTACACTCTACCGACAAGCAGACAAAAACACAGAACAGAAGGTCACGTGTTGAACCTCCCATCAGATGTTCCTGACACTGAACTCATCATTTATTATCATCCCAAGCACCAATCGAATCGAATTTTCATTCTGTTCTTAATTTAACGCTGACTTGACATTGAATGGATCATTAAGTTACTAATATCTCGCATGTACTATACATATGTGTTTTTTTTTTATTTCCACAGAATACAGTCCATAAAGAGTAGTTTTCGAGATAAAGACAAGCCATCCCGTTTCAAGGATCTACAGACGACACGTTTCCAAGTGGACCCACGTACCGAGGACTCAGACGATTCAAATGACACGAATGAAGATCGTGAACTACTTGAAAATGAGTATGACACGAAATATGGAAAAAGTTTCCGGTAAGTTGGCCTCTAAAAACAAATATGTAGATACAATCAGGAATGGAAAAGATACATATTGTTTTATGTTTAATTGCAGCCACTTTACTAGGGAGGCGCTTCCGCGCCTGGACAACTATCGGAATATTATGTCAATACAGGCTGCATACCGTCCCACATTGGATGAGTTGCATAATGCAACTCTTACCGGAAAGGTGAGTCTGGTTGTAGTAATTATTGCTGTTCAATTAAACGGTTATGTTTACCATGTCTGTTATCAGTTATTGGTTTGGCGAGGGTGGTTTGTCTGTACAAATAAAGTATCGATGAGATAGTTCTATAATGGTGCGCTCTACTTGCCTGAGAACGTAATTTCTCGACGAAGTAACAAAAATATTGACAGTATGTGTATAGATGTATGTATACTTGAGAGTATTGGCGCTCATTTATTGCTTGTTTATCTAAAATTATATTTGCCTTTCAACGAGTGAATATTGTGCCAGAAATCATGTGAGCCCAATGAACTTGTACGCGCCTATTGGCATAAGCGAAACGAGTATTTGGGCTAAGGGGTTGGAGATCACCTGGAGAATGGGATTATGTAATACACACTTTCAGCTTACTTACTTTTTTTTTGAAGAACATGTATCTAAGTAAGTCTGTCAGTCGAGGTGCAGGGTGGAAGAGTTAATGTAACGAAAATTGGCATACGTTTGAAGCCTTCGTAGCAGAGGAAGTTACTGATTGATTTCCTTCAATTGGATGTCAATGAATAAAACATATCACCCACTATGCGATTAACCATACCAGATGGGAAAATTTTTATTCCCGGGGTGAGTGGGCGCTTGATAGGCTAGAGAACAAATGCAGATGCGCAGTCAAGTTCGACAATTTACCGTGAACCTCAAGTGTTGTCCGATTTAGATACAATGATCGGGATTCGTTTGCTAGATAAACCTACATATATCTCGGAGGAATAATGAATTTATGCAGATGTCTCGGTGTAGGTATTACAAGAGTGTAAGTAACCTTAAACTAATTTAGTGCACAATTAGCTTAAAGTTGCTTTACAATGATTTGTTTACCCAAGAAGAAACGTACTTAAACCGATAGAGTTGATCAAGAAATTCAGGAAAAATTTCCTATAAGTGAGACTGAATGGTTCAGAAAGTGTAGGAATCTCAAAAAGTCGAGCCGTTCAGGAACGTACAATCGAATCTAGGTAGGAGCGGGTTTGGAGCTGAACTCTGAACATGAGAACATAATGCAGATCTTCCACCGACCTGAGAGCTTTTAATCGACATTTGCTCTAAGTAGATAGCTTAGGTATTGTTATGCTTATGGGTTGAATGTTGATATGGATTGGTTACACTTGGGATATCAAAGACATTCATTGTATCTTTGGAGTTTTATTATTTATTTGTCCTTTCTAAGTCATATGGTAAAGAAGACTTATTCTTTTTTGGAGAAAGGAAGCGAACAATCTGCATTACTCTTTGAAGGTAGGACACTACCGTTTAGCTCTGCAAGATTCTGCTCCTTTTCAGAATTTCCAATGGCTTCAATGTCTTTCAAGCTGAAGTCATCACAGTCATCATTCAGATTGACTTACTTACTATATTTTTATTTAACGGGCTCCCGATCAGTTAAGAGTCTCTGCGTGAGACACGGCAGCCTTCCACTCTTTTCGATCCCGGGCACTCTGCTTCCAGCTCTCTAGACCAAGCGCTCTGCTATCCGCGATAGCTTGATCCTTAAAACAAAGGTTCGGTCTTTCTCGTTATCTCGAACCTGGGGGTTGTTCGAGTCTCCTCTGGTAGACTATCAGAGCCGGCGGCCTTGTTGTTCTTCAGCTTTTTGATACCTGGGCCCGAAAATAAAACCATTACCATGGCATTAAAATGCAGGCTCATTTGTCGATTCATGATAGAAGGACTTTTCCCAAGCCATAACGATGGGGATTGGTGCTGCTCCTCAAAATAACAACATACATGCTTGTCGATAGTAGAAGCGCATGCCCAATCATAGGCGCAATTTATGTCATATACGAGTATAATAAAAAGGAAGCTCTAAGAAATATTGTGTTGTAATTACTCTCGACTTGCGATAGAACATTTTAAACACTGAATACTCCTATTTAACATCAAAGCCTGGTGGTGTGCCACAGGGATCCATACCAGGCACACTACTGTTGAAGTATGATGGATGATGGTACTACGTAAAACTAAGGCAGTTTTCATAGACAAACAAGACGATATCGTTCCCCGGCGAGGACCATGCGTAAGATTCAAGACTAACTCTTCAAGAATGCCTGCCAAATGTTATTGATAAGCACATCTGAAGATTGTTACTAACCAAAGCAATCCCTTCTATTATTTTCTATTCATCAATGCCCACGTTTCCTAAGTGAAATGGGATCACTGAAAATTAGCCTTAAATATTCATGGATCCATCTCAGATGTGTCCGGAATATAGGATTATGAATGTTTGTGTTGCGGACGTACTCTATATAACCACCTCTTCTATTACCTTCCACTTTTTACTGCGTAGCTCTGCGCGGAAGTGCTGGAGGTTTCTCTGTATCCTTTTTCTAGGAATAAGTATGTTGGCCACGTATACACACTCTCTGCTCAGGTCTGTTGGTTTTCAGCGGCACCTTCATTTGACTAGTGGAATGTCGGAAAGACGGTTATCTTACTTACTTACTTAGGTGGTGCTACAGTTCGGGGTGAACACGGGTCTCCAGTCGGTTCTCAGAGCCTTCGTATAAGTGATCGACTTGAAGCATATTAGTTTTCATACATCATTAACTTAAGACGTCTAAAGATCGTTAATGAACTAAATCGAGTACACGCAGTCCCATTAGTATTTTCATTGTCTAATCTGAAATAAGAGTTGTCTAGGACGGTGATCGGCACATGGAAACTGTTCCCACTTTAGTTTGCTATGTTACCATTGTTGCTGAGTTGCCGTATTGCTTTTGATATTATGGTGTGCATATCAATACTGGAAACTACCATAATTAGTTCAGTCTTACGATTTTCTAACAAGGCTCAGCGTCAAGCTTACAATGGGACACAATTTAGAGGTAAAACCAAACTCCTTTCCAGTCCGTTTCAGTCATTAGGATGTCACCTCTATGCATAACTCCACCAGGTACGTATGTACATACATGTATACATAGTTGCAACTGGTCCAATGTACTACCAGCATTACCCGTTTCACTGGAATTTCTTCGACGTTCGGAGTAAGTCGGGAAGATATATCATTGATGATCCGAGCAATGGTATGAAAATCACAAAGGTGATCCGAAGATTCGTTGGAAACTGTCCCGTAAGAACGTCAGTAAGTTGTCTGCAGTCGTTGTCTGCTAAGAAACACCAAGAATGCCATTGATTTGTTACAAATATTCGAGAGCATTTGTTTAATCTGCCGGCGTCCTTGAAAGTCTTGCCACACGCAAATATAATAGTACAAACCCCAATCGTCGGTGGATGCTTTGATCGAGGATGCATCATTTGGAACTTGTCTAGCAATCTCATCGGAGATCTCATTCCCCGCAATCGTAGTATGACTTGAAATAGCATAGGTCTCCGCTTGAAAAACAGAAGCATACTTGTCGAAAGAGTATTGAAGTCTAGTGTTGTTGGTCTCTATGAAGAGACCAGCACTGAACCCTTGATTGGTTGTGCAACCATCAGTTAAAATTCTACAACAACTCAGTCTGGGCTGACTACAGTCAAATTCAGTCCTGAACGCAAGGAAAGTCAAGTTGGAGGATAAGTGTAGCGCAAGACCATCAAAACGTCAGTGCGAATAATACTTATACTCACCCCATGTATAATGCTCAAGCAGATCATCTAGAGTAGAGCCAGGACATGTAGGCCGTTCTTTGATCTTTAAGACAAAAGGCAGTCCAATACTTAGGCAAGAACACCCTCCACCCTCCACCAAAGCTAAAAATACAGGAATATAGATCCTAAGGACCTTTTTCTGTAATTAAATCCATGTATTGCCAATAGCGCCTTGTATAGGTATTTGACATGCTTTGCACTGATACGTTTTTTGTCTAGGCTCACTCCTAGACATTTGACTTCATCGGAGAACTGGATAGTGATGCACGCACGGTGTGTATCCTTAGTCTGACCGTTCAAAGTCCTTCTTCTCGTAAAGACAACAAGCTCAGTTTTCAAAGGATTGACCGAAAGCCCACTTCTAGTCCTAGCGCACCAATCATCTAAAATAAAAGTATATCAACAATATCCGTGTATGTCTAAGCTTACACCCTTGAGAGTATCCAACAGAGAATTGCTAAACCACCACGCACGATAGCATTGGAGATAGGACGCCACCTTCCGGGCAGTCTCTTTTTACCCCCGCCATAACATTATGCCCACAGTCCGCATGAAATGGTTTAAAAATTATTTTCAATAATAATTTCAGTGCACTCCTTGATTAATTTATTACCCCACCACACTTGGTTGGTTCTCAGAAACATTCGGTAATAGCTTCCAATTAAATTGCCATAAATCAGGAAATTAATCAGCGAATAAATCTGCGGGATGACGTTTGAAACATTCATCAAATAAATCAACCCTATTGCCGCCCCCTCCCTACTCCAATTGAAAGCAAAACTTTTAAGATTGATCTTGACAGTACGATTTATTGATAGTTGAGCTTGAGTTGTTACCCGAATGACAGTGTCCCACTGTAGCCTTGAAAACTCTCAATAACCCCTTCTAACTTATCGCGACTCTTTGTCGGTCCCTATAATCCTTTTCGAGGGAAATGTCTGATAAAAGTAAACCGAAGCCCATGACACTGATTGCCTCGGCTCTACGTCAACAAAAGTTTTTCCCGTTGACGATGAGTAAAAAGTTCTCCTTATGACGAGAGAAAGAGGGAAAGAAAAAAACGAATCGAAACGAAACAACAACAAACTTTTGAAGGACCTTCCACCACCTGAGTTTCGTACGTAATCTTATCCAGTGTAAACAGGATTCACAATGTGAAGAAGACCGGGTCGCCACACTCCCACAGAGATATAAACAAATTTATCGTAATCTTGTAAATTGTTTACTTGCAGTTCTTCGGTTTTTTGTTTTGTTTTGTTTTTTTTTTTTTATTGGTCTAAGGACGAGTTCGGCCACCTGGACAGAAGTTTTCCTGCGGACAAGAGGGCGAATTTACTTCGTTTTGATGTTTTTTTTCTTTCTTTCTTCGGCTGCTCTTTTCGAAGGATTTGCGATTAAGCCGTAATAGAATTTATTTGTGCGTAAAGGCACTTTCGCATAAATAAGGATTTGTTCAGTTGGTCCTTGTGCATGTAGCTAGCTGTTATTATTCATTTTCTGAATGAATTAAGTTTTCACTTTTCAATTCGAATGACAGATTTGCGCGATTTGTCCAAGCCTATATCCTGGTACTCATGATGACTTGCTTATCTGAGGAAGCGAATGGGTGGGGCGTGCATAACTCGCCAAAATTCAATTCTCTACTTGTGAGGACTCTAGAGATGAATTTGGTCAGGTAGAGGGATTACTAAAGGACCGGATTGCCTAACAAGCAGTGGGATTTTGTTATTAAAAGGAGTTTATACCTGAACTGAGTTGTAGAAGGTCGAATGCGAAATGCCGAATTCAGTCGTGGGTGGCTAAAGGAATTCCAAGGAATTACATTTCGCAGTGAATACTAAAGAATACTAAATTGAGTTCGTTGTTGAATTGGTTATTTGAGGGTTTACCACGATTTCGGTGGCACAGCTCAGGTGGGAAGGTGTAGATAGGTTGGTTTTTCGTTGCCAGCGTAATGATGTTGTGAAAAGTTTTTCATTTGATTAGCCAACAGGAAGTAATATTCAAATGGAAATAAGGTCAAATGAGATGGAGTTTATTGTGATAGTTGATAAAATATTATTCTACCCTTACCTGTGGGTATATCTTCTTGTCAAGTAATACAAACGTATACGTTGTTGGTGGGTTTTTAAAGCAAGCAGAAATGAAACGTGAATATTTCATAATTTTTTTTTTACTGAACTCAATAGGTTGTTCTTTTGCTCTACTCTTTTCTTAAAGACTTGAAATAGGTATTGTGAAATATTGGTTAAAATTTCTATCTACATCGTCTTCTTTATTGCATTGTCCGTTTGGGTATGATTTAAAGACTTTGCGGCGCAGAGCGTTTGCTTTAGATGTCCAAGCTCATACGCTGTATTTTAAGACTCGTATAGTTTTTCTTCCACAACCCATTAACGCAAGTAGCTTTCGATAGTATCTACGCTTCAGAGCAACGGGTAGGACTGGCAATTAAATGTTGTCAGAGGTGACTTCAAAAACAAAAGAGAACTACATATAAACGCGTCACAATTGACTGCAATTTCATTTTAAAGATTTACGAAATTTCTAAGAGACCAAAAAGTGGGGTGAAAAATACTACAATGTCCCAAAGGCAGTAAATTGTTCTGGTTTTTCTTGAAAAGAATCAAAGGTTCCATCTCATCGTCCCTTATAGCTCTGATCAAAGTATGACTGACTCTCAAGAGAAGGCCAATCTGCTAGCAACTATGTTCACTGCCTTCCATGTGTACCTTCTCTACAATATATTTTAGGACGGATATATTTCTGAACTACTTCAGTAGCTCGGAGTCCTAAAATATCAGTAAAAAAAAAATTTAGGTTCAGATGGGTTTCCTGTCCTGAATTTAAAGAGGTGTTCGTCTACCCTGGCTAAAAATCTATGTAAGCTCTTCCACTTGTCATACTCTACTTGGCTTGATATTTCTAAAGCATTCGATAGAGAGTGGCACAGTGCCCTCTTAAGCAAAATTCAAACTTACGGTATCGATAGCATCTTCTCATCATTGATTGCAACTCTTGTAAGTAGTTGGTCAATAGAAGTCATACTGGATGGATGTACATACTTCTACCTCATTCTTAACCGAAACCGGTATACTCAAGTGCTCAGTCCTCTCTCCTACCCTGTTTTTAATATTTATTAACGACCTTCTCTCACTCGCAATCCAATCCATTCCTTTGAGGATGACAGTACTCTTGACTTCGCTTATTCTTTGGCGACTCCACGGCTGAGACCCCAAGCTGTGGACTCGATATTGATGCAAGCATCAACTGGGGTGTGAAAAACCGAGTTGAGTTCAGTTCGTCAAAAACCTAGTGCTGTCTCCT
Organism: Xylota sylvarum; assembly: GCA_905220385.1. Classification (NCBI taxonomy): domain Eukaryota; kingdom Metazoa; phylum Arthropoda; class Insecta; order Diptera; family Syrphidae; genus Xylota; species Xylota sylvarum. The sequence goes on from LR999959.1 coordinate 45,367,806, forward strand.
ATATTTGAAGCGGGATACTAATGTAGCCAAACTAGAAATGAGTAGAGCTGATATTGACGATTCGAATGGCTTGTCAATGCTTGGCATGCAACTTATCACAGACTTTCGCTGGAATCACCAAATTTCTGAATTTGCGAAAAGTGGTGTTAAATGCCTCGGATTCTTCAAGATGTGTTAACGTTTTTTCAGTCCTGCAGACTTGACTACTATCTATAAAACTTATATTCGCCTGAAACTCAAATACAACTCGCATGTTTGGGCCGGAGATCCTACAACTTGTTTGAGTTTATTAGATCGTGTCCAGCGTCAGGCATGTATGTAGATTGATCGTTGACCTGTCAATTTGTGAACAAATTCCTTCGCTAGAGCATTGTTGGAATGTTGGATACTTATCCACAGTTGTTCGGATAAAATCTATAATAGTGTCCCCCCTGTCCGTCAGTTTAATCGTCAGAACGACCTCTTCTGCTCATCCTTTTATTTTGAAACTTATTTTTGGGTATACAGTGAAGTTCAGAAGCTCGTTTGTGGAATGACTTGACTTCCTCAATATTTCCAACAAATTATGATTTGCAAAGATTTAAAGTTAACGCGCATCATCACCTAACTCTCTTTCCTTTTTCCTATTAACTTCTTACTTCCCTTTATCCTTTTCTTTCACTTCATCACTGGGTTTATAACTCTAAAGGACTTTAGACCTAAGTGATAAAATACATTAAAAAAAATGGTGTGTCATTTGATCTTCCTGAATGTCCTCCAGGATATGTCGATGTGCACATAAAAGTACTACTGCTTGCTACAATGTTCTATTTCCAGCTAAAATTCATTGGTCTCTTTACAACTTTTAGATTTTTTTGTAAATGCTTTTTTGTGTATTCTTCCATCACGTCTAATTCTTTATGTAGCCAAGTCGATGCCTTATTATAATCCCAGCGAGTTCAACTTCTTCTGACAGAAAAGCTTTTAGGCCATATTGGCATATAAAAAAAAGTAGAAGTGTTGCTTGCTTTTCTATCAGGGCGCGCCAAGGTCCGCTTTCAGTCGAAATTTGTAGTATAGCTTGGTTGTAAGAGGGATTGGCGATGCGTTCTTTGAAAATATATTGTAAAGACCGTCTAGGACCAACATGGATTTGTAAAAGGTAGATCCACAATGACCAACTTAACTGAATTTGTGTTGAGTACTTTGTGTGGACTAGAATGTAAAAATGAAGTAGATGTGACCGCCACGGACTTTACCAAAGCCTTCGACAAAATCTGGCACGATCATATTTAGAAGACAGGTCTTCTCTCTGTTTAGGTCCATGGTTTCTATCCAAATTAAAACCTCCTATAGAGTTGCGCAAGGCAGCCATCTAGGTCCCATTATTATTTATTTTGACTATTAATGATATTGATCGTATCATTGCAAATTCACATTTATCTATTTACGCAGAGGATATGAAGGTCTTCAGGCATCTATTGTCCTCCACTGACAGTCTTCGACTTGGTGCCTCAGTAATTTCCTTGACTTCAATGTGAATAAATATAAAGCAATAATATATACCCGTAAGTGGCTCCAACTACACCTCGTAGTTATTTGATTTTCAATGAACCCGTACCGATAACATTATAACGAAATCCAACTTTTCCCTTCGCTTCATCAAGTGCTGGTCTAAGGAATTCTCTAATCCTTATGTCACTAGATCCCTTTACATAACCTTTGTTCGGCCACTCCTTGAATATCCTAGACCAAACTTGATCGCATTATTACACCACTCACATTCTTCATGTAGAAACTGTACAGCGCAGGTTTATTCAATTCGCTTTAAGGTGATTTCTCTGGACTGATACTCTACACTTACTCCATACTCTGATTGACTGTAACTTATAAACCTACAGACTCTATCTGTTCGCAGCAAAGTTTCCTACATTCCTCCTGGGTACCAGGAGCTAATGTCTAGAATGCTACGTGATGTTACCAATATTCATCTTCTCTCTAAATTTCATTTGAATAAATCGTCCCTTAAGAAAGTCATTTATTCTGCCTACACCTCTTTTAGTTCATAATTATAGTTTTTCTTCAAAAAGAAGAAAGGGACTAGAATTTAACCTTGTGCTTGTACTTAGTTTTAATAAATGTCCGCAGTTGACACAGAATTTAAATTAAAAAAAAAAAAACTATTGATGGGTTAGATGGGTGGCCTCTCGTCTGGTTGATGCTTGAAGCTCCGCTTGGACAACTGTAGCCACAGCAGTGATATTTTCGGCCGAAAGGGTGCTAAAACGACTTCATCTGCTACATCCAGTGTTGAGCCATTGACATAATTATTACGCGTTCTTGAAGAGTATATATTGATCCATGTGCAATCAACGTATATTCCGCTTCTGTTTACATTACAAATGTCAATGTCGAGATGACATAAGACGCCATTTGCAATAAATCCGATAGGGTGATTACTTTTGTACCATCTCGTACCTTTAAAGCCAATGCTGTAAATTCTGCTTCGATTGGAAAGAAAGCCACAAGTTGCTAGTTCTTGAAAGTCCAACTTATGATATTTTCAAAAACTTTTCACTATTATCGGAGACATAATCTACGTCAGCATAACCAACTGGCACCCTCTCGCTTGTTTTCTTTCCATAAACCAATTCTTTATTTATAGTCGCCCTGGATCAGTCCTGATACTTTTTCGTTATATGTACCTAACCTATTCTTTTCTGAATCTTTCATCTCAAATTTCAGGACAAGAGCATATGTTCGACAGGAGCATATGTTTGCTGCTATTGAATACTATCACCCTCTAGAGTCGAGTTCCATACGCGCACAGCTTGCCATTTGTATCTCTCCTTGATTAGAAGACCCATCTGTAGCCAGTGACTCTCAAATCAAATGTTCTCCCACAGATTTATTTCTTCAAAAGATAACTTGTTGGAGTTTACTTTCGTCAATCTTGCCTTTGGCTAACCAAATATAAATGCCGGAGCGTTACTGTTGTTTCATCCTCACTACCAGACTCAAACTTTACATTGGTTAACTCATCTTCTTGTTCATGACCAATTTTCAATCCTCCTTCCTGCGCTTCTTCACCAAAAACTGCTTCATTCATCATAAGTTTCTCCTCCTCAAAAAACAGATCTTGTCTTCATAACCAGGAAATATAAAATTCCGCATTTCGACCTTCCAAAATTAGCTTGACACTTGCTAAAAACAAAAATATTTGAGTCTCATGTCCGATAAGAAATTTAGCTGGAAACCCAATATTCTTGAGCGTGTAAAAAAAGCTACTACAGCCCTGTATCGCTGTAAGAAAGCAATCATAAATAAAAAGGAACTACAACCATGAATTACATATTGGCTCTATGTATCTCATCAGGCCCATACTAACGCATGGCGTGATCATCTGGTGGTAGGCTTTGGAGGAAGACTGTCACTTAACTTATCTTAGCCGGGTACAAAGATCGGCTTGTCTATGCATCAGCGGAGCACTAAGAACCACCTCAACAGCGGCTCTGGATATTTTGTTTCACTTGTGCGAGGTTTCTTTCACGGCCCCACCTCGGGAGCGTCTGACAAACGTCCGGGAGTATAACTGTCATGAGAAAGCTTCTCAAATAAAAAATTGCCCTTCGGACACGGCATTAAACAGTAGGCCCCTTCTATTTGTGGTTGGGAGAAGCTAAGCCCTGGCTCCAGTCGCGCCAAATACGTATTTTTTTTGTTGTCATCTTTAGAATACCTATTATAGACAAATGGTGGCTTATGCAGTCACTTGTTTGAAGGCTACATCTTTGTGGTCTAGTCTAAGTACTGCACACTGCTCTATTCTTAGCGATGGAGCAAGACACCGACTGCGTGATTCCACAACTTCTATTCGACAAGAACTTTGAAATGCGTGTCGTCTGAAAAGATGATTGGGGACATGATGATGTTGTCACTTTAAAACTCTGGATCCATACGTTTCTTCGGACGGACCAAAACAGAATCAGGAGTAGAAGGAACTATCTTCTCTAACAATCTGCATAACAGCATATCTTTCCCCCTTTCCTACTACTGTAGCGTGTTCCAATCCAAGATCATGGCGATAAAGGAAGCATTGTGAAGTATAGTGTGATATCTCATCGGGCTACCCTCATTTTTACGGACAATCAGGCCACGATCAAATCTCTGGATTCCTTTACATTCAACTCAAAAATTGCTGTAAATTGTCGCTTGTCGAGATGACTAAACAATTCAACATTCACCTCATTTGGGTGCCGGGACACCGTGATATTCCAGGTGATTGTATGGCCGACGTATTCGCCAGGCTGGGTACTACTTTATCGATTCTATCGGATATAGCGAACATCGGCATACCTCTAGCTACAGTTAAACTGCTGCTTAAGATCAATGCTGTGAATTAAACGGAATTAAGACGGCACTACTCGTTACTAGACGCAAGCCTATCCAATCGTTCAAACTCAGTCAACAATCTCAAATCATTTGTTGTATGCTGGCCGTGAACTTCCTAAGTCTAATAATTCAGCCTGTTGTCTAATTTTCAGCCTACATCATCGAATTTCTTCCTTGACACATTTTCTTTTTGAGAAATACAGGATTTTAAGTATACCTTTGAGTGTTAATATCCTATGCCGTATCTTAAGCCATCTATCACGCCCATGAATCTGAAATTACTTTTCTCCGTAAAAGGATACGGAACAAGAAACACAATCACCTAAGATTTAACGCTTTAGCGCCAACATAAACGAAAAGCAAAAAAAAAAAAACTCTCGTAAAACATAAGCCAATAAAAAAGTCATACTTTTCAATCAAGGACCTCTTACTTCTTGATTATAGTGTTCCACTTCTCACACATTACCACGTAAAAATTCTTTACCATAAAACGAAATACGAAAAAAAATAATATACTTTTAAGCCGATCGTAATCGTGAGTCCTTAATTTAAGCATTTTGTTTGGATTACAGCTTTTAAATTAGATTCGTAAATTTTAAGGACCAGACACAATAAATTTTAATACTCCCAACCACACGTAACCCATCCTTAATCTCCTCTCGGGAGATGTCGGGAGTGTGCATGATTAAACTGCATTTGGTTGTAGTTCTATTTATGTAGTTTAGTTTGTAGCTACGGGTTGCTGAAATCAAACCAACATTATAAGAACGTGATTTATTGTTAAAATATGGGATTTTAAAATTTTTAACTTGATGCATACCACAGAAAGTGTTACAAGTAAAATACTTGACAAAATATTGATTATGTCTCGACTGTGATCAGATTAGCTCGCTTCTAGTCTCTGAATCTGTTTATCTGTCTGGAACTAATCCTTTGTGAAGACACAAAGGGATTCTGTGGAAGTCCCTAAATTGAACGAAATTGTATCAATAGACGAATATTTGAAGTTTATTGCAAATCCTTTAAGAAGTGTTTGCTGTCAATGGCAACATGGAGCCATTACCACTTTGTATGTTAGATACGGCTGATATGATGATGGTGTAAGGGAGCTGCACTCAACGATAGACTCAATAAAATTAGTATTGAAGGATCCATTTAGGGAATGATTTGAAAAATATACATACTTATAAAATAATACAAATATTTGAGACAAAGGGTGCTTTTAAATGATCCATTGCTTATATGTGCAAATGAAGGGCACTCTACAGTTTAATTCCATTTTCGAGGGGAATTTTCATGATATCTGCACTATCGATAGAGCAATGTGGAATGAGGCTGGAATACAAAACGAATGGAATACGTACCACAGGGATCCATGCTTAGACCTTAGCTATGAAACATGATGTATGATGGGGGGGGGGGAAGCTTAACATCCCAATTCTCATTGAGTTAAAAATTTAAGATTTTACAAAATATTCGTGAAAAGGGAAGGAGTAAGGTGGCCTGGCATAGGAGTTTCACAAACAAGTGTCCAAGTTTGGATGATGATAAAAAAAACTCGGAAGGTCTGAAATGTACGAGTTTACTGATCATTAATTGTTGACACGACTCAGCGGCCCAACCAATAATTTTGGATAATGCCGAGTTTTAGTTTTACTTTTCATTTATTATACCTATAGGTAGTTGCAGACCTTTGTGGGGTACCACCACAACCCTTCCTTTATCTTCATAAAGGAACAGTCTCCTGTCTGTTTCGCAAATCTGTGTTCAGTTGGGTCACATCCTCCTTTATATGACACAATTCCACAACCCGTGGCACGTGATGTTTGCTTCGTAGACAACTTCCAGCGAGATGTGAACAAACTTCGCGAAGGATCTATCTCAGAGGAGACTGATCTTGAAGCGAAGCCCTGATGATGGGAGTTCCTTTTTACACTTTTTCATCAGCTTAGGAAATGTTGTGTTCGATACTAGAGTTCCATTGTGATATCACATCGATCATAGGAGAAAATTTCTCTCTACCTACTCGTTAAACCATTTTGAACTTGTCATGAAGCGTAAGAGGCTCTTGATGTTTATCAGATCCCCTAAATTATTATAATAGAAACCTCCTAAGTAAAGCTTCCCATTGCGGTAGAGAGCTGGACGGAAACAAAGAAGGTGAGGAATGCTTTCATCCTCTTCCATGCAAATTCTACAAAAGTCGTTCGCAAAAGGCAAAGCCTTATAGCATGCTTACCTATTAGACAGCATCCAGTGATGACACCTATCGTAGTGCCGATATGCAACCTATTGAGAGAAATTAAGTTCTTAGAGCGTTTGGTTAAATTTGTTTTGTCGCTAAACATGTTGGTGCACTTGGTTGGTTGGTTTGGGAGGATGAGGATGACCTTTGTGTTCCCCTCTAAAGAGACTGTGTGGTAGAGAAGGGTAAAAGGTGAAGGGGAAGTTTGATTTGGGGATGGAGAGTTGGGTAGGGTTCACTGTTCCGCGAAACGTCCTGTATTTCTGACGAAATCCAGGATCTATCCAAAACTGTAACGCGTAAGATAACTCAGTCCAGGCAGGACGTGTCTTCCCAGGTGTTTGTATCTTAGTACCCCTAATGCGGGGCATTCGCAGGTTTTCTTCCTCTTCCTTGTATCCCGGGCAGGTGCTTGATGTCACCAGTCCCAGTGTGTATGCATGCTTGTTCAAGTTGATGTGTCCGTCTTATAGATCGACCATCCATCTTAATTGTCTCCTACCTAAATCGAGCTCCCTCTTTGCCTGGCGTTCAGTCATGGCTCTGGCAGCTATGCAGGTTTGCAGTCCTTTCCACATGTTTTCGTGGAATTTGCGAACGAGCTGCTGAACGTAGTTTTAAGAACCTTTAAGGCTACTCCTAGGTTCCTAGTCTTCTCGTGAAGAGTACCACGTCGGTCTTTCCAGGGTTGTACTCTCGATAGCATCCAGCCAGAATTTTGAATTGCAAGTAGCGATTGGTATACCTAAGCCGACTTTGTCCGGCAAAATGGGTAAAGTTGTTCCTATTCTGGCGAGCTCAACGGCCTTACCCCTGAAATATCACTATGCCTCGGCACCCAACAAAGTTGAATACTGAACTTAGCTTAGCTTAGGCATCTCCGTCAGAGACGATCGACAGTCTAAAGGTATTAGAGAATTTATAGAGATCGATTCTAAGGATTTGATACCTGCTTGGTTGTCCAAAATGATGCGGATATCCCTAGCAGATATCATGTTTTCCTTAAGCCAAGATAATACTTCTTTGATCGGCATAATTTCCGCCTGGAACACCCTACAATGATTTGGAAGCCGGAAGGAGAGCTTAAGAGTGTCGGAGAAAACACATCCACTAACTCCGACTTTGGTTTTTCAGCTGCCAGTGTAGAAGTGAATCGACTTATCTTCTAAAAGTGCTTCTTCATTCCAGAGTGATCGGGTCACGACGAAGTTCCCAAAATATAAACGTTTGGTGGTGTAGTCCGTGCTTTCGGGAACAAGTTGTACACTGGACTTTACTTAGATAGTAGCGGCTTATAACTTTTTCTAAGGCTGCCCGCCAAACAATCCCGTATGTGACTATCGGTCTAATAACCGAGATGTAGAGCCAGGTGATTTATTCGAGGTTGTAGACTTCATCTATTTCCAATAGCTTTATGTGCAAGAGAAAAATGCTTCTGTGAGTTTCTTGAATATTAGGCTTCTATCCAGGATAAGACCCAAATATTTTGTTTTGTCAGAGAAAGTTAAGCTGATACCATTGAGAGAGAGACGGTCGACTAGTTCCGTTTTGTGGGGGCTTACATCCACCGAACTGCCCAACTGGCTAGCTTATTTAAAGAGTTTTGTAGAAGTTCTTTTCTAAGACAGCTAAAGCAACATCATCTGCATAAGCGATCGTTGTGCATCCCTCGCCTTCCAGGATTATCAATAGTTCATTAATCAGCAAAATACAAAGCAGAGGGGATAAAACACAAAGCTTTCAACCTTCAGGTCTGATAGTGCATCTGTATCGCTGATATATTGTCATTGTTAAAGGCGCTTTCTGTATCGAGGAAGACAGGCATCGCGTATACCATATGAAACAGGGAATAGTCGATATTACGCACTAGGGACTGTAATTCCGTTTCCACTGATTTGTCTTGGGAACTACTTGACAAATGAGTCTCAAGCAATAAATTTAGCGTATCATCGCTGGAAGTCTTCCAAGACCCATCAGCTTTCTTAAGGAAGCTGGGTGTTAAAGGATTTGAAGAAATAATTTTCCTTAGCACAGAACCTTCAGAGGTTTCTTCTATTTGATCACAGAAGAGTCCTAAGAACTAAGTTTGCTTTTCCTTAATTTTTTTTTGTAGATATTTAAGAATGCCTTGTACATGTCCCAGTTTAGCGTGTCTCTTGTACTTTTGGCATTATTGAACAATTTCTTGTACTATATTTGCCTAAATAAAAGATTTTCTCGTAGGAATAAGGCTTGATTAATCGCTTGGATTGTCTCAGCCCTGGAACAGTTTTCCAGTGGGTCAGACGAAGTTTGTGTTCTCAATCGTTAATCAGCGCTCTGGTGAAAGCTTAGTTGGCACCACAGTAAGGTTCAGGTCCTATGAACGCAGCCCTAGATAGTTCATATGCAGATTCGTTACCTGTAATTCCTTGATGACCAGAGACCCAACCGAGTTTCACCCTGTTATGTCCGGCAAGTGCATCGAAGCAGCATTTAACTGATATAGAATCGATTAAATTGGATGATAGCGCTTTAAGTGCTGCCTGGCTATCTGAAAAGTGCCATTCGAAAAATTTTGGTAAAACTTTTTTTTTTCGAATTTTGTTGCAATAACTACATATTTTTTAATGAGGATTTGTTTTCTTATGCGGTTTCAATCGTTTCATCGACACATTTAGACTGTTAAAATTTTTCACGCGCGGTTACGGGAGCAAAAAGTTGTTAGATCGAAAAATGGGTTTTTTAGTTACCTGCCTCATTTTTAGGGATTAAAGCAAAATGCTTTATTGGTGCAGTGTTTTTGTTTTTTTATTGCTTCTCACAATAATCGGCGAGACATTGACTCAGATAGGTTTTTCCATGTTCAAGCAGGTATGGTGTTCCAGGTCCGAATAAGTAATTTGTTTAGGTTTTGAATTGACTCTGGACGCTTCTTTGCAACCTCAAGTTTCATTATTGACCAGATATTCTTAATTGGATTGAGATCTGGACTATAGGGAGGCCAACTTAATACATCGACATTATTTTCTTCGAAGTACTTTTTAACTTAAGAAATAAAAACAAATGCAAATATTATTTTTAGTCATAAAAGTTCTAGCTTATTGAAAAGCTCGATATTAGTTTTTCATATTAAAAAATAAAAAGTTCATACATACTTACAATTTTGGCTGTATGGCAAGGAGCATTGTCCTGTTGAAAAATGAATCTGCAAGTGTTACCAAAAAGCACCAGCGCTCTAATACATTTTCCAGAACTCATAGGTAAACTTCTGCAGTGACTTTCGATTCTAGGAAGACCATTCTACCTTTTTCATCTCCAGAGAAGCATCCCCAGACCATCACACCTTCAGTTTTGGTGGGCATCTGTAAGATGCGTTCAGAGCTCAGTCTTTCCTTTGGTTCTCTTCGCGCAAAAACCCTCCCACCTCCAACATGCAGCTTAAACTTTGATTCGTCGGAAAAGATAACATTGTTCCACATGTCTTGAGTCCAATTAAGATGCAATCGTTTTTCTCTGACTCTTTTTAGAAAATCCGGCTTCAGTACTGGTTTGAGTGCTCAAAGTCCAGCTTTCACGAGCCTTTTTCTCACTGAGCTAAACGAAATTATTTTTCCCATTTTTTTCACTAAATTACTTCGGTTCGTATCAAACTGCTATCACGAGCTAAATGCACCATAATAACATCGACTTTTATGCACTACATTTTTCTACTTAGTGCAAAAAAAACCCTTAGCTCTCACAAATTCCAAGAACTGCGCCCGAAAAGGGTAATAAAATGGTTGACCAAAATTTTTCGAACGGCACTGCATATGCCCTTAATGCCTTTACTAAGGTTTATCCTAGCACAGATCTCAATGTCATGGAGTTCAGCCTGTAAACCGTGGGACACATTCCCATATGTATCGAGACTTTGGTGTTGAGTCCAAAGACGCCAGCTCCAGCTTCAAGTTTCCATCTTCGATCCATCAGTGCTGCACCATTCTAACACGCGTAGCAAAGCACCTTGCATCACACTTGAATGGATGTGCAGTTCCAATCTATTTCTAAAATAATTTTGATGTTGTCTGCCTCCTTCAAAGGTTATGCGTTGTATTTTTGAACTCTCCTTTCCAGCATTCTGCCGGGTAATATACCTTCCTTAGGATGTGTTGTAGATGTCTGCCACTAGGAGTGTTGCGAGCCCTGATTTTTAACACCTGCGATAGTGCGTGTGTCCATTCTGGTCTGACTGCATCTGCAACCTATCAATGTCCTCATTCCAACGGTATACTGGTTGGTTGGATGTGCATTCACTCTCCCCCGCTGTATCGCCGCGTTACAGGACTTTGCCATTCTTCGTGTGATTCGCATTGTTGGCAGATAATCAGCAAGCAGATACGTACGTTGTCTATCATTAGATGGTGTATCTCAACGTCTTTCTGCGTGTTCACCTATTCTCAAAATGCTTAAGGCATAGCGCTAGCTGGCTTAACTGATAATCGCCACACGTGTACTTCGAGTTTACCTTCACTCACTTTCTCACGAAGGTAATGTCTTCTGTGATTCATCCCTTGTTTCTGCTGCACATGCAGCTTTAGCAGGCTCCTTGTATGCAGAGAATTCTTCATTTTATGAAGAAAGACAAGAATGATAAAATTCTGCAGAAATGTAAGAGAGCTCCATGCTCTGTGCTCTGTGTTTTCTCCGAAATGTAATAACGAGTTAAAGGGTTGTTGCATTATGATTGGGTTTTAGCAACATCCGTGCGCTTATAGTCCCCTTGTATACACTCCGTAAACTCCTGCAAGCGTGATACTTTCATAGAAACCTAATAGAAGTACCTCAGACTTCATCACTTTTATGAGATGAAAATACTATACTTCTGAGGGACAGCCACCCTTAAGAATACTTTTTTTTTATAATGTTCTTCTCCATCCCTTAAAATTGGTAATTTACATGGACAAACTGTTTTCTCTTGTTACACAAATGAAAACATAAATTCCAGGAAGTAAATCCTTGGAAGGAAATGAAAAAAAAAAATAAAAATTACGGGGAACCACTCGTTAACTTTATTTTAAGCCAATTATATTGGAAGGGAACTTCATAGAATGGCTGCTTTGCTTGGGTATAATATTAAAATTAACTTTCCAGGACTAAAAATAGCCTTGCAACTCAGAAATGGACAACAAAATGTACTTGGAATTTCTAATTAGAATTCATCAACATGCACAGTAAACATAAATAAAATTTAAGTGCTATCAGAAATTCATACTTATTTACTGGCCACGAAATTTTTTCTATTCGAGTATGGGAGAGGAGTGACTTTCAACCTTATGATGACCCTAAGGCGCAATGACCTATTTATGAATTTCTGTTTTTATTACTTTAGAAGGAGATCGCGTCCAAGGTAAAAGGTACGACTAAAGACTTTAAAAAACTTTCTTCCAATTAAAGGTCTTCCAAAGGAATTTTATAACTAGGAACTGTCTGGCGCTCTGTACATAACTTCGTATTCTACAACCATCCAAGGGACTAGTCAAACTTATCTTTTACTGGGGTTAGCCATCATACTTCTCTGAGGAAAGTTTTAAATAAGTAGTTTTAGGATAAGTAGTAGTTTAGGATTAAGAAAGGTTAATGTCCTAGTAAATGATTCAACTGAGAGGAGTTCAAAACGGAATAGGGGTTGTTAGATAATTCAAGATTTAAGGGTTAATTACTCGCGAGCAATCTATGAGGGGGAGTTAATTAAAAGAATTCACAGAAAAGGAAAGAAAAAAAAAAACAACAGAGAAACACAAAAGCCGGTCGCGCACGCGGAGGTTAAAAGTCGAATGCAAGGAAAGGGAAATTCCAACAAACAGCAAATGTCAAATTGCTGCGAATTCTCAGCTGCTCAGTAGAGGTAGGTTTGGGAATTATCTGGATCGCATTAAGGGTCTGATTAGGCGCCAGGTAATCTTTAAAGATAAAATTACCAAACTATTAGAATTAAGGAAAAAAGACGTGGTGTTAGGTGGTAAAGAATGGGTTGGTATATTTGTTTTTTACGTTGATGGGGTGGGTACAATTAAGGCCAAAATTAAAAAGAAAGAAAAGAAACTCCCGAATCAAATGGATTGGGGTAAAAGTGAAGCAAATTGAGGAAAATGGCCACAGAGGGTAGCTCGCGATTCCCACACGATACGGAGTTTTAAAAGAAGGGTCGCGAACAGTTGTACGCACCGACTCTTCGGTGACTCAGAAAAGAATGGACGATGACTTACTCGAAATTATATTTGTATATATATACAAAAAATATCCTTGTTTACGGACTAATTATATTTCAAATCTGATTTTAAAAGAGCACAATACTTAGCTCTGATCCGGATCTTCCTGCACTTTTCTCTATCTTCCTGGTTGGAGGAGGTTGGATGTTCTCCGCCACAGTCACTCTGTTGGTCTCGTCTATCTTCGGTATGTCTTCTGGTTTCGTTCTCGTGTTTTGTATTCGTTTGGTCTCGGGTTTCTGTATGTTTAGTATTTGGGTTGTCTGGATCCCTTCCTGGATTCGATCTCTTCTCTATCTTTTCTCTTGGTATAGCTTAACAGCAACTCTTTCTCAAAACACTCTTCTCGCAAAAAATGAACCTCTCGTAGGTCTCAACCAAAAAACCAAAAAAGGCGACGTGTCGAGACATGCTCGAATTTTTATAATGTATGTCCATACACTCGTACGCATTCACGCACTCACACATTATCACACTCACTCTCAAGACGAATTCAGCCGTCTCCAACGATCTCAGATTTGAAGAAACAGTTCCTGACGCCTGTCTCTTTGGCGGGAAACTGTATGGTGGTGTTGGTGGTGGCTGACTTCGCCTTGTTCTCTCCGCTGCAGTTGATTTAGCTGCCAGAGCAAAGAGAGTCACATCCAAAGCTCTGACAGCTTCCTCTCTCACGGTCTCTTAGTACTGTTCGTTTTCAGTGATTGCTTGGGTTCGCATTCACCCTCCTGACCAAGGTTTATAAAAAGTATTGGTGTCAGCACGCAAATAAACAATAAAGTATAGTGTGGGCTCTCGGTCTTGTAAATTTGGCAGCAGATGATTTTTGAATGTTGGGGGACCCCTTCGATGAAGATCATTTGGATCATTGGAGAACTTTGTTAACCCCTTTGACGAATTGATGGAATTGGTGCAAAAAGAATCAGGATGAGTGTCCATGCGGTTTGCCTGGCTCTTCCTTCAGACTGTTCGTCTGGCCCTGGGGTACCTGCTTTGTCATCCCCTTCTAGCATATGGGAAAGAGTGAGCACTGGGTTGAAGAACAACCTAGAAACGCTCAGTTAACCCACAGGTCTCAGAGAACAACGGATAAAAAGAGAAAAAGGTAAGGCAAAAATGGTGGATGGGTGCGAATGGGAAGGAAGGAGCGGACAAGGAATTTTTGTGCGTCACTTGCACGCAACAGGGTGTGTACTAAATAAGTAGTCCAGGCTTAGAAGACAATCGACATTTCGACTTTGAATCATTTGATGAATAAGTGCTTGTGCTTAAGAGCTGCCCTTAAACGGATCACATATTGGGATTTGGTAACACCCTCTTTTTTGTTTTTAAAGTCCGAAATACCTCATCTTATTTAAAACCGGTCATAGTAGGGGTGATTGGTGACCGACCATCTGATTGCTGCTATCGATTGTATCTACCGCGGAAGGCATTGTCGTGCCCAAGGTAGTGATGATAGGTGGCTATCCTCTGTTCAGGGAAGGATACACTTGGACCAGGAAAGATTCATTGTGTTACCACATGAGTCAGTCGCTTGAGTTACTGTTGGAACCGTTTTATTTCTGGACGAGCTGCCATATTTTATTAATATCCGAATAGGCAATACTTCCTCGAAGAAGTATTGTAACGCAGGGCAGCTGCCGAGAAGGAGAAATTGTGATTCTTCCTCTTCTTCATCCAATCATCTGCAACAGAAGTCGTTGGCCGGAATTCATGCTTCATGGCGTGCCTATCTAACGCACAATAACCCGTCTAAAGTCCGGTTAGGGTACATATGCATGTTAAAGAATAGCAGATTTGTTGTCTTGCATCTGCTCAACTGTGGCCACAGATTGGACGTATCAAGATTACGTTATCTTACATTTGCCTGATGCAGAGCTAACCGAGAAATATTGTACCTTGGCGTAGATGAGGCCCCACTTCAGTAGTCGAGAGCTCCTGTTTAGTGCCACTTTTGGGTTGTTCGTCTGCTTCAGAATTGCCTGGAACGTCTGAGTGACCAGAATTGTATTCGATATTCAGAGATGCGCCTCATTGTTTAACCAATTTTTATCTTATTATTGGTGATTCGAGTGCTTTAATAGCAGCCTGGCTGTCGGTGTCAATGACGATGTCCGCAATTGATATGAATCTCATCGACAGCCAACCAGCGGCTTCACGAATAGCTATAACCTCCACTTTGAATACACTACAATAGTCTGGAAGTCTAAAGGACATGCGGAACTGAACAGAGTTCCTACACCCTCGCCTGTGCAGAATTATTGATAATCGTATTCCCTACCTAATTCTGTCAGGAACGGGGTTACATAGTCCGTGGTTTCTATTTTTATGTATACAGGGTTCAGGATAGTGGAGTATCCTGTCTCGCTGAAATATCTAAACGATGATCCTCTTTCCCATAAATATCCAGAGAAAAGATATGCAGTATTGTTTTCAACGCCACCGTTTGAATTGGTTGGAGGACGCTGATAACAGAAATGCAAGCTGTTCTCTAAATCTTACTTTTGAGAGAGATAGCAATTTTTATTTAGCGCTGTCCACCAGACAAGAATTCCATATGAGAATATTGGTCTTTCAACCGCTGTATAAATTCTGTGCATTATTTGTGAACGGACTTCTCATTTACGCTCTATGGGTCTCTTGCAAGCTTATATTAGTATTGATTCTCAATTTTATGAGAGCGCTCACAATAGCCTTTGGTTTTATATTGTTGGATCCCTTTTCTATGTCAAGGAAGGCTAACATCGTGAAATCTTTGTTATCCAGCAATCTTTCAACTGTGCTAACAGGGGAACCCGGGGTCTCCGGGTTAAACTGCTGAGTACTAAAACCATTCGCTACTGTGTTTCCTGGAAAGTAGATATCTGGAAGTAAATCTAGAGATTCTCAACTAGACATTGCCATTGTTCCAAGAGGTCTTTTAATATGGCCGGATACTTCCTATCTATTTTCGGTAATGAAGGTGGGATTAATACCCTTGCTGCAGATGATGCGGTTAGGCTCCATTAGGGTAGACTAAGACATCAGCAAATGATATTACTATATAGCATATTCGGAGGTAGGATTATATCTAGAAATAGTCGTGCAGCCGGAAGGTGAGCATTCACAAGCATGAAGAAAAATGTTTCTTTAGATTCTGCTCAGAATCCATTTGGATTCTATAGCAATTTCAATCTTTTTCAGGGATACCGAAAAATTAATTTCAAAACCATGTTGCACTCATCACTCATCCATTCGTTCGTCCGAACCCCTATAACTATATATAAAAGGTAAAATGCTATATGCATGATATTTGCAAAGTATTAATTGCTTTACATACATATGTACATAGGTGGTGTAGTTTGATAAACTCCCATTATTCTAAGTGTAGTTCAAGTATAATCAAGTTGTTCTAAGACTCTAAGCTGAGAATATTCCATGTCTCTTGGATTATATGCATTTTACCAACAATATTTCCAGGGTTTGGTAGTTCAGGTAAATACGAGAGAAAATTTTTTTGTCCCATGAGGAACTGTGTTCTGTGGAAGTTCTCCTATCCATGTTGTCTTTTGAGCTATATTTGAATACAAGAGTTAAGTCAGTTTTAGGTTGTGCTTGAAACAGTATTGCAGAATGCATACTGCGTTGTTTGAATAAGCACGAAAGGTCCATATTGCTTTAAGTGCGCATTGCACAATTTAACTATTCAAACTTCAAGATCAGGTTGATATCATAAAGGATTTTAGGTGTAGCTACTCTGCCTGGTAAATAGTAGTCATTTACTGTGTGTTGGTTTTTAGGAATTAGGTATAATACGTGCAAGACTAGCGATTGTACTTGCGACTTTGTAGCACAAATACTTGTGTGTAAACTGCTCCTTAAAGGACAGTTACGTATCTATCATGACTTTCAGGTTTTTAATGTGCGATTTGGATTGGTTTTGACGACTGCAAAGCTTACCATTATTCAATTTGTCTAACGCTAACATACAGTATGTTCCACAATTGTGGTCCTATCGCAGATTCCTCCGGTAAATTTGTATTTCTTAACGTCACAATCAGTATTACAATTTCATAACTGCCCTGTACGTATCAGGGTATCTAATTCTTTAAATTGTATCCTAAGCCGTTTTAACTGTTATAATTGAACATGCCTTCCTAAAAACTTAGATTTTTCCACTGCCTTCAAGCTTCGTTGACTACCTTGAGTGTGATGTAGATACATAAATTTATATTTGATGCAAAGTGGTCGCTATGATGAGAACTAGTCTGGTGGGTCATTATTGCTTTGGGAAGAAGAACCTCTCCTTATCGACGACCTTAAACGATTTTATTACTTCATTGATACAAAAACAAAAATCAGACAGCTACCCATCAACTCTGGCATTCTCCAATACATCGTTGAGTGATCCGTTAATTTCTTTACTTCAGAGCCCGTCCATTCTTACCTCTGCTGCATGAGTGATTGTGCTGAAACCACATTAACTTATGTCGATATAACAGTGGCATTCATGACAGAAAAGATCGAAATACTTCGAACGTCGAAATTTAAAGTCCTATTTGGATCCTTGTTATCTAATCCCTTTGTGACCCCCTCAGGAATCCGACAAGGTTTCTCAAATTATGACGTTAAGTATTCTCTTATTTCTGTCTTCCCTTATTCCTGTCTCCCACACTCCTAGTACGTATGTGATATGCGATGACCCTGTTGCCACTGTCACTTTTCTGCGTCATTTTGTGAACTTAACTTTCGCAGCCATTTCGTAATGTAGGACAAGTTGTCTGCTAGATGAAACGCTGTTCCAAGGAATGCTCAAAATCCTTACGTCACGAAATCCCTATACTTTACATTTGTAAGACAGGAGATGATGTTCAAACTCCTCTATTGTTAGACTTGTTAGATTTATCTCTAGGTAAGCATGGTACAAAGTTCAGGGAAAGCTCTTAGATACATTTAGCGAAATGATGGAATCAACCTTTAATCGGCTCAGAAAATGGGCCAAAGAGTGTGGATTTCATGTTAACCCGAAAAACAGAACTAGTACTCTTTACCAGGAAGTACAAGATACCACCCTTCAAATTGTCCAAGCTGGAGTATAGCTTTTCTTCTCAAATCCCTCAAGATATCTAGGTACAGTACTAAATGGAAAGCTAAATTAGAAACTTTACGTTCAAGAAAGAATCCGTAAGGCTCACAATGCTCTCGTCATTTGCAAGAGGATAGCCCTAAAAAGTGGGGCTTGAAACCGGCAATGATGCATTGGCTATACATAATGTATGGTGGTGGTCAGACCCATTCTTAAATATCTTGTTTGGTGGGAAACTACAATTAAGAAAAATACACGGTATAGGTTGAGCAGGATACAAAGAATATTCTGCATGGGCATCACTGGTGCTCTATGCACTACGCTCACGGCTGTACTTGAGCCATTTATTTATCTATTACCACTGGATCTTGGATCTACAAATAAAATTGCAAGCAGTTAACAGTGCGCTTCGTCTCATTAAGGTAGGGCTCTTCAAAACTCCTTAAGAGTCAGAAGCGGATGAAAGTCTTGGTACACTCGACTTCGACACACTCTACGAAGTAATGCATCCTGATAGGGAGGATTGGCAAAGAAGAAAAGTTTCGATCGACAACGACATTTTAATTTACACGGATGGTTCCAAAACTAGCGAGGGTACGGGGTCAGGCATATGGGTACGGGGTGGCTCTGAGACTTCCGGATACATGCAGTGTGTTCCAGCAGAGGTTTTGGTCGTACTCAAAGCTGCGGTACTATTTGAGATAGATTGCGCTAAAAGCGATAGAGTCCTAAATCACTAAATCTGAACTAGTCAGGAGTTGCCGCACAATGCTCAGGGCATTATGTTCACAGTCAGATTATGTTGGGTACCTGGACACTGTGATATAGAGGGTAATGAAAGTAGTGCCGACATACTTGCCAAAAGAGGAGCAGAGGTAACGGCAAATAATATACTTCAAGGGAGTAAACCACCAATGGCCGTGGCTAAGAGAATTATTCTCGATAAAATCATCAATATAGCCAAACTTAGAAGGACGCACTGTTTTTAAGGCCTTGTGGCCTGAGTTAGATCGGAAAAAATCTGAAGAATTAAGCATAGCGATAGGGATACTGTCTTTTACATTGCCTTCTGAGGAAGCAAGCCATGAGATTAGGTTTAACAAACACTGATACATGCAGATATCGTGATGAATGTCAAGCCATTGCTCGGAGTAGAGTAAAGCACCTCGGAAGATACATTTTCAACAATTTAGAGGAGGTTGGTTCCTTGAACAATATTGAGAACATATTTAGGTTCTGTAGGGAAATTAAGTGTATGGGTGAATTGCTTTAGGTTTCTGACAGTGATGTGGTGCCTAATGCTTTATAACGAACTAATAGTCCTATATAATGTAACCTAACCTAAGCATGGTACGATCAATCTTGCTATAAAATTCTCTAAAGCCTTGATGGCGCTCTTAGATTCTATGTAGATTGAATTTTGCTGCACAATTTGATACATATCTCTCAGATACCCTTGTTTTCTTTACATTTATCGATCCCAATCTGGTGGACTTCTTATTGTTTGGGCAGGGCATTCTGGCAATTTAACTTCTCGTCTTATAGGTTTGTGGGCGCACTTCTGCCTCTAGTTATGGGGGAAAGGCCTTTCGAATGCTATGTACATGTACATCTCATCAGAACCCCAAAAATCACCACCTCGCCATTCCACCAATATCTGGGTGAAATCAATTAAAGGGATAAAATCTCCCTTCCAAAATATTCATCTTCCCGAAATCTTTTCCCTAATTGTCTCAATAATTTTTCAACCCCGTTCTGCCCTCTTGCATTACAGTGACAGTCGACAGTCGACAGTTGACAGTCGTTTTGTAGAGAAGCACCATAATTGATCAATGAGGAACGAGAAATAAAATTTCAATCCACTAATGAACGTAATTAAACCCCAATTAAGAGCCAAGAGGTGACAATTAATTCCAATACCATGTGGTAGTTTGTCATTTCGCTACGCCTACCCAATTGACCGTGTGCGAGGGTGGATTCTGTCGATTGTGCAGTTTTTTCTTTTTTATTTTTGTTTTTATTTATTTATTTTCGGTTTCCATTTATTTTTTTTTCTCTATTTTTTGTACACTTCGATGTAAGCGGGTGTATTAAGAGGTATCATCAATTACGGCCGACCGGAGAATGAAGATAAAGAAAAAAGACGAGAGAGTAAGATGGCTGGATGGAATGCGGGGTCAATTGTTTGTAAAATTGATTCACCCCTTTTAATTGGGGTGGGGACTCTGACTCTCTTCGTTTTTCTTTTGTAATTAATTCGATTAGTAAGCTCAGAAGAATTATAGGATGACGTACTAATGGGAGAATAGATGTGGAGTAAGCGAGTTCAATTGAAAGTAAATTTACGCGGAATAATGTTTTGTGTGGAGTCATCGGCTTTTGAGAAATAGATTGTATCTGTGGATACATATCTATCCAAGATTATTATGGATGGACGGAGTTTTTATTGTGAGAATTTTTAAGCTCTTCTCGGGTAAAAGTGGATAAGGAACTATTCGAATCTAAGGAGCGGACAGAGAAGATTTCCTATGACGAAGGTACTGCTTCCGCTCTGACTGTGTACACTTTATGGAGGAACTAGGTAAATCTGTCAAAACTCCTGCTAAACTCAGAATAAGTTTGTAGGTTGAGAATACTGTTTCACACCTGAACAGTATCCTTACTAAATGTTTTGAACAGACAAACCCGTTTACCGAAATACCCTACCGATCTCCAGTTCCCATTTTGAATCCAGAACTGCATAGTTTGAGAAAGAGGAGAACTGGAATCTTTTCAGATCGAAGCAATGAGAAAATAAGAACACCAATTGTTTGTCGACAGTGGTTTCCTTTATAGATGTTCGTGAAAAGGTAGAAACACTCGATGGAACCAATAGTCACTCGCTAAAACTGAAAGAATCTTTCAATCTCACTCATCTATGCACGCATCTATTCGAGGTAGGTAGGTATGTTAGAGGCGTAACTACACTCGGATGTCAAACGATCCATTGTGTTACCCGGTGTGAGATACCTGAAATAAAAACAAGGACTTTTATACCCAAAACTTAATCCATGTCAAAAGTGGTCCATCCGGTTTTCGTGATGAATTTTAGTGTGCTGAATTTAATGTGGCGTGTTAGCTATAGTTCGTTGAGGTCGTTGAAAGATACCTTTCCCAGGGGCGAGTATCTTGTTCTGTTCTGGGTCGCCATAGCCTCTGCATAGGTCTGTGGTGCTGATTCTCATTCTTCTGAGGTGGGCCGCCTTTGAATTGTGGCCTGTGAGAATACCTATGAGGAGACTCAGCTGTGGTCTATTCAGCGATAGAAGTTCTCTAGTCCTTCTTTTGCTGTATTGGGCCCCAAGTTTTCTCGAGACGCGGCATGAGGAGAGTGTTTTCCACCTTATGTTGGGCATGTTGAGAAAGTCCGAGAAATGGGCGTTAGGACTGAGTGATCTACTGTTAGGTCTTTCTTAGGATTTTGATCATTTTCTCGCTAGCTCATCGGCTATTTCTTTGTCGTGGAGACCCATGTGTCCCAGAATCCAGTAGAGCGTAATGTTGTGCTTTGATCTGAGCGATTTGAGTTCCTCTTTGCAACCCTTGACCAATTTGGAGTTGGTTGAGATGGAGGTGATGGCTTTGATGGCTGTTCGTTGTTATTCAGAGTGGATAGGTCCCGGCAGGAACACACTAGCGTGATTTTGGAGTTTCAAGGACCGAGCAATTGGTGGTGCATCTGAAAATATTCCTGAGCCCGTAGCTTCTTCCATTTTTGACCCATCCGTGAAGATGGATATGGAGTCGGGAATAATGACATTCCCATTTGTCTATGCTGAAGTCAATGTGGGCAGAAATGTAATCGGAAGTAAGTTGACATTTGACCATTTGGTCAATTGGTCAATTTTTCCAAAAATTCTACTGCATGCATAAAAAGCCATCGAGGCCTTCTTTGTTCGTTCGAGTATATTTTCTTTCCAGTTCAATTTGCGATCTAGTATGCACCCTAGGTATCTTGCCTTGTCTGATATTTGGAGTTGAGCCCCATTCAATCTAGGTGACTCGAATTCGGGTACATTTCTCTTATTTGTAAAGAGAACTAGTTTAGTTTTTTGTTCGTTTAGACCGAGTCCACAGTGCTTGGCCCAGTTGTTTAGCTCGTTCAACGCTGTTTGTAACAGGTCAACGATTGGAAGCAGGAATTTACTAGTCGCTAATATGACAACATCATTAGTATAGGCGACAGCCCTAACCCCATTTTGATTTAATCTAATTAGTATTTCGCTGATTACTACGTTCCAAAGTAGTGGTGATAAGACTCCACCTTGAGGTGTACCACGTGAGGCCCCAGCATGAGCTTGGCTACTAACCAGTTCAGATTTGATGCTTCGTGCATTGAGCATGCATTCAATCCAATATGATAGAGTAAGATTCTCGTGCATGTGGTCTAGTGCTGATCTGACTGATTTAAGGTCTACATTGTTGAAGGGCTCTTGAATGTCCAGGAAAGCTGCAAATGTATATTCTTTTTGGTGGAGTGATTTCTCGATTATAGTAACCACCTCATGTAGCGCTATCTCAACTGATCGGCCCTTCATATAGGCATGCTGGGCAGGTGAGATGTTCCTTTGGTTAAGTTTGGAGCGAATGTATATGTCTAGTATTATTTCTAGGGTTTCAAGTAGAAAAGCTGTTAGACTGTTCGGTCTAAAATCCTTTGCTGTGGTGTGGCTGGGCTCTCCTGGCTTGGGTATAAAAATGAAGTTGACATCTCTCCATGATTTGGATATATGTGTGCAACTTAAGCAACGGAAAATGCCTTTGAGCCTTGTAGCACCATGGGAATAATCCCATCAAGTTCCGACACTTTATAGGAGGAGAAGGTGTCAATGGCCCATGCTACTTTCTTTTCGTCAATTATTTGAGCGGCCGAATGTGTCTCTAAACTGCTGACCTTCTCTTAGGGGTGTAAGTTGGTGAAGGAGCAGCTGGGTATAGATGAGTTCTTTTAAGGTGTCAGAACAGGAGTCTGTTCTGTTGAACCTATGTCAGAACTTTCCTGAGTCTGGCAGCGTCTTTGGTGGATTCCATATCACTACAGACGTTTTTCCAGGCTGCTCTCTTGGCGTATGTTGTTCTATTTTTGAATCTCCCTTTGCTTTCTTTGTAGCGGTCCCAGTTATTGGGATTTTAAGTGTTTTTAGCTACGTTGTAGAGTATCCTCGCTTCTTTCCATAGAGACGACAGTTCGCTAGACCACCAAATGGGTTTCTTTTGTTTCTTGCCTTTAGATAAAGGGCAGGATTTTGAGAAGGTGCTTTGGAAGGCTACTTCTTACTTAATCTCAATGGAATTGGCGGGGGTTGGATTGTGGCGCTATTTCATTTTTGAAGCATGCCCAGTCCATCCTCTTGGGATTATAGTAAGGCTTTGGGGAGAAAGAAACTGTATTGGAGACTTCCCAGTTGGAGATGTATAGTGAGTTGGTGTTGGTGGACAGTGTGGTATCAATAACCTCTTCGCTATTTTTAGTAACAAAAGTGGGTTCAGACCCTATATTTACTACACAGACTCACCTCACAGCTATTCAAGGTAACCCGATAAAGAAAGGATCACAGCTCATCCCACTTATATAGGCTGACCTTGGTTAGGTTGTAGTAACAGATGAGTTTTTCAAATATGTTTTGGCACCATTCGTTGGTATCAAATTATCTGGTAGCAATGTACTATGTCAAGACTTGCTGCAGGTAGTCTTCATTGTTGCAGAAATGTTTTTGACATGTATGCATATACACAATCCCACATCCAGGCGAATATAGTGGCTTTTATATAAAAATTGGTAAAGGTGACTGTTCATTGGATAAGAGCCTCAGACCTATAGACTCACCTTTAAAACGTAGTTGTTACAAATAAATGCCCACTTGGTAAGACTCTATGATTTTGTGTGTATTTTCTTCAACATTGAGGATTTCGAAAGTTCTTGACTGCATGTGTGTTTCTGCGGGACAGCATGGCGTATACGTAACATTAGTTATATGGGTCAGGGCGATGCTAATGAACAAAATTTTGGTGTAGATGCGCTATGTTATGACAGGTACACTTTCAGCACTTATGTGTCGGGTCATTGTAAGATCCTGTCTATGCAGATGGCCGTACCCACGACCGATGATTAGTGTACTAGCAAAGGATCTTTGAATCTCCACTGTATACTTTCTTTCGTGAGAGCTTTTCAAGTCAAAAAAGGGCTCTTTTGGCAAGACCTGGGGCTGAGACTGTAATACATCCCTTCTTAGTTAATGTGCCGGTTGTTTGTTTTAGGGTGATGTCTAGTAAACATGTGACTGCCTCCTGTACTAAAATTTGCGTTAGTTTTTGTAGACTTAGGCTGAAATCGCCAGTGCGAAATTTTCTAGCGTTTTTTAGTATAGGTAATGCATTCGTGTTACTGAAACTAGAAATTTACAGAACAAGATTATGCTAAACCTAGATTAAGAGAAATTAGATGGTTAGATGCGGGTGAGTACCAATCACCAATGCATAACACTGTATGCTTTATTCATCTACTAAAATTTGGTGTGTGACTGCTGCTTTTTTTTATGGTTGCACCAAAGGCTGTGTAATTTTCCAAAGATATCTGCAGCCCGAGCTACTGACATGTACGATTCGCAAACCTGCCGCCTAAGTTCCTGCACGACTGTCGAAAGCTGCCATGTCCAGTTAGGAGCCGGCTAAGGTAGAAATCTACTTCTCCGTGTTGCCATCCACCCATCAATTTTTGGATATCCGGTATAAGTCGATGGGTGCATCTTCCCTTTGAAGACTGGTTCCATTTCTCCTGCCATGCTCTAATGCTTCCCTTTCTTCAGCTTGATATCTTTGACTGAAGCTTTGCATGCCTGAATTTTGGCATCTAAGGTCCTTTGTAGTTCGCTAGCTAAGATATCCGCTGGTAGCATTCCCGCGATGACACATACTGCCTCGCCTGACACCGTCCGAAAAGCACAGCATACACTCAGAGCACATAGTCTGTTGACAGAGTTTATCCTTCTTGCGTAAGACCTTATTGTCATTGCTTTGGCGCATATGGGTGCGTCATATATAAGGATGGACTGCACCACACTAAATAGAATAAGTCTGTAAGTCTCATTTCCAATATCCTCTACTTCTTCCAGGTGCTTCGCTGCCACCACTTTGCAATGTCATTGGCAAAGCCTATGATTTTTGCATCGTTGGCGATTTCAAGCCTCAGAACCCTATCATACATAAGGTTCCACAGGATAGGACCTAGTACCGATCCTTGTGGTACTCCGCCAGATATGTGGTACTGCTTTACTCCATCGTCGGCATTGAAGAACAGAAACCGTTTCTTGAAGTAGCTTAGTATTATTTTAATTATAGACCATGGAACCATCATTGACCTAAGCGATTGCACTATGTTTGCAGAGTTGCATGCATTTTTGACATTCAATGTTATTACGGCACCTTATTTGTTTGCACCATCTCCTGCCCTGAATAGATTCTTGCAAGGTTGAAGTTATCCTCCTTATTGCGTCTACTGTAGAACGAGCTTTTCTAAATTCGTACTGTTGGTTGGAGAGTCCCCTGGCATCATCAACTGCCACTTCCAATTGATTGCATATGATTCGCTTCAGTATTTTACCCACTGTGTCTAATAGACGTATGGGACGGTATGACGAGGGTTCATCTGGTGGTTTGTTTCCCTTTGTGCAGCAGGACTAGGCGTTGCTTTTTCCATTAGTCTGAAAACTCCTTTTGTTAGACACTTGTTGTAGATTTCCACAAATGGTTGTGTATTCGTTTTAATGGCTAATTTAAGAGCCTTGTTCGGTATGCCATCCAATCCAGGTGACTTAGTATTCTCGAATTGTCTGCATACATCCAGGAGTTCCTTTTGCGTGACAGTTGGGATGTTCTATATTTCTTGTAGATCCCGATGGGAGGGCAAATCTCTAGATCACTGGAATACTCTTCTGGCTCTATGCCACTTGCTGCGTAGTTCAGCTACCTCTTGGTTCCACCAGTATTTTGGTTGCCGGCGATTTGTTGATGTTTTTCGGACAATGGATGCGTCGCAAGCCCTAGTTACTTGTTTAGTAACCTCAGCGAGGCTATAGCGTTTGTCGTTGCTATTTGCTATTGTTGATTCTCCAAAAATCAGGGCAAAAGTGTCTTCATCCATAGTGACGAAAAGGAGAGGTCTTACTACCAGCTAGGCACCGCACTAAATACAAAGCTAAGCGATCATGGTGATGGAAAACTTGACAAAGAGCTCAGACAACAGCGAAAGCTTCTTAAACTCCTGATGTCAAGTAATAGCCAATAGTCCATTTCGGAAGCAGTCGGCTAGACTTATTCCAGACGAAAAGAAGGGCTAATATGGTGTATTGCCAGGAGGTTGGCGTGAGACTATCTTAAGATACCTTCCATCTACTAAACACCACCGGAATACCCATGTACAAAATTGACAAGCTAAAATATCCCTAAATGCGCTAAAAGTTAAGTGAGCCCCTGAACTAATGAGTGGTCATAAGATGAAAGGATCGTTTGACTACGTTTTCGAACCAAGTATTGGCTGCTAATGTGCATCCAAATTAAACTACCTGAGATGTCCAATGAGCTCACAACCGCAATCAAAACACTGACGACAAGACGGTTGGACTTATCTTATCTATTCCGTTTCTGGACACATGCTGAGCTTTCACGAGTGACCCCAACAACATGGGTTGAGCCCCGGCGGCAGAGAAGTATACTCGATAAATTAGAAATTAAGGCAAGGTTGCACTCTTTCAGCTCTATTGGTTTTATTGCTGAAAGAAGAATTCGAAATTATATCAAAACGTAATCTTTTGGACTACGTAGACTCTTGCCCATATATCTGACACTGGGACCTAAAAGATCTATTGTATCAGTTAGGGTATGATTAAACTAAGAGTCTTACCACCACCTAGTGAAGGATAGTACTTCCTTAGCAGCAGAAATTCTTAACTCCGCTGACAAACATATTTCTTTATGGAAAATACACCTCCTTAACCAATGTAATGCATTCACAGATAATGCTCACAAGATTCGTCATCTTCCGAGCGGAACCTACATTCCGTTTCTGGGCACAGACTGAGCTTCATAATATGATACCACGGTCATATCGATCACAGTAGGGTACAGGTCCTATGAACGCAGATTCTGAACCAGCCCTCATCTGCAGATTCGTTGACTGCAATTCCTTGATGATAAGGGACTCAATCGAGTTTTACCCTGTTATGTCTGGCAAGAGATTGTAGTACATCGTAGAATCTAAAAAGAGGGTATTAATGGATGACAACCCTTTAAGTGCTGCCTCGCTATCTGTAAAGATATATATCCTAGCGCCCTTAATTCGCTAAGGTTTATCCTAGCGATGATCTCAATGGCATGAGATATGACCTTTGAAATTGAATGACAGAAATCTTTGACTTTGGTCGAAAGGCTGATACCGAAAGCTTTTCATCACTAAAGATCCTAGTTGGGTTTCTGAGAAAGATGAGGAAATTCAGTTAAATTGGTGAAAGAGTCTTCTTCGAAACAAAAACGATTTGTATCAGAAATTTGCGTATTGAGAGTTAAAGACTATTCATCTCTGGATGATGGTAATTATTCCCTTACGACCCCCATTTCAGCACTACTTAGGTCACATTCCTTTTTAAAATCAGATCCCCGGCAACACATATCAATCATTTTCCTGTAATTGAATTCGTCGCGAAGAAATTCAATAAATATATCCCGCAAGATAGGATAAAAGATACTTCCTCCCTCATACCAGAGACCACAGTCCTCCGAAACGACATTTCCGGTAGCTAAGCGATAAATAAAACTTCCATCAAACGGGGAATGGAAATCAATCATTCCGAGCTCATTATTCGCGCAATAAATGGAACAACCATTTTATTTCACATGTTTACGCCAATATAAATCCCACATGCCAGTAATTCATGATTATGTCCATGGCTGGCTATGACGACGACGATTCCAGGCGAATAAAATAAAACAGAGCCAAATGTTCGCCAGGAAACAATAAAAGGATTTCGATTTCTGGTTACGATATTTCACTCTCTGTATCGTTCAAGTCCGTAACGGCATTATAAAAATCACATTGTTTCCACTCATACGATTTGCCGAAATGGCCGTAGGGACCACCGCATCCCCCGCACATTCGCATTGTAAAAAGGAAATCACTTAGAATAACGACGATGGCAACGAGGACAAGAACGAGGACGTACACCTGCCGAAGGATGGATGTACGATAAATTTCGATTTTATTATGGATTTTCAAAGACCCACAATCTAAAGTAAATCATACCCATACATAAGGGATATGTCATAAATCGTTAATTGCTTAAGGATAGGGTGTACCCAACGATTTATTACAACGAACCCCCACTGATTTGGAATCGCATTAACTCAACTCCCGATGATTTGCTTGCAAAAACCCTTCCACTTGGTCGACTACCTCCTTAGGGATCTCATTTCCGACCTTTGAAATCCTTTGTAAGAGGATCCCCAACCGCCCTCAAGGGGACGACCCTAAAAAACAAATGGAGACGAAATTCAAAAAGTGTTCAAGTGTTACCTGTTGCCAGTGCTCAAATTAATTTCAATTTAATTTCTCCAAAATCACTGTGTGTCAACCCTTGTCTCGGTGGGTTAGCTACAATGGATATCTGGCATCCGGCTCCCACGCTCCGATGTAAAAAAAAAAAATTAAACTATTTCAGCTGACCTTACCAACTAAAGACACATGTGTAATATCCTAGATCTCCTCGGTCAGCATGGAACTCATCTTCTGCCACCTGGGTTACCCAGTATACATACATAGGTGTAACGACATCCGTTGGTAAGGTGGTATTGCCAGCAGTCAAACTCTGTATGGATTAAGAGATTTATATCAACGTTTATATTGGCAATTGTAATTTGTTATATTATCCTACCAGAGGCATGCAATCAATTAATTCGTCTCTTCTCTGGGGAAGTCAGACACGGAAGACACACTGTCTATAGACGTGCCATTAAAATGCTATTAAATTGTCGTTAAATCAAAGGAAAGGCACAGGATGTACATAAGTATTTGTGTTTGTTTATGTGAAACGCCTGGATAGCAGATTCATTGTGGGCGGAATTATGTAAATTCGGGTGAGGAGGGGGTTTTCAAAAAAAGAAACAAAACCCAACAACATCCGATTCAATCAGGAGATGTAAACGGTAAAAAGATACGATTTGGGAATCGATCTGCATATTTGTACATAGGCGGCCGGCGGCGGGGGAAATCTATTTTTATTTGACGCCTGTAACGATGACAAAATGCAAAATCATATTTTCCAAGAAGCATTAGGCCTGAACGTGTGGAAATAATCCGAATTAGCCTAGACACGAATCGAATATTAAAAGAAAAACGTTACAGATACATGTGAGCGTTTGTAAAAAATAGATTTTGATGGGAAGATTGTGTACTGTAGTGTGTCAAGGGGTTTACTGATTGATGAGAAGAGCCAATGTATCTACGTCCTTTTCGGGACAGTGCAACGAAGAATCGACCTTTAAAGACAATCCTTGTGTACCTTGGCATGACAAAATAATCATTTGCTAAATAGATGACCATAATGTTGATCATGGAGATACAAGTACTCTTCACAACTTGGTACCATCAACAACTTCACGCATTGCCTATTGGATAATAACTATAGATATTGCCCCAAGTACCATTTTAAGCTCGTACCAGGGAAGTTCAATGTCTTCAATGACTTCGGTAAGGAAAACGTCTTAGGAGGGTTAGTATGTAGATTCTACGACATTATAGTAGCCACTGATTTCCGAATAAAAGTAATGTATTCATGACATCATTCAGCAGTTATACAAGAAAACCAACAGACAGCTTCAAAGCCGAACACAGGATCTTGGAAATGATTGTGAATTCAAAAATTTCCAGAACACACAGAATTAGACACATTCAGCAGGTTTTGGACGATGAAATATGGATAGGCCAAGGAGAGAACCTACTCCCAGTTGACGAAAAAGTAGCCTCCAATCGCAGTATTGACTAGGTTGGCGTAGCTAACAAGAAGATGAAAAACAACAAAGCCTTCGGTCCTGGACAAGTCAACTTTTAGAACTTCAGTTGGAGTACCAGATCAATATGACTCACTTTACTCAGCATGCGGCATGCACATTCTGTTCTATTCAGCCCCAGTTATAACCGATTCATACCCACAACACCCATAGAAATACTACTTTTGAATATCACTAGCCATCCGATGATGTAGGCTTATTTGTCAAACGTATGTACATTCGAAATCTACTTTAGCATTACAGAGCGTTTTCTATCAAGTGTGCGTCAAGTGTGACCGCGAGCGTCTGACGAACATTCGAGAGTATAACTGTCGAAATCGCCCTTCGATCCGGCATTAAAGAGTAAAGAATATAACACGCACAATACGAATGGTTGTGAGAAGCTAGACCCTGAGTCTCATGGACCTGCGACGCCTTTGATACTTTCATCATGGGCTGTACTATTAAAGTAGTTTAGCGTCTTAGACTTTTCGTACTGGAGTTTCGATGATCTTGCGCGACACTTATTCTACGAGCCTGGTTGCATGGATATGCCGTCTAATGCAATAATACAGGAACTTCGGCTGCTGTGCACATTTAGAGTCGAGTTTCCTTGTGTTCAGGAATCAGGACTGACTTCAGCCAGAGTCTGAGCATGGACTGGGGCTATAATCGAATCTTTACGGATGGGTCCAAAACTAGGTCTTCGTGGAGACCGACAACACTAGACTTCACTACTCAAGTCGAGATCTCTGCTATCCTAATGGCTGCCGACTATATTGTTAGGAATAGGTGGTTGGGTCGGAGTACTTGCGTGTGTCTGAAGCGATAGTCAAGAGGCGCTTAAGGCTTTGCTCGAACCTGTTACCCGTTCTAAAATAGTTCGAAAATGTAAGAACACTTTGAATTCGGTCAGAAGGCTGAACTCTTTGACTCTTGTCTGTGTCCCAGATCACACTGGGATTGCGGAAAATGAGATCTCCGATGAGATTGCTAACCTGGGCTAAGAGGACCTGAACCTGCGTTGAGTCTTCTCGTATCAGCGGTCAGGGCTTCAATAGACGATATGGTTTTCTACGAACAGAACTATGTATATGTGGCACGGCTCTCCGGGATGCAAGCAGACTAAACCTATGCTCCAGAAATTTTGTTAGAAACCAATGGCATTCTTACTGTCTTCCAGCAGAAAGACTGTAGAGAACTTATTGCCGTTTTTACCGGAGACGCCTTCTGTCAAGCCATCTTAGTGTGCTAGGTTTACAGGAACCAAGCACTTAGTTAGTTTTGGAGCAATCAACTACAGAGCAGTGTCAGGATTTCTCAAAAAGTTCCCATGGAGATTGTTGTTTGAAGTTGCTTTGTTGTTTGCTTGAATATTTTGGACTTAACATATTTTAATCAAAGAAATGTCCTATGTAAGTTTATACCTAAATATTTTGCTTCATTAAAGATTCGACAAGATTGACTAAGAAATTTCAGTGACAATGCAATCTGCTCTAAGCAGGAACTATGTAGTATTGGTTCCAACTTAGGACTTATTGTAAACCAGTAGTAAACGCTCACATCTATCCCAAAATGGAATCCAAATCATCTAGAGAGTGCAAACATCTTGGGTTGCCCTAGATCTAAGTCGAAAGCCAAATAAACCAGATGGACTAGCTCTAGATTTTTAGCAAGTGAAGTCTTGTCGGTGGAATGATATACTAACTCTACCGCACTACGTGTCAACACACTTTTCTACTTTAGTGAGTCAATTTTGAACAGGCCTTGGCCCAACTTATCATACAAAACATCCTGCGCCTATGCTTACCTGCTGCTCTGAAAGACCTACTGCGTCTGCCTTTAAATGCCTTTTCTCGCAAATGCAGACCAAGTGACCTGAATTGTGATCTACGGATTTTGAATTTAATTCACTCGCTGATCATGTAAAGAAGCATCCACTTCCATTACCCTTTCTCAAGTATCCTTCTTAGTTGAACTGAAACATTCGAACTTAGCTATTACAAACCCTAAGCAATAAAGCTAGAACTTTTTAAAAGGAACTCAGGTTACAGGTCTACATCAAATACTTAAGGCTGGATATGTGTCTGCATTACCAACGCATTGTAGACCATTTCTACTTCGGCACTGGAAATGGAATATATTTGGAATATAGGCTGCAAAAAACGTTCTTACTGAAGTCCTGACTGAATCCTAAGCTTAAACAGAACTCAAATAGCTCACAGACTACTCAGTTTTATTACTACTTGGCTTAAAGATTTATCGCATCGAGTGTGGGTCCCAGGACCTTGTTCGCGTTATATTGTTCACACATTGTGTTTATGTTTATTGAGAAGCGTTCCTGTAACAGTCATGCACTTGGAAGTTTGTCAAATGTTCGTGAGAGGTGAAAACGTAAAGAACACTTTGGTGTTGCAATGGGTACGGTCCACCAGAGCTGTAAAAGAATGCAATCATTTTTGAATATAATTCTTTTGAATGCTCCGAAAAATTTTTCAATTCAATGACTTCAACTTAAAAAAAAATCAACATTCAGTTTGAAGTCATGATTGAAAAAATCTTTTTGATTGCTCTACATTCAATGAAGTCACCTTGAAGTCACTAGCATTCAATTCATTGAAGTCATTTGAAGTCCTTGCATGCATTAAATTTTTTTAAGTTATTTGAAGTCATTTTAAGTCTTTGTTTAAAAAAACATTGTTTAAAAGAACGTTTTTTCTACTTACTTATAGGGTATATCTCAATTACTTTTCTATGTTACAAACTGACTTCAAAAAATTGAATGCATTCACTGATTTCAATGACTTCAAAGACTTCAAATGACTTCACCAAATTGAATGCATTCAGTGACTTCAAATGACTTTAATGGATTGAATGAACTTCTTGTCTTAATAGATAAGAGCCCTTTATACTATTAGACGATTGAAGTGCATATATTTCAAGGAAAGTTTATATCTATCTGTGAAGCTGCTGCAATCAGCAATCAAAGCCCTCGAATTCACTAGTATTTTAATTCAAGTTGGCAGAGTATTGCCGATATGACTGCAGGCGGCATGCTGCAGTACTACCTCCATGTTCATGTAGGATAGTCCAATGAACCAGAAATCCTCTTGACAGCACAAAGAGTGGAAAGAGTTGGTGTTCCATATACCAATAGAATCTGCAAAATATACTAGCACTGTGAGATGGCAGAATTTTGATCCTGATGTGGGTATAATATCAAACCAATGACAAAATATCAGACCAACATGCGTACTCCAGTGGCTTCAGTGGTTGGGTTCATACTACTGTAAAAAGGCCGAAAGTAAGGCTGGGTTGTGGTGTTTTCTCTGATAAGCGCAATATGTACCGTCTTTCAGGCGGAAATCATTGCGATCAAAGAAGCCTTGTCCTGGCTGAAATATAATGCAATATCTGTGAGGGATATTAGCATTTTCACTGGCAGTCGAGCGACAATCAATGATGGCACAGCCTTTTCAGTTACCTCTGGTGATTCAGTGTACCAACTAAGCTGTGTTTTACGATTTGCCTAGCTTCTCCTTAAAGTGTACCAACTAAGGTTTTTGACAATTCCTTCTCATCTACAAAGTTATAGCATCCTATTCGTTTCATAGATTTCGTAGTTGCTCCATCAACCAAATCTTGGCCTAAAAATTCTCAAAGGTTGGTCATGAGAGAAAGATCGATGCCATTAGATAAGCTGCCATTTTGTCAGATCACACGTCATAGAGTACCGTGTCACAAAGAAAACATTCTAAGCCATCTGCTAGATTCAAAGAGTCTGATATCAAGAACAGCATTAGCAGCCTTGGAGTGCTACTGGAGTGCTATTTGGTTGAATCTCAGATACTCCATTTGTCGCGCACACTCTTCTGCCGAGAGAAATGTTCTTTCGTTCTACGGCTTGTGCTTTCAGCTGTCCATGTAGCATCTTTGCATCGCCCGATTGTCGCCGTCCTTAGTTTTTTCATTCAGGCATATTGGAAGTAGAAGATTTTTTCCCCTGACGCCTTTATTCGAGGAAGAGTGAATTTAAAGAAACACTCTATCGGTTTCTTATCACCAACGACCTTCCAATGCATGCTAGTCAAGATCCTAATAATGAGGTAATGTGGGACTGATGTTCAGACTATTACGGCTTCACAATGATCCTGAACTATCTAAATGTCAACAAAAAAAGGAACATGAATTAGTTATGCTGTCCCATGGGTATGAGGTCAATTACTCTGTCGCTGGCATGCCAATTCAATAAGCCAATTAATTCTTATCAGAATCACTTAATGTTGCCAAAGTAACAGACATTCGAATGCTGTCATAGACAAAGCACCATCCTGCCTAATGGCATTTCAAATATTAATGACACCCAAGTGTCACGAGCAATCTTCTTCGTCATTAAATCGAGAATTACAAAGAAGCAACTTCTCAAGTCACTGAACATTTAATTTTCAACTCAACCAGCATCGTTTTCCAATTGCCAGGACCACTGTTGAGGTCCTTTTAGCTGTACAGTGAACTATTTTATCCTTCTGTATACCGACACAAGCCATTTGCATACAAAAGTCGAGTCCTTTTTGAGATGAAAAATGCAATTACCATCAATGATTATCGTGCAGTCCCTTGTCAATAAATAACACTTACACAAAACAATGACGCTCGTCCTTGTGCGTCAATAGTCCCATCAAATAAAATTCAACATTTACCCATTCTACCATTCACAGATGACACACAGTTTGAACCGAGATCAGGATCCAGAGGCGGGTGTCCTGAATGGAGTGCTTAAATTCGGTTGGATAAAAGGTGTACTCATACGATGCCTGCTCAATATTTGGGGAGTAATGCTGTTCCTTCGATTGAGTTGGGTCGTTGGACAAGCGGGCATCATGCAGGGATTCATATTGATACTGACGACCACAGCTGTCACCACTATTACGGCTTTGTCGATGTCGGCGATTAGCACGAATGGAGTGATTAAAGGCGGTACATGACAATATACACACATGCACATGGTAAAATGTGGGAGATAATCACTGATTATCCTTTTATTTACAAGGTGGGACGTATTACATGATATCACGTTCATTGGGACCAGAGTTTGGTGGATCAATTGGATTGATATTCTCATTAGCTAATGCGGTCGCCTGTGCCATGTACGTTGTGGGCTTTTGCGAGTCAATGATGGATTTACTGGGGTCCTTTGGCGCGAGCATTATCGATGGTGGTGTACAGGATGTGCGAATAATTGGCAGTATTACAATTCTCATACTGTTGGTGATTGTTGTCGTCGGCATGGAATGGGAGGCAAAGGTAAGTCCTTAATATTTTGACACTGATTGCTAGGGTTAATGGTTAATCAAATGTTCTCTCTTAAGGCACAAATCGGTCTTCTAATAATCCTTTTGATTGCGATTGCTGATTTCATGATTGGCTCTTTTATTGGACCGAAATCGGATGAGGAGAGGTCGAAAGGTTTTATGGGGTATAATGGTGAGTTAGGGGGGGTAGTGTTTTGGAATTTCTTTCATTGTTTTTTGGTATTTTTTTGCAGCGACTTTGTTTATGGATAACTTTTTTGCGGATTACCGTACGGAGAAGGGAGTACGACATGATTTCTTTTCTGTGTTTGCCATATTTTTCCCAGCTGCGACAGGCATTTTGGCTGGAGCCAATATTTCTGGAGACTTAAAGGTGAGTTTTTGAATTGTTAGGGGGTTATTTATGAATACGACAGCCGAGTCAATGCAGCTAGGCGGATCAACTTAGGTTGTAATGGTCTCTGAAGATGTACTGTGCTATCCAGTGAAGAGCTTCTGCTTTACAAATAGTCGATTGGTAGCTTCGTCGGGCTCAGACACTAGTTAAAAAAATTGTGGTGGATGAATACCCTTAAATACCCTAGACCTCGCAATATTTATCTTAGAATGAACACGTACAATGAAATAAAACTGTATAACTGGAACGTCGGTACGCTGTATACACCAGGTACCCGAGGGTAGATATTAGTGTAATGCAGGAAATAAGATGGATAGGACCAGCTGACACCAAAGCCTGGTGGGAAATTGGTGTTCACGCCAAGAGCCATAGAAGCTAAGCCACTAAACGATCGCCTGTCGATGATTTGCATTAAATTCACATTTTACAAAAGCAGCTTAATAGGTACCACTAGATAATCGAGGCTATAAGTCCACACAGCAGCCTGGCTAGCTGCAGATAGTTTAACCGTCGAAAAAATCGACAGTCGGAGGAACATGTCCAGTATAATGCATTGAAAATCTTTTTGTATCTGGAAGTACCAACTATCCTCTGTCCTTTCCACTAGTCAGTCTAGCTATATCATCAAAGAAGTAGCGGAAGTCACTGTAGGATAATAGCCATCCTCGAAAAGATACTCATGTTATGATGAAGTAGGTGGACAAGAGAGTAAAGTGACAGAAGATGCGCGCCTCCAAACATAGCAAGGGTAGAGTATCTATGTAGGTAAAAAAAGGGAGCAGTGTGCACATGCAGTTCCCAGCTTAATAAAGTCAACTTCAGATAAAGTCAAATCTCAGATAAGGCAAGGTACTTGGGCTGTATGCTCGACCGTAAGCTGACTTTGAAAGAAAACACGTCAGAAAGGATAAAGAATGCACCCATAGTCTTCTATACTATACATGCAGTAAAAATTTTGGTAAAAAATGGGGACCAGCCATCATCCACTGGATGTACACAGCCATCGTCAGACCCATTCTATACTATGGGTCTGGTGGGGCGCAAGAGATAAGACCACGTATGTATCTTAGAGCACTAACCAGGATCGAAAGATTAGCATAGATTAGGTTCCATTAGACCTACACATAAGAACTTTCAGCGCCATCAGAACCACGCCGTCTGCAACCCTTGAGACCATACTAGTATGTACTGGTTCCATTAGACCTACACCTAAAGGAAACAGCTGCAAAGAGCGCCTTTCACTTAAAGCAATCCAAGAGGGTGACATGGGCCACCGCACTATTGCTAGAAGGGCTCACTTGGGTACCGAGACAGATTATACATGTATATGTGTATCCCTATCCCACGACTTCAGCTCAATCGTTAAAACAATCTTCCCCTCAATAGAGGATTGGATTCACGGTCACCAACCCGAATAATATCTCGATTTCCACGAATGGGTCAAGAACTGACGAAGGAGTAGGCTCTGCAATGTACTAGTCTGAGTCCGAAATTGCTCCAAGGCGTCTCTATAACGGACGTCATTATAACCACTCCTAGAGCTGCACTAGAAATGCTCCATCTTCCTCCTGTTAATATCTTTGGGAAGCTAATGGCTAATGGCTAAAAATGGGTTAGAAAAGCTTCCTAAATGGCCATAACACTATTCCTAGTAATAGTCCTCTATCTGGACTTGTAACTTGTAACGTGTATAAAACCAGGGCTCCTACCAGAAGTGCTTGGAAATCGAGAAAAAATTTAAACGAATCTGCGGCAGAAATTTACACAGACGGATCCAAGACAGCGTCTGGATCAGGTGCTGGAGATTACTCCAGTGCACTGGATATTTGTGTGACCACTCGATTGCCGGACCAGAAGTCACAAGTCCGTGAAGTCGCGACCTGGCTTATGATTAACTCGATAGGTGCAGCGTTATTGTTTTCCATATCAAGCTGAAATAAAAGCCTTGAAATCACCAATAATTTGATTCAAGTTGGAAAAGCAATACCGCGGATCTACTGGGTTCCAGGGCACAGCGATATTCTAGGCAATTGCAAAGTGAACTAGCTAGCTAAGGAGGGTGCAGACAGGAACCTCCCTAAGTAAGGGGGAAACCGTCAGCATCTATTAAATCCTACCTTTGCTTGCAGCGCTCAAGTTAAGGGAAGTTGAAAAATTCGTTATGTACTTTCTTAAGCGAAATTTTTACTAATTGTGGATACCCTTGTGGATGGAAGAAACCATGCTGCCGAAGCTAGTACAAAAAGAAGAAGTATCCACTATTCACGTTTCGCATAAATCAGTTCGTCAATCCTATCATATTCCGTTTCCATGCACGCGTATCAAACCCATTAGATCCATTATGGTGTCAAAATGTTAAATTCCCATCCTGACCATCCATTACATTACTATTCCGTGACCACAGCAGATGAGACAAATACATTTTCCGTAAAACATTATCGATTCCTTCGATGACAACAGATACACCCTTTCCCTTTTAGGATCCACAAAAGTCAATTCCCAAGGGCACCATTCTGGCCATCGTTATTACAACAGGAACCTACTTGCTAATGGTACTAATGGTTGGTGCTACCGTTGCACGTGATGCTACTGGCAATGCTACGGACGCTATTAATGGTTCCTTTGCTTTCCTCGACTGTGCACCAGGTAAGGGTGGCAATATTTCAAAACTGAATAAAAAAAAAGAGCTACATACTCTGTTTTGTTTTTGTTTTTTCTAGGTGCCTGCAGTTATGGTATCGAGAATTCTTTCCAAGTCATTGAACTTGTGTCCGGCTTCGGTCCATTGATCTATGCGGGATGCTTTGCAGCAACTTTATCCTCAGCGCTTGCCAGTTTGGTGTCTGCACCTAAGGTTTTTCAGGTAAGTTTTGTTTTTGTTTTTGTTTTTCGTCCTTTGGCAGAGTAATCAGTGGGGAAAATCTTGAAAACGGGGACGGAATAAATTGGAAAAGTTAACCTGGTTGAGTGAGATTCTGGTATGGGATTGGGAATTTATGGAAATTTATGTATCCACTGAGTGGGTAACCGGGGCGCAGAGCAGGTGAAAAGTTAAAAAGGACTTATCAGGCATCAACACTGTTGGTTTACCTACTTAGTTTCTAAGGGGCGATTCACTATACTGGACATTAATCCATGAATTGCAGACTACCGATATAGAGTCAGGACACAAAGGTAGTATCACAGATATTATTTACTGATAACAATTTTACCTGTCGTGTAATCTCCTCCTGTCTGGCATTGTACTTTTAATTTTAGTCTTTGAAGTCTCTGATTACCATGATTGGCACTGGCTTGCTTAATTAAAAAGGGTCGGGGGTAATTAATCTTTTCACTAAGTCGAGTGATGTCGAAAGATGTCAAACCTATTCACCAGTTTTTGTTATATAAGATCTAATGGTATGCAAATGTAAACTTTATTACGTGAGCGACAGCTAAAGATACATAGTGTGTAGAGCCAAGGTCTTATTAAATCGAAACACTATTCCACAGGGATGACTTCAATGATACTGTGTACCGGCCAATGTATTCTGCGGGGAGTGACAGTGGTACTAGAAGGGTGACGTCTGGTACTAGGAATTGGATTAGTACTAGTTACTATTCAGAACATCGGTTTCATATTTGAAAAGTTCCGACGGTAAGCCATCGGGGCCGGTGGTTCCTCCTCTCAATTGGAAGGGAGAGATACTTCATCGACTGCTTGTAAAATCTCTCCTTGCATTGTGACTCTCTTTGTTGGCTGCTTATTCAGTAATTTTATTATTTCGAAAATTTCCGGATTGTGTACCGGATTTGATTGGATTTCTTGTTAAAATTCTTGATCAACTCACTAACAACTTACTAACTTAACGCAGCTTTTAGATTAAAATAAAATAGTATAGAATAATAGAATAGTTTGTGCAAGGTGGCGGATGTTATTATGATCCCTAAAACAGGTAAAATCATGGATGTGTTCGGTTTTTGTAAAGCAGGATTTTGATAAAATTTGGCATGAAATGGAACGTTGATATTCTTGAACAGTACTTACCAAAAAGATACTTCAGAATCACACATGAAGATTGTTACTCTGATTTAAAGAAAATGCAGCTGGGAGTCCCACAAGGCAGTGTCGTAGGGCCAATACTCTACGCTGTACCTTCTATATACCAGTGATCATCCTGTGCTATTTCACAATTTTAAATAATCTGAAAAATTGTGGCGCATCCCGCACAACAACAGATAAACTGACTAACAGTGCACGAGGTGAATGTGCCTGTATGTAGGGCTATCCTTGACCTACTTCACAGCCGTCGGCGATAGAGTTTGATCCTCTATTTGACTGACAGGAAGAACATATTCTCTACTTTCACTTATGCGTACAGCTTTTCTGAAATGTTTCCTCTCAACTGACTTCGGTTTGACAAATTCAGTTTTTCAGATCTAAAGTCCATCTATCCTCTTCCCATGGAGGAGCATCCAGATTTCTCTGACATGACGCAATAGGTGTCAAGAGAGTTAATGTGTCAAAATCAGAAGTGGTTGTTTCCACATCCCCGATTCTGACATAAAGTGGAAAGAACGTACTTTAAGGAGCGCTCTTTACTGTTATTGATATCTCGAAGTGGGCATCTAGGTATTCACTCCTTCATATCAAGAATCCATTGGCGTACGCTGTTTCATACAGGATAATGGACTTGATTACTCTCTATGTTGCTTACTTTAACCGGTTGTCGTACCATTGCTGTAGTCCGAATAGTCTGGAAGCTCAGTTACAGGTTGTTCCGATTGGAGAGTCATTAGCTATGACGGAAGTACAGAGTACCTAATGGGGATCGTCGTTTTTTTTGGACCTAGCTTCGATGGTCTATTAGTCATTATATGCATTTAATAGTGAAGTATTCGGCGCAATAACATAAGTATTAATTTTAGACCAAATTTTTGTGGGAGCAATAGTCCCAATTT
This sequence comes from Xylota sylvarum, assembly GCA_905220385.1. NCBI lineage: Eukaryota > Metazoa > Arthropoda > Insecta > Diptera > Syrphidae > Xylota > Xylota sylvarum. The sequence goes on from LR999959.1 coordinate 45,408,439, forward strand.
ATTTCGGCTACTTAATACAAGCAAAACTAAGATTTAAAAACTAGCTTAGAAACTAGGACCTAAGACTTATTCAGGATATGGAGGAATGGTAAAGAATATCGAGTTTAAGGGGGGAAATGCCGCGGTTGAAGTCGAAAACGGAAAGCTTTAGGGAGACAATTTAAGACGGTCGTTCGAGGATAGACCTCGACGTTGAATGTTCTCAATTCTGGACACATAAACTAGCTGAAAGGGGGACCAAGCTTGACTGGTATGACATCAGCGTAGAGGAAGAAGTGGTAGTGCTTAATGACTCTCTCAATATCGTTTATAGCTGGAATTAAAAAGAGGATTTTCAGGCGTCAGTAATCCACTGGGGGGATATGAGCGCTACCGTTGGTCCATTAAGGGTTCATCCGCCACTAACTGTTTTACACCACACAGGCTCAGTATTCGTGACCGCTATAGATCTGGGATTCGATCATCTTGAAGTAGCTCATATAGCGATGACACTATGTATATAGATCGGCTTAAATGGAACTGTGGACACCACCGTTGATTCCATCTAGAGTATTCGTCCGCTGCCATATGGATGAAGAGGAAGTAAAACACTCCTCCCTGCTCTCTCTGCTACCACCAACGGCCTTCCAAAGGGGTTGGTTACCCAATCTCCAGTCGAGGTACAATCTCCACCAACGTGGAGGTGTAGAGTAGATGTTGATAGTGAGAGGCTAAGGTAAGAACGCTTTTACTCTTATACATATACATATTCGCATCACTACCCTTTGGCCAAGCTTAAGTTAAACAAGGCTCCTGGGCCTTACGGCTTACCCGCCGAGGTGTTTCAAGTAACACCGGAGGCACAATCTTTCAAAAATCTGTGCATTTACTAGCGCATGCTGATAATATTTATAGTATTGGCAGAATACAGCGGGCTGTCTCCAGTGCGTTCGCTAGTATTACAACGTAAGCTGCCAAAAAGGGTCAACAAGAAGAAACACACAACATCGACGAATCGGACAGAAAGTCACAATCGACAGTTCTAACTTTGAGGTAGTAAGGGACTCTGCCTACTTCGGCTCTGCTATAAACTCTGACAACAATATTTTAGCAGAAATTAAACGAAGAATAGCTCTTGGCAATCGCTATTTCTTTGGGCTGAGAAGGCATTTAAATAGTAGAGCCCTGCCCGAAAAACTAAGGAGACTCTGTATAAGACCTTGATCATCCCAGTCCTGCTTTATGTCGCTGAAGCTTGGACTCTATCTGAAGCGGATGAAGATATCCTCGATCGCTTCGAGAGAAAGATTCATCATAAAATGTTTAGTCCCGTTTGCGTTGACTGGCTTTGGAGGAGGAGATTCAATGACGACCTATACGGTGTTGTACAGGGACATCAACTTTGTCAAAAAATGGCGCATCAATCGTATGTGATAATGGATAGGACATGTAGATCGGATGGACACGAATGCCCCGGCCCGTAGAGTCTAACCCGGAAGGACAACACCTTAGGTGGCACGCACAAGTAAGAGCGCAGTAAGCTAAGGATCAGGGTAATTGGAGAAGCTTGTATGTGAAGGTCGGGGTTCATCCCGAACAGTAGTTAAATAAGTTATGAAAGAAGTCTACCAAATTTGAAGAAGTTCTCCATATGAAAGGCATAGACCGCTTGGAAAGACGGAGGACGAGTTTAAAGGAACAATTGTTGAGAATTGTGGCGGGGATACCATCAGGATATATGTACACACGTAGTATGCGTGAGCTTGCAATAAAGTAGTCTTTTAATTGCGCTCCAGATTTTGCTCCTGTAATACCTGAAGTGATACCTATCTCAGTTTATCTTCAGCCAAAATTACACAATTTGATGGCTGGATGCTGTAGAAATAGGGTAGGCACTGACTGGCGTCAACCTGGCGACGTCCAGTGTTGTAACTGTTACTGCGCATCAATTGTGCTTATTTTACCTCCTAGTGGTAGCCATCGGGTACTGGTTGGTGTCCATCCGGACCCGACTTGCTAAACTTATAAGCGCGAGTGTTGACCAAGAGAAAATTGCAGCACTATAAATACGACAGCGGACGAACTCTCTCGATGGAGTCAACGGTGGCGTTAAAGCTTCAAACGGAAGCACAACACTTTATCTGGGCTACTTCGACATATTCGGAGCTCAGGCCGATAAAGATTTCCAAGAATAAGTCAGGTTTTTGGAAAAGAGATGGTGGCGGATGAGCCCTTATTGGGCCAACGGCAGCGCTCATATCCCCGAAGCGGGATACTGACTTCGGTTTAAAACCGGCCCCTCGTCCTAGGGGTTTCAAAAAATGGAACTGGCCCTCCAGGTTGGGGGTTGTGCCGTCGGGGTAACTTCCTTACCACGTAAAAAAAAATTTAGTTATGAGAGAGACACAAGCCTCGGATAATGGACCCCCTCATTTAATACCACGACTCGGAACGTACACGGACTATGATATAAGAGTATGCACCTGGAATGTACGTACACTGTACACTCCTGGTGCTATTCAAAAACTTGAATCTGTCCTCACGCGGTACAAGGCAGATATTACCGCGATCCAGGAGATACGATGGATAGGATCAGGTATGCAAAAACGGAAAAATTGCGACATTTATTACAGCTGCCACAAAAGACTGCACATGTTAGGATGCGGATTCGTCGTGGGAAATCGGCTACGCTCAATGATAATTGACTTTAAGCCGATCAGCGATCGCCTGGCTGTGATCCGCATCAAGGCTACATTTCAAAACATCAGCATAATATGTGCACACGCCCCTACCGACGAAGCTGAAGACTCTATCAAGGAGGAGTTTTATGACCTCCTGGACGGAGCCTACGGAGCCTGTCCGGAGTATGATGTCAAAATCATACTCGGGGACTTCAATGCCAAAATCGGTAAGGAAAACATCTTCGGCGGATTAGTTGGAAAGCACAGCCTCCACGACACGACAACAGACAACGGCTTCCGGCTAATCGATTTTGCAGCAGCTCGTAATACGGTGATAAGTAGCACTAGGTTTCCAAGACTACGAATCCACACAGCAACCTGGCGCTCTCCAGATGGTCGAACCGCCAACCAAATCGACCACGTGCTAATAGATGCGAGGCACGCATCCAACATTCTGAATGTGCAAACGTTCAGAGGGGCAAACGTCGACTCTGACCATTTTCTTGTTGCAGCTAAGTTCAGAGCTCGACTATCCAATGAGAAGAAGCTGCAGACCGCCCAGAAAAAGAAATTCAACGTTGGAAGCCTTAGCACGTCTGGAGTAGCCAGAGCCTACAGGGAGCGCCTGAGTGAGAGACTCTCCGCTGTGCATTCACCATCCACAAACGCCAACAATCTGTGGAACCAGTATCGCGACATCATCAAAGGGGTAGCAGAGACCACCATAGGCTACCAGCCACCACCCAAAAAGAGCCCTTGGTATGATGATGAATGCGTACGCCGGAAAAAGGTGACAGAAAATGCACACTTGCAAGCGCTGCAACGCAAAACAAGGGCAGCGAGAGAAGAGTATCGAACCAGAAGAAGGGAGGAGAAGAAGATACTGCGTAAGAAGAAAAGGGCCCACGCAGCCTCCCAGCTCAAGGATATCGAAGAGTCCCGCGATAGGAACAACATCCGGATGTTTTTCAGGAAAGCCAAGCAACTGGCAGCTGGCTTCAAGCCCGGAACGCAGGCTCTTCGAAACAGTGAAGGAAACCTAGTCACCGAAGCACAGGGAATAGTAGATGTATTTAAGCAGCATTTCCAGCAGCTACTTAATGGGCAGGTAGAGAGAGTGATAGGGCAAGAAGAGAACCCGCATCCAGTCAATGAAGAATCCATTCCCCCTCCTAGTTTTGAAGAGGTCGGCTCAGCTATCAAAAAGCTGAAGAACAACAAGGCCGCCGGCTCTGATGGTCTACCAGCAGAGCTTTTCAAACATGGTGGTGATGCTTTGGTGGGGTGCATGCACCAAGTCATCAACCAAGTGTGGGTGGATGAAGTCATGCCCGATGACTGGACTATCAGCTCTATATGCCCCATCTTCAAGAAAGGCGATCCTATGTCTTGTAAGAACTACCGAGGCATATCCCTGCTTAATGTCGCATATAAGATCCTATCCAACGTACTGTGTGAACGTCTGAAGCCTTTCTGCAGCACACTAATCGGCACGTACCAGTGTGGCTTCCGGCCCGGCAGATCGACGATCGACCAAATTTTCACACTAAGGCAAATCCTGGAAAAGACCAACGAATTTCAAGTCGAGACTCACCATCTCTTCATCGACTTTAAAGCCGCATATGATAGCATTCATCGTCTTGAGCTCTACAAGGCGATGGCCGAATTCGGGATCCCGGCTAAACTGATCCAGCTGTGCCGCGTGACGCTGGATAACACGCGGTGCAACGTGCAATTCGGCAACAGTTCCTCTGAACTATTCCAAACATGCACCGGATTTCGGCAAGGGGATGCGCTATCATGTGACTTCTTCAATCTTGTGCTGGAACAGATAGTGCGCAGGGCAGGTGTAAACACGGAAGGCACTATCTTCAACAAATCTGTCCAGTTGCTGGGATACGCAGACGACATCGACATCATCGGTCGCTCCCAGCGCGCCGTGTTAGAGGCTTTTACGGCAATTGAAGAAGAGGCGAAACGTGTTGGCCTTGAAGTGAATGAGGACAAAACCAAATACATGTTGTCAACAAACAAAGAAGCATCTGTCCACCGCCTAGGACAAAACGTCACTGTTGGCAACAGTAACTTCGAAGTGGTTAAGGAGTTTACCTACCTCGGAGTAAATATCAACTCCACGAATGACAACTTAGTGGAGATTCGACGAAGACTTACCCTAGGAAACCGCTGCTACTTCGGTTTGGCGAAACAAATGGGGTCAAAACTCCTAACTCGAAAGACGAAATGTATGCTCTACAAAACTTTGATCCTGCCAGTTCTGCTGTATGGAGCCGAGTGCTGGACGATAAGCAGGAAAGCAGAGCAAATACTGAACACTTTCGAAAGAAAAATTCTTCGTCGGATATTCGGTCCCGTATGCGAGGAGGGCGAATGGAGGAGAAGATATAACCGCGAACTCTATGAGCTGTACCAGGATGTGGATGTAGTCCAAAAAGCCAAAACACGTCGACTACACTGGCTCGGCCACATCGAGCGAATGGACAATAATGCTCCAGCAAAGAGGATCTTCGAATCACAGCCCCCAGGTTCGAGAAGACAAGGAAGACCGAACCTCCGTTTTAAGGATCAAGCTATCGCGGATGCCAGAGCGCTTGGTCTAGATAACTGGAAGCAGCGTGCCCGGGATCGAAGAGAGTGGAAGGCTGCTGTGTCTCAGGCAGAGACTCTTCACGGGTCGGGAGCCCGTTAAGTAAGTAAGTAAAATTACACAAACAAAGGTCTAGTAATAATCAATTATAGGCCTAAATCCATTTTCACGGTGATTGGAAGAAACCATTCACCAACGGTCGTCCTAAGACATTGTACATTAATACACTGTTGAAAGTACATTACGGATTATAAATGTCCTTGTGGTATTAGATATTTTCTTTTCAATCCGTCTTAACAGGTCTAATGACCTCATTCGTACATTGCATGTAAGTACATACATTTTCAACTAACCACATCACTTTCGCATGACAAGCTCTACCAAAGGACAAGGTCTACTCCACACCGCCGACGGATCTGATTTATGTTACGGTGTCTATTTATCATCTTGATTTCTCGAAGGTCGTGGTCGCATGTCTACAACATAGCTTGATTGTAATTTTCATCACCACAAGTGCACCAACGAAAGGAGTAATATTCCCTAGGGCCGTATGAAAGACGACCACATGAAAGGTAATTTTACTCAAAGCTCACCCCAGAGCCAATATGTCAAAAACCCTCGTGTGTTCTGGCTGAAGCATATTTGATGCCCTCATTCGAAGGTTAAAATGAGTCAGTTCATTTCCTTTGTAACAGACGCCTACAATGAGTCCCGACGGACGACGAAATAATACCCAGGAGCATATGTATGTGTTTGGCGAGACGTTTAAACGGAATAAATAACACACAGAGTGCTATTGTCCTTACTTGTTGCATTTACACACAGCCAGTTGTAGATATTCGCATTTACGATTGTGTAAACGGAACGAGGTCAAATGTGAAATGTAAGTAAATATACATACATTTATGTATGTATGTATGTTAAAGTAATAGACGGAGGTGTCCAACAAAAGCCAAGCAAAGGTCAACACGTTGCATAAAATTTATTTTGTAAAGTTCTTGTGGATAGATAGATAGATAGATATTTTTATTTTGTATAAAAGATTTTTACCGAATTTTTGTTATCACACATTTTACAGAGATTTGATGAATTTGAATTCTCACGTTCTACTGAGGCATGATTTTTATTTCTATGAAGAACGTATGAAGGGAAAACAAGACAAATTTGAAGGACAGGTAGGACATTGTACTGGACTCCAGTAGTTACCCCTAGAGTCCTTTTTACGGGAACTATTCGATATAATTTAATATCCATTATTCGATGATACGTATTACGCAAGGACAGGCGATTGTGCTATTTATCGCGTTTAGATATTTTTAATTTTTTTTTTAATTCCCGAAAGGAGAAAGCCAATTAGAGATGTCATACGGCTAGAAAACCTCCGCGATGACTGATTTTTGTGGATTTAATTACAAACGATAGATTCACGGGGTATCTACAAGTATGTATTTAAGTCCAACCACAGTTTTCCACCACAATTTCCAAAATTCCGTATGTACATATGTATGTAGGTTAGCATCACTATGTTCCTCCTACAAGTATCCCTCCTACTAGGCACGATGTTAATAATTTAAAAAGGACACAGAGATGTCTCACAGTCTACAATAAATGTAGGAGAAAATTTCATTCATGCTGAATACGTATCCTGCTGGGTAAAGGAAAAGGATCTGATTATTATTTTATATATAGAAATGTATTCGGAAAGTCAATAAACTTGTTGTTTGTTTGGCCATCTTCATATGTTTTCTTATAAAAAAGGATATTTTAAGGAGGATTACGATTGTACAACAGCTACGAGGTGTATGTTAATTTATTTTATAATTAAATACTTTAAACTAATTGCACCCTAACAATAGTATGATTCGGGCAATGGCACACTTATGTAAGTATGTATAAGGAGTCGTCTTATAATTCGGTCTGCTAGAAAATTTTTGTAACCGAGTTTGATGCCTCCTGGCGGTAGAAAGTTACTGATGGATTTCGCTCATTTAGGTATCAACATATAGACCATGAACCTAATTAGTTATTATGCGACTAGGAGTGCTGAGTGGAAGAATTATCACGCATGGGTTGAGGGAGTTCACAGGTAGATGAAGTAAATTTCGAATGTATAGCCAATTTTGAAAAGACGTCCGACTAGGATATACTTTATTCCTTCTATTGTCCGTTGGTCCAATGTTATATGTCCAACGCAGTACCAGGAAAGAAGATCTCACGGTAAATCTAAAAAAGGTGCTGTTATTTGGGTCTGCGTGTCATTAACACAGCCTATACTTTTTTCTGCAGCACTCAGCAACTGGTCAACTGTACTATTAGGAAGCAACATCTTTTGTAAGAAGGTTGCGTGACACCCATTACATTAGTACCGAACTTCTGCCACTTGATAGGAACAAAAGTAGGACAGTTACAGAGGAGTTATTACAAAGTATCTATAGCACTTGTCGACGTTCCTTTCTTACAAACATCTGGGAGAATTCACCAAATCTCCCTGCCAGCCAACAAAGTCTGAGTCCCTATACTTATGTACCCCCTCTGAGCCGGGTTTAAAAATAGTATTGGGTATCGAGTAATCAATCTGAGTAATAAATCTTTGTAATCCCAGAATGACCTAGGATACAAGCAAGAGTCAAATACGCGGCCACTGTTATAGTTCGACCCTATTGACTTATTCGTTACAATACACCTAATAGCATAGCAAGGGTTGTTGTCCCCGCACAGCAGGGACACACTTAGACAAGAAGAAGGTCCATTCTGATATCACTATGGAAAAACCAGATTATCAGTTCCAGAACCTATATAAAGACTTCCTAAATGCAACAAAGGCATGGCAACCAGTTTCTATGTGAACCCATGCCGAAGAAGTATGGTTCGCTGTTTAGGCATTAAATCTGTTTGACCTGCCGACGAAGCTTTTTATTTTATTTAAATCAAGTCTAGCTAGATCGTTAAGATCTTCAAAGATGGGTTTTCCTTCGCAAAACTGATAGGGCAGGACAGGTACACAGAAGATGTGTCATGGTTTCCTCCTCTTCCTTGTCTCTATAGCTTCTACAGAAATCATGGAAAGGAGTACTAAGCCTTCTGGCATGTCTGTCTACCAAATTACTATCTTTTTAGATTTGGCTTGTTGACGGAAGTAAGTCTACTGGTTTTCCTACAATCCAAGTCTGGCCAGATTTGTTTAGAAGGGAGACATGTGCTGCTACTGTTCCACCTACTGTTTGCTATTCTGATGGCAGATCTCCACTTAGAAAACAAATCCAAATGCCTTACCATTAAAGAAGCTCTATACGAATATTGTCATTTTCCGAGAGATACCGACACTGTGCTACAATCCCGACTGCAAGGTATAGACAAAGTTCTGAGCTTCAAAACTCTATTGGGAGAAAAACATAGCCTCTTTACATTCGTTTCGGAGCGTTCAGCACACTGCTTTGTTTCAAGAGGATAAAAAAGACCAAGCTTTCAAAATGAGGTCGTAAATTCCTTGCTACAACTTATAAAGGTCCTTTTTCTCCTTATGCCTCTTAGGGTATCTTTGGCGATATATTCATATTCATAAGTTGCAACAGTGTCAATAAACCGGAGCACCGGGGCAGCATGTGATTCAAACCATGAAGATATGTTCTGTTATCCTTTTTTTGACCTGGTACTGATTCAGTACCTACAATCCCTAGAATTCTAGAATTAAATCTTAATCACTCCTCGTTTCAAGTCCTAAGCTTGTCGGTGTCACATATATTGTCACGTAATTGTTATGAATTCAGGACTCCTGAATTAGGGTTTAGTCAAGGGGCCAACACCTCTTGAGTTCCGGTAGTCTGAGTGCATTTTGTAAGTCTGAGAGTGATCTCTTTAGCCCCAGAAAACAGGTGCACCTGCCTTCCATAAATTCGGCTCGGTTACAAGGATGATATCAAGTGAAGGTTTCTGAGCTCTTGGGAAAGCAAGAATCTCATCTTTGTTTACCTCTACGTCCAAGATGCATAGCCTTTCCTCTCATAACTGTTGGGTATCCTCTCTAGTTACAATGAACTTCAGTTTACTCCGATCTGTTGCATGCGTGGTTCCGCCTTAGACATCGTCAGGTTGAAGGTTAACACAGCTAAAACTAAAATCATCCGCCTTGAAACTAACTCCGAATCCGTGTTGTTATATATGTAGATGCATCACCTGGCACTATCACAAGAAAGCTGCAAACGTTCCTAACTCGGTGTCTTCGAAGAATTCTCCGGATCTTCTGGCTTAAATGCATTTTTAACGCAGAGTTCCATGTCCGGATCCATAGACACCAAAGTTCAAAGACAAAGGTGGCAGTAAGTCTGACATATAAATACAAATATTTGGTTTGGACCCAGTCTCGTGTTCTTCACACGAACTGTTGGGTCCTGCTGTTTAATGCCGTGTTCCCGAGAGCAAATCTTGTTTTACAGAAGCTTTTTCATGATAGTTGTACTCTCGAATATTTGTCATACGCTACGAACTTTGGTGTTGTCTCAAAATTGAACCTGGAATCTCCCGCTCAGTAGTCCCATGGATTAACCACAGCCTCCATCGGAGGCATATTGGAGGTTCTAAGACCCATAAGGCGATGTTGGACCGAATTGAGTATTTGCATTCTTGGAGGATGTAACTATTTTAGCTCCAACGGCATTAGATTTTTTGTTTGTCGGGTTAGGAAACACTTACTTGGAAGACTCAGACGCAACTGGTCCACTGTACTTCCAAAGAAGCAAAATCCGGCATTACCCCTTTTATGGGAGAAAGCCGAGAATGCACTTTAGTGATGAGAAGCTTACAATATCAGCACTCACATCAGCACCCAAGATTTGCCACCTGATCCGACTAAAGCCAGGACAATAACAAAGGAAATGATCCAAAGTATCGTCACCTTCTCTACAAGCGTCGGAGACACTAGTGTCTCTTAAGCCTAGCACACTAAGATGCTTGGCAAAAGAAAAGTGTCTCATAAGAACGCCTACAGTATTTTCTGCTGAGAGACAACTATAAAGCCGCTGATTTCTTACAGACGTTCGGGAGCATTCCTTTAGTCTGCCTGCATCCTGAAGAACCGTGTCTTAAATATTTGTGTTCGTAGGAACCCAATCGTTAATGGAGGCCCTGATCGAGGACGTGGGAAGATCCAACGCAGGTTCAGGTCCTAAGAAATTATCCTTTGAACCTTTCTTAGCAATCTCATCGAAGATCTCAATTCCCGCAATCCCAGTGTGACCTCGAACGCAGACAAGAGTCAAAGAGTTCATCCTTGCGACCGAATGCAAAGATTTCTTGTATTTTTGAAATATTTTGGAACGGGTTACAGGGGATCTGTACCTACAGATGCAGATACTCTGGGATAGGATATAGATGGCATAATAATAATATAGATAGCATAGATCTCCCCTGGAAAAACAGAGGCTTAATTGCCTAATGAGTAGTGAAGTCTGGTGTTATCGGTCTCAACGAAGACACCAACATCGGACCTTTGATTAGTTTTGGAGTCATTCGTAAAGATGCGACTACAGCCCAGAGGCTGGAATCAGTCTAAATTCCTGAACACAAGGATACTCGACTTTAAATTTGCACAGTAGTCGAAGTTCCGGTATCATTGCATCAGACGGCATATCCATAGAACCAGGGTCTTAGGATAAGTGTCGCGCAAGATCATCGATACTCCAGTGCGGACGATACCAAAAGCCATCCCGTCTAAGACGGTAGATTGCTTTGATAGTACAGCCCTTGATGAAAGTATTAAGGAGAGGTAAATCCATTAGAGCATCTATTGCAGAACCAAGCGTACTCGGCAAAGCTTCCGTGGAGTCGAGACAGTTCGTTTTTTCGAGTTTCGCAGTCACATAGTTACGCGAAAGTCCCGTCCAACTTTAGGGATGCATGCAGGCATGCGTACTTCGGGTCTATTCTAACCCGTACCCGAAGGGGTAACAGCGATACACTCCACAGACTTAGTCACGGCATCTGTGTGAAATCGTTGGCAGTTGGTTTGACCCTAGCCTTTGATTCTTCGGTTTAAAACTTTTGTCAAACCACCACTGGAATTAGGATGAGTATTTCTGGCATGAGATACCTAAATAGGAGTTTGTGTTCATTCCTGCACGTGGCGCGTCTTAGGATAGTTGGATAGTCATTGCTGGGGACTAAGTGCGCTTGCAGTAAGCACAATTGTCACTATCCTGACCATTCTTCCTCGTTTGGGTCCAATTTTATCCTGCACTTCTGGTTCTCATCCTTTTTGGTCTTGTTTGAGGTCACAGCAAGTGTTTCAAAGATGATTCCTCATGTCAACCACTTAAACATCATTTCATACACGGAAACCGTACATCTTGTTCTTGTCTCCTGTTTATCTGGTAATAGTCCCACAATAACGAGAAAATGTTTTTCCAATCTTCTGATAAAATCGATCTCCCCCCACCCACTGCCACAATAAATATAACATTTGATTATAACAATAAAGAAAATGGCTCAAGCTCCTGCCACTAGTTGAAACGATGTGGGCAGGGAATTGGAATGCCACTAAAAGAAATGAAGCTTTTAGCCTAATTGCAGCAATCAATAGATACTCCCCTATTCTATGTACCTACATACAGAGTAGGTAAAGATAATAGTTCGAGTATAGTTGTAATAGTAATCTCAACCTTCCCGGTATCATACATACTTACAGGCTCTCTGCAAGGATGAACTTTATCCGAAAATCGTTTGGTTTGCGAAAGGATTTGGTAAAAATAACGAACCAGTACGTGGCTACGTTCTAACCTTCTTCATTGCCATCGGGTAAGTTGCCGGAATTACTAATTAGATACACTAATTCTTATTCGCATTCCTTTGTGTGTTACAGATTCATCCTAATTGGCGAACTCAACTTGATAGCCCCATTAATCTCGAATTTCTTCTTGGCCGCTTACATGTTGATTAATTTCAGTACATTCCATGCAAGTTTGGCTAAACCAGTAGGCTGGAGGCCAACATTCAAGGTTACTAACCAAGTGGGCGCGCGTTGCGTTGGAGTCAACTAACTGGTGTATTTTATCGTTGCAGTATTACAACATGTGGCTGAGTTTGGTGGGTGCGATTCTATGTGTGGCCGTCATGTTTCTTATATCCTGGTGGACAGCATTGTTAACCTTCGCTGTTGTCCTTGCATTGTACTTAATCGTTTCGTATCGGAAGCCAGACGTCAATTGGGGTTCCACGACCCAAGCTCAAACGTACAAGAATGCATTGATATCTGTGCAACAGTTGAACAATGTGGAGGAGCATGTTAAGAACTATCGGCCGCAGGTGAGAGACAATAGCCGTTGATGGGGTGGAGCATTGTGATGAGAAACTTTGGTATGTTTTGTAGATTTTGGTACTTTCCGGTTTGCCAAATACACGTCCGGTCCTGGTGGATTTCGCGTATATGCTAACGAAAAATCTTTCGCTGTTGGTTTGTGGTCACGTATTGCGCGGATCGAGCTCTCAGAGGTATCGTAACTACCTGCAGGAACGTGCCACCGCATGGTTCCGTAAGCATCGAGTTAAGGGTTTTTATTCCCTAGTCGATGGGGAGGACTTTGAAGCGGGTTCCAGGGCTCTGATGCAGGTAAGTGGTGTTGGACGTGGATGGAGTATCCGTAAAAATATTTTATTCCCCCTAGGCGTCGGGCATTGGAAAACTAAAGCCAAACATTTTACTTATGGGTTATAAGTCCGACTGGCAAACCTGCGATAGAAAGGATCTGAATCAGTATTTCAATATTATGCACAAGGTAAGCAAAAACCCCCCTTTGGTACGTGTGGTGGAGTTAAATTAAATTTACTTGCAGGCACTTGATATGTATTTATCGGTGGCAATTTTACGAGTATCCAAGGGATTGGATTGTTCGCAGATTTTAGGAGATGAAAGCACCGCGCAGAGGACTCTACTTGAGGTGCCACGGACGCTGCAGCCGAATGAAAGTTCAGCGGATTTGAATGCGGTGGATAAAAGCGCTCAAAATGGACTCAGCGGAAGTATGGATTCACTGAGTAGAAATGTATCCCAAGGTAAGCAAAAGTTGTTGTTATATGTATCGTATGCAGGGAATGTATCTAGTGGCTGAAGTAAGTAGGTAATCAAGTACGAATATCAGGAAGTAGGATTTTCACATTAGTTGTTCCAGATAGGGTGTTAAAATTAACCCGAACAAAAAATAAAACAGGATGTTGTTGTTAGAATTTGGGAGTGATGTTAGAGGTAAGGTTTTTGCAGGGTGTTATGTCAATAATGGTAGTAGGTAATAGGTAGTAGGTAGTAGGTAGTAGATAGTAGCTTAGTCTTCTGAAAGACGTTGCCGGCAATCCTATAACTGACATATTCTAAGGTTACTTGTTCAAATGGAATGGTTATACCCTCAATAATGGTGAGAGGAACGTCAGAATAGTCGTGTGTAACCGACTACCTCTGTTGCAGTCGATAAATTTGACCAGATGTACATTACGGATGCATTACTGAGAAGCTTTTCAAGACAGTTTTAGTCTTGGATGTTCAGCATTGTCAGACACATTTGATTAAAAGATACTTGGTCGGATGTGGAGAACGAATGGTGGAGAAGATATAGCCACAAACTCTATGAGCTGTACCGAGTTTTATATGTAGTTCATGGGTATCCATGCTAAGCTGTACTACTTACATACCTATACCTCTGCGCCATCCATCCAGAGTAGATTCGATGGATTCGTTGATGTCCATCCGCTCTACTGTTAACTAACCGTTAACTGTTAAACCCACCTTATCCGCATCCGTTTCAATATTCAAAAAGAAAAACACGTTACGCTGTGTTCTTCTGATTATGTCAATATCATCGGCGTTTTCAACCAGTTGTACAGTATTTTTAAAGATTGTGCCTCTGATGTTGAAGAAATCGCTTGACTGCCCGTTGCTTTGTCTAAATATTTCCTTCATCAAAGGTCTTGGTCTTGGTGAGGTCTTTTCTAGCCTTGATGAAGCAGCGGGTGTTCACCATTGTAAATCTGCATAAACTGATGAGTTTGGCTAGGATCCCAAAACTATACATGGCACTGTATACTTCGACTTTATTAATGCTGTCAAATCGACCTTTACATCGATAAAAAGGTGATGGATATCGGTTTGATATTTTCCTAGATTTTTCGTATTGTGATGGTGGACTTCTTGGCCTAAGAGCGCACTGGTATGGATAGTTCCCCCCCCCCCCCCCCCCCCCCTGTTGCTTTGTAATTGCCCAAAATATCCTTGTGACCTGGAACTCACCACAGAGATACGTCGTACCTGACAGCGATCTAGTTAAGAGATCCGCAACATTACTTTACCAACCAAAAATAGCGCTACACTCTATCGAGTTAATCGAGAGTCAGGTCGCGGCTTCACGGACTGCTGTGCTTTCAGTTTGAAATATACTACAGTACAGTGTTGATACAAATATCCAGTGCACTCTCTTGGATGTGTCTGTGTAAATCTCTGTCGCAGATTCTTTCAAGATTTCTCCCGATTCCGAATTACTAGGAACAGTATTATGACCGTCATGGATACTTGCGTATCCCATATTTCCAAGAGTCAGTTGCAAGGATTCCCTAAGCCCTAATGCTGCTTAAACCACAATCAGGTTTCCAAAGATATAAACTGGAAGAAGATGGAGGATAGTTTCTAGTGCAAGATTAGGAGTGGTTCTAACTGTATTCTATCGGAGACGCAGGATAGTCTTTGAATCTTCTCTTTGAAGTATTGCAATATTATACCTTCTGGTGAAGAATACTAGTTAAGTCTTAGATTAACTCCGAGACCGACACTATCCGTCTACTTTGTGAGTTAATTTAGAGCAGACTCCATCAGGGACTTCTGCCGAAGGTACTCGCCTCATTCGTTGACAACCTACTGCCCTGCGTATCGTTGTCGCTCCTTTTTTTTGCTGCTCCTTCAGAATGTTTGTCACAGTGTAACTAACAGCTTCCTAAACCTCTTGTCTGCTCATTATCTGTCTGGTGATGTTGTCTGGGGTTAGGCTCTGGAACATCCATGGCCAGAAAGCATCTGGGTCAGGTAGAAATTCAATTGCTTCATATTTATCTAGGCGTCTACATTCGGTGTCCATCTCTGCGTCCACCTCCCATGTGATACCATCTCTCCTGCCATTCTTCTATAAATGTCCTTGGTGGTACCTCAGTATCACTTCGATTTTTCGCTGAAGCCGTTGTCCTGCTGGCACGGTACTTTCATTGGGCTTCTTTAGTAAGAAGGTCTAATTGTACATGCCGCTTCGTAGGAGGTTGTTCGAAAGGTGCTGCATACTCTCAACGTGTTGATTTTGTGAGCTGTCTCAGTCTTCTTCCTGTAAGATTATGTATTCATGGCATCAGCCCATATTTGGGAGCCGTAGAGCATTACCGATGCCGCAACTCTTGCTGAGATCAATCTTTTCCTGTGGTTCGGTCCGCCGATATTTAGTATGATCCTTGCCAAGACAGCCGTGGTCTTTGCTGCCTTTTCAGTTGTATGTTGCTTAATGCTTTGCCTTGTATCGAAAGTAATGATAAGGTTCTTCAACAACTTACAGTATCCATAGCTCGCCTGCTGCTGATGAGCATTACTTTTGTCTTTTCTACTGCACGTTGTTATTCCATGCGTACTTGCCAGTTCTGGAGCATCCCGATAGCTTCATTGCAGTCATGCTCCAACTCCTTAAGGAGTTTGGGTCACTACAAGGATTGCTATGTTGTCGTCGAAGTCAATTACTTTGAAAGATCTTTAGATTCCAAGTCTGAGAACGTCATCGTACATTAGATTTCATAGTAGCGGACCTAGTACGGAACTTTGAGGAATACCGCCTGTGACGTTATACTGCCTCGTTTCATCGTTCCTCATTATCTTCTGAAAGTACTGTGGTACTCTCTTGGCGGTAAGAGCTG
Organism: Xylota sylvarum; assembly: GCA_905220385.1. Classification (NCBI taxonomy): domain Eukaryota; kingdom Metazoa; phylum Arthropoda; class Insecta; order Diptera; family Syrphidae; genus Xylota; species Xylota sylvarum. Next base: position 45,424,624 of record LR999959.1, read on the forward strand.
TTTACTCCCGCCATTCCACACTTGGAATCCTGGTGTTATTGCCTTGCATTGTGACATACGAGCTACTTTTCTTATACAACATCATATAGCTTTTATGTTTTCTTCCATTATACTGTTGAAACACTTTGAGTGCGGTATCTGAATTCAGTCTCCTCCTCATTAATTAATCTCATAAAGACTTCTTTAAACTACAATAATCACTTCATTCCTCCTCCAACTATTCACAAGTATCCTGTTAGTTTGGTTCAAATTAATTGATTATCGTCCTTGTGCCCGCATAAAATTAACGACATCGATTATACAATTCCCGCCTTCAAATATGTACAAATAATTAGTTTCATGTTTCCAAACTGCGTGCGGGCAGCGTGTCGGAAACACTAACACCGGATGTAAGCGCCTTCGGGGCGGGAGAATAAAAACACAAGGACGTAATCGTCCTCCCATTCGCCCGTGAACAGTGAGAGTATGACATGCGAAATTGTTACATTTCTTTCAAAAATAAAAGTTAGCAGATCGTAAGTTCGATACACGAAGTAAGAACCACAAAGCAAATTCATTAATCAACAAAGCTTGTCCTGTTCCTTGAAAAGAAATAACACTATGAGATTGGCCAGAGTAAATGTCATTAGCATTCCTTTTGGGAAGTTGTGTTTGCTAAAAATAAGTACGGAATTGTAATTGAATTTTCTTTCTTCGAAGATAAATCTGAACAAGTTAAGTTGAAAAGTTAGTTTGAAAAGAATTTTACTTGAATTTTATTTTATGGGGCAGGGTTGTAAGTCCTCAGACCCGCATAGATGAGGTATAAGTTCACAATTCTACCGGAGATTTAAGACCTTTTCAATTCACTTTATCGCACAGTTTTGAAAAAACTGCTAGTACCTACTGTAACCTCTTAAAGATAAGTTAAACAGAGCAGCAAAGTGAAGGGTAGCGGAGCAAACCGGTACAATAGTGTACAAAAATATGGATGCCAGTTTATTACATGTGAACTTAACCCTTTTCTCTATATAGAGACTCTTAAGTGTGAATTCAATCTGTCCTGTTCAAATATAGAGTCTTTTCACATACACGATGAAAAATACTGAAAGGTAGGCTCTCAAATCATCACTGCATGTGAATCTAGCTCTCACAATGAGCTTGAAAATTTAAAAGATAGGTAATACATGGAGTGAGTATAAGATAGCTCTTACGATCTGTGTATAACTATGCTATTAGTAAAAGATTATTATAAAAGATTCACATAGACAACCTTAAATGATCTAGGTTGACCCACTGCGTCGTATCCAGAAAGATGTGGCCTAGCTATAACAAGATAAAAACAACCGCTCTGGCCGAGAGGAGATCACACAACTAAAGTAGGAATCCCCATATAATACACGCTGTCGTAGTTGCAATATCGCTACCGAGAAAGAAACATTCGCACACTATATGTGCACTTGTCTAGCACTAGCTAGGGCTAGACAACAAACATTCGACAAACTCTTCGTTAATAATCTCCTTAAACTCCATAGGCTGGCTCTAGATACTCCTTACCAACACTTGATGTTGATGATATCACCTCCTCCTCAGTTCAAACAATTCGAAGCTTCATCCATTAACTTGATTTAAGTTAGTAGGTAAAACCATACAACTTCTTAAACTTTACTTTTGAGGTATGTCCTGTATCCCCTTGAGGGTCATAGAGCATCCACAATATGTACGTGCGGTTTCTGGCAATGTACCTCAGGTCTGTCCAGCTCTGTCCTAGTTACTTCCTTCTCTACTGTTCCGCACCATGTGTATATTGAACCGCTGCGTATCTTGTCATCCTGAGTTAGTGGGTTCCATTGCATCGCGTGGTTAGCTTTGGAAAGTGTGTCCAATCCACTGCCCCTTTCGCCATTGTGTAGTTGTACCTGTTGTTTCAGGGCTCATTCTCCGATAAAGCTGTTCGTTAAAGATACTGTTTGGGCAAAAAATCTTTTCGAGATAGTAGCGGTTACCACATTCATATAGCAACACGGACTCAGCGTTGGAACGGAAAGGTCGTATCTTGGTGTTTCAGCTAATGGGATTACTTCGCCAAATTTTTGGTTAGCATCCACTTCTCATCATTCGCTATTATTTGGTGAAGGTCCATTATTCTTGAGAAAGTAGGCATACATCGTTAGGGTAGTCGTGGTGTTTGAGTTCGGATGTAAGAGTCCATCGAAATCCTTTGTTTCCTGTTGACAAAGCAGAATTTAGCACATCGCTATTCACCAATAAAAACAATATTGGTGAAAGGACTGACAACCTTGCTGAATCCCACTTTGAACTTCAAATTCCTTATGCAAAACGTGACATGTAGACCCAAGGTAGGCTTAGAATACCTCTCCTGCGCAAGGCAAATAAATTCCCGATTGACACTATCAAACACCTTTTCAAAATCGATGAATAGCTGGTAAAGCGGTGAACAATATTCATCATACTGGTCGATGATGATCTGAAGGGTGTTGATGTGGTCGACACAGGAGGATCCTATGCTATGCTATTTTAGACATAGCAGACAGCACACAGATACCTCGCCAGTTCTCGCACTGCATTAGGTTGCCTTTTTTAGTGAGCTTCACGATCATTCCCCTTTTTCCAGTCATCCGGAAAGGCGGCCTTCCAGTCCTTCCGAACAAGTGGATGCAGTTGGCACTGCTCGCAATAGCTCCTCGGTTATGCCGTAAAGTCCTACCGCCTTCTTGGTTTTCAGTGCTTTAATCGCCTCAAGTGTCTCATCCTTACTGGGGGATGTGATACGAATTCGTTTATTTGAGTCTGACTTGGATGCATATTGTTAGCGAATATAATAAAATGCTCCTTTCATCTCTTCAGTTGATCTTCATCCGAAATAAGCACAGAACCGTCGGAGCCTTTCATCGGGTATTGGGTAGAGCTGCAACCATCTATCAGCTCTTTGGTGATTCTGTAAACGGTGCTACTTCAGTAGCCAACTTATTGATGTAATTGCGCTTGGCACGCTGCACTTCTTTCATCTTCATACCACTTACGGATTCCAACGTGGTCCTCCCTGCTGCTGGAGTTGTTGCAATTCGAACTCTAAGTTGTTGTCGTTAGTCGATCTTTTTCGAGGTAACCTCGGAAAGCAATGCCGTATGTATTCCCTGCCATCGATCGACAGTTCTTTCTGCACCTGCTGTTCGAACCGTTTTTACAGTATACCACCACGTGTGAGATGGTCCTTTAGTTCTTGGCGCCCTGAAGGATCAGTAAGTTGGTCCGTGTTGAACCTGGGCATCCTTATGTCGTTTGATCTTCGAACGGCAGCAGTTCATAATAGGGGGTTTTCTGACCTGGTTGTCATCTGGATTCAGTCGCTATCATAAAATGGTGATCACGTACCATTCCCATGTCTGTCCCACGTATGTTTCGGACGTCTGGGAGACTACTTCTAAAACGGCGACTAATGGTAAAATGGTCAAAATGGTCACTTGCTTGTCAATTGACACCCAGCTAATTTTAGGGCAGGCTTTGTGCTCAAACATGGTGCCACCTACGACAAGGCGATTGGCTTTGCAAAAATCAACGAATTTTTCAACGTTGTCATTGCGGTTACCTAGAGCATGTCTTCCCATAACATGTTTGAGTACTTCGTTGTCGTTGTCTACTTACTTACATATGTGGCGCTACATTTCGGGGTGAACCTGGGCCTCCATTAACAAGCTTACCAGTTAGCCCTGGCCTTAGCTAACTGCTTCCAGTTGCGTACCCCAATTTTCGTTACATCCTCTTCAACTTGTGCGCGCCACCTAATCCGAGGTCTTCCTCTACTGCGTTGTCCCTCCGGGTTGGAATCAACGGGCCGGAGCCTAGGTGGATGTCGCTGTACAGCTCGTATAGTTCGTCGTTAAATCTCCTTCTCCAAAGCCCATCAACGCAAACGGGACCGAAAATTTTCCGAAGAATCTTTCTCTCGAAGCGACCGAGGAAATCTTAATTTGCTTTTGATAGAGTCTAATCTTCAAAGCCATAAAGCAGGACTGGGATGATCAAGGTCTTATATAGAGTCTCCTTAGTTGTTCGGGACAGGTCGTTGCCCACCTTGCCATTTAGGTCCCCCATCACAATGACAATGTCGCCTTTGGGCATTGCATTAAGAACGGCGCCCAACAGGTTATGGGAGGTTTTATTTTCTTTCGCAAACGAGCCATTTGTTGCGTCGTAACACTGTGTAATGGTGATGCAACGTACTTTAGTCCGGAATCTGGCGGTTAAAATCCTACCACCGTGCCAGGCTGCCAGGAAATCGGGCTTCTGCATGCTGTTGGTGTTAGCCCAACTCCATATCCACGGGGGCTTCCGAATGGTTTTTCGGAGTAGAGCAGTACAGTGTTACGCGTTGAGGATTTGGTACTACCCGCATCTAATCAATTTATGTCGCTTACTTCCAATATGTCCAGTCTATCTATAACGCATGAATTTATGTTCCAGTTGAAGGAATATGGCATTCTGAGGTCCTTCAATCTGTGAGTCGACGAGCGTCTTCTTATTCCAGAAACTAATCTTTGTCCGGGTACGATGGTCGTCAATGTTGTCATTCCTTATCCGAAGCATTGTGTTGGTTTCGGTAGCATCTTTTATTATGGTAACACGGAATGCTAGCCTTTGCTACCTAGTCTAGATTTATGGCTTTAGACAACCCCGCACTTGCATGTATAAGAACTTCCATATGCAGTTGCCCAGGGACCACCATGAGGAGGTAAAGCTCCTTGATTGTTGCGCTATTGGACCAGTCCATGTTTCAGGCGATCAATAGTTTCCCGAGCAATCGCAGACCTTGGGGGTCTTAAAGGGATAGCACAAAAGATATCTGTGCGGTCGTAGTGCTTTTCAACGTCTTTTACCCAAAAATCTTAACAGAAAAACAAAACAATGTGTAAATATACAATTGTCAGCCATTAGATACAATATTTATGTATACATAATTTTTATCAAATACAATCACTAAGCATGACTTATTTATACATATATCGCAGCACAATATTTTAAAATTCATATACATATATGCATATACACTATACAAAATTGTTTTACAATTTATATTTAATAATTCATTTTTCTTATTCTTTTTATTTATCTTTTGCATGTGTTTCTACATATATCGCACCAAAAAAAAATAAAAAATCTGTACAAATATTTAAATTAAATATGAACAAAAGAAAAATTAAAAATAGATGCCAATGACGTACGAATGCAAAACACTACTGACAATGGCCTGAAATTAATCAAATGTAAGTAGCATGGTAAATATTTGTCTTAATTTAAATGAACTATTTAAAATTGCTTGCATAATTAAGCTGCACAAACTGGCACAAAATTAATAAATCAATTAATTTCTTTTATACATTTAATAAACAAAACAGTATTTAAGGTCCCTTTGATAATGATAACTCTCCATAATGAAGGTAAACATGCATAAATATTATAAACATGAATTTCGTAGAAGTAATGCGTTAATTAAAATTCCATTTAAATTTTTAATTTTTCAAAGCTTATGTTGTTTTAGAATCAGAGTCTTTCTACATGTACATATACATCGTAGTTGACCATAATTAAGCATTACCCTTAGGGATATTTGAATCATTTTGGGAAAATCAATTTCCCGTAAATATCGAGTTTTCATACTCTCGTACCTACTACGAATGATGTAGTAAGCATTCATGTTAATAAATAGTTGGTGAATAAATATTTATAATTGATTCATACAAATTCAGAATCTAGTTAGGCTTATTTAATTTCATTCCATGTTGTAAAATGATTCTTGGAATAGCTTTGTATTTGGTTTTGTTTAAATGGGAATGTGAACCATTTAACATTTCACATTCGGACTCAGGTGTTTCCGGTCCTAGTTCGGGGTGATGTTGTAATGGATTTGCGGGAAAACGTAATAATTTGTTTGAAAATTGTTATTTTGCCTACTAAGATACTATCAACATAATTTATTCTTAAAACAAAGGCAATTGGCACAAGATTACAACCTTGAGGTACCTCCGGAGTGGGATTAATGAGGTCAAATGCTAAATATACTAAAGGGTCTGTCGAACTTAAAAAATCCTACCAATTCAGTATAAGTTCTTCAAGAGGGACAACTTCGATTCAAAGCGTAGATTAGTATGTCAATGTCCACGTGACATATTGACAATTGATCATAGGAACATATGTACATGATGCTTTTTTGGGGCGTGCGAATTTTAAATTGAAAAAATCAATCAATTCGACATGTTTTTATTTTAATTAATTGAAAAGGGTGGCCAAAGGGTAGTGATATATGAGAGGCTCTCACTATCAACTCCTACTCTACAACTCCACGTTGATGGCTGCTGAATGCCTAGTACCTCGACTGGAGATTGGGTAATCATCCCCTTTGTAAGGTTGTTGGTGGCAGCTAACGAGAGAATGGGGAGGAGTGTTTACTAACTAAGACACTTTTCTTGCTCCAGGCGGCAGCGTACGAATTCCCTAGATCGAATCAAAAGTGTTGTCTACAGTTCCAGTCAGGTTAAACTATCGGTGTTATCTCTATATGAGCTGATTCAGGTTCATAGCGATCTGTAATACTGAGCCAGGGTGTTGAAAAAATGTTGGTGGTGGATGAACCCTTAATGGGCTAATGGAAGGGGGTTACTGACTATGGATAATCCGGCCCGTTATCCTAGGGGTATAAAAGGGAACTGGTCGTCCAGGTTGGGGGTTGTGCGTAGGGGTAACTTCCCTACAATGGAAAAAACAAATAGTTTCGAAGCAAAAGTATAATCTTACTATTGATGATTTCAGTAAACGAAACAAGGACATCGACTTTCGGATCTGCATGTGGAATGTTCGGACCCTTATCAGGCTGCTTGCAGCCGAATAAATCGCAGAGGCCGTAGACTGCTATCACCGCCATCCAGGAAGTGCGACGGGATAGCCTGGGCAAAAAGAGGATGCAAATTTGCGACATCTACTACGGTGATTGCTATAGAGAACAGAAGCAGCGCTTGTTCGGATGCGGTTTTGTTATACGCAACCGACTTAGGCAAGAAATATTGAACTTTCGACTCGTAAGCGAGTGTCGTAAGACAATCCGCATCAAGGTTAAATTCGCAAACATAAGCCTAATATGCACTCATGTTACTACAAGCTCCTCGACAAGACATATGACCAATGTCCTATGTATGACGTGTTAGGCGATTTTAGCGCCAAGATAGGATAGGAGGACATCCTTGGTAGGACGATTGGTAAACACTGACTACACAACACAAAGTTTGGCAACGGACTTAGACTTATTAACTTTGCGGCGGGGCGAAACATCACTATAGCAAGGCCACGGTTTCCTCATCTCAATATCTACAAGGAGACATGGTAGTCTCCCGATCATCAAACGGTCAATTCAATTGATCACATTGCGTTCGAGGTACCGCAACTGATGTGCTGGGTTTCACCCGATCATCACCAAGAAACTCCTGGTTTAATGAAGAGTGCCGGTAAGCAAATGCAGCTAACCAAGAAGCATACAAAGCGGCGCTGCAAAAAAAAACGAAAGCTGATTGTGAGCTCTACGAGCAGAAGAGACGGGAAGAGCATCGGCTTCGTATAATCGGCGACGAAGACCAACATCCCGCTGTCAGGCAGAATGGACCATTCAACATAGACGATGATAGCCAGAATTTCCGTCCACCTGACCAAAACGAAGTGGGGATAGCAATATCTAAGCCTAAGTCCAACAAGGCCGCTGGGTTTGATGGCTTAGCAGCCGTGTTGTTCAAACCAGCTGGAAATGACCTGGTAGAGAGCATACACCAACTCATTTCTAAAATTTGGTCAGATAAGTACAAGATCTTATCTGCCATCCTGTGTGGACGTCTGACAACCTTCGTCAACAACATGATTGGGCCCGATCAGTGTGGTTTCAGATCAGGAAAGTCCACAGTCGACCAAATTTTCACACTTCGCAGATCCTGAAAAAAAAACCCAATAAGTCCAAATCGATACCCACCATCTTTTTATCGATTTCAACGCTGCATATGACAGCATTTATAGAGACGAGCTATAGAGAGCCATGTCTAGTTTTGGTATTCCTGCCAAAGTCGTCAGATTGTGCAGGATGACGATCACGTTGGTAACGATCTCACCGAGACCTTTGATGTCAAAAAAGGATTTAGACAAGGTGACGCGCTGTCATGGGATTTTTTCAACATCATGCTTGCAAGGATTGTGCGAAACTCACAAGCCAACACCTGAGGCAAAGTCTTTCAAAAGTCTGTGCAACTACTAGCGTACGCCGACGATATTGACATAAATTGTAGAACTCAGCGGGCTGTGTTCGCTAGCATTGAAACGGAAACGGTAAACGAGGGCAAAACTAAGTATATGCTGTCAACAAGAAGGGACAGACAACATCGACGAATTGGACAGAACGTCACAATCGACAGCTATAACTTTGAGGTAGTAAGGGACTTTATCTACCTCGGCTCTGCTATCAATTCTGACAATAACACCTCGGCAATCGCTGTTTCTTTGGACTGAGTAAGGCCCTGTCCCGAACAACTAAGGAGATTCTATACCAGTCCTCCTTTACGGCGCTGAAGCTTGGACTTTATCAAAAGCGGATGAAGATATCCTCATTCGTTTCGAGAGAAAAATTCTTCATAAAATATTTGTGTTGACGGGCTGTGGATGAGGAGATTCAACGATGAACTATATGAGCTGTACAGCGACAATCGACTTAGTCCAAAACTGCGCACCAGTTGTTTGAGATGGCTAGGACATGTAGGATGGGTAGCAGCGCTCCGGCCCGTAGAGTCTTCCAATTAAAACCGGAGGGACAACGTAGTAGAGGAAGATTTCGCCTTAGGTGGCGCGCAGAATAGACTTGGAGTGCGCAATTAAAAAGTTAGCTAAGGAGAGGCTTGTTGGTTGAGAGGCTTAACTTTGATCTCAGATTACTACACACTTCTATGATAATAGCAGGGGAACTTCAGCACCTATTAAATCGATAAGGTTCCAATTGGATATTGTGCCTCCGTTACTAGGAAAAACCTAAAAAATATAGTTGGAGTTCTACCGGACTTGTCTGAAAGCATGACAAAAGGATGCGTGCTCCCTTCCCTGATTTCTGCAGAACCTGTAGAGACGTAGAAAAGAAAGAAACCATTACCCACCATCTGTGTGCCTCCTGTCCGGATGCTTTTTCGAATAGTTTAGTGATCTAGCCAGACTTGACTTAAGCAAAAGCAAACATTTTGTCTCTTGGTCAAATGGTCGTTGATTCACACCGAAACTGGTTTCCACAGCCTGTTATCCCGCGTGGGAATCAGAAATATATGTATGACCCGATGCTGTTAATCTGGTTCTTTCTTTTGTGGTATCATAACCATGTGGACCTTCCTTTGAATCCACGTGTGGTCATGCATTTTGCTGATGAGTTGGTTATATCTCCAGCTGTTTGTAAATATGTTGGCAATGAGTTCATTGGCTTCAGTAGGTTTGCTGTGTTTAGCTATTAGCATCTTTGCCTTATCCATATCGAGTGTTGGAAATCTTGGTGTGGGAAGGGGTATGTTATCTAACGTCGCCATTGAACAGCCTGCAGAAATAATCCTTTAATTGTTCATTCCTCAAGGTCTTGGTTTTGGTCCTGTACGCCTGGGCATGTTCTTTGGTGAAACTATAGGTCCTCATTTCTGCTTCTCAGGCTCGTTTCTTCCTTCAGTGAAGGAAGTGTTTATCCTTATTTATCGTTTTACTACACTCAATGCTCACGATCCACTCTGGTTCTTATATGCAGTACCGCTCTGATGTTTATTGTAATGCTGTATGCGTTTTCCGACATTTTTTGTTCGACGAGTTGTTGGTATATAGAGCGTTATTGGAAAGAAGGATCAGAATTGTATCCTAGTTCGTTTGTGAATATACAAAGCTATAACAACATTTCGTCCTGATACACATTAGCCTGAAATCGTTGTAAATACCCAAGAATAATTCTCCCACATGGTGTCTCCTGGATGTTATCCTTTGTGGCTGTGTCTTTCTTTGATGTGCTTTCTATAGGGGTTTTCAATTGAGACGCTCCATTTTTCCAATAGAGCTTCTCGCCTTTACTTGAAGATAGCTGCGGTTTGTTTTATGTTCCAACTCGTCTATACTTGGTATCTTATCATAAAAGGAACACGCCTCAACAACGTTTGCAAATTATCCAAATTTTTGTTATCGAAGTTCGCGTTCGGCTGCAACAACTTTACGTGCGCGGTTTGATACTGGATGGGTACGTAGCCAATACTTCTTCTTCAAGGATGCTGACAACATAGTCGCTGTCAATGAAGATTACTACCGGTCCATGTTGACTGACAATTGTTGGGATAAATTGAAAGCGGACAAGATGACTTGAAGCATATATGGTTTCAACACGACGTAACCAGCTATGTGACATGATAGCTGGCCAAACTATTGAGTTATAAGTATCGAAGTCTGGTGACCGTGTTATCTTCAGAAATGGGCCAGTCAATCCTTTGTGTGGTTTGACGACGTTGGACGTTTTTTTCTTTGGGAACATGGCAAGTCCATGGTCTACGCCAATAAGACGGAAACTTTACTACTAAATGGCGACCACTATCAAACGTTATCTGAAAACTACTAGGCTTATCTGCTTTAGGATTTTCTGGCCTAATCGTATCTCGAACGAACAGGTTTCTATGAAAACGGGCCAGGAACGTATTGACATCACTATTCGATGAAATAAGTCTAAATTCGCCGGTTGCGAACAGAATTCTGTGGACAAACATGCCATACAATGGAATCGACTTACCCGAATCCGGCAGAAGAATGGGTCACCCTAGGTAACCGTAGTGTAGAGGAGTTGAGCAGGATTCAAGCAGATTGAGAATGATTGACTACGAAAACGATAGCACATAGGCGTTGTTGATGCCCTGTGGCCTCTCTAGGGGTAACATGATCTACTTAATTAGTAGTAAACTAGTAATGCATTGATATTATGTTGATCTAATTATGTTGTAGCATACACGGAGGGTGTTCGAAAAGTAACGCAGAAGCTTCCGGAGTACTTGTATGCTTCCATAGAAGATTCTCCAGGATATGCACTAAGACTTTCCAGTCAGCTCTTTCAATGGACATATTAAGCTACGTCTTGCCTTCACACAATTTCTCATGAGTCCTAACACTCAAGTTGGTTAGCAATAACCCAAGGTTTTAGAAAGAGCACTGTGTTTTTTCCATCCTTTGTAAGCCTGAGAATAACGACGGAACAAGCCGTTTTAGAGTAATGATGTACCATTACCACGGTATTCTTAGTGTCCTCTGGCCTTTGTACAAAATAAAGGACTCTCAAGATCTATCTCCGTAGACATTAAAATTAAGTCTGCGGACTGAAGGAATTGTGTAGGATAGGTTATAAACTGCACAAGCCGTTCCTTTCGAAGAATAATAAAAAAAAGGTGTTACAGCTTTTATTAAGAGAAACATATAAACGGCGCCTTAATAAGACTATATCTTAGCCGATTCACTATTGGCTTTGGTTGGTTTCAGAGGATCTTCCTCCGATTCGTTTTTACTTTTCACGTTTAGGACAATGAATCTGAACCCATAACTGATTATTCCTAGAAGAACAAGGAGGGGTCAGAAACTGTTTCAATATGACTGTTTTTGGCTTCTTCTCGTTTAGCATTCATTTTAGAATACCGACGTTCTTCGCCAGTGTCTCTGCAAGGATCATTCCTCTCGCAAATGTTCTTTCTCACAGTTCTTCCTATGCCAATTGGTTGCAGGACGACATTAGACATTTCTGAGAATAAATTACTTACAAACTACTTTCGCTCAGACAATGACAGATTCATTTTGAATTCCAATTTTCCGACACGTCGAGTTCCTTCCACTTACTCGACACTCAGTTCAAACGCTCTCTTCAAATATTCTTCCACACTGAAGTTACTTAAATGCGTAACGATGATTTGATTTAAATGAGAAAAAAAAAAACAAATTACAGGATACGTAACCTAAAATTAAACTCAAACCCTTAAGCGCTCCTAGAAACGTTTCGTGCTATCAATGATTTTGAATTGACTCGTGTGCACCTAGGAAACGAACAGGAATCTAATTGGTTTTTGTTTTATATTCACAAGAGTTCAGATCCTGACTTTCTGCACGGAAACAACACTAAGGACTTATATGTGTCAAGGTTTATACTTAAAAGGATATCGATGCGCGTTTTCTCGTGTCAATGCAAAAACGAGAAACAAAATGGAAACAAACCAACGAAAGACAAAAAAAAAGGATCAAAGTATCTCGAAAAAAAGCCTTTTAGCTTCCTTTTCAGTTTGTTACGATTTTTTTTTCTGTTTATACTGCTCGTCAAGTTAATTTGATTCGACACTGTGCGTGGGTTACAATACAAAGTAAGCCAGAGAGGTAGTTGTATCCTTTTGTTCCTGTCAGTCTGTCAATTTTTTTTTTCTTTTTTTCTTCTCGTCCTTCAATATAATAAAATGGGAAATCATTTTGATAAGTACCTCGAGAGTGGTACACACACACGAACATACCACATAGGCATCCAAATTGATTGAATGTCGTACAAGTTTTCGACAATTCTCACACCATTTGTATCCTTCACGGATCTAATTTTCCTACTCCCATACCCCCCTTTGGGCCTGGTGTTTATCATCATGTCAAGCCATCACGTGTATAAAATTTGAATTCCGTTGCCGCAGTCGGGATGATGGGAAATTTGTGGCATAAAAGTTTTTCACTTTCCTCCTTGAGGGCTGGAACACACGCATAAGTACATGTTTTGTCAATAAGATCCATTTTGTGGCTGATATCCCTGCGTAAATTCCAATCTAACAAATCTGCAGTCTACATATATAAATTGTGTGAGTTCACACGTGCAGAGAAGTAATTTTTTTTTTTTTTTTTTTGATTTCTAATCGAGGCATTGCGCTTTTTTTTTGATTATCCTGCAAGCAAGGAGCAGTCGAGTTCATTGAACTAAACTTTACTTTGGCAGCATATTTCGAAAGAGTCGAGTCATACATACATACATATGTATGTCTTTTGTCCAGGTGGGTGTGAAAAGGTAAATTGTAGATGAATTTCTGACTGTCCTTCATCCTTCAAATGTGATTTAATGAATAATGTATAAGACATGCAAAGTTGGTAAAAAACAGAAAAATGTTTGTTTGTTTGGAATTGAGAAAGTAGTAGGTACTCAGACATGAAGAATTTCATGAGACAGAGGTGAATTTAAATTTTTCTGGAATGTCCTTGAATTCGGAAATACCCTCCCAGCAGTAGAAGTAATTTATGAGAGATTTTTTCTTAAATTCGTTGTGGGGATGTTAAGGAATGAAGTGTATGTACATACAAGGATGGGGGGATGGAAATCTTCATAAGTATAACGAAGGCGATGACCCAATGAAAGGAACTCTATATTATACAGTTTTTTTTTTGTAGCGACACACTCAGGTTCAAGAGGGACACCCACGTTCATGGTTCAAAATACTTACGCTATGGAGAGTGTCCATGACATTGGTAGTGTCAATGATTTGGTTCTTCGCGTTATATATGAAAGAAAAAGTTGTGCCAGGACATACATATCTCGGTCATCAATAAAGAGAATATCTTTCCGAGGACGATGCTTTAACTGCGACCTTTAATTAATATTTGATAACACCGGGCTATCCTTGACAAAGCACATACTATTCGCAGGGCACGAATAACTCCAACAAAGTTGGCTTCTAAGGCGTCAATTGTTGCTAGTTTATCACTAAAAACCAATGACTTCACTCAAGGAATAATATTTAGAGGTGTCAAGTCTCATGGTTTTGAAAATCAGTTGAAAGTTCCATTTCTCGAAATTAATTTTTAGCCATCCTGTAATTTCAAAAAGTCGATGCTTTCGGTCATCGTAAAACCCTTCTTGTTGGTAAATGAAGAGGATTATATTTTTGAAAGAGGCTCCTGCAAAAGCTCTTGAGCCCAATAGTCGAAAGAACGACGGAAGTGATGATGTTATACCTTTTATTTCTGCACTAGGTTTATCCTAGGTATATGGATCTCGATCAAGACCTTTGCGCGAAATTTGCTACATAATGGACAGACAGAGTCCCAATTACATACTTCGTTCGATGACGAATCGGTAAATCAGGGTTTTCTTGTATATCATTTCGTTATAGATTAGGTAGGAGGGGTAGGTACAACAGCAATGATGGGATCCATTGCGTACCCCTGACATGGAAAAACCTAAATGGGAGTTAAATTAATAAGTAGCTTTGTGTTAATTGTGCGACCTTCCTGAACTAACCCGAGATTGTTTTAAATTTTAGGATAGTTAGTGATTTTTCTGACAGATGGCGATCTGGTCTTCGACATAATATTCGCTGGGGGCAGAGAGCATAGTCTAAGAGGTTTGTATAAGAGTTGAGCTATGGTTTCTTCTTCATCAGTATCGCTACAGCCGCTGGAGTGATCATCTGTATTTAGTCGGATTACTAGGTCGGCTCGCAGGAAGTTATGAACTGTTATGATCCATATGAAGAGTGCTAAGTCCGTTCTTTTAAGCCCAAGGATTTGCCTAGTTTTGGGTATGTTTTAAAACTATAAGATGAGGGTACACTTCAACTCCCATCGACTAGTCGCGGGAAGTTTTATGTTAAGTTGGATTTTCCAAGAATGTGCTAGAGGTAGGGGAGGTAGAACAATGACTATTGTCAGGCTCTATTCGCACTCCTTTAATCTTAATTCGTCTTTTAGTTCTCTCTCTTGGATACATGTTTGTCCTGCGACCCACCAAAGCGTTACGTTGTGGTTTGCATTGAATGATTTGAGCTTATTGATGCAACGTTCCACAAGTTTAGGTTTTACAACCTAGCTGGGATGGTATACATGACCATATTCCTAGAGTGTAGTTTCAAGGATAATTCTCGCACCGCTTCTAAGATTGCTAAGACTTCCGCTTGGAACACGCTGCCGTGGCTTGGAAGTCTTCATGAGCGTGGATTTTCGGGTTAAGGCGACTAGTTTTCAGTGCCCACTTCTTTATCGGTTTTTGATGCTTTCGTGTCGATCGAGATTCCTTTCCGGTAAATGGGTATTTTAACGTTTAGGCTGAAGTCAGAGAATGATGGTACCCAGCTGTGCCCATTTCTGAATAGTGCTGTGGCCGATGTCGCCGTTTTTCCAAACAAAAGTTGATTTATCTTAAACGTAGAGTATTCTTCGCGGTTGTTCCCTCTATGTACAATGCGGTTATAATTTCAAAGGCAAATTTGAGGAAACCCTATGCTATATCTGTTAGAAGTTAAATATCTGGTACTAAACCTAGACAGTAAACTCATCTGGAAAAAACACACAGAAGAGATGACCAGAAAAGCAACGCGGACTCTGATGATCTGTCGAAGCCTAGAGGATAAATCCTGGGGATGTAGCCCGACCATTCTTAGGTGGATGTATATTGCTATTGTGAGACCAATGATCACATATTGAGCGATTGCATGGGCAAAAGAACCAATCGGGTCACCACGAGGAAGACACTCATTAAGGTGCAAAGACTGGCTTGCCTCTGTATCACAGGGGTCATGTGAACTTGCCCAACTGCAGCCATGGAGGTACTATTGGAATTGACTCCTTTGCAACTTGTTGTTGAGGAATGTGCAAGTAAAACGATTCTACGAAGGTCCAAGGAAGAAATAGGAAGAGATAAGTGCAATACATCGAAGCAATTCAATGCAGTGCTCAAAAAATTTCCACTCCTAGCCTTTCCTAGATATGATATCATTAGAAGGTATAACTTCCAAAAGAACTTTGCGGCCAAGCTCAGTTTTTCACTGTCTACAAACTAAGCAATCACACAACAAAGTGATACACAGATGGATCAAGAGCTGATGAAGGAACTGCAGCAGGAGTATTCGGGTCCAGAACCAAGTACTCTGAATGTATGGGCAAAAGCACCATTATCTTTCAGGCTGAAATCTATGCCATAGATAGATGTGGCCAAATCAATCTTGATAGAAACTATGTCAACTGTAATATAGCTATAATGTCAGATAGCCAAGCTGCTATCATGGCACTTGACTCCTACATCATTAAGTCCAAACTTGTGTGAGAATGCCTGCAAAAACTTAATGAATTACATACATAGGTAGTAGAAACAAGGTGACCCTCTATTGGATACCTGGACATGCGGGAATAGAGGGTAATGAAATGGCCGACATCCTAGCAAGAAAAGGAACATCAGAATCCTTCATATGTCCTGAACTATTCTGCGAAATAGAGGATCATACCTTCAAAGAAGAATTCAGGGCAAGAACCTAGAATAACGCTCATGGAATGAGGGAAGCCAAGAAACTTCTAGGGCAATACAACCGAAAAAGATTTGGCGCATGTATCAGCATGAGCAAGAATAACATTCGTATCCAAACGGGGCATTGTAAACTCAAGGAGCACATAAAGAAACTAGGTATATAGGATTCTGCAATGAGTCCAGTGAAATCCCAAAAAATGTGCTAGAGCTTCGATTGCCACCTGGCTATCCTTTAAAATTTTTATGTTCCATTGCAATCGCAGTGCCTATCTATGCACTTACTTAAACATTCTCATCACTAATGGACCCCTAGACCATCTTCGTTCGCACTACCTAATGGAGAGCTATCTATGTGCGTATGTAGATCCACCTTTGGTATATGCATGTAGATATAGCCGTCGATTCAATTAGTCAATGCTCGTTGATTTCAGCAGATTCTTCTGACTATCTTTGAAGAGAAGTTTGTATTAAAATCTTCAAGCATTCTTTAGTAGGCTCTGTCTAAGTCCGATCCGGCCTTTTAATAGACAATAGGCTACAGTGTTCCATGGATGGAATCTTAATCAATCTGGTGGAATTCTGGATTACTTCAATGAATTGACAGTATTCCAACTATTCACTAAAACAAGATATTGAACGACTAAAGGCAAAGTGACCGTGTGGATCGTGTTTGGATCGTATTTTTTCATCGATGAAAATGATCGCCATGTTACGGTCAATAGAGTTCGCTATCGTGCCATACTGGAAGACTAATTGGATGGACTTGACATTAGTGATATATCAGGTATGATGTAGTTCCAAGAAGATGGTGCCACATGCCACACAGCTGCTTAAATAATTGATTTATTAAAGGAGAAGTTCGATAATCGTGTAATCTCGAGAAACGGTCCGTTCGTATAGTCACCTCGTTCGTGCGATTTAAAGCCGGTGGATTTCTTGTAGCGATCGAATATCCCTATGACTCGACATAAGATAATACTTCCTGAATTGCCATTAATTTCGCCTGGAACACACTACAATGATTTGGAACACGGAAAGATACATAAGCTTAGATTAAGCCTATGGTTGAGAGAAAACCCATTCACGTAATCCATCCTTGATTTTTGAATCGTGCGTCGATATCAATGTAAAAACAGTTTATCAGTACTGCGTAAATGGATATCAACCCATCGTTCTAGTGTTTGTAGAAGGAATGATGATAGTTAAGATGTACATTGAATCGACAAAATTCGATTCACTCTTCTAGAAAGTTCCCCTTCTAACAATACCAACATATGACATAGTAATAAGGAAATCAGTATAAATAAATCCAGCAATCTGCAAACTATCACATACATACAATCTAGATAGAAACTGACGAGGCGTTTGAACAAGGTGTTTGGACCGAGAACAAAGCACTACAAAGGACATCCTTTCATGCCGGAATGTAAGGAAAGATACGTAGTTAATCTGAACACAAAATATGTATGAATATGTTGTCATAGGAATAATAAAGAATGCAGAAACTGATATTTCTATACTATACCCGTTGATGTCGAAATAGATACTGTGTAAGCAGATGACATGGAAAATGCTTGAAAGTCTGAGAAAGACTATGAAACTCTTAGTGTTTGGTGTCATTCACCGTTTCTTTCTTTTTATTCCATAAAACGACTCCCCTTTGTGAACGAAATATTCGTAACCTTTTCCATTTATGACTTTTTCAACGTCACACCAATCTCATTCAACTACTCCACCTACACCAATCTCGTCTATCGCCTTTCTTTTCCTTTATTCAAAACACACAGTCGGGGGGCAATGCTTCCTTTTTGCATGTTCTGAACTTAAATTTAGAACAGGTGACGGCATTCTCCCCACGACTCGTGAAAATAAACTAACAAATAAGTGTCCTTGAGTGGCAAAAGTGGCAAAAGTGTCAAAAGTAAATGCAAACAGACAAACACAATATTCCCTTGGAATGCACGCAGAGAGGAGCGAAGATAAAAAGATTTCATCTCATCATCAAGTCATCAACCTCTTCATCCTGTCATATCCCCAGGGGCGACATTCAAAGTATGAATTATTATTAAATTTTTGGCTACACTCATTGATCCCAGCCGTAAACCTGGGTCATCAATGCACCTTTTATTAAGGACTAAGATGTACAATTACAGCTACTTAACCACCACCGCTTAGTGGGTATCTATTCTCCAAGGACTTGTTTTTTTTTTAGAGAGACAGATGAATGAAATACAGACGTTCGTCGTTCCAAATGAAAATATCAAATTCTGAAGGGATTATCTTTCACATCTCTTGGTTTAGGTCAGCGGTTTTGTTGGATGTTTTCAAGGTTGCCTGAGTATTACACCCGAAATAGGAGAAAGCAAATCTAGAAAAGGATTACCTGCTGAATTGGAACGATGCTCGATCTTTTGTCGTCTGACATTGTTTACATTTTCCTAACACGTACCGAATGTACCTACCCTTGTGTCATTGCAAAAGGAAAGAGGACATTCAATTCCATTTTGATTATTCGACTGGCAGTTTGTTTTTCTTTTCGCATCCTTAAGTAGGTTTGAGGTTGTGTTTGGATTATATATGTGACAACGTGTATGGAATGTAATTTATGCGTTGGGATGTTGAAACTGTTGGTTACATCAAGATTATTGAAGTTTGGCTGGCAACAGCAACTTAGTATTAGTCACGCACTGATTCGGATCCTTGGAAGGGTGAAGATGCTTCTGCTCGTCTATTCTGATTTAGCCGGTTAGGATACTGCGTTTGAGTACGCATATCCAAACAGGTGTAGATCTTGTCAAGGTTGAACCAAGAAGACACTGCTGCAGCTATCCATGGACTCGGCAAACTTTGGACTTGGTTCAAACATTTCTGATTGGTTAGTTTAGGTTAGGTATGTGGGTAGGCAAAGTGGGAATACCCTTGGCCGCTTGATTAGCCTTGTTCTACAAATTTTTACTGCAATGAACTTGCAAACCATCCAGTTGATTTGTATACTGTATATTTCGTCTAGGTCCTGGAAAAGGTGCCATCCTAGAGGGTTGTGTCTTCATAAACTACCTCATCTCCACATCCTCGAGATATGTAGGTTGTCTTCCATCACGCGTAGTTTTTTCCGTGATCAGGATAGAAATGAGTTTCCTTCATAGACCTGTCGGTTTTGTTTTGTCTATGTATGTGAGGTCATAGCCTTCCTGTGTTCAGGATAGACCATCTCCTGCTATTCGTTCAGGATCGTACAATGATCCATTATAGCTGAAGACCATAAACTATTTGATTGACTTAGGCCAAGGTAACTAATTAGTGCCGAGGCTTGTGCAAAGATATCCAGCGAAAGCAGGTTGATGATAGCCTCCAGTACTGCCCTCATTGACTAGGGTCGCCAATGCTCGCTAGTCGCTGTATCTTTGGAATTATTTCTTTTATGATTGTCTTAGCTTTGCTCGAATCAAGTGGTTGTTCCGATGTTATTCCGTAGATGATAGTACTGAGCTGGTGCAGTGCTACCTGTTCCTTTGGATTATTTTCGTTGAAACGTTGGCAATATTTTTGATCCGTGGTGCTGACTCTCTTTCTTCTAAGATGGACCGCCATTGAGTTCTGCAGGGCCATTCAATCTAGTTGATATGTCAAGACAACCATTCGGTTTCTCAGCACCCTACGAACAAATTTGGTTAGATACTGACCAGTAAAGTCAGGCAAGAAAGTAAAAAAAAAAAAAAAAAAAAAAATGGAAAAATGTTACGTATACTCTAGGTACATATTTTCTTTTACGATCTTCCTTCTGCAGAGCCATTCAATCCAGTTAACATGTCAATAAAATCACTCAGTTTCTCAGCACCCTACGAACGAATTTGGTTAGATACTGCTAGATACTGAGAATACCTATGAGGAGAGCCAGCTGTTGTCTATTTAGCAATAGAAGTTCTTTAGTTCTTTTTTTTGTCGTATTGGGCCCAAAGTTTTCTAGAGACGCTGCATGAGAAGAGTGTACTCCACCTTACGTTGGCCACGTTGTGAAAGTTCGAGGTGATTTTGGCCATGAGAAGACTGATGGGCGTTAGGACCGAGTGATTTGCTGATAGGTCGTTTGATTCTGATCCTTTTCTATTTAGCTCATTGGCCATTTCATTCCAGTGGAAGCCCATATGTCCCGGAATCCAGCAGAGTGTGATGCTTTGCCTCGAAGTGTATCGACAGGACCTTCCAGTCGTCTGTTTGGAACTCAGAGTTTAGGCCTTTGATGAATTGTTTCAAACTTTCCTTGGTGATAGATGGCCCCGGAATATGGATCCTGGCTTTGGGTCTGGTTGGAAGGTCTTTCTTAGGTGCCACTGTTAACTTTGTTAGTTCCCATGGCGTCTCCATTCTCCCGATTTTCTGTTTGAGCCATTTTACTTTGTACTCATTTCGGAGGGAGAGGATGAGGAAGCCTTTGCGGTTGGAGAGCTGGCTAAATAGCGAATTTTAGCCTGACTTGTGGAGATGAGGTTCATAAGTGCCCATTGCTCGTTAGTAAGTTTGATCTCTGGGTTGTTGACATCGACGATTGTAACTTGAAAGTGTTCCATAGCACTATTTGCTACGGGGGCCCCAGGTTTTTAATAGAGAGCTTTCCTGAGTCGACGTACTCCTGTCTTTTCTTTAGCCTTTTTGACCAGTGTGTTTTCGGAGGGATATCTCTGCAGCAGCGAGGAGGAGACGTGCTCCTTGGAAGCGATGTCTGTCGTGTGGATTCAGGCTTTCGATGTTCTTTTCTGTGACCTTCCGTATAGTCCTCTCAGTGTTCTCCAGTTTCTTTTCATCCGAAATGGGCTTTTTATTAAGTTTTACCATATGGCTGGTCCTGTGTGGCTCTGCTGTGCTGGGAGGGTCCATCTTACCCGACTTGCTGGCCCTTGGTGGGGCTGTTTTCTTAGAAATGTCAGAGGTGCTGGCACTTGGAGGGACTTTGAAAGGTGGGCATGGGCGTCGTCATTTAAGCCCGATTGTCTGGGTTTTTTGTTTTTGGGACCTCGCTGTCCTCGCTGTCGGTCGGCCGTCGTATCGGTATGTCAGTAACGTCTGGATCATTGCTGGAGCATGAGAGATAATCGTCCTTTTTCTCCAGCAGCATACACTCTGCTGTAGATGGCTTGGTTTTCTTATGTTTGTGTAAGGTTTGTTTATTTTTGTTTGTTTTTGTGTTTTGGCTTGGAGTTTGAATGTTCATGTTTAGATCCCACGAGTAGCCCGCGTTATACAGACACACAGACAAGGCTAGATAATCCGAAGGGCGCCAGTTACTTGGATACTAGGGTAGAATTAACCTAATAGACGAACCACTTCCGCTATGAAGGTTAGCATGTCCTAGAGTTGTTCCACTTTGGTTGACGCGTCTCCTTATCTGATTTAAAAATGTACTTGTAGGAGTAAGACTTGATTAATCTTTTGGATTATCTAAGCCCTGGAACGTTTTCCCAGAGGAAAACGAAGTCTGTGTTTCCAGTCATTAATCAGCGCTGTATAGGCACCTTGGTTGATGGCACAGTAATGTTCTGTTCCTATGAACGGAGATTCTGAGCCATCCCTACCTAGTTTTACTACAGATTCGTTGCCTACAATTCTCTAATAACCAGGGACCCAACCGTGTTTAACCCTATGTGTAGCAAGATATGGTAATGCATCGTAGCAGTACACATGGAGTCCACTAATATGTATTTGGAAGGTTTAACCTAGTGCAGATCTCAATACCATCGAGTTCAGCCTGGAATACGCTAGCTTGAACTCCAAATTCCATATTCGATTCGTCGGTAATCCAGACTAGACTTCTAGGGTCCTGGTACCGGAAAACCATTAGACCAGTTTTCATGGTCCAATATTTCGACTTCAAACACAATGTCGTGTCCTACAAGATCTTCTGGCTTGTACTTGTATTCAAGCCGCAGATTAATAGCACATCTAGCAGTCGTCTTCCTAATGAAGATTTGTTGGGTGGCAGGCTAACAACCTAATTACTACCGTAGGGTAGGTCCACTGTAATACCATGGCATTCAATTGTTGAAGCTTCTGTAGCTTAGTTGGCGTTGTGAGTTCACGAAGTTTTTTCGTTGATCACGGGTGGGTCTCACCGTCATTGTACACAACCAGACCCTAAGTTGTCGCGTACAGGCGTCTACTGGTCTACATGGCGTTAGATAAGCCGTTTGTCTTGGATCCGGTGTGTCCGTGATATTTTTCCTCACTGGAAAAGACTAGGTGCTTTTGATGATGATAGATTCGAGATTAACCTGTCTCCTTTTTGTACAAGGGACTAGGACAGTCTTGCAAGCATTGATGGAAAGTCGTACTTTATTGCACCATTCCAACACGTGGTGCAGTGTTTACCGCTAATAAAGATCGCCAAGTCATCAGCGGGACTAATTGCTATGTTGCCTAATCTGTGTAGATGAATTAGTAGATTGTCAATGACTAGTGGCCACAAGAGGGGGAGATAGAACTCCTTCTTTGGGACAGTTTTTAACTGCAAATACGGAATTCAACACTCCTCTGGAGTAGGATCTAATAAATTGACTTTCCAGGATGGCCCTATTCCACTGGTTGATCGACTCCTCAATACATCTGTTACTGATTTCTCTTGCAATCGAGCCGTAGATGGTATTTCCGAAAGCGCATTGATTTCTAGGAAGGCACATAAAACTATTTCCTTGGAGGGGAATGCTAGTTCTATATTTTTGACGAGATGGTGGAGAGCACTTTCCGTAGACTTGCAGTTTCTGTATGGATACTGACTCGATGACAGATCTAATCAGCCTCTTAAGGGAACGTCAGTTAGTCTCTAAATAGTTGGGCATTTATATCGTCTCCGTTCTACATTGTATTTTGGAAGAGGAAACCTGCATTTGTCCCACCTCTTCGTGCATTTAGCGCAGTTAAAGAGTCTTCTAAGTTTAGGTCATTCCACCAAAGATCTACACACACTGGTTTTGCGGACACAGCTATAATGGGTCCCATCTAAATATATATAGGTAAATGGACTGGCGAGAGTGAGATGAAGTGCCTCTTTAGGTTAAGAGCCTTTATTTAAAACATCTAAATAAATACTGACAATATATTCTAAAAAAAACTCACCCATTCTATTGATTCCACAACTTTTCCATACCGCGTGCTCCGAATTAGCTATCCTGGCAGTATCTCATGGACGGGATGCCACTGTTGTCGCCCGTGAAATATGCCACGATCTTGGTCAATACCATCCTTGGCAGGGTACAACGCACATTACACTAATAGCTAGTTTGTTCAGATTAGTGCTTTAGAGATTCCATTACAATTGTTTTCTAAACAATCCACGTTTCTTAGGATCTTTTATAGTGTCGATTAAACAGTAGCAGTATTCTCGTGTAATAGATACTTTAAAACCACTAACTTCCATTTAATCACTGTTTTTTTTTTTATTCTTTTTCCTATTTCAGCATCCAGTACCAGTGATCTATCATTCACAGTAAATACTCATACAAAGCCACAGGATGTATCGGGTCTTCCAGATCCATCGGATCCCAAGGCACCACAATTATTGGTAAGCTTGCTGCCAGAGACACTATAAACCAATTGTGTTTACCTACTATAATTTATTGTTTTAGACAAATTCACTTAGAAAATCAAAGAAGGCTCGCGATGACCCAGCTTCGCTTTACAAAGGACCTGGTGGGGCAGAACTACCCAAGGAGGTGCTTAATGATTTGACACAATTTACTAGAAAACGTGGTCATGCCGTGATCGATGTTTGGTGGTTGTACGATGATGGTGGCCTAACATTGCTGTTGCCTTATATTATAAGCACCCGTAGGACTTGGCAGTCATGTAAGCTAAGGTGAGTAAAGAATAAAAGCTATGGGGGTTCTTTACCCACATCCATCAGGAATCAAAATGATGCATGAGTGGGCTACTTATCCGTATCTGTGTATACATTCTCTTCATAGAAAAGCCAACTGATAAAATTCCAGCTTCAACTACGCATTTATTGCGTCACAGTTTTGTGTATGCTTTTCATGGAACACGTACATACATACATAGGTATACCAATAGTTCTGTCTGATCAGAATCCTTAAAATTCTTCGAAATCAGAATAGATTCGCTGCAAATAAACAATAATGGTGGGTATAAGCCATGTGATGTGGTGGGAATATTACTAGTCCTTTCGTTAAAGGATTACATTATTGGGCGACATTCTGTGACTGTTTTGTCGTGCCATACCAATTTACCAAATGTGTGGGCTTTGTCAACTGTAGATGATTGATTTTCCACTTGGAATCCAACGACAGTGCTTGAATATTACACCCAACTATTTGGAGTAAAATGTAATTAGAACATTCTGGGAAGTGATTTTAATTACATTGATTGGGTCGGCAGACAGATGGATGCGATTTAATATTACATTTCAGTGGCTTTTCTAGGTTCAATTATGTCATGCATGGAGGTGTTTGTTGCTAATGTTGTTGTTCTGCAGGAAGGGATTTACACATCTCGTTGGGTTGGGTTGGGTCTCTAATGAATCACACAGTATCTGCGTGAAGAAGGGGAAAGCGAAACGTATTTGTTACGTTTGAATACACTTGCATATATTTGTTGTTTTGATTTAGTTTGGTCTACTACGGACTTTATGTCCTAGAAAGACATTTAGATGGAGACCCTGGAATCAGGGTCATTTTTAATCCTAAAATTTATGGAAACGTTCTACTTTACTTTGCGAACGGGTATATCTTATTTTCAAGTCAATCTTCTTAGGGCTTCTAGTTTAGGAGGTTAACCTTCAAACTCATTTTCTAGAGAGTCCGGCTTTGGTGCTAGAACTAAGAACTTGACCGGAAGATTAGGATCTGATAGTCAGAAAACTTAAACTTTGCTTGAACCAAATGTTAATTTAGGATATAGCTCATTTGAGAGTTGCAAATACCCCTTATTGATTCGAATTAGAAGAGAAGATATATTATTTTAAGGTTCATCTGCCTTAATGATTCTGTAGTTAGAGATGCTTTAGCTCTTAAAAGCTTTCACAAGGAGTGGCGCTTTCTAACATTTTGTGGAACATATTGGTCGATTCCCTGTTGTACAATCTTTACAGGAAAGGATACCTTGCTATTGGATACGCTGATGTTGAGTGTGCTATTGTCGGCGAAATTAGCATGTTGGGTTGTTCGGTAACAGAGGGCCACAACCCAACAAGTAATGAAAAGAATATCCCTTGTTGCCATGGAAGTCTTCAAAGTGAAGCCAGAAAGGCTCCGTACTACCTAATTGCGGACGTGATTTCAATATAAGCGAGGGGCTAGGAGTAGAACGCTAGATAGTATTCTCCTCTTGAACTTTGGTTTTGGGGTCCTGTTATCCGAAGCTACAAGGATGCTTCGATCAGAAAATCTTAAGCCTTGGGTAGACGTATTACTAACATTCAGGCAGATATATTTATATCGCACACAAGCCCTGTACCAACTTGTCCCAACTGACAGGTTGCAACTATGGAACACACAGGAAAGAATATCCAACACTAAGGATTCATCACTTAAGGAGCCATTCAGCTTCTTTTAGTAACCGGAGATGAACCAGCCTTGTAGAGAGAATTCCACGAAGCCTCGAGTTCCGAGAATACTTTAATTCTTATCATACTCGTATTTAGGCCTTTTTTGAATGGGAATTTAAATGTTTTAAAGATCACACCATAGGATGCTGAAGCTAGAGCGTTACTGGAATATTTGGTTTCCTTCAGTAGTATCTTACAGTCTGCGCATTGTTTATCTTTGATCCTGGCTAAAGGAGAGGATGATCCAAAGTTTTTTCAAACGTCTGTGCGATGCTCAACGAGGTCATTCAATTATCCGATGCTCCCAGGCCAGTCTGTTGTACTAGTGGTAAGAGAGTTTTTCAAAGCCTCTTTGGGATTGCTAAAGGCTAAGACGAAATTGGAGGTATTGATGGTCGAAGAAGAACTGTTCACCATACACATTCCAGTCCTTAACCAAATGTAAAATATTGTGACCATGTTATGATTAGGACTATAATGAGTGACGTGACTCAGTGGTAATATGTATATATATTATTCGAGAGATTTTGAAACAGACCACAGTGTCGGGTCCCTTTTCGTTCCTTTTCGTCCCTCTTCCACGATCCATCTTAGCCCGAGAGACTCTCTGGATTTCTCCACAGTTCCTCCCTGGCTTTGATTCCTCATATCAACGAGGGCATCTGTTTAATAGACAACTGGTTTATTCATCATCATCCTGAGGTTTCTACTCAGTGGCTCCCCTCCCTAAGCACCTCACTTCTTCTGCCAGCTTTGTGCTGGATTATTGACACATTATATGTGCCGCCGTCCCGATTTCCTCCAGGCATAGTTCACAGGTATCATCCGCCAGAAGACCCATCTTCTTTAGGTGATACCCGAAATGACCTGTAGATAACGCTACCACCCATTTCAGTGTTCTTCGCCCCAAGCTCAGAACTACTCTATGAGTGGTGCCAATCGGCATTTTAACAGACTGGGAGGACTCCCAGGTTGACCCTTACTTTGTTAAAGAGTTCGCCTTTTCATTGCCCTCAGTCCCTACGTGCCCTCTCACCCGGAGCAGCGTCATCTCATTTCGAAATCAGAACTCATTGAGTTTACGCATGCAACAGAGCATATGATATATAATATGACACGCTAGTTGTAGTTCTTTTGAAAAGATACCTGCCCCGCTCTGTCATCCATCATGGATCCATCCGTAAAGATGATTATATCACCAATACCATCTTCGAACTATCATCGTATACCTTTGTCCACATACCCGTTTGCACTGATGAAGCACCCTTTTCGCCTTTCTGATCTTCTCCTACACATGGAAGTTGCAAGTTAGTTCATCATCTATGTATCCAGATACTTAATCTTCCTGGTCACCTTTAGCACCTTCAATGTGAGGTCTTGCATTAAAGCAGGAAAAATACCATCCGGTCCTGCGACCTTAGTTTTTGATTTACATTCAGCTCTGTCAGAGTAGTGTTAACTACCTGGTAGTGCATCCTGTTTATTTAATTAAGCCACCCCACCACGACAAGGTGTCCAACGTCCGGGATGGACTCAGTGGGTAGTACGAAGTTCGATTCCCAGACAACATCAAAGTTTTTTACGGGCACACAACAGGGTCATAAGCTACCTCGATATCCTGACGCACACCTTACCTTTTTTGACATAAAAGGACTGATCAGACGGCCTAAGTACATAATACGCTTAGTAGCAGGTCGCCTAGTACGAAGGTTAGTACTTCGTGCGACAATCTTGTTAGCTCACGCGATGACCTCGAGGTATGTATTTGTCTTTAAGGAATTTGATTACTGGATAATGTTCCTTTTAAGCTTGTCTGGAGGGCTGTGCATTCTATCAATTCAAAGCATCACTGCGCAATGGCCCTGAATAGTACGAACCAGTCTAGAGTCATGAACACAGAATCTGTCTTATCTGTTAGATACGAGTTTTTCCCCTACTCCATGCAGTCTTTGGTAATCCTAGGGTCAGATTTGAGAGCCAACGTCTTTGTTTCAGATATGGTATGTTATGAGGGATAGTGCACCATGGAGGGCGCTTCCACGGGGGCCCATTGGTTCATTGTAATTCCCTATTGATTGTGATACCACAGCTAGTTTGGTTGCATTTTGGTTGGTCTTCAGTCAAACCAACCTGTGTTCTTGATGAAATACATATATCATGTTCCCGATTGGGACTTGGACCAGATCCTCCAGTTCTTCGAAAAATCTGATTCCCATGTAGCGGAAGCGACGAGTTTGGAGGTTAGGACAGTCACATAGTAGGTGTTTGATAGTTTCAGTGTCTTCTATATCATAACAGCTCCCGAAGTAATCTGGTCGCCTGATGCATAGTCTGGCAGCCATTGCATTTATCGGACAGTGTCCAGTTAATACACCTATCATGACTCTGATTTCTTTTTTGTTCGAAGACAAAAGGTCCTTTTTTCATTCGACGTTGGCATTATACAGAGATATGATACAGTCACCTGCCCAGGAAGTGTTGATCTTTTCTCTTGCTTTCCCGTCTATTTTAATATTTAGTACACCAAGAGGAGTAGCTACTAGTGTCTGGATAAATTCGTCATTTAATGCTGACCATGTCCGTGTAAGTTCGTCCGCTGTTTCATTCTCTTCTATATGTCCTGGGACCTATCGGAGAGCGACTTCATGGGTATTACACATAGTTAGTCGGCTTCGGAGAGTGTTTTTGATCTGATCAGCACACTGTTAAGTTGAGTGCCCCTGAATGAGTTTAGTTCCATTGTGTGTGTGTAGTCTATGCTGCTTTTTCAATGGCGAATACTTCGGCTTAAAAGATGCTACAGTCATCTGGGAGTTTGTATGAATCATAGATATTGAACGATTCACAAAAAACACCAGCGCCGGTTCCTATGTCCATTTTTGATTCGACAGTGTAAAATTGGAAGTCCTGTGCGCTGGATAATGCGTTGGATTCCCATTCCTGTCTGTCGCTAAAAATAATGGAGTATTTCCTGTGACAGTCTATGTAAGGTACGACATAGTCAGTTGTTCTGTCATGATCAATTGATGTATATCTTTGGGGTATAGATCCGTGTCCATATGAGCTTCGCTTTCATGCGCTTGAATGTCTAAGACGAATGGCGCTTTTGGCAGCTCCTGAACTCGTCCAGGGGAGGAAAATGAAGAATCTCCAGCTCTGCCTGATGAGTTGATCTCTGTGCTCCCTTATGCTAGCATATGCTAAACGTTGTACCTTCATAAGATTAGCAAGGTAGCTAGCTTTCTCTGTTGCATTCCACCATATAGTTGTGACGTATGTAAGTATGGGTCTTATGATCGCAGTATCCATCCAATAGATTATGAGCGGTCGGTAACCCCATCGTTTACACAAGGCCTTCTTCTGTTGTCCTCTTCCATGTGAGCTTTACAGCAAGTATGGTTCCTAGATACTTGCTTTCTGGAGAAAAATTTAGAGAGATTCCGTTCAAGTTTAGAAGATCGAATTTTTCTATTTTTCTCCTTTACGCGAACAGAGCTAGTTCGGTTTTAGTTGGGTTCATTCCTAGACTGTTCAGTTTCGCCTATAAGGATAGTTCTTTTAGTGCAGATTCCATAAGGTTTCTGATTGTAGGAAGATGGTCATGATTACCATGTCGTCTGCGTATGCCACTGTTTGGATGCTTTCCCAAATCAGCAACCATTTCTAAATGCAAACTCAAAATGAAAACACATAGCATTACGTTCCGAAATGCATTGGGAACGAATACACTGCGTAAACAAAAGCAACCAGCGCATCGTGAACTAGCACGATGCAAATGATATTTGTTATTGCTACCGTTTTTGGTTAAGTTTTAAAATACATTTCGTAAATATTCGGTTGTTACCAGCTCCACAATTGTTTAGCAAATGATTAACTATCTGAATTGCAATCAATTTGTTACACATTTTTTCAAATTAACAAAAAAGAAATTGTGCGCATCGTATAACATTCCGAAACCTCATGATTCACAACGCAGCAGAATGCGCATCGCATCGTGAAAGCATCGTGTGTTTTCTTTTGCCAAGCGTTTGAAACCTTTCTATCGTACGAAGGTTTACCAAATTTCGTTACATCTATTTTTCTGGCCAGCATCCCTACCGGTAGAGCGAATTATTAGACATTATCACGTCAAAGAATTTATTTTTTGGTCTCAGTAACACTCATTGATTCTGAAAGTCTTGAACAAGCATCTTCAAAACTAAATAACATTTCCTCATTTGCAGAGTCTACGCCTTGGCAAATAAAAAGGCTGAACTCGAGTTCGAACAACGTTCAATGGCCAGTCTATTGTCAAAGTTTCGTATCGATTATTCTGACCTACAACTCATACCGGACATCACGAAGAAGCCACAAGAAAGCTCAACACAATTCTTCAACGAGTTGATTAAGGATTTTGTTGTCTCTGAAAATAATGTCAACACAGTGCCGCCAGTAAATGAGGACGAAGGTAATTAATTACACCACCTTGCTTGGACGTTTACATTATTAAACGTTTTACGTTTGTTTGGTTTATTTTTCAGCACTTACCACGGAAGATGACTTAATGGCCGTACAGGACAAGACTAATCGTTATTTGCGACTGCGGGAGTACCTTCTTGAGAAATCGATTAAATCCGATTTGGTGGTGATGACACTACCCATGCCAAGGAAGAATATTGTATCTGCACCATTGTACATGGCATGGCTGGAGAGTTTAAGCCGTGACATGCCACCGTTCCTGTTTGTCCGTGGCAATCAGACAAGTGTCCTGACATTCTACTCGTAATTCAGTTGATTCTGCTCCATACTATGTCTCTCTCTCTCTCTCTGTTTATCTATTTGTGTGTTTATCTTTTTTTTTTTTAAATTTATTTTTAAGTATTTAAGGACACGAAATAGGCTATTACATGTTTAAATTTTTATTTTTCATTCTCGTTAAGTTTCATGCATCGTCTGTCTTTTAAAAAATATGAATTTATACAAAAAAAGAAAAAAGAATTAGATAATTGTTATATGACCGAGTAATATACAAATTTACTAAAACTTAGTTTTTAAGAGCAACGCTTGTATAATTTAGAAGATTGTTAAGTAATTCACTTGCAAGAGCAGTAATTAAATTTTTAAATTGTAACGATTCTGCAAAATAAAGTTGAGCTGGACACAACACACTATCCGGGGCTTTGTTCTGAAGATACAATTTGTTGGAATAAGTCACAAGTAGTTCAGTGGGCTCATGAAGGAGTCATAAAAAATTGCAGGAAGAACCCAACCCACTTGTGTGCGTGGTTCATGCTCAGTGGAGCACAGTGACACGTTTGTGGTTTGCGGGTCAAGGACAAGGATTATGTGCCGATGATGGTTCTATGATCTCCATCCACCCCTACTCC
Organism: Xylota sylvarum; assembly: GCA_905220385.1. Lineage (NCBI taxonomy): Eukaryota > Metazoa > Arthropoda > Insecta > Diptera > Syrphidae > Xylota > Xylota sylvarum. The sequence continues at coordinate 45,455,864 of LR999959.1, forward strand.
GAGATAGTTCCGAAAATTTATGGATGAGGGTGGTTCTGTTGAAAGCACGCATGAAACGCAAATTAGTTAAGCAGTTTATGGCATGCGTGATTAATAGTATTTTCTTGTTGGCCTTCTTTGAATCAGAGATGTTGAGTGTTGGAGTCACTAATAGAGTCGTTCGTGATGATTGTTATTTTGCACAGAAGTGGAAATGACGTGTAAGTTTCACCTTGCCGAGAATTTGCTGGGTCACATTCAATATGACTTTAACTGAAGAGAACTTCCGTTTAATAATGTCAAATAATATTGTATAGTATAGCAACTTGTATGGGTTTGCGGGACGTGCAACAAGTATTTTTCTTTTTAATTAATTGGGACTTTGTGAGTGTAAGGAATGTAAGGATATCCTTATCTTTGAAAAGCTACTAACACCACTAACCAGCGAAGCGGTGCAGCAGTTTCTGTGAAAGTTTAGTTATGGTAGCTGTCTGCACGAGGATACAGTACCGGAAATACTTAATAATATTGGAAGCAAGGAGGCATAAGCCTTTACTAGCACTTGACTTTACTTAGCACTTGGGTTACTAAATGAAGCTGTAGATCAACAAATGCCAGAGGTCAATTGCTGCTAGAATCGTTTTTGTATTTGATGTTACTTTGATGACTGATGTTAGTCTGATGAACCACCTGGGTGAGTTATAAGTCCACAAATCGATTGTGGATTTATGACCAATTAAAGTGGGTCATAATTACACATTTCTCCGGGTCAGAATTCCATAATTTGCATAAGAACAAACAAATTAGATGAAATGTTACGCAGCGAACAGCGTTTGTATAACAAACCGTGGAATATTATGGGGAGCCCCTCTGCAACTCCCCTGCTTAGGGTCACTGTTGCATTTGGAGTAGGTGCGAGATTGGGTGTATGCAAAGTTCCTTTATATACATGTTTAGCATGTTTCGCATGGATTTAAAGAAGCATTCCATATACCTAACCTTGCACCTACTCCAAATCCAACAGCGACAGGTTGCTGCATGACCCCCATATACATATGTATATCCTTTGAGAACGAATCCACCTTACTGAGCCATAAGACAACAATTGATGGGTCAATAACCCACAAAATTTTCGTGTACAGCACGTGTACACTATGTTACGCCTGGAGAACCGTTGCTGTTTAGGAGTTTTTATATTAGTCGCCAAGGGAATCATGAGTGACCCTAATTCCCAAAACGAAACATGGTAAGGCTATTATTACATTACTTAGGTTTCCTACAGTCTGGGGAGGACCTGGGCTTCAACAACAAATAAGTCTCTTCAGCAAGTTCGATCTTCAGACTTCAATTTGGCACACCAAGTTGGTTGATTTGGTTGGTTGTCCATTTCTTCTTAAGCGCGCTGTCTTAGTCGAGGTTTTCCTGTACTGCGTCGTCTCCCTGGGGTGGATTCGAAGACTCTCCGGGCCAGAGCATTGTTGTCCATCCGCTCATATGACCCAACCATGTAAGTCGTTGTATTCAAAATCTTCTGACTACCTCGATGTCGCTAGATAGTTCGTGCAGCTCAAGTTTGTGTCTTCTTGTCCACTCTCCGTCTATTTTTCTGACCATTGATGGACATTTCCCGACCTTGATGAAGCAGCGTGCATTCTCCATCGTCATCCTGTACAACCGAATGAGTTTACCAGGGATGCCAAAACTAGACATAGCTCTATATAGTTCTTCTCTGTAGGCGCTGTCAAGGCGGCCTTAAAATCGATAAAAAGTTGGTGAGTACCGATTTGAAGTTCCTGGTTTTTTTTTTCCAAGATCTGTGTGATGAAATAATCAGGTTACTGACAAAAGCTTTTGAGCCTTCACCCAGAATAGCAGATAAGATCTTATAGGCGACGTTGAAAGGAGTTATTCATCTATAGTTGGCGTAGGTTAGAGGATCGTCTTTCTTGAGAATCGGGCAAACAGTGCTGAGGTTCCATTCATCGGGCATACTTTCGTCCGGCCTTATTTTGCAAATGAGTTGCTGCATGGTCTTTATCAAGTTATCCCCTGGTGCTTTGAATAGCTCATCGTCTAGTTTGAATGGTTCATTCTGCCTATGTTATACCAGTCTGCAGAATTGATATTTCCATATCCTTAACATTGAATGCGATTCTACTGCTGGATTTACTTGTTCGTCCCTGCAGGCTTCGGTTCTGGCTTGTAGCCTTGACATGTTCTTTGTACCTTCTGGTAAAACTTCCGAACCTCATTCCTGCAATAGCATCTCTCTACTCCCTTAATCGTACGCTTCTCATGCCACTTCTTTTTCTGTCTTAGAATCCGGTGTTCAACCTTTCTCTGCAACGCCGCTTTGTATGCAATTTGTTTTTCTGCATTTGCTTCCCGACATTCATTGTCCACCCAGGTTTTTCGTTGTGGTGGTCGAGAGAAACCCAACACATTTGAGGGACGTTCGGTAATGACTTTTTGGGAGTATACCCACTGGTCTTTAGTATTTGATGCTGGCGGCGAAGGAGGTTAAAGGACATCGATGGGGAAAGGCTTTATCAGAGGTGCTGTCGTCGTGCATGCTATTCTTTCCGATAGTACTATCAAAGATGCCCTGCTTTTCTAGTTTTGCGTTAAAATCACCCAGGACAAATGCTAGCACTATTTCCAAACCCAATAAAAGGTTCTGGCGAACTATCATTCTACTGCTCTGTCTGTCTTCTTGATACAGAGGGAAAGATATTAAAATGCATAATATTCAGAAAACTGATCCCGATTACTGAATCAGAAAGAAGTCTATCAAATTAACAATATGGATGCCATACAGCTCGAACCACAACCTACATATGCAATTGGGAAAGTTAAGTCAACTTCGAAAGAATCCTTTTCAAGATTCCAGTTGGTTTAGTTATTACAAGTGATGTCAAAAACACGTTCAACATGGCAAATTGGAGCCACATAGATTCTTAGAATTAATAGTTAACATCACTTCAGTATTAGAAAACTATCGTTTGCTAGAATAATGAGCTCGGAAGCGTTAGAGATTAAGAAGAATCGATCTATATAATGAACAGCATTTATTGATTAACCACTGCGGAACTTAAAAGACAAGAGCGAGCTGCTTCACTGAGAATATAACGACGACGATGAGACACCTCATATAAGGTTAGGTGGACATACATATACATAATATGATTTCAAACAGACCTGTAAACAAGTACCAGTACCAGTCAAGTACCCAGTACCTTGTACTTGTACTTGTCCTTGAAAAAAAGGAGTACAATGTACTTGGTACTTTAAAGGCATCAAGTACAAGTACTATTCCAAGCACTCTTTTCTAAGTACATGTACTGGGTACTGTAATACTGGGCAGTACATTTGCAAGTACTTTTCAAGTACAATTCCTAACGTGGTCTATGTGTGAAACGTGCTAAGAAAAGCATTAATCTTCAAATTTGTTTTTGGCATCTGCAACTATTATTTAGTTCAGATATACAAAAGGCCAATCAGGAGATCAATTGACCACCACTTACTTGAATGCTGCTGCAGATAATGTCAGTGGACGGTTACAAAGGTGATCCCGAGTCTCGACATATGTACGTATGTAGAAGAACAACAATGCTTTGATTCTCGGTATTAAGTTAGCTGTACTATCATATCACACCATAGACCATGCAAGTAAATGTACTTGAAAAGTACTTGCAAATGTACTGCCCAGTATTACAGTACCCAGTATATGTACTTAGAAGAAAGGACTTGAAATAGTACTTGTACTTGGTGATTTTAAAGTACCAAGTACATTGTACTCCTTTTTTTTAAGTACAGGTATAAGTACAAGGTACTGGGTACTTACACAGTACTGCAGTACAAATGTATTTCAGTACTTTACAACTCTGATTTCAAATATAGTACAGTGGATTGACAGAAAACACGGAGAGGGTAACTACCAGTTAACGCAATTCCTGAAAGGCCATGATGCATATCACGTAACTCCATTGCGATCGCTTCGGACATAATGACTCTTGCGAATGCCCAATATATGTGCCTTGGACATGATGACAACCCGGAACATATTCCTTAAAAAATAAAGAAATAAAAATTTGACCTAGATCAAGCCCATCTATTCTAAGATTAATATCCCTTGTGGCGAAGTCTTCCTAACATTTGTCGCAGAATTTCCTTTACATCTCATATTTCTTGTATGCGCTCCCGTACCGTTGAACGTTTTTGGCGTTCTAACTCCATCACTTCTTCGAAACGCTTTTTTTTCTTTTTCATCTCCCCTTTGAAAAATTTTGAGTTTCACATTGTTTATTTTTTTGACGAGTGAAAATTAGATTACTTAGAACTCTGTCAAATGTTGATTTACATTTCCATCAGGACAAAGCTTTATTGGTCATCATAACTTCGGTCTAAAAAGGAGTGACCCCACTTTTATTTGACTTAGGATTGATATATGTGGCAGCAATCGGTTTGCTGGATGTATCAAAGGGCATCAGATGAACTTAAGAAACTCTCTCCTTCGGTAGGAGGTTTATATTTTTTTTTCATAAATTCCAGACTTATAACAATCCACACAACAAGTTGTGAACTTTTCTGGATTAACATACATCAATATGTATTTAGTTGAATGCAAAATGGCTTTTGGTTTCCACGCATTGACCTTCAGATCTACTCTGTGCGAGAGCAGACTGATGCTATAAGAGTGGTTCTGGAAAAGTATAATGTCTTAGCAATATAATTAGGTTACGACTGATTAGATCCAAAGTGGAGTCAATTCTCATCTACACGTATGCATAGTGTCGCGACTACTGACTGTATTTTTGCTGCCATTCAATCTCCATAAATAATTTTCATTACATATCCCTGAGGTCAGTAGTACATAGAAATCAGTATACTCGTATACCAGAGGAAGTCGCAGTGGATTACCCATACTGGGACAACAGTGGGTCGCCCCAAACTAACCTTAAACAGAGAAAATTTCATTGCACCTATTTCACTGCAATTTCTTTCACTGCAACTGCAGAAATTATCCAGTGCCGTCAAATCTCATTATCTTGGTGGCCATTTGACTAATACATGTTTTGAGGTGATGCTATTGCAGTCCTGCTCCTCTAATTACTCCACAGCTTGTCCGGCAGTATGCTATGTTGCGCCATCCTGCTGAAACCACAAGTCTTCCAGTTCGATGTCACGTAAATTTGAGAACTTTCTTTAAAGCCCTTAGTTTAAGATATTGTCGCAAAGTCGTTCATATAGTGCATCGAATCTATAAATTTGGGTCCTTAGTGGTTGATGGTTGAATGTTCAATAGAGTGCCCAGATTAAGAAAACGTCTACGATGAAAATGACAGCACCTGCCAGCCATGCAAAGATGGTATCAGTTATGTATAGGCCCTCCATGCAAAAGAATGGAAAGAAATCTAAGAGAGGAAAAATGAAGTAGCAAAAGCGCAAAAAATATATGGAATATACTCAGACATGGGTATGTCCACAAAATTGACAACGTTAGGCATACCTGCATATCCTTACAATGTCGGAAGTCACGGTGAAGCCGTGTAACTCAAAATTAATAAATTAACTCATCTCCCCAGCACGAAAAGAAACCGATACTACTCTGAGGTAATGCAAAAGGTCTCCCAAAGTACATGGTGCAGAGTTGAAAATTGGTTTAATGGGTGTATCTCAAGTGAGCAGTATCGAGTTCTATGCCATGTCCACTTTGTAAGGACTGTGTTAAAAGATAAGAAGTACAGACCTAATCCATGAGCTATTAGTTTAAGGAAGAAATATTTACATTTGTAGATGTTAGATAGTAGTTCTCCGTCTCACAATGAAGCTCCGGTTTCAAGCATATCTACGACCTGTAAAGAGATCAGGGCGCTATTATTTCAGTTCGCAAAATGTACTAGTTGATTTTCCGACATCCACCCATTAATCTTCACCCAGTCTGTGATTTTGGTCTATTTATAGATACTCCTGCACAATTATACTACACTTGCCGCAGCACTCGTAATTTTAATCGTTTTAAAATATGTATATCCAAATATGTGTATGTAGGTACGGATACATTTTTTTTTTTTTTAAATAAAAGCGCATTACAATTTATTTACCAGACGTAATAGCTCTTCAAACACCAAAACCCGATTCTCGTGTCTTGCCGCAGAAGAGAAAACACCCACGTAATCAAAATCCCAAGTCAGTGTTGAATTTTACTAAATTATCCATTCCTTTGAGTTTTCTTATTTCACTTATTGCCCACACATTTGCAAAATCATTTATTCAAGGATTTTCGTGAAATGTTAGAAAACTTGAAATTGCTGGGAATTCCTTCACACTTTCCTGTGAAATATCCCTCCTGCTCCTTGCGCATATCGATTTGTTTATTTCATTTTTTTGTTCTCCCACATTAAAGGTTAGCCTGGTCCTGTCCATGTCGTACTCGCTGACACAGATAAATATATACGTATGGATGTATAGGTACACATCTCAAGACAATTTGTTTTTTGTTTATTTGGGTGAAGGTGTTGTAGACGCATCAAAACATCAATTTCTATTCATCGATGACGGGCAGTGAATCATGTTCTACACAAAGCTAGTAAAAATATATCGTAAGGACTCAGGAAGCAGGCACGTGGCACGTATTATCGTCCAATGTCGATTGGGATTACATTGGGAGAAAATAGAATAATATTCTCAGTTGGAAATTATTTAAGGCATTGCTATGCTGGCTGGACATAAACGACAATGAATGGTGTATGTGTCGTAGGCAAATAGCTTTGCTATTAGGCCAATCCGTCAGTTGAGTATCTACATGCGTAGATTTATGTCAATTGTATGATTTTAGGAAATTACATTTTAGGCCAGGCGTTAAGGGACACGAATTGGAAGTCATTTTCAAAAATCTGCTGTGTGGGACGATCGAAGAGGATAAAGCGTTTGGCTTCTTTGATGAAAGGTTATAGGTTTAAGTATCAGCAGGAGGGGCCATAATTTGTCTCTCTAATAGGCTTGCTAAGAGTTTTTCTTTATGGAGGACAAGCCTCCATCCTACACGTCTTATAGTAGAGATTGCAAAATGATGTAAAAATTCTAAGAAAGTGCTCTACATCCTACACACTGATAATATTTTTAACTTGAATTGAGAAAGGACTTAATCGGGACTCACTTTTAAGGACTATGGATAGGTAATGTGACAAATGATGAATCTTTGGCTTATCAGTTACACCAGGTGGACCAGCTCAGCTGTTGGAAGGAAGGGAAAATAATCCAAACGACACAAAAAAATATAAATAGCGCGACAGGTCCAGGACAGGTGTTTGTTTAATGTCTTGTTCGAAGGGGAATTTTTGTTTTGAGAAGGTCAAGGACAACGAAGTGAAAAACCTATAAATGGTTCCAGAAGATCGTGGTTGTATTTGAGATACACTGAGTTACAAAAAAAGTTGTGCAGTGATACTTTTTCGTATGTTGTTATCATTTTGGTAGTATGCCGCTATGTTTTTGCCGAGCTTTATTTGTTTTTAGTGGGTTACAGGTTTAATGGTTTATTTGTTTGCTAGTTTGCATAATTTCTTTTAATTTTTTTTGTGATGTGCACAGCGTATTGAAGAAAACCGTATTGTATTCGGTTGTACTAGAGACGTGAGACATACTAAATTTAGCTTGCATGATCCCGTATGTTTATTGTTGTAAGTTTATTGTTCTGGAATTGTTTGAATTTGATTGGTTATTAGTTGTTACTGATTTTTGTAAAACAAAAATTGCAAATAATAGCACAAGAAGTCGCCTGTGCGCTGGCTTTAGTTGAGGGTGGCCGGGGCGTGCGCAGTGCCGATATTATGATAAGAAAACCGGAAAAGACGTTAAGACCTACTGCAAGGAATGACCGATATTTGGTGATTCAAAGTCTTCGGAATCGTCTCTAAACAGCAGTTGAGCTGGCTCACAGACTTCGAACTGTTAGAGGGACAGCTGTGAATGCTCAAACGGTGAGGAGGCGCTTAGTAGAAAGTGGCCTGAGAGCAAGAAAACGTGCTCGTTTACCGAGACTCACGGTACAACATAACTTGAATTTGCTAATCTTCACCAGGATTGGACAGAGGCGTACTGGGGTAGAGTCCTTTCCACTGATGACTCCAGGTTTCGACTCCGTTCAACAGATGGACGTAGCAGAGTGTGGGAATGATAAGATGAGAGATACTCTTCGGCAGCAATTGCTCAGCGGGAAAATTTCTGGAGCGGTTCCGTCATGGTGTGGGCAGAAATTAATTTTCATGCGCGGAAAAACCGAGCTGTGCATCATGGAAGGATCAGTGACCTCTACGTATTATATCACCAACATTCTGGAGGAATATGTGGTTCTATTCGCACCATTTATGGAGGAAAACTTCTTGCTGATCCAAGACAATGCTGGACAACACGTCGCCAGGTGCGTTACCGAATATTTGCAAGAAGTGGAAATCGACGTGATGTCTTGTCCTCCGATGAGCTCGGACATGAATCCCATTGAACACGTTCGGGACCTGCTGGAGACACTTAGCGGCCTGATATCTGCTCTGATCGAGGACTGGAACAATTTGGACGATACCATCGAAAAAAATTTAATCCAATGTCGGCAAATATCTGGTTTGTTAGATGTTCGGGGAGACAATACACACTATTACAGGAACAAAAAAATTTTAATAAAAATGTAAAATGTTAATTTATGAAGGTTTTGTCCATTTTCCTTAATTTATGCTTTATTTCTTCCTTTTTTAATTTTTTTTAACATGAATTACTTATTTTTATATTAATAAACAAAACTGTATTAAAAAAAAAACCTTTCTTTTTCAACTTACTTGAAGAAATTGCGAAATATCAAGGTGCGCCACTTTTTTTGTAACTCAGTGTAGATATATTCTAAGGTAATCTAACTGAAGTCAATGGTGAGACAGAAGAAGTAGATGGTAACATCCACACTGCGTTCTTGCACGATTGGGAGCAAAAACAAAGCTCTGTGCTTCCTTATTGTAGCCCAAACGAAAGTCGTAAAATTCAAACAAAGCTATTTCAAAGAACAGCCAAGCAGACCATTAGACGGATATGATCGGATGGGTATATGTGAACAAAATTCAAACATTCAGCTAGTTTAAACTTTCCTCTGAAGATTTAAGTAAAATGCGCCCTGCATGCGATGAGGGGATGAAATAGGTGGACTTAGACGGAGCCCAATGTCAAAATGGAGTTAAAGCTGCCTCAGGGTGTAGTATAAATAAGTTTTCCAATTTTCTCACATGTGCAAAGTAAGCAGCTACGATAAAATTTGGTCAGGATATATATTACAAGCCTTGGGTTAGTTGACAACTTCTCTCCGTCCAATTATTTTAATATGAACTGCAACCAGACAGCATGCTACTGTTCACTGCGGCTTTGATACTTATGTACATATATCGAAATAATTATTTATCTTTAAAAATTTTCTCACAAAAGTGTCGGAATTATAGGCCTAAGATCCTTGAGACTTTACCACCTTCATAGTGGTTCAAGAACTTGATTTTAGGCAGCCTTTCAAAATGAGTTCAAAATTGTTTGAAGCTGCTTACTACTCTGTCGTCAATACTCTCTACCGGCTTTCATCGCTGAGGTCGGACCTTAAACGGATCTAAGTACCGTCTTTATAGTTTTGTTCCTTGGTCGAAAAAGCTAGTAGTGTAACCTACTTACCAGTAATAGTTTCGAAACCGTTGTTATCAACATGCCCAGTGCCGCTGATTGTAACTCAAAGAAGCGGATCGGGAATCTTGCATAGCGGACATCCGGTAGCAGGTGGAGGTCGAACTTCCTCTTTATCAGAGGTACCGCGAACAGACACTAAGACTTTTTCGGTGCTCCTAAGGATTAGCTTAACCTGGCCAAAGCAGTAGCTTATTTTACCTTTAAGGGTATTGAGCCATTTCATGGAGGCGTCTTCTATCGTCAACACAAGGTGGAAGAGTGCGCCTTCTTTTCTGTACAACTTTGTACAAGTTTCCATGAATTGACCTGCAAGTTGATATGCTGGCTAGAATATTCTCAGAGGAGAGCTCAAGACTCTATGGGAAGAACCCTCGGACGATATGTGGTTTAGAAAAAGGCTACTCTTTCACCAGCGTCATGCTCAGTGCACTGTTAACTATGATCCTCTCAAAAATCGAGTAGGAGCACTATCTGATCAACGGAAAAGTTCGGCAACACGCCACTATTGTTCATCTCAATCGAGATGCCGCCTCTTGAAAAAGTATCATTTACTTAGTGGAGATGGGTTGAGTTGACAAGTTTGTCGTTTGTGTTGACAACACCTAACTAGACAGCACTAGCCACTTGGCTCTTGCTACTTTTGCCGATACGTAAAGATTTTTAAACCACAGCGAGTTAAGTTTATTAAATATACCTTGTTGTTACTGGATCTGCAGTTCATTTAACATCTTTCCAATGGAAGAGTATCCAGATTTTTCCGAGATGACGCTATATCAACGTGTCAGAATCAGAAGTGGCTGGTTTATTTCCTCGAATCTGACGCCATAGAAAATTCAGATAAGCTAAGGACAGTAATAGACCTAATAGACTTCAAAGTGGACTTAAGACTATGTAAGCCGGCTATTTACATTACCTTAGTTTAAATTGCCTTTCATAGATGGCACTCCCCTTGGAATCTCGGACAGCAACAGATATCTAGGCCTCGTACTTGGTAAGAAACTGAACTGGGGACTAACATTAATGAAAGAATCAAGAAAGCCCCTATTGCGTTCCACTATATGAAGTGTTTGGGAAAACCTGCGGACCAAAACCCAAAATTATACTATGGATGTACAGGGCTATAGTATGGCCTATTCTGACTTACGGCTGTCTTGTATGGTGGTAGTACAAGTACAAGTACAAGTACAGGTGCAAGACCACCAACTTAGCGGCTCTTACGAAAATACAGAGATTGGCTTGTATTAGCACCACAAGCGCCATGAGAACCACACCTACTGCAAGAATGGAGTCTATCCTCATTCTACTTTCGCTGAATATCTTTGTTCAAGCATCGGCAGCGATTAGCGCCCACAGAATAAGTCAGTCGAATAGTTGAAGACAAAATACAACGGGTCATTCTAGGATTCTGAATAAATATCTAGGAAATCTTCCCACCACGGATTACCCGACTCCGTACCTAGATTTCAAAAGACCCTTTATAAGTCTGTTCCTGAGCAGAGAAGAATGGAAAAGCGGTCAGCCTCTCAATATACGTACCATCTCCGTCTTCACAGATGGATCAAAGATGGGTAGGCTCAGATATCTTTTCTGAACCACTGAGCATATCCAAATCCGTCCGTCTCCCGAGTGCAGTGTAGTGTTAGTAGTGTTTTCCAAACAGAGGTCCTAGCAGTGGCAATAGCCACCCGTGAGACTGCGTTGAAGGAAATACCACCAGAAGGTATCACCTTTTTCATTGACAGCCGGGCAGCAATAAAAGCGATTTTGCGAAATAAAATCCAAGCTTGTGAAGTGCTGTCGTGAAGAGCTTAAGGTTCTTGGAACACAGCACAAGGTTGCACCCTGCTGGGTCCCTGGACACGAGAATATACCAGATAATGAGAAGTCCGACGAGCTGGCAAGAAGAGGTTCAGAATGTACATCAGAACAGGTCGTCACCTCGGTCTGCATCCCACCTTGCTCACTGAAGCTCGAAGCAGGGCTTAGGGCCCGGAGGGAGGCTAACATTAGATGGTCCTTGTCATCCATTTGTGTCATCACAAGAAATATATGGCCTTGCTTCGACAAAAGTAGGACCGAGAGAATTATGCGAAAGGATAGGAAATCCCTTTCTACCCTGATAGGAGTTATCACGGGTTATAACACACTGCGGGATCACATGAAAAAACTAAGACTAACAGAATGAGACATATGTCGTGGTTGTGGTGATGAGGAATTTAATGTGAATACAACCCACTTTCTCTGTCACTCTTCAGGTCTTATCCACCTCAGAATTAAATTTTTTGGGAGAAACTTCTTTCATGACCGAGAAGAACTATCCAGCAGATCAGTCAAGACATCTTAAACTACATATATCAAATCAACTGGATGGTTCATAGGAACCATATGTTAACAGCTAGATTAGACGCCGGCAGTAGTTACGTAGATTCGTTCGATAGAGTGGGGAAATCCCTCCTACTCTCAGGATATAGATAGCATTAGTGTAGACTGCAACAGCAGCTCGGTGCGATGGGTTGGAATGTGTTGTGTTCAGTTCACTTTGCGTATCCATACCGGAAGGGCATCGTGCCGAGTTCGCATCAACGTTGCGACTCGGATATTTAACGCGTATAGTTGTTTTCAGAGTAGATTAAGTGTTAGTGACTTTGTTAGTCATACTTTTTTTTAGAGTTTAACACATATTTGTAGAACTTGGGTTAATCCATCCATGTAAGGGACATCTCTCACTTATGGGTACCAACTATAGGTATTAACCTGAGTGTGGCGTGTGGATATCTTCCACTTGCCTACCTACGTATCTAATCTAACCTACCTAACCTAAGCCGGCTAAGCCATGTATAAAAAATAAAGTAAATAAAATGACCAGCTTGATCTACCCGAGCTAGTTATCACCGTTAAGGTGCCTTCTCTCGTCGCACCATAAAGATCAGGTTATTGGACGAGTTAATTGCTCTTCCAATATGTCCTCGCATCAACTTCACCACGAAATTCTCGACTATGATCAGATTCGCTTTTTTTAAGAGGACCTCATTGGAATAGAATTATTCGTACTCTGGCTCTGAGGTCCTCTATAAATGAAGGCAAGCCCGAAAACAAGGACTCTCCAATACTCGAATCCTTTTCATTAAGCTTGGTTCCGCGTTGAACGACACGGGATATCCATAGGTGAGCATTGGCTGTATGAGTGCTGCCCTTCACCCTTACATCGCTTTGGCTCTTTGCAAGGGCACAACTAGATCAGTATCCATATATTGGGTTTAGCTAGATCAGTATCCATATTTTAATAAATAGATATATAGATACTGCTATGGCCAGATCAGATCAGATCTAGATCAGATCAGATTTGTCTACACTTCTACTCATCAGTGTTTGTCCGTGGGGTCATACGATACAGAACTTTCGCACATTCTTTCTGGTGTCCCTAGAGGCTCCAGAAAACGGGATTTTGAACGGGATGGTTCCTTCTTAAAGATCACTTGAAGTTCTACCTTCTATGAGCATTATTTGCCATGTTGCCTTCATTTATTACTGCAAAACTAGTCTTCTCAGATGGCCAGTCCTGCGTATCATTTCGAAGGTAGAAGTTGTGCACAAGGACGCCATTTTCATTATCTGGATCAATACCTACTGCTATTAGTACTTGTTCATTGTTCGTCGTTTGGGGTATCTTAAGACATGGATGGTCGTTGAAGTTATTCCTCATCCCACTATACTTGGGTTGTTAGCTCTTATCGCCAAAATCTTTCCATTCCAGTACACATTAACCATCATTCTCTAGGAAACTTTTTATTAATTTGGGGAGGATTTCGTATAACGACTTCAGAGTTCTAACCTTCGGTGTGTCGCGATGCGGAATATATGTGCGTTGGCAGTATGTTGCTACCGAAGTGTCGTAAGTACTATCCATCGTTCGTTGGATTATTTCATTCAACAGTTTTATGTATCTGTCAATCTCCTCGTTTGACAGATTCCTAATGGATGGTGAGTAGAACGAGTTTGAGGACAGTGCTCTAGTCAGTACTCGGGAGAAGTGTGTCCAGTGCGTCATACAGTGATTGTAGGAGTGCATTTGGGCAATCTCTTTCAATTCCATCTCTGCGAAACGACGTTCTATCCGTTGCTTTCACATCGAGTCTAAACTCGACATTGTGCTGATATGTACCTACATATGTACGCTCATCCCTACTTAAGCATACAATGCACCTTCAAAACACACGAGGAAATCTGGGCGAGTCAGCTCGTATCTATGTACATAATATCTACAAATATTTGTTGATTTAAGCTGTATGCAGTATATTACAAGTAAATAGAACTTGTTAGTACAGAACCTATTTGCCTTATCCTAGTAAATTTACCTAAAACATTTGTGTAACTGCAAGATTAAATCTATTCCAATTTAAACCATAATGAGTTATCTACAGGATGCAACAGAACAATGCTCTCGTGACGTACGAAGGAAACAGACTAAAAAAGGATTAAATCTAACATCATGCAAACGATTATGACTAAGAATAATTTATAACTGACTCAATTTGAATGGAAATCCTTTTTCTTTGAATAGGAGATGATTACATTCCTGTGTAGTAGTTCAGTGAAATCAAATATCCTCACACAATCTATTCATTTCTCTCAATAAACAATTACCTACACTTCCATAGCATTAAATGTACATATCAGCACTTCTTGAACCAACACTCTCAGGATTACTTTCTGGTTAATATATCAGAAAGTTGGTCTTTCGAAAGCTGTATCCTTTGGTTGCGATTATGAAAGATATTGTGTATAAGTTGTGTTTAGATGTACCGACTGGAAATGGCTGACCTACTTTTCGAGAATCAATAGATTTCTAAACGAATATTCATATACATAAGTATGTATGTAGCTATTGATGAATTAAACTTTGTGATGAATTATTTGTCTGCCATATTTGCGGCGAAGAAATAGATGAAAGATGTTTTTGTCAAAGTACATCATTTGGAAAATAAGATTACTGTTCCGAAGGAGGAAAAAAATAAAGTTCACGACTGGGTCGGAAACTTTTCAGGATAAAAATTCAAGTCTTATTTTTCCTATAGATCAGGACTGCAAAAGAATGCAATCATTGTGGAATACATTCTTTGAAGTCATACTAATCATTCAAGTCGATTTGCTTCAATTCAAAGATTTCAATAAGGGCTTTAACTTAAAAAAAAATAATCACCATAGAGTTCGATGTCATCATTGAAGCATTTATTTTCTGCAATTAGAGTGTTGAATTCAATCTTCATAATTGCTCTGCATTCAGTGAAGTCACCAGCATTCATATCTACATTCATGAATGCATTCAATGCATTGAACATTCACTGTCACTGAATGTATTCACTTTGTTGAAGTCATATGAAGTAAGTCTTTGAAGTCACTGAATGCATTGAATTTATTGAAGTCACTTGAAGTCTTTGAAGACATTCAAATGATTGCATGACGGTTTCTTGGAAAAATCAAGCAGTAATGAAGTTCTTGGAATAATTTTCTAACTAACTGAATAAAAGCTTTTAACTGATGAGTTATGGTCATCTCATATACAGATGGCGTAGCAGTTTAACATTCATCTCTATTTCGCATATGAGACCGAATATTCTCTCGAAAGTGTTCAATATCTGCTCTGCTTTTCTACTTATCGTCCAGCACTCGACTCCCTACAGCAGAACTGGCAGGACCAATGTTTTGCATTTATTTCGTCTTCCGAATTAGGGGTATTGAACCCATTTGTTCAAGTCTTTCATGAAGTTGAAATTTACTCCGAGGTAAGTAAACTCTTAACCACTTCGAAGTTACTTTTGTCAACAATGATGTTCTGTCTTAGGCGGTGGACAGATGCTTCCTTGTTTGTTGACTTGGGTTTGCCCTCATTTCCATACTTTAAGGACATCTCGTTTCGCCTGTTCTTCAATTGCCTTAAAAGCCTCTAAGAGACCGCGCTGGGAGCAACCGATGATGTCAATGTGGTCTGCGTATGCCAGTAAGTAGACAGATTTGTTAAAACTTGTGCCTTCCATGTTAACACCTGCTCTGTGTACTATCTGTTCCAGCATGAGATTGAAGAAGTCACATGATAACGGATCTCTTTGCCAAAGTCCGGTACGTGTGTAGAATAGTTCGGAGGAACTGTTTCCGAATTACACATTGCACTGCGTCACGCGGTACAGCTGCAGCAGTTTTGCCGTGATCCCGAATTCGGTCATCGCCTTGTAAAGCTCAAGGCGACGAATGCTTCCGTATGAGGACTTAAAGTCGATGAAGAGATGGTGAGTGTCGACTTGAAATTCGTTGGTCTTTCTCAGGATTCGCCTTAGTGTAGAAATTTGGTCGATCGTCGATCTGCAGTGGTAGTGTATTGTAGAAAGGCTTCAGACGTTAAGCAGAGATATGAATCTTACAAGGCGTATGATCGTTTTTCTTGAAGATGGGGCATATAGAGATGATAGTCTAATCACTGGACATGGCCACCCATACTTGGTTGATGATTTGGTGTATGCACCCTACCAAAGCATCATCACCATATTTGACTAGCTCCGCTGGGAAACCATCAGAAATGGCGGCGTTATTGTTCTTCAGCTTTTTGAAAGCTGGGCAAACCTCTTCAAACTGGTGGTGAGGATGTCGTCTTCATTGACTTGATGCGGGTTTTCTTCTTGCTGTATCACTCTCTCCAAAATCAACAAAGGATCACTAGATCTGGAGAAAAATATTCCGACGTAGTCGATGTTTTTGAAAACAATTGCACCCCGAATGCGAAGGATGAAGATGATGATGTAGAAACCAATGATAGTAAGACAGATAAGTAAACCATGTCTACGACTACTTTGGCTACGAGTATCAAAACCAACTTCCACCTAAGAGTCCTCTAGTCCAGCACGACCAAGACGATCGAAGATTCCCATTAAAGATCAAGCAATTCCCGATGTCTGTCTACTTGGTCTAACGAACTGTCAGCAAAGGGCCAGTGATCAGTGAGGATGATTTACATTTGACTAGATTCTTAGAGACCTAAAATTCTCCGAAAGTTACAGCTCTTTCCAGCGTGGTCCTCATCCATCAGCTGGTCGATCCCTATACTCTTGACTGTCCTTGTTGTCGTATCGTAGCTAATATTATTGAACAAGGGCTCGATGTCTAATAAACTAATGATGAAGACCAGATTCGCTATGGTCGGGTTTATATGATGTTCACAAATAGACGATCGTGGAGTGCCCACCAAAACCAAGTCTTCAGAAGATGAAGTGTGAGTTTAGCTTATGTAGACATTATCAGTGTCTGGCCAGTGTTCGCAGCCAATGAGCCCCAATTTTCTCTCAATATACCGAGAGTCACACTTCTGATCACAGATACATAGCTACTTACTTACGTAGGAGATTGCTGAGATTCAATTCATCAGGCATAAAACTCATCTGACTATTTTTTAGAAATGAGTTGGTGTATGCTCTCTACCAGGTCATTTCCAGCTGGTAGGCCGACAGATCCAGCAGCCCTGTTGAATTTCAGCTTGGATATTGTTATCCTCACTTCGTTTTCGACAGGTGGACAGAAATTTAGGATATCATCGTCTACGTTGATCGGTTCATTATATCTCACAACGCGATGTTGGTCTTCGTCGTCGTTATACAGTCTGCAGAAGACATTTTTCCATATTCTCAGCACCGACTGTGACTCTATTCCGAGGTCTCCTTCTTCATTTCTACAGGATTCTATACAGGTCTTGTTGTCTTGATATTTTCCTTCGTTTTTACCTGATGAACAGGAGACCGCCATGTCTCCTTGTGGATATTGAGATGAGGATACCGTGGGCTTCCTATAGTGATCTTCTGTCCCGTCGCAAAGTCAATGAGCCTAAGTCTGTTGCCAGACGTGGTGTCGTCTAGGCTGTGCTTACCAACTGTCCTACCAAAGATGTCCTCCTTTTCTATATAGCCTAGGACATTGCTCATATGTTTTGTCGATGAGCTCTTAGAAACATTCTTTGGTGGCCTCGTCCTTGTCCTCTGTGGGGGTATGAGCGCATATTAAACTTATGTTGACGAATTTAGTCTTGATGCGGATTGTCATAAGACGTTCGCTCACGTGTCGAACGTGTAAGACTTCTTGGCTAGGTCTTCTTTTTGCCCGGCCCACCCCATCGCACTTCCTGGATGGTGGTGATGTTTACGTTATAGCAGTCTAGGGGCTCCGCTAATTGTACGCCTGCACGTCCCTTATAAAGGGTCCAAACATTCCACATGCAGATTCGAACGTCATTGTCATTGTTTCGTTTGTCGGGGTCGTCAATAGTGAGATCATCATTTTCCAAGGCCATTGCTTGCCTCGCAACTATTTGCTTTAAGTCAATGGTAAGGAATTTACCCTGACGCGCAACCCCCAACCTGGAGGACCAGTTCCCTTTTATACCCTTAAGTCAACGAGCCGGATTCCGGAGTCAGTAAGTAACCCGCTTCAAAGATATGAACTCTTCATCCGCCACCAATTCTTTTCCATTATTCTGGCTCAGTTTTGGAGATCCCTATAGACCTGGTATTCAAATATGTTGAAGCTGCTCTTATAGGAATAACATTGATATTTCAACCTGACTGCAACTACTGTAGGTGTCACCGTTTATTTTATTTAATGAATTCTTCCGCTGCCGCCTGAAACAAAAGGAAAACACTCCTCCCCGTTTGCTGCCACCAAGAACCTTCCTAAGGGGTTAATTACCCAATCTCCAGTCGAGGTACTAGGCACCCAGCAGCCACCATCGTGGAGGTGTAGAGTAGGAGTTGATAGTGAGAGGATCTTTGACTATAGATACCTTGACCATAGATATCTTCAATCTTGACAATGATCCTATTAACCCTTCTATTTTTAAAAATCTTTGTAAAACCGATTGAGTCAAATACATGTAATCTTTAAAGAATGGAGTTACATCTGACTTGCGCAGGACCCCTTGCAACATTCAGGAACTGGACTGCAGGGCAAAGAATCTATCCTTAAGTCTACCGCGATATCTAGAAAAAAAAAAAACAGTGCCAATAACTAAACTTTTAAGGACGATTTGTTAAACTTGTTACTTCATACACACTTCCCAGCTAACTCCCAAGTTGTTAACAGCTTTGTCCTGCACAGATTGTCAACTCCTCGAATTTTTTTACGCAGGACAAACTTCTTTGGGCGTTGCGCAGATTGAAATCATACAAATCTGCTGTCTAGGATGACATAATACTCGCCGAACTACGAAAAGATCTGATATAATCTTACCAGTATTGGAAATAATAATGACGACTAGTCTAGATCTTGTTCACACTTCGTTAGTAGGACAAGAGGTTAAAGTGGTTTTCATAACCAAGCTGGCAATCCAGATTCTTTCTAAAAACGACTGATCTATATCCATCTACGTAGCCGTACACAAATTCTTCGGGTATTCCTTGCATCATAAGGAATGCACAATGGTAGCATTCCTGGATATACATAGAAGGCGCTTTCAAGAACGTCAATACCGTAGAAATTATAGATGTACTATCGGATCTGATGATTAGTAGACGGGTCTCTGTGAATTGATTAAGGTCAATCTACTGCTTACTAGCCAAACTCAACGCTGGGTGTGACATGGTTAGACGTTCTGTTAGTAGAGGCAGTCCACAAGCTGGGATCTTATCCTATCTCTGGAAATTGGTAGTCAATGAAAATGAATGATGAATTTGATATACCAGTCATAGGTTTAAATAAGTTATGTAGATGGACAGGTCAGTATGGATTGGGTGTGAAGCCACACAAAATTAAACTGGTACTCTTCTCTACAATTCTGTTTATAGACCCTTCTTCACTAAATGGAATAAGCTTATTTTTCTCCAACCATCAAAATATTTGGGTCTTATTGAAGATTTGGTTTTAAGCTGCGAACCCAACCCTCAAATCAAAAAGCTACAACAGCTCTTTTCTCTGGCAAGAAAGTCATCGGAATTAAATGACGCTTGCAACCCTGAATGACCCATTGGCTCCATATCTCGGTTATACTTGGACAGATACTCTAACACTCACTTACAGTATGGTTATCTAGTGGTTAGCCTTAGATAAAACTACAAACCACGATAATCTGCATTAGTGAAACACTTCGAAGGACGACTTTTGCAGCACTGGACATTCTGCTGTATCTAACATCCTTTGACATCTTCAAATGGCAGAAAGGTTAGTCATTCGCCTTAATACGATCTCTTAGTGGTCCAGTAAGGAATTTGGCCACTTCTCCATTCAGAATGAATTCCGAATATTCCACGAAATACTAGGCTATACCATACTCTGGCTAAATTTTGATTATATTTTCCGGGTTACCATGGTCATTCTGGGAGGAAGATGTATTATAGTTCCGGAAGATGAACGTAATGTCTACTCCAAATATCCGCAACCTTTCACACAGTAAGGGATATTTTTCACAAAATCCCTTTGGTATCACAATGGACATATATTTGGTAATAACATAGCCAACCGTAAACCAAGCTGTTCATAGGAAATTTTGTTATGATCAATATTGGCATCAGTACAGCGATGTTTGACATTTTACGCAATAACCTCCAAACTTTCCTCGAATAGCTCTTTGATCCCATTTACAGTTAAAAGCCCATGTATTTACATTTTAGGGGCATAATTCTATCCATTACCCTGCGGGATTTGGCAACACTTCCTAGAAATTAGAATATTGTTCTCATATTCCAAAATTTAATTGATAAATGTTGCAGTGAAGGTGATGGCCCTAGGTGGGTAGAATGTCAGTAACAAAATAAATTCTCAGTAAAGTGTACATCCATTCGAATCCTGTGTGCATAGAGGCATATCTGCACTAAGTCTGATTTAATGAAGTGCTTGTGGGTGTTTAGGGATTTGCAATTAGATGAAATCGATTTAGATTGTGTGGGGTAGTGTCTGGATTGATTACGTACACGTACGTGGGATTAGAAGAGACTTCTAATTCTAATTGAGGTGGATGTTCAATAGGTTAAACGTCAAGTGTGTTGACTTGCATTATGTATAATTAAACATCGAAGCATGTGTCCTCGTTTGTATGCTATTCGATTGTATACCATTCCGTAATAGTATTGTTTGACGCCGACCGAACAGCAGGTAAAGTTGTTGCTTTTGATGGAAGAGTACTCGCGTTTAATGCCCGCCATTCATGCAGAAAAAAGATGCAGAAGTCGCCACTCACAGCAGCAGTACAGAGCGCAGGTGTCTTATCCGAGAAGCAGCACTGGTTCAGAAAAGGCCACCCCACTGTAAGTGCTATCAAGGAAATGATTAAGGCTATCCAATCCCAATCAATGGGGAAATTACCACTCAAGAAAAGTCAACGTGTTTGCCGCCATAGGTTTGAGAAATGTCTTCAATTCAGCTAAGTGGAGTGACATGCTCAACGCGCTCGAGAATAACTTCAGTATACCTCAATACCTCAACCGTATGGTAAGGAATTACCTGAAAAGACCGAGAATTGTTGCATGACACCACAGAGGGAACCCGAGGAACAGATATCATCAAAGAAATCACCTACGATGGGATTCTTCGCATGGACATGTCCGAAGATGCCTTCCTGGTAGGGTATGCAGATGACATCGGCGAGGTGATCACTACAAAAACCGCTGAAGATGCACAGAGAAGATGGAACCAGGTCATGAGATGCGTCTAATGGTGATCCACATACGTGGATGGAAGAGCATAGACTTAGTCTAGCGACATACGTGGATGGAAGACCATAGACTTAGTCTAGCGGCAGCGGCTAGCGGCATACCAACGATTGTCGAATTTCATGTAGGCCCAGAGGTTATAGTCAGCAAAGAATCAGTGAAGTACCTGGAAATGGCTCTTGACCTCACACCCTAAACTTACATTCTGGAAACAGATCAAATCCGGATCCCTATGGTACCGTCTCGCTAGGCATTTCATAACAGACTAGCTTTTAGACCTAGCTGCTTTCGTCTTTGTCCATATGTGCGGAAATGTAGGTGCGAATGCACGAAATTTTTTTGTTTTTTTGTGGTTGATGTGGTAATCTTCCAAAGATACTAGTAGCCTTGGCTTCTACCAGCTACGGTTCCCAGAGTTTATATACAGAATTGAGTTTACTTCGTATCACCTTGGTTGTCAATGCCCTTGTCCTCACCGCGGTAGTATAAAGGAGAACTGAGCTGAATACTCTTGAAAGTACAATTCGCCTGGCGTAACCAGGATCACCGATATTTGGGAGGATCTTGCAGAGCGCTACCTGCATTCCCGAAGTTTTTTCCTCATGGATTCTACATGACTCCTGAAGTTCAACCTGTTGTCTAGCATCACACCAAGGTATTCAATGGCGTCTTTGGACTTTATTGTGTTGGTTCCAACTTGATTGGTGACGTATTGAGGAACGTTTAACTAGTTATAAGGACGACCTCGGTTTTGTGATCTGGTATTTCCACACGAGCTGTTACAGCAGGATATTGCTTCATTTATAACTGCCTCTATCTCGTGGATATGTTTTGCAACGTTAACCACAGCGATATCATCAGCGAATCCAATAATTTTTTCTCCTTGTGAGAGGTTTAGTCGTCGTACATGATGTTCCACAGAAGGAGGCCGAGTACAGAACCTTGTGGTACTCCCGCGTATACGTTCTAATATTTCAAGCCCTCGTTGGTTTCATACCTCAGCTTTCTGTTAGTCAGATAGTATACCACTATGAAGGTAATATGGGGTGCCCGTCCTGACTAGTGTTCTTCGATAAACGACCAATCTGCCGAGTTAAACGCATTTTGTATGTCCAGCGTTACTACTACATAGTATTCTTTGGTTCAAAAAGGCTATCTTTCGCCTTGTACCTTTTCGTCTGCTATGTCAACTACTATCTTAATGGCTTTAACGTAGAACTAGATTTCCTAAATTCGAACTGAAAGTCTGACAGTGCACCGTTCTCCTCTGCTACTGCAAGAGGTCTCTCGTAAATGATGCCTTCCAGGATCCTATTGTATTCAGGAGGTATACTGAGCGATATGATGATGGTTCTCCAAGTGGTTTATTTCCTTTAGGTCATAGAACCAGGTGTTGCCAAGGCTCAGGAAGATTCCTTCTTCTAGACACTTTTGCAATATTGCTTTGAAAATGTTTGGTATGCCATCGGGTCCCGGTCCTATTCTTCTACATGCTTGGAATCGTTCCTCCGTTGTAATTGTTGGTATCTCCTCTGTTGTAGTTTCTCTAATTGTATCGCCTGCACTGGAGGCCCTTCGGGAGAATAATCATTACCATTCTTTACGATGGAACCCAAGGGGTTAATGTCTACTTCTTCACATATCCGCTCAAAGCAGTTGGTCTTTCTTTGTTCACATGTTTAAGCTTACGTCGCGTCGGTCACGCTAATCTTAGGACTTCTAGATGCGCTGCGACGTCTTACCTTCTCCCAGATCGTTTAGATTTGTATCAGTATGTGTTCGTATGTGTATGGGCTGTCGAATATCCTCGGCATTCCATCAGGATATGCTCTGCATTCTGAATCTGCGGTTTCACTCTGATTGTATGGCAATGCTGGTGATTCTCCTCTCTTCCCGCGTTGTACTACTATTTTTTTAACTCCTAGATCGATGGGCATTCTGCCCAAAATCATGCATGCGGCTTCCGCTGACGTGCAGCATACTCTTAACGATGCAATTCATGCGCCTCATGTACGATTTTACTTCCGTCGATAGGCCCATATGGGAAACGCATACATAAGCATCGATTTGCTCATGGTTACGAGCAGATTTCTTGTGGTTTAGCAGCATTCCCAGGTATCTGCTATGTGCACTCGTCTCGACGGTGTTCTACTCTTCTTCTGTTACCTATTAACACTGTTAACACTACTTCTGTTTTATGGTCTGACAATGCCAGGTCTGATGTCTGTAGCCAGTACCTGAGATCTGAGATCCGCGGCAACTACTCCCATACTCGCCAGCGTAGCCGATGATACATATGTACTCCGGTTGGGTTCGGTATTCTCAGGATCCCATCGTACATTATGTTCCAAGCAGTGACTCTTAAGGAACTCCTTCCGTAATGTTGTACTTCTTTAGACCTGTGTCGTAGTGTATGCTCATTAGGTAGTTAGGTATCTGTAGTTCACATCTCCAGCTAACTGAGATAAAAGCGTTTTTGATGTCAAGTGTTATGGCGCACAGTACTGCTTTGCCCCTTCTAGCCATCTTTGTCCCGCGATTGCTTCGCGCGCAATGTTGCACACTGCCTCTATTGCCTGTAAGGTGCTTGGCTTCTTTCTGAAGCCATTCTGTTGGTTGGCGAGTCTTTGGTCTCCTTTAGTGTATCACTCTAGGACTTTACCCATTGCGGCAAGCATGTACGACGACGGTTGGTCAGGTGACTTATTGCCCTTCGGGATAAGGACTAGTCGTTCCTGTAGTCCACTGTAATGGGAATTTCCCTTCCACTAATCATGTCGTATGCAAAGGCATGAAGATCTCTGGTCTGGTCTGGTTTGAACGACTTTTTCAAAACCAGATTCGGGATTCATCCATTTCTAGGGTCTTGTTAGTCTTTATCGTTGCTGCAACTTCTAGGATTTCCTCAGTTGTGACTGACGGTATGATTTCCGACTCCACTGGTATTTTCTGAAAGGGTTCGGTGCGGCTGCCGAGACGTGTTTTAGTTTTTTTCATTACTATTTGATACGCGGTACCCCATGGATTGTGCTGCAATTCATCCCTAAGTAGTTACCTGGAAAGATTCTTGTTTCTTCTTTTTTATTAACTTAAGGAGCTGTTTTCTTCTTGTTTGGAATTACTCCCGGAGAGTTTCATAGTCTCACATGTCTCTCCGTCGGGCTCACTCTGATGTCTACGCATTCTGAGACAATCTGCATTGCATGGAGATTTGAGATGTCTTCGTTCCACCAATATAGTAATACAGGTTTCCTGCCGTTTCCTTTCCCTTTCGTGGCATGTCAGTAATACATCCTCGGGAGAAGGACCTAGTCCCTTATTTGGCCTGTTCTTCTGTTGCGTCTGTTAGTATGTCCATAATGTCAAGCATATTCAAGCATTTCGTTGTTTACATTATTTGCTTTATACCTCAGTTTTTGTACTTTCGCCGGGTGGTTGCGTTGCTGGAGCGCTCTTTAACCTATGTTTTGAAGATGATGGCCTGGAGTCTGAGACATGCCATTTTATTTTCCTCTCAATTGAGCTGCTGGCAACCATTGTTAAATGTGTTACTGTTTTCGTGATTAGGTAACACTAGGTAGAGTCCAGCCTCTCTGGTTTGTTCTAGCACTATTCCACTCTACTGCCTATGCATTGAAGTCTCCGTCTGGAGATCACTGCTGACTTACCTAGTGCCCCGGCTACAAGTCTGTCCAGCATCGGATAGTATACATTTACAGACGTAGTCAGTGGGGCATAGCAGCCAAAGAGGTGAATTCACTTCCCATGCACATATGTATGTCCTGCGGCAATCATCTTACTTGCTTCATCTCAGGAGATGGGAAGAGAATTTCGCCAAAGTTCCTAATGACTTAAACGATTGGGTTCCATAGCTGGTCTCGAAGTGGTCTACCTTACCTATTGCCAATCATCCTTTTGCCCATAACTAGTCACTGTATGGCAAACTTATTTGTGGGAAAACAGCTAACGAAGCGTTATAAGTATATTTAATCTTCCTTGTTTGTGTTTCAGTTCATAACAAGTGGGTGCACTGCAACTAGGTAGAAAATAAAATCTAATGAACTTATGTGCACTTATATTGAAACTTATTGCGTCGACCTAAGGACACTTGCAGGACAGCAAAATCAATTACCTAAGTGATACCCTACCTTGTGACTACATTAACTACTTTTCTTTATATTTCCATCCGTTACGAATTTAAATAATTTGTATAGTTGATTCCTATCCTTAAATATGACATTAAAGGAAAACTATCGCTCTGACCTTTACTCCTTCGTCATTTTTTCTTCCGATAACTTCCTGTTCCTTCCCACATAAATTTTCCATGAATCCCTTGTGAAGACCGACAAGTATTACCTTGTCGTTGCAATTTTTCCAGTAATTATTCGCACTTGTTCGGATTCACATGCATTTACTGTAACTTTCAACTCCAGTGATAGCCTAATACCAGCAATCTGTGGGGCAATTTATTCCTTTCATTTCGTCATTCTGTGCAGAGTGAGTAGTTTTCAAAGTTTTCTTGTTTTCTTAGAATATTTCTGCCAGTTTCGAACAAAAGTGAGTGGGTAGATAGAATTCTCCCAATACTGCTGAGTGCTGGTCAAACTTCAGATGAAAGTTTTGCAAGCCAACCAAGTATTTTCGGTTGAGTTTTAATATCCGTACGTGGAAAACGATAGATCCTTTGAGGACACGGAATCCATATTTGGACAAATATCCTGGGGTGTTGTTAGGGTTCATATGAAACATAAAGTAATTGGTGAAGTTTTCCTGCATTTGCCGTGAACGGATAGCAATTGCTGAGTTGCTTTAGAAACACTGCAACTGAAGTGCTGGGCTTAACCCAACTATCACATCCAAGGCTCTTAGACTTTACTCTCAACAGCTAAGGATTTCATATGAATAATACCTTAATCATATCAGATTCTAGAGGATGGATTCTGTCGAAAGTGGATGAATATATTTTCTGTCGTTTCGGGAGAAAAAATGTTTCGTATGTTCGGTATTGTTTGCGTTGATGGATTTTGGAGCAGAGGTTTGAACGACAAACTATCCAAGGTATACAGTGACATGGATCTAGTCAAACACTGCACATTAGTTGTAGAAGAAGAAACCCTCGCCTTAGTTTGGTTGAAGCCCAGGTTTATTCCGAACTGTAGTGCCATCTAAATAAATTAATTGGTGTCAATAATGACACTAGATGTTCAGTTTGGTACATCTAGTTACTTTTCATCAAGGGGTCACATTAGTGCTATGTAGGATTCCAGGCAGTTACTCATTATCCTCATTTGTAGCATCAAATGCTTCGGGGGTTCGATGTCAGAACATTCTTCTTTATCTCCTAGGTTTCAATGACCATCGATGTTTCCACGTTATTTATAAGCTTCGCCTCATTTCAACCCCTTTCTCAACAAGATATTCTGCATTTTCTATTAACTCTTTAATTCAGAATTATCAATATGTTCCTAAACTAATTGAGAGGACGATTTAGTCATGTCCGTCCGTCCGAATGTTACCACTTTTTGGGCCTTAAATTTTGAGCAAGGAGTATAAAATTTCATACCTGGGCGTTTCAGAAGGAAAAGCAGTAGAAGTGTTAAAAACTTTGAAATCCGGGCACTGCCACACCCATTTTCTTATAACTTCACTATTTTATTTCGAAGAATTTTGTATTTTGGCAAAATATTTAGATTTTCTACAAAATTTTGGCCACGCCCAGTTATTGGGCGTTTTTATGTTCTCGTTATAGTTCAATAACAGGCGATTGTCGAGTGTTATTCTTTGTTGGATCTCTGCACTGATATCGTTGTAAAAGTAGATAGCATAGCCTAGGTAGATTCGATGGTTGGGAAGGCGCCAGTGACTGCTCACTTTGCTTTACCGATGATGTCAATGCCGTCTGCGTAACCCAGAAGTTGGACTGATTTATGAAAAATAGTGCCAGTTGTGTTGACCTGGGAAGTTCGCACTACTTTTTTCAGTACCAGGTTGAAAAATTCTCATAATAATGCGTCGTCCTCTTTAAAACCTCTAGTGGTATTGAATGTCTCGATGGTGTCATTTCCGAGCTTGGTTGGTTGGTTGAAACCGGCCCTCGATGAGGATGCGCTTACACCAGAAGTAGGTCGATTGTGCTGCCGAAGTGTAAGGTGGGTGAATTACCCTCTTACTGCTTTGCATGAGGAGCATGAGAGGAGCCTCGTCTAGCCAGTTCATCAGCCTCACAATTCCTTGGTATGTTACAGTGACCTGGTACACAGCAAAGGGTGAGCTTGTACTGTTCAAATATATTGTTAAGAGATACCCGGCAGTCTTTCACTGCCTTGGATCTCGTTGTGGTGGGTGCAAGGAATTTTATGGCTGACTGTCGATGTATATGGCGATATCCGATGCTGATGCTGCATTAACCGCCAGCCAGTCAGCTGCTTGACGAATGGCAGTGACTTCGGCATGAAAAACGCTGCAATAGTTTGTAAGGTTAAAGGAGAGATGGGTATTCAGGTTTTCTAAGAAGACTCCAGAACCGACTCCGTTCTCGGTTTTCAACCCATCCATAAAAACTGACAACGATTCTTGGTATAGGACATCGCGGTATATCCATTCAGTTCTGTTTGGTATTGATAGTTTGTAGCGCATATTGAAGTTTAGTTCAGTGGGCAGCTGGTCGGTGACCTGAGGAACATGATGATGCTTCTATAATATACTGGCATGTCCAGTCCGTTGTGCCTTCTAATGTTTGGAGCTTATCAGTCTTATTTGTGAGCAGGTAGCCAGTTGTTTACGTTAATGGAGGCAATACTCCTCTTGGGGGTAGCCTCGGTGTGGATGTCGTTTGACAGTGTTGCTTCCTAAGGATGCAATGATCGGTGCATATATGCATAGCTTTTGTATGGCATTGGTTGTCGAAATGGTTTCAACGTTGTTAAAAGCTCCTTCGATGTCCAGGAAAGACAAGAATTCTTTGCAGAAACTTGAGAAGAAAAGACGTTAGGCTGATTGGTCTAAGGTCTTTCGGGAGAGTATGCGATATTCAGCCGGCTACCACATACAGAACAGTATTACCTCGATCCAGGCAGCTGGCATTGTTCCTAGCTCCAGGCAACCCTTCGGAATACAGGACAGGCTAACAGTTTCAAGTTTATCTAATTCCAATTGTGTGGTAAGTATCAGTGAGTTCTCCGTTGATTGTGAAAAATTTATGGTGCAGTACAGTTTGTTTCTAGTTCATATTTCAAAGAGTGGTGATCGAAAAATGAGTGATTTCCGACCTTGATGAAGCATTGAGGGTTTTCCATCGTCATCCTACACAAGCGAATAAGTTTTGCAGCTCATCTCTATTCATGCGGCCTTGAAATGAAATGAAAAGAGTATCCTTTCGTGGCCGACAACTGGCATGTGCACGACGTGATTTGGAACATTAACGGGTTCTTCCTCGGCGCTCTTTCTTTCTTGAGAAGATTCCTCAGGTATCACGATTTTCAAATCGCTTCTTCGTAAGCGTTCCTTGTTTAGTCCCCTACTTTCTGAGAAAGGAGTATCTTGTCCCCTTAATAATGATCTATTCTAGAAGATCAACTGCTAAGATACCCAAATAATCTGGATACGCAGGTAACCTAGTATTTAGTAATAACCTGAAATAAGTTATACAACATCACTGGAGGAATGCAAATATTCTTAAACAAGACTGGTGCCAAATACAAGAAATGGAAGTTACCCATTTAAAACAAAACCTTACTTGAAAACTAGATAAAAGCAAAGGAACATCTACTAAAAACTTTTCGGCCTATTTCAGACTTTTTAGTATATAATGCTGATATCGTCATTGCGGGCGATTTCAATATGCACAATTCTGGTTGGCTTCGACATTCTGGACAGACAACACCCGAAGGAAGATATGTTGAAGTCTTTGCTGAGGTAAATAATTTGACCCAGCTTGTGAGTGAGCCCACACGGCTACCCGACATTGACAGTCACACCGCCAATACTCTGGACTTGTTCCTTAGCTCCCACCCCGATAAATACAACATGAATGTATTATCGCCTTTAGGTTTGTCAGACCACTGTGTAGTATCGGCTAATTTTTCGTACCTTAAAGAAAAAGCTCCTAAAAGATAAGTTTGGCAGTACGAGAAAGCCAACTGGGACGGCATGAACAGCTTCTTTAGGAGTTTTAACTGGTCGTTATGCTTCCTCGATAACGACGTGGACGCCGTCGCCGATACGATTACGAACACTATTCTCCTCAGCATGAAATCCCTTATTCCTCACAGAATAAAGGAAAACCCTTTATACGACTCGACCTGCAAAGAGGCTATCAGGTTGAGGGAGTTAAGATTTCGCTCTTTTAAGGCCAGCCCAACAAAGGAAAACCGAAAAATATTTAAACGAGCCAGAAATGATTGCAATGCTCTAATTCGCCGTGTAAAATTCTCCTTCGACCAAAAATTGAGTCAAAAGATTCTACACTGTCCCAAAGCAGCAGAAATTTTTGGTCGTTCGTCAAAAACATAAACAATTGTGCCTCATCTTCCACCCCTACGCTAGTTCACAATGACACTCCAGCTATCAGCTCTTTGAACAAGGCCAATCTGCTTGCAGCCCTTTTCGCTGCGAACTCCACACTCCCAGATTGAGCTTTGCCTTCCCCTGTACTTGAGCGCGTTAAATATTCTATGGGACAAATCCACTTTTTGCACTCATAACAGTAGCAAGAGTACTTAAAGATCTTAACATAAACAAATCCGCTGGTCCAGATGGTATCTCACCCATTATTCTGAAGAGGTGTGCTTCCACGCTGGTAAAACCACTGCGTAAGCTTTTTAATCTATCCTACTCTTCTGGACTCTTCCTGAGTAGATGGAAAACAGCATTTATCCAGCCCGTCCCTAAAAAAGGCGAATCTTCTTCTCCCTCCAACAATCGACCCATTGCACTTACGTCCCTTCTTTCCAAAGCCATGGAAACGCTGATAAATCGTCACCTTATGAAATATCTTGAATCGAGAAAGGTCCTCAATGACTGTTAGTATGGTTTTCTTAGCAAAAGGTCCACTGGTGATTTGATGGTATATCTTACCGAAAAGTGGAACCACTCACTGTATCCTTCTGGTGAATGTAAGATTATTGCACTTGATATTTCAAAGTCATTTGACAGAGTTTGGCATCAAGCTCTTTTGTCGAAAATGCGTGCATTTGGCATTGATGCATCTCTTCTTCAATGGATTTAAAACTACCTTTCGGAACGTTCAATTCAAATGGTTTTGGACGGTTTCACGTCCGCTATCCACCACATAAATGGTGGTGTTCCCCAAGGCTCCGTTTTGTCTCCGACTCTCTTTCTTATATTCATAAATGATCTCTTGTCTGCTACTTCTAATCCAATACATTCCTTCGCTGACTACAGTACCCTCATATTCGTTCCCAGACTCACGTCCCTGCTTTTCGGCCGTAGAACAGGAATGGCAGCGTATGTTAAGCTCATTAAATTCCGATCATGACAGTATACCTAAACAAGTGGAGTGGAATTTAATGCTTCGAAAACCCAATGCGGTCAGCTGTCGCTTAAGCGTAAGCTAAGCCCTCAGCCATTATCAATGAATGGCACTTGCATCGTCGAAACCGAAAAACTTTCCATTCTCGGTATGTGTGTTAACGACCATCTTCGTTGGAATGACCACATATTCGAATCCGCCAAAAATGCTGCGAAATGTCTAAGATTCCTTAAACGGTGCAAGAAGTTCTTTAGCCCCTCTGATCTGGCTGCAATATATAAGGCATACATCCGCCCAAAGTTCGAGTACAATGCCCATGTCTGGTCTGGTGCTCCTAAGACCTCTTTGCACCTGCTGGATAGAATTCAAAATCAAGCGTTAAAACTAATAGGAAACAGAAGCATAGCGGAGTCTATTGACTCGCTCCATTAACGCAGAAATGTCTCTTGCCTTTCCGTCATGCTTTGAATGCTCATCAGTAAACCCTCAAGCCTATTTTCGGACGTACCGTCAAGTATAGAGATTCTTTCATAAACCGTTCAACACGAAAGTGGAATGCTCTACCAAGCTCTATTTTTCCTTCACATTATAATCTACAAACATTTAAAACCAACGTTCATCGTTATCTCCTATCTTCTCTTCCTAATTTCTCTAACGTCCGCTCTGTGTCTTGACATAAAAAGGGTAGCAATAAACCCTTGAGCTCGGGTGAATTATAAAAAAAAAAAAAAAAAAAAAATAAGGCCTAAAACGATATTGTTCCCGAGCTCTTCTCACGTTATTGGCTTTTTGGCAAAGAAATCTAATGGCCTTAAATCGCATGAGCGACGCGGCCATTCGACAGGACCATTTTTCGAGATTACACGATTACCGAACTACTCCTTCAATAGATCAATTGTTTGACCAGTGGTGTTGCTTGTGGCACCATCTTGTTGGAACCACATATCACTGATGTCAAGTCTATCCAATTCTGACCAAAAATAGCCTTCCAACATCGCACGATAGCGAACTCCATTAACCGTAGCATGGCAATTATCGACGAAAAAATACGGTCCAAACACACCTCTGGCATGAAATCCACACCACACGGTTACTTTTTATGGACGCAGTGCAGTCTTTTGAAGCACATGTCGGTTTGTTGTCGACGAGTAACTCATATTATGTTTATTGACAAAGTCATTAAGCCAAAAATGATCTTCATCGCTGAAGATGATTTTTCAATGAAGTTCTCATTTTGATTGGATTTTTTGATTGATTTTGATTTTAACCTGAAGTACTTACAGCTCCAATATTTTCGGTAGTTTTTAATAATTCTCAAACGTTGCTCATTCGTGAACTTCACCATGATAAAAATATAAATCTTGACTGACGTTTTGACATTGACAGATCATAAAAAAAGTTTAAGGGTGCGTTCGTGTTAAAATTCAAAATTGCTATGTCCTTGTAGAAAAACACTTTACATGCATTCGATATTTACTGCATCGCTCTACAGCGTGCGGGATAGCTCGTGGAACATAATTCTCGCGTAATGGAGAGTATGCTCAACACGCTATTACCAAATTTAACGAAATGCATTAGTGATTTCATTTCATAAGAAGGCTTCAAGTGCCTGCCGAATTTCATTACATCAACGTTTCTAACTTGCACCATTTACGGCAAATTAACAACACAGTTCCGAAAACCGAAAACCAAAGGTACATCTAACGAATTCAAGTAGAATCCATAGAATAACCCGTTAATACAAGCACTGCTACATCCAAATATAAGTACATACATACGTATGTATGTATGTCCAACTCACTGGATAATTCATGTGCACATGCTTCACTAAGCTAACAAGTTAAACATTGAATTCACACGCAAGAATTCAATTACTCACTTTAACCACTATAACAAGTCCTCATTTTTGACCACCTGATGCACAACTACTACAACGTAGTACATACATATGTATACGAATAACTTAACATCCCATTAATTTGTGCATTTTTTTAACGTTTCTTTGGTCCTTCAGCATAAATTTGCATTTAATAGGTCAACGATGCCCTGCATGGTTAGTGTCATTCACCTTTGGATACAAATTCATTCAATTCTACAGTTGCAACTGGTATCCTCTCTAAATGCACTCCACCCTGCCCGCGACCAACATATCCAAATCCAATCAAAACAAAACTCAACAAATATCGTAAACGAATATCGTAAATGAAAAGCGCATGAACGCAATCCACAAAACACAATCCACACGCCGTATGTGTACGACAGCCGAAAATCATGAATGAAAATTCGTTTTCCCGGCAGCAGTAGTAGAAAATACTTTGCTCACTTTGGCGGTGTACGGAATACGACGATAGAAAATCTCGGATAGATCATTATTCGTAGAGAGATACATTTACGAGTCGAGTGTTTGGCAAATTCCCGCGTTCAGATACCAGTGTTACACATGTTGATTTGGGGGTCAAAGGAATTTTATTCGGGCTTCTATTCGACGTACCGTTGTGGTTTAGATTGTTAACCTTGAATTGGCGAAGTCTTAAGATAATTTTTGGCTTGTGCTGGAGTATCTTTTAATCGTTTTTAAACCCTAAAGATACATAGGCAATGAAAAAGATACACTTGGGCTAATAACACATGAATAAATATTTATATAGATTTATTTTTTTTTTCATTTTGGTCGCCACTCTTAAAGTTATTGTTAAAGTCAATGTATCTGTGTTTGTTTAGTGGTATATTAGAGAAGAAAAAAAAATAAAAATTAAAAGAAAAATTTAATCCGGTGTTATGAGCACATCATCAGTGGATACACAGTTAATTGCGCTCTAATGCTGATAACTTGCCGGTTCGGCGATTAAAATTGCTTTGCATTTAAATTGATTGCGGTGTATGTAGTCTATAATCGGTTTATATCTTACTAATTGCTCGTCGCAATGACACATAGCCCCTGGAAAGACGTCGACCGCAGTTAAAATTGAATTGCACGGATACAATCAATGTATTTAGGTGAAGTAATATTGTGAATGTTAGTGATGGTGTTTGAAAGATGCTCGCATCTAAATAAATATTTTGTGCGCCTCTTTGAATCGCAATGGGATTTGGACGACACGCGCTGATGTGAATTTAAAACCTATCGGAAATCTTGTGCTCTTGTGTGTTAGTGTGATTAATTACCCGCATTGATTTGTGTGTTTGTCCTTTCTTCCACCCTTTGGATTTGGATTACAAATGAACGTACCTATACGTTGGAACTTTTATGGTAAATAATTAATTTTACAATGAGATTAAGAGGGATTCGAATGGGATTGAAATAAGCTGAGTAGAAAAAATTAATTTTTTTTAATTCACCTTTAGGGATAAAAATA
The DNA here is from genome assembly GCA_905220385.1 of Xylota sylvarum. NCBI lineage: Eukaryota > Metazoa > Arthropoda > Insecta > Diptera > Syrphidae > Xylota > Xylota sylvarum. Next base: position 45,490,075 of record LR999959.1, read on the forward strand.
AATAAATTTTCGGGGCAAATATTATAAATGTGATGAAGCAAGAAAGCCATTGCGTTTGAATATTTATCCATAGAAACGTACAATATATACATATGTATATGTACATACATACATACATACATATGTATAGAGATAGATGGATAAATTTATATTCAGATATATGTTTATAAATTAGGGACATTCATCGATTTTTAATTTTAAATATTTATGTGTATAAGTATTTATATACATCATATTTATTTCAAATGTATACACATACATATGTATGTGTTATGTGTGTTATTTTACATTCTTAACTAACTAAACTAGTAGTAAAGAATTCTAAAAATATTTTCTGGGGTTTTGAAGTGTGTAAGGGTTTATTTTAAAAATTTCTTTTTTATGGGATAGTGCTTATAGTAAAGAGTGGGCCATCTATTGGTGTCTTTTTGAATCACATGCTATTTTGACACTGACAGCTCTTATGAACTTAAAAAATTTACAGAAAATCAGTATTATATTTTCGCTGAACGAAATGGATCGATTTATGCTTCAACAACGTCATCAATTTTGTGGCGATAGGTGATGTGACTGGTTTGCTGTTTGATAACCGAAGATATTCCCATGCTCGTCCGGTGCTCTCAATGGAGAATATTACAGCTTTTTGTAGATTTTTGGAGTGGCGGCATTATTGTGCTGTTTTTCTTACAAGACGACAATGGAAGAAAATGTTACAGTCAATGGAGAGCGCAACTGAGGCATTATAACCGATTTTTTATGGCCAGAAATTGAGGATTTGGATTTGGGCGAGCTATGATTCTAGCAAGATGGGGCTACGCGCCACACAGGTGTCCAAATATCGATTTAATGCACATCAAGTTCAATAATCGTGTAATCTCTAATTAGCAGTTTTGGTGATGTTGCTTGGCCGACACGGAGCGGCGATTTAATGCTGTTGGACTTTTTTTTTTGTGGATCGATGCTATGCAAACAATCCAGAGACGGCTCAGCCGCTTAAGAACAATATTAGTCAAGCCATTCGTGAAATAGGTGGCGAAACTATGGAAAATGTACTGAAAAATTGGGTATCTTGCCAAGCCATCCGAGGCAGTCATTTGAATAAAATAATATTCCATTATTAATCGGACGGTTTACTCTCTTTAATAAAGCAACAATAGTTGAAAAATATTGAACAGTGTTTTTTATAGCCTTTTTAAAAAGAAACCCATAGATGGCCTGACCTATTTTAGGGAAATATTTTCTTATTTCCATCAGAATAGCAGAAACCGGATAATATTCACCGCGAATGGTTGTAAAAACCTAGTCCTGGGTCTTTTGAGCTTGTCGACTGTATTGGATCTTCCATCAGCACACTGATTGCTGAGTGTTGTCGAGTAGATTTAAACAAGTTTTTGGGCCAAGGTCCAAAACTAAATGGAGTAGATACCCAAGGTTCGGCCTTATTTGTGCTAGGTATTGTATAGGTAAATCAGCCACGGCTACGTAACGTATCTTTTTGCTCGTAGTGTATGTATTGACTTATTCAGATGGTTTTCTGGAATCGATTTAAAGGGGCAGATTTCCAGCATGATGGGAAAGTTTTCTGTGGCAAGGATAAAGAGGGTAGGTTATTAAACAAAATATATTGGACTGGGTAAAAAGTTGTTGAAAACCATGGCTGGTATAAGTATTTCATCTGTTCCAGTGGTTTTTCTAGATTTCTAAGAATGCGCCGAATTATGCGGAGCCAGACTATACGTCCAATATAATTGCTTGGATACCTAGTTCTGAGTTGCCTGAAAATATGTCTCCACAAACATTTTTTGCTTCCTTTGGGTGCTGTGTGAATATCCGAGACATTTGTTGAAGGAAGTTGGATTGCAAGGCCACTGGCTGTAATCGCTGTTCTTGGGAGCAATGGCTTCCTACCAATCTTTGCTGAACCAAGGTTTTTTTTTAAGCTGACGTTTAATAGGGGTATTGATATTTAGCTACATACTTACTCTGTTACTAAATGTTTTCGGGTTTGCCTCCACAGTATAAGAAGTAATAACATGGGTTTTGACCACCACCATAGGACCACTGCCAAGCTAAGAAACGTAGTCTCGACAGTGAATGAATGAAATATGAATTTTGCTCGCCGGGTGACAAAAGTCCACGCCTATAACCTTTAGACAATGAGGTAATTTTCAACGTAGTTCTGTTTGAACCAATCTCAATCCACTTTGAAGATGGTAGTTGTACATATCCTGTTCTGGTTTCTGCCTTGCAAAAAAAAATAAAAAATTTCACAGATGTCATTGAATGCAATGTTGTCACTATGCGAATTTGACATTTTTTTGACGCAAAGAGACCAAAATCAGACCTTTTTAAAAATACATGTTTGACCCTTGTTAAGGTTTTTTTTGTGACTTTTTGAGACTTTTTCCGTATAACAAACATTATTTCAACGAAATTTCCATTGATTTGCTTATCACTAATTTCAGTGAATTACACAAAACCTTCACTAATTATTTCGTTGGGTTAGTAATATCAGTATATATTATGTATGTACGTAGTATGTACACACGCGTTCAAGCACATGGCAAACTAGATACAGGATATGTAGTTTTTTTTGCTCTTACGACTGTGATCTTCTTAATTTTGTGTATGAATTTTCGTAGTATACTTTGGACGGAAAATCTTATTTGCTTGGTCTTACAATATTTATAGAGCGTCGAGTAGTATACGAAAACCATTTGGATAGGGATCTACCCGGCTGAAGAGCATCCTTTTCAGTCGCATGTACATATCTAAGCATCTCAGAGGTATGCCATTTGTATGCCTTACACTCTCATCCAAACTGTGATACTGGAACTCGTCTGAAAATGGTTCTAGAGTTTATGGGTCTAACTACAAAATCTTAACCTCATACTCTGCATTCTAGATTCCTTAGAGAAACTGAATTAGAAAAAATTTAAAGCGAAGTATTTTTGCTGAAGATAAGTTAGAGTACAAGAAACTAAAGCTAACTCTCTTGGAACCTATGTTCAAATCCAAAGAAAGTACTGAGACTAAGCAGTTAATATGGATGAAGAAAAGTGTAACGCCCTTGCACGTAGATTTATGAGTAGAGTCCGATGGAGACGGTTATTATGGTCAGCCGGCAGTATAGGTAATATCCTTATTTTTTGGATTATTTGTAACTGTTATGACGGTTTTTTGCTCGCGACCTTTTTTATGGAACTTTTCGAAATTTTTCATCGTCAACCCTGGACTCAGGTCTCACAGCCATACGTGTTCTGCACTTACTATTAAATGCAACAAGATTTATTAATTTATGATTTGGCAGACTATATACAATGTTACCTTGAACTTGAAAAATGACTCAGATTTGACAGTTGGTCTTTATTATAATGTGTGACACTCTAAAAAAAAACATTATTTAGATGATATTTGGGAAATTCAATCAAAATTAGTTTTTTAATACAAAAACGACCAGAAAGTGGACGTGGCTATTCATAATGTATGGTTGAATTGTAAATAATTTAGATGCCTATATTTTTTTTTGACTTTTAGTAAAATAATAATTTTTTGAAAAGTGGATGTGTCTGTGGATTTTTTAAATCTTTTGGAGAATAAAATAAAATTCGAAATATTTGGGTAAAAATTCAATCAAAATCGGTCCAGTACTTTAGTACTGAAAAAAAATAATGATTTATTTTCGGGCCCACATATACCTTGTACTATTGTCCGAAGAGCTATTTGTTATTTGAGAAACTTTTTGATGACAGACAATAGTCATTAATTCATTGTAGTTAGATTGTTAAGATTAAGTTTGGCATGCTACTTCCGGGCTATTGTATGTCAGTCGTAAAAAAAAAATGGAAAAACAAATTTTGGACAACTGTCGGTAAAACTGTCTTCAAAGTTTCTTTATATCCTGACATTAGTGTTTTTTTTGTTATGAAATATCTGAATACATTATCAGCTGCTGCAAATAATATGGTTTCCTATACATTTGATGACCGATGTATGCAGTTTTCGCTACAAAATTTAGTTTTGAAAAGTATTTCAGAAGATAAATCCATTTTATGCGGATTTAAGCGTTTCTTCGAAATGGTGTTTCGTGTAGCGACATAATCGTGATATGTATACGTCACTCTTCAGTAGTAACCAAAACGTTTCCTGAACACCAAAATTTTAGATTTAGTGAAACTGACTATGAGATTTTATTTTCCTCCGAACTATTTTCTTCTGGACGGGAAATTGAACCAGTGGACCATGCCATGAACATATTTACTCGTATCCTTGAAGAATTCCATCAGATATTTTCATTTGCATAACTTGGCTGAACACGGGCAAGAAAAGTAAATGTAACCAAATTTTGCGAATATTTTACTATTCTGATTCTACATACATACATATGTATATATGTATGTAGTTGAATTCTGAAGTGTCTTGGCACATTTTGAGATAGGTATTCTTAAATATATAATGGGAGTTGGCTAAAGATTCGACAAGAAAAAACTTTGCTGAAGGAGGAAAGGATGTAATAATTTACAAATAAAAGGCTGAGTTGGAAAAAATTATTTTTTACATACATCGAATGCATAATTAAAGTTTCAATACAATAATAATTTGCAATAATGAATAAAAATAATAACCGATTGATAAGTTAATATATTATTAGGTACCTTATTTAATGAATAATATTTAAACATTTTAACAAACAAATACAACATTAATAAGATGATGAAACAATACAAAATAGATATTAAGACCTGAATTATTATTATTTAATCTGGGGTTTTCTGGTACATACTTTTATTCCAGTGGTCTTATTTTGTATTTCGTTTCTATAATAAGTGTATACGAATTTTGACATTTTCTTTTCCGAAAGTTTTTGTCAAGGTCAACTGCTTTTACGAATATTCTTTTGAAAGTTTTCTGGGTAAAAATATTTAGCTAAAATGAAAGAATGCAATGCTCATTGTCACACTGCGGTTCATAAGATTAGAAGCAGTCAAAGTGCTATCGTTCTTCGCGAAGTGATTTAATTTTTTGTTGAGCCAAATTAAAAGGTCTTTTCCGTGTGGCGGTCAATAAGAAAGAAAAAGATTTATTATCTTAAGTTAAAGTTAAACTATGTATGTTGATATAGTTTATAATGGTTTCACGTTTCCAAATTCCGTGTGGACACTAACCTGAGGATTTATTTAATAACATTTCCCTAAAGACTGATATACCCTCGAATCAATTAAAATGCTTTAAACTTATGCATTCCTATCAGAGTTGAAGCATGTTAATTTCAAGATAAGTGTACCAGCTAATGAATTAAGTACTGCAATGGATCTAACACTATGGCCTTACTCTGTGCGAATCATGAAATTTTTCTTTCAGAGAAAAAACAAACATACTGCAACACTAATATCAATAACTTAGAAGCGACTCTTGCAGTTGCGCCTTCTCTTAATTCTAATGATTCATCGAACTTTTTGATTTACTATCAAAACACTGCTAGTATTCGTGGAAGATTAAATCAGCTGCATCTTCATACTTCCTCTTCCCAATATGATGTTATAACTTTAACTGAAACGTGGCTCTCTGATGATAAATATAATTTAGAAATTTTCAACATAAACAAATTTTCCGTTTTTCTAATATTAAAACGAATAGTAAATTGTTTTGAAAGCACATAAATGATAAAAAACGTTCCAATGCAATTTCAAATTGTATGCAATTCCTGCAGGAAACTTCGAGTGACCTTGCTACTATCTGCAACAATTTTGCAAATTTTTTTTCAATCAGTTTATACTCCTTTCGTTTAATACCGTCCAAAATTGTTTAGTAAATTTTGTCAACATCGGTAGCTTACACTTAAGCAACTCAGGTGTAGTGAAAGCTATCGGAAATTTAAATGTGAACAACAATCCTGGCTTAAATGGCATGCCCCCAATTGTGTTAAAATTTTGTGCTGCTGCTCTTTCGGGACTATTAATGTTGTTACTTAAAGCTTTAAGTTTTTAAGCGATTTGAAAATTCCTTATATTGCTCCTATTCATAAATCCGGACCCAAGCAATTAGTTACTAACTATCGTCACATAAGCAAAATGTCAACTATACCATACATTTTTGAGAAAGTAGTTTACAATAAATTTACCTTTATTCTTAAAGAAGTAATTTCATTGTCGCAACATGGTTTCGTGGTCGGCAGGTCAACAACAACAAATCTTGCAATTTTGTGTAATCATGTGACCAAATGCCATGAAAACGGATATCAATGTGAAGTTATTTATACTGACTTTTGTGTGTTTAATAGGGTTGACCATCAAATTCTTCGCAATACCTAAATGCAGTATTGGAATTCCATTCCAATATTCTAAAATGGTTCGCATCATATCTTAAAGACCGTACTCAATTTGTACAATTTGTACAATGTTCTATCAACTCCTGCCTATATATTCGTTACTTCGTACCACAGAGGAGTCATTTGGGACCTCTCCTCTTTTTGCTGTTGATAAACGATATTCCCGATTTTATAAAGCATTCTACTTGCTTAATGTTTGCAGATAATATCGAAATTTTTCGCTACATAAAAACCTTAGCTGATTATTCCTTACTGCTGTTGATGACCTGTTGATTATGCATAAAAGTTGTATTAAAAACCAATTGTTCCTAAATGTAGCTATGTAAATGCCAAATTTTATCATTCAGTCGTAACCTCTCACCTATTGATGTGACAACATGCCTCTGTATAGAGTTAGTGAGAAAAAAGATCTTGGAGTGGTGTTTGATTCAATTTGCGATCATATTGACTTACAGGCTGACCTCAGCCGCAATTCTCTCAAAAGGCATGTTTTATTCATTTTAAGTTCATCTTATCCTGGTGGTTCATCTTAGAATATTTGTTAATTTATTACATTTAGTTTTTATATTTTTTGTAGTCTATAAGATAATATATGTCCGTATATTCTAAATAAACAATCATATTCTGTATGATTTGTTTGTAAATATATTCTATCCGTATAGTGGTAGACGAAGTTAATATCACAATTTCTACACTTCCACTTAGTATTAATTTATTGTAAAAAAAACTTCTGATGATTTGCTTTAAAATTATTCAAAATTCAAGAGTTTACATTTTTTTTCTTCTGGTAAAATTATTCAAATTTTACTTTACTCAACGGCTTGGTAAAAATATGAGCAATGTACTCTTGCATTGGTACATAAACCAAGTCAAATATGCCTTCCTTATTTTTCTCTCTGATGAATTGATATCGTATGTCCACATGTTTGGTCCTCTTGTGGAAATGAAGATTTCTCACCAACTTCAAATCCGTTGGTTATTCATAAAGAGTAATACATGTAGTAACTTTTCAGGAAGAAGATCTTGGAACAACGACTTGATCCACACTAGCTCCTTAACGTACTTAGCAGCAATATATTCTGCTTCTGTTGTCGACAAATTGACACTTTTCTGCCTCTACGACGCCCAACAAATTGTTAATCAGAAACCACAAATAGATCACCGAGTTTCAATATCTCCGACTTCTCTATAAGAATCTATATTAAATTAAAAGTTATTTTTAAAGAGTACACCATAAGTTGTACTCCCCTTTACGTATTTAGATCCGCAGATCGATTGTCCAGACGTCTTGGCTCAACTCCTAAAGCATAAGAAATGTCTAGCCTTGTTGCTACTGCCGAGTACATTAGGCTCCCTACAGCATCTCGAAGAGTAACTTACCGACATGAATGTCTGAAGATGCAAATTTCAACGATTTCGCATCTGAGCACACAGGGTGACAGTCTGACATGTTGAACTTCTTCACAAATCTCTCCGAATAGCTGGATTGATTGAGATAAATCACTTCTGTATTCCATTTGAAGTCCCAGATAGAACTCAGAATCAGACTGCTTAACCTACAATTTTTTTTTTTTGGGTATTTTATGAGCTGGATCGCAAGTCTTCCATCACTTGCCGCAATAAGTCCCTCGTCGATAAATAATTCCATTAAAACCTTTTCTTTACCTGACTGGTGGAAAATAACGCACGAGTCCGCTGTATATGAGCGAAAGTTGAATTGTTGCAGCAGTTTTGTGAAATTTAAGTTCCAACATCTGGAGGCCTATTTCAGTCCATAAAGGCTTTGATTCAACTAACATACACATCCGCTGAAGTCGTCATAACCTCCCGCCTGCGACATGTATATATGTAACTACCTCCAACTGACAGTTCAAATGTCAAACTGCTTCAAAACGAGATTCTCTGCAACAGAAATTGCAATGATGGCTCTGAGCATCTGGGCTGGATCCTCTGAGTGAATCCTCGTCCCACAAGGCAGAATTTGTACCGATTACTGTTAGCATCCTTTGACAGTTTTGCTTTAAACACCCACTTGTTGTCAATCACTTTTCTGTTTTCTGGAAGAAAAACAAGATGCCAGGTTTTACTACGATGGACGGCATCGATTTCCTCGTCATAATAACTTCTGGTCTCGAAACATTCGCTTATAAATGACTACCCATCCTTGTGATTCAAATTACTTATTTTCATCTGGCTTCAGCTTAACACATTCCACATGCTCTTTCGAGAGTATAAGGTCCAATTTATCTTCATTAGATTCATTCGGGAAGACTGGGCCCGAACAAAATTGTTTGACATTGTCAGAAAGGGCAAATATAGATGTTTACCATTCGGAAGGCTTGTCTAAGCATGCTAACGCTCCCAAGATCAATTGAAGTGATCATGCTATTGGCAATTATTTAAAGGAGCCATAAACGTAGGGAAACCATTAAACCATTTCACGATTCTTTCAGTGAGAAAAAAAACGAAAAATTGTCAGAATATTCTCCAATCCAGCTTTTTGACAGCTGAAATCAAAGATGCACCTGGTGTTACTGCTCATCGTGTAATTCGTAGTGCCAAACACTTCCAGCGACTAAAGCTGAAGAAAAAGCCTCCACTTAATGTTTCACGAAAATGCCAACGCTTGCAATTTTTGAACGACCACATGACCTGGGATATGCGACGAGGAGTAAGTTTGAGTGACTGGAAAAAAGTATTTTTTTTGACAAAAATAAAATAAAAAATAAAAATTAATGTAAATGGATAGCTCTAATTATTACTTCCACGATCTAAGAAAAGAATATGATCCTTTTTAAACCACCATCATAGCAGAGAAGGGGGTGAAATGGTCTGCAATTTCTTATCATACCATCGACTTGGTTGACAGAAAATATTTACAAAACTCCGTTGGCATCAGCTTTTCCGAAAGTCCACGATATCATTGTACCACTTTCATGGGTATTCTAAAGTGACAACTCTCTTATACACAATGTTCGTGTTGTTAAATCGTTTGGTGCCAGTCAGTACTGCCATGGCCACAATATTATGCATTTCGAATATTCACATTAACTTTCTAATCAACAATGAAAATGTCTCATCCCTCACGACTAAGTTGCAATGTTAAAACTATCCCTTAGTTTCCGTTCGATGTTTACCACTGCTTCCTCATCCTCAAATCACACGGAAATACTATCCATTTTGTTTCCATGTCAAAAAATAACACAGACGTATACAACATCTATAAGTCACTTAAATAAAGTTTGATATTGTTTTTCTTTTTTTGTTTTGACAGTCATGACAGTTACTTCTAAAACGTTCATTTTTCCTCAATTCACTAAGTGACATTTTTTGAGAGCTGAGTCTGTTTGGGTTTATACTGATTTAACGATATAATGATGATCCGTTCTGAATGTTGATTTACCACGCAAAGCAAAATATACTATTTAACCGTAATTTAAAATTAGTAAACCCCACAAACATCCCTGAAAACTCCCCAAAATATCCCTGGAAACAAAATTATAAAAAATGCACTTAGTGACTTTTATTTTTGAACCGCAGTGTAGTCTAAGTAAATATTTGGAAAAACCCTGTGTGAACGGGTCTACATACCTTATATTTCTATTTATTAATCTTGCGGCCATAAAGTGGGCTTGAATATAAGTATATAATGTTAGAACGATATATAGAAAAAGAAAAATTGCGAAAAAGTGCGTTTTAAAGTGGGCGGCGATGTGGGGCGATTTTAATGTTTTTTAAAAGTCCTATACCTCATTCCTAAAGACTTCTTTTAAGAAAGTCGATGAAAATTGATTTTTAAAAAAACTTCCACCAAATGTGGGCGTAGTCATACGTATTGTATCCACGATTTGTGCAGTAGCTGAACATTTGCTTAAGTAGATTTTTCTAGTTTCTTAGAAAATTACTAAATTGCCCCACCAGAGGCGTGGCGGTGGTTATTAGGTAGCGATTTTTCTCACGTCTTCAACTACATGTACATTAACATTCTTCTTGTTTTTAAATCCTATAAGTAAGTATTATGCTAGGGCAGTGTAATCATCTTTTAATGACGGAAAAGTCGATATCAAACCCTTTCCACCCACTTAGATATTAAATTTCGAAAAATCCCTTCTTATCTCGCATCTACACACAATAAGGAGTTACTGTTGGACATTTCAAGTTCATACCATTTATTGTAACCGAAGCATTTGCGATTTTATAGTATTTAAGACAGATGGCAATCCGAATCCAAAAGCAATATAAAATGAAGACCGAGATATCGACGGAATCATTTGCCATATATTTGCCACAAAAAACTCTTTTTGTTGAGTGGTTGAGTCCTTGTGTGTGTGTTACATTGTTGTTGAAGACAATAAAGGAATAAGGATAATATTGACTTTCCAACATGCACCTAACTCAATGTCACTTACATACATATCTTGTGAAAGAACACTATTAATGTGAACCTTCAGCAAGTTTTAATCAGCAGCAGTACACTTGATGTTGTTTCTATGATTTTCTTATTTAAATTATGAGTTGAGAAGATGTAACACATTCAAGGAAAGAGTAAATGAAGGCGTTGCATTAGCAAATGTATACTTTGCCAAATTAGTTTAACGTAAACTTTAAGGCCACATAAAACTAAAAATAAAATATTTCTTACATGCATATGTACATACATTGAGGTGGGGCAGCTATTACTCCATTCTAAATGCACGTTTTAATTATCTACCAGACCACAGTGTTGGGTCGTTTTTTGTCTCTCTTCCACGATCCTTTTTAGCCTGAGGTTTTAATTCAACGTTGCAACCCTGGCATCTGTTTAATAGAAATTTCCTTCGTTTTCTGGGTTTCTATCCAGTGGCTCCCCACGACCTCCCTTCTTCTGCTAGCTAGCACCGGACATTGACCCAATATATTGATGTGCTGCCGTCCCGATTTCCACCAGGCATAGTTTGCAGCTGTCATCCTCCAGAAGACCCATCTTCTTTAGGTGATATCCGCTAGAACACGCTGGTACCCATTTAAATGTTCTTCGCCCCAAGCTTAGAACTTCTCTATGAGTGGTGCCAATCGGCATTTTTCACAGCCATTTTCGTCTGCCTGCAAGCTTCCACAGTTGACCAACGTCTCTGGTATTAGGTACTTTACCATTCCTCTGTCAATTGCAGCAAATAGTTCCGGACCAGAGTATTCCGAGGTTGACCCTTTACTTTGCTAGAAAGTCCGCCTTTTCCTTGCTCTCAGTCCCTATTTACCGACTCACTCAAGCAGCGTTATTTCATATCGAGATGAGCACTCATTGAGTTTATTAAGACGTTCCAGTGCCAGTGATGTATTGATATTTGGTTACTCCATGCGTCTAATCACTGATTGATTGTCCAGTACTATAATAATATTTTTATCCGCAACCTTACCTTCTTTCCGGTGATCCAACGCATGCAAAGAACAATCATCTTGACAGGCTGAGGTATACTTCCCCAGACTAATATGACAAGCTAGTTCCAGTTCTTCTGAGAAGATAAGGCAAATTTTGCTTTATGTCAATTATATGCATAAACAGTGAAATATCTATGGGGTGCAGCATGCAACTCCCCTACTTGTGGTCACTGTTGGATTTGGGGAAGGTGCGAGGTTGATCGACCTTGCCAGATACTTCTCTACCACCACCATTACTGAGTCCGGTTCAAAATGCCTTAGGACAAATATTTTTTCAAACTCGCTTAGTAGCGCGAGTCCTAAAAGATCTTAATAGTAACAAATCTTCAGATTCAGATGGGATCACATCATTTGATAAACCTCTACGTAAGCTCTTCCACTTGTCATGGAAATTCGCGCACGTCGCGCCAGCGATCCCTAAAAAGGACTAAAAAACCTCCCCTTCAAAGTACCGAGCCAAAGCGCTATCATCAGTGCTCTTTAAGGTCATGGAAAGCATTGTAAATTTCCATCTTATGAGATATCTTGAAAGAAACCGTCTTCTAAATGACCGTCAGTACGATTTTCGTCAAGAACATTCCACAGGGGACTTTATGGTGTACCTAACGGAAAAATGGAACCAAAGTCTTCACCATCATGGTAAATGCCAAGTAGTTGGCCTTGATATCTCTAAAGCATTCGATAAAGAGTGCCACAATGCTCAATGATCAAGCAAAATCCAAGCTTATTGTGTCGATAGCATCTTCTCATCATGGATTACAAGCCTTTTAAGCAGTCGGTCAATACAAGTTGTATTGGACGGATATGCTGGAGTACCCCAGGGCTAAGTCCTCTCACCGACCCTGTTTTTAATATATAATGACGACCTTCTCTCTCCCATTCGCAATTCAATCCATTCCTTTATGGATAACAGTACTCTTGACTTCGGTTACCAAGGACTCCATGACTGAGACCCCAATCTCACCGGCAACGAATGTCTACCGAGCTCAACTCCGATATTGTTGCAATCATCAGTGCTGTATCCTGTCCCTGAAGTGAGATACTAATGTAGTCAAACTAAAAATGAATGGAACTAATATTAAGGAATCTAATGGCTTGTCAATGCTTGGAGTAACACCAGACCTTCGCTGGAATCACCAGATTTTCGAAGCTGAGAAAAGTGGCTTAGATTCCCCAGGAGGTGTGAATTTTTTTTTAGTCCGGTAGACTTGGCTACAAACTATAACGTTTATATTCGTCCGAAACTCAAATACAACAGACATGTTTGGGGAAGCTCCCGCAACTTGTTTGAGTTTATTAAATCATTTTGTCCTCTTAGCCACATTGAGGAGTTTTTATATTTGCTTTGCAGTCAATGTCTGTGGGCATCTTGTACTTGTACTTGTACTTGCACTTGTACTTGTACTTGCACTTGTACTTTACTTGTACTTGTACATACCTCATTACTGAAGAGATCTCTGTTTATGTTCATGGTATTCAAATATAACTTAGAAGAGTCACTGATGGTACATACGAGTTTTATGGTCAGAATATGATTGTGCGCCCAAATGTAGCTTAATTTCTGCTTTATGCTTTGATTTTAAAACTCTATACTGATAGTCTCTGTTTATACAATAATCTTGTTTAAATATTTTGCTTTTATTTAGAATCAATTACTAAACAATTTGCTATTTTAAATTCTTTTAATTTTGACTTGTTACACACCACCAATGTAAAGTTAGGTAAGTTGTTCTCGTTCATCCCAAACAAACGAATAATAAATGGAATACCATATACATATGTATATACGTCAGTATGTAAATGGAAAAATGCAAAGACGGTGAACTACAAACACTAACCGAATAAAAGTATGAAGTTACATTATTTCAGGTGCAACAACTGTCAAAAATGAGTTCTGAGAAAAGGTCAATGTTTACGGTTTTTCTTGGCTACCAAGAAGCTGGAAAAAAAACACCCGCATCTGACAAAGAAAATAAACAATCATTTACATAATAACAGCATAATAACAGCATCACCGCAGGATATTTTTCTGTTACCTCGAAAATACCATCCACTGTTTTGTTTTTTTTTTTTTTCTCTCAAATTCATTCAAAATTTAAGGTCAATAGGTATTATGGTAATCTATAGCTTAACAAGAGGCACATCGGTATGCCTGTACCTGGAGTAGTTGGAGACTGATCCTTGCCGGTAGGAGTAAGTATGCAGTTTTAGGGATGGCGTGAAACCATTTCAAAAGAATGAACTGCTGTTTGATGTGGATTTTGGACTGTCGAAGTAAGGGGACGCTTTTTTCTGATGATGGATAAGCCTGGTCATAGAGCTTCATTATTAGACAGAGGAACAAGTCCACGGGATATACATAAGTCCATAATAGGTTTATATCCCAGCCAAGTGAGACATAAGTTCACAACCGAATTATCGATTTATCTCCCACCCCATCGGAACCTAATTCCACAAAAAAGTGTGTGGCCACCTAACTTAAGTACATAGGTGCATGCCGACAGCAGCGAAACGGAGCGAGCGGGGAAGGAATTTCTGTAGATTATCTTCCCAAGAATTGTGGACTTATTTCCCATTTTCGACAAAACAAATTTTGGACTTATATCCAAGTGGGGTGGGACAAAAGTTCATTACTCAATTCTGAACTATTAGTACTTGAATCCCACAGGGTAAGAGTGTAAGCTTGTCTGGAACTGTCTCAATCTCCTTGAAACTTTGAGATCCATAAACAAGGTTACCGCAGGTGTTGTCACACAAGTTCTTAACTATCTGAAAATTACATCTGTCAAGGGTGACATTTTATATGATATATCGGTGCTGTATGTTCTTTTTTATTGACAGCATATGCTTTGTTATAAAATGACCAGAAAATCTACCATAACCGCTTCTTTATAGACATAAAAGGTCTCGGTGAATTTAGCAGGTATTATTCTAGTTTCTGGTTAGCCATTGGGATTGCACATATCAGTGAATATTCACTACAGCATAATATTTGACAGATGCACCTCTTTAACCATCCTGGGGCAAAAACTTGTAATATTACTTTATGGACTGAAAAATTTCTGAAGAAAACTCGTCACCCATTCAGATCTCCAGAAGGACTATCTGAGGGAGTACAAGATACAATATTCAATCTGCACAAAACACACGGACTCGGAAAGGGCTGCAATATTAAGACTTATTTCACGGTAAAAAATAAAGTAAGCTATAGGACAGACCATTAGTAGGATACCACCAAAAAGGAGATATAGGGTGGGCCATCTATTGGTTTCTTTTTAAAAAAGCTATACAAATACAAAAAGAAAAATGTTGAATATTTTTCAACGATTGTTTGTTTATTGAAAAGAGTAAACCTTCCATTCAAATGACTGCTTCGGCTGGCTTGGTAGTAGGTCATCCTGCCAACCCAATTTGTTCGATGGTTTCGGCCTCTATGTATTTCACGAATAGCTTGACCAATATTCTTCTTGAGTGCCTGAATGTATTGTAAAGGTGACTTCACTGAATGCAGAGCAATCAAGAAGATTGCATTCATTTTGACTTCAACACATTGATTGCTAAAAATGATTGCTTCAATCATGACTTCAAACTGAATATTGACTGTATTTTTAAGTTGAAGTCATTATTGAAGTCACTGAATTGAAACAAATCCACTTGAATTCTTAGTAAGACTTCAAGGAATGCCTTTCACAATTATTGCATTCTTTTACAGCCCTGATGTCCGCTATCATGTAACAACAATGGAATGCTTTTAAAAACCATTTGGTTATTTAGGTCCATAATGATTGATCATCAAGTCATAATAATTTTGATTGATTTGTGAGAGTCTTCTTTTCACGATATTGTTCTCAAGAACCTATGTATGTATCATACAACACGACCTGTGATAATGTGCAAAGAACATGTCTGTCTTCTGCGTTGTACTTTTAATGCTTGTTGTATTTATACAAATAGAATTTCAATATCCGAACTGAAGTACATAAACAAAAAAAATGTGTATTTTCACAATTTAAGGTACGTACTCATCGCATATGTTGAGTGTTGGTTTTATTTCAAAAGAGGTGTTCATACATACTTATGTACGTTCAATCAAGTGGGAGACTTTATTTTTAATTGTTGACAGGTTAATGAAGACAAATTCAATTTTTCTGTTTAGTATGGCATCACACACGTTGCCAAAAACAATAACTTTGTTTAATAATTTTTGACAGACAGCTTATTGGTTTTTGTCCATACGATACGGCTGTGCATACAACAAGTGGCGTTTAAATAGTTTTACCAATTTTTTTTTCTGTTTTTAAAAAAAAAAATCAAAACATGTGAATCTAGCTTTAGTTGTTTTATTTCCCCGGTGTCTATACGTATGTAAGTGCTCACATGTAATGTAGAGAGGACACCATTAAGTGGTAATGTGAAATAATATGACGTGACAAGTGGTGTTATGTACTTAACCTTTCGAGTTCGATATTCTTCTTCTGTCGTAACTTTGACATGGAATTTTCGAAATCAAACATTTCAGTGGTTTGGTAAGTTCTACCTCATGATTCTGTGTAGTGGTCTGTTTGCTTAGAAATATCTGTTTTGTGCACATAGGAATGCGGGCTGGTATACACGTACACGGATACGGATATGCTATTTCCTCATCGAATTCCTCAACGTCGTTGACATTAACCTTTCGACTTGTCTCGATTGATTCCTCTTGATATTTCCGCCATAGCAATGTGTCTAATTCCAGTGATTTCTGTTAATAAATATTTACTAAGGTTCATGGTACTAAATGGGGTTGTTCATCGAAGTGATTGGTGTTATTAATATCGTTCTAGTGCAATAGCAATAAGCATTATCATTGTAGGTACCAGTTATTCCGGTTCGTTAAACTTACTACAAACGTCATTCGTTATCTCGTTGGTATCACTCCACAGATTTGCTTCAGTTGGTTGATAGGGGTTGACAGATGATATTGGGGTTTCCATTCTACCGTCCTTCTTCGGTTTGTGTTTCAGTTAAGTGACAGTTAAAAATATATCTACTGGTGGACATTGTCATCAATATTGACATTTGTAATGAAATCATTATTTTAGTTGTAATTTATTATGCTAAAAGGATGTGACATTAGGCGTTCTTTTTCTTTAGTTCAGAGTAGGGTTTTGAAGAGAACCCGAACTTGTCGAGTGTGCTCTGAACTAAGTTGAGTTTATGTCAGTTCTCTATTTAGTTCGCAGCTGCCTAGAATTGATTTAACTTCCTGTGGTTATTAAAAACTAGCCGTTAGCGGACACGATCAATAATAATATCGTGTTAAGTCAAAAATATTATCATTACTTGGAATGATGGACGGGAATGACGATTTCGAGCCATCGTTACTTGCATTATTGTCATTAGTAATGATCGTGTAAGGTGTATATATTCCGTCATTACTCATTTGATTTTGAGCAGACAGTGCAGTTACAAGTGCATTTTCATGGAAGCTGATAAAATAGTGAAGACAGTTACATAAGTCAAGTGTACCTTGATTGAGATTGGCATGTTTCAACTATGGCACAACTCATCGAGCCTTTCGAATGTGCCAATCGATGTGGTAATCTTCCAAATATTCTAATAGGCTATCAGCATGCATGATTCGTAAACCCAAATACTCAGTGTAATCCACACCCTGCACACTTCTACTACTCTCTCCACGGAATTGCCGTTAAGTATTACTTCGCAACGCTGGTTAGTAACTTATGCTATGTGCTCTGTTCTGCCGTTTCAGCTCTTTTTAGTTAGTCGTTCGAGTCTTCTAAACTCGTTCTACACGCTCGTTATGAAGAGCAGATATCCAGCTAGTAGTCCTCTGAGCTTATCATATGTTTTGCTAGAATCACCGGGATCGGCAGGTCCGTTCTTGCCTCTTTGAAGCGTCTGCAGTGAAACATTGCATGATCCGCGTCTTCCTCTTCCTCTGAACATTCCGGAAAGGAAGAGCTATCGTGTCCAAATTCGTGAAGATACTTCCGATAACCGTTGTGATCGGACAGGAATTGCGTAAGGTGGTAGTTTCATTCGCCGTGTTTGTCCAAACTTCGATTGTGGGAATCAGCTTGTGGGTCCATCTGTCTTATTTCACTTGACTTACCATAGTGCTACAGATGTTGCCCTTTCTTCTACTTTTACCCTCCTGATATCGCTGGTATCTTGTCGGTTCACCTAAGGTACACCCATTGCATCCCGTTAGGGACCATACCCGCTATAACACAGGCTGCTTCGTCCGAAATTGTCCGGAAACCGCATATTGTTCTTATTGTTCAGAGCCTGTATGCAGACGTGAGTTTTTTTCTTTCTTTAGTTGTAAGAGCTCCCGCCAAGACCGGAGCAGCATAAGGAAGTGCTAAGCTTACCGCTCTGGAAAGCAGAATCGTCATCGCATATCCAGGTCCACCAATGTTTGGCAGCATCTTTGACGCCTTATTACTGCAGTACTCAACGTAGGTTTTGAAGTTAAGCCGGTTGTCGAGCATTACACCCAAGTATTTTAACGCCTCTTTAGACCTGATTGATTGGCTTTTTTTTAATGAAAAAACATGCTTTTTACGCGAATGCATGGTCGACTTTGCCTGTCGTCGAACAGTCAATTCATACTAAAGCAAATAATGACATTAGTGTTGATCGTGTAAGGTTCAAAAGTAATGATGGAGTAATAATGCTGGCATACTTTCTTCTCTAGGGAGCATTTCTTCGATCGACATCCACCGGTGTACGTCTACCCAGCCAGCCTCCGCCGCCACAACGTAACCTATGAAGAGCAGGTAACCTCAAAAATCGACTACGAGCAATATTTTCCTCCCACATGCCGGAAGTGGATTCCTCTTCATTGCAAGGATACGAAAACTAGAAAGCAAAACTAACCGAAGACTAAAAGAAACTTCACGCACATCACCACCACTGACAACTCTCTTCGTTACGATTTACGGATGACAGATGGTTACGGCTGCGTTCAGACCGATGGAAGTGAATGCGTTCACCGGTAATCAAAATTTGATTAAACGTATTGAAGTTTGCAAAACAGGTGTAATTAAACAAAATACGTTTTTAAGGAGATTCTGGACATGTGGAGGAAGAATAAAAAGGAAATTTTGGCAAGAACAGATGGCTGGTTTAAGGGGCAAGTGGCAACAATTTGACAAACTGACGGTTAACATCAAGTTTTCAGCATTCTGACAGGTGGAGATTAGAAATTCAGTGAAAACAGTAAAAAAGTTGTTTCTGGAGAGAAAAGAACTTTAAAACCCTCTTGGAAACCAATATTTAAACTCTTTATATTTTTTCTCATCTCTTCTCTTCGCTGTCAAGTTGCGCTTCCCATTCCGCTGAGCCAAGTTTCGTTTTCGTTACAATACTGTAACAGCAATGAATGCATCCTTTGCAGGCAGCCGGGGGGTGAAGACTATTTTTGTTTAGCTTATATCTCGTAAACTATTCGTTTGTGACTCCCACATATGTAGGTATATCAAAATACAAAACAAAAAATTACCTCTACAAAATATTAAAATTCATTTTGTAAAGTTTTATCAAATTCTACTACATAGTCCTTAGTCCTTAAATAATTAATGTTTGCTCTTTGTAAGTAAATAAAATGTCTAAACCACTCTAACTTGAAATAGTTGTCGTTTATTTTTGAGTTTTCTAGACATGGCTGATTTAATTCCTTCTTATCCTGTTTGATGCAGAATTCCTAAAGGCGTTTTCTGTCTACACCTTTCACAGCAAAACAAAGAAAAGTGTTTTCTTTACTTTTCCTTAATGTTTTTCTAGCTGTACGCTTTCAGTTAATGCACAAAGTTTAAAGTACCACCTACAACAAGAACGAAAGAGGAAGATATGAAAATGTTTTTCATTTACCAGAATGAAAGGATGAGAATTTGTTTGCAGCCATGAAACTTCGATGAAACTTTATTGTGTTGAGTTGTGCAAACAAATTTGGTTTAATCAATGGTCAGGTTTGCATCATGTTAGGATTTTGTCTGAAGGTTTTCTCGTCCGGTCCTTTTGTTGGCCCTGTTTCTGTATTTATTTGTAAGTATTTGAAGGGTTGTACGTCAATTTTCTTCTTGTCAAGTTGGGATCTCTGAATGCATGAAATTTGCCATCTGCTATTGTTTTATTATCAATTATTATTCAAGATATTGGCACCATGGGTCAGTGGTTATTGAAGTAAACTACTGAGCTGGACATGGGGGAGTTTATTAGCCATTGGATATATGTTTATATATATTATTCTAAAGATTTCGAACCAGACTACAGTGATGGGTCTCTTTTCGTCTCTCTTACAAGATCCATCCTAGCCCAAGAGACTCTCAGGATTTCTCCACAGTTCTTCTCTGGCTTTGATTACTCATGTCAACGTTGTCATCTGTTTCACAGAAATTCGCTTCATCCTCTGGGATGACCTCCCAAGACCTCCCTTCTTCTGCTAGCTAGTGCATCGACGCAATATATGTGCTACTGTCCCGAATTCCTCCAGGCATAGTTCACAGGTGTCATTCTCCAGAAGACTCATCTTCTTTAGGTGATACCTGAAATTTCCATAGCCTGTAGATAACGCTACCACCCATTTCAGTTTTCTTCGCCCCAGACTTAGAATGAGTGGTGCCAATCGGCATTTTACAGCCATTTTCGCCTGCCTGTAACCTTCCACGGTTGATCACCTTCTCTTGTATTCCGCCGAGGCCCAGTTGTTAATTGTAACAAATGGTTCCGGACCAGTGAATTTTGAGGTTGATCCTTCCTTTGCTAAAAAGTCCGCATTTTCCTTGCTCTCAGTCCCTACTTGCCCTCTCACCCAGAGCAGCGTCATCTCATTTCGAGATGAGCACTCATTGAGTTTATGAATACATTCCAATGCCAGTGATGTATTGATATCTGTTTGCTCCATGCGTCTAATCACTGATTGATTGACCAGTGCTATGGTAACTTTTCTACCCTCAACATGTCCGTCTTTCAGGTGATCCAACGAATGCAACAGTCTAACTATCATCGTGTACATCCAGTATGCTGACCTCGGCGATATTACCGACCTTAGTCCACATACCCGTTTGGATTGATGAAACACCCTTTCGCCTTTCTGATCTTCTTTTCCTTTCTGTTCCTCTGTAGACAATAGTTAGCTCTTTGCACATTTATCCATTGGATAATGACTATCCTTAGAACTAAAATCTGAAAGAACTAAATCCAATCAACTCTTGGCAACAGGATTTTAGCCAAGTACGTCGACAGAGGAATACCTGGTTATGGTCATGAACTCAGTATCAAGCCAAGCAAAACTGGACTGATATAAATATTAAAATACCGACCTTCACGCTTAACCAACAACTTTCCTTATCCTCGAAGTACCTAGGCGTTGTACTCGATATAGGGATTTGGCGATCATTCTCAAACTAAACTTTAAGAACGACTTCATGGTTAGAAAAAAAAACCTCTCACACTTTGTATCGAGAGACTAACACCAGGTGGCATGGGTTTCGGTATTTTGTCATATCAAGACAGATATGGCCCAACTGCAACTGGTCCAGAATACGAGATCTATAAAACAAGACACGCACATATATTGCAAGAATCGTAGCAATTAGTAAAGGTCACTGACCCGTGGGAACACATCCGTCCAGACTAAGAATTCCATTTGAAGCACATTGTCGCAGATACAATAACTAGAACGCGAAAGAAACAGTGTTTCATCTCTTTTGTGGGTGTACGGCTCTAGGGAGGCTCTAGGTCAAATATCGCATACTAGGCAGAAAATTTTGGAAAAGAAGATCAGCAAACTAGTCAGTTTCCTTAATGCCATAGGATAATTGTAAAAGTGGAATCCTTTTCTATGTTTTTTACAACAATATTGACAATTACATAGGCCATGTAAGTTGTGGTTTTAAAATGTCATTAAAATGGTTATTTAGCTTCGTCGTGGAAAGTTTTTTGACGGCCGCAACTCTTGCTATCGTCTGGCAAACAGCGGAAAGTAGAACTGTCACCTGACGTCGTTCGTCGGCCATACAATTCCCTGGAATATCAAGTATTACGGCACCCAAATGAGGTGAATGTTGAATTGTTTAGCCATCTCGTTAAATGAGAGGCGAAAATTTAGAGCATTTTTTTAATTAAATGTGAAAGATTCCAGAGATTTGATCTGACTGAACCTATAAAAAGGATGATATCCCGAATGGATATTACTTTAGCCACAACAAGGCTTCCTTGATCGTCATGATCTTCAAATCTGTTTTTCATCCGTCCATAAAAACATATAGAAAGGAATTCAAGGTCATTAAGAATGGAGGACTGTCCAGTAGGTACTTAGACGTGAAAACTGAGATATAGACTTCAAACGAGTAGCTTCACAAGCTGCCACTTGTTAAACAAATTACCACAGAACCGTTGTTGGGGTGGTTCTTAGTGCTTCTATTTTCCCTGACGCGCTCTTAAATCGTTGATCCATTGAACCAGACCGCTTGCAAGGGCATCTGTGACAAATTTTTCTATACCATTCCGTCAGACTTAATAAGAAAAACACGGTTTTCATCAAAGAAATTTCATACAACATTTTCTTCTTTTGTGAGAAGTGTAAAAAGATATCATTGTTACACGTGATTCTTACTATAAAACGCCTCAGTAACATCAAAAAACAAATTCCTGGTCTTTCCGATTTGGATTTACAAGGTCTAGAAACGATAAAACTACCTTGTGTCGCTTAATTAAAGTGATAAGTGATCTAAAAGCAAAGTCGTCTGTGCAAACTATTGGTTGCCAAAAAGCGTGCAATGCAATAAACCTCGCAATTGCACCCTCAAATGATCAACCATCTCCCAAGCAAAACGATCCAATGTTTGAAATAATCTTCGAAAAAATCAACGATGTCGATGATCAAGTACCTACTGTACTGTAGGTGATATTGAGATTGTAATTGAAACAATATGCAGTAAAACTGACTATATAACTACTCATACTTAGCATCATACGAATGTTCAGTACAACACGTCAATGTTGGCTGAATTATTGGATACCGAAGTCGATCCTCTATCTTGTATACACTCCTGTAGTCCTGTCTCCAACAAAAGATTCAACCATCAAATTCTTCTGCTGTCGTCACATCCCATGAATTTACAGCCACGGAAGTGTCATCTCTTCCCTTTTACCACCAAACAGTTTGGTACTACATATACGCCTTCTGAGTGGCAGCACAGATTGGATAGACTGAAATTAGAAGACCACCACCTTCTTCATTAAAGCCCCTTACTACGCTTAGTCTCTTGGAATACGCAGTTTTTTGAAAAAAAAATCGGTTTCACCATCAGCCACTGCAACATGTCCCAGCCATCCAATCATAGAAGTAAACAAAATTTTATACTTGATTTCCCGACTCGATATTAATGGCTATTTATATATAAACTCTGCGAGCACTGATTTCAATCTTGGTAAGATGCACATCAGTAAATGGACCGATATTAAACCACTAATAACCTATGACCAGTAATAAAAATACAAACAAATCTAAGAATAGAAATAAGTTACGAAAACTTATTTCCAACTCCCGTCCCAATTCTGACACTAAACCTCAATGCCAAAATATTCTGCAATTTTACCCCTCTGACCGACATCCTCTACCAGCCCTCTTTTTCTTCTTCTTCAAATAAGCTCTCTGTCATCGTCCCACTGAAGCCCACACAAAAGCGCGTGTCGTTTAAATTATTCCCAACCACCCACACTGTTACCTTTCAATCACCAGCTCACAACCAAAAACAATCCGTGTATCTCTTAATCTTAGATCCGACTCCTGCCCTCCAACAATCCAAACCAATTACCCTAACTTTATTCGATCCCACACTCTAAATTCCTCTATAATTATTTTCCGACACCCCTGCCCGTAATAATGATTCCTCTATTGCTCCAACTCCTTCCCAAGTCTCATCACCTTAATTTTTGGACCGTATGCATCTTCCTATGGCTAAACTAACTAAACACCCAGCCGATTCGAGTGATGATGGCCGTTATGTTCTTTCTTACTTAAGCGATCGTAAAATCTACGAAAATGTCCATTTATACTTCGCTTATCTGCATCTGCAACAAATGTTATGGTCTCAATTCACCAGGAACACCTTCCAACTAATCCTAATGATCTGCGACAAATTTTCGTTCGCTTCCATGAGAATCTCGAGTACACTCCTGCTGATGTTGCCAATGATCTTTCCTCATTATAATTTCGAAACGCATAATACACCGCCAAAGAAAGTGTTCTAATTTTAAGAAATACTATCGTTACCGACCTAACCGACCACAAAATCGTACATGAGTCCCAGCAAATCTCTTCCCAAGTATCTTTCCCTTTACTACTAAAATATAAGAGGATTGCGTACTGTATACCTTAACACCCAAGTTCTGCCATATGACATGTTTGCCCTTACTGAGACCAATCTTACATCTAATAAAAAATATGTTGAATTATTCACCAATGTCTTTGATTTACATCGCAACGATGGTCAGGATTAAGAAGATAAGTTGGTTGGCCGCGGAGTCCTCTTGGTTATACACTCTCGTCTCGATTCTGAACTTCTTAAAAAAACATACAGAAAACCTACAATCCGTCTGGAACGGATCGTCTGATACCCTATCCTCCTCTATATAAAGTGGGCGTATCCAAATTGCATTTTGTACTCAAATATAGCTATAATGTCGAACGTTTGAGGATGTTACATGTAAAATTTTATCAAAATAGGTTTTTTGATGATAACGCCCCCAAAAAGTGGGCGTGGCCAAAACTCTTCTATTGGTGAATTGTATGGAATCTAAATACCCAAATATTTGGTCTTAACAAAATTTTTCGGTTTCATATAATTTAGTGAAGTTATAAAAAAGTAGGCGTGGCAGTTTGCGGATGTAAAAAAATTTTACACTTGTACTGTATCTTTTTCTTGGAAGCCCAGATATGAAATTTAAGCGTCCTAGTTAAAAATTTAAGGCCCAAAAATCGGTTTTGTGATGAAAACGCCCCCAAAAAGTGGGCGTGGCCAAAACTTTTGTATGGGTGGATTGTAGGGAATCTAAATGCCTAAATATTTGGTCTTAACAAAATTTTTCGGTTTCATATAATTTAGTGAAGTTATGAAAAAGTGGACGTGGCAGTGGGCGGATTTCAAAAATTTTTACACTTGTACTGTATCTTTTTCTCAGAAGCCCAGATATGAAATTTCATCGTCCTAGCTCAAAATTTAAGGCCCACAAAGCGGTGACATACGGACGGACGGACGGACGGACGGACGGACGGTCATCGCTCAATAGATTTCGCTATTGATGCTGTTCACGAATATATATACTTTATAGGGTCTATCTCGATTATTTCTCTATGTTACAAACTATGTGTCAAACTTAATATACCCTTAGGATAGGGTATAATCATCCACAACATATTTCGAATTGGATTGTGGTAGAGTTCTTATTTCTAAGCATAGCCTCAATGACGTTGCTATTATTTAAGATGATGATACATGATACAAGCAATGTATGAATAATATAAGGCATATGTTTTTTTTTTAAATATTTTTTCAATGAAAGTTGTATCTACGACTTTGTAGCTTCGACCAGTTCGGCCATCGACCAATACCAATCAGAGATATCAACAAGTTCACGAGTTCCATATGGTTTGGTGTAGCTTGTCGGTTACTATCCACAGACCACTTAAAACGTCAACATACTGTAGAGGCTATTCTAAATAAGAATGAAGAAATAGCAGTATTGAAAGCCATCAACGTCGTTTACTGACGCAAATAAGACACTTGGTGAAGAAAACAAAAAAACTGTACCTGGGGAACTTGAAATTTTTACCAATTTGGAGCTACAATCCACACTATCCACAATCCCGGTGTCCACTTAAGACATGCTTCAACGTTCTAGCATTCTTGTTATTGTAATATGTATGCATAAATAAATGATAGTCATTAAGGTCACGAGGCACAGTAGTTGTCGGACTACTGATCGAGAGGTTTGAGGTTCGATTCCCAGACAACACTAATGGTTTTTCATTGTCCTACATTTCCTGAACGTTTGACGAACATCCGAGAGTATAATTCTCATGAAAAAGCTAATCAAAAGGAAATTCCCTTTGGACACGGCCTTAAACAGTAAGCCCCTTCCATTAGTGTGAGGAATATCTACAACACACACAACACTAATAGTTGTGAGAAGGTAGGTCCTAGGTCCCGTACGGATCTGTCTCTCCAAATATTTATTGATATGCTAAGTACGTGCGCTTAAGAATTCCTACATACAAAGTTTGAGAATATCACTGAAGACTTTACAAGTTCCTATAATTTTACGGGCATTTTCTAAATTCTCGGGTACGCTGCCCAGAGTAGTCCAGATTTTGGAAAAAAAATTTACAAATTTCAAAGGAGTAATATGAGCGGAACGGGATGGTTAGAATATGTGTGTATGTAGGTACTTGAGTGTTGGAAGCTACAGTACTCGAAATTATGCGAAACTTTAATGTGAAAGAAACCAAGATTGATTGCAACATTACTGGGGAGAACATCAACAAAAAAAAAAAACAAATATTAAAACTTTAAAAAGTAGTTCTGTAAGGCAGTTATATTTTATAATTTAATGTTAACTTCTAGAAACTTGCTAAACAATAAGATTGAAAACGTTTGCAGCTGCTTGCATACATTATCTGTACTGTAGTTGAGGTGCTCACTTAACACGAACTATTAATTTGTATCCCCAAGTTGTTCCAGGAAGAAACTTATGCCGATACATTTGCAGCTGTAATAACAAGTTATACTTGAGTTAACCAAGTTTGTTGTTTACCTGCATTTGATGCATGCATTCTCAGAAGGTATGAAGGATTTAAGCGTTTTGATAATTTTCCCATTCTAGGAAAATTTTTATTCTGAGGTTTTTCTTTGAATTCAGTGTTAGTATTTAATTCATCTTAAAAAGCACATCGCATTAGTGTGAAATTTAATTTCCATTCCCATAGAAAATATGCAAATCCATGCGGTGGAGATGAATTACAGCTGTATTTATTGTATTCTTTTTTAGAATAATAACATGGAAAGTTTAATATATTGGTTGGTACAGTAGTGTCCGTATCCTCTGAATCAGAAGACATGTCTTCAATATCCTTTTTAAGAAAGATAAGGAAGCAGCGAGCTGCGAGTTAGGTGAGTCCTTTTCATCTTTTTTTAAATTCGAAAATCTTCAAACAGTATCTAACCTCATTATCTACCAGCGTCTTTTCCTACCTCCGACTTGACTACTTTCCAATTATTAGTTGGAATTTCAGGATTTTGTCTCTGAAGAAAATGTAGAATATCCTAAGGCTCGCTAGACCTGAGTGAGATATCATCCCTGCAACGGCGGACGTAATAATGTCAACTGGACTGTCGTCATCACAAAGGATTAGTTTGTAGCCTCCATGTGGCCAGTCTCTACTTCGAAATGATGGAATGGGCTTAAAAGGATCTGTTTACCAAAGTGAGAGGAGGCTGGGACTTAGCTTACATTTCAGAACACTGCAGTGAGGCTTATCTTACCTTCTTCGTAGCTGCGATCGATGATCATGATGACAAAAACAATTTTTCCGAGGATCCCTCTCCTAAAAAGTGGTCTCCAGATACATTCACGATTTACCCGATCAAAGGCCTTCTTGAAATCCACGAACATGAGTTAGAGCGGTGACTTAAACTCGGCTGATTGCTCGAGAAGCATACGCAAGGTGTTGATGTGGTCGGCGCACACGATTGACCACTCCGAAAGCCTGTTTGATGCCTTTTGAGGGTAGACTCGATTCTAACCTTTAATCGTCCAAGAATTATAGTTGCCATTAGTTTCGAGAAAACGGACAGAACAGTAATACCAGCCAGTTATTGCTGTTCTTAAGAATGCCTTTTTTGGGTATTTTACCAATAACTCCGTCCTTCCAGTCCCTGAGGTAGGTTTCATTTTTCCAAAAGGCCTGTAGTAACGTAAGTATAACTCAGTCGGAATACCATCGAGCCTAGCTGCTTTGTTGGTTTTGATAAGATTGATCGCAGTCTTAATTTCTGTAACAGTACCGGGTCCGATGACAATACCGCTAAAAGATCTGCGCATATCGAGTAACTGGGGACTTATTGCTGCACTCTGCTCGCCGGAATTGTCATTAAGCGGAGAACGAAAGTGTTCCTTCCATCTGCGGAGCTGATCTACAGTTGATACCAATAGAGTGCCGTCCATGTCCAGTATAGGATGGTCGGTCTTGTTTTTTTGGCCGACAACTTCTTTGGATATACTGTGCAGTTCTCTGATATATCCTCTTCTTGTTGCATTTTCCGCATTTTCCACCGGGCCATGTCTCATACATCTATAAACTGTCCTATGAGCTATCCGATATTTATTTCGTAGTTCCACCTTTCGTTGAGCGTCTATCTCGGCATTTATTTTCAATTTCAACGATCAACGATGCGCAATTTTGTCTCAGATGTCTTGGAAAATCGAGGAGTCTGTAGCAATCTGAAGTAATATTAGGCGCGATAGATCTATGGTGGGACTCAGGGCCTTGCTTCCCACAACAATTCATGTTCTGTGTGGTATATTCTTTACATGAATAAAAGGGATGTATTGTTTTAATGCCGTTTGCGAAGGGCGATTTGAGAAGCTTTTTCATGACAGTTATACTCTCGGATGTTTGTCAGACGCTCGCGAGAGATGGGACCGTGAAAGAAATTTTAGATGCTGTCTGGAGATTGAAACTTGAACCCCTCGCTCCATAGTCCAACGCACTTACCACTTGAGCTACGAGGCCCTCTGAATCAATGGATGCATCACATAAATTTGTTCAGAGACGATCCTCTGTCGTTGAGGATGTTGATGAAATTACGACATGGGTTCGCTTAGAGCATTCATGTTGAACTTGGTTATCCGCGCTGTATCCTCTGAGCGCCGTTGCACAGTTTGCAATTGGCGATGGTAACAAGTGATAGTCACTTCCTATGTCCGCGTATCTTACAACCATTACATAAGGACTTCTTCAGTTTTCAGTACTATCAACACAAGCCGATGTGTATTACAAAAGTCGATCAGCAAATCACAATTGTCATTTTGTGATTCAAAGCCATGCCTGCCCATTACGCGTTCCAAGCCTGCAGTGTATGATCCGACTTGGGCATTTAGCTCCGCTATGACGATCATATCGGTTCTCGGAACGCTGTTGTACACCGAGGTAAGGTGCGTATAGAAAGCGGTTTTCTTGTCCTCAGTCACTTTATTTGTAGGGGCGTAGCACTGGATAATTATGATTTTACGGATTTTCGAAAGAGATCTCGCTGACATTAGTCTTGCAGAAGTCGTGGCTCAGGAAATGAGATTGCGCCTTGCTTCTCAATTTAATTTAATGCCCACACCATTTAATCTTTGGCCTCCTTCCCTTTCTCCGCCGGAATACAACATTCTCCTTTGTCCCGAAGCATATCACGATCCACCAGCTCGTATCGTCGTATCTGCCTCACCGTTCATAGATCGAACGTTTCAAGCTCCAATTTTCGTACGTTTACGGTAGCCAAAAGTTCCATCCGCAATACTTTCGCAATAATTTCATACATCTGTCGTCGATTTATTTATTGTGGTGTCTCCGTTGGCGCTAGTACACGAAAGATGCCGCACCACCAAATCCGATGTGCAGTTTACTACAGGCAAGGCAATAGTAGGATTATGCAAAAAGTGGTTACCTCTTGTGGACTCAGTTCCCTTTGTTGTCATATTTCATGTAATAACATTTCACGTTCCGCCATTGTTGCTTTCCGAGATATGATTAATAACCCTATAAGCTCAGATTCGATAAGCACATCATCCCTTTGGATGGTCGAACACATACTAATATAGGCCGCCGTATGTGGGGAAACGCCTTTTGTAGCCGCCCAATCTGAAGAACAGATGCTACAAGCTCCTGCCGTTGGCCTTACAAGAATGGGCTTATCCGCAACCATGCTATGATTCCTGACGTAGACCACTGCCTGTTTATCGTAGTTCATCGGGCTTTAGGGTTGGCTTTCCAACTCAAGGACAAGAATATGCCCTGAAAAGCCGTATAGGTGGTTTTGATTTCTTATATCGACAGGTGCTCGCTTAGACGTCAAGAACATTTCCCTCCTCTACCATGGGGAGGTGGAAAATAGGGATTTTTCCCTTCTTTAAGTTCTATGACCAAATGACATTTCGTAGAACCGTATTTGAGAGAATCAATTACAATTATTGCTTATGTACTTCATATTTCATGAGAAGTTGGACTGGTGTTTTTTCGAAGCCTATGAACGGTTTGCACAGTCCTTCGTTTTTTCTACTCAAGTTCATTAGATGCTCTTTAAAAGATGCCAAAATAAATTTAAAATGTTACCCAAAATGTAGAGTGGATTTTTGTTCAAGTCCAGGCTGTTCTGTTCGCACGATTGTAGTGACAGTTACTACTTTTTTCGATCTCACTGCTGATAACTTTATAGGAAATAGCCTTGAAGGTTACTTTGAAGCATGTTAACTGGTAAAGCTTAGTAGCTTAGTGTACTGATTATGTGTGGAAAGGTATTCTTTACATTTATAGGCTGTTTTCTATGAATCTATGATTTTTTTCCTCAAATTTAACACCATCTATTATCGCTAAGTTAATATGAACTAAGAAGTTTATATCTATTAATATCGGCATAAAGAAAATTATTGTGTCTCTAAAGAACAATGGGGAGTCGGACAGAATCCCGAAAAACAAAATCCCGAAAATGAAAATTTTCGTATGGATTTAAAAAAACTTTGCATATACCCAACCTCGCCTACTCCAAATCCAACAGGGACTCCAAGCAGGGGGGTTGCAGAGGAGCAGCATGCCCCCCATACATATTCCACTGTTTATGTACAAATCGAATTGTGGACTTATGACCCTGCGCCGAAAAGGAGTAGATACCTACTTTGTTACATTGTTATATTGTTATAATTTGTAGCCAACCCAATTTTTCGGGATTTTCGGGATTTTGGGTCTTTGTGTGTTTGCTTGTGACCCGAATTGTGCAGGACGGGGAACAACAAACACAGTCACCAAACCTTGTGAGAGAGAAACGAATAATATCAAAGTTTCTCGAATCACTGCACCAACAAAGGGAATCTGCCTGAAAGTACAATGAATCGAATCGGAGTCTGAGTGCTAAACACAATCTCCTATCCTCTTATGACACATGTTTTGTTGCTCTTACTTTTGCTTCTTACATTTTTACTTCTACTGGGATTCCAGGAATTGGCATACAAAATGCGAACGGCAACTCGAAATTGAATGTCGTTCTTGTGCAATTTGTACTCAACAGTTCCTTGAAGTATGTCACCATGAAAATGGATTGTAAGTGCATCTTCCTAATGCACTTACTTATTACATTCCAGTTCAAGGTCGGTTATGGTTTAGTGGGTAGCGTGTTTGCTTGTAGCTCATACAACTACTCTAAAAGAAGGATTTCTCTCTTCTTGTACAAAAGATACGCAAATTTGTTTGAGCGGCTCAAGGGTTTAAGTAAATTTATTTAATCAATGGCTTTGGTTAGTTGTTGGTTAGTTGGTTTACAAAGGTACATATTTTGGAGTTTCAATGCATGTACGAGAGGACTTTGTCAACAATTGTTTTCTTGGATGCTTACCAGTCTTCCGCGAAAACTACGAATAATAGGAATCGTTAGGACCGCAGTGATGTTAGTGCGGGAGTTTCTACCTCAAGTTACAGATGTTGTGTATCTTTTACACCACAGACGAACATATCCACGCTGTTTATAAGGAACTTTAAATTTGGTATTCTTGGGGGTATTGACAATCAAATGTAGAGGTTGTTTCAACATCTAGGTTTTGCGGAGGCGTAGGGCGCTTTTTACCACTACTTCTTTGGTGAAGAGGTCAAGGGGGCATGACCTCAAGGCCGCCTTTCGGTGTTTTTCTAATAGCGCTGATGGTACACGCTAAACGTTGTATCACTGTGTCACCACACCAGACAGCTGTATCTGGGTTAGATTAGATCCAACGACGGCAGTGTTCATTCACTGTATGGTGGCTGGTTTTGGTCTCCATTTTTTAGCGAAAATTCTATTGCATGGATAAAAATCAAGGCTTTCTTTGTGCGTTCAAGTATATTGTCTTTCCAGTTCAGTTTTCGTTCTAGTTGTTTGCTATTTGGAGTTGAATTCCATTTAGTGGTGGCTCGAAATCGGATTTTCCTCTCTTATTTGTAAAGGGAACTAGTTTGGCGTTTGGCCCAGTTAATCAGGGCATTCAGCGGTGTTCGTAGTAGATCAATTATTATGGGCACGCACTTTCTTGTCACATGACGACATCATTCTCATAAGCGACGACCTTAATCCCATTTCGGTTTTCGTCATTCATTACATTCCAGAGTAATGGAGATAAGACTCCACCTTGGGGGTTTCTACGCTACCTCCCAACTCAAAACCAATATTTCGTATATTAAGCATACATTCTACCTAGTTTGATATGAAAGGATTCAAGTGCATCTGGTCTAGAGCTGTTCTCACTGATTTCAAATATCCCACATACGCTTAGGGTGTAATAAAAAATGTATTATTGTGAATATTTTAAATATTTCTACGAATATCCACAAGTAAGCTACTTACAAGCAACATGCACTGCATGGATTTCGACAGCAATAATGGAAATTAAATTTTATTCGGATTTACTGCAGCTTAGCTATGTACATATATAGCTCCTCTGAGTGGATTAAAATAAAAACAATGAATTTTGAAAATATTCTCAGAACAGCTCTGAGTAAATGCCAACACTCTTTTTGATATTCACGGTTTCATGGAATACAAATAAAATAATTTCACATGCAGCTGCAATAGATTTTTTCCGAAAAATTTACCTTGAAGCAACATCAGGTGTTGCTAGGTATTGCAATACTGCATTTGAGGCTGTAAAAATTCAACCGATTCTGTTTCCTTCTACCTCCATAAGTTTGAATATTTTTGTTTGGGGAATTCCTGGAAGTTAGTAGTTAATTGGATTTATTGTTATCTTGTTTTCTGTACGACACAATTCTGTTCTTGGAACGTTCGCCCCAATAATATTGCAATGGATCCTGTTTGAATTAATTAAAAGTTTGGCAATATTTTTCAAACTATCGGTTCCACTAGTTTCTTATTTATTTTTGACTTCATGTACCACCTGTAACTGTGTAAACATGTACTTTATTCATCCTCTACATCTAAGCTATGAGGATGTTTACATCATTCATACATCATACACATCAAACATCGTCATACGGCTATGGATACATTATACTCATTCTAGGCTAATACTGTCATTTTGGTGACTTTGAAGGATAGAGTTTATAATGAAGTGTTGCTTATAATTAATAGTGGTTATACTTTTTTTTTGATTTAAAAATTCAGAAGTTTAAAACTTAAAGAGCGTTATGATTGTTAAAGTAAACGAAGACAAAGTCTTCATGCCAAAGACTGGTAAAGTAAACCACACAACTGCGAAAGACTTTAGATCAATACGTTTCAGCTCCTTCATCGTGAAAACCTTCGAATGGTTAGTAGACATATGTATATAGAGACAGCACTGCATTGTGACTCTGAAGGACAAAGAATATACACTAACCGCTTTCTTGAAGGAGCCTTCAATAATGTCAGAACAGATGCTGTCTGTAGGACACTGATAAACCTTAACGTGGACCATATCCTAATCAACTGGATAGTAACAATGCTAGATCAATGACATATTAAAACTGAACTAGGAGGAACCCAGTTAGAAGTATATACATCTAGAGGCACACCTTAAAGTGAAGTTATATCCCCATCACGATGGATTCTCGTTCTCAACGAAACAATCCTAAAACTTTGAAACAGCGGAACCAAATTCACGGGACGACAAAAAACTAGGTTACTTACGAGTACTTACTTACTTACTTAAGTGGCGCTACAGTTTGCAGTGAACCTGGGCCTCAACCAATTAGCCTCTCCAGTTAACCCGGAGGATATCTTCATCCGCTTTAGCGCCATACACCACGACTGAGATGATCAAGGTCTTATACAGAATCCTCTTAGTTGTCCAGGGTAGGACTCTACTACTCAATTGCCTTTTCAGCCCAAAGAAACAGCGATTGGCAAAAGTTATTCTTCGTTTAATTTCTGTTGAGATGTTGTTGTCAAAGATTACAGCAGAGCCGAGATAGACAAAGTCCCTTACTACCTCAAAGTTATATCTGTCAATTGTAACATTCTGTCCAATTCGTCGCTGTCAACAAATGACTCTCTTAGGAAACAACTAATGATAAATAATACTAAATACTATTTCTATTCTTGCTGGTATTGCTCAGATTGCTTACAGATGCTCTTCCACTTGTCGAAAACACACCAACTTTGGTATAAAAAGTTAACGAAAATTACCCACTTAAAGTGCCAACTAAAGTGAAAGCAAATACATACTGCCAAATGCCATTCACTTCTCACTATCTATAAAAGTTTGCCTCTGAACTTTTGATGCTAAAAATAACTTCAAATAAAATTAATACTAGAACTTATTTAAGTTCACTGCCCTGCAAAGTTTCCCTGTGAGTTTCAAAGAAAATTCAATATCCAACTGTGCAGTCTCCTAGCTAGCGTCTACATCGCGTTGCCTAAGGAACACAAGCAAACTATCTACAAATGAGAAAAGTTTCATACCCCTGCTAATGACCTGTGAAGATACATATTTCTTCGCATAAAATGTACTACGAATCGGCTTTTAATCTCCTTAAATGTGTAACGCGGAAGCACAGTCTTCTCACTCAAATATATACATACCTAAGGGACATGTATCTAGGTCAAAAGCTTTGACAATAAAATCAACCACGGGAAACAACCCCTCAGGAGAAAAATGTCATATTGAGTGATAATGGAGGCGGTGGAGCTCTATAATTAATGAACTACGAAATAATGCGAAAACTTAATACTCCCATCACTTTGGCTTCGTACACCAACGGGATGGCCCCCGACGGAAAGACTTGAGGCTATGTCAAACGAGCTAACAGCCAATAAGCCGCTTCGCCCGGAGAGCGGATACTTACGGAGAATGGCGTACTTAATATTATCGTTCAACTGTCAGATATTGCCATTAGCATTGCGATTTAACCGAAATTCTAATTGGGATCTATCATAATTAATGCGAAATGAATTGTTTTTAGGTGAAAGCCTCAGTCAGTTTGAAAATCTTTGAAGTGAAATTTATTCTTTAAATATTATTCCAGAAGATGTATGTGTATCTCATTGGATTGCAGTCAATTTAGTATCTATTGATAGAAATTTCTCAGCGCAACTTGTGTTTTCATAGTCCAGATGCAGTTTAGTCGACAATTGATATGTATCTATTTAGAAGATACTCAATGCAAATGAACGCTTGCTTGGGGAGATTAAATTGAAATTCTGTATTTCTGCACAAGTGAACTCATTATACAAATTTATTGCGTAATATTTTTTCTTTTGTATTTTTTTATTAACATCGATTAAATTTTAATTAACGATGTTCAACGAAATGCATTGAGGTACAAAATCATTGTCTTAAGTAAGAATTCGTTAACTGAAATTTATTACGTATACGCCCCGTTGTCCAAATTTGTTTTCTTTTTAATTTATCTCTTATTCGTGTTTTATATACTTGTTTTGGGGGTTTAAATTAATTTTTTAATCGATCCAATGCTGTGTAGTCGTAATTCATAGATGTAATTAGGATTCGTTATTCCAAGGACTCGACTGCCCGGATAAGGATGAATAAGTAGCGACGCATAGTAACAAATGAGAACAAAGAACATGGCTTATCTGGGAAGTTTGAACATTGCATGTTAAGCGTATCCATGTGGATGGTTTTGTTCTTGGAAATATGAATTTTAACTTAAGTAGTCTACATATTAGTTCTTTCTTCATTCATCAGAACACAATATGAGGATTACATCGTTATGAGAATTTATCAATTTAATTAACAAGATTCATCTTGGGGATAACATTGTACAAGTAGTAGTCGAGAAGAACATTTTATTCGGCGACTTGCCAAAGGTTGAAGAAATTGAAAATGCCTGCAAGCTACTTTTATTCTGCTGTATTCTTGCTGAAAATCTCAGCATGATTGGAAAAGGTCCAAAAGGTGTGGTACGTGCGATAAAGTCAAATGGTGGTGGGTTTCAATTTGGAAGTTGTTGACCATTCTAGAGGTGGAAGCAGTAATGGTACATATTCTAAATCAAACGAAGGAATAACAAGACTATCGGGACAACCTCAAACCGTAAACCCAACTTTTTGACTGGGAGTGAGTGAAATGAGGTGGTTTGAAGCACACGAATTGGCATCTGAATATGTTAGCACTGTCCTACTATACTCTGAAAAGCACGATGACAATCACAAACACAGAGTAGGCTTAATGTTTTCAAAAGGGCTTACGGGAGTCTAGTGATTTGATAGCGCCAAGGCATTTTGGACTAGAGTAAGGAACGTCGCGCCTAAAAATGTAAAAAACACTTTATCATCGCCCTCAAGCCAATGCCGAAGTTGGGTATATTTATCGTGAAGCATCAGCATTCAACCGCTTAGACATTTGATAGGCAAACTAGGCCTCGGAGAGCAGTATGACATTGGCGAATGATTTCTGAGCTTCTGCATTGCCAACCGCCTTATGTATCGGAGGAGGCAGCATGTTATGAGCACAGGGGCTTCCACTAAATGAGTTGGGTTTGATCTGTTGAGTATACTGGGAACTTAATCGATTGTTTTGTGGTATATTACCATTTTAGAAAATGTGTCATAGATGTCCGAAACAGAGAGGGAGAAGACATGGAGAGGGTGTTTAATCACCTCCCTAAAACAATACACTAAACTACAGACCGACTAAATAATCCCTCAGTTCGCCAACTATTAGGGGAATATCGTTCTCGAGGAGTAGAAACAATCAGCAGCCTAGTGCTGTAGTAAAGATATGAAGTTATCTGGGCCTGTGTCTACGTTGAGTATGCTGGCATCAATTAGCATGTGGTCGATTTGGTTGGTGATTCGACCATCTGAAGATGACCCGATTGCTGTGTGGATTCGAAGTTTTTGGAACATAGTGCTACTTACTACTAGCTGCTGCAAAGCCCATTAGTTGGAAGCAGTTGTTTGTTCTCGTTGAACATTCTTCTTTCCAACAAATTCGCCAAAGAAGTTTTCCTTACCGATTTTGGCACTGAAGTCCCAGAGTAGGTACATCATTCTCCGGATAGGCTTCATAGGCTGACGTTCGGAGTCGATTTGCAATTTGAGAGGATTGATTATCCGAGGCTATTGTCTCTCTTTTAACCGATAGTTCTTTATGTGGTAAGAAGGTAAGAAGGCCGCTCCGGAAATATTCTCTTGCAAAAGAGGCATAGGGCGCAAATAGAGGGTCGGTAGAGAAGTCGGTGCTGCAACTGCATGAGTCGTCGCAGTGATATTCCAGCAGGACAGTGCACGCCCCTATCATCAATCTTGAATATATAAAAAGACTATCCACGGACTACATAATCCTGTTCTTGAACTTTAATATACAATACCAGATACATACATATGTACGTATTCTCAGCCGACAAAATTGGCCAGAGACCACGATTATCAATAATTCTGCAGTGGAAATACACTGATGGATCTAAGACAAACGAGAGTGTAGGAGCTGAACTGTTTTCTGTGTCTCGACTCTTCGACTACGAGACTATTGCAGTCTATTTCAAATTCCAAGCGCGGAAGTTATGGCTATTCATGAAGCCGCTGACTTGTTGTAGACGAGATCGGTATCAAAACAAGATACAATGTCTCTACATTAGCTCTGCCACATCAGCCAAATGTAAGATGGACGTGCAACCATGTTAGGCAAATGTGGTCACAGTTCAGCTGACGCAAGACAAGAAGTCTGCTACTTATCAGCAGTACACGCATAGGTACCCTAGGCGGACTATTAATGGGTCATTGTGCGTTACGTCTTGCACGTCTTGCGGCTTGGAATTTTGCCAACGACTTCTGTCGTAACTGTTTGGATGAAAAAGAGGAAGAAACACCATTTTATCTTCTCTGCAGCTAACCTACGTTATCCTCATCAAGAAAGTGGATTCTGGGTGAATACTACTTCGAGGAACTTGAAGATATTGCCGATTCGGATATCAATGAAATCTGGAAGCTCGTCCAAAAATCAAAAAGGTTCCAATAGCAATCGAACGGAAGCGACCGGCTGGTGTGGTATCGCAATGGACCCTTCCTTGTCCAAGTGTATCATTCGATGAAGGAAGGATACCCACCTAACCTTAACCTTGACCACCATATATAGGTGTAGATACGGAAGTTATCCTGACGATCGGCTAGCTGGGCAATCCGCCGTTGAATACCGAATCTCTGATTAACGTAGTTGACATCTGCAGATTGCCAACATAAAGGCTGAAAGTCGGTTTTTGTAGGTTCTGCCTTAGTGAAAACGGTGATATATTTTCATTTATTCTCATTCCTACCCTTTGACCAGCACTCAACTGATAGTACGATATGTCAATTCTGACAAGAAATATGTTAAGTTATTGGGTGGCTGGATGCTGTAGGAATAGGGCAGACATTAACCGGCGTCAACCTGGATGTCCAGTGTTGTAACTGATACTACGCATCAATTGTGCTTATTTTACCTCCAAGTGGTAGCCATGGAGTATTGGTTCATCTCCATCCGAATTCGACTTGCTGAATTTATAAGAGCGAGAAAATAGCAGCACTACATATAAATACGACAGCGGAACTCTATCAATACCTTCAAGAAGCACGCTCAGGCT
Source organism: Xylota sylvarum (assembly GCA_905220385.1). Classification (NCBI taxonomy): domain Eukaryota; kingdom Metazoa; phylum Arthropoda; class Insecta; order Diptera; family Syrphidae; genus Xylota; species Xylota sylvarum. The sequence continues at coordinate 45,528,639 of LR999959.1, forward strand.
GATAAAGATTGCCAAGAATAAGTCAGTTTTTTGGTAAAGATATGGTGACGGATGGGCACTTATTGGGCCAATGGTAGCGCTCACATCCCCGCAGCGGGTTACTGACGGTTTAAACCGGGCTCTCGTCCTAGAGGTTTCTTAAAAATGGAAAGAATGGAATGAATAACTTCCTTACCTCGTTAAAAAAAGTAGTTATGATAGAGACACAAGCCTCGGATAACAATTTCCCCATTTAATATCAGGACCCGAAACGTTACCGGACTACGACTTGAGAGTGTGCACCTAGAACATATGTACACTGTACAGTCCTGGTGTTACTCAAAAAATTTAAATCTGTCCTCACTCGGTACAAGGCAGATATTACCGCGATCCAGGAGATACGATGGATAGGATATGCAAAAACGGAAAAATTGCGACATTTATTACAGCTGTCACATAACACTGCACATGTTAGGATAGGAATTCGTCGTGGTAATTAACTTTAAGCTGATCACTGATCGCCTAGCTGTAATTCCCATCAAGGTAACATTCCAAAACATAGACATAATATACCCGTACCGACGAAACTGAAGACTTTATCAAGGATGAGTTTTATGACCTCCTGGACGGAGCCTGTCCGGAGTATGATGTCAAAATCATACTTGGGGGCTTCAATGCCAAAATCGGTAAAGAAAACATCGGAAATTCAGTGGATTAGTGGGAAAGCACAGCCTCCACGACATGACAAAAGACGACGGCTTCCGGTTAATCGATTTTACAGCAGCTCGTAATACAGAGATAAGTAGCACTAGGTTTCCAAGACTACGAATTCACACAGTAACCTGGCGCTCTCCAGATGGTCGAACCGCCAACCAAATCGACCACGTGCTAATAGCTACGAGGCACGCAATCAATATTTTGCATGTTCAATCTTTCAGGGGGGCAAACGTCGACTCTGGGCATTTTTTTTTACAGTCAAATTTAGAACTCGACTATCCAACGAGGAGAAGCTGCAAACCGCCCAGAAAAAGAAATTCAACGTTGGAATCCTTGCACGACTGGAGTAGCCAGAGCCTACATGTGCATTCATCATCCACCAGTTTCGTGGCCTCATCAAAGAAGTAGCCGAGACCACCGTAGGATACCAGCCCACCCAAAATAGCTCTTGGTATGATGATGAATGCGTGCGCCGGGAAAAATGGGTTGGAAATGCACACATGCAAGCACTGCAGAGGAAAACAAGGGCAGCGAGGGAAGAGTATCGAGCTAAAAGAAGGGGGGAGGCGAAGATCATACGTAAAAAGAAAAGGACATACGCAGTCGCCCAGCTCAAGGATATCGAAAAGGCCTGCAACATGATGTTTTTTTTTTAAAGTTAAATCCTTTCGCTATGCTTTGCATCATTTCCATACTTGGTACATAGGCTGAGAGTTCCCTTTGCTGCAGAGACTATTTTAGACAAGCCCAGTGCTAGGGTCTAGTAATTACCTGATATGTTTGCAATAGACTCTAGCAGTGCTGAGATTTATTTTTATGCCTTTTCATGTCTTTCGAAATGATTAGAGGCCTTCTGGCTCTTAGCTTTTTTTTGACTGTTGCATGTGAGATACATTAGGTAGGTACATATGTATGTGAGTAGAAGGGGTGGTCGCATATGCAGCTGGCACTAGATCTAGTGCACAGGCTTGGCAATCGCGTAGAAATAGCGTTGTGCCTTCTTCTACATATGTACAGCTGCATCGCCACACCATCTGCAGAGATCGTCTGTGTTTACTCGCTTTTTTCTTCGGTGCTCTGTCAGTAGGTTGTGGCCGATATTAGTCCCTGTGAGGAACGCTAAGTCACTTCTACATACTAGGCGCTAGAATGTGCTTGGTTTTCATCTCGTCGTGTTTTGTTCAGAGTTTTCTGGAGACACGGCAAGATGAGAAAGCGCTCCATTTCTCATTTGCTAGTCTCACGAAGGTTTGTTCTATGTTAGATTTAACAAGCGCTAGAGGCAGTACAACTAAGGTAACAAGCATCTTGTTCAGACCACTTTCTTGCTAATAAGTCCGCCAGTTAGTTCCCTAGAATACCGGTGTGTTCTGGAACCCGAACCAGAGTAACTGCGTGGTTTGCTATGAGTGCTATGATTTCTTCACGGCATCGTTTCACCAGTTTGAATTTGATAACTGTGGATGAGATACGAGTATATGTCGATCGTCTTCCTGGAATGCAGTTCTGATATTGGTTATTCTTCCACTTGGAATGCACTGCCGTGGTTTGGAAGCCTGAGAGAGCGATCTATTTCGGGTTCAGATGATTATATACCAGAGCCTACTTCTTCTTCAGTTTTTGATCCGTCAGTGAAAATCAAGATATTACTCGGGTTGATGGTTCTACTGTTAATCCAATCCTCCCTTGAAGGGAAGATTTTTTTTAATCTTTCGACTGAAGTCGTAAGATATGTATATAGTCTGTTTCAGTACCCAAGTGTGCCCATCTCGCAATAGTTTGGTGGCCCGTATTGCCCTCTTCCCATGATTGGATTGTTTTAAGCTTAGGGCACTCTTGGCTCCTATCTCATTTAGGTGAAAGTGTAATGGAATCAGTGCTAATATGGTTTCAAGCGCTGCAGCTGGCGTAATTCTAATGGCGCTTGTAGTCCATATACATGCTAATCTTAGTATCCTGGTCAGTGCTCTGATGTACGTGGTCTTATCTGTGGCGGGCCCCTAGACTAGACACCCATAGGATAGAATGGGTCTGACGATGATTGTGTACACCCACTGTAAAGATATATGAAGAATAAATATCTTTACATCAAAAAACCTATTTCGATAAAATTTTCATGTAACATCCTCAGACGTTCGAAATTCTTACTACAAGCATCCAAACTAAGCTAGCTAACTAGACATTATTTCCGATATAGCGACGCTATGATGAAGATTAATTCAGTTGTCAACATTTATGTCCTTTATTATAATTACTCCTCGTAAGAAATAAAAAGAGGAATTAACAAGAAATTGATAGATAAATCCAAGTATAACCGAAAATATTAAAAGGCAGAAATAAATATCAAAAAAGATACAAAAAGTATCTATTGTACATTATATAGCCTTAATGCATCTCTAAACTCCTCATTACATATCCAAATGTATTTATATATTTTCTCTTTTATTTTTCTTGCAGATACACTCAATGAACAACATTCGAATGACTGTGAATGAATTAAGAACACTTAATAAAATTGTCACCTATAAACAACAATTGCGCTATTGTGGCAAACAACAGCAGCGAAAAACACGTCCAATTTAATTATTCCTTTCTATAATTCCATCGGTTCGTAGTGTTAAGTCTGACCCAACGCCTAGGCTGTCAGTTTGAAGCTTAAGCCAAAGCGCAGCAGACAACTTGTCATAACAAAACAATCTTGTCGCGAAAAAGAGTATTTTGCGAGCTTGTAGTTCTTTTTTCTGTTTTAATTTAACACCGCGGCCAAGGGGTCAAGTAATTGCATAATTATTATTGTGTCGGTAATAATAGGTACCTGTATGTTGGAACAACCTTCGAAGCGCGTTAATCGATGTGAGAGACGGGTGGAAAATTTCCATATAATTTCAGTGAAGTGCAGTGCTCGTCTGGTGAAAATGTGAGCAAAGTACCTTGACCGCCGCGAATATTAAATTGCTAATTTACGAATAAGTTTAGGAAAATTGTTTGTTTATTTTATTACACGCCACCATGGAGTCACAGAGCATCCACAATGACAGCCTTGTGTTTCTCGGCGACAATCTGACAAATATGCTGGACTACACCAGTCTGATTCTTCGGGGTGCTGTTATACCCGGTAATGAGACAGCACTACTTCCTCCATCGTCTTCCGCAATCGAGCAGACTATCGGTTATGACCCATCGCTGTTGCTAATGTCCAACGATACATATAACGTGCGGTTGGAGCATGCACCAAAGCTGTCCAAGTCGTCTGTGATTAAAGTGATAGTACTATCAGTAATGGCGGTGATATCGCTCTTGGGCAACATTGCAACGATGTGGAACATTTATAAGACTCGCATGAGCCGGAGGGCTTCGCGACACAGTTGGAGTGCAATTTATTCGCTCATATTCCATCTTTCGATTGCCGATGTCCTTGTGACGGGATTCTGTATTATAGGTGAAGCTGCTTGGAGTTATACCGTGCAGTGGTTGGCGGACGATTTTACTTGTAAAATGGTGAAACTATTTCAAATGTTTAGCTTGTATCTGTCGACGTATGTTTTGGTGCTAATCGGCGTGGATCGGTGGATTGCAGTCAAGTACCCGATGAAGTCACTGAATATGGCAAAGAGGTGTTACCGACTCCTGGGAGGAACGTATGTCCTGTCGTTTCTACTCAGTTTACCACAGGTAAGTCCATTATGTACATTTCTAGGCGTAGCTGCTGTTCCTTAAATCGGTCGTTAATCACGTTGAGAATGTGTCTCACAGCACAGATGGTTATTTGTTTCATCCTTTTTTCCATCAAAGGAAATTGGTATAAAATGGAAATTTCTCTGCCGTTTCGTTTTGATAAATATTGATGTATCCGGGACAATATTGACTTACTCATATCTGCGGGTGGGGGACTTCTGGAATCGAGACGAAGACGAAGAGTGTGGGGATTATTTTTGTTTTCCTGAAATGCGGCAATATTTATGGAAATTTTAGCGGTTTGAACACATGCCTTATAGGCGAGGTAGGGCGTTCATTTCAATCCGCATAACTGTGTATGTTTGATGGAAAATGTTTCAAGGAAATGAAAATATATGGAGATTGGCTGATGGTTGACTTTCATTGCGTTTTGGCGGTTGGTGTATATTTACTTGTAAGCCATGAGCTTAAAGAGATAAAGAATTCCTAAGCAGTTCATTAAAGATTCAACAGTAACAAGAGGGGATTTGTGAATTTGCTTTATGTTTTCAATTTATTTGCTTATTTACTTGTGATTTGATGGATGGAATTGTAGCCTCAAGTCGGAATTGGATTCTAGGTCAATATTTTAACAAGTGACGTCTACAGATGGAGCTAAGAGAACGCGATTTATTGGAGGAGTAGCTATAGCATCTTAAGACAAAAACAATACAACAGGAATGTATCTAGGCACATTAGATAAATGGCCAAAGTCAGAATTTGCTCTTTTCGATCTTCGCATACCGTATTTCGTAATTGAGCGGAAAGCCGCTAAGTAAATACGAATAATTCAGAGTAGGTCTAACAAGGTGTTCACTAAAAAAATTAGAAAATTCTTCCAGCAGCAACTGCATCTACATAGGTAGGTATGTAGAGGAATGTGGTGGCTGCATATGCAGTAGGTTTGAAATAGCTAAGCGGCCTACCTGAACCACTCCGATATTGTTATAAATGTCTTGATGGTTAATTGCGGCTTTCCTTACAGGTTACCCCGGTCTCCGAAATGGTATTCGATGAGGGGCGTTTTCCTAGTTTTCCTAGGAAATGACTCTGACTTCTCTCCAGGCTCGAGGAGAGACAAATATTCGCTCGCCACCGACTGATATACTCCTTGTGGCTTTGTGGCATCATGATGAAAATATCGTCAGGGCCGGGTGTTTTAAAGGGGACGAAGGAGTCAATTGCCCAGTTGATCTTCTTTTCGTTTATTACCTGATTGCCCAGGACGTGCCTTGTATTGGAAGTCCTGTCGTAACGGATTACAGCAGTATCAGATGTTAGAATATCGCATCCTGGAAAAAAGGAGTTCTTGGGTCTCATAGCATGATTCTGTCCAGGATCCGTCTGTTTTTTTGATGAAGCCTGGGACCTTTGAAAGGATTTTCCAGAGTCTAGCTGCGTTTTTAGTAGAATCTATTTTACTGCAAAACATGCGCCAGGACGCTCTTTTGATGAATGTTGTCTTTTTCTTGAAAACACCTTTCCTTGTAGCGGTCATAGTCAGAGGGGATCTTTTGTGCACTTGGCTACGTTGTATAGCTTCCGGACATTTCTCCGCAAGGTCAAAGGCTCGGCTGACCACCATACGGGGTTGGGCTTTTTGTTGCCCCTGACAATGACGGAAGACCTAACTAAGGCTGAATGGAAAGTTTCTTTTTTTTCCGAGAGGTTTAAGACCTTTGGAATCGTCTTGATCGCTCCCGAAAGCATTCCAGTCAGTTGTTTTGAGGTGATAAGGTCTTTGAAGTACGGGATATGGTGAAACAAATCATTCTATGGTCAGAGAATGTCCAGTTCCAGTTTTTAACTACAATGGACTCAGAGTTTAGGGTCAAAGTTACATCTAACAGCTCTTGTCTATTTCTTGTAATGAAAGTAGTTTCTGACCCAATATTCTCAATATGTAAGTTATTTGCTATTATAAAATTTAACAACGACTCACCTCTTGCGTTAATGTCGCTTTCTCCCTATAAGATGTAATGGGAGGTCCATAATGCCTCTGTAAGTGGGTGGTTCAGGTCACCATAAGGCAAGTAGGTCGATGAGAAGACCAAGTGCTTGCCTTTTGCCCGTTCAAGTCGGACTGATGTTTAATCTGATGTTAGGGGGCAGGAGAAAGAGGTTAATGTGCTAAGATGGAGGTGCCATACTAATAGTTAGTTTAGGCTTTTTCAAAGAATAAGTGATAATCTTTGCAGTGCAGTCCGCAGATCCTGCCAGCAATATTCCAGGAATATTGAACTAGGGCTATGTCAATGTTTTTCTTTCAATTAAGTGAATTACTATTTGAGCAATCTTCATCAGCACTTTTATCCGACGTTGCCGTCACACCTTTCCTTTCCGCCAGAGGTCTAAATTTTACCATATTGATACCGATACGTATCTTATAACCTCTGGCCGGGAGCATGGCCATCGTCTCATGGTTAAGCATGTTGACGACTTGTTGGCTCGTTTCAGTGGGCGCTTCCTCTATCTCTCTCCAGTCTTCACTTAGAAATTCGGGGTTGAGCCTGCACAGGAATTGCTCAAGGCTCTCCTTGGAGATAATTGGACCTGGGATGTTGATCTCTGCTCTTTGTCTCGTAGGGAGGTCCTTTTTGGGACAACCTTGCGCGAGATGTCCCGTCCTAGTGCTGCCAAATTGCTATTTCCTTCAGCTACTTCGGGGTAAATTCATCCTGGCATTTTAAGATATGAGGTCCTTATAGTGGTATCGGGCCGGAAAAACTGCTAGTTGTCCTGATCATGTGATCACGCAGTCGATCATCGACGCTTCCGTCATCCCCTTTTGTTCGTCCGTACATTTCTGTTCTGGCCTGTTTTCATTGACTACAGCTACATTGAGGTCGTTCTTAATAATTTACGCGAGCGATATTGTTGGTGTTGGGCTTCTTGTGGGTGTCGCCGTGATGAGCTTTATTTGGTCTGGTTGCCCCCAGTACCGTCTTCGTTGTTTCCTCTCTCGGTCTAGGGACATGGATTCATTGTGTCTTTGCTGCTGAATGGACGAAATGGCCTAGCTGCAAAAGTTCTGAGGATTGAGCAACGGTCTACTGAGGATGTTAAAGCTAGTGGCCTCAGGATCTTATTTGCTTCCTCGGTTTGCTTGGTTGCTGGCTGTGTTGTAGTAGTAGTAGGTGCCGATCCACGGTCTCTGTTTCTGAATGCCAGATATAGCACTTTTTGAGCCCTTAGTAGGTGGTTTCGGTCCCTGGGATTGAAACTGGATAGATCAGTTTTGTTTAGTCTACGAATGGTTCGTCTGGCATTACCCAACATTTTTCTTTTTTCGACAACTGGCTTCTAAAGGTCAATTTCTTTTGGCTCTGCTTGCCTATGATCAGGTTCGCCTTTGTTGCCAATGGGCCTGAACCAAGGTTAGCAATGGGTCTCTGATTGGAGCTGGCAGAGGTACTGCATTTCGCCGTTTTTATAATGCTAGAGGGCATGGCACACCAACTGGCCCCTTCTGGTGTGTCGAGGTGAATTGCAGTGACATGCAGTCGGAGCTCGTGCGTGATTGGTAGTCATCCTCTTCCAGGATCCGCTTTTCATCTTCGGATTATACCATTCTGTTTCCTTAAGTATCGAACTCTATACCAGTTGAGACGATTTCGAAGGATAGCCTTCATCCACTACGTTGGAGGGGGCGTGTACCATGATGCTTTAGTTAGTATCCTGAATCCAACGAATTGTCTTTTTTTTTATACGCTGGAGAAGTGTGAAGTCCTTTATGGGTGTTTGATTTTAGATAGTTCCTGTATGATGTTTTCAATGATACTGCTGATGGTGTCCCATGCTTTTGATTTCGCACTTGTATAGGAATATCCGGAAGCTTCCATGACCCATTGGGAATTGGGTTAAGTAGAAGTTTACTTCACCGTGTTTTCTTCTTGTCTACTCTTCTATGTTTGACAGCAGTTTATATTTCCAACAGCCGTCTTCTGATGTATTCCATCGCCATTGCCATTCTATTCCAGCAACTGCTCCCTGCCTTTTGGTCATTGTAATATTGAGACAGCCATCTGTTTGTTGGCTTTTTAAAAAGGCTATAAAAAACATTGTTATTTACAATATTTTTCATAAGAGCTGCGTTTATGCGGATTGACTTGTTTACTCACAAGCAATTGTCCCTTACATATGTATGTACATATGTATATACATATGTATAATACACACAACTCTACATACCATTGGGTAATGAAAAATCGATGATTTGTTAGTTATAGAAGATGAGATTACACTCTAAGGGCTCGTTGTGGTCCTCTCCTTGAAAACTATGCTGGTAAGGGATGTGAGTGAGAAACATGCGGAGTATAGAGACAATAACGTATAAGGGAATTCCAATTATCGGCGGGTTGGCACTAAAGACAGTCTCTAGTTCGCCTGCAATCGTTGAAGATTGTGGGGAAAATTGTGTTGAAGTTGTTAACAAATTTGTGCACTTTATGAACAACGTCACTTGAACCTAATTAATTTACGATTCATAATAACACTTATAATATTGTGTACCTAAGTGATTTTTAGACTTATGGGTGAGAAGCTAAAGATTATTTCCGCTTCCAGGTACACTGGCAAAGTATTTAGTATAATTCACTTAGGTAGGGGAGTTTTTACACTATTAGCCTAAGTTTCCTTTTCCCTAAAGCATTGGATAGTGGATGACTACATAAGGATTATACTCCTTATTCATGATCCTCTGCGTATAAATTAATTTAATCATTCGCAGCCTACATAATATCACATAACGACAAATTACTGGTTGCAAGATATACATATAGAAAGCCATTAACGACACTTACAGGATGCTTATGATTAAGACAGAAGCACACCACAATCACAAAGTGCCTCCTATGCTACAAAGCAGAAGAATAAAATTAGAGTGCGGAGGAACGCTTAAAACACTAATAGCTACTACAGGATATGAACTTTTGTCATGGATCTTTTTTTTACCTGTGAGGTGACGAAACTGAGTTCGTACGTGTGTGTGATTACCACGCACTTAAGCCAACGGATGATCTACATCCGTACTCTTGTGGTATCACCGTGTAAGCATAGCTTCGTAGGTCTTTCTAGTTTACTCATTTTTGTTTACCCTGTTTAATTCTCTGCTTAGTCCTTTCTGTAGGAGTAATACTAGCATTACGTTTGCTATGTACTCCATGGATGTATCCTATGCCTCTTGGCTTCTAAGCGTTTCAATAATGATATTTTCAGGATTTGGTGGCTCGCCGAGTTCACTCCTTGAAATTTTCCTCGCCTCAGGATACCAACACATACTCAGCGTTTTATATGCAAGTGCATCGCGAGACCCATTGTCGTCCTTTAACTTATACAGGTACGAAAGGAAGTCTCGATGTTCTGTAAGGAACGGCGTTAAGTGGAAATGAAGTTCCATCTGGCATTTATTCATTTATGGGTGGATGTAGGATATGAGCCATGCATCTGCCTTCCACGAGCGCATCAAATGGTTTTGGCATAGATATTATAAAATTGTCTAGTGTTACTGGGTCATGGTTCTGACCCAGTTCGCCATCACAAATGCAACATACAATTATAGATCAATTATAGATCTTTAAAATGCAATAAAACACATGTCCACAAGGGGACATGGCGATCTCCTGATCATCAAACGGTCAATCAAACTGACCACATTACGATCGACGCCAGACATGCCTCCAGTATTCTGGATGTCCGAACCTTCCAAGCAGCCAACATCGACTCGGATCACTACCTTTTTGCAGGCAAGGTACGAATGAGGATATCCCAACTCCACAACTAAGAAGAACTACTCCAGAAGTACAGTTATTTATCACATATAGGTCAAGCTAGGGTAGAGTTATCAATTTGTAGTTTACCTCCCCATAACCTCTATTTATCCATGGCTTTAGCTTGTTTTTTGTTTTTTTTTGATGCGCTGGAGGGGTGAAATCCTTTATGGATCACTCAGTAGCCCGTGCTATGAGTTATGCCAGACTCCATGCTCCTGCATGTTTACTTGCCTAAAACACCCCCCCTAACCCTGTCCTGTTTCCCCCTACGGTACCGCCGGTCAAGGCATTCCTTCATAGGTGTAGGTTTTGACGTCATGTCTTCTTCTTCTTATGATCCAGGGTTTTCTCCCTCTTGGGCTCTTAGGGTTTGGTTCTCCACCCGTAGTTCCTGCATGATGCTTGCAAGGATTCTGCTGGCGGTCTCCCATGCTTCCTTCGTTGTTAGCGACATTGCCTATCTCTCGTTCAAGGGCATTTCTGGCTGGTTAAATTTTTTTTTTTTTTCTAGCCTGTGGATTAGTCTGTATGCCACCTTTCCTTATGTGATGTGTCCAATCTCTGCTGCCACACTCTTAGAGATATTATCCATGTTCTCCGTCCTTCCGTCCCGAATTCTTTTAGCTTCATCAGCTAGTATATCTATGGGGATCGTACCCGCTATAACGTACCACTTCATTCTGGTATTTGCAAAGATATGACGTATAATTTTGAAACAACCACGCCCACTTTTTAAAACATTCCAATGATTTTATATTTTTACTGGAAACTGAAAAACGTAACTAACTGTTTAACTTGAACGTCAAAGCATAAAGCTGAAAGTACGTTCGACCCAGTCGCTTTACTTTTAGTTTTCTTACCATAATGAAAAAATATCGTTAGTAGTTTGTTTGTCAAACTTTTTGAAGCAACTAATGGTAAAAGGAAAGAGAATATTAAAATGTGCCTTTACTAAAAACTTTGTGAAAGAAAAATATTCTATTCATTACAAGAGTTCGTATATTGTTGAAGACTCTCAGTGTACTGAATAATAAAATTCATTATGTGATTTTGCGTTGCGCTTCTGAAAAATAAAACTTTGTCATGTATATTAAGGCAGTTATCTATCACTTAAGAGAGGATTTGAAATAATGATATGGATCGTTACCAGTAGAATACATACCATTGCGTGGTAGTAGAGTAGCAGGATAACGATTATTAAAAGCCACTACATCATTCAACATTAATTTAAAATGTTCTGCTTGACGAGAGGATTTCCTAGGATATACGAGATGTTTCAATGATTTATTATTTATGGTTCTTAGTTGACTGCCAAAGGTCATTTACGAAGTTTCCTTGCATATTCAAAGCATTGTACTGCGTTTTGAATATCTTTAAGGACTTGACTAACAATTAAATCGAATCTTGTCCTTCTTTTGATGAATTCACCATTCATCCTCATCTTGGTGGTGTGGTGGTAGAATTAATGAAAAGGTCTACATCAGAATTTATTTTTTTTTTGCGGGCCTAGTTCTGGGTATCATCTAACAAGCCCGTTGAGAAAACCATAGATTTGATAGTTCCTTCCATTCGAGTGCTTATATAAACATATGTAAAAAGTACAATACTACCGAATATATTTTTCAAACTTGTCTAGTCTAAAGGGACTGATTTCATTTTTTAAAAAGGAGACAGAATAGTAGGATATGTCTAGTACCCTATTTTTCTTCCTTTGTACCACCCACAGTGTTGGTTCCCAAGCCTCTTGTCTCTTTATCATCTGTCTGGTGATGTTGTCTGGGGTTAAGTTCTCACCCAGTTTATTCTTCAGCAGGAACCGTTCTTCATGATATCGGGGACAATGGAACATAATGTGTTCCGCTTTTTCCGCTGCTTCCGTGCAGGTAAACTCTGAAGCATCTATGGCTAGCAGAAATTCAGCTGCTTATGCTTCCTATTAAGCCAAGCCTGTATGGGGGATCAATCTTTGTGTCCACCTGCAATTTATCAGAGTGATACCATCTCTCCTGCCATTCTTCCAGAATTGTCCTTGTTGGTACCATGATATCACTTCGGCTCTTCGCTGAAGACGTTGTCCTACTGGCACTGGCATTTCCGTGAAGCTTCTTTAGCAAGAATGTCTATTGGTACCATGCCATACATATATGCAGCGTCGTAGGATGTTTTTTGAAAGGCGCTGCATATTCTCAACGCATTGATTCTGGAAGCTGTCTCAGTTTTCTTCCTGTATGGCTAAACTCCTTTCTTGCTTAATAATCAATGTCATCAGCGTATGCAAGTAATTGAACAGAAAATTGTGCCTCTGGTGTTGGCTTGCGAGTTTTGCAGAATTTTCTCAAGTATGATGTTCAAAAGGTCACATGACAGCCTTGTCTGAATCCTTTTTTGACATCAAAGGTCACGGTGAGATTGTTTCTTTCCTTTATGGAGCAGCGAGCGTTCTCCATCGCCATTCTGCACAATCTGATGAGTTTGGCAGGGATGCTAAAACTAGACATGATTCTGTATAGCTCGTCTCTATAAATGCTGTCACGTGCGACCTTAAAATCGATCAAAAGATGGTAAGAATCGGGACTTCTTGGGTTTTCTCCAGGATTTGAAGCAGTGTGAATATTTGGTCGGTTGTGGATTTATCGGGGCTAAAACCGCACTGATAGGGGCCAATCAGTTCATTAACAAGTGGTTTCAAGCGCTCACACAGTACGGCCGATAGGATCTCGTATGGAATGTTAAATAGACTGATGACTCTACAGTTGGCGCAGTGTAGAGGCCTATATTCCTCCGATCTTGGAAATGGGTGGGTGTATGCTCTCCACCAAGTTATCACCGGCTGCCTTAAATACCTGGCAACGGTAGGCCTTCCTGTCCAACAGCCTTGTTAGACTTGAGTTTGGATATTGCTATTCACACTTCATTCTGGTCGGGTGGACGGACGTCTTGTTTTTCATCACCTATGGTGAATGATTTGTTCTACCTCACAGCGGAATTTGGCTCGTCGCCGTCGCTTAACATTCTGCAGCAGTGATTTTTCATATCCTCAGCACCGACTGTGACTGTTCATCCCTACAGGTCTCTGTTCGGGTTTTGTTGCCTTGACATGTTCTTTTAACTTTTTGGTAAAACTTCCAAACATTGTTCCTAGATTCACCTCTCTGATTCCTCGATCGCGTGATTCTCGTGCTCTTTTTTTTTCCCTCGGAGAAGCCAATGTTCTTCCCTCTTGTTTTGTTTGTAGAGTAGGCCTGTTTTTTTCCGTAGTAGGGAAGTTACCTCGATGCACAACCCTCAACGTGGAGTACCAGTTTCCTTTTATACCCATAAGACGAGGGGCTGGATCTTCGGGAGTCAGTAACCTACTTCGGAGATATGAACGCTTGGGTTGATCCGCCACTATCTCTTTTCCAACAACCTGGCTGAGTATTGAAGATATCTATAGACCTAGTACTCAAATATATCGAAGCAGTTAATATAAGGATAGCTCGGTCTGACGCCACCGTTGATTCAATCTAAGCAATTTGTGCGCTGCCGCCTGGAGTAAGAGGAAGTGCTTTAGTGAGGAAGAACTCCTCTCCCCTCTCTCATTTGCTGCCACCAACAATCTTCCAAAGGGGTTGGTTATCCAATTATCAGTCGAGATACAAAGCACCCATGTACCATGATGACATCAGAATCATGTACCAGATCACCAAAGAGTAGGTGGTCAAAGATTGCGCCAACACAAGGTGTGGATTTTAGACGAGTCTCTACTAATTTCTTATAACGAATAGCTATTGAGATGGAAAAAACATTTTTCTTTGCTGTTTTGAACATTATACTGGACAGAAGTTTGCTCCGAAATCAAGAAAAGTTGTCCAACGCTCGAAATTCCAAAATTTGCATCATGTATCCTAGTAAGAATGGAATCCAAATGTGGAAGAGTATACGGCGTACCCGGGGAGATCTACTAGGTTTCTTCTGAAATAACTGCAGACCTACTGCTTTCATTAGTGGAGACGGTTTCTTACAAAAGAAGAGAAGGAATTCTTATCAAGCTCCCAAAGAACAGTTTATTTAACAGAATACCGTACACTTAATATGTGTACATAGATTACCGCTGCACATGTTACTCATAGTTTTCCACATAAGCTGCGACAGTGTAAAGAGAGTTCATATGTACGGCATGCAGTACGTAGTAGAGAGTTTCCGAACCAACTGGTTGATATTATAAAACGTTTCGAAGGTATCTTGTCGGAATAATTTGAAATCCGGAGCGGCGTTTGACAAGGTTGCATACTATTACCGTCAACGTTCCTGGACATGATCTGCGGAACTCTTCAGAGCCCTCTATCTATAAAAATTTGTGGAATTCAATAGATCCCTATAACCTACGTGTATCTCGATAATACGGAATTAAACGTTAGGCTTCTGTATGTTGTTGTCTGCGAATACTCCGCTCTAATGTGGAATCGGTGCTGTTATATGGCAGAAATACCTAGAAAGTGATACTTGGTAAGTGGTTAGTAAAAAAATATCACAAGTAATCTGCAAACTTTTGATAATCGTTGTCTAAGTAATATATTACGAGTGTTCTGGCCAAATTGTATTTCACACGAACAGCTTTACTAGAAATTAGGCCAGGAACGCACAGATCTGAGTATACAAAGCGGAAGTGATAGTGGATTGATCACACCCTAATAACTAGGGAGACTATAGGGAGTTTGCATATTGCCGCAAAACATTCAAATAAAATTCTCGATAACTGGAAGAGAACTGGATTGAGTTGAAGCATATCGTCAGGATAATCATGATATGGCAAATGGGTATGTTTGCTGCCCCAAGACCCAAAAGGAGACACAGGATTTAGGTTGGACTGTCATTGAACATTAAATGCCTTCTTGCATTCTTCATATAAGGACTATACTGCTCGCTAAATTTAAGTGGCTGAAGTGGCTAGTGCGTTGGACTACGGAGCGAGGGGTTCGAGGTTCAATCACCAACCAATACCTAAACTTTCTTTCACGCCCCCACCTCGATTATAGGGTTGAGCATTTCGATTTCATACAATAGTGGATAAGTAGATTTTGTCTACAGCATGGCACATCTCTGTTCTATACCAGCGTTAAGGAAGATAAAAACTGTGATCTGCTCTATAAATATCTGACACAGCGGACTTACAGCCTGCCATTCAAAACACCTGCTCTGGTCGTTCAAACATTTACCATGAAACGTTATACTAAAATAAGACTTGACTAGATAAGCTATGAATCTTTTTTGGCTCTTTACAGTCCTGTAGGATGGGACAATTTTAAGAAAATTAGTATTTTGTACGAGAACATGAATTCGTGCAAAGCCGAAGATTTCTACACGAATATTATTCTCAGAAAGGAAAGTCATCATCTGAAGTATATTTAGAGTCTGTCTTTTGTTCGAATGTTATTCCCTTAAAAAATTGAATCGAATATGGTAGGAATTCAATCTAGATAACCAAAAATAAATCGAAAAATCTCAGATATTTGTTTAGTTATAACTTTTGTTTTATTTAATTAGTTCATTAAAAATTACGACAATATATGGATAAAATATAATTACACACTAAATATAAAAATAATTTAATTTAAATGGAACGCTTTCTCGCTGCGATGCGCTTAATTTTCTTCGAAGCATCAGCACATTTGGTGGTAATTGTTGCACGTACAAGTTGTTGAGCTACGGCATACACATTGCTCACTAGGAACGTTATATCTTCAGTCTTTTTTGGATCCAGTTGTTCTTTTTCTGGTCGTTCACGTCCACGAAATGCTGGTGATTGGTTTCCAGTCAAAGAATGTGTGGCCAGAACTTTCTCACCAAAGATTATGTTACACAGATTCCTTGTTACTCCTGCTGCATCCTTCCAATTATTAACTTGGTAGTCTTTTGTGTGAATTTGTGTTCCGTTTGGACCAATGATCAGCATTTTGGAATCATCTGAATATTTCGGATAAACTGTTGAATTTCGACGTTTTTCTGACTTATCCAAGTCGGGATCAGTGTTGAAGCTTAGTTTTCTTTTCCTTAAGGGCAAACGTTTATTGCAGGAGGATTTCGGTTCAGACTTCAAGGTGGTATCTGAACCATTATTTCCCTTTACTACGGTGATTTTATAGTCTTTGTGCTCGTACTCTTTTTTCTAAATAGTCGATTTTGGCAATTACTGCGTTTAGAACATCACCGTATTGTTTTTGAAGATACTCAATACGATCAAGTAGTTTAGGAATCTCTTCCGGTGTCGATTGGCACTTCTGTGATTTTGATCCGACACTCTTCCCGTCGTCTTTCAGTTTACATTCAAAGACATGGTCAAGGATTCTGCCTGAAGGCTGTTTTTCGCTTACGATTATTTCTAAGGTAAATCTTTCTAATTCTTCTTCTATTTTCTCAAGTGATTTTTTTAAGTCCAAGCCGAGGACAGCGTCTAATGAAGTAGCCGCTTTTGAATCAATCTTTCTCCCTTTAACTATTTTTTCATTTTATTATTGTTTATATAAAAAAAATTTATATAACAAAAATAAAGAAAAAGTCAATTAAAAAAAAAAAAATAAGAAATTAGACAAAACAAAACAATAACACCACTATACTAATGTTAGGAATTCTATATTAATTTGTTGTTTTCTTTAATTAAACTTAATACTTCGTGGAGTACCCTTTATTTTTTATCATTCCACGGACTTTTCTTGGCAAGGGCTCGACTAGTGTGCGGAAAGTTCTCATCGGCGTATGGCGTACCAAGGAGCTTAAATTCTGTTCCACAACTCGTCTTTATTTTTTGGTTTTTCGGCACCAATCGACTTTTTTACTAGTGCCCATAAATTTTCCAGGGAATTGCGATCTGTAGATTGGAAGGGCCAACGCAACAGATCCATATTGTGCTCTTTCAATCCCCCTTTTTACTTTGTCCGCCATATGCTTCGGGTCATTGTCGTGCATTAACTGCCACTTTAGTGTCATTTCCTGGTCAGCATGCATAAGCATGACATCATAAAATATAGACGATGCTACCAAAGAGTGTTTCTACGAGGTCCTCGACAAGACACATGAACAATGTCCTAAGTATGACGTTAAATCGTCCTAGGTGATTTTAAAACCAAAATAGGAAAGGAGGATCTTTGGTAACATCATTGGAAAGCATAACCTACACGACACAGTCTGGAAACGGACTTAGGCTAATTGACTTTACCTTTTTACATAGCTAGCAAACGACTACCTCACCTCAACATTCATGAGGGAACATGGCGGTCACCGAATCGATCATGTTGAAACCGACGCAAGTCACTCCTCCAGTATTCTAGATGTACGAATATTCGGAGCGCGCAACATAGACTCGGACCGCTACCTAGTTGCAACCAAGGTACGTCTACGGATATCTCAGACGCTACAACAACGGAGAAATACTGTGAGGAGATTTAACGTTGAACGACTGCAATCGCAACAAACCGCTCGAATATTTGCCGATCGCGTATCCCTCAACTTCTCGAGAAGTCCTATGCAGCCAGCATCAAGTGCTGATGACCCAGACGCCTTCAAAAACGCCACAACTGACGTACTGGGCTGAGGATGGAGAACGCTCGCTACTCCATGTAGGTCGGAAACAATCTCACCGAGACCTTTGATGACAAACAAGATTCAGGCAAGGTGATGCGCCGTCATGTGACTTTTTCAACATCATACTTGAAAAAATTGTGCGAAACTCACAAGTCAACACCACAGGCACAAAAGTCTGTCACTAAGCACACTTTATGTTATCGTAAGATCTTCATCATCCCAGTCCTGCTGTATGGCGCAAAGGCATGGACGTTACCGAAGGCGGATTAAGATATCCTTTGCTGATTTGAACGCAAAATTCTTCGGATGATTTTCGGTGCCGTTTGAGTTGACGGGATTAGGAGGAGGAGATTTAACAACGAACTCTACAAGCGGTACAGCGACATCGACCTGATCAGGAAAGTATGCATCAGTCATCTAAGATGACTAGGATAAGTAGAGCGAAAAATTTTGCTCTGATACAAACTGAAAGAAAACCAACGAATAACAAAAAAAAAATGTATCCATTTGGATTTGTGAAAACTATGATATTTGTGCTTTTGAATTGCTTGATCATATTCTTGGCATTATCTGGATCATTGAATGCATACCATTTAATTGATTCGCGATAATACGTCATGACTTAAATTCTTTTGAGCATTTAGATATACACAACAAAACAAGTTATATTGTATAAATATATGTTGAAGTACATGGAAACCCTACACCCCACATCAAGATCTTTGTCTTGGTATCAATGTCGTCTGCGTAACTAAGAAGTTATACTGACTTGCGAAAGATTTAGCCTAATATTTTGACCTGGAAAATTCGTGCTATTTTCGTACAGTATTCATATAAGGTTAAAAAATCTGCATGACAGCGCGTCGCTCTGTCTAAATCCTTTAGTGGTGTTGAAGTTTTCGTTTATGGCTTTCCTGGGGATGACTGCGGATATTCTCCATATTCTTCTTGAACAGGTGAATGAGTTTTTAAGGTATATCAAAACTAGACATGTGGAATAGTTTATCTCTATTCAAGCTATAATAAACGGCCTTAAATTTAATAAATAGATAGTGGGTATCGGTCTAGAATTATTTGGTCTTCTCCAGCATATTTCAAGCATGGTGCCAGGCGTATCAGTATTACATCGGACATGATCTTTTAAGCAATGTTTAGTAGACTGATACCTCTGTAGTTGGTATAGGTGAGGAGGTCTCCTTTCTTCTCAAGCATCATCAGGGATGATTTTTTCGGACCGTATCTTACTGATGAGTTGGTACATGTGCCATACCAAGTGATAACCTGCCGCTTAGTTAGTGTTTTCATCTAGGCATGTATGATTTTTGCTCATCTTTTAGAAGTACGTAATTTTTCAAATTTAAGCTCAGAAAATAAGCCTTTATTTAATACTAATCATTTAACTTAAAGAAAAATCTGGTTATGAATCGAAAAGTAAAGCAACAAAAGAAATGCCCTTAAAATTGTCTCGCAACAGTCGATTTTTTTATATCAAAATAACAATGGACAACACCAATACTGACTCCAATTAGCATCTTTATAGTTATAGTGGATCCTTGCTGTTGTTTGTGGTCTCTTTCTGTTCTTAGAATAATGAGTTGTAGCTTCAATAGTCTTTAAATAAAATAGAATTTGAATATATGTATTAGCAATATCTGAACCAGAGCTTCTACAAATATTTTCCAAACCCGAAATGTTTCGTTACGCCACCATGTTGACCACCGAAATTGATTACAGATTCCTGTATCCTGCCGAAACTAAAACAAAATACATATATTAATTCGAAATTCGAATATTCATTGAAATCAACTTTCACTTGAAGTTGTTTAAAATGCATAAATGTGTTTTTGAATTGCATTCTTGCTAATCACTTGATAGGCTGACTCTGAAGGAAAATGAAAGAAAACATGTACAACTATCAAAATAGAAAACAAGAAAACGGTTATGAAATTTGCAATATTGTTCATCATACCATAGACCATAATACATAGGAAATTCTAAAGTCTATCTTGGTTTGTTTTGCTTACTGCTTTTGCATCCCAAGTATTTTTTTGACCTGAAGAAAGGCAATGCGTCTGGACCACTATCGTATCCGTCTTAGGTACGTAGAAGGGATGAGTGTAAGTGCAGCTGGCACTCGGAGCACCAATAGATCCATTGTGAAAACCCCTGTCATTGAGTAACTTAAAAAGAAGACAAAAGTTGCCCTCTAACTTTGAGATAGCTAAACGACCTCCCTAGACCAACCCGAGATTGATATAAATTTCAGGAAGGTTAATAGTGACTTTTCCGATTGGTCGGTCAGGTCTTCGAAGTGAAAGGTAATCACCGAGGGCTGTTTTCCTAGTTCTGCACAGGCTTGGAGATTCCCATAGGAAGTGAGATGTGCTCTTTTCTGGGTCCATGTTGCTACAACCTCGCCAGAGGTCATCAGTGTCTAGTCGCATTCTTCTTAGGTGACACGCCAGGAAATTGTGACTGGTAATAAACACAGTGAAGAGCCCTAAGTTTGGTCTATTAACAGCTAGAATCTGTTAAGTTTGACATTGTCGTGTTTTCTTCAAAGTTTTCTGCAGACATGCCAAGATAAAAGTAGGTACGATCCATTTCTCATTAGCTAGTCTCACGAGGACTTGTTCTATTTTGTATGTAACAAGAGCTAGGAGCAGTGAAACAGAGGTAACGACCATCGTCAGGTCCTGTTTGGACCACTTTCTTGCTAAATCGTTCACCAGTTTATTCCCTTGAACCAGTTGTGTTCTGGAACACATAAGAGTGCAACATTATGAATTGTTTTTAAAGTATTGAGCTCTTCACGGCATCGTCTTACGAGTTTGGATTTGACGACTGTCGATGAGATGCCTTTGATGGTGGTTCGATTGTCGATGACGTGGTATATATCTTTTTTTTTTCAATCATTACCATTTAGTTTGGGGGTGACAAATGCAAAATATCATCGAAATCAGTTTTTTTTACGCAAATGCCACCAAAAAGTAGGCATGGCCGCACATGATGAATGGATGAAATGTAGACAATTTAAATACTTAAGTAGCAAGTGGATTCCACCTCTCATGCACCAAAAAGAGGTTAGGAATGACTTTAACGCCAATGGCTTTAAAATTCTTAAAGCAAATGAGGTAAAATCTTATCCAGGGGCATAGAACTGCTGACGTAATCGAGAAAGCAATTGAAGGAAAAAGATATACTTAAGGACATTTCTTGGTGTCTCACAAGCCTTTGATAAGCTATGGTACGATGGCTTAAAATTTAAATTATGAAAATTTAAAAATGAAAATTATTAGAAACGGATATTTAAAGCACAAAGAAATTTAGGCCAGCGTACCACAAGGAAGAGTTCTTGGGCCGCTTCTCTATCTGTTATATACACTATCCTTGCTACGTTTGCCGATGACACCGCTCTCCTAGCAGTAGGTAAGGCAATTGAAGGAAAAATAGCAAAACTTCAAAACGCACTAAATAAGGTAAATGAATGGACGAGGACTAGAAACGACCATATCCATAGGGATTTTGAAATTCCTATAATCGAACCTGAAACTAGAAGTTTCGCGCGAAAGCATAGAAACCGACTAATCGAATATATCAACAATACAGTCCTACATTTTTTGCGCAGTTGAATCGAATGAAATGATGGTGATGATGATGGTATCCGAGCTGGATCCATTCGTCTAGAGAAGAAATGAACATTTGGTCCCTCCTGTGAGGATCTGGAGCGGTTATTATGGGGTTGAGTAGTAAAGCAGCGGAATACATCGATAGAAACAACAGTGGGAATGGTTGAATATACAACTTATTCGTAACACGAGCGTGATACGTAGTATGGCTGGAGATACAGAGGAAACTGTGGAGGACAATGTTGTTGGAGAGCAGCTGATGTTACTCGACTCGGTGCAGAAAGCTCTACGTAACTTCAAGAATGATCCTGCTGTGAGAAAAATCGAATTTTATTACAAATACAAATTTTTGGCGCGACAGATCCATGGGACCCAGGGCCTAGTTTCTCACAACCACTCGTGCTGTGCGTGTTATATCCTTCACACGAATGGAAGGGGCCTACTGTTTAATGCCGGATCTGAACGGCAGTTTGTTTTTGAGAAGCTTTTTCATGACAATTTTACTCTCGGATGTTTGTCAGACGCTCGCGAGCGGTGGGGCCGTGAAAGAAATTTTAGGTGTTGTTTGGGGATTGAACTTGGAACCCCTCGCTCCGTAGTCCAACGCACTAACCACTTGAGCCACGGCGCCCACTAGGAGAAAGGAAAGTTAGCACCACAGATTGTGGACACAATTTAGATCTAGCAGAACCAAGGTATTTCGAGCCGCAAGCTATTGATGTTCTGTTAGGTAGTGACATATACCATGATTTTATTCTGGATGACATTTGTAAGGTAGTCAGCGGGTTGCCTATTGCTCAGAAAACAACGTTCGGTAATTTCGGATCAAGGAAAAGAACTAGGCAATCACAATTATCCTACGTCTTATCATGTTTACATATGCAATTCGATAGAATTCGAATTCGATCATTTGTT
The DNA here is from genome assembly GCA_905220385.1 of Xylota sylvarum. Lineage (NCBI taxonomy): Eukaryota > Metazoa > Arthropoda > Insecta > Diptera > Syrphidae > Xylota > Xylota sylvarum. Next base: position 45,550,924 of record LR999959.1, read on the forward strand.
AAAAAAATCCTAAAAAAATTAAAAGATATGTCGGAACCACTTAACCAGTTAGAGTAGGGTCAATTGTGTGAAAAATTGTACAGCGACATACATGAGCGGTTGGAAAATGGAAAATATCTCCTCCCATTGCCGGTAAAGACAGAAATCAATTCCACGGAGTTCATAGGAGGTGTGGCCCTGAAGCGCTTTGGGCATTTGGAAAGGTGACTATTGAAGGATGAGGGTTTGAGAGAGGCATAGCTAGAATCAATCAACGAATATTTAAAATTGGGAAAAATGAAGCCAGTTTCTTCGACCGAGGATTAGCATTGCGTTCTTGGAGATAATCAGATGCCACATTACACTTGTTGCTAACTTCTTCACCATCCAGTTATATAGAAGTCTTCAACATGCACAAGGGTGCGCATCGTTTTCGACGCATCTACGAAGACTTCCAACAAAAGGTCGTGGCCATAGAACCAGCCCTTCAGAAGGATTTACATATCTGCCATCGTAACGAACTGACGCATGCTAAAATATGTTTTTATGACAGACATTGAGAAAATGTTTAGGCGTAGAGCTCATCCTTCGAATTTCGAAAGTGGCCAAGTAATCATTCTTCATTATTAGACAATATCCTTCCAGAATACTGGTATACCTGTGGTATGCTAGAAATTAAATCAGTAGACGCTATAAAGGCTTTGGGTCTATATTGGGATCCCTTAACCGACGAGTTTAAATTCGAAGTCAATTTTGAAATTGCCCTCGACTCTCATACTAAACGCTCGATTTTATCCACTATTGCGCGTCTCATTCATCCATTAGGGTGCCTTAAGACCGCAGCTTTGAGTACAGCCAGAACCTCTGCCTGAAACACACTGCATGTGTCTGAAAGTTTCAGAGCCACATGTAGGTCTATAACTCTCGAATATATGACTGAACCCGTATCGTTGCTCTTTTTGGAACCATCTGTTTCGATTTTTTCCTTTGCCTATCCTCCCTATAGAATCAAGTTCACCAAGACTGTCATCCGTTTCGTCATGGATGTTGGGGAATGATCCATTAAGAATAGACCTAAGTATGTCCGATATAGCTAGATTTGAAGAGCCCTGCTTTAGTGAGACGAATTGCACTGTTACCTGACTGTAATTTTAGTTGTATAAGATACATAAAAGCCCCGAGTGCATCCGTGGGCGTAGTGCGTAAAGCGCCAGTAATGGCAATGCAGACTGTTCTTTGTACCTTGGTCAATATATCCTGTGTATTCTTCTTGATCGTGGCCTTCCACCAAACAAGAGCCCCATATGTTAGAATGGGTCTGAGTACCATAATGTATAGCCAGTGCATCATTGCCGACTACAGGCCCCACCGCCATCCTCTTGCAGATGAAGAGAGCATTCTGAGCCTTACGTAGTCTTTCCTGAACTTTAAATTTCCAATTTAGCTTTCTATCTAGTACCGTACCAACATATCTTGCGCGATCCGAGAGGGAAAACTCTACTCCAGCAAGCTTAGGTAGTTTGAAGGGTGGAATTTTGTATTTCTTGCTGAACAGTACTAGTTTTTTCCGGATGAACATGGAGGCCACACTTTTCAGCCCATCTTCCGAGCCTGTTAAGGTCTGATTCCATCATATCGCTCAATGTATATAAGAATTTACCCTGAACTAAGATCACTACATCATCCGCGTAAGTAGTGATGTTAAACTCTGCGTTGCATAGATCCTTAAGTATATCGTCTATGACAAGAACCCAGAAAAGGAGAGAGATAACCCCTTCACTGGAGAGTGCCTCTAGTAACCGATTTCCTTATTGAACTAAGTCCGAGAGTGGAATTGATAGTCCTCGTGAAGAGCATCTTGCAAAGCCAATTGGTAATGCTAATACTAAGCTCTTACGTTATTGAAAGTCCCTTCAATATCCATAACAGGCATCTAGTGCGAATTCCTTATGCTGAAGGCTGTTTTCTAATTTGCCTACTACTTCATGTAGAGCCGATTTGCCCTTTAAATACGCGTGCTGAGCTTTGCATAAATATCCGTTGCAACACTTGCTACTTATATGAATGTCAAGAAGCCTCCCAAGTGTTTTGAGAAGAAAAGATGAAAGACTAATATAGTCTTTCGCTGAAGTGTGGCTTGGTTTACCCGCCATAGGCATGTAACCTAACCTAACCTTAGACAATTTATAAAAAATTTCCCTGATCCGGTTTATAACCTTCGCTGAAACCTTCTGCAGCATAGCTGGCAGAATACCGTCAGGACCCGGCGCTTTGAAAGGAGCAAAAGACATTATAGATTCTTTCATGTGTATCAAGTGTCATAGTTTGTAAGCCGATGTCACCCGACCCACTTAGTATCAATATGCATTGGAAATGGTAATAGGTAAACCAATATTTTTGGGAATAAAGGTAGAATCATTTTTACTCTTCAGATAACTTGTTTCTCATTCTTTTGACAGATACGTATGTCATTCATCCTCGGCCTATGCCCTAGAACTACTGCTTTGGCAAATACCTATGGCATTTGTGCTCTGCTCTGCTATTCAAATAATATGCAGCACATTATTTCTGTATATAAGGTATCGCTTCATACAGTATTTGTTGATCCTATTGTTCTGATGCTTAGATACGTACTTCTATTGCTCTTCTTTCACCATAGCACCATGCACTCAAGGCTTTGTTCGTAGATGGGGTTCCCACTTTTCTACGTCAACATTAACCATATTCTTTACCAGAATATGTAAAAATGTTTGCTGCCTGTATAGTGTAGATGTTGTTCAAAAGTTAATCCTCATCTTTAATAATTCTGATGACCACCGTGGATTACTCTTTACGTTTCTATAAATCTCATATCGCTGAGGACAACTGCTTCCATTTTTCCTATGCACGTTGTACCCCTTGCATGTCTACATACTTACATATATCTTCATCCATCTATAGATTATCTATAGATCTAGTGGCTTAAAAGATTTGTATAACTGTGTGGCCGACAATATGATATCGATTATATGTATGTAATTCGTTTTTTACCAGTATGCATTTCACAACTTTCCATGTCCTTCACTCGGTTTCTAGGGCAAAGCTAATGCTCCTTATATCAAATGTGAAACTAGTAACCCCTTGGTTATATTAAGTATAAACTTTACTATCCCAGTATTAGGCTCTTTTAGACAGAAAATGATTTACAACATCCAAACTGGGAAAGTTATTTACTGCCTTGTCGATAAATCTCCCATAATGGCACAGCAACAGCAACGGTGACCTATTTCGAATAGAATTCAATAAACTCTTAAGATAGCATCGATAAATGATTCTCTCGTCCTGCCATTCAACCCTCCTATTAACGTGCAAAATATGTGAAGAATTGATTTTCTCTTCCACCCCACAAAAAAAAAAAAAAACAAAAAAAAAAGGTTACGTATACGCCATACACCTCAAGAAAAAAAAAAGTACTTACACCCAGCCTAACCTTTGTCCGCATGAATGATACTGCAAAGGACCAACTCTATACGAAAAGCAAGTTAACCCAACAACAATCCCTTCATCATCACAAGTTGCCATTTAGCCAGCAGCTATTCAAGGTGAGATCATCGTTTCAAAACAATCGGTGTCCTTCCGAAGGGTTTATCCAACCTTGCCATGAACCATTGGATTACCCTTAGATGCGACTACTTAGCACTAAAGTATTAGAGGCGAGAAAATCATATTTTCCCGAATCGGGTCGCACTTGGGCGAAATTAATTCCCGCAAACAAACAAAGCGTGATATTCAAACGCGGGCGGATGGAAGGGAATTTTTAAAGAAAATTCCAACTATGTGCCTTAAATACTTTTCACTTTTCACGCCAGGTAGTCCATCATGCGGCAAAAGGGTGGTATGGGTGATTGAGTTATCGTTGTACTTTGTAAATAATAGGTTTTCGATTCGGTTTCCCTCTGTCGTGGATGGGGAAGGACTTGTGTGTATTTAATAATGTAATAGCAGATGCTGACAGTTGCGGTAAACTTTAATGCCAACAAAAAACCGACGAGGATTAACATTGTCATATTTCGATGAATACTTTTTAATTAAATTTTCGAAATTTGAATCGTAGCTTGAACAAAAATATGTTAACAAAGTGTTAAATTTCACTGGTCTAGTTAAAAGTCGATGTTTGTTCTGTTCCCTCACACCTTTATTTGTGGACGCGTGGAATATCACGCTTATTTTATCGGAAAAATACTTTACTTACTTAACGGGCTCCCGACCCGTGAAGAGTCTCTGCCTGAGACACAGCAGCCTTCCACTCTCTTCGATCCCGGGCACGCTGCTTCCAGTTATCTAGACCAAGCCCTCTGGCATCCGCGATAGCTTGATCCTTAAAACGGAGGTTCGGTCTTCCTTGTCTTCTCGAACCTGGGGGCTGTGATTCGAAGATCCTCTTTGCTGGAGCATTATTGTCCATTCGCTCGATGTGGCTGAGCCAGTGTAGTCGACGTGTTTTGGCTTTTTGGACTACATCCACATCCTGGTACAGCTCATAGAGTTCGCGGTCATATCTTCTCCTCCATTCGCCCTCCTCGCATACGGGACCGAATATCCGACGAAGAATTTTTCTTTCGAAAGTGTTCAAAATCTGCTCTCCTTTCCTGCTTATCGTCCAACACTCGGCTCCATACAGCAGAACTGGCAGGATCAAAGTTTTGTAGAGCAAACATTTCGTCTTCCGAGTTAGGAAGTTTGTTTCGCCAAACCGAAGTAGCAGCGGTTTCCTAGGGTAAGTCTTCGTCGAATCTCCACTAAGTTGTCATTCGTGGACTTAATATTTACTCCGAGTTAGGTAAACTCCTTAACCACTTCGAAGTTACTGTTGCCAACAGTGAAGTTTTGTCCTAGGTGGTGGACAGATGCTTCTTTGTTTGTTGACAACATGTACTTGGTTTTGTCCTCATTCACTTCAAGGCCAACTCGTTTCGCCTCTTCTTCAATTGCCGTAAAAGCCTCTAACACGGCGCGCTGGGAGCGTCGTCTGCGTATCACAGCAACTGGACAGATTTGTTGAAGATAGTGCCTTCCGTGTTCACACCTGCTCTGCGCACTATCTGTTCCAGCACAAGATTAAAGAAGTCACATGATAGCGCATCCCCTTGCCGAAATCCGGTGCATGTTTGGAATAGTTCGGAGGAACTGTTGCCGAATTGCACGTTGCACCGCGTGTTATCCAGCGTCACGCGGCACAGCTGGATCAGTTTAGCCGGGATCCCGAATTCGGCCATCGCCTTGTAGAGCTCAAGACGATGAATGCTATCATATGCGGCTTTGAAGTCGATGAAGAGATGGTGAGTCTCGACTTGAAATTCGTTGGTCTTTTCCAGGATTTGCCTTAGTGTGAAAATTTGGTCGATCGTCGATCTGCCGGGCCGGAAGCCACACTGGTACGTGCCGATTAGTGTGCTGCAGAAGGGCTTCAGACGTTCACACAGTACGTTGGATAGGATCTTATATGCGACATTAAGCAGGGATATGCCTCGGTAGTTCTTACAAGACATAGGATCGCCTTTCTTGAAGATGGGGCATATAGAGCTGATAGTCCAGTCATCGGGCATGACTTCATCCACCCACACTTGGTTGATGACTTGGTGCATGTACCCTACCAAAGCATCACCACCATGTTTGAAAAGCTCTGCTGGTAGACTGATGGTCTGATGGAGCTGGCGGCCTTGTTGTTCTTCAGCTTTTGATAGCTGAGCCGATCTCTTCAAAACTGGGAGGGGGGACGGATTCTTCATTGACTGGATGCGGGTTCTTTTTTTGCCCTATCACTCTCTCTACCAGATGCCCATTAAGTAGCTGCTGGAAGTGCTGGTTAAACACATCTACTATTCCCTGTGCTTCTGTGACTGGGTTTCCTTCATTGTTTCGAAGAGTCTATGTTCAGGGCTTGAAGTCAGTTGCCAGTTGCTTGCCTTTCCTAAAAAAACATCCGGATGTTGGTTCTATTGCGGGACTCTTGGATATCCTTGAGCTGGGAGACTGCGTGGCCCCTTTCGTTTTATGCAGGATCTTTTTCTCCTCGCTTCTTCTCGTTCGATACTCTTCTCTCGCTGCCCTTGTTTTGCACTGCAACGCCTGCATGTTTGCATTTTCTGTCAGCTTTTTCCGACACACACGTTCGTCATCATACCAAGGGCTCTTTTTGGGTGTTGGCTGGTAGTTTATGGTGGTCCCTGCTACCCCTTTGATGATGTCGCGATACTGGTTCCATAGATTGTTGACGTTTGTGGAAGATGAATGCACAGTTTCCAATTTTCACACACTCTTCGCAGTGTATCTACGCAGAGTCAACACATCGAATGTTGACTTTCAAGTGCTCAATTGTTTGAGGTTTATTGGCGTAGACATGCAACTTTACATATCCCCAGAGATAATAATTTAATGGCGTCAAATCGCACGAACGAGGTGGCATAATATTAAGCAATTTGTTTTGTGACACTTGTAGTTCTTTAATGTGACACTTTGTGCAACTTTCTCATACTTGACGTCCATACAAAAGTCCTGAAAAACTTCTTTATGTATGATTAGCTTATGAAGGGGTATAACATGTTTATTGCTATACTAACTCTCCTTAAGGTTCTAGTTATGTATTTTTTCAAACTTAATTTAGTGTTCAATTCCAATTCGCCTCAATTTCGGGAGTAAATTCATAAGAAGTACATATATCAGTACCATCCGCAAACATGACTGGTTCACAGTTTAACAGTCTGATGTGAACAAGATATACATTGTTATTCCAAGGACAGAGCCTTAAGGTACACCTATTGACAAGGACTTTCAAATAACGAACGGACAAAAAACTTTGAACTATGTATCTTACAAAGAAACAGATGAAAGTTATAGATAATCATTTTGTGTGTAAGGCCATCATGTCAAATGGAATCGAATGCCTTTTCTATATCTAAGAGGATCATCCCTGTGGATTTTCTGTTTTGACGATTTCTTTTGAATTACTGTGTTGAGCTCTGAAGCTGAACTGCACATTGGGGTCACAGTTGTAAGAAAGTTTTTTATCGGCTGCCTTGGTCCTCCTATATTTGGTATTAATCTACATACATTTACTAGCTGACCCGACGAACTTTGTTCCGCCTCAAATTGATTAAATTATTAATGTCTCTTCCGAAAGTCAAGGCTCTCTATTGAAAGAATGAAACTCTTTTAGAATTAAACTAAATTCAATACATTTTATTTACACGCAAAATGGATTTCACACATTTCAGGTCCCTGCAACGCTTTGTGATAAACAAAGTTGCTTGTTTTATTGTTCGGTGCTTAAACAAACAATGGAGACGGCTTTTCGACAAGTGAACACTTCCGTGCGAAAAGCAAGGGATTTCGAGATTAAGGCCACACACTTGCAACGATGGGCTTTGTGATTTGTTGACTGTCATAGCGAATGCTATGTCTGAATGCGCATATACTGCTCAGCTGTCAAGCGTGACTTTTGATAGCGTAGAGCCATCTATTGGCGATCCCATTTTCTTGAGGGACAAAATTATCTGATTGTAAATTCCGTAGTTGTCATTCCTTAGAATCAATATATTCTCCTTCCCATACAAAATGAAATTTTCAGATATCGCCACCATCCACCCCTGAAAGTATGCAATTTCGGGTTTTCACGATTTTTCGACTTTCCGGACGAAGTTTCCAATTTTCGGCTCCATTGTGTGTTTACCTGGTTCAATACGAATCCAACAAAAAAATCCCCAAATAAATCGGATGATGTTCCGCCGAGTTATGCGCGTACGAACCGACACCAATTCATTTTTATATATTAAGATTTTGTGAGCGTTTTGCGCCATATTCATTCTCAGTTTGTCTTTATCATTTAGAATTTTCACTTTATCCATTTATTCATACACATATTTTATAATACATATATACATATATATTCATATATACCCATATATATACCCATATATACTTAAGGTTAACCGACTGGACCAGTTTTTTTTTATCGGAAAAACAAAATATTGTCAATGTTTTGTAAATGTGTGGTCAAAATATTACTGAGTGTATGTATTTTATTAAAAAAAAAATAGTGTTGTACAAAAGGAAAAATAATTAGCATTTTGTGTGTGTGTGTGTTTACATAACTCGCGTGGTTAGACAACAAACCCCAGCCCACAATATGGTAGACGCTACACCCATATGGCAGGGAAAGTTGAGATACAGGCAGTTGGTTTTGAAAAGGGATTAGTTTTCCAATTTCATAATTGAACGAAGAGCGGTCATTGAATTAGAGTGATAAGTCGACAGGGCTTCAATTTGAAATTGTTTTTCATCCCGCTGTTGTACTCGTTGTACTGCCACTTTTTGTACATTTATTGGTAATGCGCAGTTGCTTTTCCATACTGGCACCATTCTATCACACAATACAGTCGGAAGTGGCTATGATTCTATCAACTGCTATACTCGTATATATAGTACATAGATAAATCTAATAAATTATCTTCATAAAGGGTTATGCATGTCCTTATTTTTCCTTTTTTCGATGTTTAAATTCAAGCCTAGTTTGAGATACTTTTTTTTCTCTGACAAGTTGAACACCTAACCTTATTTAGGTAGTGTAGACGGCGGATTTCATGTGTACGTTCTAGGCATTCTATGTCAAGATCTTTACTAATGCACTGCTTACCGATGTTTAATCCTTTTAATAGTTTAGCAGGAGTGAAAATCAGTTATTGCGAACATTTGAATACCATCGCACTTAATATCTAACAGCAGTGTACTTAGCGTAGAACCCTGCGGTATGCCGTTGGAGATTTTTTTTCTTTAGGGGATTGATTATGAACGCCGCCGGCTCTACCACCACCATATTAAGCTTAATAAAAGCACATGAAAACTTAAACAATCTAAATTTAAAACTTGAGACAAAAAACTTAAAAGCAAGGGAGACAAATATTCTATTTCACTGCCGCAATTTTCTTTTGAGATACGCAGAAACATACCTACGGTATTTTTAGGTTTAGGCGATCTCATTCGATTTTTAATTGTGCCTTTAATTGACTAAAATGCATTCTGTACAGTAGAAGTCATTGTCAAAATACATAGTAATGTGGAGATAGTAAAAGGATTAAGATATATTTGCAACTAAATTTATTGCTTAGTTTAAATTTAATACTTAAATTTAAAAATCAAAGTTAAAGTGTGACTACTTGATGTGGTTAATGATTGCGGCGAACGATAAGTTCTCTATTTTCTCTGAGCCAGTCTTCTTTAAGAAATGTCAGATGTGATGTCGATGTAGTGTCGATGTCATTAGGCTAGTGCGTTCCCAGAGCAAACCACCACAGCTATATTTTCCCTTTCCCAAGTCTTTCAAGTTGCTTCCTTTTGTGTGATATGTTGTTTAGTAAGCGACGATTTATTGCTTTACCATACCGCAAACGGATACATGCTACTATCCCAAAATGTCTTCACTCTAGGGATGCACCCGTTGGTATGTCTCACTTGAAGGAATTTTTCATCGAAACGTCGTAACTGGAAAAAGAAAATATGCATCCACCTCCTTCCGTTTGTGTGACTTTGTTTGACTGCAACATTTTGCTCGTAAAGCATTTCAAAATTAAATTCCTTGAAAGGTGGTTTGAAACTATGTATCTGCAGGGGAAATCTCCCATACCCATTCATACTCACAAAGTGTTCTTGGAAACCATATTTGACTTTGGTTGCAGTTAAATGTATTATAAGATAGTGTATGTAGGAGCTCTGCATCTGATCTCGAACTCTATTATATGAGATAATTAAAGTGGAGAACCTCCTCCGGTATCTGGACTTTTTTCAACATTAGTACACCCTTTAATAGATAACTGATACTCAGTTAATTTTGTATTTCAAAAGACTGCAGGAATGTTTTCTGAATATCTATTCAAGGTTTGTTATCTGTCTTCTACATGTATCCAGTTTCACTGGATGTATCTTGATTATACAGTGACCCTGTTGAAATGTGAACCCGTTTTTTGTTTATTTATTTTTTTAGTTCTTCACTTCCTTTTTGATTACAGATTACATTTCTAAGGCGAACGCATTGGGATATTTATAACACAAAGTTGAATAATCATCTTAAAAGTTCTGCTTTAGTCCGGTCGCATGTGGACCAAATGGTGGATGTGCTTGCAGAAGCAATTAATATGGCCCTACACAAAGCCTGTCCAATCAGTGGACACAAAAAAATTGAAGTAAGCTCCCGTGGTGGAACTCAGAAATCAGTAAGCTTCGACCTGAATTCAGGAAGCAAAGTAGAACCCACTAAACTGGGATCACTACAAGAGCAGTCTGAAGAAGTTAGAGATTAGGCAATCACATAAGCCTTGCACCTTTTCTGTAAAAATATAAAAAACACAAATGTTTCGTCTCGGATTAGGGACGATCTTATCTTAATCTCCAAATATTAGTAGTTACACTAAAAGCCAGATGAAAACTGGGCAATGTTCAGAAAGGAATCCTTAGAGCTTCTTATGGGACATCAATTTTCCTGTTAATAAAACAAATAGAACATTCTGTAGAAACCTTCAGGAGAGTCTAATTTTTAGTGCCAGAGGATGTTGTCACCCCAAAGAAAGAAGTGCCACAGTACAATACGAATCCCCTGGTCTCAATGGTGTTTTACCAGTGGAATTACAACTAGGTTTTGATACATTAAGTATCCTGGCTCCACGTTATCTGTTCAGAGGAGGTGTTGGTAGTCTTCATACCAACAGCCGGTAAGATCTCTCATGCACCACGTAAAGCCTTCTACTTGATCAGCCTGTCCTCTTTTCTATAAAAGACTCTGGAAAGACTGGTCGACATCCATAAAAGAAATAATTTAAACAGTCGGTATTCCAATACGCGTATCATAAGGGCAAACCGGTATAAACTGCACTTCACTTACGGTTGGCAGACGTCACGTATTTGGCGAGACAGTTTTTGAACAGTTTTTGAACATATGTCCTGTCAATTGTTCCGCCAGAGAAAACGTTCCGTCATTGTGAAGCTTTTTCAGATTTTTGTGATGGCAACCCTACCTGCACTCATTAGTATGATTAGGTAATCATTAGATTAGGAAATCTTTTGAGATCAAGGATTTTGCTATGGTGTCCTTTCTTGATATTGAAGGAGTTTTAAAAAATGTCAAAACGGAAGCTATATCTGCTGTACTCCTTAACTTGAAGGTTGACAACTATGTTTGCTCTTGGATTAAGTAAATGCTTAAGAGCAGCCTTATCCATACTGAACTGGGGTGCTGTCTAACTAAAAGTTCGATTCAAAGGGTATTTTCCAGGGCGGAGTATTATCGCCACTATTGTAGCTCATGGTAGTGAATTAGATGCTCCTAAGCTTGGGCAAAGAGGGGTCCATTGTCAAAGCATATGTCGACGACTTAGAGATAGGGATATCAAGGAAGTTCCTTTTTACAGTTGGAGACCTGATGGAGTCTGCTCTAAATAAACTCGCAAAGTGGACGGATAATGTTGGTCCCGGAGTTAATCCCGTCCAAGACTCAATTATCATTGTTCACAAGGAGGTACATAATATATAATAGCATGTGTAACTCTTTCAAAACTCAAGGGTACTGAATTGCAATTTGTATATACCAATAGATAGTTGATTGAAACTAAATATTCAAGACTGTGCCAAGTAGGCCTTGATCGATGATGTAGAAAGGCCTTGGGCCCAAACTGGGGTCTTCAGCTGCGAATTGTTTACAGGCTATACACGGCAGTCGTCAGACCCATCCTCATGTATGGAGTACTAGTTTGGTAGACGGCCCTGGACAAGAAAAGTAAAATTGCAGTACTCGAGAATGTTCCAAGGCTATTTGGGTCTGCCTAACGAGTATTGTTCAATGTTCTGAAAGCATCCGACCCAATAATAGCGTTCTTTAGTTTTCGCCATAGTTTTATGTACCGCAAAGTGGACACCAACAGGGCTATCATGCATTGCCTTCATAATTTCTTTCTGCAAAGACAAAGGAAGTAGAACTTGATAGCATTCACCCTTGGACATATTAAATCGTCGGCACAATGTTTCATCTCGAATCGTAAGATTATCAAACATTCCCCAGTACCCCTTCAACTTTGGACTGCGATCTCGAACCTCATCAACTCGTGGTCGCTGCTGTTGTTCAACCCAATGTCTAGCAGTGGTCATCTTCAATCATCATCGTCATCTTTAATCTGAAACTCTGTCAAATTTTCTCTTAATGGCGCAGTTCGGACCAATAAACATCCTTTTTCGTAAAGTCGGATACAAAAGCGACAATTTGCCTCCTCACAAGGATGGCAATAGAAAATGTTTCCCCAACAGATACGGCTGAAAATGCTTGACGACTTTTACGAGGGCTAAAAGCTCCTGTCTTCTTCATTCGCTAGATGAGATAAGACGGCTCCACAAGCTAATTGACTGGCGTCCGTATGTAGAATGATCTTGTCAGTTTCTGTCGGTTGAGCGAGAATGGGAGCGGCGACTAACTTTACTTTGTTTACAGAATCCTTGCAAGCAGAACTCCAATCGAATTTCGTTCCTTTTTCAGTGAGCGCTGTCAAAGGCTTGGCAGTGGCGAAAAAGTCAAGAATGAATCGCTGATAGTAAGCACATAGGCCCAAGAAAGATTGTACTTCTGATTTATTTTTTGGTCGTGGCCACATTTGAATAGCAGAAACTCTCTCCGGATCGACGGCTTTCCAGAATTTGACACAATATGACCCAAAAAAATCGGATTTCCTTGTTTCCCAACCAACATTTCTTCGAAGAGAAACGAAGACCGGAGTCTTCCAAACGTGAAAACACAACGTCTAGATCAAAATATTTACCATGCACAACTATGTACATCGTCCAAATATACCAGGCACATATTGTGAGGGAACCCTTCTAGCACCACGTCCATGAGCCGCTGGAAAGTGGCGGACGCATTCATCAGACCGAAGGGCATTACATTGAATTCATAAAGGCCTGTACGAATGGAAAGCGTGTTCTTTTCTTTATCTTATCCTTCATTTCCAGCTGCCACTAGCCGGAATGGAGATCCAGGCTAGCAAACTAGGACGATCCGCCAAGTTCTTCCAGCGTAAGATCGATTCATGGCAATGGAATCCTTTTTGGTGCCGTTTTTCAGTTTACGGTAGTCCACACAAAACCGGAGGGATCCTTCTTATTCACAAGCACAACGGGAGAACACCAGGGATTTCTAGATGATTGCACAACCTAACGAGGTTTTATGTCTTCCAGTATTTGTACAGCTTCTGCTCTTCTGCTTAGAGGTAGCTTGCGCAAGGATTGTTTTTTGGGTGCGGCCCCGTATCGATTCGGTACTTGGAGGTAGAATTCTCCCCATGGTCACTGCTAATCCCTGAAAAGAGACAATGGAAAACTACAGATTTCAACCTTTCCTACTCTTCTTTCGTCAAATTAACAGCGCTTCTTTCGATCATCTCCTTCAAATCTGACGACAAGCTGAGGTAATTGTTATCGTTTGTGATCCGTCGACAGTTAAATACTTCCAGCTACGTATCAAGCTCGACCATCATCGTATTTCGAGCCATCTGGCCATAGTCTTTCCCACTAATTCTGCCCCTTGGGAGGTAGTGGGTGTTGATTTTTCGTCGAAGGACAAAGCCTGTTCTGGTCGAATGAAGAATTCGATAACATGGTATCTTCATTCATTCTTAGGTTAATCGCGTCCCAAACATGCGGCTTCCATAGAGGGAATATGTCAGCTGCACCTCCTCCTTCTCTGCACCTCTTTGATACGCGTTTTACTGCCAATTAGGTCAATTGGGAGATGCCACGCCTGATACATCCAAGCAGAAGCTAAGCCGGATGTGTTTGCGCAAGTTTGAGTATTTATTTCCACAAGTACAATCAGATTCTCCATAAGCAGAATACACCATGTTGGGGATTTTGCCCATTACTACTGATGCCAGTAGTTTCTTCTAAATAAAATGAACAGAGCGACAAAACAAAGCGGTGCCAAGCGGTGCAATAGTGCACAATTATGCATTGTCACTGCACTTATAACCATGCACTTCGAACAATGCACAGTTAATAGTCAAATTTTAACTAACCAAAATAAGGACCTTGTTGATGGCAACACCAAATGGCAAATTTTAATTCACTTTACTTCAAGAGCGTGTTTTATGACAGCGAAATAAATTGGAAATGTCAGTTGAACTAAACAATACCACTAACATTCGATAAAAGAACTGCGGAATGTAAATCCAGAGTTCAGAAGGGATATGGTTTTTTTTTAAACGGATTACATTCGCTTGATGGACTTTTTGATGTACCCTAAGGCACTCTGAATCGATGTATGTACATATGTATGTACATTATGTAGTTATTCCATCCAGCAGCGCACGTAGAACTGTGATATGTTGGTTTGCACGGTTTTTGTGTTTTGGCATGTGAGTCCTCTTTAGAATGCTGGGTGGGGGTAGTAAAGTAGACAACATTGTTGAGGCTAAAATCGTTTTTTATTTCAATATGTGCTCGTCGTTAATTCGTTGGAATATTTTAACCAATGCAATGGTTAAATTTGAGATTCGGATTGGAAATGGAAAAGTTTCCCAACATTTGCCTTGTTCAAATGATATTGAGTATCGAGGTGTTCAGTGTGATTTTGAAATCAATACTACTCTCAATGTCAAAAGCAGTGAAAGGAAAAAAAGCCATTATAATCTGTTCCATGTTCATAACATATATGTGCATGTATGTATGCACTTATGTGCGAGTATAAATACTAAATTACGTATCGGTAGGATTCATCCCTGCCTTGTCTGTGATTTTAGTTTTCAATCAGACCACATATGTATATCAAAAGCTTAGTTTCTCTATTCATTTATAATTCATAAGGTGCCCATGAGATTTTGGATATCGAGGATATTTCAGAAGATTTACATTTTTTTATAAACTTCTCTCAACAGAGACGAATTTATAATGCATCGTACAGCACTCTATGTACGATGTCTATAGGTGCTTTTTGATTTTGCTCTTGAAATGCTGGAGGGGGCTGTCGCCATTTGATTTTTGTTGGAGGGCATGTCATTCCACATACATGCGAGTTGATTGGCTAAAAGATGAGCTTCTGAATTTCACTGTGCGACCGAAAGTAGGCTTTCAAAAATAAGGGTGTGCTGAAGAGGCCGGTCGTGTAGTACGATTAAAGTGACGGACAGGCGGAACACAACAATAGATTTCATCCGAACAACTGTGGTGGAAATATCGGTAAGCGGCCGATAAGCATTCAACATTTCGACGATGCTCTAGCGAAGAGATTTAATTGAAAATTGATAGGTCACCGATTCGGTCCATGCCAGACGCTGGACACGATCAAACAAGTGCGGGAGCTCCCGCCCAAATGAGTGAGTTATATTCGAGTTTGGGATGCGAATGAATATAAGCTTTATAGATAGTAGTCAAGTTTGCAGGTAGAGAAATTTAGTTATTCCATCGAAGGTCTGGAGTAACTTGCATGCCAAGCATTAACAAGCCATTAGAACCATCAATATCAGTTCCACTCATTTTTAATTTGGCTACATTAATATCCCGCTTTAGAGACAGGAGACAGCACTCGGTTTTTGACGAATTGAACTCAACTCGGTTTTTCATACCCCAATTGATGATTGCATCAATATCAAAGGTGAGCTCAATAGACATTCGCTGTAGTGAGACTCCACAGCTTGAGGTCTCAGCCATAGAGTCGCCAGAAAATAAGCGTAGTCAAGAGAACTCGCTAAGGAATGGATCAGATCGCGAGTGAGAACGAGAAGGTCGTTGATGATTATTAAAAACAGGGTTGGAGAGATGACTGAGCCCTGAGGTATACTAACATTGGTTGAGCATTTGATAGAAGTATATCTGTCCAATACGACTTGCATTGATCAATTGTTCAAAAATCTTGCAATTCATGATGAGAAGATGCTACCGACACCGTAAACGTGGATTTTGCTTAACAGGGCACTGTACCACACTCTATCAAAAGCTTTAGAGACATCAAGGGCAACTACTCGGCATTTACAGTGATGGTGAATATTTTGGTTTCATATGGGCTTCAACCAACAAGGTTCTCCAACCAGCTGCCTTCAGTTTCACGCACCAAGTTGGTTGAGGTCCCTTTTCATTTAAGTGCGCCACCTTAGGCGAGGTCTTTCTCTAATGCGTCGTAACTTTCCGGGCTCTACATGAATTAACCATCTAAGTCATTGTATTCGAACTCTTTTAACTAGGTCGATGTCACTATATACATAGATCGTACAGCTAATGATTGTATCTCCTTTTCTACTCTCCGTTTATGCAGACGGGACCAAAAATCACCCGACCTATTTTTTTTCTCATAGCAACCAAGAGCGGCCTCATCCATTCTTGATGAGCATCTAGAGCAGAACTGGGATGATAGGGATACTTTAGTTGTTCGAGAGGGCTTTGCTACACAATTGTCTTCTTATCCCAAAGAAGCAGCGATTGGCAAGAGTTAATTTTCGTTTGGGTTCTTTCAAGAACAATGTTGAAGAAATCGCACGACAGCGCGTCAGCTTGTCTGAATTATTTTTGACATGAAAGGTCTCTGTGAGGTCTATCCCGACCGTGATGGAGCAGCGCACATTCTTCGTCGTCATTCCGCACATCCGGTCGAGTTTAACAGTGATGTCAAAACTAGACATAGCAGTATATAGGTAGCTCTTCTATATAGATGCCGTCATAGGCGTCTTCAAAATCGATAAAAAGGTGGTGGCTATCGATTTGAAATTCCTAGGTTTTTTCCAAGATCTGCCGTTTAGGTCAATGGTGGACTTTTCTGGTCTAAAATCACACAAAAGGTTTTAAGAGTTCACACAGAATGGCGAAAAGATTTTGTAGGCACCGTAAAGGAGACATATTCCTCCATATTTGGCGCAGTTTTAATAACTTGGCAGTCAGGCCATCAGCTTTAAAAGCTTTATTGGATTTCAGCTTAGATATCGCTATCTTAACTTCATCCAAGTCAGGTGGACGGAAATATTGGTTATCATTGTTCAGATTGAATGGTTCATTCTGTCTGACAGCGGAATTTCTGTTATATAGTATGCAAAAGTGATCTTACCATTTCCTCAGCATCGGCTGTGATTCCGGTTCTGGCTTTGAAGCCTTGACATGTTCTTTTTAACTTCTGGAAAAACTTCCGAACCTCATTTCTGCAATAGCATCCCTCTATTTACTCAATCGCGCGCTTCTCATGCTCCTTCGTTTTCCTTCTAAGAAGCAAGTGTTCATCCATTCTCTTCTGCTTGTAGAACCCGCGAGCAGCTCTGGTCCTTCTATACAGCTCCGCTTTCTATGCCACTTGTTTTTCTGCATTTGCTTGCCCGAATTCTCTGTCAAACCAGGGGTTTCGTTATGGTAGTTGAGAGAAACCCAGGCTGATGGCTTTTTAGCAGTGTGGCCACTGGTGTTAAGTGCTTGATACTGGCGACATAGGACCCCTTGAGAGATTAAAGGACACTCGAGCGGAAAGGCTCTCGCAATCTCTTGCGATTGTAGTCTTCCCACGTCACATTTCCTCACAGTATTTCCTGGTTTTTGTGATATTCTGGATATGCATATCCGTACTTTGGCTACAACAAGCTAGTGGTCCGAATCGATGTTCGCTCCTCAGGTCATTCGGAAGAGTACCTTACGTCGATCGCAATGTGATCAATCTGGTTGATGGTTTACCGATCCGGAGATCTCCATATTCCTTTGTGAATATTGAGATGTGGGAATAGCGTGCTAACTGCTACAAATTTTTACCTCACTTCGAATTTGACTAGGCTGAATACGTTATCGGAGGTTATATCGTGCTATGCCCTCCCTTCCTAGCTTTGCGTTAAAATCCACTAGGACAATCTTCACATCAAAGCTAAGGCACTGCTCGTATGTCTTGTCTAGGAGCTCATAGAAGCTGTCTTTGTTATCGTCATCTTTCTCCTCGGTGGGTCCATGATCGAATATTAGGCACATGTTAGCGAATTTAGACTTTATGCGAATTGTTATGATTCGAAACGCTCGTTCACATGTCTGAAACTCAAGACTTCTTTCCTAAGTATGTATCCAATATAAACCCGCATCCAAATAGACGCTGCTTCTGTTGTCGGTACCAATCATAGTTTTCCACCTACTTCAACGCACTTCTTGTATGTCGGTACAGTCAAAGCTTGCAGGACAATTACGTTTTCTTAAATCTATTAGATTTTACTAACGGTACTAGACTATATATATATTCTATTCATGTACTCAACGTAAAAAAATAGGTATGCTTAATTTATCTACCTATACTTAACGATCTATAATGTGTTGTAATAATAGTTCCAGAAAAGTACTTCCACACATTTTACTTACCTACTACGCTTTTTTTTTTTAATTGTCTATTTCAAATAGTACGACTATATCAAACTACAGTGACTACAATTATAAGGTTAATAAGTCAATGAAATTACAATTCGATAAATATCAATCGATCTACTTTATTTGCGAATTAATGCCGGAGACTGTTTTTATGGCATTTTAAGTAGAGCTCTTATTCAGTCGGTATCATTAGTAATTACTCTTTTTTTTCTGGTTTTTTTTGTTATTGTGTGCAACAATTATTGACTATTAAAATTAACATTATACATTATAAAGATTTATTAGTAATTTTGAAAACTTATTTCTGTTATGCTGAGAGTTTTTGGGTTACCCACGTTTTGAAAAGGGCTAACTATTTATTTATTTATTTATTTATTTATTTAATTATTTATTTATCTAAATAATCAATAAAATAAATTTTGTAAACAATTTATATTAAAAACTTCAGGGAAGAAGGGATATTTGAAGACATTTTAAGAGCTAACATCTTTCAAAGCAATTATTGTAGAAATTAAAAAGAAAATAAGGACATAATTGGATGAGTTTCAATTTATTTATAGTTAAGAATTTTATTTAAATATCACTAAATTTTTGATGAAGTGTTGTGGCTTGTTTAATGTGCTGGATTGACTCAGGGTTGTTTGGAGTAAGTAATTCAACAGTCCACTTTCATTATATTCGATACAGGACAGGTGAGCAATGTATGCCGGACTGAAACATAATTCCACATTACAAAAATCAGGAGGTTCTATGGTGTACTAGAGCCTACTGTCTACTACTCTGCACTTAAGGCAATTTGAATACAGAAAAGGAAAATTAACAGAAGGTGCTCTTCACTATCTTGTGAAGAGGATAGAAGAAACTTTACGTTCTAAGGAAATAACTCGAGAATTCGACCAACCAATGGATACGGGCCGTGCTGAAAAGTCAAATTATTACTTCCTCCTCTGGAGGAGTGTCAGTGTCTGCGACCGTAGTTAAGGGCTGTCCCCAGGGAGGAGCCCTTTCTCCCATTCTATGGTCACTAGTCATCGACAATCTCCTAGTCGATCTTCAGAGACTAGGCCACATCGCCATTGGTTATGCAGATAACTAGGCGATTTCTATCAGTGATAAACACAATGCGACCATTTCATGTGTCATGCAATGTGCTTTACTATACATGTTGCAGAATGGTGCAGCAGAGAAGGACTATCCACCAATCCTTGCACAACCGTTCTAGTGCCTTTTACAAAAAGAAGACTGGTCATCTGCGTTCATAGGACCTAAACCCTACCGTGGTATCAACTGGGCTACCGCCACAGCACTGATTAATACTTGCGAACACAAACTTCGTTTGGCCCACTGGGAAAGTCTCTCGGGGCTAAGACAATCCAAGCGATTAATCAGGCCTTTTCCTACAAGGAAATCCTTAATCTAGATAAGGAAAGTATCAGAAAGCTGATGAGCTTTCTCACAGGTCACTATGGCCTTCGGTATAACCTTAACAAACTCAATCTGTGCCCAGAAACGGAATGTAAGTTCTGCTTAGAAGATGACGTATCCTCTGAGCACATTCTCTGTCAATGCCCAGCATTATATTGGTTAAGAAGGCGTATTTTCTACAAAGAAATATTTTCATCAGCGGAGTTAAGAAACTCTGCTGCTAAGGACGTACTATTGTTCATAAGGGAGGTGGAATGTCTTTTAGATTAAAAATACCCTTTGATACAATAGATCTTCTCAGGTCGCAGTGTCAGCTATATGAGCAAGGGTCTTTATAAAAAAAAAAGCCATTTAATATGCTAAGATTGTTCGTGAAAACTAGTTTCGTTCCAGCTAGCTCTTTGGTGAAAGACAGACATTTCTGGATTGCTGTGAGTTCCCATTAAATCCCAGTCAGTTCAGATAGCAGCCCTTGATCGATTGTTTCTGTTTCTTTGATAGAATGACCCATCAGTATAGAATATTCGATCTGCTTTAAATTCAGCGATCATCTCGTTGTAAAGCTTTTCAAATTGTCGATCCGGTGTATGTTTTTTCCTATAATCCGCCAAATTTGTATTAATTGGTAACGTACTTCTTTTCCAAGGTGGTAGAGGGTTAAAAGTTGAAGAATCGTTGTTGGTAAATGAACTTGGAGGATAAATGCCTGGGGTTGATAGTAAAGATGCCATGTTCCTTGTTGCAGAAGTACTCCCTTTTCGAGGTTTTCCCATACCAAATAATTCTTTAGTTCAGTTTTGAAGTGGATGCAAAGGGTTTCCTTGGGCCTTGATTGTAAGTGCTACTGATCATTTCTTTCCGAGTTGTTCAAAGGATAAATAACCGGCTTCCCTTCGATGTGCTATTATAGGCGATGTTTAGGGCCGTTCGAAAGCATTGGTTGATCGCAGCGTTGATACTTTCAATATCGTCCACATAAAGGAGGAGATTACATGCATTTGCTTTCTCTGCAAATATGGATAGCTTCGATTTTATTTGGTGGAACAGAAGCATCTCTGCCTTGCGCCCATTGATACATTACAGAGTCAGTTGTTTCCAATAGTTGTTAATATGACATGGATCTCCAGAAGCTAGTGTATAGATGTTCCCGGCATAGACGCCCATGAAATTTAATTCATATCTGAGGCTAGTAAGCTGACATATTAGTGAGTCGATATAGGCATTATGTATAATTACCGAGAGTGGTGAACTTTGTGGGCTTCCGTTCTCCAGTTGAACTATGGAAGATATCATAGAAAGCCTGAAATGTTCTTCCTGTCATAAATGAAATGATAATCTTTAAAATTTTTTTTGGGACTCCCCATTAATAAAGCTTCTTCTCTCTGAAACCGAGTTCCCTACTACATCTATTCATGGTGATCGTTTGCAAAATCAGCGAGAAATGGCGCTAAGAGATTTCAAGTGCGGGAAAATGAAGTTGCCCATAGCCACATGTCG
The DNA here is from genome assembly GCA_905220385.1 of Xylota sylvarum. Lineage (NCBI taxonomy): Eukaryota > Metazoa > Arthropoda > Insecta > Diptera > Syrphidae > Xylota > Xylota sylvarum. Next base: position 45,572,200 of record LR999959.1, read on the forward strand.
CTGGCAACCAGACGACCAGATATCAAAAACGTGCAGGATCCATCATTTTATCTATAATAGTCTGATGATCAGAACAGCAGCAAATATAGTAAAGAGCAAAGTGGGTTTTAAATCTGAAACAGAACGAAAATTGTGATGTAGAGCAATACAAAGCAAGGCTCGTAGTATAAAGGATATAGCCAAAAATTTGGGATAGACTACAATTAAACATCACCAGTTGCTAGATATTCCATCATTCGCATAAAACTACCAATAGGAGCTGAATACAACCATATTATTCATCAAATGTATGTCACAACAACGAGATGAGATTTTTATGCAACAGCCTCCAGGTTTGTGGGTCCTGAATGTCTACAGAAATCGTGTGTATGCTACAAAAGGCAATAGGAACAAAGAGTTACATACACATTCATTCCCCTGCAAAGTGACAACTGCACGAACATACATATATTTAAAGAGAAATGGTAAAATCAACATATTATCGATATACGTTGACAATATTTTGATAGCGGCATCCTTTAGGAGTCAGACATTGATATGGATAAAGAAACAAATCGAGATGGAATTTGATTTTGTTGATGCGGGAGAAATTGATTACTTTCTCGAAATGAAAATAAACCAAAATGCAGTATCCGCAACCGTCAGTCATTCTAAAAAACAATTTATTATCGATCTCCTGCAGAAATTTAATATAATGTTGTACCCCGATTGATCCAGGCCTGAAGCAGACAAAATGTCAAAATTCTTCTAATTGTAGAAAGGTAAAGGATTTGTCAATAGAGACTTAACAATTTTGTATTTCAATACAAACGCACCCTTAAGCCTTTTTTTATGATCAATCAATGTCAAAACGTAAGTCAAGTTTTATATTTTTATCATGATGAAGTTCAGGAACGAGCAACGTTTGGAAATTATTAAAAATTTTTACCGAAATTCTGAGTCGGTGATTGCAACTTTAAGAGCGCTTACTCCAATTTTCGGTCGTAATAATTGTCTTAACCCACCAGTGGACAAATTCGAGTCAACAAATTTACTATTAAGTACTAAATAAGTATCAAAAATATCGCAGCCGTAAGTGCTTCATTTCAAAATGAGTCAAATCAATCGATTCCACGCGGTTCACAGGAATTGGGAATCTCTCAATTCACATTGCGGCATATTTTTCATAAAGATCTTGGCCTACACCCTTATAAGATCAAATAAAAGAAGCCTCTTGATCATTTGAAGCCCCGAAACTCCTCGGATTGGGATTTGCAAAAGTTTGAAGAAAATAAAAGTTTGAATACTTAACATCAGTGATATATGGTTCCAACAATATGGTGCCACATGCCACACAGATGGTCAAATAATTGATCTATTAAAGAGGAAGTTCGGTAATTGCAATTTAACGCCGTTGAATTTATTTTTAAAGGATTACGTTAAGTCATTGGTTTATGCCAACAAGCCAACAACGTTGCCGAATCCTTATGGCTTAACTGCAGGAGATTGAGTACATAATTGTTTTTGAATCATCAAAGTGAATGGATTTATACATATATTTAAAAGTAATAAAATAATTTTATTTTCTAAGGTTTATTTGATTTATGTTGCAAAGATGTTGAGGAAGATTATTGAGTACGTTTGGCACGATGAACTTCAGTCTTATTTGACGTATTCATGTATGATCGCTGAAAGTTGAAGTAGACCCTAAGCTCGTGTCTTTGTGTTCACCTAATGGGTAATTGGCGTTCGGAAACTTGGATCATCATAGTACTCTAGAGTTACACTCACCTTAAAGATCTGCCTCAATTCAAGAACGCGTACGATGTTTGTTGTTACGTGACTTTTTGACACCATCTTTAAAGTTGATTTGTTGTAGCTTTTGAACGTGCATTTGCGCTGCACTTTCCCAAGCTAATATGCCATACCGTAATCTGGACTCTATAAGAGCATAGTATAGTTGCTTATGTATAGACGTGGTGGATTTGTACTGCAGACAGGCCATCGCAAACAATGAATCCTTCAATTTGTTTTGCAGATCGTTTATGTGAGCCTCCCAAGGGAAATGACAGGCAATAGCAATGCCTAGATACTTGCATGTATCAACCATCTGAATATACTCACAGCTATTCGCATTCGTACATCTGTAGCTTTTCAGCAAGACTTGCGACGCTGGATAATTTGGGCTCCAAATGTGCATAAGTTTGGTTTTTGTGACATTTATAACTAGCCCATTGTCGTGACACCATTTACCCGCATTCGGCAGAATTAAGTTTGCATCATCCTTGCTGCTTCTTCTAGGGATTGATGACACACAACAATTGCCGCATCATCTGCGTATGTGAATGGGAAACTTTTCTTAAAACATTTCAGCAATTCGTTAGTGTACAAGATGAAAAGTAAAGAACCCAGCTTCCTTCCTTGTGGAACTCCATATTGCACTCTATAGGGCCTGCTGCAACAGTCTTGGACTATCACCCTAATTGTCCTCTCTGCCAAATAGTCCGATATCCAGTATGCCAGCATTCCCCTAATTCCAACTCTGCCCGCATCGATAAGTTTGTTGTGGTTGAGGATATTAAATGCTTTGCTAAAGTTCAAAAATAAAACAAGGGTGTGATGACGTTTGCGGAGACTGGTGTTGATGACATTCGCAAAATCTCCAAGAACCATACTAATGTTTACTTAATAGATTTTGTTTATGGATGAAGTCACATATTCAATTTAACACGATCTGCTCTATAATCTTCTCGATAGCTGGCAACATTATAATTGGGTGATAGTTGTCCGACTGTTTGCTTCCTCCCTGTGTATAGGTCGAACAACTCCCTCTTTTATTCTATTACAATTATAACCTCAGTTCTCTTTTAAACACAGATTCTTCCTCTCTTCTTATACCCACCTCCACAGACACCCTCCATTAACGAGAGATGTACTGTGCATTCCTACTCCTGGCTCTGCCAGTTCGCCTGGTAACTTGCAGTCTACCATAGACTGCACTCTAAGGGTTGTTTCACCCCCTTTTGTTGTATTCACATCTCGTCTGGAATACGGAACTAAACCGACGGATATAATTAAATACTTGACAAACAAAGGCATAGACACCAGTACCATCACGTACCAGAGTTTAACACCTGGCAATATAACTGGGCGATTATTAGCGTCCTTCAAAATTATTGTTCCTGCTTTGGTTGGGAAGACAATTGTGAATCCCAGTTTGTGGCCTAGTAATATGATTGTGAAAGAGTTCACAAACCGACAAAGCTCTAAGAACAATAAGCCAAAAAACTAAATGAAATAGTCTTCTTCTATCAGAATGTAAGAAGGCCAAGCACTAATTGACCACAGTTTTTATTAAACATGTTTTGTCCTACTTCACACATCATCATCGTTGTGTTTCAATCCAATTTCAATTTAAATCGTAATGATAGATACCCGGATAATTCGGCTATCAATTAGCAAACCAGTCTCACGAACCTTCATCACAAACTTGAGTACACCAGCTTCAGTTGATGCATTATTTCGACCGAAATTTATTTTCAAAATGCACACTGCATCGGCAATACAGCCTCCACTTTGGAAGTAAGTTTGTAACAGTTCCCAACGTTGTTCAAGTGTAAATCGATCCATTTCGTACCGCCAAAATATAATACAGAGTTTCTGTAATTTTTTTGAGCGCATAAGAGCTGTCAGTGTCAAAATAATATATGATTCATAAAGAAACCAACAGATGGCCCACCCCTCAGTATGGGAGCATTACAGCTCCACAGATACTAGCCAATTGAACCACTTGCTTAGACACACGTTGCAAGAAGAACTAAAGTGTTATTTTCAATTGGACGGTAAGATACGGATAACTTTGTTAACACTTTTCTCTTCATTCATTTTTTGATTTTATTCCGACTTTACCTTATAAGCTGCCTCACTGTGCAGTAGTGCATTTCATTTCCCTGCCACTGAGTTTTTTAATTGTGCGCTATGTGCATCTTTTCGCTTTTAGGCATCTGCATCCGACTTCTATTCAAAAGCTGTATGTCTTACTTTGTGTCACTATTTCAGGAACTCTTGCAATGAACTTTCCATTCCATTTCACAAAGTTCTTTGAGTAAGTGTCCTCCAGTTATACCTGTTAGTCACTTGGGCCATTACCTGATGAAACAGTTTCATGTTGGTTGCAATTATTAGTCATAGAGAGCATATGTACGTTTTGCAAATACAGTAAAAGTAGGCTTTCAGTTGGGTCCTGGTGAACCAAGAGGAGTACTACGAATCTAGGGAACCACTGTTTTTACCAAAAATAGATGTGGTGAAACCAAATCTACCGAGGACACCGCAGTACACTCTACTAGCAGTACAACTAGGTATGTGCATGAAGTATGGGCATAATTTTACCAGAAAATAATCTTTCATGCATGCGTACATCTTTTATCAGAGTCCTTAAACAATCCCCAACTGATGATACTTTAAGTTTTATTCGTTTTTTTTTGGTCCCCTGTAGTATAAGTATGTATTTCCACAAATTGAATAAAGTACACATCTACAGAGAATGTGTGACAAGGAGGATGATTCAAAGTGGATTTAAATTTTCTTCCTTTTAGTTGGTTGGGACCCAAGGCGATTAGGATCTTTTTTGTACGGGACATTTGAGAGTTTGCAAATCCATAAAATCACCGATTCCATCTGAGAGATAACAAATCCGTGCCACTTGAGTTGTTGAAACTTGTGCGAGTGAAAGTTTGTTTTTTTTTTTATTTTCTTGTATTCCATTTACATTCATCGGGCAATAAGATTCCAACAGAAACGAAACAAGGATGAGAATGGTTTTATGTGAAGTTATCCAAATGGTCGGTATAGGGAGGGGAAAAAGTAAGTTGATGTAATTTAAGAGTCACATACCCCACCCAATGCAAGTTTATTTTAAGTATATGGCTTCTTTTTATGGTGGAGATACTAAAAATGTCAACGTCGTTTTTTTTTTTGGTTTATGCAGAGCACAACGGATATCCTGGGTTGTTTCAAAGAGAGATGATTGGGGTTGGGTGACACTAACTAGATTTAATGGAATGATTTTTGAAATGATCCATTTTGGCATATGGAGAGAGAGGGATACATACTATACATAGATAGTTGGAGCCGTGAACTATCGATCTATTTTGGTTAAACCTTGAGCTTTAGGGTCCCGATTTATAAGGTTTAGGTTTAGGTTAGGGTGGCTGACTATACCGGGAGTAATAAAACCAACCGGAGAAAAGAGCTCCTATATTTTTTACTTCATTTTTGCGTCTAGCTGAGCGAAAATCGTTGAAGGACATCGCATGCGATAGTGTGGGACTTTTAATTAAAACATCCGGACAAGACATGATTCATGTCATCCTTTCAATTACTAGACCTCAGGGCAGTAAGAGAATGCAATCACTGTGGAATGCATTGCTTTAGGTCATACTAAGAATTCAATCGGATTTGTTTGAATTCAATGACTTTATTACTTTACATTCCTTCATTAATTAAATCACCATTCACTTTGAAGTCATGATCGAAGCAATCATTTTTAGCAATCAATGTGCTGAAGTCAAAATGAATGCAATCTTTTTGATTGATCTGCGTTCAGTGAAGTCGCCTTAAAGTCACTAGCATTCACTGAACGCATTCATTTTCTGGAAGTCATTTGAAGTCCTTAGCTGACTTCAAAGACTTTAAATGACTTCAAAACTCAATTATTCCAAATTATTATTTTCTGAAACCATTGTAAACTTTGTAGGGTTGTATTGCTTGTCGCAAGCTGGAGACCTTATGTTCATTTCGGTTTCCATCAAAATTTTGTATCGAGAGTCATGCCTAAGTACTCAGCTGAGTTTGAATAAAGAACCGGAATATTATTGTGAACACAAGTATGTGTTTTACAATTTTATTTGTAAAATTTATATAAAGTGACTTTTACTTATATTTTGGTCCATATATATAATTTATTTGTCCTTCGCAGTATTTCGGTTATTTCCTTCACGGTATTACCAACAACAGTATCGTCTGTAACTGTGGCAACAGTACTTTCGTATTTTTTTTTATAGGTTGTTAGTGTATAAAATTAATAATACCGGCCATAGTGCACTACCATGAGGAACGCCACCTTTTATATATTTTAATCCGGAGTACTCATTTATTCTAAATAATCACTGCTTGATATGTACATATGATTCTAGAATATCTGAGTATCTGTAGACTTGGTAGATATTTGTTCCACTTATGGACTAGTCCTTTATGCCCCACATCAAGGAATAAATTAGAACATACTCTTTTTTCTTGCAAAACTTTTTCTATGTGATCAGTTATTCTATTTGTAGTTGAATACCCATTTCTAAAACCAAATTGATGGTTCTCTTTCCAGGTGAGTTCCACAAATATTTCTACTTTTCAAATACAATTGTAAGTACTAGAAATAAGAAAAAAACTTTAGTAGCATACGAATCTTTCTTCCAACATTGTTTGGTCTTGAATGGTAGAATTGTTAGGATATCTACTGTCCTCAATATATGTCTTTATCTTCTTCTTCTACATACATATATATATCATACATGTAGGTATCTTTCTTTCCTTTATATCTTTCAAACTGAAGTATACTGGTAGCTCTGTCTATACATTTTGAATTTCCTAATAAAATAGCCAATCAATTTATTTGGTGAAATTACTTTACAGTATAATATTAAATCTTGTGCAATGTACACTACAATAAATCTTTTAATCTACAAAGAAGGAATCGCTTCATGATAGGAACGCCATCTCAGTGTTAAGCAAAAGTAGTCATCAACCAACAAAACCAACTTATTAATGATAGGATTACCGTCTTTAAAATTTTTTTCCCAATTAAATGTTTTTTTATAATTGTTCTGGTGTTGAAAAAAAATAAGAAGCATTTCTTGAAGCAAACTTTTTCTTTGTACATATGTATTGATGATCGTTAGACCAATACCTACATAAGGCAACTAAATCTGGTAAAAAACTGCTAGCAAAGCAACCAACCTCAATTCTATGAAAAAATACAAAGACTAGCATGTATCAACGCAACTGATCTCATGAGAACAACTCCAACAGCAGGACTGGGAACAGTTCTTTGCTTGCTGCCAATGGGCCTATATGTGCAAGAATCTGCGGCAAAAAAATTATCTCAGAATCATTTAGTGTGACGACTGGAAAATAAATCCAACTGGACATGTTCAAGTTCTAAGGAAATTTGCAAGCACAAACGTCATTAGGAACTGCCTGTTACTTTGACTTTATTAGTCCGTTTCTAAGTAGAGAAGAATGAGAAACAAAGGGGGCCATAGGAACCAAATCTTTTCCCATTTATACAGATGTTTCGAAAATGGAAATAATTCGTCTTCTCCAAGCATATAGCTTGTTCAAACACCATAACCACAGAAGTGTTTTCCAAACGTAGATTCTAGCATTTACGAAAGCCGCAAACCCAAAAATTTTTTTTTTTCCGAGGGTAGGTGAAAATCTTCAAAAAAGACACTATGAGGATCGTTCGCGCGTGCTCATAGTAGTGTGGGATTTTTACCCACTAAAAAACCTCCCTTCTATACATTATTTTTACTACAACTAAGTCTTTATCTCATCAAGCAGTTTTTGTTTCATGAAGTAAGTACGTTGGACAGTTAACTACCATTTGGAAGTTCCTACTATCTCCGCGATTCAAACGCGGTTACTCGCTATCGCGCTAAGTCTAATGATTTGATTCTTTGCAAACGGCGCGGTATATTTCGATCATCTAAAATTTGATGGACTGTATTATTTACGTGACTTTCGAGTCTACTTTTATGGTTTCTCGCGCAATGTTTAATTTCGTCTTCGATTGTTTTAATGCCGAGATCTCTGTGAATATCGCAGTTTCTTATATACCACGGTGCATTAACGATTCCTCTAAGCACTTTGTTTTCAAAAGTTTGTAAAATATTGATATTGCTTATTTTGGTACAACCCCAAAGTTGTATACCATACGTCCATACTGGTTGCTTGTATAAAAGAAGCTTGTTTTCTATATTAAGCTTGGTATATTTCCCAAATAACCAATACATTTCTCTATACTTATTGTCTAGCTCCTTGTGTTTTTTTTTTCACATGCGACTTCCATTTGAGCTTTGGGTCTAGCGTCATTCCTAAATACTTAGCTTCGTTCACAAACGGAATTTGAATCGTGTTAGAAAAAATCGGCAAGTTATTAATTTTTTTATAAGTAAAATTTACATGAATGGATTTGGTTTCGTTTATAGGTGTGATACGCCATATCTTTGTCCACTCATTTACTTTATCCAATGCTTCTTGCAATTTTTCGGCAGTCTTTTCGACCGTTTTACCTACTGCCAAGATAGCAGTGTCATCGGTAATTGTAGGTGGCGTAGTGCCTTCTATTTGCGGAATATCGCTAGTATATAACAAATACAGAATTAGACCAAGGACGCTTCCTTGCGGTACACCACCCTTTATTTCCTTTAAGTCTGAGTAATCATTTCCGCATTTGACGCGAAATAGTCGATTCGTGAGGTAAGTCTTCAAAATATTACCTATAAATAAATATTACCTATGTATAATTTGAACTTTAAGCCTTCATACCTGACCTTGTCAAAAGTTTGAGAGACGACAAGAAATACACTTGAACAAATCTTTTTTTCTTTAAGGGATCTTTCGATTACATTTGTTATTCTATGTACTTGTTCTGAATCCGAATTGGTGATCCGGAATAAGATGCTTTTCTTCCATAGCTGACTGTATTCGCCGGAGTAATATCCTCTCAAATACTTTAGATATAATTGGAAGAAGCGAGATTGGTCTATACGACGTTTTCTCGTTCAGCGGTTTTCCGGGTTTAAGGACCATTATTACCTCCGCGACCTTCCATTGACTAGGGACATATTCTAGTTTAAGTGCGGCATTAATTATGGAAAGAACCTTAATTAAAGCTTTTTTAGGTAATAATTTAAGGACCTCTCCCGTGATTAGATCGTATCCAGGAGCTTTCTTGGCCTTAAATTTCTTTATTTCTAGCTTAAGCTCCGTTAGCGTTGCGTTTCTTATCATTTCTACGGAGCATTTATATTGCCTATGAGCGCTTGTCCATCAAACGGTTTAAGTCTCTTCGAACTGGTTGGCAAAAAAAACCCCAACAATGTCAAGGGAAGATATAACAATTTTCATTGATAACCAGGAGCTCTGAAAGCAATGTCTGCTGAAGAAATAAAAGCAAAACTTGCTAAGAGCTGTCACGAAGAGCTCAGGGCTCTTGGCTCGCAGCCCAATGTAAAATTCTGGTGGGTCCCCGGTCACAAGGGTGTCGCAGAAAATGAAATAGCTGTCGAGAAAGGTTTCCGCGTGGCAGCCAATACTTTACTTTGCAAACCTCAAGGGAATAGTGAATCAATTAATTTTAAGAGCAGCAAACCCCAAATGGGAACAACTTTCCATCGAAGACTTTAGCCATAAAATAGAACAATAATCTTTCGCAAAGAGAGAGCGGATACTGCTATTGGTCACATCAGCACCTACTAAGAAGTCACACACTGAAACTAAAACCAAATGGCGACGATCTGTAAAGAGGGTGCAGCTCCAATGAAGGATACTCCCCACTTCCTTTACCGAAGCTTCTGTCACATGAGGAACAAAACTCTAGAAAACTATTATTTCCAAGACAATCAAGAACTATCTGATATTTCTCCTTCCGATCTTAACAGTTTTTTGATGAAAGTACGCTCGTTACAACCACTTAACAGGGATCCACAAGTGTAGAAAAAATGAATTCCAGACCAAAACCACTACAATAAACGTCAATTGACATCAGAATGAGTCTACCTAAACCTGAGTGTGAAAGAATATCTTCTTCATCAACCCACTTATCTAACTTAGCCTTGTAATTGTAACTCTATAGCTGTGGCAATTTATGGTAACGTTCGCTTTAAAGAACACCTTGCACGACTCAGTTTATAGCCCGGAAGGGCTCTTGGGTTTGTTTCTATTGTTAGATAGGGTAGTTGTTTTAACATTTCAGATACCTGTGACACTCTGTTGCGATAGTATTCCCTCGATTTGATGTCCATACATACTTTACATATCCTATTTTAGAGGGTACAATTTTAAACGGCTACTATCAAATCAGTCAATGTACATACATACATACATGCTACATGCTACCCAACTTCCTGTTTAGCTGCCAAATTTGGTTTTGTATTTCGTTTTTTACATTCCAAGTTTTTTTATTACATTAGAATCGAAATCTGAAGTATTCCACTTCAGTGCTGTAGTAAATTTCATTACTTGTTTCAAGTTTTGTAATGGCTGGGAAAAAATAAATAAAAATTTCATCTCCACTTCTGTTGATCACTTTCATTCTCATTTTAATACTTGAATCTATGAGCTGAAATACAAACATTTATACTCAACTGGTAAAGTGTGTATTTTTTCGTAAAATAAATCCGCATACGCCCCCATTCAAGTACTTCTAATCCGAATTGCTTAGTTACGACCACGAACACAATAACTTATTTCAGGATGCCGTTCGCTGCTATAAAAAGAACAAAAATCTATAAAAGAAAAGGGTTAAATGAATAATCCACATTCACCATTACTATCGCTAATTCCAAGTAATTTCCTCAGAACGACGCAATAAAAACCGTGAAACGCCCAAACCGTGTGCGTTGTAAAAAAAAAAATGAAAACGAAACGTGTTTTCCGAATATTTGTCAAAAATTCTAATTCCAACACCAGGACGTTCAAAAAAGTATTCCTCCAGGCAAACGAGTAAAAAGCCAAGGACAATAATAAAATAAAAAAAAAAAAGGAAAAACTCTCACATTCGGCATCAAATGACATTCACCCGGATGTCGTAAATCCAACTTCGAATGTAATTTTAAAAAAGGCGCGCACAAATTGACATGCTAAAGGTCGTAAAGTGTTAAAACGTAACGCTATGCGGGACATACTATAAAAAAAGAATAAGATACCATCTCCAAGGATATTAGAGCCCAGCGTTCGAGACATTAACGCGAACAGCAACTTGCATATCTTTTTACCGATCGTTAAACCTTAATTGAGGTCAGATAATGTTTGCAGCAAATAAACTCCGTACGTGGCGGCCTGACACCCCTAATCGGCAAACATTTCCATTTAAATTCACATCGAAGGTAATAAATGCTGAATTACCAATTTAATAGCAAGCAAATTTGAATTCGCAAATAGGACCACGCGGCAGGGTGTTGAGTTGCGTTGCTCATTAAAAATGAATCGGAAAAGTTTTCGTTTTGTTTTCTTTCCAAATTGCATAACTAACAGTGTCTACTTATAATTTGAGTAGGTAAGTAGATATTTTGTATAGAAATACATATGTGCATGTAGGTATTTAGGTAAAAACTATTTTCCTTTCCAATATGCATCGTCAAGCACATTAGATACCCATTGACATGCTTGACCAGTTACAGCCATTTGGAGTTAGGTGCTCTATTTAGTCCTTGTTTACTTGTCTGGTACTGGTATGCATTTATAAAATCAGTCTTGTCCATCCATTGCCCGTAAAAATTCCCTGCAAGAGGTCTTGTTTGTAACCAGCAGTCGAAAAAGTCCAACTAGTTGAATAATTTCATCGCTATTGCAGTTTGTTAGTTTAACGCTTTCTTGTGGATATTTGCAATGCCTATTGCAGTGCCTTTTATGTCTTTTCTGTATCTTAACCGTAAGAGTATCTTCTGGCCATTAAGTTGGATCTCATAAGTGAAGTCTTAATCCCTCAAATCATCGCACATTATTTTACATTCTATAGTAGAGGTCCTTCAGCTGAACCTTGTGGAACTGCGTCTGTGATTTATATTCCTTTAAATCGCTCACAGTATCATAAACTAGAACTTTGTTTTCTACAGTATACAGTATTCACCGGTTTTGGTGCCAGTCTGCAATGCAAGAATGTCTATAAAAGTAAAAGTGACCAATGCACTACTTTTGGACTAAGTTGATGTTGTGCAATTTATTGTTGAGTCCCTTTCTCCATAAGCCGCCAACATTGTTGAACTATAACTTCACTCGGTACCGGTATTTTGGCTCCATCGGTTAAATGTGACAGCGGTGAAAACTTGGCAGCAGGACCACGATCAGAATATTGGTCCATCTGCAGGTACTCTTATAGGAATAATTGTACTGTTTGAAGGACTAAACATCGGAGAAGGTACTTGTACCTCCTCCACATCCAAATCCTTCGGACCCCATGTTGGATCAACGTTACACTTCAGTATCTGGTTTGCCTGCCTTCCTCAAACCTTCCCATGGACATCGGTAGAATAATGAACCAGTCCGTCTTGATGCACTATTTTACCAAATTCCAATTTTTTGACCTTACGGGTTAAATCTTGAGCTCTGTCACCCAGATGATACTGCATCCCTCTTGAGTATGCTCCACTCAACTTCTCCCTAATGTTGTCGACAGTATTTGAACATACCAAATCTAATCTAATTTGAATATCTCGCTGTGGAAATAATGTATAGAGTGCTACTCCAGTTACAGAGTTTAGGGTCTTCCTATAACGCATAAGATAATTAGAAAGTTTATAAGTAAGGCTACCTTTGTACTTTATCATTTACTGAAGCGCTACATTCATATTTTTAACGAATCGTTCAGTGGCGGGATTGTACAGTGCAGTGAATTTATGATTGATTCCGTTCTTCCTCATGAAACTCTCAATTCCATGTTCCCTGACCAAGGTCAAAGGTAGACGAAAAGGTTTAGTAAAACCTCAAACACATTTTCATGCTTAGTCATCGCTATCGGAGTCAATATGCGGCCATCAGATATAGAATTGTGCCAAGGCATTCATTCGCACTATAGTGTGCAGCTCGTCCCTATTAATTTTTTTAGGGTCCTAGGAATTTTTATGGTCCTAAGAATCACCACACTTCCCCGGCTGTACACCTATCCCTAGCAATGCACCTGCTCTAGTAAACACTGCACGCTCACCGCTACCTCTTGAACTCATCAGTGAAGATAAACTGAAATGCGCGGTGACTAGCTTCGAGCCTTTTAAGTCCCCGGGGCCGGACGCTATCTTTCCGCCACATGTCCTGTATCCTGAAGGGTTGCCTGGAACTAGGACCGAAGTAAAAGTGGTATAAAGCAGGAAAATTAGCCAATTAGCCTAACGTCTTTCCTTCTCAAGATTCTTGAAAGAATCCTAGATCTTCAAATCATTAATAGCACTACTATCCACGTCACAACACGCCTATCACAAAGATAAATCTGTGGAAACGGTCATTCACCCAATCGTCCAACCTAGCGAAAAATCCTTCTCAATTAAAGAATTAACACTGGTGTCTTTCCTAGACATTGAGGGAACTTTGAACAACGTTGAAATAATCAAAGACCTACGAACGCTCAATATCTGCTGTTTTATAGAACATATGCTTAAAAGAAAATGTCAAACGACAAGCACATCGTGGTACCCCCAAGGGGGAGTATTGTCTCCTTTTCTATGGAATTGAGTGCTTAACGAAGCCCTTCTGGAAAAAGAAAAAAACTAGATGCAAAGTCATTGCCTACGCGGCCGACGTCGCTATACTAGTAACAGGAAAATACCCGCAGACACTGGCCGATGTCATGCGGTCTGCTCTCAATAAACTGACAAGCTGGACTGAAAGCTCTGGCCTTTCCGTTAATCCGGCGAAGACTGAGCTGGTCCTATTCACAAGAAAACATAAACTACCTGACTTTAATTTTCCAAGGTTAAGAGGCACATAGGCCTAAAGCTTGACCACAAGCTTCTTTGGAGAGAAAACATAGTCGAACGTGCCAGAAAATCCCTGGCTACCCTATACATATGCAAAAAGGCAGTAGGCTCCACTTGAGGCCTACAACCAAACATTATGCACTGGCTGTACACCTCGGTAATGGAACCGATTCTCATGTATGGAGTATTGGTCTGGTGGCCCGCCCTGAAGAAGAAGTCCAACCTAATTATAATAGAAAAGATCCAACGAGTTGAATGTCTCAGTATCAGTTGTGCACTGAGAATCTCTCAAACTGCAGCGCTTCAAACCATGGTACACTTACTCCCAATCGACATCGTCAGCAAACAACTGGCCGCCTGCTAAGGAATAAGACTGAGATGCTCTAAACAATAGAAGGAGCAACACATTACTGAATATTACTGATGCATCATCATCTGCCACAGATCACCGACCACCACCTACCCACTGAATGCAACTTCAACATGGGCTATAATTTCTCAATACCAGACAGAATTGTATAGACACAACGAGATGTCCTGTACCCACGAATCGCTGTCAATTTTTACGGGTGGATTCAAAACAACGGACGCAGTAGTGTGGCATCAAGGATGAAGTTGGTGCCTTATTAACGCCGACGCAGTGAATGAGGCCAACAATCGATGGCATCAACTCGATCAATGTCATATCGCTAGGCCGCTTTGGCCGACTTCAAATAAAACCAGGTCCATTGGACACCTAAAATACATATAAGAGAGGAACCCTCTCCAATATAGTCGACACACTGTGCAAACTTACTTACTGACAATGTGACATGCTTGAGATTGAGCAACCTCTACAACGACTTCTGTAAAAGCTGTAGGGATGAAGAGGAAGAGAAGACCATCAGTCACCTCCTGTGCACGTGCACTGCACTCGCCAATACTAGGAAGGCTTAATTAGTGATCTAAAACGATCTTTTAATGATCTAAACGATCTCAACAACGCCTGCATGGCTAAGATTATCTCTTTCATACAAAGGAGTGTACTGTACCATTTGTTAGAGAAATTCGTTGCTCTTTATCTTTGATTCCCGCATTGACTAATTTGTTGCCAATTAATAAACTGTTGTACACCTCCTTAAGTTCCCGATGTCTGCTAGTCTTGTCTGTAATTTTTTTTTGCCTAATTGCTGCATTTGGCAGTAGGTATGTGGCGTCATCTGCATCTTTTGGTTTGTCTAACTGTAGAGATCACCCGTAGTCTGATACACAATATCGTTATTGAATCCTTGCAGAAACTGTGCATAGTTCAGCACGCTACCATTATGGGCAAACGCTTCATGATCACTAATTTGAGTGAACTTATGTAAAAATACCAAAAAAATCCCTTTAATACCCTGAAGATTGCAAACGCCTCTTTATCTATTTGCCTTTATTTTTTTTTTCTAATCTGAAGCTTAGTATCGGACGTTCCTATACATATGAAAAAGTCTGTGACAGTACGGTTCCAAGTCCATATAGGCTCGCATCAGTGATCAATGACAGGGGTAGATTTGGGTTATACCCACAGAGAACTACATTTGAAGTTATTTCCAATTTGATGACCTTGGTCACATTCCTTACTCCTGTTAAAAACGACGTCCTTTTGTAGCAAATTGTAAAAAAGTTGTAATTTTGAGGAAAACTTCTGCAAAAATCTCTCATAGTAGTTGGCCATCCCCAGTCAACATCTGATTTCAGTAACATTTCTCGGAATCACTGCATCAGTTATTGCTTGAAATTTATTCTTCGTCTTTTTG
The DNA here is from genome assembly GCA_905220385.1 of Xylota sylvarum. Taxonomy (NCBI): domain Eukaryota; kingdom Metazoa; phylum Arthropoda; class Insecta; order Diptera; family Syrphidae; genus Xylota; species Xylota sylvarum. The sequence goes on from LR999959.1 coordinate 45,587,708, forward strand.
AGTGTCCCTTTTCCGGAACAACATGACGTAACTACATTTTTTAACTTTCTAAATATTTGCGTTTGTTAAGTTTGATACGAAGACCCAAAGTATAATATTTAACCGGCCAAGCATATCTTCAAAACGAGATGTATGTTCATTAAGAGTAGACCCTTAAGTTTTGATGTCGTTGAGGAACGCGCATTCTCTGACAAATAGCAGATGCCACATTTGTTCCAAGCTATCACAGGTATGGTATATACCTTATACCATACCTTGATAGTAGATATGGCCTGCATTTCCGAGTTCCGAATGTCCATGCGCACATGTAGGTGAGCCTTACTCAAATCTTTCCCTCTGGCATAGACGTCGCATTGGAAAGGGGTCAGTTTTGTTTGAGCACTTTGTTCAAAGTAATTTTTTTTTTTTTTTCAATTATTAATTAATTAGACTACATATGTGAGGATAGTCTATTTGTCTTTCTTCACAATGGGTACTACCGGTTTATCCCACTCACTATACTTTATTTTGTTTATTAGTCCTTCGCTTTCTAGACGATCTATCTCCTTTTTATATTGTCCTGGATCAGGTAGGGTAGGTACCTTGCGATCGGGGATATAAATTGGCTTATCATTATCGTTGACAAATAATGATGCCTCGAAGTTGTTTATTTTTCCAACACCGAACCGATGAACATCATTAAACTTGGGTTTTAGAGCAAGCAATATTTTCTCCTTCGATATTGGTAAAATCGCATCATACTCTTGATTTAATTTTTGGCAATTGAACTTTAAATAATTTGACCCACTCTCTCCGAAAAATTGCATTCACCTATAATATATGTAAATGTTTGCGTTCGCCTTCTCGTTACCGTATATCACACGCATTGTGGGATATTCCACCGGGACTTATGATATACAAATAAAAAAAATAAAAATTAGAGATCCTTGTAAAATAAAATCTACATTCCTTTGCAGTAGTTCTACACCTTTTATCAGATTGTCAGTCTCAATCCAATTCAACTTCAGAACTACAACTTTCAAGCGTTCAATGTCAATCTCTTCTGTTAGTTCTTTCTTAAATTTAACGTACTATGAGAAGTATGAGGACTTTGGCACATACCTTCACTCTATTTAATCATATAAACATATAACTTCGCTTAAATGCAATTGTGAAGCAGCCTTGTGTGCAATTGCAATCAGTGATAAATATCAGAGTTGATCTTGTCCGGTACTATTTTTTATGTAATTTTTAATAATTTTCAGTTTGTAAAAGGACCTTTCGACTCCTGCAAAATTTACAGGAATAGTGTGAAATAATAACATTGCAGTGTACACTTCTGTAATATTACATTCAAGCACTCCAAATGTGGTTGTAATTTTCATGCATAATGCATGAACAGAGCACGGCTCAGTTATTTCAGATAGAAGATGATGGTAAATATTGAGGAACTAAAGCGAACAATTTGGTTCTATTACATCAGAATATTTACTTTGAAGGTCATCACATATTTTTAATGTGCTCGTCCTTAGTAAATTTGTAAATTTGCTATGCTTAGTAAAATTTTTGGAGTTACGACATTAAATACATACTTTGCAGACTGTATTCATACCATTATAACGCGTATCCAATTGAGAGATTATTATACCCAGTACTTTGTTGAAAACAGTAATTTTAAAGATCTCTTTCCTGTTTTCGAATCGGTGGTCAGAATATAATTCGTCAAAATGTTTTTTTTTTTTATTTTTCTTTGTCGTTTTTCTTGAAAATGAGGATCAATACTATTTTTACTTGCACCTATACCTATAGGGCAAGTATGGGTTTCGTGAAAAATTTTGAACTTGAGATTTTACGAGTAATTAAATTTCACTAAACTACTATGATGGAGAAGCCCAAAAAAAGTGAGTCCGCCAATTCCGTTTGTTTGTTTGTCTGTTGGTCTGTCTTTATATTCAACTGCAGCCTAAACGGCTGGACGGATTTGATTCAAACTTATTATCTAGAGTTTTACGTGAAAAATACAGCTTACAGTAATTTTACTAATTGGCTGTTTCTTGGCTATTTGTTCAACGATTGGACTTAAAATTAATATCTTAGGTAGGTGAGATAGATGCAAACACATAACGTACCAAGTTTTGCAACTGCCATGCCAACTTTTCAACAATTTAACGCCTTGAAACTTTTACTAGAAATCGAAACAAAATTAATAGGCCTTGAAGTTCTCTATGGTTCACTTGAACACCATTTATGGCCACTTCCACTTTTGAGGAATTTGTAACATCTCCCGCTTACTCCAATTTTAAGTCGTAATACTCGTTCTAAAAATTAGATAAATTCGAGTCAAAATATTCACTATTAAATGTTCCTGAGATAGTGAGACATCGCAGCCGTAAGTGCTTTAGTTCAAAATGAGCCAAATCAATCAGTTCCATGCCGTTAACAGAAATTACGAATCTCTCAGTTCACATTGTGGCGAATTTTGCATAAAGATCTTTGCCTACACCCTTACAAGATCAATCTTACTCAAAAACTAAAGCTTCCTGATCATTTAAAGCGCCAAAACTTCTGCGACTGGGCCCTGCAAAAGTTTAAAAAAAATCCTGAATTTCATCGAAAAATCACTTTCAGCAATGAAGCTCATTATTGGCTTAGTGGCTTTGTCAATAAGCAAAGCAACAAACCCAAATGTGATTCAAGAGACTCCATTGCATCTACAAAAAGTGACCATGTGGTCAGCCCGATGTCTTAATTATTCTGTGTTTTATTATACAAAATTGTTATGTCCTTTAACCCTTTATTGGGAATTTCGGAACGAAATAGATCGATTTACGCTTGAACAACGTTGGGAAATACTGCAAAGTTACTTCAAAAGTGGATGCTGTATTGCCGAAACAGTGCGAATTTTGAAAAAAAAAAATCGCTCGAAATAATGCAACAACTCTAGGTGATGTACGCAAGTTTGTGATGAAAGTTCATGAAACTGGTTTGCGGATTGATAACTGAACATATTCCCGTGTTCGTGCTGTGCGCTCAACGGAGAATATTGCAGCTGTTGTGTTGTTTTTTGGAATGGCGGGATTATTGGCCCATTTTTCTTCCAAGGCTACAATGGGAGGAAACGTTACAGTCAATGGATAACATGATAACCGATTTTTTATGTCCGGAAATTGGGGATTTGGACTTGGGCGAGCTATGGCTTCCGGAAAATGGGGTTACGTGTCACACAAGCTGTCATCATATAATCAGTCGTTTTGGTGATATTGCTTGCCCGGCACGGAGCCGCGATTTGTGTGCTGTCATTAAAAATCGATGTTGTGGGAACAATCTTGAGACGTCTCCGGCATTCAAGAACAATGTTGGTCAAGCTATTCGTGAAATAAGGACCGAAACCATCGAAAATGTATTGAAATATTGAGCACTGTTTTTTTATAGCCTTTTATAAAGAAACCAACCGATGGCCCACTGTATATATCAAATCAACTGGATGGTTTGCAATTTCATCACAGTGGGTTACTGACACCAGTTCCTGGTTCGTTGGAGTTGAACTAAGATCTAGCCGAACAGGTGTGGGATAATTGTATATTATGATAACTGTAAGCTTTATTTTATAAAAAAAATTATTTTTTGCGGAGTAGCTATGTACGATTTTCGATTAAAGACGGATGTACTGTTGGACAGTCAGACAAACAATACGAGGACAACAACTATTGCTGTATCTACAGGGTCATCCAACAAGAGGTGTCATTTTAAATTTCGCGATATTGTTGAACTGTCAATATTCAACTACCGTTGCTATAACTACTGATAAGTAAAAGCTAGGAGGTTATTAAATATGGATCAATACAGACTCGCGCAACATATGGAAATAGTGCAAATTCAGTACCAAACGTCAGCAGGACGACGCCACATGCCACCCAGCTGGTGAAACAATGGTTCTATTCCGTGACAAATTTTTTCCTCGAAGGAGACTTCAATTGGCTGCCGCGATTTAACACCATTAGACTTTTCTTCTTGGGGCTATGTTATTTAAAAATAAAGTCGACGCCAATGCTACATCATGATGAAAAATTTCATCAAAAGAATGACTATTTGTACATATAGTCGGGGCGGATGTTTGGAAGATATTGCATTTATTTACTAACCTCTGAGTCTATTCTTTAGATTAAAACAATGTCACCACATTTCATAAAAATGTTGCATTTTAGATTTATAATGACACATTTTGTTGAATGACTGTGATGTGAAGTGCACATCATCGCTATCCAAAAACGATGAACCTATTCTTAGAGGTATCAATGGTAGAACAGGACCTCAGTCTAATTTCTTATTCTCTCAAACTATTAGAAGTAAGTGCAACGAAACATTTATGTGGTTGAATTTTGAATATCATTCAAATTAAATGGTTTGCTTTATAGAAGATCCATGCATGCACTCACCCATTCTAAAGGTTCTAACGTATGTATTTGACTTTAAGCAATAATATGTCTGCAGTTTGCTGATGAAATACTTTTGACTTAGCTCGCAGTTTGACTGTAAAAAAACCAACAAGGCATTGGAGAAGTATTATCCTAGATTAGATAGATGCAATTACCCAAATCTACTCCTATCGGTTTCCTAGGAAATTTGGAACTAGAAAGGTGATATGAAAAACAATCCATGCATATTAATGCTAATCGTTGAGGTAAAGGTTAGTTTATCCTTAGCACAAACATGAAAAAATTAGTTTAAAACTACAACCAACAACAACGGTTTCCGGCCTTTGCAGCTAGTAATACAACGATATGTAGCATTAAGTTCCCAAAAGAGGTATCCGAATCCACGATGCTATGTATATCAACCACACTCAAAAGGAATGGAAAAAAAAGAAGGCAAAAACGAGAAAAAATGATTGACAATCTGAGGCAAGCTAAGAACTCTTATGAAAAAAAAACAGAATTTATGTCCTAACAGGAAGAAATAAGTTATATCAGATATATATATATAGCTTAGAGAAGGTGATCTAAGGTAAAGTATCCTTATCAAGGTAAGCTAGAGTATAAGACTCTTATAAATAACTTCTAGACGATGAGGGGGATTTCAATGAAGAAGCATACCACACGGTGAAGGTGAAAAAACCCTTTTGCAAAATTTGGTACTGGTATCAAAAGATTTAAAAAGAATACAAATGCAGAGACTGAAAGGTTTCTTCTCCAGTTCTACTGAATAATATATCAGCAAATTTTTTTTATCCTAAGTTATAAAGAGATGCTTGGAAAGCGAATACTCTTTGGGAGTACCCTGTTTGCAAATACTGGAGATGTACATCAGAAAGACTTCTAAAATGATTTTAAAATGTTTCAGATATGTTGATATATGATATGTTTCTGATATGTTCGACGCTCGATGCCCAGACAACACCTAAAATTTCTTTCACGGCGATCGTCTGACAAACATTCAAGAGTAAAACTTTCATGAAAAAACGTTTCAAAACATAAATTGCCCTCGGGATACGATATAAAACAGTAGGTCCATTCCATTCATATACATAAAGAATATGTTGTGAGAAGCTAGACTCCGGTCACAGGTCCGCCAAGGACATGTGGCGCCAAAAATTTATATTTGTGTTTGTAAACATAGTGCAGAGTTAAGAAAGTAAGTATAATGACAGAGGAACTTTTATAAAGGATACCCTCTGATATTTAGAAAAAAGTATTTAGGAATCTTGTCTATGACTCTGATGCCTAGCAGAACTACTTTTGTATACGACCTTCTATAATTGTCCAAAGGTAAATAATTTTAAAATTAATTTTAAGTGCTTTTCAATAAGTGTAGTCCATTTTGTTTTTTTAAATTTTGTTTGTGTTTGAGATATCAAAATACAATGTCGTTCAAATATCCTTCACGGCCGGCTTGCCGGCAATTTGGCGTTCGATGTTTATCCTAAATTCCTCTAAGGCCTTTGTCTTATTTGCATAGATCATAGCTTTTAAATCATACAGATACCTTTGAAGCTTTAGGCAGTCATCAGTAGATGTTACCTTCAAGTATAATTTAAGATCATCGGAATTTTCAATACATTGGCAGAATTGAATACGATATGCTTGAAAATGTCAATCATCAATGTCATCGTCGAAAATAATAAAAAGCAATGGGCCAAGCTGCCTGTGGAACATCCGACGTACCTGAATTATGATTTTCTGGACCCTTTCAATTATGTACTTACTTACTGAGGTAGCGCTACAGTCCGGAATGGACCTGGGCTTTCGTCTGTGGGAGCGTGAGCTAATGGGCTAATGTTGGCGAATTTAGCCCTGATGCGTATTGTTATAGAAGTAGGAAGGATTGGCGAACTGTCACTACTGAAAGCACAAGTTAAGAAACTCCACATGAAAAATATTGAAACTGATGCTATACTTGTTGGTGTTCCATCTTTTTAAGAAACACTTTTGGCAATCTGACAACTGCTTTCATGCAAATTGACCGATATTCATATTCTAGTATCTTATTGGACAAAATCGATGTATTCTAAGAAATTCACTTCACCTTAGACGTCGGAAACTTAAAAGTTTTCCACTTTAACCCTACGAATTTCAATACCCCGAAATTGGACTTTGTTAATAATGTTCTTGATGAAGTAGATGTAGATATCATCTGTGATAGTGAAATATGGTTCAAGCCTTATATATCCAACCATATATATGACATACTATACGCTATATCGCAATGATAAATCTACAAGTACCTGGTGGTGGGTGGAGCCATTTACCATTTACTCCAGATCAACTCTTAACTGCAGAATCATTGATAATTCTGACACTGACGTTGATTATTTAATTCTTGAAGTATCTGATAGAAGCACAAGGTGCATTGTATCATGTGTATACTATAATCCGAACAAGAATCCTTCGTCAGTACCATTCTGTGATGCATTCTCTGAATTCTCTGTGTATGAGCATATTATTGTTTGTGGAGATTTTAATATGATTATAATTTCCTTGCATAATTCATGAACAATGCACGCCTCAGTTATTTAGATAGATGGTAAATATTGAGGAACTAAAGCGAACAATTTGGTTCTGTTACATCAGCATATTTACATTGAAACTCATCACATTTTTGTAATATGCTCGTCCATGCTTAGTAAAATTTTTGAAGTTACGAAATTAAATGCTTTGCAGACTATACCTACCCATACCATTAAGACTTGTATCCAATTGAGAGATTATTATATCCAGTACATTGTTAAAAACAATTATTTAAATTTTTTTTTTCTTTGATGCGCTGGGGGGTTGATATCCTTTATGGATACTCGGTAGCCCGTGCTACGAGTTATCCCAGCCTCCATACTCCTGCATGTTTACTTGGCTAAAACATCCCCCCTAACCCTGTCCTGATTCCCCCTACGGCACCGCCGGTCAAGGCATTCCTTCGTAGGGTCAGGTTTTGACATCATGTCTTCCTTCTTATGATCTTTTCTTCCTCTTGGGCTCTCGGTGTTTGATTTTCCCGCCGTAGTGCCTGCATGATGCTTGCAATGATATCTACCATTGGCGGTATCCCATGCTTCTCTCGTTGATAACATGAACGATATCAGTCTCCTTGAGGTTATTTAATTGCCTATCTCCTGTTCTAGGACATTTCTGGCTGCTTCATATTGTTTGCACTCCAGCTGGACGTCTGAGATGTCATACTTTTAAATGAATTCCCGGAAGCTTCCATGTCCTGTTAGGAATTGGGTAAGGTAGAAATTGACTTCATCGTGTTTCCTTTTTGTCCACTCTTCTATATTCGGCAGCAGTTCGTATGTCCACCTGTCGTTTTCTGACGTGTTCCATCGCCGTTGCCATTCTCTTTCCACAGCTGCTCTGATAGCTTTTTTTATCCACATAGGGGCTACATATATGAAGATTGACTTATTCACTTTCGCAAGCAGATTCCTTATTGGCTGCCTTGGTCCTCCAATATTTGGCCTAGATATTGCGGGAACAGCCCAGTTAGTTTCCACGCTTGTGTACATAATGTCCTCTCTGAAGTTGAGCCTATGGTCTTGCTCAGTTTCTTCCTGAACCCGAATTGTTGGTTGAAAAGCCCATTGTCTCCTTCAGTGTACTGGTCCAGTGTGTCGCGGATAACTCTTTCCAGCACTTTCCCTACCGTGTCCAACATGCACAGTGGTCTGTACGACCACGGTTGCTCTGGGTGCTTGCTGCCTTTCGGGATTAATACCAGCCTCTGTCGTTTCTATTGCAGAGGGAATTTTCCTTCAGTTAGGCATTTTGTACAGAGGTTTGCAAATACCTCTGGTTGGGTTTTAATGGCTTCCTTACGAAGGATGGACGAAGTTTGGAAGTTTCCTGGAGTCTTACTGATTTAATTGAGCCAGCGGCCTGTAGGAGTTCTACAATTGCGATGGGTAGTATTGATTCCGGATACTGATACTCAAAGGCTACTTTTATACGGGGGAGATGCACACTGGTATTCTTTGGGAATAGCCCGCTGACAATAATATTCATCATAGTCGGGCATGTCGGTGCAGCTGCCAGGCCACTTTAAGTTTGTCCATAACTATCTTGTAGGCGCTTTCCCACGGGTTACGTTGGAGGTCTTCTCTTAGCGATTGGAAAGATTCGATTTTACTCTTTTTACGAGTTTCCGAAGTTCCTTTCTTTTCCTCAAGAATTCTTCTCGTATTTCTTCTCGTATCTTGGCGCCTTTCGCATTTTGAGGCAGTCTGCTCTCAGTTTAGCGATCCAATCGTTCCACCAGTATCTCGGAGTTCGACCATTCCCATTGCCCTTGCGTGGCATGGATGCGTTGCATCCTCGGATGAGCGAAATTGTCACTTGTTTGGCTTGTTCTCAGCGGTGTCCCTGGGAATTTCCATATTATGCAGCCAATGCTCGAGCATCTCTTTATCAAGATTGTTACTTTTTCAGCCCAACTTTTGTACCCTTTCGGTGGCTTTTTGGTACTGGAAACGTCTGGGCTCTATTGTCTCAAATATGATGGCCCGATGATCACTATTTGTATAGAGATCAGAGACATGCCGTTTTGTTTTTCTCACTATGCATCTACTGGCGAAGGTTAGATCTATGATGGAGCCAAATTGCCGTTATTGAAGGTTTCTTTATTTCTTTGGTTTAGCAGTACAAGGTCAAGGCTTGTAAACGCACCCAGCAATGCCTCGCCTCTGTGATTGGTCTTCGAACTACCCCATTCGTTTGAAGTCTTCAGATACATTCGCTGGTGAATTTCCCCGTACATCAGCGACAAGTACGTCCAACATCTGTTGATACTCTGCCATGGTCGCGCTGGGTGGGGCATAACAACTTAAAAAGTGGATGCCCATTATTAAAAATATTGTATCAGCTGATTAAATTCAATTAAATCTGCAGCACTATGCTTGCCCAACTGATCTACCATCGATCTTGTGTGGTATCCATGATAAAGCAAAAAAAAAGATGATGCTCTACTCTGTTCCAGAAAATGATTTTCAAGTGTGTTGCCTGAGTGTACAGGCTTCACTTCATTTTGAATGGTTCGACTCAGATATCTCGTTGATCCTACAATTAATGAAAATAGAACTAAAAAACGTTGTCAGATACGGAAGTTTTGTGAGAATTTATAATTCTTCAGTAACTTTGGACATATCCAAAACTTGATGCAAAATGTGATCATATCTGGAGACAAGTTGTACAACTGATAAAAAAAATTGCAATGGTATCCTTCCAGAGTTCTCTCGATGGCCTCTCAATGCTAAAGAATTTGTTGCAGGAGTCATTACAATATCGATTAGCCTTCGAAGAACCATTCTCCAAAATGACACGCTTCTCTATGAATTTCATTCTCAAGATCCTTGTGGACATTTTTTGTCACCTTTCGTATATACTACATGCTCCAACATGGTCCTTCGAAAAACTATCTTGTTTGATTCTCTCTTCTTTGTGAAGAAAACAGCCAACACGGTTAACAATAGGCTACATCTAGCATTGTGAAATAACACAGCCAACAACGATTAACTTATCTGGGACTCCAAGGTAGCTACGCTACTACGTATATCCTTTAACAAAAGGTAGATTCAACTACTCACGTTCTTCGTAACAACATAAGAAGTACCTTCACTGGTACTGTCCTACTTATATCCTTTCTTTATTTCAATCATCTTGCAAACTTAAATCCTGGAATTCATGGAACTCGTACGTATGTATGTATATTCCTGAAAGAAAACGTTAAAAGACTTCCACTTAATAATGTATACGTTGAAAGATTAGCACAATTTCTTTCTCAGAAAGGCTTCAATTGGAACTCTCATCACCATCAAAAGAATAATTTGCGATCCAATTGATCAAAGGATAATTACAAATCCTTTTCCAACCAGGCATATTTTTAATTGCCTTGTTTATTAGGTGGTAACGAGCTTTCATCTCCCATTTTGCTCAAAGGGAATAAGAAATCAAAGACAGATTAAGGATTTTATGCTGGATTTCAGGCCTAGATCGTATGACTTCCAGATGAGATAAGCTACGAAGTGCATAAAGAATAACTCATTTTGTGGAATTAAACAGAAAGGTAATCTGTTATAGGCTTTTGATTTGTATGGAATGATTGACATAAGGACATTGTCAGCTGTGAGCATGGTTTGAGAAGTTCAACACTGTGTCAATGAGTGTAAGGATTATTTACCGCAGACAGATATTCTAGGAAAATTGAAAATAATTTCAAATGGCAGACAGTCATTTGTTTGAATCCTTGTAGCATCCTAATAGGATCAGTATCAGTTAGAATTATTTCAATTTGCGAATGACATTACTGAGGATGATTCCAACAAATTCACATTGTGTAGATACATGTTCAAGGCATATGGAGAGCAATGCTTTTAGCTTAATATGCTATTGTTTCTAGACAATTCTATGCCATTTCCTGTTATAGGAGGACCTTTATAAATCAATTGAAATTACATCCTTAATGTTATAGAGTTAAATTGAATTACCCTTTAAGGGGTCTATTATTATTGGTTTATTGGGGGAGGTGGGATCATTATAAAAATTCGAACGCTTTGCTTCCCTTTGGTAGTCCTTTCCGACCCCAAAAATTCAGTAAATGGTTGAAGCCTTTTAATGGTTCGTAAATAATACTATGTGTACACCGTTTCGTTACATTTAATTGCTTTTTCTTTGCATCCAATCTTCGTCAGATATGATTTTGGGTATCGTTTGGATTTCTTAGTAATTATATCAAAACATTTCCTGTAATGATTATACCAGGGGCATATTTCATAAAACTACAAGCGTTGTACTTGTAAACTTGTAACTACAAGAACAAATAAAGTATGGAGTTGTAATTTTGTATTCCATAAACATTTTTCAGGAGTTGTAGCGCGGCAAATTCAAATTATAAGTGTAGCGATTAAAATGCTACAAGTCTGTAACTACAAGTTAATAATTATTCATCTTTTGAAGGTCCTCTGGTTTGATGTTAAGAGTTAGGCTATCACTCACAACGTTCCACCTAACACCCAAAACCGTGTGCATGCAATCGACATTTCCGGCACCTAGAGATCTTTGCATACCTTCGTCACTGCTTACCCACTTCCTTAGGTTCATGTAATAATTTCCATTGATTCCTGATGAAACAGTTCCACATCGATCCATATAAAAAAATCGACGTAACCGAGAACAAGTGTTCGGACACACATCTGATGTTGTCTGAAGATGTAAGTCTATGGTTGCTGACAGTAGAAAATGGATACACGTGACGCCAAATATCACACGTGTCAAACGAAACTCCTGAATAGCGGCAGATCCGTCGAAGGAAGTATTTTATCAGCAAACCACAGAACATTTAACGCTTCCATCTAGACAAAGGATACGTTGGTTGATTGATTGGTAAAAATGGGCCCTCGATGGGAAAATGCACTTAGACCAGAGGAGGTCCATTTTGCTGCCGATGTGTAAGGTGGGTGGTTCACCCTCTTACTCTGAGACCATCCACTTATTTGTATGAATGAGCTTATCAAGCGTCGCAGACAGTAGTGTTTCTGAAGTCATTAAGTTGTCTTTTCTGTTGAAATAGCAAGAGTGCCTGTAATTTCTTACAAACTTTCGAGACCAAACGATTATTCTAGCTATATCCTGAAAAGCCTTGCTACCCGCAAACCCAATCGTCAATGGAGGCCATGATGATGCGTACAGACCCAAATTAAGTCCAGATCCTAAGAAACTGCCTCTAAGCTTTGCTTAGTAATCTCATGTGAGATCTCATTTCCCTCGATCCTAGTGTGAACTGGGACCCAGAAAAAAGTCAGGAGTTTAGCCTTCCCACTGAATTGAAAGAGTTCTGCACCTATTTTTAACAACGTAGTGGGTTTCATAGATCTCCGCTTGGAAAATACAGAAATATTTGCCTAATGAAAAGTAAAGTCTAGTATTTGTTAACTAGTTTTGGAGCCATCCGTGAAGATGCGACTACAGATCCATCCAAACTCATACCTTTCATAGATAGGACGAAAATAGTCTGAAATGCATGGAAACTCGGCTGAAAAGTCCAAAGTCTAAGAGGTAAATTATGCAGATCATCTAGAAAAGATCTAAGCATACTTGGAACAGCTTCCGTGGTGTTGAGGCAGGCCATTCTTTGAAGCAGAGATTCACACTCTGACGTGAAAACCCTCTTCACCAAACAACCAATTCATCAGCTAGAAATGGTCTTATCGTAGCGGTATAGATCCAGATGATCTTTTTCGATGAAAGCCCCATGACTTGCCGAAAGCACTGCCAGAAAACTGAGAGTGCCTTGGATATTTTCGACTAGACATTCTTGTGTCAAAGAAGTTTGTTTTATTCAGAATCACTCTTAGATATTTCGCTTCATGATCCTGTAGACCTGTAGACCTTCACATCCAAAGAATAACCTCAGTTTTCATAAGATTAACCAATAGTTCATTTTTTGTGGCCGAATCATATATGTATCTTCTTCTTAGGTGGCGCTACAGTTCGGCGTGAATCTGGGCATTCAACCAATCATATCACATATCACCCGACAGAGTGTGTGGCAACATCATCTGCGTTTGTTTGAGCGCAGACGTTTGAACTATTGAGAGTATGCAACAGTCAACCACCATGCACAATAGCTGTGGAGATAGAACGCCACCTTGCGAGCAGCCTCTGTTAACACCTGACTTAACATGGCGGCCACAGTTCGCATCTGCAACTAAAGTTCTATTCATCAGCATTGTCCTGATCATCCATCTCATCTACATACATATGTACCTCGTGTTGTCTATCCGAGTCACACATATGGTCAAAGGTTGCACTGTTGAAAGCGCCCTCTATGTCGATGGTGGTGTATTTCTTCCTGAAAAGCGCGCATTAAATTCTCACAAAAAGATTTTGAAGCACAGTCTCGAAGGCTTTCCCTCATTGGTATGGAAGTTCCAATTCAGATAAAGAATGCATTCTCAGATCAAACCTGCGCCCATGCATCTCGACAAGGTTCTATATGCTTTTCAGGAAGAAGAAAGATTTACTGGTCTGTTAGAAAAATCTACGCATGACAATTCTAGTTTGCTATAAACAGGGACACTACCTTTTTATATTAATAATGTTAATAATGCTCTCAGCATTATAAGCTTTATTACTTGTTCCACAATAGGAACAAAGAACTGCGCAATACTCAGTACCAATCAAAGATTTGGCTAACTTGTTGTATTTATTTAATACTGAAAACCTATTCCAGGTAGAACCCAGAAGTTGAACTGTGCTCTGCCGGAGCAATTCAATTGAAGACTACCTCCCGCTGTTACATCGGTTAAAGCTCGATCAGATTGTAGATCATTCTGTTCTTTTGAAACTGTTGGTCATGCAAGGCTGGCAATTTGGTCCTTCCATCTGAACAGGTTCTCTTACATAGCTCGCTTGTGACATATGCCAGGGTAGCATATTTCCCATTACAAATCAATCAATCAAAAATATTCCATCGGACAGAATGGTCTGAAAGAATTAGGGTATCGGTCGGTACACTAGCATAAGGAATAGCATCCCATACCAACGAAAGCAGTGCAGTAGACACTGAAGGTCGCTGTAGGTCTAATCCCACCATATGTTGAGAAACGAATAATTAGCCTCCTTGAAGGTAGCAGTATTGAAACAAATTTAAATTTTTTACATCACGGAGCACCACGACAGGGTTCACAACTTCGGAACAAATAAACGAAGTAAACTTCCAATGAAATGAGCTGGAACGATTAATGAATTGCGAGAGACTAAATGATGAAAAAAAAAGGAAAAGATTCTAAAAAAAGAAATCTTCGTCCTGTTGTCTGGATTCACTTTGGCAGATTGTCAAATTTTCAGAATTTTAATCAGCATAATGTAATTTGGTCCGTAATTAAAGTAGATCCAAAAATTGTTTGTTTTTCTAATTTGAATGCAAATATTTATGGGTTGCCTTTGAGCTTTTATTTATTCTCAGGATAATTTAGGTACTCAGAAGTCATAATCAAGTTAAAGGACTTAATTCACTGAGGCATATCGGATGACCATAGAACTCTGAATGAGACTGCTTTGATTGGTCATTAATGAGTTTAACTGCGTTATATACTCCTAGTTCGTTTGCTCCGCCTGACCTTTTGTGTTGCCTAATGAACCAGTGGTCAACCGCCATGGTTCCTTAATAGATAATTGAAAGTCTTAACTCGATTTACAAAACAAGGCATCTCACACTTTTTTTTCCGGCATTGTATCCATTTGCGCTTTGACTGCTCAAAACGTGGCACACCTACATCGGAAACAATCGACATCATCCCGAAAGTATCTGTCGTTTGCCATGAAGTAAATAACGCCAAAGTATGTCGAACCCCATCCAACACAACTGATGTAATTCTCTGCTAAATCCTTGAGTAGGCATGCGATACTCAAAAAGATTATTAAATTTCACAAGAGGTATCGCATTTACGAGTATAGGTACTGGTGCTGGTGTTGGTAGCGATGGTTTCGATATTCTTTATGAAGTATTCCTGAAATTTAAGCTGATTTAGGTGCACACGTACTTATGGAAGCGAAACAATAAGGAAGTTTAGGTGCAGGTTCACAAGTGCGGTTGTGGTCTGGTCTGGTCTGGCAAGGTACTCTGGGTGTGTAAAAGAGTTTTTAGCTTCACAAGTGACTTATAACAGAAATTGTTATTTGGGTCTATTATACAGCGCTACCAAGCTTTTGCACATCTGACGTGCTGTTGGACCCACCCTCTCTTGATATATATACCATGGAAAGTACTATTAAAGCAATTTATTATCCTACCACGGCCGAAATTTTATTCAATAATATATTCTCCAAGATGCTTTCAAAACCAGTCAAATTACTGATGACCGGAGACCTATCCTAATAGCCATGCAGTATTGTATTGTAAGAAGGTACGAAGTAGATATACATATCTGGTTGTCGATACTGAGAATACAGGGAATTTGATTAAAAGATCACCTGGTACTTATATTAACCTTCGTTGAATTGCTCCTTAGAATGCAGTCAAACTAAATGAATGGCCTTGTACACCTCCAGCGAATATTATTGACTCAGGCTGATTGACTTTGTCACTACAGAAAACACATTATGTTTTTTTTTCTCCGGAGGAAGGTGGGAATCTTTTAAGGATGAAACTGAGCCCTTACTCAGTAACAGTGTGGGATTTCTACCCACTAAACCCACCTCGCCTTCCACACCTGGTCCTCGTGCCACTACCGACACGCATTTCATCGCGAGAGGGGACTTAAGCCTTAGGTACTCGGCTCATTCGTTTTGTCAGCCTGCTACTCTATATTTCGTTACTCTTGTATTCGCTGCTCTTTCACAATGCTTGTCACATTGTCGCTAACTGCCTCCTAAGCCTCCTCCCTGCTCATCATCTGTCTCGTAAAGTTGTCTGGGGTTAAGTCCTCGCCCAGTTAGTTTACCAGCAGGTGCCGTTCTACGTTATATCTTTGTCAGTGGAACATAATGTGTTACCTCATCCTCCACTGCTTGCGTACAATAGGGGTTGTCGTCGTATTCAAACCTACGCAGGTAGGCTCTGAACCATCCATGGCCAGTAAGCAGGCTTTCTTTTAATCCAGGCATCTATATTGGGTCACAGTCTCTGAGGCCACCTTCCTTTATCAGAGTGGCACCATCTCTCTTGACATTCTTCCAGACTTATCCTTGGTGGTACTTCAATATTACTTCGACTCATCGTTGTTGCCGTTGTCCTGCTGGGACGGTATTTCTGTTGTGCTTCTTTATTAAGAAGGTCTATTGGTACCATGCCAGCCACTACAAATGCCGCGTCATAAGAAGTTGTTCGGAAGTCGCTGCATAGACTCAATGTGTTGTTTCGGTAAGCCGCTTCAGTCTTCTTTCTGTATGATTTTGTTTTCATGGCACCATTTGTTATTTGGCACTCGCAGTGCATTATTGATGCGGCAACTCTAGCTAAGAGCAATCTCTTCTTGTGTTTCGGTCTCCCGATATTTGGCATAATCCTTGCTAGTGCAGGCGTTGCCTTTGCTGCCTCGGCTTTTCAGCCAAATACCGCAGGCGCTGCTTATAAGTTAGTCTTGCATCTATGGTAATGCCGAAGTACTTCGTCTCTGGTTTGGAAGTTATGACGTAATCGCCAATGGTTACTCTTGATGAGCTTAACTTCAGTCTTTTCTTCTAGAAATTGTAGGCCATTGTGTACAAGCCAGTCCTGGACCATCCATACAGCTTCATTGCAGTCATGCTCCAACTCCTCAAGGAGTTGGTTTACTACAACGATTGGTATGTTATTGGCGAAGCCAATTATTTTCGAAGACCTTGGGATTCCGCTACATAAGATTCTACAGTAGCGGACCTAATACGGAATCTTAAGGAACACCAGCTGTGACGATATAATGCCTTGTTCCATCGTCGGAACTCTCTTGGCGGCAAGTGCTCGCAGTATGTTTGTCTGGTTTGCGGTGTTGAAGGCGTTCTTGACATCCAGCATGATGATTGTGTAGTACTGTTTACTTCCGTCCTTGCATAGTCTTCCTTCTATGGCTTTTTTTTTTCCGGTATTCACGACTTCGTCGATAGAGTCGATCGTAGACTGTGCCTTACGAAAACTATACTGGTGATCTACAAGGGCTCCAACCTCATCGATTGTGCTTTCCTTATGATGCGCTCCAGTGTTTTCCCCCCCCTTTTAAGGCAATGTTGGGGATTCCTTCGATACCAGGCACTTTTGGAAATCTCTCTTTCTCTTTAGTTCCTATCAGCCTTGTGTAAGTGGAACAATATCAGCAAATGCATTTCTTCTAAAGAAATGTAGCCAGAGCTAGATTATAGGAAAACCAGAAGACTTACTTCCATCAATAGGACAAATATAAGGAAAATAGTTGGCGCCATCACATGGCACAGTCGTGGAGTGCAACATTCCAGAAGGCTTGGTGTTCTCTTTAGCGATTACTGTAGAAGCTGTAGAGACGGAGAAGATGTGGTAACCTTGACAAATCTTCTGTATACCTGTCCTGCCCTATCGATTCCGCCAAGGGAAACCCTAGGCGAGTACTTCTGGAAGATCTCAACGATCTAGCTAGACTCGACTTAAGCAAAATAAAAAGTTTTATCACCGGGCAAACTGTATTAATGCCTAAACGGCGAACCATATTTCTTCGGGATGTTTTCACACCGAAATTGGATGCCCTGGTTCTTGTCCCATAAGAGAAGTTTCCATGCATGTCTCCGGTGCTGGTAATGCGGTTTTTCCATAGTGGTGTTACAATGGACCTTCTTTTGATCAAATTGTGTCTCTGCTGAGTGGGGAAAACCATCCAACCGAACCCCTTTGATACGCCCAGATATGAAATTTCATACTCTTTGCTCCAAATTTTAGGCCCTCAAAGTGTAGACCTACAGATGGGTGGACGGACCGACTTTACACAACTTCCACTATAAAGCTCACCTACTTTCAAAGAGATAGGTACATACCATACATATGTAGATACTTCAACTTGGTAAGATCGGGACTAGATTACTATTTTCACATCTAAAGTTCATATTGTCTGAATCTACCACGCGGCTTCAAACGAATTTTTTTCGGTCATAATGGTTTGAAACTCAGATTGCACTATACCTTGGATGGTGTCCTAACTAAGTAGGAGAAATTGCTGCTTGTTTTTCCATAGGTATTTTTCTTTATAGTATTTTCGTTTATTCGTTTCGTTTCGTTTATTCTACGACATTAATAAAAATCCCTTTAATCAAATACATTATTGTTCTGTCATGGCCATTCCATGAATTACTGTTTATTCATGTATTTCGTGATGAAATAAATAGGAGAGTTAGATTTATTCAGGCCGAATGTCTATTGAAATTGTCGCCAAGAAGTCTACTTAGTATAGGTGACCATAAAAATTGATATATACACATTTAAGGACTACGTGAATCCGCGATGAATTTGTTTGTTTGCTCATTAGATTTTTTACATCTCCAAGCTACTACTTTTTATTGAATTCATATAAAAGAAAATAAATTAAGAAAAACAAACAAAGATACATAAAATGTAAGCTGATTACAAATCGCAGGCATTTACTGGCATTGTAATGGAAATCCTAATCATAGAAGGATAACTGTGAGTTTAGTGCGTTGTAGAAAAATATATCTTCTTCGCCAAATATGGTTTGGAAATAAAAGAGACTACACGGATAGTCCTTAACCCATAAGCGGCCTATAACACAATACAACAAGTACTTGTTCAACAAGTGAAATTGAACAAATCTTTATGTAACATGTAACAACAAATCTACGGGCACTACAACAATTGTTTTGGAATGTTTCAACACCTACTCCATCCTAAACTTTAATTGAAGACTTTCTTAAGCCTGTGCCTGACTTTTGCTGGGGCCAATGCCTTCAGGGCCTGGAGTTTTGAATGGTACGAATGCATTTGAAACGAACGGGCAAAGCAAATGACCTCTGACTGTTCTATCAACCATATGTATAAATATTAACAAGAATTGCATTTTCATTAGTTCACCTATGAGAAACAGACCTCCTCCCAGTTATTGCTAAATCTTTTTACTCTTTGTTGGGATCCTTAAACTTACTTCTAACAAATTTTCTACAACGTAATACATCATCTACCAAGTCGTCCTTCCAATCCAAAACCCATTAGAAACGCTCTCACGTCCTATAACCGGGAGTTACTTTGCATAATTTTTGTTCAGACTGACGCGTTGATATCAGCATTATGAGCCTCGCCAACCGATACGATATCCATTACGAGGCTCAAATTATATATAAGTATATCCTTGCCAGACAGCTGATTACGATCCGAATAAACAATAATGTAGGCATGACTTGCCTAATCGCCCTGTGTGGGTGTATACCAGTCACCCATCGTTTCAATCCATCCCCATTCCTTGGTGGCTTACAGCTCTTGCCGGAAATTTATTTCTATTGGATAAGTTTAACCTATCAATCATTCTTCCCAGTCGGAGCAATGGAACCGTATTTAGAGCAGGAAGAGTACCAATGACTTCATCATTATCCTTTTCGGAGTGTGAACACAAAAATATGGAAATATATATCTAAAATCCGAGACCCGTTCAGATTCAATACCCTAACCTCACCAGCCGGTGTATAATATTTTTTTTTTCCGAAATAGAACACACACATACATACATAAGTAAATATCCTTTCCTATTCTCGGATCGCAAAATACCGAAATAGCGTAACAATAGAATTGAAATTTATAACCGAAAGGAAAAGAAAAATAATATTTCTCGGTGAAAAGTTATTGGTTTCTCTAGCTAGGCGCGGCGGTTACAAGGACAAAATTATTTTTGCGTTTATCCCTTTCTGTTGCTTTGGTGACAATGATTGTCGAATACAAAATTTTGGATAAAGTGGAGGCTTTTGGGGAAAAATAAATCAACATGAATTGGCGATTTAGTAAATGGGTGGGCTTTGCCGCCTCTGCTACACTGGCCGGAAGAACTTGTGTTATGGAAATAATTCAGGATAATCGTGGTTTGATTTAAGAGTATCGATTTCAAAAGGAAGTTCTTAGAATATTATTTATGGCAGTGTAAGGCAGGTATATGAAAAGTGACATTGATATAAGGCGTAGAATAATATTGGTACAGGACAATCTTTACAAGCGTTGATATTTTTTTTTTTTAAATGAGAATCTAGAAATTACTGGTGCCTGTAGCCTTTCTCCAATGGGGTTCCTCGGCTATGCTTCATACTGGCTGCGGTTTGTTGTTTTGACGTTGCAACTCTTCTATCCTTGCCATTTAATCATGGAAAAGTACACATTTCAACAACATTTGGAAATCTTTCAAATACGTCTCATTCTGCGAGGAATTATCGCTTTATTTAGAGTCCATCACCTGAGAACAGATAAATGTAATTTTGATCCACGCTGGACAGTCAAATTATTACTTACTCCTTCGGGGGACTGTCAGAGTCTGTATCTGCAGTTGAAGGCTGTACTCAAGATGAAATCATCGTTCTCAACTTGTGTTCACTAATCATCGACAATCTTCTAGTCAATCGACAGAGATTAGGCTACATCACTATTAGAAGTATCTCTCTCTATCAATTTTTTTTTTCAAGACCAGGTAGGACATTATCAAAGTCATCACATTGGTCTACTCCAGTGAGGTAGAATATATCGATGCCATCCTACACAGAAGGCTAAAATAGATTTCAAATATCAAGAATGCTACTAGTCATGCTCAGTCCCAAAAAAATACTGTACGTAATGATGGTTGAACCCATTATATCGAAAGATGTTGTTAGGCTGTAAACCTTACAGACCTTCATTAGGAAGACAGATACTAGAGGTCCTATTAAACTGCAGCTAGAATACAAGTACAAACCAGAAGATCATGTGGAAAAGTTGAACATACTTGAGTTAAAAATATTGGACCGTGAAAACTCATCTAATTGTGTTATGGTACAGGATGTTATAACTCTAGTCTGATTCACCTACAGATCGAAGATGAAGTTTAGCGGTTTGTACTGGCGGGGCTATTTGTAAGTTATCTACAGTTTCTAAGCTTCTTAAGTCATATTAAAAAAACAAACTTGATTTTTTTGTAGAAGAGCATATTACTGATGTCCAACATGGCTTTATTTCAGGAAGGTTAACTATTACTAACTTGACCTGCTTTTCTTCGTTCTTTGCTAATGCTAACGAAAACAACAGTCAGGTGAACGCCATTTATACAGATTTTAGCAAGGCTTTTGATCCGGTAAGCCACATAATGTTGTTTATAAAACTCAAAGCCTATGGAATCCAGGCTGCGATGAATTTATTCCTTCTTAATTGGCCTTAGTAGCCAAAGAATACTAAATAGATGAAAACGCAAGCGTTCTCACGTTAGCCTCTCACTATCAACTCCTACTCTACACCTCCGTGTTGGCGGCTGCTGGGTGAATAGTACCTCAACTGGAGATTGGGTAACCAACCAGGGACGTTGGTGGCAGCAGTCAAGAGAGGAGTGCTTTCTCACTATAGCACTTCCTCTTGCGCCTGGTCGCAGCGGATGAATTCCCTAGATGGAATCAACGGTGGCGTCTACAGTTCTAGTCAGGCCGAACTATTAGTGTCATCTCTATATGATCTGCTTCGAAATATTTGAATCCCAGATCTATAGCGATCTCCAATACTGACCCAGGGTGCTGGAAAGGTGATGGTGGCGGATGAACCCTTAATGGGACACCAGCAGTACTCAAACCCCCAAAGTGGGTTACTGACTCCCAAAGATCCAACCTCTCGCCCTATGGGCATAAAAGGGTACTGGTCCTCCAGGTTGGGGGTTCTGCATCGAGCTAACTTCCCTGCCACGGAACGACACTCTCATTCGGAAACAACTACAAGCCTCAGAAAAGGACGGCTTAACTGTTGACCACCCTGCAAAACGTAACAAAGGGCAATGACGTTCGGATCTGCATGTGTATTGTTTGAATCAAGAACAGGCCATCTGCAGCAGAACGTCTGCTATATATGTACATATCACCGCCATCCACGTCGTGCGATGGGATGGGTCGGACAAAAGAAAAATGAAAAACTGTGATTACTACAGAGAACAGAAACAGCGTCTACTTGTACGTCCAAGGTACTTCTACGGATATCTCAGACACCACAACAGCGGAAAAATAATGTGAGGAGATTTAACGTTGAACGGCTGCAATCGCAACAAACTGCCAGACTCTTTGCCAATCGCGTAACCCTCAAACTCTCGAGAAGTCCTATGCAGCCACCATTAAGTGCTGAAGACCAATGACATTATTGCTAAGAAGCCATCAGAAACGCTGCAACTATTGTGCTAGGTTTCACCCTACCACCCGCACGAAGCCCCTGATTTGATGAATAGTGCTGGCAAGCAAATGCAGCAACACAACTAGCCTACGAAGCGGCGCTGCTCAGGAGGACGAGAGCGGCTCGTAAATTCTAGGAACAAAAGAGGAAGAAAGAACATCAGCTTCTCTGGAGAAAAAAGGAGAAGCACGAGATTCGCGTGATCGCGCAATTAGACAGGCTTTACTCAATTTCCAAGATTTGGTCGAACGAAAGTATGCCTGATGAATGGAATCCCAGCATTGTTTGCCCGATCCACAAGAAAGGATTTAAACTGCGTTAATTATAAAGGCATCAGTTAACATTACCATGCAAGATCCTGTCGGCCGTACTGTGTTTGGCGGCTGGTATGTCCACAACCGACCAAATATTCACACTACAGCAGATCGTGGATGAAACCCAAGAAGTCCAGATCGATACTTACTATCTTTTTATCGATTTTAAAACCGCATATGACAGCATTTATAGAGACGAGCTATATAGAGCCATTTCCATTTTTTGCTTTACTGCCAAACTTTAAATTAAATTAATTTTAAAATAATACATATATGTATATTTTGGACTATTACAAAAGGTCCTACAAAAGTTGTTCTGTTAGGCATCAGAGTCTTAGCCAAGATTTCATTTGAACAACTATCATCGAGACCTACTTATTTTCTTCTAAATATCGGAGGACATCCTTTCTAAGAGTTCCTCTGTCATATACTTACATATGTATGTAAATCCTTTCATTCTTCTAAACTCTGCGTTATGTTTTTGTTTATTTATCTTTATTTCTCTTTCCATTTCTCTTTCTTTATTTGGGTATGTGCATTATAAAATGGCTTAATTTTCTTTTTAAACAAGGAATAGTAAATAGCAAACATAAGTTCCATAGAGCACAGCGTTCAGGGTTCTAGAGAGTGTTTTAACTTTGGTTTTTTTGTTTTTAATATTACAGAAACATTTCAAAAGCATTTCAGAAACTTTTCTGACGTACATAAATATTATACATCTCCAGTATCTGTAGACAGGGTATTCCTAAACAGTTTTCGCTGATATACTATTCGAAGTTGAAGAATCCTATCAACCAGGGTTTTTTCACCTTCATTAGAATCCCCCTCATCCTCTAGAAGTTATTTATAAGAGACTTATACTCTAGCTTACCTTGGCAAGGATACCATATATATCTGATATAACTTATTCTTCCTGTTAGGACACGAATTTTGTTTATATTTTTACTTATGCCTTAAATCTTTTAAAAAGGTCATAAGAGCCTGTTAGCTTGCGCCAACCGGTCAATGATTTTTTCTGGTTCTTGCCTTATTTTCCTTGTCATTCTTTTCTGGTGTGGTTAATATAGCATCGTGGATTCGGGTACCTCTTTAGGGAACTTAATGCTACATATCATCGTTTTACTAGCTACAAAGGCTATTAGTCGGAAACCGTTGTTGTTGGTTGTAGTTTTAAACTAATCCCCCATCATGTTAATCATGTTTACTTCAACGATTAGCATTAGTATGCATGGATTGTTTTTCATATCCCCTTCTTAGTTCCAAAATTCCTAGGAAACCCGTAGGAGTAGATTTGGGTAGTTGCATCTATCTAATCTAGGATAATACTTCTTCAACGCCTTGTTGGTTTTTTTACAGTCAGACTACGAGCTAAGTCAAAAGTAGTTTATCAGCAAACTGCAGACAAGTTATTGATCAAAGTCAAATACATTCGTAACAACCTTTAGAATGGGTGAGCGGATGCATGGATTTTCTATAAAGCAAACCATTCAATTTGATTAATATTCAAAATTCAACCACATAAATGTTTCGATGCACTTATGTACTTGTAATGGTTTCAGAATATGAAATTAGACTGAAGTACTATGCTATGTACCATTGATGGGTTTTTGTTGCGTCCCCCAAGGACTTTAAATATTTTAACATTATTCAGAGAAATACATAGCAGATCGTATACATGAATGCATCACATACATTGGATAGTTCATCCAAGTTCTTAGAATAGAGAATAATTACCATTCCAATATTCATTTTTAACAAATAAATGTTTGTTATGCAAATTTACATAATTCAGATGGTGGCGGACAGTAACCTCGATTGTATGTACATATATATGTATGTATTGACTGAAATTCGTGACAACTATTTCAATTTCTGATGTAAAGTGACTGATGCATAGAATTAAATGGAAATCCAGTCCTATAGCGGAGAAGAAAGGAGTGTTCAGATAGGACAATTTTCAATGAAATTGAGGATTATTTCTTATACGTAATGCTACCTCTAAGAATAGGTTCATCCTTTTTGGATAGCGATGATGTATACTTCACATCACAGTTATTCAACAAGAGGTGTCATTATAAAGCTAAAATACAACGTATTTATGAAACGTGGTGACATTATTTTAATCTAAAGAATACACTCTAAGGTTAGTTTCGTTACTACAATATACAATATCTGCCAAGCATCCGCCCCGACTATATGTACAAATAGTCATTCTTTTGATGAAATTTGTCATCACATTTTCGCCAATAACAGCTCTGAGTGGATGCATCGTTGGTGGAGCATTGGCGTAGACATTATCTTTAAATGCCCTAATCACAAATGAAAAAGTCTAATGGTGTCAAATCGGACGATCTCGGAGGCCAATTGAAGTCTCCATCGAGAAATCACAAGTCGAGGAAATTTGACGCACACCAGAATCATTATTTTATCAGCTGTGTGGCATGTGGCTTCGTCCTGCTGAGGTTTTTCTAGTGAATTTTCACTATTTCAACACTTTGTACGAGTTGGTATCAGTCCATGTTTAATAACTTCCTAGCTTCTACTTATCAGAAGTCATCGCTTTGTTAAGTATTGACAGTTCAACAATGTCGCGAAATTTAAAATGACACCTCTTCTTGGATGACTCTGTATATGCCTGGCTAGTCATCAGTACATCCGTCCTTATTCGATAATCGCATAACGGATTAGTTTTTTTTTTATAAAATAAAGTTTAATATACAGTTATCCCACACCTGTGCGGCTGGATCTTAGTTCAACTCCAAAGCACCAGGAACTGATGTCAGTAACCCACTGTGATGAACTAGCAAACCATCCAGTTCATTTTATATATATGGTGGGCGCTCAGTTGGTTTCTTTATAAAAAGGCTTTTAAAAAAAACGCTGTTCAATATTTTTCAACGTTTGTTATTTTATTGAAAAGAGTAAGCCTTCCGATTAATTATGAAATATTATTTCATTCAAATGACTGCTTCGGCTGGCTTGGCAGTAGCCCATCTTGTCAACCCAATTTTCAATACATTTTCGGTGGTTTCTGCCTCTATTTCACGAATAGCTTGACCAATATTATTCTTGAGTGCCTGAATCGTCTCTGGATTGTTTGCATAGCATCGATCTTTAATGGCACCCCACAAAAAAATGTCCAACGGCGTCAAATTGCAGCTGCGCGCCGGCCAAGCAATACGACCAAGACTGATTGCACGATTATTGAACTTAGTGTACAATATATCGATTGTTGGAAGGCTTGTATGACACGTAGCCCTATCTTCCTGGAACCATAGTCGACCAAGTCGAAAACGGTTATCATGCCTCGGTAGCGCTTTGCATTGACTAACGTTTTTCCCATTCCCAGGTCTCGGAAGAAAAATGGGCCAATAATGCGGCCGCACCATTGAGCGCACAGGACGAACAGGGGAATATGTGCAGTTATCAATCAGCAAACCAGTCTCACGAACTTTCATCACAAACTTGAGTATACCAGCTTCAGTTGGTGCATTATTTCGACGGAAATTTATTTTCAAAATTTGCACTGTTTTGGCAGCACAGCACCCAACTTGGAAGTAACTTTGCAGTATTTCCCAACGTTGGTCGAGCATAAATCGATGCATTTCGTACTGAGTTTCTGTCAATTTTTTAAGCGCATAAGAGCTGTCAAAATAACGAACAGGTGGTCCACCCTATAGATCAAGATGTCGTTCCTTGGTGTACTGGATATTTCTTATAGGTCCTGGAAGTCGCCCGAGAAATGTAAATCTAAGGTGAAGGTGACCTAGACAGTGACAGAGAAAATGTTGACTTCCTCATCACGATATAGGTCTTCTTATTGTTTTCATGTGGTACCGCAGAATGCTATACCCCATGATGACTCCTATTAGGGTAGAATAATCTTGTCGGTCTTACTTTGCCCAAGTATGGCCATTGTAGTTGTCACACAAGTGCCTAGGGAAGATCATCTGTTGTTTACCTCCCTTGGGGCAATAATCCCTGCTTTGAGCTTCAGTGCGGAATGCGGAATATTCACCGAGGTGTCTACTTGTTCTGATGTATACCTTCATTTCCAAGAACCGAGCAGAGTGTAACCTTCTGCCCAAGAACCTTTAGCTCTCATTTACAGCACTTCACAAGCTTGGATTTAAGTCCGATTACACAAATCCCTTTCTTTGCTGTCCGGCTGTCGACGAAAAAGTTGATAGCTTTTTGTGGTACTGCTTGTATCCCAGTCTCACGGGCGGCTATTGTCACTGTTCGGACCTCCGTTTGGAAACACTGCTATGGTTAGAGAAACGAATTTGGATAAGCCCAGCGGTTCAGAAAAGATACCTGAGGCTACGCCTATATCCATCTTTGATCCATTTGTGTAGACAAAGATAGATTGCTGACCACTTGTGAAGGGTCTTTTAAAAGTTAGGTACGATAGTGTGTAGTACATACAGTTCCTAAATATTTTTACAGGATCATAGAATGACCCGTTGTATTTTGTGTCCAGCTATCTGACTGATTGCTGCCCGGGCTTGAACGAAGATATCCAGTGGAAGCAGATTGGGGATACCCTCCAATCCGGCAGTAGGTGTAGTATGCGACAGCTAGGTTTGGTCCATTAAGCAGTCATCTACCAAAATACCTTCATTCGAGACCCTAAATCAATTTTGAAAAACTCTTTTTGACTTAAGTTCCAAATATATTGAAGTAGCCTTACCAGTTTGACTGTTGATGCCACCGTTAATACCTTCTGAGGAATTCTTGGTGGAACCTAACACCCATATTTCAGCATATCCAGTCAACAAGAGATTCGTCTTCGGCTTGGGTACGTGTGGCAAAAATGTACCCAGAAGTGCTTGTTTCATGTATTTCTTCTTTCAGATAGTCATCCAGCAGGTACATATGTAGTCCAGCTGATAACTCAATTCTGCTCACACCTATCCCAGGCATATTTCCTCATTTCACGGATTCCTTCAAAGTTGCCTCTTGCTTCTCTGAAAGTGACCATGTAAGACTATTTGACCCAAGCACTTATCGAGTTGAGCTAAAGTTCGACCAGGTTTCTTCATGAATTCTTTCATATACTACTTGGTCCTGAAAAATTTATTTATTGCAAGCTATTGCGTAAAGTCGTGTCTTAGAGGCTCTCTCTTTGGTGCTTAGCTTTAAAGCATCTATAGAGTCCTGAAGTGACTTCTTCATCTATCGTGTGCGCTTCTGCAAAAACAGAATATATATTTGCAGTCACTATACATGGGCTTTCCTGTCAATCATTTCGAATCTCACATCAATCAAAGGAAAACAAGATAGCGTTTCCAAAAGGAATACCTAAGTCATGTAGTTCAAAATATTTTAATCGGCTCTTGTGGCACGATAAGCCATTCCTTGAAGCTATGTAATGTCGAAACTCTTTTTCATTCGTATTCGGTAAACTCTTATATCCAAAATAAACAGGTACTTTACTTTTAATTAATCACGCACGTTTTAGAACCTTCTTAAAGGACATATCTCCCATACCCACACTCTCTCCTAATCACGAACATCTATTGCAGCTTAGCTACTTTTTCATTGCCGAAAACATCAAACGATAAACAGACGCATATCCACGTACTTAGAAATTAAACACTTCCTTTCAGAATGCACTCGTTATACATTATTACGGATAATCTGTCTCTAATCCTTCAGGCATATACATGCACGTTCACACAACCAACTTAAAGTGGGTCAAAAGGCGGGGGGAACTCCGAAAATGTGTTTATTTCCGGAATTTAAGTGCTCAAACGGTTTGCAGACAACCGGGAGGTAACAGTTTATCCAAAGAGGATGGCACGTAGGTTGTATTTACACTACGTGCCGGGGTGGAATGGCGTTCTCATTAAAGTGTACCAATTAAACCAGCAGCCAGGACATTTGTCAAATTAAATTTTTAAAGGAAAAACTTTCTATTCGTTTCGAGGTAGTGTCGTTTGTCTGTGTTTAGTGGGGAAAAGTTTCTTGTATCTTAAAAAGTTTTCACTGATCTTTAAGTACAATTTGTAAGGATATTTCCTACTAAAGTCCACAACATTGAAAAAGGGAAAAAAACGTTCGATATTGATGACCCTTTTGGCCATAGATACTGGTAGGGCAATTTAGAAAGTTAGGCACGTAAACAGTTCCGAGTTAGTGACTGTTATAAGGTGGAAAGCATTAGGAAAAAGAATTTCTCTTTTCGTGACATTTTACTGGCTGGAGTTTGCGTAAGTATTGCGAAATTACTGTTTGGATGGATTTTAGAATTGTCTTCAATTATATAAACAAAAAAGGGCCAACCCTAGTTATTTTTCCATCAGTAGTTAAAAACATCTCCTATTCGCTCGACTCGATTCATTTAGTTGGTTCGTCTAAATCAATATTTACGGTTGTGGACCTTCATCCTGGTATCAAGTACAGGATAATTTTCTCCTTCTCTGCAATGGCATTGACGAAGTCTTGACAACTCATTATTAAGTTGGTTCTTATAGCCAATGTAATAGCATCTTAATAGGAGTTTGGCTGTCAATGTAAAGAACAATGTCACTTGACGGAGAATTCAATTAGTCAGGATAAGCTTAGAGTGCTTGGCTGCATAAGCACTTGGCTTAAGGGTTTGATAGTAGTGCTTTAAGTCATTACCTTCTTTTTCTTTGCCAAAGTAAGTAGATGAAATAATAAATAAAAAATAAACACTCGAGCTATTGAAGTAGTTAAATGTTAAATGGTGCAGTCGATTGCCTGTCTCGTTCGTCTGATTTGACGCTTCTGAACATTTTTCTTTCGGGCAATGTCAAGTCCATGTCTATCCCAATAAGACAGAGACTTTAGACGACTCTAGGATCAACTTCGAACGCTTAATTACCGGAATGTCGCGAATGACATTTGAGTGACGTTCTATTCCATAATTAATGTCATCGATGGTACTTTAAACTGACAAAAACTCTCTTTTGTTTAAAAAACAGAATGGAGTACACTTAATGAAATACCCTTTAAATTTCATTAGTGAAAATAATGCAAGTTTTGGACTATTACAAAATTTACTTAGGTGGCACTACAGTCCGCGGTGAACCTGGGCCTCAACCTAGGTGTTATACCTCTCATACTATAGAACCCATGAAAAAGCTATGAATCTTCAAGCAATCCCGAGGCATTTATGAATTTATTTAAATCTTTTAAAAACCTGTCAGAAAGTTCTTCTAAGTCTTGGAAGAAATTTCTTCCCAGAATTTTGTTTCTAATTTGACAGAGTGCTGGGCAGTGACAGAAGAAGTGTGGAGTATCCTCATCCTCGTGCTTCGTCCGGACTTTGTTTTATATATGGTATGTTGGGGTTATGTAGTCTGTGCATAGAATCTGTGCATGCCATATCAGACTGGGTTTCCAGTAGAGCACTACTTGCGGCGGATTCTTGTACAAAGAGGTCTATTGGTTTCAGGTATTGGTTCGCATTTTGCTCATAGTCTTAAGGTTGGTGGCTTTTTTCGTCGCTTGGCTCCAGACCAAGTTACCATACGTAAGTATCGGTCTTACTACCGCTGTAAAGCCCCATGATAATTTTAGGGCTTGGACACCAGGTTTTGCCGAATATCCTGTTGCAGGTATATTATGCTATCATTGCTTTCTTTGCCCTTTCCTTTATGTTAAGGCTCCAGTTTAGTTTCCTATCTACGATGGCTCCCAGATACTTGACGTATTCGGAAACTTTTAGATGAGTGCTCTTAAGTAATGGTATTTGAAATTCCGGTATTTTCCTTTTGTTAGTAAAGAGAATCAATTCTATCTTCTGTTGATTAAGTACAAGTCCGTAGTTCTTGGTCCAGGTATTGACTATGGATAAAACGTTTTTTATTTGACAGCGGACAGAAATTTTCCTGTCGCTAGCAGTGCTAAGTCATCTGTATATGCTAATGCTTTAATTCCACCATGAGAACCCAGAGAAGGGGCGATAATGCAACACCTTAAGGAGTGCCTCTGGATGCTGGCACCACCTAGTTCTGAACTGATTTTTAAAATGTATATTATCCAGTTGATAATGGTGTTATTCACATTAAAGTCTACTAAAATTCTTTTTATTGCATCGGTTTGGACATTATTGAAAGCCCCTCGATATCTAGGAAAGCAGCTAGAGTGTATTCTTTGTCCATCCGTGTTTTCTCCCAGCCTTGGGTATAAAGACCATTTTAACTTTTCGCCATAATTTTGGTGTACGTATATCCTCAAATTAGGCTACTAAGAAAAATGTTTTTTTAGATGTGGGGTTATAAGTTCTTCACATTTTTGTAGCATCATAGGGAAGATGCCATCTATTCCTGGAGATTTATACGGTGAGAATGACTTAATAGCCCATCTTATCCTTTCTTCCCTGTGTATTCTATATTATACTCATCTCGGTCGGTAATTCCATTGGAGGTGCTTCCTGAAAAGTGAGTGTTCATTAGGAGCTCAAGTGTTTCATTGCATAATTCTGTCCAGTGGTCGTTAGAGTCTTTAAAAGAGCCCATGGCTATTGCTTCCTTGGTAAGGGTTTATCAAAGCCTAGCCGATACAGTAGTACTCTCTACCTCATTACAAAAGGTTCTCCATGAACAACGTTTCACTCGTTGAGTTGCTGTATTTTGCAACATTGAAAAGCCTTCTGGTTTCTTTCCTAATGTTGTCCACCATGGAAGAGTCTTCTTGCTTTTCCTAATCTTTCTTAGTGAAAATGCCTTTTCAAGAGCCTTTCCGAGAATTGTATTATCGGTTGTCATATCTATACTCTCAGGCTCATGCATAATATTCGTCCGGAGTGTTCATGTCTTAATCTCCATTTCCATATTGAATATATCCCAGTTAGTTTTCCTACGGTTACTATATGGTTTGGAGAGATTGTTGCTGTCTGGCATTAGAAATTCGATGATCTTGTGGTCGGAGAATGATTCATCTTTCAGAACCCTCCACTGATCAATTTCGATAGCACGAGTTCCTTTGAATCTATTCCCATTATTTTACCGCCTGCTATCCAGGGTTCTTGAATTAGGGTTAAGTCAATTTGTCTAGCCTTCATGAGGTAGATCAGGTTGGCGTTAGCCGCTTTACTGTGATGGACGTTTATTTGTACTTCATCTTCATCACAGTTTATAGTCGTCCCCTGCTTACTATCTTTATTTGCCGAGTTGGCAATAAGCCTTAGCTTACATCGGTTTATTATACCGATGAGAACTTTAAAACCGATTTTCTTCAGTAGGGGTATTGATTTTGGAGCGCCACCTTAGGCGCGGTCTTCCTCTACTGCGCCAGGGTGAATTCAAAGACTCTCCGGGCCATAGCATTGTTGTCCATCCACTATACATAAACCAGCCATCTGAGTCGTTGTATTCGAACTCTTCGGATTAGGTCGATGTCGGTATATAGCTCATACAGATCATGGCTATATCTTCTCCAATCTCCGTCTATGCAGACGGACCAAAATTCACCCGAAGTATTTTTCTGACGTAGTCGGAAACTTTTAACAACCGAGAGCAACCTCATCCATTCATGACATAATCAATTGCCTCTGGACCATAGAGCAGGACTGGGATGATCAGGATCTTGTAGAGGGTTAATTTAGTTGTTCGAGAGAGAGTTTTGCTACACAGTTGCCTTCTTAGCCCAAGGAAGCAGCGACTGGTAAGAGTTATTCTTCGTTTGATCTCACTGCTGGTGTCATTGTTCGAATTTATAGTGGATCCTAGGTAAACAAAGTCCTTAACTATAATACTTCAAAGTTATATCTGTCGAGGGTTACATTCTGTCCAAGGCGTTGGTGTTGTATGTCCTTTTTTATTGACAGAATATATTTTGTCTTAGCCTCATTAACCGCTTAACCCATTTTACCCGCTTCCGTCTTCACCATTTTACCCGCTTCCATGTTCACAAAAGTACTACTGACATCACGTTTTGTTCTTTCGGGTATGTCAATATCATCAAACTTTTGAAAGATTGTGGCTCTGATGTTGGGGTGTGAGTTCTGTACAATTCTTTCAAGAACAATATTTAAGAAATCGCATGACAGCGCGTCGTTTTGTCTTTTGGAGCAGCGTGCATTCTCTATCGTCATCCTGCACAACCGGACGAGTTTGGCAGAGATACCAAAACTGGACATAGCTCTATATAGCTCTTCTGTATAGATGCTGTCATAGGCGGTCTTAAAATCGATAAAAAGGCGATGACTCATCACTGATGAGTATCGATTTGAGATTCCTGGGTTTTTTCCAAGATAAAATAAATTTGGTCGATGGTGGACTTTCCTGGCCCACACTAATATGGACCAATCAGATTGCTGAGAAAAAGTTTTAAGAGTTCACACAGAATAGCAGATAAGATCTAGTAAGCGCGACGTTGAAGAGATTATCTATAGTTGGCACAGTTTAGAGGGTCTCCTTTCGTGAGGGTTGGGCAAACAATGCTGAGGTTCCATTCATTGGACATTAGATATCGCTATTTTAACTTCATCTAGGTCGGGTGGTCGCAACTGTTGGTTATCATCGTCCACATTGAATAGTTCATTTTGCCTGTTAGATTGACAGTACTACCAAAGATGTTTTCACTTCCTTAGTTTAGCGTTAAGATCGCCCAGGACAATTGTATCATAGCTAGGGCACTGCTCCTATGTATTGTCCAGGAGCTTGTAGAAGCTGTATTTGGTGTCGTCATCTTTCTTCTGTGTGGGGTTGAACGCATATCAGGCTTATGTTACAAGACACTCGTTTACATGTCTGAAACTCAAGAAACTTTTTACTTAGATCTGCCTCCAAGATGCGGCAGTTTTTCAGAGTCTTAGTCAAGATTTGTTTTGAACAACCCTCATCGAGATCTTCGCATTTTCCTCTAAATATTAAAGGGAATGCTTTTTAGGAGTGCCTCTATTATTTATGTATATCCATTTATTCTCTTATACTCTGCACTATACTAACTTTTTTTCCTTCTCTATTCCAGGTATGTTGACCTCTTACACTATAAATACATTTTATTTGGGTATGTACTTACATTTAAAATGGACTTAATTTTTATAAAAACAATTTCTAAACAAAGAAAAGATAAGTCCGGTGGGTCACATTGTTCAGGATTCTAGGTCGTATTTTAACTTTTGTTTTTTTTTTAAACTTTTTTCTGGAAGAAGACGACTGCTAACTCTTTACAAATATACTTAAAGGATTTAAAAGTAAATGGATTCCTTCAGTTAGGGCAAACAATTCGGGTAGAACAAGTGATGGTTGCTTTTATGGTTTTAAATAGGATTTAATGGTTTATTTACATCTCTGTTCAAAATCGTTTCTTTAAGTTACTTGTACCTATCTACATATATATTTCCACTGCAGCGACTGGAAAACAGTTTCTCATCTTTTTACGATTTTTTGAACGAATGTACGGAAAATAATGTAATCCTAATAAGAGTCTTTAATGCAAGAGCGGGCTGGTGTTTAAACGATGGCTTGGATAAGAGCAAGTTGCCTTCAACATGGAGTGAAACCAGAATTTTCAAGGACGTCAAACATAACTAAGGCTCGTAGAACTTTTTTATTGGAAACCTCAGTTATTATAAGGATAATATCCGC
The DNA here is from genome assembly GCA_905220385.1 of Xylota sylvarum. Classification (NCBI taxonomy): domain Eukaryota; kingdom Metazoa; phylum Arthropoda; class Insecta; order Diptera; family Syrphidae; genus Xylota; species Xylota sylvarum. Next base: position 45,621,873 of record LR999959.1, read on the forward strand.
TTTTTACGTAGTGCAATATCAACTGCAATAGACCACAGCCTGTTTAGTAGTGATTTAAGGCGAAATAAATAAAACTGAAAGGTCTTGGTGGCAATTCGGCTTTTGGAGCCGATATGTAAAATTTCACACTTTACTTTTTTTTTCTTGAAATATTGTTCCCTACAGTTGCGATCACAAAGATGTCTGCATGAAAAAGAGTAGTCAGTAGTCAGTCTTTGCAAGGTTGAATATTGTTTGATCTGAGCAGTCTCCAGTCCAGCAAATATAAGGGAACCTTCCTCTATAAGACAGTGTCACCTGGCTTTAAGGCAATCCATCACTCACTGGTCCATTTTGAGCAATTCGAAAAAGGTTTTGAAGTCAGTGCTCAAATACACGTTTGGAGCACTCAGTTCCGAAGGTCCGGTGCGCTACTGGGAATACCTTCTAGGCTTCTAACCCAATAACGATCCGTAGTCGTTTCTTGTGATGTAAAGTTTTTCTGATCTCACTTCCAAAAGAATTTAAAGGAAGGCATCTGTATGGGACAAACACTCTACATGATGCAGCTTACATAATCGATTTCAAAGAAAGTATGCTCTCGACCAACAAACAACCCCTCAGACCTAACCGACTTATGTAATCCCCAAGTTCTTACTCATTTTGAATTCAGTAAAGATTAGTCTTAGGGCCAAAATGATACCCAAGTACGTATGTAACATTCCTGGATACGGTTAGCTGAGTGTCGAAGTATCCTCACTTGTTGAAGTTTGTTTCTGCACATATTTCTTAGATAAGTTGAGCTACAAAGCATTCTCATGACACCAAGCTCAAGCTTTTTTGGCTTCTTTAGCACGGATGCCATTACACAGTGACGGTAAGTTACTATTGATATTAACGATATATGCATCAGCCAATAGCAATATATCTTTCCCTACTAAAACACCCCAACAGGTGACCAATTGGTGTTCCACCAACTCTGTAAATCCACCAACACTGCATCTATAAACTTCCTAGTGGCATGTGGGATTATTGCATTTTTTTCAAGGTAGTCTCAATTCCGCAAAAGGTAGAGTTGTCAAATTCTCCCATATTATACATGAAGACATCAAGAGCATAGATATCGTGGTGTCGTAGATTGGCCTCTTTGATAGCCCTGCTGACTATCATTGATGTGCAACGGTGGCAAAATATCCTGCTTAAGCTGCACATCAATCAGTCTTTTAAGACCCTTTGGCAGAAATGAGGATCTGCTGAAAGTTCCAATACGTTTGGATGGTCATAGGCAAGATTCCTTGGTTTAGGCACGAAAATTATCTTGGCTCTCTTTCAGTCTGGTGAAATATAGTGCAGAGTATAGATCCTAGTTAACAGTTTAATTCTTTTGAACGAATACAGGACAAATGTCGTCAAGCCTAGTAGATTTGTAAAGGGATAAGAACAGGACGATTAATTACGCCTTTTCTTGTTATGACTCTCACTAGTAGATTTACTTCTGTAGGATAGGTAGGTAGAAGGGTTGGCTGCATATCCAGCTAGCGGTCGGATCACTAATGGATTCATTGTGAACCCCTGACCTGAATTAACCTAAAAAGAAGACACAGGTTGGTTTTTTGGCTTAACGGTAGCCAAGTGTCCTCTCTAAATAAACTCGAGATTGTTATAAATTGCAAGATAGCTAATGGTGGCCTAAGTCTCCGAAGTGGTATTCACTTTTTTCAAAAGTTTCAGTAAGATGGGAGTACGCTCCATCTCTTGGACATAAGGAGACTAATGGGCATTAGGATTGAGTGATCTGCTGGTAGGCCTTTTGATTGTAATCCTTGTCTCGCTAGCTTATCGGTCATTTCATTCCCGTGGAGGCCCATGTGTCCCGGAATCCAGCAGAGCGTGATGTTGTGCCTTGAGCTGAGGTATTTGAGTTCCTCTTTACATCCCTTGACCAATTTAGAGTTGATTGAGATGGAGATGATGGCTTTGACGGCTGCTTGACTGACTATATAGATGTCGATGTGTTCATTGTTATTCACAGTGAATAGGTCCCAGCAGGCCTCAGTTATGCCATATATTTCTGTTTGTTGAGGCTGAAGTCCGTGTGGGGAAAAATATGATCAGAAGGTAAGTTGACATTAGACCACTTGGTGATGGTGCTGTGTCCGAATTGATTGTCTTTCCACAACCAGGTTTGTCAGAGGCATAGGGCGCTTTTAGCAGCTTTTTCCTTGGTGAAGAGGTCAATTTTTACTGTGAATGTCTTGAGCTCTTCTGTAACAGTACGCAGTACGCTCGACTTGTGCTCATATTACAGTCAGAGAAGTAGGTCTCTATTAACTATTGATGTACCTCCTCTTTGGATTTGGTCCAAGTATCATTATGTTCATCAAGACTACATTTCGAATCGGTGCATCTCCGCAGTCTTGACACTGCAATTACCGACGAAATAGTTTCTTGGCTTCCTTACGGTGAGAGCACCAATAAACATCCAGTTAAAAGGCTTTCTCTCTCTCTCTTTTCCGCAGAAGCGAGAGCGTTATGTTCCAACAACATTTTAGTTCCTATATTCCTACAAGGAGCAAGCAGCGTAGAATGCAGTTGTAATACATCTGTGTGGCTTCTCAACATAGCTTCACCGACATTTCAGTCAACATCCCTGCCCTGTGTTATTCCCTGTCAGATTATTCAACAAGTACTTAGAGCAGTATTTACTGCCTCAGGTGTGTTTAAATCATAAGGATATAAAATGAAAAAAGGACTCGCATTTGGATTCAAGTTTCTTAAGTACAAACAGTTGTTGGTTGCAGTTGTGCGACTGGACAAACACTGTTGAATCGTATTACGTTTTGCTTATTTTAAATAATGACAGTGTTATGTGGCAGCCGACCTTTCCGTAATCTTACTGTCATTCTGATGCTCAATACCTAACTCTTTGTTGTCGTTCTTTTGTGTTCTTAATCAGATGTCGTAACAATGCCAAGAAAAGTCATTTAAAATTAAAAGTTTCTGCCATCCATTCCATAAGATGCTTAGTAGTTATATTGATACGTAAGAGGATTATACTTAGAAAAATATTATCAGTCAGACAGAGTTGTCTGAGGTTGGGTTGATTGCACAAAATTTGAATGTTTTTATGTACATAAGCACATCTCCCAACCATCTGTGACACCTTAAAACACCTACAACCAGTTTCAACAGCCGTTGGGTTAAAGCAAGTGCTAAACTAATTTCCAAATGAGCTGTTTCACCTCAGAGAGGTATACTCTCATATACTAGCACTTAATTATCATAATATATTCGAATTTCAATGATACACCATGCGAAGGCCTAAGTTATTCCATTACATGAACTCATGTGTGCGCCGTGCGGGGTGCCAGAACCCCTCCCATCCATTACGGCTTACACGAACGGAAAACATATCCAATTTCCTTTTTGTATTTTGCTTTATTATCCTTTAGTACAATACAGTTTGGGTGGTAGCCAGAGATACTCCTACTAGTCGGAGGGATAACATTTTTTCACCACCATTAGCCCCAACCACACCTTAGTGCTATAAACCATAATTAACATGCTGGTATTTGGTTATTCTTTTCCCATATTGAACATATCATGTGGCTACAACTACAGGACTAATGGATAAGAGTTGTCTTTTTGCATTTTATACGAGTAGTGAGGGGCTAAACAAAGTAGTTGATCGTTCTGCGGGTTAAGCTGGAATAAGGCAAAGATACCACAATACAGATAAGGACTGGTTGGGATTGTTGTTACAATCTTCTGACTAGGGCTTAATCAATTATTTACAAAAATGTTTGGTATGGTTATTTCTTGACATGTCCTGATTAATTCGGCAGCTTGTTTATGTATAAATATGTTTGTGTTCAGTGTACAGTATTGTAGGCAAGAGTGGTTCTGATGTTTTAGGTTTTACTAATAAAAAAAATCACTTTCACTAGGAGATTTAATGTTGGTGTTTCCAAAATCGTCTTCATCGATTCAAAATAGGGGTCCACCTTGGTTGTTAACCAAACCGCTTTTTGGGCCTTAAATTTTGAGCTAGGACGATGAAATTTCATATCTGGCCTTCTGAGAGAAAGATACAGTACAAGTGTAAAAATTTTTGAAATCCGCCCACTGCCACGCCCACTTTTTCATAACTTCACTAAATTATATGAAACCGAAAAATTTTGTTAAGACCAAATATTTAGGCATTCAGATTTTCTACAATCCACCCATACAAAAGTTTTGACCACGCCCACTTTTTGGGGGCGTTTTCATTTCAAAACCGATTTTTGGGTCTTAAATTTTTAACTAGGACGCTGAAATTTCATATCTGGGCTTCCAAGAAAAAGATACAGTACAAGTGTAAAATGTTTTTACATCCGCCCACTGCCACGCCTACTTTTTTATAACTTCACTAAATTATATGAAACCGAAAAATTTTGTTAAGACCAAATATTTATGCATTCAGATTCCCTACAATCCACCCATACAAAAGTTTTGGCTACGCCCACTTTTTGGGGGCGTATCATCAAAAAACCTATTCTGATAAAATTTTACATGTAACATCCTCGTTCGACATTATAGCTATATTTGAGTACAATATGCAATTTGGCCATGCCCACTTTATAGAGAGGAGGATAGGGTATCATACGATCCGTTCCGGACGGATTGTAGCTTTTCTGTATGTTTTAAAATCCAAAATATCAAGAATGAAAGCTGTGTTCTGGTATAATTGCCCTTTTTGGAGACTGGTATGTTCTGGGAACAGTATGGCTAGTGGCTTTAACAATTGCTACTACCTCAATTGTGATTGGTTGATAAAACGGTTATGTATTATAGCTGGTACTTTCCATTCGGTCAGGATTGCTAATTGTCTGCGGAATGGAGACTAACAACTCATTTATGCGTGAAGTGCCGTCTTACTTAGTCTAGGCGAAGGGGTTGTAACTGGCCAAGTACGTATAATGATCTGACTACCATCATCGCAATATCTAGTTCTGATTTTGACAAAATGCAATGCAAATGCAAAATGCAAAATGCATAGCAGCCTAGAGATGAAATAATTTTGCAAACTATTAAACTTTTCTTGACATCTCATAACAGAGCGTAGAGTACCGCCGCTTACCAGGTCTAAAGGCTTATCCTTGCATCAACAGCCCTCTTCTTCTACGCGTTTCTTGCATTATGTTAAATTGCTGCTGGATTCTGGAATCTATAGTACGTGTCGAAAAGCAGTATTGTAGGTGGTGACGTTTCTTAATGGTTAGGGCAACGATCTTCTGAGTGAATTCGTACACTAACGTTTGTTTGCATGATCCCACTTGTCAAAGACATACTTAGACCATAACGAAGATCCATTGTTGTACCACAATGAAAAGCAACCGAATTACCAGAACCCGGTCCAATGTACCTGTACCTGTATAGATATTCCATAAGGTGTAAAAGGAAGGGTAATTGGTTACGGTGTCAACTAACATGAAACAAATTTCACCCATTTCACTAGCTGAGTTTGGCTACATCTCTAAGACATTAGAAGAACTCTTCGCCAAGAATTTTTTCTCCCAAGGACGATAGGGATATACATACATACCTATATAGAAGTCAACGAGACACTATTATATCTGACTTCACCGACTACAATCCAGACCCTCTCTTTCATATAAAAAAAAGATTGGAAACGAATCGTATAAATCGTTGTATCAATTCCTCTACCGATTACCCCTTTCAGAATGCGTCCTATCTGGCTACAGTGCCCACATGCATGCTTGAAAAGAGATTTGATATATCAGTCATATAATTGTGGAAAAGAATAGGGCCTACAACTGATCCCTGAGGTACTCCAAATCGAACATCTTGTAAAGAAAACGTTACATTTCCTGCATGAATCTGTTCTGCAAAAACCTTTGAACAAGTTTAATTAGCTCAAAATGGACCACTAATGCATCGTGTGATACAGTATCGAACGCCTTTCGACGAAATTCGCAGAACTGGATAACTGATTCAGTGTCCGCATCTGAAATTAAATTGCTAAATGTCATTTGTCTGGAAAAAGACCTCATTGATGAACATTGCAAAAATTACACCTACTCTCGAATGCTCGTCAGAATATCGCTCGAGGTGGGAGTGTGAAAAACCTCTGTTTTATGTATTAAAAACCTCAACCACGTTATTTTACCACAAAGTGATATTATTTGTAAAAATGCCAGCATACATTTTTACCTGGAAGTAAAAATCATTGCATATCGAATGCTTTCAATCTTCTGTCATAAAATCGCAATCATATTTCAGTATTCCATTTTCGAGGAAAGATTGTAAACCACACATAGTGACTATATCACTTTGCTAACCAAAACCAGATGATTTCGTGGAATCAAAACTCATTTGGGTTGCAATAAATACCAAGTTTTATTCAGAATCAGACTCGTTTCAATACTCCTGCATTCTGCTGGATAAAGCAAATGAAATTAGAATTCCTAGTATTGGTCTTCAATCAAATTGAAGCGAGTTCAACACTGACCACATAGAACATGATTTATCTGACTTTAGGCCAAATTATGCATTAAATTGACATGACAGATCAGTAGGCGTTTATCTCTTGGTCTCTGCTCATTCAAAAATAGACTTTATAAGCAGAAATTTTAAAAATAGAACCAACATTTTTATAAGTAAAAACTACGAGGTAATTAAATATAGATCGATACATACTCACACAATGTGTTGAAATAGTGTAAATTCACTACAGAAACTGCACCCATGAAGGTACTATTGGAACTGACTCCGTTGCATCTTGTGGTTGAGGAATGTGCAAGTAAAACGATTCTACGAATGTCCAAGGAAGGTATAGGAAGAGTTAAGTGCATTACATTGAAGCAATTCTATGCACTGCTTAAAAAACTACCATCCCTGGCCTTTTCTAGAGATGACATCATTAGAAGGTTCAACTTCCAAAAGAACTTTTGGCAACAAAGTTCTCAGTAACAAAAAAAGATGGAGCAATGTATCCACTATATACAAACTGAGCAATTACACAACAAAGTGGTACACAGATCGATCAAGAACTGATGAAGGAACTGGAGCAGGAGTATTCGGGCCCAGAACCAAATACTCTGAATCCATGGCCAAAACACTAGTGTCTTTTAGGCTAAAATCTATGCCATAGATAGATGTGTCCAAATAAATCTTGATAGTGATATACTTAACTATAATGTCAAAACAAAGCCAAGCTGCTATCATGGCACTTGACTCCTACATCATTAAGTCTAAACTTGCAAAACCTCAATGAACTAGGTAGTAGAAACAAGATAACCCTATGTTGGATACCTGGCCATGTGGGAATAGAGGGTAATGAAACGGCCTATTCCCTAGTAGGAAAAGGAGGATCAGAAACCTTCATTAGTCCTGAACCATTCTGCGGAATAGGGGATCAAACCTTCAAAGAAGAATTCAGGAAACAAGAGAGGGAAAACAGGGCAAGAACTTGGAATAACGCTCAGGGAATGAGGCAAGCCAAGAAACTTCTATGGCAACATAACCGAAAAAAATTTGAAGCATGAGTCAGCATGAGCAAGAATAACCTTCGTATCCTAACGGGCTTCCTAACGGGGCATTGTAAACTCAAGGAACACCTAAGGAAACTAGGTACATATATTTGAAGAAGGTCTCTGAAGATTCTGCAATGAGTCCAGTGAAATTTCAGAACATGTGCTGGGATCTTGTGGGGCACTGACCGACAAAAGACTGAAATACTTGGGCAAGTACCAATTATCAGATGAGGAAATACCGTCAATAGAGCCAGCTCTCATCTTCAGATTCTTAAAGGAAACTGCATTAGTGAGGGTGCTCTAGGACATATTTCTTCCGCCAAGGCGTAGTAAGAGTACATAACCTTCAAAATGATTCCGTCAGGAATCCAAATGCAAGGGGAACTCTAGTGAGCGTATATAAGTACCTCTCCAAAGTGTTAGCTAGGGGCACAATAGACCAACAGGTCGCAGTGCAACATACCCCATCTTCAAATAATAATAATATTTGAAAAAAAAAAATATAATATTTTTCAAAGATTTTTACTTTTTTCAGAGGGTTTCTCATTATTTATGAAAATAATTTCATTTAAATGTCTGGCGCATCTCAATTGGCGGTGGCTCGTCCTGTGAAACCAACTTTCCAGTATATTTTCGATCAACATTGTGGTTATGTGTCTGAAACGTTTATGTATTGTTAGCATAACAATTTGTTATGTTGTACATATGTCTGACCTTTTTTTCTTGGAGTTTAACTTCTTGTTCCACCATGGAAGTTGGGACTTAATGCCGACCTTTTTCGTAGGCTATGTTCACTGTTTTATCTAGGTTATCAATTGCCTTGTCTATATCCGGCGAATGTTGCCCAACTATTTCTTTGTACCTACCTTTGTCAGCTCGCTTAGGATTTTTGTAGGTATTACTAGCCCTTGGTTGGAAGGTTAGTTAAAAGCTTATCCACCTGTGATCCGATAGGGATGCCTTTTCGAGAACTATTTCTCTGTCGTAAGGAAATAAGTGCAATGTCGTAAGCTCAATGCAATGCCTACCACTTTTTTTATGATTCTCACCACATAAGGAGATATAGTACCCTTGTTAGAGATAGTGACGTTTGTAGTGAGATTTTGTAAAAAGACCTTCATCTCTAGTCCTATCGTCCCTAGCCATCAGTTGCTTCAACTTGTCTGATGGGGTCTTTGTCATCTTGTACGGGAGAGATGCTGATACCAAATACAATATTTTTCCCCTCCATTTTCCAAAAGATACTGCTTCCAAGTCTCCATAACTGAAATTATTCAAAAGAAGTTCCCTTTTATTTTTTTTTAGTATGTTTAGATCTTACCTTCGTCGGCCTTGTAGAATGACTTGTAATTCCTGGTATTGAGTCCCTGGATACAGTTGTTACTGTCAGTGCCATCGATGTCTTACTATGATGCAGGTTTATTTAAATCGCTTCCATCATCATAGATATCTACCTTCTTTGCACCCTCGGTCATAATGATGAAACTTTCATCATGACATTCCTCATGCTATATCGCACCATTCCTTGAATCTTTTCAAGGAATGGTAACTACTTCCTATTTGAGCTCAGCGAGTCTGCAATACACTCCAAATGTTGGCCTTCATTTCCCTGTTCTACATGTGAATGAGCCCACTTCCACAGAACATCCTGAAACTTCTCCTCGACAGTTATCAATTGGTCCATGCTCAAGCGACCGCAGGGTTCCGGATCTTTAACTATAGCAACGCAGAGCTCGTCCTTTAGATCGCGAAGTACACCTTTTTTGCCGACTATATCTTCAGACATCCACCTCCACAGAGCTCTTCGATGGTTATCAACTGGTCCATGGTCATGCGACCATAGGGCTTCTGCTCGTTGACTATATTAACGCGGAGCTCGTCCTTTGGGTCGTAGATTCGATACGCCGATCAAGCCTTTACCTATCGTCGCAGTCGACTCGACCACGCTGTCCGATCTGCTCATTTCGCTCTGGAATGTCTCTTTGACTAACACAGCTGAAATCTCCTCCTTGTCTAACATACCCTCGCTTAATCCACTCGTAAAATCCTGACCTATATCCCAAGCATCTTTGCCCACTAAGCTACCGATTTCTTGATAGCGATCAATCTGCACGTTGTCACAAGCGTTAAGTCAATTTATGTCACACTCCTTGAATTCTCGACTATATGTCTGGCATTGCTTGTTAAGCTGCTGTGCGTTCTTCCTACTCCATGTAGTACTTGCCAACTGCACTACTAATCTCCTTGGTCGGTTTCTTACCATTCATGATACTCGTGAGAGTACTAGCCTCCTCACTTTTAATTGCATTAGTCACTAGCTAGCTAGAGATCGAGGTCTGTGGTTCTGATTCAATAAAATCGTCGCGCAGTTCCATCGGCCACCGTCTTAGCTATCACTAATCTAGCCACGGAGAGGACCAGAGAATAGGAATATTTGCCTGAGCCTTATTAAACCTAGAAAATCTTTGTAAGATTACTTACCTACTTACTTACTTACTTAACGGACTCCCTACCCCTGAAGAGTCTCTGCCTGAGACACGACAGCCGCTTCGATTACAGGCATACTGCTTCTAGTTGTCTACACCAAGCGCTCTGGCATCCGCGATAGCTTGATCCTTAAAACGGAGGTTTGGTCTTTCTTGTCGTCTCGAACCTGGACCCTGTGATTCGAAGATCCTCTTTGCTGGAGCAATATTGTCCATTCGCTCGATGTGGCCGAGCCAGTGTAATCGACGTGTTTTGGCTTTTTGAACTCCATCCACATCTTGGGTACAGCTCATAGATTTCGCGGTTGTATCTTCTCTTACAATTGCCCTCCTCGGATACGAGTCCGAATATCCGCCGAAGAATTTTTCCCTCGAAAGTATTCAAAATTTGCTCTGCTTTCCTGCTTATCGTCCAGCACTAGCAGAACTGGCAGGATCAAAGTTTTGTAGAGTATGTATTTCGTTTTCCGAGTTTTGAGCACATTTGTTTCACCAAACCGAAGTAGTAACGATTTCCTAGGGTAAATCTTCGTTGAATCTCCACTAAGGTGTCATATGTGGAGTTGATATTTACTCCAAAGTAGGTTAACTCCTTAACCACTTCGAAATTACTGTTGCCAATAGTGACGTTTTGTCCTAGACGGTGGACAGGTGCTTCTTTGTTTGTTGACAATATGTACTTGGTTTTGTCCTCATTCACTTCAAAGCTAACTCGTTTCACCTGTTCTTCCAGCACAAGATTGAAGACATCCGGTGCATGTTTGCAATAGTTCGGAGAAACTGTTTCCGAATTGCTCGTTGCACCGCGTCTTTTCCAGCGTCTCGCAGCACAGCTGGATCAGTTTAGCCGCGATCCCGGGAACCCAAGGCCATCGCCTTGTAGAGCCTAAGACGATGAATGATATCATATGCGGCTGAGAAATCGATGAATAGATAGTGAGTTTCGACTTGAAATTCGTTGATCTTTTCCAGGATCTGCCTTGGAGTGCAAATTTGGTCGATCGTCGATCTGCCGGGTCGGAAGCCACAATGGTACGTGCCGATGAGTGTACTGCAGAAAGGCTTCAGACGTTCACACAGTACGTTGGATAGGATCTTATATGCGACATTAACCAGGGATATGCCTTGGTAGTTCTTACAAGACATAGGATCGCCTTTTTTGAAGATGGGGCATATAGTTCAGTCATCGGGCATGACTTCATCCACCCATACTTGGTTGTTGTTTTGGTGCATGTACCCTATCAAAGCATCACCACCATGTTTGAAAAGCTCTGCTTGCAAGATTACTAGATCATTCAATATTTAATCAGGCTGCGTTAGAATCACATCAAGGAATCTCTAAGTATAGACTCTAGTTGGTGCGTTTAAAAACTCTGCTAAAAGTGATTGAGTTGTTTAAGTAAGAAGTCCTTTCTTTCAAGCCATAGTGTCCAATTAAGGAAACGAATAGTTATGATACATCATTTGACCATCATTGCCTGGGTCAACTAATTGAAGTGCGTTCGTGACTCAAAATATTACAAATAAGTCATGTCAACCACAATGTCTGCCTTACATGATTCAATGTCCAAAACGTGTCAATTAACTCTGTTCCTTGACAAATTGAAGTTTAATTAAATTTTCATACATTGACTGGATTCGTCGCTGGTTTATATCAAAAATTTAATCAAATTTGAAAAAAGGGTTGTGTTGTTTCCTCTCCACTGAATTGGCAATTGGTCAAGAGTCCTGCAGCTGGCTACATTTAATAAAGGGTTTTTCATTTCTGCTTACCATCCTCGAGGTTTTCAAAAAAAAAAGATCCCAACTGGATTGAGGACACATTTTGTAAATTTAATGAATGGGTAAGTTGTTAATTAAATGGTAATTACGGTGAACGGTGTTTTTTAAGTTTTTTTCATCCATTCCTGTAGGTATCCGTACATTGTAAAGAAGCACAGGATTTTATAATTAATTTGTTTGAAGAGCAAAATCATCCCGTTGAATGCTAACTGCAAATTAATCAAATATGTATGTGTACTCCTTTCGAAATACCAAATTAAGGAATGATAAGGGGAACTTTCTGTAAAATACATTCACATTTTACCAACTACATGCGAATACCTACATCCTGAATCTGAAAATGAGAACAATTACGAAATTCCTCAATTCGCAAGTATTTCTTGCAACATTCCTTCGTCCATTCGCCCTTCGTTCGAAAAATAATGTCATATTTTTTCCTTGCTTCATTCCATGCGTGGGAGGTCTGTTCGTATCGCTCTTGAAGAGATATGTAAGTTTTTCCAGACAGTGTTGACTTTTGCAGGATTTCGTAAACCAATTAGTAAAACTTTTTTTTCCTGAAACCAGGAACCGTATACCTACGGCTACGGCGCCTATGAAATGATTTGTTTTCCCCAGAATGTAGTGTTTATTTTGGTCCTCTGACAGAATAGGCAAAACAAGGGTTTTGTCCCTGGTGTGAAGGACCAAACAGGATAGTTTTTACACGTATGCCACAATGATGGGCAAAAGTTATTCCGCTTCAAATGGCACTTGATGTCGAATTCAATTATAAATCCCTGACACTTTGATGGCCAGATTGGTTGAATGTTAGATTAGCACAATTGTTCCTGATTTCGTTTTATGGGTTTCGATGAGTATTTTCGGGGATACACGTACTTTTTTTTTGTATCTATGTTCACATGCCATCAGATGTGTAGGTCTGATGAATTGTTTGCCTTTGAAAAGTTCTGGTTGCTTGTGGACGTGAGCGTGGGATTCTTGATGAACTTGTTAATAAAAGTTGGAGCCAATATGTAGAGATGTTCCTTTGATGGTTGTATTGAAGTTTTGTGCCGGAAATATAAGGGGTCTTTGTGGTTATGTTTGTTGGCTTGTAAGTTATTTTGACTTAAAAAGCTGTGGGCGTTATAGGAGAGCCAGTGATGTATCTCCAGGAAAGGAGAGTACAAAGTACAAAGAAAAATTACTTCCGGTTTTGATTAATTTTCAGTCTACGAAATATATTGAAAGCCTGAGGTGATTATAGCAGACGTCTTCTTTTGTGTCACCGTACCATGTTGAAAGACTTTCAGTGATTTTCTCTGGATATATATGGAATTAATTGAATAACTTCAACAATTGTGCACCGAAGCTGCAATTCAACAAAGGCACCATATAATGTTTGTTTCAGTACTGATTGTGGTGTACACCCAATACCCTTTCCAAGATATTTGTAGGTCTTTACTTGAGTAGTCGTCCAAAACAACATGAATTGAATGTTCCGAAAGGTAGTTTTTATTCAATTGAAGAAGAGATTCATCGACGCCAAATGCATGTGCATTTATTTTCGACAAAAGACCTTGTTGCCAGACTCTGTCAAATACCTTTGAAATATCAAGCCCAACAATCTTACATTCAGCAGAATAATGCAGAGAGTCTGATACACTTTTCGGTCAGATATACCATCAAATAACCAATGGACCTTTTGCTACAAAAACCGTACTGTCGGTTATTTAGGAGCTTTCGTGATTCAAGATATTTCATAAGGTGACGATTTATCAGCGTTTCCATGACCTTGGAAAGAAGGGACGTAAGTGCAATGGGTGGGTAGTTGAAGGCAGAAAAAGATTCGCCTTTTTTAGGGACGAGCTGGACAAATGCGGTTTTTCATCCATTCGGAGTTATGCAGTGGTTTTGCCAGCACCTTGAATAACACCACTTCAGAATAGTGGATGCGAAACCATCTGGACCAGAGGATTTGTTTATGTTAAGATCTTTAAGTACTCTTGCTACTGTACGAGTGTGAAAGTTGATTTGTCCCATAGAATATTCAACGCGCTACAGAAGGAGGCAAAGTACAATCTGGGAGTGTGGAGTTCACAACAAAAAGGGCTGCAAGTAGATTCGCCTTGCCTATAGAGCTGACAGCTGGAATGTCATTGTGAAGGTTGGGATGGAATATAGGGCACAATTTTTTATGTTTTTTAAGAATGACCAAACATTTCTCCTATCTTTGGGACAATGTAGGATTTCTTGTCACAATTTTGGTCAAAGGAGAACTTAACAGGACGAATGAGAGCATTGCAGTCATTTCTGGCTCATTTAAATTTTTTTTTTCGATTTTCCTCAGAGGGTTCAACCTTGTAAAACCGAAAACTTAACTCCCTCATACTGATAGCCTCATATCGGCGGCGGTATCCACGTCGGTATCGAGGAAACATAGCGACCAGTTAAAACTCAAAAAAAAAAGCTGTTAAAGCCGTCCCAATTCACTTGCCATTTTAAGCCATTTACCCTACAATTGAGGTTCCGGATTGGTGCCACTCAAACGTCTAACAGCAAGGTTTGAAGGACGGTGTTCTATATTTTTAAATGCTGTCTATTAGTCTGATGTCTGATACAAGTATACAACTTTAGCAAAAGTTTATTGGGGACTATTTTTTTGGGACTAGTGGAATGGGGAAGATAACCCCTCAACTGTTCTTCAGAATTTTGAATGAAAACGAGGAATTGGGATCAAACTACAATATATATGTAGGTAGAGAGGATGTGAGAGTTTTTGCTTACTTTAGGTATGAAAATCAGCTCTTAAGAATATAAGACAGGTTCGGTCTAATAGCTGTAGATACTGTGTATGGATTTCTGGTAAAAGGAAAGTGGAACCCTCCTCTTATATAGGACTGGCTTCGTGGCACAATGCATTTTTCTAATGCTCTACCCTTTGATTGAGAAATATCCAGCAACCTTATAGTTTACGAACTAAAAACTCATGCGTGTGTATATCTCGTCAGATTGCTTGTAAAAGGGCTTAGGCATATACATAGCTACCCCAGTATTACTACAAGGAGAACCGAACCAAATTTGTTTCGCATCCAATGGTTCAAAATCAATTGCAATGCACCACTCCATAGTGTTACGTTGCATCTTCTAGTGCTGAATGAGAAGGAATATTATGACTGTCTGACTATCGATGAGTTTGACGTAAAAGACATGACATTAAGGCAGCGAAGCTTAAGACACTGTTCACACAGGATTGACGGACTAGGTTTTTTTGGCGTTTCCATGTTCAGATTGATAGTCCTATCTGAACGCTTCCACAGACTTTTTTTTGACATATTAGTTTGATTTTCCAGAACAAATTCTTTTCACAACACAACTAATGCTTTTTACAGCAATTGAGTTGGTTTACTTTTGTTTTTCTTTTGTTTGATTCGCAAATTCTTATTTTTTTTATATTTATCCCACACCTTCGTTGAGTGACACCCATTGACATTTCTAAACGTCAAAAAAAATTCAGAAAATCCACATTGCTGTAACATGTCACCTCTCCACTTCCTCCCATGCCTATAAACGTCAAAAAATCCAGTTCATCAGTCCTGTGTGAACAAGGTCTAAAAAAGAGATGAAAATCCATGGCAACTATTTCAACAATGTATTACACCTACATAGATTGACAGCGATTTATTGTAGAGGAAGTGTTCAGGGTAAGATTTTTTTTTAAGTTTTAACTGGCGATGTGTCATGTGTTTTATGACTTGATGTGTCCATATTACTTCTTTTTTTTTTGTAGGAAAGTGAGAATCTTTTAGAGACGAAACTGAGCCCGTGTGTGATTTCACCCACTAAACACACATCTCCTTCTACCCCTGTGGAACTTCAGACTTAGGTACTCGATTCATTCGTGTTGGCAGCCTGCTGCGCTACGTTTCGTTGTCACTCCTGATTTCGCTGTTTTTTCATAATACTTCTCACAATGTCGCTTACTGTTTCCAAGCCTTTTCGTTGGTCATCATCAGTCTGGTGAAGTTGTTTGGGGTTAAGTATTCTTCCAGTTATTTTACCGTTCTACGTAATATCGTGGGCAGTGGAATATGATGTGTTCCGCAACATCCACTGCTTTCGTGCACGTTGTACAATAGCGGTTGTTGTCGTGTGCAAACCTATGCAGGTAATCTCTGAACCATCCATGGCCAGTAAGCATCTGGGTCAGATAGGAATTCAGCTGCCCGTACTAATCCAGGCATCTATATTGGGTACGAATCTCTGTGTCTACCTCTCTTTATCAGAGTAACACCATCTCTCCTGCCATTATTCCAGACTTGTCCTGGGTGGTACTTCAGTATTACTTCGACTCGTCACTGTTGCTGTTGTCCTACTGGCATGGTATTTCTGTTGCCAGGAACTACACATGCCGCATTGTAGAAAGTTTATCGGAAGGCGCTGCATACTCTCAACGCGTTGCTTCTGTAAGCCATCTGATTGTTCTATCTATGTGATTTCGTCTTCATGGCACCAGTCCATATTAGCGCGCCGTAGAGCATTATTGATGCGGCAACTCTCGCTAAGGGTAATCTCTTCTTGTGCTTCGGTCCCCCGATATATGGCATAATCCTTGCCAATGCAGCCGTTGCCTTTGCTACCTTTTCCGCTGCATGCTGCAGTTGCTGTTTATATGTTATCCTCGTATCTATGACTATGCCAACGTACTTCAGTTCTGGTTTGGAAGCTACAACGTGATCGCCCACGGTTACTCCTATATTCTCCATGACTCGCCTGCTGCTGCACTACTTCGGTCTTTTCTTCTACAAGGTTTAACTCATGCGTATAAGCCAGTCCTGGACCATCTCGTATAGTTTCACTGCAGTTGAACTCCTCAAGGAGTTTGTTCACTACAACGATTGCTATGTGAACGAAATTATTTTCGAAAATCTCCATACTTAGATTCCAAAGTAACGGACCTAATAGGTACCCTTGAGGAACACCGCCTGGGACCTTATACTGCCTCGTTTCATCGTCGGTATAATGGAGCAGTATCCTGTTTCTAAAATAGTCCGTCATTATATTCTGTAGGTATTCTGGTACTCTCTTGGCGGTAAGTGCTTGCAGGATGTTTCTCCAGTTTGCGGTGTTGAAGGCGTGCTTGATATCTAGCGTGATTATAGCGCAGTAGCGTAGTGCTCTTTACTCCAGCCCTTTCATCGTCTTCTTTCTATGGCTTTTTCCACTATATTCAGGACTTCGTCGATAGCGCCTATCATGGACCGTGCCTTCCGGAAACCATACGGGTGATCTGCAAGGCTTCCAGCATCATCTACAGTATTTTCCCCATGGTGTCCAACATGCATAGAGGACTGTACGAGGAGGGATCCTACGGTCGGTGGCTTACTATTTTTTGGTACGAGGACCAGTCTTTGTTTCTTCCATTGGTCGGGGAATACTCCTTCTTCGAGGCAAGTATTGCATATATAAGATGTGTGGACGCTAATTGATTCCTGCTTTGTTGGAGATTCGATCTTTTTGGTCCTTAATTTTTGCGCAGACTTTCAAGACGGTGACGAGGGATATTGATAACGCCAATTTACTTTCATCATCTCTAATGCATACTACTTCTTGAGGAAACAAGGTAACATTCTCACGATATAGGAGATAATGCTTGTCTTAGGTATGAAAACTACCCATTAGTTGATTCCAGATAAGTACTTAGTACAATACGATGAAGGTTCGGCCTTTTAACTCCAAAAGCTCTTAGAAGATACATTGGTTTTATACTATCCAATCACGGAGATTAGTTGTTCAAAACTGTCCAATCACTTGATTCTCTTCTCCTAAGATTACTACATATGCTGCGTACTCAAAGGAAAGGGTTAGGTTCGGTTATATATAATGAATTGTAAGTTGTGCAACCTCACTCGAACCTTAGAATTGGATTTATTCTTAATTTTTCTTGAAAAGAGAAGACTATTTTTTCCGGCATTTATTTGTTTTAGTTGATCCTCTCTAAACCATCTTGAGTTCAAGGTGAACTTTGAATGATTTTTGACATTTGAGCTAAGTCGTCGAAGAAATATCCTCCTATGCCTGCACTTATGGTTCTGCTGAGACTTCCTTTTCTTACAGAAGAAACAAACTCTATTCACTACTAGTGGCCATTTCTTCAACAAAGTTTCATTAAAGTGGTCTCTCACTATGCCTGTGAGATATGTTGAGTTCTTTTGGTACTTTGTGGCCGTAGTTTCTTTGAAAATTCCCCCTTCTTTTGGTTTTTGTAAGACTAAAGGAAATATTCATATTGTTACAAATTCACTTTAGTCTGTAATTAAAGAAAGTTAACAAAAAGTTAAACGCAAACTGCAAAGAGCAAAATTTAGGTAAGACACGCGCCAACTCCCAGTCTGGAACAACTAAACAGGAAAACGTGCTCCGATTGTCAACAGCTGTCATCTGTCATCGGATATTCCTAAAGGGTTGACCAATGACCAAAAGCTGTTGTAATGGATGACGTCACAATATACATACATATGCACATTGTACTCGAATGTATCTTAAAAGTCAAATTGGTGTCGGAACAGAGTATTCGACATTTGATTGGCACATTGTTAAGTATTTTCTTGCTAGATCCTCGCTCTGTTTGTTGATGTTGCGTCGAGCTATCTAGCCCTTTTGTCAAAAGTTGAATTGTTAGAATTGCAGGACACGTTTCTATATCTTTTGTTTATAAATCTATGAAGCGCAAGCAAAATTGAGATCGAAGGCAGTGATCGACGTTGTCAGAACAGAATATACTATGCTGTGTGCATACTTCTAGTGGGTAGGGATGAGTTTGGACCCCCGCACTCAAGATCGATGGGGCAGGGAGTGTAATGAGTGTACAATGGTAGATTGTTTATTCTTCTTTTAATTCTTTCTAGAATCTAGATGAATTCCTTTAGACCCTTATTAGGTTTGATATATCCAAAAGGACTTTTTACAATTTAATGAACTCTAACATGTTTTGACTAGAGATCCTTTTTCAATAGTATCAAACTGATTGTCCTTTGTGTATTTTAATTCAAGGATAAACTATTGAAGTACACTACACGATGAATAAAGATTGCGTACCTTCATTCTGGTCATTACACGGAATAAAACTGAACCAATATCAACCTCAATCAACCACTTCAACAAAACATTCATATCGGAAGTAATCATTTATTTATTTTTTGTAATTCACATCTTTGACTTGTGCAAGTCTTCTCCGCACTAAAGTACTTCGTTAACGTATCAATCACCATTTTCCTCGTAATTTATTCCAAGTGACCCGAATGAACCTTCACTCGTTCCCGAACTGAGACATTATCCTCCATCATCCTGAGAAGACAATCCACGCTGCCGAATATCAGTATTCTTATGTATGTACATGAACATTTTGCCTTGGGTCACCTTCGACTGAGTATTATTAATCTAAAAATCAATAGAAACAGCTCCGCCTACCTCACAATTTATCAGCGCCTTCCAACGCTTCGCAGTATGGGGAAGAAAATAAAAAAACGAACATCATCCTTATTCCCTTGCCATTGGGTTGATTTTCATTATTTTTCGTTGTTTTCTGTTAAATGGTCTCAATAGGGAAAAATTAGGGAGATTTTCCACCAAATTAAAGCAACAAACATTTTTTTTTATCAGCGTTGGGTCAGGTACAAATAAGCGGGAAAGATTCTTTTTTGTGCAAAATTTAAGATCCTTAAGATGGGTAGACAGCACGGCGACTGAGAAAAAGTGGAAACACGTGTAGGGTTTTCTATTGTGTTTCACTTGAATATCGCTTTTGTGGCGATTTTCAATTTAATTATCTGAAAGATACGAAAGTGGCAATTGGAAGGTCCCAGCAGTTGAGGCGATGCTCCTTCACAAAAGTGAAATGTGTCAGAATTATGCAATTCTCCAATTGCGCTGGTTTCATTCTTGAGTGAGAATGACTTGGGGAGATGGTTCGATAGTTTGTACAGTGAAACAAATTCTTGGAATATGATGTGTTGTTCCGGGAATTGGAAATACAGTCAGCTCTATACTTACATCAGCAGATATTTTGATAACAAGAGGAACATGCTTTGAATAAGCAATCGGCTCTAAGCTCAATCACGTTTAGGTCCATTATGATAACATAAGGTTCTAGATATTCTCTAAAACATGTTCAATGGATGAATAATAGATCTGTCTTTTCCAGACCTGGAAATTGGAGCGCTTTTGTGAATGAACTTTTGGCTTTAGCCGCAAAATTGAGGAAGTATTGTCGAATGGGAATCAATGTTTCCTGAGATAGCACTGATGTTTCCTGTAGTTACTTGTTGTGACATCTAGTTGGACGCATCGTTATCGTCCTTAATTTAGAAATTGCCAGCTAATTAGGCGATTGTTGATATTCGTTGCCTCACTTCCACTCGATGTCAACAGTTTAGCTGCGGATCCACGGATACTAGTAGGTTGCGGTTTGGAAAATATCGATTTAAGATGCTTACGTATTTCTTAACTAGGATCGTCCGAATACGACACCATGTTTATGCCATTTGCTGGTAGGAGCAACTTAGTGGTATAATAGCTGAAAAGCAGAGGCGAAAGAACGCCACCTTGTTGTAGTCCTTGTTTTACCTTTCTTTAACATAAGTTGGAATCCCAAAATTATACACAAGTTTGCTGATCCTTTAAATTGTTGACTAACCACCTTTTATAGGCTGTCGGCTGCTTTTGATACATTCAGGGTAGGTAAGACTATGCTCTGGCATGACATTTGTTTCTTACTTTAACTGATCTGAGTTGATAAGATGTTCATGGCCGTCAAGTTTTTAGGAAGTTTTGGCTGGAAAGGATAATTGACTCAATTTGGTCGATAGGTTTGCGTATGTATATCCATTTATGTATGTATATCCATGTACATACTTAATAAACAAACCGGAGCTTTTACGAAGAGAATGATGCTCATGATGTCTAACCACCCCAGGTCGCTGAGGTTGTCAGACCAAACTTCCTTAGAATATAGACAGATAGGTGGATGGATTGGACGTGGAGGATGATATCCTTCTCCTCTTCGTCTCAACAGCTTTTACAGGACCCATTAGAAAAAAGGGTTTATCTACTTTTGAACATGTTGGTTCATCACACTTTGAGCAATATTTCTCAAGCTTGGTCTTGCTAATAGCATACAGTTATAGTAGATACGTATGTACATGTAGCGTGGGGCATACGTAGTTCGGGACATTTTGGCAGAATACCAAGAGCAGTACCCTATTTATCAAGCTCATCAACCGCAATATCATTGTTGCCAACACCCAACTTAGGTGAATTTTGAACTACTCCCTCATCTTTTTTGAGATACAAACGGCAGTTTAAAGTGGCCTTTGAATTAAAAGAGCACGAATCCAGTGACTCGATTTACTTTTTGCTGTTAGTGTAGATGTTCATATCCCTGACTCATATTGCATTACATTTTAACCAAAAAATTGCCTTGCTTCTTTCCTTGAAAATCGTACAGTGACCTAGTTACAGATCTAGTAGCAGAATCCATACCGCCTTCGGATTCAAATGGATGGCATATATTGATGACCTCGCAATCTTAATTAAGGGTAAGCATCTGAAAGCACTTGGGGAGCTCATGCAGTTGCTACTGAACATCGCGCACAGTTAGGCAGTTCACATTGGAAAGATCGACATGGTATTCTTCACGAAAAGATACAAGCCAGAGTACTTCCGGGCACCGATTTCATGGGGTGTAAAATTGAACCTAAAACACGAGATAAAGTATCTTTGAGTCATCCTGGACTGAAGTACATGCGGCCTCTGGACTCGTGAGTCATCAGAGCGACGTTCTAAGTAAGGAATACCATTTCAACACGAGGTATACAGTTCGATTCCCCAAACGCGAAGAATGGAGAATCGAGGGCATTCAACTGTCGAACGCCACCTCTCAATCACGCTGTCCATGTGGAACAATTCCAGACTGTCATACTGAAGAGCGCAGAACTTCTACTCAGTACTGGAACCTAAGGCAACTTCATTAACTTCTCCTCGAACTGTCGAGCAGCCCTGAAAACTCTAGCAAACCCAACAACCAACTCGAAATTGGCGAGGGAATTCGCGAAAAAACTTAATATCTTGATAACCTCGTCCAAGGTCAACCTGATTTGGGTATCTGTTTACTCTGGTATACCAGGGAACGAAGTTGCGGATGAACTGCCTAGAAAAAGGGCGGGAAACATGAATACGAATACGGTTACAAGCTTAGGAGTAGCCTTAAAGGTTGTTACAAACGCATACAGTAGCTCGATCGCAAAACACCACGAAAACATGTGGAAAGGACTGCAAACTTACAAAGTTTCCAAAGCCCTTGCCACCGTCAGGCAAAGAGGGTGCTTGATCTAGGAAAAAGACAATTTAGACAGATGGTCAATCTATGTATATGGATACAAAGCATACAGACTGAATGACTAGTGACATAAAGCATTTGTCTGGGATGCAAAGCAGGAGAAGAAAATCTCGAACATTTCCTCTGCGAATGCCGTACATTTGGGGGTGCTAAGATACAAACACCTGGGAAGACATGGCCTGATCGGGCTGAGTTATCTTAGACGTTACAGTTTTGGAAAAATCTTGGAGTTCTTCAGAAATACAGGACGTTTCTCGGAACAGTAAATCCCACCCAACTTATACCACTTTTCACCTACGATCCCACCTTTTACCTTTTCCCACACACAAGACTGTAGAGGAGAACACAATGGGCCCAATCGGCAGCCTAGGTGACGATGATATCCTCACACTGCCAAACCATCTAACCATGCAGACCTATATTTATAGCGTATTGCCCTGCCAAAACATCACCAAAACGACTGATTACACGACTATCAATCGATTGTTGGATGGCCTGTGTGGCATGTAGCCCCATCTTGGTGGAACCATGGCTCAAATCCAAATCCTCAATTTCTGCCCAAAAAAAATCGGTTATCATGCCCCGGTAGCTCTCTCCATTAACTATAATAAATGG
Organism: Xylota sylvarum; assembly: GCA_905220385.1. Lineage (NCBI taxonomy): Eukaryota > Metazoa > Arthropoda > Insecta > Diptera > Syrphidae > Xylota > Xylota sylvarum. The sequence continues at coordinate 45,644,648 of LR999959.1, forward strand.
CCCTAAAATACCGCCACTCCAAAACCACACAAAAGCTGCAATAGTTCTCAAACCAGTCTTACGAACTTTCATCACAAACTTGCGTACACCAGCCGCAATTGGTGCATTATTTCGACCGAAATTTCTTTTCAAAATTCGCACTTTTTCGACAACACAGCGTCCATTTTGCAAGAAACTTTGCAATGTTTTCCAACATTCTTCAAGCGTAAATCGATCCATTTTGTACCACAAGAATATAATATCTACTGATTTTCTGTAAATTTTTTTAGCCAATAAGAGCTGTCAGTGTCAAAATAACGTATGATTCTAAAAGAAACCAACAGATGGCCCACCCTATATATATTCGTACTATGTACCTCTGCTACACTGCGGTTGGCCTCATTCGTATCTGTCAAGTGGAAGCAGAATTGAGATGTTCCAACCATGTTGCAAAGGTGATAGATACGATAATCAACAATTAGTGATTCTGAACTGCTCCAACTGCAGATAACAAAGGTCATATCCTCTCTGGTTTCGAAAAATAATTCTCCGATAACTAGAAATAGCTGTGAATTTCGTGAAATCACAATGATACACGATATCCTTAGGTAAAATTGATTTTGAGTGCAAAAACATGAAACCATCCTAATCTAACCCCTAACCCATAGAAAGGGTCTAACCTGTTGTTGACTACTCCGAAATTTGAATCGTAATTATTTGTGATTATCCATTTATTTCCAGGAAAATAAAACGAACTATGAACGCTATACAATTTCCTGCGTACCCAACCTCCACCAACTTATTTTTCGGAAATCATTAATTTTGAAAATTTCTCTTATATCAAATTTACTGGTAATGATTTTAAGTCCTAGTTAATTATTCCATGAGTAATAATGTGTATACCGCTGAGAGTCCGAAACAAGTACAACTATAAAGTTAATTAAGCGAGAACACCTACATGCATCCTTGTGGCAGGAAAAAAACAAAACTTAAATTCAACAAATTTTCATAAAACAACTTTTGGGAGTCACTTGAGTTGTCAGCAGAATCCTTTATGTTGGAGTAGTATACCCACTCAGGACTATTTATGGTTTCAAACTAAGTTGTACTTCATTTACTTCATTAAACGAATTAAGGATCCTTGTAATGCTTTACTGCTTTTGTTTGATGATTTTTAAATTGGTAGGATTTAAAGACTTGAGTATGACTTGTTCCTACATCTGAATACTTCTCAACCTTTATAAATGCAATGGCAATGTGAATGATAATACCGAACATCCATTATTTCGGTGCGGTCAGAACCTCAGCAAATGCAATAGACTATGATCGTCAATACCCCGAAATAAGGTCTAATGAACAAACCAACCTTGACCAAACAAACCTATTCATCATTCAATGAACTCTCTCACACCCCATAGAGACCGCTCTGTGTAATGGCATTTCCTTTCCAAGTTTTACTATTAAATAGGTACCATCAACTCTCAGTGGGATTGGTCTAACAAATTTCAAAATTTAATTTACTTTCCATTGGCAATGTCTATGTTCGATTGCTCAAGGATAAAAATGTCAATCAGAACCCATAGCAGGCAGGTGGAGTGTATTACTGTTCGTATACTCCTCACGATCTGGCAAGGCTAACAAGGGTCAAATGCGAATAGAATTTTTCAATTTTCCACAATTGCTTCTATCTACGCAATGGTTTTCAATTAATGTCAAATTGTTCATTCTCCGAACCTGCGGATTGGGACGATATAGATTTTTAACTTCAATCTTTGGCCTCTTCCACAACCTAAATCTCTTTTTTCTTATTACGATGGGAAGAGGACGTCGAAAGCCAATCTTAGATACCAATATTTAATTTTCATCTTAGCAATAGATACGCATAGATACATCTGGGTATACTCTGTATCTCTACGCAATTGATTGACCAAGCGAAAGTGCCAAAGTGGGACATGGGCGGGCATTTCATTGAATGAATCTACAGAGATACTTGGATTCTTTAATTCATCTTCTCAATCGATAGATCTGTCTGACGAGTTAGGCGAAAATTCTGGCGGAATTAAAATTTTTTTGCGGGACATTCTTGTGCGGAAAATATAAAAATAAATTTTTATTTCCATGGCTCTGCGTACATACATAAATCATTTATTTAATCTGAGCGTAGGTGTGTATTTTGTGTATCTGTTGCTGACAGCTGATTTGTATCTCGAATTTGATTTTCAGAATTGTATTGTATCTGCGTCGAAAATTTGAATTTATTGGACTTGTTGCATAAACTCATTGAATTATCCTTTGGATGGAAATCGTAAGGAAATTGTCTGTCTTGAAGATATGGTCTTATTCAATCGTAAATAAGGGGTGAATTGGAATGTCATTTTCAGATTGTCAAGCAGTATTTCCAGTAGCATTACGCTGCACATCATAAATGATAAACAGGAAACAAAAGTGAAGTGGAAAAATTGTTACAAGACCCCATTGAACAGAAGTGAATATAGGGTAGATAGGGGTGACTGTACATGCAGATAGTACTTGGATCATCAATGGATACATTGTGAGTCTCAGTCGTAGAGCAGAGCTGTAAAAATTTCAGTGACTTCAATTTTGATATCAGCTTAAAAAAAACTCAACATTCGGTTTGAAGACATGATTGGACCAATCAGTGTGTTTAAGTTATGTAAAATGAATGCAATCTTTTAGATTATTCTGCATTCATTAATCTTAATTTGAAGTCACTAGCATTCACTTATTGCATTGAATACATTGTAGTCATTCGAAGTCACTGAATGTATTCACTTTGTTGAAGTCATTTGAACTCTTTGAAGTCAATTGAAGTCCTTAAAGTCTTTGAACCGACTAAAGTCTTCAGCTAACTTCAAAAGTTTCAAATGGCTTCAAAAAATTCAATGCATTCGGTTCAAAGGCTTCAAGGAATTCAGTATATTCAAAGATTTCAAGAGACTTCAACATAATGAATGCATTCACTGACTTCAAATGATTTCAATGCATTGAATGCTAAAAGAAGGTAAACATTCCGTTTGTGGCTTTGGGATAGCTAAGCGACTTCCCTAAAAGAGTTAATGGTGACTTTTTTGATAGGCCACGCAGGTCTCTGAAGTGAAATCCGCCGATGGCCCCTGCATAGACTAGTGCATTCGCATAGGAAGTGAGATGTGCTATCCTCTCCGCCTGTATCGTCAGAGCCTCTGCAGAGGTCATCTGTGTTTAGTTGGATTCCTCTTTGTTGGGGCCCCAGATGGTTGTGGTCGGTGGTAATAACCCCCGCGAAAAGTGCCAATTTCACTCTAATAAGTTCTGGAATTTGTTTAGTTCTGATATTGTCGTATTTTTTCGTAAGGTTTCGTAAGGACTTGGTAAGATAAAAGTGTTTGAAGATTATGCGGAATTACAGTATATGGCGTTACGAAGTGATCTTTTATAAGTCAAAAATGTGTCTCATACCATTTGAATTGCGCAGTATTCTTGACATCGGTTCGTTGTAACCATAGTTGGTGCGATGAGGAGATACGCTGAATAGGGGTATAGACCTAAGGTCACGAGGATTGGTATTGAGCGAAGTTGCTTGAAGCAAAAAGACAGTCAATGTTACCGGTTAACAGCTGATAAATAAAAAGTATGTTGGCTACGTCAAGACGACATTCTAGTGATTGAAGATTAATCAGTCTAAGGCAATCCACATAGGGCAGCAGGTTGAGGTTATTAACCCAAGACAGGTTGTGTAAGGCAAAGTCGATGAGCGTGCGCTGCACAGCCTCGATTCTCATGGAGTGGGGAGCAAAATGGGGAGACCATACCTGGCTAGCATACTCTAGTAGGGGTATAACGAAGATGATATAGAGGGATCTTGTGACGTGTGGGTCAGAAAACTCTTGACCAACGTTTCACAAAACTGAGTGGAGGGTATAAAAGTGGCTCATCATTAAGTTCTAAGGCATTTTTTTCACACCAGATGGATAAACTGTTTATCTCGTCCTGTAGAAGGTGAGAATTGGCGGCGGATGATATATGTACGTCTAAAGATTTTCATACCATCAGCATATACCAGAAGATAAGAGTGCCGGATGATACATTCAGCATCATTTATTGTAATAATAAAGATCAGCGGGCCGAAATGGCTGCCTTGAGGGACACCAAAAAATGCTATAATACCCTCATTATAGCTGAGGATCTAAAACGGACTTTGTATAGACCGTCCTCTAGCATGGGAGTAATAAATGCCTCCTTCCACATTTGAGGAAAAACGCCTTGGGCAACTGAAAGTTGGAATAGAGCAGTAATGGGCTTTGTCAGATGGTTCAGAATTTTTTTCTATACATACTATGGCAGGAAGACCGTCAGGACCAAGGGAGTAGTCGTCCTTCAGTTGGTTGATCTTATTAGCAACAATTGATGGGACTAGAGTTATTTAGATAGTCTCATCCGAGACCTTCTTGAGAAATCGATACCTTAACGTTTGTGTTGGTTTTTCCGACAATGCAGGTGGAGTCAGGTTTATCGGTATAATATGCCCGTTTTATATGACCAATTGTCTTGATGGACGGAAAATGAAACAAAGAGGGTGGTTGATCTTTCGTTGGGAATAGGGTCTATTATTAGATATGTTAGGTCTTGTGCTAGAAGTGGATGGGGGTAGTGATTTACTAGGCACCTTAGAATTAATCTTATGATCAGGTTTAATGACAGAAGTGGATTTCCGATTAAACTTAATATTAAATATTACTATGATAATAAAGATCATGGATCATTGTTCTTATACTCATCTTATCCAGATGAAAAACATTATCAGATGGGTTGAAGAAGAGCCATCGGTTTTTTTTTTGCCTTTGGGGGAAAGATTTTCATACAGTCTTTTATGATGATAATGGTGAAAGAATTGTGTCATCCAGTCAGTATGGGCTTGCCGAGGAGCTCCGTTAACGATAAAATAAGTGTATTCAGCGGATTGGTGTTTGCTAGCGTTGTTGAGTTTGGCAAGCCTTTGATTCCATTAGGAGAGGGGACACGTTGTTCCGAGACGCATTACTGTTGGTAAAGGCTGCGATTCAGGTTGCAGAGCAGGCTATAGAGTAGATCGTAGAGCGGGTTGTGAGGCAGATTGCGGTGCAAGTGGTGGATCAGGTTCGGTTTCGAAACAAAGAACAAAGTGGGGTTCTGACGAGGTTATGCACGCAGTTTCTGTCATCTCGGCGACGATCGACGTATTGTAGATAGAGTTGGAGTGCGGCTGAGGAATGTTGTCTATTTTGTTTGACGTATTTCTAAAATTCTAATTTCTTCGGCAATGTCGCACATCATGACTTGGGAGGCAAGTACTTCATTGCCTAAGTCATCGATTGTTCGCGCTAAACTGTGAAAGCTTTGGAGACCACTGGGGTTTTGGAAATGCACATCCAGATCGGAACAAAAGGATTTTATCAAGTCATTAATGGGACAGGGGTATAGTTGTGCATTCGTCACAGAAAAACTATAAGTTATTGGTGAATTCTTTTAGGTAACCGATAGCACGGTTGCTCAATCCAATACACGTAGGATGGAAAGATTTGCCGCCACTACACTGAACTAAATCCGCATTGGTATCGTTAGACGCACTATACAAGTACCCAAAGAACTTTAGGGTTCATTGTATGAGTTTTGGGGTGGGTCCGTAAAGAAAAAAAACATATAAAGTTCACGAAATAAAGGCGATGGCCGAAAAATTGCAAGTATTGCAATGAATGGGGCCGGGACAGAAGGAGAAACACGTCCGAAAAATAATAATGCCGAGCTTGTGCCTGTATTTTTTACCAAACATTTTTCTCCACGTAGAGAAGAATGCATGCATTTAAGTTTATTTTTGCTGTCGTGTAAGCATGTTGGACGGTAGTCAGCTCAGAATTTCTGTATCTATGTGAATTGTAGCACTTAGTCCACAGAAATTGGTGCTGTCATTGCCACAATTATCGGTGTATTACACTTTACCTGAGCGAAATTGTTTGTGAATAATTTATGTAAGTATTATCGACTATAATGAAAGTATTTAAGGTCAAATGTTAATGGGCTTTAAGTGACAATTACCCAGTACTAATGGCAAAATACTAGTCTGAGCCAAGTCACTATAGTGAGCTGTAGATATTTATAGATACTTAAATGGAGAAATCTGACAGTAAAGCTGCTCATACACAATTCAATTCGATTGTAAACTGAGTTATCAAGTGAATAGATACTTTACCACACACTACGTAAACTGAATTGAAAGACTGCTTTTACTTCCACTGAAGAAAATAACCCGACATATCCACACAATTCAACTGAGTTGGAAGACTTGCCAATCAAATCACCGGAAGCTCTATTTCGCATAACCTTATTCTACCTTCTATCCAACTTTTATGAAGATTTGTGGCCCACAAGATTTAAGAACATGGCCCGGGGTCTTTGTAAGTCGGCTTTTGCTTTGTCTAGTTTCACAAGTTTCTTGAATTTTTAATATAGGCCATTTTCATTTAATCTGATCCATGGGTAGAATCTTTTTGATTTGGTGTTAAGCAAAACTCTCGTTCACCTGTCTTCCCAGCTGTGGTGTTTGCTTCTCGTCTATTCTGCGTCATGTTTTCCTCAGACTGTCATGGTTTTCTGTCACCTTTTCAGAACATGTGATCAATCCAATTCAACTTCCGACCTTGGATGGTTTTGCTTATATCGTACTTGGATATCGGGTACAGATGATCGGTATCCGTATCTCTGGTTGGTCCAAAAAGTCTGTAAGATGTTGTGTAGGAACCTTTTTACACCTTCCTGCTGATAATAGTGGTCTCTACTCACGTTTATATAAGAGCTCCTACTCAACGTTAGAGTGGAATAGCATTACCTTGGAGTTAAAACTAATTGTATTGCTTCGTCAAATTTCTGTACAACGTTCCAAACACAGACTTTGATTTGCCGATTTGACTATATCAGTTTATTAGTTTTGTCGAGAAAGTCCTCACAAGATTTTAAAAATTTATATACATCGTCAGCCTAGTCAAGGTTCTTGAGTTGACATGTAAGAGTCCTTCCAATTCCTCCGTTTTGCGTCAACGAAACCTAACGAAACTCATCGCTAATCATCAGTAGGAGCAATATTGGTGAACGAATGTAACCTTGTCTTATCCCACTTTGGATCTCGAATAGAATCCAGCTTGTTCCGCATCGAGTGTGTTTTTGAGTTGTTGTTCTATGCGCTCCAGGATTCCACAAAATTTTGTTTCATATGCAACTTGACGATCGTCCTTCCATTCGTCAGCAAAGTACTCAGTCTGTCAAGGTCACTCTATAAGTGGGAGTAGAACTCAGCCGAGTATTTGCCAAGACCAATCGCCATGTTATATTCCTGTGGTCAGATCGTGGTGCTGATCTCATTTTTACTGCGGCTTTGTGGTGCATATTAGGTTATTTCTTACCTCGGATACTTCTATCTGATTTGGGTGTATATCGCTAGTGAATACACTGTACAAAAAGTAGCAAACAGTTTTATCCTTTTCTCAAGCTAGTCTGCATTCGAAATAAGCATGCAAGTTCTATGTATCTCTGTAGCCGGTCCTGTTGTCGCTGCTGCATGCAGTTTCTTCTGCTTCTGTAGCTAGCACTTGGTTGTAGTTGCAGCAGTCATGTCGCAGGTTTCTTTTCTAGTATTCTCGTAAAGCCACGCTTTTTTGTTTTCCTTGCGATAGACTGACAATTTTTTTAGCAGCTTTTGTAAAAATATTTTTATGTGACACCAAGGTCTTGTATAGTATTGGGCAGTGGACTGCTTGTTTCTACAATTCCATAAAGATGTCCCCTAGACTGTTTAAGCTTTGTTGATGTTAAACCTAGGCATTCTTGTGTTATCGTGGAATTTTTGAACTGCAGCAGTGTCCACTTGCAGAGTAGCTATCATATGATGATGTTCGTTCACTTCTGGTTCTTGTCTATTTCGGACGTCCAGGAGTTTATCTCTAAAAAACTAACTGATGGAGAAATGGTCAATTTGATTGGACACCCAGCTGACTTTATGGCAGGTCTTGTACTTGTGCCAGCTATTACAAAGCGATTGACATTGCAGAAATCAACAAACATTTCGCGTCAAAATCATATCGTCAATTAGAGGTGATTTGAACAAGAACATGCTGCCGGTATAAGGTCCAAAAATCCAAAATAGATCAAAATTTCATATTTTAGTAAATCCTGAAATAAATCTAAAGAAGTATAGTTGGATATTCATTATCCTTTTACTAATCTAAGTGGTTCTTGACAGGATTTTCAAAAACAATCTGTTAAAGGTTACGTCTAGTTTTGGCATCCTTTCCAATTTCGAGTGAATATGCAGAATAATGACAGAAAATGCTGCATCAAGCCTGTTAACGACCTCATCAAGACAATCAATGATAGAAGGTAGTTAGTCAACATTGTCTTTGTTACGTTGTGTCAAAATTTACTTTTGAGATGTTCGAACCCAGTTGCTTTGATAGGCTTCGGAGAAGCTAAACCAGTTTCAAATGGATTCGCAGATTATACTAGTTCCAAAGATTGCTCGTTTCTCAATACTCGACCCGGTGTGGTCAGCCTGTAGTTAACTGGGTCTAATCCTTATTATTGTTTAATTTTGTAAAGACAATCATTGCATAGTAATTTTCTTCTCATCTGACATTTTAATTTTGTATAGGACATGACATTCTGAACCCTCATAGGAAGCCTTAATAACTGCTATGACTTTCTCGAGAGTGCTTACCTCTTCTTCGCAAAGTATTCCAGATAAAATGATCGAAGTCAATAAGGAGCAGCTGGAATGATCGCACTAAATGTGGATAACATTTCCCACGGTCGCATAAGATATAATATGTACAGGGGGGTTTTCTTTTGGGACATAAAAATTTAGTATTTTAATACAAATGCACCCTTAAACTTTTTTTACAATCCGTCAATGTCAAAACGTCAGTCAAAGCTAACGTTTTTATCACGGCTAAGTTTACGAACAAGCAACGTTTGGAAACTAACTATGGTGGATAAATTCGAGTCAACATATTCACTACTGAATGTGCCTGTGCCAATCAGACCACGCACCGGTCGAAGTACCAAATATGGCAATCGTAAGTGCTTCTGCTTAAAATGAGACAAATTAGTCGATGGCGTTCACAGGAATTGGGAATCTCTCACTCCACACTGTGGCGAATTTTGCATAAAGATCTTGGCCTAAGGGTGATCAAATCTCTTGATTGAAGAAACTACTGCGACTGGACCAGAATTGGATGGAATTGACATCAGTGATATGTGGTTCCAACAAGATGGTGCCACATGCCACACAGCTTGTCAAACAATTGATCTATTGAAGGGGAAGTTCGGTAATCATGTAATCTCGAGAAATGGTCCGGTTGAATGGCCACTTCGCTCAGAATCACTTATGGCGAACACTCTGAAGTCTAGTATTAGAGCCCTGGGCTAGTCCAGTTTATTATAACTTACTCCCTAGCCGAAAGCCTACATGCAAGTCTAAGCATTTCAGAGGGGCACTGAAGTGAACTGAAGGAGTGATACATACAATCTGATGCTATTGCTGTATTTTCAGTTCCCGAGATTACATAGGATTATAAAAGAGTAAAGTATTGAGGCACTCGAATATACACAGTCCTACTCACCAGTAGAACAAATTCCAATACCTATTAAGTGAAACACCTAAACTAGACAGACTGCTCACCATATTCCGAGAGGTTGCAGCGTTGATCAGATAAAACTTAGAAGAAATGGATTGCGAAACTGATTAAGAACATCGCCGAATGGACGTAGCAGATTGCAATCTCATTCACAGCTACCCGTAATGGATCCTTCAACAACTATTTTTTATAAGAATGGGAAGACACAGAGCCCAGGCCAACCACACATTCTTCGAATGCACCAGTAGGTTTGCTGCGAAATAGCGAGTAGACACAGAGATAGGCGACATCGCTCTCTACCGAATCATGAAACTGACACGTAGTAGAAAGTGATGATGAGAGATTGGATCCCACACGGGCAACAAAAAAGTTATTCCACCCTCAAGTCCCAGAATTGGATTATTTGACGGTGAATAGTACTTAGAAGACCGTGTAGGTGCATCAATTTAATCAAGAACCCTAGGCAAAGGCCATATGTACCTACCATAAAATATTCTTGCCCAGTAGCCGTATTTTTTTTTAGTGTATCTAATAACTAAAACCAAAAAATTCATAGACATGACATTTTATATTCGTGGAGCAAAAGTTCATATTGACTTTATTGTGACCAGAGGCACTGAATAAATTCATCTGAATAAACAAAAAGAAATAAGAGAAGTCTTAAAAATTTAAAGATATTTAAATTTCATATACAAAGTGCAAATGGGTGCAAGGATACTTGAAAGCTCGTGTCTTGAATAAACACAAAATAAGACATACTCGTATCCTGACGTCCTAATTTTAACGACTCATTCCTGTTTATATCAGTTTAATTCGTCTTAGAAAATACCTACATACATATATGTGTATGCAGATGTACATATGTAAGTATGTATATTCAAATTAATTTCATTTAAAAATAAATTCGTTTTCCAGTGGGTGTCTGAAACAGAAAGTAGAACTCGCAAAATAAGCTGATCCTTTAGAAATAATACCGCTGTTATATTCAATGCAAAAAAAAATAAACATCTTAAGCCCGTAATGCGACTAAAGCAAAAAGGGAAATATTGTGTAAGCCGCTTTAAGTGTCCTGCTAGTGGGAGGATGGTATTTCCTGTTTAATTCACTTAACACTCGAATATTTGTGCGGCTACTATACAAAAATACGTTTGTGTACGGTATCAGATTGTGGTCTACCAAAATTTTATAAAAATATTTTCTGTTCTTTTACATATATGTAAATATATGTATAGTATGTTTCAATGCAGATCCGTTTCTGAATGATTATGGTAGATTATACTTTGTTTTGCCCTCATTACCTGTTAATTCAATCTTAGCTGCTTCTGTCACAAGGTACGGCACGCTTGCGGATGCACGACTAATCTCATCGGACGGGACTGGTTCTTCTCTCTTCTCTCACTCACAGTACCTGCACAAATATTTTGTCTCGTGCCATTTAATATATGTAAACATAAAAGAAAGAAGAATCTAAACCCTAATTAAAAAAATAGGACAGATAGCAAACAATACCAACCCAAGGACTTGTGCATATACCCAAGAGAAAGAACAAAGCAAACTACCCTATTCTAGCAAAACTATAAACTGCGCTTATCCTAAGACCTAAAATCAACCTTAATCTATGCCTACTCTATCTTAAAACTACCTTAATCTAACTTCTACCACGGTACTTCCTCCTTCACACTGTCTATCTCTCCTAGATAGAGGTTTGCCTCATCGAAAGTCGATGGGACCGGCTTGGTCAACCTACCCAGGCTTACGTAACAGCATGTCAAGTCGAAAACATCTAAGGCGCTCTTAGATTTCTGGCAAAGTAAGAGCTTATAAAGCTATGATTAGACAGTTTCTAGCTTATGTGTCGGTTGGTTTGTAGATTCGGTCTCGCGTAACTATACAACTGCCTTCTGCACTAAACTTCGAAGATTGGCTAGTCTTGGTTCCACGAGATCTTTTCCGAGGTTTATCTAATCTACTACCTGCTTATACTTACATATATCATAGGCAGAACTGTCAAATTTAACCCTCTTAGACCATCCGCACTGAAATTTTGATGATCTTGCGTAACACTTATCCCACGAACCTGGTCTCATAAAGTGCATTACATTCAGGAATGACTTCAGCTAGAGTCCAAGCCTGGACTGGGTTATATTCGAATTTTCACGGATGGCTCCAAAACTAGCCCAGCCGTGGCAACTATGCTTCTCTTTTCCAAGCGGAGACCTATGCTATCCTAAAGCCCAAGGACTACATTGTAAAGAATAGGTAGAGAAGTCGAGGTATCTGTGTCTGTTGCGAAAGTCAGGGTGCGCTTAATGCCTTGCTAAACCCTGTAGCCCGTTCCAAAATAGATCCAGATTGCAAGAACTCTTTGAATTTGGTGGCAAGGCTGAATTGCTTGACCTTTGTGCCAGATCACAGAAAATCAGTGGGATTTTTGGTAAGGTGAACGATAATTCGGACCATTTCCTTTGTGATTGTTTGGCATTTACTCGGATCAGGTGGCAGCTACGTTCGAGTGACAACTATACTCTGATGGTTTTTATTGTGACAATAATCCATTTAGAAAATAGGGTGAGGATGCCTTAGTGCCTTTAATTTTTGCCAAGATTATTCTGTAGGCGCCAACCTAAGGATATACGTCTGCTTGACCTTAGAGTTCCTTGAATTGGTTGGTGTTGCTTCTCCAGGTGGAGAAGATGGATGGCAAGTTTCAGGCTCTATGACACGTGCAACGTAGCGCTACTATATCTCTTAGAAATTTGTTGATATACGACGTACTTACAGCCAAAGAGGCAGATTTACGTTGGCCCAGAGGAATTTCTATTCTCAGAAGTATACTTTGAATGCAGATCTCCTACTTGAAGACGTACATATATAGTACATTAGATACTACACAATACCAACATCTGTATATATGTACCATCAGTTGCTGAAGAGGAGCAGCAACTGTTAACTATTTTATATCATTTCCGTAACTGAACATCGAGTTCATTACTAATCCATGTGCACCTCACCAGACTGGGCCACCAACGAATTTAATCACAAAGTTGGTTGGCGAATAAATTCAATTAAAACGAAGAGAATAGCTCGAGAAACGGAAAATCCCTTATCTCAACCAGGCACAAGCACAAGCATGCATAATGTCAGAGAATAATAATAAGGACCCGAAATTTGGGCCTTCCTTGCCATGAATACTTTTTTTCCGTTTTTGGTTCCGCAAAATAAAAATCTAATTAGGAGCGTCCCACACTCCTGGCGAAATTCTATGTAGCACATTTCTTGAATCCTGATTTTTTTTTTTTTTTTGTTTATTCTTTCAGATATCCTTTGTGAGTGCGGTGTTATTTATTTTTGTGAATATTTCAAAAGAACGCAGCAGCAGCACAGGCAGGATGTGGATTTTCGGCGGTATTCGTGTGTGTTTGTTATGTGAAGGACATTGTGTGTGTTGCTTTATTCCTCTTTTTTTTTTGTTTCGTTTTGTTTAACTTAGCCAAAACTTTGAAGAGAAAGGCAAACAGCCCTAAGAAGGGAGTCCATTGTTTGGTATGCTCCTTCTTGTGGTATATATTTTGGTTGGGTAAAAATGTTCATCCAGTTCAAGTTGATTAAAGAGGATCGTTTATCGAAAAGATACATATACATATGTATGTCTGTGAATTGTATTTGTTATCCTATTTCAATTTATTTGTTGTATTAGACACTTTGCGTGTCAGTAATGTGTGTGCACACACAGTACTGAAGTATTGAGTGAATGTGACAAACTGTTTGGTATAAAGCCACTCATATTCCTGTGAGCGGTTTTTTGTTTGAAAAAATCGATGTGGAATGGCAGGTGGGCCATTGCCAGTCAAGGTCATGGGTTCAATATCACTGATAAGTGACTTGTTCGTTTATTATTTCTGTGCAGTTTATTTCAAGGCGCATCAACTCACAAATAGACAATGTCCTGCCACAGGATGGGGGTTGTAATCTGATTTTTGTCATCAGAGGTTATTGACATACAACTATTCTTATTCTGTCATGACACGCAATTATGTAAGTACGTTGTCTACCTACAAAACGATGATAGAGGATACAATCTTAGTGAAAGCAAAAAAAAATGGGTTTTAGTGGATGTCAGGGGAATCTAGATTTGTCATATCACTTTAAGCTCTTTAGTGGCATCGTGTGTAGGAGGTTGATGAAGTTGCTTTGCACGTCTTCCTGAAACCGACAGCAATTTCTTAGAAGGATATGTATGTACATGATTCATTCAAAGAAATATTTATTTTAAAACATATGAAAGGAAGTGGATTGGTTTAGTAATCCGAGATACACATTGTTTGTCGGAAAGGCTTAAGGATTTTCTTGGAACTTGGAAATATGATATTTTGGGGGACTTTAGCCTTTGACAGACATGTTGTAAATATTTATTCCGTATTACCAGTGGTATCATTTGTGTTCTCATCCTGCTAAAAAATTTACCAAATCTTTTGATTCCCACCTTCAAGTCAACATTCGTAAACCTACATGAGAACAGACACTAGATGGTTTGGCACTCTTTTAATGAAGGTTCGAGTAAACTCGAGTATGGTTAGCGTGGGTATACACATATTAATGGCCTTACAATATCCTATTCTTATGGAAAGGACGACTGTTTTTCAAAACATTTCGTGTGTGATTATCCTGTCTTTGCTCGAAGGTATAAAGACAGGACAGTTCGATCTCACTTGGTTAGAGCTTTGTGGCGCTTGTGAGACGTCTGTTGTAACCTCTGTTGCGATGTTTGCGGAAGTCGTGTTTATGTTCTGATAAATGGAGCTCGGTATGTACATAGTAGTAGTGCTTCAAGTGTTTTTTTACTGTAGGAGACAACAGGGACATCGGACGGTATGATGTATCCTGATCTGCCACATTTTTTGGTCTGAGAACTGGTATTATTCTACCCACTCTCCAAGGGCTAAATATATCCAAAAATTGCAGCGATAACTTAAGTAAGGTTAGAAATACCTACTGGGCTAAGATACTTGAATATGACCATGAAGATTCCATCAGTTCCAATGGCTTTAGATAATTTTGCATCTGAACTTCCTGAGGATAGCTTGTCTAACTTACCACAGTGTACCGGGTGTCATCAAACTAAGTGCCATTGAAAGTGATAGCTGTTGTATCCTTACGTCTTGCAGTGTGAGAGAATTTCTTGATGGTTGACCATAGCTTTTTGGAGAATTTATCGCTCCAACCATTTTGCACGTCATGGGTGGTTGACTAGATGATAAATTTCACAATTGAGGCTGTCTATTCTAGGATTATCAGGGTTTGTACTGCGTATCTCGCAAGCTCGGATAAACTCCTCGAAACCGCATCTCAAACCAACAGCTTCATATGAGAACGGGCCAAGAAGAAAGAATTTAGAGGCAAGATACTGATGGTCCGTTGGCGTAAAGCAACGGAAAGTATTGGAAACGCTAGTCGAAACTCACTTTCCAGGCAGTAGTACACCAGTGGATTCCATATCGAAAGGGTACGCAGATAATACTTGTTTGTCAGTAGGTATAGGAAGACAGAGGAAGGAAGGAAGGTAGTGAATCTCGAAGAAGAACTTTCGTTAGGCTATTATATCATTCGCACCTTTCAAAGCTGCCATACCGCAAAAGTCAGTCATAAGCTTAGGAAAATTTTCAAACAATGTTTGGAGTTAGGCTGCATACAAGCAACGTGGAGGGAAGTGAGGGTCATCTCCACACCTAAAACAGGAAGCAGGACACTAGAGAGGCTTCTAGATATACATATCGAGCATAGCATTACTGACTGGATTCGCAAAATGCTCATCTCAAGAAACACCAATTCCACTCTCGGTTATAGTTCAATTAGGAATCTATTACTAGAGGAATCCTTTAGAGGGGCGTTAATTAAAATGCCGAAGCTGGACGGTATTGAATTAACCCTTTCGGATAGCTGAAGATATCTTGACATTGTACTGGATACGAAACTAGACTGGAAACTTAACATAGGTACATAGGCTTATAACGTTCTCTTCAATTGTAAGAGAACAACGGGGAAGAAGTGGGGCCTGAAGCCAGCAATGACGCACTGACTATGTATTATAATAGTCAGACCCATCCTTACATATGGGGCTCTTGTATGGTGGAAGGCCACGATAAAGAAGAATACACAGGATACGTTGGTCATGGTACAAAGAACAGCCTACATTGCCATTACCGGTGATCAGCGCACTATGTCCACGGCTGTACTCAAGGTATTTCTGTATCTTTTACCACTTAACCTGCAAATAAAACTACAGTCGGATACTAATGCGCTATGGTTCACTAACTTAGGATTATTTAAGTCCAACAATGAGGGACACAGTTTCACAGTACCTGTTGTTTCCCGATGCGATTCACTAACTATAGATACATCGATAGTTTAAGTTTAACTGCCTGAACTTGTTTCCACAGAAAAGGCTACGGTTCCAAGTATATGGCAACCTAGCCAGAACTAATGAGTTTATTTGCCTTACAAACGATTACGAGGAATCAAGGTGCTTCCTAGGTCGATCAGTGTTTGAGAAAACATTGTTTCAAAATTCATCTCAATATTGCTAATTATGTTTGTACATGCAGGCCTCGTGCAGTTAATATGTATGTTTGCCAGGTGTCTCAAAACGTATGTTTCTTTTGCAATGTACTTCATCTCGTTTGAATAGGGTTTCGCTGCTTGTAAGGACAGGACAGCACCCTTGTAAACGGCAGTATGAACAAATTGCAAATATTTTCCGTCAAGCATTTTAGTTACGTAATACCTTACGCAACTTGGAATTTTATTTCCTAAATTTTCAATTTGAATACCAAATACCACTTAAACCGATATAATGCTGAGGATATGTAAAAGGACATCCACCTCGAGGGCAAATAATTCCATAAAATGCCACTAACAAGCATTTTTGCAGCTGTAGGAGGGACATTATGGGATTATTTAATTTTTTTGTTTTGTTATGTCAAGCCTTGGGGTAGGTTAAATTGCTTTCAATAATTTTTACCGGACAAAAGAATTTGGAACATCGTCCGAAAAATTAATTCACAGAAAATGGGTTAAGTTACATATTATATTGGATATGTCTAACAAAAGGATGCCAAAGGATTGATACGCGTTAGGGTATTTAATTAATTGCCTAGAGCATTGCGTTATTGTGGCATAGTTGTTCTTTTTTCAAAGTCTATTGGAGCCATGCATTGTCTTCTCTAACTATTGATCCGTCATTTTGGTCAGCTTCAATAATTGATTATAAGGGGATACAATTTGTTGCCTTGTACTATACGGGCTTCCAACCCTCGTAGGGTCCCTACTTGAGATAAAATGGTTGGTCCATATTCCTTTTTGTTCTGGTCGCGAGGGTTGAGTGAACGTTTACGGTTCTGGGTAGTAAACTCCTTAACTAATTCGAATATATGTACATAAAGCTATCAACAGTCCTAGGCAGTAAGCAAATGTTTCCTTGTTGAGGAGACGACACCAACCTAAGCGGAGTTCGAAAATGATTGTCCTTGTTTGCCATTTAGATGCTGTCATTCGTTAGCGATAGGTGAGAGATGACTTTCGAGGACTGTATTCAGACTGTGGTCGCCGACTGCGTCTGTTACTGGGAATCAGTGAATGTGGTTTCTTCCTTGCTCATATTGCTTAATGTTAAAGTCTGGGTGGTGTGGTGGCGACATCAGGAGGCATCCGGTGGTAACTCGCATTCCTGCATTGTGATAAGCCTCAACTTTTATCCAGTGGGTACAACATTGCTTTAGTGTCCATATGGGTTTGACATAATTCAATACAAAAATACCAATTGCCTTGTACATAGGTGGTAACCAGCGTTTCCTTGCTCTTCCTTGCTCCACGAAATGCCAGCTAACGACTTGATACCATTGTTCCGTGTTATAACATGCTTTTGGATATTAGTAGCGTGTGTTGAAAACGTGTGCGACAGTCCATAAGCTAAGCAACTTTGGATTGGATTTTTAAGATGATGGCTGTATGTAGCGTTTTAAAAAAATATGCTCGAGCTTGAGGGTTTGATATTAAGACGTTTGCAGTTATTTGCGTATGAAACGATCTTGATGCCATCTGCTGGCAGTGGGATAGAGTCGGTACATTGATGATTTTAAAAGGGTTTATTATTTTTATTTTTACAAATCGTTTTCGAAATTGAAGTTTCCATTTTCTCTACAATGTTTGCCTTATGTTTGTCTTTGACCAGAGCTGATGTTGCTTGTTAATACCATCCCTCGACGCGATATGATTTGGAAGGAGTATCTAAGGGATGAGTTGTAAATGGCCCCAACGCGGTAGTGTCGGTCGAGTAATTCATCAACTTGAGAGGTCGACGGTGAGATAGGAACATATGTATTTACTTAACAGTGGTATAATGAATGCTAACACACTGTCACCATTCCTTTCTATGTCGTGTTTCAGAAGGTTGAAATTGTGAATTTTATTTCTTGAATAATCCCAATAAAGATGTTGTTTCTGTCCATGAAGTTGGCCGAGGACATGACTGGCATTGGCAAATAGACGAACTTATTAGACTATATAAAGTAAGGTATCGAGAGGCGGTGGTAAATATATGTTATTCGAGAGATTTCGAACCAGACCAAAGTGTTGGGTCCCTTTCCGTCTCTCTCCCATGATCCATTTTAGCCCGAGAGACTTTCTCTGGCTTTCATTCCTCGTATCAACGCTAGCATCTAACAGAAATCTGGTTCATCCTCTTGGTTTCTACCCAGTGGCTCCCCACGACCTCCCTTCTTTTGCTAGCTAGTGCATGCTGGACATTGAAACAGTATATGTGCTGCTGTTCCGATTTCCTCCAGGTATAGTTCACAGATGTCATCGTCCAGAAGACCCATCTTCTTTAAGTGGTACCCGATAGATAACCGTTCGACCTATTTCAGTGTTCATCGCTCAAAGCTTATAACTTCTCTGTGAGTGGTACCAATCGACATTTTAGTAGTCATTTCCGCCTGCCTGAATCTTCCACAGTTGACCATCTTCTCTGGTGTTCCGCCGCGGCCCAGTTGCTAATTAGGTACTCTACCATTCCTCTGTCAATTGCAGCAAATGGTTCCGGACCAATAATATTTTTATCCGCAACCTGACCTTCTTTCAGGTGATCGAACCCATAAAACAGAGTAATTATCTCTGCTTGATAGATTAAGGTATTCTTCCCCAAACTAATATGACAAGCTAGTTCTAGTTCTTCTAGAAAGGTACCTACCCCGCTCTGCCATCCATCCATATAGGACCCATCCGTATTCTTTTCCGGAAGTGTTCCAGTTTCGATAAGAGTCTTGTGATACCTTTCGATAATGCGCATTCTCTTTGTTCCATCCATAAGCATATTCAAGGAGTTGAATCTCGTTTTTCCTGGATTTTCCTATAACTGTATAAGGTACTGTATAACCTTGCCGGTGTCAGTTTTCATCCCAGTGTAGACGAAGTCCCGTCGATGCCGCCGCTTTCTTAATAAAATAGTTCAGTAGCAGAAAATCTATACTTCCATTGCGCTTGTTGGTATCGTTTATATTGCACCGGCGATCCCTAAACATTCCAGACGTTGGACCCTATCTAACTGCTTCCTTACAATTTTCTGGGAGGCTTTTTGTTACCACACAACTGACGCATATGTGATAATAGGTCCAGTATGCTGACCTTGGCGAGATTCACACGCACCTGTTCGCTTTTCTGAACTCCTCTTCCACATGGAAAGTCCAAATCATTGCAGCATCTAGATATACACCCAAGTACTTAACCTTCCTGGTCATCTGTAGCTCCGATCCGAAAAGTGTCAAGAGCTGAAATTTCAGATCCTCCTATTTCTTGTGAAGATGATTAGATCTGTCTTTTCCGCATTAATGGAGAGCCCCGACACCAACGCTGCGCCCCTCGAAGAGCATATCTCATGGTATCTGATGTGATGTTCATTTACCTCTTTCCATTATTGCTATATCATCGGCATATCCTACAGTGTGGATGACCTCAGATGTGCTCCTCGCATTAGAGCGAAATTCCCTCCACGACTGGCTTTTACGTTGTCGCAGAGTTGCTTTTAGCTCTTTTTTTCATCTTTGCCTTATACTCATCACACGATTCACTATCATCCCGGAGGTGGGGAAAGGCTTTAATCATGCCATGAGAGGAGGTAGTAAGAATATTCTACACACTCTAGAAGCACTGAAAAACATGGAAGTACTAAGGTATCTCATCTAAATTGTAGCTTGCGTAGGTTTCTGATATATGTTGAAAATGGGATGCGACGCTAAAGAATGGTAAATAGTAAGTAGAACTGGCAGTTATAATGTGCCTCACTTGAACTAAATTAGCGCTTAAACGGTGTTGTTACCCGCCTTACCAGTTCATCAGCAAAGTCATTTCCATCTTCACTGATATACACCACTGAGCTGAGGGCCTGTTCACACACTGTTCAAGCCTACCCAAAAGTGTGACCCTAAAAAAACGTTTCTAGTGAATCGATGCCCAGCTACGTACTACGTATCACATATAGAAGAAGCATAATTCTTACACGAGTCGAATCTCGCCAGACAACGACCGCCAGACCCTTAGTGAAGGTTACGTATCGGTATGAGTTGTATATCTGTGTGTGTAATTCTGCCAGGAAAATTAATCTGGGAGTCTGTAGGATTTAGATATTTTCAGTGTAAGTATCTCATCTCAGATGTATGCGCCAATAATCCTTCCAGCTGCACCAAACAGTCAATGTGATGGTGAATTGCTTTGGGTGTGTTGTGTTGCCCAAGCAAACAAATGTTGGTTATTAAGGAAGCCGGTGATGCAGAAACAGGCTTCATCGCTGAGAATGATTTTGCAATAAAAAACCCTTTACATCGTAAAGTGTACGTCACTCCTTCAAAATAAAAAAAAACAAACTCTCGCGAACGTCTGACAAATATCCTAGAGTATAGCTGTCATGTTTGGTACTTTGGTTTGGTACTGAAAATAATCCTTCTACTCCTGGTAAACAAACTTTTTGGATTCATGTTCAACGAAGAGATGTAGGGAAGGAAGGCAAGGTAAGACTTTCATGGCTGCAGTAGGATTTTATCTAATCAACGTAGTACAATATTTACATTGGAGTTGTTAAAATTTTTTTTTTGAGGATTTGAAGGACCTTGCCTCTATATATTCAGTAAAGGCGAGTCCTATGCCTAACAGTATGGGCCACCTAACTTGTGATACATTTCTTCTTTTGTGAGCACCACCATCTCGATCTAGGATGCATAATACATACTCTGTGATTCGTACCCCCAGGGAAGATTAGTTACTTTCTCACTAGGAAACACTTCGATCTTATTGAGATCGTTTACGCTACAGTTGCAAACCTACTTAGACGCAAAAGGGACTTAAGAGGACTCTTAACAAAGCTTCAAATAGTCCTGACGCAGCTTTCATTTCCTTGCGGATTATGGAGTTAAGGTACTACTTTCTACAGTCAAAGCTCCAAACAGGAATTAAACTTATTTTTCTATCTCATGGAAGAACCCTTTTAAGGAAGTTACAATGTGTCTAACTCTAACTAACTTCATAGATAGAAAAAAAAATTATATCCTTTCAGTTAAACGAAAAATGATTTATGGCGTAAAAAAAATGCACTCCCACGCATAAAAATGATCGTCCTTCTCATAAGACTTGTACTTAATCTTTTAATAAATTTACCTTACACCTTTCTCCGCAAGCAGTTACCTTAATGTAATGACATTATTAACCACTCACATAAATTACATTACATCGCGACCGGCTCATAAGAAACCCCTAATCCTTGGGTTAACGCTTCTACGAAATTCGTTCTTCAAACTTCCATACATATACTTTCATACGTATACATCAATTAACCGCACAACTCAGACGCATACCTCTAATTGCACCAATTTCGTCCTTCCCGAAGCGCCCGCCAATGCCGGGACATAAAAACAATTCGAAACAATACAAGGAAAACATAAACATAAACCATCGTACGATGGTTTTATAAAAAGGACCCCAACGAAGCATCGCATTGAGGCAATTAAAATGTTTACCAAAATTATAAATCAAGGATGAAAAATTATTTCTTCCTTTTCAATGGGATTTGTTATGATGAAGGGGACATGCGTGGGTCGCGTTTAAATATTCAGGTAGGCGCGCAATAATACATAACATGGAGCTTAGACAGACAGGATGAGATAAACAGGTGATTTATGCGTGGGTGAATTTAATTAACAAGGACCCGCTTGTGTTCTTCTTTGTCAACCTTGCAAATGTATTGCAATAAAAGTTTTGTTGTCCTGGGAAATTAAATATTTTCGAGGTCAATAGGTATGTAAGTATTTCGGTGACAATTGTTTTTTAGCCTCCAGGACAGGATTGTTCCGGGAATTATTATTTTTGGAACCGCTTTTTGGTTGATATTTTAAATGAATGGGGTCACAGCCCCTTTTACATCCACAGAGTCTAAAATTCGTTTCGTTTTGTAGGTTATTATGAGTTTTAGGAAGTGAAAGTAAATAGCTTTATGAGTTCGTACAAGATAGAAATACTAAACATACCCACCACTTCAGTGGTGGAGAAACTATGGCGAGAGGGAGCAGGTTCGGTTTCCTCTGGAGAGCATCTTAGAAAAGACACTATTTATATAAATACGAAAAGAGTATGGGCGAGAAAACGCCACCTTGTGGAGCTCCTTGTTTTACCCTTTCGTAATGGGGAGTTGGTATTCTGTAATTCTACATAAGTATGCTTACCATTCAAAAAGTTGGATAAACAAGGTTTCTACGTTTTTGGCTGCAAATATTCTCAAATGTAATGGATCTGGTACACGCACAAAACGAATAGAAACTAGGCCCTGGACCTGCCTCGCTAAAAATGTGTATTTGCATTTGTAAATATCGCTCCTCATAGGTTCGGTTCTGTTGGGTGGTTGCTCCCGCTAGTTTAGTTTTGGACGGATTAACTCCGAAACCGACACTATAAGTCTGCTTTGCAAGTTTATGTAGAGCAGGCTCCATGAGTTCTCTAACTGTAAGAAGGAAGTTCCCTGATATCACTTTCGCAATATCGTCCGCATAGGCAATCACTCTGAACCCTTCTTTACCCAAGCTTAGGAGTAAATCATTCACCCTGAGCCACACTAGTGGTGAAAATACTTCGCCATGTGGTACCCATGTACACCGACCTTCTGGTTAGACAACAATCCAGCTCAGCGTGGATAAGTCTGCTTTTAACATTTGGTCCATCCAGAAGCTAAGTTTATTGTCAACCTTCAAGTCAAGAAGTGCAGCAGATTTAGGTTCTGTTTTGACATTGTTGAAAGCTTCTTCAATATCAAAGAAGGACACCATAGAGATCTTAATGATTCCTACCAACGAGTACAGGATAGGGTAGGTTCTACCGATTTTCCCTTTCAAAAAAGAAAGTGGGTAGCCAAGGTTTTATGGTATCAAAACTTTGCTCTAATTCCACGGGTAAGATACCATTGATTTGTATGGAAGGAAACTGTGCACTGTCCACTGTATTTTCTTGGACGTGACAACGTCCTCTGGCACAATAAGTTGGACTCTCTTATGATTTTCTACATAATGTACTGTCTCTGTTTTAGTACCAAGAAAATTGGTGTCCATAAGAAGGTCTAAAGTTTCTTTGCTGAACATGGTCCAGTTACCATCTGGAGATTTGGACAGGACCTCCCTAAACCGAGATGAATCACTAGTCTTTTCTATATTTTCACTGAAAAGATGGCACAAAGCCCTTTAAGATTTTCTAACTTCTGAATTAAGTTTCCTAAGACTGCCGTTATGTATATGTAGAGATGCTAGTCAATTGGATCCTTAGAAAGTGCGTTCGCTTGATTAAAAGCCTTCCTACGTCGATCCTCATAAATACGTCTTAAATTATAAGCAAACGCAAAGTTACTCGTATGTATCAATAAAATTACCAAACACTTATATGTGCCGTTTGCAATCTCGTCAAGATTCAATTTATTTGTATCACAGCACACCCGCTTTTATATCCTCGTATACGTCGCCATAAAACATTCATTCGTAATTCTATAGCAAGGACATTGTCAGTTCATCATAATGGAAAAAGTTCACTTAACCATTTGCTGTGATTCTGAAACAAAAGCTAGCTACCTTTCCAATGAGTGACCAATGGAAGGTCAAGTCGTTTTGAAGTGTACACTAAAAATAAACATTTTATTCTTAAAAATCCATTAAGGACGACGCACGTCAATAGACACTCTCCAATGCTTACTCAATCGTAAAACTTTTCTATTCAATGATTCAATAGGTTTCTGTTCTGTTGTTGCCTATGATTTGCCAGATTCCCTAAAAGGGTTGGTCATGTCCACGAAAGCAGCACATTCATTCGGAATCATAAATCAACGTCGAGTCGTCAATTTTAATATTTTCTAAACAATTTAGGTCAGTTTTTGTTCTTCTTCGTTCAGTGATTGATTGGCATTCGAGATACTATTTAGATCTGGAAATACTTCCGACAACTTGTAATTGAATTCGATAAGTTCTGTTCTGTTTGATAGGTACTATGTAAGCGAGACATTTGGGTGCACACCCATTCAAGGGTAATCAATAATGGAATAGATAATTTATGGTCAGTTAAATATTTAGGAACTCATTGTATTTTTTTATAATGTGGAGAGGCATTCGTATTCACAATCATTACTGTCGATGGGTGGTCAAGAAGGATTTCGCAATACTTAAATGCCCAGTAATTGATATTGATCGATAGAGGTAAGGTATGAGTAAGGTATTTAAAGATTAAGCATTTTGTGATGAGTGTACGTCAAGTTTGTCTATATGTCTGATCGGTTGCAGTTTAAAATGATGGATGGGTTAATGTGGGTAGCTGTAATCGTTCATTAAAAGAAGAACAGCTGAGTGAGAGACTCTCTGCTGTGCATTCATCCTCCACTGACGCCAACACAAACTGAAAACAGTATCGCAACATCATCCACAAGGTAACAGAATCCATATTATGATATCAACCATACCCGTAAAGATACCCATAGTATGATGATGTTTGCAGATATCGGAATGGGGGACACAGGATGCACCTCTTAAATCCCTTAAGGCGCTTAAGACGGAAAGAGTTCCTAGTCGAAAGTGGAGAGGAAAAGGAAATCTTGGATGGAAAGCAAAGGGCATACGCAGTTCCCAGGACAGGAACAATATCCGGCAGTTCTCTAAAAGACCACACAACTGGCAGCTGGCTTATGGCGAATGGTCGGAACGCAAGCACTTTTCAGCAGTTTCTGAATGGAGATAGTGTTGAGAGGGTGATAGGGCAAGGAGAGAGTTCATTTTTTGGTCAATCGAGAAGTAATCTCCCCACCCAATATAGAAGATGTTCGTCCAGCTATCACAAAGCTGAAAAACAAGACCGCCGGGTCTGATGGCTTACCAGCGGATCTTTTCAAATATGGAGGTGATGTTTTGGTAAGAAGCTTACACCTCAACCAAGTATGGGTAGACGAAATTATGCATCTACAAGAAAAATGCAGTTTGGAAGCAACTCTTCTGAACATTTCCGGATTTTAGGAAGAAGATACGTTATCATGTGACTTCTTCAACTTCGTGGTGGAGCATATAATGCGTAGGGCAGGTGTTACCATGGAAGGTACTAAATTCAACTAATCTGCCTAGCTGCTGGGATGGGCCATTTTAGGGGTTTCCACGGCATTTGACGAACAAGCGAAACGAGTTGGTCTTGACGTGAACAACAAACAAATCATCAATCTATCGCCTAGAATAAAATGTAACTGTTGATAGTTACAACTTCAAGGTAGTTACATAGATAGTTCATCTACATCGTGGTCAGGATTAACTTTACGAATGACACCCTAGTGGAGATCCGACGAAAGCTCAAACTCAGAACTTGTTGTTACTTTGGTTTGGCAAAACAAATGGAGTCTGAACTCCTTACTCGGAATCCTGCCAGTTCTGCTATATGGGACCTAGTGCCGGACAATTAGCAAGAAAGCAATTAAATGAAAAATTCTTCGTCGAATACTAGGTTCAGTTTGCGGAGAGGACGAATGCAGCGGAAGATAGAACGGCGAACTCTACAAACTGTAGAAGTAGAAGTGGATGTTCTCCAAGCGTCAAGAAAAGACGGCTAACAGAGAAAAACAAGGAGTCATAATAAAGCTAAAGTTGCTACAACAGAGGTCCACCCAACTACGATGTCCTAGGCATTGGTACAGGTCGGACTTGGGACTAGATGGTTTTAGTCGATTAAAGTCACACTAACAGTTCTTCAAAGGAAGTAGCTTGAAGGAGCCTTTAAGTACTTACTTACTTAAGTAGTTACCTTTGGCTAATTTCCTCCAGTTGCGCACTCAAAGTTGATTGAGGTCGTTTTCTACTTGTGCGCACTACCTAAGGCGAGGTCGTCCTCTATTGCGTTGGATTCGAAGACTCTTTGGGCCACAGCGTTGATGTCCATTCGTTCTATATGTCCTAGCCATCTTAGATGACTGATGCGTACTTTTCAGACCAGGTCGATGTCGCTGTACAGCTTATAGAGTTCACTGTTAAATTTCATCCTCCAAATTCCGTCAACGCAAACGGGACCGAAAATATTGCATTTAAAACAACCAATCATCCGCCTTGGTTAACGTTCATGCCTCTGCGCCATACAGCAGCACTTGGATGATAAGGGTCTTATATAGAGTTTCTTGAGAAGGCCTTGTTACTCAGTTTCCTTCTTAGATCAATCAAACAGCGATTGGGAAGTGTAACTTTGAGTTTGATTTCTGATCTGATGTTGTCAGAGTTTATAGCGGAGACGAGGTAGACAAAGTTACCTTAAAGTTATCGAGGATGTTGTGTGTCCTTTCTTATTGACAACATTTATTCGGTTTTGCCCTTATTCAGAACTTAACCCATTATTACCGCTTCTATTCCAATACATGCAAACGCATCAGTGACAGCTCGATCTATTCTACCAATTCCGTCAATGTCATCAGCTTATGCAAGTAATTGCACAGACTTTTGGAACATTGTGTGTTGGCTTGCGAGTTTCGCACAATTTCCTCAAGTATGATGTTAAAAAAGTCACATGACAGCGCATACTTACTTACTTATGTCCTGTATACCCTTGTGGGTCCTAGGGCTTCTACAACGCCTACGCGCCATCGTGTGCGGTTTCTGACAATGTGCCTCAGCTCTTCCCAACTCTTCTCAATTGCCGGGTTTCCTTCTCGACTTTTCTGCGGCATGTATTTCTGGGACCGCCGCGTATTCTGTCACCCTGAGTAAGCGGGTTCCATTGCATCGCGTGGTTAGCTATGGACCTGTCACCTTTTCGGAGAGTGTGAACAATCCACTGCCACTTTCGTCGTTGTATGGTTGTGCCTATAGGTTCATGACCCGTTCTCTGATAAAGCTGTTCGTTAGAGATACGGTGTGGCCAGAAAATCCTTAAAATGTTGCGTAGGCACTTAAAATGTAGCGGTCACTCTCCAGTTACCACATCCATATATTTAGCAGCACGGATTCAACGTTCGAACGGAACAGTTGTAGCTTCGTGTTTAAGCTAATTGTATTACTACGCCAAATTGTGGGTAGCATCCGAAACGCAGATTTTGCTTTCCCTCTTCGGCGGGCTATATCCAGTTCGGTTCCCCCATCAGTTGAGGCAATACTCCCAAGGTATTGGAAACTCTCTACTCTCTCAACCGTTTGTTCAGCAATGTATATTTGACTTGATGAGTTCGGTCCTAGGTTTTTGCCGAGTTAATTTTCAGCCCAACAATGTCAGCTTCCCTCTCCACATTTGCTGTCATTTGGTGAAGGTCCATTATTCTGTGAGACAGTAGGCATACATCATCGGCGTAGTCAAGGTGTTTGAGTTCGGATGGAAAAGTGCATCGAATTCCTCCATTTCCCGTCGATCACCAATAGCAATAATATTGGTGAAAGAATGCAGACTTGCCGAACCCCACTTTGGATTTAGAATTTCTCCGACAGCCTTCCTCTGTGCAAAACGTGACATGTGGATCCATCGTATGTAGCCTTGATAATATTCATTTATCAGGAATGCCTCTCCTGCGCAAGGCATTGACACTATCAAACGCCTTTTCGAAATCGATGAACAGCAGGTGTAGTGGTGATCGATATTCAACGCATTGCTCTATGATGATCCGCAGGGTGTCGATGTGGTCGACGCAGGAGGATCCAGAGCGGAAACCTGCTCGAGTGTGTCTTCGAGGTGCTCTTTGATTCGCTCCAGGATAATTCTAGCTATTACTTTAGCCACAGCAGGTAGCAAGCAGATACCTCTCCAGTTTTCGCACTTCATTAGGTTGCCTTTTTTAGGGAGTTTGACGATCATTGCCTTCTTCCACTCATCCGGAAAACTCTCGGCTTCCCAGGTTTTCCCAACAAGTGGAAACAGTAGCTCAGCCGATGCAGTTGGCGTAGCTAGAAAAAGCTCCACGGGTATGCCTAGTGATTTTCAGTGCTTTGATCGCGGTAATGATCTCTTCTTCTGCGAATTCGGGAATTTCTTACCACGGATACTTCAGTCTGACTTGGGTGCATATTGCTGGCGAAGCAAAACTGAAGCAAAATGCTCCTTCCATCTCTTAAGCTGATTCTCATCCGATATTAGCAACGAACCGTCTAAGCCTTTCACTGGGTGTTGAGTAGAGCTTCGGCCACCTATTA
This sequence comes from Xylota sylvarum, assembly GCA_905220385.1. Classification (NCBI taxonomy): domain Eukaryota; kingdom Metazoa; phylum Arthropoda; class Insecta; order Diptera; family Syrphidae; genus Xylota; species Xylota sylvarum. Next base: position 45,672,993 of record LR999959.1, read on the forward strand.
GCTCTTTGGTGATTCCATAAACGGTTCTGCTGTTGCACCTCGCTGCTGCTTCTTCTGCTTATGTAGCCAGCGCATTAATGTAATTGCGCTTGTCACGTCGCACGCTCATATTCATTCGTTATAGGGACTCTAGCTCGATCCTCCCTGCTGCTGGAGTTGCTGCAATTTGAGCTCTTAACTGTTTTCGTTCGTCGATCCTTCTCCAGGTATCCTCAGGAAGCGCATGACAGCGCATCACCTTGGCTGAATCCTTTTATGTCATCAAAGGTTTCGGTGAGATTGTTTCCAACCTTTTTGGAGCAGCGAACATTCTCTATCCTCATTCTGCACAATCTGACGAGATTGGCAGGGATCCCAAAACTACACATGGTTCCGTATAGCTCGTCTCTATAAATGCTGTCATATGTGGCCTTAAAATCGAAGGCGTAGGTTACTCAATCTCCACTCGAGGTACTAAGCACCCGGTTGCCATCAACGCGGAGGTGTATAGTAGGAGTTGATAGTGACAGACTACCGTCAGAATACTTGTGTTTTCATATATTCGCATCACAACCCATTGGCCAACAAGGGAACGAACTGGCGATCGAATTAACAAGAAATGGATTTGAACAGGACCTACTAATGGTCGTTATCTTCGTTCTACCTCTTTAAGCACTTCGTATATCCAGCATAGCATACGATTACCTGAGACTAGCGTTCATAGAAAATCAAAAGTCGTAATGAATCCTATTATGTGAAGACGGTGAAAGAGCGGGACACACAAGGAAAGCATTGTCAAAGGCTGAACATAGTCTGATAGCCAAGGAGATAAATAGAAAAGAGCCTTAAAAGGACATAAAGCATCTATGGTTTTACCTACATCTGTCTAAATATGATTGTTTTTTAAGTGAACTGCAGTCATATTAACTCGGTCATCCGAAGTACATCTCAATAGTACCAAAACTGTTGAAAGGATATCTGATATATGTACTTATGTACATTCATACGTACAAACTTTAAGATTTTAACTATCATAACTCCTTAAATAGATATGTGACCAATTACACCCAGCTTTTGAAGGATTTTCCATGTCCTTGTCATAAAAATTAATTCTTCTACGAACGAGCATAACATAACTTCCTAAGAAGCGAACATTGATTACTGACTACTACTTAATTGGACATAATACATTTCGAAGGATTAACAAACGAGAAAAGACTCGTCAAAATATTCAATTATATCCCTTCCCAGAAGTGAAGTGTGTGTTAACATTTTCATAATATGGAAAATGTCTGCTTTAATCATAATAACATTTACGTTTATGCCCAAGTACTAAACACAAGGCCATCAACATACGAGTGATGATGAAGAAGAAAACGTATCCTTGAGTTAATGTCGAAAAGGTACTTCCCAACCATAGTACACACACATACATTGTAGTCATGCTGAAAGGAATGACCCGTTCACTGAATGAGTATGAGAAGCAGTGGTCCGTAAGGATTCTAGATACGGATAATGTCACCTGGATGGGGAATGACTGATCAAATATTTATGAAACTTAATTTGATTATGCGCACAAATTCACTAAAGGAACAACATTAAAGGAATATGTACTGACTTAACAGAGTGTGGGGGATAAAGTCCCATAATTCCAAAGTCGTCCACGCAAAAAAAATAAAGGTCGGATGTATGTAGGTAGGGATGTACATACATATGTATGGTACTAACCTAAGAATCTATAATTTCCTGTGAAAGCAAGTGGGAATTTCTCTCAAAGGTACATTCATGTGGTAAGCTGGCTTGTCCGGGTTGCCAGGGGTTTTTCCATCTATGAATTACGGATATGTGTGGCTATAATGAAGGAGGTTAACCTTTAGTAAGAATTGACTGGTCAATGGAAAAAAATCGTAATGACCGTTGAGATGTTTCCGGTTGGAAGATTTGGTATACTTGCACACTTCGATTATCCAAAAGATAAAACGTAAGGTATTCCGGAGAAAATAACTAAAACCATAGTAACCCTACGGAGGCGATGAATGTCGGATATTGTAGGGAATGGTGCAAAAAAATAAATAAATAATTCTAAGTACCAGCTGCGGGTGTATCTATAAACATAATATGTTCTGTTCACCATTCGATTTTACGAATAACATGACAAGATAAATTTGTCCGCATCCTAGGAAGAAGGAGTCAATTTATGCTTTATGTCAAACTAAAGCGCTTCCTCTTGCTCCAGGCGGCAGCGGACGAATTCCCTAGATGGAATCAGGGGAATAAAGGTATAAAAGCAACTGGAACCGGAACTGGTCCTCCAGGTTGGGCGTTGGAGTAACTTCCCTACCACGGGAAAAAAAATTGGTTGCGAAGCAACCAATGTTCTAGGAAAAGGATGATGACCTCGGCAAACGAAACAAGGACAACGACTTTCGCATCTACACGTGGAATATTCGGTCCCTTAACAGGTCGCATGCAGCCGAAGAACTCGCAGAGGCCCTAGACTGCTATAATGCAGATATCATCACCATCCAGGAAATGCGATGAGATGGGCTGGCAAAAGAAGGATGAAAAACTGCAACATTTACTACAGTGATTGGTATAGAGAACAGAAGCAGCGCTTATTCGGATGCGGATTTGTCATACTCGAGAGACTTAGGCAAGAAATCTTGAGCATTCGAAATGTAAGCGAACATCTTAGGACAATTCGCATGAAGGCTAAATTCGCCAGCATAAGCCTTATATGCGCTCACGCTCCCACAGAGGACAAGGACGACGCCAGCAAAGAATGTTTCTACGAGCTCCTCGACAAGACGTATGAGCAGTGTCCTATGTATGACATTAGGAAAGAAGGACAGCTTTGTTAGGACAATTGGTAAGCACAGTCTACACGACACCACGTCTGGTAACGGAGTTAGGCTTATTGACTTTACGTCTGGCGGGGCTTAATGTCACTATAGCAACTACATGATTTCCTTATCTCAATATTCACAAGGGGACATGGCGGTTACCTGATCATGAAACGGTCAACGAAATTGATCACATTGCGATCGACATAAGGCATACCTCCAGTATTCTGGATGTTCGAACTTTCCGAGCAGCCAACATCGACTCGAATTACAAACTTATTGCAAGCCATGGTACAAATGCGGATATCCCAAACGCCACAACAAAGAAGAATTACTGTGAGAAGGTTTAACGTCGAAAAACTGCAATTGCACGAGATCGCCAAAAACTTCGCTAAACACGTATCCCAGAATCTCCTATGTCGCCACCATCAGATACCGAAAACCAATGGCCAACTTGTCATCAGAAGCGTCGCAACTGAAGTGCTGGGTTTCACCCGACCACCACCAAGAAACCCCTGGTTTGACGAAGAAGAGGTATACAAAGCGGCGCTGCAAAGAAGGACGAGGGCTGTTCCTGAGCTCTACGAGTAGAAGAAACGGAAAGAACATCGGTTTCTCCAAAAGAAGAAAAGGGAGCACGAGAAGCACGTGATCGAAGATATTGTACGGAAGTTTTACCAACAGGTAAAAAGAACGTGTCAGACCTGCCTGTCGAGATGAAGAAGGAAAGCTCGTAGTAGACTCAGACTCTCTGCTGATAATATGGAAAAATCTTCTGCAGACTGCATAACGGCAACGAAGACCAACATCCAGCTGTCAGACAGAATGAACCATTCAATTCCGTTCACCTGACCAAAACGAAGTGAGGATAGCAATATCTAAGCTTAAGTCCAACAAGGCGAGCTGTACAAAGCAGCTCATTTCTAAGCTTAAGTCAGACGAGTGTATGTCTGATGAATGGAATCTCAGCATCGTTTGCCCGATCCACAAGAAAGGAGACCCCTCAATTCCGCCAATTATAGAAGCCTCAGTCCATCAGCATCGCATTAGAGATCCTATCTGCCATATTGTGGGAATGCCTGAAAACCTTCGTCGACAACCTGATTGGCCCCTATCAGTGTGGTTTCAGACCAGGAAAGTTCACAATCGATCAAATCTTCATAATTCGGCAGATCTTGGAGAAAACTCAATAAGTCCAAAACCCATACCCACTATCTGAAAACGCAATTGAGTAGTAAGGCACTATCCCGAACAAGTAAGGAGACCCTATATAAGACCTTGATCATCCCAGTTCCTTCTTTATGGCGCTGAAGCATGGACTTTATCGGAAACGGATGAAGATATCTGCGATCGTTTCGAGAGAAAACTTTTTCGTAAAATATGCGGTCCCATTTGCGTTCACAGGCTTTGGACGAGGAGATTCGACGGCGAACTATACGAGTTGTTCAGTGTCCTAGTCACAAAACTGCGCATCAGTCGTTTGAGATGACTAGGACATGTAGAGCGAATGGACACCAGTGCTCCGTCCCGAAGAGTCGTCGAATCACACCCGGAGGGACAACGCAATATAGGAAGATATCCGCCTTAGGTAGCGCGTACAACTAAAAGGGGACCTCAACCGACTTGATGCGCGTAACCGGAGGCAGTTAGCTAAGGAGCGGGCTAAATGGAGAGGCTTGTTGGTTAAAGCCCAGGTTCACCCGAACTATAGCGTCACCTAAATAAGTAAATAAGTAAATAGAACCAGTTTTGAAAGACCCTTAATGACTTAAATTCCGAATGTGTCCAATTGACAAAATCAAGGCATGTGTCAGTCTGGCTGTTAAAGACATCTGCCAATCATTTCAACACAAGGTCTGCCACATCTAAAACTCATATAGCAGCAAGTACCAAGTGCAGGTAGAGAGAATATTTCAGCCACCATTGCCCAGTAAATCCTTTAAAATCTTATTAAAATGCCACCAGCCCACAAAGTCAAGGTAGTCTATCCACTTATGCCAGTTATATTCCAACACCTTTCCCAGCACTTATACCGGTCTTCAGATAGGTGTTTTAATAAACCTCCGTTCAAACATTTTTCTATGAATGTCTAAATAAATTCAGAACGTAGGCTAATCAGTTCAGTTTCAAGCAACCTTTTGAAAGATTTTTTAAGTTGAGTGAATGATTTTTTAGTTGCGAGTTTCGAAGAAGTAGATCAAAGTAAAATTGCATCAAAGAAATGGCTTACTGGCATCAAGTTATCATCTGTCCTATTAAAACGTTCAAATTGGAGATTTATGACTAGAAAACTGTCCATCCATGTATATTATTGCTTACAGCTAATGTACAAATCCAAATTTTCCAAAATTTTGGATATGCCTGCCACTAACAACGAAGATAATTTATTCCTTTCATTTGTTCTCTAGAACAAAGTCTATTGATCGCATAGGGCCCTTAAACTCTTAACTAAATTCAGTCACAATCTCTTCCTGATACCATTGCAGTGAACGACATATGAAATAGGATAATAGTGGTGCAAGATGCAAAACTCACTTACTCATGACTGCTCTTAGATTGAAGATTCATTTTATATCCTTGTCATTGACATAATCATCAAGAGAGAGTCGGCTAAGCAATGTATTTATCTAGAACAGAGTGAGGCATTGGTGTAAACATTGATGTCGAGTCCTTGTTTAGGTGGACCTTTCAATGCATCTTCCAGTACCTTGGCCATACATGCATATATTACACAACTGTATACATAGTACTCTATGTAGATAAAATGGAGTCAAAATTTAAACCCAATCAATTTCAAGACACACTAAAACAATTCATAACCTCCACGTGTCACCAACAGATTGTGTTCGCATTTCCCTGCCAACCCACAAAAACCCCCAAGTTCAGTCTTAATTTTAAGGCAAGTCTTTATTACCACGCGTGTATAAGATTTTGAAAATTAATTTCATTTATGCATGAGTAAAAATTTAATAAACGAGATGCCTTCACCATCGTTTTAGTTTTCCCAGGCACACAATACATATGTATGTGCCTATAAAGCACACACAACAGCCTTGCTTGCCGTAAATAAATTTCCATCGAAAATCCTTCCACCACAACCTATCCCTCGATTAATCGGTTTCTAAGATAGTAAATAAACATGTATCCTATCAACTCAGATACTCTTTGTAATCCTTGGTAGAATGACAAACTAGAACACATCCCTTAGTTGGGTGTAATCGATTTCATTTTGTAGACAACGACAATGTCTGATTGCTTGAAGCAAATACCAGGATATAGTGTCAGTTACTTGAAGATCTAAAGGACTATGTTGACGCAGAAATAGAGCGGAATAAGGTGGAATTTTCTGTGAGTAGAAATTCATCAAAAGTAGATATAACAGATTGGAGTATGTATATGATAATGTCTGTTTTGTAAAGGATAGGGATGTTCGATGTGCTTCCTGCAATTGGTAGGATTATCGAATTCACTGTCATATCCTGATTTGACTAGCACAGACCATCATATGGACTGGGTACAGGTCTATTTTAAATTTGTTTCAGTTTAAATGCACAACGAAGCTATTTTTGAAATGAAACCCGAATCAACTCTCACCACATCACAAGCATTTTCAACTAAATTTAACCTCAGATATGTTCCAGGAATTTATTGTCCTAACGAATACGAGTTTCGAATTCTCTGAATGAAGACCGAAGGCTGATTTCATTTTGGTATTCACTGGTTGAAAACGTATTTTTTAATCACTTTTTCCAATAAATCCCAACGGGTTAACAGAGAACGAACTTTTCCTGGAATCAATTGAAAAGTTAGAAAGAAAATCAATTAAATTCATGTGAATAGGGAGGCTTTGCAATGAGTACAATGTGACAATCCTCGGTTAGTTTGCTTCATTACCGAGTATTGTGTTAAATGTTTGGTCAAGAGTTTGTAACCAGAGAACAGGGTCAAAAGGAAGGCAAAAACCAATTATGTATCTGGAATAAAAAAGATAAAAAATAGAGTACCTATAGAGAGGAAAAAATATTCATAATTGGCCATTGAATGGTGACAGTGAACCCAATTTAGGATATACCTACTTTGAATGGTTAATTTGTGTTATTTTTGATGATATCCTTTCATGAGTCCTTTTTTAGATCCGCCTTTGTACGTATTGTGTATTAAAAATACTGATTTTAGTGAGTTCTTGCAAACAATATTTACGTTGCAAGTTATAGCAGTGTGCTATAAAAATATAGCCCACTCCTGTAGAATTGTGGTCTGATATTAAAGTAAAGTAAACTATGGCAATGATACTAAAGTAATATCGCAAAAGTGTCTGGAAGAAGGAGTCGTGCACAAGACTTACAAGTGCAACACCTGGTTTTACTACCAAAACGAAACAAGTCACCCAGAAAACCCTCTCATATCGCGCAATATGCCTCCTGGATACAATGGGAAAAATCCTGGAGCGCATCATTTACGACAGACTTTTTACAGTAGCAGAAGAGGAAGGTGTACTGTCTGACCTCCAGTTTGGATTTAGAAAATCGCGCTGAACGGTAAACGCCATAAAGATTGTAGTTGACATAACACACGAAAGGATATAAAGCGAAAGCTGGTGTTTATCAAAAGAACACTAGTTAGGATGGACATGCCACATTACCAGCAAAAAATAGTGGCAAACTATCTGACTAACAGAAACCTAAGGTATGAAACCGACGAGGGCTTGAAATATCACAAAGTGTCGGCGAGTACCACAAGGATCCACACTCGGGCCCCTCCTTTAGAACATCACGTACTACGGAATTCTGCGACTAACTGTGCCGCAAGGAGTACGAATTATTAGATTCGCGGATGACATCGTTGTGGTTACTTGGGCACTCACAAATGAAGCCATATTCTGCATTAAAAATTGGCTAGTAACAGCTAGTCTGGAAGTAGCTTACCACAAAACGGAGGCCTTATAACCAGTCGAGAAGTTCCACAATATGCCAATATACAAGTAAGTTGGAACAAGCAAAATAAACTCCAAAGACGCCATCAAATACTTCGTGTAATGATAGACAACAAGTTGAACTTTAGGAGCCATGTAGAATCCATAATTAAAAGCCTCCAGGCAACGCTATGCAAGATCCTCCCAAATATCGATGGACCTAGTTTCAAGACAAGTCAGCTCAGGACTCCCTTATCCGGCCCCGGTGTGGGCGAAGACATTGACAACAAGGGTGACATGAAGTAAACTGAATTCGGTATACATATAGACTTTGTGCCAATTCCATTGAGATTAAATCAGAAGTAAAGCGGTTTACTACAGCCTTCCAAAGCGCCTTCTCAAAATCCTGCCCGCTATCCAAAGGCAAGAAACAAAAGAACCCCATTTGATGTTACAGCGAACTGGCATCTCTACGGAAAGAAGCGAGAATACTCCACAACGTAGACAAAACACAGAAAATCCCAATGACCGGGACCGCTACAAAGAAAGTAAAGGGAGATTTAAAAATAGAACAACATATGCAAAGAGAGCAGCCTGGCAAAACTTCTGCACTGATATTGCATCCACCAAAGATATTGCCAGACTCAGGAAAGTTCTGACAAAAGTTCAAACAGTTCCGAGATTTCTCAGTCACAATCCACTGGATGTACACTACAATCGTTAGACCCATCCCTACATACGGCTGTTTGGTCTGGTGGCCCGCAGCCGCAAAAGAATTCAATGTCTAGCATGTGTAGGTACCACAAGCGCAATTAGAATGACACCCACCGCTGCCCTTGAAACCATGCTAGGGCATCGCCCACTGGATCTCTTCACAAAGGAAATAGCGACTAAAAGAGCGCTACGCCTCCGACAAACCCGGATGTGGAAAGACAATCAATTCGGACACAGCACCATCACCAAATGGGCAAATGTCAACTAACCTTTCGATTACATTTCTCCCCACACGGACTTCAGCCTCAACCTCGACTCCAAATTTTACTCTAGAGAGAGCTGGAAAAATGGGAATGCCATTAATCCCGACTCCATATCCATCTTCACGGATGGGTCAAAAATGGAAGAAGGTAGGGGCTCAGAGCCACCTCCATTTGCCTGGTCCTTGAAACTCCCCAACCACGCTAGTGTGTTCCATGCGGTTTATGGTATAACCGTACAATAATAACGTACCTATCGATTTCTACATAGACAGCCAAGCAGCCATTTAACCCATCACCTCCATCTCAACCAACTCTAAATTGGTCAAGAGATGCAAAGTGGAACTCAAATCCCTCAGCTCAAAGCACAACATCACGTTATACTGGATTTCAGGACACATGGACCTCCACGGGAATGAAATAGCCGATGAGTTAGCGAGAAAAGGATAAGAATCAAAAGACCTAGCAATAGACCACTCAGTCCTAAAGCCCATTAGCCTCCTCATATCCAAAATAACCCTGGACTTTCTCAACATGTCCCACACAAGGTGGAGAACACTCTCCTCATGCCGCGTCTCGAGAAGGCTTTGGGCCCAATGCAACAGAAGAAGGACTAGGGAACTTCTATCGCTGAATAGACCACAGCTGAGCCTCCTTATAGGTATCCTCACAGGCCACAATTCAATGGCGGCCCACCTCAGAAGAATGAGAATATGCACCACAGACCTATGCAGAGGCTGTGGCGACCCGGAAGTAGAGGAAGACACAACACATTTCCTCTATGAATGCCCAAGGCTCAACACAACAAGATACTCGATCCTTGGAAAGGTATCTTTTAACGACCGCAACGAACTGGCTAACACGCCACCTAAAACCAACCTAAAATTCATCACGAAAACCGGATGGTTTAGGAGGGCCGCTTCCGACATGGATTAAGTTTTGGTAATAATATTCTTCTTTTATTTCAGGTATCTCACACCGGGCAACACAATGGATCCGTTGAGATTCGAGTGAGGTTGCACAGTTTATCAGTGCAGTCACCCCCCAGACATTGTGCTCTGAGAAGCATGAGTGGATTTAGAACAATTTCAGATGAAGCAGCACTTGTCATAGTCGGAATGCTCCCCATCGACATTCTTGCAGACGAATTACTGCGAATCTATATAAGGAGACTCCCCCATCAACAAGATCCAGCTGCAGCAAGAACAATAAGAGAAGAAGAGAGGTCAACATCACTAGCAAGCTGGCAGAGCAGATGGGACAACGCCACAAAAGGCTGATAGACCTACAAACTTATACCAGAAAATGATGTCTGGATACAAACACGGAGACCAACACCTAATACAGTTTTTTATACGGTCATGGAGGATATCGCAAGTACCTGTACAGATTTGGACACGATACCTCACCACTTTGCCCTGAATGCCCAGAAGAAGAAGAAACAATGGAGCACGCAATATTCCACTGCGGGCGGTTATCACACTGAAGAACAGCTTTACATAGACCATCGTCTATAATTGATTCCATGCTGTTATTAGAAGTGAACAGAAATCGTATACATAGCGAATGTGCAAATTGAGTTGCAGAGGAACAAAGGACGAATAGCATGATATACAAACCAGCCCGGCGAAGTAATACCTAACGGTAGTCCTGCGGGAAGAGTGGTTGAAGTGTGCTGTACGGTGTGAATTATTACGTAGCCCATTCCTGGCATCAAGTATTCGGGTCTGCGGGCTGCTAGTATATTTATAGTATCTTTGGAAGACCAAAACTATGGCGATGATAGCAACTGCTGCACACCTGCTGGTTGTGGTCCCCACTGATGAAACATTGTTGGCATGATTTGATGAATTGTTTTGAGCATGCCTCAGCTTCCTTTCGAAAAACGCAGGAGGGCGATTTATAGCTTAAATGAGTCAGAGACGAAATCACTAAAATAACTTTTTTCTTTTTCAATTCGATAAACCATTATTGGGTTAGGACTGTGTAGTCACCTTTTAAAATTCGACGGAAAATTCGATTTTAAACCCATTTTTTCCCACTAAGACTTCGAATTTCAGAAATTCTTATCTCGCATGTAGAGACTATAACAAAGTACTATGTTCAGTAAGTTTTGACGTCTAGGGACTTTGGAAAAACTGTGATTTCAACAAATTTTGTAGCCTAAACGTAAGCATCATATACCATAGCACAGGTCTCAGCACGTATCCCTGTCTTAGTTGTTCAGTGGCTTTATATTCCTTTAATGCCAACATTTATGTATTCATCTGATGTTGGGTATTATTTTGTCTAACAATAGGGTTTATTGTTGATGCGGGAATGATATTTACAACATTAATTGTCTTGAGTAGCTCAGGGCAAATTAAGATACGTTTCAAAGATGGTAGATCCTCCTCTTATAGTTATTAAAAATGCATGTCTTTAGAAGGATTTGCTTCTTTTTGGATTACAGTACTTGGAGAAGAAGCTCCTTACCTAGTCGTCATTCTTTTCCGCTTTGTTCCTCATTTCCAGGATTGCCGCTGAAAAATTTCAGAAAGTCGCCAAAAAAGTCGCACAGAGCATAAAAAGTGTCCCCACTGAATTATTTGTAAAAGTAAAGCACACCAAAATATCGTTTTAAATCATATTAACAGAAGCAATTAAGGAGTAAAACAATATAAACTATAAGATAGGCATACAGGCATCACTATGAGTATTTATGCTTTTCTTAAATAATTACTGATATGAAACAAATTTTTTACCCGGCTGCCACACCAGCAAGTGCTGTGAAAGGAAATTCCAATACACTTAGCACTTTTTTTTTACGAACATATACGAACTTTTGCTACTTGCCCGTCAACTGCTATGGAATTTCCCAAGCCAGTAGCAGACTTCTAAAAAAAATGCATTCTTTTGGGAATGCAATCGTAGACTTCACAAAAAGAATTCAAATTTCCGATTGGAGTAATCAAGTTAAAAAAAAAGACTGCGATTTAAAAAAAAAACTTCAATTCACCATTTTTTTGAAGTTAGTGTTTATGCATTCAATTTTTAGTAATCACTTAAATTGAAGTCCGTAGTGAATTCAGTTGAAGTCAGTGAATTCAACTGCAATAATAATTTTAATTCACTTGATTCCAGGTGGTGGATCATATTGATGTTGATGTCTGATTATTATAAGACATTTGTGGACGAGATTCAAATTTTGATGTAGTAAAGATACCGTGGTTTTTGAAACGTGAAGGAGATGTCATAACAAAACCGAAGAGAGTAAAATTGCTTAACCAAGCTGACGAGACTCAACGTCGTCTAATGGTTTACATAACGAAAACTTTATTTTTTACGAAAATGCTTCAAGTTTTTGAAACAGATACATTCGTACATATAATATAATGAATTCTAGTAACTTCAATTAAATGCTCTGACTTCAACTGATTTCAAGTGAATTCACTACTGACTTCAATGAAATATGTGTATTCGATTCACTTCCAAAATGATTTCAATTTATGTAGTTGATAAATATTGAATGCATTCATCACTGACTTCAAAAGAATGGCGAATTACGTTTTTTAAATTGCAATCTTTTTTAGAAAAAGACTTTAAATCATTTCTAGATGAATTCAATAGAATCAACATCCCAAAAGATTTAATTCTTTTACAACTCTGGCCCAGTAGCCAAGCAAGCAATTTGGCAACGCAATTTACAAATGAATCCTGAGAAAAGTGTCCCAAAAGTCGACAAGATTTTGAAAAAGCGTCTAATTTTGGCATTTTTCAAAAAGTAGTCGCCTGGTGTCCCGGATGCTAAAAAGTCGCCAAATGGCTAACGGCAACCCTGCGCAGTTCTGTGTTCTGCTTCAACCTACTTTACTTTCATGAAATGCCTCTCATCCGTTTTGTGTTGTTGATTCTCACGTCATGAACGTGAAACCCAGGATTTTTTCTTTTTTAAAATATTTCCTCGTTGTTCTTGGTCAATTTCTTCAGAATAAGTTCACTGCTGCTTATGTAATAGTGTCGATTGGAATGCCTCAGTTTAACCTGAAACATATCTTCATCATATGACCTCGAGTTTCTTTGGCTACCACGGCTTTTTCATGTTTCTTCCAAAGAAATTTAGTGTTTTAATTACAAATTTTACCCGGTGTTGTAGATTAACTTTAATTCTATTTACGTAGTACGATGGATTGCATATGTTTTGCCCTTCTTTGGTGAAAGATAACTAGATTTAGGTAGATCTATTTTGAGTATCCAATCCTTTATTTTTCAGAAGAAGATTCCTTCTTCCATAATATAATGACCGACGTTTATTATTTTTATATATTTATTAATATATGTACATTTAATAAATATTCATGTACTCGTGCATATTGACTAACCATTAATTTTATTTTTCATTGCAGGTATGTTTCATTACACAGTAAGTCGTCCATAAGTTTATTTATTTTTGTTAAAACATGTCGAGGGGATTAAAAATAATTTCCTTCGATTTTAAACAGCATGTTGTTTATTCAACTCAAAAATATTTCACAAATTAATTTTATAATTAAGTTCTTTTTAAATAAACGTATGAACGGGTAAAGCAATAAGGGAATTAATGTCATTTACATAAGTAAGATAAATAGAAAAAAAGGGGAGTAGGAAAATCAACGCATAAACAAAGAGATGTTATAATTAATCAGCTTGGCAGACTTTCCTTAATACACCATTCTGGCTCAGATAATGGAAAAAGTAAAATAAGTGCATGATTCGAATTTGACAAACGAGTTTATCTTAAAACGATCACTGATGCGAGCTTCACTTCGCAGTTGAACTTATTGAACCTTATTGCACCTTTACTCACCAACCGTGCCAAGTGTCCTCATGAATTCCAATAAATCATGGACGAAATCTGATGAAGCATCGCTTAACCTAGCTATAGACACTCACTTTTCTGGTGGAAGCCTATCCTTAACGACGACCCTGCTCTGGTAAACATTGTACGCCCACCAACACCTCCTGAACTTATCAGGGAGGAGAAACTAAAATGAGCGCTGACTATCTTCAAACCTTTTAACTACACGAGGCTGGACGGCATTTTTCCGGCACAAATCCAAGCGGACTTCAGCATGATAGTGCATAACCGCCTGGACCGAAGTAAAAGTGGTCTTTATACCCAAAGAAGACAAAACATACCCTCCCGAAAGACCTAAGATTAATCAGCCTAACGTCTACTCTTCTTAAGATTCTGGAAAGAATTCTACATCAAGGCCTACTATCCGTGTCACAACATGCCTTTCAGAAAAGTAAATCCTCACTCTATCGCTAAACCCTTCGAAAAATCCCCCTCAATCAAGAAATTTACATTAGTGTCTATCCTAGACATTGAAGGACCTTTCAACAACGTTGAAACCAATTCGCGAACGAATGCCCTACGAAGGCTCAACATCTGCGAAATAATCCGCTGCTTTGTAGAGCATATACTTAAAAGCAGCATTCTTCGGAAGCAGCACTGTTAAATGACGTATACACCGAGACACCCCCAGGGTAGTATTATCTCCACTACTATGAAATCTAGTGCTCAACGAAGCCTCTCTAAAAATAAATAAAACGTCTCTACTCGTATACTACTTACTTACTTAACAGGCTCCCGACCCATGAAGAGTCTCTGCCTGAGACACGGCAGCCTTCCACTCTCTTCGATCCCGGGCATGCTGCTTCCAGTTGACTAGACCAAGCGATCTTGCATCCCCGATAGCTTGATCCTTAAAACAGATAAAGCCAGCTGCCAGTTGCTAAAAAAAACATCCGGATGTTATTCATATCATGAGGTTCTTCGATATCCTTGAGCTGAGAGACTGCGTGGGCCCTTTTCTTCTTACGCAGGATCTTCTTCTCCTCCTTTCTTCTGGATCGATGCTCTTCTCTCATTGCCCTTATTTTGCGCTGCAACGCTTGCATGTGTGCATTTTCTGTCACCTTTTTCTGATGCACGCACTTAACATCATACAAAGGGCTCTTTTTGGGTGGTGTTTGGGAGCCTATGGTGGTCTCTGCTACCACTTTGATGATGTCGCGATACTTGTTCCACAGATTATTAACGTTTGTGGATGGTGAATACACAACGGAGAGTTTCTCGCTGAGGCTCTGGCTACTTTAGTTATGCTAAGGCTTCCAACGTTAAATTTCTTTTTCCGGGCGGCTTGCAGTTTCTTCTCGTTGGATAGTCGAGCTCTGAATTTAGTTGCAACAAGTAAATAGTCAGAGTCGACGTTTGCCCCTCTGAAAGTTTGAACATTCAGAATGTGGTCCATTTGGTTGACGGTTTCACCATTTGGAGAGTGCCAGGTTGCTGTGTAGATTCGCAATCTTGGAAACCTAATGTTACTTGTCACCGTATTAAGAGCTGCTGCAAAGTTGATTAGCCGGAAACAGTTGTCTATTTTCGAGTCGTGGAGGCTGTGCCTTCCGACTAATCTGCCGAAGATGGTTTCCTTACCGATTGGCATTGAAGTCCCGGAGTATGATTTTGACATCATATTGCGGACAGGCTCCGCAGGCTCCATCTAGGAGGCCATAAAACTCCGCCTTGATGGAGCCTTCAGCTTCGTCGGTAGTGGCGTGTGCACATATTATGCTGATGTTTTGAAATGTTACCTTGATGCGTACCACAGCCAGGCTTAATTACATATTATTGAGGGAGTGTACATACAGTGTACATATGTTTCAGGTGCATACCTGAACTTCGTAGTCCGTGAACGTTCCGGGTCGTGATATAAAATGACTGGGTCCGTTGTTATCCGAGACTGGTGTCTCTCTCATAACTATATTTTTTTTAGGTGGTAAGAAAGTTGCCCCGACGCACAACCCCCAACAACCTGGTGGGCCTGTTCCATTTTTTAAAAACCCCTAAGACGAGGGGCTGGTTTTAATCTGATGTCAGTAACCTGCTTCGAGGATGTGAGCGCTGCCGTTGGACCAAAAAGGGTTCATATGCCACCATCTCTTTTCGAAAAACCTGACTTATTCTTGGAAATCTTTATCGGCCTAAGCTACGAATAAGTCGAAGATGTTCAGATAAAGTGTGTTTCTGCTTCAGTTTGAAGCTGTGACGCCATCCTCGAATCCATGGGAAGAGTTCATCCACTATCTTATTTACAGAACTGCTATTTGCTCTTGTTCAACACTCGTGCTTAAAAGTTCAACAAGTCAGTCCGGATGGACACCAGGTTAAATAATCACAATTTATGCGCAGTAACAGTAACAATACTGGACATCGCCAGGTTGACGCCAGTTAGTGTCTACCCTATTCCTACAGCATCTAGCGACGTCTCTATACTAGTAACTGGAAAATACTCGCAGACACTGCCTGATGTCATACAGTCTGCTCTCAATAAACTAACAGGCTGGACTGAAAGTTGTAGCCTCCTCGTTAATGCGACAAAGACTAGGCTGGTCCTGTTCACAAAAAAAAAAAAACTGTGATCTTCGGAGGTTTCTTTTGATGCACTCTCTGTGCCAGAGCTCGATAGCACAAACGACTGCTTGGAAGATAGAAGTAGAGTGTCCAAATGGCACTGGCAATTTGTAGTTGAGGCTGAGAATTCCGATTCCTACTCCATTTGCCATATTTGAATCGTCAGTGGATTTGAGGATTATGCTGATAACTGCGATTAAGAATGACAACTTTGAAGGCGCGATAGAGATTGATTCTTTTCAGCATGTCTGGGTCTAAAGTGCATACTGCCGATGGGGATAGTAGCGGAATTCTATTAAGGATCTTCATATGTCCAACAAGGTTGGTGATTTTGTTGTTGCATAAGACGTAAAGCTTTGGGGCCTCACTCTTCATAGCACTTACATACATATAGGGCTGGACGGTCTATAAGGAATTCGAGCGCAGCATTCGAAAAGTTACGCAATGTATCCATAATACTTGCACAGCCCAGTATTTGCCCCTTTGATAGGGCACCTTACGAGGGATGTGTACGCTTTTATTGGGGTGCTGATAGCGAGGTAACTCTAGTGAACTATCTTTGGTTTTAATCCCCATTCTATCCCGAAAAGTATAGAGCAGGCCCAGAAGATTTTAGTCGCCTTTTCAGTAAACTCTGTCTAGATGTAGGTTGCAATGACTTTTCAAATGCTTTCTTGTTATGGAAAAGAATTTAATTTTCTTATATAACGACGCTTCCTTCAACAACACTCCCGATGCCACATTGAGAAAAAGGATACCAAAAATATGTTCTTCTCTCCCCCTACCACCCATGTTGCTCTCTAAAAGGATTCATATTCATCACATGACACGCTGAATGGGAGTTGATCTTCTTTAACTACATCTTGCCCAAAGTATACTACATACAATACAATTTTCATGATAATGATGTCCTGAATGGACTGCCTAGAAATCCATCCCTCATTTCTTCATCTATAAAAGAAACTTACTTCTCGCCTCTGGCCTCGGGTATGGGAACGAAATTCCTCTCCGTAAATCATGATAATTTCCCTGAAACATACACATGTGACACCATCTTTATGTGCGTCCACATCTGGGTAAGAATATTTATGAATTTGCTTAACCCTACGGTAAGGACGTGCCTAGAAGCGTATTTCGGGGAATGCTTTTTTTTCATGAGTCCCACTACATAGTACATCCCGTAAAGCGCTTGAAATGAGCTTAGCGCGGCTTCACAGATCATCATCTATCACCGCGAGGGTAGATAGAGTATACATACATGGTGCTTCGCAATTCGCACGTCTGTGCACACCCCGGGGTATGTAAATATGCAGCAAGAATTATCGGGATGGCAAAATGACTTTTGATAAATTTTAACACCTCTTCCGAGGGCGAAAATGCCTCGTGCGCTCTACTCCTGCCGTGTGTTGGAATGTCGTGAAGTGATTTATTTTTATGGTTAATATGCGGATGTGCCGAGTTAAAAACGACGTCGAAGGATACGATACGAAAAAAAAAACACATTACAGCCACTTTACCTCGTAAACTAATTTATGATGCACGAATGAAATGTAATAATTTAATGAAGCAGCCGCGGCACTGGGGTTTGACCTTTGCCAAGGACGTTACGACGACCGGCTAAATTCGACGCAACGCTGTATGAAGTGGAGGAAACCGCGCGCTGGCTGGGGAGGATTTATCATACCAAAGTGGGATTTCCTCAACTTCGTGGCGTATAGAGTAATGTAATTTGTCTCCGAGGGATTGGACCTTAAATCGAATTTGGATGATGATTTAGAGAACACATAATCCCTGCCGCGTGCACACTTTCGACGTACATATGTATGTGCGGCTTATAATGGTAGCTCGTTTGCCGACGATGCCGCGAAAGGATCCGCATTGTTTTGGTTTCATTTTGTGTGTTGTTATGTGTGTTTTAGGGCTCTCCGCTTCCGCGCATGAACGGAGAGTAGAAACATTCGAGGAGGAATAACCTTCTTGTGAGACTACGAATATATTCACAGATTAACGACTGTTATGCGATTTTGATGTCGAATACATAAAGTAATGGAAGCCAGGGGAATAGCCTTCATGAATAAGTAAATGACTGAGCATGAACTGTTCAATAAATTCACGCGAAAAAGATTGATAAATCATTTTTAAGTCAATCGCTCATGGGTATAATCAAAGAAATATCCTTTGCAAGGTTAGGGTGTGATATTGGTGTGATGTCTGGTAAGGAGTATGACTATGTCTGCTACGTTACTCCGATTGAATGCTTTCACAGACTGGACTGAAAACGATTTTCCTCCCGACTGATAGAAACCCCGTCGATTGGGGAACTTACTATGAATAATTTGAACATTCCTCTACTTATGTATGTGTTACCCTTTATGACTGTCGCCTAATGACTTGACTGACAACATAAGTGCAAATATTCTTCTAAATTTGCTGAACACCCTCAGTCTCTGATCTGGGAGTTCTGCTGTTCAGACCAAGGAGATGAGTGGATTTACAGCACTCTAGTTCGCCTCATGCTACAGTTCCTTATTCCAGTTTGAGTTTGGCATCATTGAGCTTGAGACGATACAAATATGTAACAGATATGTCTATTTAAATGTGTCGTGACCTTCATCATCAACTTTCTCTTGACGATAACTCTATTACCACACAATTTAGTTGACCAATTGCTAATTTCTTTGAGACTTAAGGCGGTTCTTAAGAAAGAAAGTATGTAGGCTCCTAGTTAAACTAGCTCTATCCTCTTATGAGACGGCTGATTGGGATGCCTACAGGAAATACAAAACTACACTGAGGAAGGAGAAAAGGCGTTCCTGGAGACATTTCTGCGAAACCATAGAAGAGTCCTCCGAAGCCTCAAAGCTACGAGAAATCTTCTCCAAAATCCCTCTATACCCAGCCACTAAATGCAGTTAGATGGTCCCTGGACCACCTCTAGTAAGTAATCCATCGACCTTCTACTGGACATGCATTTTCTTGGTAGCTCTTCAGTTGCTTTACCTCAATTCGAAACCACCTTCTCTACACCGTACAGCAACTACACGAATATAATTACTACTGAAAAGATCCTTTGGGGCATGCGCAGTTTCAAACCGTACAAGTGCCCAGTGCCATAGTGTATCATTCCGTCAGAAGGCAATCGTAAGACATAGTGATCGCTTGGTTTAAAGCCATAATGTCTGGTTGTCTGAATCTGGTCTATATTCCCAATCTAAGGACCGAGGTTGACGTTGTCTTTATACCCAAAGCAGGCTCGCACGTAGAACCAAAGGACCTCCGATCTAACAGCCTATCGTCCTTTCTATTGAAAACACTAAAAAGACTGATTGATATCCACCTAAACCAGAGCATCAGCCCATCTATGCTCTCTGGGTCCCAACTTGCGTACGACAAAGCAAGTGAATCGAGACAGCCTTGCACTCATTAGTGCACATCATTGAAAAATCACTAGGCATCAAGGAATTCACCATAGTCGCGTTCCTGGACATTAAGGAGCATTTAGCAATGTCAGATCTAGGTCAATCATAGATTCACTTGCAAGCCTGAAAGAGATACTTCGCGTGGAGTATTGATGAATCAATTAATCACACGGAGGATTATTCACATTCAATTCACAGCTGGGCGACGCATCGGCTAGAAGGCTTTTTAGTTGCGGAACACCTCAGGGTGGTGGTTCGTCCCCTCTTCTGTAGAATTTAATAGTTAATGAGCTGGGATTGGACATGGAGAGGACTGGATACAGAGTGGTTGCCTATGCAGATGACATTTCTAGTGCCGCCTCCGGAAACACTCTTATTCTCTTAGGGACATTTTCCAATGTGCTCTCCTACGGCTTACACGACGAGCCTCAAAATGCGGTCTAAGGGTTAGTCCCCTCAGAACAAAACTTGTCCTTTCACGAGGAAATATAAAGTTCCCTTCTCACGGACAACTCCAATACTGACGAGTGGGTGGGTTGGGTTCTTCTCCGATAAGCTGAATCTGAGCATCTCATGACTTTCCGCCTCACTGGATACTGTCGAAGTGAGGGAATTTGTGTATGCCCCTTGCTACTTGTAAACTCTTACTAAACCTGGACGCTTTCATCAGGTTCTATGGGACAGGGCTTAAATGGCGGAAATAATATTACAGATAATTTCTTGATCCTCTGAGTCTTTACAGCTCCTGCTGAAATTGTTTGAAAAGCGTCCCAAAACGTTAAGCATGTTGACTTACGGTATCTAGTGAAGGGCTTCGGCTAGATCTGTCTCGATATATGACATGTCAAGACATTTTCTAATCTATGGTTGGCTCATCCTGAAAATAAATGTTTACATTTAGTGAGGAGCATACCAGAGTGTTAACTATTTCGACAGAAATAGAATATTGGAGTCAGCATTATAGTTTCTCGGCCTGGCACTTAGGATAGGTGAATGTCGAACTGCTCCATCATTCATAGTGGTATCATGATCGAAATTTCGGTAGTTACAGTCAAATCTTGATTTGAAGTCCTCGAAAGGCCTCGATTGCCCTTTTAGTCATATAGGACGAATATGGGCCTAAACTGCTTTCTACAGCCCCGGATTGATCTCTGAATATACATGGCAGTCGTCAGGACCCATCCACATGTACGGAGTACTACTCTGATCACTGGACAAGAGAAGCAATATTGCTATAATTGAGAATGTTCAAAAGCTACCCTGCGTCTATATAACGGGCGCTCTTAGAACCACTCCAACAGCTGCACTAGAAACTATGCTGCATCTTCTTCCCGTCGATATCTTTGGAAAGTTGGTGGCGGCTAAAGCATCCTATACGGTCATAACACTATTCCTAGTAATTCAGGCCATATTGTCACCTATCTGGACTTTAACGTCAAGTATAAAACTAGAATTCCTAGCATAAGTGCCTGCAAATCTGAAGAAATTTTAAATAAATTTGCAACTGAGATATATACAAACGGATCCAAGACAGCGTTTGGTACAGATACGGGAGTCTATCCCACTGCCACAGTAACAGCAGCCCGATAAGCTACGGCTTGGATTTCAATTAACTTAGCATAGTGCAGCGGTATTGTTTTCTACACAGACAGTCAAGTAGCGATAAAAGCCTTGAAATCGTCAATATACGATCCAAGTTGGTAAAGCAATGCCGCGGATCTCTTAACGATTTCGGGGTTCCAAGCCATAGGGATATTTAAAGCAATTGCTAAGTGAATGAGCCAGCTAAAGAGGCCGTAACAATCTCTGACAATAGGAGGAACCTACTAAATCAATAAAATTTCATCTAGATACCGCAGAACGATGGTACATCAAACCCTAAGCGAATACTTCTTCAAAGAACTTGACAATCTAGTCACAGTAGAATTAAGCAAAATAAAGAGCTTCGTCACCGGGTCTAACTGGTTTAATGCCTAAATGGCGAACCATACTTCTTCGGCACACCAAAACTGGTTTCCCTGTTTCTTGTCATCATATGGAAAGTTTCCATATAGCTTCCGGTACTGGTAGTCCTGTTTTCCATTGTGGTATCACCCTACTGAGCGAGGACAGCCACCCAACCTAACCCCGCCCCAACTACTAAAACGCCACCGTTTCATAAAAAATTCATAGTTTTTTTGGACGAAATTAAATATTCAAGGTTTTCAAATCGACGCAGTTAAGGTTGAATCAAATTAAATTTCTTTTACTTTTGATCGGGAAGCAATTAGCATTGCCTCTAGTCTCCAAAGGGAATACATGAATACAAAATAAGATAAAAAATTAAACACCATTCGTAGCTTATGCATTTCAAAAGGTTTTTTTTTTTTGTGATTTTTCTTTAATTCAATTCTTGAGAAGCAATAATTTTCATTCATTAACATTTCAATTGTCCTGCTCTGCCAGCCTTCAGCCAGATATAATGTCCATCAAGTGAACCATAACAAATTGCATAAAGCCTTGACTTACTGGCACGGCATGAGGAAGACACAAAAATCCGATTTCAGTTGCAAAAAAGTAAAACGTTTTCGCGACTTACTGTTGAATTATGTAATATTTCTAGGATTTTTGTTTATACTATATTATTTTATGTGTCAATTGTGAATTAATTTTAAATAGGCTTTAACCCATTGAAGCACAAATATTGTGCTGAGTGACACCGTTGTTCAAAGGTTCGTAAGTAGGGAGACTCCCCAAGGCTAGGTGGACTCTTCTTTGGAACCTAGCGGTGAATGAATCGCTTCTAAACGTGGAAGATGAAGGATGTAAAGTAACTGCCTATGCGGATGACGTTCCTGTAGATGTTTCGGGTAAACACCTCAATGCGCTCTCTAAGCTCTCTCAATGGACTAAAGGCTCAGTGTCAATACTCAAAAAACAAAACTAGTCCTCTTCACTAGGAAATACAAAATTCCGCATTTTGACCTTCCAAAACCATATGGCACTTGCCGATAAAGCAAACTTTTTGGGTCCCGTACTTGATAAGATCTTAGCTTGTAACCCAGTATCCTTGAACGCGTAAAGAAAGACACTAGAGCCGTGTACTGCTGTAAGAAAACGATAGGAAATAAGTGTTGACTCAAAGTATTACATATGGCTGTGTATCCCTCATCAGCCCTATATCAACATATGGCTTAATAGTCTGGTGGTCAGCTTTTGAGAAAATCTCACAAAGGTCGGCTTGCCTATATATAAGTGGAGCACTAAGAAGGGGCTCTGGCTATTCAGATTCACTTGCCACATTCAGATATCTATAGTAAACAAGTGCCAGCTTGTGCAGTCACTCGTCTTAAAGCTTTGTCTCAGTGGTCCTGTCTAAGTACTGCACACTCCTCTATTCTTTATGATTTTGAATTCATTCCAAAAGACACCGGCTACGTACTTCCACAACAAGAATTTTGAACCCGTATCCCCTTAAGAGTTGATTGGTTGGAGAATCTGTCGCTTCAAAACTAGGGATCCATACGTTTCTTGACTGATGGACCAAAAATAAAATCAGGAGTAAGAGAGGATGTCTTGTCCAACGATCTAAACATAGGTATCTCTTTCCTTCTTCCCAACCACTGTAGCGTTTTCCAGGCGGAAATCATAGCGATCAAGGAGGCCATGTCGTGACTGAAGTGCAATGTGATGTCTAAGCGATATTTTACAATGTTATCGGATAGTCAAGCGGCAACTAAATCCCTGGAGTCCTTCACATTCATTTCAAAAACTGCCCTTAATTGTTACCTGTCTCTTAAGGGTAATGTTGAACAATTCAACATTCACTTAATTAGAGTGCTGGACCACAGGGATATTCAAGGGAATTGCATGGCCGACGAACTCGTCAGGCAGGGTACAGCCTTATTTATCGAATTAGGTGAGCATCGGCATTTCTCTCGCTACAGTTGAACTGCTGCTTAAGCTCAATACTGCGACCAGCATCCATCAACCCCAGCTGAATTAGAAACGCTCCAACGGCCTGATCAGACAGAAAAGGTCGCTCATAGCCATCATAGTAGGTGTCATTACGAGGCACGCCATTAGACTAAGCCTCCTCCCTAATGACTTCTGTAGAATCTGGATGGACCGAGAAGAGGAGGAAACTATACTCCACCTCCTTTATACTTGCCAAACTGCCTTCGCTCGTAGAATATTGAATTTAGGTTCCTACTTCTTCCATAAATTTAGGCAAACTGGCTAAGGGCAACATATAGCTTCGAGCGTTTTATATTAAGCAAGGGTAGTCTTATGTGGATTTCGGATTCACTTGGATGTAAAAGCGAAACGATTACTACACCTTTATAAAAATCTACATAAGTCGTAGTAAATCCCCTGAAAGTGTTATTAGAGGCACGTTTTGACTTGGAAAGACTTTATTAGTCAAAGACTGTCAGAATCCTTATCGTGAAGGATGTGTTTCTGTTGAGTGATTAACTTTTAGTAGGAATAAGTGTTAACCCTTTCGTGGGCACTGAGAGGTGTACTTTTGGAAAAATAAAATATTTTGACTAAAAAATTCATACATTTCTTACCGGAAGTCCTCAAAGAAATGAAAATGCCAAAGGTCCTGTCAAATAACAATGATACCACTTCACATCAAATATGGGAGCCAAAATAAATAAAGAAGCAGTCTTCCGTTGGTAAACAAGAATTCGTTTGGGATTACTCCTGCCCCTGCTCCTGACAAGGTATAGCTTAACAATATTATGTGTATAATCCCGTACATCCACCTTCTCCGTATGCATGTAATTATTCAAGAATGTGTTCCTGTTCGAGGGCCGCATACCATCACTTTGAATTTTTTTTTCAAAAAAAGCCAAAGTCTGTTGCAGGATTCCCCATCCGCAGTGCTCAATTCGCTTTTATATTTCTTTTCTTCCACGCGGTTACTTCTCATAAGTTGCCTTTTGATAAATCGATTTCATAACATTGTGCTACGCACAGTCATACAGAGGCACACAGGCAAAATGAACTCAAGATCCTATTACACGCGAATTGACAATGACACACCAACGACGCCGACCGGCAAAGGAGCGAGCACGAGCAAGGAACGACTCAATTCCGCAGAGTCATTCATCATTTCCATTTCAACAAAAATGAAAAGAGCCCCCAACTCCGCCCCTACAGCGAACTCAAAAAGGATATTATGGATGCGATGCGTGTATGTTTCGTGTTCCCTTCACGAGTTCGCCTTCATTTTTGAGTGGCTGTAAAAAAAATATAAAGTTTTCGTGTTCCGTATCCGAACCGAATCCGAGCACATGGCTGCTCTTCAGGCCTTCAAACAACATGTATGGGGAATGTGTGTGCGGTGATATTACTTGGTGTTCACACAGTTTATTGAAGAAATAAATTTCCTGCGGAGTCCTTAATTAAAGTTTAACAAGTCGCTTAGGCGAAGGCACGTGTTTTAGGAACACAACAGTTCTGTTTCCCATGTCTCGCTGTGGCTGTACCACTCAATGTTATCGAACACGAAACATTGAGAGTTCTCGGGTAATTATGGTTACAGAACATACGTGAGTGCGTTAATTTGTTGATATCTCTTGGAATGGCAAACTCATTTTTAATTAATTTCGAGGGTTCTTGGTTGGTTGTAGGCCTCTACGTCCAGAATGTGGGTGTTGTGAATGCAATTACCGAAAGACAGCAGTCGTGATAAGGAGCTTCTACTTAATCAGAACTTTAATAGTTCTTAACTGCGACAAACTAACGAATTGGGGTGGTGTAGCTATTATCCGAATATTCGTGTCATACTGAAATCACATAGAAAGATACTTCTCAGATTGGGAAGCGAATTTCAGTATTGGTATCGGTATGTTTTGGCGTGGGAGCATATTTATCGGCATCTAATCAATTTTCGTTTGCGGAGTCTGTGAACTAATGTGGTCAGTGAATCTCATAGGGATCACATGCTATCACCACATCGGAACAATTCGATAAATTCTTGCAGAACAACTTAAGCACGTGGACTACTCTGACGATCCAGACTATCCTATAAGATTAGACGATGTACACCAATTTATGCGCAATTAATTCTTGATTGAGGTTAATAGCCTCTTTTTAGGAAATGAATTTGTGTCATTAGTTCTATCAGGAGTTGACATCGAACAAAAGAGAGAAGACAAGCACTGAGAAATTGTTGTGGACACCGCTTAAGTTTGGCAAAGATCTATCACAAAAAAAAATAGGAAAAGAGAATGCATTACGCTGAAAGCCGGGACCACCTTCTGGAAGCATTGATTCACCATAGAACTGAATACAAGATAGAATGAACCAGTCATGCACCCAAATGGTATCTGTACAGATAAATCAAGAACAGCTTGAAAAGCAGAGGCACTAACAAACTGCAGTATCTGCGAAGTGGAAATCTACTATAACAATATTGAGCAAGGCTGTCATCCAAATCCCATTGTTTCCTCGCCCTAAATAGCAAATTTAAAAAAACGGTTTAGTGCAACAGTGAAGGACAATTGATTTATTGTAGAATCATAGAGTAGGGTTGGGTGGCTGTCCTCGTTCAACATGGACACATTTAAATAAAAAGAAGGTCCATTGTGATACCACAATGGAAAACCGAATTAACAACAGCGAAAGCTACTTTTAGACTTCCCATATGGAGAAGAGGCAGGACAACTAGTTTCGGTGTAAACCAATGCCGAAAAAATAAGATTCGCCGTTTAGGCATTAAGTCAGTTTGACCCAAAGACAAAGCTTTCTATTTTGCTTAAGTCGAGTCTGCGTAGATCCTTAAGATCCTCAAGCATCCTCGCATAGAGTTTTTCTTCTCAAAATCGCAGGACAGAGGGCGTGTGATTTCTGTTATTCCATCTACTATTTGCCATTCTGATAGCTGTGGTATCTAATTGGAACTTAATCGACTTAATAGGTGCTGAGGGGTATCACTTATTGTCAGAGAGCTTATCGTTTGCACCCTCTTTGGAATTGACTGGAATATCCCTGTGACGTGGAACCCAGCACAGTGATCTCGTTATCAGATCTGTGGCATTGCTTTAGCAACTTGTATCGTATTATTGGGGATTCTAAGGCTTGACTATAGAAAACAATAGCTCCGCACTCTATCGAATTAATTGAAAACTTGAATTCTGCTTGAAACACACTACAGTTGTCCGGCAATTTGTTTGATAATACAGATGTCCGGTGCACTAGAGACACTTCTGTACCGTACCAGATCCTATCCTGGATCCGTCTGTTTATATGTAGCGTCAGTTATACTTGACGTTAAAGTCCATATAGGAGAAAATATTGTCCGAATTACTAGGAATAATGTTATGGCCAATACGGGACAGTTGCAAGGATATCCTAAGCCTTATCTAATCCTGTATTAGCTGCCATCAGCTTCTGAGATTTTACAGCAATTTCCGGGCAATCATTCATGCCCGAAGCGTATGAGATAATCCTCTTCTGAAAGTTCAGTTCACTTTTACGCAGCGAGCTCCAAGACTAAAAGTGGGATGGGTCATAGCGTCCTTTAAAAGCTCAATCTGAGGTCACTTTTAGCTTGTCAAAGGAAGTCAAATGGAGCAAGGAAGCCAGAACTTGGATGGAATCTAATTTTGTATCTGTGTGTCACTGACAGTCAATTAAGAATCACGTCCTTGGAATCGATTACTTATTATTACATGGTAGGATGGGTACTATTCTCAGAATTTTGCTGAAATGGCGAGTTCTAATTATTAGCAAGACCAACCACTTCAAATAACTTCTGCAGATAATAAAAAGGGGTAGACAACCATTATTCACCTCATGTACAGGAACTATCTATAAGTGACTTCAACTGGCATGTCGTAGTCTTCATGAGCATCCATTGCTTCATAAAAAGCTCGACGTGGTTCAATTTTAGCTTGGGTATCTAAATATTAATCTAACCTTATCTGTATCTTCGAACAGGCAGTTAGCCTTACTTGAAAGGACAAGGGATCAATAGAGGGTAGACTAGGGGATCTTTTATTGTAAATAGAATCCAGGGGCATCGGAATGAAATACCCGATGGCCTTAGAAGTGGGCAGTGAAGTTGGATTGGTTTTAAACCAGGTGACTCTTGCGTATATGCGTATGGAGGGTTCCCTTATTGACAGCTTTTCTGGAGCTAATGTCTACTCTAGAGATGATTCGGATCAAGCAATCGATGTAGGCTGCCTATTATCTTTCAGTAACAGATCTTCGCGATCACCCATACAGCCTGCATCATCTGTAGCAAAAAAAGTTAAGGCTGAAACCCACTGCTCTGGGTAGCGTTCAGTCTCCACTTCTATGGTGCATGGTAGTTGACTCTTTGTTGCCTACTCTCAACAGTTCAAACGTCCACGCTCAGCATACGCGGATATTGTTGCTATACTTTCTGTCGGATCATGCTTACAGACTGTCTGTGCTAACGCATAGATAGTATCGATGAATAGGATGATACTAGGAATGGACTTTCGGTCAATCCTTTGAAAACTGAGGTTGTTCTCTTCACGAGAAGGAGGATTGTGACCGCTCTGACTCAATGTAGCGAATATCTGGGATTAATCCTGAATAAGAAACTTCTTTGGACAAAGCATGTCGAAGATATTCAAGCCGCTCTCAGTTTACTGGCAGTCTAAGGGCGCTTTTGGCGCGACATAGGGCTCATCACCGAAGGTTCTCTTTCTCTGGATCTATACGGCTATAATTATACCTTTTCTAGCTTATGCGTCAGTTGTTTGGTGGAGGGAGCTTTCGTGTAAGTATGCGACTGCCTTCTGCACTAAACTCCAATGAGCGGCCTGTCTTGTCTGCACGGGAACTTTCCCGAGAACGCCTGGCTCTATTCTACTTCTACTTGATTAAGAACAGCCGCTGATACGTTCCTCATGGGTTGTTCTATTAAAGCAATAGACGGGGTGGATTTTGGTATCATCCGCACTGGAGTTCCGATGACCTTGCGCGACACTTATCCTACGACCCTGGTTCCATGGATATGCCGTCTGATGCAATGACACCGGCTAATGTGCAAATTCAAAGTTGACTTTCTGCATTCAGGACTGGCTTTGGCCTGAGTCTGAGACTGGACTGGACTGGGCTGTAGTCGAATCTTCACGAATGGCTCCAAAACTAATCAAGGGTCTGGTGCTGATGTCTTCGTGGAGATCGTCAATTCTAGACTTCACTACTCGTTAGGCAACTATGTCTCTGTTTTTCAAGCGGAGATCTATGGTATCCTAATGGTTGCCGACTATATTGTTAAGAATTGATAGCGGGGTCGGTGTATCTGCGTCTATAGCGACTATCAAGATGCGCTTAAGGCCTTGCTTAATCCAGTACCTGGTTCAAAAATAGTTCGAGAATGCAAGAACTTTTTGAATTTGTGTCGCAAAGCTGAACTCTTTGACTCTTGTCTGGGTTCCATTTCCAAGTACTTCAACACTGACTTGGACACTCAAGCAGTTTTTTCACCTGGATCTTGTAGAAACATGCATTACCATCTCATCTGACTTCATCACTAATTTTACTAATCTCCATATTTTTGGTCGATTGGAGATGATGGCTGGACTGCAAGGTACTTATGTATGTAGGTGTCCTTTTCTTGGTAAAGCCAAGTACGTTTAACATAAAATGTTTTCCCTTGAATTTCCGAGTACCAGTCTCCCATTTACTGAACATCACCTCGTTTACCAACACGACTTACTTAAGAGCTGTAAAAGTTTATCAGAATATACCACAACATTGCTTAACGTTCCAACACTCATTTTACTTTACCTCAAAATTCATTGGATTAATTCAAAATTAAATTAAATGTGAATCCAGAGCTCAATTTGTTCGGAGAATTCGTAAACGATAAATGGAATGTGTTTAAGTTCATAGAAGGTACTCGTTAGTGGCAGTAGTTCGTTAACTTATTTTGCTGCAATACGCATTTCTAGGTCCCACACATTCTGTATGGATTTATTTATTCAATTAATATTTAAAGTAATACTGAACGCAAACGATCAATATTGATTTAATTATTTTAGAAATGTATTTCAATCTCATCATTCGCATTTATGGGTTTATGTTCGCGTTGAAAGGTGTGCGCAACAGGTCCATGGACGCAGGGCCTAGTTTTTCGCAACCATTCGTTAAATCCTAAAATGATTTTACTAAACCTGTACTCAACAAAAGTGTGAAATTTGTACATACATATTGGAAGCACCAACAGCTTATTCACTTTCCTTTTTAGAATTCCATATTTGCGTGGGTACTGGGTGCGTTTAGTTCTCTTCGCAGGATTTGCCTCATGCCATTGAGTTGCGTATGCAGTTCTATGCAGTCCGGGCATTACGAACTTCGTACAGCTTTAATACGTGGAAGTGCGAATGATTGCATCCATTTCCAGTCAAATATTCAAATGGAATTCCAATATGGTGTGTAGAGTGGGGCAATTCATGGCTTGGATATAAGCTGATGCATCATTGCAACGTTTTAAATATTCTCCTAGGCTTCACCATATTCGTCTATGTTCTAGTTGCAGTGTTGTAGTCTCTGAATGCATAGTTTAAGAATTATGTACACAATGTCTGACTTGTAAGTATATTTGAAACATTACGGCCCTGGTCCAGATGGATGCTATTTTCGTAGTAGGATTATTTATGTGAGTCTTGCTACTCCTCAGTTGAATTTGATGCATTCTAGTTTGCATTTCATTGACTCACTTATTTGTAATGCTAATGGGTAGTTATCATGACTTATGTCTGCCCGCTGTGATCGTGACGGTTGTTGTCCATTTCCTGATGCTCACAATAACTATTTCTGAATTATGTTCCTCTCAAGATGCCTCTATCATTCTTGAATGTTTTATGTGATTCTGGTCCTATGATCACTCTCTTAAGGAACTGACAAGGAGACTAATTGGTCTAAAAAAAAAACATCCAGCCATAGTTTGATCTCCTCACTTAGGAATGAAGACACCTTCTCATCATACACCTAACTACGCCTTAAAAGCTTTTTTCTGAAGTCTGGAAGTATGACTCTTTATTAGCATTAATAGGTGTATCCCAACTAAATTGTTTATTGTTCGAATGAGACTAAAACATCAGCTGGAAACCAAATACAATGGGTCATTCTATGATTCTGAAAAAATATCTATTTACATGACACCATACCTAGATTTCACAAAACCTTCTTCAAACATATACCAGAGCAGAAGAATGAAGAACCGGTCAGCCAACTAACATGCCATCCATCTCCATATCTACAGATGGATCAAAGATGAACATGGGCATAGACTTAGGTACCCTCAGTGTTTTCCAGTGAAAATAGCGGCTCGTGAGGCTGCCTTGAAAGCAATACCACAAGAAGGTATCACCTTTTTAGTCGACAGCCAGGCAACAGTTAAAACGATTTCTACAATTGAAATAAAATCCAAGTTTGTGAGTTGTTGTTGAAGAGAGCTAAATGTTCTTTTAACCCAGCACAAGGTTACATTCTGCTGAGTCTCTCGTCATGAAGGCATACCAGGTACCAATGGATTGGCGAGAAGAGGTTCGAAATCTTTTGCACGCTAAGGCTCGAAGTAGGCCTCTCCCTAGATACTTGTGCGACCACAGAAAGAATTTGACCTAACTTTGACAAAACAAAGACCGACAGGCTTATGCAAAACGTTAATAAATCTCTTTCTACCTTGATATGACTCATAACGGGCATAATAATCTATCATATAAAATGAAAAAGCTGAAGAAGATCCATATCTAGGATGTGGAAATGAGGAAGTTACAACCCATTTTCACTGTCACTGTCCAGACCTTATCCACCTTAGATATGTATGTACAAATTCAACAAGTGGCCTAGAAGAAATATCCATTAGACCCTCGAATGACTATAAAACAAGGTTTACTAAAAGGCAAGGACATATTTATCATATGTGTATAACAATGGATCTGTATTGGCCTGAAAGTGGCGTTGTGGGTCACTTTCAGTTCGCCTACCCACATGCTTAAGCTAACCTATAGGTTAAGTTTTGGTTTCTTGAAAAATTTCAATATCGAGGTTTTAATCAAACTTGACATTGCAACTAAAAATGTGGGTCCGGTAATTTTGTCCGTCTGCCGGTCTATGTGTCTCTCCATCTGTATGTACGTACATATGTATGCTTAACGATACTTCCAAGGTAACGAAAGTTATCTACAATCTCGACCTGTTATCTTGCCACACTTGTATGAGTTCGAGGGAAGTCTAAGTTTTTTAGTTTTAGTTGAGTGTACCACTGCCATCAAAATAGTGGTCACAATGGTTTACCACTGCAGGTCCTTTATTCTGCGCGATATTAGGAAAGCATCGTTAGCATAGTTGAGGTGTTTGAGATAGTTTGAAAGGCTTCATTGACTTCCGGCAATTCTTGTCCATACCGGAAAGAGTAGCGGTGATAGTATGCAATCTTGCCGTACGTCGTTGCGGATATCAAAATCTTCCGATCCCTATAATGCACCTTCATAAGTTGTTATGGCTACCTTTAAAATGTCAAGATGCAGCGCTTTCTGTTGGTTTTTGACGTACTCCTAAGAGTACACAATCTCTTATGGGATTGGTTTTGGGGTAAAACGTCATCCACCAAACGGAGGAAAAGTACTCTTTCCGTTGCTTTAGCCAGCCGTTACTCGTCAAACAGAGAACGTTAAAACTCCACACCAGATGTTTCCGCAAGCTGTGAACAATTACCAGCTCTTTGGTGGTTTTTATTCTGTATATTCTGATAACGTCAGATTATCAATAGAGGAAGAGTTAAATCATCTCATCACATGGAAAAAGCTACGTTGGGCTATAATTTCTTCCGCTCCTTTCAAAGTGCCGGGCGTTGATGGTATTCTGCCGGCTATGCTGCAGAAGGCTATGCTGCAGAAGGCTCCAGCAGGATCAGGGAAATTATCATGAATTGTCTAAGATTAGGTTACATACCTATGGTATGGAGGGAAGTGCGGGTGGTATTTATACCCAGTGCATGTAAACCAAGCCACACTTCAGCTAAAGACTATAGACCCATTAGTCTTTCATCATTTCTCCTCAAGACACTTGAGAGGCTTCTTGACATTCATGTGAGAAGCAAGTGTTTAAAGGGAGGCACCTCCCCAGGGAGGGGTTATCTCTCTCCTTGTTTGGGTTCATGTCACCGACGATGTACTTAAGGATCTATGCAATGCAGGTTTTAACGTCACTGCATACGCGGATGATGTAGTGATCTTAGTTCAGGGTAAATTCTTAAATGCATTGAGTGATATGATGGAATCAGCCCGTAACAGGCTTGGAAGATGCTCTGAAAAGTACGGACTCCATGGCCATCCGAAAAAAAAACAGAACTAGTACTGTTTAGCAGGAAATATTTTCTTCTCGGTTCGCGCAAAGTATCTTGGTACGGTACTAGATAGAAAGTTAAATTGGAAACCTAACGTTCAGGAAAGAGTCCGTAAGGCTGCTCTCTTCATCTGCAAGAGAACAGCGGAAAAAAAGTCAGGTCTGAAAACGACAATGATGCACTATGGTAGTGAGACCCATTCTAACATATAAGACTTTTATTTGGTGGAAGGCCACAATCAAAAAGAATACACGGGATATGTTGACCAATGTGCAAAGAACAGCCTGCATTGCCATTACTGGCGCTTTATGCACTACGCCTACGTCTACACTCGAGGCTTTTATGTATCGTTTACCACTGGATCTACAAATAAAATTACAAGCAGGTAACAGTACGATTCGTCTCACTAACGCAGGGCTCTTCAAATCTAGCTAAGTATGTATATCGGGCACAGCTCTATTCTTCAGGGATCATTCCCCAATATCCCTGATGAAACGGATGAAAGTCTTTGTACACTCAAAGGATTGGCAAAGGTAAAAAGTTTCGATCGAAAAAGAAATCTCAATTTATACGGATGGTATACCAAAATACCGACTTACACGATTCCATGATTAACCACACAACTACTATCCTTACCCTCCAGCGCGAAGTACCTAGGCGTTGTACTCGATTCAAAACTCAACTGGAAGCTAAATATAGAGCAACGAGTTCAAAAATCGTTTCGGTAAGAAATAGGGATTCGACTGAAGATGGTCTAATAGGTGTATATCGCACGCTCTATCATCATCGCTCTATTGTTTGATGACAGGCAGGTGTTGGTATGCTAAACCGTACAATAATAGCAACAGTCACCATTCCAAAGTATAAGCTAATTACTCCATCCGCTGTGTCTGAATGTCTAAAAATCCGTGGTTCCCTGGCCAAGAGGCTTTTGGTTGAACTTAGAGATAAGGGTCTTATCAAGCAAGTTGTTCAGCACAATTCGCAAGTAATTTATACCACAGTCACCAAAGGTGATTATACATAAATCCAGTTCGCCCCTAACAGACCCGTTAAAAGGTTACATTTATATATTTTAGGAAAAATTATTCTGAATTTTGTTGCAATTAACCGATTGCACCATCTCTCAACTGAACTTTAAGAAAGTATTCATTGTTGGCTTCCCATCCAGAGTGGACTCAGAAAAATGTAAGGGTAATAAATGAGTATGAAACAGCAATTTGTACAGATGCCTCAAAAATGGACTCCGAGGTATATGCTGAAATTTTCTCGGCAACAGTCCAGGTATGTGATTCATAATCCCTCCCAGATCCATCCAGCCAGCACATTCAAGACACTGGTTTTCCAGTCTGAAGTGCTGCCAGTACTCGAAACATTGCGCTCCTATTGACAGACAAGCTGCCATCAAGTCCTTAGCATCGAATATGACAAATAGTTCAAAGATTAATTCGCTTCATTAGCGTATCGCTTCAAGACATAGTAAAATGTAGGGGACTGAACGACCTGATGAGTTGGTGAGGCGCTGTTCAGCCATCAACCAGTCTCTCACAAAATGTTTTCATATCCCGTTGGAAACTGTCAGAGAAAAAATCCTCTTGCACTTTATATCAGAGCCTAATACCAGGCGGCGCGGGTTGCAGAATTATATCATGTCGAGGCAGATGTGGCCAACTACAACAAGATCAACAAAATAGGACTCGCACCGTCATTGCAAGGATCATGGCAATCAGTACAGGTCACTGGCCTATAGAAACACATGCGACCAGACTAGGTATCCCATTCAACGTACATACATTGTCGCAGCTGCAATAATGAGAGTGAAAAAGAAACATCATTTCCTCTGTGGAGCCGGGGTCAGACATTAAATACTATTCAAAGCCTTCTTTGACATAGTCAATATTCTTAATGGCACAATCCGTAGCCTTCTTAGCATCGGTACCACCATTACTTTCAAGCAATGTATCTTTAGGAAGTAAAACAATATATGTACATACTAATGTATGTTGTATCTACAACATTTTATTCCCCAAAAATATTTCACGAAACTTGAAAGACCACCTTTACAGGATTACATTCTTTTGACTGATACAAAACTTAAATGTACATAATTGTCTTAAGAAACTTAATATGTAGCTGCATGAGTTTTCCGGAATTTCAATTACCAGGAAATTGACTCTGGAACAGTATCCTGAGTTTTGATAGTGACGATGCATTTCGTTCAAATTAAACTTTTAATACTCGTAGCGAAAACCGTCTAAGTGTTAAACAAATTTATTTTGCACGAAACCCGTTGAATGCAATGGAATTCATGTGTCGAAAGTTAGTTGTTACGTTTCAATGGAATTGAATACACTCGTACACTGCCAAGTAACTTTGTGCAGAAGTTTCTACTTCATAGATGTTAAATGCGTACTGTATGATGCAAATGGAGGAGTTTTAATTAATTTTTTTTTTGTATATCTACATACATAAAATTTTAACTCAAATATAGGGTGTGTCTAAGTAAATTACTTAGTCTTAATCGAGGAAAATAATCTGTATTTAAAGATGTGTTATTTACGAGAAGTTTAGGCGATAACATCACGACCGGAAACGATTTAATCATGGCCGACACGATGAGGAGGACGACGAGGCGAATACCTCACGGCTACCTATATTAGAAGACACCTTCGGAAAACTCAGATAACAAAAAAAGAAAAAAACTTGAAGCTACTTCCAACCGAATTAGCTAAAATGGTTTCTAAGTTTCTCCAGTTTCTTTGAGGTGTGAGATACCTTTGGAGGTCCTTAGCTATCTCATTGGGGCAAAGAATTAAAACTCTTATGTTAATGCGTATTAGGCTCAGCTGAAAGCCATTCTCTATGAATAGAAGTCTTAATATATATCTTAGAGTTTACTCAGGAAGATTTTCCCATACCGAAGGGTCTGTTTCCAGTCTGTGTCAGTCAGCACTCTAATACCAGTCCAATTGTTATCACAGTAAGGTTCGGGTTCTACTCTCAAAAGCTCTCTATGTGGGCAATACAGAACACTTTGGGGATTAATCCTTAAAAAACTGAACTTCTTATGTTCACCAGAAGGAGAAAGATACCCGATTTCACACTACTTAAGCTAGACTAGATCACAATAGGTCTCTCATCTGAGGCGAAATATCTTGGCGTCATTCTAGACACCAAGTTGTCTTGGAAAAGAAATGTTGAACAAAGCACAAAGAAAGGAATAAATGCCTTCTATGCAAGAAGGTGAAGATTGACCCGCGCATTATTTACTGAATGCTCTATATCCTTCCCCTGAAATTGTTCATTAAATGTCCATCTACCATAAATGGAACTATCAGATTGATAAAATCCAACCTGTGAAAACAGACCACCTATGGATATGTGGTGATATTAAACTCAATAAAGACAATGGGTAGGTAGTACAACTCCAAATGTTTCACAGCTCTACATCGGATTATACAGTCTCCTACAACCAATTTAACTTTGATATCTCAATCCTATTCCTAAGCCGACCAGGGTGGAAGTCCAAAAGCATAAACAACGATCTAGAGATCACGGTCTGTCACGGTCTACACGGTCTACATGGATGACTCAAGCAGCAAAAAAAGAAACCTTTTAGATTACCAAAAGCATGTAGTATATTCCAAGCTAAAATCCTGTCAATAGAAAAAAAGCTGCAAGATGCATAGAAGACAGTCACCTTCCTCCGGCGGATATAACCATCGTCGTTGACAGCCATGCAGCCCTAAATTCGATTAAAGTTAATACAATCAAATCAAATGCTGATAGGAAGTGTCTCGATGCACTGATCACCAGAAGGCACTATTCAGTCAAACTCTTCTGGGTTCCCGGATATACCATTATAGAAGGTAACCAGGTGAATGCTTTGGCAAGAATGGTGTCTGAAATGAACAAGAGTGAAGCGGACAGATCCATACTGCCACCCATTGGAAAATGGTATAGCATAATTGTCGGCATAATAGAGAAAGAGGCCAACTCGTCCTGGTTATCTAGGGAAGACTGTGCTACCTCTCGTGCCACAAAGAGCCTTCGAGCACTAAATTGATCTTCTATCAACATTCTAACTGGAATATTCACAACACACTGAACCACTGGGAGTCATTCTCCATAGATAGAGGGTAGAGTCCAATGATTTATGGAGAATATGCGGCGATGAGTAAGAGGTAGAGTCAATCCAACATCTGCTTTGCCACACAAGTTCTTCGCAAACACCGCAGAGTTAGCAGGGTTTCAGATATCGAATCTTCTCTACTTCATCAAGAGTATCAACTGGTTTCCAAGCTTACCAGTAACACGTCCCATTCTACTTTCGAAAAGAGTTTTCACAATCGACCTTTCGGTCTACGAGTGAACGTAATGAGTTCTTTACCATCCCACACCTCTTCATAACCTAACCTAACCTAAGGTTCTGGTTCTATGAACGCCGATTATGAGTCAGCCTTAGCTATGTAGTTTGTTCGCAGATTCATTGCCAGCAATCCCCTGGAGATCAGAGATCTAATCAAGTTTAGCCGCAAGTAACTGACATGGACAGCGAACGACAGTGATTTGGACGCTCCTTGACTACCTGACAAGGTATGTATGTATATATTCTATTGCCCTTAACTACTTTTTCATTTTCTACGGCTTCGGTCCCTATTTCACGAATAGCTTGACAAATATTGTTTTTGAGTACCTGAATAGCCTCTAGATTGTTCGCGTGACATCGACCTTTAATGGCACCCCACACAAAAAAAGTCCAACAGCGTGAAATCCCAGCTCCGTGCCGGCCAAGCAACATCACTAAAACGACTGATTACACGATTGTTGAACTAGAGCTAAATCGATTAGATGGCTTGAATGGCACGTAGCCTCATCTTCCCTTCTGGCCATAAAAACTCGGTTATCAGGCTCGGTAGCGCTCTCCATTGACTGTAACGTTTCTTCCATTGCCTTCTTGGAAGAAAAACAAGCCAATAATGCCGCCACTCCAAAGCCTGCAAAAAGCTGCAATATTCTCCGTTGAGCACATAAGACGAACACCGGCATACATATGTTCGGTTATCAATCAGCAAACCAGTCACATGAACTTTCATCACAAACTTGCGTACACCAGCTGCAGTTGGTACATTATTTTGACCAAAATTTATTCTCAAAAATCGCACTAGAAGTAACTTTGCAATGCCTTCCAACGTTGTTCAAGTGTAAATCTATCCATTTCGCACCGCGAAAATAAAATCCTGTCAATTTTTTAAGCGGATTCGAGCTGTCAGTGTCAAAATAACATATGCTTCAAAAAGAAACCAACAGATGGCCCACCCTCTCTATTCCATTATTGGGACATCATGTTCAATAAACAATCTGCTGCACTTCTTAATGAATTACAGTTTTCGGTGAATTGCGTGTTGTGCTACTATACGTGGAAGGCGATGGTTAGGAAGCGCCATTACCTTTCAAATATAGTGAAAATTTAACTTTTAAGGCGACAGTCCTGTTCCTAGGTGCAGCATATATGTAGTTTGGAGTGTTTTGTGAAAGTTTGAACATTTTCTTAATGAAGTATCTCAGAAGTGTTTCCACATCTTCGTACGGAAAAATATCCCATACTCGTGCAGCATAGCACATAATGAATCTCATAGTCGCCTCAAAAACTTTAAATGTGGTGCTTAGTGGAACTTTTTGCTTTTGCTATTGCAAAGAATACCCTTCCAATTGCAATTCCCTTTACTTGTTTAAGTTTTTCTCACAGATGATTTTTGAACGACATTGGAGGTTTAACGCCTCAAGATGCTTACATATACTTCTTCACAGTCGCTACTTCTTCACAGTCGCTACTTCTTCACAGTCGCTACTTCTTCACAGTCGGTACTTCTTCACAGTCGCTACTTCTTTACAGTCGCTACTTCTTCGTTTTTTTTTTTCATTCCTTGAGTACCGCCCGGATCCATTTTGAAGCACCATTATTTTGATGATTTTCGTAATCATTTTCGATCTAGTACGCACAGCTTTCTTGCCTTGTCTGATATTGGGAGTTTAATTTTATTTAGTCTAGGTACATTTAGTCCTGCATAAAGCTGCTTGACTTCGTTTCCGAGACATGTGGTTTCAACAGGATAGTGCCACATGCTATAAAGTTGGATTAACAATGGAAATTGTGGATTTTGATTTAAAGTGCACGCATTCTTAGAGGTGCAAAATATTTTTCATCATTAATGGTATTGAAGGGATAGATCTAGGGATCTAGATATGTGTTTGTTTTTTAAATGATACTAATTTCGAATTGGCAGCAATCCCAAAAAACATCCTGTAGTAGCGCTCAAGAAAGTCAACACGTCGCTGATTCTAAACGGGTATGTCAACATTCGTAAATCCAAATCGGTGTTGATTGATATTACTGGTGTTTTAGTAGATAAAGATAACGTCGCATAATTAACAGATTTGTTTGGCATGAGTCCCCGATAATTGCTAGGTGGCATGTCTGTCACAGTATATCAGCTTGTCAATCATCGTAGATTAGCACCCTTTCACAACACTAGGTAACTATCGAGCTAAACAATTAAACAATGCATCTAGACAAGGTATATGTATGTAGATATTCATCTACTGATGAACCCAGCCACTATATCAGGGGAAAATGCAAGTTTAGGGTTGTAGGCCAAGTTTTCATCTTTAAACTGATTATTGTCATGCCTACACCATGTGGCAGAAATAATATTTTTATTACCTAACCAACTATTACATCCCAACAGTGTGCAAGCGCTCATCCTTTCCTTCCTCCTTCTTCCCAAATAAAGTATCACAGCTACCAAGTACACTTTGCCTCTTCACTTGAATCAAATATTGTGCCATCCCGGCATGGTACGACAAATTCAAACCTCTCAAGATCACGTACGAAAGTTTGGAACTTTCAAAAACTTAAATCCATCACGCGCTACAAGATACACGTGTATAACAGATACCTTTTACTTTGCACCACTATCTCTTCGTAATCGGCTCAAACTGTGTGGATTTATTTTATTTCGAATTACGGGTCGTATACGTAATATTTTTTATAGATATCCGCTGCAATAAACTTTATTGAATTAAAAGACGTAATCAATTCCGAATGGCAATGTGCTTCCTTTCCAATTGCCATCGAATAGTTTAACATATCTAATAATTCATTTACGAGCCATCGCATTACTGTCATATGTATTGTTATTTATTGTTCTCTTACGACACGGAACGAATACAAAATAACAACAACAACAAAATAAAACAGAAGTAATAAAAGAGTTTTCGACGAAAGGGCCAACAAAAGAACAAATGACGAACTACTTACAAGTTGTGAAACAAATAACACTAGTGCGAAGGAATAAAACGAAAAAAAAAAAACATTGAATGGTTTTTATATCTGAAAGGATGTCGCTACAATATATCCTTTCGTATGACCCAAGGACGGATATTGAACGAAAAGCAATACATTCCATTGATGAAGGGTGTATCTTTTGTTTTATTTATGCTTTCTGAATAATGGAGTGGAATGGGATGGAAAATGGCCGTCTTTCGTACACAGCTAGGTACCGGGATAATTGTAATTGAAAGCAATTTAATTCAATCACCATTTATAAGGGATATGAGCTGCATTCAGTGGCTAGAGTAATTAAAACGCTACAAAGTGTATTGAGGCTACCCGCATGTTCGTACCCACAAATGGACTTAATGAGTTCGTTTCGTGAGAATGGGGGCGTATCGTCAATAAGTATAATAAGACCTTTGAGAATGTTACCGATATTTCATTTCGGATTAAAGTAAAAATTTATGTATATTTCTGAATAAAGTATTCTATAACACATTTGCTGGAGACAGACGCCGCAACATATTGTGGGACAATTAATGTGGAATTTTATTAAAATGGGTCCGTGGAGCGGAGTTGAGGTATGTACATACATATGCATGAATAGTTTGTTTTTTAGTGTCTATTGAATGAATGAATAAATGAATTTTCTGTATCAAATGAATGAACTTTTAGCTGCTGTCGAATAAGTCGATAGTTTTTATTCGATAGTTCCCATGACTAGTTACTAGCATTCATTTATCCTCGTAGTTCTACACGGTTTTCACCCAACGTTCATGCAGTTCTTCATGTTGTTAACACGGGCCTTCCTTATAAATACATAATACGCCGTTACGAGTGAAGTAAGCACAAATCTAGTGAACGAATAAGTTTATAACAACGACTTCTGTAGAGACCAGACTTATGCAGACCATTACTGACCGAAAAATTATCAGAGACCCTTGTGTGACTTATAGCAGATATGGTCGTCATACAAGTAGTTTAATTATATAGAGATAAAGAGTGAAAGACGCATGAACGACTGTGTCAAGTGCTCAGTAATGTCCTTTATCTCAGTCGAATTTCAAATGATCCAACATTAGCCCAATAAGCGTCATAATTTCACAAAAATTTCCAAGACTCGTCGTAAATATATCGATAATACCATGTTCTGCATTTTTAACTTGAAGGATCCCTTGCAAATCAGAAAGTGAATATCTTGAACTATGTACAAGAAAGTCTAACAACAAATCGACTGCAAGGACATTTTCCGATTAAATTTCCTTAATCTCTCATCATCCAATACATTCTGCAGAATATTTAACTGCAAGGGTAGAGCGAAATTCAGGGTATAACCAATCGGAGGAGCGCCTCAAAGTGCATTGTGTGTAGGACCCTTTTCAATGACTCCTTTGAAGTATAGATCTGGAATCTATGTTTCACATGCCATATTTTATGTATCGGAATTCCAGCAATTTGTCTCCATATATCTCCAGCAACTCTTTTGACATTCGCAATTACCTAGCCTTTGAACTAAATACTGGAAACGATGTGTTGGACTCCTTCGATGTTATCTATCAGTACATTCGTTACTTTTTAGACTTTTTGACTACACCTACATTTCCTTGTAAAGTTTGGAGAATAGCATGTCAATCTTGTCATTGTCTATCGAATATCGAGCTAAAGGTGCAAGTTTATCTAAATTTAAGTCCTCATCCAGTTTCTTCACCACAATGTGTCTGTCTACTTTTCAATGCGGGCAATGGAACGTGATGTACTTCACTTTAACTGCATCCGTACATGTTGGGCAACAGAAACAATCGTTGTTCCTAAACTTCTTCCGATTCACATAGATGAAAGGATATTAACCTTTCGTACCAAAATATCTATACATCAGCATTTATCGATCGAAGCACTAAGCTATTTGATGAAAAGTATTTCGCGTGTCGCGGAGAAATATGAAGCTATGCCTGGTTCATGGTCATTGGTATGCATTTGGAATACGCATTTTGAATATGACTGCATTTTTGAATACGGAAGTCACGAAGTCGGTACAGGTTACATTACTAAATGAATTGCACACGCTGAATGAATCGCTTACGCTGAATTGATGAGTTGTATTGGGGTACAATGAACTATGGTAATTTATTTATAATATGGGGTAGGTTATGTGTCATTAGAATCGTATTATGTGAATTTTTGTGTACTATGTACCTGTGTGCAGAGTGGCACTACAGTATGACTATACACCATCGCTGTTGCTGCTGTTGCTCTGGTGGTTAGGTACCTCTCTTCATTCGCTTCCGGTGCTAGAGATTCGATTAACACAACGCCTTCTATTACATACGCTACATCATCTAAACTAATAAGGGCGCTGTTGCTCCCATTTTTATGCCCACGCACTTCATTCGCGCGCCGCCAGCCCATATTTGGGACTCATAAATATAAAAGTCACCAAACTATTGTGAAGAATAGTAGCCTTCTATATTATGGAACAACTTTGTTTTGCATTATCCTTGTCAGTACAGCAGGTACCTTTACTGCCTTAACAGTTGTATACAGCAGGTGTTGTTTAAAAGTTAGCTTTGTAGCTATAATAATTCCAAGATACTTCAACTTTGACTCCTATTTAATCGTCGACCTACACCTGCAGT
This sequence comes from Xylota sylvarum, assembly GCA_905220385.1. Classification (NCBI taxonomy): domain Eukaryota; kingdom Metazoa; phylum Arthropoda; class Insecta; order Diptera; family Syrphidae; genus Xylota; species Xylota sylvarum. The sequence goes on from LR999959.1 coordinate 45,715,854, forward strand.
CAAGGCCGTAACTAGGGGGGGATCACAGGGGTTTATATATATGTTTATATATTTTGATCCCGTCAATACTTGGCAAAAGCAAAACAAAATTTTACGGAGAAAATTTTAAATTTTATAAAAGATTTTTGGATTGAGATACATTGAAGGAAGAGTTTCGACTGTAAAAATTTGAAATTTAACATTATTTCATTTTCCTCCCAAACTTAAAAATAAAAACATATTTTTCAAAGATCATATTTTTCGAACTTGAGCTTTTAATCAAACTTGACATTATTATGATAGAGAAGTCCAAAAAATGGGTCCGCCAATTCCGTCTGTCTGTCTGTCTGGATGTCTGCCTGTCTGTCGGTCTGTTTGTCTATTCGACTGCAGCATAAACGGCTGGACGGATTTGCTTTAAAACTCATATCTGGGATCTGTGGAGTCGAAATTGGAAATTCCAACCTCGAAATTAAGGGTACCTACTTTACTTCAGGCCGATTTCACTTAAAATGGATTTTCCAGCAAACGGCTATCACGATTTTCATAAAATTTTATATGTGAGTTAGTTTGGCGATATGCTATTAAGTGGCACACAACGCTTTGCGCAAAAATATGTATAATGGTAGTTTTTCAAATGCTTCTCGGCTATTTCTTCAGCGACTGGGCTTAAAATAAATATCTGAGGTGGGTACGACAAATGTAAAGATATGACGTACCAAATTTTGAAACTGCTATGCGCACTTTTTAAAAATCAACTATTTTCAAAATGTTTACTAGAATTCGAAAAAATTGTTAAAACAAAATTAATAAGCCTTGAAGTTCTCTATAATTAACCTGAACACCATATATGGTCACGCCCACTTTCTTGGGCGTTTTTATAAGAAAAGAGAATCACTATATTAAGCCTCATAAAAACGTACGATCAAGTCGTACACTTTATTTCAGATTTTGTGTATGTCGCCAACCGAAACATATAGAAAAGTCTTTTATTTGCCGCAGCAGCCACTAATGAGTGATCGACGATGGGTGAATAAATGGAAATAGCACACGAAATTCTTGATTTTTCTGACTTCTGGTTTGTGTATCTTTATTGTGGGACATATGTAATTTCATTCATGATTTCCTTGAGTAAGTTTGCATTCTTTAGACGAAGAGTTATCTACTTTACAACTCTCCACAAAAAGAAGGTACTCTCAAAGAATTGATTGCTTGGAAGCTAAATCGGCTAATTGTGAAAAATATATTAATTTGACGGACTATTGTCGGGAACAATAATAGTTTTACATAAATGAAATTTTAAACTAAAAACCATGGCGAACCACTTCAAGAAAGAAATTGAGTAAAACGGAAATAAGGTAAGACTGGTATAAGTTGGGCCATCTGTTGGTTTATTTTTGAATCATATGTTAGTTTAACACTGACAGTTCTTATGAAAATTTATAAATTTTATGGAGGCCCAGGTTCACCCAGAACTGTAGTGCCACCTAAGAAGAAGAAGCTCTTATGCGCTCAAAAAATTGGCAGACACTCGGTATTTCATTTTCACGGTACGAAATGGATCGATCTCCGCTTAAACAGTGTTGGGAAATATTGCAATTACATACTGTGTTGCGGAAACAGTGGGAATTTTGCAAAGAAATCTCGATCGAAATAATGCATCAACTGCATCTGGTGTATGGAAGTTTGGGATGAAAGTTCGTGAGACTGATTTGTTCATTGATAACCGAATATATTTCCGTATTCGACCTGTGCTTTCAACGGAGAATATTGCAGTTGTTGGCGTGGTTTTTTGAGTGGCGGCATTATTGACCCATTTTCATTCCAAAATGACAATGGAAAGGATGTTACAGTCAATGGAGAGCGCTACCGAGGCATGATAAACAATTTTTATAAATTGAGGATTTAGATTTGGCCGAGCTATAATTCCAGCAGGATGGTGGTACGTGCCGCACAAGCCGTCCAACAATCGATTTATTGCACACTAAGTCCAATAATCGTTTAATCACTCGTTCTGCTGATGTTGCTTGGCCGGCTCGGAGCTGCGATTTGACTCAGTTCGACTTTTTTTTGTGGAGTGCTATTGAAGATCAAAGCTATGTGAATAATCCAGAGACGATTCAAGCACTCAAGAACAAATTATTCGTAAAATACGGGTCGAAACTATCGAAAATGTATTGAAAAATTGGGTTGACAAGATGGCCTACTGTTAAGCTAGCTGATGCAGTCATTTGAATGAAATAATATTTCATAACTAGTCGACCCGACCGGCTTCGCTCGTGTGTTTTTAAAATGCACGGTATGAATAAGTATGTAGATATGAACGTACGTAGCGCTAATTTTTATTATCGGATCTCTGCAATATATTTTCTAAACAAGCCAAATTAATAAATTAAAAATCGATATCAAAGCAAATTTACAAACTTTCATGTTCAAATATGTCATTTTTATAAACCGTGTAACCACGTACGTACATATATATATATATTATTTAATTCTAGGTCGATAATTTACCTATTGTGTTACGAAACTTTTAGACCTGCGGCTTTGCTTATTTTTTCACCACCTCTTTATATAATATTTTTGCTGTTGTTTCAATAGACTGTACATTGGGCATACTGTGAGTTAAACTATATGAGTTAAGCTAAGCTTTATTTATTGCCATAGCGAAACAGACCTAGATGAAAATTTAAGCAATATGGAATAAAAGGGATGCTAGGTGTAAACACAATTATCCCTTGGCCGCAGCTGGTAAAAATTGTCGTCTCTATCACATTTTATGGAAAGCTTTCACCTACATTCGGGTTCCGTTGCACATTTGGGTTTAAATTCCTTAAGAGCATAATAAGAGTGTCTACATTCAATTTTATTTTGTGTGAAAGAATAACTGGGGGGTTGAGAGCATGCAAGTATTCCAACAGGGAATGCACCGCCGTGGCTCAAGTGGTTAGTGCGGTGAACTACGGGGCAAACGTTCATGGCTCAATCCCCAGACAAAACCTACAAATTTCTTTCACGGCCCCATCTCTCACGAACATCTGACAAACATCTGAGAGTATAACTGTCACGAAAAAGCTTCTCAAATAACAAATTGTCCTTCCATTTGGGTGAAGAATATAAAACGTACAACACGAATGGTTGTGAGAAGCTAGGCCCTGGGTCCCATGGACCTGTCGCGTCGAATGTTTATTTATTTTATTTAATCCATTACTTCTTCGATATCTACTATCAACTGTGTCAATAGAGTTGCAGGTCATATCAAAAGCATTTAATTTAATCGAAAGCTAAGCACTAATTTCGATTGCATAATTTTTTTGTTAGTATAATCCGCTCCCTTAGCCTTGGAATTGGTTTGTTGGGTATGTTCTTCAAATCCGGAACATCTTTATGTCCCTCACGATTTGACTCAAAGTATTAAAAATTTGTATTTTTCCCTTTTCTTCGTCTATATTTCCGTCGTCTATTTCAGTTTTCAAGCTGCGTAGACTCTTTACCATCCACGTCCCAACCAAGTCCTCATATTCTTTTTATACCCTGTAGGGTTTGATGCATAGTTTTTAACATAGAGAAATAATAAAAATAAACCCTATAAAGTATATATTATACTTTAAATTTGGAACTGGGAGGATGAAATTTCATATCTGGATTTTGAGAAGGAGAACCAGTAGAAGGGTAAAATATTTCACTTCAAAGTTATCGTAGGAATTTAATACAAAATTGCAGTATGCCGCGCCCACTTTAGTAGTCCGTTCCACAGGGATTGTATCTTGCCTGTATGTTTAAGACACAGCTGCTTCGTTTTTGGTCACAAGTAGGATGAATTTAGGCAAGTCCGTATTTTGTCAGCACAAAACTCTTTTATGTGACATAGACACAAAGTACACTCATCCCAGACTATGACATTACATAGGAATTTACTTATATATGTTGCGAAGAGGTTTTGCAAATGTGTTTGAATTGAGATGTAGCTTGAATACTGAATAAATAGTGTTGCAGCTATTCCAGACGAAGCGACATCAATGCTCTTACTTTATCAAGCAACAGGTTATTGAGAAAAATGTTTTCCGTCCCGTCTGCAGAGTCCAAGAACAAAATGTTATCATCTGTTGTTTTGAAACTTTGAATGATTACATTATAAAATTTCCTCTTGCAGTTGAGAAGTGGGTAGTTTTATAGATCATCTATGTCATATGACATTTCTCTTAAGTAATCAAGGTTGACAGGAGTTTCACTAAGGACTGTGGTAATTCATAGTGATTAAGGGGTTGATATCCCACCGCAACCACTAAATTCTCGAGCAGTATCAAGTATTTGTTTTAGACATTCATACTATGTTCTTCATACAGTCCCCAACAATTAACTGCTATTTTATATCTTTACCCAGACCTTCGCAAAAACCAGCATTATAGCGAACAGATCTCAATAACATAAATCAGAGACAAAAGCTTCCATTATCTGGTTCCAATATCCCTCTTCCAATAGTCCCTGCAAACTTAGTAGAATGTAGGATGAATGTAAGCAGCTAATAGTAGATAGTAATAGCACTTGACGTTGATCGGATGAACCATATAAATCCTGCCGAGTACATTGTCTTTTTTACCAGAGTGTTCGGGTACTTCCGTTCTCTGTTTCATCTTACAATATTATAATTTCTCCAGACGTAATAAAATACCTTCCAGTACAAAGGTACATATGTAGATATGTATGTATTCGGCGAAGTAATCGATGTTGCTTAGTTCGAAAAATGCCATTAATGTTCTTTGGAGGATTTTTGAATCTTTCCTTATTATCTTCTGAAAAAAATAATCGTTCATGTATACTAAAACAAAGAATGGGCCAATCGGTCTCATAAACATAGGTCTAGTGTCTTCAACTACCAACATGAGCTTATTATAAAGCGCTGGAGGCGGTTAATACTTATGTTAGCTAATTCGCCTAGGTTGTCGAAGAAGTACTCTCCTAGATACAGTTTCCTTCGAGTTGAAGGAGAGCTTGGCAAGTGCATAGGAGGTGAAGAATAGTCTCTTCCTCTTCCTCGTTCATGCAGCTTCTACAGAGGTCGTTTGCCGGTAGACCCAGCCTGAAGGCATGTCTCCCTATGGCACAGTGTTCCGTAATGACACCTACTATTGTGCTGATGAGGGATCTCTTTAGTCTTATTAGACTATTAGAGCGCTTGAGATCCAGCTTGGGCCAGATCTGGTACAGTGGTACAGTTCGACCACCTGCGGTTAGTAGTGTTAATCAAATATTGCTTAAATAAGAGTTTCCACGTAGCGAGAGGCATGTAGAGATCCTCCTTCTCCGGATTTTTCTTCTCCTGTTAATATCAGAATTAATAAAATTGATAACATGCTAAACGTTTTTACTTACATATAAAGAAGGATGATTGAAATTTAATTTAGTGGGCGCCGTGGCTCAAGTGGTTAGTGCGTTGGACTACGGAGCAAGGGGTTCCAGGTTCAATCCCCAGACAACACCTAAAATTTCTTTCACGGTCCCACCTCTCGCGAGCGTCTGACAAACATCCGAGAGTAAAACTGTCATGAAAAAGCTTCTCAAAACAAAAATTGCCGTTCGGATCCGGCATTAAACAGTAGGCCCCTTCCATTCATGTGAAGAATATAACACGCACAACATGAATGGTTGTGAGAAGCTAGGCCTGGGTCCCATGGACCTGTTGCGCCAAAAATTTGTATTTTTTTTTTTTTTATTTTGATTGAAATTTAAAAACGATCAAGTCAATGGGCGCGCACTCACACACATACACACTCACGATACGGCAGTGATAGCAACTGGTGCACGTCTGCTGGCTGTGGTCTCCAGTGACGGAAAATTATTGGGATGATTTGATTACTTGTTATGAGCATTGCTTAGCTTTAGAACAACGCAGAAGCATGATTTATAGCTTAAATGAATCTGGGACGAATTTGCTAAAAACAACTTTTTTTTCAATCTGATAAGCCATTATTTAGTTAGGGCTGTGTAAACCTTTTTTAATGACGGAAAATTCGTAATAAGAACAAATTTTGCATTTGAAAATGACAAGAGGAATGTTATATTAATTTTTAATGAAATAGCAATACGCAGGGAACTACGATACAATCCACAATTAGATTTAGTAGAAGGTTTTGAAAATTTCGGTTTTGTCAGAAATAAACAAATTGAAAAACAAGCTTCTGTTTCCAGGATCAGGGGATTGATCAACGATTTCTCAAATACGTTCTAAACTATTTTGTATTCAAAAGTGGGTTATCTGGAGAGACTTGTTCTATTTTCTAATTAGAATAGTTAATAAAAATATTGCACTTGCAACTGCTGTAAAGTAGACCAAATTTTCGAATGTATAAACAATGTATCATTAGAGAAAAATCAATTGTATACGTCAGCTATTCAGATCAACATTGTGCCACATCACATGATTTCATTACTAAGTTTGTAAAATACTTCGAAGAATGGTCTTTTATTAACAAGGCACAACCAGTTTATTTCAATCACTAAATGGTTTATTGACTCTGCTTGAAAAAAACCTAAAGCCAGTTTCCGATATTTTAATGACTAAACGGTTCAATCGAGATCCTTTCGAAAATTTGTTTTCCATTGTTCGACAGAAAGGTGGCAACAACAATAATCCCTCTTTGGCAGAATTTAATACAATCATAGCCAATCGATAGTCCCAATTGTTCGATAGTTCCTATCACTAATTAGTGATGATGGTCATGATTATAATCATCTTAAGGACAGAGTACAAAGACAATCGATATTTGTCCGATGAAGAGGTCCCTGTTTTTTTTTTCCTGAGTACAAAAATTCAAGCTTATTTTTTCAAGTGACCTAAACTCTGAAGAAGCTCTAAAAAAGTGTGGAGTTGAGGAAGTGGCTTGTATTCAGATATAATAATATAAATAGCTCGAAAAATAGTGTACATATTTATGAAATGGCTGCAGCGGACTACCATTACTTTAAATTTAGGATAACCTATCCTAACTTATAGTTCAAAATTTTGTTTAAATTGTTGTCAACTATAAATAGAATTCAATCCTGAGGGCCTGTTTGGTTAAAAACGCACCAGCGAATGTAAAATTGTTGTTGATACTGCTGGGAATTTTAAAGTTTCCCAGGAATAAAAACCAAATAATTTCGTATGTAAATTGCTATTTTAATGCTTGTGGAATAATGCGTATTTATTTATTTCATATCAAAATCAACTGCTCCTCAATTGCCGAACTGTTAACCGGCTTTATTCACATCCTTTGCTTTATTTAACAACCCAATGTGGTTATACGTGTGCTGTTTCACACACACAAACGACAGTAAAGTAGGAATGGTACCAAAATCGTGGGTTTATTCCCACCCCATTCCCTGGCCTCAAGTCACTGCAATGAAATTTTCACTTTAACATCCCCACACACATTTTTATTGTAAATCGATTTTTAAGCCCCACTGCGACATCAAGCCAATTACAAGCATCCCAACCACTACCCCAGCAAGAAACATTTGGGGTGCGGTAACTTACCCATGCTTGAGGGAACGTCAAACATCTTTGTCGTAGTAAATCCTTGCTTCTGGGATAATCCCCACCGCGTGCAGGAATTAGGGACCATTTCCTGCACCCTCTACCCCTCGGTGGGAACAAATTTCTTTATTTTCGAGCTAAAACACCGGCCAAAACAGATTACATGCCTACGTTTACTGTTGAACAAGTTTTCCCCCCCAGCCGCAGCCTGTGTGCGGACCCAAAAGAAGGCGTGAACATTTGTAAAACATTTTGGAAATTTTCTTGAGAAAAACTTCTCGTTTTACAAAACTTTTCCATTACAAGAGAGGACCGAACCGACTGGAATCACCGCACTTCATAAATGTGTACGACTGGGTTTCCTTGTGTTTCCTTTGGGCCTTATATTTTTGGCAATCCAAAGTTTTCTCATCGCAATCCTACCCCTCTACGGAGGCTTACTTCTTCCTTCGATGGTTGGCAAATGTCCTTCTGAGTTTATAAAGCTAATTGAATTTTCCCACGTGGTTGGTCAAGCATTGTTCATTTGATTACATCCCGACTCATGCGCCAGATGTTGTCTCATCTCCAGTTATCAATGCTGTCGGTTGCTTTCATCATGCGACATGTATCCCCGCAGCGTTTGCCCTAGCCCCTAACCATCAACAATCAATCTGCTGCTGCTCGACGAGGAGGTGTGTGTGTGAAGTTTTCTAGTCACAATTTGCAAAGTATTTTTTCTTTCTGTCCATCTGTTCTAACACACATTCAAAGGAAAGACGACGAAAGTGTACTTCTAAGGATACTACTTTAACAAGAAAAGAAAAGGAAACTTTTATCCTTTTTGTGTAGTTTTATCCGGGATTTGGGAACCGGACGCGCACATTGGGCAGTTGAATAAATTGTCTATAGGATGGAGGGACTTTTATCCTTGGCTTGTATAATAAGCGGAACAATAAAGGGACAACAAACAAAGGCTGGGTTGCGTGGCTAAGCCTAAAATACAATTGAAACTCTTACAGGGTGTCAAACCAAGTGGCACATTACAAAGGAATCTGCTTAGTAATGGAGGAGCATAGATTCCAGGGCTCCACTGTGACTGTGTAAATAATTTGTAATTTATGTATGAGAAACGTGATTCTGTTACCTACCCTTTGTTTGTGCGGAAGGACATCAAAACTTTTGGAGTGGGTTTCGAAAGCGACATGTCTCTGAACTCCAATATAGAGAAGTGATTTTTGATTTCGTTGAATGTTTTGTGTGGAAGAATAGATAGGATTACAGAGATTTAACTTTGTAAGATGATAATTCCAAGTCAGAAAAGGAAAAGGCATTGAATAGGATATTCTTGGAGGCGGCGGTGAGCTTTACGAAAGGAGTCGTCATCCACACTTGACGCAATTAGTGTCTATGTGTACATAGTGCTTGACATTTATGTGGACTTGTATCCTTTTAAAGCGATGTTGGAGAGTGGTTTAATATCCTGGAGTGCGGGAATATTTCTGACGAAATTGGGTAATGATTTGACCCAGATTTTGGTGGTATTTGTTTCAAAATTTATGTCTGTTTTGCTGTTTTCTTTACACAAAAAGCTCTCACCCTTTCGCTTGCTTAGCTACATATGTCTGCTAGCGTTTTTCGTCTGATCAGGAGTTTCGCGATGGTGGTCAGGTAAGACCCAGCACATTTGCAGCATTGCCACTGGTCCTTTGCGATTGATGCTAATAGGAGTCGTAGAGAGATTTCCTATTGTGACGTTTGCCATTCGTACTTACTATAACAGTTCAGAAGTTATACTATTAACAGTGGTTATAACTCTAAATCGGAGGTGTCTCACTTCAACGGGGTATAACGGTAAATGGAGTGAAAATAGACCCTCCCCTGCCATACGATTTTTTGTTCGCTTGAACTTCAAGAATCTTCCGTTAAACGATTGACCTTCTTAACTGGGATACCCTGTGCATATATACTAATTTTTGAATTTCGGCCAATTACCTACTGCAGGCCATGAACCTAGGCTATGATAGAATGGTTCTGATGACAACTGTGGTGTGGTGAATGATGCCAGGCACCCTTTGGAGGCTGCTTGCACGGGTCCATTGTTATTCCCTAATAATTGTGGTACCATATCTAGTTTGATGAAATATATCATATTTCCAAGTGGGACTTGTACCAGATCCTCAAGTTTGGAGTTTGGGACTGTCACATAGTGGATGCTTGATTGTTTCAGTTTCGTCTATATCATGACAGCTCCTGCAGTAAGCTGGTGATCTGATGCCTAGTCTGGCAGCCACTGCACCTATCATGATGCTTCTTTGTTCAAAGACAAAAGGTTTTTAGTCCTTTTTTCATTCGACGTTGGCCATAGACTGTGAGATATTATACAGTCACCTCTAGTTGCCCAGGAGGTATTGATCTTTTCTCTTGCTTTCCGGTCTATTTTCATTTTTTGTACACCAAGAGACATGCCTACTAGTGCCTGTGAAATTTCTTCATTAAATGCTGCGCCTTTCCGTGCAAGTTCGTCCGATGTTTTATTCACTTCTATATTACTATGTTCGGGGTACCAGCAGAGAGTGACTTCATTTGTATTACATATTCTGTTTATAGTTAGTCGGCATTCGTAGACTGCTTTCGATTTGATCAGCGCACTGTCAAGTGCGAAGATTGTGACTCTACATGGGTTTAGTTCTTTGTGCGTGTAGTCTTCGTAAAGACTTCGGCTTGAAAGATGCTACAGTCATCTGGGAGTTTGTATGAATCATAGATATTGAGTGATTTACAAAAAAAAAATAACTCTAGCGCCCGTTCCTATGTCCATTTTTGAAACGTCAGTGTAGAGCTTAGAAGTCCTGCTCCTGACACATGCTAAACGTTGTACCTTCATAAGAGGTCTTATGATCACAGTATACATCCAAATGATTATGGGGGGTCGCAAGCCCCATGTTTTACCAAAGGTACCAAAGGTTTTCTTGCATGCTTTTTTCATTCTTTCTTCTGTGGTCCTCTTCCATGTGAGCTTCGCATCAAGGATGGTTCCTAGACACCTACTTGGCTTCTGGAAAGAGTTTCAGAGAGATTCCGTTCAGCTATAGAAGTTTGAATCTTTCTATTTTTTTTCTTTTCGTGAGCAGAACTAGTTCGGTTTTAGTTGAATTTATTCCTAGACCATTCAGTTCCCCTCATGACGATACCTCTGAAAGAGCACTGAAATGACAGATTCCATAATATTGCTGATTGTAGGAAGATATTTGCCTCCAGTCATGATTACTACGGTTAAAGCTGCTTTGATGGATATAGTTCTCACGTTGTTGAAGGCTCCTTCTATGTTTGCAGTGAAGGCTTAAGGTAGACATGATGGGTGCTACATAGGTTATAGTCATCGAGTGAGTTTATCACGTGTAGATCAATTATTTTTTCCATTAATTTCAGAAGAAAAGGGGAAAGGCTTCTAAAATCTTTTGCGGTGGAGTAGTTGGGTCTTCCTGCTTGGGGAATGAAAACCACTCTCACGTATCCTATCTTAAATCAACTTTGGAGGATTACCTTGAGCCAGGGTGAGATTCTGATTAGAGCATGCTGAAGCATTACACGATTAATATTATACGGTCCTGCAGATTTATAGGGCTTAAAAGATTTCACTGCCCATACTATCCTCTGCTCTGTAATGAGATCTTGGATTTCTTTGCCGGAGAGGGAATTTGAGTTTGGAATGGATTGAACGATGGGTTCTGTTCCATTTCTATTCGGTCCAAGAGTTGTCGCTAAGCTTCAGATATCCTTGGATAGAACTTTACGTAGTCAAGCGGCCTCGTTAGTTCTCGATGGATTCACAAAAGGTGCTTTCCGTGTTTTTTAGCTCTTCTGATGTCACGTTTGTAGAGATTGAGGGCCACCCTATAGGACATCCAGTCTTTTAGTTTACTTTGTCTTGCTTTATTATGTAGTCTTCGGACCTCTGTTCTACGCTTTTTGAGCTTGCGATTACGAAATATGCTTTATTAATTGTTTCATTGCTAGGCCATTTTAAATACTCCTCCCAATTTGTTACTCTGCCCAATAGATTTCAGAAAATAGACGGTATTGTTCAGACCTTAGCCTGTATCCGGTTGTGTTTCTTGATACAAAGACACGTCCAGATTGTCTTCGGCCATGCACGGCATAATGTCATTAGTGGCTGCTTTTGAGTGATGCAGATTAATTTACATCACTTGCAGTTTCTGCAACCTTCTCTTTATCTTGGTTTTGGATCCAGATCCTTACCTCACCCAGACCAAACTTGACTAGGCATTCTTGTAGCTTCAGCATGTCCAGTAAACTTCTGTCTACCACCAGCAGAAGCTCCTTGCCCACTTTGCATTCGCCATTCTTGCATGGTTTGGATTGGATCGTTCTCTATTCCTTCATCGGCAGTGATGGATTCTGTATTACCATCAGCTTAAAGATGGACTCAGCCTTATGTTGAACGGGAGGTGGGTTCTATAGTATGGCGTATCGGTAATGCAGTCACTGGCAAGACGTTAAGTTTAGCTCCCACCCACGGTTCACCCATATTGGTGATTTTGCGAATTAGAAACTCAAGTGCCTTGTACTGCAGCCGACAACTTTTACTCCTTTTAACCATCCAGCGCCACCAAATTCGTAATCTTGGGGATAACCGTCTTCGATGTGTGCCATCATGGCTTTTAGGATTACGTTCTCCACTAATAACCAGTTTTCTAGTGTGATCTTGACGTTGGCCATCTTGACGTAAGGCCATCTGAAGCTCAGTTGGGGTGGTTCGTTTTTCTGCTTCGCTTCCTCTGATCTTTGTCGGTTTGAGGCGCCACCAGAAGTACTGGGCGTAGAGGAATATCCTGTTTCCGAGCAATCTTTTTATGGATCATCTTGGAATTGGACGATTGTTGCTTACTCTCAGCTCTTCATTCTTCTAATGTAGTTCTGCCACGCAATTTGCCTTGGTTGACCTATTCTTTAGGTCGGTTCAGTTTTGGCGTACTGTACCTGTTTGACAGGCTGCGTTTCCTCTATCCCCGTTTCCTTGGGTGCAATTGCAACAAGCAAGTTTCTTTTCTCCTCAGCCTCTGCGATTTCAGGAAACTTACGACTTATTCGATATTTCTAGCTGCTATGGACTATTTGTGTGTAAAGCTGACATACCACGAAAAGGGAATTATTTACGACCGTTCTTGTCCGGGAGTCTGAAGGAGCTCGTTAATGACTAGATATACCTCTAGCCTTCCATTCCTCGGCATGGAATTTTGCTCACTCTACCAATGAAATTAAGTACTTAGGTACCTCTGCTCTATGATAAAAACGCATAAAGTGAGCATTGAACTATTGAGTAGTAAGGGAGAACTCCACTAGTTCTGCCTTATCTTAGCTAATCACACAAGACAGGCAACTGTGGTGATTATTACAGGCAGGCACCTACTAGAAGGGTTCTGAAGAGGACTTTTGCCAAGCTGATGATGGTAGGCTTAGACCTCCAGTTTTAACCAGAGGCTTAACTGTATTTAGTAAGGGGAATATACTCGTACATATGTATTCCTCATTTATCCTTTCTGACATGTTCTCTCTACAAGTCTGTTTTCGGTCGAATAAACAACGCAAGTATCTCACCCCCTCTGAGGCCCCATTTGTGGTATTGTTCTCTTGTTAGTGAAGAGTACCACCTCTGTTTTCAGGAGGTTAACGTTCAATTTACATCTTTCCGCCTATTTGTGTATATCCTACACGGATTGAGGGTGGATTGTAGATGTTCGGTGATAATGGGCATATATCGTCAACATATGCAATAACTCCTCTAGTTTCATTCTCTGTTCTAGTTTCATTGAAATTTCGTTTGCAACAGGTTTTCAAAGTCGATGAGATAAAATTCCTTCTTCCGGAGTTTCTCTAGAGTCCAGTGTATGAACTTGGTTGTCTCCCAATTCTGAGTTAATGTTTCTCGTCTTAACCATGCTGAGATTAATAGGCTTACGCTTTGTTGGTCCAATGCTAATCCAAAGCTTGACCATAAAGTGTTAGTGATCAGAATTCGGATTCCTTCATCCTAAGTGCTACTTTGCTTTCAAACTCTTGCAGTACAGATCCAGCAGAATCAGGTTTCCATTACCGCTGTGGGTGTCGTACGACTTAAAAGATGATATTTCTTTTCAATGTGTACCTATATTTCAAAATGAGTATCGATTCCGCTAATTCAAAACCCCATGAGTTAAACACAGAGAACTCTATCAGTGGTTAAAGAACCTCTCCCAGACTGGGGAGTATCCCTGTCAACTGTACATAGGTATGTCTGCTGCTTGTGTCCTCTAACATTGAGTATAGCATTCATGACTTAACCACCAGACCAATCGAATCGCAAATGTCGGTACAGAATTGAGCACTATTAACAACTAACATTCACATTATGAAAGGCTCCCTCAATATCGAGGAACCCTGACAAAGTAAATTCCTTATGGTGAACGGATGTTGCCACCCTCAGTCATATCTACTCCCATTATCCACCATAACGAATCCTTCACAATTTCGGTAACACATTCCACGGGTTGCTAATTGACACACGCTTAAGAGTATCAGAAAATTTCACTCTTTCTACACTTATACTCAATTCCATATCAAACTATAAACAAATACTTTAACCGATAAGTTAAATGAACATTTTACGATGCTCCATCACTGCCTCGTCAATGGTTTCCTTTGATGAATACTTCTATACCACAATGTGGTGTTTCGGGTAATATACATACCTATACATCAACTGATTTATACTCATGTTTATAGCACTCTTATGAGTTTCTAATGTATAACTATTCAAACCATCCGACTAGTAAAACTCACCCCTTGTCAGCATACTCGTATTTACGACCCTCTTTAAAGCAAGTCCATTACGATAAAAACCACAACGACCCTTGCCCCTCCTACCACTGTCATCGGCAATAAAACTTGATAAAAGTCAAAACAAATCCCTTTTTCTGATTTGAATACTTTGTGGTCGTTGTTCAGCTCTAAAAATAAACATCAACATTGGAAAGAGTATTTAAGTCTTGGTTTACAGATCGATCAGTTAAAGTGGAAGGTTAAATATTCTTTCTCGGTACGGGTTTGTTTAAGTGTGGTATCAACATGCCTTGAATATGCACTCGACATTTACAAAATTGTATGCAGCCAATCAATAGGAACTCGACCTTCGACAACGTTTTCCAAACCATTACGTAATTTTCAATTACAGTGAGTGAAGTGAAGTACGCACACAACAAGGACATATTATGTCATCCCATCATCATCCTCAATCAAGTAACAAAGTCCACAGCAAAGTGTTGTCAGCAGGCAAACATTATAAACTAAAGAGTTTCCAATAAGGAAAGTTGCAAAAACCGTTCGCATGAATTGGCAGCAGGATGCAAAGACCATGCTTTTAATACGTATCCAGTCAGTGACTTTGATATAAAGCGTGCGTGGATGTACACTTAGATACACTGTCAAAGGGAAACCTTGTATTCATTTTTTAATATCCTCCAAAGGAAGTGGATAGGTACTTCATTCTTTGCACACATTTGCCAAAAGGGTAAAAGGAAGAAATAGAATTGCATTCGCTATTCCAATCCTCGGTGAAGTCCTTATGAAGATAATTCCCATGCCGCGTAGTGTGTGGTGAAACAGAAAACTTGAAATATTATTTAAAAAAAAATAGTAGAGACTTTTTCAAAGCCCGTAAACAAATTTGGAAAAAATGGAAAATGGTAATCTTTAGACAACTGTACATTTACCGAAACAGAAACGTGAAACATGATGAAGAATACTGAAGCAATCTTACTAAGGTGGCGCTACAGATCGGGGTGAACCTGGGCATCCACTAATAAACCTCTCCAGTTCTTAGCTAACTGACTCCAGTTGCGCCCTCCAAGTCGTTTGAGGGCCCTTTCTACTTTTGCGCGGCACATAATCGGAGGGTTTCATCTTCTGCGTTGTCCTTCTGGTTTCAATTTGAAGACTCTACGGGCCGGACTCCATCCGCTCTACATGTCGTAGCCATCTAAGGTGACTGATGTGAAATTCTTTGAATAGTACGTCGTTGAATCTCATCTTCCAAAGCATGTCAACGCAGACGGAACCGAATATTTTGCGAAGAATCTTTCTCTCGAAGCAACCGAGGATATCTTCATCCGCTTTTGATAGAGTCCAAGCTTGAGTGGCATAAAGGAGGACTGGGATGATCAAGGTCATATCAGAGTCTCCTTATATGTTCGAAATAGGGCTCTACTACTCAATTGCCTACTCAACTCAAGGAAACAGCGATTGGCAGTGACAATTCTTCGATTTATCTCTGCTGAGATGTTGTTGCCAGAGTTTATAGCAGAACCGAAGTAGACAAAGTCCCTTACTACCTCAAGGTTATAGCTGTCTATTGTGACGTTCTGTCCAATTCGTCGATGTTGAGTGTCCCTTCTCGTTGACAGCATGTACTTGGTTTTGCCCTGATTTATCGCTAAACCCATTTTGGCAGCTTTCTAGACCCAGTTTGAATACTAGCGAACGCTCCAGTGACAGCTGTGTTCTGTCAATATCGTCGGCATACGCTAGCAGTTGCACCGAAAGTTTGTGCTTCAGGTTTTGGCTTGTGAGTTTCTTACAATTCTTTCAAGTATGATGTTCAAGAGGTCACGTCTCCTTGTCTAAATCCTTATTTAACATCGTCTCACTGAGATCGTTACCGGCATTGATGTAGCAGCGAACACTTCTCATCGTCATCCTGCACAGGCGAAAGAGTTTGACAGGGATGCCAAAACTAGACATGTCTCTGTATATATATATCTCTATAAATGCTGATTACATTTTATCTAGGATTTGTCGAAGTGTGAAGATTTGATCGACTGTGAACTTTCTTGGCCTGAAACCCCACTTATAGGGGCCGATCGGGGTATTGACGAAGGGTTTCAGTCATTCACACAGCATGGCAGATAAGATCTTCTACGTGATGTTAAGGAGACTGACTAATTGGCCCAATTCAGGGGATCCCCTTTCTTGTGGATTGGACAACGGTTCTGAGATTCCGTTCCTCAGTCATACACTAGTCTGACAAAATTTTAAAGCTGAGTTGGTGCGTGCTCTCTACCAAGCACCTCCAGCGGTTTTCAACAACTCGGCCTGTAGGCCATCAAGCCTAGCAGCCTTGTTGGATTTAAGAATGGATATTGCTATCTTCACTTCGTTTTGGTCAGGTGGACGAAAGTTTTGGCTATCATCGTCCAGATTGAATGGTTCATTCTGCCTGACAGCGAGATGTTGGTTTTCGTCGCCGTTATACAGTCTGCAGAACAAGTTTTCCATATTCTCAGCACCAATTGTGACTCTACTACAAGGTTTCCTTCTTCATCTCTCCAGGTTTCTGTACGGGTCTTGGTGGCTCGATACGTTCTTTTTGCCTATTGGTGAAACTTTCGTGGATTATTCCTAGAGTATTGTCTTTCAATATTTTCAATCGCGCACTTCTCGTGCTCATTTTTCTTCTTTCGGAGAAGCCGATGTTCTTCTCGTTTCTTCTACTCGTAGAAGAAAGGCAGCGCCGCTTTGTAGTCCTCTTTTTTATGTGCTTGTCGGCACACTTCGTTAAACCAATGGTTTCTTGGTGGTGGTTGGGTGAAACCCAGCACATCAGTTGCAGCACTTCTAATGGCATACTGACAGCATTCCCACTGGTATTTGACACTCGAAGCTGGCGGCATAGGAGTCGTTTACAGATTTCGCGATACGATTTCGGCGAAGATTCAGGCGATCTCTAGGGATTGCTGCTTTTCGGCGTTTAATCTTCTCACAGTACTTCTTTTCTGTTCTGGCATTTGGGATATCTACTTTGGTACCTTGGCTGCAACAAGGTAGTGATCTAGAATACTGGAGGCATGCCTTGCGTCTATCGCAATGTGGTCAATTTGGTTGAACGTTTGATGATCAGGAGACCGCCATGTCCACTTGTGAATATTAGTTTAATTTCGCCCCGCAGCGAAGACAATAAGCCTAAGTCCGTTTCCGAACATGGTGTCAGGCTGTGCTTGGTAATCGTCTTTACAAAGATGTCCTCCATTCCAATCTTCGGGTTAAAATCACCCAACACGATTTTAATGTCATATTTAGGACATTGCTCGTAAGTTTTGTCGAGCAGCTCGTAGAAACATTCTCTGGTGACGTCATCTTTGTCTTCTGTGGGAGCATGAGCGCAAATGAAGCTTATAAACTATAACAACACATAATTGTGTACCTATTTGACTTGTGTTTCATTTAAAATATTACAAAACTAGATTCAATATACTTATGTAACTCAATAGTAAAAATTTGTCAATGTCTTTGCTATAAATCTTGGAGTTCCTCAGGGATAAATCCTTTCACCAACTCTATTTCATCTCTAAGTATTTAGCTTTCTGGAGATGTAAAGGAGATAGATATGTATTTGGTTTTACCCACCTTCTATTAACTCATCCAAATAAAATGCACGTTAATTTCAACTTGGCATCGTCAGAATCACGATTTGACCACAATTCGAATAAACGTTAATACACATTGACAGCACCACACCCTTAAATAAACAATCTTCCTGATATCTCACATGGAAACATTAGATCTTGAACTTTCTACATGTTCTACCTTTTTCGAATCATTTTCTTAATTGAAAATCCCCCACTATCAACTAATTTCTAATAAGGACACCACGAAGACATACAGCTGCCATTTTATACATACATATAAACTCCTCAACGGCGAATACTCAGAAGTACTCAATGATATAAGTACATACATATACCATTTGAGAATCAGCATATACACACCACTTTTCTGTCAACATGACAGCTGTGCTAACCTGTCTCAATGTCAACATTTTTTTTTTTTGTGTTACAGAAAAAGCTATCCTTTCGAATTTACATTCAGGAGACACACATCGCGCACCCGTCACAATTTAAAGATTCGTAAAAAAAAATTAAAGCATTTTGACATCCCTTCATTCACTGAAACCAAAACCAAAATTTAAAGAATCCTATCTGAATTCCTTTCGACTTGCCATCCTCAACTCACTGTAAAATGCATTAAAGTCACGTCAAAGGCGAAACTGTGAAACGATTTTGCAAATAATATCGGTGGTTGCCATAGTTACAGAAGTGGTTACAGAAAGAGGTTTTCACTACTCTGCTTGAGTTAAAGTTCTTGCGGACATTTTGACTTCATTTAATGTTTTAAGCCCTTAACCTTAAAACTTCCTCTTTCGTTAATTTTGGAAGGAGGAAGTGCATTCATTTGAT
The DNA here is from genome assembly GCA_905220385.1 of Xylota sylvarum. Classification (NCBI taxonomy): domain Eukaryota; kingdom Metazoa; phylum Arthropoda; class Insecta; order Diptera; family Syrphidae; genus Xylota; species Xylota sylvarum. Next base: position 45,734,619 of record LR999959.1, read on the forward strand.
GGAGCGTGCTCATGCCGAAAAGGACACACAATTTTGTTACATTGTTAAGAAACCTACATATGTATCTATTTAATTAGAATAATTAAACAGAAAAAAACAAAACAAAAAAAAACATTGTTTAATATCGTTCTGGTACGGTCATCACCAACAATTGCGCTTTTACACCTAAATTTTGAACGAAAATTGTATTGATTTCGAAGGAGAATGTCAATTTTGGGTCCAAGTATACATATGTCACAATGAAAAGTATACCAGTTGAAAGATTACAATCAAAGAAATTCAATAAAAAAAAAGGTTCACAGTTAAAACGATAAACCTTTATATCTCCGAAATGGGTGGAGATATAGAAAAACACTTTAGACAGACTTGTAGGGAATAGAAGGAGTTAATCTTTTGTGAACTTTGATGTCCTTGAATGTTTTTCGTTTTAGGGATGCAGACCAAAATATTTTGTTTTGAATGCAGAAAAGGAACCCGTAAATGTCTTCGATTTTACTTAAAGACTGATTGATATCCACCTATGCCAGGGCATTAGCCCATATATGCTCTCTGGGTCACAACATGTGCACTGCAAAGTCGACAGAGCCTTACACTCGTTAGTGCGCATCATTGAAAAATTAAAAATCGCTAAGCATCAAGAAATTTACCATTGTCTTGTGTCTTAACATTGAGGGAACCTTTAACAATGTCAAATCTACGGCAATTATAGATGCACTTGCAAGTCAAAAAGGCGGTTCTCCTCACATGCAAGATTATTAATACGCAACTAACGCCCAGCTGGGCATCAGTCAGAAGACTTGTTAGTTGCGGAATATTCCAGGGTAAGGTCTTATCTTCTGTGGAATCTTATATTGAACGGGCTGCTACTGGATTTAGAAAAGACTGTATGGAAGTAGTTGCCTATGTAGATACATTTCTACCGCCCTCTCTGGAAAAAACCCTAAACCCTGATCTCTTCTTTAAAAAAACTGAGGCCCTTTACTCCCATAAGAAGGTCATAGGTAAGATCTGGGGTTTTCAACCTCGTATCATACGCTGGATGTGCATACTTGTCTATTATCACCCCAATACTTCGACCCTATACTATGTATGTCATGATCATCTGGTAGCCGCGTCTTAATAGAGCTACTCACCCAAATCTCCTATCCAAGCTGCAAAGATCTGCATGTATGTGAATCAGTGGTGCACTAAGAACCTTTCTCTTAGCTGCTCTGCACATGTTTCACCTAGTCGCCTTAGATATCCTTGGGACTCCAGCTATGTAACTCAAAACCTCCTCAAAGTGGTCCAGCTATCATGAGGGCCACACATCTATCTATCTATCTATCCGATTTTAACATAGAAGACACCGTCTATGTCCCGCAGATCCTGTTATTTGACCGGATCTTCCGTACGAGCACCCCTGGCCATAGTGTATATATATAATAAATACAAGAGTGGACTAAGGTCGTTTCCTTGCGGTACCCCAGCCTAAATTCCTTAATTCGAAAGGTAAGTTTTCCAAATATTATACAAATGCATATGGTAGAACTTGTCTTAATTTTCTTGCCAAAGGCTTGAGAGACGTCAAGGAATACGCTTAAACAAATCCTTTTTCTTTCAAGAGAATTTTCGAATAATTCTGTTGTTACATGTATAGGTACTTGTTCAATTGTTAAATGCTTGATTCTGAGTCTTGAAAGTATTGCCACCTTACACTATGTGCGATCTGGCGAAAGAGTTAAATCTTGCGTGCCCCTTTGAACCGACCTTTGTGCATGCGAGACGAAGGGAAGTTATTGATGTGACTCTGTGTAATAATAGAATTCTTGATAGAATATCAAATTGGAACAATCAGACAAAGATGTCGGACCACAGAGCCATCTCATTTAATGGTCGATATAGATATAATAGGAAGAAAGATCGAAAATATGTCAGGACTTCCAGGAACACGGACGTAGTGAAATACCAGGAAGTGTTACGGGATAAACTGAATGGGAGGGTATCCAAAATACCGAAAACCACTTGTGATGTAGTGTCACAGCTAAAGCATTTACAATCTGCTGTTGAAAATGCTTACCAGGAGGCGTGTACACCGACTTTGGTAGATGAAAAGGTCCCCACGCCTTGGTGATGTAGGGAACTTGAAATTCTAAAGAAGGAGGTGAGAAAAGCCTTTAATCATGCCATGAGAAGTGATGATCCTGAATCATGGGATGAGTATAAGGCAAAGGCCATGGAAATTTCGGGTATCACCTAAAGAAGATGGGTCTTCTGGAGGATGACACCTGTGAACTATGCCTGTAGGAAATCGGGACGGCAGCAGATATGCGAGCTAGCAGAAGAAGGGAGGTCCTAGGGAGTCATTGGGTCAAAACCCAGAGGATGAACCAGATTTCTATTAAACGTACGTTAGCGTTGACACGAGGCATCAAAGCCAGAGAGGAACTGTGGAGAAATCCTGAGAGCCTCTTGGGCTAAGATGGATCGTGGAAGAAAGACGAAAAGGGAACTGTGGTCGGGTTCGTAATTTCTCTAAAATGTATATAGAATCACCCTATTTTCATAATTTAGAGAATCTCTTTCCAAACATATGTACATATGTGGCATTTTTTTCTACCCTTCGTCCTTTTCTTGGAAAAAAATGGAAACATATTCTGGCCTACAAAAGGTTCAATAATGAGCGTATTCGAGATATCATGTAAGGATATGACGATCGAAATTTAGGATATGTTTTACCCACACTAGAAAAATTAGAATGAGACGTGTAAAATGAAGGACTGTTACCAATACTAAGCTAGCAACCTAGAGTTACCTAAATTTGATATCCGTGTCCAAGTCGGAAGAAAGTACTGAAGCAAAACAGTTGGCGTTGTTGAAGAAGGACGTATATTCCAAACATAATTACTTTTTGCATCACTTATTACTGTGGTGACTTTTTTTTTTTGCACGGTGACCCTTTTTTTACGACTTTCTTAACTTTTTTAGCGGCAACCCTAGTGACAGCTCCTAAGAAATGCTAACAAACTTCAAAATCAAAAGCAAGTGCTCCCAGAACATTTTGCTTCCTCTCCATAAATTTACGGTGCGCTAAAATCGTCTATCTCTGTCTATGAAAAATGTTAAGGCTTTATTTTCTCTCTAACGAATTTGTGTATTCCAATATTGACCATTAACCAATAGGCGCCGAAAGTCAGTGATGGAAATGCAGTAGGTTACGTAGGATTCAATGACGATTTGACAGATACTCATTGTCTTGTCTATTTTTAGAAGTTATGCCTTTCTGGGGGTTATGCCAAAGAACCTAGACTTAGATTACACTGACACCTTTCTGCCCACCCGGTCATTTTGAACTTCTTGAAAGTATTAACCCTAAATGACTATAATTGACTACAGATTTTTAAGGAATCCTTAAAGGAACTCAAATAATTCACCGAAAAGTTATTTTCCTCATTCTCGTCCTGTACAAAAATCCTTTCAACTATTTTTAGTAACATAACCTGTTACGTCTAGTAAATGTCTGGTCAGATTTGTAACGACAAGGAGTATTTTGTCTTTCAATGAATTATGCAAAAACAATTTAGCGTTAAATATTTACTGTCTGCGTATTAGATTACCACTCAATGATTTACGGGTAAATCAATGTATCGATTAAAAATGAAATGAATATCATGTTGGAATGTCGTAAACAACCCATTCCGTTGGATTTCGCTTATTTTTGGAATTTTCTGAACGTGATCTCACTTCGAGGTGTATATATATTAACTGCAGGAAAAATTGAATGTCACTTGTAACTCAAGTTTAACACTTTAATATTATCGTTGGTGATGGAAACCATTATTTGACTTATTGATAACATTAGAGTGCTTTAGGTCGATATCTAAACCCAACTCTATACTTTTGTCAGACATCGATTTGAAGTCGTAAAAAGGGTTCTGTTTTCTAGTATACATACTTACATATGTATATCGTCTGACATTCTAGGACATGTACATGAAATATGAATCATAGATTTGTTTTTGTTGTTATTTTAAAAAATCGACAAAGGATGGTCGTCGTGATCTACTTTGATTTTGAAATCCCATTCGAAGGAAATATGTAAGACTTATAGATCTGTCCATCATTGGATCTATGGGTGATAGGTTGTCAGTTTCGATTAATAACACTGCGATTACAAGATAGTTTAAAATCACCTGGTATAGATGGAATATACTCAGCCTTGCAATGGTACATAATCCTGACAAAACTGAAGAGAATGTTTATTGAAAGTTTGAGACGGTTACGTAGTTTTTGTACCAAAAATTAGTTGGAATGTCAATCGTTAAGAGTTGCAATATGTACATATAAATTGACTTCCTTTCCGGTGAAGTACTAAAATGTTGGCCGAGGTCAACAGTTGCTCTGTGGATCCACTGAATTCCGCATTTGGATGCACTTGATAGGAACAGATATGTAACGAGCGCATAGAGGACACTGTCTTGAGTCTGAGTCAGCCAGTGTCAAAGTCTCAATTTTCTGGAAGTATAAGGGTCCTTTTGACAAAAATCGTTCCATGTATCTAAATGACCATTCATAGCTTATACCTCAACCAATTGCGTAAATATGTGACTGCCTTTTGTACTAGACTTAAAAAATTGCCATAAAACATGCCGTGTTTGCTTGATACTGCTTTAGATGCACTACTGGGTGTACTGCATCTTGATACATAAATCATGGACAGAACTATCAAAGTCATCTGTTGTCTTTGAAAAGATGGCTTCTGGTATTATTCGATACTTATCCTACGACTGTGGTCTGATGGGTGTGCCATCTGATCCAATATCCCTAGAACTTAGGATGTTGCGGAGATTTAAAGTCGACTTTTCTTGATTTCAGGGTTTCCTTTGGTCAAAGTCTGAGCCTTAACATGACTCACAAAAAAATCAAAGATTTCATTACTCATCAGGGATCTAGGAATCTATCCTATCCAAATGGGCATGAGCTGTATTATAAAATATGAAAAGGTGAAAAGGTCGCCGTTTATTTGTATGCAGTGATAGCCGCGCCTTCCTGAAAGCACAAATAATCTGAATTTGTACGCAAGGTAAACTCTCTGACTTTTTGGATTCAAGATCATACTGTGATCGCGAGGAGTGAGATCTCTAATAAAATTGCTTGATAGTTAATCTGGAAATGATTTCTCAGGACCTGAAACTACGTTTGGTTTTTCCACATCCTACATTAGGATTTCTTATACACAATAGTGTTTGAGATGACTCTCCAACCGGACAAAATCAGCGGTATTCTGATGTACCTGTGTGTAGTATCGGATTTTAGCCGTCACCATACACTCCAACTCTGCAACTTCTTCTTGCATTACCTCATGATGATTCTACTTTTCTTAGCTTTTATAGGGTTTCAATATTCAATGACCTAAAGGAGTTCCTATCTTGTCCTGTTTTGCGTATTCTTAGTACTTTCACGACGTAGGAGTCAACTTGATTTAAAAAGATTTAACCCAGGTGCTTTCACCAACGTCTACTTCTATATTTTCTCTCTCTCTGGTAACCGTTTCCTGCACTTAAAGAATGTATTATTGACGTCGTCTTGATCTCTCCTTTTCTTATCCTGTATATATAGCACTCAAGTCTCCTAAATGGATGCGTGAGGTAAAAGTTTATTTCTCTAAACCTTGCCTTCGCCCAATTAGAAATATTTCTTATTATCCTTGCAGTTCATATTCCTCTTGTTTCTCTATTTCAGCGTTTTTGGCAGATTTGCATGAGGACCTGAAGTTTATCTGCCCATATCTTACAGGCATACCTAGCTATCCGGTCGAGTGAGTGATTGCTGCAAGGACTTTCCGCCTTCCTTGTCGTAGGCCTTCCAGGCTAACCATTAGTATGTTCAACGCTTTAGTTAAATTTGCAGCCAGTTCCAACTCCTTGTGTCTTATACTTACATCCACATCAATAAAGTTCTCTTAAACAGAGAACTTGCCTGGCAGATCTATTTCCGCTTTCTCTGATTCAAGGCTTAGCCTGGTTCTCGGATCCAAGATAGGACGCATCCCATAACTTGTTTAACTCATCTTTGACCGTCGATATCCCGTAGCCAACCACATAGGTGATTTTGTGTACTGAGAATTGCATTATGTGCAAGTTCGGTCCTGAGATTGAACCCTGTCACCTTCTTTGTATTATCACATATGTATGTATATATTATTAGTTCTCTATCTCTAACGTAGTATTTTGCCGTTCGAAAGGAGCAAGATACTTTCTTGTGTACTGAGTAAATAAATCCATTTCCTTCCTATAAACAGCTGTTGTATGTACATATTGAGCAATCGTCGGACGAAGTTTTAGCCATCATCTTCAGAACTTAAGCTGTTATACCAGATAGCTTAGAGATACATTCTTTCATTATTGAAGTAGAACATCTCTTCATTAAACAGTGGGACTTCCCCCTTGTTCCTTGGGTATACTATTTCGAATAGTTAAACGCTGTCCAAAATCAAAGAAACTAAAGGGACCCTCATCATATCTTTCATCACATTATCATCATCTTTCTCTTGATTTCCAGGATTAAGTTTACAAAATTGAATCTTATGCCAATTTATGAAGATGTCACGAGTTGTTTTCTTGTATCCTTTTCAGGATTGCATTACTCGAAAGCACGTATCCTACTATAAATACCACGCAATTCCAAGTGATAAATAGTCGAATCGTAACGACTTGTCTGTCTCCTATATAGTAAAACCCAATCTTCTTAACTGTATCCTCTAGCTTATGACAGATTAAACAGTTTCTATAGAACCCATCACATCCATGTGTGAATTTCCCACACTATTACTAAATTCGAAAGACATGGGTATGGCCCATCAATCATGTCCTTAAATATAATGTATGTATGTATGTACAGAGATTCTCTACCCAAGCGAATGGGATGGGAAACTTTAAAAATTTCCAAAAATAAACCACTATACTCGGTAAGTGCTAAACAAATACACACATACATATATTTACGATTGACAATCACCACTCAACACCCCTACACCATACAACCTACACGCGCAGTACAGTTTCACCTGTTTCAGAGAAAATTTAAAGCTAAATCGACAGGAAACAGGGAAAAAATTGTATGACCAGCCTTTGGAACTAATTCCACTCGGTTGTGCAGCATCTGAGGCAGCACCGAAGGTAATATCCTAAATTACAGTAATTTCACTCTCTGGTCCACCCACCATCATATCATAACATTCAAAGGACACTCTCTCTCACGACCTTGCCTCGTGAGTGAGTGTATGTGAAGGTTCTGTACGAGGGAACACGACAGGAATCAGAACTCATCCCCCCCAAAGGGATTATTATACATGTTGGCTTATAAATAATGAAAGGGATACGCATAAACTAAATTGAATACGGTCGGTCATTGAGGACCCTTGGCGTTGCTACCGGATTTTTTTTTTTTGCTTTTATTTTCGTTTTTTTCTGCAACCACGCTATCTTATCTTGCTCATCCTTGTTAATGACATTCCCACTTTCTTTTCAGTTCTTCATCTTCCGCGTGGCACGAGGACCATTCATCGAGGAGTTCTACCAATGTGTTACCCATGGTTTCTACACCGCCGAATGGCAGGAACAATTGTACAATACATTCACATTGTTTTTTACGTTCATAATTCCGCTGTGCATATTGTTCATAACCTATCTATCGACTTTCAGGACAATATCTGGTGAGTAGTATATTAGTACATACCTATACACATGTGTATTTGTGGGTTTCTCCTTATGCCGGTCGGGAGGAAAGGTGATATGCGTGGGATGGGGTGCGACTGCTTTGTCAGTTGATTCAAGTATGTGCTCTGTGCTTTCGCTTCGTTTGTCTCAATTTTGTGGTTTCAATTGCCGAGGATAGACAATAAAAAGTGGAACCAAGGACACACGCATGTAATGCGAGTGCGGGTTTCATTATTGTTTTGCATCGATGTAGGCGTTTTTATATCCTTTTTTTCTGGGTTTCGGTTTTTGTTTTTTTTTTAACTAAGTGTTATTTGCGCAACAGCCGTAAAAGATTGAAAGTTAAATTATTCACAGATATGCATTGGATTTGTGCAAAGGGCTCGTAAAGCAGTAAACAAGTTCCATAAATAGATGCGAATATCCTGTTTTATTAGCCGCATAAAAAAATATAAATCCGTTTGTGATAAATATCCTGGGAATAAATGTTAGCACTTTGAAAGCGGTTTGGATATCCTTTTGGCCCACAACTGTTGTCATTTGTGGAAGGGCGTCTGCAAATTGTTTCAACACAGTGGCGATGAAACCAATAATACGAACAGCAGTAGGAGGTTTTTTATGATCAACATAGTGCCGTTGTCCAAAATTTAATAAAGTATGGGGTGTTATATGTATGTATGTCTCTCATAAGACGGACTTCTTATTGTCCACAGATTTATTGCTTTTTATTTACATTAGAATATTCTTTAGTGTATACTAGAAGCAAGTAAATACTTGGGAGACAGTGTGGGTGAGAAAAGATGGTCTCTTAGACAAATATAGGTTAGGTGCATTGAGAAAAGAAAAATAGGACAACGCATTGCCCCTGAAAACAGCAAATCCTCTAGTCTCTATCCTATCTATTCTACTGACCTTGTGAACTTTTTGTTCTGAAAGGACCATGAACTATATTTGTGGCTAGACGTTTGGATAAGGAATCAAACTGTTCTGCGGATTAACTTTAGTGTTTTGAAGTTGACGTTTAATTAACTGCGTTGTACGTCCCCAAAAATCTTCGTAATATGGGTAAGGTTTTGCTTTGAATTAACAAAAGTTCACTAAAATAAAATAATAGTGCAGACATCTCAGCGTATATTATCAACTGGAAGCATGTACTTTGCGTTCTAATTTAAACTTTAAATTCAGAGTTAGCGGAATTCTGACCATAGTTTTGACATTCAGAACTCTATTGTCTTAGATCCCATACCACTTTAATGGTTAAATGGGTAAGCTACTTGGAAAGCCTAACAAAAATCAAGAATGAAGGGTCAGACATAGATTTTGGAGCAGCATTGACAAAACATCATAATCCTCCTTTCAATAGATTCTAGACGAAATCTCCTTTTATACAATTACTTGCCAGGCTAGGCTAGAGTCTATTTCTAGTGATAATCTTGCTTCAATTTGGAGTATAACGTTCCACTGGTCTCCTATGGCGAGAGCTCCTCCGTAACGCGGATGTCTCACTGGTGTTTTTGTTCAAACAGCTTGGTTCTGGATTCACGCTGGTATTGTCATATGATACTACTTTCTTGTTTGGGAACATCTGGAGCTTGAATGATATCTTGCACCGGTTTTGGTGCTTAGAACATGTTCGTTGACAATGGTGCCATTGGAGTAGTCGTGGAATTCGAAACATTGGCAGTTGGTTGTACCGTAGGAAATTCTAAAATTCGGAATCCTTGATCACTTCAACTGCATTTACATTGCACCTCAACTTGTGATTTGTATGCCTTCGCCAGAGTTTTCGGTGCACTTTGACGTAATATTGAAGGAGTCCATCTCTCCGAATTATTTCGCCAAGCTTCCATTCCTTGTTCTTGTTGGTCTAATTTTTCACTTGAACTATCTCGCCAGGGTGGCATTGCGTTTCACTTGGGTATGTTACACTCGCAAACTTTATCTTTTATGTACCGAACTAAGTCCAAAACGATGCGAATATCCCTTTGCAGGAATAATGTACATGGCGTCTCTCCCGTCGTAGCATTTGGAGTTTTCCTGTAGGGCATAAGGTAGTTAGCAAGTTTGAAGTTTAGGGTGCCAGGATCGTTCACCATCTTCCGCAGTACGGCCTTTTTATTCTGCACAAAAAGTTCAGCCTGACCATTCATGGCTGGAGGGTATGGACCGGTGAACTTGTGTTGGATTTTGTTTCCTTTGATGAACTTTTTGAACTCCTCCGATGTAAGGATAATCCGGTCGCTAAGGGGAAACATCCGCATTTCCATCGCTATCCGACGCTCGATCCACAATGTTGTAATTAAACCCTTGTAGAAAATGGGCATAATGCAGCATTCAAGTCGCCATAGTATTGGGTAAGCTCTTATCTGGGTTGAAAATAGCAACCAAGGGTTTGTGATCTGTAATGTTTTAATGCCCAGAAGATAGCAGTTGTCTTCTTATCGATCTGCCTGTAGTTCCTCTCTGAAGCAGATAGAGATCGTGACGCGTAAGCGATGGGGAATGTATGGAATAAAACAGCCCCCAGTCCATAGGAACTTGCGTCAGTAGCCAATGACACCGGTAACTTGGGATCATAAGCCCAGAGCACGACATCTGAAATGATTTCGGTTTTGATGAGATTGAACGCTTTTTCACATCCCTTGTGCCAGTTGAAAACGATATCCTTTTGCAGCAATTTGTACAGCGGGTGCAGTCTCGAAGACAAATTTTGCAGAAACCTTCCGTAATAGTTCACTAAGCCCAACCAGATTTTGAGTTCAGTGACGATTTGCGGAATGGACGCGGGTAATAGCCTTAACTTTGTCATGAGTTTTCTCAAGTCCTCTTCCAAAAATTACCTCACCTAAGTAAGTAATTGAGTCCTCGAAAAACTTGCATTTTCTAAGCTTGATGGATAGACTGATACGTCAATCAGAATTATTCTTCTTTTGTTCAGGGAAATAGACCACAGCGTTCTGAAAGGGGACTATACCAAATGTCTGGGTCAAGATGGGAATGGTTTTTGAACCAGACAATCTTTCACAGTCCAACCCAAAAAAAATGAGGCTAATAAGCCTGTAGTCGTTGTTATTTTAAGAGTCAGTGTTGCTGACACGGCCGCGCGCTTTTTGACGTAATAACGTCAAAAAACATCTAGCTTTTCTCAGCAGAAACTGTCACATCCATTAGCTTTCTTCTCTGATTGCTGCGCTCCCCGAACGTTCTGTGTCTCTCAGCATTAGTTAGTGTCACCTTTTTGGATTTACTCTAATATCTTGTCTATTATTACACAGATCTACACAAACACTGTTTTCTAGCGTTTCCTGCATTTTCTGGTGCATTTAGTCGCACTCATAATAGACTCTTTTGGATGTATTTGATCTGCGCTGTGCATCCCTCCACTCTGTGTGTAACACTTTTCCTATCCTACATATCTAGTCACATAGAAGGAAGTATACCCTATACATTGAAATGAACGAAGTCCGTTAGTAACTTCTAATCGTACGAAATCTTAAAAATACCACCGCATTTCGTTACACCATCTTTTCTGGCCTGCATCCCTATCGGTATACCGAATTATAAGACTTTATCACATCAAAACGTAGAAAATTAACTTACTCAACTCGAGACCAAACCTTTTATCAAAAGGATAACAAAGTAGTTGGTTGACTAGCGAAGTACTTTGATACTTAAGTACGCAATACTTTGAACTTGCGCTCAAGTATTTGTAAAATACTGGTACTTGTATATTCTAAGTACCAGTACCATGGTACTTAAGTACAAGTAGACCCCGTACTGGTACTTGTACTTGTACTTGAAAATTTACAAGTCTAGTTTGAGTCAACCGTGACTCATACATATGTATGTACGTAGGACTTACCAGGTGTGAGAGTTGAAAAAAAAGTGAGCAAACTATCAAGGGTCATCCAAAAAACATAGGCACCAGAACCAGTCCAGCGACTTCGAGAAGCGTTCGCGCCCTCAGCCTTTATTAACCAGCAAAGGCTGGATATTCCTAAATAAAATGTGAATTCCCACGAGACAACAATCACACAAGCCAACACTCATTCATATAACAATGGTTTTGAGATGCATTTTTAAGCAGCTGAAATCTGTAACAAGACGCACTAAGATTCCCAACTCGCATCTGTTCAATCCAAGCCTTCTAATTCGTTCTGCTTCTAGTCCATCTATCAAAAGCAACCTTTGGAAGGTTGTAATTTAAAAACAGACGGGTACTAAGCCTCAACCCTTTTGTTCCGCTGAATACCTTACCTACTTACTTAGATACATCCAACTCCAACTTTTTCCTAACTGATGTGACTTCTCTCCTGATGGGATTGTTCTGCGCCATGTGTGTTTCGCTTTGCTTACGTCTTACGTCACTAGACAAATAATGAAGGTGACGCGTTTTCTCCACTGCCACAGGCCGTTTTGGATTTCGAATTCCTCTGAATTCGAGTCAGCAGCTTAGAGTCACAGAGCTGCATAGCCATAGTGCGTTAAGCAAACCGACAACCTCTTTCATGATTTTGGAGGTAATCATAACACTTGAACATGTTTTAATAGCAGCTTGGCTATCTGAGTAGGCCATATGTGCGCTGCATAGGCGTTCGCAAAGATCATGTCTAGAATAGAATCCACTTCTACTAATACATCCGTTATAATGCGAGATATTGAAGCTTATACTAGCGTATCCAATAGGAGTCCAGCCCACCCTATTGAGATTTCACAAGAGAGAATCCACCAATAGATTCCACAAAGTAGTAGAAAATATACTTCCTTATATATATAAAGTTTTTAGCAGCATATAGCGTTGCTGTCCCTACCAGCTTTGATTTTCCTACTGCTATGCATCCTTATAAAATCCATTCCACTAGCGTATCGTCGATGCCTTCGACGTTAAGGCAGACCCAATTAAGCAGAGGAAGGGTTTCCCAAATACCCCCTCGAAACTCCAAACATTTAAACTTTATGGTCAAGAGCAGCAAGAACTATGGCCTTCAATTTCAGCTATTATGGATACCCAGTGACGCAGAGTTTACGGATCAAACTGCATGCCGATAAAGGAAAGCCGGGAGATCCTAGTGGCAAGAAAAAAAGAAAAAATTTAGGCAGTCGAAATTCTCATAAGCAAATTTAAAAATTTTAACTATTCACAGAAAAACATTCAAGACAACTAAAAAACCCATTGAAAGACCCAAGACTTCTAGAAATTACACCAGACAGGAAAACACTGTTAAAGTAAGAAAGGTCAGTCAATCATGAATAAGTGCCCCTAATCGGCTTAGAAAAGGTTAGCACGGCTACTTGTATTTAAAAACTGAAAAACAACAAAGCCACGATAATCCGGTCAAGCTTGTTGTGGATTCAAATCGGTTGTTGTGGATTCAAAGGTTACGTCCTTGACGTTAATTGGGCACTCATTGAACCACCACTTCTAAAAACCAAAAACCAAAACAGTTTCTCGAATACCGACAATGTTTATTAATAGAGCTTCACTTTTTTGTAAACGCGCACAAGTCTAATCCAAAATCATTCACCTTCAGCTACAAGTCCTACAAGTCCAGGTGGATTAGGCAGATGGCGTGAGTATGTTACTCAGTCGCACTTCTTAATTATTCGCCCATCAGTGTGTGTTACAAATTGATTTATAATCCCGATACATCCTATTAATCATTTCTTTTTGGTTGAATATTGCCCCCCACAGAGGAAGCCCTCAGCAGGCAATTATCCTACCTAATGAATTGTGTACACGACATGTTGCGTTTAATTTTCTACTGGCCAGGTATTTCCTTAGCATTATTTGAACAACATTATTATTGTCAACGAGTCTCATGGGTTCTTGAACTTCCGTGCGTGTCAATTATTTTGCCAATCTATATAAGTTAGGTATTTTTAGTCGTGATTGTTGGGTCTTTGGTTGGTTATTGGATTTCTATTAGTCGCACTGTTTTGTTTGAGCTATAGTGATTGGAGGAGTTCATGGATATACATAGGTTAAAACTGAAGAAGTGCTATAATTATCTGAAGAAGGACCGCCTTTCCCGTGAGTTTTTCATGAGGTCTACCCCTAAGTTGGACACACAGTGGCGCTGTACATATTTGATCGATAGAACTATAATAGAACTGTCTACAGGTACTGAAAATCCTAGGAGCCATTCTATGGAAAGATGGGTGTTATACTCATTCATGTGCAAATCAAAGGCATATCTATCCAGGGCATCTGGTTTCCTATTTTTTGGATTGTTATATGAACTTGTAAACAAAGGCTTGCATATCCTTCCTGTCGCCGTTATTTAAAATAGTTCGTTGTCAGGGTTGTCGCGAAAGTTGTTGCGGAAGTTGGTCTCTGAATGCATGAATGGACTTAACAAAATCCGTTGGTTTTTTTCCAGGTAGATGGAGCGATGTAATTTTTATACTAATATTGTTCAAACTATACCAGGGATGGAATTTAAGGCTAAAAGGGAAAATAATTTATGTAGGTATCAAGCATAGGCTTTAATTTTAGGGCGTACAACTGTCTAAACATATTGAAAAAGCTTGCTTATTGGCGTCGACTGACGATAGTCAGTTTGTTTGAGATATCAAACCCCATCGATGGTACTTTCGGGTTAAAGTACCATCTATCTATCCATCCACCACATCGTACCACCATAAAGTACCATCTATACGATTAATTATGAAACCCACCACATCAAATGTCCACCACGGAAACGCCAAAGGAGTGAGTGCGCTGAAATCAATTTTCAATGACTTTTCGATATTGGCATGACCATAGACTTGACATAGCCGCAAAGAAAAAAATCCAGAGGCGTCAAACGAACGAAAAGGCCAATTGTTTGGGATATTGACCGGAGATAACACGGAGAAACAATATTTCGATTGTTTGGTCAGCTGTGTGATATGTGGTCCCATCTTGTTGAAACCACATATGCTTCAAGTCATCTTCTTTCGATTTAGACAAAAATAAAAAGGAAAAAAAGTCAGTCAACAAGGTTGGGTAGTTGCCAGCACCATTGAAGTAATAATATGAGTTAATGGCCTCTACAGCATGAAACCCGCACAAAACAGTCAATTTGTGTGGTTATAATGTTGTAATTAGATGAATGGTTTCGGTTTCGTGCTTATTAACGAATCCATTAAGCTAGAAATGGGCTGCATCGCTGAGAAAGATTTTTTCAATGAGAATCCGAGCATTGACAAAAAAATTCTATAATTTGCAAGCCTGTTCTTTTCCAATATTAAATAGCAAGTGTAGATGAATAGAGACGTCACATCGATCCGCATTTAAGTGTGAAGTTAGTTGAGAAACCCTATTGGCAAATTGAGGCCTGCCAATTAAAAAAAAACCTTTAGCAATGGTAAACAGAAGCTGCTGACAAGGTGGTGATATGTCTCCTCTGCTATTGTACATGGTGGTTGACTCTCTGTCCTATATTGTCAATAGTTCTAACGTCAACGCTTAGTCATATGCGCATGTTGTTGCGCCCTTTCTAGGAGCAATGTACCCTAACACGTGGATGGATCGGTTATTATTTCACTAGAAATGGGTCTTAGTTTAATCGTCTCCAAACTAAAGTTATTCTGCATATGAGAGGGATGATCGTAAATTTAAATAGTGCTAAGGGATGTCTAGTCGGTGTCATGATTCAAGTGGATAGTGCGTTGCACTACGGAGCGAGGGGTTCGAGGTTCGATACCCAGACGACTTCTAAAAATTTGAAAAATTTGTTTCACGGTTTAACCTCTCGCGAGCGTCTTACAAACATCCGAGAGTATAACTGTCTGAAGAGCTTCTCAAATAAAAAAATACCCTTCGGACACAGTATTAAACAGTAGGCCCCTTTCATTCATGTAAAGAATATAACGCGCACAACACGAATGGTTGTGAGAAGGGGTGTCTTTAGGGGATCTTTACCAAAATTATGGCGTGATGCTAAAGTGTATTAAAGGGGCCTTCAAGCATGTGGCTCTACACCGATACTGACATACGGAAATATTATCTAACAGCAAGAGCTATATAAAGCTTCCAACCTTAAGACTATAGCTAAGATTCGAAGAATGACCTGCATCGGCACCACCATCACCATATGGAAGCTATACTCAATCTTAAATCCATTCATACAAAAGTCTGCCGCAAGCACTGCTCTGCGGCTAAGCCAAACTAGAAGCTGGTAACCCAGTATGACGGGGCATGCGCAGATCCTACAAACATTTATGGGCACCTATGCACAGACTACACAGCCCCATCTAGACCTTACAAGACCATTTGTTACTTCCTTTCCCAGTAGAGAAGAGTGGAATGATAATCCATTACCAGACATCGAATCAACGGTACTCATTTATACAGATGGCTCCAAGGTAGACGGGGGATTCTACTCTGAAGTTCTCGAATTCAGTCAGACTTCATGAATACAGCAACCTTTTCGAAGCTGAGGTCCTGGCAGTGCCAACAGCTGCAGGTAGGTAGGTAGAATACATGCAGCCAGCACTCGGATGACCAATGGATCCATTGTGAACTCCTGTCGTGGATAATTAACAAAAAAAAACGAAGACAAAGTTGGTCTGTAGCTTTGGGATAGCTAAGCGTCTGTCATTTTGAACCAACCCGATATTGTTATAAATTTCAGGATAGCTTTCCTGACAGGTCGCCCAGATATTGAAGCAGTATTCACCGAAGGCCGTTTTCTTAGTTCTGCGCAGGATTGGACATTCGCATAGGAAGTGAGATGTGCTCTCTTCTGTGTCCGTGTCGCCACAGCATCGGCAGAGGTCATCAGTGTCTAGTCGGATTCTTCTTTGATGGGCCGGCAGGAGATTGTGGCTGGTATTAATCCCCGTGAAGAGCGCTAAAATTTGCTTAGACTTGGCATTGTCATATTTTGTCCACAGTTTCCTGAAGGCATGACAGTAAGACAGTGCGCTCCATCTCTCATTAGCTAATCTCGAGAAAGCTTGCTCTATATTGAATTTAACAAGAGTTGGGGGCAGTAGAACATATGTAAGTAACAACCATTGCCATGTCCTGCCTGTTCGTTTCCTTGAATTTCGCTACGTCCTGGAACCCAAAGGAGTGTAACTTCGTGATTTGCTATGAGTTCTTCACAGCATCGTTTCACGAGTTAGGATTTGACGACTGCGGATGAGATGGCCTTCATAGCGGCTTGACTGTCGTAGTATATATTGATCCCCTTTCTTAAGTGAAATTTCGTGGATAGTTGTCGTGCCGCTTCTGCTATTGCTGATACTTCCGCTTGGAACACACTGCCTTGGTTTGGAAGTCTTATAGATCGATCAATTTTGGGCTCAGATGAGTATATACCAAAACCTACTCTTTTGTCAGTTTTAGACCCTAGATTTAGATCAAATCCTCTCTTGAGGGGAAGCTGTTTCCTCATTTTCATTTTTTATCAAAGATTTTGCTGCATGTATAGAAGGCTATGGATACTTTCTTTATCCTTTCTTACGTCTTTTATTTCCAAGTCAGCTTACAGTCGAGTATACAGCCCAAGTATCTCGCCTTATCGGAGATTTGGAGAGTTGTGCCGTTGAGTCTCAAGTGCCCGATCTGTAAGATTATTCTCTTGTTAGTGAAGAGGACTACCTCTGTTTTCAAGGGGTCAACGTTTAATCCATAACTTTCTGCCCATGTGCGTAGGGTATTGAGAGCAGATTAAATTATTTCGGTGATGGTGGGTATGAACTTACCTGTCGCCATTATGATGACATCATCCGCATATATGACAACTTTAACCCCACTTGGTTCTATTTTCTTTAATATTCCATTCATTACCAGTATCCATAGTAGAGGCGATAAGACCCCACCTTGCGGGGTGCCTCTAGAAGCCAGTGCATGTACTTGCCAGTCACTCAGTTCTGAGTTGATGTGTCTCGTCTTGAGCATGCAGTCAACCCAGTCTGAAATTACTGGATCCATGTTTTGTTGGTTCAATGCTAGTCCTATGGATTCAGATTTTACATTGTTGAAGGCTCTTTCTATATCAAGCAAGACCGCCAGCGTGAATTCTTTGTGGGCTGTCTCAACAGATCGGCCTTTAGTATAGGCGTGTTGCGCGGGGGACATATCCCTAGGACCTAGTTTAGAGCGAATGTGTAAGTTTATTACCTTTCAAATGTCTTAGTTAGAAGCGAGGTAAGTCTAATCGACCTAAAATCGTTTCTGCGAATATTTTTATTTTTTTTTTTCCATCACTGAGTACACAGAACACTACGCTCTTTCGATCCTTGTTACCACCTCATACATCTATACGCCACTGACCTGTTTTCTCATAAAGCTGTTCATTTGTGATACGATTTGACCAGAATACTCGTAATATGTCTAATAAACAGTGATTGACAAAAGTTTGCAACTTACTTGAGAGATTTTCAGTCAATCGCCAAGGACTGTAGTCATAAAACTGAACAGTCGCTGCTTCGTATTTAATCTGATTGCACTGCTTCTCCATATTTAAGACAACATATCGAATGCTCCTTTAACTTTGGATATGCGGCAGGTAATGTCTGTGTTTGAGATAGGTGGTAAGTCTCTATTGGATTCCGCCACTTGTTGTCGACAGAACTCTCAATACTACAATCTCCAGCAGAAAAAGTAGTAGTGATAGTATGCAACCTTGCAGAACACCGCTACAGATCTGAAATTACTCCGACAACCTACAAGCCCTATGCAGCACGTGACACTTCGTACCATCATAACTTGCTTTTGTAATAACAACCAATTTGATCAGAATGCTTTTTCTTGTGTAGGACATACCATATAACATCTCTGTTTACACTATCAAATGGTTGTTTTGCATTAATCAATGATGCCGTACGGTAGTAATATGGTCAACACAGGAGGATCTATAATAGAATCTTGCTTGTTCATGGTAGAGAGTATTTTCTAGAAGTTCTCTAATCGCCCGAATATGCATCTTCAGTTTTCACAGTCTATTAGAGCACCTATGGGAGTTTGACAAAAATGTTAATTTTTTAGGCAAAGTTTCGGGCAATAGGTATTGCTTCCATTAGTAGAGAAGCTTACTGCCAGCGAAACCTAGTAAATTTCAATTGGAAGCCTGAAAAGTCCTGCCACCCTATTTGGGCTGTGTTTTTGAATCACGACAATAATTTCGTCTTAAGCCGGGAGGCGTGATGTAAATTATGAAACTTCGGGCGCCAGACAACTCGTCTTTATTTTGGGATTCTCCGTCATCGTTCACCGTTCCATCTTCTTAGGTGATCATTTGTCAGAAATCAGCAGAATTCAAACTCTCTTCTTCCACCTATTACTTCTTTGTGGACTCTGTCGCATCTATTGTCTGCTTCCTTGGCTTATCTACCCAAAGCGTTGATGGCGTTTTAGCATGATGCATACTACGTTGGACAACATTTTCATGTTGTACAAGGACTCGAACTCACTTCTACCCTCTGCAGGAGTGGCTGCAATATGAACTTTTCTTTTGGTTCCAGTCTTGGATCTCTCTCCATGTATGAGCCACGTAACATGCCCTCTCGATTGGTGACATAACCTTGTCTTTTAAAGTTGAAGGTCTCTCTTTTCTATATCTTTAATGTCGATAACTACTGAAATTTTCTTTCCGTATTTCGTAGTCGTAGCTGATTTATCATAGAAGTCCTTGATTGAAGGGCGAGAGTATTTTAATGGATTACAGTTAATCCCTATAGTCATTAGAACACACAATATAATAAGGTTCTGTTAATGGAAAAAACAATCCACTCTGACTCTTATAAATAAATTTAACTTCCCTCGTCCTTAAAGGTATTTATAAGATTCAAGGGCACATATAGGTCAAGGAACTGATTAAAATAAATTTTTCAAATGCTACAGATGATTTCTCAACGATTATGATTACTGTCCTTTGCATATGATTGTATGTATATTGTTTGAATATCGCTAAAATAATATACGTCCTCTAAATGACCCTAAAAATGTTCACGACTAAATCACAAAAGAAAAATGTACCTATTGAAAATAGGTAGGTATTTGACGAATCCAATCAATAAATCATTGCGTGCTTAACATGCCAAGAGTCACCACCCTCACTGACCGCTAAATAACATCATTATGGAGGTCGTCGTAAAATTCATAATTTTTCCAATCATTGACGCCGAAATTATCGAAATGGAATATTAATTTTATCTCTGACATTTAACGTGAATGTTAATTACTGCCGCTGGAGCGTGAACAGCATCGCCCAGGGCGAAGCTAGTAATAAAATATGCATAAAGGCCATTCAAGGACGTAGTCCTCCCAACAGGTGCGGTTGTTTGTAATAAATAAAGAGTCTTGGTCCGGAACGCTACATTCAGATTCTGAAGTAGTATGGAGAAGAATCGTTTCGGGAATAGGATGTGTTTTCGTATTAAAAATTCAAAAATATTGACAGTAGCCAAAAATATTTGGTTAAGAAATGTGTAAACTTTAACTACAGCATTTATTATTTGTTTATTTATTTATTTAAGCTATTCTATTATATTGACTAACTTAACTTACTTAAAACTGTATTTATTTTTTTGTTTTTGTTTTTGCGAGGACCCATGGGCGAAGTATTTTATAATTTTGAAGCTTCAACTATAATTACGTATAACGTATAGGGCAAGTCATTCCACAGAAATAAAACGAAGAATAACTCTTGCCAATCGCTGTTTCTTTGGGCTGAAAAGGCAATTGAGTAGTAAGGCCCTATCCCGAACAACTAAGGAGACTCTATATAAGACCTTGATCATTCCAGTCCTGCTTTATGGCGCTGAAGCTTGGACTCTATCAAAGCGGATGAAGATATCCTCGGTCGCTTCAAAAGAAAGATTTTTCGTAAAATTTTAAACTGACGAACAGGCGGGACACAATTGTAGATTTCGTCCGAACAATTGCAAATTGCAAATCTAGCAAAGGAATTTGGTTGCAAATTGATAGGTAACCTAGCAATCTACTTGCCTGATGCTGGACACGATCTAATAAGCTCAGACAAGTTACGTGAGCTCCCGCCCAAACATCCGAGTTGTATTCGAATTTCGGACGAATATGAGCTTTATAGATGATAGTCAAGTCTGCGGGACTGAAGAAACGTTTACACCTCTTGAGGAATCCGAGCCACCTAGCGTCATTTTTTGCTTCGCAAATCTGGATTCCAGCGAAGGTTTGGGGTAATTTGCATGCCACGCATTGACAAACCATTAGCTTCCTCATCTCAGCCCCATTTTTAGTTTGGCTACTACCCGCTTCAGAAACGGAAACAGCACCGGGTTTTTGAAGAATTGAACTCAACTCGGTTTTTTTAACCCCGGTTGATGATTCAATCAATATCCGAGATAGACATTCGCTGCCGGTGGGACTCCACAGCTTGGGGTACTGAACTGAGACTAAAGAATAAGCGAAGTCAAGAGTACTGTCCCCGCATAGGAATGTATGGACTGTGAGTAAGAGAGAAAATGACGTTAATAAACTATTAAAAACAAGTTCGGAGAGAGGACTCAGCCCTGAGGTACCCTAGTATTGGATGAGAATAAGGTAGAACTATGTATATCCGTCCAATGAAACTTGTATTATCAGATTACTCAAAAAGCTTGGAATTCATGATGAAAAGATGTTACCGACACCGTAAGCTTAGATTTTGCTTAAGAGGCCGTTGTACCACATGTTATGTTAAGGCCAACTACTCGGCATTCACCGTGATGGGAAATACTTTGGCTGCATTTTTCTGTTAAGTACACCATAAGGACCCCTCTGGAACGTTGTTGACGGAAACCGTACTGACGATCATTTATAAGACGGTTTCTTTCGATAAATCTCATGAGTTGGAAATTTACAATGCTTTTCATGACCTTAGAGTGCACTGATGTTAGGGCTATTGGTCGGTAGTTTGAAGGGAAGGTTTTATCGTCCTTTTAAGGGATCGGCTGGACGTGCGCGACATTTCGCCTATCTGGAAAGATGCCTGTAGATTATGACAAGTGGCAGAGCTTACGTTTAGGTTTAGACAGGATAAAAGAACACCTCTTCAAAATAAGGAGAGCGATACAATCTGGACCTGAAGATTTGTTACTGTTGAGAAGTTTTAGGACTCGAACTACTGAGCGGGTTCCGAAAAATGTTTGTTCTAAGTAATATTCAACCCAATTTAATAATGGTGGTGGTAAATAAGTATCTGGCAAGGTAGACTTTGCAGCCAACATGCTCGTAGCTGCTAACAGATTGGCTTTCTCTTGGGAGTCAGTGATATTTTGATTGTTGTGAGCAAGAACTGGGATGGCCTTGATCATGTCAGTAGCGGCATTTACATCTCTATTGAGGAAGCCAGTTAAAAGCCTTAAAGAACGCAATTAGGCCACTTCAATCGGCATTCTCGTACTGCCAAATTGTTCTTCGAGGGTATCTTTTGTTAACTGAGTTCTAATGGGAGTACGAGAATTTAGCTGACACCAGACAATAATCCGATCCGGAAACTGGGATTGAATACATGTCTAGAAGAGAGGTTAAAACAGGTCTAAACCGGGTAAATCTGTATTGAACAGCTTCAATCCGAAGAGAATAGACAGAGAGACAGGGATATTCAAGAATAAGTCTGACAATAGCTACTTAGAGGGATTTCGTAACATAGGGGTTAGAGAATTCCTTACCTGACATTTGCTAATAATGTGGTCGATATGGCAGCGAAAATTGAGTTTATATTTAATAGGTGACACCCAAATCGCATGATAAGGAGACTTGGAGATAAGTTCGTCACCAATGAAATATGATCGAGCTATTGCTGGAAAACGTTTACGGGAATAAGGACATTTTTTTGGCACCACGTTGAAAAATTATTCAGTTCAAGTTGAAAAGGGTGAGAGTCTCATTGTTGCAGTTCCGACAATCTGCGTCGAATGGGATGCCTAATCTGGACCCGTCTGTTGCTATTGACCAGTAACACGTACTAATTGCTATAATCCTTGCGATGTACATATGCTGTGAGCCCTGTTTTGTAGATCTTGTGTTTTTGACCAGTTATGGTTGGGCAACATCTACCTTGATATGGTACAATTCTACAACCGGCGCCACCTTGATACTGGCTTCTCTTATAGAAAGTGCACCCAAAGGGATGTAAGCGCGCTACACGAGGGACCTGTCAAAAGCTGAATTGTACCTTGTCAGCTCATTAACCCATTCATTTCCCTCTATGTTACTGTGCCCCATTAGCCAGAGACGACGAATGCATCGATTTCGTGATGCCCTAGCGAAACGGGTTCCTCTTTACACTATTCTACCAACTTGAAGATGTCGTGCTCGATACTAGAGCCCTGAGGGCATCCTGGCTGTCAATAAAGATGGCAGCGTTTCGGATAGATGCAAGGTTGTCAATTAAAACGCGACAGGCTTCAAGTACTGCCAGGTCTTCAGCCTGGAAAACGCTAAATGAACCTGGGAGCCGGTATGACTTATATATCTGGAACGTTTCCGAGAAAATACCCGCCGATACTCATTACAGTCTATTTTTTAACCTCTGTGTAAATTGTTTTCATACTCCTTTATTACCTCACCTTTTTCCCAGTACACACTGGATAGGAAGCCTACCATGACATTTTTCCTAAATTTCAGTTTGGAGATGGTGTAGTCCGTTGACAAATCTTTAGGTAACAGATCCAGAATATTGCTATGACCGTATGTACTCTGCCTTTTCAAGTATTACCAAATACTCCTTGTTCATTAAAAGCAGAAAAGATAAGCTGTTCTTTCGGGGTTCCTCTACCTTAATAACTGTTCAGTCATTCATTGGAACCGCCTAGATAGTGCAGTTTAAAACATTGAAAAAGCCTTCCTCTGTTAATCTTCATATTGGGCAGCCAGATGTGGGCCCTATATCTTCTTGAGATTTTCTAAACCGGCGTCGCTAACCTTAGCAACACACTCGCCAAGAAAATCCTTGGAGAACTGGTCCCCACATTTGATTACCCTATATCCCCTGACCAACTCGGCGGAATCAAGGCAGGGCAGAGGTCCGCCTGGATCTCCTAACAGGTAGTTTATCACAATCTCTGATAGCTTGGCTTCGATCCTACCCTACGCTTCCGACTTACCATTCGAAGAGCACTCGTCTACTAGAGCAAAGTGCAAGTGGTCCCTAGCCACATCAGAAGTGTCGCATCTGGGTAGAGCTAGGCGTTGACGTGCCAGGTTTGTTCTGCAATGCATCTCCTCAAGGCACTAGTGTTCCCATCCGAGGACCTATTTCATTTGTTCTTTGACTGTTGTCGCGCTATTAAGTGATCGTTTTACTCCTTAACAACTGCCTAGCATTTAATTTTGTCACTTGCGTCTTTTCATACAGGGTACCTTCCGACTCAGATCCTAGTTTCCTTATGTGTTCTTTAGGTCCCCAGTGTGTCTTTCGAAAGCCCGTTACGATACGTAGGTTATTTTCGCTCATATTGATGTATGCTTTGAATCTCTTCCGGTTCCCGTTTCAATCGGAGCCTCTAGAAATAAAGTCCTCGTAACAAGATAAATCAGAACGTATACATGACGAGCCCCTATCAAAAACCTTTGCTCACCCTCTATAGCTCTATTGATCTCAGCTGTCAAATATAGTGCTCTTATTAGGATAAATGGCGGAAATGGAAATAAAGTGAACTACCAGCTCAACTCATCGCAGCATATTATTCCAATAATTAAAAAACGATAGTCTAAGACTCTTTGAAATGTGCAGCACTTTGTGAGCAGTAAAGACTAGAAATGATAACAGCGGCAGTGTTTTGGGGGAAATAGCACGACATTTTTAAGAATGAAGGCAATGATTGTCGCCGTCATCACGGATGTTCAATCAATTTTGTCGCTGTCAAGCTATGTTGAATGAAATAAGACAACCGCCAGAACATGCATTCACCAAAATTCGAAAGAAATAGTTTAGGAAAAGGCAAAACTCGACGCGAAGTATAGCTCGTCAATGTCATGCCAATTCGGAGAATCCATGTTGGAGGAAAATACGCTCGATGGAAGCCCATCGTTCGTCAAAAAGGTAAATACCTTTTCAACTTTTTATGTGACGTTCAGATACAAAATTGAAAGCTATTCAGACAAGTCATAGGTCTTTGCCACAGATTATGCAGATAGTCAAAGAGCTTAAATCCTCTCCCACAATTCCCTATCCGTGAATGCATGTAAATAATATATTAGAACTCAATATTATATCAGCTGATTGAGTTCTACATGTGTTGGAGATTTCGAGAGATGAATTTCCTTCTTTCGTAAAATTTACCCCAAGAATGCGAAAACCTAATTCGGTTCTACACTATTTTTGTTTATGTCAATTGATTCATCTTGTTGCACTGAATTCAAAATTGCAATTAGATATTGTCACACTCCTTTCAAATTGTTGTTTCGAATAATAACGAATGACAACAAAACATTTCCCTGGTATCAATTTTTGACACTAAGATGGCTGCGCCCATGAAAACGCCCATGACTCAAAGAATGTGTAGGTTAGCTTCCATTTGATTTCTATAACACTTATATCCAAGCATCTATACACCTCAAGGACATCTAAAGGGAAAAATCAAATTTTTCTGGTGCTTTTCAGGTTGAGGGTAGCAAGAAAGACCTCTCTTGCTTGACTGTCTGTATTATCTGATTTATGGTCTTGGCTATGTATCTTTATGTTCATTTAGTGGAAGTGGTTAACTGCTTGTTTTCTAATAATGACAGGAGTCTTGTTTCTTTCATTTCAAAAATCAAAACCGTATGGTATCTTAATACAGGACCCCACTGCTGTTGTATCATTTTGAGGGAAAAATTCTTCCGCAGATCTTTACCTTTCTCTTATTATTTTGTATACAAAGGTAATCCCCTGATGAATAAAAATTTAATACACTTACAACAGCCTATAACAATCGTACAATAAACTGCAGCTAACCTATAGAAGATACATCTATAGAATTCCAGGTGGTATTCTAAAGCATACCAAAATGAATAGAATATAAAAGCAGAATTCCACTTAACAAAAGAGCTGTCGAGTAACTTTCTCTGGAGCCACTCAATCAAAGTAAAATTTACTTTCAATCGAACAAAGCAAATGGCAAACATTCCGGAACCAAACAAAAAATGTAATATTCTGTAATATTGTAGAAGTATTAGAATCGCATGGCCGAACAAAGCAACAAGGACGACACCAAGTACATCTACGGCGAGCACACAAATAAATGTTTAATATTTAGAAATTTCGTTTCTCGATTCACAGTCTCTGAAATGGGAAATACCGTAGATTCATTCAACGGAAACAAGGTAGGAAACACACAATCTGCATCACAGCTACTATGGAAATTCTTTTTGTGAAAGGAGCCTTGAATGGATTATGCAGAATGGTGTGGACGGAGAGTTGTTGAGGTGAACATTTCTAAATATTTAGGAAATAATTTTACAAACCAATCTTTCGAATGCACTTTGACCAAACAAGTGGAAAATATACAGTTCTGCACTCTCGACAGTTCTTAAATCCTTACATAATGTTCAGATACATATGGAAAACTGAAAGTTTTCATCATTGAACCTCGAGGATCTGTATCTTTACCTACATCTAGTGGAAGAGTTTGATTGAAGTTTGGTGGTTAATGACACGGTATCACTCGGATGTAATCTATGTACATAATAATGTATGTAAGAGTATATGAATACAGAGGTTAAGGGTAATATTTGGCATAGTTTCTCACACATTTATCGTATCATCATTCGTCTTGTGTGTGTTATAAACTTCACACGAATGGAAGGAGTCTACTGTTTAATGCCAGGTCCAAGAATTCTATCACACAAGCAGAAATACAGGTTGGTCAAGGACAACAGATACAATGTTACCTACTATGGGTGACTGGATAGCAGTAGTCTAAATGCAGGACTTTCAAAATCCGTTGTTTGTTAGCAAAAAAAATAGCCAATACGGAACTGAGATTGTATTTCGGAGTCGGGCCTTATAATGGAATATTTTTGAAAACAGCACGAACCTATAAATGTTTTGCAACATAGAGCACGTGATAGAACGTCACTATTTTGTTTCAGTACAAAGGATACAACCTGCGATTTCTTTTCAAACAAACATGTTGAAAAGTCTTTTACGACTGCGGTTAGGTGATTACCCCAAAGTCTCAACAATCATGTGATACATCTCGATCTTAAACTTGGGACATGTTTCTGATCATGGTTTTCGCTTACGATTATTGCACATCTGAAATCGTCATCAAAAAAGTATGGGCCTAACACTCTACCTGACCAAAAACTGCAAAAACTCCTCAAAGTACTATTGGTTTCATAGAATTCAATTTGTTGAAGAATCCCACTGGAAATATCCTCCTTTTGGTCCTCCAACTTGTCTTTATACCAAAGCATCGGTCCTAGCCGGAAACACAGATTTAAAAATTGTTTAAGGTGGGGCAGTGTTGTCTATTTGAAACGTGTAAGCATTTTGGATTATATCTACTTCTTCGTGAAAGTCATCGAATTCACAGTTAACTCTGCTCCTCCATACGCCCTCCTCGGACACGAGTCCAACAATGTTCAAATCTCCCCATTTGAAAAATTTCAATATCTTTACTACTTTTCTATACTGCCAATCGTTGGGAACTCAGAAGGTGTCATTTTCTTATTATTTGAGCGAGAGATGGCCACCTTATCCTCAATCTATTAAATTCTCCATTAAAGCTCAGACAGTTGGAGCTTTTGTGATCCAGCTTGGGACAGATCTAACTGAACGAGGCGGTCAATTAAGTTGTGGCGCCGTCTTTTTGAAACCATATACATATGCTCCAAAGAAATCCTCTTCTAATTTATCCCTAACATAGTTTTTTTTACGTAGGAAGGTGGGAATCTTTTAAAGACGAAACTGAGCCTGTACTCAGTAACAGTGTGGAATTTCCACCAACTAAACCCACCTCCCATTCTACCCCGGCACTGCTGTTAAGCATTTCATCGCGAAGGGACTTCAGCCTTAGGAACCCGACTCATTCGTGTTGAAAGCCTACTGTGCTGCGTTTCGTTGTCACTCCTGTCTTCGCTGCTCTTTCATAATGATTGTCACAGTATCGCTACCTAATTTCTAGCCTCTTCGCTGCTCATAATCTGCCTGATGTAGTAGCGCTGTCTCAGTCTTCTTTCTGTATGATTTCGTCTCCGTGACACCAGCCCATATTTGGGAGCAGTAGAGCATTATCGATGCAACAACGCTCGCTATGAATAAGGACCTGAAAGGTCTTCCGATATTTGCCATAATCCTTGCGGTGTTGCTTATAAGTTAGCCTTGAATCTATGGTAAAGGCAAGGTACTTCAGATCTGATTTGGAAGCTACGGTGAGATCGCCCACGGTTACTCTTATAGTCTCCATGACCCGCCTGGAGCTGATGAGCAGTACTTCGATCTTTTCTTCTACAAGTCGTCGGCCAATACGTACTAGCCAGTTCTGAATCATCCCGATAGCTCCATTGCAGTCATGCTCCAACTTCTCAAGGAGTTTGTTCACTACAACGATTGTTATGTCATCAGCGAAACCAATTATTTCCGAAGACCTTGCGATTCGAAGTCTGAGGACGTCATCATGCATTAGATTCCACAGTAGCGGACGTAATATAGAGCCATGAGGAACGCCGCCTATGACGTTATAGTGCCTCGTTATATCGTCGTTGTCGTAAAGCAGTATCCGATAAGTGCTCGCAGAATATTTCTCCAATTTACGCTGTTGAAGGCGTTCTTGACATCCAGCGTGATTATTGCGTAGTACTGTTTACCCGATGGCTCTATGGCACAAAGGAGTACTGTGCAGTAGTAACTTTAGACGTAAAAACGGGTTTAATTCTGCAAACTGGTTAGAAGACCACTTGCCACGATGGATACGCCATATTGAAGGTGTAAAGTATCATACTGCAAAGTCACTGCGGGTGTTCCACAGGGATCGGTCCTAGGACCGTTATTGTGGAACATCATGTACGAGTATGGAGTCCTACGATAAGCGTTACCTGGGGGAGTATCTCTAATTGGATTCGTTGAGGCACACAAGCCCATCTCTCATAACCAGTCGAAAAACTGTAGAGTTTGCCAACTTCAAAGTTGGTAACCAAACAATCCGGTCCAAAGAAGCGGTTAAATACCTTGTATGTACTAATGCTGGACAACAAACTCTAGTTTAAAACACATGTAGACTACTTAACCAAGAAAATGCAGAGAGCTCTACCGAGCATATTGCCTAACATCGGTGGACCTGGATACGCTAAAAGGAACCTACTCTCGAGAGTTATCACATCAGTTCTGTTATATGTCGCTAGAGTTTGTGCGCATTCATTAAGAACGAAAGAAATCAAAAGGAGATTGTCGTCTGCGCAGTACAACATCGCTTGTCTCTTCCTCTGGAGGAGCGAAGAATGAATTCCCCGAACTTAATACCAACATTGTGTTGAAGCTTCTTGAGTCCTTCCATGCTTTTGTAATCTATGCAGAGTGTCATTTTGACCGCTGTTAAGCAAAGTTTCTGGGGCGATAATTCCAACCTTAAGACTTTCCAAAACTTGCTTGGCATTTGCCGAGGACACTTGTTGGGCACAGAAGTCATGTCGTCAAGCATGTTACGATGCCTCGCCGGATGAGCTTGCGCAGGTTTGAGTATTTAATTTCATATGTACACTCAGACTCAGCATATGTACGGTCACACAAGACCATATTTTGTCAAAAATGGGGTACATCAGGGCTACATCCTTTCACTACTACTATTTATGTTCGTCATTTCTGATTTTATCCATGCAGCACTGATGGGAAAATAGGAAAGGCGTATAATAGACCAACACATGTTTTCTAAAACAGTATCTATGTACATCTTCTCTCACACAATATTTTGGACCACAACTGACTTGAAGTGTGCAACTGGGGGCAGAATCAGGGTAATTGCAGAGGCTTGTTGGGTGAGATTCAGATTCACTCTGAAGTGTACCGCCACCTAAGTAAATAAGTAGGAAACGTCGATGAATAGATTATTCAGGATCCTAAATGTTCCACGGCATAAACGATACTAAATGTTAATCATGAAAACCACTTTAAAGTTCGCATAAAGAGAATCGTTTAAAGTACTGTCCAATTGCACGGATTCTCCATCTCATCATTTAATTCTACGAACTCTCACCAATTCCATTAAAATCATTCAGTGGCACAAAATTCAATTCTCAGTGTCAAGTGTGACAGCCTTACAATCAAATTTCCGATCGGAAAAATTACACTTTTGGAAATAATTTCTCAGAATTACTCACAGCATCCCACTCCATTTCACACCAAAAGTCAACTTGTTAATCATTTTTCCCAGAATTCCTTTTTTCCGTTCCTCGAATTTCCACGGAACTAAAGATGAAAAAATACTTGAAATAATTTACATCCACCCTCCCTCCCTCTGCCACTGACGGTCGGAAGTAATTTTTTTCTTTTTTTTTTTTTAATAAATTCTGAAAGCCTCATTTTTTATTTCCTAATTATCCTGACGTCCCCTCATCACTCATCTTTCGTCTTATATTACAGGCAGTGAAAAAATGTTTCAAGGTTCCAAGTTGGCAGTGTACACGAACAAGCCGACAGTACAGACAAATCGCCAGCGACTTATACACAAGGCGAAAATGAAGTCCTTACGCATTTCGGTTGTGATAATTGTTGCGTTTCTTATATGCTGGACGCCCTATAACGTGATGATGATAATATTTACGTTCCTCAATCCGGATAAAAGGGTAAGTGACTATTTATTACATCCATTTGCATGTTTTTTTTTTTAACAAGGATTATCCCACATTCATACATATGTATGTATGGGGAGAATCCCTGGCAGTGGTGACAAATCATTTCTAGCTTGTTAATACATATGAGAGGCAGAGACATGCTGCTCCTCAAATGACTATTTGAATTCACTCCCTATCCTTGTGAGATACACTCAGCTGGTGTAAATCTATGATAAGAAAACAAAAAAGGACGAAGCATCTCTTTTTCGTTTTCTTTATCCATACCTTCCTGGGGGGAGATGGAGGGTTTAATGTGTGTTAGTACCATATCGCTTTGCTTTGAAAATGCCGACATTGACATGTCATGGAGATAGGGGCATCCGCACTGAGTAGGATCATAGTGTCGCCGCATACCCTTGTTGGGTTTCGCCAGATTTATCCTCATTCTCTGAATTTATTACCTCACATGGTATTGAGTTGTGAAACAAAAGGTCTTTGCTGAAATATTTGATAAAGGAGTTCACAGTAGTGTCAGTTACATCCGCGGTAATGGGGAGTCCCTTCGATATGATTTTTGAATACAGCTATAATTTATGATGAAATGATTTACGCTGAAGAAGAATTGCCAAGTTGGGGAAAGTTAATTTCGCTTCGTTTGTCTGTAAAGAATGTATTTTTCGATTTATCTTTATTTATTCTTTCCACTGAGAGAAACCGAATATTACACAGAAAAGTATCTCATAATTCTCCAGTGAAAGACCACCAGAGAGGCTTTAGCAAGGACATCAATATTTTAGTATCATTGCTAATGCGGATTACAAGCTAGTAGATATTGCGTAGGTTGACGAAAATGTCATATTTCTATGAGGCGGGGCAGTTCCTCTGAAAAATGCCACGGAGTGCGAAGAATTTCCTCATCCTTGATTGATTATAATTTACACAGTAGCCGTATAAGATAGCAATGAATTTTAAGTACTTACGTACGTACGTTATATTGTTTCATAGGTCCTTTGAGTAAAGTCGTTTGAAATATTCATACAAACACATCGATACAAGTTTTAGTCGACGAAACCTGATGATGATATGCAGATGACAGAGTCGCAATATATATTTACAAACACTTTACATTGCCAGAGATACGATCACATCCAATTATTTTATCCAATTTGACGCCCTTTTTAAAAAAAAACAAATATTCAGGCCTAAGGATACCACACATCGTACGTGGGTTGGCAGAGAACCGCGGATAAATGGAGTCAATTTCAATTGTTCAAGTTACACGAGTTGTCAGATTTAGATTTAGTGAAAGGGTATGAATTTCCTACCCAGACTTACTTTCTCGATTGCGTACTGATATTTCATCAGAAGTCTCGGTATTGGTTTAGAATTACCGTAACACCGCGTTACAATGATCGATTCGTCTAAATCGAAATTGAGGAAATGTCCTCAAACCAATGGAAAGGAGGACGAAATCCAGGAAAAGTTATTTATAACTTCGGCTGAATGGATTAGAAAATGCGAGAAAGGTTAACAAGCCTACCGCCCAAGAATACTGAGCCGAGTAGCTCCAGAAATGCCTAACGATTAAATGATCAAATGGCGTGAGCAACAGAGACGACTTTATAGCAGTGCTGCCAGACTGGAGTGAATTTTTGGTCTCCAAATTACCTAAAAGGAAGAAAAGGAAACTTTTTGTCTTCCAGCACAAAGAGAGGAAATTTAATTTTTTTTAAAACTCATTTAAAAATGTCTTACTTACTTATTTCCATAGGTGGCGCTGCAGTTCGGGATGCACCTAGGCCTCCACTAACAAGCCTATCCAGTTAGCCAAGTCCTTAGTTAACTGCCTCCAGTTACGCACTCCAAGTCGGCTGAGGTCCCCTTTAATATGCGCGCGCCACCTAAGGCGAAGTCTTCCTCTATTGCGTTCTCCCTCCGGGCTAGATTCGAAGACTTAGGAAGATTTGTGTCCATCAGCTCTACATATCCTAGTCATCTTAGACGACTAATGCGCAATTTTTTTAAAAGGTCAATGTCGCTCTACAGTTCGTATAGTTCGTCTTTGAACCTCTTCCTCCAAAGCCCGTCAACGCAAATTTCTTTTCGGATATGCATGATGTCTACTATCAAAGTCACACGCTTTCAGCGCCATGCTCTCCATATGGTCCACCACAATTCTTTCCATTGCTTTCAACAAAATTATGTTAGGCTAACCGGTCTGAAGGATTTCGCTTCTGTGTAGTCACCTCCTTCTTTAGATTTTCAAGTTCCCTACACCACCAAGGCGTGGGGTCCTTTTCATCTACCAAAGTCGATGTACACGCCTCTTGGTAAGCATTTTCAACAGCTGATGATTTTCGGTAACACTTCCTGGTATTTCACTATGTCCGTATTCCTAAGAATCCTGACATATTTTCGATCTTTCTTCCTTTTAGATCCGTATCAAACATCAAATGAAATGGCTCTGTGGTCCGACATCATTGTCTGATCCATTACCTTCCAATTTGATATTCTATCAAGCATTCTATTGCTACACAGAGTCAGGTCAATAACTTCCCTTCGTCTCGCATCCACAAAGGTCGGTTCAACAGAGGAACAGTTGATAATAGTTAGCTCTTTGCACACTACAAACTCGAATGAAGCTTCTCCTCTGTAGTTATTTTTGGTGCTTCCCCACACTGTACAGTGTGCATTAGCATCGCAACCAATCGTTAGATCTTCACTCCTATCCCTGCGGACATTCAGCAGTGACTCAAGGCTCCTGCAGCAAGGCAATATCAATCGACTCTTCCAGAAAGCATCTGGTCAGCATTGCTGATGCAGCATTGCTGATGCAGCATTGCTGATGCAGCTTTGCTGTGGCGAAGTTTCAATTGAATCACCCTAAGTTTTTCCTTTTGCGGTTTGGGTTGACTGACCTTCTGTTTCCTGGTTTGTCCATCAGCCTTTCCACTTTCACATGTTCTTGTTTGATTAACATTCCCAGACGCAGGCTGTCCATCACCTTCTCCGCTTTCCGCCTCCACCACCCTGGCTTTAGCTGAACTGAAGGTCTCGGTATCAATTTTGAACCGTTCACTAGGTCCTGCCTCTTCTGGTGTGGTTTCAGCTCATTTAGCAATCATGTCAGTCAATTCATTGACCGATATGTCACTATTTTCCGAGACAGATCCTGCCTTTTCAACATCATACTTGAAAGGATTGTGCGGAACTCACAAGTCAACACCAACGGCACTATCTTTTAAAAGAGTATGGAACTAGCAGCGTATGCCGACGATATTGACATTATTGACAGAACTTAGCGGGTTATCACCGGAAGCCACCAAAATGGGTTTAGCGGTAAACGCGGGCAAACCCAAGTATATACTGTCAACACAAAGGGACACACATTACCGATGAATTGGACAGAACGTCGCAATCCATAGCTATAACTTTGAGATAGTAAGCGACTTGGACTACCTCGGCTCTGTTATCATTTCTGAAAACAACACCTCTGCAGAAATAAAATGAAGAATAACTCTTGCCAATCGCTGTTTCTTTGGGCTGAGAAGGCATTTGAATAGTAGAGCACTATACGGAAGAACTAAGGAGGCTCTGCATAGGACCTTGATCATCCCAGTCCTGCTTTATAGCGCTGAAGCTGGGAGTCTATCTGAAGTGGATGAAGATATCCTCAGTCGCTTTGAGAGAAAAGTTATTCGTAAAATATAAACTCTGTGAAATTAACCTGAAGTATGGTTTTAAAATATTTCTGTATGGTCCAACGTGTAGGCATGATGTAGGCTTTTTGAATTAAATACCTATAAATTCGTACCACTACGTTTTCCTATCTTTTCCTTCAAGCAATGTTCTACAATCGTGTCCAACCCTTCACTGTATTCTATTAGGGCGAATCAGACTCAAACATACCAAGCTCAGTTAAGGTGTAGTGAGCATTAAAGTAATCCTTCCTCGCCTATAAAAAAAAACAAATTTGCAAATTATACGCCCTTTAGCTGAGTAAGACTAAAACTCATCATCCGTGAAGGCTTCCCCAGGTAAATTGTCAAACAAGCACTTATCAGGACTTTTGTCAGTCGCTTGTCGCCTACATTACTCCGCCTACAGTACCTACTCCAAAAAAAAATTACTTTCCAACCAAAGTGTTCCCTCGCAATATTCAAAAGACTTCATCGACATCTGGGAAACCGCTCTAAGCGTGTCGACATTTAAGTGGTTACAAAGGTGAAAAGTATTCCCAACTGAATATAAATTTCCATTCAAATAAAATTCAAATTGGTTAAGTTTTTCCAGCATCGAAATCGCAGAAAAAGCAAATAAATGTTTTTTTTTTCGTGGCTTTATTCTTTCAGCAAAGTTTGCACACGCGTTTTCATCACCCACCCGAACCTAGCAAACACAATGGCAGGGGAGTTCATTATTACTACAAGGCAAGGCAAGGCGACCAGAAAAAAAAGGGATCTGTAAGGACAGTTTGTTTCTTTTTATTTATTCCCACACTATTGTTGCATATCCTACACAAGCCGGAGCTCCAGGGAGGACTCAAACAAAGTCCAAGCAAATATGTACTATAAATACCAAAAAAAAAAAAGATACAAATAAACGAAAAAGATACAAATAAATGTGAATGGGATGTGCAGACCCTTTTTTTTCTCGCGAAGTCCTTTCCCACACTATCGCCATCGGTATTCGAAAAAAGAAAAAAAAGAACAAAAACCCTTTACCCGTCTGGCTCATGGGTGAGATTACGGCGGGGTTGTGCAGTTCCAAAAAAAAAATGGCTTTATCGTACCCAACGCATGATATTCGAAATCTCCGCAAAGCAGTTACTTTTCTTCGATTTTTTTTTTCTATTTCCTTTGCTTCGGTCGGGTTACGCAACCCTTTGGAGTAATTTGTTTTTAAATTGTTGCCCGGAGTGCTGAGTTCAGAATATGCCAAGTTGTTCCTTTATTCGTGGATCGTAAGTGGATAATTTGCGTTCTACTGGAGACTATTCAATATCGATTTCAAAGCGAAAACTCACACATTCCGCTACTATCCCGACAGCATGTGGTTGCGTTGTGTCCATAAACCACATCATCGAGACCCCATTAGCAAACATATACATACATACATCAGTTTGCTTGGGTTCTCGGATCAGTGAATGTTTTTGTTGGCACATAGTTGGTTATATTCATTTGGAACAAAGCAACCGCTAAGATGTAAACATTGGAATTCTCGTCCTTTGATTGGAACTTGGACTTTGGAAAAATGAATTTAATAGCAATTGGACCACATAAAGCATTCCAAATGGATTATAGGATACCCTTAGCCGTAGGGGATGCAAATTCCAAATCCTTGGCACGACAATGTTTATTGAAAATTTGCTCTCCTACTTTGTACAGTAGTAGGAATTTAGGTTTATCAAAGTATCTAACCACCCATACAGGGATTATTTTTTTTTCCATTTCAGTTTATCGAATCACCCTGTTTACCTTTCATTTGGTTACACAATCCATACACTACGACGACCTTTTATTTACGATCCATAAGATATATTGCTTATGAACGCGAAATATGCGCTGATTTTTCTTTCTTTTAGTATCGAAATAAATTTTCCATTTCGTTGAATTATTAAGGATTAACCCTTTCCGGTTGGTTGTCACACTTTGGGCTCAACAATTTTATTAGCCAATATGAGCCATCATACGACATCATATTCGAGAATATTATGCGTCTGTAAATTTAACCAGATTAACATACATAGCCTTTTGTTAGAAGCTTTTCGTATTACAGTCAAGGGCATCGTAAAATTTTCATTCTGACAGATGCATCCCAAATGGTGAAATCTGATGTATTGGATGAGATTGTTTAGTGCCTAACTCAGCTGAATTTCAAGGAGCAAAACAAAGTGTGTTCCCTCAAGTGAAATAACTCAAAAAAGCTAAATGCGGCATTAAATTGGTTCATAAAATATTTGGGGAATGATCAAAGTTTAGGGGACACACTATAACAGAGGGCAGTCGTACCTTTAGATGAACATTTGTTTGTACTTATATTTATATTTAAATAGGAAATTGGTGTATTGTAGATTAACTTATAATTTAGGTTCATTCAAGTTCATATCTTTAACTTGTTTCTGGAGAGAATATTAGAAGTAGGCCATCAAAGCCCTAATGAAGGACTAGTTGCAAAACGAGTGCAGAGTTTTAGGGAGTGCTTTAGTGTGCAGTGCTGCATTATTTTTTTTTTTTTTTTTTTTATTAACATTATTCTTACCATAACAAATTATTATTTGGTTAAGCTATGTATATATCATAACAAAATTATAATATTTTAATAAAGAATAGTTAGTGGCATTTGTATTTAGCAATTCAAATAGTGTTAAATGCCACTTCATAAATAAAAATTCAAGAATTATGTGGGGTATACAATATTTAGCAGAATTTCATTAAGTTAAACTATTGCATAAAAAAAAAAGAGAAAAAGATACAAATTTATTTTGAGAAACAAACAGCAGGTAGGCAATTTAGCAAATGAATTCAAAAGACTAAGCAATGTAGGGCAGCAAAACTTCAACTTGTGATTGTAATCCAGAAGCCATGTTGTAACTTTCTTTAAAACTATAGATAACGTCCTAATGCAGCGGATAGATATAGGAAACTTATTAAAAAGCTTGCAAGACACAACGGAGTAGAAGTTTCTAAAGTGGCTGGTACGAAAAGTGGGAACGGATACATAACTGTCTAGATTGTTTCGCAGTGTTCGGATATCAGAGATTACCACCTCTCATAAAGAATATCTTAGAGACTTTAAAATACTACAAATGTTTAACTGGTAGAATTTTTAATGATCTAAAGAGCGGCATAGAGTGCGTTGAACGGTTAACGCCGCAAATCTTTCTAATTACACACTTTTGTAGGACGATCAGAGGGTGAATTTTTGCGTGGTAAGCGCCTTTGATAAGCGCTTATACCATATTGAAGTTTAGAATGGAAAACTCCAAAACAAACTGTTCTTAAAGTTGTATTATCACAAAATTTTTTAAGATGGTAGAAACTACGGATAGAAATTATATATATTGCTTAAGAGCCAAAATATGGTTGGACCAACTCATATTTTGATCAATTAATACACCTAGATATTTAAACTCTTTTACTATTTCATTTCTTCGTGGAAACAATTGGTATTGCAAGTTTCATCTTCATCGAAAACCACTAAAGAATCCTCTACGGTACATGCACAATTTAACAATTTGTATCGTAAGCAATTTTGAGCATGGAAGTGGATTTCAGAATCAGGAACCTCTTGCATTCTTAAGCTGAAATACATCATTTTGGTTTTGTTGCTTACAGTTAACATGTGTTTTGTAAACGAGAGTCTGAGCAAATAGACATCCAGGTTTGTCTCAGCCACTTATGTACATCAAAGGGCTAGCTGAGTCATATGCGATACCAAGATCATCTGCAAAAGCCGTTACTTTTCCTGCTAATGGTAGGTTGAACAGGGAGTTTATATAAACAAGGAACAAAACAGGACCAAGGACCGACCCTTGAGGTACACCTATATTTGACACCCTAATATTGCTGAAGTAATCACCAACTTTTACTTTTTGTAATCTATCTTTTAAGTAAGATACAAACCAACTGTGTACAGAACCTCGAAACCCAGCAAAATATAACTTGGATAGGAGAATACTGTGGTTCACCATATCAAATGCTTTGGTAATATCCACGAACAAACCTGCACAACATTTTTTTTCATCTAAGCCTTTGTTCACTAAGGAACAAAACATTAAGAGAGCATCTTCAGTAGAGAGCCTTTCCCTAAACCCAAATTGCATAGGACTAAAGAAGTGTATTCTCTTAAGGTAACACAACATTCTGCTTTTTACAGCTTTTTCAAAAAATTTTGATATTGAGGACAAGAAAGAAATCGGCCTGTAGTTGTTTATCTCTTTTCTACTATCCTTTTTAAAATCGGAATTACGTTAGCACATTTTAATTTTACAGGAAAAGATCCAATGGAAATGCTTATATTAAATAGATGAGCTAGGATATCAACTATGTTTAGAGCGATAGTCTTTAAAGTAAGATTGAAAATACCATTGTCACCGCAAGAGTACGAGTTGTTGAGCGAGTTGATTAAATGATTGATAAAATCTCAGACCCAGTAATCGGATTAAAAAGGAAACTTCCACTACAGGATGTGTCATCCACAGATTTCCCCCGGCGCAACGATTACAGAAGCCACTAGAAACTTACACTTGACCAACTGAAGCAAAGAAGTCATTGAATTGATTGGCAACCACTATAGGATCATCAATTATAGCACCATGACTATTCAGTGCAATAGAGTTAGGAACTTTAAAGACATTGGTATTGATTATACTGTTAATAGCTTTCCAATCTTTCTTAGGGTTACCTTGTGGCCTACGAACCATAGAATAATAGTATCTATCACGGCACATTTTAATTTCCCGGTTCACCCTCTGGCAC
This sequence comes from Xylota sylvarum, assembly GCA_905220385.1. Lineage (NCBI taxonomy): Eukaryota > Metazoa > Arthropoda > Insecta > Diptera > Syrphidae > Xylota > Xylota sylvarum. The sequence continues at coordinate 45,773,504 of LR999959.1, forward strand.
TTTTTTTTTAAAACAAATTTTCAGTCCATTATTTAGTGGATGCTTAAGACATTTTTTCCGTAGTTTGTTTTTAAGTTTAATTTTTTTTTAGAATACCGCGGTTTATCCAGGGGTTCAATCTCACTTCTGAATTTCTAATCATAAATCTGTAGCTGAAAGTTCTTATATACAATTGTAAAGTTTCTTCAAATAAATCATAAGCCTTAGAAGCATTACTTTCAGCATAGACTGCCTTCCAGTTTTCGAAACGCAGTTCATTACTTAGAGTACTAGCAAATCTAAGTTTTGCCGCATGCTTCGTATGTTTTGGTGTACTACAAAAAAAATAATTACCCCCATCAGAGTTACAATGCAAAATGGTATCGCTTATGTTTCGTATACTATCCTTACGAATACTCCAGCGAAGGTTATAAACAGGATCAGAGAAATTTTTATAAATTGTCTAAGGATTAGACTACGTACCTACAGTATGGAGGAAAGTGCGGGTGGTATTTATATTATACCCAAAGCAGGTCATTTCTCCTCATTCTTCTCAAGACACTTGAAAGAGTTCTCGACATTCATCTAAGAAGCAAAAATTGCAACAGATATTTATGCAAAGCTCAGCACGCACATTTGAAGGGTAAATCGATAGGAACAGCTCTGCATGGAGTAGTAGGCAAATTAAAAAGCAGTCTTCACCATAAGAAATTCGTACTAGCTGCCTTTTTAGATATTGAAGGCGCTTTTAATAACGTAAGAGGGAAGGCAATTAAAAGTGTCCTGGAAAGGATAAATGTCGAGCATAGCATTAGTAATTGGCTTTGCAAGATGTTCGTCACGAGATATATCAATTCCACTCTCGGACTTAGTTCAATAAGGAAATCAGTTGCTAGAGGCACTAGATGTTCTTGTCATAGACGATATGCTTAAAGATCTACGCAGCGCAGGGTTGAACATTACTGCTTATGCGGATGACGTAGTGATTCTAGTTCAGGGAGAATTCTTAGATACATTGAGCGAAATGATGGAATCAGCCCTTAACATGCTCGGAAAATGGACTGAGAAGTGTGAACTTCATGACAATCCGAAAAAAACAGAATAGTACTCTTTAGCAGGAAATACAAAATACCGCCCTTCAAATTACCTAAACTTGCTGGAATGGAGCTCTCCCTCTCGGATCGCCCAAGATATCTTGGTAAGTTACTAGACTGAAAGCTAAATTGGAAACTTAACGTTCAAGAAAGAGTCCATAAGGCTTACAATTCTCTCTTCCTTTGCTTGGCTTGGAACCGGCAATGATGCATTGGCTACATATTATAGTAGTCAGACCCATTCTTATATATGGGGTTCTCGTTTCGTGGAAGGTTAAGATTAAGAAAAATACACGGATTGTATTGACCAGGGTACAAAGAACAGCCTGCATTGCCATCACTGGTGCTCTTCGCACTACGCCTACGGCTGCACTCGAGGCATTTATGTATCTTTTACCATTGGATCTACAAATAAAATTATAGGCAGCTATATGGAACATAGCTCTGTTCTTAAGGAATCGTTCCGCAACATCCCTCATGAAGCGGATGAAAGTCTTGGCACATTCGACTTCAACACACCCTACAAAGTAATGTACAATGATTGGGAGAATTGGCAAAGGAATCAAGTTTCGATCAATAACGAAATTTCAATTTACACGAATGGTTGCAAAACTAGTGAGGGTACAAGGTCAGGCATATATTTGAAAGATATAAACCAACATGTGGCTCTGAGACTTCTGGACATGCAGTGTGCAGTGTGTTCCAGGTAGAGGTTCTGGAAGTACTCAAAGCTGTGGAACTACTTGAGATGGGGTCAATATCTAACAAGATTATCGCCATCTACATTGATAGTCAGGCTCAGGCTCTGCTCTCAATGAAACTGGCCTTCCAGATCAGGATTTGTGGCGTATGGGTAACTTCCTTATCACGTAAAGAAGATTCAGTTAAGAGACATCAGGCTCGGAAAATGACGGCTAACCTCATCTAAGATCAGGACTCGGATCGTTCACAGACTATGAATTGAGAGTACGCACCCAGAAGGTACGTATACTCCTGGTGCAACTCATAAACTTGAATCTATCCTTACGCTGTACAAAGCAGATATTACCTCGATCTAGGAGCTATGACGTTAAGATATCAGGGAACAGCGCTACTCCAAGTGGTACACGTTGAAATGAATACCGGATGCATCGCAATGACCATAATAATGGACATTGAAGGTGTCTTCGATAAGACATGCTTCGAAGGTCTGAGAATAGAAGAACACAGGGTTAACCCTTTGTTGGTGAGATGGGTGGACAATATGCTGAAAAATAGGGCGATAAACATTCAGATGGGAACTTCAAGACTTAGACGAAGCGTTAGCAGAGGTTGCCCGCAAGGAAGAGTTTTGTCACCTACTCTGTGGAATATAACTATGGACTATCTCCTGAGAAGACTTGAAGAGACTGTCACCCACACTGTGGGATATGCCGATAATAAAGCAGTAATGGCAAGAGGCAAATTCATGAACATTAAGCAGATACCATGAGAAATGCCCTCAGAATGGTGGAGCGGTGGTGTCAGGAACAAGGGCTCTCCATTAATGCGGAAATTATCTTCACAAGGAAGAGGAGACATCTGGAATTTCGGCCCTTGACACTTTTCGGATCGGAGCTGCAGGTGACCAGGAAGGTTAAGTATCTGGGTGTATACCTAAATGTTGGATTTACTTGGAACTGCCATGTGGAAGAGAAGATCAAAAAAGCGAAAAGGGTGCTTCATCAGTGCAAAAGGTGGGGAATCTCGCCGAGGTCAGCATACTGGATGTACACGATGATAGTTAGACGGTTTATCACATATGCGTCAGTTGTATGGTGGCAGAAAGCCACCCAGAAAACTGTAAAGAAGCAATTAGATAGGTTCCAACGTCTGTCATGTTTAGGGATCGCCGGTGCAATACGAACGACACCAATGGAACTGATCCTAGGTATTCTGCCGCTGGACTTATTTATTAAGAAAGAGGCGGCTTCGACCGCACTTCGTTTGCGTCGGAATGTCATGGTCATAGAAAACTCGCGAAAAACGAGATTAGGGAGTTGTTTATGCCCATGGATGATGGGTCCATGATGAAAGGCAGAACGGGGGCAGGTATCTTCTCAGTAGAACTAGATTTAGCCTGTCATATTAGTCTGGGGAAATATACCTCAGTCTATCAACCCGAGATGATTGCTCTATTGCATCACCTGAAAGAGGGTCAGGTTGAGGGTAGAAACGTTACCATAGCACTGGACAATCAATCAGTAATTAGATGCATGGAGCAAACAGATATCAATACATCACTGGCATTGGAATGTGTTCATAAACTCCATGAGTGCTTATCTCGAAATGAGATAACCCTGTCCTGGATGAATGGGCACGTAGGGACTGAGGGCAATGAAAAGGCGAACTCTCTAGCAAAGCAAGGTCAACCTTGGAGTTCTTTGGTCCGGAACCAATTGACAGAGGGATGGTAGAATGCCTAATAAGCAACTGGGCCACGACGGAACACCAGAAAAGGTGGTCAACCGTGGAAGGTTGAAGGCAGGTGCAAATGGCTATTAAAATGCCCATTGGCACCACTCATAGAGAAGTTCTAAGCTTATTGTGAAGAACACTGAAATGTGTGGTAGCGTTATTTACAGATGGGTCTTCTGGAGGACAACACCTGTGAACTATGCCTGGAGGAAGTCGGGACGGCAGCACATATGTATATTGCGTCAATGTCCGGCGTTAGGTAGCAGAAGAAGGGAGGTCCTTGGCAGCCACTGGCTAGAAACCCAGAGGATGAACCAGAATTCTATTAAACAGATGCCAACGTGGAATCAAAGCCATAGAGGAACTGTGGAGAAATCCAGAGAAACTCTTCGGCTAAGATGGATCGTGGAAGAGAGACGAAAAGAACCCAACAGTGTGGTCTGGTTCGGAATCTCTCTAAAATATATATACCTCTGTGTTACCATCAGCCACAGCAGTGGTGACGTACTCCACATTAAGAGAGGTACCCCTGTACACAGATCTTTTTATTAGATAACACTCTTGTTATATAAAAATATAACTTTTGTTATGACATTGTTGAAAGCTTGCTTATTATTAAACAAGGAAACATAATTTAAAATCCTTGTTCTCAAATACACATCTGGTTGTTCAGGTGGTTTGTTAAAGTTTCTTTCACTTCGTGCATTGAAAAGAGAAATCAGACAAGTGTGCTAAATGAACTTCTTTAGTTCACCAGTTCGTATCCTTACTTCTTTTAGTTCGTTTGGTTCATTAGTTCGCTTTGTGACCAAAAGAAAATGGTGTGACGAAAATGCACTTTATTATATGCATGAGAACTATATTAGATGTTGCAGTAGTTAAATGTAGTATTGATGACCGTTCGAATAGCAGACTACTTCAGCATCCTGTTGGCAATTATAAAGTTTTACCTCTAATCATAACTGAACTGATTTTCTTCATAAAGTTAAGTTTGCAGTCTTTGCTTTTAGACCCTCACGAGATTTCATCTGTAACTACCTACATATCTGTATCAATAACTATGTATGTCTCCAAATTAATATATTCCATGGTATGGATTATAAATATATGAACACACATTCTCTTCTACAAGACGCACATGAAAATGCTCTCAAAACTTTTATTTTTTTCCAAGAACAATACTACTTTAAACTTTGTCCTTTCATAACTGTGTTCATTGTGTCCCTTTTGGACTATAAAATAATGTCGTTGGTCAGTGGATATTATTAGTCAAAGTTCCAAGGTCCTTGCGAAACAATATCAGCAAACGATATCTTATTCAGAATTGAGTTAAATAAAAAATCCATTGAGCATGGGTATCCTTTTTGTCCTGTGAATAAGGACTTCCCTTTTCTTCTGTTTTTTTTTTTTCGTGTTGTTATTTAATATTTATCGCCAGGGGTTTCCGATGAAATCATTGATTGAACAATTTAATAAATGAACCCTGGAGATATTGACCAAGAGGTTTTCTCTTTTTGTTTGTCCTACTTAACTTTGTTGGAAAAGTTTCTGGCATTAAACAGATAAGAACAGTTGGCGTGTCGAAGAGTAAAGAAGTCATTTTTGAATGGCACAGATATTGATGCTAAATATTGTACTACACCGGCATTGACATCTACATATAAGGGTCTTTTTTGGGGAGCTTCAGAATTATGGTCATAAATCTGGAAGATAGGACCAATTGCTGGCTTATTAATATTTAGAAGTCGGTTGACTTCGAGAAGGAGCATAAACTAACGTCTTTTGTCATAATAACCGTGATGAAATACTGGCAGTGTGACCAGAGTGTATTTTTGCTCGAAGTAAAAGTAAAACTTTGTTGTACCAAAGTAACATAAATTAGAATAAGTTACTTTCGCAGTTAAGAGTGGATAAGGTTCCGCCTCATCACACTTATGGCCTTGTGGACCCATTGTGATGCCCAATAGGGGGTTGGATCCCAGTTCTTATACTCGGATTTTCCTAGTTGCTTCCTTATTGCTCGGTGGTAAATAAGGTCTCCACCCATCGTGATATCAATCGAAACCTGGAAAGATTTCGATATGAGACATCAGATGGTAATACCTTCCTAGTATTCTGTTCATCGATTGACATAGACTTGGGCATTGACACAGGTATTGAGGTGTATCGTCGTGAATCTCTACGAAACCCCATCCTCTGAATATGTTGTCATCGTTGAGTTTAAGTTCCATTGTGTGATTCCTTAGAAGATAAATTGCAAGTGAAAGCACCAACCAACATTGACAGCGTTTTCTTGTCGTTTTGTAGGAGTTTGTTGGTTCTGCCTTTGTCGTATCGTGGCCAGACCGTCCTTGACACATATATCACATTTGGCAAATGATTTTCACTTACTGTTGGCTGTCATTAGGATCTTACGTTCGCTACGCTCCATGAGGTTGGAGAGTGGAGGGTTGATCCACTGAAGTGCCTGATTTTGGTCCATTATAGACCCTTTTCTAGCAAGTTCGCCAGCTATCGCATTCCCGGTTATATCATTGTGACCAGGGACCCAGCAGAGATTTATATTGTGCTGTGAGCCAAGAACCTTAAGTTCTTCGCGACAGCGTCAGACCAGTTTGGACTTGATTTCTGTGGCCGAAATTGCTTTAATGGCCGCCTGACTGTCAATAAAAATAGTGATATCATCCGGTGGTATTACCATCATTGATACCACACTGGTTGCCTTTGTCACTATCAGGACCTCGGCTTGGAAGATACTGCTGTAGCCAGGAAGTTTGATCAATCCTTTTCCTGTATCCATCTTTGACCCATCTGTGTAGATAGATATAGATTTGTCTTTTGTTGGTTTCTTGTTTTCCGATTCTTCTCTACTTGAAATAATCAAAATCAAGGTTTGGTGACATATACTTGCTACTTACGTCTTCTCCTACAATGTTCTGTAGGATCTACATATATACATATGCCCTTCGAGGTTTGAGCTCAAACCGATTGATTGGCGAATCCTCAAGACACTTGAGGCGGCAGACTCTTGCATGGTTGTGCCTATACATGGTAGCCTCTATATTTTAGTCATTTCCTTAAGATTGGTTGCTTTGTCTGCAGTTCGCCACCAGACTACAGTCCCATATGTGGGTATTGGTCTTACAATTCCCGTATGCATCCACACCATTATCCTAGGGTTTGATCCTTACCTGGCTCTGGTGGCTGGATGGCTGGATGCTATAGGAATAGGGTAGACACTGACTAGCGTCAACCTGGCGATGTCCATGTCAAATTTTTGGAAACGAAGTGGTGTCGCTGAGCCTTTATTGGGTGAATGGCAACCCTCAAAGCGGGTTACTGATATCGGTTTAAAACCGTGAGAAAAGTACCGAGCCAGTAGGAGGGATGAGAAGAAGATCTTGTGTAAAAAGAAAAGGACTCCTAGCCCAAAGATATAGAAGAGTCCCCGAATCAATAGATTTGTTTAAGCAGCATTTCGAGCAGCTACTTAATGGGCATCAGGCAGAGATAGGGCAGGAAGAGAACCTGTATTCAGTCAATGGTGAAGCCATCCCCCTTCCCAGTTTTGAAGAGGTTGGTTCAGCTACCAAAATGCTGAAGAACAACAAGGCCGCCGGCTCAGATCGCTTACCAACAGAGCTTTCCAAACATGGTAGTGATGCTTTGGTAGGGTGCATGCACACAATCATCAACCAACTATCGGTGGATGAAGCCATGCCCATTACTCTATATGCCCCATCTTCAAGAAAGGCGATCCTACGTCTTGTAAGAACTATCGAGGTATATCCCTGCTTAATGTCGCATATAAGATCCTATCCTTCTGAAGCCTTTCTGCCGCACACTAATCAGTACGTACTAGAGTAGGTTCCAGCCCGGCAGATAGACGATCGACCACATTTTCACACTAAGGCAGATCCTGGAAAATACCATCTCTTCATCGACTTCAAAGCCGCATATGAAAACATTCATCGAAGGCGATGGCCGAAAATAATCCAACTGTGCCACGTGACGTTGGAAAACACTCGGTGCAAAGTGCAATTCGGAAACACTTCCTTCGAACTGTTCCAAACATGTACCGGATTCCGTCAAGGAGATGCGCTATCAGGTGACTTATTCAATATCGTGCTGGGAGAGATAGTGCGTTGGGCAGGTGTGAACGAGGAAGGCACTATCTTTAACAAATCTGTCCAGCTGTTGAGATAGCATCTGTTCACCGCCTAGGACAAAACGTCACTGTTGGCAACAGTAACTTCGAAATGGTTAAGGATTTTACCTACCTTGGAAAAAATATCACGAATGACACGTTAGTGAAGATTTGATGAAGACTTACCCTAGGAAATCACTGCTACTTCGGTTTGGCGAAACAAATGGGTTCAAAACTCCTAACTCGAAAGATGAAATGCATGCTCTACAAAACTCTGATCCTGCCAGTTCTGCTATATGGAGAAAAATAGTCTAACAGCTGACGATGTTGTCATCCTGGTATTTGGCAAATTTGTCACAGTACTTAGTAAAAGGCTCAACTAAGCACTTGTCTTAGTTAAACAACTGGTTCAAGGGTAGGGTCTGGAAGTAAATCTAGAAAAACCCGAACTAGTTCTATTAACAAGGAGAAGGTCAATACCAACCGACCTACAGCTACCCGCTTTTGAATGGAGTTGATCTGGCACCTAAGAAATCAGAAAAGTATCTCGACGTAATATATACAATGTATATACATATGTATGCAGATTCCAAGCTTAACTGGGAAGAAAATATTGATGAGAGAATATAAAAGGCTTACGTGGCGCTTTGGGGGTTCAAACCAATTATTTGGTGGAAAATTCTCGAGAAGAAACGCAATCTTGACAGCGCAGTGTTACAAAGATCGAAAAGATAAGTGGCTTTAGAGTGACGGGGTCGATAAGAACAACGCCAGCTCTTCCTCCAATCGACTTATACTCCGTATGCTCGGTAACTTTAACTACACTGAAACTAAAGGCTGTTGGTCTCTGGACAGCGAGATTCTATGATTATGGCTCTATTCTAAATCGGTGGTATAATTCGAAACAGCAGACGAAACTACATCATATCTCTCTCCCAATGTAATCGAAAATTCAATACTAGAATTTCTAGGAGAGAGGAGTAGTACAACAGGAGTCTGTACACAGGACGAATTAGCTATCTACACTGACAGATCGAAAAAGGATAGCGGTACAGGAACAGGAGGAGTGTAGAATTACTGTTGGCATCCTGATCGGTTACTGCGTATGAAGCAACTTACTTACTTACTTACTTAGGTGGCGCTACAGTTCGGGGTGAACCTGGGCCTCAACTAACAAGCCTCTCCAGTTAGCTCGGTCCTTCGCTAACTGCCTCCAGTTGCGCACTCCAAGCTTGTTCAGGTCCCCTTCAACTTGTGCGCGCCACCTAAGGCGAGGTCTTCCTCTGCTGCGTTGTCCCTCCGGGTGTGATTCGAAGACTCTTCGGGCTGGAGCACTGGTGTCCATTCGCTCTACATGTCCTAGCCATCTCAAACGACTAATGCGCAGTTTTTTGACTAGGTCGATGTCGCTGTACAGCTCGTATAGTTCGTCGTTGAATCTTCTCCTCCAAAGCCCGTCAACGCAAACGGGACCGAATATTTTTCGAAGAATTTTTCTCTCGAAACGACCGAGGATATCTTCATCCGCTTTTGATAAAGTCCAAGCTTCAGCGCCATAAAGCAGGACTGGGATGATCAAGGTCTTATATAGAGTCTCCTTAGTTGTTCGGGATAGGGCCTTACTACTCAATTGCCTTCTGAGCCCAAAGAAACAGCGATTGGCAAGAGTTATTCTTCGTTTTATTTCTGCAGAGGTGTTATTTGATAGCAGAGCCGAGGTAGACAAAGTCCCTTAGTACCTCAAAGTTATAGCTGTCGATTGTGACGTTCTGTCCAATTCGTCGATGTTGCGTACCCCTTCTGGTTGACAGCACATGCTTGGTTTTGCCCTCGTTTACCGCTAAACCCATTTTGGCAGCTTCTGTTGCAATACTAGCGAACAGCCGGCTGTGTTCTTCCAATAATGTCGATATTGCCGGCATACGCTAGTAGTTGCACAGACTTTTGAAAGATTGTGCCTCCGGTGTTGGCTTGTGAGTTTCGCACAATTCTTTCAAGAACGATGTTAAAAAAAATCACATGACAGCGCGTCACCTTGTCTAAAACCTTTTTTGACATCAAAGGTCTCGGTGAGATCGTTACCGACCTTGATGGAGCAGCGAGAATTCTCCATCGTCATTCTGCACAATCTGACGAGTTTGGCAGGGATGCCAAAACTAGACATGGCTCTGTATAACTCGTCTCTATAAATGCTGTCATATGCGGCCTTGAAATCGATAAAAAGATGGTGGGTATCGATTTGGACTTCTTGGGTTTTTTCCAGGATCTGCCGAAGTGTGAAGATTTGATCGATTGTGGACTTTCCTGGTCTGATACCACACTGATAGGGCCCAATCAGGTTGTTGACGAAGGGTTTCAGACGTTCACACAATATGGCAGATAGGATCTTATACGCGATGTTGAGGAGACTGATACCTCTGTAATTGGCGCAATTGAGGGGATCTCCTTTCTTGTGGATTGGGCAAACGGTGCTGAGATTCCATTCATCAGGCATACACTCATCTGACCAAATTTTAGAAATGAGTTGGTGTATGCTCTCTACCAGGTCATTTCCAGCTGCTTTGAACAGCTCGGCTGGTAAGCCGTCAGGTCCAGCAGCCTTGTTGGACTTAAGTTTGGATATTGCTATCCTTACTTCGTTTTGGTCAGGTGGACGGAAGTTTTGGCTATCATCGTCTAGATTGAATGGTACATTCTCGGATTGTCATAAGACGCTCGCTCCCGTGTCGAAAGCTCAAGTCTTCTTGCCTAAGTCTGCCATGTATGACGAACCCCCATCCAAATAAGCGCTGGTTATTTTCCCTATAGTAATCACCGTAGTATACGTCACAGTTTTTCATCCTCCTTTTGCCCGGGCCATCCCATCGCACTTCCTGGATGGCGGTGATATCTGCATTGTAGCAGTCTAGGGCCTCTGCTAGTTGTTCGGCTGCACGCGGCCTGTTAAGGGTCCGAACATTCCACGTGCAGATCCGAAGATCGTTGTCCTTATTTCGTTTGCTGGGGTCGTCAACAGTGGCATCATCCTTATCCGAGGCTCGTAGTTGCTTCGTAACTATTGGCTTTTTTACAAGGTTGGGAAGTTATCCCGACGCACAACCCCCAACCTGTTTTTATCCCTAGGACAAGGGGCCGGATTTTCCGGAGTCAGTACCCCGCTTCGGGGATGTGAGCGCTGCCGTTGGCCCATTAAGGGTTCATCCGCCACCAACTCTATTCCAACACCCTGACTCAGTATTGAAAATCCCTATAGACCTGGGATTCGGATATGTCGAAGCAGCTATAATAGGCTAAGTCTATTCAATAATGATTATTGTAGAAACTGCAGATTGTGCTGCACTGACCCATAAGAGAAATGGTACTCTTGACGGCGATTACTACTTCTCATACCTAGACGAGCTACCTCTTAGATTTATATACCTATCTAGATGATTTACTTATCCGTAGTATTAAATTTTTTTATGCTCTTATGGTTTCTTAATAATTGAGTTCATGTGGTCTAACTAAGCCATCAAGCGCCCCCATATACCCTACCTAACCTAGTAGTAACTGACTCCAATCACACTACTCCACAGTACTGGTGAACCACATACAGTACCACATTCTCTGCCTCTGTCCAAACCTGTACCACCTGCCCACCTGTGGTACAAATTCTTTTGAAAAAAAATTTATGTCATTTTTAAGATTTATTCAGTTACCTAGAGCCCAGATTAATCAATATTCAATCCAACCCCATTTAATGCAAATAAAATTGAAATCTAAAACAATGCAACTCCAATGACCCGTAAAATTGAATCTATTTGCAGAATATCTACCTTCACCTAAATCCCACATCCTACGCACCAAATGGTAGTCTTCCCCGAATTCATGCATATAAATTCAATTTTCCAGCCCACAAGGACATTATACAAGCAAATCACTCATAACCTAGCAAACTGTTGAATTTTTCAAATATTTTCAAAAAAAAAAAAAAACATAAAATCACAACAGTACTAAAAAAAAACAGACACGACTACACTCGTAAAAGTTGCAAAGGCATACATTACACCCACAGCACGTGCACTAGAGAGGACACCTTCTTCTGAAAGATAAATCTAACTTTTCCTCCATCACATTATCTTTTCCGCTTCAGGTTAATAAAACTCAACTGCACGTTCCATGTTTTAGGGAACTGCTCGCAACGTCCATAAACGAGAGTGTCGTGTTCGTCACGGGATTTTCTTTGGATTCCGATACGCTCACCACCATGGAGTGGAGAAAATGGAAGTTAAATTCCTGCAGCAACCTGCTTAGAAGGAGGCAGTAAAAATCATGCCACTCTAGGAAATGTTTTACGAAACAGTCACATTACATTGGCAGCAGATGTTATCAATAGACTTCCGGAAGCTCAACCAACCCAAAAAAAAAAAACGCTTTAGGGTGGTTGTACTTTTTTTTTTTTTAAGATGGAATCTTCCCTCTTACTCCACAAAATATAGGCACGACACATTACCACAGGTATATGCTTAATTTGTTTCCAAATGGATGTGATTTAATCGATCTGTGGGTACGCAGTAAATATTGTGCCTGCCGTACCAGTGTCGTTTGAAAAGCAGCTCCTTCAGGCGTGAGACTTAAATTTACATATTCTAGCAGGATGCATACATACACATATTCCTTGATGAAGAATTTATTGTGTTGATAGAACTTTAATGTTTGTTAGCAAGTCTAACATTTTTTGGTTTTTTTTTTTTAAGATCTTAAGTCTGGGTCTATTATAGTCAAAGACTAGAAAGTGTCCAATATTGTTACATTCTCTGACCATAGAATGATTTGTTTGACCGTGTCTGAAAATCCTGAAGTATCGCGAACCCAAAATATCTGAATGGGATGCTTTTAGGAGTGTCCTAGACGTTTCGAGAGGTCTTCAATCTCACACCCTAACCACTCTGAGATTGACCGCGAGGTGAAAACACTTACCTCAGCTCTCTATTCGACCTTTGTTAGGCCCTGTTCCATTGTTAGGGGCAAGAAGAAGACCAACTCCGTATGGTGGACAGCCGAGCTTTCGACCTTGCAGAAAAATGCCCGGAAGCTATATAACGGAAGCCAGTTATGCAGTGAAATAGCCGCAGTCACAGGCTTCATCAGAAAACCAGACGAATCCTGGATAGAATCATTCTTTGAGACCATAGAATTCCTCTTTAGGACGCATTTTCCAAGGTGCAAAATCGTAACATCCACTGTAGAAAGCCCTTATGACAGAGCAGGCAACACAAACTACCTTCTCGGCAACCAGATTGTAATCTTAAACTGGGCAATTGACTCTTTCGCACTCTTCAAAGAACCCGGCCCTGACGATATTTTCCCCATGATGCTACAAACCACAAGGACTATATCAATCCGCGGCTAGCGAATATATTCCTCGAGCCTAGAGTCAGTCATTTTCATACCCAAAGAAAGTAAACCCTTACATACTAGCCCAAAAGACTTTAGCCGATTAGCCTTGCCTCGTTCCTACTCAAGATATTTGAAAGGCTAATAAATTTACACATTCGCTCCAAACTTAGTATTAGGTAAATGTCCCCATAAAGCGCATAGTAAAGACCGATCTGTTGAGATAGCACACTCCACCACAAAGAATTCACACTCGGCCTTCCTGGCCTGAATCTATACGACTAGCACTGAACCAACAAAAAGTAAACTCAGTAATCCCAGACTTGGATGAATGCATTCTCAAGACGAGATAGATCAACTCAGAACTGGGTGACTGCCAAATACATGCACTAGCCTCTAGACCCCTCTAGACCCCCCATGGTGAGATCCTATCCACTCTAATATGGATACTGGTCGCGAACGAAATTTTAAAGAAATTGGAACGAAGTGGGGTCAAAGTTGTCGCATATACGGATGATGTCGTCATTATAACGACAGATAAGTTCATACCCACCATCACCGAAATACTTCTATCCGCCGTCAATACCCTACACTCATGGGCAGAGATATGTGGATTAAATGTTAACCCCTTCAAAACAGAGTTGATCCTCTTTACTAACAATAGAACAATCCCACAAATCGGGCCCTTGAGACTCAACGGCACGCTCCTTCAAATCTCAGATGACTTGGAAAGAAAACACGTCAGAAAGGATGAAGAAAGCATCCCTAGCTTTCTATGCATGCAGCAAAATCTTTGGTAAAAAAAATTAATGACCAAGCCCGCCATCATCCACTGGATGTACACAGCCATCGTCAGACCCATTCCCTCCTAGTCTGGTGGCCACAGCAGATAACACCACGTACCTCAGAGCAGTGACAAGGATACAAAGATTAACATGTACCAATGTGCGCCATTAAAACCACCCAGCACTTGAAACCATATAGCACTGATCCCATTAGACCTACACCTAAAGAAGACAGCTGCAAAGAGTGCCCTTCGCTTATAGTATTCAAACCTTTGGATAGAGGGCGAAATGGGACACCGCACTATTGTGAGATGGGCAAACTTGGGTACCGTGACAGATTATATATAACCATTCCACAGCCTAATTAAGAAAATCCAGCCAGCAACCCGAATAATATCTCGATTTTCACGGACGGGTCAAAAACGGAAGATTTAACAAGAAAGGGATCCGGACAGGACCTGACAATGGTCGTTACCTCTTTTCTACCGCCCCTAACTCTTGTTAAATCCAATATAGAGCAAGCCTCCGCAAGACTAACTAATGAGAGATGGAGCGCACTCTCATCTCCTCGTGTCTCCAGAAAACTCCAAATTTTAGCGCTCTTCAAGGGGATTATTACCGCCTACATACTCATGGCGGCCCACCGAAGAGAAATGCGAGGCTGTGGCGACACGGTCGCATAAGAGAGCACACCTCACTTCCTGTGCGAATGCCCAAGGCTGTGCGGAACTAGGAAAGCAGCCCTCGGTGAATACGACTTCGAAAATCTGGGCGACCTGTCAGGAAAGCCACCATTAACCACCCTGAAATTTATAACAATATCTTGTTGGTTCTGGGAGGGCCAAACCTACAGACCTATTTTTGTCTTCAGTTTAGGTAGCTGGCGCCGAAAATACCGACTCCTACCCCATTTGACATTTTCGTTGAAACGAAATGTTGCCCTAATCCTTCCTTGGTTGACTGTAATCCTCAAAAGATGTCTGGATTTGGATCACATTCCCAAATCATGGTCGGAAGTCAATGTGGTTTTTATACCCAAAGCGGGAAAAAAACTCGCACGTTAACCCCAAAAATCATAGACCCACAAGTTTGTCATAATTTCTCCTGAAACCCCTAGAGAATTGAAAGCTGGGCGAACTCTCAATTCGGAAATTCGCCAGTAATGGTACACCACAAGGAGGTGTTGTCTTCCCTCTTTTTGGAATGTAGTGGTGAACGAACTGCTTTTAATCCTGGAAGGGGAAGAGTTCAAGTTAATTGCCTCTGGAGATGACGTTCCTATTGCTGTCTCAGGGAATTACCTCAATATGGTTGGGAATCTTGGAATCAAGTGGGTATTTCAGCTTCGAATTACATATTGGCTTTATGTATCCGTTATAAGGCCTAGACTTACATATGTACGTCCTGACGCGACCATTCGCGTGAAAGCAATTCTTTTGTGGACCAGTCGGCAAACTCGTCACTTGTCTATTCTAAACAAACTAGAATGCATCCCAGGAGATACTAATTGAACCCTTCTCCAGCTCCTATTTAACAAAAAAGTTGAAACCTACATACCCTCTAGGATTGACTGGTAGAGTGATATAGGGTCTCGCAGGGAATCCGTTTGGTTCTACATATGCAGACGAGTCTAAAACGGAAACAGGAGTGGGGAGATATTTTTTCTTCCAAGATCTAAACTGTAAGTTCTCTTTCCGCCAACCTAATCATTCTAGCGTGTTCCAGAGGAAAATCATGAAGGCCCTGTCATAGCTAAGGCACAATGGGATATCTGTATGAGATAACACCATTTTTATCGATAGTCAAGCCACGATAAAATCCATGGATTCGGTCACCAATGCTACTAACCATAGATGGTCGAACTGCACCACGTGCTCCATCACGAAACAGATCTGTCCCAAGCTAGATCTCAAGCGTTCCAATAGTCTAATAAAACTAAAGCGATCCTGCAACAATACAATCTGGGACACTGCATCATTGCATACAGTCAGCATGCTCTCAGGGTGGGTCTCCCAACAAACGATTTTTTGCAGAAACAGCATGGATGAGAAAAAGGAAGAGACTCCTCTCCTATGCACCTACCAAGCTCTCTCAACTCGAAGAAAACTACACCCATGACAACTTTGAAGGGACGATAGAGATTTGATTCTTGTCAGAATGAAGTCCGAGGTCCGATTAGTTTTGCAGGAAGTGGTTTTGCAGGAAGTTAAACTAGACCAACTCTTCCTATGAATTGATTCCATATGGGAGTTAATTCAATGCATAACTCCCGCTAAATTCGCACCAATAATAATAGGTTCAGGACTCAGCGGGATAGATGCCGAGCACAGATTCACTACTTTGTCAGCGAACTAGTTTCCCGGTATTCCCACGTGACCCGGAACCCATATAAGACAGACACGGTTTCTTTTGGAAAGCATTTTTAGTCTATACTTACATTCCAGGACAATTTATGAGTGATTTATGTGGGCTTCGAGCGCTCTGAGTGCAGCCTGGCTGTCACTACCATGCCATCTCTCATCCAAAACCCAGTTAACAATTCCTAGTATTGCGAAGACTTCTGTTTGAAAGACCGTAGCAAATTTACCAGGAGCATATGATTATTTGGTAGCATTGTCCAGTCCCACTTGAGGTACTGACGCCATCCATGTAGAAGACATTGGAGTATGAACTCAGAAGGTCACCAGGGTTTTCCCATTTAACCATGTCAGGGAAGGTTACTTAATACCTACTACCGAAAACGATTAAAAAGGTTCAATCTTATCATAGGGCATCAAGTATAAAGGACATTGTTCTAATACCTCAAGATATATAGCTCCGTGACCAAAGTCATGTTCTTTATGCCAAACCCCATTTTTATTAAGTCGCCACATAGCTTTCATTGCTTCTTTCCGGACAGTTAGCAGAAAGAAGGGGAGCAGATCTAGCAAAGCGTTAAGAACATCTTCTGATGTGGTACGCATGGCTCCTGTAATCCCTAGGCAGACTTCTCTTTGTAGTCTGGCAAGCATAAAACACGCAGACTTGGCTACTGTTCTAGGCCACCATACCACTGCCTCATTTGTGAATATTGGTCTTATGATCGCTATGTACAGCCACTGCACAACCGCCGGCCTTAGACCACATGTTTTTCCGAAAACTCTACAGCACTGCCAGAAAATTCTGTACAACGTGCGTATTCCACAACAATTTATGACCCAGGATGACTCCTAGATATCTAACTTCTGTGGCAAGTTGAAGAGTGACACCCTATCAAAATGTATTGCCAGTGCATTATTAGTGCATGTTTTAGCATCCATGTTTTCCCTGCTATTCGCTTACAGATAAAGAGTTCAATATACAAAAATAAAAAATAAAATACAAGGTTCTTTTAAAAAGCTTTTCATGACAGTTATTCTCTCGGATGTTTCTCAGACGTTGCCTGTTGCCTGGATATTGAACCTAGAACCCCTCGCTCCGTAGTCCAACGCACTTACCACTTGAACCACGGCACACACCGGGTAGAGCCCAATATAGGTCTTCACAATTATTTCCAATGTATTCAAATTTCAATTCAGTTTCATCGCAACCAAGTAGCTTTTCAATTTTAGTAACGCTTTTCAGTTCACACTACCTTACCAGCAGGCAGTGTAACATTCGTATAGAAGTATGTCACCCTTTAAACTAGCCAGAAACAATTTAGTCTTGGCGACCTTATGACAAGGTTCTGACAGATGTCAACAGTGTGGAACTGTGCATTGACAACTGGTCTAGTAAGAGAGTTCACAGAATTCCATATAAAAAGAATAACGTGGATCCATGTACCATAACCACAGTGAAACCATATCAATAAAAAAAATCACTCCCATGAATCCAATGTGCGACGATTTAAACAGACAGTCTTTTGTTTATCTCACTCAGTACTTTCTTACCACTCGACTGTATAACAAACAGATAAACCCTCATTAACCCACGTTGAAGGATAATATCACGTAAACATTGATTTTCAATCAGACCTCAAGAGACAGACTTAACGTAACCTTTAATTAAAAAACTCGCCTACCTTAACGTTTGCTGTTGTTTTCAAGGACAATCTGTATTTCAGGGAGATTTCTTTCCTTTTTTCAAATATGTATATGTATGTATACCTCATTTAAGAAGACCATTAATCCTTGAAGTGTAATTACTTAGACACACAATCGCCCACAGATCAATGATACACACAACGACTTCAAGTTAGATTATAAATCAGCCCACCGTCAATTAACAATTCAGTTGATAATCATCCAGCAAGGACTACCTTCCTAATACCTAGCACGTTTGTACCGAAACTGAAATTGACAGCCCTGAGGATTTCAATTTGTGGTTTAAATGGAAATATTCCTTAAAATCCGACAAAAAAAAAAAATAAGAAGAAAAAGAAAAATAGAAGCATCCTCCAGAAAAAGAACAATCAATCTTGGGATGGCCATCCTGAAAATTACATCATCAAAAATTAATGGAATACACTTGGAGTGCCCGTCAGTGTTGTAGTCATCGTGGTGGTCGTTGGTGCGCTGCTGGTAATCCGAGAATCCAATTAGGCGCGTAAATGGCAAATTGATGAACTCCGAAGCTAGCCAAATGAATTGGGTGGTTTGTCTCTATGGAGGCCAGAAGCCAAGTACAAAGTACAAATATCTTACAATCGTAGGCGAGATATGACGCAGGAATTACTCGTTTAAGGAATTTCCGACGTAATTTTCCTTGACAGGTTTTTAGGCTTTAAATACAATTTTTTAAGCATTCAAGGTATGTTGATACCAAGGAAATTGCGGGCTACTAATTTAATATACAAAAATAATTCATCACTTTGGGCAAAAGTTCTTTAAAGCTATAAACCGCTCTTGTAGTCCGATTAAATTGAAGGACAGGACACAACTAAAGTTTTCATCGGAACAATTGTGGTGAGATATTTCGTTACAGGACCGATAACCATCGATGATGCTTTAGCTAAAGGATTTGATTGTAAATTGACTGGTCATCGATCAATATGCCTGACGCTGAACCTGATCTAATAAACTTGAACAAGTTGGGGGAGACCCCACTCTAGCATGCGATTTATATTCAAGTTTCGGACGAATATAAGCTTTGAAGAAAGCAGTCAAGACTGCAGGTGTTTTGAGGATTGCGAGGGACCTAGTTCCACTTTTCCTGAAGTTCTAGAGTAACTTGCATGCCAAGCATTGACAAGCCATTAGATTCCTGGATATCAGCTCTATTCATTTTAAATTTGACTACGCTAGTATCTCGCTTTAGAAACAGGAGACAGCACTGGGTTTTTTGATGAATTCAACTCGGTTTTTCGCATCCCAATTGATGATTACATTAATCAAAGGAATGGAATGCGAGTGTGAGAAAGATCGCGACCTTCTTTCATAATTAATTAATATTGGAAATAGGACCGTAGAAAAGACTGAGCCCTGTGGGACACCAGCATTAGTTGAGAATGAGATTGAAGTACATACATATATGCAAAACAACTTGTATTGACCGATTACTTGATATCTTTTCGGAATCGAACTACTGAGCGGGTTCGGAAAAATATTTGTCCAAAGGAATATTAGACCGGGCTCAGTAATGGTGGTGGTAGAGAACTATTTGGCAAGGTAGAATTTGCGACGAACAATGTTGCTATGTGGCTTTCTCTTGGGAATCAAAGATATTGTGATCGTTGTGGACAGGAGCTTTCGCTTTTAACGAAAGACTAAAATTATTTATATCCTTTAAAATGGTGTTGCAGTCATTTCTAGGCCATTTATGGAGACTTTGGTTTCTTCAGAAGATGATTGCCACCATAACGCAAAAGTCTCTTCCTTCTTCCGGACGGCAAACGCACAAGTCGAAATGGACCTGGCTTCTTGTTTTGCTTTAATACTAACAGTTTCACTCGCAATGAATGAGCGCATCGTAAGTAAAACCATGTCTATAATCATTTACATCTCTAGCGAGGAATCATAAAGGCAAGTTAAAGCTCTGAAGCAAGAGTTAAGGCCGCTCCAATCTACATTCTCGCATTGCCAAATTATTCTTGTAGGGTATTGTCTGTTGACGGGGTGCTGATAATAGTATCAGAATTTTGGTGACACCAGACTCGTAGTTAGGTTAAGGTGACTCACTCTTCTATCAGACTAAGTAAGTCATTGGCCAATGTCATGCACTCTGCTCTCAATAAACTAACAAGCTGGACTGAAAACTGTTGCTACTACGTTAATCCGATAAAGACTGAGGTGGTCTTGATCACAGGAAAACACAAACTCCCTGACTTTAATCTCCCTTATCCTCTGAAATAGTGTTAGTTACCTAGGTTAAAAGCTTGACCGGAAGCTTCTTTGAAGAGAAAATGTAGTCGAACATGCCAGAAAATTCCCAGCCGCCATATGCATATGCGAAAAGGCAATAGGTTCCACTTGGCGCCTACAACCAAACATTATGCACTGGCTATACACTTCGGTAATAAAAACCGATCCTCATGTATAGAGTAATGGTTTGCTGGTCTGACCTGGAGAAGAAGTCCAACCCTATTATATTTGAAAAAACTCAACGAGTTGCTTATCTCAGTATTATTGAAGCGCTACAAACCATGGTCCACCTACTCCCAATTGATATCGTCAGGAAACAATTGGCCGCCTGCTCAGCAATAAGACTGAGTAGCTGCAAATAATAAAACGAGCAACACACTGGACATGCCAGAATACTATCAATGCATGGTTATCTTCCACAGGTCACCGACCACCTGGCCACTGAACACGACTTCAATATGGACTACACATTCTCAGTAACAAACAGAACTGAATGGACACAACGGAATGTCCTGTACCACGAATCGCTGTCAATTTTTCAGGGACGTATCCAAAACCGAGGTCGGTGCTGGAGTCTTCTCAGAAGACCTGGACATTCACTTCTCCTTTAACCTTCCAAACTATTGCCGCTTTTTCAAGCCGAAGTCACTGCCATCCGCGTATCTCTTAACGATATAGTTGGACAGTACAACCTCACCCTTTGCTGGGTAGAAGATCACTGTTACATATCAGGGAATTGTAAGGCTGACGAACTGGAGGCGCCAACGTCTTGTGCTAAATACCATATCAACGCCGAAGCGGTAAGTGAAGCCAATCATCGATCACATCAACTCGACCAATGCAATATCGCTAGGCTGCTCTGGCCGACTTTAAATAAAACTAGGTCCATCGGACTCCTCTTTCCATTAATCTAAGTACATCCTCATCGAGGGCCGGTTTCAACCAACAAAGTAAGTCGATTCTAGTGCACAATACTCGAGTTTTTCATCATGAACTCATTTATCTTTTTGACATACGCTGGTTGTGCTTCGTCAGCCATCGAATCCTTTTCAAGCTGAATACGTCAACTTACAACTCTAGTCAGTTCTACAATATCAGTCCAATGTGTGCACACACCCTTACCGATGAGGCTGAATACCCTATTCTACGACCTCCTGGATAGATCTTACGGAGCTTGTAGGACAAGATGCTAAATTCGAGCTCGGGGACTTCAATGCCAAAATTGGCAAGGAAAGCATATTTGGCAGATTAGTTAGAAAGCACAGCTTCCACGAAACGACAATACTTGATGCAAGGCATACTTTGACCATTTTCTCGTCGCGGAGGGGGTCAGATCCCGGCTGTTCAATGAGAGGGAGCACGATTGGCCAAAAAGAAGAAACTGGCCATTGTACGACGTAGCCAGTAACTACAAAGCGCAGAATGAGAAACATCGTCAAAGAAAATGCCGAAACCACCTTGATATAGGAAATCCTTCATAGGAAGAATAAGGCATAAGGTACTTCACAGCTTAAGACAATCGAAGTGTCAACACGTCCAGCAGAATACCAAGCAACTTACAGCTGACTGAAATGCAGGCTCTTCGAAATAGTGAAGGGAAGTTATGTAATTACCGAAGCACAGGAAATTTTTGATGTATTTAAGTAGAACTGCGAACAGTTGCTAAATGAGCATAATGCTGAGAGAATAATAGGGCAAAAGGAGTGCTCATCTACAGTCAACGAAGAAGTGATCCTCCCTCCCAGCCTAGAAGAGGTAGCTAAAGCAGCTATCAGCTGCGCTATCAGATAGCTGAAGAAGAACAAGGCTCCCGGCCGTTGTCTTACCAGCGAAGCTTTTCAAATATTAGGTGATGCATTAAATCATAAGAATGGGTGAACGTAACTCTTCACAATGATTGGAATACCAGCTACATAAGACAAGTCCTGAAAACAACCAACGAATTTCAAGTCGAGACTCACCATCTTTTTATCGATTTTAAAGCCGCATATGGAACATTCATTGCCTGCAGCTCTACAAGGCGATGGCTAAATTCGGAAGCTAGCTTCTCTCATTCAGCTCTATCGCTTAACGCTGGAGAACACGCGATGCAGTGTACAGTTTGGAAGCACCTTTTCTGGATTTTTCCAAATGTACATCCGATTCCGCAAGGAGATTCGCTATCATGTGACTTCTTTAATATCTAACTCTATGAAACTCTAATCCTGGCTGATCTGGAATATGAAATCCAGTCCTAAATGATAAGCAAGAATCCGAGAAAATGCAGGACAATAACAAAGGAAATGATGCGAAGTATCGTCGCCCTCTTCACAAGCGTAGCAGACAGTAGTGTCTCTTAAGCCTAGCATACTAAGATGCTTGGCAACAAGAAAGTGTTCTGCAGGAACGCCAATAAGTTGTCTACAGCATTCTCTGCGGGAATACCCAATGTAGGTTCAGGTTCGAGAAATCATTCTCTGAGCCGTGTTAGCAAACTCGTCGGAGATCTCATTTTCCGCAATCCCGGTGTGACCTGGGACCCAGACAAGATTCAAAGAGCTCAATCTTGCGACCAATTCAAAGAGTTCTTGCATTCTCGAACTATTTTGGAACGGATTCCAGCAAGGCCTTAAGCTTAAGCAAATACTCCGACCTCACCACCTATTCTAAACAATACAGTCGTCAACCATTAGGATACCATAGATCTCCGCTTGAAAAACAGAGGCATACTTGCCTAACGAGTTGTGAAGTCCAGTATTGTCGATCTCCACGAAGACTTCAGCACCGGACCCTTGACTAGTTTTCGAGCCATCCGTGAAGATTCGACTACAGCCCAGTCCAGGCACAGACTCTGGCCAAAGCTAGTCCTGTACGCAAGGAAAATCGACTCTAAATTTGTACAGCAGCCGAAGTTCCGGTCTCATTGTAGCAGACGGCATATCCATGGAACCGGGGTCATAGGTCACGCAAGGTCATCGAAACTTCAGTGCGAATGATTCCAAAAGCCACCCCGTTCAAAAAGGTCGATTCCTTTGATAGCACAGCCCATAATGAAAGTATCAAGGAGAGGTCAATCACGCAGAGTATCTAGAGTAGGGCCAGGCTTACTCGGTAAAGCTCCCGTACAGCCGAGAAAAAGGCCGTTCTTTGGAGTTTCGTGCAGAAGGCAGTCACATACTTACGCGAAAGCCACATACTAGAGCTAGAGAACGTCTTATCATATCCATTTGGATCCAGAGGACCTTTTTCAGTGATAAGCCCCATGTCTTGCCAAAAGCCCCCTTACAATGTCAGAAGAAAACTGAGGGCGCCTTGGATGTCTTCGACTTAACATGCTTTGGCCAAGGAAGTTTCTTATCCAGTATCACTCCCAGTGACGCCTTTAATCACTGGCTGAGTCAGACCGGTCACAATCCTCCTTCTCGTGAAGAGCCGATGCAGTATACCAGCTATGTCGAGTTTTCCAACTGAGATCAAGCTCAATCTGCACAGGCTGACTAACATGTGACCCAATCGTCTTCTGGTTACCCGGAAATTGAGTTTCCAGCAGGAGACTAAAAGTCTCCGCTTTCGTTTCAGTGTAGGTACCGTCAGGTTTTCTAAGTGACTCCAGTTTGATTGATTTGCCTCTTTTGAGAAGCTTACTGCCAACCTACTGGTTTCACCTAGAGTCGAGGCTCTTTTCACAAAAATCTTTATAGGAAGCACTTTTTGACAGGCGAGTACTTCTTATATTCTTTTTGTTTGGATCAGAAAAGGTTCCAGTCTCCATTTAAATTTGTCTTGAGTGACAGATCTAGAAGTTTTCTGGTTTCCTTTCTCAGTATCTGCAGTTCTGGGTTTCACTAGGCTGGGTTCCGTCTTGCATGAGGGAACTTAACTTTGCTAAATACGGATTAAGTCGATAAGTCCTGTCGTATAAAATGATTCACAAAACGAAAGCACAATAAGGTATCAGATCTATATGCTTACAGACAGCAGGTCAAGTTGCTCGGTCAATACTTTTTCTTAAAGGTCTACACGGCGGCACTTGTTCCGCTCTTTCACTGAGTGCTATCAGAGAGGTGGTGCTTAATAGCCACATCTCGCAAACCTCAACCGGAAGCAAGACTTTAAACGAAAAGCAAAAAAAAAAGATAAAAATGAAGTTTAATGCTTTTATGAGTAAATTTTTGGCTTTTCCCGGTTTTAGCCTCTTACATAAAAATCCCATTCAAATGGATCAAGGACATTAACTTAAAAATTCCAGTAAAAAAAAAATTACTTTCACTTCTTCATTCTCC
Source organism: Xylota sylvarum (assembly GCA_905220385.1). Classification (NCBI taxonomy): domain Eukaryota; kingdom Metazoa; phylum Arthropoda; class Insecta; order Diptera; family Syrphidae; genus Xylota; species Xylota sylvarum. Next base: position 45,797,903 of record LR999959.1, read on the forward strand.
GAATCCGGAACGCGTCTCCTTGTCATTTATCATTGACTACATTTTACTACACCGTGGAATGGGAGGAGAACAATTTCCTAGTATCACTAATGGATAGCAAACAAAATTACCATCCGGGGAAGGATATTACTTTGCATTAAAGGACTGCATAAATCAACTTGTTGTTCTGGTATTGTTCTGGGAAGTTTTTGACTTTTTTTTTGCGATTTTTCAATCGTTTCTCTGTTTAATAGACTTTCTTTTTTTTTATATCGACACTTTGGGACATTTCGCATCTACCCACCCATCGATAGAAGTGTTCGAAGAAAGTGGTGGCAGTGAGGCATTACTTGCCTTGAACAGTGAAACGATGGTGTGATAAGTGTGCGAAGGACATTTGTTTATGTTCGCTTTCCTTCTTGTGGACATTTCGTAGGGACATTCTATTGAAGTAATGAGTGAGATTTTATTTGCTTGTCGTTCAATGGGAACTTGTACAAATTGCTGTGCCACTGAAAGCGGGGATTTATTTCGGAATTACGAATAGTTACATCAACAATGGAATTCGTAATATCTTTAATGTGTTGGAAGGTGAGATACAATTGATGGTTGAAATATTTAAGCGAAAATCAGAAGTACTTGGATAACATTGTGATTCGAAGGGAAATGTTGGCTAGTAGGCCGTTTTTTTTTAAATGGGTTGTTGAAGTTGAAGTCATCCAAGGCGCTCTAAGTTTTCTGGCAGTCTAAGGGTACTTTTGGCAAGACATGGGGCTCATCACAGAAAAAGGTCCTCTGGATGCAAACGGCTATGATAAGACGTTGTATAGCTTATGCGTTGGTTGTTTAGTGTTCATGTGACTGCCTTCTGCACGAAACTCAAAAGAGCATCCTGAAATTAATCGACCATTTTAAACCGGGTGGTGGTATCATCCGCACTGGATTTTCGACGACTTTGCGCGTCACTTATCCTACGAGCCTGGTTTCATGGATATGCGGTCTGATGCAATGAGCCCGGAAATTCGACTACTGTGTAAAATTTGAGTCGACTTTCCTTGCGTTCAGGACTTCCTTCGGCCAGAGTCTAAACCTGAACTGGGCTGTAGTCGAATTTTCACGAATGGCTCGAAAACTAGTCAAGGTTCCGGTGCTAGTGTCTTCGTGGAGATCGACAACACTAGACTGCACTACTCGTTACGCAAGTATGGCTGTGTTTTTCAGGAGATCTATGGTATGCCGACTATATTATTAAGAATAAGTGGCGGGATCGGAGTATCTGCGTCTATAGCGACTGTCAGGCTGCGCTTAAGGCCTTGCTCAACCCTGTATCCAGTTCGAGAATGTAAGAACTCTTTAAAGTCGGTCGCAAAATTGAACTCTTTTACCCTTGTCTGGGTTGCAGGTCACACCGGGATTGCGGGAAATGAGATCGCCATTGAAATTTCTAAGCACGACTCAGAGAATGATTTCTCGAGCCTGAACTGCGTTGGGTCTTCCCGCGTTCTCAGTTACGGCCTCAATTGACGATTTGATTTCCCACAAACACAATTGTACGGCTCTCCAAGATACAGGCGTATTCATCCTGCAAGGTGACCTGAAAATATCGCCACCGTAGCTGAGAATGTGACTGAAAAGCCAGGTGAGTCGATTTCAAGACGATCAAAGGAAATGGACATCACCGCAACTACCTAAGTTCGAACTAAACAACCAGTGGATAAATGGGCCTGCCTTTCTCACATTGCCAGAAGTTGAATGGCCTCAACGACCTTTCCGCCTAAGAATCGCAGGATGAGCTTCGTCTAAAGCACATACTAAACATAACACTAGCTGAGAATGTCTTCGACGAGTGCAGATTTTCGACGTCCCTGAAGCTGCAGAGGGCGATGGCATGGGTACTTCGCTTCCTAGTCGCATGCAGGGGTACCCAGATTGAGCCAAGAGAATTAAGCGTCTGATAGTGAGTCAGATACAAAGAAAATCTGCAATTCTGATATAGACAAGCTGCGACCCAACTTACCCATTGAGAGTAGTAGTCAGATCTATAAACTGAGGCCACATCTCGACAAATCCGGAATCCTTCGCATCATGGGCCGGATTGACGCTGCATCGACGCACGGTGTCGTTTTCCACAAGACGCCCTATAATACTGCCAAAGTCCTACCGAGTGACAAAACTTCTGATAGACCAATTTCACATACGATTGGGGCGGTAGAGTGAAGATACAGTAATGTAAACTGATGCGTGCATTTTAGTATTTATTTATTTTATTTATAATTAATTAAGTAACATCATTTACAATAGATTTACATAATCTTTGAGTTATAAATGAGAAATTGTATACAATAAAAAAATTCAAAAATTCATACAGTGGAGTTCAGATTCATGATAGATTATAAGCTATAAGTAAATTAAAAAGTTAAATTATTACAACTAATAAGTAAACGAAAAAGTAAAAGTTGCCTTTGTGAAATTACAAAATGTACATATTTGATTTATTCTGCCAAATGCCGAAAGAGAGTTTTACCAAAATTGTTCGCATTATAAAGTCTCCTAACACTGAGAGGAAGTGAGTTCCAAAGATGAATGGCATGAACGAAAAATTGTCGCTCTGAGCTTTGGTAATAGATACGCGGTTGGATAAGACTTAACGACCGGGTTGAATGTGAAATTTTAAGTTTTTCGAATAAGTATTGAGGCTATTTGGTAATAATAATTTTATGCGTATCGTGAAACATGATCATAGCGCCTCAATCCATAAACTTAACGGGTGATGTTGTTGAAAGCAATGTTGAGCTTACGTCTAATGAATGCACTACTGCAACAAAAAATTTCACAGCCGTAAGTAAAAATTGGGATCAATAGGGCCCTCACAAGCGTTAATCTTGTATGCAAAGGAGTGAAAGACTGTGATACAGACAAATTCCTTAGGTAACCATAGACTTTGCCTATAATAGTGGAGATGTGGTCATTCCAACTTAAAGTATTGTTAACCCATACACCAAGGTTCTTAACTTTGTCAACGAACTCAATTGGTTCATTTCGGAGCATTATGTTAGGAAAATTATAGCCATGCATGGTGCTTCTGCTAATAACAAGACATTTTGATTTAGTTGGGTTCAGTCTCAGCGAATTATTTTCAGACCAGTCTAGAATTTTGCATCCTCTATAAGGCCTAGTTTACAACTCAGGTACAGTTGTACATCGTCAGCATACATATGCAGCGAAGAGTATTTGATTGCTTTCGGAAGGTCATTGATGAATATCGTAAATAATAATGGACCCAGTATAGATCCTTGAGGTACACCCGCTGAGGTTGCAATAAAATTCGATATATCATTATGAACAGCAACGGCTTGTTGTCTTCCACCAAGGTATGTTTTAATGAGCTTGATAGCAGATGAAGAAAAGCCGAAGAACCTCTTGAGTTTGAAAAGAAGCTTCATATGATTCACTGTATCAAAGGCCTTGGAAAAGTCAAGTAGAGTCACGAAAGATATTAGGTCTTTATCCATCGCTGCTCGGATATCATCTGTTACTTTTAATAAAGCAGACGTACAACTGTGATGGGGTCTGAAGCCGGATTGATTTGCACAAAGTAATTTGTTGCTTTGGATAAAGACAGACATCTGCTGGTGTAATATCTTTTCCATCACCTTTGACAAAAAGGGAAGGATGGCAATAGGTCTATATTCAGCTGGAGAGTTGGAGGATGCTTCCTTTTTAAGAATTAGAAGAATTTTCGCAATTTTCCAAGCGCTTGATTCGAGACTCTGCAGAACGCGTTAATAGAAGCAGAGAACATTATCAACAGCCGGCCGTTGACGTACCTTCCCGTCTTAACTGAGGATGAAGAATCGCTCACCCCGGATCTCTATCAAGAGATGCCGATGGTTCACAAAGGTTCCGCCATTGAATATTGGTGATTTCTCGACGTGCAACGGAGTCAATGGGTAAGAGGCAGAATCGTAATGCGATCCTTTAAACAGTCACCAACTGATAATGCGTTGTCTTCGGATCTCCTCTTTCCCAAACTGGAGCAAATAGAACATGAGATCTTTGCAACTCCGTCCAGCTGTTGAAAGGCTAGTCATAGAAAATTTCTGGCGATTTTTTCCAGCCATATTCTACCATTGATGGCTGTAAACAGATGCCATTGCCTTAATTTTTACATCAGCTGCTTTTCATGGTTTCAGGTACTTATTTCCTACGATGAAGGCTTAGACGAGTCTCAGAACGTATCCGATGCAAGTTTTTCTTAACAATCGCAGTGCTGGTGTTGTAGTTTAAATTACAACATTTTATTTATTCCATGTTTACTGAGTCATTCACTTATTGAGGAGTGTGAATGATCCTTCTATTCTGTTCTGGGGAAGGGGTTCTCGTTTATGCATGTGACAGCCTTTTGAACTACACGGGAGCTTTTCCAAATACGGTGATGCAATGACACCTAAACCCCCGCTATTGTGCAAATTAAGATTCGACTATCTTTGCTTTCAGAACTGTCTTTAGCCAAAATCTGAACCTGGACTAGGCTGTAGTCAAAAACTGGCAAAGCCAGTCAAAGGTTCAGTGCTGGTGTGTACATGGAGATCAACAATACTAGACTTTACTACTCGTTTGCCAAAATGCTTTTGTTTTCCAAATGGAAACCTATGCTATCCTAATCGCTACGAAGTATATTGTATGGAAGAGATTGAGAGATCGAAGTATCTACGCCTGTAGCGACAGCCAGGCTACGCTTAAGGACTTGTTATTTTCTAGTGTCTGAAAAGTGTAGGAACTCCTTAAATTTGATAGCAAGGCTGAACTCTTTGACTCTTGTTTGGGTTCCAGGTCGCGGGAAACGAGATATACTATGAGATTGCTAGACCAGACTCGGACGATTATTTTTCAGAACTTGAACCTACGTTTTATCCTTCCTTGACGATTGGGTTTCTTACGAATATAAGTCTGTGAGGAACGACTCTCCAGGATACAGGCAAACTGAACAAATTTTCCCGAACGTTTTTTGAAAGGCATTCTTACAGCCTCGCAACAGAAAAGACTGTATACATCTTATGGGCATTCTTATGGGACCAACAAGACCTGAGAGGCCGATGATACAAAACTATAAAAAAATATTTCACGAGACATGTCCATGGAACCCAGACTTAGCTTCGTATAGCAATGGAATGGAAGGGGCCTTGAATGTTTAATGCCATATGCAAAGAACAAGCTCTCAAATGTTTGTCAGAGTTTCGCGAAAGGTTCGACCGTGAAAGAACTTTTTATATCTTCTGTGGATCGAACCTCGAACTTCGCTCAGTAGTCCAGTGGACTAACCACTGATTCAAGATCCCCACAGAGGACGATGTTACTTTGAAACATCTGCTTTCTGATAGTCCTGCCTTTTTTTCAAATCAGGGGGTAGATCTTCGGTGTTGATGTGGTGAGTGCTGATAGTGTAAGCTTCTCATCACTGAATACACGGTCCTGATTTCTGGTACAATGGACTAGTTAACTTTGTTATGAGAAAGGGTTGGGTCACCGAGACATGTAGTAGTCCCCAAAGACCTACATATGTCAATACCGTAGAGGCATTGAGAAAATATACACAGAACTAACCTAGCCAAACCTCACTATGCTAACCGAAAACTTAAAATAAAATCTAAACTAGACCCAAGCTACCTTAAAACTAACCTCCCTTACCATAAACGCAAAGTTTTTTATCCCTTGTATCTTCAAGACAAAGGTTCATGGCGATAAAAGGTTGACCAGTTCACCCTTTATGTCTTTCGACAGAAACCAGTGGGAAGACACATTCTGACCGGATGTAGTGAGAGATAGCCTATCCAGTGTGGCGTTTCCGACAATAAACAGACTTTTTTGAGAAAACAGCGAAAGATATGATTAATTTCTTCAATACCTCGATTTATACAAATCACATACCTACCCCTTCAAAGCTTCAAAATTTTAACAAACATGATTACTTACTGTAAGTCCCTCGCTCTAATCAATTTCTTTTTCTCATTTCAGCTGGGCGAAGACCTTCAATCGGGCATCTTCTTCTTCGGCATGTCCAACAGTCTGGTGAATCCCTTAATCTATGGAGCATTCCATCTCTGCCCACTAAAGCGGAAAAGCAGCAAATACAACCATCACAGTCTAACTAGGTAATTTATTTTCCACTCCGAAACAGTTTCCTAATTCTAACGAAAAGACCAATTTTCAGAGGTGACTCTCAACGATCGCCCTCGCTGATGACCGCTGTGACACAGGTCGACTGTAATGGCCGACAAACCAGGACCTTCCGCCAGGCCAGCTACTACCGAACGAATAGCAGTTGCAGCAACAAAGAACACTTCAGTCTTCTCAACACACCATCCAGCATGACATCGACACCACGCAGTGTCTCCACCCGCCACAAGGCATCACAAAACGGTTCAGCTCCCATTGTCCTTAATTTCAATGGTCATAACGGTATTTCCACTTTCGCCCATGCGAAGGACAACATCTCGAGTGTGTAGTATGAGTTTTGTTGGCGGCGCGATTGCTGGTGTAGACAACCGCCGCCCGATGCATTGCAATGATTTTACAACAACGACATGGAAGATGCAACGACACACCGACTGCGCCGAAACGATATAACAGGACGTGTTGTACAATTTATAAGATTTTAACCAAACTTTTGTGTTTTTCTTTTTTTTTTTTGTTTTTATTTTCCTTTTCTGTCTTTTGTGCATTTTAATTAATATCCTTGTGACTTTTACTTTTTATGAATATGTAAATACTAAAAGTTTAAGTTCGGTTAAGTATATTGTGTAAGAATATTCTCTTTGTCCTTTGGCGTGTGATTTAAGGATGTGCGCCGACAAGAAGAAACAAAAACTTTGTGATTTTTTTATATTGACGAGAACTTTGTTCAATAATGCAGTTTCGAGTAGAACTAGGAATCCTGTACGGACAACTTTGGAGAAAAACTTTTTTTTCATTGCTTGCGTGTACGTAGTGAGGACGAAAAGCATTTAAGTGTTTAATTATAAAAAAAAAATTAAAAATTAAAAAAAAAACTGTTCCATGATAAATTGTAAAATATTTTTGAAGCTGTTTTATTTTATATTAGAAAAGGTACTTGAGTCGAAGTATAAGAGAAATAAATAAAAAGAATTGAATTGAATTGGTCTTGTTTAATTTAGTTGGCATTACAGCTCACGTACTCCAGGTTGACAGAAGAAAATAAAATAAAACAGATCGAACAGGAAGCCGGTTAAAGAAGCAAAATCATCAAGAAACCTAACGGATTGCACAACAGAGGTGTCTCGTCTTTAAAACAGTAGAGACTCCTGAAGACACCTTCAAAGTAGGTAATAATGATACTGACATTCTCCCTATTACCCTTGATGGTAAGTGAGTACAACTTCCACAATAGAATTAGCACCACACTTAGTCGTTCGATAAACACTACATGCTCTCAACGCACTGAAGTTGCTTCCGTCTTTTATTTAAAGAACTTCACGTCCACAGCTTCTACAGCTCAATGGGTCCGTACTTGAGCTAATACTTGATATACGACGTTCGATATTTTTAGACAGCAGATTCCTCTTATGATTTGGTATATCAGGTTTCACACCAGCTGACCTAGTGTACAGTCTTGGGGAACACCAACGCCTGTGACGTTTTATCTACTCTATCTCCTCAACTTCAATGATTAGTCCGGTACTCCTTTGTCAGTGAGAGCTTTCAGGATGTTTTCCAATTCGTTATGTTCAACGTGTTTTTGACGTGTTGGATGATATTATGTATGATACTCTCCAATACTTTTTCACTGTGTGTAACAGGCGTAGAGATCTACACTTTGTAGGTCCTTGAGTTGCTTCTTACCTATTATCTGCTTTCGAACCCCTTTAGTTTCAGGTTTTGATCGAATTCGTTATATAAACACCTGGTCTTATGCCACGTTTCGCGCAATCTGTCACTCTCCATAGATTCATCACCGGCTTCTGTCATTCCTAGTGTGACCTGACCTAATGATAGACATTAGCTAATGTACCTCAATATGCATTGTAAATGGCTATCTCCGACACGATTCCCTTATCATTGTTGCATGTGTACTTAGATTTTACTTTTTAAACAGCCTAGAGTGTCTGACACACTGTTCTGCTGAAAATGTAAACACCTCAATGAGTCCCATTCTACCACGTTGGCCATGTTTTTGCGTCAGTCTCCTCAACATCGCGTACAAGATCTTATCTGCCATATTGTGTGAACGTCTGAAACCCTATGTCAATAACCTGATTGGGCCCAATCAGTGTGGTTTCAGACGATGAAAGTTCACAATCGATCAATTTTTCACACTTCGGTAGATCCTGGAGAAAACTCAAGAAGTCCAAATCGACACCCACCGTCTTTTTATCGATTTTAAAACTGCATATGACAGGGTTTATAAAGACGGGTTATACAGTGCCATGTCTAGTTGTGGCATCCCTGCCAAACTCGTCAGATTGTGCAGAATAACGATGGAGAACACTCGCTGCTCCATCAAGGACAGTATCGAGATCTCACCGAGACCTTTGTTGTCAAAAAAGTTTTTAGACAAGGTGTCGCATTGTCGTGCGATTTTTTCAACATCATACTTGAAAGGATTGTGCGAAACTCATTAGCCAACACCGGAGGCACAATCTTTCAAAAGCCTGTGCAACTACTAGCGTATGCCGACGATATCGACATTATTGGAAGAACATAGCCGGCTGTCACCGGTGCGTTCGCTAGTATTGAAACAGAAGCTGCCAAAATGGGTTTAGCGGTAAACGAGGGCAAAACCAAGTATATGCTGGCAACCAGAAGGGACACACAACAACGACGAATTGGACAGAACGTCACTATCGACAGCTTTAACTTTGTGGTAGTAATGGACTTTGTCTACCTCGGCTGTGCTATAAACTCTGCTATAATATCTGACATTTCAGCAGAAATTAAACGAAGAATAACTCTTGGCAATTGCTGCTTCTTTCAGCTAAGAAGGCTATTGAGTAGTAGAGCCCTATCCCGAAGAACTAAGGAGTCTCTATATAAGACCTTGGTCCTGTTGACGGGCTTTAGAGGAGGAGATTCATTGAAAAACTATACAAGCTGTTCAGCGACATCCACCTAGTTAAATAATTGTGCATCAGTCGTCTAAGATGCCTAGTACATAAAGAGCGGATGGACACAAATCCTCCGGCCTGTACAGTCTTCGAATATATCCCGGAGGAACATGAAATTAGATTTATTTGACAGATAATTGTATGGCATTATGGCGTTTGAATATGATTTCGGGCATATGGCCACCACGATTTGCGCATGCATGGCGTAATATGGAGGTCCAATTTTCACACACTCTTCACAGTAAATCAGGCTGTATTTCAGCAAAAACGCATCAAATGTTGGCTTCCAATTGCTCTGGTTGTTTCTGGTTTATTAGCGTAGACATACGACTTTACATATCCCCAGACAAAATAATCTAATGGCGTCATATCGCACTAACGAGGTGGCCATTTAACAGGCCCATTTCGTGAAATTGATCGTTCGTCAAATGTTTCTTTCAGCGCTGTGTAGCATGTGGCGCGGTCCTGCTGAAACCACATGTCTTCAAAATTAATGCCTTCCCATTGAGGCACGAAAAAGTTAGTAATCATGTCTCTGTTTCGTTCACCGCTGACTGTAATCATTTTTCAAGACATATGGATCAATGATTCCGCCGGCCCATAAAGCGCACCAAACAATGACTTTGTGGATGTAATGGTGCTTCGACAATGTCCTGTGCATTATCATTACTCCGCAATTCTGGCAGCTTTGTGACGCATTTTTGACGTCACACTGCCATTTGAATTGTATTGATTAATAGTAGCTTAAGTCTATTCAAGATAAACTGTCAAACCAAACTAACCTCAGAACCCGAGAACTGTCAAATCGGCTGCCACAGAAAACAGTGATGCCAATTTTAAGGTTCTCCGCCTCTAAAAACATACCCTTAAGAACGTTAGCTAATGTCATCCTGTTCAAATCATATATCTACCATATAGTGGTCGGTCAAGTCCTCATTTGTAATATCCGACGTCGAACTGATAAATTTGGGTCAGCAACGACATTAGTCAATGCGAATAAGCGACGACATTTTCATCAAAAATGGCCAGGTGTGCCATTTCGTGTTGCGGTATGGTGGAAACCAAAAATCGACAAGCAGAATCTGGCCACATTAAAGGATGACAAGGAAGTTAATGGTTTTACCCCTGATGTCAACAAAGCTTTAGACAAATTATTGCTTCTCCCTGGTCTCCAGTTGTACCTTGATTTACACTAATACATACATATATGGTCTGTCTTAGATATTCACATTCTGATTCCATTATAGCAACTTTGGAGAACACTCAAGGCAGTTATCTTGGAACAGTTATCTTAAAGAACGAAAGAAAAGCAGACCTATTTTCGCGATTTCACTAGAGAATAAAAGAGAGTCGTCATGCCCAAACTGGTGCAAATAAGCATGAATACACTCATATCCCATTAGAGCTTGTTCAGGCTCTATTCTCAACTCGTTTACAACTCGTTAGGTCCACAGCCCCTTTACTGACAAGTTTCAGTTTTCATTTATTTTTCATTTTCGAATTGCGCTGTTCTCTATCAACGTACATACATAAGTATCTGCATCCTAAAAGGATTCTTTGCCTTGTGATGGCGAATCAGTCTAATTAGATTCCGTTTCCACTCTCTGACCATCAACTTTGACACAACACAACGCAATTTTTATGCAAATGTACCTAACAGTACCAATTAACTGCCTAGACACCTCTATGATAGGCACAAGAACGTGTTGTTGGAAAGTAGATGTACGTCTACCTAAATATGTACATATGTGAGGAAACTATCCACTCAGTAACATATGGATACACAATAACTGAATAGTGACTTGTTGGGTTTGTAGATAGAATCCACTAACATACCCAACCGTTCATGAATAACCATGAATTGCATGACCAGCATATTCGGAATAGTCCGACACTGTAATTATTATTCAAATGATGGGAGTGATTGAACACTATGGTAACTGTAAGGTACCTTAATAGTTGCTCGTGGGAAATTAAACCTAGAACTGCATTTCCATTTTCGCACTCACTGCAGGCATGCATACCAATGTAACTGTTGGATGAAAATTTGATGTGTGACATGAATTTTGATCGATATCTAACGGCTTATGGAATGACGTACGGAATATGGGATTGATAGAATTTAATCCAATAATATTGGAAAAATGAGGTTTTCTGAATGCATACAAAGGGAAAGGCAATTCAGGGAGGGAATTTCATCATCCATTAAGTGGTGGCCAAGTTGTATAGAACTATTTGTGGTGGAAGCACTTTTCTGAACCGTCTGTATAGGAGTGATGCCTCACCCCTGTAAAAGGTATGACTTGTAGCGAACAAACGACGCCGGAAGGCAAGCTGAAACGTTTGCCATCAACTGTTATCTCACTCTACTGATGCAAGAACACATATTTCCTACATGGAGCAATGAAATATTTCACGTTTTACACAATAGTAAGGTTTCAAAGTACTTCGGAGGGTGGTATACTCTCACCAATGCTGTTTTTAATACTCATCAACGACGTACAGTCAGTCACGAAAGTCTACATACAGCTCTGAAAAGTGCTAAATCCTCATTTATAGACAAAATTTCAATGTTGTTTTTTATTAGATAACATTATTATTGTTTAAAAACATGATTCAAAACAAAAACAAATCATATCCTCACAATAATTCAAAGAAAACAAGAGAAAAAGCCAAAAATTCAATTCAAATTTAGCACTTTTCAGCGCTGTATGTAGACTTTCGTGACTGACTGTACATGCCTACTTCAGACAGCCTAGCGGAGGAAAAATTGACATAGACAATGACATCCTACCGTAATCATCTTGACTAGACGGACAATCTTTGTACATCTTAAGAACTTTAATTTAGAAGGCAGACAGAAGACTGCCCCGCTAGGCAAGTATGGCCCAAACCTGTTGAAGAGGAATCGAAGTTCCTTGGGAACAGTGGGTGGAAACTGACACAAATTTCAGAGCTCCGATAAAGATGGTGCGCAGGTGTAGTTGATCCCCTATTCCCTGAAGGGGGGACAGGAACTAAGTAAGTAAAGAACAACACCCGCATGCTTTAATGCCAATGCCAAGTCTGGGAGCACTAGAGATCTGACTTGAATAAACTGTAATGGTTTCTTGTGTCTTTTTATAAAAGATAATATCTACATATGTATATAATGTACGTACCGTGTTTATTAAAAGCATTAACGCTAATGATTTAACAAAGATTGGGACAAACCCATTCCTGCTAAAAATAAAGCTTCTAGGTAGTAGAGTTCCAACCAAAAAACAAGACTAAATTAATCGAATCAATATCGGTTACATTACACATCTCACAGACATCCGATCGAGCCCTTACTAAGAATCCTCTAAACTACGATAAGAATTCTGCAAATGGATTGAAACCTTTCTATGGGACAAATTAATTTAAGTTGTGGTTGTCACGACAGTGTACCTCTGCTGTTAATGCTGGCACTCCCCAGGGTTCTAATCTTTCACTTATTTGATTTCTGTTTAATATTTTCGAACAAAGCTTAAGTTCTCTTCTATCAGCAAATGCTTAGAAGAGGACTTATCCATGATAAACTGTGAGGAAGTGTATCAAAAAGGTTGAAGACCTATGGCGGAGTACTATAAACAATACTATGGCTCATGTTTGTGAATGAGATACTCCTAACTCTAGGTAAATAGGAGTTTAGCAACCTTTGCGTTATAGCTATGGCTATATCAGGGAGTTTCTTTTACCACAGGAGATATTATGGATGGTATTGGTCTCGGGGCAAACTCGTCTACCACAGTCACCCCTAAAACTCAAGGACACGGTTCCTCTAAACAAGGGTAACACACGTTCAGCGAAATCGACGCTGGTTCGATCAACGACATCGCAACACCCCGTCGCGTCAGGGAGAACTATGAATGTTTGGCGTTCATTATATGTATTTACATCAACCATAAAACATCTATAAAAAGTATTGCAGTATTCTGTAGACTATGCGAATCCCTGTGGGAAGGCAAAACCAGATGCTTATGAAGAAATTGAAAGTGGAATCTAAATATAGCGGAAGTTCTATTTCCAAGGTAACCGGGAATCCGTCGGAGCTCGATTATTGATAGTAGCGCAACCAATGCACTAGAGTTTGGAGATCATCTGAAGATATTCTTGAGGCAAGCAACTGATCTGGGAATAGAAAAATACCTAGATTAGATGGCTTTCCCAATAAAGTCATTAAGGATACATTTAAGGATGTACTAGATATATTTGTGATCATCTTCAACGCCTAATTGAACTGAAAAGTGTTGTACGACTAGTAAAAAAAAGGAGGGTAACAAACCCGCAGGACATCAATCGTCCTACCACCCGCTCTGTATGCATGGATCGAAAAGTACTAGAACGCACAATCTGCAGCAAATTGGAAGCAGGCTTTCGAAATGCATGTTTCAATGTAAATGTCATTTAAGTTCTTGTTGACAATTGAAAAAACCAAAGAAGGATGACGAGTATTGACGAAAACAGTACTGTTCTGTGACACCCTTGCACATTAAGAATTCTTGAAATAATATTATGTCAATTCATATCAGGAAAAGTGTGAAGGACTATGACACCGAAGATGGTGCTAAGGAATATCCGATCGCGTGAGCAGTACTCGTGACCGATACTATTGAACATTATGTATGATGACATTCCTCACCTGGAAATATTAGACGAGTTAAAGGTCTTTGGATTTCCAAACGACATGTTTATTGTTGTAAGCGTAAAATTTCTGGAAGAAGTTCTTCCAATCATTGACTTGAAAAAAGTATCACGCTTACAGTAAGTGGGTACGAAATGTATGTACATACATATATGGTTAAGGACATAGGAGGAACATAATTCATATGTAGATGCCGCGGTTCAGTGGTTGTCACGTTGGACGAAGAGCTTCTCAAACAAAAATTAACCTACGGATACGGCATTAAACAGTAAGCCTCTTCCATTCGTGTGAAGAACATAACACGCACAACAGGATCGGACCTGCTGCACCAAACAAATGATTTTTTTTTGAGCGAGAAAGGACTAAGAGAGAAGATATTCCAAAAGTCAACAGTGAAAGGTGGAAGATGGTGGATCATATCATCGTAGACCAAGGTGGCCGCGTTCTTGGCTATAACGCCGTAGAATTTGGCAAGCGAGTGGATCAGTTCTTCCAGGATTTCTTAAGCGCATGTTTCACTAAAACTATCAATCCTTGGTAGAGCCTTAAATCTAAGGTCATTCCGCTAAGGAATCACAAGGAAATCTACAGAATGCAACAGGTTGCAGGATAAAACTAGACGGTGTTAAGCTCCTCGACTTAAAACCCCTTAATTGCTAAGGACTCGACTGAATCCTACAAGAGGAAAGTCTGAGTTGCATTTCTACTGAAGATAGTCAAACGAAGACATAAATCAGTGAACGATTTCAAACTAATCAGCCTAACATCGATGTATTGAAAACCTAAGAACATATTCTCGAAGTCCACATTTGGGAGATTCATAGTAGATCTACACAGCGGGGTCCCTAAAACTCCACGAGTTCGGACAAACAATTCTCTCTCTGCTATCTAGCACCATACATATATGTACTTCAAACTAGTGCAATTATGCAAATAAGAAATTACATAAGTAGGCAATAGATTTGGCATCACTCTCATTTGTATTCCCGGTTAAAGCAACGTGGACAGGAATGAAGAAACCGTCAATCTCGTTAAGCGTTAACTTTCTTGCAGAACTTTCTTTCCAATGCCTACCATAGCCTTGAAAATGCACCATACCTATGAAGATCCGACCAACATACACTCGTCAGAGATCATACTGAGACTAGTAATCAGAACGGGTCACTTGTGCAATTCAATTGGAACTCATGCTAGCAAACTAGGTATGTGACTCAACACTTACTGCCATAGTTCCCAAAACGAACATGACATGGAAACTCGGTTTCAGCATATTTTACACTGCTTGACTCCAAAGTCAAACATTACACACCAGGCAAACTATTTAACGACATTTCATTACGAGCATACAATCCTATAACCACATAAACTTTCTCAACCCTTTATTGAATCTAAATCGAACAATGCGTGTAATCACAACGCCTTCTCCAAGTTGTGAAGGTCTACTCTTGCAATCCACACGCCATCCATCTGGAGCGGAGAACCTCTCCCACCTGATACAACTATAATAGGGTATATACCCCACCCATTGATATGAACTAATCCATCAGTAGATTTCTATTGTATGAAGGTTGCAAGCTGCTACCAAATTTCATTACACCCTGCCCTATACTCCGGAAAACTTTCGAAACGTAAAGAAGTTCCGATTGTAACGCATAATAGCTGTGTTCAATGAGGTTGTTCTGGACTGTTCGGAATAGAAAAGTATAAGTTTTGGTGTTCAATGAGGAATTTTCTGTTCTGAACTAATCTGATTCTGCACACTGGATCAATTACCCCGGGGTAGAACCGGTTTTTTAAAAGAGGGAGATGAGGTGTGCAGTAAGAAACCCCAATGTGGTTGTTCTAGAACGGTTTAGAACAGGATTTTCTGCACTTACTTTTTAGTTAGAACAGATTCGTGAAAACTGTCTAAATCAGCTGTCATCGTTTTGTAGTCATTAATTTGTTAAGTCTTGTGGTAAATTTTGTTTCAAATAAGTTTTTATTTATTTTAATTGAAACCGAATATTACGATAGAGTATTTTTAATTAACACCTTTGCAGAATTTAAAAATATTTTGATTTTTCCGATGTAAACAAACGAAAACTTAACAATTTCTTTAGACAATTTCATTTGACGTTTGGCTGACTGTTCTAACTTTTCTGACATTTTTCACGAAACTGTTCTGTTCTATCCTGTTCTACTCTGTTCTAGAATTCATTGAACAAAGCTTATAGCGACATAAGATCCGTCTTAGTATGCTAT
This sequence comes from Xylota sylvarum, assembly GCA_905220385.1. Taxonomy (NCBI): domain Eukaryota; kingdom Metazoa; phylum Arthropoda; class Insecta; order Diptera; family Syrphidae; genus Xylota; species Xylota sylvarum. Next base: position 45,813,914 of record LR999959.1, read on the forward strand.
TTTCATTAGGTACATACATATGTAGGTACAGGTATAGGATGGAATGAAAATTCATAACAACTGTCAGAAAAAATACACACGCCATTTCTTTTTGGGAGATGTGTCCGATAAATATGTCGCTTCATTCCGGAAGTTCAAGTGAAAATTTTATTCCAATTGGACACGATGATAACCTGCACCCCTACCAACAGACAAAGGTATAAAACGCAAACATCTCAGTACAAAATTTGACTAAGGAGTCGTAAATAGTTTAAGTTACTTTTTGGACAACAGGCACCCTTATTACGACTGGCGTTTTAGTTCATCGACTCTTGTTGTTTCTTGAGTTGTGGCCGTTTAGTGGCGGAATTATGAGAGGGATTCTGCCGATCTCCCACCAAAAAGATAAAAGTTGGCCTGAAAAACGATGTTCCATACTACAAATGTTGCCCAAGACTCACTCCCATGTCTCTTTAATTTAAGAATAAATACATCCCCCATTTCAAGGACATCTGCAATCTGCAAAAGCACCTTATTCACACGATTCCGCCCACATTTCCTTAAAATTAAAATCGCCTGTATTTTTCGTAGAAATTGGATTCTTCCTCGAAAAGGATCGCAAAGAATTCCGTGTAAATCAGTTACCGTTTAATAGTAATAACCCATAAAAGAGATAATTTGTAATTTACTGGAAATGAAAATCCTTTTTTTTTTTCCTCATAAACACCAAAACACCACTGGAGTGAGGTTTTACAAAAAAAAGGTCCTCATTCTGCTCCAAAAAAAATAATCTTTCATCCGTTTCATTACACTGGTTGTCGCCTCTTCTTTCACATTTTCTTCTAAAAAAAATAAAAAAGACACGAGGACAATCCAGGGAGCAATTCAATATTCCAAAAACATTCCACTGTTGCTTTGCTTTTGCATAAAATTATAATAAAACAAGGAATAAAAAAAAAATGAGGATAGAATGAATGGGACATTCCCCAGGCAACACAAGTGTAAACAATTCATTTCGTTCTGTTTATGCATAAGAATGGAAAACAAAATCTCGCTTACCCATTCAGGAACAAACGGATCAATGTATCAGCTTAACAAATATGCAGCCAGAGGTTTGTCCCGCAGGGATTTTATATTCAAAGAAATTGAGTAAATAAATATTCGTTTATACATAAGTGGATAAAATTTAAAGGACATCCCAAAGTCAGGACCGGGTTTTAAATCTTGGACCATATTCTACATATAGTTCCACTATTTTTTATCTGACTTCGGGACGGCTTTAACGATCTTATCCGTAGTATCCGTTGCAGCTGTTTTTACTGCTGATGCCACTGGAACCGCTCCACCCTTTGCTTCCTTTTCGGCGATCTCCTGCATTTTTTCCATATTACTTTTCAGTTTTTTTAAAGTTTCTTGAAAACTCGGATTCTCCAGAACATGAGTCCGGAAAAGCTTTCGACTTTCTTCTAAGAGTTTGACTGCCGTTAGACGCACCAGCTTAACTTCATTTGAAGCATAGATTTCTTGTAAAGCGTTAAGAAGCATTTTTGAACTGTCAGCTAATGCAGGAGGAATTGGTATTTTCTGGTCCGGCTCCTTGGAGGTTGTTGTACGATGAGCTGAAATTAGTGCGAGTTGATGTGGTGTCCATGGTCAGGAATTAGATATCTTACGAATCGTTGGCAATCGAGCTCGATTTGTTACACAATTTCTTACTGGAAACATGACCGAACGAAACATTTTGACAGACACAATTGAATTTATTTAATTTTTGCTCATGAGAATGTAAATTGAAGTTAAATTCTATGTCTGTTGCGTCGATGAGAATTTCATCGGAATTGTATCGACAATTGTGGCCTGGCCTGACCTGACGAAATATTTTCTTCTTGACCCAAACACTCCCATATCCTACCCGTATTCCTTTCTCAGTTCTTGACTAGTCTGTGAACCATTACATATACATATAGGGTAGCTGCTCATCCTAAAGGTTGTCGGTACATTGCTCGATGTTATCATGGGGATTGGTATTTCTCCAATTCTTTCTAGTTCTCTGCCCTATATGTGAAAACGCGGGCACTGAAAAAATACGTACTAGGCGTCTTCTGAGACCTCTCTGCAGTTTGAACAGATAGGAGGTCGTCGAGCTCAAACCTGTTGAGATACTCTCGAAAGCAGCCATGTCCAGTTAGGAGCGGGCTATGGTAGAAATCTAATTCTCCGTGTTGCCGGTCCATCCATTTTTGGATACCCGGTATAAGTCGATGGGTCCATCTTCCCTTTGAAGACTGGTTCCATCTCTCCTGCCATGGTCTAATGCTTCGCTGCCTTTCTTCCAGCTTGATATCTTTGACTGAAGCTTGGGGTTCCTGAATTTTAGCATCGTAGTTTGTTTGTAGTTGGCTAGCCAACATATTCACGATGACACATACTGCCTCGTCTGACACCGTTTGAAAAACACAGCATACTCTCAGCGCACATAGTCTGTTGACGGAGTTTATCCTTCTTGCGTAAGACTTTATTGTCATTGCTTTGGCCCATATGGGTGCCAACTACACAAGAATGGACTGCACCACCCTTGACAGAATAAGTCTTCTTTGTTGTCTACGTCCTCCAATATTTGTCATTATTCTTGACAAGGCACCGCTCACCCGAGCCGCTTTGTTGCACGTATTTTCAAGGTGTTCCTTGTAAATGAGCCTCGCGTTGACCATCACGCCTAGGTATTTGATAACCGGTTTGATGTTGTGTTATGATCGCCTACCCTGATGATGATTGTCTCTCTTTTCGTGCGACTAGTACTGCCTTTGTTTTATGTTCGGCGAGCTGTAATCCGACTGCTGCCATCCACCGTCTCCCTTTTTGGACACATCCATTTCCAATATCCTCTATTTCGTACAAGTTTTTTGCTGCTACAACAATTGCAATATCATCGGCAAAGTCTATGATTTTTGCCTCATATGGGATTATCACACATAATATTCCATAGAATAGGACCTAGTACCGATCCTTGTGGAACTCCGCCAAATATGTGGTACTGCTTTACTACATCGTCGGTATCGAAGAATAGAAACCGTTTCTCGAAGTAGCTTAGTATTATTTTAGTTATAGACCATGGAACCATCATTGATCTAAACGATTGCACAATGAGTCCACAGTTTGCAGAGTTCTTTAAATCGCCTTTCCATCTCCTGGCCTGAATAGCTTCTAGCAAGGTCTTAGTTACCCTCCGAATTGCGTCCACTGTAGAATGAGCTTTTCTAAATCCGTACTGTTGAATCCCCGGCTTCATCAATTGCCACTTCCAATCGCTTGCATATGATTCGCTCCAGTATTTCACCCATTGTGCCTAACATACATACAGGACGATATGACGAGGGCTCATCAAGTGGTTTTTTCCCTTTAGGCAGCAGGGCCAGACGTTGCTTTTTGCATTGGAATGGAAAAACTCCTTCTGTTATAGAGTTCCACAAACGGTTGTGTACTTGTTTTAAGGGCCTTGTTCGGTATGCCATCCAATTCAGGTGACTTAGTATCTTCGAATCGTCTGCATACATCCAGGAGTTCCCTTTGCGTGACAGTTGGGACGTTCTGTATTTGGTGAGGTAGCTCTATACGCTTTGCTGGTGTTTGCTGTGGAAATAAGCCCGATAAAATTTTTTGCATAAGGTAAGGGCATGAGGGTGAGGATGCCCTTTTTTGCCATAACTGGTCTGTAGGCGGATTTACATCCGCTTGCTCGCAGAGTTCCTTAAAGCTATTGCTTTTACTTCTGCGAATAGCTATTTTCAGCTCCCTTCGCCTATCTTTGAATTTCACCTGTAGATGCTAATGGAAGGGCAAACCTCTAGATCGCTGGAATACTCTTCTGGCTCTATGGCACTTGTTGCGTAGTCCTGATATCTCTTGGTTCCACCACTTACTTGCTTAGTATGTAACCTTAGCGACCACACCGTTTACCGTTCCTGTGCTTATTGTTGACTCTCCAAAAATCAGGGCAAAAGTGTCTTCTTCCATAGTGCTTATTTTCCACCCCATTCGTTGTGCCTTCTTTGGAGAGCGTTCCTGGGTTTCTCTCCTCGGTTGTACTTCAAACAGGATGGCCAGGTGGTCGCTGTAGGTATATTGATTACTGATTCTCCACTTGGCGGCTCTCTATAGGAAACTAGTTGCAAAGAAGATAGCAACTATGAAGCCTACCCCATTTCTGCTAAAAGTGTGCTCACTTTCCGTATTAAGCAGTATTAGGTTTAGTGACGATATGGCTTCTAGTATAGCCTCTCCCCTTCTATTGGTCCATGCGCTGCCCCAATCAGTGCCCCATGCATTGTACAACCTCTAGCATCATCCACGAGCCTATCAAGCATGCCTTGGAACTCCTTAAGGGTATTATATAACAGCTATAGATTTGTATTCCTTTGACCTTTGTTCGCACGAAGCCTGTTCCGGGTGTCATTATTTTTTCCTCAAATGCGTTCGCTTCTCAAACTGTATCGTCAAGATTCTTGTACTGCTCACATAATTCTCTTTAACTCGCGAACGACTTGTGTCAGAAGGTCCTGTGCCGCTTCGCAGTGATTTAAGTTTAGTTGCAGCACTTTCATATTCGTCTGGTGACTTTTCTAGCTTCTTGGTATACCGGGCATACTGCGCTTTCTGCCGCTATTTTGTTGTTACTTCCATTTTCTTTGCAAAGAACACACCTTGTATCATTGCTGCACTTCTTCGATACATGGCCTTTCTGTCCACACTTGACGCAATCCTCACTCACAGACTTTACACGTCTTTGCTAAATGTCCGAAGTTAAGAAACCTAAAACGTCGCATCAGACGACCACACGGTGTAGGTAGGTCTGTGCGCACTCATGTCAGTATATACACACTGTGTTGCCCATAGGAGGCAAGGTGTATCCTTTAGCTTGTGGAGCATTACCTAACCAATAATAGCTAAAATTGAATGTGTGCTACTTACTGCGTCTGGTATACAAACCATCTGTCAATTTAATTTACCTGCAGATGTCTTTCACCGGTTTGTCGGACAATTCTTCGATGTCCTGGAAGAAATATCCTCCAAGGAGTTTCTTTTTTAGGTGGCAGAGGCTTGGGCAAAGATACAGGAAGTGGCTAGTATCGTCTTGGATATCCTCACCATTGAGCCCATCAGGCTCCTGCATATCATTAGAGTACACGTAGCATTAGCTCAGTGGACCAAGAGATGTAGACTAGCGGCCAACCCCAGGAAACCGAGCTGGAACTTACATTACCTTCCATAGGGGACACACCCCCAGAATTTCGGACAGCGCCAGACAGCTAGACCTCGTACTGGACAAAACACTGAAGTAAAGGACTAACATTAATGATAGAAATAAAAAAAAGCCACTATTGCGTTCGATACATGCAGTAGAATGTTTGGGACAACCTGGAGACCAAAACTCAAAATTATACTATGGATGTATACGGCTATAGTAAGACCTACATATTTTGACCTATGGCTGTCTTTTATGGTGTCAGTCCGCTAACAAGACTACCAACTAAACGGCTCTCACGAAAATACAGAGACTGGCTTGTATTGGCACCACAAGTGCCATGAGAACCTCACCTACTGCGGAACTGGAGGCTATCCTCAATCTGCTTCCACTGGATATCTTGGTTCAAGTCTCGGCTGCTAGTAGTGCCATAAGAATAAGTTAGATAGTTGGAGAAAAAATACAACGGGTCATTCTATGATCCTGGAAAAATATCTGGGAAATGTAGGTACCTTACTCGGTACCTAGATTTCAAGAGACAATTCAGAAGTTCATTCCGAAGCAGAGAAGAATGGAAAAGCGGTTAGCTTACTAATACACGGTTCATCTCTGTCTTCACAGACAGGCTCAGGCATATTTTCTGAACCGCTTGACATATTCAAATCAGTTTGCCTTCAAGACCAAAGAAGTGTTTTCCAAGCGTAGGTCCTAGCAGTTACAATAGCCACCAGTGAAACTATGTTGAAGGCACCAATTAAGTAATAAGAGTAAGTAAGTAATTTCTGCTATCGAAATATAATCCGAGCTTGTGCAGTGCTCACAAGAAGAGTTTACGGTTCTTGGAACACAGTACAAGATTACCCTCTATTGGTTCCGTGAACGTGAAGTGTTGTATACCTGGTAATGAAGAGACCGACGAATTGCCTAAAAGTGGTTCCAAATCGGCGTCAAAACCAGTCGACACATTGGTGAACATTGCGCCTTGTACACTGAAGCTCAAAGCAGGCATTAGGGCTCGTAGGGAAACTAACATCAGATGGTCCTCACAAGAAATATACGGCCTTGTTTCGATAAGAATAGGAACGACAGAATTATGCGAAAGGATAGGAAATCCCTGTCTACCCTTATAATAGTCATTACGAAGCATTTCACTCTGTGGTACCAAATGAAAAAAACTAAGACTACCGGAAGAACACTAATGTCGTGGACGTGGTGATGGGGAAGTCAACGAGGATGCAACCCACTCTTTTGTCACTGTCCAGATCTCATCCATTTCTGATTTAAATTTCATGGGCTAAACTTCTTCCAGAACCTAGAAGAAATATCGAGTAGACCAGTGAACGACATCTTGAACTACATCAAATCAACTGGATGGTATGCAAGTTCATCACAGTAAGAACCATATGAATAGAACAAGGTTAACCAATGGGCAAAGGACCTCTCTCCCCTACGGATATCACAATGTGTATGTATTGACTTGAATGTGGCGTTGTGGACTTCTACCACCTCGCCTACCCACATATGAGTACCGAACCTAGCCTAACCAAGGCACTACCAGTATCCATGCAGTACAGTGCAGCAATAGTTCACCGATGGCGTGTTGCAAGGTTTAATGCTTGGTCCCCGTACTGTGGAGAATTACGTGCGATGGAAATATGAAATGAAATACTCTACATTAGTCTAAGTGTGTTATACCGCTCCGCGGACAAAAAACTTACTTATTTGTACTCATATCCTAACCATACACACACTTTGTACACAATGCAGAATAATGTAACAAATTGTGTGATTAATTAAATTAAAGCAACCAAAGGACTTTCGGTTGAAATATCAGACGAAGATGTCACATCATTTACCAGGGAAGCAGGAAGTAACTTATGTGCAAGAAAGGAAGACTGCATTTCGTCATCTCCCAGAATAATGTTATTAAATCCATCCTCATTGTTCCCCACAGAAGCAACCACATCTGCGGCAGGAAAAGACAGTAGTTTCACAAAAAAAAATCAAAAAAAGAATATATTTTGTCATATACACGTATAACACACTCTTCACCAAGCCACCATTCATTATCCTGTCACAACGATAATTTGACAAGAAACTTTGCTGTATCGCATATCCTTATATTCTTTTGAAGCAATTTTTTTTTTTTTTTACGAAAGCTGATGCATGAACGAACTTACCCGCACTGTTTTTTATTTTCTCATCATTAGAGCACTCAGTTAAATCTAGCCCTTCGCAAATATCCTATGTAAGCTTCCATCGTACGCCACATCAAATCTCTGTCTGATCACATTCGTTAGTCATATCCAATTTTGTTTGGTGTTTTTAATAATTCAAAAGAATTGACGAAAAGGATATATCACATCGCAGCTACTCTACAGCCGCACCTACGCAAAAGAAGAACTCCTACAAAGGATATATTTCTAAGACCTCCTTACGAAAATAAAATTGCCTAAGTAGATGTATCAACTTCAAACAAAAGAGCGACGGTAATTGAATCCCATCGAAAGATAATGGCAATAAGCATATTTTCCTAGAGCACGGATACGCATATTCACATGTGTGCATGGCAGGGGCCGGCAGGGGGGCTATGTATATGTGGATCCTTATACACGTTCATTAGAATTTGCATTATTTTCCAAGAATGAATCATCCTTTTAGGCAGAGTCCATGGTATGAGTACAAGAGGACTTTTGTGTGCTCTTCTGGGTTTTGTGTGTGTGTCCTTGCCCCCAATGGCAACACAAATCTCAATAAGCTTCATTGGATTTTGTGTTGGAATACTTGTATTTTATTCGTAAAAATTTTATTGGAGCGGGCTAGGTGGATGGCACGCCAAGGAGCAAGGATAAGTTGTCACAAACATATGAATTAGTTTGTGTGTGAGCGCCATTTAAATTCGTGGCGTATCTGTGCTTTGGAATAAGGTAGCAGGGGGCCTTGGTTATATGATAGCTTTTTATGTGCAAATATTTTCTTTTTTTTTCTCCTGCCAACACCAGCGATGGGATATACAAGTATCAGTGTACATGCGGGGGGGAAATGTCGAAAGTTAAACATTATAACCGGAAGAATAGCTCTGAATCTTCCACTGAGAACACACAATATAACAGTATATATTCAATCGGAAATCGTTTGCTACGCTCAAGGACACCCATCTCAATTATGAGGCGGATCAGACTTGGAATTGCGAAATAAAAGAGTCTTAGTTTTTCACCCCCCCCAGCATGAATGGAATACTAATCAGCAATGATTCTTTAAATCGAATGGATTATTGCCTTTTCATCGATCGGATGGTCCAGTTGAACGTGATTTTTGAATTAATTTGCAATCAGGTCAGGAAGCAATGTACCCACTAAACTGGACCCCCATACAATAAATGCGGCCATTCCGGTATCATTTGAAAAACTCGTAGGGACGAAATTAGGGTCAAGACTTTGTAGTAAATGAGGACTTTGTTAGAAAATGGAAAACCATTAGGAGCGACAATTTCGTGTCCGTGAGAAATTTAAGAGAAAACAAGGAATCCTTATAGACAAACTGCCATAAAAGTTTTGCATTCGCCAAAAATTCGATCCAAGTTGGTAAAGCAATGACGCGGATCTTTTAACAAGAACAATGTCAGGTGCGACATATCCCTGTGCTGGGTTCCAGGCCACAGGGATATTCCAGGCAATTGCAAAGCAGACGAGCTAGGCTGCACACTGGAACCTCTCAGACAATAGGAGGAAAGCATCAGCACCTATTAAATTGATAAAATTCCAATTAGATACCGCAGTCATTAAAATGGTAAACAGTAGGTGGAACGATCTGGCTAGAGCTGGATTGTAGGAAAACAAGTAGACTTGTTTCAGTCAACAAGACAAATATAAGAAAAATAGTTGGCACCCTCGCAAGGCACTGTCTAGTAGGCAGACATGCCAGAAGGTCTAGTTCTCCCCTCAACAATTTCAGTAGAAACGAGGAAAACGAAGAAATCATGACACAAATTCTGTGTCCCTGTTCTATTCTATCAGGTTTGAGAAAGTAGAACCCTAAGCGAGTACTTCTTCGAAGATCTTAATGATTTAGCTAGACTAGGCTTGAGCCAAAAAAAAAAATTTCATCACCAGGTCAAACTCGTTTAATGCCTAAAAGGCGAACGGTCGTCCTGTCCCATTTGCGAAGTTTACATGTCGGTCCTCGGTGCTGGTAATCCGGTTTTTCCACAGAAATATGACAATGGACCTCCTTTTGGTCTAAGTACATTCGTCCTTTAGTCTAAGCGGGGACAACCACCCAACCCAACCAATCAACCCAAAGGAATTATTGGACCATACTTTGACAAGAAACAAATATCCGACCTACAGACAAACTGAGCGAGGGTTATGGTTCCCTCCCAATGTGTTTCTGGATATCCTCGCTACTCTGATGTCTTGGTTATGAAGATGATTCAGCGATGCATGAAGGAATTAATTTTGTCCAAAGTGTATATGTAATAACAAAAAGCCAATACGAGCAAATTTGATTGAATCTTCTTGGAAAGGTAACATTTACATCAACGGATATGGTTGTCTAGCGAAACGAATCATTTATTGAGGGAACCAAGAAGAATTTGGGATACGATTATTTTTGGGTGCGTGATGGGAAAATTATGATGAGGCGAGCAAATGGAACGGAAATCAAATAGATACATCAAGTGCGCGACATTGAATTGTTGTAATTTTCCACTCATTTGAAAATTATAGGTTAGGTTAGGTACGCTACGGGGGTAAGCGAGCGAAAGAATCCACAGCGCCACACAGAAATGTCCTTTGCCATTGGCTAACTCTAGTTCTACCGATATGGTACCATTTGATGTAGTTCAAGATGTCATTGACTGGTCTGCTGGATAATTCTTTTATGTCACGGAAGAAGTGTAACTCGAGAAATTTAAATCTGTGATAGAGAAAGTGGGTTTGTAACCTTATTGACTTCCTCATCTCCACATCCACGATATAGATCTTCCTCCGTTAGTCTTATTTTCTTCATGTGGTACCGCAGAGTGTTATGACCCGTGATGACTCCTTTCATGGTTGAAAAGGATTTCCTATCCTTTTGCATTGTTCTGTCGACCTAAGAGTAGGGCAATGAACTTCTTCTGAAGACACAAGTGTCTAGAGAGGACCATCTGATGTTAGTCTCCCTTCGGGCTTCAATCCTTACTTCGAGCTTTATTCTGGAAGACAGGAAGAACACCGAGGTGTCGGCTTGTTCTGATGTGGATTCTGAAGCTCTTCTGACCAATTCTTCGGCCGACTCATTACCTGGTATATTTTCATGTCCAGGGTCCCAGCAGAGCACAACCTTGTGCTGTGTTCCAAGAACCTTAAGCTCTTCAAGACAGCACTTCACAAGCTTTTATTTTATTTCGATAAAATCATTTGTTTTTATTGCCGCTTGGCTGTCGATGAAAACGTTTGTGAAAGGTCTCTTGATATTTATGTACGGAGTAAGATAATCCGTGGTAGGTACATTTCCTAGATATTTTTTTTCAGGATCATAGAATCTGACTGACTTATTCTTAGGGCACTAATAACTGCCGAGACTTGAATGAAGATATCCAGCGGAAGCAGATTGAGGGTAGCCTCCAGTTCCGCAGTAGGTAAAGTTCTCATAACACTTGAGGTGCCAATACAAGCCATTCGCTGTATTTGCGTGAGAGCTGTTTAGCTGGTGGTCTTGTTGGTGGACTGCCACCATAAAAGACAGCCATAATTTAGAATAGGTCTTACTACAGCCGTATACATCCATAGTATAATTTTGAGTTTTGGTCCCCGGGTTTCCCCAAATATTCAACTGCATGTATATGAAGCAATAGTCTCTTTTATGATTCTTTCATTAGTGTTAGGCCTACAATTTAGTGTCTTATCAAGTACGAGGCCTAGATATCAGGCACTTTCCGAGATTCTATGAGGAGTGTCCCCTATGGAAGGTAATATAAACTCAGGAATTTTCCTTTTGTTAGTAAATAAGTAATACTCGGTCTTCTGGGGATTGACCACTAGACCACATTTCATGGTCCAGGTATCTAGAGTCTTCAGCGTACCTTCCTATTGTTCATTAAAGGTAGGGATGATTTTGCCTGTAGGCATCAACACGACGTCATCTACATAAGCGATGTTCTCAACACCACTATACCTGAATTGTAGCAGTACTTCATTTAGTACAATGAACATACAATGAGAGGTGTATGTTACTAGCTTTGTACGAGTGTACATCCATTATAATGTGTCTTTTCTCTAGAATTTCTACAATCCAATTGGTCAAGGTATCGTGGATATTGAGGCTTATGAGTGTTCTACCAACAGCGTCCGTTCTGACATACTTATATAGTTAAGTACTCCTTCAATGCCTAAGAATGCAGCTAAATTGCATTATTTATCTTTCAAGGATTTCTCGATAGAGCTGCGTAGACGTGTTTAGCCGTGGATATATCCTCGGGGCATAGTCTACTGCGAATTCGAATATCGGCTAGTCTCTCAAAAGCTTTAGTATAGAGGAGGTAAGGCTTATTGGCCCGACGTTTTTTGGGGTGGTACGACTTGCTTTGCCGGCTTAGAGAGAGGTTATGGTGGTATTTATACCCATATACCACATTAACCTCAGTCATAGTGATTTGTATGTAGAGAAGGATCTAATTGCCTCTCTCCTCTGAGATCAAATCCGCTGGTAATTCATATTCTGTGCTGGTAATGACTGTGGTACTGTCGACAAACTAGTTTACACTTACCGGGAAGCCCGTACTTATCAGTAGGTTACTGATAGTGATCTGAGCAAGATTCAGTCCAATTTCCGTCAGGATCTTTGAGTGGTGCTACAGCCTTAGTTTGTCTGGAGTGGATCTTTCTTAATCTCGCGGCCGTTTGGGTGGATTAATGAGGGCACAGTAAAAAAAACTCAGTCGCAAATGGTGTATTCTGATACCTGGCAGAATTAATTAGCCTTATCTGCATAACTCTGTGCAGACTGCCGACCCTAGCTATTCGTGGGAGTAAAATAAATAATGAACATAAACAAAGCGAAAATAAAAACAAGGTCTAAATACTTTTGATACAAGACACTCCCGGACTCTCTCCAATAGACGGAGAGCCAACTGCTAAGACTCTCGAAAGGCAATTGGCTCATGATACCACCGCGGAAGGATCTTTGCATTCGGATGACATTGGAACTCAACTTTTTGGTCTGCAGATTGGCAACGCTACTGACGATGAATCACTCGCTTCATCACAGGTCATCCACACCATGAATGCGACCAATAGAACGGCATCGCTTCCAGGAGTGGCAATACCAGTAGGATCCAATTCAGTCTCATCCCTTAAACAATCTGATTCCGTTAATGAGCAGAACGATAAGACCTGAAGAAACTGAAGCCTTCAGGAAGTTTTAACTCCCCGTCGGCCCTGCAGGCAGCCAGACGGGAAGTTTTTAATCAATAGCTAGCTGGAGGTGGAAAAGAAAATTCTGCAGGCCATCATTGAGGAAGAAGTTGGGGATGACGAGGTCGTCTTTGACGGGGCTAAATGGCAAAACGGTGTCAAGGTGTTAGGCTTCAGCAACTGGAAATCCCTGGATATCTTCACGCGGGTAGTCAATAGCTTTTGCGAAGTTCATCCAGGTTCGATCGTGTCTGCCTCTTCATCAATTGTTTTTACTATTAACTCCTCTCCCGGTTCCGGAGGATGGGGACATTCTGAAACTAATAGGAAGACAGAACAAAGAATTAAACACTCAAAGCTGGAGAATCATATCTTCGGCCACAAGTAAAAAAGGGACCGGAAAGATTTTCGGGTTACTATTAACTAAAGGTACCTTGACGAACGAACTAATGGAATCTGTTCTCAAAAAGCTCTCTGTGTGGCCAAAACAGAACGGGGGTTGATTGGGTTGGGTTGTGTGGTTGTCCCCGCTTAGCAGGGACACACTTAGACCAAAAGGGAGTTCCATTGCGATAAGAACGGGGGTTAATCATCAGAAAACTGAACTTGTTCCTGTTCACGAGGAGAATGAAGATACCCTACTTCACACTACCAAAGCTAGATGGCACCACAATATATCTCTCATCTGAGGCAAAATATCTCGGCGTCATTCTAGACTCCTAGTTATCACGGACAAGGAAAGGAATGAATGCTCTCTATGCCTACAAGAGGACCTTTGGGAGAAGTACAAAGCAATTTTCAGGACAAAGACGAGTACAAAGAGCTATATGAAAGATCTCTACAAAGTGCAAAGGTTCGCAGCACTCTATAGCAGGGGAATTGTGAGAAGCTCGCCGCAAACAGGGCTGGATAGAATTTTTCATATTCTTCCCCAACATTTGTTCATCAAAGGTTCTGCCACAAATAGAGCTCTCAGATTGAGAGAATTCAACCTGTGGAAACAGAGCACCTATAGACATGCGGTGATATTAAACACAATACAGGCAATAGGTAGACAATATAACTTAAAATGCTTTACAGCCACCTCGGATTATATAGACCACTACAACGACTTTAACTTTGATATCTCAATCCTATTTCCAAGCCGGACAGAATGGGAGTCCAGTAGCATAGGCAGTGATCTAGGGGTAAAAAGAGATACGTAAGAGAGCAGGATTTTAGTCGGGACCACTGCAAAAACAGAAATCCTTTAGATTACCAGAAGCGTGTAGTGTATTCCAAGTTGAAATCCTGGCAATAGAAAAAGCTGCATCCACCATCTGATGATGACAGTCAAGCAACTCTAAAATGGATTAAATCAAAACAATCAAATCAAAGGCAGTCAAGACATGCCGCGACGCACTGATCACCATTGGTCACCATTCGGTCAAACTCTGCTGGGTTCCCGGACATAGCAATATCGAAGGTAACGCGAAGGCATATGGTCTGACTAGAATGGGGTCGGAAAGGAACATCAGTGAAGCGGACACATACATACTGTCACCGATTGGAAAATTGTATAGCAAAATTGACGGCAGAATAGAGAAAGAGGCCAGCTCATTCTGGTTACGTTATGGGCGAAATTAGACAAAAAGAAGACAAAGAGCCTTCAAGCACTTAATCGACCCCCTATCCGCATCCTAGCTGGAATAATTGCACGACACTGCGCCATCGGTTTCATGTTCCGTAAATGGTGGGTAGAGTCCGACGACTTATGCAGAGGCTGCGAAGATGAGAAAGAGGTGGAGTCAATCCAACATCTACTTTGCCGCTAACCCGATTTGGAACAAGGAAGCCTTCGGATTCAGGATCCAGGTTCTTCGCAAGCACCTCAGAGTTAGCAAGATTTCAGATATCGGATCTTCTCCACTTCATTAAGACCATCAACTGTTTCCCAAGTCAGGCATTAACGTGATAGGTTTCGGTTTATTTTTATTTCTAGATCTCATTCTACATTTTAAAAAGCGATTCGCAATGGACAGTTTGTCTCCGCGTGAACGTGATGAGTTTCTCCATCACACACCCATTCATAACCTAACCTACAATGTTTAGGAATAGGTCCGTGAGTTCCCTCTCTTTCCTCGTTCTTTTAGTTTTTCTGACATAGGCAGCCCTAAAATCGATAAAAGGATGGCGATTATCGATTTGGAGTACTTGAGTTTTCTCCGGGTTTTGTCAAAGTATGAAAACTTGATCGGTTGTCGACTTTTCTGGTCTAAAACCAGACTTGATCTAGTTTGACATTTTGGGGAGACTGATGCTTTTTGATGATCGAGTAAAAATAATGCTGAGATTCCATTCATGTTTTGGACAAATCTTGGAAATCAATAAGTGTAGTATCTCTTAGTTGCTTTGAAAACAGTCGTCAGTAAGTAAGTCGTCAGGTCTAGTAGCTTTATTGAATTATAGCTTAGATATTGGTCTTCTCACTTTGTTTTGGCTTTATACACCACTTATTGCTGATGGCATAGGAGTTGTTGAAAGATTTCGGAACCCGCGTTTGATGAAGACTCTATCAGTCTCGTAATTCTTCTTTGTGATGGCTAAGTGTGTACATCAACTTGCTGAATTTAAACAATTTCTTCTTCCTACTAATCTGGCAGCAACCCCCAAAAACTTTAATTAAAAAAAATCCATAGATCACCCTAAGCATAAACACAACTTTAGGAAAGAAGCCTTCAAGTATCAATCACACCGTTCATTGACACCTCATTATCATACAAACTATGCAACAATTATAATCCACAGATTTCCCCCACAGGATAAATATGTAACGGAAACACAATGAATTCACCTCCCTAATTATTAACCCAATTATCCACTACTCAAACGCTTAAAGCGAAGCGTTTTCCCTTTTTCTCTGCCAAACAAAAACCCAAAACTCTGCGGCTTTACAACAGTGTACAGCTTCAGCAGCCTAGTTATCCACTAATTAGATGCCTTCAACAAAACACAGGTGTTTTTGGGGTTGAGTCCTTCACAAGTAAACAGTACAAAAACAAGGACAACGTCCCCTTGGGTTCTCTAAAGTAACCAATTAAGGAGGTTATCTTAATTGCACACTGTCATTAGAGTCGAATGCTAATTTCTAAAAGAAACTCCTTCCACAGACAGCCATCCATTGTAACAACATCTCTCCCGAAAGTGTATTCAGCCAGAGGACTTCGAATTAATATTTCACACTGTATTTGAAATCAGGACAAAATGTGCGAGGAGAAGCTGAAAATAAGCAACCATCCCAAGAAAATAGAAACAGTAAAATCAACAAAATTAGGTACACACAGTGTTCCGGTAATCCCAGAACAAACCCCCGACAAATTCCCTTTTTGCCAATTTACTATAAATCGTCATAGGAAAATAGGTATGGTACGAAAAATTGTTGTGTACAAAGGAGCTACCTCCTTGGAATACCCACCCCACTGTCACGCACACATCACAAACGCGATTTTACCAATTGCCTCTGTTGTGTTCATTTTGTAAAGTCAAAGCGGAACGGAGGACGTCTATTGGAAATTTAATAAGATCCCGATAGTGCAAGTAGCAGGATATGTACATTCTGGTCAGGATGAGGCGAGACTCCCGCGCGAATAATTGTCAGCACGTGTTCTTTCTATGTTTACTCTCGCCGAGAGAACATTAATCTGGCATAGCTCTTGGGAGTCGTTCGTCTAAACGAGTTAGTGTTTTTGGAAAAGTGCTTTGGGCCTCGCTAGTCGTGAAAAGTTTTACCCAATTAAATGCGGTTTGGGACAGTATAGTCAGATTTTGTAAATTGCCGCCAGGTATGGAAGTCAAACCCAGTTGTCGTCCGGTAAGATACCTACCATCACATCCTGCTTAAAGCTCCCGTGAAATTGTCGTGTTTACGTTTCGGAGTTTTGTAGAAGGCTCCAATTAAGGTGAGAAACCTTCTAACGGGGCGCGGTTCGCAGTGAGAAATGTATACAATATACTGCATTAAAGGAATTCAATACTTTGTACGTCAACATCTGAAGAGAACGAAACTAGGCTATGGCTGGGAGAGCGACAACACAGGGCCTAGACATTTAATCGGTGAAAGACTTGCACCTTACTCCAATACAACACTAATTCGCTTGTCATAGAAAACATCACGTTTGAGTACAGGAACCTTCACAAAGTCAGCTGGGTGTCAACTGATAGGCATTCAACGCCTAACCAAATTGATTATTCGGGGATTAATAGACAGAAGTTGTCTCCTGGATATTTGAAACTGAAGAGGTGGCCATGTGGGGATGACACGTGATCATCATCTGACGATACTCACAGTTCAATCAATTCATAGATACTAGAGGTCTGCAATGACGTTTTATTTCAAGTACACTTCATTACTGATGGCTGGATGCTGTAGGAATAGGGTAGAGCACTGATTGGCGTCATTTTGGCGACGTCCAGTGTTGTAACTGTTACTGCGCATCAATTGTGCTTATTTTACCTCCCAGTGGTAGCCATCTGGTACTGGTTGGTGTCCATCCGGACCCAACTTGCTGAACTTATAAGCGCGAGTGTTGAACAACAGAAAATTGCAGCACTATAAATACGACAGCGGACGAACTCTCTCGATGGGGTCAACGGTGGCGTCACAGCTTCAAACGGAAGCATAGCACTTTATATGGGCTACTTCGACATATTCGGAGCTCAGGCCGATAAAGTTTTCCAAGAATAAGTCAGGTTTTTGGAAAAGAGATGGTGGCGGATGAGCCCTTATTGGGCCAACGGCAGCGCTCACATTCCCGAAGCGGGTTACTGACATCGGTTTAAAACCGGCCCCTCGTCCTAGGGGTTTCAAAAAATGGAACTGGCCCTCCAGGTTGGGGGTTGTGCCGTCGGGGTAACTTCCTTACCACGTAAAAAAAAACACTAGTTATGAGAGAGACACAAGCCTCGGATTATGGACCCCTTCATTTAATATCACGACCCGGAACGTCCACGGACTACGATTTAAGAGTATGCACCTGGAACGTACGTACACTGTACACTCCAGGTGCTATTCAAAAACTTGAATCTGTCCTCACGCGGTACAAGACAGATATTACCGCGATCCAGGAGATACGATGGATAGGATCAGGTATGCAAAAATGAAAAGATTGCCACATTTATTACAGCTGTCACAAAAGACTACACATGTTAGAATGCGGATTCGTCGTGGGAAATCGGCTTCGCTCAATGATAATTGACTTTAAGACTCTATCAAGGAGGAGTTTTATGACCTCCTGGACGGAGCCTACGAAGCCTGTCCGAAGTATGATGTCAAAGTCATACTCGGGGACTTCAATGCCAAAATCGGTAAGGAAAACATCTTCGGCGGATTAGTTGGAAAGCACAGCCTCCACGAAACGACAACAGACAACGGCTTCCGGCTAATCGATTTTGCAGCAGCTCGTAATACGGTGATAAGTAGCACTAGGTTTCCAAGACTACGAATCCACACAGCAACCTGGCGCTCTCCAGATGGTCGAACCGCCAACCAAATCGACCACGTGCTAATAGATGCGAGGCACGCATCCAAAATTCTGAATGTGCAAACTTTCAGAGGGGCAAACGTCGACTCTGACCATTATCTTGTTGCGGCTAAATTCAGAGCTCGACTATCCAACGAGAAGAAGCTGCAAGCCGCCCAGAAAAAGAAATTCAACGTTGGAAGGCTTAGCACGAATGGAGTAGCCAGAGTCTACAGAGAGCGCCTGAGCGAGAGACTCTCCGGTGTGTATTCACCATCCACAAACGCCAACAATCTGTGGAACCAGTATCGCGACATCATCAAAGGGGTAGCAGAGACCACCATAGGCTACCAGCCACCCTTGGTATGATGATGAAAGGTGACAGAAAATGCACATATGCAAGCGCTGCAGCGCAAAACAAGGGCAGCGAGAGAAGAGTATCGAGCCAGAGGAAGGGAGGAGAAGAAGATCCTGTGTAAGAAGAAAAGGGCCCACGCAGTCTCCCAGCTCAAGGATATCGAAGTGTCCCGCGATAGAAACAACATCCAGATGTTTTTTAGGAAAACCAAGCAACTGGCAACTGGCTTCAAGCCCAGAACGCAGGCTTTTCGAAACAGTGAAGGAAACCTATTCACCGAAGCACAGGGAATAGTAGATGTTTTTAAGCAGCATTTCCAGCAACTACTTAATGGGCATCAGGTGGAGAGAGTGATAGGGCAAGAAGAGAACCCGCATCCAGTCAATGAAGAATCCATCCCCCTTCCCAGTTTTGAAGAGGTCGGCTCAGCTATCAAAAAACTGAATAACAACAAGGCCGCCGGCTCTGATGGTCTACCAGCAGAGCTTTTCAAAAATGGTGGTGATGTTTTGGTAGGGTGCATGCACCAAATCATCAACCAAGTATGGGTGAATGAAGTCATGCTCCATGACTGGACTATCAGCTCTATATGCCCCATCTTCAAGAAAGGCGATCCTATGTCTTGTAAGAACTACAGAGGCATATCCCTGCTTAATGTCGCATATAAGATCCTATCCAACGTACTGTGTGAACGTCTGAAGCCTTTCTGCAGCACACTAATCGGCACGTACCAGTGTGGCTTCCGGCCCGGCAGATCTACGATCGACCAAATTTTCACACTAAGGCAAATCCTGGAAAAGACCAACGAATTTCAAGTCGAGACTCACCATCTCTTCATCGACTTTAAAGCCGCATATGATAGCATTCATCGTCTTGAGCTGTACAAGGCAATGGCCGAATTCGGGATCCCAGCTAAACTCATCCAGCTGTGCCGCGTGACGCTGGAAAACACGCGGTGCAACGTGCAATTCGGAAACAGTTCCTCCGAACTATTCCAAACATGCACCGGATTTCGTCAAGGAGATGCGCTATCATGTGACTTCTTCAATCTTGTGCTAGAACAGATAGTGCGCAGGGCAGGTGTAAACACGGAAGGCACTATCTTCAAAAAATCTGTCCAGCTGCTGTGATACGCAGACGACATTGACATCATCGGTCGCTCCCAGCACGCCGTGTTAGAGGCTTTTACGGCAATTGAAGAACAAGCCAAACGAGTTCGCCTTGAAGTAAATGAGGACAAAACCAAGTATGTATACATTGTCAATAAACAAAGAAGCATCGGCTATACAATAACTTTGAAGTGGTTATAAGGGGTTTACCTACCTCGGAGTAAACATCAACTCCACGAATGACACCTTAGTGGAGATTCGACGAAGACTTACCCTAGGAAACCGTGACCGAACAAATGGGGTCAAAACTCCTAACTCGGAAGGCGAAATGTATGCTCTACAAAACTTTGATCCTGCCAGTTCTGCTGCATGGAGCCGAGTGCTGGACGATAAGCAGGAAAGCAGAGCAAATACTGAACACTTTCGAAAGAAAAATTCTTCGTCGGATATTCGGTCCCGTATGCGAGGAGGGCGAATGGAGGAGAAGATACAACCGCGAACTCTATGAGCTGTACCAAGATGTGGATGTAGTCCAAAAAACCAAAACACGTCGTCTACACTGGCTCGGCCACATCGAGCAAATGTACAATAATGCTCCAGCAAAGAGGATCTTCGAATCACAGCCCGCCATGTCCCCTTGTGAATATTGAGATGAGGAAACCATATGGTTGCTATAGTGACGTTATGTCCCGCCGGTCGTAAAGACAATAAACCTACCTCCGTTACCAAACGTGGTGTCGTGTAGGCTGTAGACCAATTGTCCTACCAAAGATGTCCTTCCTTCCTATCTTGATGTTAAAATCACCTAACACGATTTTGACGTCATAGGACATTGCTCATACGTCTTGTCGATGACCTCATCGAAACTTTCTTTACTGGCGTTAGCATTGATGCGGATAAGACGTCCGATCACGTTTCGAAAGCTCAAGACTCATTGTCTAAGTCTACCGCGTATGACAAATCCGCATCCGAATAGGAGCTGCTTTTGTTCTCTATCGCAGTCACAGTTTTTCATCCACCTTTAGCTCGGCCCATCCCAATGCACTTCCTGGGTGGCGGTGAAATCTGTATTATAGCAGTCTAGAGTCCGAACATTCCATTCCAGATCCGAAAGTCGTTGTCCTTGTTTCGTTTGCCGTTGTCATCAACAATAAGATCATCCTTTTCCAAGGCCATTGGTTGTTTCGCAACTATTTGTTTTTTCCATGGTAGGGAAGTTACCCTGACGCACAACCCCCCACCTGCAGGATCAGTTCTTTTTTATACCCCTAGGACAAGGCCAGTAACCCGCTTCGGATCGCCACCGACTCTTTTCCAAAACAGTTACTCAGTGTTGGAAAGAGTGGACTCTTTATAGCGGACGACTAAAGAGACTTCAATTTGTCTGTCTAATTTCGGGAGACCTCTTGTTCGGTCGGGATGGTCATCCAGATAGAATTGGAGGTAACGTTGATCTGAGAAAAAGTGCTCTTCGGATACTCTCCAGCCCACTCGATCTCCACCAGTCAGTATTTTCTTGCCCTAAATTTCAGTTTGCTTAAACTTTGGTAGAAATTGTCCCGGTCAGGAGATAGCGATTTGATGCAGATTTTTCGATCCACCTGACACCAAGGCCGGTATGGTGCCATAGGATCTGAAGACAGCAACATTTCTCCTGGAGTCAACAACTGCAATCTCCAAATATTCCTTAAGTACTTGGTTTATGAACTTGGTAGTGATGATGGAGGTTACTGTCCTAGTGTTTTTTTTTTACCAGAGTGGGAGACTCATCTTAAGATATCTGGTATATGACTAGTTGAAGGGAAGCTGTACCCGTTTAGTTGTCCAGATTAAGGAGGTTTTATGTTTTTGGGGTTTTTGGGGTATGCGGCTTATTAGCATTGCTGCGAATTCAAAGCCAAACGTCTCTAAAGATGCCTGTTCTATTCACTGATATTTTAGATGTGTGTTCAGCCATTCCTGGAAGACTGTAAAAGAGCGGTCATTTTTTTTTTTGCTTTTTGTTTTTGAAGAATGCATTTTGTGGACCCATAAGTAGCGGAGAACGAAACCTCAACCTGCACAGAGATTCTCATTAGAACCTACTTGAAGGCAATGCATACTAATCTGCAGGGCACCAGGTATCCGAATACTCCGTTTGTAACTATTTGATTGGGCCCCAAGCCTGGTTGATCATCAGCCTCTAGATTCTACAGTGTGTAGAAGAGGTAATTAAGAGGGTTGACTACCATCAGTACAAATCTATGAATTTATATCCAAAGAATTTTTGACCCTACTTGGGGCTCTACACCACGACGAGGTTAGCAGTCAGGGTCAGTTAGCGACTCTTCAAAGACGGAACAATCTAATTGAGAGAAAGTGTATATCACTTCGATGGATAGACACGTGGACAGCCTTTTACTTACGCCATATTTGGATTCGTGCAACGTCCCCATAAATTAAACTACAGTAATGGACTTTTATAAAATATATTACTGTATTTCATTTCACTAAGTATAACAAAAAAAAAATAGCATACCACTTTTTTGAAAAATTTAGCTCATCCTCACGAAAAATATTCTACAATCTTCAAATAGAAAAAATAATAATAATAAACTTAGTAAACACCTGTTAAGCACTTTAAAGAAAACCATTCTACTTGAAAACTATTTGCGGGAATTTCGGTGGATTCCCATGTAAACCTTCGGCTTCCCACACTTGAATGTAGGAGTCCTTAGTTAGCACGACCAAATGCTGGTGAGTTGAATACGTTATACTGAAAACGTAAAATAAAAATGTTACTGATCAGCAGAATGGTAAAATTGATTAACAAACCTTTTGATGTTCGGTGTACGAGTAACAATTTCGGCGACAAAACTCAAATTCCAACTTGACCATAATCTCACAATTCCACCCTCGACTGCGGTGGCGATGACATTCACGCCCACACCTTCCTTTATGTATGAGTAGCAAACGGCTAAAATGCTGTCCTCATGCACAATGTGACTGACATACCGGGCATTCACTGAATGCAGTCGCAGAATAGATTTTCCATTCGGGTTGATGGAAACGTTCACAAAATCATCTAAACTCTCTTCGGTAACTTCAAAGCACTCATCGGCTTGTACAGGTGTAGATGAGGATTCATTGTCATTCTTTGGAATCGAATGGACAGTAACAATATCACCCAGAGTCGGACTGATTGCCGTGAGGCTGATAGGAGAGTGATGGATTTCTGCTGGGCGCTCTATCGTGCGTACGTAGCTTAAACTGAAAGATAAATTCATTTAGGACAGAGGAAATAACTACTATTTCATAGGCCTACTCATTGAGATCCCATATCACAGCGATACCATCTCTTCCCGCCGAGACAGCAATCTTGAACTCCACTGAGAGACAAATCGATGTAATCTCGTCGGTGTGTCGGATGAGAATCGTTGGCCCCGACCAGGTTAGCTCGGTGCCGATACCCTCCACTGCCGGTTCTAAATCCTCCACCTTCAAACTGCTCTTTGCTGCGATCTTACGAAAAGCAGAGTTATAGGATAATTTGATGCCTTTTACGTAACTCTGTCGACTTTTGGCGATGCGCGTGGGATCGAGGCTTGAGCACTTGTACACACTTATCCTTCCCGATTTGTGACCACACCAGAGAAGATTTGAGTTCGAATCTGAGCCACAGCAGGTTATGTCGTCAAAGACGTTATTATAGAGCAGTGCTTTAGGCTTTGCCTGTGTTTCACTAAGCTGCTGAATGCGAACTATTCGATCCTCATAGCCCCATGATATCACATTAAAAGTATCCGACTCAGGTCCTATAAGTAAAACATTTGATTATGCTGTGAGGGTGAACTTCATACACTTACCCTGCATAACACAGGATTTAGCCGGCAGTCCATAAACCATGTTCGTGTTGTTGAAGGAAACCAAAAAATCGGCTCCCGGCAAACTATTGCTATAGCCCCGAGTTGGCTCGGGGAGTTGTGGTGATCCTAGGAAAATACCCCAGCGCATACCTTTAACTGTAGGAATAACTTCTCTCCCTCCTAAGCTATAATTGAGCGGTTTCGACGGTGGATGTGAAGATTTGAAAAGCTGCTTTGGCATTTGGCCGTAGGTCTTAATCATTGTCTCTACTGCCTTGCGTTCTATGGGGTCTGTAATCTCTGACTCCAGGAAAACGGAATAGGTCTGCGCGGCAATTAAACATAAGTCAATCCTAGCTCACTTAAAAATAAAACGACACACTTACCGCTGGATGGAACACATTAATGGCATCGACTGCATTTTGTCCCGTCTGGTTGTGACCAAAAATCAGATCAATCCAATGGTGAATGTTGTGACGCACTATTTCCGACTCCAGTGCCTGTCGGTGGATCAGTACGAATAAACGAGGATCACGTAAGCACCAAGGTGGCAAGAGAACATCTTCGACGCGTTCCCCCGACTGTCGACAACCAAAGTCAAAACGTTCAAAATTCTCAAACATTTCCGGCAGGCAGAAGAACTCAGGAATTAGCTCCTTAACATCGGTCGGACTATCTTTGCTCGCCAGACTCCATGTTGTGCTGATTGCATGGAATGTCCGATCGGGGAGATCAAAGTTGTTATCTGAAAGAATTTCGTGAAAGAACTGAACACTAAATTAGCTTCCCGTTTACCTTGATATCGCAGGAAATAACTTGTAAATGGTGGTACACGCACAAGGAAATGCAGCACAGTTCCTGAGTTCGAATAATGTGAACTATAGTGATAGGGTTTCAGCTGGAGAGTGCCCATGTTTGTCATCGTATTGTTGATATACTAAAGAAAGGCAAATACATCAAGGGATTCTGCACAAAAATCCACTCCTATACCAACCATATAATTGTTGACATAATGCTGCTCGTTCTCTTCGTACTGCACAGCGATTGGCTTTTCCAATTTTCGAAAGTTTTTCTTCTCAGTCAGGTCAAGCACGTCCGATGTGTAGTTCGACAAAATCCATGGAAACACCGGATATTGCATCAGATCATTGTACGTTCTTCCCGCAATTTGATTCAGCGTCATTAGGTACTCCCAATTGGTGAGCAGACCCTCACGCCATTGTTGTGTCATAAGTAGAACTTTATTCTGATCCGGACACACGACAATCTTGTCGAGAAATACTTCTTTCATTATTCTCCAATCATCCTTGTTCTGCAGTGAGAAAAACAACGACTTGTTGGTGTCTAGAAAGATCTCGAAAGCCTTCTCTTCGTGCTGGTAGCGCTTCATCCAAATCTCGGTTATATTAGCAACTTCACAGCTTACATAGAAATATTTACATCGATAGGTAGCGATAAAGTACAATTTATGATCGGTTACGATGATCTCTCCATTGATTTCTGCATCCACTGGTAAATACTTGGCAGGGAAGTTGTATAGAATCTGGGAATTCAGCGATATATTTAGCTGCTGGTCATAACTGGAGATGAGATAATCTAACGGACGAACATAATCGTCACGTCGTACGCCATTCTGTCTATAATCTTCCATAATGAAGCGCTTGTCAATGTCCAAATGACAGCGGCGCAAACGTGTATGCACTCGAGATGGTCCCTCTGTGTCGTCCAACTCAAATGATCTAACAAAATATAAAGAACAACATACAAATTGATCAATTTGGCCCAAGACCTACTACACTAACGTTTCACATCGATCCTTAGAGAACCATGGAGCCCCCTCATGCGTCATTCGGCGAATAATTTCCAACCACTTGTGGTACGTATAGTTCTCATCGTATTCCTTCATGTGATTCATTAGGATTTTTCGTTCCGAATTCTACAATTAAAAGAGCGTCAGCAATCAGTACAATTAGGACGGAAAAAATTTCAATCCGTTACCAAACAAACCTGTAACTCCGCAACCACTCTCGTTATAACCATCGATGATTCAATGCAGCTTCCTGCCAGTGTTTCGAATTTATGAATTGTCTTCTCCAGCATGGACTTATGCTTAGCCGATGTATTGTGCCGATTCAATTCGATGCGTTCAAGCTCTTGCTCCAAGTTCCAAGTTGTGTCGGTATCCCGTATACCCAAGCGGAAGCACAGTTTTTCAAGATTCTCAATTGGTTTCTCGTGTTGAGACTTCTGTTCAAGGAGACACAACCACAATAGAGATTTGATCATTTTACCATCGCAAATAATTGTTGGAAGAACTTCATTCTGACATGATATCCACAGGGTGTCAATGATAAATTGTCGTAGTTCGAGTGGACGGGATGACAACAAACCCCAAGCAATGAAATTATTACACCGTGTATTGGTTGAGATGCCAAATGAGACGAGCAGCTCAAAGAGCTGCAACTCATTGTCGCTGGGCATGTACGTCGGGCCGAATGTTGTGAAGAATTGTGAACAGCGATCTATGAGAAGATCAAGTCTTGTTTTGGTTTCGGAGAGCGAAAGGGTTGAATTTGGCAACTGAACGACTGAAAAGGCAATCTTAGTAAGCATTTTAATATAGGTTTCAAACATACTTGCACTTACCTTTAAAATTTAAATTGGAAGTACGATTTTTGAGGAAAAGATTTAACCAATTGAGTTGAAGCTTTCCCTGTACGGAGCGGAATCCTTTGACCACATTTATAGGATTGCGCTCTTGGTAGAAAGATAGCATGTTGAGAATGTCCCAAATTATCTAGAAAAAAAAATATATACATATATGATGAGGAATTTATTCAAAAGATGAGGGACAACCACCCTCAATCAAAAACCTAACTGAATATAAGATAATCTAAATACTGACTAATGTAGAACTTGGAAACAGAAACTTTTACAACTGTGAAGAGAACACAAAAGAATGATACCAAAAAAAAAGAGATACTTTGTGAACCGTACAATAAAACGCAACAACAACCTATGAAACAAACCCATTCGAGACGTCCAACAAGTCTGCGGAAACAAAGCCCTGTTAGCACAGCGAATCGGAGAAATATTCTGTAGGGACTTATCGCTAACTGTGTACAGGGCAACTGCAGTAGATACTCCAGTGGAACTTGATGTACGACCACATCATTAGGTAATTGTCTAAGAACGAAGGTGGTGAAGAGGGTCTCTCCACGTTAATCAACATGCTTACCGTGCAGATAGATCCACAGAAACTGCGTTGTGCCAGTTAACAGGTTTTATCTAGGATACTCTGAAATACAAGGAAACTCGAAAAGAAATTTGAGACAGAGATGGGACCGAAAACCACCTCAATAACCACTAATAGCCGGCATAATCTGTATAATCTGGACGACATAGTTATAATTGCTAGAGACAAATTTCACTAAATTAAGAGTTACATAGAAGTAGTGTTCAACTATCAGACTTAGAGCAAGCCCCGTTTAAAACCAAACTGAAGAGCTGAAACATATACATATGTATGTATGTACATGTACATATGTATGCAGCCAATTATATTACAATAGAAAAGATTAGAGTTGGCTTGCGAAAGCAACTCAAGTGTCTAAGTATAACACTAGAGAGGACTCTACTGTGGAAGACTTATGGTGTGCAGGAACATCTCAGCATCACTGAAGTTAATGTACATATACAATGACAGTTAGACCCATCATAACATAACAGACTGAGCCAGACAAACAAAGTCACCCTCTATTGGGAGTCACATAGGACCATAGAGGTGAATGCACATCCGGGCGGAGATAATGGCTTTGAGTGGGGACTCAAAAGAAATGATACACCAAAACAATCAAACATCAGAAAAAAAAACAAAAAATATAGACAATAAAATTTCAAGAAGGAGAGCTTACTGCATTAGCACACCCATTCACTGGTTTCCAGATCGCCGGAAAAGCCACCATCAGTGAGAAAACAGGTCAGTTCCGACCCACTGGTCCAAGCACTTCCAAAACCACGGAAAACCTCACTGAAGTAGAGATGAAAACGGACACAAGTCCCGCCCTAAGTAAGCAAAATCGGGAGAGTGATGCAATGAAAATCTTTGGCAGCGAGATCACCGAGCTGATGGATTTCATTCAAGAAAAAAACAACTTGCATCATGAAATTATGAAACTGGTTAGTTCAATCAGGTCTCAGTAGAAAACAGTGGAGAAATATGAAACAGCGAGGAGGACGATCAGAATCAGAAACGCACTCTCGTCCCTAAGTATCCAGACAAAGGAAATGAGATTAACTGCGACCTTCAGGAGTGGGAAGGATAGCACGTGCCGTCCTGCCCCGAGTCCCGGAAAACCGGAGTTACCGGTTCCTGGGGTATGGCCACCGTGTAATGGATTGCAACAGTGAAGACTGGTCCGAAAACTGCTACACATGCGGTGGAAAGGGCCACAAGGCAAAGGATTATTCCTCAGATACGGAATGTATGTTTCGTGAAGGAAGTGCGTATAGTACTGGAAACATAATGACCTGCATTCTAGCTTCAAAAAAGAGAACATGAAAGTTATCCAACTAAACCTCAACCATTGCGAGGCAGCTCAGGACCTACTTACACAGACGGTCCGAGAGTACGATGCGGATATCGTAATACTCAGTGAGCCCTACAAGCAGCTAAATGAGGGCATGTGGACAGAGGATACTGGCAAACGTTAGCGATATGGATATACGGGCAATGAGCATTAGAAGGATGGCTTCGTGTGGGGCAACGTAAATAGCATATACATACATACTTCTTCAGCTGCTGCGCTCCTCACAGCATCACGCAAGAAGAATTTGAGCGAATAATTGACACCATCGCAACCACCGCAAGAGGAAGAGACCGCCACATCGTCATTGCGGCGAAGAGAGTGCGGTAGACTGGGGTTCATGTACCACTAACGCCAGAAGAAGAACACTTCTGGAAGCGAGCTGACTTTCAGTAAAACTGAAGAAAGTCAATAATAGATATCATCTTTATGGTCACGTATGTGGAAAGTATGTACCATGTATGCGCACAGCAACCACCAGGCGATCAAGTTCCAGCTACGACCCAGACCCATTGAAAATAGAAGAGACCAGAGAAGGCAGCCGCTGAAAAGGGACTGGAAACCACGCACTCGGAAAAGGATCGCTAAGAGTCTGTGATGAATCCATAAAATAGAAAACAGGAACGATGAAATCGCCAAAAAAAAAAAAGCCAACAGTCCCTTTTCAATCAAGAGGAATATAACACGCATAGCGCGAATGGTTATGAGAAGCTAGGCCCTGAGTCCCATAGACCTGGTGCACCAAATATTTGTATTTGTATTCTTAAACTACAGGATAACAAAACTTACGTTCATTTGTCCCACCGATTTGATTGCTGTCTCTCCTACCGAAGTAAGCAGCTCTTGGATAGCTTCCTCTGTTTTTACATTCGGAATTGTTGGCTTTACATACATATTATGCAATGCTTTCATGCAACACTGCAGCAGTCCAGTCTCAATAAGGCTGTGATTATCCTCACGATCCTAAAAAAAAAAAAAAAAATGTCATCTATTTATTCTTGCATGCTCGGAACTATAACCACCATTCTCACCGTTAGATAAACAGTTCGTAAAATTTTGAAAGCCTTCGCTGCATAATCCGCTTGACCCACAGTCTGTGTTAATATCGACAGCAATGCATTTAAACCCAAACGATTCTGAATTGAAATGCATTCATAGCTGGCAAATGCGTCTAAGTTTCCATATAGTCCTGTTACCCACTCCAAACACGTCTCAAACATATGCACGTCTGTCGCATGGATAGCTAGCTGATTAGCCAAATGCTGTGGATAAAATTTTTTTGTAAACGTTCCCAGCTCACTGGAAGGGCTGCGTTTGGAAAGAGCAGATAATAGTTTTAAAATCGCCGTGCGAACCTTTGGGCTGATGTGATTTGAAAGCACCAATAATATTTCCACTTTCACGTAGTGGGTGAGAACCTATCAATACAATGCATTTGATAAAAGAAAATAGACACAGAACCTTCCTTGTGCAACTTACCTCCTCCACAACATTGTCAGGTAGCAGCCATAAGAAATCTTTAAGCAAAATGAAAAGCCTTTCTTGCAATTTCATTATACCCGGCGAATTGTAAAAGTCCGTCTTGAATAAAGTTCTCGATTTCTTTTGAGCGAAAAATACGTTCTCCAAGGGCCACTTAAAACTTTCATTCGGCTGATCCTCTTGTGCTGATTGTGGACTACCATCAGAGTTCTTATCACTGCGACTCTTTCTATCAATCTCATTACTTGACTTCGAAACCGATCGTGCCCTCTTGTGGATGCCTTTCTGCGGACGGTTTTTCGGACTGCTGTGCGCGATTTGATGTGCTGAATGTCGCTTCATTTTCAGTCTCCACTTTCCTGCATCCGACGGGCTAAGCAAACGCAGCGATTTATTACTCAGCCTAGAGCAATCAGCTATGCTTTCGAGATTCACAACATCTTTCATGACACTCCTGACACCACAGGCCTGCTGACTCGTTCGGTGACCGCTAAAGCTAGGTGTATCATCATTTGTCACATCATCTGCTAAGATATTCCGACGTGCTTGCGCCACTCGTAATAAACTTGTACTTGATGAACGTCTGCGTTCACGGAAAATCTGCTTTAGTTGCCTCCTCGGTATTTGTAGTCCCAAAATCTTCTCTTTTACAGGACTTTCGGAACTCAACAGAAAATAGAACTTCGAACGATCATGTGTCACAAAGCATTCACTTGGTTTATGTAGAAGCAGAAGCAGTTTCATGATTTCATCCATCAACGAAGCAGATGGTGGTGACCCAGCAAATACACTCAAAATATTGACAAACAAATCTGCTGCATCCGTTGATATGTGAACAGGATTTGGTGCCTCTACTACGTATACTTTGCATAGATTTAGCAGTTCTTTCAATAGACCAACTCGATTTAGTTGTTTCATGTTGAATTCTTTGCACGGATGTTTGTCTCTTACTAAAGCGAGAATAGCTTTGAATAGCATCTCAAGAACTTCACAACTTTCAGAGCCTGAACGATGCCAATCAGAGTATCGGTGTATTATGCTGGCAATTAGAATTGGATGTGCTAGGCATGTTGTTGTATTTTCATTTACTTGAAGGACAGATGATTTCTTTAGGATAAGCGGTTGAGTACAAGCGTTGTTTACTATACTGGCCAACAGGTGCACATCCTTTGTACATCTATCAGTTTTGATAACATATCCGATGAGACTGAGGTAATCGTTTCGTAGAAACTCAGTATATAACTGCGACTCCGAAAGGGCAACAGTCAGTAAGATGTCTAATCCCATTGATTGAGTTGCAGAATTAGACGTTAATTCGACAACTCTAGCAAATAAATACAATAAAGACGATAGGCCGCCACAAAGATTAGTAGAGGTCTGCACAGATTGTAGAACATTACGTGACAAATCGCCGTAAAGAATAATTCCAAAGTGTTTACCTGTAAATAGAAAAGAATGCACAAAGGTTTGTTTTTCGTTAAGAATTTTGAAAATTTCAAAAGAAACAAAAGATTTGACCAACCGATAAAGGCAACGTAAAAATAGCTAAACAATTTAACGGCATAATATTCACCATTCACAAACATCAACGATCAGTGTATCCATTGTCGCAACTTTAACAGGTGGCTGAAACCACCTCAACGAAAAGATATCCATGGTATGATGATTTACGAAGACAACAAAAGCAACAAGGGAAGAAAATCGAGCCAGAAGAAGGAAAGAGAAGAGAATCCTGCGTAAGCAAAAGACCACATGCAGTCTTTCAGTTCTTTGAAAAGGCCACGTAACTAGCAGCTGACTTCAAGACCGACGCGCAGACTCTCCTAATTTCAAGGGTGTGCTCACCAGTGAAGCACAGTGAAGTGTAGATTATTAAAGCAGCATTTTTTGCAAGAAATTTGAAATAGTCATAGGGCAAGAAGAGAACCCATTTCCCGTCAACGACGAAGTAGTCGAGAAACAACAAATCCTGATGGTCTAACTACGGAGTTTTTAAATATGGATGTGATACTATTAGTCAAGTCTGGTGTCCACTTTATAACAGCTCCATATGTTCCACAAAAAGGATATGTCCCTACCAGTCTAAAACGATCTTCGAATCCCAGCGTCCAGGTTTGAGACGGCAAACAAGACCGAACAAACTCACCGAAGGATAGAAAGCAGATAAGTAAGTAAAGACACTGGATTTAAGAATTAAAGCAAGCAACACAAACCTAACAGAACTAAAATAAATAAAAAAATATTGTTCATAAAGCATATAGAACAATTCCTTACCACCGAACTACTATAGACAAGACACAACAAAGAAAAAAGCCAACAAACGCTTCCCCCATAAACAGCCAACTGGATACATTTTTTTGCGTAACTTCTAATGAATATACATACATACATATTAGTTAAATTGTCATACTACCACTCTACCGCACTGTTGTACTGCACATATATCTCATTTTACTCACCACAACCATTCTCATTGTCAGAAGTCTGATCGAATCCCAATACGTGCGTCGGTTCACTTGCTGAATAAGTGAAAAATTTAGATTCCCTCAACACTTTCATAGCTTCGTGAAAATTCACAATGTTTACATTGAATGATTTATTTAAATTTAAAAATCCACAATTCGGCTTCCATGCTCCAACCTAAGAAAAAAAAAACAAGACATTTTTCTTACTTCTCACACGACGAACATCAGCACCCACCTGACACTGTGACAGATCAATAAAATCAGGTCCCATAGCTGTTAGATGTTGTATAATCTCCTTGTCAGCGATTTTTCGATTAAACAAAATCACGTTCGAAATCGAAAACTTGAGTGGATTACCCAGCACACCGTCCAATGTCGAACGGGATTCATTACCATTAACTTTGGGTACACTATCACCCAATGAGAGCAATTGGAATGTCGATGTTCTTGTTAGATTGCGAAGATTTCGAAACGGTAAACTAATTGAATGTTGTTCCAAGCCATCTATCATTATTGACAAATTAAAACGATCCGATGCTAGATCAATTGCAAAACATAAGTGTGTCCATTTGGCCCGAGTTAATCGAAAATATTTAAGTTCCACACTAGATCCTTCGAAGTATCCATCAGCAATTCCATGCCCATTGAATAAATGCATATTATTGAAACTATTTAGAATCACCAGTTTGGTTTGCTTTAAAGCATTTCGGAATGGCGATGCGATATGTGTTGCCGATCCATTCGAAGGAATGTTTTCTTTGTTGGTAAAGGAATTCGAGTTATTTGCTTCCTCACTAACCGGACTTTTTGGAGTTAGTTCAGCATTGGGTTTGCTGGTTTCGAATACCAGGTTCATGTTACCATTTATGTAGACGCTTATGATAGCTTGATTACTTCCAATCGAAAGGAGATGGGTTCGCTACAAATAAAAAATGTTCCGAGTCATACACATTTTCTAATGTTTTCTTTTTTTCTTTCTTCGGAAACTTACCAAATTGTCATCACATGGAATCTTCGTGTCGTCCTCGACTATCTGACCTGAACACTTGTGTGGCATATTACTTTTCATTTGCATCCAAATGGAAACAGTTAAACCATCGTTTCCCCATAGCTTGGCGTGAGTGATTGGCAGAACACAAGCAGATCTAAGGAACGGCGTATTGGCCCGGTTGTACAAATGATAATTTCGAAGTCTTTCCACCTGTTCCGCAATCAGTGGGTCACTGGACGATACACACCTTCCATCTAAAAGAAGATTTTTAGCATAAAACAACACCTATGAAATAAAGCCCGACCTACCATTCAACATAGGAAAGTCCAGCTCAACACTGGGCTGCTTTTTCAACGTACTGGAACAGATATAGGACATATACTTAATCAGAATATCAACTGGAGGAGTTTTCGATGCCAAAATGCTAAAATACGTCGATAAAATGTCCGGAGAATTCATATCAACCACAAGATCCAAAATTGATTGCTGCAGCTCTGGTAATAAAAGAATATAATGATTTCACGACTGTAGCCTCTTTTCAAACTCACCTCTCAACTCCAAATTGTTGCTTTGCAATAAAGGAGCAAATCCTTGCAGCAGAAACAATGGTCCTCCCAGAAATTCTCGGATAACAAACAGCCTAGCAGCCAGTTGACTTAAACTGCTTACCCATGCACCACTGGGATTCTCAGCACATTTAACCGACAACTCCACAAGAACTTCCACGACGATTCTACATATGCCGCTGTGTATAACATGTGTCCGATAACGTGAGGTCGGCGTAAATGGACTCCACAACTCTTCAATCTCCTCCTCACTTTCCGACATTCCGGGAATTTCACCATCAGCTTCATAGCCTTCGTCGGCAGTTAAGTAAAATTCCTCCGTGTCATTCTCGCTTAAATCAACTTCACTGTCAGCGCATATCATACTCGCCCTAGTGGAATAATAATCTCCTTCACTTTCAGTTGACCCAATAGTCGGCTCATCAGCACCACCCACCCCACCATCTCGATGTTGTGTAGAATGCGTCTCATCATTCTTAAACGACCCAGTGAGTTCGGCAATTTTCAACAATGATTGCAAAGCAAGTGTTACAGCCGATGTACTGGTTTCCACTTGACTCCAGTCCTGTACTGCTCGTGAAAGGATAATCGCCTTAAGCTTCCGCAAATTTTTCTGCATTGCATCTGCGACTAAAAATGATGTTAAACTATTATCAGAGAATATTTTTTCGCCAAATACACATGAAAGGGATATTTTGAAAGATGAATGTGATGATGCTATCACATCTACAAATTGAGCATCAGATAAGATTAAGCAACGGAAATATAAGGCAGCGATTGTTATTAACTGCACACACCACCACACTATCTGAAACTAACTGACTGAAAATGGATTTTCTAATGAACTGGAGGCGGCAGTAAATGAAATTGAATCTGCCTACAACTGTGTTGTCGTAGGTTGAACTTAAGTTGTAAGGCTTCTTGAGGTTTGCTACGCGCATGTGGCTGTGGTATTTTGTGGCAAGGAAAAACACAACGTACATATATTGAAGAAGGGGAGAAGAAATGCAATGCAAAAGATGTGTATGTGTCGTCGCTCCTACCTGTATGCTAGAGATTGAGGTGTTTGCGGCATGTTGTCAACACACAACACATTAATGTGGAGCCGGGCAGTTTATTTGCCATTAGATTTGTATGACGTGGATCAACTTTGTTTTGGTTGTATTTCAATATAGAGGAAAAGATAAAAACTCATAAATCTGTTTAAACAACTTTGTCTCAGTTGGATTCCGGTATATTTGAGTGATAAAAGTTTTAATTTCTTTAAGTAAAAACGAAGCGGGAAACGCATACAAATGGTCATAAATAAAAGGACACCTCTGTTGCGCAGACATGACCGAATAGAAAGAAAAAAATAAAAATAAAAATACTCGTATTCGGCGCGATAAGTCGGATCGCGAGAGGTGGGACCGTGAAAAACTTTTTGGTGTTATCTGTGATTCGAACCTTGAAACGCCAACTCGGCAGTCCGACACTTTAACCACTGAGCCACGACGTACACATTCAGAAGGTTAAAGCGATAAAAGCGAGTTTAACCCACAATTCTAGTATGGAATGCAGACAGGGAGACAACGCGCTAGTGCTTGCATGCAGTAAGAAGTTAAAGTCATTCTCGAGGACTTCAATGTCGAAATCTATAAGAAAAACAATAATTGAAAAGTACAGCCCCTTGGCAAGACAACCGAAACTTCGGTTAGTGGTAATACGTTGATAAGTAGCACTAGCTTTCAAAGATTCCCAGACCCTAGCTAAAAGGACTATGTTCGATTCATATAATAATATATTCTAGAGCTTTGCTGCAACACACTAATAGGTAAATTCCAGTGTTGGAGTATTGACACAAGATAAATTTTCACACTACGAAAAATCCTAAGATTGCAACGAGTTTATCAATTCAAAAGCCGCATATGATAGAATTCATGGCCAGGGTAAAACTGATCTAGCTATATAACATAACGCTGGAGAAAACACGCCATGGAAAGTACAGTTAGGAAGTAGCAAGTAGCTCTGCATCACTTTTGTAAATAAGTACAGGATTACGACAAGAAAATAGCCTATTATGCGATTTCTTTTATCTCGTACTGGAGCAAATGGTGCTTATGGCAGGTGTAAGCACGGAAGGCATTAACTTCAACAAGTCCATTCAGTTGATAAGTAATTGCGTATGCCAGAGCGTTAGGTCGAAGAAAATGAAAGAAACATGAACTTTAAATAGTCGATGATTGGTTTCAATTGCTTAAAAGTACAAGCATGTCCCAAGAATTCACTTTGTAACAGAGAATACCCAGTACTGTATTAAAATTTGTCCTTATCAGGCAAAGGCTGCATTTATTGAAATTTTATATTCCCTTTGCTTTCGACATGAAATATGGAGCCAAGTGAATATATCTTACACTCAACACAATTAAAATCCGACAAGTGAAACTTCCCAGCAACGAAGGTTTCTGTGGTGTATTAACAGATGACATTGTACTAATAAGTCCTCCCATACTAATTGCTCAGTCAATTGAAATCTATGGTACATTGTTCGCTGCCCTTAGCACACAGTTTCGCATTCTAACGCCTCTTTTGCATTCTATTTTTATCGAAGAACCAAACAAGCAGTAAACCGAGATCAATGGACGGATTTTACTCTGATTACCAAGAAACACTTCTTAAAATGTACTTACAACTCGTTTTATTCTCTCTGATGTATACAGCCAAAGTAGATTCAAATAATTTCAACAGCAACTTTTTGCATTCGCCAGGTTCACACAAGCACTGTAAATATGAGCTAGAGCCCATCAAATTTTCGGAATCCTTTAGATTATTCGTAGAAATGGATCGGGAACCAAAAATGAAACCAAATATACGACCGAAGAGACTCTTTTGGTCTTCCGTTGTCGAAGAATCCTTCATGGATAGCATCAGTGGTCCATTGGATGGTATATTACACGTGCGTGGCATAAGCTGATTCCTAATATCGAAGAGAACAATGCTTTCGTCCATTTTATTACCCTGTAACCGATCTAGAAACCCATTGCCATCAATAGTACTGTAAAACTTGATAACATCATCAAAACTCGGCAAGTCTGAGGTAGTCATGGATGTTTGTCCTGATGACATCGATATAAGGCTATCCAAAGGCAGAGATTCTTCCTGAGGCGTTTGAATTTCCTGAGATTGATGTGAAACCTTTTCGCCCTCCTTAGAGTAGAGTAAAAAGCAACTTAACGCATTGTATACCAACTTGATGAGATCATCTTGATCAAATCTTTCCACAAATTCCCCCTCGAATTGCGGACTACTTTTCAAGAGCTGATAACTCAAACACCAGTGCCTTGAGGCAATGTGTAAAATATATAATGGGCTCATTTCCTTATTCGCAATCCATTCATCTTCGTCCTCCAACCAGAGCAGCTCATCATACTTCAATCGTCTCAGCATTCCATTGATCCACTTGTTCGCTGTAGCAGTTCCATTCAATTGCAGTGATATCAGACGTTTACTCAGCGCCACTTGTTCTTTGCTGTTATCGCCCAAAAAGGCGGCATTTTCAATGCCAATCTTTATCAAATCACACACAAATTTAGTCAATTCAGCTCGATGCAATAAATCTTCCATATGCGTTATGTTTTCTTCGTTGTAGAAATCTTTAATCAGTCTCACGTCACGTAGATATGTAATGAATATGTTAAGACAATCGGAAAGTATTTTATTGTGAGTGAACATGGGCATCGAGTAGTGCTTGTAAGTTCGAAATATTGGCAGAACAATGTTGGCTAAAATGCCGCTTGATATGTGATAGCTGGCCAAGTGTGATATGTGTTTGATATGATTCAGCAGACTGTAATATTCATCGATACCGGCTACTGCTCTATATCTAATTTGATACAATTCGAACACGGCCTTGTGGAACTCAACGGATTTCAGTTTATGCTCGCAGATCGCGCAATTATTACGCATTAGAACGATGCTGAGTATTTTCGTGTGCACAAAACCAAAGGCAAGCTTTTGGTTTTCCTTTTTGATTTTCTTGCTCAAGAGTATTTTTATGGTGTCTGTGTTGCAGAGACAACAGCAGATACCGTGTTTTTGCATACAACGAAGCACGTAGTCCTGTAATTCACTTCGTAGACACTCCAAGATGTTAAGGATCATCTTTTGAAAGAAACACGGGTATTTGGTGCGACGACAATGCTGTTGAAGGTTGCCTTTAAATTTTTTGCGAACTTTTTTCGTTTTACTTGGCGGAGATTTATTGAGATTGTCTACTATTTTCAGGAGAACCTTAACGGTCGTCCCAAAAAGAGGTTCTATTTCATTTGGAGACTCTGCCAAGCGCCCAATCAGTGTGACAACACACTTTTGCAGTGCCTCTTCGTCGATAAATTTCAACGCATCATGGAGCTTTCCGTTCGCTAGAGCTATCACATTATTTAAGAGACTAAAAATTAAGTATACAATGCCAAAGACTATCTGAGTATCAACTGTGACCTGCAGGGCGTTCAATAGTTTATCGACTGTAGCTTTCAAGTCTAACGAAGTTAAACTATCGGCCTGCCAGCAGATGTGATTAAAACATTTCCCAACAAGATGTAGCAGTTTGCATTTGATTATCTTGGTATTTTTGCTGGATCCAAACGCTTCTCCATTGGCACAAAGCTGGTCCACGGCGAAACGCCAACACACTACACTTACTGACTGATCATTCAGGACCATATCAGTTTCGACATCAACACACTTTTCTAGCAAGTCGATAAGCACGACAGCGATTTCATCGCTCGTCCTTATTTGTTGCGTGTATTTTTCGAAATCAGGTTGGCGACAGTCGTCAATATACTTCACGCTTTCATTTAGAGTGGATTTTAACTCAGACGATTGGGTGAATTCACGAGATCGGATTATTTTCAACCGTTTGTGGAGAAGAATGCTGTCAATGAAGTCTCCTACCGAATTCGATGGAGTAAGTTGAACTTGGTTATCGTTCCATTGGCAATTTGGAAATAGATTGATGCAGAGATTACAAAGGCTACTCTGCGATGCCAGCAGCTAGAAAAGGAAATAGATGTTAGATTAATAATTTTCTTTTTTATTATAAAATGTTTAACTTACTTTGAGGTCGATACGACGAAGAAAATAGAGAATATGATGGCCTATTTCGTGAGTGAGAAATGTGCGCAAAGCAACTATTTTGCTACAGTCACTAACAGTTCTTAAAATAAGCTGTAAGAGAAGACAATATTGAATTAGAAGCCAGAATACCTCGGTCTTATTTTGGATGGGGAACTAAACTTCTTCTACTAGAACGTGTACAGTAAAGAAATGTACCTTTCTATTTCTGCAAAAAGGCTGTAGGTAGGAATTGAGGTATGCATCCTCGAATCACAGGCTGTCCTATAAGTGCCCGTAATAAGGTCTCTACTAATATTTGAGGTGATCGTTTATTCGCCAGCACATAAAAGAGGCGAATACCTCAATCAATTAGCAAAGTTCAAGGGTCTGCATGTATGTGCATTAAAAACTACTCCTTCTGCTACATAAAACATATTTCGATCTAATCTACTTAGATACATATGTATATACATATGTATGTATGTATGAATATATTCGGGCAGCCTATTACTGCCAGTTCGACTAAACAACTTAAAAAGTCTTCGCAGTGGTGTAACTATCACGCTGGTAAGTAACCATTAAAGCTGGAACAAGACCAACACATCTCGCCTAAGCCTAGTGTTATGCTAAACCCATCACAGATCAGATCATCAGTAATCGATGTCCTTATTGGACACTAGCTAATAAGCTAACATGCTAAAAGGTTAGGCTTTTTGTCAATAGATTTATGCAGGAACTGGAGGGACGAATAGAATTAGAAAACTATCTTCTCGAGTTCTCCTTCTAAGGGCTCTTCTTTTCGACAACCTCAGCGAACTGACATGCAAACACGTCAAGAGCATCATTCGATGTATAAAAAGCTTCGACAGAAACAACTCGGATGAGGAAATGTTGATGTATAATATGTTAATTGCAAGACACAAAAAACTATAAGGGATGCCTGCATACAAAAAGAAACTTGCCAACAAGAATAAGTTGAAGTTGGTTTAGTGAGTACTTACTTATTTAGGTCGAGCCAAAGTTCGGGCTGAACCTGGGCCTCTACTAACAAGCCTATCCAGTTAACCCGGTTCTTATCTAACTGCCTCTAGTTGCACACTCCAAGTCGGTTGATGTCCCCTTATACTTGTGCGCGCCATCTGAGGCGAGATCTTCCTCTACTACATTGCCCCTCCAGTTTAGATTCAAATACTGTCCGGGCCGGAGCATTTGTGTCCATCTAGCCATCTCAAACGACTAATGCTAATTTTCTGTGAATACATATGTACATATATCTGGGCTAAGTGTCACTCACCACTGCCATCTAACTACCTAAACGGAAGGAACATAAGGTATCCAATGCGTTTCGAATAACTTAATATGGCTAAATATGTAGAATTCATAGACCCAATCGACTTTCTTGCGAAAAAAATCAAGAAAAGAACCCTCGCCAGCGATTGATAGTAGTAATAAATTTCAGATCACTAAAACGAAAGTAAATGGACGCAAAGATTTAAAAGGGTGGCCCAAACTTCCAACTGATACAAATGCTAACAGACAACAAGGCTAGGTGCGCCGACAATCCCTATTGAAACTATGGTGAGGATCAAACCACAGGTAGAACAGATGATTAGTACAGAGGTTGGCTGAGACTCAGTTAGCGACGCTGTCCAACCATCATAAAGAAACAACACAGGAGGTTGCAAATTTGACCGAGTCCAATAACTAGGCTAAGAGCCACGTTAGGATGTAATTTTTCAGGGCAGACCTCCGAGGAGTATCGCTTGGAAGATTTTCACCACTCCGTACTAACCAACCAATATGTTTTTAATACTATGGTATGAGTTCATAAATTTTCAATTGAATTCCCTGCTTCTAAAGAAAAGCATATCAACTTACCTGTGCAAAATTGTGGTTATCTTTGAGCAACTCAGCACCTTTTTCAGCAGAATCCAATTTATCTCTATCGCCACCACCATCATCATCATCATCTTCACAGTCAGCCTCTGATGCGGTGAACAGATCCGATTTGCTTATGATGTCATACACTCTCTCTAACAAGAAAGAGCAAATCTGTTCCAGAACGGCACTGACAAAGCTGTAAGTAATCGCACAAATTGATTTATTGATGTTTGCTTATAATTACACATAAATAAAAAAAAAAAAACGTATAAATAAACAAAATTCGCACTCAACTGTAACCGCAATAAGCCTCATAATCTTCTTCACGGTCTGATAATTAAATTGCGTTGCTTAAAAACTCACCTTGTGGTTGTTGTCGCTTCATCGGATGACGCCTCCAAATCAACCAATTGATATTTGTACAGAAAAAGTTTCAGTGCTTGCTCCTGCAGGAAGGTAAAATACTTTAAGTACTAGCAACAATAGATAAAGAGAAAAACTTTCAAACCTTTTGGATTACATCCTCCTTCTCCTCCAAATATTTCGTCCATAAGGATTGCAGCTCCACGAGCATCACCTCTGGGTGTTGGTCCATCTCGTCGAAAACGTCTGTATCCACTGTTGCAATCGCTAATCGAGTGCAAGATAACTGCTGCTTGATTTGTAGTATAGTGCACTCTGATTGGAAGTCGACAAACGCCTAGCTATGCTCATCCCAGCTAATCACTATCTCTCTCCCCTTGCAATCAATGTATTTTTTATTCTGCTTTTATTAACAATTCCACATTTATATATATATGTATAAGTAGACTAAATCACTAAGTACTAGCAGTCCGCACCGATTCTGCACATTCTAACTGGGCTGGAACCGCTGGGTTAATCTTCTTCTTCGAGGTCAGCCAGTTACAAAATTGTCGCGTATATAAATAACAATAAATGTACGAGTTTTTTTGTCTTATATTTAGAATAAATAACACAGTACTTGAACAAGAAATATGTGCAGATAAGCGATGGTAGACTTATTTTCGACACTTTTTTTCTGGTATTACGGGTGTTTCGAATCGAAAATTACAGTAAATCGCCATTTTTACGTTACAAAATGGAATATCTCCCGAAATGTTCAAAGTACTCGAACAGATTTAAAAAAATATATTTTACCGAATTACAAATTTTGCACTTGAATTAAATATTTATGCAAATTTAGCAGCGAAAAATGGTTTTCTTTGTTTATTTTACGCAGCCGAATACAAGTCAAGGGAAAACGAAAAATAAACGAAAACATTAAACAGCTGACAGTTGGGTTTCGACCAAGGGGGGTATATCACTTCTGCCAAGAAAATTTTGACGGTTCTAGTGTCGTCATAACAGTACACTGGGATCAAGAGTTAGAGGGAGAAAAATACATTTCACTTGAAGAATAAAAATCTTTCTGTGACGTCACACAC
The DNA here is from genome assembly GCA_905220385.1 of Xylota sylvarum. NCBI lineage: Eukaryota > Metazoa > Arthropoda > Insecta > Diptera > Syrphidae > Xylota > Xylota sylvarum. The sequence goes on from LR999959.1 coordinate 45,855,852, forward strand.
AGAAATATGGCCGGTGAAGCGACGAATTGCGCTATGACTGTGTAGTCTGTTTAACAGTACAAAATCAGCTGAGAAAGTGATGGGGATGGGTTCAGAAATCAAAATGGTGTACAAACTTGTAGTAGATTGAGAACGTTATTATTTAAATACAATCCGTTAAAAGCAGAGAACGGAAATAAAAAGAAAAGCGGATATGATCGGAAATTATTTGAGAAAGAATAATCTCCAAAAGTTTCAGTACTAGTGGATACAGATCATCTAAGACAGACAAAGCCGCTGACAAGCACGCTACTCCTCCTTCTGAGAGAAACGGTTCTAGTAGTACTGCATCCTTCAAGGATTTCTGTTCCACTGGTCGGAAATTGAATGTAGCTGACAAAATCGTTGGTAAGAAATTACCCGAATCCCAGAGTCGGAAAGAGAAGGTTTCCTAAAATGAAATTGCTGTTTCCTCCCTGACGATATGTATTGGGAATTGTATCGATGTGAAGTGCAAACACAGCAAGGATCATCTGTGAGAAGAGATGACGGGTTTTAGTTCGTAGCATAAAGAGCGAACTTCTGATTTTCACTATGCAAACGGAAAAAGTTTTAAAAGGTAAGTGTTTGAGGAAGAGACTGCTCGTGTAGTGCGATTAAACTGACGTATAGGCGGCACACAGCTATAGATCTCATCCCATACAACTTTGGTGGAAATATCGGTACGTGACAGATAAGCATCCAATATTCCGATAATGCTCTGACGTTGAAGAGGATCTAATACACTCAAACAAGTTGCGGGAGCTCCCACCCAAAAATATAAATGTGGGTAGTAGCAATATCTGCGGGACTGAAAAAATGTTTACACCTCTTGAGGAATTCGAGGCACCTAGCGCTACTTTTCCCAGCTTCAGAAATCTTATGATTTCGAAAGTCTGGGGTAACTTGCATGTCAAGCGCTGACTAGCGATTAGATTCCTCAATATTAGTTCTATTCCTAGTATCGAACTTCAGAGACTGGGATTTTGACGAACTCATTTTTTCGCACCCCAATTGAATTGCATCAATATCAAGGTTGAGTTCGGTAGATATTTGTTGTCGATCTCAGCCGTGGGGTCTAAGCCATGGAGTCGTTAAAGAATAAGCAAAATTCAAAGTACAAGAGGTCTGTTGTTGTCATGATATCTGTGTTCCACATGCTTCATTCTTGCAACGTGGAAGGATTTCCGTTTTAAACCCTAATATATGTCATTTCAGTCATTTCAAACCTATTACTGCTCGTCTAAGTAGTAGATATTCCATGGTGTGTACTATACCCCGTATAACACTGGAATAAATACATCTGTGGTTTTGATCGTGTTTGTAGTATCACGGTACTCTGTAACGAGCAATCTGAATCTGACTGAGAGCATATATAAAACTCCAAACTTAGTGACGAAGTTCGACCAATTCTGTGGCCAGGGTTCGGTTGCTGCAGCTTTAAATTACGAAACCAACAGAGAATAGAAAACCTATATCCTTGTGTCAGCTTATGCCTCCGAAAGGCTTTGTCGAACTTGGAGAGCATTTCAATACGCACTATCGTCTGGCATGGTCATTAACAAAGTTGGTGCTCAGCCAACCATGTTACGGATTGACTTATTATCTAACCGACACTTCTAGTCAATTACTAACTGGAAACGTCTGCCGGAAGTCTTTCAGCCAGATTTTAGATACATATGTAAATTGCTTTCCAAATCATTTGCGAAGCTATTACTTCGCAGAGGAGAAGAAATCCGTGCAAAAGTACGTAGTATACGTTTTACAGATGAGCTGGACAAGTTTTTCAAAATTCCATTCAAACTCAGAATGAGATGAAAGGTTGAGGATTTTGTTAAAAGGGCTTCACTACCCAAAATTTCGGTAAAGCCAAATATCGAGAAGTGATTTGGGATTAACAAAAAAAAAACTTGAGCTAAGCATGTCATGTGGAAAGTCTGCTGTTTGATTTATTTTTTTAAAAAAGAAAATCCAAATCCCAGAAGCCCTCAGACTCCCATTTGATGCAATCGTTTGAGAAATCTAAATTTTATTCATTTCTATCATTTAGTATGGTTGCTGTGCTTGCTGTTCCCCGGCCGGGCTCGAACGAGACCAGTTCGGGTCACAGGCAAACATACTAAATCTTTTCATACTTACTACAATTTTCTTTGTCAATTAATTTAATCTTACGTGCTAGACAAAGAATGCTTAAAACTAGCTTAACTAACTTCACTAAGTTATGACTACTAACTGGCACTGTACGGGTATTCTAAGTCAAATTTAATCCTTAATACTATGTCTTTTGACCTAACATCAAGCAAACACACTACCCACTGCACTATTGCCACCTATTACATACTGTTTGATTTACATATCTCCACTCGATACTTATGTTATGGGCTGCACTATCTATCGTCTTAAACTGGGGTGGCTCTTTGTATTATACGTATTGGAGTTTTAATGACCCTACGCGACACTTATCCTACGACCGTAATTCCATGGATATATCTTAGCCGAATGATGACGCCGAAACTTCGGCTGCTGTACAAATTAATTCATCAGTCAAGACTGCGATGCTGATGTCTTCGGAGAGATCAACAATACCCTTCACTACTCGCTAGGCAAGTGTGCCACTGTTTTCCAAACTGTGACTTGTTCTATTCTAATCGCCAGGGACTATTTCGTAAAGAAGGGGTCGAAGGGTCGGAATATCGCCGTCTATAGCGACACCCATGATGCGCTTAAAGCCTTACGCAACCGTTTAACCAGCTTAAAAATTGTTCGAGAATGCAAGAACGCTCTAAATTTAGTTCCAAGGCTATTTGACTTATACCTGAGTGTAAGGTCACATTCACAGGGTTCGCGGGGAATAAGATATTCTATGAGATTGCTAGACAAAACTCAAAGAACAATTTCTAAGGATCAGAACCTGCGTTGGTCCTCTCACGTCCTTACTTCAGACTTGGGGAATGTGTTTGAAGACAATTGTATCTGGTGCGAGTCTGTAGGGCAGATTAAACGAATGTCCGAACGTCTGTAAGAAATCAACTGCGTTCCTGGAGAAATTAACGTAGACAACTTATTGACATTCTAACGGGATACTTCGCTTTGGTGCTAAGCATCTAAATCTAGGTTTATCTGTCACCACTGCCTGCATCACTTGTGGAGAGGGCGAACATTCTTCGGATCATTTCCGCTATGGTTGTCATGCATTTGCTGGAATCAGGTAGCAGATCTTCGGTGCTGATGGGGTAAGTGCTGATAATGTAGATATGTACATACATATGTTCCTCATTGTTGAGCCTTCTTTTCGTCTTCCTCTGAAAGCTAGATCTTGGCCCTCTACACAAATTTATTACCCCAAATATTTAATCCTGAAAACAGACAACAACAGATTTAAAATAATCTGACATATAAGGGCTAAGCAGGGCTAACTATGTATCCTAAGGAAAATTTTAAAAGAGCATATTGGAAGAGATAATACAATAACAGTTTCCATCTAAAATTGTTGGCACTCTGACCTGTGGATGAGTGGTTAACCTCTATGTTTATACTTACCACATCCACTTACTAACTTAGGTTGCGCCACAGTTTGGAGTGAACCTGGGCGCCACTAACAAGCCTCTTCAGTTAGCTCGGTCCTTAGCGAACTGTCTCCAGTTGTGCACTCCAAGTTTGTTGAGGTTCCCTTCTACTTGTGGGGGCCACCTAATGCGAGGTTTTCCTCTACTGCGTTGTCCCTCCGTTCTTGATTCGAAGATTCTACGAGCCGGAGCACTGGTGTCCATTCGCTCTACATGTCCTAGCCAACTCAAACGACTGATGCGCAATTTTTTGATTAGATCGATACCGCTGTACAGCTCATATAATTGAATCTCCTCCGAAAATTTTACGAAGAATCTTACTCTCGAAGCGACCGAGGATTTCTTCATTCGCTTTGGAGAGGGTCCAAGTTTCCGCCATAAAGCAAGACTGGGATGATCAAGGTCTTATACAGAGTCGCCGTAGTTGTTTGGGATAGGGTTCTACTACTAAATTGCCAGTGATTTGCAATAGTTATTCTCCGTTTAATTTCTACTGAGATGTTATTGTCAGAGTTTATAGCAGAACCGAGGTAGACAAAGTCTCTTACTACCTCAAAGTTATAGCTATCGATTGTAACGTTCTGTCCAATTCGTCGATGTTGTGTGTCCCTTCTTGTTGACAGCATATACTTGGTTTTGCCCCAGTTTGGCAAGGATGGCAAAACTAGACATGGCTCTGAATAGCTCGTCTCTATAAATGCTGTCATATGCATTCACATCCATAAGTGCTTAAATATTCTTAAGGGATTGGCATACCTTATACATACCTCCCGGTTTACGAGCTTATACTCATATCCTAACCTGGATTACTACCTAAGCAAAATGAAAAATGAGTTCAAATAAAGTGTAACAGACATTAACAGATCAAAGTATTAACGGACAACCCTAAGGCGGAACAAGCTATGTACATACTATTCTTACCAGTTCTGGTGGCATATCACACATGAGGATTGGATATGACCGAATAGAAAATATTAAGTTCTCAAGTGAAAGAATAAAGTGTAAATGATATTACACATTTCTGTCATTAAAAATAACAACAGGGAACAACATCGTCTTCGAATGCTGTCATTATAATGAAATCGTGTAAACGCAACTATTCGTATAATGACAAGACCCGAAAAAAAACTAAACTGTCATTCTTTAATGACAGATTGTCATTAATTATAAATTGTTGAACTTTCTGTTTACTTGGACAAAATGTATTGGTAAGTAAATGATTTAGCAATTCTATGAGTTTTTAACGAATTTGATCAAAAATATGAAACATTTATAGTGAAGTGAATGAAAAATCCAATCAGACTGCGGCGGTAAATACAGACACGGCATCAGAATCTTTCGGTCGGCATCGCAAATTAGAAAAGAAATGGACAAATAAAGAACTCAAGATCATGGTGGATATGATTAAAGATCGCCAAGCTATTTGGAATCGTGGCTCGTTGGCATACAAAAATCGTTACATAAAGAATAAATGCTGGACCGAAATAGCAGAGAAAACAAATCACAGTGTCACTGACGCCAAGATCCAATGGAACACAGTTAAATCAAGATTCAACGTAATTTTGCTGATTATCCATACGATTTTGTCCATATCCATAATATCATTGAGTTTATATATGTACATAGAGAAATCACGGGAGTTGCGACCTTTTGCTCAAAGTTCGCTCCACTTACTAAGTAGAAATACACAAAATAGAAAGCCACCCCATTACAGTCAGCGCATAGCATTCGCAATGATAAGATAAACGATATGCCAAAAAACAGGTTTTGATTTAATTTGAACTCAATTCATATACTGAAAATTTAGTTAATAGTAGGGAAACAATTCGGCTAGATGATTTCTATATGTATGTATGTATATAAACTCAATAATAATATCTAGAGTACAACAGGATTTTATTTTAGACAGAGCGGAATAAGGTGTTAAACTCCAAAAGAGGACAAGGTGCCACCTATAGTACAAGATATGATCTTTACGATTCGTTGCAGTTTTTGTTGAAAGATAAGGTCAAACCAATCAGAACAACCCCGTCAAACTTGGTAATGTATTCATTGTTGCTGTAGATTTATTTATGTCGTATCATCTTTTACATGAAGTATTAAATACTCTTTGAAATCCGCACGAATGTGTTTACTCTATTACTTTCGCGAAGTCGAATGGGTAGAGGTTCTTTTACACTTTCATCAGTTAGATATACGTAAATGTAATATCTAGCTGATCCAATTTTACGCCATTAGGTAGGAGACGTAAACTGATTTCCGTTTGCGTATATGGAACCATTTCAATTTATTTTTCGTAAAATGCACGGCTAGTGCAATGCCTTAAATTTACATTTACGTATCGGACTAGATATTACCGTCCATACAAAGGTGTGAGCAATGCGTTCGATAATGCGTTGTGAGCATTCTGCCTCTGTATAATGTGGTATCACAATGGACCTATTGCTGGTCTAAGTGTGTTGGCGTTTCTGAGCTGACAGCCACTTCAACCAAACCATTCTGTCTCTGGATCCGAAGTCAACAAAAGTGAAGTTGTGTTTGACATCCGTTAGCGTCTTGAGAATAATACTATTCCTGTTTCTGTAGTTCAAGTATTCCTTTACACAAGTCTCTGAAGCGATTGCCTACATACTATGTCGACGTGGTTGGCTTCTCAATTGCTTGAAATTTGGGGAATTCAAGAAAAATATAAATTTTAGTGCAGAAAGTAAAAGAAATATGTAATACTAAATAAATATTAAAATAATATGCATTTTCAGATCATCGAAACCGAAAGTCATGATAACGTTGAGGACTCGCTTTCACCACCTGCAACGCCAACCACTTCAAGTATATCGACAGTTTCAAAAAAGCTGAAGGTTATGCCGTCGCTCACACCAGCTCCTCCACAAAATCTTCAGCGGTCAGCTCTGATGAATGACATTTCTGGCTTCCTCAAAAGCCTGCAGGAAGTTCCAACGAAAAGCAAATGGAAAAGAGTGTTTTCTGAATATATAGTTTGCGAATTGGATAGGTACGAGGAACATGACGCACAAAAGTAACCATATGCCTTTATTTTGTTTTCTCTTTTTACAAACATTTTTTTTGTAATTATTCTAGTTTAAAAAATCAATTAACTATGGTCTGTGTGAATTTTCAACCAGAGAAAGACATCAAAATCGTTGACAGTCATCGTTAAGATATCTTTAAACAATTCAGTATTAATTTGACGATATTGATCGCTTAACGTCTCTTAAAAATCGTTTTCTTTTGATGACAATGGACGGATCCACTAAGATTGTTCTTGGGCGCTTGGAATGTGCGGCACATAAAACCTTCTCCTCCTCAAGTATCAAACGAAGCGACAACTACTTTTTTTTTATAAAACACTTGTACACTTGTACAGTACAAAGCGCTATATAATGTTAAATATAAATACAAATATATGTATATATCTGTTCTGTGTCATTATCTGTCAGGCATGTAAATACTTCCTTAGGTGGCGCTACAGTCCAGGGTGCACCTGGGCTTCAACCAACAAACCTATCCAGTCAGCTCGATATATAGCCTACTGCCTCCACATCATTTGGTCGATGGTGGACTTTCCGGGCCTAAAACCACACTGATGGACCATTCAAATAGCTGACAAAAAATTTTAAGCATTCCCACAGAATAGCAGATAAGATTTTGTAGGCGACGTTGAGGAGACTTATTCCTCTATAGTTGGCCCAGTTTACAGGGTCTCCTTTCTTGAGGATCAGGCAAACAATGCTAAGGTTCCATTCATCGGGCATACTTCGTTTGAACATATTTTGCAAATGCGTTGGTGCATGATTCTTAACAAGTCATCGCTGCTGCTTTGAATAACTCGGCAGTCAGGCCATCAGCTCCAGCACCTTTATTGGATTTCAGCTTAGATATCGCTATCTTAAATTCATCCAGGTCAAGTGGATGGAAATGTTGGTTATAATTGTCCAGATTGAATGGTTCATTCTGCCTGACAGCGGAATTTTAGTCATCGTTGCAGTTATAGATTCTGAAAAAGTGATTTTTTCATATCCTCAACATCGACTGCGATTCTACTACTATGTTTCCTTGTTCGTCCTGCAGGCTACGGTTCTGGCTTTGTAGCCTTGACATAGTTTTACATTCTGGTAAAACTTCCGAACCTTATTCCTGCAATAACATCTATCTATTTCCTCAACCGCGCTTCTCATGCACCTTCTTTTTCCCTCTGAGAAGCCGGTGTTTATCCATTCTCTTTCGCTCGTAGAGCTCGCGAGTAGCTCTGGTCCTTCTATGAAGCCCTGCTTTGTATGCTATCTGTTTTTCTGCATTTGCTTGCCGACATTCTTCATCAAACCAGGAGTTTTGATGTGTTGGTCAAGAGAAATCCAGCACATCAGATGCGGCATCACTGATGGCTTTTTGGCAGTGTAGTCAATTGTCTTCAGATACTGGCGGCATATGACCCATTGAGTGATTAAGGGGCACTTGATCGGAAAGGGCTCTGGCGATATCTTACGATTGTAACTTCCGACGTCAAACTTTATCACAGTATTTCCTTGTCTTCGCGATGATCTAGATAATAGCCGACAAAATATCGTAGTACTTCATCCTTCTTTTGTTCGGCCGGTTCCAACGCACTTTTTGGATGGCCGTAATGGCTGCTTTACAGCAGTCCAGGACCTCGACTAATTATTCGGCTGCACGTGGTCTGTTAAGGAATCTAATATTCCACGTGCAAATCTGAAATTCGTTGTCCTTATAACGTTTGCTGGGGTCGTCAACAGTTGAATAATCCTTATCCGAGACTGTTAGAGCATTCGCAGCTAATAGTTTTTTTCCGTAGTAGGGAAATTATCCCGATACACAACCCCCAACCTGGAGGACCAGTTCCTTCGCTTCGGGATTATGAGCGCTGTCGTTGGCCCATTAAAGATTCATCCTCCACCAATTATTTTCTAATACCCTCGCTCAGTATTGGAGATACCTACAGACCTAGAATTCATATAAATCGACCTTGGAGGTATTTCTTGGTTGTACTGGGCCACTGGTGTGGAATTGAAGACTCACAGGGTCTGAGCGTTGTTGTCCATCCCCTCTACATTACGCAGCCATCCTAGTCGTTATATTTGATCTCTTCTGGGTAGATCTAGTTTGGAAATCGTAGTATTATAGATGAGAAATCTTTTAAGAACAGTCTTCGCCTACATTTTATTACACACAATATGTTGTATCTTCTATTTAACATGGAAAAGTAAGGAAATTTCCTTAAACACTAGAACACTTAAAGACACGTGGAAATAAGTAAATTCTCTAAACGAGTTCTACGTCATTTTACACATTTGCTACCACAGACATTTATAATAAACTGCGTGTTTCGCTTATTTTCTATTATTGACGGAATTACAATCAACAGAATAACAACAATTTGTTTATATCGTGCGACGAAAAGCCACACAAAAACAAACCCTCCCTTTCGTGTTTTATTACCAAGGTCGATCAGAAATGTGCTTTTAACACACATAATTGCTCCCTCATTCAGCATATTCCAACAAATACCAGCAGAATTATCGTGAGATTCCTCTCACTAAAAGCTCTTCTATGATCTGCCAAATACATTCGCATAACGATGACGTAAAGCCTTTCAGCTAGGTACACTATAGTTAAAGTAAACTATCTAACTAAATTTAGATCTAATCCCAATGCGAAATCAGTTTCTTACCCGAAAACTTTTTGTTCCTTCATTCCATTCCATCGACCCGAGAAATGTTTCTCAAAACTCGACTACTACCACTGTACGGAATTTAGTGTTTGACTGTCATTAGAACGCTACGGGTGTTGAGTCAGTGGTTTAGGTTCTTCTTTAGACGCACGGGAGCAGTGAATTAAATTTCTACGAGTAAATTTAGTGTGGTGTTAGAAATACATATTATATATTTTCATTAGCAAACATGTTCCTGTCCCAAGTCAGAAAACATCTCCTCATCGATTTTGGTAACTGGAGCAAGTCACCAGCGTTCAAGGTAAGACAATACAATTATCGAAGTCGCGGAGATTGAACTTGAACTTTTATTTTTATTATATAATTTACATATGAGTTAACAAAACATGTGCGATTGTATTTACTTAGAACGGGGGTGACAGATACAGTATATATGTGGATTTTATGACAGCTTAATAAGTACCTACCTGTTTCACAGATGTGAACTGCTGGACAGCTGTTTCAAACTGCATTATCATGCCAAAGCATAAAAGCATGGGATAACGAATTCAAAATTAGTACGACTCTCGTCGGCTGACAAAGGGTGAGGGGTTTGACAAACATGTGGATTTTTAAAAAAGTACGCTGAATATGTGGCGGCCGGTTTTTTTTTTTTTGTCAAATCGCTTGCTTTGTCGCAATTGTGTGCGTATCTATGAGGTAAATTGAAAAAAAAAAATGTTTGCGCTAAATTGGTGTGTGGTCGTTGCGTGGAAGTCTACATTAGATATTTTTGAATGGAGACTATTTAAAGATGATTTACTCGTCGAGATATCACTTTTCTTTTCTTCAATAATGTGATTATGATTATTAAATTAAATTAATTTAATACAATTGACTTTTGAATTTGAATTTGTGCGCAATTGTATTTTTAGAATATTTTTAAATTGATTACCTACCAAAAAATACAATAAACTCTAGAACTTATAATATGTATCTACATATGTATGTACATATGCAGGTAATGAGTTAATGACGTAAGAGAGCGTTATTGCTTAGCGAGTTATCTTTTTAATTACTTATCTTATCCTCGATACGTCTTATCATATGCCAAACAGATGAAGGTAATCATATGTTTCGAACGTTCTCTGTGTTCACTCATGTAAATGAAAGTGTTGCACGTTTGCAAAATCGCTTTGGAAATGTTTTTGTAAACTAAAATGGTTTCATGCAGGTATATACAATTCATACATACATATGTGTGTACATATGTAGGTAATTAAGAAAATTTTCGATCTCGTGACCTGCGTATCTGTATGTTTATGCTGTTTATATGTACATCTGTAGACGGAAAGGTGGTAATCCCATTCCGATTTTCGAAGATGCAGACTTTTGACAATTTTATTTCACCAATAATTCGAATGAAGTACTCAAGGTTACCTAGATAGATACCAAACGTTTCGTTTTTGACAGTTTTAACGCAGTCTCTTAAAAAGAAGCCTTAATGCAAATCCCACAATCTCGGCGGTCAATTGATGTCATGCGATATCATTAAACTTCTGAATAAATCTGCCGATAAGTTCAATGAATCATATGCAATGTACCATGTAGCGCGGCCGTCGGCGATGGTTTTATTGACGGAATATATTATTGTTGTATCGGCAAATAGTTTGGGGATGCTTATTGATTGTGGACTTGATTCGCTGGAGAATATTTCTTTTGGGAATGTGGGTATAGAAGTGTTCTCATCGCCAAAAACTATAGTTCTAGTGATCATTCCATTGAGGTTTTCTGAGCATGCTTGTTTGTATGTAGGTATGTATCTTTGGTATAGATGTAGATTAAACATATTATTGCTAGTAATGATTGCGCTTATCTGAGCGTGCAGGGCCGGTCGAGGTCGCTGAACATTAAAGAGGCATTCACAGATGGCAATGGTCGATCTTCTGGCTTGAAATCTTTGCTGTTCAAGCCGAGATCAACATACTACACGGTAGGTTTATTGGCATGTTCTCTATCACATAGTGTCCGATGATATGTTAGTAATTTGGATAGGAATCGTCTTTTATGTTTTAGAAGTCCAAAAAGCCTCTTTTTTTAATACCGTTCATAGTAGGAAGTGATGCCAATTTTTCCCATTTTTTAAGGAAATTTTTAACTACAGAAGCTTCTAGAAATATAACTAGTGTAAACACAACTGTAAGCTACTTAATAAATTTTACTAACTTACGGAAAGCGTAACTTGTGAGAAATTTAAAACTGTATAAACGCGTTTGTAGAATTTTCAAAACTTATCAAGTGAGAATCGATAACTTTTACGCTTGCGAGAGACAGAGTTTTTATTTGTACTAATTTTTATTTATATGCATGTTCATACATATGTAACTGTAACGATCTTGGACAAAATCTGATTAGTGTGTAGCACAAATGCTTCAGACTTTCACACATCACGTTGAATATGATCTTATATACATACAACATTAGTATGCCTCGATGATAGGGCCTATCGAGTTGATAGTGTTATATTCTTTATACGAATAGAAGAACCTACTTTCTAATGCCGTTTCTGAAGGGCGATTTGAGAAAATTTTTAAAGCGAGTTATACTCTCGGATGTTTGTCAGAAGTTCGCAAGAGGGGTGGGGTCTTGAAAGAAATTTTAGGTCTTGTCTGGGGTTTGAACCTCGAACACCCCGCTCCGTAGTTCAACGCACTAACCACTTGAGCCACAGCGCCCACATTTGTTTGGCTTTCCTAAAAACCAGTTGCCAGTTGCTTGACCGTCCTAAAAACATCCGCATATTGTTCATATCGCGGAACTCTTCGATATCCTTAAGCTGGAAGACTGCTTAGGCCCTTTTCTTTTTAAGAATGATCACCTCCCTTCTTCTGGCTCGATACTCTTCCTTCCCCGCCCTTGTTTAGCGTTGCAGCGTTTGAAATTATTCGTTTTCTGTTACCTTTTTCCGGCGCGATACTGGTTTACGTATTCATGTTTAAATATATAAATAGTTCATTACTTACGAGTTTGATCCCATACTAACCTTTGCTCTTTCTTGATTCACATTAAGCCTCACGAACTTAAAATTAACACACTCAAGCTTGTATAAAAATTGTCACATAATTCATTAGAAAGCGATATCTAATGAAATTAAATCTTACAATGAGAGATATTGATGATTTTCTAAGTACTATGTAAATCAATTTTCTTCTTCACGGATATTAATTGGAAAAATTACTATCTGCATTATTTCTGAATTACATGCCTCGGTAATTTAATACATTTTCGTTTCATGTATGTACATACATAAAAAAAAACTGCCAATTTCTTTAGATCGTCTACTGATCAGCAAATAGTCGATCGCGAAGCATTCTGCAGTCGATCACGAAAGTCTTATAAGTCGTAGTCAAAATAAAGAAAATTGGTCAAGGTCGGTCCAGAACGAAGCCTTGCACCTTTAGTGTTCCGCATAGTATTTTTATGTTTCATAACTTCGATTCCTTGTTCATCGGGAGAGTCAAAGATCGGTTTTGGAAAGAGTCTGGTTAAAGCAAGTAAACTTTGTTCCGTGTCACAGCTCGAAGTTGTTACAATTTTCCAGTATTTGAACAATGGAGGCATGTATCAAAAAGTAGATATAATCCAGTAGAATATTTTACAATAAATGAATAATATTTTGTAGAAAAATTATTCATTTTGAAGTTGCTCCAAATATTTATGAACTTACTTACTCAACGGGCTCCAAATTCGGGCGTTCGTGTTTGGTTGATCTTTCTTCTTTATCGTCCTAAAACTGAGGGTCAAAGATTCTCTTAACTGGAGTATGTGCATTCAGTCGATATAGCCGAGCCAAGTTCAAATTGCATGAATACCTTGGTATAGCCCATAGACTCCACGTTTTTCTTCCCACTAGTAACTAACTTTCGTCCAGCGTTCAGCATCATACAACAAGGCAAGTTCGGTTTTTTTGTGGTTGTTTTATAGGTAATAAGCTTTGTCCTTCGTGTTAGATGTTTCGAAACCAGTTTGTTAAATCGAAGCAAATTAGGATTTTTCCTCACCGGACCTCAACGAAGACTTAATTTATATTCGTTTATTTAAAGGTGAGACTTAGCTTTAGTAGACCCGTTGTGTACCTTTTTGGTTAGCTATGGGGACTAGTTTTCTTAATTATACGATAGATTTTATGTTTAGGTGGAAGAAGTGGATGTAAAGATTATGAGAAGTACCTAGACTGTGTGATGTAGTCGCGAACGGCTCTAAGTGGTTAGCGAGTTCAATCCCCTGATTTCCATTTATCAACATAGTGACTCCACCTTTATTATTTGGACAATCTTTCAGTATGATACACCTGTAGGATCTACATCTCGGTCATTAGACCGATACTCACACACGGGGTGATTGTTTGATGGACAGCCTTAGAAAAACCTATAAACCGCGTCTATCTAAGTAAGGTCCAGCGTACAGCTGGTCTGTGCATAAGCGGCGGTCTACGCACGACTCCATCTGCGGCACTGGATATTATGTTTCACCTGATACCCCTGGATATAATTTAGCAAGTGATATTCCAGGGGAATGTAAGAGCGATAGACGCACTACAATAGGAACAACTTTACCCATTTTGCCAGACAAAGGCACCTTTGGTTTACAAATCGCTAGTTGCAAACTAAAATTAGGTGGTCAAGTGGACCAACATGTCTAGCAACAAAAAAAAATTGGCCAAAGCTGAATTTAAAACGCTCTAAGAATTTGATTTCTCTTAATAAGTTGCGTATCGGCCCTACAATAGGTGTCATCACTGGACACTGTGTAATAGGCAAGAATGCCACAAGGCTGGGCCTTTTTGCGAACGACTTTTGTAGAAGCTGCATGCATATAACCGCAAGTTGCCAATAGGTTAAGTTATCCAGGGGACAGATGGATCTTTGCTTTGTGATCGTCGAATGTACGACCAACTTTAAACAGGTTCTAGGTAAATAGTGTGCCACTGGAACTGGGGCGCAATTTTTATTAGTGTCTGTATCCCTACACTAACAGAATTGTTTCTGTAAATTGGCCCTTAATATTCGCGTACTGAGATGTAAATAGAAAAGATCTTCTGAGAGTCCACCGAATGTATATGACTAGAATCCGATTAGCTTTAAGAACAAAAAAAAGTTAAGGTAAAAAGCCTGAAATTATTTGAGGTTTAGTAAGCACACTTTTCTACTTTTAAAATGAACACTATACTTTTGGGATAAAAACGTCGCTTCTCTAGGTCAGGAGAATGTGATTTAGTAGAATGTAGATTCTTATAATCGTTAGTAGTTATTGGTTTACTAAGTCTTCAGTATTTGACTACATAATGGACAGTATACTGCCAGAGATGGAGGTAAAGGTCCATTCACAGCTCAGCGACCTGCGTGAATGGCTCTTACACCCAAATCACAATGTTGCGTGCGTGCGTCCGTTGACAGATTTAGTAGAAACAATGGGCTCTTATGGGGTAAAACAAAATGTGACCTCAGCGTTAAGCCCGTATGATACTACATTTTTTCCGCATTTTTATTGCTCTGAAAATGAAGTTAGAGCAGTACGCAAAATTACCTACTGAAATTCCCATTTGGTGTAAGTGTATACGCACTAACCTTATAAATGCGAAAATGTAAAAAAAAAATGCATTAAAAATGTATCTCAAACTACATTTTTCAGCCACTGGCAGCTTTTTTTTTTTACATTTCTGCATTAAAATTATACGTTTGCTCGTTTGACTCATTTGATTTGTGTATGTTGCTTTGCAAAATGATTGCTTTTCTTTTCTTAAAAAAACGTGTTTTCTCTTTTATGCAAAGCTGAAAACTAATGTATTAAAAATGGGGAAAAAATGTAGTATCATACGGGCTTTAGATCGGCGTTATATCGTAAATATCGTAAACGCTACTACAACGTCCAAGTAGATCTACTTTCTACTTTTGCGTCCGTTTGACAACTATCGGCTATCAGCTGTTTTATGAATTGTTCGATTTTCATCGACAGGGTAAATTCTTGTGTCGCGTATTTACCCCGAATTATTAACCTGTAATATGATTTGTTGTAATATGGTTTTTAATAAAAATTAATCGTGTTAGATTATGTAAACACTATTTTAATTAATATTCTTCATTAATATTCCTTTGTTTGCAAAGTTATTTTTCACATTTATGTCTATTTGTAAATCAAAAAAAGAAAAAGGATTAAATTTCTACACTTTTTTCTGCGACGAATTCGTGAATGGCAAATTTGAGGAAACAGTATTATATTCTGTCATCGTACTAACCTCCCAACGGACGACCTCCACAACGCGACGTTTCGTTTTACAAATTTTGCTTGCGTGCGTTGTGACAAATAATATCGTAAAGTATCTACGAAGGACTCAAAGGACGTACACACGCACGCAACATTGTGATTTGGGCATTAAGTATTCAATAAAAGGTCCAGTAGTCTGTAGTCCAATCGCCTTTCATAAACGATGAACTGAATTGTTCCTTGGATAGAATTTAACTCAGCCTGGCGGAGTTCTTAACTGTTTCAATGGATTGACAGTATTCGAACCAGGCTTGAAACCTAGTCGTGTAAATGGATTTCTTCCAAAATTTGAGATAGTTTTTATCAGGTCTATGTTGCGATGATATCGATATCGTGAGCGCATCTCGTATTTTGTATGTCAGCCCAAGAAATTGCATATTTCCCAAAATTGAAATTGAATTTGAAAAGACAAAGTGCTTCCAAATAGCACAAAATATTGCGCGTTTTTTTTAAATCACGCCACATAACCGAATTAGTTTTTCAGTCCAAAATATAGCAATCACTTTATAGAACTTTGAATAATAAATGATGTCATACGTTACTTTGAACTCGTTGAAAATATGGTGGGTTGGTGTTCCTAAACAATGTGTTCATCTAAACAACTGTCAAAACTCCGATGACATATCGAGATTGCCCTTCGGAAATATAGCGGCTATTTTATGTACATTGGTTCATATAATATACAAAAGTATACAATAATAATGTATGACATGTGACTACTGTGAAGTAGCAACAAAAAAAAGTCGTCCGCCGAAAAGTGTGCGATAATATATTACGGCGTCTCAGATAGCCGGCTTTTTTGTTGATAACGTACAGAACCGCTACTCACTCGCTTGAACTCCCAGGAATTGAACCTAAATGATTCAATGTATAACCATGACAGTGGAAATAATTGAGTTTAAGAAAAAAAAAAATCAAACAGACTATCCTCAGACATTTGGGGTTATCACAAATCGTCGGACGATTGTTCTGTTTTTGATTTTTTGTGAGAATTTTGTCGCGTGGTTGTCGCTATTGATAAGATTTTCGTGTCATGATCTTTAATCTAAAAGTGCGGATAGGTCAGGTCTAACACAATTTGTAATTTCTTGACCGAGGGCAAATGTCAGAGCCGGGGTTGTTCTATTTTCAATCGCAATTGCTATTTTAAGTTTTAATGAGTTTAAAAACTGGTAGGTACATATTTTTTTTTACATATAACCATTTGTAACATTGTATTGCTTAAGAGTCTCTCTGATAGGTATTATACACTACACAACGAAAAAGACTAAAAGTGTTCAGTCTTGTAAACGAACTCATAGTATTTTAAGTCATACCATCACATGATTCATTTCATAGTACAACTGATCTGACTTCTTTGGTTGTGAAATTTTTCGTTGTTGTTTGGTAGAAAGCAATTAACTGGGAGATAAACTTATTGATAACAAACCACGCGACAAGTTCTAAGAACAAAACTCGAATGTCTGGTAAATTTTGATAATCATTCAAAATTGTGTGCATGGAAATTAAAAATCGCCAGATAGATGTTAGTAGGTGTATTTATCAAATTACAGACGTGTATCTTATTTTATTCAGTCAATATAAATGTAAAAAAAAACAAGCTTTTACCATTGCATTCCCTGAAGTTACAGTAAATACTTCATATTTTGTGATTCATTCAATTAGCGGACCTTACACTATCAATAATAATGTCATTACTTCAAAATAAATGACATTAATAATAATCGTGTGAGGTTAATAGTATTGTCATTACTTGGAATGGTGGACAAGAATGAAGAAAATTCGGAACTCCTGATTTCGGGCCATCATCATCGAGCATTATTGTCATTAGTAATGATCGCGTAAGGTGCCTACATCAATACTGTGTCATTACTCACTTGGTTTTGTGCAATTACAAAAGCATTATCATGGAAGCTGATAAGATAGTGACGACAGTAAAGTAGTGTGTACCTTTGAATTGTTGGAGGACATATACATACATATGTACATATAAGTGCCTGACATGTTCCAAATATGGCACAACTTATCGAAACTGAAGACATACACATGTACATATGTAGCTACGGAAAATTTGAGATCTTCAAAGATTCTCCTTGTTATGTAGGTACTGTCAACCTCTTGTGCACAGAAAAATTTTCCCTCATGGTAGTATTTTGTTCTACCAATCACAGCAGGAAGTATTTGGAAGTAGTTATGGTAGTCTTTTACTTACATGACACTTATTTTTTTTTAGCAAAAATATGTTTGAATATTTTTCTCGGTTCTTAGCTAATTTTTTACACAGCGTCCTTGATTAACACATTTTTTTTTAATGACAATCCAAAACTATGTGTAGCAATGCATGCTTTTTACGGGAATCCATGGCCAAAATTGATGAGAAATCACTTTGACATTTGTGTTGTTCGTGTAAGGTTCAAAAGCAATGATAGAGCAATGATTGTATAATTTGTCTGTAGTGACATTGTTATTTGTCGTGTAGGTTAAGTATCTGGGTGTATACCTAGATGCGGGACTAACTTGGAACTTCCATGTGGAAGAGAAGATTAGAAATCGAAAAGGGTGCTTCATCAGTGCAAACGGGTATGTGGACTAAGGTGGGGAATCTCGCCGGGGTCAGCATACTGGATGTACACGATGATAGTTAGACCGATTATCACATATGCGTCAGTTGTATGGTCGCAGAAAGCAACCCAGAAAACTGTAAAGAAGCGTTTAGATAGGTTCCAACGTCTGACATGTTTAGGGATCGTGGGTGCAATACGGATGACACCAACATGCGCAATGGAAGTGATCCTAGGCATTCTGTCGCTGGTCTTATTTATTAAGAAAGTGGCGGCTTCGACGAGATTAGGGAGTTGAATATGCCCATGGATGGAATAAAGAGAACGCGTGTTACCGAATGGTACCACAAAACTCTTATTGGAGATGGAACACTTCCGGAAAAGAAGATTGTTCATATAATCATATTTACGGATGGGTCCATGATGGATGGCAGAGCGGTGGCAGGTATCTTCTCAGAAGAACTGGAACTAGCCTGTCATATTAGTTTGACGAAATATACTTCAGTTTATCAAGCCGAGATGATTGCTCTTTTGCAGGCGTTGGATCACCTGAAAGAGGGTCAGGTCGATGGTAGAAGGCCGACTCTCTGGCAAAGCAAGGGTCAACCTCGGAGCTCTCTGGTCCAGAACCATTCACTGCAATTGACAGAGGGATGGTAGAACACCTGATTAGAAACTGGCCGCGGCGGAACACCAGAGAAGGTGGTTAACCGTGGAAGACTGCAGGCAGGCGAAAATGGCTAATAAAATGCCGATTGGCAGCACTCATAGAGAGGTTCTAAGCTTAGGGCGAAGTACACTGAAATGGGTGGTAGCGTTATCTACAAGTCATGAGAATTTCGGGTATCACCTAAAGAAGATGGACGACATCTGTGAACTATGCCTGGAGGAAGACGGGACGGCAGCACATATAGTGTGTCAATGTCCGGCGTTAGCTAGTAGTAGAAGGGAGGTCGTGGGGATCCAGGATCAGGATGAACCAGATTTCTGTTAAACAGAAATTAGCGTTGACACGAGGAATCAAAGCCAAAGAGGAACAGTGGAGAAATCCAGACAGACTCTCCGGCTAAGATGGATCGTGGAAGAGAGACGAAAAGGTACCCAATACAGAGGTCTGGTTCGTAATCTCTCGGTCCTTAGCTAACTGCTTCCAGTTGCGCACTCCAAGTTTGTTGTGAATGCAAGTGACTTCAATGAATGCATACCTCTGACTGGTTTAAATACTAGTCCCAATCAATCCCAATATTTTTGAAATTGAAGTCCTAAATGGTCCCAAAGTGAAGTCATAAGCTCAAAAACGAAACTTACGAATTCTATTGAATTGCATTCTCAAAAGATTTAATTCTTTTACATCTTTGATTGACACTCTAACCTTATTATTACACTGCGGTTCATCAAATTAGAAGCAGACAATTTTTTTATGAACCGATTTAAATGCATGCCATTCTGATTCTTGCCAAAAAAAAGTCTCCAAGGTACTGTTATCTTGTTCTGGCGATTTGTTAAAATTTATTTTTAAGCACAAACAACTCTAACTTTCAACATAATTTTTTTTTTCTTGACTGCCATGTAACTGAAGAAATGTCGAATCCATATTGTAATATCAATTTTAAATCCAATGCTTCTAATCTAGTGAACCGCGGTGTATATACATATATACATACATAAAAATGTATGTGTGATAGATAATACAATGACAGCTCCAGCTGTTAGTAAGGATAAGCATTCATTTCAAATTCCAAGAATTTCTCATTTTTTATCAAGAAAGTAAAAGAATACTATCAATAAGAAATTAGTATAAATTAGAAGACGATATAAAAACTGATAGACCGCAACTTTAATAATTAGTGCAATTAACATGAAACAGACAATTAATGGGAAAAAATGGCGTGTCAAAAGATTAGCTCCGGTTACATAACATCTTTCTATCAATTGTTTCTATATATATTTTTCTAGATAAGTACATTAAATTAATAATCGTGTCCTGACAGATAATTTCTTATCCTCAACAGACTATCTATAATATATATAAACATCTTCGCTGCATACCCGGGAGAGGTAAAGTATAATTAAGTCAACTTGCAATCCCATGGCGGAAAGGACTCGCATTCCATCCTATTCCTCTCTTATAATCCGTGCTTGTGAATACAAACTAATATTTGGGGCGACAGGCCCGTGTGGGACCCTCACAACTAATCGTGTTGTACATGTTACACTTATTCCTAACTGTTTAATGCGGTGTCCGAAGGGCAATTATTTTATTTGAGAAGCGCTTTCATGACAATTATACTCTAGGACTTTTGGTGTTGTGCGGAGATCGATTGGTGCGCCACGGCGGCACCCACTGTCTGTAAATACGTGCGAATAATAGAGTGAAGTTAGCTGACGTGAATGATGTAACAGTATGAACTTTTTCTAACCTCCCCTCTGGGTTTGATTCGAAGGCTCTGTGTACTAAAACGTTAGTGTTCGCTGTTCATATCCTACTCATGTCAAATGACTTTTAGATATTGGTGTACAACTCATACATGTATGTAGTTCATCGTTCAATCTTCTCTCTAAACCCCGTCAATTCAAACGGGATCGAATAACTTATGAAGAATTTTTCTCTTGAAACGACCAAGAATTTCTTCATCTGCTTAGATAGAGGTATGGCGCCATAAAATAGGACTGTGATGATCAAGGTCTTATATAGAATATCTTAGATGTTCAGGATAGGGCCTTACTACTCAATTGCCTTCTCAACGCAAAGAAATAGTGATTGACAAGAACTATTCTTTTGATTTCTGCCAATCTCACAGCATTCAATCAGTTATCCTAAAGCATTGTATATATTAACCGTCTGGTCCGAAGACTATGAGAAGACGCGTTCACCTTTGGGATGATATTATAGTCATTGGTAGCAATGCAAATAAGAACATTGTACTGTGAACCTACGGAAAAAAGATTTTGCTAGAGTCTGTGCGTTAAAAGAATACTTGAGAAAGGGTAGGAAGGATAGGATGGCTTAAACTAAACTTGAACTTCAAAGAAACTATCTGTTACTTAAAAACTCGCATATTTGAACCTAATAATAAGATTTAATTTCTTTGAATTTTCCAGCTCATTGCCAGTTACTCAACTTCAAGTGCCCCAAGCAAAATCTACGCCAGCGCCGATGAAGCTGTCGCCGATATTCCCGATAACCAGACGATTCTCTTTGGAGGTTTCGGTATTTGCGGTATCCCAGAAAAGCTGATTGACGCTCTTAATAAGAAGAACGTTAAAGGCATCACTGGTGTGTCGAACAATGGAGGTACAGTCACACAAAAAACCTATCTTCTAAGAAATGATTCAATTCATCTTCGTTACAGGCGTTGATAAGGTAGGCCTTGGCGTGCTCATCAGGAATAAGCAACTCACCAAGTTCATTGCATCCTATGTGGGTGAGAATGATGAACTTATTCGTCAATTTTTCAGTGGAGAAATATCCATTGAATTGACACCACAGGGAACTATGGCAGAAAAGATACGTGCTGGTGGTGCCGGTATGTTGTGAATATCATTATGTGTCATTTGGTTTAATTTGCTTTTTGCTCAGGTATCCCGGCTTTCTACACCCCCACCGGTTATGCTACACTCATACAAACGGGCGGTGCGCCAATTAAGTACGGCAAGGATGGTAAAATTGAAATTGCTAGTCCACCGAAACCCGTGAAGGAGTTCAATGGCAAGAATTACGTCATGGAGGAGTCTATCTTTGCTGATTATGCAGTAATCAAGGCGCACAAGGCTGATCCTTATGGAAATATTGGTTAGTATGATTTTCCTTTTGAATGAAAACATTTTTGAATTCAACTATCAATCCATACATTTTAGTTTTCAACAAGGCCGCAAGAAACTTTAACTCGCCTATGGCTCGTGGTGCAAAGTGCACCATCGTGGAGGTTGAAGAAATTGTTCCTGTGGGTGCTCTTAAAGCCGATGAAATTCATGTTCCTGGGATTTATGTTCAGCGTATTGTCAAAGGCACCAACTACAGCAGACGCATTGAGAGACTGAGACTTCGTGATGAAAGTGGTGCACCAACGTCTGGTGGAGCGAAGAATCCTGGACAGGCTATACGAGAGCGTATTGCCAAGCGAGTGGCGATGGAATTCACCGATGGAATGTACGCAAATTTGGGAATTGGTAAGGATTTTTTTCACGTTTAGAGAGTTTAGTTCTGCAGTTATTTTTTTAGGTATTCCTGTGCTCTCATCGAACTACATTCCAAAGGGAATGAATGTAATGTTACAGTCTGAAAATGGTATTCTCGGTCTTGGCCCCTTCCCAACTAAGGCGGAATTGGATCATGATTTGATTAATGCTGGTAAGGAAAGTGTCACTGTACTGCCTGGTGCCTCATTCTTTGGATCAGATGAAAGTTTCGCCATGATTCGAGGTGGACATGTTAGTCTGACTATTCTTGGTGCTATGGAGGTCTCAGCCACTGGTGATTTGGCCAACTGGATGATTCCGGTAAGTATTTCTTTAAATGCATGGTTACAAATATTAATGAATTCACTTTAAAAGTAGAACGATCTAACTTTTTTATAAACCCGACTGCAATAGATTAACCAGTCATTTAAAGTTTTAAATACGTACTCACATGTGTACGTATTTAGATGGCGCTCCTGTTTGGGGTGAACTTCGACCTCAACCACCAAACCCCCAGATTGGTTGAGGTTTCACTTGAGATTGTCACGTTAAGTGAGGTCGTCCTCTACTCCATCGTCCGAGGTGATTGCGAAGACTCTCCGGATCAGAGCGTCAGAGCTGTTCAACCACTCTACATGATGGATTGGTTTATACATACATATATGCGGATTAGAGCTCGGTTGAGAGATACTAAACATAGCCGCTAAACCATGTGAGAGAAATGGATAAAAGCCAGTCATCTTAGTCGTTGTATTTGAACTATTTCGACTAGACTTCTTCTGCACTCACCGATGAACTCACCACTCATCGTGAACCGATCACGTTCTTGACAGACAAAGGGTTTTAAACGTTCATGGAATACAGTAACGTAATACTTATTCGTATTCCTTTTTCCTAAGGATCTGGCAAACAATGCTAAAGTTTCATTTATCCAGCATACTTAAGTCCTACCATATTTGACCTCACTGCTTCAGTTCTTGCAGAACTAAGAAAGGTGGAACGCATATCCGTGTTTAGCATAAATTTAAAGAAACTTTGCACATACCCAATGTTGCACCTACTCCAAATCCAACAGTGATCCCAAGCAGGGGTGCAGCATGCCCCCCTCTCCCCCCATGTTTATTTCACTGTTTATGCATTGTGAACTTACATATACATATCTATGAAGTATTGTGCAACGGTCTAATAAAAACATACAGAAAACCTACAATCCTTTGGGAACGGATCCACCTTACTGAGCTATGAGACCACAATCGATGGGTCAATAGTTCACAAAAATTTCGTGTGGACCGGACGGCCTTCGGCCTCATATGCAGGTAATCAGGGCGCCGCTACGTGGCGTGTAGCACAGCATGATTCAAATTAATGATCGTTCAAAATAACGTTTTGGACGATCGTTCATTTTTGAATTTTTCTTTGAGCAATTATTCCCACAGCCGCTTATATCATGGTGTCATGGAGGGCGAAATCATTTTAAATGCCTGCTATTAATACACCATGACAAACCTTACAAACGAAATTGTACTTTCTTGTGATACAGTTAGCAATATGTGTCAAAATGATCAATCAAATGTGATTATCTCCAAGTCCACTACATCAATATATTTAGTTTAACTACGAAATCATTATTAAATGTGCAACAAATACTTTCTCTTTCAGGGTAAACTAGTAAAAGGCATGGGTGGTGCTATGGACTTAGTCGCTGCACCTACTAGAGTTATCGTATCGATGGAACATAATACACGTAACGGAGAACCAAAAATCTTACAGGAATGTACTTTGCCGCTGACTGGTCAAGCTGTTATCGACATGATCATTACCGAAAAGGTAAAACTTTTAAGTTTCTATTCAGTCTAAATTGATACATGAATGTTTATTTTTTAGGCCGTCTTCACCATCGAAAAAGGCGTTGGGTTAACTTTGATTGAAGTCGCCGAGGGCTTGACTGTTGACGATATTACCGCATGTACAGCCGCTAAATTCACAGTGTCCCCAAATGTTAAAAAAATGGGTCAAATTGACGAAATTTAAATCTTAAAATGAAGTCGTAGTTGTAAATAGTTCAAAAAAAAATTAAGTACATTGCAAAAGATATACAGAAGCGCTAACTCACCATATGTATATAAGAATAAAAAAGAAAACCCTAATATATAACACAATAGTCTGGTAATATATTTTAAGCACAGACATACCTCACTAGACTGAACTTCATGTATTACAGACGACGTATAGATGAGTATCTTGTGCCTTATTTGATAGTTTTACCAATCTGTATTTTTTCTTTGCAATGAGCCAACGATTCAAATTTAGTTTCTGTCCCTAACTATTTGATAAGTGATATCGTGTGCATTTATTTAATAAATAAAAATGTGTTTATATTTGAATAAAATACTAGGTACGAGTATACATACATATAGGAACAATTAAAGAAAATGAATTCGAAGTCATCAACATTGCAGACACCCCATTTTTCCAAAAGGGTTTTTCTGCAATGCCTAAAATTAGCTGCGGTTTGTTTGACGTTTCAACTCATCGATACCTGCTATTTAATCATACAAAAGTATACGTTTCAACAACGCTTGTAACATTGACATACGTAGTATATATGGACTGTTAGTAGCAAACTCGCACTGGTTTCAACATTAGCACTAGCGGTTGGAGTTCTGAGCGGACAAATTTGGAAGCTCACACTTCATTTGAGGTTGGATTTCTAAAATGACGAGTATACATTAAATTACTGTGTAAAACAAATATTCGGCGCAACAGGTCTACGGGACCCAAGGCCTAGCTTCTTACAACCATTCGTGTTCTGCGTGTTATAATCTTTATACAAATGGAAGGGTTCTACTGTTTCATGCCGTGTCCGAAGGCCAATTTAATGTTTGAGAAGCTTTTTAATGACAGTTATACTATCGGATGTATGTCAGACGCTCGCAAGAGGTGGGGCCGTGAAACAAATTTTAGGTGTTGTCGGGGGATTGAACCTCGAACCTCTCACTCCGTACTCCAACGCACTAACCACTTGAGCCACAGTGCCCAATTACTGTGATTATTGCACGAATTGCCATGGAATTGTCAATTGAAATGTTGGTGAAATTTTGAGTTTCAAGTTCAAAGCGCCCATTCTCCGACAACGTAGCATTTTTACCAATTTTCTTCGAAGTTAAGAATTCAAGACGGGAGAAAGGAATAAATAAATAAATTTTACTCAGCAAATAGATAGGGCAAAATTACTTGTCTCTTCTCTATATGAAATGAGAATGAAGACGCCTTCACCTTCCTTATTCCACACTTCCCTTGAAGATAGCTGTTTGCCAGTTAAGAATAAAGTCCGAGGACTTCTGAATTTCTAAAGGTATTATCTCATCACGTAGTTTGAATCTACAACTACTGTTACACGTTCAACGAAATCAGTCAACGCGTTGGCTCTCGATGTCAAAATGACGTGAAAATTTACCCTTCAGTCACGTCGTGTGATCGTCGACGTAAAACGCCATCAATGCATTGACGGCTTCGTTGACTGCCCCAATGACGCGAATTTTTAGGTCAACGCGTTGACTATTTTCGTTGACCGTGTAATCACCCTGTCAACGCTGCTGTTGAGACACGTTAACCGAATTATTCGGATTGTTCATCAACGCGTTGACCGTGTCTCATCGTTGACATGGGAGAATTTTCTGACGTGCCAACGTTGCCTGCGTTGACTACTCTTCAGGTGTGTATTTTGCATGAATCAAACGAAGATTTGCATGAAATGAACGTTTTTCAAGAAGAAATAAGGTGCACGACATAAATGTCGAACATACATGCACCTTTATGCTGAAGGTTTATAAATTATTAAGGGTAGAAAGTTAAGTAAAATAGTTAAAGTCAATAGTGTGAAACGATAGGTATGAAGGCCTGGTAAAGTGGACGTGGCATGCCGCCTTTCTGAGAGTACTACCGCGATAATTTTTAATGGAGATGAGCATACGTGTATATAGCACCGATGCTTTTAATTAAATTTATACAACTTGACAAAGTTAGCCACTTCAGCACGACTGCTGACTGTTGTCTCCAATGTTTGATAATTTTGGCGATGATTTGATAAATTTCTAAAGTTTGAGGCAAATCCACCCGCAAATCCGTATACACAACAAAATTGGCGGATCCACTTTTTTGAACTTCTGCATCATAGTAATATCAAGATTGATTCATCGTTATTAGGGGCATGTTTCTCTGCTATGCAGTAATTTCAGTGCTTGACTGAAAGTGCAACGATTGAACACACTATACCATCTGAGAACTTTTCATTAGGCTTTCGTGATGACCTTGAACTGTTGCGAAGATCTTCATCGTCGTCACTGCTGCACTCCAACAGATACGTTGCTAAAGTTGCTATATCCGAATGTCTTGACATGTTTATATTAAAAAAAAAAAAATGCAAGGAAAACCCCTTGATTTAATTATTTTTTCCACTGCGATTTAATTTATATAATCACATTGGCACAACCTTTCAACGTCGTGTGATCGTTAACGCGAAAAATTACCGATTTTCAGTCCTTTCAATACGTCCTTAAGGCACCGTAAATGGTTAATAATTTCTTCAATAATTCGTGGTCAATAAGTTCGGAAGTTAGTAAGTCGTGTGATCGTTAACGTTTTGCGTGTCAACGCATTGACACCGGAGGGGAGAAATCGCGTTGGCCCAGATTACACGTCAACGCATTTTGGGTCAACATTGCGTTTCTTGCTTCGTGTGATCGCCAACGCTTCATGCGTTGACACGTTGATCGTTGACGATTTTCTTTCGTGACGTCAGAGAGTCAATGCGTTGACTCATTTCGTTGACCGTGGACCGTGGTGGGCTTGATAAATAAAGTACAACTTTGGATCAACTGGGAAATAGAGTATCCAAAATCTGTTCAAAGGACTCCTCACTGGATGATTTCTTTTCGGCTTTCTTTAGTGCAAATTCATATGCTTTGTAAAATTTCCATTCTAGATAGTTCCTTGTCTTCATTGATGAACCGCCTGCAGTTTGCCTTTAATTGCGGAGTACACCAAATTGGTTTACTTCTTATTTTGGTCACAGAACGAGTTCGCCCTTTGTGAAAAAAGCCTGTAAGCTGCACAAAATCAGCGTTCTTGTGTGTAGTGGGAAAAATGAATTTTTAATGAGATCATTTATAAATCTTACTAGAAGGAACTTCAAAAACCAACGAATTATATTTTTTTTGTAGATTCTCCCTATGTTCCCGACTATCATGCGATGTTTTTTTTTTAATTCATCCTTTTGGTTTTTCGGGGTAATCCTACAGAAAACTACAACACAACAACCAAATTCGCAATAAAGTACTTAGTTGCGGATGTCAAATATGAGATTAGATCCGTGAGTTTTCCACGATACAGTGAATCTCATTTACATTGCAGACATGTGAATCTTCCACTTCAGCGGATTCCATGAAGCAAATCTTCCATTCTTAATAAATCATTCCCCCCGACCGCGACGGATGTTCGTATAACTTCGAATTATTATGAATTCTAGTCAAACTTCGTTCCCCAACACAAAAAATCGTAACAGTAATACATAAATATTTTGTAAGATTTTGCATCCTACACAAATATAGAACGATATTTCCTTTAATTATTTACTTATATTATCTGTCAGTATTAATAAATATAATTATGTACTTAATCCCTGCTTGAAGTCCTATTTATATTTGGTAAGAAACAAAAGGTTAAAGGTTTTTTTTTTTTTAATGAAACCTTAATATAACTTTCTGATGTCTCAACATACATACGAGTACGATTTCATTATATTTTTCATGGTAACACTATCCATGACTTACATATATTTAGCCTTAGCATTACTCTACCTTTCAATACTCAGTAATTAATATGACCCATCCTTATTTAATAAATAAAGAATAGTTTATTTTTGAACAAACAAACATTTACAAGTAGATATATGTATATAAAATAATTTCACAGGAATAGAAAGTACAAAGCAAACACAAACAAAACCAAAAAAGGATTTTATCTTAACTTATCCGATAACCTTTGTCATGTCTTTAAAACTAATATTTATTGTGGATGAGCTCATTTTGTGGTGCTTACTGATCGAGTCCATTTCATTTTCCGCACGACAATGAATGCAAAACTGTGAAGTAAGCACATGCAAAGGACTTCGATAGAAAATACTGCGGTTGGTATTCTTTCGGTTTTTATAATGTGCCAAATAATGCAACAAAGACTCGAAAATAAGAATTAGAACTGCTGTCATCTTTGTGAAGCAAAAAACTGAAGGTATCAAAAACAGCAGGTAACTTGACTTGGTAAATCCAAGAACAATGTCCTGAAAACAAAGGAAAAAATTAAATAGTTTGCACGAGTATAGGTATTGTTTGTCTTACCTTATTTACGCAATCCATTCTTATGAATGCCTCCTTGTCGAAGGGATTATATTCAGCAGGCTTCTTTGAGCAGGATGGTTTCTCCGTGTAATCGTTGTCAGAAATTCTTAAATATTCTCGCGGAATTTGAAAGGATTTCTTTTTATGATAACGAACGGCTATTTTTGAGCTTTCTGGTTCCCCAGTTTCAGCATCGAATTCAATGCGACGAATAGTGGTAGCCTCTGTGTCAGCATAGAAATACTCGACTTCGCCAGTTTCGAAGTTCTAAAAATAAAAATTAATTTTTATATCAGTACCAATGATAATCAAACATATCATACATAAATACCCTAATCTACCATCTCACCTAAAGGTTTCAAATACCAAACGTACTTCCAATTCAAGCATTGCACTTTTTCTTAAATCTAAACGGCAACGGAAGATGTATTTGAGATTGTGGTCCATATTTCCTATTAAAGCCTACTTAGTACATACATACATATGTATGTAGTTTGTACTTTACATTCGTTGCTTTTAAGTGTACAAAGGCAGGTGTCTCGTTAATATTCTTCATAAGATTTTGAATGCTTTATTATACGAACGTCTAGCCTTCTAGCTCATCGAAATGAAGGTGTGCTCAAATTTAAAACAGTATGAGTTGTAGACTTTAAATGTGGCTTGACTTCCTGATTGTGTCAAAGACTCTGCAGACTGAATGACTGCTAGTTTGAGGTTAGGATTTGGAATGCTAGTGCATATTCCACACTTCATTGTTATTATAACCATTAATTTTCTACTACGTACTTGCATCGTGACATGGAGTAATATGGAATAAAATATACAAATGGCTAGCGAGTACAAGGATCTTGCACGTACCCTAGTAGGTAGCATGGTTTGAATTTGAGGCTATAGCTTAAGTAAAATGCGGGTTTCAAAAAGTTTCAGTTTCACTTTTGTGGTAAGGCTTGCAATTCCTCAATACGTGTTCGGACAGATTTTCTAAATTTGCAGCGGTAGGTTGGACTGCATAAGTACAACAATATCAATTACTAAAATGATAATTTATTATCGGAATAAATTGTCAATGTATCTTCAACAGATTAAAAGATATGATTCCTAGAAAAACAAATTGAAATAAATATCGTAAGTGTGTGGTTGATTTGCAGAAGAAAGATATTTGGAAATAAAGGTTAGTTCGCAATAGATTAGATTAGATTGATTTTTATTCAAGCTTCGATTCGATTTTCAAGTACCTAATAAAAGATAGATATTACCAAAAATCAGGAAAGAATGACTACATCATCTGTCTGGAGGTTGTGGTTGAACCATTTAAACATCCGACTAGTCGATAGGGATCGGATTGCGTCTATCCGTATGAGTTAGTAATAGCCAATCTTTAAATCAACCAAACCTGTCATATATACTTAGTTTTCAGGCCCAGTTTCGGTTGAATTGAATCCATCTTGACATTAAGGAGGCATGGTCCCATCGCTAGTTAGCATAGTTTGGTCCGCCAATGTTTGGCATGTTTCCTTTGCTGCATAATACAAATGTTGTGAACTTTCTTTAACGGCGCTTTAATCACCTTCATAGATACAGTTTCCAGTCACAGTTCACAATAAGCATGGCATGCACTTGTGGCATGTACTATACATATATTGAACAAAAAATATTCTAACAGCCAAGCGCCACTCCACCCCCATAATCCGTATAAAAAAAGCATACATACATACATATAATACTAACACACATACACATATCAACTGATAAGCCAACTGCTGATAACATTCTTATAAATTAAAGAGTTTATCAACATCGAGCTGTTAGTCACACGCTTTTGCTGAATCTGACTATCGCTAGATAAGCTAAAAGCTGTATAAATGAATTTTTGTTTTCTTTTATTTGTTAATAATAAAAAAATTCGAAAACAAGTGCAGTGCGCGTGCGAAAGCTAAACATCCGAAGGCGATGCTATTGACCCGATGGCCAATTTCGAAAATATCCACACCAAATGACATCAGCTGCGCACTGTATGTAGGTGGGTGGTGCTTGGAAAATATTTTGAATTCTTATTTTATGGGTTTTCTTTAATCGAGGCGGTTTTCTTTATTTGATTTTAAAGACGTAAAATTTGTTTGTTTCTTTGTCTTTTTTTTTTGTTTTTGTTTGGATCTACCTTGACCTTCGTACAAAAATCCAAAGGAAACTGCGCCGCACATTGACTTTTCAGACCAAGGAAAGCCTCATAAGAAAAAGGATGTTATGCATGGGCGAGTTGTTCCATGCTTTGTAGTCTTTAATGAATGTCATTTTAAATTATCAGAAAAAAAAAAAAAATGTTTGATTGTGTCATACGAGAAAAAGCTTCTACAGAAAAGAAAAAATTACTCACCGCTGCAGTTCAATTGACATTGAGCTCATAAGCAGCCAAGGATAACATTGAGATCATCAGCTAAAGTAGGGGGTAGTAGCAGTTGCAGGAATAGAAAACAAATCGACATTTACGAATGCCGTACATATGTATGTATGTATTTATGTGTGTACATATATGTACGTCCTGACACCGACGACTACCTAGTGCACGGCAGGAATCATGAATACGACGGAAGCATCCAATTTGTCGGAAATATTAGTTGTATACGTTTATTACATTATTTATTTAGAAAAAACACGTAATTCATGGACATTAGTGAATTCATTACCAGATAAAAAAATAAAGAGCTTTCGAGGTATTTTGAGCTTTCAAGCAAAGCCTTGACATAAACGGTTAAAGAAATTAGGTTAAGGTCTGTTCCTTTACTTTCTGCACTAAAAATCGTGAAATCAAAAATTTCTCAGAGTGGGGGATAATTCTCTTAGAGAATGATGAAAGTTTCATGAAAGTTAGGGAACGCATCGAACAACAAAACCTTCGCACAACAAAAAATGTCATGTATGAGGAAGAACAAAACACGAGAAAGACGATGGAATATTCGGATATCTTCACAAATATATGTTTCCAAATCAAATAAAAACGATATCCAGAATAAATTTAATTGCTAGGAGGAAAATAACTATCTGAACTAAGTTGATAGTATTATAGTGCTTTTGAAAGATCGTACACCACTTACCTACAGAAATTTGTTGGGTAAGAATTCGTAATTTTTGTCACTAAGGCAGACCTATCATGATATCTGTTTCGAAAAAGTTAGGAATCGTAAGAAAAATCTGATTGCAACGCATGACACCATCATGGTATCCATTTTCGTACAGAAATTGCTAACGCGTATAATGTATCATATTTACCCTACGGAAAATCGGAGAAATTCTCCGCGACGAAAATCTGTCGGAGAACTTTGTAAAAAAAATCACAACTAACAGTAAAAAAAATGCAATATGGCGCAGATAGCCGTTGTGCGACGTTGTACATCATCCCCTTCCAGATACGTATCACCATGATAAGAAATTCTACGATTTCGTATACATCAGAAATAATTACATTCCGATCGGATAGGTACCATGATGGGGATGAGAGAAAACGTGTTACCCTCTCGTGTGCTTACTCTTTTACGATTTTTTTTTGTGTTAGGAAAAGGAGTTGGACTAGAATTCGTAAGAATTCGTACTTGTAACACTTCCATCACAACTAAATGAAAACCAGTCAAGAGTTGCAAAGAGGTGTTCAAATCCCTATGCTCGATGCACAGCATCACGCTTTGCTGGATCCCGAGGCATATGGGCTTCCACAGTAAGGAAATGGCCGATGAGCTAGCAGACTAGTACTTGGTCCTAATGCCCATTAATCTTATCATGTCAAAAATTGCCTTTTACTTTTACAACCTGGCCAACGTATGTCGCTAAACCTCTGATTCTTATAGGTATCCTCACAGGCCACAACTCAATGGCTGCCCATCTTGGAAGAAAGAGAATCAGCACCATAGATCTATACTAAGGCTGTGGCGACACAGAGGTAGAGGAAGACTCACCACATTTCCTTTGCGAATGCCCAAGCCTCAACAGAACCAGATACACAATCATCGGCAAAATATATTTCAACGACCTAAGCGAACTGGTAAACACGCCACCTTAAACCACCCTAAATTCATCACGAAAATGGGTTGGTTCAGAAGGACCCCTCCTGTCATAAATTATATTGTTCATTGTTACGAGTACTTAAGGCAATTCATCGTGTTTTAGTTGTAAACGAACTGGTTCCCAAGATGGAGTCAACACTGCGAACGAGAAAAAAAGTGGGCCTGGAAACTAGCAATAACGAACTGGATAGATCATACATACATCATAATAGTCAGACCCATACTTACGTATAGTGCTCTTGTATGGTGGAAAGTTACAATTAAGAAGGATACACGGGATATTTTGGACATAGCACATAGACAATAAGATATTCTCAGGGAATCACTTGCCAACATCCCCGGCAAATCGGATGAGATTCTTGGTACCGTTGACTTTGATACACTATACGAAGTAATATACGCTGACAGGAGAAGGATTGGGAATGAAAGGGAATGGAAGGTCTATACAAAGACGGTTCCAAAACCAATAAGGGTACGTGTATAAACTAGAGTGATATAAACCTACAAGCGATTCTAAAACTTCCGGACACAAGTAGTGTGTTGAGAGAAGAGGTTCCAGCTGTATTCAAAGCTGGGGAACTACTTAAGATGGGATCAATATGCGACAGGAACATCGCCATCTACCCTGATAGCCAGGCTAAAGGCACTAGACTCTTACATCACAAAATCTTAAATAGTTAGGAAATGCTGCACAATGCTCAAGGCATTATGTTTGCAGAACCGTGTCAGACTATGTTGGATACCTGGACACTGCGATAGAGAGAGTAACGAAAGTATCGACGTATTGGACGAGCTCCCACAAAATGACATACATATTTCGTGGATAAAGGTATGTGAATGTACGAAATGGTTAAGGTTTTTTACCGTGAAGGTTGCCAATGGTTCACAATGGACCTACTATGATGATAATGGTTCTACCTGACCTAACCCCTCTATGCAACAAGATGTGATGGGTGGGAGAGGGATCACAAACGGGGTGGAGAGATGCGCGATTGATAACCTTAGTCAAATATCAGATGTGCAGTCAAATTCGACTGATTACACGCGTTGTACGATTTAAATACAATAAACGACAACAGTTTACGATATTTAATCAAAGGATCCGTCGTGGGTTAACGTACCATCCCGGTAGATTGGCCTATTATCTAAACCAAAATCGGGATAAGAAAGCCTGAAACAGTCCATTATGAGAGGGACTGAACGGATTAGTGCAGAAGCCGGGTACGAGTGGGACTGTCGGCACTTTTAACGTTCACATGTTCAATAGAAATAAAGTCCACGATTGGGTCGTACATACTTGCACCTTTATGCTATACTCTTAGGTTAAATTAGGTACGTGGGTAGGCGGGTGGATGAGATCCAAAATGCCACACTCAACTCAATACAGACGTATGCTATACTCTTCAAAACTTCTCTTTTTATACATGTAGCGTGCAAAAGTGATATCTGTTTTTAGATTTGGAAATCGAATTTTATTTAACTCGGACATGAGTATTTACCTTTTAATTTTGAGGTAAAAATGACAATTCTGATTTCGAGATCAGTTTTCATAAGCTTCAGAGCACAATGAGTCGTCGTTGGAAATGGTGGGCTGACTTTAGAAAAAAGCCAAATCCCCGGGAAGAATAAAAGTCCCTCAAGCATACAAACGGGTCAAACAAACAAATGCAAACATTTTTTAGCGTCAGCAGTAGAAAAAAACAATAAATAAATAAACCTAGCTATATCTCTGAAGACTAAGTAAGTAATTTGCAAATGATTTCAGTATTTACTCTCCCACAGTTAATCCAAATATGTATTTACGTACTAGCCTAGATAAACTAATACGCCAACTCTCAGTTTATTGTTGCAAACAAAAATTCTTACAACTAGCATCGCAACAAAAACTTGTTTACCATTATTTACGAAATGATTAAAGAAATTTCATAAAATTTATATTTTCTTGCAGTTGACCAAATGTTATCTACGACCGTACATGTCTGGGAGATTACATTCAATTCTCGATAAATTTATTGATATGCTTCGTTCTCCGCACTCACTTATATAAGAGTAAGTAATTTCAAACCAGATAAGAAAGTTTATGGCCAGGTTATAAAGTATTGCATTTCAAGATATAAATCGTATAAAATACGATATGACATTTTGTGAATAATACTCTTGTTGCATCAGCACTCGAAAATGTAAACTATAAAAGTTTTCCATTAGTCGGGAGCAAATAAATCATCATCTATCCGAGAAGTCTGCTGAGGTTGCCATGTGATAGATAACGAATAGGGCGGTGGGTATCGGTCTTTGTTTACTGGGAATTGTCGTGCCGGAGTTGCTCGGAAGATCTTTTGTTTATTGAATTTAATCTAACTTTGTTTATTTATAATATCCCTCTGGATAAGACGATAATGTACAGTTTGGACAAAGACATGTCTAGAGATGTAAAGTACACTACACAGTTTCATTTTTGAACTGAAATT
Organism: Xylota sylvarum; assembly: GCA_905220385.1. Classification (NCBI taxonomy): domain Eukaryota; kingdom Metazoa; phylum Arthropoda; class Insecta; order Diptera; family Syrphidae; genus Xylota; species Xylota sylvarum. The sequence continues at coordinate 45,891,104 of LR999959.1, forward strand.
CCTAGACTGTCATTTCTCAATGTAAAAATGTAAGTTATTCTAAAACTGTCTTATGATCCGATGTCCAATCGACTCTTGTAAAGCGCCGAATAACGAAACTTGTCTTCACATTAAGTCATTACAATCAAACTGATAGTGTGTGCTCTACTTAAGAAAATAAATTTCGAGAAGTGCCCCCAAAACTAAACGTTGGCACTAGCCAGCCCTGTATGGTATCCGATCGGAACGGAATTTTCTCCAATATGATACGAAATCGGAGAATTTCATATCATGGTATCCGTTCTTACTCCAAGTTCTCCGATAGGTATTCGTTACGCAGAAATTTTCCGATTTTTCGTACAATAAATACATTTATATGGGTTGGAAATTTCTATACGAAGACGGATACCATAATGGTTTCATGCGTTGCAATCTGAGTTTTCTTACGATTCGTAACTTTTTCGAATCGGATACCATGATAGGACTGAGTACTTGTATTTTACTGGCGAATGTACATATTTACTGGGGCATTGAAAAGTTTGATAGCTACCAACTTAGTGCATCTAAATAAGTGTGTTACGCCCCTTATCAGCAGAAAAGTTCAAGATGGTCGCGTGGAGTATTAAATGACTTTCTTAGTGTTGTAGTGCAGTATGCCCACGTAATTTTGGATGTTGTTTTTGTGGTTTGTGCGTTGGAATTTTAAACGGGAGGTTTAAGGTTCGATTACCAGATAATATCAATTTTTTCACGGTCCCATCTGTTATGAAAAAGCTTCTCAAACAAAGATTGTCCTTTAGATACGGCATTAAACAGCAGGTCCATTTCATACAACACGAGGAATATAACACGCATAATACGAATGGTTGTAAGAAGTTAGGCCCTGGATCTGTATGGACCTATTTTTTCTGTAAATACATATTCATTTGCAAAATAAAACTGCTAGCAAAAACAAGCTACGGAAATAAACTGCTTAAATAGTTTTCTGTGGTTATGTAAACATACTTTAGGTTTATAGTATACCCTTAAAATCTACTGACTTAGTTTTTACAAGTTCATTATCATTTGAAGGCTCAAGGAACGCGTATTTGTCTCGTGTAACAGATTGATTGTGGCAAGTTATCATAAAACTATATTTAAAATGTAAGACGCATATGGTGTAACTTGAGATAAGATATCGCAACTATCTGCTAGTAAATTTAGTTACGTTTAATATGTTTTTGTATTTTTTTTTTTTTGTGTAACACAAACATAAGTAATCAAACCCTTTAATTAAATATACTGAATACATCGTTATCTTGAAACAACATCAAAGTTTCTGATTTGTAAAATTTTAATAAAAACATAAAAATGCGAATATTAGATTAAGTACTACGTTGTTGATTACGATTACATCTTAAGATTGTTGCCACAATTGTACAAGCAGATAGATATGATAGACTTAACTTGTGTCTTTTAGTAAATTGACATTGACTCCCTAGCAAATCAAATTTTAATCAGACAAACGAGTTACCATAAGAAAATGTTTTGACAAAAATGGTCATACGGAAATGAATGGCTTTCTACGTTAAAAACTCCTTGAACAGTACGAAACAGTCCATACAAGTTTATATACTACCACTTACTTATACATAGGTTAACTGGTCTCATTCAGTAGAATGTTAGTGGAGGAATACCACAAGGATCTGCGGTGAGGCCAGCGCTTTTAAACAAACTGTTCAATCATTTGCGAATGATGTTGCCATATTTTCTGTCGGGTTATGGTTAAAGACTACCGCTGCGCACGCGCAGACGGCTTTAGAAATATTTGATTAATGGTTCACTAGAAGTGGGCTTTCCGTCAACCCTCTGAAAACTGAGGTTACTATCTTAACGAGAAGGAGGACTGTGACCGGTTTGTTTTAACCAGTGCTAAAGGCAGTTACTATCCAGATATCCTATGAAGCCAATTATTTAATGGAGATCCTAAATAACAAAAAAAATCTTTGGGCAAAACATGTGTGGTTGAAGACATCCTTGAGGCTCTAGTTTTCTGGCATAGTAAGGCTGCCTTCAGCAAGCTATTTGGACCTATGATAAGACCGGTCTTAGCTTATGGGTCAGTTGTTTGGTAGAGGGATCTTCACCTCCATCTATTAGACGGGAGGTTTCTCCTATTATCCGCACTGGAATTTTGATGACATTGCCCGGCACAGGATCATACGATCCTAAAACCATCTCATTCACGGATATTAAATCTAAACTTGTGAAAAGTTGCGGCGACGAGCTCAAAACACTAACAGCAATTTACACTCTGGTGGATATTATAGTACACTGGTATCCAAAGAAACGAACTGGCGGCCGAATTTGCATGAATAGGGTCTGAACATGATCGTCAACTTTCTCTTAACTCCGATAGCACTATAATTCAGCATAACACAAGACTTCTTAAGACTAGGCGATGAAAGATAGAGAGCACTCTCATCGCCGTGTTTCCAGAAAACTCTGTATAAAGCAAGACAAAACCAAAACCAGGCAAATCCTTGGGCTTAAAATAAAGGGGATCATTATCAGCCATAGCCTATTGGCGGTCCACCTAAAAAGAATGCGACTAAGTACAGATGACCTTTCCAGAGGCTGTGGCAACTAAGAAGCACAAGAAAGCACAACTCTCTACCCTATGCACCACTATGAAAGCGGGCCTCGGCGGATACGATTTCGGGTCCTTTCTTTCCTGTTAGGAAACCCACCATTAACCATTCTAGAATTCATATCAATCTCGGGATGATTCAAGGAGGCCGCAAGCAACTAATAAATTTATTTTCTCTTTTTTCTTATTATATCTCTCCACGACAGAATTATATAGGTACACATTGGATCCACTGGAGATCCGAGTATTAGCTGCGTATGTAGTTAACCCCTTTCTACCTACTAACTATCCTACGACCTTTGTCACATGGGTATGTCGTCGGATACAATGAAACCGAACTTTTATTTCCCGAACGCAACTCCTTGCTCTCAAGACTACTTTCAGGCAGAGCCTGAGCCTAGTACCACAATCAGTCAAGTGTTTCAGTATTCCAAGTGGACAAATTGTTATCCTTATGGCCAGCCAGTAGCGACAGCCTTTAAAACCAGTTTAAAAAAAATTGGAAAATATAATAACTCTCTGGATTTGGTGGGACGGCTGAAGTCTTTGACTCTTATCAGGGTCATACAGAAACCTCTTGGCATGAGATCTCCGATGGAATTGATCAACAAGGTTTAGACGATGAAAATCATCATCATCAAGAGTTGAAGCTGCGTTGGGTCTTCTCAGAGCATCCATTGACGAAAGGATAAACCATTCTCTTCGTTTTGAAGTGATAAAGTCTAATTAAAAAATATTGGTGTAACGAAACGTGGTGGTACCTTGAAGCGTTTGGTTAGTTACTTCCTTCAGGTAGTTGGACAAAATGCGGTTATCGTTAATTTTAAAGTGAAGATTAGAACGCAAAGTATGTACATACGTGCTTCCAATTGGTAATATACGCTGTGATCTCTTTCTCATTAATGTCATTAAAGACTCCGAAACTAACAATGGTTTAGTTAACTTTTGTTAATTCAAAGCAGATCCTTACCCATTTTACCAAGTTTTTTGGTGACGTATTACTTACCTAGCTTCACTTAATTGTCTCTAGTATGAGTTCAAAGTTGTTTAACTCTTTAAAAATACATGCATTTTACCACCTTTGGTCCCTTTTACAAAGCTAGTCCTGCCTCAGAACTTAATAGATGAGTAGATACTAGGATACATTCTAAGGTGGACTCGAGAAGTTGACCCGAAGAAGCTTGCTTCTATTCCATTATTTCTTTCCAACCTAGAGGCACCTGCCTGTTTGGTGTTCAAACAGCTTAATAGTACATCTGGCCGGCGCCTTCTCTACGAGGATTTGTAAGGTGAAAGCCCTATAACAGCTTTTAATACTGACGTAATTCAGATGCGCACAGCACCAGGAGCTTCTTAAACGTAATTGTTGTCGTCTGCTGGAGTACCTTTGGCCACCAAATTGTAGTCACGTACGTGATAATAGGTTAGTCGATTATCAAGTATGATACAACGGGTGTGTCATGTTTGGATTAAGATGGTAAAAGGCGCCAATGGCTCTAGCTGTAGGATCTATGATGACCTGATTTCCAATTTAGTATATCATTAAGGATAACGCCAATGTATTTGATGTTAATGGAATAAACTACAGGGTCTTAGGTTAGCATGTCATTTATACCAGATCCACGTATACTATGTATCCTAGAACATACACATGTACATATAGTATTTAGATAGATACAAATAGGTAATAAACCACTCATGACGTATGTAGTTTCACAATTTCACAACATTTGAATTTAAATATTCATAAATTGTTGAACTACATACATACATACATACATACATACGAAACGAATGGTGGGAAAAAGATAAATTGAAATAGCAAAAAGCTTCTCTATGTGTAGTTTAATCAAACTATAGCTTCAGAGCACTAAACTCAAACCGCATAACAGTTTGACAGCTCACCAAGGGAGAAAACTCATTTTATCTACAAGACACTAATAATAACAACATTCCTTATCCCCTAGCCCCTTAGATATTTCCTAAAGCTTCAACCGACGCAATTAAACTCCAACAATAATTACCAAATTATAAACCTTTAATGATACCCCCTATATAGGTATATGTACAAGCTTTTTATATTTTTTTGCAACAGGTAAGAAAAAACAATTATAGATAAAAAAAAACAAAAAAAAAACTAATTGAAGATAGTTGACTAGCTGACTAGAATACCCTTGCTGACGTCATCCGTTAATTTTCGTCTACGACAGTACAAATGGAACAATAAACTAATTAAATGGAATATCTGCATATTGTTAAACAGGATATAATGCAATGCAAATTGTAATAGAATTCATCTTGGCGCACAGAAGGTTGGTAAGAGGAAAAAGCTCTAAAGTCAAAAACAATGTCAAACTCGAATAGGAAACTTACGAATGCATAATTAATTTCATTTGGCAACAATAAAACGATTTGGAACTAATATTATGCTTTCATTGTTTGCTTTCTTTCAAAAAAAAAAAAAAAAAGAAGAAAAACCTCCTCAAATATATCGTACATGTTGGTATTAGTCACGCCATCGTAGAAACCTAACGCTGGTTAATTTGAGCCTAGATGGGTATGTAATGTAGGTACATACATAGTTGCTGGGGTAAATATGTTTAATTAACTAAATTAATTCTCACCTGTATTCCACCACTTCGCATCGCTGGATATTCGTTCGACATTTCGCTAAATAATATATGCACCACTTGTGTATTATTTTACTTATATGTAGATGTTGATCACTGCACGCACTATCACGATAATTCTAGACTATTTTTTATTTATTTCCAACTTTATTCCACGTCCGGATCAACTAAACATTTCACTTGTTTTTACTTGGTGTTTTATCTTTCTTTTGTTTTCTGTTGTTTTTTTCTCGTTATTTGAAGTTCATTTGCAATATACTTCCGAAGGAATAACTTAAACACACACTCATTCGATAATGCGGGCAACAATTGACTGAGGTGAATTCATTAGAATTTTCGATACACAGCCGTCGTGATTTATCCACCTTTGTGAACATGGACAGGAACAGGGGCAGAAATAAATAACAAAAAAGTTTCGTGGCGTTTGAATTAGACCGGCAGCGTTGTTTCTGAGAAACTCACTTGTGTGTAGGAAAAGTTTTTTGGCAAAACATGTTAATTAAATTGGATTGTGCTTTTGACGACACACACATGACCACACTTTCGATTGAAATGAGTTTGTGTAGTGGTTGTATGGAAGTGCGGGGTTGTGGTGCCGGATACGGAGGGTGTGAAAAGCTATTACGTAATGTAAGGAAAGCTTTTTTTCGTTGTGACAAGTGTTTTAACAGGGTGACACGACAGGGTGCATCCGTTAAGTTTGTACAATTTACAAAAATATTATATGTATGTACCTAACATACGGCCTCAATAACTATGCCATGGATTTGATTCTAATAAATCCTTGCTGGTTAAAATTGAATGATCCGGTACGAAGGTAGAGGCTTTCTGGAAAATCGAATATAAGAGAAAACACAAACAGAACATTTTACACTTTAGGGTTTTATTGAAAGTTTTTCTATGCGAATAATCGGTCAAAAACAATATTTTAAAATCATGCATTTAAATCAGGAAATCATATTCTCATATCCGCAAAACAAGTCATACTACCGCAAATGACTTCAACTCAATTAGTCCTCCTCCTTTATACTAAAAACTTTTGAGAGACCATCCGACATCCAAATTCGCAGTAAAACACGCCCAGAGGATATATCCACGGAACAACACATCTACACCAAAGGCAAAAGTATATAGACGGCTCTACAATGTGTAGTTAGCTCAATCGATATCCTTAAAAGATAAAAAAATACTAAGCGGACCCTAGACACCTGCACCAAGAAATGGGGATTAGCGGTCAATCCATGGTATGAATTTCCTGAGTTTACATGCAAATACAAATACAAATTTTTGGCGCAACAGGTCCATGGGACCCAGGGCCTAGCTTCTCACAACCATTCGTGTTGTGCGTGTTATATTCTTCACATGAATGGAAGAGCCCTACTGTTTAATGCCGGATCCGAACGGCAATTTTGAGAAGCTTTTTCTTGACAGTTTTACTCTCGGATGTTTGTCAGACGCTCACGAGAGGTGGGGCCGTGAAAGAAAATTTAGGTGTTGTCTGGGGATTGAACCTGGAACCCCTTGCTCCGTAGTCCAACGCACTAACCACTTGAGCCACGGCACCCACATGCACTCCCCTTAAAATCACGGATAGCGGTAGATGCCTAGGACTCGTTCTTGATGAGAAGGCGGAGGCTTTTTTTTGTTTTTTTGTAGAAATCCCGAGGGCCTGGTCGATGGATGAATATACACAGATAGGACTCATATTGAGAAATAGACTGTCAAGTTTGGGAAAATCAGTTTGTGAAAATTAAACCAATAAGTATTATTTTAGACTGGGAGTAAGACTTTAGAGCTAACAGTTCATTCATCTGAGATTCATTCAACCAAAACATTTCCTCTACTTTATGATACCAGACAACCTCCTCTATACTGAAAGAGGCTTCTTCATTGACTGGATGCGGGTTCTCTTTTTGTCTTATCACATTAAGTAACTGTTGGAAGTGCTGCTTTAACACATCTAACTTTATAAATCCAAAAAAAAAAACCAAAGTTCTTCTGGCAATTTTTTAAGTATGGAACTTGTGGCAAACTACCAAAAATCTGACGATGCTAATACTGAAATCATTTAATACAACCATTTAATATAATTTACACTTTATTTAGTTCTATTTATCTTTGAAATATTCTTTTAAACCCTGGCAAATTTTTGCCATTGCATCTTCTAACACCTCCTTTTCATGAAAAGCAATAGCCACTCGAAAACAGTTGTTGAACTTATTTTCAATAGAAAACATATTACCAGGCAGGAAAAAGACCTTAAATTTATCCACACAGATCTTTAAAAAATCGTTGGAGTCTGTGTTTTCCGGCATACGAATCCAAATAAAGTAACCACCTCTAGGTTCTATAAAACTGCACGAGGTTGGTAGATTATTTTTTAAAACTTTAATAGATGACAACATTCGCTGTTTGTAGAGTTCTTTCGCCAATCCAGCTTGAGATTGTGCTAAGCCCAATTCAAACATACTAGCCATAATCCCGGAGGTGTAATTGTTTAAACAACCACCACTTCGCATAATGCCACTATGAAGAAAATGTATGAAAAATTCTGATTGAGTCTGACTTCGGTCAAAAGCTACATACCTATCTTCTAAAATAATTTTGCACCTAGGGGGCGCCTCAAGCCATCCGAAACGCAATCCAGGGGCAATGATTTTCGAAAAAGATCCATTCGAAATAACGTTTCCCATAAAGTTATCGTCATTTGGATTGTCGTAGGCATATAACCGCTTGGGGACATCGTCATCTTTATAGTACAAAGTATTGTAGACATCATCACAAGCAATTAAAATGTCGAATTCTCTTGCAAGTTCAATTAACTTTTTGCACACATCTGAAGACGAATCAATATTCATTTACAAAAAAATATAAAATTATAATTTCATAGGGTTTAATATCTCACTATCTGAAAAGGTAATGCCTTTAGGATTGTGGTAGGTTGGTATGGTATAGTATAGACCCCAAAAGCTTTTGTGAACCGATTGGAACCGCTTTTCCTTCAAAAAGGCCCGTAATGTTTCGATATCGGTCCCGTCATCGTTCAGTTTAACTTAAATTAAAAAAATTTGTAGAGAAGAGATTGTAATAGGAGCCTTAGCTTTAACTCACTTGGAATGATGGTTAAATTGGAAAATTGCTTAAATGCATCCAGGGCAATCATATAAGTAACTTCATCGACAAAAATGTATCCATTCAAATCCAGTAATGTTGATAGTATGATATGCATTCCTTGCGTTGCACCAGTAGTTACGATGATGTCTTCACTGAAATGATTATGAATTTTATTTATTTTGTTTTTGTATGTTAAAGCAAACCACAAACGAAATGAATTTCGTCTTCAGGTCGACCCCCCTTCGGGCCTATTGTATTCAAATGTATGTGGCAAATTTAGATGGAAAAACAAATTCGGGTGAGTTTAAATGAATTGTATGATTATAAAGAGGCAGAATTTTGAGTTGAGGCTAGAGATCCAAAAAATAGTCCTGTTTGTCATGTGAACTCCAGTATATTTTTCAAAATTGAGTGGTGGTTAAATTGAAAAAAGTATAAAAAGTTATACCAAGGGTTCTTCTAAAATCAATTCAAGATCAACTACAAAGATATTATGAGCTTTTTTGCAATCTGCTTAACGAGGAACTCGAGAATGAGCACTATGTATTTTAATAAAATTTTGCAAATAACATTCACATACGTTCTAAGTTCATTGCAATTCAATAAAAAACTAACAGAAAAGCTACTATCACAGATAAAGTGGTCGTAGTGCACTATATTTCTGCCCTGAGGTTCAATGATAAGTTAAGTAAATTTGTAAAAAAGCGGACGTGGCAGTTGGCGGATTTTAAAAATGTTTACACTTATACTGCTTGTCCTTCTTAAACGCCCAGATATCAAATTTCATCCTCCTAGCCAAAAAGTGGTAACGCACATGGTTTCAATCGTTTTCGCTATTGATACTGATCACGAATATAAATATTTTATATTAGATTATTTCTCTATGCTACAAACTATGGGTCTGTTCCCGTACTGGATAAAGCTGTGCATTTTTACGAAAATTGACGAAAAATGGTGAAATCCTGTTCCTATACGTGAAAATTTCGTAGTTTTTCGCAAAAGACAGCGCTCACTAGAGAGTAAATAATTTCCCCATGCTATGAATTTTGGTGCAAGAAATTTTTTTGCGCTGATTTATGAAATCTGACAAATCGTATACGTTTGACCAGTGGCGTAGCTACCTTACGACAAAGAGAGGCAGGGAGAAATTAAACAAAAATTGCCTAACCTGGAAAACATTTTAATTGAATGGTTCTTCGGATCATCTAGAGGACTTAAGTCTGGAAGGATGTCCCGGGGCCCTTTTCCATCTAGCTACGCCTGGCGTAGTACGCCAACGCGTTTGAAATTTGACATTTAAAAAGTGGGCGAATTTCGTTGATTCCGCGTTCTCTGAGAATTTTACCCCCACTCCTTGAAATTTTATAATCTACGAATTTTGGTGCAGAAAGTACGCGAACAGATCTATTTTAAGTCAATTGGCGAAAAGTCAAAAACAGCTGACCGGTTAGTATTTTATTTCTTGTTCGACTATAGTAATTAAATTCCAAGTAATTTACCTTTAAGTGATCTACATATCATTTGAGCCAACCAGAGGATATGATGAATTGTCCAATGCGTGAAGTGTTCTCATTTTTTCTAAATTAAAACTCGTTGTCTTTGTTGCTGATTTTCGCATTTAAGCATTACAGTTTTCGTTTTCATACAAATAAATGTAACACTAAGATAGATACTTAGAAAAACACTGTTAAGTGCGGATGAGAGTTATGACACATGAAATGTCAGTTAATATTTCAGTCAGTTTCACGTTCTATATGTAAGGCTTTACCTCAAAAATTAGGCCCATAATTCGTTATGAACCGATTTCATTTTATGTTATAACTTCGTAGATAGGAATTGTTATGAATTCTAGTCCAACTCCGTTCCCTAACACAACAAAATCGTAAAAAAGAGTGCACACGAGAGAGTAAAAAATTTTCTCTCAGTGACAAAAGTTACGATTTTTACCAAAGAAATTTCTGTGGTGTACGATCTGTCAAAAGTACTATACATTCAACTGATCAGATGCTTCTTTTCCTCCTAGCAATTAAATTTATTCAACCTATAATATAAAAAAAAAATGTATTTGTAAAAATGTTCGAATCTTTCATCGTCTTTCTCGTGTTTTGTTCTTCCATGTTCTTCCAAACATGACGTTTCAGTTGTGGGAAGGTTTTGTTGTTCGACGCGTTCCCTAACTTTTATAAAATTTTCTTCATTCTTTGAGAAAATTATTTCATAATCTTAGAATATTTGTGATTTTACTATTTTTAGTGCAGAAATGTCACAACCTACACAGATGTTATAACAGGGATGATATCATTCTAGTACAATCGCATTGATTTACATGTACATAATGCCCTAATCACAAAGTCGCGTGCGTGCGCGCGTCTGTTGAGTCCTTTGTAGGTACTTTACGATATTATTTGTCACAACGCACGCAAGCAAAATTTGTAAAACGAAATGTCGCGTTGTGGCGGTCGTCCATTGGGAGGTCAGGAAGATGACAGAATATAATACTCTTTCCTCAAATTTGCCATACACGAATTCGTAGCAGAAAAAAGTGTAGAAATTTAATCCTTTTTTTTTTTTTTTTGATTTACAAATAGACATAAATGTGAAAAATAACTTTGCAAACAAAGGAATATTAATAAAGAATTTTAAAAAAATAGTGTTTACATAATCTAACACGATTAATTTTTATTAAAAACTGTATTACAACAAATCATATTACAGGTTAATGATTCGGGGGTAAATACGCGACAAAATCGAACAATTCATAAAACAGCTGATAGCCGATAGTTGTCAAACGGACGCAAAAGTAGAAAGTAGATCTACTTGGACGTTGTAGTAGCGTTTACGATATTTACGATATAACGCCGATCTAACGCTGAGGTCACATTTTGTGTTACCTCATAAGAGCCAATTGTTTCTACTAAATCTGTCAACGGACGCACGCACGCAACATTGTGATTTGGGTGTAATGCACTCACCGATTTTTATAATTTCTTCCCCAGTATCCCTCTTTTTATCACACTATTCTTACAGACAAACCACCGGCACAGCAAAAGGTCTTAGACTACAGTACACTAGTGTCTAGAAACTTATGACACGACTGTCCACTACATAGTGTAAACTAATCATCTAATCACGATCTAAAATAAAAATAATTTAAACAACATAAACAGCTCACCTTCTTACTTCACTTTTATAAACATCTGTCAGATATTTGGATATTTCCGAACGTGCTTCAACTACTCCAACGGTCGGTCCATATTGAAACAACATCCCTTGCTTGGAAGATTCTATTTTCTGCAAACATCATAAACAATATCTTATCGCACAATATATGATTGTTCTTTGTACCATTCGATGACTTGTTGCTTGTGCAAAGATTTCGCAACAACTGGTCAATATATCCGGGCCAGGAGCACCGACACCGACATTTACAACTTCCTTATCGTAGACATTTAAATCCATACCATCGAAAAGATGCTTCAACATTTGATCCTGATTTCTCTTTGGATAATTGTTCTCCATTTTTACCGACGTATCCACAAAAATAAAGCGAAAAAACAAACCGAATGCAATTTAATCACAGACTGCACTGCGTTCCGTCAAAGTCAAAGATATATTTTAAAAATGTAGTCAGCTCCACCTCTTTCGACCTCCTTATCAACAACTATTCATTGTGTGTCATTGTAGATGTGGCTGTGGGAATGTTAAACGAAGCGCGCACACATAAACAAGACAAAAGTGAAAAATTATGCCCGAAACACATGCGCATAATTCTGGACGCAGGAAAATTAGAACACAAGGGCTGTAATAAGCGAAGTTACATGTGAACGCTGCATGCACCGCAGCACTGCAACAAGTCTCTATTTCTAAATTCGCTGAAAAAACACAGTTTGAGAAGTTTTGTATTACCCGTTTCTGACGTTTCGTTGTTTATCTAAATGAGTAGGTATTTGTGTTTTGGAAAAATTGAAGAGCTGTTAATAGAACTCAAGGCTGTACTTTTCTTTATGGCCAATTCGGGAAAAAATTGAAAAAAATGTTTTCATATGTAAAATTGTCTCCTAAACACGAAAATGAGGAAAGGCGAGGAAACTATTATTAACAAAGTTAATAACAATTAAATTTTCCGAATGACGTCTAAACGGACGGCATTTTCGAGGTACTATTCACAGATAAATAGCAATTTTTCTTTAGTTTTCAGTTCCTAACATCAGAAGCCATAATATTCAAATGAGACTGTAATATTCACATGCATTCACGGATAGAGAATCATGGAAGAGGATTTAGGCTACGCCCATTTCAGCTTTTAGCGGGTAGAGGATGATAAGTTTACCATTTTTTTTAATCTGTCTTCGACTAAACGATCAAAAGCTTTTCACAAGAAATCATTGAATAAAGAGATTAAATTTTCGCGGCTCTTTCCAAATGCCTACTCTATGCCTGCAAGCTTTTTCACGCATATTGTTACATTTTAGCGCACATTTCCTAGAAACACGTCAATTCATCCCTAAAACACAACAACAACGCATGACTTTGACGGGCGATGATAACCGAATTATGAATTCATGAGGAAGGAGTTGGAAAGTGTTTTGTTCTTTAGATTTTAAAAATTTTTAAATTTGAAATCTTTGTTAAAAGATAAGAATTTATATTTCGTCCGTTGACCTAAGATACATAGTTAATTAATTAAGAGGCTTCTTGAAAAATTGTAAAAAAAAACGAACAATTACTTCAGTTTAATTGTGAACCAATTGGATCAATTTATTTCCAAGCAATATTTGCAATATTTTTTAACTACATTTTCAAAAAAATTGTTAAGGGAATATACCACGTATCAGATAAAAAAGAAACACAATTGTAATAATTGCATTAAAAATTCTGTATATATCGAGTTCAAGCTTAGAGTTATAAAGTCTGAAGTTGATGAACAAAAAGTATGTCGGCAACTTTAGGGCGAACAGAGAGAGGCTGTAGGTTTATAAGTTTCAGTCGATCTGAGTACGGGGTTAAGTTTAGGGTATCAGTCCAGGGAAGTCCCCTTAATGCAAATCGAATAAACCTCCGCCGTACAGCTTCTACAGGAAGAATGTGGATGGTGTAAAAAGGCGACCAAACTTCGCTGGCATATTCAAGGGGAGGACGAACAAACGTAATGTAAAGGGATTTAGTGACATTAAGATCAGAGAATTCCTTAGACCAGCGCTTGATAAAGCCACGAGAAGAGTTGGCTTTCGATATAATGTTATCGATATGTGAACGGAAACTGAGTTCTCTATCACAGACAACACCTAGGTCGCGCATTTCAGTTACGAAGGGAACAGGTTCATTGAAAATCAGATAACGGTGGGGTGTAGTTGGAGCACGCTTTCGGGAGTATGTTATTGCTTGACACTTATTGTGCTCAAGAATATTGCTACGGCACCAAGTAGAAAATCTATCCAAGTCTTCCTGCAGTAGAAGACAGTCAGAGGAGGACGATATATGCCTGAAGATCTTCATGTCATCTGCGTAAACAGATAAATGTGAATTTACAATGATACGATCAACATCATTAATTGTCAAAATGAATAATAGGGACCAAGATGCCTGCCCTGAGGTACTCCAGAGGAGTCTTTTATTGGGACAGAAGTCATGGATCTAAACAGAACATTGTAAACTCGGTCTTCTAAATAGGATTCAATCCACGTGATTTAATTTAATAAGGATAATTTTGTGCGAGATTTTGTCAAAGGTTTTGCTGAAATCCGTGACTATAACATCGACTTCTTTTCCACATTCGAGAGGACACAAAATACTCGACACGAATTCAGTTAAGTTGGTCGCTGTGGATCTACCTAAATGGCGGGTAGGCCATCGGGGCCAGCGGAGTATTCATCATTAAGATTACTTATTTTATCTTTAACTTGTTCCAACGTTATATCCACCGATTCTAACGATTTTTGTGGTCAGTTGTTTAAATAAGAAAAATAGTGTTGATCAGACTCTTGTACGTGATTGGCGAATGAATGACAGGTTGAATAATTTAGCAAATAGAGTTGCAATCGTTTGGGGATCATCCGAGGAAGTATTAGAAAGTTTGAAAGAAGGTGGGTAGTTATCCGATTTTCTTTCGGTATTTATGAATTGAAAGAATCGTTTAGGATCGGGAATGAGGCTACAATGCATCCGGTTTAAATAGTTAAGATAGAGAGACTGACAAAGCTGGGAAAACGGAGTGTAGGCAAGGTGATAGGTTAGAAAATCATTGTTGTGCTAGAGCTTGTTTCTTTTGTTGCGGAGTAATCGTAGCTCTTTATTATACCAAGGTGGGGAGGATGAAGGGTTCTTTTTGGGTAAAAATGGCACGGATTAAGAGAGACATTTGAAGACTTCGGTATAAAAGTATTCAAGAGCATTATTAATTGAAATATTGGGGTTGTCGTATAGGACTCGAAAATTTGCGTTGCCAAACAGGTTGTTGAGTTTGACGAAGTCTGCTCTGTGGAAATTAAAGCTGTAGGAGTGCTCACAGGAAGAAGTTTTAAGACCATTGTCATACGAAAGAGTGAGAGAAAGAGGAATTCTGGTAATTGTCTAATTTCGATAGAAGATGATTCTTGCTGAAACAAAGCAGTTATCTGAATCAGTGGAGAAGATAAGATCAAGTTGTCTCCCAATGTTATTGGTGATGCCACTTAGTTGATCAAGACCAGATTCCGTAAGACAGTCTATGAAAAGGAAAATGTTAGCGGGTCCTCACAAAGGAGTTTCCGTAGGATAAAGAAGTAACGGGCAGATCTTGGATTTCTGTACTTTATTTTGGTTAACCAATAGATCTTACCTCGGGGATACTCTAATGGTTCGATGGTGGTGTCGTGCTGTCGATACCCTTGATTCGATCCCAATAAGTATCGGAAGGAAAAACTCGAAACGAGTTGGTGATGAGACAGTTTCTACGTATCTAGCCATACAATACAAAATTTAAACAACCAATATGTACTACTCGAATCATTACATGAACTTACAAACAGAATATTTATATTCGTAGTGGTAATTTTGCTTTTCCCGCACACAATTGCTTTAGTTAATCTCCATCCATGCAACAATTGCTGAAAAAAGTACTGACTTGTTATGATACGAGTATGTATCGATACTTTTGATTTGATACTCTCATACTCGATGGGTATCGTGACCCTGATTTGAATACTGTAATGGGTAGTTGTAATGTGGTGGCCAAAGGGTAGAGTATTATGCTTCAGAAGAAAAAAGGAAGGAAAAAAAATAATACAATAATACAAACTTTTTATATACACGTCTTTATTGGATTGTAGCCAACTCTCGACCATAAATTAACCATACGTATGGTTAATTTATGCTCTTGACTTGATACAATTTCTAAAATTCGTTGAAAAGCGCGCATACATATAACAAATTGTCCCAAAATCTGGTTCACCCTCTGGGTTTCTACCCAGTGGCTCCCCAGAATCTCCGTTCTTCTGCTAGCTAACGCCGGACATTGACACAATATATGTGCTGCCGTCCCGACTTCCGTCGTCCTCCAGAAGACCCATCTTCATAAGGTGATACCCGAAATTCCCATGGCTTGTAGATAACGCTACCACCCATTTCAGTGTTCTTCGCCCTAAGCTTAGAATCTCTTTGTGAGTGGTGCCAATCGGCATTTTAATAACCATTTTCTCCTGCCTGCAACCTTCTGCGGTTGACCACCTTCTCTGGTGTTCCGCTGCGGCCCAGTTGCTAATCAGGTGTTTTACCATCCCTCTGCCAATCGCAGCGAATGGTTCCGGACCAGAGAGCACCGAGGTTGACCCTTGCCTTGCCAAAGAGTCCGCCTTTTCGTTCCCCTCAATGCCAGTGATGTATTGATATCCGTCTGGTCCATGCGTCTAATCACTGATTGATTGTCTAGTGCTATGGTAACGTTCCTACCCTCATACCTCCTACCCTACCCTGACCGAGGGCATAGGCTCATCGCTAATGAGGTAGATTCTAGATGGTTGTAGGATACGCTTGCGGGAGTAGATGATGGAATGACATTTATTGTTGTTAAACTTTAAGAGTTTCGAAAGGTGCGTTCAGCATCATATTTTGGTAGGGTAAGGATACCAAGATGATGAAGACCAAGATGACTGCCTTGAGATACACCCGATGATGCTGTCATAGTGTTCGATACTGTTGCTCTAAAACGGACCTTATATTGACGGTTCATTAGGTATGATCTGATCCAAGAAATAAACTGTGGTTGCAAACCAAGGGCTTTTAAATTAAAAAGGATAATTTGATGAGAAATTTTCTCAAAAGCCTCGATAAAATCAGTTGCTATCAGATCAACTTCATGGCCAGCTTCCAGAGCGTTCAGTGTACTGTACACAAATTCGGTTAGGTTGGTGGTTGTTGATCTACCATACTTCTAGTCATCCTTCAGTTGGTTAATCTTATGGGCAACCATTGATTCTATTATGACCACAGAGGTAAGGGAGGTTTGAGAAGAGTTGCTCAAATAGCAAGAACAATCAGGGCTGGGTTGAAGTAGCGATTATTTCAGGGTATTCCGAGAGGGAAACTTTTGTTTGACGTTTATGAATTGATAACATTTCTAAGGGTCGGCTATTAGATTTCGTATCTTCATAGAGCTTTTCGCACAGATCAGAGAAATGGGTATATGCACCAAAGTATTTATAGAAGTCGGAGTGAGATTTGGATTCGGTGCCAAAGTTTATTCTTAAAGCTGTGGAGGAAACGAAGAGCCTTGTTATATCAGGAAGGAGAATTCGAACAGGCTTTTTTTGTAGAAATCCGATAGATGGATGAATATACAGAGATAGGACTTATATTGAGAAGTAGGTTGTCGAGTTTGTGGAAATGAGTTTGCGAAAATTAAACCAATAAGTATTATCTCAGACTGGGAGTAAGACTTTAGAGCTAACAGTCCAGTCATCCACCCATACCTGATTGATGATTTGGCATCGCACCAAAACATCACTTCAATGTTTAAAAAGCTTTGCCGGTATACCATCTGAGTCCGCAACCTTGTTGTTCCGCAACTTTGTGATACCAGACAACCTCCTCTATACTGAAGAAAGGAATGGCTTCTTCATTGACTCGATACGGCTTCTCGTCTTTTCTCATCACTCTCGCTATCTGATATGTGATGCCCATTAAGTAGCTGTTGGAAGTGCTGCTTTAACACATCTAACATTGAAAATCTAAAACAAAATTTGTACTGCCAATTTTTTAAGTATGGAACGTGTGGCAAACTACCAAAGATCTGACGATGTTAATACTGAAATCATGAAAAGCAATAGCCACTCGAAAACAGTTGTTGAACTTATTTTCAATAGAAAACATATTACCAGGCAGGAAAAATACTTTAAATTTATCCACACAGATTTTTAAAAAATCGTTGGAGTCTGTGTTTTCCGGCATACGAATCCAAATAAAGTAACCACCTCTAGGTTCTATAAAACTGCACGAGGTTGGTAGATTATTTTTTAAAACTTTAATAGATGACAACATTCGCTGTTTGTAGAGTTCTTTCGCCAATCCAGCTTGAGATTGTGCTAAGCCCAATTCAAACATACTAGCCATAATCCCGGAGGTGTAATTGTTTAAACAACCACCACTTCGCATAATGCCACTATGAAGAAAATGTATGAAAAATTCTGATTGAGTCTGACTTCGGTCAAAAGCTACATACCTATCTTCTAAAATAATTTTGCACCTAGGGGGCGCCTCAAGCCATCCGAAACGCAATCCTGGGGCAATGATTTTCGAAAAAGATCCATTCGAAATAACGTTTCCCATAAAGTTATCGTCATTTGGATTGTCGTAGGCATATAACCGCTTGGGGACATCGTCATCTTTATAGTACAAAGTATCGTGGGCACCGTGGCTCAAGTGGTTAGTGCGTTGGACTACGGAGCAGGGGGTTCCAGGTTCAATCCCCAGACAACACCTAAAATTTCTTTCACGGACCCACCTCTCGCGAGCGTCTGACAAACATCCGAGAGTAAAACTGTCATGAAAAAGCTTCTCAAAATTGCCGTTCGGATCCGGCATTAAACAGTAGGCCCCTTCCATTCATGTGAAGAATATAACACGCACAACACGAATGGTTGTGAAAAGCTAGGCCCTGGGTCCCATGGACCTGTTGCGCCAATAATTTGTATTTTGTATTGTAGACATCATCACAAGCAATTAAAATGTCGAATTCTCTTGCAAGTTCAATTAATTTTTTGCACACATCTGAAGACGAATCAATATTCATTTACAAAAAAATATAAAATTATAATTTCATAGGGTTTAATGTCTCACTATCTGAAAAGGTAATGCCTTTAGGATTGTGGTAGGTTGGTATGGTATAGTATAGACCCCAAAAGCTTTTGTGAACCGATTGGAACCGCTTTTCCTTCAAAAAGGCCCTTAATGTTTCGATATCGGTCCCGTCATCGTTCAGTTTAACTTAAATTAAAAAAATTTGTAGAGAAGAGATTGTAATAGGAGCCTTAGCTTTAACTCACTTGGAATGATGGGCACTTATATTGGTAACTTCATCGACAAAAATGTATCCATTGAAATCCAGTAATGTTGATAGTATGAAATGAATTCCTTGCGTTGCACCAGTAGTTACGATGATGTCTTCACTGCAATGATCAAGAATTTTAATTTTTTATATATGTGAGTAACTGCATATGTATGTACTGTAAGTTCAGCTACAGAGATATAATGAGCTTTTTTGCAATCTGCTTAATGAGAAACTCGAGCATGAGGACTAACTCTGTATTTTGATAAAATTTTGCAAATCCTCTCAAAACAATAGGTATGCTTTTTTTTAAACATCCCCAGCAGGCTATCGCCAGTTAAATTTGTATACCCTCAGCTTAGTACGTATGATTTTGGTGCTATGACATTAGCTGTCAACGGCTTTGTTTGTGCCATTAGGCGTTTTTCTTTTTTAGTTCAGAGCAGAGCCTGAGTTGTCAAGAAAAATGTTTGTGTTTCTTTTTCAGTTCAGAGCGCTTAGAGCACTCAATTCGTGTTTCTTTTTTTGTTTAGAACGTGCTCAGAGCACGCTCTATCAGCTCAGCATGAATTGATTGAGCATCCTGAGCAAAACCCGAGCGCAGTGAATTTGACGTTTAACAGGGGGTAAAGCAATCAGAAAACAAAATCGAAGACAATTGAAATGGAGCTCGAGGCTTTGTTTTTAATTAATTATTAGCAGTTAATAATTAAATGAAAACTTTATTTGTGTATAAACGCTATTTCATTGTTTAAGAAGACAAAAAACATGAACCTTCAATCAACTTTGCAGTCATATGACAGGTAGTGCTCAATCGTGTTTCTTAAATAAATCAGAGCGTTCAGAGTGTGCTCCATTCAGAGCGCGCTCGACATGTTCAGGCTCTGTTCAGAGCTCTGTTCTGAACTAAAAAAGAAAAACGCTTATTGATATACTATACATGAACTACAGGTGAAATGTCATTTGCATACAAACTCTGCGGAAAAAGTGTTGCCAATATAATTAGCGGTCGGTGTTCGGATCAACAAAAATGCCCACTACCTTTAATTCTTCATATAACACTAGAGATACCTATTGGCGCTGAATTGATTTACTGAGTAAGACCGTTGACATTCAAATTGTTGAGATCAAATAGATGTCGCCAAAAATAAAAATTTTAATATTAAGTAATTTATGTGTTTTATTGCTTTAAAGATGGATGAATTGCATTGCAAATTGCAACCAATTATACAGGGTCTACCTTTTGCATTTTCACCTCCCTTTCCTAGACATTCGCGTGTCGCAGGGACAAAATCAACCCGTGTTATGCCATGTCCCCACCAAAACTAAATCCGGGATTTAGCGGAAAAAGATTTAGGATTTATAGAAGTTAAATTGTATGGTAAATCCTTGGGATTTAGTGAAGATTTAGGTGGATTTAGCGAAACCATTGCTAAATCCCGGACTTCGAAACTATACCAGATTTATCACTGATTCATTAGTTGCACTATCTTCAGATGATAATAAATCGATGGAATTATTTAAAGACGCTTCTTGAATTCGGCATAAATCTTCAAATAAATTTACTCTATTAACTTTTGAAATTATTAAGTTTTGTGTAAGAGATCGCCTTGGTAGACGACTTAAAGAATATTTTAAAAGCACATATGAATGTACATATTTTCATTAACAAATAGTCCTTCATAATGCAATTACAATTGTGTTTCTCTTTTATCTGATACATGGTATGTTCCTTACAAGTTTTTCGAAAATTTTGTTAAAAAATGTTGCAAATATTGATTGTAAATTAATGGTTTCAATCGGTTCGCAATTGACTGAATGACATTGCAGTAATTTTTCGATTTTTTTTCACAATTTTTCGAAAAGCCTCTTAATTAATAAACAGCTTACCTTCTTACTTCATTTTGATAAACATCTGTCAGATATTTGGATATTTTCGAACGTACTTCAACTACTCCAACAGTCGGTCCATATTGAAACAACATCCCTTGGTTAGAAGACTCTATTTTCTACAAACATCATCAACAATATCTTTACACACAAAAAATGATCGTTCTTTGTACCATTCGATGACTTGTTGCTTTTGCAAAGATCTCGCAGCAACTAGTCAATACATCCGGGCCAGGAGTATCCATACCGACATTAACAACTTCCTTATCGTAGACATTTAAATCAATACCATCGAAAAGATGCTTGAACATATGATCCTGATTTCTCTTTGGATAATTGTTCTCCATTTTTACCGACTTATGAATCTACCAAAATAAGGCGAGAAAAAACAAACTGAATGCAACCAAATCACGGACTGAACTGCGTTCCGTCAAAGTGAAAGATGCATTTTAAAAATTTAGTCGCCTCCACCTTTCGACCTCCCTATCTACACTCATTTTGCATAATTGTAGATGTGCCTGTGGGATAATGAACTGGAGCGCGCACACACTAATAAGACAAAGATGAAGAAATAATAATATACTCAGTTCCATCCGTTTCGAAAAAGTTACAAATCATGAGAAAAATCCGATTGTAACGCATGACACCATCATGGTATTCGTTTGCGTACAGATATTTTCAACGCGTAATGTAATGTATTTACACCACGCAAACTTGGGAAATTTCTCAATTGCAAGCAGCCGTCCTGCAACGTTGTACATCACACTCTTTCGCAGAATGTGTACGATCAGAGTTTTGAAACGGATACCATGATATAAAATCCGACACGATTTCGTACAAATCCGATCGGATACCTTGATAAGGCTTATTTATCAAAATTGAAAAAAAAACTAAGCAAATGGCATACAAAGCACGCTGCAAATAGGGACGATGGCTGCTCGTGAGCTCTACGAGTAGAAGAGACTGGAAGAACATCGGCTTCTCCGAAAGAAGAAAAAAGAGCACGAGAAGCACTCCGTTGAAGATATTGAGAGATACTACTCCAGGAATAATGTTTGGAAGTTTTACCAACAAGTAAAAAGAATGTGTCAAGGCAACAAGACCTTACAGAACCCTGTAGAGATGAAGTAGGAAACCTAGTAGTAGAATCACTGTCGGTGCCGCTAATATGGAAAAATTTCTTCTGCAGACTGTATAACGTCGGCGAAGAGCAACATCTCGCTGTCAGGCAGAATAGGTCAGTCAATCTAGACGATGGTAGCCAAGACATCCGTTCACCTGACCAAAAGGAAGTGAAGATAGCAATATCCAAGCTTAAATCCGACAAGGCTGCTGGAACTAACGGCTTACCAGCCGAGGTATGCAAAGCTGCTAGAAATGATCTGGTAGAGAGCATACACCAACTCATTTCTAAGATTTGGTCAGATTACTGTGCAACTACTAGCTTACGCCAACGACTTTGACATAATTGATAGAACACTGTGGGCTGTTACCGGTGCGTTCGGCAATATGAAACAAAAGCTGCTAAAATGGGTTTAGCGGTAAGGAGGGCTAAACCAAGTATACTCTGTCAACAAGAAGGGACACACAATATTGACGAATTGAACAGAACGTCACAATAGACAATTTTGTTGATTTTACTGTTTCTATTTTCTTGGGATTGTTGCTTATTTTCAGCTTCTCCTCGCATCGCTTCAAGCGTTTGAGTAGTGGATAATTGGGTTAATAATTAGGGAGGTAAATTCATTGTGTTTCCGTTACATATTTATGCTGTATATGTATGTGGATTATAATTGTTGCATAGTTCGTATGATAATGAGATGTGGTGCCGTGAAATAACGCTGAGTAAAATAAGGCCGAATTACAAAAGTCGGTCTTATTTCGCTTTCATAATGTGAAATAAAGCCGAATTTTGAAATTCGGCCTTATTTCACTCGGCGTTATGTCACGGCGCCATGAGATGTCAATGAACGATGTGATTGATAGGTACTTGAAGGCTTCTTTCCTAAAGTTGTGATTATGCTAATTTTTTGGGATTGTTACCAGATTAGTAGGATGAAGAAATTGCTTAAATTCAACAAGTTGATATACACACTTAGCCACAACAAAGACGAATTACGCACGACACTGACCGAAACTTCACTGAACGTGGGTTCCGAAATCTTGGCCGAGTAATAGCAATGGAAGAATATCGGCTTCAACAATAGAAGATGAAAGAGCTTAAGACGCGCGAAATCGAAAATATATATTAAAAGATTAAACTCTATGAATAATATAAATAATAAATAAAACGGGAAACCTAACCTAAATAGGTAAAAAGTCGTGTAAAAGGAACAAGCATCATTGCGGTTATGTCACAAAACCGCACTTGCTCGAGCTTATAATTTTTGGTTACATAACCACAATGAGCTTGCGCTTTTATAATTGGCTTGCTACATAATCATAGCCTTATGCAAAATTACATGAGCTATTGTTTTGGACCTTCAGAAGAGCTGATTAAACTTTAAATCTCTCATCGCACGTAAGAACGAAAGAAAGGGTGTCCTCGGGTTGGGGATGGAAAGTTGACTATCTAGGTATACATAGGTTATTTGTGATGTTGCCTAAGCATTCGTAATAATCAGTGATCGTAATACTGATGCTGTGACATGATAAGGAATTTGTAGAGGTTGAAGTAATAGAGAACAATAAGTTTAGCTGTAGTGTGATGCATCTATGTACATATGTATATGCAGTCGATGTTAACAAACAAATTCTAAAGTACACTACCGCTCATCTGAATACGTTCAACAATTTTTTATGTTCTAATTGAAAATAGCGGAGCAAAATATTTATGGATTTTATTGTTTTTAAATTACACAATTAAATATGTTATAATAAATAAAGGATTTAAAAAAAAAATCATAGATCGTTCAAAAAATGCCTGTTCTATTTTTGGCTCACCAGAGTAGGTTCCACAACATTGAAGTAATAAAGCAATAATAAATATATTTATTTACATGAATATTTGTTCAAACATATAATAACGAACATTTTTGAACTTATTAATAGTGTTTATGGTACATTTTGGCTTCCAATCCACTGTTTTACCAACCTTGCAGTGTAAATTGGGGCATTATCGTGTGCTAATAAATCCATGGAATTGGCCAAAAGATATTGGAAAAGTAAGAAAAAACCTTTTCTGGAACGCCTTTATAACAATTTGCATTCATTCTTGCTGTGAGAAACTGGAGGTCGCAAGTTCCATAGTAGGAAATCGCTCCCCACACTATTATACTACCTTCACAGCTATGGAGACGAGTCAAGTGATGTTCTTCCTTTGGGAAGTTATGAAAATAATAGAAGTATCCGACGGGGCCCTGAAAATTTAATTTTTTTTTATTCAGAAAAAAGGACACGTTGTCATTCGGTTTTCCAAGTCATATGCTCGCGACAGAACTGAAGCCGTATTTCTTTACGAGTTGCATTTAGTGGTGTTTTTTTTTAAGTCTCAGTCTCTTTAGATGCTTACTTACTTACTTAGGTAACGCAACATTTCGGGGTGAGCCTGGGAATCAACTAACAAGCCTCTCCAGTTAGCTCGGGCCGTAGCTAACTGCAAGGCTCTGTATAGCTCGTCTCTATAAATGCGGCTGTCATATGCGGCCTTGAAATCGATAAAAAGATGGTGGGTATCGATTTGGACTTCTTGGGTTATCCAGAATCTGCCGAAGTGTGAAGATTTCATAGGGCAAAATCAGGTTGTTGACGAAGGGTTTCAGACTTTCACACAATAGGGCAGATAGGATCTTGTACGCGATGTTGAGGAGACTGATACTTCTGTAATTGGCGCAATTGAGGGGGTCTCCTTTCTTGTGGATCGGGCAAACGGTGCTGAGATTCCATTCATCAGGCATACTCTCATCTGACCAAATTTTAGAAATGGAGCATAACAATTTGGTGAAGTCATACAATAAAAATTATTGGCAAATAACATCGAGACAATCATACTCTACTGACAAACTAAGGGGTATCTCTTAGACCCCGTGGAAACCGCACGTTTCCAACCCGGGCGGTTTGAACCGCGCGGTTCTCGCCTGTCCTCGAGATCCATGAAAATTCTGCAGGCCATCATTAAGGAAGAGGTTGAGGATGACGAGGTTGTCTTTGACGGGGCAAAATTTGCAAACGGTGCCAAGGTGGTAGGCCGCAGCAACAGGAAATCTCTGGATTTCTTTACGCGGCTAGTCAATAGCCTTGGCGATGTTTGGCCTGGTGCCAAGCTGGAGATTATACCTCGAACGTGTATGCCTCTTCGTCAATTGATTTCATTATGGGCTCCTCCCCCGATTCCGGAGAATGAGTCCATTCTGAAACTAATAGACAGAGAGAACAAAGAATTGAACAGTCAAAACTGGGGAATCATATCTTCGGCCAGGAGTAAAAGAGGTACCGGAAAAGACCTTCTGGTCAGCATTGACCAAAGATCTCTTGACGGTTTAAAGAAAACTGGGGGCAGCATCGCAGGAATTTTTCACATTACCAGAAGCGTGTAGTGTATTCCAAGCTAAAATCCTGGCAACAGAAAAAGCTGCTAGATGCATAGAAGAATCCTTTACATTTCCCCGTCAGACATAACCATCTTCGTTGACAGTCAAGCAGCTCTTAAATCGATTAAATCTAATATAATCAAATCAAAGGCAGTTAGGGCAACATTTGGTCAAAATCTGCCAAAAAAAATTTTCAGGGGTATGCGATGCAGTTTCTTTTCCTGCAAGTGCTGATGAATGCAGCTTTGGTTCATGTTTCCGTTTTTCTGCGAGTCCGTGTGCTTAATGAAGACTAAATTTAGATTGTTGGCTGATTTTTTTTATCCCAGGGCCTAGAAGCGATATAGCATATTTGTCCCACTCTTGTTGCACCAGTCCATCTATTTTAACTACAAATATTTGGCTATGGTTATGTAGTGAGTAATGCAAGCGCAAGCACTCGTTTTCCATGTGAAACGTATGAAAAAAGTGTGCGATTAGGATACCCATTTTCAAAAAAGAAAAAAAAAATTGTATTCGTCCTATAAATTAATTGCGGTCTTACAGAATTTTTATGGGTAAAAATTCGTAACCTTTGCCTCTGATGGGAAACCTTCCAGTGGGCACCTTCCATTTGTGTAAAGAATATAACACTTACAACACGAAGGACCTGTTGCGTCAAATATTTGTATTTTTTGTATTTTATGTCCTCTCTTCTTTCTTTGAGTTAAGGAACGGAATAAGACTAGAATTAGTACGAATTAGCACGAATTTATACGAATTTCCCCGTAAGGCACGAGACCTAATGCATTCAGTGGATTTTCTCGTTAAAAAGTCTTAAACTGTTTTTTTTCTTTTGTTTTATTCAGAAAATTCGTTTTAGTTTAGACACCCTGTACAACAGCAAGCAATACGTTCCACATGAACCAAGATAATCGTCTGTCAAAAGAAAAAAAATCGTAGCTGGTGCAAAGTAAACATTCCTTGTACTAGAAAATATATTTTCATTGCATATCTCTGTTGTCAAGAATCCCGAAATTCGCTCTAAAGTTACAATGAATCAAAGTGATATGGACCATAACGATCTTCTTGACTCCCCGATTCGTGGTCCTACACTGTCCACCAGCACGTCCAGCTTCGAGGCTCTGGATCCACACGATCCGAATCTAAGCAAATTGGCTACGAAAATGTTTAGAAAAACCGAGGAATACATAACAAACGAATTGAACGCTCCGCTGGAGGACTATAAACTACTGGAGGACATGAACAAAGCTACGATAGCGAAATACTCTGATATGCGGCAAGTTGCCGAGGGCCTCAGTCTGTCCACTAACGAACTAAACGAGAAATTCCAACAATTGGCAAGTAGAATTCCGCAGCAATAATTCTCAGATCTCTGATTAGATTCTTCCCATTGCAGATTCCGTTAATGAAACAAATTCACGAAATATCCGACACAGTGGACAAATTGGAAGCAGCCGCCTACAAGTTGGATGCATACAGCATAGCTCTAGAGAATCGTGTTAAGTCAGTATTACAAAGGAAAACACAATGAATTAAAAAATAGAATGTGATAATATTTATTTATCCGAGTACGAGTTTTATTACGATGGCCACAACATTTAGGAATATCAGGGGAACTGCATATAAAATGAAATTAGTTTGTAGAGTGGAGATGAATGCAAATGTACTTACTCTTCGCTACAGTTCGAATGGAACGGACCAAGTTCAGCATTTGCGACTTCATGGTAGGTTGACCAAAGTCCTGGTTTGGTGATGCTGCGCCCCAGCCAACTAAAAAGAATGGGAAATATGATACATTTCAAGGCAGAAGAGCGTGTTTACTTTTAGCAAGAAACCGCTCGTCGTGGAGCACACAAACTGCATTTAAGCAAAGCAGTGATGCTTCGATTAGGGTCCAGAGCGTGAACATTTTGCTTTTCAAATAATAATTGCAGTTTTTATTACAAAATTCTAATAAAACAGGAAATCTGCGATGACGTTTCAATTGATGACAGTGAGCCGCGCACAGCTGATGTTGACAAAACGAATTGCGTCTCATGTGGATTGTATTCCAAACAGCCATGCGACAGAGCACAAAAGTTAAGGGTATTTTTACACTGTTGAAGTAGGTTCCTAGTCGTTTATATGTAAGTAGTTTAGTCCGAATTAGCCCAGAATGCAGTTTTTTTTATTCGAGAAATCGTATCCGTTGATTAACCACTGCAGTCAAATAGTAATTGGGTATTATCACATGGACACGCTGGGCTAATGGGAGATAAGACATCGAGTACATAGAATAAATATTCTATGGTCGAGTAAAGACAAGTCACATTCGACATGGACAATAATGTACAATAGTAGCACAATTATAGATCAACGGGTAGTATTTTTTACAAAAAAGGTGGGGTAAATAAAAACAAGCCACACAATAGAAATAATATAAATAAAATAACTATTACATGTTGTAATCTCTTTAGATTTCGTTTCCCTTTGACTTAAAATCGTTCTCAAAACCATCAAGAATATTCACATAACTTTTGAAGCTTTTTGTTATATTGTATTCAGAACTGTAGGATACGAGATGTTTTGTATGTCATTTTTTCTATGTGATTGTTGTAGTTGGATGTGTCCAAGGTTTTGAATATATGCTATACGGAATTCAGCGTTTGGTCTGACTAGAGCCTTTGTTTAATGACAGGCTTGTGGTTTGACATCATTTGACTCAGGCACTGCTTTGTTGTACCTACATAAAAGAGATTACATGCTTCGACGATATCAGTTTTTTTTTCTTATTAATTAAGGTTAGCCTAGCTGTAGATTCACATCACCCTCTCACAGAAACCTACTTAACAGTGAAGCATTATATTTTCTCCTACAAAGGCCCAACATTGGACGCGGACTGAATCCGGTCGTGAATGCAGAATTTTTCCGGCCCATCACAGTATTTTCAGCAGTGGTATCTCCGATGAAAGGTGTATCCTCAAAGCAGTTTTGCGCTCCTGATTCTCAACCAGTTTTTGAATGCTTTTCAGAAGGATGCATAACAAACTGAGAGGTATAAAACTCTGTCTAAAGAGTGAATGACTTTAAGTGCCACAGTGAACATTTCTTCAGAACTGGCAGCAACTGGATGATATCCTGGTGCAGTAATGCTAAGTACAATTAGTATCAGAAAATTTGCAACTATCGCAGCATAAATGAAAGCTTCGTCTTTAACCACGACCGATCCGGATGTGTGTGGTATCTATGTGATCACTCCTAGCCAATCGCCAAGAAGAACTACCAATCACCATCTTCCATTCAAACTCCGCCTGCAAAAAGGCAGAAAGTATGTACTTTTAATGTTTTGTATCTTGGCAGTCAACTTTTCCAACCTGGTTAAAATCTGCCATAAATCCTTGTCGAACCCTTTCTACATCTAAGTACTTTACGAGGATTATTCATTGCCCAGGATATTGAAGCCTGACTACTTATGCTAAGCGTATTTGAGAACTATAGACTTGATCTATAACTTTCGTCGTCTAGCAAAAAATATGTAGAGCACAGCAAGTATGAGTTATAATTTCGACCTTTTCCGCACGTATGTAGGTCGATGAATGTGTGGCAAATCCAGAACCTATTCAATAATATTCAACAACATACCTAGAAACGGTGAAATCACCATCGGCGACTACAAATCTGGTTCAAAATTGAACAGACATCTTGGAGATGTCATTGAGTATACAGTTCAAGTAACTTTACGCAAGCTTCAATACCTTTATGATTAATGATGTCAAGTTCATCGATATCTTCGCGCTTCAGTACGCCAAAAACGTTTAACATTTTGAAGGTAGGAACGGAGGAACCACCATCGGCGACCACAAATCTGGCTCAAAATTGAACAGGCATCTTGGAGATGTCATTGGAATACAGTTCAAGTAACTTTTCGCAAGCATCAATACTTTTATGATTAATGATGTCAAGTTCATCGATATCTTCGCGTTGCAGTACACCTAAAACATTAAACATTTTGAAGCTAGAAACAGTGAAACCACCATCGGCGACTACAAATCTGGCTCAAAATGGAACAACATTTTAAAGATGTCTACGGAAGATAGTTTAATTAAATTTAATTTAATTAAGTTAATTGGTTAATATTATTAATTATTATACAATTATTTTTATTATTATCAAATATTGTTATACAATTATTATTATTATTAGATTTATGTACATACTAACTGAGGTAATCTGATTTTAAATTGTTGTATATGGCCTTTCAGATTTCTGGCACCGCATAACAAAGGAAAGCTTTAGACAATCTCGTCTGGTTGATACGATTCGCCTGTACCGAGAAATTTAAAGTAGCAAGCTTTTCAGCAGGAGTAATTACTTCCCTCATAATCGTTTCCATTTTGTCGCTTTATATCATTTGAAGTTAATGACAGCAATAAATTATATTTACTTTCTTTCATACTTAAGTAGTTAGAACAGGAAGCTTCATCTCCACAGCGCAATTATCTCAAACTTTCTGAGCTTCCTGCTTTCTTCCAGGGTTTTATCCACATTGTAGTTTTTTTTGTCGGCAAAGCTAATACTGTTTCACAAGTTTCAAGTAGATTTATGGCAATTGCTTTGTCATGGTCGTTGTCACCTGAATCCATATCCGTTATCACCATATTCATGCATTCCTCGTCACAGTAAATAACTAACCGAATGAAGAAAACGACAAAAACGGGAAAAAGGAAATGACGAGTAAAACTGAATACCTATATATGTCTTCAGTTCACTGGTAAAAACTGTTCGAATAATGGCCCAAGCTTGGTCATTGAAAGACATTTCGGCTAGATGAACCACGATGATCTTAAAGATCATACAAGGGATGCAAATGTTGCGAATTTGCTGCGTAACGGCTTCTTCCTTCATTCGCCAAGTGATGGAGTGATGGACTATGTAATCATATCTCTATCTCCAACACCTCGATTGCGCTGATGATGATGGCTTCACTTCATCTTAAGGATCTTCTGGCTGAACCGTATATCGTACGAATAACTATACGCGATAATGTGTCAAGAAAAGTGGCAGTAGATTGGCCGCCCCAACCAGACATGGAGAAGCACAGTCGAGAAGGAATCCAGATCATCGGGTATGGGTTTGAGGGTTTGATGATGGCTCGCAGGCGTCAGAGGACCTACGTAAAAAGGAATGTATTCGATTACTCTGTTTTTTTTTTCAAACATATAACATATAAATAGTGTCTGTGTATGCATACATCCATAGTTGAATTGTAATTTAAATATTTTTATTTTATACAAAAAAAAAAAACCTTAATAATGATCAACGGTTTTAAAATATTCCCGTAACGGAACGCACCCTTAGCCCATCTGTTTCTGACTACCCTCCACAATCCACAGCCAATTGCCTTCCATACATTCCATACGCCGATTCCGTATACCATCCAGGTCGTGAGACAAAGATAACACTATCGCCGACTGAGTAATGAAAAGAAGGTCTACATTTTTTCTCAGTCGAGTGTGCATCGAAAATTTGTCCGCAGAAAAATACTAAATTTAATTGTAAAACCGACATAATAATAAACCAGATCATTATCAAAACTATTCTCAACTAGTGTACAATAACTTGCGAATATTTTCGATTGTTATTATCCGGATTTATACTTAAAAATTTAGAAAAAAAACCAGCGTATATATGGAAACTGGTGTGTTCTCTGTGCTTGATATACCACAGCCAGTTTCGTTAAGCAGTATACGCAAAAAAATGTAATCTCAGAGAGAAAGAAAAAAAAAATAATAATTTCTTAATTTGGAAGAAAATCAAACTAATATTTTGTAAACATATTAGTTAGCAGTGAGAACAAACAAAAAAAAATTTATGTGTAAATTGTTGGCGAGATTCTATTGTGTGTTTACATTGCAAAACAAGTAAAGAAAAAAAAAGTAGGCGTCGAAGTTGCGACGGCTGGGAGTCAGGTTTCCAGAGAACATTGGCGATTTTTTTTCCTCATTTGGCAATGAAGTTCCAGCGTGAATAAGTCGACAAAATTCTAAACTCTATAGAAAGGAATATTACTGTGCGGTGTTCTGTGCTGTGTAATGAAGTAGCTTAACGTGCACAGAAAAGTGCTTTCGAAAGTCCAACACAAACCCCACATCAGGATCTCCGAGAACACATCATGACGGAGGAGGACGATAATGTCCTGCTTGTCTCCGACTCGGATGAGGATGAAGGCACTATATGGCAGAGAAAGAGTGAGTATAATGGAAATTCCGAGAAATGAAGGCTTAGTTCATCTGCATAGAGAAAGCCATATCGACTTTGAGAAGCTTTTTATCTATAATATTACCTGCCACTTGCATAAAATTGTTTTATTTCTGGAATTTATTGTTTGGTTATGTGTTTTGAATTCGTGTATGTACATATTCGAGACGATTGATGGGCAGGGTTCCGGTAATACTTCAGATTGTGCGTACTGAGTAATGCTGCTGGTTGCACTTGCATGTACACTTTTGCAACCGGCCCTCTGTGTGTTTGTGTTATCGTTGTTTTCAATGATAACATATACATAACTCTGCGTGGTGCAACTTTTAGATGTCTATGCCAGGGAAGTGGTCCGCAAAAACAATGGGAAGCAGAAAGCGCTATGTGTGTGTATACATTGGGTAGGGGACTTCCTGGCGCATATGTACAGATTTATTTACCTATGTGTCGATTGTTGCCGGCTAGGATTGTGGGTTATTCAATTGGTTTGGTAATATAGTCAGCAGTTGGCTTCTCTTTTAGCACTCTGTAAATCCTGGTAAATATTTGTAGGTACACAATATTTTTGTTTGAGTAGGTACATTCCCTGTATGGCAACAGCTTGTTTGCTTGTTCTTCCTATGTACACACAAATCTGAACATACATTCATATGTATGTACATATGTATCGACCCATCGGGTACAGTAAATGTTAAGCTTTTTCAGGGGGGGGGGGGGGGGGGTTTCTCGTTATTGAATTCAAGGTAAAGGGAACTTTATAATTGTGTTTGTATCGTTCTTCAAAATTTGTAACTTTGAATGCAACTCTGCCATACCGCATTATGGAAAAAAAGATACCCCCAAAAGTTGCCCAGTCTAGTACTTATTCAAACTAAAAATAGCATCGGGCAAAGCTTTAGAAGTAAGAGTAGTGTCCTTTTTAATAAAAATTGTTTCTCCAACCCTTCTTTTGTATGCATTATCACGACATATTTCCATATTTCCAGTATTTCTAAAGTCAAAAAATACCGGGCCTAAATAAAAAACATCGAAAATAATATTTACGTCTACACTGTGTAGGCGTTTGTATTGTTCTGTAAGTATTGAAAATTGGCGGCCTAATGCGTTGATAATGGAAAAAATTGACGTGGTCAGTTCTCTCTGTTGGGGGGAACGAATATTCGAATCAATCGAGAGACATGTTTCCAATGCGAAAATTCCGTGCTTTAGCATAAAATTTCAGTTAACTAGGACCGCTTATTCAGGTCTGTATTCCTATGACAGATTGCTTATTATACTTATTATGGATATATTCATACATATGTATGTATGTACATACATATATAGATGCATCCATACATCTATATATACCTATGTACATATGAATGCTTTTATGTATCGACTTATTCAGGTTTTAAGGGTTTTGTTTTTGTTTATGATGACTTTTATGGGAAATGCAGAGCAAAAGAAGTTCTTACCCAAAAAGGAATCGCTAAAATCCGAGCAAACCGATTGTGTTGGAACACTTGTGGGCTGCACATATGTACATATGTATGTACGTATATTTATGGTCGAATTATTGCTGGCTCAAAGTGTGACTGATTGAAAGGAAAGAATTGATTGGTTCTGAAGAAAGAATAGAGTGACATGTTTTAAGTGCAAGGATTCCGTGCTCCAACATGTAATTTCCTTCCATTGTTTATTTTTTCAAACTGCATTCTTGCAATTTGCTTGCTGAATGCATATGTACATATATTTATGTAGCTACATCGATTCGCAAGCTTTGTTTATGACCCTAAGGACGACTGGGCATATGCGTTGTACCGACAGAGAAGCGAATTGCATCCGCCCTCCGACAATGAGACTTCTGCGAATAACTTTGAAATGGCACGATCGACACAATTCCTTTCGTCATGGAACAACTCGAAATAAATCGTAAAAAACATACTCAGGTTTGTTTATGCTGACTTGGATTTCATCATGCGTAATGCAACTGAATGTCTTACATTCATTTTAGTCAACGATGTCTGTATGTATGTACATACATACATATGTACCTACAGAGTTAGTCATTAAAATTATAATCAACTTCAGAATTGGACTTCACTTTAAAATGTTACAAAATAAATTACAATTTTTCCGTTAAACTCGGACCATCTGCTCAGGCAAAAGGAGAATGGAAAACTGTGACTACTATTATGCTGATTATTACAGAGAAATTGTCAAAATTAGGCAGATATTATCTCAAGCGCTCCAAC
This sequence comes from Xylota sylvarum, assembly GCA_905220385.1. Lineage (NCBI taxonomy): Eukaryota > Metazoa > Arthropoda > Insecta > Diptera > Syrphidae > Xylota > Xylota sylvarum. Next base: position 45,924,871 of record LR999959.1, read on the forward strand.
AGTCTAATAATACTAAAGTGATCCTTCATCGGCTCAATAGTTGGTATAATTACGGGACACTGGATCATTGAGAGGGATGCCCTCAGACTGGGTCTCCCATCAAACGATTTCTTCAGAAGGTCCGTGTATTAGAGGAATAGGAAGAGACTATTCTTTACCTTCTATGCACCTGCCTACCTGTCTCTAAAAGAATACTTCTTCGACAACCCCGGCGAACTCGCTAATTTAAGTATTAAGCACCTAATGGTTCAACGGGTAGTTTGAGAGTACTAAACCCTGTGGTATCACAATGCGCATGTTCTGGGCTAAGTGCGACTGCACTTGCTCCAACCTGCCTAACCTACTCCATTTCAGGGTAGGCACGACAACAAAAAATGTTTCTACGACCTCCTCTACAACACTTATGTACATATAAGCAACGTCCTTAAATCGTATTGGGGGATATCCTATGTACATACATATGTATCCTATGGCTTACCAAGTTTAATGCAAAGGCGATAAAATTCTCTACACATGGAAAACATGAATAGAATTTAATGCGAAGAAGACGTAATCAATCAACTTTTCCAAGAAGAATGTCTTTAGTTTTTTTTCAATGGATAACCAATGCGGGAGGTCACGTTGCTGTGGTAAGGGGTTATGGGCTCTTGAGTGAAATGTTGTGTTTTCAAGTCCCAGCTACACCAATTCCATTTGTATATTAAAATGAATATCCCCGTATTTCTACCAAGGAAAGGAATATTACTTACTTTACTTAATGAGGTCCCGACCTGTAAAGAGAGTCTCTGCCTGAAATGCGGCAGCTCTCTTCGATCCCGGACACACTGCTTGCAGTTGTTTAGACCAAGCGCTCTGGCATCCGCGATAGCTTGATCCTTAAAACGGAGGTTCGGTCTTCCTTGTCGTCTCGAACCTGGGGGCTTGTGATTTGTTGGAACATTATTGTCCTTTCACTCGATGTGGCCTAGCCAGTATAGTCGACATGTTTTGGCTTTTGTACATCCACACCTTGGTACAGCTCATAGAGTTCGCGGTAGTATTTTCTGCTCCATTCGCCCTCCTCGCATACTGAACCGACTATTCTACGAAGAATTTTTCTCTTGAAAGTGTTCAATATCTGCTTTGTTTTCTGCTACTCGTCCAGCACTCATATAGCAGAACTGGCAAGATCAAAGTTTTGTAGAGCATTCATTTCGTCTTCCGAGTTAGGAGTTTTAAACCCATTTGTTTCCGAATTGCACGTTGGATCGCGTGTTTTTCAGCGTCACGCGACACAGCTCGATCAGTTTACACGGAATTCCGGATTCGGCCATCGCCTTGTAGAGCTTAAGACGATGGATGCTATCATATGCGACTTTGAAGTGATGAAGAGATGGTGAGGCTCGACTTGAAATTCGTTGGTCTTTTCCAGGATATGCCTTAATGTGAAAATTTGTTCGATCGGCGATATGCCGAGCCGGAACCCACACTGGTACGTGCCGATTAGTGTGCTGCAGAAAGACTTCAGACGTTCACACAGTACGTTGGATAGGATCTTATATGCGACATTAAGTAGGGATATGCGTCGATAGTTCTTATAAGACATTGAATCGCCTTTCTTGAAGATGAGGCATATAGAGCTTATAGCCCAGTCGTTGGGCATGGCTTCATCCACCCATACTTGGATGATGATTTGGTGCATGCACCCTACCAAAGTATCGTTTGTGGATGGTGAATGCACAGCGGAGAGTCTCTCGCTCAGGCGCTCTCTGCAGGCTCTGGTCAATCCACGTTGAATTTATTTTTTTTGCCGGTTTGTAGCTCGACTTCTCGTTGGATAGTCGAGCTCTGAATTTAGCTGCAACAAGAAAATGATGTCGACGTTTGCCCCTTTGAAAGATTGAAAATTCAGAATATTTGATGCGTGCCTCCCATCTATTAGGACGTGGTCGATTTGGTTGGCGGTTCGACCATCTGAAGGTTGCTGTGTGGATTCGTAGTCTTGGAAACTTAGACCTACTTATATCCGTGTTACGAGCTGTTGCAAAATCGGTTAGTCGGAAGCCGTTGTCTGCTGTCCGAGGCTGGTGTCTCTCTCATAGTTAGTTTTTTTTTTTAATTCTGTAAGGGAGTTACTACGACGAATAGGCATATGCATACTCGAATAAAATACTTCAGAGCCGAATGCAGAAAAGTTCGGAGTAGGAGTACACTCTGAAGCATAACAACATCTGAGTTTCAAAACGACTGCATAAAATTCAATTTATATTCTTTTGATTCATTTTCGAATTAGACCATAAAAGGACCAACACTTGGAAACATTGGCATATACATATGTATGTGCATAGAAGCCTCGTGACTGAATACGGCGAATTTTTCACCAAAATCCCGTGTTTTACAAAACAAGCATTTTCTGGAATTCGCTGCTTGGAGACATATATTTCAGCTATCGCACTTGCTTGGTGCGTTCTCTGCTTTTGCTGTCAGAGCATTGATGGGATAGGTGCAATGTAAGATCGTACTTTCCCTTTTCTGTTCCTGATCCAGATGTTCAGGAGACTTACTTGAAAACAGAGGCTGATGACAACATGCAGAAATTGTTTGGCGGTTCCTTGTTTGTCAGTTAACACTGCGGCAGGTTTTGTGTTGAAATTGGATGATACTTATAAGAAGACGGTTGGTATTGCAAAGCGTTCATAGTTGTCTATTTCGTGCTCGTCATTCTTTTCGCTTCGCTTTGTTTTAAAAGCGACACATAGCAGATAAAAGTTTCATTCTAGTTTGTTCCGACGTCACTCATCTGCATCTAACCATTTTTGTTCACTCAACTCCAAAAATTGGTAACGAAATTCGCTAACTCCCATTATTTAGACCAGTGTTATTAGATCGTATACTTAGGTTTTTAGAGGCCACCATTAGGAAGTACATACATATGTATATCACGAACGTGATTGTTATAATACTAGCCTAAGTCATTTTTTGATCAGTGGTCTTGAAAAACACTTCCAATATATTTATTATTTAAAAAAACATTATTATGTATGCATGTACATATGCATTTTATCGCAATAATCTTCTACAAGTGGACTTAATTATGAACCTGTTGGAGTATATTTTATACGACAGTTGGTGTTCATGCATTTTGACTCCAGTTGATGCCTAGCACGAGTTTGGTATATACTTCTCTCTTTCAACAATTGTTTCAGCAGTCAATTGTTTTCTTCTTTTTAATAATAAATATATTGGTGGTATGTATGTACTATGTAAATCGAAAGTCGGTAAGTCATGGAAAAATTACACTGTGACACTATATATGAAGTATTACTAGTGCTCCAACGTCAGCGTTGCTCAACCCTGATGGCATTCTACTTTCTCTTATCAAAATGGAATATCAGAGAAAGAATCACCATTTGTAGGAACATTAAATCGATTTAGTTTTACTATAAGTTATTATGAAATCTGCTATATCTGTTGGTAATTTAGAATTCGCACATTAAAGCCTGCAAGTGGTCAACTTCTTAACAATTTGGTAAAGCAATACAAATTGCATTACTTTGCAGTAATCTTGAATTCATCTGAGTGAATAAAACATTTATAGCCGAGCCGGCTATGGATGCTTAATCTATATGCATCTGAAAGGTCGAACTTTATCAAATAACGAGTCATCAATATGTAAACATTAGGACAGTGTAGCACACATTAAAAAGTTCTGTTCACAGTTTGATGAAAATATTCCAGAGCTTCTCTTATTCTTATCAAACCCAAAATTTCGGATTGAAAGCATATTGTATGTAGATATATGTATGTATGTACATATGTAGTTGGTAAAGAGACAAATTTCTGGGTTAAATTTGACTACCACACGGTACTTAATTTCCAACGCATTTCGGATGATGAAATAAAATATAATATTATTTTAGCATACTCGCCCAAATGATTTCAGAGATTGTATTTGTTTATTTATTACAACTAATGAGTAATGTAGAAGCTGATAACATGAGAGGGTTTCCAAAAGAGGGGGAACAACTTTAAATGTAAATAAAACGATTTGTGTTGTGCGGTATTCCATTTAAGTACATTTAATAACACTATGCTTGCTACACATATACATAGTGTGAAATATTTTGGTGGAATATTTGGATGCATACGGGAGCTTTATTTTTCATCGACATTTTCACTAGTTTTGTTAGGGGTTTTTACAAGGTCAGTTTTTTGATAAGAACTGTGCTATGTGTAATGAGGTATTTTCCTGTAAATAAGTTAAATTGAATTCTTAATTGCAAATTGCTTCTTGTCAGAGGGGTATGCTTTTGAAGTCAGGGCAGCTATAATTTTCCACTGAGGCTAATAAATTCATTCACATAGAATCAAAACTCACACCAGTGTGATAGTATTGTACAGATTTAGATTAAGAGATCTCGTGAATTACCTGCCCTCTGGATATACGAATGGTTTTCTTGTTTATGAATCCATTTGACCAAATATGTTTCGGATTATTCACTTGGCGAAATGTTTGCGTCAAATTGCAAAAGCTCGTGGAAAGTGTAAATAATATTGCGATCATCGCGAAAATTAAAATTTGTGACCTAAAAAGATCTATTGTATCAAAATTAGGGTATGTTTAAACAAAGAGTCGTACCACCTCCCTTATGAAGGATAGTACGTCCTTAGCAGCAGGATGTCTTAACTCCGCTGACAAACATATTTCTTTATGGAAAAAACGCCTCCTTAACCATTGTAATGCTGGACATTCATAGAGAATGTGCTCAGAAGATTCGTCATCTTCCGAGTAGAACCTTCATTCCGTTTCTGGGCACAGATTGAGCTTGTTAAGGTGATATCGCAGGCCACAGTGAAAAAGCTCACCAGCTTTGTAATACTATCCTTGTCTAGATTAAGGATTTCCTTGTAGGCATAAGGCCTGATTAATTGAGTGGATTGTCTCAGCCCCGATACAGGCAGATTCTGAGCCACCCCTAGCTAGTTCATCTCCAGATTCGTTGCCTGCAATTCTCTGATTACCAGGAACCCAACCGAGTTTCTCCTGTTATGTCTGGCAAGAGATTGTAGTCCATCGTAGCAGCATTTAACTGATATAGAGTCCATTAAATTGGACGACAGAGCTTTAACTGCGGGCTTAATACCTGTACTAAGGTTTATCCTAGCGCAGATCTCAATGGCATGGAGTTTAGCTTGGAAAACCATGGGACACATTCCTATAGGTATCGAGACTTTGGTGTTGGGTCTAAAGACGCTAGTTCCAACTCCAGTTTCCATCTTAGATCCACCTGTGAACTAGATTTGACTTCTAGGATTCAGTACCGGAATAGCATTAGACCCGTGGTACAATATTTCTACCTCAAATAATCTACCGAAACAGTACTCCCTGACTATGTTGTTTTGGATAGTGCAAAATATGTCATTTTGGAGAATTGAGTCAACGTGACATGACATAGACATGGTCACCTGGCCAAAAAAAAAAAAAAATAGCCCAACAACAGCTTCTAATGCTACTGTAGGGCAGGTACGCATTGCACTTGTAATACGGAGTCAGACAATACTCTGAAGCTTCTGAAGCTTCGTTGCCGTTGTCTGTTCAAGAATTTTCGGCGTCGTACGTGATTTTGGGCCTCACCATTATTGTATACATCCAATGTATCATTTTTGGATTTAGACCCCAAGTTCTGCTGTCAAGGTTTCTTTTGGCCCTCATGGCCCTAGTGGCGCGTTCGATGCCGGACTTAATATGAGAATTTCAGCTAAGCCGTTAATAAAACCGAGATATGTGACCTTACTGGAATGCCTTTGATGGTGATAGGTCCTAGATTGACCAGTCTTATTTTTGTAAAAGGTATTAGAACGGTTTTGCAAGGATTGATGGATAATCCTTCTTTGCTGCACCATTCTAACACGTGTAGTAAAACAACTTGCATGACACTTGAATGACCACAGAAGGGGAGAAAGGACACCTCTCTGGCGGCAGTCTTTAACTGCGGTCACAGACACTGACACTCCTCCAGAGGAGGAAGTAATAATTCCACTTTCAAGCATGGCCCTTATCTATTGCTTTTTCAAATCCTCGATACCTCTGCTACTAATTGGTATTGCTATTGAGTCATAGCCAGTGTTTGGAATGTGCCCTCAATGCCATGGAATGTACACAGATCTATTTTCTTTGAACGAGAACTCCCTTCTATTTTTTTCACAAAATAGTGAAGAGCACCTTCTGTGGATTTACCTTTTCTGTATGCAAACTGACTTGAGTGCAGAGGTATAGACGAATCTAGCCGGTTTCTAATATGAACATCAATGGTTTTAAAAACAAATGCTTGCTAGGTCTAGTAGTATATTTATTTAGCATATTTAATACTATTAAGTACATATACATATAATTATCAATTAAATTAAATAATATTAATAAAATTAATTAAATAATATTAATAAGGATTGGTGCTGCTACTGGCATGTGTCAGCAATATTTTCGCAGTATTTGCACCATGTAGTACGTTTAGATTATTTCAATTCTAAATTGTATTTTGTAAGAGCGAACCTACATACCTTCGTCCCAACTCTTTGTGCCTAGCAGAGTTTCCCTGTGGCTTGTCGGATGGAATGAACCAGTCATATTACCGGTCGTACGACGCTTTAAGTTTGTACCGCCTTTACGGTAGTGAAATGCGGTACAAAATAATTCCTATGAAAATTTCCATTTTTTTATGCATATGCATTCCGGAAATCAAATCTTCATCGGTTTTCGATAGAGTTTAAACAGGTTTAAACATCATACATGTGTAAAATCCTTCAACTTGTGACTTCGCATACGAAATTCGAAAATCAATAAATCCTCGCCAATACGGTTTATTTTTTCGTACTCGATTTATAGGTAATTGGTCAATAATTTCTACCACAAGTGCAAAATTTCCATCATACATATTTGATGTAGACATTGCAAATTCGAGGAACAGAAAAGCTTCGGAGTTTATATTTGTACATCGAACATACTTTCAACCCACCTAGCAACAGCAACAAGCTTGGGTAAGCTTTGCGGGGGCCCTGGGAAGGGATGCATTCGTACAGGTGCAATACATACTAAATGGTCGTGTGTGCATGTGTACATATGTTTTTGGGATTTTTCGTACCATCTCATTGCATAGCGAGGAGGGCTTTTACCACCATTTTTATTGAATTCTTTGTTACTCACCCTCTCTCTCTGGAGTTGTGTCTGGTAGGTGATATAATAGGACGCTTCGTCCAATTAATTGAATTTTTAAAGCATATATGTATGTACATATTATGTTTCTCTGATTTTCAAATGCGTCTATATAATACCTATAGGTCAAGTATTGGTTTCCTGAAAATTTGATTTTATCGAAATTGAGATTTTAATCAAGCTTGACATTACTATGATGGAGAATGTCTGTCTGTCTGTCACTTTGACTTCGACTGCAGCCTGAACGGATCACAGTTTTGAAAAGTCAACATTTTTAAAATTTTTTTTTCAGAAATCAAAAAAATTCACTAAGACAAGATTTGTAAGAATTGAAATTCTGTATAATTTATCTATCTATAATATACCGCCCGCGCTGTGTCTTAACATTATAAGAGCAGCAATAAAGCCTTGAGCGGGAGTTTGAATTAAAAAAGAAATCTGAATTCATCATGAGACCACGTCCACTTTTTGGGAGTGTTTGTAAAAAAAAAAGTTGTTTGTTCAATTCCACTTACAATTCCACTTAAATTGCAGAATGACCTGCCCAATTTATTAGTCCTTTGTATAAAAAGATTAAATTTTGCAAGTACATACGACCCAGTCGTTCACTTAATTTTTTCTATGTAATGTGAACTTTTATTTGATATCTAATATCGTTCTGCGAAATGAATTAAAGGTAGTACGTGATTGTAGTGCTGCTTGCTGCGAGTTAAGCATTTAATAAAATTTAAAAAGAAACTCATTTACTTTCTAAGAAATAATTCTTTTGTTCTATTATCCGATTTCTTCTTGTAGTTTAATTGTCTTAAATTGTTAAATTGGGTGTTGTCCTTAGTAGTTTAATCTCTGTTTATATTCTTTTAATAAGGTCCCGTACTTAAATTAGCAAAAGGATTCAATTGAGACGCTTTGTTATAGGGTGTTCAATAAGAAAATGATAGAATTTTTAAGTAGAGAGTTTGAGTGAGAAATCTCATTCAATCACTCGTTGAGTAGCTGGCATATGCCTCAGATTTCGCAAAAAAAGCTGGAGAATTGATGAAAATTATTACGAAATTATTATACGTTCATAATTAACTCTCGATGCTCGATGGTAGATGAAAAAGGATTCCGGGGTATTTTTCCGTCGTACATTATTATGTATAAACGATGCTTAGTAACATCGATGAGTTAATAGATGCAGTCAGCAGCTCATACATGAAACAAACACTTAAATTCTCTCTTTGTTGCTTTAATGTTTGCAAGTGAAAACGCATCAGATGGCTTCCTTATGACGGAAGATGCAAGTTAGGGTCCCAACGCAAATAACGAAAAGCAAAATCTCTTTTGAATGCTTTCCAATTTCATTATGACATTAACATAGTTTGGAAATTACATGTACCAACAATACTCCAAAATTGGACGAACAACTGCGTAATATAATAATTTAAAGATGCATAAATTCTGAAATTCGCTTGAGGGTTTCATTACGAGTGAAAGGGGACCCCTTGCCTTGCTCGTTATAGTGTCACTGTGAGGATTAAATGAAAGCTTGTTGTCAAATAACACCCTAAGATCGCTGAAGGTCTCGAATCTTTCAATAGCAACTTTGTCAATAAGCTTTCAATGTAGCAACAAGTAACTAAAAGTATTCTTAAATGAGTAAAAAAAATTAAAATCATCAGAAAATATTAATATTTTGGCGAATGTAATACTTTTACAAATATCATTAATAAATAACACGAACAAAAGGGGATCGATGAGTCTTCCTTGAGATAGATCAGACGAAACACGTATATCCTTGGAATTAACACTTTTAAAAACGACATTTTGTTTACGGTTTTCAAGAGGTACGAGCATATTTGTGCAGTTTGTTTAGTAATATAGAGTGGCTGATTCTATCAAATGCCTTGTCAAATCAGCGTAAAAAACATCAATTTGACCAACGATATTAGAATTGACCAACGATGTAAACTCCACCAATTTGGTTGTTGTAGATTTATTTGGACAAAAAGCATGTGTCTCTTGCGCAATCAGTCTTTAATAATGAAAGCGAAGATTTTTCCCAACATTTTTGGTATACAAGAAAGTTTTGTGATGCCTCGGTAATTTAAAATATTGCTCTTATTACCGCTTTTATTTAAATGCATAATAAATGAAGACTTCCATCTTTTAAGAAACACATGCGTTGACAAGGATAAATTGTAGATATGTGTAACCACGCTAATATTAGTAGGAGATTCAGAATTCGTATCACCGTATGATTCGGCATTATTATATTCGGGATAAGACTGTTTAAAGGGGATTACGAACTCCATGCGGTATGGATAGGTATTGCTGTTACGTTTGGAGTGGGATCCTCAAGGCGTAGTACATGTCCGATTGACTAATATCAATTTTTTTGAGGTGGTATTTGAGAGAGCAATGAACATTTAGGAAGTTCGTCAGGATCTTAGCGTTATATTTGGTTATGGCTAAAATATCTTGCGTCCTTTTTTTGAGAACTTGATTAATTTCTTGTTATGTCCTAAGCCAGTTAGTGACTGTAGCCCTATTTTTATCTGGCTAATAGGTAGACCATAAAAGTGTTCTGGGCTATTAAATTGAGACTGGGCACCGGATCTAGCAAGTTCGTCAGCAGGTTCCGTGCCTGGAACCCAAGTTAATCTGATTTTATTGTGTACAGCTAGTTGTAGGAGGGTTTGAAGACAGTTCCAAAGCAGCTTAAACTTAAAGTTAAAAGGCATGAGAGCTTTTTTTATAAAGATTGGTTATCTGATAAATTATTTACATGTGGTGTTCGGGGGTTTTTAGAAGTAGAGCGTCCCAATGACGCAAACAATTTGTAGTTCAGGGCGAAGATTACGACTCCTACCCCTTTAGACATTGGATCTTCAGATTAAGGTATCCATTGAGGAATTTGAGGATTATCCTAATAAATGCGATTCGGAATGTAAGGGGCGAAGTGTCCCGTCAGTTATACCGTCTAGTTTTACAACTATTTATTTCAGAGTCAACTTCGAAAATGCTGGATAATTATAGCTATTTTTTTACTTTTGCGTCCTTTCATTCTGATATGAAGAACTGCATTCGCATCTTGGTATAGCTCAAAGAGTTTGTGGTTTAATCTTTTCCTCCTACAAAGTATTTTTCTCTCAGGTTTTCTGCTTACATATACATATTATGTATGTACATATTATGTATATTTGAACATATGAGAGGTGTGCTCTTTTAGTGTTCTAATTCGCTCTTCTCTATGGGGAGAGGTTGCTATGTTGTGGAGACCTTGCCGTTTTCTAGAATTTCGACAGACTTCGAAACAGACTGTAGGCGTTCCATTTTTTTTAGAATTTCTTAGAAGATAAGCTCACGGCGTCATATCGTGGAACAGCGTAACTTTTGGAACACATTGTTTTCCGTGTTAACATTTGTCTTAAGACTACCTGACCAGGTTTTTTTTACGGTTGAAATTTACGGTGAAAATCTTCCAAAAGATACTGAAGAACTAATCCAAGCAGTTTTGTCGGGTTTATACCGACTAAAACGACTCCCATTTGCTATTCTGCCCTTGCACGACTTCCGTCAAGTACCATATTTCGTTGACGCTCCTGTTTTCGTTGTTTCTTTCTTTATGCTAAGAGTCGATTCTCCATCAGCAGATGTCGATTTTGCTAGTACTGCGGACAATGAAGCATAAGAAGCAGTAGTTTGGAATAATTCAGATGAAGTACGTTTAAATTAGACTAGTCCTAGACAGACTGTCGCCTTTACACGCCACAGCAGGATCAGTTTTGATGAAATACCGGGTTTTTCTGTCGCTTTGTGGAGCGATAAATGCTATCATATACAGTTTTTAATTCAATGTCATATAAAGGTATTTAAAGGTGATTTATCGTGCAAGCATAGTGTATATATATTGTTTCTTCGAAGACATCACCTTCATGTTTGAAAAACTCCAGAGGCAGGCCATCAGAGTCAATGGTAATCTTTTTGCTTGATGATTTTCAGGGAAAACTTGAGCTCTAAAAATTCTTCAACTTTCTTGAGCTGACCCTCTACATTCTCTTCTCGTTTTCTGGATTGAGGTTCGACTCCCGCTGCCTTTGTTTTGCGCTGTCATTTGTTTCTTCATCTTCCCTAGATTCATACATATTACTTTGCGATAGGTACAACATTCCTTCGTATTAAAGTGTAATTTGATGTCGGTATATTCCGACTGTAATTACGTTCCACAGCAATGGACCGAAAGATAAACTATGTGGAATCCACGTTGTGGGTTTGTATTTTCTGACGCAATGGGTTAGCATATAAGGTACATATCTGTTTTCGAAGTTGCTTGACGCTTACTCAAGGTCATCAGGTGCCTCATAGTTGATATGTGGCTTGGCTATTTGTGTACCTATAGTTACGTTTGGAAGTCGCTTTCGGTACTTGCGGCTGATATACACATTTTCCTTTCCGTATTCTCTATTTAGCAATTCTTTTTGCCTAACTCATATTTTCGAAGAGTAAAACTTAATTACTCTTTGATGACCATCTGCTTGTCACGAGTTTAAGTTAAAACACTATTTAATTTGAATAAATTGTAACGATATTAAAATAAAAACATGACGCGCAGCAGTGATGAATTTATTTATGTATCTTTCTTTATATTAATAGATACATGCAGAGTATAACTCCTTTATAAATGTACAATAGAATATTGCAAATTATAAATAGCCATTAAGAGAATGTCAAGATTTCCAATCCTCATCCATGCTTTTTTGCGTGCATGGTCGATATCTATTTCGAAAATCCGTTCCACACAGACTATTAATATTTCAGTATTTGTTTACGGTTGGAATTTAGAGTATAGAAAAATAGAAGTGGATGTCGTTTTAAAAATAAACCATAAACAATTACACCATATCATAAAAAAATCATTTGGAGCTTTCGAACTTTTTATTTGTGATGTACTTTGAAGCACGCCTGCTGCAATAAACAATACAAAATGGTTTTGTTGTTTTGTGTTTTTGTTTTGAAAAATATTCTCTCACCAGAGCGTAAGGTATATTTTTTCTCAATGCGCATGAATGAATGTTGTACGCGCAAGGTGATTCCAAGACGCGTAAACTTCATCAAACGTCATCTTAAAGATGAACTTTTTTGAACTGTTTTGTTTTGCGAGAAGAATGGTGCAGTCGTGATAAGATCAAAACAAATTGCAACCTATACAAATCTTGTGAATTGCTCAGATTAATCTAGGATCATCTAAAGCCTGCGATAACCTGACTTTGGCGAAGGATGTTGCTTTCAAGAGCATTGACCGTTCCATACTAACTAGTATTTACTCATTTTACTTACTGTACACAACTAAGGAATCATAACTTTTCCCAGTTTTTATTTTTTCTTACTGAAACTTGCCTGTCTGATAAACAGCAAATTTCCATCCTTCTTGATTTCCATTCCTTCCATCCGGCCACAATACTTGGCTTAGCTGTCTGAAAATCGCAAATTTCCATCCTTCTTGATTCCGGCCACATACTTCCAGCGATCACTTTGTCTTTATACCGAAGTCTCGGTCTTTTTTGTCATCTCGGCTCTGTACACTAGAAGGATTCGAAGATCCTCTTAGCTTAAGCATTGTTATCAATCCGCTTAATGTGGACGAGCCAATGAAGTCGATGTGCATTTGGTCTTTGCAATACATTTACATATTGGTGAAGAATTTGCGTGTTGAAACTGCCAATTTTTTGGCTTTCCTATCGCAAGGCTCTTCGATTTCTTTCAGCTGGGAGCCTGTTTATCCTCTTTTTTTTCTTATGCAGGATTATTTCCTCCTCCCTTCTTCTCTTTTTTCGCTGCTCTTGTTTTTTGTCTACATACATACATACATATGTATATCAGTATATCAAGGATACCAGGCGCTCTCTGTTTTTTCGGCTATCTCTTTGTTGATGCTGCTCGACACTGGTTTATTAACGAAGCATAGGTAATAATTATTAGACCAACAATAGGCGAGGTCAGAGGTTTTTTGGTATGCCCATAGCGTTGCAATTCGCTTTTGTCATTATTGTATTGTACCAGCTGCAGTCTTGAGCGATAGAGGTTATACAAAGAAGCTCTTAGATAAGGTCGCTGCTTAGGTATTTTTAGACACGTTAAATGGGCTTCCAAGATAAAACTAAGAGTTTCACTGTCATTTCCCATTGCTTTTCTTTGCTTTATTGATCTGATAAATGATTGATTTCATGTCAGGAAGCTGATTTTAATAATTTGTTTTACTTAATTCTTTTTAACAGGTAAAAACAAACAATTTAAACTGTTGTGGGATAAGGTGCAGCCAATCATATTCCATTATGCTTTGCCGGACCTCAAATCATCGTATTTTCCTTATACGAAATTCAAAGAACTATCAGAGGATTTGCGAGAATCTCTTACAACAATCAATGTCAAATCAACAAAGGCTTTCATTTGGAAAAACCTTATACGATGGGTAGTATCCATGAAAATGTGCTATGAAGGTATATCGGATGTAAGTTTAGACATTTGTTTTTTTTTATTCTCAATGTTCGTACTCATTTTTTGTTTGTTTTTCAGTTGAGGTATGACGAAAAGTACAATCTAATTCTGACAGACTTCATGGCACAGTACGTGAATTACAAATGCAATCTATATTCCACTATTACCGATGAGACTGAAGTGTGCCGAAGGGTCAATGAGATCGTTATTACATTGGGTGTTGTGTTTAGCGGTAATATAACGAACATCTTGATGACACTCATGAAGATTGATGTTAAGGATAACTATCGATTGATCTTAGATCCTATATTTCGGTATACGAAAATGACAATCTTTCTCTAAATAGATGCTGACGAAATATTTATTTTTTGCAGAAAGTACCTTTCGGACAAGCACCTTCATAAGTCTGATGATTTGATCTCTTACCTTAGACTTATCCTTTGCTATAGGCAATGGAAGAAATTAACTCATTTAAAAGAGGATAAAGAAGTAATCAATGAAATTGCTGTGGGAATGTCGGCATCAAATTTAAAATCACATCGTTCAACAGTAGACGTAGATTTAACCGCCAAAGAACCCGTTTTACCAAAATCGGTTCCAGCACTGACCGTGACCACTCAGTCCTTTGCTGTCATAACTAGTCTCATAGGCTTTGCGATAAAAAATAAATCTTATGGAACCAGGTCAGTACAAATATTGAATTTTATTTGCTTATGAAGCAAATGCGTTATATTTATTTTAGGATCCTGCTCATCAACAAGTCTTTAAATCTCGAAGAAACGATTGATAAATATTTTCAGCAATACGAGAAATACATCGCTCGGAGGGATACGACCCTCACTGCATCGACCAGAGCGCTGAGGATATTTAATGATGTGCGTGACAAAACTGGTAGTGCGGTAAGTTATGGAGTTGAGAAATGCTCGAGTGGTTTTGTATTGGAATTGAAACGCTTTAATCATTTTATTTTAAGTTTTTATTGGTCTATCAGAATTTATGTACACCCACTGGATCGACTGCCGTTTGTGAATATTAAATTTGTGTGGAACATTCAATTAGTTTGTAGGTTGGGTTCTCTTGTTTTAAGCTCAGATGCGTTTAGTATATATTTATTCTCATACTCTGTAAGTCTCGAAAGTAGTTTCATTCGGGATTGCGTATAGCATGATTTTTTCTTTGGTCTCTGCGTAGTACATATGTACATACATATGTACATATGTACACATGTATATATGCATGTATATCGCTGGCTTGCAAAGTATTAAAAATGGGCCGGAGAACTGTTTGTCGTAATAAGAAAGATATTGGTACTCTTATTGAAATAGATTATACAAATTGTTTGAGTTGATTCAATTGATTTGAATCAGTTCGCTTCATCAACTTAGGAATTTATTCAGCTGGTCCCGCCTAGCTTCTTTATCAAGTCGATGCAGTGTGGTGAAAATATCACGCAAAAAGAGAGATCTGACTCTTTCCAAACAAAAGAATGTACGCCTACATATTAACCGTATATCAGTCCCTGATCTATTTCACAAAGAGACTAATTTTGCCTTATTTTTGGGGAGTGAACATGTTTATTTGTTCACATTGTTCCTCACGAGAGTCCAAAAAAGACTACTGATACAACGTCGGGTCAGTTGCATATACTTAAACGAGTGAATATCGATGAGTCGTAGTACAAAACTGTATCATTTGATATGTTCATGAGTCTGGCATACTTTTTGTGGGAAATTTGGCGTCAGGCATCCTTGTTAAACTTATCTCCGTTTAGCGAATGAAAATTTTGGCTGGCATCGTCTAAATAGAGTACTCTGTGTATAACAGGTAGCTCATCAACACATTTTTGTAGGTTGTCATTTACACTCAGTATTCGTATTTCACCCTTAAAAAAAACTCTTCTCTATAGATAATATTGCCGGTTTTGAACACTTAAGCAGTGGCCTGTCCCCTCTTATTTTTAAAGCGCTCTTAAATATCGTATGTCTCTTTCGTTCCCGATATGACCTAACAAATCATGGTCTCTTTACAGGCTAATTCCTTAAAGTATATGAGTTATCCAAGCTATAGTTAATTATTACTATTTTATTGAGCAGCACGTAAAGACAAATCTCAAGAGCGGCTATTAAAAAATTGTAATTTTTAAAAATCATGTCTATGCACGTATTTAGTGGTACATACATAACATTGGAGTTATGAGACAAGTCGTTTGTAAATTTATTTTCAATCGAACAAAGCTTCGACTGGGTTAACAGCGCCTCACGTGAGCCATTTGCATTTAGAGCGGAAGCATGAGGTTTTATATTTATTGTCGCTAGTCGATTGCTAATGCCATTACGTAATAGCGAGTAGAAAATATACATCGCAATAAAATGGCAATAGAATGTTTGCATACAATCAATAAATTTTTTAGTGATACATACATACATATATGTACGTGACCTAATAGAAATTGCATGTTCTTGGGCGAATATACAAATGCACATAGCGAGTTATTTTTAGCAGCTCGGTTTGAATCTATTGCCTCCTTAATGTCGAAACGCATAAGACGAGATGAAAGAGATGATTTCGACGCTCTTGTCTCTATCTGATTGCATGTCCATATAAAAATAAACGCTAGTTCAATTCTCTATAACAAACCCCCTACCATCCAAAGTCGGCATACATATTCGACTTTTCTTATAAACTGAATCACACTTCGTCGAATGAGTATTCCATATCCCTTTCCAAATGCATATACATATATGTATATAGGAGCTATGTACATATTCACACACTAACTTGTAAGAGAGAATAAGACAGGAAATCTAACCTTGTCTAAACACGTACGTACGTGATGAATAAAAAAAAGCTTTAAAGCTTCTCTGCGAATCGGATTCAATTAAATCGCCAGCATTCTAGGAATATGTAATATCCATTTTCACATACATATTTCTTCTTCTGATGTTTACAGAAACTGGGTTTATATAATGGTATTTACCATTTAATTATAAGAAAGAGATATATACATTTATGTAGTTACCTATTAATTGTGTATGCCTGTGCCTGGACTTGTTGAAAAATTTGCTGTTTATTCAGATTCAAGTGCTATTGTTTACATTTTAATAGTAACACGATATTTTGTTGACTGTTTATAAGCGTCTGAAAATTTGCTTATGCAAGTTTTTAAAAACTGTCGTTGCTGTCTTTTTTTAGGTTGTTCAGGAACTTTGCTTTAGTATTTCAGAGTATAGAACCGTTCAGCGAAATATGAGAACATGCGTTTAATTCTTGTAGGCAATATTTAATCACTCAGATCTACAGCTAATTGATGTGTATCTATACGAACTATTCCTGTTTATTAAGAAATACTTGATGCACAAATAGCTATCTTTGCTACTACATTCTAGCTTGTATTAATTATTAAAGGTGGATGAACCACAAGATTTCTAAAATATGTACAATTCATTGGATTGAAGGTACATTTAGTATGAAGATCGTAAATTTTTTTTTAAGTTCTGTTACATATTTGTATTTTGAATTGTGAATGATTTTGTATCGAGTTCAAGATCAATGTTAATTTAAATTCGTTTATTGTGTTTCCAGTTATTGGGAACCATATTGATCAATCTCCTGAAACCAATTATTGTTTTCTGGGTGGTTACGCTGCGTAGGTAATGGATTGTTGAATTTAAAGATGTTGCTGTAGTTGTTTATAAAAGCTTTACATGGCCTTAATCAGCAGGTCTATTTTTTCAACAATTGAGCAGCACTAAAGGGTATCTTTAGCTTTATTGTGTTGTTCCTACGGAATGATTCGTAGAACCTAAAAATAAACACGTATTCGAAAAATACGAACACAAAAGAGCAACTATGTATTATTCCGGATCAGTTTGGACAGAACCCATCCACAAAGAAACCTAACGCATAAGCTTGAATCCTCTACTACATATGTCTATCTTTTATCTCTATTCTTCACCTCCGATTCGCGCCGTGCTTATCGCTAAGTTTTAAATGTTTTAAATATAATTATTAAAATAAGAACGACTTATTTTCTTACGATTGCAGTTTCTTTAGAATTTATTGTAGAAAGTGTCCAGTCTGTGAAAAGACTATGAAGGTAAATTAGTATATGAATGTGTTTAGAAGTACATATAATAGACCTGTCCTGATCTACATAGTTTTTACTTAAAACTTAGCGGTATTATTAGGTTAATAGTTAGATCTAAATTGTCTCTAATTTCATTCCCTAAATTGGAAGAATTCCCATTCAGGGCTTCGATTACCATGTTGTTTTTCTGATGTGGTTTTGTAGGATCTCCGGGTCGTAGCGTTCATACCAATTCGTTGTACAAGTTCTAGCCGTAAATTGGAAACAATCAAGCGTATTTTATTCGGATTCTGACCATGCTTTCGCGTTTGTCTGTTGGACTGAATAATGAGAGTCGTACGTGCATATAGTTTAGACAGTTCGTTATGAGAAGTCAATTACCTTGTCCTGTGAGGAACTGGGCTAAATTCCCATGGGTGACCACTTGCTTTTCTTGGATGTGCACCAGCGTTCTTGCCATATTCTTATACTCTCTAGTCTTTTTGTGTGATGATTTCCGTCGACATACTGGCGTGTACATCCGTACTACGGTTTTAAGTGAACTGACAATTGGTGTTTATCTGACAGGATATTAATAGAAAGCATTTTCAACTACCAGTCATGTTCGATTTGGATGTCTCAGTCCTAGATTTTTAATGTGGTTTGGATGTAGTTAAATGACTGTCGACTGTGATGCTATCTTGACAGGTCACCCAAGTCTCCGAAGTAGTATTAGCCGAATACCGTTTTCCTAGTTCTGCATAGGCTTGGACATTCAAAAAGGAAGGGAAATGTGCTCTTCTCTCTTCGATTGCGATTCTTGGTTGCTTCGAATTTGTCGTTAAAATAACACAAAAAAAGATTTGTTAGATCCGCAGAACATGTACATATGTACGCCAATCTATGTCTTGAATTTCAAAGATCAGTCGGCATGAAAATTTTCGTCTTATATTTATTTACCTTATTTTGTCTGGCTGTGTCTTATTGAACTACGCATGGGACCGATGCGGTCGGTAAAGTTGTAAATCAGTATACTGCGCCCATTCTCATCTTCCAATTACCTTTCTAGCACTACTACTATATGATACATATATTGACTAAAAGAGAGTAAATCTACCATTCTTGAATCGGTTCATAAATACTTTGTTCCCCATTGAATTGTCTTCCACCGTTTTTAGCCATCTTGTCGTAAGTACTCTTTTTTTCTTTATGTCTATGTTCAGCACTTTTTTTACGGTGATGTTTTGGCATTTGATATTGATGTCACTCTTAGGTTTTCTTCTCTCTTATGCCGAGTGTCCCGGGCTTACTGACGATATTGGTTGGAATATGCAGTTTGGTTTAATGCAGCTCGTCAAGTTAGTTTTAAATAGTTTAGCGTTAGTTGATAGAGAGAAATGTAGGTTTTAAGATGCACCAGAATACTAATCGCCAGGATTTTCTATACTGGCTTGCTTTTGATTCTGTTTTCTACGATTCTTAGCCATGTTGTCATTGGAAGCTTCCTTCTTCTTTTTGGTTCAGGTATATCCACCGTCTCTTCTTCGAGTGATCGGGACTCTATCTAAACCTATTCTATTCTACTCTTTTGAGATTACATTATTCACCCAAGATTACAGTTTGTTTTTCATTTGTTGCACAGCTGTGGCTGCCGTATTGGTCAAATGTTATATTTCTTAGGTAATCGATCTTAGTTGCGTTCAAATTTGCTTCCAAAGCTTAATATCTCCCTGGTTGTGACCTTATTGGATGCTATATCGTTATACGTGAGACATTGCGCCTCTCGATGCAGAATTTTGGTCATTGAAATGACTGGAAGTAATATGTTGATAATAATGAGTCATTGAGTTGCGCGATCGTCTAAAAAATCAAAAGTACACATTTCTTAGAACTTACGATCCACATTGTATGTGGATGCATACATTTGAACATCGGAATTTGCACGGTGGTGTGGTGGGGGAATAGGGTATAGTATACAGTATACATTCAAACAATCAGCATAATTTTTAAATATTCTCTGATATATCGCTGAACGAGCAAGTTCATCGGGAAGAAAATTATTTAATTTATTTTCGCGATATTAATATGCTTACGAACAGCTGAACCCATTCTGAAAGAGTTACTACTGACTATAATTTGAAAATATTAATTATTTTAATAAATGCAGAGTTAAAAAAAATGAGTTTGGTCGTTTCGTGAAGTTTTCTACCTACATACTTCGTCCGCTTTAACATGTACCTGATGAAGCTACGCAGTGTATCCGGATCGATAGTTCCCCATAAAAATTCTATTTATTATATACCGCAGTCATAAAGCTGTTCATGCATACTGTTTGCTTTAATTCATTACTTAAAAATTCTGTAAGTTGATCCAATGGGTCTAGGTGTAATATATCTTAGGATTATAACATAATAAGTATGTATTACGTAGTTATGTACAATTTTGTGATAATTTATATACTGAATCGACTTTAATAATTTCAGAAATATTGTGAACATTCAACCAAAATTCCAATGAAATTAATTAGTTACAGTGATTTATTTGATGATTTTGATACTCGATGTAGAATTTATGATACATCTGATTGAATTATTTATAAGAAAAACCATGAATACCTCAGATAAAATTTAGGAAACTAGCAAATTGAATCCTCAACTGTTAAGGCTGCAGTCAACATAGGATGAATCTTCAATCAACATGATATCGAAAGCTTCAATCAACAGTTCTTCAATCAACATTTTTTTGATAAATAAGATTGTCATCGAAAAAATTAATTTAAATGATATTAATTAGCTATTAGCCAGTAACATTCTATAGCAAAGAAAGAGCTAAGCGTATGTCAGAGGCAAAGGCTAATGTAATCTATATCAGCTTTTATATATGCAGGCTATTGGCATTCTGCAATACATGCGACAGACAGCGTGTGTAATCGAATTTTGTTTGTTTACACTCTTTAAGTATACGTAATACAATACTAAAGTTTGAGACCGACTTTGCTTTGTCATACGTTTTGCTTTTTTGCTTGAAAATTATAACATTTTTTAACTAACATTTTGCAAGAAAAAAAAAATTAGCTCTCGCGATTATTGAAATTAACAATTAACGTAATAAACAATCGAACTGTCTTCAATCAACTCGTCTACAATCAACATATCTTCAATCAACATGTCCTTTGCCGGGAAACTAGGGCGCCATAGTCTCTAAATGGCAGGAGCTACAATCAACAATTATCTACAATCAACATTTATCTACAATCAACATTTATCTACAATCAACATTTATCTACAATCAACATTTATTTACAATCAACAAACAAAGAATACATTGTCAATTGATATTTTTTTTTATATTTCCTAGAAATTATTTTTAATTAACTTAACTTAACATTAACTTAACATGCCTTAAACTTAATCATCTTCTTTTATTGCTAAAATTTGAGTGACAAAGTTAATAATGCCTTAAAGTATAGATGCAATAACTAAAGTAAATTTATTTTTCTATAGAGTACATTTCCACGACCAATATTAAATGATAGATCAAAACTATCTTTATCTTCCAATAAACGCAATGAACGGCGGCATCTACAGCAGCGGCGCCAGCAGCTACGGGAATTACACAACGAGAGAAATAGTACTAGATCAGGTACTTCAAAAAGCTTCAACTGTGATTACAATTTAAGTAGATATATTAATCAACTAAGTCTTAGAATTAGAGAAAATTCACAAAATAGAAATAAGTTAGGTAAGAAAAGGGGTTTTGTTACTGAACTTGATAACAGTGACGATGAGAATGATAACGGCGACGATGACGATGATGACTGCATCATTACCAATGAAACCGAAAACAATAGGTCCACTGACGCTAACAATGACGAGGAAATTGGCGATAGAAATACGTCAAACCCCGAGGCAGTTGAAAACCAATCAGATGAGTCTTTAGATGGATCTACTGAGGATAATACTATAAATGAACCCTCATACTTAGAAAAGCTTAAACAACGAGCTTTAGACCTAAGTAGTTATCAAATTAATTTCGTTAAACCTGGGCCTAATGGCCTAAGTAATCCTAAAAGATGTTGTACTCCCTGCCTTGTACTGTCTTTGTCATCAGATGATGATGATCATGATGATGATTTTATGTTACTCGAAGAAAACAACGTAAATAATGAATGGAGAGATAGCACCATTGTACTGTCATCGTCATCAGATGACGATGAAGTTGTCCACGTTGTCACTGCGAGGCAGGGAAACGGTAATAATATAAGTTCTCCAATAGATCTGTCGAGGATGAGTCCAGAAGTCGTCGAGGTTATACCTGAGAGAAGCCCTTGTCGAATGGAATCACACGTTGAGAGATCACCACGAGTAGACAGATTACTACGAGTGGAGAGATTATCACATTCAGAGAGATCACCACGAGTGGAGAGGTCACCACGTGCAGAGAGACCACCACATTCAGAAAGTCCACCATATGTAGAGAGATCACCACACGCTGAGATACCCCATAACGTTGATAGATCGCCGCAAATGGAAAGGCGACCAAATGTAGAGAGGCCACCAGATGTAGAGAGATCACCACATGCGGATAGACCACCACATGCGGATAGACCACCACATGCGGATAGATCACCACATGCGGATAGACCACCACACGTAGAGAGACCACCGCAGCCAGAGAGACCGATACAAGAGGACAGAATAGCGCATACGGAGGGACCACCACAAGTGGAGCGACAACCGCAATTGGAGAGACCACAAGTGGAAAGACAAGAAGTAGAAAGACAACAAGTGGAAAGACTATCACACGTGGAGAGACCACCCAGGAAGGAGAAAATACATTGTATAACTGGCGAAGTATCTAGTACTACGCTGTTGGACTGTTCGAGTACCCCTGATCCAGAGGATTGTGCTGGTCATAATTCTGCAATATTAGAAAATGCTAGAGAAGTTGGTACACTAAGTCTGGTTCATACTTCGCCTAGTGCTATGGCGAACATTGATAGCAGTGATACCTCTGACGATGAAGCTGGGCCAAAGAGTTTGGTTGATAATCGTCTTATTTTGCGTCTATGCTGGAGTAAATTCTCTAAAGTGGTGGAAGAGGCAACTTCATCGACTTCAGAAATACCTTTACAGGCTGGTAGTGAAACTCCTTCAGAAAATGTCATATTTTCTATTCAACCCCGCCGTGAGCGAAGGTCAACTTCCAGTAGTCCTTGTCCAACAAGAACTACATCACCAACGGATAGTTGTCCGAAAATTTCTCCTTCAAGTACAATAAGAACAGGTAATTCAAGATCTACCTCAAGAAGTCGGCCATATGTACCTTCTGCTAGCCGCAGAACGATGAGAAGGCGTAATTCGTTAAACGGTGTCTTAGAAGAAAGTGAAATGGCAAGCCCAGCGCTGAGTGCTGATGATGATTTACAAGCGATAGGTCAAGAAACACGACGGAGTTCCGCTTCAGATCTCACCAACGAAGATAGTGAAATGCCCACGTGTTCGCGATATGTTGTAA
The DNA here is from genome assembly GCA_905220385.1 of Xylota sylvarum. Classification (NCBI taxonomy): domain Eukaryota; kingdom Metazoa; phylum Arthropoda; class Insecta; order Diptera; family Syrphidae; genus Xylota; species Xylota sylvarum. The sequence continues at coordinate 45,948,123 of LR999959.1, forward strand.
GGACAGCTCCGAGAAAGAGCAGTGAGGTTAGTGCAAAGGAAAAAGTAGAAGAACAAGCCGGACCATCCGATGAGAGATTAGAAACTCTTTCGGAGGCCGGAGATGATTCCACACGAGAGAGATTAGAAACTCTTTCGGAGACGGGAGATGATTCCACACGAGAGGAACCTGTACGAAGTACTGACAATGCGGCTATTGTTCCTTTGGAAACTGCATTAATCAGTGCGAAAAAAACTACAGCTGTCGATACTTCTAAAGACAATACGGAATCTTTGGAAACTTCGATATCTGCTGACCTTGGTGAAAGTATCCCAGATGATGATCAGTGCTCATCGATCGAAGAGATCGATAAGAACGCCGACCTTAATAAGTTCCTCCACGATATTTCAATTCTTATTGGTGATACAGAGGAGGAACAAAGTTTACAAAGTCCGGATGGAAACTCATTTAAAGAGAGAACTTCATCATCCTCCGAGCCTATTAATGAAGAAGTGAATTCGGAAAACGCAATGCTTACGGAAGATGACCTAACTTCTAAAGTTCTAAACGATCCTTATTCGGAAAAATCTTTGACAAACGAAGATAAAGATATGGAAACATCAGTTCGTACGTCTAAAGATACGCAGGATGGTGCACTATTAAGTGGGTGTGTTGCAGACTTGCCGGAGCCTGATTCCAACGAAACTACAGCCAATAAACAGAAGGTCTCAAAAAATCGACCCGACGAGAAGAGATCTAAAGACACAGAGAAACAGGAACATAAGGAGAAAAAAATTGATGAAAACTCCAAAGATCTTTCAAAATCAGACGAGTGTTCTAAGAGTTTAGTGCAGAAATCTGAAGATGTCACACAATCTAAAGTCCAAAGGTCCGAAAATGTTGAATCGCAAGAGCCTGAATCAACAGAACATGGTCATAAAGAGAACAAAGTTGGTGAACGTTGGAAAGGTCTTGTGAAACAAGGTAAGAGTTTTAGAACTTTAAGGCAAAAATCTAAATATGTTGCACAACCAAAGCTAAAAGTTTTGAAACTTAAAAATTCCAAACTTGTTCCGAAATCTCAATCAACAAAACAGAATCAGAAAAAAAGAAAAGTTGCAGGAACTAAAGATGTTGTAAAACAAGACTTGAGTCCCAAGAATTTGACACAAAAATCTGATTTGACAGAAGCTAAGTTTAAAGACTCGAAATTCCAGACCGCCGAACATGTTCCAAAATCTAAAGAGTCAGAACGCGATCATAAGCAAAGCAAAGTCGTTGAAAGCTCTAAAGATCTTGTAAAACAAGGTGAGAGTCGTAGGAGTTTGAAGCAAAAATCTAAAGACGTCGCACTAGTAGGGTTGAACGATTCTATGCTCCAGAACTGCCAACCTGTTCCGAAGTCTCGAGAAATTCAACCAACAAAACAGGGTCCGGCGGAATTTGAAGTTCATGAAAATTCCAAAGGTCTTATAAAAGAAAACGGGAATCTTAAAAGTTTGGCGCATGAATCTGAAGCTGTCACACAAGCTAAATTTAAAGATTTCAAGTTTCAAAACTGTGATGATATTCACAAATCTCAAGAGTCACAATCAACAAAACAAGGTCAGATGGAGAGCAAAGTTGCTGGCAGTTCCAAAGATCTTGAAATACATGACGAGAGTCCTAAGAGTTTGGTGGATACATTGGAGGATGTTACAAAAGCTAAACCTAAAGATTCTAAGCCCAAAAATTCGGATGCCATTTCTATTACAAGACTTGAAGCGCCTGATTCAACAGAACGAGATCATAAGGAAAAGAAAGTCGTTGAAGGCTCCAAAAATGTTGCAAAACAAGATGAGAGTCCTAAGAGTTTGAAGCGAATATCTGAAGATGTTATACAAGCTAAGCTTGAAGATTCTAAACGCCAGGATGTTACAAAAGCTAAACCTAAAGATTCGAAGCCTAAAAATTCGAATGCCATTTCTATTACAAGACTTGAAGCGCCTAATTCATCAGAACGAGATCATAAAGAGAAGAAAGTCGCTGAAGGCTCCAAAGATCTTGCAAGACAAGATGAGATTCCTAAGAGTTTGAAGCGAATATCTGAAGATGTTATACAAGCTAAGCTTGAAGATTCTAATTCTAAACTCCAGAGCCCTGAACATGACTCTCAATCAACAAAACAGGGTCATAAGGAAGTTGAAGTCGCTGGAAAATGCAAAAATATAGTAAAACAAGACGAGAGTGTTAAGAGTTTGTCGCAAAATTCCGAAGATGTTACACCAGCTGAGCTTATTTCAAATCCTTTCGAGTCTCTATCAACAGATCAGGGTCCTAACTCCGATTATAGTCCAAAACTGGATCTGAAGCCAACCAAAGTTTATGAAAGTTCTAATGTTGTAAAACAAGACGAGAGTCTCAAGGGCGTGACAAAAAAATCCGATGATGTCTTACAAGCTAATCTTATAGTTTCTAAGGGTCAAAACTCCGAACATGTTCCAGAATCTCCTAGACTACAAAGTACAGAATCTCTCAATAAACCTGATTCGGAAGAAACAGATGAAGATCTAGCACCATTAGACCCTTCAAAGGTATCCGTATTGCAAAATTATGAAAATCTTAAACGATCTGATAGACATTCACCTTTTGAAGACCTTTTAATAGATACTTCACTAGATAGATCTATATTAGACGAGGAATTGTCTAATGATGATATAGAATCTCCAGAGTACGAGCCGATTTCTCCCAAACTACCAGAAGAACCCAAGGTGTTACATGATATGACTTTGAAGAATACTGAAGCAAAAGTTCTAGAAAATAAAGAAACAAATACGAAACAAGCATCTGACACCGTAGTCTTCAATGATAATTCAGCTGAGGCAATTGAAGACCCATTGACTAGAGTTAGTATTTCTCAAGATAAAAATCCGAATGACAGCAGTGATTCTGACAACAAACCAGATGTTGAAAAACCTGAACAGAGCAAAGTAATACCTAAGGATCAAACTCAAGGTATCATTGAAGCTGACTCAGGTGAAAACATTAACTCAATTGAAAGCATGAACTCAACTGAAAGCTTGAACTCAACTGAAGGCCTTAACACAGATTTTGAAAAATCTGAACAGAGAAAAGTAATATCTAAGGATCAAACTGAAGGTATCATCATTGAAGCTGATTCAGCTGAAAACTCAATTGAAAGCTTAAACTCAACTGAAATCTATAACGCAACTGAAAGCCTTGACCCAGATGTTGAAAAATCTGAACAGAGAAAAGTAATATCTGAGGATCAAACTGATAGTATCATTATCGAAGCTGAGTCAACTGAAAACATTAACTCAATTGAAAGCATGAACTCAACTGAAAGCTTGAACTCAACTGAAGGCCTTAACACAGATTTTGAAAAATCTGAACAGAGAAAAGTAATACCTAAGGATCAAACTCAAGGTATCATTGAAGCTGACTCAGGTGAAAACATTAACTCAATTGAAAGCATGAACTCAACTGAAAGCTTGAACTCAACTGAAGGCCTTAACACAGATTTTGAAAAATCTGAACAGAGAAAAGTAATATCTAAGGATCAAACTGAAGGTATCATCATTGAAGCTGATTCAGCTGAAAACTCAATTGAAAGCTTAAACTCAACTGAAGGCCTTAACTCAGATTTTGAAAAATCTGAACACAGAAAAGTAATATCTAAGAATCAAACTCAAGGTATCATTGAAGCTGACTCAGCTGAAAACATTAACTCAATTGAAAGCATGAACTCAACTGAAAGCTTGAACTCAACTGAAGGCCTTAACACAGATGTTGAAAAATCTGAACAGAGAAAAGTAATATCTGAGGATCAAACTGATAGTATCATTATCGAAGCTGAGTCAACTGAAAACATTAACTCAATTGAAAGCATGAACTCAACTGAAAGCTTGAACTCAACTGAAGGCCTTAACTCAGATTTTGAAAAATCTGAACAGAGAAAAGTAATATCTAAGAATCAAACTCAAGGTATCATCATTGAAGCTGATTCAGCTGAAAACTCAATTGAAAGCTTAAACTCAACTGAAGGCCTTAACTCAGATTTTGAAAAATCTGAACAGAGAAAAGTAATATCTAAGAATCAAACTCAAGGTATCATTGAAGCTGACTCAGCTGAAAACATTAACTCAATTGAAAGCATGAACTCAACTGAAAGCTTGAACTCAACTGAAGGCCTTAACACAGATGTTGAAAAATCTGAACAGAGAAAAGTAATATCTAAGGATCAAACTGAAGGTATCATCATTGAAGCTGATTCAGCTGAAAACTCAATTGAAAGCTTAAACTCAACTGAAATCTATAACGCAACTGAAAGCCTTGACCCAGATGTTGAAAAATCTGAACAGAGAAAAGTAATATCTAAGGATCAAACTGATAGTATCATTATCGAAGCTGAGTCAACTGAAAACATTAACTCAATTGAAAGCATGAACTCAACTGAAAGCTTGAACTCAACTGAAGGTCTTAACACAGATTTTGAAAAATCTGAACAGAGAAAAGTAATATCTAAGGATCAAACTGAAGGTATCATCATTGAAGCTGATTCAGCTGAAAACTCAATTGAAAGCTTAAACTCAACTGAAATCTATAACGCAACTGAAAGCCTTGATCCAGATGTTGAAAAATCTGAACAGAGAAAAGTAATATCTAAGGATCAAACTGATAGTATCATTATCGAAGCTGAGTCAACTGAAAACATTAACTCAATTGAAAGCATGAACTCAACTGAAAGCTTGTACTCAACTGAAGGCCTTAACCCAGATTCTGAAAAATCTGAACAGAGAAAAGTAATACCTAAGAATCAAACTGAAGGTATCATCATTGAAGCTAATTCAGCTGAAAATTCAATTGAAAGCTTAAACTCAACTGAAATCTATAACGCAACTGAAAGCCTTGACCCAGATGTTGAAAAATCTGAACAGAGAAAAGTAATATCTAAGGATCAAACTGATAGTATCATCATCGAAGCTGAGTCAACTGAAAACATTAACTCAATTGAAAGCTTGAACTCAACTGAAAACTTGAACTCAACCGAAATCTATAATGCAACTGAAGGCCTTAACCCAATTGTAAAATACGACTCATCCGAATACATTGATTCTGTGTACAAAGACTTTTCAGAGGTATTACTTGAAGATTGTTCCAACCATTCAGGTCCTTTACGCTTGCGAGAAATTGAGGAAGATTTGCAAAGAGAAAACAATGATGATATATCGGACAATATGTCAAACAATATGTCGCAGAATATGCCGAACAATATGTCGCAGAATATGTCCAATAATATGTCGCAAAATATGTCCAACAATATGTCCAACAATATGCCGTACGATATGTCATATAAGTTATGGTATAATAACAATATGTCATACGCTAACAATATGTCCAATCAACAAACTTTTAACAATTACACTCAAGATTATCGCTCTGCCAATTATTACACTCTCCCGAATTATCAACCGCGGTACAACGTTAATTATGGCGTCTCAAATAAGCAAATAAACAATGACATTGCATTTCAACGTCAAGCTTTACCATACAATTTCTATAGATATCATCCATTTCAAGCTCCGACCTATGATATGCACACCAATGCTGGTGAGGTCTGCGAAGATAAGTCGCATGTTGGGGCTACAACTGTTGGCAGATATCAGCCTCTTCTTGCTAGAAATGGGTTCGCTGTTGAAGATCCTCATCGTGCCGAAAGAGTATCTGCCATTGAACGTGATCATCGTTATGCAGATCGATCTCGTTCTGAGAGTTATTACTATGGATCAGATCGCTTTCCTTGTGAAGATCAATATCGTGTTGGAGAGTTATCACTTAGAAATACCTTTAAAGATGAATTCCAGAAAGATAAGAATGTAGACGCTCTAATGATTGAACAATCGACAGAGGAACAGACTTTTGTACAAAACACATACAAAGACGATAACAAACTGAAAGAAGTGAAAGCAAAAACTGTTCTACAACAAGATTTTAAAGGCAAATGCTGGGATATAGTCCCATTTGTGGTTAATGATGTTCAAGAAGAAAGTAATAGTAAATTCACAAATCGTGCAAACATTTCAAGTATTTCCCAAACACCCAAACTTCGTAAGCCTACAGAAGGTACTATTACGGTCAGGAGATTCTCTGATTTAGCTATCATTGATAAGAAAGTTTATGGTCCAGTTGAAGCAAATATTCTGCCCCAGTTAGAGTCTAACGAAGGCCCAATTAATGGAGCAGTTGCTCGCATACCATTCTCAAAAGATGAAATTACACATAATCGTGTCGAAAAATCGTTCAACTCGCTTCAAGAGGCAACTTCTGACAAATTTGTGACGGAGGGTTACAGAGTTCATGAAAAGAACAACGATGTTTCGATTCACGCCCTAGGTAACGAAATCATTCCTAACACGTCTACAGTGAGTGACTTTATTGAAAGTGCAACCAAGGAAAAGAGTTCTTTGGTCATCAGAAAAAATAAAACATTTGATGTAATCAAGGCATCCCAATCCGAAAAACAAATTGAAAATATATCAGCTGAACTAGAACCAGTAGCACAGTCTCTCCTTCGTGCAAGTGTAAACAATCAACCCTTTCCAATCAGTTTAATCTCAAACCATAAAATCTCAGCACAAAACAGAAGTAATAATCAACTAACTCTGCCCAATGGCACTTCCCAGAAGGACGAAGAACTTACACAATCCATGAATATGTCAATTTGTTCAGATATCTCTGGGATGTGCGATAAACCAATATCACAAGCTCAAATTCAAAATGATTTCGGGAAAAGTCTTTGGCCCATGGGGCCAGATCTGCCAATTTTAGAAAATTTACTTAGAACTGAAGTTGTATCAGCTGGAACTGAAGAAGATTCAAATTTATCCACTCAAGTTGAAGTTACATCAGGCGATTATGGCGATTCTTCTCTAGGCTATGATTCTGGTGTAAATTCGCCCGCCTATGGTTTCGAGACACCGCAACGTGACAGCCCCTTGGCCTTCCCTGCCAATCAAAGGGTAACTTACGCCCCCGAAGATCAAGAAGTTTCGACAATAACTTCACAGGGAAGCCAACCCATCACGTATAGTTCGTACCAAGAAGATTGTGGTACTCCGGTTTTAGATGAAAAAGACTCCGAAGAGGCTGAATCTCCAACAACCAGCAAAATAGTTTCACTAAGTATATTGAAAGAACTTCCCGAGTTGCCGGTAATACCGTCAAATCCTGTCATAATACAACCAAACCCAGGATACAATTTTTCTAAACAAATCGGTTTATCCAATCATGTCCCGAGAAGCTTATCAAAATCCGCAGGGTCCTTGATGGTCGATAAACCAAATCATTTCTCAAACCTAGCACCGACTCCGTCAAATCATCCGATGCAAAGTAATTTAGCTGATTCAAAAAGTCCCGAAAAGAAAAACTACATTCCAACAACGCCAACACCTACTAAATTCGTAGAACCATCGCCTAAACCTAATCCAACTCTTGAACCAGACTCAGAATACCAGAGAACACCTTTCAAAATTCGTCTCAAACGACGTATAAGTCAGTGTACCGATTTTAACGAAGAATTTAACTATGGTCGCATAGAACCGGTTAAACATATTGACATTCCTAAAGTTCCGATCATAGCGAACTACGACACGCAATTCACCGAAAGGGTGCAGCCAGGCTATAACAGTCCACTAAATTTGGTCATACGGTCAGATAAGTCATCGAACGAAGAAAGTGCTAACGAAAAGACGCCGCAAAGAAAGGAATCTGATAAGGAACCCAAGTCCTTAGAGGAAGAAGATCAGACTTTACACTATCAGGAGAGATGGCTTAAAAAGCTAGGTATTTCCAATACCAATCACAAGACCCTAAATAAGGACCTTCTTAGTCCGACTATGATACAGCAGGTCAAATTGTCAGAAGAAGTACCAACAACACCACAAGAAGCTCCACCAACATCTAAGGAAAAGAAGTTCATTACACCAGAGACTACACCAGTGACCAGTAAAAACGAAGGAAGGCGAAGAAAACCAAGGCGTGTTAAGAAGTTAACGGAACAATCGGAGATTGTTACTGGCGATTTATCTACTGAATGTCATCTGCTCTCAGCAACGCAGAATACAGTTGCACCTCAGTTAATTATGTCCCATCAACAGATAGTCCCATTTCAAAATGAATTAAATCCCCAATTGGCTGTACGAACTATAATACCAGTTGAACAAGCACCGATGGTGGTTGAAACATCGTACAACCCTGAGGACATTAAAGCCGCCACGATACTAAGTGATATGCTTAAAAAGTCACACAAAGTCGATGACAGGCCTACAATTGAACCCGAAAAGCCCACCAAATCACGCAGGACTCGGAAGGCTAGAAAACAATCGCCGCAGTTTACTCGATTGACCAGAAGTACAAGTCAGCTGATGGAAAAATTACCGCAAAATAGTACGCCTATTGCACTCAGCCAGTCATTTACTTATGCAGCTAAGTCGACCGGTAAGAAAGTACCTAAGGAAACCAGAAGTTCTGTCAATAAGAAGAGGGCCATGTCTTCTTCTTCTACTGAATCCATTTGGCAGCACGAGAAGACCCAAGAAATTCTTCGATCAATTACTACAACCTCAGATAGTATACTTAAACCTATCGACCTGGATGAGCAAAGTGTAAATACCCCGGCGAAATGCTCCTCAGATAGTGATGATACGGGAAAGCTGATCATTGACTTAGGAAATAGACGTACCCTAGCTCCGAAAAACAAGGGTAAAGCGAAGACAAGAAACTCCAAAAAAAGAGGCGGAAAAATAGCTCTGGAGAAGAAGGTCAGTGAGTTGCTGCAGAAAGCAAATGAGAAGGCGGAACTAAAAAAAGAAATTTTATCATCGAAAATGAAGCATGATGAAGGCATAAACATATCTCCGGAGTCGGTATACAAACTAACACATGAAGTAGATGTTTTCTTATCTCGTGCACGTGCTCAAGAATCGTTGAAGACTACAAATAATTTCGCAGGTATAACGATTAGTCCCACAAAGCTAGTGCCGGGACGTAAATGCTCTGACGATATCGCACCATTCTATCCAATCATTCAGATGACTGAGAATGCCGCGTTTACGCCAACAACACGAGCAAAACGTAGTCGCAAGCAACCGTCTACTAAGGCTAGAGGTCGTGCAGTTGGTAGGCGAGTTTTCGAAGTTCCCAAGGTAGACGAACCTACTGAAAATGAGGTAATTGAAAACAAGCCTGCTGTAAAGACCAGAGCGAATTCAAAATCCAAGCAGACCCCAAAATCCAAAGTCAAATTTGACGGAGAGTCTAACGTTGAAACCAAAAATAAGAATGCTAACGAATTAAAATCAATTGGAAGAGCTTCAGTTGATAAGTCTCCAGCAAGGAAGCCCACTGAAAATGAACCGAAAATCAAGGCAAGACCAAAAGAGCGGTTATCTTTTAGTATTGATGCTATTCTTGGCAATCGTGTAGATTCCCCGGAAACTGTCCAAGAAGAATCACCATCTGAAGCAGAGAAAGAGATATCCCCATCGCCACAAATCACGATGAACAAAGAAATGTGGTTAACAAACCTTTGCCTCAGAAAGGCCAGCAAGTCCCTCGATGAAGTTGTCAAAGAACTTTCCACTTCGAAGTCGCCGGCAGTTCCTCTTACTCCACCCGGTACGTCGAGGTCGATTACAAGATTATCCCCTGAACCAATTCTCTTGCAAGACCTAAAAGCTACACGTTTACCAACAGACATAGCTCAGCCTGGTAGAGAGAGAAGCCGAAGGAAATCACTTGTAACGTCTAAAACGAAACAACCGAGCGCCGCTCGAACTGAATTGATTCACTCAAAGACACTACACAGTGAACAAGAAGTTTTAAAGATAAAAGAAGAACTAAGGCAGCTGCAGCCGATTAAACATCGAAGGAAAAGCCTTCGCAGTACGGTAAAGTTTGTAAATGCTGAACCGACGGACAGTCTTGAAGAGAATGACGAGCTAATTGAAGACACTAACCATCTGCAAGGACGAACATCTAATGAAAAATTGGTGAAGACCCCAGAAAAGAGTCAGAACCAACTCAAATGTACAACAAACACTGCAGAAGCTAAACAAAAGACGTCAGTCGAGGAGGATGCTCTAAAATCTAAAGGCGCTGGACTAACTGTAGATCCTGTAATGGTTGTCGAAGAAACGAAGTCCAAAGAAACACCAGAACTGGAAACAACAGCTAAGCCTGTAGTAGTCGAGCCGAAGAAATCGACCGAAGATGCTGTCAAATGTAAAGATGTCACCCATGGTGACGAAGTTAAAACTATTCCGGAAGAGACGAAAAAGCAAACAACAAAGTCTGCAGTGCCTAAGAACAATAAACCAGTCGATGATTCCGTTCCAGGAGCAAAAGAGACTCAAAATGAGTTGAAGGAAGCAGTTGACACCAAAGCTACTACAATGCCTACAGTGGTTAAGCGAAAGAAATCAGTTAAAAATGCTATTGAACCTACAAGCGCTGCACAAAGTACGGATGCAGAAACTTCAGGTTCCAAGAAGGCGCCATATACTCCCCTGCCTAAGCTAAAGATATCAATCAAGAAGTACTTTAAATGCAACGAATCCAGTGAGAAGAATCTTAAGATTCCTGAAGAATCCAAACTGCAACTCACGGAGACACCAACATCCGAAGAGACGACGGAACCTTCATCATTTAAGCTAAAAATATCAATCAAGGATGATTTGAAAAATATCAACGCTACTGAGAAGACTGTTAAGATTCCAGAAAAAAACAAAAGCCAAATGAAGTCTAAACAAAAGAAGTCGTTCTCGAAGACTACATACATCCCACAGACTGCAGCCACAGAAAATACGACGGAGGTTATACAGTCTAAGCCATCATTGCTGATGGCGAAGTCTACAGCAGCCCAACGAAAGAAATCACACGAGGCTGTTGAGACATCAGATGAGATACCGATCCCTGCAACTTTGGAGACTCCCGACATTTCTATTGAAGACACCACAAATACCGTGGTGACTGTGGAGACTACAGAAAAGATTCCCGACATACCTAAATCTAAAACAGAGTCAGTTCCAGTTGAACAAAGCAAACCAGACGAAGTGGTTTTTAAGACTCCAGAAGCAAAAAAACCAAAGGGCACGATTACTGGCCATAAATCTAGAGGTATCACGAAGAAGAGAAAAATCATTGACGATCAGATGCCAAAAGAATCGGTCACCAAACTCGAACGATCTCTAATTCCAGCCTTTAAAAAACCGAAATTGGTAATGCAGGTCCGTAGGCTTTCTATTGACGAAACAAATCTCAAGGTAACCCTTGAAAAGAGTTCCGAGATTATTGAGAAATTCAGCAAACACTCTAGAAAACATTTCAAAAGGACTAAGAAATCACAGAGAAGATCATCAGTAGAAAGATCCACAGAAACCCCAAACAGTACAGAGTGTGGTCAGGAACGAACAGAAGAGATTACAGCTGTTGCAGACGGTATCAGTCAGACGGATGTTGGTCCATCGAAAGAGAAGCTTGAAGATTCTGTCACAGTGAAACCAGTTCAAAGTTCGAATTCTGATGTGGAATGTGAACAGCCACCGAAAAAGAACACAGAGTCAGTTGGTCCTGTTGTGGATCCTGTCACAGTGAAACCAATGGATAGTTCAAAAGACGAAGCCGTTGAAGTTGTTGAACCTAAGTGTATTACGAAAGATGCATCAGTACAAACTACTGCCATGGAACTTAATCAGGATTTGAAGACGAAAGAAAAGGAATCAACTTCTGAAGATACTGAATCTCAAGATCTTGAAGTTGTGTTTGTAGGAGAACAGTGCCCGACTTTGAAGGACAAAGCCAACGAACTGAATGACTCTCAAATTATAGATCTTACTTTAGAAGACACTCAATCATCAGACGCAGTTTCATTTGTAGAAATTGTCGAAGATCCAAAGGACAAGGAAGCCGTCCCCATTAGAAAATCTTCTAAGTTAACGCCAAAACCAGGACCCAAGAGTCGTCGAAAGAAATCCAAAGAACCTATCCTAAGAAAGGGGCCAGTAGTCTTAATAAAGAAAATTGATCGCAAATGGATTTGTAAATACCTAAGCGATCCAGAAAGCTCCACAAAATCCACCAACGTAAAAGAATTACCCGCTCAAAAAACTGAGACGAAAAAGTCTCAATCCAAGCGCAAACGAGTTTCTCTGGACTGCAACCGAAGTCTTTCGAATTCACCAGTTTCCTTACGTACTCGTAGCCATAGTATGGAAGTTGGCAAAGCAGCATCAAACAAGATACTACATCTAACACCACCAAGTCAGTTAAATTTAGAAAAGACCTCAAAAGAAGAAAGCACCAGACCACCCACTGTGATCTTACCTGCAGTGCAGACTTTACAGATAGTTGAGACCTTACCAACAGCTGATAGCTTAGAACCCGCTGTGATTAAAGTCGAGAACACTACAAAAGATGAAGTTCAAAAGCAGTTAGAACAATCAATTAAGAATATTCTTGGAAATCAATTATCCGAAACAGACGGCGAGGATTCATCCGTTACTATGTCGAAAATCCTTTTAACTAATCAACCACAAGGATTTGACAGTGTACCTGAAGATATTTTCGCTGGAAATGGTGATGCAAGTGATACAATTGAGACAAAGTTCTATCCCACAATCTTAAAACCGGAAGATCTTATGGATAAGGACGATTCCGAAGACAATGTTGACACAAACAAGGTTACTGGTGAAATAGTGATTATAGAGCTTGATAGTGATGATGAAGATGATGGCGACTCCAAAGAAGAAAAATTAAAAAAGCCAAATTCCGAAAGGGAGACCGATGAGGCCAATGCCAGCACCTCTGCCCCAGAACTTGAATTGGATCCGTTTGCAATGTCAAATATAGTAGACATAAATGCCAATAGTTCAATATTTGAGGAGAACTACATTCCAGATGTGATCGTACGAAGCGATTGTTTGACTGATGACATAGATGAGGTGATGGACGGACTAACTTTCCTGCCAAGTGATTGCATGATATCTGGAAACTACGCGCACAAGTATTATCATGAACCTATGTACTCGTTGGAACCACCATTACTCTTTCTAGAACAAGAAACCGAGGCCATGGCCACAGTGAGTCCATTTGATGTTTTGCGTAAGATTCCGAAGAGTAATGTTGGTGAAAGTTTTAACGCCTCTAAGAGCGATGTGTCCCAAGATATTGAGATTGATTTTGAAACTGAGCTGCTGTCCTATTCTAGCTTGGTTGGCATTGAAAGTCGACGTGGTTCGTACTCGGCAAATAATAAAAACCATGGATGTTCCACATCGACACCAGTCAAGGTCAACAATGCGGCTGACAACGGCATTACCTCGCCAAAACTAGTCCAATCGGATGAGTTAGTGTTCAAAAAACCAATCTCTGTACAAATATCAACTGAAAACACAGCAAGCGATGTCGGCCAGCAAAGTGCTATCAACTACTATGCACCGGCGGTAGAAGTATCAACGGAAGTTGGCTTCGCATCGTACGATGAGCTTTTAGCTGATAATAATCATTACTTCCCATCTTCAGATGTGCCAAGGAATCGTAAACGGAATTTTTCTATCAGTTCTGAAAATGACACGGATACAGAAAAGGAAACAACACCTCCTCCATCCGAAAATGGAGATTCAGTCACCGATATTACTAGCGAAAAGGACAGCGAACCCAAAACAAATCAGACGTCATCAGATGGTGATGTTTTAGAGAAGCCATGTGAAACGATGAAGTCAATAGAATTGGTAGAAAATGGCGCAGAAAACAAGTCTAATGAATCCGATACGATGAATGACAAAGACACTACAAAGAGTTCTCCTGATAGGAAGAAAGCCATTGACAAATTAAAGTTTAATAAAGCTTCACTTCCTTCACAAAAAGAACCGATCATTTCATCACCAAATAAACTCAAAAACCATCCAAAGCCATTCTGGAGAAAGCAATTGAACAAGTCCAAGTCTCCGATTCGACGTAATTCTCAACTCATAGTCAAGTCATCGAACTCAGAAACAAATTTGGAAGAGCCCGAAGTGGTAGCGCTATTCAAATCTAACCAGAATGTTCCCACTGAGGATACACTAGACTCTGTTATCGAAAGTGTTAATGATACTCCAACTACAAGTACAGACGATGTCCATGAGGACAAATTTCCTCCGCGGAATGTGAACTCAAATGATGAGATACAACCGAAAGCAATTTTCACAAAATTGCCTGAACTAGACGAAATCGACGACAACACACATGATTTATCGTCTGGTGAACCTCCACATCAGGTTCCACCTTTGGTATCGAAACTGCCTGAACTAGATGAAGACGAAAGCAAAAAGTCTGAACTAGACAGCTATTTATCTACTGCCCAACCATCGACTAAGCAGCCAGAAACTTTGTCAAAACTGCCTGAATTCGGCATAATTGAAGGAAACCAGGAATTGGAAAGACAGCTTGGTGAGCTCCCGCACATGAAGTCCTGCGTTATGTTAAAACTGCCTGAATTAAGTGAAATTGAGAGCAACAACCGTGACTTTAAAGGGAACTCGTTGCCTGTTGAACCATCAAACAAAAAGCCACGAGTCGAGCTCAATCTACCCGAATCAAACAAATCCAGTACAACGCTAATTCCTCCCTCGACTAAAACTCCACGAATTGCGTTGAAATTTCCCAGACTAAGTGAAATAAATGACAACAATCATAAAACGCATGTTGAACAACCCCCAAGCAAAAAACCACGGATTCAAGCTGTAAAACGAATTACAACAGATGACTTGTTCGACCGCCTGAAACGAGAGTCGCCGGTAAATCCATTGATGAAAAAGTTGAAACCTAGTCTAAGAAAAGAATCCTCTTTCGATACAGACGACAACTCTTCAAGAGATTCAACTTTAGGGCTATTAACTATACCCAGTTCACCCAGTGTAACAGTTGTAAGCGAAATGTCTCCATCTAACGGGTCTTGTCGATCACCAACACCTCCGCCATCGCCTGCAATTGTTCCTTCAATGCCGTTAATCTCAACTCCACCGAGGTTAGAAGATTCACCTGATATTTCAGAATCAATATTTGAACCAATAGCCAGTAGTCCTAAACCTTTAGAGGAAAATCTAGGAAATGTACCAGCTCCCATCAATAGTGAGGCAAATTCTAAGCTGCACTTAAGACAATATCGCCCGATCATTTCACAATTAGCTAATACTCCTAAACCTTTAGTGGAGAGTATCAGAACTATGTCCATTGCGCCAGCTCCCATCAATAGTGAGTCAATTTCTAAGTCTGACTTGAAACGCCAATGTCAGATCTATGAACCAATAGCCAGTAGTCCCAAACCTTTAGTAGAGAGTGTAAAAACAATGCCAACTGCACCAGCTGCCATGAATGCTGAGCTAATTTCCAAGCCGAACTTGAAACGGCATCGTCCAATCAATGAACAAATAGTCTGCAGTTCTAAACCTTCAGTGGAGAGTTTAACAACTGTACCAGCTCCCATCAATAGTGAGATCATTTCTCAGCCGGACTTGAAGCGGCATCCTCTGATCAATGAACCAACAGCCAGTAGTCCCAAACCTTCAGTGGAGCGTGCAAAAACAACGTCAACTGTATCAGCTTCCTTGAATGCTGAGGTAATTTCTAAGTCGGACTTGAATCGTCATCGTCCGATCAATGAACAAATAGCCTGCATTCCTAAAGCTTTAGTGGAAAATTTAAGAACTGAACCAGCTCCCATTAATAGTGAGATCATTTCTAAGCTGGACATGAAACGTCATCGACCAGTTGATGACAAAAACCTACAAGAACAGTCATCGGATTCACGTTCTGAAGTCAAAGAAATTACCGAAAAATCGTTACCGATCTTACTTCCATCGATTACTAACTCAATGAAGCCAGTGGGATCGCCATACCCCGTAAAGCTAATACTTGCACCAAATACATCACCTTTGGTTGAAGACCAAGTTAAATCCTCAACTACCACTTCGCCTTTGATCCCAACAACCCCCCAAAGTAATAAACTAAGAGTAAGACCATTATCCTCATTGATGAAAATTAAAGTCGCTCCGCCTACCTCGAAACCTATGATAACTACAATGAGCAAGCCTTTAACACCTCGATCAGATTTTAGTTCACCTTCCGAGAGTCAGACATCTGTAAAATTAATAAAACCTGCGTCTTCAACGTCAGGTGCCGGTTCACCTTTGCATAGCCAGAGATCAGTAAATCTTATACCAGTGACAGGGTCAAATGTCAGTTCCGTGGTCCACAGTCAGAAATCAATAAAGACTGCACTTCCACCGCTTAAATCATCAGAAAAATATGTCGGTTCACCGGCCAACAGTCAAAGATCAACAAAACTTATACCAATACCAACATCGTTTAAGCCATCATCCTCAGAGTCAGATGTTCGATCACCCGCTCACAGTCATAAATCAGTCAAGACTATACCGCCACCTCTCAAATCATCATCTTCAGAGAAAGATATAAGTTCACCTGCCAATAGTCAGAAATCAGTTAAACTTAAGCCATCGTCGTCAGAGTCAGATGTCAGTTCACCAGTCCACAGTCAGAAATCAGTAAAAACTATACCGACAGCACTGAAGTCATCAACTTCTGTGTTATACAATGGTTCACCTTCCCACGGTCAGAAATCAGAAAAAGGTGTATTGTCATCGTTAAGATCATCGTCTGGTACATTTGTTGCTTCACCTTCGCACAGTCAGAAATTAGAAACCGGAATGCCACCACCACTGAAAACAACACCTTCAGCTTTGAATGTCGGTTCACCTTCTCTGACTCACAAATCTGGAAAATCTATACCACCTCTATTGAAATCATCATCTCATGTGGATTCACCTTCCCCCAGTCAGAAATCTGGAAAATCTATACCACCTCCATTAAGATCATCAACTCATATGAATTCACCTTCCCACAGTCAGAGATCTGGAAAGTCTATACCGCCTCCAATAAAATCATCATCATATGTCGATTCACCCTCTCACAGTTACAAAGCAGGAAGAGGCATGAAACCATCACCATCCTCAGCGTCATATGTGGATTCACCTTCCTATAGTCAAAAATCCGGAAAAGTTATACCATATCCACATAAGTCATCATCGTCTAGATCTGAAACTAGTTCACCTTCGTTAAGTAAACGACCAATAAGACCTACATCAACATCGCCTGTAGGAGTTCCAACTTCTCGCCATACTCCATCACCATCCCCTTACAGACGAACACCATCCACCCCTAATGCAACGACTACTTCAAGATCTTCATCCTCCGGTCATGGTATAATAATCGCTTCACTGACCGCTGAGATCGAGTCACTAGTGGCAGATTTAAAAGAACTACCCGTAGTCGATGGAACATATGCCTTGCACAGAAAACGTAAACACTTGCTCGAATTGCATCAACAGAAAGTCAAGGAGTTGGATGAACTTAAAAATAAGCATCATGAGGAGTCGGGACAAACCCATAAATCAAGATCATATTCAGAGCGTCAACCTTTTGATAGCCATTCCACACATAGACCAGTACATAGTTCTCAACGAGAATCAAAAGATAAGGAAAGACGTCGAACTTATGTAAATAAGTTTGCCGTGCTAAAAAACAAAAGTTTTGACGTTGCAGATAGAAGTGAAGAGAGGGTTGTTACGAGTCGAGAGCCAAAAACCCTACCATCTTGGGACCCACGACCAGCTAGCACTGATGAGATTATAGCAGATTTGCATTCGTCATGGCGTAATAAGTAAGAAAAGGGTTGTAAAAATAACTAGTCGGATGTGAAAGGGAATCATATATCTGTGGATGGTAAAATTTGTTTAAGCTCTTTACTATTTTATGTTGTAACAAGTTTAGATTAACAAGTTTAATTCCTTTTTTGTTCTTCTGTCGCAGCTATTTGCTGCTTCTTCAGCTTGTGGACCATGAGCGTTAAAGCGGTTGTAGTCATTCTAGCTCAACAATCTCCACTGCTGCGAATCAGGCATAAAATACGCCCTTCGATCTGCTCCCTGGTCTCTGCTGATAGCCATGTACTGTACTGTTTTCGTCTTATACCGACAAACTGTTCTGCCCCAGTTTCGAAATGGATTTTCACAGCTTTCCAATGCTCGTCTATGTTCGATTGACGTGTGCTGTTGATATAATCGTTTTCTTCGGCGAGATAGTTCCGACTTTGTTGGCGCACTGTGTTATCCCGAAATATGTCGGTTTTGTACCTGGGAATGCGAAACATGTTGGCCGAATTATTTCGGAGAGTTTTAGAGGGATCTCTGTTTTATGCTTGTATGTATGTACATAGCTTCCCCAAACCTTATAGTTGCAATTCCAAAGGAGAGGCAAATCATTCGCAACGGCTCGACAAGTCTTTAAAAGTATTTTTGAGCAGAAACAATGTCCCTTCCCAAACTTGTATTTCATCTTTTTGGACATTCTAAGTACATGTTTAATGTTATACTTACGGAATATTTCGCAATGAAATAATACAAGTAGAATCTGCTCCATATCAATAATTAAATGAGAAAGATACCGATAGAAGAAGAGCTATGTAGATGAAGAGAGAGAGATAGAGATCATCGAGGAAAAAATGTAGACGTAGAAAAATAGATTGACGTAGAGGAATAGAGAAGTATTTGCCTGAGACTGGTCTTTAACTTCCCTTCAGTAACATTCACAACTGGAAATCTGCATTTTTTTTATTCTGAAAATGTAACGCCTGACGATACGACATAACATTGAGACAACATTCTACTTGCCATTTGAAATTCACCAGACAGTTTTTAAACAACTCATAGTGTGAAAAAAAAGACTTACAATCATAAACTTATACTTAACGAAATCAAAATAGAAAATCCCAGACTTACCACCAAACAGCAGACAAGAAAAACCAATAAACATAAAATTACTATAAGCATAAGACGTTAAAACAACTACGTTTAATAAAATAATAAACTACATACATATGTATGTATGTAAAATAATAAAAATATATATATACATATAAGTAAAACTGATATTCCTTCTGTGTTAAATGTTTATCTAAATACGTTTACTGGAGTAATTAATTCAACTAAATGTAACATCGATAGTAGTTAATATATAATAATTTGCACACAATATTTGTCTATTACAATCCTACCCAAATTTAGTAGATTTAAAAACGGAAAACCTTATTTTTTAAACATTGTGCTCCATTGCCGTCGCTATTCGCAACAGCTACATATATTAGTCAATAGTTTAATTAGACAGAAATACATATGTTTAGCGATCACAATCAATAGTAAATTCCTCCAATATTAAGGTTGTTCGATTGCTTCTCAAAGACGCACTTTGCATGATTGACAAAATAAAATGTATACCCTTATAGTTGTCTAGATTTTAATAAATGTATTAAATGTTTATATAATAGTAAGTTAAAATAGAATTTGTATCCACCCAAACACTTATTATAATATTCTCTCCAAACGCTTAACTACTTTATTTTATATACTACTAATTTGTGGACTTTTCAAAATGAAAATTCAACTGCTACATGATGGCAGCCTAAAAAAACAAATGTTTTATTTTATTTAGTTAAAAAAAAGTACTAGCAATAATAAATAAAACTGAAATGAAAACTATTTTTACTGATATACATGTTAAATAGTTAAAGACTTTTTAGAGCTGCTATATAGTTTAAAAGATTTGAAAATTTAAGACGAAGTATGAATTGTATTCTTTATTTTCAAAAAAAAAAACATAAATAAATAAATATGTGAATATTATTAATTTTAAGTTTTATATAATATATGTATCTACGTATACATACATAATTTAAGAAAACAAAATTACTTATTTGAAATATCTTTCGTTTGACTTTTAATATTGATAACTTTAGATATAAATATTAAATATAATTATACATCAATATTGTAATGTTAAGCAAAGATTAAATGGTATATGTATATTTGTCATATAAAAATTTAAAAATAAATAAAACTATTTACTTATAGAAAAATATTTTTTTCGTGAGTCTGAGGTTTTACCTTTTTTTTAAACTGTATTTCACCACTTAGGAAAAATTATACTCGTAAACCCAGTGAAACCCAGAGAAAGGAAAGGGTATAGCAAAGTTAAAAGTTTTTGGAAGCAGTCATTTCGCATACAGCCATTGACAAAATTATTAAGGACTTTGGCTTGAAAGTTACCAATCTTAAAGCTTAAGGATCTTAATGAATCCTTCTGTTCTCATAACCGGGGTACAATTAATCAGGAAACCCAATCAACCGGGATATTTAAAGAAAAATGTTTCTCTCCCATTGAAATTTTATTAACCGGAAAAGACTATTATCCGGGATACAAGCTAAAATCAAGTAAAAACGAAAACAAAACACAATGGAGATTTTTATTTTCAATAATATGTTTAATATTTGTTTGGACAATTAATTTAAAGAATAGTTTATTTTGAGACATTAAATACATAGTAAGGACACATAAATTAAAGTTAAGTTTTTTTTTTTAAATTTGCACAATCGTGCAGATTTTTCGCACTTACACACATTGGTTTGTGTGCGTTATTTATGTAACTGTAACTTTCCAAAATAACTTTAGATGAGGCTATTTAATCTAGCAATACTCTTTTGAACTTTTTACAAGACTTTGACTCACCTACAGTATCACAACAAGATACAATGCAAGTTAATCGCATAAGAGAAAGCCTGATTACAGAATAAAATCGAGTTAAATCTAAGAAACAGTCAGCAATCTGCGAATTTTTTAAGACTTCTCGCATTTAATTGTTTATGTACCCATTTGTACATACATATGTATGTACATACATATGTATGTATATATACCTTTTACGTGTATGTTTGATGAATTGTTGCTAATGAATTTTATTTTTGTTTAGTTTTTGTTTTATTGACATAATAAATACGTTTTTGTTGACTTATTAATTTTTTTGTTTCATCGAAAGAAATTCGTTTATCCGGGTTCTTCGATTTTCCGTGATGAGCTCGGTCCCGACCATCCCGGTTAATCGGCTCTCCACTGTATATCCGTCCAGTACAATTTGTATTGACCGATTACTTAAAAAGCTTACAATCCATCATGAGAAGAAGCTACCGATACCATAAGCTAGAATTTTGATTAAGAGGGCACTATTCGCCACACTATCGAAAGCTTTAGAAATAAGGCTGAGTTCCATATTGTAAAAAAATAGTTTCTATGCGGTAGCACTATTCTTTTGATGCGCATCTGCAACGCAACTTTGATAATTTGAATACATTTTACACTGAAAAAGTTTGATGTTTCGAAACGTACGTGAATGTTTCTACGTGAATGCCCAGCAATACTTTGGTTAAGGAGGCATATTTTCTATAGGTATAGAAATATGTTCGTTAGAGAAGTTGAGAAGGTGAAGAAGCTGCGAACATACTATCTTTCATAAGGGAGGTGGTACGTCTCTTGGCTTAACCCTAATTTGAAGGCAAACGCAGAAATATTTTCCATTCAAGGATTTAGCGTAATGACTACAAACCCGATCTGTGTTTTATCACATTCAGTCACGCTAAACAACAAAACAATATTCAGACTAGTCATTCTGTCATCATAGCACAGTAATCCTAGATGTCGGCATGAACATTTCGTTTAATACTTTAATAATTCGATTCAAACGTCCTAGTGGGAGGAAGTCGCCAGCGTGCGTCGGCTGCTTTCCAAGATTCAAGCAAAATGCGGATTGTGACTGCACCTTGCATGGGTGGTGCAAACACACGATGCTCTCACGATGCGATGCGCAATCTGTTGTTTTCATGAATCATTAAATAGTATGCAGATTTAGAGAAGGAAGTAGCAAATTTTCAGGAGTAAAATGTCCTGTTCAAAAAGTTGAAAGCAATCACGCAGATTTGAACCCGAAGCAAATATTTAAACTTAAGCCGATGGACCATCTGTAACGACGGATCTTTGCTGTCTAAACTTTGGAGCAGTTGGAAGAAAATGTTCTAATTTGGTAGGGAATAGTTTTCAGACGAGAAGGACTTTTTATGTTAGATTACCTTGTAAATTGGGTAAATTGCAGTATTGTTAGGTGAAACTTGTCCAAGAAAGATCTTAAAGAGTGAGATAAGGTAGTGCAGAAAAATACACGAAGCTGTATTGTTAGGTGAAACTTGTCCAAGAAAGATCTTAGAGAGTGAGATAAGGTAGTGCAGAAAAATACACGAAGCTATTTCAGATCGGAAAGACGGAAAGCTTCTCTCATCGATCTAGTACTTTTCCAGACAGCAAATTCTGTTGTAGGTAAGTTCTCTAGGTTTCTTCGGAATACTTGGAATGACGCGTTAGATAATCGGTAGGTATTCAAAGTTCCTAATTCATACAGATCATCCGAAGAAGATCTGAAATCTACAGATCTTCTTCGGATGAAGTTTCTCAGTAGAGCCGTTGGCTTTTGAAAAGGTGATAGCTCCATTGCTAACCCGAGATGGAATGGACTCTGTTAACTCAGGATGGTAGCATAGGCGGTAGTCCTAGAAGCACATGGAGCAGAACAGTCAGAAAGAAACACAGGAACTGTGGAAGTGGTAGGGAGCGCTGAGGCACATTGTTAGAAACCGCACAATGTCGCGTAGGCATTGTAGTGGCCATAGGGGATACAGGACATAACTAAGAAGTAAGTATAATTGAATTCACGAGTCTATAGTCTATTTGGCACTACTCTCGAACGTTTCGTTTGTCCTAATCACTTCGTTCATTATTAAACTCAGTATGAGTATACTAGCTCTCGAGGATTTATTACTTTGGATAACTCATTCCAGTAATCAGATCGTTATTGCTAAGATCCTGGTTGTACCTATTAGCTGATACTCAATCCAGAACCGTACCTTTGTACTGAAAAAAATACGTCATATAGTGGAATATATTGCCAGGTTCCAGTGTAATCAGTTTAGAATAACGCTCCTTTACAAAGTCTAATACATCAGAAGCATAACTTTATATAATTGTTGCTACACACAGATATTTTTAATGACTCAACTCCCATCACCACACTACTTAGCACTACATCAGTACAATTCTATATCTAATTATTACAAATTATATTCTAATTACTAAGCATTAGGCGCCCTACTAACAATGGCTAAATAGCAAAAGGCTCCACTTCGAGGTACTGGCTGAGCAGCCAAAAATGCACCTTTGTCAGGTGACCGTTCAAATATTTCCGGCTTAGGATGTGATGGCCGTGATGCTTTGTCAACTTGAGCTCTCATTTCTGGCGGCTATAGGAATTGATAATTGATATTGAGTACAAAGTTGGACGAAATTAGTTTTAAAATACCTTACCAGCACAGCCCTGATATTCAGTAGACGACCCTTTGGTGGTTTCTGATGGAATGGTGGTTTTAAACATCCATTTTCAGCAGATTTCGTCAAATAGTAGAGTAGATCATTTCGAAGGCGGGCCTCTTCGATTGAATTCCATTCGGATTTCAGTTTATTAACCCATGCCAGTGCTAAACGTTGGTCTGATTCGCTGAGACTTTTATGAAAGCACTTGTTGAAGTGGTGTAACTCCATGTTAAAGTCATAATTTAGATTTTCAACGATACTTTCCATTTTTGATACAAATAATTCACAACAAAACAGTTGACAACAATTTACGAGAATTTCACAAACAAGAATGACTCTAAAACAATTGTCGTGATGATTTTGTTTTTAACGATCTGCGACAAAGTAAAAGATTTCAATAACAACACTAGCAACACTTTCACTCCTCGTTAGGTAAGTATACCTCGGTTTTTCAACGGATCTATGCTATCCTAATGGCTGCCGACTATATTGTAGTGGTGGGGTCGGTGTATCTCTGTCTATAGTGGCAATCTGTAATCCTTTTTCAAAACAGTTCGGTAATGCGAGGGCGGACAGGTTTGAAGAGAATTAATTGGTGAAATATATTGTCGAAGACTTTACTAAATTCGGTTGTAATAGCATTGACTTCGTTTCGATTCTACAGATGAAAGGGCATAGGACATATTCTTCCACTACTTACCTTGCCGCGGTACGAGTTTATGATTCCAGGGAACGATTTGCAGTAGGGTCACCTATGCTGTAAGGTCTTTGGTCAAGGGTCCAAGCTTAAGAGTAGTCAACCTAATTCCAGTGGGGCTGTGAGCGCATAGCATACCATGGGCAAGGATGCAAAGCTCAGGGTTGAATGAGTCTCCAACGAGCTCCTTCAAGTGCTTTGGCAGGGGTGGTCGTAAAAGTTCCTTATCCTAGTAAAACCGGTTATGCTGAGGATGGACCATTTCTTACTGGCTTACTCATGGGACCGACATGAAACCTTTAAAATTAAACCAAACATAATAAGACAACACAACAAATTTAGAAGCTACCCTTCAACGGAGCACAACAACGAAGACATCGTGTCACAAAGACGGTGGAGAGATAGCTTAATAAGCTGAGTATGGACGATAATACTGACGGTGTCCTCAATGACATGGTTTCCGATTCGGTGGCGACTTCTGTTTCGGAAGTTGCAACTGTAATCTCGTCTACCAACAGGTGACCTGGCGTAACGGGACGTTCTATGACTAATAAAAGCACAATCCTAGTGCGAAGACGTACAAGAAACGCAGATCGGCAAAGTACGTCATAGAGCATCTAATGAAGAAGGGAGAATCTAACTGGGATAAGGATAAGCGGAAGTCTGTCAGTTGGGCGAGAGCTTTTCTTGACGACATGAGTAGCCAAACTTTTTCAGGAGGGACTGTTTCAGGGGCTGCCATCCGAAAAGGAAGGCCCCCTCTTGTTGGTAAAGGAATTTATCTCGTTATGAGAAGGCTTCCAATTCACACGAGGCGGAGGAACCAACTCGAATCGGGACGGCCCTCAACAAGTTCTGAGGCCAGAAGGGATCCGGCATCCAAAAGACCCAGATTACAAGAGGATCCTTCTAAGACCCCAAACAAATTATCACTGTTTCTTGGCCCTTCAATCAGGTTGCGAAGGATCATCTGATCTTTGGTGTCATTAAACAGGGTGACGACGAAGGACGGATCAGTGCAGAGAACTGGAGGCTTTTTAAGGCACAAATGTCTTCGGGCATTGTCTCCCACTGCCTGACTAATCATACGTTAGCGTCGCCGACCTTTAAGTATTGCAGTTGGCATCACACTGGTGACAAATTATTAATTTGCAGCGACAAGAACTCAGGTGACTAAATCAAGTCGATAATCTCCAAGGTTGGTGCTGTGTTGCCTGGCGCCAAACTCAAGGCTGTACAAAAAGCTAAAATTCCCACTAAGCAGAAGGCCAGAGTCTGGATACCTCTCTTTCCTAATGACACCAAGGACATTCTTCGGCTCATACGGATCCAATATCCTGATCTTTCGACTTACAATCCTTCAGCTGAACTAGAAACTATGCTCCGTATTCTTCCTGTTAATATCTACGGCTTAGAGAATCCTTGCAACTGGCTCGTGGAAAAATGGGCCACGCAAGTCTCCTAAACGGCCTTAAAACTATTCCTAGTAATTCAGACTACATTGTCCCCTATCAAGTATAAAACCAGAATTTCTAGCAGAAGTGCTTGGGAAACGGGTGAAATTTTAAATGAGTCTTTATACTGGTGGATCCAAACAGGTGCTGGAGTTTACTACAGTGCGCTGGATATTTGTATCGCCTCACAACTGCCGGACCACTGTACTTTATTTCAAGCAGTCACAGCATGAAGCCGCGATACGGCTTTCGATTAACTCGATAGAGGGCAGCTCTATTGTTTTTTGCATAGATAGTCAAGCTGCGCCAAAAGCCTTGGAATCGTCAATAATTCGATCCAAGTAGGTAAATCAATGAGATCGCTGTCAGGTGCGACGTATTTCTGTGCTGGGTTCCAAACCACAGGGATATTCCAGGCAATTGCAAAGCGGACGAGTTAGCTAAAGAGGGTGCAGACGGACCTCCCTGATAACAGAGGGGAACCGTATGCACCTATAACATGACCAAAGAAACCAGAAGACTTATTTCCGGCAATACGATAAATCTTAGGAAGGTAGTTGGAGCCCTCACAGGGTACAGACTTGTAGGCAGACATTCCAGAAGGGTTGGTGCCCCCTTCAACGATTTCTGTAGAATCTGTAGAGACTAGAAAGAGGAGGTAACCATGACACATCTTCTGTGCACTTGTTCTGCTCTATCGGTCTTGAGAAGGAAAATCCTAGGCGAGTACTTCTTCGAAGATCTCAAGGATCTAGCCAGACAAGACTTACACAAAATAAAAAGCTTTGTCACCGGATCAAACTGGTTTAATAATTAAACAGCCAGTATAAACCAGTTTATACCAAAACTGGTTGCCCTGCCTCTTGTCCCATCTGAGAAGTCTCCATGTAGGTCTCCGGTGCTGGTAATCCGGTTTTTCCATAGTGGTATCACAATAGACCTTCCTTTTAGTGTAAGTGTGTCCGTGCTAATCGGGGACAACCACCCAAAACAACACAACCCCATCAACCAGCCATATAAATCGTAGAAAGAAGTACTAAGCCGTCTGGCATGACTGCCTACCAGACAATGCCCTGATCATCTTTCTTAGATTTATCCTGTTGACGGAAATAAGTCTACTGGTTTTCCTACAATCCAGTTCTGGTCAGACTTGTTTAGAAGAGAGACATGTGCAGATATTGTTCCACCTACTGTTCATTCTCCTGACTGCGGTATCTAATTGGAATTTTGTCGATGTTATAGGTGCTGACGGTTCCCCTCTCTTATCAGGTAGGTTACACCACGCATTCCTTGGTAGTTCAAATTCAGGTTCTCTATTTTGGTTTCTAAATATTGGACTTTGTCTCCCGGAAGATGACCAGGTTTCTTTCAACGAAAAGTTATCAGCACTCAATTTTGTTGTGAGTTCTATTAAAGGGTGTCTTGAGCGTAGTCTCAGGGTGATGGTGTTTCTAGTATTTGCACAAAGGAAGATTTTCGGATTTCCTCGGATTTAGTGGAATTCTTTGATCAAGGCCTGCTTCCTTCTTAGGTTAGGTGGGGCTACCATGCAGAGCATGGGGTACCATTCAATTGGAGTTGGTCTTAGGATGCCAGATATTAATTTCATAGTGATGTTCAGTTGGGGGTCTAACTTCTTGGTGTGGCAACTGTTTAGTCAAACTAAGGCTCTATATTCTGCAGTTGAATTAACCAGCGGGAGAGCAGAATGTCGTAGGCAGTTTGCAGAAGCTTCCCAGGAGATAGTTTTTCGATTACGTTATTCCTTGTCTTTAATTTTTAAGAGGCTTTTAGAGTTCAATCTAAGATGATACCCAGATATTTTGGAGTAAAGTTGTGTCTTAGGTATACACTGTCAAACAACACTCGCAGTTCTCTTCGGACCTCTCTGTGATTACGGTGGAAACAACAGATTTCAGTTTTGGCTGCGTTCGGTTGTAGGCGCCAATTCTTGCAATATGCTGACAGATGGTTCAGGTCTGATGTCTCTACCTGTTCAAAGCTACTTGTTTTGAAATGCAAACGCTTTGTCGTAGGCGAAGTTAAATTAACGAAAGGACGTGTCTGGTAGGTCGCAGGTGTATATGTTGAAAAGAATAGAGGCGAGCACCGAACCTTGTGGAAGGGCGTTGTTGAGCTTCCTATTTTTTGCTATGGTTGTCATTAATAAAGACATTGAATAGTGTGTCACTGAGCTTCGAATGCATTAGATTGCACTCTACACGGTTTCGTAGATTGGTGTTAGATCCACGAAGTATAACAGATTTTTATTTTCCGTTGGAAAACGTTTACGATGAGGTTTGTTAGTGCCAAGACTTGGTCGGCGCAGTTTCTGGATTTTCTGAAGCCTGCTTGCTCGATGCGGAAACTTTTCCAATATCAGTGTCTATTCGATTCAGGATCATGTAGCCAATAATTGCGCTGCACTCTATCGAGTTAATTGAAATTGCTGTGACTTCTGCTTGAAATGGACTACAGAGGTCCAGCAGTCGCGTGATGATATCAATATCCAGTGCACTGAAGTAGACTCCCGCACCTGTATCAGACGCTGTCTTGAATCTGTCTGCGTATATCTCTGTGGCACATTCTTTTAAAATTTCTCGTGATTCCCAAGATTTCTGGTTTCACACCTGGCGTTAAAGTCCAGATAGAGAACAGTATAGTTCATATTACTAGGAATAGTTTTATGGCCGTTTAGGATGCTTGCCAGTTGCAAGGATTCCCAAAGCCGTAATGCTGTTTTAGCCGCCAGTAGTTCCCAACGATATCAACGCAAAGGAGTTTCTAATGCAGACGGAGGATAGTCTTCGAAACTTCGCAAGTAATGTTGCCTTTATTGTCCAGTACCATCCACCAGACTAGTACAATGTACATGAGAATAGGTCTCACGGATGCCAAGTATATCCAATGGACAATCCAGGGTTGGAGACCCCAGTTTAAGTATACAGCCTTCCTGCGTGAATTAAGGGCCTTCCAATCGACTAGCATGGTCTGAAATATTCAGCTTTTGTATTCTTGCTTCATCCATTTATACTCTCGAATGTTGGACAAGCGCTCGTGAGAGATGGAATGTAAAAACAAAAAGTTGGTGTCATCTATGAATCAAACCTCAGTAGGTTGACGCACAGAAGAGGACACAACTGTAGGTGGCTTACTGTATGACTGAGTGTATCTATATAATATAAATTTGCCGAAATTTTTCGAAAAAGGATATTCCTGACCTTATTATCAAGATGGAATGCCTTCTCGCTTAATGTTGGCCTTTTTTGCCGAGCTTTCTGGTCCTCAAAATACCGTAAAACAAAACCAACTTTACAATACGAATTCCCAAAATGAACATCATCCATCGATTATATCTTAAAATTATTGTTTTTATAAATCTTTATTCGATTTAAAATATTATTTATCAAGTCTTATTGGCGACATAAATAGATAAACATTATACATGCACTACTATTATTATCCTTAAACGTACAGAGAGAAATTTTGCAAAATTTTTTATTTTTATTTATTTGTAAAGTTTAGAGAGAGAGAGAGACAGAAAAAGAGATAGAGAGAGTGAGAAAAAAAAAGAAAGAAAATATTAAATAATTTACAATTTTATTTTAAAATTAAAACAAAGACAGAAGTCTGCCTTCCACTATCACGACTCTTGAGTATTTTATAAAAAAAAAAAAAAAGTTTTTAAAAAGCAGCGCCCTCTACTCGCCAATTTGTTTATACTCGTATATTTACAATTTTCTTCATATTGTGGTTCTTTTCCTAAAATTATTGCAAAATCTTATGCGGTTCCTAAATAAAAAAACAAAAAAAAAAAAAAAACGAACGTTTCGGATCCCCCTCCCCTTTTAGTGAGGCGGATCAGGCAAATGAGCGGTGGGATGGACGGCCCTAGTACTCGAAATCATCGTAGAAGTGCTGCGCTATCCTCGTCGCTCCACGAAATTCTTGTCTTGTGTTACGCGGTGCTGGTACAGTGCGCCTTCGGACGTCTGTGGACGAGAAATAGGAGTCACCCCCGCTATTATAGTTACTGTTGGGTGCCGAGTATCCACCCCGCTCGTACTTGTTGAACGGACTCAGATAGTTGCGATTGCTAGAAGAGAGGGGCTTTATAGTGGGGTTAAGTGCGTCATTCAGAGTCACGTCATAGTCGTTTTCATACAATTCGTCGAGAGTTGCCTTCGGATACTCGATTTGCGGTGGCAAGGTGGTTCTGGGGCCTTTGCGTGGACCCGTCGTATAGTCCGCCGCACCGCCGCTGGTATCGGTATTGTCACGGAGTATAGGGGCTCCATGCTCGAGGAGGCGAACTCCGGAGATGGTTGAACCCATGTCAATGGGTGTGCTATCGGTGGTAGTCTGCCTTAGTGCAGCTCCGACGGGTTGTAGACCTCTGGGTAGGTAGGGACTACCACCGCGAGAGGGCAAGAAGGGACGCTTCACGACCCGTACTACGGGACGTCCTTCGCGTTGTGCTGGCTTTTCACTTTCTAGTGACTTTTCTGCCGGCAGTGGATCAACACTGTCTTCGACTTTATCGTCATAGGCTTCTTCAGATTCCTCTGCCGGTGGTGGTGATGGTTGGGATCTTTCTGATTCCACTGGTCTTCTGCGGTTATCTCGCCGATAGTCCCGGGTGTCTTCTTCGACCGGGTCCTCTTTTTTCAAAGGCCTACGTAAAGGTTCTCGAGGGCGTGCTCTATAGTCACGAGTATCGTCCTCTATTGGATCAATATCGTCCGCGGGCCTTTCACGAGTTACGTAGGGGCGCTTTCGCGGAGGAAGCGTTTCTTCCGACTCATCCTTCACAGAAGCAGAGTCATAGTCATCCGTTTGCTTTCGAACTGGCTCTAGTGGTTTTCTTTGCAGGGGCCTGCCTGGTCTTCTTGGGTAGTCGTCACTACCTCGTCTGGACTGACTGTGAGCTCGGCGAGGTGGAATATCATCAGTTCGGCGTGAATTTAGGTCATCTTGTAACCTTCGGCGGGGAGGATCTTTGCTATCCACTGGTTCGGGTGGAGGTGGGGCATCCTTGGGTGGGTTAACATCCTCATACTCTTCATCATCATAGTACTCATCGCTAAGCGGGCTAGCTGTCGAAGTCGACGTAGTTACCTTCTGTCCCTGGTATCCATATTTCCTCTTCTCACTAATTGGTACTGGTCTTGCGATTTTCGGGGCAACGCGTGGTCGGTCGAAGATGGATGCTATCGGACTGCCACCTGCAGCTGAAGTCGATGGGCGTACTAGTTCTTTTTCCGGTTTCTGTTCTATTGGCTTTTCCTCTTCTTCTGCTTCGTCGACTTCACTGCGTCGACTTGGTCTATCATATTCATCGTCGATTGGTGCTGGTCGTCTTTCACCATTATGCCGCCGCCTGCCACCTGCTAATGGACGTCGTTCACGTTCCACAACATCCGCTGGATCATCAAGTCTATTGCGGGGTCTATCTCTGTCATCGCTGAAACTGCGCCTTTCGTCCAGACCTCCCTGTCTATCGGCCTGTGGTTTTCGGCCATTTGGTACCTTGCGACGTTCCGAAATATCACCCTGTCGTCCAACAGCGCCGGACTTAGGGCGTGCTCTTGGTCTCGTTCGACGGTCATCAACGTAATCATCCTCCTCGTCTTCTCTGAAACGTTCTCTGTTCGTCTTGGGACGTTTCTCGAATCTGGAAGGTAATCGATTATAAGGACTTGTTGGCTCCTCTTAGAGATATGACTTACCTGGTTTCTTCATCACTATATGATCTCCTCTCATCGTAATCCTCATCGTATTCTGCTGCTGGCCGACGACCACGTGGTCGCTGCTTTCGGCGTCTATTGACCCGACGATCGTCCTCATAGTACTCCTCGTCGTAATCTTCATCGTAATAGTACTCAGAAGGTCGACGGCGTCTTAGTGGTCTTCGATTAGGCCGAGGTCTGTACTCTGGTTCTGGTGTTATTGGAGCTGGTGTAGTTGTTGTAGTTGTCGATGTTGTAGTAGTTGCCATGTAAAGATTGTCGTTCCTGCAAATGAACAAGGGAAGGGTTAAGCAAGGTTTAAGGTGGGAAAAACTTTCGCGTTTACCTATTCCAGAATTTTTCCGAGTTCTTACAATCCACATCGGAGACAAAGTGACAAATGAATGTCCTCTGATCGAAAGCTGTGAAGTTGGCACACAGGAAGTCATGACGAATACCGTAAACACAATGATGGTAGACCTGGAAATATGAAAGAGAATTGCGATGCAATCATCATTCATGGCATATAGAAGGTTATGTGTTCACTATGATTCCATGGATTTATGTACGATTTCCACGGAGCTATGTCGACGAGAGTCATGTTCATCCTTGGTGGGAACCCAATGGCCTACGTGCTCGCACAGGTGCCTGTATGTAACGTGTGTAACCCGTGTATATAATGCCTTTCCTCGATATGGCGGCGCGGTCGGGACGTACCATGTTTTTTGCCTTACTCCTGCGAACCAAAAGGAATGTCTGGATGTGATCTTTATACTGTATGAGCATAACCAAATCATAAATTATACAAACGGCAATATCTCATGGAGATGGCGAACAAGCTGTTTGCCGATTTATCTGTGAAAGGCGATTGTTCTACAAGGATTCGGACCTCAAACAGTCCTTGGCAACAAAAAATCTCTCCTCTCTTTCAGGGAAAGATGCTTTCTGGCCTTAGTTATAGATGTGATAGTAAAGGACACTTTGGTTTCTAAATATATAATTTGGTATCAAGCAAAGTGAGAGAAAATTAGCTATCGCCAGCGTAAGGATAAACAAAGCAGCTGACGCTGATGGGCTACAAGCGGAGCTGTTTAAACACGGAGATAACTTGGTAAGGAGTATACAACAATTCATCTTTAAAATATGGTCAAAGGGAAGTATGCCAGGAATTTCGGGTATCACCCAAAGAAGATGGGTCTTCTGGAGGGCGACACCTGTGAAGTCGGGACGCCAGCACATATATTGTGTCAATGTCCGGCGTTAGCTAGCAGAAGAAGGGAGGTCTTCGGGAGCCACTGGGTAGAAACCCAGAGGATAAACCAGATTTCTGTTAAACAGATGCTAGCGTTGACACGAGGAATCAAAGCCAGAGAGGAACTGTGGAGAAATCCAGGGAGACTCTCGGGCTAAGATTGATCGTGGAACAGACCCGAAAAGGGACCCAATACAGTGGTCTGTTTCGTCATCTCTCGAACAATATATATATAATGGGGGCATCAGGTAGAGAGAGTGATAGGGAAGGAACAGAATCCACATCTAATCAATGAAGAAACTGTCGATCCTTGTAAGAACTATCGAGGAGTATCCCTGCTTAATGTCCCATATAAGATTCTATCCAACGTATTGAGTGAACGTCGGAAGCCTTTCTTTAATACATTAATCGGGACGTACCGGTGTGACTTCCGGTCCAGCAGAACGACGACCGACCAAATTTTAGCAATATGGCAGATCTTGGAAAAGACCAACGAATTTCAAGTCGAGACTCTCCATCTTTTCATTGACTTCAAAGCATATGATACCATCCATCGTCTTGAGCTCTCTAAGGCAATGACCGAATTCGAGGTCAGGGCAAAACTGATTGAGCTGTGCCCGAGTGACTCTTGTCACGACAGCAATGTGCAATTCGGAAACAGTTGCTCCGAACTATTCCAAACATGTTCCGGAATGTGACTTTTTCAATCTTCTGCTGGAATAGATAGTGCGCAGGCCAGGTGTTAACATGGAAGACGCTATCTTCAACAAATCTGTCCAGCTGCTGGGATACGCAAACGACATCGACATAATCTGTCGCTCCTGGCCCGCCATCTAAGAGGCTTTTACGGCAATTAAAGAACAGGTGAAACCAGTTGGTCTTGAAGTAAATGAGAACAAAAACAAGTACATGTTGTCAACAAACAAAGAAGCATTCGTCCATCGCCTATTGGCAACAATAACTTTGAAGTGGTTAAGGAGTTTACCTACCTCGGACTAAATATCAACTCCATGAATGACACCTTAGTGGAGATTCGGCGAAGACTTATCCTAGGTAACCGTTGCTACTTTGGTTTGGCGAAGCATATGGGTTCAAAACTCTTAACTCGGAAGACGAAAGGCATACTCTATAAATCATTGATCCTGTCAGTTCTGCTATATGGAATCTAGTACTGGGCGATAAGCAGGAAAGCAGAGCAGATATTGAACACTTTCGAGAGAAAAATTCTTCGTCGAATATTCGGTCTCGTATGCGAGGAAGGCGAATGGAAGACAAGACACAACCGCGAACTGTATGAACTGTACTAAGATGTGGATACAGTCCAAAAAGCCAAAACACGTCGACTACACTGACTCGGCCACATCGATCGAAGCAACAATAATATTCCAGTTAAGAAGATCTTCGAATCGTTTTACGGATCAAGCTATCGGGGATGCCGCAGGCCTCGGACAAGAAAACCGGAAGCAGCGTGCCAGAGATCGAAGAATGTGGAAGGCAGGATGTGGGGGCTACCAAAGAGGAAACTGTGATTATTTCCAGCAGAAGCTGTAGGACTATTACTGCTTCCTGAAGGGGATGACGTCCAAATCTTCCCAGCAGATGATGATGGAGTCTTGTCACTCCTTCAGAGTTATTCTTCTAAACTAAGTTTTGGTTTCAAAAACGAATTCTGTTAAAATTTTTGCTAAATACTACTCTTTTAGGTGATAAGGAACTAAAATAACACCATAACCATGCATATATGGTGCCTGATTTAATGCCAGCTTTTAGGGTTATCTGCACCACTGTGCGTCAGGTTAAATACACAATAAATATATAACGCTGATCACTGAATCCAACATATAAGACGTTTAAAGTGCTTTAAGTTTTTTCTGCTAAACTCTTATTTTACACGGGTATTACCGGAAATTTTCGATCACCTGCGGTATTAGGTAATTAACACATTTTCGGGATCGCGATGGAAATAAACCCCACACACGTAACCAGTTAGTGACGCTGTTATAATAAATATTAAATCATATTTGTTTTCTTTCGAGAAATTTCGGCCAAGGTTGAATTTGATTAAAATATATACAGAATTTATTTTTAATTAATTGGGAGAAAAACAAAACACAATTCAAAGATGAGTGTATTCCTATTACTTTGTTTTGAATTATCTGGGAAAATAAAAATTAAAAAAAACCATCCATTGTGCATTGTTGTGTCAACAACTCTTTGCATTGTTATCTAGCAGTGGAATCCTTGGACATTTCCCCTGATTTTTTTTATTTTTTTATAAATTTGCATACCATACCTGGCATTTGAATTCGATAGATGCATAGAATCCATCATGGAGCCCGTCACATCTAAATGAAATCTCTTCTGGTGGTGGTACTGTACTGAAGAAGGGATAAGTCGAGAGGTTGTAGCTGTAAAGAGAATTAGAAATGAATAAATCAACTTTAATTGCATGTTTGTGTGGTTGCCTTACCCATTTAATTCACGTGGTAGATTGGGATCCCAAACCCAGTCTATTTGTGGTATACCAGTTAGCTTCCGAGATGGTTTAGTGGTCCCATTCGCTGGCGCAGGTGCCTGAAAAGAAATATAGAAACTGTGGAATAAGTTGTCAAGTCTACAATAAAATGGCAAATATTTTGAGGTTAAGAAACTAAAAGAAGTTATCTGCTTCCGTAGTGGAAGGAAGTAAGAATGAGGGCTAGATTGTATGCACACAGATGTGCTAAGTTTTATTATATCATATTAAGGTGATAATTTATTTTCAAGACATTCTGAAGCATTGTGGTGTCTTCTAGGAATGGCATGGCAAGATGTTAACTATTTGATAAATGTAACGAGTTTCTGCTTAATTCAGGTGTTAATTAATGTAGAAACAACACAAGGTTACACGCAGGTACTCTGTCTTTGCTGAAGGTGCAATGTATTTGGCTTGTTTAAGTTTCAAATGTTAAGTGCATAACAAAGTGAAAAATGCTATTTCAAAAGCAGAATGTTTATGATTATGTAAAAAACCAACAGAGCCACATCGGCATAAGATGATTAAACAGCAGTAAAACTGTTTACAACAATAGGCATGCCACAGGGAGGAGTACTATTACCGCTTCTTATTAATGATGAATGAAATCTTAGCAAAAATGAAAAGTAAGCCCTTTCGCTGTAGTAGATTTTGTACCACATACATACATATGTATGTATGATTTCAAAGTTTTATAGAAAATGTCTGACTAGCATTAGCGAAAGATTACTAAATGAATTCAGCAAGCGATCAATTTTGTACGTTCTAAGGATAGACATCTAACTTTGTTTTTACAAATAGAAGATTGATTCCTGAATCGAATGAAATTAGTTCTAAACTGTTACGGAAGAGCTCAGATAATCTTAAGAACCCGCGGAAGATCAATTAATTTAAGGGAAATCCGTCTAGTCGCTTAGCATGCAGCCGAGTAATAAATAATGCCTCAAAATGCTAGGGACTGTTGTCAAGGTCATAAAAAATACTGTACAAGTCATGGAACTAATCTTAGACAGCATAATTTGTACCAGAGTGGAGATCATAATACGTGTATTATATATAAAATATGCTTAAGTTGTACTATGCTCTAATATCGTTAGTCATTAAAAATGCTCACAGCATGCTGAACTGAGAGGATATAAAAGCCAACAGGAACAAAATAGTACCAGAGAGCCTTTCAAAATAATGTCGAGCTATATAGAGAAAAGAGTCTTTGTTAAAGATACAAAACGCGGAGTTTCAGAATGTTCAGCTTTAGGTAATTTGCTGTGAAAAAAATATGCCTGAAATGCTCAAACATTGTGACGCACTCATCCAACAATCTGTATGTGTACACGTTGGTTCTGACGATATTCTTGCTCAGAGCTGGATTATTAAGAAATTCCGAATCTTATCAAGCTTGGAGTATCCAGTGCAGTACAGACATGAACAAGTTTCTCTTAACCAATCATGTTATGCGAGTTATATTCTTTAATTTTTAAAGCCGATCCGAAGGCTTTATTTAAGAAACACGCTCGGGAGAGGTGCGATCGTGAATTAATGTTTTGGTGTTACCTGGGAATCGAACCTCTCGCACGAACCACTTTGTTTCGGCGCCACGGCTGCGCCCACATGCACCAGCACCAACCGCAAATGGTAACAAGCAGTGGAATCAGTTCTTCAACTCCGGAGAAAAAAACTCTGATATGGAAAACTAATAGTCGAGTTCGATCAGATGAAGAAGTTCTCGACAAATAAGTAGTGCAGTGCAAAACATAAGCAACAAGAGGTGCACATTGTGCCAGAAAAAGGCAAGAGAAGAAAGTCTTATGTTAAAAAAGAAGGTCTAAGCAGTTTTCCAGTTAATGGATCAATTCAACAAGGAAATGTCATCTTTCTGGTCAGCAGTGGAGGTGCATACGGTGGCGTCCAAAGTTGCAGTCAGTAGTAGATGTCTACAAGGACTGGTCCGGCTGGTCCCTTCTGTCCAAAGGATACCGAAAAGAACCCTGTTGGAGGTTGTGCGTTGGGGGAATTTCGATTTGGATCATTTTTTATATTTCGCCCACACCAGAGGCTGACTTTTAAAAGGAAAGAAATCTCAGTTTGTCCTCAAGAGGAAGTTCAACATCGAATACCTAAGCACACTAGGTGCAGTCAAAAACTGGGCGAGAAACTCTCTCACATACCACACTCCCATAAATGGCAACGACCAGCGGCTTTAGTATCAAACCATCACCAAGGAGGTAGCCCCAACCATTATAGGTTATAAAGAAAAAAAAAAAAGAAAGTGAAATGAAGCTGCATATCTACAGGCGTTGCAAGGAAAAATAATAGCAGCGCTGGAAGAGTACATACATACATAAACAAAATACTGGAAGAATAGAAAGCCTTGCATAGTAAGTAGAGGACCTACGCAGCTGGAAGGTGAAGGATATCCAGGAGTTTCGTGGCAGAAATCTTATTTCTACAAGAAACCAATTGGCTTCAGGATTCAAATCCCAAACACAGGCTTTGTCAAAATTGATTCAACTGTAGCGCATAGCACTTGGTCCGGTGTACTCTCTTTAATTTGGATACAGTTCATCTGACCTAGTCTAAACATGTATAAATTCCAAACATGCTGCGGCACGAAGCATAAGCAAATAAAGATGAAAATGCTGCTTAACGTAGACATTGTAAGAGAAATAGTCAAGCATCCTTCCTCCTTTTTCTTTAGATTGGCCTCGAAAACTGGATATGATATCTAATTCGTTCCTCTTTACATCCAAACCATGCATCTGCTTTCATTAGATTGCTAATGGACTAATATGCAAAAGGACAATAAATGCAGCTCTATATTCGAAGGCGTCGTTGTCAGGCTTATGGAGGTTATACCATCGGTTCCAAAACAGAAAGTGTGTAAAGCCCTATCTGACCCAAACCAATGAGGGTCAGATATATACTCAAGTGATAAAAACCTACATGTGGTTCTAAGAGTTCTAGCGGTACTCAAAGCTGCGAAATTACTTGAGATCAATATTCGACAGGAATATCGCAATCTACATTGGCAGTCAGGGTCGTACCTAGAGTCTTATGTCACAAAGCAACAAGAAATGGAGTAACAAACGGAGAGGGTATATACGACGGAAATACTTCATCACTGCAGAAGATCAACGACCAAAAGGCGCCTGATGTCGATGGAATCCCCAACATTGCATTAAAAGTAGCAATCAATGGTGTCCACACATCTTTGCAGATATTATATATTCAACACCTATCCCAAAAAGGAGTTTTGCCCGGCTAGTGGAAGAAATAAAGACTGGTCCTCCTACCAAAAAGTAATAATCCACCGCAGGACCCTTCATCGTATAGGCCTCTATGCTAGTTAGACAACATGGGGAAATATTGGAGCGCATCATAAGCCACAGATTGAAGAGTGCAATCGATGAGGCTGGTGGCCTTGCAGATCACCAGTGTGGTTCCCGTAAGGCTCACTCTACGATCAATACCATCGACGAAGTCGTTAATACCGCGAAAAAAGCCATCGAAGGAAAGCGATGAAAGAGCGGGCTGTTGGCTAAACAGCAATTGTCACGGTAGATGTCAAGAACGCCTTTAACACCGCAAACTCGGGAAAACATCCTGCGACCACTTATCGTCAAGAGAGGACCAGAGTACCTGCAGAAGATAATGACGAACTATTTCAGAAATACTGCTCTACGACACCGACGATACGAAGCAGTATAACGTCACAGGCGGCGTTCTTCAAGGCTCCATACTAGGTCCGCTACTGTGGAATGTAATGTATGATGACGTCCTTAGACTTGGAATCTCGACGACACAGCAATCGTGGTACAGACCAAACTCCTTAAGGAGTTGGAGCATGACAGCAATGAAGCTATCGGGATGATCCATGATTGGCTAGTACGCATGGGCCTACAACTTGTAGAAGAAGAAACAGAAATACTGCTCATTAGCAGCAGCCGAGTTATGGAGATAACTTAGCTTCCAAACCAGAGCTGTAGTACCTTTGCATTACCTTGGATGCTTATAAGCAGCACCTGCAGCATGCAGCTGAAAAGGTAGCAAATGCAAGGGCTGCTTTGGCAAGGATTATCGGGGGACCGATACACAAGAAGAGATAACTCTTAGTGAGCATTAATAGCATGCTGTACGACTCCCAAATATGGGCGGGTGTCATGAAGACGAACCAACAGAACCAACGAGTTGAGAGTATACAACGCCTTCCGAACAACTTCCTATTACGCGGCATGAGTAGTGGCTCACATGGTACCAATAGACCTTCTTGCCAAAGAAGCGCAACAGCAATACCGTGCCAGAAGGACTACGGCAACGGCGACGAGTCGAAGTAATACTGAAGTACCACCAAGGACAAGTCTGGAAGAATGGCAGGAGAGATGGTATTACTCTGATAAAGGCATGTGGACGCAGAAATTGATAGTATATATAGACGGCTGGATTAATATGAAGCATGGAGAGCCGATGCTTACCGGCTATGTATGCTTCAGAACCTACCTGCATAGATACGGCACGACGACAACCCCTATTGCCCAACGTGCACGAAAGCAGTGGAAGATGTGGAACACATCATGTTTCACAATCATTTGTCATGAAAAAGCTTCTTAAAACAAAAATTGCCCTTAGGACTCGGCATTAAACCGTAGGCCCGTTTCATTCGTATGAAGAATATAACAGGCACAACGAGAATATTTGTAAGAGACTAGGCCCTGGAGAGGTTAGGACGTTAAGCCAAAATAATGTCGTATTAAAAGCTGGTAAGGAAATTAAGTGCATGGGTGAAATGGTTTAAGTTTAAGAGTAGACATCCTCGCAAGGGAAAGAAACCGGGTCGCCATTGTGATTTCTATGCGATGTCAGTAGAATGGCACCCTAAACGCCAGAGGAAACACTCTCCTAGAGGAAGTGGCTTCGACCTACTATATCGAAAAGATGTGTGTTGAACAGAATTTAACTGACATTAAGTTCCCGAAGGAAACTAAGAATATTTTGTGTTCTAAATGAGATGAAGGCAGATGAGGGTTATGAATCTCTTTATGAAAATATTTTAGTCTGCTTCGAGCAATAGCGGTACATCCCCACATAATGTATGGAAGAGGTGGAACAGGTGGAAAAGCTTAAGTATAGGTTCAGCCAAGGTAGAAGAACACCTTTTTAAAACAAGGGGAGGAATCCCATCTTGACCTGAAGATTTATTACTGTCGAGATCTTTTAGGACACGACCTACTGAGCGGGTTTACCACCACTAGGTGGTAGAGAAGTATCTGGCAAGAAAGAATTTGCAGCGAACATAGCTGCTAACAGATTGACTTTCTCTTGGGAGTCCGTGATATTTTGATGGTTGTGCACAAGAGCTAAGATGGACGATGAGGCGGAGTTTTTGATTCTTTGGACGAAAGACCAAAAAGATTTACTGCCTTTAGGGCATTGCAGTATTCTTAGCCTCACTTGTTGGTCTCGTTGAAATGAAATAAGACTGCATTCACACTTAAAGTGTAATTTAGGACACTATAGCTAAACCTTAAGAGAGTACTTAAAAACGAATTCAACTCGGAATGCAATAT
Source organism: Xylota sylvarum (assembly GCA_905220385.1). NCBI lineage: Eukaryota > Metazoa > Arthropoda > Insecta > Diptera > Syrphidae > Xylota > Xylota sylvarum. The sequence goes on from LR999959.1 coordinate 45,988,668, forward strand.
TTATTCCGAATTAATTTTTTTTCTTTTAATTTTGAAAAAGCAAAAGCTTTAGTATCAAACGAAGAATAAGCCAAAAATTGTTTCTATCGTCGAAAAGAGTCCTCTTCACAAGGCAGATACTTATATAGGACTCACATAATTCCAGTGCTGTCTAGATTTACTCGGATGCCAGTCTTCTCGGTTCTGCCTTCGACCCGTTGATAACTATGGATGATAGGAGGACATGCTGGATCAGTTTTTTTTTTTGTTTAAAGTGGTTTTGAATGATGGTTGAAGACCATTTTAAGGTCAAGCCAGTGAGCATGCAGTTTAATGACAGAAAGGAGATAGATTGCTGATCGAACAGATTCAGCTTAAGAGGAAGATTGGTTGAAGTTCGGAATGAAATCGAAAATTTATAACCCTTTCTGTCTGACTATCTAGTGTCTGTCAATATATTCAATTGTCTATTCATTGTCAATTGTCTAACGATGCTTAGCCACCTGCCTCCAGTTGGATATGGCGAGTTGGTTAAGGTCACCCTTCATTTGCGCATGCCATCGCAGATAAGGTCGTTCCTTTCTGCGTAGTCCTTCAGTGGTGGAGTCGAAGATTTTTTGGACTGGGCCATTGGTATTCATTGACTCCACGTGACTTAACCGTCCTAATCGTTGTATACAGATCTTTCTGACTAAGTCGGTGTCTCTGCATAGCTCGTAATGTTCTCTTCCATGATCCATCAATGCAGCTGTAATTATAAATCAAACTTAGAACCTTTCTCTCGAAAATTTCAAGTGCGCTTTCATCCGCCTTTGACAAAGTTCATTGATCTGCACCATGTATGGGGGTAAAAAGGGGCTTGTATAGCGTCTCCTTCGTTCTTCTCGATAGGGCTTGGTTTTCTACGGCCATAGTAGCAGCGATTGGTGAGTTTTATTCTACGTTGGATCTCCGCCCTGATATCCTTGGCAGAGTTTATAGCAGAGCCTAGGTAGACGAATTCCTTCACCACCTAGTAGTTATAGTTGCCGATCGTAAAATTCTGTCCGATATGTCGGTGGTGTGCCTCGATGTTCGTAGACAGTATATATTTCGACTTATTCTCATTTACAACCAGATCCATTTTAGGTGCTTCTGATTCGATGATTGCGAAGAGGTCAGTGACCGCTCGCTTTGTTCTGCCGATGATGTCAATGTCGTCTGCATAATCAAGTAGTTGCACTGTTTTGTAAAAAGAGTTTTGCAGGAAAACCAAAGACATTGCTAAGGACATGGCTAAAAACAGTTCATCTCTATTCACGCTATCATATGCGGCTTTGAAATCGTTAAATAGATGATGAGTATCGACCTGGAACTCTTGAGGCTTCTCCAGGATTTGGCATAGAGTGAAGACTTGGTCAATCGTCGATTTGTCAGGCCTAAAACCGCATTGGTAATTCGCCACCTTTTCGTTGACAGATGGTTTTAGGGGGCTTCAGCATTACACCTGATAAAATTTTGCATGCGATGTTCAGGAGACTTATTTTTTTTTAATTGTCACATTGTGAGGCAGTCTCATTTTTTATGGATCGGGCTTATGATGGTAAGGTTCCAATCATCGGGCTTCCAATGCTTTCGTCGGGCCATATTTTAAGGTGACGTGTAAAGTACCTCTCTAGTCGGAAGTACAAACTGGTGTGTTAGCGAAGTCTATATTCGACTATAGTGACCACGAGGCTATAATAATGAAGACAGATAAAGAAGCGCCGGGAATATCCTAAGTTAACACGACCGAAATGAAAAGATCGCCTTGGTGGTGGTGGGATAGTAAACTGCCTGCAAGCAAGGCGCAGAACATTTAAAAGTACCAGGAATTGCTTCAAACAACTGCTGGAGGAAGCCGACATAAACCCGTGGGGTACTGCCTACAGGATCACTATGATCAAGCTCAAAGAAAACAGAACATCACAATTTACGTACGTGTCCCATTATGCTCGAGAACACACCATCAAACCATGGTTTCCGCAACATAATGATCTCATTGGTAACACCAGAGGAATTGCATTATAGTAAGCTTGCACTAAAATTGCCCTTCGGATACGGCATTAAAATAGGTCCCTTCCATTAGTGTAAAGAATATAACACGCACAATCATCGTTAGCGAGGATTTTTTTTTTAAATGAATCCAAGTTCCAGATGCACTCAGGCTCCGATTTAGTTTATTGATTCTCTCTTTATCGATTCTCTCACATTGTTTGGTGTCTCTGCTGTTTTTTCTGTTCCCCACCCGGGCTCAAAACTGGTCACAAACAAACACAGTATTCACTACACCATTTCCACTCTAACGAGGATACTGTCAAATGTTAATGGACCCAGATATAGTCACAGAGCCTACATACTCAGTGAGACGTGAAGCTATGGCAACAGATAAATGAATAAATCCAGGCGAGAAGTGTAAACGGTCTAGAGATTCAGCGATTTAAGGACAATATGCGCCTATAGAACAGTGTTAAATGAAACAGCATGCATTTCAGCTAAATGTTGCCCATCAATATCCCCATTTAGCCACTAAGATGACTTTCTCATCTAGCTCGGATAAAAACCAAATTTTCAGTTCCATAAGGACCCTTAACAACTTACGCTGAAGCCTAAGTAGGTCCAAAAATTGCCTCAAGCATCGTGGATACAACATATTTTACTCCAAAAACTTACCGAAGGGTCCAGGAGGATGATGTGAGCAGTTCCACAAAAAGGAGGTACGCAGTAGACTTAAGAGCAGCCTTCATCGTTGTAAGTTTGGTTTAACAGACTGGTAGAAGGCACTTAAGAAGATATACCATCTTTCAAACCCCACCAGCTGAAAATATCACCGCTGTAGCTGCGAATGTGACTGAAAACCCAGGTGTGTCCAATTCGAGTTGATCACAGGAATTGGGCCTATCTATGAGCACAAAGATCGTAGCTAACATGCTTATAAGGCACAAGAATTAAACAGACCATCAACAACGCCGTATTTTCGCTGATTGGGTGCTGGAAATGAATGAACATGATCATGATTTTGTACACAATACTATTCTGAGTGATGAGGCTTATCTCTATTTCTCTGGGTACGTAAGCAAACAAAACTATTGGATCTGAGACTCCGAAAATCCAAGAGAAATATTGCAACAATCTCTCTATCCACTACGAGTGACAGTTAAGTAGATGGTTCTAGATGGTTCGAGTGGTCTTCAATCTCACACTCTAACCATCCACTCTGAGATTGACCGCGAGGTGAAAACACTTACCTCAGCTCTCCATTCAGCGTTTGTTAGGTCCTACCCCATTGTTAGGGGCAAGAAGAAGTCCAACCCCGCATGGTGGTCAGTCGAGCTTTCAACCTTGCGGAAAAATACCCGGAAGTGATACAACATGCACAACAGATCCCGCTCAACTCACACACATTTAGGACACATTTTCCATGGTGCAAAATCCTAACATCCAACGCTGCTGTAAGCCCTTATTATAGAACAGCCAACACACGAATGGACATCAGTGCTCCGGCCCGAAGAGTCTTCGAATCACACCCGGAGGGACAACGCAGCAGAGGAAGACCTCGCCTTAGATGGCGCGCACAAGTTGAAGGGGACCTGAACAAGCTTGGACTGCGCAACTGGAGGCAGTTAGCTAAGGACCGGGCTAACTGGAGAGGCTTGTTAGTTGAGGCCCAGGTTCACCCCGAACTGTAGCGCCACCTAAGTAAGTAAGTAACACAAACCACCCCTGGGCAACCAGATTGTAGACTTAAAGAAAATCAACTGGGCAATTGACTTTTTCAAAACTGAGTCTAATCAACGTGTTACGGTCAACGAAGCCATGATTAATGACTTTTCCGTTCCCCGCTTGAATGGCATTAATGTGAAAGAGATGTGGTTCTAGCAGGATGGCGCTACGTGGCATACAGCAAACGAAACAATCAACTTATTGAAGGAAACATTCGATGAACGCATAATTTCGCATAATGGACCTGTAAATTGGCCATCAAGATCTTGTGATTTGACGCCCCTTGGTTTGGGAAACTATTAAGTCCATACTGTACAAGCCAGGAAGTTATTTATAATTTTAAAGAGTTAGTTGACCCCGGTTATAAGTCCGACCCTAATAATTCACGATGCCCATTAATATGTCAGATATGCATACAAATCTGTTCCCTTCCGATTTCTATTCAACCTTCCAGTTCCATAAACACCTAGAACAAACCTAGAATACATCAGTATTAATGTTAAACCGACTCAAGACCTCCTGGACGGAGCCTACGGAGCCTGTCCGGAGTATGATGTCAAAATCATACTCGGGGACTTCAATGCCAAAATCGGTAAGGAAAACATCTTCGGCGGATTAGTTGGAAAGCACAGCCTCCACGACACGACAACAGACAACGGCTTCCGGCTAATCGATTTTGCAGCAGCTCGTAATACGGTGATAAGTAGCACTAGGTTTCCAAGACTACGAATCCACACAGCAACCTGGCGCTCTCCAGATGGTCGAACCGCCAACCAAATCGACCACGTGCTAATAGATGCGAGGCACGCATCCAACATTCTGAATGTGCAAACGTTCAGAGGGGCAAACGTCGACTCTGACCATTTTCTTGTTGCAGCTAAGTTAAGAGCTCGACTATCCAATGAGAAGAAGCTGCAGACCGCCCAGAAAAAGAAATTCAACGTTGGAAGCCTTAGCACGTCTGGAGTAGCCAGAGCCTACAGGGAGCGCCTGAGTGAGAGACTCTCCGCTGTGCATTCACCATCCACAAACGCCAACAATCTGTGGAACCAGTATCGCGACATCATCAAAGGGGTAGCAGAGACCACCATAGGCTACCAGCCACCACCCAAAAAGAGCCCTTGGTATGATGATGAATGCGTACGCCGGAAAAAGGTGACAGAAAATGCACACTTGCAAGCGCTGCAACGCAAAACAAGGGCAGCGAGAGAAGAGTATCGAACCAGAAGAAGGGAGGAGAAGAAGATACTGCGTAAGAAGAAAAGGGCCCACGCAGCCTCCCAGCTCAAGGATATCGAAGAGTCCCGCGATAGGAACAACATCCGGATGTTTTTCAGGAAAGCCAAGCAACTGGCAGCTGGCTTCAAGCCCGGAACGCAGGCTCTTCGAAACAGTGAAGGAAACCTAGTCACCGAAGCACAGGGAATAGTAGATGTATTTAAGCAGCATTTCCAGCAGCTACTTAATGGGCAGGTAGAGAGAGTGATAGGGCAAGAAGAGAACCCGCATCCAGTCAATGAAGAATCCATTCCCCCTCCTAGTTTTGAAGAGGTCGGCTCAGCTATCAAAAAGCTGAAGAACAACAAGGCCGCCGGCTCTGATGGTCTACCAGCAGAGCTTTTCAAACATGGTGGTGATGCTTTGGTGGGGTGCATGCACCAAGTCATCAACCAAGTGTGGGTGGATGAAGTCATGCCCGATGACTGGACTATCAGCTCTATATGCCCCATCTTCAAGAAAGGCGATCCTATGTCTTGTAAGAACTACCGAGGCATATCCCTGCTTAATGTCGCATATAAGATCCTATCCAACGTACTGTGTGAACGTCTGAAGCCTTTCTGCAGCACACTAATCGGCACGTACCAGTGTGGCTTCCGGCCCGGCAGATCGACGATCGACCAAATTTTCACACTAAGGCAAATCCTGGAAAAGACCAACGAATTTCAAGTCGAGACTCACCATCTCTTCATCGACTTTAAAGCCGCATATGATAGCATTCATCGTCTTGAGCTCTACAAGGCGATGGCCGAATTCGGGATCCCGGCTAAACTGATCCAGCTGTGCCGCGTGACGCTGGATAACACGCGGTGCAACGTGCAATTCGGCAACAGTTCCTCTGAACTATTCCAAACATGCACCGGATTTCGGCAAGGGGATGCGCTATCATGTGACTTCTTCAATCTTGTGCTGGAACAGATAGTGCGCAGGGCAGGTGTAAACACGGAAGGCACTATCTTCAACAAATCTGTCCAGTTGCTGGGATACGCAGACGACATCGACATCATCGGTCGCTCCCAGCGCGCCGTGTTAGAGGCTTTTACGGCAATTGAAGAAGAGGCGAAACGTGTTGGCCTTGAAGTGAATGAGGACAAAACCAAATACATGTTGTCAACAAACAAAGAAGCATCTGTCCACCGCCTAGGACAAAACGTCACTGTTGGCAACAGTAACTTCGAAGTGGTTAAGGAGTTTACCTACCTCGGAGTAAATATCAACTCCACGAATGACAACTTAGTGGAGATTCGACGAAGACTTACCCTAGGAAACCGCTGCTACTTCGGTTTGGCGAAACAAATGGGGTCAAAACTCCTAACTCGAAAGACGAAATGTATGCTCTACAAAACTTTGATCCTGCCAGTTCTGCTGTATGGAGCCGAGTGCTGGACGATAAGCAGGAAAGCAGAGCAAATACTGAACACTTTCGAAAGAAAAATTCTTCGTCGGATATTCGGTCCCGTATGCGAGGAGGGCGAATGGAGGAGAAGATATAACCGCGAACTCTATGAGCTGTACCAGGATGTGGATGTAGTCCAAAAAGCCAAAACACGTCGACTACACTGGCTCGGCCACATCGAGCGAATGGACAATAATGATCCAGCAAAGAGGATCTTCGAATCACAGCCCCCAGGTTCGAGAAGACAAGGAAGACCGAACCTCCGTTTTAAGGATCAAGCTATCGCGGATGCCAGAGCGCTTGGTCTAGATAACTGGAAGCAGCGTGCCCGGGATCGAAGAGAGTGGAAGGCTGCTGTGTCTCAGGCAGAGACTCTTCACGGGTCGGGAGCCCGTTAAGTAAGTAAGTAAGACTCAAGACCACACAAATCTCCATAAACAATTGCTAATAAAATCACAATCGTCGGAAACCATAACAAACCGTGTCGTACAATCTAAGGTCATCCCTGGAACTTACAAAGCTTTGATAAAGTATCTCGAAAGCATAACAAAACCGTATTTAGTCGTCGCTAATTCCCACACGAAATTCTGAAGCGTGCCACCAACAATAGACAAATCAGTTTAACTGCTGACTAACTAAGCCACATGCCATTGGTAGTAGGAAGCCCAATCTTTACATAGATGTGTGTATACACAACAACCACCCACTCCATCGCCACCAAAAAGTCAGCGCTGGAACGGAATGACCTTCTTGCGGATCGAAAGTCACTTGTACCTTACAGGTGTGTATACCCACATAGCTGTGTAGACGACAACGTACGTAGATTGGCACAATCGGTATTGCGCGACGCGATGGTTTACGGCGAAACAATTATTATGTTGTTAATTTGTATTAAGTAACGGTGAGATATCCATATGGGGGTTTCTGTGTAAGTGGGACAGCACAGTGTGTGGCTAAAAAGTAATGACATCTCAGGTGTGGTTGTCAGTTAGTCAGTGTGACGTTACGGCACCATAAAAAATCCGGGGAAAATTAATACTTAACACTGTGGGTTTTTTTTTTTTTTTTTAATTTTTTTTTGCGGACCATTTTAATGGCACCTGTTGTAGTAGTTGACATTTAAGCCAAATTAAGTTGAGCATATTATACTGACCTTAGTCTCGGTCTCTTCAATGGCGACTGTCGTTTCTGGAACCTCGGTGGTGGTGGATGTGGTCGTCGTCGTGGTAGTTTTGCCGAATAGCAACGCCGTCGCTCTTAGTGCCCCCGCATGTGACATTAATCCCAAAAGAGCTGCAAAAAGAAAGAAATAGAACAAATGAGTTAGTGGCTTAGATAAATGCGATTCGGGATTTGGTGGTTTGCAATAGCAACACCCACCGAGGGTATCAACTCAACTCTAGGCGCTGCTGGTACACGTTTCATGGTACAACAGGTTTGGATATAACTTCTGAGTCGGTGTGCGGTGTGGTATCTTCTGGATCTTTGGCATTTTGAAGATTTTTATGGGCGTTAATCGATTGTTATGAAAAATGTCAATTGACATTTCAGCCCGAGGAACACAAGCAGATGCGAATCGGGAGTGACGAATCATAGAATGCTCTTCTGTTTTGGTTGGATGATACGATGATGGAGTGGAAAATTTTGAAATCAGTAGTCGCTTGACTACAAGTATATATCTGACTGTTTATCCGCAGATTAGGTTAGAGTATATGGGAAGTAGGATGGGACTAAAAGAGAAGACAAATACTCTACATATCTTCGTACAATCTGTGGTTTAGATAACAAGAAGAAGGGTACCCCAGCACGAAGGAGTACTGTAGCCCACTTGCTATATGATGTAATGTATAGTGATATTCATTTCTTTGTGCAATGTTAACCGATGTTTTATGATTCCCACTCCTAGAAGCAGATGTGAATCATATGCTTCATCCAAATTTGGTTAAAGATCGCAAGTTGAAGATCCGTGCAAGGAAGGCATAACACATAAAGAATCAAGAAGAAGTTCTGATGATGCCGATGACATACTATGGGCTTCGTCTCTTTAGGCGATGATACAGGTGCGGGGATAGTGCTCGTTTCTGAAGATTCCTGTGGTTCACTCTTCGATTCGTATGTGAGAATGAACTGGAAGTGGGGAGAAAGTAGCGGAAAGGTTTTGCCCGGTACGCTTAATCTCTCTTAACATAGCCTCGATTCGGGAAGGCTCTGCTGAATGAATCTTGGAAGCGGCGAACTCCGATTGGCTTTCGACTAAGAGCCAAAGGAAGAGGAGAAGGAAGAAGGGTTCATTTACGTGGCCCAAAGATGTTCAATCAGCTGAAAACGCAAGCGCTAAACGTAATCTGCTTCCGGTGGCAAAGGGGAAGAGGATGAGATCGGTGGAAGGTACTCCAATTGGAACCAAACAACTTCTTGGACCCGACGCTGCCGCCTGTTCCATAAATTCGAACAGGGCAAACTGAAAGTAGAGGGACCTAAATTAGGAAGTGTGTTACCAACTGATGTGAGCCCTTCTGTTGGGAGCTCCCCTGCGGGCGGAATTATCTGCGCATAAAATCTGAAGGAAGCTGGTGTGGTGACCCCTAAAGGTTCTGGCACCAGTGGACAGAGGTTGTCTTTCTAAAGCAAACAAAGCCGCTGGCAGGTATGTGTGCATCCATTTCGCGCACATCTGACCAAGCTGCTCTTAGTATGGTTGTCCCCGCCCAAAACCCAATTTACACAGCTGCTGAACCCTCTAAAGATTTCAACACCACTGGTCAGAATTTGGCTGTAACGGATAAAACTACTGGTAAGAAATTATTTGTATCCGAGGGAAGGAAAGCGAAGGCTTCCTACAAAGAAGCAGATGCTTCTGCCCTGATGATATGTATAGGGAAAGCTGGCGATGATCACAGGATGACTGATGGGGAGTGCGAACAATGCAAGAATCATCTATGGGAGCTAGCGACGGCAGCAGGTTCTTGCATTCAAGTGGAAGGTTGTGGGCTGAAGCACGGAATCGTTGTGGTGAAGTGCGTCTTGCAGCTAACCATTGAATGGTTTGGCAAATTGGTGCCGAAATTCCAACCACAGAGGCCACTCCCTTTGTGGTTTTTATGCCTTTAAGGACGCCGCATGCCTTTTGCTGGATTTCGGGGGAACTAAAGAAGACGGCGGAAGTATTAGTGCGTTCCCGCATGCAGAATTCTAGCCGCAACACGAGTGGATTGGTAGTCAATTCCCACAAAAAGAGTAAGAATAGGGAAAATAAGGAAGGTTCTTCTCTTATTGAGGGCAAGGACAAAAGCTCTGTCGATGTCATGAAATGCGTCGTTTCCTGCACCTTGGAAGGATTAATTCCCGTTTTATTTTCAAATGAGTGCAGAAAACGGACAGAACCCTGAGAGTATGTCAATGACATTTACCCAGATAAATTTGCATCATTTCAAGGCTGCTACCGTTCTTCTAAGAAGTAGACTTTCTGTTGTTTGTATAAAACTCCATATAATAGCTATACAAGAACCGTGAGTGCGGAATGATCCTATTTGTGGTTTTGGTGGTGTTCGGGGTATCACGGTACTCTTTGACGAGCAATTTGAAAGACCGCGAGCTTGTAATTGTAATTGTACCAAACTTAAAAAAGTATGCCAACCATGAAGACGAAGAAGACTTAATGTGAGAAGATGTAGCTCCGAAACACTGAAATCACAAGAGACTGCCAGTACTTTCGCCAAATGCGTATCCGGAAATCCTTCTACGATGCCATCAAGTATTCAAAAAGATGTAGCACTCCGACCATCCCCACAAAGAATGCCAGCAAGAACAGTAATCTATATTAATATTAAGTGCCAGACCAGGGCAGAGACGAGAAAAATATCAGCTGTTTCAAAAGAAGAAGGAATTCGGAAGAAGGAAGAGAACAAACACGAAAGTACATTTTAAGAGATTCTCTAATAGATTTTAGCAATCCCTGACTTTATGGCACTAAAGCATGGACAAAAGTGGATGAACTTATTGTTTGATACTTGAACAAGGGTTATGAATTTGAGATCAAGACCGAGCTATTGCTATTTATTAATAAAAACTATATATAACTATAATATCTAATATTCCGAGATACCTAGGAGTCATACTAGACAGGAAACTTAACTCGAAACTTAATGTCAATGAAAGAGTAATGAAGGAGTGATTGCTTTCTGCACATGCAACCTGATCTTCAGCAGAAGGTAAGGACCAAACCCTTACATATTTTTATGGATGTAGACAACAATTGTGAGATTAATTGTTATGAACATACATATCTACGAACTGCAGACAAAGCAATCAATCTTTAGGTAATGACAAAAATACAGAGGCTACCATGTATGTATGTATATGCACAACTAGTGCGATGAGAACAATGCCGGCTATTGGGCTGAAAACAAATTTCAACATGCTGCTCTTAGACATGTACATGCAGAAGTGCCTTGAGGATTAGACAATCAAATGGGTTGAACGCAAACCTCGAAGATTCTACAGAAACTCGTATGTAAAGACACCTCACCATACCTTAACTCTAAAAATTGTTCTCCGACACTTTTCCATCAATGAACAAAGGTCAAGTCTATGTATAGCTGGGGTGATGAAGAGGCTCACGAGGATGTCTTTGCCCAAGCCTATGGCACTTGAAAAACAGAATACTTAGAAGACTACTTCCAAGGCTTACAACATATAACATACAACCTTACTAGGTTTCTAAACACATAACGATGGTTGGAAACCCTAATCATCAACTAGCAGTAAAGTCGAAACCCAGTACTCTGTGTTAGATAGGTAGGTAGGTAGTGTAGGGTTATGAGTTTATCATACGACACAGGACAGCATAGTGGGCGATCCCTAGAACACCATTACGGCAGCAAACCTTAACCGAAATCATCTCTTCCGTGCATTTGACTCTCTGTGCTAACATACAGATAGCTTTAGACACTTTCGATGAATGGTGCGCTAGGACTGGAATTTCGGTTAATCCTCTGAAAATTGAGGTTTTTCTTTTTATAAGAAGGAGAATTATTATCGGTCTGGCTCAACCAGTGCTAAAGGGGGTCACTATCTAGATCTCCGATGAAGTGAAATATCTAGAGTGATTTTGGGTAAAAAACTTCTTTGGGCAAAGCTCTTAATTTTCTAGTAGTGTATGAGTGGTTTTGCCAAGACATGGGGTTTATTACCGAATAGGTTCTCTGGATCTATACAACTATTATAAGACCTTCTCTGGCTTATGTGTGTGGCTTTTGATATCATACTTAATAGTGTTTTGGTGACCTTGCGTGACACTTATCCTACGAACCTGGTTCCATCTGACGCAATAACATTGGAACTTGGACTGCTTTGTAAATTTAGAGTTAACTTTCCTTGGGTTCAGGAATGGCTTCGGTCCGAGTCTGAAGTCTGAACCATTGGGTTCTAGTCGAATCTTCACGAATGTTTCCAAAACTTGGCGTCTTCGTGGAGACAGACAGCACTCAACTTCATTAGTCGTTTCGTAAGCATGCCTCTGTTTTCCAAGCGGGGACGTATGGTATTCTAATGGCTACCAAGTATATTGGAAGGAATAGGTGGAGAATCTGCGCCATCTGCAAGGTTGAACTCTTTGACTCTTGTCTGAGTCCCGGTCACATTTAGATTCCGGGTAATTAGCTCTCCAATAAGATTACAAGGTTGAGAGGATAATTTCTTATGATCTGAACCTAAGTTCGGTCTTCCACTTCCTTGGTCAAAGCTTCCATTGACGATTGGGTTTCTTATAAACATAGTTGTGTGTGGACTAAACGAATACTCCGGAACTTTGCGATAAATCAGAGGCTTTCTTGTTGTCTCTCAAAAGAAAAGACTGTAGACAACTAATTCGCATTCATACTTTCCTTTTGCTAAGCAACTTAGTGTGTTAAGCTTAAGAAACGCCACTGTCTGCGACGGATTTGAGAGGGCGACGATACTTCGGATCATTTCCTTTGTGATTGTCCTGCTTTTGGTTGGATCAGGGGACAGATCTTCGGTGCTAATGTGGTGGGTGCTGATACTGTCACATCCTCATCAACTTCAGGCTTCTCTTCTTTTCGATGCACACGAAACGTACAACCATTAAAAACTTTGGAGTTGTTAAGAAAGTCCGGTTCAATAGTCTGACATTGTAAAATGTGTTCAAAAAGTGGCATATGATTCAAATTTGGCACCAAAATAACCTCTTTACCTACTAAATAGCATGCAGAGACGATTACTTAACTTGATCTCTTACCAAAACACAATCACAAAACAATTAACTGAAATGAGAAAACTTTGGAATATATTTCAAGACGATGTACTTTTAAATTTTGGATTTCTAGTGAATCAGAACCAGATTTGCATGTATAGTGGGACGCTGGCAAGTAGTAAGACCTCAAGCTGAGTAGCACTCTACCAAAGCATTTATCATTCTCCCAAAAACAAGTTCGCGTCTAAACAAAAATACCCAATTCGGGGGCTCATCCTTCATAGACTTTAGATATCATTTCCTTGCAAAATCCCATGGCTATCCGTAGTTAAATTCCTCAATCTTCTTATGCAACCACGGCTTGATAAGTTATGATTAACTTTAACATGCGACTTTAGTATGTTTTGATTAATCCATTTGCCTAATCCATTTGATGTGTATAAGCGGAAGCAACCCACCTGTCACTCAAACTAGAATTAATTTATCGAACAAAAATTTCCTGCAAAGTCATTCAAAGCATAGCTCACCTGCAAATATAAGAAGCCATCGTTTGGCTCTTTTCATTGTCCGGCTGTGTTAAAACACCTAAAACGACAAAAAAAAGAAGAAACGATAATTATTATTATAATAGAAAAGGAAATGAGTTAAGTAGTTTTTAAAAAGCGCGTAATTGAAAAAACCCACATGCTAACTGAGTTTGGTGATCCATCATCACCTGCAGCATCATCGTCTGCCTTTTATTTTTCGTTAATTTTCGGCCATTAGCCCGACTTGTTTGGGGATTGGTAAGAGTGTGTTTCATTGAGAAAAGTCGAAAATGCTTTTACTTTCTAAAGAAAACCATGAATAGGTGATATTCTTCTATCTACTCTGCTGGTGCTAGTGTGCGCAAGGGGCCATAGAGTATTCGATGAAAATGGAGCAATTAACCGGGCTGCCATTCAACAGATTTGACGTGTAATTAATTTGGTTTTTTCATGTATTTCGTTTTTGTTGGAATTTGTGTATCAAAAGTGAGGTAAATGTTTGTTTTTTCTTTTACTTTTACTTTTTGAAGTGTGTACAGTGTGTCACAGAAATAATGAAATCGCGATTGCATTAGATCAGGGGCACCAAAGAATCGGAGGTTACGAGTTTTCATATTAACATACTGATCGACTTTTTGTAGTTAATCTGGTTACTGGTTATATGATGGAAAGTCGTAGACCTTTTTTTGGGGAAAATGTTGGCATGGAAAGGGGGAAATATTAAGATGAAGTAGTCGTCTGTGCAACTGATGGGTGATGAACGCGTTAGTAGATATTAATGGATTGGCTTCTAGAGAGCCTGTGTTTCAAAGAACTATAACTCCAGTGCAGTATCCATTTTGTGGAAATAAAAAGTATTTAATGGTATTTACTATTTTCAAGCGATGGTAGAACACATAAACACGTTACTGTCGACAAGTTGATCACATCACAAAACTACCACACATGGAACAAAAGAGTTGACTTGCGAACTTTCTTGTTAATTACTTAGGCGCTACAGTTTAGGGTGAGTTTGGTCTTCTACCAACATACTTCTCTAGTCAGATAGGACTTTAGTTAAATGCGACAAGGTGGACACTTTAGAACCCCTTCTACTTGTGCACGCCATCTCAGGCCAGGTTTTTCTCTTCACCATTGCCTTTCTGCGTATGATTCCAAGACTCTGTGCGCCGATGGTAAAACAATCACAAGAAATGTTAAATAGTAGTACCACGTACGCCCAGCAATTTGGGGTGCTTAGCAAATTTGTACTGGCCCGTTAGGATGCAAATACATAAGTTACTTGCAGTTTATTCTGTCGCTGATTTATTATAGACATCTGGTGTTATGCATTTAGTCTATCAGTATCCTATGCCACACACAATTTTGGAAGACTCAACGCAGGTTGCAATGCTGAGAAATCATCCCTTGAGTCTTTTCTAGTAATCTTGTTGAAGATTTCATTCCCTGCAATCCTAAGCACCTGGAACCCGGAGAAGAATAAAGAAGTGTAGTGTATATTTCTTACAATATAGTCCGTGGGTCGTAGAAGAGTATAGATTTCCGCTTGGAAAGTGAAGATACCATCATCGGACCCTTAATTGATTTTGCAGCCATTTTTAAAAATTCGACTGCAGCCCATTTCTGGCTTAGACTCTGGCCGCAGATAGTCGTAAACTCAAGGTCACGCAAGGTCATCATAACTTCAGTGTTGGTGATAATAACAAAATAAGCCAGTGTAGCCAATGACATACATTCATAAGTAAATTTAGCAGTGAATTTGGAGCAGCAGTAGGCGTAGTTTTATACGGAGAACAACAATGGTTAGGTTTAAAGTGGCTGCCAGCTATCGTCAAAACTCTTAGATCACCTGGATCATATAATCATCTATACCTATTCATGAAACCAATTTGAACTTCTAATAAAGCTAAGTAGACACCTAATGCCGGTATTAATAATATCAATAAGATTAGCAAAGAGGAAAGATCCCAGGTAAAGTTTTCTTTTTGGAGAGAGAGAGCAGGTCAAGTGCAGAGAAGGTGTAGAATCGATTCCTCCTTTTCTTTATATCTACAGCATCTGCAAAAATCATTTAAATGCACACCAAGGCTAGTTGCGTGCTTTCCTATTTGACAATGCCCAGTGATGATACCTTTTATATTGCTGATATCCAATCTGCTAAGATAGATCAAAATCTAAGAGCGTTTCAAATCCAGCGTAGGCCAAATCTGTTTTGTCGCTAGACACGTTACGCAACTTGTCCACCTGAGATTTGATCTCTCGAGGAGATCCAGATTTAATTTAAGTTTGGATGTAGCGATTGGATTATCTAAGGTGGCTTTACCTGGCCAAATAGCTACGGGCCCTACAATTCACTGGAATATCCCTACACCTCGGGCCCCGAACAAAGGTGAATAAAAAACTGCTCTGCCATCTCTAAGTGAGACAAATGGCAGTCTAGAGCAACTTTTTAAATATTAGAGAAACATTCCAAGGATTTTATAGGTGCTTGGCTGTGTGAACAGATGCGGATATCATCATTTCCTGATCCAAGATAAGATTTTTTTAATCGTCATTAATTCTGCATAAAACACGCTACGATGATTTTGAAGCTGAAGGGAGTGACTGAGATTAAGTCTGTCAGAGAAAACACCACCACCTACCCCGTCGTTAGTTTCTGATTCATCTGTATAAAAGTGAATCGACTTGTCTTCTAGAAATACCTCTTCATCCTAGAATATCCTAGAAGGGATGGTTATCCGGAAGTTTTTGTCAAAACTTAACTTGGGAACAACCACAGTTTTAACCGATTAACTGAAAGCCAATTTCTAACGTGCCATTCAGCAATCATATCTAGGGTCATCTGTTTTATCTAAAGGGTGTCTGTAGCTTTAGGTAAATAGCAGCACAATATGCAGGTGGTGGGCGACATGCTGGGAAGATGACGATGCACCGAAAGCATTTTGTTGTAACTAGAATGTTTTTATTTGAATTTCTTGCAGATCCTCGGTTTTAATGTTGAACTGGTTCCACAGAGGCACAAATGGAAATTTAAAAAAGAAATAAACATTTTTCACAGCAGGACTACATGAGTGCTATATTTTTAGTACGAAGGTGACTACTATTTGATGCCTTATCAAAAGAGCAATTTTTAATTGAGAGTCTGTTTGAAAGTTTATCAGACGTTCACGTAAGGTGGGACCTTGTTGTCTGAGAACCTCGAGCCTTTGACTTAGAACTCCGACATATCAGTTACTGAGCAATGACGCTATAATGGGAAAATGTATACTGTAATCATTTACTTAACTTGTCAATAACACTTTTTGTGTATTTGATAAGGTCGTTAACGATAATGACAATCCAACAATGGACTTCAGACAGTTAAATATAAATGGGAGCTTCTCTCAAAAGTAATGGAATGGCACTTAAGGAACATTTACCATTTTTCTTAAAAAAAAACTTTATACTACAATATCTATTGAGGTTCTAAGACTGATGAAATTATCTTCAAATTTATTTACAGACCACTGTTAAAAAAACTCCCAAAAAAATACGGATCAAACAAAAGAGTTGATTTGCGAACTTCAAGTTTGGCTTCTAGATTCTCACATTTAGGCGAACTAATCTTTAATATCATTTGCAAAGGTTATTACAAGGCTTGTCATGACAGTTTTACTCTCGGATGTCTGTCAGATGTTCTCGAAAGGCAGAATTATAGAAAACAAATTTGTTGAACAGAGTGAATTACTGCCGTCAAGGAAAATTGGTCAAATGTGTACTTAACGCAAGTAAGACATTATACTATCCTAGGACAGTAAGACAACTGGATAACTACGGAAATAGATGCAATTGGCATGGCAACTAAGAGGCCTTAAGCAGAAATCAAATTGTGGTTAGGAACTATGGCATCCCATGATATTTGGTATCTTCATCCCATGTAAACGTAATCAGAGTCAAGTTATACCAGTGATTGCAACATCAATAAATAAATTAAAATTGTTTAAGTAGCTATTGTTACATAGAGGGTGCATACCAAGTAAATGACGATAGGTAAGGATGATTTTTATCCCTGAAGTAGGAAATTCAATCACTCTACCGTAAAAGACTACAGGTCAATCAGACTCTGGTATCGACTGCAAAGAACACTAGCGACTCATTGACCTTCATATCAGAGGAATGATCAATTACCAAGACATTTCTGAAGCGCAACACGCCTACTTTAAAGCTAAATCATTGGAAAGCTCACTCTATAGTGTGTTCAAGAAAACTGAGCATTCACTGCATGCGAAAGAATACATTATGGCACCGTTCCTTGACATTAAGGGCTCTTTCAGTAATGTAAAAACCGATTCAATAATGAAAACTCTGGATAAACTAGGTCGAAAACATTCGCAGGATCATAAACTTAGCCATTGGGCCAAGTTCTGTAAGTTCTTTTCCCAACCCTTCGGCTTCTTAGCGTCAACGCGTCAACAAAATTTCTCAGAATCTTTGCGAAGAAGAGAGCTAAAATTGTAGCTTATGCCGACGATTTGATGATATTGAATAAAGGCAAATTCTTGCCAATGATCAATAAACTAATGGAATATATTCTTAAAGACCTCTCGGTGTGGGGAAAACGGAAAGGTTCGGGGGTAAATCCTTAGAAGACCGGACTCTTAGATTAGATCTTATAGAAAGAGATCACCTATGTGGACATGCGGCGATATTAAACATAATAAAGACAATGATTAGAAAATATAACTCCAAAAGCTTCAGAGCCTCATTGAACTGTGAATAGAATATAGAATTGTAAATTCTATAGCATAATTGATGGCATACTAGAGAAAGAAGCCAACTCGTTCTGTTTATCTAGCGACGACTGTACTACCTCTCTTACTTTATTGGAAAACAAAGAGCCTTCTGACATTAAATTGATCCTCTATCCGCATCTTAACCAGAGTAATCACAGGATACTACACCATTGGTGTCGTGGTTCGTAAATGGAGGGTATAGTCCAACGATTTATTTAGATGCTGCAAGGATAAGGAAGAGGTGGAGTCAATCCAATATCTGCCCGACTTTGCAATATCGACACCAACGCATCCTTTTTTTTACTGCACCCTTGCCAATATGGTTGACACTGCCACCTAAAAAGATCTATTGTATCAAATTAGGGTATGGTTAAACCAAAAGATAAACCACCTCCCTTACGAAAGATATCACATCCTTAGCAGCTGAATTTCTCAACTCCGCTGATGAACATATTTTTTTATGGAAAATACGCCTCCTTTAACGAATGTAATGCTGGGCATTCACAAAGAATATGCTCAGAAGATTCATCGTCTTCCGAGCAGAACCTACATTCCGTTTCTGGGCATATATTAAGCTTTTTAAGGTGATATCGCAGACCATATTGACCTGTAAGAAAGCTCATCAGCTTTCTAATACTATCGTTGTTTAGATTACGGATTTCCTTGTAGGAATAAGGCCTGATTAATCGCTAATCAGATCCGAAACATTTTCCAGTGGGCCAGACGAAGTTTATGTTCGCAATCGCTAATCAGCGCTGTGGCGGCAGACCAATTGATATCACAGTAGGATTCAGGGCCTATGAACACAGATTCTGAACCAGCCCTAGCTAGTTCATCTGAAGATTCGTTGCCTGCAATTCCTTGACGACGAGGGACCCAACCGATTTTCACCCTGTTATGGCTGGTAAGAGACCTACGCACCCTAGGATCCAGGTTCTTAGCAAGCACCGCAGGGGTAACAGGTAATGAGGTATCGGAACTCCTCCACTTCATTAAGAGTTCCAACTATGTAGTTCCCAAGATGACCAGTACCATGATAGGTTTGATTAGTCTCTCTGTATTTATAAAAGGGGATTAACAATGGACCATTAGTTCTCCGAGTGAATGTGATGAGTCCTTATCCATTACACACTTCTTCATAATCTAACCTAATACATCGCATGAAGGCTGCGAACTTTAACTGAATTTCATTACAGCAACTTTCTTGCCCTATCTCTACCATTATAGGACGTTTTAGGTCCAACAAAGTTGCGCATCTAACTTTCCGTTTCTATGAAGTACTTTCTAAACTATTTCGTTAATTTTTGTTGATATATAGGGTTTCTACGTTCCAAATGGATGTAAGCAATGTCAACAGAGGTTATGGTGCGCTTTTGTTGGGATGGATCCGGATGTCCTGTTGATGGTTTAATTGAGGTCGTTTCGGTCTCTCAGGTCTATGTACAGTCACGATGAGGATAAGCTTGAATTCTTACTCATGTCTGTGAATCACCGCCATCTGCCCTTGTCTAATTACTATTAATTGAATTAGCTATTAAGTATTTACTTCATCAGGAACTTGAAAAATACTTATCCCCTTACTCATAGATTAACATTCCTTATTCGCACACCATCCCTATCCTGTTTGGTGTACTTTGTCACTCAGTTCATCCAACCCTTTTCATGTCTAGAAATAATTAAAATTTCGTCAGCATTTATTCCCCGCATAGATAAGCACACCTACAAGAATATCAATTTACACCTCTCGTGTATATTTCTGGATCTGATTACACTACCCACCGCAGCACGACATCAATCGCTTTGTTGTTCATAAAGAACAACTCGATCCAGGCTATACCAGCTTGTATCTATATTTAGCAAAAACACAGCGGATATCTTGTAAGCCACTACGGACACAACGTCTTTGTAAAATGTTGCCTTTGATTGGACTCCTCCGTCTGTCCGTCTGTTCCGTATCTTGAGTGCGTGAATAAAAAAAATTGTTTTCATACTCCTCGCACGCGGATGCAACTCCTGCTAACAAGGTGTATAATGGAAAAAAAAAATTCACGCTTTCGATTTCGCCGGAATGAAATTAATTGTTTTTGCTTCGCTTTTTTGCAATCTTTAATTAAAGGTACAAGATTTAGTGATCAACAGCACGCGCATGAAGTGGTTCGTGTTTTATTTGTTCACGTGAATGTTATTCTTTTATTGGAATTTCCGAAAGAGATACATATCTATATGATATATATATAGATATGTACATATCTGTATAAAAAGTGAGCTGTCGTCGTTATATCGATGGATACTCTAGTCAAAGGTGTCCATATCCATACTTATCATGGATGTGTATATTTAACTTCAGCGCATCACGCAAAGTATAAGGATCATGATAGAAAACATCGTGATTCCTTAAAGGATTTGAATAAGGTGATAGTTGATATTGAAAAAGCATTCGATCCAAGAGGGTCCTGAAACCTACGTAGAGATGACTATGGACATGTACGAGGAATCAAAGACAAAAGGAAGATGCCCCTCCGGAGTCACTAAAGAGTTCGCAATCCAATTTGATGTGCATCAGGGAAGCGTCCTAAGTCCTTTGCTATTTATTGCAGTTCTAGATTATCGGCTTGAAGGAAAAGTGACTGACCCCAAAGTGCATCAGTTATTCTTTGCTGACGATGAACGATGGAGCCATCATAAGAGAGGTTTATACTTTCTTGCACGAAACATTGCCCTGAACATTTGGTACATATTATGGAGCGGAATGGGTATCATATATGTATGTCCAAAAATGATAGAGACCTGTACTGTCCATTCTTTGACCTACTTCGACCGATTCCAGACATTTATTTGAATGGAATAGTGAACGGCAAGTGGGAAAAGTTCAAATATCTGGGTTCTATGATCAACAGCGAAGCAAACGTTGATGACGACATCAATCGTCGTGTAAGAGTAGAGTAGATGAAGTGGCAGGAAAACTCTTCTATCTTCTTTAAATAAGCTGCAAGGTGTATAGTCAGCACCGTGATTGTTCATCTGGTGCTCACATACGGTTCCCAATGTTGGATAATGTACAGCTGAAATGAAGATGCTTTGCATGATAGTAGGAGTAACAAAGCTTGTTCGAATTAGAAGTTCAAAGATCCGAGGAAGCCTTCATGTCAAAGAATGTATCTCGAAAAAATTGGGTAACGATCGCGTCAATTGGTATTATCATATTCAAAGGAGAAATTCTACGAACCCCATCATCGTTCCTATACAAGAGTGGAAGAGAGGCAGGCCTAAACATTCCTAAATCACAGAAATCCATTACAGCATTTTATTGGTCTCAGTGGCGAAGTAATCGAAAATCAGGAGGACTCGATGTTTTCGATTGTCTGAAAGTATCTATATCTTACTGATACTTCTAAGAATACCTGATAGCTAAGACATTCCACTGTCAAAGGAAGTGGGAACTTGACTTCCGAAATCTTTCTCAAGAAGCGCTTTAAGATAGGATACGTTCGCAAGGAATAGCAAGAATTGGGTTTGGATTACAGGAAGACATGCTTCCTTCCTGCTGAAGATACTAAAACGCCCTTAGACACACAAATACATGACATGATTGGAGATACCTATCTGTTCTAATTACAATGTTCGCACAAGAAAGGAAATATGGTAAATAAGGATCTTCACAAAAAACAGTTGACAAGGGTAACTCTCAAGGTGGCGATATTGCATCACTTATTATATGGAAAATGGCTTCAACGTATGGAATGGCTCTGTTAACGATGCTGTAATCCTGGTAGAATAATACTGGAAGAACAAGTTTTTGTATTCTAAGTTCTTAAGAAACAGTTGGAGTTGAATTGAACATACGAGTATCAAGATCAGCGCAATACCTAGGCGTTATTTTGGATTCCAAACTGAATTGGAAAGAAAATAAAAATACACATGCATGCAAAATACTATTTAACAACACGTGGGGCCTTAAACTATTCGTGGTGCATTGGTTATACACAGCAGTTGTGACACTCATTCGACGTAACTACGATGAAATACCATATTTGAAGTTTCACCAAAATCTATAGGTCGCCGTGCATCGGGATTCTGAGATCCATGAGAACGACAACCAGAGTGGCGATGGAGACCATGATTAGCCTTATTCCACTGAATTTTTACTGTCACTACCATCTTACGGACATGCTTCCGACTTGGGTCGATGGGAGATTATGAAGAGCCAGACCGAAACTGACTATATGATGCCGCTACTAAAGCTTGTCAGGAGTTTTAGTATCAAATTTCATGACAGACTTAATTGGGTGCATTGAAAAGTTAGTATCGGAGGAGAGTTGGAATCCTAAATTGACCTTTCCAAAATGAATGTCGTTATGGAAGCTGGATGTTACTACTCTAAGGATGAAATGACTGCAGTGTATTTCAAACTGAAATTCTATGAAAGCAACATTATTGAACAGTCATGCAGTCGTTAAGACGATATACTCTGCAGTAATTAATTAGTGAGGATCTACAGTGAAGATATTTAAATCACATGAGGACAGTCACGATGAGCTTATGCTCGATACGTGGGCATACATATGTATATTTATTTTACGTAACGAAGGAGCGTATGAATATGCAAAGAAATGGTCGGCGTTACATATGTACATACTGCACAGACTCTCTCCTTTGTGAAAATTCCTTTCAGATTGGTCTGTAGTATTATTACCTGGAACCGGGCACTGTACCATGGACACTGATGCTAAGTGTCTAGGGATACCTCATTTATTAAGTCGCAGGATTAAAAAAAAAAATTGAGTTGGAAGTCCTCCTGAGAAATTGTCTGGAAATTTCTAAATCAGCGAGTTATACGTCATAGGTTCCCAGTGTAATGAGCTACCTACCTACCTAGCTGTCACCAGGAGTAGTTTTCTGTCCTATTATTTTTAGTCAACAAGAATCTTCAAGTCGGTCTTGATAGATTAGTCTACTTGGTCATTGGTAATGCTTATTACTTAACACTTGCTGTTAGTCACTAGCATGATATACTCGTAGCACTCTAATACTTTTGACCAAGAAGAATTGTTAATCTTGGATCTAATCCAATTACAGATAGCACACTATGTCCAAATAGGACAAATATCTTGGGCTTGTGCTAGACATAAGAATAATTTGAAATTCCCATTAAACATTCGTAATAGATCGTACTACTAGAGATTTATGGGCCAGTAGGTGCCTATGGAGATGGGGATGAGACTAATTCAATTATCAGTGCTCTACGGATGCTCAAAAACTTTGAATCCATCTGCTGCATTATATAGTATATACTCAAGGCGGGGTAATAAATCTAGGTAAAGGCGCTGTCTTAATAACAAGTGTGTCGGATAGTACAACCCCACATTTTGTTCGGTGCCAGGATACTATTACCCTAAGTTGACGAATTAAGTAGAACGACAAAGCTCCTTTGATACTAACATAAGCACCGCCAATATTGCTTCGACAATGTCCCTCACTAGGTACCTTATCAAAGCTGACTTGGTCAATATTCCAAGCTGTCGATGGCACCACTGTACCAAAGCAACAGTTTCATGAAAATGTTGGATCAGGTTGGTGTATGTATAATATTGACGATTTACTAACGTTGGTATTGGAGGTACGTCTATGTTTATGCCCTTCAACAGTTTACGAAGTTTCTAGTTTCTATAGGCAATCTTTTACGCACTTGGTAAGATTATCAGGACGCAGCTGGGCAGTGTATCGGCCACAATTGAGATTGGGAAACACCTGGATCCTATGGCAAATTTCCAATATGCTCTCCTTGTGCTCACCAATTGGAACTCAAAATCCAGACTTGAGGCCGAAACTTAGCTTTGACTGTATCTCTCGGACAAACAAGGCCGATAATGGGATGAGTTGTAGTCTCCTCTCTGATAAGTTCAATTTGAACTTCTCTTTTCGTTTCCCAGATCATTGTAACATTTTTTAAACGTCCTAGTTTTGTCACTTATGCATATGGAGAATTCTGGGATTAGTTCTAACGTACACAACAAAGTGTTCGAACTATTCGCCTGATATGTGTAGGAAAGTGGCCTTGTTGCCTTCTAAAATACGCAGATATGGTGATGCAATATCGCCATCTAACTAAAAAAACAAAGAATCAACTACCTTCAGTGGGCTTTGTTTATCCACAAGCCAAATTGACCAATAATCAGTCGAGATCATTATAAATTTTATTTGAGCAGCTAACTACCTTCAAGGGATTTAAGCTCATCGTTAAAGTAAAATCACACTGAACTAATACAAGTCCTGAAAATCATCGCTCGAACATGCCCTCAGCTAATGCTGAACATGTACAGCTAGTCAGACTGAATTTTCCATAAGAACTGAAAGACTCAACGCTTGGTTTTGATCAGCAAAGACGAAGGACACTCGGAATCCCCATCAGCCTACAGACCATAGCAGGGAAACTGCTGGAGAGGATGCTAAAGCCATGGCTCATAGGAGCAAGTCAGAGGGTAGGCGATTTGTTCGAAAGATAACACGGATTCAGGAAACGCCACTCCACAATGGAATCAATCGAGGAAGTGATTAAGACAGTCCAAACCGCTCAAGAGGTCTAACACTACTCGAGGAAGACTGTAGTGCTGGCAGCTTTAGACTTGAGGAACGTCTTCAACTCAGCCAGGTCAGGAGATATGCTAGGCTCGTTGGACAACATTTTCAGGGTTCCCCAGTATGTATATCCTATGAATATAAAGGCATTATATCAGAGATTGCACATTGATGTATGATACCACAGATGAATCTCGCAGAAAGGAAATCACAGCAGGAGCAGCGCAAGATTCAATATTGGGTACTGAATTATGGAGCGTCTACTACGATGAAATCTTTCCCATGGAGATGCCCGAAGATACCTGCGGTGATCAATGCAAGAAGCACTGAGGACGCAGGGAGAAGATTCCTGAGACGGGTGCTTAACTGGATGACAGACCACGAACTGAGCCTATCGATGTCGAAGACGGAGATTGCTCTCCTGACCAGAAAGCGAATTCTAATACAATTCGAGTTTTATGTTGGACCCAATGTGATCAACAGTAAGGATGCAGTGATATACCTGGGGATGATTCTAGACTGCAAACTTTCCTTCGGGACACGGATTAAATCTGCATCCGATTGAGCCGCGAAACTGACAGCGTCACTCATCAGGATCATGGCAAACGTTGGAGATCCAACCATGAGAAGGCGAAGACACCTCATAAAGAAGAAAGTATGGCTTTGAAAAATGGGCCAGATGCGCTTAAGCAAGAGAAGCACAGGAAACAATGACATCAGTACAGAGGCGTGGAGCCTTGCTCATCCTAAGCTTCTACTACACTGTGTCGGAACTGAACGTTTTTGTCGTCGCGGGAGTGACACCCATTGATCTCCTAGCGGCGAAAAGAATGCTCGTGTATGAGAAGAAGATGATTATGGCTAAGCTAAGCTAATCAGATATGTTTCTGAATGGACTGAGCCAGACCATGGCCAGATAAATCAGTTCATCAAGCAGTTCCTAACCGGACATGGATACTTCAATTCGTACCTATACAGGATGGGAAAAGTAAACCATACAACATGCCAATATGATGACTCGCCGGAAGACGAAGCAAGTGGGCTATGGAAAGACGCCTACTGGAAGTGGAGACAGGGGATACATTATGAGGAAGTTGATCATAAGACAGCTGGAATCGGGTATCTTCTTATATCGAAACACTGCTGAAAACTATAAAGAGAGAGGAGAACCAGAGTGCACCCCCATAGAAGAATAGGAATCCTTATGAAGTCGAAGACAAACAGCTCCCCGAAATAATACGAATAGGAGTCACAAAGAAAGAGGGCCGAATTAGTCAGTAGGTGGACTGTACGAGAACACAATATGAGTCTGACAGAGCAAGACACTGCCTTTTAAAATCCAAAGCTTTGTTGGAAGATTCATTCAACTTTATATCTAGGATTGCAGGGGGTAACATAGGTAACGTCATACACCCTAGTAGTTCTAAGAATTTTATATGCACCTTCTACCATCCATGTATGCACAGATTCTAGTCGCAGTAACTACATACGAGTATGTATAGGCATATGTATAACGCCTTACCTAAATTTCACTGAAATCTTTTCGAGCTAACTTACGGGTAGGAATGGTAAAAGGATAAGCTAACCGCCTTAACAGGGCAACCTCTTGTACACTCATATATAAAGCAAAATATAACTATCTCACGATAGAAGACACAAAAGGAAGTTCCCATAATATGTTCCAATAAACGTTGGCCACTCTTCAGTAGAATCGGAGTCCGAAAAGTAGTTCTTGTATGAACGCATCCCTGTTGCACCATTTAAAATATCTCAAAGCTAGTCTCATCCACGGATGCGCATTCATCCCTTTCGACTTTGATATGTAAGAAGATCTATTTTTAGCCCATCTTGATGAGCTAACAAGTTCATTACTTACACTCGTTACTGTCGTTCACACTCAAACCCATGGACTTAGTGATCTCCGTTGCATAACCACCCATAAATACATCGCCCCCGGGAAAGTACCGAAGAAAGCAAAAGTGACATAATCTCGTACTTTAACATTCAAAACGATATAAAAAAAAGCGCACCTTTGCTGCCCAAACTGTTTCACACTGATCCTTGGAGAGATAAAGTGAAAACAAGGTGCAAAACCGGTATCTATCACTTCGCAACGAAAACGAGAGTGGCGGCGAGAAGTCATTCCCAAAAGGAAGCTGACTTACGAACACGCTCTGACTTTTGCAAGCCGACCGACCGACGTGTACCATCGACCCGTTTAATCAGGCCAACATGAATTTTAATTAATCTAACACATTTCTCGTTCCATCAGCCACTCAGCCGCGCACGTATGTAGAGCAATTATCTAATACCATGGCTCAGCACTCTCTTTTTTTGTTTGGTTCTCCTTTATTTCGCTCTTTTGTGAAACGCGACTTGTATCTGTGGTACTACTGCTTTCGATTGAGCAACCAGAAAAAAAAACTTGTTACCTACATTTTACCCGTCCGAAGGACGGCTGGTTCTGATTCGTTGTGGCTTGAGATGTGTGTGCTATGCATAACTAGGCAAAAACCAAAAAGTCAATAACTTTCAATATTTTGATAGCAAGAAGGCCTCCGAGAAGACAGTGATGCCTGCCTGCCTGCCTGTCCGCCATGGTGTGCAATCGTACTCATGGAGCTTTCCGGTTATTTGATTAATCTTTCAGCGAGTGTGGCGGATTTGTTTGCTGCCACAGATAGTGTTTCTAAGACGTTGATACTACCGCAACCGCTGCTGTAGATACAGTATACATTTACAACCGCAGGTGGTGTATGGATCGGTGACAGAGCTTGGTTGTTTGCAAATCGTACACAAGATACATGCATAGGTGGACCAGTTACCATGGAACACTTAAAATGGTGTGATATGCCACACCTTTTGTTTACAGGAAGCCAGTGTCTTCAAAGGTCTATAAATGGCTTGACTGATCGATAGGTGAACGTTTTTGTAGTACCTAGTCAAAGGTCACATGAAAAGTATCTCTATTACATGGAATGTGAGTTTGTAGATGGTTTGCTTGAGTTACTCAAACTGTTTTATTGACTATAAAGGGCGATCGGAAGAGTTTCAACTGGTAACTATTCCATTTGTGTTCATTTCTAGACGATGATGTCAAGCAGATAACCGTGGACTTATTGCAACAAGGTGATGTGTACAACCTGATGACATCCACAACTTTTTCGAAAGTTGAGTAATAAAATGCAGCCATCTGGGCTATAGATGTAATATTTCAAAAAAGGAAAAGCAACATCCTAAAGTCACGGTCAAAGCATTAGTTTCATTTATGGCTCTGGGAATCTGGTGGAGGATTTGTTAGGGACCCACTGGTAGTTTGAAGTTTGAGACAAGAAAAGAAAAATACTGTAAAACCTGCTGTTCTGTTGAAGAGTGCATAGATACTTCTAGACCTCTTAACGAGGTGAGCTCGATAACTAGTAGGAAACAAATTACTTGTTCGTATATATGTACCTCGAGGCTGGAGAAAGAATTTTCAACATTCCCACAAGACGCCCAAAGAGTTGAGGTAGTTGAGTCATTCCTCGTTCGTGTTCCAGGTCAATGGATTGACGCATTCGCTTCAAACTAAGTCCTAGGAATATGTCCGCAGTCCAACACGCCTATGCTAACTGTCTATTCAAGCTAGCGGTCTTCAACAACGTGAAATCTTAATTCATAAGATTAGCACTGAACAAACAAGACCCACTAGACCCAATAATTTCAGACTGGGTCGAATCCATGCTCAGGACGAGGCACATCAACTTAGAACTGGGAGATCCGGAACGCCACAAGGAGGCTCTCTATCTCCTCTACTATGGATAATGGTCGCAAATTTAGTGAAACTAGGACCACTAGGTCACAGTCGTGTCTGGGTTGTTGTATATGCGAGCTATGGTGTCATTCTGAGGGAAGAGGGAGATCCTCTTGGAAGGATAAAGAAAGCATTTATAAACTTCAATACATGCAACAAGATCTATGATAAAAAATGGGAGTCTAAGGCTACCATCATCCACTGGATATACACAGTCATCGTCAGACCTATCCTATCCTATGAAGGATTAGTCTGGTGATTTGCAGTAGGTATCGGAAATTAACCTTGATCCAAAGATTAGGATGCATAGGCACTACCAGTGCCATTAGAACTATGCCAACCACAGCCCTTGAAACTACATATACTTGCGCGGATTCCATTACACTTGCATCTAAAGCTACAAAGAGTGCTCTGCGTTTGAAACAATCCTACGTTCTTTAAAGAGGGTGACATGGGCCACCAAGCTGTTGTTAGATGGCACACTTAGGTACGGACACAGATCATCTAGCACCATCCCCTGAGTGGAGCCTAAACGTTAAAACAATTACCTCTCAGGAGAGGATTGGGTCAGCAGAAGGGCCATCAATCCAAATAGAATCTCGCTTTTCATGAACAAATCGAAAACCGATGACGGAGTGGCTCTAGCATCAACTCGTCTGAACCCGAAATTGGCCGTTTACGAAGACTTCCAAACCATCGTAGTGTATTCCAAGCGGTAGTCTTCGCAATCGCAGAAGAGGTGCGAGAATTATCCACTAAACTACACTCCAGGAAGGTCGTCAATATCTAAGTCGACAACCAAGCCGCTATAAACTCGATCTCATCCACGGTTGTTGAATCCAAACTCGTGAAACAATGTCACGACGAGCTTTTAACAATTACAGGAAATCATGGAGTTACATTATGATAGGTTCTAGGACACACCGGTATCCAAGGGAACGAACTGACAAGTAGGGCGTTTGAACAGGACCTGACAATGGTCTTTAACTTTATCCTACGTCTCCCAGCACTTATTGCCAACAAAGGCAACGTACGACAAGACTTCCTGAGTCAAACCAAGGAGAAATGGAGCGCAGGCTCCTCATCCCGTGTCTTCAGAAAACTCTGGACAAAACACGGTAAAATTAAAACCAGGCAAATCCTAGTGCTCAAAAGAATGCCTAGATTTGTATGGGGCACAACCTTTTGAGGGGTTATTTGAGAAGACTGCAACCAAATACAGATAGCCTCTGCAAAAGTCGTGCCAAAACTGATGCAGAAGAAAGCACGGCTCACTTCCTATTTGAATGCTTAAACCTAAGCAAAACCAAGATAACGACCATCGGCGAATACCATTTCGAAACCCTTTCGGATCTCTCACGAAAGTCACCTCTAACTATCCTAAAATTTCGGGATGGATTTAGGTTTTAGAAACCCATTTAGGATTCTGCATGACAGGAGTAGACAGTGGATCCTTTTAGCTGCATATGCAGTTACCCCACCGTCCTAGCTACCTAATAGTTGGAAAGAGGTTAGGGTAGCTTTTATACTGAAATCGGCAAAGCAGGAGGAAGTGGCTTAAGGTTGGACCTTACGGTGTCCACTGCACAAAATAAAATTGTCAGATACTGGTATATGCCGTATCTGTGGAGACAAAAAAGAGACGGCAAAACATATTCTTTGGATATGTCCAGGCGCCACAACGTAAAGATTACTCCACTTGGCGCGGGATTTAGTCAGTTCAGCAGAAATACTAGTACTAAATACGGTCCGGCAATGTTGATTTGAGCTCGGGTGTTAGAAGTACTTAGGGCTGTTTTTCAAGCCCCACTTTGTTTATCTCAGCTTTTAAATTTGAGGCCATCCGATGAAGGTCCTTTATCCGATGTGAAATCAGGGAAACTTCGTCAACGTAGTCAAGGTATTTAATGTAAGATGTCATAGTCCATCGAATGCTATGGTCACACCTTTTCATCTATCCATCACATTCTACGGAGTAAAAAGCTAATGACCACCATGAACAGTAGGGGTGAGAGTATGCACCCCTGAGGTACTCCACTTTGGATTTTAAAATCTTCCGACTAGGTAGGATTTCCAGATCAAACCACCATTATCTAATTGGTTAAGGACTGTAGTGAAGTGGTCTCTCCATCTAGAGACCAGATACTTAGCCGAAACCAGAAGGATACCATCTAAACTCTTCACTGGATGTTGTTAAGAGAGTCCTACGTCCACTCCTGTTTGCTGCTTCTTCAGCCCCTGAGGCCAGTTAATCGATATGCTGATGTTTATCACATCTCACAATACGCTGCACTTCGTTTCTTTTTCACCCGATATTGTCTAGCGTCTAGCTTGGTTCTGTCTACTCCTGAGGTAGCTGCAATCCGAGTCTTGATTAATGTATGCTCCTCGATCGGTCTTCAGGGGTCCGTTAATAGGCATGTGCGGTGGCTTTACTGCCTTTCACCGACGTATGTAGGTGCATGCCCCTAGTTGCAAAATTATTTTTCACAGCATTTCAGAGGTCATCCATGCTCTTTTGGATGGTCATGCTTTATCTGCTTCGAAGGCAAGATGGTCCCTAAATTGCTGGCGAACCTGGGGATCCCTAAGCCCATCGGCATTGAACCTTGTAATGTTAACCAAGTTTGATCGGTTGCTGTTAACGGATGCAGTACAAAGTGCATAAAAGCTAACATAGGATTGTGATCGCGTTCTGGTCATCTAGGAGACTATTTCTGAAATGGCTAATAGCAGTGTGATTGACTTGGTTGGATGTTCGCTGCCTGGTAGCTTACATTTAGGTTTAGGGTAGGGTGGCTGTCTGCTTAAGTGTGAAGACACAGTTAGACCAATAAAGGTCAGTTGTGATGCTATGGATCACACCATTTGGCTACAAGGGACCAAGTAAACCAACCGAAGCTTTTAATAAAGCCAAGGAGGCTCGTGCAGTCTAATGACGCTAATTCGTCTAGATTGTCAAAGAAGGGTGATCCTAGATGGAGTAGTTTTTTTTTTGGGACTGAGCTGGGCACGTGAATAGGAGGTGGAGAATGGTCTCTTCCGCCTCCTCCTTCATATAGCTTTTACAGAACTGATTTGACAAGAGGCCCAGTTTTTCGGCATGTGGATCTATCAGACAATGTCCAGTAAGAATACCGATAACATGGTTGATCTGTGACCCCTTCAGCAAAATCAACTCGGCACTACGTATCAGATCAAATCTAGTCCAGATCTGCCTCGAAATGTTGCAAGTGGAGAGAGAAAAGCTTCGCCATTTCGGGAGGATCCCAAGGATGGCACTATGTCTGGTGAGCTCGTCAGCTTTGCAATTTCCTACAATGTCTCTATGGCCTGGCACCCAGCATAGGTGGATGTTGAATTGCTCAGTCGTTTCCAAAAGAAACCAGTGGCAGTTTTGAGAGGCCTTTGATGTAAAGGAGCACAATTTCAGAGATTTGATTGGTGCTTGACTATCCGTAAAAATGCTAATGTCCCTGACAGATCTTGCATTACATTTCAGTCTAGACAAGGCTTCCTTGATCTTGATCGCCATGATTTCCAACTGAAAAACGCTACAATAATCTGGGAGGCGGAGGCTTGGTAGTTTAGATTCAACTGATCTTGTGGAAGGCGTTAAGCTTTAACAGTGTACTAGGTAATTCGAATTGCAGAAGCCCACAAACCGGTCCCTAAGACCGTGAAATCATCGTGCGGTAAAGCATAGTATTGTTGCTTTCTACATTGGCGTTGAAGGCCCCCATCAACATTGCGATGTCCGCATTAGGAGTTTGGTTGTAGACGGAGCTTAAATGGCTATAGACATTGTCCTTGTCATCCTCAGTTGCATATTCGATCGGAGCATAACACTGTGTGATGGTATGATATCTGAACATTGTGAAGTTTTCAGGATATGAGGCTGCTTCACGCTGCTGAAGTTAGAATCAGTCCTTCTCCAGACTTCTACCCATTCCAAGCTGGTCTATCAGAGTGAAGCATGACAGTGTTTTTATTAGTATTGGATTATATTGGTATTACCCAGCATCGTAACATTTTATCCCACTTAGCTTCTAATTGTTGGTATTTTGAGGCCCTTCCTAGAGTGAGTCCAGGAGGTAGACGATAGCCAAAGGAAGTCAACAGAGTATTCGAGGCGTTATGTTCCGTTTCGAAGCCATTAGGGTTTTTACCATAGACTAATCGTAATTTATCTTGTTTTTTGGCCCAGGATGGTCGCCATTCCTTTGCAATTTCGGAAGAAATTCCCAGATGGCACCACGACCTAGGAATTAATAACAGTGTTGCTACCTTGCAGTGGCTCTTTATCGTTATTTAACGAACCAATGCCTATCGAAAGATGCAGCTCCTACTACGTCTTTATAACACGTTTACCATCACTGATAATGGCTCTTCGAAAACCACTTATCTTACACAAGACACACCCTGTGCTAAGTATTAAATTTCATTAAAAATTAAAAGCAAAATCTTAATCCCATCGAAGTCATTAAAATTTTTTTGACAAAGATGTCTCGATTCAATCTCCACAAGTGACATTTAAACTTTATAGTCTTCCTTACTTAACGAACGAATAGCGTAAAGTTCATAAAAAAACCTATCGCTAACGTTAAACAAAAACTAAATATATCTGCATTGCAAAAAAGGGGCCAAAAAACAATAACAATAAAAGATAATAACAAATTACGGAATTCAAAAGAAAACCTTTTAAATGTTAAACTACGTGGGTTTGGCACGGTGCGGCCGGCACGGCACACCGCTAACCTTTCCTTCAAAAACATTCGAGATACTTTTATTGAACTAAATTAATTTTATGATCACATCTTAATCGTATGTATAATGCGTTGGTGATTTTATGCGCTAAAAGAAAACTTCAGAATTGTTGATTTTTTAAATATCAAAATAATAAATTCCATTTGACAGTTGAATGAGCGAAAAAAAAAGTTCCATCTTGTCTCGTCTATGCAAAATGAAAGATCGCAAAAAAAAAAAACGAAACGAAAAAAAACTCTCGAAACCTTGAACTTTGTTATTTAGTGATCTGGTGATCGTTGGTCTCTCAGACTTCCATATTTAATATGCAACAGTGAATGTTGATGTAGCGCCTTGTTTTACCGCGAAAAAGACAGATTGGACCACATACAAGAAAACAATTTATTATGGTTTCTGTTTGACAACTTTGCACACGTATTTCAAATGACATTAGCTGCGGGCGAATATATATGTATGTATTTTTCGATATTATGATGCAATAGTTAATGGATTTGTTCTTTCTTTTTCGAATGCGGAGTCAGAGTTATGTAAGAAGTTACTCAGCGTGGGAATGTCTAGCTGAAATGTTGGCGGAAATTTACTGATTATTCTGATTATGCATTTGGCCATGGACTTTTGTTTCGTTGTGATGACTTATTTGGTTCTATCATAAACCAAAGATTTATAATCGATGGTGTTCGAAAAATATTCGAACTTTGCACTAAATGAATATGCTATCGAAACTAGGCAAGAGTTTTCTATAAGCACAGAGTATACAGGTCAGATAGTAATCTTTCCATGCCCTGCCCGGTAAAACCGGCTAATGAGCCGAGCCACGCCCATAAGATTAGGTTAAGTACGTGGGTAGGTGAGTGGAATAGATCCACAACGTAACACTCAGGAAAATACGGACCTATTATATATATATATCAATTAAATATGACACCAACGTGTCCTATATTACTCCGAAAAATTCTTAGTTGAGATCCTATTTCCTCGTCAAGAAAGTATGGAGGTGACTAGTGAAGGCGAATTATTCGAAGCTAGTAAGGTAAGCGATAGAAAGGTTCCGGGACTAGATGAAATCCCAAATAGAGCCCTAAAAGTCAATATTAAAACTCTATCCGATTTAATTGTTCCTTTCCGAAAGGAAAGGAGAGCCCAAACGAACCGTAATCTTATCGTCCTCTTTGTTTGCTCAGTATGGTCAGAAAAATCCTTGAGCAATAATTTACAATATGCTGTTGCTAACTATTTAAACAGCAGGAGGCCTATCAGAACACCAATACGGTTATCGAGAGCCCGAATCGCTATTAAATCAGACGTTGGAAAGGTGCTACTAAGAAATACTGCGCTATTATAACCCTGAATGTGAAAAGCGCTTTCAACTCGGCGAAATGGGAAGGCATTATCGTCTTTATTGGATCGAAATACCGTACTATCTCTGTAAAATAAGTAAAAGAAGGACTATGCCTCCTCTATGACTCTGATAAAACAACTAGTACCTACAAAGTTACTGGTGGCGTCCCACAAGGCTCGGTCCTATTTCAAGAGAGGCGTAGTTCATGCCAGTAACCCAGATTCTGATATCTATGACGATTACACATCCTTTGACGCAACCATAAAAAAAAACACATAGTGCGAGACGTCCTAGTTCTACAGATCTGATTCCTATGAACTAGCAAACCATCCAATTGATTTGATGTAGTTCAAGATGTCATTGAGTAGTCTGCTAGATAAGTGACCGAGAAAGTGGATTGTATCCTTATTGACGTTATGTCTGCTCATTGCTAGATTCTCTTTCCAGCAAAAAAAGGATATTATTTTTGTTCCCAGTGATTTAACTTTATCTTTATCTGGTTAACAGGATGATTACAGATGACTGGGCATTTGATCTGGTTAGTTTTGAGGTATGCCTTTATATACTGGAGCTCATGTTAAATGATTTTTTTTTATAAACAGCTAGCTATAGGAGTGACAGTTCCCAATCAGCTTAGGCTCAAAGTTAAAGGAAACGAAAGCTTTTAGGGCTTCTTGGCTATCTGATAAAATATTTACATGTGATTTTCGGAGTTTTCTTTATACGAATACTTTCTGGCACACAGCTCGATACGGAAAACCTTTGCTTGGAAGAATGTAGTAGTGTAAATGGAAGACACTTGATGCCAATGTTGATACTATACTTATGGTCAGCTCATGCCAGAAAGCTGTCTGTTTTAACGCGCAGATGGTCCTAGACATGATAAATGATTGCTTCATTTAAATTTTGTTTTCAGTTAATTCTCTTAAAACTGATGTCATTTTCTATATAGGTCTGACTGCTTCAAGCAGCTTAAGGCAATTATTATCTAGATCGCGAATGAAACCTATTATATAGGAGTAGTTTTAGTTCATATCGATAACTACCATCTTTTCATCGATTTGAAGGGCCCATATAACAGCATTTATAGAAACGAGCTATGCAGAGCCATGTCTTGTTTTGCCATCATTGCCGAACTCGTATGTTTGTGCAGAAGACTAATGGAGAACACTCGCTCGTCCATTAAATATAGTAGCGGCCTCATCAAGACTTTTGCTGTTAAAAAAGGATTTAGACAGGGTGACGCGCTGTCATTTGACTTTTTTAACATCATATTTGAACAGATTGTGCGAAAGTCACATGTCAACATCAGAGGCATAATCTTTTAAAAGTTTGTCCAACTACTGTCCGTTCGCTTGTATTGGAATAGAATTTATAAGTCTTTCCGTAGTTCCTTTCTATAATTCTTGTTCTTACGAAAATATTCAAAGTTTTTCGAAACACATTTACCTTTTGCACTGTTTGTTTTCATTTAGATTCGCTTACCTGAAAGATAGAAAAGAAAAGAGAAGGTTATTAAATGCAAGGATATTGTTATCTATACTAGGATAGTACAGTATTTATCAAAACAATTTGTATATCGTTAGTAAATCGTAACCAGTTTAAAGTTTACTTGTGTTCAAACTAATTGAATTTGATTTTTGTGCATTGTTTTCGATTTGAGAACCTTGTATCGCAGTTTAAGTACTCTCCTCATATACATGACCTATCTGTCTTGTAGGCACCTCCACCGGGGAATTCTACTGGAGCCTGAATGTTGCCAGGTTGTTGGGGATTGTCACCCCCAAGAAAATACAGTGGACAGTGCATAACTTCTCCTCCCGTACAAATCCCCTTGTTTCGATAGTATCTTACCAGTGGGATTACAGTAAGGTTTTAATACTTTAAATTATATATTATCTTTAGGAGTTGTTTAAACTTCAGCTATATCCCTAGATCCTGGAGAAGGTTCAAAGTATTCTTCGTACCGGGAGCCGATAAGATCTTCCATGCATCCTCTAAAGATTTCAGTCTGATCAGCCTATTCTCCTTTCTATGTATTAAACACTTTGGAAAGGTTAATCGACGTCTTTATTAGAACGTACTTGAACAGTAATTTCATATCAATATTCCAACACGTGTATGCCAAGGAAAAATCCTTAGAGACTGCCCCGGTACTCGTTGAGAAATCTTTTGAAAACAAGGATTTCACTATGGTGTTCTTCCTTGATAGTGAAGGAGCTTTCAACAATGTCAAAACAGAAGCTATATCTGCTGCACTTCTTGACTTGAAGGTTGACAACTATCTTTGCTAATAGATGAAGCAAATGCTTAAAAGCAGGCTTATCCATGCATGCTGGGGTGCTGTCTATCCAAAAGCTCGGTGTACGGGGGTACCCCAAGGCTGAGTATTAACACCACTACTCTGACTCATGGTAGTGAATGAGATACTCCTTATTTTTCGTAGGGAAGGATTCAGTGGCATAGCCTATAGCGGTATCACAGAAGCTCCTTCTTACAGATAGAGAACTAATGGAGTCTGCTCTAAATAAACTTGCAAAGTGGACGGAAAAAGTCAGTTTAATCATCAGGCCTATTCTCATGTGGGGTATACTAATCTGGTTGACGACACTGTATACGGCAATGTTACAATACTTGAGAAGGTTCAAAGATTATCCTGCGTCTACATAATGAACGCCCTTAGCACCACTCCTACAGCTGCAGTAGAAACTGTACTGCACATTTTTCCCTTTGATATTTTCGGCTAAAGCAGCGTTGTGGCTTAGGAAACCCCTAAGACTGGCTCGTGGAAACATGGGGCACTCAATAATAATAAAATATTCCTAGTAATTCGGACTACATTATCCCGTGTCGCAGCAATAAATACCTTGGAATCGTCAATAATCCGATCCAAGTTGGTAAAGGAATGCTTCGGATCTCTTAACGAGATCGCTGTCAGATGCGACGTATCCCTGTTCTGTGTTCCAGGGACGAGCTAGCTAAGAAAGGTGCAGACCGTATTATTATTATTATTATTATTATTTGTTACACCGCGACTTTTTGGTTTGTGCCCTCCACTAACATCTTGGAGAGGTATGTTCCCTCATTAGACATCTCCTCGCATTAACATTCCTTTCAGAATTATTTTTGAGGGTCTTGTACTCTTACTACGCCTTGGCGCAAGGAATCTGTCCTAGAGCACTTTCGCTAATTCAGTTTCCTATGTTTTGGGATTTCACTGAACTCATTGCAAAATCTGCAGACCGAACAGACCATAACCTCCCTGACAATAGGGGGAACCGTCCGCACCTAGTATACCGATCAAGTTCCAATTAGATACCGCCATCAGAAGGGCAAACAATAAGTACATATGTATATAAGAAAACTAGAAGAATTATCTACGTTAATGAACACATCTAAAGAAGATAGTTGGGGTTCTCTTGGGAGATTGTCTGGTAGGCAGACATGCCAGAAGGCTTGGTGCTCCCTTCAACGATTTATAGTGTACCTGTCCTGCCCTAGCAGCTTTGAGAAGGAAAACCCTAGGCGAGTATTTCTGGGCATGGGTTCACACCGAAACTGGTTACCTTGCCTCCTATCCCATTTGGGAAGTTTCCATGTAGGTCTCCGGTGATGGTAATCCGATTTTTCGATAGTAGTATCACAATGGACCTTCTTTTGGTGTACGCATGTCCCTGCCTCCATCGAAAGCTTGTCCACTACGGTGTTTCCATTACTATCCTTGCAAGCACAAGGGAATCGTGAATACTGATTTAGCTTGTTTCAATGATCTATAGAAACATTTCTGCTGAAACATCTCTGCATCTCCTCGACTTCAGACTGTTGGTGTTCTTTTTTTCTTCCTCCTGAGAAACGCATTTCTTATCCTTCCTTCAGAAACGCATTTCTTATCCTACTTCAGACTGTTGGTGTTCTTTATTTCTTCCTCCTGAGAAACGCATTTCTTATCCTTCCTTCAGTCAAAATTGAGCTGGTGGGCCGGTCTAGTTTTCCAATTGTATTTGTTTAAGATATTTGAGTGCATTAGTATTCATATATACATAAGTATGTACTTCATTCCATTTGAACTTTATGAGGAGAAAGACTCTTCATTTTCCACAAAAATTTCCATTTCACTTGCCACTGTCTATCTGTCAATTAAGTGAAATCTCAATAAATCGCAAAAGTTTTCACACACATTTGCTAGCAATTTGTAGAAAATCACTCGAGTCTCTCCAAAAATCACTTAAAATTGAGTAATACTTGTACTCTCCCGAAAAAACCCACAACGGACATCAAATATTCACGATTCGTTGCCTTAAATGTGCAAATTTAATCCGCTTTTAGCTGGTCCTGTTCAGAATCATCAATTACCCGAAGCCACAAAACGTATTACGAATACTTTCAGTCAACATTGTTTGCCAAAAATAAAAAAAAAAGACCATTAAAGCGTTCAACAATCACTGCACAAACAAATTGAAGTGCATATCGCGCATAAATAATCTTTTTATCCACCGGGACCGAATACAAGTACAGATAGATACTCTGTACTAAAACAACCACACAAAAAAAAAAACGACCATTCATCACCAATAGGTGGATAGGTTTTGTAATAAACAAATGACTTGGCTGACTGACTTGAACGAACCAGCAACCGAAAGCCCATGAAAACGAAAGTCTATCCATCCGCTGATCGATATTCATCAACTGAAGTTGAAGACAGTATTATGAAGAAGAAGAAAAAAACTAAATCAACGTAATTAGATACTTTTGTGGATCACACAACAATTTTGTATCGGCATCGATATTGTGCCCATTTGACTGTGGCTTGGCTTATGATTGATGTTGCAATACTGATTTGCTTTGCTTTGTTTTTCTTCACTGAGTCTGTCTCTGATTATCTAATTTTAAATTCCGCATTGATAGCCATCAGTGGAGACTGGTCAAGTGCAGAGGAATAGAAAAACAAAGCCAACTTGGAACGCGACAATCGAAGACAATTCGAGGAACTCGTGCTTCTACTTGAATGACATAGAAATAGCATCAGGTATCATGGTGTAGACACGCTAATGTGCAGGTACACTTCGTGTGGGATCATGTCGTGTTGCAGGTACCTAACTGTTGGCCCTATTATGTGGTGGATTTGGGAAAAAAGATTATCTGGTTCGCGCGTGTTGTCGCACCTTGTTTTGTCGAGAATTAGGTCTCGAAAGCTTGGATAACTTATGGTACTCGTGTGAGTAGCTTAATTGATTAAACGTTCTTTTAGTTCAAACGCCATGCGTGGTTGGTAGACACCCCTTAGATAATAGTCAGATATCTTCTAAGTCATTGTTCTGCTTCAAACGTCCTCATCCCTACGTATAGAATAGTAATTTCTTTCTATATTCCTCTCCGATGCCAGAATAGTCTTTGGAGGTAGTGTGTTGTTACAAGTTCATTAATCTTAAAATTTTCTAAAAAATCAACTCGAAGTGGGTGATGTGGCTCAGTGGTTAATGCATCAGACTTCTGAACTCGAAGCTCGAGGTTCGAATCCTAGGCAACACCATAAAAATTTCTTAAAACTGTCATCAAAAAACTTGTCAAAACAAAAATTGATCTTAGGACACGGCATTAAACAGTAGGTCCCTTCCATTC
This sequence comes from Xylota sylvarum, assembly GCA_905220385.1. Taxonomy (NCBI): domain Eukaryota; kingdom Metazoa; phylum Arthropoda; class Insecta; order Diptera; family Syrphidae; genus Xylota; species Xylota sylvarum. The sequence continues at coordinate 46,028,669 of LR999959.1, forward strand.
GTGTGAAGAATGTAACGCAGATGGCTATGAGAAGTTGGCCCTGGGACCTATTGGGCTGGCCCTCATGGCTAAATATATCGATTGCCTTATCTGATCGAAGGTGAGGATCCACCGATATTTTTTTTTTTTCGAAACACGACTGTCTCCAACTTGAACTTTAACGTTAAAGGACTCAAATTGGCAAAACTCTCAACGTCTTTATCGATCAGGAGTGCCTCAGTCTCAATTATTCAAGAAAACGACCATTAAGTACAAAAATACAGAGGATTAAGAGTAACTCGTGGAAGTGTCGCAATGAGGATTCTGGGTTTAACTTTATCTCAAGCCAGGTTTAAAAAGAATCTTGAAGGTAATAGGTTCATAAGCTCGAAACGAAAACAATATGGAGAAAATGCAGCCAGGAGTCAAGGAAATGCAGAAACGCAACAACACAAAGGAAGTCTGACACTTAAACAGGGCTGTCCCCTTCTTTTTGTAACTAGACACTTATAGAAACGATGGGACATCTTTACTTGGAAGAGGGCACATGCTAGTGTACCTCTTCTGAATCAAAAGAAAGGAACAACAGTTGTAAAAGAATTGATGATTCGACCAACCGACGATTGTTCAGTTTGGTCAAAGTTTAAGTTGCAACTGGTATGCTTCCATATCCAAGTATCCAGCGGAGTCTTACCTAATGCTGTATTACAAGAACTTTAAGCTGCCTAGCTATTGCAGAAGAAGCTTGTATCCTCTTATGCTATTGCCTGGTCACTGCTAGGACCTACGACGCTTAGAAGACGTATATAGCTGTGGTTTCGAAGTTTCATTGATTTGTATAAGCCTAGTGATCCAGTTCATTTCGGAAACATTGGTCCTTTCTAAGAGCCCCCTTAGTTCAATGATTCTAAACCTCAGGTCTCCCTTCCTCAGTGTACCACTTGATTGGTGATGGCAGCATAGTCTCTGGATGATTGATACTTTGGTGCAGTCTTCCTTAGTTAATTATTAAAACTATTATCTCTAGGGATTGCTAGGATGGGTGTATGCACTAATGCACCTTTTCTTTTCAAACCCTTCTTTTGCCATTCACTCTAATTGCAGGACCAAGTGGTATTACAAACTTAGTTCCAGAAGCACCTCCAGGTTGGGTAGATTCTCATTGTATCAAATATGCGGAATCAAGCTGTTTTGGTACCTTATTGAGGATATCCTTCTTTTTCTCGCTTCGTAGGAAGATGCTCGGTCTCCATCCCCAGAACGAAACTCCTTCGTCCGCAAAATACCTGATGTAATACTATTTGTCACTGGTGACTACTATTTTACCAAGAGATAAGATATGTATTTGTCACTAATACCCACTTCCCAGTTTTCCTGCCGAGGTTTCAGTAAGTTGGTCATATACAATTTTCAAAACGGTGTTTCTGGTTGGCTTAAGTGGCTTTATTTAGCTTCCCTTGGGATTGGGGATGGGTTGGTTGAGCCTGCAAGCTGTCTCTTAAGAAATACAAAACTTCACTGACGACGGAAAAAAGATGTTATTGGAGAATCTTGTGCGAAAGTGTAGAAGAGTTCTTCGAAGCCTCAAGGCTACGGAAAATCCTCTCCAAAAAATTACTCAATACTTAACCACCTTATGCAGCCAGATGGTCATTAGACCACCTCTAGTAAGGATCTTCTACTGGACATGCATTTCCCTGGTAGCTCCTCAGTTGATGTACGTCAATTCGAAACCACCTTCTCTCCACCGTGCAAAAACACCCCGAAAATAGTTATTAATGAAAAAATCCTTTGGGCCATGCCCATTTTCAAACCATATATGTTAGTCCGCAAGGCCGGATGGTATCATTCCTGCTGAGCTTCAGCAATCAAAGACATAGTGTTCCTTTGGCTTAAAGCCAACATCTCTGGTTGTTTGAATCTGGTCTACATTCCCAAACTATGGTTCGAGATTGAAGTTGTCTTTATACCCAAAGCAGGAAAATGCTCGCACGTGCACCCAAACGATCGCCTACATAGCCTATCCTCGTTTCTATTGAAAACACTGGAAAGACTGATTGATATCCACCTACACTAAAGAATTAGTTCATCTATGCTCATTGTGTCCCAACATGCGGACGGCTCCAAGACTGATGAGGAGGTCGGCTGTGGTGTCTTATCCGACAAGCTCAATCTGAGCATCTCTTTTCGCCTATCAGGTTATTGTAGCATTTTCCAGGCGGAAATCATGCCGAACAAGCAAGCTTTGTTGTGGCTGAAATAGAATGCAATATCTGTTAGAAATATTGTTGTCTCTTCTGGAGATGACTGAGCAGTTCAACTTTGCTGGGTTCCAGGCCACACAAACATTGCAGGTAATTGAAAGGTTGACGAACTCGCTAGACAGGGTACGACCCATAGAATCCTGACGAAATGACGGAACCTGGGTATTCCCCTTGCTACTTGTAACTTCTTACTAAGGCTAGATACTTTTAGCAAAACCAACTGTAGATAAGAAAATCTCTCTACTTGCTACAATTAAAGACAGATCTGGCCTAGACTTGATTTGAAACGTAGTGCCGAGTTGGTCCTGTAGAAGCGATTGGTGTTCTTACTGGACACTGTCTAATAGGCCAGCATGCCACAAGGCTAGGTATCTTTTCACATGACTTTTGCAGAGGCTATAAGAATGAAGAGGAGGTAGGAGGATGGAGCAAAAAATTAACATCAAAATCGCTTAGTTTTTCTACTGGATTTTCTGTGAGACATGTGGTACCTCAAATTCAAATTCAGTGTTCAAATGGTTCACTAGACACTGTCTTCTTCCTAATTAACCTACTCATGCTTGGAATACCTAGGGTGCAGTCAAGTATCTCTGGCATAATCCTACTCACAAAGTTGAAAGTCTTGTTGTCTTTCAAAATGGAGAATGAGGAACTTTGTATAAAAACTAAGAATAACACGAAAGTTGACGTTGTGGGCATTGACATAACAATCAGTCATTGCAGTTCGACTCCCACATGTTTACTGTTTACTACTCGGATAAAAGCTTGAAAAGATTTTGCTAAGTTTGTGTAATGTGCCATGTAGACAGCTGTCAAAACTTTGCCTACATAAATTTATACGATCCTAGGATGTTCATGTTATACGGCTGACAGCTATCAGAGCAAAACAGCCAAAGACTCTTGTACATATGAAGATGGAGAGATCTAGTTGCTGAACTAGGTCGAGAATGGCATCGACTCTTGTTATTGATGTGTTTCTTATTGCACTAGTGCTTTTAACTCAGTTTTTTGGAGTTTTACCAGCCACTTAAGCTCAAGTATATGAATACTTGAACTCATTTCAAGGTCTTTGACAAGCCAAGAAATTCCGCGATAAAAGAAGAAGCCGAAAGTTTATCTCCTCATCAAGCATAATTTTCCTTTCTGTCTTCCTCACCTGTCATTGATACCCTAGCTACCATCTGCAAGGCGTCACAGATATATGTATGTATGCGGATTCTGTGTCGAAGAAATTGCGGAGTATTGTCAAAAAAATATGACATTTTAATGTATTTACAAAAATTAAGGCCTATTCACAATATCTACTTCCGATTGATACTTACATCGTAGGTCTGTTCCTTTACCAAAAAAAATTATACAAATTCGTACGAATTGTTATGGATTCCAGTGCAACTCCGTTCCCTAACACAAAAAAATTGTAAATGAATGACCACACAAGAGAGTCAAATATTTCCTCTCAGTGACAAAACTAACGAATTTCTGTAGGTAAGTGCGATCTGTCAAAAGTACTATACAATCAATTGTCAGTTCACATATTTTATTTTTCTCTTAGTCATCAAATTAATAAGTTATTTCATTTCTATGTGGCTTGGATTTGGAATCATATATTCCTGAAGATTTCTAAAGATTCTATCGACTTTTTGTTCATTCTCATACATGACGTCTCAGCGTTCCATAACTTTTTTCAAATTGTCATCACTTTCTAAGAAAATTATCTCCCACTCTTAGAAATGTGTGATTTTCTGATGTTTAGTGCAAAACGTAAACGAACATATGTGTGAATATGTCATAGAGAATCATCTGTCAAAATCTTGCGATGGCACAATTTCTGCTCTCGTTGTCAGTACCACACTTGGCTATAGTTCCAGTTCCAGCCTTTGCTGCAGATTCCACACAAAACAATGTACAGAGTAAAGCTCTTAGTACGTGTGACCGTACTTGTATTTTTTCGTTGTTATTCCACTCTTTGTTTGTTTTTATTTAAGTCAACCGCTGTTATTACCCAAATGCGGTGTGAATTTTAAATCAAGCAAATCGGCTAAAATAACTACAAAAAAAGAACCGAAGAATAAACCTCGAATAAGAACCATAAAATGTTTCATGGGATATTCAAAAAAAAAAAAATAAAATAAAAAAAAGAACAAAAACAAAACACCACAGCAAGGCTAACAGGTGAATGCCTTATTAGTATTATTGGCAGCACTGTACGATCAGAATGCGGCACGCAGAGATCATCACAATCCGTGGGTCAAAAGGGATTTTCCAGGCCTGTCCGCCAGTTTGACAGACAGCGGCGCAAAAGTAAAAAAAAAAAAACAAAAAAAATTCTTCAGCTCAACAAGATCAATGACTTTTGGCGGCGTGGCGTGACAGTGGCGCGTCGCGGTACACCAAGTGATGATTAATAAGTCAAACGAATTCGGTGCCTGAATGCACGGCACCGTACCGTAACTATGCAAATGGGTTCTGATCATTTTTGGCATAAAACAGGGACGGCTTTTATTAATTTTTTTTTGTCGATATTTCGTGTATTCCCGTTAAATGGGGGAGTGCTCACTATTACGTCGAACAATAAAGTGCTCATGAGGAATTTAATTCATTCGTCAAAGTCGTCAATCTGAGCAACTGTTGACAGTTGGAGGTACTTTTGGAAGAGTAATTACTATTGTATTGGAATGTATTTAGACAGGTAATAAAATTGCCACTTTGAAAGGAGTAAGGAATGTTCTTTGTGAGTTTGTTTTATAGTTCTGAATGTTTATGAATAGACTGTTTCACTTCCAAGCCATGGCCATGATTTTATGAAACGCACTCATTGTTTCTAGTCAAGCATACCTATTGATATGAGCGAAGATGACTTCCTGTACGGGACATTGGTGTTGGATGATTTTTTTCTGTCATTAGCCCCATCTTATCAGTTCTCGTGCCTATCACCAAAAATAATCAGTAGACCATCTTTCGAGTGGACCAAGGTGAAAGCGCCTTCGGCGGAAAAATAGAAGCTACCGAGTGAAGACGACATTACACTTCCTAGTGCGTAATAACGAATAGTCCCTATTTCACGATGTTTACCTTCCTGGATTTATAGAAGCCTTCAACAATGTCAATACAACAGCGATAGTAGATGCACTTTTAGACCTGAAAGTCGGCAGCTCATCCTGCGAATTGATTAATCTACTGGTTAATGGTCGGATTATCTATTTCAAGCTGGGTGGAATGTCTACTAAAAGATTTGTCAGTAGAGGCATCCCGTGAGGAGGTGTTCTATCCCGTCTTCTTTGGAATTTGGTGGTCAACAATCTATTGATAATCCTGAAAGGCGAGGGTGCAAGGCGATATTGCTTCATCTGTCTTGGGAAAACACCTAAATACTCTAAAAGAGCTTCTACAAAACGCTTTAAACAAGTTAGCTAGTTGGGCTGGTTCGGTGTAGTTTGGGTGTAAAGCCCCACAAAACTGAACTAGTACTCTTCTAGCTTAACTTTCTCTGACAAAGCAAGAGAGAGTAAGCGATTATGTAGTACGCGATTATCTAAGTAAGGTCCAGTTTATTTGTACATCATGTTTCATCTGATACCCCCTGGAAATGGCAGCAAGTGCAGTAGTTCGCCTCGAAACTACCATACAGTAGTCAAGGAAAGAATTTGGTCACGCCTCCATTCTGAACAGTTCCATAGTCACTCTCGAAAACACGGGCTACACCGCCCCGAGTCGAAATTTTAATAAGAACCATCCAGATCACTCTGAAGAAGCAGTTTTAGAAGATGAGTCGATTCACTTCTACACTGATGGCTCAAAAACCAAAGACGGAGTTGTACCAATTCATTGTAGTGTGTTCCAGGCAGAAATTATGGCGATCAAGAAGTCTTATCTTGACTTAAGGAAAACGTGATATCTGCTAGGGATATCCGCACCTTTTCGGACAGCCAAGTAGTTATCAAATCCTTGGAATCGAGCTTTGTTAATTCTTTTGCTGTAGCTCTAGATTACCGACTGTCTCTCACGGAGATGGCTGAGGAGTTCAGCATTCACCTGTGTTGGGTGCCGGGGCATAGATACATTTCAGGGAATTGTAAGGGCGATTAACTCACAAGAAAAGGAACAACTTGATCGATTCTGTCGAACAAAGGCACCTTAGGTATACCAATCGTCACTTGTAAACTAAAATTCAGGCTAGATGCTTTTCCTTTCCTTTTTCCTATAATCCAAGTGGTATCAAAAAGGACTATGGCTGGTCTAAGTGGACTATAATGTGCCGAAGTAAGATTTCTAGTTGAGAACGAATGCCTCATTCATTAGATATTTCAAAGTGGAAAGATGTTCCAAATAGTTATGATCAGCTGTTAGGCCACACATTTTTCCGGACAATTTGGAGATGTTCCTGGCGCTATCGTTGAAACGGGATCCGCTGTTCTCCTAGCCTAAATAAGACCAACTATCATCAGTTAATTATTAGATTGGCCAACGGCTCGGAAAAAGATTTCCATCTGCCTTGGAACGCTGTTAAAACAGGGATGACGACTGTTAGTGTCTGAGAGGAGTCGATTTGGAAGGAGGAACGCGCCATCACTAATGAGGAAGTTCAGGAGGGTCTTACCTATTCCCATGTTAGGGAATTCCAACTACTGATGTCCAAACGTTGGGAGGTTTTTTTCCCGGACTTCGCCAATTTGGGCTTACTCGTCCGGTCTTACTCTATATAAGATGAGAGCTACGAAGCCTATTAAAAATTCTGCACGAAGAAGCGGCAAAGAAGTGGTAAATCTGATTCAGTATATGGTGGATCATGGCAACGTCGAACTCTGGAATAGCAATTGGACCGCTTCGAACTTTCCGGTAAGAAAAAACTCCTATCTTTTCCCCAGGTTTTAGTTTTTGAAGAAGGATCTGCAGAGCAGTTATTGGTATGTTGGGATGGGGCGATTGTTATATTTGAATAGGAGCCCTTTGGCCTAAGTTACGCTCTTGCTACATTCAAGAGTGCGTGTGATCGTTGGTTCTTCGGAATTTTGGGATATTCAGTATACTTAATGCATATCATTTCAATACCGATCTAAGACAATTCTCAGATTTAAAGATAATCTAGTGAAAAGTTATTTGACTAAGGGTCATGTGGACGTAGATAGTATGCTAATGTTGCGAAGTCGGTCGGTATTTGGCTTAATTTCAGTGATCGTGGTCGTTTTATCAAAATGAAACCAGCGAATACAAGGAGAACATTAGAGAGACTGTTAGATTTATCATCCAACTTATAGGAAACTGAAATCTCATTCTTGATACATGAGATGGTTTAAATTTTTTTGAAGTATGTACGTCTCAGGCAATGTCACCAGTTGGAATAGACCTGGGAAACATGAGATTTTAGTTTTGAAACATAAGTTCTCGGATAGTGCTTCTTATATTTGAAAGATTTAGGCTGTCCTGTGAATACGTTTGTCCAATTTCATTTATTTAAATAATTTCAGGTCGTCTATACAGTACGGCAACTCTATCGTACGCAATAGTCTAGACGGTTTTTGATAATCCGATCTTTTCAGAGGCAGCCAGTTATATTCTCAAAGTTTCGGTGGAGCATGTTTATACATCATTTTGATGTGCACTAATAGTAGTAGCAAGTGTTTAGTAACATCTCTTCAACTGTATATCCAGGTATCGAACTAATACATCAAGACCAATTGTGAAATAGATGCCTTTTAAGTAAGATAGTCTCCTACAGACTTCATATCTATTCGGCTGGATGAAAATCGATCAGTTTAGGTCATGATCATTCATTTATTTATTTAATACACACGCACACACGCAGGAGCGGCCATGAAAACGCGAAAGATTTCAGACCAATTAGTCTAACCTCCTTCAAATTGAAGACCTTCGAGCGTGTTCTAGATAACCATCTGCTGGTTCTCTCTAAATAACAACACGCATACCGCAAATGAAGATCTACGAAAACAGTTCTTCATGAAGTATAAGTATAAGTATAAGTATAGGTATATAAGTATAAGAATAAGGAATACACTTTAGCTATCTTTCTAGACATAGAATGACCTTTTAAAGTGGGTACACCCACGGATGGAATTCTGTAGTCCCTCACGGAGCTTGGTTTAGAAAACTATCAAAGTCACTAAATAGTCTCTATCGTTAGTACTAGAATTATTCAGGCCTTTATAGGAAACAGTACCATAACCAAACTCGCCAGTAGAGTAACACTCCGAGGAGGTGTTATTTCAACTTCACTATCGCTTATGGCCATGAATATCCTTTCCCTTTTACGTACATATAGACAGAGAAAGAATTAAAGTAGTCGGGTATGCTGATGACATGGTGATTTTCGTGTCGGGATTGTTTCTCTCCATTATAAGTGAGATCTTGGAACATGTTCTGAGTCAAGTCACCGTCCCGTCTGGGGCAAAAAGTACAGGCTTGGAGAACCCGAACAAAACTGAACGGATGCTTTTCACCACTAAAAGTAAAATACCTGAATTCACGCTTCCTCGACTATACTATAAGTGGTAAGTACTTGGGAGTCATCCTAAACATAGACCAGCATGCATTGCCTTCTATACCTGCAACAGAACCTTCGACAAAAGATAGGACCTGCAACCAAAATTGGCCCTTTGGATGTATGCAGCTTTAGTACGTCCAACCATCAGCTTCGACTCTTGAAATGCCTATAACATAATCAAACAGAGTAAGGTACAAAGAGCAGCGTGCATATAGGCACCACAATGGCTCTGCAGTCAATCCCGTCGACGAACTTAATCTAACAGCCTTGCTATACCTCGTATCCCTACATCTACATATTGCAAACATTTCGGCGTACAACACAGTCAGACTCAAAGAGTCCAAGTGCTGGACTGCGAAGGCTATGAACACAATAATATTCTGGATTCTCTACCAGGAGAACTTGTATTGACACCAACAGATTACATCATCCCCACAATGAACTTCACAAAGCGTTTCAAGGACAAATTCCCTACAAAAAAGAATGGCAATGGTAAAGTAATTAGGGACTTCCATCTAACAATCTAGGTCGACACGGTTCAAAAATGAACTGTGGGGTTAGTGCGGGTTTTTTTTTCGAAATCCTTAAAAATCTTATGGACTATCTATGCTTTCAAAGCCATTGTCTTGATAATCATATCATCCTAAGATACCGAATACCGAAAAGATCTAGCCTCGTTAGATGGTCAATTTATGGGAACTGTGGTCTGGGTTCTAGGTCACAGCAACGTTATTGGCAACGAACACGCTAATGAACTTTTCAAGCGAGGCTCAGCTCTCCATTGCTCACTTCGGAAACTAGTTCACACCCCGCTCGGAGCAATTAAGGCAAACATCTTCTTAGAAATTCGAAGGATGTGGTAGCTATAAGAAGATTGAAACAATAGTTAAACAACCCTACATCTGGCATTTAAGCCAAGTTATATACGTGGTTGTTGTTGAAAAAGGCCATGCTTATCATATTTGCAGCTTGATAGAAACATAGAACAGAAATGGATTTGGAAATGGCGTTGTAAGCCTTCTGTGGAATTTACAATTTTCTGTAACTATTGCCCATGTCTAAGTACTATTTTAAATGTTGTCAGAGATCTATGGATCCAAACACCACGAAAAATCTTAACGCAGACTCTGAATATATCATGGGGAAACAGAGACTCTGGATAGTAAATGGTAATAAGCTTTCATCATTCTATTTATGAAAGCTGACAAGATCACTTAGATTTTCTCAAGCACTAAGACAGGAAACCAGATCGATACAGTATACCTGGGAGATTAAGCATCAGGCTGTTGGAGTTATGCGTTATGGGAAGTGTTCAAATTGGTTCCGACAATCACCTTCTTGTTGCTGAAATGCAGCTAAAAATCGTTGCCTCTTAAAACAAACAGAGAATCAAGGCTTGCAGTTCAGCTTAAAGATACATAAAAATTTGTAAGCTATACTCAATAACCTAAATAGTGGATCTATAAAGCTGGATCAAGTCCATCAATATGAACAAGACTAAGGTATAAGAAACAACTCATGACAACTTCACGTATCTACCCAGCTTAATTTCAGCAGAAGACACTACAAAAGCTGTCATCATTGCCAGAATTAATATATTCGGTGAATAGCGTTATTCAGATACTAATATTCTACTTGTATCGCACAAGTAGATACACACAACTTGGTATTTCTACTTGACTTTTGCAGAAATCTAAAATGTCAAATGTGAGATATTTAAATCGTCAACCATGACGAATTCGACTCAAATTGAAATTCTTTAACCAGAAAACTTTAATTAACATAAAACTAAACTCTAACCACAATCAATGTCATTCCAAATTGGTTATATTTTAACCTCATCTACATACTCCTGCCAATAAATTAAATTCGGATTTAATACTCAGCCTTGAGGTTTATGCGGGGGTAAGCTTTTTCGTAGGTATATACGTATTTTCTATCCTTGACCCATTTCCGCTTCCTCTATATTATTATGTTGCTAAATTATTTAATAAAATGTTGAACAAGTTTATTTTATGTTTCATTTGAAAAATAATTTAATTACGTATACTATGATAGAAAAAAGAAAAATGAGAAAAACCGCCGGCTAAACCAGTTCTCTGAAAACATGGAAATGTCATATGATCAGCTGTGGTGTATTTTAAATGTTATGTTAGGTCTTGGTGGTCTTGGATGGTATCAGAATAATCAATATCACACTTTTGATTGTGTAACATGGAAATTATAGTGTAAAACGATTTATACGTGAAAGGGCAGTTGCTGCTGGTTAGTATGTTAATCTATTCAGTTGGATTTATGGGAATAAAATTGCAACTTAATCGAGTAACAGGGCTTTAAGTATTAAGAGGTAAGCACAAGAGAGGCTAATGGTGAATTATTGGAATAAAAAATGTTTATAGCTTTAGCCGTTCAAGGAAGATGTATTCTGAGTTTATGGTCCATTTTCTGATAAAGATGTTCGTTCGAAACACGATTTGACCAGAAAGTCCTTAAGATACTGCGTAGGCTCTTATTAACAAATGTTTGAAGCTTTTTCGTGGTATGTAGTAGTGGTTACTCTCCAAGTACCTATCCATACAGCAACACAGATTCAACGTTGGAATGGAACAGTCATAGTGTGGGGTTCAAGCTAATGGCACTACTTCGTCAAAATTTGGTTAACATCCCAAACACAGCCTTTGCTTGGCCGATTCGGCTGGCTACATTCAGTTCGGTTCTCTCATTGGTTGAGACAATACTCCCAAGGTATTGGAAGCTCTCTACTCTCTCAACCGTTTAACCAGCAATACTTATATAAGCTGATGAGTTCAATCCCAGGCTGATTACTTTTGTTTTAACGATATCCAGTGTTTTAACTGTTACTGGTTATAAATTGTGCTCCTAGTGGTAGCTATCTGGTACTAGTTGGTCCATTGAAACTAAACTTGCTGAACTTATAAGTGCGAGTGTTGAACAAGAAAAAATAGCCGCACTATAAAGACGATAGCTCACAAACTCTCTCGATGGAGTCAAAGGTGGCGTCAAGCCGATAAAGATTTCCAAGAATAAGTCAGGTTTTTGGAAAAGAGATACTGGCGGATTAATTCTTATTGGGCCAACAGCAGCGCTCAAGCGGGTTACTGACATACGTTTAAACAGGCCTCTCGTCCTAAGGGTTTCTAAAACAGTAACTGGTTTGGGGGTTGTACCGTCGGAGTAACTTCCATACCACGTAAAAGATCTAGTCATGAGAGAGACACCAGCCTCGGATAACAACGAACCCCCTCATATAATATCACGACCGGGAAGGTTTACGGACTATGACTTGAGAATATGCACCTGGAACATACGTACACTGTATACTCCTGGTGCTACTCAAAAACTAGAATCTGTCCTCACACGGTGCAAGGCAGATATTATCGCGATCCAGGAGATATAATGGATAGGATCAGATATGCAAAAAAAAAAAACAGCACATGTTAGGATGCGGATTCGTCATGAGCAATCGGTTACGCTCAATGATAATTGACTTTAAGCCGATCAGCAATCGCCTGACTGCGATCCGCATGATCCGCCACTAGCTTTCCAAGACTACGAATCCGTACAGTAACCTGGCGCTATCCACATGGTCGAATCGCCAACCAAATCGACAACGTACTAATAGATGCGAGACACGCATTCAATATTCTGAATGTTCAAACTTTCAGAGGGGCAAACGTCGATTCTGACGATTTTCTTGTCAACTCTTGTCAACGAAAAGAAGCTGGGAATAGCTCAGTAAAAAAAATTCAGCGTTGAAAGCCTTAGCACGACTGGAGTAGCCAGAACCTACAGGGAGCACTTGAGCGAGAGACTCTCCGCTGTGCATTCACCATTTACAAACCCCAACAATCTGTGGAACCAGTACCGCGACGTCGTCAAACGGGCAGCAGAGACCTCCATAGGCTACTAGCCACCACCCAAAAGAAGCCCTTGGTTGATGATGAATGCGTGCGTCGGAAAAAATGTAACAGAAATGCGCACATGCAAGCAGAGGAAGGGAGGAGAAGAAGCTCCTGCGTAAAAGAAAAGTGTCTATGCAGACTCCCAGCTCACGGATATCGAAGAGTTCCGCGAACAACAACGGAACAACAACCGGATTCTTTTTAGGAAATCCAAACAACTGGCAGCTGGCTTCAAGCCCGGAACGCAGGCTCTTCGAATCAGTGAAGGAAACCTAGTCACCGAAGCACAGGAAGATGTGTTTAAGCAGCACTTCCAGCACCTCTCAGGTAGATAGAGTGATAGAGCAAGAAGAGAACCCGCATCCAGTCAATAAAGAAGCCATCTTCCCTACCAGTTTTGAAGAGGTTGGCTCAGCTATCAAAAAGCTGAAGAACAAGAAAGCCGCCGCCTCTGATGGTCTATCAGCTTTTCAAACATGGTAGTTATGCTTCAGTAGGGTACATGCAAGTATGGGTGGCCCCATCTTCAAGAAAGGCGATCCTATGTCTTGGAAGAATTAACTTTATAAGATCTCATCTAACGTACTGTATGAACGTTCGAAGTCTTTCTGAAACATACTAATCGGCACGTACCAGTGCGGCCTCCGACCCGGCAAATCGACGGTTGAATAAATTTAGACACTACGCAAATCCTAGAAAGACCAACGAAATTCAAGCCGAGACTATCTCTCCATCGACTTCAAACCCGCATATGATAGAATTCATCGTCTTGAGCACTACAAGGCGATGCCCCGGTTAAACTAGCACCGTGCAACGTGCAATTCGGAAAAAGTTCCTCCGAACTGCGAGTGGAGGAGAAGATACCGCCGCGAACTCTATGAGCTCTACCCAGATGTGGATGAGGTCCAAAAAGTCAAAACACTTCGACTACACTGTTTCGGCCATATCGAGAAAATGGACAATACTGCTCTAGCAAAAAGGATCTTCTAATCACAGCCTCCGGGTTCGAGACGACAAGTTATAAGACAAATAGATAACGTCGAACAAGTGTTGCTAGAATATTTTTGTTTGAGGTGTGTCTGAGATTGCCGGACTCCTACAGTGTGTTCCAAGCAGAGCTAGAACCTGTGTTCTCAAAACTATGGAATTACTTGAGATTGAATCAATATCCCACAGGAATATTGTCATCTCGATACCTAGACTAGATAGACTAGGGCAAAACCACAAGTTCTGCCAACACTGTGTTTAACCGTTGTTTCAGCATATCAGTATTGCCAGAGTCTACAATGGGAATAGAATTATTACTAAACTAGAATCCAGCTTAGTGATTCTGTGCCCAATGATTGCTGGGATTGCTTATTTCGAACAGTGTGTCATTGAAGGCTTACAGCACTTATAAATTCCTCCTAATCAAGACTAATCATTCACGCATCGTCGAATTTGGAATTTAGTTTAGAAGTACCAAACAAACTAGTCAAGAAATACTAGACAGGATGCAGTATATTGTTTGGAATCAGTTCCTTTAAAGATACATGAGTTCTCAGAAAGAAGTGTTTTTCTATTTCGTGCTGAAACACGAATAATGCGCAAGTTCTAAGTCAACACAGAAAACAATGCTGTCACAAAGTTAGTTCAAATGCTAGGATATGCAGTAGAAAAATTTCTCAAACTTCCACCATCACGGCCTAGGCAACCATCTAGCTTTGATGGCAAAAGTAACAACCTAATGTGTGTATATAGGCATCAAACACAACAAATAGACCCAAAATGTCCACTTACCATATATGAACATAGACCTAGCATGCCTATCGCAATGAAGCCAAATAAACAATTCCACCAGACTAAGGTCAATCACAGAAGTGGCATTAATTTCACATTCAGCCTTCACTTAGATAATAATTATTATTTATACCTCTAAGCCTTACACTTAACTTGTATCTAAACCTTAATCCCCCGGAAATCTATCAAAAATTACCAAAAAGATACTCAAAAGCTATTGTAAATTTCGTATACATATTCCATCACACCTTTACAGCACGTACCTACTTACCGTTTACCTACAATTTACGGCTGTACATTTTTTGCTTATTATGCTAATTAAATATTAACTTTAATTCCCTTCCAAGTAAAGAGAAGACTTCAGAGATACGAAGGAAAAAACTCTGAATATCATCGCTAATAGCACGTTACGTGAGTTGGGTTTAATCGCATTACCCTCTTGTATAACAACTACCAATAGTACTCGTAATAGTACTTCGTCTTCAGTTGAAAGATACATCATCATGGATACTCTGTCTCTCCTACCCACTTAAGGTAAATTTTTTCTAAAATCAATTAACAAAATTTTACTCAAGTGAATTATGAGTGTCCGGCCACTATTACCAAGTGATTATCAAATCGTTAGAGCCACCACCATTCATGAGAGTCTTCGATTGGGACGTCTGGTAACAATAAGGTGTCTCCATCCAAAAGAAGTCAAAGTGAAATTTTTTCAATTTCAATGCGAGTTCAATTTTTTTTTTTTTTTTGTAAAAAATCTTTTTCGAATCTAAACAATTAACAGCGATGCAGTCGTGGAATCCCGAATGAGAATGGATATCGATGCCAGCCAGCCAGCCAGCCAGCCAGCACACACAAACGAGCCATAGATACTTTTTTGCCATAAATGTCGTAAAGTAAAAGTTTTTATTTTTGTCGCATTTGCTACAAGTGGCTTGAGGCAGGGTATGCCATTAAAAGCTGCGCTTGCATATTAGACTGACTTTAAGTGGGGAAGCGGTCCGACAAATGGACGGACGTGTGCCGCCATTGCAGCCGGGGTTATTTTCGGTTTGGCAGTGGCACGATTTTCCATCGAACTTGAATACTAATTATGGTTTTATGTAACAGAGTACCGCTAGATATTTTGGAAAATTTTTTCTTACTTTATTTTTTTGAAATGCACACCATCTGGTGTAGTAGTTCATGAGTGTTGCTAAATAAAATGGAAAATTACGCAACAATTTGCAGTGTGGAAGAACTTGCAATGGAGGCACGAGTCGTGTCTGTCAATTAGTTTCACGCTTTTAGTATCTATTCTTGGGATAAGTGAGAGGCATTTTAGAATGGCAGATGATCATCACTGCAGACTCACGGTCGGTTGCAATGATTTATTATCTCGCTAAAGTGTACACCAGGTGACACTAGTCGGTGGAGTGGCACATGATACAGTTGATATGATGATGGTGACTTTTGTGCTGAAGAAGTTAAACTTTCGAGTACTTTGCGCCATCAATCATTTTTATTTACGAAATTTACAACAACATCGTCTATAGAAACAAATTTGGTGTTGGAGCGACGTAGGAGCCAATGAGTTGTGTTGTGCGGTATTGGTATTCACCCCCACTTGCATTCTATTAACTTTGTTTAAATTGGAGGATCATTGTAACGAGATGTTACGCTGGTGCCGTGACATAAGGACAAAACTCTAAATTCAACAGTGACCCCAAGCAGGGGCGTTTCGCTTTTTCAAAGTGTCATAAGTCCAAATGTTGGAATTTGGCCTTATGTCACTTGGCATTATGTCACGGTACCTTTACGTTAACTCTAGACCAAAATATTCTTACAAACAAATTATGAAATATCTTTATCATTTCGACTAAATAGATTTATTTAGCAAACGAATGCCAATTATTGCATCTAAATCGGACAACGGGTGTAATCACAGAGTCTTCACGGAGACGATTGCGCATATTGAATTTACTCCATGTATCCGTAAGCCGACACCACCCCAAACGAAAGATTTCAACCAATTGCCATATTGTCTCGCATAGTGAAGGGTATACCCTACACATTGATAGTAAAATGAACAAAATCCACCAGTAACTTCGATGGATATGAAGCCTTCAAGCTTCTATCGAATTTCGTTACATCTACTTTTCTAGCTATGTCGCCCTACCGATTAGACACATCGACAAGTTTCATGGACAATTTGTTGGATTTGTTTTCATGGTAATGTTGGAATGATTATAAAATCTAAGGGACGTAAGGAAATTCTATCCAGGGATGCAGAGGTTCGAGAGATTTTGATGGTAACCGGCTTCAGACATCTTCTAAAATGTACGGGGTGTAGATACATTAAATCCCAATAAAGCTATATCGTATCGCTGTCAGAACGTTTGAAGGACTCTTGCTGCATTAATAGGAAGTAAATGGAATTAGAAAAGCGTGAGGAATTTTTAAATCTCGTTCTATGAGGGACATAACATGTATGTCTAGGACTCGCCAGCAATGTGGTACTATTTCTACGACAGCTTTTCACACATGTAAGTAGTCGTATATCAGTAGTGACTTGGGAACTAGAATGCAAGACTATTTTTAATATGCAGTCTGACCATCATAGAAAAACAAAGGTTAACACCATTCATCCCATCTTCAAGGACTGCAAGAAATACTCGCGGTCACTCGAGCCAAAATCATGGAATTGTCCCGGACAGTCAACATCATCAAATATTTTCGGCTAAGAGATTGCATTGCAAAGAAGATACCATGGTTCATTGGTTATTGGGGTAGCACTACAGAGCGGATGTCCAAGTTTCCCGTCTTTTCCAAACGTCTGACAAACATCCGAAAGTATAACAGTCATAAAAAGGTTCCTGAAAATAATTGCTTCCATTTGCGTGAAGAATGTAAGATGCACTGCACGAATGATTGCGAGAAGCTAGGCCCAGGATGCCGTTCGGACCTTTAACGTATATTTATTTGTATTTTGGCTAAAAGATTTCAATGATTAGTCTGTATACTTTGAATTTATTTATTTAAGAAGATGCGAGCTTTTTTCAACTTTCTCAAGTAATGACCGTAAGACAAATCTGCTAAAACACAGATATCTGGAGCTGATATGAATGTTCCCTAAGTCATTGTAGAATTAGTGTGGATTAAGCCAGAAAATTGCACAGAAAGTGGACTATAATTTCTTCCTCCTCTTCATCTCTAGTGCACTCAGCGTTACGACATATCAAGGTATGCTCTGTTAGTGTGCTTATAATAGACCTTATGAGGTTTTCCTTCTAATTAAAGTGAATCTATTTGCCTTACTAATATTCTGGTATGCCTGGATTTGTCAAGACAAGGTTTTGATAGGCACTCTCTTCTGCTAGTTCATCTGCTTTGTAGTTACTTAGAATGCCCCTATGATCTCGGATACAACATACTGATAGTTCGGCTCATCCTATGATAGCATTAAGAATTCATTCATCAATTAATTCATTGTCCCTTTGATGGGTTTTATAATAGCCTGATTATCTCTGTAGATTATAGTAAGCCTCCTATTTTATACGCCAGATTGGTAGTCCTCGTTACTCGGATTGGGAAGTATAATTTTTATTTGAGGTCAATTGGTGAAGACCCTTAGGTGGGGCGCACAAGTAGAAGGGGAGCTCAACAAACTTGGAGTGCGCAACTGGAGGTAGTTAACTAAGGACCTGGGTAACTGGAGTGGCTTGTTAGTGGAGGCCCAGTTTCACCTTGAACTGTAGCACCACCTAATTAAGTAAGAATTGGTGAAGGCTCCTGCTTCCATTCAACATATGACTTTGAATGCATCTGGATAAATCAGTGAAATCGTTTTGAATGTCATTAGTTCCTTATTCATTTTTTTTAATCCTTAAGTTAGCCGTTAGGAAAAAACTGCTTGGAAAACCGGGCAAACAGTGTTTAGTCCAAAAGAAAGTTCCTTTCCCACAACTGTAATGATGGAGTTGAAAGTTACCTCATATTGCGAGAAGTTCTACAAGGTTCGGTTGTAAGACCTATACTATGAAACATAGTAAACGATAGTGTTATGCGACTTAGAATAATGGATTTGCCGATGGGTGAGCATTTGGTAATAGTACTTAAATCTTCTGGATATACTGAAAGGTATCGGCAACGAAACCCTCCAAGTCTTTAGAAGACGGTTGACAACTGTGTACCTTAAACTAATGTTGTTGTAATGAATTCCTATCCCAGATAAGTAATGTATCGGATCAATCGTGCTGCAGAAAGATTTATGAGATAGTGTCAGAGCTAAGCCTAGAAAAAGACATCATGGGAGTTAGAAGAACTTAAACTTGGCATCCAGAGAGTATTGAGCTTTATCTGATGGCATATTGATGGTCATTTCGCTTGGATTACGATACATCGCTTATACTTTGATAGTATCCCTGACGAGTTATTTGCTAAGTATGGATGCAGGGATGAGTTGTGTATGGCTCAGTATCCATCAGTACTCCCAAATGCCCAGTAATTCGACTTGGAAGTGTTTCTAAAAGCAAACTCCTGATTCTTTAAGTCTCATCGCGTTACATGTCGAAATGATTTCAATATGGAAATGAAATGGTAGTAGTATGTATGTATATACGTGGAAAACTGCAATCGAACATGACCGCGTGACACACAAGTGCTTATGGAGGTCATTCTCTGCACATTGCTTAGGCATTTTATATGGTAGTTCTTGCTTAAAGTGGGTCACTAAACTAGTAAGCTGTGAGTGAAGGATTAAGGTTACGTCGTCCAGGGTTTGTGATTGAACTGAAGCAACGAGGTCTAAGATATGTTTATCTTCTTGCAAAAGCAGCACCCTGACATAGTCTGTCTGGAGTCCTCAATACTCAATGCCACCAGTACAGCAATTACAATTCTCAAATCAGGTGTAGTATCTTTGTGTAAATACACAGCAGCCTTTATTCAAACTCAATCACTAGGACAAGACGATATGGTACAACTCTTGCATTTTTGCTCTTAAAATATGGCTGCGTCTTTGTTAATATTGTATCCCATTCTCCAGAACCTGTATACATATGTATGTACGTAAGCCTTCCATTAATATAAGTGAAACGGTCTGACATCAAAGTATGTAGATTGACCTTTCATTACTTCTTTTTTAATTTTCTGTAATTAACACTAAATGAAGCGCTAATTGCACAGGATCGTTAGATTTTAATAGATACGATTAAATAAATACATCACTTTGCAATTATGCTTACTTCAGTCTTCTTATTGTCTGTCTGCTATGTGATATGATTCAAAAAGTAACCAATAGATGGCCAATAGAATACATATCTCTTGAGATAGTTAGTAGTGAAGATAAACTGCTGTTGGGCACGATTTATCGACCAGGTACACGAATAGCTGTAACACCCTTAATTTCTATAATGGAAATTATTTCGATTGACTCCCTAAACATTGATTGTCTATGGTGATTTAAACAGTAATTTGTTAATTAAAAAAGGTCTGATGAACAATATGAGAACTTTTAATCTTCGCGCTGTAAACGCAGATAGTCCAACGCCGACGTCGCATCTATGTACTCTTTTGGAACTCTTTAGAGTCTATGTACTAAGCTAGATTATATGGCACACTGCCACACATATGGCAAAAATGTATGACACAAATTCCATCTAAACGCTCGTATGGTAGGGCATAGCAGAATGCTATATTACACTTTATGGCAAAAATACAAATTGGAACTTGCAACAAAGGATGTCAGTTACTTTTGGATCATACAGTTTGCCTAACGGACTAGGTCTATATTATCTTGTATATCAGTTCTACATAAATGAAAATTTGAAACTGATCTAAAAATTAATGACGGTTGCACACAGCTCCCACTTCATGAGTTACCTATCGAGAGCTATTCATTCCCCTCTTTGTTACTGTGCCCCGGCATCCAGAGATGACTTATCTGGAAGCAATGCACTAGTGAAGCGAGTTCCTCTGTGTACTGTCCCTTCAGTTTGGAAGATGTCATATTAGATTGCAGGGCCTTGATAGCAGGCTAGGTGTCAATAAGGATGGCAATATCTCGGATAGATGGAAAGTGTCTTTCAAAACGTGTCAAGCTTTGAGCACTGCCAGCACTTCAACCTGGAAGACACTCGTGATCCGGTATAACTCAGTTATCTAGAGCATTTCCGATAAAATTCCAGCACCTGCCACGCTGTCCAGTTTTGAACCACCTCTATAGATTGTTGTTTTATACTCCTTTATTACCTCACCTTTTTTCCAGCCCACCCTGAATGGGAAGCCTACCATCATGTGTTAACTAAAGTTCAGTTTGGGGATGGTGCAATCGGTTAGAGTCGTTGCCAAATCCTTAGGTAACAGATGCAGAATGTTGCTATGAACGTACGGTAATCTGACCAGGGTACATGCTAATATTGTTTTAATATATCAATCGAGTGGTATAAGGTGTATTCATAACTTCGATTGGACATGCTTGAATGGCACCTGTGTTTAGAAGTCGAGGACTGAAGGCCCGTATTTTAGTTTTCGTGGTAAAAAGCATGAGCTCAGTTTTGCGAGTCCACAAATAGTAGCGCATGTGCTTATTTTCTCCAAAGCACTTTCCATGATCTCATTGAGAACTGAAGGAAATATTTTCTACATCAAAATTACCACGACGTCCGCATACGCGACTACCTTGGCTCCGTCTATGTCAAGTCTTGACAGAGCGAGCTCCATGACGACTAGAGCAAATAGAACAAGTTTTGCCCAAGCGTATAGAATATGTACATCGAGAATGTGCTGGGCATACCACATCCCCTCCAGCGGTGCAGACTGTATGATAGCAAACATAATACCAATAGACATCCAGGTAGAAGAGCAGGGGTTACAAAATGAGCTAAGGCACTCAGAAGAGGAAGAGCAAGTTGCTTACACCGGCGAAATCCAGTAGATGCCATTAAGGATGAATAACATCATCCTGGGTGATGAGGTGCCAAGAATGCTGGAATGCTTCTGAAAAAGGTAGGTGAACACTTGTACCCCAAATGCAGCTATGGATAGAGAGATAGTATGCTGAAGTAGGCTTTGTCCTAACACAGTTCCTGACAGGTCATGAATGTTTTCGCTCATAACTGCAAGCATTCAAACATGACGACAGCGCTTACTGGCCTGAATGTGTTGACTGGATTGCAAACGCCGAAAATGTGTTTTTTCAATGCCCACCGTTTCAAAACGAAAGAAAAACATTGGGACATGCAGTTGTGGAAAATACAAAGACTCTGGAACGTAAGAGAAAAGAGTCCAAAGGCTAATACGATCCTCTTAGAACCAGAAATACAGGTCTAATTTTATGCTCTTGGTTCATCAACATCGTGCTGCTTGAAGGGCTTGATAGAACACAATCTACATATAATAAACAATGGCTCCCACAAGGTAGGTCTTCCATGAAACACTAAAATACTTAGCCGTCCTAAACATTTTCAAGCCCCACCCCGATTGAAAAAAAAAAAAAAAAAATCATGTTCAAAATGTCAACAATTTCAAGATTGAAATAGACGAGTAAAACCTTTACTGATGTCTTTAGACACCTCTTTCCAAAGAAAACCATGTTAAGCTAAATTTGCATTTGGACGGGTTTGCAAATGTATTCATCAATCATACCCACCGCTGCTGGCTGTTGGCATCCGAGAAGAAGGTGGTATCTGTATTTGTTTGTTCCAAGAGTTTTATGTAAATCTGGATTCACATTTGGTATTCAAAATCCACACAGTAAATAACATCTTCATGGAGAGTAGATTTCAGTATCCCATCCTCGACAAAGGAATGAAAAAACTAAAATTTACATAAACTGCTGTGCCTCGTTTGCTTGCTGTGGATTCTTCTAATTTGTTTCATGAAAAATTAATGAAAGCCAAACGAAACAGAAAGGTCAACGCATCATTACTTGGCACAATCTGGATGGTTATAGGGTTTTTAACTTGCCGTGCTGCCAGTCTGTGATAGTGAAAGGAGGTAAGTAATGTGATGTTGAGATATTTATTTCAGATACAAACTTTAAAGCAACGAACTGGAGTAAGAGCATATACGTAAATACATTATGTATATCTGTATGTAGGAGTATTTGAGTATGCGATCTACGAGATTTAAGATCTAAATGTTTTCTATGGACATATGCTGCCATGATTATGATTCGGAAATTTGTTTATTCTAAAATGTAAAGTATCATAAATATTTGCTCGATTAAGGGACCATTCACATCATTTGCAGGAGGCTAATGCCGGCTTTCTATCCATGAGTATTGAATTGCTTAGATTTGCGAGACTAAGGCAGATACTCTCCAGATAACCCTCTGCTACAGGATCACTCAAAGATCCCGATGGTAAATAGACTGAATCTTGTTCAGATTGACTGAGGGTATTGCTAACTACGCACTTCCCAGGAAGCGAAAACCAATCCGTTGATGCCAGAACTAGCGGATTTGATCATATATGAAGAATTAAATGGGCAATTAGATCGTTCTCACCTTATAAATCGATAGGACTCGAGGCGGAGTAATTTCCTCATTACTATGGGTCATTGTTCTAAATGAAGTACTTTTACAACTCAGGACTATGCATACTAATGGCAATCCTTAGTGAACAACTAGAAGGTGCGCTGAAGACTTTAGCCGCTAGACCTATTATGGAACCTTTCTTTCACCTCCATCTACCGTTTTTGATCCGTATCGGTATACATATGTAAAATTGAATCGACTTATATTTCAGAAAATCCTCTTCCTTTTAGAATAACTTGGAAGGCATGTTTCCCTAAAAGTTTTGTGAAAACTTAACTTGGGAGTAGTAGTCTATGTTTTTGAAAGCGATTTCGAAATTATTCAGAATCGAAACGTGGCCAAATTCTTTACTGGACCACTGAGATCTTGTTTTAAAGCTTACGGCTGCACTAGGAGCCATTTGGCTGTTTTTAGAAGGCGTTTTTATAAGGAATGTAAAGAGACAAATAGCTCTCAGATCTTTTCAATATACATGGGAACATTTACCAGCTTTGGGTATAAAACCACCTTGACTTCTCTCCATGCTTTTGAAATGAAGACCAGATCCAGACAGCTCTTAATATTCTCTTTTTCTGTTCTCACATTCTACGACAATGATGATCAGCACCAGAAACATCTACGGTTAGTATTCGAACGCTTGCTTGAGTATAGTCTTGACATCAATATTGAAAAATGCTAGTTTGGCAAGATGAAAGTTCTTTTTCTAGGACATGCATACTGTCAACCCAACAAGATAAATACGACTCTATTTTCGATTTCCGGAAACCAACATATATCAATTAAGGTGGTTTCTAAATTCCCTGAATTTTTATAGACCCTTCATTAAAAACGCGATTGATGATCAAGCCATTCTCCAGCTTGTGATCCCAAAAGGAAACATTAAGAACTGATCGAGTGGTCCCCAGAGCCGAACGTAGATTGTAGTAGTGCAAGGACGCTCAAGGAGTTGTTGAGCCCTTACTTGTTAGTGAAACACTGATCAAAAGCGGTTTATATTTCCTTTTAAGCAAAAACTGGAAAAGGCGACGCCAAGACAAGATTCGTCATCTTGACTACGTCAGCCACTTCAAAGAAGGGGACAAAAACTTCATCGCTGACGAGCTGAAATTTCATCCATGGATACGATCGACTATGAGAAATTGGCTGAGGACCCAAAATTTGACTATTCATTACCAAACCGTTTCGACGATTGGCTTTTGACAACGTGCGCAATCTGGCACACCATGAGGTTCGATCTTTAGTTAAGCTGGTACCAGAACGTTTTGAATGGCCATCAATTTGCAAGGACTCCCAGATATGGGCATACAACTGCATACCAGTTAAGTAGTTAACGGACGAAAGTCTGGAAGCACAGCCAATTTCTTACTCATGCATACCCCACGACGGACTCTCGATTTAACCACCTCAACCTAGTTGGTCCTGTGCCGCCATCACGAGAATTTCATTACATTCTCACCTGCGTTGTTCGTTTTTCGAAGTAGATCGAAGCAATACCAATTCATGACATCAGTGCTGAAACCATAGTAAGGGCCTTGTATGAAGGATGAAGTTCTAGGCGTGCCTCTTCAGATAACAACCCATCAAGGAGCTTTTCAAACAATTGTTGCGAATACTTGGCATCAGGCATCTGCGGACGACAGCGTACTACCCAGAACCAGTAACCTTAAGGCTGGAATCGAGTGCCACGCTACCGAACAGTGGACAGACCGACAGTATTGCTTGGAGTTGATCTGTTTAGGCTAGTGCTGTTAGCAATCGAGTAGCGTTTAGCAATATTCTTCTCTAGAAGTCGTCCTAGAGGCCTCGATTTGCATTAGATAACTAGGCATTAAGTGATATAAGACACACATTATTACGGTCCCATTCCAATGCATCAGAGATATTGTATGACACGTGACACATTAGAAGGTTCAACTTTCAAAAGAACTTTGTTGAGTTGGAGCAATGAATCCACAATCTACAAACTAAGCCATCACACAAGAAAGCGGTACACTGATGTGTCAAGAACTGAGCAGGAGTATTCGGACTAGCCTAGAACCAAATAATTTGAATTAATTGACAAAAGTATGAGCATCTTTCAGACTCAAATCCATGTCATAGGTAGATGTGTTCAAATCAATCTCGACAGAAACCATGCCAATTGTAATACAGCTATAATGTCCGATAGTCAAGCTGCTACCATGGCACTTGATTCCTATGTAATTAAGTCTAAACTTTTGTGGGAATGCCTGCAAAAACTTAATGAACTGGTTAGAAGAAACAAGGACACCTGGTCATGTAGGAATAGAGAGCAATAAAATGGCCGATTCCCTAGCAAAAAGTGAAGCATCAATAACCTTTACAAGTCTTTCTGCAGGATAGGAAATTGGACCCTCAATGAAGAAATCAGGAAACTAGAAAGTTACTAGAAAGAAGGGCAACTAAAACTAAGCTACTCCATCATCAGTATAAAGTAAAGCGAAAGGAGCTAAAAATGGCAATAAATACCAGCAGACGTCGGAGTTTCTTCGAGCTATGCAATGGAGCAGATGAAAACCTCTGGGGGAGAGAGTACCAAATGGTGATGTAAAAGTTGAACGTTTTTCGAGTACCATCCCTCACATACACAGATGGACCATTTCCAAGGGAACCAAAAATTCCATTGGAGGACGAGTCATCTATAGTAGCCGCAAGAGATTCTTGAGGCATGCAACAGTTTTGCGAATAAAAAAGACCCTGGACAGGCTGGGATCCCAAATGCAGCTATGAAAGCTGCGATTAAAACCAGAATAGACCTATTTGTGGACATTTATAATGCTTGCCTGAGTGAGAGAGTTTTGACTTACCAATGGAAGTAACATAGGCTCCTACTACTACCCAAGGGAGCTAAACCAGCAGGAGAGCTAACAGCCCACTGCCCTCTCTATATGTTGAACACGCGGGGAAATATTTAGAATGCATCAACGGTAACAGGTTGGAAGCATCGATTGAAGAAGCAGGTCAGTAAGATCAGTAATTTCGAAGGACGCACTCGACTATTAATGTCATTAAGAAAGTGTGTATCACAGCGAAAATGGTCATAGAAGGAAGAGACGCAAAGCAGTACTGTTGCGTTATAACACTGAACGTTAAGAATGCATTCAAAACCGCGAGCTGGAAACATACCTTGAAACGTTTCGTAATATGAGAGTTCCAACTATTTCCAGCAAAGAGTGTTTCCCTATGAAACAGACGATGGTGTGAAGGAATATGCAGTCACTGGCGGAGTTCCCAATGGTTCGTTCCTGGAAACAAAACTATGGAAGCTCATGTACGATGACGGCCAAGGCTAGAATCGGGGGGTTTTGCGAATGACGTCGCTATAGTTGTAACTGCCACGCTACTGGAAGAAGTTGTTCAAATTAGCAATTCAATTGTTCCACGGCGGCTTCGATCAGTCGGCCTCAAGCTAGCTGAATAAAAATGGAAGTGCTCCTCATTACCTCATCACGCTCACCGTCAGTAATGAGGTAGTATCCAAACCATCTATCAAATACCTTGGCGTTATGATTGATTTAAGGTTTACATTTAAAGAACATCTGGAGCACGTAAGCAATAAATCCCCTCGTGTGGGTGCGCGGATTATGCCGAATATGAGAGTGCCAAGATAAAGCCGTAGACTGCTTTTAGCTTTAATAGTCACATCCGGAGTGCTTCATGGATCAGATCAGAACTATGTGGACTAAGTAAGAATGAGAAACGTTTTCCATACAACCTCGGACCACGCAGCCTGCATCATCGCAAGAATGTTACCCATAAATACCCGTACTGGGGAAGAACTGCAGAACCAGTGGCGGATAACTTACAGCGAGGTGACAACAACAGAAAGAAACAGAAGTTTGATAGAGTGGCAGCAACGCTGGAGCCTTTCTTCCAAGGACCGTTGGATTTACCGCCTTGTCCTGATTATAGAGACTTTAATTAACGTAACTACTTACGGAACAAGGTTGTTTCCGGTCATATCTCTACCAATGTAAGAAGGATGACTACCCCACTTGTCCATCGTAGACGTGGAACATCTATTCTTTCACTGCCCATGATTCCAGATACAAAGAGAAGCAGGACAAACAGTACACCAACTGCGGAGGATTTAGGATATCACATGCTAGAATCGGAAAGCAGGTGTAACGCAGTGAGCTTTTATGCCAAATATGTATGCTAAGAGTTGAGGAGACTAGAGCGAGAAAGAAGAGAGACCGCAGAAAAACGCAAGAAACAACAGAGTGGAAGCAAGCGGACACGTAGCTATATATCAAAGACATAAACGAACAACACACTTCAGGACATTTTCAAACACACCTACGAACAGGTGTGAGGATGAGGAAACGCTACGGCTGAAGTCCCCCACACATGACGAAATGCTTACAGGTGGTACCGTGGGGACCAGCGTCTAGTAGTAGGAGCTGGTTATAGTGGATTAGAATGCCACATACAGGCTTTCGATGCTTTGTACATTTTTTACAAAAAAAAAAAAACAAAAAAACAAAAACAAAAGGAAAAGCAGAGTTAGACGCTCAGAACATGGGGCAAACCAAGAAATTTGTAAGGCAACATAAACGAGAAAGATTCCAAGCATGCATCAATAAAAGGCTTCTTAATTGGGCATTGTAGACTTAAGGAAGACCTAAGGAAACTTAGTATATCTAAAGAAAGTCTCTGCAGATTCTGCGATGAGTTCGGTGAAATCCCAGAACTGGGACCTTGTGGGCAACTGATCCCCAAAAGACTCAAATATTTGGGAAAGTACCAATTATCAGATGAGGAAATACCGTCACTAGAGCCAAATCTCACCCTTAGATAGATTAGAGAGAGTGCTCTAGGACAAATTTCTTTCCCCAAAGCGAAGTAAGAGTAGATGACCCTCAAGAATGATTCCGAAAGGAGTCTTAATTCGAGGGGATCAGGTGGTAGTGGGGGAACAGTAGACCCAAAGATCGCAGCGCAACATACCACTTCTTCAAATAATATTAATGACACATAACCTAGTATCCATATTGTGTGGGTAAGTCCCACTAGCTAGAGTTTCAAGTGATTAACCTGAACAATAACTTCCCAAATGTGGTCAGCCTTCTACTTGCCCATTGGCTGTCGACCTCCGCATCAAACATTTTGCAGTAAATTCGCTTATTACTCTGGTAATTCCCTGCGAAACTAGCTGGATGACATTCCATTACAACCAGACCAGTCCCAAGTGCCATCAGTTTAATTAATTTCAATTTTCCAAGAATCCCGCGAACCATTCAACTTATTAGCAAACTTAACTTAACTAAAATTTATAATAACTTTCTTTGTCTTATGAAAATATATATTCATCTTTCGCTCGTCGAATCTAGAAAATTAAATAAACGAAACCAGATTTCGGGAAATTAATTTGCATCAACAGGTTTTAAAGGTCGTTCCCCATAGCGACGAATAACAATGTTGCCTACATACAACTACATATCGACGATAACTTCAAAGATACAAAAAATATGCGAATTTGTATTCATACCACTTGACACCTCCGAGCTTGTATGTTTGTTTTTTCCCCAGAAGCGCTCAAGTTTCAACAACAGAACTAGATCTCCGCCCCTCCCTCCTATTCCAATCCGTTGCCCGAGAAGATGTGAACAACAACTTATGGTCGCATCGAACCAAGGTCGAAGATTGAATAATATAATTTTCATGAGAGGCCCGAATTTATTAAGACCGCTCTGGTCTTATGTAATAAACGCAGCTTTTCACTTTCTACCCGGGTTCCGGTAGTGTGCGGGGGTTTAAAGTTGTTAATTTATAGCACCACTATCGCGTAAGATACTATTTGAAGGGCAATTTAGATCGAAGCAAACGGCTCGGATTTGAGTCATTAAAAAATGCGCCTTTCACAAGCAGGAAATTGGAAAAAGGTTTGACAGTTGCTGTTGGCGGCCTTAGATGAGAAACTTTGTTATCTTGCTCTGAACTTTGAAAGGTTGTTGTGGTGACTTTCGAAGAAATGAAAGAAATCTGATTTCGGATACAGCATCGTCGAGTTCTTTTTGCTTTGGCCATCACTTTCGATCATGATCGTGCGGCATGAGGTGTAATCGTATCTTGAGAGTACGTTGTGCTTCCGTATTTGAGCAGATTAATATTGTTGGATGATAGTGCCGGCGGATAAGTGGTGTAATTTTTCAAATTCATTATTTTTGAGTACTTACAAGGGATTTTAGATAGTGTTTAGGTGCCTGACAGGTGTCGGAGATGGAGGTTTTAATTGTATCTTGTGGGTTTGCTTGATGTGAATGTCATGAGACATAGAAAGTGAATCTGTCAATTATGGGAGAAAACATCTATTATTGCTTATAGATATGAATACGGATTCTGCTTCTTCTACGAATCTAATGGAATGCATTAATGCCATGTATGTGGTTTCCAGTGTAGATTCACTGCCGAAGCAGTGTTAAGTGAAACTGGCAATTTAATGATTGGACAATACACCGCAATATGTACTTGGACTCCCTGTATTCTCCTTGTATACATATGTATGTATAGGCAATGAGTTTGGTCAAAACTATATTCTTGCACAGAACTTCAGTCAAAGTTTTATGAATGCACGTACATATGTAGCGTACAATAGGATGCAGCCGCATGCTGAGCAGCACCAGTTTGAAGATTTTCATCCCAAATACGCAAAGCTTCGAAAAATAGCAAAGTTGATCGCAATGGAACATTTAGTTGCTATCGAAGGTGGTTGAGATTGATTCCCTTTAACAGATAGAAGAAGCAAAAATCTGTCAAACCTACGTTATTATCCAAAACGCGTAGACTCTTTAATATAGTGAAGTGTACTGGAGACTGTCAGAGCTATAGAATAGCACTAGTCACCTATAACAAAGAAATACATAAAGCTTCAAGAAATTCTATGAAACAAACTCGAAGACTCATGCTAAGGTCAAATTGGCACTAGTAAAGTACTGACAAAATCGGCAGAAATGTATGCTCGAGTTCCTAAGCAAATCAGATGGGAACTACACTAAAGATAAGGAACAGAGGACACGACTTCTATTAAAAACTAATTTTCCCGGCGGTTTTCCTAGCACTGATGCTAGAAGCATGACCAACATAACAAGATATCGGAGAGTTAGTTAAGTCATTTAACCCCTTCGGTGGTATAGGGCGGCAGCAATGCCTGAGCGCCACCATATTGTTCGGATTTGTGCAACTTGTTTGAGCTGGCTCTAGCTCATGCCAAGAGAGCTCGATTCCTCCTCAACTGTTCTGCTCCACTCTTGCCTATGTCGTCCTCGATAGGCAGGATTTTCGTAAAAAAAACAAAACAGATTCACTGCAGCAGCAGCAGCTCCTCGTGGTACCATCTGGGAATCTCTTTAGAAATTGCTAAGGCAAAGGACGAATGGCGAGTCTCTTACGCCTAAAAACAGAATAAGTGTCGGTTGGTCTGTGGCTCGGATATGGATGGATAGCTTGTTGACAACCTCTGGGTAGCGAATAAGGTCTCGTAAAGAGAACTGGAAAATAGCGGCAAAAATATGTCTCAGGTGGCATTTATAATGTTCTTAGTTCGTTTCAGCCTTTCAAGTCACCAGGGGTGGATGGCATTACACCAGCCTAGTCCTCCTACCATTTCAACATCTGCTAGATAACAAAAAGTAACACTGCGGTATATACCAAACCATTGGAGACGGGCAATGGTAGTGTTTATTCCGAAAATGGTGAAGAAAAATTCAGGTCAACCGAAGTCCTATAGACCGATCAGCCTAATATCGTTTCTTCTCAAGACAATGGTAAAATCTGTGGGCAACTACCTAATCACCCCTTCATGACCGTCAGTATGCATATAAAGCGGACAGATCCACAGAAATTGCTTTGTACAAGGTGACGGAGATTGTTCAAAGGGCTCTTGAAGCTATAGAGACAGTACTTTGTGAGACATGAGGAGCACTATCTAGGATGAGTACAAATAATAGCATCAACTGTCAAGCATATGCTGATGACGATATTGTACAAAGGGGACTTGAAATGGCTTGAGAATGGTGCAATACAGTTGAAATAAGCCTAAATCCGACAAAAATTACAACAGTACCAATTATGAGATAAAGAAAACTTGAATGACTGAAGTCGTTAAGGCTGTCGTGTACAATACTAACACCAGCCAAAGAAGTTAAATATCTGGGACTATTCCTAGATAGTAAACCCATCTGAAAGAAAATCACAGAAGAGATAACGAGGAAGGCTACACAAGCTCTAATGATCTGGGGATGTAACCCTACTATCCTTAGATGGATGTACATATATATATTGCTATTGTGAGACTAATGATGAGTGATTTAATAGACAAAGAGAACCCATCTAGTCACGACAAGGGAGATACTTAGTGAAGTGCAAAAACTCTCAAGCCTCTGTATTACAGAGACCGAGAGAATTTGACCAACTGCAGTCATGGAGATACTACTGGATTTGACTCCTTTGCATCTTGTGGTTAAAGAATGTACAAGCAAGATGATGCTAAGAATAAAGGAAATAAGGTATAGGAAGAGAAAAGTGCATAATTGATACACTACTCAAACAAATTCCACCACTCCTGCCCATTTTTAGAGACGAAATCATCAGAAATTTAAATTTTCAAAAGGATTTTCTAACGAAGCGGTACATAGACGGGTCAACAACTGATGAGCGATTTGGAGCAGGAGTTTTCTGGCCATGGACTCCAAATTCACGAGCAAAAGCACTAGCATCTTTCAGGCTAAAATAAATGCTTCACCAATTGCGATATAGCAATAATGTTAGATACCCAAGCTGCCATCAACGCACTTGACTCTTATGTTGTTAAGTCTAAACTTGTGTGGTAATGGCTGCACAAAATTAAGGAACTGGCGAGAAGAAATAAGCTGACCCTCTGTTAGATACCTTGCCATGTGGGAATGGAGGGTATTGAAGGGATAGACTCTCTAGTAAGAAAGGGAGCAACAGAAACCTTTATGGGTACTGAACCATTCTGCGGAACAAGGGATCACACTCCCAAAGAAGAATTCATTAAACAAGAGAGAGTAAAAAGGGATAGGGCTTGAAATAACGCTCAGGGCATGAGGTAGGAAGGCTATGGTCACATCTATCGGTCGTTAGATCAGTCAGGTAGGAAGGCTATGGTAACATCTATCAGTCGTTAGATCCATCCTCATGTATGGAGTACTAGTCTTTTGGACGGCACTAGCCAGGAAAGCACGCAATAATGCAATACTTGTGAAGGTTCGAAAAGGCTATCCAGCGTCTGCATAATGGGCGTTCTTAGAACCACTCCTACAGCTGCACTAGAAAATATGCTCAATCTTCTTCAGAAGGTTGGAAGTTGATGGAGGCTAAAGTAGACTTACGACCTAGGGAAGCCTTCCAACTGACTCGTGGAAATATGGGATACGCAAGCATCCTAAACAGCCTAAATACTATTCCTAGTAGTGTCCCCTATCTGGACTTCAGCGTCAAGTATAGAACCAGGGTTTCTACCAGAAGTGCTTGGAAATCGAGATAAATTTAAACGAATCTACGACAGAGATGTACACATACGGATCCAAAACAGCATTTGGAATAGTTGCGGGAGTCTACTCCAGTTCACTGGATATTTGTTTCGCCATGCGATTGTCCGGACGACAGTAGTGTATTTTAAGCAGAAGTCACAGCAGTCCGAAAAGCCGCGACCTGGCTCTCAATGAACTCGTTAACTCGATAGAGTGCAACGCTATTATTTTCTACATAGATACAGTCAAGCTGTGACAAAAGCCGTGTAATCGCCAATAATTCGATCCAAGTTGTTAAAGCAATGACGTGGATATCTTAACGAGATCATCACGATACACAAGGGATATTCCAGCCAATTGCAAAGCGGACGAGCTAGCTAAAAAGAGTGCAGTTCGGATCCTCCCTGACAATAGGAGATTAGATTTATAATTAGATACTGCAGCCATTAGAATAGCAAACAGTAAGTGGAACAATATCAGCACATGTCTCTCTGCTAAATAAATCTGGAAAGAGCTGGATTGTAGGAAAACCAGTAGACTTATTAGATGGGACACCATGTGATAGGCAGGCTTGATGTTTCCTTCAACGATTTCTGTAGAAGCTGCAGAGACGAGGTAGAGGAGGAAGCCTTTTGTGTACATAACATGCCCTATCGGTTTTGAGAAGCAATTCCCTGGTGAGTATGACTGAACCCTGCATCCTATCGCATTTGGAAAGTTTTCCTGTAGGTCTCCAGTGCTGGTAACCCGGGTTTTCCATAGTGGTATTACAATGGACTTTCTGTTGGTCAAAGTGTGTCCAACCACCCAACCCAACCTACCCCAACCGTAAAAAGTATATGAACTGCTACAAACACACTTCTCCTCGCCATAAAATCCCTTATTCCTCACGGAATAAAGAGTATTAAACCAAAGGAAAACGCATGGTGTGACTCGAACTGCAAGGAGGCTATCAGGTTGAGGGAGTCGGATCTGTCCTAAGACCCTACAGAGGAAAAAAGTTTAAAGTCTTCCACCCCAACGGTTGTTCACAAAACCAATCGCCACCAAACGCAACAGCCCTATTTGTTGCGAACTCCACACTCCCAGAGAGTGCTTTGCTTTACGCTGTACTTGTACTATAAATCTACTTTCGTACTCATATGGTAGCAAGAGTACCTTAACATAAACAATTTCGCTGGTTCAGATGGCATCTCATTCATTATTTTGAAGAGGTGTTCTTTCACGCTTCCAAAAAGCGTACTGCGTAAGCTTTTTCACCTATCCTATTCCTCTCGACTCTTCCCGAGTAGATGGCAGTACGGTTTCGTAGCCAAAGGTCCACTGGTAATTTGATGGTATATCTAACCGAAAAGTGGAACCACTCTCTGCAACCACTCAACGGAAGATTGTTGCGCTTGATATTTCAAAGGCATTCGACAAAGATTGGCATCAGGCTCTTTTGTCGAAAATGTGTGCATTGAACGTTCAATTCAAGTTATTTTGGACGGTCTCAAATCTGCAATCCACCATATAAATGCTGGAGTACCCCAAGGTTCCGTTTTGTAATATAAATAAGATCTTGCCCACTACTTCTAATCCAATACATCCTTTTGCTGAAAACAGTACCCTCAGTTTCTCATATTCGTTCGCAGACTCACGTCCCTGCTATTCGGCCGTGGAACTGAAGCGGCAGCGTTTTTTAAGCTCATTAAATGCCGATGAGTGGAATTTAATGCTTCAAAAACCCAATGTTGTCTTTTGTCACTTAAGCGTAACTCAAACCCTCTTCTATTATCAACAAACGGCGCTTGTACCGAAACCGAAAAACTTTCCATTCTCGCATGTGTGTTAGCGACCATCTCCGATGGAACAACCACATATTCGAAGTGGCCGAGAATGCTGTGAAATCTCTAGTATTCCTCAAACGATGCAAAAAGAACTTTTCCTCATCTGATCTCGCTATATGTAAGGCATACATCCGTTCCAAGCTTGGGTCTAGTCCAGTGCACCCCAAATCTCCTTGCACCTACTAAATAGTATTCAAAATCGCGCTCTAAAACTGTAAACTATAAACTAAAGAGTATCTTCTGACGTACCGTCAAGTCTAGAGATTCCTTCTTAAACTGCACAACACGAATGAGCTCTACTAGTTCCCTCAAAGAATTTAAAATCGATTCTGATAAACAAAACCTTTATACAGGAATGAGCAACAATTAGCTTAGTGGTTCTGGTGATGAGTAGTGGTATTGTTTTAAGGAAATATCTTAACCGAAGTCTATTAGTGTAATGGACACCTAGTTCGCATGTCATGCTGTGAATGTGTGGAGGAGGACACCAAAGGGGAGAATACCAATTAACATCTTCCAATCCATAAATAATTATATTTACTTTATACTCTTATAAGTTTGTACATCTTTCCATTGCTGAACTTAATCTTGTATCTGACTAATGTTTGTGTTTGAGAAAAAAAATGTGTTTACTCTTCCACTTAGAGCCACCTATCGACCGATTGCATTGAAATTACATAATTAAATCATAATTTTGCGAAATGTCATCTCAGCAAACATCATCACATCTTGTAGGTACTACGACACAAAGAAGAAAAAAGTGATTGGCACCTCATTTAATAATCTTACATGCCAACATAAATAATAAAGTCCAACGTTGCCGAAAAAAAATCAAGAAAAAAAGAAATAAAAATAAAAAAAAAATAAAGTCAAACTGGCCGTTTCGAAGTATTTCGAAGTATTGCAACATCCACCACCACTGCTGGGGACAACAACAGCAACAGGTATTTTGAAGTAAATTAAACCTGTCAAATAAATTAACGAAACCTAATCGTTTGTTGCTGTCGCATATAGTTGTTGGGGAACCAGTGAATTAAATAATACTTAGGCGATGTTTGCATTTTATGGAGAAACCTTGCTACGAATTGATCACCATCGAGGAGGGAGGTGTTATTCGCAATCTCTACACCTCCATGCTCTTAAAACCACCATAATGTTAAATAAGATCCAAGATCCGCTAATGATCAGTTGTAGCTACAGTATAATCAATCAAATTAGTCTATTCGTTATGCCTAAGGCAAGGATTAACCTTAAGTTTTCACCACAGTATTAGACGCAAAATATAAAAAAAAATTAACTCACCTTAAGTAAAACAAAAATTAATCCAAATGTGAATTTTCCACGTTTTTGATTTCCAGTCTCCTCTCTTGGATTTTCCAACAATATTGGTGTGTGTATATATTTCTTTTTTTGTTTTAGATTTCTTTTTCAATAAAAATTTTCTTATTTTTCACTGCGTGCAGCAGAAAATCTACACTTTTGCACAGACAATCACTGAAAATGAATGGACGAAGATGGAAAATTAACTATGACGATGATAATAGCTGGATGATAAAGAGGAGTATTAAAGAAGGAGGAAAAACGAAGAAGAAAGAGAGAAATAAAAATAAAAAAAAAAATGAAAATGCAGCTACTGGAAAACTTCACTCAACTATGAACAATTTAAAAGAAAAAAAAAAAAAGAAAGAAAAAAAAAACTATGTATCGCGAAGAAAACGGAAAATTAAAAAGAAAAACTCGCCCGTCGTTTTGGATACAAATATTTTCACCGAAAAAAATAACAAACTCTCTCTAAAATTTTAATTATCTGTTAGCAATTTTTATCTAAAGCAATTTTATCCTTAAATTCGCACTTTAACTACAAAAAGATTTAAAAAAAAACCAAACCAAACCGACGGATGTAAAGGAGAAAGAAATGAAATTGAATAAAAAAAATTGAATAAAAATTTCTCGAACGTATACCAAGTGCTTTTCTACCAAACGCCGATCACTTTGCTGCCTATTTGCAGACTGAAGTTGCGGTGCAGACTTGCGGCGGTGGGAGATACCGAGTTAAGTTAAGCTGCCTTCGTCGTGGATATAATATCTTCAGGTGGTTGTGTTGTCTGTGTGAACCTCAAATTGTATTGTGATCGCGAATCTATCTATGTGGGGGGATCATGGTGGCGGCATTGGCGCTTTACTGTTAAAATACTGAACATAAGGCTCATGGAAATGGCATGGTCGATGTATGCGCGACATGATCATGATCCGAATGCATGTGATGTTTGCTACCGCTGCTGGTGGTGTTGATGGTTTGGTTATTTTTTGGAATACTTATACTCACATGTGGTGTAAGAAACTGAGCTGTGATTGAGCTTAAACTGGTTCCATGAATTTTGTGGATTTTATTATTCTTTTTCTTTCTTTCTGTTTCTGCGGAAAAAAAGCTCGGCTGTGGTTAAAGCGTGCAGACACTCAGACAGTGGTGGCGTATCTGAAATTAATTTGTCGCGGATTTCTATTTAATTTGTGGGCAACATTGTTTTCATTGAAATTTATTTATAATTGTTCTCGACGGTTCTTAATAAATCTTTTTAAACTCTAATTCAGGTCTAAAAGCACCACAGAGGGAGAATACTCGTTCGCAGTATTACGACGCAGTTCGCAATTCAACTCTTTCGTTTAAGGCTTTCTTAAGGGCTGGATTGAAGCTGATTCATTAGATTTAGTACCTTGCTGACTCTTGGATACCATTTCAGTGAAAAGAATGAATACATGCTTGTGGTATATACTACGCAATTTTTAGTCGAATAAATCTGTGTCGAAACCCACCAGACCCTCCATGTTAATTAAAAACAGGAAGGATAAGCTAGTCTTCTGGGGTTTCCCTTAATGATTACACAGTCATTCACTGACATTCTACGGAATTGCTTGGTCGATAAATCCGCCAGACAGGGCACCACCTTGGCGATTTTAGCGGATAAGATGAATATCGACAAGACCTTCTCTACATTTGTGACAGGTGCCACTATCTGCCTCATTATTAGACAGACCTGACCCAAGCTGAATCAGAAATGCTCCAACTGTCTAAGTAGACATAAAGGTTCGTTTATAACAATCACACTAGGTGTTATTACGGGGCACTGCATTATCGGCAAGCACGCTGTTAGGCTGAGCCACTTCGCTAATCACTTCTTTAGAAGTTGAATGGACGAAGAAGAGGAGAAAACTATACTTCACCTTGCACTTGCGTGGCTACTTCTTCGAAAAAATAGGCAAACTGACTACCGCCAACATAAACAGCCACAGCACTTTATATTAAGCTACTGGTGGTTCCTAGAAAAGTCTTTTAGATCCACGTTGTACCATAATGAACCTTTACTGATATACATAAGTGTGGCTGCTCACGCGGCCTGCCACGATAACCTAAATCTATACATATTCATTGGATCCGCCCGATTGTTCAGTTTGAGATATTGGAGAAGCCTTCTCCCATCAATTTTAATACTATCCATTCAAATGTAGGTCCTAGGCCTTGAAATTTCCTCCCTAGCCGGGATGAACTCAAGTTTAAAGCCATTCCAGGATTCGCTAAGAAAATCCTTGGTGAACTGGTCCTTACATTTATTTACCTTATATCTTCTGACGAATTCGGCGGAATCAAATCAGGGCAGACGTCCGACTGGGTTCGACATTAAGATCTATTTAAGCTTGATTTCAATATTTCCCCACGCTTCCATCACTCACCTACCATTGGAGGAGCACTTCTTTACTAGGGCAAAATGCATGTGGTCCCTTAACACCTCGGAGAAGTGTCGCGTTGTCTGGGTAGTACTAGGCGTAAATGTACCTGGTGTATTTTGCTGCGGATTTGGGAAGACAGTAGACTTCTGATTGGAGGCTTAAAGATTCATTTCGACAAGAGCTACAGTAACGCAACCCCACCTTCATTTCGTTTGAATCTATTTTATTTTTTTCATAAGAATTTATTTTTTAGGAAGAATCTTTATTCATATAGGAAGGCTATGCTTCTAAATTGGGGTCTTCAGCCCCGGATTGTATACTGGATATATACATGGCAGTAGTCAGCCTCATTCTCATTTATGAAGTAGTGGACGGAACTGGAAAAGTATTATTGCAATATTTGAAAAAAGGTTCAAAACTTATCCTGCGTCTGGATAACGGGCAGGTAACTTAGAACCACTACTACAGCTGCACTAGGAACTATGCTCCATCTTCTTCCCGTTGATATCTTTGGGAATCTGATGGCGGTGAAATTTGTAAACATTAACTCCCCACCTATGTCTTAATAAACAATATCGCTCGATTAAGAACATGGGTGTAAGTTCATGACTGATACTAAACCCCTTAACGATGATAAGCTATCGTAGGGTGCCCACAAAAGGGACTAAAGACTAGGATTTATGAATTCCTTCATGTTATGATGTTAATCCAATGCAGATTCAGAACCTGAGAAATCGTGGCCTGATTTTTGTCTTCTTGGATTCACGAACTTTTTTGGAAGCGATTGAAAAAAGCGCATTTTGTTACCACAAAACTCATGCATAATCTAAATGATGTGATTAGACCCAGACCGTTTCGGATCTAGTATCGTATTAAGGTATTTTACACTAGGACAGTCTTTTCCAGATTTACTCCGAGGCCACTGCTCGTGGTTCATGAGTGTACTTTATCCAGAATATGCTCCATGAGTTTCCTTATGAGTGGAGAGAAACTTTTCTGACACCAGTATAACTAAGACATCTGGGTGGTTGCGTAACCACTTCCCGATCAAGTGGCACTAAAAAACATATCCTTTCGCAGACCAAAAGCTGACAAGTCGCATCAGCTTACAAGAGGATTCACAAGAGCCTGTGGTGCATCCGTGCAACAGAAAATAGCCAACGGCAAATGCCAACAGTATACTGGTAGAACGATGAGATCACCAGACTACGCATAGAGTGACACAGGGCGCGCCGATTGTACCAACGCTCCAGAGAACATAGCAGCCACGAAGAACTCCACGAGTAAAAAAAGTTTGCGTAAAATCAAAATTGTCTTAAAAACAGCAATATGTTGGCGTCCACACATCTTGGCCAATCATCATGCTGGATTTCAAGAACGCCTTCAACACCGCTACTGGATAATAACCCTCCGAGCTCTTACCGCCAAGAGAATACCTGAGTTAATGACGGACTATTTTAGAAATAGAATACTGCTTTACGACACCGATTATGAACGAGGCATTATAACGTCACAGGCAGCGTTCCTCAAAGCTCCGTATTAGGTCCGCTACTGTTTAATCTAACATACGATGACGTTCTCAGACTTAGGATCCCGAGATCTTCCAGTATAATTGACTTTGGGGACGACATAGCAATCGTTTTGCTGACCAAACTCCTTGAGAAGTTAGAGCATAACTGCATGACTGGTCCAGGACTGGAGTACGCATGGGTCTACAACTTGCAGAAGAAAAGACAGAAGTAGTGCTCATCAGTAGTAGGCGAGTCATGGAGAGTATGTATAAGAGTAACCGTGGGCGATCATGTTATAGTTTACAAACCGAAGTTGAAGTATATTGGCATTACCTTAGACGCAAGGCTAACTTTTAAGCAACACCTGCAGCATACAGCTGAAAAGGCAGGAAAAGCATCGTTTGCCCTTCATTATGCCAAATATCGGCGGACCAAAGTAGAGGAAGAAATAGCTCCTAGCAAGAGTTGCGACATCGATAATGTTCTACGACTCCTAAATATGGGCTGGTGTTATGAAAACGAAATCATACAGAAAGAAGACTGAGGCAGCTTACAGAATTAACGCGTTGAGAGTATGCAACGCCTTCTGAACAATTTTTTCTACGACGCGGCATGTGTAATGGCTGTTATGATAATAACAGACAATTTTGCTAAAGACGCGCAACATTTCTGTTGCAGTACAACGGCTGCAGCTACGAGTCGAAGTGATACTAATGTACCACCAAGGACAAGTCTAGAAGAATAGTAGGAGAGATGGTGTCACTCAGGTGGACCCAAAAATTGATACTCAATGTAGATGCCTGGATTAATAATAAGAAGCATGGGGAGCTGAATTTCTACCTAATCCAGATACTCACTGGCTATGGATGTATCAGAGTCTATCTACATGGGTTTGGACACGTCGACAGCTCCTATTGTCCAACATGCACGGAAGCAGTGGAAGATGTGGAACATATTATGTTCCATTGTCCACGATATCACGAAGAACGGCACCTGCTGGAAAACAAACTGGGTAATGACCTAACCCGAGACAACATCACCAGAAAAAATGATGAGCAACCAAGAGGCTTGGGAAGCAGTGAGCGACACTGTGACAAACATTATGAAGGAGCAGCGAAGATAGGAGCGACAATGAAATACAGCGCAGAAGGTTGCTAACACGAACGAAACGAGTACCTACGGCTGAAGTCCCCTCTCGCATTGAAATGCTTGAAGGCAATGCCGCGAGTCCCAGGAATGGGAGACGAGGTGGGTTTTTTTGTGTGGAAATCAGTTTCGTCTGTAAAAGATTCCCACGTTCCAACACGCCTCTACTCACCATCTTAGTTGTAAACTCATTGTCTAATGCTCCCTGAATAATTGTTGTTTTTGGCACTCAGAAATCCTTCTACACCTAGCTGGGTGACAGCCTCTTGAATAGCTGCAGCATGAATGTTGTTAAAGGTTCCTTCTATGCCCAGAAAGGTAGCAAGAGTGTATTTTTTATACCGTCTTTTACACCGTGTGCACAACCTCATGAAGAGCTATCTCAGTCGACCAACCTTTAAGGTAAGCATGCTTTGATTTCGACAATGGAGGATACGTTATAAAGTTTTCAGTAGACAAAAGAATAGGCTAACAGGCCTAAAATCTTTCGCGGATTTATGAGCTCGTCGGCCCACTTTCGGAACGAAAACAACTTTGGCACGTCTCCAGGACTGAGGGACATGATTTAAATATAAGTTGGTCCTATAAATCGGTAGTAGCCAGTGAATTGCTATGTCTTGCAGTTTCTGTAGCATAATAGGCATAATGCTATCAAGGCTGGGTGACTTTATAAGTCACATAAGAGGTGAAGCTATTTATGGTCAACGAGATTATATCTTCCGTAATAATAAAAGAAGTTCCAATGATTCCGCTGTTCAGTTTCCGTCCGACGAAGGACGGATTACTGTCTCCTTTGGACAGAATTATACTTTCTTAAGGGAAGGTATGTACATAACGATAATTTTTATATCAAAAAAGTTGCGAATCCTACTCCATGATAGTTGACTGGTAATAACTCATCGATATTTCTTTCAAATATACTGCATACACTGGCCATAACTCACAGATACATACCTTCATATGCGGTACCGTGCATGCTGCACGATTTTCTTGCAGTATTCGAAAGCTTATGGAATATTTCCGCTCTAATACCTTGAGTAACTGCTCGTAGAATGGTTTCTTCATCTCAACAGACAAAAGAAAGAAAAAAAAGCTTTCCCGTCTGTCAACTATCCCGACAGACAAGCGAACCACAAAATGAATGAATATGGTCACAACTGACAGAAATTATAATCCTCTAGCATCGCTCTACATTCGCTATCAATCCCCCACGAGCACATGAAATTTGTTGGACCACTACTGCATCAGAAGTCGGCCTCCTCAGTCCTCTTACCAAAATCACTAACTATAGCTACTTACCCGCCAACCATATGGTGGTGGTGGCTATACAATTGGCAGGCACGACTAACCGCAGACCAGCGCGCTCTGAATTCATATGATTTCAGATACAGATACAAACTGTACGAACAGAAAATAAAATAAAAAAACTGATAAAATTCAACTTTCACATTAGTGTGACGTAATAAGCGGTTTTTATTTATTTATTTATTTATTACGTACTTCTACTCCATATTAATTTGTTTTTGTTTTATTCGTTCATTTCTGTTACACATTGCATTCCCCGGGGTATACTAGCCTACACACGCACATGGCGTGTTGTTTGTGTTTCACACGAAAACGTGTATCGGCGGCGGCGGCGGTGGCAAAATGTATCTGCAGCTTGAATCTACTACACTGACCCCGAGAAGAGGAATGAAGAATACAATGCAGGGCACCCTGCTTATGATGGTAAGACAGCAGGGCAGGTATCGCCATCAGAAATGTCGTCGCCGTTGCTGGCGACAGATTTGCTTTTGGCCGAGTCTATGTCCCCGAACTGCATGGCATACCACACAGCGATGGAGTAGATGATGATCGTAATAATAGCAAACTTTAAATAAATCGTAACTATCTCAATGATCTGGGACATGGCTTGGTATACCCACTTGGACGTAGGTAGCGTTGGAGATGTTTCCGATGATGGTG
This sequence comes from Xylota sylvarum, assembly GCA_905220385.1. NCBI lineage: Eukaryota > Metazoa > Arthropoda > Insecta > Diptera > Syrphidae > Xylota > Xylota sylvarum. The sequence continues at coordinate 46,071,320 of LR999959.1, forward strand.
GCGGCGGTGATGGTGGTCCTAGGGATGATGGCTCCGAGTAGGTGTATTCTTGTCCGTCGTCAAAGTTTCCATCGTCATTGTCTCCATCTTCGTAGTCGCCGTCGTCCGTGTCATTGTCGTCGTTATGGAATTCCTCTTCGCCCTGCTCCTCCTCCCCTTCCTCGTCGTCGTCGTCGTCTTCCTCTGAAGATGAACCCGAATCGATTGGGTTTGATGGAGGTTTATGGCCAGGAATTGGCATTGCAAGGCCGATTTGTGGCTTTTCTTTGGTAATTGACTGACCAACTGACTGGCTAAATGTGGTGGCCTATCTATGACGATGATAATTGCGATAATTTGCAAAATTTACATGCGAGAATGCTCGCAACGGATGAACTCTTTGGTTTTTGTTTGCTTAGGTTGCTTCTGTTGGTTAGGGTAACGAAGCGACGAATATTTCGGAGATATTATTGTGCAATGTCAGTTGCGTAACACAATTAGTTTAGTTCCATTCACAGGCGATGGTGATCATCAGTTGTTTATTTGGCGGACAGTTAAAAACAAAAAGTATCTGGTGGTAGAGATCTGCAAATAGAAGGTATTTGGAGTGAGTTATTGAATTAAATTGAGAAAGTAGTTTGCATTAAATTGGGTCATTCGAAAACATAAGTAAAGTATGTAGTTTGAGAGTGCCTTGCGGAGTTCTAACAGTAACAAGGTGCGGTCTTTTAATAATTACACTTCATAGGTGAAAAGATACATAATTGAGGAGAGATGACAATCTTGCAGTTAAGTTAATTTGACGATTTCTAACTAGATGGTCCACTTTAAGCGAAGCGATATCTGAACCATGGAGTAGTCTTGTGCCGAATTAAATGATTGCTTGCTGATCGCAGATTTTAAAATGATCTAGATAGTCGAGATAAAAGTCATGTGTGTGCATTGTAGTGCCTCTCAAGTAAAAGAAATAAAAGAACCTCTAACCATTGGATGTTCGTTTGTGTATAAAAGAACCCATCATGATGCACTTTCAGGCTGTTTAACCTTGAAGGAATCAGTGAACCAAATTCTCTCTTAGACCTCATCACAGTAAAAGCTTGCGTTTTGTAGATACTTATGCACATGAAATGGTTGTGAAGGTGATGTTATAAACAGTAAAGGGTTTCAAAACTCACAAGGAGTAACGAAAAAAATTGGGGTAAGCTGAGTTGATGACAATTCCGAGGTCTTTTTGGTATGACAACAGCCAGCTTCTATTAGTTTACAGAAGAAATTGCTCTACTCACGAGGACATCATCTACAACGTGGACATCTATAGTCGATGTCTATCGCTTATCTCGCTTCTCTGCTTGCCGCTTTCTGACGTTTATTGTACCACCTTCTTAGCATTACTGAGTGAAACCTTTTTCGATTTTCGGGCGAATTTATCGGCCGATGAACATAGAACTGGTTACACTTTACACATTCAGCGCCACATATTGTGTAGGCTTTCCTCGACTTCCCGCAGGCTAACTACCTCTGTTACAATATGGAATTGAAAAGACCTATGATAGGGTATCCTTTTGCTTAAAATCCATGGATCTTCGCGAAATTGTTTACAAATGGTTCTTCTCAGTATTTCTTGACATATGTACCTTGCTTGAGATTCCGAAACCAAACGATAAAGAAAGATCGGTCTTGATTAAAAGAAATGTAGAAACCCTACATCCTTTACGATTTAGGATTAAATGATCCACTGTTCGCAAATGACAATACCAGGGATCTTTAGCGATGTATGCGTCCAAATCAATTTCGACAAATACTATGCCTATACCGATGTACTATACGATGTTGATTTGTCAGATACGTAAGCCGCCATCATGGTATTTGATTCCTATGTTATTAAGTCCTAGACAACCTTTATCACGTGGGAATAGAAGGCAAGGAAGGTGCAGATTCTCCAGCAAAAAAAAGTGAATCAAAAACAGTCATATTTCCTGAGCCATTCTGCCGAATAGGGGATCACACCGCAAAAGAAGTTTTCAGGAATAAGAGATAAACCAGAGCCAAAACCTGGAGCAACGCTCAGAGCATGAGGCAAGCTAAGAAACTTCTGGAGATAACTGAGAAAGATTCGAAGCATGCATCAACATGAGTAAGAATAACCTACTTATGTTGGTTTTCATCAGCAAAAGGGAAAGGAGACTCGGAATCCACTGTGGATGTTGGACATAGCAGGAAAACTGGTGGAAAAGATGCCAAAGCCACGCCTCACAGCAGCAATCCAGAGTACAGGTGCTTTGTCTAACAAGACGGATGCGGCTAAAGCCACTCCACAATAGGATCAATTGAAAAAGTGATTAAGATAGTTCACATGGCAGTCACTACTCGAGAAAGATTGTAGTGTTGGTATCTATGTATATACGTGTGGAACGCCTTCAACTCAGTCAGGTGGGAAGATATGCTAGGCTCGTTGGAAAACACCTTTAAGGTCCCGCAATATCTTCACCGAATAGTAAGGGACTACTTCAGAGATCGCATACTGATTTATGACACCACAGATGGATCTCTCAGAAAGGAAAGCAGCACAATGTTCAATATAGGGACCTGACTTGTGGAACGTCGCTTATGATGAAGCCTTTCGCATGGAGATGTCCGAATATGACTTTCTGGTAGGGTATGCAGACGACATTGCTGTGGTGATCACTGCCATGGAGGATACAGGGAGAAGACTCAACCAAGTCATAAGATGGGTACCATAGCGCAACCGCATAGAAGAATATGAAGCCTTATGAGGTAGAAGAAAAACAACACCCCGAAGTAATACAAATAGTAATTCCAGGGGGCTGTTACCAAGACTCAAAGGAAGAGGGGAGTTCAGTCAGTAGGAGAACACAGTATGAGTCTGACCAAAAGACCGAAAACCTCTTGACAATGCATGATGCATTCTTCGCCTTCCCTAACGGAAACATAAAACGGGGCTTTGTAGACTTAAGGATCACCTAACGATTCTGCTACGAAATCCCAGTGAAATCCCAGAACACACCGAAACGTAGTAAGACTACAACACTCTCAAAAATATTTCCGAAAGGAATCATAACACAAGGGTAACTCTAATGACCATACATATGTACCTCTCCAAAGCGTTAGTAGCGGGCACAATGGACCAAAGGTCGCGATGGAACTTATCCCTTCTTTAAATAATAATAACAGGAATAGAATCACCATTTAGTAGGCGATCAAATTGTAACTACTTTTACTACAGGATAATTCTATTCCAATCACAAGCTGTGGTTATGTCGATGTTTTGAAGAAGCGGTTGGATGTGATCGAGGAACTTCAGCACACATTCTGTTTTCAGGGCTATTTCTGCAAAGAAGTAGGTGTGGCTTTTGCCATTTGGAAACAAGGATTTATGATTTATCCGGAAATCTTCAACCTAAAGCTTAACAATTGTAATGAATAGCTTTGGTGAGGAAAAGAAAGAAAGAAAAGGACAACTTGTATAGTCAACTAAGCGCTGCCTACAACTTAACACCGAATGAAGACATCGTCATTTCAATGGGTGACGTCAATGCCATGGTAGACAGCGACAACATAGCTCTCAAACATGTGATAGAAAAACAAGGCGTTAGAGAACGTAACGTAACTAATATCTTATTTTAGAATGTATTTCGTTAGTTCATCTAGAGATACGCAACCAACCTTCAGCTATATTGACCTGTTGGAGGAACATTGAAAAGCTGCAGAAAAGAACAGTTTGTTGGTATAAAGCAGAAACACTGCAGCACATGGCTATCAGCAGAGACCTGGAAAGCAATAACTAATGCTCACTACCGCTAAAGAATTACCGAGGAACTAGTATTTCCAAGCAGAGTACCCTGTCCTGACTTCGGAGGAGGGTCAGCTTAGATGGTAAAAGGAACATTTTACTGCAGATTATAGACGATAGTGTCGCTACCTCACATTCAATCGAGGTACCTGCGAAGATAATTACCCAAATTCGTTACATTCCTCTAAGTAAAGCAGACATCATAGCCGCGATTAAGACATTCAAGAAAAATAAAGAAGACTTTGGCCAGAGGTGCTCTTGTATCGACCACATAGACGTCTTACGAATCATCGCAGAGTAACGCGTTAAGTGCTGATATCCATTTCATCTGCTTTTTACTGACTTGGAGAAAGCCTACGACAATATAAGCAGAGAGTTCATCTAGTGTGCCCTAAGTAGGAGAGGTGTTCCTGGAAAACTCATAGCATTTATAAAGTCATGAGTTGTGCTAGGTGTCACGTCCTGCGCAATGATTAGGTGTCTAGTAACTTTGATGTTCAAAGCGGGATGGGTCAAGCATGCTTTTGGTTGTAAATGATTAGTGAAATGCACTATGACATTTATGACGCGCTGATGGCATTTGTGTACTCTCACACAGAATTTTAGACTTGCATCGAATGATTCACAGTTTGGAAGCTGAAGCAAATGCGAGTAAAGTGGAACTGAAGTTAAATGTGCTTAAGAGAAAAGCTTTCAGCTTCACAATTTAAACTTTGCTCGACAGGAGGTTGACAAACTTCACACTATCACTTTCTTTTTCTTGTTTTGACAAAATGTCGCACCTAGCTCGATGTAGTCAAAAAGGCTCAGAAACATAAGTCCACGGGACATAAATCCTTAATGGACTTAAATATGTTACGCCCTATCGCGCCCTAGGTCCAGAGAAAAAAAAACGTATGGCCTTATATCCCATCTAGCATTAGCGGAGCAAGCAATTGCGCCTGATTATCTTCCGAAAAATTGTGTTCTTAGGACCCATCTTTGACAAAAAAAAGTTCATAATTTGATTGTGGACTTATACTCCGTGGACTTACGTTCCTACGTCAGTCAAAAATGCTTTCGAAATATGTACTTTTATAAATTTAGAGGACTAACGTTTGCAGCAAAACAAAGTTACAACTACTATTTGACTGCCACTGAAATACCAGATCGCCCAGAGTTGAATATCCGAGGCGATGATCACAAACCGTGCGTAAGCCTTAGAAGTATTGATCCAACATAGAAAAGCAGCATTAGACACCGAGATGGCACAGATAGACTTACATAGGTTATCTAGGGAGATATTCACTTCCCAGGATGACAAGAACAGAGAAGAAAGGAGAAGACCTCTTCAAAAGCCAAAGAAACCACGCACCCTCCCAGTGCCAGAAGAATCTGTTGGATCAGATGACCCACTAAGAAAATGCCGCAGCAGAGTAACTACTGTAGTTGCAAGTGATACCTAAACTTCCTCCTAGCCCAAGGGATATGATCCCTGTCCACTAAGAAATCAGATGCAAAGTGCCCCAAAACTGTCAGCAGTGTCTGCAAGCAGTTCCCAGCACCGTTGTGACTGAAAGAAGTTTCACAGGAGAAGTTAGGAATCTACGAATGGTTGTACCTCCACATAACGGTGTTTTAGGATGTAAATCCAGGCCTTAGTGTAAAGACTTAGTTTACGGACACAGTGGTCGCAAACCAGCTTCTCGCTTTCCAGCCGACTGGTTCACGCTGGTTAAAAATAAAGCCGGCAATGAATGGACGTGTCCATATTGAACCCGTTTCCTACTTTAATAAGTTTTAACCATCTTTTACCAGCTTTTACCGAAATGATTTTTCAATTCTTTTTGACGCCGGTAACTAGCTCTCAAGCGTTTTCTTTTACATTTTAGCAAAGTAGTGCAAGGCGTGAATGTTTGCTGATTTCGACTGAACAAAAAACTGTCTGTACAGGCGCGATTTTCATGCTGGCTCTGAGTACTGACGTGAATTTGGCCAGATAACTGGAAAGCAAGAAAGCGAGAAGCTGATTCACTGTGGCCGCACCCTTATACTTTAAGCCAAGCCTGACACAAGTAGGCTATCTAAATGAGAAAATTATCAGATAAAAGTTGGTAGATGGTAGAAGAGCGTGAGTATCGTTTCTCATCAACGACCAATTGTCAATCTATCAGCTACCACCAAGAAAGGTCAAACAATTCTACATAGGTTCGGTTAGCTGCAACTGGGCTGAAAAATGGGTAATGGAAATCTCCGTGGAAGTAAAAGAGCTTCCTAACCTCATCCAGAATGTACAGCTATGAATACAGAGACTACCATGGTTAGCAGTACCAACAGCAATCGAGACAAAGAGGATGACAGACATTCGTATCACACAAGTCAAGCTACTCGTAAATACATCATTCGAAAGTGACCTCAGCCGACATCGCAATACAATTAAATAAAGAACACCTTAGACTTGTGCTGATACAGGAACCCTACGTCTATAAAGGACAGGTAGGAGGTTTTTCGAGCTGAGATGCATACGTAACTTGAAATGAGAGGCTCAAAGAAATGAAAATATAAAGACTCAAAGAAGTAGCTTTGAAGCATTCTGTGAGAATATTATATCTACACTGGCAGTGGCCAGACTCCGCAAGACCTTATCCAAAGAAAAGTACGCGTGCCATGCTCACTGAAAAGCAGGATTTCAGTTACACCATCCATGCGCGAGGAACTGAGAGCCCTCTTCTTATTTGAAACGCACTTTTTAGGTAGCTCAACATACTGCAGTACAGATGTATCGGCTCAACATAGCATCGATTATGTGGGCCAAAAACACTTTTCAGCCGTAGACACCACCTCATCAAAATATTTTAGAACATGCTCAAAACAATTTAGAAGATCATAGATAACTACATAGATAACTACGGCACTGGAAAGAATACCTCTTATCCATAGCCATCATCAATACGCACCATTAGTCTAATAGCAAACAGTATCGTGAAAAGACTGGCATGGTTATGCAGACGACATAATTATTATTGCCAGAGGCAAATTTAAGAAAGCACTCTGGGAAACCTAGGACCGTACAATATACGTTATGAACTGGAAAAATATGAAAAGAGGATATAGATCAAACTATGGGATAACATCAAAAACTGAAACTCGTTAGGGAACTTCTTAAAAAACAGTAAAACCAGCCTAAGTTTAAGCAAAACCGACTGCGGATTCTAAAGATATGCTAACGGGTCATTGTAGACTTAAGGAGCACACTGGGTGTAGAAGTCGATGAACCATACAGATTCCGTATAAAGCACTAGATCACAGAATAAGAAATCAAATTACATACCCAGCTGCATTAAAGCTGTTGGACTAGAGGAAGTAGTTTAACTCGTGTGTTTCATTGATTAGAGCAATAGTTCAGGGAGCACCAGCAATGTCGCACCAAACCAAAACCAAGCTGCAATTGTTCCACTTCAATATTGAGTCGCTGCTGTTACATGGAAGTGATTTCCAATGTTATTTGTTAGCTACAATTTTCGTGAATATATATCAATGCATCACTCTTGGGCTTTAGGCAGAGCCAAGGTAAAAATTTGGCAGATATTGTATTTCATTACTAACCTCAGAGCTTGCACTTTAGGTAAAAAATATCAGATTCTTTCATAAAAATTTTGCCCTATTCTATTGACTTAAAATGACACCTCTTGTTGGATCACCCCATATGCGTGTTGGTTTCATATCTTGCATCTGTTGGGATATGATAAGTCTCGTTCTTAGAAAGACGATCATGAGGCAACTTATTCCGTTTTGTGTGCACAACACGATGCGAAATGAGGGTCTTATTAGATTAATGACAGTAAGCTCCTTTGGAGTTATACATAAAAGGGTCCACAGACCTACTAAGGTTTCATCTCAATTGACCTGTGTTCTGAATCTATTTATATAGACAACACTACTGACTTAATCACGGTAGTCTCTTGCTCGACTGCTAAGAATCATCTTTCAACCAACCTAGCCAACAGGATATGAAAGCTTGGTACTAAAGTTCAATTAGATGTCCTTGCGATGGTAAAATTGTATAAAGCTTCAAATGTATTGTTGGACTTGTCACTTCACTATCAGACGATAAGCACATACGTCAGCTGAGTTGGTTGCGCAGCAGAAGTACCCAAGAGGTCAAGCTCTAGGTCTTAGATTCTTCTACCATAGTTGGTGTCTGTTGTTAGTTAGCGATGTTAACAAATGTAACTCTTTCCTGTTTCAATGTAAGAATGATGATTGGTTTCTTTGAGGCAAACACGGAATCGATTGGTTGAGAACCGTAAATAATAATTAAAAGTATTTTTCTCTATCACAGACTGTCAGTCTGTCGAGTTTCTAGTTATGTACTTTTACCACAAATATGTGATTCTTTAGAAAAAAGCACCCCTACAAGTTTGATCAGTGCCTCATATATCGCTGACGTCAGGCATTAGAATTCTAAATCATTTAAAATGCAATAATATTCTCATATTCTCACTTTTAATGACTAAAACTAAACCCGCTTTCCAGCTATAAGCTAGAAAACCTCGTCATAATGGTGCCTACAACAACTCAAGAAAGTGTTTTAATTTTAGTCACAAACCAGAAACCCGCTGCCTTTCTAAAGAACCATACCCGTTTGTATCTGTATCTAGTGTATAATCGTGCAAACTTCAAATCAAATGTAGAGCACCATGTGCAACGGTTAAGCTCATACTCCAGACTATGTAACCGCAACAACCCCTACTGCGGGTGCGGGGGCTCTCAAACCAAGCCGCCTCCGGCTATAGGTGCAAGCCAGCCACTCTTCCTGTTCGCCACCAAAGCAAAACTAACTCAACAAAGACCAACCAAACACATAGATACAAATTTCTTAGCTGTGAAATCGAAAACAACAATTAAGTACAAATCCGAAGCAGAAACCCAAGAAAAAATAAAAAAATAAACCTGTCGCACTATTTCAAGTCGATTACCTTCAATATTGGCACAAGTAGCGAATGCGAATGCGAATACATTTGTTCGGCTGTCGTTGCCTGAACGCGAGTAAAGTGAAAGAAGTTACAAAACCTGAAGCTTGGAATTTGTGTTTCGTTGTGTCTCGTACGCGTACCCCCCGGTGGCGGAGGAGTACAGCACCTCGGGTGGGGGGTTGAACTATTTCTTTCAGTGTTTGCCAAGGTACTTGTCATTCTACATGTGTCAACCAGAAACGGGTTTTCCGCTAACAACTGACACCACCCACACGCATTTGACAGATGCTTACCACCGAGTTCCAGGTTCTTTGACACCGCACCCAATACGTTTTGCATCCGATAAGGGCTGCACACCACGGTGCAACTTGTAATCGCCAAATGACCACCTCTGCATGGTAATTGTTTTCGAGTAAGCACCCAATTCCAGTGCGCGGCTTGCATTGAATTCGAATTAATTGGAAAAAGTTACATAAGGCGGGATGACAGTGCTGTCTGTCGACCAATTGTCGCGCGATTCATAATTCCGTCGATCAACAATCGGAATTGTGCAAAACTTTGAGGTGAAAATCGTCAATTAAGGAAATCAAATTTGAAATCGAAGAAGAGAGACTTACTTCCGTCTTGAGGCCGATTTTATTGGCTTTTCTGTCACTGAATGTTAGGAAATCATCACTGGCAGGTGGGTTAATGGTTCCCAGAAGTACTAAAGGTAAGGTTGTTGCGCATGCACTCAAGCCGCCATCGAATGGGTTTTTAATATTTTATGGAAAACGTGAGGAAGCCTTGTCACGTTAGACAGATTCAAACGTACGTGAGATCCTAACCTCTCGGTGGTGGTTAATGCAATTATGAGTTTTTTTTTTAATGACCGAAAAGTTCTTAGAAATGGTGACACGTTTTTTCTTCGGGGAATCTTAAGGTGTGAGACAGGATTTGGGAGATAAGTTGTTTTTTTATTTTATGAAAGATTCCATAACACGTTACAATCTTCTTAAATAAGGCAGTCGGTATAGAACGTGCAGGAAGATACAGATATTCACGGTATTCAAGTTAAGAGGAAACTCTATGGGTCAATCTGTTTAGGAAGGCACTCAAGACATTTATGTATCGTTTACCAGTGGATCTACAAATAAAACTACAAGCGAGTAGTAGTGCACTTCATCTCACTTAAGCAGGGCTCTTCAAAACTAACAATATGTCCCATACAGCTCTATTCTTAAGGGATCATTCCCCAACATTCCTGAGGAAACGGATGAAAGTCTTGGTACATTTCGTAGGGTGTCTACGAAGTAATGTACTCTGATAGGGAGGATTGACAGAAGATACAAACTTGATGTAGACCTACTTGTGGCTCTGAGACTCTCGTGCACCTGCAGTGTGTTCCCGGCAGAGGTTCTGGCAGTACTCAAAGCTGCGGAACTACTGGAGCTGGGATCAATATCCATCAGGAATAACGCCTTCTGCATTGATAGTCTGGCTGCGATAAGGGCGCTGGAGTCCTATATCACTAAATCTGAACTAGTCAGAAATTGCCGCACAATTCTCTGGGCATTATGTTCGCAGACACGAGTCAGATGTTGGGTACCTGGACATAGATGGTAACGAAAGTGCCGACATAATGGCCAAAAAAGGAGCAGAGCTTCCCGTCAACGATATAATCGAAGGCATTAGACCAATGGCCGTGACTAAGAGAATTATTTTCGATAAAATCCTCAATATGACCGACCAAAGATAGTCAAACTTAGAAGGGCACAGGATCTCAAAGGCCTTGTGATGGTATTGGGATGACCTACATGTCGAAACATACTTTTTCAACAATTTGGAGGAGGTTGGTTCACTGAACAAAATTGAGGGCATATTGAGGTTCTGTAGGGAAGTTAAATGTATGGGCGAATCGCGATGGGTTCACTTTGGTACCTAGTACATGTGACGAACATTTAACTCTATATAACCTAACCTAAACTAACCATTGGTACCACGAGCGCTATGAGAACTACTACTAGTGCGGGACTGGAGGCTATACTTAATCTGCTTCTGATGGATATATTCGTTCTAGCCTCGGCAGCTATTAGTTCTCTTATAATAAGTCAGTCAGATAGTTGGAGACAAAATACAACAAAAATATCTAGGAAATGTACCTACCACGGATTACCTGACTCCGTACCTAGATTTCAAGAGGACCTTCGGAAGGTCTTTCGTGAGAAGAGAGGAATGAAACAGCGGTCTCCTTACCAATGCACGTATCATCTCTGTTTTCATTGATGGATCAAAGATGGTTGTAGGGGTAGTCTCAGGGATCTTTTATGAACCACATATCCAAATCAGTTCGCCTCCCGAACCATAGCAGTGTTTTCCAAGCGGAGGTCTTATGGGTAACACTAACAATAACCGCTCATGAGACTGCGCTGAAGGAAGTACCATAGGAAGGTATCACCTTTTTCATTGACAACCAGGCAGCAATAAAAGCGATATCTGCTATCGAAATAAAATTCAACCTTGTGAAGTGTTGTCGTGAAGAACTTAAGGTTCTTAGAATACAGCACAAGGTTGCGCAGGGCTGGGTCCCTGGTCATGAAGATATACCACGTAATGAGAAGCCCGACGAATTGGCTAAAAAAGGTTCGGAATCCATATCAAAACAAGGTGATACCACGGTGTTCATTCCGCCTTGCACACTGAAGCTCGAAGCATGGATTAATGCCCTAAGGAAGGATAACATCATATATTCCTCCCTAGACCCTTGTGTGATCACAAGAAGAATATGGCCTTGTTTCGATAAGAGTAGGACCTACAGGATTATGTAAAAGGAAAGGAGTCATCACGGGGCATGACACACTGCGGTACCACATGAAAAACTAAGACTAACGAAAAAAGACTTATGTCGTGGATACGGATATGAGGAAGTCAATGAGGATACAGCCTACTCTCTCTGTCACTGTTCAGGTCTTATCCACATTAGATTTAATTTTCTCGGGTGTTACTTCTTCCGTGACTTAGAAGAATTATCCAGCAGACCAGTCAATGACATCTTGAACTACTTAAATCAAATCAACTGGATGGTTTGGTAGGAGCCTTATCTGTAGAACTAGGATTAACCAACCGGCAAGGGACATCTCTCCCCCATGGGTATCACAATAGGTCTGTATTGACCTGAGTGCGGCGGCGTTGTGGATCTCTTTCACTCGATTACTCACGTATTTAACCTAACACCTATGTGTACGTATAAAGAGCTACGCTCACTTCGTAATAACAGGAACAATGTTTGGCACACTTAACTCAGATCACATTGCGACACTGATTATTGCTAACCTTATACCTTGCCTACACTTTGTTTTCTCAGCTTTGTCAGTCTCTCTATCCTTACCATTTAAGCCAGTCAAGTTTGGTCGCCTTATAGCACCAACCACATTCTTCGTATGGAAGCTGTGCAGCTCAAGATATTTATTGGACTGATACCCTAATCTCTCCGTTATCTCAGATCTATGAGCCAATGTCTAGAATGCCACGTGAAGCTAATGATATCCCTCCTCTATTTGACATTTACCTTAGCAAGCAGCCCCTTAAGAAAGCCAATAATCCTATTGCTCCCACCCTTACTCATAATTTAGTTTCAAGTCTGAATTATATATTGTAATAAATGTGCGGGCTTGACCCGGGCCGTAAAAAAAGTTTAGCAAGAGTCTCTGACAAAATGGTGTTTTTACAGAAGATTTATCGAGCTGACCAGGCATATGGAGGTTATACTGTGACATCACTAGTTGGAAAGTGGACATTGCAGTCATACCTCCAGAGAGGGATGCAGTCCCTGCATCCAAGTTGCATTCCTTTATATGAAGATGACAGAAATCCAGCGTAGTTTGTAAAATAAATGCCATCAATGCTGAACAAGCCAAACAAGCAACAGGTACATATGTAGATACATATGTTACAGCAGAACCGTGTACAGAAACACGAAAGACGAGTTTGGACGGGTCTCTGCTGATATCTACTGAGGACTAGCAAAGGAGGCGGAGAGTGTCCTTTTCCTTTAATTTGAACGGTGCTCAAGTGGTTAGTGCATTGGACTACGGATGAGGGGTTCCAGGTTCAATCCTCAGTCAACGCCTAAAAATTTCTTTCACGCCCCACCACTCGTGAGCTTATGACAAACATCCGAGAGTGAAACTGTCATGGAAAAGCTTCTCAAATCAAAAAATTGCTCTTCGGATTACGGCATTAAATAATAGGTCCATTCGTGTAAAAAATATAACACGCACAACACGAATGGTTATGAGAACCCAGGCCCTATTCCTAGCTATATATGTATGCATACATATATGTACATGTATGTATGCATTAAAATTTAGACGAGTTGGGCGTTCGTTGGCATTAAGAAAACACTCAAGCCAATCAAGATCGCTAAATAGGCCTGTAATAGGGTTTCTCACATTTCCTTACTTTGGAAATTGCTCATAGACTTCCTCCTAGAACATGCAGATGATGTTGTTATCAAGTTTATAGGCAAATTCGAACTACGAGGTGGTTCAACACCAAGAGCCTGAGCAAAAATCCCCGACAATTTGTTTTTGTATCCTTTTTCACGAAGACGATCCATTATCTCAGACAAATATATCTGTAAAACATCCCAATGATCTCCGCAGAGAGTGCCTTGTACCTTGTACCTTGAAACAATTGTAGACAAAAAGTCTACATGGAACTTGCTCAAAAACAATATTTTCATCGAGGCGACCAGTGGGATGTTCATGTAGCAATGATTTTTAGACAAAATTGAGAAACTGGTCGTACGAGTACACCGGCATTATTAAGTCAAAAGCTGTACAAAATAAAACGCAACTGAATAGACTCTATCATCTGCTATATACAGTATAGAACTAAGATATGCTAAATGCCCTCAAGCTCCTTAAGATTTTGGACCTTAAAGTCGGTAACTTTACAAGTCTTCTAATTCTTAAAATCCCAGGTACTATGCTCAAGAGATATCGTCTCTTCAGAAAATTCGATGTTGCTATAGGTTTTGTAGCATTACTAAATATTCAAATCTGCTATACAGATGCTTCCATTTGTAAAAATGGAACTGGGTCAGGTCTCTACCCTCACAAAGTGCGGGAACACTTAGGAAGTGACTAACAATCTTTCAAGTACAGGGAATGACTGATAGTCAAGCAATACTGACAGCCCTTACATCTTAGATGGTAGGCTTTAAGCTTACCTGGGACTATTTGAACAGCCTCGAACATCTCTGGAAACAAGGTTACCGTAACTTGGATTTCAGGATCTTGAGTCATTTGAGTAGGAGCATGTCGCCCATTCGTTAGTCCTTAGCTCTGTTTCGGTATACTTTCGGTGAACACTGGGTCAATCTTAAGGGCGTGAAGGCAAGCGAAAGTGTCTATCAATCCCAAACAAGGCTACAAAATTATTTCAACTCAACAAGAACGACATAAGAACCTGAACGAGTTACCTTTTGTGAGTCCTTGTGAGTCCACTTACATACAATTTACATAAAACAAAATTATTAGGTACAAATATAAGGAAAAATATATGGCAGTACAGATTCTTTGTGAGTATTCAGGATCTGCAAGAAAAAAATGTTCTAAGGCTAGCATAGAATAATACGTATGTATTATGTATACACATATGTATGTAGATAGCCTTGCTGACCACGAAGCAGATCCAGAATAGCTTAAACGTCCAAAAAGGATCAGCAAGCAACATACAACACGGTAAGACCTGCGCTGATTTGCTCAGAAAAGGAAAAATTTAGGAAGCAAAGAGAAGTCCTATGATTGGTGAGTTTTTATTGAAAAATATCCAAGCCAGCCATTCTCACAGTTGCGGGAGTGCTTCTCATTGACTACGTAGCCACAGATCTATGACAAGAAAGCAGAAATGGGAAAGATAGTCAGAACAGAACTTGTAAATTCCAAGTCTGTCTAGGACTGCAATCTCTTGCCAGACACAGAAAGCTTGATGGATGCCTGTCATTAAGCAATTGTTGAAAATTAGGTGCAGACGAACTAACTAACGACGATTCGGCCTTAGAGTTCATAGATACCCTTTTATGGGGTGAATTGGGCAGCTGCTATAGCGCTGATTAAGTATCTCGAACACTATGCAAACGTTTCAGGTCTTAGGTCTTAGGAAATCATTTAAGCAAGGAGTTGGTATGCCTTCTTCTACGTCATAGCCGATAATAACATGCTGGAAGTATCTTCAGAAGCAGAGAAATGATTCAGTCTGTAAAAAGAGGAAACATTCGAATATTTTAAGAGAAGACTTCCACAAAGAAATATGAACATATGTAAGTACACTAGTGAAGTTCACAAACTCTTCTATTAGGGACTTACTCCTTTTCATAAAAAAATGGGGCAAGTCTTCAAGACTGACAAGATAGATGTCATTGGACAAAGTTTCTTAACAGTTAAAGAATATAATAAAAAGTTAATAGAAGTCCAACCAAGATTGCGACCCATAGGGTCAACCTAAATGGCTCCAATTCGAAGTAATTTTAAAAGCAGTTTCAAGATTCCTCTCAAGATGAAGAATGAGTAATCGGTGAGAGTTCCACAAAGCACAGAAGGATATCCAGGTTCATGCATAGAACGTTGCACAACTAATTCAAGCAAGTACACAGCTAAGGAACGCCACAAGCCCATGTGATTCCACCAGCTAATCTGACGACAACCATCTCAACTAACCTATAGGACATTTATTGATTTTCAAACCAAAATTATAAATAATGAACAACAAACCATTTGAGATCACAAAACATTTCACACAGAAAATAAAAATAAAAAGAACGAGAACGGTTAATTTCAAGCCGCACTGTTAACGATTATACCAACTTCCCACACCTGTTCTCTGTTTACCCAGACGCATGGCAATACAGTTTATACCAGTTCAGTTTGACGTATGTCTTGCAATTCCGCAAAATTTCACACAACCACTTCGCATAAGCCTTCTGGTGAACTTCTCACAAACATTGTTAACCCACTTTCTTTATTTACTAACTAGTTAATTAATTTGTTTATAAACCGCTACTCTCGATATAAAGACAAACAGTTTTATTGCAATCGCAATCGCACTTACCAAACAACAAGTATAAACAAAACGAGAACGGCTGCACGACTAATTAAGTTGGCATAAAAGAAAGCTTCAATAAACCCAAGTTTCACTCAGAGCTTGAAAGCTACGATCGTGTGTATAAACATTTGCAAAGCTCCAACCCCATACTCGAACCAAAGATGAGCAAACGAAAGATTTTATAACATACTTTTAGGCAAAAACAAAATTTGTTTAAATTTTTTCTTTATTATCACAATTCAATAAGAAAAAAACAAATTCAATTGCACGTTCACTTATAATTTAAATAAAATAAAAAAAATCATCTACATAGGTACATAAAACTTAACAATTTACACTAAACGTATCATACACAAAAGTTACACCATTACACTTTACGCTCTCTCCTCCTTACTTCCTCTATTCAATGGCCTCGATTATTTCATATTCATCTTCTAGCGAATGATCATAATCGATGTTGTATCGGTTCTTGATCCTGCTCTTGTAGTCCTTGAGTTTTTCAGCATCTAGATTCTTAGGATTCGTTGCTAGCTTATCCTTGTGGCTAGTGCTTACGCTATTTTGTGGCTGTTGTATGCTGCTGCTGTGCATTGAGTATTTGATTGTACCTCTTAAACTATTTTTGGTTATTGTGCGGGTTGTAGTTGTTTTTGTTGTAGTTCTAGTTGAGATTTTGGACTGAGATTGACTTTGAAGTCGATTACTGCGTGTGGCGACGAATTGCTGATGATTTCTGGAGCCAGATCGAGTTTTAGTGACGGTGGTGTTGGCAGTGTTTGTGGATGAATTTCGATAATCGGTGGCCTTATATCAAATGGTATCTGTTGTAGTTTCGACACGATACAATTCCTCGTTGTTCTGGTAGAGTTGTTCGGAGCTTTCACAGTTTACGTTTGTCCACCAATCGCATACGCGAACGGCTTGATTGAAGACTGTGCCATTGGGGCAGAGGAAGGAGTATTGATGACCGGAATGGAGGCACCAGTGCCATACCTAGGGGGAGGGGGGTTTTAATTGAGTTAATCTGATTTGATTTGATATGATTGAGTTATACCTGACAGCGAGTCTCTGTGTCGGCATAGTAGCCCGGTAGTCGTCCTTGACAGTTGAACGCAAGTCCTTTGGGCACTGTTTCGTATGCTGGGTAGTCTTCACCAGCTGTGTAGCCATCTAATTGCTGGAAAACATGAAAAGTTGTTTAGTAATATGAGGATATTAAAGATAGATGTGTGGTTTTGGAAATGATGCATGTGGCTTCAGAATAAAAACAAAAAATACAAATATTTGGCGCGACAGGGTCCAGGGGTCCAGGGGTCCCAGGGCCTAACTTCTCACCAACCATATACATGAATGGAAGGGGCCTACTGTTAAATGCCGTGTACGAATGGCAAGTTTTTATTTGAGAAGTTCTTTCGTGACAGTTATACTCTCGAGTGTTTGTCAAACGATCGCGAGAAGTGGGGTGATGAAAGAAATTTTTAAATGTTGTCTGGGGATTGAACCTTAACCTCCGTGCTCCGTTGTCCAACGCACTAACCACTTGAGGCACGGCGCCCGGCTTCAGAATATAGGTCAAGAGAAACAAACCTGAATAAAGCTTACGGCAGCGTTAAGATTAGTTTCACTGTCGCTTACAAGGCTTCTTGAGCTATATAGAAGGAATGTTCCTGTAAACGGAACAAATACAACACAAAGCCAGACCGATTACAATCAGGGATGGGACGTACATATATTTAAAATCACGTCGAATCTTTCAAGTTAATACCAAAAATTGAGGCTCCGACATGGAGGGATGAACTTTTACCTCAGACAACTACTAATCCCACAGTCTGCATGAATTTGTAAACATCAGAGGTTCCCGGCGAAGGTTTTGGAATTAGGCTTTGGCACGAGAAGAAACTATTGCGAAGGTATCTGGCGAAAATTAGAAGGTGGATAAGTCCTTAGTGGAAAGTCAGATAAAGATTACATATATGCTGAATCTGAGTCCCTGTTAGCTGTATGAATAAATTATGTGAGCAGTTGCACACATAGGGGAGTCTCGAAAGCTACTTGGGGGCTGGATATTAGGAACACACTAAATTTTGCCTGCTAGACACTTTTAATGCAATATCTTACAACAATTAGAACAATAAAGTACATACCTCATCAAAAAGGTTTTTGAGAGAGGTTGTGATGACACTTAATGATGGAGTACAGCAATAAATATGTAAGTATATCAGAAGAAGTACCACAGGGTTCGGTGTTAGGACCCATACTATGGAATATTATGTTTCAAAATCATAGAATTTGCCAATAGCTTGGCGAATATATGTAGTAGCAACATAACTTCGGAATGAAAGAGAAAATATCCAAGCCGTTCCACGAATCTTGGTGGACTTAGACAAGGTGCAAGGGTAATACTATTGAATGTGGTAAAAGGTTAGTTTAGGTTCGATTGGCAGGCTCCAACAAATGCAGTCGCACTTAGGCCATTGTGATACCACAGAATCCTCAATCTGCCTGATGAACTAACAGGGGCTTATTATAAAGAGTGGAGGTAACTAATGGTTATGTTGAGCGAGTGCGTTAATTTTTTATTTTTTTAATTTTATAGTTTTCTCGAGCTAAGAGAGCTTGGCAGGTGCACACGAGTTTTAGGAATAGTCTCTTCCTCTTCCTTACCCCTGCAGCTTCTGCAAAAATCTTTTGCCTGGAGAACCAGCCTGAGGGCATGGCTCCCAATGACGCATTGTCCCGTTGTGATACCTACTATTGTGCTGATGAATGATCCCTTTAGTCTTAATAGACTATTGAAGCGCTTGAGATCCAGCTTGGGCTAGATTTATTCCGTCATAGAGCTCGTGATGCAGTTTGACCACCTGCGTTTAGTAGCACTTACCGCATTTTGCTTAATTTAGAGTTTACACGTAGCGAGGGCATGTTGAGATTCTCCTTTTTTGGCAGAATCTACAGAGTTGTGCCATGCCTGGCGAGTTCGTCAGCCGTACAATTTCCTGGAATGTCCTTATGGTCCGGCACCCAAATTAAGTGAATTTTGTATTATTCCGCCATCTCGTTAATAGCTTGATTATCGGTAATAATGGTGATATCCCTCACGGGTATTGCATTGTACCTTAGGCATGGTCTCCATTGTACAAGGCCTCCTTGATCGCATGCTACACTATTTTCCTGAGACAGCAATAGCAATATCGTCTGCATAAGTAATATAGTTTTGCACCATTCCCCTTTCAGGATTAGATACAGTTCATTCACTACTAGGTTCTAAAGAAGATGGGAGATCACATCTCCTTCTGGTGCATCTCTATTGACGAACGTCTGAACGGGGGCCTCGTCCACCTTTGAGTTGATGAACCTGTTAGTAACTGGTTCACTAATGCGCCAATCGACGCCTCAATTCAAATGCTTGATAGCGCGCCTATAATTGCCTTTGGTTCGACATTGTTAAATGCTCCCTCAATGTCCAGGAACGGCACCAAAGTAAATTCTTTACAATCTCAAGATTTTTCGAAAATGCTAGTTAATGAATGTAGGGCTGTTTTCACCGATGTTCCTTTCCATGTTGAGACGCTAACAGAAGATTTGGACTAACACTGCAGTGTATATGGGTGTCTGTCAATTTCTCTAAGCTTTTTAGGAGAAGTTATACAAGATGGTACAAGCTATCATCCTTTATAATCATCTCCAAATTGATTTGAGGCATCTACTTAAAGTTAAAACGTGCAAGAGTACACTAAGGGTGTGAAGTGTTATTGGGCCAGTTAGACTCTGATATATGTACATATATCCTAGCCGAGGGCATGCATCGAATCTATGAGGGTTCTGTCAGTCATATGTTAACAGGTTATGATTTAAATACTCCAAGACGCTAAGAATGGATATGTACTAGAAAAGTAGAAAGATGTACTATGGTCTTGCACAATATTATTCGTTTCCATCGTTCGTTTTTAACTCTTCAAAATGTTTGAACAGTTGTGTACAAAAAGGCCATGGATTCTAAATCTATTCTAAAACTTGACACTGTACTCTATATCTCTTCGAATAATTTTTCTGTCACGATGACTGCAAGTCCTACTTCCGTGGTAGTGCAAGGCGCAGCAAGGGATCTTACATTATGTTCAAAAGTACTGGCCCCAGAACCGAGTCTTGCGGTACTTCTCCTGTTACGGTGTACTAATATTCCTTCGGTACGTCATCTTCGATCTCTAGTACTAGAGTACTCCACGGCGGAAGTAACTTTTTTTTATTTCGGAGATGTACGTTGGAATGTTTCATGCTTAAAAGAGGTTCTATGATATTCCCACAATACTTCTTGGATTCACCTTTTAAGATTCAGCTCTTTTAAGCCAAATCTACCACTATGCTTATGGCGTTACTGTGGAGCGTGTTTTCGAAAGTCATATCGATCGTCATCCAGTCCATATGTTTCCTCCACAGCTGCCGCAAGCCTGAGTCCGGGGCTTCATATATGTGTAGATAGATGGACAGATTATAATTTTTGTCACCAGACAGTGAGAGCATAAGATCAAGGATGGTAAAACCGCTGATGTAATAAAATTCTAAGCACAGAGAGGTTCGATAAGAAGCACAGATATCAACATCATCTGATACATTATGATATTCCAGGTAACTGTAAGCCCGATGAACTTGCCAGATTAGGAACAACTTTACCCATTTTGCCGGACAAAGGCACCTTAGGTAATCGCTACTTGCAAACTAAAATTCAAGTTGAATGCCATCGAGAGTACAAATCTTAGGTGAACCAACATGTCTAGTGACAAAATAAATTTGGCCAAAGCTGGATTTAAAAAGCTCTAAGAATTTGATTGATAGGTTGCATATCGGCACTACAATAGGTGTCAATGCTGGACACTGTCTAATAGGCAAGCATGTTACAAGACTGCATGAATAAAGAAGAGCAGGAAACTACCAGTTAGTCATACCACCTCTGCGCTTCACCTAGTTATCCGAAAGTAGCCTATAATCAGTGCCATAAAGGTACCAATAAGCTGGTGACTTTATAGGGTATACGGATACGTATTTATTTATTTATGTAATAAAACTTTTCTCAAATTCTGAGATACACGGTTTCCGTCTTTCCAACCGCCTTGGAGAAATGGCGTAGTAGAGGAAAACTTCCCCTTAGGTGACGCGGGTGTTTGGAAAAAAGCTCAACCAACTTGCTAAGTGAAGACTTGTTGCTTGAGGCCTAGGTTTACCTCCAACTGTAGGTTTACCTCTACGAGTAAGTAAGAAGCCAGCGCTAAGCTTCGTTGTACCTCCTAAATCTGGTAGACAGACTGTTCGAGTAGATGGTATTCAAAAATCTCGTGGAAGGAAGATACATAATTATTCTCTCTTCATCCAAGGCTTCTTAAACGAGGTAAAGTATCTTGGGGTCATTCTGAAAGAAATCTAGAAAACAGGATCACGAAAGCCAGAAGGGCGTACTAGATACGCCGTAGGGCTTTTGGGAAAACGTGGGGTTTGAAACCGAAGCAAGTCCACTAGAATTACACTTGCGTTGTCAAGCCCATCCTACTCTATGGAGTGTTTACATGGAGGCCGATAGTAGAGAAGAAATACGGCCTTTCACTACTATCGAACATCCAACGTATGGCTTGCCTAGGAATTATCGGATCTTAATCCAGTACCCCCACAGCAATCATGCAGACAGTCTTGAACTTACTCTTATTCCCTCAGACTTAGCCTGACTAAGACAATCAGTCAGGTTTACTACCAGCTCTCAATCACGCAGTCGGTCTGGAACAATCGTGACTGTCTTTCAGGCAGAGATTTTTACTATACTGAATAAGCGGAACTAATATTCAGTACCGGCACCCAAGGCACGAAACATATATACGCGTACGGTTACAACGATAGGAGTAGCCTTAAAGGTTGTTAAAACCGCATACAGCAGCTCGTTCGCAAAACACCACAAAAACATATGGAAAGGACTGCCAATGCTGCAAAGCAGCCAAAGCTATGATATGAGTGAGCACCATTGCCACCATCAGGCAAAGAGGGCGTTCCATCTAGACAGGAAACAATTAAGACGGATGGTCGGTCTATACACCGGACACATCAACCTAAACAAACATGCATACAGACTGGGACTGGAAGATAGCCTCGAGCACTTCCGCTGCGAATGTCCTGTATTAAGGCCGCTAAGATACAAACACCTGGGAAGACACGTCCTGCCAGTCCTGAGTTGTCTTTGACGTTACACAAGGAAAAATCATGGAGTTCCTCAGTTTATGTTTCCCAATGAACCCATATCCATTCGCAAATCAAGCCAACCTTCACCTATATCCGTCGCTCCAACCAACCAAAACCATAGGCCTTTCTAGATAGGTACATATTTTAACAACGTGGTTAAGCCAGCAGCTCATGGATGTGATCTTCAGTAATGCTCTACCCAATCTAGAAATCTAGAAATCTAGACATTTCCAGAAGTAGTAGCCGGGACAAATTTTATCAAGATTTCGGATCAACAATCAATTGTTCCCAATTGTTTTGTCATTATTTCTAACTACGTTACTATTCCTATTTGAGCGTCGAGCCCTAAGTAGACCAGGTCAACTCAAACTACCAATAATTACCACTCGCTACGCATATTCTGTACAACAATTAGTTCTGATCCACATTCGCAATCTCCCATCTCGTCCATTACAGTCTGCACAAAATGATTATCTAACTCCATAAAATCCATAGCTAAATCGCTTCCATAAACCACCACAGTAGCTCTTCGATAGAGACCGATAAATCCCCTAAACTGGGCGGTCAAATTATTCCACACAGATACTCGTACACACACCAGCCACAGCCATTTATCAGTCAATCATTTGACGCTTGGCTCAACTCTTAGAATAAAATTATGATCTCTCATGCGTTCATGAAAAATTTTGCAACAATTTCTTTCCGACAGAAGCAGAAGCTAGATGCCCTACTAACCACCTGGCGCAAAGGTTGCGAATACCCTCCTTCCCAGTCCTACTTTGTGTTACAAGTACACCTACTTGTATTGCGATACATGCCATGGCGCATGTATCTAAGAAATATCTTTGCATACATTTTTAATTTCTTCTCCAACAGACCAGTATCTACCAAGTGTATCTATGTATCTATGCATCTGTGTAATATCGCATTTTAGTGAGTAATTAAAAAAAAAAAAATCGTTTGCAAAACTGATCAAATATGCAAGGGCTTCCCCGTCTCTTCGACATTTTTGACGTTCGTGCTGTAATGCATTTAGATACCCGCCTGCCGCTGCTGCTGCAGTGAGATGAAGTTAAGAATGGATTGTTTTTTTTTCGGATTCATTTTTATGAGTGGCAGCAGCGGTGCAATTGCGGAACACTTTTGGGAAAAAGGAAAAAAAAAATGTGAATCGTACACAGCCACCCGAAACATGGAACAATCGGAGTAAACAAAAGTTGCGCAGGTTTGCTTAATGGATGAATTGTAGTGGCGTCGTCGGTCGTCAGCGCAAGGCTAGTGCAAGATGCAAAAGTAAGGATGATGGGCGGGCGGTGCTGATGGGAGGAGGTGAAGGCTGAACGTGTTGTAGTGGAATTACTCTGACACATATTCCAAGATAAGATGCTGTAATCATAATAATATTCGTGGTGTAGAACTGTGGGAGTAAGGTAAACATTGTGCTTATCTGTGAGAAATATCCGGAATGTTCTTCAACAAGAAGTAACGTCTTGTAAGGCATAATGCTGTTACTGGTGTAAGTGAGTGTCTTATGGAATGGTTTATGAATATTCTAAGCTGGTCGTTTCTTATGAGATTTTCAAAAGAAGATACTCAGGGTGGGGGGAGGTAGTAGTACATTATTCAAAGCCTTTACGTCAATCAGAGAAGGCGGGGAAATCTTTCTCAGTGAATTCATTGCATTCACAGGTCCAACGTCGATTTCGGCTCTTGTAGCAGCCTCCAAATTTTTCTTAAGAAGCCAAATCGACAAAGCTTTAAAAATTGTTAAAACAGCAAAGAAAACCTAGTCAGCAAGATGGAAAGATTTGTAGATATGTTTAGTCAGTACTTCAAACAATTGCCTACGGAGCATTTGAGACAGTAATGGAGAGGGAAGAGAGCCTAAATCTTTTCTAGTATACTAGTCCGCAAGTACCTACAAGGGATTTTGGCCCATTCGAGCACAGCTCTAGTGACATGATCTATCAATTGGACGTATTTACTCACTGGAAAAAGCATATCCGATGAGGCAAAACGACTTCTAAACTAGCAGTATTCGAAAGGCATACTCCACTGTCAATGAAGTTGTCATCACTATTATCATGCTGAATGTGAGAAAATGCTTTTAACACTATAAACTAGACAAATATCCTGCATACATTCACTGACAAAGGAATTCTGGTATGAATGCAGGCCAAATTGCCGATTTACTCTAAAAAATAGTACGACGCCGATGACTTAAGGACGCTGTATAATGTAACAGATGACGTTCCACAGGGTTATGTACTATGTTCGTTACTTTTTAATTTGAAATATGAGGACGTTTAGACTGAGAATGAAATACTAATTGGTACTGTGGCCAATCTCCTGGAAAATTTTAAGCACGATTACAATTAAGGTAATAGGATCGTTCGAGACTCATTGACATGTTCATTAATAGCAGAAAAAT
The DNA here is from genome assembly GCA_905220385.1 of Xylota sylvarum. Lineage (NCBI taxonomy): Eukaryota > Metazoa > Arthropoda > Insecta > Diptera > Syrphidae > Xylota > Xylota sylvarum. Next base: position 46,095,801 of record LR999959.1, read on the forward strand.
CATGAAGACTTTAACAATAACAGTAGACGATCATGCAATGACTTCTTAGCTTGAGAGCAAGGCCTGGAACATGCAGCGGATATATGTAGTAGCAAAAGCTGATTGTGGAAATAGCAACGGATGAAAATTGGTGGATCAAAATATAGAAGAAGACTGCTAGATTTGCTTAACTATTTCGCGGATAGATACTAGAGTATTTGTAAATAATGCTCCAGGGCTACCAAATATGAGCCAGTGCCATGGAAACCAAAAAAATATGGATCAATGGTTTCAGAACAGTCATTGGCGCTTGGAAATCATGCCGATCGATCTTTGTGTAGAAAGAAACTAAACTGGGAAAGAGTTTCCACTAAGCCACAATTCTCCCGAGGAAATCAGTCACAGAGAAATCAAATGAATTCTCCATAGTACTTGCATTAGTAAAGTGCAATAGCGACAGTACAGACCTTAACCGTCTGCATGTGCGCAACATTAGTAAGTTGTAGGTTGAGGCCGAGGTGAGCTGTGAGGTCTTTCAAACCGAACGCTCTAAATCTGAGATGATTTCAGTTCTTAGTCTCCCACATCAGTGCTTTTCATTTTGATTACATTTAGATTAACCATAAACTATATGATAACAAGGCATCTGAATTCATTTTGGGTATTACTACAGAAGATTAAGAATGTTTGAATACATTCCCAAATTGGGTATAGAGAATGCATTTGGAATATAGAATAAGAAACTAAGAAGTCTTTTTGACTACTTTCGTGTCATGCTGGAAAAATCGTAGATTCTGTTTAATGTGTTTGGTTTTTAGCGTTTATTTCGATGTTTATGGTTTCATCTTGGCTCATTTCCATTATCATGATATGAAATGAAATCATGTGATGAAAATGCAGAGCCTAGAGCTTTCAAATGTAGGGCTGTGTAAATTTTTGGTGGATTTTTTGAAAAACCGTTGGAGTTAAAACGAAACACTTTTGAGAAAAGTTATAGGAAATGTCGGAATACTTATACATACATTGTTCTCATAGATATCCTTCAATGTCCTTTCTTTCAAGAATATCGACAAAATTTACATTTTGAGATGCTATTTGTTGAATTTGAGAGTAAACGTCCGTTTTTCCTTTCTCTATAATCTGTCTGTAAATTTTGTAGAGTTACGCCTACTTTTTCTGATGATTTTGTTTTCAAAGATTCCGGGTATTGTCATCTCCAATCTGAGGTGTGCATCCAACGAGTAATACAGCTTTTGAATGTATTGTTCCTAGTTGAGTCCAATGGTTTTTTCTTTCTCATGTATTTTTTCTTTCCCTACGTTGAAGATGCTGTTAAGTAGAATTCATTTTCAATGTATATTCTCAAAGTTCCTACGCATAGACATGCTGAGCTGTGAAGTCATTCAAAAGTTCCACCAGGAAGGAAAGGTACAATAATGTCATTGTTTTTATATACATACTACATACTTCATATGTGACTAGTAAGCTAAAGTTCTTTAAGTATAGCCGTGATTGTATGTAGTTATAGTCAATTGTGATATGATAGTCCTGGCCCGGATGCTCGGACAGTGAGGTCTATTTGATAGTGCACTAATATCTCATCCGAACAATATAAGTATCTTATTCAAAGACAGGAGCAAAACTTCATAATGGGAGGAGATTTCAGCGCTAAACACACCTATTGGGCAACTCGACTAATAACAAGAAAAGATCAAAAAAAATTTACAAATTTCATGCACATTGAAGAAAGGTTTGATATGAGTTCAGATCATTCTCGGATCATCTTGACCCTGAGCGATGACATGATACTAAAAGAAAAAAACACAATATTTGCAAATAACCGCACTGATTGAACTTTTTTTTAAACAGCTTCTGGATGAAGAAATCAATTTGTCTCGCTTAAAGCTACCGCAGAACTTGAAGATGATGTTTTAAAATTCAACAAGGAGTCTGGGAATCAACTCCAGTTCTAAAAAAGAAAGCGTTTGGCAAAAACTTTCCTAAAGAAATTTGGAACTAGTACCCAAAAAACGAAAACTTTGAACTAAATTGCGTCAAACTCGTGCTCCAATAGATAAAAGAAATCCTAATAGAATCTCCCAACATTTTCGCCGTATGATAAAACAAATAAAAAATGAGTCTATAAATAAGTATCTTAAAAAATTACGCACAATAAAAGTACTGACTATTCACTTTGGAAAACCACCAAACAGACCAATAGAGCTAAGACATCCCATCAGAAAAAAGATAGGCAGTGGGCGAAAACGATTGCAAAAAAAGCTGCCTTATTCGCTGAGCATCTAACCACCACATTTCAACCACATGCAAGTCAATGTGAAGATAATAAAACGAAGATAGATTTCACTAGTCTCTGTGTCTTAAGTTAGAAAAGAACTTAAGACAAGACTTAAGAGAAAGAAAGCCTAAGGATATGACCTTATTACAGGTGAGATATTAAAACAACTTCCACACAAAGGTCTGGTGAAGCTTATCGACTTAATTCAAGCTGCAATCAGACTACATCACGTCCCAGTCACTGAAAAGTTGCTGAAGTGATCATGGTACGTAAACAAGGTAAATCACCGTAGCGTCCTATATAGGTATGTGTATATATCACTATATCACTACTCCCAGTTATGTCAAAATTGTTCGAAAGCCTACATCTCAAACGGCTAAAACCAATCATTGAACGTAAAAACCAAGCCCCGAACACCAGATTGGCTCTAGAGAAAGTCATTCAACTATAGACCAAGTTCATAGAAGTACTGAGATCATAGAAAAGTCGCTGGAAGAAAAATAGGTTTGTTTTGCGAGTTTTTTTTTTGACATAGCTCAAACGTTTGACAAAGTCTGGCACGAAGGACTAGTGAACAAATGAAGAACTAGTCAAAAACATTCTACCAATTTAGTACTGAAAGTTACTTGTTTCATACTTAACGCCTCGGTTCTTCAGAATACAAAAAGAAGATGTGTACTTCGAATTAAGAGGATTAAAAGCTGGAGTTCCTCAGGGCAACATCTTGCGTCCAGCACTTTACATTTTGTTCACCAATGATTTACCTACCCCACGTGGCGACGCGTCGTTGGAAAGAGCACGTGAAGAAAAAAACGAGACGAAATCAACCTAAAGTTAAACTAGATGATCAGTCTTGTCTATACATCACAAACTTTTGCTCTACAAACAAGTAATCAAACCAGGGGTGAGCTGAAAAAAGCACCATCAAAACCATTGAAAGGCTTCAAGACAAAGTATTGTGGCGCATTGCTTATGCACCATGGTATCATACTTTTGTAACACAAACCTTCAGTGGGACCTGAGGATGGAGACTGTGTCTAGCGAGATTTAGAGGTATACAGGAGTTCATGCGAAAAGGCTGAGACAGCCATTCCAAGTCATTCATTTACCTTTTCGCCAATTTTGTCAGCCAATTGTCTTTATAAAGAGAACTTTACAAATAGAAGTCAGAAAGATTAACATCCTTAAAGCCTGAAAGAATGAATGAAAGCACTTTCAACCCACTAACTATTAACCACTCTGTTTCAATTAACAATCTTACAATCGTTTCTTTGACATATTATACTTGAATGGAATATCTCTCTTGCATTCCCAAGCTCCTTGAAAGTAGTTTAAGATGCACTATTACAAATTTAATCGAAATTTTATTAAGAACTCTGCTGTAAGATGGAAGGGAATTTGACCTAGTTAAATACGATCGACTTCAGAAAGGATCAAATTGCTCACCAAATTATTTATCTGAGTTTCCAGTTTAATCCATCGTAGAGTAGATCTTACTTAAGTATATATAGAACTGTAGATCTTTAGTTTTTTACTTCATGAAGACCAACTATGGGATTCCTCAAGGCAGACACCATGGCCCAGTGATCCTTGTCCTAACAATAAATGATTTTAATCATAACTTTGGTTTCTTCACAGGCAGATGACATGAACAAGTTTTATCTCCAGCCAATTCACCATCAATTCAGACTGATTTTACTTTAACAACAATATCCTTTAAGAGCTCTCCTTCAAAAATCGGCTAAAACCTGATAAATCGTCTAGTAAACTCCAAACACATTCGCCTCTGTAGTCCTTTGAAACTAACTACATAGGATATCAAAAATCTCCAGGACTCGGGGACCTTCAGACCTGAGTGCATACATATTACGTTCCAGGCTTACGGAGCAGAGTCATTTATTCTGTAACCAATTCAACAGGTCGAAGCTGTGTTAATATAAAGGATCTGTATAGCCGATGGGCAAACTTTGAGCCCTAAAATACGTGAGAATCTTGTGAGAAATTTGTCTTAATCATCTTGGTCCTGTTTCATTGAATATGCAATCGTAGTCTACGTTAGTATTTACATATCTGGGCAAAGCATTAATGCCTTAAGACTATATACTATACTGCATCATTCAACGAAGCAGATACCGAGTACAGAAATGAAAGATATGATGCATGAATAAAAGAGTCTAGTTAAAGGACAACTACATTCACTTTCATAACGACGATAAGTATAGTGAGACAGAATACGTATGTAGGTTGGATATTTAATCGGCATTAAGTCCCACTTTTATATTACTTTTGACTCAAACGTCAAAGCTCTTCATTACAAACGTTAATAGTCATCTCTTAGCAATAACATATGTATATGAACTTCAGTACACCTCGTGCCGGAAAGAGTTTAAAACAACTCCTTGGTAAACGATTAAACTGTACGATCCAGATTAGATCCAAAGTCCGAAACCAGGCAAAGAGCCTTTATTACGTCAATAATTGACAACTCAGGTATACTTAGCTTGTCAGTTTATGAATCTTGCTTCAATATTAAGAATAAAGAGCTTAACAGTGATGTACCTTGGTGTGTCTTCTAAAGGTAGAAACTATTTGAGCATTTAACAAGACATAGCATTCAGAAAGTTCACCGAGTTAGTTTTGGAAGGCTTTTCTTTATAAACATTCTGTCAAATCACCTTAACACAAACTCTTAACAATATTTCTATAACAATAGTTGACGGTAACTTTCTAACAGCTAGTGGCATACTCAGTTTAGTTGTCCAAACTGTTAACAGATTCCTAAAGCCACTGAAGCTATGTTATACTCTTTAGACCTAGGGCACATTCCGATGGAATAAAACAATTTTGTATAACCTGTTGAAAGCTGAAGAAATAGAACTTTGTTCTTTCCTAGAGCTCAAACTTTTGACATTAAGTCGTACTTTGAGAATCAGAGAGATGTCTATGTGAATGTCCATCATACTATACGCAGTAAAAGAATTCATTCGAAAAGAGGATAAGTACTAAGTTGATACAATCATTGATCTAAACAATTTCGTAAGCCAATGGGTTAGTTAATCTGAAACAAAGAAACACTAATTAATCCTACATCAGCTCTGTATGATTGTCCACGAATGACCATCTAGGAATAGTTCTATATTATGGCACCAATAATCGACGACAAGTTTTGGAAGGAAAATGTTCAAGAGATAAATATGTGTCCAAATTGCACTGCTAATGCTACACGTCAATGTCGGCATAGCTGGTGAAAATAGCTTATGCCTTACTGCAGGTCTGAAAATTTTTCTGGCTTTAGTAACACTGCACTCAAAACAATAACACCGCCCATACCAGCGCATTCAAATTCTTTTTTATATGCAACTTTCAAATAGGCGACCGAACTGCCCTCCCTGCGGAACTTCAGTTTGATCGCTTTATTTACCGATATAACGATATAAATTGAATGATATGCGTCCCAATCACTGGGAATATGTACAAAGTTTTTTAATAAAATAAAAGTGGACTTGGCAGTGATAGAACCTCAACCAAGCAGTCCTCATAGAGTAAAGTACTATCTTTCAAGCTGTGGTTCACACAATGGAGTGCAATTGCACAAGGTTTTGAATAGCAGGCGTTAAGTTCGTTCCTAGAACAAAAAATGCAGCTCTAAGTTGAATTTTTACTTGAGGCTTACGCCAAGATAAGAGATTCATTATTTTCTCTGATTGAAAGAAAATCCAAGAAACACATTTTCTGAGATATGCCAATCAAGTCGAAGGCATTTCAGTGCTGAAGTCCTAAAAGCTGCAAAACTTCCTTTGATGGAGTTCTCCTCAACGGTTTTCTGATGCCAGAAAATGCCATATTGAGCCAAAAATTCGATTGATATTCCTTTACATTTACTTAACAATCAAGAAACCGCTGAGAGCACATTTTATGCGACTGTCTTTCCATCTTATGTCCTGCCATCTACAGGCATGAATCTTACACCTTAGAACGACTTAGGCCAAAACAACATTAGTTATTTAATACCAAAAATATATTCAACCATTGTCTCCGAGTCATGACTTCCTGGCTTGAGTTATATTTAACGTGAAAGGGATAGTGAAATTTTCAGCCTTCACTGTGAACAATATCCTTCATTAATCTTCCTGCCTCCATACAATACGAGTACCATCACCACAAATTGTGTAACAACAACACAATCGTCGGGTTATTAATTTCCTGGGATTCAACATCTCTCTCCCACTATACAAAGATACAGCGCAACAACAAACTCTAAACGCTACAAAATGCAGATACTTACTCCACTGACACATATATCCATGGCAACAAGTAATCCAATTGCCAGCACAACACAAGCGATCTTCCTCTGTAGCGATCTAGCCATAGCACCATCAGCCAACATGATTGCCGAACCAAAAGATACTTCTATTTTAGAAAGGAAACACGTTAACTTCACACAGTAATTCACCCGACCAAATGGATTCAAACAATCACTAAACCACCAAACCGACGACGTACTAAGCTAAGACGAGCGATTACAACTTCTTTTAAACTGTGCTGCTGGGTTCCCAGAGATGAGCCTCACGAAATTTATTACACTACAATTACAAATCACGATTGAAATTTATTAAAAACAAGAAGAAGATCCTCGGTCACGGATAATTATCGTTCTACAACACGTTAGATACTTTGTGTATCTGTAAGGATTTCAACGAAGAAAAAATCAAATTTACGAATGCAGATGCACTTGGGGGAGCTGGAAGGCGAGTATACACGTGCGAATCTCTGGCCAGTTCGGATACAAAAGTCGAAAAAATCTGCCAACATTTTTATTTATACCAAAGCGAGTGCGCGAGAGAAGCTCAATGTATCTCTCCTACCACTGAAGCAGATGCGATGCGATGCGAGCACATCTATTGCGCTGCGCCGCAATGGATTACCTTCATCTTGTCGTGTTGTGTGTGAGAAATTCCCCAGCCAGTGTAGTGTAGTAGCACTGGGGTGCTTCAGGCCGTCTATACACATAGCCCCCGCCGCCACCACCACCGCCATCGCCACTTGATGACCAAAAAGTATCTACAAACTGTAATCCCAATGACGGACAATTTAAAGCCAAAAAAAAAAAAACCGAAAACGAAACAGAAACCCACAACACAAGACACAACACAGTCCATGAAGGCCTTTTCAAAACGGATCTGGCCATCAAGCAATCTAGCCTGAGATAGCTATCTTAAGCCCGAATGTGACCCTAAAAACGATGCAATGTATCTGTATGTAGTGCATTTGGTAATCTCTTTCTCTCGGTGGATCATTGAGTGATAATGCTCATGACTCGTGTGTAATTTTAGAAGTTCTTCACCGTTTTTGAGGCTGCAGAGGATTTACGCTTTCGTGCAGCCAGTGCTGTTCTTCGCGCCGCGCCGTCTGATATGTGTGAAGAGGTGCCACATAATCGCTGTTTGGGGAGCTGATTGTAGTGGATTGTGTGTATTAATGTAACTGGCTGGCAATTCATTTAGGGATTACCGTGATGTATGGTGTATTGGTTTTGAGTATTATTTTCATTTCCATCAAATGATGATTGGGGGAATTACGCCATTTCGCTGATTGTTCGAGTAAGTGAACAAAAAGTGTGTGGATGCGTTGTGAAATTGTCGTTTTGGAATCCGAGATTGAATGACAAATAATTAGTGGAGAGGCTTGAATGGTGTCAATGGGAGGAGATAAAATGTCCTTTCCATTGAGGCTGAGGGCGTCCGATGTGACATTAGAGATTTGTTTCATTTAAGCTTTATTTGTCAATGAGTTGTGTTGCGTAAGGCGATTGGAAGCTATCCAGTGCAGATGACTTGTTTGCGTGTTATGTTGGGGATATTTGAAGAGGTTTTGTTGATGACTCTCAACTCAAGCTGTGGGAAGCTAAGCTAAGACTTTTAGTTAAGTGGTAAGTAGTTACCAAATTTTATCCTTTCATCACTAAGATGAAACTTATGCAAACAATTTACTATCATCCTCTAGGAGCGATTGTTTATTCCAAATGACAGCAGGGTTGTGATTGTCACCATCGTTCAAGAATAGTTAAAGTACGGTCAGTAGTACAAATAAAGAATAAGTTGTAAGTAACAGATTGCTCTATTGTGGAACATATAAGCAGAATTAAAAGGTCACATTCACATCATTCGAGACTGACTGAATATTAATAGTGCCCCCGAAGTAAATTTGAATATTTGAAGAGCCGCATTGTAGATCTTTAGGAGTACTATCTTCTAATATATGTATGTACATATGTTACTTCGTTAGATAATGAGAAAAAGCCCCTACAGGTGAAGGTCTGGTAACTCAGTCACTGTATGGCTTTTCGTGTGGCCATCAAGATATTGGTTCTAATATTGCGAAATAGGTAGCTGGCCTCAATCCCAGAAAACAAGGGCATTGAGTACATACTGCCACAAACTACTGATAAGCTTTTGAAAAGGTCTACAACCCATCAACTTCTAATTGACTGAGCTAGAGCGAGTGCACTACAAGATGGACCTTTTTGGGTGACTCAATGTCGGAGACAACTTTCAAGCAGCAATGTCTTAGGATGTGCTTTTAACATTATTGTAGCTAAGGCCTCCCTGACCCAACCCGAAATTGTTATACATTTTAGGATGGTTAATGGTTGCTGTTCTGACAGGTCATCCAGGTCTCCGACGTGCTATTGTGCTCTCTTCTGCTACAGTCTCAGAGATCGTCTGTGTTTAATCGCATTTTTCATTGGTGGGCTGCCAGGAGGTTGTGGCCGGTAATAATTCCCGTGAAGAGCGCTAAGTTGCGTCTGTTAAGCGCTAGAATTTGCTTGGTTTTTATTTCGTCATGTTTCGTCCAGAGTTTCTGGAGACACGGTAAGATGAGAGTGCGTTCTATCTCTCATTGGCTATTCTCTCGAAAGATTGTTCTATGCTTGGTTTAATAGTACGGTGACCCGTGTGGCCCTGTTTCCAAAGGTTGAATTGTTTCAAGCAGCTCTTTGCAGCTTTTTCGTTTAGGTGTAGGTCTAATGAGATCAGTGCCAGTATGGTTTCAAGGCGTGATTCTGATGGCGCTGGTACACCCTATACATGCTAATCTTTGTACACTGGTAAGTTCCCTTAGGTACGTGGCTTTATCTTATTACGATGGCTATGTACATCTAGTGGATGATGGTTGGCTTTTTTACCAACGATCTGGGTATATAGAAAGCTATGATCAAAGCTTACGGTCAAGGTACAGTCCAAGTATCTCGCCTTATCTGAGATTCGTAGGTTATACCGAAGGGTGAAGAAGACCGCCTCTGTTTTCAAGGGGTTAACGTTTAATCCACATCTTTCCGCCCATCTGTATGGGGTATTGAGGGCGAATTGAGGTATTTCGATTGTGCTATGAACTTACCTGTCGCCAACAACATCATCCGCATATGTGACAACTTTGACTCCACCTTGTTCCAATTTCTTTAAAATTTTGTCCGCAACCAGTATCCATGTGGAGTGCCTCTAAAGACCAGTGCAAGTACTTGGCAGTCACCCAGTTCTGAGCTGGTGTGTCTAGTCTTAAGCATGCATTGAACCCAGTCTGAGAATACTTCGTCTATGTTTTGTTGGTCCAGTGCTATAGTCGTATAGATAAATATTTTACATTGTTGAAGTCCCCTTCTACATTCAGGAAGGCCGCTGGCGTGAATTCTTTGTATTGGAGTGAACTTTCGATCGTCTCAACAGATTGGCTTTTAGTATAAGCGTGTTGGGCTAGGGAGATAGCCCTAAGACTTAGTCTGGAGCAAATGTGTAAAACATTTATGAGTAGGAACGAAGTAAGGCTATTCGACCTAAAGTCTTTTGGGCTAATATTTGAGGGTTTATCAGCTTTGGGTATGAAAATGACTTTGACTTCTCTCCAGGCTCGAGGAATATATCAGCAATTAAGACACCCGCGAAAAATATGCGCTAACCGCGGACTGACATACCCTTTGTGGCTTTGTAGCATCATGGGGAAAATATCGTCAGGGCCGGGTTTAAAGGGGCGAAGGATTCAATTGCCCCAGGATTCAAATCACGAACCTATCATCATCAATGGCACCACATTAGTCTACTCCAGTGAGGTAAAATACCTCGGCGACATCTTAGACAAACGACTCAACTGGAATTCAGATAGCAAGTCCGCCACTAAAGGTGCCACTAGGCCCATATGGCCCAGTAGGCGTCTATACGGCCCATCGTGTGGTGGTCGAAAGTTTTTGAACGAACAACGGCAACTAAGCTTCAGAAGCTTCAAAGAATTGCCTACCTCAGTATTAGAGATACCATGCCTACGGTCAATGGCAGCATTAGATACTGTTGTCTCCCCTACAAATCTTTATTGGGAAGACAGCTGCTGAATGTGCTATCAAACTGTAGCTAGAATACAAATACAAACCAGGAGATCTTATGGGTCAACTGAAAATACTTGACTCAATTCCTAGAAGGCACATGTTTTGTACTATTCCCGACATTATGGCAAAGTTGACAGGGTATCTGTTATACGTTTCTAGAAGATAGAAATATTAGATTAGATATAATGTTTCAGTACTAGAGTCTAGAAGTCTAGTCTGGTTCACCGATGAATCGAAAATGGAATCTGGAGTTGGAGCTGGTGTCTTTGAACCCAAAGACCCGTTACTTATGGAAACGTGTCCCAATGTGTTTCAGGCTCAAATCAATGCCATTGATATCTGGGCTAGGCTAAACCTTTGAAAAGGTAATAAGGGCGCTGAAGTACATATCTTCAAGCAGCGCTTAAAGTTCTATCGTCCAACTCAGTGGGATCAATGTCAGTTAAACGCTGCTATGATGACTTATAATCTCTTGCTAGACAGAACAACCTAAAACTTGGTTAGGTCACCAGGGAATCGTAGGTAACGAATCTGCAAATGAACTAGCCAAGGCCGTGAAGGTTCTTATCTGCCTATTGATAACCAAGCCACTAGTAACATAGTTTCACCTGGATACAGATTCTCACGGTATTGAAAGTTGTTGAAATCTCAACAAGAGATATCGAATACAAGATTCAGCCTTGATCCATCCTCTTGTATGGAGTAGCTACTATTTTTGATTGACGGCACTAGACAAGAAAAGAAACATTACTACTCTCGAGAAGGTTCAAAGGTTAACCTGCTACAGCTGTACCAGAAAGCGTGCTTTACCTTCCTCCCAGTTGACATCTTTATGAATCTGAGGGCAGAAAAAAGAGCATAATGACTCAGAAAATCCTTGCAGATGGCTCGTACAACTATGGACCACACATGTATCCTAAATAGTATTCCTAGTAACTCGGACTATGATATGTAATATTATCTCTTATTTGGACTATAGCGTCAGGAGTTCTTGGGGACCTAGAACAATTTGGAATGACTTTGGAATAGAGGTGTACACAGATAGAACCCCAAGACAGCGTTTGGTACAAGTCCGGGATATTTGTAAGACAACAGAGTTTACAGCAGAGCAGATATTGAACAATTTCGAGAGAAAATTTCTTCGTCGAATGTTCGGTCCCGTATGCGAGGAGAGCATACTGAACTGTACCAAGATGTGGATGTAGTCCAAAAAGCCAAAACACATCGACCACATTGTCTCGGTCACATCGAGCGAATGGATAATTCTCAAGCTAAGATGATCTTTGAATCACAGCCCCCAGATTCTAAACAACAAGAAAGGCCAAACCTCCGAAGGATCAAGCTATGGCGGATGCCAGAACGCTTGATCTCTTTACGAGTTGGGAGCCCGTTAAATAATAAAATAAGTGTTCGTTACAGTCCTTTTCAAAGGGCTATCTCTTGCAGCAGGAGCTCAATGAATGTGTTCCTCCCAACTAGAGAGTTAAAATTCAGTTGCGTATGGAGGGCATTGTATCTTCTCGTAGACTACTCACAAATTATGTTGATCGCAATGGGTCTGGTGTTAAGAATAGTCATTTATTTCTCGACAATAGTCACCTTACCCAACCAACCTAAGCCCGTAGTTCAATATTTTCCTTGAGATACTTTGTCCGACTGATTAGGTTTCCCGCCACAATAAACCGAATGACGATACGAGTTACATGATTATTACAAGAGCTGTTTAGATGAAAACCCCCCAATTATGACAATGCAATGCAAAGTGTAGATATCTCTCATTTCTTTGATTTCACTTCGCAGGTGTTTCCCACGAGCATACCTACAAATCCGTGCAATCCGATTTGTTGCAATATATTCTTCGGTGATACGGTTTACTTAATAAATGCTCCATAACAAGTATCTAAGTACAACTGCAATACCTTGTAGGGCAACCTCTTACCACGCCACTACTACTATCACCACCACCGCCAACATAAGATCCAAAGACCAACAAAACATCTTCACTCATTTGGAAACACTTCAGCGCAGCGTGTACAAAAATTAAGAGCACTACTGCTCGGTGACCCATTTGGAAAGCTTTTGAACAATGCATCAATATCTCAGACACTGTTGCAAAAAGCCGACCGAATCCGAAATTCCGAAAGGTGAAAACCAAGCTTAGGCTCCTCGTTTGGCGCACGTTGCCACACACACATCTTCTTCCCAAAAAAAAATGATCGTAAAAGCCGGCATTTAATTTCGCTTAGATACTAGATACTCGTAGTGTGTCGAAATCGTTTTACACACAAAACGGTGTCTCATTACGCACACCTGATCCAGCCGTTGCAGCACCATTGCGCTGAATTAATATTTTAATTAGATTTTGATATGTTTGACTTTGAAGGCGATTCACCTTATAATCAAAATTTAACAGACATCCAACGGATGGGACCGCTGTTCTTCTGTTTGATTTATGTTCGCCACTGGGGCACGATGCGCCCGTAATGGTCTAAGGTCGTCCATCGTTCGAGTGGCGCATCAAATTGCTGAGATGTCGGACGCTTTTTATTTTCTGTTTGTCTTCGAGTGATGATGAGAATTCGGGTTACGCAATCTAGAAGATGTCGGGAACGAATTTCTTTTCATCGTTTTGGCAGACAATGTCGGCCAAGGTGAAGATCACACCAGGCATGGGTACAAGAGTGTTAAGATTTGGTTTTACTTTCAAGTCTCGATTGAGACCAATTCAAGGTCGGTCGATGCGAGAGGGTGCAAACAATGGAATGACTATTAATTTATTTGTTTAGATAAACAAAATGATAAGGTTTTATTAATTAACAAAAGGAGAACGTCCCACGCACTGTTATGAATTATGTCCGCTCGCCGCCGGTAAAAGATGTGCCGATTAGTAGGCGTTGGCGGTTTTACGACCAGAGGATCTGCTTTTGTAATCTAAAGATCACGGCTGGTAGACAATGACAGATAGGCCTTGATAGATACACGTGTCAAGTTGAGCATTGTTAGATCTGATTTACTTTGCTGGTCTTACAACATTTGTGTCCTTACACTGGACGTATCTAAGTCATGCGATTTTATGATGTTTGACTTTGGGTTTAAGCTGTTTAGTGAAGGTATATACACAATTGGTTATGGTAGTAGTTCCTTCAAATAAATGAACTAACCAGCAGATGAGTCTAGAGCTAGGTAACGTGCATATGTGCTATAGATGTCGGGAACCGCAGAAAATCTAGCAATGAAAAATTTCGTTCATGAGGAGGAATGCGATATTCAAGTGAATATCAAGTTATTGCTACAATTGATTGCATCTTTGTTTCCGTAGAAAGGTGGGAATCTTTTAAAGTCAAAACTAAGCTCGTACCCAGGAACAGTGTGAGATTTCCACCCACTAAACCCACTTCTACCCTTCTACCCCTGATCGCGAGTGGGGACTTCAACTCGGCTCATTCGTGTTGGCAGCCTGTTGCGCTGTGTTTCATTGTTGCTCCTGTTTTGGCTGTTCTTTCATGCTTGCCACAGTGTCACTAACTGCTTCCCAATCCTCTTCGTTGCTCGTCATCTGTCAGGTGAAGTTGTCTAGGGTTAAGTCCTCGCCCAGTTGGTTTACCAGCAGGTGTCGTTCTACGTAATATGGGTTGGCAGTGATACATGATGTGTTCCGCATCAACCGCTGCTTCTGTGCATGTTCGACAATAGGGTTTTTCGTCATATTTAACCATATGCAGGTAGGCTCTTAAGCGTCAATGGCCAGTGAGCAACTGGTTCAGGTAGAAATTCAGCTCCGTATGCTTCCTATTAATTCAGGCGTCTATATTGGATATCAATCTCTGTGTCCACCTGCCTTTATTAGAATGACAGCATATCTCCTGCCATTCTTCCAAACTTGTCCTTGGTGGTACTTCGGTATTACTTCGGCTTGTCGCTGTTCCGGTTGTCCTGCTGGCACGGTATTTCTGTTGCGCTTCTTTAACAAGAAGGTCTATTGGTACCATGGCAGCAACTACACATGGCGTGTCGTAGGAAGTTGTTCGGAAGGCGCTGCATACTCTCTACGCGTTGATTCGGTCAGCTGCCTCAATCTTCTTCCTGTACAATTTCATCTTCATGGTGCCAGCCCATATTTGGGAGCTGTAGAGCATTATCGATGCCGCAACTTTTGCTAAAAGCAATCTCTTCCTGTGCTTCAGTTCGCCAATATTTGGCATGATCCTTGCCAGGGCAGGTGTTGCTCAAAGATTAGTTTTGCGTCTAAAGTAACGCCAAGGTACTTCAACTTTGGTTTGGTTTGTTTTCTTTAACTGCGATTCTGTTGCCAGCATCATTGAACGAGAAGATTGGACCAATGACCCCTCCAATATGAAACGCGTAGCAAACAGTCAATTTTTGTGGGTGTAATGGCATTTCATAAATGGCTTCGAGCTGTTGACTTACCCGTTGTGCCAGAAATGGGCTTTATAGCTGAGAAATCGAGAGAGATTTCTTGCATTTTAAGGACCCAATCAACCGGGTTTGTCGACTTAAGACTCCAAACTATTAATTAATCTGCATAAGGAATGAAGGTAAACCGAGATCATGTATCCTCTCTAATTACAGAAACCAAGATATTGCCGCTACCTGGAATTGGGGACAAAATAGTGCTGGCTGGTATCCACATATTTCGACCACGATCAAGTGGGCCCATTCCCTCCGTATAACTTGAGAAACTTGATTGTGGATGCTTAGACCTTTAAGACTGGCCGTATAGTTGGATGCCATGCTAATGAACATCACACAATTTGAGGTAGTTCCGACATCAATGAAAGGGGTGAGCAACTTTTTGATTTCATGTTGAGTACTAAACCTCCTAATCTGTAACCTGAGATATAAGTCAAAATCGACAAGGATGTTACCCATGTCTGTGATCACATCTCAATATGGTGATGGACTAGAATGTCTCCGAGGAGAACTCTTTCTCACCGACGACCATCATCCCGTTCAACAGGTCTTCAGAAACTATAAATAGGGAATGCTTGACGGCGTTGATTCTTCCCTCTTGGCGTACTGCATCTAAAAGCATTGATTCTCTTGATTCTTTAGTGAGCTCCTTGACTTCTGCATTTAAAGATGCTATGTCGGCGATTTGTCCTCTTCGAGTATTATAGAATGCATATCTCAGCACTTTTGGGAAGAAACCAGGCTCCTTTTTAATCAAGCTAGACCGTCTCTTGAGCTGCTAACTGGAATGCTTACAAAATGTAGCTAAAGAGACATAAAGGTACACTGAGCAAAGAGCAGCGCCGATTCAGAAGATTCTTCTGTGAGATTATTGAAGAGTCCTCAGAATCCTCTCGGCCGCATAAAATCTTCTCCAAAAACCCTTCAACACCTAACTACCTAATGCTTCCAGATGGCTATCGGGTCGCCTTCAACGAGGACTCCATTGATCTCGTTTAGATACTCACTGTCCTGGCAGCTACTCTGTTGCTGTGCTTTAAATGTTAAGCCCTTCCGTTCCACCATGAAGCGACACCCTGACAATAGTAACTACCGATAGGTTTCTCTAGGCCATTCGTAGACATTCTGCTTCCTTGACTTAAAGCCATCTTGTCCGGTTGTCTAAATCTGGTATACATTCCAAAAATGTGGACCACGGTTGAAGTCATCTTCATTCCCCAAGCAAAAAAGAGGTCACATGTGGCACCAAAGGATCTGCGACCTATCAATCTGCACTCCTTTCTGCTGAAAAGTTTGGAAAAGTCTGCGTACTGCAAAGACAAATCAGAGACAGGCTTACATTTTCTCCTACGCACCATTGAAAAATCTCTGACATTAAAGGAGCTTTCAACAATGTTAAATCAGCGGCTATTAGGAATACACTTGCAAGTCTGAACGTATATTGCTTGGAGAGTTAATCAATCAATTGCTTCCAGGCAGAATTATGAACTCACAGCTGGGCGGTGTATTAACCAGACAACTTGCTAGCCGCTGTGCGCCCCCAAGGTGATGTCTTGTCCCCCTTTTCTAGTGGTGGTCAATGGGCTACTGGTGGACTTAGAGAGCACAGGATACAAAGTGATAGCCTATGCAAACGACATTGCTATTGCAGCCTCAGGGTAACACCTGGGTACTCTTAGGGAAATCCTTTAATATGCTCTCCTTCTGTTCACTGGATGGGGCTCCAAATGTAATTTAACTGTAAACCCTCACAAAGCTGAACTTGTCCTCTTTACGGGGAATAGCACCAGACCCCTCTACGATCAATAGCACCAGTCTCCACCTCGGTAAATCAGGACTGGACTACTTGACATCCATACTAGGCATTGTATTCAAATCGCTGCAGGTATCTGGAAGGTCGCCCGGGTAATTCCACTAAAAAAAAGCCCGGAAAGGCGTCTGATTAAGGCAAATCCTACCGGCCTATTTCATTTTTCTTTTGGCGCTCTCCATGATATTTGAAGCTCTGTTCCTTCCTGACCTCGTCGAACACCTGACGCTAGTACCTCACCAACATTGATTTCGCAAAAGGCACAGTACTACATCAACTCTGAATGAAATAGCATGGCAAATCACGAACGAAACTAATCAAAAACGACCATGCCACAGGACTGTCGATGTCGCCTTTGATCTATACAAAGCGTTCGACACAGTAAATCATGCCACAACATCCTGGAGTCCTTATTACCTAACACTCATAAACGTTTGATAGCCAACTACCTCAGTGGCCGCCAATAGTTTGTCGAGTTTCGAAATGCCAAATCTCAGTACTGGAGAGTCAAACAAGGAGTACCACAAGGAGATGTTGTCTCACCTCTCCTTTTCAATTACTACATCTCCAATCTAGCCCTCCCGCCTCATGAAATTATGTCATACGCGCACGACTGCACTGTTCTCACAACCGGTTCCAGCATATCTCAACTATGCACAGCGCTGAACTCCTATCTCCCAGTCCTAGTAGATTTCATCAAAGACCTCGATATGGACACTGTCGGTCGAAAAATCGTCAGCCACTCTCTTTATAACTTGGAAAAGGGAAGTAAAGTCAGTTCTGGATATCAACATAGCAGGATATTGCATTCCAACCACCACCCAACCAAAACTTCTTGGCGTTACCTTCGATATCATCATGACTTTCGCCAATCATGCCACACATATCAGCAACCCCTAAGAACTGAAAACAACGTATTCAAGTGAGTCTATAGCTACCTCATGGAGGATGGAGAAAGAGACGGTACTCCCCACCTACAAGACCATTGGATGCTCTGTGTTAAACTATGCTGCCCCAATCTGGACGGCACAGTTAAGCGGCATCTTTTCACGTGCCTAAATTCGGCAATGAGGACCATTATAGGGTGTCACTTGATGTCTTACCAAGATCACCTCCATCCCGATATAAAGATACTGTCCGTAAGGGATCACACTACCATGCTCTCCACACAGTTCCTCCTAGCCTGCCACCTTCAAGACCACCCCAACCACTCCATTAAAATGGTACCACAACCACCTCGTGCCATACGTAAAGGACTCCTAACATATCAAAACGACATCAGTACGTATACGTTTTACATGCAAAAATACAAAAACTCCGTATCGAGCATACATCACTCGCCTGTTCTCATACAATGCATAACCTTCGCCACAACATAGTCCTTGGCCATCGCCCACCACCCATCGCTGATGAGGAGCGTAGTTTCCCGCATAAGACAAGTACCACCCTGATTCAATTGCGTTCTGGGTGATGCTGTCCCTTAACAACAATATGAGCCGCCTCGACTTGTCCATCGAAGGCAAATGACCGCATTGCCCGCTGATACCGGACATATTTTCAACAGCCAGGGCAGCGAAACCAACCAACCTGCGTATGGATGCACTCTGGGTTCGACCTATCGACACGTGGCTAATTTTCCTGATCCTAGAAACTGACCAGTCACAAAAGGAATAGTAGCTGCTACAACAACATCGACAAAGACGGATTCATCATCTGTCTTTTAGAAGGAGTTTCAAGGACATCGACATAGGTAAATTACCCTTCCAAATAGTACCCGTAAATCTCGAGTTATCTCACACTACCATAGCCGATGGTGTAGTAAACCATACCTAGAACCAACCAAGAACAATGGCAAAGCTCGAAATTTATTGTTCATTCGTATAACTAATGCACTTCCCATGCAGGAAATCACCTGTACACACTATATCAAGTCGAGCATAATTAAATCAACTATTTCCAGCTACATAGCTCCGGAATAGGATATTGACCCCAAGGTTAGCCCGCCGTCGAGATGTGTAACTAAGTGTCGACTGTTTCCATTTGCATGCATTGCACTGCAGCAGCATCAATTAGCCTCGACGGTTAACAATGAAATAACCGAAGCAAATAATTGCTCTTCAATGAATTCAAGTATCTACGATTCGCGATATCACACCAGAGAAACGCGCACTGCACCGACATGACACCGGTGCTGCTGGTGCTGCTACTACTGATGATGATGGTGATGTCATTAAAATGCCACCACCACCGGTTCAAATCCCTGCGGATGGTTCTAGTCCAGTGACTGAGAATGACTGAGGGAATTGCTCTAGTTTCACGGATGTGATGTGTGAGACTTTCCAGTGGCTTTGGCAAATAAATTTTCTGATTGCAACCGCTCGACTATTTGTTTTATTCGCAAGACATTCGCATGCAGACTGCACCAGATGGTGATGAAACCCAATTGCATACTGAAAACCTGACCACGGTGCCATGATTTAGTTATTTATTGGCAATCACCACCAGTACTCGTATGTTGTTGGGATTCCTTCGAATTCAGATGTTCAGATGGTGCGCACAGATACTTTGTTTGTTTTTACAGTTTAGAGGTTAATCGATGAACAGAACTTGAAGATGAAGGTGTTTGTGGAATGGAATCTCTTGTTACGGAGTCAAAGTGATTAAGATGGAATCGGACACAAGTCGGGATTGCTTAAGTAAACAATAAATGTATTGTATTTGGGGATGAGATAGGAGGTCAGTGTTGAGTGTTCCAATTGGAACAATAAAAGCGATTTGTTTCAATCAATAGCTACAATGTGGCTAATGACGCGAATGGGAAGAAGTGGCAAAGATTGGATGGAAGAGAAGGTCAAACCAACTTCTTTAATCGAAAATCGAATTAGTAGGTAATGTCGATACAACCACATTAATGGTGAGGTATCACAAACGGTCTTTACAAATATATATCAGGGTCAATGTCTACTCATCATAACGTTTGGTATATTTAATCAAAAGCCGTGGGCAAAGAAAAACACATCTGGGACTTGTCTTATTCTACCGATACTCAGTCACTTATCTTCCACAATTTTACTTCGATTTTGATTGGAATAGATACGAGACGTCGTTTGTCACAATAAGTAGTTACTTAGGTGGGGCTATAGTTCGGTGTGAACCTAGACCTCAACCAACAAGCTTCTCTAGTTTGCCTGGATCTTAGCTAACTACCTCCGGTTGCACACTCCAAGTCGGTTGAGATCCCTTTCTACTGGTGGCAGGCCGCCAGCAAGGCTACCAACCTAAAGGCGAAAGTACAAAGGTTAGCGTGCATTTGTACTAACAGTGCAATGAGAACAATGCCAATGGCAAGACTCGAGGTCATCCCACTGGACCCTTGTATACAAGAATCGGCAGCCACAAACTCTTTAAGGATAAGTCAAGCGGACAGCTGGAGGCCGAATGCATTAGGTCACACTTAGATCCTTCAGGAGTATGCAAGGAATGTAACAACAACAGACTACATGACGCCTTATCTTGACTTTATAAGACTTACTACAACCCTCTATCCAAGTAGAGTGGAATGGAAAAACAGAAAATTACCGATGCCAGAAGTTGCAGAAGTTGATACTGATGGGTCTAAATTGGACATCGGTGTAGGAGCAGGTAGTAGGTTATGCTCCACGAGTCAATGGATACACCATTCCCCACTATGGGCAACGCAGTGAGTCTATACTGACCTAAATGCGGTAAGGAGGGGTTTTCTCTCCTCTTAGCCAATCTACCTACCTACCTACCTATCTACCATGCCTCTTGTTTAGTTGAATGTGCTTGCCGGCATTCTTCGTCGCAACTCCTGGTTCTTGCTGGTGGTCGGGTAAAACCCAGCACATCAGTTGCGTCACTTCTGATGGCATGTTGGAAGCGTTGCCACCGGGCTTCTGTACATGATGCTCTTGGCATAGGACTCGTTGAGAGATTTCGGCTATTCGACATTGAATCGTCTCACAGTAGTTCTTCTTTGTTGTGGCATTTGAGATATCCGCATTCGTATCTTGGTTGCAACAAGGTACTGAACCGAGCCGTTCGTCGTAATAGTCGAATATTTTCATTAGGACTATTTGTGTGGAATGATGATTTGATTTACTCTTGTCTGGGTCTCAGGGCAAACTGGGTTCACAGATAATGATACTTCTAATGAGTTTGCTAAGCAAGTCTCAGAGCTTAATTTCCTACGACCTGAACCTGAGTTGGGTCATCCCGGGTTCTCGGTCAAAGCCTCCATGATTGGGTTTCTTACGAATATAATTCTGTATGGCATGGCTCTACGGGATACAAGGAGGATACAAGCATATAAGTAGAACGCTTGTAAGCAACATCTTATTGTCACCTCAGTGTGCTAGGTTTAAGATGTACCATTATCTGCGACGCTTATGGAGAGGGCACCGATAATTCGGATCATTTCCTTTGTGATTGTCCTGACTTTGCTCGGATCAGGTGGTAGATCTTCGGTGCTAATGTGGTGTATTGATACTCTAAGCACCTCATCAGTGTAGTGCTTTCTCGACTCTCTCCGAAAGTCAAAGGAATTCCAGGTAAAATCAGTCTTGCCTTCCGATAGTATAGAGTCATCCAACAAGAGGTGTCATTTTAAATTAATAGAAAAATGTAAATGTGAACTTTTCCTTAAACAAAGTTTCAAAGGAAAAAGTCTAATGGTGTTAAATCCAACGATCTCGGTGGCCAATTGAAGTCTCCATATCGAGAAATCACACGTCCAATAAATTTGTCGCGCAATAGAGCTGTATAGTATGTGGCACCGTCCTGCGCATAAAATAAACGTTGTCCACATCTAAAGCATCAATTTCAGGCAAAAAAAAAAGGAAGTCAGCGTCATTCGGTAACACAATCCATTCACTGAAACTGTCATTTTCGAAAAAAATATGACCCACTGACACCTCTAGGTCAAAATCCGCATCAAACCGTCACTCGTTGTGGATGGAGAGGTTGTTTTGTTTAGGTCCTTATAAGCATGTTAGCCAAGATCTTAATGCCTCTGATCGTCTCAAAATGGACACACTTCGGTTTTCAGTCACATTCTCAGCTACGTCGGTGGTATTTTCAACTGACTTTGCAGGACGAACACGAGTTGCAGTCTTCGCATCACCAACCTGTCAGAGATGTTCAAATTTATCGATTAAATTCACTATAGCTGTACGAGTATAGCGCTTAAAGACGACCAAAAGTAGTTAGAACTTTTACGAACTATTTATATATTTTCATCGTTTTTGTAGCGTATTTTTACTATTTTAGCAGGTTGTGCTAGTGTCTGATCAATATTTAATAACGTCCTAGTTTTTACTTATTCAAAGTCATCGTAATGATAATTGAATGTTGACAGTTCAACAATGGTGCGGAACTGAAAATAACACCTCTTGTTGGTTGACCCTTTATAATGAACCAGTTGCGTCTTATCATTCCAGTGGAGTACTTCCTAGTTCGACAAAACAAAAACTAGAGAAAGTTGCTGATTGCATCAGCGCTAGAAGAAAATTCTTCAGATTGGGATCCAGCTCTTCCACTTTTGTCGAAGGGATATTATCTATTTGCATTTATTTAATTAAATGGATTTGTGATCACAGCAGATCTATAGCTCTCATTGGAAAACTCTTTAACAACTTTTCATTAGCTTCGGGTTGAGTAGATTTCGAGACTGCTGTTGCAAGCATAGTCACTAGTTGAAGCCCCAATCAAAGCCACTTAAATATTACATACCCAATTATTTATGTACATAGTGTATACCCAAAACAGAATCAGTAGATACCACCAGTCTCCCTCCTAAAGGGCTCAAATCCACAGCACTTTTCCACCCACTCGAATCCAATAATCCCACACACACTAGATACCCTCCGTCACGAATTGACTCCGTACCAAAGTAGCCATTTAAGACGCTCTATCAAGTATCAAAAGCGCACTCTTTGACGGCTTTGTAGGCAATTTTTGTCCGCAGAATGGAATACGAGACACAGAAACGCCCAATAAGTTCCACTTAAGCCGCATTTACTGAAAATGATATAATAGTGCATAATAGCGGACCGTGGCTTTGGATTTTTAGTCATTTTTCATTGTTCGGCCTTTCCCTTTCCGTTCGTCCGTCCGTGGGACCAACAACAACAATTGAATTAATTGAGTGCTGCCAGTCGGATGAAGAGCAAGATCCATCCATCGAGCATTGGCTCAAATCTTCTTGGCTTTTGCCAAAAGTTATGTCCACCACGACCCCTGTAAACGGATTAATTATGCAGCGGATTAAAGTAGGCGGACAGTCCGATGATACTTTGGTTGATTAAGATTTATTTTTTGTTTTTTTTTTTTTTTCGTTTCCCTTGGAAGAGCTATGAGTTAAGTAATTTCGAAATTTCGCATCGAAATTATGCGATATGCGATGGTTTCGCAAGTCCAATTGCTGTTATGCCAGTTAAGCAAACATATTACGTTCCGGACTATCCCGAGTTGGTTTTATTGTTTTGTTTGGTAATGAAATTAAGCTTTTGTGTGATTTCTATGAATTTTTCTATGAAAAGTTGGACAATTAGAGAAGATTCACCCAGCAGGCGGTGGATGAGCCGAACGTATGTACATGTGAGGCATATGCATACGTAATGCTATAATTCGTTTGCTTCGTGGATTTTGGCTGAAGATCTTCTACTATCTGTTCAACTTTGGTAGATTGTAATTTTGGAGAATTATTTTAGACGACTATGGCCATCATTATGAAATTTTCTATGAATTTATTCAACACCCCCAAACAGACAAACAAGGGGCATTGCAAGGGAATTTTTTCCCATGATTCCACCACATGGGTCATCCCCACATAAAAGTTGTACAAAACTCTCGGTGGGACAGGAATATTCTCTGTCCTCATGTAACATAAAATAGGCACTCTTATATAGACCGGTACAGGCACAACGATCATCAAGCAATTCTATGAGACATCAAAACAAGATGTTCTCATTTTTGATAGAGAATCTATTCCATCTTCCCCAGAGGCACAGATTTGATGGGACCTGCTCGTACCAAAGCCGCACAAGCCATAGGTCAAATAATGGGTCCTTGCGATGCCACTATGTTAAGGAAAACAGGAAATAGCCAGAGTCCACCACTTTACTGTTGGAGCGAGGAAACAGCTGAGCTGCGTGGCAAATGTCATCGAACGAGGTGGTTATACACGCGCTTCAGAATAACGCCAACCTTCACCGACCTACATGAGCAATACAAGGCAGATAAAACTCCTGGGGTATGACCTACAAAATTATAATGACAAAATTTACTTACAGGACTGTTTCCACAATATTCAGAAATATACTAAGGGGATGGTGAAACTGTAGAACCCCTTAACACCTCCCTAGTCAGGTAGGGCGGCTGTCAACACTACGAACTGGAACCACATAATACGATTCACAGCGTACCTATCTTATTAAAATCGTGACAATGTACTTCAGGCACAGAGTCTTAAACTAAAACACAGACAATGGACTCAAAGAATATAAGATCACCGGCTGAGTACCACAGGGCTTAGTTCTAGGTCCTTTGGAATGCCAGGTGTGACGGGGTTTTACATCTTCGAATGCCTAAGGAGGCAAAATATATTGTTTTCGCCGACGACATAACAATCTTCGTTAATGGAAAAACAACTGGAAGAGGTGGAACAATTAAACAATTTCACAGTAAGGACCTATAGAATGCTCAAAACGGAAGCAGCTCTTATAAATAGCACGAATAAAGCGGAAACGATAAATATTACTGTGGGTGGCCTTACAATAACACCGAAGCCCCACATAAAATACCTCGGAGTCGTACTAGATATGAGGCCATCCTTCAAAGAACACCTCAAGTATGTGAGTCACAAAGCAGGGCATGACAGAGCGCTCTCACGACCCAGTCGAAGATTCCTTTTGACCTTCAACGATGCAGCATGTGTGATAACAAAAATGCAGAAGAGCAGCGAGGACAATATGTAACGAGCTAAGACACCCAGAAGAAGCGAAAGATGCTCAAACCGGCGAAACCCTGCAGATGCCACTAAGGATGAATAAGACAGGGGATGCCAAGAACGCTGGAATGCTTCCAAAAAAGTTAACTGGAATCTTGTGCCACAAATGAAGCTATGGATAAAGAGATAGTATGGTGAAGTAGGGTTTTACCTAACACAGTTCCTGATAGACCATGTATGTTTTCACTCATACCTGCATAAATTCAAACATGATGACAGCCCTTGCTTCCCCGAATGTGTTGATTGCATTCAAAAAGCCGAACATGTGTTTTTCCAATGCCCACGGTTTCAAGACGAGAAACATTGAGAAAGACTAGCGTGGCACCAACCCCCCAGTGCTGGAAAATAAGAAGAATACTGGAACGTGAAAAAAAAGAGTCCACCGGATCCAGATGACAACTAAGTCAGAAAACCCTCTACGATGAAATGCCAAGAAAGCAGCAACGTAGGAAGAAAGAGTAAGAAGTGAGAAGGGCTTAGTGTATAAAAATCTCACTAGATACGGGTCCAGTCTCGTTTTTCGAACCAACGCAAAAAACACTCTTATTGAACCCTTACAACCTTTCTTAAGATCCAGCTTAGCTTTTCCCATAACTTGGAAAAAAGTACATGTAGTGGACATTTCTGGAGGATTATTTGATAATACATCTTTTCAATTCATCAGAACTGCTGCTGATGCCAAACGCATTGATTCACACACAACTCCATGATTAGCCGCTGCTGGGACAGTTCTCAATTTCCGTTAGAACTACTAATGTCCCCAACGTATCTTATCTCCCTTACTATGGTCCATCGTAGCAAGGCTATGCAGATGACCTAGTCATAGTAGTAAATGGCAATGAAGTATCCAGTATTACTGGAAAAATGCAAAATGCCCTCATCAAAATTAATAACTGGCGTCAATCAGAAGAGCTGAGAATTAACCCAATTAAAACAGACTATTCACCAAGAGGGTACAATTAAACCTCCAAACCCTAACACTAAATGGTCCATAACTCGATTTCTTTTTCCTTCCTTCCTTCCATTGAGTTTATGAACACATTCCAATGCCAGTGATGTATTGATATCTGTTTGCTCCATGCATCTAATCACTGATTGATTGTCCAGTGCTATGGTTACGTTTCTACCCTCGACTTGACCCTCTTTCGGGTGATCCAACGCATGCAACAGAGCAATCATCTCGGCTTGATAGACTGAGGTATATTTCTCGAGACTAATATGACGGGCTAGTTTCAGTTCTTTTGAGAAGGTACCTGCCCCCGCTCTGCCATTCATCATGGACCCATCCGTTAAGATGATTATATCACCAATATTCTTTTCCGAAAGTGTTCCAACTCTGATAAGAGTTTTGTAGTACCATTCGGTAACAGGCATTCTTTTTATTCCATCTATATTTATTCAACTCCCTAATCTCGTTTTTCACGAAATCCAGGATTTTCCTATGACCATAGATAGTACCGCACCAGTGCCAGTCGGCATCCCAGTCCAAACCATAGATAGTACCTCGCCAGTACCAGTTGGCATCCCGGTGTAGGCGAAGTGCCATCGATGCCTCCGTTTTCTTAATAAAAAAGTCCAGCGGGAGAATACCTAGAATGACTTCTTACCAGTATTTTGGGTGGCTTTCTGCCACCATACGACTAACGCATATGTCTCACTATAATAGTATACATCCAGTATGCTGACCTAGGCGAGATTCCCCACCTTAGTTCACATACCCATTTGCACTGATGGAGCACCCTTTTCGCCTTTCTGATCTTCTCTTCCACATGGTAGCGCCAAGTTAGTCCAGCATCTAGGTATACACCCAGATACTTAACCTTCCTGGTCATCTGCAGCTTCGATCCGAAAAGTGTCAAGGGCTAAAATTCCAGATCTCTCTTCTTCTTTGTGAAGATGAGCAGATCTGTCTTTTCCGCATTAATGGAGGAGAGCTCTTGATGGTGATATCTGTTGTGACGTTCATGAATTTGGCTCTTGGTATTATTGCTATGTTATCGGCATATCCCACATTGTGGATGCCAGTCTCTTCAAGTCTTCTTAGAAAAAGTCCACAGTTATATTCCACAGTGTAGGTGATAAAATTCCTCCTTGCAGTCAAACTCTGTTAAAATTTTCTCTAAGTCTTGAAGTTCCCATCTGAATATTTAGGGTCCTAGTTTTATGAGTCACGTCAATAACTTCCCTTCATCTCGCATTCACAAGGGTCGGTTCTGTTCCTCTGTTGACAATAGTTAGCTCTTTCCACACTACAAACTCGAATAAAGCTTCTCCTCTATAGTTATCGGTGGTGCTTCCCCACACTGTACTGTGTGCATTAGCATCGCAACCAATTATTAATTCTTCACTCCTATCCCTGCAGACATTCACCAGAAACTCTATTTTTTTTTTTTTTGGGGGAAGCTCTAAGGAGTCAAACGGCAGGTATACAGATGCCATGACAAAACAGCCTGGACCTGCTTCTACTCGGACAGCTACAAGGTCAGGAACACAAAGTTGCGGCAGCATAACTGCCTTAACTCCGTGCCTCACCAGTACATAAGATCTACCTCTTTCGCTAGATCGCACGTAGTGTAATACTTTCAGGTAGACCTTTAAATCCTTCCTTAATTAAGGTTCAATTGAATAACTCTAAGTTTTTCCCGGCACGGGCACCTTTACCTATGTATGCCCTCAAAAACCTCAGTAGATGGAGCTTCGGGATACCATAAGGTAAGAATAGGTAAGTTAAGAAGACCAAAGGCATGTCTTTTACTCATTCAAGTCAGCCTGATGCTTGATCTGCGTTTCTGTAGAAGAAAAGGGTAGAAGAAAGAAAGGGTAGCCGTGTCCCTATGCAGTTGCGATACTGAGTGTTAAATTGACCTTTTTCCAAGAATAAATGGTAATTTCTTGAGTTTAGTCTTCAGATCTTTCCACCACTGTACCAGGGTTTCTAAACAAGGGTTATGTCTATGTTCTAATCTTGTAGATGTGTTAAAATGTTAGCACTGATCAGCTTGAGTCTTATGCTGATCACAGTCAATATTTCCAAAACAGAAGTTCCCCAAAGACTGGGATTGAATGAGTAGTTGGAATATGATATGTATGTAGCATCCGAAACTTCCACTACATTATATAGGTAGCAAACGATCTCCTTCTTATTGCATTACCGATGTCTTAACAAAATTCACAAGCTACCTTCACAATTGCATCATACCTTGTCAAAACTAAAACAACTTAGCACCCTGCATTGCGTGTACTTAATCAACCAATATAACGATTCGACAGATTAAGGTTAATGGACTGTGGGAATCCCATCGAATTATCTGGTAGTGAGACATTACACAGTGCCCTTTCTACAAGCGCATACCAAATTTGTATTTGTATCTGTTAATCATGTCAATCACCGTGATCCAGGAAGAAGACAGCAACACATGTAACATTTAAAGTTAATCGCTGTTGCAACATTCCTCCTAAACTCCAAAAAACTAAGTCAAGACGAGCACACTTTCCTCCGAAATGTAGGTGAACTGCATTAAAGGTCTCGCGAGGTCTGGAAAGTCGCACACACAGACGAAGTTCGGATGCGAAACCCAGGCCAGCAATTTTCGTGTCTTGTTAGTCGCATTAGGCAAACAATTTGTCTGCTATTGCATCGGGTTAATTTCGCTGGGTTCACTCGCGAGTCGCCACCAGCCAGCCAGCGTGTGTGCTGTGTTTTCACTCGCGGTGGTGAACTGATTTAATCGTTAATTGTAGTGCATGGGATGAGAACATCAACATCCAAGTCACAAGGAGGATTCCCACGTTGCCACATGAATTCGGTATTTTGCTATTTCGACAACGATATTGAAATCTTGCCTAGGCTTCCAAGAAGAAACCCCTCGCGGTATGCCCCCATTCATTAGATAGATTTCGCGCCGGATGTTTAGACTGTGAGGTACAAAAGCAAAAGAAAAGAATATTTATGCGCGTTCCTCGAGTGCAGGCAATTCATAACAAACCAACCACTCTCGATGGTGGAAGGTGAGGAGATTGTTCTTCAATTAGAAGAGCGCCCATCTAGGCAATGCAATGCAATTGCGTTGTCAGTTTCAACAGAGATGCTCAGTTTATCGAGTTTAATCGGTTTCGACTGAGTTCGTTTGACCTTCCTCGTTTCGGATGCGCAACAACTAAGAATGCTTGGTGGTAGTTAGGAAATCCATCCGACACAGATGACGCGACTAGTCAACTAGTTTGCGCCTGCCTGCGGTTAGTTCGTGAAGATGAATCAATTTTTCTTCTACTTCTGTTGTTGGAAGGTCAAGTTTTGTTTGGACACGGGAGCCAAAGGGATTCAAGAAGAGACAATGTCGCGCTTGAGAAATAGTTAATTCCAGGAGGTACTCTTGATGTTCATCTTTCAGTACTTTATGTTTGGTATGTGTATGCTATTATAGCGATATCTGCAAGGATTCTACTTAGATTTTTGTGTATTACTCATTTTACTAGAATTTCTTCGACTTTCGGAGAAAGCCAAGAATGCACTTTAACTATGAGAAGCTTACAGTGTCAGTACTCATCATCACCACATCAGCACCAAAGATCTGACGCCTGATCCAAGGAAAGGGAGGACAATAACAAAGCGAATGATCCGAAATACCGTCGCCCACTTCACAGAGCTGTGCCACATGCAATTGTGTTCATAGGAAGCCCAATCCTCAATGGACGCCCTGACTGAGAACGGGGAAAAACACAACGCAGGTTGAGGTCCTGAGTAGTCAACCTTTGAGACTTGCTTAGCAAACTCAAAGGAAATCTCATTACCTGCAAACCCTGTGTGACCTGAGCTGAGACCCAAACAAGAGTCAAACCAAATTCGGTCAACTTCAAAGAGTTCCTGCATTCTTTAACTATTTTGGAAGCGGTTAAAGGATTGAAAAAGCCAAAAGTGCAGCTTGACTGTCGCTACAGATGATGATACTTGGACTCTTCCCATTAATCCTTAGAATATAGTCGGTACTAACTAGAATATCATAGGTCCCCTCTTAGAAAATAGATGTATGCTTACGCAGTGACTAGTGAATAGTTTTGAAGCCATCCGTGAAGAATCGACTGCACCCCAGTCCAGGCTCAGACGCTGGCCGAATCCAGACCTGTACGCAAGGAAAATTGATTCTAAATATGCACAGCAGCCAAAGTTCTGGTGTCAATGTATGAAACCAGGGTCACAGGTAAATCCAAGGTCATCAAAACTCCAGTGGAGATGATACCAAAAGCCTCGTCGTCTAAGACGGTAGATTGCATTGATAGTACAGCACGTGATAAAAATATCAAGGGACGGTATATACTTAAGTCCAGCAGAACATCTACAACCGAGACGGGCCATTTTCTGCATTTTTGTGCAGAAGGCAGTCACATACTTACGTGACAGCCCCATCTATCAAACAACCGACGCATAAGCTAGAAAAGGCCTTATCATAGCCCTATAGATCTAGAGGATCTTCTTCGGTGATAAGTCCCATGTTTTGCCAAAACACCTTTCCAAATCTCAGATTAGGCGAGATACTTGGGCTGTATACTCGACCGTAAGTTGACTTGAAAGGAAGAAGAAAGCATCCATAGCCTTCTACACATGCAGCAAAATCTTTGGTAAGAAATGGGCGGTGTGCGACCTGTCAGAAAAGCCACCATTAACCATCCTAAAATTAATAACAATTTCGGGTTAGTTCAGAGAGGCCGGTTAGAAATCCCAAAGCTACAGACCAACTTTTGTCTCCGTTTTATGTTATCCACGACAAGGGTTCACAATGGATTCATTGATGATTCTAATGCTGGCTGGATGTGCCGCCACTCATTCTACCTAACCAACACCCGTTGTTCAAAGAAGTTTTTTACTCCGCTTCTTACCAGATCTAGATAATGTCGCCCTTTAGCAGTAGTTGAGTCAGACCTGTCACAATCCTCCTTCTCGTAAAGAACACAACCTCAGTTTTCATAGATTTGATCGAAACCCCATTTCTAGTGCACCATTCATCGACCATGCCCAAGGCTATCAGGTTCGTGTAAGTTTTAACCAATCTCTCCAAACTTTCAAGAGAGAATGAAGATAGACTTATAATTCTTCGAGACTTCGAGCGCGACTCCAAGCCCCTTCAACCATTCACTAGGATGTCGGAATATATTCCAGTGCCATGCACTCAAAGAAGATTATTTTCAGAGTTGGCAGCAACTGGTTTATACCCTGTTACAACAAGCCTGGGTACACTCCATCGGTACAAGGCGATTTGAAACTATCAAAGGATGCTGCAGCATATTTGATAGCCTCATCTGTTACCACGGTTATGCAGCATGCCAGCTCGAAGTTTTGTGACTTAGATCAAACTCAGCCTGTGTCGGGCCAAACTATGACCTAATCGCTACCTGTTTACCTTAATATGAGTCTCCTGCAGAAGATGAAAAGTCTTCGCTTTCGTCTCAGTATAGGTACGACGAGAGCATATTAGACATTTCCCTAATTCGCATAATGAGTCACTGTGTATACTGTCTTTTTTCAGGACGACTAATATCTCATTGACCAGTAGATTCAAGAGAAAAGGGGACAAGTTACAACTAAGGAGTGTTCCGCAGCAGACCAGTCTTCTATTGAGAGAGATGATGCACCGCCGATAATTACGTTTAAAAGTACTATAATTGCTAAATCAATATTTCGAGAGAGGCGTCCACTTCCAGATTTGGAAGTCCGTCCTTGATTACATCCAAATTGTTAAAAGCTTTCTCAATGTCAAGGAAACCCACCATTGTGTATTCTTTAGTGTTCAGCCTTTGATTTGTCTATTCTTTGCATAACGCATGCTGGGACTCAGAGAACTCAGGATATCAAGCAGCGTTTTCAGTAGAAAGAAGGAAAGACCGATAGGTCAGCGATCCTTTGATCCTACTTGATTGTGACCCAAATAAGCCGATACCAGCCAATTTGATCGCTGGTACAAGAGAAAAGAAACGAAGAAGCTCCGATTTTACAAAGGCTCCGACCATCTTCATGTCCTTCGACAAGGAGTCGACCCCCAGGGTTGTAACCGTCTCAGCATTGTCAACATCTGGTTTGGTGATATCTTGCTCCTGCTCCATTTATAGACTGGAAAGGTAAGGTAACTAAACATACAACATAAGTAATTACTGCTTTCGAAGAAACAGGGGTGCCAGGGCTCATCGTTGATGTCACATCTGGAAGGGAGTTATTACTGATCCGAATTAGGTCAGTATCACCTAAGGGCTTCCAACCATGCATCTGGCAAAAATTCCCTTCATCTAGAGATAATTACCCTACAGACACCTTTGTTTACTTTCTTTTGTCCAAAGATTACGTGATCTATGGGACTTAGGAAGTAGACTTCTTTTAATTGCCTAGTTTAAGTCGTCCCTTACGAAAAAGATTGGAGAAGAGAGTATGTATTATTCGTATCGGTAGAGACTGAAGGGAATCATTTGCTGCAAGCTTGAACCAAAATGGTTCCTATACGGAGACAGGTATGGACACAGGTTGGAGGTTGATCTCTCGCATTTCATAGCCTGAATTTCGATTAGGACAATGTTCCAAAACAAATGCCTTCTCCGCCGACATTCTAGATGACTGTTCAGCTTCCTTTAAGAGCGTTACTCCCATGCTAGTCTCCATACGTTTTGCACCATTAAAGAGCTTGGTTACTCTGGATCTTAATTGCTTAAAGCCGTTGTTCCACTAGAGGGTTTGCCTCTTAAACTTTTAGTTCGAAAGGAGGATGCTTTGCTGAGTTTGGTCCAGTTCTTATCCATTCCGGATGCATCGCCTTGGAGATTAATTTCGACTCCATGTTTTTAGAGGCACAGATTCTAAAAGTCAGCGGGCCAGTACGGAACTGCACACGGTTCATGTTACAGAATAGCAGTTCAGATTCTCTAAGAGTCCTATCGAATGTTTGTCTATAGAGAAGGTCAATGCGATACCCTGAGGCTACCTTCCTAAGAACTTTGCAGTCATTGGTCGGTAGAATTTTATTCTCTAGATTCTATGATCAAAGTATCTTGTGTACAGAAGTAGGTATCATAATCCACCCACACTGAGAGTTTACAGACAATGATGGCAACCATTGTCAACCCATTGAGTATTAGCGTCTGCATATTTGAGTATCAGCCATGGTAGTTTATAAGGGGAGTTTAGAAAACGTATCTGCGGACTATCCTCAGGGAGCTAATGCAGCTCCTTAATGATAGCCCATTGTTTTGTGATGTGCGGTCTGGGGATGGACGTCAGGGAAATTATCCAAGAAAATACCTAACTTTTTACAGCCACGGCCATTTTGTGAAAGTTCAGGACCTTCCTTTTGGGGTCACTAGAGCTGGGACTCTTATGCGAACGCTTGGTAGTTAGACGCGCTTAACTCACTTTTAAAGTTCATTCGTTAAGTACTTTCCAGCGCAGAGTTGTAGGGCTTGATGCAAGAGAACTTTGCGGCTTTTTTTATTCAACGTGTTCGGGATTATGGATGTATTTCCAGATCACGGTCAGAGGGTTTTGTTGATTTTTTGGTACCTATCTGTAATAATCTGTCGAGTATCTAGGCAAAATGCTATCAGTCCACATACAGTCCCGCATGCATGGATGAGGTCAAGATGAAACTGAAGGTAGCCTGGTATCCGGGGTACACCATTCGCCTGACACGATTCGGTTAACACCATGTAATCAACCTCTGGGAAGAGGAAAATGGAATCAGGAGAAGGAATTGTGATGGTGGGAGCTCGCTTGTTGTTAATTGAAGGTAATTAAGCCCCCTATAGCGAAAAGTTGACAACGAAGGAGAAGGTCCACTGTGTAGCTGCTTACTCAATAAGCCAACCTTTTGATGTGCTCTCTTTTTGCGAGCTTCCTACGATCCCATATATGTATCTTATGAAATACATATGCACCACCTTCTGTAAATGCATCTTTCGACGCCTAACATCTATCTGTCGGCTTTCAACACTCTTTGCTAATACTAGCGAGAGTCCTGTATGTCTGTTATATAACTATCGATCGCTTAAAAGACGAAAGCACTAACTAAAGGAGGACATCGACTTTTTTCCATTGCTCTCAACGGGGGTCAAAGAGGCAATGTTTGTCGCACCAGTGTAATTAAAGTCAATGTTCTCCTGGAAATCATTCTTTATTGATTGTCCTAAACTCTGCAGTGTCAAAAAAATTCAGTGTTTCAGATCTATTTGACTTGTGTTTCGAATGAACTATGAAGGAACACAGTAAATTCATCCCACGGACTCGCCTGTCCTTCATCTGTACTGCGATAGTGTGTCAGAAAGAAGCAGGTGAAACAAGAAAGAGTAGCCAATCCACAGTAAAATGTTACATGTGTGCTTTTACAATGTGTAGTCAGGTCAATCTTCGCTATTACTATGCCAAGGAGCATGGTATCTATCTGCAAATAAAGCACTGAATTCACTTTATTTCCATTACATCAGTACTCACCTCCTTGTCCCATTCAAAGTTTCGCCTGAGTCTATACATTCCAACAATCACATGACACCTGGTTAATTCACATTGTATCTGGTGATACCAGATGTGAGCCAAGGTTATGTTCCACAGATACACCAAATAAAAAAAACAAGTCACAGCCAAATAGGCGTTTGGGTTCAACATCATCGTAAAGCTTGTACCAATCAACAGGATAATCATTTTAATCTCGCCAGCCTGATGAGCATTAAAAGCGGCCAATAGTTTGGAGATGTCATGATATATCGAGGATAAGTCTTGGATTTTACACTTAAACTTCTCAGAAAACGACAAATACGACATATTCACTTCCATTAGCAGTTGCTGATAGGTTTCCACATCACAGAGCAGCTCGCTGAGGTAGTCATTCATATTGGTGAACATCCTCAGAAGACAGTAGAGTTCTATGCACACCGTCTGTGTGTGGACATACATTGCAAAAATATTATGACTAAGAACTATATAAATTCCCATAATAAATACTAATTCATGAAACATCCTTACGATGGCGACACAAACTGCAAGAACCACTAACACTTTAAAACACAGTCGCATTCCTTCACCAACGCATTCCTTCACCAATTTCGAGTTGGTTCTTGGGTTTGGTAGTGCCTTTAGGGCTGTCTGACTGAGCTTAATGCAGTTGTCTTGGGTTCCGGTACTGAGTAGTAGTTCAGCATCCTTTAGTATAGCAAAATTTCTGACTGAAGGACAGTCACGAACTATTCCAGATGGACTGCGTGATTGAAAAGTGGCGTTCGGCACTATACCCCCGCCCCCGATTGTCCGTCGATGAGTGATCCATCCGTGTACACTTCTGTTCTATTCTTGTTTGTAAAGGGAGATCCCTGGCGGTATTCTTCGCGTTTGGAGAATCGAACTGTGGATCTTGTATTGAAATCGTATTCTTTATTTAAAAGGTCGCTCGAATGCCTTACAAGTTCAGTCTCGTTGCGGTTTGTTCATTAGAATGTCCTAAAGGCTTGAGTCTAAGAGCAGTCAGTCCGGCTGATCTTTTTCAGCTCTAGTCCAATAGGGAGTAAGCTCTAGATTGTCACCACGGCTGCTGAGGGGGTACTGGATTGGGATCCGGTAATTCCTAGGCAAGTCATCCTTTGATTGTTTGATAGTAGTAATAAAAGGCGTATTTCCTCTGTACTTTCGCACTCTCCATAGAGTAGGATGGGCCTGACGATGCAAGTGTAATTGCAGTGTACTTGCTTCGGTTTCAAACCCCATATCTCTTCAAAAGAAGCCTGGAAACACGTAACACATAACACGTAACAGTCCTCCTCACTAAAGCTAAGAATATCCTAAGCACTCAACTAATTTCTTTAAGCGAGTGTTTCTCCACACAGTGGATACTGGTGGCTCAACTTCTTCACTGTTGTAGCTTTAGGTAAACTCTGCTCCTGATCTCTGAATGTCCTCTGCAGATAGCTTGGCGGTGGTGTAACCATTGTTGCTGGAAGAATAGAGGGCATTTGTTTAGTATTAACCAGTAGAATTACCTCTAGATCAGACTTTTCCGATGCATCTATCGGCATTTCATTATTTTATCTCTATGTCTTCCCCAAAGTTTCCCATACATACGCTGATGTAGTAATGTAAGATTACATCTCTCCGAATAATTTTGTCAAATTCCCATTTCTTGTTTCCATAGGTTCTTACAGGAACCGTATCGCCTGGATGGTACTGCCTTTCGCTTGGATATATTGCAATTTTTAACTCATATTAAGGTGCAGGAACAAAGCGCAAGGTGATATTTTTGCCGTAGAATGTGGAATTTTCCTGTTTAGGTCTGTAAACTTACATTCATAACAATAGCGAAAGAATCGCTTCAAAGCCATCCTCATGACATCGAGGTAAACGCAGACCCCACGAATATTTTTTAACCTTCGCGTGATGTATCTACTCACTTTGTAATCCCTATTCAAACTGATAATAACCTGCATCTCCGTGCTCTCCACTTCCATTGACATATGTAAAAAACTTACCATCATCCATAGACTTGACGAAAATTTCTTCAATTGGCGGAATTCGTCGTTGTTTAATCTTATAGTCCGGACACGTCAAATTGTGCCGCCCTTTTTGACGACTGGTACCACAGATGTACCCCATTCACTGAGATTCATCTTTTTGTAGTAATACCTGTTCACTCCAAGCGGACGATCTCCACCACCATATCATTTTTCATAGCGTATGGTAGCACGCGTGCGGCTAAGTAAATGGGTTTGGTATTATCCTTGACGCATGACTTACATTCGTAATTATTACTCCTACCAACACTAGACTGAGAGACATCAAAATGAAGTAATTTAAATATAATTTTTTCTTTAATTGCTCCTCCTCGTCGTCGCGTAACAATAAAACTCATGCGCAGTCCAATAATAATCCTTTAAATGTATTTTATGATTAAACTAAAGGAAGAGAATTAAAGGAAGGTAACCTAAAGGTTTAGAAAGTTGGAAGGTGAGAGAGGAGGAAAAGCAGACAAGAAACCTCATGCCACAGAAGGCTTTGACAGAAGGCCGGAAATCGACGTCTAAACTTGATTCTCCGTCAGGATCGCTGCTGTTCTTCTGTACTGCGTTCAGAAATACGAAACACAAATATTGTATTTTCCTAGCACCATTTTTAACAGCACCAAATGTATATTAGAGACAGAGTGGCCATAACATTGTAAAATGTAGATTGTATGCTCTTTAAGTGTGTCACCAGATTAAGACTTCCAATTGACGTGCTCATAAGTATAGTATCTATCTGCAAATAGAACAATTAACTCTCTTCGTATCCATCATATCATTACTCACCTCCTTGTCCCAATCAAAGTCTCGCCTAACTCTACACATTCCAACAATCACATGACACCTGGTCAATTCAAATTGTATCTGCCGTTACCAGCTCGGAGTCAAGATTATATTCCACATATGTGCCAAATATAAACATCCAATTATTCCCGCATATCTTTTACCGACATGGTGCAGTTGACTTAGTACTAACATGCTGCTCGTACCAAATAACACGATAATTCGTTTCACCTGACTAGCGTGAAGAGCATTAAAAATGACCAACAATTTCGATATTTTATAGTACGCTGTAGAGATTTCTTGAATATCCTTTCTATATTTATCAAGCAACGCCAGATACGTGCTATTCACTTCCGAAACCATTTGCTGGCAAATTTCCAACTCACACAGCAGTGCGCTCAGGTAGTCATTCATATTGACAAACATCCTTAGAAGGCAATACAATTGCGTGCACATAGTCTGTGTTTGGATGTATGTTTCGGAAAGAACTTGACTGACAACAAAATAACTTATTAGCCCGGCTAGTGCTGACAACGGACGAAAATATATCATGATCATAATACAAATTAAAACAAACTCGAATAATTTCAACCACAAGGATATGTATAAAGTCCAATGAAATCTGACTATTCTTCGAGTTAGCCGCTTCGTCCTTATGAGACATCTGAGGAATCGGTTTAAAAAACCGTCTGCTTTTGTTGAGTAAACAGTTTATAGTACGAGTTCTTTCGATAGATTACATTCGAGAAGATTATGTACAAAAATTCTAAAGTATCTGCGCCATAAGAAAATACTAATAAGCCGGCAATCAGTCCAAGGATTAACACAAGCTGTCTTTCGTGTAATTTATATTTTGATAAAAGTTTAAATCGATGGTTCTTCCTGTCAAAAGTAAAATCAAGAAAACAAAATACATCACAGGTTTTATAACAGAAAACAACAATGGACTCTCCCAAGAAAGATAAAATTAGTTTCACAAGCAAAAGCATGTTTTCGATTCACCAAACGGTTTTGTACTACCAGAAGACTATTCTATTAAAAGGATGTTTTGTTGATTGGATAGTACAATTAGTAGAACCATTAACTAAATGAACGTGACGCCACAAGGTTTTGGGTCTATCAATCAAATTAGGGAGGTGGTTTCGAATGCAGCCCTTGCGACGCACGGCAGCTTATGCAAAACTCAACATGCGCATTTTAAGGGTAAAACAGTGGAAACAGCATTACATGAGGTAGTGTGAAACTAACCTTCACTATACGGAATTTGCACTAGCTGCTTTCCTAGACACAGAAGACGCTTTCAATAATGTAAAATGGGAGGTCATCAAATGCACACTGAAAAATTATAATATTAAGCATAGCATTACCAATTGGGTCTGGCAAATGCTCATTCGAAGGAACATCAATTCCATCCGGATATAGTTCAGTTGGGAAATCTGTCACTAGAAGAACTGCTCAAAGAGGCTTTATATCCCCCTTCTCTGGGTTCTAGTCATTAATAACATACTTGAAGAACTAACCAATACAGGATGCTTTTACCAACAGGATTGGATCCATTGTGCCCAATTATTTAACCCAGTAAACGCTAAAAAGAACTGTCGAAGGACTTTCATTGGTTCGACCTTTAATTTTGGCTTCATCCTTTAATTATTTCTTTAAGGAGCATATTGCGATTTCAACAAAGGGGAGTGCCTGGGATACATGCATGGCCGACTATTATCTTGCAAGCTTATCAGCCCTTTCGTTTTTTAAGATATCCCTATGCCTTGGTACCCAACAAATAATCAACATCATTGGTTCTGGATATATAGTTCAGGAGTGATTTGCAGGTGCTCACAAGCTTCGATCTAATTACCGCAGAGCCCAGAGCCTTAACAGCTGCTTGGCTGTCCATGTAAAAGGTTACCAACAATACTGCTCTCACGTATAATTTCAGCAGCCTGAGCAACGGCTGAGATTTGGGCTTGAGAGCCACTACAATCGTCATTTATTCTAAAAAACGGTCTATTTTCAGAAATGTTGAATAGATCATGTGCCGATGTCCTTTTAATTGTCAGTTCCAGTGTGTCCGGAATTTGTATAACAAATATCCTTTTAAATAAATACAAGCATAGGGATTAATTACCGTCGATCCGTTGGTGGACTCGTTGGTGGAGAAAGTATAGATGCTTGGCCATAAGGTTCGATAACCATGATTGGAGGGAAGATTTTCAGAGCTTATATGACTTTTTACCAGAATTCGGAGAAGGCGACGTAGTGATTATGGGAGATTGTAACGCGAGAATAGGGGATACGCAGCTGGAGGAGTGCTAATAGCTGGAACCTGAGCACAGTCCTTAAACGCAACCAGCTGTGCTACAGATAACCTAATTGATACAAATGGCAGAAAATTTATCGAAATGTGTGAGTCGGTTGGTTTGACAGTTCTAAACGGTCGTTTCAAAAGTGACGAGAAAGGTAATTTTACGTTTCTTAGAGGTACTACTTGCTCGACAATAGATTACTGCCTTGTGCGAGGAAGTTTGTTACCGATCTCAATATTAACGAACATATTTACTCAGAGCACCTACCGTTGTCAGCTAAGATGGCCTTGGATACGCGTTTACTACCCAAACTTCAATGGAAGGGATTTTACTCCCATACCTATAAACGACATCTGAAACTTAGATGTAAAGGATAGCAAAATTAACTCAAATCATGGTGTGGGAGAATTGGTTTCCTGTATTTCGTATCCTGCAAGAAAATTTCAACCAAGAGCTAATCTAAAATAAAGTGCACGACTGGGTCATACGTACCTGCACCTTAATGCTATAAGTTTACAATCTTATAAGGACTAAAATTAAAATTTTATTCGGAGATTGTACAATTTTTTTTTTGTTTTTGCAAAAACGCTCTCAAAAAGTGGACGTAGCCATATATGTGTGATGTTCAGGCGAATTGTAGAGAACTTCAAGCTGTTTTACATTTTTTTTTCGATTTCTAGCAAAAATTTTGATAAATCTAAATGTTATGAACATGTGAAGTGAGCTTAAGACAAAATTCCAAAGGACTAGAGCGCCGCTCTGGTGGTGAACGCTTTAATAACGCTTTCTGTCAAGAGTACGCCGTCTGAGTTGTCTTTTCCAGCCGAGTGTTGTTTCTTTTGGTCTATCGGTTGTGGTCGGCGTGTTGGTGTCCTCGCCATATTAGTTGCGCTATAATAATTAATAAAGTAATAAATAAAGTTCCTTCGTCTTTTCCTGGGAGATAACATCCAACACTAAACTTTTGACAAATGGACGTGGCAGTTCCAAAACTTGGAACGTCATATCTTTACATTTGTTATACTCATCACAGATATTATTCTTAAGAGGTCCTCCACCCAAAAGTTCGAACTCAGAGTCAAACATACA
Organism: Xylota sylvarum; assembly: GCA_905220385.1. Taxonomy (NCBI): domain Eukaryota; kingdom Metazoa; phylum Arthropoda; class Insecta; order Diptera; family Syrphidae; genus Xylota; species Xylota sylvarum. Next base: position 46,136,409 of record LR999959.1, read on the forward strand.
CGTAGTTGAGAAAACAACCAGTGGGCAAATATTTGATAGACATTTTGTTTTTCGAAATTGAAATGTTTGAAAATATTCTATTCAAAAATAGATAGATAACTTTCCTTGATCTAGTACATATTAGGGTAAGATTTAACTATGTATGGGGTTTTAATTTTGCCTCACAGCAAAACCAGAAAAATCTAGTTTTCGTATTTTTATGAATAATTTCATATTTTATTCGACCGTTAAACAAGTGTAACATACTACAGTAGTAACGTTTACTGTTTGTTTTTTGTTTTTCAAACAAGTAAGAAATATAAGTAATAAATAATAGACTCATGCAGGGGATTAGTTTGGTTTTGCTCTTTTTTCTTACAACAAATTACCTTTTTACCTTTCTTAGGAAAGTAATTAAAATATAAATTTTTTTTTTTGGTTGCGCCTGGATGTGAGGAATCTTCAAAAGATACCAATGGTCCGCACCATTGGTGATGCCCGATTCATATAGCTGACCTGTCAATGTCATTAGTGTCAGTCAGTATATGCCTACGGGCTAAACCTCACCCATCAGAGAGGCACTATGAGCCGCGCGTACTCATAGTTTGATGACTACGACTAAGTTCCCTTAACAAGTAGTTTACGCTTCTGTAGTGTTAATCTCGTTAGGTAGGTAGCCTTCCAGCGAAGGCACCTACTAATACCGTCATTAAATGCGGTTTTTCCTTACGGCGCTAGATCGAATGGTCTTGTTCTTTGTAGTCGGCGCTCGATGTTTGTCACGTCCATAGTACGGATTATTTCATTATTGCAATGAGCATAAAGACGAGTACGAAGTTTGCGAGCAAAGTTCATTACTTCGTCATTCACAGTAGCAATTCCTAGATCTCTGTGAATATCACTATTCCTTATATACCATGGAGCATTCACGATTGCTCGTAGGGCTTTGTTTTGGAATGTTTGCAATATAGCCATATTGCTTGGTTTCGTACAACCCCAAAGTTGTATTCCATATGTCCAAGATGGTTTTAGCACTTTAGTTTGTTATATACGCTTAGCTTCGAGTATCTTCCGAGTAGCCAATGCATTTCTCTTAGTCTGATTTCTAGCTCATCGCGCTTTTTTTAACGTGTGACTTCCACTTAAGTTTTGCGTCTAGGGTCATTCCTAGATATTTTGCCCCATTTGCGTATGGTATTTGTACCGAGTTAATGGAAATAGGTAAGTGGTTTACCTTTTTGTACGTAAAATTGACATGCGTCAAGTCTTTGTCCATTCGCATACTTTGTTTAGAGCCCGTTGTAGTTTACCCGTTGATGCTTCGACTGACTCGTCCGTTGCGAGGATAGCCGCATCATCTGCGAACGTTGCTACGACGGTCCCTTCATATTTTGGCATATCTCTTGTGTAGAGCAGGAACAGCATTGGACCGAGTACGCTTCCTTGTGGAACGCCGGCATGGATTTCCTTGAATTGTGAGTATTCGGTCCGGCGTCTAACACGAAAGAGCCTGTTTTCAAGGTAAGATCCCAGTATTCTACACAATTTTTTCGGTAGAATTAGCCTTAGCTTATACCTCGAGGAAAGCGCTAGAACCTATCTTTTTCGATTCTAGAGCTTCTTCAATTTCATTCGTTATACGATACACCTGATCGATTGTGGAATGTTTGACCCGAAAGCCGAACTGATGATCCAGGATCAAGTGTCTTTCTTCAATTACTGGTTGTAGTCGTTTAATCAAAAGTTTCTCGAAGACCTTAGATGTTATCGGCAGAAGCGAAATGGGTCTATATGATTTCTTATCGTTTGCACATTTCCCCGGTTTCTGAACCATAATGACTTCGGCGATTTTCCATTGCCTTGGAACATATAAAAGTCTCAAAGAAGCGTTTATAATGTAGAGCAGCTTAACTAACGCCTTTGTTGGTAGCTCCTTCAAAATTTCGCCAGTGATTAAATCATATCCCGGAGCCTTGTTATTTTTCAACCTTCCTATTGTCATTCGAAGTTCGGACAAGGATACGGTTTTTACTTTAAAGTTATCGGGTACCGTGTTAACATTCGGGTCTTCGATCAATGGTTGTCCATCGAACGGCTTGAACGTTTCTTCTAAATGCTCGGCAAATAATTCCGCTTTCTCCTTGTCTTCTTTTGCCCATTCGTCGTTAACTTTCCTTATTGGTGGCGAGTGCATTACGGGTTTCCTTACGGCCTTCAAAGCTTTCCATAGTGAATAGTTTGAGCTCTTTTCAGCAGTCAAGCCCTCGAGGTAAGTAGAAGTCTCGCGATTTCTTAAATCATGCAGCACATTTTTCAATTTGTTGCAAAGATAGTTCAGATAAGTTTTATCTGTGGGCGCGCGGGATTGTTGCCATCTCTTGCGCGCTCTCCTCTTTTCTCGTATGAGGTCTTCAATTTCGGGTTGGAATTTAACTTTATTGTTCCGTGTTACTGTCTTCCGGAAAGGAGTGTTTTTCCACGCTGCACTCTGAATGGCTTCCACAAGTTTGTCAATTTCGTCTTCTATTTCGATCGGTGTCTTTAGCGGCACATTTAAAGCAACATTTTCCGTACAGTCTTTTCTAAAGGCGTCCCAGTTAGTTTTGTTACTAGTTAACCTGGGCGGTCCTTCTTTCGTATCTAGATTTCCACCTATTTTTAAAGTGACTGCTGAGTGATCTGAGCATAGATCATAGCATTCTTCGACTTCCGTCAGATCTTTAGCTAGCCCTTTTGCGATAAAGAAGTCGACGAGGTCAGGGATTTTATTTTTGTCAGTTGGCCAATACGTTGGCTTTCCCGTCGAAAAAAATTTCACACCACGCTTCATGCTGACTTTGTACAATAGCCTGCCTTTCGTTGAATTACATCTTGAACCCCAGAAGGTGTGTTTCGCGTTAAAGTCACCACCGATGATAAAATTAGGCCCGAGTGATTCAAAGTAAGTAATTTTCTGATATGTGTTAAAAAAAAGTACAAAATTAATAAAAGGCCTTTCGTAATAAAAAGCAGAATAAGTCTACAAATTTTTAAAATCCGTCCACTCCTACATTCATTTTTTCAAACCTTCACTATTTTGCATTAAAATTTTATTAAGACAAACTACACTGAGTTACAAAAAAAGTGGCACAGTGATACTTTTTCGTATGTTGTTGTCATTTTGGTAATATACCGCTATGCCTTTGCCGAGCTTTATTTGTTTTTAGTGGGTTGCTGGTTTAATGGTTTATTTGTTTGCTAGTTTGCATAATTTCTTTTAATTTTCTTTGTGATGTGGACATCGTATTGAAGAAAACCGTGTTGTATTCATGTTTTCCTACAGACGTGAAACATACCAAATTTAGCTTCCATGATCCCCGTATGTGCTAGCTTTAGTTGAGGGTGGCCGGGGCGTGCCCTATGCCGATATTATGATAAGAAAACTTGAGAAGACGTTAAAAAAAGCCATTAAAGGTACAGGGAGACCAACTCCTACAAACCGCGTCAAGGATCAGGTCGCTCCGGAGTAAATACTGCAAGGGATGACCGATATTTGGTGATTCAAAGTCTTCGGAATCGTCTCTAAACAGCAGTTGAGCTGGCTCACAGACTTCAAACTGCTAGAGCGACAGCTGTGAATGCTCAAACGGTGAGGAGGCGATTAGTAGAAAGTGGCCTGAGAGCAAGAAGACCTGCTAGTGTACCGAGACTCACGGTACAACATAAGCGACGTCGACTTGAATTTGCTAATTTTCACCAGGATTGGACAGAGGCCGACTGGGGTAGAGTCCTTTCCACTGATGACTCCAGGTTTCGTCTCCGCTCAACAGATAGACGTAGCAGAGTGTGGGGACGATAAGATGAGAGATACTCTTCGGCAACAGTTGCCTAGCGGGAATATTTCTGGAGCGGTTCCGCCGTCATAGTGTGGGCAGAAATTTTCATGCGCGGAAAAACCAAGCTGTGCATCATGGAAGGATCAGTGACCTCTACGTATTATATCACCAACATTGTGGAGGAATATGTGGTTCTATTCGCATCATTTATGGAGGAAAACTTCTTGCTGATGCAAGACAATGCTAGACAATACGTCGCCAGGTGCGTTACCGAATATTTGCAAGAAGTGGAAATCGACGTGATGGCTTGGTCTGCGATGAGCTCGGACATGAATCCCATTGAACACGTTTGGGAGCTGCTGGAGAAAAAGATTGGGATACGATCTGCCCTTCCAGAGACACTCAGCGGTCTGAGATCTGCTCTGATCAAGGAATGGCACAATTTGGACGATACCATCATAAAAAATGTAATCCAATGTATGCCTCGGCAAATATCTGGTTTGTTAGATGTTCGGGGAGTGTGTATTGTACACTATTAAACGAACAAGGACTAGTTAAAAAAAATAATAATAATAAAAATGTAAAATGTTAATTTATGAAGTTTTTGTCCATTTTATTTAATTTATGTTTTATTTCTAAGATCTTCCTTTTTTAATTTTTTTTGACATGAATTACTTATTTTTATATTAATAAACAAAACTGCATTAAAAAAAATCTTCTTTTTCTAATTTACTTGAAGTAATTGCGAAATATCAAGGTGCGCCACTTTTTTTGTAACTTAGTGTATTTCGATATTTGAATTGTCTACAATTCACTCATACATCACTTGTGGCTTTTTTGGGATGTTTTCATTAAAAACTGATGTTGATGGAATGTTGCATCTAACATCATGAGATGCCATAAGATTAAAAAAAAAAAAAACTGCAGTATTTCACACCTACTTTAGTAATTTGTTTCGATAAGAATATCTTTGTTAAAAAGACCATCCGGAGATACTCCCAGAAAATAAGTATCCTGCCTTGATCTATGAAGATACCACAACTTGAAATAGTTTTTGCCAGCTGATCTTGAAGATGGGCGCCGTGGCTCAAGTGGTTAGTGCATTGGACTACGGTGCGAGGGGTTCCAGGTTCAATCCCCTGACAACACCTAAAATTTTTTTCACGGCCCCACCTCTCGCGACCGTCTGACAAACATCCGAGAGTAAAAACTGTCATGAAAAAGCTTCTCAAAACAAAAAATTGCCGTTTGGATTAAACAGTAGGCCCCTTCCATTCGTGTAAAGAATATAACACGCACAACGCGAATGGTTGTGAGAAGCTAGGCCCTGGGTCCAATGGACCGTCGCGCCAAAAATTTGTGTTTGTATTTTTTTGATCTTGAACATCAGCGTTCAACTTTCCATGAATTATGGTATTCGAAAAAATTTCAGTCCGAAGAGCTAGCCTTTTCACATGCCCCTCTAATTTTTTAGATAGGCCAAAAATAGATGCAGTCAACATATTTGTTGCAAATATTCATCCACTTCATGTTGTTTGATGTTTTTTTTTTTGATGTCCTATAGTCTGTCTTTCTATAATTTGGCGATTTGACTGATTTGTCTTAATTTGTTTAATTTCGTCGGAATTCATGTCTGGCAGATTGGAACCAAACATATTTTCCGGTATTAGCCCAATTTAATCTAAAAAGAATTCTGCTTTTTCGGTTATTTTCAAAGTTGTTCTTCTTTTTGTTAATAAGTTATTCTTTTTTAGCCACCTAAAACATGATGGATGACATTTTACATATCTTCTTTAGTCGTCTTTATAACTCCAGCTTCTTATAAACGTCTATATCTTCTGAACTCTTAAGATATCCTTCCTAATCCATTCTAATTTTGCCTTTAAAGTGCCTTTTAGCCCTCTTTTGCAGCCATTAGTCACAGCTTCCAATTTTTTACGAAATTTAGCATCAATTGATTGCAGCACTCAATTTTTGCTATTAGCCTTCCGTCATATGGATTGTTTTTAACCATTTTTTGTTAAGAGCTACTATCTTCAGCATTGTCAGATACCAAAGTCCATTTTCTTCGACACTCATTTTGCAACCCTGAAGGAGGAAATCAGATTCACTTTATGTTGAAGATGCACTGTAGTTTATGTTACATATGTATGTGATCTGGGCTTTAATACAGTCCACATGTAACAGAATATTTGTTTTAAAGGCCCAAGGAAATCACTTTCCCAGTACGCAAACCTTGACGATGCTAAAATTGTCTGTTTACTAGTTTCGGTGTTATATATGCCAATATGCACACTAAATAACTATGCTTCCTATTGGAGATCTGCAGACAATTTCGTCGAATAAGTTAAGGCAACATAATATGCAGGCAAATCCAACACATGCCGCATTCAAGTCATCGAGTCAGCAAGTCTGCTGAACCAAACACCGCCACACCGGTCATCAAATGCCACCGTCAGCAACGTTCCCACAACCGTCACACCGGTCATCGAATGCCAACGTCAGCAACGTTCCCACGATCGACACGCTCCTCACATCAAGGTGCCAAATTGCAGTGACAGCGTTTATTAGGTATTTAAGGTAGAGATAAGTTATTCAAGTTGTTCAGTTCATTTTAAGAGGCAGAACCTCTGCCAGTTTAAGAAATAAATATATTTTTTTTAAAGTAAATGAATTAACCGTAATTTTCCTCTACTGCGTTGTCCTTCTGGGTTTGATTCGAAGTCTCTAAGGGCCGGAGTACTGGTGTCCATTCGCTCGCGACCGAGGACATCTTCATCCGCTTTCGATAAAGTCCATGCTTCAGCGCCATAAAGGAGTACTGGGATGATCAAGGTCTTCTTGTTAACAGCATATCACATTTCGTATACCTCGTTTACCGGTAATCACATTTTGGTTTCAGTACCAGCTACCGCTCCGGTGACAGTGGGCATTATTACCAGGGCTTAGTTTGGGATAAATTTAATGCCATCAAATCCTGAAAAGTTTTATTTCTAATTGGCCCCTGGATATTTCTAATTTAGTCAAATATTCTAAATGAGATACATATGTACATATGTACTTATCCTACTTCTCTTCGAGTCGTTCATATCTGACTGAACTCTAGAGACATCAATGACTCTGTTGGCAAACTTGGTCTAGATTTAGTCGTTATTCTCTAACTTGCACGTTCTTGTTTTTTGTGCTGGTTTTTCATATCTCAATTCTTAAAAATGGGATTTCATCACATCGATTGTTCTGGAGATCTTTCTAATAACTTCGATCCTTGTAAGGCCTACCTGTAACTAATCTTATCAACGCAGTAAATTTTTCTTGATATCCCGAAACAAATTAATACATAACAAACAAATTGTTTCTTGAAATTAAATTTTATTTATTGTATGACTGGTCAGCCCATTCGCTCATTGAGTTCTTCCAATAAACTTATTGGTTTCTCACTTACTTTAATTTTATAGCCACCCAGACAGCAGCAAGCGTATATTAGAGACAGAGTGACCACAATATAGTAAAATGTCGAGTTTACGCTCTTTGAGTGTGCCACCACATTAAGATTTCCAATTACTGTATCAATGAGTATAGTATCTATCTGCAAATAGAACACTTAACTCACTTCTTACCCATCATGTCATTACTCACCTCCTTGTCCCAGTCAAAGTCTCGCCTTAGCCTACACATTCCAACGATCACATGACACCTGGTCAATTCAAATTGTATCTGCCGATACCAACTCGGAGTAAGGATAATATTCCAAAAATGTATGAAATATAAACATCCGAGTACTCCCGCATATGTATTACAGACATAGTATAGTCGACTTAACAGAAACATGGTGCTTATACCAACTAACACGATAATTCTTTTCACCTCGCTGGCCTGAAGAGCATTGAAAGTGACCAACAATTTGGACATTGTATGATACACTGAAGAGATTTCTTGAATATCCTTTCTGTATTTATCAAGCAACGCCAAATACGTGCTATTCACTTCCAAAACCATTTGCTGGCAAATTTCCAACTCACACAGCAGTTCGCTCAGGTTGTCATTCATATTGACAAACATCCTTAGAAGGCAGTATAGTTGCGCGCACATAGTCTGTGTTTGGATGTATGTTTCGAAAATTATTTGACTGAGAGCCAAATACATTATTAACACGAGTAGTGCAAAGAACGGAGGGAAATGTATCATGATCATAATACAAACTAAAACAAACTCGAATAATCTCAACCACAAGGATATGTATAAAGTCCAATGAAATTTGACTACTCTTCCAGTTATACGCTTCGTCCTTGTGAGACATCTGGCGAAACGGTTTAAAAAACCCAACATCTGCTGTTGTTGAGTGAAAAATTTATAACAAGAGTTTATTGGATAGAATACACTCGAGAAGAATATATAAAACAGTTCTAAAGTATCTGTGGGTAAATAAAGTAGTGGTAAGCCGACAATCAATCCAAGGATTATCATTAGTTGTCTTTTGTACAAGTTATATTCCGATAAAAGTTCAAATCGATGGTCCATCGTGTCAAAAGTAAAATTAACAAAACATCACAGATATTATAATAGAGAACAACGATAGACTCTCCCAAGGAAGATAAAATTCGTTTCACACGCAACAGCATGTTTTCGATTGACCAAACGGTTTTCAACTAGCGACAGACTATTCTATTAAAAGGATGTTTTGTTGATTGGATAGTACAATTAGTAGAAACATTAACTAAATGAACATGACGCCATGCGGTTTTGCTTCTATCAATCAAATTAGGTTTTAGGGATGGTTTCGAATGCAGCCAACAGTTCATACTTTTATGTACATTAAAGGAGCTAATGCATCAACTTGTATTCTCTCGACTCTTGAAGCTAAACCTTGGACACATAAACGCAGTGTTTACGCTGTATAATTGAAAAAAAAACAAAAACAAAAATGCAACTATGCTTAGGTAAGTCAATCCTGTGTTGTCGTCAGCATAGGTTGTCGACAACCCATGCGCGTGCCAAGTTCTGCAACATGTCTTAACTGTCTCCAAGTCATCTGCAGTGTTCTAGAATCCTCCCTAAATACTCTATACCAGAATTGCCAATTAAACAGAATAATATTTTCCAATTGGAAATGACACGTACCTACCTACTAATATTGTTCCACCTGTGGCTGAGCTCAGGCTACCAGGGGGGTCAGTAGGTGGTGAATAGCTGAACGGCTTACAGATAGTAGGTAGGTAGTCTGCGAATAACAAATAAGCAATCCCCAACCAAGAGCAAAGGACCAACAGTAAAGTAGTTAAAACGCAAACAAATAGAAGAGCACAAAAGACGAAAACAAATTTTTATTATTATTTAAAGGAGGGGTAAGTTGCACTGCGAATTTTTGGTCTATTGTGCCCCTAGCTAACACCTTGGAGAGGTATGTACATGCTTTTATTAGAGTTCCCCTCTCATTAGGATTTCTTTTGGAATCATTTTGAGGTCTATATAGGTACGCTTACCGCGCCTTGGCAGAAGGGAGGAACGAAGGAAGAAGAGTGCTCTCTCTAACCCACTTTCCTTTAAGAATCTAAGGATGAGAGTTGGCTTTGGTGACGGTACTTACCGAACCTCATCTGATAATTGGCACTTGCGCAAGTATTTCAGTCTTTTGTGGGCCCTTAGGTGTTCCTTGAGTTAACAATGCCCTGTTAGGAAGCCCTTTACGATACGAAGGTCATTCTTGCTCATGATGATACATACTTCGAATCTTTTTCGATTATGATGGCCTAGAATTTTCTTAGCTAGCTTCATGCCATAAGCGTTATTATAAGTTCTTGTTCAGCTTCCCTCTCTTGGCTCCTGAATTCTTCTTTGAGGGTATGATTCCCTATTCCGCAAAATGGTTCAGGACCTATGAAGGTTTTCTCTTTCTTGCTAGGGAGTCGGCCATTTCATTACCCTCTATTCCCACATGGCCAGGTATCCAACAGAGGGTCACCTTGTTTCTTCTACCCAGTTCATTAAGTTTTTGCAAGCATTCCCACACAAGTTTGGACTTAATGATATAGGAGTCAAGTGCCAAGATAGCAGCTTGGCTATTTGACATTATAGTTATATCACAGCTGGCTTGATTTCTGTCAAGATTGATTTGAACACATCTATTTATGGCATCGATTTCAGCCTCAAAGATGCTTTTGGCCTGAATACTCCTGTTCCAGTTCCTTAATCAGTTCTTGAACCATCTGTTTACCACTTTGTTGTGTTTTACCACACAGTTTGTAGAATGCGAATTCATTGCTCCAACTCTTTTTGTTGCTGAGCTTGGCAAGAAAGTTCTTCTGGAAGTTGAACCTTCTAATGGCCAGGAGTGGTAGTTTTTTGACCAGTGCATCGAATTGCTTCGATGTAATGCACTTATTTCTTCCTATTCCTTCTTTGGCCATTCTTAAAATCATTTTACTTGCACATTCCTAAACAACTGGAGTCTGTTCCAATAGTTCCTCCATGACTGCAGTTGGACAAGTTCTCATGGTCCCTGTAATACAGAGGCATGACAGTCTTTGCACTTTGTTGAATGTCTCCCTCGTTGTGGCCAGATTGGTTCCTTTTGCCCATGCAATCGCTCCATATGTGATCATTGATCTCACAGTAACAATATACATACATCCACCCACGTAAGGATGGTAGCGCTACATTCTCAGGATTTGCCCGCTAGGCTTCAGTATATCATTAGAGCCCGCATGTCTATCCTGGTTATCACTTCTTTATGTTTTTTCCAGATGAGTTTACTGCCTAGGTTTAGTCCCGGATATTGAACTTCTTTCACTGGTATCAGTATTATATCCGACAGGTTTATCGGTCTCAGTCGATCGGTACTATTGTAGCTTTTGTTGGATTTAGACTTAGCCCAGCCGTCAATCACCATTCTCGAGTTATGTCAAGTCCCCTTTGTATAATATCACATAGGGTTTCCTTAAATTTACCTCTGGCAATAATAACTATGTCATCAGCATATACCTGACAGTTGATGCCATGGTTTGTTAAATTCTCAAGTAACTAATCCCCAACTAGGCTTCACATGAAGGGAGATAGAACTCCTTTTTGTGGGCATCCTCTTGCTGTGCTGACCTTGATCATACCTTCTGATGTATGAGTCTCAGCTGATCTTGTGTTCAGGAGTTCATTTGGATACTGTCTTGTTTATCCTCTTTCTGTCCAGAGTTCGCCAAAGGGTAGTGATACGAATATATGGGAGCACAAGCGTTCTCAAATTAGCTTTTCACTATCAACTTCTTCTCTACACGTCCACGTTGGTGGCTACTGGGTGCCTAGTACCTCGGCTGGTGGTTGAGTAACCAACCCCTTTGGAAGGTCGTTGGCGGTAACAAACGATAGAGGGGGGATGAGTGTTTTCTCACTAAGGCGCTTGCTCTTAATCCGGAAGGCAACGGACGAATTCTGTAGATGGAATCAGCGAACTATACGAGCTGTACAGCGACATCGACCTATTCAGAAAACTTCACATTAGTCGTTTGTGATGGCTAGGACATATAGAGGGGATGAACACAAATGCTCCGGCTCGTAGAGTCTTCGAATCCAACCCGTAGGGACAACGCAGTAGAGGAAGACCTCGCCTTAAGTGGCGCGCACAATTGCAAGGAGACCTCAACAAACTTGGAGTGCGCAACTGGAGGTAGTTAGCTAAAGACCGGCCTAACTTGAGATGCTTGTTAGTGGAGGCCCAGGTTCACCCCTAATTGTCATCGAGCGAATCAGATAATTCGATTAATTGATCAATCGTCTCGATAACAAGTTGGTAAGATTCGAAAGGCTGGGCCGGTAGAATGTAACAACACCTAACATACAGGGATCTGCGGAGAAGACTTATATTTATTGAAATGAAGTCGATCTCGGAAGAGGAAGAAGTAGCAATCAGGGAAGAGTCGAGGTCATTGTGGATGGTCAGAAAATCAAGTACGTTGTTCTCTTGTCCTTTAATGTAATCGATGTCAAAATCATATTTATTGAACTTGATTTTCCAGCGCTGTAACTTAGAGTTAGGTTCCTTGAGAGAATTTAAGCACACTACCGGTCGATGATCGGTTTGCACTCTAAATTTTCGTCCGAATAAGTAGGGTCGAAAATATTTTGTCGCCCATACTAATGGAAAGAAGTTCATTTTCTACTGTACTATAGTTTATCTCGTGACGATTTAGGATTCTAGAGGCAACCGCTACGGGATGTTGATCTTGTGTTAAGACTGCCCCCAAAAGCTGTATTGCTTGCATCTATAGTCAGATTTTAGGTTTTTAGCCGAAACAGGACAAGTACATATAAGATCTTTAAGCTTGTTAAAGGCTTCAATATCCTGTCTGTCGTTAATGTGAATTTTTGCGTGTTTTTTTAAGGCAATTAGTCATTGCTAGAGCTTCTTTAGAGTAGTCCTTAACGAATTCGCGATTTCATTTATTTAATTGACTGACGGACCTTAATGTGAACCACGCTGCTAAAATCCAAGAGGCGGGGATCACCTTCTCTCCACGAATATCACTTGCGCTTGCAGATGTAAAATTATAGATCAATTTGTTTGAGTGTTCGTTGATGCAGTTGAATTTCGATACAATGTATTTATTTTTTTCACAGCACTATATCCAATTTGGTCAATTTGGTCAAGGCTAACTGAGACATATCCTACTTGTCTTCAAGTTGTTTATATCTGCCTGAACTCTAGACACATCAATGACTTTGCTGGCAAACTTGGTCTGGTTGTATGCATATAGTCCGTAGTCTGTAACTTGCACCTCTTTGTTTCCTGTGCTGGTTTTTCATTTCTCAACTCTTAAATGTGGAATTTCATCATATCGATTATTCTAGAGATATTTCTAAAGCATCGACGTCGTCGTGTAAGCTGCGTAGATCCTTGATAGTCTTACCTGTAACTAATTTTATCAACATCGAAGTAAAAGACTAAGAAGATGATTCTTGATATTCCGAAACAAATTAATAAATAAAAAACAAATTGTCTCTTGAAATTTTATTTTATTTCTTGTATGTCTATTCAGTCCGCGCTCTCACACATTGAGCTCTTCAAATATACTTATTGGTTCACCAATAATTTTTTTTTGTAGCCCCTCAGACAGCAGCAAGTGTATATTAGAGACAGAATGGCCATAACATAGTAAAATGTTGAGCGGACGTTTTTTGAGTGTGCCATCAGATTAAGATTTCCAATTACTGTATCAATGAGTATAGTATCTATCTGCAAATAGAACACTTAACTCACTTCTTATCCATCATGTCATTACTCACCTCCTTGTCCAAGTCGAAGTCTCCTCTAAGGCTACACACTCCAACAATCATATGACACCTGGTCAATTCAAATTGTATCTGCCGATACCAGATCGGAGTCAGGATGATATTCCAAAAATGTATGAAATATAAAATTCCGAGTGCTCCCGCATATGTTTGGTAGACATGGTGTAGTTGATTTAACAGAAACATGGTGCTCATACCAAATAACACGATAATTCTTTTCATCTCACTAGCCTGAAGAGCATTGAAAGTGACCAACAATTTGGACATTTTATGATATGCTGTAGAGATTTCTTGAATATCCTTTCTATATTTATCAAGCAACGCCAGATACGCGCTATTCACTTCCAAAACTATTTGCTGGGATAGTTCCAACTCACACATCAGTTCGCTTAGGTAGTCATTCATTTTGACAAACATCCTTAGAAGGCAGTATAGTTGCGTGCACATAGTCTGTGTTTGGACGTATGTTTGGAAAAATATCTGACTGATAGCAAAATACATTATAAACCCGGCAATTGCAAATAGACGCGGGTACTCGATCATGATAATAGTGTACATTAAAATAAACTCGAATAATTTCAACCACAAGGATATGTATAAAGTCCAATGAAATTTGACTACTCTTCCAGTTATACGCTTCGTTCTTGTGAGACATCTGGCGAATCGGTTTAAAAAACCCACCATCTGCTGTTGTTGAGTGAAAAATTTATAACAAGAGTTTATTGGATAGAATACACTTGAGAAGAATATATAAAACAGTTCCAAGGTATCTGTGGCTAAATAAAGTAGTGGTAAGCCGACAATCAATCCAAGGATTATCATTAGTTGTCTTTTGTGCAAATTATAATCTGATAAAAGTTTAAATCGGCGTTTCTTCCTGCTAAAAGTAAAATCAAGAGAACCGAAGGTATCACAAATTTTATAATAGAGAACAACGATAGACTCCTCCAAGAAAGATAAAATTAGTTTCACACGCAACAGCATGTTTTCGATTGACAAAACGGTTTTGTACTACCAGAAGACTGTTCTATTAAAGGAGTGTTGAGTTGGGTTTTCAACTAGCGACAGACTATTCTATTAAAGGGATGTTTTGTTGATTGGATAGTACAATTAGTAGAAACATTAACTAAATGAACTTGACGCCTGGGGGTTTTTCTTTCATCAATCAAATTAGAGAAATGGTTTCGAGTGCAGACCTTAGTTTATACTTTTGTGCCCATTAAAGTAGCAAACTTGTATTCTCTTCTTTATTGAAGCTAGACCTTGGGCAAATAAACGCAGTGTATTATTAATTGTGTATATGTAGTATTATTGAAAAAAAAAATGCAACTATGTTTAGGTAAGTCAATCCCGTGTTTTTTTTCTTTGGGTCAGCATAGGTCTACAATATACCTTAACTCTCTGCAAGTAGTTTTATAAGAAATAAGAAAGACTTCAACAAATTGTAGAAAAGGCACAAAATAATTTAAAAACAGGTCCACATGGTATATCAAAGCCAGAAAGCTTTCCTAAATATGGAAAAAGTGACCTCAACAGGTCAGCAAAAGTTAAAATATGTAAGCGGATACTGTTGTATATCTATCAGATTCTAAAGCAAATAGTACAGATATTATACAATAAACATTGCTTAAAACTAGATTATATTTAAGAAATTTTATTAAAATATATTCCTACCTTGGCTAAAGTCGATTATATTGCAAATCGAGTTAAGCAGTGTAGACGGTTTAATATATGTATGTATGCAGAAAGTGCGACAGTGCTAGAAGTGGAGAATATACTTAACTCATTAAAATTGAATAAGATCGCGGGAATAGATAGAATAAGACCAAAGGATCGCAGGATGAACTAGTCGTACTGTAATAATAAAATTAATAAACATGAGTTTGGACCAACCATCTGTTCCACAGCTAATAAAAACATCAATTGTCCGGCCTATTTTTAGAAATGGCAAAAGAAACGAGATAAATAATTATAGACTAATCTCTGTTATGTAGAATAACAGGAACTTTAAGGTAAAAATGGAAGATATGAGTGAAGAGTAAGTAATTATTTTCGGGGTTCTACAAGGTTCGAAGCTTGGCGCTCTCCTATTCATAATTTACATAAACGAACTGCTTAAAGTTTTAAAGCAAAGCACAGGATGTACGTATGCGGACAATACAACTAGTAAGTCACTTAAATGCTGAGGAAGCGGCGAAGATACATATTACAGAAAGAATTTACTGCAGTCATATCACGGTGTTGTCATTATCATGGCCTAGTCATTAACGCAGACAAAACAAAAGTAATGCACACACTCCCACCGCATATTCCGAAGATGAGAATAAACATCAAAATGCATGACTTTAACTGCTTACATACAGCCAGAGATCATGAACAAATAGAAGAGAATGACGATTGCTCTAAATAAAAAAAATGAAAACGTGTCAAAATATAAAAATTTGGGAGTATAGATTGATTACAACCTAAAATGGACCACGCATAAAGAGGCACTCATAAGGAAACTACGACAATCCATGCATGCTCTCTTCCATCTGAGCTACCTTTGTCCACAACCCGTACTTAGGCAAAGCTACTTCGGGCTGGAGTCTCATCTGAGATACAGTATATTGGCTTGGAGAAAAGTATCTAATATGTAACCTCTTCAAGCCCTGCAGATCCTTATTTTAAAAATAATTCACCCAACGCCAGCTAGGGGCTAGCGGCAGAATTGATTTGGTGAGAAGAAAATGCTAAATATCGCACTAGCTCCTCAAACTAGAAGTACTGACAAATTTCCATGATGACAGCAAGCAATGATAGAGACTAGTCTTCTGCAGACAGACCATTCAGGATTTGCAGATATTTTCTGTACAAGTTTTTATAAATTTTTTTGAAATATTTAAATCATGAGTGTTACGCCATAAAAATCCAAGCCTAGCGTTGGCTTTAGAGACAGAAAAACTAAGCTATTGGTCAAATAACACACCTACTATAAATCGAATTTCAAAGTGACCCTTGAAAGATTATTATTATAAATCGTTATACACAATAGGATTACTACTCATGTGAAAGGAAAGGGTGTTCCATTTAGCGATATTAATATCAAGTTTGTTCAACTTACACCATTGAAGCAACTTATTAATAAGCTGTTGTAAACACTGATCATTAATAAAAAAGAGGAACAATAGTGGGCCAAGGTGACTTCCCTTAGGTACTCCAGAATAATTCATGATTATTTTAGAGGTTTTAATTATTACCAATGAGGAGTTTTCGCTCAGTCAGATAACTTGATTAACAAGACAATAACGACGCACTAGTGGAATCTCATTAGTTTCAGCTTATTAACCGAAACAGAATGCTAAACTCTATCGAAGGCCTTAGCGAAATCAGGAAAGACAACGTCAAAGTAGCTACCGCTTTCAACATCGTTTTTTAGAAAATTTGAGAACAAAATCAAGTTAGTAACAGTGTTGCGAATCACACACACTATTTTTAGTACTTGTTAAAGACTTTTCTTCACAATGCATTCAAAAATCTTTGGAATCAAGGGTCATTTCGATATAGGTATATAGTTAGTTACATTTCGTCTAGATCCAGCTTTGAAAATTGGGGTTATGAAGGACTCTTTCCAAACTATAAGAAATTTGTCGTCAAAGATAAATGTGCGACTAAAATCCAACCACCATATACCGAGTGTATAGTGTATACAAAATATGCAATGAACAAAACGACAAAATTTAGTACCCCAGATGGCAGTCCAGCTTTGGTGAAAAATCCACCTCCTTCGGAGGTCGGCTCTACGGAATATGGGAAGGACCACTTATTGTAATCCAATGACCCTTATACAAAAAATCAGAAATACCACACCGACGAAGAAGAGCTAGCACGTGAAACGATCGGGTCCCTACGAAAAGAATTAGTAAGAAACGGAGAGCCGGTTCTTCGCCTAAAGTCTAGCCCCTAAAAGAATAAAAACAAATAGAACAGCAAGAAAAACAACTTAGTGTGCAATTTTGTCTACCGCCAATGAATGTCGACGGGATAACGAGATATAATAAGTTGCATAGCGTCCTTAAAGGAACGATAAGATCGAAATTTAAAGTTACATTTTTGACGACTACCGAGCAGTGTCCCAAAAGTTAAATACCGAGAAGATCCAGTGGCATACTTTCGAAACAAAGTCAGAAAAGCCACATCGGCGACGATATGGAACGGATCGTTTAATATCCTATCCTTCTATCTATGTAGCGCTAATAAAGAGGACGTAGCATACTGCATTTTTCTTCAAATTACAACGATATCCTCGAACGTTTGAGGATATTATACGAAAAATTTCATCAAAATCGGTTTTTTTATGAAAACGCCCCCAAAAAGTAGGCGTGGCTAAAAATAATGTATGAGAGAATTGTAGACAATCTGAATATCTAAATATTTGGTGTTAACAAAATTTTTCAATTTCATATAATTTAGTAAACTTAGAATAGGGTATAAAAAGAACCCCGGAAATCAATTCTTCGACTTCGGAACAAAACCTCCGCAACCTGTGCTAATTGTAAGAGAAAGCACCCAGCAAATTCTAGAGAATATGAAGTAGCTAAGGAATTGCAAAAGCGGAGAGATGCGTTCCTTAAATCTCAAAATACATAAAAGTAAAAAAAAACGTTAACTAAGACAAAGCGTAAGACCGCTCAGAAAATAGTAGGCAATCTAAAACCACCAGGTCCAGTGCGTAAAAGAGCAAGAGGGATAATAGAAAAGTCGTCGACCTCTGTTCTCAGAAAAAAAAAGTACTAAAAAGTTACCATTAGCAAATCTATCGAATAATGGCTTTCGGACTTTTGCAAAAACTTGACGAATTTCGCTTGATTAATGAAACCCACGGAAAAGCGAGAGCTGGATCATCTTTATTTATTAAAAAATGCATCGAACAAGCCGAAGACCTGAAGATAGAGCTTGAAATTTTGCAACTGTTCACGATTCGAGTAAAAAATTCTCTGCGTCTGCGTAAAATCTCATCTATTGTCCATCGCGTCGTAGAGTTCGCCAGCAGTTCTGCAATTGCTTGCCGACATTCTCCGTCGAATCAGTGGTTTCGTTGTGGTGGTCGAGAGAAACCCAGCACATCAGAGGCGGCTTCGCTGATGGCTTTGGCAATGGTCTTCAATACTTGATGTTGGCGGCATAGGACCCCTTGAGAGATTAAGGGACACTCGATCGGAAAAGGATCACAGTATTTCCTTGTATCCGCGATGGTCTGAATATCCGCATCCGTACCTTGGCTACAACAAGGTAGTGGCCCGAGTCGATGTTCACTGCTCGGAATGTCCCTTTCTTCCAAGCCCTATAGGTATAGGTGCAAGTAAAAAAGCAGTACTGCGCTGTAGTTACACTCGAAGTAAAAAATACGTTCAACTCGGCCAGCTTGAACTTCATTATGAGAGCAATGAGACACAAACGAAGGCCGAAAAAATATAAAATTACAAGATGGGTTCCACAGGGATCAGTACCAGGAGACTAAGAGGAGTGGACATAATCGGATACGCCGATGACATCGCGGTGGTGGTAGTAGCTAAAACCTTAGAAGAGGTGACGCAAAACTGCAACAACATCATCAAAGACGTGAAGATATGGCTTCGCTCACGATGTCTCTAATTAGCGAACCACAAAACTGAATCTTTCCTCATAAGCAGCCGCAAGAAAGTTAAGCGCCTGTTAATACAGACAGGAGAACACTCTATCGAGTCAAAGCCGTACATAAAGTACCAAGGGGTACTGCTAGACCTTAGATTCATTTTCAGAGATCACATTACGTACACAAGCGTGAAAGCTAATCGGGCTTTTGCGCAATATTCAGGCAAATGCAAAATATTGGAGGACCAAGGCAGCCAATAAGGAATCTACTTGCGACAATGAGTAAGTCAATCCTCATGTACGCAGCCTCACTTTGGCAATTCCGGCAGATCATAACTTGAAGTTACACCATCTTGACGTATACACAGCAACCAGATATCTTAACGAAGGACGCTGCAAGTAAGGTGTATATTGTAGAAAAGGCAATATATGGCCTTAAAAATTCAGGCTGCTAGTGGAACCTCAAGTTGGGCAAGTCTCTAAGGATCTTGGATATACGCAGTCGTCTTACGATAAGTGCATCTACTAAATACAAGATTTTAAAGAAAAACATCACGATCATCACTGCTTATATCGATGACCTTCTTTTAGCCACAAACAGCACTGTCGAAGGAGCTCGATATTCACGATTTGAGTCAACTGAAGTTATGCGTGGGCCTTGAAATCACGAAGACAAATAGGATATATTACCGGTCTAATAAAGGCATACAATTTAGACAAAGCGACACCATTTCGTTTGCCTTCACAAGTCAAACTCAACATTCAAAAATAACCAAGTATCAAACGTGAAAGCGAGAGAGTTGATAATACCTTGAAGAGCTCAAGACGATGAATGCTATCATATGCGGCTTTGAAGTCGATGAAAAGATGATGAGTCTCGACTTGAAATTCGTTGGTCTTTTCCAGGATCTGCCTTAGTTTAAAAATTCATCTTTGTGAGACATCTCATGAGCAATTTCGGGTTCAGATGAGCATATGCCAGAGTCCACTCCTACGTCAGGTTTTGATTCGTTTATGAAAATCGAATATTATTCGCGTTGATGGCCCTGCCATTAATCCAGCCTTGAGGAAAAGATTGTTTTAGCGTTTGGGCTGAAGTCGTGGAATGGTGATATATAATATGTCTCGGAACCCAAGTGTGCCCATCTCGCCATGTCGCCCTCTGACGGCGCTGTTAGTTCCTGTACATGCTAATCTTTTTTTCCTGGTCAGTGTCTTAAGGTACGTGATCTTATCTGCTGCAGGCAACCAGACTAAGCATCCATAGGAAAGACTGGGTCTGACGATGGCTGTATACATACAGTGGATGATGGCGGGCTCAACCCTAATCTCTTATCACAGATTTTGCTGCACGTATATAAGGCTATGGATCCCTCCCTAATTTCTTTCCAGATCAGCTTACAGTCGAGTATACAGCCCAAATATCTCGCCTTACCTGAGATTTGTAAGCGTGTGCCGTTGAGTTTCATGGGCTCGATCTGTTGGATTGTTCTCTTGTTTAGATTTAGATAGAATACACTCGAGAAGAGTATATAAAACATCTTGATTTCTAATCTCATCTAGCGAATGAATTTCAAGAATCTTTGACCTCTACTTGACCCGTACAGCACGACAAGGTGTGCAGGTCTCGTAAGAGCTTGGCAAACTTGATCTAGAAGTATTTAGTCCTTATTCTGTAACTTGCACGTTCTTGTTTCCTGTGTTGGGTTTTCATTTCTAAATTCTTAAAAATGGAATTTCATCATATCGATTAATTTGGAGAACTTTCTGAAGACGTCGATTCGGACCTGTAACTAATCTTATCAACATCGAAGTGAAAGACTAAGAAGATTTCTTGATATCCCGAAACAATTTAATAAATACCAAACAAATTGTTTCTGGAAATTTTATTTTATTTCTTGTATGAGCGGTCAGCACTATCCCTCATTGAGCGTTTCCAATATACTTATTGGTCTAGCAATCATTTTATTTTTATAGCCCCCCAGACAGCAGCAAGTGTATATTAGAGACAGAGTGGCCAGAACATAGTAAAATGTCGAGTGTACACTCTTTGCGTGTGCCACCAGATTAAGACTTCCAATTGCTGTGCCCATGAGCATAGTATCTATCTGCAAATAGAAGACTGAACATACTTCATATCTATCATATCATTACTTACCTCCTTGTCCCAGTCGAGATCTCGCCTAAGCCTACACATTCCAACAATCACATGACACCTGGTCAATTCAAATTGCATCTGCCGATACCAGCTCGGAATCAGGATAATATTCCATAAATTTGTCAAATACAAACATCCGAGTATTCCCCCGTATGTATTATAGGCTTGCTGTAGTTGACTTACCAATATGGTGCTCATACCAACTAACACGATAATTCTTTTCACCTCGCCGGCCTGAAGAGCATTGAAGGTGACCAACAATTTGGACATTTTATGATATGCTGTAGAGATTTCTTGAATATCCTTTCTGTATTTATCAAGCATCGCCAGATACGTGCTATTCATTTCCAAAACCATTTGCTGGCAAATTTCCAACTCACACAGCAGTTGGCTCAGGTAGTCATTCATATTGACAAACATCCTTAGAAGGCAGTATAGTTGCGTGCACATAGTTTGTGTTTGGATGTATCTTTCGAAAAGTATTTGACTGAGAGCCAAATACGTTATCAACCCGACTAGTCCTATTAACGGCGGGTAATGGAACATGATCAAAATACAAATTAAAACATACTCGAATAATTTCAACCACAGGGATATGTATGTAGTCCAATGAAATTTAATTACTCTTCGAGTTAGCCGCTTCGTCCTTGTGAGACATCTGAGGAATCGGTTTAAAAAATCCACCGTCTGCTGTTGTTGAACGAAAGATTTATAACAAGAGTTTATTGGATAGAATACACTCGAGAAGAGTACATAAACTAATTCAAAAGTATTTGCGGAAAAATAAAGTCCTGGTAGGCTGATAATCGTTCCAAGGATTATCATTAGTTGTCTTTTGAACAATTTAAGTTCTGATAAAAGTTCAAATCGATGGTCGATCGTGTCAAAAGTGAAATCCAAAAAACTCAAGACATCACAGGTTTTATAATAGATAACAACGATAGACTCTCCCAAGAAAGGTAAAATTAGTTTCACACGCAAGAGCATGTTTTCGATTCACCAAACGGGTTTCAACTAGCGACAGACTATTCTATTAAAAGGATGTTTAGTCGATTGGATAGTACGATTAGTAGAAACATTAACTAAATGAACTTGACGCCATGAGGTTTTGCTTCCATCAACCAAATTAGAAAGGTCGTTTCGAGTGTAGTCATTATTTCATACTTTTGTGTCCATTAAAGGAGCCAACGCATTCATTTGTACTCTCTCGGCCCGGGATCATCCCCATGACCAAAAATCATCAATCTATGAATCAAACATCTTCGAATACGTCGCAGATGTGTGGCATTACTTAACCAGCTTGCATCGTATTATTGGCGATTCCAAGTCTCCATAGCGGGTTGACTATCTAGAAACAGTAAGGGTTTCCTAAGTCTTTATGGTGCTTTTCCAGCTGTTTGTTTTTATCCAGAATAACCTACATATGTACATGTATCTTGGGGTTCGCCTGAGTTTTGAAGATTTGATACATTGTCCATTCTTTTGAGAAAAACAAATTCCATCTTAGACACATTGACAGTTCGCAAACCACACATCCAGTGTCTGATGACTAAACAAATGAAATCCTGATTCACAGTCTTTCTCAAAGACTATGAAGAGCCATTATAGCAGACACCAGTACTTGACACAAGGTTCTTACGTATGTACTTACGTGAGTGGCGCTACAGTTTCAGGTGAACCTGGGTCTCAACAAACAAGCTAACCGTGTTTTAGTTCTCATAGCTCATAGGCAAGGTTAACCGTGTCGATGCCCGCATAGGTCAGAGGTAGGTTTAAGCGTGTCTATGACCGCATAGCAAGTAAAAACGACGTAGCAATGGGATAACTTTCAAATATTTAGTCTTCAAAGAAACTAAGCATTCTCTCAAGAAGTTATCAAACCGAGATAAAATTAACTAAATACCAAAACCTACCAAGCCAAAAAGTACCAACAAGGCAACCATGGACACCCTAAAGAAACTTGGCGCAAGACAGTTAAGGATAAAGCAAGATCTATGGGAATGTGTTGAAAAGAGCTGAAACATGTTGCAGCAACCCGCTCACCATGGCGCATCCACACAGCAACCTGGCGAAATCCAGATGCTCGAACCGCCAATCAAATCGACCTCGTGCTAATAGATGCGTAGCACGCAAACGTCGACTCTGACCATTTTCTTGTTGTAGTCAAATTCAGAGCTAGACTATCTAACACGAACCTGCAAACCACCCAAAAAAAGAAATTCAACGTTGGAGGCCTTAGCATGACTGGAGTAGTCAGCTGTGCATTCACCTTACACAAACGCCAACAATCTGTGGAACCAGTATTGCGACATCATCAAGAGGTATGTTGGTCTTCATAGGCTACCAGGCAACACCCAAAAAGTGAGTGCGTGCGCCGGAAAAAGTGGCCGTGAGGGATGAGTAGAAGAAGATCCTGCTTAAAAAGGCAGGCTCTTCGAAACAGTGAAGGAAACCACAGGGAATAGTAGATGTGTTTAAGCAGCCCCTTCCAGTAGCTACGTAATCGGCATCAGGTACAGAAAGTGATAGGGCAAGAAGAGAACCCGCATCCAGTCAATGAAGAATCCATCCACCCTCCCAGTTTTGAAGAGGTCGGCTCAGCTATCAAATGGTCTATCAGCGGAGCTTTTCAAATATGGTGGTGATGCTTTGGTAGGATGCATGCACCAAATCTACAACCAAGTATAGGTAGATGAAGCCATGCCCGATGATTGCAGTATCAGCTCTGTATGCCCCATCTTCAAAAAAGGCGATTCTCCGTCTTGTAAGAACTATAGAGGCATTTCCGCTGCTTAATGTCACATATAAGATACCATCCAACGTACTGTATGAACGTATGAACATCTGAAGTCTTTCTGAAGCAAACTAATCGACACGTGCCAGTGTGCCTTCCGACCCGGCAGAAATTTTCACACCAAGGCAGATCGTGGAAAAGACCAACGAATTTTAAGTCGAGACTCACTATCTCTTCATCAACTTAAAAGCCGCATATGATAGCATTCATCGTCTCGAGCTCTACAAGGCAATGGCCGAATTCGGGATCCCAGCTACACTGATCCAACTGTGCCGCTTGATGCTGAAAACCACGCGATGCAAAGTGCAATTCGGAAACAGTTCCTCTGAACTATTCCAAACATGCACCGGATTTTGGCAATGAGATGCGCTATAATGAGTATATGGGGACAAAATCAAGTAGATGTTGTCAACAAGCAAAGAAGCATCTGTCCACCGCCTAGGACAAAACTTCACTGTTGGGAATAGTAACTTCGAAGTGGTTAAGGAGTTTACCTACCTCGGAGTAAATATCAACTCCACGAATGACAACTTAGTGGAGTTTCGACTAAGACTTACCCTAGGAAACCGCTGGCGAAAAAAAGGGGTTCAAAGCTCTCGGAGGACGAAATGTATGCTCTACAAAAATTTTATCCTACCAGTTCTGCTATATATAGGTGCTAAACGAGTAGCAGGAAAGCAGAGCATAGATATTGATGACTTTCGAGAGAAAAATTCTTCGTCGTATATTCGGCACCGTATGCGAGGAGGTCGAATAGAGTAGAAAATACAACTGCGAACTCTATAAGCTGTACCAAGATGTGGATGTACTCAAAAAAGCCAAAACACGTCGACTGCACTGGCTCGGCTACATTGAGCGAATGGACAATAATGCTCCAGCAAAGATGATCTTCGGTTCACGGCACCCAAGTTCGAGATGACAAGGAAGACCGAACCTCCGTTTTAAGTATAAAGCTATTGCGGATGTCAGAGCGCTTGCTCTAGACAATTGGAAGCAGCGTGCCCGGGAGTGGAGAGGCCTTTAACGGGTCTGTAGTCCGTTAAGTAAGTATGTAAGTAAGTAAATAAAACTTTTTCAATACCAATTGATATTTTATAGAACGCCGTTCGTAAAACCTATAAAGTAATAACATCCGCTCCAACATACAGCTATAATCACAAACTAAATATATTCAGCTATTTAATCAATTGCTGATTAGCCTATCCTAGACTGTAATAGTAGTATACTTAGTACAGTACACATGCACGCCTTCTTAAGTAACAAAGCCCTACTGTATTCCCCAAAACAACCATCTATCAGAAGAACTTTACAAGTTTAGTCTCATTTCCTATCAGTAGAACCCAAACCAATCCCCAAAACAAAGTTTCAAAATACAAAAAGCCCACCCCTCCCACTCTCGGCCTTAATAAAGAAAATCAACTTTATGTCTTTTGCTGTGATATCTTCCCCAAAATAACTCAAGTTTACAGTCAGACAAAAAAACAAATAAAAAGTATCGATAAGATAAAAAAAAAATTGTCTCTTATCTTGTATCGGCACTTAGTTCTCGAAAAAGCTCTTGATTCCCCACACAAAGCGCTGTTGTTAGTGTTGTGCGCGATTGGAACTCACTTAGTCGTCTAAATATTATAGCCCTCGGTATTTTACAGTTTCCATCATTCATTTGTTAGAAAAAAAAACAAAATTATTAGAGAAACAAAAAAAAATCATTCACTGCAGAGAGGAAATGCAAAACGTGATATTCTAATTACACTCAGGTACATAATTCGTGTGATGATTACATGGCCACACCACCCCACCGCCTCACCACGCTAAGTGCAAACCATAAATACTGTAGCTGTTCGTCCAAAAGCCATTTATACGTAGCCCCGGTGATATATGTATCTATGTACATTGGTGTCGGTGCTTAAATGTTCGCCTGCATGTTTGGGTTTTCATGCTTTTTTTTCCTCTCCAACAAAAACCGAGGAAAACAATTTTTTTTCCCAACATTCTGGATTCGGTTGAATGTACATGAATCGTACAAATGAATGGAATTGCTTGTACCCATCTCCAATATGAGGCGCGAGACTGCTGGTCTATAGATACAAGTACTTCTATATACTACCGGCGGCGAGGCAGCAGTCGGGCGGTCGGTGTCAGTTCCATCATTTATTTCTTATTCAGCCCCCCCTCTCGAGTGGCTGCTTTCCATTTTCAGGGGCAGTAGCTATAGTAAAGCATTAACGGTGTTATCCTCATCCGAATTGGTCATCATTGAACTCAAGTTGTATGCCGGACACACACTGGCAATAGAACACTGCTACGCACACCGCCGCTGTCGCAGGCAAATTCTCATTCTCATTCACGTGGTGGTGCTAGTCGTTGCGTTCATTAACTTAGTTTTTCGTGGCTCATTCTGAATTTCCCCCAAAACGGGGAAATCTAAATGTACACTGACCAGAACTGGACTCTCCAGAGAAGACTGGTTGCACAGTTGGTTCATGGCTTTTCAACCATCCAGAAGGTAGTAGTTAAACATCAAGTATCTATCGCGTATCTATGACTATCTATGAGTATCTGCGGTGTGATCTTGTGTAGTTGTTTTCGAGTTTTAATTGTTTTTGTGAAAAAAAATGTCATTCCATCATGTTTTGAGTTTGTGATAAGCAGTCGCAAACACTAGTGCTGATGGTGAGTCAGTTCAGCTGTGTAGATCGAGTGCGGTTTTCTTTTTTTTTTTTTTCTTTCTCTGATACTGCACACAATGAACGTGTGACGTCAGTCAGTGTGTTTTGTGTCAGAATAATGAAAGAAAGTGCAATACACTCGAAAATAAATTGATTTATTCGAAATTGAAATTAAAATCTAGATCAGCGCAGATACAATGGTGGTAGTGAAATGATCCCCTTTTCGTACGTGACTCATTGGAAAATAGTTGTAGATGTGTGCCAGAGTCATTTTGGGGCCACTGAATATAGTATTTATCAATAAATGCACTTCACAGCTCAACGGATTCGATATTAAGTAATCAAAGCTGAAGAATTTCACTATCTTATCGCAATTATGTGCACGAATCAGCTGAAAGTGAAGGAAATTTCAAATAAAACTGCTTTTTAAGTGGTAACAGAACTTGAGTGATACTTCTCGTACAGTGAGGGCGGTAATTGGTGTTACAAAACGCGAGATGAGATCGGGTTTTTTAACTGATTGACGATGACATAATTGATGTGATCATCTATGGATATTGGGAGAGTCACTTTCGATAAAAAAAAAAAACCAAACCAATCGACATATTGCATGGGAAGTGAATTCAAGAGCCACAGCTTATAATTCGAATCCAACTCTATACATAGACTGAATGTGGCTTTTGAAATCAACTGAAGTACATATGTGACAGTGAATGGCAAAGCTCTACTGTATTTACAAAAAAAAAACAACAATATTTCCCACTGAAATAGTGCACCATTTAGTAAAGTCTTTATTTATTTTTACAGATAAAATTGTTTGCTTAAGCCCACTTGTTCAAATGAAGGTACTCATATACGAATAAGAAAACAAGAAATTTTATAAACATGTCAACGGCAAGCGGCACCGACTTGGAAGCCCAAGTCAATGTGGAGGATCTACCAATGGAATTTAAGGTAAGACTCTCATATTAATTGATTTTCTTTGTGGTGGGATGTCAAAGAGGCATCCAAGCTCCAAATGTCCAAAGTGTCCGAGGGACAGCTTCTCTAACACAAAAGAGAAGCTTTTTCATTACAGTTTTACTCTCGGATGTTTGTCAGACGCTCGCGAGAGGTGGGGCCGTGAAACAAATTTTAGGTGTTGCCTGGGATTGAACCTGGAACCCCTCGCTCCGTAGTCCAATGCACTAACTTGAGCCACGGCGCCCACTAATAGAACTAATATTGGTGAAAGAATACAGCCTTGTCTTACCTCATCGTGAACACCTCAGACAACCTTCTTCTGTACAAAATGTGATATTTGGATCTATCGTATGTAACGTTAATAAGAGATATTGATTTAGCGCGCATACCTCTCCTGTTGACACTACTCGTATCGCACAGCTTCTGAAAATCGATAAACAACCGGTGAACTAGTGATCGATATTCAACGCCATGATGATAATCCGCATTGTTTTGCAGCGAGTGTATCTTCAGATACTACCGTAGCTATCGCTGGCAGCACGCAAATCATTTACCATTTTTCGCACATTTTCTTTCTTAGGTAACCTAACTATCATTCCCTCCTGTGACTCGTCATAAGAACTCTTAGCCTCCCAAGCTCACTCTGCAAGTGAGAGCAGTAGCTAAACGGGTGTACCATTAAGTCTTTGCTCGGTAGTGATATCATCATTAAAGTGGCATTCCTTTACCTCTAACCTCGGGCTTCTCTGTATAATTTGGGTGCATATGGCTATCAAAATGCTCCTATCGTCTCTTCATTTGATTCTCAACCGAATTAAGTAAAGAACCGTTTGAGTCTTTCACTAAATATTGGGTAGAGCTGCGACCATCCATCTATCAGCTTCAGTAAATCCGAAACAGATCTAATAAATACTAATCTTTTTTTAGGCTCCTTATTTGCAAACTGATATATTGAGAATACTGTATAACTGCTCATAAACTTATAGTAACTACGTTCATACTCGTACGCACGTAAAAACCGTTTAAATGACCTGACAGCATCATATCTGCTGGAAGCCAACAGTTCTGAGAACGCGTTTGCCTTCATACCCAAAGCTCTAGCATCAATCTAAAGGATTTACAAACCAGCAGTCCCCGCAATCCCTTCTGCTGGCACAAGACTTTGTTTTCATTAGATCATTAGCACAGATACGGAAATCCAATTCATTCCTTTAAGCTTCAAGAGTACTAGTTTTGATAGTTGTTTGTCTAATTAAAAAAAAAACTGTATGTCTCGAAGAGTGTTAAATTGCGGCACACCTCAAGGTTGCATCTTGTCTAATGTTCTAGTACACATTCAGATAGTTTTGAAAAGCGTGAAAAGTGATCAGGAAAACGCCCATAACTCCTTCAATGTAGTCTTCTCTAGCTCTCCAAATAAACCTCTAAAAACGGTTCCGGCATCTGTTTCACAGGGAATGCAGGTCTTACTTGAGATATGAAAGTAAACTCTTAAGCCAATCCACGAAGTGGTGTAGCAAATATAACTCTCTATTCTGAAGTAAGTAACCGAGTACGACACTTTAAAGGTGCGTGTCCGTACTCAGACCGTATTACGGTATGGTGCCTGGTGACATAAGAGCGGTGAACCAAGAATCACTCCCTTCTTGACTAAATCCTTTCGTTCTTGACTATTCCGCGATATTAGATCCACCAATACCTGCATTTAATGAGTGGGAAAATGTTGTCGGTTTGGATGGAGATTCAGTTTACTTCTATACAGAGGGACCGAAGGAAGTAGTAGAGATGGTATCTTTTCCGACAAGCTCAATTTGAATATCTCCCTTCGCCTTTCAGATCATTCTACTATGTTTTCAGATCCCGTCCTGGCTAAATATCTGTCAGAATTGTGAGGATCATTGCTCTTAATATCGCATGTATCTCATTTGTAGCCATTCCGTGAAACTATAAGGCTGACGAATTCGCCAAACAATGTACTACACTCAGAATTCTGCGTAGTGGACAGATTTGGATAGATTGATCACTAAGTGTAAATATTTACTAAAGCTGAATGTTTTCAGTCAGACAAATCGTGTGCCAAGAATGTGTCATTCGAAGTTATGTATTGACCAAGCAATCAGACATTACTGGACATTGCCCGATAGGCTTACACCTCAAACGAGCTGCATGAATGAAGGGAAACAAGAAACTCTCTTGTATTGTCTTGTCTTCCTCGTAGACTCTATTTAGTTTTGACTCTTAGTCTTTGAATAGCTAAGAAATAGTGATAGATTCGTGGTATTCTGATGGAACTTCTGGGACAGTTTCGCCTCACGTGTAAAATTCGTATGTAGGATCTAAGAAAGGCTCTACTTTTGAGATTAAAAATGGAGAAGCATGGGCACTCGGAAACTCTTTTCCATTGGGCGAAGTACCTATTGTACTTTTTTTGATAGTAGTTTGGAACACCGGTATCGCTAGGTTAATCCATGGGTGGTGTCCGAACAAATCGAGGAGAATTATTACGAGTTATAGCATTTTTCGAGACCCAATCTCGAAACACACTCCACGATGAGTACAGGAAGGTCATTTAAATTTACATCTAGAACAATTGGACGGTTACGGTTAAGACTTGAAGTTAATAAGAAAATCTCAAAAAAGTTTCAAAAGAATGCACTTACTCTAATGGTACATAATGTCATGTGTCCACTTACACCCTCAAGCATATGTGACTGACTCTTGTAATCAAAGTCTACTTAATTTTTTTATCACTTTCGAGACATTGTACATCCGTACTTGAAGTTTTCCCCCAAATTGAAAAAATAAGTGTTCACAGTTCACACCACATTTTATGGAATGTCTAATGCATGTGTATCAATCTGGATGGGATATTAAAATAAATTATACGTTGACCACTCAATTAACCATCATAATGGCGGTGAACACTTCTTTTTTTTTCAGTGTACCTAGCCCCATTTTTGCATTCTAAGTATCGATGTGTCATATGTGGATCGTCACGCGTCGGTTGTCAAAATTATTACCGATTGTTCGCTTTACTATGCAACAACGACATTTTCTTACCACATAGGCACATGCGCCGTTACATCCGGTGGGGATACGAGTGTTCCCTCTGTACGTTTGGTTATTTCCTCTTTTTTTTTCTATCTAGATACATTTGTGTATGAAGTACTCTTTGGTGCTCTGCGATTAAGTCTTTGTGGCGACTGGAGCGGCGCAGCTATCGTGCATTACCCGCTCTGTCCATTGAAATGAATCGGTGGTGGACAGATAAAAATTATATGAGTTTCATGGTCATTACCTGCGCAATGAAAGTGTAGTGGTCTGCAGCCGGAAGTAACAATATTAAGCTGGCTAGACACTTTTTACGTTTTACTGTGCGAAGAGGTTTAGCGTGACACTGAGACACTGAAACTTGAATTCTAGAAGTTTATGTAAACTTAGTACAATTGGAGGTTAAAAGTGTAGGTACTTGAGTTCTTGTCAAGTACGTACGAAAAATAAAATCTGTACGCAGCTAGATCTAAGTGCTTGTACGAGTTAATGTCGCACATTTAGTTATCAATGCAAAATCGCAAAACAACCGCAACGGTTGAAGTAAAACAAAAAATAGATACAAGGTATAACCCAATTTGCGAAAGTTGTGGTGGTAGCAGAAGTTCAAAATCACTTCGAGTGATCACTTACTTAACGAGAGCAGTTCTTAGCAGTTCTTTTCTTTCAAGCTGTTGACTAATGAATACACCCTAGAAGAGTTTAGAGCCGTTGAAATTGACTTCATTATCTTGATCTTAGGAAAACCCGGGAATTTGAACTACATTTAGCAAAACTTCGACCTACAAGTTACTATAACTGGTGAGCAAGAATGAGTTAGTAAAGCGCTTTTAAAGGAAAACGCACACAGCCTTATTGACCATTTACATAACAGCGACAAGCATGGAAACGTTAGGGCCAGAAGGGTTTTTCTTCTTAAAACCAATAGGACAGGACAGGTACACCGAGGATGTGTCATGGATTCTTCCTCTTCTTCGTCTCTACAGCTTCTACAGAAATTGTTGAAGAGAGCACAAAATCCTCTGGTATGTCTGCCCACCAGACAATACCCCGTGAGGACGCCAACTATCTTCCTTAGATTTGTCTTTTTGACGGAAATAAGTCTCCGGGTTTTTCTACAACCCAGCTCTGTCCCGATTTGTTTGGAAGAGAGACATGTTGTTCTACTTAAACTGTTCCACCTACAGTTTGCCGTTCTAATGGCTGTGGTATCTAATTGGAATTTTCTCCATTTAATAGGAACCTAGCATAGGGATACGTCGCACCTGACAGCGATCTCGTTAAGAGATCCGTGGCATTGCTTTACCAACTTGGATCGAATTATTGGCTATTCCAAGACTTTTACCTCAGCTTCACTATCTATGTAGAAAACAATAGCGCTTCACTACAGTTTCCAACAAAGTTTTCAATCGAGAATAACCAAGTATCTGGCGAGATATGCAAATTACAATTCAATACCATTTAGTTCTGGACGTGTTATACCTTGTAGTTTGTACCTTTTACTAATTCAGTCTTGGACGGATTAACTCCGTGACCGACACTATCCGTTCACTTTGCAAATTTATTTAGAACAGACTCCATCAGGTCTCTAACTTTTTTTTTTTTTTGCTTGAGCCACAATAGTGTTAATAATACTCTCCGCTAGGAGGTGCTGTACACCGACCTTCTTGTTAGACAGCACAGACCTCAGCATGGATAAGCCTGCTTTTAAGCATTTGCTCGGTCCAATAGAAAAGATAGTTGTCAATCTTAGGCACTGTCAAGAAGTGCTTGCTGCACTAATAGCTTCTATTTTGACATTGTTGAAAAGTCCTTCAATATTCAGGAAGGACACCATAGTGAAATCTTTGTTCTCAAAAGATTTCTTAATGATTCCTACCAACGGGTGCAGGGCAGTCTGTACCGATTTTCCCCTTGAGATACGAGTGTTGGGATACCGATAGGAAATTAGTAATAAAATTTGTTCGAATATGGTCGTAGATAAGCTTTTCCGAAGCTTTTAATAGAAAAGAAAATAGGCTGATCGGACGGAGGTCTTTAGGGGATACGTGGGAGGTCTTACCAGCTTTCATTATAAACACTTCTTTGACCCTCCTCCAGGATCTAGGCGTGTAGCTAAATTCTCAACAACTTCTAAAAATAATGTAGAGCTATGGATTAAAGTGTCAAAACTTAGCTGTAATTCCACTGTTATAATACCGTCGAGCTGTGCACTACCCACTGTATGTTCTGGGGGGTGACAACGTACTCAGGCACCGTGAATTGGGCTCTCTTATGGTTTTCTACAGAATGTACTATCTCTGTTTTACTACCAGGAATATATAATAATCACTCTTTGCACTTTGTCGAATTGCTTCATACAGCTCATTATACCCGTTGCTGTCCACAAGATTAAGGACTCATACGAGATGATGGGTCTGATAATCGCTTTGTACATCCAGTGAATGATGGCCGGTTGCAATCCCCACCTTCTCCCAAACGCCTTCTTACAGGCATAGAGAGCATTCCTTCCTTCCTTAGTCCTTTCTACAACATTTCTTTTCCAGGATAATGTGAAGTTTAGAATGACGCCGAGATATTTTGCATCAGAAGAGAGATCTATTGTGATGCCATCTAGTTTTGGCAGTATCGAGTCAGTTATCTTTCTCCTCCTGGCCTATAATCTTTTGCGGCAGAATGGTTGAATTTTTTCTGGCGCTTTATGGATGAAAACCTTACCTCTCTCCATTTGCTTTGGCTCCTATTGTTTCTGGTTTATCACATAGACCTGAGACTTCACATAGACTCACAGGAAGTAATCGACATATGTTAAGTCATACAATCTTGGAGGCCAATTGATAGGTCCATTTCTCGAAATCAACTTATCGCCTTACTATCATACAATATCATAAAGACGAAGGTTTCAGTCGCCTTATAGCCCTATAGGGCCATCTTGTTAAAATTACATCAATGTACCGATCATAAAGAAATAAGGTGATGACTAATGACATTATACTTGAAAACTGCATCGCTTAAAGGGTTATGATTATCCATAAAGTGTTAAGGGCAAGCAGAAGTTGTTGACTAACGCCTAATAGTGACCATGTCGTGATTTAGGTAGGAAAGAACCTTCTTCTCAGATCATAGAAACATATAATTAACAATTACCTCCCTCCGGTCCAATCGGTTTTTAGAAACCTTAGAAAGACGGATTGGTTCAAATATAGGAACAGTATGGAGTCTTCTATAATAAACAGTACCCCTGTCCCCCCAATTAATACTCACGAATTAGACGCGATGGTACAGGAACTAACGACGTCCTCAATCATGCAAAGTCTATATCTTGTCCATTAAGCAACCTAAATAGCAAACCTAGACCACTTTGGTGGAATCTGAAGATTTCATCTCTGCGACAAAACGTGTAGGCAATTCTTCAACCAGGCCAAGCGTTCTCGCGAAGCCACCCAGTATAAAGCGGCAATCTTAAAATTCCAATATTAGAAAAGCCCACCGTAAATCCTAGAGACTCTTCTGTAGTAAAACAAAAGAGAACATCTCGCAGTTACGGAATGCCTAGCTATATTAAAAGAGCGGATGATTCGTGGACCACCTCCAGTGCAGTATCCCTGTATCTATTACTGAATTCCCACTTCCCAAACAGCTGCAATCCCATTTTGGGTCCAACTGAGGTTTCGGCAAGCTCAATATTAAACAGCCCCTCTTATCTTGTTACACAGAACAAAATTCTTGGAGCAATATCCGCTTCAACTTATTGAAGTCTCCTGGGCCAGATAGTATTATACCTGCCGAACTTCAGCGGAATTTTGAACTAATTCTTCCTTGGTTAACTGGAATCTTCAAACGTTGCCTTGATTTGCTTCATATTCTTAAGCTATGGACAGAAGTCAATGCGGCTATTTTTATACATACCTAAGGCGGGTAAAAGTTCGCACCTTAGCCCCAAAGATCTTAGACCCATAAATTTGTCATTTCTCCTATAAACCCTAGAGAAATTACACTGTCAATCCAAATCTTCTGTCAGACTCTCATAGAGTAAATCGGTTGAATTATTGAATTATTGAATTATTAAAAAAAATTTTAAAATATACTTTGGTAGCGTTTCTGATTCCCAACGTCGAACCATGGAATTGAGACTTCGATTGACGCACTGGTGAACCAGTTCCTTACAAACAGGTTCAACAAGTCAAAGTATTCAGTATGGGTACACCAGAAGGAGGTGTAATCTTCCCTCTTCTATGGAAGCTAGTGGTGAATTAACTGCTTTTAATCCAGGAAGGGGAAGGGTGCAGAGAAGTTACCTATGCAAATGGCATTGCTATTACTGTCTCAGGGAAACACCTCAATTCGCTTAGGGATCTTCTACAGTACGCCTTGTCTAAGCTCTCTAAATGGGCAAACTGCCATCGTGGGGTCAATACTCAGAAAACCGAACTTGTGCTCTTCATTATAAAATTCCCGACTTTGTTCCATCGAAACTAAACGTCTCCCCCTATGGCTCACAAATACGGCGAAGTACTTAGGCCTCATCCTACACAGTAAATTAAGCTGGAAACCCACCATCCTGGAGCGAGTTATTCTTTTCGTGATGTTAAGGACATGAATATGCTAAACATTTATAAGTATAATTCCTGAATTAACAATTTTCTTTTTCCACAGGTTAAGTACGTCGGCTGTGAAGTAGCACGTGGCCTCTGGGGAATCAAATATACTCGTCGACCAGTAGACATCATGGTTGGAGTGGCCAAGAACCTACCCCCAAATAAAATGCTACCGCATTGTAATTTAAAAGTATCCACCTCCGGCGTTAATGTTGATATCATCTCCCCAAAGGCCAGTATAAACAATTGGAACTACCCCATTGATACCATCTCGTATGGAGTACAAGACCTCGTCTACACAAGGATATTTGCAATGATTGTAGTCAAAGACAATAAGAGTCCCCATCCATTCGAGGTGCATGCTTTTGTCTGCGACAACAGAGCAATGGCGAGGAAATTAACATTCGCATTGGCGGCAGCATTCCAGGACTATTCACGGCGTGTAAAGGAGTCCGGCGAAGGTCACACCGACAATATTACACCCACTCGGCAAAAGTTTGCCATAGATTTGCGATCACCTGAGGAATTGCAAGAAGGCATGGAGGAGGAAACGGAAGCATAAAAAAGTATTCGCGAGATCATTGTAAATATTTATTTGTAAATATCTTATAAGAACAAGAAGAAAATGTATATTTCAATTCGACATACAGCAGAGGAATCCAAAAAAAACAGTTTGTTAATTAACTTAAGATAAATAATTATTTTTTGATACATATATACATAAATACGTACATGTAGTGAACGTCATCTTGTGCTTTTATATTTGTGTTCCAATTTAAAAAAAAAATATTAAACTGTGTGTTGCATGAACTAGTCGTTAAATTTTGTTTTTAACTGAGCTAAGTTTCTAAAAGATACCAAATTTTTATTTTAATAAATAATTTATGAAATATTTGTGTATACTACTTTTTTTCATTTAAGTTCTGAAGTGGATTTCGGTCCTCTTCAGCGCCATTCTCGACTTCTCCTCGACTGTTGCTAAGGTGACATGGTGAATGGATTAGGATTAGTAAAACGAGGACAATTAGACGATTAAACCGCTTCGTCTGGTGGCCTGCTCCCGCAAAAGCCACAAACCTGAACATCCTCACAAGGATCCAATGTCTAGCTCGTATAGGTACGACCAGTGCTATTAAGACAATCCCTACTGGCACCCTGCAAGCCATATTCGGACTTTGCCCACTTGACCTCTTCACTAAAGAACTAACAGCAAAAAGTGTCCTACGCTGTGTCAAACCTGGATTTGGAAATGTAATCAAATCGGACACAGCACCATCACCAAGTGGTCAAACACTGACGCGTTTTCTGACTACCCTACCCCTCATACGACAGCTTCAACGTCGATTTCAAATTTCCCTCTAGAGAGAGCTCGACAAATGGTGAGGTCATAAAACCCGCTTCCATGTCCATCTTCATAAACACCACGCAAGTGTTTTCCTAGCGGAAATACAATATATATGGAATCACCGAAGCCTGCCGGGACCTATCCACTCTGAACAGCAATAAACATGTAAACATCTACATAGACACCCAAGCAGCCATCAAAGCCATCACTTCCATCATAATCAAATCAAAACTGGTCAAGGGATGTAAAGAGGATCTCAAATCCTTCAGGTCGGGGCACAGCATCACGCTCTGCTGGTTTCCGGGATAAAGGTATGGGTTTCCATGGGAATGAAATGGCCGATGTGCTAATGAGAAAAGGCTGAGAATCAAACCACTCGATCCTAACGCCTATATTCTTCTTCCAAAAGTCTTCTCATGCCCAAAATTACTTCAGACTTTCACAACATGGCCAACGTAAGGTGAAGACTCACCTAATGCTGCGTCTTTAGAAAACCTTAATCCCAATATAACAAAAAAAAAGGACTAGAGAACTTCTATCAATAAACAGACCACAGCTGATAGGTATACTCACAGGCCACAACTCAATGGCGGCTAATTTTAGAGGAATGAGAAAAAGAACCATAGACCTATGCAGAGGCTGACTCAACACATTTCCTCTGCAAATTCCCAAGCCCAACTGAACTAGATACAGAATCCTTGGAAAATTGTCAGCCCCCCAACGTGTAATAACATAAAAAGACGAAAGCTCGATTGTGGCTTTGGTATACATAAGCGGCATCCTTGATACACAATTGTTTTAGCTTTTAGGATGGTTAATTGTGGTTTTCCTGACATGTCGCCCCGGTCTCCGAAGTGGTATTCACCGAGGACCGCTTTCCTAGTTCTACATATGCTTGAGCATTCGCATAGGTGAGTTCTTCACGGTATCATAGCCACCGAATTCGTAGAAGCGAACTATGAGAGCCTTTTGCGATAGAAGTGCAGCACCAACAGTTCGAAAAGATCTTAATAATCCCGATCCACATAGTGATCGATCTTTATTAGAAGTAACAGCGCCAATAAATCTCCAATCCATTTGCTCCAACAGACTATCCTTCGACTTCTAGATAACATAGAGGAATGTCTTGTCAGAATTAAATAAATAAAAAACAACAGATGGTTTGAATCCATGTAGTGCATTAAGTTCATAATTTTAGTGTTTGACAAGGAGTAAGCAGTCATAACAATTGATAGCTATCATAGACAACATGATGTTGGAGTTTCTCAGTTCATAACAAACTGAATTCAATAACATTTTGATTTAGATACACTTTTGAAGGTGCGACAGGCCAGGGCAAACATTTCGTAATGCCTCTGAGCTATCAAAACTTAAACACTCTTAAAACATACTCTAAGCTATGAGGCACGCTTAAAACTGCCTTTAAGCTATGTAGTCATCGACACGTTTAAACCAGTTACTCTTATAGTCTCACTAGCACTATTTCTGCACCAACTCCTGAAGAAGTTTGTTTACTACAACGATTGCTATGTCATCGGCGAAGCCAATTATTTTCGAGGACCTCGGAATTAAATGTTTGAGGACATTATCATGCATATATTAGATTCCACAGTAGCGGATCTAATATGGATCCTTGAGGAACGCCGTCTGAGACGAAATGCTACCTTTTTCCATTGTCGGTGTAGTAGAGCAGTATCCTTTTTCTAAAATAGTCCGTCATTATCTTCTGCAGGTATTCTGGTACTCAAACTACTGAGTTCAATAAGCACCTATGTATATCGACAAAGTGATCCCTGAATTGTTGGCTCACTAGTCTATCTAGCTCGCAAAAATCTAGCAATGGGTAGATTTCTTGAGCTCTTAGTACGCCAAGAATTCAGGGATTACCTTGTCTTAGGATCAAAAATAATTTTGACCTACATAAATAAAGAAAAACGTTATTGAACGCTGGAATGCGATAATTTTGCTTCACTCTGGGATAAGTAGCACCTATGTATGTATGTATGTAAGTAAGGCGGTCAATGTCAAGCGGTTGGAACTGCAAAAGCCGATATGGAAAAGCAAGGCACAAATAAGCACCGCGTACAGGAATCTATGAGCATGTCTACTTCGATTAGCCTCTATGTTGTATACCGTTGAATGCTGATAGAATTGCTGGAGTTTGATTTCCGATTTATAAAACGCACGTTAATCTCGTTCCTATAAGTATACTATGGGTTTGGTAAAAATATTGTAGACAGTGACACCGTAAGTATGCCACAGTTGATGAAAACAGCAACAGGGTACCTCAAAAAGTTGAAACTATTTATGTATGTATGTATTTTATATTATTCTTTTTTTGTGTGTGTGTTTTAAAGGAAATTGATATGAACCAAAACAGTTCCGAACCAAAGGTAGCATTGATCTCTTCAGTCGAGACAGTTTAGAAGATCTCTTCTTGAGTATTGGCTACCAATGGTGACTTTGTTATTCTCCTGGATATTCTCAAGAGATGCAGTGCTGACAAGAACTGCGCACATTACGGCATTACCATTCGATCATGTAGAAGCTTAAGAGATGGCAGCTCCCGATCTCCAGTCTCAAAAGTTTAATTTGTAGATCAAAAGTAGGCCGTAGAACTACCTGACATCCCCGCAGTGACTACAGAGGAATTCCTTGAGATATACAAGAAGATTATGGATAGTAAAGCACCGGTAACTACTTGCACGGTGATGGCCGAATAGTATCACAAACATAGCATTCAAGACAACAATCAAAGGACACTTAGACATATTCGCCAATGTATAGACATCATGCTTGGGTGAAGGAGCCCTCCTCATATCTTCCGCTCTGTATGTTATATACGGCTTAACTACTGCGGACTGTGGGAACTTAGAGTCACAGTCACTGAAATACATGCTGGTACCAAGACATCTTATCGCGCTTGTAGCAAACAACTTCAAGCGTAAAATTCTGATGTTCAGTATCGACAACGACACTAAAGAATACATCATAATCGGCGGCGTACAACAAGGCTCTGTTCTCGGCTCTTTGCTTTTCTTGGAATATCAACTATGGTGACATACTGCGTCTTTCCAGTGTCATTACTGCAAAACCATTGGAGGAAGTGGAACAAATAAGTAATGGGATAATAAGGATCGTTCGGCAATGGCTTACCTCGATCGGCTTTACATTGACAATGGATAAAACAGAAGCTGTTTTGATTAACAGTAGGAAAACATGGAAATGGTTACCAGTACAGTCGATGAACATTCAGTTACATCTAAACCGCATATTTAATATCTAGCCGTCTTGAAAGATACGAGACCATCTCCCGAAGATCATAATAAATATGTGAATCGGAAAGTGACAAAAGTCAGTCCTGCATTATCGCGAATTATGCCAACCACGAGAGGACTCCTGACCTTGGCGAAAACAGTATCTGGCTAAAGTAGATACATATAGTCCTATACGTCTCACCAATCTAGACCAAAGCTATGACAGCAGTCTGGTGTGCTCTCCATTGACGACCATATGGATGAATAACAATGCAAGTAGAGTGTTAACCGCAGGGCTACTGCTTCCTCCTTGATGGCTTCTGCTTGAGTTAATTTTCAGCACCAACGACATTGATGCCGTTGTATAACTCCTTGCAGGAGTTCACCACGACGTGACACGAAGCGGTCGAATACTGATATAAACTTTAATGAAGATAGATCGCTGGCGAGATCTAAATGCATAGCACCAGTTGGCACGCAAATAAAAATTGAAATATATCCCTTCACAGGATACCTCGTCCTTTGGAAAAAAAATCTATTGGACCCGCTAAATCCAAACCGCTGCGTTGAAAGGGTGTGCAAGCTGCAACACGAGGCCTCGATAAATCACCCATTACTTAGTTGCTGTTGGAGTATGTTGCGAGCGCCAACGACCCAAAATCGACTCCGAAGCATTACCGGCATAGCTTGCAGGTCTGCGTTAAGCGTTAAACGATGGATGACTTCGCAGGTAAGAGTGGTGATCCTTGCGGATCCTAGTAGTAGAAGGGAAAATGTTTGTCCGGCAGGAGAGAGGCATTGCATAACCTTCCGCCCACCCTGAGCAATCCTTGCTCGTCTGTAAATTGATGCATCACAGGCTGGTTAAACTTAAGGTGTTGAATGTCCTTTCCGAAGAAAAATGCTTGAGTTAGTTGTACGTCAAATATAAGAAGTTGTATACATTTACTTGTGCGAAAGGATCCCGTGTTTCACAGTCGACTGGGTATTGAGTAGTTAGAAGGTGAAACCAGTTATCAGCGAATATTGTTTGCAACACATGGTTAGCCACAAACGTACACCATTTGCAAAATGTTGTCCTATCCAAGCGAGCGCTACACTGGAGTCAGTTAATCCAAATACATTTCAGATGTGAGTTTCCAAAGTAGGTACCACTTGTTTGATCAGTTGGGCTAATAAGGCTTAGCTCCAAGCGTGGAAGTGACAACGTCGTCAACTTCAGTGGAGTGACTCTTGTTTTAGCTGCTAGGAGATGGACAGAAATGTTGCCATCGGGAGAAACTCTACGGACATATACTGCAGCAGGGATTCCAATACCGACCTATCTCGGCACTTTGATAGCGTGATATGGTCCCAGTAGAGAAACCATTGGCATTTAACATCATCCGGTACAACTTCAGTCAGGAGACAGTCAAAGACCTACAATCCTCGATTTCGTCGTGTTGGTGGGTTACGCCAGACAATTCGTTGGTAGTCTACGTGTTCATCGTCGATCCGAACCTGGTAATACATTTTAGCCACATCGGGCACTCATGGTGAAACGATAGCATCGCAATCGTATTAGCGGTAGGAAAAAATCTGCTTGAAGCTGGGAGTCAAACATTTGAGAATCAATAAGTGAGAACCCGGTTATTGTGCAGCACGACGCGTTGAAAACAACTCTCAGCCTAGTTTTTGTGCTTGTTTCCTTGATAACCGATGGCTTCATATGGCCTAGAGGTATGCACTCATGGATGAAATCCTTGTACTGAATCCCGAATTATTCGTCTTTGACAAACAGTGTTTCAATTCGGGATCACCCAGAAGACAGTTTGTCTTGAACGGCTATCATCTTTGCGGTAATAAGTGGCCTCAAATACTTTTCGCACAAATGTTCTTTGATGGTAAGATGTTTGACCTCAGGCAGAGATTCGATTTCACAAAATTTACAGACCGCCTGGCAATGGTTCATGTGGGACTCGTGTCAATGACCTTCCCAAAGGGAACCCACCGATGGGGCCAATGACCAAACCCGTACGAAGTGTCCCAGTTCATCCGGTCCTAGCAATATATCGATAGCGGCTGGTGAGTGCAAAAGAGGATCGGCTAACTTTAAACGACTAACATGCGGTCAATCAATTTTGGTAAGTTTTACGAACGGTAAATTGTAAGATCAGGGTACGAATTGTTGATAACGTGAGTTCATCTTCACCTTTGAAATATCCAGCTGCAGTACCACCTATTCCTTCAATTGAAAACGGAGATTTTTTAGGTTTAGTCTTTGCAAGAACCTCTCGCGAATGAAGGAAAGATAAGATCTGTTGTCGAATAGTAGTTTTGCTGGTCGGTATCTTCTAGGTTGGTCAACAGCCTTAACGATGGCGGTACTTGATCTTCGGTGTATGCAAAATATGACTGCATAAACTGACAGCTTGTGCTTAGGTCTACCAAAGTTGATGGCGCTTGTTGATGTAGCAAAGTGTGATGACGCGTTTGTTACACACGGCATGAGTTGATATTGAGGCATATGTTAAGATTATGGCCAGCTGCAGTGAATCAATCGCGTCCAAAAAACGACATCTGGTTTCAACAAGCGTTCATTTGGGATAGTTCCCATTGCCTATCAGTCTCAAGTGCCTTAAGACTCTGAAAATGCTCTTGAGTGGAATATAAAAGTGCTTTTAGAACAGTCGACCACTCGGCATTGACTTTCTTTAAAGTGAATAGTGTTTGAAAGTGTTTTTTCAAAAGTTTTCACGCCTCTTCATAGTTGTTATCAGTTAAAGGGAAACCTTTAACAACGTGGAGCGCTTCCTCCTTTAAATTACAGCCTAAGTAGGTAGTGGAACTTCTGTGAACCATTAAGTGAAGATACATACAAATGCGTCGCTAAATGATCGCCACTAATTGGATTGCTAGAAAAATGAGGCAGTGATGTGTTTGGTAGTTTTATATCAGCACGTGATCGGGGCTTACCTAGATGATCTTAGATGTTGATTGCGTCTGCATGGTGTCGATTTTTGCGAGTTTCAGCTTCTTCAT
Organism: Xylota sylvarum; assembly: GCA_905220385.1. Taxonomy (NCBI): domain Eukaryota; kingdom Metazoa; phylum Arthropoda; class Insecta; order Diptera; family Syrphidae; genus Xylota; species Xylota sylvarum. Next base: position 46,178,948 of record LR999959.1, read on the forward strand.
ATTATGTTTGAATTTACCCAATGCTTGGCGGTACCACTCCTCACCTTGTTTCCTCTTTCTGATTCCTACTGTTCTAAGGTCTCACTACCACAAGATAACACCACTGGGTCTTGGGCTTCGCAGTACTGAGTCTACACATCGGATAAAAGTTGAAGATGCAATTCAAGCTCAGCTTCATCATAAGATACAGCTTTTTACTCGTGGTGAAACTACGTTTTATGAAACGCAGCAGCTCCTCCAGAGTAATTAATGGAATATCCTCTTAATTGAGCTCTCTTATGATGTTGCACATTTGCTGATATTTGAGGAAAAGGCTTCTCGACTACGGATCAGTCTAAGCTACTCCAGCCGACCGATAAGTATGTATTTGTAATCGTCATTTACTGTGCGGTATCCCACAAGGTTGTAAACAGTCACCTTTACTGTTTTTATAATGATGTTTGTCTCAATGCTTTGTCGGTATTAAATATAGTCCTAGGTGTCCCAATCCCACCTCGACTACGCTGATAATGGCGGCTTCCAGTTAAGTCAGAAAAGGTACAGAAGGATACATAGCAATTGGGGAAAGACTGTGACATCACCAGGATAACGCATAGTCCATGTACAAGTATGTACTCACGATTTAAATTAAAACATTGCATGTATATAATTTTTTTTGTAAAACAATAATTTATTTATCTTTTTCTTTTTAATCTCTCGACTTACAGTTAACATACGAAAAAAAAATAAGAAAACAAAAATACGGTATGTTTCGTTTGATTTGATCTCATTTTAGGTGGTCCGCGCGGACAAAATTCAGGTCAAGAATTTCATTTGAAAATAAAAATAAAATAAAAATAAAGAAATATGAATGAATTTTAGTCAACCTAAATTTTGCATTGCACATAAGATACTCGGTGTTTTTTTGTGTTTCCATCCTTTTTCCTTCTCTTTTTCTCTCTCGTTTTCGTTCAACAAAGTATGGGCGACAAAACAAGCAAAAAAATGTTTTAATTCAATTCTTAAACTTAACTATGAAATTTAATTTAACTTTTTTTTTTTTCTGTTTTTGTTTAATGGATTATTATAACATTCGCCTGGGGGAACATTCAGGACGAACCTATGGCTTCGCTGGGTAATGATGCTTCAATGTGAGTGTGTGTGTGTATGTGGTGTCATTGTAATGCTTGTAGAGTGTTCGTTTTCGTCTCGTAGTTGCGTGGGTGTGTGGCGTTGGAGTTAATTCTAGAATCAGTCTAACTGGCATCGGACCTGAAGAGGAATCGTCGTTTCCTGGGATCCATTTTGAAGCGATTCATACTCCGGCTCATGGGGAGGCGATCAGCTGCAGATGCTGAGTCGGAGGCGGGTGTGTCAGCTTGTGGGAGAATATTCATGGCGGGTTCTGGGTCTGAGGCAAGCTGTTCAGGCTCTGGAAGTTGTTCGCTGGTTTTCGGAAGTTCTGGCTTGGAATCCATAGCACTGGACAGTTGTGGTTCCTCCTCTTGTGCCATTGAATTGTCGTTGGAGACAGCGATGACTGTGGGCTCTTCTTCATCGGAAGCGGTTAGAGCCTCGGATTTTAGAAGGTTTGATCCAACTTCGAAGTATCGGTGATAGATGGGCTTGACTTCATCAGAATCTGGCTGAGATTCGGGCTGACTGGCTGATGGTGCCTGGATGAGATTTTCCTTTTCAGCGGGTGTGTCCAGAGATTCCTTGACAAGTTCGACAACATCGTCGATGCTGAGCGGCAGCTTTGGTTCGGCAACTACTGGAGCTGGCATTGGGAGCTCTGGCTCGGGGGTTTCAATGATTTGCACAGGAATTTGGTACATTTGGTCGTTGTTTTGCATCAGTGGCATGTATAGTGGGGGTTGAGATTCCTGTTCAGCTGGCACTTCGGCTGGTTTGTCTTCGGGAAGTTTCGAGTCCGGAGCAGTTGGTTCGAGCATATTCTCCGATTGTACTTCGCTCATACTTGCGCCTTGTTGTTCAAGGTTTGAGTTCTCTGAGTTCACCAGGCTTGAGATGAAGTCGAGAATCAGCGACTGAGCGTCTTCGTTTTCAGAGGCGGATGGTAGAGAGTCTTCTTCCCCACTGGCTTGTGGCTGAGCTTCCATTTGCTCGCCAGATTGTTGAACCTCACCTTCAGCTTGTGCTTCGCTTGATTTTTGAAGCTGGGCTTCGGATTGCTCTACTTCGAGTGGCATTTGTGGTTTTGGATTGAGTACACTCATCGGTTCAGCAGGTAGTTCAGCCTCCGCTGGCTTTTCGGCAAGTGCTATTGGGACTTCGACTGCGACAGCAGTTTTGGTCACATCTAAGTCGGGTGTAAGAACTTCAGCTTCTAATGGTTTCTCTGGATCAGCAGCAGGGCTCTCCAATCTCATAGGTTCCTCTACCAACGGCACCTCTGGCATGGCAACTTCCACCCTTAATGGCAGCTCTAGCTCTGGATCAGGAACTTCGACCTCTAGTGGCTTCTCGGGCTCAGCAATGGGAGTTTCTACTTTAAGAAGTGTCTCAGGCTCAACAACGGGCAATTCAGCGTCTACAGGTTTCTCTGGTTCAGTTTGTAACGCTGGTACTGGAGCCATATCAATTCTTTGCATCTCTTCCTGCTTTGGCATCTCATCCTGCTTTGGCATCTCCTCTTGCTTTGGCATTTCTAGCTCTAGCTTAGCCTCAGTTTTCACTGGCATTACTGGCTCTGGGGCAGGAACTTCAGCTTCAGACTCAGACATCTTCTCTGGCTCTGGTACTTCGGCCTTTAAAACCATTTCAGGCTCGGCCACCGGCATCTCTGGTTCCATGGGAGTCTCCAAAGCCTTCATTGGTTCTGAAGCTTCTGGTACTTCTGGTTCCGAGGGAAGCTCAACTGCTTTTACAGCTTCTAATAGATTGTCAGGCTCACTTCCTTCTAGCATATTTCCTGGTTCTGCAGCTGGTTCGAATAGCACTTTTTCAGCTTCCATTGGAATTTCAGCTACAACTGGCATGTCCACAGTCATCTTTTCAGCCCCTTGTTCCTCTAATTGCTCCGTCGCCTTGGTAAGCTCAGCTAGAATTGTTTCCTCGGCAAGAAGCTCCTCATTGCGTAGTTTCTCCTCCTCATCCTTCATTGGTTTCATGGCTACAGCGATCCGCTCTGGCTCCTCTGGAAGTGGGACCTCAGCTAGCAATGGTTCATCGACCTTTTGAATGGGTATCTCGACGACTTCGACGCGGCTTGGGGTATCCTCTGGCATGGGTGCAATCTCTGACCTTACATCAGAGGGTTGATCCATTTCTGGTTCTTTCTCCTTAACAGCTAGTGATTCGCTCTTCTCAGCCTCCATTGGCATTAGTTCAGCAATTTTCTCCACTTGTGGCTTGATGCTAACCTCAGCGATTTCGGATGCCTGAGCTTCGGCTTGATCTGGGACAATGTGGGTCTTTTGTGATGCCTCAGGCTCAGAATCGCCATCGGTTTGGACAGCAGCATCAAGCCTTGTGGCGGAGAAAATCTGTGGACGTTTCCTCTTCTGGGTGAATAGTTCCTGCCGAACTATTTGTTGCTCTGGCTTAGATGCTTCTGGCTTTGGTTGCTCCTTTATGGCAGTAACTGGACGTTTGTTGAATCTCTGATATTTGAGGGTAGTTCTCTCAACTTCTTGCTCCAACAGCATGGGATCTTCTTCAACAGTTTTGGCTGTGGTTGCAGGTGCTACATATTGTGGGGTCTTTCTCATAGGTTGCACCTTCTTACGTTGTCCCTCAATGGTGATTCTGTTGCTTTGGGTCTTCCTGCGGCTCGGCACTTTGACGGTTTGCTTCTTAGATGGAGCAGCAACAACTGTCTGTTTCATGTCCTCACCGAAATCTTGGCTTGGTTGCCTTGACATCTCCTCCATGCTCATCTCTTCTTCGGCGCTCGAAAGGCTATCCTCTGACTCTATAACGCCAAAGTTCCTATTCAGTTCGTAGTACTTGAAGGACTCCTCACAGTCGATGGACATATCCTCAGGACGCATACACGTAAACGAATCCTAGGGATAAAAAGCCATAAAATAAAATTTCAAATGTATCACATGCCTTACCTGACTGAAAACCGTCTCCTCGGGACAGATAAAGCTCCACCGGAACGTGTTCTCCTTACCGTCAGCATAGGTTACTGGCAAGCACACATGGAATATCTGACACTCATTCTCCACATCGGCATAGTACCCGTAGGTCTTGTTATCACATGAGAAGCCATCGGTGATGTCAGCTCTTATCGAGGTCGCATTGCTGGGCAAATTCAGCCTTGATATCATCACTTCTGGTCTCGTTTCCTCATCAGCTGCCAGCATTAGCATGGGCTCTTCCTCCTCCTGCACTATGGCCATGTTTTTCTACAGAAAAATAAATGACAAACACATTAGTAGCCATATAGAGGTCGACTGTGTTGAGGCAGGTGGACGCTTAGGACTCTTTAGAATGGGCTTCCTCTCCACTAACTGCAGACACCCAGACAAGTACTTCCTCTCCACCCATCAACAGTGGCAGAGGCATGTCCAACGGCGGCTCTGAAATTAGCATTATTTGTAATAGAAAATCTCGGTACGTGACCAGGGTGCACAATAGCCCTGGGTTTTGTAGTCGTCGTCCAACGGAATCTACACGGGAGCATTACACTCCCAATCGATGGCTGCTTACTGTTGTTGTTGTGGCTAAGAGGTTTAGTAAATGCGCACACCATGTGCGGAAGGTACTTGCGGCGCGTGACAATGTTGCATTTTTTCGGGTCTTGACTCCGTGCGTCAGGTGGTTTTTGGATTCTTGAACGCAACGAAGAGAGAGTCAACCACAATTTCACTGTTCTAATTTTCACTGATCGCACTGCGGCGGGCGGCTTGGTGAAATTTTTCCATCCACACACGAATTTGTGTTTTTTTTTTTTTGGATATTAGTATTAAACGACTCGTAATGAGTCGTCACCACACCGCCACCATTAGCAGTGAAGAGAAAGAAGCGATTTCGGCAGACTTTTTTTGGAGCGGATTTAGAGAGTTAGTTTCCCAACTCCATATGGGATATTTGGAAATTTTTTTTAGCAGACGCCTTGAGGAAGTCTTAGTGATTTTCGCAAGTCATCCGGCAGGTGACAAATTCCGCAGGAAAGACTATCGCAAAAGAACGCTAAGTTCTTTAAAAGAGCAGTTGAGTAATCACTTCGTTTTGACGCCTCCCCAAACAAAAAAATAATAATTTAAATAAACGGAACCATTTCCCATTTTATTTAAATTTAATTCACTGCCGGTTATGTCAGAATACGATTTTATTCTTGGGAAGGTAGCCACTTACCACACGTGATGTGCGACATTGAATCCGTTTTGGCGGGGCCCATCCGTGTTCAGGCGGGGAACTCATGTTCTTAATTAAGAATTGTTGTTCGGTGCCGCTGCCCGGAGTGGAAGTGGTGAATGATCCGGATTTAAGATCATTAACACCTGGCTATGAAAATGTGGCATTGACTTGAAAAAATCTTGTAAAAAGGAGTTCATAAGGACATTGTGTTCTATTCCGTTAAACTGGTTTATAAAAGTAGAGCATATCCAATTACAAAAATGTGCAACAGGTCCACAGGAACCAGGGCCTAGTTTCTCACAACTTAGCTGCGCATATCCTATTACAAATACTAAACAGTGCATTGGTTTAGTGTAGATGGATTTAGTAACATCTTTAAGGTGATCTTATATGATAACTATTACACGACTTGCTCTAATGATCTCCATAAGTCTGTCCAAAGATCACGTTTACTCAAATCACTGCAGCAGCGATTTCTTAAACCTGATAATTCAATGCCAAACCGGCAAGGATTTGAAATTTTTGAATGAGATTTGAGTAAGAGTCTAATTCGATACCTAAGCGGATGGGATAGTGTCATTTATTGATTATCCACAAGCAGGCTTTCGCTCTATATCCTCCTGCACCGATCATATAAATACCTTGCGGAGTATATATAGGTCTCCACTCTAGCTGCTTTTTACCGATTTCGAAAAGGCTTTTGATAGCGTGAACTGGGAGTTTGTATGGAAAGCCTTGAGGGCTATTCCTGCTGAAATCGTTGCCATTATAAAGGCTACGTACGAAGGTGCAAAACGTCGTATTCTACACAATGGTAAGTTATCAGAAGCGGGAGTTCGGCAGGCTTGTATTTTATCGCCGCTTCTTTTCTTGGTGATAATAATGGATATTATTCGCGCAGCACTGTCGGTGAATAGTGTTGTTCAGTGGACAATGACATCTTACCTCAAACATCTTGATTACGCTGACGATATCTGCTTGCTTCCACACAGAGTTTCTGATCTACACCAGATGAGTCAGAATCTCGAAGCTGAAGCCAGTGGAGTGGGCTTAAAATAAATGCAGCTAAAACTAAAGTCCTTGGCCTTTCGAGCTCTTTCTCCCAACTTAACATTGCTGGACAGGAGGTCGAGAAAGGGCAGAACTTTTTTTATCTGAGAAGCACAAGTAGCAGAATCGGAAAAGCAAAGCTGCTTTCGGAATGTTGTTTAAGATGTGAAAAAGCAATATTTACAGCACTAAGACCAAGCTGCTACTGTTTTGCTCAGATGTCGTGTCAGTACTGCTGTATGGGTACTTGGAAGGTGACCACGGCAATCACTCGGAAGCTGCAGTTCTTCAGTAACAGATGTTTAAGTATCATTTTGAGAGAATTTTGACCCAGCCGAATCTCAAACTTAGAGTTCCATTTTAGAACAGGGCAAGAATCCATCGACATCACTATAAGAAGAAGGAAATAGTTGTGGATTGGTCACACCTTAAGGCAGGAAGACAATTCCATTGCAAAGCAAACCATCTAATGTAACCCCCATACCCAGTCAGGAAGAAGAGCTGGTCGCTTAAGGCAGACATAGCGCAGAACAGTTAAGCTGGAGTAGAGGTCAGTTTGGGAAGTTTTGGAAAAAGCTCAAGCACGTTGCGTTGAAGCCGAAAAAGATAATGCGCAGGCGTTGTTGAAGCCCTATGTCCCCCAAGGGGTCACAGGAACTAACTAACTAACTTATGTTTGATGACGAGTGTACAAATATCTAACTCAAGAAACAGACTTTCATGCGAAGTAAATTATGATCCCATGTCTTTTGACAACAATCTACGCATCTCTCTATTAAACATCGATTACATGATCATTAAGTCTATTTATTTTTGATGCATTTCATTGTGTTTTATTGGCCTGGAAATCCCAAATAAACTTAGGCCGCAAAGATAGATTTAAAAGTATTGTTCAAACTATATCTTTGTCTCTCGAATGGCATTCATCAGATCTAGCCGTGGTGGGCTGGCTTCTGTATAACCAAAGTTGTGTTTTTTAAAAATTAAATGTAGAATGTATTCTCTCGATTGAACAGATATAAATGGCTATTTAATGAAATTTCATTTGTTTTGTTCAAAATCAAAATTAGTACTTTCTTAAACAACACCCTTGATAAGGTGCAATATTCTTGAGAAGCGTCTAATACGTTCTTTATTAACTGCCGGGACATCTACTGTATCTACTTGTGGACTTTATTTACAGGTTCTAAGTGAATACATCGCATTTGTTCTGAAATTTATGTTATCACTTCTCACGAAGAAAACTTTAAGAACTTTATAGATGTGTAAGTCTCTAAGTGGGAGGATTATTACGGCTTGAAATAAGGGCAATGAAGTCACAGACCTACTTATAAACATCATTATATTTATGACCCTTTTTTGAGCTACTTCTATTGGTTTCAAGCTAGTTATGTAGGCACTACCTCATTATGCAAGACCATACTTCAACAGTGATTGAACCAAAATGAAGTAAATAATATGCAGCAAATTTTGTGGAACCTATGTACATCAATATATTAATAGGTATTATGTGAGCCTTCCAGTTGAGATGATAATCAATTAACATTCTAGGTATTTAAAAACTTTTACTAGCTCTAGTTCAAATCTAAACTCCTTAATGAAATTGATCCTGGTACAACTAACTTGGTGATAATCAAGATCCACAAGGATATCATGATAACCGAGAATATCGTTTTTTGCTTAGTATCATTTCATAAAAGTCAAACCAGATGTTAGACTATCGTAAGCCTTGAGGAAGAAAATTGGACTAAGAACGGAGCCTTGGGGAACACTAACATTCTGGCACAATTCCTCCTCACTTAAGATTCCATTTATTCTTGTGCACTGTTTTCTATTTAGTGAGAAATATGCAAATCACTCATTTGTGTTTCCTCTAAAACCGGCCGAATGATTATGGAAACCTAAACCTAGGGCCCTAAATATGATCTAGGTATTTATTTTTAAACGAACTACCTACAAACACCTCAACATGTAAAGTGTTGCCAGTTTGACGGTAGGGAAGAGGAAACTTGAGAGATATGCCACGAATCTTTCAACCACCACCTAATCTCCAACAACTACAGGTATCAAGAACTTTCTAAGGATTGTACTATCTGGTTAGGTAACTTGAGGGAAGATTTTACATTTGTACGTAAAAGACCAAAAAATGAAGCAAGCAGGTATGCGAATGACCAAGTTAAGAGAGCTTTTAAAAGCCCACGCCTATTTAAAGTCCAATTTAATTCAAGGCTACTAACACATTATAATCCAAATAATAAATAAAGGTCAGCCACGCCCACTTTCTTATAAACATATTTCAAGAAACGCTCTTTTGAAAAATCTCAGTAATATGTTTGTAAGAACAAAATATCATCGCATCTTCTCTGCATGTTTTGGTATCTTTTTCCACCAATATTGGGCAAACAGCCTGTTGTTTCTATTACACATCATAATACATACATTTCCTAACAACTGCTATGTTTACCATGGCTACTTATTTTTCACTGCCTTTTCGTTTGAGGTTTCGAGATGATGTAAAAATTGCATTTCGCTTTAGTAGTGTAGTGTTTTATTTTTTCTACAAATGTGTTTGCTTGATGCAGGAGTGGACTCAAGATTTCGGAGCCCTGGAATGCCTCTATTCTTCATCTTTAATAATGCATGTTTAAAAGAAAGCATAAACTGTCGTTTTCTGTGCATCGAAGACATAAAAGGCAATTATCAGGGAAGTAGTTTTTGCATTCCTCAGTGTCCAGTAACACCGTACAAGGAGTTATAGATCCTTCTCTAATCAGATTCTAACTTAATTTGCGAGAATCTTGCTTGTCTGACCAAATGTATGACATGTGTATGTTAGACTTTTGTATAATCAGGATTCAATGATGTATTCAATTTGAATCGACGCATGTGAAAGTTTGCGAATTGCATTACACCGCGATCCCACATGACGTATTGATGTCAGACTTAATGTTAGAAATTGTCACTTTTTACTGGGTGGGCATATTATGTCAAGACATTTCATTTTCAACCACCTCCCTTAAGAGTAAGTAACGACTAATAGTTGCCTTGAGGGCTTTAAATGAAGTCAAAAAATTAGAAAAATCAAAAAGAAAAAGAATATATTGTTTTTGATTTGATCCATTTCTAGAAAAAAAGACATGTGCATGATTTAGAAACTAATTTTCTGCACGATCGCGATGTAGTAATGTAGTATGGCCAATCAGCCATGTTTTCCTTGTAGTAAAACTCAAATTGGCACTCGCTGTCAAATTTATTTCAGGGTTTATGTATATGCACAGAGATAAAGAAACAAAACCAGACATTTGCGGTCGCCATTGGAAATTTCAATTGTATGACATATTTCTTGCAATGAGTTATTGCCTGTGGAGACCAGGGGTTACTCAAAAAGGCAAAGTTTTAGCCCGTACCACTTTAACCTTCTTGATGCGTGTCTATTTTTACTTACATGTGGTTCATTAGTGATTAACGAATTAGTTAATCAGCTAGTGTCATGACATACCTTTATGTGTTTGTCATTTTGTGTATTTTTATAGGCCATCTGTTGGTTTCTTTTTAAACCATATGTTATTTAGACACTGACAGCTCTTATGCGCTGACAGAAACTCGGTATTTTCGCGGTACGAAATGGGTCGATTTACGCTTCATAGTTGGGAACTATTGCAAAGTAACTTCCAAAGTGGATCCTGTGTTGCCAAAACAGTGTGAATTTTGAAAAAAAAATTTCGGTCGAAGTAATGCACCAACTATTTCTCTTTCAAGAAATCTTCTTTTTGACCAGAAATTGAAGATTTGGACTTGGCCGAGCTATGGTTCTAGCAATATGTGGGTAAGTGCCACACAATCGCCAACAATCGATTTATTGCACGTTTTGGTGATGTTGCTTGACCGACACGGATCTGCGTTTTGACAACGTTGGAATTTTTTTTTTGTGGGGTGCCATTAAAAATCTATACTGTGCGAACAATCTAGAGACGAATCAGGCACTCAAGAACAATCTTGGTGAAGCTATTTGTGAAATAGGGACCGAAACCATCAAAGATGCATTGAAAAATTGGTTTGACAGGATGGCCTACTGCGTGTAGGTTTCATGGTGTTTTATATGTAGTTTACTTTGGAATAAGTTGATGATCCGTCTGTCCACATTTAAATATGTCTTGCAGGTTGAAAGTAAAGCCATTTCGACAGTCCTTACCAAACTCTTAATGAACATTTTTAACATATTTAGTGATGGTGATGGTGAAATAAGATATATCGCATAGCTATTTTTCATTTTGCAGTGCTATGTCATTGATTGAATTCAATCAATCCCACTAAATATTTAGGTAGGGAACATTTTCAGAATACCTTTCTTTGTCTTTTGTGGAACGTGATTCGAAAATTATGTAAAGGATAGTACAGTCCAATAAGTTGGAGCAAATGATTCATAAACATACCAGATCTACTATCAAATAGTGTTTCGAACAAAAATCTGTAATTCTGTAGAAGCTACAGATGAAACCATAAGAGCTGTCTTCCAAATTCGCCCCATTAGTCAGGAGTCAACATAATTGAAATCCGCCACTGGGTAGATTCATATTATTTGCCATTTTTCTAGATCACGAAAAAGCAGTGAAGTTCAATTTCATTTTGCTCAACGGAGAATAAAACCCATCGTATGCGGAATATATGAATGTGTATTGGAATTATATATGTATACATCAAAGTATTGTAAGACATATCGATTAAGTATTCTAGAGATGTAGATACATTTTCTTTAAAGCCGATTTAGTTATATTTTAATTAGAAAAACTTTTAGGTTTCTGCAAAATCAAAAGCAAGACAATAATTTTTAAAACAGAACTAGCGCCAGCTTTAAAGGCTTTAATAAGAATACTAAAAACAAAACTGTATTATAGAAAATTTATAGTCAATAGTGCTCTAAAAATCGTAAAGCAAATGTTATATTCAACTACGCAAGAAGATTTATCTAAAGGAACACACACGTACTACAAATGAAAATTGTATCTAGAACGATTGCTTAACCACCAGCATTCAGTAATTCTAAAATGCTAGCAAAACAATGGCTTGCAACAAGGTTGTTCTTTAGATACTATAATCTTAAGTAGTTCTTTAAAAATATACGTATGCTAGAAAATGATTCAATCGATTTGTGTCTACATTTTGACTGAGTGTCACAGGGTTGCACGTGACGTGTCTTGTTCCTAAAGATTTTTTTTTATCTATTTGTGTGAATCAATTTATTAATTAAGAACATTCAATAGGGAGGATAATTCAGAGTAGCTGCCAAGACGTAAATGAGTTTGATGTTAGGTGCCGCGACACAAATCAACACCGATTAGAGGAACACCTAGGTCTTTACAGATCTCAATTTTCAATATTCGTCAAAACCAGGAATTTTGTCTTCAGTTCTTTAAACAACTTTCGTCAGTCCGACCCGACAGTCCGACTACTGCGAAGATTTCCAATTCGAAACTCTGTCAGGGACTAAAGATATGTATCACTTAAGACTCTAATGAGAATGCGAGAGTAATTTCTTTATCCTAGTACCACAGAAGAAGTTTGGTAAAGACAAATTTATACAGAAAGACATTTGAATAATTTCTTAATGAAGATGTAACGCTTTCTCTGTGCTCCAGAGCCTTAGAAAAATTATTTTTCCAGATCATACTATCTGTTCACTATCGAAATATAGCAAATCTGCAAAGTCAAATGGTCCTTAAGAGTGCCAAAGATACACAATCTAGAAGTGCCTTAAACGTTTATTACCCTAAAACGTTCATTTATAATTATCACACTGTTAAGGATGTCCAAACCTACTTCATCTTGATAAATTTAGGGACCTTACACCACATTTTATGTCCCCAAAAAGAATTAATGGAATCGCAGCAATAACCACTAAACAGAAAGCAAATTTTGAAAGTATCTCAACATGTTTTCCGGTCAAACATTAGATGCCGACAGTTACTGTTTAACGAAGAAAATCAAAAAGCATAAGTCAAAAAATTTAACAAATTAATCCCTAAATCTCAGCGAACATCCGGCCATGCACCTCTACCATAATTGGCACTGTCTGCTCAGTGACGGTCGTTTCGGATATTTGCCGCCCAATCACACACCGCAACTTGCTCCTCGGTGAGTTGGGCACACATAAGTGGATTTCCGAATTTCCAAGAAAACGATGCCAAAATTTACCACCAAAAATAAAAACAAAAAAAAAAGTACAATTTTTCGGATTGACCGTCTCCTCGTCCAAGTGTCAGACGAAGGTTAGGGAACACGACGTCGACGACGATAAGATGACAAAAGTTCTTTTGCCGAAAAAAAAAAAAATACCATCACGCTTGTCGGTTCTTTTCATTTTCGAAGACGGTTCTTCTTTTTTTCGCTTTTTTTGGTTTTTTTTTTGTCTTAATCTTTGGGCACTGAAGTGAATGTTAAATGAGGTTCCTGAGGGAATTCGGATATGCACTCGAAGGTGGGGGGATATAGTATAGTCTTTTTCTTGTCTCTTGTGTATATGGGTCGGGGGTTAAAACAAACCTTTAATCCAAGCGGTACAGCATAGGTAAAGCTGCATAGGCACAGCACTAGTATCACCACAGGATTCCACATTGTGTACACTTTTTTTTTTTTAAATTTTTACAATCAAAAAAATAACTGTTTCCTTGCGCACTTTATAAGAGAAACAAACTGTTCGTCCTTTTTGCTTAATATTCTTTCGGGGTTTTTGGGAAACAACTTGTAACGTGAATTTCAACACTTTTATCCTTAAATTTCACTGAAATGTTGCATTCACATCCACATAATCCTTTTGATATGATTTTGTTCGATTCGATGAGATCCTTTATGTAGTTTTGTAGGGGTGTTATCGTGTGTGTGTTTGTGTTATGTTGTATTTTCAAATCCAAAGCTCGCACTCTTCAAACAACAAAACGAAATTTCACTGAGGCTCCGATGGCTGAAAATCACTAACTGCGATCTTGCAAGGTGTGGAGGTCCCAATTTATATTCTTCACTTTGATTTATTAAGAATTCAAAGAAGACACGGCAGTAGAAGAAGAAGAAACCAAAGAAGACGAAGAAGTAGAAGAGGAAGAGGAACTGTGTGGTGTAGTCCGCGATTTGTTTGTATTGTGGCCGTGGGTATAGTGTGCTCTTTTCTTTTTCGGTGCACTTGAGGATTTGTTCTTTGGTATGTGCACATACTTCGTCTTCTACTTTTGGCCAAGTTAATATATCGAATGACAGAGATAGAAGATACTTTTTTGTCACGATCCAAGGCGAAGAAACGGCAAAAAAGCACACGCGATCTAGCAGACAAACATTTTTGTTTTTTTTTTTTTTTAAGGAATAAATTAGAGTCAAGCGAAATTCTTTATTCCTTAGATTTTTTTTTGTTTAGTTTTATAAAAGATATAAGATTGTATTTTACAAAATATGAATTATAAATTTAAAGTTTTTTAGTTGTAGTAGGGGACAAGGTGATTCATGGGGGATATCCGACAGAGCGCAATTACAATGTTTGAATTTGCAATTTCTGACGATGAGTTGTGGAGATGAACTTCGCTGCAAGGATGCGTCTTGAATATCGGTGTGCCGTGCATGTCTATTATCATGGGTAACATGTGCTGCGTGCGCCAGGAGTTGTTTGATTCTAGCCGTTCGGTTGGTTGCAGTTTGATTCAGTAGATAGAGATGTTAGTGTCGAGATGCCGGCTTTTAGAAGGATTTACTTATCGTAGATTTCAAGGAAATTTGTTAACGTGGGACATAGATTCGCGTTATGAGTTTATTATTAAATAGATGTTTAGTTAGCTGAGAATTCTGCTTAGATTATTCCAGCTTACCAAGTTGCAAGAGATTTTTTTGGCATCAATCACTGCAACATCATTCAAAACCGTGGTTTTATGTGCATTTGATTATGTACTTGTGATTACGACGAATTTTATACATAAATGTCTTAGGTCAAGTAACACAGGGTTAACTTATTGGTGATTAGATGAATGGACAATATGCTAAATAAACGTGGACTCTCTCCTGAGAGGATTTGAAAAAACTGACATCCACACTGGAATATTCCGATGACACAGCAATAATGGCAAGTGGCAAGTTCATAAACGTCACAGCAGATACCATGAGAAATGCTCTCCGAGTGGTGGAGCGATCTAATCATCTTCACAAGGAAGAGGAGAGATCTGAAATTTCAGCCCTTGACACTTTTCGGATCGGAGCTACATGTGAGCAGGAAGGTTAAGTATCTGGGTGTATACCTAAATGCTGAACTAACTTGGAACTTCCATGTGGAAGAGAAGATCAGAAAGGCGAAAAAGGTGCTTCATCAGTGCAAACGGGTATATGGACTAAGGTGGGAAATCTCGCAGAGGTCAGCATACTGGATGTACACGATGATAGTGAGACCGATTATCGCATATGCGTCAGTTGTATGGTGGCAAAAAGCCAACCAGAAAACTGTAAAGAAGCAATTAGATAGGGTCCAACGACAGGCATGTTTAGAGATCGCGTGTGGAATACAGACGACACCAACATGCGCAATGGAAGTGATCCTAGGTATTCTGCCGCTGGACTTATTTATTATATGCCCATCGATGGAATAAAAAGAATGCGTGTTACCAAAATTTTTATCGGAAATGGAACACTTTCGCAAAAGAAGATTGGTGATATAATCATCTTTACGGATGGGTCCATGATGGATGGATGGCGTTGACACGAGGAATCAAAGCCAGAGAGGAACTGTGCAGAAAACCAGAGAGACTCGGTCTAAGGTGAATCGGGGAAGAGAGACTCTAGACCCAAAGCTATGGTCTGCTTCGCAATCTCTCTAACAATATATGTATATAGAATATGCAACTAGACCTGCGACGCACCTAAGGTAAAGAATAGACAGATATGTAGGAATACGCGATAGAAAAATGGATCTTAAATTGAACACAACCTCTCAGCTCAACGATATTAGGCTCGTAACAGAAAACGAAATTTTTACAAGAAAGCCAGCAACTGGCAGCATGTTTCAAAACTGAAACACAGACTCTTCGAAATAGTGGATGGATGAAACCTAGTCACAGACGTGTAGGGAAATGTAAATTAATTTAAGGAGCACTTCCAGCTACTGAATGCACATTAAATAGAAATAGTGACGCTGCAAGAAGATATCTCACAGCAAATCGATAAATTATTTCATTCTTCCAATTTGGAGGAAGTTGGCAATACTATTATAAGGCTAAAGAATAGTAAAGCCACCGGGCTCGATGCCTAACCGTACGAATTTTTCAAATATGAGGGAGATATTCTGATTAGGACCATACATCAGATCAATGTCCTATGGCAACATTGAGACATATCCCTGCTTAATGTCACGTATAAGATCCTGTCCAGTGATGCTCTACAGAAAATTAAGCCTGCCAGCCTTAGTCTATGTTAAAGATTGCTTCCAAATCCTGGGAATCTTTAAAAGAAAAATACTTCATCGAATATTCGATCCCATATGCAGGATGAACGAATAGAGGAAAAGATTCAAACGCGAACTCTATGAGCTGTACCGAAATGTGGATGTCATCCGGAAGGCGAAAACATTGGATCGGATCACCAATGGATCCGATGTGAACCCCTGTCGTGGAGTAACCTAAAAGAAGTTCCATTTTGCCTTTAGTATACATAGCTAAGAGGTCTCCCTGAACCAACCCGTAAATGTTATTAATTTTAGACCCGCTGATTTCTCTGATCACGCTGTCGATCAACGATGCTTCAACTCTCGCTTGGCTGTTTACTTTGACGACAGCTACCGTGAGGTCTTCCTTAATGATTTCCGCGAGCGTTGCCGTTAGCCCGTTTG
The DNA here is from genome assembly GCA_905220385.1 of Xylota sylvarum. Taxonomy (NCBI): domain Eukaryota; kingdom Metazoa; phylum Arthropoda; class Insecta; order Diptera; family Syrphidae; genus Xylota; species Xylota sylvarum. Next base: position 46,195,158 of record LR999959.1, read on the forward strand.
TTTTGGGCTTCTTGCTGGTGATAGTTGGAAGAGTAGACGTGGTGTCGTCGTGACAACCTCTTTCTGCATTGGTTGACACTGGTTCTTTCAGTGGGACTGTTTTCGTTATTTAATTCTTCGGTCCTTCAACGATTGCACTTCTTTTGTCCGTACAGCTGAAAAGATGAATGGGGCTCTTTGTAGGAGGTTTCGGTGCCTGGCATTGAGACTGGATAGATCAGCCTTGTTTTGTCTTGAATGGTTCGCGTGGCGTTAGCCAACCTCTTTCTTGTTTCGACAAGTGACTTCTAAAGGCCAGTTTCTTCTGGCTCTCGTCGCCTCTGGTCGCGTTCGCCCTTTTTCCCAGCGGGCCTGAACCACGATTAGCAAAGGGTCTCTGATTGGAGCTTCCAGAGGAACTGCCCTTCGTCCTTTTTATAGTGCTAGAGGGTTGGTGTAGTACAAATGTTAAACTTAAGAATGGAATTCGATCTCATTTATATGACCACCGCGACCTTGTTTGCAACGATCGATTCTTTGGAGTCAATTTTCCACCACTCTTCCACACATATCGGCCGAAACGTTGGCAATTTCGCGTTCGATACTGTTCCTGAGCTCCTCTAACGTTCTTGACATTAACCATTAACGTAACCTCATAAAAAGAAATCTATCGGCGTTGAATCTCATGAGCGAGTTGGCCATTCGACCACCATTTGAACATCCCATTCATTAGATCAATTATATGACCAGCTGTGACCACATATCACTGATATCAAGTTCATCCAATTCTAGTCTTTAAACATGGCATGATAGCGGCTCCATTAACCGTAACATGGCGATCATTTTCATCGACGAGAAAATGCGGTCCAATTACACTTCCGGCATGAAATTCACACCAGACGGTCACTTCTTATAGATGCAATGGAGTCTATTGAACCACATGTGCACATTGTTACTGTCCAATAAAACATATTCTGCTTATTGCCAAACACATTAAGCCAAAAATGAGCTTCATCGCTGAAGATGATTTATTGAAGAAATTCAGGATTTTCTTCAAACTTTTTCAGAACCCAATCGTAGAAGTTTCGGGGCTTCAAATGATGAAGAGCTTTTAGTTCCTGATTGAATTTGATCTTGTAAAGGTGTAGGCTAAGACCTTTACGCAAAATTCGCCACAATGTGGACTGAGAGATTCCCAATTCTTGTGAACGGTGTGGAATCGACTGAATTGGCTGATTTTGAACTGAATAAGTGCTTCAGGGTGCGATATTTTCGATACTTCGACCGGTGCGTTGTTTTACTGGCACAGGAACTTTCAATAGTGGATATGATGGCTCGAATTCATCCACTATACGATCACGACCGTAACTTTATAACGTTTCTCGTTCTTGAACCCCACCATGATGAAAATCTAAACCTTGACTGACATTTTGACATTGACAGATAATAAAAAAAGTTTAAGAATGCGTTTGTAATAAAATATAAAATGGTTATGTCCCTATTGAAAAAGTTCCTTTAGTCCCTTTAGTTTCAATACAGATAAGACCACTAATAATCAAAAGAACTTTCACTCGTAAGTTTTTACATCACAGAACATGATAGATAAGCACATAGCATTTGATTATTTCTTCTTGATAGGGATCTTTTCCGTGGATTTGTTTTATAACCAGTATCAGGTTAAAGATTCTGTACGAAGGTGCGTCACCTTGCCTAAGAATTTCTCGGTGGTCTCATTTCGTCAGTGTTTCTACCATATTCTTCCAGCTTTTTCCTTACAGGCTTCCACTTAGGTAGGAAAGTCCTGTTTGTCTTCTTTCTTGTTTAACCCTTTCGAACCGATTGGGAAAATACATCCCAAAAAAATTTGAATAATCCTACTGGGACAATTTAGTAAGGAAATTACTTGCAGTTGGCTTTTTTTTTTGTGTTTTTGACTGAAACTTTAATATCCCGTTAGCTATGCGGTGTTTTCAAACGTCAGTTCTTGGTAATTGTGATTTAAAAGCACGTGTCTGCATATTTGGTGTGTAAATTCATTGTTTTTTGGCTATAACTTGATGTAAGTTTTACACTTTTTTGTAGATTTTAATAACAAGTAATTTATTATAAATAAATATTGACTTATATTGTTATTAAAAAATTAATATTAATTGTTATTTTTGTGCATTTTAATTTTTTGGGAAAATATATCGCAGTAGTTTCGTGTGTAGGGAAACCCAAGCGATTACAGCGCCCCTAGTGCAAAAATAAAAAATAAAAACGAACGATGAAAAATTGTATTTTTCCCTTACATTTAATATTTCCTCGACAGCAAATTCAGATTTCTTTCGGGGCATTTTCGGTTCGAAAGGGCGAAAAAAATTTTGGGCATTTTCCAGTCGTAACATTTCTGCATCTTTTCGACATTTATTTCTCGGGCATCTTGTAAATATTTTTCCACCCTTTTTTTATGTTTGGGTGTTCTGTCTTGTCACGCTATTTTGTAGGGAAATAGCTACGGAGAATTAAATGGTTCGCGCTGCCTCCCTTCCACCGCTAAAATGTAAAAATTATCAGTCAATGGAAAACGCTCGACTTTTTTGTAAAAAATTCATGTAAGCTGGGCTCTATTTTATCAAATTTCGTTTCACCAAACGCAAATTTGTAAAGTGACAAGCCTGGTTTTGCAAAGTTTGGAAGTGAAAAATTGGATTGGAAATGGAGCCCAATACCATGGAGAAGCAACTATGCTCGGAATAAGTAAACCCACAGTCTGAGGAATAGTACACAAAGTTTCGGATTCAATAATTGATGAATTTCTTCCAAACACAATTTGGTGGGCAGAAAATTCTTCGGGAATATGTAGATACCCAATTTTTTCTTCAAGGAGGATTTCTTTGTGTAGCTGAATGCATTGACAATACGATGATCAGCATCGGTGTACCTAAGGAAAAGGAAAATAAAGAGCAGATTATCAATAAATATGGAAAGCATGCATTTAATCCAATGATGGTTTTGTGGGCCTGATCGAACTTTCTATGCTCTTAACGTAAGATTGAGTTCATGATGCATGAGTACATATTAAGGAATTCACGTTTGGCAGCAAATTTCAATGTAGGATATCCACCATTTCTCAATGCATTACTTTTAGGAGACAGTGCTTATTCCTCAAGTGAATAGTTAATAACACCACTAAGGAGAAATCCGGAGGATCCGGTGGAACAGCGATTTAACCGGGCTCATAAGAAAACTTAAACCGGGCACTTGAAAACAGTTTCTTCAAAATCAAGCATATTGATCAAAAAGTTTCCTTGTTTAAATCATATCCATCTGTAGCACACTATTGCAGGTAAAATCGTTTTAGTCGTTTTGTTCTTTTCGGCACGACTAATATTATTTTGCAACATGTAAAGCAAACGTCCAGGCATTGAAACATGAATTCACTTTGCAACTTTGCAAACCCTTATTACAAAGGCAAAGTTTTCTTTTTAAAAAACACTCATACTTTTGACTTTTCAAAAAAGTCTGAAAAATTGTCAAGCTCAAAGTTTTGAGAACTTTGCATTTTAATTGAAACACATCGCACTTGTACTTTGCAGGAACTACTTTTTTTGAAAATTTGCAAAGTACAAAGTGAAAAGTCGTTGGTTAAGTAGGGCTCTGATCAAATGTGGTTGGATGAAAGTATACCTGATGAGCACACATTCCGGAAAAGATAAGTGATGACCAACTTCGGGATTCAAAAGTATTTTATCCCACAGTGCACAGGCATAGTGCTTCAAAACACGAATTGTATTGTTTAATATCGAAGTGATTTCCGAATTATTTCAAATATACATCAGACATCAGTACCGAGATGCGGTGTCATGTGACTTATTCAATTTCATCAAAGTCCTTTCTAAGTCTATCGAGGTGCTGAGATACACATTTGATAACAATAGCATTTGATGCTTCTAAACGTTGGCCATTCATATATGTATACCAATGAAAGCTTAAGCGTCATGATACGATAAGGCTGAATAGTAGCAAGAGTGTCACACTAAAATAATGGAACAGATAACACTATAAGAATGGAGGTTCCACAAGCCTAGGTGGCCTCTTAAAACACTGGAGTGTGACTCCAAAGTCAACCCATTTCTTAACCAGTATCTTGTTGACCATGTTGTAAAAGCCACTTAATAAAAATTTACATACTGAATTGAAACAAATCCATTGAATGACTGCATTACCTCGCGTGCATTTGATTTTCACTTTTCAAATATTACCCTGTCACGAGTGGTTGGCTATTCAATAAAACACCTTTAAAACGTTCTCAGTCTCATAATTGATTTATACAACTGAACTGCAACACACCTATAAAGTGTATCTACTGTCATTTTTCCATGAAACCTTTTCCCAAATATTGGTCGAGAAAACTCTGAATTCCAGCTTAAATAACAAAAAACAAAAATTCAATTCGAATATTAAATGACGTTGTCAATGCCCTCTACGTGCGCGCTTTTAGGAGCTCTTTAGGGTTCCATCGATTGAATCTAATTCGAAAGAAAACGTTTTTAACAAACTTTAACACACGTCCGCACAAAAAGCGAAAGCTAATGTCAATGGCATATCCAAAATTTCAATTTCCGAATAGCTTGACTTGATTATGGCTAACATATGATCGTAATTTCATAGAATGGCCAGACTTTTGGAGACACCTTAGCGACACTTAATGATGGCCCAACGAATTTTCACTCGCACCCAGCACTTTCCAGTTGACGTGGTTTCATAGTTGCTATAGCTATAGATGCGTGATTTGTGATTGCTTTTTATTTTTTTTGTTCGAGAATAGTTAACGTTGCGCAAGAGCTTTAGTACCAATTCAGTTAAATGGGTCTATATTTGGATCTCCTTAACATGGACTGCACAAGTCTAACACATAATACACCGACGTGTCATCACGATGCCAGAAGGTAATCGAAAGATCGTAGACGAATACTTACGACATAGAAGCAGACAGATCGCTTTGAAGTTTCGGCAGACATACTTCTTTTTCTAGTTTTCCAAACTGTATTTCAATTGAGAACGTGCATCCTTATTGTCCTAGTTCTGCGGGACTTCACGTATATTACCGCGTCCTGTTCTTTAAAACCTTTGAGCCAAAAACAACCGTGTTTCCCTGGAACCGTGTATCCGGAAATTTGATAATTTCAGCGAATTCAGTTGATGATTGCATCAATTTTGGAGTCGAGTTCGGTAGATATTCGCTATCGGTGAGGCTCTTCAACTTGAGGTTTCAGCTGTGGAGTCGCCAAAGAATGAGCGAAGTCAAGAGTACTTACATTCGAAAAGGAATGGCTTGGATTGCGAGTAAGAGAGAGAAAGTCGTTAATTAAAATTAAAAACAGGGTCGGAGATAGGACGGAGATAGCCCTGAGATACACCAGCATTTGTTGAGAACGAGGTAGAAGTATATCCGTTCAACTTGTATTTACTGATTACTCAAAAAGGTTGCAATCCATGGTGAGAAGATGCTAAGAGTGCTTAAGATGTCACCGTGCCTCACTCTAAAGAAAGCTTTAGAGATATCAAGTACAACTACTTTGCATTCACCGTGAGGGTGAATACGTTGGTTCCATTTTTCAGTTAAGTGCACAATAAGGTTCCCTGTGGAACGTTGTTGGCGGAAACCGTACTGATGGTCATTTAGAAGACGGTTTCTTTCAAGATATCTCATGAGACGGAAATTTACAATACTTTCTATGACTCTAGAGAGCACTGAGGTTAGGGCTATGGTTACCGTTTGAAGGGTAAGTTTTATCGGACTTTTTAAAAATCTACTGGACCTGCGTGAATTTCCACCTATCTGGAAAGATGCTTGTAGATGGAATGTAAATGGAGCGTAAAGGTTTAGACAGGATAGAAAAACACCTCTTCAAAACAAGGGGAGAAATCCTGTCTGAACTTGACATTTGTCCTAAGGTACATACATACATATATTGAACCGGATTCAGTAATGGTGGTGGTAGAAAAGTATCTGGCAAGATGGTATTTGTAGCGAACATAACTGCTAGCAAATTGGATTTCTCTTCGGAGTCAATGATATTGTTATCATTGTGGACAAGAGGTGGGATGTACCTTTAATTCTTTGGACGAAAGACCAAAAAGATTTACTGCCTTTAGAATATTGCAGTATTTTTGCCTCACTTTTTGGTCTCGTAGAAATTTCGCACGCTTTAAAATTGAGTTGTAGTCACTTCTAATTCGTTTAGAAAGACTTCGGTTCAGAGTTCTTATTTTGATTTAATACTAACAATTTTACTCGAGACGGAGGTTATTCCAATTAAGACCATGTTTGTCATGTCTTGGCAACACCATGGCGAACGTATTCTTTTAACCAGATTCTGAACTAGAATAAAGAACGGCACATTAATAAAGGATGTTTTTCTTACAGAGGTAATAATAATAATAATAATAATAAAAGTTTTTATTGATTAAAAAATTAAAAATTACAACTTTCATAATTATATCGTCTGTTGGTGAGAGTAGTTCTTATTTGAATAATTCACAATTTTAATAATTAAATTCACCAAGAGCCGGTTTCTATACCAAAAGGTTTCATTAACGAACTTGTGAAGAAGCACTTTGGTATGCTAAAGTTGTGTCACAATACGATGTAAGAGCTTTCCAATTGGACCCGTTTAGTAGTTCTGTACAAGTTTTCCATTATCCTGCCAAATTTATGAGATAATCCGTATTGATATATTTTGTAGAATAGTTGTTTCCGTTCTATGAAAGTCTCTACTATATTTCGTAACACAAAGATGTATGTATGAAATAACCAAGTTGAAAACCTGCTTCGAATTCTCGCAGAAGTAAGTTTACCTGAACCCATCGCATTAAACGATTTTGTAGAACATTTTCAAAAACTTTGCAGAAGGATTTAGGAGCGAGATACTCCGTTAATTGGATGGGTTTGACGAGTTGCATTTCTTGAAAATTGCAAATATATTTATACGATCGCTTGTTTGAAGATCTAAGGCACGTCTTCAGATTCAGATTGCGGGAACTTTACAACCTTTGAATCGATCTATAACTTCTTTAAGTTCATTATTTAAGATTGGGCTGACTAATGTATCATTAACAAAGTGTGGTTTTGCATACAAAATAGGACTTCCATTATTAAGTTCAGAAGTTATTAATTCAGAAGTTTTTCAAAATGGCTTTTCAGCAGTGAGCTGCTCGCTGATTTTTGGAATGATCCCGTTGAGTTTCCTCGATAATTTCCAGAAATCTGGTGAATTTCTGCGGTTTGCAAGTTTCCTATCCTCATTATCAAAATATTCGGACTTTTTTAGTTGGCATAGTATAGCTTCTTAAATAATTCATCGTTGAGTTATCTGAAGAGCTGAAGAAAATACAAAGCCCGCTTCCCCATCTTCAAATAATCTGCATCAAACCAAGGATTTTTATTACTTTTCTTTCGGTTTCATTTCTTTTTGGCGAATTGCCTCCGACATGGAATCGATGACTTAATTATTTCCTCCAAATCATCCACGCATAGCCCAGTCTCGACGATAAATCTTTTGACGGATATGATTGCTTTTGCCTGTTGATCTTCTTTTTTCCAGTAAAGTATTTCAATGTGATATTAAGTCTACTTTTGGCAATTTCTTCTTTTTCATTAAGGTGACTTATTAGTGATAGTCCAGGTATTTATACTTTGCAGCGTTTTTTTTAATTTCTTCGTCGTCAAGTTACATATTTTTCTTTGCAAGCCCGTTTGCCCCTACATATTGTTATTTCCGACTTTTCCAAATGGATCCTACTATTCCAGAGTTTCCAATATCCATTCAGTCTGTTTATTATTTTTTTATGAATTAGTGTTTCATCTGCCATAATAATAAAATCATCTGAATAACTTAAGACTCCTAAAAGAATTTCAAACTGCCTGCGCCTCCTGGAAAATCGTGAAGGTCATTTAAGAAAAGTGCAAATAACTATGGACCGAGAAGGCAACCTTGCTTTATAGAGGTATAGGACTTCCAGATTGCGCTTTATTCGAGTCAGCTTTGGCGCTTATATGCCCGAAATCATATATAATAGCATAAAAGTCAATACCATGACCATTACCATAATTTTTGTGTTTTTTTTTTCATTTGAAAACCTGATCGATCATTTTCGATCTGTCAGACGGACGCCTGCAGAATCACCGAAGAGCTGACATTTGGGCACAGGTGTAGTTAATAAAATCAGCGCCAGCATCATCTATGGCCACAACAGCATCCTGAATCTGCTACCACGGGACCTGGAAGCCAATACAACCGACTATATAACTCCCAGAGTGAACTTCGGAGAAGTCGTCACGGTCAGATTCCCAACCAGGTTGGAGTGGGAAATCGGTGAATCTACAAATACAACAATTTTCACCGACGGTTCTAAAATGGACTGTGAGGTAGGGGCGGGGATATTCTCTGCTCCTCTCAGTATTTCCAAATCGTACGGGCTCCCTGACTCGTGCAGCGTCTTCCAGACGGAAGTTCTTGCTGTACGAGAGGCTTGCCGCCTACTCAAACAAACCACCACACCCCTTAGCTCTATAGTCATCCTCATTGATAGCCAGGCCGCTATCAAGGCTATTTCATCAGCCACTTCATCTTCGAAGCTCGTAGAACAGTGCAGAACTTGCTTCTCTTGGTCATCGGTTCAGGATTAGTCTTCTTTGCCGGGGCACAGTGGCATTGAGGTTAATGAGCGAGCTGATGAACTTGCAAGTCGTGGTTCTGCCCTTGATGGTTCCCTAGCGGATGAGGTGAATGTCCCGCTGCGGGCCCTTAAGGGTAGTATCTTGGCGCACTATCTATCAAAGGCTGACTGCAGATGGCAGGGGGTGAGGAACTGCGTCATATCTAGACAGATGTGACCGTGTTATTGCACATTGTCGCAGCTGTAATACTATTAACGCGACAGAAACAATCTTACATTTTATTTGCAAGTGTCCAGCTTTAGGCAGGGCAAGGCAGCGCACACTAGGTAAACCCTTTTTTGACAACCTATTAGAGTTGGCGGAGATTATCATTGGGGATATTATCAGTTTCCTCAATGTAACGGGATGGATTTGAATAATCCTCCCACTCTTCCACTACCTCTAATAGCTAACACCCTTTTTTTTTCACATCTATTAGGTCACTTGAGTTTTGGTATTAAAACGGCGCGCTTTACGCTAATTATGTTGTCAGCGCTGCTTGCTGACACAACCACTGCTACCTACCTACCTAAATGTATTGGTAGAGAAATCCTAGGAAACTATGTCCTTTTCCAAAGAGTTGAAGAAAGGAATCATCAGCAGTTGCTAAAATTAAGGGTTTTACATTACCAGCGGCCCATTTTATTTTTGAAATACAATAGCTTGTGTTTCAGATATAAAAAAAAAATATTTCCAGATGTGGAATACCACTTTCATTCAAACATCCGCCACTAAAACCCTCAGTAAAACAACAGGGAATGCGTTGAGTCCTGAGTTCATCTAAAGTTTCTGGTTCATTGGCATAGAAATAAAGACAAAAAAGAAAAGGTCCAGAGATATTTAGGGATCACGGTCAGAAAACTTAGACTTCAATAACTTGATTATTTGCCAACCTATGTGGCATGTGGCGCCGTCTTGTTATAACCACATAAACTCCAAGTCATCTTCTAATTTATCCCAAAAATAGGCTATCAACATGATTTCGTAGCTATATTCATCGACTGTGACTGTTGACCTGCACCAAAGAGTCCACCAAAGAGTCCTATTTTGTAGGTGTAATGGCACTTCGTGAATGGTCCGCGTTGCAGACTTAACAAAAAGGCGACAACTTTGCTTATTAACGAGGTCGTTGGGCTCGATTGGAAGACATTTTTCCGAAATATGGTTTTCTCGAAGTGTGGTTGTTATAGCTGCAGTTTTGAAATCATTGAAAACAACCTCAATGTCGAGAAACGAAACCATTGTAAACTCTTTATTGTCAAAAAGTCTTTCAATTGTTCCTACGATTGAATGAAGGACGGTATCAACTGATAATCTTCTGTTCTGCAATATGGTACGTTCCTTGATGATTGGGAGTAGAAAGTACCTACCGTTGTTCAAAAATTGATAATACCAGAGCACTACAAAAATCCATTTTTTCGTAGACGGATTCACAGCGGCCCACAACATTAAAAACACCTGTCTGTATCTTTCATAACATTCGTCTCAAAATTTACGTGATTAGACCCCTTGTCAGAAGCACCACCCTCTCATAATTATTTCAACTGCATAATACCATCGAATACTCTTCCGATTACGGTGTATCTACTCCATGCATAACGTACGGCTCATAAAAAAGTAAATAAAAATGTTTTGAAATCATGTTCATCCATTCTTACGTCCTATCCGCATGAGTTTGTGGTTTCATAATCACCCATAAAAATACTGTTTACTGTTCCACACTCGCTTCTAACGCAAAAGGCCAATGACTTGCCATCGCCAATGGGCGAATGTCAGAATCACTTTCAACATGTGTCATCATTAACTCAAGCAGAAGAGACACTTCCAACAGGCCATCCAAAGGAATTAGCTTAATTTTAATCCACTGATCCTCCTTCAAAAATCAAGCGCAAAAAACCGCAAAGAGTATCGCAAGTCATCCCCTGACATCAGTAGCTGTGTTCTGGACCAAAAGCTAATCCTCCTCTTCTTCTCAAATTGACTATTGCCGCCTGTGATTGGATGGGAATGACCAGTTTAATGAATAATTTTAAATTCGAGGTTTTCTAGAATTAGCGCCACACCGGCACCAGATGCACCCATTGCAGAACCAATAAATGCACAATCACGAATCCGAATGGCGTCAATCTGATTTATTTATTACAGCTCCGCGAAAAGAACTGCTTTTTTTGCAAATAGTTCTCGCCTCTAGCTAGGAATGTGCAAAACATTTGCATATATGGACTCCAATTTGGTGTGGCTAAGCTATAGGAACACACCTACATACACAGCGATGAGGCCCGAGAGAAAAAGGAGAGCACTTCGACTGGCCATTTATTTATAGGTGGTACCATAATTGGACATTCCATCTGGAATGCTAATGAACCGTATGTCGTCTTCGATCGCTGCTTGTTGGGCTATTTTCTGTGTTGGCCCCTGAGTGCGCTGCTTTTTTTTTTTTTTTTTGCATAGACCTAGATTAGGCACTCACTCTTTTCCAATGCAAAGTCCTACAAATCGACCAACTCAATTCGAAAACACAAAAGAAACGACGAAACAACGAAGAAGAAAGAAATTCTCGAAATGACCAACTTTGAATATCAACTAGAAGCGATAGCACCGAACAGATACGTCAAATGCATCGAATCCGTTGATAAAGCCAATCGTGCGGAGGAACTTTCAAAAAATTTCTACCCAAACCCGACCGACCGACAGTAGCACTTTGAGATTCCCTTGATTTTGGGTTGCAAATGTTAACTATTTCAGGGCACGATGTGTAGCGCAGACCCGTTGTTGGTCGTCAGCGTTGTCTCTTGGTCGTTTGGTTGTCGTGTTGCCGTTTTAAAAGGGCCTCAATTAAACGGCGGGCACGCAGAATAATTCACTTTTTACTTGGAACCGAGCACGTTCCTTCTCCACCTTTGAATGTGTACCAAGGGGTTTTTTGTTCATTTATTCCCATGGAACGTACTACGGTGTGAACGCGCGCGCGCAGGCGCATTCTAACACGTTGGGCCAACTTTGATATTGACCTTGTTTAAATAGACTTTTAATATTGGGGATTTATGGCCCCCGTTGGATAGTTGGATGAATTGCCAAATAGCCACTGGACTATGTGGGAAATATCTGAAAAGTCCATACGGTTGGGTGTTTTAACGAGAAAAAGTGAATTTTTTTTAAGTGACGACGAGGAAAACCCATAAAACCTAAAAAGATATGCAAATGGCTAATACACTTTCCTTTACGAATAAATTTTATGGTCTGTAGGTTGAGGCGATACATACATACATATGTGGGACGGGGAGTTAACTAGCTGTTTCCAATCTGGAATGGATTGGTTTTCTCGGTTCTGGGTATGACTGACTTGATTAGTTGTACTCATCGGTTTAAATGATAAAGATTTATGTCCGTTTTGTATAGGGTGGTGTCGTACCGACTCTCATCGTCTTCCCTAAGCGGAAATCAGTATAAGATGCAGGATATTCCGAGTTGAAAAACATCTCAATTTTTATCACTCGAACAACTTATCAAACCTTTCAATTTTGTGACATAAATTCCATCCTTAGGTTCTTTCTATTTTCCAGTCTTCATCCTTACTACGGATTACTACCATTCTGGAAATACATGATGATAAGTATTCACGGTGCAATACATGTCCTGTCTTTGATCATTCAGATCAAATGAAGATTTGATTCACCAAGCTGAAGGTTTATACAAAACTAGCTTTTGATGAGATGGGTCTTCCATTATGCGAACCGATCCTATTTGACTATTTGACTACATATTATCAAATATGTGGAGATACATAGATAACAATTTGGCCCTGAAATTCAAACGTAAATGTAATAGTCAAGCCTTGATCTAACTCGTGCCTTATATGGGAGAAGATACTGTTCCTTCGTAAAAAATTTCTATAAAAGTAAGGTATCGTTTCGTTCCACAGAAAGTTGGCTAGTTGGTATTAGGATTCCCGAATTTAAACTTAAGGTCCATCAATGGTTCTTTTGATTTTCTATTCTTCATCAGTTGCAGTAGTCGGGTGCCCAAAAGAGTTGAACTGTTTGTTGCTTCAACAGTTTTATTGCATGCTGCTGCTTTTTGGCGTAAGTTGGTGCTTGAAAACTACTACATAGGAACGATTTATTGATCTGTAGTTTTTCCCAGAGAATTATAGAGATTTTCAAAGCCTATAAATTATGTTTTACCATTTTTTTTCAATTTCTAGTAAAAATTTTTAAAAATTAAAATTTTTTTTAAAAGTATGCTTAGCACTTCCAAAACTTGGTACGTCATATTTTCGCATTTGTAATACCCACCTCAGATATTGATTTTAAGCCCAATCGCTGAAGAAATAGACGAGAAACAGCCAATTTGTAAAATTACCGTTATACGCATTTTTCGCGCAAAACGTGGTATGCCACCTAGTAGCATATAACCAAACTAACTCACGTATGAAATTTTATCAAAATCGTTAGAGCCGAAAATCGAAAATCCATTTTTAGTGAAATCGGCCTTAAGTAAAGTACCCTTAATTTTGAGGTTAGAATGAAAATTCCAATTTCGCCTCTAGGGATCATCCCACAGACCCCAGATATGAAGTTTGAAGCAAATTCGTCTAACCGTTTAGGCTGCAGTTGAATATACAGACAAACCGACAGACAGACAGACGGAATTGGCGGACCTACTTTTTTGGACTTCTCCATCATAGTAAAGTTTGATTAAAATCTCGAGTTCGAAATTTTTCAAGAAATCAATACTTGCCCTATAGGTATAGGTGCAAGTAAAAACAAGGTGGTAAGCAGCATGAAATACCCTCGCCATGTGGCACAAAGGCACGTGGCGGTCAGCAGATGGTCGAACATGCAACCAAATAGATCATGTTGCCATTGATGAAAAACACATCCGAAAGACATCCAACATACTGCATGTCCGTACCTTCCCAGCAGCTAATATAGACTTGGACCACTACCTGGTGGGTGCTAAACTGCGTTTACGATCAACAACTACGCAAAAGAAATTCAACGTTGGACAGACGCAAGTGGCCTCTACAGCCTATGCCGATCGCGCATCTCTCAAGCTTGTGAATCCCACGACTGCTAACATGAATCTGAAAGACCAATGGTATCGATGTCAACAAGCCATTAAAAACGCTGCTTTAGAAGTGTTAGGCTTCTCACAACCACCTCCGAGAAACCAATGGTTCGAATCCGAATGTACTCAGGCAAATAAATTAAAAACGGACGCTCCAGAAGAAAACTAGAGCAAATCACCAGCTCTATGTTGACCGAAGGAAGAATGAGAAACACATCCTTAAAAGGAAGAAAAAAGAACACCAACAGCGTGAAGCTGAGGAGATGCATAGATGCTTCAGTTAACAAGCTATATCAGGATTCATGAGTCGCCCTAGTGCCTTTAAACACTGTAGTGGAGTCGCAGTCGATGCTTAACATTAAGAGAGACTACTTCAACAGTTAATGAATGGTAATGGTATTCAAGACCTCGACAATGAACAACCGGTGCCAATCAATTTGGATGACAACCAAGAGTTTCAACCGCCCGACCAAAGTGATATGAAAGTAGCTATCGCCAGGCTAAAGATGAACAAACCAGCTGGCGCTGATGGGCTACAAGTGTAGCTGTTTAAACACGATGGAAATGACATGGTAAGGAGGAAACACCAACTCATCTCTGAAATATGGTCGGAGGATAGTATGCATGTCGATTGGAGCCTCAGTACCATCTCCCCGATCCACAAAAAAGGAGAGCGCCTAGTCTGCACCAACTCAAGGCATTCGCTTGTTAAACATCGCCTATAAAATTCTATCCATCGATTTATATGACCGTCCCAAGCCAGTTGCGGATGATCTAATCGGTTTTTATCAATGCGGCTTCAGAATTCATTAACGATAGCTACCACCTGTTCATCGATTTTAAAGCCGCGTATGACAATTTTAATGGGGAAGAACTATACCGTGCCATTTATTTCACTTTTAATATCCCTGCTTAACTGATGAGACTTATCAGGATGCTGTTGGAGAAAGCGCGCTGCTCTGTCAGAATTTTAAAGAATTCCACTCAAACCTTTGTCACCACCAGAGAGTTAAGACCACCACAGTCACGCAGTTGCTTCAATATTGTGCTAGCAAAGGTAGTACGCACTTACTTAGGTGGCGCTACAATCCGAGGTGGATCTGGGCCTTAACCAACATCGGGCAATATCTTTCAAAAATCCTCGCAATATTTTGGGTTTGCTGCAACATCGAAATGCTTTCACTAGCATGAAGTCAGTAGCTATCAGAATGGGACTGTTTATCAACGAAGACAAGACGAAGTAGATGCTTTCATTAACAAGAGTCGACTCCCACCCCAGATTTGGTCAGAACGTAGCAATTGATAGGTATAACTTTGAGGTTACTGTCAACGCTTCTTTGGGCTGAGTATGCAATTAAGGAATAAAGCTCTATCGAGAAGAACCAAGCACAATGCTTTGTAGCGCCAAAAGTAAGTAAGAATAACCCGAAAGCAGAAAAAGTAGAAAATACTTAACCTGATAGTTTTTCAGTAACATGGAACTGGAGGTATAGTAGGTTTCATCAACCAAAACAAATTTGTCTGTCGTTTCTCTTTTTGATGATTTTTTGCGGATTTTACTTAACCTAACGTAGTCTATGTTGTATAGGGTTGGGTTAGGTGGTTGTTCCCATTCAGCAGAGACACATTTAGGCCAAAAGAAGGTCCACTGCGATACCACTATAGAAAAAACGTATTACCAGCACCGGAGACCTACATGGAAACTTCCCAAATGGGACAAAGAAACAGGGCAACCAGTTTCGGTGTGAACCCATACCGAAGAAGAATGGTCCTCCGTTTAGGCATTAAACCAATTTGACCAGGTGACAAGGCTTTTTATTTTGTTTAAGTCAAGTCTAGCTAGATTGTTAAGATCTTTGAAGAGATACTCGCCCGATAGTTCAAGTCGGGTACACAGAAGATGTGTCATGGTTTTCTGCTCTTTCTCGTTTCTATAGCTTCTATAGAAATCGTTGAAGAGACCAAGTCTTTTCCCATGTCTACCTATTAGACAATGCCCCGTAAGGGCCCACCCAACTAACTCTCTTAGTTTTGTCCTATTGACGGAAATAAGTCCACTGGTTTTCCTACAATCCAGCTCTGGCCAGATTTGTTTAGAAGAGAGATATGTGCTGATACTGGTCCTCCTACTGTTTTCCATTCTAATGGCTTCGATATTTAATTGGAATTCTATCGATTTAAAGGGTGCTGATGCTTCCCCCCTATTGTCAGGGAGAAGCCGGTCTGCACCTTCCTTAGCTATGTAGCTCGTCCGCTTTGCAATGGCCTAGAATATCCATGTAGCCTGAAACCCAACACAGGAGTACTTCGCACCTGACAGTAATTTCGTTACGAGATCCGTGGCATTGCTTAACCAACTTGTATCGAATTATTGGCGATTTCAAGGCTTTTATCGCAGCTTGACTATCCATGTAGAAAATAAAAGTTCTGCACTCTATCGAGTTAGTCGCAGACCAGGTTGTGGCTTCACGGACTACTGTGGCTTCTGCTTGAATGTACTGGAGTAGACTCCTGCACCTGTTCCAGACGCCATCTTGGATCCCTCTGTGTACATCTTTGTTGCAGATTCGTTTAAAATTTCTCTCCGATTCCCGAGTACTTTTGCTAGGAATCCTGATTTTATACTTAACGTTAAAGTCCAGATAGTGCTTAGTATCCTTGCGTGCCCCATATTTCCACGAGTCAGTTGCAAGAACTCCTTAAGTCGTAATGCTGCTTTAGCCGCAATTAGCTTCCCAAATATATGAGCAGGAAGAACATGGAGCATAGTTTCTAGTGCAGCTGTAGGAGTAGTTCTAAGAGCGTCCATTATGCAGACACAGAATAGTCTTTGAACCTTCCCAAGTATTGCAATGTTGGACACCCCTTCCCAATTGGGCCCATAGCCTTCCTACATGAATAAAGAACAATCAAGACCTTCCAAGCACGATCTTGGATATTCAGTTTCCAGCTGAGTTTCACTGATTGGAAGTAGGAATTTTGTAACTACTACTACACTCCTTCAATCCCTTTGCTGACAACGAATATTGGGGACTTGTCCCACAGAAGGTGTGATGGAACTCTTCCCTATAGTGCGCCTTTAGCTTTCTCTGTTATTTCCTAATTTATGTATCCTCTAAGCAATTAAGCATGATCCTTTCCCACCCATTCTGTTGTTTTGTATATCAAGCAATAACGCCAAGGTGATATCTTTAGCGTTTAGAAATTTCTTGTCTGTTCTTGTTACCTCATCCAATGGGATTTCTACTAATCTTTAGTGTAGACGCAACATTTGTGCTAATGTCGAAAGTATTTCTGGTTTAGAAGAAATGATGAGAGATATATTGGTCTGAAGTTCTAACAGTGGTACCTACAACTAAGTTTTCCTGCCTTAGGATCGAAAGCCATCGCTACATCTTTCCAGCTAATGGAAGAAGTATCACATTCCCCATGTGATGACATGAATGTCTCTTAGAAAAATGACTGGAGTAATTTTTGGTATAAACCCTGTCTGAAAATATACAAGGACTTCATCAGAAAAGTTAGGTAATAAGCTTGGAGATACTGCGAATCTATAGAAACTATCAATGAAATTTGTTAAATTCTGTCTCAAGGGCACAACAGTCCATCTTTCTTAAAAAGGATAGATAGACACTGCACAAAATCTGTCGTGAAATGCGTAGAATATGCACACTCTCGAAGAAGATAGTTCCAATTAGCAGTAGTTTACATTGTGGAATAGTATAACAACTTTTATTACTGAGGAGATATTTCCTGAAATATAAGGTGTAGTTAAGACTGCTCACTTAAATCACCTGTTGGATTCATTCTGCCCGTTTTGATTGCCCCGGTAACCTGCAATGAATAAGGCGTTAATTCAGAACCCCTCTTTCAGTTCAATTTTACATTAATCCTCCAAATCAATGAAGACGGTAACTACAATAGTTTTTATTCGAACGTTGTCGAGAAATATGGAAATGATTTTAAAAAAGTCTTATTAGTCGCAGGTCCTCCAACAAGACAGTCGCACAGCAGATGACAGACAGATCTCGGGACGCTAAGTTTGAATACATATTGATGGCACAGTACCTTTCTATTTCTGTTTTTAGACGGTCATAAGCTTACAGCTGTTGTGGATGTTCTAGATTTATGATCCAGTGTGTCGCTCTAAGCACTTCTGGCATAGAGTACATATTTAGGGAGGATTCTAGAACACTGCAGATAACTTGAAGATAGTTAAGACATGTTGCAGAACTTGCCACGCGCATGGTTTGTCGACAACCTATGCTGACGACTACACGGGATAAACTTACCTAGCATATTTGCATTTTTTTTTCAAGTTCTTCGTTTATTTACCCAAGTTCTAGCTTCAAGAGTCACAACAATACAAGTTGATGCATTGGCTCCTTTAATGTACACAAAAGTATGAGCTATTGGGTGCACTCGAAACCATCCCTAAAACCTATTTTGATTGATAGAAGCAAAACCTCGAGGCGTTAAGTTGATTTAGTTAATGTTTCTACTAATTGCACTATCCAATCAACAAAACATCCTTTTAATAGAATAGCCTGTCGCTAGTTCAAAACCGTTTGGTGCATCGAAAACATGCTGTTGCGTATGAAACTAAATTTAAATTTCTTGGGAGAGTCTTTCGTTTTTTTCTATTATAAATTCGGTGATGTCTTGGGTTTTTTTGATTTTACTTTTGACACGATCGACCATCGATTTGAACTTTTATCAGAATTTCACTTATTCAAAAGACAGCTAATGATAATCCTTGGATTAATTGTCTCCTTACCAGTACTTTATTTTGCGACAGATACTTTGGAACTGTTTTATATATTCTTCTCGAGTGTATTCTATCCAATTAACTCTTGTTATAACTTTTTCACTCAACAACAGCAGATGTTGGGTTTTTTAAACCAATTCGCCAGATGTCTCACAAGGACGAAGCGGCTAACTCGAAGAGTAGTCAAATTCCATTGGACTTTATACATATCCCTGTGGTTGAAATTATTCGAGTTTGTTTTAGTTTGTATTATTATCATTATCCATTACCCACCGTTGTTAGGATTAGTCGGGTTGATAGCGTATTTTACTGTCAGTCAAATACTTTTCGAAACATATATCCAAACACAGACTATGTGCACGCAACTATACTGCCTTCTAAGGATGTTTGTCAATATGAATGCCTACCTGAGGGAACTGCTGTGTGAGTTGGAAATTTGCCAGCAAATGGTTTTGGAAATGAATAGCACGTATCTGGCGATGCTTGATAAATACAGAAAGGATATTCAAGAAATCTCTACAGCATATCATAAAATGTCCAAATTGTTGGTTGCTTTCAATGCTCTTCAGACCAGTGAGGTGAAAAGAATTATCGTGTTAGTTGGTATGAGCACCATATTGGTAACTCAATACCAACTGGACTATAGTACATATGCCGGAATACTCGGATGTTTACATTTGATACATTTTTGGAATATCATCCTGACTCCGAGCTGGTATCGGCAGATACAATTTGAATTGACCAGGTGTCATGTGATAGTTGGAATGTGTAGGGTTAGGCGAGACTTTGACTGGGACAAGGAGGTGAGTAATGACATGATAGGTAAGAAGTGAGTTAAGTGTTCTATTTGCAGACAGATACTATGCTCAATGGCGCAGCAATTGGAAGTCTTAATCTGTTGGCACACTCAAAAAGCGTACACTCGGCATTTTACTATATTATGGCTACTCTGTCTTTAATATACGCTTGCTGCTGTCAGGGGGGCTACAAAAATACAATAATGGAAAAACCAATAAATCTATTAGAAAAGCTCTGACCAGTCATACAAAAAATAAAATGAAATTTCAAGAAACAATTTTTTTGGTATTTGTTTATTTCTTACGGGATATCAAGAAACATCTTCTTCGTTGATAAGATAAGTTGATAAGATTAGTTACAGGAACTACGAAACTTACAAACCGAGATCGACGTCTTTAGAATTATCTACAGATTAATAGATATGATGAAATCCTATTTTTAAAAATTTAGAAATGAGAAACCAGAGACTAAAAACATCTAGACCAAGTATGTGGGTTCCCATGGATTCTATGATCCCGATTCAGGGTGTCCTCTGAATTTTGATGAGGCTTAGATGATATTTGGTTTTAAGTTCCATCCACCATAGAGCTCTAGAAAACCTAACCTTATGTCACATTACATCAAATCATCTTTTTCTTGATCGGTGACTTGTCATTTCGCACCTAAATGCCTTCGCTAGAACATCACCAGAATATTGGAGGCTTTTCTACCGCTATATCCAAAATAATAGCACATTTAGAATGTAGTGCTGCATCCTAATCGTCCACCAATTCAATAGCATTTTTTATTGCATTTTTCGCATAGCCTTCTACCTGAAATCGAGTGCAACAAAGTCTTAATCGCATTATTCGCCTGCCAGGAATCAGAACCCCTAATACAAAATAACGGACCTTGTCAGCCAACAAACGGTTCCTTAATATTTCCTCGTCCTCATTTGAATAAACTCCACCGTTTTAATCGTATAAGAGAAAAAAAAAATTGGTGCCAGTGGAGCAATAAATCAGCTGCTATCCCTCTGCCCAGCAATCTGCATCAGAAGCAATGCATTCTCATGCCAATTTTTGGCGTCACACAGGCGATGCCATCTACTTGCTATCCCAGTCAGAAGTTTTCTCCGCAATGCATTACACATGTTCCACTTGTGCGATACACATCTCCCCTATAATATATTCCACTGGCCACTGCAGAGTGCACCATGCACCGCCATTAAGACAAATATGCACACAAAGCCTGCGGCAGCGATGTCAGTCGCCCTTAAACTTGTCCACCTTAACCGATTCCAAATGCACACCACGAGGCGGGTGGAAAAGCTTTCCTCCTTCTTTCGCCGAAAGAATGGTTTCGCTGTGACTTTGGATCTGAGATATCACATGCAACTGTCGTCAATCTGACGTCTCACTTGGTGTATTGGGCCGTCACCAATTCCAAGCGGGTGCCAAGCCAAAGTCGCTGAGACACTTTATAACGCTATGCAAAGACGCATCTTGGCTGACCCGTTATTTCACCGATTTTTCTCTCTTCTTTCAGCGTTCTTTGCCAATTTTGTGCTGAATTCAGAATTTTAAGTTTTTTTTTCTGTTCACAGGTACCATGTGCGAGTGTGGTGTGTATGATGTGGCCCCGCACAGTGGTGGGATAGGGTTTTTTTCGTTTTGAGGTGGACTTTGAAACTTGGGATTCAGATTCGAATGGGTAGATGCAATACAATTAGTGTGCTGAACATGTGCGCTCCATTCGATTGTTCGTTTTGTGGTCTTGGAAACTTTTCTGCGGCGAGATACATACATACATATGTAGGTACTATGTGTGTATGTATGATAGATAGAATTTTACAGTGTAAAATGGTGGGCTCCGCTATTGCGATGTTAATGGGCGCCTTTCATCACACTCATGGGACTGTTTAAATGTTGCTCTTCTGCTATCGATAATTCATGCATTGGTTCGAGCTCCAAATGGGTCACGTGTGTTTACTTGTATGTACCAATATGTTGCTCGATTGGTACTAATTGAAGTTGACCAAACATGGAAAGAGAACAATTGGCGGCTAAGATTGGAGAGCTTAGTTTTATCCCATAAGAGTTTTTTATAGTATGTTGGTAGACAACAGTCGAAGAGTCTAGTTGACATTACTGTCGTTCTCGAACCTATGAAAATGCAACCTCAAGGATACATCTGGGGTGTATACAATATTTAGCTCTCTATATTGTCGGATTATCTCTGTATCGACTTTATGTGAGCTGATTACCCTGTATCGAGCTGATTACTTTCAGTGTGTAGGTCCTCAACTGCCGCTAGAACACCACCAGAATATTGATATTTTATACCCCTATATCCAAAATAACCTTCCTAGAATGTACTGTTACATCCTACTTAACCATTTCACTACGTATCAAAGTTTAATCTCACAACATCAGTCTTAAATGTGGTCACGCTCCCACAGAGGAGAAAGAAGATACCACCAAAGATTGTTTCTACGAACTGCTCGAGAAAACCTACGAGCAACGTCCGAGATAGGACATTAAGAACGTCCTTGGAGATTTCAAAGCCAAGATCAGAAAAAAGAGCATCTTTGGTAATACCACCACCGGTAGACATAGCCTGCACGACACGACCCCCGGTAACAGATTCAGGCTCATCGATTTCCAAACTTCCGATAATCAAATTCATTGCATTAGGATCGATGTAAGATATTCCTCCAGTGTAATGTATGTATAAAATGTTGCTGCAAAGGTATGCATGTGACTATCCAGTAGTTTCGCGATAAGAACCACTTCTGTGAGGAAATTGATCGCAATCGCAATCGACGTCAAGTGCTTTTGAAAAATCTGTGTCTCTAGAGTTCTCGAAAAGTCTTCTAGTAGCAACAGCAAGCCCAGAGGACCAGTAGTCACTGCAAGCTAGATGCTAAGAGCGGTGAACTTCATCTATCAAACGCAGATAAAATGGCTGCCTATAAAGCGACCGCAGCGCCCTGCAAAAAATGACAAGACTAGCCAGCTCTACGAGCAGAAAAGAAGAGACGAGAAACACGTACTCAGACGGAAGAAGGAGTATGGGAAATGTGAGATCGAGGAGATGCAGAGATGTTATGGCAGAAAAGAAATCCAGAACTTCTATAAAACGGCTAAGAGAGCAACCCAAGGTTTTGCTACCCATATCAGAATCTGTAAAGACAAAAGCGGGAATACCGTAACAGAGGAAACATTTTAGCTAAAAATATGCAAAGACTATTTCTTCGGACTGTTGCACGGCGACGAAAGCCAGCATCCCGCTGTCAAGAGGCTGTCTCAACTTGCAGGACAACTAATCACTACAACCTTCGAACCGGAACGAAATTGAAGCAGCATAGGTTTAAATCGTACAAGGCGGCAGGCCCGCATGGCCTAGCAGTTGAGCTGTTTAAGGGTAGGGCTGAATAAGATCTGCTTTTGATCTAGAACTGTACCACGAACTGTAAAGCGACACCGACTTGATCAAAAAGATCCATATACAACATAGATACATAGATACATAGATCACGTGGAGCGAATGAACACCGATGTTCCAGCCCGAAGTACCTTCGACTCCACTCTGAGGGACTACGCAGAAGAGAACGACTTCATCTCCGATGGCGTGCGCAAGTGAATGGTGACCCCAACCAACTCGGCATATGCAACTGGAGGCAACTGGCTAAGGATCGGGCTGGCTAGAGAGGCTGGAGATGTTTGTTTAAGCCCTGGTTCACTCCGAACTGTATCGCCATCATAAGTAAGTAAGTCAGTACGTTGGTCCTGTAAATAGCCTGCATGAGATCCACAGAAAGTTATTGAAACTCTTGTGAGAAGCAATTTTCTTCCATATTATAATCTACCATTATTAAGTGTTATACTTGACTTTGAGCAAATATTGGAAAACAGTTTGCCCTGCATCTATAATATCAACGAAGTATTTTATCTCTGACTTGCAGACTACAGCATGATTGCCGATTGTTATTGTTATGGTATTTACTGCCGTTCGACCGCTAACGAGTACGACTTCCGTTTTTTGGTCAGTCATTCGCTTATGGTCTTAATAGATCCTGTCGTGCTCTATCTCTCTAGGTGTTCGGCTGATCTTCTTCTTCTTTCCAGTCTTCTCTAATATATAAAAATCAATGTTTGTTTGTTTGTTTGTCCTTTATAGACTCTTAAATGGTAAGAGATAGAGCACTGATGTCTTTGGCAACTTTGTTCAGAATTCTCTGAAAAAGGTTTTGGTACCAAATTTTTTTTTCTTTATTTCATGCAAAACTTTATAAATAGTCACAATTGTATTGATCGGACACAAGATTGATGAGTTTTAATCGAAAATATTGATTTTTTGATCTATCTTTGCAAAAATTAAGAATAACAATTAAAACTTTGAATTTTACATGGAAGTAATGTAGGAAAATTGTTGGATGCGTAGCAACGCGCGCCGGGTACAGCTAGTATTATAATACAATAGATATGTCATAAGTCGGCTAAGTCTGGAATTCTTAGCCTAAGGATGCCGTCGTACATTACGTTTCACAGTGAAGGACCTATCATAGAGTCTACAATGTTGAATTCCCCTGAATATACTATAACACAAGGGTGACTCTATTTGTTCTTACTGAGTTCCTCACAGACATTGATTGGTCGCATTTCAAAAGACGTGACTTGTATACATTCCTGGGAATATTGTTGCTGTTCAGCCTTTAGAAAAGCTAGAGCCTATTGTGACTAATAAATCTTCTTAGACATAAGGAAAATTAGAATTTTCGGAAGATTGGATTCCTGAGGAATCACAACGTATTCTATCCAGGGTTCAATCGAATCCCCTTAAAAAGTTAAAGGCAACAGTGATAAGTTTTAATTACGCTTTGGTCGATTTCATCCTTTTTGCAATTTAATGGCTAGTTGCTTCTTCCGGAATAAGGGAGTCTTAATTTACAATCCCGTGCACTATACAATGCAATTAAGGAGAGCATCTACAAGTAGTAAAATGGTATCAAGGGTTTGATCTTTGATCTACTTCAAACCACGATGTTAGCATTACTGATTTTAGTACTTTTTCAGTTCTTGATGCTGGTAACCCCTTTGAGAGATTAAAAGATGCTCGATTGGATAAGACTCTGGTGGTACCTTGGTATTGTAGCTTTTCGAAGTTAGACCACCTCACAGTAATTCCAGGTCTTTGAAATGTGTTAGATTTTTGCATCCGTATCCAGGCTATAACCAGGTATTTGCTGGACAGTCATCTGTCCATCGGAATGTGTACATATGTATAGGGGGATGCAAAGGACAATCTGGGAGTGTAGAGTTCGCAGCGAATAGGGATGCAAGCAGATTGTCCAAGTCTAAATAGCTGGCAGCTGGAATGTCATTATGAACCAGCGTTGGGGTTGAAGATGGGGCACAATTTTTTTGTTTTAACGAATGACCAAAAATGTCTGCTACCTTGGGACCGTGTAGAATCTTTTGCCTCAATTTTTAGTCGAAGAAGAATTTTACAAACCAAATTAAAGCATTATAATTATTTCTCGTTTAAATATTTATCAGTTTTCCTCTGTTAGGTCGGCCTTAAAGGATCGAAATCTTAACTCACTCAACCTGATAGCCTCTTTACAGCACGAGTCATACCACGCGTTTTCCTTTGGGTTGATACTCTTTATTCTGTGAAGAATAAAGGATTTCATGCCGAGGAGAATTGTGTCTGTAATCATATCGGCCGTGTGGCCTCAAATTATTTATTATATCTCAGTATGAGGATATTGAGAAATAATTCTTAAGATGGAGTCAGACAGCGCATCAAATTCATTACAAATAGAATTGCTGCCTAAGTTGGCGCTTCTATAAATAAAACTGCCGAACGCCACAGTTTCCGCAAAATCCTGGAGTTCATTAGAAGTATAGGACGTTTCTCGGAACAGTGGACCCCACCCGACTCTCTATCGCAAACGTCTCTCATTTCCAAACGTTAAAAAAGTCTAACATTTCTGAAAATCTAAAAATTCAAATTGCCGTAACATTTCACCTCTACGCTTCCTCTCTTGCCTGTAAACGTCAAAAGAAATCAATTCCGTCAGTCCTGGGTCAACAAGGTCTATTGCACGAAACTCACACTCTGACCTTCAGATGTTTAAAACAGATTTATCAACGTCAGAAGTGCTGATCATAGTGTATACAGTATGACGCATTAAGAACTTCGACGGATTTCGACATCGAAACTGATTAGTATTCACTCGAATTAGCGAAACACAAATTGCAAAAACCTGTTATACATCACCATAACCATTCCAAGGCCCATAAGGATCTCATTTGTCGTCATATTTGTCAAGCCCCATACCAAGCATTAATATGCTGAAATAACTGCTCCAAGTGATTACTGTCAAATCTCATGACCACATATCACATCAAATATTCCTGAATGAAATCGCCTAAAGGACAATCAAATTTCTCATCAAATACCTAGTCTTGTGTTATAGGGACCCAGCATAATGAATGTAGATACGTCGTCAGCTGCATAATAAGATCGGCCCCCAAAGAAGACGTACCGGGGAAGTGTTACGCCAGATTAAGCAGTGTCAGTGACTGTCAATGTCATTAGAGTTTGACGAATTAAGAATTGCGATGGATTTCGATATCGAAACTTATTAGTATTCACTCGAATTCGCGAAACACAAATTACAAAAACCTGTTATACATCACCATAACCATTACAAGGCCCATAAGGACCTCATTTGTCGTAATATCTGTCAAGCCTCATACAGCCACGCATTAATCAGCATAAAGCACTGCATTCCTTGACAAACTACCCGTTCCACGCATAATGTCAAATTGCATCGTCAAACCTGACATAACTGCTCCAAGTGATTACTGTCAAATCCCATGACCACATATCACATCAAACATTGCTGAATGAAATTGCCAAAAAAAATAAATAAATTTTCTCGATCGTTCATTCATCACTATCAATGGCCTGAGTCCCGTTCGAATTATTTCGCATATATTTATTCGTTTGCCATTTTTCCCCAAACGGTAGGTAGGTAGGTAGGTAGGTACGACACAGAGTGTGCACGGGGACCTCTTAGTAAAATCCGCACGTTCTCGTCAGCAGTTCTTTTTCGCGCAAACAAAAATGATATTTGGAACTATTCGACGATGGACTACTGTATCTATATTGGGTCATAGTGTAGATATAGAGTAGGTACACACATGGCAAGGTGTGGTATCTGACTTATCGGCCGTCGCGATCGGTTCATTCAGTATTTATCTATGTGGAGTACGTAGACTTCGGTAGAGTGCTGTCTATTCCGCCAATTCCTTTGTCCTCAGTGGGGGGTGTACTTTGAATAGATTAATCAAATCAAAGTAGAAGTGGGTGTATCTCGGTGGACTTCTGTCAAAAAGAGACGTTTTGCGTCAGGAAATGCACACACAAAAACTAGCCCAGTTTCAGTGGAACTTTTGTCGTCTGCGGAATTTTTTAACTGGAAATGGTATTTTCCACTTGTCACTTGAGGTTTTTTTTTTTTATTTTTTTCTTTCGTCTGTTACGCCTTAGTTTCGGTGAGAAGGCAATGGAATTGTAGGGTAAACTTTGTATGCGATATCGGTTTGGGCTAGCCCGGTTTGCGATACGGACGACCGCGACGGACCTGTTCTCACACTTTAAGGAATTTATGCAGAATAGCAAAGAAAATTTTTATACACGCGCAAATATTTTTATAACGACCATTGAATTTCCTTTCTTGGGCGCAGTGAATTATTATAGATAGAATTTATTGGCGTTCTATCTATGCAGAGCATATAAAGCGGGGCAGCAAGATTTTGGTATTGCGAGGTGGATATTGACTCCGTGTGCATAAAAATTTTGTTTTCTTTTACTTCTGTCTTTTTTTGAATTTATAATTATCAGAGGCGGATATCCGTTTTGAGTACTTACTCGTACATACAGCGGGAGAAGGCAATGCCCGGCTAACTTCTCATAATAAGCTATAGTAACGACTGTGGAAGTTGGGACATTCTCTAAAGCCAGTAAAGCTTACAATGTGTTATAAGCTTATGGCCTATCAGAAGTGGTGTCATAATGCCATCTTATACCAATGACAGACTACATAACAAACTACATAACACAACTGCGATTTGTTTATACTCTGCTCTAAGGTTATAGCAAGTTTGATACATAGCTTGTAACATAGAGAAATAATCGAGACCCTAGGTTAGGTTTAGGTTAGAGTGGTAAGACTAATTAAACCAAGAGAAGCTTTTAATAAAGTAAAGAAGGCTCGTAACCCCTAATCACGTCAGTTCGCCTAGGTTGCCAAAGAAGGGAGCTGGGTACGTGTATTGGAGGTGGAAAATGGTTTCTTCCTCCTACTCATCCCGACAGCTTCTGCAGAAGAAGCCCAGATTTTTGGCATGTTGGGGTATCAGACAGTACCGAGTAAGTACACCGATAACTCGGCTGATCTGTGATCAGTTCAACAGGACGGACTCGACACTACGTTTCAAATCAAGCCTAGCCCAGATCTGTCTCGAAATTTTGCAAGCAGACTGATTTTCCGATTAACATTTGGTTTTGCTAAAAGCGTCCAGCTTTAGTAAGAGTTTACAAGTAGCGAGGGGCATACCCAGCTTCTGCTACTTCAGCAGGATCTTATGGGTCTTATTCAATAGGGTACGGCCCCTGTTTGGCACGCTCGTCAGCCTTGCAATTTCCTGCAATATTTCTGTTATTTCTTAACACCCAGCATAGGTGAACGCTGAACTGCTAAGTCATCTCCAGGAAGAGTCAAACCACGGTTTAAAGTGGCCTTTGCAGTGAAGGAACACGGTTCCAGGGATTTAATTGCCACTTGACTGTCAGGGAATAATATAACAGGGTCGGCGGGATGTAGTCGATGTCTTCAATGATAAAATTGAGAAGATCAATGATCGAGGAGTGGCCATCATAATAGCTAGACCACTATGAGAAGTCTTTGAGTCAGATAGCCGCACTCGCAGCCAATTACTTGTCAAGAATATCTAAGGGGAACAGATGCAGCATAATATCCACTTCCGCTGAAAGAGAAGTTCTCAGTCCAACTCTGATATGCATACACATGGAGATCTTTGCACCTTAGGTAGGAGATTGAGGTAAGTAGCCCTATTAGCGGCTGGCCACCAGACGATCACGCCATATATTACTATAGCCATGATAACGGACACATATGATATGAGGTTGAAAACCTCAGCGTCTAACCTATTGCTTTTTTACAAGAGTATGGTGCCACAGTTGCATTCTTTACACGTTCAAGTAAATTGACTTTCTAGTTTAATTTCCTATACAACATGAGACCCAAGTATTTTGCATCATCTTTAAAGGAGAAACTGGTCCTCGTAAAGAAGATAAACTGTGTTTTAAGGGGGTTAACCCCCAGTCCTCATTTTGAGGCCGTAAGAGAGCACATTGGAAGATTTCCCTGAGAGTCTCAGGGGGTTTTCGGAGGCGGCCTTCTATGCCGAATAGCACCCCGTTGACCACTAGATTCCCAGAAGAAGCGACGAAACGCCACACTGAGGAGTTCGGTAACTAACAAGTTTTCTAGTCGATGCGTCGCCCAGCTGCGAATTGATAATCCTGCGTGTGAGCAATAGTTGCTGGATCAATACTCCAAGAAAAGAATCAACTTTCAGTCTTGCAAGTGCATCCTTAATTGCCGTAGATCTGACATTAAAGAGACGCTTAATGTCTAGAAACGCGACCGTATTAAAATCCTTGATGCTCAGACTGCAGAGTGCAAAGCTGTCTCGACTGATTTGCTTTTCTAATACGCATGTTGGGACGCAGAGAGCATAGATGGACTAATGCTCTGGCGTAGGGGGATATCAATCAGTCTTTCTAGTATTTTTAATAGAAAGGGCTGATAGATTGAAGATCCTTTGGTTCCACGAGCGTGCATTTTCCTACTCTGGGTATAAAGACAACTTCAGCCTCAGTCCATAATTTGGGAATGTTAACCAGATTCAGACAAACAGACGTGACGGCTTTAAGCCAAGGGAGCACTATGTCTTCTGATTGCTGAAGGTCAGCAGGAATGATACCATTCGGCCTTGGCGACTTGTATGGTTTGAAACTACACATGGCCCATAGGATCTTTTAGGTAGTAACTATTTTCGTGGAGTTGCTACACGGTGGAAAGAAGTTAGTTTCAAATTGAGATACACCAAGTGAGGAATTACCAGGAAACGAAGAAGTTCGATGAACTTCTTACTAGAAGTGTTCCAGTGACCATCTGACTGCATTAGGTGGCTGAGTTTAGAGGGATTTTGGAGAAGTATTCCGTACCCTTGAGGATTTGGAAGACTCTTCTATCCTTTCGTAGCATAGTCCCCAGGAACGTCATTTCTCTTTCCTCAGTGAAGTTTTGTATTTCTTAAGCGACAGATTATAGGCATCCCAATCAGTCGTCTCACGAGAGTTTTTAGCTAGGTACTTTCCTTCCTAAGAACACCGAGAGTAGCATTCAACCAAATCGGTTTCTTCTTGCCTCGAGGTATGCGAAGACATTCCGTCATTAAGTGCGGTTGTAAGAACATGCACCATGCAGTTAAGCTCTTCAATATTGATAGGTTCCGTTTGTGAAATGGGGGTATCGACGCTATCAAATGTTCCCTAAAAAGACCCCAGTTAGTCTTTTGTAGTTTCTTTTTTTTTTTAAAGGGTGATCATCTAGACCAAATTGGAGGTAGCAATAGTCTGAAAAAGAGTGCTCATTTCCAGTACTCTTTACCTTATGAAAAGGTACCTCTAACTTATGAGGTAAGCCTTATAAAGTAGGTATATAAATCCGTGATCAGTATCAATAGAGAAATCCATTCATGTAAACCATGTACGTCCGTCTGCCCAGATATCACCACGGGCGTTTAAGACAAAGATCTCAAGAACAAGTTTAACACACGTCCTGACTAGACATCTCATTCAACACATGTCGCAGCTGCAACTATGAAGCGAGTGTTTCATTTCCTTTGCAGATGCCTGGCTCTAGGTAGAATCAGACATCACATCTTTGTCACCTTCTTTAATAACCTTATCGAAATCCGGGAGAAAAAAATCAGCGAACTAGTTAGTTTCCTTAATGCCACTGGAAGATTGTAGAGGATTTCCACTCCCTTTTTCTTGGTTTTTTTACAACAACATTGACAATCAAGTCACGTGAGTTGTAGTACTAAAATGGCAATAAGGCCCTAATTAAGCCTCATCGTTTAACGTTGAAGCTACCACTTCTAACTACCGATTTACAAGTTTAAACAATTTTGAAGTCTATTTACTGCAAAGTCCATTTTTCATAGCTTAACTATTTTACTTGAAATCGAAAAATCGGAAAACCCCACGCCCAGTTTTTGGGAGCGATTTCATAAAAAAATCGATTTTGATGATATTTTGCATCTGCTAACGTTCGAAGTTTTCGTACTAATTCAATAAAAAAAAAATGCTAGCCACGCCCACTTTAGTAAGGATGACACGTCTTCTTAACCAATGCAGTACCGGGCATTCACATCCTCCCCCAAACGAAATCGACATTCTGTCTCTAAGCACTGTCAACCCCTGTGACCTATGAGAAAGCTCACCAGTAAGTTGACGATTTCCTAGTATGCACAAAGCTAAATCATTAATTTGGATTGTCCAAACCTTTGGACATTTACCCAATTGGGGCTAACCGAAGTTTGTGTTCCCAGTCATTAAGTCATTAGCTTCGGCGGCAGCCCTATGAACCCAGATTTAGAGTCAACGCTAGCTAGTTCGTCTACAGTTTCGTTGCCTTCAAATCCCTGGTGACCAAGAACCATATGAAGTTTTACCTTGTTTTGTCTGGCGGGAAATACGTATTGTATTTGCTACGTTCTGCTACGCATCGTAGCAGCACTTAACTGAGATGGAGTCCACTGAATTGTGCGACAGTCCTCTGAGCGCTATTTGACTATCTGAGAAGAAATGCGTTCTAGCGCCCTTAATACCTTTTCGAATGCTTAACTCAGCGCATATTTCAATGGCATCGATTTCAGCCTGGATCAAATTGGGACATCTTCCAAAAGGTATTGAGACTTTGGTGTTGGATTCAAAAACCTCAGCTCCAACACCAGATACTATCTTCGATTCATCGGTGAACCAGATCAGACTTCTTGGTTTCAGTTTTCACGGTCCAATATTTCTACCTCAAATAATAATGTGGGATTATGCAGAACATGTCCTGTCTTAGAATTGAGTCAAGATCGTCTTGTTTGTACTTGTATTCTAGCTGCATGTGACAATATGCCGTGTATATCAACATTCTGATGGTCTGACAACGAAGCTTCGTCTGACACATGCCAATTTTCAATAAAATTAGAAATAAATGGACTGGCGAGTGTGAGATCAAGTATGAAGATCATTTATGAAGATATGTAGGTTTAGAGGCTTTATTTAAAACATCTTCATGACTACTGACAAGTTATTCTAAAACACACTCACCTCTTCTATTGATGCCACTACTGTCGCATAGCATCCATCCTGATAGTATCGGATGAGTTCCTAAACGTTCTTAGGCAGGATGGCGCCGGAGAAATATGTCGAAGCACATACGATGTTTTTTGTTTTTCGATCAGTTGGGACTTCTAGCATTAGGGCTTTCGAAGTCCAGGCATTAGGGCATTGTGTCGATTAAGCCCCATACAATCTGAGCCCTATACAATCTTTCACCGTTTGCGCTACACGTTTGCGTATGGGGCTCAGATGGCAACGCCTTCCGAGCTGTTAGCTGAATTCGATTGGTAGACAGCTGACCGAGAAGTTGACGCCGAGGAGTGTTCAAAGCCAACATAAAGAGTATTGCATGAGAACGGTTGTCCGATGGCCGTAACTAGAAGTCTATAAGTCTTCTTTCAGCAATTATTTATACGGATCGTCCAAAGATAAGAACGCAGCTGGTTGCCATACAACTACGATACTGACATTTAGCAGAAAATTTGATATCAGGATTCCTGACAGAAATATCACCAACAAATTCACTGGCTATCTACACTGAAGGTTTCAAAAAGGCTTCTTCCATTCGTGTGAAGAGTTGTGAGAAGCTAGGGCCT
Organism: Xylota sylvarum; assembly: GCA_905220385.1. Lineage (NCBI taxonomy): Eukaryota > Metazoa > Arthropoda > Insecta > Diptera > Syrphidae > Xylota > Xylota sylvarum. The sequence continues at coordinate 46,227,559 of LR999959.1, forward strand.
GGGTCCCTATACCCTCTTCTGTTGATAAGTCTATCTTAAATTAACCATTATGATCATTTTGTTCACAATATTTTCCGTTCCTATGTGTCATCTTGTTGCAATTCATCAAAAGCCGTCGGTGTCACTTTAGTGGAATAGATCCTAGAAGATCCTGGGAAGACTCTTTGTATCCCTTTGTGGAATCAAACGTTAGCATGAGGTAACAGTTGGTAGAAATATCCTTCAAGGGCGTAACTTACGCCAAAAATCTATTAAATATATTCCAAAAACGGCTTAGATTTGACCTTTTCTTTTAAATTAAGATCTATAGAATGCCACTCATTCCATCTCAATGGGGACTAATGGCATTAGTGTACAACAACGATCACTACCTTTCAAGGATGAATGTGTACGTTGAGGCCATTCAATTATTCTCAGCCTTTATCTAATCATTCTTTCTGCTAACGAAAAACCATTCCTTATGGAATACAAAGTATCTGCACCAAACTATTCAATCATAAGCGAACGTATTAATCTAAAAATATCTATACCTATGTACATACATACATATACGTACATACATATGTATAAGTTTTTGGCGCAAATTCTTGCATTTCTGCAAATTTGTTTGAATTCTGTTTTTTTTTTTTCTTTTCTTGTAAATTATGACTTCTCATTTTCTGTAAGCCGGCACTCATGTATCACATCCGCAGACATAGGCGTTTCGAATTCGTATTCAAAAATTCCAGTCAGGTACTAAGTCTACTTACACGTACTTTCCATAAATATTTCTTAAAATAAAAACGACCAAGCAGAAGAAATGATAGACGTATCATAAATGCAATGCGGTGGCTCCATCCAACCACACTGGCAAGGCGACCGCACAGCGGCTGACAGCTTAAAATTACGTTGTTCCGCATGTCGAATGGTGTATAGCTCCCTTGACGTCTCCGAACGAACTCCACTCCTTTTAGTTAGAAATTTCGCAATAAAAATTCATTCAGGAACGACCCGCACCGCAAGCCAAAAGGCAACAATTCAATTTCACTTACAGCAAAAATCCGTTCCAAAGAATATGAATGAGCCGGGATTTAGATACTTAGAATGCAATTTATGACCGTTTTGGCCATTTGCATGAGGTATGCATAAGATACATCGCCGGAATGAAAGACTGTGGGAAGAGAATTCGAGTAAAGGCTGGGAATGAAGTTGAATGTAAAAAAATAAAAATAAAAAAGTTGGGACCTGGCGCTAACGATGCTGATTCGCTAGTGATGGTGAGGGTGAGGGTGAAATGTGGTCGGGTTAACCCGACTAAGGAATTTATTGGTTTATGAGCTTCTCTTGTTATTTGATAGTTTTTATGTTAATCAACTTACGTAAAGGTTAAACCTTCCAATTAAACTGAATTCTTCTCTTAGCGCGTGTACATCTTAAAACGATTTCGTACACAAAAGCGAGTGAGTTTTTTACTCACTAAAACTACCCACTTCGCTATCCTCATCGAGGCTTATGTTTTTATAGCAGAAAGGATTCCAGCTCATTACTTCACCGATATCTCTAGAATGGCAGGTTGGAATACATTAGCTTCAAATTTTTCTCAGTCTTATGTAATGAGGAACGGTTCTATGACTGAATATCTTTTAATTGACAAAATCCAAAATCGTTATATCCTCGCCATAGTTGTAACCAAAAATGTTTGAAGTAAAACGTAGCCTTTCGTGATGTGCCTTCATTGGCATTATTAGGCGTTTGGATTTTTAAGCTTTTTTCGTTGCCTTCAATGGTTAAAACTGCTAACTCCTGCTGTGGACCTTGTTTATGTAATTGTATCTCTGACCAATTTGCGATAGGGTGCTTGCCCAATTTGATAACACAGAAATGCCAAAACTTCTATTATCTTGACGAAAACGAAATAAGGATAGCAATATTCAAGCTTAAATAAAACAAGGCTGCTGGACCTGATGGCTTACCAGCCGTGGTATTCAAAGCAGCTGGAATTAGTCTGGTAGCGAGCATACATCAACTCATTTCTAAGAATTGGTCAGACGAGGGTATGCTTGATGATTGGAATCTAAGCATCGCTTGCCCAATCCACAAGAAAGGAGACCCGTCCAATGGTGCCAATTACAGAAGTATTAATCTCCTTAACATCACGTACAATATCTTATCTGCCATACTAAGTGAACGCCTGAAACCCTTTGTCAACATTAGCTCCTATCGATCAAATTTTCGTCAGATCGTGGAGAAAACTGAACAAGTCCAAATGGATACCTACCTCCTTTTAATGGATTTTAAGGTCGTATATGACAGTATCTATAGAGACGAGCTATATAGAGCCATGTTTAGATTTGGCATCCCTGCCAAACTCGTTAGATTGTGCAGAAAGATGATGGAGAATTTTCGCTGCTCCATCCAGATCGGGAACGACCTCACTTAGCCTTTTGACGTCCAAAAACCATTTAGGCAAGGTGGCGCAGTTTCATGTGACTTCTTTAACATCATACTTGAATGTTCGACCTCAACCGACTAGAAGTGTGCAACTGGAGGCAGTTATCTAAGAACCGGGCTAACAAAGTGGGCTTGTCGGTTGAGGCCTAGGTTCACCTCGATCTGTAGCGCCACCTAAGTAACTAAGTATATAAAATCACTCTACAACTGATTTCAAAAATATACTCCTATATGCCTTATTTTTAAAAAGTTCGTGGCACAGTGGGTAATACGTCAGACTACTAGGCTGAAGGTCCCAGACAACAGCAAAAAGTTTTGCACGGTCCCACCCTTCGCGAGCGTCTGACAAACATCCGAGAGTAAAGCGGTATTAAACAGAAAGCCCCTTCTACTCGTATGAAGAATATGTATAACACGTACAAAGCGAATTATTGTGAGAAACTAAGCCCTGAATCTCATGGACTTGTCGCTCCAAATATAAGAAATTCCTAGAAATTGGAAATCCTGTATTTACTTTTAAAAAGTCTAAGTTAGACGTTCAGACTGTCTTAAGTTAGACAGGCTTAAATTAGAGCTTGAAAAGCTGGCAGATGTTTGTCAAAACAAAACACTTGTAAATTTTTCAATTGGGACGCCCTATTTTCCAATAGGGTTTCTCGACTATACGTGAAGTTAGCTGCGGTTTATTTGACGTTCCAATTCGTCTGCACTTGCTACTTAATCGTACACGCGACAACTTTACATGCTTCATTCTTCGCGATGAAGCGCATTTCGGTCTCAACAGCTTTGTCGTATTTAGGCAAGTGAGCAACCAGAAGCCATTATAATCAGTTGGAGCTTCTTATGAAGTGATGGAGGTTCATGAAGTACATGCTTTTAAGTTAAACTTTGTTCTGATAGCGAGATGTGTACCTGTTCACAGAGAAGAGGAAGGACTGACTGTTCCACTTCGTCATTCACGCAACTTCTTCTAACGTAACGTCGAATGCAAAAGCAATCACCCTACAACCTTCTCCATCCAAGATAAGAAGCCGCTCATTCGCTACGTTCCATCGAAAGACAGACAGATAACCATATTGTGGATTGCCTTTACAGACAAAGTAAATAGGTCTCGCTTAGACTTGTATTGATAACTCTGCTTGTAAGAAGCTAAGTCTCTATCTAAGCGTTTAAAAGTTCACGCGCAATTGTTTGCGTGCTGTTTGGAAAAGGATAATTGCATTCAATTTATACTGAAGATAATGATCTTGCATTGATAATGCAGACCAATGCATTATGTGAAATTATGTTAAGCTTATGGGTTTGAGTTCAATGGATCAAGCAAGAGAACTACTTCCTACTCTTATCATGCAGAGCGTTTGGAAAAAATCAAGATATCTCTAAAAGACAACTCTTATCTAGGCGAGCACTATGTCCCCTGAGAAGTTTTTTCATGACTGTTATACTCTCGGATGTTTGTCAGACGCTCGAGGGAACCTGAAAAAACATTGGTGTTGTCTGGAAATCGAACCTCGAACCTCCCGGTTAATAGTCCGACACACTCACCACTAGCCATAGTGCTCACGTTGCTTGATGATAATGCGGTTGAAGAAGAAGCTATACATTTTGCAAATGACGGCAACTGTCAGATTTGTTTTGATATTTGTGAAGTAAACAGACTCCTGATTTTTTTTTTTTTACAGAATACTTCGTCAGTGATTTTGGCGTAACGTGAATTTCGGAACAGATTTCCCGGCCATCTTACGCCAACTGGTCAAACACTAAGGCGTTTACCCACTCGTCTTAAAAAGACTGGAACAACACGTGACAAAAGAGGCGCCGAAAGGCCTCGTAATGGTCGTTTGGACGAGAATATCGCCGCTGTAGCTGAAGATGTCGGGGATAAACCGTCAACTTCGATGAGACCACGTACCACGCAATTGGCCATTACACGTTCGTCTCTGCAGCGCTTTTTAGTGATAGAGTTGAAGATGTTCCCTTACAAAGTACAGACAGTCTCTCAGCTACTGCCTACAGATCACCAATTGCGGGTAAACTACGCTCACTCTCCTGAACCTCAACGACGCAGTGGACGATTTTCGGTTGAAATTCATCATGAGCGACGAGGCCCATTTCCATCTAAATGGATATGTAAAGAAACAAAATTAGAGCTTCTGGGGCACTGAAAATCCACGCATCATATACGAAGAGCCTACGAAGAACCTTTTACCTACATCCACTCAAAGTCACTGCATGGTGCGCCATTTCCGCCGGAGGTGTCATTGGGCCTCATTCTTTCGAGGACACCATAGGTAACATGGTTACAGTGGCTGGTGAGTGATACAGAACCATGGTCAACGATTTTTTATTGAGGCAAATTGATAAATTGGGACTGGATTACATGTGGTTCCAATAGGAACCACGCTCGCACGACAATGGACATTTTTAAGGATGCGTTTACGGTTCACTTAATGTCTCGGTTAAGTGTTTTTGTGCCGCCCTGTATTATCCCGGTTCCCCACCAAAACGGGACGGGATCGAAAAAAAAAGAAGAAAAAATTTTACAAAATGTTGGTACTGCATTGTTTTTTTTTAATTGCTTGGTGTGAATGAATAGGGTGCAATTTTGTAACAGTCAGGAAAAAGAGTTCCGACAGTTCAAGATATTCCTCGTTGATGAAGGCGCATATAGAGATGCTCAGGGTTTTAAAAAGGAAATTCTTAAACTATGTCACTAGAAATTCGAAATGAATTCTCTGAGCGTTGGCATCAGTGCAACTTAATATATGTTTTTCAAGTGTCTATCCGAACCCATAAGTAGAACTACAACCACACTGTTACCTACTCTAGTACTGTTCTATGCTTGAGGCAGGACACCACCACCAGACCTAGACCACTAGACTCTTTCGATGTCAAAGAAGCTGTGTAGTGCAGTGATTTCCTGAAGACAACTGGTTGTTAATATTTTATTTAAAGGATAAAGAAGGTTGGGTCACGAACCAAGAGCCTTTCGTTTGAAGATAATAATGTGAAGAGAAATTTAGTCAGAAGCCTGGTTATAATCTGTAGCGAATACATAAATCGTTTGTCGTCCACTGAATAGGTGGTAGATCTGCCTTAAAGGCAACCGTGTTGCTCTGTAGTAAAGATTCGTTTCCTGTGTTAGAATATTGAATTATGATGAATTGCCTCTCGAACCACTACGTCCTTTGTTGTATCTGAGATCTTGGTGGTATGCCTAAAATTGTGGTAAATGTCTAAAATCAAGAAGAAATAAATAAAGCTATCACCAAATAGTCGTGATGGTCTCAATGCCAATGAACTCTTATCAAGGATACGTGTCCAATATTTTCTATACATGACTAAGTAGACCTATTTTTAGAAAACCTTTCCAACAATGTGTGCACGTGTGCATGTAGAAACAACAAATTCTACAAAACGGAACTAAGCGTTTAAAATAATAATTACTCCTCACGTTATTATTCAATGCGTGAACATCCTTTCATTTGTTGTTTTGTCCACGACACAAGTGCATGGATCTTCTTTATACAGGTGGATGGCATGCGGTGCGCCCTCACCCTCTTAAGCCTGTCATTCCTAGAAAATTTATTTGCTTTTCCTGCAAAAAGCCACAATGACCACGATTGGCAATTAAAATTAGCATTCCTGCTAATTTGCTTCCTCTACGAATGCGTGGACTCCACTAGTCCCGGGAGAGAAAGAGTGTTCCATCGATTACGGTGGTCGAACATGTGTCGTCTGCCCGGAACAACCTGATACGTGTCTGATTCCTTAAGGCTCCGCGGCATTACTCAGAGATAAGCCCTTCATTCATTATTCAAGAAGTTCCAGCGCGCTTTTCATTTTCTCTTTCGCGTGATGCACACAGACACGCACTTTGAACAAAGTTCACGTCCCGCAGAAGAATGCGTTTAAGGGAAACCACTTGGCTGTGCACCCTGCTCTAGTTCGAACATACATATGTACGTATGTACGTACACTCTAAAATGACCAATTGACCAAAACCAAATTTAGAAAGTGGGTCAACTATTCCAGTCACGTGTGAGATACTTTGATGCGATTAGAGGAGATACTTTGTGTGGGTACTTCCGGAAAAATTCCACGTACACCATCGGATCGAGAGTGCATTTTTGAAGGTCCGCGCCGAGTTCTAAAAGTCACCACTGATGATGAGGTCTTGATTTATTTTTGTGGGGAGCTAACGCACGCGCGGCATAGCGTCGCGTTCTACTGTGTCGGTGTCGGTGTCGGTGTCAAACTTAGCACGACAGCCTCGTAAAACCCGTGAATTTGTGTCCAATTTGAGCGTTCAGCGGGTATCACTCTACCTCCATGACATAATTTATATTCGAGCACCCGTCGAGAATACCTAAACAATTTTCACACTTTAACTGGAGCGAAGAGAACGCGAAAGAGGAATGGTAGGAAATGCATTGGCTAGTGGCCAACACCCGGTAGCAGAGAACGTTCCAAGCAATTTGGAGCAATGCGATTAAACTGGTAGATAAGAGGAGGAGTTTATTTTTAGCAACAGGAACTGCAGAAATGGCACATAGAGATGTCTATCAGGCAGGTGGCGCCTTTGGAATAAAATCAAGCCTATAGAAGAGTAAACTGTTCCAGTCGTTGGCAGTGGGTGAGCGATAACATTCGAGGCATAGTGATGGGGAAAAATGGAAATTAGTTACAGATTTAGTGAGACGTTATTCTAGGTTCAAGCTTTGAATAGTAGATTACGAACTATTCTTGTGGGTTTGGTACTGCTACATACACTATACATACAATTTAAATATGGCAGGAATTTAGCGTTCCATGTTGGTACTGATGTCGTGAAATATATCTGGCTTATTGGCATAGACCATGAACTTCACAAAGCCAATCAGAGAAATATCCAAAAGGCGTCAAATCACACTAACGCAGCAGCCAATTGGCAGGTCCATTTCCATAGATAACAGTAAGTTAGCATCAGGGCTGGAAAATAGGTTTATTTGTAGACATGCACAGCATAGAGTCGATAGTAGTGAAAAGGTGTATTTCCTCTCTATACTATTGGCCACCATACAAACACTCCATAGAATAAGATGGGCCTGACCATACAAGTTCTCCTAGTTAACTTGTTGTCCAGGATGACCCCAAGATATTTTACATCGTTTTTTAGGTATTTCATTTCGTTTTCATGTGTCCAATGAAGTTATTTATTACCGTCCTGTTACTGTACCTGGAGAGGGCTTTCATAATACCTCGTAGGTTGATGTTGTTGAAGGCTCCCTCTATATCCAAGAACACAACGAGAGTAGCTTATTTGTACTTGAAGGTATCTTCGATGGTGTGACCTACGTCTATGAAAGCTGTTTTCACGGATTTCCCTTTGGTGTACGCGAGCTGATTGATGCTCAGAGATGAGGTGGGTAGGTTTGATCTGATATGTTCGTTACAAATCTTTTCCAAAGTTTTTAGTAAGAAACAAATTGGATTGTATCCCTTTGCTGTACTAAGGTCTTTCCCAGGTTTCGGTAAAAACACGAACCTAAAATCTTACCATGGGGTTGGCGTGTAGCCTAAAGATTCTCCCCAGGTGTGGGGTAAGCATCTTTAGTCCCTTTTGGAGGGGGGGGGGTATCCTAAATTTGGAACCTTCCCATGCACCACTTAGACTGCTGGTTATGGCAGTTAAATCTGCGATCGAGGCTTGATTACCATGGATGACATGATGGGGGTCGTTTCGAAAACCCGCCCATGTGAAGTTGAGTGTTACTGGGGGATCAACCCGTAGACCCCTGTCGAGGGCGTTCACCATTCCCAACTGGAATCTTTCGTGCTGATCCGGCAGTAATTTTCCTTCCTCATGTCGGTCATTGTAAACGATTATCTCCAGGTAACTGGCAGCCGCGTCTCTGTAGGTGCCCGTATGTTGAAACCCTGCAATGACCGCCGCCCGTTTGTTTGGTTGGTCTACCTTCTTAGGACCCAATGCAGAAACGCCTGGTGCAACTGATGTCGTTCGTGGTTTGCTTCCGCAAGGTTGCTAATTAATTGTATGTTTTTTTTGTTAGGGTTGGTTTGCGATGGACTTTTACAGTGGTATTGTTTTCCTCGTCACTGCTATGGTCTCATTAACCGCGGAAGTACTGCCATTGTTATCCACTTGCTGTACGTGCCGCGGCTTTCCCTATCCAATACTTTGGGACGCTCCTGGTAAGGAACCCACCCCCTGGATTCTTTAAAAACTAAACAATTTCTGTACTTCAGTCAACCGAAAGCAGTCTAGTTCTAACATCAAATGTATAATCGGCAATTTTCTGACTAAAACTCTAGAAAGCTCAAGTGAGCATATCAATTCTACGACATTAGTTTAACAGGAAACTTATGTAAAATATGAATACTTACATTTATACTTAAAGAAGCTCAATCACGGACTTAATATTTTCGAGTTTAACTCATTCTTGACTCACGGTATACAAAAGAGCGAAGTGTCCAATGAACTTCCTCTTTGTACGAAAGTACATACCTAGCAAAACACATTTTAGAACATTTCGATACCTGTCTGATACGTAGATGACGTCGTAATCTATAAACCTAAATTTCTTTTAGCATGTTCTTGAGAGCAATCCTTGATGTCCACATTAAGTGTCAACAATTTCAGTGTTGTTAGACCTAACCGTTGTCTTGAAGTATGCCACACTGAGCAATTATCCAATCAATGGTTGGTCCTACTAATAGCATCCAGCTTTAACAAATACACTTAATTTTACACATCCACTACAACTCACTGGTTCTGAGAATTCGCTAGCTATCTTCACCGAACCTCGACTTTATGACAAAAAGAACCAATCTTTAAAGCCCCTTAAAAATTCCTGTTCCAAGTTATTGGGATCAAATCCCTCAATCGATACTTCCATCCAAATAGCCCAGGAAAGGCAAGTGGGATTGGAGCCCCGACTACAAATTGTCTCCTCCATTAGGACACTCACTCCAGCAACGAACAAATATAACGCTAAGATCCTAAAGGATTTCTTAAAAAAAAAAATGACACCTCAAAAAATTGGTATATTGATATGTCCCGAGTAAGTCTTGAGAACACTGAAACTGCCGAACATATTTTATTTGAATGTCCCACCATTGTTCAGGAGGCTCAAAGACTTCCATTGAGGATTTACTTTGCCTTCTCATGTCACCTCCTCCTCATCTCAAATAATGCTAAGCTCCCTCCACGAACTTGAATTCAGCCAGTAGCCAAAACCACACTAACAACAAAATCTCCATGAGGTCGTAGGACTTTTGGAGGCAATTTCAATGTACATCGCACCAATTACCTACAAAAAAAATGCTTTGGCTAATGTAGCATATTAGCACAGACAATCAAACGGCAATAAAGTCCCCGGATTCATGTTCTTTCCCTTTAAGGGCTACTTTCTGGAACCCTATCTGACAACTTGATAGCCTTCCTTTCAGCATTCGTTTTTGTAGATACAATTTACCCCAATACTTCAATGTACTAGAAGTTTGAATCTTTATCAAAAGATGTTAATACCTGGCTTTTTAAAAAAAAAGTTGGTTGGTTTAGGAATCTTAAGATTCCATCTATTTACAATGCCCTGATACAGATTCGAAAGTCTTTGTTGACCTCTACTCCGAAAGCCACCATAACCTACAAAATTTTTGAAATTTCATTGTGATTGATGAATCTAGTTCCTCCAACATACTAGGTACGTGGGTTGGCTAAGAGCAGAGAAACTCCTCTTTCCCGCATTCAGGTCAGAATAGAACCATTGTGTTGCCCATAGAGGGAAAAGGTGTATCACTAAGCACGTGGAGCATTACCTAACCAAGAATAGCTTAAGATGGAACGTGTGGTACTTACTGCGTCTGGTACACAAATCATCCTGTCGATTTAATATAGCTGCAGATATGGTTCACCGGTTTGTCAGACAGTTCTTCGATGTCCTGGAAGAAGTATCCTCCCAGGAAGTAGGTAGTATCTTCGTGGACATCCTCATCACCGCATCCTCTACAATGATCTTCATTGGTCAATGCAGATCTATGTCAATGTACTGCAGAGTGTTGTGCTCCGTGATCGCTCCTATGCGGTCAGGTCTTAAAATTAAATAGCGGCCAAATTTTTCTCGTTGTAGCACATGTGCTAAGAGAGCTTTATTTTCCGCTTCGTGCCTAAGTGTGCATCATACGGTCAGCTTACTCCAGGTCCGAGCCTTTCTTAGCCGGTTCATTAACCCTTTCATTCCCTGGGATACTTTCATGACCACGGATCCAACAGAGTCTTACCTAATGCTGTGTTCCATGAACCTTAAACTCTTCTCGACAGCACTTCATAAACTTCGATTTTATTACTGTAGCAGATATCGCTTTTATCGTTGCCTGGCTGTCATCGTAGTCTCACGGGTAGCTATTGTCACTGCTAGGACCCCTGCTTGGAAGACGCTGCTGTGCATCAGAAAATATACCTGCTTCCAAGATACTCAATAACTTATTTGTTAAATGTGGATTCAGCACGTTAAGTGTCCGGACTTCCAAGTCATAGCCTATTGGGATGCCATATCTAAAGACAGTATCCGGATAGGATTCTTACTACAGTTGTACACTTGTTACTGATGATGGTGTTGCAATTTTTCATAAGACGTCCATCCATAAGTTATAAAATGGAATTCTTTCCCCTCCGACATTTTAGTCCGCCTTCAAAACCAACTATCTGTGACGACATCGAAGTTGTCAATCTACATCAGATTTGGCAGTACTTACTTACTTACTGACCCGTGAATTGCCTCTCCCTAAAACACGCTGCTTCCAGTTGTCGGGCATCCGAGACAGCTTGAACTATAAAACGAAGGTTCGGTCTTCCTTGTCGTTTCAAACATTCGTCGAGCCAGTGTAGTCGACGTGTTTTAGCTTTTTGGACATCCACATCTTGGTCCAGCTCATAGAGTTCGCGGTTGTATCTTCTCGAAAGTGTTCAATATCTGCTCTGCTTTCCTGCTTATCCCTCAGCACTCGGCTCTATATAACTGAACTAGCAGAATCAATGATTTATAGAGCATGCATTTCATCTTCCGAGTTAGGAGTCCTCATTTACTTCAAGGCCAACTCGTTGCTCTAGTGCGATTGTCGTAAAGACCTCTATGATGGCGCGCTGGGAACGACCAATGATGTCGAAATCGTCTTCCTATCCCAGTAGCTGGGCAAATTTGTTGAAGATAGTGTCTTCCATGTTAACACCTGCCCTGTGCATTACCTGTTCCAGCACGAGATTGAAAAAATCACATGATAACGAATCCCCTGCCCGAAATCCTATACATATTACATATTTGGAATAGTTCGGAGGAACTGTTTCCGCATTGCATGTTGCACCGCGTATTTTCCAGCGTCACACGGCACAGCTGAATCAATTTTGCAGCGATCGGGGGATATGCCTTGATAGTTCTTATAAGACACAGGATCGTCTTTCTTGAAGATGGAGCATATAGAGCTCATAGTACAGTCATCAGGAATGGCTTCATCCACCCATACTTGGTTGAAGATTTGGTCCATGCAGCCTATCAAAGCGCCACCATCATGATTGAAAAGCTCCGATGGTAGCCCATTAGAGCCGGCGGCCTTGTTGTTCTTTAGCTTTTTGATAGCTTAGCCAACCTCTTCAAAACTGGGAGGGGAATGGCTTTTTCATTAACTGGGTGTGGGTTCTCTTCTTGCCCTTTTACTCTCTCTCTACCTGATGCCCATTAAATAACTGGTGGAAATGTTCCTTAAACACATCTACTATTCCCTGTGCTTTTGTGGCTCCATTTCCTTTACTGTTTCAAAGAGCCTGCGTTCCGGGGCTTAATCCAGCTGCCAGTTGTTCGAATTTCTTAAAAAAAATATCCTATTCGTAGTCTTAGAAGCCTAGTGCTACTTACCACCGTATTACGAACTGCTGCAAAGATACAACGAAGAGTTGTACGTGCTGTACACAGACATAAGTCTAGATAACAAAAACTCTTATCCTACGGTTAAGATGGCTGGGTCATGTAGAGCGTATGAACATCGGCGCTCCAGCCGGTAAAGTCTTCAAAGCCATACCAGAAGGATCGACAAACAAAAGTAGACTTTACCTTCGATTGGATGACCAGGTAGAAGGAGATCTCCGTCAACTTGGTGTGCGAAATTGGAGTCTCCGGGCCAGGGATCAAGCAGACTGGAGAGGCATATTACTTGAGATACAAAGCCAACACCATGCTTTGTAGCGCTAACGAAAGTAAATAAAGCAGGGGCATGAGGAAGCCAGTCAAAGATCCCACGTTTTACCTGTAAATGAAGATTATGTTGATCTGGTCAAAGATCATGACGTGACACGGCCATCTTCTAGTTCTGGTTTTCCTGCACTTCGAACTCTCGAAGAAATCTCCTCAGAAGTAAAGTCTAATTAAGAATCCAGTTACCAGTTTCTATTCGTCCAATGTGTGCCTGCCTTTTGGCACGATCCCGAAACCGGTCGCTATGAGTTTAAGCAGAGTACGATTACTGAACCGATACGAATCATTAACTATGCCAGACATCTGTGTTTATGTCTACGCTCTCTATTTAACCTCAATACCTACTGCGTGTATGGGCTTTCTTTCATCATTTGCCCACCTCACTCCCAAGAGTGGAAAGTAAACCCAAAGAATAAATTTTAAATCTAAACGAGGAAACAACCCAGGCCAGGCCGGCTGACGTAGCCCAATTTCAATCGAGATTCGCATAAAAATGCCTCACACTTCTTGAGGTGAATACACTCCGTTTTCCAAATTTGTTATTTATGCTAATCGTCTGCGGTTCTGGCCAACAAAATCGATTCTCCGCTCACCCGTGCGCTACTTGGTCTGTCTAGCATACTTACGTTTCAAGCTACTTATCTTTCTAGGTGCAAATTTTCGACAGAAACTGCCTTCGGTACGAATATTGGGCAATCTCCGAAATGGCTAATAAATTTGTTAACAAACCTCGGAGTACTCTTGTTCGATGATTTATGAATTCATCCGACGTCTTGGCATTTATTAGACAGTCTACGTATCTTTACCAGTATCCGCGCATAACTTTTTATTTGATTGTTATGCTTCAGTTTTAAGTGGAAATTATTTATGTTTCGGACGTGTTATAGTCTGCCGTTATAAATTAAATAAGCAACTTCGTTATATTATTTTAATAAATTACTTACGGGGTAAATATTGATAAAAATTTACAATTACATAAACATAAATAAAAAATAAATTACAAAAAAAAAAGTGTTAAGACTAAAACTGGACTACAATTGTTATAATCCAGTATATTGCAACTAATTTGTTGTCCCAAGAAAATAATTTGGGAGGGGCAGGGGCGTTTCATGTAACATGAACATCGTGTGTATCTACAGCAATTGGGATCGATAGGCCATGTATTGTGGTTCATATGCTGGCACATGGTAAGAGCCGATGGTCTCTGATGTTTGTTCTAGATTCGGATCCGTTTGTATGGAGCGTTTCCAGTAGCCACCGCCTCCTTGTTCACCCCAGTCTTCACCATGATCCTCGTAATGATGCTGATGGTGTGCATGTTCAACATAGACAACCTGCCGTTAAAAAGATTTATTCTTTGAAGTGAAACATTTTATTTACACCATAGATACCGGGGATATTTTATTTTTTACAATAGTTAGAAAAAAGGACATTCACATTCTAGTAAACAAATGAAGGACATACATATGGATGTATAGTATGTAGCTGCAATGCATTTATGCGGGTCTCAGTAATGTACAGGGATTGGGTGTAGATGGCAATGTTTTGGAATGGTTTTGCTGAAATGTTTTAGGATAAAAGAGAAACTTCGATATTGTTTTATTAGGTACTCTCATCTCGTGGAGAGGATTAAAAAAAGTTCAATACTGGAATCAAACGCAATGCTTCGATGTACGGTTAATACGATCTAGCACTCGGAAGGCTATATCCATATAACAACATCATGGTAAACTGAACAATGCGAAGCTAACTAAATGGATCATTTTCTGATACTGCAGTGAAGATTCGAAACCTGTTCATATGATAAATGGTGAATAAATCCTGAAACCACTTTGGACTGAATCTTCGTAAAAACAAAAAGTACCTAAAAACCTGATGCATACAACATTTGTTCGATTAAAGCACTTATGTATCCCAGACTGTTGGATCAACATATCTTCAAAGAAATCATCTCTATGCCTAAGTTTTGTCGAAGCGACCATCCTCCAGGAGGAGTAAGATCCATCTACTTATGTATATGGTCCCCATGTTGAGAAATGTTCCTTCAGCATCAGTGAAGTCCTACAAAATGCACCGAACAAATTAAGTAAGTAGTTAAAACACTGAACTGGTTCCTTTGCATATAGGAGAACAATCCAAGTCTTAGACAACCTACGGAATGCGGAAATACTATTTCGCTATCAAAAAGCGCAAAGACCGAACTAAAAGCGAAAAAATAAAAACATGACAAAGTAAGGCTCCGCACCTACAACAGGATCTGTGACAGATCATGCGACCATACCCAAAGATCGGATATTCGTTATATACTGCCATCGTTAGATTAGGTACGTGGGTAGGAAAGCTGAAGAGAACCACAATCTCACACTCAGGTCAATACAGACCCATTGTGATACTCATAGGGAAGAGATGTCCCTTGCCCATTGCCCTATGAACTAACAAACCATTCAATTGATTTGATGTAGTTCGAGATGTCATTGAGTAGTCTGCTGGATAATTCTTGTTGGTCACGGAAGAAGTGTCACCAGAGAAATTTAAATCTAAGATCTGGATAAGACCTAAACAGTGACAAGGAAAGTGGATTGTATCCTCATTGACTTCCTCATCTCCACATCCACAGCATAAGTCTTCTTCTGCTAGTCTAATTTTTTTAATGTGGTACCGCAGAGTTTTATGCCCCGTGATGTGTCCTTTCAAGTAGAAAGAGATTTCCTATCCTTTTGTATAACCATGTCGGTCCTAGGATAGAGGGGTGACTGCACTGATAATGTGCAGCCTCACTCGGATCTCAAAGGATCCATTGCGTGCAAAGAGCGTCGTCGGTCCTACTCTTATCGAAATCGGGTCGCATACACATACATCAGGTGATATACTTCTTGTGATCACAAAAATTTCTTGGGATGACCATTTGATATTAGCCACCCTTAGGGCCTTAATCCACTTCACAAGCTTAGATTTTACTTCGATAGTATAAATCGCTTTTATTGCTTCCTGGCTGTCGATGAAAAAGGTGATACCTTCCTGTGATATTGTCTCCAACACAATCTCACGGGTGGCTATTGTCATTACTAGGACCTCCACTTGAAAAAACTGTGGTTCGGGAGGCGAACTGATTTGGATATGCCCAAATAGGTACGGAGTCAGGTAATCCGTGATGGAAAGATTTCCTAAATATTTTTTCAGGATCATAGAATGACCCGTTGTATTTTATCTCCAGCTAACTGACTGACTTATTCTTAAGGCACTAATAGCTGCCGAGGCTTGAATGAAGATATCCAACGGATTCAATATCCTAGGGATGTAGCTGAAATTTAAACAACTCTTGAAGATAATGTGGAGCCAAGGTCATAAAGTATCAAAACCTTGATGTAATTCCATTGTTAAGGTACCATCGAAACCAGGCGATATATAGGGGAGGAAGCTGTGCATTGCCCACTATATTTTCTGGAGGATGACATTGCCTTTGGCACTGTGAATTGGACTGTCGCTGTTTTACCACCTGGAAAATGGGTGTCCATAAGAAGGTCTTAGGTTTCCTTACTGGGCATAGTCCTGTTACCATCTGGTTTCTTAATGTAACTAGGAATATTAATTGGAGATTTCGATAAGATCTTCCTAATCCGAGATTAATCTCTAGTCGTTTCCATAGATTCAAAAGCTTTCTACCTTCACGTTGTAGCTTAAATATTTCTGAGTTTTACTACGGAGGCTTACCCCCAATCCGTTCTCATTGAGTTCCTAAAAACAGATTTTGGGGGAGTACTAATGTCAATACCGAACTGTATAAAGCGGTGGTCAGAAAATGACACAACTCAGATCAGATGATGCAATTGATACAATAGGAACAGCAGGAAGGAACTGAATAAGGATAAATAGCAAAGGCGAATTTAAGTCGAAAAAAAAAAAAACAATTTCATTCAAAGAAAATCGTAAGATTATACTTCTCAGCAGCAAGCATGTAGGAAGGATATAACAAGAATACAGCTCAACAAACAGTTTTCGATAGGTTTTGAAAGGTATCATGCAGAGGACCCTTGCATCTATTGGAAGGATAATATATTATAGAGGCATGCGATGTCTGAATCCTAAAAAAAAAAGTAGTGAGTTATAAAAAGGAACACAGGAGACAACGCATTCAATCCCAACGGATACAACGACACATGCACAGGACTTATACATACAATACAAAATAATACCTATTTGTAATTTAGATAGGGTAAGGAATGTAAGCTCTCGAATTTGTTATAGCGCTCTGTATCATTTTGTATGATATTTCTTTGTTTAGATTAATGCCAGTGATAATAGTGCTGAAATGTGCGTAAACATTTAGAAAAAAAAACAAAAAAAAAACATATTCCAAGGTTAAGTAAACAGGGATACACTTAATGCACACAATCTCAAATACAGACCTTTTGCGGAGTACCTCCTCGCTTCAAGTCAATCCAAAACCGGACGATGTTTATCAGAAGGCCCACTACAGCTATGGCAAGGAATTTCACTTGTAAATGAGCGCCGAGAATCTTAAGCAAAAGTTCAATTTTTGCTTTCAGAAATGTTCCCAGTAGCACCAGTTTCATGATAGCCTTCCTCTTCTTCTTCTTTTTGCCACGAGTCACTGTAAGGTGGTAAAAAATTAAAAAAAAAAAATTATAAGTATGGATAATTATAATGGAGTGGTGGAGTCTTTCCAGGGTTAGTTACAAAACACATACAGTTACATCTTAGACTAAACACACATGCCATGCGAAAACCTTTAGATGTTTAAGATCCTAGAACAGGAAGTAGACAGAGTAAGAAGTAATAGACATAACCTTAGCTAGCAATTCTATTGTAGTTAGCATAGAGAAACGGAACATTCCGGGGGTGGAATCTTATTCTGACCAGAAAATTATAGAATTTTTCTCTCCTAAGCCATATAGGAGTCCCAGGAGAAAAAAGGTTGTGGATAAAAGTAGGCAATGTCTACAGGAGTGTAACTTGCAAAGTCCCAGAAACATTGACTACAAACCTGAAGAAATACCATGCTGGTGGTGTCCCGAAAAGTAATAAAAATATCAAAAAGTCACTTCCATGTTGGGGTAATGAGCTGACAGAGATTGGGATAGTAATACGAAGCCTCCTAAATGTTCCTATGAGGACAAATTCGAATATGGACTGGTTGCCATACAAAGCCAGTTAGAGCAAGTTTAAAAATGAGACACAAAGAGCTAAGCATCCCTCGTTACCAAGTTACAACGGAATCTGGGAGATTAAGGAAGATCCTCTCCTGACAATTCACGGCTATAGGATCATTCAAAGATCTTGACAATAATTGGACTGGAGCTTGTTTAGATTCACATGAAGCGAGATCGAATCTGTCAAAAGCACCAGAACTAGAACTAACATGGAATGTGACCAGCAGATGGGAACACAGAGGAGAGAATTGAGTGGGTAATTAGATCTGGGTCATTATTCTAAATGAAGCATTCCTACAGCTCAGATACAGTGGCGTAAATACCATCGCATATGCGAATGACGTTGTACTGATGTGATTGGAAAGTTCGCTGAAGTCCTTAGGCACTTAGACCAAGAACTGTGGACTAGCGGTCGATCTCCAGAAAACAAAGCTGGGATTATTTACCAATAAAAGGGAAATAACAGAGTTCACACCAGCGTTTCACTTAGAATCACGGACAATGCCAGGTATCTATGTAGACCTCATGCTTGATAAGAAGCCGAATAGGAGGTTAAACATAAATTAAAGAATCAAAACAGCCGCTATAGCCTTCTATGCATGCAGTAGAATATTTAGGAAAACCTGGGGACCAAAACCTAAAATTTTACATGGATATAGAAAGACCTACATATACCGGCTTATGGAGGTCTGTTTTGGTGGGAGGCCCTCGACAAGATCAACAAATTAAAGGCTCTCACGATGATACAGAGACACCATCATACCAGTGCCATGAGAACTACATTGGGACTGTACAAGCCTCGCCAGTTACGTAAACAAAGAAGATGACATCTTTCATGATATCTCTTAAGATAGTAAATGCTCTCATGACTTTCGATAGCACTGCCATTAAACCTAATGGTCTGTAGCTATAAATTTTAATAGTTTTTTTTTAGTGTTTTTTTGGGAGGTTAAAAAAATATCTCTTCGAAACAAAGGGAGCTATTTTCTTTCATATCTGAAAGGACCCTGTCCTAGAATTCTAACAAATAAGACTTAGAGTGACTAATATTCTTATCATTGCAGACAAGAGCTGTGAGAATTGTTAGCCTTCAGAAAGATTTACTGTCTTTAACACATTGTCGGACTTCTACCACATTTGTAAGGACTCTGATTTTCCTCAAGAAGTGTTTGGTGGCAGGATGCTAAAATCTTATCGCATAAGTTGAATTGGCTTTGACGGGCTTTGGAGGAGAAGGATCAACGATGAACTATACTATGCATCAGTTGTTTAAAGTGGCTATAATATGTAAAGCGAATGGAAACCAATACGCTGGCACGCGTCTATGAATCCAACCGGGAGGGACATCGACCTCATCCGACTTGTACCTAGTTTGCAACTGGAGACAATTTGCTAAAATTCAGGCTAACTGGATACGTCGTTCAGATAAGGTTAAATGGGGTGTAGGCTCGTTCAAACCATTCAAATACCCCGCCGGTGATGATATATTTCCAGCGCATTTACAGAAGGTAATTGATCTCATCCTTTTGGGTATGATTGCTTTATTTAGATCCAGCTACAACTGGAATTACATCCCAATTCCCTGGAGACAGGTAAATGTAATCTTTATCCCCAAACCAGGTAAAAGTTCTAGTGAACAGCCTAAATCTTATAGAGCTATAAGTCTAACATCATTTGTTCTCAAAACTCATTGACGTTCATATTAGAGGCTGGCTAGATTCGTTTATTCCTTTGCACTCAAGTTAATTTGCATACAGGAAAGGCAAATCTATAGAAGGTGCCCTTCACTTTTTTGTGAACAAGATAGAAGGAACTTTTCCTTCCAAGGAAATAGCTCTGTGTGCATTCCTTGATATTAAAGGGCACATTGGATAACATTGGCCATTCGACCAACCAATGGATTTCCTCCTCTGAGGAAATGTCAGTGCTTGTGACCGCAGTTAAGGGAAGAGTCCTTTACCCCCCTTCTGTGGCCACAAGTCATCAACAATCTTCTAGTCGATCTACAGAGATCAGGCTACCCCGCCATTGGCTAAGCGAATGGCTTGGTGATTTTTATTAGTGGTAAACACAGAACGACCATTTCACTGGTGTCATGGAAGGTGCTTTACTACACGTGTTAGAATGGTGCAGCAGAGAATGACTATCCATCAATCCTTGCAAAAGTGTTCAATTGCCGTTTACAAAAAGAAGACTGATCAATCTAAGGCCTATCACCATTAAAGGCACCACTTTAGTTTCAGTTTTTAAAACTGATTCTTCCACTATTATCGTTCCAAATCGTGATTAGTAATATTATTTTCGCAGCATAGCCTGGAAAAACACATGAAATACGATAAACTACGACATTCTAGGTCAAGAACTTGAATTATCCTAACGACTTGTGCTTACTTTCAAACAAAAACCTGAACCTGATGGAAATGAAGTTAAATTTAAAGAAATTTCTCTATAAGATGTGGGCTCCGGAATCGAGAAAACAAAATATGAAGAAGCAGGAATCAAAATAGATGGAATCTGTACTGCTAAGGAAATAAGGATATAGTCATCCCTATTCCAGTGGTTGTGTCAGCCCATGAAAGGCTGGAGTTATTCCAACCGCTAACGGGATCTGTATACCGCAGCCTTACTTCGATAACCGGGACCTCTGGCGGAGTAAACAAAAGGGAATGTCAAAAGGAGTGAAACATAAATTTTGGAAAGCATCCGGCAGTGCATCACTTTTACACCACTCTGTTGTACACTCTTCGATCAATTTCTGTGTTCCTTAATGTAAATCTTTTCCAAACCTCCTTAGCGCTTACTAAAAAGGTTCAACGAAGAGCTAGGAATATCTTTGAACCAGATTGTAGATATTCCTACCAGAAAGTTCAGCAGCTCTTTTATAAGGGTCTATACTGTCAGACGCATCAATAAATGGATGGAAACATCCACTACGGTGGAATGCAAAATATTAATTCTTCGCTGAAATCCAACACACTGTATTATCCTCCCTGGCTGCTAGTAATCTGCAAAAGTTGCCTGGATTTGGTGCATATTCCAAAATCTTGGACGGAGGTTAACGTGAGTTTTTCACCGAAGACAGGTAAAAGCTCGTATGTTAATCTCAAAGATCTCAGACCCATATGTCATTCATAGCACCATTTCTTCTGAAAATTTTTAAGAAATTTATAGACTCCCATATTCGTTGCAGTATTATCTACTGTCATCCTCCCAGCATGGCAAAGGGAAATCGGTAGAAATGATGGTGGGCATCATTCAAAAATTTCTAGATTGCAAACAATACACCTTTTTACCATTTATCGACATCAAAGGAGCTTTTAACAATCCTCAAAAAATAGAACTTATAGTCTTCACAAGAAAATACAAAATAACGACATTTCGACCCTCCAGAATTATGTGGCACTAACTTGACACTTGCCAATAGAGCAAACTATTATATTTGAGTCGCATATACCCCTGTACTGTTGTAAGAAAGCAATAGGAAACAAATCGGTGCTACAGCTACTTATTATATTGGCTCTATGTATCTGTCATCAGGCCTATACTAATGTATGGCGTGATTGTCTGATGGAGGGCTTTTAAAAAGTCAGTCACCTAACTCTCTTCGCCAGATATAAAGTTTGGCTTGCTTATGCATCAGTGGAGTACTAAGAATCACCCCAACAGAGGCTCTGGATATTTTGTTCCATTTGCCACCTTTAAATATCTATAGTACACAAGGGGCAACTTGTGCAGTCATTCGTTTGAAGTCTATAACTTAGTGGACCAGTCTAAGTACTAGACACTCCTCTATTCTTAATGAACTCCTTCCGCAAGACACCATCTATGTACTTCCACAACTTCTGTTCTACAAGAACTACGAATGCGTAACGCCTCAAGAAGGGATTGGGAGGAGGATCTGTCGCTTCAAAATACGAAATCCATATGTTTCTTTACGGACGGATCAAAAATAGAATTGAGAGTAGGAGGAGGCGTCTTCTCCAACGATCTAAACATAAGTATCTCTTTCAACTTTCCAATCATTGTAGCGTCTTGCAGATAGAGATCTTGAAGATTAAGGAAGACTTGTCGTGACTGAAGTACAGTGGGTGATATCAAGGCAGACACGCCGCGCTCAAGTCTCTGGAATATTTCATCTGGTCCACAATGGACCAGGTACCATAATAGACCTTTACTGGTCTAAGTGTAACGGCGAAGCTTTTATAGCTCGTCTGAGTAAGGTCGTTTCCCAAGCTCACTTACCCTTCCTTTTAGCGGAAACTCGACAGCTAAAGCACAATTTAGATAAAGAACTGTCTATGGACAGCGAATTATTACTGTAACGTCTTAATTCTAACATCATCCCCTTCTCAGGCTATAATGGGAGATTATCTATCAGAGTTTCTAGAGAAGGGATTCTCTACAGAATATGAATAAGCTATCCACACGGATTCAATATGGATGCCTGGATAAAGGATAGCTGTAGCGTATTGTAAGCCATATCCTTCTTCGCAGGCATTCATCTCTCGATTTGTTAAGCTATACATATGTGGACATACAGTAACAATGTCTAGATGAAGAAAAAGAAGAAGAAAATTGGAAGGTCGAAGTATTTCTTCTTGAACACTCCTAACAACTAAAGTGATTGAATGCTGTTTATTTATAGGCATGACTACCCCTTATTTTCACGTCCTAAAGTTATATGTTTCTGTTTATTTATTTTATGCTGAAGGGTCTTGTTGATTAAGTCCTAATTACGGAATTTTTGCAACTAGACAAGAAAATAATACATAAGGAGCATCTTTCAAAGAAAATCATGGAAGAAGAAGACTGTTTATAAATATACATAGATATCAAGGAATACAATTTACTCCTAAGGATAGAAGAAATGATTCAATTTCACATTCATGCAAAAGCTAGACAGTTTGGTGCAAAGAAAGGCTACCTTCGGTACATTTCGTTCCTTACAAATCGCAAACACATACAATTCACTCATTTACAAACAATATTTCAACTTAATGTTATTAAAAATATTCTATTTACAAGGAAAAGAAGAAGAAAGACTTTGTTTCATTCGCTATTTACATAAAATCCCCCCGAAAAAAAAAAATTAATCCATTAACAGTTTGAAAGACCGAGTGCAATGAAAAAGACTACTTTATCGTCAAGTCGGCGATACAGTTCATGCGTGACACAAACCGCATTCATTTCCTACTACACTAAACCACTATCTTATGCATGAACCCAATTCATGTTCACGCAATAGATTGACATCGCATTTTCTATGTTCTACTTGGAGTGCACTGCAAGTCATCACCAATATTCATTCTGAACCACGAGGATGTTAATCCAACCACAGGCTACACCACAAGGACACTTTCAAGAGTTCTACCATATTTAATTGGCTTTTTCTGTTTCTTTTTCTTCCGTTTCTTCTTTTTCCTGCGTTTCTCTTTGACAACCACGTAGCTGGCGTGCTCTTCTTCCTCATCAGCGCCGTCATCCTCTAGAAAATCTCCCAAAAGTGAACCTAAAACGCTCAAGGCAGAGGGTTCGTGATCATGTTCTTCATACTCATCTGGTTCGTGCAGTAACAGTGAACTGGTGCCAATTGTTGGCTTTGCACCCAATAGAGCTGGAATGGCCGTGAACGTGGACTGTGGCTTCTTCTTCTTTTTTAACTTTCTTCGTTTCTTTTTCTTTTTACCACCATGACCACCGCCATGTCCACCGCCATGACCACCGCCGTGTCCACCGCCTTGCCCACCGCCATGTTCATCGTCGTGCTCTTGTATGAAGAACACTTGCTGTGGCTTTGATTCCTCGTGCCACTGCTGTTGTTGCTGGAAATCATGAACATTAAGCCCACTGGTGTGACCACCCAAGGTTGGACTTTGTAAAAGCAAAATCGTCGGTGGTGTCACGTGCTGTTGGTCCTGCTGACCCTTGTGACCCTTTTTGTGATGACCACCCTGATACTCTTCGTAGTAACCCTCTTCCTTATCACCCTTCTTCTTCTTCTTCTTCTTCCTTCTCTTCTTCTTTTTCTTCTTCTTTTTTTTCTTCTTCTTTTTCTTCTTACTCCCTTTCTTACTCTCACCTTCAACATCGACAAACTCATCGCTGGCTGGTTCCTCATCCTCCTGAATGGCTCCATAGCCGTATGAGTACTCCCGTCCAAGGAATCTATGTAAAGCGTGAAGCATTGATAAGAAAAGTGAGATGAGATTGAATGTAGATACATACCCATCGAAGGTCTCCGACAAGTAATTCTTAACGTAGTTCGTTCCGATTTCAATTTTTTTCAAAATTGTCGAAGGCTTCTCTTTGGTTAGCGGCTCCGCTGAACTGTAGCCTCTTCGTTCGAGCGTGGCATTCAATTGCTGATCGGCTTCAACTGAAAGAATAAAGGGAGATTGTTTTATTAGGCATTGTTGCTGTGGCTAAGGGGATTAAAGAGGCTTAAAAGTACAGTACACCCAAGAAAGGAACGTAAACCTAAAATCGAAAATAAAACCGTAGGCCCTGGTCTGTAATTGTCAAGTTCAGAGTAAACACTCCTGAAATAGGACAACTTAATCTTAGGGACCCTATACATCTATTTAGCAGTTCGCAGGGCATAAGATCACTATTATCGAGAAGCTTATTTGCGGAAAAATTTCTTCTAGGATTTCTTCCTTCATCGCGACAGGATTAATGAGTGTCCGTGGGATGGCTATGAACATTATCTTGCTTCTCTATAAGGATTTTAATCATTATTGTCGTCAAGACTGCTATAGGCGTTCATCTGCTCTTAGGTCTTCCCAAGGCAGTCTGCCTTTTGAATTTCAAATTGGAAATTGAATCGCAAGTGAAAACGGGTCTTAAAATCTGACTAATGTGGTACGTGGTACCGTCTGTCCGTCTGTTCAGCTCAAACAGCATGCCTGTAGATAAAATCGATAAGGTCGTACCCTGCCTGGCGAGTTCGTCGACTATACAATTCCTTTAAATATTATTGTGTCCCAAGCCCCAAATGAGATTAATATTGAACTGTTCAGCCATTTTGTTCAGAGACAGGCGACAACATCCTGTAAAAATTGTGATATCCCGATTAGATATCATATTGTACTAGTCACGACAAGGCCTCATTGATCGCCATGATCTCCGCCTGGAAGACGCTAGAGTGATTGGGAAGGCGGAAGGAGATATTTATATTTAGGTCGTTTAAGAAGACTCGAAAAAGGATGATCTCACTGCAACCGTCATTTAGGAAGTGCGATGGGATGGGCCATGCAAAAAGAGGATGAAAAACAGCGACATTTACTACGGTGATTGCTACTGACAATAGAAGCAGCGCCTATTTGGATCCGGGTTTGTTATTGGAGATGGACTTAGGCATGAAGTCTTGAGTTTCAGGCATTTGAGCGAACATCTGTTGAATGATATTCCGCAATGTTGAATGTTTTTACGAGCTCCTCGACAAAATATATGAGCAATGTCCTAAGTAACGCCAAGAGAGGAAAGGAGGACATCTTCGATAGGACAGTTGGTAAGCACAGCCTTCACGACACCACGTATGGCACCTTAGGACTTAGGCTTATTGCCTTCGCTGCAGGCCAAAACGTAACTATAGCAACCACACGGTTTCCTCATCTCAATATCCACACATCGCGGTCATCAAACGTTCAACCAAATTGATCACATTGCGACGATAGGCATGCCTCCAGTTTTCTGGATGTCCGAACCTTCCGAGCAGCTAACATCGACTTGGATCACCACCTTGTTATAGCCAAGGAACGAATGAGGATATCCGAAGCAATAGAGAAAAACTACTTACGTTGAAAAGCTGCAATCACAAGAGACCGCCAGAATCTTCGCCGAACGCGCATCCCGCAATCTCTCAACGACTCCTATGCTTCCAGCATCAAGTGCCGAAGACCAGTGGCACCGTCGCCAACATGCCATCAGAAAAGCAGAAACTGATGTGCTGGGTTTTATCCTACCGTCACTAAGAAATCCCTGGTTTCACGAAGAATGCCGGCAAGCACATGCAGCTAAACAAGAGGCATCCGAAACCGCCCTGCAAGGAAGGACGAAGACTGCTAGTGAGCACTACGAGCAGAAAGGAGGGGAAGAACATCGGCTTCTATGAAAGAAAAGGGCACGAGAAGCACGCGATCGAAGATATTGAGAGACAGGAATAATGTACGAACATTTTACTAACAGGTAAAAAGAACGTGTCAAGCCAACAAGACCAGTACAGAAGCCTGTAGAGATGAAGAAGGATACCTCGTAGTAAAGTCACAGCCGGTTCTGAGAATATGGAAAAACTTCTTCTGCTGACTGTATAACGGCGTCGAAGACCAACTTCGCGCTATCAGAAAACAGAATGAACCATTCAATCTAGGCGATGATAGCCAACTCTTCCGTCCACCGGACCGAAATGAATATCCAAGCTTAAATCCAACAAGGCTGCTGGACCTGACGCCTTACCAGCCGAGCTGTTCAAAGCAGCTGAACATGACCTGGTAAGGAGCGTACATCAACACATTTCTAAGATTTGGTCAGACGAGTATATGCCTGATCAGTGGGATCTCAGCGCCGTTTGCCAATCCACAAGAAAGGAGACCCCCTAAATTGCGACAACTACAGAGGTAACAGTCTCTTGTGTGAACGTCTGAAAACTTTCGTCAACAACCTGATTGGTCCCTATCATTTCGGTTTCAGACCAGGAAAGTCCACAAGTGGAACCGTCAGTACCTATTAAATCGATGAAATTCTAATTTGATACCGCAGCCATTAGAATGGTAAACAGTAGGTGGAACAGTAGCAGCACATGTTTCTCTTTGAAACGAATCTAGTAGACTTATTTCAGTCAATAGCACAAATCTAAGAAAGATAGTTGGCGCCCTCACAGGGTACTCTCTCGTAGGCGGCTATCCTAGAAGGCTTGATGCTCCTTTCCACAATTTCTGTTGAAGCTGTAGAGACGAGGAAGAGGAGGAAACCATTCCACATCTTCTGTGTACCTGTCCTACTCTATCGGTTTTTGGGAAGGAAAGCCCTAGACGAGTACTTCTTCGAAGATCTTAACGGTCTAACTAGACTTGACTTCAGTAAAATAAAAAGCTTCATCACCGGATCAATCTGGTTTAATGCCTAAACAGCGAACCATACTTCTACGGCAGGAGTTCACGTCGAAACTGGTTACCTTGCCTCCTGTCCCATTTAGGAAGTTTCCAAGTACATATGTCTCCGGTGCTGGTTACCCGGTTTTTTCATAGTGGTATCACAATGGACCAACTTTTAGTTTAAGTGTGTCCGTGCTTAGCAAGGATATTCACCCAACCCAACCAAACCAAAGAGATCTTTAGATTGGCAATATAGGTAATGATCTACACACAGCAAAGTTTAAATCTTAAATTGGAGTAGTTCAAAATGGCGGTAAGTAGTGTGGAGTAGTTCAAAATGGCAGTAAGTATTCACTTCAGTACATATCTATGTCCCCATTACATAGTACCAACGTCAAATATAATAAATTATTCTACTAATTGCCTGAACTAAACGACAAGTCTTCGACTGCATTAAGTAAGACATTACCTAACGCCGCCGCATAAATGGACTTCTGTGCAAGAAGCCAATACACTATCCATTACACCATTACCGTCCGTAGGCGGGACTATTATTCAGCGTGAAATTTACAAGCTGCAACGGTCATAAATACAATAAAGTTGCACTGACGATGGCAGCCTACACTTCGTTAGAGTGATAGATGGCACTCTGCGCGTTATGCCTTTTCAGTCTCACGTCATGGCGTTGCCACGGCCACGGGAATATGCATAATATGAGGGAAGGGCTTTGCATGTGGTTTGCTATGCGCCGCCGCCGTAGATCTTTATTTAGTCAATGCCACCCAAGAACTCGTCCTCTTTCATTAAATCTGGTACCAATTGCAAAATGCTACAGGTGACAAAATACATAAACTTGCTTTGCCTGTCAACTTCCGTATCGAATTCTACCAAAGAGCTCGTTCTTATGGAGCAAAATACTATAATACGTTCCGCAGTAGGCCACGGTCAAAGGCAATAATCTTGTTTGCCACAGACAGGTTCAAGCGGCGTCATAAACAGTACATCACCCATAGAGACAACCCAGGCTATGATTATAAAACCTGAATCGTTGTGCATCGGTTTGAGTTCCTAGCCACGGAAACCTGCATGTTCCACTTCTTTAAAGTTCCGTTGCTGGTTTGGTTATACGAGCAATGCGCTCTGTACTATTACACGGTGTGTACACAATATCAGTTGACATACATAGATTCCAGACCGCACAGTGATGCGGTTCGCTATTATTTGCATCTCCATTACAATCGATTTCGTAACACCCATAAGGGGGTGCGCCCTTTGTCACACTGACTCACCTTTTAATTTTTGCCATTCCACGTCCAATTGATCGTTCCACAGGTCCAGAATGCGCCCAGATTGCTGCCGCGCACAGCTCCATGGCTGCTCCTTGGCGGGACAAAACACTAAGTCTATGTATGGCGAAATTTCTGGAACGACAACAACGACAGACAAACATAAATAAAAACAAAATTTTAATTAGAGAATCATTATAATTGTAAAGCAGTCACAACGAGAGAAAGTGTCGACAAGCGTAATAATTTGTAATGAGCCGGTCATGGGACCAAATTATGTACGTGGAACTAACTTCTGTTATGAACCACGGATTTGGGGACACCGAAAATAATTAGAGCACGCTTATGACAACACGCACTTTTTGTCACAGAATTTCACTGTGTGTTGCCTAGAATGATGGACAATTAGATACATCTCTGCTGGATTTAAGTCATCATTGCTTCTGTCTGCTGATGGTGGTCGAAACGGCCTAACAACGGTTGGGTAATTTCCTAATTGGATCCGGGATGCATCGTTACGTGAAGGGCCGTGCTCATTGCCATTATTGTAACCAATCTTGTAGCATTGATGACGGAAGTGTGCTCCCGATTACATAGTTTCGTCTTCGTAAGACAAAGCTGATTTAAATTACAAATTGAATTGGATTTGGTAAAGTTTCGTTTAAACTGGTTTCGGAGTTGTAGATTGAATAATACGCACGCTGGACGTTGATACGTGTTCCCATCTTATGGGGGGGTCAACCAACTCTGACTGGTTATATTTTTGTGAAAGAATTCTTATTAAATTCTTCAAGCTTAGAAAAGATGTTTCCAAGTTGTCCTTATTTCAGCCGTGGGAACGATAGAAGGAACTATTAGTCAAGAAGCTAGTATGGAACCATGACTTTTTTAAAAAGATGTCTCGACAGTAGAAAAGGTCGTTCAATGAC
This sequence comes from Xylota sylvarum, assembly GCA_905220385.1. NCBI lineage: Eukaryota > Metazoa > Arthropoda > Insecta > Diptera > Syrphidae > Xylota > Xylota sylvarum. The sequence goes on from LR999959.1 coordinate 46,256,714, forward strand.
TTTGCATCAAAACATCGACTAAACAAAGCTATCTTAATGGAACAATTCGAGAGGCGTTGAGGAAGATAGCAACAGTGGATATGCTGACAGGAGTGTCGTCAGACGAAATTCAAAGAAGATGGACTGTGTCCATTTCTAAAAATAAAAATACTGAGCTTTCTTATACATCTAGGGTTGAACAGAGACTCAACATCTAACCACAAATGATGCCAAAAGCCGCAAACGTTGCTAATTTTCACTCAGTCAAATAAAATTTCATCTGTGTTGTCTACGACCGACAACGGTTTGATGATATGTACATAGGCAGGTCTAGGTAAGTAGGTACGAGTAGTGTAAGGTTATGAGTTCCTCATAAGACTATACACCATTGTGGGTCCATTGTGATCCCCAGAGAACCTTAACGGTGACAAACCCAATCCTAAACCATTTCTTCCATGCATTTGATATCCCTAGGTATATAGGTTATCAAAGCAATATTTCCAAAGGCATTTCAATCTACTCCAGGCTATGCTTGGCATTCACTGAGTAGATGTGTAATATCTTCAGATTCATGTAGGTCGCCGCAGTGTCTACATATGTATATGAGTATTTGACAATCCTAATATCATGGAGTGCTTCCGTGTAGAAGCCAATAACAAACATGAGAGAATGAAGGATATCGAAGAATCCCGTGACAAGAACAGAATTAAATTTACAAGAAAACCACGCAAATGTCTGCCGTCGTCAAACGTGGAGTCCAGGATCTTCGAATCATTTAGAGAAACATTTTCATGGCAATTATGCGCTCGGACGTTTGTCAGACGCCCACAAAAGGTGAGACCGTGAGAAAAAAAAATTGGTTTTGTCTGGGAATTAAACCTTGAAAAACCACTAAGGTGGACAATGCGTACGGCTGTATGGTTGTCTCCGCTCAGCAGGGACACACTCAAACCAAAGAAGGTCCATTGTCATACCACTATGGAAAACCATGATTACAAGCACCAGAGACCCACAAACTTGCCAAATGGGACAAGAAGCAGGGCAATGAATCTCGGTGTGAACCCATCTAGAAGAATTGTGGTTAGCCATTTAGGCATTAAACAAGTTTGACCTGTTCTGGCATCGAAGAAGTACTCACCTAGGGTTTTCTTTTGCAAAAGCGATAGGGCTAGATAGGTACACAGAAGATGTGTCATGGTTTTCTTCTCCTCCTCGTCTCTGCCGCATCTACAGAAGGCGTGAAGGACGCACCAATCCTTCTAGCTGGACCAGATAGAACCCTGTGACGGACATAAGTCTACTGGTTTTCCTACAATCCAGCTCTGGCCAGATTTGTTTAGAAGAAGGAATTATTGGCGATTCCAAGACTTTTATCCCAACTTGTTCATGTAGAAATACCACTGCACTCATCGAGTTAATCGAAAGCCTGGTTGCGGCTTCACAGACTTATGTGACTTCTGGTTGAAATACATTACAGTAGCCCGTGTGGTGATACAAATATTTAGAGCAGTGGAGTAAACTCCCGCTCCTGTTCCAGACGCTGTTTTAGATCCGTCTGTGTAAATCTCTGTGAAGGCTTCAGTCTTCAAGTCCAGTCCAGATAGGGGACAATCTAGTCCGAATTACTAGGAATAGTGTTATGGCCCATATTTCTACGAGCCATTTGCAAGTATTCCTTAGGCCGTAATGCTGCCTTAACCGCTATCAGATTCCAGAAGATGTCAACAGGAAGAAGATGCAGCATAGTATTAGTGCAGCTGTAGAAGTAGTTATAAGTATTTCAATGTTGCTTTTCTTGTTTAGTGCCGTCCACCAGACTAGTACTTCGTACATAAGGATTGATCTAACGACTGCGGTGTATATTCAGTGAGCAATCCGGCGCTGGAGACCCCAGTTTGGGCACATAGCCTTCCTACATAAATAGAGGGCAATCAAAGCCATCCTAGCATGGTCTTGAATATTCAGATCCCAATTGAGTTTTTTTTCGAGAATAACCCTTAAGCATCTGGCGTTATCTGCAAATTGTAATTCAATACCCTTGAGTTTTGGAGGAGTTTACAAATAGATATACTGCTGTACCGAGTGGCTTTTGAAAATACAACATGCCAACTCTGAATTTCAGAAAAGAGATACGGTGTCAATCTACTTCTTCAGCTCTGTATTGAAACAAATAGTAGCTTTCGGATAAGAAACACAAACTCTAGGGCCTTTGTGGTTGTGACTCGCAGCTTAGGTTAAGCTCCTCAAATGACACCTTGGTGGAAATCCAATAAATAGCTGCACTATAAAACGCAGTGGTGCAGAGTTTCAGCAAAAGAATTAGGTTCAACACTTCTAATGCGATGGACGAAAGTAATGTTCTACAATACAAAGATCCTGCCAGATCGGTTATGTAGTACTACTTAGTGGTGAACTATGTACATATGTAAAAACGAAAGGGTAAACTAAATACTAGGCGTTTTCGAAATAAAAATACTTTATCGAACATTCCTTCTATTTGGAGTAAGGGTAACTACATTGTCTCCAGCCAAGATTTCATCGCAGGTCCGTAAGTCCACTATTTATGAGCCATTCGGGTGTGTTAGGTAGGTAGATAGGTAGAAGTGATAGTATCAGCGAGGCGTGCCAAAACATAACACACCTATTGAGTGTATTACAATTATAAGACCACAATTTGAATGTGATTAGTCAAAAGTAAATAACTTAGCGGCCCACAATCTTTTCCGTAAAAAATGGGGGCCAAAACCAGCGACTATGTACATCCACTGCAATAGTAAGACCCTTCCTTATATACGGCTGCCTGGTGTGGTGGCTACAAATCTCAACCCCTCACAAGGATCATCCAACATCTAACGTGTATAGATACGACCAACGCTATTAGAATAACACCGACCGCCTCCCTCAAAGTCATGCTCTCGCTATCCCCACTTGACATCTTTACTAAAGAAGCAGCGCGGAAAAAAAGCACCCCACGCCTCCGTCAGACGAAAATGTGGAAAAACAACCGAATCCCCTTCAAACTACCTTACCCATTACACGAACTTCACCCTTAACTTTGATTCTAAATTCCCCTCTCGGGGGAGAGATCTGACTCAGGAGAGTACTCAGAGGAACCCTCAATTGCCCGACCCGTAAAATTTCCCAACCACCGAAGTGTGTTCCAAGCGGAAATATTTGGAATAACCGAGCCCTGCAGAGACCTATCGACCCTGAACTGTAATAAGGATATAAATCAAGCAGCCGTCAAATCCATGACTTCCATCACAACTAAATCAAAAGTGGTTAGGCTTAGGCCTAACTCAAAGCCCTAAAAATTCCGTGACATATAGGCTACCATGGTAATGAAATGGCTGATGACTTCGCTAGAAAAGGTTCAGAATCAGACGAAGCTTAAGCAGATCACTCAACCCGTTGGGCTTATTGTATTGTTCATTGTTTCATTGGTATCCCACACCGGGGAACACAATGGATCCGTTCAGATCCGAATGAGACTGTACTTCTGTAGATGCAGTCACCTCCACAACCTAGTCTACTGTAAACATAAAGCAGAATACACACTTCTACAAATTGGGCTCTCTCGCTAACACACCTTTATTGGTATATAGATATATACTTACATATGGATGTTTAAAATCAAAATGTAAAATTCCGAAAGAATTTATTACATCACCACTTTTTTCTTTTTTTTTTTGAATGACCTCTTTTGGGTCGCTGACTCTACCTAATTTTTGCAGAAGCTATATTTTATTCAACACATTGCCGTTATCTATTAAAAATCAGTGAATTCAACAATTTATTTCTGTAATTTAGCATTTCATAATTTTTACAAGGAAAACAAAAAAAGAATACTAATCGCAACATAAAGTTAAAAGGAATGTGGATTTAATTAAATTAATGAACTATTCAAACGTCAAAAATTATAACAAATTCAGTGACCTGTTAGTTGCTAAAAAATTATGCAAATTTAATTACCATCATCTACAACACAAATATCGCATTTAAATTAATTTAGTAGCTATTGAGGATTTTTAATAATCACTATTTCAAGGGTGTCCCATTAAGACCGCCTATTTTGAATTAAGCGCCATTTCTATTTGATTTTTTTGTGTCGCTTGTACAGCGTTGTTATTTGACAGCTGTCATGTTTGAACATTAAGGTTAAGTCATGGAGAATTACACGGATGCATAACGCAATGAAATTGTGAAAGCCCACTGCCGAAATGGTGGGATTTTTGGGGAGACGCAACGGTTCGAAAATGTCGTGGATTTTTGGATCACCATAATGCATCTTTTCGCCGTACCGTGGTCCGATTAATTGAGAAATTTCACGCAATTGGGTTTCTTCTTTGGAATTTTTGGAAAGAAAAGGTGTATGCCCAGAGCCCAAGCAAAATTCCTGAATCGAAAGACGATATTCAACGCGCCATTGATGATATTGAGTCAGGTGTATGGTCGAAATGTCATCGACAATTTCATCAAAAGGACCTCAGTCACGAAGCCGCCATTTATCGAATATTGTGTATCATACATAATATTAATGTCTACACTCTTTATTAAAATAAAGTTTTCAAATGTACTCTGCGTTCTTTTTTCAAATTTCAAAATAGGCGGTCTGAATGGGTCACCATTTATTCTTGCTCTAGCGTACTCTAGACGTCCGCGATGAAAATACGACCTACTTTCTTGAGTCATAAGTCCACAATCGCAATGTAGACATAAGACCCACGTGGATGGTTTTGGACTTTTGGTATTGAAGAATTTCTCATGACTTTACGTCTATTTTGTGAACTTTTAGGAAACTACTGAAACTCTATGCCCTGCTGTGCTCCGCTTCGTTGGTCCATTCACCTTATCTTCCAGACTAGCCTAGAATTTGCCAAACATAGTACTCGTAACTTCTTCAAGATAGAGTAAATGGAGCAGTACAGCGGAGCAAAATGGTGCAATAGTGTACCACTATACACACATTTAAGTTTATTGCATGGAATGTATGTATTTGGGAGGTTCGTGACTCAAATACCAGAGCCACACCTGTTAGCGAGCGTCTGTTAACATCCGAGTGTATAACTGTCATTAAACTGCTTTTTAAAGCAAAAATAAATACTATTCAGGCACAGCATTAAACAGTAGGATCCTTCCATTCGCATGAAGAATGTAGGCTAGGTTCAATTGGCAGACTGCAGCAGGTGCAGCTACACTTAGGTAAGAATAGGGCCATTGTAATACCACAGGATCTAGTGTCCGCAATTTACCTGTTAAACCAACAGGAGTTTATTATAAAGTGCTGGTGCCAGCTGAGGTTGTCGATGAAGTATTCTCCTGTATACTTATAGCTTTCTTCGAGCTGAGACAACTTGGAAGATGCATAGGATGTGAAGAATAGTCTCTTCCTCATCCATGCAGCTTCTTCAAAAACCGTGACGCAGTATCACGTAATGACACATACAAATGTGCAGATGAAGGATCTTGTAAGTCTTATTAGACTATTGGAGCGCTTTAGATCCAGCTTGGCCAGATCTATTTCGTGGGACGTAGTGCAGTTCGACCACCTACGGTTAGTAGAGTTCATCGCATTTTGCTTAATTAAGAGTTTACACGTAGTGAGAGGCATGTTGAGATTCCCCTTCTCCGATAGAAACGACAAGGTTGTGTTCGTTGGCCGTGCAATTTTCTATGGCCCGGTACCCAAATGAGGTGAATTTTAAATTGTTCCGCCATCTCGTTAAGAGATAAGCTGCAATTAAGGTCAGGTTTAGAATTCAAGGTGACTGAATCCAGGAATTTTATCGCGGCTTGACTTTCGGCAAAAATGATGATATACCTCGCAGATATTACATTCTAACTTAGCAACGACAAGGCCTCCTTGATCGCCATGATTTCCGCCTGCAACACGCTAAAGTGATTAGTAGGGTGGAAGGATATCTTGCAATTTGATATTGGGCGAAAACACATCCCTCACAGCTGTTTCCGTCCATATAGAAGTAAACGGACATACTGCGAGACCCTATATCACCCTCCCAGTCAATCTTGGAGGATATATAGATCTCGAAATTTTTGTTCGATAGAAGCTGGGGGAGGGAGTAATGTATTCAAGTTTATTAAGAATAGACGAGTGGGCGGTTCGGAAACTGGTCCACAAATTAATTACTTTCAAGCGGATGCATGTAAAACAGTATATCCAGCCCATAGCCGCAGTTGGAGTGGTCCTCAGAGCTCCACTAATGCACACGCATGCCGTTCTTAATACAAAACTAAGGTAGTTGTTGTGGATGGCTTTATGCAGAGTAGTCCAACAGACGATCACATCATGCATAAGTATGGACCTGATAACAGATACATAGAGCCAATATTTAATTCGAGGCTGAAGTCCCTACTTACTCCCAAGAGCTTTCCTACAACAGTACATAGCCGTATTGGCGTTCTTAACGCGCTTCAGTATATTGGCTTTCCAGCTTAATTTACTGTCTACGATGACTAAGGGGGTGCCATTTAGACTAGTGAGTATAGAGCCGTTTCAACCGATTACCCTTTACTATATGCATGTTGAGAGGCTGAAAGAAGATTTGGATTAACACTACAACGTATAAGGGTGACTATCAATTTCTCTAGGGTTGGGGTTAAAGCTAAATGAAGAATATAGCACGCACAACGCGAATTATTGTGAGAAGCTAGGGTCTGTGTCTGTGTCACCCTTCTTCACTACCGACTTTAGATTGGAAGAATTGATTGTCAACTCATAATAATAATTGTGAACTTGTAAGCCATTTCCTCCAATAAATAATGAGCTTATGCCTAAGCTCGGTGGGTAATAAGTCCGCATTGAAATTACAAACTAATGATTCAACGAACTGACTCATAAGTCCTGTGCCTAACTTCACACATCACAATTTCCATCGACAAATGGTACCGCTCACTGACTTTATATATGGTCAGCAGTTTCTTAATCTAGAAGGCAAAGTCTACAGGTATAAAAGAAGAGGATAAGGACTTGTTAGCAAGTCTAAAAATGTTTCAAATCGCGTTTGGTTTCTATTACTTTTGGACGGAACGAATTAGCAACCATATGAGATATGAGATGTATGTCGAGGAGTCTGTGAGCCAATCTGAGGAATGTCAAGCCGAAATACATGGCCTACATGGATCATTAAGAAATCTTGCAAACACTTGGCCATTTTTTGATCAGCCTATAACTTGGGCAGGTCAAAAAAGTACGGTACTCACTACCACCTTGCATCCATGTATTCAGAAATTGATTGTGGAAGTAAAAGTTTTTTCCAAGCCGAACTTGGTGTCAGTATCATCCTTCGAACCAGAGTAAAAGGATTCTCCAGCCATGCTTTCGCTACTTATAATGCTCACTTTGTGATTTGCAGTAGCTAAACTTACTACTGAACACAGCTTCACACCAATCAGTTACTTTTGCTGCACACACAATCAGTACCGATAGCTGCAGATTTTGAAGTTCATTGTTTAGGTCTTTACAGATCGCTGCTTGTGATCCTACAGATTGCAAGAGAGGGCGGCTTCTATTCACACTTGTTCTACTTACCATGTTGATCACACATTGCAACTTTCTGTCATTGTAGTGAATGTTAGCTAGTAAGGAACCTTTCCAAAGACTTTTAGATTCCATTTGATAGAGCAATATGTGTCTATCCTCTTCAGGATTTCAGACAGAAATTATCATTCGTACCTATAAGACAAATGCTAGAGATATCCTCCAAATGAAAACCAAATATTCCAACTCAAGGAGATCACGCATATTCTTGGTAAGTATTGTCAACACATTTGGAGCTCGATGATGAAACACTATTTAAATTTATTCGATAGTATCCAAATTAGATTAACAGAAGTTCCAGTATCTATATCCAAGGTGTTTTACTCATGCATATGCGTTCGATAGGGACCCTACCAGGCAGGGCACACTACCACCTCCACTCACCAATATTTTTTCACGAAACAACCAAACTCTGGAATTCACTTCCAGGAGCCACCTTTCCAGAAAATATCAATCTTCTCCTTAAGGCTAGAATCAACGGCTATATACTAGCATCTCAAGGTACTATCCCAGTAGTATACGCTCACCTCACTCGAGGAGTTCTAGTTGCAACGTATACATACGTATATTTGGCGCCAAATACTAAAACAAATCCTGCCTTTGTCTATATTCCATGTTTACGCACATAAATCAGCTTCCATCATAAAACATAAACAGTTGTAGTGGGTGTGGATAGCAGGTACACATCTCTAATGAGTGTTCACATTCCACACGGTGGGATATAACCATAATGGCAACTGAGTAGTCCAATATGCCTCAAGCAAGTGATCCCAATACTCGATTGCATCTTAAAAGATCTACAGATCCGCCCAACTGGATTTCATTTCCAGGAATTGCAAATTGAAGATCGAAAGGAATTCGCCGATATTCCTTCATGTGTCTCAAGGCAGTTCATCACTAACCGACCAGTAGTCCAAATAGAGACATGCCTCCGGTGTGGTTCGCCATAATTCCCATTTAGGAAACACATATGCGTGAAAGTTAATAATGAATCTCAAGGCAGTACATACCATCGTCTCGCATCAGCTAATTGCTTAAGTCAGTCCAACCTTTTAATCTCTCCATTAAAGATCAAATCAGTATTTCAATCATCCTCCTACTACTCTAGTTATCCGCTACGCAATAACAAACAAAACAGTCGATTCAATTCATCAGCATCAACTTTCTCAATGGTCGTCGTCTCATTCAGATACATTCGCAACATTGTGATCACATTAGTTTCTATTCAAGAGTATGTCGCGCAAAACCACATTGATGCTGCATACACCTTGACCGATGGAAACCGGGTGTGCAGCTACAAGTACCATCCGACCGACCGACCGACCGACCGACCTAGAGAAGTAGAAATTCCTCATGACCAATGCTGTTCCCAGAACTTGAAAATGAAGATTCCACAATTGGCTGGGTCCACAGTGATACCAACCGCGGATGCTTGCTAATTAAACGAGTTGTCTGTTTATCTGCGCATCCAGATTTCTATTATTTACCCAAACAAGTCTGGTGGAAGAAGAACTTTCACTCTCCAGATGAACTGGTCTAATGGTCTGGCGTTAGCCGGCAAATGTACATAAGTACTACAAGTATGTATCAACCGCTTGATTGTTCTCCGCAATTTGCCGGATGCGGGCAGCTTTTAATGAGTTCTAACACCTCTGGGAATTTTTACGGTAACACGCCTCGTGGTAGCACACCTTTCCGCCGAGCTACTGAGGTTCCATCATAACGATACTATGCGATTATGATCGCATTAGTGGAACAGACAAACTGTGGTGGCATTAGTTTAATTGGAATAAATCTTCGACGCCTGCTGGTGCTCGGTACATCCCTCTTGACAATCTCTGCACACCATTGGGTAGGTCAAGTCGTGACAAGGGAAAACGAAGATGGTTTGGCCTCGTATTCGCCAAGGAATGCACGTGCGCATCTGGAGTCAACCGGGAGACAATAAAATTAATGTCATCAGTACTGAGACCACTGTTTGGCATAACTAATGCTAAGTGAAAGTTTTTTTTGTTTCGCTGAGATTCAATATTTGGATAGAAGGCTTGCCGGGATGGCAGAGATGCTTCATTTGGCATACAATGGTGCAGTGTCAGTTGCAACATAGCACTGGCTTTGGTGAACAAGGTCTCTTAGGATGTGGTTAATATTAATGATGATAATCAGAAGCGCTAGATGGGGCCATTTGATTTCTATCTAAGGTGAGGGAATCATTGAGACAAGTTCACATTGGGAAGGAAAGTTGGAAGACTTACGTTTTTGGTTGGGAAAGTGAACCGCGGATTCTATGAATTCCTTAAGTTGGAATGAAGAAACCACACAAGGAACTTAAGGTTACTTTGTGTTGTACCTGTTCAGCATGTGATTAAACTCGGGCATGCCAGTTCGGTGGATCCGCAGACCTGACCTAAAGGGAATTTACCGATAGTAAGACAATTCAAAAAGAAAGTCCAAAACCAAAGATATTTATGTCGTGTTGGGTTATGGTGGCAGCTTTCTCGCTTATAGCGGATCTTACAGGCCTCCACCCCTAACCGCAGAGCCAACTAGAACTTAAAAGCTAGTAAATGAGACTCTTGATGTCAGATTATTATCGAGGTCTTCGAATAGAAATTCCTCCAGCGACTCATTTATATGGACCTTCATGACCTTTAAAGTTCAAGTGATGTCATCGAAGGTTTGCAATATGCACCGTGCAGCGGCAACGTGAATAAGATACTTATCGAGGAACACTTGCGCCTCGATGTCGACGATACCTATGCTGTTAGTACCAAAGAAACTTTTGTGGGATGTGTAGATCCCTATTAGAGTTATGGGCTTCAGCGGATTCAGAAACGAATCCAATTCCTTGGAACGTTAAAGAAAAGGTGATTGCTCATGTCGTCTAAAAAGACTCTGCCCTTGGTTCGCACGCAGAGCATTCATTCTGTTTTATTCGATAACGGGTGTCTGTTTAGTTCTGTGGACAGGTGGTCAATGGCTCAGTAAATTGAAAGGATTATGGCATTTCAAGTATATTGATTTCTTTATTATTTAGAGTTCCTTAATGCTGAACTGGTACTGATCTGTTCCAATAGTTTTATTTTTAGATTGGAACTCCTCACCAAAGTGACCCATTACATGAAGATCGAGGTGCATAACTCTAAGTAGTGGATTATGCTTGGTCTCAGAGGACATCTAGAGCCTACTGCCTTTTTACAAATCTACTGCCTTTTTACAAAACTACAGTAGTGACTTAGACATCTATTATTCTCTCAAAAGTTTTTAGGAACAATGATGTCAACCTTTTTAGTCTGATGTCTTTAGGAAGAGTGTGTGAGATTTTAACTGCCTTAAGTATGAAAATCATTTTGTACTAGACATCCTTTTAGAATACTGGCCACTGTCTGTAGCTGGGCCGGAGAACTTGTATCCCTTTTTCGGAGACTTGAAGGGTTCAAAGATGTACACAGTCCACTTCAGCATATCCCGAGGCAGTATTTTGCCTAAAAATAGGCGTCCAACTGGGAAATGAGTTCCCAAAAGCAGGTTGAGCGATGATTCTTCAGATTTTGCTTAGGATCCACTTAGATTCCTTAAGACACTTGGCGCAATAGGGGTTTTAGATACGACTTAATATAGTCTCGAGGATTGTGGTTCTGACAGAAGGTGCACTAAGATCTAATTCGGGATATTTTGGAATATTTCAAATTAAAAATTCTCCCCTATTCTCAAATTTGGATTTAATTCAGTAAACAAAGGCAAGATATTTTATTTTAAGCAGTGCTTGAAGAGACTTGGGTCAGGTTGGGTTAGTGGTTGTCTCCGCTGAGCAGGGACACAATTCGAACAAAAGAAGATTATAAGTATCAGAGATCTACATATATGGAACCTTCTTAAATGTTCCACCAGTTTCGGTGTGAACCCATACCGAAGAAGGGTCGTTCGGCATTTAGGCAGTAAACCAGTTCAACCCAGCGACGAAGATTTTAATTTTACTCAGGTCAAGGCTAGGTAGATAGTTAAGATTTTCGAAAAAGTACTCGCCTAGGATTTTTCTTCTCAAAACCAGGACAGGACAGGTACACTAAACATATGTTCTCTTCCTCTTTCTCGTCTCTACAGCCCCACTTTGGGCCTACAGGGTAATCGAGACCTTCCTAGCACGGTCTTGTATATTAACCCCCAAGTATCTGGAGTTATCGGCAAATTGCAATTCAATACCCTTGATTTTTGTAGAAGTAATACATTGTATTGTATACCTTATTGTGAACAATACTAGTACAGTCTTGGGCGGATTAACTCTGAGACCGATACTATCTTTCCGCTTTGCGAGTTTATTTGGAGCACACTTCATCAGGTTCCATAACTGTAAGAAGGAACTTCCCTAATATCACTATCGCAATGTCGTTCGCATAGGCTATGACACTGAACTCCTTTTACCCAAGATTAGGAGTATTTTGCTTACTATCACACTGAGCCACAATAATGATAGAAGTCTGTCCTGGGGGGTACCCATGTACACCGACGTTCTGGTTAGATAGCACTCAAGTTAGAAATTATAGCTTCTATTTTGGACGCCGTGACTCAAGTGGTTAGTGCGTTGGACTTGGGAGCGAGGGATTCGAGGTTCAATCCCCAAACAACACCTAAAATTTCTTTCACGGCCGCACCTCTCGCGAGCGTCTGATAAACATTCGAGAGTATAAAAAAGCTTTCCAAATTGCCCTTCGAAAATTGCATTAAACAATAGATCGATTTACATCTATTCACGCACAACAAGAATGGTTGTGAGAAGCTAGACCCTGGGTCCCATAGAGCTGTCGCGCCAAATATTCGTATGTTTTTTTTTTGAATAGCTTCTGTTTTGACTTTGTTGAAAACTCCTTCAATATCAAGGGTGAACACTATAGTAAAAACACTTTTCTTAAAAGATTTCTTAAAGATTCCGACCAACGAGTGCAAGGCAGTCTGTACCGGTTTTCCCTTGCAATACGCATTTTTGGATACCGATAGAAGATTACTATCCAAATTAGTTATAATGTGGACGTCGATCAGCCTTTCCAGAGTCCTTTATGGAAAGGAGGATAAGCTGGAACAGACAAAAGTCTTTAGGTGATGCGTGAGTGGTCTTCCCGGCTTTCGGTATGAAGACAACTTTGGCCCTCGGATCTAGGGGTATAACCGAAGTTTAAACAACTCCTAAAGATAATGTGGACCCAAGGAGTACTTAAAGTTTTGAAACCTTGCAGTAATTTCAGTGATTTGTACGGCAGAAAGCCATACTCTGCCCTCTGTATTTTCTTGAGGGTGACAATGACCTCTGGCACTGTAATGGTTTATGGTTTCAACCTGCCTTAACCTAATTCTTGAATTTAATGAAAATTCCCACTAAAATAAAAGAAATATTAGTTACAATTATCCTTTCCGTACAAGAAACATGCATTTTGACTCAACATCATGTCGTAGAACTAATCATCATGATCATAGATTCATTCACAAATTCATGCAAACGTTTCTTTATCGTTTAATGGAACTCAGATTTAAGCAACAAAAACATGTGTCTAGCCATATGTCTATGACATAATATACATAATTTGATAACGCAATCAACTCGGTGGTATTATTCAATCAATAAAGCACCCAATTTATATTTATCTGCTGAACTTGCATGAAGATTTCGGTTATATTTTTAGGTACTCTGGTGGTATTCTGATAAGGAATGCATTGCTTTCATTTCCGGGCTAAATGCAGTATTTAAATTAATTTTCGTCAGGTTTAAACAACAGTGTTGTATCCTACAGCTAAGAGAGCTCTAAGACTGAATTAAAAAAAAAATAACATGATTCGTTATATTTTTATTTTTGCACTTTTAATAAGCTTGACTTTCGCGGCACCTCCACCGGTAATTATATCCTTATTTGGGATTAAGTAAATACTAATAAACACTGTCCATCTTTTTTTTTTGTTAAGAATACGTATCCAAACGATGTAGGAAGAAGACCAGACACAATAAGAGTACTAGATGTGAGTTGTAAATAACTTAAAAGGACTCAACTTAATACTTTCTATTCACAGATTCCTATTTCAATTCTACAAGCATTACAGACTTCCCTTGGAGCGATTTCTATACCTAGAATTATTATATAAGAATAAGTTTAATTGTTAATTTAGATAAATAAAAAGCAAATAAAATGAAATAGTTAAATGAATAAAAAGTCGTCTCATTATCAGTTTCAGAGACTTTAAGACACATGCACTGTCCCGGATGTAAAGATAGCAGCACAGAGCCTAACAGTTCGCAATGCCTGCAATCCTAGGAACAGATAACACCCATTATTACTGAGGAAAAACTATTCTGGTCCACACAGTTTCGCTCTCTCGTATTTAGGACCCTCGAACACGTTCTAGACAACCATCTGCGAGATACAATCGAGTCATCTCTGTTCAAATCCCAGAACATATACCTCAAAGGAAGATCTACGGAAATAGCCCTTCATGAAGTAGTGCGATCTACCACAGTGGTATAAAGATCCTTCTTTTGGTCAAGTGTATCCCTGCTGAGCGGAACAACCACCCAACCCAATCCAACCAACCGACATGGTCGGGTCTGTAACTTACATAGGAAAATTAGAAGTATACATGTACGGAGACCAAAATTTATAAGAGTTTCAGCATGGATAATACTATACGGGTCCCAAATATGGATTGGTAGCATGCAATCTGTATCCTACGGAAGAAAAATAGAAGACAGAGCACAGAGAATCAACGCGTTAAGGTTACTGAAGTTTCGAGAACAGAAGGACACAGAGAGTGATCTTTAAAATAGAGACTTAGGTCAACAGGAAGCGCGAAGAGTTGAATTTATATCTGGGCCAGATACCACCAAACAGTAGATGTTATAGAGCATATCTTCCTAGGCACAAAGGCAAGAGTTCACGAGGATCTATCGATTATACTCCAACCTGTGCGTTAATATCAATTTTCGTTTCAAATTAGTGCCTCAACCTTGTTAATTATACAAGCAAACCGGCTAATAAAAAAAAATTCAGCCATTACTAGCATCAAATTCCAATTATATTAGCCTACTTAATATGCCAAGCCTATTAGTTTATAGAAGAAACTTCTTCACATAAGTATCTAGCTTGCCTAATGGAAAAAAAAAATAAAATCAAAAAACTATTTTCCGCATGCATTTCGCATTGCATTCGCGTGCTTGGATTAAATTCACTCAATTTGAATTTTACTTTAGGAACGGATGAGACTTTCTCCACAGAATCAGGTTTGACTGTTAGACAAACGGCCAGAGGCGCATAGAAAGGAATAAACAAAATGCTACCAATGACGAATTTGAATTACATAAATATTGCAAAAGGGGTTTTGTGTTCAGCAGCGATTAGATTTGCTTTTGCATAGTGTTAAATACTTCAAAAGCGAGGGAGCATCCCACCAAACACGGACTGAATAAAGAAATCCCCAAGAACTGCGGAGTGTGGTATAGGTACTCGTATATCCAATATGTTAATTTATTTTATTGAATCAAAATACAAACAACTTTCACTGATAGTATGTATTTTGTTTATTTAATACTAAAGCCTACAAGATTTTTATTGGCTCAGATGGCACTCCCGGAGCGACATTGCAAATTAACATGAGTCACATGTGAATTTCACTGAATTACGTTTGCTCTACACATGCGGTCGTCTTAGTTGCTTGTATGGGAATTTTGAGTTCAATTGTGTATTTGGATTGGGTCTTTGTGTCAGTGGGTGGCCTAGCTATTAGAACATGATGTTAAAGCTATACTTTACTGATACTTGCCTTTTATACAAGAAGTTGCTTGTGCAAAGTGGGCATTGCCCAGCTTCCTCCCGTACAAATAGCCTGGTCTTGATGGTATCTTACCAGTGGAATTACAGCAAGGCCTCGACACTTTAAGTCCTTGGCTCCACATTATCTTTAGGAGTTGTTTAAACTTCGAAATTTGGATAGTAATCTCCTATCGGTATAGCAAGGGAAAAACCAAAACTGGTTGCCTTGCCTCCTGTCCCATTTGTGGAATATCCATGTACCTCTCTGGTGCGGATAGCCCAGTTTTTTTCCATAGTGGTATCACAATGGATCTGCTTTTGGTTTAAGTGTGCCCTTCTTGAGCGGGGATAACCACCCAACCCAACCCGAGCTTGTTTTTCCTGCCGAAGAAGTTAAAAGCAAGGTTTTCTATAACAGAATGGAATATGATGCTTTTATCATAAATGACGTGGCACTACCTCTGCTCTTGTACGAGTTTGTTAACTATAAGATACTTAGCCATGAGAGACTTTTTCTTAGTATTACTGGAAGCAGTTGCAAGGAAAACGATTTAAACAACTATGCTCGGATGAAAGTGGCTGGCACAGGTTATATGCCTGGAAGCATTCAAGAAGATAATCTCTCCGTTCCCAGAAATATAGTTTAGGATCTCGAAAAAATCTTTACCAAAGAAGAAGTGGGCGAGAGTTTCTAAGATCTGGCACTCGGAGGATACTGACCTTTAACTAACAAACTATGGAGGCTTTAAAGATGATATAGTCAATGCTAGACTTTTGGTAGCCACTGAAGATATGTATGTTATATAAGGAGTATGTGTCTTAGAAAATGACAAGCCTCTCGAATTCCTAATAAGTCATGTTAATCTATAATCTCTTTCTCACTTCAGCAGTTCCATGCTTGCCAGATCTCTCTCCTAATCAAAGATATTACTATGGTAGTACGGTGAAAATTTTTTTGGATATGACCGCGTTTAATATAAAGTCGCTTTCCTGAGTAACTTGCTTAGTAGTTCTATGTTATAGTCTTTACTTAAAACCGGCCATTTATAATTACAAACGTCTAAAATACGTCTAAGCATCTAAAATACGGTTCAACGTTTTGAGTAAAAAGTAAAGAAGAAAAAATACTGCTTTTAGGACGGACACATCGAAGGGTCCTAATTTAATAACATAGAACTTCTGGAGAATGTTACAATTTATAATCTACCTATAATTTTACTAAATTTTGTTCTCCCTTCTTATGGCCTTGGATTGTGTCATGTATCTTCTCAATCAGTTCAATCGTCAGCTTCCAGCCACTACATAGCCTGTGGCTGTTAGACTAAGTCTTTCTTTAAGAAATACCAAAACGCTCTGGTAATCTGAAAGGACAATGCGCCGAATTACAAGTTACAAGTGCTACTTCGATGAATATATTTGAGACTTTGATCTTTGATGTAAGTTGTGCCAAACCCCATGACAAGCCTTGTGTACAAGACACACTCCCTAAAATTCTATTATTAAAAACCTTCGCAAACGAATCACTATCGTGAAACATTCGGTTCCAAATATATACATATGTACATACATATATCAAATTCTTAAAAGACCGCGCGTAGTACTAGCGGTACTCCATCAACTGCTGCAAATCAGTCATCAATACCTTCCAAGAAGCACAATGGTATATATCAGGCTAATAAAGCGTACAAACTGCCTTACTATGTGCTGACTTATAAACTATGGAGTCATCAACGAGCACGGCATCTTTGTAATACACGACACGACTTCCGAAAGTAGATTTAATCTAATTGACTCGCCATGGACTCATCGCTAGAACAAGATTCTGGAAACTAACCTGATTGATAATATTCCAATCGGTCCAAGAAATTCCTCCAGTATCTTAAATATCTGAACTTTTATAGAAGTCAATATCCAATTGGATTTCGGTATTCGTCAAGGGTTCGCAATGAATACATTATTGATCTGAGTGTTAGCTGCTTATGCAGCCACCCCGTTCTACCTACCTACCTACCTGCTATTGGAAAATTTAAAGCTGATAGACTGCCAGAGACTTCTACAATCTCCCCAAATCAGCATGGAGTTCTCTAAACTCTAAACAGTTCCCAAATGACGAATCTGTTGTACAGGGTTTCAAACAAAAAGAAATTGCTAACGGAAAGGATTAGCTTCGGCTTTTCTGATAGAAAGAGAAGGTTCGTGAAAGGTTGCAGATTTTAGAGCACAACAATCGTGGGCGCTGTGGTAAAATGGTTAGTGCGTCAGACTGCTGAGCGGACATTTTTCACTATCCCACTTCTCGCAAGCATCTAACAAACATCCGAGAGTATAACTATCATGAGAGGTGTCCTCAAACATCAAAAACTCAAGTTCAGGTGCGACATATAACAGGCTTGTGATAAGCTGGGTTTTTTTTACAATCAGGATAATTTATCCAACGGACCAAGATGATGTAATGCGATACAAATATTCAAATCTATGTGCAACAATACTACAGAAGGCTCGAAGAAGAGTGATAAAAGGATAAAAAAGAAGCAAATCGAATCCATAGATCCTGACCTGAGATACAATGTTAATGTTTAGACTGTGAGACGAACACCTATTCATGTTTTATAAAAATGTATGGATTCGTTATACAGAGTTGCGTTTCGCTCCCTGAATGGGGTAGTTGCTTGGACCAATGTATGTACCACTGTAAAGTAACTCCAAGACGATCTTGGCAAAGGGTTTTAAGACTGTCAAATCGTATATACTGTTTTCTGCACTCGAAGTGACCTGAAGATACCAGTAGTGCACAAAAATGTTGATTTGTGAGTCTTGGTGAGATCATTTTTCCCATTTAATTCCCTATTCATGGAAACGAGGCACGAGCCCATATGCAAAAGTCTGTATTTCCTGGTAAGTTTTTTCTGAAACAGGTGATTTCTAAGACATCAATAGTAATGGTCCCAGGATAAGTAATACCTTTCTAAGGTCACGGAAAGCATTGTAAATTTCCATCTTATGATATATGTATCTTAAAAAAACGGATATACACCCCATTTACGGATTGCGGGTTGCGGATGACAGTATTCTTGACTTCGCTTATTCTTTAACGACTTCACGGCTAAGACCCCAAACTGGTGAGTCTCACCGGCAATGAATGTTTGCCGAGCTGAACTCCGATATTGATGCAATTCTCAATTGGGAATTGGGGTGGGAAAAACCGAGTTGAGCGCAATTCGTCAAAAACCCAGTACTGTTTCCTGTATCTTAAGCGGGACCTTCGCTAGAATCATCAGATTTCTGAAGACGCGAAAAGTGGCGCTAGATACCTCAGATTCCCCAAGATGTGTTTTTTCACCAGTCATCCAGACTTGGCTGCTTTCTATTAACCTTATATTCATCCGAAACTCGAATACAACTCACATGTTTGGGCAGGAGCTCCCGCAACGTATTTGAGTTTATTAGATCGCGTTCATCGTCAGGCATGTAAACTGATCTCGCGACCTGTCAATTTGTGATCCCTTCGGTAGAACATCGTTGGAATGTTGTATGCTTTTCAGTTCTGTACCGATATTTCTTGTGATCTCTTCGATAGAGCATCGTTGGAATGTTGGTTGCTCATCGATCCTATACCGATATTTGCACCACAGTTATTCGGATGAAATCTATAGTTGTATCCCGTCTATCCGTCAGTTTAATCGTACTACACGAGCGGCCTCTTACGCACACCCTTATCTTTAAAAACCTATTTTTGGTCGCACAGTAAAATTCATACCCATAATGTCTTGCCCTCCTCAATATTTCCAATAAATTATGATTTACAAAGAGTTAAAGATAACGCGCATCGTCACCTAATTCTCTATTCCTTTCACTCCATCACTGGGCTTATAACTTTAAAGGACTTTAGTCCTAAGTGAGGAAATACATCTAAAAACAAAAAAAGCTTGTTCGTCACATAATTTAAAAAAAAAAAAAAATCGTACTCAAGGTTGCCCCTAATATATATCGTAGGACAATAGAACCAACAAGGACCAACCAACCATACAGTTTGTCCCCGCACACGCTCTTACACGATGTTGTTGAAAGTTTCAACGAGTTTGTAATGATTTTCAAGAAGTGCATACCAGGAACTGTATAACTCTTTTCATCGAGCATAAAAGAGCACCGAGTAGAGCGATACAAGGTTATCACAGCTAACGTGAATAGCGGAAGATTATAAATAGTTTCCCGTTGCTTTCAAGTTCAACTAGAAAGATGGAGAAAGCCCTAGTGATAACGGCAAAACGGGTGAAAGATTTTATTCAAATAAGCAATCAAACCATTTCAATAGTCCAAAGATGACTTAAGGCATATGGCACTTACACTAGCTGATCATGATTAGCTAATTAGCAGTAGAAAACTAGGAAAGATCATTCAAAGATTTCTGGAATAAATTATGTCTAATGTTCGAAGCTTCTTCTAGCTAAAATAAATTCCCCTTTCAGAAAAAAAAGATTTCAAGCCTCTGGCACTGGTATCCGTTTGGAATATTGCATAAACTTGACCATCTAACGGAAGTTCTCGTTTAACATTTCCTTTGAAAACATCGCTTACTAATGAGATCATTTGCATTTAATACCTAAATCACTTGTGTAGATAAAATATCTATTCCTGATTCCCACTTCACTAACTCACTGCGCGGTGCTAGCCTCAAAGAAGAACATAAAACAAATACCATAATTCACATATCCCCAATTATGGGTCAACTCACAGAAACTCGTTTCAAAAACTAGGAACATTACGCAGGTTCTGTTTTGATTCCACACACCTGGAGGTGTCCGTTACGAGAAGCCAGTTCACCCATAAAAAAGCAAAACGAATAAACCCTAGTGTGATAGTTCCCATGTCTGGGGGGCACTCATGTGAAGAACTGAACAACTCATATGTAAACCACCAACCAGGGGGAATACAGATGCAACCCGTAAATTCACTGTTAACGCGTGCGCGCGCGCGCAATTCATCTCCTAATCAGAGCGCGATTAAAACCAACCTCGCTCGACTTTGATTTTATAGAGTGAAACAGCGCTCACATGGAATTGCCAATTCTCAGATAAATCAAATCAGAAAGAAAAAAGTATCTCTATGCAATCTTTACCTCTAGTTTGTTGCGCTTTTACGCTAAACGGCAGCAGCACAGCACACACCAACAACGCATGGAATTTCATTTTTGTATCTTTTATCTTAAATTCGCATGCGAAATCCAAATCAACAATTAATCGAGCTCCGATTAATAGAATCAAAAACAGCGAAAGGTGAAAAAAAAAAAATAAAACAAAAAATGTCACTTTCACACTAAAGACGATCGATCTTCCGACACTTCCGGTTAAATGTATCTCATTGTTTCACTTCACTTTATCGCACGAGAAATGAAATCAAAATCACACCGCGGCGATAGTTAAACCAAAAGAAGCAGCGATCGCGATCGGTATACAAACGTTTGGACTTGTGCGCTTCACACACTAGTGCCTAAGTCTCGACGGTAGCAAGTTCAAGGTAAGATTAAGCCACGACTTGCATACGGAAAGAGTTTTATACCGAACCCGGTGCTGGTGGTGGATCGGTTCGGATGGTGTATCTCTTCGAGACTCGATGTTAGTCTCAGTATCTAAGACTTGGGATAGGCACGCGTGCAACTCTTTCGTTCTCACCCAGTGTACGCGCATGGATTTTGTATTTCAAATGGACAAACAATCCGTCAGATGAATTCCGATCGAAAGAGGAGGAATTACGAGTATATGCGTACGAGTAATAAAAGTCAAGATGTGGGGGAAGTGAAATTTCACCGGCTTCTCTGGACATTTTTTTTTTCCTCTGATTTCTTCAAGTACTTTGCACTCTTGAGATTTTCAGATTTATTAGTAGTCCACGGCAACGCGATACACACGCGTTAGGCTGCCTAACGAATAGAGATATGTGGACAATGGTCGGAGGAGCATTACCGAACTTTAATCACCTGGGAACGCACTTAAGCGTGGGTAAGCAGCTTACCTTGCATGCTTTTAGTATTATACTTTTAATTGCTCACTGCTCGGCACCCCATGCAAATGTTGTGAATGTATCTTTTACGATATAGTGCGAAAATGTTAGTTTTGCTTTCGCAGTAGACCAGGCATGGGATGTTTATGAGAAGTTGGAGCTATGAATAGCGGTTGTAGGTGGCAGGGAACTCTATTAACTCGTCCATGAAAGGTGGGTAAAGTATGATTTAATTTTTTTCATACGGTAACTTACGTAACGTTTTTTCGGTATTTAACTCTGTTTCTTCAATGATCTACCTGTGGTGTGAGTAAAATTATAACTATTTTTGTAATTAGAGAAAGATGAAGTTTATTGTCGATGGAAATAGAGTAGACTTAGTTGCACTATCTGTACCTACTCGGACTAATAAGCAACAGTCTAGCTGCCAAGTACATAGCAAGACCTTTATATATGAAAGATAATTATATAAGAATGATAGTGTTAAAAAAATACCGCACTACCATAAGCACCATGCGTATCGTGCAGAGAAATCCAACGAAACTGATAATTCTAGTTCAATATGCCAGCATAACTTGGCAGCGATATGCAGATGGCATGGTTAATATACTTAGCTTGAAAGAAATTCAGAGAAACACTCTCCATAATAATACAAAGCGAATGAAGGATCTTACTTTTGTAAGCAACACCCTGGCATAGAGAACTAAATGAAAGACTAGCCGTCATAACACTCTCAGTGACAACAAAGCAATATTATGTGAGACGAAGAACGAACAAATGCGACACCAAAATACACAAATTGGAAAATTCCAGAGAAATAAATGAATGAAATCCATGGACGAGCGTGTACCAGGTTGTTATGAAGAAATTGAAGACTTTAAAAAAACCATCTTGCACCCGTCCTTTCACGCTTTCATAATCATACCAAGGGCTCTTTTTGGGTAGTGGTTGGTAGCCTATGGTGGTCTTGGGTACTTCTTCGATGACCTTGCGACACTGGTTCCACAGATTGTTGGCGTTTGTGGATGATGAATGAATTTCTCTGGCTCTGGCTACTCCAGTCGTGCTAAAACTTCCAAAATTGAATTTCTGTTTTTAGGCGGTTTACAGATTATTGGATCTGTGCCTCGCATCTATTAGCACGTGGTCGATTTGCTTGGCGGCTCTCCAGATGCTCCAGGTTGCTATGTGAATTCGTAGTCTTGGAAACATAGTGCTATCCTGCATAATGGATTAGATGGAAGCTGTTGTCTGTTGTCGTGTCGTGGAGGCTGTACCTTCCGACTAATCCGCCAAAGATGTTTTTCTTACTGATTTAGGCATTAAAGTTCACGAGTACGATTTTGATATCATACATCGGACAGGCTCCGTAGTCTCTGTCCAGGACGTCATAAAACTCCCCCTTGATAGAGTCTTCAGCTTCGTCCGCATAATATGTGTACGACGAAGGGCCGGTTGAAACCGATGTCAGTAACTCGCTTCGGGTGTGCGAGCGCAGCCGTTAACCTAATAAGCCATCATCTCTTTTCTAAAAACTTGACTGATTCTTGCTCTTGCAAGGATGAATCTTTAGTCAAGCGTTTTGGATGTACATCCCTGCATACACTAAAGGGGTTTCCAACTGGCACAACCCATCTTTTCCAATAGGATTTCTCGGCTATGCGTGAAGTTAGTTTAACGTTTCAACTCGTTTATGCTGGCCATTTAATCATGGAAAAGTACATGTTATTGGCTCTGCAGCCGCGAGTGTCGAGCACCAAGTACATGGATGTTCGAGAGGCTCTAAATTTAGTCGATTTCAGGAAATGGGCATCTTTGTGACCAGTTTGGGCGAAATTTCCGCAAACTTCTTCTCACACAGTCACAGTGAAATAGAGATCGCTACCGGACCATGTTAACTGGAAATTTTTGGGATAAATTGGAAAAGGATGATTTGGAGCACACATCTAGCCAATCAAATCGAGCTATTAAACTCGAAGTTTGGTGAGTCCCTTATCTCCAGAAATGGACCAGTCAATTGGCTGCCTCGTTTGTGTGATTTGAATTCTCTTGACGTTTATCTTTGGGGCTTTGGTCCATGATCTACGCCAAAAAGCCAGAGTCTTTAGACGACCTCAAGACCAACATCGAGCGCCAAATTGGCGGTATACTGATTTATGTACGACAAGTTTATGGAAAATTAGACTCGGTCATTCTCTCCGGAAAACAAAAAAATTCATAATTTCAAAAAATGAAATGGAGCACGCTTGATGAAAAACTCTCTATGTAAAATGGGCCATCTTCTGGTTTCGTTTTGAATCATATGTTATTTTGACACTGACAGCTCAAGCATGGAGCTGCGATTTGACGCCGTTGAACATTGTATTGTGCCGTTAGAGATCAATGAAGATTTATGCGATCAATCCAGAGACGATTTAAGCACCCAATCATGAAAAATGTATTGATACAAGTGTATTGACAGGATGGCCTATTGCCAAGACAGCCGAGGCTGTCATTTGAATGAAATAATATTCGGAAGGTTTACTCTTTTCAATAAAGAAACAATCGTTGAAAAATATTGAACAGTGTTTTTTTTTTTGTAGCTTTTTAAAAAAGAAACCAACAGATGGCCCACCCTATACAAGTTCTCTCTTCGTAGTAGTTGATAAACTATCTCCTGTATAGTCCAGTGATAGTTACAACTGTTGATTTCCAGTGCCGCATCCGCTTCATATTAAGCTTAGGAACACTTACATATAAGGAGATATCCAAAATTGCATTCCTACAAATGACAACTGAAAGTAATTTTATTTAATACATAATTTATTTTGGGGTCGTGCGCGACTACATTTCGAAAGACGTTTTAAACAGCTGCCAATGACTTTCATCATTACACATGCATTCGACTTTCTGAGCCCTTAACCATTGCATACAAAGTACACATTTTACTAATTACCAATGCAGTTTGACACTTTTAGCCAAATATTTGGCGTTCATTCACGTTCCTTATCGTTTTGCGTTGCACTCAATGTGCATAACACTTGTGGATACGTTACTTGCATTTCTCTTCTCATGTCATTGTGTTACGTAAGAAACGTTAAGTCAATCATTTTTTGCCATGCAGATCTTTAGCATTTTAGTCATTCTCAACAAATGGCGAAGGATCAATAAACTCGGCTGCGCAGGAGATCTCGGTTGAAATGTCACAATACGAATTCGTACAAATTGTTGCGAATTCTAGTTCAACTTCCAACACGAGAGACTAAAACATTTCCTCTCAGTGACAAAACTTACGAATTCTTTCCGAACAAATTTCTGTAGGTAAATGGTGTACGTGTACGATCTGTCAAAAGCACTATAAAATCAAATGTTTCTTTGTCTCTTAGTCATCAAATTAGTTTAAGATTTAATTTTTATGTGGTTTGGAATCATAATATATTTGAAGATTTCTGAAGACTCTATCGTTTTTTCCGCTGTTTGATCATTCTCATACATGACTGGTTTTGTATTGCGATGCGTTCTCTAACTTTCTTCAAATTTTTATTATACTCTGAGAAATTTATCCTCCACTTTTAGGAAATTGGGATTTTACGATTTTTATTGCAGAAAGTAAACAGACTTAATGTGTCAGCAGTAGTTTAGATCCTTGCTGTATCCAATGCAGCTTGTCGATCGTCAATACTATAAATAAGAAACAGAGTAAGATAAAGACTGAGCCCTGGGGAAACCCCATATCCAACTATGGGATAAAAGTAGTCGTAATTCATTTTAAGAAAATTTCACTAACACCATGTGCTCGGTGCTTAATAATGAGGGCACCATGTCACTTTCTGTCAAGAGCCACAGAGACATGGACTAAAACTATTCTTCACTTATTACGATGACGAATAGCTTGTTCTGACATTCTGACGAAAATATCATTAAGTTCCTTTATGACTTGATGTTGTCTGAAGCGATACTAAGTGCCATAAATGCTGCTGTCTACACATGGCAAGAAACGATCCTTTTAAAGATGCCAAACTCATAAGGCGGTGATTGACACTTTGACAGCTGTCGTGACCTCAGTCATTAGTTGGTAGACGGCGATTCTTTAGCCAGATATTTGATCCTCAAAATGGAAGGCTTTACGACTGGTATGAGCACATAAACTACATATGTATGTATAATTATAAAAATATCTGCTAGTGAAATAAGTATGAAGCTCAAAGAATGCCATTTTCCTTATGGATGTGCAGAAAGTAAAGATGTAAAAAATTAAAGTAAAGTAAATGTGCTTAAAAAAAATAAGGTTCTTCTCTAAGATTGGTTTCCGAAATGTGAAGAAAGTAATATCTTCAAAACGTTATATTACTTCCATTGGAATTTATGCAGTATGAGTATCATATAGCGAACGATTTGTGGATTTTTGAAATACGAACTGCCTTCTCATAGGTGGCACCATATTTAAGCACAATGCCACGTTAAGTCAGCTGCATATGAGCTCACAGACAAGCATCCTCAAATGGAATTGAATTGATACCTATCCTACTAAGTATGATGTTGGATTGAAGCCCGGAATTCCAAATGAAGCAAAAATCATACGTATATAACTGGTCATTCGATACTTACTTAGGTGCAAAGTTCGACATTAGAATCGCTTAGAAGGAACACCTCGAAAGATTTTTTAGGCTGTTTAGGACAGCGCAGCCTTATCCAGAAAAATACTGCATACTGGAGGAGAGCAGGCACCAATTTGGGCGAAGACTGTGGTAATTAAGTTTTACCCCAGGAGGATTAACTTTGTCAACTGTGTGCTGTGTCCTTAAGACGGGATAAGCTGATGACATATGCATATATTATCGCAGGAAAATACATATTATATTGACCAGCGAATCCCCCCGAGCTTCAGTCAAAGGTATCAAGATTAAAGAAATAGATCATTCTAGATGTTCGAACCATCTGACCAGCTAATGTTCAAAATCCGGATATCGCAAGCACACCAAAGAAGAATGGTTGTGAGAATATATAACATCGAACCAAACCTGCAATCGCAAGAAACCACTAGAATCATCGCAGAACACGTATCCCAAAATCTCTCAATGAATCCTATGTCGCCAACATCAATCTTAGAAGATCAGTGGCAACAAAGAATGCCCACAAGCACGCTAAACAAGAGGCAAGTGGAGCTGCGAAGAAGGACAAGGGCTACTCATAAGCTCTACGGGCAGAAGAGGCAGGAAGAACATCGGCTTCTCCAAAAAGAAAAAAGAGCACGATAAGCGCGCCATCGAAAATATCGAGAGACTATGCTCGAGGAAAAATGTACGGAAGTCTTACTAACAAGTAAAACAAACGTGTCTAGCCAACAACACCTGTACAGAAGCCTGTAGTGGGTAAAAAGAACCAATCTTGACGATGATAGCCAAAACGTCCTTCCACTTGGCCAAAACGAAGTGAGGATAGCAACATCCCAACTTATTTCCAATAACGCTGTTGGACCTGACAGCTTACCTGGGTTTAGCGGTAAATATGGACAAAACCAAGTACATGCTATCAACAAGAACGGACACACAACATCGACAAGTGTGCAGAACGTCACAATTGACAGCTATAACTTTGACGTAGTAAGGGACTTTGTCTTTAGTGCCACCTAAGTAACTAAGTATGTACTGTCATTCGCACCATTCAAAGCGCCAAGCTCTGACGGTATTTTAAAAGCTTTGCTTTAGAAAGCCCCAGTAAAGGTTAGGCTACATGCCACTAGCGTGAAGGGAAGTGAGGGTCACCTTCATACATAAAACAGGAAAACCAAGTCACATCCAAGTGAAAGACTACAGACCCATACGTCGTTCGTCATTTCTTCTCAAGACACTTGACAGGCTTCTGGATATCCACATTAGAAGAAAGGGTTGGAACGGCAGCTTATGCTATAAGTCTCACTGCGTATGCGGATCACATAGTTATTTTGGTTCAAGGAAAATTTGTAGACACATTAAGTGAAATGATGGAATTAGCCCTCAATAGTCTCGGTAAATGGGCTAAAGAAAGTGAAGTTTACGTCAATCGGACAAGACAGTTCTGGTACTCTTCAGCAGAAGGTACAAGATACATATGTACATACCTTCATAATGTCAAAGCTAGCTGCAGTAGTGCTTTTCCTTTCGGATCGTTCAAAATATCTTGGCATTAAAAACATAGACTGGAAACTTAATATGGTATCGGAAAGAGTCGACAAGGCTTTCTTCATTTGTAAGAGGACAGCGTCGAAAAAGTAGAGTCTTATCCCAGCAATGATGCACTGGCTATATATACATATGTATATCATGATAGTAAGACCCATTCTCACATATAGTGCTCTTGTTTGGTGGAAAGCCATGACAATAAAATACCTTGGGATACGTTGACCAAGATACAAAGAACAGCCTGCATTGCCATCACATTATGTACGCAGATCCGTGTCAGTTTATGCTGGGTACCTGGGCACTGCGATATAGAGGGCAACGTAAGGGTCAGCCCTCACACAAAGCTATACAATTAGAGGCATAAAACCACCAATCTGCGTGGCCGAGAAGATTATTCTCCATAGGATCATCAACATGGCTGACCTCTAAGATGGTCCAACTTACTACGCAGGAGGTTGTCTAAGCCTGGAATATAACAAAATTAAGTGGGTCATGGCTTACCAATAGCTATAGGTATTCTATCAAATCTTGCCTTTTAAGGAAGCAAGTTAAGAGATTAGGATTATCAAATACGAATATACCTATGTCTGTAGATACTGAAGTGACCTACACGTCTCAGAAGATATTTCACATCTACTCGGTGAAGGCCAAGGCATATTAGATTGAAATACCTTGGGAAATACTCCTTTGATAACCTAGAGGAAGTTGGATCTTTTAACCAACTTAGTGAGATA
This sequence comes from Xylota sylvarum, assembly GCA_905220385.1. Classification (NCBI taxonomy): domain Eukaryota; kingdom Metazoa; phylum Arthropoda; class Insecta; order Diptera; family Syrphidae; genus Xylota; species Xylota sylvarum. Next base: position 46,284,912 of record LR999959.1, read on the forward strand.
ACAAAATTTTGTACGGCTATCAAATGTATGGTAGAAATGGTTTGGGCTTAGATTTGTAACCGTTACGGTTCACTACGATGAACTAATAACCCTACACTACCTATGTACATATACCTACCTAACTAGGTACTGTGCAATTTAGTAACAACTGCTCAACTAACAATTCCATAAATAGGTAATACCCTCGTGAAGTTTTCACATGTTTCATGACTCGTAGTGGTGGACAAGTATCATAGAACCAATCATCCCAGCGAAAAATTCTTCGTCGAATATTTGCCACCAAGAGTCTGTGCAAGATGATTAAATGGAGATAAATATTCAGCCGTGAAATTCACAAGAATGTGGATGTAGTTCAAAAAGCCAAGACTACCTTATTACTTCGACCACACCAGTTGCGATAATGGAAATCTGAAGCAATAAGTAAATACCTACGTCGGGTTGGGAAAATATAAATATTCCACAAATGGAATAATTATAATCACTTAACGAGATATTTCCTACGTACATGTACATATTTAAAAGGAAGTGTCGCTACGTGCTAATCTCGAGAAGCACTTTTGCATTTTCACTATCTTAGCAAAGAGCCGCGCTAAGATTATATTATTTTTATTTAGTTACACTTTTCGAAAGTGGGTCAGTTGCATAGTTGACTATGCAATGTAATGGAATACTGTTGCCCAAGATGACTCTAGCACTTCTGAATGATTGCCGGTAATTGGTAAGAGTCAAAGAGGGCTTATGCACATTAGTAGAAACTCCACTCCATAGTGCCTAAAGGAGAAGTAGAATCTCAGTTAATTATATAAACTCTATATTACAAAGGACATGTGCAACAACAATATGTATGTGGTACTATGTGGTATAACTTCCAAAAGATACTTTATTCGCTCATAAACGTTGGAAGTGCATCGTGATTTAATTAAATGCCATTAGCTATTCTTACAGGCTAAAAACATTCGTTACGAAAGTGAGAGTAAATGGTGCACATGACAGTGATGTACCCTAGAAACATTGTCAATTGAAATTCTTTACGTGAATTTGGAAAACAAATTATAATGTAAGAGAGAGTGATTTTTATAAAGGTGCACCAAGAGAATATCGATCGAACAAATGGCTATAATAAAACATGAACAGTTCCATGGGATCTAATCAAACGACTTAATAAGAATTGTTAAACGATATGGTAATTTAGTATTATAAAGTGTTTGGAAACATATAAAAAGACAATTAAACACTTTAAAATAAGTTGGCAATACGTACGAGTACCTCGTACTCGTAGGTATGTATCTACTGTAAGTATTTTGACAGTGAACCAATAACTTGTACCTTCTATGCATTAAAATAGTAATTTCGTGAAACGGTGTAACAAACAGCTTGAGAAAATCTATACGTGTTGAGGAAACTATTTTATATCGTCTAGGGCTACTAAAATGGATTGAATCAAGCTTGTCTGTGAAAGTGGATCTAAACTCTGATTGGGCGGGAAACTATAGGTTCCATAAATTATGATTTGGGCCAGAATTGCAACAAACAAGTTGGGCTTCATTTACATCCTCGTATAAGTCGCCAGAAACTGCGTGTACAAACCCTCGCATGTACTCTAATCAGCATAAGGCGATGAAGATCGCCCAAATAAACCTTAACCATTGCGAGGTAGCTCAAGACTTGCTGACACAAATCACGAAGGAAAAACAATTCGACATTGCATTACCTTAATAAGTAAGCAGTATAAAACTACAAACGGGAACAACTGGATAAGCGACAGAGCAAACAAGGCAGCGATTTGGACTTGTGGAAACCACGCCTTTGTGTGGATGGTCTTGTGCCTCAATTCTAGACTAGGTAATGTAGATATGCATCCTGCATTGCCCAAACCAAATTTGCTTTCAAAACAGATACTCTACTTCGAATAAGGACTGATCAATCGTTAACAACTTTTAGCTCATACTGACAAAGATTGGTTTCTAAAATCTGGAGACCCTTTTCGACTCTGGTAAAAAGCTAGAAAGTGGGTTTATGCGATAAAGCATTGAAATTTGAAGAATAAACGAGATAAGGCTACTCGACGCGGGTGAATTCCAGTCTTCAACAGGTAACATTCGGAAAACTATTCGGAAGTGTGAGTGAACTGTAGGGAAGGACCTGGATTGAAATAATGTTTAATCCTGAAGGCAGAAGATGGCACGCTTGCGGTTGCACGGCGTCAGCTCGACGGTGGGGTGGGTAATTTCTGCCTGAAAGTGATCCTACAAAATAAATTTTCGTGCCATATATTAAGAGGGATTTGCGGTAAAGAAATGTCTGAATTGAAGTTGCATGGATGTTAAATGTTTGACATAGTAGAATTGATGTAACTCGGATGCAGTTACATGTAAAGGGGGTAACACGATCACAAAAGTAATTAACATAGCACAATAGAAATAAGAGAAAAAAAAAGAAAAGGTAGGGGACAGAAAGAGTGACGCTGTTGTTGACACGTGGGATGATAATTAACTAAGAGATTCCTCTGAGAACATCCCTTTGGCAAGACCCGCCCTGACTAATGACCAAGGTCAAAAGCTCCATGGCTACCAAGTGCCGGAATATGTAATGGTAGCCCCTTGACTACACATGTTTACACTTTCACTCTCCTCTTTCTCTTCAGATCAACCCCTTATCGCCACTAAATTAAATCACGACCGATTCATATTACCTAAGTCAATAAATTCAACACTGTACTTAGTTTCCACATCTTTCAAATCGTACTGATCGATAAATATTTAATTCACAAAAAAAAGATCTTATAAATGCAAACTCTTATAAATGCAATAACTTTCATACTTTTATGTATATGCAAACAAACGAAAGATCACGAAACTAAAATAAAGGGTACTGAATTCTTAGGGAACTAATACTGATTAAGTATATATATATATGTACATGTTATATGCGTTTGTATATGCAAAAAAAAGAATACATGTATGTATATAAATTCATAAAAAAAATCTTAACAAAAGTAATGTAATTAAATGAGATTGCCCAAAAGATTATATAAAAAAAAATTATAATGTCACTTACTGTGATGTGATGATGTTTTGTTTTTTTTTTATCGGGAACCGTTTACTCCTCCGCTTTGTGCGCACAAACCGATGGGATGTATGGCGTAAATTGTAGTTTGTTTAATGTTTGGTGTTATGTATGAATGAGTGATGTACATATATTTATATGCTGTCAGGGGGGAGTGGAACTTAATTAATAATGAAACTTTTATATATTCTTTAGGCAATTACCTGGATATATCTTACAATCTTACCCTTAAAGCTAGTGTTAATATACAATTAAATAACTTTACTTATAAAAAAAAGAGTTTAGTCAAAACGTGATGTTACGTCTGATTGATCTAAATGAAAGCTTTAATCGATCTTTTGATTATAGCTTGTTTTTGTTGCTGGTTTTCCCTTGCTGGCTTCTGTCTGGTGGTGATGGTAGATGTTGTTTTGACAAACAGGTGAAGGGTTGTTGCAGGTTGAATCTGTGACGTGTCGGAGCAGGTGCTGATGATATTCTGATGTTGAGAATATCCGTTCCCGACGTAGGCACAGGTGTAGGCTATTTTGCAAGGTGATTGTGCGAGCTTAGGTTAGGTGGTGGTGAAATTATAAAATGTCCTAGGATGTGGTGGCTATGAGGTGCAGGTGTTCGCTTTTTTGCACGTGAATTAGGGTATTCACAGGATAAGTGCTTTCTGCAGGTATTTAAGAGTATATATGTAGTTTGGCGGGCGGAGTCTTCTCATCATCTGAAAGTGGGCACCTTCTACTGTGGCGAGTGCTAGAGTGGATGGAAGACCGCCCGCAATAGTAGAACAGGTAGATGCACGTGGAGCGCTGCGTATGTAAAAAAAGATGTAGGAAGATTCCTAAGGGTCAGATAAAAAGAAGCTTACCTTATACTTGCGATACCAACATATCAATGTAGATATGTATATATATTTTGTAAATACAATATCACAAAGTATTATTATGTACTTAACACACTTTGATTAAATACTTCGAATAAAAAAAAAGACAATTTGATTGCGAGAAGCTCGCAGAACTACTTGCACGTGCCAGCACTGTCAAGAGAAAAAGGTCGTATGCAGATATGCATGGATTTTTATATCAAGTTTGGCAAGGCAAAAAAAAAGACGAAAGCTTCCTTTGTAAAGTAAGTAGCATTTAGTTGATCATGACTAATATTTTCCGGTGGGTGTATGAAATAAATGAGCAGTCAGTTATTTTTCAAACTGCAATAATAATAATTATTTGCAAATTGCATAAATTGTAATTGTAAGGCGCACGCTACAACATCATGAATTTTGATATTACGTAGTAGTATCAAAAGACATGAAAAACGGGAGACTTACACTTTTATGATTTAGGTGTAAGGATATTTGATTGTTTGTTTGACTTTTCCGTAAGCCTTAATTTAATGTCGAAGATCCTTTGCATGGTAAACACCAATCTTTTTACCTTGCATATTTTCGATAAGGTACGTAGATGTACCAGTTGGTTTCATAATTCGACACTTGATAAATTTTGGACACAACTTTGCGTTGAAGTTTTTCGAAGCATTGCTCAAAACGAAATTTCTTCGATAAACTTCCTCTCCTGGTTTGAAGAGTCTGTTGGATGATCTTAGGTTGTAAGATTTTTCGTTTCTTTTGAAAGCTAAATTAAGATTTTTTTTCACTTGTGCTCGGATGAGTTCTAGTTTTTTGGAAGGTGGTAATAGGTCTAAATCACTTTCGTTAAGTGCCTTAAGTTTTCGTGCAAGTTTGTACATTCTCGCATGTGTCATCATGTTTCTACCAAAAAGAATGTAAAAAGGTGACATACCTGTCGACTGATGTACTGAAGTACATAGAGCTTGTTGAATCTCGGGTAAGTGGTGATCCCACTCTCTCTGATCGTTTTTGAGATAAGTTCTTATCGCAGACAAAATCGATCTATTCACCCTCTCTGAGGAATTTGCTTGAGGTGAATAAACTGCATTTCTTATGTGTACTGTGCCGTATTTAGAAAGGAAATTGCTGAATTCTTGCGATACAAATTGTTTTCCATTATCGCTATGCAAGAATTCCGGTACGCCAAATTTTTGGAAAATTTCCTGTTCCAAAAAGTTAATTACTACTTTGGAATTGGCCTTGGGCATAGGTTTAAGGATAACATACTTCGAGACTTGGTCTAACACAATGAATATAAATAAATTACCTTTTTTTGTACGCACATAAGGTCCCATAAAATCTATGTAAAGTTTTTGAAATGGAAGGTCAATTTGTTGCTGTGTACCCATAGGTGGTCTTAGTGTATAATTGGGCACTTTGTTTTCTTTGCATGATTCACAATTTCTAACATACTCACGAACTTGATTAGTCATATTGGGCCAAAAATAGGTTTGTTTAATTCTCTCTAAGGTCTTACGAATACCTCCATGAGACGAATTTGGTGGATTGTGGTGGTTTTGTATGATGGAATTTGTCAAACCGGTGGGTATCCATAATTTCCATTGATATTCTCTAAGATCAAGGTCATTAGGAAAAGCTTTTTTGAAAACCAAATTGTCTTCAACTTTCAGATCGGGTAACTCATCTTTGTTTTGCTTGATCGTTTCTATAAGATCCAAATAATCTTTTGACTTAAAATCATCACTGTTCAAATCAACAGACGAATAATCGTTGAGGTTAAAAACTTCATCAAGATATGCTCGAGACAAAGCATCGGGAACTACATTTTGGGATCCTTTTCGGTGTTCTATCGTAAATGTAAAATCTTGAAGTTTAAGCGACCAACGAGCAAGTCTACCGCTTAGGTCTTTGAGACGCATCAGCCATTTTAAGCTTGCATGGTCTGTTATAATGGTGAAGGATGTTCCTTCGATATAGGGTCTGAATTTTATAACTGAACGTAAAGCTGCATAACACTCTTGTTCTGTAACCGTGTAGTTACGTTGACAAGCATTCAACTTTTCGGAGAAAAAGGCTATCGGCTTCTCGTGGCCTTCGTCATCATATTGGAACAAAACGCTTCCAATAGCAGTGCTAGATGCATCACATTGAATGACAAATTGCTTTGAAAAGTCAGGATGAGTGAGAAGTGGAGCTGAAATAAGAGCCATTTTCAATGCTTCACAGGAAGTAATAGCCTCGGGTGTCATAAGAAATACTTTCGATTTTTGTATGGTATCGGTCAAGGGTGATGCGATGTCTGCAAAATTTCTAATAAATCTACGGTACCATCCACAAAGACCCAGGAATCTTCGAACCTGTTTTGGCGAAGTTGGTAAAGGAAAGCCTTTAATGGCGGATACCTTATCCGAGTTCGGTTTTATATGCCCTTGTCCGACAATGTATCCTAAATATCGAAGTTCTTTGAAACAGAAAAATGATTTTTCTACGTTTATTGTTAAATTAGCTTCTTTTAAGCATTCAGCTACTTTTGACAGAAGTGATAGATGTTGGTCAAAATCAGAGGAGATGATAAGAAGGTCATCGAGGTAGACAAAAACGTTTTCTCTAAGAGCACTGGGGATCACTTTATCCATTAACCGACACATCCTTTGGGGTGCATTACACAATCCGAAGGGCATGACAGTGAATTGATAAAGGGGTCGTCCTGGAACAGTAAAAGCGGTTTTCTCTCTTGAATTCTCATCTAAGGGGATTTGCCAAAAAGCGTCCTTGAGATCCACACTACTGATATAATGTGTTTCTGCAAGACGGCTAAGTAAACCTTCTATATGAGGCAATGGATATGCGTCTCTTTTGGTTAGGGAATTTACCTTACGATAATCTATGCAGAGTCTGTTTTTACCGGGTTTTCGGATAAGTACTACTGGAGAACTCCAGGGACTTTGACTCTCTTCGATGACTTTCATAGAAAGCATACGGTCTAGTTGCTCATATATTAAATTTTGAATTACCGGTGACACAGGATAATGACGTTGTTTTACCGGTTCGGCGTCATTAGTGTCGATAACATGCTTCTCTACAGAAGTTTTGCCTAATCCTAGCTTCGCAAATGAAGGAAATGTTGAGATAATTTCATTTAGACGTTGCTCTTGTAATTGTGTCAATTCATGCTTGGGTGGTGGTATTTTAATAATTTCTTTAATTTCTTCGGGTGGAAGGGTATTTTCAGATCCAAAATTTAACTCGCTGATGATATGGGGAGCTATTTTGAACTTTGACCAAAAGTCAATGCCCAGATAGAGAGGCAAAGATAAACTTGGAACGAGGTACAGATTTATCTCTCTCAGAATGTTCTCATGTTCCATAACCACGTTAACTCGACCGACTATCTGTTGACCTTTTCCGTCAGCAGTCTTTACAGCTGAGTTAAAACGAATGATAGGAATTCCAAGATCTTTTACAAGTTGAATGCAGCCATTTCCAAGACAAGATACAGAAGCTCCGCTATCTAGCAAACCAGATAACTGCTTTCCTTGGATGAATACTTTTGTGAAGGGCCTGGGATCATATTGTCCTTCCAGGATTGTTTCACTAAGAAGCTTCCGGATAACATGTCTTTTTCTATATCTAAGTCTTGCTTTGGATATGTTTCGGGGTAAGTCAGGTTTATTATTAATTTGTCTATTGAATAACTTCCTACGGATTTGTTGATACTCCATCAGACGTTGTTCATATGGTTTTCTATAAAAAGGAATGTTGTATAATTTAGAGTCTCTTTCGGACGTAATGTTATATGGAATAGAGGGACAGGTAGATTTTTGAAAGGGTGTTTTAGAATTCAATGTCAGAAAGTCATTAAAGTCAGGAAAAGTGTTGGTAGATGCATTCTTTTTGCTTATTCCGGGGCAGTTTGAGTCGAACAAGTTCTCCCGGAGTTGATCTTGCTCGAGTTCAGGTTTCCCTTGGACTCTCTGCACTTTGGACAGTCTAGTACAGTGTAATCGTCTGTTCCACATCGATAGCAAAATAGCTTCCGAACAGGCAAAGTACAATTGATGAACAAATGGCCATTGCGTTTGCAATTATAGCATCTGACATCATGTAAAGGTTTTTCAGGAGTGATCGAATGTTTTGGACGACTAGCTAACGAAACTTCTGAGATGCTTTGGGGCAGCTCTGAATCAATGTTTGTGGATGAATCGTTGTAAAAATAATCCAGTTCATTAATGTTTCTAACATTATTGAAACGATTTTGAGTAGAGTATCGCGACTGTAGCATCTTTTCGGTTCGTCTGCATTCGTCTCTAAATTGTTCAAAATTGTCTATACGCATAGGGTAAATAAAATTCATTAAACGGGTGTTAATGTTGTTTCTAAGAATTTTGATAAGGTCTTGCTCGCGAATTTGATCTCTCAGTTGACTAATTAAGTGCATAACGCTGGAATAAAAATCGTCAAAGGATTCGTTTGGCATTTGCCTGCGATCCATGATTTGTTTGAGAATTTCAAAGTCGTTTTCAAAAGTCTTAAAGCGTTTGAAAAGGGCAGCTCGAAGCAAAGGCCAATCGCATCTGGGATTGTTTCGCAAATGATGCCAAAACCAGTCTTGGGCTGATCCTGATAACAAAAGATGGAAGTTACGCAGAACTTCTTCCCAGGTACAATCATAATTAACTTTGAGTACTTCGACTCTAAAAACAAAATCTTCAATAGACATTCCCTTAGCTGTGCCATCAAAATTGATTCCCCAACGATCCAAATCAAATCTTCGATTGCTTGGTCGTTGAACTATTGGTTCTGGAAAATATCTATTGGAATGTGGTGTAAAATGAGGAGCTTTAGAATGTGGTTGTTCTAGTGGAATATTGATGGTAGGATTTGGTGGGCCATCTGCACAACTGGAGCTAGTTGTTAGATTCAGAGAATGCCTAACATTGTTATCAATTGCTTCAGCATTACTTAAATTGTGCAGTCTTTGCTGTAGGTTTTCATAAATAGGTGGATTATTAGACTTGTTTTGTAATAAAATGTTTTTAATACTATGTCCTACGTTTTGTTGAATTAAAGTTGGTATCTCTCTAAAGAGCGAATTTCTTAAATCTTGTAGGCTCGAGTCAACTACACTTTTGATATGAGAGTGCAGCAGGCTGTTTGATTGCTGCTGTGATGGTGAAAATCTGTTTGCATTTACATCATTATCAGTAGCTAAATGTCGATTGAAAAGATCGTTGACACTAGTCACTCGATTATTTGTATCGTTTATTAAATGGGACATAATTGGGTATGAAGTAGTTATAGACGTAGTTGAGGTTGTTGTTACAAAACTTGTTGTGGTTGTGGTTGGTACAGAGGTTGTAATAACAGGAGTGGCTACAGTATGAACTGTTCCATTCAAACTTATGTCACTGAAATTGTTTAAAGACTGATTAGGTTCGAGTTCGATATTGATAAGAGAACGATTAAGATTATTCGTTTCCATTCTTAACTGCTGAGGAGAATGATGAACTCGTCTATTATTTGGTTGTGGGAAAGAGAAAGGGGTGTCAGTATTGAGGTTTCGATTTGATTGGGAGCGGGTATGCATGCTCCGATTGTTATCAAAAGTTTGACTTCTTTTTTGTTTGGGTACTGCACCTGAGTTCTTGTTATTGTTGGAACTCATTATCAATATAGAAAATTATGAATGAAAAATGTTTGAGTGTATTGGTAAATGTTGAAATTTAACTTAAAGTAAGAAGATGTTAACTTAAGATAATACTAATACTAAATAATTTTAGATGAGACCAAAAAAACTAAATGTTCATAAAAATAACTGGCGATTTAGAGTTGATTGAAACGAGGTTAAAGAGATGAATTTTAGTGTAAACATAAAACGCAAAAAAAAGGAGTAAAAAGGAAAATAGGTCAAACATGTGCAACATAACGATTATAAGCAAGATAATGCAAGATTATGGGGGCATCTTTCTACTGCAACATACAAAAGACTAACTAGCCATGATTGTAAGGACTCGTAGAAGAACTTCCTCCGGATCTTTACATTATACTGTATGTATATGTTTATTTCGACTCGTAGTTAACAAATGACTTAGTGCAACTGACTTCTAATGATATAACATCTCGATAGAACGGACTACTAAGATCATTTTTGGAATCACTACTGGTTCTGAAATATTCAATACATTTAATTATATGCTATTAATGACATTTCAATTTGTGCAGCATTTGCAAGCATCCGCAAGGTTACTTGCAATAGCAACTGTAGTAGATGGATAGCTGCGAATATTTTCTTCTAATGTTTATCAAGACAAAAGAACTGTTGCTTTTATTTCAGGGTGCCACTTTGTAAACCGATAAACATGTTGTTGGACTAAAGTTTTAGGCGGCAGGCCCCATGTTGTTGAGCGCCAATTTTGTAGGGAAGGACCTGGATTGAAATAATGTTTAATCCTGAAGGCAGAAGATGGCACGCTTGCGGTTGCACGGCGTCAGCTCGACGGTGGGGTGGGTAATTTCTGCCTGAAAGTGATCCTACAAAATAAATTTTCGTGCCATATATTAAGAGGGATTTGCGGTAAAGAAATGTCTGAATTGAAGTTGCATGGATGTTAAATGTTTGACATAGTAGAATTGATGTAACTCGGATGCAGTTACATGTAAAGGGGGTAACACGATCACAAAAGTAATTAACATAGCACAATAGAAATAAGAGAAAAAAAAAGAAAAGGTAGGGGACAGAAAGAGTGACGCTGTTGTTGACACGTGGGATGATAATTAACTAAGAGATTCCTCTGAGAACATCCCTTTGGCAAGACCCGCCCTGACTAATGACCAAGGTCAAAAGCTCCATGGCTACCAAGTGCCGGAATATGTAATGGTAGCCCCTTGACTACACATGTTTACACTTTCACTCTCCTCTTTCTCTTCAGATCAACCCCTTATCGCCACTAAATTAAATCACGACCGATTCATATTACCTAAGTCAATAAATTCAACACTGTACTTAGTTTCCACATCTTTCAAATCGTACTGATCGATAAATATTTAATTCACAAAAAAAAGATCTTATAAATGCAAACTCTTATAAATGCAATAACTTTCATACTTTTATGTATATGCAAACAAACGAAAGATCACGAAACTAAAATAAAGGGTACTGAATTCTTAGGGAACTAATACTGATTAAGTATATATATATATGTACATGTTATATGCGTTTGTATATGCAAAAAAAAGAATACATGTATGTATATAAATTCATAAAAAAAATCTTAACAAAAGTAATGTAATTAAATGAGATTGCCCAAAAGATTATATAAAAAAAAATTATAATGTCACTTACTGTGATGTGATGATGTTTTGTTTTTTTTTTATCGGGAACCGTTTACTCCTCCGCTTTGTGCGCACAAACCGATGGGATGTATGGCGTAAATTGTAGTTTGTTTAATGTTTGGTGTTATGTATGAATGAGTGATGTACATATATTTATATGCTGTCAGGGGGGAGTGGAACTTAATTAATAATGAAACTTTTATATATTCTTTAGGCAATTACCTGGATATATCTTACAATCTTACCCTTAAAGCTAGTGTTAATATACAATTAAATAACTTTACTTATAAAAAAAAGAGTTTAGTCAAAACGTGATGTTACGTCTGATTGATCTAAATGAAAGCTTTAATCGATCTTTTGATTATAGCTTGTTTTTGTTGCTGGTTTTCCCTTGCTGGCTTCTGTCTGGTGGTGATGGTAGATGTTGTTTTGACAAACAGGTGAAGGGTTGTTGCAGGTTGAATCTGTGACGTGTCGGAGCAGGTGCTGATGATATTCTGATGTTGAGAATATCCGTTCCCGACGTAGGCACAGGTGTAGGCTATTTTGCAAGGTGATTGTGCGAGCTTAGGTTAGGTGGTGGTGAAATTATAAAATGTCCTAGGATGTGGTGGCTATGAGGTGCAGGTGTTCGCTTTTTTGCACGTGAATTAGGGTATTCACAGGATAAGTGCTTTCTGCAGGTATTTAAGAGTATATATGTAGTTTGGCGGGCGGAGTCTTCTCATCATCTGAAAGTGGGCACCTTCTACTGTGGCGAGTGCTAGAGTGGATGGAAGACCGCCCGCAATAGTAGAACAGGTAGATGCACGTGGAGCGCTGCGTATGTAAAAAAAGATGTAGGAAGATTCCTAAGGGTCAGATAAAAAGAAGCTTACCTTATACTTGCGATACCAACATATCAATGTAGATATGTATATATATTTTGTAAATACAATATCACAAAGTATTATTATGTACTTAACACACTTTGATTAAATACTTCGAATAAAAAAAAAGACAATTTGATTGCGAGAAGCTCGCAGAACTACTTGCACGTGCCAGCACTGTCAAGAGAAAAAGGTCGTATGCAGATATGCATGGATTTTTATATCAAGTTTGGCAAGGCAAAAAAAAAGACGAAAGCTTCCTTTGTAAAGTAAGTAGCATTTAGTTGATCATGACTAATATTTTCCGGTGGGTGTATGAAATAAATGAGCAGTCAGTTATTTTTCAAACTGCAATAATAATAATTATTTGCAAATTGCATAAATTGTAATTGTAAGGCGCACGCTACAGAACTTAAAGTGCATAGAATTACTTTTAGCTCCAAATTCGTTCAAATGTTTCATGGGCAGGAAACGTTTCAGTGTAATAATACTAACGGACAGATTCAGGACAAGAGTAAGAATACATCACAAATCTTACGTTCTCACGAGCATAGTGTCTAAGGAACACACAATAAGAATATCGTAATTTTAATAGGAGACCGCAATGCAAAGATGATCAACAGTGAAACAAGACCTTCGAGATGTCATCGGAACTCATGACCTCGGTGTTCACAATCATAATGGTGAAAGGTTTGTCGATTTCTGCAAAATTAATTTTTATATTTTAAAGATTCTCTCTTGAATATCCGAAGCAGACGTGGAACTGACATTAACCTGGAACGAAATCACTGCCTTATGGTAGCTAGTACCCGACTTCGAACTGCAGCCGGTCTGTACAAGCAATAGCACGACGCTTGGAGCAAGTAGTTACTGTAGGTTATGAACAGCGTGGTGATGTGCCCCAAAATCAAAACAAGTTGTCCAGCCCCCGAAATTTCAGAGCACGTATCACAAATAAGATCATTGCCGTCAAGACTGCAAGACTTGACAATCTTCCGACAGAGCTCTACATGGCTTTTGCGGAAATAACTGCAGATCTACTATATTAGTAGAGAAAGTGAAAGCTTCACTGAAGAATGAGGAAAAGAATGCTTGACAAGGCTCCCAAAGAAAGGCAATCTAGGCAAGAGTGTGGAAACTGGAGAAGCATTTGTGTGTTTGCTAAAATAATAGCCAACATACCTAATCCTCCAACGTATTAAAGGACATCTAAAAGGGACTTTCGGCAATGAACATGCAAGCTTCCAATTCGGCACTGTTGCATATAATCACCACTACTCTTTCTGGTGGCGATTAGTGATTTCTGCAGAGCGATGGAGACTTACAAACTATGTATTGCGAGCATTCCAGTCAAATCGTATCGCAACACCTACGTATGTAAGGACGAAACTTGTATTGGCCGACAAGGATGTCCTCATATGACTTAGTTATGAGTGAGCTTTAGCGAAGAACAGTCGAAAAGGATATAGTGCCGCGATTCCTTTTCGACTGTTCAATATTTCACAATATCCGGATAGAATTTGGTTTGGATTTCATGGCTAGGTTTAAAACTAACCTAGAACCAACGAGCTGAGACAGGGAACTACAAGCATACCGCTGCCCTCTTTACCTGCAGCGGAGATGCCACCGTGGCTCCAAAGCTCACTCATAATTGGGAAAGAGCTGAATAAAGCTGGGGACACTAGATCTAACCTATCTGGAAAATTTTTTTGCTGCGATGTTTAAACAAGTACAACACATCTTTTCATAGACTCATCTATCTTGCCATGCATAGACTCAACGTCCAAGTGATGCCTATTAAAGACAAAGCTACCAAGTGGTTCCTTATCCGAGGCTCGTTATTATTCGTAACTATTGGAGGCACAATCTTTCATAAGTCTGTGCAACTACTAGCGTATGCCGACGATATCGACATTATTGGAAGAACACAGCGGGCTGTCACCGGTGCGTTTGCTAGTATTGAAACAGAAGCTGCCAAAATGGGTTTAGCGGTAAACGAGGGCAAAACCAAGTATATGCTGTCAACCAGGGACACGCAACATCGACGAATTGGACAGAACGTCACAATCGACAGCTATAACTTTGAGGTAGTAAGGGACTTTGTCTACCTCGGCCCTGCTATCAATTCTGAAAATAACACCTCAGCAGAAATAAAACGAAGAATAACTCTTGCCAATCGCTGTTTCTTTGGGCTCAGAAGGCAATTGAGTAGTAAGGCCCTATCACGAACAACTAAGGAGACTCTATATAAGACCTTGATCATCCCAGTCCTGCTTTATGGCGCTGAAGCTTGGACTTTATCAAAAGCGGATGAAGATATCCTCGGTCGTTTCGAGAGAAAAATTCTTCGTAAAATATTCGGTCCCGTTTGCGTTGACGGACTTAGGAGGAGAAGATTCAACGACGAACTATACGAGCTGTACAGCGACATCGGCCTAGTCAAAAAACTGCGCATTAGTCGTTTGAGATGGCTAGGACATGTAGAGCAAATGGACACCAGTGCTCCAGCCCGAAGAGTCTTCGAATCACACCCGGAGGGACAATGCAGCAGAGGAAGACCTCGCCTTAGGTGGCGCGCACAAGTTGAAGGGGACCTGAACAAGCTTGGAGTGCGCAACTGGAGGCAGTTAGCTAAGGACCGAGCTAACTGGAGAGGCTTGTTAGTTGAGGCCCAGGTTCACCCCGAACTGTAGCGCCACCTAAGTAAGTAAGTACCAAGTGGTTCCTTAGACCTTCACAGCAAGCCGAATGGAAGCATTACGGCGGAGATGTTAAGCCCGAATTTACTTTGTCTAAGTTTAACGAAACCATCCCGACCATGCGCTCTCCCATTGGAATTGTGGCTGGCATCAAGCACGCGTTAAACTGATTTCTTGTGTTGGGATCAGGATCTGGATCAAATTCTAAACGGACCGATCGGACTTGGCTTCTGGTTAAACCTTCCCACCTTAAAATGATCCCGAATATACTCAGAGTCAGTAATGATTCCTACCCAAAACTCGTCGATTGCTGAAGTGGGGAAACCGAAAGACGGCTCTAAAAGTGTCGGTACGAGTATTGTCAACAATAAAGAATCCCTCTCTTTCATTCTCTTTCTCTTTCTTCTTCCAAGATCGAAACTGGGGTGGTCTACTAAAATACCAACAAGGAAGTCTTGTACTTAATACTTGAAAAGTAATGTAGTATCTGTTGTGGCAATCAAGCCCCTGGAATCGTGGTCTTTTACCTCAAAATCCCTTTAAACTAACGTTTGTTTCTCACGGACTTCAAGTAGCAGTTCTTGTTTCAAATCTGCTGGGTACCAGTCCACAGAACATTGCGGGTAACTGCAGGGCTGACGAGCTCGAGCTACTCTCAGGATTCTGGCGAAATGCCAATCAATGGGTAGCATAATGAACTATAGATGTGGAATGGCTGCGCATGTCGTATCTCGATACATATTTCGATACTTAAACGCAGGGTTGAGTTTATTATGCTAAAGCAATCACGGATCAGAATCTTCCATCTGCAATGCACCTTATCCACTGGTTCTTATCCAAATAAATCTTTCTTTCTGACACTGCCTCTTTATTACTTCGATTTTGGTTTGGCTGATTCCGTTTCAGCTATCCTTAGACTTTAGACCTGTCTAGTTTCAACAAATATTTACTCGCTCACAAGACTGTACCAATATCTTGTAAATTGCCCAACTTGTTTAATTAATTTTCACTCAAACAAACCAACAACAAATCAATCTTGATGTTTATTTAAATCTAATTCATTAAGAAGGTAGATACTCTGCACCTTTTTTACATGAATGAAATCGCGTGTACGCCCCCAAAGTCAACCCTTGGGCTGTACCATCGTCAAGTGGCTCTAGACACATCTCTGCAAAAACAACGACTCAAACGCGTGTAAGATCGACATCGAAAGAAGGTGGAAAAATATGAAAAAAATAAAAAAAAAATAACAATCACTTGCCTACTACACACCTCATAGATACTTTCTTTTGTCGGCAATGAATGACCAAGTGTGAGCCTGAGTGTCCATCATCTCTGCTAAGGCAATGAAAACGCTGTCGATACCCAAAAGTGGTCTTGTCATAAATCATTTCTTCGACCACAGAATGGCTACTTAAATGTTTTTCAAACATCGTTTGAGACCTGTTAAGTCCTTAAGCAGCTCACTTGAAGCCTCACGCGATTTTTTTTCAGTTTGCTTCGTATTTACGGGTTTTATTAA
Source organism: Xylota sylvarum (assembly GCA_905220385.1). Lineage (NCBI taxonomy): Eukaryota > Metazoa > Arthropoda > Insecta > Diptera > Syrphidae > Xylota > Xylota sylvarum. Next base: position 46,301,259 of record LR999959.1, read on the forward strand.
AAAGTGAAATCGCAATGTTCTCGAAGATCGTTAGAAAGGACTTGAAACAGTAAGAAGTGCAAGTGGTTTGCAAATCGAAATCAATTTGGTTGTCTATTCTAGAATTTGGGTCCATCACTCATCTTTGGCTTTTTCGGTCACGTGCAGGTAGAATGGTAATTAAGGTTGTTGCGTAATGGGTTAGCCAGCAAGAGATACATCTTGGATTTGAATCAGCCGAAGATGATATTCGAAATGTATCTGACGAATTTCAGTGAATGGAAATGCAGATGTCACGCTTTTAGGTGTTACATAAACTTATCGGTAAGTTGTTTGCCCAGTTTTCACTTCTAAGAATATATGTGTCAATAAGTGGTCTATCGGTGGAGTACAAACCGCAGCTCTAATGCCAATATTTGTCATGATGTTTCTATTATTTGTCTGCGAGGGCAGGCATCTATGTATTACTGTTGCAACTTTTACTTTCTACTTTCGCGTTTGTTTATCAATCATTTTTTTACGAGTAAGTAATAAACTTATATCAGTTATTACAAGTAGGTACGACTCTAATATGTATCAAATGTAAAAGTGTTAAAATTAGCATTGCTATGTTGATTGATTGAAAGGTGTGTGAGTGTTTACTGAAAGATGTCGACTGAACTGAAAATGTGTAGATACATTTTGAGTGTGGGAACTTTTCGATTAAAAATGGCAGTCCATGCTAGTAGCAATAAGCTGCATTCTTTCAATTATATTAAAGTCATTAACGCATCCGAGTAATATTACAGAGTCCTCAATTATATGTATGTTCCCGTTCTGCTTTGTTACTTATCGTTAAGCACTTGACACCGAACAGGAGAACTAGGAGAATTAGAGTTCTTCAGAGGATAGACATGTCTATACTATGTATATCCTATACTATATCCTAGTAAGGAATTCTAATCTTCTAGCCGTCGTTAAATTATCATTACGGTGCTCCTAGATTAGTAAACGCCTTAATTGCCTTGAAGTTATACAATTTTGTGGACAGACTTCTCTTTATATGTTAACAAGTTGTTGGTATTGACATCGTTAATACCAATTAAGCCGTAAGAACATTTTCGATTGCGCTTTAGAGCGCCCAATGATGTAAATATCGTCCGCTTAAGTCAGTTGCTATTAGAACTCGTTCTAGATGACATCTGTCCTATACCATTTTTCAGTACGAGATTGAAAAACTCCATTAACATACCTTGGCTTGACTTGCCTTAAAATTTGTTGGTCTCGCCCGGAATTTATCAAAATCTGAACATACTCGTATATTGTTAGCTTTGTTCTTGTTAGTTGACCTAAAGCTGCATATGGATTAATGTTATTACAGAAAAAAGGTTTTCTGCGTACATATTGGATGGGCCATCTGTTGGTTCTTTTTGAATCATATGTTATTTTGACACTGACAACTCTTATGCGCGAGAGTAGAAGAAATCAAGAACTGCCTCGGTACCCGAAACCCCTCAATCAGAGTCAGCTCCAACGAGAAGAAAGGAAGAATGCCGCTAATGCCACCTCCTGGCAAAAAAAAACAAAGCTCTGGAATAAACTCTGGCTCAGTGTCTCACAATATACATACATATGTCAGGATCTGTTACGCTCAATGATAATTGACTTTAAACCGATCAGCGATCGCCTGGCTGTGATCCACATCACAATCAGCATAATATGCGCACACGCCGACGACGAATCTAGGGTTAACCAATGGGCAAGGGACATATCTCCCTATTTGTATCACAATGGGTCTGTATTGACCTGAGTGTGGAGTTATGGATTCTTGCACTAGCCTACCCACGTACCTACCCTAACCTGTCTACGAAGCTGAAGACTCTATCAAGGAGGAGTGTACTTTCAGATGGGCAAACATTAACTCTGACCATTTTCTTGTTGTAGCTAATTTCAGAGCTCGACTATCAAACGAGAAGAAGCTGCAAATCGTTCAGAAAAATAAATTCAACGTTGAAAGCATTAGCTTCACTGGAGTAGCCAGAGCTTACAGAAAGTGACTGAGCGAGAGGTTCACCGCTGTGTATTTACCATCCACAAACACCATCTGTAGACATCATCAAAAAAATACCCGAGACCACCATAGGATTCCAGCCACCATCTAAAAAGAGCCATCATACCAAGATGATGAATGCGTGCGCTGGAAAAGGTGACAGAAAATGCACATTTAGAGAAAAAAGTATCGAGCCAGAAGAAGGGAGGAGAATAAGATCCTGCGTAAAAGAAAATGAGCTACACAGTCTCCCAGCCCAGCCCAGGATATTGAAGAGACCCATGATAGGAACAACATCCGGATGTTTATTAGGAAAGCCAAGCAACTGGGCCGCTGGCTTCAAGCCCTGAACGTAGGCTCTTCAATATAGTAAAGGAAACCTAGTCACCGAAGCACAGGCAATGGTAAAAGTGTTTAAGCAGCATTTCCAGCAACTACTTAATGGACATGATGTAGAGAGAGTGATAATCCAGTCAATAAGGCAGCCATTCGCCCTCCCCCCTTTTGAAGAAGTTGCCTCAGCTATGAAAAGCTGATTAACAACAAGACCACCGGCCTGTACCAAATCATCAACCAATTATGGGTCGATGAAGACATATCCGATGACTGGACTATCAGCCCATCTTCAAGAAAGGCAATGTCTTGTAAGAACTATCGAGGCGTATCCCTGCTTAATGTCGCATATTAAATCCTATACAACGTACTATGTGAACGTCAGAAGCATTTCTGCAAACACACTAATCGGCACGTAGCAGTGTGTAAATTCCAAGTCGAGACTCACCATCTCTTCATCGACATCAAAGGCGCATAGCTTTCATCGTCATGAGCTCTACGTGGCGATGGCCGAATTCTGGATCCCTGCAAAACTGATCCAGTTGTGCCGCGTGACAGTTCTTCCGAACTATTCCAAACATGTTCCGAATTTCTGCAAGGAGATGCGATGTGACTTCTTCAATCTCGTGCTAGAACAGATAGTGCGCAGGGCAGGTGTTAACACGTAATCTTTAACAAATCTGTCCAGCTGCTGGGATACGCAGACTACATCGACATCATCGGTCGCTCCCAGAGCACCGTCTTAAAGGCTTTTACGCCAGGCAAAACGAGTGGGCTTGAAGTGAATGACGACAAAACCAAGTACATGTCCACCGCATAAGACAAAACTTCACTAACATTGGAAAGAGTAATTTCGAAGTGGTTAAGGAGTTTACCTACCCCGAAATAAATATCAACACCACGAATGACACCTTAGTGGAGATTCGACGAAGACTTATTCTAGGAAACCGCTGCTGGTACATCGGTTTGGCGAAACATGCATGCTGTACAAAACTTTGATCCTGCGAGTTCTACTATATGGAGCTGGACGAGTGCTGGACGATAAGCAGGAAAACAGAACAGATATTAAACAATTTCGAGAGAAAAATTCTTCATCGTATAATCGGTCCCGTATTCGAGATGGACAAATGGAGCAGAAGATACAAATGCTAACTCTGAGCTGTACCCAGATGTGGATGTAGTTCAAAAACCCAAAAAACGTCGACTACGTTGGCTCAGGCACATCCAGCGAATGGACAATAATGCTCTTGCAAAGAGGATATTTAAATCACAGACCCCAGGTTCGAGACAACAAAGAAGACCGAAACTCCGTCTTAAGGATCAAGCTATCGCGGATGCCAGCCCGCTTGGTCTCGTCAACTGGAAGCAGCGTGCTCGGGATCGAAGAGAGTTGAAGGCTGCTATGTCTCAGGTAGAGACTTCACGGGTCGGAACTCTGTTAAGTAACAATTCCTTTTTTTCTAAGAAATCGGTTTTATGATACTTCCATGCAACCATTATATATATTGGTGTACTGTGGTTCTCAGTACCCGAGGAATAGAAAATAGTTGGTTTTGTTGATGACACTGTGATTCAAAACCGAACACGAGATATGAACCTTGGTGTTGTGCTGGATACTAAAATAACTTTCAAACAATATCTGTCGAATACCTTCTATGATGCGCATTACAAGGCACAACCGTCGGCTATTTATTAACTAAAATAGTCTATTATTATGTATGGCTCACCAGTTCGTGCCAGAACAATGACAAAACTAGTTCCCATCCATATACGATACTAGCTAACAACTAAGCTACCTAAACAAAAGCAGTAGTTAGTCACATTAGTAGAGACAACCTGAGTACAATTGAAAGAGCTCGACGCATAACAGAGTGGCAAGAGCGTTAGATTTCCGCGAAGAAAGGCAGATGAATAAATAATCTTAAGCCGCAAAATCCTCTAAACACTATGGGAACTGAATATCCACCTTATCCAGTTTTAGTAATTACAACCAAAACGACAGTCCAAATTGGCAAGCACGTATTACCAAAGTTCACCGGTGCGAAGACAATTCTAAGAAAAAACTCGGCTAGTAACTTCCAAAATGCTTATGCTTAGAACCCATAATGTATGGGATACTTAATACAATACTTAATAGAGTAAACGAAGATAAGAGTATAGAAATATCCAAGCCCCGAGAAAGAAATCTTTAAATGTGGGTACCTCAGGGATAGTGGAAGGACTGAAGAAAAAGTGGTTTAGATTTAAAAATGTCCCACCTCCCAATTAAAAAAAAAAAAAAAACTACAATACAAGGATATCTTCCATTCCAAACCATGGCAAGAGCGCAACTAGACCATGTTAATCTTATTGACTCTGTGACTTCGACCTAGGGATTCTAAGAGTTGTGTAAATTTCTGCTTGTACTACAAATCCAACTGTAGCTGCACCATGACCATCTAACAATAAGTCAAGACATCAGATATAGCCCCTAGAAAACTAACTGCTGAGTCTCCCAAGTCCCCAAGTTCCCCTCTCGCGCTTTCTGACTCAAAAGACGATAATTTCCGTTGAATGACTTTTCTTCTCTTTTCCTTTTTTATTACGAAGTAACTTCTTTAAATTAGATTATTACCCTAAAAGCGTCGAAATTGTTTCTTAAATTTATCATAATGGTAGTCATCAGTGGCTTTTTTAGTTCCCGTCGTTTTATCCACCGGCTCTACCTCCTTCTTCCTCTTCCTTGGCTCAGCATCTTCGATATTGACTGAAAATAAAAGCAAATTACTGAATGCTCTGCGACCTACTCAGTAAAACTCACATCGATTGTGCTGCATAAAGTTCACAGCCATATTGGTTGGCACAAACACCGATGGTCCGTCCTTCTTGTTTTTCTGTTCTTGAACCAATTTCTGCTTGGCTTCCTCTGTTGCCTCGATATTCTTGATTTTTGCTTCAATGCCGAGGTCAACTTCTGGAATTCCATTCAACATTTGATTCGAAAGCATCTCCTCTGAACGATTTGAAGAACTCTGTCGCAAATGGTCTGGCAAGGCGAACAATGCGGCCTCCTCTGGGGTCATATACTTTGTTTTGTCAGCCTCTAGTTCAACGTCATCGTTAGTGACACCTTTTCGCTTTCGAAGTTCTTCCTCAATGTATTTCATCATTTCCTCGTCCTCGTCGCGTTTATTAGTTTCGGCTGAGAACTGTGTACCGATACCAACGTCATAAGCATCGTCGGCTTCTTTGATTTTGCCTGCTTTGAGGGCTTGCATGTTGAGCATTCCTCCGGATTTTGTGTTGAATGGATCCTTCTAGGAGAAAACTACTTTAAACAGCTGTTGGAAGGTAACTAACAAAAGAACTTACAATTGAGATCTCATCTTCGAGAGCTAACCTCTTTCCTAATGCTAGGCCGGCGACACTAACACCATTGGGTCGTGCTCGGAGTCTCTGGCGCTCTTTGATCTCCTCCAGACTAGATCTGTTAAATGGGGTCTTGTATTATGCTGGATTGTAGCCTAACTGAGTGGAATACGTACATAGTTTCTGAAGGGTTTTCATCTCCACCTGCATCCTCATCGTTTGATCTCCTCCTTTGTCTTAAATTCTTGCGAAATTTCTTTTTAAAAACGATTTTCTCGCCTCCAGATTCTACTTTTGTTGATGTTTCTGCGTCCGACATGATTCCTGTCATAATAAGTTTTCTACCAACACTGTGGAACAAATGAGCAGCGTTCAGAAATACTTATATTGAATACGAAATTTGATTGAAAGGGTGAACAGCAGTTTTTTTTAAGTAGGTACATGTACTCAAATGGAAACTTGTAATTTCAAACAGATTTTGTATTTGTAGTGAAACAGAATCAATTGGGCTAAGAGTAAGATTTCTAACGCTTGGGTCTTGCCCTTCAAAATCTAAAAGAGACCGTCTGAAGATCGTGAAGATCTTTCAAGAGGTATTCGCTTAGGGCTTTCCTTCTTAAGCCTGTTAGGTGAGGACAGTTACACAGAAGGTGTATCATGGTTTCCTCTTCTTCCTCGTCTCTATAGCTTCCTCAAAAATCGCTGAAGGGAATACCATGCCTGACACTGATCTTGTTAAGATTTTAATCGTATTATTGGCGATTTCAATGCTTTTATCGCTACTGGACTGTCTATATAAAAAAAAACAATAGCGCAGCACTCAACTGAGTTAAGTGAAAGCCAGGTCCAGATAAAAATGTTAAGAGCATAGCACTGACGCTTCCAGACGCTGACTTGGGTCCGTCTGTGTAAATCTTTGTCGCAGATTCGTTTCAAATTTCTCTCGATTCCCAAGCATTTCTGCCAGGAATCCTGGCTTTCTACTTTCCTTGGACGTAACAGAAAGTAAGTCATGACTTCTAAACTAGGTAATAAACTTATTCAAACAAAATCAGTGCCAAGTCCTAATAGCATATTCCCGGTCATACTTAATTTTTCTTTACTTAAAAATCTACGCACAAATAATCTACTACATTGTTGTGTTATGCAACTCCCATTGAATTGGCACCACTACCCGTCTATCAGCTGTCAGTTGTCGTAACATAACCTTTTAAAAAGTTCTTCGAAAAATTTTCCAAAATCATATTTTTAATTTTTCTTCACTTGAATTCAGTGATTTATTTGCATTTTCCGAAATAATTACATCAAAATGATGATCGCACGTGTTGGCATTCAACAATTACGTCAAAGTACTCTCCGACCAGTTTTATTGAGTCGCATGTTCAGCGCTCAACCTGCACCAACCTCGACAGCCGCTGCTGGTGGTGATAAACTTGTCCCACCCGTACCAGAGGGTGTCGATAAACCACCAAATCCTAAATTAGACACCATTGTCAACAGCATTGCCGGTCTTAATCTGCTAGAAGTCTCCGAGCTTAGCTCATTGTTGAAGAAGAAACTGAACTTACCCGAGACTGCCTTTGCACCAGTAGGATTCGCTGCTGCCGCTGGACCCGCAAAATCAGCCGAAGACGAAGAAGAAGCTGTTCCCAAAAAAGTGCAAACCTCCTTTAAAGTGAAACTAGTCAAATTCGATGACAAACAAAAGGTGGCACTAATCAAGGAGATAAAGAACCTGCTGGAGGGCATGAATCTGGTGCAAGCAAAGAAATTCGTCGAAAGTGCTCCGACTCTGGTAAAGGAAGATATTCCCAAGGATGAAGCAGAAAAATTGAAGGAAGCTCTAACGAAGGTTGGGGCTGTCGTCGAAATTGAATAAGCTTGAGCAGAGCGGTGCTGGTTTTTCTTCTTTTTTTTTACTTTTAACGAAAAAATGTCGACAAAGATACAAATATAAAATTAGTTAATGAAACCTAAGAGTCTCTCATTTACACTCACTTGAAATGTAGGCCAATTTCAGGTGGAATCTAGAATATCCATCACCGAAAACCGTTAAAAATTTCTCTTGGCCCGGCAATTCGTGTGCTTTCATAGTCTTATCTAATTGGTTGTGTGTGACAATCGAGTTTTAAATAGGCGAACGAGTGCCACACATGTGCTCCTACTCGAGCAGTTCTTAGATGAGGTGCTAATCAAGAAGTGGTTTCGATTTTTATTAAAACATTGCCGCTTTCTCAAATTAATTTTTCACAAATTCTTGAGACTTTTCACTGAGAATAATGTTTTTATGTTCTAGGAAGTTTAAACTTGAAGATGGACCCCAATTATGTTTGTAACGAGTCAAGCAATTAATGTTCAGGTATTTTTACACCTAGGGGAGAAGAGCAAAACGTACATACATACATATGTATCCTTAGTGCTGCTTTGTAATACCGTTCTACCGCATTTTAATTTGTAGTTTAACTCGAATACGACTGGCATTCTTTCAATATCCAATCAACATGACCATACACTATCCTCTAAGAAATACTCATCTATTTTGACTCAATATCAATCACATATAATGCAGATAGTAAGAGGCTATACAAATCACATAATAAAGGAAGTCTTTTATGTAATCAATGGACATTGATTATTGAAATTGTTTTCAATGGATGGAGAAAAGAAGTGCATCGTCTGTTTATCATCTCCTGTTGTCATTTTCACTCGGTGAATCCATGATGGTTAGTACCCCGACTTTAGATTGCAACAGTTCTTTAGACAAAACTAACACTGGCGTCGAAAGTTCGATTCATGTTGATTAAACTGTGCTAAGGTCTTCGAGGAATAGATGGTAGTGGAGTACCCTTAAATGCATTAATAGCTTCCCTAAAGTAGGTTACTGGCTTCGGTTTATCAGGCCCTTTCTTTCAGAGATTCAAGGTAAGGATCTAGGCCACCAGGTTCAGATTTGTGGGTCGAGCCATCATATTCATGAGTTTCACAACGACCATAGTATCTGTACGTGAAGTTATAAGTAGCAACTTTAGATAATTTTAATGCAGCTATCACCGTCATCCAAGAAGTGCAATGGATGCAAAAACGCATCATAACCTGTACGTAATGATTGGCGGATAGTTATCTAATAGTCAACGAACGACGAGCGTATGCTGAGTTTGACTGCATATGTGGATATGTGGCATCCCATACTGATCTGATTGTCACTAACCTGCATTTCAGTTATAAGGCTAAATGTTCTCTGAAGAAGAACATGGTGCAAGAGAATGTAGAAAGTTTCTATGGAATCAAAGGAAACGTCCACAGCCAGACTGGCGGGTGTGTCCCAACGTGCTACTGGTATCGGTTTATAAGGCTCTAGGTTTTCTTAACAGGCATCAATGTAATAAAAAACTGGACTGCCGTAAAGAAGACATTACCGACATCACAGAAGTGCGATGAAATGAACCGAGCAAAATTAACGATCGTCTCGTGACAATTTGCATCAAGGCTAAATTTGACAACATAAGCCAGATCGAAATATGCTTAATCTCCCAAGAAATCCTATGCCTTGAGCAGAAAAGTACTAAAATACAAAGGCTACTCTATTAAAAGCTAATCTATCCCTCTATGCGCATCTTTCTTTCATTTTTGTTACAACAACCACTACAATATCGTCAAAATTGCAAATTATATCTAGGTACTCGGATCGGTCTCTCTACAGAACTGGGCGTAACACTGGTACTTAAGAAACCGCTCATTAAATTTTGTATATCTTAGGTTCTTCTTCCTTTTCTCGTTTAGACATCTCTGTCCTGCGATTGCTTCACACTCAATGTCGCAAACTGCGTCTACTAGCTGTATAGTAGTTCTAATATGAACTATTGATTAGAAACCTCCGATTCCATTTGGTAGTTTACATTTGATTCTAAGTTTACGAAATTCTTAAAGTACCGCCCATTACTTTATCAGTCTTAAATACGAGGTTATCAGGCCCTTAACCTCATAAAAAGGCACTTAACTATTAGTTGATGAATAGGTTTATGACGCTCTTAGTAAAAGATTACTCAGTGAATAACGGCCTAATTCAAATTGTAAATATTAAGTTAAACAAATAAAAATAATGTTACATAATTGTTGATGGTGTTTTGCTGGCAAACTAGTCTTTTTAAAAGATAAGTTTTAATACCGCCGATTTCGAGTCCTACACCTTGCAAATAACTTAGTCTTTTGACGTCAATTTAGACATGCTTATTGCAATGGGCTCAGTCTCTCTGAAGTCCCATTTTTGTCGCTAATGCTAGTTTTACTAAGAAAATATTAGTAAACTATAACTTCACTGATTCTGGTCTCTATCAAGTAAATCGTATTAAAGACTACTTGACCTCCTATTCTCGCCTGATACCTATAACTTCTTCATCACTCGGAGCAGTCATCTATTTTCTAAATTGGATCGTGTCCCCATTTGTTTTAATCTTTCGCACAATAATGCAAACTTCAGAAGGCTTATTTCCTAAGCTGACTGTGATGACCATAAGTAGCATAAACCTCGACTTTATGTATCTATACTTCTAACGACAATCCTTTTGCAATCGCCTGTGCTGACAAACCAAATATTTCAATTAAACTTGACATTAAATACTATTATATATACTATATATACTATACTAAGTACCTTCCATTATCTCATAAAAAGGATAAAAGGACGCACTCAGCTGCAAGGAAATGTGATTTCATAGACATCGAGAACAGAATTTACATAATAACATGCCACTAAGGCATTATAAGGCAGTAGGCACCTGAATAGAAGAACTTGCGATATAGTCCCAAAATGATAGACTGGTTGTACATTGTATAGTGAACAAGACAATTAATCCAATACTTAATCCATGACGGGAACGACGCTCCTACATGATCCCGTTTTAGGAGCTGTCATTGGGCTTTAACTCTTACAAAAGGGCTGCTAGATGTGCTATAAAATTGGAGCTGGCATACATACAAACAGCTACATCCATGCAAATTTTTTGGGCACTTGGAAATACTGGGCTCAATTCCAAGAAAGGACATATTTTGTACTATTCCAGACTTTAATAGTCAGGGACCAGACCTCTTGGGATCCACACCAAAGTCTCAGTACCAATTGGAGCGTGTTGCAGGCCATGCCATTGAAATTTGCGCTAGGTTAAATCTGGAACGCATATTTTTCATTTAGTCAGAAAGCGGTCAAAGTAATAACATCTAATTCAGTGGACTTTATGTCAATCAAGTGATGCTAAACACAACAAGATAAAACTTAATCAGCAGGGAGTTGGAGGGAAGTTCTCTGCGAAACGACTAGGACTAGCTAGGTTTGGCTCAGGACTAGAACCCTACCTCAATTGAGCTATTGCCATAGCCCTAACCCATTGGGAAAATGCCCTGGGGCTTATAGAATCCAGAATCAGAAAATCTGTGCCTACTAGACGAGAATGAATCCCACTATATTAGAAAAGAATAATTACACTCATTGGGTAAACTGTTCTACTAAGGACATTCTAGTCTTCATAAGGGAGGTCGTTAGTCTATTAGAATAACTCGACCACATAGTTCTATCAGGTCGTTGTATCAATCAAATAGGCAAGGAATTTATTAAACTACGAACCTAGATATAAAAGGTTTGGGTTATATCCTCAGTTTCTTATCCTATGATAGAAACTTTGGGAGTCCCACAAGGTAATCATCTTGGACCATTAGTCTTTACTCCAACAATTAACAACACCGAACGTATCATCAGGTATGCTGATTTAATCGTCTGTGTGGATGACATGAAAATTTATTAGATTCACGTCTCCTGAACAACGTCAATAGGTTCTTTGAACGGTGTTAAGAAAAATATGTCTTACGTATACTCGTATAGTCATCGTATGGTTATATTTTTACTAAGTCTCTTAAGAAAATAGTTGCACAGCCCTGCTCCAAATGATCTCTCTCAATTTAAGTCTCTATGTTTATCTTATTTCCAGTCTCTTATGTCAAGATTGTAAATAATGCGCACATATTTATCTTATCGTGAAATTTCAAAATAAGTAATAATGCGGGCGACGTAGCTCAGTGATTCAGACTTGTGACGTTCGCGATTCGATTACCAGACAACAAAATTCAAATCAAAATTACCCTTCGGAGAGGTTATTAAACAGTAGTCACTCGGGTAAAGAATATGACTGATTGTGAGGTCCCGTACGGACCAGTCGCGCCAAATATTCGTTTTTTTTTTGTACTTATAAATCCATTGTACATACCGAAAGTAATCTATGAATGACATAAACCTTAGAGTCTTTCACAGAAGCTCTATACTATCTATAGATGAATCCATTTAGCACCATTGAGGCAAACAATTAAGAAACACCCTCCGATATGTATGTACATATATTGAAGAATGGATCAAAACCAATACCGTCATACTTAGAACCATCGCAAACAGCACCCAATGAAGATATAGCCCATTAGTCTTTCAAGCATAGTTCCTCCTAGGTTTGGGGCTACACGATGCACCTAGAATGAAATCCATCCATTTGTAGGTCATATCTTCTGCATCGTTCACCTATTTACGAGATGACCTTAATACACTTAAATGACCATACACATACGACCCACATTGGATTTTTTAAGCACCAAGCCGTCAGAATATGCTCTCGCAATTAGCACTTTCTATTTACATATCTGTATGAGTCGTGAAGAAGTTGACCGCTTCCTCAAACGAAAGCAAGACATAAATCAATCAGTCCGCCGTGAACGAGACACTCGAAAGGAGTACCGTGATATTCCCACCGGGGAAAATATAAAAATTCTCCGCACGAAACAAAGAGTTTTATTAATTTCCTAGTGTTTTGTTTTTTTGTTTGTCGTTTTGTAATAACACTCAAAAACGGATATTTTTTAAGTGCGCAAGATGAGGCTGTATCTCATTGTAATTGGATTAATTTGGCTGCTTTTGTTAAAATTCACCTATGGATTGGATACGACAATAGCTAGATCGATTTCAACACCATATCAGAATACCTCAGATGCTAGAACGATTTCAACACAATATCAGAATACCTCAGATGCTAGATCGATTTCAACACAATATCAGAATACCTCAGTTGGTAGATCGAATTCAAGACAAGGAAAATGTAAGTAGATGTTGAATGGGTTTTAAAAACGAAATATAGACTCTTAAGATGTGTAACTGTTTGAATCTTCAAATACGGTGCACGCAAGCACAACCTAGATTTTTAATTAGGAGATATATAAGTTTTTGAAGTTCATGGATTATAGACTTACAACTTGGTCTTTAACCAACGTTGGTTAGAAGGTTAAGTAGGTTAGCTGATGTTGAATTGATCGAAGAACTTTCTGAAACGAACAATTTTCTTTATACATATGTACATAGATATGTATGTATGTCTTAACTATTTTATTCCATCATATTAAATTCCCTTGATTGAGTCAGTGTTGCTGTTTATCAATTATGATTTACTAAAACATGTAGTGCATTGTCTTTTTATTTCAAGAGCCTTTTCTTTCTTACTTCAAAAACAACCAAGGGCTCAGTCCTATCGTCAATGTTTCTGTGTAGTATAATACCTGCATAAAACTGGGATGACAAGGGTCCTTTATAAAGTTGTCTAAATTGTCCGTGAGAGGGCTTTTTTACTTAATTGCTATCTTAACCACAAAAAAAAACAAAACTAATTTAAAGACTAGATTTCTTTATGAAAGTTGTAGGTCTACGAGTGGCTGATAGACGATTTCTTTTTTTGATGAAAGAATATCCTTTAAGTCTGTCTTCTTACCTGAAAATTCATACAAATTCGTATATTATATTTCTTAGGATGGCTGATGATGTTATCGTCTTTATCACTCTCTGAGTGAAGTATCTTGCACTCCTAGGAATTTATAATTTTACGATTTTTGGAGAAGAAGATGAAGAAGAGACCTTTTGTTTTTACCTCCCTTCACGGCTCAATACTGACGAACTATTTTCACTCTACCCTTTACGAGTAGGTACCAACACTAACCAAGGCTCTATACGTCTACACTATGGGTTATTGTTCAAAATAAAGTTCTCATACACTGAGATATGTATATGTACATATGTAGCACTGACAAAACTGTAACATATGCGGATGACATTATATGGCTACGAACAAAGTTGTGCTGAAGGACTTAGATACCTGGATCAAGAAATGTAAACCAGCGGTCAATCCGCAGAAAACCGAGATGGTATTATTTACCAATAAGAAAAAACTACCAGAATTTGTACTACCTTCTATAGGCACTCCCCTTAGAATCTTTGACAGCGCCAGATACCTACATAGGTCTCAAGCTTGATAAGAAGCCAAACTGTTGTTTAAACATAAATGAAATAATCAGAGAAGCTACACTTGCCTTCTATACATGCAGTCGAATATTTGGCAAAACCTGGGGAGCTAGTAGCTAGTCTTTTTATGAATGTCCAGCACAAAAACGTTGCACTTTCCACATTTAAGGTGGCTCAAGTGGTTAGTAGATTAAACTACGGGGCATGTGGTTCAAGGTTCTATCCCCAGCTAACACCTAAAATTTCATTCACAGCCATCGCTGTGTGAGACAAACATTCAATTTTTATCACAATATGGCAGTTTTTCTCTGAATTCTGGAAACTAGCTATCACAATCCACGATAAATCCAAAGTGAAAACAGAAATTGGAGTTTTAAAAATGTCATTTGTAACGTATGGAACTGTCAACTAAAATGTCAATCAAGTTTTGGGTTCCAGATTCTAGACCTAATATGTTAAACCTAATTCATTAGGCCTAGACTCCGAAACGCTCAAAATGTAACACACATAACACGTATGGTTGTGAGAAGCTAGCCCCTGGGCCCCATGGAACCGTCACACCAAATATTTACAAGAAAGTGCTCGTCTACTTCACTACTACCTCAAATGAACAGCCAAGTAATAAAATCCAGGGACACCATGCATCTTCTTGGGGCATTCTAACTTTGGTGTACCATGCATATCAGCATCCATAAAACTCTAACTTTCTCTTTCTACTTTATTATCCAATTGACAGTGTAAGGGCCTTTAAAACTTAAACTTCTGATCTACAAGTCCCTTTATTTGGCAGGAAACAGTTTATATACGCATCGAACGCATCAAGTAAAATTTTTTAACGATTATTTATTATTTCAGTTTTTTCCTTTTACACCATTGGAAGATTTTCTAATGATGTCTGCACGGGTACCAATAGGATGGTAGGCACATGTCAGGTGCGTGGAGAATGTACAGACGGTGGCGGCGTTTCTGCAGGATCATGCACAACCCTTACAACTCAAGCAGTGTGTTGTGTTTGTAAGTTATTTGTACAAAATCACATTACACTAACGGTTTTTCTGAACTTTTGATGTCATAATTTCAGATACGGCAACATGCGGCGGTACGACAGCCCTCAACAACACATACTGGTACAATACAAATTACCCTACTACATTCAACGGTGCTACTCGTTGCACTTTAACTGTAACACCATGTGATGCCACAATTTGTCAGCTACGCATAGACTTCCTTTCCTTATCACTGGCTCCTCCGGATGGCAACGGAAATTGTCTTACAGACACTCTGACCATCTCAGGAGGATCATCCCGAGTTCCGCGAATTTGTGGTGAAAACACTGGCCAACATGTGTACGTTGATTTCAATGGTGTTTCTGCGATTACCATTGCCATTGAAACTTCATCTAGTGTTACATTCAATCGACAGTGGCAGTTCCAAGTGGCACAGATATCTTGCTCATCTCCAAATAAGGCTCCATCAGGATGTTTGCAGTATTATACAACAGATACCGGAACAGTTGCGAGTTTTAACTATCAATCAGCAGCATCGGCGCAGTTAAATTCGGTGGGAGTGGGTGGTACAAGGCAGTTAGCAAGTACAAAATATGGAATTTGTGTTCGCATGGGAGCCAATAGATGTTCGATAACTTGGAGTCAGATTAGCGGGGATCCTTACTCGTTTACAGTTACGAATGATGTTGGTGCTGTTGACCCATCCTTGTTGGCAACAGCTTCTGTTCAGAGTCAGACCTGCACTACGGATTATATTGTTATTCCATCTCCAACGCAGGGTGGCGTTGCTTTGGGTAGCGACAGATTCTGCGGTCTAGGCTTGGTGGCCACGACAAGTGCAGCGAAACCATTTGTATTGTACACAGTCACCGATGCAAATGAAAATCTTGATATATTGAACAGAGGATTTAGCTTGGCATTTTCACAGTCTAATTGCCCGATTGCTTGATGAATAAATGGCTTTGATTTCGAATTAACGAAGAAAATTGCTCCCATTTTGTTTTTATTAAGGTATGGTTGCCAAAACGGAGGCGAATGATGTAGTGTTTCATAAAGCTAGGCAATTTTTAGATGGTTGTCCTAATAAACACAAGTTCCCACATTTTAGTAGTCATAAGGGGACTAACCTGACTAGATAAGTAGGTGGGTTGGCTAAGAGAAAAGAAACCCATCTTTATCGCACTCAGATCAGTATATCCCATTGCGTTGCCCATAGGGCGAAAAGTGTATTCCTTAGCTCGTAGAGCATTACTTAACCAAGAATAGCTCAAGATAGAATGTTTGCTACTTACTGCGTCTGGTATACAAACCATCCTGCCGATTTAATATAACTCTAGATGTCGTTCACCGGTTTGTCGAACAGTTTTTTGATATCCTGAAAAAAGTATTTTTTTCTTTCTTAGGTGTCAGAGGCTTGGACAATGACACAGGGAATCGATAGTATCTTCTTGGACATCCTCATCACAGCATCCTCTACAAAAATCTTCATTGGTCAATCGTGGTTTCTTCATGTGATACCGCAGAGTGTTGTGCCCCATGATCCCTTTTATGAGGGTAGATACCGAATTGCTTTCTTAGGTGGCAGAGGCTTGGACAATGACACAGGGAATCGATAGTATCTTCTTGGACATCCTCATCACCGCATCCTCTACAAAAATCTTCATTGGTCAATCGTAGTTTCCTCATGTGATACGGCAGGGTGCTTCAGCCCGTAATTACTCCTATGAGGGTAGATAGGGAATTCTCTTCTTTTTGTGTCAGTCTGAAGGTTCTTCCTTTTTTAAATAGATTTCACATTTTTGTCGTTGTAGCACATATGGTAAGAGATCTGATCCATATGTTATTTGCTATCAATAGAGATTTATTTTCCGCTTCGTGCCTAAGTGTGCAAGGCAAGGAAAACACTGTTGTAGTTCAGGAGTCTAACTAATTTAGATACGACTAGCGGATCAGAAAATATATCAGCACCAACACCGATGTCCATTTTGGACCCATCAGTATAAACTTCTGTAAGTTCTGTGCTTCCCATATCTCTGTTTTTCCATTCCTCTCTACTTTGATTAAGGGTTGTCTATTGTTGTTACATTCCCTACATACTCCTGAAGAAAACCTGACTAAGTAGATTGATTACTTTGTGATCTATGTACGAACAATGACGAATGTACGAAAAACACGATTTCATAGAGGTCCTTTTAAAAAAAAATTGGGTGGCTGCTGGGAATATGAAAAGGTCTGCATATGCCTTGCAGTGTGAGAGAATTTGATGTTGAACAAACACCAACTCATCAATACAATGCATTTTAATGGGATCACAATGTATTTACCCTTTCTATGGACCTGGCCATTCTACGTCTACCAAAACAAACGTGAAGGAGAAGGAGTTTACGGCATAGGCCTAGCAATAGAAAGAATCAAACCTTTGTTGCGTTCTTTTAAGAATACTTTTACAGATCGATACTCAATCAACCTATCAATTTGTTTAATTATGTTGTTAAATAACAGAAGATGTAAAGCATCTTGCTTATGCCTTATCCAGCCAGTAGAAAATTTAAAAAAAAGCTAGAATTTGAGCATTCTCGACTTTGCATTCTAGCCAACAGCTTTTTTAAATCCAACAGCCTTAAATCCAAAGCCCTCAACCGACGTTGTCGCCATCTGTACTTGCATTTATCCAATCTGCCACCTTGAAATGTCAAAATTACAGATCAAACAGCTGACAGAAGTCCGGATAGCTTGCATTCCCGCAGCACTATGCAAATACTTTCAAAATTTAATATTAAACAATTAAAAATACGATGCTGTGTCCAAAAAAAGAAAATATGTAACATCTCCAACTATCGGTGCTATTCCTCCCAAGGTATGTCGTTTAGGTGTTTGCATACAATCACGATCAAACCTAAGTCACCCCTTTCTAGTAAAAATAGCCCAAGGATACCAGCCAAAGGATGTGGAAAAAGATAAATACACCAAGTGGGCAGAGGTTAAACCACTTCCTAGACCTGGCAATCCTAAGTTCTGCATGATACTTCCACCGCCAAACGTAACCGGTAACCTCCACCTTGGCCATGCACTCATGGCAACCGTACAAGACGTAATATGCAGGCACAAGCGACAAAAGGGCTACGAAGTCCATTGGATTCCTGGCATAGATCATGCAGGCATTGCCACCCAGGTAGTTGTCGAAAAGAAATTACAAAGGGAGAAAGGACTCTCGCGCCATGATCTAGGACGAGAAGACTTCCTGAAAGAAGTCTGGAAATGGAAAACCACGAAAGGCGATTCGATAATAGATGATCTAAAGCGGTTAGGTTGTTCATTGGACTGGACACGGGAGTACTTTACAATGGATAATAGGCAAGTACGGTCTGTGAATGAGGCGTTTATCCGTCTCTTCGATGAGGGCTTGATTAAGCGAGAGAAGTCACTGGTTAACTGGTCCTGCAGCCTAGAATCAGCTATTTCAGATATCGAAGTTGAATCGAAAGATATCAATGGGCCAACAGAAGTACATGTTCCTGGATATGACAAGACCGTTACCTTCGGTCAGTTGTATAACGTATCGTACACTATTTTCGGGGAAGACAACGAGGAGATTGTAGTCTCCACTACCCGTCCGGAGACATTGCTGGGTGATGTTGCAGTTGCTGTGCATCCCGACGACGAGCGATATTGCCGATATCGAGAAACACCAACATACCTCTGGCATCCTTTTAGAAATAAACCAATTCCTCTGATTTTTGACGCTTCTGTTGATCTGGAGTTTGGAACTGGCGCGGTTAAGATAACTCCTGCACACGACAGAAATGATTTTGACATGGCCAAGCGGCATTCCCTGGAGACTGTTGAAGTATTCACTGAGAAAGGTACAATCCGTTCGGAGTTTGAAGAGTTCTCTGGTTTACCCACATTTATAGCTCGAAGGAAAATCCTTCAATCCCTTGGTGCGCAGCAGCTACTTCGGGAAATTCGCCCACACAACATGAGTATTCCACTTTGTTCGAGATCCAAAGACGTCATCGAGTACATACTTCGACCACAGTGGTTTGTCCAATGCCAAGAGATGGCAGAAGACGCTGTTCAAGCCGTCTGTAGTGGTCGCATCAGTATGCACCCGAAAACTTTTGAAAGCGAGTGGTTCCGATGGTTGGGTGGCTGCCATGACTGGTGTATTTCACGACAATTATGGTGGGGTCATCAAATTCCGGCTTATCTGGCAAAAACTGAAGACAGAGAAGTTTGGGTAGCCGCGGCTTCTGAAGAAGAAGCGCTGAAAAAAGCCCAGGCGAAACTGAACATGAGTTCCAAGGATATTCGTTTGGAGAGAGATCCTGATGTGTTGGACACCTGGTTTTCATCATCTCTTTTGCCATTCTCTGTGTTCAATTGGCCCGGAGAAGAATACCGGCAGTCATATCCCTTAGATGTAATGGAAACTGGTCATGATATTCTTTTCTTCTGGGTGGCACGGATGGCCATGCTGGCCCTGAAATTAACCGGTGATGTACCCTTTCGTAATATCGTCCTCAATGGTATCGTCTGCGATGCACATGGAAGGAAAATGTCGAAAAGTTTAGGGAATGTAGTTACTCCCCAGCAAGTAATCTATGGAGCTTCACTGGGAGGGCTACAGCAGGAGATCCAGAACTCCTACAACTCAGGAATCCTAGGTGCAGATGAACTTAAGAAATCTCTCAATGGCCTTCAAAGAATGTTTCCTTTGGGCATTCAAGAGTGTGGAACAGATGCCCTGCGTTTCACCTTGTGTAGTCACAATATCAAGAATCACTTTATCAACTTTGATGTCGCTGAGTGTCACACAAACAAATTGTTCCTCAATAAGATATGGCAAGCGACGAGATACACTCTGGGAGCACATGAGAAGCTGAAAATATCTACAGAGGAGATTTCATTGGAGAACTGTGCACTTAGTCTAATGGACAAGTGGATTCTTAGTCGACTTAGCGACACACTGGACGTCTGCTCAAATAGCTTAGAAAACTACAACTTCCACACAGCGGTCGCAGCACTAAAAACGTTTTTCTACTCAAATTTCTGTGATGTCTACCTGGTGAGAAATTTAGAATATACAGTTTCATACGTTTGTAATTCAAAACTTCTTTTAGGAAACCACAAAACCTGGAATTTCTGAGGGCACCGACAAGGCCAAATCGCACTGTGCCACTCTTACGACATCTCTAAGCTTAGGTCTCAATGCAATGTCGCCTTTTACTCCCTTCATTGCCCAGGAATTGCTCCAATATCTACCTCAACGATCTAACACGGACCTCTCTAAGTACAAAAACTCCTCTCTAGAGGCGGAAATCAATGAGATTCTTGAAGTATGTCAAGCAATACGTCAATTAAAGAGTAGAAATAAGATTTCCAAGAAGCACAACCCCAAAGTGCGCCTCTTTGCCCAGAGCGATGAAGCTTTGAATACTCTGTCCAAATATCTTGTGGAAATTAAATCTTTGACATTATCAAATGAAGTTACGGTGGAGGTCCATCCGAATCCACCGAAAAAAAATCTGACGATATTTTCCACCGCCGGTCATTTGTGTTCATTTGGTAGGTTACATCCGATGACATATTTATAAGCTTCTGTTGTGAATTCTTGTGTTGCAGGCATTTCAACTAACTCCGACTATAAACTACCTCAGGCTGGTGAAGTGGATCTGAATCGTGTAAAACTGGAAAAACTTCAAATAGAGCTGGCTAGGTATGTGGAGCGAACTTCAAACGAAGGCTTCCGCAAGTCGGCAAGTGAAGCTGTACAAAAAAAGAATTTAGAGAAGGTTTGCCTTTCGGTTTTTTAAAGAATTTTAATACTAAATTGATTTTTTGTAGATCCATCAGCTGGAAATCGAAATCAAGAACATGCAAACGCTTCGAAGTTAGCTTATTTGTTAACGTCAAATCCTCTGTGTTGTAAATAATAAATCTTAGATTAAGAATTCGTTTTTAAGTGGGCTTATGTTCAAATTCCGAATAGTTGGAATCAGTTGCCTCTCAGTTCGAGGAAATCCAAGAGTCGCGATTGCAACAACGTCCAGATGTTTAAAATGGTAGCCAAACTACGCAACAGAACTGAGAGTCATCAACTAAATGAGAAGCTATCATCTGATACAATGAAAGATATACCAATGTAGATATTAAACTTTCGGAAAAATTGGAGTACAAGTGTACCGATGATTCAGCCCAACAGTCCTAAGTATGATTTCAGCTTCAACTTTAAATGATTCCGCGGCTCTTAATACCCGAGGAGTCAATTTTATTTGCTTTTGCTGATGAGATTGCTATTGATAGATCGCAAACTTAAGGATCATTCAAAAATGGCTTACCTTGGTTAACATGTCAAGTTGGTGTCTTATTCGAGGCAAGACTATTTCAAAGAGCACTTGTTGTATGTTAATAACATCGATGAATATAACAAATTATACTTTGTATCCAGTCATAGATCAAACGATGATACGGACTATGAGAAACGGGACCACAAGAACATATGTAAGTTTGTGCAAAAGTCTTTCTACAAACCTCAAGTGAACATCCATTGATACTATTGAACATTCAGCTGCCTACTCCTTGTCCAGCCCTGTAATTTACCGAAAAGAAATAAAAGCTTTACTAATTATTTGTACCTTAAGCCTTAATCTGTAGAACTCAACTAAAGAACTTAACACTCGACTAACCTAAACCCCAGATGATTGAAATCCCATACGTAGTACGTACATACATACATACATACTTATAAAACATAAACGCATATACATACATATGTAATATATTGTCAACTTTAATAAAACACTTATCATTAAAAATAAAAAAGGTATAACAGGAATAAAATATATTGTACATTCTACCTAAGAACCACAGCTCATACAGGCATCTTTGTTCTCAAGTGAGCACACCATCTCAGCCATTTGTCGTTGCCGCTCCAAGGACTCGGGCGTACCAATCGTACTTTTGCCATTTTGCTCTTTCACTGGTGTCCTTAATGGCGAGCCACCATTTTGCATTGTTGCCGCTAAACGTGTCTTGTCCACAGTGAACTGGATTGCATGCGCAGCTGGCTTAGTACGCAAGTAATACATCCCAGTTTTCAAACCCAATTTCCAGCCAAAGAAGTGAATCGAAGTAAGTTTGCCATAGTTCGGTTCAGCAACGTGGATGTTAAACGATTGACTTTGATCAATAAAAGCGCCCCTGTCTGCGGCCATTTTAATCGACGAACGTACGGAAATTTCCCAAACAGTTTTGTAAAGATCACGTAGTTCCTGTGGAATTCTCTCGATCTGTTGAATTGATCCGCGGCTAGCGATGATTTCGTTTTTCATGTCATCATCCCACAAGTCCAACTCGGTGAGATCCTTAAGCAAGTGATGGTTAACGATCTGGAACTCTCCAGACAGTACGCGCCGGTTATATATATTGGAGGTGTACGGTTCGAAGGACTCGTTGTTCCCGAGAACTTGTGCAGTTGATGCAGTTGGCATTGGTGCGATGAGGAGCGAATTGCGAACTCCGTGTTTAGCGATTTTTTCTTTCAAAACGGACCAATCCCATAGATCAGTAGGAATTTTATCCCACATGTCATACTGTAGAATACCCTTGCTAACTGGGCTGCCTTCGTAAGTCTCATAAGGGCCTTCTTTTTCAGCCAGTTCACAACTCGCCTCTAGAGCTCCATAGTAGATCGTTTCGAATATTTGCTGATTGAGTAACTGGGACTCTTCACTCTCGTACGGATAACGCATATAAATCAAAGCGTCAGCGAAGCCTTGTACTCCGATTCCAATTGGGCGATGACGCATATTTGACTTCTTTGCCTCGGGCAGTGGATAGAAGTTCACATCTATGATCTTGTTTAGGTTTTTTGTTACAATTTTCGTGACCTCCTTAAGTTTCTTGAAATCGTACTTTTTATCGGCAGTGACGAACATGTTGAGTGCGATCGAAGCCAAGTTGCACACTGCAATCTCATCCGGTGCTGAGTACTCGACGATTTCCGTGCACAGATTGCTACACTTTATCGTGCCGATGTTTTGCTGATTCGATTTACGATTGCATGCGTCTTTGTACAGCATGTATGGCGTGCCAGTTTCCACTTGCGATTCAATGATCGCATACCAAAGTGATTGAGCTTTAATTGTGCGGTTAGCACGTCCTTCCTTCTCGTAGCGGGTGTATAACTCCTCGAATTTATCGCCCCACACCTCATGCAGTCCAGGGCACTTATGCGGACACATTAGTGACCAGTCTTCGTCGGCTTCCACGCGTTTCATAAACAAATCTGGTATCCATAGCGCATAGAACAATTCACGTGCACGGTACTCCTCTTTTCCAGTGTTCTTCTTTAGGTCCAGGAACTCGAAGATATCCGCGTGCCAGGGTTCCAAATAAATGGCAAATGCACCTGGTCTTTTGCCTCCACCCTGATCAACGTAACGAGCGACGTTATTAAACACCCTCAGCATGGGGACGAGTCCATTCGAGGTGCCGTTTGTACCAGCAATGCCAGTGCCCTTCGCTCTTATGCAGTGCACGTTGAGGCCAATGCCACCCGCAGACTTCGATATCAAAGCGCAATGTTCGACCGACTTGAAAATTCCTTCAATAGAGTCCGAAACCATAGTCAGAAGGAAACAAGAAGACAACTGTGGCAGTCTCGTTGCGGCAGCAAACATCGTAGGCGACGCGTGGGTGAAATACTTCTCTGACATCAAGTTGTAAGATTCGATAGCACCATCAATGTCTTCGCCATGAATACCCACTGCCACTCTCATCAGCATGTGTTGTGGCCGCTCGGCAATCTTCCCATTAATTTTCAACAAGTACGACCGCTCGAGTGTCTTGAAACCAAAGTATTTGTACCCAAAGTCCCGGTCATAGATAATTGCAGAATTTAACCGGTCAGCATTGTTCATTATCACCTTGTAGTGGAAATCAGAGATCATGGGAATTTTCAGACCGGTCTCCTTTTCGACGGCATTGTACAAATCGCTTATAACCTCCGAAAACGCTTTCTTTGTCTCCTTGTGCAAATTGGAAACGACAATGCGAGCCGCCAGAATAGCGTAGTCAGGATGGCTGGTAGTCAAACTAGCAGCAATTTCGGCAGCGAGATTGTCCAGCTCCTGTGTGGTAACACCACTATACAGACCATTAATTACCTTCAACGTAATTACGACGGGATCAACGAAGTCCATGTTGAGTCCATAGCATAGCTTATGGACTCTAGACGTGATTTTATCGAAATGAATCTCCTCTTTGCGTCCATCTCGTTTGAAAACATACATTTTAGTTGGTTTCATCTTGAATAATGGAAAAGAAAAACATATAAAGCTATATTTATTGAACAAAAAACAAAAATAGAAAATTTCACAAACTTACTATGTATTAGCAGAATGCAATTTAGCGCAATTCAAAATAGGGGTTTGAAAAAAGAACGAAACGACAGATGAAAGACACAAAAAAGTGATGCCAGAATTATCTTTTCGATGGATGCCTTCAAGTGCAACAGAAGTTAGATTAGATATAAGTGCAAGAACTTCCTTTTGCTTAGGATCTGGTTGAGACAGTAAATTCGTGACTATTTGTAATCACAATCTACAAGCACAAGACATGAATAAATTGCTTAAAACTAATTTCTTAATGTATAAAAAAATTATTGAAAAATCTTGCACACGTTACGAGAAGTCTATGGTGCTCTAACCCATCTGAACATAACGTCGGTGGTTCCCGCTCAAGTTCGTGCAAGTCCATACACGATTCCATTATGATTCATATTATAGGTGGAATGCAACGTAACAATACTGAAATAGATTTTGTTCAGATAAGAATATCAATGGGGTTAATTGAGCTGTGCGCAGTGATACTAGAAAAAGGACAGATTTTTAAAATATGCCGAAAACGTAGATACCTCACAGGTTTTATTGATGTAAAGTCCCTGATTAATTCATTTCCAGATTTAATTTATTTTGAATTTTAATTAATAAATGACTTAATGCCGTCTTACCCTCATCCCATTAGTGGGTAGTTTACTTTTAATTATCATTTTCGCATCACTAAATTCACGTTGGTTGGTAGGTTTCTGCAAATTCCATTCCTGTTAGATTCAAAACCAATTTCGTTGTCTCTAAAGTGGGCGTGGCATTTCGAATTTTTGAGGACACTGCTGCGATGACTTGTAAATGATGTAGGTAATCCGCGAAATTTCATTGAATATTTTTTTAAAAACGCCGCCAAAATGTGCGGGCGGCCCTATATAGTGATATAGCATGAGTGAATTATAACAAATTTTATTGCCTAAAAGTTTTATCAAAAAAAAAAAATTATTTTGACTACAAAATTGGCATTTAAAATGACTTCAGATTGACATGTATTGACATTTGAAATAATTTCAAATGTCAATAATGGGAACGGCTTTCGAGGTTTCGGTAAAAATTCAAAGAAACCTCGAGGTTTCGGTTTGGTGGAAACATAACTTAAGTAAATTTTAATTTTTAGTAAAAATTTTGAAATGTTTGAAACTTTTACAACGTGGGTGTTGCTTTTTCAAAATTTGATACGCCATATCTTAGCATATGCCTTATAATACTGACATAGTACTTTGAAGCCAAATTACAGGAGAAAAGGCCGAAACAAGGCAATTTTTTAAACTATCGTAAGGATTTTTTTGTTAAACAAAACGTAGAAGGCTTAGTCACAAGCAGACAGAATTGGCGCTTCAATAGTAAGAAAAGTGAAGTTAGATTCTGTGAAATCTCAAGTTTCAACATTTTTCAGGAAACCAATACTTGCCTATAGGTACGGGTCAAAGTAACAACACATTGCAACAATTAATTATTTAATATGAACCTTAAATTTGGTTATTGATAAGGACCATTGAATCACTTTTTTGAATGATTGCTTACTTACTTAGGTAAGGCTACTAACAAGCTTCTCCAGTTAGCGTAATTTTTGGCTAACTGACCCAATTGCGCACCCCAAGTTGGTTGAGATCCTCTTCTACTTGTGCGCGCCACCTAAGTTGAGGTATTCCTCTACTGCGTTGTCCCTCCGGATTGGATTTGAAAACTTTTCGGTCGGAGCGTTGGTGTCCATTCCTAGCCATTTTAGACGATTGATGCTTACTTTTCTGACAAGGTCGATGTCGCTGTACACCTCGTAGAGTTCGCTGTTAAATCTCCTCCTCTAAATCCCAACGCAAACGGGAGCGAAAATCATCCGAAAAATTTTGCGACCAAGGATATCTTCAACCGCCTTCGTTAACGTCCATGCCTCTACGATATACAACAGGACTGTGATGATGATGGTCTTATATAGATTAGGATTTCTTGACAATGTCTTGTTACTCAATTGCCTTCTTAGACCAAAGAAATAGCGATTAGCAAGTGTAACTCTTCCTTTGATTTCTGATGTCAGAGTTTATAGGAGAGCTGAGGTAAACAAAGTGCCTAACTACCTCAAAGTTATAGCTATCTATTGTGACGTTCTGTCCGATTCGTCGATGTTGTATGTCTCTTCTTGTTGACAGCATATCATGGTCCGCATATTCCACGTGCAGATCCGAAAGTCGTTGCCCTTTTTTCGTTTTACAAGGTTGTCATCAGTGAATCGGTACTTTTCCTAGAATTTTAGTTGTTTCGGAACTAAGTACTTTTTACGTGGTAGGGAAGTTACGCTGACGCAACAGCCCCCCAACTTGGAGGACCAGTTCCCTTTTATACCCATAGGATGATGGGGTCGGATCTTCCGTACTCAGTAACCCACTTCGGGATATGAGCGCTGCAGTTAGCCCATTAAGGGTTCATCCGCCACCATCTTTTTCCCAACACCCTGCCTTTTATTAGGAGATCCCTATAGCCCTGGGATTCAATTATGTGGAAGCAGCTCATATAGGGATAACACTAATAGTTCGGCCTGACTGGAACTGTAGACGCTACCGTTGATTCCATCTAAGGAATTCGTCCGCTGTCGCCTGGAGCAAGATCCAGTCGAGGTACTAGGCACCCTGCAGCTATAAACGTGGAGGTGTAGAGTAGGAGTTGATAGTGAGAACCTAACATGAGAACGCTTGTGTTTTCATACATTCGCATCACTACCCTTTGGAGTATTTGCTGTACAAAATTGGATGATACTGGTTATATGGAAGAATACATTACGACTTTGACCAATTATTTTCAGAAGCTGATGGACCTTGGCGAAGAATCGAAACAAAGCTGGATCGTTGGGATGACTTTAAGCAGTCTACCATGTAGTTACGATACTCTTGTCACTGCGTTGGAAGCAAGGTCAGAACACGATTTGACGGTAAGTTTGGTGGAGTCAAAATTGTATAATGAGGACCATAGCCGAAATGCGGGAAAGCAGTGCTCAAAACAACAGGAAGGGGTATCAAGTAGTTCATCCGCAAAGTCTGGAAGGAAAGGCAAGACACATTCGAAGGCTCAAGCAAAAAACCAGGTCAAAAAATCGAGAAGCTGAATACTGTGGGACAATCTGATGAGTTTCTTTTTATAATTGCGAATGGATATCCATCAGGTTGATTCAGGAGTCACTTGTCACATAGCGAGTGATGAAACAATTTTTGTTTCACTCGATGATGGAGCTTAACGGGACTAATGGTGCTAGAGTGAGTGTGAAAGGAAAGGAAAATTCATTAACACGAATGGTACAGACCAGTTCAGCCAGTGACGAGCGTGGTTTACGCTCCAGAAATTGAAGGGATCCTGTTGAATCTTGGATGTTGGACAAAGTGTTTAAAGTTAATTTTATCCAGAAGCATGCATGGCGCTATTTAATTACTTTTTTTCGATACACTGTCATATACATATTAAAGCAAAAGTCAGAAGATTAAGAGAAAATCAAGGAGTATGTCGAATTCTTAAAAAAATAAATTCGGGATAAAGCCCAATGTAATAAAATCGGATCGGGGAGGAGAGTACATTAATTTATTTTTCATTTTTAAGGAATTTTTCTAAAACTCATTATTTAAATCTTATATGCTTACTAAAACACTTAAAACTACCCTGTCGTGATGCATATCATTGAGGTAGTAAGCCCCAAAGATCAGGTTATTCGTCGAGTTCATTGCTCTTGCAATATGACCTCGAATCAATTGCACCAGAAAATTCTCCACGCTGATCTGATTCGCTTTGTTATAAACGACCTCATTGGAAAAGCATTTTTTGTACTTAGACTCTCGTGTTCTGTGTAAGTGATGGTAGGCCCTCTCAAACACCGGAATCTCTCCCATCAAGCTTAGTTCCACATTGAATCACACTTTCATCGAGTGGGCTACTACTACTACTACTGGCTACTTTGGCTCTGGCCACAGCAGCATCTATATGTTTGTTAAAATATATGTAGATACTGATCTAGACAGATCCCAATGTATTTGACTACACTTCTACTCACCCGTGCGGTCCCAGGATAGAGAACTTTCGCCTAAAGGCCCCAGATAACGGCGTCCTGAGCAGGATGGTTTTTTACTTCTGGAAGTTAATTTTCAACTTCCAGTCATCGCAACATCGCTAGATCGTCTCGAAGTCATCTTGCATGACCCCGATCTTTGAATCTGACATGTACAAACAAGTCGTCTGCGTACGCAATAGCATGGTTAAGAGAACCTATGAGATTACTAGTGTAAATGTTGAAAAGGATAGGCGAATTACTACACCCTGTTGCAGACCATTTTTAATTTAAAATACACCAGCAGAACTTACATTGCAATTTTCATAACGAACTGTCTACTGGTTAGCATTTTATAAAGCATGTACAGCAGTGGTTTTCTTATACCCAGTCTACTCAACTTGTAAAAGAGTCCCTCTAACCATTTGGTATCGAAGGCCTTCTCCAAGGCAATTAGGCAGGCAATTAGGTTGTCCAAAATTATATTTCTGTTTTCAAACCACTTATTCAGGGCTTTATGGATCACTTCTTCGAATACCTTGCTGATGTTCGGAAGGAGACTTATCGACCGGAGATTTGCCGGATTAGATGTATCTTTTTCCCTTTTGGGAATGGGACGCACCACTGCTGTTTTCCAATGCACCAGATAATATGCATCATTCAACGCATTGTTAAACAGTGTGGTGTATATGCCTACCATATCTAGAGGGAGATGTCGAAGTATAATATTCGGAATTCCGTCCATACCCACGAATTTTTCACTTCTTAATGAAACGAAGATCGTTTGGAGATCCTTCTTCGATATGAATCTGGGATGAACCCCATTATTTGCTATGTTACCTTCATTGAACACGGTGAAACCAGTGTTCTCATATCGCCAGTCTTGCATATCATTTCGAAGGTAGAAGTAGTGCACATGGACGCGATTATAGAGGACATGGTTCGGATGAATGCTATCATTCACATTGTACACTTCCCGGAAAGTCACTCTTATATCCTTCACTATCTCCTGCGGATCTTCTATCACAAAGAAACTCTCATTCCTATCTGGGCGTTTGAGAAGGAGAAGCAGTACAAGTGAAGACATTTTTTAAATCCGCCCATGAAATCGAAAAATTATTAAATTCAAATACTTAAGTACTTAAATTATCTACAATGCACTCATACGTATTTTCTGGACGTTTTAATTTAAAAGTTGTTTAAAAAAACCATTTTAATGATTTTTTACAACTAACATCTGTGTACGTACATATGTAAGCACATACTTGTACATTCGATCGAAGTTATAATCAGGAACCATTCCTAAGTCCACACCTAAAATGAGAACAGAACCCATAACGTTGCGAAATGTATTGTAAACGAATACAAAACAAAATCAACCAGCACATCGTCAATTAACACGATGCAAATGATATTTGTTATTGTTCCAATAGTAATGCGCAATTTGTTTGAATTTTTGAAAACTGTATTGTATTTAGAACAGAGTGCGAGAAGCGGTAATATTCAGGGTCATCAGTCTGTTAGTCTAGACTCCCACTAGATAATTAGAACAAAAGTCATCCCATACAAACCTCACATGAACTTCCGCCGATACTATCGAACACTTATGTACATAGTCCCCTGCTCCTCGTCCAGCACTGTAATTTACCAAGATTTACTAATTTTCTTTACCTACCTATGATTTTTATATGTGGGCTTTAAGTCAGTTGAGTGTCTTAAAACAGTAGATCTCAACTTAAGAATTCAATACTCGACCAACCTAAATACCACTCGACTGCAATCGAAAAATATAGGTATGTAAGTATAATATAAAACATAAACGCATATATATATGTAATTTTGTTTACTTAAATAAATCTCTTATCATTAAAAATAAAATATAAAAGGAATAAAATACATTATACATTCTACCTAAGAACCACAGCTCATACAGGCATCTTTGTTCTCAAGTGAGCACACCATCTCAGCCATTCGTCGTTGCCGCTCCAAGGACTCGGGCGTACCAATCGGACTTTTGCCATTTTGCTCTTTCACTGGTGTCCTTAATGGCGAGCCACCATTTTGCATTGTTGCCGCTAAACGTGTCTTGTCCACAGTGAACTGGATTGCATGCGCAGCTGGCTTAGTACGCAAGTAATACATCCCAGTTTTCAAACCCAATTTCCAGCCAAAGAAGTGAATCGAAGTCAGTTTGCCATAGTTTGGTTCAGCAACGTGAATGTTAAACGATTGACTTTGATCTATGAAGGCGCCTCTGTCTGCTGCCATTTTAATCGATGAACGTACGGAAATTTCCCAAACAGTTTTGTAAAGATCACGTAGTTCCTGTGGAATTCTCTCGATCTGTTGAATTGATCCGCGGCTAGCGATGATTTCGTTTTTCATGTCATCATCCCACAAGTCCAACTCGGTGAGATCCTTAAGCAAGTGATGGTTAACGATCTGGAACTCTCCAGACAGTACGCGCCGGTTATATATATTGGAGGTGTACGGTTCGAAGGATTCGTTGTTGCCGAGAATCTGTGCAGTTGATGCAGTTGGCATAGGTGCGATGAGGAGCGAATTGCGAACTCCGTGTTTGGCGATTTTTTCTTTTAAAGCAGCCCAATCCCATAGATCGGTGGGAGTTTTATCCCACATGTCGTACTGTAGAATCCCTTTGCTGACTGGGCTGCCTTCATAAGTCTCATAAGGGCCTTGCTTTTCAGCTAGTTCACAACTCGCCTCTAGAGCTCCATAGTAGATCGTTTCGAATATTTGCTGATTGAGTAACTGGGACTCCTCACTCTCGTACGGATAACGCATATAAATCAGAGCGTCAGCGAAGCCCTGTACTCCGATTCCAATTGGGCGATGACGCATATTTGACTTCTTTGCCTCGGGCAGTGGATAGTAGTTCACATCTATGATCTTGTTTAGGTTTTTTGTTACAATTTTGGTGACCTCCTTAAGTTTCTTGAAATCGTAGTTCTTTTCGGCAGTGACGAACATGTTGAGTGCAATCGAAGCCAAGTTGCACACTGCAATCTCATCCGGTGCTGAGTACTCGACGATTTCCGTGCACAGATTGCTACACTTAATCGTGCCGATGTTCTGCTGATTCGATTTACGATTGCATGCGTCCTTGTACAGCATGTATGGCGTGCCAGTTTCGACTTGCGATTCAATGATCGCATACCAAAGTGATTGAGCTTTAATTGTGCGGTTAGCACGTCCTTCCTTCTCGTAGCGTGTGTATAACTCCTCGAATTTTTCGCCCCACACTTCATGCAGCCCGGGGCACTTATGCGGACACATTAGTGACCAGTCTTCGTCGGCTTCCACGCGTTTCATGAACAAATCTGGAATCCATAGCGCATAAAACAAGTCACGTGCACGCGTTTCCTCCTTTCCAGTGTTCTTCTTTAGGTCCAGGAACTCGAAGATATCCGAGTGCCAGGGTTCCAAATAAATGGCAAATGCACCTGGTCTTTTGCCGCCTCCCTGGTCAACGTAACGAGCGACGTTATTGAACACCCTCAGCATGGGGATGAGCCCATTCGAAGTCCCGTTTGTACCAGCAATGCCGGTGCCCTTCGCTCTAATGCAGTGCACATTGAGGCCAATACCACCGGCAGACTTCGATATCATAGCGCACTGTTCGACAGACTTGAAAATTCCTTCAATAGAGTCCGAAACCATCGTCAGAAGGAAACAAGAAGACAACTGTGGCCGTCTCGTTGCGGCAGCAAACATCGTCGGCGACGCGTGGGTGAAATACTTCTTCGACATCAAGTTGTACGATTCGATAGCACCATCAATATCCTCGCCATGAATACCCACCGCCACTCTCATCAGCAAGTGCTGTGGCCGCTCGGCAATCTTCCCATTAATTTTCAACAAGTAGGACCGCTCGAGTGTCTTGAAACCAAAGTAGTTGTAGTCAAAATCTCGGTCGTATATAATCGCAGAGTTCAACCGGTCAGCATTGTCCATTATCACTTTGTAGTGAAAATCAGAGATCAAGGGGATTTTCAGACCGGTCTCCTTTTCGACGGCATTGTACAAATCGGTTATAACCTCTGAAAACGGTCTCTTTGTCTCCTTGTGCAAATTGGAAACGACAATGCGAGCCGCCAGAATGGCGTAGTCGGCGTGGCTGGTTGTCAAACTAGCAGCAGTTTCGGCAGCGAGATTGTCCAGCTCCTGTGTGGTAACACCACTGTACAGACCATTTATTACTTTCAGCGTAATTACGACTGGGTCAACGAAATCCATGTTGAGGCCATAGCATAGTTTAAAGATTCTCGACGTGATTTTGTCGATATGAACTTCCTCTTTGCGTCCATCTCGTTTGCAAACGTACATTTTAGCTGGTTTCATCTTGAATAACAATAAGAAAAATATGTAATATAATATTTGTTGAACAAAATGTAAAACAAGAAACTTTCACAAACTCACTATTAACAGAATGAAATTTGGCGCAATTCAAAATTGGGGTTTGAAAAAAAAGAACGAAACGACAGATAAAAGAAACAAAAAAGTGATGCCAGTAAAACTTCTCGATGGATGTATTCAACTACAACAGAAGGTAGATTAGATTAAAGTGCACGAAACTCGTTTTGCTTAAATTCGTGACTATTTGTAATCATATTCTACACAATGCTAGGATCCACATTCCGGGGCCATTAGTCACCAAGCAAAAATTGAAGCAATTTGTCAAAGGCCTAAACCCTGAGTTCCAAACAGGCGACTGGAAGATCATGCCGATAGAAAAGCTGTCCGAAATGGTCTACAATGTAATAGTCATGCTCAACAGAGAAACAATTGTCCAGCTTCCATCGACAGGATTTAAGTTACTTTTGATTTGCTCGGGTGATGTAGTTAATCGAAATTAACCTTCATCACAGGAAGCTGGCCAGCGCCAACGTCGTATCCTACACCACGAAAAACAACATCGATATTGTCCTTATCCAGGAACCGATTATCTCAAATAATAAGATCTGTGGTACCAAAACCAAGGATTATAAATTTTTCTTCGACAAAGACTTAACAACCACTAAGCTTCGGATGTAAGTACATTCTGAAAAAAAAAAAAAATATTAACCTCTTTTTTATCCCTTCCGACAACAATAATGACCAGGCGTCAACTAGACTTGAGAGGGCCAACAACTAGCCACTCATCATCGCATCGGTGTACCTTCCATTTGACAGTCCTTCGCCACCACCGAATCCTTAGTGGATCTGGATACGGGTACAGCCGAAAAATAATGGCTCACAAAAATCTTCCAGAACGCTTTCGGTGAAGTTTGTACAACGTAGCTAAAAACACAAAAAATCCCAATCTACGCTCACTTCCCTGGCTGCTCCTTCATAAACTCAGATCCCACAGAGAGGGTCAGGAGCTTAAAGACACCGAATAGAACACAATCGCCAGGACTTGACGGCATTATTCCTATGATGCTTCAAAGCTCAAAAGCATATTCCGTTACTGTCAAGGCGAGAAAGCCCAGACACACAAGAGCAAAGAATTTTAGACCGATCATTCTAACTTCTTTCTTGCTCAAGACAGAATATTAGACATCTACATTAGCTCCAAATTAAACTCAAGTAACGTCTCACCTGTCCAACATGCCTGGGTGAAGGGCCGATCAGTAGACACTGCGCTACACGAAGTGGTTACAATCGTCGAAAAATCGCTTCACCAAAAAGAATTTACACTAGCAGCATTCCTGGACATTGAAGGAGCCTTCAATAATGTAAACATGAAATGAGTCAGAACAGCACTAGACCACCCGACCCGTACTTGAATCCGATCCTATCAAATTAGATAGAATGTATGCTTAATACACCAGCAACTAAATCTGAACTGGGCAGTAGACAAGCACATGATGTGACCTCGCCTGGTATCTCCCAAGGAGAAGTCTTATCTTCCCTACCCTGGAACTTAGTGATCAACGAAATCCTTATAAGATTAGACCAAAACATGATTTGAGCCGTCGCTTATATCGATGATGTCGTCATATTAGTGACTGGAAAGTTCCTCCCCATAATTGTAGACCTGCTACAAACAGCTTTGAACGCCCTGAATAACTGTCTCCAAACGCTGCGGAATTGGTCTTAATGAACAAAAAACCGAACTAGTTCTCTATACAAATAGTAAGAGGAAAATACCCAAGTTCGAGCCAACTAGATCTTACCTTATCTGATATTCAGAGTTGGGCTCTACTCCGAATATCAGATAAGGCAAGATACCTAGGGTGTATATTAGATCGAAAATTGAATTGAAACTTGAACACACAAAGAAAGTATCGATAGCTTTATACGCAAGCAATAGAATCTTCGGTAAAAACGGGGGTCAAAACCAGCCACCATCTACTAGATGTACACCGCCATCGTTAGACCTATCCTCACAAACGGTCGTCTGGTCTGTTAGCTTGCTGCCGCAAAAGCCACGAATCCAAACACCCTCACAAGGATCCAATGTCTAGCGAGTACAGGTACCACCAGCGTTAGCAGAAGCAGAAGTTTTAAAATCGAACAGTATTTCCAAACTTCCAACGATACGTATCATTCATTATTCCAGCTCGTCAATAATAATTATTGTACTTATAATTGTTTTCGGAGGTTACCAGGAAATTCATAAGCAAGGTAGATGACGGCAGTCCAACAGATAGGCGGGAGAATGTGTAAAGACTGGAACAACAACATAATACATCCAGGTGCAAGATATGTTTATTGACCCGTGTGAAAGGCACAGACAAAAAAACATCATGCACCGTCATCAAAATACGTATATTGACCCGTATAGTTCATAAGTCGATTATTGTATTATTCTAAATAAGCAGAATGTCATGTAAATATAAAAGAACTAAATTTATTGTTAGCATTTAAATTGTATCAATAGCGAATCAATTTCGGTAATAAATTCGGAATACGTTTAGGATACAACTAATTGATTTCTCATTTCTTAATACTGGCTATTATCCCCCCAACTGCGGTAAGATAGTTCAGTTTGCCCGCAATAGTCTAAGGCTATAGTTATGAAATTCTACCCAGTTTCTTATACATGTTACACTATCGTGGTAACTTTTTTGGAATGTCTGCAAAATTTCATTGAAAAAAATACTTTTTAAAAAACGCCCCAAAAAGTGAGTGTGGCTCTATAATGTATGTCTGAAATATGGAGAATTGTACATATAAATTTTGTCTTAGTATTTTTTCTTTCGATTTCTAGTCAAAATTTAAAAATACCTTTCCATATGCCTTATACCGCTCACATTTTAATTTTAAGCCGAATCCCTGAAGAAATAGCCTAGAACCTACCAAATTTTAAAATTATCGTTATACGTTTTGGCAAACGTGGTATGCCATCTAATAGAATATGCCCAAACTAATCCAAATATGAAATTGTAACAAATTCGTTACAGCACTTTTTGAGAAAATCCATTTTTGTTTACTTTTCTATCTAGCCGTGTCAGGCTGCATTCGGTGTCACGGAAAGATAATTGGTGGACTCAATTTTTTTAACTTCTCCATCATAGTAATCTCAAGTTTGATTTTTCAGGAAACTGATACTTGCCCTATAGGGGTTATTCAGATGTTACACATAACACGTAATAGCTCATTTGAAACTTTCCATGCCGTGTAGCCCTGACGACATAGCGACACAGTGTTTTTTCGCCAACATATTTGTTTATTAAATAATGAAAAACTTTCGTGGTGATACGCCGCAATTGGAGTCCAGCTGAACTTAATAGCATGCCATTTACGCTTAAAGAAATTCAATAAAACATCCAATTTAATTATTTTTGTATGAAATGTGTAAATTTTTGTTGTATTTTTCCACACACATTATGATATACATTATACATTCATTATTCGTTCACGTTACAATGCGTTTATATCTATATATGTAATGCTTCTTCGATTTTTTTTTCTTTTAATATAATCTTAATCTGATTTCCTCTATTACGTATGAAAAATAAGTTTTAAATTCTGAAAAACAAAAAACCAAAAAAAAAAAAAAGATACACCTCGGAAACGAATGTGTTTGCGACCACCAAAATGAGATTAAGAAATCGAATGACTAAAAATAAAATACACATTTATTTATTTTCTTTTTATAACAAAATTATGTTTTACGATATTTATTTTAGAATATTTTTTGCGGTATATTAATTTAAAATCATATTGATAATAATACATATTTGTTATATTAATATCTTAACGAGTAGTATTTATAGTTTGATTTCATTTCTTATTATTTTTGCAATTTAATTTACGTTATATATATATATGTAAGTATGTATATTTATACTCGTAAATATAATAATAATAATAAAAAAAAAAATATCGAGCAAGCTCACTACAATACACGTATATATTTCTAAATTTTATTAATACTTAAGTTTAGCTTAAAATTAAAAAAAAAAAAAGAAAAATCAATTTCAATTTGCATAAATATCTTTGGGTAATGAATAATTTATATTTTTTATGTTTTCTTTTTGTTTTTTTGTTATAAAATGCGCAATTATTGATTATTTCTAACTCGTATCGTTTACGCTGACAGAGTAAATTTAGGAAACGAAAAGAAACACAGTCATTAAACAAATGGAAAATGTGAGAAAATATCGTTATCATTTAATAATTTGTTCAACTACGTTTTGTTCTTTTTTTTTGTTATTTTCTTTTTACGAGTACGACTAGCATTTTGTTTATTTATTTTTTATTGTTGCTTGCTTTAATTGTTCGATTTTTTGCTTTATTTATATATTTTTTTTTTGTTTTGTTTTAAAGACTAAGAATATAGATTTATTCGTAATATAAGAATTTCTCAAGCAATGATTATATATATATATGTATACATACATATAATATATTTAATAATAGAAAAACACAAGCTGTTTTAAAACTACAACTTTAAGTTTTATATTTAAATAAAAAATACTTTTGTTTTTCTTTTTTAGTTAATGATACGAAGAGAATTGTAGTAGTAGTGTAATAAAATTATATGTAGTTAAACTCATTTTATGGTAATTAGACCTTCTGATTTTCTGTGAATGTTTTTTTCTTTCTTTTCTTTTTAATTTATACTTGTATACTGTTTTACGTAATAATTGTTATTCTTTGATATGCTCAAAATAAAATATATTTTTTGTAGTCTTTCGTCTAAAGGGGTTTACTTGAGAATATTTTTTTTATTTTTTGTCAGTCCTCGAATAAATACATTGGGAACGTATGGTTTTTATTTAACAAAATAATAATATAATTTATAGTATAATTCAAGAGATTCTTATTAATTTAGAGGCTTTTAAGCAGTGTAATTGCGATTGACTGTTCAAGTTGAGCTGTTTAAAATGGAGGGAATCCAAAGAAGAATATAAAGACCACGACAAAGTTAAGCAATGTGAGAAGATTGTTGAATTTTTTCATGCCTTGCGGAAGGAAGGTTGCTTACTACAGACTACAAGAGTCAAAATATTAATTTAATAACTACGACTATTGCTAGGCAATAATAAGCCAAAAAGAATAGAACGAAATCTCCATCAAAAGAATTCGATAACCACATAATTTTCCAGGTGCACAGGATCAATATTGAGCGCACGATTCGACATAAGGGTAAGATTACTACCATCAATCGCAGTGCATCAAAGAAATAGAACAGTTTCTATAACCAATGTTTTGTATTGAGTGTCGGGTCGTATGCAACTCAGTCCTCAGAAAAGCTATTCAATTCGCACTCTGCTCTCCTTTATTGTCACATCGATCTCTGTGGCACGACTTAGAAAACAAAACAAAGTAGCATATGCCTTCTTGAAATTTGTTTTATATGTATAAATGTACATATTTATGGTGGTGGTGGTATGTACATCGGATGGTTAAAGTAGAATTGGCCACTTATGCCTTGTAAGGTAGCATCTACCTTTCTTTAGAGTTGCAAATCTCTCTATTAAGCTTGTATGTATAGAATCTGACAATAAAACATTTGTTAGTTTATTACATTTACCATTTGTTTTTATATTCTTTGTAGTTTGTAAGATAATATGCATATGTATGTTATAAATTCTCTGCTTGATAAAATATATAAATGAATATGTTCAAGTGCCATCCTGAGCCAAGAAGAACTTCAGTTTCTCTCTGTTTATGATCAAATTACCGGGAAATATTAAGATAAATAAAAATTTGGTTTCATCTGTCGTTAATCAACGAATTGGATACGCGATTATTTGAAAAAATAAAGAAAAACATATTTCTTAATGAAGAAAGAGTTTGAAGAGCATAATGATCTTACAGGTGGATTTAATCTGTGTTGCAGCCATTAAAGCAAATGCACAGTTCGATCGAAGTTAATCAGATCCTAAACCAAACACTAATTTGAAAGCAAATAAAGGTCTTCCAGTTACACAGAGATCTATGAACCCAAACTGTTTTAAACTATAGACTGCACTGTCTTCTCTTCTCTGTTCAACCTTCAAGTGTTCCTTCTACCTTTCCATTAATACCTATCATTCGATTTGCCTGATGAAATGAATTGAGCGGACAGTTATGCTAGAGAAATTGGTAACAATTATTGAAGCAAGTTATGACGGTCAGTTTACAAAAAGCCGATCTCGACTTAAAGATCAGCCCTGCTGAAAAAATTATTCTTTTTCTTAATAATTTCTCCTCATAACAAAGATTTAACTACAACTTCGTAACAGACCAAAAGACTACCTCCTACCTGCTAGTCGCCAGATAAGGAGAGTGATCAGTCCTTGAAATTTAGGTACTCTAAGCGTAAAATAGAAAGTTTCTGCCTAAGATTCTTTTCTCTCATCATCATCGATTCTCTTACAAATAGTTCTTTCCTCTTATAATAGTGCTTTCTATAAAATTTGTAAAGCAAGAGGCTCGGATACCTTAGGAGCGGTGATTCGTTTGAATATGATTGCACTCGAAGTGGAAAAGCAAAAGCTGTAAATCAGCTTAAATATCAATCTGTGAATTTTCCATTCAAATGTTAATTGTGTGTAATGTTTGAAAAGTGGCCACTAATATTACAAGAAAATTGCGTTCTTTTGTTAATCGTTGTCTGATTTATTTGCTATAACAGCGTCACAGAGTTACACAATGAAACAAACGCAAACAGTACAAGCTGAGATAAAACACTTAATCAGATATAAGCGCAGACTAGACTAAGTGCATCAGTAAAAATTGTAAGTGTAGTCGCAGAAAATAAGGGATGCAAGAGAATAGATAATGCAAACGATGAGAATGGTTTCGCAAAGAAATTCGCAAAATTCACGATGGATGAAGAGTGGATTGGAACGAAAAGTATTGTCCAAAAAATGATAAGTGGATTCCTGATCTATGTGAGGGGAAGCAGAGAACAAATTGGCTGGTTCTGCATTGTCAGTACCGCGTCAAAACACAATGTTTCGAACGAATAATTTCGCTAAGCCTATATCGACTATATTATATGACATTGCTAATCGGAAACCAAGTGCATGCTACATGTGAAATACTCAAGTTTAACGAACAAAGTGACAGAGCTATGACAAGGAACGTACGCCCTTCACTCACACTCACACTCTTTAAGATCCTCCAAACATAAAACAAGTCTTAAAAATATACACACAAGAACAAATTTCAATGTTTTTGTCGAATTCATTTTCAAAATACAATGGCAGTTGTAACCTATTAGTTTTGTAAAAAAAAATGTTTTTATTTACGTTAAAAAAAAAACTATAAACAAAAAAAAACCTAAATAAACAAAAAATCTAGTGAGTGAACTTAAATCATAATAGTAAAGTATTTCTTAAAAAATGGTTTTACTTCCTCTGTTTGTTATTAAATAAATGTTCCAACATATCACAGACAAAATTATGGAACAAAGTTAGTAATGTTGATCTCTTCTTTCAAGAATTTTCCTTCACTAATTCTCTTTTTCTATTTTTCTCTTACTTCTTACTTCTTATGCCACAATGGTAAATACATAAAAAAAAACAAACAGATTTTTGAATAAAAAAAACAAAAGCAGTGGGACATTCAAAAGTAAAATAAAAAAACAAATGCTTTTCTCTTTCTCTCTTACTGACTAGACTCTGGAGGTGGGTGTGCAACCAACCACCCTCTCTCAATCCCTTTTCCAAAACTTAACTGTGTGGCCCCCACTTTACCTGTGGAGTGCATTCGATATTTGCTTTAGTGATTGACCCACCTCGACCACTAGCTTTTCATTGTCTTGTACATTCTTGCTGCCCGCCGAACGTAAGGATCTCGATTGGGTTTCGACCCGCGTGACGAGTTCTCGAAAATGAAATTTTGAATGCGGTGGCATTGTCTCGTTATCGGCAAACACAACACAGGAATTTTGAAGGATATTCAGCTTATCGCTTAGCTGAAGCCATTGTGAAGCCGAAATGGAATTTACTGGAAGTTTGAGACTTCCCTCCAGCAAGCCCACCAATTCTAGTATACCCTCTCGACTGGTTTGCGTCGATGATGTATTATTCGTCAGAGGAGTCGTTGAATTTGAGTTAGTATTGCTTTCAGTGTTGATTTTCTGTCCAATAGGCGTGGCATAGATGGTAAGTTTGGTAGGTTTCAGTGGAACCGCTGGTTTGCTCTTATTCAACAGCTGGTGTTGGTCAGTGGCTAGATCTGGAGGAGTTGGTGTCAGTGTCGTTGTTATGGATGTTATCATATCGCTGTTTTCATTGGAATTATTTTTTATGGCCAACTTCGGCGAGAGCTGTGTCTGCCCTTCGGTCGGGGTGGATTCCTTTGGTTCCCAGAGTTTCTTTAAACTACTAATACTTCCGGTGCTGCGACGTTTTCCATCCTCAGAGGAATCTCCTGAGTCTGTAGCGGCTGTGGTCGTAGTGGACGATGATTTTAGAGAATGATTACTATCCTTTTTGTTGTTGTCTTGTTCTCCGGCATGCTGCAGGGCGGAGACTTCGATTTTAATTTCAGTCTTTTTCAGTTCAATCTGGGATTTGGATTTTGGCTTGGATTGTAGCTCATTCGGATTGTTTTCGGAGTGGCGCTCTGAGTTGTCTTTTCTAAAGGAATTGTTGTAGTTCTTCGTCGTACTATCGTCTGAGTTAGTACTGTCGTCTTTTATTGAGTTCTGCTGTTGTTGTTGGTGGTCTTTGGCTTCATTGCCATTGCTGTTGTTATTGTCTACCTTACGGAGTCGGGACTTAAAGTCAATAATTGTGTTTGAATCATTTTGGGGTGGGGTTTGCAGTTTTTTCGGTTCGACTCTCTTCAGCTGGGCTTTGAAGGTATTTGTGTTAGTCGAGTCGTTGGGCACAGATGCGTTCGCCGGAGAATGCGCAGACTTTGGTGGCTGTTTCTTGTCTTGCTTCGGGAGATTCATGCTCTCGGCCAGTTCGGTGACTAATTGTGAAACTGGATCTACTTGTTGGCCACCATTCTCACGACCATCGTGATGGTTGTTCTGCAATTTACCAGTGTTAGTACGTTCTTTGATCTCAGCCATAAGTTTCATTTCGAGTTTCTCTTTCATGCTGTTGTTGTCCTGTTGTTGTTGGTTCTCTGGTGGACTACCCAGCGAGCTGCATGAATCCGTGGAGGGTTCACGTTTTCGAAGGCTTACTCCGAATCGCGAACTGGCTTCTTCCACACTGGGTGCGGTATTCGAAACATCGTTGTTATTGATTGGCGCTGGTGGAGGAATGGGAATCATTGGAGGCGGTGGTGGTGGTGATTCAAACTCTTCAGGGGGTGGAGGAAGATCGATTGGTGGCGGTGGGAAATCTAAATTTGCAAGGGCCGATTGCTGTGCTCGTTTTGGACTGCTACTAGCACCACGGAATGAGGAGAATGTCATCATAGAACCATCGGTTGTAGTCCGATGACGTTGGAGTTTGTTCAGACTGGCCGAGGCATTGTTAGCCATGGTAACACCACTCGAAGAATTACTTCGTATCATTTGCGGTTGTCCACCTTTAAATGTGGCGATGCTATTCGTTAGGTTATTGCTACGTGCCATTACACCGTTGGTTCCGATAGCTGGTGGTGGCGGAGGGGGGACATCTGGAACCACACTATTATGGTTCAACTGCTGTACACCGCTCGAGTCTTCTAGGCTGTCAAGAAACGCACCGATTCGGGCGACTTTCGGAAGAGTGCCATATCGATTTACCACCCGCTTTACATTCATTACCTCCAGAGCGCCGACTGTGACCTGATGGCTTGATGGTGGCGTGATAGCTCCTGCCAGATTATGATGTTGCGCAAGATCCATGGGGTGTTTGCTGTGAAGTGGATGCTGTTGTGATCGTTTGCTGTTACGTGTCTCAAGACCACGATTGCCCATCACTGGTGTAGGTCGTTTAAATGAGCTGTGCTGTACAGGTTTATTGTGATGTCCTAAGGAATGTTGAATTTTGCTGTTGTAGTCCATGCTGTCACCGTCGGTATCGGCGTCAGGATTATCGTTTTCCGAATCGCAGCGATTAGCCAGGTTGGCAATGTCACGGGTTAAACCTGTAAAAATTGAATTGAATTTATTAATTAAAACGAAGCCGGACTATCTTGGGTATTTATTTGAAAGCATTGCTGTAAGTATTTGTCACACAGGTTGTTAGGAGAACAGAAAATTTTGATGTTAGTCTGTCGGTTAGGAATTCATGGGTTAATGCGATGCCAATACCACTTGTTGGGATCTTGTAAAAGTGTTAATACTATTACTACAGATGAGTATCAGTTGTTAAGGTTAGTGTAATAGTGAGTGCAGTAGATCAAGGACGAAATCCATGCAGTTACGACGAATATATTTGAAAATGTTATGCCATCGACAGGCTTTAGCCGGGTGATTTGAACTTGAATCGTTATAAGTATCAATGGTAAATATAGACGTAATGAGAGCAGGGATGATGGTTTTGCACTGCGCACAAGATATAGCTAGGTAAATACTAAATGGAAATGTGAACTTTAGGAATGTATATAATTATAGTATAAAGTTATAACTACATAGAGACGGATAATGGCATTGGAAAAGTTGTCAGAACATCAATAAAAGCATTGGAATATGGAAAAAAGATGTACTACCATGATGAGCACTTTTATACTGCGCAGAGGTATGTCTGCGGACATTCACTGTCAAAGGAATATATTTAGAAAAAGTTACTATGACTTATTTCCGAATAAAGTTCTGCTTTACACCAACACCGAAGATGCTACAAGAAAAGTACAAAAGGCATACTTTGGAATCTATTGCATGAAGACTAGTCGGTTTAACTATAGCTATTGGTATAGTAGAGAAACATGTGAAAGATAGTAACGTAGCTGTTAGTCTGTATAAAACTAAAAGCCAGCAGGAACATTGAACGCTGGCAGCAAAATAATGGAGTGACAGTCGTCAATCATTTTGCGAAAAAATAAACAAATAAAATTACAATATGTAAACACTATATGAAGCTGACAAAGTGGCGAATGTATTTAATTGACACGGTACCGGAAATTTCAATATCAAGCTTCAGGATATGCCTTGATATGCTTGGCGTGGACAGCAATTTCCATTGCCTAAGAAGTATAGAAAGACGACTCCTAGATGAAAAACTGGAAAAAGCCATAACACCGAAAAATATAAAGACGCGGATGATATAAGTTGGAAAATCAGAATAAGGATACCTATGACTGTATGGCGGCAATAATGTACTTAGTTGCAATGAAAACCAATCTGTACTTCAACTTTTCAGAGAGTTCTTTCAGAGGTTCTGTGCTGTACAGCGTAGTGTATCTAGGTTGGCCAAAATAGTTGACTTCGCTGATGAAAATGCCATTGCAGTAGAAGCCAAACATGTGAGGAGATATATCATGAGTGTAATGAATCGATTAGGTGTGTGGGACATATGGGTTTGTAACCATCCGCCGCAGAAGACAGTGAATACCATAATGGCTACAGTCGCTGCAGTTTCCAAGCCAGAGATGTAGAACTTTGGCGTTATCATTCTCACGCTGCTGTTGAATATGGAAGCGGATTGAGGAGCAACGCACTGATAACAATCAATACTTTCTCGACAATATCGTTC
This sequence comes from Xylota sylvarum, assembly GCA_905220385.1. Taxonomy (NCBI): domain Eukaryota; kingdom Metazoa; phylum Arthropoda; class Insecta; order Diptera; family Syrphidae; genus Xylota; species Xylota sylvarum. The sequence continues at coordinate 46,345,713 of LR999959.1, forward strand.
GATGCGGATGCCCATGAAAAGTACAACGACAAGAGAACCAACAAACGATATCCAGCCACAATCAGAGGTGACTAGGAACTTTGGACTTCTCTGCCAAAGGTACATAGCGACAATATGGAGAGCTAAACTTTTACATACATGGTCCTGATGTTAACAGGCCATGAATAGTTCAATGTTTTTACACTGGTTTTGGTATGAAAGTATTCCCCACTAGCACAGAATCCATTAAAGACATTCACTGACCATACTACAGAAACGAATGATATTAACTGGAGGATAAATTAGGTGATGGTAGTAAAGTCTCACAAAAAAACTGGGACACAATCAGCAAAACTGTAGACATAATAATGCAAAAAAAAGACCAAGCGGAGACAAGCAGCAGAATGGGAATGTGAGCAAGCTGGTCCCATAAACAGCAAACCCGTTTGGATAAATCTGCAGAGACTTAGCTTCGTACTGTAGATAGTTTCAAAAATTGCCGCAGTTATTGAGATTCTTTTTTTTTAGTTCAGATAGAGATTCTGGTGAATAAAACACTGTTATACATATACCTACATATATTTCTTAAGGCTGCAATACTCTATCGTCGTTAGTGAAAGCCTGCATTCAAAAGGCTGTTTAAAAATTAAGGTACCACCAGTGACCAACATTTGATATCTGAAAGGATCCATTCCCTTTCTTTAGAACTTGCAAGTGGTTTGCAAAGTGCAGCTGTTAAATATGGCCACAATTCTGTGCAATGTTAGTACAAAATTTAGATTAATATACAACCATTCAGTTAGTTACATTCTACGAAATGACATCCCTAAGAATGCCTGAGGATGTTTTGGAAAAACAATACGTGCACACACATACACATGTAACAACGAAAAATGTGGTGAAATGTTGTTGTAATCCCTTACTCAGGTGACAAATACCTCGGAATAGAATATCGATTATAAAACTACTGCAAGAAGATGATTTCTTAATACTACTACCATTCGTATTCAGTTCTTCCACGAAATTCTTCCCATCATCATCGCGGTATGTTGAGTCCCGGCTTGTAGACAGAAGGCTTTAAAAGATTTCAATTTAGATTAGTATATATCAAGGAAATGGTTTTTGTTTTCAATAGTAGCACCTCGTTCTCTTTGGTGGAGCTGGAGCTTGTTTACCCTGTTTATTGGTGGTTCGTCGCATTTGCACATTCCCCTTGCCTTGGCTTGAGAATGTACTCAGTTTGGTGGAGGTGGAGCCCGTTTCTATAAAAAACAACAATCATATAACGACTGAAAAACTAAATAGATTGATTAGTTTATTTACCTGATAGCGGTGTGCTAGCTTGTTGATCATGGTGGCCTCCACTACCTCCGCCACCACCACCGCCCCCCATCTGCGGCTTTTTTCCCATTTGAGGGGTGAGGGTTTGTGAAGCGTTTAATTGTTTCTCAACTGCTTCCGTAATCGATGATTCCTAAAAAAAATAAAGACACGATCAGTGAATATATCGAGGAATACATAACGTAAAACTCACCTGAAACATATGCTCCAGAGCATGATGAATACTCTTGAATGTTGGTCGATCTTGTGCATTCCACTGCCAGCATTGTTTCATAAGTTCATACACTTCTGGCGGACATCCTGGTGGTCGTTCCATTCGATAGCCCTTTTCGAGTTTATGAAATACATCTGTCAAATCTATTCCCGGATAGGGGGACATTCCATATGTGGCTATTTCCCAGAGTAGCACTCCAAATGCCCACACATCAGATTTCGTACTGAATTTATTATAAGCCAAACCTTCAGGTGCTGTCCATTTGATGGGAAACTTAGCACCCGCATGAGCTGTATATGTGTCATCACGCATCAATCGGGCCAGGCCGAAATCTGCCACTTTTACGAGCTTATTATCACCAACGAGACAATTTCGCGCGGCTAAATCCCGATGAATGTAGTTGCGCGATTCTAAATAACTCATTCCAGAGGCAATTTGTGTTGCCATATAGAGTAAAGCTACTGCGTCCAGTGTCTCTCGTCCCGCTGAACGTAGAAAATCTAATAAATTTCCATGGCTCATAAATTCTGTGATGATGTAGAATGGAGGCTCTCGTGTACAGACACCTGAAAATAAAAACACATAGAAAACATGTTAGTTTTTGGATGGAAATAGGAACGCTAAACTCAAATACAAAGTAAAGACTTCTGTTTACATTCTCCAGGCTAAGATATAAAATAATGCTTTGGTTAGTATTTCTTTACCGCAACAACGACGTTCAATATCCCTCTAGTTCCCAAATTTTTGTTTAGCCTTAAAATATTAGTTGGGAGTTGAGACTAAAGTCGGAAGAGGAACTCGTACCAAATCAGGAAAAGTAGAAAAATGAGGAGGTGTCCGTTTTATGAGGTGAAAATGGCAAACTTGAGAACGTATGTATGTCAAAATAAATAAAAATAAAATTAGTGTAGATGCATAGGGAAATAGTCCAAATTTTTTAGGATTAACTGTAAATTTTGGTTCTGTATGCTTGTCAGAATTTTGTAAAGTTTGCACTTAACACTTTCGTTAAGTATAGGAATTCAGGACTTTTGTGACCATCTTTCAACTTTGATTGTTGGAATGGAGCATGATTTGTTTAGCATTAGTTGCTACTTTAATGCGTACACTTTCGTTAGGCTTCGTAAGTTTGGATGTTACTACCAGTGAAATTGAACTCTTTAAATTATGTAGGTACGATTACGAATTGGTTTCATTAAGCCATCTGATGCGTATATACTCCTAGTCAAACCAATTGAAGGAAATAAATTGAACAATCTTCCTTAAGTTTGGAAAATGGTCTCAAGTTACTCTGTTCCAATAGAATGTAGTTGCGTTGTGTAATATTCAATAGTACCCAGCTTGCGTGCCCTAACGTAAATATCTTTAAGTTTGAGGCTTCAACCTTTTGTCTTTTGAGTGTAGTTATATAATATACATATATGTAATTAAGGATCTCAATACTTACCGATTAGCTGCACAAGATTTGGATGCTTCATCTCCTTCATGATGGCTGCCTCTTCCAGAAAGTCCTTCAGCGCCATAGTATCTTCTTTAAGCGTTTTCACGGCCACAGTATTGCCATAGCGCTTCCAAACTGCTTCGTAAACTTCACCATATTGGCCACCACCCAATTTATGTTTCATCACAATATCCGTACGACTAATCTCCCATTCATCCGGCTCTGGGCTTAGTGGGAACACAGTTGGTTTATTCTGCTTTGGTGCTGGATATAGTAAAGGTGTTATCAGTCCATGGCCCTCATGCGGTACACTATGATGATGTACTAACTCAGCCAAAGTATTAAATTTCGCTTCTGCCGTTACATAGACTTTACCATCTGAGTCTTCCGAAATGCGATAGTGATAGACTCGTCCCTCATACCTTAAACTAATACTTCTCTGTCCGGGAGAACTTTCACTCTCACGCACCAGAAAACTTCCATTAATTCCCGAACTTAATAAATATTCAGCAGCATTCCTGGAAATTGGTCCATGGTACCAAGAATGCTTCTCCAACGAATTCAACGGCGTCACATAGTTCGATGGTACCCATCCGACATTTCCGGAATCTGAGTGTGCTTCACACCATTCGCCCGATTTATTATATGACAATATTCGAACTTGTTCACCTTTCTTCAGACTAAGTTGATTCTCTCCGCCAGCTTGAAAATCATATAACGCGACAAACAGCTGCGGATCGTCTTCTTCGGGCCCAGGCGCTAGAAGATTTTCTTTCGATGTCCATCGGTGAGCCGATTCAAAACCTGAGGTCGTCGAACTAGGTCCCTGACTATGACTTTGTGTATTGTGCAAAGAGCCATCTTGACTCTGAGCGATTAATTCAGCTTCCAACAGACTCGAACCGGGCGGAATGTGTGGCAGTGGACGTGACTGCAGGAGGGCCTCTGTAATGAATGAAAAAAAAAGAAAAAGGAACGGTTAGAGGGTTCAACTGAATACAAAATTCCAAGCAATTAATCGATGGTGGGAAATATTGTTGCAAGCTATGTGAAGTGTGGATGCCGGTGTACACTAGATAATATTTGATCTGGATTTCAATTATACTTAAATGGAAAACTGTCACTACGATGACTATCTCCGGTGAAGAGTAAATTGTAAGATGAAGAACCATAGATGTGGAACTGGTTTGGATCCCAGAATGCGTGTAATTATGTCGTACATGCAACAAATATTTAAAATTTCTTGAGATCTAACATTAAATTGCGAATGCATTGGGTTGAGAAAAAGAAAGTTTATCTGTTTGGGTTTTGTCGGGATTCAAGATAAGTTCTGTGATGGTTAGAGAAACCACATGGGAAAGTAAACAATTTATCGCATTTAAAAATCAAAATGTTACAAATGAACTGCCAGGAGAAAGCGTATAATCATAAACTCTGGGGTTAATCTGCTATTTTCAGTGATGCTAAATCCCGCAAATATAATTGAAAGTAGTATTTCATTCTACAAAAGCAGAGTCATAAGCATTAGCAATCTTAAGAAGATTCACCTTAGATTTAAGACGAAAACATCGTAAAAGCTTTACAAAAAGGTGAGAGAATTGAAAACACTTTACGCGAAAAATCAAGAGGTTCATTGGTTATAAAGAATCTCTGCGCAGGTTGATCTTCTATTCAAAAATTCAGTGCACAGCATTTAAACTTTATTGACAGGAAAGATTGCCATCAATCAGTCTCTTTAATATTAAAACCGGTCTATATTGACGCATGTCCGTAACATACACGAGTTCGGTGCTGTCTTCGTACAAGACAACGATATAAGACATCAATACTCGTCGGACAAGTATACATCTTTCATCCTATGCTATTCTAACGGCAACGAAATATATAAGCAATATATGGAGAGATTAGGACAAATTTGTTTCCACTTCCCAAATACATAGTTCGATAAATTAAGAAGGCTTCAAAAGAGCCTTCCACAATACTTCTCACGAAACTATTAGAAGATGTTTTGCAAAGAAAGGAGTATATTACAGCACAATCAATGGGATGTGTGTAATAGAAATACTGGCTTAAAGTGGTAGCGGAGTGGGCCATCAGAGTAAGCCTAAGTACCGGCCCAGTGATGAGATGGTCAAGAAAAAAAATTCGACTGAGCAATAAAGAGGACTGGGGCAATGAAATATCAACCAAACAACACATAGTCAAATGAGACGCAGATGGATCCAAAACGTCATACGAACTGATGTAGTTATGCATAGACCGACGATGAGATACAGGAATTCTCAGAATTTTGCAAACAGAGGTTCGCGGAACTGAAAGATGTGTCGAATTTAATCTCGATAGCTGTCAGACATTCAGGCCACAACTAAGGCACTAAATTTGTACATTATCAGATCAAGCTTAATGTAAGAGTGTCTGACTAAGACTGGTCCAGAGAAACAAAGTCATGTGAAACCGCTCGGAAACCACATTATTTGGACCGGAACCTTTCTGCGGGAAAAGACCGCACGAAATACGGGAATAGCTGGAAAAATAGGAAGTAAGCAAATGGGTCAAACTTTAGAACACCGTCGCCCAACTGAGACAGATCAAGGAACATACAACCAGAATAAAAGTAAACTAAACCAAAACTGACTACTTATTTTAGCAGTCATGTTAACCGACTATTGTAGAAAAAGGCGAAGGAAGACGATGGAGAAAGTAAATTCTATTTGAACCACGAAAAAATACCTTCTCATGAGATATGAAACAACACCAAAGCGTTTATTTTCTCACAGAGACGCATTTGTCTCCATGGATCCACTTCAAATGCTCCGGTTCATCAAAGCTGTTGGACTAGATGAGGTGTTTTAACTCTAATATCGCATCGATTAAAGCAATACTTCGGGAGGGGCAATAGATATATTAATTCACAGTGCTCTTGCAGCCTGCTACCAGCTACGCTTACAGAACAACTGCATACCTAAATTCGGTCAGATAGACAACGCTTAAAGGATGATTTCTCAGAACTTGCATTAGGTCTTCCAACAGTGGGGTTAGGCACCCATTGATGATTCGATTTCTTAGGAAAACAATTGTGTGTGACACGTAGAAAAGATTGCAGGCAACTTATTGGGTAATATTACCCATTTACATCTCCCCAGAACTAACTAAACCTGGAATAAAAATATAGGTATCTCATCAAGAACTTGATGTTCAAATCGTGCGTCATTTCTGTCTGTCAGATTTTAGTCAATCGTATTTGGTAGCTGTCATATTTTAACATATTCAGACATTTACGAAAACGCTGCATTACGCTTCGGTAGAACGTTTAATAGGATAAACATTTTAAAAACATTTTGGGCGTTTGTAAAGTGTGGGCAAGCCTTAATGCATTGTCGCAAAATCGGTCAAAAACATCGCCGCTGTGAATGCCAAAGTTTAATGGCGATGGTGTCGTTTATCGACCAGATGACTAGAACTGGTCAGCGAAAAGTTCCGACTTAATCTGTTTGGACTTCTTCTTTTGGAGCTTTATGAAAATTAAGTAAAATTCGTGAAATATAGATGTCTTTACGTTAAAACATCTTTCCAAGTTTTCACGCTGGCCATTTGACTTTTATTTTATTTCATGTCTAATTTTAGCTAATACCATTTACAAATCATAATAATTTCAAAATAAATTTCAATTAAACTGTGTTTTTTTTTAAAGTTTCTCTATGACACTTTTTCCTACATTTTTTATTATTTACTTTTAAAATCAAGAAAGTTTTACCCTAATTTCCAACATGTCATTTATACTTATGAATTACACAAAAACTTTTGCTTAAGTAGTTTTGGAAATAAAAGACGGTTCACCTTTATTTTCTCCAAACCTGTTGAATTAAAAACGAAGAAAAAAAAAACGACTCTAAACTTCATGACATTTCCCCAAACTTTTACTTTCTATGTCAAATACTTCAAAACCTATAATGACACTAACTCTCCTCAAGTGTTCCGTTCTTACTTCCTTTAACTTGAAAGTAATGCTGACATGAAAAGTATAAAGTCCTTAAAATAAATGCAAAATGGTTCCACATTGGGAAACCCATAAAATTGCAACCATAAATTTGACTTTAATTGTGTTATACGTTCAATAAGTACGAACAGAAAAACTTCAAGTGAAAACTGGGTTAAAAGTCGTAAAAAGAAATGCGCTTACCAACTTTGGCAACCCACATTCGATTTTACTTTAAAACAAATCGGTCTCTTAACGAGACGAATCAACTTCATTGGAAAGTGTTCCCCCTCTTTCTAGCAGTAGCGCGTAACAAAAGTGAAACAAGTTCAATGTGCATACAATTGACACCTCAAGGCAATAGCACTGCGCGCGTTGTGTATTCATGCCACACAATTAGCCAAATCAGTTTGTGGTTGGCGGTGCGTCAAGTCATTGTGTAATATTTGTCAAACTCTCCACTTCTTCTCCTCGTTTTTCTCGTGTTCTTTATGCCCCCACCTTCGGTTTCTTTTTTTTTATTAGAAAATCACCATTCTACTTATCAGTATACCCGCAGCAATAATAATTGAGAAGAATTATTAAATTAAATTAAATAATTCATAACGTGAACGCACACATTTTGGAGAGTTTCTTCCTTTTGGTTATTTTTGGAGGGTGCATCAGCACCACTAACTGTGCATGCAGACAAGAACCCTCTTCTCTAGTCCGCAAGAAGAGTTAACTTCCGTCGACCGTGCGTCGTGTAAGTTGAATTTTGAAACTGGGGGTATCTTCTTTTCAGATACATAGAAAGTATGTATGTAGATATATGTATATTGGAGGGGGTAAAAGGAAATGTAAATTAGTACTTACTTCCTTTTTAAGAGGACACTATGTATTCCTCTATTTATTCTTAATTAAAATTTGGATCCTTTGGCTGCGAGGAGTACATCAAATATTTTAACTAAAGTTCCGAAAGTTTTAGAATGATGACTTTAACTTTTAGCTCCTATTTATCTATGGTGGTCCTTTAAAAAGTGGTAAAGGGAACGAGAAATACCCTGAATATTCAACATTTTGGTCGCCAGGATAATTTTCATAAATCCAACACACTGAACTGCTATTTACAACCGACGAGGACGACCTTTTGTTTTTTTTTGTTGGTTTCAGGATAAGCGCATTTGCAGCTTTAATCGTTTTTGTTGTTTGAAACTTTTTGCAAGTGGTTGTGTTGAATGGAGATACTTTTATTTTTGGCAGGATGCTGTTGTCTGTGTTTTTAAAAGATACACAAGGTCGTTGCAAATGAAAGCATTTTTTCGTTGTTTTGTATTTTACATTGCAGAGGATTCGTACGGGTGTTATGGTTTCGGTGCTGAGTGCATATTGCTGGAGGGAATGTATCGCAATGTATTTAAACGACGATTAAAAAATTAGAGAAGATTAAATTTTGTCCCTGTGTGTACTAAAAGACTTAAGACTGAGAAGGTATCAAGGGATTAGAATTAGGTTTTTATGCAAGGGAGAGTGCTTAGCAAAAAGTTGAGTTTAATCGTAAGGAAAGGTACAACACATGTTGCGAAAGTTCTTATCTATTCTTGAATGCCATATTGGGCTCTGTAAGTTTAAAAATTAACCCAGTTTGTTGACTCTACAGAGGAAGACTTTGTTGCTTTTCTTATAAATATTACTTAGATGGTACTTCAGACGAGAAGGGATCTAAGTAATATTTATAAGAAAGGAGAATCTGGAGGAGGGTTTTAAAGGGTTTTAAATAACAAGCCTGACTACAATTTGGATCACCAAGCTGGATTAGGTGGTGTTGTGCTTATGTGATATGGGTAAGAGAAGGGTTTCGAAATGCAAATTATTTGACTAGGTCCATGTCATTGTAGATTGCATTGAATTGTAACACCGAAAAATATCTGCGTACGAAGCAGAGTTTTTTTTTACTTAATATTGAGATAGCATCAGCCTTAATAGAGAAACCCGGACTTAACGTCCTGTTTACATACGTAAAAGAAAAGAAGTTTCCCGCAGTTTTAGGCTAGATAAGCATCATTATATCAAAACAGCGTATCTGTGTATATCACCTGCGTATCCAAGGTGCTAAAACAAGAATCCACTCAAGAGGAGGATATTACTTCGGTTTTAAGTAATTTAAATGAAACCTTAATAGTTTCAAACTCGAATGAGTCTTCTGATCTCCTAGTAACACAGGTTGCCTTCGGAGATTTTAAAATATGCAAAGCATTAGTCATTGATGACGTTCCTGCCAAGCTCTTTCAAATCGCACTAAACATATGGACTTGAATAATGGTATTATAAATGAACGTTTCACAGAAGAGGAAATGTGAAGTTTGGAGATGAATTTCATATGTTAGTAGCAAACACTTTACCAATGCAATGAGTAGCGTCATATGCAAGGGTAAGGTGTTAAAAACTTTTGAGTGGTGCGCTACAGGGTTGTATACTTTTACCCGTGTTCTTCCGTGTAAGTGATTTATTTTGTGCAGTACTGATGGAGGATATCTAAGGAGTACAATGAATTATCTGACGATGACACAGATTATATCTGTTTGTCCTCACAGAAGTTGTAGTACAAGTTGAGTGCTGCTGTCACTTGTAAGTTGCAAGCTTGTAAGTAGATACCTACATATGTATCGCAAAAAGAATTGTTTGACCAAGTCGTAGAACGTATCAGGAATATGTCATCCATGTGGTAGAGAATCTTACAGTGGATCGGTAAGAAGATAATTAGAACTTTGGGAATAAGCTTGAAACGGTCTGAACACTATGGCGTGGGGTGCAGGCCCTATAAACTACGAGCGTTGACATGAAAATTCGCTGAGTTGTAACAAATTACAAACAACCGTTTCTGTTTTGCCAGTTTTAAATGATAGAGAAGCGCATTCTAAAAAGCCACTCACTCACCTCCGCGTGGTGAAACACGTATGCCCGGAAACACGGAAACACACAGTCCTTTTGGAAAGTTTTGGCGGTAGAAAACGATGGAGGGGGAATAAAGGATTTTTTTCTTTTTCTGGACGGCAGTTGAGAAACTACAACGATGGAGTCAGCGGTGACGTCCGAAGTTCCAGTCAGGTCAAACTGTTATTCACCAATTAGTGCACAAGCTTCTTTGAAAGGTCTTCACTGGTCCCTTCTGTAGAATGGGTACCCAAAACGACCTTCCCTCCTGGTTGGTGGTTGTACGTCAGAGTAACTGCCCGTTCACGAAAAAAAAAATCGTAGTTGTGAACGAGAGTTCTAACTTCTGGTAATGGACCCATTTAACAGGCAAACAGACCTGTACGTACTCTGTACTGTACACTTCGGGAGCAGCTCAAACTGGAATCGTCGCGTAGTATAAGCCAGACATTACTGCTATCCAGGAGATTTGTAAGTCGAACAGGATCCAGGCTATTAAAAAAAATACAGAGTTGCGACGTATGTACAGATACTACAGCTGCCAAATACTGCACATGTTGGGATGCGGATTCGTCTTTGGAAATCGGCTGTGGTCAAGAGTCATTGACTTTAAGCTCAAAAGCGGTCACCAGGCTGTGAATCGCATCGAGGCTATATTTTTTTCAACTTAAGCCTTACATGTGTATACCGAAGATGCTGAAGGCGTTATCAAGAAGTTTTATGACCGTCTTGACCGCGGTCTAATGTCTAAAAAGTGGTCAGCGGCTTAAATCGGTAAGGAGAACATTTTTGGCGGGGTAGTCGGAAAGTACAACATCCACGACCCAACATCAGACATCCGGCGAAAAATCACTGTAGCGAACCCGTGGTACTTCGGCAGTACCCAAAATGAATGAGGTCAAAACTCCTAAGAAGAAGGATCAAAGTGATGCTTTACAGAAGTGATGCTTTACATAACATTAATCTTGCCAGTTCTACTATATGGCGTCGAGTATTAGACGATAACCAGGAAAAGAAAATAGATTTTGGAAACTTTTAAAAGAATAATTTTTTGACAAATGTTCGGTCCAAAACGAGAAAAGTATGAAGGGAAGTGAGGATTTAACCTGAACTCTATAAGCTGTACCAAGATGTGGATGTAGTCCGGAAGGTCAAAATACGTCGACTACATTGGCTCGGCCACATTGAGCGAATGGACAATAACGCTCCAGTTTAGAGAATTACAGCCCTTATGTTCGAGATAATAAGGAAAATCGAACTTCTGTTATAAGAATCAATCGCGGATGCCAGTATGCTTCGGCGGATGAACTGGGAGCAGCGTGCCTCTCACTGAATGGGTTTTGGAAGGCCGAAGTATTTTCGAAATGCTTTACGGATGGGTGCCCAATAAGTAAGAAAGTAATCTGTTAAGGGTCCAAATATTCCTCTAATTCGAAAATTATTGGATGTTTGTCAGACGCTCACGGGAGGTGGGACAGTAAAAAACTTATTGTTGTCTACGATTCGAACCTGGAACAAGCAGCTCAGTACTCCAACGCACTAACCACCGCTGCATGGCGCCCACATTGAAGGAATACATGTACATACATATGTACATATTTCCTGATTGTTTTTTAAAGCACATCATTCACTTTTTTTAATGTCATATCTTTAAAATATCTTGTTTCCGACATCATTCCAAAGAACACTTTTAGTCAAACAATTAGTTTATTGAAAGAATCGAATGTCAATCGAAATTAAATGCCTAAGTGATTTTCTTCAGTTCTTCCTGTTTTGTTCTTTCTAAGAAAAATTCTGTCGTTGATGATTCATTTTTCCAAGAAAATAGAAGAACATAGTCCTCGACACCACGTTAATTTACTGTTCTGTCAACAGCATCAATTTTCACACTGTAACTGGATATGTCACATTTCAATCGGGTTTTGTTTTTCTAATGTTTGGATTCAATAATATTGAATGCTGATAAATATAGACATGCACAGGGCGTTTCAGGAAAAGAACTTGATGTGGAATAGGCTTGTTCATTATAACCTTTTGTAGTAAGAGAAGTAAATGACATAGTAAATTATCGTGCAAAATCTAAATTGTATTCTATTCATGCTATTCAGATAAACAAAACCACCAGCTAGTCATTTTAAACGATTTTCATTTCGACGATGATTAACTAAATTAAAACAAAACAAATATAAAATAATGCACGGCTCTCCCACAAATTGAATAACCGGAAATATCCCATTATTTGCTTTTAATATGTTCATACAAAAAATTTATTCGGGAATGAAGAATCTCATTCCCATCACACAATTGAATTACCTTCCAATTCGATAAAATCATCAAACCGATTTCCGGTATTGTATTCATATACAAATGAACATTTCATCTACACCGCTTTCATGAATAATTTGTTCCACAATTAATCAAATATTTTTCTTTTAAATTGGAAATTCATTGAAATCCCACGAACGAGGAGCGTGTGTATAAATAAATTTGCAATAATGGAAAATAAATGTCCACTAAATTATTGTTATCGGGTATTTGGAGTTCTATTAATAGCGAGAACAGTGGATTGCATTCGAAATGGTTGACACAACTATGAAGTATTTTTTTTTAAAATGTAAGATTTTTAGAAGAAGTATCATATTTATTTAAAATCTATAATTAAAGTTACATTTTTTTAAAAAATTGTCTGAATACCGAAATGTTTGAAACGACTAATGAGTATCCTCTTCAACTATTCGTAAGGTTGGCGGCCCTTGAACTATGACATTTGTCAAATTCTTGCAATTTTTTATAACGGAACGCTACACGAAGGAGCAATGCCACATTACAAGTATAGTTAAAAAATACGAAGGATTTAAGTAAAGTTTGTTACAATATTTATTCGACGAACTGCACCAAATCGGAAGGGGGAGTTATGGACCAAATACAAAATTAAACATGAGTAACTCTGAGTGACTCAAGGCACAACTAACTTGGAATGAGTCGAACTTCCCCAATTAGGGAAGGACAAAATCCACTACTCTATAATGCAATACAGTAAATACAAATTCTGCTGAGTCGAACAATTACCGTTAAGGAGCAACATAATCTAAAACAAAACAAGCCATGAATTATAATTAAGTGGGTACATTTTAAGGAGGTTTATTTTTATACACACAAGATGTTTATGCAAATGTCGGCGTACGGGTTGGAACGGATTATGCATAAATAAGTAAGACATCGGATTATTTATTTATAGGCAATGCCATTTTTGTCAACTTAACCGTTAAAAAATTATTAGACTATTTGTAGAGTTGTGTTCATGCAATATACCATGAAACGAAGCCGCCGATGAACTAAAGAGGAAGGGGACGGATAACATGGACAAGTCCACGGTTGCAACCCTAGGAGAAGCTTTAAGGGTTAAGACCGCATATAGCAACTCGTTCGCAAAACATCACGAAAAGAGATGGAAAGGGCTGCAAACCTGCAAAGCGACAGGTCTATGGGACTCAGGGCCTAGCCCGACGATTTCGATGATAAGACTATAGCCCACACTTAACTCTAGACGAATACTTCTTGAACGATTTAGGGGACCTATGAGGTCTCAATATCTGCAGGATAAGCAGACTTGTTCCCATTGCAAATTAGTGTTTTGGAGGAATACACTAAAAGTTTAGTTCGATTGTTATCTCATTCTGCCTCTTTTACACTTTACTAAGACAGCTACTTAGTAAATAAATTAAGCACTGCAAATTTAAAACGTGTCAAGCCAACAAGACCCGCACAGAAACTTGTAGAGATGAAGAAGGAAACCTCATAGTAGAGTCCCAATCGGTGCTGAGAATATGGAAAGATTTCTTCTGCGGACTCTATAACGGCGATGAAGACCAACATCGCGCTGACAGGCAGAATGAACCATTCAACATAAACGATGATAGCCACAATTTCCGTCCACCTGATCAAAGCGAAGTAAGGATAGCAATATCCAAGCTTAAATCCAACAAGGCTACTTGACTTGATGGGCTACAAGCCGGGTTAGATCTAAAAGACAGGAGATCGCCTCAATTGCGCCAATTACAGAGCGATAAGTCTCCTCAACATCGCGTACAAGATCTTATATACTGTGCCACACTGTGTGAACACCTGAAACCGTTCGTCAACAGTGTGGTTTCAGGGCAGGGAAGTCAACGGTCGATCAAATTGTAACACTTTGACAGATCCTGAAAAAAAACAGGAAGTCCAAATCGATACGCACCATCTCTGTATCGATTTCAAGACCACATATGACGGCATTTAGGGATACGAGATACATATCGCCATGGCTAGTTTCGGAATCCCTACCAAACTTGTACGGCGGATGACGATGACGATGGAGAACGCTCGCTGCTCCATCAAGGCCGGTAACGACCTCACCGAGAAATAAGGATTTAGATAGGTGATACGCTGTCATGTGATTTTTTCAACATCATACTTGAAAGGATTGTGTGAAACTCACAACCCAAACTTTTAAAAGTCTGTGCAACTACTATGCCGACGATATTGACGTTATTGGCAGAACATAGCGGGCTGTCACTAATGCATTCGCTAGTATTGAAACGGAAGCTGCCAAAATGGGTTTAGCAGTAAACGAGGACAAAACCAAGTATATGCTGTCAACAAGAAAGGATATACAAAATCGACGAATTAGACAGAATGTCACAATCAACAGCTTTAGCTTTGAGGTAGTAAGGCACTTTATCTATATTGGTTCTGCTATAAATTCTGATAATAACATCTCAGCAGAAATAAAACGAATAACTTTTGCCAATCGCTGTTTCTTTAGGCTGAGAAGCCAATTGAATAGTAGAGCCCTATCACTATCCTTAAGAAGACTCTGTACAAGACCTTGATCATCCCAGTCCTGCTTTATGGCACTGAACCATGGGCTCTATCTAAAGCGGATGAAGATATACGCGGTTGTTTTGAGAGAAAGATTTTCCGCAAAATTTTCTGTCCCGCTTGCATTGACGTGCTGTAGACATATAGAGACATAACCAGTTTGTATTGTAATACAAACGAAGGGTGCGTTTTATATGATCTGTCAATGTCAAAACGTCAGTCAAGGTTTACATTTAAATTATGGTGAAGTTCACAAATGAGCAACGTTTGGAAATTATTAAAAATTACTACCGAAATTCTGAGTTGCAACTTTAAGAGCGCTTACTAATAATCGTCCCACCAAAAAGGCTGTGGGTGCTACAGTGGATAAATTTGAATCAACATGTTCGCTTTTGAATGTTCCTGTGGCAGTGAGACAGCAAACCGGTCAAAGTACCGAAAATATCGCAGTCGTAATTGATTCAGTTCAAAATGAGCCACCAAATCAGTCGAAATCACGTCGTTCACAGGAATTGTATACTTCTCAATCCACATTGTCTTACGTCCTCACAAGATCAAATTAACTCAAGAACTGAAGTCTCTTGATCATTTGAAGCGCCGAAACTTTTCCTATTGTGCTCTGCAAAAGTTTGAAGAAAATCCTGAATTTCATTGAAAGATCATCTCCGATGAAGTTCATTTTTGACTTAATGACTTTGTCAATAAGCAAAATATGTATTATTGAACAGCAACGATCCTACATGTGCTTCAAGAGACTCCATTGCATCCACAAAAAGTGACCGTGTGGTGTGGATTCCATGCCGGGGGTGTGATTGGACCGTATTTTTCGTCGATGAAAATGATTGCCATGTTACGGTCAATGTACAGTTCTTGACTTGACATCAGTGATATGTGGTTCCAACAAGATGGTGCCACACAGATGATTTGACCATTGATCTAATCTCGAGAATGGCCACCTCGCTCATGCGATTTAACGCCGCTGGATTTTTTTTAATGGGGTTACGTTACGTTATTGGTTTATGCCAACAAGCCTACAACGTTAGAAGAGCTCAGGAACAATATCGAACGCAAAATTGCCAATTGTCCGGCCGATATATGTGGAAGAGTGGTGGAAAATTGACTCCAAAAAATCGATCGCGAGCACGTTTGGTCCTATGAACAAGATCCAAAACTACGTCTGGAATAAATTTCAGCCCGATATCTTAATAATTCTGTTTTATTTAAATATACAAACCCTTACCATGTTTCAGTTTTTACTATATCTATAAAAATATCACCCACTGTAGACTGCCAATCAACGTGCAAAAGGGAATTCATAGTCTCTATCTCATTAAAATGCTCGCAACAGCCAAAGTAAAACAAAACAAATAGGATATCCAATTTGGCAAAAAGCCTGTGGCTCACTGCGTATTAAAAACTGCATAAGTAACAGCTTTTGCTTTTGCTATAGTCAAAACTCTCGTGAATAATAAGTGTGTGTATTTCCAAATTGAACAAGGTCTGCACACCTGTTCTTCCATGGAAATCACAACAATCCCAACCCGTTCTCGCCCCATCCCCAGGCCATTTATGAAAGTTTATAACTATTGGCCTCTAATCACGTTTACGAACTTGACTCATTGAGTGAATTTTAATTACAAACTTTTATTTTACTCTTATTCTGCCAATGAATTAATACATACTACACCAACACTAGCAAAGCCAATGGGAAAATTACTTGTTTCCTCCTGCAAAATTGTTTATTGCTATAAATTATTATCTCGGGCGCGCTGACTTTAATTAATGGAATAGATTAATGCCAAAACAAAAGAACAATTCAGGTTTTGGTTTTTTTTTTTTTTTTTTTAATCAGAAATTAAACACACACATACACACACACACATAGGTCTATTAGGTCGTGGAAAAGCGCCTTACAACAAGAGCCAATAGTATGCAAAAAAGAGTGCAAGTGAAAAGCTGACCGCAAATTAAAAGGAAAACATTCTATAGGCGGGGCACGCACACAACATATCTACGAGTATCTATGTACAGATTTGGATTTGGATTTGAAATAGTTTTTTGTTTTGTTTACCTAAATGCATTTGATATTTTCCCGTATCGCGTTGTGTACTTCTGATCATCGGACCTAGAGCGGAGAGAAAAAAAGAAAATATTTGCTTTTATAAAAACTTGTAGAGACAAAATGTGTCGAAGGAATATTTTTTTGATTTTTGTTGTTAGTTTGGAACATTTATTTTGAAAATTGGGTTTTATGTACATAAAATTGAAGGGTCTATCTACAATGAATGGCGCGGCACACACAGCGATTTGGGTGTGATTTGGAAAACCTAATGAGCGGTTAATGCGTCATGGTTAGTCAATCGTAGTTGTGTCTCACTCTCGGCAGGAGGGCGGATGGATTTGGTGACATAATTTTTCTATTTTTTTTTTTTTTTTCAAAATACATATAATATACGAGAGACATTGTTGTGAGCCAAAGCCTATTGTATTCAGGCAGGATGATGATGATTATGAAACTACAACAACCTATACTCATTCATCCATTCATGAATGTGGAGGAAATCTCTTGTTTATGGATCATTTGCGGTTGGAAAATTCATCCATAATGAGGCGTATGCGAGTGGGAGGTTTTGTTTATTTTATATTTTTTTTTTGGTTTCGTTTGTAGGAAGAAGATTTGGGAGATATTATCTTAGTGTTATGTTAAGTAGAGCATAAGTCGTGGCTTTATTTAAATGTGAAACTAAAACCGATAAAAATTTTGAGGAACAATACCACGCCCAGTGGGTACAGATAAATTTCAATTCTAGGTTAAAGCTTAAATGCTAGATGCATTTGGAGGGTAAGATTGAATAAGCTTGAGGAGAATGCGGAATATGCTACTGGGTACAGTAGGGGACCTGACAGAAGTAGCACGCACCACTGTGTGATGGATATGAACGGTAACTTTTAATGACAGAAGATCAGTTGTGAAGGTCGAAGGAATTCTCTAGGACACTGCTCAACGATGACCAAAATCAAAATGAAGATCCCCAACTACTTGACATGCGTAGGTCTTCCATGCGAATCGACACAAGTCCCCACACAAGTGCAGAGAACAATCAATCTTCTAAAAGCAAACAGAGCAGCTGGACTTGATGGCATACCTAGCGAATTATTGAATGAAACCTGTTAAGTTACGAAAGAAAAGTGATCGGTGATGGCGTAGTTTCACCGTTCTATCAGTATTCCCGATGTGAATGGCGAATATTATTTAAAAGTGGATAATGTCCAGGATTGAGTCTTCCCCCCAAGATGTATAAAGCAGGCTTTCACAGTGGCCGATCACATTAACACCTTACAAATGATCCCTGTGTGAATGAATGTGTCAATCGTTGCAAGTAAATGGCGTGGCAGCTAGCCTAAAAACTAACGACAAGAAGGAAAAATAAGCCACACAAGTCGAAACACACAACAACATATTATGCTGAGGCAGGAGACCATAGAGGAGTTTACGCAGTTTCACTGCATATCTGGGGAGTTTTGTATCACTTGATGGTGGACCGTATATGAACGTGTACAACAGAATAAACAAAACATTTCTACAATGTGGAATACGTACTGTTATACGCCTGTTAAACGTGGAAATGCTCTGTCTGGAACTGGAGTCCATACACTTAGGAAACCAAACGACAACACAGCGATAAAATCCTTCGAATGAAATTCTCAGGGCGCAAGGCGAGTTGGAAGGCGAAGAACAATATGGAGGTCAACTATATTGATGGAAACTTAGTTCCTAAATGATCGTGGCCTCAGCTGGAACATCTTGAGGAACTTAATGTCGCCGCATGTTCGAGATATCAGTTTCCAGAACATTATTATTATTATGTGATCGAAAGAATACACAAGCGTCTCTAGGTTCTTCATAAACCAACCTCTATCCCTCAAATCCTACTGTTATCAACGTATGGTGAACCATGGTGATTTGGTACCGCAGAAAAGTTTTCGACCTCTGCACAGAAAGTAGAAGAAGACGAGTTTTCTCACTATAATACTCTAAGGAACTCTCTAGATACACTAACTATTGAACTACATAATGAGCATCTTATTCGGGCTATGATCAGGTGGAAAGAGGGGAAAAAATGGTACTGCCTTCAACACGGCCAGCTGGAGCTTTATCATAACAGCGCTGACGAAAATGCGAGTGCCAAACTACCTGATACGCATAATTACAAATTATTTTAAAGATATAACCCTTTTCTACGACATGGACGAAAGCCCGAAAAGATACAAATTTACAGTCCCACTGGGATCAGTTCTGGGCCCAGTACTGTAAAACATTATGTACGATGGAATACTACGTATGCGGAGACCAAGAGGAATGGACATAATCAGATACGCCGATGACATCGCGGTGGTAGTAGTAATTAAAACCCTAGATGGGGTGACGAAACACTGTAACAACAAGTCTAGAATTAGCGGATCACAAAACTGAAGATGTCCTCAAGAAAGTTGAGGAATGTCTTTTGAGCTGAATGTCAAAGTAGCAGCATCAATATACGATGGCGAAAATGCAAGAAGGGTAACGAAAGTCCAGAAGGCCGAGCACGTGCGAAAAAAATACGGTGCAGTCAGAAATCCCTCGTAGCAGCGCTACAAAGGATTTAATCTTTCCAGGGCATAAAACGGCGGTGGGTTTTATGGCCTCGTAAACATTCAGGAGCATGGAGTCTGGTACAACTCGTAGCACAGGCTACCAAGTATACCTAAAGGATTTCACCCCTCAAGCGTATCAATTAAAAATTGATTGCAAACGTATAGTATGAAAACCTAAACCTTTCTTAACGAATGAGCCCTACTAAAGTGGGCGTGGCATTCTTCATTTTTGATGAAATTATTATGATAGCTTTCAAATGATGTTGTCTGCGCAATTTCACAAAAAAATCTTTTGTTTTTGCTTAAAACCTTCCAAAAAGTGGGCGTGAGTAATGGTCAGGAGAATTGTAGAGAAACTCAAGGCATATAAATTTTGTTTTAACAATTTTTCTCTGATTCTAGTAGCAACTTGGAATAGTTAGCTAGCTTTCTGAAAAGAGGGCGAGTGGCGAGATGTAATTGTCAGAAATTTCATACGATTATGCAAAAAACAGAACAGTCGCAGCTTGGATTTTTTGCTGAAAATAATGGTGCACTATGTTTTTGATTGCATACGGAACACAGCCTAAGCTTTCTGATTTCGTTCCTTTGTATTTTTGTAGAGGCAGCACTTCCTAACGTTACGATTGCAAAATGTTGGTGCAAATTCGAGTTAAAAGTCTTTAGTGGTCTAGTGATGAACTATGTGGTTTCATACGTTTTTTAAAAACAAATTCAAATATCATTTTCTTTTCTCACGTTCTTCGGCGATTATATCTTCAAACTATTTATCCTTTGTCAAGCTGCGTACTGTTTAAGCAAATTTTACTTAAGTGGCGGAGTGGGTTAGACGTTTTAGTTAAACTAAATCTATTCCAAACGCAAATAAAATAAACAGCGAAGTCTATATGTTGAAGGTTGTTTCAATCATTGAAGAAAAATAGTATTGGTGAAAGTACGCAACGCAACTAAAGATGGGGTTGTGGTACCCCATCACTTTGTTGTTACGCAAAGTGCACTTTCAGAAGTATTGTAATAGATCTAAGTTTTTATTTTTTTTTTCTGGATAGATGTTCTGCGAAGATAATAGACGAACCTTTTGGAACGGTTTTCAACATTTTACTTCTGAAGAGAAGAAAAACGCCCGATTGGATTGTGACTTGGTTTTGTTATACAAAAGTCACGCGACCAATGATTTAAGATTTAATTCAGGATTTTATCTAAAGGAACGACTAGAAGGACAAATCTCGATTCGAAGAATGAATTTTTAAAGAAAGAATCGTTGATGTGAAAGTTTCACGATAATATGAATCATTAAAGGTTCTAATTCATGTGAGCTTGCTAGTCTGTAACCAATTTTGAAGTTGATATCACAAGTTTACTTTTTTTTATCTAAATACTAAAGTGGAACACTTATAAGAGCATAAGAGCTATATCTCTAAAAACCTTGAATAACAGTCTCAATCCTCTCTTTTGATATAAAAAAACCATCACCATTGAGTTTCTATTCTATTAGGTCCCCGATAGTAGGTAATCGAAAATCATCCATATCTCGTATAAAATCGAATTCAGTCTTCCATGCCAGTGACTCTTCAAAATCGACCTTGTGTGCGCGCTCCTTGAAAAATAATATGTATATCACCATACGTAGATACCTACTCCAATAAATGTCAATCAATTCATACCACAAGTATCCTCTCAAGAATATAGTAATCGTGTACCCACCCAATACGGTAATGCAACCATATAAGGACTTGTACGATCTACTATACTCCTTTAGCTGCCATTGATCCCTCTCTTCTATGTGTAGCGACCTCGTAATACATACACATAGTCGTCTTCCGGCATTTCTTTTCACATCGTAACGTAGCCACTCCACCATCTAATATCATGACCCGAGGATGCTATAGTATCTACAAATACCACACTAGCCGCTTTACCCACATAACAACAACAAAAAATGAATATTTGCATAAGGCTATTGCTTCTCCTCTCAGCAAATATCTCCAAGGGTTGAGAAGGTGACACTACTACTTGTAAAACTCGACTCGTCTCTCTTGGCGTGTTTACGCACATCCTTAGAGCAAGTTTTTCTTTCTTTTTTTTTTTATTGTGCAACGTCATCGTTGATGCTTTACACACGCCTACGTGTGACATTTTCATTTCATGGTTTGCCTTCGGATAGTAATGGCGAGAGGGCGAAAGGAAAGCCCTTGAAAAATTATATCCACTCCTTATTCAAAGGAGGTTCTCTGATTAAAATACACTCCGGTGTAGTAAGAATCAGCTTTGCAGGGGAGAATGGATGAATGGTTTTTATACTTCTTCTGCTTTCGAGGTTGCTGACTGTTGCGAAGACCTACCACTGTGAGAATACTCGGAGAAGCCAAATAGGAGGAAAGCGATTATTCTTGCGAAAGAAACATTGAATGAACAAACTGCTAAAGAATGAGAACTACCCAAACAACCGAAAAGAAATCCTTTAGAGCCATGAACTGTCATGATAACAGCTAAAGCTTTCCGGTGCGTATCTCGGAAATTGTAAAGAGAGAGAAAAAAGTCCTTCCACATCAAGGTTGTGCTCATAATTAGGCATTTTTTCGTTCTTTTGTGCCTGAAGCTGGTTGTGTGTGCATAAAAATATTTATTGAAATAGCAGTTAACCTTCAGTAATTAGCACGTGCACTGATTCTCGAAGGACTATTAGCCAATGAACTCGTTTTATTAAACTTTAACTTTTCACACAGTTGGAGACGAGTGTGTTGCAATGTGTGCCTGTCATGCCTTAGGCTTAGAAAAAACTTAGGCAGCGACACAGCCAAGAGAATAACAGGAGGAGTTCCTCAAGGGTCGGTCCGGAGACCTATTCTTTGTAACATAATGTACGATGGCATACTAAGAACATCGAAGCCGAGGGGAGTAGATATTATTGGATATTCTGATGATATTGCATGTGTAGTAGTGGCCAAAACACTAGAGAAAGTTATGCAAAACTGCAATCGAACAATCGCGAACGTAAAGCTATGGCTACAGACATCAGGATCAGAACTAGCGGACGACAAAACCGAAGCCGGTCTCATAAGCAGCCAAAAAAAGTGAACGCGTAACCATACAGGCCGGTGAGCGGATCATTGAGTTGAAGCCGTACATCGACTACCTAGGAGACCTACTGAACCACAGACTCAGTTTCAGAGACCACCTTACGTACGCAGACGAAAAAGCCTCCCGGGGAGTAGCGGCATTATATAGATTAATGCCAAATATAAGAGGACCAAGGTAGACGATAGGAAACCTTCTTTCAACTGTGTCAACAATACTCTTGTACGCGACCCCAACGTGGGCATCAGCGACATCCCACGATTAGTACAATAAAAGGATGAACTCGGCGCACAGAATAGCATCTTTAAGGGTTGCGCCTTTAGAACTAAATCAGCGTATGCGATAAGTATTATACCTATCGATCTAGAAGCGAAGAAGTCTGTGGTACCACGCGGAAACGAACACGAGGACAGAGGAGCAACCATGAAAGCTATAAAAGCAGAATGCCAGCATAAGTGGAACATTAAAACCAAAGGACAATGGACATATAAATTGATAACCAACGATGACGAATTTTACCTAACGCAATTTCTATTGAGGCATGGTTGCTTCCGGAACTCTCTCCACAAGTACAAGAACGCGGATGACCCATGCCGCAGGGGACAAACAGGACAGAGCAATAGGAGAGGTTTCTTTAGCACGTAGGCATGCAGGAGCATAACTTCAAGTATCCATAAAGCATATTCACACCTAGCTGTGACATATAAAAAAAACCTGTACTAAAATCAGCCCAAAATCTTGCAAACACTCTATTATAAGTGGGCTCTAGAGAACTATGTCTACTGGCCATGATTTATCCAAAAAAAAATGTGAGCTTATCTGACACTATATAAATGAAGAACTTCCGACACACCATACTGCGATTGTGGAGAGGGAAGCACGTTAACCATCGAATGTAGACTCTGAAGGTATCATGACGACCTACACAATCTTAACATTACCTGCCCGATGGAGTCCACTGGCTAAACTACTTGCAAATCCAACTAACAACACCGAGATGCAAGTAGTATTCAGGCGAATCAGTAAGAGGACAGTGTACTTATTGCCTTATAATCTCATTGGAGGCCTTAATCTGACAATAAGCCGCCCGGGTAAACCGCAAGGACATGAATGTTTACAACGTGAAGGCTTTCTAGACATCCAACTTGCAAAGTACTGAATGTTCCCATTTTGTCAATGAAAGAGAACCACTTCGAGGAATGGTGGTTTAGTCCACTCAGCCGACTTAAGAACCCAATGATGACATCTCAGTATATGTAGATGGAAAGCAGTGTATAACACTTTCAAGTACATAAAGCACACGCTCTGTTGTCAAGAAAGTGAAATAAATACGGTCTAAATCCAAAATCCTTCTAACGTAGACAAAACTCTAGAACCGGTCCCGTACAGTTGTGTCACGAAGGAGATATAAATAGTTTCATACTGCGGTATTCGCGACAAGCACCCACCGCTACGAGGATTAGTCAAACAGACACTCTTCAGATAAGAAGCCAGAAATTTAAGAGAATCGGCTTCAGCTTGAGAGACATGTCCAACTTCCAGTAGAATAAGTTGTCTTACAGAGAGATGAAAATGTGATCCGGTACCCTACATACGGAATCTGACGGTATGAGCCGCATTTTAAAGTAGACAAGGTTCTCACCTTGTATTCTAGAACTCGATCCAGTTCGAGAACTCAATTACGTTTCTAAACTTATCTGACTTTGTTTAGCTGAAACTAAACGGCAATAAATCCCATAAATCTATTCCAAGGAATTTAAATTGAAACCTGCTAAGGGCTCTTTTCCAATCCACGAAACCCTTCAAAGGGTTTTACGAAATCGATTTCATCAGCATTAAAGATAAAGAGCGTGGAAAAGACCTCCACTACACACATAATCTCCATAGTTGGATTATCTGACGTTTCCCCCACAAGTAATTAATTCCATTCGCTCGCTAGCACGCCCTTGACACATGCCCTTCGACTAGATACCCACGATCAACTTTGTCATTTGCGAATTACTTCCAATTCCACTCTTCCATGTTTACCGGTGAAGTCATATCAAAGCAATCTCGTGTAAAACACCTTCAATTACATAAACTTCTTGCATCAGCAATCCACTCTCACTCTGTATCCAGATGACAATGTACAAGTCCTTGAGTGTTCCTCTGGGCGTACACCACACACGTCATAATCCGGTCGCAATAATTGCATGCAATGCAAACCGAACACCAACTCATTAACCTGACGCGAACCCAACAAAGTGCAAATCCACTTTTGCCGCTTTAGCTGGAACTGGAGCTGGAGCTCTGTCCCGGTCTGAATTAGTTAGACGACACACCAACAACAACAACAATGACAGTACGATACAAGTGCAGCGGGAAAGCGAGCTGCAGTCGAGTACTATCGTTAATTATTTGCGAATATTCCTCCCTGTGCACAACCAGACGGGGAGACAAAAGAAATTTTCTTTTTAAATCGTCACAGGAGCCCCCTCTCATTCGATGTGGGAGTGGTACAGCGTGATGGGCTCTTTACATCGCGCTGACACACACACATACACGTACAAAAAAGTGTGGTTAGATACCATTCAGCCAGTGGCTACGACTTTTGGATTTAATTAGCGCTGTCTTCCATGTCCGTCGACATTTCCTTGAGCGTAAATTGTATTGCAGTCGCCGCTTTTGGCTGTCGTTCTTATTATTGTTGTTGTTGTTCTTATTTTTTTTTTGGCTTGCTTTTGTAAAATGCACAAAAGAAAGCGCAGATGAAATACAGAAAAAAACGGAGTAGTAACACAAACACAGACGAAGTTCATTGTAACATTGTTTTACACGGAAGTTTTTTTTTTCTTTTTTTCTTCTGCTCCACCCACTTGCTCAATGAAGGTTGATGAGGAGCGCTTTTTAGTTAGAAAAAGTGTCCTTAAATATTTGCGTAGAGGATGAGCTCAGGGAAGACGTTTAAGTATGGTTAAGTGATGGAAGTGGTTAGTGCACTTCAGTCTGGAACTGAGATTTTTTTGCAATTGTTTGGAGAGAGCAGCATAACTACTTGGTCGGAAATGACGGTAAGTACAGGGTGAACCTAGTTCTTTTATTTTGCATTTCTATAGGTAGGGAAAAATAATGGGTGGTTTATTATTTTAACGTAATCTAAGTTCTAAGTAATCTAAGTTTTTTATTTTTTTTTGGTAGCGAAAAAAGGACATATGGATCTGTTACAAAGAAATAAGAATACACATGGGTGATTGGATGAAGTGGTGTACTCTTAAAATTCAGACCTCGTCTCGTATCATTAAGATATTGGAAATTAAGAATGTTAAAACTTTCAGTCACTTATACTTTTGAGGGATTGGAGAGAAACCTCTCAAACGAGAGGAAACGAGAAACGACAGGAGCAGTAAGGTGGACAGCAATTGATTCAATTGACCAATCAGGTCTAAGGAAACGTAGAAGACTAGAAAAAAGGATATTCTTTGGGACAGATTATACCTGCGGTCTATACATTAAAACAATACCAATGCTCAGGGACTAGCTTCTCTCAACCATTCGAATGGTAATTTTCTTTACTATTACATTACATTACTCTCGGATGTTTGCCAGACGTTTGTGAGAGGTCAGACCGTGAAAAAAAAACGTTGATGTTGTCTGGAAATCGAACTTCCGTTTCAACACACTAACCACTTAGCTTCGCCGTAGCTAAGTAGCTACTTGCACTCCAGGCTCAAGGAATTAAAATTAAAAAGGCAATGACAATGATTTTAGAAGAAAAAGGAAGCTTCCAGTCTGGATTGTTAAAAACGTTGGTAATCTCTAGTGGCAAATTGATATCAGCATAAACCACTAAGTATACACCGAAAGAAAAGTCGCGGAAGTGGAGTTCTGCTGTAGGAGCCAAGAACCACTGTACCAAAAAAAACGCATATCTCAAAAGCAAATCTGCGGATACGCCTGACATCTAAAGTAACCAGTTCGCTGAGATCGTCTATTGATTGGTTGGAGCCATTTTTTTTTTTTGTGGAAGGTCCATTCAAGGGATGAAGAGTTGTGAAAGAAGATGAAGGAAGGATTATCATCTTCGTTGATCTAGCCTACGAAGCCTAACGTGTAAGCCTATCAGGCTATGTCACGTGAAGACAACAGAACTGATCTGCGATCATGCCTTTACTGCCAAATGTGAGTAATATCTACAATTAGCCTCAAAGCTAGCTATATTCGCAGAATCCTCGAAGTTATTGTAAGCTCGTTGGCCGTACAGTTTATCGAAATGCCTGTGTGTCCCGGCAATTGCATTTTGAACTTAACCCGATGAGCAGGAGGAGCGTATATTGGAGAATTTTTTTTAGATTATCCGCATGCTAGATTCCAAAGAAAAGGCAAAGTACCGCCTTGGGATGTGTTGCAACAGAATTCTTTAAATGATACTCCCAAGCGAATGGAAGCCTGTTGAGAAGCTGACAGTAGCATACATTTCACAGTTTAGAATCATGCTAGTTTTCGCTAGGGGAGCACTATATCTTTGGATTCTCTAGGTATGATGCCGCCAGGTCTAAGGACATAAATATTAAAAAGCTGCGCATGTTTGGCGATGGTACTACAACAGAGAAGCTACCAGAAAAGTGAACTCGTCCAAAACGGTTCGCCACCTTGATGAATCCAAACCATCAAGGCGTCAAACCAGGAAGCTCATAAGAATCCATCAATGCTGACACAGAAGAGTCTCTAGAATTGGCTTTTTTTTTTCCATGTTAGGAAAGTATAGTGGAGTACACAGACGCACCTAGACCATTGTGTTACCAGGAAGCAAGACTCAGTTTTACAAATTTTCTCGAATACCAAAGATAGCCGGGTTCAATGAAGAAGATCTGCCACCTGATTCGAAGAAAGGCATGCAAATCACAAAGGAATTGATCAAGTATCATCGCCCTTTGCCCAAACGTCGCAGACATCAGCGTCAGTTAAGCCTGGCTCATTGTGATCCTTAGCAAAAGCGAAGTGTACCATTAGAAGGCCAATAAGTCGTCTACAATCTTTTCTTCTGAGGGAAGAACATCTAACATACGTCCCCGACCATGTGCCTGCACACATAATTGTGTTTAAAAGAAAGCCAATCGATGGAAGCCCTGAGGAGGGACGTGGGAAGACTCAATGCGAGTTCAGGTTCGTCCTTTGAGCCTTGTCCAGCAATCTCATTTTCTCATTCATACCTGTATAACCTGGGAGTCATAAAAAAAGTTTACGACCAAATTTATTGCTCCTCATTCTTGAACTAATTTGGAACTGGTTAGAAAGATGATCAAGGCTTTAAGGGCAGCCTGGCTATATACACTATAGACACTGGTACTTGGACCACCAAACTTACTCTTTAAAAAATAGTCCGCGGACATAAGAATAGTGTAAGTCTTCGGTTGGAGATCAGAGGCAAACTTACCTATCGAGTAGTGTAGTAGTGCGTCGTCGGTCCCCACTAAACACCAGCACCCCTACTTTTGACTGGCCATACTTAAAAATTCGACTACAACCCAGTCTAGGCTCAGATCCTGGTTGAAGACAATACTGAACGCAAGGAAAGTAGATTTAAAGTTTGCACAGCAGCCGAAGTTCCCGTGTCACTGCATGAGACGACATATCCATGGAACCAGGCTCGTAGGATAAATGTCGGGCAAGATCATCAAAACCCCAGTAGGGATAAAACCACCCAGTCTCAGAAGATAATTTATAATTTGGTTTATATAGTAAATAAACATAGATATAATTATTGATGGGAAGATCAAGCAGATAGACCAGCTCCAGTACCTAAAAAAAATCGCTGAGGTTGCACGGATGTTGGATCACTATTAGCTTTAATTCCACCTCCTAACCGAACGTTGTTCGTTGATTGATCTTAAGCGTCAAGGTGACACGGACGTCTTGCATAGATGACAATTGATACCTTGTTTCTCTGAAGTACTCACCAGAGTCGACAACGCAGCTGCTTGAGTTCTGAAGTGTGCCATCAGATGTCATCCTAGAAAGGCTGGGCTACCTTTACATTCACAAAACGTGACTTATTTTCCTTCCACTGTTTCTCATCACCTCAAGTCTATGACCCTTAAATTAATTTCTTATCGCTAAAAGTCAATTTCAAAAGGACTAAGAAAAGAATCCTGTTACATGGCACGGTAAAATGACATTCCACTTGAATGAATCACCCATTGTAGTGTATGTTTGGTATACACACACTAATATGCAATGCCAGAGGACGAAGCACCTTTCTCTGCTCTTTAGACCAGCAAGGGACAAATATTTACCTAGAAGCAGCGCTACTTGATATACCATCTTGTGAGGGGAAAGAAAATTATCGATTTCAACCAAAAGCCCAACGTATGCATGTCCTTATCTCTGTGCAAGTCAAGAGTATACACGAACAGTAGTAGGAGTGTGCGACAGACATCCTGGCAGACTGCATAATAAAGACCACGACATTTGAGTCTGACTCCAACGCCATTACACAGCAATACCGGCATAATTTTTCCATTTTACTTTCATTTTGTTTATTTTTCCCGAAATCTGTTTCTCTCACTCGCGTATCCTTATGGTTTTTTGGCAAACGTTCATAATCGATAGGCTGCCACCACGTATAGCAGTAAAATAAACTAAATCGCAATGACGACGACGATGGTAAAGACGAACAGAAAAAAAAAGGCCAAGGACATTTGTAGGCAGAATTCAACGCTATTGTTCGATCTCAAGGGAGTTTTGTGTTCATAACAAAGATAGACTGCGCACTGGTATTGGTTTTTGCAATTTGATGGCTATCGATCGGCAGTGAGGCAGCAATAAGCCTCCCCCTTATTGTCCTGAATCCTGACACATGTGAAGAGCATCTGTGCACGGAATGCTAAGTAAGTTGTGAGTGCCTACGGGGACAATAAGTTGTTACTTCATTTATTTGATGCCTTGCCAGTTGAAAGGGGAAGTGGCATTGTGGTGGTGTCGTCCTGCATATTGTATTTTCGCTCAGTTGGATGGTGTTAATTAAACCAAGGGTCATGGGCCATTGAGTGAGAGTATTGTATACGCTACCCTACCAATTTGGTTTCTTTTTTCAAAAAGGATCTAACATTTTTGTTGGCCCAAAGTCAAAAACAATATCCTATGAATACAAAGTGGGTATTTTTTTTTTATCCCAAAAATGGGGTTTGACCGAGGACATTTTTTTAAGGATTTCACAGTGAGTCAAGGACTTGCGAATGAATTCAATTTCATGCGGAATTTCTGTAGCAATTTATTTGTTCTCTCTGCGTGGATGTGTGTGTTTGTGTGAATTTTGAATGCCAAAATGTGACAAATTAAATTTCAAGCTTTTTTTGCTTTCAAAGACAGGGATATGTGCAAGGATTTCTATGAATTTTTGAGGGGGATTATAATTTCGCTTTTGGGCAAACCGTATTTCTGTCGAAGTGACAGCCTTTCGATATCCTTGCATTGGGGAATTTATCTTCGAAATTCTTTCATCAATATTTGGAGGTCCTAGTGATGTCAATGATTGAGTATGAGACAATGTATGTTGAAGGAAATACCCAGTTAAGATGCTCTTAGCTAGTGACCTGCGCTAATTGCTACAATTTTTATAGCAAGGCACGATGCCACCTACAACCCACTTAAAGTTACTATTTGGAATGATTGGGAATGAATCCGCTTCTATAGACCTCTTTCACTCATTAGACGAAATGTTTCGATATGATTCCCTAAGCTACTCGTATAATCAGGAAATATGCGACAGCTATTCTTCTAAAAGCCTCCTGAAATGGTCTAGATATCGATTTAGCTTACAGTATCAGCACTCACCACATCAGCACTGAAGATCTGCCTCCTGATCCGAGCAGAGGTAGGACAATAAAAAAGGAAATGATCAGAAGTATCGTGGCCCTCTCCACCAGCATCGCTGACAGTGGTGTCTCTTAAGCCTAGCACACTAAAATGCTTGGCAAAAAGTGTCCCGTAAGAACGCCAATAAGTTGTCTACAGTTTTTTCTGCTGAGAGACAGCAAGAATCCCACTGATTTCTTGCATATGTACGTTCGGGAGCATACATTTAGTGTGCCTGCATCCTGGAGAGTCGTGCCACACACAATTGTGTTCGTAGGAAACACAATCGTCAGTGGAGGACCTGACTGAGAATGCGAGAAGACCCAAAGCAGGCTCAGGTCTAGAGAAATTATCCTCTGAGTCAGATTTAGCAATCTCAACATAGATATCATTTCCCGCAATCCTTTTTTGACCTGAAACCCTGACAAGAGTCAAAGAACCTTGGGACCGAAATCCAAGAGTTCTTGCATTCTTAAACTATCGAAACGGATTACAGGGTTGAGCTAGGCCTTAAGCTCAGATGCATATACCCCGACCTCGCCACCTATTCTTGACACTATAGTCGACACCCATTAGGAAAGGAAAGATCTTGTTGTCGTGTCTGTGTTGTCGGTCTCCACGAAGACACCAGCACCGGATCCTTGCCTAGTTTTGGAGCCGTCCGTGAAGATTTAACTACAGCCCAGTGCAGGCTAAGACTCTCGCCGAAGCGAGACCTAAACCCAGGGAAAGTCAACTCTAAATTTGCACAGCAGCCGAAGTTCCGGTGTCATTGCATCAGACGACATCCATCGAAACTGCCGGCGGATGATACCAAAAGCCACCCTGTCTAAGACGGTAGATTGCTTTGATAGTACAGCCCATGATGAAAGTATCAAGGGGATACTTTTAGCACTGGCTGAGTCAGACCGGTCACAATCCTTCTTCTCGTGAAGAGAAAAACCTTAGTTTTCAAAGGATTGGGCTGACAAGCTTACTTATGCTCCGCGATATATGTATACATATATGTATATGTCCTGGAATTTTGAAGACCTTGCGCAACACTTAGCCTACGATTCTAGTGTCAAGGATACGAAACGACACTTGATCTTATGCTACTGCGCAAATTTACAATAATTTTTCCTTCTTAACTAATTTAGGAATAACTGCGGTCATTATCAAAGGTAAGTAGTTCTCGTGGAAAACTATAAAATAAGGTTTAATTTATTGGCTAGTGAACCACAAATCGGTCAGAAAATCCATAAGATACATTGAATATGTCTATAGAATACATAGACATCTCTCTACGATATACTGCAACTTAAGTAACATCTTCCAAGTCAGAAAACTAATTAGATACATATAAAGTTGCTTTAGTTACAAGATAATATAAATAGCAACGCTTAGCGCCGTTTTCTAATCTCTCATGTGATCCTTAAAGTTCACATCACGTTAAACCTTAGTGAATCCATGGTTGCTAATTATAGCCGCCCATAATTAGTCATTTCCAATGAAAAGATAGAGCTGGGCGCACCTTCAAGTTATAATTAGATTGACAGGACAGTGCTACTCAAGACTGTGTTGAACATACTAAGATGTACGTGCTCTTTGTATCTACAGATACAATAGATATTAAAAACAATTAAATACAAACATATTCACACTGTTGTTCGCATAAATGCAACAACTGTCTGAAATATGAGTTCAACCACAGCGGGAATCGTTTTTATCGTTTTCATTGCCAAGCTACACAATTTCACTTTTCCATATTTGCACTCATAAATAATTTGTATCTCAGCTATACACGTACGACTGTGCAATTGCAGTCGAAGAATACAAATTTCCCTTGCACTTGCATGGCTGCCAATCGCTATGCAATGCGCGCCACAGTCGCCGCCATATCTATAAGCAAACTTAAAACGATATAAAAGAAAATAAATTAACAACTTTGATGGAAAAATAATCGGTCTCCAGACTCGCCCACTCTTCAGATATAAAGTCAATAAATTACACATTCAAGCGACTGAATGTGGACAGACGAATGCAGTTGTATACAACCTCCCTTGATCGTCACCCTCGGCTTTTGTTTGGTTTCTATGTCCAAATACTTGGGGGGGTTCATCTATGTATCTATCTATCTATCTAGCGGTTGATCATTTTCGATTGATCACGAAACTGAAAGTAATCAATTTTTGTACTGTTTTCGTTTCTTAAATTGAAAGTAGCGCTAGCCTTTGCAATAGTTAGTCGGACACGACGTAAATGCGGCAAACTCTCCTTTGACTTGTTGTGTGTATGTCGGGTCGGGTACTCGTATAAAAAGTGAAATTTTCCAATTCATACTCGTAGATACGCCGTCAAAGGTTGGGTAGATAAATATTCGCTCATGACTCATGGGCACAAGTAAACTACTTTGCTACGTGCATTTGTGTGTAATTAGTTAAATTCTGTATGATTACCTGTCGGCATCGGTGTATATACATATGTAGGCGTGAACTCAATCGTAAAATTATGGGTTTTCGGTCGGAAGTGTTTGCATTCAATGCCGAAAAACGGTAGCCACATCCACGCTACGTACGATATGGTAATGATTTATGGTTATTACGAGGCACGCATAAGATTTCGTAATGTCTACCATAGTCAGCTACTGGACACAGTCATACAAGTATTTGTTTTCGTGCAACTAGATGAAGATATTATGGGTTTTAGTGGTTTTTCATAATAGTTCGTGATGACCGTTGTTGTACTTTGTAAATATGAGCTCACATGGTTTCAAAGCCATCTTATAACAGATCATTGGCTCAGTGATTTTCAAGGCTAAGAGTGACAGTTACCATCACCGCGAGGTAGAGAGTGTTTGAACAAGATCAGCTGGATCAACTCATATGATAGAAATAATTGTTGTACTCAAGTTCCACAGCGACGTAAAGAACGAGTCTAATAGGAATAAAATAACGGTAGCGTGTCTACTACATACAGTAAAGATCGAAGGACTTATCTACAATTGGGTATCCCTCACAACATAGTAAGAATTATTTACAACTTTTGAACTTATTGACATTTTTGTTTGTACAGGTTTACACCATGAAGTCAATGAAGATGCTGATCAATTGTGGAGTACCACAAGGTTCAGAGCTGGGTCTGATCCTATTAAACATTTACACTGCAGATCAATCATCCAACTCAGCAGCAACCAGGTTCCAGGTAAAATCCATGTTGTATGCGGATGATTCAGTCTCCCTCCCCGGATATAGCTATTAGAAGAATAGAGCGACACGTAAGAAACCTCTGGGAGTACTTATCCGAATAAGGAGGACAACATTGAAGTTCCAGAAAAACCGCCATCAACCAATTATCTTGGAATCTATTTCACCGAGAGGTTTAGTTTTAGTTTATCTGACAACATTCTAAGGCGGACCAATATTGCACAACATTTGTTGCATCCACTGCTGAGAAAACATATTGGTCTGAGCAAAAAAACTACTGATCTACAAGTAGCACGTCAGACTGGTCATCACATACGGTGGTTCCATATGGTCCACCATTTCCCATCTATAATGAAAAACGTAGAGTAGGGACAGGCTGCTCAACAGCAGATCTTTGTTCAGTATTTCCGAGGTAAAGATACGCCAACATAACACATTCGAACTCATTAAAGGCTAAAACGCTGAACTACGGATAGATGACTGGAGAGAGCTCAACAGAGTCCATCGAGCAGTCGTTACGCCGAAAGAAAACGAGAAGTGAAATCAACTTTGGCTTCGGTTTTGTCCACTTTAGACTGAGACATAATAAAGAGCCCTTATAGTCCGTCAACAAACCCACCAAAAAAATTCCAAGAACTGAAGTAACAAAAGAAGCTGATAGGTGTAGGGTCGTCAAAAACTCAAGTAACCAGACGCAGTCCTTTACCACCATCCGAGAGAGTTTGAATGTTGAAAGGGACAAACTAAAGAAGAAACGTTGTTGTACAGCAATAGGGCTAGGAAAATGGCCATATGGCACTCTCCATCTACCAAGGGATGGCACTTAACGTGCCTTCAAATAGATCACTACCAAACTGTAAAGTATAAGTGAAAAAACTTAACCTTGCGGACAGTCTTAAATAAATACATTCATCTGACGCGAAATTTATCTATTTATTGTTTTCTGACGAAGGTAGAATAAGAGCGATCATTAAAAAACCCTTTCAAAATCTTAGCAAGTCTAAAAATACAAATTCTTGTCATGGCAGGTCCATGGGACCCAGGGCGGAGCATCTCAAAACCATTCGCGCAGTGCGTGTTATATTCTTTACACGAATGGAATGACCTACTGTTTATTGCCGTATCCGAAGATTTACTCTTGGATGTTTGTCAGGCGCTTGCGAGAGTTGAGGCCGGGAAAGAAATTTCAGGTGTTGTCTGGAGATCGATCCTCGAATCCCTCGCTCCGTAGTCCAACGCACTAACAACTTGAGCCACGGCGCTCACTCTTACCAAGATTGATATCAGCAATTTTGAAGAGATATAGTCTTATAACCGATCTGCCGGTAGATGTGTAATGAAAATTAGTAGGATCTTGAAGCCCTCGTAAGATAGAAAATTATTGATATCCACCATTAAGGTATCAACGTGGAGATAAAGCTCCCACTACGAGGCTAGGTGTACCGAGTTATAGAGGTATCGCGTACGGGATGAGGGGCGTATACATACATAGCTGGAGCACAATTTCGAATGCACAGCTCAATTCGATAGGGCGCACACGTTCTCCGATTTAGATGCTTTAAACGGCATTCGTTTGCTTAACAAACCTTGAGACTTTTACCGATAACTTTCGGTGTACATTAGTGTAATATCGTGTTACACAACATGCTCGAAGTCTGAGTGGAACTGAAAAGCACTTGGTACAAGCACTACTATTATGTGTTCAAATGGCGTGGGAAACAGACAAAATCTCATGACGAATCCATGAAGGTGTCACTCACTATTGCTGACAGTGATATGAGCTACAGGCAACGTCGGAGAAGTGAGTGCGGCCGCCGTACAACCGAAGATCTCTATTAGGCTCGATTGATAAGTTAGCTACCACCTATTTTTATCATTACTGGATAGTTTTTAAAGGATGGCACGAATAACATGATGGTCTCTTCGCCTTAAAGTCAATTCTTGTAGTCGATGAAGCGGTACTACTTTACAACCTGGAAAGAGGGTTATAAGCAGAATGTCACTGACTACCGACGTGGAAATAGCGTAGGTACCATTGTAACTTTAACTGATCGCACTTTCCCATCAATTCTCCACAAAATTTAATGTTGTTCAAGTTCAGTTTGACTTTCCGACCTTTCACGCCTTTCCGTACAAACTAAACGACTGCCATAAAAGACAAAAGCCCACCCACAATTTATTGATTTCCTCCTTTCCACAAATTGATGCTGATGAACGCAACAAAGCCATTCGTTGTATGTGTATCTATAGAATGTCAGAGTGCATCCTTTCAATTCTCCCTTCGTGATGACATCAAATATGCGCTCAAAACTTGCACACCTTGTTAAGGTCAGGGTCAAAAATTTTCTGTGAACTAAAAGTACCACTTGTTCAGATACTTTTTAAATTTCTCGTTTAAGATAATATCCTTAAAAATGCAAAATCATTTGTGTTAAGCATTCATTTTTCAGATGTGAATCTGAACAAACAAAAAACCGTTACAAATGTCAAATACCTCTTGAGGGGAAAAGTTCAAGTCGCTCTCTCCCCTTTGGGAACAAAAACCCCACACACAAGTACAATTTGTTCCTTGCACTTGGCTTCCTTCAAGGAAGTCATTAGAATACAAAACTATTAACTCCTCTAACGGTCTGTGTTGTGTACCTAAGTGTGCGTAGAAAACAAAACAATTATCCAACACAATTACCAAGAAAAATCGATTTTTTCTCTTCAAGAAGGAAGGAAACTATGTACTCGGTGTATAACGTGAAACCATAGAACAGTGAAACAGTAGCTACAGGACTACAGGCTACTCGGGACAGTCTTGGTCATACAACTGCAATGTGCTCCTTTGAAGCGATGACAAACACAAATGTCACGACGGAAAGAATTGAATTACACTAGTCTTCAGGCAGTCACTGGATACGATTTCTAAATTTAAATCCTGTCATTAGGTTAAAGGAATTTTTCTGTTTACCACTAAACACACACACATACACATACTCGACTAATGAAGCTCGTAAATAATCCCCAGTGTGAACTGTTTATGAGTGTTTTGGCCATAAAACCTGTCCAAACACAAAGGGTTGGAGAAGAGAGAGAGAGAAAAAAAAGGGCCGTGCCGGATAGAATCTGTTAAAACTTTTATAGTGGAAAATGTCGTTGCACACAAACACAAAACATATAATGGAGTGCGTCGTTCACTGGGGCATGCTGGCTTTGTTTTATCATAACAGAAACGTTGGCAACTAACTGAAACGAGGACATTTTTTACGATATTATGACACCCGAGTGCATCGTTTGCATCTGGGCTTACGACTCTACTGTACTGGTTGCGAGATAAATTCCATGATAAACGAGATGTGATTTTCAGGAAAACTGGAGAAAATTCACATTTTCACTTAGTGAGCAGCTGTTGGCATTGCCACCAAAGGGGGCTTTTATATTTTATAGACGTTTATCTGTCGAAGTGTGGAGTGGAAAGATTAGAAGAAGAGTTATCGCCTCTAAAAGACAAGTTAAGAAAATGTCGTCTAAATAAATTAGACTCAGTTGAGAAAAGATGATTGAGAAGTGACCCAATATCACTGGAAGAAACCTCCTATGTCTCTGAACATCTACGAAAACATTCGCAAAGTTTTTTAAGTAGTCTACCTGGAAACCAAGTGTGTAAGGACGGACAATCATTTCCAGGCACATCTCTAAAGAGCCGT
The DNA here is from genome assembly GCA_905220385.1 of Xylota sylvarum. NCBI lineage: Eukaryota > Metazoa > Arthropoda > Insecta > Diptera > Syrphidae > Xylota > Xylota sylvarum. Next base: position 46,382,860 of record LR999959.1, read on the forward strand.
CATCGTCAGATAATTTGTAGAACAAGTTTGACCAACTAAAACACCATCGTTCAGGCAACGAGCCAGCGAAACAAAAAATTGACGGAAAAAGTTTACAACCTTATCTTTACCAATTGACTTATAAAAGCATTCCCAATTGGAAGATTTGGAGCATCTGGTCCAGGACCCTACTTTGTAAATTCAATCTATTCAGATAAACCACCAACTCTCCCCACAAACTTGACTAGAAAGTCTGTAACTGAGAACAGTTTTTAGGAAAGCAAAGATATTGTTGTGGACTCCTACAAACCCATAAGACTCTGACCCTAATAGTTTCAGCTAAACCCTATTGCTAGGTCCCCTACTGTGGAACGTAATGTATGACGATATACGTTTTGATGACAACATTACAAGATAGCAACGAGGCTATCAGGAACGTGACGGAATGGCTGATGGATATGGGACTACAACTGGGAGAGGAAACGGAAGCGATACTCATCAGGCCCAGGAAAATGTTAGAGGTCCTAATTGTAACAATCAGGCTGTATAAAGTATCTAAGGACCATCATACATGGATTTGCAATATGCAGCTGACAAGGCAAGTAGGCAGCATCAACAGATATAATGCCAAACATTGACTGGCCCAAATATGAAAGACTATTGCTCCGACAAGAGAGGCTCAATAATAAGCTAAAAAAAACATAAAAAATACAAATTTTTGGCGCGACAGGTCCATGGGACCCAGGGCCTAGCTTCTCACAACCATTGCTCCGACAAGAGAGGCTGCCTCAATAATAAGCTAAAAAAAACATAAAAAATACAAATTTTTGGCGCGAAAGGTCCATGGGACCCAGGGCCTAGCTTCTCACAACCATTCGTGTTGTGCGTGTTATATTCTTTGCATGAATGGAAGGGGCCTACTGTTTAATGCCGGATCCGAACGGCAATTTTTTGTTTTGGGAAGCTTTTTTTCATGACAGTTTTTACTCTCGGATGTTTGTCAGTCGCTCGCGAGAGGTGGGGTTGTGAATGAAATTTTATGTGTTGTCTGGGGATTGATCCTGGAACCCCTCGCACTGTAGTCCAATGCACTAACCACTTGAGCCACGGCGCCCACAATAATAATAAGCTAGCAAAGAAAAAAGATGTAGGAAGTCGGAGCTGGTTTGAGTTGGTAGAAATTCTTTCAGCATCTTTTGAAACTTTCGTTCCACCAACGAACACAAAATGGTACTCAACAGGACTATTTCTGTCAAACTTGGACAATCCTCTGTAACAATCAGAACTGTTAAAGTCTGTCCCTTTAGACGATTTGTAACCACTATTTCAGTCTTTCGTAGTCAACCTAAATGCTTTGGACTCCACACTCCAGGTGATCATCATAAGAGGCAAACGAAGGTGACAAATCCTACCAAGTCAGTAACAATTACCTTCAAGAGAAAATCTATTAAGCTTCTAATGAACTATCGACAATAATCTTTTCATCAAGATCTAACCTAAAAACCTTAAACAAGGGAAGTTTCTAAGCCTGCTATTATGTTTGTATCTCTGTTTTTAAGCCTAGAATTACATCGGCCTTTAAAGTTCATATTGCCGGACAGCATCTTTAAGCAGCTCCTTCTAGATATTTCCAATAGCTGTGGTTTCAGATGGATAAAATGGAACGTAGAGTTAGTGCGCGTGTTAATGGTCTGCAATGCCATACTTCAGTTTATAAAACTGAGCTTTAGACGCAGCCCTGCACAAGAGAAGGAATAAAAAGAGGTACATATTGGTATCATGTCAGACAACCAAGTAATTTTAAAAGCTATAAAATCTTTCAACTTTGATTCCAAGCTGGTTAGCACATATCTATGCTCGCTCTGCACTCAACAAACGTAGCTTTACGTAAGACCCTGGTTACAAAAGTATCATGGGTAATGAAATTCACCGGAAATATTTTCGAGATTGGATGGCACTCCTGGCCTTTGCCGTACCCAGACATTGATCCATTTCGATTAAAAGAGGTATTGGCTATGAGCAGACATGACCTACGAGATCTAAAAAGACCTTAACACCACACTAACTGCTGACCTTAAAAAAATGTAGTCAAGAGAGTTTGACTATTGTGGACTATATTTAGATTAATTGAACCATTGCTCCTCGCATCAGATCCAAATACTTTCCGAAAGGAATCAGACATCCAAATAGATGGACAAAATTTTCTTTGAAAATCCTGAGATTTCTTCCAAACCCGAATCTCGAGTAAACATACTGTCCCCTGTGACTTTCTCTGGAAATAGACGACGTTGTGGTGGAGAAGGTGACAGAGAAGATAGCGATTGCATTTGCAGCTCTAACATTCCCATTCGAGTCTCGAACTGCTAGTAAAGATTTTTATATGCTCGATTTGCTACTGACGACAAACTTCAATGATGCTACTCCTCGATGTCATTCAACATGTCGAGCTCAAAAAAAGATTCGGGTGTACAGTCCAAATCGATCGGGGAATCTGAGTTCTTTGTTATAACTGGGATCAATTTGTCCGGGCTTCGTTTAGCTTTTAAGATAATCATGTTGCTGATGAAGTGTCTCAAGGTCGACTTTACTTACCCTGACTTTGATTAGACAGTGTGCTTACAGTGGTTGTGGCAGTGGATTTATTGAGTTTTTTTTTTGTGGTCAGAGCACTCTTGGGTCATTTAAAGTAAAGGAATTCGATCGAAACACACCAGACTCGGGGTCAGACTTAAGCGGAGAAGTTGTCGACTACAAATCGAGTTATTCGGAACAGGTGTCGTCGTTGGAAAGGTACTCCACTCTAAATCGTTTTTTAAAGAAAAAATATAACCATTCACAGCTATAAGTCTGAGTGCACGAGTTCAATTACACCACCACCCATCACCATACACCTTCTCGTAGAAAACACATTCCATTAGTCGGAGAAGCGATTTGTTGACCGGCTTCTCTTCTTCTTTTTATTTTTTGTACATTCCTCTCCCATCTAGTCAACTATACACATAATTGTTCATCTATATCGGTGGAGAGGGACGTTGGCACCCCGAGGACAGGCTCAAAAGCGGCGTGGCGTACACCCAACCAAGTCGTCTCCATCACATGCTACCTACACAATCGGTTGTATAAGTCTATTAAGGTACCCATTCCCACACGTAAAAAATACAAAAAAAAAAAAAAACGACGCGCAGATTTATTCCCATTGTGTAAATCCACTTCTGAAGTCCTCCTTCGTCATACGTATGTCTTCTCTACTGCATGGAATGTGGTTGGTAACGAGCAAACAACACTCAGAGGAATTTCTTGAATTTATGATTTGCGAAGCTCTAGAGATTAAGGAAAACCAAGAGGTGTAGTTGCAAAGGTTTCGCTCATTGCATGAGGAGGATACCCCTCTTCTGGGTTGATTGAGTCTCAGGACGGTCTGGGAAATCGGTTACAGTGCAGTGAATTCGGGGAATTCAATGTAGCAGAAGCCGTAAAGATGGCAGTTTCCGGACAGATGAAGGGGGCTACTACGTAGTTGTTGTTTTGGGGGACGTAGTTGTGTGTTTGTGAAAGGAAATTGATGTGAAAAGGGATTTTTTTAATTGAAAATTCTTTCTTTTATTCTCGTCTACTGGACAGATACGTGTATACATACATGTATGCAGATGGTAAGAAAAAAATTATATAAATTCAGGTTTCCGGTTGGGAAATTAATTAAGTGACTGGTGAAGAGCTTTCATGGGAAATAAGTTTAGGAAATTCGTTTACGGTGTAAATAGGTACATTGACTTGGTGGCGGTAGCTTGGAGAACGTGCTAATACACACGTACGTCGTCTTTGCAGGGCTTGCGCCTTGATCTACTTAATATCAAGGAGGACAATAATTAACAGTAAAAAATTAATGCAATTAAATGTCAATATTAGAGAATAGATATTTGTCAAAGATAGACCAATTTGCATCCGATGAATTCTGTAGCAGCTGTAGGAACGAGGAAGAGGTATAGGTTGGGCTATCTATTGGTTAATCGAAAAGAGTAAACCTTTTCATTAATTTTGCAATATTATTTCATTCAACTGACTGCCTCGGCTGACTTGGCAGTAAACCATCGTGTCAACCCAATTTTTCAATACATTTTCGATGGTTTCGGCCCATATTTCATGAATAGTTTGAACAATATTGTTGAGTGCCTGAATCGTTTTTGGATTGTTCGCATACCATCGATCTTTAATTGCAAAAAAAGTCCAACGCCGTCAAGTTGCAGCTCCCTGTCGGCCAAGCAACTTCAACAAAACGACTGATTACGCGATTATTGAATATATTGATATAAATCGATTGTTGGATGACTTGTGTGGCAGGTAGCCCCATCTTACTGGAAGCATAACTCAAGTCCAAATCCCAAATTTCTGGCCATAAACAATAGGTTATCATGCCTCGGTAGCGCTCTCCATTGACTGTAACGTTTCTTTCATTGTCGTCTTGGAAAAAATGGGCTAAAAGCTGCAATATTCTCAGTTGAGCGCACAGGACGAACACGGCATATTCCCGTGTTCGATTATAAATTAGCAAACCAGTCTCACGAACTTTCATCACAAATGCAGTAACACAGCATCCACTTTAGAAGTAACTTTACAACACTTCCCAACGTTGTTCAAACGTAAATCGATCCATTTCGTACCACGAAAATATAATACTGAGTTTCTGTCAAATTTTTGATTGCATACGAGCTGTCAGTGTCAAAATAACATATGATTAAAAAAGAAACCAACAGATGGCCCACCCTTTAGAAACTCAAACCTAACCTAACCTAAGTCGTACATAAAACTAATAAACCCACATAATAAACCGTTCTGTGGTTCTCGAGATCAACCCGTTCAACTAGACACAAAAGAATGCGGGCCTGTAATGAAGTGATGCCAAATTTCCAAGAAAATCAATATCGGAAAATGAGGAAGAATACTTATTAAAAGAACATGCACTAGTGTGGCTAGTATCCTTCTAATTCTCCTAAATTCGATTGAAATACGATTCAATTGACAACACACCCACTACCAATTCACTCATTTATTTCTCGCGAAAGGCCACGTCACTGTGGTGTTTCAGAGTTCAATGACATTTCCTCGAACACATTCATTCAGAATTTCATTCATCCGCTCTTTCGCTCTCTTCGAATGCAGTTCAAACACCATTCACTTGACCAAAGTAACGAAAATAAAACCGAAAGCTTTCACACATTAAAGCGGGCAACAAAAGAAAATAAAAACAAAAAAAAAAAACAAAAAACCTGTTGATCTGAGGGAAAACATAATTTTAACGATAAAATATTTCCCTCCTGTGCCGGTGTAATTAAGACAAGTTTTTGACTGACAGGTAGTTGGCGAGACGCCTGTTGCAGTTCTCCTACAGCTACAGCCTTCACCTATTCGCGTAAGCAATAAAATGTTTACAAATGTATCTAGATATGCATACGCATTGTATAACCTTAGCCTACTACATACTCGTATTTATTTGTTCTTTACACTCTTGGCAAAGCACAGGGACACGCCTCACTCCTCGTATTCATCAGAAATGTCTGAGGTATGTACGGATACATACGACGACGATAAGACCTTGACCCCGAGATTTCTTTTTTTTTCGTGTTACAACATTGGGGAGACGTAGAAAATTATGTAGAAATGCGTGGAGCAGCAGAAAGGAGAATAATAATCGAAACATCAAGAGAACTGATGCAGAAATTCCAATTAAAAGTCGACGTCCGCTGCGGATTGTTGAGTGGTTTTTTGTTCCTCGTTTTGGTTTCTTTTTAAGAACGAACAAAATAAATCATTAATTTTGATTGAGAGATACTTCATCGTCGAGGGTTGTGAAATGGATACAGTTCAGAGTGGTTTTGGTTACGGAATTTAGAGCATAATTAGCTGGAATGTGCTTGACGCACAGTCCTCTCTAGAATGATTTATTTATAACCTGGCCTAATGGCGTGTGGTATCTCACCTTTAATGGTCGACAAAAAGGCCACACAGCTATAAATACCAGTAATAAAATAATCATAGACCAAGCACTCAAATAGGAAAGGATTAATTATTACGAGTGGAGAATTCAGCAAACAATTCGGGTCAGCTTATAAACAGGATGTAATACGGGAGCTTGCTTAAGAGTATGTTCGTAATAAAAACGGTCGAAGTGACTGGTTACAAAGTAGTCATAATTGTAAGTGAGTCATGTTACGTAAATAGGGAGGGATGTCCAACTTTAAGGTAGACACAAGTTCCAAGAAGCACCCAGCATGGCTAAGTTAGGTTTGAGTGGCTGCTAGTGCGAGACACGCTTAGACCATAGTAGGAAATGTTCACTCCAACCTATGCAAAATTTCTTGAAAAAAGTTGCCTTTTCATTGTGAGAGTCAAATGTTTCTTCCTTTTTCTGGTTTTTACAGGTTCTGCAAAAGTAGGTAGGTAGGTTGTCGTGGGAGGCAGGAAACATCCATTGTGGTACTTATCACATGGACCTGAAATCCCCATAAGACTACCCTTGGAACCAGCGGGAGCATAATATACAACGTTCAAGGCTATTGATGTTTGCGTTAGCCAGTTCGTCTAAATTATCGAAGTAGGCACCTTCTGCGGACGGAGAGAGCTTGGGACATACAAAGGAGGTTGAGTATAGTTACCTCTTCTTCCTTGCCCTTGCAGCTCCTACAAAAGTTATTAGCGACGAAGCCCAGTATTATTACGTGTCCACCGATAATGCAGTGCTCCGTAATGATACCTACTATGATTGGTACCTTTTCTGTCTAAGCAGACAGTTCAAGCGTTTTAGATCCAGCTTGGGCCAGATCTGTCTAGTAATGTGGAACGTAGTGCGGTCTGTCCATCTACAGTTAGTTAAATTCACAGCATTGATCCGTCCGTATGGAAATATATGTATACCGTGTTTTGTAGCTACAGATCCTCCTCCCAATTAACTCTTGTTTTAAAGTTCTTATCGAACAGAAGTTTCAGTGTTCTGTGGAAGGAATTCAAGATTGCTAAGAATAGAAGAGTGTCCACTACTTATGTAGTCTAGACCACTGATATATAGTCTTCAAACGAGTAGCTATACAAGTTGCCAATTGTTTACTTTAGATATCTAAAGATAGCCGATGTAGGGGTGGTCAAAACTGCAGAAGTCATTTGAAGTCAATCCACTTTCCATGTCTATGAATGAGATATTGTTTTGTGATGAGAAGCGTTGCTCCGGAGTTGATTAGAATATCCCAATTGTTGGAGCACTGTTTTGGAACTTTGAGAAGGAGCTGTGATTACAGGTTTTCTCCACTTTAGATGTAATAAATGACATTTGTTTGTCTATTCACGGACGAGTAGAGTTTTGTAATTCGGGTTTTATGGACGTGAAAACGAATTTCAGCCTAAATTCGCATTATAATGGTCGACTTACCTATGTAGGAATTGAGCAAACGTGCTAAAACCGCATCAAGAAAAATTTAGATATTTAAACTTTTACAATATGGCAGGTGCCTAGTATCCTGATTAGAGATTGGGAAATCAGCAGATGGGAAAGTGGAGGAACGGCACCCTTTCACTTAGACACATCTTATTTCCACAGGGCAGTGGACGAATTCCCTAGATGGAGTCAACGGTGGCATTCCCAGATAGGGTGGACAAAGCGGATGCCTCACTATGACCTGCTTCCATATGGAATATCCACGGCTAGTCAGGGCTTTGGAATAGAGATGGTGGAAGATGAACCCTTAAGGGGCCAACGGTAGCACTCTGGCACCAGAACACCCGGCCTTGTGTTCAAGGGTTAATAAAATGGAACTGGTCCTCTAGGTTGGAGGTTGTGTCGTCAGGGTAACTTCCCTACCACGTAAAAAATGTTCGGTTATGAGAGAGACATCAACCCCGGATAATAAATTTCCTCAAACGATAAAAAAGGATTCAGAACGTCCACGGACTATGACCTGCGAGTATACGCATGGAACGTGGACACATTGTACATTCCAGGTGCTACTCAAAAACTTGAATCTGTCCTCGAGAAACGAAAAGAAACGGTATACAGGTATACAGCTGCCACAAAAGGCTACACATGTTATGATGCGAATTTGTCGTGGGAAATCGACTAAGGTCAAGAGTCATTGACTTTCAGTTGACAAACTCTCGCCTGGCTTTATCCGAACAACCATCTACAACATCAGCCTAATACATCTGCACACGCCCTTACCGATGAAGCTGAAAGTCCTATCAAGGACCCTAAAAAAAAAATTTGATGACCTTCTGGATGGTCTACGGAGCCAACATCAACTCCACGGATGACACCCTAGTGGATATCCGACGAAGGATCACCCTTGGAAACCGTTGCTACTTCAGTTTGGGAAAACAAATGGAGTCGACACTCCCTACTCGGAAGACGAAATGTCTGATTCCAATTCTGCTTGTTCTTCTATAAGGAGCCGAGTGCTCAACTATAAGCAGGAAAGCTGAACAGATTTTGGTGACTTTCGAACGAAAAATTCTTCGTCGAGTATTTAATCCTGTTTGTGAGGAGGGCAAATGGAGGAGACGATACAACCGCAACCTCTACGAGCTGTACCAAAATGTGAATGTAGCCTAAAAAGTCAAGATAAGACGACTACATTGGGTCAACCAAATCGACCGAATGGACAACAATGCTCCAGCCAAAAGGATCTTTTAGTTCCAGCCCACAGGTTTGAGGCAACATGGAAGACCGGAACACCAATGCAACGACCAAGCGACTGCGGATGCCAGGGCGCTTGGCCTAGAAACTTGGAAGCAACGACAAGAATGGAAAGCTCCCCGTGTCTCAATTAGAGACTCTACATGGGTTGGGAGCTCGTTAAGTAAGTAGTAGGATTTGATCTTTAACCACTTCACTATCCCACTTTACTCTTGTAGAAAATTGTGTTAAGGAATTTGTTTCGAAGTTCAATACAGAACCCAGATTCTCTGCCTGCCTCTGCTGCAAAAATTCTAAACAAACCAATAGGGCTAGAATTTTGGCAGCCAAATATTCATAAAGCTATGCGGAGACTATACTAACTGCTTTCTCTACTATAAGTGGGACTGAACGGACTAAAAAGTTCTGACTTTCACCAAGCCAAGCCCGCTTGTAACAAACACTGCCGTCTCTTAAACTGTTTAGATGTCCAAATAACATGATTCCAGAAGTTGATGTTCCGGACGATGAATTGTTTGATGTGGCAGTTTGTCCTCACCAAACGGACGTTTTTTTAGTTCCTTTCAATGTATCTCTAGATATGTGAAAATGGCTAATTTCAGCCTCTAAAAAGCGATGTCAACAACGCTATTTTGCGGACTGTGATCGATGACGGCATTACGCATTCCGGCACACATAGTCATGATTCATGAACCTAATTGCAGCGAAGCTATTTATGCCACAAAGCAAATTCCTTACGAATGAAGCGCCGAATCGAATCGAATCGTGTCGAAACAGATACTTTACAATTGGTAAAAATAACTATGGTATCTTTTTAGGTTAAAACCCAACTTCTTCCTTCTCTGCTGCTTCTATTCCGTTCTCATCACACTCAGACTTCAAACTAAAGAAGCACAATGATCTATTGGCATCGCCTGCCTTTGGTTGTTTGGTATTATTTTCGTTCGAATTGAAAATACATACATACATCTCAGTGTGGCACTAATGGATACTTTCAGTATTTTCAAAGACATTAACTCGAAAGAAATTGAAAACCCGGTCTGGTCCTTTTGCCGCTAAAAATAGTAATCAACCTCCTCTGTGTCGTTGCCGTTGGAACGTGTTACAAACGTGTTTCCATGCTGAGATTTTGTTTCTGGCTGCGCGCTGCCGTCACTGCTGCCGCTCTGCATGAAAAGTTGTTTTATGGCCAGACAGGTTGCAGTCCTATAATTAAACTGCATGTCGTCCCCATCGCGCAAAAATTGTTGCAGTAGCCAGCAGCACCCGCCACTGCCAACTGGCTGGCGAATTCTGAAAGTGTTTTGTTAATTTGATTTCAAATCAATTAGTTGCTACTCTCATTTTCGCTGTTTCGCCGAAGATAATTTCCAGGAAATGGTTTTCCTTTCTGGGTATCTTCATTTAGTGTGAAAAAAAAAGGATGAAGAAATCTGACACCGACCTCAACGAGCGGGAAAGACAAGAAAAGATACAAGTTCGTGCACCAAATGAGGTAAAAGATACGTACAAACGAACTGGCAATGGAGAACAGGATTCAACCTGTCTCTGCATGATACTACAACTGCTGCTGTGAGCTGATGATGTAGTCATTGGTATATTTATCCAGCCTAGGGTATGTTTGGTATCGGTTTTACGATGTTGAGAGAATCGCTCTGAGCGAAAATTCTTTTCCAGAGCGCATTTCTTTGTATTGTGATTTTTATGGAATCATTTGTTGGGGAAAACATTTACATTTATCCCCTACTAGTTTTTGTGTGGGTAATTGGAATGAGGAAATAAACAAATTTATGTTATGTATGTATATTAAAAACCACCAAGGGTTCTCGACCTAGGATTCGAGGTTTATTTTTTAAACAATTGTAGGAACGTTCAACGAATTGAGAACAATGACTTTCGGATTGGTAAGGGCAGTGGTACGTCTTACCACAGATCATAGAACTTACTGCAACCCTAGGCTGTTGTGAGGGGTTCTTTGGTAATCTGAAACTGCTGGTACAGGAAAGAGAAGCAGTGTGTGTTTGGATATAAATTTGATAGTTAAAAACACTGGGCTCTGAGATTGGCATGTTATAGGAACTACATATGAAGCTATTTTTAGTTTAACCACTCCAAACGATTTGTAAGTAATCCGTGGAGAGGAAAAGTTGCCCACGCTGTGACGTAGAATCGAGTTATTTTAAACTGAACATCTAGGCAGGCTACTTGATTTCGGGAGTGATACACCAGTTAAATGCATTGTCCAATCGATGATGACAGCCATATTTTGCCAACGAATTGTACGGCTGACTTTTTGGATTGCAAATAACTTTTGAAACATACTACATACCCATTCTTAAACCCTCAGTGAAGATAATTAAGTCGATATCTTTAACCACGTTACCATCATGCGACGGAATTCGTCTGAGTCTGACCCCGCTGCAGAAATTCTAGACATAAACTAGGCTACCTATTGACCTAGATTATTGCCAATCAAACTGCCATAAAAATTACCCGCGGACTTGACTGTGTAGATGTCAAAAGAATTTATTTTTTCATGATAATTGAGGTAAAACAACACTACCTTGATGTATTCCACTAATGAAAGTTTGGTTATGTAACAGTGTCTTAGCGTTGAATAATTTTAGTGCACGTATGACAGAAAATCCTTCACGGATTCATGGATTTTAAAAGAAGTGTAGTCACAAAACCTGGGTGTCATGATTACGTGGGATACAGCTCCTAAAAATCAGCCTATGCCATCGGATATTGCTTGGATGAGATCGAAACCCTTCTCAAATGCACTAAGGATCCTAAAACTAACTCCTTCAATCACCTTCCTAACTCCTTCTAGCCTACCTCGAAAAAACAGACTCGTTAGGCAGTTTATTGCGAAGTCTTACAGAGTCCTTGAAGGTTTAAATAAGGCAACAGCGTATCCAGGACTCTATTTTAGTTACCCTAATAGAAAGGTGTACGAACTTTTGGATAAAAGTTACGAGCAACGTCCTTAGTGCGACATCTAATGAAAAATATACATATGTACAGCTAGTAACAAACTATTAATGATTCAATATCTGATGATGAACAAGCTAGACAAGGTAGCCAAAGCTGCTCGAGCAAACAACATTAATATCGACCTCTGTAAAGCAGATGCTGGTGACAATTTAAGGAACATCAGTCTCCCTAATATCACATATCAAATCAAATCTGCTGGCTTTTAGCCCAGAACTAATTTAATAATTACTGGCGGATTTTGGAAAAGACTAGTGACTCACACTGGGGATTCGAGACGCATCAATGTGATTTACGCAAAGAAATGTCAACGACAGAGGTGCTAAAAACTTCAGAAAAAGCAATTAAAGGCTTTTGTTGGAAATATGTGCACAAATAACAAAGGATTTTGAAACCCTAAGTGGGGTACCGCAAGATTGTATACTCTCACCACTACTGTTCTTACTAGTCATCAGCGATATACTATGGGTGACATTGACTGAATTCAAAGAATGAACAATGACGTTGTGATGAGGTACCTTCAACTCTTTCTTGCACCATTTGCTAAATGGAGCCTAATGAGAAGCCCAAACTTACGACTTACTGTCCAAATTATATAGACTACCTAGTGATCTTTGTCCTCTTCCCCACAGCATAATAGGAAAATAAGCTGACTGCTCTTTAACTGTCTCAGATCCCAGATCTTATGGCCTGTTTCGTTATAGTCGATCTAAGATACGGTTTTGGTCTCGAGTGCCCAAATTCTTAAATCTGTTACACAGATGGCTCCAAATTGCCAACTTTTGCGCTAGTGTACCTACATAAGTATATGTTGCCGGCAACTTTTGGTGACTACTAACACTCTTTCTAGCAGAGCTTCATAACATTGCCGTCTGTGCATATGGAGGGTTTCTAGGGAAATGTCTCCTTGTTCCTAAAGCTTGATTTGTAGGAGCACTTACATAGTAGACCAGCTTCACTGAACACTGAAGGAACTTTAAAGGCCTAAAGCAAGTTTATAATGTTATTATTCAAAAGGAAAAAAAAAAATACTTGAACGCAGAGAAAAGGACTGAATAACCTTAAATGGTTACTTAGTGTCGCAGTACTCACTTAAATACCTTCTTAGATACAGAGACGGCAGAACAGAATTATTCATTGTGAGTGCATAGGAGCCGCAAGAAAACAGATTACTCCTCCTGATGCGGAGATACATTGAACCATGGAAAGCCGTATAGAGATTAATAAAGAGCCTTAATCAAGTTTCAGGTGAACTATAGGGCCAGCTTAATAGATCTTACAGATCACAATGCATATTCTGGGTTCTAGTATCGTATTGTATTGTAGGTAGGAGGCTATATACTTACTAAGGAGTCTATCGGAGCACAGTAAAAAACAGGTTCTTATTATATGACACCAAAAGCAAGGACAAAAAGTCATCAATGAGGTATGATGGCGCACAAAGACTAGAAACTGTTGAGTTGGGAAACACTATCGGCTTCAAATTAGACAAAAGCTGGAAGTATCGAAGGGAAGACATAGCAATTGAAGAAAACCCATGAAACGAAGAAGATAACCCGGAGGCGTAAGTAGGACCGAAATAAGAAAGTATCATTCAAACAGAATCTGGACTAAGTAGCAAGTTGGTCAAGCTACAAAAGAATTCTCCTTTTAGACTGAGTCCTTTTGAAGATGTCGACCACTCTCACGTGGAGGCCCATTTTGGCCATCACGTGAAATGCAGTGTCATTGCTGATCTGATAGAGAGAATGCTTTAAGTCAGAACAAACCGAGTGCAGAATAAACAGGAAGTCGGCGAGATCATGGAAACTCCTCCAAGAAACCTATCAATGAAGGTTAAATTAGGTTATGTGGATCAAGGAATTATTACCACTTGGAGACTCTAGGGTCGTGATTCCATAAACCTGGTATCTTTGATGGTTCTAGCTCTGTTTAGGTTTTAAATAAATGGGTGCCTACATAGATGCTTCTTCACAGCTTCTGCAGTTACCGTCGGACTTTGTTTATCATTTACAGATTATCGTTTGATGGGACAGCATGTGCTGATTCCTGCAATGAGTTTGAGCGTAAAAGATCTTTCCAAATGGATCAGACTCTTTACTCTGTTGGTATCCTGATGCAAGATGATTTCCTTTTCTTGGGTGTATCTACACAGGTTTTAAGCCAAGATCAACATTTAATAGTAGTTCCAAATGGAAAGGAGGAGGTTGATTTTTCTTTGGATTTCATAAAGATTTCTATCTAACAGATATCGGTTAGAAACGATGTGAGGGACCGAGAGCATAATATACGTTCGATCAAAACATTTTAAAAGATAGATTCATGCGAAGGCCTCATTCTAGTGATTTAAACAAAGTTTTAGATTTTCTTTAGTTTCTTCATTCAGTACGTCGTCGTCCACTAAAGAATCCATGGAGCTATCTATATTTAAGAGATCAAATGGTCCATGACTTGATAAACAAGAAGTGGACTCAGTGCGGTACCTTGATGTACTCCTACTAATTAAGGAAATTTGATGACTTTTCGTGTTAAGGTGTTTATACTTGAATTGTGCATTATGTCGCTTTATAGAAGCTATGTGTAGGTCTGCCTTTGGCAGTTCTACTATGATTCTCCCAGCTTAAGCTGAATCTGTGGTTCAGTATTATTTTCTATCAAATGGCTTCCAAAGTTTCATAGTATGCGCCACTAGCTGAATGATTTGATATTATCCTTTTCATTATAGATACTTGTATTTCATTCCTTGAAGTTAATAACGAGAGACTTAACCGTTTATTTACTTTCACTTTGTGTCTCGATTCCATTGCCTCCTTAAGGGGCAAGTACATAAAATGAAATATGAGAACACCAGACTAAAGATATATTTATGTACATATTATAAACCGAAACCAATTTTCATTCGTTTCTCATTTCCTCATTTGATAAAAATACTCGTAAAACGCAAGACCCATCCACAAATCTTATTGTCGCTTACTCCACACTTTCTGTATACACTTCTCTTCTCTACAAGAGGAACGGGGAGTCATGGAAATGTTTACACAGAAGTCGGCGCTAAAATTAGAAAAATAAATTTTTCCTTCCTTTTTTATTTTTTGTGTTAAAACCATGGCGAGGGGGAGAAATTCCAACGAACTTCAGACGCCTCAATGAGAGTTCATCAGAGTGTGTATCTACACATCTTTAAGTGACAGAATTTTTATTTTCTCTGGTTGGGGCATAACATTTGTATTGTGGCTAATCCTTGGGATAGTTTGCATATGTTGGCAGAAGTTCCAACGAAAATGTAACGCAAGGGACAGTGCCGGATTGTGGGCTAAATAAAAAAATTCCTTTTTGTGCGCAAAAAATTCTGATTCAGACAAAATTGGAATTTTTATTCATGGCAGGGTTTGTTTGTGTAGAGAGAATTTTCACCTTTTTCGCAATTTTAATCATTGTTCCCCGAGTGGAATGAAAGGGCATGTAATGAAGTTGGTGGCTTGATGAAATTGCCATGGCAATTGTAATTTAATCAAGGTATTGACTTTCACTATCCGGGGTAAGACGATAATCTTAAAATGTTATCAAGCCAAAGCTCTGGTACGTGCTTTTCTTAATGAATTCAAATTAAACAAAGAATATTGTTTTTAATCGAAAATTGACTCCAAGAAGCACGTAATTGGTAGAGATTTGCTATAAGATACATGATAGGTATACCTTACGCGTAGATAAGTACGAATATCGGAAGAGATACATTTTAAGATGCAGGGTGTCTAAATAAGAGATGTTGGATTTGAATCACAATCCACTTTTCTGGAATTCATTTCCGTCACGACAGTTTTGACAGATGTCAACTGCATGTCAACAAGCACACATTGCTGATGATTTACACACAATTAGGCGTACATATTTCCATCGAAACTTATACATATAATGATTCAGATTATGTAAGAGGCGATTAAAAATAATTTTGAAATGGCCTGTATAAGTCGTAGACCCCCGTTCATGCCAATTACTCGTGCTATACTTGTGTAATCTTCGCACGAATGAAGGAGACCTGCAGTTGAATGCAGTTTACTAAGGGGTTCCATGACATAATAGATTAGAAATAGATAGATTTCCACAGTTGCCTTTGCTGTTAGTCCCATCCATGATGAGCCTGCTCATTGAATCTTTGTAACGTTCGTAAGGTAGGATTTATTCTCGAACGTTTTCCTCGAACAGTAGTGATGGCTCAGCGCCACTGAACATTAAGACAGAACTGTACTCCTTCCATTGATAGGAAAAGTATTGTACAGTCCAAAGACGAACCTAAACTGGGAAAAATAATAGCCTAACAACTATCAAATCTAGCTGCTTCGAAAAGTCAGGACCCCCTTACGTTGATCACCTACATATTTTGCAGTGCAAGAGCAAAGTGTTAAGCGAGATATTGCTAAAAAAAACTAAAACGCAATGATAACGTGTTACAAGTTTTGAATGTCAGTAGTGGTATATCTCAACGCTGTATACTATGACCTGTTATTTTTTATTATGTTCTTGGCGCAAATCAGGAAATCTGATGGACTGACATCTTACCTTAACGATCTGAATTATGCTGACGACGTGTGCTTAATTTCTCAAAAAAATAATGGCGTTGAGTTTGAAGAAGGAGGTTAGTAGGAGGTAAAGTTGAGCTACAGGGCCATCACTCATACAAAATATTAAAAGTTTCAGGTTTCATGGTTATGGCAGACGATCAAATTGAACAGGATGTGAGGACGGAAGAGAGAAACCAAATGCTCCTTAATTTTTTAACACAAAAACAGACTTTAGCCCATCGTGAATAGTCAGTGTCCGTCCCAATCAGGCAGCGGAAGAGCCCTAAGCAAACATGACGTCGAGAAGGAGTTCAAGTTTACCAAGGTTCGAATTGGTTGCACTTATACTACAAAACTTTCTAATACTCTACGGAGCGAAATTCTTTGGAAAAAAAGCATTGATTCGCTAAAAATTAAGAATAGGGCCAAGGTTTAGTTTTAGGTGTAGCTTAGCATAGTTAAACTCCAACTCGGTTTGAGTCGGAATCGCCAACATTGCTTAGAAAGCACCAATTTGACTACGCCTGGATATTTTCGCAGACACCTAGTACAAGTACTTGAAAGACGGAATAGTCCTAAACCAATGGAGGAAGCAAGGGATGATCCTATTATAAAAGAAGACACATAAGCACATTAGACAAAAGGCTAATAGTATAAGTCACAAGCGGAGTTCCTCAAGAGACGGTAATAGGGCGTTTAATGTAGTATTTGATACGAACTGAACGACAGCGTCTTTAGACTGAGTATCTCGAAGGCATCAAAGTTAACTGGTTTTGCTGGTGACATAGCCATTGTCGAATGCCCGGAGATATGCAGGAGATATTCAAATTGAAATTAATTAAACATCTTGAAGTAGATATCTCTACCTTCTGCCTTGAATTTGTCTCTACAGAAGTCCATAGAACCTTCGTTCGCAACAATACTCCACTCATTGCGAGACGGAACTATTGCCCAGAAAAAAATAGAGACACCAAGAAAAGAGGGTTTCAATACAATTATTCATTTTAGCATTATCCTCTCGTTTCTATTGTTAAACTGGGCCAAGCTGCCCATTCTTCCCCCAAAAAAGTGCAATTTCTTATCAGGCTCATCCACATTTAATTCCACTAAAAGAAGTTTTCTATTTCCATCATGACAAGAACAAATAAATATCCTTCTCCGCCCCACAAAATTGCTCCCACAACCCTTTGCAGCAAACCATTATCTCTCTCTCTTAGACGTCCGTCCGTCCGTCCGTCTATAATCGAAAGCACTAAAGTAAATTAGATCAATCGATACCCTCGGCTGCAATAAATACCAAGAGGGGAGTGATATGCCATCTCCGAACCACAAATCAAATGAAATGGCCCCTCTACTCTGAGTCCCTTACTTCTAATGCTACCAGATCGGTTACGGAGCACAGCATATCACAGATGTGGATGGAAACTGTTGCATAATAATTCGTCTCCGGTTCTGGGAAACCGCAATCGATGGATGTTATCACCAAACATCACCGCATATCACACAACCACAACACATTGCACGTCACCTAAGCACCACCAGTTTAGACGTGGTACTCCTATTCATCTCATCTCATCATGGGAAAACAAGGCAGAGGAGACATGTTGGTGAAATACGACTCCCAACTCATGTATTATTCATGTCGCTACTACTTTTAGTTGGAATCAGAGAGTATCAAATGTCCACCTATTCCGGAATGGAGGAGGAGATGATTATCTTCGATGGGGCAAAAACCCTAGTCAAAGTCAAAGTTCAGACCGAGGAGTCAATTGACGTACCCCACCTGCAGTTAACAAAGTTATAAGACTTTGACAGTGGGCGGTGGTCGGTAGTCGGTGGTCGCGTTGCACCAATTTACACTTTCAGTTCCCAGTTTGTTGCTCGTGCGAGCAGCGATTGACAGCACAAACAATCGGAAAAAAGTGGAAACAAAGGCTCCCGCAGAAAATTAGTTGCAATAACTAGGTTCTCTAATTACAGAGCGTGTTACTACATCGATTGTCAGTGATTTTCTCATTCACAAGACTAGGCTATACCTACGGCTATGGCTCTGGCTCTGTTTCTGAAGTAGCATGTCAGGTGGTGAAGGTGGTAGAGTATACGACGTTGAAAGTTGCTATGGGTTTTGTTTTTTGCTTCCTCGCATATAAATGCAGTGATTGTTGCTCAACTATTTTTTTGCGTGGTGTTAGATAACTTTAGAGAAATAAAAATGCGAAGGTGGCAGTTAGAGGACAAAGTTAGTAAATATTTCTATCTCGTAACGAAGTGAAGTTAAAGGTTAGACAAAAAGGTTGTAATGGCGAGAATTTCATTAGCACCTTTGCTGTTGGGTAGGTTTTCAGTCAGTTGCATTCGAATAGTAGTGGAATGTGTTAATTGGATGGACTGCAAATAAAGCCAATCTACGTACTCTACCAGCAGATACTTCACGTCTTATTCTTTGCAATTGGAAATAACAAGAGAAAACACAAGAAGCCTCACAGAATAGCAACATGGCTTCCGAAACAAACGCTCTAGGCTATCAACGCCGGAAAAAATTGGTGTGCAAGTAGTAACCCATGTTCTGGAATCAGTTGTGGAATGAAAGTACCAGCGTAAATCAGGATAGTGATAAAGCAAAGTATTACTCCTTGATACCGGTGACGGATCAATCGAAAATAAAATCACGGGTGGAGTTCCACAGTTATCACAACTGGGACCCATACTATAATTTATTTTATACGAAGATGTTGATAATAGGTAGAAGGGGTGCCTGGCCAAGCAGCCGGCACTCAGATCACCAATGGATCCACTGTCAAACCCGTGTCGTGGAGTACCCTAAAAAAAAGAGAAGACACAAGTTGTTCTGCAGTTTAGGGATACCTACCTAATCTGCATCTCTGACAGATCGCCAAGGTCTTCGAAGTGGTATTTTCCTTCCACAGGCTTGGACATTCGAATAGGAAGTGAGATGTTCTGTCTTCTGCGTCTGTGTCGCCACACACACTGCAGAGCCTCGTGCAGAGCGCTAAGGTGGGTCTATTAAGCGGGAGAATTTGTTTAGTTTTGGGATCGTGGTGTTTTGCCTAGAGTTTTCTGGAGACATCGCAAGATGAGAGTGCGCTGCATCTCTCATAAGCTAGTGTCACGAAGACTATTAGATTTCAAAAGAGCTAGAGGCGGTGAAACAGGTAACGACCATTGTCAGGTCCTGTTCGAACCCCTTTCTTGCTAAATCGTCCGCCAGTTCGTTCACTTGAATGCCGCAAAGTCTTAGAACCCAAAGGAGTGTAACGTCATGATTTACTGTGAGAGTATTGAACTCGTTTTACGACTTTTGGATTTGATGAAGGCTATCATGGCGGCTTGACTGTCGAAGTATATACATATGTATGACAGTCTCATTCGGATCTCAACGACCATCCTGAATTATCCCGTTTTTATAATCCTTAAGATGTAAGTCTAATGGAATCAGTGCCAGAATAGTTTGAAGGGGCTGGCGTGGTTCTGATGGCGCTGGTAGTCCCTATGCATGCTAATCTTTGGATCCCGGTCAGTTCCTTGAAGTACATGGCCTTGTTTGCTGCGGGCCGCTAGACCAGGCACCCATATGATGAAATGGGTCTAACCATGACTGTATACATCCAGTGGATAATGACGGGCTTGGGTCCCGATTTTTTACCAAAGATTTTGCTGCATGTGTTATCTTTCCAAGTCAGTTTAGGGTCGAGTATGCAGCCCACGTATATCGTCTTATCTGCAATTTGGAAGGGTGTACCGTTGAGTCTCAAGGGCCCGATTAGTGGGATTATTCTCTTGTTAGTAAAGACAACCAATTTTGCTTTCAGGGGGTTAATATTTGTTGCACAACTTTTCGTCCATTTTTGTAGGGTATTGAGGGCGGATTGAAGTAATAGTACGAACCTGCCTGTCGGCATTATTACAACATCATTCGCATATGCGATAGCTTTGGCCATATTTTGTTCTTATTTCTTTAAAATTTCGTTCGCAACCAGTATAGTAGAGTGGATAGGACCCCACCTTGCGGGGTGCCTCTAGTTCCCAGTGCATGCAGATGGCAGTCTCCCAGTTCCGAGTTGTTGTGTCTCGTCTTAAGTATACCTTCAGCCATGTCTGAGATTACTGGGTCTACGCTAATGCTATTCTTATAGATTCGCATTTTACATAGGAAGGCCGCTAGCGTGAATTCTTTGTGGTGGAGTGAACTTTCGATCCTTGTTACCATCTCATACAGGTCTGTCTCAACAGATCGGTCTTTAGTGTAGGCGTGTTGCTCTGGAACATATCCCTAGGATTTAGTTTGGAGCGAATGTGTAAATCTACTACTATCTACTACTATGTGATGGCGTACCCGATTTGGGTATAAAAATGACCTTGATTTCACTCAAGACTTGAGGAATACATCAGAAATTAAGACACCCGCGATAGATATTCGCTATCCGCGGACTGGTGTACTCATTGTGTTGCATCATGCGGAATATATTGTCGGGGCCGGGTGCTTTGAAGGGGGCGAAAGAGTTAACTTTCCAGTTGATCTTTCGTCTACAATCTGATTGCCCAGGAAGTGGATTGTGTTGATATTATAAAAGTAAGTACCCTTGAATCGGTGAGCGCGTGAATTATATGTATAAAAACAAAATATTTCTCACCTGTCCCTAGTATTTAATTTCTTAATGCGTTGACTATAATTACTTAGCCCAGATACAAGTTACAAATAAACATAAACCTTACGCATTTCAAGTAATTTAGATAACAAAATAGATAGTTTCATACCTTAACCCAGGTAATGTACATTTTTTCTACATAACATCAAGTAATTACAATCATAATAAAAAAAATCAAAACATTGTAAAAATCACAATTACGCAACAATGGATAACTGGAAAAATAAAATCATTAAAGCATGCCGCCTTGACGATAGCGCTCTGTATATTTGCACGCAATTATTTTGTTTTATGACACTTGGCGTTTGCTTATTATTTTTTCCTATTTTTAGTAAACAAATTCTACGATTTACAACGAAACGCTAAAACTTCTAATTATAGATACATTTGCATTCGCAAAGAACTAGTAAAATTCAGCAGAATGTCTGTCGCTACACGGACTATCAGTGAGTTGATAACAACACGACACAGCTTGATATGTACTATGACAAATTAATCCGATAACGTCATAAAGTATCTCAAGTAGATCTATGTAGTTATGCAAAAAAACATGCGAAAGTATCTACAAAAATATTCTTTACCACGAACCGTTTGTGCTTGCATAATTAAGATACAGTTAATCTATTCATATCAGCTTGAATACCACAAAACAGTTTGGAGATAATGACACTATGGACAAAAGAATGCGTCAGCTCCAAGTTCATTATCAGCAAAAACGAACGGGTTTACGAAAATCTATTGGTCGACAGAAAAAAAAATGGCAAAGAATCTAGACAAAGGAAATGAATATCTCAGTTTTATTAGAGCGCCGAGTGTTGTTTGAATTTGGGGTTTTAAATTATTCATTGGGTTAGCGTTTTGAACACGGAACGATTAATAACACCAATGCCGATGTGTGGTACAATTTGTTAGGAATTAGTAGATACACAGCTGTGATTTTGATTGGGATATGTGTGGGAAAGCGATACTATCTATCTGACAGCCCATGGCAAATTTTGTGTTTATTGGATACCCCTTCAGAGATTGATTTTTGGGCTGTAGCCTATCCAATTAGTTCGGTTTTGGCCTCTTGTGTAAATGACGTTGAATCGAAATAAATTACATTGCCAGCCATAACGTTCCACGTTTTCCATTTCATTAAAGAAATGTGATGAGTCACATTTTGAATTTTTGTTCAACACTTTAGAAATTTTGAGTGGTAGTCACTTTGATAATAATTTTAATGCCACATTTGAGTATACCAACTGATTATCGGGTGTCGTTTACTTAATCCTGTAGTCAGAGACAGAAATTAATCACCTCAACATTGCAAACCCCGTCTATATATAGTACAAACGCTTTAAGCCATTTGTCAACAAGCTATCAGTGAAGTTCAACCCGAAATCCATTTAGTTTCAAAGATTCTAGAGTAGCCTGTGGTAGTTTTTATAAAGGGTATACCATTTAGACAGCTTGTTTAGCGCCTTATTTTTGTGTCGGTCGTACAGCTTTGTTGTTTGACAGCAGTCATGTGTGAATATTAAGGTTGGAATGGAAGATTACACGGACACACAGCGCAGAGAAATTGTGAAAATCCACTACCGAAATGATGAGATTTTTGCGGCGACACGGTTCAAAAATGTTGTGGATTTTTCGGTCACCATTATGCACCTTCTCGCCGTGCACCTTCTCTCCGATTAATTGTGAAATTTGACGCATTTGTATTTGTTTCTTTGTGGTTTTTTTTTTTAAAGAAACCCAAGCACAATTCCTGAACTGAACGACGCGCCATTGATAAAATTAAGCCGGCAGTATGGTGAAATGCCATCGAAAATTTTATCAAAACGACCATCGAGTGCCATCAGTCAGGAGATTGCCATATACTAGATATTGTGTTCCATACATAACCTCAATGTCTACTCTCTTTACTAAAATAAAAACATGAGAACTTTGCAAATAAACACTGGTTTCTTTTTCCGAATTTCAAAATAGGCGGTCTTAATGGGGCACCCTTTAGAAAATAGCTATACTGAGCAATGTACGTGGCTTCTTCAAGCGACCTGCGCGAATTGTGATAATTCATTCACACCAACTTTTTTTCTGGTAGCAGAAATCTGCGAATTTTATTTGTCATTCGTCTGCTCTGACCGACTACCAAGAAGAAAACAAAAGAATGTGGATTGCGTCCTACATGTGTCGAATGTGAATAAAATTTGACAGTTCGCGAAAAGCATTCTCCTATTCGCGGAAAAATCAGCGAATTGTTAATTTTTTCACAAAAACTAATTCAAATTCAACTTTTTTCTATGTCAATCGATAGGTAAATTAGGCTCTGTTCTTTTGAAATAGTAAAATTACCAAAGGCGTACTTATAAAGGTTGCCAAAGGGTAGTGATGCGAATATACAAAAATCCGAAACCTTCTTCCAGCCGTATTAAAGGGAACTGGTCCTCTAGGTTGGAGGTTGTGCGTATGGGTAACTTTTCGACCACGGATAACGCCTTTAGTTCCGAAACCACTAGAGCATCGGAAAACGATGACTTTACTGTTGACGACCATAGCAACCGAAATATGGACAACGACCTTCGGATCTGCACGTGGAATGTTCTAACTCGTAACAAACCGCATGCAGCTGAAGAATTAGCAGAGCCCCTAGACTGCTATAAAGCAGAAATCACTGCCATCTAGGAAGTGCGATGGGATGGGCCGGGCAAAAAGAGGATGAAAAACTGTGACACCTATTACGATGACTGCTATAGAGAGCAGAAATTGTTGGTGCTTCCTTCAACGATTTCCGTAAAAGCTGTAGAGACGAGGAAGAGGAGGAAACCATGACATATCCTGTGTCATCCTGTGTCATCTGTGTACCTGTCTTCTCCTATCGGTTTTGAGAAGGAAAATCGTAGGCAAGTACTTCTACGAAGATCTTAACGACCTACATAGCTAGACTATACGGGCCAAACCGGCTTAATGCCTAAACGACGAATCATACTTCTTCGACAAGAGTGACACCGAAACTGGTTGTTCTATCTCCTGTCCAGTTTGGGAAGTTTCCATGTAGGTCTCCAGTGCTGGTAATCCGATTTTTCCATAGTGATATCACAATGGATCTTCCTTTGGTCTAACCACCCAATCCTACCCATTTTCAGTTTCAGCAATTAACATTTCTTCTGCGTCAAGTCCATCAACCTATAGCGAAACAGACAACAGAGCAGACTGTAGTAATAGATAGAGATAAGAAACACTCTCAATCTCTAGACCCAAAACATATTCTTTTGTTTTTAAGGAAAAGTTGGACGGCGGATGAAGGCCAATGATAAACTCTGCACCTAGCTATGGTATAATCAAAATGTCACCAAAGTCACATGTAAGGAATCATTTAAGAGGATTTAGACATAGACTAGCGCATGTCTGGGGCGTTTCCACTCACCTTTCGTCTAAAACTCGTTATGATGGACAACCTCAACTCAGTTACAATGAACAAGAAGTAAATCCCAAATGGATAGCCTATCCAACTTTGTTGACAACAAATATGTACATATGTATGTATGTATGAAAGTGATTTATGCAATTGACGCCTGTCTCCACCATCTCCACAGAGATCCAAACCAAACCACAACCGCATAGGAGTAGAGCAAGAAAAAAAAACAAAAACCACCAAACCGCACTGATTAAAAAAAAATTCAACAATTTTTCAATGGCTGGCATATTTTTGACGTTCTCCCCGGCTAGCATGAATGTTCGCCTGTCTGCCCGCTCTCCAGTATTTAGGTCGGTCGCGCGGCTTCCAACGATTTGTTATGTAAGCCCGTATGCGTGAAGTGTACAGCTTCCACCCCTGACCACTGTTTCAACCCGTATTCCTGTGGTCTGCTCGTTTGCTGTACTTTTTTGAACTCCCTTCTTCCTTTCATCTGAAAGTCGAGAACAGTGGGGAGGAATACGATAAAACAATCGCAAAAAACAAAACACAGCAACGAATCCACAAAAAAAAAACGTCAAAAAGTGTAGAAGTAGAACTAAACAACTATAGAACCGCGATTCGAGTTTTCTGTGAGACTGTGTAGGTACGTGGAGTCCCTATATCTCTCTTTCTCCCTCTCTCTTTCTCTCAACTACATATTATTATCGACTTCCGCAATCTCGCTCAAAGGCTTGATAATGATGATGACGATGACGTTGGTCTCTGTGTGATTTTTTTAGTTTTGTTTTTTTTTTTTTTTTTCTGTTTTACACAAATTTTTTCCCCGGCATTTAATTCCGCTTTATCCATGCTAAACAAAAGCCATGAATGAGAGAGAGAGGAAGAAAGAAAGAGAGAGAAGAGTTGTGATCCGCTGTTGGGTGAAATTGCGGTCGTCGTTGTCGTTGTTCTATGTTGGGTCTTCCAAGTGGGAAACCCACATTGAAGCGAGATTTAATTGCAGCCCCTTGTGTAACTAGGGTTGAGTAGCGTAACGCGTCGTAATTCGTTTTTATTTATTTATTTTTGTTTTTTTTTGTGAAAATCCATGCAATTAGAGTCGAAATTTAAATTTATTAGTTTTAGATTTCATGCTGGCTTCTGTTATTTAATCAGTGAGATCCATTGACGTGGTAGCGCTAGTCGGTCCAATTGAAAACTGAAAGTCGTATCTGGGTTTGAAAATATAACAATCTACGCCACGACAACTGCAGAGGTATTGAGTCCAATAAGCCTAACATCCTTTCTCCAAAAAACATTGGGTAGGTAATAGAAACTCACATTCAGCAGCTACACACGCCTAGATTACAGACGTCTCTGAAGACACAGCACTGAGATTTTAACAAATCACTACATATCGATGGAGCCTCCCAATCAGAACTCAGATCCTTTTCTTTGGGGCTGAGCAGAATACATGCTACAAACGTTGCGAAGGGACCAAACAAATCCTTTAGTTTTCAGTGGAAGACCTCAAGGAGGAGTGTTATCGCCACTACTTTTGATTATTAATCATAGTGGTGACGAAATTGTATTGAAACTAGGACACTAGCGCACAAGGAGACAACTATTGGTGCAGGTATTATTGAACAAGGAAGCTAAAATTTACACATATAGGAGGATCTGCGGTAAATTATGGGGGTCTAAGGTAAGTAGGTAGAGTGTCGGTACTTTGGAGAAAGAACCCAATTAGCGCTGGGGTGTGCCGTTTTGTTACCACAAAACTCGTGCAAAATCTAAAGGATGTGATTAGACCCAGCCCATGGAGTTCAAATAACAGATTAGTTCTCTAATCATTTTTTTTAACTATCTAGCCTAGATGCACGAAGAAGGGTTTCCTAGGGTGTGTTGCCTGGTCCTCACCAGGGCCGGACATCTGCAAAGGATCTCTCATTAGTATCCTTGCAGGTTCAACAGAAGGAAGAAAATTTTACTGTGTCCTCGAACAAAATTTTGTTAATTGCCATGAGCCACAGCAATAAGAGATAACACCTCCCTGTGGGGTGCCTCTAATGGCCCTCTGTTGCCTAATATTCCCTGAATAATTCAATATTATAGCATGGATACAATCACTGTCTAAGAAAACCTTCTACACCTAGCTCGCTGAGAGCCTTTTGAATGGCTTCAGTATGGATGGATGTTGTCTTTCTATTCTAGAAAGATAGCAAGATTGTATTCTTTATAGTTGAAAATCTTCTCCACTGTGCGCACTGAAGAGCCGACCTTTCAGGTAAACATGCTGGGATACGTTCTAAAATTTTCAGTACAAAAAGAAGACGCTAATAGGCCTGAAATCCTTCGCGGATTCATAACCTTGTCGCCCCAATTTCGGAATGAAAACAAATTTAACGCGTCTCCAAGATTGAGGGACACGATTTAAATATAAGCTCCTTCTATAAATCGGTAGTAGCCAGGGAATCGCTATGCTTTGCAGTTTGTTTAGCGTAATAGGCTATCGGGGCCGGGTGATTTTTAAGAGCATTTTGGATGGGTAGTTGGGATAACCTGAATCTTGTAACTGTCAACTCTTCCACAAAAAAGTATGAAGCTCTGTGAAAAGAAGCCTGAGTCTTCAATAATCCAACATTTAACAAAAGGCTCAGATAAGCCAATGAGTCATGTCCCAAATTTCAGCTTAAACCTTCGAACAAAAGTCTCTTCAAGAAAGGGTTAAACGGAAGGAGAGGCTATAGATCTCTTCAAAGATGTTTCAGTAATGGACGATGTAGACGGTGACTGCCGGTCGATAAGACTTCCAAACCACCGAAGTATTTCCAGGCCATCGTGCTCACCTTCAACCCCTGCAGTCTCAAGCTCTACAAGAATTTGATGAATTTGATCCCTACGAAGCTAATCCAGCTGCAAAGTGTAGCTTTGACGTAAATATTTGTAAGTTTAGGTGACAGAAAATGCACACATACAAGCGCTGCAGCACAAAACAAGGCCAACGAGGGAAGAGTATCGAGCCAAAAGAAGGGAAGAGAGGAAGATCCTGTGTAAAAAGAAAAGGGCCTACGCAGTTTCCAACTCAAGGATATTGAAGAGTTCCGCGATAGAAACAACATCTTTTTTTTTAGGAAAGACAAACAGCTGGTCGCTGGCTTCAAGCCCGGAACGCAGGCTCTTCGAAACGGTGAAGGAAATCTCGTCACCGAACTGTGTGAACGCCTGATGGGCACGTACCAGCGTGGCTTCCGGCGAGGCAGATTGACCTCGTCTGGGATACGCAGACGACATCATCGGTCGCTCCCAGCGCGCCATCTAAGAGGCTTTTACAACAATTGAAAAAT
The DNA here is from genome assembly GCA_905220385.1 of Xylota sylvarum. NCBI lineage: Eukaryota > Metazoa > Arthropoda > Insecta > Diptera > Syrphidae > Xylota > Xylota sylvarum. The sequence goes on from LR999959.1 coordinate 46,410,465, forward strand.
AAGTGAAACGAGTTGGCCTTGAAGTCAATGAGGACAAAACCAAGTACATGTTGTCAAAGGGGTTCAAAACTCCTGACAGTTCTACTATATGGAGCCGAGTGCTGGACGATAAGCAGAAAAGCAAAACTGATATTGAACACTTTCGAGAAAACAATTATTCGTCGAATATTCGGTCTCGTAAGCGAGGAGGGCGAATGAAGGAGAAGATACAACCGCGAACTCTATGAGATGTACCAAGATGTGAATGTAGAAAACCAAAACACGTCGATTACCCTGGTTCGGCCAAATCGAGCGAATAAACAATATCGCTCTTGCAAACAGGATCTTCGATACACAACCCCCAGGTTTGAGACAATCCAACATTTAACGAATCTTCGTTTGAATGATCAAGTTATCGCGGATACCAGAGCGCTTGGTCTAGACAACTGGAAGCAACGTGCCCGGGATCGAAGAGTGGTAGGCTGCCGTGTTTCAGACAGAGACTTCACAATTAGAGAGCCCGTTAAGTAAGTAAGTATGCTATCTTTATGTGCATGAGCTATGTTGTTAGGCACAGATGAATAAGTCAGTCTCCTGTTTAGTCCTTGCTCAAATAGTTTGGTGGTAAGGTTGAACTCTCTGATCGTTGTTTGAGTCCCAGGTGACATATTATTCAGGATGAATGAGATGTCGTATTAGAGTGCGAAGCAAGGTACAGAAGACGATTTCGCAGGTCTTGCGCTTATGTTCTGTCTTCCTGCGACCTTGTTCTTGATATCTATTAACGATTGAGTTTTTTAATAACAAAATTGTCGCACTGGACTTTGGAACGCTTATATCATTAGCTCATCACTCAAGTACTAGACTAATTTCTGGTCTGATCTAGGCTCTGGAGTTTCTCATATCTCCTATGGGGCCATGGAGTACACAAAAGTTTTCTATAATGACGGCTCTAGTCACACTAGTAGAACTAATGCTTGCTGGTGTTTGGCCTGTGAAACCAAAAAGTTCTGTACAGTCACAACAGTCGCTTGTGGGAAATAGAGTCGAAGCTTGTAAAAAACGCTATCAGAAGAGTGGACTAGATAGGGCTCAGTACAAGAACTAACTCATACTAACAGAAAACAAAAATCCCACTCTTGACTCTTGTAACCTCGAGAAAGTACCATGCGAACTATTGTGAGGGATATCAGGGCACTCACATGAAAACTTGTATACTCTAAAGTGGTCGTTAAGGTAGACTCGGATACCTCGAAATACGGTGGCTTTTCCCTCCGATGCGTCTGTTCTGATCTGAGTAAGCCTATTCCCAAACCACTGAGTGAATGTGATGCCACACAAGGGTAAACTACTAAGTCATCACTTACAAATGAATGCTATCGCACGAAGCTAAGGTTTATAGGGAATACCAGCAAACGTAACAAACAACGAGTTTTAAGTTAGGAAAAAAAATAATTCATCCCCACCCTATGCTCCAAAAAAGAGGTTCAGCTATGACGCATACGTATGTATGTAGGTCTGGAAGAATTTCCGGAGCTCCAACTTTAGCTCTGGTATTACCTCTATTTTGAGGGAAAAATAATACAAGCCGCTGCTTATCTTCGTCGCTGCCAGCCTCCGCATTCTGATAAATAAAATTCCAAAGCAAAAAACAATTCTACTGCGTATCTGGATGCCAGTTCGTCGCAAGCTCTCAAGGAATTCGCAACACAACAAAGATGTCGAAAATAACTTCATGGATTGTACTGTCAGTGATTTTCTGCAGCCTTCTGACGGTTTGTTCTGGAAAGACTTGCACTAAGGAGCAGTTGATCACTTACGTTATCCATAGGATGGATCCATTCACACAAAGGCTTCGAACTATAGTAAGAAACAACTTAATCCATCGGTTGTCAAAATGTAATTTCAATCTTGTACCTTCTTTAGATTCAAACCAAAAAATTTATTTCAATCGTATGCTGCGAAGGTTACCAAGAAATCAGTAGAAACTCAATGCATCCGATATGTGTACCAAAATGCACAGAACCCTGCGGTCATGGCTTTTGTTCGAGTCCCAATGTTTGTAAATGTGACGAAGGATTTGAGTTTACATCGCTTGGTACATGCATACTAAAGGAACAGCTAACGTCGATTTCACCAGTCGTCGAAAATCCAGTTGAAAGGAAACCAGTGTTCGATGTCAACTTATTGCAGGCAAAAATCTTGGAGCTAGGATTATTCACAACTACGAGTACAACTACCACAAAGAAACCAATAAAGACGACATTGAGCACAATCTTCAAACCCCAAAGGTCTCCTAAAACACGGGTGGAGCTGTTAGAACCAAAGGTACCAACGAAGACGACACCAAGAACAGAGCCGCTAGAGCCTGAACAACCAGTATGCCCTCATCTCTGCCGAAATGGAAAATGTAGCGCGGATAGGCATTGCGACTGCATAGACGGGTATACGTTTGACTCAGAATCGCTTCAATGTAGACCGCTGTGTAATGGGAAAATCTACGGCTGCATTCATGGAACTTGTGTTGGATACAATCAGTGTCGCTGCGATAAGGGTACATATTTGCCTAAGGATGAACTATTTCATTGCCAATCATTGGGACAAGTCCAATTAGCGATAACGGACCAGCTACCATCAATTCCATCAGTCGTCGAAAATCCAGTTGAAAGGAAGCCAGCGTTCGATGTAAACTTATTTCAGGCAAAACTCTTGGAGCTAGGATTATTCACAACTACGAGTACAACTACCACAAGGAAACCAATAACTATGACGCAGAGTACAATCATCATAACCCAAACGTCTCCTAAAAGACGGGCGGAGCTGTTAGAACCAAGGGAACCAACGAAGACGACACCAAGAACAGAGCCGCTAGAGCCTGAACAACCAGTATGCCCTCACCTCTGTCGAAACGGACAATGTAGGGCGGATAAGCACTGCGACTGCATAGACGGGTATACGTTTGACTCAGAATCACTTCAATGTAGACCGCTGTGTAATGGAAAAATCTACGGCTGTATTCATGGAACTTGTGTTGGATACAATCAGTGCCGTTGCGATAAGGGTAGAGATTTGCATAAGGATGAACTATTTCATTGTCAGTCATTGGGGCAAGTCCAATCAGCGATAAAAGACCAGTCATCTGAAGAAGGATCCTTCAACATGTGGTATCTTCTTTTATTGGTGATACCATGTGCTGTGGTAGTTATGAGTTTTTGCATTATTATCAGACGCTGGAAGCAGAACAAGACGAATCGGAAAGAAGCACAAGGTACAGTACCTATACTCTTAAAGGATTGAATGAATTTTCTCACAAATCTTTTGCATTTTAGAATCAACATTCTCTGAAGTTCGATACTTCAATTCCGATAATGATCATTCGGTGAATGAAAAACATCAGCAGTATCTTAAACCGGAACGTCATGCAATCGACGGGCCCAGTAGCAGTAACAGCAGCGGCACTATCCGCAGGAATGGAAATGTTGTAATTATACATACTTAAGACTTTGTTAAGAGATACATTTTGCCTAATAAACGGGTAACAGCTTATTTAAGAGCATTTATTGCTTTATCTATGGGTAAACTTGGGCGGGTCTAAAGCTTCGGAATGAAGGTGAGTCACTACTCAAAAGTACATACGCAGTATGGCTTAGCTTACAGAGATCATGATGGACATGAAGAGCGTTTTAGATGTGAAGGATGTACTGTCTAGTCTCCGCAAAGTTTAACAACTTGTAAAGCGGTAAAAGACCTTTTAGCACTAAAGGTTCGGTTGAACTACATGCAACCGCCACATTACAGAGGACATAATCAAGACGAAAGAATGAATGGAGACCTATCCCCAACGCTCTAATAGTGTGACATACTTCTGAAGGTGAAAGAAGTCCTCGGATTAAAGGAATATTATCAAAAATTTCAGAGAAGCCAGAGCTACGTGGGAGAGAGCTCATCAACTGCAGATGATATCAAGTCTGAGCCGAAACATTAAAAGATGTGAAATGTAAACAGCTATCATCAGCTTACCAGCAAAGACGACTACAAAAAGTCCTACCAGGTAGGAGGTGAAGATTGTGTTGACAAAATGTGGAATTAAAAGAAGACAAGTTGCCTTTAAGTGATTTAAGGGAATGCAGCCAAGCCAGCTATGCACACAATTAAGTATATAAAATGTAGAGCGGTTGCAATGTGCTAGCTGCTTTTCATGCCAAAAACAGTTCAAACAGATACGCAAGACATCAAAAATACCCTCAACCCGATACATTGCAGACATTATATTTCTTTAGTCATTGACAGTACTATTGTGAATAACTACCTCGAGTGAAGAGTCCTGCTAAGCAAAACTGCGACTAGGGCTCATAAATACATCATATCGAATGGGATACCGCAAAGGTCTTTACTAGGACCCAAATTACTAAACGTAATGTAAGAAATTACGTTGAGACTCGCAAAACTAACAAGGCTCCGATGTGTTGGACCCTATTAGAGTCTACATACAAATGTATGTAGGTAGTTGCCGAACAGAGCATATCAAATCTCGTGCTACCGAATATGTATAAAGGTTCCTGAGACTGACTTGGTCGGTAGAGAGGGCTTGAGATGGGTACATATACCTGTCAACATACAACACCGACGTCTCAGCCAGAACGTCACCCTCGACAGATATAACTTTATGGTAGTTAAGGACTTCTACCAAGGGTCCTGTACAAATTTAAACAATCCAATTCAAACAAGCACCGAGGGGTCAACCGTAGAATAACTCTTGCCAATCACAGCTTCTTTGGGCTAAGAACGCAATGGCTAAGAACACCCGTTCGGTCGCCTCTTTATCGCAGTGTCCAAGTACCCAGCATAATGTGACACAGTTCTGGGTATATAATGCTCTGCGCTTTGTGCGGCTATTCCGGACTAATTCACTTTTTTTGATGTTGGATTCTAACGCCTTAAGCGCAGCCTGACTATCTATGTAGATGGCAATATTCTTGTCACATATTGATCCCATCTCTAAGTTCCGCAACTTTGAAGACAGCTAGAATCTCTGCTTGGAACACACTGCATGTATTCGGAAGTCTCGGGGCCACTTGCAGGTTTATGTCTCAGGAGTATATACCGGAGCCCATACACTCATCGGTTTTGAGATCATCGGTAGAGAGACGATTTTCCTCTGCCAGTCCTCCCTTTCCGAGTATTTTACTTTGTGTGGTATAGAAGTCGAGGGTACCAAGAGTACCGAGCATGTCGTCCGATTCATTACGGATATCAGGAAGTGATTCCCTAAAAATTGAAGAGCGTTAGTGAATCGAAACGCACTACAATTTTATTTGTAGGTTATGTGGTAAAAGATACAGAAACATATCGAGTGCAGCCATGTGCGTAGTGTGCAGAGCACTGGTAATGGCAACGCAGGCTGTGCAGTGTACCTTGGTCATGTATCCCGTGTATTCTTCTTTATCATAGCTTTCCACCACAAAAAAAAATGTTTAGCGCAATAGGTCCACGGGACCCAGGACCTACCTTTTCACAACCATTCGTGTTGTGCGTGTTATATTTTTTACACGAATGGAAGGATCCTACTGTCCGAAGGGCAATTGTTTATTTGAGAAGCTTTTTCATGACAGTTATACTCTCGGATGCTTGTCAGACGTTCGCGAGAGGTGGGGTCGTAACAAATTTGCTAATTGAAGTATAACCGAGAGTGGAATTGATGTTTCTTGAGATGAGCATTTGAAAAACTTTCCAGGGCGCTTTTATGGCCTCCCCCGTTATTGAAAACGCCTTCTATGTCTTAGAAAGCACCTTGAAGCACACTAAAGGGTAACTATGGCCGGAATTAGATTGACCAAACTTGTGACTTACAAGCGAGAAACCATTCCTAGATACGCAAACACCATTTTTAGGCACTTTTCTATGGATATGTTCAAAGCCATAATACATAAGAGATCATAATGTATTTCCAATGCACATAAGCCCCTACTTTTTTGGGTCAATCATCGCTATTGGACTTTTCTAAAAAGACAAATAACATTCCTCCGCCAACGATTCCTTGACATCTGCGACTCCACCAATTAAGGATTCAGGTATCGCATTATTTCCAATCCCAGAGGACATCTGGAATTCTGCCAGATTCAACTCTTCTTCCTTTCAATTCATAAATCACTCACCAGCTGGACACAGGACAAAAAGAATCGCGCAGAAATAATTACGAAGAATAAATAACGACCTGCCCACGAACACACAGAGACACAGCAAGTTTCGATGACCATAATGACAATAATTAATTGAATTCTATGGATAAACCACTTGGGACTAGGACATGGCGACACGGTAGCCGGATAGATGAGCATATTTCATATTTCTTCCATTCCAATCGAGGTGACTCCTTGAAAAACTTATTTTCCTCGTTACCATCAACTACACCATGCGACCGGATTAACATTTTCCTCGAAATAGCGAAAATAATAAAAATCAGGACAACGGACCAAACAACCCACAATGAGTACATGTCTGCTAAAGATAAACGAAAAAAGAAATAAAAAAAAATCATTTAATTGAATTGAGACTCTTGGGATGGTCGACAGTTCTGATTCATTGTAGCGAATTGGGAATTGCCACACACAAACGTCAAACGCAAAACTGCTGATGAGAATTAACATTTCAGGGCTCCCTCTCTCTCTCTCTCGGCAATATTTCTCTAATCAAACTCAAGGCGTGTTCACGCACGCATGGAAATTACCCGCGCCCCACACTGGAGAGTGAGAGAGGCCACCAACCGTCCGTCCAGTGTACAATGAGTTAAAACAAAAAAAGTGAAAAAAAAAAAAATAAATAAATAAAACGAAACCAAAGCGCGGACGGAATATAATAAATTTAAATAATTACGCGGCTGGGGGCTGTTCTGCGCTCTTTGGTTATGGTGATTGGGTAAGTGGTGTGGTTTAATCGATAGGGTTGCCATATCAATACAAATAAACATACATAAGTAGATCTAACAACACGTGTTGGTGTGGATAGGTCAAGTACGTAATTATATCATAAATTGTTGATGAGGATTGGCTCTGAAGGTTGAATGGGGTGTTCTTCGCCTTATTCTGCTAATCGGAATCATTTTAACTAATTTAAGGTTAAGGTAGTTAACTCAAAACCCACACGATAGCTTTCAATGATACACTGTAAAAGGCGTGACATATTGTGGCAAAAAGGACAAATCTTGTGAAGCTTCTGTGCTGCGTAAAGTCCTATTACTTCTTCAGTAATATGCAGCCTTCCCTATGCATCCAGTTGAACATCTCCAGCAAAGAAATGTCACCTTCATATGCACCTAAAGCAGAATTCACGGTTTTCATGTTAACCCCAAGGTACAAGAGGCGATATTGTCATCAACGTTAGAGGTGAATTCGATGACACTTTATCTGAACTAATGCAAAATGCCCTTTAACGAACTTCGGGGCGGTGCAGAACTAAAGGCCTGACCATGAAACCCGGAAAAATTGATAAGTGTCACTGGAAAACATCCCCATTAATCTATAAACGATGTGCCTTGGAGTAATCTTTGACAAAACGCTTACCTAAAACTGGTACCTAGATAAGGTTACCAACAAAGCGACTATGACAATGTTCATGTGCCAAAGCCTCTATGGCAAAACCTTGAGACTGAAAGCCAAGTTAATTAAACCAATGATAACCTACGCGTCATTAGACTTCACCATGGTGGCCAAACACATTTCAAATTAAAGCGCAGCTATAGAAGCAATGCTTAGCCTCACGCAGCTACATACATCTGATTTAGTGTCTCATAGCACTATTGGATTTGGAATTGGAAAATAGGAGTACTGGTGCACGAAAATGGCTGCGGGGAGGAATTAAAGGAGCCCGCACATATTATTTTTAGACAGTCAAGCAGTTCTACTACCCCTGAAATCCTATAGGGTAGGGTCGAAGTTGATTTCAAATTGTCCGTACAAGAGTTACCGTTGCATGAATTCCAGAATATGTGGGTTTCGAAGGTAATGAACTGCCTGAAGAGAAGCGGTGCCTATCATACACTTGTTGAGCCCAGTTTTGGGGTATCACCTAACAGTGCCCACTTAAAGACAACATACATATGTAATAAGAGATCGGCAAAAACGCTGATATAAAACCAGGACTTTACTCGATCTCAACAAAGACGACTTAAGAAGCTCAGCGGTGTATCTAACGAGACATTATCCACTTCGATACCTTCTGCACCAAATAACAACTTCAGATACTGATATCTGCCGAAACTGTGGATAGTAGAAAGAAAGGAGGGCTTGAGTATATCCAGAAGCCGTAAAGAAGAGATTACTCCACAGAACCTTCAACCCAAAGTCATACTGAGGTTCATTACGAGCTTCAATATAACTTCTGGTTAAACACTGTGCACGTAAAGGGCACTAGTACAAGCAACCTCAAGGATCTTTGCTCTTTCTTGATTAGTCAATTATTGGTTACCAGCCTGGTTTTTAATCAAATTGACTTTCAATAAAACAGATTAGGCCCATCGGACTTGGGAAGTAACATACCTCAAGGTGATGTCTTGTCGCTCCTACTTGATGGAAATCATTTGCTTATACGGATGTTGATATTTGGGAAGCTTCTTTGGCATACTCTTTCCAAACTCTCCAAATACGCCCCAAACAGTGGACTGGGATTTGGTTGGTTGATCGGCCCTCGATGGGAAAATGCACTTAGACCAGAGGAGGTCCATTGTGCTGCCGATGTGTAAGGTGTGTAGGTCACCCTCTTATTCTGGGAACCATCCACTCCTTTTATGAAGGAACTAATCTTAGGCGTGCAGGCGTTGTTGAGATCGTTTAGATTATTGAAAAGGTATTCACCTAATGTAGCCTTCCTAGTGTTGGCGAGCGCAGCGCACGTGCACAGGAGGTGACTGATGATCTCCTCTTCCCCTTCGTCCATACAGCTTCTACAGAAGTCGTTGTAGGGGATGCCCAATCTTTGAGCATGTCTGCCTATAGCACAGTGTCCAGTGAGGGTATTAACTATCTTGGAGAGGGTTCCTCTTCTATGTGTTAGGAGTCCAATGGAGTCGGCCATAGTAGCTTAGCGGTGTGACATTGGTCGAGTTGCTACCATCGATGGTTGGCCTCCTTCTCCGCGTCAGCGTTGATGAGGTATTTAAGATAAGGCGTTAGCCTTGATGTCGGTGACGTTTATGCTGTTAAAAGCAGAGGAGCCTTGTCTGGCTAGTTCGTCAGCCTCACAGTTCCCTGGTGTGTCATAGAGACCTGATACCCAGCAAGGGTGAGGTTATACTGTCCAGATATCTCGTTAAGAGATACGCGGCAGTTTTTCACTGGATGCAAGGGATTTGATGGCTGCCTAACTGTCGATGTATATGACAATATCCGATGCTGATATTGCATTAACCGCCAGCCAGTCAGCTGCTTGACGAATGGACTCTGATTTATTAAAAAAAAAAAACAGATTGACTCTCCTTACACGAAAATGCTAACTTCCCCACATTGACCCACGTATCTAAAATTAATACAATTTATAACAGCCATATACGCTATAAGATTAATCCTTGACTTTTGCAGGAGCTCTCTTGCGACTAATCTCAACATTGGCATGCAGGTTGAGAGGAGAATGAACAAACGCTTTGCCTAGCAAAAATAACAATCCTGGTTCTCTCTCTGAAAACACAATAGAAAGTTTTACCACTTCAACCAAAACATCTGAATACGCTGGGTGAGCTCATGCAGTCGCAAATGAACATCACGCTAAGTTGGGCGGTCCACTGTGGCCTGGCGTCAATCCTGCAATGACCGAAATGGTACTCTTGAAGAAAAGATGCAACGAAGCTGCGGATGAACTGGCAAGGAAGGCGGTGGGAAACAATAGAAATAACTTTAAAGTTTGTTAAAACCGCATACAGCAGCTCGTTCGCAAAACTCCACGAAAATACATGGAAAGGACTGCAAACCTGCACTAAACTGAGCGCCCTTGCCACCGTCAGGCAAAGAGGTCGGGCTGAGTTATCTTAGACGTTACCGTTTCGGAAAAATCCTGGAGTGTATCAGAAATACATGACGTTGTATCCGAACAGTGAACCCAACTCAACTTTCCATTCCCAAATAATCAAAACCCACCTTTACCTACATCCCCCTTTTACCTTTCTCTACACAATTTTTCTAGAGTGGAGCACAAAGCGCCCAATCGGCGGCCTTCGTGATGAGGATATCTTCACACACCAACGGCAGGACCCAAGACTCTCTTCAACTTCCTTCCGCTCAAGAATCAGCAGCTATTAGCACCTTATGAATCAGTCAACCTGATAGCTAATAATAGTACAATAGGATACGTTACGATCCTAACGGATTCTACGAAGACATCAACCATGCTATTTATTACTGTGTACACAGACGGGTTCTAAAGGATATTGACGTATAGGCGTAGTCCATATCGTGTTTATCTAAATGAAGGAGTAATAGTGATATCTGCAACAGACATTGAAACCAGAATGAACTAAAACTCTGCTCTATCCAGTCAGGAAGCCGTACCTGGAAACAAGAAGGCTGATGAACTAGCAAAAAACTGACCCTGTTCGGCCTAGCACTGACACACTCTTGAACAAATTTATCACTTTCTTTTCACTTCTAGACTTCCACCTGCGTTTTTTGACATAAACATATGATTCACTCCTGCTTCTTGCAGTGAGAATCATAAAACCTCGCTTAATATCTAGCAAAACAATGTGACTAGACAAATATACATACATGTGTATGTATGTATGTATGTATGTATATACAGATGAGCCCAACCACCATATCAATGAATAACGCACTTTTGAGTTGAGACCTAATCCTCACAGGTGTCTCCAGAAACGGCGACTCTGCAGACTTGGGATCGTATTATCGAAACTAATGTGAAAAGTATGCTCAGAAAATGATGAAACCTGTCTTGATATCGACAGGGAACGCCCACGATAGCCTCTGAAGTAAACGACTTAGTTCTAGCCACTTTCGTGTGGGAACTATAGAAATCTATGAGAAGCCAACAAATCCTTAGATAATCAATCCGAATTCAATTGTGTTTTCGACTAGATCTGTTTTTTAGATGAAATTCACAAAGTTTATAGCCAGCAACTTAGCTAATCCTAAAAACAAAGTTGAAAATTCGTCCGGATAGACCACAAAACATTAGTTAATGTCGTGACACCTTCAGATGTCAAAACATACATATGTATGACCAACCATTTACTCATCACCATATGGAAGTCATCCCACTGCCTGCCCAAGAAGTTTATAGATACTACCATTCCCAACACAAAACTGTGTCTACTACGATTAGGCCCCCGCAATAAGGATACCCATATCAGGCCACGTACAAGATCTTTAAAAATAAAAATAAAAAAACAACGTCGTTTCCTTCTCAATTAGAAAACCAACGACGACGACGATGATGAGGAGAAAAAAAAAATGCATTCCACCCTTTTGCACTCATTCACCTCTCCACACATCTTCGTACGTAACTCCCACATACACTAATCCAATAGCACACCCTCATCGCAACAATACACACCACTACTATGTGTTCAAACTACGAAACGAAACGAAACGAATGAAGGAAACGAAGAGGAAAAGAAGGAAACAAAAAAGAGAGGAAAAAAAAAACTCACCATTGTGTTCGGTGAAGATATTCAATCCAATTGCACTGCGATTATCCTTTGTCGGCGCGGGTGCGGCGGATGCACGGGACTTCATACGGCTCGCTCGAAGGGTGGATCCCGCACCCAGAGCATTGCTGCCCGCACCACTGGTGCCACTGCCGCCCACACCACCAATGCTCGAGGAACTACTGCTAATGCCAACACTGCTGCTAATCCCAATACAACTGACAGTTCCTTGGCTTCCAGACGACCGATCCTTGGCCTGTTGTGCCCCCATTGTGGTGACGACGGTGGAGCCACCCGCTGGTTAATTCTATCCAGATGCACCAGTTACTCACTGTACGTGCCACAGTATTTATGTGTGGGTGTGTGCGTTTGTCACTCACTCGCCTGAAATTTGTATTCCCTACCCCAAACAGGGATTTTTTTTTCTCCACTTATCTTTCGTTTTCTACGAAAACTACAAACTCCTTTTTATTCCTTTATATCCCGTTGGAAAATTTTACAATCTCACCACACACCAAGACGACGACTACGACGAGGACAACAATGGGGACTACAAGGATCCAACGAAACACCGATAACACTATAAACGCCGCTCGATAATAATCGCAGGAACATTTTCAATAAAGCGACGCTTTTCACACGAATTTCCACTGTTTTCCTCGGCAGAAAAAAATAACAAAATTTCGCACAAAACGCGAGAAAATTTTTCGTATTTATTCTTTTTCCCTGCTGCGCTTCACACATACACACACGCACACACTGCTCGCTCTCACATACGGTATATACGGAATTCCTTATTGGAATCGATTGCGTTCACAGAAGAGAACGACAGAAGAAAAAAAAAAACACAAAACGCGTAGAGGAAGGAAAATACGAATGGAGCCCCCAACTGGTGGAGTGGTGTAGAACCCTTTTTCGTGTGTGAAATGGAATTTCCTTGGATTTTCGATATTCTCGCCTGTTTCGTTGGATATACACCACTCGAAGGGCGACCGACGTACGCGTAGCCAAAGCCCTTGAGAAATCCACTCCCTGGAGCCAGCAACAACTCAACAATGTGTGTGTGTGTGGAAAGGAAAATGCAATGCACTTGTAAAGCGAGATGCCCCGGCGACGGCCGATGGAGCACTTTTTTTTCTTCTTCTTATTTGCGTACACATACACCAAACACACACACGCGCAGAGAGAGACTCTGAGGAGATTTTCTTTATTTCCCGATGAAATTCTAGAGATTTTCGAAACAAAACGCGAATTTATTGAATCGCAGGACACTCAACGTCGAGAATTGAACTTTTTTTAATTCGAAATAAAAGAAAGAAAAAATCTTTTCTTCGTCGAGACAGAGGAATCCGACGACGTCTACTCACGGGAGTCTGACATTTTCTCGTTTGTCGTCGCCTTCATTGAGAATTTTTCTTGATGGTATTTTTCGCTCTCTTTCTTGTTGGTGCAATTCAAACCTCTGGGAACATGCCTGGACGTTGTTGAGGTGGTGTTTTGGTGTGGTGAACGGTTGGCGGCGGTAGTGTACATTGGGAGTATGCGACTGGGAGTGTTCGCAGAAGTTTATTTAGGGCGTGGAAGCGTAAGCGTTTTGGTTTTTGAAGTATTATTGACGGCACCATTATAAGATTTATCTTACGTTGTTTATAGTGATAAACAAGAAAGCCAAACGTTTTCCAAAACGCGTTTTTAAGAGCTTGACCGGTACCAAAATCAGGCAGTGTCAAGATTTTGACGGTAGATAGGCTCAAGGGGTCTATCAATTTGCAGGAATATTCGATCAGTAATGATAAGAATAATAAGAAAATCGCTGTTCCCGATTGGAAAAGGAGAGTGAGGAGAACAACGATATAACTAAATGCAGTTTTGGATAAAGTATTCGTGAAAGTTCTGACCAAAAAGCTATAAGACTGTGTCGTAACATATAAGATTCTGCACGACAAGCAATTTGTATTTAAGAAAAAAAAAAAACAGATTGCTGGAAGACTTTGCAAACAAGTTATACAGCAATCTTAAGGGGAACCAAAGCTCTATAGTTTTGTTCATCGACTTCGTAATGTTTTCTGTGGTAGGGAAGTTACCCCGACGCACAACCTCCAACTTGGAGGACCAGTTCCTTTTATACCCCCAGGACTAGAAGTCGATTGTTCCGGAGTCAGTAACCCGCTTTAGAGATATGAGCGCTGCCGTTAGTGTTCATCCATCGCTATTTTCTTTTCCAACACTCTGACTCAGTATTCGAGACCCCTTAGATCTGTGATTCAAACATGTCGAAGCAGCTCATGTATAACACTTATAATTTGTCCTAACTGAAATTGTAGATGCCGCCGTTGACTCCATCTAAGGAATTCGTCTGCTCACACTTAGAACAAGAGGAAGCGCCTTAGTGAGAAATCACTCCTCCCCATATCTTGTCCACTGCCACCAACGACCTTCCAAAAGGGTCTCCAGTCGAGGTACTAGACACCAAACAGCCGCCAACGTGGAGTTGAAGAGTAGGAGTTGATAGCCAGAGGCTAACGTGAGACAATTGAAAGGATTGTGCGAAACTCACAAGTCAACACCGGCGGCACAATCTTTCAAAAGTATGTGCAACTACTAGCGTATGCTGACGATATCAACAAATTCTGTATAAGATCTTAATCATCCCAGTCCTGCTTTATGGTGCTGAAGCTTGAACTTTATCTAAAGCAGATGAAGATATCCTCGGTCGATTCGAGAGAAAATTCTTCGGAAAATTTTCGGCCCCTTTTGCGTTGATGGGCCTTGGAGGAACTAACTACACGGACTGTACAGCGATACCGACCTAGTCAAACAATTACACAACAGTCGTCTAAGATGGCTTGAACATGTAGAGCGGATGAATACAAATGCTCCGCCTCGTAGAGTCTTCGAATCCAACCTAGAATGACAACGCAGTAGAGGAAGACCTCGCCTCAGGTGGCGCGTGCAAGTAGAAGGAGACCTCAACTGACTTGGATTGGAGGATTGCGCTACTGGAGGCAGTTAGTTAAGGACCGGGCTAACTGGAAAGGCTTGTTATTGGAAGCTCAGATTCACCCCGAACTGTAGCACCACCTAAGAAGAAAAAGAGGGGACGTTTTCCGAAATTAGCACAGAATAATGGAACCAGGCCTCACTAAGAATAATTAAGTCAAAAGTTTCATCAAAGCAATTTAAATAAAATATGCTCTCAGTCCTTCCACAAACCGACGCAGATGACATAATCGTTATCGTAAAACACAAGCACGTTGAACAAGCAAGGATCCAGTAATTGATCCGAAAAGAATTTAATTGTGTCTTAGTTTGGAGCAAATATGCATTCCACTATCAGCAGCGACAGGTTGGCAACGATTAGAAGATGTTGAGCATGCAAATCTCATCTCAACGAGCTTGAGGTAATCTCTAACTTTTGGAATGACTGCAGCTATACGAATGCAACAAGTATTCAATACGAGGATGAAGACAGCAATGGCGGTATAACATCCCGAGATCCTGGACTGAGTATGGCCGAAGAAGATACGAAAGCTCATCACTATAAATGCTATCATAGTCTTTTCCAGAAAAGTTAGGAAGCTGTGGACACCCAGAATACTGAGCGCATACCACGGTGAAGGTGTTAATATGATCAATTCAGTTGAACGTTTCATGATCGTATGAGAAAAACTTGCGTAAACTTGATATAAAGTTTCGCTCCACAGAAATGTTTCCATTTTCAAATAGGTGCGTTTCCAGAAATTATGTGCTATACGATCTTTTTGATTCCGGTATTTAAATCGCCAGATTTGGCGGATTTAAGACGATTGCTTAGTCTGTTAACAAGAACAATCATAATCTAGGTTCCTAACAGTAACAGTTGAAATAGTTTAAAGTTGCTCTCATTTTTCTAAGATGAAGTTCTCCATCTATGCTTTTCATTTAGAAAATTACGACGGCTTGTGAAATTAAATATCTATTTCCATATTACCACACGTATTTTCAAATTTAACCACCCACTTGCCACTCAAATATTCACCACAGCACTGAAATCTTACCAAATTACCCACTGACAGCTAGTATAAAAACTAGAACCAACTTCAGTTCATTAAATATATACCAAAAAAGAGCCACATTTTCGACATTTCTGGAATTACAATTTTTGTATTAATTCGATATTTTCTTCAAAGCTAATTCATACTCTGTAAACATAAAACACCAAGTGTCAATAACAAATTAAAAATCACTGACTTGTTTTCTTTTAATTTATTTCGCCGTAAAACAGATCTAACCATGGCTGACTGGGACACTGTTACGGTTTTACGTAAAAGAGCCCCGAAGGCCTCAACCCTCAAGACAGAGAGTGCCATTAACCATGCACGTCGTCAGGGAGTGCAGGTGGACACTCAACAAAAATGTAACTACTTTTTCGTATTAATTGTGTGTGCAAGCCCGAATGCAATTGTTTTGTTATTTTGTTTAGCGCCGGAGCTAGGAGCAGTGCCCCGCCGATAATGATAATAATTTGTATTTTTTTTTTCTTCACCCGGCTTAATCGTACCGATGTACATACATATAGACATACGTATTTACGCAATGTTGCCCAAGATCTAACTTAGTCATTTTTTAGTTGTGATTAGATTAAAAACAAAAAAAAAAAAGAGACTGGATTTCATATACTAAGTTGCAATCATTTCGACTTTTGTGTAATTGCAGTCGGTGCTGGTACCAACAAGCAGCATGTCACCACTAAGAACACTGCCAAACTGGACCGTGAGACTGAAGAATTGAAACATGAAAAGATTCCACTCGATGTTGGCAAGATCATTCAGCAGGGTCGCAATGCAAAGGGTCTCAGTCAAAAGGACTTGGCAACCGTGAGTATTTTTGTTGGTTAAAGCAATAGTGATAAGATTAATGGCGGTTTGCTAGTGCGCAAAACCTACTAGATATTGGATTACCCGAGGTCGCTAGTGACGAATCAATGGGATAAGCGTAAACAAACGCTGCGGTATTAGGGTATTTTGTTTTAGGTGACCTATTGGTCAGCTAGTAAGTTAACATTTTAATTGCCATGCCACGTTACGAGTTCCAGTTAAAATTTATTTGACCGCTTCTTGGTGAATCGAGCTGTTTGACTCAAGTAAGCACTGCGACATATTACCCAGTTGGATCGATAGTTTGAAGTTAAGGCCGAAGATTTCATTGCAGGGTCATAAGTCCAGAACTCATGCATAAGTACGAATCGGAATGATTACTTGCAAGTGACAATTAAGATTGATTTGTTATTTTCCTATTATGTAAGGCAGAGCATAAACTTCTTTTATTTCTTATTTGTAATCAATTGCTGCTAGTCTGCATATGCAGTTGGCCGTGAGTTTTTTTTGTACGTCTACGTTGTCCAACAACTGTAGTGTACAGTTCTCCTTTTTTTCAAGTTTTCTCGCCATTACATGCATCCTGAACTCAAATATTTGAAATTGGAGCACCTTGGAAGAACTATTCTGTTTAATCCTAGACGCAGGAGACAGTCTATTTGTGGTTCATGTCCATTACTACAGTATGTGATGAGGTGGCACTGAACATTGAGACGAGAGTGTATCTCATGGGTCAAATGCGCCAGCGATGTTCCATACTTTCTCTTGCACCCCTAATTTGAGGTCATTCAGGCGGTCATTTGTGTATGTACATATGTACATTTGATAAACCCAAGATATTGTCTACCAGTTCGATTGCAACTAAACATCTTGACCACCTGTTTTTAGTTCATTGCACCCCTTCTTTTTACTTGCATCTATACCTATAGGGCATTTTTAATCAAACTTGACATTACTATGATGCAGAGCTGTAAAAAATGCAATCATTATGGAATGCATTCCTTGAAGTCATACTAAGAATTCAAGTGGATTTGTTTCAATTCAATGACTTCAATAATGACTTCAACTTAGAAAAAAAAATCGGCATTCAGTTTGAAGTCATGATTGAAGCAATCATATTCAGCAATCAAAGTGTTGAAGTCAAAATAGATGCAGTCTGATGAAGTCACCTTGAAGTCACTAGCATTCACTGAATGCATTCAATCCACTGAAGTCATTTGAAGTCACTGAATGCATTCAATTTGTTGAAGTCATTTGAAGTCAGTGAAGTCATTAGGCGTTTTTCTTTTTTAGTTCAGAACAGAGCTCTGAACAGAGCCTGAACATGTCGAGCGCGCTCTGAACGGAGTACGCTCTAAACGCTCTGATATATTTAAGAAACACGATTGAGCAGTACCTGTCATATAACTGCAAAATTAATCGACCATTCATGGCTTTTGTCTTCTTAAACACTAAAATAGCGTTTATACACAAATAAAGTTTTCATTTAATTATTAACTACTAATAATTAATTAAAAACAAAACCTCGAACTCCATTTCAATTGTTTTCGATTTCGTTTTCTCATTGCTTTACCCGCTGTCAAACGTCAAATTCACTGTGCTCGGGTTTTGCTCAGGATGCTCATTCAATTCATGCTGAGCTGATAGAGCGCGCTCTGAGCACGCTCTAAACGAAAAAAGAAACACGAATCGAGTGCTCTCAGCGCTCTGAACTAAAAAAGAAACACAAACATTTTTTTTGACAACTCAGGCTCTGCTCTGAACTAAAAAAGAAAAACGACTATTGAAGTCAGTGAATGCATTCAATTTTTTTAAGTTATTTCAAGTCTTTGAAGTCAGTTGAAGTCTTTGAAGTCATTCAAGTCAGTGAATGCATTCAATTTTTTGAAGTCATTTCAAGTCTTTGAAGTCAGTTGAAGTTTTTGAAGTCATTGAAGTCAGTGAATGCATTCAATTTTTTGTAGTCATTTCAAGTCTTTGAAGTCATTTTAAGGGAAGCGGAGGGAGATGTTGTTCATTGTCATTCCGCATTGGATTGAATAAATTGGTGCTAAGCGGCAGGTTATTTTTTGTGACATGCGTCATCAACCTGTTGCTGTTGTCGGCCAGCTGCAGGTCCGCTTTGATGCTGTTGGTTACTTTGAATACCTATTTGGCTCAATCGTCTTCGCTATCGCTATTAAAATTAATCATGAATATACATACCTACATATTTACTTCATAGGGTATATCTCGATTACTTCTCTATGTTACTAACTAAATATCAAACTTAATATACCCTAAGAATAGGGTATAAGAAATACATATGGTATGTTGTTAAGTACTTGATATCTTATTTCTTTTGATGTGTATCAATGGATTAATGTAATGATCTCAATTAACCATATGTACATATATATTACATAATAAATAATAAAAACAAATTCTTTTGAACAATTTTTGTTTTTTAAACGAAAAACTTAAAATGACTTCAAAGACTTGAAATGACTTCAAAAAATTGAATGCATTCACTGACTTCAATAACTTCAAAGACTTCAACTGACTTCAAAGACTTGAAATGACTTCAACAAATTGAATGCATTCAGTGACTTCAAATGACTTCAGTGAATGCTAGTGACTTCAAGGTGACTTCACTGAATGGAGAGCAATCAAAAAGACTGCATTCATTTTGACTTCAACACTTTCATTGCTGAATATGATTGCTTCAATCATGACTTCAAACTGAATACCGATTTTTTTTTCTAAGTTGAAGTCATTATTGAAGTCATTAAATTGAAATAATTTTCGGAGCATTCAAAAGAATTATATTTAAAAATGATTGCATTCTTTTACAGCTCTGCTATGATGGAGAAGTCCAAAAAAGTAGGTCCGCCAATTCCGTCTCTGTCTGTCGGTCTGTCTGTCTATATGTTCACCTACAGCCTAAACGGCTGAACGGATTTGCTTCACACTTCATATCTAGGGTCAGTGGGATGATCCGTAGAGGCAAAATTGGAATTTTCTTTCTAACCTCAAAATTAAGGGTACTTTACTTAAGGCCGATTTCACTAAAAATGGATTTTCTCGAAAACGGCTTTAACGATTTTGATAAAATTTCATATGTGAGTTAGTTTGGACACATGCTATTAGATGGCATACAACGTTTTGCGCGAAAAATGCGAATAACGGTAATTTTAGAAATTGGCTGTTTCTTGTCTATTTCTTCAGCGATTGGGCTTAAAATCAATATCTGAGGTGCGTATGATATAACATAACAAATTTTGGAACTGACACGCCTACTTTTAAAAAACTTTACTTTTTCAAAAATTTTACTAGAAATCGAAAAAAAAATTGTTAAAACATAATTCATAGACTTTGAAAACCTCTATAATTATATTATATTAACATCATATATGGCCACGCCCACTTTTTTGTGGCGTTTTTACAAAAACTTGAATTTCAGTGCTTATATGATTGTAAACTCATAGCATTAAGGTGCAAGTACGTACGACCCAGTCGTGCACTTTATTTTGAATACGGAAGATGTATCGAATTATTATCATTACCATTTCCATGCTTGTTGCTACCATCACCCCGAAATTTCAAGCTGCACACCCAAGTTTCTTTGAGGTTTTAGAAAGCTTCATTTTGTCTTGACACACATTTTTTTGTTTGGTCTGGAATGACTTTTATGCATCTCCAGACGTGGGCACCCACTGAATGCATACAAAATCTGTGGGAAAATTTATGAGATGGTGTCGCAAACACATTTCAGATGTTATAATTGCCTGTATAGGATTGGTTCCCATATAAACGCGTCTTACTACAAGTGGGAAAGCATTGCAGGACTAACTAACTATTAACCCTTTTTAAATTGTCTAATAAATACATGTTGGATAAATGTTCAGGTTTCTGTCAGACGTCTATTTCATATTATTGGAAACCTGGTGATTTGTGACAAATCTACGGAGTTTTAAGGTGGTTTATGACTTGATTGATCAGTAATTTTGTGTAGCTTTTTAATATGTTTAAAAGTCTTCGAGCTGTGCTACCATCGTTCGTGCTTCTACAGCGTTGTTTGACGATGATGACAAGTTTACCAGCTTCTTGCCGAAATTTTTAAACGATCTCACGTTTGCTTTTCATGTTGATTGTTGAGTCATTTGCGTTTTTATTGAACTGTTGTAGAACGGTAACCAGTAATGAACATTTACCCAAATGAATATTACCTGTAGTGTTTTTGGTATGTGTGCTCCATGCTATTATTCATGTATATAAGCGGAGTTCTTTCCTTGTACTGAAAGTGATGATGTTTCAATTTCTCTTACCAGTTGCTTGGAAACGCATGGCTGCTGAAAAAGTAGACTCCATTTAATTTACTCCTTTCCATTTTTGCCTGCGAGAAGATAAGTAGGGAATATAATCGACAAAACACTATAACAGTTCATCACAACGGCTGTTTCCTTTGATATGGAACCAAATATGAGATAACCAAATTTGGGATACTCTAAGCTGGATTCATAGTATAAATAACTGAAAATAAGAAAGCCAATAAAAGCTTACCGGAAATTTTACGCTCAATGACCACGATGATGGTGAGAATACGTTCACGCCATCTCTACTGGTTTTATAGAAATAGTATTTCTTGCCATTTATATCGGTATATGGGGTCTCTCTTTCGCAATCAGGGTTCATTTTTGATTTTACTTACAAACAATGACTAAGAAATGTTTTTTATTCTGTTAAAGTTAAAAGCTGAATATAGAAAGCAAGTGCAGCTTTCTATGCCTGCAATAAAACATTCGGTAAAAAATGGGGACTCAAAGCCAAAGATAAACCAATGGATGTACACGGACGTTGTGCGTCCTATTTTTAACCTATAGTGCCATAGTTTGGTGGCATGCCTTGAGTTAGAAGTACAATAGCGATAGACTTAAAAATATAGATCACAGGAGCTTTGAGATACTGTCCAACAGATGTTCTAAGTGTGATCCTGCAGCTGATCCCCGTCAATCTTCATATACAAGACTCAGCTACATGTAGTGCTATCCGACTCAGGAAATCTGAGTGCTGGACTGCCAAGCCATATGGATACTGTGTAGGATTTTGAAAACGATTACAAGAGAATTGGTTTCGTCTTCAACTGACTACAGGATACCTACCTTCAATTGTAGTAAATCGTTTTCAGTTCAACTACGTACCATAGAAGATTGGGAGTACGGAAGCGTTACCAGCGACTATAATATACTTACATAGGAATATAGGCGGTTCGAAGATGGGACTGCGGATTCTACGGAGGCATCTTCTCTGATCAACTAAATATATCGAAGTCTTTTCGTATCCCTGATTCTGCTAGCGTTTCCCAAGACCATTTTGGAAGCCTGCCGTTCGATGAAAGATCTCACATCAAGTCACAATATCGCTATCTTTTCGCTAGGGTCACCACATCCTCAAAACTGGTAGAGTAATGTCGGTTCGAAATCAATCACTTAAGTGTCCACTCCTCAATTACACTCATCTAAGTCCCATAATTACTGAGGGTAATGAGCGTGCTGTCGAGTTGGCCAGACGAGAGTCGGGTCGCAACAGCTCACTAGCGGAAAGAGTCAATATTTCGCTAGGTGCCGTTAAGGGCAATATAGATCTTCACTTCCTTCAGCTTGCCAGTCATAGGTGGAACAGCCTGACTAGTTGTGCCATATCAACAAAGACATGGCCTGTTTACAACAAACCTAAGTCAAACGAGCTACTTGGTAAATCAAGACCAGATATTGTTAGATTTGTAGTAATTATCATAGGCTGGTTAATCGGAGACCATGCGGTCATGCTTGGTATCTCTCACAATACCTTCTGTAGAACCTGCAAGGATACTAATGAGAAAGAATCTGTACATCACTTCCTTGTCCGGCTCTAGCGAGGACCAGGCAACACAACCTAGGAAAACCCATCTTCCTCGATCTTGGCGAGATAGCTGAAAAGAGGATTGGAGAAATAATCTGTAATTGAACTCCACGGGCTGGGTCTAATCATATCATTTGGGGTTTACACGAGTTTTTTGGTAACAAAACGGCGCACCCTAGCGCTAAATGGGTTGTTTCTGCAAGAAATCGCCACTCTATCTACCTACCCGTCATGCAGCTTATGTAGGAATATGCTACCTCAGAACTATTGGTTCTGCGGTTGGGCTGCATAAGTAAAGGCGCTAATAATAGTAGCCTTGGAGTTGATTATTTCTGAACCCGGGAAGTGGGCATCTTGGAATCAATTCAGGGTTTCGGAGAAATCAGTGGTGAAATTTCCTTCAAACTGGGGATCATATCCATAAAAGCTAAAAGTCTTTTCTAGCTAGTTCATCGGCCATTTCATTCCTGTGGAAGCCCATATATCCCGGAATCCAGCAGACCGTGATGCTGTGCCTCGAGCTAAGGGATTTGACTTCCTTTTTACATCTCTTGAACCAGTTTTGAATTGGTTGTGATAGAAGTGATGACTTTGATGGCTGCTTGGCTGACTATGTAGAAGTCTATAGGATTGTCGCTTTTTCAGATTGGATAGATCCCGGCAGGTCTCGGTAATTCCATATGTTTCCGCTTGGAGCACACTTGCGTGCTTGGGAAATTTCATGGATCGGGCGATTGATGGAACCTCTGAGAATATTCCTAAGACGGTACCATCTTCCTTTTTATATGGAGGCGGGGTTATTGACCTCACCATTAGTCCAGCTAGTTGAGGTTGAGGCTGAAGTCCGCGTGGGAGGGTAAGGTAGTAAGAAGGCGCGTTGACCTTTGAACACTTGTTAATGGCGTTGTGTCCGATTTGGTTACTTTTCCACATCCAGGTTTGTCGAAGACGTAGGGGGCTTTTTGTCGCTACTTCTTTAGGGCAGGGGTCCAAGGGCCAAGGTTCAAGTTTCAAGAGCGGCGGTAGTTGTCCTTATAGCGCTGGTAGTTTCTATGCACGCTAGACGTTGAATCTTTGTGAGGGTGTTCAAGTTTTTGCGAAAGCAGGCCAACAGACCAAACAACTGTACGTGAGGATAGGTCTAACGATGGCGGTATACATCCAGTGGATGGTGGCTGGTTTTGGTGGCTATAGAGCCCTTCTATGTGTGTTCAAGAAGTATATTGTCTTTCCAGTTAAATTTTCGATCCTTATCTGATATTTCGAGTTGGATTCCATTCAGTCTAGGTGGCTTGAAGTCGGGTATTTTCTTCTTATTTCTGAAGAGAACTAGTTCGGTTTTTTGTTCATTAAGACCAAGTCCGTAGCGTTTGGGCGCCGTTCAATGTCCAGGAACTGTTTGAACTTGTGACAGGACTTTTCTGAGTCTGGCAACGTCTTTGGTGGTTTCAATGAGAAGGTGAGGGTGTATTCTGTTTTTGAATCTCCCTTTGCTTTCTTTGCAGCGGTCCCAATCATTGGGATTTCTTGTATTTTTAGCTACGTTGTACAGCCTTCTCGCTTCTTTGTGTAGAGACGGTAGTTTGCTGGACCTCCAGATGAAGTTGTTTTATTTCTTGAGTTTTAAAAAGGGGCAGGACTTTGCGAGGCGTTCTGGATGGTTGTTATCAGCCGCGTTACTTCAGATTCTATCTCAATGGAATTGGCTGGGTGATAGTGATGTGGTATAGAATTTGGGCAATACACTATTAAAGGCCGCCCAGTCCGTCCTCTTGGGGTTACGTTAAGGTTTCGGGGGAGGTTCTTTGCCGTTAATCGAGAATTGAATTATTCTGTAGTCAGAGACGGAGACTGTATATAAGATATTCCAGTCAGTAATTGCTAGAGAGTTAGAATTGGTGGACAAAGTGATATTAAGAAGAGGTACTTCCCTGTTTTTAGTAACAAAAGTAGGTTCAGAGCCTCTATTTACCACACACAAATTATAGGCAATAATGAATTCTAGTAAAGACTCACCCCTTGTGTTGGTATTACTGTTGCCCTATTGAAAATGGTGGGAATCGAGTAACATCCGATCAGCAGGTGGTGGCAAAGGATCAGAGGCTTTAGGGTCGAAACAACTTTAACCTATTTTCAAACTTTAAATGGGTAAGAACCTAGCCTTTCTTTATATGAAGGTTTAGGTTATGATATATTGTGCCCAGTGTATCACTTTTGGTAAGCAAAACTGGCGCTGTGGGATAACCCAAACGTAATGGGAGATACACCGACGCAATGATGAGTGGCTTGCTTTTCTGGTTGTATGGTCATTATTGCTGTGGGTAGGGATAAGAAATTTAATATTTAATACATTCTTTGCCAAGACGTAAATTCGATGCTTATTGGTCGTTACTTGAGATGCACGATTCCTGGATGAGGGCAATGTCGAACTTGTTGTCAGTGATGTAGAATATGAGGTTAGCGCTCAGCAGCTTAAAAATACATCTTAAGATGTCCAAGTCTGGATTTCTGATAAATTCTTATTTCTTGGCTTGTTCAGAAATTGTATGTATTTTTGCTTGAGGTACAGAATTTTGTTACATCGTCACTAACGCCACACCGGATACGTCAATTCAAACAGTCATCCTCCCTTAAACACAACCTTGTGGTCTTTCCAAATTCCAAGACACTTACATTTTCAACAAGAATGAAAAAGGGTTTTTTTTTGGCCAGCTCCGCCGGTAGGTTCACATCTAAAAAAAACTAGCCTTTTTTCGAATTACTCAAATGATATGGCTTCGCAGATCTTTTTTGTCATAATTCCATCGAGGATTACTTCGTGGATTAGGGTTTTCACAGAGCGATTTAATATGAAGTTAGCTTGAACCATTGTTCACTGCTTGAGATGTAGGACTCGCTTAACCTCCCACCTATCTTGGTAGACATTTTCGCCAAGTTCTCTTAGTGTGGGGTTATTTCTGAATTTATGCAGCATATTTGCGTACCAAAAGCTGTTCATTAGAGCACCTACCTCCAGTGCCACCATCGCACCATCGCTGTTTATGCGTTTCTTAGGGCTCGTCAAAAGTTTTTCCATTTTCGGTCTGATGGGGTTATAGATCTCTCTTTCTCATTAAAAGCTAGAAGTAATCATGTTCTAGGTAGGTATAGGTTCTAATCTCATTATTAAGAGTACAAATCACATTTACCGCTGTCCAATAAATATGTTCTTTTTTTTTATTTTAGAAAATATGTGAAAAGCAACAAGTTGTGACCGATTACGAAGCTGGACGTGGTATCCCAAACAATTTGATTCTTGGCAAAATCGAGCGTGTGATTGGAATAAAATTACGTGGCAAGGAACGCGGTCAACCGCTGGCGCCTCCTGGTAAAAAGTAAACTGCACAACACCATCATGCTGGCATGAAATCAGGGGGCGAATAACCAATTTATAAAAAAACAAAAAAAAAAAAAAAAATTTAAAAAATCTCTTTTGTTTGAAATTATTGTTCTAATTTTCACAAGAAGCAGCAGCAGCAGCATAAAGAAAAAATACACTTACACCCGCCTACATAAATTTATATTAGACTTCACAACACAATAGGATATAACAAAACAAAACCGAATTATAATTCAAATATTATTATTACTAATCGTGTGTTACCAACAATTTCTCTCACATTTCTGTGTATCTACTACAAAACAAACCAATAGCGTGGAATGTATTTTTATTCCAAAATAACCAATTGATATTCAACTTTATAGGTGTTTTTATTTTTTCATTTATTATGATACGAGTTCCTCATTTGGGTTCAAAACTTCAGGAAAGACAATTTTTATATTACCAGTGCGTTTAATGTAAGCGTTTGTATTCTTTTTACTAGCATTTCAGATCAAAAATGCTTTTGTCACACTTATATACATTTTTTTTAACAAAAGAATGAACGAGATTAATCATTGTACAATGTTTTAATTCTCTATTAATTGAGTCAAACTGAATTAAAATGTTTATGAAAGAAAGCAAACTTTTTGTTTTGTTTTGGTTTTAGTTTTTATTTTATTACTGATAGGGCTAACTTGTTTTGATCTCTCAAAACTTTTTAGATATAGAAAACATTTTTTGTTTTTGCGTATTTGGAGCATTATGGTAAACTTTACGCTTCTATTTATTTATCAATAGATGTGTTTACTTCGAAACTTAAATGTGTATAAAAAAACAAGATAATATCTTAAATGTAGAGTATGTAGATTTCTTAAATAAACTCGGTGTTTTAAAACAAAAAATATTAGAAACGTGTTATCGATTAAATGAAGACAGAGTCAATAGAAAAGGTATGCATGAACTAATCGCGAGAAGCACGTGATATAAACAAAAATAGTTCATATTTTAGCGTAAATCTTACTGCAGCTTGTAATTTAAATGTGGTCTTTCGGTCCCAAATAATGAAAGCAGAATAAGAACACTTCTCAAATAAAAAAAATTTACATAGTAGAAATTGCATAAGGGACCGGTACAGAAATTTACTAACAACTGTCGAAGACAGCTATGTGGCTAATTGCAAAACAATTGCAATTACCACAAATACTATAGGTTACCAACCTAATTATGTCACATCCAACATCTCCAACTGTAAATAATAAGATAGGCATCATCTACATATAACTCATTCGATGCAATCTGGCCAGTAAATATCGTTTCCATTCCACTGTATATCATGCAGATATGCAGCGTGTGACAGTAATAATACTCATTAACTAAAAATTACGACCCATTCGTTTCAGTGGTAATTAGCATATTCGTTGAGAACACGCAAAGGGACATTTCCTTAAATGAAATCGACAAAGTGGAGAGCTATACGAGTACGAGTATTGAAATCATTTGACAAACATATTCCCGAGAGAAAAACCGAATTTTCTAAATACGGGTTTATATTGAGAAAACTTCTTCTTCTAACACGGCTCCTCGTTAATATTGATGCGATGTTCAAGCTACCAAGCGGTGAAGAACATATCTGGCCTCACTTTCAACACAGATGTAGAGGAGGGAAATAGGGAAGGACGGCAGCAGTGGTAGTTCCTCTCATCACACCTGTAATGCAAGACCCATTTGACTTTTGAGGACGTGCGCTCTCGGAAACCTTACAACGTATATATCCTACGGCATTGACAGAAATTGTTTGTAGACTTAGAAGTCCTTCCCCTATGTGTTCAATAAAGCCTAGTTTTAGGTCCAAATACTTAACTTTACTAGATAAGGTTGGCTGAGTGCACAAGAAGGCAGACCGCCACACTTGTGATAGTTTTAATCTTGCCGTGTACAGGGTTTGTCTGTCTTAGACGGGTAGACGGATAATCCCTGGTCTTGACCCGGAACACTGGCTATGTTAAGCGCAAGTTCTATACGTTCAGAGACGTTAAGTTTCGTCCACTGCTAAGACTTAACAATAGGGAATCGACTAATAGGTTCTACAATGTTGTAGAAAATCCGTTTCCGCTACAAAGCCTATAACACTCCGCCAAGTACCTGCGTACTCTTGACCGTTAATTTCAACAAAGCCATTTCCGCTGACTTGTCTTTTTAAAAAGGTTCTGGTCTCTAGTCCCAGAAGATATATAAGGGAGATACACGTCGCCCGTGGCTACTCTACAGCAATGGAAGTGGGTATCTATTGACAAGTATCCAGTAACCAACTTTGGAGTTGGTCAAGATGCTATCAGGTCTCCTTACCGTTATGTGAATATAATCGGAAAATATTGCCATTGCTTTAGTTACATTAAGCAAATAAACAGCAAACCAAACTACTGATTTCCCACGTCAGTTCTGGGATATTCTATGTATGTATGTTGCTGAGGTATCATTCAAAAAAAGTGTACGTCTGGGTCGTACGTACTTGTACCCTTAAGCATCTTCATGCAAGTTTACAATCTTATGAGTGTTGAAATTCAAGTTTTGTTGGTTCAATAAATTGGGCGTGGCATTCTGCATTTTTGATAGAACTATAATGATAGCATTGTACTAATGCTTTCTCTGAGACTTCTCTTTTTTTTTTTAAAACGCAATGATCCGAAATATCTCCACAAGCATCGCAGAAAGTAGTGTCTCTTAAACTCAGTACACTTAGATACTTGCTAAAAAGGAAAGTGTCCCGTAAGAACGCCAATAAGTTGCCTACAGTCTTTTCTGCTGAGAAACGGCAAGGATGACGCTGATTTCTTACAGACGTTCGGGAGCATACGTTTAGTCTGCGTGTATCTTGGAGAGTCAATGGAGGTTCTAACCGAGGACCCGGGAAGACCCAACGCAGGTTCAGGTCCTGAGAAATCATTCTCTGAGCCTTGCTTACCAATCTCATCGGAGATTTCATTCAAAGAGTTCAGCCTTGCGACCGAATTCAAAGTGTTCTTGCATTCTCGAACTAGTTTGGAACGGGTTACAGGGTTGAGCAAGGTCTTAAGCGCAGCCTGACTATCGCTACGGATGCAAATACTTTGACCCCGACACCCATTCTTAACAATATAGTCGGCAGTCATTAGGATAGCAGAGATCTCCGCTTGAAAAACAGAGTCATGCTTGCCTAACGAGTAGTGAAGTCTAGTGTTGTCGGTCTCCGTAAAGACAATAGCACCGGACTCTATATTTGGAGTCATCCGTGAAGATTCGACGACAGCCCAGTCCAGGCTCAGACTCTGGCCAAAGCCAGTCCTGAACGCAAGGAAAGTTTACACTAAATTTACATAGCAGCCGAAGTTCCGTTGTCATTGCATAAGACCGCATATCATCAAATTTGCACTGCGGATGATACCCAAAATATCCCATCTAAGACGGTAGATTGCTTTGATAGTACAGCCCATGATGAAAGTGTCAAGGGGAGGTAAATCAAGCAGAGCATTTAGAGCAGAGCCAGGCGTACTCGGAAAAAGTTTCCGTGCAGCCGAGTCAAACCGTTCTTTGGAGTTTCTTGCGAAAGGCAGTCACATACTTAAACAAAAGCCTCCTACAGTCAGACCGGTCACAATCCTCCTTCTCGTGAAGAGATCAACCTCAGTTTTCAAATGATTGACCGAAAGTCCATTCATCAACCATGTCTAAGGCTATCTGCGCATAAGCATATACATTCTGTAGACATGGCCAGACAGAAAGTATGGCAAAATCATCCGCGTACGTTTTACCTATTGAGAGTATACACTTCTAGCAGCATAGAAGTGGATACAGAACGCCACCTTGTGGGCAGCCTCTATTAACTGCCATATTCCGCTTCTACATCTAAAGTTCTCTTCATCAGCATTGCCCGGATCTACAATATCAATGTCTCATCTACCCCGTGTTGTCTAGCAGAACCACACATGCAATCAATGACGCATTGCCGAAAGCGCCCTCTATGTCGATGAAAATTCCCATGGCGTATTCCTTCCTATCGAGCGCGTATTCAATTCTAGCAACTAGATTTTGAAGAGCAGTCTCACAGATCTCAGATAGAGAGTGCATCCTCAGTGCAGACCTGCGCACGTGAATCTCGAGTAGTCTCTCAAAGCTTTTAAGCAAGAACGAAAACAGGCTTATAAGTCTGAAACTCTTAGTGAGGGAGTAGTCATCTCTACCAATATTTGGTATAAAAGCAACTCGAACCGTACGCCAAGGTATAGGAATATACTCGTAAATATGCCAGTACCAGACACGTAAAGGAGATTCTCTTCAGAGTTGACAGCAACTGGTTTATATCTTGTTGCAGCAAGGTTGGGTACACTCCATCGGTACCAGACGATTTGAAGCTATAAAAAGATGCTACAGCATATTTGATAACCTCATCTGTTGTCACGACCGATACAGTATACCAGCTACTCCGAGTTTTGCGACTTAGATCAAACTCAACCTGCACAGGCGAGATAAGCTATGACCCAATCATTATCTGGCTACCCGGAATGTGAGTTTCCGCTTTTGTCTTAGTGTGGGCACCGTCAGCTTTTCTTTTTGATTAGTTTGCTTCTTTTGAGAACTATAACCAACATAATGGTTTCACCTAGACAGGACAATTAACTTCTTATATTCTTTTTGTTTGGATCGAAAAAGGTTCCAGTCTCCATCTAAATTTGTCTTGAGTGATCGATTTAGAAGTTTCTACAGTTCTGGGTTCCACCAGGGAATTTCGGTGCCGCGACAAAAGTCGTTCATTTGTCATCACCAATAGTCGTTTTTCTTTTTTAGTTCAGAGCAGAGCCTGAGTTGTCAAAAAAAATGTTTGTGTTTCTTTTTTAGTTCAGAGCGCTTAGAGCACTCGATTCGTATTTCTTTTTTCGTTTAGAGCGCGCTCCGAGCGCGCTCTATCAGCTCTGCATGAATTGATGGAGCATCCTGAGCAAAACCCGAGCACAGTGAATTTGACGTTTGACAAGGGGTAAAGCAATAAGAAAACGAAATCGAAAACAATTGAAATGGAGTTCGAGGCTTTGTTTTTAATTAATTATTAGTAGTTAATAATTAAATGAAAACTTTATTTTGTGTATAAACGCTATTTTAGTGTTTAAGAAGACAAAAAGCATGAATGGTCGATTAATTTTGCAGTCATATGACAGGTACTGCTCAATCGTGTTTCTTAAATATATCAGAGCGTTTAGAGCGTGCTCCGTTCAGAGCGCACTCGACATGTTCAGGCTCTGTTCAGAGCTCTGTTCTGAACTAAAAAAGAAAAACGCCTAATGCCAAACAGTTGCGTCGCTTTTTTTTTAGAGTGGACGTAGGTGACAATAAGGGTGATTATTGAATCGTAGGGAAAGTAAGCTAATGTAACGACGAAGGTTTTCCATTCTCCGTTCGTTTAGTAGTTTATAGCTGCAGCAACCAAATCCAGGCTACAGAATTGTCCAAGTTTGGTCACAGAGAGAAAGTTTGGAACCATTAGGCAAGCATTCGGTCTTTCAGATCACTCGTCACAGAGTACCGTGATACCCTGAACACATCCACGGTTCATGTATAGCTATTATATGGGGTTTTGTACGCACAATGGAATGTCTACTATTTAGAATACATTCAAACTTGCCTAAACACGAAATTTTATCAAAATCGCTAGAGCCGTTTTCGAGAAAATCGATTTTCACTAATGTCGGCACTAAGTAAAGTAGGTAACCTTCATTTTGAGGTTAGAATTAAAATTCGTTCAAGCGTTTAGGCTGACGGACAGAATTAGGTAACCAACTTTTCTTAACTCTCCATAATAATAATGTCAAGATTTATTATTTTCGTTCGCAAACAAGGTCCCTGCACAGATTTGTAACCTACAAATTAGGATCCTGTTTTCAGGCGATTTAAGTCATCCTTGTATACCTGTAGCATTGTTAAGTTAAAAAGTCTAAGATGTATGCCAGAAGAATACTTCAAACTAATAATGAGTTTGTTAAGGACCATCTCCCCTGGTATTTTGAAGAAGTACATCTGGCAAGCAGGTTTTTTCAGTTCCTTAAGAACCCACGAACATGACTGCATCCTAAAGATCAAAGAATCAGAATACGTCTGCTGAATGAATTAGAAAAAAACACTAGACGTGGAATTAATGTAAATATGGATACAAGCGCATGTGCATACATATGTTCATATGTAGGGACTACAACCTTTCCATATTTTCTAAGATTTAAATCTTGAACTGACGGACTAATACTAACCATGCATACATTTATTTAGTTTATTGAAAAAACTAAAACCTCACTTGAAAGTCGAGAAGTAATGTGAAGTCTTTCATACGAAAGACACATCATGGCAACATTGCTTGCCAATAAGACACCGCCTGATGAGATCATTTAGTTCCCCACTTAATTCGAAAACGTTCGGTCGTGTTAAGGCTTTTGAAATGTCGAAACTTACGCACTTACTTATTCTGTTGATAATCGCGACGTGTTCCACCGCTTATGTAGTACCACATGCAGAGTTTAAAGTATTTTATCCAAAAGGATTTGAAGTCTCCATTCCCGCTGAGGAGAATATCACTCTATTTGCCTTCCATGGCAAGCTGAATGAAGAGATGAATGGCTTAGAAACCGGACAATGGGCCAGAGACATTGTGACGCCAAGATACGATAAATTTACATTTAAAGAACGTGATACCAGCTTAAAGTTGGGCGATACAATTTACTACTGGACCTATGTCGTATATAACCAGCTGGGTTATAGAGAAGATGATGGAGTTTTTGTTGTTACATACTATACGCCAGAGACTGGAGGTTCAGGTTCCTCAGTACCAATAACGCATCTTTCATTGGTACCAACAGTACAACCAACTACCATTAAACAACCATCATCTACAACTTCAATAGGCGGTTTACCGACCGAATGCAAACATAGCATCACAACCACCAACAAAGGCCTGCCAGTACATTGCGTTGGGGAGATAATATTTGAAGAGAATTTCAATGGGGATAAGCTTGATGCAAGTAAATGGTTAATAGAGAGGAGATTTACGTCTCAACCGGACCACGAATTTGTGATCTACTTGCCGAACGATGAGGTTTTGAAAGTGAACAATGGGATGGCTACTATCAAGCCTATTCCTTTGATACGTATTTATGGAGACGATATTCTGAGAAAAGAACTCAGTCTAGGACTGAATTGCACTGGTATTTGGCACACGGAGGATTGCGAGCGGTTGGCTAATACAGAAGACATCTTGCCTCCATTCATTTCATCACAGTTCTCGACTAAGGGACGTTTTAGCTTTAAGTATGGTAAGGTGGAAATCCGCGCTAAGTTGCCTAATGCTGCTTGGGTATTCCCACAATTGTTTCTGGAGCCATTGGATTCGATTTATGGGTCTAGTGACTATAAGTCTGGGCAGATGAGAGTCGCGTTTAGCCGCAGTAATGGTGGTGGTTTGGTCAATGAACTTCTCGGAGGCGTTATCCTCAACGCGCAAAAGCCCTTCCGCAATGAAAAAATGTGTAAAATGGCTGGACCTACGATCGATTGGTCTGCAGACTTTCACGTGTACACGTTGGAGTGGTTATCAAATAAGATAGTAGTTAGTGTGGATGATGTGGAATACTGCAGTGTGGAGCCGAGCGGTGGTGGATTTGCACAGATGGCGCCGGGTGGCAAGGCGTTGCCGAATAAGGGAAACCTAAAATGCGGGACAGTAATGGCACCATTCGATCAGGAATTTTACATCAAAATTGGCTATGGTATCGGTGGACACAATGACTTCTCAGATGTAGGAAGTCTTTGGCTGAAAGAGAAACCATGGCTTAATAATCACCGAAAAGCGATGGAGTTCTTTTGGAAGAAACAGAAAAATAACTGGTACCAGTGGTTGAGTCGTAGTGCCACTTTGGAAATTGATTATGTAAGGGTCTACTCTGTTTAAGTGAATAAAGTTAAAAATCATTTTTCTAAAGAATTTATTTGCTTCTGGAAGATTTATTAATACTGTCTTGAATAAGTTCGATCACAGATTCACTCTGGAACAATCACTTCATTTGTCTATGAAAGGAGAAAGGAAAGTAAAATTCTGCTATGATTCAAGGGTTTATGCAAAGTCTGATGTCAAGTCTGTGTTTTCCGCTTTGAAATTGTTGATAACAACATTGAATTTCTTTTGGAAATGCGCCGTACACTATCAGTAAGAGTAAGTTATCAATGGAAATTCCTGGCATTTGATGATCCCGAAATGAGTATCACATCTTTGGTTATTTTAATCTTCCGTTTGCGAATTTGAAGGTTGTTGGCCGTAAACAACAGTTTTATTTGTTTACCTTATCTATGTACATACTTATGTATATACACTACAAGTTGTAGCTTTGTAAGTTGCTTGAACAACTTGTATAAGTGGCATTTGTATATGATTTGCTACACACGTTCGCTGCTATCTCTGACCTATTAACATTTAGTCTGTTCTTCAATATTCAAATACGTAAAGCTATTATATTTGTTGTTCTGAGCTAGAGATAAACTGTCCAGCGAGGGAACCGGATTCATAAAAAGAATTTAAAAAAACTGTTATACAGAAGATGACGGAACCGTTTATATTCGAGGTTACTGTTCTAGGTGAAAAGTGCAATGCACCATTTTACAAATTGACAGTTTTCATGAAACCGTTCCACATCAATAGTAGGTGTACAAAATCGTGGTTCTGAGCATAGATAGTAAATGTAAAAGAAATATTGTTTGACATGAACACACTTAGACCAGCAATAGGGCCATTGTGACACCACATGGATCATAGGAGAAAGTTTCTCTCTACCTACTAGTTAAACCATTTTGAACTTCTGATAAAGCGTAAGAGGCTCTTAATATCCATGTTTATCAGATCGCATAAATTATTATAATAGAGTAGGGACCTTCTAAGTGAGCCTTCCTTCTGTGGAAGGAAGCTGGGCAGAAACAGGGATGATGAGGAATGGTTTCAACCTCTTCTTCATCTATGTAGCTTCTACAAAAGTCGTTCGTAAGCTTGCCTATTAGACAGTGTCGACCTATTGAGAGAAATCAAATTCTTAGATCATTTTAAATCCAGCTTTGGCCAAATTTGTTTTGTCTCTAGACATGTTGGTCCACTAGTCCACCTAAAATTTGTACTCTCGATAGCAGCCAGCTTGAATTTTAGTTTGCAAGTAACGAAAGCAAAATGGGTAAAGTTGTTCCTAATCATGCGAGCTCATCGGCCTTACAGTTCATTTGAATATCACTATGCCTCGCCACCCAGCAAATGTGAATATTGAACTGCTCAACGATCTCCATGAGAAACGATCGGGAGTCTAGAGCTACTGGAGAATTTATAGAGATCGATTCCAAGGATTTGATAGCTGCTTGGCTGTTCGAAAAGATGCGTATATCCCTAAGACTTCTTTGATCGCTATAATTTCCGCCTGTAGCACGCTATAATGATTTGGAAGACGGAAGGAGAGCTTAGGATTAAGACTATCTGAGAAAACACCTCCCCAAATCTGTTTTTTTTTTATTTTGAGCCGCCTGTGTGATCGTGAATCGACTCATCTTCTAAAAGTGCTTCTTCGTTCCAGAGCGATCTGTAAGGGATGGTGACGACGAAATTCTTATCAAAATTTAGACGTGGAGTGGTGTATTAGACGTGTTGTCGTGAGAAATTCTGAAATTATTCAGAATGGAGTCGTGGCCAAATTATTTGCTAAACCACAGTAGAGTAGCTTCGAGGTCATTTGCTTGCTAAATATATTCAGGGGTATTATGTGAAACATAATGTCCAGTGCCACAAAGGGAGTTGTGCGTAGATCACCGTTGAAACACAGACAAGCTGTACGCAAGACCTCACTTAGAAAGTCGTGGTTTATAGTTTTTTCTAAGGCTGTTCACCAAACAATGTGTGAGTATCGGCCTCATGACCGAGATGTACAGCCAGTACGAAGTTTATTTCCAATAGCTTTTGTGTAAGAGGAAAAAGCTTTTATGGCTTTCTTGACTCTTTCTTAAATGCTAGGTTTCCAACTGGGTTATTGGATACAGGAGTTGGGTCCGAAGGATGGGAGGGTAAATTGGAAGTGAATCGTAAGTGGACACCATTTTTTTAACACGGAGACACTTTTAAAATTTCCTAGGGGCTAACGAGATCCTATTGGAAAACCTTCAGTCTAAGTAGTCATCTTCCCTTTCGCTACTAACGATGTGATTTCTCTTGGGGTTTAACAAACTTAACAAAATGGCTTGTTTGTATTCTCTACAATTTGCCTCCTTCGATTACGCCGTAAATGTAACAAATAAAGCTTCGGCGACGTTTGTGGACAACAAATAGAAGAACAATGTTCGAATGAGGCGAAACTCAGAAGTAGAAGTGCATTGTACATGTACAATGTACATAAGTATGTACATATGTAATCCTCCAAGTCATCCTATTCCAATTCATCCTTAAAATATTTAGTCAATATGGTCCGGTAGCGGTCTTCATTGACTGTGACTCTCTAGCCAGCTCCATTGAAAAAGAAGAACGAGCCTCCAATTTTCAATTTCAAATTCGTTATATTTATCCAAGATTAGTTGCATACTTACTCACTTACAAAGGTGGCCTACAGTTCTTAAGCCTTACTGTTCCTTAAGCCAGACATACTTTTAAGTCGGCCGATTTCATTAACTTAAGTATAACAAGAATCGTATTGATTTGTTTTGTCTCAATAAAGTTACAAGTTACGAGTTACAAGTTACATTGCAAAATTTTCCGAAGTTTTTGTTTCTATTTTCAATGTAGGTTACACCAATTGACTTTCAACGTTGAATGATTAGGGATATTGATTAAACTGGAGGCGATTGGGGCACAACATTACGTCTTGCAATTATAGTAAATGGTAATTACATTGCTTCATTCAAATGAGCGCGTCATTGCTTGCGACTTAAAAACATTTCTAGCCCCGAAACCTTTCAATCTACAAAGTGCTACTCAGTTTCGTTTCGGCTCTTGTTACGTGCTAGGTGAATGTTTTTGTCTCAAAATGACTGATCACTTCCGTCATTACATCATCCTCAACTTCCTTCCTTCGCTAATAGTCGGTCTTGCGACTTTCCATTTCAGTTACGATAAGGTTTCCTTTAAGGAAAACCGTGTACTGAAATTTTACAGTCAAATTCTTATTATTTGGTGTTATTTCTGTCTTGCATTCGTTATGTACGTTTTATATCTTAGTGTTGGTAACAAAGATTACTTCAAGTCATTGATGTCCGTTAAATATTCAGCTGAGGTTCAGGAATACTTTCTGGGAATGTTTAATCTCCTTCAACAAAGCCTATACCCATTCCTGGCATGCATAAACCATCGAAATTACACTGAAGTCGAAATTCGGATCCTTAACAGTTTGCTACAAATAAATAAAGATGTACGTGGGTTGATTGGAAATACAAACCTACACTGTTGCAGATACTTGTTTAATCTTAAAGTTATGAAAGCCTTTTTCATTGGCTTAGAATTGTTCATCACAATAATTCGACCATACTACAGTGAGTATGTCGTTACTGAATATATGCCCTTAGCCCTCAGTAACCATTTGGTGTCGTCATGCTTTTCACTCTCATGGACCTTCATATGTTGCTACCTGATCACTGTTCATAAGAAAATTAAAGAATTCCTCCTCAGAAAGGCTGATAGAATGACAGAACAGGAATACGTGAAAATCTCAGTCCTATGTACAAGCATTTACCAAGTTAAATGCGACTTGAATCAGTACTACGGGTTTTATATGCTTTGGTTTTGTTTTGGGCATATTAGTTTGGTTAGGTTCTTATACTTTGGTATGATGTGCATACTCTTTAGAACTACCGGGACAATCAACTGGGTAGTATGTCGTCCTTGGGTGGCGTTCCTTTTCGCAGTAGGAGCGTGTGTTCCAATGACGGGAGATATGTTTGTGATGACGCTCATCGCTGAGTGTTTAGTCGAACAGGCCAAATCTTTACGACGTAAGCTTCTAAGAAAGGAATATAGTTTCGCGTGCAATGAGCAGGTATGTACAAAAGCCAAGGTGGGTTGTTCATATTTCAAACCTTTTCTTACAGATTAACATGATCCTACTTCAAGAACATTTCGAAGATCTGCGATTAGACGTCAAGGGCTTCTTTAGGGTAAATCGACAGGAGGTAATGCCAATTATAGCGGGATTGCTTTTGAATGTAATTGTATTCATGCAGTATACAGTGGGTGAATTTTTGTACGGTGAGAGTATAGAGAATCCCGTTCGTTTTTATCAGTTGAACTTGCTTATAAATGATACATATTTTCTGAAATGATATCTATAAATAAATGTGTTCTGAAATTTAACATTAATTAACTTTAACATAATTTTATTAAAAAATCAAAAATAGATGCTTTGCCAACATTTTAGAAATTCGTATATTTTATTAAACAGAAAATGCACACATGCAAGTGCTGCAGCGCAAAACAAGGACAGCGAGAGAAGAGTATCGAGCCAGAAGAAGGGAGGAGAAGAAGATCCTGCGTAAGACGAAAAGGGCATAGCACAATGCAATGAGGAGTGTCTTCGATTCAGTAGGTTGGTATCGGGGCGAGATGTTAAAGACTTAGAAAGACAGCACCAGAAATTCTGGTGGCTTTTAGAACGAAATGGAACTCCCTCGTCTATCCCGGCTAGCCTTTTGTAGGGCATGCTGGCCGTATTCTTTATATATTTATTTATTTAGCTTGGCCGGCTAAGTTCATGTAGTTCATAGTCCATATCTTAAATATAATGGAAGACAATGACCGTAACGCCATACATAACGCCATAGAAACGATTAACAAACAAATTAAGATCAATTTACACTTTAACGAAACTATATTTGATTTAAAGAAGGTTAGAGAAGGAGATAAAGTTAGAGTTCTTGATTATTTGAACTAATATATAATTATTTTAGAACAGATAGTAAAATTAAAACTGATAGTAGATATAATAGACCAAATACTAGACAATATCGCTTCAACCAAATATAAAATTCTACATCCATGCATACTACCCCCAGAAGAAATATGTAAACATATACATATGTACTTACATTCAAAATTGATTATTATAAAATTAAGCACTCTAGACAAGGAATAATAAAGAATAATAATATCCTTATAATAGCAATAATAATTACCTAAACAATTATTAAAGTCAAAACAATACTTTTAACGGGTGGGTATAAGAAGGGACTAGAAATAATTCAACAAGATTAAAGAGTGATTGAATATAATATATAGGTAAAGAATATGTCTTAAATAACGAAGTATACATTAATGATCCAAAACTAGTAAGCAATTGTGCAATTCTCAATAATTGTATGCTTAAAGAAAATAATGACAAAGAAATAAAACGAAATGATGAAGAAACAATTTTATGTAAAAATTGAACTATGATGAAATAATAAATTACTGTGACGATAGGGAATTAAACATAAGTGGTCACTTCTTAATAAATTTTAACAACTGTTCTGTTCGAATATTCAATGAAACATTTTCAAACCAAGTCTGTGAATTTATAGCTAAATATCACTATTTTGAAGATCATCACTATAACTTTAATAAACCCATTACATTTGAAAATATTATACTAAATAATTTCGAAAACATTAAAGAAATAGAAGAATTAAAATATCTATCATAAAAATGCTAATTTAGAGTTCAAAAATTCTGATAGCACTAATAATAATATCAACCCTCATTCTAATAATATTATGAAATAAGAATAAGAAACTTCAAGTCGTTGTTAAAAATAGTCAGGAAACCGAAGGAAATTCAGGAAAATTTCCAATTAAGCGGGGGTGAAATTACATATAGTGCAAAATATAAAATCGAAAAACAGCAAGATGCACTTTTGCGCCAGCTGAGTCTTAACATGTCAATTAATCAGTATTTTTATATGAAAATAAACCACATCTGAAACTTGATTAAAAAATGTTAAGCTAAGCAATAAATTAGGTAATAGTAGTAGTAGTTTTTATTTCAGTATAAAACAAAGTACAAAATTTTCAATTTAATCTAAAAGGCTTGGATTAAGTCCGTGGGCCAGATTGACCACTTGCATACATAGGGTTTTCCTAGTAGAAAATAGTAACTTATTACATTATTCGGTTTAATTTTGCAATAAAATCTTTTTTAAAAACGTTCGCTTAAAACTTGTTCTCTATATTTACAATGCGTTTAGAATTTCTACGATTTCGTTCTCAGTGAGTATGTTTTTATTGAAGAAAGCTCTTCTATGTTCCTTGCAAATTGGACATAGTCTCATGAAGTGCATTATATCCTCTCTCTGGGAAAGATTTCAGACACAGCACAGTACTGGTAGATCGTCCCTATGGGGGATATAGTTTAGCTGTAATATAATATGTAGCTCCCCTCTTGCTTTGAATATCGTCGCTATTTG
Organism: Xylota sylvarum; assembly: GCA_905220385.1. NCBI lineage: Eukaryota > Metazoa > Arthropoda > Insecta > Diptera > Syrphidae > Xylota > Xylota sylvarum. Next base: position 46,450,647 of record LR999959.1, read on the forward strand.
TTCTGTATTATAATCGCTTCTGAAATAGTTTTGTTGCTGCAAGTTATAATTTAGTTAACTGTGGGTTGAAGCTCTCGCGTTTTCAATGTACATAGTCCTCTCGGATGCGTTCCTCCAATTTTAGCAGTAGACGGTACAGTTGTGGTTTCCAACTTTGCAGGTTATTCGCTGAGATATCGTCTGTTATACGCGCTTGTTCTGCTAACTCTCCCCATTTCTCGCACCTTCTTCACCCCCGAACATGTGCCGCGTAGCACATGATATTTTGCGCCGTTGCCAGAAATAGTTTATATTTGACATCTGCTGCTATATACGGCGCATCAAATATTTTTCCACGCTATCTTAATTGCCTTTTCGAATCAGCTAACTTTTTCTTCCAGATGTTTTTCAATATTTAGGTTACTTGTAATGAGGTAGCCCAAATACTTGTATTCCTTAACAATCTCGATACCTTATACTCTTATACCTATATACCACCTACTCTGAATATCATACTTTTTGATTTTTCGGTGTTGACTGTCAAGTTCCAGATAGTGCAATAGTGGCTTAATCTATTTATCATGAGCTGCAGCGTTTGTTGCGATTCGGCATACATTAGAACATTGACCTCTATTCCAGCAACTGTTATTCCACCCCCAATGAATTCGGTAGTGTCATCTAAGAATAGTGCAAAGATGGATGGGTTTAAATTACAGCCCTGTTTCAATCCCATCTCTGTTGCAAACCAATCCGACAGTTGTTTTCCATCCCACACAGTATCTTGTGTATCTCTGTACAGATCTTCCAGTATTTTCCCGAATTTAAGTGATAGCCCCGCTCTATACAACTTGTAGAACATTGCATTTCGATCTATAGCATCAAAAGCAGCCTTGAAATCTATGAAAAAAGTATATAATTTCTTTCTTCGCCTGCTGTAGATTTCCGCTATTGATGTCAGTGTAAAAATGTGATCCACTGTGGAGTAACTGGATCGAAATCCGGCTTGGTATTCATTTATAAGATTCCGTGATTGAATCCAATGTTCCAAACGTTTTTGAAGTATGCTTGTAAATAGTTTCATGGAGGTGTTTAAAAACGAAATACCGCGGTAGTTCCCTGGGTCACTGATACTTCCTTTTTTGTGAATTGGAAAAATAATTGCCTGCCTGAAGATATTCAGTACCTTTCCAGTTTCGTATATGCGGTTAAATTCGTCCGTCAAAAGTGCTACAAACTCCAAGGTGCAGTTTTTATAGAACTCGAAAGGTATCCTGTCCGTTTCTGCTGCTTTATTATTTTTTGAGTGTTTTATGGCCTTCTCCAGTTCAAAGATGGATATTGGTCGATCGAGAGCGTCATTCGTAGCATGTGGTCTGGCATATTGCATGGATCCTGATACTGCCTGTGGACTGAGCAAGCTATTAAAGTGCTCTTGCAAAACGGCTATCGAGATAGTTGTACTGATCCGATGTTCCCCTACTTTGAGTTTGTGGATTCCTTTCTAGAAATCGGCTGGTGTTCTGTTGTTAGCTATTTTGATTGCAACTCCTTCACAGTAGCTTTTCTTCTTCGTTTAGCACAGTGTTTAGTAAAACCTGTTGTTTCTTAAGTACAATGCCTTGGAAACCGCATCATTTTCATTTTTGCACGTATTTTCAAAAGATCTATTACGTACTTCTACGCAGACTCTGTCAAACCATTTGTTCTGTCCTATTCCCTTTTTACTCGTAGATCTCCTTGCCACAGTTGACCTTTTTATTATTTGCTCTAGTTTTTCCAGGTCGGGCTCATTCGGCTGAAAGCTGGTACACATGATGGTCCATATTTTCCCTGAATCTGTTTCTTTCTGCATCTCGCCAAATTAGCTTTGGTAATAGCTTCAAATATTCCACTTCTGCTTATATGGGGCTAAACAATTGACTATCGGCAGGTGATCTGAGAAGCATTGTGGTTCCACTTTAAAATTGGTGATGATTTCTCACCAGTCGTCTGATGCTAAACAATAATCTATTACTGATGATTCTTGCGCTCCTACAAAGGTAAATTCACCCATTGTGTCGCTTGGTGGTGTGCCATTTAAAATTGCAAAATTCCACTAGTTTTATACCCTTCTGGTCGCATATTTTATCTTTTGATTCCCTATTATTTTGTAATCCCTGTGAACTTTGTTGGTTTCTTGCATTGCATCATTGAGCTTTGTAAAGTCTGTGATCCATTTATTGCAATTGAGGTAAAGATTTTAAGAGTCTTATCAGCTGTTTTTAGTTCTATAAATGTACAATTATGCAAAGTCTTAAAGTCGCACTGAAAATAAATTAGGTAATATAAAAACGATTAAACGGTGTAAAATCGGATAGTTGTTTCGTATAATGCATAATTCATAGACTGTGCAACCTAACTAACAGCGGTGCTCTAAAGAAATAATAAAATAATCATAAATAAAATAATATTTGATAGAATGTGCTAGCTGAAGACAACGGTACTCTGGAGTATAAATAACATAACTTAAGAGAAGTTGTTTCATTATATTCAATTATATAAGTCGCGCGATCGAGGAATAAGAGAGGTTCTACTCCAGGAATAATGTTCGGAAGTTTTACCAAAAGGTAAACAAAGCGTGTGTGGCCCGAACAGAGACCTGTAGAGATGAACAAGCAAACCTTGTAGTTGAGTCACAGTCGGTGCTTAGGATATTGAAAAACCAGTTCTGCAGACTGTTAAACTTGCTTCCACCTGACCAGAATGAAGTGAGGACATCAATATCCACACTCAAGTCTAACAAGGCTGCTGGACCGGACGGCCTATCAGCTGAGCTATTTAAGGCAGCGGGGGATGGCTTGGTGGAGCGCATACACCTACTCATTTCCAAGATTTGGTCGGAGGAATGTATGCCTGATAAATGGAACCTCAGTATAGTTTGCCCGATCCACAAGAAAGGAGACCCTCAAAACCGCGCCAACTATAGAGGCATCAGTCTCCTTAACATTCCACACAAGATCCTGTTGGCCGTATTGTGTAAGCGCCTGACACCATTTGTCAATGAGCTTATTGGCCCCTATCAGTGCAATTTTAGGCCCGAAATATTCACACTACGTCAAATCCTGGACAAAACTCAACAAGTCTAAATCTATGTATACTCACCATCTTTTTATCGATTTTAACACCGCATATGACAGCATTTATAGAGACGAGCTATAGCCATGTCTAGTTTTGGCATTTCTTCCCAAATCGTCAGATTGTGCAGAATGACGATAGAGAACGGTCGCTGTTCCGTAAAGGTTGAAAACAATCTGAAACCGAATCCTTTGATGTCAATAAAGGATTCAGACAAGGTGATTCGCTGTCATGTGACTTTCATACTTGCGAAAATTGTGCGAAACCCGTAAGTCAACAACAGAGGCAGATACTCGCATGTAAATAAAGAAGAATGTCTGTGTGTTTGTCTTTTATACAAATCTACAGTTTAAGTCCAATTGTAGTGAAATTTTACGCATCGCCATTTAAAAACATAAGGATAATCGTAGCCCACAGACATGCTCCCTAACCCGCTCACTTTTAACAGTAATTTCAGTAATTTTCTAGGACGCTCAGAAAAATCTACTTAAACTAATGTACAGACGTACTCTGCAAATCTTTCATACAATATGTATGGCCACTGCTATACATCATCCTCATCTTTCTTGCATCTTTCCATTTCAGTTACAAGAAACATTCCTTTTTTGTATATGTAAAACGTTTATTTACATATTAAATTTAACAATTGTAACAAAAATAACAAACAATTTAAACAAAATTAAAAATAAACAAAAATAAAAATTTTAAACAACCAAAATAGCAACAAAGCACTCAAGTGTTGATAGTATATAATTTAGATTTAAATTAAAATACTGTTTATGGATATAAATAAGTTTTTTATAAGTTATAAGTGATTTTTTTTCTAATATATGTTCATAGGTATATTCAATACAAATGAAGGCTGACCTTGCTTTGTTTATTTGTATTTTAACGTGATCGTTAAAATATAAATACTGGTGAAGCCATACGCTCAAGTATTTCACACCTTTAGAATTTCTCAACTGCGCAGGACCATTACTATGTATTCTAAGATTTCTCCAAGATTTCCCTTAGCTTGGCTTACGACTTAAAATTAATTTTAAGCCTCCAATTATAGCAGTAAGCTTGTAGCTGATTAAATTTGTCCTGGAGGTTATCCTGTATGGCCCTCACCCTAGACCCGTGAGAACAGAGGATAATATCGTCGGATTTCTTGTCCTTCAACAAATCGCTTAAGAAAACACTAAAGTGAATTGGCGAATTCACTGTTGCAAACAATTTTCGATATGAAAAATCCTACCTGTTACATCCGCTCCGTCAGTTACTACAAATTTTCCACCAAATGTCATTCTAGATATCATTTTTGTTAATTAATCTGGGAACCTATATCTGATTAATTTCAAAAGCAAACCGTCCGACCAAACTGTATCGAAAGCCTTTTCAAAATCCACCAAACAAGAAATTTTTTTCCAACTAAATTTCAATTTACGTCAAAAACTAATTTGTGTCATGCCATGTACTGTAGATAGAGTTTTTTCTTCTAACATAGCAATGACGAACGCAGCGTGATCCTTTTCGTAAAGCAATTTGGACTGCAAAATTTTCCGAAGTTTTTGTTTTTATTTTTAATGAAAGTTACACCAATTGACTTTGAACGTTTATTGATTAGGGATATTGATTAAAATGGTGGCGATTGGGGGACTTGAAATTATAGTAATTGCTAATTACATTGCTTCATTCAAATGAGCGTATTTCTAGCCCCGAAACCTTTTAATCTACAAAGTGCTACTCAGTTTCGTTTCGGCTCTTGTTACGTGCTAAGTGAATGTTTTCGTCTCAAAATGACAACTGATCACTTCCATCGTTACATCATCCTTATCTTCCTTCCTTCGTTTGTGGTCGGTCTTGCGACTTTCCATTTCAGTTACAATAAGCTTTCCTTTAAGGAAAACAATGTATTGAGACTTTACAGTCAAATTCTTACTATAGTGTCTTATATTTGTGTTGCATTTGCTATGTACATTTCGTATCGTATTTATGGTCACAAAAATTACTTCAAGTCAATGATGGAAAACAACTTGCAAGCTGAAATTCAGGAATACTTTCTAAAAAGATTAAATCTCCTTCAACAAAGCCTATACCCATGGCTGGCATGTATAAACCATCGAAACTATACTGAAGTCCAAATTCGGATCCTAAACGGTTTGCTACAAATAAATGAAGATGTCCGTGGGTTAATTGGAAATACAAATCTACATTGTTGCAGATACTTGTTTAATCTTAAAGTTATGAAAGTCTTTTTCGTTGGCTTAGAATTGTTCATCACAATAATTCGACCATACTATAGAGAGTACGTCGTCGTTGTGGATTATGTGCCTTTAGAACTCAGTAACCAATTGGTGTCGTCATGCTTTTCACTCTCATGGACCTTCATAAGTTGCCATCTAATCACAGTTCAAAAGAAAATTAAAGAATTCCTCATCAGAAAAGCTGGTAGAATGACAGAAGAGGAATACATGAAAATCTCAGTCCTATGCACAAGGATTTACCAAGTTAAACGCGACTTGAATCAGTACTATGGGTTTTATATGCTTTGGTTTTGTTTTGGGCGTATTAACTTGATTAGGTTATTATACTATGGTATGACGTGCATACTCTTTAGAACTACCGGGACAATCTACTTCCTAAAATGTCGTCCTTGGATGGCGTTCCTTTTCTCAGTAGGAGCGTGTGTTCCAATGATGGGAGATATATTTGTGATGACGACCATCGCTGAGTATTTAGTCGAACAGGCCAAATCTTTACGACATAAGCTTTTAAGAAAGGAATATAGTTTCGCGTGCAATGAACAGGTATTTATGTACAAAAGTCGAAGTTGGTTGTTCATATTGCAAACCTTTTCTTACAGATTAACATGATCTTACTTCAAGAACATTTCGAAGACCTGCGACTAGACGTCAAGGGTTTCTTTAGGGTAAATCGACAGGAGGTAATGCTGTTTATAGTGGGATCGATTTTGAATGTAATTGTATTCATGCAGTATACAATGGCTGAAAAGAATTCGGAGAATGTCATTGGTACGTATACGTTGACGCGGTTCAATGATACAACTTATGTTTTTACAATCGATGAATAAAAGTGGTTTGAAACTTTAACATTAATTAACTTTAGCATATTCTGATTAAATTATTATATATGTATACAGTGTTCCACAAAAATCTGCGTACATCTGAACAGAACAGATTTTAGAAATTGGTATATTTCAGTAAAAGAATATGAAGCGCATTCATTTCGAACAAAGTTTGACTCCAGGAACATGTTTCCTAATATTAATTAGATATTCAAACCTCGTAAAGCTGTCATAATTTCGAAACTTAAAGTTCCACTGTCTTCTGTCACTACTCTCTCAGACAGTGATTAATAGTTAGTACTGCCCCATTATCGATAACCATTACGTTATAGATAGTGGGACTGATTAGCTTAATCTGATCGGCTCTCATTTTGGGCCAATTCATGCTAGCCAAAGAAGCTAGCTGCGTAACTAGCAAAGTAAATTACGAACTGTTCAGGTTTCGCTACGGCGAAACGCGAACTCTTCTGAGACTTTCTGAGCGATTAATAGCGAATCATTTAACAGAGGATCAGACAAACAATTACCTCACAACAGTAGACGAACTAACAATTATATTCACGCAACTGAATAACAAAAAATCAAGTGGTTCCTAACATCATCCCAATGGTATATGTTATACCGGACGCAATCATACGGCAATACTGCGTTATATTTATTAATTTCTTAACAGCTACTTCCCGAGTTATAAAAAAAAAGGGAAGAATCCTTCTGATTCTTCTAACGGGAAGGTTTTCGAAGTTATTGCTACAAAACAAATATTTGGCGCGACAGGTCTATAAGACCCAGGACCTAGTTTCTCACAACCATTCATGTTGTGCATGTTATATGCTTTACACGAGTAATAGGGAACTACTATTTTATTCCTACTTGTGCGTACCACCTAAGGCGAGGTCTTCCTCTAATGCATTGTCCTTCCTGGTTTGATTCAAAAACTCTTCGGGCCGGAGCACTGGTGTCCATTCACTCTACATGTCCTATCCATCTCAAACGACTGATGCGCTGTTTTGTTTTACTACTTATATAGAGTGTCCTTAGTTGTTTGGGGCAGGGCCTTACTACTGAATTATCTTCTCAGCCCAAAGAAACAGAATTGGTAGCAGAGCTGAGATAGGCAAAGTCCTTATTACCCCAAAGTTATATGTAGTTGTCGATTATGACGTTCTGTCCAATCGTCGATGTTGTGTGTCCCTTCAGGTTGACAGCATATACTTGGTTTTGTCCTCGTTTATCGCTAGACCCATTTTGAAAGCTTCCGTTTGAATAATACCGAACGAACCAGTGACAGCCCGCTGTATTCTACCAATATTGTCAATATCGTCGGCATACGCTAATAGTTGCCTCCGATGTTGACTTGTGAGTTTCGCACAATTATTTCAAGTATGATATTAAAGAAGTCACATGACAGCGCATCACCTTGCTTGAATCCTGTTTTGACATTAAAGGTCTCGGTGAGATCGTTACCGACCTTGATGGAGCAGCGAGAATTCTAATCGTTATTCTGCACAATCTCATGAGTTTGGCAGGGATGCCAAAAGTAGACTTGGCTCTGTATAGCTCGTCTCTATAAATGCTGTCATATGCTGCCTTGAAGTCGATAAAAAGATGGTAGGTATCGATTTGGACTTGTTAGGTTTTTTCCAGGATCTGCCGAAGTGTAAAGATTTGATCGCCTGTGGATTTTCCGGGCATGAAACTACGCTGATAGGGGCTGAACAGGGTGTTGACGAAGGGTTTTAGGCATTCACACAGTATGGCAGTTGGTGTATGCTCTCTACAGATCAGCACATCCAGCAGCCTTGTTGGACGTAAGTTTGGATACAACTATCCTCACCTCGTTTTGGTCAGGCGGAAGTTTTGGCTATCTTCGTCTAGATTAAATGGTTCATTCTGCCTGACAGCGGGTCTTCATCTCCGTTATACAGTTTGCAGACACTACTATGAGTTTTTCTTCTTCATCTCTACAGGCTTCTGTACGGGTCTTGTTGCCCTGACACGTTCTTTTTACCTGTTGGTAAAAGTTCCGTACATTATTCCTGGAGTATAATCTCTCAATATCTTCGATCACGTGCTTCTCATACTTGTTTTTCTTCTTCGGATAAGCCGATGAGCTTCCCGTCTCTTCTACTTGTTCAGCTCATGAGCACCCCTCGTCTTTCTTCGCAGCGCCGCTTTGTATGCTTCTTGTTTATCTACATGTGCTTGCCGACAGTCTTCGGGTTTCGTCGGGTCGGGTGAAACTCAACAAATCAGTTGCTGCACTTCTGATGGCATTTTGACACTGGTCTTCGGGACTTGATGCTGGCGGCATAGGAGTCATTGATAGATTTCGGAATACGCGTTCGGCAAAGTTTCTGGCAATCTCTTGCGATTGCAGCTTTTCAACGTTATATCTTCTCACAGTGGTTCTTCTTTGTTGTGACGTTGGGAATATGCGCATGTGTACCGTGGCTGCAACAAGGTAGTGATCCGAGTCGATGTTGGCTGCTCGGAATGTTCGGATATCCAGAATACTGGATGCATGCATTGCGTTGATCGCAATTTGGTTCACCGTTTGATGATCAGGAGACCGCCATGTTCCCTTGTGGATATTGAGATGAGGAAACCGTGTGCTTACTATAGTGACGTTACGCCCCGCACCGAAACAAATAAGCCTAAGTCCGTTTCCGGACTTGGTGTCGTGGATGCTGTGCTTACCAATCGTCTACTAACAACTAATGAATAACAATTAAAACAAATCCAGAACAATAAACTTAATAAAACACTTAAGGGATCATGGAAGTCAAATTTGGCATGTTTGCAAAATTAAAATAAATTATGCAAACTGGCAAACAAATAAACCATTAAACCAGTAACCCACCAAAAAGAAATAAAGCTCTGCAAAAACATAGCAGCATATTACCAAAATAATAACAACATATGTACGCCACTTTTTTTGTAACTCAGTGTAAATATACACATCTACTAAGCACTTTCAAAACACACGCCCGAAGCCGAGAGGGTCAAGAAAGACATAAAAACTTGTTATATTATGTTATAACAAATAAAATGAAAATGGAGACAATTAGGAGACCACATTACCTCTTGCAATTATAGTAATTGCTAATTATGCTTTTAGCTTTTAGCTTATGCAGCTTATAAACATAAACACAAAGTGCTACTCAGTTTCGTTTCGACTCTTCTAACGTGCAAGCTGAATGTTTTCGTCTCAAAATGACAAGTGATCACTTCCATCGTTACATCATCCTCATCTTCTTTCCTTCGTTTATGGTCGGTCTTGCCTCTTTCCATTTAAATTACAAGAAGCATTCCTTTAAGGAAAATAGTGTACTGAGACTCTACAGTGAAATTCTTACTATAGTGTGTTATATTTGTGTTGCATTTATTACATATCTTTTGTATCTTATTGTCGATACCAAAGATTACTTCAAGTCATTGATGTCTGTTGACTATTCAGCTGAAGTTCAGGAATACTTTATGGACGTTTTTATTCTCCTTCAACAAAGCCTGTACCCATGCCTGGCATGTATAAACCATCGAAACCACAATAAAGCCCAAATTCGGATCCTAAACGGTTTGCTACAAATAAATGCAGATGTCCGTGGGTTGATTGGAAATACAAACCTACATTGTTGCAGATACTTGTTTAATCTTAAATTTTTGAAAGTCTTTTTCATTGGCTTAGAATTGTTCATCACAATAATTCGACCATACTATCGTAAGTACGCCATTCCGGAATGTTTAACCTTAGCAATCATCAACCAACTGGTATCGTCATGCTTTGCACTCTCATGGACATATGTTGCTACCTAATCACAGTTCAAAAGCAAATTAAAGAATTCCTCCTCAGAAAAACTGATGACAGAACAGGAATACGTGCAAATCTCAGTCCTATTTACAAGGATTTACCAAGTTAAACGCGACTTGAATCAGTACTATGGGTTTTATATGCTTTATAGGTTTTGTATTGGGCATGTTAACTCGATTAGGTTCTTATACTATGGTATGACGTGCATACTCTTCAGAACTACCGGGACACACAGCTGGATAATATGTCGTCCTTGGGTGGCGTTCCTTTTCTCAGTAGGAGCGTTTGTTCCGCTAACGGGAGATATGTTTGTGATGACGCTCATCGCTGAGTATTTAGTCGAACAGGCTAAATCTTTACGACGTAAGCTTCTTAGAAAGGAATATAGTTTCAATTGCAATGAACAGGTACGTGCAAAAACTGAGGTTGGGTGTACATATGTATCACAAACCTTTTCTTACAGATCCACATGATCCTACTTCAAGAACATTTAGAAGATCAGCGATTAGACGTCAAGGGTTTCTTTAGGGTCAAACGACAGGAGGTAATACTAATTGTAGTTGGATCCATTTGGAATGTAATTGTATTCATGCAGTATACAGTGGGTGGATTTTTGTACAATGACAGTATAGACAGTAAAATTGCATTGAAATTTTAATATTTATTATCTGTAGCATAATTTAATTACTCAATTTATTTAATTTTATATTTAACAATTTATGGAACAAAAGCTACTTCCCGAGTAGCTGGAAAACATAGAAAGGTTTATCCAATAATAAAAGAAGGAAAGGCTGATCCTTCTAACTATAGGCCAATTAGTCTTCTGCCAAATATCGGGAAGATTTTTTAAATTGCTATTATTAGTAATTTTGTTCGTATGCGATAGTAAGGACATTATACCGCGAAAACAATTTGGATTTCGAAGACAGCAGCGGTGCGTGCTATTACAAAACTGAGTTCAGACGTTTCACAGTGTTTCGTCTAGCGCATGGTAAGTGGGCAAAATTCATTGTCGTGAATCTAGGTAATGTTGATTGCAGGTCGTTAACAACACCACGTGGATCCACATAACAGTACATTTTTTTGCCAAAGCTCTGTTATTGAGAGTAAAAAAATTCAAAGTCGAGCATTGAAGGAAGTGAATTTTCATACGTTTATCAGTTTCAATTGCGCGTCATCTATTGCATCTCTTTTGTTTGTAAGCATATTTTATTTTAGAGATGAATTCAATACTTGAGGGTAAGTATTATTTTTTGGAAGTTTAATTATAAAAAAAATTTTCGAATTTTTATAAAAAAATTTGTAAAGTAAGCCCATAAAATATTATCCGTTTTGACGAACTGTATACTTCGGTAGAGTTTTACCTAAATGTATCCCGATGTATGTGGTAGCTATATTAGTAAACTTCATTTTATTACCTCCCGTAGCCTGCACAACTCGGTACAATTATGTTTTTTTTTTTCGTCGTTAGGTAACATGCGGGCGATTTCTAAAATTGAGTTGTTCTATGAATGGGTTAGATATTCGATATGTGAGAGAAACATCCAATTATTTCAGTAGGTTTTAACAAAATTCGGCTTAGGTGATGTCTCAGAAGAAACAATAAGAAGCATTAAAGATAAAATTGGAAGTTTTTCCGCAAAACTTGGGGAAAAGTGGCTTTCGAGTGGAAAATCAATAGAACGGTTTTTGCAAAAGAATCAAGTGTGGCTTTATGGAGAAGATGTAGATATCCACATTCCTGAAGATCAATCGCAAACATCGGCATCGGTAAGAACTAATATTGGGCGCTCAAAGATAGAATTCGAAGCTGCTTCCTCGAAAACGAAAAAACGGCGAGTTGACGATCTAGTGCAAGCACATAGTGCTGGTGAATTGGTGACGGGTGCTGAGGTGTCCGTTTGTCGGGGAATAGAGACACTGCAAGACTAATTAAAACTATAACAGAGAGTCCTGAAAAGGTTCAAGAAGTGAAACACAAATTATCGACACAAGATAAAATGCGGTTATTGAGTAGTGACGAGGCATTGGCCTACTGCGTCGATTCAAAGTCCACTTATCACTCATATAAACAGACTAGGAAGTGGACTATGAAAGCAGGTCATAACGTGTTTCCTTCATATTACAGCCTATCGAAATCAAAAAAGTCTTGTTATCCTATCGATGACCGGATCACTGTAACACTCCAATCCATTTTCGATATAACAGCTGAACGTTTAGCTAGTGCTCAAAGCGGCGTTATAAGCCGTTGGCTATCAAGTTCATCATTCACTCTCATTAGCAAATGGGGATGTGATGGAAATTCCGATCATAGTACATACAAACAAAAGTTCACAAATCCGGAAGATACTGATGAGTTTTTGTTTGTTTTTTCGTTTGTTCCGCTTCGTCTACAGGATAAAGACAATAACATTGTTTAGGAAAATCCTAGACCTTCATCAACAATGTATTGTCGTCCAATAATATTCATTTTTCCTAAAGAAAGTAATGAATTAACTACATCCGAAACAAACAAAATAAAAGAAGAAATAGATCATTTACTTCCAGCAAAGACATAACCCACCATATGGATATGCCATAGGGTAGTATCGGTCTGATGTGTACAAGCAGAGAATTGTAGAAAATAAAACCGAATAGTAGGATTAAGATGATCAAGGTCTTATAAAAAGTCTTGTTCGTCCTTCGGGATAGGGACGTACTACTCAAATGCCCTTTCAGTCTTACATAGATAAGCAAGAGTTATTCTTTGTTGAATTTCTGAGGAGTGTCAAATATGATATCATTCTTAAAGCAGCCAACGTATCTTACTACTGTCCACTGGGACGTTATGTTCCCTTTGTCGATATATACCTACTGGGTGTCGTTCCTTGTTAACAGCATATGTATATGTATGTAGGTATATGTATATTAGGTTTTGTCTTAGTACTCCGTTAAACCGTTAACATCTTTGATGGTATCGTCTTTGTCCTCTGTAGGGACATGAAAGCAATATGCTCAAGTGTCAAAAATTTAAGACTAATTTAAGGTAAGCCGTCAGGTCCAGCAGCCTTGTTGGACTTAAGCTTGGATATTGCTATCCTCACTTCGTTTTGGTCAGGTGGACGGAAGTTTTGGCTATTTTCGTCTAGATTAAATGGTTCATTCTGCCTGACAGCGGGATGTTGGTCTTCATCTCCGTTATACAGTCTGCAGAAGAAGTTTTTCCATATTCTCAGCACCGACTGTGACTCTACTATGAGTTTTCCTTCTTCATCTCTACAGGCTTCTGTACGGGTCTTGTTGCCTGATACGTTCTTTTTACCTGTTGGTAAAAGTTCCGTACATTATTATTGGACTATAATTTCTCAATATCTTCGATCGCGTGCTTCTCACACTTTTTTATCTTCTTCGGATAAGCCGATGAGCTTCCCGTCTCTTCTACTTGCAGAGCTCATGAGCACCCCTCGTCTTTCTTTGCAGCGCCGCTTTCTATGCCTCTTGTTTTTCTGCATGTGCTTACCGGCAGTCTTCGGGTTTCTTGGTGGTGGTCGGGTGAAACCCAACAAATCAGTTGCGGCACTTCTGATGCCATGTTGACAGTGTTGCCACTGGTCTTCGGGACTAGATGCTGGCATAGGAGTCATTGAGAAATTTCAGAATATGCGTTCGGCAAAGTTTCTGGCGATCTCTTGCGATTGCAGCTTTTCAACGTTATATCTTCTCACAGTGTTTCTTCTTTGTTATGACGTTAGGGATATCCGCATGAGTTACACAAATGCAAATCAGCAAACTTACTGATGGGACGTTTGTCTTGCTTCGCAACCAGCAACAAATGTCAACTTAGCATTCCGGTGTCGATGGGAACTTTTTGTTGTTCGAAGGCCAACGGAAACGGAATGCGTTCACCTTTGTTGCGATCAATTAATAAATAATAAAATTAGAGAATAAAAAAATGTAAGAAAGAATTAGGGCAGTCGTAGTTGAGATCTGGCCAATAAAGCAACATACAATAGTAGAACGGCTGCAACAAGGTAGTGATCCGAGTGTTCGGAATGTTCGGACATCCAGAATGCTGGATGCATGCGTTGCGTTGATCGCAATGTGGTCTATTTGGTTGACCGTTTGATGAGACCGCCATGTTCCCTTGTATATATTGAAATGAGGAAACCGTGTCACAGTGATTCACAGGCGGAAAAAAAACCCCAAAAATGAAATAAGTTGCATAATGCTGTTAATATGATTTTTAAAGTGTACATACATATATATGGAAAGAAAATACACTTAGTGTTTTTTATACCCTATCCTAAGGGTATATTAAATTTGACACATAGTTTGTAACATAGAGAAATAATCGAGATAGACCCTATAAAGTATATATATTCGTGATCAGCATCAATAGCGAAATCGATTGAGCGATGACCGTCCGTCCGTCCGTCCGTCCGTCCGTAAGTCACCGCTTTTTGGGCCTTAAATTTTGAGCTAGGACGCTGAAATTTCATATCTGGGCTTCTGAGAAAAAGATACAGTACAAGTGTAAAAATTTTTGAAATCCGCCCACTGCCACGCCCACTTTTTCATAACTTCACTAAATTATATGAAACCGAAAAATTTTGTTAAGACCAAATATTTAGGCATTCAGATTCCCTACAATCCACCCATACAAAAGTTTTGGCCACGCCCACTTTTTGGGGGCGTTTTCATCACAAAACCGAGTTTTGGGCCTTCAATTATTAACTAGGACGCTGAAATTTCATATCTGGGCTTCCAAGAAAAAGATACAGTACAAGTGTAAATTTTTTTTACATCCGCCCATTGCCACGCCTACTTTTTTATAACTTCACTAAATTATATGAAACCGAAAAATTTTGTTAAGACCAAATATTTAGGTATACAGATTCCCTACAATTCACCCATAGAAGAGTTTTGGCCATGCCCACTTTTTGGAGGCGTTTTCATCAAAAAACCGATTTTGATAAAATTTTACATGTAACATCCTCAAACGTTCGACATTATAGCTATATTTGAGTACAAAATGCAATTTGGCCACGCCCACTTTATAGAGAGGAGGATAGGGTATCATACGATCCGTTCCAGACGGATTGTAGCTTTTCTGTATGTTTTTTTAATCATTTGAGTCTGAAGTACAGTTAATACAAAGTGGCTCTTCCAAGATTTCCGATATTTCAAGATTTTTATTAGCAGTTTTCTTTACTTGCAGCACGCATATTGTTAAAAGAAAACTTAATTTTTTTTAATCGAATACTTAGCTTTAAATGTACAATTACCGTTTATCAAATTTCTCTATCAATGTAGAAACAAAGGCCCTTAACTGGAGCTACCTCCGAAGCGAGTGTATCACGATATTTGTTGGTTCATAAAGAAAGAGCTCCACGTTGCTCCACTCCGACTCCGACTTTTTTTTAATGCTCATGGAATATATGTACTTCTTATCATGTAAAAATTAAACGACAATTTTGCAAGAGGCTTTTAAGTGTCACAATGCGTGTTGGAAAAATAGCACTTAAAATCAACTTCTGGTGTTACCGTTAGAAATTGCACAGCTATTTTGTTAAAATTTGTTGTTTGCATTATTATAGATTAACAAAGGCATCGTTGCAATTGCGTTTGAGCTTTTGTTGACTAACATTTAAGTTAAGGAGTGTTAAAATGACTAATCTTGTCATAGAATATAAAGTGCGGTGCGATTTCCTTTTCAGCAGGAATATTAACTCACTATGAGACTTTGTTCAAGAAAGATACCAACATTTGGAAACACGTCAAATTGCAAAAGTTGTTTTAGAAATTAAGAAAAGATTCTTATCACATTTTAAACAAAGGTATGAGTCAACTTGTAATATAAAAGCAAAATTTGTTCTAAAATATAAAGAATGAATTAGTGTAGAGTTTTATGTTAGTTTTAATCAAGATGGTGTTGACTCTCGGTTAAATGAGTCAAGTGCAGGTACAAGTGGAAGACCGAATAAAGTGTTTTAAAACTGTGATGCTCGGGCAAAAAGATACAAAGTGCAGGAATTAAAAGCAACTACTTCTAAAAATTTAATAAACGCTGCCGCTACTTCGTCGTCCTCGACACTACATTCAGTTTTTAGTACCGACAAAGCATTAGCCCTGATCATTCAAACAAAAATATCTAAATACCAATATGAAGTAATTAAGAAAGCAACTGATGATATATTTCCCACATATCTTCAAATAGAAGAAACGTGTGCTCAAATCACATTACAAGACTTGCTTGATCATACAGCTAAAAGAATTATAAACACAAAAGAAAATAATAAAGTAATAGTACAAAACAGCTTTAATCTAGCACTTTTAACAAAATGGGGTTGTGATGGATCCTCGGGTCAGAGCGAGTTTATGTAAAAATGTTCAGATGGTGATTTGGATCTATCGGACTCAAATTTGTTTATGACATCTATTGTACCACTGCAGTTAAACATAACTAATTCAAATAGTGAAATTTGGAAAAATCCTCGACCCCCTTCAACACGATATTGTAGGCCACTAAAATTTCAATTTAGAAAAGAAACCACAGAACTAATACGGGAAGAAAAAAATCGAGTTGAAAATGAAATTACAAATTTGCATGAAACTATGTATAATAAATTTTGAATCTCATGTTATAAGGGTTAAGCATCAATTACATTGCACTATGATAGATGGAAAGGTAGCACAGGCTGTGACGAACACATTTTTCTCACGCAATTGTTTTATTTGTGGCACTAAACCGATAGGCATGAAGAACTTCTCGGCACTTCGTGTAAAACCATCAAATGAAGATGCTCTTCAATTTGGAATGTCTCCATTGCATGTTAGTATTCGTTTTATGGAATACATATTACATTTAAGCTATAATCTAAGTTTTAAAGCTTGGAGAACAAAATCTGTTCGTACTATTAAACAAGACATATATATACCTACATATATTCTTTATTTTTGCGAAAATATACAATCTTAAAAACTACTATTGCACAATTTACAGATATTTTGTTATTGGTACCTTACTACTGACAATTTATATAATTACAACAAATTTATTGGGAACTAAATTGAAAATTGGAGGAAAAGCTCTGGAAAAAACCTCTATACAACTAAATTTATATGTCGTCGAAATGAGAAAAAGTGATGGTGTGTGATCTTGATTTCAAGTAATTTTATAGGATAAAGTTACATAGATTAACAAATATAATAACTTAACAATTATAAATACAGAAAAATAAATAATTAAATAAATAAATAAATAAATAAATGAATAAATAAATAAACAAATATAGGTAAATAAATAAATTAATTAATACACTATAAACAAATAAATAATTAAATAAATAAATGAGTTAATTAATTAATGTAAAAACAAACAAATAAATAAATAAATAAATAATAATACAGTAATATATATGTAGTAACAGATAATTATAAGAATAAATAATATTGAATAACAATCACAATTTAAGAGTTTGATTAATCTAGTACCCCTGAAAACAAAACAAAATTACAAGACCAGCTATACCGCTCAAACAATTTGTTCAGTCTTAAGGACACTTTTTCAATTTTTGGGATTATATGTATGTAACTCTTCAGTCGAAAAATACCAAGCCAAGTTTAAAATCATTTTCAATAGCTTGTTTTGTGTTACTTGTAATCTACGGAGGTGACGTTTTTCACATTTGCTCCACACTGGCGATCCATAAAATACTATCGCTTGAAAAATTGCTTTTCATTACTCAATTTTGATTTTCTGTTTATAAATGGATATAGCATTTTTATTGTGACGTTAATTTCGTGGACATGTTTTGTCAAGATGTACCCCAAGATACTTAGCACATGATTTCTACTCTGTTTGTAAGTTATTTAATACTGTTGCTTGGTAAGAAGCACGCTTTTCTTTTTCTAGTACAAATGACAGCCTGAGTCTTTGAAGCATTTATTTTAATTTTCCAATTGCAGAAGCAAGTTTGGACTACATTTAAATCAGATTGCAAATTAGTTTCAATGTTCGAACCAATTGAATCTGAAGAATAAATGCATGTGTCATCTGCAAAGATAGCAGATTCGCAATTGTTTAATCTTGGGAAATCATGCGTTTAAATGTTGTACAGGATTCACCCCGAGCCCTGGGGTACTCCTGCTTCAATTACAAAAATTTGGTGATAGCGCGTTATTTACTGAAACTATGAATGTACGTTCAGATGAAAATGACTGTAAGATTTAAACTAAATATATTGGAAAGTGCAGGCTGAAAAGTTTGTACCGTACCGGTACTTCTTCCTCTTCCAAAATTATCTTTGATATGTTTTGTTATGCGATGAATTTGATGCACTGTAGAATGGTGAGTTCTGAAACCGAATTGTTGTGGAGGTAATATATTATTCTCGTTTAGATGGGTTGTTAATTTCATTTTTATTACATTTTCAAAGCACTTGCTCAATGAGCCTAACCAACTTATAGGCCAATAACTACTAGGTAGGCAAGCATTTTTACCTGGCTTCAGGATTGGTATGACTTTTGTTATCTTCCATTCCTTAGGAAAAATTTTAAACCGTTTTTAGGTAGGCGTTTAATAAATATATTCCTAATCCCATCGAAACCTGGAGATTTTGAATTTTTTAGATTAATTAAAACGGCTTCTACACCTTCAAGCAAAATAAGTTCTGTACCTGCAACCATTAAAGCATGAGAATTGATTATATTCATAGAACGTTGAACTGTGTTCTCTGCACTACTAAGTATGCTCCTACCTATTGAATGGTTCGCAAAGAAAACTTTAGCCAGAGCATTCGATTTTTCGGCGCTAGACAGCAATACCGTGTTCCCCTCCTTAAATGCAGGAATGATACAGTTTTTTTAATTAACTTTACTATATTCCAAAAAGGTTTGCTGGATTTGTCTAGGCCTTGCAGTTTACTATTCCAGCATTTATTTCTAAAACTAGAAATACATAAGTGACTTTATAATTGCCGTTAAAACTCTTTCTTCAATCGAATAAAAGACAATTCTGGATCTTATCCATCTGAATCCGGCGTAATTTCTTATTTTGATTAGTTCCACCATATAACGTGGGAGTAAACTTGTGCTATCCCGAGATTGATTTTTTTAGGTACTGACTGATCTATACAATCAAGTACGGAACTTTCAAGATAACTCGCAGCTTCGTCGATTTGGTTTTGGTTAGTTTCATCAGGTAAGATTTGCTGGTAATTCCTCAGTTGTAACTGCATTTTTCTTCTAAATCGATCCCAATCAGTATTCTGGTAATCAAAAACAAAGTTGTTCACCTGCTTCGGTGACAAAACAGTACTATATTTAACCGGCAGATGGTCAGAGCTTAGATCATTTATTACAACAGGTTGGCTAAAAAGTTCTTGCATATTCGTGAGAAACAAATTTAGAGTTGCCCGCGGGTTTGAGGGAATAAATGTTGGTTGCGGAGGATATAGAATACGAAATGGGTGCCTAGAATCCAGGTCAGCAAGGATGTTTCCCCTACAATTGAGATCGCCTCCTACTAGAAAAATATCACTGAAGCTAACTAATTTTCGTAAATCGCAATTTAGATGGAAACGCTTCTGTGCTGAAACACGGCCACCAGGAAAGTAAACACAAAATTTTTTTATTAAATTACCATTTGTAAAGGATGTTTCGATACCTACATATGTTTTCAATTAATTTAGTTTTAACGATTGGCAGAATTTGGTGTTTTATTGTTCTTTTAACAACAATGACAACACCACCACCCCTTCTCTCATTTCTCTCTAGGCGGTAACATTTGTATTCACTATTTGACAATTTTTGAATATTTTGATTTAGCCCTGTTTCAGTGACTAACCCTACGTCAATATTATGTGAGCTTGAAAAAGAAAAAATTCTAAAGCTTTACTGCGAATACTTCTAGCATTTCAACATATTATATTTTAACCGACATTCATATTTATTTACCTTGTTGATACAAATACTTAACAGCTAATTGTGCAATAGTATTAAATTGGTCAGCCTTTGTGTTTATTAAACAAGAAGAAAAACAATGCATTCAAAAAGAATTCATGAAGAAAGTCGATATAAAAGTAGATATTGTTAAGCAACCAATGATGGCAACACCTCACGAAGATTTTTTGAGAACCCTAGTGTAACAGCAGAAATTACCAAAATATGTAGATTTAACATTAATAAAAAAAATTCAGTGTTATTTTGGAAATTATTGATCCCGATAAATTTGGAGCTTATACAGAGGAGTCAGCTATGTTGGCACTTAAATTATATTCTTGGTATTATATGCCAGCAACCGTGCATACGATTTTAATGCACGGAGCTGAAATAATACAATTGGCAGCACTCTCTGTAGGATCACTTTCAGAAGAAGCTCAGGAAAGCAGAAATAAAGATTACAAATATTATAGACTTCACAACACTATCAAGTGTTCACGTTTGGCAACTAATAAGGATGTTCTTCATGTTATCATTGGATCCCAAAATCACTTATCAGAACCAAAAACAAAAAATTGTATTCCACTTACTGAAGAAGCACAGAATTTGTTGTATTAAATTTTTGGTTTTGAGCTATGAAATGAGCAAATAAAATTAAAAAGAATCGTAAATCGTACGATCTAGTTATTTTAATATGAGTTTTGTGGTGTTGATTTATTTTTCTAAAACATCTTTTGACAAAAGTCTTAGTACGGAATCGTAAAATAAGAACAGCAACAGAATTGGTAAGAGCAATGTGAAAAAATCACTTTTTTCAAAACTGTTGCATGGGAAGTACCCTTAATTGTTAGACTAGAGCCATAATAATTTTTTTACCATAATGATATTTTATCTCAGTAATTTAGTAACGTTTCGCCCCGTCGCAAAGTCAATAAGCTTAAGTCCGTTGCCAGACGTGGTGTCGTATATGCTAGGCTTACCAACTGTCCTACTAAAGATGTCCTCCTTTCTTAACTTAGCGTTAAAATGATCCAATACGAACTTAACGTCATATTTAGGACATTGGTCGTAAGTTTCGTCTAGGAGCCCATAGAAACATTATATGGTGTGGTAGTCCTTGTCTTCTGTGGGGGCATGGGCGGTAATAAGGCTTATGTTCGCAAATTTAGTCTTGATGAGGATTGTCATAAGTCGTTCACTCACGTGTCGAAAGCTTAAGACTTCTTGCCTAAGTCTGCTGCTTATGGCAAATCCACATCCGAATAAGCGCTCTCTCTGCTCTCTATAGTAATCACCGTAATAGATGTCACATTTGTTCATCCTTTTCTTCCCCGGCCCATCCCATTGCACTTCCTGAATGACGGTGATGTCTGCTTTATAGCAGTCTAGGGCCTTTACTAAATCTTCGGCTGCACGCGGTCTGTTAAGTGTCCAAAAATTCCACGTGCAGATTCGAAGGTCGTTGTCCGTATTTCGATTGCTGTGGTCGTCAACAGTAAAATCATCCTTATCCGAGGCTTGTGTGGATTTCGGAACTAGGTGCTTTTTTTTCCATGGTCGAGAAGTTACCCCTACGCACAACCCCCAACCTGGAGAACCATTTAACTTTTATACCCCCATGACGATGGGCCGGATTTTTTGGAGTCAGTAACCAACTTTGGAGTTGACCCATTAAGGGTTCATCCGCCACCAACTCGTTTCCATCATCTTGGTTCAGTGTTGGAGATATAGGGATCTACTGGGATTCGAATAAGTGAAAGCAGGTCATATTGGGATGAGACTAGATAGTTCGACCTGTCTGGAACTGTGGACGTCACCGTTGATTCCATCTAGAGAATTCGTCCGCTGCCGTCCACATCAAAAGAAAGTGCCTTAGTGAGAAAACACTTCCTATCCCTCTTTCGTTTGCTACCACCAACGACCTTCCAAAGGGATTGGTTAGCCAATCTCCAGCCGAGGTACTAGGCGTCCAATAGCCACCAACGCACGTGGAGTTGTACAGAAGGAGTTGACAGTGAGAGGCTAAGTTGAGAGCGCTTGTGATCCCATATATAAGTTAACCGCAGCAAATATATTTTCCTAACTTGCACTTCCAAAGTTCATTTCCTCTGCACACTCTTCTTTTAGCTAGCATTGCACTTCCGGCACACTCTACACTTTAGTTTATTTACCCCAGAGCACGTTCACCTTAATAACCCAATCCTACATCATCAGCACTTCCCAGTCGTTCACCCTTATTACCTAAATATGCATAATTGTTAAGCTAGAATTAAGATATTTTGTAATAAAGAAGTCAGTCATAGACTGGCAGCAAAAGTGAAAGCTGTATTATTTTAACTGGCGCCCAACTAGATTTTCGCGAAGTTGTGTGCTCCAAACATTTTCATAAGAAGATAATAGAGCAATATTAATAAAAAAATATACCGTAACACAAAAAACGCGACGAACACAAAATCCACGGAAAAACAAATCGAACTTAGAAGAGACGAAAGCACCCAACCATCTAACCTGGAGACAATGCAGATTTTCCTTATACTGTAAGCTAGATTAAGTTTAACATTAAGAAGTGAAATTATAATACCTAGTTGCTTGTATTATTTTTATCAAAACCAAGTGTAATATTGTACTTTAATAGTGTAGTGATTACCGTTCGTTCGTAAAATTTTTAAATATGGCTGAAAATATAGCGCAAATCATATCATCAGCTGTTGAGGTTGCAGTAGAAACAGCATGTGCTTCAATAGTTAGAAAAATGAGTGATTTGATGGCAGAAAATAAGCAGGTTAATGATAGTGTCAGTTCAAAGATAGTAGAATTAACAAACAAAGTAAACTCAGTGCATTTACCCCAATCTCGAGTCGTTGCCTATGAACCGATTTCTTTAAATAATCCCAACGTAACATGCCCAATATCGCTCGATTTAATAAAATCCTTACCAGATTTCGCAGGTGAACGAACGAAATATATTTCGTGGCGTCAAGCGGCTAAGACTGCGATAGAGTTATTTAAATCATATGAAGGAACGGAAAGATATTATCAGGCTGTGGCCATGTTGCGAAATAAAATTGTCGGTTCGGCCGATTTAATATTATCTTCATTCAATACAGTTCTCAATTTCGACGCCATAATTGCACGGTTAGATCATACATATTCCGATAAACGCCCACTGCATGTTTTGGAAAACCAAATGAGTATCTCTTGTCAAGGTCGTATGTCCATCTCTGAGTACTTCGACCAAATCGAAAAGAATCTAACTTTGATTGTGAATAAAATTTCGATGGAATACTCAGGCAATAATGAATTAATAAATTCATTAGGAGCGAAATACCGACAAGATGCACTACGTGTCTTTATTTCGGGCCTTAATAAGCCAATATGCAATATTCTTTTCTCGGCTGGTTGTGAAGACTTGCCCTCTGCATTAGCTAAGGCCCAGGAACTCGAAGCAAACCAACATAGGTACAATTTTGCTAGAGCTTTCGATAACAGCGTCTATGCCGGTACCAGATTTAGCAACGCTCCTCCACGGAGCAACCCTCACTATAGACGAGTAGCTGAAACTCTCCCCGTGACTAACCAACAGAAACAAAACCACCAACCAGTGGCAGAAGACGATCACATGAGTATCGACAACTCGTCGAGATACCGATACAATTCGAGACGCATGACGCAAACACAAACTCCACCCCACACTCCAAACCAACCTCCCATAGCGGCCAGTGGTAAACAAACCATCAGGCAGCAACCGCAAACTTTCGAAGCTGACAGACCATTTAAACGCCCACGCGAATCGGGTAGGGCCCCCTTACCAAAAGCCCAGCGCATAAATTTTCTACAATCTGATAGTATAGACAAAGGACCCAAGAATAGTCGCGAATACAAAACCGAATATCGAAACGAAGACGAATATCAAATCGCAAATGATATCCCGGAATACGACGATCAGATTCATTTTTTAGAATAAAGTCGGCTCTACCCTACGTTGAAAAGAAACTCGATAATAAAATCATAATGAGAATCCTAGTAGACACGGGTACAGCCAAGAATTATATTAAAGACAAACCTTATTTAAAACCCATCCCCAATAATAAACCTTTTAAAGTTAAGACCTTGAACGGTGACAACACAATAACCCACAAATGTAAAATACAATTGTGTGGTAAAATAACAGAATTTTTTCTTCTTCCCCAATTAAAAACTTTTGATGCGATAATCGGGTACGACTTTCTCGCACAAATAAAAGCACAAATCGATACCAAACGCTCTTTGCTAGTGTACGAAAATGGCGAAATGCAAATTAAATTCTTTGAATGTGAACAAGTAAATAATCTAGAATTTGATACAGACACAGTGCCTGAGAGTATCAAGGATGAATTTCAAAAATTAGTAGAGGAGTATTCACAAGTTTTCGCTCAACCTGAAGAAAAATTACCTTTTAACACAAACATAAAAGCAACCATTAGGACATTGGATTCAGAACCAATTTATTCACAACCAAGACCATACAACATAGCCGCTGCGCCGTTTGTAAATAAAGAAATTAAAAGAATGTTAGATGATGGAATAATACGACCATCATATTCCCCGTATAACACCCCCATATTAGTGGTAGGGAAAAAAGGAACGAATGAAGATGGTACCCCCAAATCTAGGTTAGTATTTGACTACAGGAAGTTAAATGAACGCACTATT
Organism: Xylota sylvarum; assembly: GCA_905220385.1. Classification (NCBI taxonomy): domain Eukaryota; kingdom Metazoa; phylum Arthropoda; class Insecta; order Diptera; family Syrphidae; genus Xylota; species Xylota sylvarum. The sequence continues at coordinate 46,475,231 of LR999959.1, forward strand.
CCAGATCGGTATCCAATTCCTGAAAGTTCCATTATCTTATCCAATTTAGGCCAAGCCAAATATTACACAACGATTGATTTAAAATCCGGTTTCCACCAGATTCTCCTAGAAGAAAAAGATAGAGAAAAAACAGCATTTTCAATTAACAACGGGAAATACGAGTTTTGTAGACTACCTTTTGGATTAAAAAACGCACCTAGCACATTTCAACGAGCAATCGACGACGTGCTTAGGAGCGATATAGGAATACGCTGTCACGTTTATATCGACGATATTATTATTTTTTCTATATCAAAAGAAAAACATTTAGAAGATATTCGCATAATATTTTCCAAACTTTTAAAAGCCAATATGCGAATAGCTCCACAAAAATGTAAGTTCTTCAAAAAAGAAGTAGAATTCTTAGGATTTCTCATATCTGCCGAAGGCATAAAAACCTGTCCCAACAAAGTTAAGGATATTATTAACTATGAAGTGCCGAAATCACTCCGTGCCTTAAGATCGTTTCTAGGACTTTCTGGCTATTACCGCCGATTCATAAAAGACTACGCTCAGATAGCCAAACCCTTAACAAAATACCTTAGAGCAGAAAACGGCAACATAGGAACAAATAAATCTAAGAACGTTAAAATTCAACTGAGTTCAGAAGCTATATGTGCTTTTAACAGAATAAAGAACATTTTAGCATCAGAAGATGTCCTACTGTTATATCCCGACTTTCGTAAACCCTTTGATTTGACCACGGACGCATCCTCGCAAGCGATAGGTGCGGTACTATCTCAAGGTGGTAGACCCATCACAATGATATCTCGAACCTTGAGTAGAACCGAGAGGAATTACGCTACAAATGAACGTGAAATGTTAGCGATAGTCTGGGCATTGAAAACTCTTAGAAACTACCTATACGGCGCTCCCAATATCAATATATTTACAGATCATCAACCTCTCACCTTTGCGATATGGAGATGGAGAGCATTCATTGAGGAATATTCGCCAACCTTTCACTATAAACCTGGTAGGGACAATAAAGTAGCAGACGCGCTATCCCGCCAACACATTAATACGCTCTCTACTTCAGGACAAACTAATCACAGTGAAGAATCATTAACAAAAGTGATACATTCAGTAGAAAATCCTATCAATTGCTTCAAGAATCAAATCCTCATTAGTCAAGGTTGTGATAAAAGCAAACAAGTAAAAATTCTTTTCCAAAAACAGGTCAGACATACTATAACATTCAGATCAACAGCAGAACTAATAGAAATAATGAGGGATGTTCTTAATGTAGATGCAAGTAATGCAATCTACTGCAGTCTTGAGACTTTAGGAAAAGTACAAAGTGACCTTATGAACGCATTCCCTAACGTAAAAATGAAATATACAAAAAAGATTGTTCAAGACGTATTTAACCCAAATGACCAAGAAGAAATTTTTTATTACTTGTATCGACAAGTTTTCTAAATTTGCCATTATAAAACGCATTATTTCTAGAAACTCTGTTGACATAAAAACTCCATTAATTGAAATCATCTCTCAGTTTCGAAATCCGAAGATAGTGGTAGTAGACAATGAAGGGGCCTTTATATCTAACTCAACTCAGGCGTTATTAAAAAATGAATTTAACATTTCGATGTATTCAGTACCTCCACTCCATAGTCAAAGCAATGGGCAAGTAGAACGATTTCATTCAACCCTTGCAGAAATCGCTAGGTGTACAAAAGAAACTACTTCGGATGTTGTTGAACTGATGCTTCTTTCAACCTATAAATACAACAACACTATTCATTCAGTTACAGGGTATAAGCCTTCAGACATTTTTCATGACATCTCCAAAGAAATGAAAAATGCAATCATCTCCAAACTCAAAACTAAGCAGACTAAAGATCTCAAATACCACAATAGTAGAACCACCCCAAAAGAATATAAGCCAGGCGACAAAGTATACCTCAAAACAAATAAGAGAATTGGGAATAAGTTTTCTAAAGTATATAATCAAAAGACAGTTCAGGCAGATTTAGGCACAGCAGTAGTAATTGAAGGAAGGCAGGCGCACAAAAATAATTTGAGATAACTCTCTATTTCCAGATTAACCCAAATATCGTTGGGCATTACGACAATTACTGACTATTCTTCAGCCCTATTTATCCCCATACCTGTAGGCGACGTTGCCATTTATCAGGACCACTTTTACCTGAAGCATGTCACAAATTTTTCGGTTATCCAAACCATTATGTCTGACAACATAGATATGATGAATCAGCTCAAGGATGAAAGACGCAAAGAGGTACTGCAGCAGGACATGCATGAAATTGAGGGTTTACTTCAATTGTTGAAAACTCCCATTAGAACCCGACGATCAATAGATTTCATAGGATCTGCAATAAAATTTATCGCGGGCACGCCCGATCATCAAGATTTTGAAATATTACAAATGCAGGAAAACGAGCTGACCAGATCCAATAACAGGCAAATCGACATAAACACCCAAATTCAGGACAAATTAGACGAAATCACTGATAGAATCAACACTATAAATGCTATCAATAAACATGATCCAGCTGAAGATTATGAGTTGTTGACTACAATGATGTCCAGAAGAAATAGAGTTATAGTAGATAATTTAAGTAATAACATATACTCTTTAATCTTAGCAAAAAGCAACATTGTAAATCCGCTTATTTTTAATATAGAAGAAATAGAATTAATTAAAATAAGAGAAAATATTGTAACTGAATTAAGCGATCTGTTAAATGTCGCAGATGTCAAAATGTATTATCAAAATGAAGCCCTAGTATACTTAATTAAGATTCCTAAAGTTCAAGAAATATGTAAACTATTCCAAATTGCTCCGGTTATTCACAATAATAAGATTCTAGATTTAAAATCTAACCTTTCCGCAAGCTGCAACAAAAATTTCTATCCACTGAGTTCATGTAAAAAAGTTCCGCTATATTCCTACTGCGAAATAGATCACCAAAATACTTGCCTCTCACAGCTTCTAAATAATCATACAGCGCAATGTCCAACGACGCATGCTTATAATCTGGAGAAAATTGAAACGTTTGCCGACGGACTGATCATCGCTAGGGATGAAAATATCACAATTGAGGACAAAGATCAGCATATTGCATTAAGTGGATCGTTTCTGATAACATTCGATACCACAATTAAAATTAACGGAAAGGAATATCGCGCAAATCAGCCATTCGACATAGTCCACCTACCAGCACCAAAGAAGACGATTTTAAACGAAATTGGTTTCAACGAAAAAATTTCGCTGCCATACTTGCACAAGTTGCATTTCATTAACAATGAAAAAATTAAAGAATTTAACATTACGCTAGAGTCAAGCAAGTGGATGTGGTATGGTGTTGCAGGAGTACTGGCTATAATCATTCTTGTTCTGCTATATGCCAAAATCAAACCAAGAAAACTCACCATCAGAACAAGTGCAGTTCACGAGGCGCCAACATCTCCACTAGACAATGAAGCTATTAAAATGCGTGTATTAAAAATTATGAACGAGGACGTTCAAGCTTAAGGAGGGGAAGAGTTAACCGCAGCAAATATATTTTCCTAACTTGCACTTCCAAAGTTCATTTCCTCTGCACACTCTTCTTTTAGCTAGCATTGCACTTCCGGCACACTCTACACTTTAGTTTATTTACCCCAGAGCACGTTCACCTTAATAACCCAATCCTACATCATCAGCACTTCCCAGTCGTTCACCCTTATTACCTAAATATGCATAATTGTTAAGCTAGAATTAAGATATTTTGTAATAAAGAAGTCAGTCATAGACTGGCAGCAAAAGTGAAAGCTGTATTATTTTAACTTATACGCATCACTACCATTTGAGCCAACGATTCCATTAATTGTCGCAAGTGTCGGATGTACAGTCAGACGCTGATTGTGCTTTATTAAATTTAGAGTTATGTTGCAATTCATGGAATTATTGGGACCTGTGTCAGTGAACTTAGATTATAGTTTTGTTCGTGGGAGGATTTGAGATTGTAATAGACAATCACAGCCCACAAACACGCTCCCTAACCCACTCACTTTTAGGAAACATACTGTTTTTTAGTAATAACTCAAAAATATCTACTTAAACTAATATGTTGACATTCACGTACTCTACAAATCGTCCATACAATATAACTCCCATTTTTTGGGGGTAGTTTTCTTTAAAAAATTACTTTTCATCCATTTTCTTAAAAGGATTTGAGTTATCCTTATGTATGTACATACATATACACACTTTCAAAACACACGACCGAAGCCTGGAAGGTCAGCTAGAAAGACATAAAAACTTGTTATATTATGTTATAACAAATAAAATGAGAGTGGAGACGATTATGAGACCACATTACCTCTTGCAATTATAGTAATTGCTAATTATGTTGCTTTCAGCTTATACAGCATATAAACATAAATACAAAGTGCTACTCAGTTTCGTTTCGACTCTTCTAACGTGCAAGCTGAATGTTTTCGTCTCAAAATGACAAGTGATCACTTCCATCGTTACATCATCTTCATCTTCTTTCCTTCGTTTATGGTCGGTCTTGCCTCTTTCCATTTAAATTACAAGAAGCATTCCTTTAAGGAAAATAGTGTATAGAAAATAGAGACTCTACAGTGAAATTCTTACTATAGTGTGTTATATTTGTGTTGCATTTATTACATAGCTGTTGATTATTCAGCTGAAGTTCAGGAATACTTTACTTACTTACTTAACGGGCTCCCGACCCGTGAAGAGTCTCTGCCTGAGACACAGCAGCCTTCCACTCTCTTCGATCCCGGGCACGCTGCTTCCAGTTATCTAGACCAAGCGCTCTGGCATCCGCGATAGCTTGATCCTTAAAACGGAGGTTCGGTCTTCCTTGTCTTCTCGAACCTGGGGGCTGTGATTCGAAGATCCTCTTTGCTGGAGCATTATTGTCCATTCGCTCGATGTGGCCGAGCCAGTGTAGTCGACGTGTTTTGGCTTTTTGGACTACATCCACATCCTGGTACAGCTCATAGAGTTCGCGGTTATATCTTCTCCTCCATTCGCCCTCCTCGCATACGGGACCGAATATCCGACGAAGAATTTTTCTTTCGAAAGTGTTCAGTATTTGCTCTGCTTTCCTGCTTATCGTCCAGCATCCATACAGCAGAACTGGCAGGATCAAAGTTTTGTAGAGCAAACATTTCGTCTTCCGAGTTAGGAGTTTTGACCCCATTTGTTTCGCCAAACCGAAGTAGCAGCGGTTTCCTAGGGTAAGTCTTCGTCGAATCTCCACTAAGTTGTCATTCGTGGAGTTGATATTTACTCCGAGGTAGGTAAACTCCTTAACCACTTCGAAGTTACTGTTGCCAACAGTGACGTTTTGTTCTAGGCGGTGGACAGATGCTTCTTTCTTTGTTGACAACATGTATTTGGTTTTGTCCTCATTCACTTCAAGGCCAACACGTTTCGCCTCTTCTTCAATTGCCGTAAAAGCCTCTAACACGGCGCGCTGGGAGCGACCGATGATGTCGATGTCGTCTGCGTATCCCAGCAACTGGACAGATTTGTTGAAGATAGTGCCTTCCGTGTTTACACCTGCCCTGCGCACTATCTGTTCCAGCACAAGATTGAAGAAGTCACATGATAGCGCATCCCCTTGCCGAAATCCGGTGCATGTTTGGAATAGTTCAGAGGAACTGTTGCCGAATTGCACGTTGCACCGCGTGTTATCCAGCGTCACGCGGCACAGCTGGATCAGTTTAGCCGGGATCCCGAATTCGGCCATCGCCTTGTAAAGCTCAAGACGATGAATGCTATCATATGCGGCTTTAAAGTCGATGAAGAGATGGTGAGTCTCGACTTGAAATTCGTTGGTCTTTTCCAGGATTTGCCTTAGTGTGAAGATTTGGTCGATCGTCGATCTGCCGGGCCGGAAGCCACACTGGTACGTGCCGATTAGTGTGCTGCAGAAAGGCTTCAGACGTTCACACAGTACGTTGGATAGGATCTTATATGCGACATTAAGCAGGGATATGCCTCGGTAGTTCTTACAAGACATAGGATCGCCTTTCTTGAAGATGGGGCATATAGAGCTGATAGTCCAGTCATCGGGCATGACTTCATCCACCCACACTTGGTTGATGACTTGGTGCATGCACCCCACCAAAGCATCATCACCATGTTTGAAAAGCTCTGCTGGTAGACCATCAGAGCCGGCGGCCTTGTTGTTCTTCAGCTTTTTGATAGCTGAGCCGACCTCTTCAAAACTAGGAGGGGGAAGGGATTCTTCATTGACTGGATGCGGGTTCTCTTCTTGCCCTATCACTCTCTCTACCTGCCCATTAAGTAGCTGCTGGAAATGCTGCTTAAATACATCTACTATTCCCTGTGCTTCGGTGACTAGGTTTCCTTCACTGTTTCGAAGAGCCTGCGTTCCGGGCTTGAAGCCAGGAATACTTTATGGACGTTTTTAATCTCCTTCAACAAAGCCTATATCCATGCCTGGCATGTATAAACCATCGAAACCACAATAAAGCCCAAATTCGGATCCTAAACGGTTTGCTACAAATAAATGCAGATGTCCGTGGGTTGATTGGAAATACAAACCTACATTGTTGCAGATACTTGTTTAATCTTAAATTTTTGAAAGTCTTTTTCATTGGCTTAGAATTGTTCATCACAATAATTCGACCATACTATCGTAAGGACGCCATTCCGGAATGTTTAACCTTAGCAATCATCAACCAACTGGTATCGTCATGCTTTGCACTCTCATGGACCTTCATAAGTTGCTACCTAATCACAGTTCAAAAGAAAATTAAAGAATTCCTCCTCAGAAAGGCTGATAGAATGACAGAATAGGAATACGTGAAAATCTCAGTCCTATGTACAAGGATTTACCAAGTTAAACGCGACTTGAATCAGTATTATGGGTTTTATATGCTTTATAGGTTTTGTATTGGGCATGTTAACTCGATTAGGTTCTTATACTATGGTATGACGTGCATACTCTTCAGAACTACCGGGACACACAGCTGGATAATATGTCGTCCTTGGGTGGCGTTCCTTTTTTCAGTAGGAGCGTTTGTTCCGCTAACGGGAGATATGTTTGTGACGACGCTCATCGCTGAGTATTTAGTCGAACAGGCCAAATCTTTACGACGTAAGCTTCTAAGAAAGGAATGTAATTTTACGTGCAATGAAGAGGTATGTACAAAAGCCGAGGTGGGTTGTTTCATATTTCAAAACTTTTCTTACAGATTAACATGATCCTACTTCAAGAACATTTAGAAGATCAGCGATTAGACGTCAAGGGTTTCTTTAGGGTCAAACGACAGGAGGTAATACTAATTGTAGTTGGATCCATTTGGAATGTAATTGTATTCATGCAGTATATAGTGGGTGGATTTTTGTACGGTGAGAGTATAGAGAATCCTGTGCGTTTTTCTCAGTTCGACTTGCGGTTAAACGATACACAATTACAAGCCAGTGCTTTGAAAATTTAACATTTATTATCTTTAGCATAATTAAATTACTTAATTTATTTAACTTTATATTTAACAATTTATGGAACAAAAGCTACTTCCCGAGTAGCTGGAAAACATAGAAAGGTTTTTCCAATAATAAAAGAAGGAAAGGGCCATGCTGATCCTTCTAACTATAGGCCAATTAGTCTTCTGCCAAATATCGGGCAGATTTTTTAAATTGCTATTATTAGTAAGTCTATTTTGTTCGTATGCGATAGTAAGGACATTATACCGCGAAAACAATTTGGATTTCGAAGACAGCAGCGGTGCGTACTATTACAAAACTGAGTTCAGACGTTTGTTGGAATCTAAATTCCAAACGATGTACAGCTGCCTGCCTAGTGGATATCTCAAAGTGGAAACTCAAAATAAACAAAGAAAAATGTGAAACTATACTGTTCCGCACCATGATACGACATAGTAATTCAGACTTAAGACGCAACTGGAAGAATTTGCAAATAAAGAGTTCTAATGGTCTTCACATCAAGTCAAGGACCGTTGTTAAATATCTAGGTGTGCATTTGTACAAGTAAATACTCAGTTGGAAAAGGTAAGAGCTGCATTTATGTCCCTCAAGTACTCCATTATTCTCCACCTTTCTAAGATCCGATGAAAAGGTCATATGCTACCAACCCTTCGTTCGTCCTATTCTGACTTATGCGAGTTCAGTATGGTGGAACATAAGTTTATCTTACATGGAAAAGCTTCGATTATTTGAGAGAAAATGTCTTCGAAAATGTATGTGAATGTATATTAGCGCACATTCCGACTTTCGGCATTACGTCTCTAATAAGAGACTATTGGATGCTTCCGCTGTATCCAGAATAGACAATGTCATCCTGGATTTTGTGAGGAATCATATTGCGCGGGTAGCTAATGTTACGGAGAACGAACTAGTGTCGGGTTTGTTTTATCCTAACCCAGAATATTTCAGAAACTCTTTGGTGAATAGTTATATTCCACTTGAGGCATTCTTGGATCCGTAGATGGAAATGGTGGTCTGAGATACTGCGTAAGCATACCAGAAAGGGATTCGCACAATGCAGACAGGTATAATCGTGAAAAATACTGGTGAATCGACTGGGTTGTGGCTAACGATTAGGTTAAATAGGATTATGTCCTGTCATGTGATTTCTGATGCGCCGAAGATTCTGTTGAAGATTTGATTTAAACATTGAAGGACTGGAAATCATATGTCAGGTCCTAGTCCTAGGATAGGTTTAGTTAAGTTAGTATTATTATTATCTAGGAATTGTTGTTTGTTTTTATTAAAAAAAAAAAATAATACATGTAAATGGTTTTTTTTTCACATTTTCTTATAATATAACATAAAATATAATAACTGTTAACTTAATGTACAATACTTGGATATATTAAATATAATTATTAGCTAAACTAGTTCTTGAGTAAGAACTAAGTTAGCACATAATCATATAATAAGTATTGAGGTTAATTACTTTAAAAATTAATTATAGTTACATAGTCGTTTAGTTTTAATTTTACAAAAAAATTCAACAGTGGTAAATAAACAGAAAAAAAGCATATCAAATGCTTTACTGGAATATATAAATAAAACAATAACATGGTGATTTTTATGCCACCTTACACATCCGCAAATTCTCTCATAAGTTTATCTGTGCTTTTGTTTTCTGACAACCAAACTGTTTTTCGTGGATCAGGGCATGATTTAATAATTAATTGAATAATTTCCATGATTGAATAGAATAGACGAGTTGAAAACGATAAACAAACCACAGCTAACTTTATGTATAGCCGAGAAGTCTTAACCTTGGAGGGTCCCAATTGAAAAACATACAGAAAAGCTACAATCCGTCTGGAACGGATCGTCTGATACCCTATCCTCCTCTCTATAAAGTGGGCGTGGCCAAATTGCATTTTGTACTCAAATATAGCTATAATGTCGAACGTTTGAGGATGTTACATGTAAAATTTTATCAAAATAGGTTTTTTGATGATAACGCCCCCAAAAAGTGGGTGTGGCCTACCCTATTCTATTGTAGGGAATCGAAATACCCAAATATTTGGTCTTAACAAAATTTTTCGGTTTCATATAATTTAGTGAAGTTATAAAAAAGTAGGCGTGGCTGTGGGCGGATGTAAAAAAATTTTACATTTGTACTGTATCTTTTTCTTGGAAGTCCAAATATGAAATTTCTGCGTCCTAGTTAAAAATTTAATTCCCAAAAATCGGTTTTGTGATGAAAACGCCCCCAAAAAGTGGGCGTTTCCAAAACTGTTCTATGGGTGAATTGTAGGGAATCTAAATACCCAAATATTTGGTCTTAACAAAATTTTTCGGTTTCATATAATTTAGTGAAGTTATGAAAAAGTGGGCGTGGCAGTGGGCGGATTTCAAAAATTTTTACACTTGTACCCTATCCTAAGGGTATATTAAGTTTGACACATAGTTTGTAACATAGAGAAATAATTGAGATAGACCCTATAAAGTATATATATTCGTGATCAGCATCAATAGCGAAATCGATTGAGCGATGACCGTCCGTCCGTCCGTATGTCACCGCTTTTTGGGCCTTAAATTTTGAGCTAGGACGCTGAAATTTCATATCTGGGCTTCTGAGAAAAAGATACAGTACAAGTGTAAAAATTTTTGAAATCCGCCCACTGCCACGCCCACTTTTTCATAACTTCATTAAATTATATGAAACCGAAAAATTTTGTTAACATCAAATATTTAGGCATTCAGATTCCCTACAATCCACTCATACAAAAGTTTTGGCCACGCCCACTTTTTGGGGGCGTTTTCATCATAAAACCGATTTTTGGGCCTTAAATTTTTAACTAGGACGCTGAAATTTCATATCAGGGCTTCTGACGAAAAAATACAGTAGAAATGTAATTTTTCTTTATATCCGCCCACTGCCACGCCTACTTTTTTATAACTTCACTAAATTATATGAAACCGAAAAATTTTGTTAAGACCAAATATTTAGGTATTCAGATTCGCTACAATTCACCCATAGAACAGTTTTGGCCACGCCCACTTTTTGGGGGCGTTTTCACCAAAAAACCGATTTTGATAAAATTTTATATGTAACATCCTCAAACGTTCGAGTTTATAGCCATATTTGAGTACGAAATGCAATTTGGCCCCGCCCACTTTATAGAGAGGAGGATAGGGTATCAGACGATCCGTTCCAGACGGATTGTAGCTTTTCTGTATGTTTATATTATTCTTTTCTGAGTAACAACTCACTGTACTGGAAATGAAGTGGGTGATTCACTTACCAAAGCTAGTGGGTCAAAGTCCGTATTTAGCCCAGAACATGAAATCGTTCATCTCTTCTTTGAACATAACCCACCATACGGATATGCCATAGGTTAGTATCGGTCTGATGTGAACAAGCAGAGAGTTGTAGAAAATAAAACCGAATAGTAGAATTTGGATGGTTAAGGTCTTATATAAAGTCTGGTTTGTCCTTCGAGATAGGGACGTACTACTTAAACGCCCTTTCAGTCTAACATAGATAAGCAAGAGTTATTCTTTGTTTAATTTCTGAGGAGTGTCAAATATGATAGCAGACCTAAGGCAGACAACGTATCTTACTACTTCAAAGTTATAGCTGTCCACTAAGACGTTATGTGGCTTTTGTCGATATATACCTACTGAGTGTCGTTCCTTGTTAACAGCATACATGTATATGTACATATATATAGGTATATATTAGTTTATGTCCTACTTCTCCGTTACACCGATAGTATCTTTGATGGTATCGTCTTTGTCCTCTGTAGGGACATGAAAGCAATATGCTCAAATGTCGAAAGTTTAAGACTTCTAGGCCAAGTCCAGATCTAAATAAGACCTGCTTAACTTCTCTGTTACAGTCGCCATAATAGTGATGTCAGGGACTTTCAAACTTTTCTGCCCGACGAATCCCATTGAACTTATAGCAGTCTAAACCCTTTACTGATTGTTTGGCTACTGATCGTTCGGTTCACACGAGCGCGTCGCTTGTGTTACTCTTGGAACCATTTTGATTTTTGTACATACTTTCAGATAGTATTGATATCCGAATCGGCAATATCTTCAAGTTGCTCGAAGGAGTATTCATCCAGAATCTGCTTTTTTGCTAAAGATAACTTACGGCAGGTGCAGAGAAGGTGAAATGGTGATCCTTCCTCTTCTTCGCCCATGTAGCTGTAACAGAAATTACCACCGTACCACTTTCCTTATGAAGGATAGTACGTCCTTAGCAGCAGAATTTCTCAGCTCCGCTGACAAACATATTTCTTTACGGAAAATATGTCTTCTTAACCAATGAAACGCTGGGCATTCACAGAGAATGTGGCCAGAAAATTCGTGATCTTCCGAGCAGAACATACATTCTGTTTCTGGTCACAGAGTGAGCTTGTTAAGGTGATACCGCAGGCCACAGTGACCTGTGAGAAAGCTCACCAGCTATCTAATACTATCCTTGTCTAGATTAAGGATCCCCTTGTACGACAGCCCCGATACATTTTCCCAGTGGGCCAGACGAAGTTTGCTCCAAAATTTTTAGCAGCACTGCGGCGGCAGCCCAGTTGACACAACCCAGATTCTGAGCCAGTCCAAGGTAATTCATCTGCAGATTCGTTGCCTGCAATTTCTTTATAACCAGGGACCCAACCGAGTTTTAACCTGTTATGTCTGGCAAGATTTTGTAGTACCTCGTAGCACCATTTAACTGATATAGAGTCTATTAAATTGGACGACAGCACTTTGAGTGCTGCCTGGTTACCTGAAAAGATTTATAGATATCTTAGCGCCCTTAATAACTTTACCAAGGTTCATCCTAGCGCAGATCTCAATGGCATGGAGTCCAGTATGGAAACCGTGAGAGACATTCCCATAGGTATCGAGCCTTTCCAGTTTACATCTTTGATCCAGTGCCGGAACAGCATTAGACCAGTTAGCGGAATCCAATATTTCTACCTCAAATAACCTACCGAAGCAGTACTCCCTGACCATGGTGTCGGGATAGTGCAAAACAAGTCCTTTTTGGGAATTTAGTCAAGAATTTTAGGTGTCTCACATGGTCGCCTGGTTTATACTTTTATTCTAGCTGCAGCTTTTTAGGGACGCAAGCCCAGCAACAGCATCTTATGCTGCCGTAGGACTGGTACGCATGGTACCCATAATACCGAGACAGGAAATTCTCTGAAATTTGTGAAGCTTCGTTACAGTTGTCCATTCAAGAACTTTCGGCCACGAAACGATGACCGCATAAATGATAATGGCCCTTGTGTCGCGCTCGATGACGGACTTGATATGAGAATTCCAGCTAAGCCGTTTAACCTCATTGGAATAAGCGAAAGTGGTGCCTTTGTGTGGTGGTCTTCTTGTAAAACACACTAGAACGGTTTTGCAAGGATTGAAGGATAGTCCTTCTCTGCTGCACCATTCCAACAAGTATAGTAAAGCACATTGCATGAGTAGAAATGGTCGTGCTGTGTTTACCACTAATAAAAATCGCTAAGTCATCCGCATAATCAATGGAGATGTAGCCTGATCTCTGTAGATCGACTAGAAGATGGTCGATGTCTAGTGACCACAGAAGGGGAGGAAAGGACTCCTCCCTGCGGACAGCCCTTAACGGCAGACACAGACACTGACGCTCCTCCAGAGGAGGAAGTAATAATTCAACTTTCAAACATGACCGTTATCCATTGGTTGGTCGAATCCGCAATACCTCTGCTACTAATTACTCTTGCGCCCTCAATGTCAAAGAATGTACACAGAGCTATGTATTTCCTTGGAGCGAAAAGTTCCTTCTATCTACTTAACAAGATAGTGTGCAGTGTTTGGTATGAGGGATTAGCTGATTCAGTTTCCAGGTTAAAAATAAGCCTCCTATCATTCTCTCGTAACTTGATTAACTACGATATAATTGATATTGCACACCTTCTTCCTTAAAGCTCAATGGACTCTTACTGCGTGGTCCTAGGCTATCGGATGAGTCCTGGATCTGATCCCTTCAGCAAGTCAAAGGGGCTCTGATTGCAGCATTTGAATAGTTCTGAACTATTGAGGTACTAACCATAACCACCTTTTTGAGAAGCTTAGTGATGTGACGGTCAGGTTATAACCGCAGTACTTCAAGATATCGGATAACAGTCATGAGTTAAAAGAAAAAGATGCCAGAAGATTCTTCGCTTTTTGATTGAAAGGTGAAACCATTTATTCAGAAACCTAGGTGTACTTATTTAGAGTTTTGGAGGCACGTCACACTTCTTTACGGTAGAAAACTTTTGCAGGTTTTATAGTCTTGCAATTTGATGAAGAGATTGGTTCTACCGTCTCGGGCTGACTGTTGTTTTCGGCGAGTACTCGTATACCACTCACACAGCGGTGTATTGGTTTATCCCATTCCATACTTCCCATTTTCACTTTGGGTAAATTATGGAATGTGGTTTTCAAAGTATCTTTTAGATACTTTTAGATATTACTACCATTTCCTTGTATGAAAAATAAAATTGTAAAGAATGCTAAGTGCGAAAAATCGGCAAAATAGACAACAACCTTCATTTATTTTTTGAGAGAATTTCGCTCCACTTAAAACCTTAGACTTGTGTTTTAATAATAAAAAAAATATTAAAACATTTCACGCTTTAAACAAATCGTAGATCACTTCACCGTAGTTCACTTGGAATTTAATTACTTTATTTATCGTACATCATCCATTTAATTTATAAATCTGAACTAAATAAAATTATAACCGATCAGCTGTTTTTGACATTTCGCAAACTGATTTTAGCTTTGTTCAATAGATTTTAGAATAGAGTAGAAAAGGATAGAACAGAAAAGTTCCGTGAAAAACGTCAGACAAGTTAGAACAGTCAGTCATACGTCAAATGAAGTTGCCAAAACAAGTTGTTGTTAACTTTTCATTTGTTTACATCGAAAAAAATAAAATAATTTGAAATTTTGCAAAAGTATTTTGAATATTTGCATAAGTATATTAAAAATACTCTATCGGTAATATTCGGTATCACTTAAAATAAATAAAAACTTATTTGAAATAAAATTTACCACAAGACTTAACAAATTAATGACAACAAAACGATGACAACTTATTTTGACAGTTTTCACGAATCTGTTCTGACTAAAAAATAAGTGCAGATTCTATTGTAAACTGTTCTAGAACAACCTCATTGGACAAGAATCAGATCAGTTTAGAACAGAAAATTCTTCATTGAACACCAAAAGTTGTACTTTTCTGTTCCGAACAGTCCAAAACAACCTCATTGAACACAGCTTTTCTTACCTACAAATCCAGTCCACTGTTTAGAAAAAAAAATGACTTATTTTTTGTCAAATTTGGATGTCTCGACCAATCACTAACGTTTAACTACCTAGTAGTTATGTCTGTAATTATTGCATGATTAACGCATCATAGAACAAGTTGTCCCATCTGTAAGTTAACAAGTCTTAAAAGCGACCTGCGCATTTCAAACATTACTTAGTTGTGTTGGTTTAACTGTAGTTGAAATAGTATTGTACGATTTTAGGTTGTGTATCTGTTGTTATTGTTTTTGTTTACATATAACTAGTAATACTAGCCCTTAATAATAACTCGGTGGATGTGTGTATTGTTTACGCGTCAGCGGCTACACCAAGCACGCGAAACTGTTTCGATGTTTAAATAAAAAAAAAACTCGTTTTTCCACAGAATAGAACTCAAGTGTATCACCCTCATCGTCATAGTCAACGTTTGTTGTTAACTCACAACACAATATTCACATATTTGTTTGCTGATAAGACTGCCACCGCTAATGAGATTATACATATACAGATAGATGTTCAAGCCAGTTCGGATAACGACTTTATTTAGACACAAACCGGTTCGAATAAGTATCTTCTTAATTGCACGTATCAAAACAATTGAATGATAACCCTCCTAAGCACCCCTGTACACTATTGGGAAACATGCCGGATGTATGCAACAGCAAATCATCGGTTTTTAATTAATTACAAAAAAGAAAGCCCCGATGATTTTTTTCTAATTGTTACCTTGTCATCTTCATGTACTCGTATCCATAGGTACTCGAACATGCGAATCACGATCATGAATTTACCATCAATTATTCCGCTCTCAGGTTCTTTTTTTCACAACCATTCAGAAATCCCAAACAATTTTCACGCGAAACGTTACAATAGCTTACTCACGATTCCACTTGACTGGGGGAAAACTTCCAAAATATACATACATAAGTATGTATGTACATACATCATACAGACCTACTCGTAAATGCATCAAAACCCAAAACATGTTTTCAACTTCTTAAATGGAATTCCCTATGGCGATTCTTTTTCACGAAGTTTACTACTGTGCTAATGAGAACGAATAGCGCTGAAATACTTAAAGATATCTTAGTTCCTCGCTTAATCTTAAGTCAGTCGGTTGTTTGTTTTCAGTCTCGCAATGTCTAAGTTGACACATTACGTATTTATCGCATTGGCCGTGACGTGTGCTACCGCCTACGAGGTGCCTAAGGCTGACTTTAAAATATTCTATCCAAAAGGATTCGAAGTCTCCATTCCCGCTGAGGAGAATGTTACTCTGTTCGCATTTCATGGAAAACTGAATGAGGAAATGGAGGGCTTGGAATCGGGTCAGTGGGCCAGGGATATTGTAAAACCAAAGAATGGTCGATACATATTCCGTGAGCGTTTAACCAGGCTGAAGTTGGGTGATACGATCTACTACTGGACTTACGCAATTTACAATGGTCTGGGCTATAGAGAGGATGACGGAGTTTATGTTGTTACTGAATACACACCACAGGAAGAAGATTCTGGAACGCCATTGCAGTCACCGGTGACTTCAGGATCAGCACTTACTACCGCTGGAGGATTACAGCGTACAACTGCACGTCCAATGCGTGCAGGCTCAGCAGGTGGTCCTTCCACAGACTGTCCACCGAGTATCACTACCTTTAACCATGGACTGCCAGTTGCTTGCGCTGGTGATGTAATATTTGAGGAGAATTTCAATGGCATCAAATTAGATCCAAGTAAGTGGCTAATGGAGCGGCGATTCACGTCTCAACCGGACTATGAGTTCGTGGTGTACCTGATTAACGAAGAAGTTCTAAAAGTAAATAATGGGATGGCAACTATCAGACCTATCCCTCTTACCCGGATCTACGGAGCTGGTATACTGAGGGATGAGTTCAGCTTAGGCTCGAACTGCACGGGTATTCTAGACACGGAGGACTGCGTGCGAGTAGCGAATACCCATGACATCCTTCCGCCATTTATTTCAACCCAATTCTCGACTAAGGAACGATTCAGGTTCAAGTACGGTAAGGTGGAGATCCGCGCTAAAATGCCAAATGCCGCTTGGGTATTCCCACAACTGTTTCTAGAACCAGTGGACTCTCGTTATGGCGCCAACAACTACCAGTCTGGACAGATGCGAGTCGCTTTCAGTCGCAGTAATGGTGGTGATTTGGTCAACGAACTATTCGGAGGTGTTATCTTGAACGCTGAAGAGCCCTATCGCGATGCTAGAATGTGTAAGAGGTCTGGACCGCCGGTGGATTGGTCTTCAGACTTTCACGTGTACACACTAGAGTGGCTATCAGATAAGATAGTCATCAGCGTGGATAACGAGCAGTTTTGTAGCGTGCAGCCAGATGATGGTGGATTTGCGGACATAAAGCCGAGTGCCAAGGCGTTGCCAAACAGAGAAAGCCTGAAACATGGGACACCCATGGCTCCTTTCGATCAGGAATTTTACATCAAATTGGGTTACGGTATCGGTGGACACAATGACTTCCCAGATGATAGAAGGCTTTGGACTAAGGCAAAACCATGGTCGAATGGTCATCGAAAAGCAATGCAACAGTTTTGGAATAAACAGAAGAAGAACTGGAATCAGTGGTTGGGTCCTAGTGCCGCATTGCAAATCGATTATGTAAAGGTTTATGCTGTTTAAGTGATACTTAGTTAATAAAGTGGAAAGAGCTTATATTTGTAACAATATGTGTATTTTGTTTTGAAATGTCAGAGATGTTAAAAGACTTTGTGGTGAAAGTTTGTTTTTTTTTGCACGGAGACTAATCTACGGAACAAAATGTCATTTGTAATCAATTCACTAAAAATAGAGTCGCGTCTGAATATTGCTACTGTTGCGTGATTTTAAGTGGGAAATTCCCAAGATTGCTGATAACAGCATCGTTTAAGATTTATTAATTTGCAAACGTGCACATTAGAACTGATAATCGGTGAAAATACTAGATGACCTTCAATTGCCACATGGCTTTTTATTATTTATTGTTTAACATACATACATACGTTATGAATTATTGAAGCATAAAATCGATATGAAGCTTTGGGGCACGTTAATAATTAAATTTTCTAAATGAGGAACCGTCCTGAGTGATGTAAGTAGTTACTAATATGACAGCATTATATGTACATAGGTGTCAAGCAAAGAACTTCAATAAAATTTCGTTCGCGACTAAGATCCATATTATTGGTGATAACACTCGTCATTGTAGTGTTCCGCGAAAGAACAAAGCGTGAGCTTGGCGGCCTAGAGAAAGCAGAAGGTAGTACTTTAGAGTCAATCCATGATGGATATTTCAACTTGGATTATGAAGAAACGAATATAACGGGAAGGCATGCAAAAGGTAAGGGCATGGGTAGATATAGACCGTTCCACTAAACGAAGGGTGGTTAACTTTCGAGTTGGAATAATTTAACCTAGGTTTAGGTTACGGTGGCGATCCGATACAGATAAGTGATAATACTGATCTATCACTATTACGAAACATCTGCAGTATTTTATGGAGGTGTGGATGTCCAGTAATCATCTTAGCATCACCAACCCACGTTTATGATCGAACTGTTTTCTCACCTGTGGTTGGTCTTCCTAATAGCATACAGGCATTCCAAGTTCCCATGTAGTGATAGGTACACTTATATTCTGTGCACGTCTAATAGGAGTAACTTTTCTGGCGAGCTTCTCAAGCGGGAGTTTAAATTGACCTTTGCGTAAAAGAGAACTATTGCCGCTTGACCGTCAATGAAGATGCAAAAATTGCAAGAAATGTGTTTTGCAATTGAAATTTCCAACGGAGACCACAAATTTCTTGAAATAATTCATTTTTTTACATCAATATCTGGTTTTATATCTTGCCTTAGTTAGACTGGACTCTTTGGATCACTTTCCGATATATCTTCTTGAGATTTGACACTTGTGGATTTATTGTACTTACGGATAATCCAAGATCAACTTTTCCTTTTTCTGTAAAAATGTAATCAAAAGAACTGAGTCTCATTTTTTTTTTTTTTGTTTTTTTTTTTATTATTTTTAATTAATATCACTTAGACCGAGTACACCCTGACATAATCAACTCGCAAGGCGGCATTGTCATCCAACCATTGATTCCACGAATGTTTATATTTTCGCCAGAATTTGTTCATCGACAGGGGATCCGTATTCTCCCATGGTTTGTCCTCTGTCCACATTGATTTATCTCCTGGGAAGTCCTTATGTCCACCGATACCATATCCTATTTTTATGTAGAACTGCTGATCGAAAGGCGCAATTGGTGTGCCGGCTTTTAGTAAGTCCTTATTGGGCAGGGGTTTATCATTTCCGACCACATTAGCGAGTCCACCCTCACCCGGCTCTATGGTACAATATTCTTCATTATCAACACTAACGGTGATCCTATTTGGTAGCCACTCTAAAACAAACACATGATAGTCAGCAGACCAATCTATTTCGGCTCCTTCTTTTTTGCATAGCTTTAGATTGCGGAAGTTCTCTTCAGCGTTGAGTAGAACACCTCCCAACAGTTCATTAACCGTATTACCACCGTGGCTGCGAGTAAACGCGATCCGCATCTGTCCAGATTGGTAGTTATTCCCACCATAAGTACGAGTCTCGACTGGTTCGAGGAAAAGCTGTGGGAATACCCAAGGGGCGTTTGGCATCCTAGCGCGGATTTCCACTTTACCGTATTTGAAACTGAAGAAATTCTTGGTGGAAAATTGTGTCGATATAAATGGGGGAAGTATATATTTAGAAGCAGGTCGCACACATTCCCTTGTCTCCAGCTGTCCGGTGCAAGTTGATCCCAAATTAAGTTGCTTAGTCAATATGTTATGATCAAAAATTCTTGATGTAGGATAAGGTTTAATCGATACACCACCACTGGCGAATTTCAGGACGTTGTCGTTGGCCATGTAAATCACGAATTCATAGTCTGGTTGATCCCCGAAGCGACGCTCTATGAACCATTTGCTGCTATCAAGTCTATTGCCATCGAAATTGTCTTCGAAAATAATTTGACCAGCACAACGAATCGGTGCGTTATTATTAATGCTCGTAACACTTGTTCTGCAACTCGAGGTGGAAGGTCCGGACCCGGTTGCCGTTGGATTTTGCTTATGTTCAGTTACAGGTGAGGTTGTTGGACTACCCGCCTGTGTGACGTATTCTGTGACTACATAAACTCCATCATCCTCCCTGTAACCCAAGCCATTGTAAATGACATAAGTCCAGAAGTAGATGGTATCTCCCAACTTTAAACTGGTCGAACGATCACGAAAGATGTATCTGCCTTCCTTTGGCTTTGTAATATCTCTGGCCCATGTTCCTGCCTCTAAACCGTCCATTTCTTCGTTAAGCTTTCCATGGAAAGCGAATAGCGATATTCCCTCATCCGCAGGAATAGAAACTTGAAATCCTTTGGGATAGAATATTTTAAACTCTGCGTTCGGAGGCTCGTACTGGGCGGCTACCGACGAAACAATTAACAGAACACAAAAAATCAAAAATTGCGACATTTTTACTAATCGCCGAACCGAACCGATTGATTCAAGAATTCGAAATAAAATAACTGAACGTTGCGGCTGATAATGGATTTTTAGAAACAGAAACCCGTCTTTGGTTAGCAGGGGTATTTCCATACAAAGAGTAGATAAGGAAATTCTCATGCAGTGTTGCCGTTACGAAAATGTAATCAAAGGGATTGAACCAATGGTTTGCATTGGTCCGGTTAAAGTGTCTGCCAGTTCAGAAACCCCAAACACACTTAGACCAGCACCAGGTCCATTGCGATACCACATTAAACTAATAATGATAAAAATAAAAAATAAAAAAAACAATATTGACTTAATGCAATTAACAGATTTCAAATATTAAGAATATTTATAAATATTAAAAAAACAATAACGTAATGTTTTTATGAACTCTTGTCAAAAAATTTCTGAAAATTTTCAACTGTATGAGTCCTCAGCTAAGAATTCAGTTTCGATATTACTATTGCTCCACCGACTTTATGCATTTAAGAATTAGTCGTATTTTTTTTTTTTTGTGTGTGAAAAAAAAATCCTAAAATTATACATACCTACATTTTATTTCATGATTTTTTCTTTATCTCATGTCTTTATTTTGCTCATAAATGACATTTCAGTCGTCCGCAGGGTTGTTGTTCGATGCATACGCTTATTTATTATTGAACGCGTTCCGTATTTTAGTCCTACTTTTTGAGGCAAGGCCTAGCCTACTGACTGAAAAAGTAGGTGACATACATAACTCTCATCGTCATTTCCCGTTTTTACTTTGGATCAATTATGGACTGTGGTTATCAAAGTATTTTAGTGATAAAATAAAGAATGCTTAAGTGCGAAAAATCGGCAACAAGGACAACAAGGTTTCTTTATTTTTTGAAAGAATTTCGGGTCCACTTAAAAACTTAGACTTGCGTTTTAATGTAAAAAAAATGAAACACTTCACGCATTGAATCACTTTATCGTAATTCACTTAGAATTACATTTCCTTATTTATCGTACATCATCCATTTAATTCATAAAGCCGAACAATAAATAAAATTGTAATCAGCTGTTTTTGACATTCCGCAAACTAACATCAGATGTAGGGATATTTTTCTTACCTACAACTCCAGTCCACTACCTCAAAAAAACGTGTTACTTTTCTGTCAAATCTGAATCTCTCGAACAATTCAATTTTGGACTACCTAATGCCTAGAATACGGAACTCGCCCATTTTTAACTATTTCTGTAGAATTTTTCAGAAATTTGTGATATTACTAACTTAAATCCAGATAGAAGACGGTAACGGTAATCACATAACTTAATGAAAAATTATGAATTACAAATGCAGAAGTAAAATAATAGAAAGTAAGAGAATATTGCACTTCTCTAAACATGTATGGACATAAGTCAAAATAGAAGAAACGGCAACATTGGTTACGAATCTACATACAGACGTATGTAGTGAG
This sequence comes from Xylota sylvarum, assembly GCA_905220385.1. Taxonomy (NCBI): domain Eukaryota; kingdom Metazoa; phylum Arthropoda; class Insecta; order Diptera; family Syrphidae; genus Xylota; species Xylota sylvarum. Next base: position 46,497,026 of record LR999959.1, read on the forward strand.
AGTTTATATTATTGATATTTTCTTTTGTAAACAATTTGTGAACTATTAATAGTATCGCTATAATACTGTGTGATAAGTGAGAAATTCCCAAGACTGATCATTTACATCTGAGCAAAATCATTGTTTTAAATTAGAGCGGGGTTTCCGCTTATCTTCCACGTCGCACGAAAAATTGTTGATGATAGGCATAGAATAGAGTACTGAGGAGCGTCTCCGATTCGACACGGCACTTACAATATAAAAATAAACATACAGAAAAGCTACAATCCGTCTGGAACGGATCGTATGATACCCTATCCTCCTCTCTATAAAGTGGGCGTGGCCAAATTGCATTTTGTACTCAAATATAGCTATAATGTCGAACGTTTGAGTATGTTACATGTAAAATTTTATCAAAATAGGTTTTTTGATGATAACGCCCCCAAAAAGTGGGCGTGACCAAAACTGTTCTATGGGTGAATTGTAGGGAATCTAAATACCCAAATATTTGGTCTTAACAAAATTTTTCGGTTTCATATAATTTAGTGAAGTTATAAAAAAGTAGGCGTGGCAGTGGGCGGATGTAAAATTTTTTTACACTTGTACTGTATCTTTTTCTTGGAAGCCCAGATATGAAATTTCAGCGTCCTAGTTAAAAATTTAAGGCCCAAAAATCGGTTTTGTGATGAAAACGCCCCCAAAAAGTGGGCGTGGCCAAAACTTTTGTATGGGTGGATTGTAGGGAATCTGAATGCCTAAATATTTGGTCTTAACAAAATTTTTCGGTTTCATATAATTTAGTGAAGGTATGAAAAAGTGTCAAACTTAATATACCCTTAGGATAGGGTATAAAAAGTGTTGTGTCTTATAATAAGTGAATTTTCAAAATAAAGAAAATGTATTTAATTACGGAGTAAGTATTTTAAGATTTATTTCAAGTTAGATTTAAGTTTTATATTAAACCCCAAAAAACATGTCAATTTACAAATTTTTTCTTAAAAAACTTATCTTTGTTCTAAAACAAATCAGTTAGTTAATAAACAAATATACATATAATAAATAATTAAGTTAGGTTACGTCGGAAACCATACCATAAAGGATTAAGTTTACATCAGAGCGCCCGTTTAGTATCTTCGTTAGAATAACATAATTAAGTTAATTAAAATACTATAAGTATTTTAATGAATTGAACAAATAAAACTGCACTTTAAAATTTTATAATTCACTATAAATCGGTAAAAAACCGATACTAGATGATCTTAGCACATGCTTTTTATTATTTGTTTTTCGACATACATACATACGTACATTTCGAATTATGGAAGGACGAAGTCTATATGAAGGTAAGACTAGCTTTGGCACATGTCATACATATACTAGAAATGAGAACCGTTCTAAGTGCTTTAAGTAGTTACTAGTATGATAATTGCAGAGGTACCATGCAACGACCCTAGTTTCAATTTATTTTCGTTTGCGGCTAATATCCATATTAGTGGATATAACACTCCTTTATGTTTTGTTCTTCGAAAACCAAACTATGGGTTTGGCAGCCTGGTGAACTTTATATTCAACTGAAGACTCAAGATCATTGCTTAGATAACCACGAAGAAGATAACGCAGAAGAATATTGAAGGTTTGAAGTCCGTCCGTCCGTCCGTCCGTCCGTATGTCACCGCTTTTTGGGCCTTAAATTTTGAGCTAGGACGATGAAATTTCATATCTGGGCTTCTGAGAAAAAGATACAGTACAAGTATAAAAATTTTTTAAATCCGTCCACTGCCACGCCTACTTTTTTATAACTTCACTAAATTATATAAAACCGAAAAATTTTGTTATGAGCAAATATTTGGGCATTCAGATTCCCTACAATCCACCCATACAAAAGTTTTGGCCACGCCCACTTTTTGGGGGCGTTTTCATCACAAAACCGATTTTTGGGCCTTAAATTTTTAACTAGGACGCTGAAATTTCATATCTGGGCTTCCGAGAAAAAGATACAATAGTAGTGTAAAATTTTTTTACATCCGCCCACTGCCACGCCTACTTTTTTATAACTTCACTAAATTATATGAAACCGAAAAATTTTGTTAAGACTAAATATTTGGGTATTTAGATTCCCTACAATTCACCCATAGAACAGTTTTGGCCACGCCTACTTTTTGGGGGCGTTATCATCAAAAAACCTATTTTGATAAAATTTTACATGTAACATCCTCAAACGTTCGACATTATAGCTATATTTGAGTACAAAATGCAATTTGGCCAAGCCCATTTTATAGAGAGGAGGATAGGGTATCATACGATCCGTTCCAGACGGATTGTAGCTTTTCTGTATGTTTGGCAATCATTTTAGTAATTCTGATCTTTAATTAATTATATACAATTTGCATCCACTTGCAAAAATTATAAAAAAAATGACCAACTTCTTCACAGCAAACGTCAATATAAATCCTAAATCGCGATAAGAACAGCCTACGTAAATCTAAAACTTTTTTCGCTTAAATCCCAGATTTATTTTTGGTAGCGACATAGCATTACGTTCCTTAATGCATTGTGAATGAATACACTGCGCAAACAAAAGGAAACAGCGCATAATGAACTAACACGATTCAAATGGTATTTGTTATTGCTACCCTTTTTGGATTAGCTTTAAAATATATTTCGTGAATATTCGGTTGTCACCAGCACCACCATTGTTTAGGAAGTGATTAATTATCTGAGTTACAATTAATTTATTACACTTTGTTCCAGATTTCCAAAAAATAAATTGTGCGCATAGCATAACATTCCTAAACGTCATTATTCACAACGCAACAGAATGCGCATCGCATACTGAAAGTATCGTGTGCACGGATGCGATGTGCAGTCACGATGCGCATTTTGGTTGAATTTAGGAAAGCAGCTGAACTTAAGTAAACTGCACAATCTGTCAATTTGTTTACACCCGGTCTGAATACAGTGCAGTTAAAAACGAAATGGAAAATAAATTGAACAAATTAAAAAAATTAAAACAATTTAAAATATTGCATCTTGGATTGGAAGAAATAAATATCCTGTTCAAAATAAGTGAGATAGAAAAAAACAAAAAAAGATCATGTAGTGTTCGCCAAATAAATCGGGATAGAAACCAGAACGGATTTTTTGCAGTCTCTTTCGAAGCAATGAAATCATTGGATAGTGCTATATTTTTCATATATGTACATACACTAGAATGACTCCAAAAGTATACGACTTGTTGCTGAATTTATTTACGCCATATTTAGTGAAGTCGTCTTTAGGAACTCCAATGCATGCTGGCAATGGCTTGGTCTTTCAAAGTAGCGAAAGAGACTGTATGCACCATCGATTTTGAAACATGTGAAATAGTATGGATAACAATGAACCAAATGAAAACGACTTCCCGCAGATTGCCGAAGACTTTTGGAGCCAATGAAATATGCCCGACTGCGTTGTGCCTATTGACGGAAAACATATACATATGTAGCAATACGATGTCCCCCGAATAGTGGAAGCCAGTTTTTTTTGCTAAAAGAAATACTTTAGTATAATATTTCATGTTTATATGTACTTTTAATAAACATGCATTTTTCGATATTGCAGGAATTTTTCAGACCGTCGATTTGGAAAGCGATTGATGGAAAATGAGCTGCCGATTCTACCTTCAAAGTACCTACCAGGCACCTAGGTTAAAGTTCCCCATATTTCCACTGGAAATACACATCATACGACCGTATCCTGGCATATTGTTACCAGCAGATAAAGAATACTACAACAAGAGATGGTCAAAAGCTCGGCGAACAATTGAGAATTCTTTTGGCATTCTGGTGGCTGAAAAAGTGATTAAGCCTTGCATAATTTCATCTTATTTAAAAAAGAACTTGGTTTAATGTACTGGACCGCCAATTATACAGATTGGTAGGATTTTGATGGTAATCGTCACGATGGATTGTGGAGAAGTGAAACTGGAATAAATTTACCATCTAGTATTCACTACTCTGGTGGTAGCACTTCAATAAACATTCGGAATAAAAGCTTTGTTGAATGAATTTTAGAATAGAGTAGAACAGGATAGAACGGAACAGTTTCGGGAAAAACGTCAGACAAGTTAGAGCAGTCAGTCATACGTCAAATGGAGTTGTCAAAACAAATTGTTGTTATGTTTTCATTTGTTTACATCGGAAAAATCGAGTTTTGAAATTTTGCAAAGGAATTACTTAAAAATACTCTCTCGTTTAACACAACTAATATTTTATTTAGGTTTCCCCAAAACAGAGTATATCTACTTACAGTGAGTAGGGACACTCTCCACGTGTTTTTGAAAAATTGTTCTCAGTAAGTTCACCGACACGAGAAATAGACGGCAATAGAAAGACGGCAGTGAAAGAGGGATAGACGATTGGAAAAATTATTTCAGAAGTAGCACAGGGTGTTCCGTTAAAAAAAACAGAAAAATTATTTTCCCATACATTTTTTTATACATTTAATAAATGATATAATTTCACATATGACTTATGCTATATAGGTATATTATAGGAGGAAACATTAGGTTGCTGACCCAATTCCGACTGACAGTTGTGTGTTTGGCGAATTGCAAAGCAGTAAAACGCAGTTTTACCACCGAAATGTCCAAATTAGGTATAGGCTAAAGCTTTCCTTTTCCTCTAGATCGCACGGTAAACATTTACAAACATGTTTACCCATTTGAAAAGTTTTAAAATTGTACTTCCACTATATAAAATAAACGAAACACCCTTTATTTCTTTGCGTGTTCTCTTTGCTACGACTGATAACAATTCAAGTCAACACGCCTTTAAAAAGACGTGCGAAAAAAATGTAAACAACCCTCACCACAATATGACTACTCAATTAGTGTTACCAGCTACAACAAAACTTAGCAGGCAGATAATGATGAATAGATAATTTTGAATCGCTAAGTATGATATTTCATAAAGTGATAGCAAAGTACAAATGTTCATTTTGATGTTTTGGAATGGAACATTTAATTTAATGATCCGTAACTAACCCTTTTTTAAAAAAAGAAAGAATAACAAAAACCACATATGAAACCGATTTAAAAAAGCATTATGGGAAAACCACTTTTATATATCTTATACAGGGAGTCGCATGTAGTGATTTTGGTAAAATCTCTTTTGGTAAAGTCTCTTTTTATTTTAAGCGATCGCACGTAAGGGTGAAATTCAATATTTTTGACCTGCTTTCGCTTATTGTACGTTTTTGTTGTGGGTTTTGGTTTGTAAGAGTTTCCCTACTCACTGTAAGTAGATATACTCTGCCCCAAACTTGTTGCAAAGGTTATCTGATGGTGTTAAGGCCTTCCTTTTTTTCACTTGAGTTAAAGAGGCACTCGATTCTGGAAGACCTTCGAAAGCCGAGCTGTAGTTAACATCTTCCAAGGAAGCTGATTCATTTTATATTGAAGCTGGTAATGGGATCCCACTTCCAATTTCATTATACAGAGTTCTGAAAAAAAATTTAACGCATACATATATAACTAAACCATCTGTATGATATTAAAACATTGCTTACCTTAAGCCCGTATGATACTACATTTTTTCCGCATTTTTATTGCTCTGAAAATGAAGTTAGAGTAGTACGCAAAATTACCTACTGAAATTCCCATTTGGTGTAAGTGTATACGCACTAACCTTATAAATGCGAAAATGTCAAAAAAAATGCATTAAAAATGTATCTCAAACTACATTTTTCAGCCACTGGCAGCTTTTTTTTTTTGACATTTCTGCATTAAAATTATACGTTTGCCATTTGCGCCTGTTTTGCTGTCTAGCTTTATTTGAAAATAAAGTGTGACTCATTTGATTTGTGTATGTTGCTTTGCAAAATGATTGCTTTCCTTTTCTTAAAAAAACGTGTTTTCTCTTTTATGCAAAGCTGAAAACTAATGTATTAAAAATGCGGAAAAAATGTAGTATCATACGGGCTTTAGTGGTTTCATTGAATCTTCATGTCTTGAAAGAACAGCCATTCTTCTTGTTTCGAATAATCCGCTACCAGACGGTATTTCCCTCTTCCTCAACTCCTTCCCAAAGCGGTCCCACAACAACCTTCATTTGTTTTTCCATTCAGTCTCTAAAATTTAAAAAACGCGTTGTAGATACATATGTACGAATCTTTTGCAAACGAATATTCCAGTCATTTCCGCAATTTGGGCCCACACTTTGGCCTCGTGTATTTTTATTATAGTACAATGCATCGGTTTTATCATTTATTTTGTTGAACCGTCTATTTATTAAAATATTCACAAAATTGTATTCAACATTGTATTATTGTATTATTTCTGTCATTGCAGCACTTTTTTTCTTTTTATGTAAGCTGTCAAATTTCCATACTAAATATCCTATTTGATAAGAAGTTAACGAAAACTTGACGAAACCGAGCATAATCCCATTATGGTTGTGCTATACTGTTTCCATGTAATAAGACATTTCATTAAGCTAGCGCAAGCTTACCAATGTCTATTATGGTTGGCCCTTTAGATTTCGAAAGTAAGCGTTGAGAGATATCTTTTGGAGGAGAGCAGGGCTATCGATGTTTACTGCTAGTAGCTGATGTACAAAGAAGAAGTCGGCAATTTCCCGGCGGTTTTCGAGTGATTGCATTACGTTTATTAGTTTTCGGTCGACAGAGGAAGATCGCGTAAGAGCTAGCCGGATGAATCTGGGTAGAACAGCTTCAATTCGGAGGGAATGTGTATCGTGATAGGGGAAACATACTTGGATTGGTCTAACAATTGCAAAAAAGACAGATGTAACATAAGGGTTGGAGTTCAGCGTTTCGCGCGGAGTTGGCTCTACTGATAGTGTTGTCTGACCCAAATCACGCAATACGACAGAAGTGACAGGCTGGTCACAGGTAAGATAGAATCTTGGGATTGGTGAAAGACGCTTATGGGAGTATCTAATGGCTTGGCATTTATTGACATTGAGCACAAAGAAATTTTTTTGGCACCAGGTTGAAATGTTGTTCAAATCAACTTGAAGTGGGCGAAAATCAGCGGGATGGAATCAGTGCCTGAAGATTGTCATGTCGTCAGCGTAGATAAATATATAAGAACTAGCTGTCCCTGCTACTTCGTATTCGTAGACTACTGAAATATTATGCACCGATACCTTTTTTCATAAATATACTGCTAGCCATGGACCTTGCTCAAAAGAAAATAAAAAAAAAACAAAAACAACAATAATTAAAAGTACCTACATACATATGTAGTTTTATTTTAGTAATCAATTTAGTAATGAGCTAACATCTGAAACCGTAAAGTTTGCGTGAAAACGAAGTAAGCTTATATTGAATAGAGCATTGAAAAATTGTATGTGTCGTCGACGACCGACAACTTGCCCTTATGCTCGCGTTGTGTTATTCCCACGCGTCAAATAGCTATACATATGTATGTACCTGAAGGCACTTTTTTGTTGCACTAATGCATTGAATTTCTAAAAGCGTTAAATTCCCATATATTCTGAATGAGTTGGCCGATTGCGATGAAATAAAAATTAAATGTTGCTCCATGTTAATCCCTATGTGAAATCCATACGCATTGTGAGAGGAATTTTAGCGTGATGCGTGACCAACCCAACATACAAACAGATAAACTTTCCAAAAATGAACTGAATGCATTCTATCATTTATCCCTCATTCCCTTAATTATTTTTTTGCAAATATTTTCAATGTACAGACACGCGAATTTTACAATTGTATTATATGTATAGATTTTCGATGACACTGGCAACGTCATTGATAGACAAAATGAAGATCCAAGGACCATAAAGGGGTCGGATACCAAGCATCTAAAGAGGACTTTGTATTGCCTTTCTAAGAGATAGGATTTTATAAACGCAATTAAACCCCAGTGCTTCATAATAATTCCATGCGAGTTTTTTTTCGAAGGTTTTACTAAAGTCAGTGGCAATTACATAAAGTTCTTTGCCAACCACTAAGCCGCACAGAATGTTAGATACGAATTCCGTTAGGTTGGTGGTTGTTGACTTTCCCTTGAGAAATCCGTATTGGTTTGGGGAAAAGATAAATTTGCAATGGAAGGACATTGTATCATAAACGATACTTTCAAAGAGCTTCGGTATACAGGAAAGTTTAGCAATTGGTCGGTAGTTGAAAGGGGATTATGTAAGAGCTCTTCCAAAGTGTATGGAAGACTCCCTGTGGTATAGAAATTTGGAAAAGTAGTAGTGCCATCGGGACCGGGAGAGTATTCGGGCTTGAGTTTTTTATTTTTGCTAGTACGAGAGCCCTGGATACATCAACTGAGCTTACTGAAGTCTGGACACAGCTTCTCATATAGGAGAAATATTAGGATCAACTTCAATCATGTGGTTGTTAAACGATTGAAGTACTTCGCAAATAGATTTGCAATTATTTTGGGGTCACTCGAGGAAGTATTGGACGATTTCAAGGTAGATGGATAGTTGTCGGATTTCTTTTTTGTGTTAATGAAATGGAAAAATCGTTTGGGGTTGGAGGTTTTATATTTTTTTTCGGAGAAATTAGTGGACAAATTTCAGTCGACCTGAGTACGGAGGTAGGTTTAGGGTATCAGTCAAGAGCAGTCCCTTTAAAGCGAGTCGAATAAACCTAGGCTGTACAACTTCTACTCGAAGAATGTCGGTGGTGTAATGGCATATTCAAGGAGGGGCCGATTAAATGTTATATAAAGGGATTTAGTGACAAAAGGATCAGAGAACAGCGCTTGATAAAGCCAAAGGGAGAGTTGATTTTCATTATAATGTTATCGATATGTGAACGGACACTGAGTTCCCTGTCACAGATAACACCTAGGTCTCACATTTCAGTTACTAAGGAACAGGTTCATTGAAAATCAGATAACTACAAGGTGTACCGGAGCATTCTTACGGGTATAAGTTATTGCTTGACACTTATTGACATTGAGTTCAAGGAATTTGTTAAGGTACTAAGTAGACACTCTATACAGGTCTCCCGGCAGTAGAAGACAGTCAGAGGAGAACGATACATATGTATATGCCTGAAGATCTTCATATCTTTTAAACAGATAAATGTGAATTAGTCAACATCATTAATTGTCAAAATAAATAATAAGGATTGAGGTACCCCAGGAGAGCTAAGCTATATATGTGTCGATAATTATAGATCTCATTTTTACGACGTTTTTTTGTGAAAGAGAGTTATGTAAGAGTTCTTTCAGGTCGTGGAGAAAATTCCCTGTGAAATTGAAAGCTGAAGATGGCTGTGATGGGCTGAACTAGGTAATCTGTACTTTTTTTTTTAAAAGACTAGCGGGTAGGCCAGTGGGTAATAGCGGAGTATTCATCCTTAAAGTTACTTATTTTCTCTTTTACTTGTTCCAAAGTTATATCCACCGACTCTAATGAAGTTTATGGACAGTTGTTTAAATAAGAAAAAAACATGTTGATTACGCTTGGATGTACTTGTGCGAAAGACAGGCTTAAGTTCAACCCTGTAGCAGTTCACAGCTGATATTTCTTTGTTAGTAACTTGTCATTTCATCTTGGTCATTATACCCTATCCTAATGGTTTGACACATATTTTGTAAAATAGAGAAATAATCGAGATAGACCCTATAAAGTACATATACATATGTACATATGTATGTAGTTGTGATCAGCATCAATAGCGAAATAGCGGTTCCTTTTACAACCTGCAATCGTTTTTATATAAATTTATGGCTGAGCTTAAGATTTCTCAATCAAGTCTCAGATTATCATTTATTTTCATTTTTCATATAAAAATACTGATTAATTGACATTTTAAGACTCAGCTAGCACAAAGTGTCATCTTGCTGTTTTTCGATTTTATATTTTGCACTGTATGTAACTTGTGCGCTCTCTTCTACGAATTTTTTATGTTAGGGAACGGAGGTGGACTAGAATTCGTAACAATTCGTTCAAATTTGTACGAATTTTCAGGTAAGTGAGCAGATCTATTGTCAACTTGTATTGCATCTGCAGTTGACGTCCCAGTATATCTCATACAAATAAGAGTTACCCATAAACAGGACTAGTATGATCAAGGTCTGACACAAATAAGACATTAAATATTATTATGAGCAGCGCGCAATTTACCGCATTTGGACACTACATATTATTACTGAGTGCTATGATGTGAATAATTTTGTTTATTTGATGCTAATTCCACAATATTTTAAAAATAACGTTTTTGTTTTGTGTATATCAATATCAACTTGTTTCGCATTATTCGATATTTGCATTTCAGTGTCTACCTTACATATGTACCTATGCCAGTAAACCGGAAAGTCCGTTGCTACGAGTATTTTATAAATTCGCAATAAACGAGTTCCAGTGAAGTAAACAAAAGCTTCGAACTGTTTGCTTATGAGGTTCAGTGGACTACACAATATGAAATCAGGTACAAGAAGGGATGCCAAGACCAGTTTATGATTCTTAGGATTATAAATAATATTCTATTTGATTAATTAGTTTACAGCTTGGTTTTATGTTGCCAGCAGCGTTTTTGTTGTTTTCTTTTACACAGGTTACTTACAAAAAACCCAACATACGCGTGCACGTGTTATTAAACTTTTTTAATCGAACTTCGAACTCAAAAATTGTAGAATAGATATTAAAGAAATTTATTTTGTAAAGAAACGAGTGCAAAGATGTCAGAGCCGGCTTATTCATACATAAAATAATTGGGGCGATGGGCTTTGAAGTAGCCTTAAGAAGCACTTGGACTTCATAGAAATCTGTTGAGCTAGTCTGGACATTTTTTTATTATATGAATTGAGAAACATGGTTGTTTTTAAAAGACACCGTAATCAGATGGCGATGAGGTAAGAAATGGTGCGGGAGAGCTGCGGGAAGTTAAGAGGCTAAATACTATTTCAAAACACAAAGAGGAATGACAACTAGAATAGGCTTAAGCTTAAGTGGTTAGTGCGTTGGACTACGGAGCGAAGGGTTCCAGGTTCAATCCCCAGACAACATATAATCCGCAAAACACGGAATGGTTGTGAGAAGCTGGGCCCTAGGTCCCATGGACCTGTCGTGCCAAAAATTTATATTTATTTTATAATCTCTAAAAATTCAAGAAGCAACTGGCTTACACTGAATTCAAAATGGACGACAAATCAGCAAAAAACCTTTCAAGGGAATCACGAATTTGGGTTTTCTTAAACCACCAAGAGTGTGGGAACTGGATTTTGCTCTGGAACTCTCGACGTCCAAAACCCATTTCCCTATGAACCCTACGTAGAAAGATGCCCAGACGAGATGATTCGTGGTACCTACCTAGAGTTCTGTTCTGAAACAATTGATCTATTTCAGACTTCGAAGTATAAATGGATTGACGATTGAAGCCGCGGATAAGCTTCCTTGAGGAACTAGATTAAGGTGGTGGGGTTGTCTGAACTGCATCCGATTAATGTTTTGGAATAATTTGGTTGTTTATACTCTCCATGAGTCTTACTGATACTCTGATGATTGGCAGCTCTTCAATCCTTGATCTATAAGATCTTTTTCTGCACTATTAATAAGCTAAGTATTCGTATGTTGCGCATTTAAGAATATATAACTGGAACTCTCGACGTCCAAAACCCATTTCCCTATGAACCCTACGTAGAAAGATGCCCAGACGAGATGATTCGTGGTACCTACCTAGAGTTCTGTTCTGAAACAATTGATCTATTTCAGACTTCGAAGTATAAATGGATTGACGATTGAAGCCGCGCATAAGCTTCCTTGAGGAACTAGATTAAGGTGGTGGGGTTGTCTGAACTGCATCCGATTAATGTTTTGGAATAATTTGGTTGTTTATACTCTCCATGAGTCTTACTGATACTCTGATGATTGGCAGCTCTTCAATCCTTGATCTATAAGATCTTTTTCTGCACTATTAATAAGTTAAGTATTCGTATGTTGCGCATTTAAGAATATATAATACGCAGTGGCAACTTATATCTTAAGGAGCTTATCTCCTTCAAATAAAATGAGTCTAGCGTTCTCCCTAGCGTTCTCCCGTGGCCAAATTTTACAGACAATAGTTCTTAAACTGTTTCGAAAATGAGCCGGATGCTTTCGCCAAACTAACATCTATCACATAGTATGGACAAAACTTCACTATCGGCAGGTACAACTTCGAAGTGGTTAAGGAGAGTTCACCTCCTTCAGAGTAAATGCTAACTCTAAGTACGACACCTTAGTACAGCCTAGTATACCGCTGCTCCTTCAGTGATGCTCTGCAGAACATTGATAAAAAGCTAACAAAAGATAGACTACACCTATTGGAGGTCCTCGCAATTGGTTTGTACTCAATTCGAAATTGTTTATTGGTCTGCTTGTTCTTAGACCGATGTGCCTTCTTGAGATTTCTAAAAGCTGTTTAGATAGAAGATCAGTAAAGCTAACGATGCGAGATAAATAGTATTGTCAGCTTGTTCTGAGTTTTTGATTCAACTCCTGATAGAAAGGATACAAATTCCTCTCAGCATGATGCACATATTACATACTTACGGATATTTGAAGACCGACATTTCCTTTTGGTATAAAAATAAAATCAAAAGAATCAAGTTTCATTTATAATTTTGTTTCTGTTTTTATTATTATTAATTAAACTTAGACCGAGTACACCCTTACATAATCAACCCGCAAGGCGGCACTGTCATCCAACCATTGATCCCACGAATGTTTATATTTTCGCCAGAATTTGTTCATCGATAGGGGATCCGTATTCTCCCATGGTTTGTCCTCGGTCCACATTGATTTATCTCCTGGGAAGTCCTTATGTCCACCGATACCATATCCTATTTTTAAGTAGAACTGCTGATCGAAAGGCGCAATAGGTGTGCCGGCTTTTAGTAAGTCCTTATTGGGCAGGGGTTGATCATTTCCGACCACATTAGCGAGTCCACCCTCACCCGGCTCTATGGTACAGTATTCTTCATTATCTACACTAACGGTGATCTTATTTGGTAGCCACTCTAAAACAAACACATGATAGTCAGCAGACCAGTCTACTTCGGCTCCATCCTTTTTGCATAGCTTTAGATTGCGGAAGTTCTCTTCAGCGTTGAGTAGAACACCTCCCATCAGTTCTTCAACCTTTTTACCACCATGGCTGCGGGTAAACGCGATCCTCATCTGCCCGGATTGGTAGTTATTGACACCATAATTACGAGTCTCGACCGGTTCGAGGAAAAGCTGTGGGAATACCCAAGGGGCGTTTGGCATCTTAGCGCGGATTTCCACTTTACCGTATTTAAAACTGAAGGAATTCTTGGTGGAAAATTGTGTCGATATAAATGGGGGAAGTATATATTTAGAAGCGGGTCGCACGCATTCCCTTGTCTCCAGCAGACCGGTGCAAGTTGATCCCAAATTTAGTTGCTTAGTCAGTACGTTATGATCATAAACTTTTGATGTAGGGTAAGGTTTAATCGTTACACCACCGCTGCCGAATTTCAGGACATTGTCGTTGGCCATGTAAATCACGAATTCATAATCTGGTTGATCCCCGAATCGATGCTCTATCAACCATTTACTGCTGTCAAGCCTATTGCCATCGAAATTCTCTTCGAAAATAATTTGACCAGCACAACGAATCGGTGCATCATTATTAATGCTCGTGACACTTGTTTTGCAACTTGAGCTGGAAGGTCCAGACCCGGTTTCCGCTGGGTTTCGGTTTTGTACAGTTACAGGTGCGGTTGCTGGCCTACCCGCCTGTGTGACATATTCTGTGACTACATAAACTCCATCATCCTCCCTGTAACCCAAGCCATTGTAAACGACAAAAGTCCAGAAGTATATAGTATCTCCCAATTTCAAACTGGTCGAACGATCACGAAAGATGAATCTGCCTTCCTTTGGCTTTGTAATATCTCTGGCCCATGTTCCTGCCTCTAAGCCGTCCATTTCTTCGTTAAGCTTTCCATGGAAAGCGAATAGCGTTATACCCTCATCCGCAGGAATAGAAACTTCAAATCCCTTTGGATAGAATATTTTGAACTCGGCATTCGGAGGCTCGTACTGGGCGGTGACCGACGCAACAAATAACAAAACCGAAAAAATTAAAAACTGCGACATTTTTACTAACCGCGAACCAAACCGATTCACTTAAGAGTTCGAAATTGACTGAATGTTGCCGCTGATCGTGGATTTATAAAAACTAAAACCTGTATCTGGTCAGCTGGGGGAAAATCCATTGTGTATATAGGGAATTCTAATGTCTTATATGCGAGTGAGAATTCGTCATAAAAATTCTCATCTTCGGAAGTAAACTGAAGAAAACTTGTTGTCAGCATCGCCATCGAAGCAATCAGTTGCTTAACACACTCTTATGTGCTGTCTAGTGTTAGTTCATATACAATGCGAATTGATTGTAATTAATTTTGCGAAGAGTATGCACATACATATGTATGTATGTGGTGGTTCGCATTAAACTGGTAAATGAATTATCTTCCCCGAGAAAAGAGAGATAAAAATTATTGAAGTTGTCAAACGAAAATGCTGCCTTTAGCAGTCGCATTTAAATATAGGGCTGCCAACCGCAAGCTTTTTGAGAAGAGAATTAATTTTTTTTTTGAGGATTACTGTCCCAGGAGAAACTTGTGATTTGTGAACATGAAAATAATGGGCGACAAAATATTGGAATTTGTTGTCTGCTCTCCATTGGTATTCTTTAATACGCATAACTTTATCCCATACTGGACTGGTGACAATCACTATGATTACGATTCTTTTCTACTTAGAAGCAGCTTACCCTCTTTTAAGAAGAGTCTTGCGTCAATCATGACTCGGTGTTTCACAACCGGCTTGCAATTAATGTCTTATCTTCCAATTATCAGTGTGATTTGTTAATTTTTTCCTGATGAACAATGCCTCTATTCAGTGTTTGGCCATTCACTGCTGTCGCAAGTCTATCGCAGGTAATACGATGGTATGATGATGACAAATCTTGGAGGTTAGATCCAAGTGTCTGGACTTTACTTTGTTCTGGAAATACGCTATACAATACTTACTTACTTACTTAGGTGGAGCTACAGTTCGGGATGAAGCTGGATCTCAACCAACAGGCCTGTCCAGTTAGCCCGATCCTTAGCTAACTGCCCCCAGTTGCGCACTCCAAGTCGGTTGAGGTTCCCTTCTACTTCTGCACGCCAGCTAAGGTGAGGTCTTCCTCTACTGTGTTATCCCTCCGGTTTGATTCGAAGACTCTGCGGGCACGAGTACTGATGTCCATTCACTCTGCTTGTCCTAGCCATCAAACGACTGATGCGAAGTTTTTTGACTAGGTTGATGTCGCTGTATAGCTCGTATAGTTCGTCGTTAAATCTCCTTCTCCAAAGCCCGTCAACGCAAACGGGACCGAAAATTTTGCGAAGAATTTTTCTCTCGAAGCTACCGAGGATATCTTCATCCGCTTTTGATAGTCCAAGCTTCAGCGCCATATAGGAGGACTGGGATGATCAAGGTCTTATTCAGATTCTCCTTACTTGTTCGGGATAGGGTACTACTACCCAATTGCCTTCTCAGTCCAAAGCAATAGCGATTGGCAAAAGTTATTCTTCGTTTTATTTCTGCCGAGGTGTTACTGTCAGAATTGATAGCAGAGCCAAGGTAGACAATGTCCTTTACTACCTCAAAGTTATAGCTGTCGATTGTGACGTTCTGTCCAATTCGTCGATGTTGTGTGTTCCTTCTTGTTGACAGCATATACTTGGTTTTGACCTCGTGCACCTTCCGTTTCAAGACTAGCGAACCGGTGCGACAGCCCGATGTGTTCTACCAATTATGTTAATGTCATCGGCGTAGGCTAGTAGTTGCACAGACTTTTGAAAGATTGTGCCTCCGGTGTTGGCTTGTGAGTTTCGCACAATTCTTTCAAGTATGATGTTGAAGAAGTCACATGAAAGCCCGTCGCCTTGTCTACATCCTTTTTGACAAGGTGTCGGTGAGATTGTTACCGACATTGATGGAGCAGTGTGAATTCTCAATCGTCATTCTGCACAATCTGACAAGTTTGGCAGGGATGCCAAAACTAGACATGATTCTGTACAGCTCGTTTCTATAAATGCTGTCATACATGGCCTTGAAATCGATAAAAAGATGGTGAGTATCGATTTGGACTTCTTGAGTTTTTTCCAGAAGTTCACACAATATGGCATATAGGATCTTCTACGCGATGTTGAGGAGACTGATACATCTGTAATTGGAGCAAGTGAGGGGGTCTCCTATCTTGTGGATCGATCAAACCAATCAGCTGTTGAAAATGCTTACCAATAGGCGTGTACACCTACTTTGGTAGATGAAAAGGACCCCACGCCTAGGTGGTGTAGGGAATTTGAAAATCTAAAGAAGGAGGTGAGAAAAGCCTTTAATCATGCCATGAGAAGGGATGATCCTGAATCATGGGATGAGTATAAGGCAAAGACGAAAGAGCTAAAAGCAACGCTGCGACGACGTAAAAGGAAGTCGTGGAGGGAATTTTGCTCGAATATGAGAAGCACAGCTGACGTGCTTCAGAAAATTGTCTCGAGGGATCCAGTTTCCAAAGTCGGACTCATTCGTGATAGAACGGGGGAGATGGTTGAGACACTGGATCGTACAAATGAGGTACTCATGGAAATACACTTTCCGGGAAGCCTAAATTCAGATCAGCCCTGGGCTCTGAGGAAACGAGGAGCAAGCAGGATGGATAGGGCTGAAGCGGAATGGATAGTAACGCCAGAAGCGATCGGTGGGGCGATAAAAACATTTTCTCCTTACAAGACCGTGGGACCGGATGGTATGTTCCCAGCTTTAATGCAATGGGGTGCAGACCTCATAGTACCAAGACTTAGGGGTATATATGTAAGTTACATGCCTAGCAATAGGCTACATACCGGTAACATGGAGAGAAACAAATGTATTGTTTATTCCAAAACCCGAAAAAAGGACTACACTGAAGCGAAGTCCTTCAGACAATGAAAACAATGGAAAGAATTATGGTGGACCATATGGAGAGAACGGCGCTGAAAGCGTGTCTCTACACCAGGTGGTATGCGTCGCAATGACCATAATAATAAACATTGAAGGTGCCTTCGATAAGACATGCTTCTAAAGTCTGAGAGTGGCCTTAGAAGAACGCTGGGTTAACCCATTGGTGGTGAGATGGGTGGACAATATGCTGAAAAATAGGGCGATAAATATTCAGACGGGACTCAAGACTTAGGGGAAGGGTTAGCAGAGGTTGCCCGCAGGGAGGTGTTTTATCACCTACTCTGTGGAATATAACTGTGGACTCTCTCCTGAGAAGACTTGCATCCACATTGTGGGATATGCCGATGATATAGCAATAATGGCAAGAGGTAAATTCATGAACATCACAGCAGATACCATGAGAAATGCTCTCAGAGTGGTGGAGCGGTGGTGTCAGGAACAAGGACTCTCCATTAATGCGGAAAAGACAGATCTGATCATCTTCACAAGGAAGAGGAGTTGTATGGTGGCAAAAATCCAACCAGAAAACTGTAAAGAAGCAATTAGATAGGGTCCAACGTCTGGCATGTTTAGGGATCGCGGGTGCAATACATGCGACACCAACATGCGCAATGGAAGTGAGCCTAGGTATTCTGCCGCTGGACTTATTTATTAAGAAAGTGGCGGCTTCGACGACACTTTGTCTGCACCGGGATGCCAACTGGCACTCGCGCGGTACTATCTACGGTCATAGAAAAATCCTGGATCTCGTGAAAAACGAGATTAGAGAGTTGAATATGCCCATGGGTGGAATAAAGAAAGTGCGTGTTAGAGGGTCAGGTCGAGGGTAGAAAAGTTACAATAGCACTGGACAATCAATCAGTAAGTAGACGTATGGACCAAACAGATATCAATATATCACTGGCGTTGGAATGTGCTCATAAGCTCAATAAGTGCTCATCTCGAAATAAGTTGACGCCGCTCAGTTCTCCATAGGAACTGAGGGGAAATAAAAGGCGGACTCTCTGGTAAAGCAGGGGTCAACCTCGGAGCTCTCCGGTCCGGAACCATTCGCTGCACTTGCCAGAGGGATGGTAGAACACCTGATTAGCAACTGGGCCGTGGCGGAATACCAGAGAAGGGCTCAACCGTGGATTGTTGCATGCAGGCGAAAATGACTATTAAAACGCTGATTGGCATCACTTACAGAGAGGTTCTAAGCTTAGGGCGAAGAACACTGAAATGGGTGGTAACGTTATCTCCAGGTCATGGGAATTTCGGTATCACCTAAAAAAGATGGGTCTTCCGGAGGACGACACCTGTGAACTATGCCTGGAGGAAGTCGGTATGGCAGCACATATATTGTGTCAATGGCCGGCGTTAGCTAGCAGGAGAAGGGAGGTCCTTGGGGAGCCACTGAGTAGAAACCCAGATGACGGACCAGATTTCTGTTAAACAGATGCTAGCGTTGAATAAAAGCCAGAGGAACTGTGAAGAAATCCAGAGAGACTCTTCGACTAAGATGGATCGTGGAAGAGAGACGAAAAGGGAGTGGTCTGGTTCGTAATCTCTCGAACAATATATACATATATAAGGGAAATTAGTGGAATAAGGGGTACTGACTGTTAGTTAGTGCGGGATCAGACTTCTTTAAAAAAAATTTCCACCTTACATAATAGGGTCTAAGCTTGTTTTGAAATTTCGGACTGTCTTTAACTCATTGAAGTTCTTGCACTAATCGACAAGATTACTTTGCCATATGGGTTTTAAGGTCAATGAACTGGTTGAATGTCTCCCCTCGTTTTTGGGTTCCACCTAGCGTGCTAACTCCAAAATAATGCAATGAAAGATCGATCGACCCCTGCTAAAACTTAAGGTACACATTTTTTTTGTGAATGTCCGATATTATATGAGAATTGGATAAAAGTTTTCCCAGAGCTTTCATTCTTCTTCTGTTAAAGACAGCGAATTCACATTAAAATTGTGACATGCCCTTCTCTTTCGTTGGTGATGTCATTCATAAAGCCAAAGTCTGTGAAGGCTTTTTCCGCTTCCATTCCGCTCTGTGCAGTACGTTTAAGACATGGTTCAGGTGCTCATACTTCCTTGAAAGGAAATCTCTTCCCGAAGAACCATTTTCCATACACAGACTGCGTATAAAAGGAACATGCTGTCTCCCAACACGGTTAGAGCTGCGACTTGTCCCTTGGATTGAAAGTAAACGACAGTAAAAAACGTAGGTCCTCTAGCTGAACAAATTTTATTCACCAAAATCCAGTACAATTACAAATTCTTAAAAAAAAAGTACTCAATCGAGTGTCTAGTCCTTCCTCAAAGACACTTCTGTAGCCTCAACACCATCCTTTGTAATGATATTGATGTTCACAGCATCACCAGTATAGATATCGCGTTCGGCAGCCGAAATAAACGTATCAACAGCCACAGACACAGCTCGTTCCTTTGTAATCTCTGGGATCTTGTCCAACACCATATTTTTATAACCAATCTGGTTGTCCAACACTGGTTGCAACAAGGGTCCAGACGTACCACCCGCACGATAAGTGGTACGTTCACAATGTCCAATCGGATCATAGCTATAGACTACACCCTTGCCCTCCTGATCCAAACCGGCCAACACATTCGACACGTAATAAGGAAAGAATCGCTTATTGTACATAAGAATCGACAACATCTGGGCAACAGCATCAGTGGACATGGTCTTCTGATGGGTATGCTCATACATTTGCATACGGGCTTTGACTAGTGCAGTCAAGGCGGTGGCATCACACCAGCAGCCGGCTGAACCCAACACAGTTTGTGGGGACAACTTGAAAAGTTTATTCTGATTACGAGTGTGAATGCTATATCCAGTGCTCAGACGACTATCCGCTGCAATGACCACAAAGTCGTTTCCAGCGATAGCCACGATGCTCCTACGGATTCAGACAAAGAAAAATTGAAAAGTTATTCTCCTGCAGGACGAGCGTCACTTACCCTCCGTTCGATTCGTAGGGATTGAAATCGTCGTGCTGTACGCCGGGAACACGGTATTCAGGAAAATTTCCAGCACTTAACATGTTTTTTTTTGTATTTTAATTCGGAAAAACAAATTCAGAAAGTTCTACAGTTGCAACGATTGCCGCTGACTCGATGACAAATGAGTTTTTCGAGGTTTGACAGATGACTGTGGTGTCTGAAGTTGGATGAGGTTGTGAAGTATTGCCATGTGAAAATAATTCTTCTGTGCAAATCAATTAACCTTTGAATTCCGTACTTATCTATGTAGGTATGTAGGGCCCATCCGGAAATGCAAACTTGGAGCAAATCATGCAAAGCATATCATAAATAAATAAATGATGCTCGTTTAAATAAAAATTTGTTAGTGTTCATTTATATTCGTGGCATCTAACAGTGGTGGTTACATTTCGGATAGTCGGGCGGATTTTATAGATAAGACTTTAAACTTCGCTTATTCTGCGTTGCATTTCACCAGTACACCAGGAGGTCATGCCACAAACCCTTACCTGTCCCTGGATTGACACCCATAATATGAAGTATAGGAAATCGGATTACCCCCTACAACCAACAAGCCTCTTAACTTAACAAAGTGCCTCCAGTTGCACGCTCAAGATAGCTTGCCTAAGTCTGCCTCGTGTGACGAACCCACATCCGAATAACCGCTCCTTTGCTGCCTATAGCAATCATCATAGTATACGTGACAGTTTTTCACACTCCCTTTGCCCGGCCCATATCTTCGCACTTCCTAGATGGCGGTGATGTCTGCATTGTAGCAGTCTAGGGTCTCTGCTAATTGTATGGCTGCACTCGGCCTTTTAAGAGTCTCACCATTCCACGTGCAGATCCGAAGGTCGTTGTCCTTGTTTCGTTTGTTGGGGTCGTCAGCAGTAGGGTCATCCTTATCCAAGGCTTGTTGTTGCTTCGTAACTAGTAATTTTTTTCCATGGCAGGGAAATTACACCGACGTATAACCTCCCACCTGGAGGACCAATTCTATACCCTAGTACGAGCGGCCGGGTTTACCGATATCATAGCCAATGGCTTACCCACTGCGGGGAAATTTATATGGGCTTAGATTATATCATTGGTACTAGTGTTTTTTTGAAAAATAAGACTTTACTTCTGGTTAGGCAAGTACTCATCTACTTTTTAGTAGACACCAAATATAGTTCCGAATATGCCCAAGAAACAGTCACTCTCTCTCCCTCCAGTCTATTCTCTGCAAATGAAACCCCAACTCCTTGACTTTTTGATAAATGTTAATCGTATTCAAAGGCCGAATTTCGGAAGCGTGAGTTTTGCTGTGTACACAGAATAAAGTGTACACTGACTCTTTCCGATTCCGTGTACTTATTTTTTTTTTTTAATGTGTATACAGGAAAAGCTCACGCTTGGGGAATTCGGCCCCAGGTCTAGAATCAGTTATGTACATATTTTAAACAACATTAAGCCTTCGATCAATTGGCAAGTTGCCTGCGATGCGTTCGCGAATAAGTGTTCCTCTGTTTTTGGACACCAACTCTTTGACTCCATAGAACCATTCACCTAGAACAGAGTCGCATTAAATGACATTTCTATAAGCCTCAGCTTTCTTACCAATTCTAGTGTTCTGTAGGCAGTCCTTGAATGCCTGGCAACCTTCCATACTGCTGAGCACTCCAAACACCGAAAGATCAGCTAAATTTGGCTGATTTCCTCCCATGAACTTTGATTTGTTCTTCGCCAACTCCTCGGTCCATTCGTCCAGTGCTTCATAGATGTGCGAACGAACATCATCGGTTAGCCCGTAGCGACGCTTTAACATTCCTCCAATCAACCACATCGCAGTCGCTCCAGCGTACACCATCAAATCTCGTTCCCACTTCGGGAAATGCACACTCCACTCGCCAGCGTCAGAGAACCATTCGAATGTCTCGAATGCTTCCGCACGTGTCCTGTAACAGTTCGGCGAGATCAAGTGCACAAGATGAGTATCTGCCCATGTTCTCCATTTGCGTTCCTTTCTGTAACGATAATGGTTAGACAAATGTGAGCAAACTTACCGCAACTTACGTCTGTTCCTCTGTACTGAGTCCCCTAGGCAACTTGTCCTCGTACATCAAGAAGTACTTGTTCATCGTATCCAGCTTCTTCGTGCCGTCAACGTCGAAGAACGAAATCTGTGGATAGAAATTCACCAACTCTCCGGTATCTTGCTTTGGATTGTGCATGTATGAGGCCAAGATCGAGATAATTGTACTGGAGTCGGTTAATTGTACGTATTTGCCATCTTTTCGGCGCACCAGGACCATCGGCACCTTCTTATAGTCGGACCATTTCAAATCCTGACGTAATACTGCATCCACTTCCACCACCGAATATGAAATACCCATGTAGTCTAGGTATGCCCGAACTTTACAGCAGAATGGGCATGTTTGGAATTGAAATAGAATCAATTCCAGGCCAGACGTGTCTTTGGGATTCACATATCTCTTGGTGATGCTTATATTTGGTAGTTCGTTGATAACTTTGGGTTCGATTCTCTCGTGCTCCATGTGAGAACTTTTGTCCGTCCATTTGGTGTAGAGGGAGTAAGTGGTTCCAGCAGCTGCGCCGACTACCACACCGGTGAGACCTAGCCTCAGTGTGCTCCATTGTTTGGATGGCTTGGGAGAAGAGGCATATTTGCGAATTTGTTGGGTGTCCCGCGATTTAAGTGGTTGTGAAAAACTACCGCGAATTAAGTGCCGGCTGATGACACTGATCCTATAAGTTGACATCGTCGCTTTTGTTCAAAAAATGCAATTTTTGCACTGCGATCGAGGCTGAGAATTTCAGGAATTTTCCACACCTGACATATGAATCAAATTCTTCGATACTCGATTGCGAAGTGGATGACATAAGAGCGGATTGTGTTCAAAGAGTGTGATTGAATTTTAGTTTTCGGGAATATTTGGTAATCAAAACGACTTGGTACCTCATTTTGTTTGTCAGACTTTCGCGAGAGTTGGGGCTGTGAAAGAAATTTTAGGTATTGTTTGGGGATCGAAACTCGAAGCAACGCACTAAGCTTTTGAGCGACTGCTATTTAGTTCACTCGGTTGAGGCTATCACCTACAAACCTTTGGTGTGGGTATTCTTGCGAATTTCTGTGTCACTGTCGGGATGGGAAATCATCGCCATCTGCATAGACGGTGAGTGGAGAAAGGGTACTTAGTCAACTTAATCATAAGGATATAATGCCAGCGACCCCGGTCAAGGAATCCTCTGATTCACACCGTAGAATCCGCGTTACCAGATGACCACACAACCAAATACTGGCGAGCAAGTAGGTTACATGTACTATCTTTCAAATTATTATTTATTGAATATCAGCTATTTAAATTCCATTCACGACTATAATTTATATTTTTAAATTTCGGGTGATTAATTGTCCTGCACCAGAATTCAATGTGACGTCATACCGATTGTCGGCAATTTAGTAACATGTCTCCATTATTTTGAGAAATGTTCTGCCTGTCAACTCCGCGCAAAACGTAAACAAATAACAACACGGAACGGACGGACGATATTTCCGCGAAAATCCGAAGAAATTTTATCCTAATCGAATTTCAAACCATTTTCGAAATGGAAACAGCATCAACATTGGATAAATTTGGCGAAGAGGACATCTTTAACACAGTTCTACGGTACGGCTTGTTTGTGGGAGCGATTTTCCAATTGATTTGCATCGGGTCATCGATTTTCCTACCTGCTACACAGGAAACCCAAGGAACCGATGGGGAAATTGGTGAAGTATGCGCTTACACGCCCCACTTGAAGTTCATAAAAAGAAACCCCTATTTCTTTCAGGAACAAAAACAAACAGCGGATATAATCAATGCCGCTCGAAGGCAGCATAAAATTCGAAAGCTGGAGAAGAAAAAACGGCGTTAGACGGTCCGAGTTTCTATCTATTTCTTACAAGAAAGTGAGATTTCTGCATTTATTGTGATTTTATACTTAATTTAGGAATTAAAACTTTGTAGTATTCAGACATGTTTCTTTTTCCGGGGATGGCACTTAAAGTTTTCCAAATCACAGAACTCAATAGCGTACTCTTTGTAATCTAGAAAAACGATAAATGAATTCCATGGCATTGAAGCGGGCGAAATTGTGATGCTTACCCAAATCGTAAGAACATCTGACTTCATTCCAGGCACACATGCTGTCGTATTTTATGAAACAATACAATTCCGGATGAAATATGCAGACTTCTGGTCCTTCCTCTGGACATATCTCGTTATCGGCGCAATCGTCAAGGCTCAACGTACAGGTTGCCAAAGCTGAAGGAAAAATATTTCCCAAATTGCTATCGTGTTATGAAATTTAGTGATGTGTCTTACCAGTGATTATCAGCAGAGAGATGGAGAGATGCATATTACGTAGACTATTCAAATGGCTGGTTAAGTGAAAACTAGTAGGCACCCAAAGGTTTTTCGAAACAAAAGCTTGATTTTGATATTGGTTCAGGTGTCACGTTAACCGTACCGAATTCTTTTGTTATTGAGTGAAAATTTTGTTCGGCGTTCGATTTTATGAGTTCAGCCGCTTGTTGTTTTTTGTTGTTATCGGTGCGATCTTATCTATGCGAAAGAACTTATTTTAATTAGATAATGTACACTTGGTGACGAAACTTCTGAAGAAAACCGTGATACGCTATAAGTGCGTTGGTGACCTAAAGAACTCATTTCTTCCAGGTATGGTCGAAACAGATCGGTTATTACGAAATTAGTCACGTTGGTGGAATGCTGTGGAAGTTTTGCAAACGATAAGTTTCGAACAAAACAAGTCTAGTAACACGTAGATATACATATGTATGTAGTAGGTACGTGCATATACATACGTATATACTGCATACGATTTAGCTTGAAGGAATTGATTGTTTGAAAGAAAAGTTTTCAAAAGTTATAGGGGTAAAGAAGCAGAGTGTTATCTTTCAGGCATCTATTTACTTAATATAGTTGTTTTTTTTTCATTTATTTCGCGTTATTAATAGCTTAAAGCGTTACTGTGTGGTGGCTTTGGCCTCAGAATCGAAGAATCGGAACGTTAGAGTCGTTTCGCTCTACATATTCCAGCCATTTTTGTCTTTGCACACTTTTGATCAGGACGTTGTACTTGCATAGATATGGCCGTTTCTTTTTCCAATCATCCTCTACATACATACATACATGCATATGTATACAAACAATTTCACACAAGAAGAAAGCAGCTCCGTAAGCTGATAAAGAAAAGCAAAAGAGAATCTTTCCAGGTAATTAGGGATGAATTGCAGAACAATCCATGGGGAAGCGCATATCAAATAGCAACTAAAACATGTCATGGCAGCTTCACCGACATGCCCGACCATGATGCGCCTGATTGTTAGCACCCTATTCCCGGCAAAAGATGAAGTTCCGATATCCTTCCAAGAAACAGCAGCTGGAGCGGAGATAATTTCGTCCGTCACAACTGAGGAAATCTTAGAAGTTGCAGCAGCTGTAAAGGCAAACAAGACACCAAGAATGGATGGAATCCCGAACCTGGTTCTAAAAAGGCGATCATAGCACAGCCAGAAATCTTCATGCATCTGTATACGACATGCTTAGTGGAAGGAAAATTCCCACTACAGTGGAAAAGGCAGCGGCTAGTACTTATTCCGAAGGGCAATAAGCCGCCTGACCAACCGTCGTCATACAGACCATTGTGCATGCTAAACACAGTGGGTAAAGTCCTGAAAAATCACAAGAGCAAGATTAGAGCGATACACTGAAGGAGACCACGGGCTCTCCAACCAACAGTATGGCTTCAAAAGGAAGCGAAGCACCATACAGGCAATAGAGGCAGTGTGTGACATTGCGCGTGAAGCAATCGCGGGACGAAGATGGCTAGGAGGGACAAAGCAGTACTGTGCCGTCATAACACTCGACATCAAAAACGCCTTTAACTTCCTAATGAGGATAATTGCCACCTACTTCAAAGACAGGACCCTTCACTACGACACAGAAGAAGGGCCAAAGAAGTACAACATTACGGGAGGAGTCCCTCAAGGGTCAGTGCTTGGCCCAATGCTGTGGAACATAATGTACGATGGCATCCTCAGAATATCGAAACCAAACGAAGTACACATCATCGGCTACGCTGACGATATCGCAGTAGTTGTTGTGGTAAAAACGCTGGGAGAAATGTGCGAAATGTAGCCATGTCATCAGAGATGTCAGGTCCTGGCTACGGAATTCAGACCTGGAATTGGCAGACCACAAGACGGAAGCAGTGCTAATAAGCAGCAGAAAAAGGGTACAGCACCTCACCATACAGGTCGGTGAGCATAGCATTGAGTCGAGCCCACACATCAGATACCTGGGAATGATGCTGGATCACAGGCTCAACTTCAAAGAACACATGATGTACGCAGGTGAAAAAGCCTCCCTAGCAGTAGCGGCACTATCCAGGATAATGTCAAATATTGGTGGACCAAGGCAGCCAATTAGAAATCTGCTAGCAACGGTGAGCAAGTCGATGCTTATGTACGCGCCCCCATATGGGCACCAGCGACGGATGTCAAATCCTACATGAGGCGCATGAACGCAGTGCATAGAATTGCATCGCTAAGAGTATGCTGTGTCAGCGGAAGCCTTAAGTGTAATTTCAGGCAGAATGCCCATAGACCTGGAAGCTAAAAAGGCAGCCGCACAACGCGGGGCCGAGTCAGAAGAGAGGAGAATTACCAGCGCTGCCATACAAGCAGAGTGGCAACGGAGATGGGATACTACCACTAAAGGGAGATGGACCCACAAATTAATTTCCAGCATAGAAGAGTGGAACAGTAGAGGACACGGAGAGGTAAACTACTACCTGACGCAATTTCTGTCGGGATATGGATGCTTCCGAGAGTATCTCTGCAAGTATAAGCATGTTGACGACCCATACTGTCCGCATTGCGATGGTAAAATTCAGAATGCAGAGCATATCCTGATGGAATGCCGAGGATTTTCGATAGCCAGAAATATACTTGAAATGGCAATAGGTGGAGAGGTGACACCAAGAGGGCCGATAACTTTCATACTAACGACGTCTGAAGCCTGGGAGACGGCAAATAAAGTTATCACAACCATAATGCACCAGCTACGCCTGGAAGAACGGGCTAGGAACTAGAAAACTGCAAATTCCGGTGATCAACAACAAAACATAAACAAACTACACTCAACATGCATACAACCACTACGCAAACTACTAAACAAAGCTTTAAAAATAAACACAACGAACTGACATACACACGCACATATACAGCCAAATACGACATACACAACCTTTAACATACATAACATACACACGATAGAACCACTACATACATACGCTACGAAACCAAAACTTATACATGCAATAGACTGATACTCACACATAGACATGAACACGCATACACACGAACACATTCTGACCCAAACATACTTACACACACACACCCACGGACAGACTTTCGTGCTACGGCACCTACATCTCCGGACATGCAGACAAAGAGAGAAGCAGCTACGGCTGAAAACCCCCTGTGATGAAATGCCTAACGGCGGTACCGAAGGGATCCAGGGTTTAATGCAGAGGTGGTTTTAGTGGATTAAAGTCCCCCACTCAGGCTTTCGATGCTTTCCACCTTCTTAAAAACAAAAAAAACCGTGTGTATAAAAACGAGATCCAATATTACCTGCTTTCCAAAATTCAACCAAAATGCGCATTGTGACTGCATCTTGCATCGGTGATGCAAACACACGATGATTACACGATGCGATACGCGTTCTGTTGTGTTCTGAATCATGAGGTTTTGGAATGTTATGCGATACGCACAATTTCTTTTATGTTAGGTAATTGCGACTCGAATAACTATTCATTTACTAAAGAATTGTGGTGCTGGCGACAACCGAGTAAGCAGAAACGGTAGCAATAACAAATATTTGCATCGTGCTAGTTCAAGATGCGCTGGTTGCTTTGTTTGCGCAGTATAGTCGTACACAGTACATTTCAGAACGTAATGCGTTGTGTCGTCATTTTGAGTTTGCATTTAAGAATGATTGTTGATTTGCAAAGCACTCAGTACTGCATTTGGTAAAGCACCCTTTCAAATTAATTTTCTTTCAAAACAACCGAAGGTGGCCTCATCCATAGAGCAATACTGGGATGTATATATGTATTTATGTAGATACATATGTAAGTACATACATATGTACATATATAGTCAGTTCAGTTATTCCAGAGAAGGCAATTGTGATCAATACAAAGTTAACCGTTGATTAACCTCACTTTTGATGTCATTCCCCACCAGGAGCTACATTAGTTAGATTAGGATGGGATAGGCTTTGTGTATGGAGATTAAAAATTACCAAAAACTATTCCTGAACTTCATCTGAATATTCACCGGACATCAATGATTTGAAGTAGGTTTTGTTACCAACAATAAAATACAAAGCGTTCATAGCGAGTGCAACACAAATATAACACTCCATAGTAAGAATTTCACTCTAGAGTCTCAGTATACGGTTTTCCTTAAACGAAATCTTCTTGTAATTTAAATGGAAAGACTCAGGACCGACCATAAACGAAGGAAAGAAGATGAGGATGATGTAACGATGGAAGTGATCACTTGTCATTTTGAGACGAAAACCTACACCTAGCACGTGAAAAGAACCGAAACTAAACTAAATAATACTTTGTAGACTAAAAGTTTTCGGGGATAGAAATGTTTTTAAGCCCCAAGTAATGACGCGCTCATTTCCTCAATTACTTACGAAAATGCATAAGCTAAAAGCAACATACATAATTAGCAATTACTATAATGTCAAGTAATGCTGCGTCTTAATCGCCTCCACTTCAATCGATATCTCTAATCAATCACATTTCAAAATAGTGAACAAGTGGGTTTACGAGTAACTTGGAAAGGATTGAATGCTCTCAGACTCAAAATCTCACAAAATGGAGGAATCGTCAACGAGTGATTATTCGTTATCAATCGCGTAGTGCCGGTTTCAGTAACGAGCAGTTTTCGGTAACGCACGTTATCTAGTCTACAACCGACCATCACGAACCTGTTTGTTTCCTGGCGATACTGACTTAATTTAAGTTTGTAGTATTGAGTAGTGTAAATGCGATCATTACAGGTACTAAAGTAAAAATGGCAGTGAAATGGTCACACGTACGGACTCAACATAACAATGGGGAACATTGGGTGATCCATTTCGTATTGGATTTTTTATTTCAAATTGGATTACAAGACACCTGAAGATTTTGTTTTTATTATCATTGGAAGTTACACCATTGACGTCTGAGAGTCATTAATCCATTCCAAGTTCCTCGCGTACTCACTCGTGCATTACTTTGAACTTTGAGTGATTTGGGATATTTATTACAGTGTAGGCGATTGGGAGACAGCATTACCTCTTGCAATTATAGTAAATGCTAATTATCTTGCTTTTAGGTTATGCATTTTCGTAAGTAATTGAGGAAATGAGCGCGTCATTACTTGGGGCTTAAAAACATTTCTATGCCCGAAACTTTTTAGTCTACAAAGTGTTACTCAGTTTAGTTTCGGCTCTTTGCACGTGCTAGGTGTAGGTTTTCGTCTCAAAATGAGAAGTGAACACTTTCATCGTTACATCATTCTCAGCTTTCTTCCGTCGCTAATGCTCGGTCTTGCTACTTTCCATTTCAGTTATAAGAATTACTCCTTTAAAGGAAACGGTGTATTAAAGTTTTACAGCATAATTCTTACTATGGGGTGTTATATTTGGCTTATAGGCATAATAAATACGTTGTATCTTGTTGTTGGAAACAAGGATTACTTCAAAACATTAATGGCCGTTGACTATTCATCTGAAGTTCAGGAATAATTTCTGATATTCTTTAATATTATTCAACAATGCCTATACCCATGCCTGGCATGCATAAACCACCGAAATTATAGTGAAACCCAAATTCAGATCCTTAACGGTTTGCTACAAATAAATGAAGATGTCCTTGGGTTGACTGGAAATACAAACCTACTCTGTTGCAGATACTTGTTTAATCTCAAAGTTATGAAAGTCGTTTTCGTCGGCTTAGAGTTGTTTCTCACAATAACTCGACAATATTTCCGTGGGTTTGTCGTTACGGATCTTGTACTCTTAGCACTGAGTAACCAATTGGTATCGTCATGCTTTTCACTCTCATGGACGTTCATAAGCTGCTACTTGATCACAGTTCATAAGAAAATTAAAGAATTCCTCCTTAGAAAAGCTGATAGAATAACAGAACAGGACTACGTGAAAATCTCAGCCATGTGCACAAGGATTTACAAAGTTAAATGCGCCTTGAATCAGTACTATGGGTTTTATATGTTTTGGTTTTGTTTTGGTCTTATCAGGCTGATTTTGTTTTTATACTTTGGTGTAACGTGCATAATCTTTGGAACTATCGGAACACACAGCTGGATGATATGTCATCCTTGGGTGGCGTTCATTTTCTCTGCAGGAGCGTGTGTTCCACTGATGGGAGACATGTTTGTTATGACGCTTATCGCTGAGTGTTTTGTCGAACAGGCCAAATCTTTACGACGTAAGCTTCTAAGAAAAGAATATAGTTTCGCATGCCATAAACAGGTATGTACTTACGTACAGAAGCCGAATTTGGTTGTTCATACTGCAAATCTTTTCTTACAGATCAACATGATTTTAATTCAAGAACATATCGAAGATCTGCGATCAGACGTCAATGGTTTCTTCAGAGTAGATCGACATGATATATGTCTAATTGTAATGTCATCGATTTATAATGTTATTGTATTCATGCAGTATACAGTGGGGGGATTTGTGTACGGTGAGACAATAGAGAATCCGGTTCGTTTTAATCCGACCAGAATGCATTTAAATAGTTCAACCAATTTTTTTTTTAAACCAAATGAATCAATAAAATTGTATGATTAATTTTTCTTTATATAATTTAATTATATATGTATTTATGTACATATACGAGTAGATAATGTAGGTATTTACATATGGGTGTACATGATAACTCGCATCAATTCGTAGCGTAGAGGTAATGTTGTCGGGTAAACGTCTTCACTTTAATCGATATGTTTTCAACGTTCAAAGTAATGCACGAGTGGGTATGCGAGTAACTTGGAAAGGATTGATTATTCTCAGACTTCAATTGGTTTTTGAATTACCCTTTATTGACCATTCTTGTGTTAGTGGATTCCGTTCTGTAATGCAAGTTCTGTCCGTAAGAGGAGTGTAACAATTTTACTGTCATTTTTACAATATTTATCACTTAGGACTAAAGTCCTTTAAAGTTATAAACTCAGTGATGGAGTAATAGGAAAGGATATAGGGAAGTTAGTAGTAAAAGGAAGCAGAGTTAGGCGACGATGCGTGTTGACTTTGAATCTTTGTAAATCATAATTTGTTTTAAATATTGCACATACATACATACGTGTTGAGTGGCTAAAGAACCAGCTTCTGAATTTCGCTGTCCGACCACAAATAGGTTTCAAAAGATAAGGATAGTACGCTCGTGTAGTACGATTAAACTGACGGACACAATTATAAATTTCATCCGAACAACTGTGGTGGAAATTTCGGTACAGGACCGATAAGCATTCAACATTCCCACGATGCTCTAGCGAAGAGATTTGAACGCAAATTGAAAGATCACCGATCAATCTCTGTACGCACCTGACGCTGGACACGATCTAATAAACTCAAACAAGTTGTGTGAGGACCCGTCGAAACATGTTATTTGTATTCGAGTTTCGGGTTTTGGGACAAATATAAGCCTTATAGATAATAGCCAAGTCTACAGGACCGAAAAAAGACTTACACCACTTGAGGATTTGGGTCTAAGATTTGACACAACATTTGATGTTATACATACTTACCAACATATTAAAGCAAGCCATAGCAATACCTGACCTGACTCTTCGCTCATCTTTTAATAAGAAAAGGTTTCTGCTGTTGCTTGGACTACTGGCTCTACATCAATAAGATAGGTATATTGATGACCTAATCACAGAACTTGAAAGTTATTGAGAAAAGCTCAAAGATAAAACTCCAAGTAGAGAGACAATATCATACGACATGCTTAAAACGCAGCCATATATTTTCAATGCCATCGGACAAAACTGGAAATCGGCATCAATTCTTCCTTAACCTAAACCGAAGAACTGATATCACTTATTCCCAGCATGTCAAAGGCTCATCGAATCGAAAAAACTAGTAAGTTCGAATCAACTTGCATTTCAACCAGCCAAAAGGTGCCTTCATTTTCTTCACCTGGACATCTACATATGTAAAGCCTCATTAGCTCGTATTCATATTACAATACTCTCTTTGGACTTTGAAAAGGCAGTTGACAAAATGCATACGTACCCATTTAGTACTAGACAAACTGTTGAAATGGGACGTTGGCCCCGAAATGTTCAGTCTGGCCTCAATAACCGAAAAGTCTGTGCTAATGTAATCGACCACTTTTCACCCTACCATGTTTTATGCAGTGGAACGCCTCAAGGTTCTTTCGTATCGGTTATATTATTCATAATTGTTTTTGACGATGTGAGCATAATCCTAGCAAACCATACTGAGCTAGATCTTTGTATTTATGCTCATTACATTTACATTATGTGTAAGCAAAATGATGCCGAAGAGACAAAGTTGTCACTATCAAAGGTAGATCAAGAAATTGTATAAAAATTGAAAACATTACACATTTGTCGCAAGAAATCATGGACGCATTAAAAATATGAATATTCAAAATGTAAATGGTTTAAGTATCCGACGCCTTACATTTATTTTCTGATTTTAATAAAGGGTATGGTTAACAATAAGACATATTTAATTTAATCAAAAGACATCACTGAAATGTGGAATTACTTAGACAGGCGCTCGAAAGTACTGCAGTGCTCAGCTTATGAATTATTCCTCTGTAGTAGGCATAGTTCACCAATGACATACCTACCGCAACAGACAGCATAATAGCTACATTTGTTTATGATACAGCGGTTTTGGCAGTCGGCAAAACAGCTAAAGAAGCAGCGAGAAAGCTACAAACAGCGATGAACGCCATAGAATGATGAACTAAAAAATGGTGAGTAAAAATAAATGAGTAAAAAAGTACCATCAAAACCATTCAAAAACTTCAAAACAAAGTATTGCGGCGCATTATTAATGCACCTTGGTACATCCATAATACAGACCTTTATCGTAATCTGAGGATGGAGACCATATCTAGCGAGATGCAGAGGTATGCAGCAGCTCATGCGAACAGTCTGAGACAGCACACCAATGAACATGAATCTAAATTCCCAAACCAAAGTGAGCAAGTCAGAAGACCAACGTACGAACTGGTAGTGCAACAGACAAACTAGTGAATCCGATGGACATCAACTAGTTCAATAAAGTTCGCTCACCTCGAAGAAAATACTTCTTTGACAACCTCGGCGAACTCTCTGACATAAGCATTAGCCTCTTCTAACACTTTATAATAACCTCCTGTTGTTTCAACAGGTATATTGAGGACACTAGATCCTGTGGTATCACAATGGAACTATTTTGGCCTAAGTGTGACTGCAGTTGCTGCAGACTGCCAATCAACCTAACCTAACCTAACCATACTAGCTATACTATTTAATCGAGAATATAATGTACTTGCTTCAACAACGTTTGAGACTTTAAACTTCGCGTTCGGTTGCGACAAATTGATGACAGCTATTTCCTGATTTTCATCGCAACATCGTTCTCAACGGTGAACCGCATATCAGGTTCAACAGATTTGTTAATAAGTAAAATTGTGACACTTGTGTAAGTCAGCAACCAGAAACCATTCACGAAATGCCATTATTTACATACTTACTTAGGTGGCGCTACAGATCGGCGTGAACATAGGGCTCAACCAACAAACCTCTCCATTTAGCCCGGTCCTTAGCTAACTGCCTCCGGTTGCGCGCTCCAACTCGGTTGAGGTACAATTCTACTTGCGTGCACCACACAAGGCGAGGTCTTCCTCTACTGCGTTGTCCCTCCTGGTTTGATTCAAAGTATAGTTCATCGTTGAATCTCCTCCTCCATAGCCCGTCAATGCAAATGGGACCGAATATTTTATGAAGAATCTTTTTCTCGAAGCGGCCGAGGATATATTCATCCACTTTAGGTAGATGAGGGTCTTACACAGACTCTCCTTAGTTGTTCGGTATAGGACTGTTCTACTCAAATTCCTTCTCATCCCCAAAAAACAGAGATTGGCAAGAGTTATTTTTCGTTTTATTTCTGGTGAGATGTTATTATCAGAGTTTACAGTAGAGATCTTTTTTGAAATTAATTTTCAGATGCTGTATGTGTTTCTTGCATTCGATGGTCTTGTTCCTTAGAATCTTTGATAGCCATTCATTTCCCATTCCATTTGCTAATTCTTTCTATGTTGACTTGCAAGATTCGGACTGAAGGTCCGATTATCTTTGTCAAGAAGCTCTTAGAAGTGTCATTTCGTATGTTAGTTTGTGTGGATTGGATTCAGATAATGTAGATATCATATTTGTAATCATGTACGCTTAGCATTAAAAATATGAATATTCAAAATGTAAATGGTTTAAGTATCTGACGCCTTACATGACAGTTTATTTTCCGATTCTAATAAAGGTTATGGTTAACAATAAGACATATTCAATTTAATCAAAAGACATCACTGAAATGTGGAATTACTTAGACAGGCGCTCGAAAGTACTGCAGTGCTCAGCTTATGAATTATTCCTCTGTAGTAGGCATATCGGTGGTGTAAATGATCACTGTGAATAGAAATTTATTATTTAATACAAAAACGATCTAGAATACTTAATTTTGATTAATTCCTTACTAAGTGCCAGAAGAGCATACACAATAATTTTCTCCATGATACTTTGTCTTTCTCTGTAGAATATTGCAGAAGACTATCGTGAGACTAGAGGAGATGCCTTGGCTTTTATAGCAGGCCAGAGTAGTCCGTCATTCTGGAACTAACGAACCGAAAATAATACTGTGCAATTATTTGAAGCGAATTAAATAACTATGCTAATTTAAATTTTCAAGTTTGTTAAAAACTAATTAAAATTGGAACCTTCTCCAGATTACGAAATACTGATAGTATTGTGTCACAACTTAGGTTATGCAAGATCCTGGTATATAAGATGCGGTATATTAAGCCGTTGATAATGGAAACAAATTACGGATACGAGCGTCAGTATCGCTTAACACAACTGTTTGTTGTTACGCAACTATAGAAGCATCAACCATCTACCGATTCTCAATCTTATAGACTAGGCACTTAAAACAAACAATATATTACTTGACAGGTGATGGCTAACCGCCTTTTCTAGACGCATTTCGAGACAAACAAAACCGTTGCAAAGCCGATTAAATTTGCATATGCAGCTTACTGCGCGGTGTGGCTCAAGTAGTTAGTGATTTGGACTACAGAGCGAGGGGTTGGACTTTCAATCCCCAGACAGCACCTAAAATTTCTTTCACTGCCCTACCTATCGTGAGTGTCTAACAAACGACCGAGAGTAAAACTGTCATGAAAAAGCTTCTCAAAGGAAAAAAATAGACCTGTCCTTGTTTGTATTTGTAACTTACTTATATTATCACTATATGAGCTGCTTCGACATGCTTGAATCACAGGTCTATAGGGATCTCCAATACTGAATCAGGGTGTTGGAAAATAGTTGGTGGCGGATGAACCCTTAATGGGCCAACGGCAGCACTCCGGGAGTATCCGGCCGCTCGTCCTAGTGGTATAAAAAGGAACTGGTCCTCCACTTTGGGGTTGTGCGTGGGGGTAATTTCCCTACCATGGAAAAAAAATACTAGTTACGAAACCACCAACCGCCTCGGATAAGGATGATTCAACTGTTGACGACCTAAGCAAACGTGATAAGGACAACGACTTTCGGTTCTGCACGTGGAATGTTCAGGTCCCTTAACAGACCACGTGCGGCCGAACAACTACTAGAGGCCCTGGACTGCTGTAAAGCAGACATTACCGCCATCCAAGAAGTGCGATGGAACGGGCCGGGCAAAAGAGGGATGAAAAACTGTGATATCTACATACTACGGCGATTGCTACCGAGAACAGAAGCAGCGCCTATTTGGATGTGGGTTTGTTATTGGACACAGACTTAGGCAAGAAGTCTTGAGTTTCAGGCATGTGAACGAGCGTCTCGTAACAATTCGCATCATGGCTAAATTCGCTAACATTAGCCTGATATGCGCTCATGCCCCCACTGAGGAGAAAGATGGCGATACCAAAGACAGTTTCTACGAGCTCTTAGACGAAACGTACGAGCAGTGCCCCAGCTATGATGTTAAAATTGTCCTGGGTAACGAAAAGTTAGGAAGAGACATGGAGATCTCTGGATCAGTCAACCGTCAACCAGATTGATCACATTGCGATCGACGCAAGGCACTCTTCCAGTATGATGGATGTCCGAACGTTCCGAGGAGCGAACATCGACTCCACCTTGTTTTAGCCAAGGTACGGATGCGGATATCCAGAACATCGCGAAGACAAGGAAATACTGTGAGAAAGTTTGATGTCGGAAAGCTAATTTGCTAAGAGATCGCCAGAGCCTTTTCCGGTCGAGTGTCCTTTAATTTCTCAAGGGTCGTATGCCGCCAGCATCAAGTACTGAAGACCATTGACTACATTGCCAAAAAGCCATTAGGGATGCCGCATCTGATGTGCTGGGTTTCTCTCGATCCGCACAAAGAAACCCCTGGTTCGATGAAGAATGTCGGCAAGTATTTGCAGAAAAACAGATGGCATACAAAGCGGCGCATCGGTCGGCCATATTGAGGATTTTATCGAGAACAATTCTTTTAGCCACGGCTATTGGTGGTCTAATGCTTTCACTTATATTATTTACTGGGAGCTCTGCTCTTTTCTCGGCCAGTACGTCGGCACTTTCGTTACCCTCTATATCACAGTGTCCAGGAACCCAACATAATCTGATACGGTTCTGCGAACATAATTCCCTGCGCATTGTGCGATACTTCTGACTAGTTCAGATTTAGTGACGTAAGACTCTAGCGCCTTTAGTGCAGCCTCACTGTCAATGTAGATGGCGATATTCTTGTTGGATATTGATCCCATCTCAAATAGTTTCGCAGCTTGGAGTACGGGCAGAATGTCTGCTTGAAACACACTGCATGTGTCCGGAGGTCTCAGAGTCACATGTAATTCTATATGACGCCGTACCCTTGCTAGTATTGGAACTACATATATCTGTATAAACTGAAATTTCGTTTTCGATTGAAACTCTTTTCCTTTGCAGATCGTCCCTATAAGGGTACATTATTTCGTAGGGTGTGTCGAAGTCGAGTGTTTCAGACTTTCAACCGCTTCGCCAGCGATGTTAGGGAATGATCTCTTAAGAGTGGAGCTATATCCGTATAGCTAATTTTGAACACTGTTAACTGCTTGTGATTTTATTTGTAAATCCAGTGGTAAAAGATACATACATACCACGAGTGCAGCCGACGACGTAATGCGTACAGCATTAGTGATGACTATGTGGGCTGTTCTTTGTACCCTGGTCAACATAGGCTGCTTTATACCTCCTGACTGTTGAAAGTTGGTGTGGTACCCTTCTTGTACATAGTACAGCTGCATTCAAACGAGTTCCCATGTATAAAATTACTTCGGACTTTCAAAACATGGCCAACGTAAGATGAATTAAACTCACCTCATGCCACGTCTCTAGAAAACTTTCAGCTCAATACAATAAAAGCAGGATTAGAGAACTTCTATCGCTAATTAGACAACAGCTGACCTTCCTCATAGGCATCCTTATAGGCCACAACACATTAGCGAACTAGCTAACACGCCACTTAAAACTACCCTAAAATTCATCATGAAAACGGGCTGGTTCAGGAGGGTTGCTAACGCCATAGACTAATTATTAAACTAATTGTCTTGCTAATTAATTTGTTTTTCAGGTTTCGCACACCGGGAAATACAATGGGTCCGTTGAAATTCGAATAACGCTGCATTCACAACCAACCTCTGTATGGACCTACCTATACTATACTAGCTATGGTATGCTATACTAGATAAGAGTAAGAGACTATTCTTCAGCTTTTCACCTCGAAGAAAACTATTTCTAGGACAATACTTCTTTGACAACCTCGGTGAACTCGCTAAGATAAGCATTGTCTGCTTTCAACGCTTTATACTAACCTCCTGTTGGTTCGACGAGTATATTGAGGACACTAGATCCTGTGGTATCACAATCGACCTATTCTGGCCTATGTGTGACTGCAGTTGCATCAGACTGCCAATCGAACCTAACCTAACCTAACCATACTAGCTATACTATTTGCTTCCGAATATAATTTCAAGTCATCTGCGAAAGTTAAAACGTTACACGAGTGAAAGATTTTATTGACATCATTCAAAAATAAAATATATATCAACGGGCCCAGATGACTACCTTCCGGGGTTTTGTGTGGTTTGTCTGTTCGGATCAGTGTTCATTTCACGGCCCATACGTCGCGCCGTGGGCAATGATCAGTTACTTCCAAACTTATCATTTCGAGGTTGTCCAACAGTTCCTGGAACTTCTCTATCTTCGGACTTCGTGGTTCCTCTAGAATTATTTTTGATCGATTTAAATCAAAGTGCATTTTAGATTACTTGTTGGACAATTGCGCAAAGTACCACAAAGACTCCAAACGGACTGTGTGCAGAAATAAATATACTGAGAAGGGAGAAAATGAAAGCTTGATGACAATTCAGGAAATGTCCTACCTCACACTAACAGAACTTGAAAGTTGTTGGGCCAAGCTCAAAGGTAAAACTCCAAACAGAAATAAAATATCATACAACATCCTCAAAAGGCTCCAGTAGCGTGGCATAGCCCCCAAAATGTCCAGTCTTTCTTCAATAACTGAAAAATCTGTGTTAAAGAAAACCACGCCTTTTCACTCTATCATGACTTATTCAATGGATCTCAAGGATCTCCATTATCGGTTGTATTATTCAGAATTTTCTTTGATGATGTGAGAAAAATCCTAGCAAACCACACTGAGCTAGATCATTGTATTTATGCTCATGACATTTACATGATGTGTAAGCAAAATGATGCGGATCAGATCAAGCTCTCACTATCAAAGGTAGTTCAAGAAATTGTATGATAGTCTATGTCTTCTGGTGCCCAACTCTCTCTAGAAAAATTCAAAACATTACACATTTTTCGCAAGAAATCATGTACGTTTAGCATTAAAAATGTGAATATTCAAAATGTAAATGGTTTAAGTATGTGACGCCTTACATGACAGTTTATTTTCTGATTTTAATAAAGGGTATGGTTAACAATAATACATATTAAATTTAATCGAAAAACATCATGAAATGTGGAATTACTTAGACAGGCGCTCGAAAGTACTGCAGTGCTCAGCTTATGAATTATTCCTCTGTAGTAGGCATATCGGTGGTGTAAATGATCACTGTGAATAGAAATTTATTATTTAATACAAAAACGATCTAGAATGCTTAGTTTTAATTAATTCCTTACTAAGTGCCAGAAGAGCATACACAATAATTTTCTCCATGATTACTTTGTCAGTCGCTGTAGAAACCTGCAAAAGACTATTGTGAGACTAGAGGAGATGCCTTGGTTTTTATAGCAGGTCCAGATTAGTCCGTCATTCTGGAACTAACGAACCGAAAATAATACTGTGCAATTATTTGAAGCGAATTAAATAACTTTGCTAATTTAAATTTTCAAGTTTGTTAAAAACTAATTAAAATTGGAACCTTCTCCAGATTGCGAAATACTGATAGTGTTGTTTTGAAACTGAAGTTATGTAAGAAGTTGATTTTTACGCAGTATATTAAGCCGTTAATAATGAGGACAATTTACGAATATGGGCGTCAGTATCGCTTAACAGAACTGGTTTTTTGTTACGCAACTACATAATCATTCGATACCGATATTCAATCTTATAGGTAATTTCAAAACCATAATACTTACTATGCTCTACATCCAGCTAACTAAGTGTGGTATAAGTGTTGGTATAGTCAAAAAAATCATTGAACACCACGAAGAGGACATACAGACGAGTTTCAAGCTACACCTCTGTCGGTAAGAACAAACAAATAATGGATAACCCTAACGGTTCTCTATAGCCCCCTAAGCATAGGGTCTCATCCGAACAATACAAGTATCTTATTCATCGACAGCAACGAAACTTCATTATGGCAGGAGATGTCAACGCTAAACACACCTATTGGGGATCTCGACTAATAACAAAAAAAAAAGTGCGTGAGCTTTAAAAATTGGCTCAGGATATTTGATGTGAGTTCATATCCACTGGAAAGTCGACATACTGCCCAATAGATCCAGATATGACTTCTTCTTGGTAAAAATAAATTCAAAAAATTTCATGCATATTGAAGAAAGGATCGATCTAAGTTTAGCTCATTCTCCGATCATCTTAACCCTAAGCTATGACAACATACTAAAACAAAACATCACAATCTTGGCACACTAATTGGGCTTTTTTTTAACAACTTCTGGATAAAGAAATCAACTTTTCTATCCCACTTAAAACTTCAGAAGCACTTAAAGATGATCTTTTAAAATTCACTCAACAAATTCAACAAGAGATCTGAAAATCAACTTCAGTTCTGAACACACAGAAAAGCTACAATCCGTCTGGAACGGATTTCTATGCAACCCTAATAAAGTGGGCGTGCCACACTGCATTTTTTTTGTCGAAGTACAACTATAACTTCGAACGTGTGAGGATGTCACATGTAAAATCTGATCAATACGCCCCCAAAAAGGGAACGTGGCCAAAATTGATGTACGGGTGAATTGTAGACAATCTAAATATCTAAATATTTGGTCTTAACAAATTTTTTTGATTTCATGTAATATAGCAAAGTTATGAAAATGGGGAC
This sequence comes from Xylota sylvarum, assembly GCA_905220385.1. NCBI lineage: Eukaryota > Metazoa > Arthropoda > Insecta > Diptera > Syrphidae > Xylota > Xylota sylvarum. The sequence continues at coordinate 46,537,942 of LR999959.1, forward strand.
GTGTCAGTGGGCGGATTTCAAAAATGTTTACACTTGTACAAACTATCTTTTTATCAAAAGCCCAGATAAAAACGCCCTCCTGGCTCAAAATGTAAGGCCCACGGATGGACAGACATGGCTAAATCGTCTTCGATATTGTTACTGATCATGAATATACATACTTTATAGGGTCTACCTCGATTATTTCTCTGTGCTACAAATTATGTGTCAAACTTAATATACCCTTAGGATAGGGTATAAAAATGAGTCCATAAATAAGTATCTTAAAGAACTTACACACAATAAAAGTATTGACTATTCACTTTGGAAGATCAACAAACAACTAAACAGATCAGTAGAGCTAAGACATTCCATCAAAAAAAGAAAGATAGGCAGTAGGCTGCCTTATTCGATCACTTTTCTCCAGTGTCTTTCTGTCTCTGTGTTTGAAGTTAGAAAAGAAGTTAAGACTCAAAACGAAGAAAGCCCCAGGGTAGGACTTTACAGGTGAAATATTAAAACAACTTCCACACAAAGGTTTTGTGAAGTTTACCAACTTAATTCAAGCTGCAATCAGACTATATTACGTCCCCTGTCACCGGAAAGTTGCTGAAGTGATCATGGTATCTAAACTAGGTAAATCCCCGTCCTACAGGCCTATATCCATACTTCTCAAACGCCTAAAACCAATCATTGAGCGTAAAACACTAGTACCAAGTCACCAGTTTGGCTTTAGATAAAGTCTTTCAACTCTAGGCCAAGTTTATAAAATTTCCAATGTCATAGAAAAGTCACTAGAAGAGAAAAAGGTTTGTTCTGCGAAGTTTTGGACATAGCTCAAGCGTTCAACAAAATCTGGCATGAAGGGCCAGTGAACAAACTGAAAAATAATCTACCAACACAGTACTCAAAGTTATTAAATCATACTAAATACCTCGCTTCTTCAGAATAAAATAAGAAGATGCGTACTCTGAACTAAGGGAATTAAAAAAAATAAAATGCTCCCTGGGTACAACACTTTTTAGTTCACCAATAACATACCTACCGCAACAGACAGCATAATAGCTACATTTGTTTATGATACAGCGGTTTTGGCAGTCGGCAAAACAGCTAAAGAAGCAGCGAGAAAGCTACAAACAGCGATGAACGCCATAGAATGATGAACTAAAAAATGGTGAGTAAAAATAAATGAGTAAAAAAGTACCATCAAAACCATTCAAAAACTTCAAAACAAAGTATTGCGGCGCATTATTAATGCACCTTGGTACATCCATAATACAGACCTTTATCGTAATCTGAGGATGGAGACCATATCTAGCGAGATTCAGAGGTATGCAGCAGCTCATGCGAACAGTCTGAGACAGCACACCAATGAACATGAATCTAAATTCCCAAACCAAAGTGAGCAAGTCAGAAGACCAACGTACGAACTGGTAGTGCAACAGACAAACTAGTGAATCCGATGGACATCAACTAGTTCAATAAAGTTCGCTCACCTCGAAGAAAATACTTCTTTGACAACCTCGGCGAACTCTCTGACATAAGCATTAGCCTCTTCTAACACTTTATAATAACCTCCTGTTGTTTCAACAGGTATATTGAGGACACTAGATCCTGTGGTATCACAATGGAACTATTTTGGCCTAAGTGTGACTGCAGTTGCTGCAGACTGCTAATCAACCTAACCTAACCTAGCCATACTAGCTATACTATTTAATCGAGAATATAATGTACTTGCTTCAACAACGTTTGAGACTTTAAACTTCGCGTTCGGTTGCGACAAATTGATGACAGCTATTTTCTGATTTTCATCGCAACATCGTTCTCAACGGTGAACCGCATATCAGGTTCAACAGATTTGTTAATAAGTAAAATTGTGACACTTGTGTAAGTCAGCAACCAGAAACCATTCACGAAATGCCATTATTTACATACTTACTTAGGTGGCGCTACAGATCGGCGTGAACATAGGGCTCAACCAACAAACCTCTCCATTTAGCCCGGTCCTTAGCTAACTGCTTCCGGTTGCGCGCTCCAACTCGGTTGAGGTACAATTCTACTTGCGTGCACCACACAAGGCGAGGTCTTCCTCTACTGCGTTGTCCCTCCTGGTTTGATTCAAAGACTCTACGGGCCGGAGCACAGGTGTCCATTCGATCTACATTTCCTAGCCATCTTGGACGACGTATAGTTCATCGTTGAATCTCCTCCTCCATAGCCCGTCAATGCAAATGGGACCGAATATTTTATGAAGAATCTTTTTCTCGAAGCGGCCGAGGATATATTCATCCACTTTAGGTAGATGAGGGTCTTACACAGACTCTCCTTAGTTGTTCGGTATAGGACTGTTCTACTCAAATTCCTTCTCATCCCCAAAAAACAGCGATTGGCAAGAGTTATTTTTCGTTTTATTTCTGCTGAGATGTTATTATCAGAGTTTACAGTAGAGATCTTTTTTGAAATTAATTTTCAGATGCTGTATGTGTTTCTTGCATTCGATGGTCTTGTTCCTTAGAATCTTTGATAGCCATTCATTTCCCATTCCATTTGCTAATTCTTTCTATGTTGACTTGCAAGATTCGGACTGAAGGTCCGATTATCTTTGTCAAGAAGCTCTTAGAAGTGTCATTTCGTATGTTAGTTTGTGTGGATTGGATTCAGATAATGTAGATATCATATTTGTAATCATGTACGCTTAGCATTAAAAATATGAATATTCAAAATGTAAATGGTTTAAGTATCTGACGCCTTACATGACAGTTTATTTTCTGATTTTAATAAAGGGTATGGTTAACAATAAGACATATTTAATTTAATCGAAAGACATCACTGAAATGTGAAATTACTTAGACAGGCGCTCGAAAGTACTGCAGTGCTCAGCTTATGAATTATTCCTCTGTAGTAGGCATATCGGTGGTGTAAATGATCACTGTGAATAGAAATTTATTACTTAATACAAAAACGATCTAGAATGCTTAGTTTTAATTAATTCCTTACTAAGTGCCAGAAGAGCATACACAATAATTTTCTCCATGATTACTTTGTCAGTCGCTGTAGAAACCTGCAAAAGACTATTGTGAGACTAGAGGAGATGCCTTGGTTTTTATAGCAGGTCCAGATTAGTCCGTCATTCTGGAACTAACGAAGCGAAAATAATACTGTGCAATTATTTGAAGCGAATTAAATAACTTTGCTAATTCAATTTTTCAAGTTTGTTAAAAACTAATTAGAATTGGAACCTTCTCCAGATTGCGAAATACTGATAGTGTTGTTTTGAAACTGAAGTTGTGTAAGAAGTTGATTTGTATGCGGTATATTAAGCCGTTGATAATGAGGACAAATTACGAATATGAACGTCAGTATCGCTTAACAGAACTGTTTGTTGATACGCAACTACAGAACCATCTACCGATCCACAATCTTATAGACTACTTAAAACAAACAATATATTATTTGACGCTTTTTCTAAACTCATTTTCAGACAAACAAAACCGTTGTAATGCCGCTTAAAGGTGCATAAGCAGCTTACTACCATAATTGGTTCTAAGCCTTTCAGGAAAAATAAAATTACTATTTATTCGAGAATATAATTTTGAGTTATCCACGAAGGTTAAAACGTTACGAAAGTGAAAGATGAGCATCATTCACAAATCAAATAAATAGCAACGGACCAAGATGACTACCTTATGGTTTCGTGTAGTTAGTCTGTGCGTTTCAGGCTTCATTGCACGGCCCATGTGTTAAAGTCGTTGGCAATGATCAGCAATTTACCTTCTACACCTAAAATTTATAAGGTTCTCCAACAGTTCCTGGAACTTTTCTATCCTTAGACTCAGCGGTACATAACAGGCCATGTACATATTTGTAAAGTATGTACATATATACATATGTTCATGTTTCTACGTTTGCAAATTATAAAAATTTTATATTAAACTTCGCATTATGGTGCGACAAATTGACGATTTTCATCGAAAAATCATTCCCAGCGATGAACCCCATGTCTGGCTCAACAACTTCGTTAACAACTAAAGGTGTCAAACTTTTTGAAGTTAGCAACACGCCCGAATGCACTTTTCAGCCCATCTTCCAAGCCTGTTAAAGGCTGATTCCATCATATCGCATCATATCATTTCCAGAGCACTTTTGATTGCCTCCCCTCTTACGTCATTGAAAGCCACTTGACGTTATCAGAATATACATTATGTGTCAAAGCAGTTTGTGAGCCACTTCCCGAGAAGTGAGCTTCGGCTAATGTTTCTAAAATTTTCCCACTACTTTCTGCCCACGATCCGTCAGATTTTCTAATGAAACTGCGAACTGACGCGTCTTTTGCCAGCATCTTGCGGAGTCTAGAAGCTTCAGTAGTGTCTGCGATCGATTCGCAGAATAGCTTCCAGGATTTTCTTTTCGATTGCCTAATCAGGTATTTGAGTTCTTTCTTACACTCTTTATATCCCTCTCATGTGATTTCATCTCCTACCACTTTAGTCCTGTTTCGAAAACGTCTGACCTGCTTCCTCTTTATATTCCTCCCATGTGATTTCATCTCCTACCACTTTAGTCCTGTTGTAAAAATGTCTGACCTGCTTCCTCTTGGCGTTTATCTCTTTGTTCCACCAAGGAGGTTGAGATCTTTTTGTCGTCTTCCTGACCGGACAAACTTTTTCATAAGCCGTGTTCATTATTTTTCCTAGAGTACCAACTGCCTTGTCTATATCTGCGGGGCCTACAATGCGAGATGGCCTATCATCCAGATGTTGCCTAACTATTAGTTTAAAATTACCCCAGTCTGCTCTCTTCAGGTTTCTATAGGTGTTGCTAGCCCTAGATTGGAAGCTTAGTTGAAAGCGAATCCACCTGTGATCCGAAAGGGATGCTTTTTCTAGAACCCTCCATTTATCTACTGTGAGTGATGTATAATACTTCCAGTCTGTTTTTCACCACGAAGTTGGTGTAGGGCCCTTATTACAGATGACCAGCTTCGTAGATAAAATAAAATCAAACAGCCTTTAGTACTTTGCAACTTTGCGTAAACCACGTTAGGTGCTTTCTGGCAACACAAGTATGAGGCGAAATCTGCCTTTCAGTTTGAAAGGCTCCATAACGTTTGGAGCCGAAATAAGCAAGTGAACCGAGGTGAGGGTGGTTTTATAAGCACAGTCTATATTTAAGGACCTGATTGGATTTGGCCTCGTAGAACGTTCGGATCCCTACATTTAGAATTCCTCTCAGTCCTTCTTGCATATGACACAGCTATTACCTGCCAACCTAACCACAATCCTGGTGGGTTTAACATTTCAACAGAACCGTAATAATTATTTTCTGGCCACAGCACATTATTATCTTAAAAACATTTTAAAATTTATATTTTCTTACAAGTCATACAATTTTTTTTTTTTTTAATGACGACAATGATAAAAGTTGGGAATTGTGAAATGTTTGCAAAACTTGGAATCCACTTGGGCAAACGGGACTGTGAATAGAAGCAATGAATTACATGAGCTATAGAAGAATACAACAAAATGCTTCATTTACCTTTTCTACGATTATCGCAATTATGCTTATCTAATTTGCATGGATTGCCAAATATTGTGGTACATCTCTTATTGCTTGCACAGACGGGATTGTATAGTTCTGTACAGAAGTCTGGGCATCGAATTAGGTTCGTGTTGACAGACTTTGGTTCGAGATTAGTACCTGCCACGGCAATATCTGATAGAGCTGCGGCAAAGACTGTAAATACAAATTTATTAATCGTAGTTGTCCAATAAAAACAAAAGACTTCTTTAACTTACATGAACAGAAGAGAATAGCAAGATAAAATCTCATTTTGGCAGCTGGGTTCAAGGGACTGGCTTGGACTGATTCAGTTCCGTTGGAAGTAAATCATTTTATATAATTTGGATTGGGTGTGTGCATTAACCGGTAGTGTCAGTGACACTTGGCCTCTTAACTCATTTCTTGTTTGTTTAATGTGTTCGTCCGTTTCTGGTATATTAAAACGGTTAATTGCTGGCTCTTAGCATGAGATTAAAGGCAAAGGGGGTCCTTAAACTAAATTGAGAAGATATTAAACAGAAAAGAAACAATGGTGTATAATTTCCTACGGAAGTTTGTAATGTATTTTTTGTTTAATATAGTTGCGTCAATGGATGTGTAATCTTTATAGAAGACAGTAGGCCGGACTATAAGCACGATTCGCAAACCTGAGTAATCAATACGCCTACGTAGATTCTACTAACTACACTTAGACCTCAGGAGGGGTGTTGTGATATTATGGATCTATTTTCCTTTTTAGCTACCCGAGGATTAAAGGAAACTTTTTTAGTGATGGAAACAACACGACCCCAGCATACGTATGAATACCAACGACTTATGGATTTGCACGTGGAATGTTCGTACTGTGAATAGACCACGTGCAACTAATGCATTAGCAGAGATACTCGAAGTGCGTTGGGATGGACCGGGTGTCCGAAGGAAAGGAGGACTTCTTTGGTAAGGTGAGACAACTTGGAAGACACAAGATCAAGCTATCGCTAACCAAATTGGTTGCGTTGTGATTCACGGAAGACGCTTGTCCAGTGGATTGGGTGTTCGAACGTTCCGTAAGGTGAACGCGTTTGGTTGCGAAGCTTTACAAAGATTTGTCTTTCTAGATCCTCTCTGAATGCTGGACTCTCTTTCCTGTTAAGCAAATTCATAGCTAGCGATATGACATAATTCTAAACTGAGCCGAGGTCAACAATCCTGCGAACGTCGTTTTTCGTGTTTTCGTTTTGAATGAAAGGTAGGTTGACATAGAAATTTGCATTATGCATGTAAGTTATTGAGCCAAGGATTCGTGAGGAAAGAAGGGAATGATTACCATTGGTTTGAGGATGCATCTGCAGCTTAGGAAAAAAATTCAAATGCATATGTAACGGAACAAGTCCGTACGGGAACCAGGACCTAGATTTCCACAACCATTCGTATTGTTTGTGTCATATTCTTCCCACGAATGGAAGGGGTAACGAAAATCTTTTCCACCTTTAGGCATCATAATTATTTAAGCCCTTATGATGAGCTATTCTATTCTGTCACTGCACCGAAGCTGTTGAACTCCCGTACAAGTCAGACAAAGTCTAGGGCTAAAGTCTTTGATATGATGGACAAATCAAAAGTCTAGGAGGAATGCGTTTTGATGCGCGATGTGTGATCATTTATTGGGGTCAGAGCATTTACTACATCCAATTAGAAATGTTGCCAGCATGGGTGCCTTCGAAATGAAATGAATGCGACGATCTTCCTTTTCCTGAATTGGATTTGGGGAAGTTTATTATATTCAGCAAAAGCGACAATATCTTCACTCACTATCTTAAGGAATTTTTGTTTCACTTTCGACGTGGTAACAAGAAGTAGTTTCTGACAAGTGTTCCTAAGGTCGATTTTATTACTTGTCCTGTGCATACACATGTTTATCACTCCTAAGTTCAATGAATCGAAGGCAGTAAACATTTTTTAAGTATCATAAAAATTATAACAGTTAATTATCGAAATGACTAAGTAGCTTGGCACGAAAGCGCAATTAAATATCATTCTCCGCTTTAGGTTTACTCACCTTTCATGCAACTCATATTGCGGCAGAATATAAAAGTATCTGAATCATTACATACCGACAACAGTTCTCGAACTGTCTTTCGCGATTGTCAAACAGGGAGTACAAGATTAAATTAATAATACTTTAATTTTAAGCATCAAGCTTTAATGAAGTGCCGAATGCTAATAGAAACTCTAAACGAAGAAGACTAAACGATTTTCGTGCCTAATAGAAAGTTTGAATCCTTAACCCAGGAGTGCAGGCTAGAAAAGTGGATGTAACGAAATTCGGTAGTAATTTGACACCTTCATACGATTGGAAGTTACTAATGGATTTTATTCATCTACATAGGTCTTAACGTATGCGCCATATCTACGCGACTAAGTGCCGGGTATGTGGGGATACTTAAGTGCAATGAAATCAAGCGTAGTTGTAGACATTATGGCATTGTCCATAACGTTTAAATTATTGAACGGATATATTTCCAGGATAGGTTTGTGCACGTGCTCTTACGCTCATGCACAAATCGTTGCATACTTTCTCATTCTCTGAGTGTTTCAGTCTAGGATGCGTTGCACTTGTTACTTTAAAAAAAACGCCATGTGACTTTAATTATAGCAGGTCTTTAAAACTTGGTAGGTCTAAGACTGCCCAGTCTAGTGATGTTGTAATAATCCATCTAGAATTTGTATGTAGGTACATGCATACATACTAGATGACACAAAAGTCATCACCCTATCAGAAGATGCTCTAATTTTTGCAAATGGTTTCTTATGTCATCGTGATTTTGACATTTGTGAATTAAGCAGAAGCAAAATACACATTTATGTCGTTGTACTCTTCAAAAATGCGAAATAATTGCGTCAATGTTTTTTACAACTTGAATTTCGTCGTGAATTCCCTCGTCGTATGCAGATATCCAAGAAAACCCTCAAACAACAACCATATGACAGGAAATAATGCAATTGGGCATCAAAAGACGGTCCTTAAGAGGAATTTCGGTGAATGATTTGAAGATGTCCGCATACAGTGCAAACAGTGCAGCAGTTACTGGATCCAGATTGTCAATCGCATGTATATTGTAAACAACCCTCCTCCTACCGACGGAGCTGAAGACGGTATCAGGAGAAATTTTATGGCCTCTTGGACGGCACCTACGGAGTCTGTCCAAAGTACGATGTCAAAAACGTGCTTGGCGACTTCAACGCTAAAATCGGTAACATTTCCGAACATGCACCGGATTTCTGCAAGGAAATGCTTTATAATGAAATTTCATTTATTTAGAGCTTGAGCACATAGTACGAAGGGTTGGTGTTAACATGGAAGCTATTGTCTTTCATAAGTCAATTCAGCCGAAAATCAAGAAATGTTGGTCAAAAGTTCAACTAGGACAAACTTAGTTACTTTACTTACGGCAGCCTTCCACTTTCTTCGACCCCGGGCAAGCTGTTTCTAGTTGCCTAGACCAAGCGCTGTCGCTTCCGTGATAGCTTGATCGGCACAGCTGGATCAGTTTTGCCGGGATCGCGAATTGTACAGCTGAAAACGATGAATTCTGTCATCCGCTTTGAAGTGGATGAAGAGATGGTGAGTCTCGACTTGTCATTTGTGATCTTTTCTAGGATCTGCCTTAGTGTGAAAGTTCAATTTACGTGGTACGTTCAATTTAGTGTCTTGCAGAAAGGCTTCAGATGTTTACACAATATGTTGGATAGGTTCTCATAGGCAGGGATATGCCTGCCTAAGACGTAGCATTGCATTTCTTGAAGATGGGGCATATAGAGCTGATTAGAAATAGCTTCATTCATCCATACTTGGTTGATGATTTGGTGCATGCACTCTACCAAAGCATTACCATCATGTTTGAAAGCTCCGCTGGTAAACTATCAGTTCTTCAGTTTCTTGATAGCTGAGCCAACCTCTTCAAAACTGTGAGGAGGGTGGCTTCATCATTGACTGGATGCATGTTCTTTTCTTGCCTTATCACTCTCTCCGCTTGATGTCTATTAAGTTGCTGCTGGCAGTGCTGCTTGAACACAATTATTATTCCCTGTGCTTCGGTGACTGTTTCAAAAAGCCTGCGTTCCGGGTTTGAAGCCAGCTGCCAGCTGCTTGGATTTCTTAAACAAAATTCGGATGTTGTTCCTATTGTGGGACTCTTCGATATCCTTCAGCTGAGAGACTGCATGGGCCCTTATCGTGTTATGTAGGATTTTCTTCTTCTCCCTTCTTCTGGCGGGACGTGTATCGACTTCCCTCGCTGCTCTTGTTTTGCGCTGCAATGCACAGGCATTTAATCACCATACCAAGGGCTCTTTTTGAGTGGGGGCTGGTAGCCTGTGGTGGTCTTGGCTACTTCTTCGATGATGTCGTGTTACTGGTTCCACAGATTGTTGGCGTTTGTGGGTACATACGGGAGAGTCTCTTGTGTACTTTATCTCGTGCTATGGCTTCCACAGTTAAATTTAATTGTCTGGGCGGCTTGTAGCTTCTTCTCTTTCTCTCCTTTCTATGGAAAACTGATAGTAATAGTACCTATAAAATTTTAAAGCACTATTAGAGGCGAAACCTTATGTGCTACCGGACGTCCCTTTAGAATTTCTTTTTTTGCCAGCTTCGAACTTAGTTCTGTCACAAAACATTTGACATGTGTATGTATCTTCAAAAAATTAAAGATGAATGCCATTGTTTCGTACTCCTTTCTGCACTAGTTTTACGATTATCAAATAATACCTTGCGCGACTAACAAAGTTTCAATCGTGGCTTCACTTTTCGAACCTATCAAACCCCATCACTCAAAACCAGTATGTGTATGTCAGCATGTGTTTTCGTGTTACAATTCTAATACTATTTTTCTGTCATACCTCAGCGGAGGAAAGATGCGATAATTCCATTTGCAACCATCAAGCCGTTTGTATCCTTAAAGACGACAAACCAACCTGTGACTGTGTAGGAAAATTTTTCGAAGGAGAATTTTGTTCAAACCCAATAGATCATTGCATTTCGAAACCATGCCAAAACGGAGGAACTTGTTACCCATATCCTGGTCATTATTACTGCGAATGTACCGCAGGCTATTCGGGACAAACGTGTACTTCAAAGCAAGACGCCCCCAAAGGACTCCATTTGCATTACAATCAACTCGCTTCCATTGGTAAAGAGCAGTCGCTTCTGCTGACTTTTCAAACTCTCGGCACAGTTGAGTGTTTAATCGAGTTTTTCACTCCTGAGTACATCATCGATGGCGGTGGATTCACCTCGTCCAATGGATACTTCAAACACTCGAATAACTTGAAAGCACTTGCTAAACGATTGGGGATAGGTCACAGTGACAAACTACCCTACAATCAAGGATTCTATAGAATATCGTACGCATCTTTCTGGACATTAGGTATTCACACAATGACTGTGGACTTAACTGATTTCGGGATTACCGCGGAGAAGTTTTTTCTTGACGAGTTTCCGGTTTACGTCTACGATCCCATGCAAAAGAAATGCCTTCCAGGTATTCACTTGCCAGATTGTACAAATCCTCGCCAGGCCCTTCATATGGATATTGTTACGTTTAACTTTGTGGAACCTATTGTGGATAAACGATGTGCAGAGAATACCCATATAAGGATTAAGTGGAGTGTGAGAAACTACGTTAATTCGGGTATGTACGTATGTACCAGCCTGTACTGCTAGGACTTCATATACTATACGTGATTCTTTATAGTTGTGCTTCATAAGTTTCCAGAGGATACTTCGACAGTCTTGACCATTCCGCCGTACAAAATGTGGTTTAACTTCCGAGATGACTATGTTCAATCGTACTTGATTCTAGGTGATGTAAGGGAGGTGAACGCACGAGAACGTGTTGTCGGTATGACTCAATTAAGGGTAAGTAAGGTAGGTGTTCCTATCTTGGGCTTAAATTGACAGGAACTACTTGCAGTGCTATGTCTTCGTCGATTCTAAACCAACTTCAGCGAATATACTTGGAGGCGTTTATAGAGAGGTTAAGGCTGGCAAGGCCTTTGTAATCGATGGCTCTGTGAGTAGGGACTACGCAAGGCGCCCACATAGTGATCAGATGTTGGAGTATAGTTGGTCATGCACTTCAGAAGACTCACAGAACCCTCATTGTACGAAAAACATGAAACAGAGTAGGTTTTTATCTAAACACCAAATCCAACCAAATATAACATTGATTCTTGGCAGAATCGCGTGTCAAAATATCTGGAATGGCTTTCAAACTCGACCACACCTACAAGTTTACTCTTCACGTTCGGTCTACCATCAATATCTACAGCACGTCTGAATTCTCACAACAAATCAAGGTTGTTTCGGAGAATCCTCTCCTCTTACATTTCCGGTGCCTGCGAAATTGCGACCAGGATAAGTTCGCCGCGGGAAAGCTTATACATTTGAGTATAGACTGTATTGGTTGTCCCTCGGAAGATGTAGCATACATTGTGCGTAATGAACAGGGAACCGAAATATCCACTAGCCATAGTGTCATCCTCACTGAAACATCGAAAACAGAACTCTCGCTTAAGGCCGAAGCTACCTTAGGTTCACAACATGGGACGACTTCTATAAAATTGACTCTGAACAGTCCACCAGCCAAGGGATCGTGCAAAATTACTCCTACCAGCGGGACCGAGTATCAGACTATTTTCGAAATTTCTTGCCCAGGCTACGAAGACGACGACCAGCCAGTAGACTACAAGTACAGCGCCGGTACTACAACCCTAGGACATAGCGGGAACGATACTTTTTCCACTAGACTGTTTCCCACCTCAGGTCGGACCAGTGAAATCAAGATCAGCATCTGTGACGATATCGGTGCCTGCACAGTAGTTCAACTCCAAGCTACCCTTAATCCCATCACCCCCGATGGTTCGTGGCTTGACTTTCTTTCTAAAAACGGGTCGAACTTAAAGGAACTTATTGAGGACCGAGATAGGCTTGCTGCCTTCTCGCTTATCCGAACTATTATTCCATACATGCCAGCTGATGAAAGCATCGATATCGCTAGGTATATTGTCGATTCCCTGCAGTACCTCGAACTCGGCAGGTTGGTGGCCGTTGAGCAGGTTTTAACCGTGGGCAGTGGTCTCTTCGAAACCATGGAACTCTCAAGTGATTCAGCCGTAATAGTCTCGCAGGTGTTTTCCAAAGTAGCTGATGGCCTCATACACTCGATTCGCAATGAAGAAATTATCGAACTTCCGTTGGAGACCCACGAACAGATGTTAACCAACTTGGCTCAGTCGATGGCAAAAGCGATGACTGTAGTAGAGGAATTCCCAATGGTACACGATGCAGAGTCGGCTGCTCCGGAAGATCCATTCATTGAAAACTACCCGGACTACGGCGAATTGGACGTGGAAAAAGTAGTGCATATATCAAAATGGTTGGAGTCCTTCAACAGGATGCACAAGTGCCTTCAAGTCATGGGAGTCGTATCGGCTTTCATACAACTGTCCGATGAGACAGCGTTAATCATCAAAATGAAGGGCTTAACCAGCAAGACTGTAGTCATAGACAAGTACGAATCGGTAACGTTGAATTTCAATGAGTCAGATACATTTCTAAACCTGCCATATGCATTCCTAAGAAGTCTCCATGGAACGGAAATAGCCATTCAAGTCTCGGTTTTCGAAGCTAATCCTTTCTGGTGGAACCCGGAGCAGTATAAGCTCAATACGGAGGTTATGTCTGTCGGTGCGTATACAAGAAACTTGAGATCATTGAAGCCTAGCTCAACTAAAGTCTCCTTTCACTACTTCATGACTCTAAAGAGTAATGTAGAGGAGGGTAATCTCACTCATGGAACTGTCAATCATTCACTTGATATGCCGGTATATGAGAAGCTTCTTCCCGCACATGCCGTCTTAGTGGTGACGTTTAACCCTCCAGACGAGGACATTCGAATAATTCTTAAGCTCGGACAAAGGCCTAGGAGCTACATGCTAGAAAAGGCAAAGCAAGTGAAGCCAACCGAAGAGAATTTAACTTTCTTTTTGGTGAATACCCGAAGCTCGGCCCGTAAGGCCTTTCTAGCTATTGCATCGGAGTCTCACACAAATTTTTCCTTCGCTATGTACGCTCGCTTATGCCTTACTTGGGACCCAAGGACCAACGAATGGACATCAGTGTACTGTTTGGTTGGAGATCAAACTAATGCGACGCACATTCAATGCTCGTGCTGGCATCTGTCGGTGTTTGGAGCTAAGATACATCCAACATTTGGACGTCTTCAAATGTCCAGGGACATTGTCCGTAATCTACGTCCCAACTATGGCTTGATTGTGTTCTACCTGATTGCCATATGCTTTCTCTGTTTACTTCTTTGGCTTTCCTGGCGGGAGATCATGAGTGCAGCCGATGATTTGGTTGTCTTGAATAGTAAGCCTAGTAGAAGAGCCACGCACAGGTATGTGGTCACAATCTACACCAACGGTCACGCAAATGCAGCAACAACCTCGAATGTCACTATCAAACTACATGGCTCATTGTCTGACAGTGCTCAGTATGTCTTGTATTCTCGCAGATACCACTGCCTGTTTGAACGGAACGTACCTGCTTCATTTGTGATCGTTACAGAAGCCTCCCTCGGTGTATTGGAGTCAGTAACGCTTTATCACGATAGCTTCGGCAGATACCCTACATGGAACTGCCAAGCAGTCAAAGTTCAAGATGAAAGAGAGAAGCACGAGTACATTTTTCTGGTTAACAAATGGCTTTCGGACTATGAATCGAATACTTGTAGAACTACGGCTTCACTAGTTAAGAAGCAGGATTTTATAAGGAGAAGGCAAGTCTTTAGAGATACTTTAACGGATGGTTTCGCAAACTGGTATGCGCAGCAAGCTATTTACCCCACACGGCTTTGTGGGAGTCTGACGATGATAGAGAAAACCGCCATATTCATCGTGAGGGCTTGTATAACACTTGTGGGAACTATTGCGGTCTTTGGACCCACAACCATGTTTACGTACGAGGAAGAACGCGAGGATTACTACTCCATGCTGTTGGATTTGGGAAGACTCATTCTCATTGCCTTTTGCTGTCACTTAGTGGGGTTCTTAGTAGCCGTTGGATTACAGTACTTGTTTATTAACATTATGAGACCAACGCGGGCCGAGAATGGGTATGCTTTGGTGTTCGGCGAATAACCCTACCTTATGTACCTAATAAAAATGCTTCTAAACTTTTTTTTTGGAAAAAGTAGCTTTTCGTTGGGATTGTCCTGCGCTATATGACGAGAGCAATACTGCAGAATAGTCCTATATATCCAATGATCATTGGCTTTGGTAGATCTATTTCGTTTTACCTTTATTGGTGAAGGACCGGTCCAGACCGGTACTTTTATTCAACTGTCAATCGTCAGGATAACTGCTTGCCTTTCATTCCTGTTAGCGTTACTTAATCGTGGTAGCTGCTGTGTCCCCAAATGTGTACCATCAGGAGTTCTAGTCATCTGCTGGCCCTTAGCAGAGGCTTTTTCCTTTCGCTCAGCAGATCATGGAACATGATATTTTCCGGTGAGAAAGAACTTAAGTGAGGTAGAAAATAGCCTATCCATGCTTCTTGTACGGTAGAAGTCTGAGAGACAATTTTTACTTCCCAGACTAATATTATCTCTGTTTCCCTTCCTATAAACTTATGACTCTTGTTGATAACTGGGAGTCTTCTACTGTCCTTGTTCTACTCAGAAGGTACTTCAGTTCCAAAGGCATTTCTTATTCTCACAGCAATGATGCACTAGCTCTCTTTCGTCTTTTCTCCGTTTCCTCCGTAAAATATTAACGACCTCACGACCTTAGTTGCTTAGCATACTGTCGGTGTTATTTGAAAGACAGCATTGCAAAATTGTTTCCAGTTTGGAACGCATGACATCTCTGCTACTGATAAGCACAGTATATAGCCCACTTCCCTGGCTATAGGTCACTCAGCAAGGATGCGGCGAGAGTTGGGAGCTGTGGGAGCTCAGGGACTGTGCTGAGGTACTATGAACCATCAGGTTTACAATACAATTTTCTGAATACAGTCCACAATTCTTTTCGTGGTAAGTGACTCGAAACAGCAATCGAGATACATCTGGATTTGTGGAGCGGCAGGATGAACGCTATTAATGAAGGGATAACTATAACCTGCGAGGTTCTAGAAGCAACGGATGGGGTTTACAGCACCAACGCTGATTGGTTTTTGGCAAATGAAGTACAAAGCCAACAGAATAACTGCAAGAACAGCAAGCAGTACCCGAAACAAGGTTAACCAGTCTAATTGAAAGGTAAGGAACATGAAACGCTTCTGATAAAGTCAACAAAAATGGAGGGCTGATCTCGGATGGTCAAAGTCGTACTAACACAGATTCGAGCATGAGAGCAATCCATACTGTAATCATAGTCAGAATCAGAAGATGAACTCATACATTCCTGCTGAAGTCAGGACATTAATACCCTTCGGAGTGACTACAGACTGTTCTTCAACCGGGATAAACAGTCTCGTGACTCTCAATGTGGGTGCCTGTATAAAGAGGCCCTCGAAATTTATAAAACCAACCTAAGGAAGGCCCAAAATAGATCTTGGAAACTTTTTTGTGGTAAAATAGAAGAGATCTCTGATGCATCAAGGGTCATTTGAAGATCTCTAGTTTGCAAAGAATACACCCTGGTAGCATTTTTCGATAAGAAGTATGTTTCGGTAAGCAAGTACGTACTTCCCCAACTTCTGTTCGAGAAGAACTTCGAAACGCGTTCCATATTCAAGAATGGATTGGGAGAAGGCTCTGCCGTTTCAAAACAAGTGATCCATATGTTTCTTTACGGACGGATAGAAAGCAGAATAGGGAGTAGGAGGAGGTGTCTTCTCCAACGGTCTAAACGTAAGTATCTTTTCACCCTTCACAACCACTGTAGTGTCTTCCAGGCGGAGATCATGGGGATTAAGAAAGCCTTGTCATGGGTGAAGTATTATGTGATATCTAATCGTGATATCACCATTTTTACGGACAGTCAAGTCGCGATCAAGTCTGGAGTCTTTCCACCTCTAGGCAGGGTACCACCTTATAGAAATAACCAGTCGTAGATTGGAAGACGGCACAAGCTCACTTTGTTTGGTTCGGCTCAAGCTGGATTAGAAACGCTACAACTGTCTGATTAGACAGAAAACGTCACTCATAGCCTTCATAGTAGGTGTCATTATGGAACACTGCATTATCGGCAGGCACGCCATTAGGCCATTCAGGCTAATGACGCCTGAAGAAACTGCATACACGAAGAAGAGGACGAAACTATACTTCATCTTCTTTGTACACCCCAAGCTCTCTCCGCTCGTAAAAGATTTCACTTACATAGGTGTATACTCCGTCGACAATTTGGCGAATTGGCTAACTCTAACTCTCTAGCGCTTTATAATGACCACCTGCTGGTTTCCATGGTAGCATTGATTGAGGATTTTAGATCCATGTGGTACCACAATGGGGCTTTACTTGTCTAAGTGTAGCCTGCCACAACAACCTACCTACCTACATCTGTGGAGTCTATTCCCGATCCAAAGTAAAGTAACTCTGAATAGGTTGCTTCTGGGGGCGTGCTGTGCTACTCCATAGTTGAAGGTGAAACCAAGAAGATGCAGGTCTTTTGTTACAGTGACGAAGACACATCGTCGACTAGCTAAAGGTCTCATGAGACGGCTGATTGGGAAGTTTACAAGAGTATATTTAGTTTGATACAAAGTTTTTAACATAATCGAGTTCGCCCCTATAAAGTATATACATACATATATCCATGATCAGTATCAATAGCGAAGACGATTTAGCCATGCCTGTCCGTTTGTATGTCACCACTTTTTGGGCCTTAAATTTTGAGCTAGGCATTTGCGAAGGAGAAGCAGTGAAAGTGAATAATTTTTGGACATCGGCCCACCTTTCTTACATTATATGAAATCGAAAAATTTTGTTAAGACGAAATATTTAGATATTCAGATTGTTTACTATTCATCCATACATTATCTTTAGTCACTCCCACTTTTTGGGGCGTTTTCTTTAAAAAAAAAAACGATTTTGATGAAATCTTTCATAAAACATCCTCAAACGTTCGAAATATCGTTGTAATTCGAGCATAAAATGCAGTATTCTATGCCCACTTTATTAGGGCTTACGGAAATGAAGAAGGATAAGGTATCAAACGATCCGTTCCAAACTGTAGCTCTTCTGTATGTTTTCTAATTTGTTTGCGAGGAGCTGCAGGTACAAAAATAAGCAGACAACGATTCTTCTTCCCAATAGCTTCCTCCACATTATTAAAAGCCCTAAAGAAGTCCCTCTACAGGTCTTATCTTAACTCTAACATATTGAGAGTTTTAATGGTGTGTTGGTTGAAGTGCTTAGAAAAATCAGCGCATTTAGACTTGGAATAGGTTCACTGTGATACCTCGTAGATCACAGGAGAAAGTTTCTCTCTATATACTCGTTGTACTCCTTCTGATGAAGCGTAATAGGGTCTTAATATCATTGTTTGTCAGTCTTTATGGTTGTAATAGAATAGCTCCTAAGTGAAGGGAGGGAATGGGGCAGAAACAAAGAAGGTGAGGAATAGTTTCTCCTCGTTTTCATCCATGTAGGCTCTACAAAAGTCGTTCGCAAAAAGTCCCAGGCTTGTAGCATGCTTGCCTGTTAGACAGTGCGTGGTGATGATACCTATTGTAGTGCCAATATGCAATCTATTAAGAGAAATCAAACACTTAGAGCGTTCCAGCCTTGACATCGAGTCTGGTAGAATGGCTATAGTTGTTCTATTATGCCTTACAATTTCTTGGACTGCACTTATGCTCCGGCACTCAACACAGATGAATATTGAACAACTTAGCCATCTTCATGAGAGACGATTGGCAGTCTAGAGCTACAAAAGACTTTATAGAGGTCGATTCCAAGTATTTGATTGCTGCTTGACTGTCTGAAAAGATACGGATGTCTTTAGCAGATGTCACGTTTTCCTTAAGACAAGATAAGACTTCTTTAATTGTCATAATTTTCAGAACACGCTACAATGATTTGGTATATGCAACAAGAGCTTAAGATTAAGACTGACGGAGAAAACACATCCACCAAATCCATCCTAGAAGTAAATCGACTCCTCTTATAAAAATGCCTTTTCACAGTGATCTGACAGGAAGGTGAAGAGGAAGGATGTATTGAACATGTTTGAAACTATGCAAATAGGTAGATACTGATCTTTTAAATAGTAATAAAATTCTTTGAACAACTGGTTTTAAGGAAAAACAAATATTTTATTGTTGTTGTTTATAGAAAACAACGGAAAAAAAACAGCTACGTAAATCCCCTTCAGAACAGCAAGAAAACAACACAACAATAAAAGTATTCCATAGTCTAAACCTCCCATATTCATTTCAATTGGAGTAAAACTGGTGAACTAAAAGAAATGTTATGGAACTAAAAGAGCGAAATAACTATGAACGTGTATGAGAACGATTACGTTTCAGACCTGACAGTTTCCGGAACTATGTCCTCTGTCAGAATGATTATAGTCTAATAGGTCTGAAATCTTTTGGATTTGTGTGAGAACATTTACCTGCTTTGTCTTCTTGACAACCATTAAAGACATCTTTGGGATATAAACTAGTTTTAGACAACTTCTTAAAATTGTCTTTAACACCGGCAGGATTATGTCCGATGACTTCTGCAACTCGGCAGATATTATGCCATCAGATCCCATGGATTTATATGCTTTGAAGCCATGAAGTGCCCAGTAGAGTAATGTACACATTTTTATAGAAATAATTTATTTTTTTGATTTATCCAAAAGAGATAATGTTTTTATTTTTTGTTTTTAAATATAAACACATATGATATTAAAATTAACAAAATTTAAATGTATAACATTTCTTAAGATCTAAGTTACTCAACTTTACATTCAACAACGTCTTTATAAGTCTTGTCCTTCGCCTCATCGCACTTCAGCATTGGAACCGCTCTCAGATCTGTTAAAGTGAAAAGTTATAAAAAATTTCCTTAATAGCCTCCCAATTTGGAACTCACGCTGCTTGGTCTTGCATCGATCGGACCTCAAAGTGCAATCATTTCCATACACCTGATAGCACGTGTCATCGTATCCACACACTGGATTGTATTCAAAAGTACAAACGTCTGGGCAGTCAGACAGTGGCCCCTCCAGAGAAGCAGAATTCACGGAAATGACCAAAACTGTAATAAAATAAAAAAGAAATTGTTTAACTCCATATTCCGTTGCGTAACATTTATTTTTGGAATTTTATGTCCCAATATCCTTACCGGCGACAACAGCAACCAGCAAGCTTACGTAAAGACCCTTCATGGTTTATTTTTGGTTTTGGGAATATTTCGATGGTAGATTGATGAAAATAAAAGTGAAACTCCGGTGGAATCTTCAGCTGACGAAAGATCAAGTGATTGTGTATACGTCCAGAGTGTGAGCGCCCGGCTTTATATAGGAACACCGCAATGACACCGATGACGACAGCCAACTTGGTCGAATCAACAGTGTGCTGCAATCAAGTTGTTGTACTACAGTTTCAGAATCACTGTGAACGATAATTCTGTTTAATTGTTGTTGTTGTTGACGGTTTGACTGTGCTAAACCATCTAATTGATATGCAAAGGCAGTCCATTCAATTAGGTTTGGGGATTTTCGGATGAGACGTGACGTTGCGTGGCAGTCAGATGAATCTATGACAGATGGTGTATTGTATCTATTGGTTGAGGAAGCGAAACGAGGTTTGACCGTGACTCTGGAACAGTGTACCGCCCAATGTTAAGGTTGCCGAGCTCTGTTTGTACTGGTAAATATGTTTGGATTTGTTTGCTCGTGAGGTGTATCCATTGTGTGTTCACGTTTACATAAGTGTCATGACGTTATCAGCTGCAGCCGTAATGAAAATGGAAAAAAAGACAAATGTTGCTGGTAAATATTGATTGTATTCATAGGGGTGCTGGGTTGCCTTCAATTCGTTGTTACTCATTTCAGCGATAAGGCGGAAAACGGATTCGGTAATAGGAGCAATAAACTGTTAAGGTGAATATGTCGTTCGTAGACGTTAGAGACTGGTTCGCAAAAATGTCATTCATATGGTTCGGAGGCTGTTTATGGCCATTAATAGTTTAAGCTTTGCAAAGCAGGGCTTTGGCTTGTTTTCCCAGTATGGAATTAGATGGAAGTGAATATTTGCTGAAGAAAGAATATACATAGGTCCACTGAGTGATGGATAGAGTTTAGTTTGATGGCGAGCTCCCAATAGAATTTGTACTATTTTCGTAAAGTTTTATAAATGTTTAGGGCCGTTTTAAAAGCTCTTCGATAGGCTTACTATCTTCTGTGCTGCTATAAGCTGGCATCCAGAATACATATATTTACCTTAAATTGACATCTTCAAATCCTGAGGGACCACAGTTTAGTGGGATTAAGAGCAAAGAATTACACGGTTTTCTTTGTTAAGAAACTAGGTAGACCCAGGCTCTGTATTCTTGCCAAAAACAACCTTAATCTGTTTCTTCTATCCAATTTCATCGATCCTGACTTCGTTTGCGTTAGTTTGGAACGCGGAAAGGTAAAACTATGATGAAATGGGCCTCGACCTGCAGACAATCAGAGTGATCAGTCAGACCGAGAAGGAAAACCATCATCTCGTCATGGGTAGTAAGGCTGATGCAGCGATATTAATGTCCCCGGTAAATGTCTATTTGATTACTTAATGGAAACAAATCTTGTTATTTATTATAAGGGATCAGATCCTGCATTTATTACTAAGAATAGGCAGGAAGTCATTGATGTTGCAATTGTCACGACTTCCTCTAAGATTAGCGTAGGCAAAGTAGACACAAGAGTGGGGGTAAACCTCCATGGTGGAACTCTAAAATAAGTAAGCTACGACGTGAAGGTAGGAAGCTTTTTAATCAAGTAAAGCGCTTTAGAGACTCACTTGATTGGGATCTCTATGAGAGTAGTCTTAGGAAATTTAAGTTAGAAAATCACAATTTGTCTCATGGCATCTTTTCTGTGAAAATATAGAAAAGACTAGTGATTCATCTCCAATTAGTCTCAGTTACATTCAAAAACCGAGTGGTGACTGGACTATGTCCATCAATGAAACTTTAGAGCTTCTTATGGACACCCATTTTCCTGGTAGTAAAACAGAAACAGTGAATTCTGTAGAAAACCATAAAGGAGTCCAATTTACAGTGCCAGAGGATGTTGTCACCCCCAAGACAGTAAAGTGGGCAGTGCACAGTTTCAAAAAAAAAATACAAATTTTTAGCGCAACAGGTCCATGGGACCCAGGGCCTAGCTTCTCACAACCATTCGTGTTGTGCGTGTTATATTCTTCACATGAATGGAAGGGGCCTACTGTTTAATGCCGGATCCGAACGGCAATTTTGAGAAGCTTTTTCATGACAGTTTTACTCTCGGATGTTTGTCAGACGCTCGCGAGAGGTGGGGCCGTGAAAGAAATTTTAGGTGTTGTCTGGGGATTGAACCTGGAACCCCTTGCTCCGTAGTCCAACGCACTAACCACTTGAGCCACGGCGCCCACAGTGCACAGTTTCCGACCGTATAAATTTCCTGATTTCGATGGTATCTTACCATTACAGCAACGTTTTGATACTGTAAGTCTTATCTCCACATTGTTTTTTGGGCGGAGTATGCGGGAGCTTACTCCAGTGGGCTGGATATTTGTATCACCACACGACTGCCGGACCACTGTAGTGTATTTCAAGCAGAAGTTACAGCAGTCTGTAAACCAGCGACCTGGCTTTTGATTAACTCGATAGAGTGCATCGCTACTTGGAATCGCCAATAATTCGATCCAAGTTGGTAAAGCAATGCCGCGGATCTTTTAACGAGATCGCTGTCAGGTACGACGTATCCCTGTGCTGGGTTCCAGGCCACAGGCAATTTCAAAGCGGATGAACTAGATAAGAGGGGTGCAGACCGGAACTTGCCTGGCAATAGGGGGGAACCGTCAGCATCTATTAAATCGTTAAAATATACCGCAGCCATTAAAATGGCAAACAATAGGTGGAACAATATCAGGACATGTCTCTCTTTTAAATAAATCTGACGAGAGCTGGATTGTAGAAAAACCAGTAGACTTATTTCCGTCAATAAACACAAATCTGAGAAAGATATTTGGCGTCCTCATAGGGCACTGTCAGGTAGACAGTCATGCCAGAAGGTTCTCTTTGGTGCTCCATTCAAAAATTTCTGTAGAAGCTGTAGAGACGAGGAAGAGGAGGAAACCATGGTACATCTTCTGTGTGACTGTCCTGCTCTATCGGTCTTGAGAAGAAAAACCCTAGGAGAGTACTTCTTCGAAGATCTAAATGATCTAGCCAGAATAGACTTAGGCAAAATAAAAAAGCTTTGTCATCGGGTCCAACTGGATTAATGACTAAACAACGAACCATACGTCTTTGGCATGGGTTTACACCGAAACTGGTTGCCCTGCCTCCTGGCAAGTCTCCATGTGCGTCTCCGGTGCTGTGAATCCGGTTTTTTTTTATAGTAGTATCACAATGGACCTTGCTTTTGGTCTAAGTGTGTCTCTGCTAAGGAGGGACAACCACCCAACCCAATCCAACCAACATCCAACCTCCGAAAACTGGTCCATTGAAACAAGACAATACGTGCACTATTTGGGTGTCTACCAGACAGCTCTAATGTTTTAATGGCCATCGTGCGAACATCTGTCTTCCAAATTTCTGTTTTTTTTTTTATGGAAAAAGGAGGAAAGCCTGGAATTAACTACCAGAACATATTTGGTAGTCAAGAAGAATCTTGATATTTGTTTTGTTTCCTAAGACCAGACACCGCTGTAAAATCTGCTAGTTCACGTCTACACATATGTAGGTATCTGCACTTTGGAAAGCTAGGCACTCAAACGTAATGTAACCTAACCTCTAAAATAAAATACAAAATAGCCTTGTAACAAAAACTCTGTGATCAGTTTCCGTTAAGAGCAGACCCATTGATCTGTTTGATTAGCTTGACTGTAGCAAATGTCCCACGTATGGAGAAAAATCATTTACATAGATAGGTACCTACGAACTGAAAACTTTTTTCGAAGGATCTACGTACATATTTGATAAACTTTACTATTCTAGGACCATAATTATCCACTCTGATCTATAAGGTTCATTGTAATACAAAAAATACAAATATTTGGTACGACAGGTCCATGGGACCTAGGGCCTAGACCAACCATTCATGTTGTGCGTTTTATATTTTTTACATGAATAGAAGGCACCTACGTTTATGTATCTTTTATAGGGTCTATCTCAATTATTTCTCTATGTTATTCACTTTGTATCAAACATAGTTTATGTAGGGTAGGTAGGGTATAAAAAGAAGAAAAACAAAATTGAAATATTAAAAAGTTTGTTTATTTCTTTCGTTTATTATGTCAAGTGCTGGCGTATAATAATACGCAAAAGTGTAAATATTGATTATGGGTTCGCGAATGCAAACAGAACGAGTTCAGTAAATACAATTACTAGTGACCTTGTAGGCTCTGCTACTAAGAAATGAGTAATAACACATCCAATGATATGAATTTATCATCAATTTCCCGTAATGTTGGAAGAAAAAGGCAAAAATCGCACTTCAGATATGAGGGAAGTGTGCTAAGTGTACTTGTTATGGCATTTAAACGATCCTTTTAAACTGATGACGCAATTATTATTCAATTCACGTCGACTCAATAATACAAACATTTATGTATGATTTGCTTTAAATGACATGTAGATAGTATGTATGTGACGCATAAAATGCTTTTATGAGGTTTTTAACTCATTTCAAATGAATTAATTATTATTATAACCTAATTGGCTAGATTAAGCAGACAGCTACATTTATTCTTTGGTACAATAGCTACGTTCACATATTATTCGTTGAAATAATATTTAAATTCGATTTCGATGAAGAAGTAAACGTTATTTTAACTCTCGTTACCCAAAAAAAATTCATAAAAAAATTGCTGTGTCAGGATGGAAGTCAGGATAAAGTACACATTGTACGAAAAGCCTTAACACTGTCTAAGAAAACAATAATGGTAATTGGTTAACAATCCTCAAAATTCATAAGACTGGTAGGAAATGAATTTCAAACATTTAAGCTTAGCTATGAAGTGAATGATCATCGATCAGTGCGTTGAATATCGTACACCACTTCACCTGCAATTCATCGATTTTGAAAAGCCGTTTGTTAGTGTCAATCAGGAATTTATTTTAGGGTGGCTTCCGCTGGATAGGTATTCCTGCTAAACTAATAGCAATTATCAAGGCTAGATACGATGTCGTTTTGCCTAGAGAAAGGTAGTCTAAGGAGTTCGAAGCCCAAATTGGCGTTCGGCAAGGCAGTATCGTCTTACAAATATTGTCTTTATTGGTGATTAGCGATGTGCTAAATGCTGCTTTATCGACGGGAAATAGAGGAATTCGATGGACTCTTACATGCAGGCCAACTCTCTTACAGAATAATGGACCTTCACCAAATGATAGCGCAAGTTGAGAGGGAAGCAGATTTTTGAGCTGAAAATTTATTTGGCAAAAACAACAATGATCAGCCTGGAATCGAACTCATCAGCTCATACATATGTATGCATCGATGGACAAACGGGTGAGAAAGTAGAGAGCTTCCAATATCTTGGGAGTATTATTCCAATAAATGGCGGAACCGAACTGGATATAGCCAGCCGAATCGGCAAAGCAAAATTGGATGAAGTAGAGCCATTAGGCGAAACACCAAGCTACGATTGTTCCATTCCAACATTGAGTCCGTGGTGCTATATGGATGTGGTACTTGGAGAGTAACAGCTACTTTCTGGCCAAACCGTACCTCTAAAGAACAGCTTTATCAGACAACGGCCCATGAATCAATAGACACAACCTTATAACGATGGAAGTAGCATGGGAGTGGACACACTTTTCGAAAAGGGGATAGCTACCCACGCAATGCAATGGAACGCGGCGGTCTTAGAAGCACATGGCGCAGAACAGTAGAGAAGAAAGCACGGCAACTGAAAAAGAGCTGGAAGAGCTGAAGCACGTTGCCAGAAACCGCACAGGATGGCGTATAGGCATTGTGGAGGCCATAGGACCCATAAGGGGATACAGGAAGCCCGTACTCAGTAACAGTGTGGGATTCCCACCTACTAAACCAAGCTCCTCTTCTACCATTGGTCCTCGAGGCACTGCCATCAAGCAATTAATCGCAAGGGCGGACTTTAGCCTCAGGTGCTCGGGTCATTCGTGTAGCATCTGGGTCAGGTTCCAATTTCTGTGTCCACATGCCCTTATCATAGTGACACCATCTCTCCTGCTATTCTACCAGACTTGCCCTTGGTGGTACTTCAGTATTACTCTCAACGTGTTGGTTCTGCAAGATGTCTCAGTCTTATTTCTGTTTCGTTTTCATGGCACCAGCTCTTTTTTGGGAGGAGCCTTTGAGCGTTATTGATGCGGCCACTCTCACTAAGAGTAGTTTCTTCTTGTATTTCAGTCCTCCGATATTTGGCATAATCCTTGCCAGTGCAGCCGTTGCCTTTGCTGCCTTATCAGCTGCATGATGTAGGTGCTTCTTATAAGGCCTTGCATCTATGGTAATGACAAGGTATTTCAGCTCTGATTTGGAGGCTGCGGCATGATGGCCCACGGTTACACTTAAAGATGAGCACTATTTCGGTATTTTCTTCCGAAATTTATAGGCCCATGTGTACTAGCCAGTACTGGAGCATTCCAATTGCTTCATTGTACTCAACTCCTTTTAGAGTTTGTTCACTACAACGATTGCTATGACATAGGCGAAGCCAATTATTTTCGAAAACCTTGGAATTCCGAGTCTGAAGACGTCATCATACATTTGATCCCATAGCAGGGGACCTAATGCGGAGTCATGAGGAACATCATCTGTGATGTTATACTGACCTGTTCCGTAGTCTGTGTCGTAGAGTAGTGTCATACTTCTAAAATAGTCCGTCCCTAACATGCCTTAAAAGCAGCAATCAATTACTGCAATTGTAGTAAATCACCGCAGGATCCCTTATGGTATAGCCCTCTATATATGTATATTGGACACCATGGGGAAAATAGTGGAGTGCATCATAAGTGACAGTTTGGAAAGTGCAATCGGTTATTTTGGAGGCCTTGCACATTACCAGTATGATTTCCATAAGGCACATTCTACAATCGACGTTGTCGACGAAGTCGTGAATACTGCGGAAAAACCCATAAAAGGAAAACGATGTAAGAGAGGGAATAAACAGTACAGTAGTAGAGTTAAGTTAATGTAATAAATAAGCTAAGCAAACAGTGCTTCCCCAACAGCCCAGAACTATCCCACAGATTTTTCTGCACCAACCAACTTTATATTCATAACTATCCCAAGGATTGTTACTTGTGACTCCACATAAGTGTGTTAGTCAAAACATTGTGGTCCTTCGAGCCGGATCCTACCCCTAGAGGATTCCGCCCATCAAGAACTTATTGGTTCTTTACGGATTTGACTTGTCGCTTGTTACATTCTTAGTGGTGTTGGTCTCATACCACCTTGCTACTAATTAAACCGGTTCATTCTATCTCCGTGGCCTTTTTCAGATCAACAGTAGTACAATGACAAGCCCAATGGACAGCGTCACTGAGACCGTCATAGATATAGCGTGTCTGTGTATCGATGTTTGATGCTTCGTTAACCACATCTGAGAATGAATCCGTTGGTTGAAACACTCTGGAGTTGCTGAGTTTGGGAATTTAGATTGGAGCCGTCGCGGTTAATGTTACGTTTGTTGGACTTGAAGTATATTGGTAATGTCCTTGTAGCTTCCGGATGTTCTGCCACTATTGTTATGTCTTTGGTTTTAATGACGCAGTCTGGTGTAATTTGAATGATTCCAGAATCCTCAAGACTGATTTCAGTTAGCAATTCATTGCATATTGCGTATACCGCCCAGGCATTCAAATCGCAATGACAACGCAATATCTTCCTCTTGCGGCAGTTGCGATGTTGTCAAATATTCCCTCAAATACTTCAGCTAAAGGAGTATAATCCATTTACTTTGGTTCACTCGAAGCCTGCTTAGTGCGTCTTCATTTTCCACTTCCTTTACAGAGCATGCACTCCGGATTTGAGGAGCAATCCATTGCTTTGTGGAATTTTCCGCCGCATCTGTAGCAGTGTTCGGACCAATCTTCACTCTTGCAGTCTATTGCACGGTGGCCGTACCCGAGGCACCGGTCCGGACCGGTTTTTCTCTTAATTGGCAATTTACCCAACCAATTCTGACTTTTCCGATCGACAGCGCCTTATTGGCGATGTTTGATAACAAACTTACTACAGCGGTCTGCGTACCGGCATAGGTTTTCCTGATAGACTTTTTTGGAGTTTCCGGTATCGGCTTTTGCAATTCGAACTGCTTCGAGAGAGCTAGATCGACTTATTCCTTGGCAGTATTTCATCAAGATCCTTCATCTCTATTATGACGTTGTGTGTCATGGTTCTGACTTCGACTTTTCTTTCCACCACTAATGGGTCTGTATTAACCCAAGTGTGGCATCTTAACGAATGTTAAATTAGAAGTTGATGGAGAAAATTTACCTAAAATATATGTATGTACATACGTAACCAACCATTAAACTGGGATGCGTGAGTGGGGGTGACCTGCACCAATTACGCAATTGGAGATAGCTGGCTAAAAAGGCATTTAATTTAGGCCTAGTTGGCCTGAATTGATTTTGTTCAAATGGTTATACAAAGTTCAACTCTGTTTAGTTAAAAAAACATATTTTACACTTTCACAATACAGTATTCCAATTTATCTCGAATGTAACGACACTTTGGTTTATTATTTAAATTGTTAATAAATTAGCTCGTGGTGGACGTGATAGTATTGTTAAAGCATGCCTGTGGTTGAAGATTTTTAAATCTCGGCACTTCGCAGTACTGTTGATGGATGTGTTTATATTCTGAAAAAAAAAAAACAATCAAACAATTAAAAGTCTGTCTGTCCATACCATTTCTATTGCTTACCTTCTTTATTTTTACAATTGTAGTACAGTGCTTGGCATGGACTATCAAACAGTTTTATACAAAATCCATTAGATGTACAAATCGGCTCCGAATTGGCTGGGCATGCTTCGGGACATTCAATAACCCCGTCTTGCTTTGAAAAGAAAGCATCCGGTGCAAAGAGAAACAAGTCAGCAGTGCAGGAAACTACAAGAACTAACAGAAAGAGAAAAAGATGAATAAAATTTGATTGTTTATTAATCAAAATGAATTTTAACAAACTGAATAAAAGTAGGAGATTGACTGTCAACAATTTCATTTTGCAGTTTACTGCAAAAAATCTAAAAATATACTAAACTAAGTCATGATGGTTATGAGATGAATTTTGGAAGGTAATGGTAAACATGTTTTCAAAATCTGGTTCCCGACGAAAAGATACTAATTTCGTTTAATTAACTTTTACTGTTTGTTATTATTGCAAATACACGTTATGCGATTAAATGAAACAAATAAAGTGTTTCATTGAATCCGGTTTTATGAAAACAAATTGTGATTGAAGTTGATAACCTTTCAAAAATGTATTTCATCGAAATATAAGGACTAATTAATCATTTTGCAATAATTTTTTATGCTAATAGGAGATATCGCCAAATGTAGAGATACAAAAGACTTAACCCCTAAAAGAAAATGTATGTATATGAGGCAATACATTGTTCACTGTATCAATGCATTCGATTTCAAAAATAGATAGATATGTAAATAGTAGAAACTTATGTACATACATAAATAGGGTATTGTGAGGGTAAGTAGTTCAAAGCTTTCAAAGCAAAGAAATGAATCGGAACAGTTTAGTATGTAGTATATTTTAAAAGTGTTTAGTTTAACAAGTAAATAGAAATTGGATGCACTCCATCTTCCTGATATTCCATTGCAAACAAATTATCATAACTAAACTACTTGCGTTCCCTGGCACAGTGGAAAGTGTGTCGAACTATATACTGAGCGTGAAGTTCGAGGTCCGATTTACAGATAACACCAACAAGTTGTTTTACTGTCCCACCTCTCTCTTGCGTATGGCAACCAAAATTCCCATTCGGACCCGACATTAAGAAAGAAGTAGGACCCATCCAATCGTTTGAAGAATATAAAGCGCACAACACAAATGGTAATGAGGACTTAGGCTGCTATGCTCGGCTGCCTTTCCAAATGCGACTAGCACTACTAGCACTTATACATATTATCCGTACTGGCATTTTAATGACGTTACACTCATACGACGACCCTGCCTTAATGGATATGATATCGATATAGACTCTTCATCTGTTTGGCAAATTTAAAATCAAGTTTTCTCGACTTAGAGATCGGTTTAGACCATGGTCTGAGCCAGAATGGTTAGGTGGCTGTCCCGGTTCAGGCGGAAACTCCATTGTGATACCACAATAGAGAAAACTGGGATGCAGTGTCTAACAGTAGAGGTGTGCTTAAATTTCACCTCGCATCTCCGCTTAATGGAATGAGAGTTCTGTATTTTGTGTTTGCTTTGCTATCAAAAAAGAAACCAACTGGGAAGGCTTGAAAAGCTTTTTAATGAGTTTTAATGGGTCATTAGGTTTCGACAGAGCGACATGGATGCCACCACCAATATGATCACAAACACAATTCTCCAATTCTCAACAGAATAAAGAGTATTAGGCCAAAAGAAAGCACTACAAAAAGTCGCGTTCAGCAAATGGCAGTCTTCCTGCATCGCAAGAAGCTCCACTTGGAAAACACTAGCAGAGTCTGGGAGACGATAAGGCTTCGATATATATAGTTGGTCAGAGAAGATGTTTGCGCCGACGTATAGACCCATATCATAGTCGCTGATACCATTTCCACTCTCCCATTCTACTTCCCAGGTAGTTTAACTGAAAAAGATTTCGTTAAATTGAAGTATGATTTTGGTTTTTTCCCCATTTACTCCAAGGCCACTGCTCGTGGAGCATTATCCAAAGTTAGTATACATATACAAAAATATTAAGAAATTGTGCCTCATCTTCTATCCCATCGCTCGATAAAAATGACATTCGAGCTGTCAACAAAGCCAGTTTGCTGGCATCCAAGTACTCTTTCAAAGATAGAGTGATAGAGTTTGGCATTTACCCCTTTTCTCGAAAATATGTGCAATTGTCATCAATGTATCTTTTTTTAAATGTAAATTGGAAACTACCTTACATTTCAAGTTGATTTGAACGGTCTTGGATCCATCATGTATGTAAATGCTGAGCATTCCCCATAGCTCCGTTTTGTCTCCGACACTTGATCCAAAAGGATCAAGTTTGAAAATTATTCTATCTGACCTTCCCTCATTATGCCAGCGAATTAGAAATGATAACGTTTGCTACTGTTAAGGTTCTAAGCAACGATTAAATCAATACTATTCATACTCTGATATTTACTTACCTATACTTCACAGGCCTACCATCTTCGTTGATACCTTTCCACGAATGAAAGGGGCCTATTGTTCATTTAAGAGCCTTTTTCGTGACATACTCTCGGATGTTTCTAGACTCTCGCAAGATGCAGGACTGTGAAAAATGAAAAAAAAACTTTGGTGTTTCTTGGGCATCAACTCCCTCTCAGTAGTTGGACGTACTAACCTCTGAGTCACTGTGTACATCAGCTCCGTATCGTTGCCGTTGGTGTTATTAGACATTCAGCAAATTTTAAAAATGCGTTTTGAATACATCCATTTCTCGTTGCTTGGTTTTGTGTTTGAAGTTCGCTACTTGGCCTACTTGTAGGACTTCCGGATGATGTTCCTATCGCAAATCTTTTCGTTTCCTTAAGCTAGAAGACTTGTGTGCCTTTTCCCATCATTGATATCTTTTTGAGGTGACTATTAATCCACAATGGGACTTTGATGTTGTAATGACACTGAACCAGCTGGTTGGTAGCGTGCGTTGCTGGTACCTGTAGTGTATGGCTATTCCGAGCGTGCTCAGACTCCAAGAGAATTGTTATTGATTATTTGGAGAATGCCGGGTGTTTTAGTTGTCATACAATGGAGTCCGGACTTTTCAATCAACTGGCTAAATATGTTTTTCTTATTGATTTTGCCCCTGAAGTATCCTAGTACGGTTTCAATATTGTGATCTATGTCCATGTGGTCATAGAATTAATTCTTTTCTAATATAGTCATTAGCTGGTTAGTAGGCTTTGAAGTATATCATAGTCAGACGATCATTTACCAGTTTAAAGTGAATGACGTCCTGGTCTCATAATGTCATAATCTCATGGTCTGATGCAATTCAAATTTATAGTCGACTTTTCTTGCGTTCAGGAGTGGTTTCGGCCAAAGTCTGAGCATGGACTGGGCTATAGTCGAATCTTCACGGATGGCTCCAAAACTAGTCAAGAGTTAGGAGATGGTGGACACCGACAACACTAGACTTTACTACTCGTTGGGCATGCATGCCCTTTGTTTTTTAAGCTTAAGAGACACCACTGTTTGCGACGGCTCCAGAGAGGGCAACGGTACTTCGGATCATTTCCTTTGTTATTGTCCTGTCTTTGCTCGGATCAGGTGGCAGATCTTCTGTGTTGATGTGATGAGCGTGGATTCTGTAAGATCCTCATCGCTGAAGTGCATTCTCGGCTTTCTCCGAAAGTCGAAAAAATTCCAGTAAAATAGGTAATACTGGATTTTGCCTAATGACTGAACAAACTTTTGATTCAAAGGTCATTGAATTCAATTAATCTAGTCTGTAGAATCAACCCTAATCCAAAATTATTCCGACCACTTTCACTGTTTGCAATTGAGTTCATCGTTCGTCATTCCAAGGTCATTTGCTCGTTAAGAGATCTCACCACAGCATGCTTATGTAGGGGATCTACATTGTGTAGTGTTAAATTTTAGCAACTAATTCCAGGGAATTACAAGCTGTTTAGCACTTCACCACTCTATTAATCTACGTGACGTTTGGCACCATAACAACTTTTCTATAAGAACTGTCTATAATCACAGATTGGACTGTTCAAAGACTTTCTGTACAGAGTTGAAGTTTTGCAAATCATTTATCAAAACCACTTGACCACAAATAAACAAACAATTCGGAGAATCTTATAACGAATAATAAAAACTTTAATTTTTTATCAAAACTTTACACATTCCTACGTCATATTATTTTAGAACTACCTTAGAAGCAGAACTTGTGTTTTAATCCATTGCAGTAGCTAAAGTCGACCTCTCTGAAGGCTGCAACAAAAGATTTAAAATATAAATTATTCCACTTGCATGACATTGATAGATATATTAACTCACGTATATCATGGTATGCCCGACAGTTGTACGCTTCCAACAAACATTTGTTGCTGAAGACTTTCAAACAGGTACCATTGGCAGCACAAATCGAATCGAATTCCGAGGTACAAGTGGGATTACAGAATGGAGCTCTGGTCGGATTTTCATCACTCATCACGTGCACCACAGTCACCATGAAAAACACTTAAGAAGAACTTCTATTATTGAAATTATTTTTAGGGAAAACCGTTCCGTAAATACCGAAGGTTAAGATTGGAATCCTCATAGCGTTGAAGAAAGAAAAGATACAAGTAACAAATTTTATAAACCCATACTGGGCGTTCGCACCAGAAGTGCGTCTCTATTTATACACTCCGGTCGGTGGTAGCTGGGTTTATTAAAATTTCATGAATTAATACATTGGTCGTATATGTATCTATCGATCTATCATCTTCCGGCAATAATAACAATCGTATTAATTTTTTCATTTGGTCATTTCATTAGTGGATTGCCTATGACATGAACTGGTCAGGGACTGGGTATGTGTTGTACGCACACAAGTTGAAGGAATTAACAATCATTTTGGGTAGTATCGATGTTTGCGTATTTCTTTTTCATAGTTTTATTGGCAATAACTTCTTGTGGGAAGGTGTGATATAATAAATAAATAAATTAATTTAATGCAGAGAAACTCTATGACATTATATTGTTTTAGAACAGTTGCGAACAGTATCTATCTTCAAGTTGAGCATGTTAAGAAAACTAATCAATCGTCATGTTACTGAAATAACACACCTGCGAGCAAAGCTATTCGTCCCTGAACTCGAGGCCGTAGCTATGTATCTGCTGATGAATGAATTGACAATATATTCCAGATTTACTAAGCCAATGACTTATGTGTGGTTTATTCAACAACGATGTTGACGTGCAGTCTTTGTGGTTTTTCATTTTAATTTATTTATTTATTTATGTACTTAGTATTCATATAAGAATAGTGATTCTTAAAAAGAAAAGATACGAAATGAGAGATCCAAATATACTAAAGCAAAAGTTTCAGATATCACTGGAAGTGTGGTTTTTCTGGTAGTAGTTTTCAAATCATATGTTCTACTAATTCGTTAGTGGGTAAGTATTGACGTATGTATCGAAGATATTTTTTGACCACTTCTCTGAATATTGGTCATATGTGAGGAAATTTAAGGACAGGAGTATTGCTCTCTACACCAAAATATATCAAACTGAATTTCATGAGTGGGACGGGCATGTTGCCCCCTGCAATACCCCTGCTTGGGATCACTGTTCAATATAGAGTGGGTGCGAGATTAGGTGTATGCAAAGTTCCTTTATACCCATGTTTCGCATGGATTTACAGAAAGAAAAAAAATTCCCGACTTCAATTCTAAATTTCAACTTTTTATTTTACTCATTTATTTTTCTTTTTGTTTACCCCTATTATATAAAGATTTTTCTTGTTGTTTTCCTTTGTAATGTTTCAGTAGAAAGGTCTGTACTTTTAATGTAAATTGGGTGATAACCTATGTAAACAATTTTTTTTAACGAATAAAGTATCTATCTATCCCGACTCAGAGGTAAAGAAAACAATTTTGTACAGTGCTAACAACGTTTGTCAATTTAAAACAGCTCTGCGAAAATACGAAAAATTAAAAAAGTAATTATGCAGAAAAGCAAACGAAGGGTTTATCTTTTGATTCCCATAATCCACGGAAGAAAATCAAATATCACGTTACGAATCAACCTAGTTAGAAAAAAAGTATCACTCAGGAAACAAGGACACATATCCACTAACTGTTCAAATAAGGATTCAATTATGGCTTTGCATCACAGCACAAAAGCTTGTATTCAGTCAGATGATCCAAGTGATAAAGAAAATTTGACTTTGTCACTAGCAACAGAACAAACTCGACCAGCAGTTAATGATTTTGAAAGCTACATCCAATATCAGTGGACCTGCAATTATATTCTGGGAGCCCAATAAGCTTCATCTAGGTTCAGGAGAGGTTCCTTTCACAGGTTATTCTATCAACGCTAGACGAAATAGCACAGTGATATTTTGGAGTCAGCAGCAGTCCCCTTATTATCATCGGAAGTATAAGTACACGAATGTATCTTATTTGAAAATTCATTAATAGATTTACAGCTTTTAGTAGTAAAGAGTTTGTCAATGACTTATCCTGTATTTTAGGGAGAGATTTCATTAGAAAGACGGGTTTGGCCCTTCAAAGGAAAGAAACAGAAAATGTTCACAGTGGAAATCAGGATACTCTAACAGCATTCAGTGGCACCAATCGTCATGATCTAGGACATAAAGGCAGTTCCGATAAAGAGGTCTCTGATGATAAATTTATTAAACAAATTTTGAATATTGATGTGAGCGGAAAAAACGGTGAGTTTGATCTTAACATTAATAAAAAATATCCCTGCAGTAACCAGAAGGTGAAAAAACTGTTAGACCAGCTAACTTTCATTTAAACGATCGTTTACTATCAACAGTTCTCAAAATGAGCTCTGTTGAATGAAAGATGTTCCTTTTCATTGTCCTCCTAGAAGGTTGCCTTATGCTCATAAGATTGAGATTCAAAAAATCTTAGAAGATTTGCTTAAAAAGGTTTTTATTCGTGAGTCGAATTCCCCTTATACATATATCGCCAATCGTATTAGTTCAGAAAAGAATAAAGAGCTCAGGCTCTGTATAGATTTTGGTGAACGACTTAGATGATATTCTCATTGCAACATTTTCTATTGAAGAGCATTTAGTCATTTTGAAGCATAGTTGTGAAATGGCTTACATCTTCTATTTGATAAATGCATATTTTTGCAAACTGAAATTGTATATTTGGGTTACAAGATTACCGAAGATAGTGTAAGGACTAATGATTGCAATCTTAACGCCATAGGCAATTTATCAATACAGTACAAGAGATGTGCATAGCTTCTTGGGACTTTGCTTCTATTTTAGAAAATTCATTAAAAATTTTGATAATATTGCTAAACCACTATAAGATTTGTTGAACAGAGATACTCCGTTTGTACATGGTATGAAAGAATTGGAAACTGTTAAAGGGTTAAATGATAAGTTAGTAGCCTCACCTGTATTATCCATATACAGTCCCCATTCAATCCCCGATCTGCATTGTAACGTAAGTAGGTGTAGGCTTTGGAGCAGTATGAAAAAATCATTTGACTGTGCGCTTGCAGCAGCTCAAAGACAAGATTTAAAAATCATTTCAATCGGGTCCGAACTGAAGAAGGCTGAAAGTCCTCTCTATGAAATGATAGATGGCCTAATATGTATAGTGGAAATGCGAAGAAAATGGTCTATTTTTGGTTCCATCTCAAAAGGAAGAACATGTGATACGGACGTAGCATGATGCCGTGTGCCATCTCGGGGCCAATAAGTGTTTTCATCACCTGTCAGGAAACTATTGGTTTCCTAAAATGAAGGATAAGATAACAGCATACTATAGGAGACCATAACATGTTTGAAGTCATTTTTCGAAAATCATTCAAGGCCTAATCGACTTACACTATCCTTCGATCAACTTGGCTTGTTGTCCTTCGCAGTGTTACCTTGACCAGCTCAATCTCCGGACTTAAATTCGATTCAGAATTTATGGATAGAGGTCAAAACTGCAGTAGGTAAGCACCAAATTAAAAATACGACCAAATTGTGGGAAATTGTGCAGAAGGAATGGTCATCCATATCTGCCCAAGCGATGCCAGGCTGTCATTAATTCAATGCCGAAACGCTGTAAAGCTGTAATGAGAAATAATGGATACGCAACCAAGTACTAGCTTAAATGTTTTTGTATGTTTTAGAAACAAGGAGGTAATGTGGCTCTATTTTAATGGCCAGCCGATTCTATGAGCATACAATTTTTGTTAATTTTTTTCTTTCATTGTTTTTTCTTTAATAATTTATATTCTGTTTAACCTTCCTATACTCGCGTCAAAAAAAAATAACACCTATACCGCGCACGGTCTCTGGGACCGAAACTCAAGAGCCCTTCTACTTCGAATATTTTTATGAAATTTGTTTTAATCAGTAAAGTGATATATTGTTAACGAAATAAAATAAGTTTATATTAGTTATTGTATATAACAAATAAATGGCAGTCTTTTTATTAAGCCTCTTAAAAGTAATTTAAGTCGCACAGACCAATGCGCGGGTATAGGAAGGTTAAGTACCAATGAAATAAACTACGCATTACTTATAATTATGTTATTTTTTTCTTTTCTTTCACTGTAGCTACTCCAGCTATCAATAAGGAACTTCATGCTAAATATCGATGTCCGTAAGAGGTAAAGAACTTTCTACCCAACGATCGTATTATCTTTGGAGATGTAGATGGTATACAAATAACCACCACTTACAAAGGGGTATAATCACCAAGTAATATGAGACCATACAATGTAAAATTGATGAACACCAGGCTTGATGATGAAGCAGTTGAAGAATTTTTGGAGGAACTTGATTCCGCTGAAGATGATGAAATTTAACTGATTATAGAGTTCTAGCGTTAAATTTATTTTTCTACGAATCTTATCTAAGCACTATTTTACATTATCTGGTTTAACAACATTTGAATTATCAGGATGGCTGAACTGTAGTCGAAAACAGAATAATTTTTATTTATTTATTCCAAACATACTGTGTTCTAACTCTGTTTAAGTGTGTTGGTCTAAGTCTGCCCACTTGATCGTTTGATTTACTCAAAATTTAACATTTTCTGTAACCATATACCAGTTCTTCTGTGTTATCTTAACATACATATGTATGTATGATGCATTGTTTTGTATAGTTAGTCAATAAACGATCTTGAAGCGAGCTAGACTTTGTTTCTTTTAATATTCTCTCCGCTACAAATTAAAGCTCCTTTTGCTCCCTGTTGCCCATGTAAAGTCATGCAAAAAGTCATTAATGCTGAAAAAATTAAATACGTTGAGCTATGTACATGGTTTAATAAGCGGCAGGGAGTATGATCGTTGTCGATGCAGTTCAACAGGTGATCTGCTGAACTATGTTAGCAAAGTATAGACGTCAGCCACCGAACAACTTGGCAGATCAATACACTGGATATCTCAAAGGCTTCTTTTCATTTCTTCCATCCATCTGGCCATCCATTTGGCCTACATATGGTCCTACATATCAAGTTAACTTCTTATAAACTTATGAATCAATTTAGTAATGAGTTGTTAATAACCAAATAATTGGACCCAAGTACACAATGTATCTTCTCGTTGTCGCCATTAACTCTAGATTAACATAGCATACCCGCATAATCTGCATCACAGCATCAGCATAAATGCAAAACAAGCAAATTGCAAGACCATTAACACATCACACAAACGGGTGGCTAATTTATTGGTATACTAGAGATACTACTACGACCGATGTTTCGAAAGTCAATTTGATATTAATAACGCATCAGAAAATCTCCTTATCTTCATTGCTAATGCCGAAGCTTTATATGGATTCGACAGAAGTTTCGCCAGATTCAGCTACCTTATTTGCTTGATGATAG
Source organism: Xylota sylvarum (assembly GCA_905220385.1). Lineage (NCBI taxonomy): Eukaryota > Metazoa > Arthropoda > Insecta > Diptera > Syrphidae > Xylota > Xylota sylvarum. The sequence goes on from LR999959.1 coordinate 46,576,369, forward strand.
AAGCCTCGCAAAGAAATTCATTTTTACTTTCGTTGAAGAAAGATGCCAGCCTTCATTTCGAAACTAATTTACAGGATATGTAGGTTCTTATTACTCCTACTTGACATGTTAACCTATTAATGTAGTTAAGATTTAATTAGGACTACAACGTGGAGATAAAGCATGATCCCCAAGATACACATTACTTACTCAAGGAAGACAAAAGTATCGCCATCTCTGAAAATGAATTAATCATCTGCGAGAATGATCTTCACGTTCCTACATCACTCAAATTCCACTTCCTAGTCTAGTCTGTCAAGAAACTCTTATCTTATCAGAAAGTTGTGAATTTTGTCGAATATAGTCTACTTCTAGGTGCACACCGTAACACAGCCTAAAACTATGCAAACTTTAGTACCTGCTTACTATCACAACGAACTAGTACGTGCTGCCCATCTCTTATAAACCACGCGTGCCGATCTCCGCCTCAACTCCGAAATGACTTCACCCATGAAATACCAGCGCACGGGTGGAAAGCCAGCCCATCGTGTGTCCTTGGATTCTTGTTTACAAAGCCCACACTCATAGAGTTTCCACTACGTCTCCAGCAGCGCGATAGGCGGCTAATCAATAGCGCCGTCGCCAACAGAACTGGTCATCTCCTCTCAATCGATTCCAATTATAAGCTTATTGCAAATTTGTTTATTGTGCCATCTCCACCAGTGTCAATCATCTGTGCTCGTCGGCAATCTTATAAAAGCCGAATAAATCTCTAGCATTAGGTTTTGTTACCCGATTCACCTTCGATTCGTCGGAACGTTTTGTATCTTTTTTTTGTTTATAGTTCGCGCGATCAATTGTCGTCGTGGTCGATCGACCGATAGGTTGAACTCTTTTGTTTGCTCTTGAAAAAAGTGTTAAGTTGTTACAAAATGAAAGTGGTGCTTCTGGGGATTTTAGCCGGTACTTATACGTTCACTCTTTGTACAATAGACACAGGATTTTTCATTAATTTTCTAATTGATCGTTTAATCAATCTAGCGGTTTTGTTGGTGAATCAGACGATCTGCTTGCCTGTGGATCAGTGCTCTGAGGTGTGTGCGTTGAACTTCACCTTGAATTGTGCCTCGAATGGTAGATGCCTGAAGGCGTTTAGCAACTCATGTGACTTGGATTTCTTCAACTGTCGAAACGATGAGAGTAGGATTAAATTGAATTGTTTTTGGTAAACGGTGGCTTCATTGAATTTCGTTTGCAGATTTCAAAGCTGTCGATGTGGAGTATTGTAAGTCAGCTGAGGTGGTGCTGTGCAGTGAGGACGATCGTTATGTTGTGTCAGAATTTTTGTAGTGTTTAGAGTGGTTAAGATGTGTATACGAGTATTTTCTACGCTTCATGTGATAAGATTGTTTATTTTTGCTAAATATAGAATTGACGTTCAAATTTAACAATTAGCGTGTTTGTGTTTTTGTTTAGTTGGATTTGAGTTGTTTCGGCTTGAAAGTTGGGTTTCGAGTTCGGAAAGTGTTGGCGGTTCTAGTGGGTTAAACCATTCGGTTTGGAATTTCGGAATCACTTAATCGCTGAGCCTATGCTAAATTATTAACTGAAACCTTGACAGAGAGGTAATCATCTTCAGGTAATTTGCGCATTTTTTTTTAAAAAAGTTTATGATATTTAATAAATGATGATTTCACAGAAATGAGGTTCAACCGCCACAGCTATTAATACGCATTACATACATACTAATGGTTGCCCTAGGTTGAAAACGAAGTATTTATGGCAGCTATACGATAGTTATTGCTGTTTATTGTAAGCACACAACCTTGAGCAAGCCTGATAGTATTTATTCAATTCTTTTTGCAAAGTGTGGGTTCATTAATCATTAAACTAATGTTATACTCCTTCCAATGATAGGATTCTTCTAAGCAGACAAGGATTCTTCAAAGACTAGCTTTGAAGTAGCAATAGGTAGTTTCGGACTGAAAGCTCTAAAAGAAGACAAATGTTGGGCTTGAAGAGGGGACTACAAAAGAATTAAAGTGTAATTCAAATATCCCCACAGACAAAAGTTGAATTCCACTATGTGTTTCGGCCTTAAGGTCAAGTTGGGGTGATTAAAGAATCTTTGACATTCATGGGGATGCAGGAGACATTCGTCATTTACTATGTTTTGAAAGAAAGTGGTTTCCCAGTTTTGTTTTGAGTTGGACATGTCATTTTTTTGGATAATATATGTTTAACTGGCTGGCAGTATTCTAGATATTTTGGTAAGTTTACAGCTTTGAATGTCAAAGTTTCAAACTGAGAGAGTTGATCTTAATCTGGTCTTAGTCTTTACATAGGAGTTGAACCTGCCGTACTCTCGAAATAAACATTTAGTGTGTCTGGGCCGTTAAGTATAGAAATTCACTCAGTGGTTATTGATCTTTACAGAGTCAACAATAGCCATCATTGTAGACTTCAACCGATGGGCGATCTCTTGACATGGGCACAGTTGTGCTACACATTCGGTTGTAAACAATGTCGAATGCAGCAATTCTTCGGCAATTTACAGACATTTCTCAGCTCCTACCAACGAGCCTCTACATAATGTTGCTCCAGATTTATACAAGCTGCTGTACTAATACTATGGAAGGGAATTGGACATTCGTTTAAGGCAGTTATTAACCAGAGAGTTGTTGCGGTGAAAGTGAAAGTAAAGTAAACTGATGTTTTTACTCATTGAGACAGATACAGTCTTATGTGATTTTTTTTTTTAAAGAATTTCATATCTTATTTCTGTGTGCATGGTGATCATTATTTTTCAGGTCCTTCACGATTCGCCGAAGCAGAAATTGATACTTAACACATTGCTCTATTATGCTTCGCACGGTGTTAACGTGATCAATGCAGAAGCGCCTAGATCGGAAGCCTATTAGACATCCCAGCCAAAATAAATGATTGGTACCAATCAGAAGAGCTACAAGTTAACCTAACTAAAATAGTCATCATACCATTGGTAGTATCTCTGCTGAGCTTTTTAAAGCGGCAACAACAACATCGGCGGAGTTACTACAACCGCGTGTGAAAATGAGCAGTTTCCGAGAGGGAAGCTTCCAAAGAAGGGCAATTTGATGGAATGTGGGAGCTGGAGAGGAATATGCGTTCGCCCAGCCGTAGCCAAGTTAAAAGCTAAAATAGTTCTAGAGCGGATAAGGGATCATCTAGACTCAACACTTGATACCGAATAGGCGGTATCGGGTTGGATACTTTTGCGTAGATCACATCAATACCTTGCGAATTGTCATTAAGCAATGCATCGAGTTCAGGTCTCCGTTACATTTAAAGTTTTTTGTCTTTGAAAAGGTTTTCGACAGTTTGAACAAAGATGCGCAGGAAGTGCAAGTGAAGTAGGTATCCCGGAACAATGGACAATGCACAATGGTAATGTATCAGATAAGTTTGAAGTCCATAGTGGAGTAGGCAGGGCTGTATATCATACTTTCAGCGTTGTTATTCCTGGTAGTCATCAGTGATGTACTTCGGACAGCACGAACTGAAAAAAAACCAAGGATTGAGGTGGACAATGACATCTTACCTTAAACACTTGAATTACGCTGATGATGTTTGCCTCCTTGCACATAAAATAATAGATCTCCAATAAATGGCATAAAATGTGCAAGCTGAGGCAAACAAAGTAGGGCTTAATGTAAGTCCGGGAAAAACAAAAGCCCTGAGCGTTTCAAACTCCAACGCTCAACTCAACATGACCGGAAAACAGGTCGAGAAAGTCGAAAACTCTTTATGTTTAGGAAGCATTGTCTCCGCCGAAGGTACCACCGTTGTGGGCAGCAGAATTAAGTAAGCTAAAGCTGCGTTTGGAATGCAGTGGAAAAGCAATGTTTTCATCACTAAAATCAAGTTGAGACTGTTCAGATCTAATGTAGAATCAGTACTACTATACGGGTGTAGTACTTGGAACGTTACCAAGTTTGTCACTCAAGGTTGCGAGCCTTTGTAAATAGATGTCTATGTAACATCTTAAGGATATTTTGGCCGAACCGCATCTCTAATGAACAGCTTTATCTGAGAACGGGTCAAGAACCTATAAATGTCACTATATGGAGAAGGAAGTTGCAATGGATTGGCAACACCTTACAAGGTGAAAACGGCCCTATTGCGAAAACTGCGGCATAAGCAAGCATAGCAAAGAATAGTCAATGAGGAATTGAGACTACTGGGAACGAGCTGGAGTGACTTGAAATCCGAACAAGATGGCGCGCAAGCGTTGCTGACGCCCTATGCTCCTCGAGGGGTGACAGAATTTAAGTAAGTAAGTAAGTAAGTACTCTAGACAACAAACTTAATTGGAAACCTAATCTAAATAGAAAAGGCGCCTGACGCCCTCTGTGCCTGTTCTAGATTCTTCGGGGATAATCCAAGGAATTTATTTCACTGGACTTACATCGCCATCATAACACCAATAATGACCTATGCATCATGCCTCATTCGGCTCCGCCCTATAAAAGGTGCAAAGACTGGTCTTTGTAGGTATTACAGGTACAATGTGTATCTGTCCGACTGCTGCAGTTCGAGTCATTCTAGACCTACATACATATACATAGGTATATAAACACCTTAATCATCACCTCTTAAGGAACAACCAATCCACCAACTAAGTTCGACATATGATAATCCTTGAAAGAATTCCTCTGCTATGCTTACTATAAGTACCTTAGTCATCATGCCGAAGGTATGACCTAGACCTACATACATATACATAGGTATATAAACACCTTAATCATCACCTCTTAATTAACAACCAATCCACCAACTAAGTTCGACATACATATGATAATCCTTGAAAGAATTCCGCTGCTATGCTTACCGACAATAAGTACCTTAGTCATCATAGCCTCCTTCAAAGTTGTCATTGTAAGTAAATTGCAGCTATTGGGATAATCCTCTAATTCGATAAGCAATACCTCAATCGGTTTAAAAATGTCTAAGAGGGTAGGAGTCGAAATTTTCGCTCCCAACTATAAATTGTTTACGCCATTAGTACGCTTTTATCTATATTCCAAGGAGAGGTGCCAGAGAATGCATCAGGAAAGACCTGCGAAGAAAAGTCTTAGCTGGTTTGGACCTGCTTTCAAACTCTCCTGTAGCTAGCAAGTACACAATTAAATCCCACTAATTGGGGTCTCAAGGTATAAGGGGATCCTGGCAACGAAGCTGCTGACGAACTTGTCAACCCTTCTGTGGTCTACCTGTTAGTTAGATAAAAATAGAGCTGTGAACAAAATAAAAAGGCCTCTTACTGGAATTTACAAACTGGCTTAAGACCCCAAGCAATGACTAAATATAACGCTAAGTTCATGCCGACTTCTTAACTGGTCATTCCTTTCTCTCTCATACCTCCCTAAGAAAATTGGTGTTAGTCAATCAGACACGTGCTGACTATGACTATGCCTTGAGGACACTGAAGGCAACCCCCAGGCATATTATTATTATTATTTGAAGAAGGGATATGTTACACTGCCACCTTTTGGTCTATTCTGTCCCCTACAAATTCTGTGGAGAGGTACGTACATACGTTTCCTTATTAGAATTCCAATCAGCTTAAGATTCCTTTCGAAATAATTTTTGAATGTCCTGTACTCTTACTACGCCTTGGCGGAAGAGATCTCTCCCAGAGCACTTATCTCTAATCTAGATTCCTTCAAGAAACTAAGGTTTCCTCATCTGACAACTGGTTCTTACCCAAATATTTCAGTCTTTTGTGGGTCACCTGCACATGTTCTGGAATTTCACTGGAATCACCGCATAATCTGCAGAGAACTTCTTCAGCTATACTTACATAGTTTCATTGCTTGTAAGTCAAAAATGCTCCGTTAGGATTCAAATGTTATCTCTGCTCATGCTGATGCATGTTTCGATTTTTTCTCCGTTATTTTGCCCCAAAAGTTTATTGACTTGTTTCATCCCCTAAGCGATATTCAAGCTGTTTTTTCTTTCTAGTTTCCTGAATTTATCTTTGAGGGTGCGTTCCCCTATTCCGCTGAATGGTTCAGGACCTTTGAAAGTTACTGATACTCCCTTTTTGCTAGGGCCATAGTCGGCCATTTCATTACCCTCTATTCTCACATGGTAAGTATCTAACAGAGGGTCACCTTGTATCTTCTAATGAAATTAGAAAAATTCATTAATCAAGTTTAGACTTAATGACATAGCAATTAAACGCCATGATAACAGCTTGGGTATCTGACATTATAGTTATATCACAGTTGGCATGGTTTCTGTTGAAATTGAATTGGACACATCTTTCTATGGCATCGATTTCAGCTTGAAAGATGCTGGTATGTTTGTCCATGAATTTAGAGTATTTGGTTCTATGCCCAAATACTTCTGCTCCTTCATGAGTTCTTGACCCATCTGTGTACCACTTTATTGTGTGATTGCTGAGATTGTAGATTGTGAATACATTGTTCTAAAACTATTTTTGTTGCTGAGCTAGGTAACAAAGTTCTTTTGAAAGTTGAATTTTCTAATAATATTGTTTTTAGGAAAGGCTAGGATCGGTAGTTTTTTTTAGTAATGCATCTTCCTTCTTTGCCCACTAGAAGAAAATTTAACTTTTTAAAAAAAATTACTAGAAAGCGAAAAAATTTATAAATAAGTTTGTAAATACGAAGAAGTGCTTTACAATTCACCTAAATACCACATGCATACATATAGCCACGTCCAGTATTTGAGGGTGTTTGAAAAAAAAGAAGTGAAATCTCCTACGTAACATTAGTTCAATGTTATTATAAGTCTATTGATAATGTAGGATGGCACATCCACTTTATTAGGCCTCTGATGTCAGTATTGTACCCTACAACCTTATCGGCCCCATTCGTTTAATATTTCTTTTGCCGTGAAGGGTACTATTATAGTATTTGTATATTACCATTCTCAAATTTTTTCAAGTCCTCTTTGTATGATATCATATATTTACCTCTGGTAATAATAACAATGTCATCAGCATATGCTTGACAGTTGATGTCATAGTTTGTCAAATTCTCAAGTAGCTTATCCACTACAACGTTCCACATTAAGGGAGATAGAATTCCTCGTTGCGGAGATCCTTCTCTGAACTGGCATTGATAATACCTTCTGTTATTTGAGTCTCTGTTGATCTCCTGCTCAGAAGTTCGTACATCCATTTTGATATTGTGTTATTTACTCCTTTTCTGTCTATAGCTCGTACAGTTGTGTAAGATTTCGAAATCTAAGAAGACAAACAGACTATAGTTGCTTCAAGAGGGCTTTGAATAATCTCCATTAGCTGTGCACTGCAGAGTAGTCTCTGCGGCTCTGCCCGACCTGTAGGCACATTAACGGAGATCAAGAGGAGATGTACTTAGTATATTCTCTTTTTAATAACTATCCACAGCTTTTCGGAATGAATACTATCTTCACCCGTCTCCACTGGTTTGGTATATAGCCCTGTGCCAGACTGCATTTTAATATGCTTGCCAGATGTGAAGCTAATTTTACTAGTTTACTAAATCGTAGTCCAATTTAATGAGTAACATGAAATCTCCTTTATTCCAAAATTAATTTGCAAATTAAAAACATAAAATAATCATATAACTGAATTCTTTAACATCGCAGAGTGTTACACAACACAATCTCAATTAAAGGCGAGGCTAATAATTTGCATCTCAACGCAATTGTTGGCTAGATTTTTAATAGAACCGCGTGCTGACTCACTGTAACAAACGGGCGTTCATTTATCCAAATTCGCTGAGGTCACCAAACGAATTAATTATTGCAAAAAAAAAAAACAGTTGAGAGCACCTCCACTGTATCTAATATCGCGTTGATATACAGAATGCAAGCATTAGCAAATTATTTGTAATTTCGTTTCTCCTTCACTCAATACAGCTCTAGGCATTGCTGGGTAGTCAGTGATATTTAAAGTTATTTACTTGCATTTGAAGTTTCGTAGAAACTAAAAATAATCACCGAAACGAGTTTTTTTCTTTATTAGAAACAAGTATAATTTGCTAATTTGTTTAAAAAAATGTTATAATGAGATACGAATAGTAAATTTGGTATCAGAAGGTGGACGGTTCACTTTCCTTTTGAATAACTGCTTAATAATCTTTAAACAGTGGCGTTGATTAATTTATTCTATTAGTTATTTATTTGCAGAGAATCGATAATTAAATAAGTATTAAGTATATACATTTTACGGGTAACAGATTTTGCTCACTTGAATGTCCTTCCCAGTGCATACTTTCATCAATTAAAACGCCTAGAGACTTAAAATTATGTAAAGTTAGGATGCGGATTCGTCGCGTGAAATCGACTACGCTCAATGATAATTGACTCAATGATCAGCGATCGCCTGGTTTGCCGAACCAAGTCAACATTCCAAAACATTAACGTAATATGTATGTATGTATGCACAAACGCACTTACCGATGAAGCTGAAGACTCTATCAAGGAGGAGTTTTATGACCTCCTGGACGGAGCCTGATCGGAGTGTGATGTCAAAATCATACTCGGGGACTTCAATGCCAAAATCGCTAAGGAAACATTTCGTCGGATTAGTCGGAGAACACAGCCTCCACGACACGATACCAGACAACGGCTTCCGACTAATAGATTTTGCAGGAGCGCTTGATAAGTAGCACTAGGTTTCCAAAACTACGAATCCACAGAATAACCTGGTGGATGGTCGAACCGTCATGTAAACCAAATCGACCGTTTTAATAGATGTGAGGCACGCATCCAAACTTTACGAGGGCAAACGTCGATTCTGACCATTTTCTTGTTTCAGCCAAATTTAGAGTTCGGCTATCCAAGGAGAAGAAGCTGCAAACCACCCAAAAAAAGAAATGCAATGTTGGAAGCCTTAGCACGACTGGAGTAGCTAAAGCCTACAGAGAGCGCCTGAGCGAGAGACTATCCACTGTACATTGACCATCTACAAACGACAATATTCTGTGGACCCAGTATCGGGACATCATCAAAGCGGTAAGAGAGACCACCATAGGCTACCAGCCACTACCCAAAAAGAGACCTTGATATGATGATGAATGTGTGCTCCGGAAAAAGGCGAATGGATGAGAAGATACAACCACGAACTCTGTGAGCTGTACCAAGATGTGGATGTAGTCCAAAAAGCCGATATACGTCGACTACACTGGCTCGGCCACATCGCGCAAATGGACAATAATACTCCAGCAAAGAGAATCTTAGAATCACAGCCCTTAGGCTCGAGACGACAAGGAAGACCGAACCTCCGTTTTAGGGGTTAACCTATCGCGGATGCCAGAACTCCTTTATGACAGTAACTATTTTTGGGGGATCCCTCTCCTGAGAAAAGATCTCCAGATACACTCACGATTTATCCGGTAACAGGTCTTCTCGAAATCCATGAACATGACTTAGAGCGGTGACTTAAAATTGGCTGATTGCTCGAGCATTATGTGTTGAAGTGGTCGACGCACGATTCACCACTGCGATAGCCTGCTTGATGCCTTTTAAGGGTAGACTCAATTCTAACCTTTATCCACTCGAGAATTATAGTTGCCTTTAGTGTCGGAAAAACAAAGAGAACGGTGATTACAGTTGCAGTTCTTAAGATTGCCTTTTTTGGTTATTTTAATAATAACTCCGTCTTTCTATTCCCTCCGTCCTTGTATTCCCTGGGGTAGGTCTCATTTTCCCAAATGGCCTCTAGTAATGGAAGTAAAATACTAGCCGACGGGATCTGATTTCAGGAACTCAGCCGGAATACCATCGAATCTATCTGCTTTGTTGGCTTTAAGAAGATTGATTGCACTATTAATTTCTGCAACTCTAGGAGGTCCGGTGTCAATATCCCTAAAAGATCTTCACATGTCGAAAAACTGGGGGCTCATTGCTGCACTCTGCTTGCTGGAATTGTCATTGAGCATCTGCGAAACTGATTCTTAGTTGATACCGAATGCTGTCCACATCTAGTAAAGGATGATCGGTTTTCTGTACAGTTGTCCTTCAGTCACGTCCCACTGAACTGTTTTAAGTATAAGCTATCCGATATTCACTTCGTAGTTCCACCTTGTTGTCGTTGAGCGTCTGTCTCGGCTGTAATTTGTAACTTCAACGATCTACGATACGCGATTTAGTTCCAAGTGCCTTGGGAAATCCAGGAGTAGGAATCTACCTCTACACTGTCAGGGTATAGTTTTGGATCCAACTTCGATAAATACGACGCTTTTTATTTCGCCCAACATCGCGTCAATGGACGAATCATCAATTTTGTTCAAGGACGATGCTCTGTCGTTGAGGGTGTTGGTAAAGAAATGACATATGATGGGGTCGCTTAGAGCATTTGTGTTGAATTTGGTTATCGTGGCTGTATCATCTGCTGCATAAGTGATGGCCACTTCCTACGTCCGCGTTCCATTACAAACATCACAGAATGACTTCTTCCTCCATCGCTGTTGCACCATGACATGGTCAATTTGGTTTTCAGTATGACCCGGAGACACCCAAGTGACCTTGTGACAGGTCTTATGCGAAAATAAGTTCCGATCTAACACAAGCCGATGTGTGTTATAAAAGTCGACTAGCATTGAGGTCAACTATGACGATTATGATATCGGCTCTTGGACCGCTGCTATACACCGAGCTAAGGTACATACATATGTATATAGAAAGCGGTTTTCTCTTCCTTGGTCGCTTCATTTGTAGGGGCGTATGACTGAATAATGGTAATCTTACGAATTTTCGAAACCTTGCTGACATTAATTTCGCAGAGATCGCAGTACCAGATAGATTTCTTAAATCTGTCGTCCATTCATTTATTGTCTTGGTTGTTGCTAGTACACGAAAGATGTCGCACCCCAAATCCGATGTGTGGCTTTTCTTACTATCTAGTTAAAGTATGTCTGTAGATACATTAATATATTATTCCCAGTATTCAACTGTGTTCTTATGATTTCAAGTAAGTTAGATGCACTGACACAACGAAACATTTTCTCCAAAACCTTCAACACATGATTAGCTTGGCAACCCTATTACTTGACCTAGCTACTTTAAAACCCCCCGCTGCCACCGCCAGTATTTTCTAGCACCATCCATCTGATCTAACCAAACGATCCGTTCCAGATAATATGCATACGATCGTTTACTCAACGTCTGGTCGTGCGCTGCACTTCAAAATAAATAAACACAGAAAGACTGATATGTACGTAAAGCAAAACAAGTAACGAAAATAAAAAGAAAGCAACGAAATGAAAACCGACAAATATTCGAATGAAAGATACAACAAAACGGAACCACGACTGAATGAATTTACGACAACTCTTCGGTTGCGCCGCGCGACTCCCTCACAAGTATCTCCTCCACCTAAACACTTACCTACCTTGCGTATCTGTATCTGACAAAATGCGAAGCAGCAGCAGAGAGGAGAAGAAGAAGATACGAATAACAAAAAATCAGCTGGATCAGTAGGCCACCACTATATAGTTGCCGCATGGGCGGTGCTTCTTAGTGTTAGTGTTACCACGAGTGCAACACGCGGGTGCGGGTGTGGTGGACCTTTGGGAACAGTTTCAAAGAAGCCGGAGGAATGAGAGTGATAAATGCCGGCAATTGTTAGGTTTCCCTGAGATTTTTTTTTCTTTTCTCGTCGTTCCCTCTTCGTTCTGTTACTTCATCCAGAGATAAGTTGTTTTTTTTTCTTCCCCGTCGTTCTTATTTGACATGGGCAGCGCAAGCGATAGCAGCTCTCCGGATCTTTGGCCGTTGTACGAACAGATAGTGTAGTGAACTGCTGGATGGGGGTTATAAAAACACAACAACAACACAGCACAGCCGCAACTCACAATTAGATTCATTCGGGGTCGAGCAGACGAAAATTTTTATAGAATCCACTTCAGTTGTGAAAAAAGAGCCGTCCAGTGCGGTTGGATTGGCCCAAAAGATCGGGAACAAAAGAAAAAGTGATTTAATAGAATAAAGTGATAAAAGTGAATTTAAATAAAATTAAATACAAGATCTTGTATGAAAGAAAGTTTAAAAATTTGAATTTTTCGATCTAGAACTCCCATTAAGATGGGGTTCCGCCCATTGGGCCTATTAGGCTTGCTAATGTGCAGCCTACTTGTGCTAGTGAAATCAGAGTTGACTCCGCCGTACTTTAATTTAGCCACTGGAAGGAAAATATATGCCACAGCAACATGCGGCCAAGATTTTGATGGTCCTGAGTTATACTGCAAGCTGGTCGGTGCGAATACCGAGAACGATCATAATCTCGACTACTCTGTGATCCAGGGACAGGTACGCTACGCTAATTATATTCAAAAGTTTATTTGAACTGAATGCTAATCGGAAGAGTTTAAATATTTACCCGAAGTGAATGAAGCCATTTTGTTGGTTTTTTTCATTTACTAGCTTCGTATGAAGAGGAGAATTTTTTTGTTTGATTTTTATCTATTTTTGGGTGGAATTGTGAAGGGTGTGGATAGAATATCTACACGGAAAGTTTTTTCTGGTTTAAATAGAAATATAAAATATTTTGTGTGAACAAGTGGAATAATTACCAATTATTACTAGGTCCGTCTAGTCAGCCTTGAGTTTTGAGTTTTGAGTTTGATCAAAAAAATATTTCCATTTTTTTTGGTTATTAGTTTTTGAAGGGTGTTTTTGAAACTCGAGAAGCCACTATACCATCAATTCCATTTAATGTAAAGAAATAAGTTTATTCATTCACAAATAAATACAAATGTAACAAATTCACTACCAATAACCACGCCCATTTCTTAGCACTGTTTTGTAAAGTCTATCTTGCACCATAGGGGCTTAGAGAGTTACGGATGTGATCCTCTTACTAAAAGATCTTCTGATCGTTCTACAAAATTTTAAAATTTTGTTTTCGTTTCACTTATCGAGCAAACTGTGCTGACTCACATACATATAAATACATAAATATTGTTGGTTGTATAAGCCATCTGTTAGTTTTTTTGTAAAAAGATTGGCTTGGCAGTAGGCCATCCTGTCAACCCAATTTTTTAATACATTTTCGATGGTTTCGGCTCCTATTTCACGAATAGATTGAATCAATATTGTTCTGGAGTGCCTGAATCGTCTCTGGATTGTTAACATAGCTTCGATCTTTAATGGCATTCCACAAAAAAAAGTCCAGCGCCTTCAACGCCTTAAGAGATTATAAACTGTATAAAAGTATCATAAAATATTTGATTCCTTTCCTTGTTGATAAACACTTAAGTGGGCGTGGCAGTTCTAGCCTAGAATAAATTGTTTTTCAAAATGAGTGACAGATCTTTCGGGTTTAAGCAATATATGTACTTCAAATACTGCGCTCATTTTTTAATAATTTTTAAGTTTTTACTTACATACATCATATGCACGTATGTAATCCATCAAATATATTAGCGTAAATAAACAAGTCCTGAATTCTCCGCACAATTTTCGATGACTTTTTGGGACACTGGTCTGAAGGTAGAACATTGATAGCATATCATAATCCTCCAGACTGTGTTAAATTCTATCTTAAACTCATACTGTACCTAATGTATTACAAGATCCAAACGGATCTTGTGCCGAAATCTTGCTTAGTCTGCTTTTAAATGCTCACTTCCCCGACTGGTAGCATATTTATAGCAATCCGCTATTTTCTTCTGATTTATTCTGTGAACACCTCCAGGCCATTTAGTTTACGGAACTGGATGGTATTTATCCATCAAAACTCTTCGGACTCATTCTGTATGGTAATAAACTGTCTAGCACTTGAAACCATACAAAATACCTGAACCAATGTGAGGTGACCTCTTGCTGGTTTAAGTGCATTTCCGGCAGAAATCACTACGAAAAAACACCATCGAACTATGCGTACCAGTAGAGATAGAGGTCTCAACCAATAAAGAACCTTAAAATTTCTTCACAACTTTCGAAATCTGTATATCTACTAGTTGGTGTTTGGTTTGTAAACAGTTTAGCTATGGCGTCTTTTACGTATTTACGTACATAGCTATTTTATAAAAAAAACTCCAATTAATGAGTGAAGGGTTTAAGGTTGAATTTTCAGAAGTCAATCACAAGTTTGTCACGGTTTGAGACTATCATGGCGAAGTTTTCTAAGCATAGTCCTAAACAAAAATTATAAAACTAATGGTTCATTCCTTTGGAAATCAAAAGTGTGCACATACGAAAAAATAAATAAATATTCAGTGCGAAAGGTTTATTTATACAGCGCCTAGCTTCACATAACCTTTCGTGTTGTGCGTGTTATACAAATGGAAAGACCCTATTGTTTATTCCCGTGTCTGAAGGGCAATTTTTGTTTTTGAGAAGCTTATTCTGACAATTTTACTCTCGTATGTCTATGAAAAACTTGTTGACGTTGTCTGGGATTCGAACTTCACACCTCCAACTCTGTAAACCGTCACACTAACCACTGAGCCACTGCGCCCACAGTGTCCGTATACATACATAATTTAAAATAAGAAATTTATTTTATCTGTTACCAAAAACTTTGACAATCGGAGCACATGTGCTAACCACTTGACCTTAATTCCAAACAATTTGGACATTTTGAATTGGCCATCGATGCCAACTAAAGTCATTTATGACTATTTTAGTCACATTTTCGTAGAAATGACTATTTTGCTTTTAGCACGATCATGGCGTTCTGTTTCACAAAAGTTATCTATCCAACACTAAATTGTAGATGGGACCGATGTCCTGAAAATGTACAATTCATTATGTACAAATATGGTTTTGGAATAAAACATGGTTTAATCTGCAAATTTTGGTAAAGTGTCCAAAAGTGTCTAACATTTTAAAGTGGTGTCCTCTAAATAATTCTGCAAAATCTTTAGGATCAAAGGATTAGTACTATCAGGATGTTATCTGGTTTTCTGATTAGTTTTTCTGGTTATGAAGCAGTTCCGACCTCTGATAAAGTCCAAAGACTTGGAAGAAGGTTGGTACCATCCTAAAATTGGTCATAGGCCAGTAAAATTTCTGAATATTGTTATTCTTCTAGAAAGGCTTCTTTTTGGAAGCAACGACTACAAGCAACTACAAGCAACGACTACAAGTTTACAGCAGGTAGATACAGAGCAATCGATAATCCAACAAACCGAAAATGAATGGGTTAAGAAGATGTTTAAAAACCGAGATTACATTACATACAAACCTAGCAAAAGGGCTGCGTTATATCATTATATCATATTATATCATAAGAACCCATGGTAAGGAGTGGTGGGTTAAGCAAATGATCTGGTGATCATAATGTCAAGCGTGAGGGCAATGTGTACGAACTCAGGGAGTACACTTAGGTACAACTATCGCTTTGTTGGATGAGGTCCACTATTTAGGCATTGTCTAAGACAAAACACTGAATTAGAACACCCACAATATCGTCGTTTGTGTCGTGGAATATATCTCAAAGATTAGTGCTTGTATTAAAAGGTATAACTTATTATATACATAGCCTGATGGTTAAAAAGCCGTCACCAAGCTGCAATGACCTCAAAGATAAGCGTGTCTTGGTATAAAAATTGTTTAGATACCTACTTTAGTCCCAATGCTATTCAGAGGACTAACAATACCATGTAATGGCTTTGCTCACCACTTTAGCGACCAAGATATTCTCAGATGGGTTTACGATTTTATGTCCAATTCGCTTTGTTTCATAAGATTGTTTGAGATTGAGATCTCAAGCCACGATTCGTGATACAGACATCTGTTCGTTTCTAAATGGATGTTAAAGCTTTGAAAAACAACTTGGTAAACTTTATAAATTCTGACATAAAAGAACTTACTGACAAGCAGTACTTAATGCACTAGATTCCCACTCTCAACTCAAACTAAAAACTCTGCAAAACTTAGATATGTATCTATGCACGATAAACCCCAAATCTGAGCACGTTAGGTGGTGTATGAAACGAAATTGTTAACCAGCTAATTAGAAGAAGCCCTTCAAATTTATTCATTGGATCTGAATCTTTCGGCGGAATTTCTAATTTGAAATACCAATTAATATAGACGGTCATCTAATAAGAGGTGTCATTTTAATTTTCGCACCATTTTTGAATTCGTAACTATCATTGTAAAAAATATTAATAAGTAAAAACTAGGAGGTTATTAATGTTATAAAAATATACATACTCGCACAATGTGTTGAAATAGTGAAAATTCATTACAGACACGGTGCAAATATCGAAGAAACGTTTCGTAATTCGTACTTCTTTTGGTCATCCTCAAGCGCCTTTTCGCACAATTATAGTGAATTTAATCGATAAATTTCGACCTTTCGGACGAGTTAGTGATGTAAAGCTTCCAAGTATTGTTAATTCGGCAAAGACAGCTAAAAATATCATCACAGTAGCTAAGAGTGTGACTGAAAACCCAGGTCTGTCCATTTGGAGACCATCACGCATTTTGCATAATATTTCACATTTAGTAGATTTTGTATTCCATTAATAATCGCAGAGTTTGTGCTTTAGATTACTATAAAAATATCACCACTTTTCATAAATATGTTGCATTTTTCTGTAGATGTCAAATGATACCTCTTGTTGGACGACCCTATATAAGCCTAGTCCATTAAAATAACAGCTAGGGATTAAGAGAACTAAATAAAACAACTGGAACGACATCAGGAGGCTTATGAGGTTAAAAGATGGAACGCTTAATGGTTCTAATGGTCGCTGTGTCTTTATATTAGTGGGGACGATCAATTTACTTTAAAACTTTTGCATTAGGTCTAGGTATGTTTCAAAAGTATCTAAAGTAAATTTTGACATTTCTACAGTGGAAATTATAGTCTTTTACCCAAGAATTATAATATCGACGTACATTAGTACATGTGTAGAATTATAAGAAGTGTTAAGAATTATAAAGTGAATCTATGTATATAATATGCATATGTTCTTTTGCAATCTTAAACCCATTGTTTTCGAGTTATGAATGAAAACACATTGCCTTAACTACTAAAACACAGTTTTTTAATTATTTTAATTTTTTTTTTACCAGGTCTGTGACGTTTGTGATCCAAATCATGCAGAAAAGAATCATGCACCTGAGTTTGCCATCGATGGTACAGAAGCATGGTGGCAGAGTCCACCTCTGTCCAGAGGCATGAAATACAACGAGGTTAATTTAACCATCGATTTCGGACAGGTAAGTTGATGTTAATGTATTTTTTTTGTTCCTCTCTGCTCCTTGATTCCTTTGGAGTGTTTAATGTTTTTTTCCCTTAAACTGTCGAAATGGATTAAAAAGAAAAAAAAAAAAAAAAACTAAGACACAACAATTTAAGTGAAGAAAAAGAAGGATAAACGCCCGATTGTCAGTTTCTGTTTTCAGGCTATTTTCTGTCTGTTGTTATCTTCCCACGGGAAGTAGAGATCATCATGTGGTATTTTATTTCTTTGCTTCTCCTTGTTTGTGTATAAGGATCCCTGGGTATGGTGAAACCTTTTGTTTGTTTCGTGGATCGGTTGTAAAGTGTTTCTATTTCGCTTAGGTCTTCTCAATTAGCTGGTATATTGTTGCCGTATGCTGTGCATTTGTGTTGTCAGTTTCACCTTACGGATACATTTTGCGTGTCTGGTCGTTTTGTCTGTCTGGACAGAATGTGCTGATTCGGACAATTTCCGATTCAAATGGGACGTTTTTGCACGAATGGAATAACTTCTCTCATTCGTTCCTTGTGTGTTTATGAATTTTATTTTTATTTTTTTTCTGTCTTGTGTTAACTGCGAGAGTGTTCAGATATATAGATACATAAGATTCGAAATGCATGAGATCATCAAATGATTCCAAATGATGAGCATGTGGCATTTAGCATGTGTGGTACATCCCAAATGGAAAATAAACACAAAAAACTGTTGGTTGTGATATTTTGGAAATGTTTATGTTAGATGGGATTGAGATTGACCAGATCGTCTTTTTTATGAACTCTTTGCAAATATGAATGAAGATTGAAAGTAAACAAGAGATCAGTGGGGTGACAAAGTGACTTACGTGATAATTTGAAAAGAGATGTTTAGATATGGGTATGTACATATGATATAATCGTTTGAGAGAAACATCTCTGTTGATATTTTTCTCGAAAAGTAAATAACACCAAATACGTATAGCAATGGTGTTTACCTACGTATATTTTCAGAGAAAATTATTTTCGAAAATGATATTGGAATCGGTAGGCACATTGTGTATTGCTTAGTTCCTAGCAGCCTGCGCGCCGCCGCGCTGTGTGTGGGTCTCTTCAACTCATTCTCAGAGACCTTGCTTCCTCCTCAACTGTTCTGCTTCAAGTTAGTTTAGGGCGGTCCACTCTTCTTTCAGCTTCGGTTAGTGGACTTCATTGCTTTACATATTTTGCCACGGAATTCTCCTTCCGGTACTCACTCCGCTGCGTACCTCAAAGTTGTCTGACATATTCCTTAGCATGATAACGTCACGTCACTTTTGTGTAGGACGTGACATTTTGTACCCTCATAGGAAATCTTCTGGGCAAAGCATTACAGATGAATGCTTTCTCGAAGTTCTATGGTGATCCATACAGCGTCTAGGTGGTCGATGCAGGAGGATCTTGGTTCATGCCTTTGTTGCTTTTATTGCGGTTAAAATCTTTGTTTTTCCGGGAGGGTCAGAGCTGTATGTTATTCGATCCATATCCAGGTATTTTCAGATAGCCATGTTCTGTGTTTCCTCTGTCTTAAAGAGAATTCTTGAGACTAGTACCCCTTCTGGAAAGGAAAAATGTATCTTTGAACCAGGGCTTGCCTAATAGAATGTAACTTACTTACTTATCGGGCTCTCGACTTGTGAATGATATTCCATCCCATCCATCCATATTCGTCAGACCAAGCATTCTGGTAACTGCGATTGTCTGATTCTTAGATTCGGTATTCCTTCTCATCTCGAACCTGAGGGCTGTGATTCCAAAATTCTCTTGGATTCTGGAAATATGTTGTACATGCGCTCAATTTGGCCTAGCCAATGTAGTCGACATATTTTAGCTTTTCGAACAACATCCACATCTTGGTACTAGAGTTGGCAATTAAATCTTCTCCTCCTAGCAAGACTCTATAGATGAGGATAGCTGAGTTTTGTCCTAAGCGATGGACAGATGTTTGTTTGTTTGTCTACAGAAAGTATTTGGTTTTGTCCTAGTTAACCTTGAAAGCTTTTGCTTTTATTTCAATTACCGTGAATGCCTCTACAAGGGGCGCTTGGAATGCCTGATGATGTTGATTTCGTCTGTTTATCTCAGCAGGGTTGTGTTAATAACAGCCCTCCATACCTATGTATCTACTCCGAGATTAAATTGAAAATATCACATGACAGAATTCATGCCGAAATTCGGTACATGTCAGAAAGAGTTCGAAAGTGGAACTTCCAAACTGCACTATACACCTCGTATTTTCCAGAGTAACGTGGCATAGCTGGAACAGTTCTTCTGGGATTCCGATTTCGGGCATCGTCTTGTAGAATTCCAAGATATGAATGCCGTCATAGGCGGCCATATAGTCGATAAATATGTAGGCAGTGTATTGCGACTCGAAATTCATGGGTCTTCCCTGGATTTGGCTTGACATTTAAATTTGTTGTACATTTAGTAGCTTCTCTTTAAACAGATCTATATTTTCTGTGCATCTGTGACTAGCTTTCCTTTCGAAGAGCTTGTTTTTCGGATTTAAAGCCTGCAGCGAGTTACTCTACTTTCTTGGAGACATTCTGGATTTCTGTCACGAAAGTCTTCGATATCTTTAAATGCTGAAGGAGGATTAATTACGAAGGAGCATCCATAATTTGTTTTTTTCAGTATATCATTAAGGTTGAATGATTCCGAAGAAAATATCTGCATCAACTACGGTTACAATCGCTTAATTATTCTCGAAAGTCTGAGAAAGCATTTATTTATAAAAGCTAAAGA
The DNA here is from genome assembly GCA_905220385.1 of Xylota sylvarum. Classification (NCBI taxonomy): domain Eukaryota; kingdom Metazoa; phylum Arthropoda; class Insecta; order Diptera; family Syrphidae; genus Xylota; species Xylota sylvarum. Next base: position 46,596,287 of record LR999959.1, read on the forward strand.
GACTGTACAATATATGTAAGTCCTGATTTATGGTCTGTCAGATAAAAATATTCTCAGATGACCAACATCTCCATCGTCAAGAATTTGCCTGTGATCGTCCGCTTTGAGGGAAGAGTTGGTTGGGAATCCTTCTTGAATGTTTAATAAGTAATAGCTAGCATATCTAATTGAAAACATTGCAGTAACATACATATACATATGTATTACTTCCCCTCCGGAAGTTTGAAATACAACCACAAATAACTATTAAATGCATTGTCATCGCTAATAATGGCAAACCCTATATTCTATCATAGACTGCAAGCCCATTTACTTAAGTAAAACTGCAACAAGTTCTCTACACTACCGAACGTACTTACCTCGCCAAACGTAGAATTCAAAAGGCATAATCAATAGTTGAATACATTGTACTAATATTTACTCCAACTATTGGTATGCACGTACAAATGTAAGTATGTGCATGTAGTGATTGTTATCAAGTTCCATATTTAGATACCAAAAATCGTCTTACCTCACGCAATGTGTTCATACCCCGACAAACCCAGACAATGAGATCATTCCAGAGGAACCTACTTACATTATATTCAACCAACACGATCGTTTGCTTTTAAATGCTTTTTTTCGTTGCTTTTTTCGTTCCTCATAATGTTTCTCTCCAGTTCGTTCGCTTTGAGTTCCAAAATAGAATTTTATCTAATTCCATGGAGAGTAGCATTAGGAAGGCAATTATGTAGTACATGAGCGCGCATATGGTTCTCGTTGCGGTTCTTATACTTTTGTCCATCAGTGTATGTATTTACTCCGAAAAAAACCATGCTACCCAATTTTTAATTGTCTTTCCATTAAAATGACATAACCCCGGCAAACAATAGCATCATGATAAATATTTTATTTTGTGGACAAACAATTGAGTTAGTCAGAGAGGTACACTGTAAAAAATTAACTAGTTAAGTTTTCAATCAAGTAGTTTATTGCTCATCATGGTGAGCAATTCTTTATCTGCTTAGCTCCACTTCGTACATGATTTCTTATCTCTAAGTGGTAAATCATCTTATTTTATGTTCAGGTCATTAACTTATGTTCACATGACGAATGGACTACTGCCAAGGAGATAAGCCAGTTGGCACGAAAGAAACTGATGCTAAGTTGTGGGTTCGAGATAAGTTTTGACTTCGTTGACCTTATGTGCCCATTTCTGGCGGAAGGAAACTGATTAGAATAAATTTTATGTATTATTGTGAGTTCTAATATTAACATCCTATGGAGTAAATGAATAAAATTACCGAAAACATCTACAGCATTATATTTAGAACATATTCTTAGAAGTAGAGCAGTGTTGCCGTTCGTGTTGAACCAATGCAAGCAATATGTGCTTTAAACGTTTTTTTTCAAACATAAATAACAATGAGGCTGTTGTCTAACAACAACTAGGTACATATAATGAGTCTATTCCTTAAATTTAATTTTTATAAATTCGTAAGAATTTTTACGACTTCTAGTCCAAATCCGTTCCGTAACACAAGAAATTCGTAAAAGTAAAAGGTAATGAAAAACAAAACCTTGGGAAAGTGCGATCCTTGGCTAGCTGTCACCAGCCGCGTACGTCAAGTTGAGGTACCAATTCACTTGGAGATTTGAAGATCCTCTTCTGCATGTTCCCTCAGGGTTGGGTTGAAATATTTTTCGGGCCAGAGCATCGGTATTCTTCGTTAAATTTCTGCTTTAATTTCTGCTAAAAAGCCATAACTGTCCTTGGAAATATTTTGGCCAAGACTTCAATGTTGAATGTCATTACGCGTAGACACTTTGCAAATTCTGATCCATGTTTGCGTAACTAAGAAGTTGTGGAGATAATATCTGACACATATGTTGACCTGGACATTGCACACTGTATGACTGAGCGTCGCCCTGTTTAAAATCTCTAGCAGTATTGAAGTTTTCAGTGAAGTCTTTTCTGATCATGACAGACCAGTTGGAATTTTCCATTGTCATCCTGTATAGGCGAAGGAGTTCTGCACGTATACCAGAACTAGATATAGTGTGGAAAAGTTCATCCCTATTCCCCCTATTTTTAGTTTTAGATCAAAACAGTAGTAGACTCCTGTTACAAAAAGTGAAACGGCAACAGTGAAGTAGAGTAATGAATGCATCATTTGGAGGCAGCTCTGTCAGATAAGGGGTTCTTAAAAATCAGTGCTCTAGTTCTCAATGAACTTCTAAAAGTAGAGTAACTATAAGATTGTGGTCTTAAAGTGTCCGTGGACTCTTTTGAATCTAGTTTCAGTAAACTGGCTCCCCAAAGTAAGAAGCTCAGCCGTTAGACTCTTGAATTATTTTGCCAACTACATATTTCTGTACTTCACTGCTATTTCAGTATTTGTACAATTGGATAGTGAGACAAAGACTCAATGAGTAGGCATCATGTTTTAGTTTCGCAATGAGGATTTTTTCCTAAAGTCGCTGAATGGCGGTTAATAGTTCAGGGTGACCAGATAGCAATGATACTTTTTCCAATTGTTATGTTTCAGCAGCTTTAAAAGTTACCTATGACATCCAGCTGTCAAAATTTTCAGTAAGGTTTGCCATTCTATCATGCATCGTTTCAGGTTTCGAAGAAGGCCCAGAAATGTCGATTCGGCGCCGATCAGCTGAATTGGGCAACGCTACAGAGTCAACCCGGCTTACTTTGTGGTTGAATTTGAGCCTACATCCAACATATAAGATTGTGCTGACGCAAGAATTGAAGCCAGTTGACCATAAACAACGCCGTGAGTTCGCTAATTGGGTGCTGGAAATGTTGGGCGGAGATCCGGATTTTGGCCAAAAAATCATTTTCTCGGACGAGGCCCATTTTTGGCTCAGCAGATGTCAACAAGCAGCCGTTATTGGAGCGAACAGTATCACCAAGTGTTCGACCAAACATCAATGCATCCACAAAGATTAACTGTTTGGTGCGGTTTATGGCATGGCGGCATGACGGCACGTTTTCAAAAAGGTTATAGAACATAGTACGAAAAGTCTAATTGATTGACAGCTCTTGTAGCTCAATGCGTATAAATCAAAATTGTCTAATGACGGTCTCAAAATTCAGTTATAATGTCTTTAGGGTAAAGCTGAAGTACGGACCAAAGATACTATTGTTCCAAGAACCAAACCAAATAGTCGCTCTTTGAACATACATTGTCTTCTCTACGACTATATACATGTGAATCTGTAGAACCCCAAATAAAACAATTTTGCGTATTGTCAGAAAAAGATGATTTTGGGATCGAAATCGACGTCATTTTCCAACTCCACGGGTGGTTTTGAAACCTAGGAGTGGGACTCAGCATATTTTAATAATGACAGAAATGGTGAGGGTAGGTGTTAAGTATAGCCTAAAGCATATTATGGCTGTAGCCGCAGTCTTACACTACACTACACTACACTCTACCCACATTTTAGTTTAGGAAGAAATTTCAGGCCACTGTCAGATCCAAGCAAAACTGGGATTACTCCACAGGACGAGTCTATATCATTCTAAGTCGACGACGGCTCTAAGGCCGGCGTAAAGATTAGTGGCCACGTTACACCCTGAAAACTAGGTTAGGTTAAAGTTTCTGAGCGAGGGTATAGAACTCAGACTTTATTTAAGTTCTAGCGTAAGCCAGATCTATGTCGAGGTATAACATGTCGAGCATTTTTCTTATCTGTGGTAAGTCTTGCTAATAGTGTCCAACTGTAATAGATTTTAAGTACATGCAGCGAAAGGTCTGCAAGGACTTACTATTTCGATAGAATAAACCCCCACTCTAGATTTTGAAGCAGGAAGAGGACCTATTGCAGGATTTTTCTAACAGCTTTAAGATGTGCCGGCATCAGCAATAAGTGAAATCGCTGATTCAAATTTTAACATTCTTTGACGAACTCTTCAAACTATAGATATTCAACATAATATTGTGGCATATCTTCCGTTACATTTACTCAAGTGCGTAATTAGAGAAACGAACTTTAGTTGTGGAATATAACATCAAGTGTCATGTAACTAGACAGATCTGGTCTAAGCTTAATCTTTATAAAAAGGTTGCATATCAGCAGAGTAATAATTTCAACTGACTTCTGCAGAAGAGCTAGATAGCCAGCGAATACAAATGTCAGTAAATGCATTCGCTCTATTAGAAGCTTTAAGAGGTTCTAAAGTGAGTGCCGTTGGTTGGTTGGTTGAAACCGGCCCTCGTTGAGGATGCACTTAGACCAGGAGAAGGTCTATTGTGCTGCTGATGTGTAAGATGGGTGAATCACTGTCTTACTCTTCGAATCATTTACTCCTTTGTTCGAAGGAGCTAATCTTAGCCAAGCAGGCGTTGTTGAGATTGTTTAGATCATTGAAGACGTATTCACCTAATGTAGCCTTTTTGATGTTGGCTGGTGACTAATGGTTTTCTCTTCCTCTTAGTCCCTACAGATTACACAGAAGTCGTTGTAGTGAATGCCCAATCTTTGAGCATGTATTCCTATAGTACAATGTCCGGTGAAGGTATTAACTATCTTGGAAAATGTTCCTCTCTTATGTTTTAAGACTCCGAAGGACTTGGTGTTATTTAGAGTTGGCCAGAGCAGTGAAGCGGTGTTGCGTTTTTCGAGCTGATGTCATTGATGATTAGCCCTATTCACCATGACAACGTTGATAAGGTATTTAGCGTAAGACATTGGAACCTCTATATCGGTGACACTTATATTATTTAAATCAAAGGATCCGCGTTTTGCCAGTTCGTTAGCACACACAATTCCCTGATATATTCCCTGGTACAGCGACCTGGTACCTAGCAAAGGGTGAGGTTGTGTACTTTTGAACCGTCTCGTTGAGAGATACGCAGTAGTCTTTCACTGTATTGGATCTCGTTGTACTGGATGCAAGGATCTGACGGCTGCCTGACTGTCGATGTATGTATATGACCATATCCGATGCTGATACTGCGTTAACCACTAGTCAGCTCACTGACGAATGCTAGTGACTTCGGCTTGAAAAACGCTGCAATAGTTTGGAAGGTTATAGGAAATGTTCTGAGAGGACCCCAGCACCTACTCCGTCTTGGTTTTGAACCCATCCGTAGAAAATGACAGCGAGAATATGAAACTCATATAGAAGTTGTGTTCAGTGGGCAAGTGGTCATGTGGACATTGCTGAGCAGGTAGACAGTTTTTTGCTGACGATGTCAATTGGAAGTTAGTGGATCATAGTTTGTAGCGCTGCAATGCACCAATAATGCTCAGTCAAGCGATTCGTTGAGTTTTTTCCATTGTACTCGTAGTTATGTTGGAATTCTTCTCCAGGGTGGGTCAAAAAAAAAAGGACTCCATACCTGAGTATCGGTTTTATTATCGAGGTATATAGCCAGTGCATAACGTTTGGTTGTGGGCCCCATGTGGAACCTACTGCCTTTTTGCATATATGCACTTGTATATGGCACTTCTACTCTTCGAAAAGGTTGTGGTCAAGCCTTAGGCCTAGGTAACTGGCACTATTTGAGAGGATAAGGGGGATGCCTCTTAGCTTTGGGGGATTAAAATGAGGGAATTTGTGTTTTCTTGTGAACAGGATCAGCTCAGTATTCGTCGGATTGATGGAAAGGCCACACCTTTCAGTCCAGCTAGTTAGTTTATTGACAGCAGACTTCATGACATCGGTCAGTGTCTACGGGTATTTTCCAGTTACTAGTATAGCGACGTCATCTGCATAGGCTATAACTTTGCATCCAGTTTTTTTTTTTTTGTATTTTCAGAAGGGCTTCGTTGTGCACTAGATTCCATAGTGATGTAGACAATACTCCCCCTCGGATGGTGTGCACGTCGATTGACAGTGCTGCTTCCGAAGGATGAAGTGTTAGTTGGGGCCGTTGCTCAGTGGTTAATGCGTCGGACTGCTGAGTGGGAGATTCTACGTTCGATTCCCAGATAACACCAAAAGTTATTTCACGGTTCAACCTCTCGCAAGCATCCGAGAGTGTAAGTGTTGTGAAATATCTCAATATGTGTGTGTGTATCTGAAAGGTGCTTTTCAGGATTTGACCAACATTAACTACTTTTTGACTGGTTTTGAGTTTGATTGAAATTTGACAGATTTCTGATTGTCCCAATTTTTACACTGTGTCCAGAATTTAACGCGTTCTTCTTGTTTTTCACATAAAAAAACATATATTTATCCAGTCAACTGGCCTGCTGCTTGAGTCTAATATAAAGATCACTCTGTCACGCAATTTTCAAAAATACTGCCCAAGTATCCCAAATTAAAGAGCGTGGTTAGAAAGACAAAACAAATTCAAATTTTGAAATTGAAGATTGTCAAAACACATCACAACATACCAGTTAATTTGACCATTTCAAACAATTTGATTTACTCGAATGACCCCAACTGATAAGACCAATTGAAATGTTCTTCCAAGCATTTTTGACTTGTTTAATTGAATCTCACTTCGGACAGTTTATGCCGCACAGAAATTCTCTGAAAAACTATGAGAAAAAATATTCATTTGAGTTCTTCCATCCTTCAGATTATGGAAAGTATGTATATAGTGTATTTCTTATCCGTTCTATATAAATGAATGTCGGCTTTGATAACATCATGAACTCAGAAGGCTTCTACACAATGTACATGTATATTCCCTTTTACAGCGGAAATGAAAAATGTTGATAAAAACGATGACTTCATACTCAGAGTGCGAAAAATTATTTACTATTTTATGGCATATAGAAATAATTGTGGGAGTTTTAATTTCAAGCTCCAACGCAGAATTAATGCAATGCTTCTCAGTAATAACGACACAAACATCAGCACAATCAACAGAAATGAGGTCACTATGTTGCTCACAAAAAAATTAATATTGACATTGGATGTGGATTAATACACACACTTTAGAAAGCTTTAATTGTAGATACTTAAATGTCGCTTAAGTCATTTCTTCCTTAGAGTACTTACATAGATATGCGTGGGCCATCTGTTGGTTTCTTTTTAAAAAAACTATAATAGAAAAAATGTTCAGTATTTTTAAATGATTGTTGCTTTATTGAAAATAGTAAAATTCGGCTACTTTATAGAATGTTATTTCATTCATATGACTGCCTCGATTGGCTTGGGAGCAGGCAATCCTGCCAACCCGAACTTTTAATATATTTTCGATGGTTTCGGCTCCTATTTCACAATTAGATTGAACCAATATTGTTCTTGAGTGCCTAAATCGTCTCTGGATTGTTTGCACAGCATCGATCTTTAATGGCACTCCACAAAAAAAAGTCCAATGACGTCAAAGCGCAGCTCTGTGACGGCCAAGGAACATCACCAAAATGACTGATTATACGATTATTGAACTAAGTGTGGAATAAATCGATAGTTGGACGGCTTGTGTGGCACGTAGCCCCATCTTGTTGGAAATATAGGTTGCTCAAGTCCAAATATTCTATTTCGGGCCATTGACTGTAAAGTTTCTTCCATTGTGGTCTTGGAAGAAAAATGGGTCAATAATACCGCCACTCCAAAAACCTGCAAAAAGTTGCAATATTTTCCTTTGAGCACACAAGACGAAGACGGGAATATGTTCGGCTATCAATCAGCAAACCAGTCTCACGAACTTACACCACAAACTTGCTTATACCAGCTGTAGTTCGTGCATTATTGCGACCGACATTTCTTTTCAAAATTACAGTGTTTCGGCAACACAGCATCTACTTTGGAAGTAACTGCAATATTATTTCGATGTTCAAGGGTAAATCGATACATTTTGTATTGCGAAAATATAATACTGAGTTTCTATCAATTTTTGTCAATGATAGCCTTCATCTCATGTTAATCATCTGTCTAGAGTGCAGTTTCATAGATAGTTCTCGTGCCCCTTCTGCGATTGTGAGTACTACCGCTTAGAACACTGCTGCGGCTTGGAAGTCTAAGAGAGCGACCAATTTCGGGTTCAGATGAGTACATGCCAGATCCGTAAGATCTAGATCTTATCTGGGTTCATGGCAATACCGTTTATCCAAAGTTTATCCGGATCTTTCCGCCTCTTTGTGTAGGGTTTTGAGAGCGGATTGAAGTAATTCATTGTGGGTGGTTAGTTGTGAGATTGAGGACCCCTCAAATCATCTAGAATCCCAAGGTACACGGGTTTTCATTTTAGTTACACTAGATAAGTCATCACTCTTTTAAATATTTCTCAAGGACTTGTAGGTCTGTCGATGGTCTTTCTGGAGTTCTGTGTATATTTAGGTGTTGAGTAGCCAACGCTAAGTCGTCTGTATGCGCCAACTTGTAAGACAGTGCGTGGCCATATCGTAGATGTATAAATTAAATAGCACCGGGACCACAACCGACTCTTGAGGTTATCTCATTATTGTGCTGTCTGCGTCGTAGATCTATTATTTCGGCTTTATTTTACTTATAGCTTTCAAACGTTTGTACATTTATGCCTCTATCTCAGACTGTGACATACGTAACTATCAAAAAATAGGAAGAAAAAAGATCCACAAATACGGCACCTGTTTCGAGCCTGTTTTCAAAACATTCTTTGATTAGGGTTAGAGTCAGAACCTGATCATTGGATCAGTGCTTATGCTACATACCTTAGTTTACGGTATTTGTTTTTTGAATACCTTTTTGAGTATTTTAAGAAGATTGGCCGAAAACTTCAAGGTTCATGTTCCACTGGTTTTGACACTGCTAAATTTTTTTTTGAAACTATTTGAGCATGGCCAGCCTTAGGAGTTTTTGTATTTTGAGTAACGTGTAATTGAATAATAAAAACCTACGGGTTTCCCTAATGTGCATTTGCATAGGACGCCTTCCACTTCTTGAATGGTGAATGGGAAGGGGTATTTCGATATCTTTGTGGATACCATGTGTTCTTTTTCGACTTTGTGGGTTGAGAAGGAATATGTCTTTTATATTAGATCATGTGCAGTCAATGCTTTCTGTCGCTTTTTTCATTTCTTTCGACTAGGTATAGCATTTTGGGATTCACTATTACTTAGGGTTTTTGATAAACTCTATTAGTTTCTACTTTCCATTCAGCGATATATTCCTCTATAATCCTCTTTTCAAAGTCACTTGAGAGTGAGAGTTCATCAGGAGGATTCTTATTTCAGTATCTAGGACTACTGAGTTGGCCGTGGGGATAGTCACGTAAGACTTGACTTGCTATTTGGTGCTTCTTTGACGTCAAAGATAAGGCGACGGTGCCCTCCAGCCCCGCTTATTAGTTCAAGTATATTATTATCTTCCATTTGGTATAGTGGCTGCTCAATGTAAGTGTTTGAAACTTGCTCTGTTCGCATCTCTCTTTACGATGTATGGATGTAACGAATCCTAAAGATTATACCTAGGACTGGATTTATTATTTTAAAAGACATGATGTTAAGCTCCACTAACATCCCTTTTTGTAGCTTAGTATGCCTTTTGGTTAAGATTATCGCAGGTATTCCGTAATATTTTTGTCCTATAGGCTAAGTTTACTAAACCAACTTGTGTCTTTGAGAGGTTTTACAGAAAAAATTCTGAATAAGGAGACTTTTACACCATTACATTCGTAAATAATATAAATTAATTTTGTTTTTTGTTTTTAGGAATTCCATGTGGCTTACCTATTCATTCGTATGGGAAACTCACCACGTCCTGGCTTGTGGACTCTGGAAAAATCAAGTGATTATGGTAAAAGCTGGACACCATGGCAACATTTCTCCGACACACCCACTGATTGCGAAACATATTTTGGAAAGGACACTTATAAGCCAATTGCTAGAGACGACGATGTTGTATGTACGACGGAGTATTCAAAAATCGTACCATTGGAAAACGGAGAGGTTCGTATAGAAATTTGTTGCTTTAACCCGACGTAATTTAAAAATGCATTCAAACTTTTAGATCCCAGTGATGTTACTCAACGACAGACCCTCAGCAAATAACTATTTCAATTCTTCAGTTCTACAGGAGTGGACCCGTGCAACGAATATCCGCATCCGATTGCTGCGAACGAAAAATCTGTTGGGACATTTAATGTCTGTGGCACGACAAGATCCTACCGTTACAAGAAGAGTGAGTATCTGATACGAGTATGTTATACCGAACCAAAGCTTATTTCATGACACCCTCTCCTTTGCAGTACTTTTACTCAATCAAAGATATCTCGATTGGTGGTCGTTGTATGTGTAACGGTCATGCTGATACTTGCGATGTTCTCGATCCAAAGAGTCCTGTGCGAATTTTGGCCTGTAGATGTCAACATAGGACTTGTGGAATTCAATGTAATCAGTGCTGTACTGGTTTCGAGCAGAAGAAATGGCGACAAAATACCAACGCTAGTCCGTTCTTTTGTGAACGTAAGTTGATTGAACTCACAGTCACAGTAAGGATGTCTAACTAGGTTCTGTCATTTTGTAGCCTGCAATTGTCATGGACATTCGAACGCTTGTATTTATGATGAAGATATCGATCGAAAAGGACTTTCGCTGGACATTCATGGAATGTATGATGGTGGTGGTGTCTGTCAGAATTGTCAGCACAATACAGAAGGCATCAACTGCAACAAGTGTAAGCCGAAATACTATCGTCCTTATGGAAAGCACTGGAATGAAACGGATGTTTGCGAACGTAAGTGCAGAAAATACAAAACTATCTGAAGGAAGTCTAACTAATGATTAATTTACAGCTTGCCAATGTGAACACTTCTACTCGACGGGTAACTGTGAAGAAGAGTCTGGACGCTGTGAATGCCGTCATGAATTCCAGCCTCCAAATTGTGATTCATGTGCCTATGGATACTTTGGTTATCCGAATTGCAGAGAATGTCAGTGCAATCTCAATGGTACTGATGGCTATCACTGTGAAGCTGTGGATGGAGAATGTCCGTGCAAAATTAACTTTGCCGGACACTATTGCAAGCAGTGCGCTGAGGGATATTTTGCATTCCCTGAGTGCAAAGGTGAGTTTGAAGTTTTTTTTTGAAGTCCTGATGCTGGCCCATGAACTTTTCTGGTTCATATACTTTAAGAAGTCGTCTATAATCTATTCTTTCTTCTGGAGTGTATGTCTCATATCGTTTTGAAACATAGTTTGTGTCACAGATACTTACTTAGGTGGAGATACAGTTCAACAGAGTTCAATTTACAGTTCCAATGGCCAAGGACATGAACCATCACGATCACTGATGTATAACAAAATACATATAATCACCCAGAGGATGGGTACAGACCATCGGAAAACACCGCAAATCGTGGAGTAAGCCTCTAAAACATCGCAAAATTGGTAACACCCATTCCTTATCAGAGGTGTAGTGTTAGTTTCACTTACCGCTTCACTGTACTTACTATCCATGAGCTAAGATCGTCATTAGTAGGGCCATCCATATCCAAGACAGCATCGTTGATTAATTTGTTCTAGACTTCTTAGTTGACTTCCACCAGTAATAGATAAATTTATAGATAGATGTACAGGTAGATGAACTATTAGAAGTATCTATAGATCAGGCTGTAGATTCAGATAGATGTGGTTGACTTTTTTTTTTATCGCCTTCAAAGGACAATCTTGATCTGAAACCGGTGCATTCGTTTAAGACCGTAATATTAAATTTCTTTTTTACTTCCAGCTTGTCAATGCAACAGGATCGGTTCGATCAACAACGATTGCGACTTGGAATCGGGTCAATGCAAGTGCTTGAGCAACTTCGGTGGCAACAATTGTGAACGCTGTAAGCATGGATACTTTTCATACCCGGACTGCAAGTGTAAGTGATCCTCAAAAAGATCGTATGCTGCCATACATATAGACTGCAACAGACTTATTTTGTAGATTGCGACTGCGATATCCAAGGAACCGAATCAGAGATCTGCAACAAAGAGTCCGGCAAGTGTATCTGTCGCGAAGGCTATGGTGGACCACGTTGTGATCAGTGTCTACCAGGATACTACAATTATCCCGAGTGTAAGCCATGTAATTGCTCAACAACTGGTAGTACCGCGATCACCTGCGACACTACTGGCAAATGTAACTGTCTCATGAATTTTGCTGGCAAACAATGTACCCTTTGCAGTGCTGGATTCTACAACTACCCTGAGTGCCTCCGTAACGTTTCACAGTCGTGTTCTCAATCCACTGGATCTAATTGTATCTAATTTTCAGCTTGCAACTGTGACTCGCACGGCTCGGAAGGTGTAACTTGTAATTTGGACGGCCAGTGCTTGTGTCTGCCGAATTTTGATGGTAAAGTCTGTGACGGTTGTAAGGAAGGCTTCTACAATTTCCCCGTTTGTGAGGAGTGTAACTGTGATCCTGCTGGTGTTATCGATAAATTTGCTGGCTGCGGATCGGTACCAGTAGGTGAGCTGTGTCAGTGTAAGGAACGTGTGTCTGGTCGTATCTGTAATGATTGCAAACCGCTTTACTGGAATTTGAATATAACCAATCCGGATGGTTGTGAGCTTTGTGATTGCTTTGTGGATGGTACCATCGCTGCCTTGGACACATGTGCGTCGAAGACCGGACAGTGTACGTGCAAGCCTCATGTAGAAGGACGTCAGTGTAATACCTGCAAGGATGGAACATTTGATCTTTTCGGTGGAAGTTTGTTTGGTTGTAAGGATTGTAATTGCGATGTTGGTGGATCATGGGGATCAGACTGTGATAAGTTAAGTGGACAGTGTAGATGTCACCCGAGAATCACTGGCAGAACCTGTACCCAACCACTGACAACTCATTACTTCCCGACTTTGTATCAATTCCAGTTTGAGTACGAAGATGGTTACACTCCAGCGGGAGCTCAAGTACGGTATCAGTATGACGATCAGAATTTCCCCGGATTTAGCGGCAAGGGTTACGCCGTATTTTCGGACATCCAGAACGAGGTTATCAATGACGTGACAATTTTCAAGTCGTCCGTATATAGGATGGTCATTCGGTATGTCAATCCGACAAATGACAATATCACAGCGAGCATCCTGATCCAGTCGGAAAATCCCCTGGAAGTTGACCAAAAGTATGTTAAGGCGTTTAGATCAACGAAGAATTGTGTTCATATTTTTGTATTTTTTTCAGTGCCAAGGTTTTGCTGAGGCCCACAACAACTCCTCAGTTTGTGACTGTGTCAGGTGCTAAAGGCAATAAGCCATCACCGATCGTCTTGGATCCCGGTCGGTACACGATCACCACAAAGAACAACAAATACGTCATGTTGGATTATTTCGTTCTTCTGCCAGCTGCTTACTACGAGGCATCCATTTTAACTCAAAAGATTGACAATCCCTGCGAGTTAGGCAGCATGGAACTTTGTCGGCACTACAAATACGCTTCTGTTTCAGAGTGAGTTTAGAAAAGTTCTTGGCAAATGTGAGTGACCAATAAATTCTCTTCCTGAACAGTTTCAAGCCAGCTATCATTCCGTTTGTTGTCAAAGATGGAGACAAGGCTGCTAGGCCCAGCGAGAACTATAGCGATTCAGAGCACCTAACGATCATCAATCATGTTGGTGAGATCCCGGTGATCTCAGAGACTCAAAATGATCTCAAGTACATCGTAGAAGTACCTCACAGCGGTCGGTATGTCTTCGTAATTGACTACATTACCGAGAAAAACTACGCGGACACGTATTTCGTCAAAGTTGCAGTCGGCTCTGACAGGGATGACTTCGGTTCGGCCATTTTGTATCCGTGTTTGTTTTCGATGTCTTGCCGCCAGCCGGTGATCGATAATGAGTCCAGGGAAAAGGCGTTCTATATGTCGGCTACAGAGCTCCAACCGGTGGTTATTTATGTAAGTACACTCTTATTTGGCGTCATGGGTTTGACCAATCAAATTCTCGTATTTGTAGACCGACTACAATGATTTTGGACGCGTGGCTATAATATCGATCACAGCGATTCCTTTGGAGAACTGGTCCATCGACTACATAATGCCAACTCCAGTTTGTGTGATTCATGATGGGCGGTGTTCAACACCAAAATTCGGCTCCGTGCCGGATTCGAAGAAAATCGAATTTGAGTCCGATCATGAGGATCGAGTTGCTACCAACAAACCGCCGTATGCCGCTCTGGACGAAAAAGTTAGGCTGGTTCATTTAAACCAGCAGAACTCAACGATTGTGATCGAGTAAGAATAGGGTGACTACTTTTTTAGAAAATCGATCTACGATATGATCCCCTTTTAGGTCTAAGGTATCGGAACCAGGACGCTATGTGATCCTCGTCAAGTATTACCAGCCGTACCATCCCAAGTACAGGGTGCTGTATGCCTTGGAGGCCGGCAAACAATTTTACGATGGCAAGTTCGACATCAACCACTGTCCTTCGAGTTCTGGCTGCCGAGGAGCAATACAACCCAATGGCGATGATTTGTGGTTCGATATCGAGGATGAGTTCAAATTCACGATCACTGTAAGTCTTACACTGCTCCTAACTTAGATCGAAATCGCATAAGTTTCTCCTTTTCTAGAATAACCGCCCTCAAGGTCTTTGGCTAGACTATCTAGTGATCGTTCCAATCGATCAGTATAACGAGAACCTTCTTGTCGAGGAAACCTTCGATCAGACAAAGGAATTCATTCAAAACTGCGGACAAGATCACTTCTATATTACGTACAACGCCAGTGAGTTCTGTAAGAAAGCTGTCTTCTCACTGACAGCAGACTATAACGACGGAGCACTACCATGTAACTGCGACTACGACGGATCGACAAGTTTTGAGTGTGATCCATTCGGAGGCCAGTGCCAGTGCAAGCCGAATGTTATTGGACGTCAATGTACTGCCTGTCGTACGGGATTCTATGGCTTCCCTGACTGCAAGCCTTGCGATTGTCCAGTCACTGCTATGTGCGAGGCTCATACTGGCGAGTGTATCTGTCCACCAAATGTCAATGGAGACAAGTGCGATCAGTGCATGCCTTTCACTTACGGATTCCATCAGATTATCGGATGCGAGGAGTGCAATTGCAACTATTTGGGAGTTGAAAACGGCAATATGCAGTGCGATCTGCACAATGGTACCTGTGCTTGCCGACATAATATCGAAGGACGAGCCTGTGATCAGTGTTCGAATGGATACTACGGCTTCCCGCGTTGCGATCTATGCAGTTGCATGGTAGCTGGAACGGAGTTTGAAGTTTGCGATAAGAATGACGGAAACTGCTTCTGTAAGAAGAACGCTGAGGGTCGTAGCTGCGAGCGGTGTAAGGAGGGTACATACAACTTGCAAGCATCGAATCCTGAAGGGTGTACTACGTGCTTCTGCTTTGGAAAAACCTCGCGATGTGAGAGTGCCTACTTGAGGGTGTATAATGTGAGCCTCTTGACGAATGTGTCGTTGAACAACGTGGCCTTCCATAACAAAACCATAAATATAGATCGCTGGGCGTTGTCGTCGGATGAGATCTTTGTGAATGAGACCACCTTACTGGCTGATTTTTCACTAAAGGACAACGACGATAGCTTGGTTTACTTTGGAGTCTTAGATTACCTGCTTAGTCAGAATAGTCACTTGACATCGTACGGCGGGGAGTTAGTTTACACGCTTTACTACACGACTGGGCTCTTTGGAAAGGCCTTGGTGGCGCCTGATGTGATTCTTATCGGCAAAAAGGACATATTTGTTCATCAAAGTTATGAGCAGCCGACACAGGATGTTTTGTTTAAGAACAGTGTGAAAATGGTTGAGGGTAACTTCCAGAGGTTGAATGGAAAGCCTGTGAGTCGTGGAGACTTTATGATGGTTCTACGGGACTTAGAGGCAATTTTCATCCGAGCAAACTATTGGGAACAGACTGTAATAACTCAGCTGTTAGATGCATATCTAACCTTCGCCGATGAGGACGAAGAGAACTACGAATTGTATCAGATGCTGCCAGTCGAGAAGTGCTATTGTCCACCGGGCTATAAGGGTCTGTCATGTGAGGACTGTGCACCGGGCTACTATCGCGATCCTGATGGACCGTTCGGGGGGTATTGCATTCCATGCAACTGCAATGGACACTCGGATAACTGTGACTGTGCCACCGGCATTTGCAAGGTAAGAAATGGGTGGTGGTGTGTAGAGCTGTCTTATCTGTTCCAATGCTTCTTAGGACTGCCAACATTCCACATTTGGAGACCATTGTGAGCTGTGTATTGAAGGGTACTATGGCAACGCCACCTACGGCTCGCCTCATGACTGTATGATCTGCGCCTGTCCATTGCCGATCGACTCAAATAAGTAGGTAGAAGGTCGTTGGGCTTGGTTCCTTCTAAATGTGAAATCTCTTTGCAGCTTCGCGTTTGGTTGTGAAATCTCCGAATCCGGTCAGAAGATCCACTGTGAATGCAAGCCTGGATACACTGGTGCCCGCTGCGAGAGTTGTGCTCCAGGTTTCTATGGCGAACCAGAAAAGCAAAGCGACTACTGTAAGCCATGTGAATGCTCGGGCAACATTAACCCTACCGAGCCGGGATCATGCGATACGATCACCGGTGAGTGCTTGCTTTGCTTGAATAACACCTCGGGACCGGCGTGCAACCTTTGCGCTCCTGGATTCTATGGAGATGCCATCCAGCTGAAGGACTGTAAGAGTTGTGACTGCGTTGAACTTGGAACAATGGAGTGTGATCCATACGTGGGCAAATGTAAGTGTCACGAGAATGTCATTGGCGGGCGCTGCGATCAGTGCAAGCCCGATCATTATGGATTCGACTCCGGTATGGGATGTAGGGCATGTGACTGTGGCATTTCTTCAAACAGTACCCAGTGCGATGCACATACAGGCAATTGCGCATGTAAGCCTGGTGTGACCGGCAGGCAGTGTGATCGTTGCGGAGTGGACTTCTGGAACTATACGCATGAGGGATGTACACGTAAGTTCACACACACTTTAATTAAAATGTATCATCTTAGTAATGCGCCCTGTATCTAGCTTGCAACTGTAATCGCGGTTACTCGAGAGGTTTTGGCTGCAACCCTCTGACCGGACAGTGCGAGTGTCTTCCCGGAGTGATTGGAGAAAAGTGCGATCATTGCCCCCATCGCTGGGTTCTGCTAAAGGACGAGGGTTGTGCTGAGTGTGATGGTTGCCACCATGCTTTGCTGGATGTCACCGATGCCTTGCGGTACCGAATCGATCCAGTTGTGCATGAATTCGAGTCGGTGGCCTTGGCTTTCTTCACAAGCCAAAAACTGATTTACTATGATGATCTTGCTGAGAAAATTCGTCCCGAAGTCGAGGCTCTTGATCCAAAAGGTGTTAATCTGAACCCAGCCCGTCTTGTAATTGATGAACTAGAAAGTGCTGCCAAAGCTTATGGAAAAACTGTGAATTATACAGATGTGGCTGCGCTCGAAAGTCGTGGAACGTCCCAGGTCCTTCTGGCGA
Source organism: Xylota sylvarum (assembly GCA_905220385.1). NCBI lineage: Eukaryota > Metazoa > Arthropoda > Insecta > Diptera > Syrphidae > Xylota > Xylota sylvarum. The sequence goes on from LR999959.1 coordinate 46,613,632, forward strand.
ATGTCTCAGCGGTCTATAATCAAACTAAAATGGCCAACGCCGAAGCAAGGGATGCAATACAGACAGTAGAAGCTTTAGCTAAGAGTTTCGATACCGCGGCGAGTACAAAAATAGAAAGCGCTCTTACAGAAGCTGAAAGAATCATGAACAAGATTACGATGGTTACCATTGATCTAGTTCCATCGAGTCTGATTCTAGAAAAGACCACCGAGCTGCTCGGAGTCATTGACAAACTTATTGAGCCAGTGAAATTGCAAAACAAATCGTTAGACCTTCTCAAGCATGACATTGGTGAGTACGACGACAGGCTGGAAGATCTCTACAAATGGAGTGTGGAGGCTGTGAATAGGTCTTACGAGGTCGAACGACTGAACGCCCTCAATAAGGAGGCTTTTGACAACTCCAAGTTTGATACTGTTGCCGATCAGCAAAAGGAAGCTGAGAAAAATATCGATGATGCGCAGGAATTTATAGCCAACGGTGACACAACGTTGGACTCGATCGACAAGAACTTGGAAGAACTTCGAGATGTGTTCGAACGGTTGAGTGATGTAAACACTCATGTTGAGGATCTCTTGCCTCTTTCCGAGAATGAGTACAGGGAGGCTCAGAGCATCGTTACTCAGGCGGAACAACGTGCTGATGAGTTGAAGCAGAGAGCTAACGATTTGTCAGATCAGTACTCGAATATCACCGCCAACTCGGAACAGGCAATCAAGGCCTCTACAGCTTATTCAGATATATTTGACGTTGTCGTTGGGGCGAAAAACTTTGCCACGGAGGCTAAGTATGCCGCTGGCAATGCTACAGAATTGGTGAGTTTGAGAAAAGATCCTCCAAATGGATGCGCCTTAAAGGCATCTTTTTTCAGAGTGACGGTATAGGTGATCGTGCTGGCAAGGCGGATAAAGATTCTGGAGAACTGTTACAAGACGCAAAATCTGCACTAACAAAGGTGCAAAGTGAACTGGAGCCACATTTGAATCGTTCTGCTGAAGCTGTGGGAGCGATTTCGAAACTCAACCAAAAGACGGAAAAGAAACTCGAGGAAATTAACCTGTAAGACCGTGTGTTGGAACAAGTAGAAAGTAGGCTTTAATTTATTTTGTATAATTTCAGACTACTAGGACCATTGTCGGGGCAATCGCAAAGGCAAATCTGGGAGGACTCCAATCAGCAAGCCACTGACGCTCTAGAAGTTACCAAACAGGCTCTGGAGCACCTCGTGCCCGTAGCCGAGTCCACACCAAAGGACTTGGAAAAATCCCGAAATATTTCCAAGGACATCGATGCAGCCGCAAAGGACATCTCTCAGATTAACTCTCAGATCGAGAATGTCAAGTCTCAAGTACCTGTACTGAATGAACTAGCTGAGAACATTAGCAAAATGCAAGATGACACCGAAGCCTCTGGCCAAGAGTTAAGTGAACAGATTGATTACCTGAGGCAACAGATCGAAATGGCTCGTCAGGCAGCGAATGACATTACTGTAGGTGTCAAATTTGAACCCAGTACCATTTTGGAACTAAAGGCTCCAGAGACCTTACCGCTTCTGGCTACAAAATCTAAGGTTTCGGCTTATTTCAACACCAAGAACCTTGATGGTTTCCTCATGTATCTCGGAAACGACAATAAGAGCGCCGCTGCTGCCACCTCTGGTTCGGGACCGAAGAACAACGACTTCATGGCTTTAGAAATTGTCAACGGTTATCCGGTGCTTAACATCGATCTTGGAAACGGGCCTGAGCGTATAGTCAACAATAAGTCTGTCGCCGATGGCAATTGGTATCAAGTTATAGTCGATCGTGTTGGCAGCAATGCTAAGCTAATCATTAGGGAGGAACTTGAGAATGGCTCGGTAAAGGAGCATATAGCTGAGGAGGCATTGCTAGGTTCGAACAATGTTTTCAATGTGGACCGCAATAGTCGGTTGTTTGTAGGTGGGTATCCACCACCGTCGGACTTTACTCCACCGGAGGATATCCGTTCGAGTTCGTTCGTCGGAGAAATCGAAGATCTTCGTATTGGAGATGAGCATGTTGGCATGTGGAACTTTGTCGACGCACAAGATAATAACAAGGGCATTCCACCACGTGACAAGCTAGTTAGCTCGGAAGCACCGCCAACTGGCTACCGATTCAATGGAAATGGTTACGTGGTTCTATCAGCGACGCAGTATAACCTCAGAGCCCGTTCGAGTATACAGTTCAGCTTTAAGGCATCGAAGGATACCAAGGATGGTCTTATGTTCTACTACGGTCGCAATCAGCATTTTATGACAGTTGAACTGCAAAATGGAGGAGTATTCTTCCGTTACAAGTTGGGCGAGCACATGGTATCGTATGGTACCCAGACCCCGTATAATGACGATGAATGGCATCGTGTCGTCGCCGAACGTGATGGACGTCGTGGTCTCCTTAAAGTCGATGACAAATTGATCTTCCAGGAGGAGACTCCGGTTGGCACTGAAGAGAACCTACCGCCTCTGAAGAAAATGTTCTTCGGAGGTCACCCAGCCAAACGGAACCATCCGTCTATTGTAAGGGGCAACTTCGACGGCTGTATTGATGACGTGACAGTATCTGGAATCAAGGTCGATTTGGGCTCTAACCAAAATGCGACTGGTGTCCGACCCGGATGCCCGGCTAAGTTCTCAACTACTCTCTCATATCGACCACATGAGTTCGGATTCCTGCGAAAGGCCAACGTGACATCGAATAATTATTTCCACATAAACCTGAAGTTTAAGACCAAACAGAAGGACGGAGTGATCTTCTATGCCAGCAACCATAATCAGAGCGCTATGATCGGTTTGACGCTAGATGATGGTCTGTTGAGATTGCGTAGCTTGAATCAGGACGTTACGAGCGATAGAAAGTTTAATGATGGCGAATGGCATGTTGTCACAGTGCTGCATGATGATATCCGCCTGCGACTATCTGTTGATGATGTTCACGACTATCAGTCTTACAACGCACCGCAGAAGTTGATTATTCTTAACGGAGACATCTACTTTGGAGGATTACCGCAGAACTACAAGCCCAGCAGGGGAGCCTTGTCAACGCTAGCCTATTTCACCGGCTGCATTAGTGATGTCACGCTGAATAGTGAGATACTAAACTTTGCCAACAGTGCAGAGAAACTATCCGGCCACATCAATGGCTGTCCGGCAGATATTTTGGGTAAGTTGAGTGGCTTTGTTCGTTCTAGCATAATCTAACCATGTCTACTTTACAGATTACGATGTCGATTCGGTTCCGCAGTACTTCCCTGGCGATCAGGTTGCAGAAACATTCGCAGAAGCTGACACTGTGCCCGATACCGGATTTATCCCGATTATCAAACCAACCACAACCACGACTACAAGCACCACTACCACCACAACGACCACCACAACCACTACAACTGAAGCGCCACCAACTACAGAACCCGATATTACTACAACACCGACAACACCGACAACCAGCACCTCGACTACAACCACAACGACAACGACAAAGCGACCCCCACCGAAGATAGATGATGCAGATCAGCCCGTTTGCAAGCTTCCAATCGAGCCAGACTTTGATGTCGACTTTGAAGATGCCGGATACCGATTCCGAGCAGGACGCGAGCAACGCCTTGAGATCAACTCACTGCCAGTCAAAATGCGTAAACATTACGACATTAGCCTGAGATTCCGATCGGCCTTCCCGAGTGGTTTGCTTTTCTATGCCGCGGCTGACAAGCGGCATCCTGACTTTATTGCGGTCTACCTGCATAATGGCAATATCTACCACCAACTTCATGTTGGTCCGATCAAAGCCAATCTCTCAACAACCGAGACCTATGACGACGGCGAGTGGCATACTGTTGAGTTCGTGCGTCAAGCCCGAAAGGTCAGCCTTATCATCGATAGCAACGAAGAGCAAAGCGTCGATCTAGAGGAGATAAATGCTCGACACTTTATGTTAAGCTTCCCCGTGTACATGGGTGGTATATCGAGTCAATTGGACGACGATGTGAATTCAAATACTCTCTTGGTGAAGGGATCCCTCTTTAATGGTTGCATCAAGGAAATACTCTTCGACAAACGAGAACTAGAGAATCCACCAACTCCAATTGGGGTGATTCCTTGTTCAGATCAGGTCGAGAATGGTCTGTTCTTCGGAAAGACCACAGGCTTCGTCAAAGTATTCGAACACTTTTCAGTTGGATCGGAGATGAGTATCAACTTTGACTTCAAACCACGCACCACCGACGGTCTACTGTTTTCGGTTCATGGCAAGAATGCTTGGATGATCTTGGAGCTGGTAAATGATACTTTGGTGTTTAGTGTGAAGAGCGATGAGAAGAATATAATCGAGGCTACGTACACTCTAAGCAACTCGGAGAGTTTCTGTGATGGTAAATGGCGTACAGTGCATGCTGTCAAATCGAAGTTTGTCATCACCTTGACTGTGGATTCGATAAGCTCTAAGCCAGCCATCGGTACAGAAGGATCAACTAGTACACGAACCAATCGTCCGTTGTTTATGGGGGGCCATCCAAATCTTCATAAGGTACCTGGATTCAAGGCCAAGAGCATTTACAAGGGATGCATAAGAAACATCAGTGTGAAGGGCAATCAAGTACGCATCAAGCAGGACATGATCCGTGGCGATGTGTGGCCCAATATTTGTCCTCTGAACTAGGAGCCTTTGGAATGAGACTTTATGATGGAATTGGATTAGTTAGCGAGGAAAGGTTGGATTGGTTGACGGACAATGGCTTTTATCGACGGTTTTTATGTGAACCGATATTCTTTCTCTTTTATTCTTTGTTTTTATTTCATTATTCTCTCTTTTTAATTGATTTCCTTTTATGCCAGTAATAGATTGTAAACTCTTAGTATCAGTCATAAATAATATTTTGTTTAATAAATTCTTTATTTTGTCATTGAAACTGGTGGGGTATGTTATTTGTTCGCTATGAGATGTCGTTGGTATTGGTTTGAGTATAAGCAGACTAAGTTCCTGCAAGTCCTCAATTGCGTAAAAATCAAAGGATTCATCACCATCATTACAATAGTTGTGACAGTGAATTTACATAGAGTCGGGATTTCAAAGGCCGACAAAAGTAGATCTGACAGCAACATATGATACTGTTTAGGGATATGGCTTGCTACTTAAACTGGCCAAAGTTGTGTAAGAAGTAAGAAAATCCTTGGAGTGGTAAATGAGATGGTAGCTAAACGCACATTTCAAGTATATGTTGGGCCCCAAAAGGAGCCGCAGTAGATCACTAAAAGATGGACTACCACAGGGTTTTGTACTGGCCCCTATACTCTTTAATTTATACGTTCACGGATTGCCGTAGTTGAATCAAAATATTAACAAAACATACAGAAAAGCTACAATCCGTCTGGAACGGATCGTATGATACCCTATCCTCGTTTCTATAAAGTGCTCATGCCCAAATTGCATTTGGTACTCAAATATGGCTATAACAACGAACGTTTGAGGATGTTACATGTGAAATTTCATGAAAATCGGTTTTTTGATGAAAACGCCCTAAAAAAGTGGGCGTCGCCAAAACTGTTCTATGGGTGATTTGTAGGAAATCTGAATACCTAAATATTTGGACCTAACAAAATTTTTCGGTTTCATATAATTTAGTAAAGTTATAAAAAAGTAGGCGTGGCAGTGGGCGGATGTAAAAAAAATTTACACTTCTACTGTATCTTTTCGTCAGAAGCCCAGATATGAAATTTCATCGTCCTAGCTCAAAATTTAAGGCCCAAAAAGCGGTGACATACGGACGGACGGTCGGACGGACGGACGGTCATCCCTCAATCGATTTCGCTATTGATGCTGATCACGAATATATATACTTTATATGGTCTATCTCGATTATTTCTCTATGTTACAAACTATGTGTCAAACTTAATATACCCTTAGGATAGGGTATAAAAACAATGAGGGAGGAGAAAGAAAGTCCCTTGTTTCAAAAACCGTCAAACAGAATCACTGATGGAGCTATAGACATCAACATGGGAAAGCTATTTCTCGACATCAGTTCCACTTGGTCAATTTTCAGCTCATCCAGAGCCTCTACTACCACCCGATAAGGAAGATAGGGAATAAAGACCGGCAGTGAGGTTGCAAAAATATATTTGACGCGACAGGTCCATATGGGACCGAGGACCTAGCTTCTCACAATCATTTGTGTCGTCCGAGTTATATTGTTTTCACGAGGGACGAGGGAAGGGGCGGAATGTCGTGTTCGAAAGTTCTTTTTTATAAGAGTTATTTTATCGGATATTTGTCGGACGATCTCGAAAGATAAAGAATTAAAAAAAACGTTGTTGTTATCTGGGAATCGACCCTCAAACCTTGCTTAGTGTCCGAGGTACTCACAATTTAGCTACAGTGCCCACCCTTCTTTAAGACTGGTCCTTTGAAACCTATGCATTAGAAAAAGTAAAATATGTGATTATGTTGAGAACTAGTATCAATAGCAAAAGGACTAAATCGCCAACCTCTGGAGAATTTGGCGAAAGGTTGGTACATTTCATTTATTTTGATTTCTCATTTCATTGCGAAATTCTGCAAAAAAGAACTATACCACTTGATGACGTATCTAGCGCAATCTTCAACTCAGAACTTCTAAGCAAAGACTGGGAGATAGTAGAGGTGGACGAGAATATGGAAGCCAGTATGGAGATCGTTGTGCTATTAAGCCACACATTGATGTCATTGCTTTGGAAAAATAACTACAAATTGCGGGATGGGATCACAAGATGGCAAGTAAGTTCATTTGTGATGGAATAAAGGATGAGTTATATATGTGTATATATGTGTATATCTCTGGATCCACTTTAATTGCTGCCTTGAGAACACCCAATAGATGTTATTTTTTCCGTAGGAAGGTGGGAAACTTTTAAAGACGAAACTGAGCCCGTACTCAGTAACAGTATGTGATTTTCAGTCACTAAATCCACCTTCCATTCTACCCCAGGTCCTTGCGCACCGCACTGCCGTCAAGCATTTCATCGCAAAGGTAGCCATTTTCCATTTACATGGCTCATTCATATTGGCAGCCTGCTGCACTGCTTTTCGTTGTCGCTCCAGTCTTCGCTGCTCTGTCAGTGTCACTAACTGGTACCCAAACCTCTTTCCTGCTCATCATCTGTCTGGTGAAGTTTCTATTTCGGTCTTTTCTTCTGCAATTTGTAGGCCCTGGGGTACTAGCCAGTTCTGGACTATTCCGATAGCTTCACTGCAGTTATGCTCCAACTCCTCAAGGAGTTTATACACTTCAACGGTTGCTATGTTATCTGCGAAGCCAATTATTTTCTAAGATTTCGGGATTCCAAGTTTCAGAACGTTATCATACATTAGATTTAACAGTAGCGGACCTAATACGAAGCCTTAAGCAACACCGCCTGTGACGATATCTGCCTCGTTTCATCGTCGGTATCGGTGAGCATGCAACAGATGATGACTTTGTTATCTCGGTCTAGTCAGTTCTTCGTAGCTTTAGCTTGGCCCTGACTTCATGTGAGTTCAGTACCTTAATTACGATTTGACAACTAATAATATTTCTTCAAAGTGAAAGTCTAAGGATTATATTCAGAAATGCGGAATATCTCGTTCTGGCTCCATTCACGTCCATCTGTGTACATGTTCCTTTTATTGCTTATGTCTATGTCAAATCTTCTCTTAAATCAGTGTTTCTCCATATCTTCTCGAGGCCAATCCAGAACCGGAACCTTTGTGGATGGGATTTCTCACTCTCTATATTGCAATGCAGTATTCTTTGGTTACTCTCAGTTTGTTTGTTTTAGGAATTCTTTCTAATTCCATGTCTCGTAGCGTGAATCCTATGACCACTAATACAGTGGAATATATAGGTAATAATATATATAGGTTGTATCCTCATTGGCTTCCTCAACACCATATTCACCACATGATTCTTTCTTCGTTATTTTTAATTTTGTCATTTGGTACCGCAAAACGTTATGCCCCGTACTGACTCCTATTTTGGTAGAAAGGGATTTAAAAAGCCATGTACATATGTACCATCTAATGTTAGACTCCCTTAGAGCCTTAATCACTGGATCGAGTCTCAATGTGCAGGTGTCGGCTTGTTCGTCGGCATTCTCTTTACGTGGTATATCTTCATGTCCAGGACCCAGCAGAGTGCAACTTTTTGCTTGGAACACGAACCTTAAGCTCTTCAGGACAGAGACTTCACAATCTTGGATTTTATTTCTATAGTAACAATCGCTTTTATTGCTGCCTGGTTGTAGTATTGTCTTCAACGCAGTCTCACAGGCAGCTGTTGTCACTGCTAGTATCTCCGCTTGGAAAACATTTGTATGGTTCGGGAAGCGAACTGATTTGGTTCAGAAAGGATGCCTGAGCATACGCCTACATCGATCTTTGATCCATCTTTGAAGACAGAGATGTAAGGTAAGCCGACCTATTTTCCTTTATTCTCTGCACGGGAACGAGCTTGTAAAGGGTCTCTTGAAATCCATATACGGAGTTAGGTAATTCTAGATATTTTGCATACATTTGCGGTTCTACATTAGGGCTTAGGGAACTTCTCCTTGTGGGTCAGTCTCTAGGGATGTTTATTTTGATGCCCTTCCGGTCTCTACAGTCTATGTAAGATATGTATGTAGATAGACTTTATCTTAGGATTGATTAACGTCACAGGGCACAGGGCACCCATCTCCATAGACTAACTAATATTTACTTGGCATATACACATCCATAGAAGTGACTCATTCGTTCGTACATCTCATTTTCAAATGAATGTTAAGTAGTTAGCAATCGAAATACAAAAAGTATAAGTGACAAACCAACGACGATGAATAAATTATATGAGCGTGCACAACACATGGCCCCCACTAAGCATTAGATCACTCAATCACTGATCCGATTGTCATCATGCGCAGAATTGAGACCTCACTTGGCCTGCGATTGACAGTCAGCTGCTAAGAGGCTTTTCTTTAGCCTCATATGATGTGACTTGGTTCTAGGCCACTCACTCGCCCCTCTACACTTTTAGAGGTCACATCGGACGATGGCAGGAGTCATCAAACTCTACACTGTAATTAGATCCATGGAGAAGAAAAGATCTACTCGAAGGGATTATGCAATGTAGCCCTCCCTCCCCCATTTGTTTCTAAATCCACTTTCAAAGCTTAATCGTCTACCATTCGTACGCAGATCAGCCTTTTGACCTCAAATCTTGATTGGTACGACCGACCGGGTTCAGAAGAAGGACTCCCCCTTTCGAATACAATAAGCAAATTAGTTGCAAATTGCTGTTCCTTGTCGTCATCGTCATCGTCTTCGTCTTCGTCGCAGTCATCGCATAGTTGTTCTCATGGCATCCTCCTCCTGCGGATGATAAACAATAAAATCATAACACAACCAACCAATAACAACAACAAATAAGGAAGCAAAGCACAATATCCATTTGAGCCTCCCCCATCAAACACACAAAAGCCATAAGGGAAAGACAGCCATCGCGCGCCGCGGAACATCTTTTGCTGTGCAGATATAAATTTGCGAATCGCTCCAGGCGAAGGAAGTCGACTCTCCTCATCGCATCGAGATTACAATAATCGAGCCGCAGTGATCTCACAGCGCGCGGCTTAAATGGATATCTCTCTCGGAAAGGACCCACCACAAAGATGTAGCGGCCGTCGCAGCGGCTGAAGATCAAATCCGTCAGATTAGTCCGTCGCGTACATACGTTCGCATGTGGGGAAAGAGAAAGAGGCTCGCCGAAAAGGAGAACCTCGGCTTCGAACCGAAAAAGTCATAATAAAACGGATAAATGGGGCGTTCACTCGATGAAAATCCAATGCGCGATCCGTTCCTGGTGTGCTCTGAGTGAGACCTAAAATTTTAAAGCTTTTGTGGTATTCAAATTGTAAGTTTCGGGCGGTGGCGGCTGCGGCGGCGACGGCACAGGTGGAAGGATGGATGGATGATTTCCTGGTTGTTTGGCTATAGAATGTGGCATATGCCATAGTCGATGTCGATGATGATGGTAATAGAGTTGGCCTATCTCTGGCTAATGACCAATTGAATTTGCGCAGCAGCCGGTAGTTGCTCATACCGGAGAAATTACGTTAAGCAAATAATAGAGATTTTTGGCTAATGATTGAGCGTTTTCGCAAAAGGATCAGTTTTGTGCATGGGTGGCCATCGAATTCTATAGAGGATACTTTGCTCTTAACTGGGTACAATGGAACCAATTGAGTAGACTTATGGGTAATTCGGTGATTTTTTGGGAGTTGTTGTCCAACTAGGACTTTGAGGACTTGTCAATGCACTTGAGTTTTTCGTGGTCATCTTCTGAGATTAAAACATCAAAAGATTAGTTGTGAAGGAATTTAAGCCAAATATTTCGAAAATAAAGTCCGAACTAAAGACAGGGATAACGACTTATCCTTGCAACCGCTCTATTGGTACTTCTCAGCGATTCTTCTCCGGTGGTACAGTTGGCACCCACTTTGCTGCTGTCAAGTCCTCCGCAGTTGCATAGGTTGCTAATGTGTAATGCCCAAAGTTGAGCAGTTTAGGGGATGTGACGCGAATTCACTTAGCGTGTAGGACAGAGCGCCGCTTAAACGGGCTAAGGCAGTCTTGGCCGTTGAGGCTGTAAACAAAATCGGAACCTCAAGTAGGCAAAGAAGATAGGGAATCAAGCGAGGCTTCTACGAGTGGGTTTACGAAGAAAGCCTGGGTTAGCTGGGGAGTAGACTTCAGCTGGGAAGTCAAAGTGAAGCATGCGGAAGGACATGTTGAAGCACCAACAAAGCAGAGGAGGAAGATCTCCGTGATGATGGAAGTGAGGCAAATAAACCTGTATCACAGTAGGACTGCGATGGCCTTTCGACCTTTCAGTCGTATTGATACAAGAGTTCTGAATTAATAATAGCATAAATAATGGAAAAATACTTGACAAACATATCAGAGATGGTTCACTCTATAGGAATCCACTTCACAAAAAACCAATATGCCTATCAACCAAGAAAATCGACAATTCATGCTATTCAGGAACTCCCCGCGACGATTGAGAAATCTCTAAGAAACAAAGAAATTGCGGTGGGCTGTTTCATTGACTTCGAAGGAGCTTTCGACAACACATGCCCATGATATACATAAGCGTCTAAAACACAGGTGTAAACAATACTACGTGTAACTGGATAAAGCACATGTTTAGCCCTAGAAATATCAATGCTACGCTAGGCAGTGACAGAATCAGAGTCACGGCTGCGGAAGGTTGTCTTCCTACTGCAGCAACGGAAGCTATCCTTAATCTCCCACAACTGCATCTGGAGATACAGAAAGAAGCCATGCTAAACGGATTTATGCTTATACATATATGAAAATTACTACAAATTCAAGCTAGTCCATCCAGACATTGCTGTATAAACAAAGATGAACTACTTGGAATAACAAGAACTACTTGGAATAACAACATTTATATTCTCTCTGCCAGCAAAGGTGCGCTTCTAGCTATTAAAGCCTATGAAATACCATGGAAACTAGTATGGGACCGCCTTCAACTACTCATGTCTTTAGCCAGCAGAAACAGAGTTCATCTCATTTGGGTGCCAGGATATAGCGGGCATGTAGGCAAAGGCAGTAAAACGTGAACCGTTTATATGTATATAAGAATCTTAGACCAATGCCACCTCATTGTTGAATTTCGATCTGGCGATCTGCCCCATACTGATAGCCTGGTATGCTATTGACAAGGTTGTATAGCTTTCTACCCCTGAGTCTTTCCTTATGATTCCGCAATCTAACCACTACATTTTTGCAGCATTTCCAAAATTCTCAAGATGCAATGGGGAAAGTCAGAGCAATACTTTAATGGCGATTAACGCGCGATGTTACTGCTTACATAGTTAGATACTATTTAACAAAGCACATACATCCATATACATATGATCATCCTATGCCATTATCACAGAATGTTTGTGATCTTATTGGTTTTAGTCTCGATATACTCAGTAAAGACTAATTTTGTGCCCCAAATGATCCACAAATGCGTAACTGTACTAGATAAGGTTAGCTGAGTGCTCAGGACTGCAAGTAACCTCTCTCTAGATGATTTGACTCATAGTGAAGACATAAGCATCAACCACTTATGTATGTACGTAGACTCTAAATTCTCCAAAATTGGATTATATAGTCTTGATATATGAGTGTTTCTCCTGCGCTTAAACATCGCTCCATCACAAAATCCATGAACTTTGATGTCGAGGCAGACTCAGTTTGTAGATGGTAGGGTTGTCAACTCCTCTCTCAATGTACTTATCAAGTGATAATAGAAGATACAACTTGCACCTTCTGCATTTAAATAGTCTTTACCGGAAATTTGGATTGACTTACGTTCGTAAAGTCTTTGGAAGGTCACGGCTACTTCTCCAGATCTCAACGGTTTCATAAGCCTGTTTAATATCAGTAATTCCGAACTGGAAATTTTCAATTGTGACCGACAGAATATCAAGTTCCACTGTAACTATTGGACTTCGTTCATCAGGTTGTGAATCACATGCTTCTTTCAGATATGATCCCAAGTTCACGGACTGGAATCCGTATCGGGAACTTGTCCTCTCTAAATTAGTTATACTTGACCTTAATGAAGTTGTGTCTATAAAACTAGTCTGTGTATACGTAAGGTTTCTTGGCCAAAACTTATGAAGAAAGTTAGAAAACCCTTCAACTCTGCCAAACGCACGAAATATTGGGACGAATATAGGTTCACTCTAAAAGAATACAATTTAGAAATGAGATGATCTAAATGTGTTACATAAAGGATATGCAGCGAAATTGTTGACATGCCAGTAGTGGCACGAATTCATAAAGTATGTAAATTGTGTAGATTTACTAGAAAGACCGATGGCACCTACTTAGACGTCGGACGACGGATACACTTGAAACCTAAATTCAGGTTCATTTCGCAGGTTTGTGTACTCCACACGTACTGAACATCTGATGTTCAGTATGCATTGCTAGTACAGTAAATAGTTTATCCGGTAAAATGTTCAGTCCGGATAAGGTTAAATGGGCTGTAGGCTCCTTTAAATAATTCAAAGTCCCGCGTCTAGTGACATGCAACGAGCTTTACTAAACGTGTTAGATAAGTGTAGCAGAGAAGAACTATCCATCAAAACCATTCCAGTATCTCTTACAAAAAGAAGACTAGTCAATCTAGGACCTATCACCATCAAAGGCACCATTTTAGCTTATTTCAAGTCCCCTATAGGTCCATGTGGGCCAGTAGACGCCGTTACGGCAGAACTTGTGGTCTAAATCGAAAAATTATACTTCTTTACAGCGGTCCAGAGTCATATTCACACTCATTCGAACCGGTGTCGCTCACTCAAGTGATTAATGAGTTAGGGATTATTCTGCAGCCACTAATTTATTTTGGTGGGCTCCCACCCAGGTTGATCTTCGGCACGCGTCATATGCCACCTTGATCAACTAAAGAGGAGACGAGAATCGATAGGATAAGAGGGACATGGATAGTTGGACTAAATCAACTTCACGTCTCATCTGTGGAATGATGCCCGAGAATCCTTGACCTTTACCAGACCAGAGGTGTGTAGTTAAATAAGGGAAGCAGTTAGTAAGAAGCAATACAAATCTTTAAATCGAAACCAGTTTCCTGATTATAGGGTCCAGCATGCTTGCCCTATACATACTCGAACACATCCAGTATGTCAAAGTAGCCACTATTTATGTAATTCAGCCTGATTGACTGAAGGATTCCTTCGTTGTCTCCTAGACTCAAACCAAAGTGCATTATAGAAATTCAGTGTTCAGATTTGTTAGTTGAAATGAAACCAATTACACTGCGGTACAGTAGTTCTCGAATAAATATTAAACTCTGTCAAACTACTCGTATGGACTTTATTTAAATGAAATAATACCTTTCGTCATTTAACACTGTTTCTATTTGATACACACGGGCGGGTTTTTCTAACTTCTTACTGTACAAATACCCACCGACGGTGTACTGCATAAATACAATGATATTCCAAACTGATCCCAGTACAATCGGCATAACCTCCACCCGTTTTACTCGAAAGAAACCCATGACATCTATTTGCAAATCCTCCAAACGTTCCTGAATCAAAATGATATCGATCTGCAAAATATGGTCAAAGTTATACGACATAGAATAGTCTATTAAAAGTTCAGCTACCTGCTTATAACATTTGAAACTATACTCTTTCCTTAGAAGTTTCCTTCGCAATGATTTGGCCTGCTCAACTAAACATTCTGCAATGAGTGTCACTATAAATAAATCTCCCACCAGAGGAGCACATGCTCCCACTGAAAATAGAAACGCCACCCAAGGACGACATATTTTCAAATTAAGAGTCCCGGTAGTTCCAAAGAGTACGCAGGTCACACCAAAGTATAGAAACATAATCACTCTGATAAGGCCAAAACAAAACCAAACCCCGTAGAGCCCATAGTACTGATTTAAGTCGCGTTTAACTCGATATATCCTTGTGCATAGAATTGACATTCTTCTGTAGTCCTGTTTTGTCATTCTATCAGCTTTTCTGATGAGGTATCGCTTCATTCTCTGATGTACTGTGATTAGGTAGCAGCTAATGAAGGTCCATGAGAGAGAAAAGCATACCGATACCAGTTGATTACTCAGTGCAAGGTATACATATTCCTGTATGACATAGTCACGATGGTAACTTCGAAATATTGTGACAAAAAGTTCCAAGCCGGCGAGAAAGACTTTGATATTCTTAAGACTGGACACGTATCTAGAGCAGTGTAGGTTTGTATTTCCAACCAACCTGCATACATCCTTGTTTATGTGTAGTAATCCGTTGAGAATTCGAATCTGTGCTTCACTGTAGATCCGATGGTTTATAAATGCAAGGCACGGGTACAACCACTGCTGGGATACATTGAACAGTGCCATAAAATATTCCTGAATTTCTGCTGAATAGTCGACCGCCATCAGTGATTTAAAGTAAGGTCTGTTAGCGACAATGATATACAGACTATGAGCAAGAATTACAATCGAAAAGTATCCACAGAATGCGAGAAGTCTACTGTAGAGCATTAGCACACTATTCTCCTTGATGGAATGATCCTGGCAACTGAAGCCAAAAGACGCTAGTCCGATCAGATGTGAGGGCAAAAAGGTAAAAACAATGCGGCGATGAATGCGATCATTTGGCATTTTGAGACATAAACATTCAGCTGACCAAGTTAGCACGTTTCAAGAACCGACACAGAACTGAGTTGTGAATGTGTGAAAGCAATGAGAAACAACGCTTTCACCTCGTCCATTACAGTAATCCAATCCCATTACTCAAAAAAGCCAC
Organism: Xylota sylvarum; assembly: GCA_905220385.1. Lineage (NCBI taxonomy): Eukaryota > Metazoa > Arthropoda > Insecta > Diptera > Syrphidae > Xylota > Xylota sylvarum. The sequence goes on from LR999959.1 coordinate 46,628,996, forward strand.
GGAATTAGTTAATTATATCCTTTCATAAGGCAAGTTGTTCTCTACACCCCTTCGCCAGAATTGATAGCTTCTACGATATCGTTCGATATTTTGAACGCCCAAAGTAACACACGAGTTGGGCAGGATGTGTATGTAAATACTAATGGCAGGAGTTGCGTTTCCTATTATCAAATGTCGTGTATATATAAGTGAGGAGGAAAAGTGATTCTTATTCTTAAATTCTTTGACTGGATGTGATACGAGTATGTTCATGAAAAAACCAAACATAATATCATGAAAAGTTCAGAAATAAATAGCAGGTATCTTGGCGCGGTGAGTGGACTTAAGTCACAAGGACTTACTTAACTGCAGGTGTATTATTTTCTGGATGAGCTGTTTGAAGAGTGAAGGACTAAGAACGGTCTCCCACATCCAGCGCATTACGTAATAATGGTTTCCAAAAAGAAGTTATGCAATCTATACTCAAACGTATACTCAAACTAGGCAATGTAAGCGAGACCGACAATGTAATATGACCGACCGACCTACATATGCGTTGGAATGGCAGGCCTGAAATGAGGCAACTGAGGTGATGACCACGACAAAATGGCCAAACTTCCAAAAGCCTATTAAACAAAGCAAAAACAAGAGGGCTGCAAGATTTTTGTTGAACACAGAATAGAATCTGCATTCACTTCAGGATACCATCAACCCCCACGAGCAGTCAGTAATCTGCGTTGTACTTTCAAATACACAAATGTGTGACAAAGCTAGGTCACATAACACGATACAGATTCGTTAAGGCAATAGTAAGTGGGCTTAAGGAACGGGTAACTAAAAGCTCCATGAGAATAGCAGATAGGCCGACGCCGGCGAAAATGCAGACTACCACCGCAGTATCAGCAACAACATCTACATAGTAGATCTAACTATCCGAGAAAACGATCGAGAGCCATGACTTCCACGTGTATCCAACCATCAACTATCCCATTTATATCGCACAAGTCACTCCACGTACGAAAGCGACTTCGGTCTTTATTGCAATTTATCCAAGAATGCCTTGGACCTGAGCTCTACCTCTTCAACAGATTGGTGAAAGGTCTTTTAAGCCGAAATTCAAAGGTAACAAAACAGGACCGGCCAAATGCACACATACTAAACCAAAGAAACATATTATTTATCTGTCTTTCAGAGTTCATGACACAGGACTTAACCACCATACAAGTTCTCTTTATTAGTGCCCCTTTAGGGCTACTTCGACGGAGACAGAACCAGACAAAAGAACGTTAAAGACTCTCATAGTTCTGCAGGAGGAACAAACATCTATGTTAGCCCCGTACGGGGTGACTGCCTTCTAGAATTGATTGTTAAAGATATTTTAAATGTGGTTAACATGCAAACTTTCGTAAGTACTCTTTAGGCTCTATTAGTGCCTCTCCGGAATAATCATTTTTGGACGTCGAATAAGCCTTCGGCAATACCTTTCAATAAGCTATTAGAAGAGGTTTCGAGGAGAAGTGGCTTAATTTTACCACAATAGATTGACTGCATGAGATTCTGGGAACTAGAACTGCTACAACAGATGTGGGGCAAGAAACTAGAGGTTGGTCACAATGAAAAGTTCTCTCATCACTAATGTGGAGACTGTCAGTTGTAAAGGATATGCAGAGCAGACATAGTTATCACTATGCACAAGAGGTAGATTTGAGAAAAAATTCTGCAAAGTCTTTCAAATGGAACTAAGAGTCACACAGACTTAATGGTCAGATTATCGGAGAGCAAATCTAAACCAAAGAAAAGGCAAATGGCACATATGCACCCAATACTATATATGTAAAGTACTTATAATGGGTAGTAACTGAATACCAGGACACGTAGAGGGAAATGAGGCAGCTGATGAACTAGCAAGGAACGGCCTTAAGACCACACAAAATACGTAAGGAGCTAGTAAAAGAAAACAGAAAAGTACTTAACTTATTTACTTAACGTACATGACAGCCTTCCACTTTCTTCGATCCCGGGCACGCTGCTTTTAGTTGTCTTAAAATAAAGGTTTGGTTTTCCTTGTAGTCTTGAGTGTACGGGCTATTATTTGAAGATCCTCTTTGCTGGAGCATTATTGTCCATTCGCTCGATGTGGAGCCAAGCCAGTATGGTCGACGTGTATTGGCTTTTTGGACTACATCCAAATCTTGGTACAGCTCATAGAGTTCGTGATTGTATCTTCTCCTACATTCGCCCACCTCGCATAGGGAACCGAATACTCGACGAAGAATTTTCTCTCAAAAGTGTTCAATATCTGCTCTGCTTTCCTGCTTATCGTCCAGCACTCGGATCCATATAGCAGAACTAGCAAGATCAAACTTTTGTAGAGCATGGATTTCGTCTTCCCCATTTGTTTCGCCAAACGGAAGTAGTAGGGGTGTCCTAGGGTAAGTCTTCGTCGAATCTCTACTAAGGTGTTATTCGTGGAGTTGATATTTACTACGAGTAAGGTAAAGTGGAGGCCCAGGTTTACACCGATCTGTAGCGCCACCTAAGTAAGTAAGTAAGGTAAACTCCTTAACCACTTCGAAGTTATTGTTGCCAACAGTGACATTTCGTCCTAAGCGGTGGACGTGAGCTTCTTTGTTTGTTGACAACATGTACTTTACTTTAAGGTCAACTCGTTTCGCCTGTTCTTCAATTGGCATAAAAGTCTCTAAGGCGACGCGCTGCGAGCGACCGATGATGCCTGTCTTGTCTGCGTATCTCAGCAGCTGGACATATTTGTTGAAGATAGTGTCTTCCCTGTTAACACCTGCCCTGTGCACTATCTGTTCCAGCGCGAGATTGAAAAAGTAGTACGATAGCGCATATCCTTGCCGAAATCCGGTACATGTTTGGAATAGTTCGGAGGAACTGGTTCTGAATCGCACATTGCACCGTGTGGTGTTCAGCGTTACGCGACACAGCTGGCTTAGTTTAACCCGGATCCCGATAACGCCGATAAAGCGATGGTGAGTCTCGACTTGATATCCGTTGCTCTTTTCCAGGATCTGCCTTAGTGTGAAAATTTGGTCGATCGTCGATCTGCCGGACCGGAAGCCACGTTAGTACGTGCTGATTAGTGTGCTGCAGAAAGGCTTCAGACGTTCATACAGTACGTTGGATAGGACCTTATATGCGACATTAAGCAGGGATATGCCTCGGTAGTTCTTACACATCTTCGGCGGATTAGTTGGAAAGCACAGCCTCCACGACACGACAACAGACAACGGCTTCCTGCTAATCGATTTTGCAGCAGCTCGTAATATGGTGATAAGTAGCACTAGGTTTCCAAGACTACGAATCCACACAGCAACCTGGCGCTCTCCAGATGGTCGAACCGCCAACCAAATCGACCACGTGCTAATAGATGCGAGGCACGCATCCAACATTCTGAATGTGCAGACGTTCAGAGGGGCAAACGTATCCTATGCGAAGAAGCTGCAAACTGCCCAGAAAAAGAAATTCAACGTTGGAAGCCTTAGCACGTCTGGAGTAGCCAGAGCCTACAGGGAGCGCCTGAGTGAGAGACTCTCCGCTGTGCATTCACCTTCCACAAACGCCAACAATCTGTGGAACCAGTATCGCGACATCATCAAAGGGGTAGCAGAGACCACCATAGGCTACCAGCCACCACCCAAAAAGAGCCCTTGGTATGATGATGAATGCGTACGCCGGAAAAAGGTGACAGAAAATGCACACTTGCAAGCGCTCCAACGCAAAACAAGGGCAGCAAGAGAAGAGCATCGAACCAGAAGAAGGGAGGAGAAGAAGATCCTGCGTAAGAAGAAAAGGGCCCACGCAGCCTCCCAGCTCAAGGATATCGAAGAGTCCCGCGGTAGGAACAACATCCGGATGTTTTTCAGGAAAGCCAAGCAACTGGCAGCTGGCTTCAAGCCCGGAACGCAGGCTCTTCGAAACAGTGAAGGAAACCTAGTCACCGAAGCACAGGGAATAGTAGATGTATTTAAGCAGCATTTCCAGCAGCTACTTAATGGGCACGTAGAGAGAGTGATAGGGCAAGAAGAGAACCCGTATCCAGTCAATGAAGAATCCATCCCCCCTCCTAGTTTTGAGGAGGTCGGCTCAGCTATCAAAAAGCTGAAGAACAACAAGGCCGCAGGCTCTGATGGTCTACCAGCAGAGCTTTTCAAACATGGTGGTGATGCTTTGGTAGGGTGCATGCACCAAGTCATCAACCGAGTATGGGTGGATGAAGTCATGCCCGATGACTGGACTATCAGCTCTATATGCCCCATCTTCAAGAAAGGCGATCCTATGTCTTGTAAGAACTACCGAGGCATATCCCTGCTTAATGTCGCATATAAGATCCTATCCAAATACTGGAAAAGACCAAGAATTTCAAGTCGAATATGATAGCATTCATTGTCTTGAGCTCTACAAGGCGATGGCCGAATTCGGGATCCCGGCTAAACTGATCCAGCTGTGCCGCGTGACGCTGGATAACACGCGGTGCAACGTGCAATTCGGCAACAGTTCCTCTGAACTATTCCAAACATGTACCGGATTTCGGCAAGGGGATGCGCTATCATGTGACTTCTTCAATCTTGTGCTGGAACAGATAGTGCGCAGGGCAGGTGTGAACACGGAAGGCACTATCTTCAACAAATCTGTCCAGTTGCTGGGATACGCAGACGACATCGACATCATCGGTCGCTCCTAGCGCGCCGTGTTAGAGGCTTTTACGGCAATTGAAGAAGAGGCGAAACGAGTTGGCCTTGAAGTGAATGAGGACAAAACCAAGTACATGTTTTCAACAAACAAGCAAGCAGCTGCCCACCGCCTAGGACAAAACGTCACTGTTGGCAACAGTAACTTCGAAGTGGTTAAGGAGTTTACCTAACTCGGAGTAAATATCAACTCCACGAATGTCAACTTACTGGAGATTCGACGAAGACTTACCCTAGGAAACCGCTGCTACTTCGGTTTGGCGAAACAAATGGGGTCAAAACTCCTAACTCGGAAGACGAAATGTTTGCTCTACAAAACTTTGATCCTGCCAGTTCTGCTGTATGGAGCCGAGTGTTGGACGATAAGCAGGAATGTAGAGCAGATATTGAACACTTTCGAAAGAAAAATTCTTCGTCGGATATTCAGTCCCGTATGCGAGGAGGGCGAATGGAGGAGAAGATACAATCACGAACTCTATGAGCTGTACCAAGATTTGGATGTAGTTCAAAAAGCCAAAACACGTCGACTACACTGGCTCGGCCACATCGAGCGAATGGACAATAATGCTCCAGCAAAGAGGATCTTCGAATCACAGCCCCCAGGTTCGAGACGACAAGGAAGACCGAACCTCCGTTTTAAGGATCAAGCTATCGCGGATGCCAGAGCGCTTGGTCTAGATAACTGGAAGCAGCGTGCCCGGGATCGAAGGGAGTGGAAGGCTGCCGTGTCTCAGGCAGAGACTCTTCACGGGTCGGGAGCCCGTTAAGTAAGTAAGTAAGTTCTTACACATAGGATCGCCTTTCTTGAAGATGGGGCATATAGAGCTGATAGTCCAGTCATCGGGCATGACTTCATCCACCCACACCTGGTTTATGATTTGCAAAGCATCACCACCGTGTCTGCAAAGCTCCGCTGGTAGACCATCAAAGCCGGCGGCCTTGTTGTTCTTCAGCTTTTTTATAGTTGATCCAAGCTCTTCAGAACTGGTAGGGAGAGTGAGTATAACTGAAATGCTACTACTATTCTCTGTGCCTCGGTGATTAGGTTTCCTTCACTGTTTCGAAGAGCCTGTATTCCGGGCTTGAAGCTAGTGGCCAGTTGCTTGGCTTTCCTAATAAACATCCGGATGTTGTTCCTATAGGGGGACTCTTCGAGTGCGTTGGGAGACGGAATACGCCCTTTTTTTTTTACACAGGATCTATTTCTCCTCCCTTCTTCTGGCTCGATACTCTACCCTCGCTGCCCTTGTTTTGGGCTGCAACGCTAGCATGTGTGCATTTTCTGTCACCGTTTATCCGGAGCACGCATTCATAATCATACCAAGGGCTCCTTTTGGGTGGTGTCTGGTAGCCTATGGTGATCTCTGCTACCTCTGGATCCACAGGTTGTTGACGTTTGTGAATGTTGAATGCATAGCGGAGAGTTTTTCGCTCAGGCGCTCTCTGAAGGCTCTCGCAACTCCAATCGTGCTAAAGTTAATTTTTTTTGTAGTCGAGGTCTGACGTATGTTCATACGTGGTCGGTTTGGTTGAGCTCCATGTTGCTGTGCGGATTCCTAGTCTTCAGTCTACCATAACTATAAGCAAAACCTGCTGCGGATTCTAACAGGGATGTTAACAGCTCACTGTAAACAAAAGGAACGTCTCAAAAATAAGTAGATACATCTTTTTATGAAATTAGAACACTAACTAACCGTAAAAGAAACCATCTGGAAGTCTATTTTCATTCAAAAGCGGATCTGCCTTTGCTAAGTTCATTTAAGATACTCTGGTTCATCAAAGCTGGTGAACTATAGAAGTTACTTTAATTTGAGTATCCCATCGATTACAGTAATAATATGAGTGCCCTTACATCCTACTATCATTTACCATCTACATGTACATAGGTGGATCTATTTTCCACAGAAATTCTATCAAAAAGGATAGATATCACTCGTTATTAGGGTGTGAACCTAAGGCCCACTTAGATGGGTCACAAGAAACAGACTCCCTACAACTCTACAAACTCCATTAAGTTTCTCTTCATTTCTGCAAAACCCATCAATTTGATGGATTACCATCGAATTTTCTCCGTCAATTGGTAAGCAAACTGTTAGCCATCAATATCATAATCGATTCCAAGAAGGCCATATCTTTCCATATATTCGCATCCATACCTATAGAATATGACACCCAGGTACGTGTTGAGAAAACACAAAAAGCCTCACATAATGGCCGAGACCTTTTGAGACCGTTTTGGGTTAGTCCCAAAAAATCACGACACGCAAAACCTAAAAATAAATCGGCACACATGTGTGCTGGTGTTCCCTCAGATAAGTAAGCCAGAAAAGAGGCTTCTCCGGGATCGTTTTTTGGTCTTTTGTCGCCTACGCACTATGCAAAGAGATTAGTCAATCCATGTCGCGTATGCTTCACCGTCTTGGTCGTCCTCTCTGTGCGATGGCGATTAAAATTTTTAATTTGATTAAATCTGGCATAAACGTGGGTACTCGTCGTCTTCTTCTCTTTTTGGCTGTATATATGTATGTATGTATCTCTCAGTGCGTGTGGCTATGTTATCTGCCAAAGCGTTTCGTTTTTTGTTTTGTTCGGTTGGTGGGTTTTTTTTTTTAAGTGTTTATCCCTTGAAATTGCTTTCAGTCATAAGGTTCCCTTGAATTAAAATTAATTTAAATTGCTTTATGGTAAGACGATGTTGATACATTGACGTTTCATGGTCGAGAAGTCATAAGCTGTCAAATTTGCGTAAAAGGATTCGATCTAGGCCTTGATCGTATCTGAGCGGTTTCAATGAATACAACATTTATTTATTATAGAATACCCCAGATTATTTTTTTAGAAGCTGACCAAAGAATATCACTTAAAACTAAAAGAAGATACTAATATTGGGCCAAAAGATATTAGGTACGATCTGCTAAAATGTAAATCTAGGTCGTTATGCGTCGATAAACGCAACATTCAATAAACCTATAATTGGTGTACCTAATGGAGAATGAAACGACAGAGTTATGTAAACCTAAGATTTCAAGGGTGATCTCTGGTTGTACCAAATGTTTTACCACTTTATCCTGTCTATAACGTGATGGGCCTCAATGCCTCGGACTTGAACAGATTACAAGTTCCTACACTGCTCTAAAAAAATTAGAGGATATGGTTATGCGAGCTATGGCCACGTACATTGCGATATTTGGTTTTCGAGTTTGGTGGTTTTTAAATCTATGTAGTCTCATATGTATGTATGTAGAGTTTCGGAGTAAATATCGTAACGACGTAACGTCCATTCTCGATCCGTCTGTTAAGATGTCAGAGGGGTGTCAGAGTTCTGGTTTGAAAGCTTACTGTCATTCCAAAGTATAGCCTCAAAGTGAGGGAATCAGTAGCCATTTCTTGCGATATCGAGTTAAAAGTATTGCAGTGGTTTTCAGATTCTCTGCGTTGTCCCCTTACCCTTAATTAAAAAAATAGTTCATATATTTGCTACCATAGTTCAGGAAGGGACCCAGGTCCTAGATTCGTGTTGTGTTTGGTATAGTTTTCTTTAGACAAATAGAAGATTCTACTATTTAATGCACTGTCCGAAGTGCAACTTTCTGTTTAAGAAGCATATTCATTACAATTATATTCTCGAATGTTTGCTAGATGCTTGCAAGGGGTAGGACCATGAACGAACTTTGGTGTTATCTGCGAATCGAACCTCGAACCTACCGTTCAGTAGTCTGATGCAATAACCACTGAGCAACAGGGCTCCAATATGGTTTCTGTGAAGCTCGCTCGACGATCAGCGCAAATTGGGAAGTGGTAAGCCCTACGAGGAGAAGTACTATGCTATGCTATGAATATCAAGAACTCCTTTAAATCAACAAATTGATCAAGAAAATGGTATATAGACTATTTCAAAAATATGCTGCTATTGTGATATTCACAGGCGGCGGTGATCCCCAGAGTTCAGTCTTTGGATCCTTGCTGAACGTTACCATCGTGGTATTTAGTAGCCACATATTTAGATCAGGTCAAGTATGACAGGAGTGCATATATATTAACAATAAAGTACAAAAAACTCGTACTCGTCAGCGATAGAAATACGAATACCATAACGTCAAGAGTCGGTAAACTTGCTGCAGTCACCGAATCAAAGATTGGCGTTATCGTAGTTATAGGGCTAAAGATCTCAAATAGGGGCATTTACCAAAATTGTACATCCATATCAAGCTCCTACGCCTCAGGGGGCTGAAATTGTTGACTTGCAAAGATTGTCAATGTCTTCATTGAGACAGGCTGAATAGAATCCACAAGGTCTTAACAAGCTAGAGCGGCCAACAAATAATTAGCATCTGGACAGAGATATGCATTCCCTCTTTATCGTTTCCAGCACTCAACTATTCGGTAATGATATTTATAGATTATAGTCATCTTTAAGTAGTTATGTTTGAAGGTTAACCCCCACCTTGTACCAGATCCCACTAGTTTATCCATACCACTGAATTTGAGGTGTTCGCCTTATTAAATGTTTTTGGTTTGAAGGATTCATTTAAGATTCCTTGAGTAATAGTGGATCATCCATCCACGTTGCGTGGAAAAAACTACATTCAAACCGGAGATCGCCTGTTGTCCTAAGTTTGAACATTCGGGATTGAATTTTCAAGGCACCAGCCCTAAAAATTTTATGTAAAACGGTAACACAGTGATTCTTCCAAAACAACCAGTATGATTGAGTCATATATGTACATATGTAGATCAGCTTCCAAGTTTAATGAGCTGGTCCGTCACACATGGACAAGTTTGAGCATTATTCATATGTTCACTAGTCCATTAAATCAGCTAATCTACTGCATTTGGGAATACCGTAGAGGAACTAGCTTACAAACGACTAGGTCTTGGCAACAATACTTTCCAACTTTACCGACTTCCTATGAATTTCTTCAAAGCTATAGATACCTATATACACATATAAGTATGTGTGACTCCATCAATAGATATTGACATTAGCCACTGACATGACATTTTATGCTTTACACGTCAATCACTTTGACATTTAATCACAAAAAAAAAAAAACACGCATCTGTCATCGTGTCAATATGTCATTCCAACTGTTTGATATTAATTTGATTTTCTGAACGCGATTAATCATTCGAACACCATTTCTCCAATAAACCCGTGATTTCCCCAAGGCATGGCAGCCGGACGCGCTACTAATTAACAACCTATCACTAGAATTCATTAGTAATCTACCTCCAGTACCACTATCTCTATGTGCGTGTAAGACAATTAACTAATCAGTTGTAATTACCACGCGTCATCTGTGGTACAACTGTCAACTGTTCTTTGCCATTTTTGGAGCGACAACAGTTGCTGCTGCTGCAGCCAGGAATGGCTACCGTTTTATTCACCGAATACGGTCACGCGATTCCTGCCCGCAGATAGGGGGCGTCTAATTAAAACCGATCATATCCCAGTGTGGACTCTTTTCGTCCGGTTCTCTGTATGCTACAGTCCACATGCCGTGATATGACTTTTATCTGATTACGTATCGGTATCGTTGGATCTGGCGCGGTCTTGACGCGTTCTCCATTCACCACCGTCAATGTGATGTTGTTTAAAAGGAAACCAGGACAAGTAGCTAATTAATAATAGCACACTGGTGGACAGCCAGTACTCACACATACTTAGATAAAATGCTAACAATGTTGCCAAATGCGGTCATAATTCGACTTCAGGCCAGCGGAACGGGCAAATCACCCGCGCAACTGATACACAGATCATAGTTGTCTCGATCTCTTAATTGTTAACATCGATCACGTTCGACGAACTCGGCCGTTGCCAGTGGAGTCTTGGTCGGTGCGCTGCAAATTATGGCACATTTAGTGCGCACTACAGAAAGACCAGGAGCTCTGTTGTTATTTTTTTTGTTTTTCATCTACTTTGGATCTAAGATTGATCATTATGCGGTTAGTCTGGTGGAAAATTAATGAGCAGAATGGCGAAAAGAGGGGGCGGTACTGTTGGCCCCTTTTGAGGGTAGATCTAGGGTTTTTCGTCTTCGATTTCAGTGGATATGTAGTTGCTGGCTGGAGTTAGTGTGTCTACTATGACATTTTCAATACATAAGTTGGGTTAGATATGAATGGAAGTCAGATTCCAGTGAAAAGACATTTAGACCATGGAAAAGGCTGTAGGAACAACACATGCATTGGTTGGGTGGCTGTCTCCGCTCAGCAGGGACACACTTAGAACAGCAGAAGGTCCATTGTGATATACATATGTACAATACAGGGATAATGCCAGAAATTTTATTCTTTATTCATATCCATTAATGTTTGAAATTATTATCAGATTGATGTCAACTCAAAGCTCAACGAATTGCTTGATAGTGTGAGTTCTAGAAACGTGATGAGGGATTAAAGGCAGCTATAGAGCTGCCATGTGTATCGAGGAAAAGAAGTCGTGGAAGTTCGACGTTATGCCAGTTTGTCTTCCACCTCAGTCTCAAATAAGGAGTTACACGGAACACCTATGTACATACCAGGACAGTAGCCGATGACAAGTCTAGGACGAGATAGCCGCTTCAGAAAGAAAGGACTAGGTTCAATGATGTATGTAGCTATGGTGACCGCTGCAAAAATGTGAAGGTTGCAACTCCGCCGTTTTAGGGACTTGTGAGATACACCCGAATGGGTAGAAACTAAATTGCCAGTGATCAGTGGAAAATTATTGAAGAAAAGTTCCAGGACGATTTATAAAAAGATATACATATCTGCGATAAGGATGGAGTCAGAGAGTTCCTCGTTTATATATTTTCCTAAAAAATATGCTTGGACTGTTACATGTACAAAGTAGAAAACTGAAAGCCAACGTAAGGATAGTGATCAAAACAGGACCAGGAAGCACATTTGGATAGTACTTCTAGATGACTCTCAATAGGTAGTCACGGTTAAAAAAACTACGCATCAGTAGCAAAGAGAGAAGTGGACACGATCCTTATACCTAGGATGGGTTAGAAAGGTTACACTATAGACCTATCAGAGGCAAATGTGCCAGTTCTATGTCCTCTCATGGGTCTAAGAGCAATTGTGAAAGCTACTGGTGCGTAGCTACGTAGTAGGTACTGAGTTCACCATTAAACAAGAAAGAGCTTGGTATTTGTTGCATAGCATTGTCCAGATTTTCCACTCCCAGATTTTCGCGAGCGCACCAAAGGCGGCTTTGTGTCGAAACTGAGCCTTGCCAGTATGTACGCGACTTAGGGCCAAGATGAAGAACCTGATGTAGAGACTAGGTATCTACATGTCAGTCATAGTTTCTTGCTCCTTCCTTTAGTCTTCCTTCTTCCTTTCTTTAGTCAGGACCTTCTCGCCTCTATTGCATTCACAAAAGTTCCAGACAATGTGCTCATTACGTTGGTTAAGCGTACTGTATGTACTGATATTGATCAACTTGCTGTTCGCCTTTGACTGGAGTTCTTAGGTGAAACTTTGGTATACTTGGATACGACGAGCTGGACCCTTATTTAACGATATCGTCTGCCCTCCAGTTGCCCGGAACTTCCCTGCTACCTCGAACCCAGTATAAGAATGCGCTATTGGTCAGACAGCAAGTGGTTATTTCTGGGAATAGTTTGGGCCCGTTTAGGATTGTAGACTGATCGAAATAAATATAAGTCAGCTATGGCGATTTCCTAAGCCTAAATACTGATCTACATAAAGAATATAACATAAAGTATAAAGAATATAACACGCATAATGTGAATGATTGTGAGAAGCTAAGCCCTGGGTCCCACAAGGAAGGACCTATCGCGCTAAATAGAAGGACACGGAGCATAAACAAGAACACTTTTTTTCAAAACCTTCTTAGCACAGTCTTGAATCTTCAGTTTCCAGCTGAAATTTTTTTTTCATCGATAATTCGGTCTTAGCTTGGTTCACAGCAGAACAAATTCTATAAGATCTTTTCCGGTAGAAGGAAGGTCTAAGGTCCTAAGGCCCCTTAGAATTTGGGGAGCCGGGTTCTTTCGTATGATGTATGTACAAACAGTGAAACCCTGTTGTAAGATTATAAGGATGATAACATTCAGACCCAACCTCTGGCACTAGATATTGATCTTTCGTATGGTTCTCCACATAATACTCTCCTTTTGTTTGCTAACCTCAAAAGTAGAGATCAATAAGAAGCTTCAGTATGTATCTTCTCACAGGTTGGGTGTTACCTTCAATAGGGCAGACACTGACTGACGTCAACCTAATCATCGAAGCGCAGGGAATACTAGTTATCTTTTAGCAGCATTTCTATTGACAAGAAGAGAACCCGCATCGATGCATTAAATGATTTGTTAAAAGCTTATATGTATCGGTCAGGTTTACGGCAGCCACATACCTATTCATAAATGAATGAACTCATAGGTGATACAACCATGTCTATATTTTCTGAAAAGATTATTCACTTACTGGTGCAATGCAAATTAAATTACAATTAATCGAATTTGCATTAAATACGTAGCTACACATGTAGGCGTGAAGCAAGTCATTGCTTCGATGTCGTCAATAACTTCACTTACATACATGAGACATGGGAATTTCCTTATCTACTGTAAATACGTAGGCAGTTGCTAGAATTCAACGATCATTCCATCATCCAATACATTTCTGGGGCTATAATGTGCATGCAGTCTTATCAGAAAGGTCGATATTTCAAGACCAAACCTTTTCACTTTCTGTAAAAAAAATACAATAAATCAATTCAGTTGTATGGTGTTGTTTTGTTTTATTTTTATCAATATTGTACATATCTCTTCAGCCTCAAGACTACATATCTCTTAAGTCACCCAACCACTGACTCCATGTCGTTGTAAGCCAAAGACTTTCCATTTATAGTCAAATTATTTTAGGGAATTCACAACAATGTTCTAAATTGGTAGCCACTCCAAAGCATACACATGCTAGTCCACAGACCAATCCACTTCGGGTCTGACCACTTTGCACAACATCTGACTCCAGAAGGAACATTGTCGTCTGGCATGTAAGTCACAAATTCAAAGTTTGGCAAGTCTACGAATTGATGTTCCATTAACCACTTGTTGGTATCGAACTTTTTATCGAACATTAATTGACCAGTGGGACTAATCAGTTCACTATTACTTATGGTCGGGCTAGCAGCCACCGAGACTGCGATTAATAAAAGCGGAAGTATCACAAACTGGGACATCTTTTCTAGCCAAAGACTCAACTAATCGATTCAATATCTCGACAATGACTGAATGTTTGTACGAATTGTGGATGTTTAGAAACTATCTGCTATGAGTCAACTTGGGTTAGATAGGGAATTCCCATGTCGTCTATAATTGAAGGCAGCTTGTTGTGGGCAAAAAATGACTTCTGTACCTATATACATATGTATGTACTAAATGCATTAAACCGGTAAGTGATGCATTCTATTTCTAGAGAATATTGGGATAGTCCCAAGAAGCACTACGACCTCATAGAGATCTTTTGTGACATTCCCTTAATAAGTTGTTAGTGTGGCTTTGTCTGATAGCTCAAATCAAGTTCATGGATGAAAGAGGTGAAGTCAGAAGGTGATGTAAAGACCACTGTTGCCGTTTTGACTGTTTTCCAGTCAGATCTGACTGGATTGATATTAATTTAGGTGGATGATTTTTTAAAATCCAGCCGACTGGTTTTTTAGCTGGATTTATTTTTATTTTTTTTTGACTGCTTTTGAAAGTTTTGAATTGGCATTTTTTTACAGTCAGTACCTTTTAAAACTCAAAGTTACCATAGAAAACAAAAATAGAAGAAAAACTTTTGACGTGAATTTACTATTCTTGCTCTGAAGTTGGAAACAATTTTCGCAATGGGATAGCCCTATGCTCACGAGCTAAGAGAATATTTCAAGCACAGAATAATTCTGGTGTAAAGTTTTCAACTACAAATGCTGCGAATGAGAATCCGTACTCTGATCTAGCAAGATTAGCCATCTCAGTATTAGTGCTCCCTTTATCTAATGCAAAAGTCAGAAGTTATTTAGTTCTTAAACTTAACTTCACAATAATGTGTATGTATCTATACGTGAATGAAAATGGATTCTGTTATCATTTATCAATTATCGACACTCGCAATAAGGGCCTGTGTTATTTTTATTTCGCAGAAAGTTTATTCATTTAATTTTTTTTTTTAAACTAAATTTAATGTACGAGTATTTACGAGTACATATGTACATACATATGTATATGTACATACATACATATGTGCAAATACGAAAGAAAATGAATTCTATATAACCTTTATATGAAATAAAATATTTTCTTGGCTGGATTTTTAGCTGGTTTTATGCTTAAATTTTTTTGACTGTTTTTCGACGCGGTTTTTGTTTTTTGACTGGTTTTTTTTTCGGTCAAATCTAACTGGAAGGACAATTTTAAAACGGCAACTCTGGTAAAGACTTTATAGAAGTGTTTGAACCAGAGGAATGGCGGGCATTGACACAAAATATGCGTGACAGTTTCAGTGTCCTCAAGGCATAATCGGTCTACTCGTATTTATGTACATATGTTCGGTTGGCGAATACCTAAGATCGGTTCGCTTTGCTAAAGCCATATATACATTTCTCACAACATGCTTAGGGCATCGATTCTGGAGTCTGTTCAATAGAGAAATCCTTAAAAGATAAACGATACAATTTTGCTGCATTCTTACACATTGAAGAAGCATTTAACAATACCAAAATTGACAGGATCCGTAAAACACGCACAAACCTCAATATCCACAATACGCTGACCAATTGGATTGTGGGAATTCTTAAAAAATACACATTACAACGAAGCACGAGGATACGAAGTTGGAAGCATACGACGCTAGAGGTACCCCTCAAGGCGGAATAATCTCACTACTATGGGTCATTTTCCTAAATGAAGTACTGCCGCAACTCAGGTATAGTGGTGTTAAGACCATCGCTTATGCGAATGATGCATATTGATGGCTACGAAAAAATTTCTCCCCACGTGAACAATTGGAAGGTGCACTGACAACCTTAGACATCTGGACCAAGAAAGCTGGCATTATTTACTAACAAAAGAAAAATTCCTTAGTTTACATTACCTTACATAGGGGGCACTCCTCTTAGAATCTCGGACAGCGCCAGATACCTAGGCTTCATACTTGACAAGAAACTTGACTGGAGACCTAATATTAATGAAAGAATCAAGAAAGCCACGATTGCGCTCTATACATGTAGTAGAATGTTTGGGAAAACTATGGACTATACGGCTATAGTAAGACCTATTTTGACTTACGGCTGTCTTGTATGGTGGCAGTCTACGCACCAAGATCACCAACTTAAAGGCTCTCAGGAAGATTACGAGATTGGCTTGTATTGGCACCACAAGTGCCATAAGAACCACACCTACTGCGGGACTGGAGGCTATTACCAATCTGTTTCCGCTATTCGATCAAGCCTTGGCAGCTCCTAAGAATAAATCAGAAGGATAGATGGAGATAAAATACAACGAGTCATTCTATGATCCTGAAAAAATGTCTAGGAAATACCTGACTACGTACCTGGATTTTAAGAAAGCTTACTAATTCACGTACCATCCCTGTCTTCAGAGTTGGTTTAAAGATGGATGTAGGCGTAAGCTCGGGCATCTTTTCTGAACTGCTGAGCATATCCAAATCAATTCGCCTTCTGAACCATAGCAGTGTTTACCTAGCGGGGGTCCTAGCAGTGACAATAGCCGCCTGTGAGACTGCGTGAAGGTAATACCACAGGAAAGTATCATATTTTTCATCGACAACCAGGCAGAGATAAAACGATTTCTGCTATCGAAATAAAATCCAAACTAGTGAAGTGTTGTCGTGAAGAAATTGAGGTTCGTGTTCCAAGCATAAGGTTGCACTCTGCGTGGTCCCTGGACATGAAAATATACCAAGTAATGAGAAGGTCGTCGAATTACACAGAAGAGATTCGGAATACACATCAGTACAAGACGATACTTCAGTGTTCATCTCGCCTTGCACACTGAGGTTCGAAGAAGGGATTAATGGGGCAAACATCAGGTGGAACCTAGTGTAGAAGTTTATAATCTTGTTTCGATAAGAGTAGGACCAACAGGATTATGCAAAAGGGTAGGAAATCTGTTTCTACCCTGATAGGAGTCATCACGAGGCATAACACTCTGCGGTATCACAGGCAGAAGAATTATGTCGTGGATGTGGATATAAAGAAGACAATGTGGTTACAACTCACTTCCTTTGTCACTGTTCAGTTATTATCCACCTCAGATTTAAATTTCTCGGGCGACACTTCTTTCGTGACCTAGAATGGGTCTGTATTGACCTAAGTGTGGCGTTGTACTATCTAGAGCACAACAGGCCCACCGAAGCTCACTGCTCATCTTTATTTATACAGCTTCAGCAGAAATTTGCAATGTCTGTTAATCAAGCAGAGTTCTAATAATTTTCCCAACAGTGCAAAAACGCTTTTCATATACGAGTATGTATATAGTTCTAGCCAGATTTGTTTTGAAACAAGACACATATTGATGTTATTCTACTTACTGTTAGCCGTACATAAGTATCAGGTTTCCTAACATTATCAATCAGGTTATCAATGAGTTTCCAAATTCAACAATGCTATTAATTAGGGAACGCAGCACCATTCAAATGTCCTCCATGGAAGCGTCTGCACGAGTAAATTCACTGAACAAGACTTTTTCTCATAAATCTGGCGATATATGTATCTGCAATTTGGCTCTCGTTGTTGATCCTGAAGTCGTCTTAAGTTTCCGTCTTATTGATAAACATCATGCACTTGACATACATAGCTCGACAAGAACAAGTAGTGCAGAAACCTTCAAATCACATGCACTATGTGAGCAATTGACTGGTGACTTCGACTTCAATAACTTAATTGTTTGGCCAGCTGTGTAGCATGTGGCGCCGTGTTATTGAAACCACACATGCTTCAAGTCTAACTTATCCCAAAAATAAATCAGACAACATGGTCCGGTAGCGATATTGACTGTGACTGTCAGTACAATTGAAGAAGGAGTATGAATGGGCCAATGATTACTATAGCATGACACCCCCACCAAACAGTCAGTTTTTGTGGGTGTAGTTCCATTTTGTTAATGTCTACTGGTTGCAATAATTTTGCTTAATGATGAAGCTGATAATTATTCCAATGAAAAACGGCAAATTGCACATGAAAACTTATCGCAATTGAACGCAAACTTTGATAAAAATTTGGATAACTGGCAAACATTGTTGAAGTGTGCTTTTTTTTGGGCAGAAATGTCAAACTACACGAATGGCCGATAAACCCTATTGAAAAATGGGGCAACCTAATCGGTAAAACTTCTTGTAGAATTTCGCCAAAGCACTTTTTCGTTTTACAAGAAAGGAGACCCCCTCAATTGCGTCAAGTACAGAGGTGTCAGTTTCCTCAACATCGCGTACATGATCTTATCTGCCATCCTACGTGAACGTCTAAAACCCTTCGTCAATAACCTGATTGGCGCCTATCAGTGTGGTTTCAGACCAGGAAAGTCCACAATCGATCAAATCTTCACACTTCGGCAGATCCTGGAGTAAACTCAAGAAGTCCAAATCGATACCCAGCATCTCTTTATTGATTTCAAGGTCGCATATGATATCATATACAGAGCCACTTCTAGTTTGGCATCCCTGCCAAACTCGTCAGATTGTGCAGAATGACGATGGAGAATGCTTGCCGGCCTATCAAAGTCGGTAACGACTTCATCGAGACCTTTAAAGTCAAAATAGTATTTAGACAAGGTCATGTAACTTCTTTAACATCATACTTGAAAGGATTGTGCGAAACTCACAAGTCAACACCGGAGACAGAATTTTTCAAAAGTTTGTGCAACTACTGGCGTATATCGACGATATTGACATAATTGGTAGAACTTAGCGGGCTGGACTAAGAACTTAAGCGGAATTGGACAGAATGTCACAATCGATAGCTACAACTTTGAGGTAGTAAGGGACTTTATCTACCTTGGCTCTGCTATCAGTTCTGACAACAACACCTCAGCAGAAATAAAACGAATAATAACTCTTGCTAAACGCTGTTTCTTCGGATAAAGAGGGCAATTGAGTAGAAGAGTCCTATCGCCAACAACTAAGGAGATTCTGTATAAGACCTTGATCATCCCAGTCCAGCTTTATGGCGCCGAAACCATTTCTGAAGCGTGAGAAGATATCCTCGTTGCTTCGAGAGAAAGATTCTTTGTAAAATTTTCGGTCCCGTTCACGTTGACGAGCTTTGGAGGAGGAGATTCAACGACGAGCTATGCGAGCGGATGGACACAAATGCTTCAGCCCATAGGGTGTGCATACAAGTAGAAGGGTAAAGAGTGCGCAACTGGAGTCAGTTAGCCGGACTAACTGAAGATTCTTGCTGGTTGAGGCCTATGTTCACCCCAACAGCGGTGCCACTTAAGTAAGTAAGTACTTTGTAGTGTTTCTTTGGAAACTACAACCTGGCTGCCTAGTATTACCATTGTGATGTTCACTGCTTTTCTGTCGCTAAAATATTCCTCTTCTGGTTTCAACTTTGTTAGTTGGCATGCCATACATAGGTGCACATCATTCGTGATCCCAATAAATAGATTTATTGCTGCCAAGGTCTCTCTCTTTTAGGTGCTTGGTTACGATTAAGAACGTCTTTATAGATTATATTCAACAGCAAAGGACCTAGCATGCAGTCTTGAGGAACAAGGTCTGTAATGTTGTATTGCCTTGATGCATCGTCAGTATTGTAGAACAGCAAACAATAGGAATCTACCAATATTTTCTGCGCATAATTTGGAATCCATGTTGGTATCTCAAGTTCATCTGCAATCCCGTGTGCTGTTTCTTATAATATTTCCCATACTCTCCAGCAAGCATAAAAACTGGCCTAGACTGGAAGCGAATGGAAACCTAGGGTATTGGCAAAGACCTGATGCGAGCTTGAAGGGTAAAGACCTAAAACTGACTGCGAGTTAACCCCTCATCGCCTCACGAGCTGTAACAACATGTGAATATATGTAGTTTAGAAGGCTTATTCATACCCGTTGCTTACAAAGAAGGTCTCAGACCTCTTTGGTGACGGAGAGCTTACAAAATATTGAAGCGTAAGTCTTAAAAAATAGGTAACTATTTGCTCAACATCCGTATACCTTTCAAACTTTCCTCGTGACTAAAAGTCCAAGAGTATCCAATTAAATTGTCAACAACTTGGCTCGTCCATTTGACTGACTATCTCCCAGTCAAGATTTATTGCTTTTTGCAATTTTATGGAAAACATTGCAATCTGCTTCATGCATCTTATCTGATATTCTAACCAAAAATAGACGCTCTGATATAATGACACACGAAAAGTCACCGCACCTTTGAGGTACGAGTATCTACCAAAAGCTCGCACCACAGGCTCTTAATTGTCTCCTTAAACAAAAAAATAAAAGCAAGCTTTAATCCATAAATTATCCATCAAAGTGCAGTTTGATAAAAATCTCCCCTACACAGAGACCACCATCACGGGAGCCGATAATTATTAACCGAATGGAAGCCGTGCGATGAATACGAACCAATTACGGAAATGGTCTCAGGTCCTCATCATCATAATCAGCTTAAATTGAAACACACGACTTCCCCGCGTGCCGTGGATTGATTCCAAATCTATCTGACTGACAGCCGTTGACAATGTGTTGTGACGGTGATGGCTACATTTCACCAAATACGCGCGATAATCACTTCGATTAGACCCAACTGGAGGTGACATTAGTAAGCTCTTTCTTCCTCTGTCACTGTGGCTGGGTGCAATTTGGAAGTGTGCACCCGAAATGGTAAAATGGAAGAAACTGTGCACCAATTGCACATGGTTTCCTGTAGTGAAGTTGGCATCAGCCGATCTGTCGCCTGTGGGCTGGCCTATTGAGAAGATACAGCCACTGTGTATCTTGGCAATAGTCAATCAAATATGGTTATAGTATCTCGTTAGTTGGTGGTTTTATCTTTGATTTCGATTTTTGTTATCGCAACTGCATATGGCGCGGCCGTCGACTGTTGGTGCAGTGAATGCGTCTGTCATCCGCTCTTGGGTGGATTTTTAGATTTTCACTTGGAACTGTGTTTTTCAAATCTATCGGTGTAACACGTTTCGAAACGAGCTACGGTTTCATCAGAATGGTTTGTGAATTCAAATGGAATTGACTAAAAGGAAAAGTGGAAAGGGAAACGGAATTAAACAACATTCAGAAGGTGTTAGTCAAGAAAATAAGAAGAAACGCGTCTGTAAAGGTGGCAACAATGATAAGTGGAACTAGAGAGAAGACTTCTAGAGAAACTAGGGAAGTCCTCTCCAGGTACAATAAGAGGAAGGTAATAAATAACTTCATTGAACACGTTCTATCCTACCGGATAATAACAACTGATATAGGTAGTGAAATGTAGAGTCCAGAACGGGACCCCTCAAGGAAAAAATCTTTCTCCCTTATTGTGGATATTGTTTTTGAATGAACTTCTGAAAAAGCTGGACAGCAATCGGCTCAAATGAAAAACATATGCTGATGACCTCGCAAACTAATTACAGGGAAACCATCTGAATACATACACTGGGTGAGCTCATGGAGTCGGTACTAAACATTACGCAAATAATTACGCATTACCGCAGCGGCTTGGACATTAATCCTGGAAATACCGATATGCTGTTTTTTAGGGGGTATAAAATTGGACCTTAAAAACGAGGTGAAGTATCTTGGGATCATCCTGAAAAACAAGTTAAATTGAAGAAGAAATCTAGAAAACAGAATCACGAAACCCAAAAGAGTGTACTGGAAATGCCGTAGGGCTTTTGATAAGACGTGGGGTTTGAAACCGAAGCAAACCTACTGGATTTAGACTTGGATCGTCAGGCCCAACCTATTCTATGGAGTATTTGTATAGCGGCGGATAGTAGAGAGGAAATAGGTCCTTTCATTACTATCCACCATTCAACGTAAGGCTTGGCTAGGAATTGCATGAAGCCCATCCAGGACCACAGCAGCCATGAAAACAATCTTGAACATACTCCCTATAGGACTAGAGGTGAAAAGATCACCTCTTAGACTCAAGATCAACAAACGGACCACAATGGGATATAGGGCGATCTGGAAGAAGGCCTCTGGAATCGTAAGGCATCCGAGCGACCTTTTAAGTAAGGCGTTGAAATTGAGATGAAATGGTATCAACTCAGGGTATACAGTTCGATTCATCAAACGCGAAGAATGCCAGCAGTAGACATTCCAAACGAGAATGAAATAGAAGTGTATACGAATGGACCACACTTCGATGGAGAATCCTGCCGAACACCATCCCTCAATGACGCAGTCCATCTGAAACAATTCCTGACTCTCTTTCAGGCTGAGATTTTTGCTACACTGAGTACCGGAACCCAAGACAGTTAGGCCACCTTAGAGGCACTAGCAAATCCAAGAACTAACTCCAATCTGCTGAAGGAATCCATGAAAAAACTTAATGTCTTGGCAACCACATCCCAGATCAACGAACGAAACTCAACGAAACTATGGATGAACTGGCTAGGAGGGGCGGGAAACATATGTAGATGCGCCTACTTTTACAATCTTAGGAGTAACCTTCAAGGTCGTTAAAACTGTTCGTTTGCAAAATACCACGAAAATATGTAGAAAGGAATGTTAACCTGCAGAGCTGCTAAGGTCATGACTGAGCACCCTTGCCACCGTCAGACAAAAAGGGGCCTCGATCTAGGTAGGAGACAATTAAGGCGGATGATCGGTCTGTACACCATCCGTGTTGACAAGTTAAGAAAGGTGGTGATATGACTGGCTGTCAATTTTCTCTAGAACCAGAACGATCATTCTATGTGTTGATGAGTGATATGGAGGGCTTCGAATAAAGGTCGACATCACTTTTAAGGACTAGATTCAGTTTTGACAAATAACTGGGACCTGGAACCCTTCGATCATGATTCGATTAGGAAGATTAGAAAGGTCAGGTCCAAAACACAACTGGATAGTTGGAAGGCCTGGTGAGTCGAGAAGAACATCTGGAAAGGCCTGATGGGTAGATCAAGAAACTAATGCTGCAATTCATGTTGAACCTTTCTATCCACATGATATATCCTTGGAGCAGCTTTCGTCATAAATAAAAATGGTTCGTATTTGTTATTGACGTCTGGTATCGCATTTATGGCATTGGTCTCGCAAATCTTCGAATATCAGTGCGGGATATCTGCTCCTGATTCAAACACCCATCGTTCTGCGTGCAAGAACTTCATCATTTTCACACTTGTTTGATACAAGCGAAGGTAAACGAACTTCAGCGATCGATACACTGCTACAGTCAAGCTAAGACATTATTAGATAACGTTGGCGTATCTTTCCAATGACCATGAAGCACTCAGGAACTCGTAGCACAAACGGATAAGGACATGATCAGTGAAACCCTGTGCATGTCTGGCCAAGAACAGTAATTGGATCTGCGATAAGCCAAAGAAAGCGGCAATATTGATATGTGGACGTTATGTGTTCTAAGATACAAACCAGCAAACAGAAGGGTTCGTGCCAGCGAATAATGACTACTTATATCTGAATAAACTAACTGCTGAATGCGCTCCTGAGAGCACCCGTGTTTATAGGAAGCGACTTTAATGCTCGGGTCACAGAATGGGACAGTAAACTCACTCACACTAGACGACAGGCCCTACTAGAAACAATCGCGCCCTATTAATAGGCAAAATTCTTTTCGCGAGGCTAGAATAGACTCTATCATCGTCATCACCCTTATGAGCAACTTAATCCTGAGAGCCATAAAGTGGAGACTCAGTGAGGAATATTCACACAGCGATGACCAAGTGATAATACTGGAAATAAAAGAAAAGTCCTGCCTGCAAAACTGTCGGGTCCAAAATGGAACGTCCGAACTTTCGATAGAGATGGAGTGATGTTGTACGGTGATCCAAATCTAAGTGCAACAGCGGTGGACCTCGTCATTGCCTTATAACCACCATCACCACAACGTGCGATGCATACACGACTCCAGAATGAACAGCAGAAAGGGATCACCGTGTTATTGGTGGACCTAGGAAATAAGAACACTTCGGACAAGATTCCTACAAGCCCGGAGCAAAGTCCACCGAACAAGAAGGAAGCTTTTAAACTAGCTTGACGCAATTTAAATAGAGCCATAAAGGAGAGCAAGACCGTATATTTCAAGCGTCTCTGTGTAGAAGCCGACAATAATCCACGGAACTCGGCATACAAACTGAAGGGTTATGGGTCCCTCCAGTATCATGTCCAATAACGCTGAAATCCATACCTAGTAGAGCAACTTTCCCTCCAAATACCAGCTACTATGTGTAATATCGTAAAAGAGGTCAGTCAGTCCAGCGGATATTGCACTAATTATTCTGAAAAAGGTAATGAAGGCATGGAGCAAGATAGGCGACTCCAAATAAGGGAGTAAAGACGACTGTAAAAAGAAACTTGATTTCTTCCTAATGACAATGTAGAAGCAGTTGGGGCCTTTGGCCAAAAAATAGAGAACGAAGCATTTTGTAGAGTTGCCAAACAATAAGGTCCTCATCAGATCTCATACACAACACTGAACAGTAATGGACTAAAAACTGCATCTTGTGAAACCCCACCTTCTGTGTCACATACAAGGATTCTTTGTCTAAAGTAATCTTCATGATGTGTGCTGGTAACTTCATATTTCCAAACGCTTCCGAGATTTTGGCAGTTTTCGGGGTTGCGGACGTCTCCGACGTCTCAGCCTATTGACTTTAAGCCTAGTGCATAGGGACTTATCGAAAGCGTCGATTTTCTTATACGTGTTCTTACGTTCATTTCGGCCTAATACTTTCTGAAACTTTCAGGCTCCATGCTATACTTATTGCTGGTTGTTCCTCATTCGGTGCTGTTTCCTTTTACTTATAACCATATGTCGGAGAAAGTGGCAGTGGATCGGTCAAACCTTGGGTCACATAAAAGTATCTTATGCATTGTTATTACCCATTACCCATTACCCATTCCGTCAGAAGAGTGGGTTGGTTGGGAAACTTAAACTTTGACGACGTGTTAGAGCTTAAAGAGAGCTAAAATATTTTTCTTGAAATGGATCAAGATGACAGGACAGGCCTTAGTTCAGCTCCATCTTCTTATTAGTTCCAGTTGCCCCTCACAGGTATGGACTACGATACGAATGCTTCTTCCCAACTTGCAGTCTTACATTACAAATCTAACACACGAATGCTGATAGCATCACTGTTGTCATTTCAAGTCGAATATGGAAACCGACTGCCAAAAGTGTTCGACCACTACACCACCTCCACACGAACTTATAATCAATTGCTTGACTCACATAAGCCAATGCACAGCACCCTGCGCTCCAGACATTTAATATGAAAGATCTTATCATCCCATAACAGAGATCAGTACAACATTTCCGGTTGCACGTCCTTCTACCACACAACGATGGTCATGCTCATGCAGTAGTCTCTGCTCAGGAGGTCTTTTGCACGGATAGTGTTTCGCCATTCCTCTCTCTCTCTCTCTCTCCCTTCGCACCGGTCACTATCATCGAAGACGACGACGACGACGACGACGACAACGATTCCTAAGATGATGATGAAATCATAGAGAGAAATTCCGCTTTATGGATATCTTACTTGCGATCACCTGGGCTTCCAATTGCATCATCTCTCGTACATAAGGTGTCGGTTGCGGTCGCCCCGCAATGACCATATCGAATTGCAGCCCAAGCATTGTGATGTCGCTTCTATAACACAGGAGAACACATGTTAAACATTCAATTGTCGGTCGGAACGGCCAAAATGGTGAGCGCTCACCCGAAAGAGGTGTAAATCGAAGGCAGATGCGATGCAGTGCGATTGGAAATTGAATTACCCAGGTGGCGGCGGCGATGGTGAACCTTGGAGGTCCGGTAATCGATGAGTGGGCCGTTCAGCGTGTGAACGGCGAATATGATCGCATTACTTGATAAGAGGATCTGAATAGGATCACTCCGAATGCTGGGCTTTCGGGGCTAATAGAAAGATCAGCTAACAGCAACCGATCGCTTGGTGGTCGTGTGGTGTAATTTTTCGGTGATATTTTCAAATTGAATTACTCTGCTGCAGGTGATGTATAAATGTTCCGCTATCTTTAGAGCTCAGGGACTGTGGCAGGTTTAATGCAAATTTTCCAATACCCAGTGGAGGATGACATAAGGCTTTTGGGAGCACACAGCTTTCACTTGGGATGTAAATAACTGGGTTGGTGTAATCTGAACAATGGATGCTGTTTGATTTGTTTTTAAGAGTTTCGAAGCTAGGGAGCCTCGAACCAAGTTAAGTCCAATAAAAGAAAACAAGTTGAAGTTATTCTATTAACAGTGGTTATACCTCTAAATCGGAGGTGTCTCACTTCAACGGGCTATAACGGTAAATGGAGTGAAAACAGACCCCTCCTTCCATACGCTTTGTTCGCTTGAACTTCAAGTATCTTCCCTTAAAGGATTGACCTTCTTACCTGGGACACCCTGTATACTGGTGGGCCTGGACCTGCTATCATCTCCTACAATGTATTGTATACATTGTAAAGGAATTTAATCTCAGAAGACTCAAATGGGGATCAAGGAAATGTACTACTTAAGCTTAAAGACTTTGTGTCGAGAGTTGAAAGTACTGTTTTAATCTTTTGCACGGACTCTTAGCAGGATTGTGAATCTACCATTTCTCTAGTTAATTTGGAATATCTGGATGGATACCTATCATATGGTCACATGGTTTTGTGTGTCAATTGCTTCAAATTTTTTGACACAGGATACTAGAAGCTCAAACGCAACCTGATTGTTAAAATAGAAAGTCAAGTTTTTTTCCCAGCAGATCTGTGCCCTGGACCGCTTAATACAAACGCCTTTCTTTTGCTAATCTGAACTTTTAAGCTACATATAGAACTAAGGACTAAGGACACAGTTAGGCGTAAAGGACTAAGAGCCACTGCAACTCCATATCCAGCAGCTTTGTAAGTAACTTCTATTCCCACCTCTTCGAGTTATCATCTGGGAACCTGTTCGAAAATTGCGAAAGGGAAACACTGAATACGCCACAAAATAGGATAGGTCCCGGTTAGTCTTCGATATAATAGTGCTGCAAATTGTTCTCTAAACAACTAGCTGTGGACACTGGCGAGTCTGACGTCGGTCTACTATCCTAACGTTATGTAATAGTCTCAAATCGTGAACGCACATTTTAGAGCAGAATAAGGAAGATAGTCATAATTCAGTAGTATACCCCTATCCAGGTCGCTAAGGAGGGTGAAAAGGACAATCTTGATAATCAGCTATGGTCCATCTACAGTCTAATACAAAATGGGGACATCGCAATGAAGGACCTCAATACCAAGATAAAAAACGATAGCACTGTCAATGGACAATTTTGGGACCATCTAGCCAAAGAAACTGGATCGAGCACTACTGAACCAGACCTAGACAAGCATTGGAATGCTGTGGAATGTAGTTTTGCACCTAGAGTACAACAATTTGTCGGTATAATACAGAAATATCATATCAACAAAGACCTGAACGGATCGAAGAGCGTATCTCACTTAAAACTCAATTAGGAACTGCCTCAGCAGGAGAAAAACTTAAGTTAGACTCCCAATACTGCATGAAGAGGAAAGAAGTTTAGCGTATCGTGAGGCGTTTCTCTTGCTTCACTAGTTAAGGCAGTAGGAAATAGGTAAATGCAATCGAAGATAATAGCAACGTTCAAAGCATTCAAGGTAAAATAAAGCGGCAGAGCTTGATGGTATTCCTGAATTGGATTTTAAATCAATTATTAGCTGGGTATGGGCAGGTACATAAGTAGGTTGGTGTGTCTCCCCTTCTGTCGAGGAATGTCAAGATTTTTACGAACAGTCAACAGTCAATCAAGTCCGTAGAAACTGTAAACATTAACTCGAAAGTGCCCCATTTTACTTTTACACCTTTCATGGTTATTCTACTGTCCTTGTGCGCGTTTCCGCGTGGTACCACAGACTTCTTCGATTCTAAATCGATAGACATTTGGCTCGAGATAACCCTTATCGCATCTGCTGTTACAGTTCTAAACGCGCAACATACCCTTAAAGATGCTATTCTGTGCGCCAAGTTCATCCTTCTAATGTACGACTCACTGTACGTCGCTGATGCCCATATTGGGTCCGCGTACAGAAGTATTGACTTGCTCACAGTCGTAGGAAGGTTTCGTATCGGCTGCCTTGGCCCTCTTATATTTGGCATTACTCTACTGCGTTCGTATGGTGGTCTTTGAAGTTGAGTCTATGGTCCAGCAGTACTCCCATGTATTTGACATATGGCTTCGACTCAATAATGCCCGTACCAATCTGTATAGTTACGCGTTCCACTTTTTTACTGCTTATGGGTACGGTTTCGGTTTTGTGGTACACTAGTACCAATTTTGATGTCTGTAGCCATAGCTTCACGTTCGCGATTGTTTCATTACAGTTTTGCATTATTTCCTCTAGTGTTTTGGCAACTACTGCGCGGAATATCATCAGCATATCCAATGATATCTACTCCCCTAGGTCTCTTTGTTCTTAGTGTGCTGTCATACATTATGTTCTAAAGAATTGGTTCCAGGACCAACCCTTGTGGGACTCCTCCCGATATTCTTTAGTTCCTCTTCCGTGTCATAGTAGAGTGTTCCATCTTTTAAGTAGTTGGCTATTATGCCAGTTTGGTAAAAATTGGCAACTCAGTGCTCTTACTACACGGCGCCAGTCGTCTGAATTGAACGCGTTCTTAAAGTTAAGTGTTACGACGAGTACTGTTTTGTGCCTCGGAGTTATCTGTCTCCGGCAATTGGTTCCCGTGCTATGTCGCACACAGCTTGTGTTGCATGGATAGTGCTACGTTTTTTTCTTAGTCTGAACTGTCGACTGCATAGCCCCGAGTCCTTTTCCGTATATTGCTCTAATCTTGTTCGTATTGTTGCGTTCAAATTACGCACAAAAGTCCTTGTCCACTCCATCCTTCCCAGTCTTACCCATCCACCATTTTTGCCTTGCCTTTTCTCTTTTTATCCGTTGTTCTCTGAGAGCTGTGGGTTAACTGAGCGTTCCTAGGTTGTTCTACAACCCAGTGCTCACTCTTTCCCATATGCTCGAAGGGGATGACAAAGCAGGTACCCAAGGGCCAGACGGACGGTCTGAAGCAGGAAGAGCCAGGCAAACCGCCTGGAGACTCATCCTGATCCTTCTCCACCAATCCAAATAAATTCATCAAGGGGTTAACAAGGTCCCCCAACGATCCAAATAAATTCATCAAAGGGGTTAACAAGGTCCCCCAACGATCTGTACAAATCTTCATCAAGGGGGTTAACAAGGTCCCCCAACATTCAAAAACGATCTGCTGCCAAATTCACAAGGCCGAGAGCCCACCCTATATTTTATTGTTTGATATTGCCTAATGGTAACAACAATTTTTATATTCCACATATCCCAAAAAGGGACCAAAACCTTTATTGTAAAGGATAGCTCCCGATTCCCTGGGTACCCTTTTTGTCCCTTAATGTCTGCACGATGGTTTACTCGATAGGTAGTTTTCGCGTTAAACTTATCCTTTCACTTTGGGTTAATGTCCAGTCTCCATTTAGTTTTATAATTAGCCCTGGTCAGGAGGGTGAATGTGAACCCAAGCAGTCACTCAAAACAAACAGAACTACGAGAGAGTGAAATCTTGAAGCCGTGAGAGAGGAAGCTGTCAGAGCTCTGGATGTGACTCCCTTTGCTCTGGCAGCTAAATCAACTGCAGCGGAGAGAACGAGGCGAACTCAGCCACCACCAATACCACCATACAGTTCCCCGCCAAAGAGACAGGCGTCAGGAACTGTTTCTCAAAATCTGAGATCATCGGAGACGGCTGAATTCGTCTTGAGAGTGAGTGTGAGAATGTGTGAGTGCGTGAATGCGTACGAGTGTATGGACGAACATACCGACGTATAAAAAGTCGAACATGTCTCGACACGTCGCCTTTTTTGGTTTGAGCTTGAGACCTACGAGAGGTTCTCAAGAGAGAGAGAGAGATTTGAGAGATTTGCTATTAAGCAGGAGAAAGAGAGAAGTGATTTAATCCAGAACCCAGAACCCAGGACAAAACAACAATAAACGTACGGAATACCAAAACACGAGAACGAGACCAGGACACGAATACCAATACCACAAGAACGAAACCAGAAGACGAGACCAGGATACAACGAGTGACTGTGGCGGAGAATATCCAACCTCCCCCCAACCAGGAAGATAAGTCGAAGTTTAGGAGCATTCCCAAACCCCATAGTGAAAGGAGCGCAGATAAGTAGAGTGTTTTTTTCCAATATTAGATTTGTGTTAGTTTTTGAAACTCGTTTAGGATATTGTTACATATATAATTTCGCGTAAGCCATCGTCCGTTTCTTTCTGAGTCACCGAAGATTTCATTCCGGTGTTTAAAACTGTTCGCGACCCTTTTTCTTTTTTTCTAACTTCTGTATCGTGTGGGAATCGCGAGCTACCCTCTGTGGCCATTTGCTTAATCTTTTTCACTTTTACCCCAATCCTTTTGATTTGGGAATTTCGTTTCTTTTTTTTTCCTTTTAATTGCGGCCTCCATTGTTCTTTCCATCGTATATATATACCAAAATATATATAAACCAACTTCTGTTCACCTACACCACGTCTTTTTTTATTACAAAGGTTTTGGTAATTTTACCTATTGTTTTCTTTAAAAGATTACCTGGCGCCCTTGTGTTCCTACCCCAAGGAACATTCCCCAATACATCCCGAACCCATCCCTGCTGAGCGGTCGGAAGTCGGCGAATTCGCATTCGCTGTTGTTGCGATATTCCCTTTCTCCCTCACTCGACCCTTTACATTTCGCGTGCGCGGCCGTGTTTGTGACTACCTCCAGTTTTTTTTCTTTTTTTTTCCTCCCTTAAAGTAATTAAATTAATTCCCCTCTTAGATTGCGCGCGTGTAATTAACCCTTCAATCGGGAAATATCTCAACAAATTGACGCCCAACGTGTGGGGCCCAATAAATAAAATCTGTGGTGTGCTGTGGTGTAGTGAATGTGCTACCAATCCCATCAGGGAAGTGTCTTTGTTTATTTTCTTTTTGCGAACATTTTACTTTGTGTTTTTTTTCTTTTCCCAGTGTTAGGTTTATTGACCCGTCCATTGGAACCCCTTTGTGCTACCACCGGAGTACCAGCGGAATACCTGTGAATCCAGCAACAGGTCAACGAGGGAAAAAAATTCGTCTTCTAAATTTTCCAGGTTGTTTGTACCCTGGACCCCAAGTAGGTGTCTTATCATTTTTTTTTGTTTTTTCCTTTCTTTCACTTTTCTTTTTGGTTGTTTTTTTAAACTGTGGGGATATTTCTTTTCTCGTTGTTTTCTTTATTTAATTTTTATTGTGGGGTAATCTTTTTTATTTAAGTGTGCATCTTTTTTTATCATTCGTTTCGGTTTTTTTTTACATATATTTTTTTTTTTCTCTGGGGAAAAATTATTCCACCATTGTTTTGGTGTGATCTTCGGTGCAGTGGTTCTTTGTATACATATATATACACGGTTGAACCATTTTTAGACCCTTTTTGTACTTAGTGCACTGCGTATCAGTGTTGCCGATTTTTATTTTTTCTTCATCGTTAGTACTTTTAGGAGTTTTTTATTTTTTATTTTGTTCTTTTATTTTGCATTGGTTTTTTTGTCGCGTTTTTTTTTCTTCGACTGTTTTATTTATTTTTTTATTTTTTTTTTTTTTAATTATGGAGATAAATAGGCTTTCGCAGGAGGAACTCTCCTACGAAGTAGAGTTTCGGGGGTTAGCGGTAGGGACGGTGGATAAAATGCGGAAGGCATTGCGGGCGGCGAAAGTGCTTGAGAGGCGGGGGTCTTTTGAAGTGGCGGACTATCCGTTTAGTTTCGCGGAAGATAGGAACGCGGTAGAAGAAAAGATCGCGGAAATTGAGGTGCTGTTAGAGAACAGACCTCAACGCGATTCATCAGAATACGCAAAGGTCGTGACCAAGATTGAGTGGGCGACCGCGCGCATTGGGAGATCCCGTCCAGACTCCAAAGAGGACGAAGTCGGCAAGAAGGCCATAAAAACTGAACTGATGATGTTGTTGGCCACCTTAGATGACGACGAAGAGGACCAGGACATCGGTCAAGGGGATGACCATGACCAACAACAACAAAACCAGCAGCGGAAACAGCAACAGTACCAACAACATCATCAGCAACAACATCAACAACAAGAGCAGCAACAACAAGAACAAGCACGTTCGCCGACGCGTACCGTAGAGATAGGAGAGGGGCGTAGGGTGGAGAACTTGTCCAAGTGGGACTTGAAGTTCTCCGGTGAGAGGTGCGGAGCGTCCGTAAACTCGTTCTTAGAACGAGTGGAGGAACTACGCGAAGCTAGGGGAGTTAGTGAACTCCAATTGTTTAGGTCGTCTGTCGATTTATTTTCAGGGAAGGCTTTACTTTGGCTTAGGGCGATTAGGAAAAGAGTGAATTCGTGGCAGGAGTTGGTGAGGGAGTTGAAACTGGAGTTTCTCCCTCCCAACTATGATGATCTCCTTTTGGAGGAGATCAGACGTCGTACCCAAGGGAAGGAAGAGTCCATTGGCGTTTATGTTGCCATCATGGACAACATGTTTGGTCGACTCTCTGAACCATTGAGTGAGAGGCGGAGGCTAGGGATGATACAAAGGAATTTGGCTCCCTTCTATCAAACGCAACTTGGTTTGGCTGATCCTAAGTCGATCACCGAATTGGTTGCGTTAGGTAGAAGATTGGAGGTGGTCCGAGCCAATGTAGACTCCTTTGCTCCACCTCCCTCTCAACGTTCCCGAGGCTTACTGGAACCTGATTTAGCGTGTCTGACAGCTGAGGAACCAGAAGTATCGGTGGTTGCCAGTAGAAACCCCCAACCTATTAGACGGTTGAGGTGTTTCAACTGTAACCAAGAGGGCCATCTTTCGAGTTCTTGTTCCGCTCCTCGAAAGTGTTTAGGTTGTGGTAGGGTAGGTGTTCTTCGTAGGGATTGTAGATTCTGTTCGGGAAATGGGAATCGGTCTCTTGCGTCGGCAGGACAAGAGCGCCGAAGAAATTGAGTAGGTTGCCTGCTGGCAACCAGTTGAAAGTTGTTCAGCTTGGCTTTACACTTGAGGCATTAGATGATGACGTACGCCCATATTTAGGAGTTAGTGTTTTTGGTATTAGGATGGTAGGATTATTAGATTCAGGAGCTTCGCGTACGATCATCGGTAGGGACGGTTGGAACATTTTGAAAGAGTTAGGTTTAGAGTTAGGAAAGGGGAAAATTAGGCAGGTAGCTTTAGCAGATGGTGCGGGTATAAAAGTGTTAGGTTGTGTTTTAGTTCCATTTGTGGTGCAAGGTAAATCGGTGTTGCTAGAATGTCTTGTCATTCCAACTCTCCCACACGTCTTGATCCTCGGTGCCGATTTTTGGGCCCGAACGGGAATTGTCCCGGATTTAAGATCAGGCAAGTGGAGGTTCTCAAATCAAGCCGGGGTGGCTTCGATTTCGACGATCAAAGAACGATCAGAGTTGGATGAGACACAAGACAGGCAACTAACCGGATTTGTGGAAAAGGTTTTCCAAAACATGCCTGAGGGGATTGGATGCACACATTTGGTAGAACACAAGATTAGGACGGCGTCTGAACCAATAAAGCAGCGGTATTATCCGGTATCGCCTGCGGTTCAACGCCATATAGATAAAGAATTAGAGGATATGTTGAGGGACGGAATTATAGAAAAGTCAGGTAGTCCGTGGGCTTCTCCTATAGTCATGATTAAGAAGAAGGATGGGTCCTTCAGATTCTGCGTGGACTATAGGAAGCTCAATAAAGTTACTGAGCGAGATGCTTATCCTCTCCCATACATTTCAGCCACTCTAGACAAGCTCAGGGATGCCAAGTATTTGTCTTCGTTGGACATAAAGTCCGCATACTGGCAGATCCCTGTGGAAGAAAAGTCTAGGCCGTACACAGCTTTCACAGTCCCAAACCGAGGACTCTTCCAGTTCAAGAGAATGCCATTTGGTCTGCATAATGCACCGGCGACATGGCAGAGATTTATAGACACTGTGCTTGGTGCCGATTTGGAACCGCACGTGTTTGTATATTTGGACGATATAATTATCGTCACAAATAGTTTCCGACAACATCTGGAAATCCTGGAAGAAGTCTTCAAGCGATTATGTGCGGCAGGTCTGAAAGTGAGTAGGGAGAAATGTAACTTTTGTAGGTCATCTTTAAAATTTTTAGGATACGTAGTGGATCGCAATGGTTTGCATGTGGATCCAGAGAAGGTAGAGAGTATGTTGAGGATTCCTGCACCAAGGAATGTTAGGGAAATTAGGAGTTTCGTCGGCACGGTATCCTGGTATAGGAGATTTATACCAAACTTCGCAGTTTTGGTGAAGCCGTTGACCGACTTGCTGAAGAAGAGCAGTAGGTTCATCTGGTCTGAGGAGTGCGAGGGGAGTTTCCAAAAGGCAAAGGAGTGCCTGGTGACTGCCCCGATTCTGACCTGTCCGGATTTCGAGCGGAAGTTTGTCGTTCAAACAGACGCTTCGGACTATGGGGTCGGAGCAGTGCTGAGCCAGACATTTGATGATGGGGAGAAGGTGATTTGTTATCTGAGTAGGTCGTTGAATAGGAATGAGAAAAATTATTCAACCACGGAGAAGGAATGCTTGGCTGTATTGTGGGCGGTTGAGAAGTTGCGGCCGTATATCGAAGGTGTTCGGTTTACGGTTGTGACGGATCATTACTCCCTAGTATGGCTGAGTAATCTTAAGGATCCGTGCGGTAGGTTAGCGCGTTGGGCGGTTAGGCTTCAGCAGTTTGACTTCGAAATCGTGCATCGGAAGGGAAAGGACCATGTAGTTCCCGATATGCTCTCTAGGAACGTTGCGGTTGTAGCGGAAATAGATGAGCAAAGTTCCGATCCTTGGATCGCTAAGATGATCACGAAGGTAGAGTCGAACCCTTTAGCTTTTCCGGCCTGGAGGGTCGATAAGGGAATTTTATTTAAATTTGTTAGGGCAAATCACGTGGTTGTTCATGACGATAGTTCAGAGTGGAAGGAAGTAGTTCCGAAAGCAGATAGAGTTAGGATCTTAAAAGAGTGTCATGACAACCCATTAGCAGGGCACATGGGAGTACGCAAAACGTTTGCGAGAGTAGGTATTCGGTATTACTGGCCTAAGATGAGGTCAGATATTACCAAATACGTTAGGAATTGTAGGGTATGCCAGAGTGTAAAGCCAGTTAATGACAAACCAGCTGGTTGGATGGTCGAAAGGAGAGGGATTTCGAATCCCTGGGAGACTATTTGCGTGGATTTGGTGGGGCCTCTTCCAAAGTCGAGTAGGGGTTTCGTGTACATTCTAACCGTCGTTGACTATTTCACCAAGTTCCCTTTGTTGTTTCCCCTTAGGTCTGCAACGGCATCTTCTGTCTGTAGGGATCTTGAAGACCATGTTTTTCTTTTGTTCGGCGTACCCAAAACTGTTATCTGCGACAACGGCCCTCAGTTCCGGAGCAAGGAACTGAAAACCCTCTGTGAATCTTATGGTTCACAGATTAAGTTCACAGCCCATTACCACCCACAAGCTAATCCTGCTGAGAGGATTAACCAGATAATTAAAACGACTCTTCGCGCGTACGTGTCGGAAAATCATCGCACCTGGGATACACACCTCGCGAAGGTGGCATGTAGTATCCGTACGTCCGAGCATGACGTACTTCGAGTCTCCCCTTATTTCGCGAATTTTGGTAGGGAAATGGTTACTTACGCCGGCGGCCGGATAAGAACCATTTCAAATGTTAGGGATAGTAGGAACTCAGCTGTGGAAGATAGGGAAATAGGTATAGGAGATAGGGAAACTAGGTCATTAGATAGGGAAAGTAGCATAGGAGATAGGGAACTGAACCCAGCTGATAGGGAATTTGACATGTCTGAACTAGGCAGTAGGTTTAGTCAGCTTAGGGAAGACATTAGGAAGAAGCTAGCTATAGCCTCTAAGAAGGCAAGTAGGGCATACAATCTCAGGCGGAGAGATGTCCAATATCTTCCGAATGAGATTGTATGGCGTAGGAATTTTACCCTGTCTGAGGCTGCGAACTATTACGCAGCGAAATTGGCGCCGAAATATGTCGGGCCATTTATAGTTCACAGGAAGGTTTCCCCTTGGACTTATGTCCTCCGCGACGAGAGCGGAAAAGAGCGAGGGACATGGCACGTGAAGGACCTCAAGCCATGCAACGGTGACCACGAGTCACAACAGGAAGAATTAAGTCGCGCCAGGCCAACCAGGCGGCCAACCAGATTTAGGTAGTTGTGTCGTCTCCCCTGTAGTACCTGTTACCTCTGTTGTGTCGTTTTTGGGGGTAATCCAAGTTCGGATTTTTCTTTACTCCGGCTTTTCTTTCGAAAGCCAACTCCTTTCTTTTAGGAGGTAAGGGTGGGGTTTGTTGCGTTCAAATTACGCACAAAAGTCCTTGTCCACTCCATCCTTCCCAGTCTTACCCATCCACCATTTTTGCCTTGCCTTTTCTCTTTTTATCCGTTGTTCTCTGAGAGCTGTGGGTTAACTGAGCGTTCCTAGGTTGTTCTACAACCCAGTGCTCACTCTTTCCCATATGCTCGAAGGGGATGACAAAGCAGGTACCCAAGGGCCAGACGGACGGTCTGAAGCAGGAAGAGCCAGGCAAACCGCCTGGAGACTCATCCTGATCCTTCTCCACCAATCCAAATAAATTCATCAAGGGGTTAACAAGGTCCCCCAACGATCCAAATAAATTCATCAAAGGGGTTAACAAGGTCCCCCAACGATCTGTACAAATCTTCATCAAGGGGGTTAACAAGGTCCCCCAACATTCAAAAACGATCTGCTGCCAAATTCACAAGGCCGAGAGCCCACCCTATATTTTATTGTTTGATATTGCCTAATGGTAACAACAATTTTTATATTCCACATATCCCAAAAAGGGACCAAAACCTTTATTGTAAAGGATAGCTCCCGATTCCCTGGGTACCCTTTTTGTCCCTTAATGTCTGCACGATGGTTTACTCGATAGGTAGTTTTCGCGTTAAACTTATCCTTTCACTTTGGGTTAATGTCCAGTCTCCATTTAGTTTTATAATTAGCCCTGGTCAGGAGGGTGAATGTGAACCCAAGCAGTCACTCAAAACAAACAGAACTACGAGAGAGTGAAATCTTGAAGCCGTGAGAGAGGAAGCTGTCAGAGCTCTGGATGTGACTCCCTTTGCTCTGGCAGCTAAATCAACTGCAGCGGAGAGAACGAGGCGAACTCAGCCACCACCAATACCACCATACAGTTCCCCGCCAAAGAGACAGGCGTCAGGAACTGTTTCTCAAAATCTGAGATCATCGGAGACGGCTGAATTCGTCTTGAGAGTGAGTGTGAGAATGTGTGAGTGCGTGAATGCGTACGAGTGTATGGACGAACATACCGACGTATAAAAAGCTTTGAGCTTGAGACCTACGAGAGGTTCTCAAGAGAGAGAGAGAGATTTGAGAGATTTGCTATTAAGCAGGAGAAAGAGAGAAGTGATTTAATCCAGAACCCAGAACCCAGGACAAAACAACAATAAACGTACGGAATACCAAAACACGAGAACGAGACCAGGACACGAATACCAATACCACAAGAACGAAACCAGAAGACGAGACCAGGATACAACGAGTGACTGTGGCGGAGAATATCCAACCTCCCCCCAACCAGGAAGATAAGTCGAAGTTTAGGAGCATTCCCAAACCCCATAGTGAAAGGAGCGCAGATAAGTAGAGTGTTTTTTTCCAATATTAGATTTGTGTTAGTTTTTGAAACTCGTTTAGGATATTGTTACATATATAATTTCGCGTAAGCCATCGTCCGTTTCTTTCTGAGTCACCGAAGATTTCATTCCGGTGTTTAAAACTGTTCGCGACCCTTTTTCTTTTTTTCTAACTTCTGTATCGTGTGGGAATCGCGAGCTACCCTCTGTGGCCATTTGCTTAATCTTTTTCACTTTTACCCCAATCCTTTTGATTTGGGAATTTCGTTTCTTTTTTTTTCCTTTTAATTGCGGCCTCCATTGTTCTTTCCATCGTATATATATACCAAAATATATATAAACCAACTTCTGTTCACCTACACCACGTCTTTTTTTATTACAAAGGTTTTGGTAATTTTACCTATTGTTTTCTTTAAAAGATTACCTGGCGCCCTTGTGTTCCTACCCCAAGGAACATTCCCCAATACATCCCGAACCCATCCCTGCTGAGCGGTCGGAAGTCGGCGAATTCGCATTCGCTGTTGTTGCGATATTCCCTTTCTCCCTCACTCGACCCTTTACATTTCGCGTGCGCGGCCGTGTTTGTGACTACCTCCAGTTTTTTTTCTTTTTTTTTCCTCCCTTAAAGTAATTAAATTAATTCCCCTCTTAGATTGCGCGCGTGTAATTAACCCTTCAATCGGGAAATATCTCAACAGTATAAATGACGCGGCTCCTGGAACCTCCTCAGTTATGACTGCTGTCATCGCCTCCGTTTCATTTGTTGTTTTTCGTGGTAGTGTAAATCTATCTTTCATCGACAATTGGGTTCATAATATTTGTCCACATCGGTGCAGCTGCCATGCCACTTTAATTTTGTTCATGATGTTAATTTGGTATGCGATCGCTATGGGTTATGTTGTAGTTCCGATCTGATTGCCTGGAATGATTTATTTTTGCTACTTTCAATCAGCTTACGGTACAGCTTTCGCTTGCTTTGGAATTTGTCTCGTAGTTCTTTATATTCTCCAAGTCTCTGTCTCTAGTCCTTTGCTGGCGTCTCCGTATTCTATGGCTCGGAGCTTGGAGATGTCATTGTTCCAACAGTAAACGTTCTTCCATTATACACGCGCGGATCAGAGATGATGAAACTTCTTTTGCTTCCTCTTCTGCTGTGTCCCTTGTTATTTCAATGTTGGTTAGCATACACCCGAACATTTCAGGGTCTAAGCCACTCATTTTCCAAACTCAGCTTTTGCATTTTTGGGGCATGGTTGCCGTACTGGAACCGTGTTTGGTCTTTTACCTGGAAAATTATGGCCTGGTGGTCGCTGTTCATGTACAGATTTGAGACTTGCCATTTTGTACTTCTTGCTAAAGATCTGCTTGCGAATGTCAAGACAACGATGGAGCCACAACGGTCGTTGTCGAATGTAACCTTACTTCTTCTGCTTACCAGCACAAGGTCAAGGCTGGTTTCGATTCGGTTTCTTTGGTCCCTATTACTGGCTAATTAAACGATTAAGAGGTATGGTTGTGTTGTACCTAAGTGTGCGAGGTTTTTTCATATTATTCCTCTATGGAAACACAGCTCAGTTCTTCCAATTGGTGACACTTTCAGTTCACCCCAATTGGTCTAAAACGCTTTGAAGTACATACGGCCCTCGAAGAATACTCAATTGCAGCAAAGAACTCAATTTTGGGAAACTCTCATACGCCAACTTCCATAGTGATCTTCACTTCTTTCATTCTCAAACCACGATTAAGCCTCGCAAATGTAAAGTACACTTTGATGTTTGGCAAATGACATCTGCAATAAAAGAAATGTAAAGTTTTTAACCACCTGACAGATGGTGATTTTTCATTTTCCACTTTTGGAATCTAGGTCTCTGTAAAGTACTCACATAATTTTTTTCGTCCTTGTATAGCGCTGCCAAAAGACCTTGATGACATTTGTATAGTCGCTGCTGTGGATTTTACGTTAGTCGACGGTGGTGGCGGTGGCGACGACGACGACGACGGTGTCATAAGTCACCTGGTGCGGTGCGGGGGCTACATCGCAGTGTTATTAATGAACTGTCACAGTGACTGAATGTTTGCTGCAAGGCATTAAATTAAAATTTTGTTGCCGCCACTGCAGAGAAGGAGGCGCATGTACACCGAAATCGAATCAAGAAATGTGTTGCAGCATTGCGCCGAGTTTTCAAATGCGCGCTGGTGGAGCTTGAGGAACACATTTTTTTTTGTTTTGGGACGACTCGGAGCCTCGGGTGAGGAAGCGATCGGAGTAGGCTGCTTAGTTGGTGGATGGTTCAAAGTTTGTGCAATTCTACAGTAACATGGAGTCAGTTGACGGGATCATTAATAATATTTTCATACTTAGATGGTAATGTTCATGGATAGGGTAATTTGTCTTTTTGTTAAGAAATTCCTATAGAATAGGTAGCTTTTATTGCTTATTACAAATGGAAACAGGAGGGGTAACCTATTGGTAGTAATAATTATTACAAATTAGCAACATTATAGGCGAAACGTCGATGCCCATGATAGGCAATTCCATTCTTGCAAAAGTAGGACAGATAAGATCTGTTGCACTAGCCCAAGTCGTACTCGGGACAGGCTCCGTAAGGTCCGTTCGGGACTTTATTAAACTCCTTTTTGATAGCTTCTATGGGTGTTGTTGTAAAATCTAGCTTTGAGGGGGATTACAGCCAGGCGATCGCTTATGGATTTGGATGACTTGACCACAGCCTAATTCCAACGTCGATACCGCATCCCAACATGTGCAGCCTTTGACAGAGTCGACTGTATCATAGAATGAGTTTCTTCCATTCGAAATTCCGTCGAAACAAGTGATTGCCAATGCTAAGCAGATTTGATATACCTACGCCTTTGGGTGATTGATTAAACTATCTATCCTGTTGCACCTAGAACACGAAATGTTGCAGAATAAAAATTCAGTAGAGGCTTCTTTATAACATCGTATCTATGTAGAAGTTACCCTACTTTCAAACAGCCAAGGGGCTTGCTACTACTAAGCTAAATTTTGTTTTTTGGCTAAACATTCGTTCTGCGTCAATATCATTTATAGAAAATTATAATCGGCTTGCATCTCAATCACCATTAAACCGTATTTCCACAGTAAGCTGTCTTAAAATGCTTAACTACATTAAAACTGAGTAGATGTAGTATATCACCGACATTGATTCAGATTCTACCCACACGACAAGCATTCATTAACCAAATCCTAGTCACACTAATCCCTTCCATGAGATGCGATTAATACCAACCAAATGAGTTGTTACCCCAATAATGGTTCGTTTGAGCCAAAATTACCTCATCACTTCTCTCCTTGACTGGCCATGTCGAATCGAACAAACGACAATCAAAGCTTAAAACCTTTTAGCTGTAACAAATTGTGTCCCAGAAGCGCTTTACATACGCTTTTGGATTCCCCTCTGTGTACCCCGGCTAAAGGCATTGTTAAATGTCAACGAATATGTCTGCACGTTTGTTCCTTCTCATGGGGAATGGGATGCAAAAAACCGCCGAGACTTAATTTACATCACTAATGATGCATGTCGAATCCACTGAACCAATAATAATAATCAACAAAAGGAAACAAAAGTTGCTGGCAATTTGCAGCATTCCAACAGCAGCAGCAGGGTATTCATAGCAGCTCTTCGCCCTACATTGCCAACACGCTCCACCAGAGCTGGTACACATACACTATGTATTAGCATACCAGGTGCTGACTGTGTATATGGGTCTAATGATTCATTTCATATGCAAATGAAGTCGGCGACAGATTTATTATGATAGCCCATGGCTCACACACACACACACACACACACATGAAGATGGAGGCAGGGATTCGATGGATCATCCCACAAGTCAGTCCAAGACGGGCTGTAACAATTATCGGTACTATGGAATCGGTCAGAGGGTGAGCGTGGGCTGATGATTCCAATCATCACGAGATGCCACTATGCCAGTGCGGGTTGATTGACGCGCTGCGAATGATTTATATCGTTCGCCGAAGAAGTCGATCGTAGCACATAGTGTACAGGTTTTCCAAGAGACGGGTTTTATTTCATTAATTACTGGTGGGGTAGGGTGGCGGTGGGATCTCTTTATGGACTTGTGGCTCCCATGGAGCTGCAAATCAAATCCTAGACAGATCGATAAAGTGGAAGGTATCTTGTAATGATCGGATGATGGATTTATTGAGACCACCTGAAACCAGTGTGGAGGTGATCTCTACTGTCTTGTATCCATGTCCTGTTTGTAGGTAGAACCAGATGCTCATTCTGTTTTGCGTTGTATTACATGAAATCAGTAACAACCTTCGCATCGGGTTTTGGTTTTACGTCAACACTTTGAAAGACAGATACCTGGTACAGTGAGGGGGGAGCATAGGTCCACTATGAAGCATATACTTTGGGACTACAGACGCAGAGGCAGAGAATAAGAACTTCTTTTCGTTATTGTAGTCCATGACTCCAATGCTAAATCTCTGAGCAATTTGCGGAAATAAAGACGTCCGTGAACTGAGGTTTTTGGTAAAACCAAAGGAAGTGAACTAAATCTGTTGTTTTGCTTCATTCTAAAAATTCCTTGAGATTTGAAGATGGTATCTCTTAGATAGCTAAGATGTATCTTGTCAAGTGTCTATCTGCAAGAGAAGTAGAGCAGTAGACATGCAAAGATTGATTGTTAAAGGCTCTCAAGAAAAACCTTTCGGACGAGGTCCTATTCCTCGTCCGGACAAAGGAGTTCGATCTATGGTTGATAAGGGATAACCTACCATTAAAAATGAAACTTAATTCTTAAGAGGAAGTTAGAAAAATACCAAAGGGACCTGGGGAAAGTCCTTTCTAGAGCTAAAGATCTGTAAGGCCACGTGCAGCCGAACAATTATCGAATACCCTGGACTGCTATAAAGCAGATATCCCCGACATCTAGGAAGTGCAGTAAGACGAGCCGCGTAAAAGAAGAATGAAAAACTATTACATATACTGATTCCTACAGAGAAGAGAAAAAAACGTCTAGTTGGGTGCGGATTTGTTGTAAGCGGCAGACTTCTGCATGAAGTCTTGAGCTTGAGACACGTCAGTAACAAAACGTTTTATAACAAATCGCATCAAGACTAAATTCTCTAACATTAGGGGAAAGATATGATGCTACCAAAGAGTGTTTCTAGGCGCTCTTCGACAAGACAAATGAGCAATGTCCTAATTAGGACGTTAAAATCGTCCTAGGTGATTTTAATGCTAAAATAACAAAGGAAGACATCTTTGGTAGCCCCATTGGAAAGCATAGCCTACATGACACCATGTCTGCAATCGGATTTAGGCCAATTGACTTTGCTGCGAGACATAATTTTACTACCACAC
Organism: Xylota sylvarum; assembly: GCA_905220385.1. NCBI lineage: Eukaryota > Metazoa > Arthropoda > Insecta > Diptera > Syrphidae > Xylota > Xylota sylvarum. Next base: position 46,671,964 of record LR999959.1, read on the forward strand.
GGTTTCCTCACCTCAATATTCATAAACGAACATGGGGGCATCCAAACCATCAAACCGTCAACTAAATTGAACATGTTACGCTCGACGAAAGGCACTCCTAGATGTCCGAACATTTCGAGCAACAGCTCGATGTAAGCGCCTCGGGACCTCTACGAACAAAAAAGGACGGGAAAATGAAGAATTAGAGAGGTGCTACTACAGGAACGATATTCAGAAGATTTATCAAAGGGTACATGGAAAGTGTCCACGCAACAAGACCCAAACAGAGACCTGTAGTGACGAACAAGAAAACTTTTGTAGTTGAGTTAACCACTTTCGCAGACTGTTAAACAGCGACGATGACCCAAATTGCACTGTCGGGCAGAATGAACCATTCAATCTGGACGATGAAAGCCAGGACTTTCGTCCACCCGACCAGAATGAAGTGAGGACAACAAGGCTGCTGACTCGGATGGCCTACCAGCCGAGCTATTTAAAGGAGCAGATAATGGAAAGTATACTCTAACTCATTTTCAAAATTTACTTACTTACTTAATGGGCTCCTGACCCGTCTAGCCTCTGCCTGAGAGTCGGCAGCCTTCCACTCTCTTCGATCCCGGGCACGCTGCTTCAGTTATCTAGACCAAGTGCTCTGATGGTTTGATCCTTAAAATGGAGGTTCGATTTTCCTTGTCGTCTCGAACCTGGGGGCTGTGATTCGAAGACCCGCTTTGCTGGAGCATTATTGTTCAATCGTTCAATGTGACTGTGTGTTTTGGCTTTTTAAACTATGAACATCTATATCTTCGTACACCTCATAGTGTTCGTTTGTATATTCTCCTCCATTCGCCCTCCTCGCATACGGGACCGAATATTCGACGAAGAATATTTTGTCGCAAGTGTTCAATATCTGCTCTGCTTTCCTGCTTATCGTCCAACACTCGGTTCCATATAGCAGAATTGGGAGGATCAAAGTTTTGAAGAGCATTGCATTTCATGTAGGCTCTGGCTACTATAGTCGTGCTAAGGCTTCCAGCGTGGAATTTCTTTTTCTGGGCGGTTCGCAGCTTCTTCTCGTTGGATAGTCGAGCTCAGACACACCCCAGACACCTTGGTCTTTTAATTTTCGTTCTTACCAGTCACGTTGTTGACCGCTTTTCCAGACTCCTACCTATGCGTCTATACCAATGACATGAAAATCTTTAAAAGAAAGACGACCTACACAGTTTTTTTTTGGCAATTGTCAACCCATCACATACTCCCGGAAACGTTTTCTACCACCTCATAGGTACTACTTTCTTCGCAACGAACGTTTCCTTTCAGTCTCAGTGGATTTAGGTGTTATCTCCGACAGGAAATTTAATTTCAGTTCCTTTATTGACAACATATCAAGTAGAAGCAATAAAAAAAATACGTTCGGCTTTGTTAAACTTTGGTTTAAGGAATTGTAAGATCCCTATATTACCAAGTTACTCTAAATCACCTTCGTCAGACCCATCCTCGAATATGGTAGTCAAGCTTGGTGCCCTCGTTATGCTATCCACATCCAACATATTAAAGCTGTCCAACGCCAGTTTCTAAGTTTCGCCATTCGCGTTCTCCATTGGGTTGATAATTTCAATTTGACTCCCTGGTCTGAACGATAGAAACTGATCAATCCTTCGAAAATCGGAGGACATTTGATAGGGATAAGCTGAAAACTATGTACATATATTCAACAAGAATAGTCTGAAAGTGATACTATACGAAGCTACCTTACCGGGAGCCAATGAGTCCTGAAAACTATTCAATTAAATGGCCAGAAGAGGTTTAACTGCACACAAACGCTAAATACAGCTTAGATGCCATATTCATACATATTTTATCAAATCACTTTGTTTGCCATATGCATGCTCCAGAGATTTCATCCCAGTCCACCACCCAGTTGGCTATCAGCGCCCATCAAATGCGATCACAGTGCCCAAAAATGGCCACAAAAAGCCGGAACTTATCTACTAGCCAAAGGGACATGTCGTTTAAATCTAAAGACACACAACTCTAATGAGTAATTACGAGCCGCAAACCCAATGTTATCTACAATGGGACATCTCCTAGCCAACATATTCATACAACCGCAACCGTATAGTAATCATATTCCACCCAGCGGCTAATTGAAGCGCTCCAAGCACAAGGCACAAAAGGCACAACCAGCATTGGTCGCTCAATCGGGGGCTCTGCCATTGTCCAGGTAAAAATCAGTAGAAAATCACTTCATCTATTAACGGTTCATTATACTAGTATGTATCCACATGTTGGGCTATGGCAGCGGTCCACCTGTGGATACGTGGTATAGCCACGCTTATCTCCATGGGATCGGCACTGGTTTTTCATAATCACAGTAGCATCCTATTGCTCCACCACACCAGCTCATTGTTTCGATCCAAGAAGTCAGCAACAGCAGCAACAATCAACCGGTGACAATCAATGGGAACCTATCCAGTGCGCACTGGTATCGGGAGGAGGATCGCCTTTTGTTTGCCCGGCGCTTTTATGGTCAACCACTCATGTGGTCACCGTTAAGATACTTTTATGACTAGTCGGTTGAGGACGGACCTTTGCTTCCCAAGTTTGGAAAAGTATCTCTTGAAACACATCTCGTCTACTGCTCTTTGAAGACCATAAACACCCCTTCATACAAAAACACACACACACAGGCAAACTGAGTATATTTTAACCAAACGGTGTTGCATAAGATGCAACAAATTACAAATTGCACGTCTGGATGGCAGGCGGTACCTCGGTCCCTTTCGAAAATTGTCAGTCTGTTCGGCACAAAACGATTTTATCTCGTAGCCATCAATTGGCCGAGATAAAAGCCAATTTCGCGTGAAACAAATGTGTCCATGCATGGGGCGTCGGATATACTTCGTACATGCGCCACACTCTCCGGTGTCGACATCGCGGAATTTTCCATACACAAGCCACCACTAACTAATGCAATGAGCACAGGCTCTCACGTACAAGATACAAATTAAGTCATGTGTCCGAGCAGCATGGTCGGCGGGTGTAAGTACAGAGAGTATCTAAGGCATCGGGTAGCGATCTTTATGGACCAGCTGGCGGAATAAATTTCATTCTACAAAATGCGAGAATTAGTGCATGCAAACCGACCGCGGCTAAGGATGTTTAGAGTGCTCCATTTGCTAGGTAAACACCATAAATGGGTTGATGGCTTAATTCCGCATTGGGAATGTTAATTTCTGTACAAGTTTTCCTCCGTTTCTAGGTGTTAAGGTGATTGAGACATGAAATCCCTTTTTTCGTTTGGTTTTTGGGATCTCAAGTGGAATGCGATTTTAACTGGATCTGAGTGGATGTATATTCTCGGTTTACTTGCTGGATGAGGTACATGCATGCATGTCAGGGTCATGCATGGATTGCATGTATTCTATGATGACATCCTGACTTATGATGGCAATCCATGTACCCGGATACAATTTTTTGAATTTTTCACGCTTTTATTTGAGAAGCGCCTTTATAAAGTGGGCGTAACCTAACATAAAGTACGAATGATTTATAAGTAGGCTTAGATTTAGGTTAAAGTGGCTGTCTGCAGACACTTACTTACATACTTACTTAGGTCGCGCTACAGTTTGGGGCGAACCTGCAGATACACTTAAACCAATAAAGGTGCATTGTGCGACCATGGTTCGCACCATTTGACTACCCGGCATTTTTAATAAAGCGAAGGTGGCTCGTGACGCCTAATGATGCGAATTCGCGTAGCTTTTCAAAAAATGGATCTCCTAGATGAAGTAATCTTCGTTGGGTCTAAGCTGAGTATGTGCATTGGATGTGGAGAATGGTTTCTTCTTCCTCATCATCTCAGCTACTTCAGAAGTCATGTGAAAAGAGGCTAAGTCTTTTGGCATGTCGTACTATCAGTTAGTGTCCAGTAAGAACACCAATAACGTGGATGATCTGTGATCGCTTCAACCGAACCAACTCGGAACTACGTTTCAGATCAAGCCCAAGCCAGTTCTGTATCGAAATATTGCAGGTAGAGAGATTCTTCCATTTTCAGTTGGTTTTGCTAAAGCGTCCAGCTTTAGTAAGAGTTTACAAGTAGTGGAGGTCATACCCAGGCTCCACCATTTTCCTGTCTGGCGAGCTAGTCAGCCTTACAATTTCATGCAATGTCTCTGTGGCCTGGTACCCAGTATAAGTGAATATTGAACTGCTCAGTTATCTCTAGAAGAAGTTGGAGAAGACACCGTCGTCCGTGTGGAAATGGACTAGACTGTCCTCAGGAGAGAGAACAGTGACCCATTCATGGACATTTCGGTCAAAGAACAGGTTTGGCGGGGTGTAGAAGACACCTATTCTAGGGTAAAATTGAAGAGATCAAAGATCGACGGATTTTCCTCATGATAGTTAGGTCACTTTGAGAAGGCTTCGAGACTCAATGCACCACTGATGCATATTAAATGCAGATCTTTGTACCTTAGATAGGGGATTGAGGTGAGTAGTCCTATTACGAGTCAGGTACCTGACGATGACGCCATATAGTCTTATAGAACTGATAACGTGCAGGGTATAATGCTGGCCCACCTCAGCTCCTACCTACGGCCTTTTTACAAGGTTATAGAGCCACAGTTGCCTTCCTTACGCGTTCAGTTTAGTTTCCTATCTAAAATGAGACCCAAGTATGTTGCATTTGCTTTAAAAGAGAAACCGTTGCCTTTAATCGTGGGAGGATCAATAAAGGCAACATTGTATTTCCTCGTAAAGAGGATAAGTTTTATTTTGAGGAGGTTAACCCCTAGTCTGAATTTTGAGGTTCATCTAGAAAGCCGTAAGAGAGCACAATGGAGGATTTCCCTTAGAGTATCAGGGTGTTTTTCTGAGCCGGCGATTACTATCTGCATAAGCAATTACTCTACAGCCAATCCTTTCTATGTTCAATAGCAGTCCATAGACCACTAGCACAGAAGAGAGGACAAGACGCCACCCTGAGGAGTTCTGCAACTAACAAGTATTCTAGTCGACCCTTCGGCCAGCTGCGAACTGATAATCCTGCGTGTGAGCAATTGATTGAACAATACTCCAATCGAAGAATTGACTTGGAAGCTTGCAAGTGCATCTATGTTTGTCGTAGATCTGACATTGTTAAAGGCCACCTCAATGTGCAGGAACGCGGCTATGGTAAATTTCTTGATGCCCAGTGATTTTTCATTGATGCGCACTATCGAGTGCAAGACTGTCTCAACTGATTACCCTTGATAATACCCATGATGGGACGTAGAAATAATAGATGGACTAATGCCCTAATACCAGTTTTTCATGACCATGAGCTGGGAAATGAGCCAAGAAAGCATCATAAACAGCGATCGTTATGCCGATGCAGGATAGATTTTGCAAAAATGTTGTAAAGTTGCAAAGTTGCTTTTCTTGCCCAGTGCCGTCCACCAGAGTAGTACTCCATATATCAGGATGGATCTAACAACTGCCATGTATATTCAATGGACAACTGGTAGATGAAGGCCCTAATTCAAAGCCAGGGACTTCCTATATAAATAAAAGGCAATCAAGGCCATCCTTTTGTGAACAAGACCTATGTAAAAGGATTAACTAGATTCCAACATAATCCGTTCACTTTGCAAGTTTATAAAGCGCAGACTTCTTCGAGAGATCTTACTCTAAGAAGAAACATTTTTAGTATCGCATTGGGTTTGACACTGAACCCTTCTACACCCAATGTTAAAAATATTTCATTCACTACCACGAGATACAGGAATGGTGATAGAATACCACTCCAGCTCAGCATCCAATTATCGGCAAGTTGAAGCTCTATATCAACAGCAGAGGTGATCTAGACTGGTTTCTCATTACTGCGTTCTAAACTCACGGAAACAAAGTCAGGATCGCTGAAATTGGATAGAAGAATCAAATTAAAGGCGTTTTTAGGAAGAATATAGTCATTGCATTTACCAAGTCCCTTAGCAAAGAAAATTCCTTAATCCCGCAATGCGATTGTCCTTTAGAACCCATGGCATCTGGTGGGGGCAATATCTTCTCCACCTTCTTGTAGGGGGAGAAACAAATTAAATGGTGAAGACTAATCTGCATCAACCGAAGCATTAATACTAATTAGTACAGCTGCCTTAGGCATACCAGTTTTTCGTCCCTCTCATAGGTACATATATGAGTGGAGCGGTCATTTGTCTCCTAAACTTAGTTTCCAATCGAGGGTCATTATTTTCGATCTCTATCAGCCGAAGAATATCGTTAGTGCCACTAGATCTAAGGGCCAGCACCTCTGGCATTTCGAAGAAGGCCTTCTGACAACACACTGGCCATTTCTCAAAAAGCCCAAAGAAAATACAGGAGTACTCGGAAAGCCTTTCATTAAAGACCCGAAGAATGTAGAGCCCAAAGGAGCAGAAACAAACTTAAAGATTTCGTATAAGAGTCTAATCTCCGACAGGCTCAAGATCAGGGTCATAGACGAGTACAAACCTCGCTCTAAAATAAGTAGAAACCAAACTGGGTCAGATGGCAATACCAAACGAGGTAGGCACGATGACTAAACTACCCCGCCAACAACTGAGATGAAAAAGTCCATGACTTCCAGTTTTGTGGGCCCGTAGCAAGTACTGCTATATAACATCTCCACGTTGCAGTCCTCACTGTCAACAACCCAGAGGTCAAACTTACTGACGAGAAATAGGCCTATGTGGAGAAAGAACTTATGGACCGCATCTCAATAGATCTCTGAGACGAGTCAAGCCAAAACCCTCTATTTGAGAAGCTCTCCAATATCGAAGTCTTCCGCATTCTCTCCTGTTAAAAAGGATTTTACTTTAAAATGGCTCATAGAGGAAATCGGCAGAATGGAGATGCCATGGGAACAAACAAAGTTAACATTGGTACCTAAGAAAGACTTACCAACCAGACCCAAAGCCAGGATCCACATTGCCGGACCAACTATCACCAAAGAAAGATTAGAACAATTCCTCAAAGTCCTTAAGGATGAGTTCCAAAAAGACATTGGAACAGCATCGACATTGCCCTCATCCAGAAACCGGGGATCTCAAATAACAAGATCTGCGGATTCAGGACTTCAAGGATTATAAATTGTTCTTCAACAAGGGCCTAGGCTTCACAATAATGACCAGACGACAACCAAACTTGAGATGGCCAAATACAAGCTACTTATCGTCGCAATGGTGCACATTCTAATTGACAGTCCATAGCCACCACCTACCGAATCCATAGTGGACCTGGTTACGCTCTAGAAAGGATGTGACCTGCTAATCGGATATGACGCGAATTCCCACCATGTTCAATGCGGCAGCAATAACACCAACATAAGGCGTATCCCACACCGGCGAACACAATGGATTCGCTGAGATCCGAGTGAGGATGCACCTCCATTGAAGTTGCTGTCACCCTCCAATCTACCATCCTATGGCCACTAAAACCAAGGGGTTTCCAAACTCTGACTCTAAGCCAAGTTGGGATGTCAGTTGTATAGACTGCCTGTAGCACCAGGCTACACAGCAGCGGGCCGCGAGATTGTCGACTGAATATCATCAGCTGAAATCTCTTCGCTACAAATCAGAAAGCTGTATGATTTTTTTTGGACTCCTGTAGGTCGGTTTCCTGCTGGCATAAGAACTGGTTGATTACCCTCCGATACTTTCGTACTGTCGTCAATCCTCAGCCTATAGAGGTCTTTCTCGACTGTCTTTGTAACACTCCTAGTCGTCAGTTGGGTATTCGCCGTTGCCTTGTTTGCCGTGTCAATGTGAGCATTATTTGTGTTTGAGAAGTTCATGTTTTGTCCCACAGTAGAGCTCCATCCGCAGAAACTCCGGTTTTGCTAGGATACGGCATTATTGCTTGTTTTGGCAAAGCGCATGTAGCTTCAACAGATCAGACTAAGCTCGTATTGCGTTTAATAAACATGGTGAAGAAGGTGTATCTCCACATAGTCTTAACTAATAAGAAATTAGTTTTTATTTTAAAATTAAACTTTATTTCTACACTAAAAATCTCTTATATGCCGACAGTACATGTACATGTTTCTTCCTTTATCAGCTGACTCGCACTGATATGGACTGGAATTTCGGAAATCTGGTAGAAATATTCAAAACATGAGTAAAAATCTATAGAATTCGAATGTATAACTTACGTCCTCCCCTTTGACAATTGTATCGAATCATTTCGCATCCATTGTTGAAATTATACAGACACATTCCATCGAAGCCGCACACTGGATTTCGATGTGGTGGACAACTTCCAGGACATGCACTCACAGATGCCGCAATAGCTAAAAGAAATATATTTTCAATTCAAATAATTTAAAAATAAAAAATGTAATTGATTTACCAAACATGACCAAGGCACAGATAACGGCTGCTTTCATTTTCAAACTGAGCTTTGATAAGACGGTTCTACCAAGACTGACGCTTCAATTTACTCTGAGAATAGAAGCACTGATGTGATCACATTTTAAATGCTTTTCAACTGCACTTATCACCACCAAAGGTGATAAGCTTATGAAATATAAATCGGGGAAAGTGAAGCCCCGGATTGAATGTTTTTGTTTATACCTTGACGGGAAAATATACCCGAATGGGGGATTTTTTGAGATTGTTTTGTTATGATGAATTGATTCATACATATACTACCTATGTATATATTCGAAGTAAATTGTATCATACCTATAGATTGCGTGAATATTTTGAGATTACGGGTAATGACGATTGATGACGGATGCATTTGCCAATATAAGTCAAATGGATAGCTTTGTATAACTTCTTCCTAGGTCCCTCTCCTTTCTTTCAAAGGAAGAAACATTACAATTAATGGAGAGAGCTACCTATATTTTATGGCTAGAAATTGAGGTTTTCGACTTGGTTAAGCTATAGTTCCAGCCTGATGGGCCTACGTGGCACACAATCCGTCCAACAATCGATGTATTGCACACTAAGTTCAATAATCTCATCCCGGATGTTATACACCTTTAAATTGGAAGGTAATGGATCAGACAATGATGTCGGACCACAGAGTCATCTCATTTGATGTTCGATACGGATCTAAAAGGAAGAAAGATCGAAAATATGTCAGGATTGCCAGGAACATGGACATAGTGAAATACCAGGAAGTGTTACGGGAGAAACTGAATGGGAGGGTACCCAAAATATCGAAAACCACTTGGGATGTAGAGTCACTGCCGAAGCACTTAGAATCAGCTGTTCTATCTACTTTGGTAGATGAAAAGGACCCCACGCCTTGGTGGTGTAGAAATTCTAAAGAAGGAGGTTAAAAAGCCATTAATCATGTCATGAGAAGGGATGATCCTGAAGCATGTGATGCTTATACTCATCAAAGAATAAAGAGCTAAAAGCAACTCTGCGACGACGTGAAAGGGAGGCCTGGAGGGAATTTTGCTCGAATATGAGAACCACAGCTGAGATCAATAGACTTCAGAAAATTGTCTCGAGGGATCCAGTTTCCAAAGTCGGACTCATTCGTGATAGAACAGGGAGATGATTGAGACAAGGAGCAAACAGGATGGTGAGAAGGACGCCAGAAACGTTTTCTCCTTACAAGACCGCGGGACCGGATGGTATTTTCCCTGCTTTAATGCTATGGGGTGCAGACCTCATAGTACCACGGCTTAGGGGTATACATACATTACATGCCTAGCGATAGGATTCATACCGGTAACATGGAGAGAAACAAATGTGGTGTTTCTTCTAAAACCGGGAAAAAAGGACTACATCGAAGCGAAGTCTTTCAGCCTGGTCAGCCTAACATCATTCCTGTTGAAGACAATGGATAGAATTGTGGTGGATCATATGGAGAGCACGGCGCTGAAAGCGTGTCCTTTGAGTAGTAGACAACATGAAACAGCGCTACAGCAGGTGGTACGCATTGCCGAAGAGGAGATGAATATCGGAAGCATCGCAATGACCATAATAATGGACACTGAAGGTGCCTTTGATAAATATGTTTCGAAAGACTGAGAGTAGCCTTAGAATAACGCAGGGTTAACCAATTGGTGGTGAGACGGGTGGACAATATGCTGAAAAATATGGCGATAAATATTCAGATGCAAACTTCAAGACTTAGAGAAAGGATTAGCAGAGGTTGCCCACAGGGAGGTGTTTTATCACCTACACTGTGGAATATAACTGAGAAGACTTGAAGAGACTGGCATCCACACTGTGGGATATGCCGATAATATAACAATAATGGCAAGAGGTAAATTCATGAACATCACAGCAGATACAATGAGTAATGCTCTCAGAGTGGTGGAGCGGTGGTGTCAGGAACAAGGGCTCTCCATTAATGCGGAAAAGACAGATCTAATCATCTTCGCAAAGAAGAGGAGAGATCTGGAATTTCAGCCCTTGCCACTTTTCGGACTGGAACTGCATGTGACCAGGAAGGTTAAGTATCTGGGTGTATACCTAGATGCTGAACTAACTTTGAACTTCCATGTGGGAGAGAAGATCAGGAAAGCGAAAAGGGTGCTTCATCAGTTCAAACGGGTATGTGGACTAAGGTGGGGAATGTCGCCGAAGCATACTGGATGCACACGATGATAGTTAGACCGATTATCACATATGCGTCAGTTGTGTGGTGGCAGAAAGCCTCCAAGCCAGAAAACTGTAAAGAAGCAGTTAGATAGGGTCCAACGTTTGGCATGTTTAGGGATTGCAGATGCAATACGAACGACATCAACTGGCACTGGCGTAGGACTATCTACGGTCACAGGAAAATTCTGGATCTCATGAAAAACGAGATTAGCGAGTTGAATATGACAACCAAACTCTTTTTGGAGATGCAACACTTCCGGAAAAGAAGATTGGTGATATAATCATCTTTACGGATAGGTCGATGATAGATGGCAGGGCGGGGACAGGTATCTTCTCAGAAGAACTTGAACTGGAATGTCATATTAGTCTGGGGAAATATACCTCAGTCTATCAATCCGAGATGATTGCTCTGTTGCATGCGTTGGATCACCTGAAAGAGAGTCAGTCAATCAGTGCTTAGACGTATGGAGTAAACAGATATCAATACATCACTGGCATTGGAATGTGTTCATAAACTCAATAAGTGCTCATCTCGAAATGAGATGACGTTGCTCTGGATAAGAGAGCACGTATTGACTGAGGGGAACGAAAAGGTGAACTCTCTAGCAAAGCAAGGGTTAACCTTGGAGTTCTGTGGTCCGGAACCGTTGGCAGAGGGATGGTAGAATGCACCATCAGAGAAGGTGGTCAACCGTGGAAGGTTGCAGGCAGGCGAAAATGGCTATTAAAATACCGATTGGCACCACTCATAGAGAAGTTCTAAGCTTAGGGCGAAGAACACTGAAATGGGTGGTAGCGTTTTCTACAGGTCATGGAAATTTCTAAAGAAGATGGGTCTTCTGGAGGATGACACCTGAGTCAGAGTCTACTCTACTTAAAAGTTTCCATCTATAGGCTTCTGTACGGGCTTGTTGGCTTGACATCCTGTTGGTAAAACTTTCGTGTATTATTCCTAGAGTATAATCTCTGAATATTTTCGATCGCGCGCTTCTAACAGCTTCTAGGACCAAAATGAATGAGGTTTTTTGACCAAAGGAGAAACTAAATGACTCCCATATTGACTGCGTCATCGATCCAAACTTATTGTCTGCCTCCTAGCATGCGTACAGTAAATTGGTAGAAACCGCTCTGCTCTCGAGGGTGCGTATTGTTGAAAAATATTTAGATTGGAAAGAATACACTCTGGTGGAATTTTTCGATATCAACGGAGATTTTAACAACATCATTCATATGGGGTGCATTCACGAAACTGTTTAATTGGGGCACCGATTGGCACATTTATAAATCAGCTATTGACAGACAGACTATTAACTCTAAGCTGGGTGACATCGTAGGTACTCTACAACGGGGGTACTCTCTCCTCTTCTGTGGATGGGAACGCTGTAATGTAATTACCTATGCAGATAACATTGCCATAGCTGCTATAGTCTCTTGAATTTCTTCCCCAAGACACCGAACTTCTGTTTGATTTAAACACGAATCGTCTCCAGACTAGAATGAAGAGGGGATCTCTTGTTAAAAAAGGGATCAATGCGTTTTTATTCAGATGTATCTAAAACAGAATGGGTGATGGATGAGGTCGTCTTTTCCAATGATCTAAATATAAGATTTTCTTTCCGCCTCCCTAATCACTGCATCGTCTTTCAGATGAAGATCATGGCAATAAGTCGTGGCTAAAATACAATATGATATTTAAGCGAGATATCACAATTTTTATCTATAGCTTAGCAATTCTTTGGAATATGTCTTCTGCAACTCGAAAACTGACCCTAGATTGTCGTCTATCTGTAAAGAAAGTTGATGACCAATACAATATTTGGGTGCCAGGCCACGAAAACATTCCAAGGGATTGCATGGTGTACGAGCTTGCTAGGCAAGTTAAAAGCCTATCGATTTTACCGGACAAGGTGAATCTTGGTATGCCTCTCGATACTGATGTATTGCTAAAGCTAAATACTGTCAAATTTGGTCTTAGTTGACTTAGGAACGCTAGACCTTGCAAATAACTTCTGTAAAAGCTGCATGGATGAAAATGAGGAAGAGACCATACTACACCTTCTTTGTATGTACGAATCTCTATCAATTCGTAGGAGATTTAGGAGACTACTTCTACAACAACGTTGTTGAACTGGCTAACGAAAACATTAGTGGCCTCCAGCACTTTCTAAAAATCTGTCGCAGTCATACTATGTGTCTATCAGCTCTTTACCATGTTAGTATTTACCCGCAGTACAGAAACTATAGATGTATTTTATATGTTAAGAAATCGCGAAAACAATACTTCGAGCCCTATTTGTTTAGATGTAATTAAAATTGCAGACACTCCGTTTAGTAAGTGTTTACTAAGAATTGTTATCACAAAGAGGAACTGCGCTTCAGTCGTTGTATTGACTAACATCTGTGGGAAGTATGCGACATGTTTTGTTTTTCGGCAGAGTTTATCTTAAATCATCAATCTAATTTCCAAAGAAGAGACTTTCTTATCATAAGTACCAACTGAAGATTTGCTAATTAATTCCAACATTCATTCATTACTCATGAACATTTCTTAAATTTTCTTATCAGGCGGAATAGTACCTGTAAATAGTAAACAACCGAAGGCCGTTTCGGTGAATGGAACAAGAAGATAAAAACGAATCGTTTGCTATGATGGGGGTATAAAAAGGCTTTGAACTGTCTTCATAGAGTTATCAATGTAAAACGAAGAAGTCAATCGTCTCAACCAAGTTCCAGTATTTTAAAAAGTGTTACAAAGTATATACATATGTTATTAAACATGAAGGCAGTACTTCTATGTGTTTTGGTTATATGTGGTAAGAAAAAAGTGGACTTCATAGTAAATACTAAATATGTGCATATGTGGTCGGTGGCAAGCGATACACTAGTTATTATGTATCTACATATCTTTATTAAGTAAAATAGCTTCCAAGCTATGGCAGCGCTATGGTTACCTTTATTCTGCTCTTGGTATAATTGGATCTTAGAAGAAAGGGTTACGTTCATTCCAGTGTCTGTTGTGCTAGAGTAAATCTGGAGGTTTTGATCAATCTTGGAATTATATGTGTGTTCTGAAGAATCCTTTAAATTTTCCAAGTCTCGCAATCCAGTTCGTTGTATGTGCATATACTTCAAACATCATTTCTTGCATTTGCATCCTTTAGACATCAGAAACAGACGTGGAGTTAACATCGAACAAGAATGTGATCACCATCTTATGTTAGCCTTTATATATATGCCTTCATACTGCATCCGTTAACAGCAATGGGGAATAAAAAGTCGAAAAGTAACCGCACAAGGCTATCAGGAGATAGCTGTAGACGGATCGATTAGCGTACATCAATCAAGGCTCAGATTAGAGCGTCCTCAGCAGTAGAGAGAACGGAGCTAGAACGCCGTACTTTAACATGTGACAAACGTCCCTATATCGACTCAATTGCCTCAAGGGCTGAAGAAGCAGCAAGCAGGGTGTGACAATAGGACTGCCTAAGAAATTACCAATGAGCTATTGGTGGTCGAAACTCCAAACAACATCGAGTGAAGAGTTTAGATGGTAACCCTCCGATTTGGGATGAAGGTTAGCTCACTAGATGGAAAGAATACTTCGCAACAGTTCTTAACCACATAAACGATAGTTAGAGTCTCGAACTCTCATGAGTCTTCCGAAGGAACAAATTTCTGAATTCGAGCAGCAAAATTTTCAGCACAAAAACCAAGTACTGCTATAAAGAAGGAGTACTTCCTAGGTGGATACCACTAACACACAAAAGCTGCAGACCTTCGTAAATAGATGTGTTAACATCATCTTGAGGATTTCTTGGCTCAATCTTATCCAAGGAATATTCACATTCAACATTCGCTAATATTTACCCACCGTCATAGGAAATTTATACGGTACAGAGCTAGCTTTACTTTCAAAATCAAATCCAATGTTCGAAGGCAGAACAGAACTTTCATGGCGGCAGTCCGAATTTCTCTCAGCACGCCGGTACACCAAATACGCTAGATGTTGAAACTCTTGGCTAAGAAACAATAGCTACGTAGGTTAGATACGGCTTAAGGATGCACATTTTAATACAGTGTACCTATTTAGGACTTAGTCCGGCATTACCAGAGATTGCTTGTGTCCTTAGACATTGCTTGTATCGTCAGAGGTTCTTCCCTATACGCTCTCAGTACGGTTTAATTTTGGACGACCAAAAGGACGACCAAATACTTTACTTTATTGGATAAGGTTCAGTGGACTGCTATAATATACAGTCCATCTTAATTGTGGTAGTTTTATTTTTATTGTGAGCCACTTCATCTCTGCCTTCAACGGATAATACCTGCCCATGGCACCAAACACCATTAGTCACAGACTCCATACATTCACTCAGAAATGGTGAGTTACTCCCACTGACAATGTTTCATACCCAACACAACAGCATGGTATTCTTACTTTTCAAAACTCCTCAACATGGAATCTACCAATAGGTTCCACAAAGCAAATTAATTGACAATCCTAGCAAACCCTACATTTGCAGATGTGGTTTTCTTCCTCTAAAACCATCCCTACTGATGCTAAGGCTGAACAAATTCTGCAGAAGCTGGAGTTCTTAAATGCTCCTTATATTTATGATGACATCAAGACCATAGATTTTTCGTCAGGTGCACTGAACACATTGGCCATCAACTGCAGCAATCCTGTGTTTGTAGACTTGTGTCTTTGATAGCGGCTGTCAAGGTATCAAGGATACCAAACAGCAGTGGAATATCCTGCTTAAGCTCCAGTTCAATTAGTTTTTCATAGTTTCTCAGAAATAATGAAAATAGGTTGACAGTCCTAATGCTGTTTGGTATGTCATAGGCTGGCCCTCTGATTTGGGGATGAAAACGGTCATAGGCCTCTTTTAGACTAGAGGTATACATACCGATGCGCATACCGATGATGGCTTTATAGATCATATGTAGTTAACAACATAAGCATATTTTATATGCCCCTAAGGAGGAGATAAACGCCACCTTCTGTAAAAGTACTTTCTCCATTGCCATATGTATTCGCTCAAAGAAACATTAGCTTTCTAAAACTCATCAAGCTTTGCTTTGAGATTTGAAAATTCTCTGTAATTTGGACACCGTGCTTACTTACACCGAGAGACAACATAACGGTGATAAGATATCCACTAGTACGAGACCAAACTAGACGCTCCTGCAGTGGCGATCGATAGATCGATGACTTGCTTAGTCTACCGAGTGACAAGGGTAGGTTCGTTACAGCTGTTTCATAGATCGAATTGAGTAACGGCAAGGATGTTTAAAAAGGATTCACCTCTTCCATTTATTTGAGTACTTCCCATACCCACCAGCAAAGGTTTGTTGTACCAATTATCTTAGGTTTTACAAAGATAGAGTCTAGTACCTCAGTTAAGTCGCTTAACACACCACATTACGTTGATAATTTTTTTAAGACGTTGGCAAAATGTACGTGCAGCCCATTGCGTTGGGAATATTGCAAGTTGATCTGTAAAACCACCAGTGATGAACTAGTCATAACGCTGATTACCATTTGGACAGTTTCAGTCTTATATCGTCCTTTTCCTGAGTGGAAACAAGGTCGAACCCAAGCTGCTAAGCAGTTAGAAGTTTTCCCTTCGAGATCAGCTTCCGTAACGAAACCCCTTATCCTGGTGTATCTCTCTACATCAGAAAGGTAAGGAGTACCAAAGTTATTATTTTCATCGAGATTTAGGAATATCAGAGTAAAGTCGGCTTTAACCCATGGATTCTTAGCATCATCTATGCAATAGAGGACAAAGTCGTGTGGTTTGATGATAGCATCCGATAGAGCCTTGTCAAAAGAGCAGATATTCTCTGGAATTTATGTCGCATATGAACCTCTGCAAAAGCCACAATCACCACTAGAAGCTCTTCTAAGGATGGAGATTTCCTTCGCCAGTAGTAATGGCTCCAGCTCTCTTAGCAACATTGGTTGCTTTATGATCAGCTTCACGTAGATTCCGAGCTCTTAATAGGGAAATCACTTTACAAGTTCAAACTACTCCGACACGAACTCGCTTAGGCACCGCTCCAAGTGAGATATATGGTGCCGTCTGCAACTACCTACCCAGTACGCCTTTTCCTTCCTTCTAACCTCTTTTCTGGCCTCTTTCTAATAAGTTCAACGAATACGAGGAGCGGAAAGAAACTACTTAAGTGCCCTAGAGACATAGTAAGCCGTCTTCTGAGAACGCCTTGCTTTCTGGGAGGAATGCACAATTGCAATGAACTAGACGTGCTAGACATAGCTCGTGGTTCCTTCGGTAAGTTCACTGATTTCTTGGTTCTTCTAAAAACAGCAGCCGAACTGTTAGTTGTGTAGAACCAGTAAAATGTACTCTGGGACCGTAATCTTGCAACAAACCCTCTACAACATTCTATGTCATCAGGTGATGCATCCGCATGCAAATCGGTTATAAACAGCATGTTTATGTGAGAGCGCTAAGCGAATTATTGATGACCTTTCGTATATTTTGTTGGCTAGTTTTGTTTAGTCTAGCTAGAGGAAGAGCATTGGCAAAGAGGAAAATGTGGTTTCCATCGATTTTGGCAATCCTCCGAGTTTAAATCTATTACTTTGACTAAATTTTACTTGAAAGACTAATCTCTGCTCGCTTTTAGATCTTCCGTGTCTGACCCTATTCACGTTACATATGGTGTGCCTCAAGATAACGATGAAAGGCCTTTCTTATTTACCCTCTCAGTTACTGATATTGATTGCAAGGCTTGTGTAACTATGTCTCTCATCTTATTTTCGAAACTTTTTACGATTACATGAATACTTAAATTTAAAAGAACATCTTTCTCTAGCTATTACAGCATCCAGCACTGCATGTGAGAACTGTCCTCCTCACAGGAATCCCCAATGTGGATTCAATGGAAGTTGTCTCTACGAATTCAATAATCCATGTGAATTGACTCGCTACAATTGCCAAAAGGGAGGATGTAAGTATCTAAAGCAATTGATTCGACCTCAAACCCCTTCAATTCCATTTCTCTTACAGACTTTCGTCAAACAAGCTCGTATCAATGTGAATCAGCTAAAAAGGGCAACAACAGATACAACTACTGTCACAATTCTGGCGGATATTTGTGGTAGATTCAACTTACAGACTGTATATACTTTTATTTCAATGCTAATGAACTCTATAATAAAACCTAAATATTTACAATGAAGTTTCACAAAAAAAAAATTTAGTTCTTCCGCCCTTCTTCCCAGCACGTGGGCGATAATTTTGGAATTTTTTTTCATGTAAGACCAACAACGCCATAAGAGTTAACACAATTCAAATTAGAAATTAATATTCGCCGTAAATGTATCTTTGCATAGCATAACAATTCAAACAGCGATCTTGATGATCATCGAAAGATCTACGAAAAGTAAATCCGATACCTACCGACCGACCAAATGAATTATTAATAATCGTCAATGATTCAGCTAAAGTTTATTACGAATTCGTTCATTCATTCATAAAAAAAAATAGAAAAAAAACAGAAAAAATAATATAACCCCGCAGTCAAAAAAAAAAAAAACAAAAACCAGTCGAGAGTCGGAATGTCTGAGAGGTCACACCGGGGCTATGGAGCACTACTTGAGAATGACTTCATTCAATGGAATGTCCTACTTTACGAATTTGCCATAAGAATCTCAGTTAAGATGAATGAATTCGAAATTTTCGATTGAAATCTTCTAATCAATAAAAAATAGAAATTGATTATTCTGAAGATACATAGATACGTATTTTGTTTTGTCAGTTTCTGGTTTGCGGAGATGTGTGAAAAGTTTTACTACATAAACGTGTTTCACTTTTTTTTCTTCGTCTTAAGTCCAAAGATCATCGACTGGACGAAAAAATAGGCGGTTTCTATTATGAGATACAGAATGATAAGGTGATTAGAAGGCGTGCAGGGGGCATAGTATGTTTAACGACAGTTTGTTTTTTAATTTTGCATAAAGCCTGATCATGTCCACAGCCTACGCAAGATACAACACCAAGCAATTTTTATAAGTAGGTACTATCCGGAAGTTAGCTCATCTCTAGTTACGTGTTTTCCAATTCGACATAAGAAAAATTGTCATGTGAAGGGTGTATGTTAAGTCAGAGAAGTTCGTTCCCGAAATAATTGCAGATTCAGTATCTGCCATGTTACAATGTAGATGACCAAGCTTTCAGGTACCCTGAAGCATATTTTTTGGGAAGAAGAAGATAATCAGTTGAAGGGCACAATTTATAAAACGGCACTGCATCTTAACTTTGCGCGACATTATAGAATTGTATTTGATTCTATATACGTATCCCATTGGTTTTCAACGCGGGGTGTAGGTGGTTCTGATATAGATAGTACCTTAATCCGCCTAGCAGTCGAACTATGCAACTCAAACTTACTGAACGGACTTGGTTCTCATCAAATCCCTTCCTATTTACTTTTGACTCTAAGAAGCTCACCCTGTGTGTTGAGTGGGCTCACTGGCTAAAATTTGTAAAGGGCATCTAGTCCGATTGGATTTCGTATAAAGAGGCCCCAAGTCTTATAAAAAAAATTATCAGAAAAGCCTAATGGAAATCCTGGAAACTTTTTTGTGGTAAGATAGAAGAGATCTCTGAGGCCAGGTTCCGAAAGATCCTCGCGGCCACTTTCAAAATGCCTAGCTACCTAAAAAGGGCAGATGGCTCGTGGACCACCTCCAGTGCAGAATCTATGGACCTATTACTGGATTCCCACTTCCCAAACAGCTGCAATGCTATTTCGGGTTCAATTGTAATCTCGGCAAAGTCAATGCTAAGCAACCCCTCTTATCCAGTTACAAGGAGCAACATTTCTTTAAAGAATAAAAAATAAAGTATTATATCGGCTGAAGTTAAGCGGAATGTGGACCTAATCCTTCCTTGGTTAACTGTTATCTTCTGGTTAGTTGGATTTGGTTCACATTCCCAAGCCACGGACAGAAGTCAATGTGGTTTTCATACCCAAGGCAGGTAAAAGCTCGCACGTTAACATCAAAGATCTCAGACCCATACACTTGTCGTCATTTCTCCTGAAAACTCGGTTGAAACGGTCCTACACTCATTAGTCAGCATTATTGAAAAATCTTTAGATTGCAAAGAATATACTTTGGTAGCGTTCCTGAATATTGAGGGAGCGTTTAACAATGTCGAACCAGAGGCAATTACATGCGCATTGTTGAACCTTGGAATTGAGACGTCGATTGGCGCACTGGTGTACCAGTTGCTTACTAACAGGTTCATCAGTTCAAAGCCACAGGTCGACCACAAGGAGGTGTGTCTCCGCTCTTCTTTGGAACTCAGTGGTGAATGCACTGCTTCTAATCTTGGAAGGGGAAGGGTGCAAGTTAGTTGCCTATGCAGATGACGCTGCTATTGCTGTCTCAGGAAAACACCTCTATACGCTTAGGGATCTTTTACAAAACTACGACTCTGTACTGCTGTAAGAAAGCTCTTGGAAGTAAATGAGGGCTTCAGCCTCGAATTATTGGCTCTATGTATCCGTCATCAGGTCCATACTTACGTATAACGTGATCGTCTGGTGGACTGCGCTGGATATAGCCATCTAATACAACCTCCTCCTCGTGTGCAAAGAACGGCATGCGTCTGTATAAGTGGGGCCCTGAGGACCACTCCTACTGCGGCTATGGACACACTGTTCCATTTGCTTCCGTTCGATATCTATTGCAAACAAGTAGCAGCAAATGCAGCTATTCGTATGAAAGCAATTCTTTTGTGGACCCCCAGTCATACAGGCCACTCGGCAATTTGAAGATAGATGTCAGAGTTCACCAAGGTTCAGCACTTAGTCCCCTATTGTTCAATATCGTAATGAACTATCTCATAGCTGAAACCCAACGACCTACTCCGTGAAAGATACTATACAATCTTTACGAACGAAGCGAAGACCTCCAAAAGATGTTAGACGAGTGGCAAATAGTTTTGGAACCGAGCGGCTTGCGCGTAAGTTGACCGAAAAAGTATCAGTTTACTTGAGAAGTGTCACAGTTTACTTGGAACGTTTCCCACTAAATGAAATCTCCAGATTTGATGCTCTCTGAAGACGGAAATATCAACGAAGACGTTGACCATCGCATGATCACCGGATAGATGAAGTGGAAAATCCTATCGGGAGTCTTATGCGACAAAATAATGCCAATTCGAGTCAAAGGGAAGTTACATATATAAATTAGCTGGTAGACCAATCATGATGTATTGCACCGAGTGCTGGCCACTAAGCAGACATCAAAAACTACATGTAGCTAAAATTAAGATCCTGAGATGGGCGGGTGGTGTAACAAAGTATGCAATGAACGTATCCTCGGCCCATTTAAAATAATGCCAATAGCGGATCCCAGAAAGTTGACGGAGATGGTACGGCCACATAATCCGAAGACAAGCGGAACATATGATACGGAAGTTATGGAAATCGGAACAGCAAAGAGGAGACCTGGTAGACCCCAACCTTCTTGATTGACCACTGGCGGCGGCTTCGTACTACAAAACTCTATATAGGGTTAGCTGCTTTCAAAATCAAAAGCATATAGCAACGGTCAAGATTTTCGGAAATAGACATAGGTACTATAACATCTAGGTTGGTTAGCTATTGGATCCTTTCTGACGTTGGTCTTTGCTCAATTAGACCATCGTCGGTTGGGTCCATTGTATCCATTTCTGATTACTCTGGGATTATTCCAGATAAGAGTTTTAGGAGATGTTTCAGGTCATCTTAGTTCTAATTTCGACTAAATGAAGTTCTCATCTTTCTATCGGTGATTGCAGGATTTAACCCAAGTAGGGATACGAATTTCAGGAGGTCTTTCAACTTAATTTTGGGTAGATTACAGATGCGTGAAGAAGTGTGTTCACATTCTCCTGATGGTAAGGACAGGACTATTACAGAGCAGATGATGAATAGATTAGTGTCTTCCTCGTCTTTGCAGCTTCTACAGTAGGTATTGTGAGGTATACCGTGACTATGAGTACACACAAACAGAGAAAGTGTTCTCGCCCTTTAATCATGCGGGTCAAAGACACTAAGCCATTGTACTTGTATCCAAAAGGATCCACAAACTGTTGGGTTTTCTGATGGCTTCGTTGTCAATGAACTTTTTCAAGCTACGGAGAGGAATTATCATAAAGAGGAGGGTTTGTGCAATCCTTGCAATTTTATTCGCTTTTTCATTGCAAGAGGTATCTATATGCCATGGTATCAAGCATAAATCAACTTATTGGTTCTAGATATCTCAACCAGGCAACGCTCGCAGCCTAGCCAATAATTACTGCGAAGTCTAGTCTACAGTAATTACCTTTCCGACAATATTGCTCTCGAAGATTATAGGCACCGTGAGGGATGCCTATAATCTTGGGTTGAAAGAGACTGACGACCTTACTTAAAGAGTCGCCGATCCCTAGGGTTTCACAGTAAGTTCCAACTCCAGCACCGACTTTCAATTTGAAACCATCAGTGTAGAGTGCCAGCTCTTATTTATTAGTGACTTGACGATTTAACCAATCAAGTCTGTTACGAATTCTGATAGTGATCCTCCTGATAAGCTTTAGGACTGGAAACGTATAGTTAGTTTCAATTGCACTGCTTATAGCCTCCCATCGACTCAAAAGAAGGCAAGGCCGTAAAGTATTGGTGGTGTTCGATTTTGGTCCTAAACAAGTGCAGTAGAGAACCAGTGAAGTGAAACTAAGTATGGTCTCCATAGCAAATTACCCGTACTTGCCTCGATGCCTTGGAAACGTATCCCAGCTTAAGGTACCTAGTCAAAATCCACTTGAGCCTCGGAATAATAGTTTCCTCTGACAGCATACATATCGGATTCCTAAAGTTTGAAACGGAACAAAGGGTTTGATTGCTCACGATTTCTTCCTTTCGTCGATGATTTTGTCTGCTCGCGTACAGTCCTGGTGTATTATTGCTTACTCCCTATAGAACAAGAGGTGAGATCAGCCGGAGTTTGATCAAGGAACTGATCTTTAACTCACGACATTAGGACATTTTAATAAACGAACCGCAATGGGCTATCTGGAAGGAAGTACGGGCGGCCTCTGGCCTTGTAAGGCATCCAAGCGACCTTGTAATAAAGGAATGCAATTTCAATACAAGGTACACAGTTCGATTCTCCGTATCCGAAGAATGGTGGCATGTCTCTACCTTGGTTGGAGGAAGAAGTGGGTTTATGGTATAAAAGTGTCGATTGATTTCAAAACTGATATTTACTGGACCGTCGTTCCAAAGACTTCTGTTAGGACGAATTCGTTTTCCCTGAATCTCAAGTTCACTGAATAGATGTGCCTATGATAACTCAGTAACCTTTCATCGACAGCCTTTTAGTTCCTTAGAAAATGATACGACTTTTCGTTAGGCCTGAGCAGTTTCGACCATGGGCTTCATAACCATTAGGAACCCCTTATGAAACCGATGCGATCACGGGGATGTTAAGCGAAATCCTAAAGAAAGCATACGAAAAGGCCTGTCCTTTCCACCATGTTGGTGGTGATCTTTTCGAGATCAGGAACACAATAAGGCCCTCCTTGACGCGGTAAAGTCCACCAATTCATACAGTGACTGAGACCTTTCTAAAGCCAGTCAAAGAAAATTGAAGAGTGAACAGTGAACAGTGCTAAACGCATCTCCTGGATGTGCTTTATTTCTTTTTTGAAAGGGAGATTTGTAGTGCATCTTCTCCACTATGTTCTCTTTAATCGTTTTGAAGAAAATACCCTTCTCATTCCAACTTTGTGTCGCTCGAAAGCCCACTATGTAAACTCATCGCTCACCTTTTTGAAGAATGTCACGATACCTATTCATTTGACTTAACCACTTGCTTAAGTTCAAGGCTCTCGCCCTCTACTTCGCTCTGAGGTTTATCACTCTTCTGCATTAAAATTCACCACACCAACTACCATAAAATGTCAATTAAGCCAACTTCACAACTAAGTCGAAGTAAATTCCACTCATCCCAGACTGCAGCAGACCAGAGGGAACAAAAACCTGGCATCGAACAGCACAAAATTTGTTTCGTAAATTTGTTTGCGACCATAAATGGAAGTGAGTATCATGTAAACTAAGAGAAGAAACAAAAAAAAAAAAAAAGTCGCGACTTTGTCAAGTAATTTCCGCAGCAAATCCGTGTCCTCCTCACAGAGCATACCACAGCGAGCTGACATAACGAACACACTCGCTCAGACTCTGGTCGCGCAACAGATTGCACTTGATTGATCAGACGTTCAGGTATTCAGAGTGATTGCCCGCATCGGAGTGATTCTGGAAAAAAAATGTCTTTTGCGTGGTCCGCTATTACCGTTCAAGGCGCACTTAAAACAAATAATAACTTAATTTTTGTGGCATAATAACATGCTACGCAGAATGCATACAAAAGCCCGGCGCGCATCATCAAAAACGACGAAGACGACGACACGACAATGACGATGACGAACTTGAACAATTTCACGGTACCACGGCCTACACGATCTCATCATGGACAGACCATATGTGGACGACGCTGGATAGATGGATTGACGAATTAATCCCCTTTAAATGATCATTAAAACGCCTCCACGCATAGGCCTGACACAAGCATGTCAACGGCGACAAACGTCAGACTTCTCGGACCCCAGAGCTGTCAACACCATACAATAGAAGAGCAGAGCAACATACGAAAAACAAAACAAAAAAAAAAAAGTATCTCAGGACAGCCCTCTCTGAATTGCCCATTACCGTGAATTACCTCGTGGACGGTGCAATGAAGATTTATGAAGTGGACATGTCCACAAACACCTATAATTATAGGAAACACGAAGAAATAAAACGGACCACGGGGGAAGGAAGCCTTATCCTCGCATCTAAATGCATGCGGATTGTAATTTAATAGCACATCGTTTGTTTGTTTTTCATCCTGGCCCCGAATCATCGGCGGATAACAATCATAAGTCTCCCCGGCCAGGTATGAGGAGGAGATTAATAAAACGATCAATGGATGCGATGATGATGGCAGCAGCGGTGGTGGTGGTGGTTGGTGGATGTTGAATGACGGCGGCGCATGGTGCGTTCTTCATCGATGGTCTGGAAGACTGGTGTCTATCGCCAAGAGAGGGTCACTGCTGAGTTCGTCCCGACCAGATCCTGGCGCACACATCCAGATATAATTAATGTGCTCGTATGACCTGTGGGAGTTGGTAAATCACAGATTATGCGAGCAGACAGCGATGCCCGCCCCTTAGTTCCCTTCTCTTGGGTAAATTTTTGTTTCTTTTCGGTTTGATCCTTTTTTTTCTCTTTGCTGCGGTTGTGGTTTGTATATTTTTCGTGTTTTCCTGGTGTTTCTTCGCACCATTGGCCATGTTTGGTCTTGAGGACGAGGTCGATGGATGAACATTGTTACTTGGTGGTATTCTTTTCATATGCGACATATTGGAGAGGTGGCGCGTGGCTGTTATTGCGACTTAAGTATTCAAGTTGTTGCTGTGCTTTATGTGTTAAGTTAGGAATCTTCGAATGGCATAAACAGTCAAGGAAGAAAGCCGTTCATAGCAATCTGTAGGAAAAAAATACTCATTTACTTGCGATAACATGGGCGATCCTACCTCGTTGAAAGACAGTCACTTTATCTTACCTAATCTTCCTAAACATTGGATTCTGAAAATCTCGAATACTTCCTCATGAGCTACCCTTTAAAGCCTCTATCAATGAATTAGAAGTCCAATACCACGACCAATAAGAAGAATGGTTGGGAGAATGATTAGTGTCAGATTGGCTAGGTTATGGGTGCTGGTGCCATGTAAGCTAAAGGCTCCTTTAGGCCTTCTTTGCCCCTTTGCCATACCCAATGTACCTGTTAGAAGACAAGATATAAAAATTAGCACGACCCAGTATGCTGAAGCACTGCATTAGGCTTAGTTCGTAGATATAAGCCTTGATCAAGTGGTATTCAGAGGTTCAACAGCCACCTACGAGCTGTAATTGGTTTCCAATGACATTGTATTCAGTGTTTTTTTTTTACAGACTGGATAATGGCTGTCATTTCAAATATAAGGAATGATTTATTTTTTGTGTATTATGTTGGGTTGGGCTATAAAGGGTTATGAGTTCTTCATAAGAACTAAGCACCATAGTGGGCCCACCAATCAACAAACTCTAAATTGTTGAAGAGGTATCTTCGAATGTACTTTTCTCTACTCCTAGCAATGGCTTGATATTCGCAGAGTAGATGAGTAATATCCTCTACGACAATACCTGCATGTAACCGTGTTCGTCAACCTAATCAATCACATGGCGTGCTTCTTCAGAAGGCAACGGCAAGAGAGGCCTTACAAATAGACAAGGCCTTAGAAACCCTTTGTCCTTCTAAGTTTGATCATCTTAGCTCTGCCATATTGATGAATTTATCGAGAATAATTCTTTCAGCCACGGCCATTGGTGGTCTAATGCCTTAAGTTATATTATTTACCGGAAGCTCTGCTCCTTTTTTGGCCAGTATGTCGGTAACATAAGGACTCTAGCGCCTTTAGCGCAGCCCGACTCTATCTATGTAGATATTCTTATTGGATATTGAGTACTTTGAGTACTTCCCAGAGTTGTAAAAGAATGCAATCATTGCGGAATTCATTTATTGAAGGCATACTGAGAATTCATGTGTATTTGATTCAATTCAATGACTTCAATAATGACTTCAACTTAGAAAAAATAAATCAGCATTTATTTTCTGCAATCATAAGTTTGAAGTCAAAATGAATGCAATCATTTTGAATGCTTCTCATTCATTGAAGTCACCTTGAAGTCACTAGTATTCATTGCATTCACTTAAAGTCATTGAAGTTTTAGAAGTCTTTAAAGTCATCTGAAGTCATTGAAGTCTTTGAAGTCTTTGACGTCATTCAAGTTATTGAATATGTCTTCTGATTGTTTTTTTTTATTGTTTTGGAACCATCCGTATAAATTCAAATTACGTTTTCGATCGAAACGTTGTTCCTTTGCCAATACTCCCCATCAGGGTACATTACTTCGTAAGGTGTGTCAAAGCCGAGTGTACCTTGGTACACTTTTATCCGCTTTGGCAGGGATGTTGGGGAATGATTCTTAAGAATAGAGCTTTGTCCCATACACACATATAAGTAGCACATTTTGAAGAGCCCTGCGTTTGTGAGGCGAAGAACACTGGTAACTGCTTGTAATTTTATTTGTAGATCCAGTGTTAAAAGATACATAAATATCTTGACGGCAGCCGTGGCCGTAGTGCATAGAGCAGAAGTGATGGCAATGCAAGCTGCTTCTGTACCCTGGTCAACATATCCCGTGTATTCTTCTTAATTGTAGCCTTTGCGGAAGGCTCATATGTAAGCCCCATATGTAAGAATGTACAGCTAAAGCGTCATTGCATTTTTTCCGGTGTCCTCTTGCAAATATAGAGAGCATTGTGAGCCTTACGGACCATTTCCTGAACACTGAGTTTCCAGTTTAGCTTTCTATCTAGTGTTGTACCAAGATATCTTGAGCGAACCGAGAGGAAAACTTCACGCCAGCAAGCTTAGGCAATTTGAAGGGTGGTATTTCCTGCCAAACAATACTATCTCTGTTTTTTTCGAGTTCACATGAAGTCCACAGTTCTCAGCCCATTTTTCGAACCTGTTAATGGCTGATTCCATCTTTTCGCTCAATATATCTAAGAATTTATCCTGAACTAAGATCACCACATCATCCGCATAAGCAGTGACGTCAAACTCTACGTTGCATAGATCCTTAAGTAGTTATATCATCTATGACAAGAACGCAGAGAAGGGGAGAGATAACCCCTACCTTGGGGTGCCTCTAGTAACCGATTTCCTTATTGAACTATGTCCGAGAGTAGAATTGATATTTCCCGTGACCTATACTCCCCTATGTCGACACTTATCCTTTCCAGGGCACTTATTCTTTCCAAGCCCCTTCAATATCAAAAACGGCAGCTATTGCGAATTCCTTATGGTTAAGGTTGTTTTCTGATTTTCCTACTACTTCACGTAGAGCTGTTTCTACCGATTTACCTTTTAAATATGCGTGCTGAGCTTTGCATAAATTTCCATTGCAACACTTGTTCTTATATGAATGTCGAGAAACCTTTCACGTATCTTGAGGAGAAATGACGAGAGTCTAATGGGTCTATAATTTTTCACTGAAGTGTGGCCTCGTTTACATGCTTCGAGTATAAATAACACTTGCACTTTCCTCCATACGATAGGTAGACTAACCTTAGAAAATTTATAAAAATTTCCTTGTTCCTGTTTATAAACTTGACTGGAGCCTTTTGCAGCATAGCTGGCAGAATGCCGTCAGGTCGCGGTGCTTTTAAAGGAACGAAGGACATTATAGCCCATCGCAGTTTCTTCCATGTGATGAGATGATCTATTTCTTCTTCTATTGAAAAGCAGACGTTATCAAAATGGTTTATCTTGTTTTTTTTAGTAACGTGTAATTTCTGGTATTGAGCCCCTGGATACGGTTGGTATTATTAATCCAGGGCTCTTGTATCAGTGCGACTGAAAGTTCCTGCTTGATTACGTAATTAATAAAGCCCGACATCGCAGTCCTAC
This sequence comes from Xylota sylvarum, assembly GCA_905220385.1. Taxonomy (NCBI): domain Eukaryota; kingdom Metazoa; phylum Arthropoda; class Insecta; order Diptera; family Syrphidae; genus Xylota; species Xylota sylvarum. The sequence goes on from LR999959.1 coordinate 46,700,156, forward strand.
TGTGATGCAGGTTTAGTTGCATCGCTTCCATCATCATGAGGTTCTTCCTCCTCTGCTCCCTTTGTCATGTGCTTTAACATGACCTTCTCCATGTTGTGTCGCACCATTCCTTTGGTCTTTTCAAAGAATGGAATCGATTCCCTATTTAGAGTCAGCAAGAAATGCAGGCCGAACTGTATTCTGGGCTTTATCTTCAACACTCTCCAAGTGTTCGCTTTCATCTCCCTGTTTTGCATGTGAAGGAGACAGAGTAACTTTTCTGGCTACGTGTATGGAAGCGGAACCCAGAGCCAAGTTATAGGCGGAGAGTACTTAGTGAACTCCGACTCAGTGACACATCTGAGTAGAGACTCGCTCCACACTTCGCATACCCCCGAAATGAACTCTCTGAGGAAGTTCACAAATGCCTTATTCCCACATGTAAAAACTTTTCCGCCCCCAGACCAACGAGCGCCGTCGAATGGAAGGTCACTATCTTCTGTGAGAGGCATCTTCTTCCACAAAGCATCTTGATACTTTTCCTCGATGGTTATCCGCTGGTCCATGGTCAGGCGACTGCAGGGCTCCTGCTAATTCATCGGGTGCACCGAAGGCGAAATACCAGCTTTCATCTTCGTCGTTGCACTCGGCTCTACGACGTGATCGGATTAGCTCCGTTTGCTCTGAAAAGTCTCTTTGACCTCCTCAGCTGAAGTTGCCCCTCCACCTAACGTTCCTCGGCTTTCCTTCGTAGAACCTGGTACACTCGTTCTTTGCCTACTCGAGCTTCCTTTTTTTTTAGAGCCTCAACGGCCAAGACTTTCTTAGCCCGTTCAAGCTGCGTTCTGTCCTACGCGCTAAGTAAATTCACGTCCCAACCTCCAAACTGTTCAGTTGGTGTGCGTTCCTACTACGCCCTGAATATGCGACTCCGAGGAACCGGCTGCAGCTGAGTGCTTGCCAACTGCACCACCGGTTTCCTTGTATGGCATCTTGCCTTTATGATATTAGTGAGCGTAGTAGCCAACTCACTACTTCCCTCAACTATCGAAGTGAGAATACGTGCCAACTCAACATTACCCTGATCTAATATAGTGGGAGTACTAACCACGCCACAATTACCCTTGTCTACTGAAGTGAGAGTAGTAGCCTCACGTTTGGTTACAATAGTGTCAGTGAGTGTCCAATCCCCATCATCACTGTCACTAGCTAACAGGGCCAAGCCAGTGATGGAAGACTGTCCTTTCGATTCAATAGAATCGTTGCCCAGTTCCATCGCTGACTGGAAAGAATCTGTTCCCTCATAAAAATTTTTTTGTATCTTTTAATATTTTTATTTTTGTGTTTTGATTTTGAAGTAGCTTCCTATTTGTAGTCCCACGAGAATGCACGGTACCACTTTACTGTAAACCCTACCAGGGCGCCCACAGGAGCTCGTTAAGCCTGGCTTTATATAAAGCAAGTAAATTAAAGATACAAAATAACTTGCAATAGTTAATAAATCTGTGAAGTGAAATATCCGCAGCACAGGGCGAACTGTTTTTTCCATTCTTTTGGACTTTCAACCAAATACAACTTGATTCCACTGAACAATTCCGATTCGCGAACATGTGAGCACATTATGCCGAATGGCACAACCCCATCGATTATTGGTGACGCCGCATTGCGATCCTCTTCACCGGAAAACAATCCATACACTGCCACACCATGTCCTCGACGACGACAATGCACAATTCGTGATTCCATGCGCGATGTGACTTGGGTGCCAAGTTGCACGTAGCCCACCAGATAACCTCTGTTTGTTTTCTCCGCATCGCACTCGCGCCACACATTTTTTTTTTCTTCCAGAGGTGGTGGTGATTTATTTCGTCGGAACCCTTTATTAGTCCCCCTCCAGGACCGCATAACATACTAATTACGATCACTCATATCGGAACCATACGTAAATCACTTTCAGCGGAGCAGGCTAATGGCAAACCTGATCCAAAACAGACTCACTGCTTGTCCCGCATTAGACAAATTACTGATTGAAACTCATTTGACAAATATTGATTGGCCACGGAGTCGGGGACCGCAACATACCCCGAAATGTTGGACGAAAAATGCAAGCCAAGTCCACAAAAGGAACCGACCCCAAATAAATTACCAGGCCAACCCCCTGCCAGAGCCTTAGATGAGGTTCATCGATCGTCCCCCCATTCCAGTACAAATTGGCAATTATTAATCAAGTGTGCCCCCGGACTGGGCAATCTAGCAATCGGACACCAGTGCCACTGCCAGTAGTAGTCTCCGTCTCTTAGTCATCAGAAATCAATTTCACAACTTGGCTTGGAATGGAATCCCGTATGTGGAGCAAGCGTGCCGGCGGAGAGTCAGGGCTCGGGCTGCGACACACCACAGAGCAGCGTGCAGAGTTCGCCTGAAATCGGAGCGCCACGCCACGCGAGTATGTGCTCATAATTCACTGTTAATCGGTAATTGCTGTCGTCCCGAAACGCTGCATAGATGGCAAACTGGAAGCAACTAGCAGGCAGCCACTGTGGGACACTGTCGAGCCGTTGATCAGGCCATTTAATTCGATGTAGCAATAATTAATACTCGCAACCCATTTGCACCTAGCGATGAATGCCCCATCGGGAGGTACGTACTACAGTTGGAAGCCGCCATGCTAGGTCTGCATCAGCGTGACATATTTTCCGCAACGGTTTTGCTGATTATGTGGCAGATCCAAATCGGCAGCATGTCAGAGGCGATCGATTGGAACGGTACGAAATTGGCCCCCACTATGAACTATGTCGGACGATTTGGAAATGCCATTAGGTTTGGTTTGGTAGTCGTAGTGTAGTGTAGTGCGGTCGGAGGGGTCCTGCTGTTGACACCGATTTTTATGGAGACGCACTGAGCTGAGCTTATGCAAATAGATGTCGGTTGTGAGAGGTACTGTGCCACTTGCTGAAAAACTGGCGCAAATGCATGTGAGGCGTGGTGCACTGATGTTGCAGATGAAGTGTTAACTTTGGGTGGCCAGGATTTATAGAGAGATTTGTTTTAATGTGGTTTGCTCGGCGAATGACATGTTAAAGTGAGCATTAGTCAAGACATTTGAAAAAAATATGTGCCTATCCATAATGTCTGTGTGGTCATAATAGTATCAGCTGTCGCAATGACTTGTGTGAACAGTACTCATGAATCTTATCATAGATACATTAAACCTAGTGTCCATTTCATATTTGCCTTAGGAGTTACAAAAAAAAAAAACAAACTTATGTCATCATTATTCACCCACACCGGTTCCTTGAGTAGCTTTGGATCCATTCGAGTAAATTCAGCAGAATTGAGCTGATGATTGTCCAGAACTCAAAGCTACCACGCATACGACGCAAGTGTATCTTTCTTTTTCGCTGAGAGGTGGTGATATTCATAAGACAAAACTGGGCCCGTACACAGTAACAGTCTGGAATTTTTTTTACCCACTTACCCCTTCTCACTCCATACTTGCCCTTTCACCCTACTGTACCGCCTTCTTGGCATTTCATCGAAGTTGGGTTTTCTGACTTAGTTGTCACCTGAATTCGTATTAGACCCTTTGACCTGTGAGGAACTATAGGTGAAATCTTGCTTCACCATGCTGTCTCTCTATCCATGGTGGAATTTTTGGTATAAGTGCATGTGTCCACCTACCTTTTTCGAAAGCGTTCCAACGTTCTTGCCACTCTCCTATGCTATGAACCCTTAATGGAATCTTCTGTAGCACTGAGCGCTGTGGTACTCCGTCGGTGATCTTATATTCTTTGGGTCTATTGTCTGTGTTGTAGTTTAAGACTCTGCGCCTGAAGTACCTCCTTACGATAATGATACCCTGAAACTCATAAGGCTCTGAGTGCCTGTAGTATATGGTTCCAGTTTGGAGTGTTTGCATTTTTAATATCCAGAGTTATAACTAAGCACTATTTCTTGGTACCGTCTTCTCATTCACTTATTCTTCATTCACTAAGCTGACTGCATTAACTGTTGAGCATGCCTTCCGGAAACCATATTGGTGTTCTTTTGTTGCAATTAGTTGCAAGATTGTTGGAGTTTCAAAACTTTTCCTGCCTAGTATGCACAGCGGGCGTGCGGTATGATGATAGTTCTTGCGGTGTTTTATCTCCTTTAGGGAGTAGTACCGCTCCATATTTTTTTTTTTTTTGGTTGCGCCTGGAGGTGAGGAATCTTCAAAAGATACCAATAGTCCGTACCATTGGTGATGCCCGATTCATATAGCTGACCTGTCAATGCCATTAGTGTCAGTCAGTATATGCCTACGGGCTAAACCTCACCCCTCAGAGAGGCACTATGAGCCGCGCGTGCTCATAGTAGTACAGCTTCAATCCTCTACTTTCTTCATTGTTTAATGACTACGACTAAGTTCCCTTAACAAGTAGTTTACGCTTCTGTAGTGTTAATCTCGTTAGGTAGGTAGCCTTCCAGCGAAGGCACCTACTAATACCGTCATTAAATGCGGTTTTTCCTTACGGCGCTAGATCGAGTGGTCGTTTTCTTTGTAGTTGGCGCTCGATGTTTGTCACGTCCATAGTACGGATTATTTCATTATTGCAATGAGCATAAAGATGAGTACGAAGTTTGCGAGCAAAGTTCATTACTTCGTCATTCACAGTAGCAATTCCTAGATCTCTGTGAATATCACTATTCCTTGTATACCACGGAGCATTCACGATTGCTCGTAGGGCTTTGTTTTGGAATGTTTGCAATATAGCCATATTGCTTGGTTTCGTACAACCCCAAAGTTGTATTCCATATGTCCAAGACGGTTTTAGCACTTGCTTATACAGAAGCAGTTTGTTATATACGCTTAGCTTCGAGTATCTTCCTCCATATAAGGTTCCAGAAATGGATAACATTCGACCTGTGATGTTGCAACAGTCAGTGGATATTGCTATTCCATGGCTCAAGCGCATCTTCATGGGATGCCTTAAGCTAGGATATGTTCCTAAAGCATGGCGGGTTGTGCGTGTTGTATTTATTCCAAAAGCGGGAAAAGCGAGCCACACAAATGCTAAAGACTTGAGACCTATCAGTCTGTAGTCTTTTATGCTAAAAACACTGGAACGTTTAATAGATGTATACATAAGAAAAGTAATTGGTGATAACTATATATCCGAATCACAACATGCATACATTTGCGGTAGGTCGGTAGATACAGCCCTCCACAAGGTCTTATCAAGCATAGAAAGATACCTCCACTTCAAGGAATTCACTCTTGGGGCGTTCCTAGACATTGAAGGGGCGTTCAACAACTAAAGCTCGGTGTTATTGGGATGTAATTATTCCCCAAGGAGGATTCGTATCCCCTCTAATATTGCTCCTTGTAGTGGATGAGATCTTGGTAATATTGAAGGAAAACGGCTTCAACGTAACGGCCTATGCCGACGATGTGGTTATCCTGGTCTCGGGGAAATTCCCTTCAGTCCTAAGCGAAAGAGTTGGCAGCAAAAGGCTAGGAGTGAACCCTTCAAAGACGGAGGTAGTTCTCTTCACTAGGAAGAGATCAATTCCTACCTTCAGAGACTCAAGTATCAGTGGTACTGAACTAAGTATCTCAGGTTCAGTCCCATACCTGGGTGTATTTCTAGATTTCAAACTAAATTGGAAGGATAACATTGCTGAACGCGTCAAAAAAGCAAAAAGGAACTGTGGTGTACTGGATATACACGACGGTCGTAAGACCCATTCTTACATATGGTTCACTGGTATGGTGGACGGTACTGGAGAAGCAATACCAGCTGTCTAACCTCACCAAAACCCAGAGGGCAGCGTGCATCGGAGTCATGGGATCAAGAAAGACAACACCAACAGCGGCAATGGAAACCATGCTTAGTTTCATTCCGCTTGATATACATCTACTGTGGCAGTCTGGCGGCTTAAACCGCTGTAAGACTGAGGGAAGGCCAAATGTGGTCATCGAGCCTGTACGGCCATGTGTCAATTTTGTCCCTGGGGAACTACCAGCTGTTTGTCAGAAACTGATCACTTGACCCCCACGCTAGCATTTGAAAGGAGATTCGCTATAACAATTCCTGACAGAATGCACTGGAAGTGCCGAAGAACCATGAAGAAGAAGGAGTTGTCGTTTTATACCGACGGTTCTAAGATGGACGTTGGCACGGGAGCCGAAGTTTATTGTGAAGCCCTAGGAATAAACAACTCCTTTAGAATAAACGATGATTGCAGCGTCGGGACGAAGAAGAAATAGCGTCAGTTCGTCACCCGATGCGATACTGTCCTGCCCTATCGGTCAGAAGAATGAGGACTCTTGGCGGTTACTTCTTCTCAGATTTAGAGGACTTGGGTAATGTACAGCTGACGGACCTCCTGAGATTCATATCATTATCTGGGTGGTTCCAATAGCGGACTTTATAGGTTTTCGAGGTTAAATGATTGGGCACAATGGACCCGAACTGTGGTTTAAGTGAGCAGTGATACTGTCACAACGTACCCATTTACCTAACCTAACTTAGGGAGTAGTACCAGACTCTACTTTTTCCATTGATCTGGGAAAACACCATCTTTGTACATTTCTACATTTCTACATTTCAGGTCCTGGTGACTTATTTTCCCTAAATTTGTTGCATGTCTTGCTCAAATCGTTTGCAGTGGATGTTCAGTGGTTCTGAAGTTGCAGTTTCGTCGAAACAATTCTATGGCTGTGACGATCATATGCAGGAATTTGGGGCACGTGGAAAACGGCTGAAATCTACTAAGCTTTTTAATTACAACTGTAAGGCCCCAGAAAAGACTTGTTTTGTTTTGTTGACAGTGGCGACAGCCACCTCCTGTGCAACCAGATTATAGACGAAAAAATGATCAACTCTTTCGCCTCCTATAAAGCACCCGGCCCTTACGATATTTTTCCTATGATGCTACAAAGTTACAATAAGTATATCAGTCCGCGGCTAGCGAATATTTTCCGCGGTTGCATTAATTGCTCATATATTTCTCGAGCCTGGAGTGAAGTTAAAGTCATTTTTATACCCAAAACGGATAAACCCTAACATATGTATATTAGCTTTACCTCGTTCCTACATAGGACATTTGAAAGATTAATAGATCTACACATTCGCTCCGAACCAAGTCCTAGGGATATGTCTCCAGCCCAGCACGTCAATAATAAAGGTTAATCTATTGATATAGCCCAGCATGAGGTGGTAACAAGGATCAAAAGTTCACTCCACCACAAAGAATTCACGCTAGCTACTTCCTGAATATAGAAGGAGCATTCAACAATGTAAAAACCTGAATCTATAGGACTAGCACTGAACCATTAATCTCAAACTGGGTTGAATGCATGCTCAAGACGAGGCACATCACCTCAGAACTAGGTGACTGCCAGCCAAGTACATGTATCCGCAAAGAGACAGATTATATATCACCATCCCATGACTTCAGTTTAACCGTTCAAATAATCTTTCCCTCAAGAGAGGATTGGATAGACGGTAGCACCCATCATCCCGAATAAGATCTCGATTTTCACGGACGACGGGTCAAAAACTGACGATGGAGTAGGCTCTGGCATCTGAAGTCGAAATTGCTCTCTAATTTAGACTTCCAAACCCCGGCAGTGTGTTACAAGCGGAAGTATTAGCATTCGCAGAAGCGAAACGAGAACTCTTCACGAAACTGCTCTCAAGAAAGTGGATCGACATAAACTTAGATAGTCAAATCGCTATGAAGGACATCTCATCCACAGTCGTCAAATCCAAACCTGTGGAACGATGCCGTAAAGAACTCACAGCACTCAGAGCAAACCAAGACGTTACAGTTCTCTAGGTTCCATGACACAGCGCCATTCAGGGGAACGAAAGGGTGGACGATTTAGGAAGAGATTGATCCGGACAGGATCTGACAATGGTCGTTAGCACTGTTCTACCGCTGCTAGCTCTTGTTAAATTCAATATAGAGCAAGCATTCGCGAGCCTAGTGAGAGATGGAGCGCATTCTTATCTTGTCGTGTCTTCAGAAAAGTCTGGACAGAACATGACAATGGCAAGACCAAGCAAATTTTAGAGCTTAACAGACCCAACTTAGCACTCTTCACGGTGATTATTACCGGCTACAGCCTCCTGGCGCCCCACCTAAAAAGACTCTAAGAAGAGAGCACATCTCACTTCCTATGCGAATGTCGTGCAGTGCTAATTAAACGGTTCTCGGTGAATACCACTTCGAACACCTAAGTTATCTGTCAGTAAAGTTACCGGTTTGGTTCAGGGAGACCGGGATACCTAACCCAAAGCTACAGACTAACTTTTGTCTTCGTTTTAGGTTATCGACGACAGGGGTTTGAAATAGATCCATTGCTGATCCGAGTGTTGCAACACCTTCTGCCTACCTACCTACCTATCTAATGGTCATTCTCATCATGCACGGGCATAACGCTGAAGGGAATAGTCTTTGTTTGGTGTTCAAGCTAATTGAATAGCTTCGACTTTGCTCCCGACTTTACTTCTCTGATTTGGCTGGCTATACCCAATTGGTTTCCAACATGGGTCGATAAAATACTCCCAAGATACTGAAAGAATAGACTTTCTCGGACTTTCTCTCTACTTCAGCTGATGATTTCGTTGTAAGAGTCGATCCAATTCCTCTATTTCCCGTTGACAAAGCAGCACGAATCAGATCGCCAATCAGCAACAGGAGCCTCATTGACAAAAGAATGCAACCTTGTCTTATCCCACTTTGGATCCCGAATTCTTTAGACAACCATCTTCTGTGTAGAACGTGCCATTTGGAGTCATCGTATGTAGTCGTTATAATAGATATTAGTTCAACAAGGAAAGCCAACCCAAGTAAATTTCAATGATATTCCATATACTGTTCCATGATGATCCCCAGGATGTTCATGTGGTCGACACAGAATGATCCAGAGCGGAAACATGCTTGTTCGGCATTGAGATACTGCTTTATTCAGTCCAGGATTTAGGTCGCTTTTCCAGTTGTCAGGAAACCTTTCAGAGTCGGTTGTTGGAGCTGCTCATAAGAACTTCGCGGGCATACCGTCTAGTCCTACTGACTTGTTGCTTTTCAGTTATTTCATCGCGGTAGCGATGTCATCTTTTTTGAAATGGAATTGTACTTATGGTGGGTATTCGGTTATTTCCTACCTCGGGGATCTCAGTCTTCAAAATATTGCAAAATGCTCCTTTCACCTCTTTTCTGGGTCTTGGCTGAAGATACGATCTCTTGTCAGGTCTTGTATTTCTTTTATCTTTATGCGATATAGGGACTCTAGCTCTAAAGTAGCTTCAAGTCGGGTTTACCACTGTTTTTGTTCATCGATTCTTCTCCAGATATCCCCAGAAATCTAAGCTTCTTCTGACAATTCTTTCAGTTTCCACGAGTAGTGATCCGCTTATTGGTCACCAACTTGCGAAGTATGGTCCCGTAATTGTTGATGCAATGTGAGATCGTTAACGGCTTTGTCTTCGACTATCAAAAGACTAGGAGAATATAGACTTTATACAGGATCCTTGGATTGTTCGCAACCGGGTCTGTAGTGTGAAGAGTAAGAAAATTAGGCAAACCAAGATACTGTATCTTGACAAAGATCAATCGTAACATTTTTCTTTCTTACACCATTACACCAATCAAGGTATCATCCTGAAACTGATTACAGGCTTTGAAGTACTTAGTGACAAATTATATAGTTAAGACACGTGTTAGCTGGAGAGGATTGTTGATTAACGTCTAGGTTTACCTTAGACTAAAGTTCATCTAAATAAGTACATAAGTTACCTGAACCAACTTATATACGTCGACAAATGTTTATAATATGTGCTGGGAGACATTCTACTTCTACACAGCTTGGTGGGATAATGTCGAATTCCCAAGTATCTGACACTATTATCTTTCCGCGACGCACATGAACTCTTTTCGACCAGACATGCTATGTCATATCCCATTTCATGATTACTTGATGCAACCTTTCACCTAGTATTCATTGCTGCAGATTCATTATCCCCATTAAGTATAGGGGTTACATCCTCACCCAACAAAAGCTAATGCATCTGTTTGATAAACTACTGCGAAACAACTCAGAATCCTTTATATGCGGCGTACGTGCGTACATCTATCCCCGGTGCTTCTACGAATTTTCAATAACACACACGTGCAGTTTACCCCAACTCATTACAGTAAAACGATCGCCGAACTAATGATCTTTGCTGCTTTATACGCGACCAATATAAATGTCTTCCAAGCTGACGACGACGACGGCAACGGCAGCGTGGTGGAAGCGCATTGTAGCTGCCGCACGATCTATTCCCCACTGCAGCTAGAAAATCTCTTGATTTGGCCAACCAAAGTCACGAAATATCGCGTATGGTTGCGGCGTTGATAGCTGGTAGCAGTGAGACTACGTAACTGCCTGCGGTCCTCTCCCAGCTCCACCACCCCACTCGGCTATGATTCAGGTTGGTACACATCGCAAGCGCTCAAAAGTCCTGACCTTTGAAAGAATCGAGCAACGGATGATGGCTGTTGTTGCTACCACTAACTACCACATTTGATCCCACAAACTCGTCCTATTAGCGTTAAGCGCACTATTAGACTTGGACTTTATGCTCCTTCAGCCATTTTTGTTTTTTTTTTTTGTTTTATTGATCACCAGTGGATAGGCTCAGTACCTACGATGCGAGTTGGTGAAGTAGCTAATTAGATGAAATGCACTCATATGGATGGGCGAGGGAGGACCTGGAAAGGGCATTGTATGTCAAGGCCTTGATTGTGAACAATTTCGCTTGAGAGCTCTTTTAACAGTCTGGGCAGTGGGTTACTGGCATACATATCTTGTAGCGGTGTACTACGTCCGCATCGTGCTGCTTGAGACTGTGGGCTTCCTGTTGTTGTCGTTATCCATCGCGCATGCGGATGGATGCTGAATGTAGTAACGCGCGTAGGTTGGAGCATTTCCTTTTCGGAGTAATCAATGGCAACAGATGTTGCTGACCTTTTTGGTCGAAGGAAAATGTGTTCAATTAAACGTTGGATAATAGGTCTGGCTAATTGCGTACTCAAATTATAATTGGAAAAGTCGAAGTTTTCGATGATTGATGCTGCGGGTGATCCGGTACAGATCGGATGTCAAAAGTGAATGAGTTCGGATTGGGTTGACCTTAAATTAAATTTAACTAAGGACTAATTAGGAATGGATAGAGACGTAGACTCGTAGTTGGACTTGGATGTTGTTCAGATGTACGTTCACGTTAATGAATCTTCATTCTATATTTGCGTTTGTTTTAAGGAGACAAATATTAATCGAAGGAGCTTGTTGGATGCGTTTTTGGTAAGACATAATCTACAAATCTAGGTGGTGGCCAAAGGGTAGTGAACATAAGCTCACGTCAGTCTCTGACTATCAACCCCAACTTTACAGCTTCACGTTAATGGCTGTTGGATGGGAAGTACCTTGTACTCAACCCCTTGGGAATATAGTTTGTGGCAGCGGTCGAGATAGAGAGGGGAGGAGTGCTTTCTCAGTAAGGCACTTCCTCTTGGTTCAGGCGGTAGAGGGCGAATTTTCTAGACGGAATCAATGGTGGTATACACAGTTCCAGTCAGGTCGAACTATAAGTGTTATCTCTGTATGAGCTGCTTCGACATATTTGAATCCCAGGTCTATAGGGAACTCTAACACTGACCCAGGGTTTGAGAAGAGTTGGTTGGAAAAGTTGAAATACAGTTGGTTGCTGATGAACCCTTAATGGCCCAACAACAGCGCTCTTATCCCCAAAGTGGGTTACTGACTTCGAAAAATCCGGCCACTCGTTCTGGGGGTATATAAAGGAAATGGTCCTCCAAGTTGGGGACTGCGCGTCACGGTAACTTTCCTACCATAGAAAAACAAAATACTCACAAAGCAACAAGAAGCCACGTAGGTATATAGATGGCCCTGCTGTTGACGACCCCAGTAAATCAAAGAAGGACAACGACCTCCAGGTGGGGAATGTGCCGACAAGAGGCATACAACGCGGCGCTGTAAGGAAAAACGAGCGATGGTGCGAGCAAAAGAAAAGGGAAGAACATCGGCTTCTCCAAAAGAAGAAAAAAGAGCACGAGAAGTACGCGATCGAAGATATTGAAAGATTATACTCCAGGAACAAGGTTGACACTTCGACATATTTTGGAGAAAACTCAAGACATCCAAATCGATACCCACAATCTTTTCTTCGATTTTAAGGCCGCATATGACAGCATCTATATAGATGAACTATATGTACACAGCCATGTCCCAACTCGTTTACCTGTGCAGGATGGCGAAGGACTTTTGATGTCAAAAAAGGATTTAGACAAGGTGACGCGCTGCCATGTGACCTCTTTAATATCATACTTGAAATAATTGTGCAAAACTTAGAAGGCAACACCGGAGGCGCACCGCAGGCGCACTTTGTATCCTTAAGTGGTGCGGACAGTTAGACGGGAACCCCAACCGACTTCGGCTAAGAGAGCTTTGTGGTTGAATCCCAGGTTCACCTCGAACTGTAGCGTTACCTATGTAAGTAAATAAGTAAGCTGATCGTCCAGAATCGCAAGTCGTTGGCCATGACGTAACTAGGCTATTTCACAACGCAACTCTGTAGTTTAAAAAATATCCACAACACCATAATCTTGAATTTACGTTGAAAAATCTTGTCCTCTATGGACGGGAAAAATTGGCCGCTCTACTGAACAAAATTTGACTAAATATTTCATTCTTCCAGAACTCTCAAAGACCTTCTTTATAATAAAGTCTTGGGCTCCTGCAATGCTCATGATGGAATAATCACCACTGTGGCTCAGTGATTAGTGTATCAGTCTACTGGCGGATGGATCTAGATTCGATTCTCAGGCAACACCAAATTTTGCTTACGGTCCCGTCTATCGCGAGCATCTGATAAAAAACCGAGAGTATAGATGTCTTGAAAGAGGTTTTTTTTACAAAAATTTGGCTTTCGGACATGGCATTCAACAGAAGGTCCCGTCCATTCAGGTGAACGCACGACGCACATATTTGTGCGAAAACCTGCGTCCCGTACAGGACTGTCATGCTAAATATATGTATTTGCTTTTTTTTTGTCTAATCACTGTCGTGCCCTTTTGCACGACCTATAAATGTTAACAGAAGTAAGGATGTTATCATACATACAGTTTAAAAGAACAGGACCTAGTTCGAATCCTTGGGGAATGCCGCGTGTGATTTTGTATTCCGTAGTTCTATTGTCGGTGTGGTTCTATTGTCGTACAGTTTCAAATAGTGTATCATGATTTTCTTAAGATATTCCTGCACTCTATAAGTGCCATTCATATTGGTGATCTCCTAAGTTCATTGTTCGCGATCTGTAGCCTGCCGGTCATAATTCATATTTCACAAGGTGTCCAGTAAGTCTTTATTTCTTCCATTGATTTCAGAATACTCCTTCATTAATAACTGCAAAAATAGTCACCCATTTCTTGTTATCCTGGGAGCCTATAACCAATAGACCCAGGTTTGTTTGAAAAATTTTCGAGACGCCCTCATAAGTACCAATATCATACTTTCCGGTAATAATAGCTGACACTGTTCGTGTTGCACTACGACAAAGCTTAATCAGAGAAATATTTTGTCTACTGTCATAGGTCGGCTAAAGACTCCTAGCCATGTTGCTGGTGTTGGCGATCAGAAACCTGATTCCTTTCTACTAAGTGATGTATTTGCAGCCGAGTTAGTGCATTAAAGATCCAGTGGAACTATGCTAAGCATGCTCACCATAATTGCTGTTCATATTTTTCTTCTGATGCAGGACGTTCTCTGGAAATTTGTGATAACTCACATACATAAGTCAGAAACGGCTGTGTAAAACCAAAGAACCACATCTAGCCTCCTGCACGCTATGCCCGCTTTCCTGATGTGATTATCGACGTTTTCCTTCCAGTCTAGTTTGAAAACCAAGAGGTATCGTCCTGATCTTGAAATGGGGCTTTTAATACATACTTAATACCAGGATGACAACATTTTTCCGCTTAATCTTTGATCCTTCACCACGGTTTAAAGTTTTTGATAGAAGACTCTGATTGGAGTGTTTGAACACTCTCGTCGAAGAAATTCATACATACCCCCATACCCTTTCCACTTCTGTAACTCACGGTACAACATTTTTAGGAGAAACACAATCAAATAGCTATACGCATGTGTGTATATGTAATATATGCATTATCTAAACACCAACTAAGTTAACAGGAGGAGAAGAGGTAATAGTTACCAGAGATGGGCGGACTTATTCATTCTCAATGTTCACTAAAGCTATATAAGTTCACTGCTAGTGGATGAAGATCTCATATTCTTTTAAAAATAACCCCAATCGACATCAAAAAATATGATCCTCGACCCAAATTTGGTGATATGAAACAGGAGTACCTCGGTAATTTGGATCAAAAGGAGACCAGATCTTGGCGTGAAAGGGAGACCAGATCTTGGCGTAAAAAGGAGACCAGATCTTATTATAGAAAGGATACAAAGGTTCCTCGAGGAGGGTTTCTTCCCTGAACCGTGGAAACTCCAGCATCTGGTGTTGCTACCCAAAGAAAACAAGCCACCTGGAGAACCTTCGGCGTATCGGCCATATGAAAATCGGGTTCTACTATCGATGCCATAAAAGGGGTAGTAGATACAGCTGTTGAAGCGATACTGAGGAAAAGATGGCGAGGGGGTACAAAGAAATACTGCCATTAATTCCGCGAACTGGTCCAGCATTAGGAGATCTCTGACCAGAATGAATACACCACATTACATCGTGAAGATAATCTTTAAATACTTCAGAGAACAAGAAGCTGACGGACGATGGCTTTAAACACTACTTTCGCGGGAGTCGTCCAGTGGTACGTCCTTGGACCTTTCCTGCGGAACATAATGTATGAAGGAATTCTGCTACAAGGAGTTAAGGTAATCGGCTTTGCTGACGATATCGCTGTAGTTACCGTAGCCAAGCTCATCCACGAGGTAGAGTCCACCAGGGGTGAAACAATCGTCAGGATCAGAAATTGACTGGAGGCTGCGGAGCTAGAACTAGCTGACCGCAAGACAGAGGCTGTTTCAATAACCAGCCGAAAGACTGTGGAATACGCAAACTTCCGGATTGGGAGCCAATCAATCAGGTCTAAAGAGGCGTTAAAATACTTGGGTGTGATGCTCGACAACTGTCTTAATTTTAAAACCCACGTCGATTACTGCAGTAATGAGGCATCAAATATGCAAGCAGCGCTTTCCGGGATGCTGCCAAACATCAGTGCGGTTTCCGGACAATTTCGGACGAAACAGCCTGTGCATAGCAGGTATGGTCCCTATCGACATTCTCGCCAACGAGATGCAAAAGGTTTAACCAACAAGAGGAGGGTAAAAGAGAAGAAAGGGCAACATCTGTAGCACTGTGGCAAGCCAGGTGGAATAATACGGAAAAGGCAGATGGAAGACAAGCTGATTTCCACAATCGAGGTCTGAACAAAGAGAGCACACGGGGATTGTAACTACTACCTTACGCAATTCCTATCCGGTCACGTCGGCTATCGGAAATAGTTTTACAGATTTGGAAACGATAGTTCGCCCTTCTGCCCAGAATGTCCAGAGGAAGAGAAAGACGCGGTGCTCGCAATGTTCCACTGTAGAAGCTTCGCAGAGGCAGGAATGGAACTACCGATGCCGGAGCTTTTAGTAAGTCACATGATAAGCTCAGAGGACTACTGGTTGGAGATATGCTCTTTCATAACGAGCGTGCAGAACGAGCTAAGAAGACCCGAAAGAATAAGAAGAGGTGAAACGGCAGAACAGAGTACATAGCATAAGTTGCTAACTAGCTCCGCGAAGTAATACCTAATGGCAGTTCAACCACTTAGTGGTAGAAGTGTGCATTGATTAGTGATTAGTACGTAAGCATACTCCCGACATCGAGTATTTGGGTTTACGAATCGTGCATGCTGATGGCTCGGGCTATTAGTATCTTTGGAAGATTACCACATCCTTTGGCGCATCCTAAAAAAGAAACACTTAGGCGAATAAACGTCCATTGTGATGATTGTGATGACATGGATCGCACCATTTGGCTACCCGGGACTAATTAAGCCAATTTTTGACTGTAAGACAATTGATCATATGTCTGATCTGTGATCGCTTCAACAGAACCAACTCGGCACTACGTTTCAGATCAAGGCTAGGCCAAATCTGCCTCGAAATGTTGCAGGTAAAGAGATTTTTCCATCTACAGTCGGTTTTGCTAAAAGCGTCCAGCTTTAGTGAAAGTTTACGAGTAGCGAGGAGCATACCTAGACTCTGCCATTTCGGAAGGATTCATGGTCGTACCCTGTCTATCGAGCTCGCCAGCCTTGCAATTTACGGCATTGTCTCCGTGGTCCAGCATCCAGCATAGGTGAATGTTGAACTGCTCAGTCATCTCCATAAGTGACAAACGACAGTTTAAAGTGGCATTTGAAGTGAAGAAGAATGATTTAGAGATTTTATTAATTCCTGCTTGTCAGTGAAAATGCTAATATTCCTGACAGATATTGCATTACATTTTAAGCAAGACAAGTCGTCCTTGATCGCTAAGATTTGCACCTAAAAAACACTACAATGATCTGAGATGCTCATCAATCTTGGAATTGTCCATGTAAAAGTGGACTGAACTGTCCTCAGGAAAGGGAGCAGTGACCTATTCATGAAAATTTCGTTCAAATATCAGGGTCGGTGGGGTACACTCGATGTCTTCGAGGGTAAAATTCAAGATATCAATGATCGAAGAGTGGCCCTAATAGTAGTTAGACCACTGTGAGGAGGCTTTGAGTCGGATAGCCGTTTTGCCAAGTCTATTCCTATGTTCCCAATGGAACACTCTATGGTCTATTTGCATAGTATTTACCAGTTAAATGATCATGTCGACTGCCTGTGATGTAAATGCAGACTGAGCTACTTTAGCGGGTGTTTCTCATAACTCAATCTGATTGGCATTCAATAAGCGTATAAAACCACATCAACACATCACTTTAACATTTCCATATCGCTTGTGTTAATGAGTCGATAATATTAATTTATTTATTTATTAAACTAGTCTCTCCATATTCATGGAATTAATTTAGTCGCAACGCTTAATGTGGAGTGCATTCCCCGCTGTCATAGCCATGTCATATTTTAACGCAATTTATGCATCCTTCAACCGGTGTTTGCCTCAATTACTATTAATTAAGTAAATTTCAACATTGTTGCAGCGAGAGACCAACACTCCCGATCTGGCATTGTTTCCGCTGGCTCCCTTGTAAATGTTTTACTCGCACTCACCACCTCCTGGAATACACTCCGCTTTAATTACTTAATCCAAGTGAAATTTATTGTAATCTTGACCTTAATGGCAGACACATACTGCACACGTACACACACACCTGCAGATCAGTTCTGGGAAATAAATCATAACATAGATCGCGCACTCGAATACCACATCCGATACGACTTTCGCACAACAAATTAATTCACCACCAACAGCAGGCATCCTTGGACCAGCATTAGTCAGAGAGTTGAGCCACAAGCCCTATGCCGAGAACGCAACGATCTGTAGTTCAGATTTCAAGACCGATGTCCGGTGTGGGTGATCACCATTCCGGAGTAGTATGTAGGTACAATTATTTTTTTGAAATGAGATTGCGCATGCGCGCCAGCTAACAAATCATACGCCGGGGCTGTTATTACACACTCATGCTGCAATAGAGAGACAGTCTCGCGGATCGAACCGGTAGGCCTTGAAAAACAACGGAGCACTGTTTGTGTTTGGCTCCTTTTGTTGTGTTGTACTGGCTGCTGCTGCTGCTGGCGCTGGTGGTGGTGGAGGTTACTGGGTATACAGCTTATTTTGGATCGTAATTATTATTGTGGGATAAACGGTGCTCAATGGGCACCATGGTGGTTTTTCATATCGTGGCCAGTAGATCTACAATGAGTAATAGCTGTCAACTGGTCAGTTCTAATGATGCAGTTTACAAACGGATTCGGACGCGGAGGGTATATGTCGAACGGAACACACAGTGTGTGTGGGTGGGATGTTGGAACATTATGGTTGTTCTCGTATGGAATTTAGGTTTCGGGTTAAAACTGACCGACC
This sequence comes from Xylota sylvarum, assembly GCA_905220385.1. Lineage (NCBI taxonomy): Eukaryota > Metazoa > Arthropoda > Insecta > Diptera > Syrphidae > Xylota > Xylota sylvarum. The sequence continues at coordinate 46,718,281 of LR999959.1, forward strand.
GACGCGCGACTGGATTGGAGATATTTCACATGACCCGTCTGACAGAGAGATATTGCTCGGGTGGTCAGATGAATAAGTAACTCATTCGGACATGTTGTCATACATTGGAGAATGTTTTGTCTTGTGTACTTACATGAATTGGGCGCTAAGAATAAGGAGCGTTTTGAAGGACTCGCACAACTGAGATTGACGGAGCGCTTTGAATTTATCTAATGACTGGTGTAATGACTACATTTCTGTTAAGAATTGCAACTGAAAAATGAAGGAAAAGTTGTCCATTATTTTATTAGAAAGAGTCAGAGTTTCTTTAGGTATGTAGATCTGTGGAACATTTTTGTCGGTTAAGGGATAAAAAGATCACGTAGTCCAGCCACCAATGCGACCCTTAGAATCCGTCATTACTTTGAATTTTCGGAAAACAACTGGCACGGGACTCATACCGGGTTCGAAGGATATCCCTTCAATTATTTGGGTGATTTGACGAGAAGTGCATTTTAAAATTCACTATTTATAATTTGTAAGGGTTTGAGGGAGGCGCACCTTAAAAAAATGGGTCTTGAATCTTTATTCAAGTTGAAGTTGCCTGAATGGTAAGGGATGTCGTTTCCCAGAGACATCAGTCACAAAAAACTAAACTTTTTACCGACTTTCTGGCTACAATTGCACAAATGGAACACATAGAATAGGAACACATGACCAACAGACAAACTAGAGCACCCAGACAGATAGTCGCCTTGTTTCAAAAACTTAATTGAATGACTTAAGTACGACAAGTAACGAAATGCCGATACACGACTTTTTCGACAGAAGGAATTTACGAAGAGATTTACGAAAAAAATAAAACATCACAGGAAGAATCAGGGCATGTGGGACAAGAGGGTGACAGGCTGGCATATCTGAAGAGAAAGATTTCCAGTCTGACGAGGTCACCAGTAGAGAATTAGGACGAAAAACGACAAGTACGCTACTTCCTGTCCACCGATGCATCAGATGCTGAAGCTGCAGCAGGGACAGCTGCAATAAAAAGACATCTATGACTAGATGGTACCATATATGTATGATGTCATACTATAGAGAAGACGCTACAGATGAAAACCAACCGACCGTATGTATGTTCCTCCTCTTTAGGAATATGGTTATTTCTGCTATAGAGAAGAATGAGAAGCAAATTATTACGGTTTCGCAAAAAGGAGGAGCGATATGGTAGCTGCTTTTCAGGTAAATGTGAGCCTGAACAAAATAAGGTCTGCGATCTGGAAATAGACGGTACTAAGCAAAAGGAATCACCCAGCTTCAAATATCTTAGGAAAATGAATAAAATAACGAATAAGCAGCTCTTCTCAAGCTTTCATGTTCAGTCTCAGGTTCTACGGAGAAATAGTGTGGACTACGTGACCATTAGATACTCCGAAAAATAATGGATAGACGATAGCAACCCCATGACGTTCGACGACATACGAAAGATAATACTCCGAATGAGAGTACGATCACACGAAGACGAAATCATTCTGAGACAAAATATTAAGGACATTGTGGCTAAACGTATATTTGGGTTCACCATCAGGGATTGTTTTTATTCTTGCACCAAAGGATGTGTAATCCTTATATGTACATACCAGTAACGTAAGCTACTGGCATTCACAATTCGCTGACCTGACTAATCTCAGGAATACGCCTAAGTACGTGCTAAATCACACCCTATGTGCATAATGATAGCTCACGCGCCAGTTAGCATCTCGTAGCAGGCCACCGCTTGAAACTGTGATGTCGGCGATAGACCTCGATCTGAGTATATTAAAGGTGTTTGTAGTTCCGTTGTTAAGTAGAACAATATTCAAGCAAGAAAACGCTTCAAGTAGTATAATCCTTCTACGATTCATATATAAACTGCCCCATTCTATGGTCCAAGCATTGAAATCGCCCACTATTATGACCGGACTTCTACCTGTAGCATCCGCGACTAGTCTGTCTACAATCGTTTCGAAAATTTCGATAGTAGCGCTAGGTGGTGTATAGCAGCTGTATATATATGTATATATCATTTACCTTAGCCCGTACAAAGAAATTCTTCCGCACCTCCGGATATTCTTGGATTGACGCGTCTCCGCAAACCTAAATTGCAGACTTATTCGTTGCGTTGATGAAACATTTGTTGTCAGATAAGTTTTTGTTGATAATGTATCGCTACATCAATTTTTAGTTCTCGAACAGTTTGATGTAAAAGGGCATGAGTTGTTTGGTTAAGGCTTAGCCTTAAGATATTCATATTTTGTTCAAAATAGCATCAAATGAGTGTTTGTATTCTGGACATCTGGTTATATGCCCAGATTCAACGCTCTTAGCATTTACAGTCATTCAATTTGTGAACGTTTTCTCCGCACTTAATGCACAAGACCGATTAGTCGTGAGGATGTTTGCATGGTTTCGCGAAGTGTCCCAACTCGAGACATCTGAAGCAGTGTTTCGGCATAATAGCACCATCAGGGGTATGAAAGACTTGAGGGAAGAGTGTCGAAGAGCTGAAAAGCATTTCATGGCGAGAGATTTTAGAATACGACACGGCTTAAAGGAGATTGCGGAGAATACTGAAAATCTACAGAGATACATGGGAAATGAAAGAGGAAACGACGGTTTTAAAGCAGCTTTCACAACCATTCATGTTATGCGAGTTAAACTCTTCACGCGAATGGAAGTAGCCTACTGTTTACCACCATGTCCGAAGGAGACATATCATGATGTTTGTCAGACGCGAGAGGTGAGACCGTGAAAAACTTTGGTATTCTCTGGGAATTGATCTTCGAAAATCTCACTTAGAAGTCCAACGCACTAACCATAGACCCACGGCAACAGATAGACAGTCATATAAAAGCTCTCAAATCCAGATTTTCTATATGAGTTTCATGAGATAACTTGATAGTCTATTGGCTCCAAGATTTTGTTCACAACTGTTTGTTCGGACACCTATTGATTCTATTTTCTATGAGATTTCGCTTTGATTGTGAACTATGTATGTACGTAAAATCTTTGCAATATGTGTGGCTTACATATGCGAACGTTTACTTTACTCGAACTACTAACTAGGCGGAGGCTTTAAACAGTCATTAGAGGTTCAACCAAATACCTAACAATGGATAACATAATGGGCAACCGTTCTGAATTGATCTTCGAACTCAGATTGCCATTTCAGGGGCATGATTCCAGTGACACCAGGTAATTACGCTGATTATTCTGATCCGTAAAAGCAGGAATACTGAGGATATATTCCGTTGTTACAAAGCTTTGGTTAGTTTACGCTATTTGAAGTAGTTTACAGATGAACCTGAGTGTGTACCGGATTTGCTATATCTTGCGTAAAGCGACTGGTCTCTTATGCAGACTGTGTTGGGTTCACAAGTGAAAGGCACTCCAAGTGTGTGGAAAACTTCGAATTTTCAGTATTATAGAGGAAAAATCTGTTGTAGTGTCCAATTTTAACTAATTAATGGAAAATGATTTTATTATCACTGATCGCCTTGTTTCACTTCCAATTTTCCAAACTGGGAAATGAGGCCTTTTAAATGTTAACTACTGATGCTCTCAAGATCGCGATCGCTTCTGAAAACAGAAGGCTTTCTTCTACAAAGTGGAAACATAAACATAAACAAGAAGTTGATGCAGTTATAGTGGCCCCTGTCCCGAGTTGATAATTATAGTGTCAAGCATCTCGTCTTCCAGAAACCTTTTCATAGCTTGTGGTCTAGAATAAAGGCCTACTTTACATCGAGGAAGAAACAGTGCTTAAGCGTCAGTAATGTTTATCCTGCCCTTCTATAGTGACCGTACCTTTAGAATTTCATATGAGCTTTCTAAAAAATGGATGACATTGGTTCGCAGCCTCTACACTTGTCAAGAACAAGAGTTTGATTTGACGATCTTGCTACTACTACTACTACTACTACTACTTTGTAGGAGTCTAAAATCCCTGAATAAATTACAATTAAAATTCTTATTGACAAGTTAAGGTAGGCAATCCATGGTGCTTGTAATTATACAGCTCTGTAACCTCCCATGCAATACGACTACAAAGTCCTTTCGGGGAAAACTTAACATAAAGTAGAAACTCACGCAATAAATTCAAGCCTTCCGATATTTAGCTTTAAGCAACTTTTTATTTTTGTTGCCATTAGGGACAGTTTTATCTCGTATCGTAAAGCAAACAGCAAGCATACATATTCCCAGCACCAGCATGTGCATTCAAAAATTCATAACTTTCGGCCTCGTTACTTCGATATCCATCAGAAACCATAGCACTATTACAAATGAATTATTTTAGCCGCACGCAAATGCCAGCTTTATCTTGAAGCCGTCACTATTCCCACGCCCATTTTTGGTAAATTTAAATCAATTTGTCCGAAAATTCGTGTCTTATTGATATTTTCTGAGTCAAGAGTTCGCACGCCTCCAGCGTTCGGGAATTTTTCGCTGAGATTTCGAAAACCCGTAATTACGCCATCAATCTGCAGTGCAAAACATGGCCCCGGATATCGTTTAACTGCAGCTGGAGAACAATAATCAAGTGGCTTACTGACAATTGCGAATTAAAAGCAAATAAATGCTTCGCAGAACAAATTGCATGGCCCATCGGGGTGATTGCATGGTATGGTAGGCGGGTGGTGGCAAAACAAGGCCCCCTGCAATGGTTCTCCCCCTGCTGTGAACAATTGCAACTATGGACGGTACATAAGAACACGCTTGTTTACTAACACCAACCCTTGCGCGATTCCGAGCAATTTTTTTTTATAAACAATCACAAAATATAATTACTTGTGGAATTATGGCCGTGCGACGATTAGCGTGTTATGATTGAATGTGCCCCAAAGGAAATTCGTTTTTTTCCAATGTCCATTACCGCTACTGCCGCCGCCACCACCGCCGCTTTATACCAGAACAACAGAACACTGTTCGTCGATTGGCATGGTGGCAACAGCAACGGTTGCATAGCCATCTGGCCGGAGCTGCTGTTCGACGAGTGGCGCTATTGTTCTGATATCTGTTCAATGACAGCTTAAGCAGCTTAATACTGGCAATTGCAACTGCAGCAAGCATAAGAGGCATCGAACGTAGCGCCGCAGTGCTACGGTGCGGCAGCGCGCAGCTGACCGCGGCTAGAAGTTTAAGTTTTCCTATTCTTTGTGGGTTCAAAGTCAAATCGGAAAAGTTCATTGCATTTCGGTGCCGATATCTGATTGAGTTTGATTGTTTAAATTAATTCTAATCGATAAATAATAATCTGGGACGTGTTGTAATTTATGCTGTTCGGTGTGCTGTTGTTTTTGCTCTCTGGTGCATTTCGCTGATTGATTTATGTGCTTTGTGAGATGGAAAACACTATGTCGCTGGAGATTAATTAAGATTGAGTGAATTGATTTTCAGATCACTTTAATTGTGCTGAGTAATTGAATTACAATGGTAACTTTTTGAAATATTGAAGAAGTTGATCGGATATAAAAGAAAGACTTCTGTGTGGTCACTTGTGTATAAAATTATTTATCGAATGACAGAAACAAAAGAGTTGACTTACGAACTTTGATTGTACCATTGGGCTGATTTATTCTTGTGGTTTGGAGTATTGTGTTTGAAATGACATGCCTCTGGCTGATGGATTATTTTAAAGGAAGTTTGTGTAATTATTGAAACTGCCCCTCCACCCGTATTGTGATTGACCTATTTATTAGAAAATTAACTGCGATTCGCAAACAATTTGAAACCCGCTAAACAAAGTCACAACTTTTCATGTCTGTCGTATATTCGGTAAATCCGTATACCAAGCTAACTGTTGAGATAGTATTGGACATACATATGTATATATCTTTTAAGAGAGAATAATGTAAAGACAAGATGATTGATAGATGATACACATTCTACTTTCCACACATTTTAATTGAAGCTGTTCAATGAAGACCTTGTAGAATTTTATACTTAGAGAAATATACATAACTTTGATCCTTATATGAATCATGAAATTAAAGAAACGAAGTAGTTTACTTACTTAGGTGGCATACAATCCGCGGTGGACCTAGTATTGGCACATGGCGTCATCGGCGTACTCTGGCAACGTTAAATTTACAGACATATTATACAGTCCATTTTACAGTGAAAATCCGGCTCGAAGGACCACAAATGTTCGGCTTTGAACGGATTAATTGCTGTTAGTTAAGTTCAAACCATAGCCCTGTGCCAGCCAAGCAACATCACCCAAATGACTGATTACACGATTATTGAACTTAGTGTGCAATAAATCGATTGTTGGACGGATTGTGTGGCACATAGCCCCATCACATAGCAACAGTCCCATAGTTGCAGTATAGCTCATTCAAATCCAAATCCTCAATTTCTGGCCAAAAAAGTTGGTTATCATGTCTCGACAGCGCTCTCCATGGACTGTAACGTTTCTTCCATTGTCGTCTTGGAAGAAAAATGGGCCAATAATGGCTCAATTCCAAAAACCTGCAAAAAGCTGCACTATTCTCCATTGAGAGGACACGACACAACAAGGGTGTATGTTCGGTAATCAATCGCCAAACTAGTTTCACGAAAGTTCATCATAAACTTGCGTGCGCCAGCTACTGTTGGTGCATTATTTCGATCAAAATTTTATGTTCAAAATTCGCACTATTTCGGTAACTTAACACAGCATCCACTTTGGAAGTAACTTTGCAATATTTTCCAATGTTGTTCAAGCGTAAAGCAATCCATTTCGTACCGCGAAAATATAATACTGAGTTTCTGACAATTTTGTTATACCCGAATTGATCCAAAGACAATACGGTCAAGAAGCTCCTCTTTACCAGAAAGTTCATCTCAAAGCTAATCGATAGAAATGACTGGAGTATCGATTTAAATAATAAACATAATTAAATGATAAATAAAATAATTGGCATCGGACAGGGGTCCTTCCATTCGTATAGAGACTGTAACAGGCGCAACATAAATGATTGTGAGAAGCTAGACCCTGCGTTCCATATGAACTTATTGCGCCCACCGTTAGTATTTGTATTTGTCAGGCTGCAATCAAAAATCTTAATTCACATAATATTAGGTTAAAGCTGATATGGGAGCTCCTCACTGCAAAATTCAGTGGATTTTAGGACAGAAATAGATGAAACACAGCTATCTTTGGAATTCGACAATTTTGAGGCCTATGGTTGCAAAAGTATTGAGAGGACTAGAGAACGAAGAAGAGAACAAACGGGCTCAACGTTTAGTTTGAAATTCACAAACAGAAACAGTCTATTTAGAAATAACAATGGGAAACGCAGTAAAACTTGCATAGCCGTAGGTCAAAAATTAATTCGCATTCTTGAAGGCATGTTCACAGTCATTGAAGACCTAAGTAGCTTTTTAAAAAAATTGGGCCTAAGAGAATGAATGTAGTGCACTATGGTGGAATCATAAAGAAAGACACTAGCATCCTCATACAATATGACTCAATGATTCAAAAATAGGGGACTTCCTAGGGAACTGTCTTTCTCACAGGGATCTACAACTTTGTTGATTGTATCTGGAAATACATTGATGTACATTTAAACACAATCGAATACAAATTGGTACTGATTGGATTCCCTTCTACAACAATTCATAGCAGCCACATTTCTCCTTATTAAATTTCACCCTACCTACGACTCTTAAAACTATATATTCACATACTCACCGCATTTGTATATCTATAATCCATAATCATTTGAAGGATGAATAAAAAATCATTTCTTTAAATTGTTGCACAAAAAAGGAAAACTTTTCGCTTTAATTCTTAAAAAAAAAATTCATTTCATTACAACTAACGCAATATACAAATAAATTTATATTGTATCTTAAAAAATAATTACACAAAACGAAATAAAATAAAAACTCACTAAAACAAAGAATAACAAAACTTAAAAAATAGTAAAAGTGTTTCTCTCTTTAAATTCAAAAACAAAAATTCTTCACACAAATTAAAATAAAACAAAAAACAGAAAAAATATACAAATAAACAAAATTTACTATTTAATTACAAAGTAATGGCATCAAAGAACACGACGATAATTTGTTTGTTTGTTTTATTTTCAAATTATTCTCATTACATCGTAGTTTGTTTGTTTTTTTTCTAAAAATTATTTTCTACTCTAGTATATTTACAATTAAGTAGGTTTCTTTTTTTTTAAATTTTTTCTTTACAAATAAATAAAGTTTATGTTTTCTAGTGTTATAGTAGTAGATTGTTTGTTTTTTTGTTTAATTTTTACCACCACTCAATTTATGAGCCAATTTAACGTGCTGATTACATTTTATTCTAATTTTTAAATATGATTTACTTGTTTTTTTTTTTGTTATTTATAAAGCGGGTATACAGTACTCAGTTGACGTAATTTTCTATATCTAAATTTATATTTCTTTGAATAAATAGTTTCGAGTTCGCATAAACAATTGTTTATTGATAATATTTCATGTTAAAAAATAAACTCTATTAGAAAGAGAAAAATATTTAATTTATGCATAATTCAGCGTGTCTCTGCCTCTTGGTGTGCCCCCGCTAAATTTTCCGCCGATTATTTTCTTAACCCGGCGTGGTAATGAATATGATAAATGATTACCTGTTTGACATGCAATTAGCTAGCTGTACTTTTTATTTATCTGTGTATAGAGTGTTGTGTTTGCCGCCCCCCAACTAGCTCCGCGCTGGCATCAGACTGATAATGCTTAATTAATTAAATCTTACAGATTTCAATTTACCACAGTCATAGCCACACTGATGCAGTCGATGGTAATTGGTCTGGGGGCATTTTTTTTTTTATTTTTTTATAAAATGCTCATAATTGTTGCATAGAGCACCCGCATGCAATTACAGTGAGTGTTATGGTGTGAGAAATTTAAGTCGATGTTGCCAAGTTGGCAGGCACTGCTCACTGCACCACACCAGCAAAGCGAAGTGGTGAATTAGAGTCCAAGTCATTTGTCATTGGACGACGGACGAGATATAGATAATGGAGTGAATTTTTATATTTAATATCTCTCAGATACTTTGATTGCTATTTCAATCTAAGGTCAATATCAAGAGCAATAATTGTGCGGCCGAGTTTGATTGATAATAAAGTGAAGGCGAACAAATGTTGGGGCTGGCGGTAACCTGAGCCTGATTCGATCGGACACTGTGAGTTGATTTATTGGCGCTTGGGCTTATGTATATGAATGTTATGTAAATTTTATAATTTCTAATGAATAACATTCTAAGCTTGAGAAATTGCATCTCTAGTGGTTCACAGGAAAGTTGTTATCGTGCTAAGAGGCATTAATGTTCAATTAATATGTGCGCCTAGCCGTGAGTCGTTTAATTGATCGGTCATTGATAAGATGGGGCATATTATTGACTTAGATGGAGATATGTTAGACTGGTATTTGCAACAGTGTATTGTGATAGGATTTAAATTTTCGCAGAATTAAATAGCTTAGATCAGAAAATGGAAAAGACAAGTTTTCACTTTGAAGATTAGATAATCTAGATTGAGATGTGAATGGCTTGAGCAATTAATAATTTTTATTTTTGCATAAAATTATATCAGCCAGACATTATAAGAAGTTTAACAAAGCCGAGACTATACTCGTGATTTCCATTTTAGAATAAAAAAATATGGGGAGCTTATATTTCTTTTATTGTGAAACTTAAGAGGTGTGCTTAAGTTGCTAAAGTAGGATTAAAATATTTCTCAATCGACTTTGGTATGTACATAATCTGGTTTTCTTTCTCAAGGGTGGGTAGTAAAAGAATATTTAAATAGTTTATTTATTACGCAACTAATATGCGGGGGGTTTTATTGACCAAAACTTGTCGCATATACCCTTTCCTTCCAAACTCAGTATGGGTGAAAGTAGAGCTTTGTCTATTACAAAATTCACTTGAGAAATGTTCCAAAAGGTCTGATTTGTTATCTCTCCAAGTAGCGATGTTACAGTTTTTCAGAATATTGCAACTAGATCAGTCACCTATTCAATATAAAAATAAGACTATCACAGACTCTAAAGTAAAGAAAGATTCAAAGACTCCTTGGATAAGGTGAAGATGAAAAATAAAATAACATTGTTTTCTTTAAAATCGTACTTCCAAACAGACTTTACAGTGCCAACCGATTGCAGTTGATGGTCAAAATTAAATGGCCATCCGAGTGGAACTTTTTGACCATACCTATGCCTGATCCACTATAATAAGATTTTTTCGAACTATTTATCTCTGCTTCATATGTACTTCAAATTGTCGAAAGAATTAGGTTTGCAGTTTCTTAGATTGTTACATTGACTTACATACATATATTACTTTAAGGATACAATGTACATAGCTAGATAGTTTGGAGTTTGTAATGGTCCTCAAAAATTCATACCAAAGGTCAAATGAAAGCACAATTCGACGGTGCTTTTCAAATTATAACATTAATTTGTACGATTAGCAAAAAATAATTGGGAATAGAATATATACATATGTAAGTGTTGAGTAGAAGAAAACTAGAACTACTCAACCTCAAATGTTGCAGAAGAACGAATGCGTACTAAGCTGAGGTTTATTTTCACCTTTGAACAGTCTTACACCACACAAAGTTGCATCCATTCACTTGCTTTGTTATTTACATTTATCACATTACGATGGTGACTATGAATGGCTGAAGCAATCACATAAACTGTGTAATTTTTGGCAATGAAACGAGGAAGATATTCTAAATTTTCCCAGGCTACTGCTAACTCTACGTTGATAAGGTTATTCCGAAGGTAAGTCGAACGCGTTGACAGACCTTTTCCAGTGGGTTATTTGCCACAAGGATACTACTGTACCCAAACTAAAATTAAATGGAGCTGATATTGATTAATCTAATGGGTTGTCAATGTTTGGCATGCAAGTTAATTCAAACGTTACCCAGAATCATCAGATTTCTGAAGATGCGCTATGTACCCCGGATTCCTCAAGAAGTGTAAAATTTTTTTTTCAGTCCTACAGACTTGGTTACTCTCTAACCTAAGTAACTAAGTAACTTGTTTAAGTTCATTAGATTATGTACAGCATCAGGCTTGTAGGTTGATCGGTGACCTGTCGATTCGCAACCAAATCCCTTTGCTATAGTGCCGTCGGAATGTTGGATGCTTATCGGTTCTGTACCGATATATCCACCACAGTTGTTCGGATGAAATTTGTAGTTGTGTTCCGCGTTTCTGTCAGTTTAATCGTACTACACCAGTGGCCATTTCCGCAAACCCTCAACTTTTAAAACCTCTTTTTGGTTTCACTACGAAATTTAAAAGTTCGTTATTTAGCCACTCACCACATCTGTATGTGGAATGTCTTGTCCTTCTCAATATTTCCAAGAGATAGGAGAATACTCTATCGAGTCAAAGTCCTACATACATTATCTAGGTGGCGCGCGTAAATAGAAGGAGACCTCAAGCGACTTGGAGCGCGGAACTAGATTCAGTTAGCTAAGGATCGGGCTAACTAAAGAGGTTTATTTTTGGAGGCCAAAGTCACACCGAAATGTAGAGCCACCTAAGAAGAAGAAGAAAAAGAAGGTGTCCAATAAGAAATCTGTTTGCGACAGTGACCAAGTCAATCCACATGAACGCAGCTTCTATATGGGCACCGGCTACAATGATAAGTTCGTACATCTGAAATATGTATAAACTCGGTGCATAGAAAAACATCCCTCAGAGTATGCTGCGCATGTAGAACGGTATCAGAGGATTCAATAAGTGTGATCGTGGCACGAATACCTATCAAACTGTAGGTCAGGAAACCAGATCAGGAACTAAGGCGCAAAAATCCAACACCGAGAGCCCAAGAAGAAGAAAACCCTGGATCATAAGAAGGAGAAGAGATGATGTCAAAACCTGTCCCTACAGGCGGTGCGGTAAAGGGAATCATGAGGGTTAATGGGGTGTCTTAGCCACGTACAAATGCAGGTGCATAGAGTCAATAACTTGTAGCACAGACTACCGCGTATTTATAAAGGATTTCACCCCGCCGCCGACCAGATTCTCTTTTTTTGGGACAATATTTGGAGAAATTTTGACTTAAGTACTTAACTCATTTCTTTTATATTTTTGGTAGCTTATGGTTTCTGTAACAGATTTGGGGGCCAACTAATTTTCACAATACCATTAGCACCCTCTATGTGAAGACAAAATTAGGTGGGCGAAACTAATTACAGGTGAAGTACAGCTCCATCCTTCCATTAGTACTAACTACTTGTACATATTAAATTAAGTCAAAAAAGCAATGCGTAATGTAGGCTTATTGGTGGTATCTTGCACCATAAATCTGAATAGCGAAAGCCTGTTCGACTATTATAAATTTTTCCACAATCGCAAATAAGGATTCAATAGACTTAACTAACTTTGGTGATGTATAATCTATTCAAGAAAGAATAGATTTAAGTAACTACCTATACTCGTATTAGTCCAGAATTTATTGCTTTAAAGGAGAACTTGAAAATCATTCGGCTTACGGAAAAAGAGTTAAAGCTTTATCATTTTGAAATAGGCACTAGTTTTGCATAAGATCGTTAACCTTGAACAGAGAGTATAAGAAATACTTACATATTTTATTTACAGAGTGGATGTACTTAACCTTTGGACCATAAATAACAAAACAAGGAAGGAAACAACTTGAATATTACAAATTTCTGATTTATGAAATTTTTCTTTGTGTACCTGCAACGTTAGACATCTTGCTTCGATTTTTATTGCAGCTAAAATTTTGGTTGTAAAAATTCAAATCTATCTGAAAAGGGAAGTTTGTCTTCTTAGTTTTTTCTAATAGTTGCTACTTTTTAACTTAAAGACTAATTTACTTATTGTTAAAGACTTCAATTGAATTGTTTTCGAGTTTTGAAAGCAGCAATGCTGATACATCTGTACGCTTCAAGGGGACAGCTCTCAGATCCTCGTCACTAAGTTACGAAGCATTGGGTGTTCGCATGGAGTGTATCAATAGTTGTATGTAAAAAAATTACTATGATATAGTTCTGCACTTTTTTTTTTTCATCCGAACTCTCACATTCTTATTCCATTACGTACTTTCTAATTAACGTATAGACACTGACCCTATGGAAGAAATGGAATGGCGTACGAAAAATGGAACTGAACTGCAGAAGCAGAAGTATGCGTAAGGGTGTGAGTTTCTTTTTTATAATTGCAAGTTTCATGACTGCATTGTCAGTTTCATGTTCTGTTAAAATGCCTTGTCCAAAAAAGGATTCGGACAAGGTGACGCGCTCTTATGTGACTTTTTTAACATCACACTTGAAAGAATTATGCAAAACTCACAAGTTAACATCGGAAGCACAATCTTTCAAAAGTCTGTGTAACTATTAGCGTATGCCGACGATATTAACATAATTGGCAGAACTCAGCGGGCTATCATCATTCTGTTCGTTACCAAAATGGATTTAGCGGTAGACGAGGACAAAACCAAGTATATGCCGGTAACAAGAAGGGACACACAACATCGACGAATTGAATAGAATACTATAACTTTGTCTACCTTCACTCAATTCTGAAAACAGCACTCTTGGTAATCGCTGTTTCTTTGGGCTGAGAAGGCAATTATAGAAGCCCATCCCGAACAACTAAGGACCGACTCTGTATAAGACCTTGATCATCCCAGACTTGCTTTATGGCGCTGAAAAACGGACTCGTACCTAAAGCGGATGAAGATACACTCAGTCGCTTCGAGAGAAAGATTCTTTAGATAACTGGACAGGCATATGGTTGAGGCGCCACCTAAGTAAGTAAGTAAGTAAATCACAGGAAATTAATTTTACTATTTGTTAATTTTTTCCTGGATAAAACTGGATAAGTCTCGCTGCCTTCAGAGATATTGATTCTATGCCAACAGAAAAGGTAGAAGAACCTACTGTCATCGAAATATTCGTTAACACATCAACGCAAGCATTTCTTTATATTTGTATGTAGTATATATTATTTAGTATATCTGATAAATAGTCTTTATGTTTTTGAAAATAGTTTTTGAAAATGTCGATTTTGATATCTGTTGAACTGTAGAAGTTCCACAGATACTTGTGGCTCAAGTGTACTATAGGGTCATCCAACAAGAGGTGTCATTTTAAATAAGTAAGAACATGTAGCACTTTTATGAAAAGTGATGATATTTTCATTTTAATGTAAAGTGCAAGCCTTGAGGTTAGGAGAGGAATACAATATCTACCAAAAGTCCACCTCGACTCTGTCTACAAATAGTGATTCTTTTAATAAAATTTTTCATCACGATCAGGTCTGATGTTATCTTTTAGTGCATGTTGGCGCACGCATAGGCGAAGGCTTTATCTTTAACATAGCTCTTAAGGAAAAAGTCGGAATAGGGATACATTAGAGTCTCCATTTCGAGAAATCACACGTTCAGAAAATTTGTCATCCAATAGATGACAATAGAGCCATTATTTCACCAGATGTGTGGCATGTGACGGCATCTTGCTGAAAATAAACATCGTCCACGTCTACAGTATTAATTTCAGACATAAAAAAGTCCACACAAGTCTGCTGGCTTCAATTCTTGTATGTACCAATTGGACCTTATAAGCATCTAGGCCAAGATATTTATGCAAAATGCGGTGCAATGTGGTTGCAGATAGGCCCAATTCCTGTGATCGTCTCAAAATGGACACACCTGGGTTTTCAGTCACACTCTCGACTTCGGCAACGATATTTTAAGCTGAACTTGTCGGACGAAGATAAGTTGGAGACTTCAGATCACTAACCCGTTCAATACATTCAAATTTACTGATTAAATTCACTATAACTGTGCGAGATGGCACTTGATGATGACCAAAAGCAGTACGAACTTTACGAGACGTTTCCGCGATATATTCACTGTTTTTCTAGTGAATTTTCACTACTTCAACCCATAGTGCGAGTATGTATCGATCCATATTTAACCTCCTAGTTTTTGACTTACGAAAAGCCATGACAATGACCGTTTAACAATTGCACAAAATTTGAAATGACACCTCTTGTTAGATGAACCTTTACTTAGATGTTAAAATTAACAGACATACGTACTTATGACATTGGAGTGCAGATCTTTTGTAGGAGGATATGTAATCTAGAGATGTATACAGCAGTTATTCGTGGAAAACTCGAGATAATGTTAGTAATCTATGTATGCATCGGTAGAATATCTACTTAGGCAACTTTTTTTCTTTTTCGAAATTTTTGGATCTACTGCAAGTATTACTCATAGGATGACAACAATGCATCTCATTGTTCCATTACCGGGCAGAGTAGCTCGTTTGACAATATTCACAATATTTCCAATTTTGATAAAATTTTGCTTAAAAATTAAACAAAATAACAACCTACTTACTTATCGACTTCAATAAATTATAAATAGGGCTTGAATAAAGTATAACCTTAATTCGCTGTATTTGTATTTCATTTATATTATTTGTGTGATACTTTAACTCTATCTACTTGCAATTTATCTACGTATAACATTCCCACGATAAGCACATCCAGTTCACTTGACTACATTCCAATCTACTCGTAGCATTTCAACGCTCAATTGTACATTCATTTCCATACCGCATTACTCATAATTACAAGTTGGATTGAAAAATATAATCTTTTCTAATGCCACACATTAGCGTCAAATGTCAGATGATGCAATTATGCTTAAATATTTAAATTATTTCACAAACGCGACGCCGAGGATCGTCAACAAAAACAGCAAAAAAAAGGATTCAAACAAACAACATCGAGCAAACAGCCTTTTAGTGTCGAGTATCATTTATTTTTGACGACATCTGAGGCGATGTAACCATAAAATGCTTTTAGCTTGGTTGCATTCAAATTAATTACCTTACCACTTGCAGATACATTTGTCCGTGTGTTTTCATAATTTTCATTAATCTCAGTTATATTTTTGATCGGTATCTTTCCCCCAGTGTCATTTGTAATTATTTATTTGCACTAATAGTCATTAATTACGGCTTGTGTTCGAGTAGGTATGCTTGGGTAACTAAAAGTCTGTCATTGTTTCATTCCACCACGTTTCACTGGTGGTATAAATCGAAAAACATCATCAAAGGCAATTTATGGTAGCTATACCATTTGTCTTGATCACAAACAAGTGTTTAACATATTTTTTAGATTATCATTAAAAAAAAAATATAAGTAACGTAATGATAGAGCGCGCGAGAATGTGTCAATTCGTCCCCATGTAGGTGGAATTAATTATTAGTTTCCTCGTTTGTTCATTAAAATGTAGCTAATATAAAAATATATTCAACTGGGAGCACACGCCAGAGACTGAGTTACTGCAATTATTTATTCCAAATGTGCCAGCACACTTTTTTATTTTTTTTAAAAAAGATTCCAATATATAATTACTATAGAAACTCTTCAGCGTATACAAAAAGATACATTCCTACCTACATACATATATAGTTTATAGTATGTTCACCTTACGTAAAACTCACATTTCAGGAAAAAAAAATTCATCGTACACAGGAGACCTACGTAAGTAAAAATAAAAATAAAATAACAACCTTAATGGCAGAGAGAACTAAATTAAATTATATAAAAAAAAAAAATATTTACGCATAACTCTACTATAGTACACAATTTGTTTTTTACTTTAAGTTTATGTTTTTTTTTATAATAATATTTAGTGCTTAAATACTAAAGTCCTTTGGATGTTTTGCTTGCTGTTGGATTTGTATCATTATTTTTATTTTTAGTTGTTTGGATATGCATTTGAGACAATACTGTCGGACGAGGCGGTTCATTTATTTTTCGGCAGATGTCGCTTCATGTGCAAAGCTAGGTGATCACTTCGAGCAAAACTTCTCTCACATACAATGCACTTGAATGGCTTCGCTCCGGTATGTTTGCGATAATGGCGGGTTAATTCATCAGATCGCGCAAATCGCCATTCACATTCGGGCCATTGGCAGGTATAGGGCTTCTCACCTGAAAAGAAAAACAACATTGGTAGTATTTTGAGTACATATGTACATGTACATGTGTATGTAGGTGTGTGAAGAATTCTAGGGTATGAACAAAGTATTGAAATGTATTTATATTAATTATAAATTGAGTTACAAAACTGTACCTAAATAAAATATAATATAATAATTCTTTAAGAGAATAGAAAGTGACATTTTGTATTTAACAAAAAATAGTGTTAAATAATACTTCATGATGCACAAGTTAAATTTTTTGTTGGCTGACAAATATTGAAAGATAGATGTAATAATTTTTTTAATTGTTAAGTATGAATAGACAAATAAAAAAAGATTAAAAAGTTTGTAAAAGGGACAATATAAGATAAAATTCAGCAATAAAAATGCAGCTATCGAAGAGCAACAATACACGGATTTCCTTATCAAAATCAAAAAAGCCATAACTTTACTTTTTTCATAAATGCGGATAAAGTCCTTATGCACAAATTGTAAGAAACACTAGAGTAGATGTTTCTATAGCTATTGATTCGAAATACGGGGATACCAACAACATATGTATCTGTAATTATTCGACTATGCCTGCAATCACTTCTCATAAAGAAAACTTTCTTATGAGGGGAAGACACTCTTTGAGAATGTTTATCAAACAATATTTGATTGGGTTGTGTTGAATAGTTGTCTTCAGTTCAGGACACACTTAGACAAAAAAAAGGTCTATTGTGATACCACTATGGAAAAACAGGATTGGGACAGGAGGCAGCTTTTATATTTTACCTACAGTGTATTAAAATGGGACATAGAGCAAATAGAACTTCAATTTAAAAAAAAACAATACATAATAGGGAAATAGAAAATTAGAGATATTTTTTTTTTAGCGTTGTTCAGATACAAACAGAAAAACCTTAAAACAAATATTACTGATTAATTTTTTTTATGAATCGTGAATGAAAACATTAAAGATGTACGAAAATAACGTAAAAGTTAAAATGGGACAGTTACTGAACACATCCAATAACTGGCGGGAGCTTTGGGATTCATTTCAATTGTTGACAACCTCTTTACGTTTAAGCATAACGGTAAACAAAATCCAAGAAAAAGTTTTGATTGACGCAGTTTTTGGAAAAATAGAAATAAAATTATGTCGCGAAAGAAGCAAAAGTCGGTAGAGTGCGAGAACTCGTAATTCAGCAATACGAGAATGGAATATCTATTCGGGATATCGGGAAAAATGTAGATAGAGCCCACTCAACGGTGTATAATATCATTAAACGATTTAAAAGTACAAGAAAGGTTGAGAATTTGCCCAGAAGATCGTCAAGAAAAATTTTTAATTACTCGGATGAACGTTGGATAGTCTGCCAAGTAAGTAAAAACGCACATCTAAGTGCCCCGAAACCAGCCACCGAAGTGTATGAAGTTCTTAAAAAAAGGGCCCATCCAGAAACTATACGCATTGTCCTGTAACAAGGATTTTTCGTTTTGGGAAAAGGTAATTTTTACAGACGAAAGTAAGTTTAATGTGTTTCGGTCCGACGGGCGAAGTTATGTGTGGAGAAAAGCCAACGAAGAACTCCGAGAAAAAAATTTGCGCCCCACTGTTAAGCACGGTGGTGGCTCCGTAATGCTGTGGGGATCAATGTCAGCTGCTGGTGCTGGTAATCTTCACATTATTGAAGGTATAATGCACCAGTACATGTACTTGGACAACTTACGAAATAATCTTGCACCAAGTGCACGAAAATTGGGGTTAGAGAATGAGTTTTACTTCTACCAAGACCCCAAGCACAAAGCTTATAATGTAAGATCCTGGCTCCTCTACAACTGTAAGTAAGTTATGGAAACACCACCCCAGTCACCAGATTTGAACGTGATTGAACATCTGTGGGGTCATCTTGAAGAAAAATTAAAGAAATATGCGATACAAAATCGGAATGATTTAAAAAAGGCGTTAGTAGCCGAATGGAATCTGATTGAGCCATCCTATTGCAGAAAATTTGTAGAATCCATGCCCAGACGCTTAGCAGCTGTTTAAAAGCTTGCCAACAAAATATTAAAAAATTGTTTTGTTCAAGTGTCCCATTATAACTTTGACATTGTTTTGGCACTTTTTGTAATTTTAACTTCTCATTTTCTATTCCAATTGAAATGAATTAATATTTTAAGTTTTTTTTTATACTACACAAATAAGGCATTGAAAATATATATTTATTATTTTGTTATGTACGCTCTGTGTTTTATTATTCAATGTGGATATCTTTTTTGCATACTGTCCCATTTTGACTTTGATGCACTATAAATCTAGTCTAGCTAGATCGTTAAGGTCCTCGAAATCTTCTCGCATGTCTGCCGTGTGAGGGCGTCAACTATCTTTGCCTACAATCTACTGGATTCCCTACAATCCAGCTCTGGCCACTTTTGTTTAGAAGAGAAACATGTGCTGGTATTGTTCCACCTACTCTTTGCCATTCTAATGGCTTCAGTATCTAATCGGAATTTTATCTATTTAATAGGTCCTGACAGTCCTCCCCCACCTATTGTCTGCACCTTCCTTAGCTAATTCGTCCGCTTTGCATTTGCCTGGAATATCCCTTTGGCCTGGAACCCAGCACAGGGATACGTCGCACCTGACAGCGATCTCTTTCAGAGATCCGCAGCAATGCTTTACCAACTTGGATAGAATTATTAGCGATTCCAAGGCTTGTATCGCAGCTTGACTTTCTATGTAGTAAACAATAACGCTGCATTCTATCAGCCAGGTCGCGGCTTCACGGACCGATGTGATTTCTGCTTGAAACATACTACAGTGGTCCGGCAGTCGTGTGCTGGTACAAATATTCAGTGCATTGGAGTAAACTCCCGCACCTGTTCCAGACGCTGATCCAACACAGCCGTCTGTGTAAATCTCAATCGCAGATTCATTTAAAATTTCTCTCGATTCTCAAGCACTTCTGCTAGGAATCATGATTTTACACCTGGCATTAAAGTTCAGATAGTCCGAGTTATATACTGTATTTTGTACCTTCTTGTGAACAATACTAGTTTAGGCTTGGACGGATTAACTCAGAAGTCGACACTATCCGTCCAGTTTGCGAGTTAATTTAGAGCAGACTCCACCAGGTCTCTAACTGTAAGAAGAGACTTCCCTGATATCGCTGTCGCAATGTCGCCTGCCTAGGCTATGACACTGAACCCCTCTTTGCCCAAGATTAGGAGTATCTTATTCACGACCCTGAGCCAGAATAGTGGTAATACTTCGCCATGGGGGTACTCCTGCACAACGACCTACTGGTTAGACAGCACCCCACCTCAACATGGATAAGCCTGTTTTTCAGCATTTGCTTGATGCAATAGCGAAGATAGTTGCCAACCTTCAAGTCAAGAGTTGCAGCAGATATGTATATGTAGCTTCTGTTTTGAAATTATTGAGAGATTCTTCAATATCAAGGAAGGACACCATAGTGAAATCCTTGTTGTCAAAAGATTGCTCAATGATTCCTACCAGGCAGTTTTTACCGACTTTCCCTTGCGATACGAGTGTTGGTATACCGATAGAAGATTACTATCTAGTTTTGTTCTAATGTGGACGCCGATCAGCTTTTCCAGAGTCTTCAGTAGAAAGAAGGATATGCTGATAGGACGGAAGTCGTTAGAGTATGCCAAAAATGTCTTATCAGCTTTCGGTATAAAGATTGGTTTGACTCTCTTCTAGGATTTAGGCGAAGGCGAAGTTTAAACAACTCCTAAAGTTAGAGTCAAGGAGGTACTGAAAAAAATATACATATGTCTACTGCGAGATACTAAAAACTTTTAGGACTCAGATTCGGAAAAATATTTGTCCTAAAGTAGGTTAGGTTAGGTTCGATTGGCACACTGCAGTAAGTGCATCCACTCTTACGCTAAAATAGTACCATTGTGCTACCACAGGATCTAGTGTCCTCAATCTACTCCTGGAAACAATAGGAGCTTATTATAAAGTGCTGGAAGCGGCTAATGCTTAAATTAGCGGGTTCGTCGAAGTTATCGAAGAAGTATTCTCTTAGATATAGTTTTCTTCGATCTGAAAGAGCTTGGCAGTTGCATACTAGGTGAGGAATAGTCTCTTCTTCTTTCTCTTTCTCATCTATGGAGCTTCTGTAAGAATCGTTTACTGGGACAAGCAGCCTGAGGACATACCTCCTAATGTTCTAACGTATATTGAACCAGATTCAGTAATGATGGTAGAAAAGTCCCTGGTAAGGCAGAATTTGGGGCAGTCATAGCTGTAAGTAGATTGGCTTTCTCTGGGAGTGCCTTGTTATTTCTGACGATATGGTTGGCTTTTAAATCAGCATTAAATCTGTATCCCACTGTTGTCCAGAAAAGGTGCGACCTATGTCAAGGTCTCTTCCAGTACTTTCCCTGCCATTATATATACCGGGTAATGGAAACTGATTTTAGATACACCCTAAAATATATACGAACCGTAAACACCTGCCTTACCAAAATAGATGTTTACTTCAACATGTTTTCATAGTTTCATCAGCTGACATTGGTGATCAATTTGTCGCTAATTCAGTAGTTCCATCCCTCCTGTTATTCGAAGATGCAATGCTCTCTTGAGGGAGTTGATATATCCTCTTCAAATGGTGGCGTTTTACTTCTTAAGTAGAGTGCTTTATGTGCCTTTCGTAAAAGTGTTTTTTACAAGCAGATGAATCCACAATTCAATAACTTGGTGGGTATGTGGGATACTCGTAAGCTTTAAATTTTTTAAAGGGTTTCTGACGGTTTCGACAGCTCAAACCTCAACTTAAGTGGATGCGTGTAAGGTAAACGGTTTAAGGATTGAATAAAAATCTATAAGTTCAACAGAGTTGGACGTCTAAGTGAAATATGTAGATATATGTCACCAGTGCCAGAGATATGAAGGGAATGCGTTCGAAGATATGAAGTGTCATTCGCGAAGTTTCAAACTCTTGCCCTAGCACAAAATTTCAATCAACTTTTATACATTCCATGTAAAGGATAAAGCTAAACCTGGATCCATTTACTCTTAATGACCGGCTATTTGTTTCTTTTGCTAAATTAAATACTTGTTGCCTGAGTATCCATGAATATATGGATGTATGTATATATGGATACGATCTAATTTTTGTCCCCACTTTTTCGATTCCTGAATGTTTTGATATTATTATATTTTGCAAGGAATATAGATAAATGGATAGAAAACTCTTCGTAAAAGTTGTGGGTACGGTGTAATGGCAATGGGTTCAGTTATTGAACGGAAGGTTTTTAGTTCAAGTCCAGGCCGGATCTTAAGTAGACACATGCATACCCGAAAAAACATTGCAATTATAATTCGAATGCAAAATTCAATGAGCAGATCCATGAATCAGATACTCAAACTAAACGTCATTTGAGTTTCAAACCACTACACCATAAGAATATATCCTATCTCTCTCCTCATTTTTAACTTACTCTGTGCTGTGCTTGTTGTTAGGTGTAAGTCAACGTCTTTCGCTCGCGCTGTGTCTTAACACTTAAAGGGTAATCATAACCACGTGAACACAAGTAAATTATAAAAAGTAGATAAATACAATTGACGAACCAGGACCTTGCAGAGCCTCTGCCTTATTACTCTAGTTAAAGTTAATCAATCAAAAGAAAAACCGATTTAATTTCCCTTTCAGTTCTCAAGGCGAATCTGTCTCAAGTTTAAGAGCTCCCACCTTACCCTCGTCACCGTCTGAGGTAATCTTCTTCCAGTCCAAGAACAAAACGAAATAAATTACTTTTAATTCATTACACGACTCAGCATGTAATTGAGATGTGCACTTCAGTGAACGATGATGAAGTCCCATGACAAAGTACCCCTGAAGTACGTCTTGCTGTCGGTGGTGCCGTCATGAGTCCGACATTTACTCGGAAATAAATCATGCACTGAATCAATTGTCTCAATTAAATTAATCTTCACTTTCGATGATGTGCTCTTTCAGTGGTTACGGACAATTACACAAACCCTCCGCCCCGTGCGCTATAGAAAAACTAATGATAAAAGCTCCAAAACTACCTCACAGTCTTAATCATCATCTCGGCAAATAGCTCAAGTCACAACAAATCCACGTAACCACGTAAGCGATCAATTTGAAAACCTATAATTTTCCTATTATTCACTGAATAATGTCATGATCAAATGGATCTTACCGATCACCCCGCCGACGGCGGCGCGCGCAGGGGTTGAAGGCAGGAAATTTGATCGCGAAATTGCACGATCACAGTTTAATTGGGGGAGGCAGCCAGGCAGGCAGAGCAAAAATCGAAAACCAACATATCCAAGCTCGGCACACAGTTCTTCGGCGCGTTGCAACTTATTAGAAAGAAAATATTTCATTTTCAGTTTCATTTTTTTAACGGAATCGCGTCGTCATATATTGCTCCGTATATGGATAGAAAATTGCACTTCTTTGTCGGCGGAGGTGGCAGTGCGGTTGTGCCGCCTGCCTCTGTGCTCCACTTAAAATTCTTTCTTCCAAATGCGAGAGCATAAGCCAGAGCCGCCGCCACCACTAACACCATCGCACCATTGGAAGATCGAAACGATTTTCACATTCCTATCTGCTGACAAAGTAATCAACTATACGCGAACGATCGTTAGATACACATGTAGATATTTATGTATCTAATGTTCTATTGCGGATAATTTACGCTCGCCTGGCAATGGCACCTGGTGATGCTGGCAGGGCTGGCAATAGATAGTGGTGGCGGCGGCGGCGGCGGCGGTTAGGCTTCATTATTCGTGCCCCATGATCAATTCATATTTTGTGGTGCTCGCGAACACGATGAGGAACACTGCTCCTTCATGGATGGATCGCGTTTGGTATACCACTCGAGTGGGTACATATCTGTTGGCCCATTCCGGGGCAATTACATTATTTACCAAATGAGCGAACGCATAATCACAATTGAAGCCGCCTTCCGATACGATTTGGCGGCCCTGTTTGCCGGTGTGTTTATCTGCCGAGTGCATATCTGAGTGCGCTCTTGTAATTGCCGAAACGTTTATTGTTTCTCCGAAGCGAAAACGCTGTGAATTATCGTCACAGGGACGACATCAATTTTTGTGCGCGTTCTCGTGGAGAGATATATGAAGCGTGTATGGCTGGAGGAGGAAAATCAATTTTCGACAGCAAATTATAAGGTGAACAATCGAATAAGACGTTGGTAGTGGTGGTAATTGAACTTGCATCATCGGCTTCGAATGGAGGAATTATCATATACTCGTATAATTAGATGGCTTGAAGAATGTGTATGATTTCGATAGTTTTCCTTTGGGGGGTATTTCATTCGATTGTTACATTACATTATTTAGTTGGTCAAGGAATGGTTAAGTGCTGCAAGCAGTAGATCGGCGTGGTACTTACATATATGAAAAAATGCTAAAGCTTCAAGTCGGAGTGAATACATATACTTGATAGTAAAAATTTTCTTCAGAAGTGATTCTATCTTCATGAGGAATATCTCAAAGCTTATCTGAAACATGTGCGCATTGTAGCATGATAGAAGAAAAACATACCAAGTGTACTTGGGCGTCACAATCACCTTTATAGTTTACTAAGTGATAAAAAATTAGGTATATCTCCGTTAAAAAGAAAATGTAATTGCAATAGTGGAGTTAAAATAAATAAACAACAGATGCGCTATTCGAAGTCGCTGTACAGCTCGCACCTTTAAAGCCCTTCAGCCCAAACGGGATTGAATATCTTACATATAATTTTTTTCTCTAAACGATAGAGTCCAGGCTGCACCTCCATAAAGTAGACAGAAATGTTTAAGGTCTAATATAGAATTAAGTTGATTGGAATAGTGCCCTACTACTTAATTGCCTTCTCAGACCGAAGAAACAGCGATTAGCAAGCATTATCTTCACTTAATTTCTTCTGCGGTGTTATTATCAGAATTGATAACAGCAAGACAAATTAGAAAAGAGGGATTTTATATTCCAAAAAAGTTCACTTTTCTCATGACAATTGTACTCTATGATACTCGTACTTATCAGCCATGCTAGCTAAAGTGGTTGTAGACAGTAACATCCCTGGCAATAAGGGGAGCCATCAGCACCTATTAAATCCATAAATTCCAATTAGATACCTCCGCCATCGGAATGACAAACATTAGGTGAAACAATATCAGTTCATGTCTCTCTTTTAAACAAATCTGGCCAGAGACGGATTGCTAATACTGCTAATACTGTCTAAGATGTTCGAAAGATCGATCTGAAACATCTTCATCATAAAAGAAAAAAACATGGTTGGTTGGTTGAAATCAGCACTAGATGAGGATGCCCTTAGACCAGAAGAAGGTCCATTGTGCTTGCGATCTGTAAGGTAGGTGGATCTCTTTCTTACTCTGGGAACCATTTACTTCTTTGTATGAAGGAGATAATCTTAGCCATGCAGGCGTTACTGAGATTATTGAAGAGGTATTCACCTAGGGTAGTCTTACTGATGTAAGCGAGTGCTGTCTTTTAATCGTCTGCTCTTCCTCTTCGTCCCTATAGTTTCGAAGTCGTTGCAAGGAACGCTCAATCTTTGAGCATGTCTTTCTATAGCACAGTGTCCGGTAAGGGTATTAACTATCTTGGAGAGCATTCCTCTCTTATGTTTGAGAAGGCCGATAGACCTAGTTTTATTTATGGATGATTGGCTTCACTCACCGCATCGGCGTTGATAAGTTATTTAGCATAAGACGTTGGGGCGTCGATGTCGGTGATGCTTTTACAATTCTCTAGTTATTACAGTGACCTGGTAACCGCGAAGGGTACCAACTGTCCAACTATCTGGTTAAGAGATACGCGAAAGTCTTTTAGTTGGATCTCGTTGTGCTGGATGCAAGGGATTTGATTGCTGACAATATTCGATGCTGGTACTGCATTAACCGCCAGCCAGTCAGCTGCTGGACGAATGGCAGTGACTTCGGCATGAAAAACGCTGAATTAGTTTGGAAGGTTAAAGGAAAAATGGATATCCAGATCTTCCAGCACCAACTCCGTCCTCAGTTGTGCACCCTTCCGTAAAAATTAACAGCGACTTATGGTACAGGACATCCCGTCCAGTTCTGTTTCGTAATGAGAATTTATAGCCCAGTTTGAAGTTGTATTCCTCCTTTCATCGGTTGAAGCTTCTCAGTCTTTTTCCTGAGCAGGTAGCCAGTTGTTTGCTAACGATGTCAATTGGAAGTTAGTGGAGCATGGTTTGTAGAGCTGCAGTGGGAGAGGTTCTCAGTGCACAAGTAATACTAAGGCAAGCGACTCGTTGAGTTTTTTCCATTATAGCTAGGTTGGAATTTTTCTCCAAAGCGGCCCACCAAACAAGTACTCCATACATGAGTATAATGAAATACAAATTTTTGGCGCGACATGTCCCATGGGACCCAATGCCTACCTTCTCAGAACCATTCAGGGAATTTGAGTTTTCTTGTCAACGGAAGCAGCTCAGTATTCGTCAGATTAACGGAGAGGCCACATCTTTTAATCCAGCTTGTTAGTTTATTTATAGTGTCTGCGGGTGTTCTCCTGTTTCAAATAAAGCGACGTCATCTGCATAGGCGATAACTCTCCATCCAGTTTTTTTTGTATTTTCAGAAGGGCTTCGTTAAGCACCAGATTTCATAGCAGTGGAGACAATATTCCCCCTTGGGGGGTACCTTGGTGTACACGTCGTTTGACAGTGATACTTCCGAAGGATGCAGTGATTACCCGGCTTTTAAGCATATTTTCTACAAAGAAGCAGATTGTTTCGCAGATGTTGAGCCTTTGTAAGGCATTGGCGTTGTTGAAAGCTCACACAATGTCTAGGAAGGACACTAATGTAAATTCCTTGATTGAAAGGGATTTTCCGATGGGTTGAACCATAGAGTGAAGGGCCGTTTCAATAGATTTACTTTTTTGATAGGCATATTGTGACATAGATAGTAGGTTGCTATCAATAGTGCCCTTTGTGCGAAGATCTAGAAATTTTTCCAGAATCTTGAGAAGAAAACACGTTAGGCTGATTGGTTAAATGTCTTTTGGGAGGGTATGGAATATTTTCCCTGTTTTGGGTAAAAAGATCACTTTTACCTTGGTCCAGTCGGTCGGCATTGTTCCTAGCTAGGTAAATACATAGGCATGATGCTTGACGCTTAATTTCTCATGTCAAAAAAAAAAAAACATGATGAATCAATTCATCGCTATAAGAAAATGTATTGGCTCTTAGGGAGATATTTCAATCGCTCAGTATACAACAAGCTACTGCTTTATAAGGAAATATTAAAGCCGATATGGACATAATGCACTTTGGCAGCGTCTTCCAGGCGGAAGTTCTTACTGTTCGCGAGGCTTGCCGCCAATTCAAGTAAACCACCACACCTCTTAAGGCTATTATATTTGCCACCACATCTTCGGAACTCGTAGAACAATGCAAAGAGGAATTTGCGTCGCTTGGACATCGGTCCAGGATTAGTCTTCTTTAGGTACCGGGTCACAGTAACATTGAAGGTAATGATGAACTAGCAAGGCGGGTATCTGCCCTTGATGGTTCCCTGGCGGAGGCGGTGAACGCCCTGCGCAAGGGGGCCTTTAAGAGTAGGATCTTTGCGCACTTTCTATTAAAAGCTGACAACAGATGGCAGGGGGTGAGGAACTATGTCATATCTAGGCAAATGTGACCCAATTACTATCGTAGTAGATCACAATAACTTTTAAATAAAAACCGTGCAGATATTGCAAGAGTTTTGGCAATTAGTACTGGCCACTGGCCCATCGGAGTTCATGCGACCAGAATAGGCATTCCGTTTAATGCACATTGTCGCAGCTGCCTCATCGCTAACGAGAAAGAGACTATACTACACTTCCTTCAGACAGCGCTCAGTAGGTAAAACCTTCTCTAACAACCTAGAAGAGTTAACGGCGATTAGCATTGGGGATATCATTAGTTTCCTCAATGCAACGGGGTGGATCTGAATAATCGACACTCATCTCCCTTATCCTTTTACATCCTATAGGTCACTTGAGTTTGTGGTATTAAAATGGCGCATTTGCGCTAATTATGTATCGGCACGGCTTGGTGTTACAACCACTTCTACCTACCTAGTAGGTTCTCCAAAACAAAGGGTAACTGACAAGAGAAAGTTCTTGAATATATTTCCCCTCGAGTGGTAAAAAAAATTGTTGATTAGTTTGACGACTAGGTGCGATAATGGGAAGGATGACATAAATCATACCTTCTCCGGGTATTTTTAGTGCATAAAGTCTATCGAAAAATTTACATGCGATGTCTTTCGATGATTTTCACCCATCTATACGCAAAAAATGACATGGACAACTGGGGGGTGACCTCAACTGAAGACAGATCACGAAGGATAACGATAAAGAGAATATAGATTTATTAAAAAGAGAGAAACTTTCTCCTATGATCCACATGATATCACAATGGACCTATTGCTAGTCTAAGTGCGTTGGCGTTTCTTAGATGGCATACTCCTTCACTGTTTTACTCATTTGGCCCTATGATATTTTACTTCAAAAGAACCACCGATATCCGATACTTTTCAAGAATTTGCTGAGACTAATCGTTTACAAGATTCGTATTAATTGAATATAGAAACAGGAACTCGATGTTATCTACTTCAGAAAATCTCGTATACATACATATATTAGCTTAATACTCGATTTTATAAACTACCCACACATAACCCCAACCAGAAACAATTAATAGGTATCTCATTTAAATCGAGAGAAAAAAAAAACATTCAAATTAAGAAATAAATCTAAATTATCTTAATGAAGATCCCCCACTATGTATGTAGTCGTGTGGTAGTAATTCTGCCCGACGGCAAAAAAAAAAAAAAAAGAAAACGAAACTAATTGGATATATCACTGTAATAACAATAATTTCCAACAGGCTGACATATCAGCACATAAATATCTCTTCTATATGCAAAACGTTAAACTCAACTCATGAACACAGAGCCAGGTCGGATTTGCCAGCAAAAAAAATAATAAAAAAAAAATACAAAAATAAATTCATTAAATATTTTACGATCATATTATCCTAATTTATATGCATCTAGCATTTTACAAGCTTCGCGTTATTAAAATTCTCTAATCGCTCTTTTGTCCGAAAACCAACAACAACAACAACAAAAAAAAAAAAAAAAACTCTTATCGATTGATCGATTGAGCCCAAGAGCAGCATTAACTTCTTTTTCAACAGAGCACAACACAAAACAAAAGACTTGAGGGGCACAAACTTGAAATATTATCCCCGTACATATTGTGTGTTCGCAGTATAATAACTTAATCCCGACCGCTAACTATCGAACCGACGACCACACCGATTAGCTGGAAACATGTTTTACACATTTCCCTGGATTTTCGTTCATTAAATTAATTTTACTCTCAATCAAATGGGCATTGCGCGCGCTGCCGTTCCTAATCAACCAAAGGCATGCTAATGGGTCCAAACATAAAACAAACAACCACACGTTAAACATGAAATTAACGCCTACGGTTATTGAATTAATCGAGCCTAAATGATAGAATTAATATCGCATAAACGGAGTTTACGCACTCATCGCAGTGATTAATGCGACTAAAAGGATACCCATGCACCGAACGGACACACCTTGCATGCGCTACGCACATGAGTCTGAGTCAGTCCAATTAAAAGCAGCACCAAACTGCTCAACATTAATTGGTCATCAATTAAATGCGAGAGTACATGTTACACATACAACAACCAAATCGGTCGTAAAAATCAAAATATCCATGTCCGCTGCGAAACAAGAACCGTCTGTGGTAAGTAACTGCACCGAGCAGTGGTGAGGTCTTATCGATCAAAATTTTATATGGACGTTGGATTACTGTCTAGTCGCTGTTTACTAAACGTTCCTGCGCGCCGCCGCCGTGCGTTCTGACCACGTATATATGGATTGCGGAGGAGGTAATTGTGACGGTTCTGTAAATAGGCTTTGTTCTCTGAACTAAACTGCTAAATCATTGCGCGGACTTTGATTTGATTCCTTCCGACGATAGGGTGCTGAGGGGTTGTCCATCAAGATTTGCTGAGACAGTTTTTTTTCTTTGATTTTTAGAGTTCGACTAAGAGCATTAATCATTTGGGCTCTGGAGCAACCTTGGCTTGGGTTGTGTGTGTGTTGCCATTGTTGAACCTTAATTACCAGTTCGACTGTCGTCTATAGTGCGGCTGTCATCGTTTTTCGGATTTATGAAACTCGGCTAGACATCGATTCGATGAAAAGAGCGCTTTGTTGTGGGAGTTAGTGGTCTAATTGTGCTTCTGTCAAAATGTCTCATTGATAGACTACGTCGCTGTTGGGTTAGTAAATCATAGAAATTGCGAATGGATAGTGGAAGCTGTGTTGCGTGTCATTCAAACGAAGACTGTGATTGACTGCAAGGAGGGATTCGAATAGCTTTCTGGTTTCTTTTATTGTAGCCTGAGGCGAGGTATTTGGATATTTTGCAAAAATGTATATACTTTGTTTGCAAACAGAGGTTATTTAACGAGGCCTTTCGCATAACCGCATTATTAGAATGTTTGATTAGAAAAAGACTTGAAACATAACCTGCCAAACAATTAAAAGTAATAAATAGTATAAAACATTTACGTAAGTTGAGACATATATATGTACATATAAGATTTGTATCATAGCAGTCATGTTGGAAAGTGCTGAGAACTCTTAAGAGGCAATAGACAGATCTTAATAAACCCAATGTCAAGTATCCGCAGATGCATAATCACCTAGTATCGATGGTATTGACATTACCAAGAAAGAGGTCATATTGTTGACCGGAGCGCTCAGTAGCACACTTCAGTGCTTCCTACACCAGCGTTTGTGTTCCTTTCAAATATAAATCGTTAGAAACAATTGGATGCTAGATCAGCGTTCGGTGGTTTAGTGGCTGTGGGCGCCGTGGCTCAAGTAGTTAGTGCGTTGGACTATGGAGCGAGGGGTTCCAGGTTCAATCCCCAAACAACACCTAAAATTTCTTTCACGGCACCACCTCTCGCGAGCGTCTGACAAACATCCGAGAGTAAAACAGTCATGAAAAAGCTTCTCAAAAACAAAAAACTGCCGTTCGGATCCGGCATTAAAGAGTAGGCCCCTTCCATTCGTGTGAAGAATATAACACGCACAGCAAGAGTGGTTGTAAGAAGCTAAGCCCTGGGTCCCAAGGACCTGTCGCGACAAAAATATGTATTTGTATTTTTTTTAGTGTATCGGAGGTTCGTTTTTTGATTCCTAGGCTCATCTCTCTGACAAACATCTGTGAGTAAATCTGTCGTTAAAAAGCTTCTTAAAACAAAATTAACTTTCGAACACGGATACAGACTGGTGGATGTAAGTCTCTCGAGCTGATAGACTGGGTAGATAGGTGGGTGGGTTGGCTAAGAGGAAAGAGAAGCCCTCTTTGCCAGACTCGGGTCAGCATAGACCCATTGTGGTACCTATAGGCTGAAGGGTGTATCCATTAGCATTACCTTACCAATAGTAGCTTAGATTCGATGTAGGAGTCTTATCCCCTCTAATATGGCTCCTTGTAGTGAATGAGATCTTGGTAGTATTGAAGGAAACCGACGACGTGGTTATCCTGGTCTCGGGGAAATTCCCTTCAGTCCTAAGCGAAAGACTCAATCTCGCACTACAACTAGTGGAGAATTGGGTTAGCAGCAAAGGGCTAGGAGTAAACTCTTCAAAGACGAAGGTAGTTCTCTTCACTAGGAACGCGTCAAAAAAGTAAGCGTAGCTTTCTATTCTTGCAAAAAGGCATTCAGTAACACGTGGGGTTTTAAGCCACCTGTGGTGTACTGGATATACACGGCGGTCGTAAGACCCATTCTTACATATGGTTCACTGGTATGATGGACGGTACTGGAGAAGCAATACCAGCTTTCTAACCTCACCAAAATCCAGAGCGTAGCGTGGATCGGAGTCATGGGATCAATGAAGACAACACCAACAGCGGCAATGGAAACCATGCTTAGTTTCGTTCCGCTTGATATTCGTATACTGTGGCAGTCTGGCGGCTAAGACCGCTGTAAGACTGGGGGAAGGCCGAATGTGGTCATCGAGCCTGTACGGCCATGCCTCAATTTTGTCCTGATGGGAAACTACCAGCTGTTTGTTAGAAACTGATCACGTGACCACCATGCTAGCATTTAAAAGGAGATTCGGTATAAGAATTCTTGACAGAATGTACTGGAAGTGCCGAAGAACCATGAAGAAGAAGGAGTTGGCGTTCTATACCGACGGTTCTAAGATGGACGTTGGCACGGGAGCCTTAGCCTTAGGAAAAAACAACTCCTTTAGAATAAACGATGATTGCAGCGTCGTCAGGCCGAAGTCACAGTTATCATACAGGCTGCTAAGATTATAAGCGAGAGCAATATCGTTGGCAGAACGATTACTGTGTATGTAGACAGCCAGGCAACCGTTAAGGCTCTGGACTCCGCTATAATCAGATCAAGGCTTGTGAAGATCTGCAAATCAGTCTTGAATGAGATATCTAGAGCTAATGCGGTGACCATCTGGTGGGTGCCAGGGCATATGGATATCGTAGGAAACGAAAGGGCTGACGAACTTGCTAGAAAGGGTCGGCTCTGCACTTATCGCGGTCCTTCCCTTTTGTAGTAACCCCAATCAGTTCCTTACGGAAGAAAATAGAGGATGAAGCCATCGGTCGAGCAAATAGTCGCTGGGTTCATCTGGAAACATGTGCAACAGCCAGTGCCCTATGGCCGGGCATCAGCAAGAAGAGATCAAATTCTCTTGTGAAACTGAGTCGTTATAAAGCAAGGGTCGTTTCAGGGATAATTACTGGTCATTGTGCCATTGGCGTCCACGCGGAGCGACTCGGTGTACTACTACTTCTGTAGAAGTTGCAACGACGAAGAAGAAATTGAGTCAGTTCGTCATCTGCTTTGCGACTGTCCTGCCCTATACGTCAGGAGAATGAGGACTCTTGACAGTTACGTAGATCTGACGGACCTCCTGAGATTCATATCATTATCTGGGTGGTTCCAATAGCGGACTTTATAGGTTTCCAGGGTTACATGATTGGACCCAATAGAGCCGAACTTTGGTCTAAGTGAGCAGTGACACTGTCACAAGACACCCATTTACCTAACCTAACCTAACCTACTGTGTCTGGTATACAAACTATACTGTCTATTTAATCTAGCTACAAATGTCATTCATCGGTTTGCCGGACAGTTCTTCGATGTCCTAGAAGAAGTAACTTTCTAGGAATTTATTTCTTAGATGACAGGGGTACAGGAAGTGGGTAGTATCTTCTTGGGCATCCTCATCACGACAGGCTCTACAACAATCTTCATTGGTCGATCGTAGTCTCCTCATGTGGTAACATATAGTGTTGTGCCCCGTGATAGGGATTTCGTTTCTCTTTATATCGATTCCTTTATTGAATGGAAGCTACAATTTTCTCGGTATAGCAATACTTTGTGCTAAGAGAACTACATCTATTATTTGCTTTCATTAGAGCCTTATTGCTCACTTCGTGCCTACGTGTGCAAGGCGGGATGTTCACCGTATCAGTTCATCAGCCCTTCCATTCCCTGGTATATCTTCATGACCAGGGATCCAGCATACTGTTGTGTTCCAAGAACCTTAAGCTATTCTTAACCGCACTACCAAGCTTCAATTTTATTTTTGTATGAGATATTGCTTTTATCGCTGCCTCGCTGTCGATGATAAAGGTGTTATCCTCGTGTTGCCTCTATCGCAGTCTTACGTTCAGCTATTGTCACTGCTAGGACCTCTGCATAGAAAACTCTACTGTATTTGGGAGTCTGATTGAAGTAGATATGCCCAGTGCATTAGAAAATATACCTCCTCCTACATCAATGTCCATTTTGGACCCATCAGTATAAACTTCTATAACTTGCGGGCTTGGTATCCATCTGTTTTTCCATTCCTCTCTACTGGGATATAGACTTGTAAAATAAATGTAAATTCAAGATGTCTGTTGTGGTTACATTCCCTACATATTCCTGAAGGATCTTAGTGCAGCCTGATGAATTCGGCCTCTAGCTATCCGATTGACGTATCCTTATGGCGCTTGTGGCTGTAAAAAGGTCCATCGAGAGAAGGTTGTGGATGTCCTCGAGTCCAGCTATTGGTGTTGGTACTAGTACCACTGCACGGTAGCCTTTGTACTTTCATGAAGGCATTTAGATTGTTGGACTTTGATACAGTAACTTACGCATGCAGCCACTGACGCATAAAAGAAATCAATATGGCTGCTGACTACCAAAGAGAAGTTCGATGGTAAATATCCGATATATTAGGAGAAGAATCGGTGAACTGATAAAGCCCCGGTGTATGTCGTTGTAAGTAGAGAAGGGTGTTGAAATGCATACAAATAATGCGACTATTTATTGAGCAATAACCTATAAAGCTGTTGTGGAGTAGAAAGAAGGTGGAAAAATACCTCTTCAAAAGGGAAGAAGAGTTATTCTCTATGTTTGACGATTTGTTCTTTAAGAACATGAAGTACAAAGCCAGACATTTTTCCAAAAGTTCATTGTATTTGCTAGAGGTTGAATCAGTGCTATTTTGTAAAGTAAATGGCATAACTGATAAATCGATAAAAAAGGACATAATAACAATCCGAGCCTTAGGCCAAAGACTTAGAGACAATGAAGAGTTGACCAAGCTTATTGCAGTCATAAGGATAGATGGCCAACTTGTGTTTCTTAGAGTGGACCAGAGGATAGTACCACTACTTTAGCAGAACTTTGAAAGAGTTTCCCTTCCAAACCATAGAATGATGTATAAAGTAACTAACAGTGAAAGCACCAACACAAAAAGAAGTTTAAAAATATAGCTTCTAGCGACGTCACTAAGTTGAAAAACCCAGATAAATAACTGATGACAACCAAGGATTTTCACAAACACCAATTAACAACACACAATAGAGTACAGTACTATGGGGTGAGAGATACTTGGCCATTACGTTTACATCTATTATAACTAAATGAATGGGGTATAAAACTTGTTTTAAGCACTGAACTAAGAAGCAATTTTCGTAATCCTTCTTAACAAAGACATAGCAAGTTATTGCGTTTTCGTAAAAAATAGCACGTTTTGATTGCCGTGAGCATTGTACTAGCATTGACTGAATTTTTAAAATAATTATTCCATAGTCACACCCATTCAACCATTGAACAGTAGCAGTTCATCGCAATTACTATTGTTAAGTGGACTGACAGTACCACATTATTGTTATTATTGAAATGTTTAAATATTCGTAGATCATATACGAATGTATTTTAAATTGCAACGTTAAAGTCACTAGTTGAATGAGACACGTACCCATTGACGATCATTTGGATTTATTTTTAATACATTAAAAAAAGTGCTTACTGATACTATTTTGCATGAATAAGCTTTTAAAGTGAATTTTTAAAAATAGTTCTTTGAAATGACTTTATACGGGCGCTAGCTATCCATTTTGTTGTCTTTACGTCTTACTTCGCATTCGGTATAACTTCCTTTATATATGTATGTACTTCATTGCAATGGTAAATGCATTTCTCTTCACAGAATTGCATTCAAAGAAATTTTAGCAGACATTTGACAGGACATCTAGCTTGTGCATATAGTTTATGCGAAAATCTCTTTATTTTGGAGGTTCCATCGTTCTCTAGCAACATAGTGTTCAAAGATAAACCACATTGCAATCATGTTATAATTAGTTTCACAACACATACCTAAAAACAACTGGGAGATACTTCCGACATTTTCATAAAATTTCACAGCTTATCCATTGACCAACCTATTATGGTTGGCATATTTTCCACTCAATAAAATTATCAATCCTCCTTTCACTACTTTTCAACTTTTATGGCGATTCAGTTGGTTACCCCCTGATGGGTGATTAGGTTTCCCTGCATACACAGCAGTCGCCTTTTGACAGGTGTTTTTTTTTTTTTTCTTTCAAATTTCAACTCAAGCTTTTATTTTAAGCCCCATGGGTATATACGATTCATAAAGGCGACACACTGTTAAAATGTCATAAATTGGTTAGGCGATTGTTGGCTTATACAGCTATTGAAAGCCGAAATCAAACCTTAGAAAAATAAAAAAAAATTATATGAATAGGAGAAGAATTGTTAGACGAACCATTAAAGAAGTTTTTTGGCAACACCTAGCTAACTGAAGATATTTATATTTACAAGAAAACCTATAAACTTAACATGTAATGGCTTATTTACGAGCTTTGACTTACTAACCAAACTGTTACATGAACATTTTATAGATTTTATTTGATGTATAGACAAGAGTTGTTCATTAAATTGCGGGTTAAGTACGATTTTATGATCACGATTATTAATTTATTTTAATTTATAGCCAAAGTTGAAGTGGTTTTATTGGCGGTTTTATTGTTAGAAAACAGGATTTGGTTTACGAATAAATGACAATTTTTTTTTTTCATTGGAACTGGGAAAAGGGATAAAAACGAGCAATTTATTAGATATGCGCTTGTAGACGATAGTCAATGATTATGATGATTGAGGCAAGAATTCCATAAGAATTATTTTATATTTCACACGCAGCGGGTTAAGCTTCCTATAATTTTATTATCGTTTTTCGCTTACGTAATTGTAGAATACTATCAGATGTTATGACCCTTTCATAGGAAAATTCGATTATGTAGATTCAATGTCTGACGTCTATGGTAGGGAAGGTCACAGTCATGATGTCTCAATAGAGTAAAGCAGCAAATCATGTTGGCAAAATAGATTTTGCGCAGCTATCCATTTCTTCTGGTGTTAAAATGCGGTTCTCAAAACCTACTCATTGGAGAGAGACAACGAAGAAAGACGCGCCTAAATTTGTGACCAAATAGTATGACCACCAATGTATTAGAAATTATTACTTCTGAATGTGTAGAATAAAGAAGTCTCAAAAAATAATCTATTTCGACGTAAACAAAAGAGTTGATTTGAAAACTGCACTACTATCTCTGGAATTGAGTCGATCACATTAAATCGCAGATGAACCTGAAATGTTCCCCATTTTGCTTTTCTGATTATATGCAATCTCCACTCATCCAAGCAATTACCGTTGAACTTTTAACCTAACAAAAAAAAGTAGAGTCGAGCGGAAACCATTGACAGTCTAGAATCAAGCCATCAAAGGTAACATTTCCTCACGCTAATTAATGAAAACTCCATACACACGGTTTTTGTTATTCCACTTCTATGCCTAAGGTCTATAAAGCAATTTAATTAGAAAAGTAAACATCGAAACCTCAAAATCTTAATTAAAAACATTCACTGGCTATGCCCAATCGGTCAAAATTGATTACCTCCCATCACTGGAATCAACACCAACATATCAGATGATCAAGCAAGTTCAATTTAACATTTCAATAGAATTCTAGTTATAAATGTGTTCTGTTCAGCAACCAATAAACATATTTCAGGAGTCTACGTCGGTCCTTTACTAAAACGAATAAAATATCCACAACACAAAACGTGATGGATGCAACAATGGGATTAATCTCAATCACTTAGCTGTGTGCCGCCCACGCGCACTTACTAACCTCTTAGCCAAGAGGAATTTCATTTGCAGAGTGTAAGACAAATAAAACTCCACAAGAATACCCAAGAGGTATAACTCCAGCAAGAGTGTGGCCGAAAAGCATGGAATGAAAAATTGCCTCTAATTACACAGCAGATTGTCAGATTGTTTTGCAATCACCCTGTGACCTTCATACGTTGTGGAGAATTGAGGCTACTAAGAAACCAGACCAAGGGAAAATATAAAGAAAAAAAATCATATTCCAGGTATATTGTTGACCAAGTACCTACATATCTCAACCTTCGCGTGACCCATTATTCCGCGCTGCAAATGCTCGAGAAATGCAATCCGATTCGGTGTTGTGCATAAGTTGACAGAGTTTTGTTGTTGCTTTTTGCATTCCGTACTCCATGTGTGAGGTCATTGTGGCGCCTTAACGCTGATTTGGTCTAATCATTGACACTGGTATTGCTGTTGCTGTTGCTGCTGCTAGCCGCTTTGGAACGATATTGGCTGAGATGCTGATGATGATGAAGAACAAACAGACACCACAAGTGGCACTTGGACACGGTGTAATCGCCGATACGCATGTTGTGGCGCGCACTATTCTAATGGCTTACTAATGGGCCCCACTTAAGTGCCCCTTGGGCCAGTTCAAGTCAAATGAAAACTTCATTAAACGAAAGTCGCCCGAAGAGATGAAGAGATGTTGATGTGTGGCTATAAGGTGAACGCTTTTAAATGTACTTGTATAGTGGAAATAGCTCTTTGGTTATGGAGATGGTTTTGGCTGGAGTTGGCGTTGGTATTGTGTGTTAAGTGTAAGTGATCGTTTCTAATTTGTGTGGCTTAGAATACTGATGGAAGCAGGGAGAATGGAGGGTGACAGATTGACACATTAAAATGGAAAATACGTTTGGTGTGTTTATCGAAAGATCCATAACAAGATTTAGCTAAAAAGAGGTGAGTTGGAAAGATGACACATTTCCCAATTGGAGGTATTTTGTCATAAGTTACTAGGGGATGACTAATACCAAATGTTGTCTCATAGGAAGCGTTTTTTATATGACCCAACATCATGGAAGCCAATGAGTATAGTGCCGACCAAACCAATACTTTGAGAGTAAGTGGAGAATTAAGCAAATCAATCCTTTTGAGAATAAATGGAGAAAAACCACCTTCGATGCAGTGTATGCTAAATTGGGGCATGGTCAACTGATTTTCTTTAAAAGAAAAAAAAAAAACAGAATATCACACACATAGGGTTTGGAATACGTCGTGTTGCATTACCCGTGGTAGGAAGAAGAAAGGCGTTAGCTGCTAAGGATATTGAAAAGGGATTTAACTCTAGATTTCTTGACCAAGGAGGTGATGAAAACAGTAATTGGGATGCTGGAAGCACATAGTGGCGGTGTAAAGAAGCAGCGCCAACAGAAGCAAGTGTTTTCATTTTATTCGAAGTCGATTCTTAGGGTTAGCTGGCATGAATGACCGATCTATTTATTTCAATTAAATTTTTCCCTAGCTTTTGATCCGGAATTGAACCTTTCAGAAGCATTTAGCAGTCAAAACAAGTGCTACCAAAACGTAGATAGTATCAAACCCAAGGACAATATTTTGCAGAGTGGTTGAGTCTAGTTTGGGGTGGATACATCTATAAATTCTCATGAGTTTATACCCTTACAATAAGTAGCAAATATTCAAGAATAATGATAATATCACTACGCACTAGAAGAAAGTGTGCTCTAAAGAAGCCCCAACCATGTTGGGAGACAAAAGGACAAACACTACGTGAATGGTAATAAAAAACTAGGGTACAAGTCAAAGGGGTAAGAAAGTGCCCTGAATGGGAGGTGCTGGTTAGTTTTTTGACACTAGATGATCCATTTTCTCTTCGAAAAAAAAGTTCTACAATACTTTAATCAATGCGATCGACATCACCTAGAATTTAGCCAATCCAGTGCCGAAGACCGAACATGCATATCATATCTTAAGTAGTACGTACGGAGCATTATTGCTAAACATTAGGCCCCTTTATTCGTGACACCTTACTTGCACTGGAGATGTCCTAACTCCATCAAATTACTCACTATCCGTTATGTGGAATCAATAACTTTATGAGAATCAATAACTCGTTATATCGCTATAAACTGGTAGGAAATGCATTTTTAATAATTTCTTCATTAATCGAAATTTAATTTAATTTTTATTCGATAATTAAACCATCTGTCTCATGTTTATAGTCATACAGAAGTATAAATAAAATTAAAAACATCTTCAACTGACATGGGAATCAACCTAGATTTCAACCAGCTAGACCGTTGAATATTTATAACTATCAGTTGGGAGCATCTCCACGGAGGTCTCTGTGTTTTTAATGTAATCTATGCCATTTGGCGGTTAATTAAAGAGCAAACAAATTATCATCGAACCGTGAGATGACATTCTAAACTACTCACTAATTGCGAAGCGGACCATCGCAAAGATCCGATAAGTCCATTAAATCAGTTCTTTTGGTTCGACAAACTAACGAATTCTAATCAATTCCAATCGTAATTGATCCGATCGAGAACACGTATTTGACAATCGTTTCGTTGTGCCTGTTGAATATTTATAGAATATTTTATTATCTTTGTTTTTATATTTTTCTTTATTATACCTAAGTGCAATTTTTTTGAACACTGTTAGTTGGCGTATATGCTATATGTATAGTTAGCTTTGTTCTGTGACTGGCTAATCTTTGTTGTTTTATCTGCACTAGGGGAAATTCATATTTCAAACAGCACGTGTAGGGAATAGTAAACAAAACACTGTGTTACCTAACAGATGCTGTAGTTAATGGAAGCTGTGCATTGAATATTAACTACTATTGTGGCGTCTTTGTGGAGATACACAGATACATAGTTGAGGGTGAAATTTGACAGTCATGCGCCATTAGGAATGAATATAAGGGAATCTATTACATACAGGAAGGGGTAGATTGTTTAATGCGCAGGGTACATATATTTATTTCTTATTTGGCAAGGAGAAAGCAAATATGATTTATGAAGAAGAAAAGCAGTAATATAAAACAGACACTATCATTTTGTACTAAAAGTGGCAGTGGGTTGACCAATTTATTCGAAAAGGCGACTATTCCAAACCGAAGTATACGATGCAATGGTTCCGATTGGGCAAGGGGCAGATCAGTCGAGATATACTATACTTGGATTGCTATGTGAGAGTGAAAAGCCCAGTGATAATAGCTGGCGACTTCTATGCGTGGACGGTTGAGTGGGACAGTCAAAGGACGAACAGGAGAGGAAGTATCTTATTGGGGGCCTTTGCAATTCTAGATGTAATACATGCCAATAACAGCAATGATAAAAATTTTCGTAGAAATGGGGCAATGGCTACATTTGTTAGCAGTTTCCGAACGCGGAAAACAATGTGGAGATGTCAGCTAATACTATACTCATAGTGACCACCAGTTAAAACTATACAAAATTAGAATGAACCAAAGACAAGGTAGTCACCAACCGAGGTATATAATACGAAGAATAGATTGGAAATCGGGCGCTTTGGACGAGGAGGAGTTTAAAACTAATTTTACGAAC
The DNA here is from genome assembly GCA_905220385.1 of Xylota sylvarum. Taxonomy (NCBI): domain Eukaryota; kingdom Metazoa; phylum Arthropoda; class Insecta; order Diptera; family Syrphidae; genus Xylota; species Xylota sylvarum. The sequence goes on from LR999959.1 coordinate 46,759,442, forward strand.
TTAACACTCTCAGATGCCGCTACTAGTAAGACGCAAGAGATGATGAATTAGATTAAAATAGCATGCGATACATCTTTGCCATACAGAGGAAACACCCATGGATATACACCAGTTTACTGGTGGAATGAGGAAATCTCAAGACTACTTTCTGAGTGACATCGTGCATGATGGCTGTACCAACGCTCCAGGGGTCTAGATACCTTCACGGAACTGCAACAGGTAAACAAATCAGCGCGTAGAAGCTCTAAAACAGCATTCGTGAAAAGTAAAGACAAGGCTTTTAATGAATTGGGCAAAGAAGTTGACCAAAATCCACGGGTATGGCGTATCAGGTGGTAATGAAAAAAGTAAAGAGCTCCCGATGAACAGCTCCCACCTGAAAAAATCGTGAGCAGTCTGTTGCCAGGACGACAGGAGCCCTAGTAGAGGACGAATCACTACAAGAAGTGTGATCAATTCCTGCAAGTAGTCGCAGGCACCAACAGATTCAGAAATAAAAAGCAACGGGGATTGATGGCACATCAAACACATCCCTCAAAACTGCCGTAAGAACTCGACCGAACATGGTTGGGGATATGTAGAAGATGGAGAGGGGTGCTAAACAGTGCTATATTCACGCTTGATGTCCGGCTTGGAGGATGACTTGCTTGGCTATACACTCTCGTTTCGATTCTAGGCTCTTTAAAAAATCATCCACAACATACTTCGAATTTGTTTGTGCTAGAGTCCCTATTTCTAAACGTAGCCTTTACATTTGTTGCTGTTATATCCGTCCTTCTCAACCAATCCATGGTTACCAGCTGGCTGTGAATGCAATCGATTCTATATTTAATGCTGCTGACCCCAAAGACGTTGTTATTATCTTAGGTGATTTTAACCTGCTTAAGCTTAATTGGGATGTGACCGATCAATCCTTCTATACCTCCACTAATGCCACCTCTGAAAAGGAAGTCCTTTTCATAGACTGTCTTACCGACTCTGGTCTTTATCAACTAAGTGGCATCACCAATAACATTGGGGGACAACTTGGTATAATAAAGAGCTACGTTTACTTCGCAATAAAAGAAACAAGCTCTAATAATAATTTTCTAACCTATCACCTTGGCTACACTCAGTTTTCTCAGCTTTATCGGTCTCTCTATCTTTACTATTTAAACCGGATGCATTGCAGCCTCATTTTCGATCCTAAGCGATTCCTTCAATTCATTAATACCAAAAGAAAATCGGATAACTACCCACCTTCTCTCAAACTTTCTAATACTTAATCGGACGATTCCTAAAAGATTGCAAATCTATTTACTAATTTCTTCAGCCTGTCATTCGCCAATCACGTCCAAGAGCCTGGTCATCACTATTTTTCTTATTTAAGCAACTGTCCTCAAACGTCGTTAGAATCGGTGGATATAACGTGGAAACAAGTTAAAGAGAAAATTACTAACCTTGATCATGAATACTCCACTGTCCCCGATGGCCTACCCGCCATTCTCTTAAAAAAGTGTACAAATTACTTACATATGTATGTAGTTCAACCCCTCACAGTTATCGTTCAGTTCTCCATCTCAGAGGGAATTTTCACCACAACCTGGAAGAACTCTTACATAATTCCCATTCACAAAAAATGCCGTAAAGATGATATCTCTAACTACCGACCCATAGCTAAGCTCTCCTACATACCGAAGCTCTTTGAGAGCATCATCTATGCAGGAAGACTTGGATAGATTTTCTACTTGGTGCCTTAGCAATTTTCGGTGAAATATGGTGAAGTTGACTTATACAGCTTATACAGCTACTAAGTGCGCATGAATGTTTTTGGGGCGTATCTGTACATATTCAAGTAAGATAACTTCCCCTTTTGTCTGTACTGCATTCAAATTGAGGTAAAATACGATTCAAAAATGAGAGATAAAGCTCTGAGAAGAAAAGTAGGAGAAATGCCAACTTCCGAGAATATACATAGTTCTATATATGACACACACATATAGTGATACAACAGAATTCATGGCACAACTAAGAGTCATCGACAGAGAAAGGCAGCAGCTACTCGCCACCCCACGACGAAATGTGAAGACGGCGCGGCGGTACCATGGGAAGGAAAAACAGGCAAAAGGGTGAGGTGTATTTTAGTGGGTGGAAATCTCACACTATTACTGAGTACAAGCTCGGTATCGTCTGTGAAAAATTCTTCACCTCCCTCCGAAAAAAAAACGGGTAGTTTGCTAATGACTGGTAGGGGTCGGTATGGAATTGTCGTTCTTCGAATAAACTTTGAATAAAAAGACATTGTCATTGATACAAGACATCTTTTTAATATTTTGAATGTTTGCATTTGAGCAAAACTAAAAAGTTAAGTAAGGTAAGGTTGCAATGGCTGCAAGCTATAGCCAACACACTTAGAGCATAAGTCAGTTGTGATACCAAAGGGGTCTTGGAAAAATTCCATTTACCTACTCTTTGAACTAATTGGAGTTTCTAATGAAGGATAGGAAGCTTCTAATATCTGTACTTAGAAAATCGTCTGCATAAGTCGTTGTGTACGTCGAGAGTACTTCAAGTCTTTCTTGCATGCTATTAGACAGCGCCCGGACATGACATTTATTATAGCGCTAATAGTTGCCAGATTAGTTGCTAGATGCTTTGTACCATTTTGCCACTTAAGCAATGATCTTTCAACTAGCATCTAGCTTTGATAAAAGTTAGCGAATAGCGATCGGTATACCTAAGATACTTTTTTTTTGAAAATTAATTAGCCACGTAACCTCTTAAGAAGCACAGTGATAAGCATAGATATAGAAAAGGCATGTGGAATGTCGCTAAGCCGATAAGATAGATGATTCCAATATGGCGGGTTTCTTGAAATTAATATAAGAAAAAACAAAATAATTGAGATATCTATCTGAAATTTATTCCAGATATAGTACACATATTAAATTTAAGTATAAAATTCGATCTCGTTTATATGACCACCGCGAGGAGCGATCGATTCTTTGGACCCAATTTTCCACCACCCTTTCACACATATTGGCTGGAACGTTGGTAATTTCGCGTTCGATATTGTTCCTGAGCTCCTTTAATGTTGTTGACTTACTGGCATAAACCAACAACTTAATGTAACCCCATAAAAAGAAATCCAATGGTGTTAAATCGCATGAGCAAGTGGCCCTTCGATCGGACAATTTCTCGAGATTACATGATCACCAAACTTCTCCTTCAATAGATCAATTGTTTGACCAACTATGTATGGCATCATCTTGTTGGAACCACATATCACTGACATTAAGTCCATCCGATTCTGGCCAAAAATAGTCTTCCAACATGGTACGAGAGCTAACTTCATTGACCGTAACATGGCGATCATTTTTATCGACGAAAGAATACGGTCCAATTACACTTCCGGCATGAAATCCACAAAACACGGTCACTTTTGTGGATGCAATGGAGTCTCTTGAAGCACATGTGGGTTTGTTACTGTCCAATAATGCATATTTTGCTTATTAACAAAACCATTGGACAATGATGGATTCTTCGTTATGGTTAGTAATAATATTAACAAAAGCTCTGGAGTCAGACAATGTCCAAAATTAGCCATTGTGCTATAGTTTTGTTCAACATCATTGCATAAAATGCTCAAGGAACCATTAGATATAGGAACATTCAAAAGCCTGTGAAACTCATTTTGTTACGCTTTAATAGAACCAAAAAAGCCTTATATTCAGATTTTTACTAGGTACAATGTACTTTTGGATTGTTGTGCTGCGCGCAGTATGATCAGGTCTGATCCATAAATTTTTGCAGGGTTTCCCCATATTATATTGTCCTCTATGGAGAGTTTTGAGATCAGCTCCATTTCTGTATTGAACGGCTTAGCATAGTAAGAAAATATCTTGAAATGTCCTTATAAAATCTGCGTTTTGGGTTTTGCTATTATACAGGGTAGCAAATGCTAGCATTTCCAAACAGAGTCAGAATGGAATAACTTAGGTAGGCTTCAGTTTAATACCTACAAATGACAATGGTCTCACATCATTGTCCCTTTCATGTTTCACTAAACATCGTCTTTTTATAAATCAACCAGATTGGTTTTTTTGTATGTTCGTATTGGAGATGGCAAAGGTACACTGTGTAGCGTGTTTGCTTGTGATGCGAGCTGTACAAGTTCAAGTTCCACCAAACAAGTAAGAGAAACAAATAATATTTAAATTCCTCTTGCCACTCCATCAAAAAGGAAAATGTGCCAGATGGTACAACGGATCAAGATTGAGTCCGTGTGCATATTTGAACTACTCTAAGCTTTTTCAATAGGAGAGGATGTTATCGTTCTCCCATGTGTTTACTACGGTTCTAACTGAACCACAGACTTCACGCGTTGGGAAGTTATGTAGTGTCGATCTTCCATATTCCTTCCAAATAGAATCTGGTAGTCATTAAAGTACTATTCAACCAGGAAAGGAGTGGTTTAGTTTTAGGTTGTATAGGATTATGAGACCATCATAAAACACTAGGCACCATAGAAGGCCCATTGCGATCCCTAGTGAACCTTCATGGTAGGAAACCTTAAACCAATAATTATCTTAGCCACGGCCATTGGTAGTCTGATGCCTTCAAGTACATTACTTACCGGGAGCTCTGCTACATAGGTATTTTCGTTACCCTCTATGTCACAGTGTCCAGGAACCCAACATAATTTGACCCGGTTCTGCGAACATAATGCCCTAAGCATTGTGCGGTAACTCCTGAATAGTTCAGATTTAATGATGTAGGACTCTACCGCTTTCAGCGCAGCCTGAATATCAATGTAGATGGCGATATTCTTGTTGGATATTGATCCCATTTCAAGTATTTCCACAGCTTTGAGTACAACCAGAACCTCTGTCTGGAACACACTGCATGTGTGTTGAAGATACTCCTATCTCCGTACCCTCGCTAGTTTTGGAACCATCCGTATAAATTGAGATTTAGTTTTCGATCGAAACTTCTTTCCTTTGCCAATCCTTCCTATCCTCCCTATCAGGTCCGTTTCATCAGGGATGTTGGGGAATGATCCCTGAAGAATAGAGCTATGTCCGATATAGTTAGATTTGAAGAACCCTGTAGCTATGTCTGCATCTATTCCTTTAGAAATGCTGTAGGTAATAGTTGGTTAATAGCTGTTCAACTTTTGGTGAAGCCGTGCACTTTAAAGTGTGTATGAGTATCACTACACTTCAAGCTACTCTTAATGGTTCATCTGATTTCTTCCAATGTAACCAGAACAAATGGCTGCCACACCATTAAGCAGTTGATCATCTCCTTCCGCCTCATAGAGCACTGTAGCGTTTTGCAGGCGGAAGTTATGGCAAGTATTATCTTAGTTGAAGAAAAATGCAATATCTGTCAGAGTTTTAACATTTTAATGGACAGTCCCTGGATTCGTGCTATCGAAACCGAAACTGCAAACTAAGCAAACTGATCTCTTTGATTGTCAGGAACATTATCTCGTGTTGACTCAGCTGGTCCTCGATACGCGAAATTACAACAGACCTCCACTTCCCACCACCTAATTTATTCTATACAAGGATGAAGGGTGAACACCACCACAAATGTAGCTTTTTGCTGCTGTTGTGAAGGATTTATTTTGAAATAAAAATGTAAATAACTTTGACAAGTCAATTCTTGAATACTCTCCTCATCAAGCTAATTAAATATTCCCATCAATTCTATCCCACACTTTACACCTGCATATCTTTCCAAACCCCATCACAACTCATTTCAATATCACAGACTTAATGAATCAATAAATAAGATCTAGTAAAAAAAATGTGCACTGCAGCACTTCTTTTAATTAAACTCCAAACAAGCCATTTAGTTCATCTTGTTGTGCATAAAATTAGATTTTCAGTTTCCCATGATTCCAAGCAACCGTAGAATATTCCACCATTTAGTTGGCCGACTGCATATGTGACGGAGCGGTTAGCCGTTTATATATATGACAAATCTAATTGGAACGATATTATGGCGGTTATGTGACCCACAACACCACTTTACGAATAGAGCATCGCATAAATTTAAGCCCCATTCCATTCGAAACATGAGAAAATTTACATGGTTGCGTTTAATTAAAAGTTGTTCTTAGTAAATTAGCTCCTGCTGCTGTCGGCATTCGCTAGATGGAGGCAAATCTGTTTTTGTGTTCAGTAAAAGAAAAAAATGAAATTCAAATAAAGTCGCACTTTATGAATATTTAGTGCGCCGCAAGTATGGCGTAATGCACAAATCCATTGGTGAATATGGGCAAATCCGAATTTATGATGTCATATTTCGACTTTATTAACGATATTCATGGCTTTATGTGGTTTTTATGGTCAAATATTCTTCGAAAGTCGTTAAAATATTGATATCACTCAAGAGTACCTACCACCAACGGTGTGCATGGCAATAAAATAGAGGGCTGTATTTATTGCCACTGAATTTTTCTCATAATCCAAGTTGCATGACGATTGACGACGAATCAAAAGTTTTATTAATGTTGCATGTGTGTAGCTTGTCAAAATTTTAATACCAAAGTGGCTTTCTGGAGACCAAATAGCGATTGGCGAACAGGCAAATGGTACAACGTCAAAATAAAGTGGTAATGAGACCACCTAGAGGGGTAATCACTTCCATTTGAAATATTTCTAGTTTCACTTAAAGAAGGAAACGTATCTAGTCACACTCTCTGGTGCAATTTATCCAATTAATGTCATTTGTGCTCAGTGTCTACAAATACATCGCGCTTGAAATCCTTTCAGCAGTCCATTAAAATAATGTCGAACAAAACACCATATTCTCTGGCACATAAGAGTGCGAAAAAGAAGAAGAAGAAATGAACAGCAACAACAGAAAAAGAAAGAAAATTATAATAATCGATGAAGTGCGCTAATAGCTGTAGACAGAGTGCTGTGTGTTGTCAACGCCATGGTTGTGTTGTCGTCTGATGAACGTATGAGCAGAATACGACGCAACGCAGTCAGGAGGAGGATAGTGTCGATTATGTCCTCGGCCTACACAAATCCATTTGTACACGTTTTTCGATGATTTCACTCTCGGCACTGTTCTGTGTGTGTGGATTTGTTGGTGCAACGCCAACCTACGCATTCGTATGAATTCGCCATTATCCATCGTTTGGTTTGTTGTTGTCGCGAACAGTGATGTTGCTCGGAGGATTATAGTGGCAGATGACGCAGTGTATCCTGCCTGCTCTATGGATTACACAAATCATGGTCGTCTGTCAATAATTGTATAGTAGAGTGGAAAAGCGATAGATAGAAGGAGAATGAGAGAATCCTCATCACGAGGATTTTCTTAGAACATACATATATATGCAGCGTAAAGGTTAATGCTGTAAAATGATACATAGCCACGTGCAATTTTGTTGCAATTTTGATGGAAATGTATTTTGGTCTAGGATTTATAGAGATTCTGTTCTAAATATCGAAGAATGAGTGAAATACCACACACATCTAAGAGTCGATAAAGCACGCAGTTCGCAAATCAACTCTTTTGTTTAATGAAGTGGTCAAACTGAATCGTGGAGTTGGGTAACACACGCAGTTACATCAGCATATGTCAATCAGGCCTAAATCTTTTCAAAATGGAATGCTTTATAGAAAAGATACTTGTAAGAATTCTGGCCAATTTTGTGAACAAAATCTACAGAACTGTAGTTGTATGAATCGCTAAGTGTATGCTAGAGCACTACTTTCAACCCATGCCAAGTGAATTAGGTAAAACATTCAAATTATCGCAGCACCCGGAAGCTAAGTAGACCAATTATTCCTACAAACGAAAGAAATACGTTCGGAATGAAATTACTGGAAGACTGTCAAGAAAATTAGCTTAAATCGTTCATTAGCGCATAAGTCTTAAATTATGGGTACACTACATAATTGACTACAGATTTAGCATCCATGAGGTATCAGTCCTCGTACAAGTACCCAATACTTGAGAATTTCTCATTAACATAGCAACACCGCTTGCATTCTTGAAAACAAAGTTGTCCTTGTTGGTCCAAAAGACATTCTCTGATATTCCCGAAGAAGCGTCATACTTTTCTATGGCACATAATATTAACAGAATATCTAAACTTAAAGAATGGGAAGAAGCACAGCATTGGTGTGTTTGATAAAGAATCTAGGAACCAGCTATATCCACCGAATGGTGATTCTCTTCGGCTTCAGTGCAGCCAGAAGGTCAAGACTCAAGTTTCAGTTGTTTATAAATAGAATGTATTTGATGTAGCCACCAAACTATGGTATTAACCAACAGTTACGTTCTGCATTTACATTATCTAGAAACCATAGTGGTTTTTTAAACCAATTGACTACCAATCATATGCTTGACACCCAAATATAAAATTCCATAGTTACTTAACAAGACAAAGAGCCACACTCGATTGAATGCCAGACCATAAGCCTTAAAGTCAATATCTCACTATACAGTTGCCCTGCTTGAAGACAAGCCGTAAATTAAAGTGTTAACCCAAGAAATCCATACGATATAAAATTCGCTTAAGAAATAACCCAGAGTAAACCAATTATTAGTTTAACACTCACATTTAACAAAATCTGATTTATTTCCCATGTGCGCTCGTGTTGGACTTCATTTTCAAAACTACTCCATATGACACACGCCACACGAATGCGCGTACTATCACGGTGGCAACGCGCGCTGTCGAAAAGAAAAATAGAGCACCGAACCGGGAGCACGAAAGCCTAGCACAGATTTTCACATTACAAGCGTGAATATTATCGCCTGCCTTTATGGCGGATTGCAAATAACATGACATTAAAATTATTTATAGGTCGGAATTGTCTTGTTTATGTAGCGGCGACATTAAGTGCTGACCCAGGCACCAGGCAAAGCAGACTAGTACGTTGCGCTTAATGATAATAAATTTGAGTCTTTCTCTCGATCAAATGTACTTCATAAATTCAATACTTCAAACAGAGATACGTATGTAAATGTGGATTATTCATTGCGACACAATTTTTTCTAATAAGAAAATTACCTAGGAGGTTATGTTGATCCAAAAATGCAAGGTGATCTTCCTTTGTTTTAATTTAGATTGGGACTGATGGCACGCCGGTTATAGTCCATAGAATGTTTAGAAAAAGAAGCGAGAAAACATAAGGAGAGAACTCAACAAAATAGGAGACGAATCCCGATGTTTATCGGTTACTTCTGGGTTTTTGGTTATCTTCATTGGTTGAAGTTGAATGAAGTTTATGAGGCACGTGACTGCTTTTACGTGATATCATTTGAGTTTGGATGCTACATCGTGTGGCTAATTGATAAAGTGTGTTTTTGTTGGGTAGTTGGTTGGCTTTTATATTATTTTGTTTGATGGATTTTTCGGTAGAAATTCTCTTGTGTTATCTTCGGGTGTTCATTGAAACTGATGGGTGTTTGGGTAGGGAATGACATTTGCTTGATATTATTTCCTTATCTGTTGGCCTTTTTAGACTTTCCGAAGTAGCCAGATCGATTGTTGGAATTTAAGTGGTTTTATTGCATTGGATTGACCTCAGCAGGGTTTGTGTGGTTGAAGTGTTTGGCTTTATTTTTTTTTTGGGCTTTGAAACAAAAGACTTGACTTACGAACTGAAAAAGGAAATAGTAAATAATTGACGTTACAAGCTCGTGCTTGGTCCAAGAAATAGCTTTTTACAAGACATGTACTACTGATAATTACTGCGTAAGTATAATGAAGAAAGCAGGGATATAGGTGCACAATTGAGTTATGAACTTATGTTCCACCTAATCGGCACAGAAGCCCAGATTTTATTTAGCTGAAGTCGATCGTTCGTGAGTAGCGAATTGAAGCGAGCGGTGAAGTAATTTAGGACATTCATTTAGATTTTAATTCATGGCATAATTTTTTTATAACAATATCGAAATCTCCATATGGATATATGTACCTATGTACATATATGTATGCACAAACGGCGAAACATACATCTTCGGTATGGGCTTATACCGAAACTGGTTACGCTGTATCCTGTCCCAATTTGCGAAGTCTCCATATAGGTTCCCGGTGCTGGTAATCCAGTTTTTCCATAGTGGTATCATAATGGACCTTGGAATCCTTTTAGTAATTGGCTATACAGTTCTGTATTTTATCTGTTACTCTTTCACTCGAACGTTGAGTCAACAATTTTCTGTGGGTGCATTGCTGTTACACGGAGGTTGCAGTTGTAAATGAACAGATTTTTGGATTACCTTGCCAATATTTTAGGTAGACCACATCTCAATGTATGAACTATACAGTCTACTGGCATCACATGGCTGCATAAGCGAATGTTATAACTAACACTTGCTTTGAGAAGTCTAATATTAGTCAAACAAAATCCAAAAACAATTCATTGACTTATATCTTCCCTACAAAGCGCCTGACAGTATAATCATCATACAACAGAGCTGGTACAAATCTTCGAAAGGTACCTTAATTACACTTATATCCTTTAATTACTCTTACATCCTTTATCTCGAAAGCTTAAGATGATGTTTAAGCTGAAGTACTCCTACTTTCTAAAGGAAAGTTTTCCGAAGATCACTAAACAAGAATCGTTGCTGCAACAATTTGAGGATGAAAGGACTTATGTATGCAATTTTTTCATATTCCCGATCGTGTGAAAAAATCTCATCCAGCCTGTTCTCAATGGCTTAAGCAACATAGTACATAATTATGTTGCTTAGGCGCACTCTATCAGAATATGTAGATATTGCAAAATTTCTGCATAAAATTACAAGAAAATGTTGAGATAAAAACTGTATCTCTCCAGTGCTGGTCGCAGCGTGACACCTGTTGTCCGAATATCCAAACTCTTGGTTAAATTTATGCCGCCGCCGCCCGATCGATCGTTGCAATCGTAGCAACGAATATTGAGTTTCTCGCATCGGATAGTATTTCTTCGTGTCATTTCAGTGTCACAGAACACGAACTGATTGAGATATGTGAACCCGAACCGAATTGGAATTTAACCTTTCATGTACCATGAGCAGTGCTAGTTGTAGTCTTGTGTGTATGTGTGTTTGTGTGGTACAGCACTGTGAATAGTTATGTGACGTGTCACTTAACATCGGTATGCTCGTAAGCTTCCAGCTGTGTGACATATCAGATCGAATGGGAATTGATCAAATTCTAGTGAACCCACTGAGCGAATGCAACGATAGATTGGTATCGCTGTTGGAGGAGAGCCAACACATACACACAAATGATATCACATTCAAGCTTTTTAGATTTTGTTTTCTGTTTTTTTTTTTCTGGTGAAAAGGTATTTTTTTGTCCACACATTCCACCTGTTGGAAGAGATGATCTGTGGATGAAAGAAATCTCTGCTGACTGTAGCACATTTGTGTGTGCCATTTTTTTTTGTGTTTCCTTATGCGATGGCAATAACCATCATCGTGTGGAACGTGAGCACATCACTAAATTTAATTACCATCCAGAGTCATATTCACGTAGATAGAAGTCCGCAGTATATCACCAGCATTCATCTGGATGAGTGTTTTATTTTTATATTTTCGTAGGGCAAGAGTGTACCAATTTTCCACCCATAAATAAGAACTAACTTTACGGTTCTATCGCAACGTGCTTGCTGAGTAGTAATAACAACAAAGGCCAAATGATGGGAAACAAAAAGTGAGACCAAGTGGTGTTGCATGGTCAGGTTGATACTGCTGCACGCGTTGTTGACCTAAGTTATGAACAACTCTGTGTGCAAGCATTTATGAATGAACCATTCGCGTGTTACCGTTTGTTGGCTCAACACACAACACACAGAGCGCCTTATGATCATCATCATAATCATCATCACCATCATCATCAGCAACTGCAGCAGCATCAACATCCCCATCGTCTGTCGTATCATTAAACTTTTGGTCATGGTATTCTTGGTGTTCGCAACTTCTTGTGCAATGTGGCACACCATGGTATACCATGAATGAATGAAGAAGAAGAATAACTCTTCTGTTGCCTGTGAATACATGTGCATGCCATGCAATGATGTAACATGATTTGACCACGCGCTTTTGGGTTACTGTGGTGGTCTTCCCTTTTGCGGGTTGAATGCTGTTTGTAAATTTATTTATCATCTCCACACTTGAATTGCAGACACATTGAGGATGTGACAAAGTGGAAGAATAAAGAAAAAGCAATGAAGTGAGGAAATTCCTGCTTGATATACTGCCTTCATCGAAAAATGAGGAAATGGAATTCACTAAGAGGAAGAGGATGGTTTTTTGTTTTCTTTTTGTGGAACTAGTTTTCAATCGCTAATGATGTGGACCTCAAGCCCTTTAGATTGGTGGATATGGAGCCTGATGGACTTAAGATTATTTTTGGTTTTATTGCGAGGGATCCAAATGGTGTGGAATATAAGTTTTGGTCAGACAAATTCAGGCTTTACCTATAAATTGGTACAATGGATGTGGCTTATGTGTTAGAGTCTCTAAGTACTGAACTAAAGTCAAACAAGTATCCAAGTATTATCTTAATCTGATGTGTAGGTGCAGTGAGAGGGATATTATCGGTTTGAATGTTGAAATAACACACCAACTCACCCTTCTAAAAATTCTTTTACAGTCCAATTGACTGGCATGGAAAATGGTATTAAGATCGCCGTTTGATTACCTATAGCACAAAAATAAATCTTATTTTTCCCAATTACTGCAACTCACTTCACCTTCCTAGTTGCGAAATAAAAGAAGCAACAACCAGTTCAGATTTACTATTGCTATTTGTCTAACAGAAGCAAACTTCAAAGAAATTGCAATCTTGGGTTCTTCGACAGTTTTCAAGCGAAGCCTGTTACCGCCTCAGGTTGCATGTATTGAAATGAGAAATGGAATTAAATGGGAATATTTATCCTGTGAGGGTGAATGTGTAAATTGCATCAATCAATCTTAGTAACATTCGATTCATGGTGTACAACTTTCTTTTAATTTTGTACTCCACCACACAAACTGAAAAGTTATTGGGTTAGGCCAGTTTGCAAGTCAACTCTTTCGTTTGATCGATGTCCAAACGAAATTGTTTCCCTGAAGGTAATGATTTCGATTAAGCTTACACGCAGTGATTAGCTAGTTTAAATGAATTACATACCTTAATCTTGAATCGTTATATTACATTCGATGATGATTGTTTTGATGCTGGTGATTAGCGTATGCCAAGTTGACAACAGAAAGCTACCGCATTAACGTAGCTTTTAGATGGCAGACCACACACAAACTTAATGCAGAATCTAATGATTCAATCTACATTTTACATTTCAAAAAAGATTTCCTCTTCAAATAAAATACAAAAATCAAATCAAAGCTCTCTTCAATTACGAGTATGTCAAATAATTGTCCACAACCCAGACACTTCCTTAAAAACTGGTTATTGACTTCATCAAAACAATATAATCAGAACCAAAATCAAATCGATAATTAAATCCATCACCATTCCTGTCTGTTTTAATACGATCGCTTGTCAAACAACTGAATAAGAAGTCGAATTTATGACATGCTCTCAACGGTGTGGTACACTTTTACGCGTAGTCCCCCTACACCCAACCACTTCCAGTCGACAAAAAAAGATAAATACTCTTTTGATGCATCCGGTTGAAGCGTGCGGCGAGCTCACATCACCCCGGGGAAAAATAAATGTCCATCCACCGAATGTCAATTAATGGTATCCTCATTCAAATTCGTTTGCGCTCAACCTTGTTACATTTGTTTGAATTTTATTGCCATCCACATCGGTGTGGTCTAGGGCACAGTGATGCAGCGCACGCATCTTGGACAGAATTATGTATGATTGCACCCGCAATAAAACGGTGTTAAGTTTGGACGCATCATGCCACCATACTGATGGAAAGTATAAAATCAACGAACTCATTGTGCTTTGTGTGATTCGGTGCTTGGGTTTATTTGGCAGATGGTATGCATAAAAATCTTTGAGGCCAAATTAACATATTGGGTTTATTTTTGTCAAGTTTATGAGAGAAATATCGCGAAATGACTGTGTTTGGGGATAAATTAAGTGCTAATTTGGCAAAGAATGTGTGTTCCCTAATTTCTGTGGGAAACTAATTCGATGGTGATGGTGGGATAAATTTTGGTTTTTATATGTTTGTTGAGATGGCTGCGTGTGGTGTGTTAAGATGTCAATAATAGATAGATATGCATTAGTATTTGGTTAAGTTTGCTTTTAGTTAGCAATCGTATTGATTGACACACATTGATTTCTGTGGCCATCTACCATTTTATGGAAATTACCCATCGGGACTAGATCTAGAGATGAGCTAAATACATAAGGATAAATGATTGTTTAAGAGAGTTTCTATGAAAGAAAGAAGAAACCTAGAACTTTTATACTAAAATGAAAGTAAAAGAACTTTACGGACTCTTCATTATCATCTTAAGTGCCGTCTAAAAAGGTAAGCATTAGTCCCACATTCATACCTGTGTATGGTGACTCTCCCTTGAAAACTTAAAAATTAGCTTAATATCCGTCCACGCCACCGAGCTCCTCGAAAAGACATATGAGAAATGTTGTCAAAATCGTGCTAGGCCATCTTAACGCCAAAATAGGAAAGGCGGTCATCTGTGGTAGGACAGTTGGTAAGCACAGCCTACATGACACCACGTCTTGAAACCGACGGAGCAAAACACCACTCTAGCAAGCCCACGATTTCCTCAGAATCGATAAGCGGACATGGGGATCTTGTAATTATAAAACGGTCAACCAAATTGATCACATAGCGATCAATGCAAGGCATCCCTCCAGTATGTTGGATGTTTGAACCTTCCGAGCAGCCAACTTCGACTCGAATCACCACCCCGTTGCAGGCAGGGTACGAATGCGGGTATCCCAAATGCAACAACAAAGAAAAAATTCTTTGAGCCGATATAACGTTAAAAGCTGCAATTGCAAGAGACCGCCAGAACCTTCGCGGAACTCATATTCCGAAATCTCGCTACGACTCCTATGCCATCATTGGCGAAACTACCAACATACCATCAGAAGCGCCGCAACTGATATGCTGCGTTTCACCCGACCACCACCAAGAAACCCCTGGTTTGATGAAAAATTCTGGCAAGCAAATGCAGCTAAAGAAGAGGCATACAAAGCGGCGCTGCAAAGAAGAACAAGGGGTGCTCCTGAGCTTTACGAGCAAAAGAGACGGGAAGAAAATCGGCTTCTCAAAAAGAAGAAAAAAGAACGAGAAAGAAGTTTTACCAACAGTTAAAAAGAACGTGTCAAGCCAACAAGACCAGTACAGAAGCCTGTAGGGATGAAGAAGGAAACCTCGTAGTCGGTGTTGAGAATATGGAACAACTTCTTCTGGAAACTGTACAACGGCAACGAAAATCAACATCCCGCTGTCAGGCAGAATAAACCATTCAATGTAAACGATGATAGCCAAAACTTCCGTCCACCTGACCAAAACGAAGTGAGTATAGTAATATCCAAGCTTAAATCCAACAAGGTTGCTGGACCTGATGGCTTACCAGTCGAGGTATTCAAAGCAGCTGAAAATAACTCGGTAGAGAACATACACCAACTCATTTCTAAGATTTGGACACACGAGTGTATGACTTATAAATGGCATCATAGAATCATTTGCCCAATCCACAAGAAAGGGCACTCTCTCAATTGAGCCAATTACATACGTCTCCTCAACATCGCATACAAGATCCTATCTGTTATCCTGGGTGTACATTTGAAACCCTTCGTCAGCAACCTGATTAGTGTGGTTTTAGACCAGGAAAGTCCACAATCGATCAAATCTTCACGTTTCAGCAGATCCTGGAGAAAACTCAAGAAGTCCAACCAATAGCATATGCCGACGATATTGAAATTATTGCTAGAATACAGCGGGTTGTCACTGGTGCGGTAGTAAGGGACCTTTGTCTACCTCAGCTCTGCTATAAACTGTGGTAATAACATCTCAGCTGCCAATCACTGTTTGTTTGGGCTGAGGAGGCAACTGAGTAGTAGAGCCCTATCCCGAACAAATAAGGAGAATCTGCAAAGGACCTTGTTCATCTTAGTCCTTCTTTATGGCGCTGAAGCATGGGCTTTATCGAAACAGATGAAGATATCCTCGGTTGTTTCGAGAGAAAAATTCTTCGTAAAATATTCTGTCCTGTTTGCGTTGACGGGCTTTGGAGGAGAAGATTCAACGACGAACTATACGAGCTGTACAGCGACATCAACCTAGTCAAAAAACTGCGCATCAGTCATTTGAGATGGCTAGGACGTTGAGCGAATGGACACCAGTACTCCGGCCCGAAGAGTCTTCGAATTAAACCGGGAGGGACAGCTCAGAAGAGGAAGCCCTCGCCTTAGGTGGCGCACACAAGTTGAAGCTTGGACGACTTTAAAAATTAGATCGAGAATGCATGATTCTATTTGGTCTGTGTTTGTAGAATGAGATCTCCGATGAATTTGCTAGACAACCCAAGAAAGATTTCTCAGAACCCAGACCTACATACATGCATATATTGGGTTTTCCTTCTTACGATTGGTTTTTTTATGCACATAATTGTGTGATGATTCACTAAGAAACAAGCAAACTTTAGTAATGCTATCGGACGAATGTAAGAAATCAGATTATTGTCATACTATGAAGCCACTACGCTTTTCCTAGGCAGACACGTTATACTCTGAAGTCTTCCTTTCTGAATATTCTTCCTTTGGTCGTATTAGGTGGTAGAACTTTTGCCCTGGTATGGTGCTGATATTATAAGTTCTTAGTCATTCAAACATTTACTGAGCTTTCAGTGGTAGATCATTACATTTGCGTAGTACAATGGTTTGGTTAAGTCTGATTCCAATAGTGTAAGTGCAATTCAACTTTAACTCGCTTTTCAACTTGGGTATCGAGAAGACTATTCAATGTTGGGTGATAACGTCTTAGTTTCAGGGTATTTTTTGGAACTATGGCCGATTAGATTAGTACAAGACAGAGAAGAGAAATCTTGAAATCTTAAAACCCTTACAGGTTCTTCAAAAAATATTCAAAGGTATTTTAAACGAGAACAACGTTGACGGGCATAAGGAGGAGGACCCCCATATTCCACTAGGTATTAATTCATTTAGATATCACAGAGCACACCAGTTAGCTAAATATTTTTAAGACGACTTACCACTGTATCATTAGAATTGGTCAGTCTTATATTATCTTTAGCAAATTGAAGCAATTTCAATGTATCGCACCTTCATATTACAAAGGCATTCTCGTTCCAACAATTACATAAGTCATTCAATTATATTTTATCAGCAAACTTCTCATTGACAATCAATTGCAATTATTTATTTTCCTTTTCAATAAAACTGGCAAAATACACTAAACGGCAGGTAACCGATACCAAAGCAATTTAACAATTTCTCTCGACTCCGAGTGATTTCTCAATTCCGCATTCGAAGCATTTTATTTATATCTTAATCCAATGATCCCAATTAATTGAGAAAGAGAGTAAGAGCGATCTCTAAGATCTTTGGTTTCAATTAAAATCACTGAATTCCTTCATCTCCAACTGTGATACTGTTTACCCATTAAATTGCAATTAATTAAAATTTACGGTCCCCATAAAAAAATAGTTTCAAATAAAAGGTTAAATCTCCACTACGTATGTATTTCTTCTCTGTCCGTACTGGAGAAAGTAGCACTTTAAGACGACTTTTATTTGATTACATAATTTCGACGACTGACATCTTGACCTCATGATTTTCACCAAACAAGTTTCAATCAATCGTGTATGAGAAGGAAACTCACAACAAAAATAATGTTCAGATACAACAACCTCCTGTAACCTCCTTGGAGCTAAACTAACATGCATCTTATTCTGACAGCGCCCCGTTTGCAATGTTGTTTAGCAATAAAAAAAAAAAAGAAAAAAAAAATTGCAAAGATACAATCGAAACTCTGCACGCATGCGCGCGCGCACTGGGACAATGATGAATGGGTCACCGCGGTATCTGACATTAGCACTACTATGAGCATTTGCCGCCTAGAATATCTCGGTTACCTGTCCATTCTAGTTTCAGTGTGTGTTACGGCAAAATAAAACAAACAGACGTACAATTACAACAATGTCCTGGCCGAATTGCACGGACAATGTTTCACGTTGGTTGTGGTGTGTTGCGAGAGCGCGCAACTTGACATCCCGCAGTGTGACACCATCGCTCATGTGCCTCAGTTACTGTGGGAATTTCTGTTACAGCATTTCTGCTGTTCTGGAATAAAGAGTGACGCGATCATCATTTCTACTGGTGGTACACAAGTTGAGATTCTACAGTAGAGATGCATATGCCATCAGTCATGAAGAATGGATTATGAGATGCAAGTTATGGTCCAGTATACGTTCATTCATGGTTCCTTATAAATGTGAGGGTTTGTTCATTTTATGTGAATGTGGAGAAGGGGTTATTTTGATTGCACAACGCGCACTGATCTTACGTCTATATGTAGATACTCTTGCTTAAGCACTTGTTGTAAATTAAGATACAACGCAGTATGGAGCCTTGGAGATAAGCCAAAGAGGAAGGAAGTCAAGTTTATGCTACTAAAGAGGTTTGTTTGATTTGTTTTTTAACATTGATTGAAAACTGTCGAATTAAGATTGGAAGGAAATACGTTTGGAATGACTTGGCTAATGATAGATTGAAATGAATTTTTTGACGTTAGGCTCGTGGAACATATGACTGAAAACTTATCTTATAAGCAGTCAAAGAATGTCATGCAAAGTGGAAGAATATATGAAGGTATCTGCAACAAAGAATATTAATAATCATTTGACAACACCTTACAGACATAATCAAGGAACGGAAGGGAATATAAAATGGAAAGGCGGGGTTGGTTATGAACACTACTGATGATATGAAGAAAGATAAGGCCGACACTTCTAGGCTGCGAAATATCGCACCTTATCATAGAAGCTAAACTGGAATAAAATAAAAAGGCTTCAGTTCTCTTTCTGCAAATTAAGTGGAGTAATAACAAGTACTGCAACTTGGACTTAACTTCCACAAAAAAATTATGATTCAGAAGGCTTAAGATTTAGTTTTGACATGACCTGAAAACAACTTAGAAGTCAGACATCAATATCTCTTTAACAAAAACAAAAAAAAAAACAATGTACCTGTAATGTGAATTACAAAGAAGGCTACAGTTCAGGGTGAACCTGGGTCTCTACTAACAAGTCCCTCCAGTTAGTCCGCTCCTTAGCGAATAAGTTTCGTAGTGATGGCAAAACCAGACGTGACTCTGTGTACCTCGTCTCTATAAATGTCATATGCGGCTTTGAAATAGGTAAAAAGAAGTTGGGTTTCGATTTGGACTTCTTGGGTTTTTGTTTCCGGTTTCTGTCGAAGTGTGAAGATTTGATCGATTGTGGACTTCCTGGTCTGCAACCACACTAATATGGGCCAATCAGGTTGTTGGCAAAATGTTTCAGACACACTGTATGGCAGATAAGATCTTGTATGCGATATTAAGGAGACTGATAATTGTGTACTTGGAGCAATTGTGGAGGTCTGCTTTCTTTTGGATCGGGCAAACGATGCTGAGATTCCATTCATCAGGAATACCAAATTTTAGAATTGAGTTGGTGTATGCCTCTGCTAAGTAGTCTCCAGCTGCTTTGAAGAACTCGACCATTCTTTGTAGCTCCGCTTGGTATGCCTCTTCTATAGCTGCATTTGCTTGCCGGGATTCTTCGTCAAACCATGGGTTTCTGGCGGTCACTTGCGATTTCAGCTTTTCGACGTTGTATGTTCTCATAGTAATTTTTCTTAGTTGTGGTGATTGGGATATCCGCATTCGTACCTTGGCTGCAACAAGGTAGTGATCCGCGTCAATATGATCAATTTGGTTGATCGTTTGATGATAAGGAGAACGCCATGTCCCTTTGTGGATTTTGAGATGAGGAAACTGTGTGTCTGCTATAGTGATGTTTCACCTCGCAGCGAAAAGCCTTAAGATTAAGACTGTTTTCGGGCAATCGTCAAAGCAAAGATGTTCTCCTTTCCTATCATAAATTGGACATTCCTCGTTAGTTTTTTCGAGAAGCTCGCTTTTGGAAACATTGTTTTGTGGCGTCATCCTTGTGTTTGTGAGGGCAAAGATGCTTATAAGGCTTATGGTAGCCTTGATGCGGATTGTCGTAAGTCGTTCACGTGTCGACAGCTTAAGACTTCTTGCCAAATCTGCCAAGTATGATGAATCCGCATCCGAAAAAGCGCTATTTCTTCTCTCTATAGCAATCACCACATTAGATGTCACAGTTTTTTGTGTCTGCTTTATGCAGTCTAGGGTTCAAACAGTCCACGTGCAGATCCGAAGGACGTTGTCCGTGTTTCGATTGCTAGGGTTGTGAACAGTGAAGTCATCCTTATCCCAGGCTTATTACTTAAGTTCTAAGAGTAAATAAAATGAAATTTTAGTTTTGAATTTCTGATGAATTTTAAAAGGCTCTCAATATCAATGTTTAGCAGATCGTCTAAATCGTTGTAATAGAAGGCTCCTAAGTGAAGCTTCCTTCTACGAAAGAGAGCTAGGTAGAAACAAAGAAGGTGAGGAATAGATTTTTTTTCTTTTCATCCATGCAGCTTCTAAGAAAATTGTTTCCAAAAAGGCCCAGCCTTGTAGCGTGCTTGCCTATTAGACAGTACCCAGTGATGAGACATTTTGTAGTGCTGATATGCCATCTATTGAGAAAAATCAAATACTTAGAGCGTTTAAATCTAGCTTTGGTCAAATTTATTTTGTCACTAGACATGTTGTCTCCACCTAAGATTTGTACTCTCGAAAGTATCCAGCTTGAATTTTAGTTTGCAAATAATAATTGGTATACATACCTAAGGTGCCTTTATCTGGCAGGATGGATATAGTTGTTCCTATGCTTGTGAGTTCATTGGCCTTACAATTTCTTGGAATGTCCCTATGCCCTGGTACCCAATGCAAGTGAATATTGAACTAACTGCTCACCCATCGCCGTAAGAGACTATCGGCAGTCTGGAGCTACTAAAGAATTTATAAAACTCGATTCTAAAGATTTGAAAGCTGATTGGCTGTCTGAAAAGGAGCGGATGTCTCCAATGGATATCACATTTTTGTTAAGCCAAAATAAGACTTTTTTAATCGCCAGAATTTCCGCCTTGCACATGTTAAAGTGATTTGGTAGACGAAAGAAGGAGAGCTTAAAATTAAGACTGTTGGAGAAAACACCTCCACCAACTTCGTCTTTGGTTTTTGAGACGTCAGTGTAGAAATGAATTGACTCATATTCTAACAATGGATCTTTGTTCCATAGCGATCTGGAAGTAATGGTGACGAGGAAGTTCTTGTCAAAATTTAGATGTGGGGTGGGTGCAGCCTGTGTTTACGGGATAGATATTGAATTTATTTAGAATAGGAGCTTTTCTTGACCACTCTAAGTTAGTGAACCACTCAAGGCGAAGGCTGCACTCGCTCCCATTTGGTTGCTAAATAAGTCAAGGTGTATCAAGGAGGATGAAACATGATGTCCAGTATCGCAGATGGAGTTCTACGTAGTGCTCCGCTTATGCACAAAAAAGCTGTGGGCTGGACCTTCCTTAGATCATCGCGATTTATAGCTTTTCTAAGGCTGTCCACCAGACAACTACCCCATACGTGAGTATCAGTCTAATGACCGAGATGTAGAGCCAGTGAGTTATTCGGTGTTGTTGACCCTATGTAGGATATTTCCAATAGCTTTTTTACAAGATAGAAGTGTACTGTAGCTGATAATCCGACCATTAAGTAGTAGATTAATGAATTCGCAAAGTGAGCTGTTTTAATTTTGTTTTTCTTTTTTGCCAGTTTTAAAGTTGGACATATCACATATGGTTTGACAAATTGGCTTAGTGTAAAAAATAAACGTATGTCTTCTGCTGTTCCGATGAAGTGGCGTGAACAAGCTTTTTCAAACATGACAACCTATATTGAATTTATACTATTATATGCTTTTAAAACACACAAAAGTTGAAGCAGTAAACCTATTTTGACAAAAACTAAAAAATTGAGTTCAAATATGTTGCCCAGTGCAATCAGTAAGCAATATCCGTGAGAAACAATGGCGGTATAAAAAAAACTTGCTCATTACATTTTGCACGAATACACTTCTTACACCACCAGATAGCTAACAGAATTTTTACGATCAAAAAATGATAAATTAAAGCCCTACTTTCCCATTCCCAAAACTACCTGCTTACACATTTTAATAGCTCCAATGATAAGCAATCAAAACTCGTTGAAGGTCAATAAACAATTTTTCGCGGTAGGCTCAAACGAAATACAAAATTAAAAACTCTGAAATATTAAGTAGCCACTTGATGGCTCGAAAGATTACAGAATGAAATCCAATTTCACGTTATTGCCGACACAATTAATCAGAATTGAATTTCATAAAATTATCTCCCTTTTGGCAGAACGTTGGAAAGAGAGTGAAACAAAATTAAATGGTTTTGCTAATAAGCAGTGATTAATAATGCACACGGTCTTTGTTTTTTTTTTTTCTTTTTCGAAACAAAGAATACAAAAAAAAAATTTCAAGGCGCAAGATTTGAGTTTCCTGGAATTAACTGGAAGTGAATTATGGCCGAAGCTATCAATATTCGAGTTTGTTAATTTCGAAGATAAATGAAAAGCTGTTGACAAATTGGATGTAATTTGTTAGGGTTGTATGTGTGTTTGTAGTTTTGTAATAAAGTGCTTTGAAGGGGGTTTATGAAGGCTCACGGAAGATGTGGTGATCTATATTTAGGTTTCCTGTAAAAAAAACTGATTTTACTGATTTTATTTGGTAATAGTCCTTGTTCGGTACTGTTTGCGTATATGGGCTCTTAAGAAGGAGATTTAGCGGCAAACTATTCCAGTTATAAAAGGATATCAACGTGGTCAGGAAACGTGCATTCGTCGTTTGAGATGCTCATTGAGCATTGAGGAAGCAGCGAGGCTAACTTCGGCATTAGCATTCATCATGTCGACCATTTGCAGGCCAAAAATATCGAAGACGATTTTGCTTAAGAGACGTGTCGGTGATGTGGTTAAAACTGAAGAGGCTAATTACCAAATACCTACATATGTATACACTCATGCAACAAAAGGTGTCATTTTAAATCAACAGAAAAATACATAATTTTTATGAAAAGTGGTGATATTTTTATATTAATCTAAAGTACACACTCTGGGGCTAGTAACGAAATACAACATCTGGCAAAATTTCTACCTCGGCTTTGTAAAATCCTTAGTAAAATGCGTTGAAAAGTGATTGCGGACATGCCCAATTCCTGTGATTGTTTCGAAATGGACAGTAAGGCGCAGGGACATAACTCCCCGGGACATTAGTTCCATTTTTTTCTTTTGGGACCTATGTCCCACTTAACTGGGACATAAGACCCAAATTGAATTAGGGACTTATGTCCCACCTCATCGGGACATAAGTCCAAAATTTTTTCGCCGAAAATGGGACATAAGTCCCAAATTCTAGCAATTGGCCTTATCACACTTTGATAAGGCGACATTAGGCAAATTTTGCTTTATGTCACTTATGTATATGCATAAACAGTGGAATATCTATGGGGGGCATGCTGCCCCCCTGCAAACCCCCTGCTTGGGGTCACTGTTTGATTTGGGGTAGGTGCGAGGTTGGGTATATGCAAACTTTCTTTATATCCATATTTCGCATGGATCCTCAACCTCGCACTTAACCCAAATCCAACAGTGACCCCAAGCAGGGGGGTTGCATAGATATTCCACTTTTGCATATACATAAGTGACATAAAGCAAAATTTGCCTAATGTAGCTTTGCCATGTACTTACTAATTCTCTAAGCTTATTTAAAAACAAATACATATGTTAGGTGGGACATAAGACCCAACATTTTTTGATGGGACTTATGTCCCGATGCGGTGGGACATAAGTCCCTAATTCGATTTGGGACTTATGTCCCGATGGAGTGGGACATAAGTCCCGAAAAAAAAGTTTGGGACTTATGTCCCTGCGCCGGACAGTAATGGGTTTTCTGTCACACTCTCAGTTTCGGCAGTGATATTTTTAGCTGACAAACACGAGTTGGAGTCTTCACATCAGTAACCTGTCTGAGACGTTTCAATTTATCGATTAAATTTATAGCTGTACGAGATGGCGCTTGATGATGATTAAAAGCACTATAAGCTTCAAGAAACATTTCCGCGATATTTTCACCGTTTGTGTAGTGAATTTTCATTATTTCAACTCGATGTACGTATATATGTATATGGATCAATATTTAATAACTTCCTAGCTTTTACTTATCAAAAGTCATCACAACTATACTTGACAGTTCAACAATGGTATGAAATAGTAAAAAATTAAAATGACACCTCTTGTTGGATATTATGGTTAAAAACAGATGCGAAAATTTGAAAGCAATGTAAGAGTGGCAGAGAGTAAGAGTGACTTGCTAGTTAATCGCAGTAAATGTAAATTTTTACTGAATGAAGTAGAGTACTTGCGACACGTCATGAGTGCAAGAGCGATATGGGCATCCGATTCTAGTGCGGAATCCATTAAAAACCTCCCACGTCCTGAGAATAGGTATAAAGCAGTTGCAAGTGTTTGTGGGCAAAGTAAATTATAACAACAAATTTGTAAACAACTTTTTGCAACTTTTAGCACCACTAAACTCACTATGCTGGAAAAATGTAAGATTTAAATGGACTGATGAGCAAGAGCAGGCATTCAAAGAACTCAAACAAGAGATAATTAAAGCAATACACCTTGTGTACTTAACTCCCAAAGCTACCAATTTTTTTAGCAACAGATGCATCTTCATACGGGATAGGAGCAGTCATTTCCCACAAGTTTCCGGACGGTATGTAGAGACCCATCGGATTCGCTTCAAATAAACGCAGCAAAAGTACAGCTAAATCGAAAAGGAAGCATAGTCGATTGTATATGGATTTATTTGGCAGAGACTTCATTATTCAGACGGATCACAAGCCGTTAAATGCGCTATGAAGTCCAAGTAAAAGCATCCCTACGAATACAGCCAATCGGTTACAACTGTGGGCTCTGACCTTGATTGGCTAGACATATACGAGTAGTATTCGCTACGAATCTACCCATCAACATGGTAATGTCGAAGGATTGTTACGCCTCCCAGCGATTCCAGACTTGAAATTCGGTAGAAAATAAAACTACTACTTAGATGCATGTATTAGCTTTGAAGACCAGGTAAATAATTTTTCCTTTAAAGTCACAAGATCTCAATAAACATATAGGAATGGATAATGTTTTAATTAGAGTTAGAGAATATATAAATAATGGATGGCCAGAAGCTTTGTCTTCAATAGACGAGAACATCCAGCCGTATTTCAAATGCAGATTATACCTGAGCTTACACCGAAACATCGTTCTGCTACAAATAGATCAATTGCGTATCATAAGATATTGTTGGTGGCCATTCATTGACCAACATATTGAAGCCAGGAAATCCTCCTGTCAAATTTGCCAAGTTTATGGTGCAAACTCACTAAAACAATTTAGCATATGGCCAGATCGTAAGGAGCATTGGGAACGCATCCATACCGATTTTGCTGGCCTATTTTTGTCATTCCAATGCGAAATACTACTGCAGCAGCAACTATACTGGCGTTGAACAAAATATTTTTGGCAATTAAAAAACGATTGTTAGCGATATTGGCCCGCAGTACTCTTCGTTTTAATTCGAAGACTTTTTCCAAGACCAAGGAATCCAACATGTACGAAACGAACCTTTTCATCCTGCACCCAATGGCATACCCGAAAGGTTTGTTTGAACTTTTAAAACAAATTTGAAAAAAGTTGTCAAAAGTTGTATTATCTTGTAAGAGGACCCTAAACTAATCTAGTAGACAAAGGGACACCATATATATTACATGGCACTGCTCAAACGTCAAAAGACGTCTTCGACGTCTAATTCTTGCCAAAAGAAAAGGGTTTTGAGATGATCCTGGATAATAAGTTCTCCTGAAACCAACATATCGTAAACTCTACATCTGTCGACGTACATACATGTGGTACGAGAAATAGTTTAAGTTCAAAATCAATGCTTTAGGTAATCATCTTGATTGTCAAATTAATTTTTACATACATATGTATGAAGATGTGCAGTAGTGGTATGGAAGAACCATTATAAAACTTTATTCAACTTCCCATCACTAAACAGTGAATTCAATATGCCATTGGAATGACTGAATGAGGAATGAATCTGATCAAGGTCCACTACTGACCACTGACCAGTGCCATAATTGGCGACTGCTTTTTGAAATGGGTAAGATATTTCAAAATCGTGCAATCACAATTGTATAGGTAGTTTACAGAATACCTGTTTGAACGGGACCGAATCTCGAAAGACCAAGAATAAGTATATCCACAAACTATTTTGCACACAAATACTATGACCAGCGCTTAGGGCCAAAATGTGCCTGTTCAAAAACTTAGATTGCCTATCCACAATCCTAACTAATTCTAACCACCAATTTGCCAAATTTAAATAATTTGTCATAGGTCCACAGTGCCACCATTTATTTACTGCTGCAGACAACTCCCAGTTACACAATTTATTACTTTGTAAGTCCTTTACCAAAGGCGCGTGCTCAACACTCTTCCTGCACAGACCCACTGTTGTCTTTTGTATAAAATTTGGTGTTGCTTGTGCTATGTAAACACTGGAAATGTTTCTTTTTAATTCATTCACGATTAATCTCCGTGTGCTGAAACATATCAAGCACAAAACAAAAACCCATGCAACAAATGTTGAAGGAAAAATAATTGGGTCCACGTTGCGTTACAATGTGCGACAAAGGCTCTAGGGAGTTAAGCCATACTCGAATGGTGTAAATTTTAGCTTACATCGCTGGTACGATCTCGTTAGATCGATTGAACAAAAATACGTAGAAAAAAAAAACCAATCAAAAGAGTTGACTTGAAAACTGGATTTTTTTTTGTTCCTTACCACCGGCAGTAGCAGTTTTTCTACTGCGTTTTGTCGATTTGTTTCTTGATTATCAATCCTAGCCCTGGTGGTCATTAATTTTCCTTACACTCTAAGATACAAATTGATTTTTTTCCTTTTTTGCACAAAAAGTGAGAAGAATGGGGCACGCGCCAACAAACACCAAAGGCCGGTGGTTGGTTGTTAGTCCTGTTCGTTTACCACAATGCAACGTTATTGACACGTTGCCTTTTTATAATTTGTCAATGGGTGCTAAGCCCATTTACACAGTCACCATCAGCGGTTGAATGATTTTACTAAAATTATTTTTTCATAATTTTATTAACAAAATTGGAGCAATTTCTTACCGCAATCTAGCTACCATATTATTTTCAACATTTATTAGTTGTTTCGCCTCTTGGAATATGAAATTACCAGTCAAGCAGTCTAATTTTAAACCAATAATCTGCAGAGCACCTGTTATTTTCGAGAGCATTTTACAAAATTGGTCCAATTACTTTCAAGTTGTTGAGAAGGAAAACTTTCGTTCCCATCATTACTATGGTTAATCTACGGCCAATTTTGTAGAGTGTTTATCTCTTCTCTTACGTGTGTAGGCCATTTAAATCAATAAGACGATTTATTTGGTTTCACCAATTCAATTTGCGTTACTTTCCATATGAAAAACAAACACAACGGCATGTTGAGTACTCTGGCTGGCTGTCAGTTTATTTGGCATTTTCATTTTCACTATAGCATGCCGAGATGGACAAAGTTTAAATAAACTTTATTAAGTTTAAATATGCCTACCGCATGGAGTGAAGATTTTCTGTAGTAATTGAAACAATATTTGTCAAAGCTTCCAGCAAGATTTCTCGGTATGCTCTGTCGAATGGATTGACTGTCTGTCAACTCTGAGACGCTACACTAATCTACAGAGATGGTGAGTGGTTTCTGTTTTTTTTTTGTACTCCTGTCTACTAGTGTCCGCCGGGAAAATAATGCCTACTGGCATTTATAGTATGTTGTGGGTAAATACTTAGCTACTTGATTGGAGATTTTCAGTGGTAGGTTTGCTAATGCATACCACGTTGGCCATATTAGGAACAACTCCGCAGACAATCCAACTTAGCTCAGTTAATTTAGCTTAATGGGTTTTGGTTTAGAGTGATATGATGCGACACGGTCTGGTGATATGGGATGACGTATACTGTTGGAATGTTGTAATTCGGTGCAAAGTTTGGTTGCAGTACTGAATCAGTAGTGAGGTAGTGGCTATACCATGAGAACTAATTAATAATGATATGGATGGCTTTAGCCGATATTTCACTTAGTTCAACGAGTCTACATCTGTAAAAGTTAACGGCTTTTATATCTGGAATACTTCAACATAATACAACGGAAATGGTGAATGTAAAACGTTTAAAAATATTTTTTCCAACTCTCAGGCGTAACAATATACGATCGTAGACGCAGCAAACCCTATAGACTATGTAAGAACCTGTAAACATCACAATACAGAGAAGAAAATGGCACATGGCTGATTGGCATACAATGGCTGGATGAGATTTAATTGCCTTAAATAAGTACGACATACAACCATCGATGATGGATCAATAAAGTTGAAAATTAGTTGATGCTCTATGCCTTAGGACTTAAACATGTTTCATAGTTACGGCTGCTCCCAGACATACATACATACATATGTAAAGAAAGTGAAGAAAATTATGCGAATCAATATATATTCGGGTATTAGGTATATATACATGTACATACATATGTACGATAAGCGCTTACGTCATCAGTTTCAGAAAAATGTAAGATCATTCTTTGTAATACAAAAGAGTTGATATGCGAACTGGAAATCCCCACTTATTCCGAAACTCATTTAGTCCTTACCCATTGCCATGTGTCGTTCTTTCATGATGTTTACATTCATCTTTACAAATGATAATGATGACATTGGTACAAGAAAAGAAACAACCAGAGAAGAGGTAAAAGGAATGAAAAAAATTGTCAATCTTACGAAAGCACGTACGTTACGCGCGTACCAACAGGTACATAAATGTGTCACCTGATACTTTTTTGTTTTGCCCATGCTTGGTTATTAAATGGAGGAGAGGACAGAAAAAAAAAGCAAAATAGGTATATAAAACTGTCGCAGCACACCATGAGCAGGAAAATAAATTAAGTTTTCAGCAACCTGAACTCTTGTCACAGCATAATTGGTGCAACGTCGGTCGTCGCGCGCCGAAAGACCACAGATAATACTTGTCGTATTGCCTCCCGCTATTAGTTCTCCCTCCTTCTTTGTTTATTTTTTTTTTTTGTCTTTCCTATTCTCGTTTGGAAATTTTCATTTAATAATCATAATAATTTAGCGAAATAATTCTACGATCATAAATCATGGGGGCATGTCCGATTAATTAAAGTTTGTTGCGACTACAACTCTAACTGCTCTGTTACTGGCGCTGCAGCAAGTGTACGTATGCATTCAGCAGATATCTCCAACATGATCGCTTATTCCCCATTTTCCTCTTTCATGTCGTGCCATAAGGAAAGATCCATACCGACAAAAAAAAAATAAAACGAGAGAATACTGCGCAGTGGCAACAGTGCAATAGAATCGAAAATGAATTGAATATTTAGGTAAGTCGGTAGTGCTGTTGTTACGAAATCCATGTAACCAAACCGCCTAGCTACTCCAACAGCAGCACCAGTAGTACGACCATGATTGCTCTTCACTGGCGTCGCTCTTTCGGACAGATTGTGGGTCATTATGCAGTACTAGCGGCAATCAGCATCAACAAATTGGGTTAAAGTTGCAAGATGAAATATTGGCGAAATTTTCAGGTGCTCTCTTACCTCAGGGCTCTCGTCTACGATCATCTAATTGAAATGAGCATGGAAGAAAGGAGGGATACAGGCTGATCTATATAATGATGGTCTCTTGGCGGGGCTTAATGATGATGGACGGAACAGTAATAATGGGGTGATTAACAAAACGATTGCAAAGGAGGTTTGTTTACCCTACAAGTTTCCGGATTAAGCAACTTAGGCAAAAAAAACTATCACGACCATTAGTGGAACAATTGATTAATTTGGTCCACCCATTAACACATGTTCACCGACCATGCTGTACCGTATCTCGAACAAAACTCCGAATCGTTACGAATTTATCGCAAGACAATAACTCATTGCAACATACTCAGAGACAAAACGCGTAAAACTCTATTAGCGTAAGTAATTTTAAATCGAATTTTCTTACTCCACCAGGAGCCGCTGAATCATACGTTTCAATCATGCACTCCGGGGTGGGGTAGACTCCAACATGGACCAACCACTAGCCAACCCACATTCTTAAATCGAAAATTAACATAATTTTTCGCACGTTCAAGGCACTGAGACGGCGTGCGACGTATCTAGGCACATATGTACGGTACTCGGAGCGTTGGGACTGTGCACAGCTATGCTGTTTTTACGTTTATTTGCCGCACAGCGACGACGATGACGATGCCACGACAACCGAGCTGCCCTCATTAAGATAAGAACAATGTATCTGCACGCTGAGCGGTGGACAGATTCGAATGAAAGGAATGATCATTTGCACAGTGTGATATCGAGCCTTCATAATTATTAATTTCAAAATTAATTTATTTATGTGGTTATTAATCAGTGTCGCACCGACACTTTTATTTTTATTTTCTAGAGGAAGAGACTTTTGTGAGTATGACTGTGTGCGAGGACGACTTACCTGTGTGGATTCTTTGATGGGCTTTCAGGTGTGAACTTTTGGTATAGACTTTTGTACAACCTGAAATAGAAGAAATAAGAAATTGTTTGTTTTTAATCTCAAAAGAGTGTGTTTGTGTTAATCTAGATAAGGGTTGAAATGAAAAAGACGATTCAAAAAGGTTTTATAAAAAAAATTCTCCTTAGAAAATATATGTAATAGTTTCGACGTGCCTCCTTCAAAGTATCTGACTAACGAAGAACATATTTTGAGTTTGAATCAATATTAGCATCCCAGACCAAATAAAACATATTTTTAAAATGACTGACTATAGGTGCGCTTTGGAAGTCTATTGAGAGTCCCGATTATTCAAAAGACGTATTTAATATATGTATGTAAAAGTGAAGATTTGCCGCTCACTAACCCACATCCCTTTATGTTCCTGTTCATTGCATCTATATACGTAAGAATTTGTGAGATTTTATCATCTGCCATCTGGATTTATACCAATGGTCCAACTTTGTAATGTAGCATGGGCAACAAAATATGATCTGCTATGCATCTACAGTTTATGGTCCTTCCCAAGCTGAGTAAATATGCCTTAAGAATATATCAACCCTATCTGATCACTCTTGTATGTGACTAGATACAATTCGATGTCTGTGCTGCTATTTAATTGACTTTGTGCTACGCTAACGGCACAGCTTAAGACATTGTATAGACTTTAGGCTGATTAGCCTTACCTCGTTCAAGACGTTTGAAAGGTTAATAGATTTACACATTCGCTCCAAACTATACTTAAAGATGATCTGTTGATCCAGCCCTGCATGAGGTGGTAACAAGGATCAAAAGTTCACTCCACCACAAAGAACGCACGCTAGCGGCCTTCCTGGATATAGAAGGAGCCCTCAACAATATAAAATCTAAATCTATAGGTCTAGCACTGAACCAACAAAACATAGACCCAGTACCTAATATCAGACTGGGTTGACTGCCAAATATATATATGCATTTGCCTCTAGAGGCACCCCGAAAGGTGGGGTCCAATCCTCTCTACTATGGATACTGGCCGTGAATGGAATCGTAAAGAAATTAGAACGAATTGTGGTCAAATATAATCACATGTTTGTTCATATGCACTATTTCTGAAATACTTCAATCCGTCCTCAATACCCTACACAAATGGAGGGAAAGATGTGGATTAAACGTTAACCCATTGAAAGTAGAGGTGGTCTTCTTCACTAATAAGAGCATAATCCCATAGTACGGGCCCTTAAGACTCACCGGCATACCCCTCCAAATCTTAGACAAGCCGAGATACTTGGGCTATATACTCGACCGTAAGCTGACTTAGAAAGAAAACGCATCAGAAAGAATAAGGAAAGCATCCATTGCCTCTTGGATGTACACAGGCATCGTCAGACCTATTCTATCCTATGGGTGCCTAGTCTGGTGGCCCGCAGCAGATAAGACCACGTAACTCAGATGACTGACCAGGATACAAAGATTAGTATGTATAGGGACTACCAACACCATGAGAATCACGCCGACTGCAGACCCTAGGAAACAGCTCTAAAGAGTCCCTTTTGCTTGAAACAATCCAACCTTTGGGTACTATTGCGAGATGGCCACACTTGGGTATCGAGAGAAAATTAGGGCCATCAACCCGAATAATATCTCTATTTTCACGAACGGGTCAAAAACTGACGAAGAAGTAGGCTCTGGCATATACTCATCTGAACCCGAAACTGCTAGCTCAGACGATTTGAGTGTTAGTTGCGTATGAAGTTATAACTCCTACATAACCACACCGACGTCTATAAGGGTACGTCCATGGTAAACCAGCATCTCGCTTTCTCGCTGACGGTGCCCTCGTGCTAGCTATACGTTCACTTTGCTATTGCCTGGAATATCCTTGTGACCTGCAACCCAGCATGGAAACGTCGCACCTGATAGAGATCTCGTTAAGAAATCCGCGGCGTTACTTTACCAACTTGTAATCGAATTATTGGTGATTCCAAGGCTTTTATCGCAGGTTGACAATCTATGTAGAGAACAATAGCGCTGCACTCTATTGAGTTAATTCAAAGCAAAGCAGCTTCTCGGACTACTATAACTTCTGCTTGAAATACTCTACAGTGGTCTGGCAATCGTCTAGTGACACATATATCCAGTGCACTGGAGTAAACTCCCGCACTTGTTCCAGACGCTGTCTTGAATCCGCCTGTGTAAATGTTTATCGAAGATTCCTTTAAAATTTCTTCCCAAGCACTTCTGCTAAGAATCCTGGTTTTAACTTTCGATTTAAACACTTCCCTCTTTATTCCCTCTTTATATTATATAGGTATATTCACTTACACAACTCCTTACCCGCCAAAGAGACCTTTGATCCCGATATATCTTTTTGCATCTTCCTTCCTCTCAAACAGAAGTCGCAGTGGATCTCCAACTACTCCACATCTCTTACCCAAAACCAGTACCATTAACATCAACAATGATGTCTAATTTTGGGCGAAATTTTCTTCATTCACTTCTTGCTACCATCCATTGCAACTTCGCAGTCATCCATGGTAGACATGGTAGACTTACCAAAAACTCGTTGAATGAATTGCAAGAGATGGGTGCCTTGCTTGCGCAGCCTATGACCAAATCAATAGCACTAGCAGCAGCAAACGGCAAGACACACTTAAGGTGAAACTACCAACTCCGTATGCATTGCATGTCGGTGGGGTCCGTATGGCTATAAAGACTCCTAACAGTTAATCTAGAAGAAGCAAATCATATGTCTGGCCAGTGAATCCATACGCAGCGCGGGAAATGAGAGGGAGGAACCCATCTGCAGCTCATCGTGGCCAAAGTCATCACATTTCTAATTGTGTGTATGTGTGTAAGCCGCGTGGCCCCCAGGGTAAGTGGTGCAGCTGTCTGCTTCTGCCCAACTACTGACTTTAAGCCGCCAAACAGTACTGAACTACTATACGATGACGACGACAACGACGAAGATGACGACGATGATGATGATGATGATGATGATGATGATGATGATGATGATGATGATGATGATGATGGCAATGGTGATGATGATGATGGCAATGGTGATGGGCCTAAGCATGGCTAGGAGTATACCCAGGAGCAGAGCAGTCAGCTCAGTCTCTTATGCCCATGGCATAATCCATTTACGCGGAAGTACTTTGGACATTTAAGGCCATTATTAATTGATACGGTTTAATGTTAAATGGGATGCATTATGGCCAAGAGAGTTGGGTTTTTATGTCTCTGCTCTCGTGTTTATTTATGGTGAGAGATTTTCGCAATTCTCCTCATGTGTGTGAGTTGGTTAATTGAATTGCGTTGCGGCTTACAGCACAGAAGAGGGTGCTGCAGGATCGAATCGGCTTGAATGGGTTATCATTATTCTTGGGTGGTACTTAAGTCTATATAGAAGAAACCCGGTTAACAGCAGATCGACTTTTAGCCTTTCTAAAGTTGAAATTAACTAAAAGGAGAAAAGAAATGAAAAAAAAAGTTTTCGCGCACGATCTTGTGTCATACCACAACAAGGAACTTGATTAGAAGTTCGTTAAGCGAATACAGCACTTGTGCGCGCGCGCTCACAAGCTGTATTACTTTCTAACCGAAGATGATTGAAAAAATTGATATCGAAGAAGTAAATCGATTCGTGAATTACTTTTCACCACGAATTTTGTGAAGTAGAGGTTTTATTGAATTTTCTTTTCTGCGGTTATAGTAGAACTTTGTTGTGACTTACTTGTAGGTTTAAAGAATCCTTTGATAGATACTTGTAGCGACGTATTTCTTTTCAAGTCTTCCTGCTTTTCTTAGACAGTATAAGACAAATGTTAATAAATTTCTAAATCTTAGACTAAACATTTTTATTGAGCTCAAGCAAAACCGATAAAATTCTTTAATCGGTCACTTCAACAAGGACTTCATTGATATAATTTGAACTCAAAGTATGGCGAATGGTGGAGATAGTACTGAACTTTGTCATCCTGTCTGTCCATTTTTAACCACTTTTTAGTGTAAATCGGTCTGTACATCATGAATAGCATTCAGTATTATAGGACAAATGCAAAATGTTATAAAAGAAATTAATGACTGGTGCCAATTATGTAGAAGAACTAAAAGTTAATTCAACTAAAACAGTCATCATACCATTCACCAAAAAAAGAAACTCAAACCTCCAGACTGACTCGAAATGGTTCACAACTTGATTCCTTAAAATAAACAAAATACCTCAGGGTAACTCTAGACCACAAACTTAATTTGAAACCTCATGTAAACAGGCGTCCTAAAGCTTCATCCTTTAAGCAACAACAAATCCACCAACCATTTTTTGGACATATGAAGTTCCTTGAAGGAATTCTGCTGATATTCTCACCGGCAGTATGCACCTCGAACTTCATGCCTAAAGATGTCATTCCGAATTGCAAGCCTCCTCAATCCCTGAATACCTTAATTGATACCACTTTCCAAATTTTTTAGAAATTTGGTTCCAAAATTATGGTTCTGTGCACCAAAATTATAGCACTTACACCATATTACACCCGACATAATCGACCATCTGAGCTTGCTATTCGCCGTGTTGTTGATCGTTTTTATCCAACATTTTCTTTGCAAGATGCAGTGGCACCAACACGCATAAGAAGAGTGCTGAAGAGAATATGGCATCTGTTCAGAGGAGTGTTGAAGAAGATACATATTTATCGATTCGACGTCATTCACAACAGCTTGGTCTTGGTCTGCCCACTTTATGTGAAATTTTACGCAAAGATCTTGGTTTGAAGACTTACAAGGTCCAGATCGTGATCTACAAGGACCATCGTTTGCGTCGAAATTTCGGTGAATGGGC
Organism: Xylota sylvarum; assembly: GCA_905220385.1. Lineage (NCBI taxonomy): Eukaryota > Metazoa > Arthropoda > Insecta > Diptera > Syrphidae > Xylota > Xylota sylvarum. The sequence continues at coordinate 46,795,033 of LR999959.1, forward strand.
CGATCATGCATTAGAACCGCTGTTTTATCGAACAATTGTGTTCAGCGATGAGACTCATTTTTGGCTCAATGAGTAAATCAATAAGCACAATTGTCACAATTGGAGCAAAGATAATACACATGAGATAAATCCTGAAATCTGTGGGATGGTAGAGTCATTGGATCATATTTTTTGCTAATTAGCGTATGACGGTCCACGGCATTCACTATAGAACCATGATTAATGACTTTTTCTCTCACCGATTGGATGGTATGAATAATGACCAAATTATTGAAAAACAAAAAATTAGCACAACATATGCAGAGGCTGCTCGCTCTTTGAGTGTCACTACCAGTTCTCCAGAGCAACAAGAAGATGATTTGAAACAAACCCTTCAGGCCATCCTAGTGAAAATTACTAGTATAGAGAAATCCGTTTCCAATCTCGACACAAGAGTAAAACAAATAGAGAGCAACGCTAAAAGAGTTGCTCCAAAAACAAAGTAACTTAATGACTAAATCACTAAAAATAATGGCATGGAATGCAAATGAAGTGTTACAACATCAAAAAGAGTTACAGGCAGTCCTAGATATAAATAAAATAGACGTTTGTCTCGTTTCCGAAACTCACTTCACCAAAGAATCGTTTATTAAATTCAGAGGGTATAAAGTCTACCATACCATCCACCCGAACAATTCTGCTAGAGCGGGGAGCGCTGTCATTGTAAAGGAAAGTATAAATCACTACGAGGAATCAAAAATTCAAACAAACAAAATACAATCAACAGCTGTAGTTATTGAGACAACAAATTACCCAATACTTGTTGCTAGTATTTACTGCCCTCCCAAACATTCGATAAAAAAAAAACCAATACTCAGAACTCCTACATCAACTGGGACAAAAGTTCATCATCGATGGAGACTTTGTTGCGTGCAAATATTGCTCTAACTTCCTTATCCGCTCCATCCCTCCCAATCATACCCATCCACCTTTTGCCCCCTTCCTTTTCTCTTTTACCCGTTGTCCCCTGCGAACTTTGCGAACGTTGAGCATTACTGGTTGGGTCCCAACTAGTGCTCGCACTTACGTTTAAATTTCAAGGGGGATGACAAAAGCAGGTATCCCGGTGCCAGACAACTGTCTGAAGCAGGAAAGAGCCAGGTGGACCGCCTGGAGACTCATCCTGATCATCGTAAGAAATTAAAATTAACAATTCGATTCTATTACTCACAAAGAGGTCCAAAAACATACAGAAAAGCTACAATCCGTCTGGAACGGATCGTATGATACCCTATCCTCCTCTCTATAAAATGGGCGTGACCAAATTGCATATTGTACTCAAATATAGCTATAATGTCGAACATTTGAGGATGTTACATGTAAAATTTTATCAAAATAGGTTTTTTGATGATAACGCCCCCAAAAAGTGGGCGTGGCCAAAACTGTTCTATGGGTGAATTGTAGGGAATCTAAATACCCAAATATTTGGTCTTAACAAAATTTTTCGGTTTCATATAATTTAGTGAAGTTATAAAAAAAGTAGGCGTGGCAGGGGGCGGATGTAAAAAAATTTTACACTAGTATTGTATCTTTTTCTCAGAAGCCCAGATATGAAATTTCATCGTCCTAGCTCAAAATTTAAGGCCCAAAAAGCGGTGACATACGGACGGACGGACGGACGGACGGACGGACGGACGGACGGACGGACGGACGGACGGACGGACAGACGGACGGACGGACAGACGGACGGACGGACGGTCATCGCTCAATCGATTTCGCTATTGATGCTGATCACGAATATATATACTTTATATGGTCTATCTCGATTATTTCTCTATGTTACAAACTATGTGTCAAACTTAATATACCCTTAGGATAGGGTATAAAAAGAGAAATAAATAGTGATAGTGATTGTGGCGGAGACATACCTTTTCCGCAGACCTATACGCAGGATAATCGGTAGTAAGGAGGATAAACAGGACCCTGTTGGAGGGACAGCGAGAAAAAAAAAGCTAAGTATTGTGTATTTAAATTAGGAAATCGTTTTTATTTTGTGGCGTTGAAATTGTTTTCGAGTCAGTCTTCGTACCCGTATCTTTTACCGTAGCCGTCGCTACGAGTCCATAGTTGTTTCTTCTTTTTCGCGACCCGTTTCTCCCGTTACTTAAACCGTAGTTCACGGAGTCGTAAGTGAATCCGGAGCTACCCCATTGGTCTCACTTTATTCTTTTTCTTTTACTTTACTTTCCGCGTATAAAATATCTCCAAATTTTATCCAAGGCTGGAACCGGGTCCGAGCCACATCAGAGCCTAATTCCTTGGTGCGTTGTTACGCCGGAATAGGTAAGTCCCAGCCCGCTGGGACGAAGTAAACTCTGCCAACGATAAAAATACGGAATCTGTACTTTCACCCTCGATTTTAGCGTTTTCCCTCAAAGGTTTGGTAATCTTCCTAATAAAAGATTACCTGGCGTCCAACTCGGTATTATATTTTATTTTTACCTATTTAAAATATTTTACAGCAGTGTAATCACACCCATTATAATATTCCCGGAAAAGCGATCCCTGAACCCACCCCTCGTGAGCAGCTGGGAAAACACGGCGAAATTTTGACATTTCGTCGTTGTTGGGTTTTCCTGATCATTCGACTTTTTTTGCAAACGCGTGCGCGGCCGTCCCTTTTATCGTTCTTTTTTTTTGTTGTTTATTCGTGCGGTGAAAAAAAATATATATTGTATAATTCCCCCTCATAAAGTCGCGCGTTAATTACCCCTTTAATCGGGATAAATAATAATAATTGCTCGAGGAGGAGAAACCCAACATTTTGACGCCCAACGTGTGGGGCCAGGAAACCTTTTTTTTATTAACTGGAAAAGTGATCGTGTTGTGTCTTGTCCTTAGAGAAGTGTCTGATTCTTTTTTTGTTCTTACTTTGTTACTTTGTTTTTTTTCTTTCTCTTTTCCCAATCTAGTGCCGCAAATTTGGTTCGATAAATCATCGGGGCTTTCATCAGACATCAACATACATCCATACATACATCGTTGGATACCCACAGAAAAACTTAATCTGTGCATCGCTGGATTTCTGCACCCCAAAAGTATAATCTTCCAGACGCAAAACCCTGGAAGCCAAGTAGGTGGTTGTTGTTTCGTTTTTCTTTTAATCGGCTACGTACCTATGTACCAATGTAAGTATATTCATACATACATACATACATAGATAACACTCAGTATATTAATACGTAAATATTTTAAAACTATATATACATATTTACATACATATTTACCTTTTTTCATTGTCTGATCGTTGTCAGTGATACTTTTTTCGGTTTTGTTTTTTTTGCAAGGTTTCTTTTATGCATTTTTTTTTTTTTTCCTTTTCGTTTACATCGTCAGTACAGTGGGCTAGGTACCTTTTTTATACCCTATCCTAAGGGTATATTAAGTTTGACACATAGTTTGTAACATAGAGAAATAATCGAGATAGACCATATAAAGTATATATATTCGTGATCAGCATCAATAGCGAAATCGATTGAGCGATGACCGTCCGTCCGTCCGTATGTCACCGCTTTTTGGGCCTTAAATTTTGAGCTAGGACGATGAAATTTCATATCTGGGCTTCTGAGAAAAAGATACAGTACAAGTGTAAAAATTTTTGAAATCCGCCCACTGCCACGCCCACTTTTTCATAATTTCACTAAATTATATGAAACTGAAAAATTTTGTTAAAACCAAATATTTAGGCATTCAGATTCCCTACAATCCACCCATACAAAAGTTTTGGCCACGCCCACTTTTTGGGGGCGTTATCATTACAAAACCGAGTTTTGGGCCTTAAATTTTTAACTAGGACGCTGAAATTTCATATCTGGGCTTCCAAGAAAAAGATACAGTACAAGTGTAAATTTTTTTTACATCCGCCCACTGCCACGCCTACTTTTTTATAACTTCACTAAATTATATGAAACCGATAAATTTTGTTAAGACCAAATATTTGGGTATTTAGATTCCCTACAATTCAGCCATAAAACAGTTTTGGCCACGCCCACTTTTTGGGGGCGTTATAATAAAAAAACCTATTTTGATAAAATTTTACATGTAACATCCTCAAATGTTCGACATTATAGCTATATTTGAGTACAAAATACAATTTGGCCACGCCCACTTTATAGAGAGGAGGATAGGGTATCATACGATCCGTTCCAGACGGATTGTAGCTTTTCTGTATGTTTTTTGGTTGTTTTTTTCTCTCGTTTTTTTTTGGTTTTATTGTGAATTTTTTTTTCTTGTTTTGGTTTTATTGGTTTATTTGGTTTTCTTTTCGTTGATCATAAACGGGTGATTGTTTCGCTGTGATTTTAGTGAGAGTTTCGGTATTGGTTTTATTGGGGATAATAACACCTATTTATTAATATGGAAATCAATCGGCTGTCGCAGGAAGAACTCCCGTACGAAGTTGAGTGGAGGGGGCTAGCTATCGGCAACGTGGATAGCATGCGGAAGTCGTTACGCTCCGCAAGGGCCCTCGAACGAAGGGGATCGTTCGAGGTCGAGGAATATCCATTCCTCTTCGCGGTAGATAGGGTCGCGGTCGAGAAGAAAATTTTAGAAATAGAGGAGTTGCTGGAGAATCCCCCGGCCCGAGGTTCTCCAGACTATAAAAAAATCTATGCAAAGATTGAATGGGCAACGGGACGTATAGGCAGGTCGAAGCCTAATACCGAAGGAGAAGCAGCGGAGAAGAAGAAATTAAAAACGATCTTGATGATGCTGCTGGCGACACTGGAAGTAGAGGACGAAGAAGACGACGAAGAAGATGAGCCACGGAACAAATCAGGACAGAAGTAACAACGGCAGCAACAACAGTCGCCACTACACCAAGCGACCGGTGGAGACCCTACCAGTATGATCAGCGGTGAGAGGATTCTCGTAACCAACGAAAGGTTCCAAATGGGATTTAAAATTTTCAGGAGAACGTTGTGGATCTTCGGTTAATTCATTTTTAGAACGGGTGGAAGAATTGCGGGCAGCTCGAGGGGTTAGCGAGGTACATCTTTTTAGGTCGGCGGTCGATTTATTCATCGGGAAGGCACTTCTGTGGTTTAGGGCGGTTAGGAGGACCATTAGTACTTGACAGGAACTTGTTAGGGAATTTCTCCCACCTAATTATGATGACCTGTTACTTGAAGAGATTAGGCGACGAACCCAAGGAAAGGATGAGTCGATAGGAGTATATGTGGCCATCATGGAAAACATGTTTGGTCGGTTGTCGGAACCCCTCTCTGAGAGACGAAAGCTGGGTATTGTTCAGCGGAATCTCGCACCATTCTACCAAACGCAGTTAGGTTTGGCCGATCCGAAAACGATCGGGGACCTGGTTGCGTTGGGTAGGAAACTTGAGATGGTCCGAGCCAACGTGGAAACGTTTGCGCCACCTCCCCCTCCAAGATCCAGGAACCTATTGGAACCTGATCTTGCCTACGCCGCGGTAGAAGAACCATCTGTTTCTGTAGTTTCCCGAAACACTCATCCCCCTCGCAGGATGAGATGTTTCAACTGTAATCAAGAAGGACATTTTTCTAACACCTGTTCCGCTCCTAGGAGATGTTTAGGTTTAGCCTGCTGGCAACCAGTTGGAGGTCGTCCACTTAGGTTTCACGCTTGAGGCAAAAGATGACGACGTACGCCCTTATTTAGGTGTCGAGGTATATGGAGTTAGGCTTATAGGTTTATTGGATTCAGGGGCGTCGCGTACGATCGTCGGTAGGGACGGGTGGAAAATTTTAAAGGACTTAGGTTTAGCTTTAGGAAAGACAGATGTCAGTAGGGTATCATTAGCTGATGGGGGTAAGATAGGAGTAGAAGGGAGCATTCTACTTCCTTTTGTAGTGCAGGGCCAATCATTTTTATTAGAGTGCCTAGTCATCTCGACTCTACCACACATCTTGATCTTGGGTGCCGATTTTTGGACCCACACGGGAATCGTCCCGGATCTACGATCAGGAGAATGGCGCTTCTCGAATCAAGTCGCGTTGGCTTCGATTTCGGCCATTCAGGAGAGAGGAGAGCTAGACTTGCTCAAGAAGAGCAATAGGTTCAATTGGACTGACGAGTGCGAGGGGAGTTTCAAGAAGGCAAAGGAGTGCCTAGTGACTGCCCCGATTCTGACCTGCCCGGATTTTGAGCGGCCGTTTGTGGTACAAACAGACGCTTCGGACTATGGGGTTGGAGCAGTGCTTAGTCAAACATTTGACGACGGAGAGAAGGTGATATGTTATTTGAGTAGGTCGTTGAATAGGAACGAGAGGAACTATTCAACCACGGAGAAGGAGTGTCTGGCTGTTCTATGGGCTATTGAGAAGTTGCGACCATATATCGAAGGTGTTCGATTTACGGTCGTGACTGATCACTATTCTTTGGTGTGGCTGAGTAACCTCAAAGATCCGTGTGGTAGATTAGCGCGATGGGCGGTTAGGTTACAACAGTTCGACTTCGAGATCGTGCATCGAAAAGGGAAGGAGCACGTGGTTCCTTATATGCTCTCTAGGAACGTTGCGTTGGTAGCGGAACTGGAGGAGCACCGACTCGATCCTTGGATCACAAAGATGATTTCGAAAGTAGAGTCGAACCCTTTAGCCTATCCGTCCTGGAGAGTTGAACAGGGCATTTTATTTAAGTTCGTTAAGTCTAAGCAAGTGGTTGTTCATGACAATGATTCAGAATGGAAAGAGGTAGTAGCCAAGTTAGATAGGGTTAGGATACTTAGAGAGTGTCATGACAACCCATTAGCAGGGCATATGGGGGTTAGTAAAACTTTTGCTAGGGTAGGTGCTCGGTACTACTGGCCTAAAATGAGGTCAGATATTACCAAGTATGTTAGGAGCTGTAGAATTTGCCAAAGTGTGAAGCCGGTGAATGACAAACCGGCTGGTTGGATGGTTGAGAGGAAAGGGATTTCGAATCCCTGGGAGATGATCTGTGTGGATTTGGTAGGCCCTCTTCTAAAGTCGAGTAGGGGTTTCACTTACATTCTAACAGTGGTCGATTATTTTACCAAATTCCCCTTACTTTTCCCCCTTAGAACTGCTACGGCGAGTTCCGTCTGCAGTTAACTCGAGGATAATGTTTTTCTACTTTTCGGCATACCATCGGTGGTCGTCTGTGACAACGGCCCCCAGTTCAAGAGTAAAGAACTGCAAGCGCTAGCCGAGGCGTACGGGTCACAAATTAGGTACACTGCGCATTATCATCCGCAAGCTAACCCTGCGGAGCGCATCAACCAAATAGTAAAAACCACACTCCGCGCGTATGTTTCCGAGAATCATCGAACGTGGGATGCGCACCTCGCGAAGGTTGCATGTAGCATCCGCACGTCGCAACACGACGTCTTGAAGGTATCACCATATTACGCGAACTTCGGGAGAGATATGGTGACGTTCGCCGGTAGACGGGTAGGAACCACCGCGGATTCAACATTAAGGGAAGTAGGTTCATCAAATAAGGAATTAGACTCCACAGATAGGGAGATAGAATTAGAAGTTAGGGATAATGTCTTAGGAGATAAGGAACCGAATTTAGGAGATAGGGAAATCGCCACAAGAGGTAGGGACTTAAGCTTTCAAGGTAGGGCCCCAGACATGCCAGAATTAGCCAAGAAGTTTAGCCAGCTTAGGGATGAAGAGCGCTTGAAGAGAAAAAAGTTTGCTCTACAGTCTTGCTCGATGTAGCACAAGCATTTGATAAAGTTTGGCATGAGGGATTAGTCTACAAACTAAAAAAGATACTACCCAACGAACAGGCTGAAATCCTAAGATCATACATTTCGGACAGATACTTCCGCATAAAAGAGAAAGACACATATTCGGAGCTTAAAGAAACCAAAGCGGGTGTACCCCAAGGGAGTGTTCTTGGGCCAATATTATATCTCCTGTACACCCACGATATTCCAACACCAGAATACAACTCGATTGCTACATTTGCTGATGACACAGCTTTAATGGCAGTTGCGGAAAGCAATGTGGACTCAACTCGTAAACTACAAGAGGCGATCTCGCATATTCAAAATTGGACAAGAAAATGGCGAATACGATTAAACGAATCAAAATCAGTGCATGTTGATTTCACAAATAAAAAAGTAGAGCACATACCAGTGTATATTAACAACCAAGCCATACCATACGCAAATAGTGCAAAGTATCTTGGTATGACTTTGGATGCGAAACTTCGATGGAAAGCCCATGTCAAGAAAAAAAGAGAGGAGATTGGTATTCGCTACAGAAAAATGTACTGGATGATAGGTAGACAATCTGGTCTATCAACATATAACAAAATTCTACTTTACAAACAAGTCATAAAACCCATATGGACTTATGATATTCAACTTTGGGGGTGTACCAAAAAAAGCAACATTCAAATAATCCAACGATTTCAAAACAAAGTGCTAAGAAACATTGTAAATGCACCTTTCTATATTCGGAACGATGACCTTCACAGGGACCTGGGCGTGGAATACGTACAGAATGAAATACACAGATTCGCTAAAAAGCATGAGGATCGGCTTCACCACCACACGAACCCTGAGACCATCCCGCTCTTGGACCACACAAACCTAGTGAGAAGACTAAAAAGAATCAAACCTTTTGAACTAGTGCAGCATATATAATCATGTATAGTATAAGTTAGCTTCAAAGCTTTAAACTTTAATTTTGTATTCTCTATTAATTTAAGTCAAAACAAAATTGCTTATTAGTCTAAGGACTAGATTGTAATATATTACTAACATTACCATTTGTTTTTCAACAAAAAAAAAATAAAAAATTAATATGGAAGAGATGCGATTCAAGCATGATGGCACTACGTGCCATACAACAAACGAATCAATCAACTTATTGAATTTCGCGTAATGGACCTGTAAATTAGCCTCCAAGATCTTGTGATTATTATATTTAGATATTTAGTCAATTTTCATGTATTTTGTTCAAAATCAAAGTTAGTATTGTGTTAAAAAAAAACAGCCTTTACATACATATGTAGGTATCCTTAGCAAAGAAACTGTTGACGAACTTCCCAGATTCGGTGCCCTGAACCAACACCACTTCTGTAGTTTACATGTCAGCCAGATAAAGATAGATCTAAATCAGTGGGAACAAAACGAAATTCTCCCTTACTGGAATTCAGAAACTGTTATGCCAAGAAATTATTTCAATTTCCCAAAAAAGAGAACGAGAGATTCTAGCAATAACCAAATATAACGCTAAGATCCTGGCGGATTTTTATGATTTGATTTTTATGATTATTATTCTCTCAAACACCACCTCAAGAAAGTTGGACATAGATAAAGGAACTACGCTCAAACACTTCCATAAAGGCTTTACCTCGCCTTTTAATATCACCTACTCCTCAACAGAAACAATCCTAAGCTACATTCATGAACTTGATTTCAATTAGCAGGCAAAACCACACAACATCTTTGAGGGGATAACACAAAAGATCTCTATAAAGCTGTAGTGCTCCTTGAGGCTGCTTCAAAGGTCATTTCTTTGTATTTCTGTTTCGTTTTTGCAATTTCCATTTCAGTGTCATTTATTCTATCCAATTGTTTTACCTATTGCAAAGGTGGCAGCAAATGTAGCTAAAATAATGCCACTAGCGGACCGAAAACACTTCCTTGTGGTGCCTCAGTCGGTATTCTTGTGAGCTCTGAAAACTCGTTTTCGTGTTTGAAACTGAAGAGTCTGTTCATTAAGCATTTTTAAAATATCATAATGTAAGGGTTAAGGCAGAACTTACTGTAGTTTTGAGTGAACGATTCAAGGAATATGCTTTAGAAGCTTTTTTTACGTTTCAGCTTCTTTATGTCTTGTCTAAGTGAATCCATGCCGAAGAAATATGATTCACCTTTTAGGCATTCAACCAGTTTGACCCAGAGATAAAGCTCTTTATTTTGCTTAAGTCGAGTCTGTCTAGATTGTTACGATTTTCGATGAAATATTCGCTTAGGGTTTTCCTTCTCAAAGCCGATAGGGCAGGATAGGTACATACATAAAAGGTGTCATGGTTTTTTCTCCTCCTCTTCTCTACAGCTTCTACAGAAATCGTTGAAGGGAGGATCAAGCCAGAAGGTGATTTTGCGAAATAAACTTGTGAATTAGCCTCCGAAATCACGCGATGACACCTGTTGACTATAGTCTTTGGGGCAACCTAAAAGTATTAGTTTATGCCAATAAACCATCGACAATGTAATATTTTTCTGGGTCCCATGACATAGAGATCCCCTCGAAAAGGAAAACTGGCAGATGAGACATGGAGACCACTCTAATCTGACCTTTTTCTAAGAATAATCTTTAACAATACACGAAATAAACGATGGTAATTCTTGGACTCAGTAGACAAGGCCTAGTACGTTCAATTAAGAAGAAATATGCGAAGATACGAGTCCAATTTTTATGTGGATAACCATAACAGGAAGAGAGCTTGTAAGTAGTTCAATGAGTCTCGAAGATTCACTTTGAACACAATAGGAACATTATTACCGCAACATACCATTTTTATTTCTTTTGACATTGCAAGACGAGGATCCCATCATTCATTATATTTGACTGCATAGTCCCAGCACTCTTTTATGAAAACCCTCCGATTACATAGTACTCCATGAAACAACAATCAGTATCAGTGCAATAGTATTCTGCATTTAAAGTAGCCCATTCAATTTTCACGAGAAAGATATGTAGGTTACCAATATTGCTAAGTATTTATGGTATCTATTGTTGAGCGTGTTCCGAAAAATCATTTACTTTTTTGAGAGTTTCTTCGACTGCTGTTGAAGCTTGTTGTAACCAATTTGTTTGGTGTTTTTGTATGTATTTTCTTCGAGAAGGAGCATCGGCTTTTGCTTCTCTCTCCAACAAATTGGCTCTTAAAACTTAGCATTGACAATGTGATTTTGTAACATAGACCAAAGTTTCTAAGCAGATATCCAGAAAGCGTAAAGCCAAGAAGTTACTGAGAGGAGGATTTACGTTATGTAGTGAGAGTCCCAGGAAATATATTTTATATTATAATATAATATATTTTATATTATAATATAAAATATTCAAAAATAATAAGGCAATAAGTTATTGTACGATTTTCTAGCATTGCTTTCAATATACATACATATAGTATGTTTGACTTTATGAATTATATGGTATGCTTCTCGGTCACTACTCATGGGGGACATGACATCCTAACCAGCTGCAAGTCTTCAGTTTTAAACTCTTCTATTTTTAATGGTTATTTTATAACAGTAGCTTGAAGCCTACAAATTTATTCGACTCCTCGGATGGTTAGGATGCCTATTTATTGTTGAATTTAGAACATTAAAAGAAAATCATAGTCATCCTTTCAGTTCATTTGGTTGAGTTGTTTTTCTTTTATATGAGATCAAAAGCAACATTTTACCAGGTCATAGAGTAAACGGATATATTGTTAATCCAATTTGATTATCTCATACTACCAAAATCCGTTTTGAAAAAAAAAACGAAGAGTACGCCAATACCACGCTACTTCACCAATAATAATAGAAATAAAAAAAAATATATGCGTACTACTTTCACGTCAGCTTTAAAAAATTCGCCACTTAAAGAATGCCGTGCTAATTTTCTATGCCAATTTCACAAGTCTTGCAACCGTAATTAACATTAACACCTTTTGGTAAAAAAATTCTTCTCACCTCATAAGCCAACACAGCTCAACGTCACCAATTGATTTCTTGTCATAGTTAAATTACCAGCACATACCTACCTACCACCCATGCTCAAGCCAAACGGACAGTGACCGTTAGAGAACTTATTCCCGAAAAGAAAAAAATAAATTACGCGCATTTATACAATTACCAAAGCAGGCACAAACATTCATCTATCCATATTCAAATAGATATACCACAACCATCTAACAATCAATATACAAACACTCTGCGCGGATAAATACGTACTTCAGTTGAGGACGTGAGTAAAATAACACGTACGTGCCTGGCATTATCAAACAAATTTAATGTGAATTAGAGAGAATAAAAAAAATTAAATAATACCGTAAAACGCTTTAGCACGCAATCGATTGAAAGATGAATTGATTTGTTCTAGAGTCGATGTTACAAGCGTGGAAATTTTCCATAATTAGTTCGGTATAGAGCAAATAGACTACTCTCTGTCAGAGTTTAAGCGGAAAACGCAGAGGCATTTGTCAATGGCTGTTGATATGGGTGTCAAATGCTCCGTTGACCGAATTCAAATCAGTCACGTACAGGATGATGGTAAATAACTTTAAACCTTCAACCATTCAAAGGCAAATTTTTATTTTTGCTTTCCAAATGGGAAACAAAAGAGTTGAGTTGCAAACTTGAAAATTGAAAATTGAATACCCAACATCGTTCTATTGAGTTTCACAGCAGCCTCATCTTGTGCTTAATTCCACAATAGTGGTAGACAAAATAACAGGTGCTAAAGTACTAAAGTACCAGCAGTGACCTTTTGTGACGCCTTCGGTACTCTGAAGGAGCCGCTAACATTGTTAACAGACGACAGACAGAAGACAGGGAAAAAACGTCAGCATACCACGTTTTACGTGACATTGTTTGTGGTGTTGCACAATTCCGTCAGCTTGAATAGACTAGCGCACAAAATGAATGGGATACAGCGGTGTACAGTATAGCACACATAGTTGTACCAGGCTGACCAGCAGAATTCAAGGAATTGCATCTGAAAAAAGACAAAATATAAACACAACCGCGCGCAATGTTACAAATTCCATTCGGGGGAGATTGTACACACAACACAGCAGCGCGCAGGATGGGAGGACACAAACGATTTCGTTTTAAAGTGAAAAGAACTAACTGCCCTCTTGTGTTGAACACTTATTTATTCTAGTGGGCTAATGCAAGTCTTCCGCGAGAGTGTTTTTTGTTTTTTTTTTTTTGTGCACAATTTTGTGTGTGAAGAGATTTCCGCGTACGTTCCGAGTACGGAGGCATTTGGGCAAGGAGGTTCTTTTTATTACGTACTTTGTGGTCTCTATGGGTTCACATTATGTGTGCGTGTGGAATGATGCTTTGTGTTGTCTCCTGCTTGAGAGGTGACGTTTGGTGCATCATTTTTTTGCGGTGATATCGTTGTCCGCAAGGTGATAGCGAAATGTAATGGAATTTATAGCGTTTAAAAAACTGACAACTATTCATGTGAACCTGTGCTTTCCGAAAGGTGTTGTCATGTGAAAATCGCTAAGACGGAAGCTGGCTTGTGGTATTAATGGAGTGATTGGTGTAATAGTCAATGGCTTTCAGTTAGATTACTGCAATGATACAGATACCTAACTCATAGGTCGATTTGATTGTATTTTCCTGTTTTCTTGATCAATTTTGCATTCAAACAGATGCCATGGTACCTCGGAGCTGCGTAACAAAAGAATGTCATCACTGAAAAGTGTTAAAATCTCGGTAAAGCATCTCTACTTTTGTTTTATTTTAAAAAATTTAAATTCCTTACTTAACATGAGTATGTTCGCAGACATTTTTTTTTTTTTTTACGATCAAGTGTTAGAAAGAGCACAAGTCAAGTATGTTCAGAGTTTGATTGGGACATGACCCATAACATATAGTATGTACATATGTATAGCGGGCATTTTCTGCACTCTGCTTGGTCGTCTTGTGTTATGAAGTTTAAACAAAGTTATACACAAAACTAGTTACTCTTAGATAAGAATAAGACTTATAGACATACTGCTATGTATTCTTCTTTCCATCTAAGTTTTGGATCTAATACAGCTGCTCGGCACCCAATGCTGGAGGATAAAGAAATTAATTGGCTGTTCAGCCGAAAAGCATGAAAGTCGGAATTTATTTTTTCGTTTCAACTTACACAGCTAGTGGCTAAAACGCGATCCTTATTTAAGGCATTATCAGTGATATCTCAATAGATATGGGAAGATGCATTCCTGATATTAAGATTTTGTTAGCTACTGTAAACAACAGAATCATGGATGGGTATGGAAATGGATAACAACAATGTTCATCGCTTTAGTTGGCGTGAGAGATCTGACCACGGTTACTATTTATCTCTATGCTGCTGCCTGGTTTCTTTATGCACTTTTTGAACTGATCCTCATCAGAAATCAGCAGATAATCTTTCTAACTATGCGGTGGGTGTTGTTAAGTGATTCGTCTAGCTCTAAGCTCCTTGGTAGTGTTCCAAATAGTTTTACTGCCATACTAGTGAGCGCATCATGTACTTTCTTTACACACATTCTTTGTACCTAGTTTCGCTCTAGGTTTTTCTATGTTTTGTTAGGTTAGGTAAATAGCTTCCATAATTGATAATAAAATTATCAACGCTCACTTAGACTACCGATGAGTCCATTGTTCCATGAGAACCTAAATTTGAGTTATCGGTGACTGAACTAAACCACCCAGATACATGTATAAATCTCAATCAATTCAGCTCAATATTCCTTAAATCATCCAGTTTCGCAAGAAGAAATGTCTTCCCAGAATTTTGTTTCTGATTTGGCAGAATACTGGGCAGTGACAGAGGAAGTGTGGAGTATTCTCATGCACCTCCTTGTCACCACAGCCTCTGCATAGGTCGACCGTGCTAAGTCTCATCTTCTTTGTGTGATATTTCAGCATGTTATGTCCGGTAATTACACTCATTTGTAAGATTCTTTCGGTTTTTGTTTGTTGTAGACTGGCCACATTTTCCTAGTTGTAACACAGGAGTCGAGCCTGCTCAATCTCTCATTTGCTGCTACAAGTGTTTTGTTCCCAATCGCTTGTCTAAGATTACAGGGTGGGATTCTTCCTGTAGTGTTTGCCTCGTTTAGTTCAAGTGATGATCATTTTCTTTCATTTCCCGGCACACCTTTATGTCCGGCAACGCAGCAAAGTCTTACGTTGTGCTGCGCGCCAAGAACCCGTAGCTCTTCGCGACAGCAACCTACAAGCCTCAATTTTATTTCAATGGCAGAAATAGCTTTTATTACCGCTTGGCTGTCAGTGAGCAAGGTAATATCAGCGTGTGGTAATACCATCATTGCAACCTGTTTAACAGCTGTTGTCACTGCCAGGACCTCAGCTTGAAACACACTGCTGTAGTCTGATCGAACCGGACATTCCAAGAATTTCGGAAAAGAAATCTGCACCAACGCCGGTGTCCATCTTGGAGCCATCCGGGGAGATGGGTATCGTTGATCCATTAACTGGTGGTTGTTTTTCTTGCCATTCTTCTCTACTGGGAAAGTAAGTGACAAATGGTCTTGTAAAGTCAAGACGGGAGGTTATGTAGTCTGTGCATACAATATTGCCCGCACATTTCTGTAGAATCTATTTGTACCGGTTTCCAGTTTTTAGTTTGGTTTATTCGAAGAGCACTACTTGCGGCGGATTCTTTTAGAAAAAGGTTTAGGGGTTTTAGGTTGAATATTGTTTCCAGCCCCATTTTAGGATTGGTTCTCTTTGCCCCAGTGGTGCCAATGCAGGTCATTCTATAAATTTTTGTCATAATCTGAAGGTTGGTGGCTTTGATCGTCGTTTACCACCAGACCAAGTTGCCATACGTCCGTATCAGTCTTACTGCCGCCGTGAAAGGCCACATGATGGTTTTAGAGTTTGGACCCCAGGTTTTGCCGAATATTCTGTTGCAGGCATGATATACTATCATTGTTTTCTTTGCCCTTTCGTTTATGTTGATGCTCCAGTTTAGTTTCCTATATAGGATGACTCCATCCAGGTTCTTGGTCGAGGTATTGACCATGGCTAAAGCATTTTCTATTTGATCACTAAACGTGGACAGAAATTCTCCTGTCGCTAGCAGTGCTAAGTCTACAGCTTTAATTTCACTAAATCTTAGCTTAACTAGGACTTCGTTTATCACGAGAACCCAGAGAAGGGTGATAATACACCACCTTGCGGAACTCCTCTAGATGCTGACACCGTGATTTGCGCACCACATAAGTAGTTCTGAACTGATTTATCTGTTTTTTAACATGCATATAATCCAGTTGATAATGGTGTTGTTCACATTAAGGTTTACTAAAACTCTCTTTATTGCAGCGGTTTGGACATTATTGAAGGCCCCTTCGATATCTAAGAAAGCGACTAGAGTATATTCTTTGTTCTTCAGTGTTTCTCCACGATACCGACGACACTGTGGAGTGCTGTTTTAACACTTTTCCCTTTGGTATAAGCATGTTGAGCCGGAGATATAACTTGCGGCTTGAGTTTGCGTCGAATGTAAATGTCAATTAGCTTTTCCAATGTTTTCAGAACGAAATCGTGGGTCTAAGGGAATCGTGGGTTTATAGGAAGCAAGCACTCATGGCATTCTAGATCAATGATGCTAAAGTAAAAGATAACTGCAAACACTTTTGGAAATTTTATTAGATAGCTGAGCAGTTTCATAATCGAAATGTAAACTTTTGAAAACTGTGAAAGAAACCTAGTTTCCGATAAAGTTGGAATGTTAGAACGACTTATACAAGGAAGACTACTAGTATCTTCTGAATGGAAATCAATCAAACAAAAAGAATAAACTCAATCCAGGCCTATCAAGAAATCTCATTCTTTAATTTAGAAGATGTTGGCTTAGCTACTTAAAATTAGAACTACATCGATTTAGAAGTACTCTATCTAATCTACATGCCCCATTCAACAAAAGGCAGCCTTACCTACTATGTATCTAAAAACCTATTCAATATTACATTAAGAATCCTGCCGAGGATATTACTATGTAACGTAAGTATCGGCACTAGACCAGTCTTTGAAAGGCAAGGACAGTACTCATCACTCCGATAAAACTCATCCAAATGTCCACATAGACTAGGTTGATTTGTCAAAAGAAGCTTGAAGCTCCTGACTGAAAAAACTAGGTATGTGTCAGTTCCAATATATAGTACCAAGCTAGCCAATTTCGTGGAATCCTTTGTTCCAGATAACAGTAAAGACTGATGTGATCATGACAGACAAGAAGTTTAGCTCAATAAATTTAATGGGATGGAAAACTAGATATATTCGGATAGTCCTTGTGGATCGGCATTTTTGTTCACCTAACGTCAAGAATGTAAAATTATCTTTCTCGCTTTCTTCTTTCTGCCAAGAAGAGATCCTAGTGGGAAAAGGAATTACTAAGGCTTTCCCAGACTTGATTAATGCTTAAAATTAATATAAAAGTTATACACCACCCTACCTTTGTCCCATATTCAAAGAAGTCACCCTCACGTATCGTAAACTCATTAAAATTTCCCAAAGACCCCATCTCACATACGTAAAACTCCAATCGAATCGCCACGCTGCTGTTTACGGAAACATCACTTCGTCGCAATGACAGTGCCGCAAATTCTTGGAAATTATCGCCAATCGACACCGGCTATCATGACAGCACTGAGACTGACCGAAAGAGATAAACACAGACACATGAATAGCAGGTTGGATAAGTGCCAACTACCACAACTACGTAATCCCCCTCTGGCGTTTGTGGAATGCCTTCATGGCGCATTGATTAAATGCCACTTTACTCCACATTAGCAATCAGTATCAGCGGGCGACACAGGGGAGGGCTGGGAGGATAGCAGACGGACTGCGATGCATGCACCGTGCAATAGCCAACAACGATATTCCTAACATGCCCTGAGTGTCAACTCTAATACAGATTTATGTCTAATGCGTTACGAATTTTTGATCAGCACAATTATTCAATTCAATCGAATGCAGTTGCACTTATGCGCATTCGTTGGATAGGTTTTCATATTTCAATTCCAGCCTCCCTCTGCGTGTGTGTGTGTGTGTGAAGGAGATCGATTCATTAAAAGAGATTCCAAAATTCCAAGCGGAGAGGACTAGACCCCGCCACAGGTGGAATTGCAACTTTTCTCGGCGCTAATTAGACACTTGGACATTTGCTTCATCTTTGACTGCGCGATGCTGTGAGTTCGCCTCATTAACTGGACGAGATAATTTACCCTCATCGTCATGATGGAGGAGGTCGTGGGGGAATGAAAAATAAACAACCAGAGGTCTCGTCTGACTGGATGTCTGGCGGTGCGCTTTGTTTAACGAATTCACCTATTTGTAGAAAAAAAAAAAACAAAACGCTCAATAAGCTTGAGAACTTGATGGTAAGCTGGTTGGTCGTCGCGCTGGAAATATAATTGGTGATGAATTTTGAGCGTAGAAAATGCCAATCGTACGTGTTGCAACTGAATTATAATTGAGTTATGAAATATTAATATGTTAGAGAGATTTAGTTCTCCAATGGTCAAGTGGAATTTGTTGTTATTATTTCTAATAAGTTTGCTATTTTCAGGTAGGTAAAGATTTGTTCAAGAAGGAGACGGTAATCGACCGATCATTTTACTTGAAGAGAAATTGTGTCTATTCTAACAAAAGTGATTGACAGATGGGACGCCATATGCAGACACAAAGGAAGCTATAATATTTGCAAATAGGCTAAGATATGTTCATGAATTTGACAGCAATTTTGCCGTGTAATTATACTTCTACAAGAGTGTAAATGTGCCAACCTAGGACATCATCAGTAACGTACTTCAAGATTTCCGATTCTAAAAAGATTTACCATTTAAGTTGGCAATCTCTAGAACTGCTAATAGATATTCACTTTCTCGGCTATATAGAAATTGAAACTGTCATCCGTTGTAGGGCTGGAGTTCCTTTAGCACATGCAGAAGAGAAAGTGATCTCAAACATTATAAATGAAACAAAGTGATATGTATACTAGTATACTAGTAATCCTGAAACAGTCTCTAAACATGGTTGTACTCCACTTCATCTATATCTTTACAAGCTTTATCCATACGGGGTACATACCTTGTATGGAGAATGGCAAGAGGTAAGAGTGGTTCTCATTTGTAAAGCAAGGAAATTCAACCACTTAACCGCTGAAGACTATAGGCCAATTTGTCTATCGTTTTTGCCAGAAATTCTAGAACGACTCATTGGCCTTCATATCAGAGGAATGATCAACTCCCAAAACCTATGTGCAGTGCAACACACCAACCTTAAAGGTAAATCTTTAAAAAACGCTCTCCATAGTATGGTTAGGGAAACTGATGATTCTCTGAATGCAAAAGAATACACTATCTCAGCGTTACTTCACATTGACGGCGCTCTCAATAATATAAAAACGGAATCAATAATGAAAGATTTGACAGTAAATAGGCCGTCATAAACTGAGTCGAAAACATGCTTAACTGCAGGAACATCAAATTAGCTATCGGGCCTAGTTCGGTAAGGAAAATGACAACAAGGGACACAACATAAGGAGGGGTCCTCTCTCCACTCCCAACAAAATCCTTACAATCCTCACAGAGAAAATAATAAAAATTGTAGCTTATACAGGCTACTTAGTAATAGCAAAGTGAACTAATGGAATCTCTGTTTGGGCAAAACAGAACGGTTTGCGCAGTTATCCTCAGAAAACTGAACTTGTCATGTTCACTAGAAGAAAAAAGATACCCGACACTACCAAAGCTAGATGACACCACAAAAGATCACTCATCTGAGACGAAATATCTCGGCATCATTCAAGAGTACAATTTATCTTGGAAAAGAAATTTTGAAGAAAGGACAAAGAATGAAAGGGAGCATTCATTCTTTGTCCTTTCTTCAAAAATGCTTGTAAGAGGGCATTTGGAGAAGGTGGGGTTTGCAACCGTGCGTCATTCACTGGTACAAAGCAAATATCAGACCCATCATCTCCTTAGTCTGGTGGACAGCAACTGGTACAAGGGGCTATATGAAAGAATTTCACAAATTGCAAAGGCTGGCAGGACTCTGCATCACAGGAGTTGTGAGAAGAACGTGACATTAAAGGTTCTGCTGCCAAACGAACTCTCAGATTGAGAGAATCCAACATGTGGAAACAAACCACCTATAGAGATGCGGTAATATGAAACTCAATAAACACAATGGGTAGGAAATACAGCTCCGAATTCTTCACAGCCACATCGGACTATACCCTACAACGACTTTAACATTCATAACCTAATCCTATTCCCAAGCTGGGCAGATTGGGAGTCCAATAGCATAGATAACGATCTAGCGATCATAGTCTACATGGATGGCTCAAAAATGGAGATATGTACTGCAAAAACAGGAATATTTTAGATTACCAGAAGCGTGCAGTGTATTCCAAGCTGAAATCTTGGCAAAAGAAAAAGCAGGCAGTAACCTTGCTACGTCGGATATAACTATCTTCGTTGACAGTGACTAAACTTTGCTGGGCTCCCGGTCATAGTAGTATTGAAGGTAACGAAAGGGCGGATACTCTGAAAAAAAAAAAGTCAGAAGTGAATATCAGTAAAGAGGACACAACCATACTGCCAACGATTGGAAAATTGTATAGCAAGTAGGTTATATTGGGAGAACTGTGCCAAGGGTCTTCTGGCACTAAATCAATCCTCTATCCGTATCCTAACTGGAATAATCACAGGACACTGCGCCATCGGAGGCATGTATGCTCCGGTAATGGAGGGTAGAGTTCAACGACTTATGCAGAAGCTACGAAGATGAGGAAGAGGTGGATTCAATCCAACATCTGCTTTGCCACTGCCCGGCTTTGCAAGAACGACGCCTGTGCACCCAGGATCCAGGTTCTTCGCAAGCACCGCAGAGTCAACATGCTGTCATACTTATATCGAATCTCATCCATTTTTTTAAGAGTACAAACGATAAGATTCGGTTTATTTTTATTTCTAGGTCTCATTCTACATTTCAAATCGGGATTCACAATGGACCTTTAGGTTTCCGAGTGGAAGTCCCATATATATAGTGTAAGCATAGTGTGTAATGCGTAGAGCATCAGTGATGCCAATGCAAGCTGTTCTTTTTACCCTGGTCCACATATTTGAATCGTAGCCTTCCACCAAACAAGAGCCCCATGTGTAAGAATAGGTCTGACTATCATGATTGTTGGTTTCACGACCCTAATTTTTTCGCTGTCGTCTTGCATTGTGGACCTATACTAAATGTTGTTCAAATCTTAGATTTTTTATCGGTTCCAAGGCCGCATATGTCAGCATTTACAGAGACAAGCTATACAGAGTCATGTCTAGTTTTAGCATCCCTGCCAAATGCGTTCGCCTGTGCAGAATGACGATGGAGAACGCTCGTTGCTCCGAGACCTTTATTATCAAAAAAGGACTTAGACTAAGTGAGGTGCTGTCACCGGTGCGTTTGCTGGTATTGCAATGGAGGCTGCCACAATGGGTTTCGCAGTAAACGAGGGTAAAACCAAGTATATCCTGTCAACGAAAAGGGACACACAACATCGATGAATTGGACAGAACGTCACAATCGACAGCTATAACTTTGAGGTTTTTGGCTTCCACCACAGGAGAGATAAAATGAAGAATAACTCTTGCCAATTGCTGCTTCTTGGGTCGCTATCTCGAACAACTAATGAGATTCTATAAGACTTTGATGGTCTCAGTCCAAATTATGGCCCTGAAGCATAGACTTTATCGAAAGCGGATGTTGATATCCTCGGTCGCTTTGAGAGAAAGATACTTCGTAAAATGTTTGGTCCAATTGGCGTTGATGGGCTTTGGCGGTGGAGGCGTATTACTCGTCTGAGATGGTTGGAACATTTAGAGCGAATGGACACCAGCGCTCAGGCCCGCTGAGTCTTCTAGGAAGAAAAACACCTCGCCTTAAGTGGTGATTCGTACAAGTAGTGGAGTGTTATCTAAGGACCGGGCTATGTAGGTATAGCTAGGTAGTAGTGTGGGTTTTATTTGGGGAACCCAATTAGCACAAGGTGCCGTTTTGTTACCACAACTAATGTAATCCTTTAATGTTCATGTGCGTTGATGTGTGGAGTCCTTAGACCCAGGCTGTGGAAGTAATTCGTTCTTTAATGTTTTTCCTCGAGATCTCCTCGAGGATTTCGATATTCTTGTACTAATTTGGAGGATATTGTAGCTGAATTAATGGCTTTAGTAGCAGCCTGGCTATCAACTAAAATGACGATTTTTTGATGTAACATTGTATTTGATTGTGCTTTAATATGGCTTCAAGGATAGTAAAAACTTCCACTTGGAAGACTCTAGCCATATTCGGAAGTCTATATGATTTTGAGGTGTTTAAGGAAAATATGCTTTCACCGACCGTCTGTTTAGATTGTTATGTCGAAATACTTAATCACCTGTCCATCTTGTGCCATTCTGTTCTTGTAGGGAATTGCGTGTCGAAACCCTTATTGAAAATAGTTTTGGAGATAATGTAATCTGTTGGAGTCAAAATGTGTTCTCTCGGTAGAATGTTACTATGGAATTAGGGTTTCGTGGTCCAGTACCCAGACTCTCTAAGACGGAACGCGCTATATATTGTAATGTTTGTTATATGGAGATCTAGAAGTAAAAGATGCGGAAAGACCGTAAGTGCATTTGACGGGGTTAATGGCAGAGCGCCTATGGTACCTATGCATGTTATTCTTTATAACCTGTTACATCTGGTTATGTTGTAAATTTTTCTTAGAGTCGGCCACCATACTATTGACATACTACGGTTGTATACATTAATAGGGTCAATTTTGGTTGCAGGCCCATTTTTTACTGAAGATTCTGCTACAGGCATAGAAGGCATGCTTTCTTTACCCGTTGTTCTATGTTTAGCTTTCAGGATAGTTTAGAATCTAGAATAGTTCCTAAATATCTGGATAATATAGCACTGGGCGATAAGGTGAGTGGTTGACCATTTAGTCGAGGAAGCGCAAAGTCCGGTATTTTGGTTTTGGAGTCGAAGAGCATTAGTTCAATTTTGCTCGAGTTGACACTGAGACCCACTTATGTACTAAGGCCCAAGTACTTACTTTACTCAGAACATTTTCCATAATTTCGCTTATTACGAGAACATTCCTGACATTAGCATCACCATGTCATCCGCATAATCGACTACTTTGATTCTGTCTCTATTTAATATTAATATGATTTTATTCATACATAACTAAGTATGAGCCACAGTAGAGGTGAAATGACACCGCCCTGGGGTGTTCATCTACTGGCGAATTTGTTTATACTGGTATTTCCTAGTGTTGCCTGAATAATTCTAGTCCAAAGCATAGAAATGATCCATTGGCTTAGATAGTTGTCCATACCCAGTTCTGTAAGAGATTCAAGAATTGCTTCAGTATGTACATTATTGAAAGCTCCTTCTACGTCGAGGAAGGACGCTAAAGTGTATTCTTTATAGTGTACGGATTTTTCTATTGTCCGCACTACTTCTTCATCCTTTGAGGTACGCGTGATCGGATTTGGAGAGGGATGTATCTTCTATTGCTATTACCAGGTGATAGTCTAGGACACGTTCGAGAGTCTTCAGTACAAAGGAGGTCAGCCAGCATTTTCATGGCTGGATGTTTGTCACGAGTTTTACATTTTGTATGAAAAGCTGAAAGATAGACGAGCCCTGACTCTAGTGGTGGAGTGAGCAGATGTTTTTTTTTTTCAAACTATGCCGAAGGATGAAAGGCTTGCAGAGTTCAAATAAAGGACGATCTGACAAGCCCTGTACCTAAACAGAACGCTCCTATTAAAAAAGCTACCCGTTCAGGCGTTTCCGCTAAAGCACACCACAACGAAAAGGGAGGAGAAAAGGTGTCCGACAAAAAACACAACAAGCCTGCTGTGGCTATGAATTTGTATGAAAAGCTTTAAGGAGTCATTCTATCTACACTATCTTATTCCGATGGGAATATCTCTAATCATGCCGTCGGAATAAGAGCATTACGAGACTTACGACATAGAACGCCTGACAATCTCACCTGAAGTGCATGTTGTTTTCACTGTGACAAGATTGAGGGGAGATTAGACCAGGTTCGCATCTAACTGTGTGCATATATGGATATAATATCTATCTTACCCAAATTGATAAAATTCATTTCCAAAGATTGACTGGCCTTGAGAAACCCCTTAGCCAAAACAGATACCAAAACAATCAATTACACAACACATTCCAAAAATATAACTCACCCAAGAAATCGCAATGATGTATTCGCCGCTTCTCCAACTCTGGATTATTTCTCCGATTATACCGGACCGTCCTGATCACCGGCGAAATAATATTTGCCAGATGCGCCGGACTATTCTGTTGTACATTCGATGAATTGTTCGACGTGAGGGTGGTTAACGTTCGACTGTTCGGCTGGCCGATCGGTGGACTTAGGTGATGTGAATGAACCGAACCACCGCCCCCCGATGAGTGTACAGCAATGATGGTAGGACCACTAACTCCAGAAAGTGGATGTCCCTGCTGCTGCTGTTGATGCTGCTGCTGCTGCTGATGCTGGTAGGGTGGCGGTGGGGTGGTGCGTCGATTTGACACCAACGAACTACCCGGACTTCCTGGATCTGAACTGGGCGGCGTCAGCGGCGGCACATACATGAGTCTTGACATTGGCGGTGGCGGGCAGAGGTTAGCAGCTGGCACGACAGCCGCATTTTGCACGGCATACTTATTGTGGTAGGAAGGCTGCAATGAGAGAGAGAGACAAAGACAAAGACAAAGACATTAAAATGTTAATTGAAGCTGGGTGTCGAGTTCAGTATGCAAACATACGACGACTCACCTGTGTGTGACTCTGCCAATTATAGGCGTAGCCACCTCCGTTGTTAGTGTTGCTGTTATTGTTGTTGCTGCTGGCATTGCTGCTATTGCTGATGTTGTTGTTATTGGTACTACTATTGTTATTGTTATTATTTGTATTGCTGTTGTTGTTGCCGCAAACTGCAGCACTACTGCTGCTGCCGCCGGAACAGTTTTGCGGTTGCATTTGATGATGTTGGCCTACATTAGCATTCACAGTGCCACCGCCTAGATAGCTATTCAAATGCGACGGCGGCGGTGGTGGTGGATAGTTCGATCCAGTTAATAGATACGAGCCATTATCGCTGTTGCTGTTGCTCGAGCTACTGCTGTTGTTACTGCTACCGCTGTTATTGTTATTGGCTAGGCTATCATTGTTGTTATTGCTACTACTACTAGAACTACTGCTTCGATTGTGGCTAGGACTATTACTATTGCTGCTGGGATGTTGTTGTTGCTGCTGCTGCTGTTGATGCTGCTGCTGCTGCTGCTGCTGCTGGTGATGATGCTGATGGTGATGTGGATGCTGAAGTTGCTGATGATGTTGCGGATGGTGCATAGGGCCATGGAGAATGGATAGTTGGTTTAGGGTATCACAATCTGTACCGCCGCTATTGCCAGCATTACTGCCACCTCCACCACCTGTGCCTAAGCTCGGATGATGCTGATGCAGGTGATGGTGCTGATGCAGATGATGCTGCTGATGGTGGGTTGGGTGTTTTTCGGTTTTTATCTCTAACGGACTGAGCAACGGTGTCGAGAGCGTTTCGAGCAATGGATCATCGACAGTTTCCATTTTCACCTGGGCCATTGTCGTGGCACCAAGCATAACCGCATTCTCTGGATCGATGTTTTGTATTGAGCTGGCAATATCTTCCCAGAGAGGCGGCCGAAGGAAAGGGTCATCCATTTCAGAGGATGGCGTGCAGAGAGCCTCTTTATTTTTGGTTTCTGAAATTAAAAGAAATCAATTAAGATGTATACGTATGTTGGTTCACAAGTCTTTATGACTGACGGATTTGACAAGGAGGTCGTAGGTGAAGTTTCGTCTAACTGAAAGGAGTGGACACATCCAAAGAAGGTAAGGTACTTTCTATTCTTCCTTTTCGTCCAAGCATCTTTTGCAGAAAATTCTCGTGAACAGGACTTTTTCGAAAATACTTCGTTCACCCACCTTGAAAATTATTTTAAGGTTTAGGGTGATAGGCATTGATTTGTTTCATGGAACACATAGAACACCCTATCTTTTGTCCTATTCGCTTAAGTAGCTATTTTCATATATTACTTGCATCCGAGCTTAGACTTGCTAAGGAGGAAATGAAGTCAGGTTAGGTAAAGCCTTTCTAAAAGTGTTCGAACCTCTTCTGAGCAATGACGAGACAGTTACACAAAATTTGATCGGCAGTCAAATACTCAGGAAATTTTTCGCACATGTCCTATTTTGTTGAGGTGGTATCGTTGAGAGAGCAATGACCAACAACGTTTTATTTGCTTATTGCTCGAAATTCTTTCATTCAATTACTTGAGAAATTGATAGATTTATTGTGTTTACTCTTGTCCCATCGTGCTGGGGTTTAAGTAGGGCTAAGGGTTTTCGCAGGATCTACGGCAGCGCAGTTCTGGTAACCGGCAAATCTCTGAAGTCTAAAAATTAAAAGATAGTCGATCCCTAACTCTAGTGGTGGAGTGAGCAGATCTTTTCTTTAAAACCATGCCGAAGGATGAAAGGTTTGAAGACGTCAAATAAACCAACCACTAACGAGCTCCCACAGATGCCCTGGCGATGTCTGTGGTATAAATGCCTTACCACGGCATGGCGACTCTAGCGGGGTGGACTCACAACCCGGCCTTACTCGTGGGAATCAAATGGAAGGCAACAAAATAAAACGGAGCCTACCAGGTCTGATGCTGCCATGCTAAGCGTGAGAGCCGCTATCGGCCCGATTGATGAGATCTCTATGGAGATAGCAGAGCTACTGCTGATAGATCCATCCGAGAGACCCTGGAAGACAGATATGAGGAGTAAGGTTTTTCCAGGTATGGTGCGATGACGGTTGTTCCGTAGAGCGATGAACGTGAAGAAGATCTTGGAAGCAAAGGTCCCCTCTTCTCTCTCCGAGAAGGAAAATAATTCCCTTGGTTGTGCTATCAAGACGATCTGCCAAGCCCTGTACCTAAACAGAACGCTGTTATTTAAAAAGCCACCATACAGGCGTTGCTACTAAGGCAAGGAAAAGGAGGGGAAAAGGTGTCTGGCAAAGTACACAACAAGGCCGTGTCCGAAAAAGCAAAGCCAGAAACGTCAAGGGCCGCTGAACGTCATGGGACGATGGCCGAAACTAAGAGGGACGATCTCAGGTCGAAGAAACTTGGCTCTTCGAAGGACTCTAAACACCCCCCAAAAGGCCGAAGTCTGATATGGGGATCCATAGTTTCCTACAGCTTTCTGTGATGAATTTTGGAAAACCAAGCGGTCAATATTTTCCAGAATGATTGAAAAGGCTTTAGCCAGAGCAGTCTTTAACGGCAGAATGCTGTCGTAATTGCGCCCACGTTTGACAAAGCGAAGTGGCAGCGCAGAGTCACAACGATAGACTGCAAAGATCAGTTATCATTGGACTTCGCGTAGCAGTAGGCGGTTTTAAGCCCCCTAGAGGAGATCCCTACCACACTCATGGGAAGGCTCTGTGCTCCTGACTGGGGTGTGAACAAGAACGAGATCCTCGACTTCCTTAGGACCTAGAACCCTTCTATTGCTGTGAAGAACTCGGAGGTCGCCGGGGAGGTAGAACCAAAGAATTGGACTATAGGGTTCATCATTCTGATGAATGAATCTCCGGTCTCACTTCTGGAGGATAAGCAGTTGAAACTGTTTTATGGGGTTGGAGAGATCGCTTTGAAGCTCATAAAGCCATTCCAATCGGCAAGCAGCGTGGGAGCGACTGACGCTACGGAAAGTGAGACTGCGATAACCAATGGAGCTAGAGCAAAACAATCTTCAGCATAGCACGGTCGCATCCGATAACCTGAGGCTACTCTTCATGGAGGAGTCCAGGAGCCGTGGATTCTTAAGAATTGCGTGATGGGATTGTCATCATAAAACTATAATGTATTTTATAGGAGAGACCCTGGCAAGGTTAGGACCTGCATCGTAGCTAAAAAGAGTCATCATGTACTAAAGCAGTCTCAATTCAACTCAGGCGACTTGACAGTGGTAGACGTGAGAGGAGCTAAGAGAGTATGTCCAGTGGCGTCTGTGTACCTACACTACGATTACGGCACCAACATCCTCTAGAAAGCTTTGAGGTCGCTCATATCAGCATTTCAACAAGGTAAGAACTTGGGCATTAGAATCATTTTAATGCCCATCATACCTTATGGGATAGCACAGACATAAAGGTGACGATTTGTTTAATTATATATTAGAATCCAATCTCATTGTAAGTAATAGACGTAACGTCTTGTAGAAGGGAAATCTTAAATGTCACGTTAATATCTGAAAAGAGCTCTGTTAGAAATGTCGACTGAAGAGTCTCCAACAAAGCTTCACTATCTGATCACTGTTGGAAACGCTTCAAACTACAACTACTAGGGGAAGGAAAGTTTCAAAAATCTGAGAAGGGCCAACTGGCCTAAATTCAAAAGAGAGATGAGAAGATCATTGAAACTCCACTCCACTGAGAATCTCTTGTTGACTATGCAGTCGAGCACTAACCGATTGCCTCTCGCGATCTTTTAAAGGATCCTGTCCTATCAGTAGGACTATTGGAGAAGTTGCAGAGATGAAGAAGAAATTGAATCTATCCGACACCTGCTATATCAATGTCTATCTACCAGAATGAGAACTCTCAGTAGTTACTTCTTCACTGACTTGGAGGACGTGGGTAATGTCGAGTTGATGGACCTCCTGAGATTCATATTACTATTCGGGGTGGTTCTAATACAGAGGTTTTCTATTCAGCATTTCCTGGGTTAAATAATTTGCCACAATGGACACAATCCCGTTGGTACAAGTGAACAGGGACCCCCTCCGATCGCAAAGCATAAACCTGACATTACTATAATCGGGGTTACTGCAATTTTAAAACCACTTCCAGTAAGCCAGTAAGCTTCAATTCAAAGTTAAATATTTGAGAGCTTTTGGGCTACTTTGGTATTTAATAGTTATGTGTAATCTTCTCTGCCGCCAAGGTCAATAGGGATTTGTGATGACAATTTGAAGGAGCGATTGAAATTGTATCCTTTTTTGTCGGCATGGAGTCAGTAAAGCTTAATTTCTAGGTTGTTTGAGAAGCCTTTGATACCAATTACGTCCTTGAGTTTGGAGCCATCCGTAAAGACTGTGGTCTGGAGGTGGCATGAATTATACCATCTAAC
Source organism: Xylota sylvarum (assembly GCA_905220385.1). NCBI lineage: Eukaryota > Metazoa > Arthropoda > Insecta > Diptera > Syrphidae > Xylota > Xylota sylvarum. Next base: position 46,824,014 of record LR999959.1, read on the forward strand.
TATTTTGACTGTAATAGTTTAAAGAGAGTTATTTTTCGCTGGCACCAAAGTAAAAGTCTAACAAAAATTCAACACCACTCAAAAAGTAAGGAGATCAAGTCTATTAACAATCCCGTATGCATAAAACTATCCTTTCACTAACCATATCGAATATACCCACTTGTCATAATGTCTTAAAAGGAATTCCGTACGAAAGTATTTGCAAATGATACCACTAATGCTCGGATTGTATATGCTGACACTTATTGCCTCCTTATGAATATTTATTTGACAACTTATACTTATATTATTTGACAACTTATGTCGACATTTCTTATGTGGTGAAAGACCATCACCAAGTCGCCACCCGATTGCCCATTTATCATGTAACTTTATTAGTTGACATCAATTTAACTTGTTTCACACCAAATGGCTGCCATTGGCCATTCGATAACTGTAAAGTGGCAATATTTAAGAAATTCAAATAAACTGACTAATTTTAATATCAATAGCTGTCAGGCGAACATGACACCTACTACTCGTATCAGAGAAGACACGCCATCTATCAATAGACTGCCCAAAAACCGCCTCCTAATTAACTGGCGATTTATCAAATTATGCTTGGGTAGCAATTTGTCAGGCGGCTGCACGCGCGCGCACGCTCACACTGCTTTTGAACGATTATGTGCTTCAGAATTGGATGGAACCCATCAACTTTAGAGAGAAGCCCCCAAGTGTTACTGGCCCAAGATAATATTTACTCTTCACGCTTGTTTTCATTTAAAATTCGTAACTTAATACGAGTCGCTCAGCTCAGACGCCCGATCAAATAGCGAACGTAAATAGAAAATCCGCATTTGTGTCCCGTGGACGCACACACAAAAATATATTAAATTTCACAGTTAGATTGGTTTTTGAATAATTTCATTCATAGTGCTGGGGCTGGTGATACCTAATCAGTGGATTAAGACCTTCTAAGTGATTAAGTCAAGAGGTACTCACCAAATAGATACTCCTTCGCGGAGTAGCCACCGTCGTAACACTGAGTGCTGGCGTATGCGCAACCATAGCCGGAACTCGAATTACTCGGCGAGCTGGACGGATTGTCGATGCTGTGATTTGGCTGTTGCTGCTGCTGCTGCTGCTGCTGGTGATGCTGTTGTTGATGTTGTTGTTGCTGTTGACTCGTGTGCTGGTGATGGTGTTGGTCGTGATGGTGCTGGTGCTGATGATGCAGATGATGATTGTTGTGATCGTGATGGTGGTGATGGTGATGAGGTAATACTTCTAATTCGACATCGGGTTCGATTTTATGCAGACGGCCCATCAGCTCATGCCGATAATCCAATTCTGGGGACTGTAATGGAAAGAGAAGACAAAACAAAAAAACGTACTTAGAATCTGTGTCAGATGGATTGATGAAAAGTGCTGGCTACTAAGTCGCATTTGAGTATCAAATTCTATCGCAAATATTTTAAGCTTCTGTGTTAACATATTCTCTTACGCCTGTCAGTCAGGCACACAGTCGGTGACCCCAATCACTGACAGTTTAATCCAGTTGATCGGTTGATGGGATTGTGATTGAAGAAGCTTGGAAGTAATTTTGATATGTCAATCAGGTTTTTTTGGAATTGCTTCTGGCGATGGAAGAGACTATTAAAAAGTAGTCAAATGGACAAAAAATGTTAAACAAAGGGTCTTACCCAGCATTATCTGTCTGTAGCATAGAAAACCTTTGGCTGAAGCCAAATGAGTTGGATAAAGATCACGGTTTGGTAGCATTGAAGACTACCTTAAAATAAAGCACAGAGCATGGCATGCAGGAAGAAGTTACCACTATACTATTTCCACGAACATCTAGGGATGATATTATCAAAGCAATCAACTAGAGCTGCACGATGAACTGGTGTGCTAGTGTTGAGATCTGAGGAAGGAACTAGTACAGGAGCCTTTTTCAAATAACAAAATATTTCAAGCCAATGTTTTGGTGAAGTGCTTTTGTACATACGGTAGTATTGCTGAATGGCTGTTATTGCCCTGTTTTAAGAGTCTGTAAGTCATATTAGTATACTCTATTGCACTATCCAATAAGATATGTGAATTCGTTTGTTAATCAACATATTTAAAAGCCAGTTTATAATAAGGACAGCAATTGTATAGAGTAATCTTCGATGCTTTGCATTCTTCTGACAACTTTCTAAATAAAAGAATTTCATTGAACAATTATATTTAGCATTTTTCTCCTAATTTGTAATGATTCAAACCTATTTTCCATCAAGGCTATAGCTGCTTCGAACTAGAGAGCACTCGGGAGCACTCCATATATTCAATAGGGTTCTTAAGATAACTATGACTAGTAGTATCTGTAGTATTGTCATAAGGCTGCTACTAGCGTTCGATATACCATTGGCGGAAAATTGTTCTTTGCTACCAATAACCATGGAGTTCTTGTCAGTTACTTATATAAGTTGTAATTTCCGCAGCTGGCCATCATATGCATATCCAAGCGCTTAGATTGAGATGGCCACGCTCCATCACCACTAAATAGTTTAAAGAAAACAATTTTCTCAACAACTCAAACGTTCTGTAAATCCAAATTACAACATTATTCCTCTTTTCTATGTAAACAAAGACATAAATAACATTATGTAGATTTAACTCCAGTCGACTTTGTTGTGCACTGACTTTCGCAAGTTCCAGATTAAAATTCAATTATCTCTGACAGTAGCACTTTATTTTCAAAAATTCAATCAAAACCCACAGAGTGGGCGTCACAAGACACCACAACTGACCACAAGCTTTCAAGCTTAATTTATGTGCACATTCAATCAACCCCTTTGTTCCGTTTTCGATTATTGTCCCCATTCAAGTGCTAGACATGGCCGCACCGGTGGTCCGCACATTTATTGTTTACATGCTTTTGTTAGTAAATTGCTAAACACCTCAAGGCAGACATTCGTATAATTCGATTCATTTGTTTACAGATTTTTCCTTTCCACCTTTGTTAGGCTTCAGTCAAAAAAGCAAAAAAAAAAAAAGAAAACTGATAGCCGCATGGCTTACGTTTGCGTACAAAAATTTAAAATAAAAATCAAAAAACAAATACCGAAAACAATCCAAAAACGATGACAACAACAAGGCGAAGGAATTCGAATTAAATATCCCATTTTTGTTGTCCAATCGAATTTATGAGTATTTGTCGGAATCAATTAGAACGGCGCGCGAGAAACACGACCAAACATGGGGCCAAGTAAAAACAGAGAAAAACGAAACTAAACCAAGACGACAAGCAAATACACCTCTTACGCGAGGAGTCCCATCGTGCGATAGTGTGACAATAATTTTCAACCACTCACACACGATCGCAGAATCACCATCTGGCTAAAAGTTGTATACCTGAAGATAAACTCGTAAAATTAATTCCAACACGATGGTCGGAATATATATTTAGAACATGTAGCAGAGAAGCACTGTTGTGCCACAGATGTGACCAAGAAGGACCTCACTTTCCGGTCGGAAATTAATTCGATCTCTATGGGGCTTGTTAATTAGACCATGGGCGAGTTTTTAAAGTGTGTTTGCTGTTCGGTGCATTCGACTTTAGTTTTATCTGAGGGAATATTATATTCAGATTTGGTTTTTATGAATGAAAAACCGATAAGAGGGCACTGTTGTTGAACATGAATTTAAATTTTATCGATATTCAACTGGAATGGTGTAATGTGTAGTAGGTAAGGGGCGCCAGCAATCGCTTCGCTTCTTGGTGATTCGTTTAATATTTAGATTTTTAAAGTTGTACTTTTAATGGGATCTATCTCCGGGAAAGTGTTTATGTTCAATAAATTCGTAGTTGTATCGAATTTTTGTCACTTTTGAGTGCAATTTGAATTCCAGTTTGCTGTTCAACTCTTTTGTTTTTGGTTGGTTGGTTTTCTTTGGAATGTTAATTTATTGAATTGTTTATTTGAGGATAAACAGTTTTTAGTTTATCTCAAGGAAAGCACCCTGACAGAGATAAATATCGGTTTGAAAAAAACTGAAGAGGGTTTTGAAGGTGCTGACAGCTCACGGATACTAAGTCGATAAGTATTCTGAACTGATTCCGATTGGAACGTATACCAGTTTGGAGCAAGAAACTGCCATAGTGCGTCGTTGTTGTGAGCGGTGTTTAAGTAAGCCTAAAAGAAAATTAATTCTATAATAAACAATTGATTAGAGTCTTCCGGATCGAGAGGAATGGGGCTACAGCAGTTGGACTGGTTTCGTACCAGGAAGAATTGTTATTTATAAAAACGCGAATGAATGAGATTTTCAGATGAGTCAGCATTGATCATGGATTTAAAAATAGATGAAGAACACATAAAACATCCGCAAAATAGTTCAAAATCAGTCAATGTTTCATAAAATTGGGCCATGCTGTTGAACTATGCATGTGTACACAGTAGATGAAAAGGAAGCCAAGAACGAAGTGATCGAAGTTTGTCTACGACTCAATATCCCCCGAACAGGTCATTGTTACTTGGATTTCAGAACATGGACGTTTCAAGGTACGGAAGTTTTTCTTTAATGATCAATTCTATTAGAAAAACTCACCCTCCCACCTCATCATTGGCATTAAAGCTCCCTTGAGCTAACCATCGGGAATTAATAATGATGGTGATCTCAAAATTCTTTCTGGAGTTAATCGTGTGTAAATTGTATATTGTGTTTTCGGCAACGGATATTTGATCATTAAAACTGCCAGATACCCCAGTAAACAAAATCATGCCCATGTTCCTGTACAAATGGTAATGATGTTATTATTATTTTTTTCTTTTCTCACGAATGCTCAAAATAATAAAAAAAAAGTTTTACCTCCCACCTGTGTTGCACTACCACGTTCTGAGCTATTGTAATTCAAATTCATATATTTCCAAATAGCGCGCCCATTAACACCTGCAGACGCAATTTACCTACTCCCGCAAATTGCCCAATTTCCCACACATAAAAATTTTGATTCGATTAAACTGGCATAACAAATCCTATAAATACCATCAACAATCCGCCAGACGCCAATAAAACATAAAAAAAATATATTTTTCTCCCAATTTACCCAAATCCGAGATCGTGCGCATTCAAGGGAAATGAAAAATTCCTCAGCACCGCCAAAACAACGGAAAAACTCAAATCCCCCACCCAGCCCCCATCTACTTACAGGCCACGCGGGGTGAGCAAAAATATCGAAAAGCAATTTAATTAAATGTCATTAGTTACTATTAAAATTGTTATCGCTTTGTTCACAGGTGAATTTAATTTATGTTAACATTTGGAAACAAAAGGAAACCTCTGGCCGAACACAAAGCAGCTGGCTTGAACTGCCACTTGTGGTAGTATTGGTGGGGCACCTCCATCGCCATGTTAAATTAGAAATAAGAAAAATAAATTAAGTCATGCTTTCTGTTAATGTTGTGGCGTCGGCGGCAGCAGCGGTAGAATGACTTTGGCCAGTCGGTCTCTGGGTCGGTCGGTCGGTTGCGGCTTCGCTAGAAAATCACTGAAATAATTTGTAATTATGATTTCGTCCCGATTTAGTGGTCGATGAGTGTTGAGCTTGGTTCGCTTGCAACACATCATCAATCGGTGCCGGATTTTGTTTCACAGCCCTGGCTAGTATCTAGGATTGCAATAGGAGGAACTTACACAGAGAGAGAAAGAGAGAGAGACAGAGAGACACGTAGAAGAGTTGTTGGTGGTTTATGTGGCTGCAAAAATCGATCTATTGCATGAAATTCTATTTTGACTGTTTATCTGCTTTCTTTAAAATAAAACACTGACAAAGAAACACACGATTTGTATTGAGGTCGGATGGTTTGGTTTGTGAGGCCAAACGGAAAATAATGTAAGTAGTACTAATGATGATGACGAAGCTGGCAGTGGAAATGGTGAAAGGTGCTTTGGCACCTTGTTCGAAGGGATTTTTGGATGGCTTTCTGATTTTTTTGTGGTCTTTGATGCTTTAGACAAATAAATGGAACTCTAATAGAGACTTCACGTAAATTAACAAAAATTAACAAAGTAACAAACTCTCCCCACCCGTGTTAAAAAGGCCCATATAGTACTGAAAGGTACTTTTTGAAGTGGGTATCCATAAGCACGTTGGTTTATTCTACTTCATATACCGACTTGTATACATCAGGGTTGGGACTTTCAAATAGCAGGGAATGTTAATATATTAAGAGTCAAGCGTTGTCACACCAATACGCGGTGAAAAACTGGAGACTGGGTTCTAAAGGGTGATCCCACTAAAGCAATGATCCCTGCTTCCGGATGGCAACAGTCAGGTCGAAGTACTTGGTCAATATCTTGCACGACCTTTTTCGACATATTTGAAGAAAAGTTTCGACCGAATACGTTGGACGAAACCTGCGGAGCCAATCCTGAATACGATGTTAAAACAGTGCTCTTCGATTTTAATGCAGCTTGTTATGTTATAATAAGTAGCATAAACGGATCCAGCTATGTCGCGTTGCTCTCTTTGCAGATTTCACTTCGGAACTTTTATAGCCAAAATGCGCTTTCTCCAATTTAGAACACGAGCAGATACATAGTACGGTACGGAAGGTACTATAAGTTAAGCGCAGTCATAAATACGCAGACGATAGCAACATTATTGGACTTTCCCAACGAGCCATTGTATGCGCTCACAGTCATTAAAACAAAAACTAGAGATATTGCCTGAAGGTCAATGAAGACAAAAAAAGCAAACAAAACAATATCTGACCACTGCTTAGTGTAGAATATTACTATCGTCAGCTGCAACTTCGAAGGGAATGAGTTCGCCTACTTTGGAGTAACTCTTAACTCTATAAACGACACTTTTGTTCAGATTCGGTGAAGAATCTTGCTACAAAACCGCTGCTGCTTTGGTTTGGTATAAATGATGCTGTACAGAGTGGAAGGAAAATACTACGTCGAATATTAGGTCCTATATGTAAGGAGGACGAATGGAAGATAAGATTAAACAGCAGACTCTATGATCTATACCAATACCTTACAAGACACCAAATATCTTACAAGACACAGGTTGCACCATGTGCCGTCGAAAAATCAATCGTTTTGCGTCAAGTATAACAAGTTGCACCGTCCTCTAACCATCGTTAGTTTTCATAAAGTATGTCCCAATAACTCTGCCTGCTCAGAGTGCACAGATTGTGCTGTGACTCTTATTTTCATTGTTGGCAACGTTATCCAACATTGTCTTTACCTTCTTGGATTAAAATCATATGTTAACTGGAACTGTACCGTCACTCAATGCGATGTTCTTTATTTATCAGCTGGGATGAATACCCTACGAGTTTCCCAGTTCCCCAGTTGCTTCAAATTCCTCTATTAATCGTAAAATACTCATCGCAGTAAATACACCTGAAATTGCGAGAGTTGTTCCATTGATACCTTGATACTACTTTCAACTATAAGGACTATTGGGATCTCAAGGAAAATAACGGAATAACGTACTTACTTACTAAGGTGGCGTTACAGTTCGGGGTAAACTTGGGCTTCAACCAACAAGATTCTCCAACGAAAGAACACCAAGTACGAATTCCTTCATCCTTCACCACCCATATTCCAACATTCCACTATCACATCAAATGAAACAAAAACTTTCCTCATTGAAACACCAGTCTCCGTGATCAACTCGCCATCTCTAGATTAGATATTCAACTATCGGAACACAAGGCTCTGTTGCAATCGATTTGTCGAAACTTTTTACGCCATTACACCAACTTGTCGTGCAGTTTGTTTGTACAAAACTAAAAAGCCGCCAAGTGGAGAAATTATTTCTACCACGACACCACCATCGCATTACACCCTGCTGCCAAAGGTACTCCGCCACAGCAGCAGCAGCAGCAGTAGCACAGTGGACAACATTTATCTCGACAATATTATTCCGACAGCTTATGTCGATTGAATCCGATGATTTTGTCAATTACAATGGTCGGAGTTAAACCGCTTTCCGGCAAAATGGTACACAAACCGAAGCCCCATAGCAAAAAGATTCAACGATGAAAAGGAAAAGCAGACATTAAATCGAATGATGTCAATTGCATGCATGCGGTCTCTGGGCTTTTTTGCATTTTTGAGGTTTACATTCCGAAAATGGTAGCAGATATGTTAGTTATTTTTTATTTCTCTTCTATTTGTATCTAGATACAATCAAATTGTCGACACTTTTTCTAAAAATGGTCAACATGTCAAATTTTCTCATATGGCAATATTAGCTTGACACCCACATATGTATGAATTCCAAAAAAAAGGGAAACAAACAAAAAGGAATTGGTAGTCTTTTATGTGACATTTGACATATGTTCGGTATAATGTTGCGCAACATAGTTTAGTGGGTTTATGTTACCCATTTTTTTCGGTTGTTGTCTAGTTTTGTGCCTACGAAACATTGTCGATGCAATTTGCATAAATGAGCCCCGGTATTGCTTCTGATTGCCGGACTACTGCTGTGCACAAGGCACACACTCCTATGTGTTTATGCCGAACGATTGTGAAGATCTATGTCAAAGGAAATGAGAAAAAGAAAAACAGAAATCCGTTTTGCTGCAACAACATCGAATTTTATTTAAATCGATTTTTATTGAAATCTAAATGGCCAGGCAATAATTCAGTCTGTGGATCTATGAGGACTGTTTGTCGTGTGTCTGTTGTAGTTTTTTGTTGTTATTTTGTTTTTGTTTTTATATTTTTTGTCGACTTGTGCTTGGTAGCATGTATTGGGGGGATAGTGGTCTGATGTTGGCAGGATGTGGCGTGTGCTGGAATGGATGTGGACATAAATCATGACGACATGACGACATACATATCTATGTATGGAAATTTTGGAACTGTGTATGAATATGTTTTTGGCGAATTTATGGTGGAATTTTAATTTAGATTTTATTTACGAGTGTACATGCAAATGATGTTAAGTTTTTAATTTGTTGATATAAATTTGAAAAAAAAACAAAATTTGCTTGATAATACCAGTTTGCTATTCAGCTCTTTTGTTTAATGGAGAGGAATTTGTATCCCTTCATAATTGGCGCATATTGGGTATTAAGGAGTTGTGGTCTCATTTCTAGCAGTCGCGTTGCGCTTTTTATATTTGTCGGAAGAAAGGAATGGATTTTAACTCTACGTTGGATCCAAAGAAAACAGAAACCACGAGACAAGGAATGCAGGTACACAAGATAGATTGAGTAAAGCACCTTTTGGCGAAAACGAAGAAGTGTGAAATACGATACTGGAGGTATTCAGTTAAGATCTAATTTAATTGAAGCAACTTTGGACCTTTTGACAAGTTCAAATCCTTGTTCCTTATTCTAATATGTACCATGTACCGACTATGACAGTCGAATGGTAATCTTTCTTGCTATATTGGCAATGGTATACAAGTCAGTTGTAAGATATCAGTCAAATTTCTTGCTCTTGTTGTTTTTAAGTCATAACACATCGAACAGGACGATAATATCATATCCTATTGAATTTTTATACTAGCTACGTCTGATAGTAAATATGAGAAACCGTTCGCAACCGCGCGGTTCCAAGTATTGGTTACACATTCGTTGTGTAACAACCATTTTCGAACATATTCAAGAATTTGCTAGATATCATCATGTCTTATAACTTGCGCTCCTAACCATCCACTAAGATTCGCATCGAATATGAGTCAACCTTTTTCTCAAAATGTTGCACACTGCTCCTAACTCAAAGTATTTATAAAAAAAAAAAAACAATTGTTTGCTACTAAACTACTTACTTGTCACTGCTGTCAGAGAAGAGCGTCGCCCTAAGCCAAGACTACCAAATCGTGACAAATATGACCCAATGATCCTTCATTGTTCCACCACTGGTATTGTGTGTGTGTGTGTTTGTATGCAACCACCAAACGATGTTGTTTCCTTCAAATGATGACGATTTTTTGTATCTCATTTGAATGCTTGCAAACCAGTTGCTAAATCCGTTCAAAAAGTGTACACTCCAATGGTCCAAACAAACACGCTTCAGTGTTCAGTGGCGGCAATGAAGAAGCAAAGAAATAAAAAAAATTAGGCCAACCCATCGACAAAGAACCTTACCCGAACGAGATATCGAAGTTGGGCCGTTGCGCCGATTGCTTAAATCGCTTCTGGCTTTGATTTGCTACGGTTTTCACTTTTTTTTTGTTGCTGTTCTGTGTGTTTGGATGTCTTGTTTCTCTGCTCCTTGGTCTCCTGTGAATGGGCTCATGTTTCATCTGGTGTACACTGGATGGATTCGATTCTTTTCTATGTTCATTGTCTCTTGGAGCGTCCATTACGCTGAATGGGGCAATCTCTGACACGAGTTTTATGTACCACTATACCTTGTTCTGTTTGATCGAAAGTGAACATGAGAATTTTTACGGGATTGTTCGTAGAGATGGATCAACTAGATGGAGGAGGTCAACATGTGGGGATGGTAGAGCACACACATGTACATACGTTACTGTAGTATCATGGGGTTGGCTTGATTTCATAATGGGAGACCCTGTGTTGTGAAATCATTTTAATTAGTGTGGTAAGTTCTATGCGAAGGGGAGTGGAGTTTTGTATGACTTGTGACCAATAAAGCGGATAATACCAAAATCTATCCCGGTAAAAGCCATCGCAATATAAGATGGTAGATTATTATGACAGTATATTCCATGATAAGACTATCAAGGGGAGGTAAATTAAGCAGAGCATCTAGAGCGTACTTGGGAAAACTCTTGTGCATCCGGAACAGGTCCTTCTTTGGAGTGTAGTGCAGAAGGCAGTCACATACGTATAAGTTAGAAAACCCGTATCATAGCCGTAATAATTGAAAGAACCTTTTGCGGTGTTTAGCCCCATGTCGTACCAAAACCACCCTTACACTGCTAGAAAAGTGATTGTGAAAAATGCCTTGGATGTCTTCGACTTGATATGGTTTGGCCAAAGAAGTTTCTTATCCAGGATCACTCCCAAATACTTCGTCGGAGATCTGGATAGTGACGCTTCTTACCACTGGCAATGTCAGACCGATCACAATCCTCCTTCCGTGAAGACAATAACCTCAGTTTTCATACGATTGACCGAAAGCCTATTTCTAGTGCACCATTCATAAACGCGAAGGCTATCTGCGAGTTAGCTACTCTCAATGATATTGCAACATTTCTGATCATCACATCCATAAAGTAAGGTAGTGGCTGGCAGGAGCTGGACCTCATAAGAACCTCGTCTAGATCTCACTTAAAACCGACAACTTTTCTGATCCAATTAGAAAGCTACTACCATGAACAATTTGTAGGAGTTTCTAAATCGTTATTCATATCTGCGGGGCTTATAACTAAACCTTTTTTTTAATGAATAACTTTATCCGAAAACGGATCGAGAATCTACAACCACAACCACTCGACAAAGAATGCACTTCAAAACGCCATATGCACGTTTCAAATGATAGCACGCAATGCATTAGAATCTATTAACGCAAGTTGGCAGGATAATGGATCAACCGAGAAACACATACTTACATACACATGTAGCTAATAGCCGTGGACGATGAATCACGATAACTAGTAAGGTTTTGGAAAGAGCCAAAATGTATCGTTGGTATCTGTACGACTATATAGGATATATGCAAATAAGTGAGTTGAAGACTATGCACTAAGCAACGTGGTTCAAAGATGGATCTTTTTTGACGCCCTGGAATCCTTTCTTACTACCGCAAACAGCCATATTAACTAAATCGATTCATTCGAACCACTACTATTCCACACTGACTTCAACTATCTCCCTTGATGAGGCTTTTTAAAATTCACAGGACAGCGCAATTTTTTATAGACTGGACTTTCAACTTTCATTAAAAATTTTATATTTTTAATTAAGTCATTATACAGGGCTCCACAACACAGGTGCGAGACTTCTAACCAACTAATTACATTTAACGTTTATTGCTATACATGCTCAAACAATCAGTAGCTAATCTATTCAATAATTCTCCTCTAATCTAATCAAATAGACAAATAAGACACAAACAGTGATTATTTTCTGAATAAGTTACTACCAGGCTCGAGAACAAGTCCACCAGTCTTCCCAAATTATGGTCAAGAACCCCATTATCACTCGACGATGACAAAGTAATCAACGAAATAAAAAAAAAATGCAAATTTCCATCCGATTTCCAGCTTAACCATATCGCTTTGCATTTTAATAATCACAACAACGTATAAAACATAAAAAATTCACAAAGCAAGGAAGAGAAACCGAGCTGAGAAAGACGAGAAAAAAAAAACAACAACGATGCATAAACTTAAGAAAATATTTTATTGCCATAATAACCGAAATGTGTGCGTACATATGGGTTCCTAAGTTTCCCAAAGACACCATTTACATAACTTATGCTGTGGGTAACACTAGCCGACACATGAATACTGATGTCAGGCCGACAGGTGAATACGCTAGTAGTAAATAAGTTACGAAAGAATTCGCAGGGCACCTGGAAGAACTTCATTCCAGAACCAATGTACTGGGCACTCACTTGGTATTCCTCAGGTCGGGCTACGTGCCGTATACGCATCCATTCAGAGTTCAGTAATTCATAAGAATCCACAATACCTTTGGACACTAAGTGCCAGCCATCAGTCAGCAAGCAGTTGTTTGACGGTGCCAGCGGAGTGAGGTAACCTGGCAAAAAAAAACTTAACACATAAAAATTTATTTAAATACCGTTTTTTACCGATTAACAAATTGATATTCAAAATAAAAAAAAAAACAGAAGAAATATATAAAAACCCAGAGAAGAAAGATTTCACGTGTTCGGCATACTTATGGCCAAGTCAAGTGGTAAAGAATCGAGTACGCGTTTAAGTACGCTTTAAAATGCAACAACACTGCAGCCGCAGATACACTCACCGTGCGTCGTTTCATTATCATTTTAATTATTATTCCTTTGTGTGTGTAAAGAGTTATATATGTTTCTTTTTTTTTTGCGAGCATTGGTCGTTGATTTTGATTACTCGAGAGTGGTGCGGACAAGGACGACGTTGGGCGCCAATTTGTGCAAATGTGCTTTTGGAGAGTGCATGCATATGCAAACGGCTGAGTATGGGCGGTTCATTGTTGTTCATTGGGGTCAATATGAGATGATGATTGAGACGTGATTTATTTTTGGATACTTTTGGAGGTTGCCCACATGGCTGCGGTGGGGAAACAATAAGGAATCATTGTTGAGATGTGTATTCTCTGTGGTATCACGGTCAAGGAAAGTTTTCGTTTCGGTTAATTGACGTGCTGAAGGATTGGAATTTTCTCGCTTGTTATGACAAATTCAATGGATGGCCGTTTTTGAAGTGCTTTCATATTTTGTGACTAAACTGCTTCAAAATGGGATATGTATCTACATATTGAGGACAGTGTGCTGATTTGATCATGAGTTGTAGTTGCCATATGAAATGATGACTTAAATCTTCTTTAACTGTACTGAGTTAGGTTGCCGATTGAAGGCAATATATTTAACAAACGTAAACAGATGTTAGGGTTTCTAAAACGTTTTGATATTATGAGAACTATTTTAACTGCAAAAGGCAATCGGCAATAATATCAGCTATAGCCGAACACGAATCTTTTGCAGATAATTTTTTATGTCGAAATCTCAAATTGTTATGCATGCCTAGAAAATTTCTTTCATTTCCAAAAGCATGAGATATTCTTACCACGAAACAACTCCAATTTGGGTGAACTTCTAACACGTTTAGGTTTCATTCTAAATGCGACCTGCACATTTAGTTTTCTGCAAACCCAAGTGAACAATAGAGGATCCCACACTCACATACATTCTCGAACTGTTGGCATATCAAAGGTAGGTGGTAAAATTGTGTATTTACAAGAACTCAAGATACTGTGCTTACTGCCACTCTCCTTTCACTATTTGATAATGTATGTGAAGTCCCATTATTATTTGCCTGCGGTTAACGTGCTGAAAAGTATCGTCAGAAATGCCTCATTCAGGGATTAAGTAGGACTAAAAAACTTAATTAGTAGTCTTATATTTAATAGTGTAGCATCACAATCCTGTTTAAGAGCAAATGTACACACAAGAGTATAAAAACCAAAATGTTCAATATAAAATGCTTTTCAGTTCGCTGTTCAACTCTTTCGTTTCAAAAGAAATAATCCTTCCTTCATAGACAACTTTTTGTTTTTTTTTCGTTCACCTATATAAGTCAACTAATTAAAGAGTATAATTAACTCTCTTAGGAATGTTTCATAGTTCATCAACTTCCAATCTCCGTTTACTTTCATCTCCCTGTCTAATGTAATCCAATGGGAACATCGAGACCAAAATCAGCCTCACGCCTCAGGGGGAATAGAAAAACTGAAAGAACCTACAGTGTATTTATTAAATTAACTAATCAAACTCACTGTTAAAGCTAATAAGACATAATCTCTCCAAAAGATAAACCAGACGAAAATTGACAGGCCTCTTGGACAAATAAATCACTCCTCGTCGATTTCGTTCCTGTTGCAGAATTGTGCAAGCCGCACTGAATGCGCAACAACCTGCCGCCGCCCTGCCAGTAACTGATTATCTTCGCGCGGCTGTCCTCTACTAGCCACGGTATACCATACAAGCAACGTCCGCTTGCTTCTCTACTACATTCATCTGTCCGACGAACGAGACGACTTTGGAAGACTGTTCATCTGATTAGAAGCGGAGGCTGCTTCATAAATTTCACTTCTTTGCCGCCGTTGCCACTAGAAATCTGCAGAATTGACTGAATGACTGACTGACTGTGCAGCACTAGGCTGCTGTGCTATAGATAGTTGGGGCTGAAACCAAGCTCCTGACATTGCGGCGGGAAGAAACGTCACATTCGCTTTGCCCATTACCATTGCCCGAGTAGAGTAGTCTTTTACGGTCTTGGTGTTTATTTATTTTTTTATTTTATTTTTTTCATCGCCGAGAACGATTTGTTGGTTGTGTTGCATCTTGGCCGTAGATAAATAGCAAATAGTTTGGCCGGTGCACTGAATTTATTGCCTAACTGTGAATATAGTTAGTTGCATACATATGTGTGTGTGTGTGGCTATGTCTTTGGGTATGAGACGATTTGTGGCGCACAAGTGGACAAGTGGATATGGGAATCACTGCATATTCGGGGCGTAGGTGCACTTTCTCATTTCAGTGGCTATGACTGAGTGTGTTGTGGAGGGTTTTCTTGCATCTTTGGTGTGCACACGTTTATGCGCATTTATAAGTGGTTCTTGCATCGTGAACGGTGCGCGTCGATAATGATGTGGAATTTCATTTCGCATTGTAACACTTTTGTTGAACAGATAAGGAAATGATTGAAATGAATGAGAGGGAGGGCGAGAGGTGTGGTGTACACGGACATTTTATTCGAAGGAAATCTCATTCGTTGGAGTAATTGGGACAATTTGCTTAGCCAATTATGAATTGAATTGGCGGATTGTCTGTCAAGAAATTGCAGGAGCTGAAATTACTTTCCTTGGCACTAAAGGTAATTGTTAAATGTCATCAGTAAACTTATTGGCCACTTCCGACATAGAAAGCTTGATCAACAATATAAATAGAAAAAAAACCACGGATGGTAGATATATACGTTTCACGACCAGAGTACTAATATGTACACTGAGAAAGCTCATAGGAAAAGTATACTATTCGGAGTGAGGAACCACAACTCTGGTGACAGCCCATATTTCAGTGACTAAGCCTAGCAATATTTAAATTATAGAGCATTTTATATCCAGGTAGAATGATCTTTCAATTGTGTCAACTCGAAAATCCTGAAAGGTAGTCTTAATGATGTAACATCGAAGTTGGTATAAATACATAGATCCACCGACATAGTTTTTTGATACAGTTCTTTTCCATAGCACCTTCAGTATCATTTTCCATAGCCTAGTTCGATAGCGACCAGGTTGGATTTCTAGGAAGAAAACCCCAATCATTAATTTATGTAAGACCACGTTCAACAAATTGAACTACAATATCGTTTCTTATTTCATACATATACCACACACACGCATCGACCTGTCCCACTTGGGAAAAACAAAAAAAAAATAACATACGAGTACCCATATCACCTACATCCAGTAGCCTTTTCGACACCTGTCACCTTCACTTTACCTACTGCAAAGCCTCATTTTAAGAAATACTATACACCACACGACCACACGACCTGAATAACTCATTCAAATATATTTCATATCCCATGCAGTTCCAGCACCGCCTAAGAGAATTTCCATATCCATATCACTATCCGAAAGCTGTGTATGTGTTTCCCTCTTTTTTTTCTATCACCTGACCAAGCCATTAACCGACCACTTCGACTCGTAACTCAGAACGTTAAAGTAATACGCAGATACTTTTGCATTTTGCATCGCATATCTTATCTAAACGATTATCTATTGTGCCTGCGATGACTGAGGTGCTTGGATACCTTGGCTACCCAGATAGAAACACTCTACTTTATTTTATAGCGTATTTTCTTTGCGCATAAAAAGCCAAACAATAAGCGACGCCGACCATGCCGCTGTACCATGGTAATAGCTAGGTCCCTCCCGACGTTTGCGGTCATATTGTGTCATTCTCACCGTATAATCGTCGTCGGCCGCTGGCTCTCCAAGGAGTGAAAAAAAAAACACACTGAAACTCCTAAAGTTGCAATTAAGGCCTTCCTGAGTTGTGTTTTCAAAAAATTATTGGAAATGAAATTGAGACACCGAAAGATACTGCTATAGACACACAACAAAACACAAGATACGCAGAAGACGGAGAGAAATAGCCCAGCGGTATCTGATGAAATTTGTTACTCCCAATGGGTTTCAGATAAAAGTAAATTTGAGCGTGCGGTGCCGTATTTCAACATCAGGAAGTCACCACCGTGCAATGGCAGTAAATATTCCCCGCCTGGTCGCCTGGTGGTTTGAGAGAGCCTTATGGTTTGTAATTAAAACAGGATTTGCACTGGCCCCGCGAGGTCGTTATCAGTGTTGCAAGTGGTGGTATACCGTGGAAGATGCGACAACCAATGGTGATATAAATTCTGCGATAAAGACGATTGATTATGATGTCCTTACGTCCAGTGGACGATGAAATTTTATGAACTGATATTGCAAATTGAATGAATGAAAAAAGATACTCACTCGGATGCAGTGATGATGGTGACATACCGACTGATGGTAAAGGATTTCCTTTTGTCGTAAAATACTTTTGTTGAAAAGATAAAAAGGAAGTTGTGGGAACATATTCTTCGTAGTGAATGGGACACTAAACATGATCTGCTGATTAGTATAATTAGAATGGAATGATTGTAATCTTGACCTACAAAGAAAAAAAAGCACGATCGAGGTTATTGAGAGATTATATTCCAGGAATATGAATGGAAACCGAAAGGTAAAAGAACGTATGAATCCACTAAGACCCATACAGAAGGAGGAAACCTCGCAGTAGAGTCACAGTCGATGTTAAAGATATGAAAGAAACTTTTTCAGCAGACTTAATCCCAACAAAACCACTGGATCTGACAGCTTTTCAGACGGTCTACTCAAATCAGGTGGAAATAACTTACATAGTAGAGAGCATACACCAATTCATTTCTTATCTGGTCAGACGAGTGTGTACTTTATGAATGCAATTTCAGCATCGTTTGCCCGATTTGCCAGAATAAAGACCCAATCAACAGAGGTATCAGTCTCTTCAAGATCGTATACAATATATTATCTTATCTAAATTAAGTGAATACCTGAAAAGTCCAGAATCAATAAGAATTGAACTCCGGAGAAAATTCAAGAAGTCTTAACAGATATCCTCCATCTTTTTATCGATCTTATGTAGTGCCGAACGTAGGGTAGAGAACGCCCGCTATTCCATTAATATTGGTATCGACCACACAGAGACCTTTGATGTCAAAAAAGGATTTAGACGATGTAACCCACTGTCATGTCACTTCTTCAACTAACAAACTTGAAAGAATTGTGCAAAACTCACAAGCCAACACCTGCAGCAGAATCTTTCAAAAGTCTGTTCCCTGATAGAACTTCTCGGTAAATGAGGAAAGCACCAAGCTACCAATAAGAAGGTTTCATATCTGACGGTAATAAAGGACTTAGTCTGCCTTGGATCTGCTATCATCAGTAACAATAACACCTCAGCAGAAATGAAACAAAGAATAAGTCTTGCCAATCGCTGTTTCTTTTCGCTGATAAAAGAATTGAGTAACTGGGCTCTATCGCGACGAACTGAGGAGATTCTATATAGGTTAGGTTGGGTTCGATTGGCAGACTAGAGTAAGTGCAGCCACACTTAGCCCAGAATAGGCCCAATGCTTATGTTAGCGAGTTCGCCGAGTTTGTCGAAGTAGTATTCTTCTAGATGTAGTTTTCTTTGAGTTGAGTGAGCTTGGTAGCTGCACAGGCGGTGAAGTAGAGTTCCTTTCCCTTCCTCATCCATGCAGCTTCTTCAGAAATCTTTTGTCGAAAGGCAAAGTCTGAGGACATGCCTCCTAATAATGCAGTAACTCGTCTTATTAGACTGTTGGAGAAGCTAGAGCTCAAGGAGCTTGGGGTAGATCTACATATTGCGTGATGAAGCACATTTAAATCAGCGTTTATCGCATTTTGTTTGTTTAAAAGCTTGGAAGTAGCGAGAAGCAAGTTAAGATTACCCTTCTCCAGTACATAGAATCGAGAGAGTTGTGTCATGCTTGGAGAGTTAGTCAGCCGTGCAATGATGTGGAATGTCCTTACAGCCTGGCACACAAATAAGGTGAATTTTGAATTGCTCTGCCATTTCGTTAAGAGATAAGCGGCAGTTAAGGCAGCTTTGGAATTGAAGATGACCGAATTCAAGGATCTAATTGCGCCTTGGCTCTCAGCTTGTAGGTGGCAATGGTGTAGTGATAATGTGTTCTATGTAACTTGATCATGGATCACGTCAGTCCTATTTTATGGTGTTGAAGACTCTCTCAAAAGTGGATGAAGATATCCTCGGTCGAGAGCAAAATTCTTCGCAAAATATTCGGCCCCTTTTACGTTGAGGTTCTTTGATATGAACTGCTCAGTGTCATCGACCTAGTTGAAAAAATCAGCGCAACAGTAATTACAAAAAGCTAGAACCTGACCCGATTCAGAGTACGCAACTGGAAGAAGTCAGAACCAGGCTAAATGAAGAGCCATATTATCAAATATAAATTAGTTGAAACATGTTGAAGTCGATAAAGTTGTGGCTCTGTTTTTGAATGAGTTATCCGTTGTAACAAAATAAAATAAAACCAATAAAAGGACTTAACAAAAATAAAGCGGCTGAGTTTGATGGTATGTATTTTTGCTAAACTTTTTCAGGCGGAGGCAAATACATTCGCAGGCATTCTGAATCCATTCATAACACAAGTATGGAGTTAAAGACATGGTATGGACATCATTAAACTCCCGAAAAAATTTAACCTAATAGAGTGCGGGGAGGTATCTTTATCTTCCCTGCGGTTCTGGTTAGGTGACAGCTCCAATCATTCTGGAACATCAAAGAATATCTTCAGTCAACACTCGATGTTGAATAAGCAGACTTCCATGCCGGATACTCTTGCATTGACGACATAAACACTCAGCAAATCATCACAGAACAGTGCTTGGGATATAGGTTCTCCCTCGATCTGATCTGTATTGATTTCAAGAAAGCATTCAACAGCACAAGCGGAAAGTTTATCTGAAATGCTTTGCACAGGAGAGGTACTTAAGTACTTACTTATTTAGGTGGCGCTACAATCTGGGATGGACCTGGGGCTCAACCAACCAGTTTCTCCGATTAGCGTAATCTTTGGCTAACTGCCTCCAGTTGCGCATTCCAAGTTGGTTGAGGTCCTCTTCCACTCGTGCGCGCCACCTAAAGCGAGGTCTTCGGGCCGTCAACGCAAATAGGAACGAATATCGTCTGAAGAATTTTGCGTTCAAAACGACCATACGACTGTATGCTGCGCCATACAGCAGGACTGGGGTTATGCGGGTGTTATATAGAGTCTCCTTAGTGTTTTTTAACAAGACCTTGTTACTCAATTGCCTTCTTAAACCAAAGAAACAGCGATTGGCAAGTATAACTCTTCGTATGATTTCTTATCTGATGTTATTGCCAGAGTTTATAGCGGAGCCGAGGTAGACAAAGTAACTGACTACCTTAAAGTTATAGGTATCTATTGTGACGATCTGTCCGATTCGTCGATGTTGTGTGTCCCTTCTTGTTGACAGCATATACTTGGTTTTGCCCTCATTCACAACTAAACCCATTTTTGCCACTTCTGTTCCAACACTTACAAACACACCAAATGCTAAGTATCGATCTAGACTTCTTGAGTTTTCTGCAGGATCTGCCCTAGTGTGAATATTTAGTCGATTGTGGACTTATGTGGCTTAAAACCGCACTGATAGGGGCCAATCAACTCGTTGACAAATGGTTTCAGGCGCTCACAATACGGCCGACAGGCGTATATGTCCTGGTTAAAGCCAGGACATCAGTTGTTGCGTTTTTGATGGTTTTTTGGCAACGATGCTACTTGTCTTCAGCACTTGATGCTAGCTGCATAGGATACAAACAATATAGTAACGAAAATATACCAAAAATACTGTCTTTTAATAATAGGTATTAATAACATACAAAAAAGAAGAATTCAAACAAATGGTCTGCATACCTACCAAAAATCCAAACTAATAGAAGGCATACCTATGTACATCCAAAAGCTATCATTCATAATGTCAAGATCTGTCAAGATTTGGGGAGGAGAACCGACCTACATTTGTAAATGATGCTATCCAGAAAAGGATCCGCATTAAACTTCCTGATGTTAGCAAAATTGTTCAGCGTACCAATAACCAGTGCGAAATTCAGAATTGAGGAAAAAGAAGAAGTCAATCATCGCTAGATTGCAACAACAGTAGTCAGTCAAGCAGCTTTATTGTAAGCACTTTCCATAAAATATTGACATAACTCTTTCAACTAACCAGTAACCGAATTAGCCTAATCACAGGATGCTTAACATTTCACTGTGGTGTTAAGAAATGGGAATAGCACTATGCAACATACGTAGAAATTGAAGGAGCATTTAACAATGTCAGAATGGACGCGGAGCATTGAACAGTCACAAGCCTCAATATCCACAATACCCTAACCCATTGGATTGGGTAAATAAAATACTTCTACAACTAAGATATAGTGGTGTCAAGACAATCGTTTATGGAGATGACTTCATATCGATGGCTGCGGAGAGTTTTTTCACTCCTATAGTGAATAAGGAAAGTACCCTGAAGGTAGGGTTGCCAACCGTACTCTATAATAAAGTATTGTACTCTATTTCATGTAGGTGTACTTTATAATCTATAACTCTAATAGAGTACACAAAAATTCTCTTTTTTTACTTAAACTAACTTTTTTCCCTTTTCCCTTCTTCCTTCAAATATACTTTCTATAACGAAAGTATTTTCAACTCCACTTCATTAGCTATGTATATACTATCTCTTCCTGCTACTTCAGCATTTACTGAGAGAGTATTTTCGGTCATGAATGTGAAGTGGCGAAAAGAGAGCAACAGAGCTTCATTAAAATTAATTAAAAAACATACAGAAAAGCTACAATCCGTCTGGAACGGATCGTATGATACCCTATCCTCCTCTCTATAAAGTGGGCGTGGTCAAATTGCATTTTGTACTCAAATATAGCTATAATGTCGAACGTTTGAGGATGTTACATGTAAAATTTTGTCAAAATAGGTTTTTTGATGATAACGCCCCCAAAAAGTGGGCGTGGCCAAAACTCTTCTATGGGTGAATTGTAGGGAATCTAAATACCCAAATATTTGGTCTTAACAAAATTTTTCGGTTTCATGTAATTTAGTGAAGTTATAAAAAAGTAGGCGTGGCAGTGGGCGGATGTAAAAAAATTTTGCACTTGTACTGTATCTTTTTCTTGGAAACCCAGATATGAAATTTCAGCGCCCTAGTTAAAAATTTAAACCCCAAAAATCGGTTTTGTGATGAAAACGCCCCCAAAAAGTGGGCGTGGCCAAAACTTTTGTATGGGTGGATTGAAGGGAATCTGAATGCCTAAATATTTGGTCTTAACAAAATTTTTCGGTTTCATATAATTTAGTGAAGTTATGAAAAAGTGGGCGTGGCAGTGGGCGGATTTCAAAAATTTTTACACTTGTACTGTATCTTTTTCTCAGAAGACCAGATATGAAATTTCATCGTCCTAGCTCAAAATTTAAGGCCCAAAAAGCGGTGACATACGGACGGACGGACGGACGGACGGTCATCGCTCAATCGATTTCGCTACTGATGCTGATCACGAATATATATACTTTATAGGGTCTATCTCGATTATTTCTCTATGTTACAAACTATGTGTCAAACTTAATATACCCTTAGGATAGGGTATAATGAGCTCCTGGTCTATATGAGCCTAGAGTTAGAATGTTCAGATTCATACAATTATTTTAAAAACAACAAAAAATTGTTATGTACTGCAAAAAGTACAAAAAAATTTATTTTTAAAAAGTGAAATAAACGATACACTTTTTTATTAAACTGTACTCTTTATTTATTCTCTCTGAAATCAAATATACGCTATTCCTTCTTAAAAAAGTTGGCAACCCTACCTGAAGGTGTTCTGGACCAAGAAATGTGGACTAACGGTCAATCCCCAAAAGAGTGAGCTGGTATTATTTACTAACAAAAGGAAAATTTCTGAGTTTACATTAAAAACCTGCATTCCCATTAGAATCTCAAACAGCGCCCGATTTCTAGGCTTCGTACACTAATATGCGTACCAACTCTTTTACAGATGGATCAAAGATGGATGTAGGCGTATGCTCAGGAATATTTTCTGAACCGCTGGGTGTATCCAAATCAGTGCGCTTCCTGAACTATACAAGTATTTTCCAAGTGGAGGTCTTAGCAGTTTTTCATTGGCAGCCAGGAAGCAATACTTGAAGCACAGCACAAAGTTGCCCTCTATTGGGTCTCTGGACATGATGCTGTACGAGGTAATGAAAAGGCCGATGAATTGCCCAGAAGAGGTTCGGAATCCACATCAAAACAATATGATACCTCAGTCCCTTGCACACTGAGACTCAAAGCCGGGATTAAGGACCTAAGTAAGGCTAACATCAGATGGTCCTCCCAAGACACTAATCTGAAGAAGTTTATGGCCTTATTTCGATAAGAGTACGAGCGACAGGATTATCCAAAAGGATAGGAAATCCCGATAGGAGTCATCACGGGGCATAACACTCTGCGGTACTACATGAAGACTAACGGAAGATGACATATGTATATCGTGGATATGGAGATGAGGAAGTCAGTACGGGGTATAACCCAATTTCTCTGTCACTGTCCAGGACGCATCAATCTTTAATTTAAATTTTTCGATTGACACTTCTTTCATGACCTAAAAGAAATATCCAGCAGACCCGTAAATCTCATTTTAAAATACATGCAATCAACTGAATAGTTTGCTAGTTCACAAGAGTAGGAACCATATCTATAGAACTAGGGTTAATCAATGGGCAAAGGACATCTTCCTCCTATGGGTATCATAATGGGTCTGCATTGATCTGAGTGTGGCATTGTGTATTTCTTCCATTCGCCTACCCACGTATCTAACCTTATCTAACATACGCAGAATATGGAGGCACAACAGAGCGTATACTTTTCCACTTTGTAACTGTCTTATCAGAATAAGTACTTTAACGTTACCTAACGTTACCAACATAGACATAGTATATAAGAACACGTGTATTTTCTATTTGTAGCACTGAGAGATCTACTTGCGACTCTACCAATTCCAATTTCTTAAAAATACAAAAGGAGTTTGCTTTTTTTTCAAACAGATCGTTTAATCTTTTC
Organism: Xylota sylvarum; assembly: GCA_905220385.1. Classification (NCBI taxonomy): domain Eukaryota; kingdom Metazoa; phylum Arthropoda; class Insecta; order Diptera; family Syrphidae; genus Xylota; species Xylota sylvarum. The sequence goes on from LR999959.1 coordinate 46,847,911, forward strand.
CATTATTCCATAATTCCATTTGAGCCCAAGAAATACTCTACAGTCACATTAGGTCACTAGACCATCCGAGGAAGGATGCAGCATAAGTATATCATAGATAGTTAATTTAGATACGAAATTTGGGCTCCTAATTCTGTATCTATGCAACTAGGGCAGACAACATACGTGTGTCGCAAGGTGAATACAGTCCCATCTCTCATGAGTATCGAAGAAGCAGTCTATCAAGCTTACTTATCTGATATGGCATATAATTGTATTTTTGTGAAGAACGCAGCACACACAATATGTATGTTTGGGAGGGGCTACGGCTTGCACGCAACATACCTACGCTCTTTGCGTCAAAAAGTTAGTTTAATATCAACACATTCAAGCAACAGAGTTTGACCACTACTTGACTTATTAATACCTACTCTAACTGCTGCAATCAAAAATTCTCCCCCTCGACTATATTTATCAAAGAAAACCTTAAAATAAAATGTACTTGTCTTGCACCCTCCCCACCAGATAGATTAGCTCATTCATGCCTTTCAAAGTTGTTGAAATAAACCCCAGCAAAAATGCCAACACTATCAGTCATCCTAAATCTATGAGCTAACCAAATAATAAAACCATAAAAAAAAACCTTTACAAAAAGTGACAAAAAAAAACCGAGTGTGTGTGCTTTTGCGAAAAAGTAAATAAACAATCAAAATAGAAATAACAAATCTAACACCTCTCAGCATTCGCAATCGAAACAAATTCGCAAACATTTTGAGTAACATGCTAACCCACCACCACTAGTCAAATAATAAACTAACCAACCAGCTAACTCAATAAGCACCTAGCAATCTATCTAATCAGCAACAGATAGCGACAATATATAGGACTGTGCACTGGTATTCAACCCCAAAAAGTCAAGTGAAACCTTGAAGCAGAGCTATACAGTAAGACCTAACATGTGGGACCCACCACAGTACACATATGTAAATGTATCTCAAGTGTGACAATTCACAAAGACATCGTCCGAAGGCAATAGAAATGATATTAACCAAAGTCTCTGGGTAGATATCCGTTTAAATCTAGTTCCACAAGCATACGGTGGGAATGAATCATTCCCGGTAAAATGCAATATCATATGATAAATAAATAAATGTCATGAGAATTGATATAAAAAAAGCTACTTGTAGTGTTAGAAACTAGAGAGTGACAAACATGAATAGATACTAGTTTCCCTATTCATAGAGATTTGTTGTGGATTAGTAGTTCTACTGACACAGGGTGTATCTAAAACGTGTAAAAGGGCTTAGAAAATTCAAATTTTTTAATAACTTAACTTAATTTGAGTTAAGTCCTTGTTAGAAGTTAGAAGTATGTATGTATGTATTACAATACAATACAATTTTTGGCGCGACAGGTCCATGGGACCCAGGGCCTAGCTTCTCACAACCACTCGTGCTGTGCGTGTTATATTCGTCACATGAATGGAAGGGGCCTACTGTTTAATGCCGGATCCGAACGGCAGTTTGAGCTATTAAAGGGAATCACAAAGTCTCCACGCATCACTTTCGTATTTGTAGTGAATTTTCTTACCACTAGGGGAACTAGTTAAATACCAACTGTCAGGCTGACATACGAAACGGCTTTTAGAAAATATTTACAACGAGAATACTGTTTGCACTAGTTCGTCCTGAAGAAGGAGATAGTATCACATGCTAATAATGTATGGTCGACGAAATTACTCGTATACAATCAACCCAAAGAGATACTCTCAATTACCACAGGAACTTTGTATTCAACACACTTGATGAACATATGACAGATACGATGGATACACAAGCTCAACGTGAGTATTGCTTAATTTCCTCTTATTACTTTCACTGGCGCCATGAGTCTTAATTAATGACGGACTTCTATTATGAAATCTCTTTAGACAGCTCAATCTTTTGATAGTTACCTCCGAATTCGCATATCTAGTTCGTCCTTGTCCTAGTACGTCCTCCTTCTACTGGCCTGTCAAAGACAATGACATTAGTGTCAAGCCGCTCTGCATGTTCTAACCATTTTGGAAAAGAAAATACAAATCAATGAGACTGTAATCGGACGGTTTTCTACCTGAACGATAATACCCAGCGTGGTAAGGCTGTTTTGTATTCTTCCAAAATAGGTAACACTTTCATAAAGGAATGTCGATATCTTTAGAAAACGAATACAACAGAATACACTACAATAGTTCATCTTTCAATTATATGATAAGGATTCGCCAACATATTCAGAACTAAAATAACTTCAAGGCAAGCGCTGTACACATTTACTACTCGTACTCATTTCTTACAATCTTGGCTCCTCAGGAATGTATCATAGACTTTCGACTTTCCAAGTACAGAAGCATGCATCTGGACTACCAGTGTCATCAAAACCCTTAAAACCATACTGGCACTGATCCCATTAGTCTACACCTAAAGAACACAGCTGCAAACAAGGCCCTACGCTTCAAACAATCCAACCTTTGGAAAGAGGGCGGCACAGGGCACCGTCCTATTACGAGATGGGCACAGTTAGGTAGTGAGACAGATTATACATCACCAACCCACGACCTTAGCCAAAACGTTAAAACAATCTTCCTCTCAAGAGAAGATTGAATTAACGGTAGGGCCATCAACCCGAATAATATCCCGATTTTCACGAACGGATCAACAACTGACGAAGGTATAGGCTCTAGGATAAACTCATCTGAAGCCGAAGTTTATCGCTCACTTAGACTTTCACACCACGGCAGTGTTACGAAGCATTAGCTGCGAAACTGCACGCCAGAAAGATATACATCGACATATACATCGACATATACATCGACATATACATCGACAGTTAAGACGCCAAGAAGACCATCTCATCCACAGTCATCAAATCCAAACTTGTAAAAATATGCCAAGAAAAACTCACAGCAAACCATAACGTTACACTTTAATTCTGCAAACGGGTTCGGTGTTAGGAGATCCCTGATTAGAGTGGATACATCACATTACCTCGTGAAAATAATCCTTAACTACTTCACTAACAGGAAGTTGAGGTACCAAATGGACGATGGCTTTAAATACTACAATATATCTGCCGGAGTCCCCAGGGGTCAGTCCTTGGACTTCTACTGTGGAACCGTAGTCAGACACCTTCAATGAAGTAGAATCCGCCATGGATGAAGCGATCGGCAGGATCAAAAATTGACTAGAATCTGCCGACCTAGAACTAGCTGAGAATAAGACGGCCACTGTCTTAATAACTAGTCGGCAGACTGTGGAATACGCAAACCACCGGGTTGGATGCCAATCAATCAAAATATTTGGGTGTAATGCTCGACAATCGACTAAACTACAAAAACCACGTCGAGTACTGCGATGAAAGGCGTCAAAGATACAGGCAGCACTTTCCGGGATGCTACAAAACATCGGTGGATCTGGATATGGGAGTAGGATTCTGTTTTCCAGAGCGGTAAGTGTAATACGGTGCTGCGGTCTGGGCGGGAGCTCTAACAACGAAGGAGACAAAAAGAAAGCTCTCGTCTACATACAAGCACTGAGCAATAAGAAAAAAATGCGGGTATGTGTGATAGCGGGTATGGTCCCTATCGGCATTCTAGACCGACTAGAGACCAGGATGGTAAAAACAGAAGAAAGGACAACATCTGCAGCACTCTGGCAAGTCAGGTTTGATAACACGGCAAATGGACCCACAAGTTGAATCCGATGATCGAGGTCTGGACAAAAAGAGCACACAGGGATTGTAACTACCACCTTACGGAATTCTATCAAGATGCAATCGAAAGAGGAAGACGTGGAGGGTGCAATGTTTCACTAAAGACACTTCGCAGAGGCAGGAATGGATCTACCCATTCCGCAGCTTAATCCATATGATAAGGTCTGGAGATCTGGTCTTTCATAAGGTGCTTGTAGAGCGAGCTAAGAGGACCCGAACGATTAAAAGTAATACCTAACAGGAGTTCAATGGGGAGAGTGGTAGAAGTGTGTTGGATGTGGATTAGTATGCAGGCGTACTCCCGATATCGAGTATTAGGGTTTACGAATCATTTTTTTATATAACAGCTTCGAATTTTGTCGCTGACATCGTTCTCAGAATATTAGTGAATTTCAGCATAATGTCCTTGGAATTCTGCCCTATCAGTTCTTTAAATGGATATTTCTAAAAGTAGTGGTATAAACTAATTAAAGTCAATAGTGTTGTTGAAGAGAAAACCTTCAACGTTAAGGATACCTCTGTTTTGGTCAAGGTTGTACATACAGATGCAGAGGAAATGTGCAGTGAGTAGTATTATCTTCCTTTTACTTCTGCATATCCGGCAAACGTTCTTTGGGCATTTTCCTAGCCTTTAAGCATCTTAGTGCATCGATCTGCGATTCCTTTAGCCAAAACATGATCATAGTCTGGAGAATGCTATGATCTTGAATCGTAGCCCATTGTGAAGACGCAATAATGGACAGCAAGACTTTTATGCTCTTTCTTCTACCAACTGCCATTTTAAAGAAATTAAGGTTGCTTTATGGCATTCTGGTTAGTTGGCCTTGCAGGTCAGTTTCCTGTGAAATAGATCCTATTTATGATCCATATTATAATCAATATGAGGAACCTTATTGGTAAGAGGGACCAATGCATCGAAACGCGTATGGAAGTATAAATGTATGAATGATCATTCAGTATCCTTCCACAAACACTGTAAGACCAGTCAGATGTTACAAGGACTGGGGACTGGTCAAGAGCTAGGCAGCATGTAGGTGTGCTTTTTTGCTGCTCAAATCAAAAGGTTTGGTAGAGTCCTTTGGTTTCTGAAATCTTAATAGACATTGCTTCCATGTGACTATAATTGGTGTGATGAGCAGCAGGTTTAAAACTGGTACCTGGATTTGTAGCTAAGTAGCTACATCTTATTTGAATCACGTAATAACTGTTGATGATGATATTACATACTTGTGTAAAACTATTACATATGGACTATTCAAGTGTTTCTTCAATAGGTGACGGTAATTTATTTCCCAGATAAAGATCACTGGTGTAAAATGACTGCCTTGAGGTACCCCAAAGTTTCTTTATTTAAAGAAAATTATGTCGAAGACCCTATAAGACCCTATAACCATCATTGGTAATATTTAGATTTTTTCACATGAATTCAGTTAGAGGTTAAAGATCTGTTTTTTTTTATGAATCTATAGAGGATTGACATTGGACAGTTCCCTCGAAACAGTTTGCAAACAACAAGTACAAGTACAAGTACAAAATCAAAACAATTACATATGAATCACCCTGTACATGACCTTATACCTAAAATATACACAATATGACAAATATAGCAATGAAGGCCTTCACATGTGCGAAGTACTTTACACACACCGTAAATGTTCCTAAAATGCCATAAAAAATCCTAAGGTGTCACAAGTAAATAAAAGTACATTTCGCCCCTCCGACAAAAGAAAAAAAAAATAAAAAAAATATATGCCAAGCAAATAAATCGTTTTATTTGCCGACTGAATTATTGAGAATTTATTTTGAAAAAAAAAACCAACGCTTAAATTTTTATCTATTTTCGTAACAACATTGTGTACCTTCAACTCTACTATGTATTCGCCCAGACAGAACAATTCTAATGTCCAACAGACAGCACAATTGTCGCCCGAAATTGTAACAAATTATCGGTCAACATGTATCTGCAGAAAACGTTCTAAATTTTTATTTTTTTTTAGTATGGCGTCGCGTTATTTTTGCTTTTTTTCTACCAATACCACCATTCTTCATATGCACTCTGCAGCAGTTGGAATGCGCCTGACTCATGCTGGCCATGCGCGCATGAGGGAGAGTCTTAGAATTAGCACCATGTCCACACAAAAAAAAAAGCCAGGGCACCCCCCGCACTCGTAATCCAATTTGAGGTTTCTTTTGGCCGAATGGCAACCACAAGATCGTAAATTTAATTCCCACCTGAATAGATTTTCAAATCGACTAATTTAAAGTGGCAAAAACGCCAGCAACGCCGCCGTTGCCGCCGCCGCAATGGTCATAGTATCCATGGAAATGGGAAATTTAATTTTGAATTATGGTGCCAAGTGTGATGATGTTGGTCAATGGGGAAACAGAAGCCAAACGGTCAATCTGTGGTTGGCTCTCTGGGATCGGACTTTTGTGTATGCAAGAAGGCGTCGAGGTATAGATACATTTGTGTTTTGTAGATCGAAATTGATTTTTGTGTTTTTTTTTCTTTTTTTTTTTTTGTTCTTGGAAGTTGTTAATGATAATGACGATGGTTTTACATGGAAAAGTTTCCTATTTGGTTTGATGGCGGTACTTAATTACCCAAAGGCATTCTATGGCGGACTTGCAGAGTGTGGAAACGGGTTTGGATAGATAAAATTAATAATAATCAAGGTTTCCTTCACGTTAAACCATCACCATCAGATTTCTTGATTGGAATTTATCTTGAAGGATTGAATTTTACTTTAATATCTTTAAAGACACTCACCTCAAGGATGACAACATTCAACTAGAAGCATGCATATTGCTGGGATATCGCTTGAAGCTTTAAATGGAGAATCTATGTTATGACCTCGTGCGTAATAAAAGTAAGTTTTTTATATACTCACTCTCTTGCACAATTAAAACAATGATATCTACCTTGATAGATTCCGACAAATTCGGAATGGACCACTTGCTAGAAGAACTTGCTATCAGAAGTATAAGCCATGTGACTACTAAGGCTGCTGTGGTTGTGGAGGTGCAATAGAGCTAGAAATTAGAAACCAAAAGACGAAAGCTGTCACTGGTAGGCTGACACACAACGAAAGCCATTAAGCAGTCTTACTCTGTCAAGAAGAATGACATATAAATGCGCAGATAAATTGGTTTCATGTTGATTTCTGGATAAACCCCAATAAAAAACCGTTCCACACTACTCTGAAAACTAATCCAAATATTTGGTGCGACATGGGACCCAAAACACTAATCCAAGGCAACCCAATAAAACCAATATCAATTACCTGCATAACCATCCAAACTATATAACTCATAAATTGATAGCTGATGGCATTAAATAGCCAGCTACCAGAACTATAGATTATTATTATAGCCCAAGTCCAACAAAGGACGGATATGTCTATAAAGAAGCCATCATGGTAACACAAAAATCCCAGCAACGGCTATTTATAGAAAATATAATGTGGAGGGAACAGTGAAAAGGCATCTGAGGTTAGCAATAGAAATAGTCAGAGCAACAGCTCTCAAAAGTTCAATAGGCCCTCCTAAAGGCAGTGTTGAAGTTTGTTCAACAAGTTTGCAACAAACAAACTGAACAACACAAAGACCTTTCCAAGTTTACGTGACCACTGTTTCCGTATCAGTCGTCATCGTTACCGTAACATACTTTTCAGGGGAGCCCCCGAAACGATGTGGACTATATGTATCAAGTAACTAAAAAGAGTTGCAACTTAATTGAAGAACGAGTTTTGTTTTCTATGAAATACGTTCAAGGAACTGAATGTAAGTTACATTGTGTATTAAGAGGTCTTTAGGACGTTTTCAACTTCAGGGCTACAAATTGTATAGAATTTTTGGCATTCATATGCAAAATTTGGCACTTAGTATACGAATTGGTGACAAATGGAAGACACACCTTATGAAATTGCTAGGATCTTGTGCTATTGCAGTTGCAGTTGCGGAATTTTCACTGACGTTAGACTATTCCTCGCCAAAAGATTCAAACTAATAAGCCTGGATTCCTTGCTACTAAAAAATATGGAAAGACTGGTTGAGGTTCAAGAGCACACGGTTACTCAGGATGCGTTCGAAAGACCAGACGTGAAAACTGAGAGACTGCGTTTCAAAATCATGGTTACTTACTTACTGAAAAATCGGACTTACTTACTTACTGACAGTATTCCACTCTTTTCGATCCCAACCATGCTGCTTCCAGTTGTCTAGACCAAGCGCTCTGGCATCCGCGATATTTTGATTATTAAAACCGAGATTCGGTCTTCCTTGTCGTCTTGAACTTCAGGGCTGCAATTCGAAGATTCTCTTTGCTGAAGCATTATTGCCCATTCACTCGATGTGGTCTAGTTTGTGTAGTTGACGTGTCTTGCCTTTTTGGACTATATTCAGATCTTGGTAAAGCTCATAGAATTCGCAGTTATATCTTCTCCTCCATTCGGCCTCCTCGCATACGGGATCGAATATTCGACGAATAAGGAAGGTCCTAACCATCTTATCAATAAGATAGAAGGAGTATTCTACTCCAAGGAAACTGTACGTGCCTTCATTGCCTGGTTTCGAGCCCGATTGGGTCCGCTGTGTTCCCCGCTGTGTTCCGCTCTAAAAAAGTTAAAAAGGGTGATGTGGGTGAAGGGGAATTTGATTTGGGAATGGAGAGTTGGGTGTGGTTTACTATTTCAGAAACTGCATTTCTGACGAATTCCAGAATTTTACTGAAACTGTAACGTCTAAGATAGCTTAACCCGGGCAGGACGTGTCTTCCCAGGTGTTTGTATATTAGCGCCCCTAGTGCAGGGCGTTCGCAGAGGCAGTACTCGAGGCTTTTTTCTTCTTTCTCGCATCTCAGGCAAAAGGTAGATGTCACCAATCCTAGTCTGTATGCGTGTTTGTTTAGGTTGATGCGTCCGACCGACCCTCCATCTTCATTGTCTCCTATCTAGACATCTGCGCTGTTTCCCTGACAGTGCGCTCAGTCATGACTTTGGCAGCTTTGCAGGTTTGCAGTCCTTTCTACATATTTTCAACGAGTAGCTGTATCTATGTTCCCCAACTTCTTCCTCGCCAGTTCATTCGCAGCTTCGTTCTTTGGTATATTTCAGTGACCAGGTACCCAAATCAGGTTAACCTGGGAGGAGGTTGCCAAGATATTAAGTTTTTCCATGTAATCCTTCACCAATTTCGAGTTGGTTCTTGGATTTTCTAGTGCCTTTAAGGCTGCCTAACTTTTCGAGCAGAAGTTAATGCAGTTACCTTGGGTTCCGGTACTAATAGCAAAAGCAATCTGTAACAGTGGCATTCGACCAATCAATAGATTGGGTCTATTGATTGGTCGAATGCCACTGCTGGAAAATCGAATTATTACTTCCTCTTCTGGAGGAGTGTCGGTGTCTGTATCTACAATTAAAAGCAGATTACAAAAGAGGAGTCTTCCCTACCCTCTTGTGGTCACTAGTTATTAGCAACCTCCTAGTCTAATCTCGAGGCTAGGCTACATTCATCAATCCATGCAAGACCGTTCGAGGAGAGAAGTCGATATCGAACCTATTATGATCAAAGGCAGTACATTGGACTTGACTAGAATTCCCATATCAAGTCCACCACTGAACGTCCTACCAGGGTCATGTGATCTAGTAGATGCTTATACGTCAGAACTTAGAGGTCTCGGTCACAGCGTTAATTAATGACTGGAAACACAAAAATGTCTCGGAGTTGGACAATCTAAATAATTAATGAAGCCTTATTGGAGAAGCTTGCAATGGAGACTCTAGTAGAAACGTAATATGGAGAGAGATCGCCTGTCATCCGATTGATTCTTTAAGGTTACCTAACTTCATGAAATGTTCCATTAGATTTATAGAACGTTTGTAAAGAATTTTTGAATTAGTTGCGAGAAAATAAAATGGTGCATCTATGATGAAAGAAAGACTACCTTGTATAGTTCCCTAATTATTGTCTAGCGGTATAAATCGTAACTACTTAAGCATCACAGAGTACATAGCATTCGTTAGACCCATCCTCACAAACGACTGTCTGATCTGGTGGCCTGCTGCCGCAAAAGTCGCAAGCCTAAACACCCTTACAAGGATCCATCGTCTAGCGCGTATACAATCAGCGATATTAGGACAATACCTAGCCATGCTCGGGGTTTGATCACTTGACCTATTCACTAAGGAAGTAGCGGCAAAAAGCGCGCTAGGCCTCCGACCACCCGGGACGTGGAAAAGTAACCAAATGGAACACCGCACCAACACTAAGTGGTCAAACGTTAATGATTTCAGCCTCAACCTCGATTTCAAATTTTCCCTAGAGATACATATGTGAACAAATGGTGAGGTCATAAACACCGCTTCCATATCCATCTTCATGGATAGGTCAAAAATTGTATTGACTCTGGAGGAACTATCATCAGAGGGACCATGAATCGCCAGTTCCATATAATTTCCCAAGCACGCAAGTAGAAATATATGGAATCAACAAGGACATATCCACTCTGAACAGCAATAGACACATCTGTGCATTTAGACAGCCAAGCAGTCATCAAACGTATCACTTCCATCACAACCAAATCAAAACTGGTCAAGAGCTGTAAAGAGGAACTCAAATCCCTCAGCTCGAGCCACAGCATCGTGCTCTGCTGGAATCCGGGACATATGGATTTCCACGTGAATGAAATGGCCGATGAGCTATCTAGAAAAAGCTCAGCTTCAAACGATCTACAAGCTGATCACTCGATCCTAACGCCCATCATTTTGGACGTTCACAACATGGCTAACGTACGAGTATGGTGGAGTACATTTACCTCATGTCGCGTCTCTAGAAAACTGTAGGTCCATTACAAAAGAAAAGGACTAGAGAACTTCTATCGATAAACAGACCACAGCTGATTCTCCTCATAGGTATCCCCACAATCCACAACTCAATGGCGGCCCATCTTAGAAGAGTGAGAATCAGCATCACCGACATATACAGAGGCTGTAGTCACACGGAGGTAGAGAAAGACTCAACACATTTCCTCTGCAATTGCCCAAGCCTCAACAGAAGTTTCATAGATACACAATCCTTGGAAAAGTATCTTTCAAAATCAGCAAAAACGCCACCTAAAACCACCCTAAAATTCATCATGAAAACGGGTTGGTGTAGAAGGGCCGCTCCTGCCATAAACTAATCGTTGGAACAAATTGTTTTGTTCATTATTTTCAAGGGGAACACAATGGATCCGTTGAGATCCGAGTGAGGCTGCATCCTACCAAAGCGTCACAGAGGAATACTTTTAATTCTGATATGTGGATGTGTATATTCAATGCATTAGTCACTCAATGATTGCCGTTCAAATTGCAGTTCTTAAATCTGACTAATGTCCTACAGTAAAACATTCAAAAGAAACTTGTTAGTGTCCTATTCGAATAAATGCATAAAACTGTTCGAATAGTCCCTGAGCTCCACTCATCGACTCATTACCCAAAGTCGTAGACATCTCAGCTACGTATATGAAAATGATGAAACTATGTACCAACAGACCATCAATTCCATTTAAAAGTGAAAGGAGATGAACAGATAACCTCAGATCAACGATAAACTAAATTAGACCAACTCATCTTCCGCATTTTGAATTAAATCAGTTTCCTACCGAAACGAATTCTGTGTTACGGAATAAAATGAAATAAATTCAATACCACCTCATTATCAATCAATCAAAAGAGCAGCGAAAAAGTTACTCCCCCTTCCACACAAAAAACAAAAAAAAAAGGTCAAATCGTGCCCCACATCACCCACAATACCCAGCTACTCCTCTACTCTGTGAATACTTTCACTGGAGTATCTACGACGAGTAAATTTAAAAGAATTCTTCACAAAAGATTACCAGACAATTAACGTCTGGCGTAAAGCCAAAAATATAAAAAAAAAAAAACTAAATGACCTAGTGCGGCAAAAATTCCACCAAAACCTTAACTTGCTGAGCTCGTGCCAACAAAAACGGGTATAATTACCTGTTTTTCTAAAAATAAAAAAAAATAGAAATAAAATAAAATCAAAGTCATTACCAGCGGTATTTGGATGCGATGATGAAGCTAGATTACATACGGTTTTTTTTGATAGACTTGGTAGACTGATAGGGAAATACTTTTCGAGAAGAGATATGGAATGTGTGATTAGATTTTACTACCCAGAGTAGCTACTTGAAGACGACAGAATGCGAATATTGTTTTTTTGTTGTCGGATTAGGCTCAAGTTGTACATAACCCAACGAAATGACTAATGAAAGAATTTTTTAAAACTTATCAGAATTGTTTTTTTTACTCTTTTGTTTAGATACATTTGTGTCTGGAGGGTGTTATAGACTGACTTGCATAGACATATTGGGCGCAATGATGGCATGGCTCTCTGTTGTGCCATCGATAATTAAAAAAACAGAGGGAATATGTAGAAGATAGTTCATCGAGCTTAAAGATTAAGACAACCCTACTAAAGCAGGAGCTCTATTGCGAATCTGAGGATAGTGTTTAGGCTTCCAAGTGAAAATACATGCGACACAGTGTGGGATACATGCAATATCTCTAGGCTGCTCTGGCGAACTTTAAATAAAACATCGAACTCCTAAAACAGAAGAGAGGAACCCTCTCCAAGATAGTTAATACCCTCACCAGACACTGTGCTATAGGAAAACATGCTCAAAGATTGAACATTCCCTACAACGAAGCTGAAGGGATGAAGAGGAAGAGAAGAGCATTAGTCACTATGCACGTGCGAGCCTTTCACTCGCCTACATCAGAAAGGCTGCACTATATGAATACCTCTTCAATAATTTTAATGATCTCAGCAACGTATGCACGGCTAAGATTAGTTCCTACACATAAAGGAGTGAGTAAATGGTAAATGGAGGCAGGACAATGGACTTTCTTTCTGGTCTAAGTATACTCTCATCGAGGGCTGGTTTCGACCATTCAACGAACTGTGGGAAACTGACTGACAATGAAATCCAATGCTAAGGAGAATTACTTATTTTCAGACTCAATCTGAGACAGCTCTAAATTGACTGCCTGACTGGCTACGGAAAATCCCGGAATCTTTAAAGGGTTTAGGTATTTCTCTTGAAAGCATTGTACCTATAAATATGGCACTATGAGTTAATTACCGAAATCAAACCATATAATTTCCAATGAGTAAGTCTTGCCCTAGCGAATGTAAGTCGGAGCACCATATTCCATGGAAGACTTTGCAATGTAGGTAAAAGTTTCTAAAGTGACGAGAAGAAGAAATAAACTATCCTGCAATCGAAAATGTCATCAAATAGTTTCCTAGGAGAAGTGTCATGCTCTCTGATAAAGCAGAATGGCAGCACTACATCATGGAGGAGAAGCAAAGAGCTCCTTACTCGCTTCTGAATCTACAGCATTGAAAAGGCAAAGAAGATGAGGCAAAGCAAACGCAATAAGGATCTGTACAGAACAACAACTAGATTGGGCCATTAACACCTTTTAGCACCAGGAGTTGACGGCATCGTCCTTGCTATACTCCAAAGAAAACAGGAACTTCTTATGCGAAATCTCTTGGCTTCATAAGCTTAACCACATTCACACTGAAAACATTAAAAAAGGTTCTAGTCCTAAAAATATAGGCATTGCAAGGAATATCTTTTCACGATAATCAACACGCTAACAAGCTTGATAATGCATGCTCTGGTCGGGAAAACAATTAAATATATTTGGACATCTAAGCTATTAAGAGAGGTCTCGAAAAGATCAATGATTTGGATGTATTCAATGGTAGTAACACCCATCATGACATATCGGGCAGTAACATGGACTAGTAGAGTAAGGCTATGCACACTGATGATATCCTTGAATAAAAAGCAAAGACCAGCCTGTGAAATCACAGCAGCACTAGAGTATTTAGTCGAACTTATACCTCCACTCATAAAGCAAGAAAAAATCGCTAAGGAGACGATCCTAAGAATAGTCAAAGGACCCATTGAAAAACGGACATGAATCGCGCACGATGAGTGAGAAAATCTTTCCAAATCGATTTCCCTTCTTGGTTTAGGAATACTGTTTTGGAAATAAATTCGACACAAAGCTGAATAATAAAAGGAACTGGAGCAGTGAACCTGACAAATGTCAATTTGAATAACTTCCAATCAAATGGTACACGGATGGATCCAAAATGTCCTCAAAAGAACAGGCAAGTGTCTATGGCCGCAGGATGGTGGCCAGGTGCGTACCTATAGGGCAAAGTCTCTGGAAGATCCTTACATGCAAACGCTTAAAGAAAACTCACTGCCTTCTCGGGAAACTTGCTACTGTCTGTGTGCTCCTAGGTCATTACGAACGGCTGATTGCAGAAACAGCATGAGAGCCGGCTAAAATGAGCAACGTGAGGAGAAACCCCCATTAACAAATCCCTAATCCAATGTGGAATAGTGTATGACGATGGATATCAGACTAAGTGAGTTCTTAGTCGCTAGTATGCGGACTCCGAATTCCTATCAATCTTTGGTTTCAACGCAGCCTTCTTATGGCATACCGACAGTGTTCGTATAGTATCATATCAAGGCTAGTATGGGGGTGCTTGGCTCTGCCCCGATTTATCTTAGCCCGAGAGACTCTCTGAATTTCTAAACTGTTCCTCTCTGGTTTTGATTCCTCGTGTCAACGCTAGGATCTGTTAAACAGAAATCTGATACTTCCTCTGGGTTTCTACCCAGTGACTCCCCAAGACCTGCCTCCAGAAGACCCATCATCTATAGGACATACCCGAAATTTCCATGACCTGTAGATAACGCTACCACGGTTGACCACCTTCTCTGATGTTCCGCCGCGGCCCAGTTGTTAATTAGTTGCTCTACCATTCCTGTGCCAATTGCAGTAAATGGTTCTGGACTACAGACCAGGATAAGTAATAGTAGAGGTAAATTAAAAAACTAGTAGCTATATGAATCAAAAGAGAAAGTATTAACGAGTAAGAAACAGGATTTATCTGCACTACCTCTTCAAAACGTTTTCCCCTGATTCGAATTAAAAAAAAATGTACAACGTTTATGATAGTCCATAAAGTGGTAGCCGACTAGATAGTCGACTGAGGGCACTCCATTGTCCAACCGACTACGAATATTTCAAGATATGATTAGATTAGATTGTAAGTAACTGTGGGAACCTATCGTGATATCCTCATTCTAATTTTTCATGTTTGATACACAATGCCTTTTTGTACTATTTCCATAAGCATAAGATGGCTTTTAACTTAATTAGCAGTCTCTCTTTAGAAACGGGATTGCTCAGTTAGAAGACTAACTGGAGAAACCTTAGTTGTAGGAGATTAGTCCCTGAAAGTTATTGCTTGGTAACAATCAGTCTGTGGCTACTTCCTGGAGAGTTTTGTTAGATAGTGAACTAAAAACAAGTGTATGCTGCGTTTGACATCTGGGCGAACTTCACTAAATGTACAGCGAACCAAAAGAGAAATATGAGTCAGCTTAGCCTAACTGGAGAAAGCATTTTCTTCCTGTCATAGGCCGGACATAGACTTCTAGTAGTTGCGTATGTATCCAAGTATTGGGTTTCTGCGAATGTTCACTTTTGGTGGCCTCATTCTAAATAGACTTTTTATAGACCTAGAAGGAACTAGTTTGAACTACATATGAAGTAGATATCCATATGCCATAGCACCGATGATTTTGTCGCCGTCTTGGCTGTAGGTAGAGCTTAAAGATTCGGTCAAGCCTTGAAGCTATTACCTGTCAATTTATCCAATCAAGTCTATCGAACACGCTGATAGTAAACCTTACGATATACTCCAGTCTGCTTGTATGCTATCTTTCATCGATCCAAGACTGAAGTATGATTATGCGGTGCTGACGACCAGAATCCTATTTTCTTCAATCTAAATCCAAATTTGGCCGCCATACCTACTGTTGCAGTAGAGTGATTTTATAATATACAAGAGGGCATACGTTCAGGCGATGAATGGATGGCTACCCACTTGAGATTCTTCTCTTTATGAGGAGGTGGGTAATGACCAGTCTGACTCAAAAAGTACTAAGTTAGGTTAGGTTGGGTGGCAGTCCTCGCTCAAGCAGAAACACACTTAGCCAATTGTGTTATTATACTGAAGTACCAGAGTTAGGAACATACATGCAGAGTTGTCCATAAGAAACAAAAAGAATGGTTAATCCATTGCGGATTTGAATTTTAGGTGCGAACCCAGTTTGACCAAGATACTGGCTAGACTACGCAGATTTTCGAAGACTAAATATAGACTTGGCTAGAGCAATGCCGATAGGTCGAGATATATGCACAGAAAGTGGATCATTGTTCCTTTCTGCCTCTCGTCTCTATAGCTTAAAATAATGGAAGGGAGCACTCAACCTACTGGCATGTGTACCATATCCGAACGCCATTTACACAGCTTTTGTTTTTGCAATCCAGGTTTAACCCCTCTTTCAAAGCTAAAAACCTTTGAATTTGAATTCAAGTCACATTGGGCTTAGGAGAAATAAATTAAACCTCTTCGCAGGCCCTTTTTGGGGCTAATATGCCGATTAGCACTTTGAACAGGGAAATAGACATCGAATCCAACGAGGAACCTAACAGGTGATCTAATATATATATGTATGTGCTACATCCAAATCATTATGGCCAGTCTATGACAAAAAGAGATCAGCAGATCTCAGGAAACTCAGTCCCAGGGTTAATCGGACATCTGTTGGTGTCGTGACAGGACGCTGCGTTATAGGTAAGCATAAAGACTAGTAAAGAAACTGGAAGAACTCACTCAATCACATAGTAATTGTCTAGCAATAGCCATCAAAAGGAAATACACTTTTAGGGAACTGGACGATCTAGGAAATATTGAGCTGAACAAACTTCTGAGATTCATCCACGTATATGGATCCGTTGACAACATCTTGTCAACAAGGGCACCCATTTACCTAACCTAACCTAGGGAGAATGAAATCTTCGATTAGATTACTAGACACAAGTGAGGCCGATTTCTTAGGACTTAAAGCAGAACTTCTATTGATAATAACTGTGTTCTTGTGGCCTTCCAAAATGCAGAGAAACTAAATGAATTCCTTCGGATATCTATAAGAAATCAGTAGCGATCTTGCTGTGTATTGACCAACACGATCGAACAACTTTTTGGCATCGGAATGGACCACAACGCATTTGCTACATTAAACTACAATCTGGTACACCTGTGAAGAGGTTGACGATACTTTGAACATACTTTGATTTTCTTGCCTTTATGCGTATCATGGTGCTGATCTTCGACACTGTTTTTAGTAAAGGGTCATCCACTAAGAGGTGTCATTTTAAATGTCGAGCGATTGTTGAACTGTCACTAGTCAACAATCATCGAGATGGCTTTTGATAAGCTAGAAATAGGATGTTATTAAATATGGATTGATATATATTCGCACAATGTGTTGAAATAGTAAAAATTCACTACAAAAAACGGCCAAAATACAGTAAAGTTCGTACAGCTTTGGTCATTATCAAGCACCTTCTCGCACAGCTGTAGTGAATTTAATCGATGAATTTAAACGTCTCGGATAAGTAAGTAATTTGAAGATTCCATGTTTTGTTTTTCCGGCAAGGTCAGCTGAAAATATCGCCGACATAGCTGAGGGTGTGACTGAAAACTCAGATGAGTCAATTTTCAGACGATCACAGAAATTCGACCTATCTGCAACCACTTTGATTCGCATTTTGCATAAAGATCTTAAGCTGCATGCTTATAAAGTCCAGTTGGAACAAGAATTAAACCCAGCAGTCCACGCACAACCCCAGGCATACTCAAAGAAGAATTCATGAAACAAGAAAGGGAGAACAGGGCAAGAACCTGGAATAACGCTCATGGAATGAGGCAAGCAAGAAACTTCTAGGGCAATACAACCGAAAAAGATTCGACGCATGTATCAGCATGAGCAAGAATAACCTTCGTATCCTAAAACTCAAGGAGCACCTAAGGAAACTAGGTATATCTGAAGAAGGTCTCTGCAGATTCAGCAATGAGTCCAGTGAAATCCCCGAACACGTGCAGCGATCTTGTGGGGCACTGACCCACAAAAGACTGAAATACTTGTGCAAGTACCAATTATCAGATGAAGCTCTCCATCTCTTCCAGCTCTCATCCTTAGTTTCTTAAAGGAGACTAGACTAGAGAGAGTGCTCTAGGACAGATTTCTTCCCCCAAGGCATAGTAAGAGTGCGTTATTCTCAAAATGATTCCGAAAGGAACTCAAATCCGAGAGGAACTTTAATGAGGGCATGTGCCTCCCCAAGGTGTTAGCTGGGGGCACAATAGACCAACAGGGCGCAGTCCAACATACCCCATCTTCAAATAATAATAAAGTTCTGATATTATAGAATTGTAAAGTGAAGATATGGGTAAAACAAGGCCTTACCTGCTTGCAATACAATGAAACAGTTCCATCTGAGAGCTCGGGGAGAGTGTTTTATATTCAAGCACAAAGGGCTATTCAAGGGTGTCCACTAAAACAAAGTGAAGGAACAGCGTCTCACCAAAGAAAAAGTGGAATAACACCTCAATAACACCTCGCAGTAATTGGGGATTACCAATTACTGAACCTTCTGGAAACTAGTAACAAGGTCATGAACAAGGGGACGCAGGAACTAGTCCCATGTAGAATCGTATCTGAAATACTGAGCGCATACTGCTTCGATATGTCACTATGAAGATACTATTCAGCATACCACTGTATAGCATGTATGTAGCTCAATGATCTATGTAAATACATAAACCCAATCGCCTGACGAATCTCAATCAAAAGCGGTCAATATTCTACGAAAAGAAACAAAAAAAACAATTCTAGAAGAAATTCTAATTTTAGATATTGTTTTTTTTTTGCAGAATTCACATGTAAAACCGCAACACATAGTAAAACGTGTGCCTCAAAGGAATTCATTGTTTTCCTCCACTTTCAGCCACACACATGAAAAATCAAAATTTTAAGCAATAAAAATTCTTTTCAATTTCTATCTACATATCTCCAAAGCAACACACACACAAAAGATATAAAAATAAAAATATAAGAGAATCAGAAGTCCAACCGAGACTGAGACTTATTGCCTGCCCGGCAATTGGGTCAAGTATAAAGTTACCAAAATAGGAAAGCCCATTCTCGACCCATTGTATGGAGATAAACATCATGACACTCATTTCGTCAACCTCTTAGTCACTTGGTACGGTTTGGATCCGCACCAAATAACAAACCACGCCGCCGCACGCTGTTGTGATTTCGCCACTTCGCCCAGTCCAGGCGGCATAAGTTCTTATCTTTGCCGCTGTTATCACTCGTTCGCTATCAGTTCCACAAAATCGTGTTTTTTTGCAAAAAAAAAAAAAATTTTAATAAAAATCAAACATAGCCGAGTTAATTTTTTTAGTGCAGTATTGTGCCATAAAATCATACATATACGAGTACGCGCGGCAATAAATTTCGCATGTTTGTCATAAAACATAGTGTAAATCGGCTGTTTTTTTTCAATTTATCAGCCTTTTGACACACAAAGTGGATAAACTGCACTCGCACCTTATTACGCCGCCGCACCGTCGACGAATACGACCGACCGACAGCCGCGATATATGTACCTACAAAGCTGAGTACAAAAGTAGCTCGCAACATATTTGCGAACGCAAAATCCATGTCCGACGTGTGTATCTGAACACACGAGCATTTTGATAGGCAACTGTTGTTGGCCGGGACTGTGGCGGCGGCGCAGTGACCCTCGCCGAATGACTCATAAATAAAAACATAACAATTTGCATTAAGATCGCTCGCAATCATTTTATTGGTCTGTCCAATCGTAAATCTCCTTCAGAGTGGAGAGGCATATACTGTAGTCGAAACGACAACGACGACGACAACGACGACGACGATGGCGGCGAGAGCAATTGCGTTTAACTGTGCGTCTGAGTGGATGCAAATGTGCAAGCAGTTACTTCCTAGATAAAGTTTGAGCTTAATCCAGGCTTCAGGACAGCCAGTGGCGCGAAGGCTACTAACGGACGAACGTGAATTTAAATGTCACCAGTGATATTGTTCGCAGATTGGCATTTGTATCGCATTTTGATTGCATCTTAGTAGGTACATGCGTCCCCCACAACAGAGGTTAGAGAGCCTTAAGTGAACGAAGCTGCAATAAATTGAATTGGAATGGATTTCGGGGCATATTGCCGAATGGATTGGACTATTTTTTGTAGAAACCTTTGCGAGTTGTAATCCTTATAAGGAAATTTCTAGTACTGTCATCGATTTATCATGATCGGAGTACTACTAAGCTACTTAGCAGTACATTGTTACTATGGATTACTATCGTGGGTATTTTCAAACAGAATTCTATATTCACAAATTAATGTCAGTATGCATCTAATTTAGCACGAAAGCCCTACATGGTGGAGAGCCTCAACACCAGTCCTAATGGAGGACGCTGAAACCTAATTTTCTGTTATCCCGGAGTGTCACAAATAAGATTCAGTGAGGGTTGAGTATGTCACAAGAAGCAGGAGCGTGTTTAACTACGCATTGTCCCATACCCGTCAACATGCACTATAGGCGACAAAACAGCACCTTGAGCGTAGCCCATGATTACTCCCGTCAAAAACAGATCCAATATCGACAACGTTGCCTTAACCTATCATACATCATACATGGCATCTGCGTACCTGTCGTATGACTCCCTAGAGCCTCCCCCAACAAAAGAGGTAGAGTCTCCGGTGAATATCTGCAGGGATAGGAGCGAATATTTAACGATTGGTTGCGATGCTAATGCACACTGTACAATGAGGGGAAGCACCAACGATAACTACAGAGGAGAAGCTTTATTCGAGTTTGTAGTGTGCAAAGAGCTAACTATTGTCAACAGAGGAATAGAACCGTCCTTTGCAAGATGAAGGGAAGTTATTGTCGTGACTCTGTAGAGTAATAGAATGCTTGATAGAATATCAAATTGGAAGGTAATGGATCAGACCATTTGATGTTCGATACGGATCTAAAAGGAAGAAAGATCGAAAATATGTCAGGATTCCCAGGAACACGGACATATCAAAATACCAGGAATTGTTGCGGGGTATACTGAATGGGAGGGTACCCAAAATATCGAAAACCACTTGGGATGTAGAGTCACAGTCGAAGCACTTACAATCAGCTGTTGGAAATGCGTACCAAGAGGCGTGTACACCTACTTTGGAAGAAGAAAAGGACCCCACGCCTTGGTGGTGTAGAAATTCTAAAGAAGGAGGTGAAAACAGCCTTTAATCATGCCATGACAAAGGATGATCCTGAATCATGGGCTGAGTATAAGACAAAGAAGAAAGAGCTAAAAGCAACTCTGCGACGACGTAAAAGGGAGTCCTGGAGGGAATTTTGCTCGAATATGAGAACCACAGCTGGGGTCAATAGACTTCAGAAAATTGTCTCGAGGGATCCAGTTTCCCAAGCCGGACTCATTCGTGAAAGAACGGGGGAGATTGTTAAGACACTGGATCGTACAAAAGAGGTCCTCATACAAGACCGCTTAACCAGATGGTATATTCCCAGCTTTAATTCAGTGGGGTGCAGATCTCATTGTACCAAGACTTAGGGGTATATTCGTTACATGCCTAGGGATAGGCTACATACCGAGAACATGGAGAGAAACAAATGTGTTGTTTCTTCCAAAACCGGAAAAAAATGACTACACCGAAGCGAAGTCCTTCAGACCGGTCAGCCTAACATCATTTCTGTTGAAAACAATGGAAAGAATTGTGGTGGACCATATGGAGAGCACGGCGCTAAAAGCATGTCCTTTGAGTAGTAGACAACATGCATACAGAGCTGGTAGGTCTACAGAAACAGCGCTACTTCAGGTGGTACGCGTTGCGGAGTCGAATACCGGAGGCATCGCAATGACCATAATAATGGACATTGAAGGTGCCTTCGATAAGATATGCTTCGAAAGTCTGAGAATAGCCTTAGAAGAACGCAGGGTTAACCCATTGGTGGTGAGATGGGTGGACAATATGTTGAAAAATAGGGCGATAAATATTCAGACAGGAACTTCAAAACTTAGAGGAAGGGTCAGCAGAGGTTGCCCGCAGGGAGGTGTTTTATCACCTACTCTGTGGAATATAACCGTGGACTCTCTCCTGAGAAGACTTGAATAGACTGGCATCCACACTGTGGGATGTGCCGATGATGTAGCAATACGAACGACACCAACATACGCAATGGAAGCGATCTTAGGCATTCTGCCACTGGACTTATTTATTAAGAAAGCGGCGGCTTCGATGGGATTGCAACTGGCACTGAGGCGGTACTACCTATGGTTGAGAGTTGAATATGCCCATGGATGAAATAAAGAGAATAAAGAGAAGATTGGTGATATAATCATCTTTACGGATGGGTCCATGATGGATGGCAGAGCGGGGGCAGGTATCTTTTCAGAAGAACTGGAACTAGCCTGTCATATTAGTCTGGGGAAATATACCTCAGTCTATCAAGCCGAGATGATTGCTCCGTTGCATGCGTTGGATCATCTGAAAGAGGGTCAGGTTGAAGGTAGGAACGTTACCATAGCACTGGACAATCAATCAGTGATTAAACGCATGCAGCAAACAGATATCAATACATCAGTAGCATTAGAATGTGCTCATAAGCTCAATGAGTGCTCATCTCGAAATGAGATGATGCTGCTGTGGGTGAGAGGGTACGTATGGACTGAGGGGAATGAAAAGGCGAACTCTCTAGCAACAACTAACTATCAATTGGGCCAGAGAAGGTGGTCAACCGTAGAAGGTTGCAGGCAGGCGAAAATGGCTATTAAAATGCCGATTGGCACCACTCACAGAGAGGTACTAGGCTTAGGGCGAAGAACACTGAAATGGATAGCAGCGTTATCTACAGGTCATGGGAATTTCGGGTATCACCTAAAGACAATGGGTCTCCTGGGGGATGACACCTATGTCTGGAGGAAGCCGGGACGGCATCGCATATATTGTGTCAATGTCCAGCGCTAGTTTGCGGAAGAAGGGAGGTCCTGGGGAGTCACTGGGTAGATATCCAGAGGATGAACCAGATTTCTGTTAAACAGATGCTAGCGTTTACACGAGGAATCAAAGCCAGAGAGGAACTGTGGAGAAATCCAGAGAGACTATCGGGCTAAGATGGATCGTGGAAGAGACACGAAAAGGGACCCAACACTGTGGTCTTGTTTGAAATCTGGAAAATGTCTCTACTTGCAACTTTTCAACTAGGTAGCCAAATGGTACTTGGCCTATTGTTACTATTATTGAGCAACTACCTTTGACGTGAAAGTGGTCGATTTCAGGAATTTAAAGCAACCTCTATATCACTGAAGATGCTAATATCCTCAGCAGATATAACATTTCAGTGTTCAGAAAATTGGTTCAGGGACATGTTCCATACACCAAGTTAATCTTTTACTTAAGGCTTTTAAACACGTACGAGGAACTTGGTTTCTCATATCTTTTTGCTTTTTCCTTTGCATATGGTATTTACATGGACATTACCTGGTAAGGTTCCTAAGTCTTTCTCCCTAAGTTCTACTAGTTCATGAGCTTTCTCGCTTATCCTTCGTCATGCTCCCATTGTATAACTTTGGACTGAGGAACCCAAACATGCTACGAAACCAGCGAATAGACACATTTTGTTCATTTCTCTCTCTCGAAATCATGTTCTGAAATCCAGACTACGGTTACTTTCTAAGTCGATGCAAGATCTTCGAGGTGATTAATATAGTTCCAGACAACCTTACTTCTTTAGACCTTAAGGTCATAAGCACTGCCTGACTGTTAGGGTTCAGTTGATTCTCATCCGCAGGCATTATTATGCATTATAATTCAATAAACTCCTACTCAAAAGGTTGTTGATTTCAAAGAACATCTATAGAACTCATGCAACAATGATGATACGACGAGCTTAAATTCCTCAATCGGAATATCTACGGGATCGACAAGGTTCCAAACTGGATGAATCACCCTCAGATGTTACACCAATGCAATTAGATAATAATAATTTTAGGCTAAGTGACAAGAGGTGGAGTTTGCTTACATCAGGAAACATTTTAAAGAAACTTTGGCCAAACTGCACGATGTGTTGCCAAATATTTAACTTAGCTTGAACAGACAGGGTAGACACGGCCAAAAATCTATATGAATGCCCAAACTTAGGTTAAATAAGATACATAGATAGCAATCAGAGGATATTACTTCCAAGGCTAAGTAGAAGATATACTGAGATATATATTGGTAAGATAGAGGGAGAAGGCTGTATCCTAAAGGGTATCTTTATATAATATATGTGCAAGCAAATGGACATGCAAAAAAATGATTTGCATTGCATTACTAACCTGGGGACAAATCAATTCCTTAGGTGGCGCTACAGTCCGAGGTGGACCTGGGCCTCAGCCAACAAGTCTCTACAACCAGCTCGATCTTTAGCCAGCTGCATCCATTTTCGCACACCAAGTTGGATGAGGTCCCTTTCCACTTCAGCGGGCCACCTTAGGCGAGGTCTGGACAAATCCATTAGTTTTAGATATATGTGGATCTGATAGCTCATTTAAATCAGAGAAGAGGTTTACGTTGTTAAAATAGACACAAATGCATAGAAAATGAGATATTGTGATCCTCTCCTTCTGGGTTTTACAATTTTTTTAGAAATTCTTGGCAAAAGAAGTAGGTTTCCGCATCTACCTTGTAATGGCCTGAAATATAGAAGCATATGGAAACCTTATACTGCCTGAGATCTCATTGCCTCATCTATACCATCGCTCATAAAGTTCTAAACAATGCCATTTAGACTTTCTGAAGCACTTTCTGAAGTACATGGTACTTTGTAGCTCCTTATGATTACCTACCAAAAACTCTGTATCCCCTTGAATCCAGAGAGCGACTTTGCTAATAGGACTGATGAACCAGCTTTCTAAGATTCATTCAACCAAGTCGCCAAAACACTTGTCAAACTGAATATTGTTGATAAGAGCCTTCAATAACAAGCTGCTATGAGCATTATCATTATTCTCACTCAAAGGCTTTACCAGGTCGATGAGTTCTATATGTAGTTGCTGTCCAATTTTGTATCTAAATCAGTCATTTCAGACTTTTTTAAGAAATGGCAAAATGGCAAGTAGTCGAATATCTTTAGGCTACAAGTAAGGAGTTCCTTCAGATTTTTGGAGTAAAGTCTTATTTATCTTTCATCTCATAATCATCATATAGAGCTTCAGGCATTATTACAGCTAAACTTGAGTAATATCTTTGAATTACCAAAAAGGAAAGAAAACTATTTACAACCTACATGAACTCACGATTTCTGTTTAGGTTTTGCGAGTATTAAATTACCATTTTATTACTCGAAAAGTAAGTATCCCAGTTACTGCTTGGTTTTTTGATATATCACCACTTAGCAGTGATATAAATTTGGACAATATTTTCTGAGGTATAATTATATGTTGTGGACATATAACATCCACCCTATTCACTAGTAAAATAACTTTCGTCTAATGCTGATATTTTAACCAACTCATCCTTCAACTACTTCTCAGTCGGATTATCTCAGCACCAGCAGCTATAACAGTTTCCTCATCATACTCCTTCTGAAACTTGTAAAAACCTGCTAACACAAATGCCACCTACAAGTTCGTGAATTACACAGCAAAAGATACAGCCGACTAGGAGAAATTTAATTCAAACTTAAATACTCTAGACCTGCTAATTGTACACGACACATGGTAAAAAGCACCCGTGGGTACTTTAACCGGCTTGCGTCTACGAAATTCTCCACCCATTAGATACATGTTTAGTGCTTGCAGATACATAGTTTCCCACTTATACTCTGCGCTAAATGAAAAACCGGCCATAGTAATTAAATAGCCCTAAGGGGTCCATTAGCCAACGATGATGCATACTATAGTCAAAATCTCTAAATCACCTACCAACTTCAGAGATATAGTATATATGTATGTATGTTTTCTTTTAGCGAACAAGCAACACAATTTTTCACCTCCTTATTCCTACCAAAATGATCGATGAAATAGCAAATAAAACCTCACTGTCACATTAGCATACGAATTCACTGTATTTCTTGAACATCTATCAAAACGATTTAACAAACAGAATTGACAACTATGAAGCACTCACCTCAACATTATTTATGTAGAAAATTTGTCATGCTACAGTGTGTGGTAAAGTGTCACCTGACTAACTGATTTCATTAATAAATTATCGCATTGCTATGCATCCTCGGATGGATACCTTACCTACTAAAAAGATACATGATCTTCTTCAGCGTCAACACATGTAAAGCCTGTAGGTATGTAATATAACCACAGTGAGGCGGCATCGACTGTGAAGTGTGAAATAAATAAATACAAAGCAACCGTAGATACTCAATAAATCCAATAGATAGTTTTTCAAAGTTAATATCGAACTTAATTTATGCGCCTGCTATATTTTGACCTAAACTCTATCTATGCCATACTAATTTGTAATTTGAGTGTGTGTTCCGAGAAGAATAACCACCGATTTATTGTATCCTAGTATCTATTAGATTTCTCGTATCTTGTCTTTTTGTTTTCATTCGACTTATCAGATGTTGACAATAAATTGACGGCTATTAAATGTTAAAGCGCAGAGGTATCTCTTTCTATAACCCATTCTCGACGAGGTGATGGATATATAGATGAGCTTCTAATTGGGGAACACACTGTAAACACAATATTCAAGATACGAACGTCTTTAGATGCATAAACCAATTTAGGTTAACGTCTTGTTGTGCTCCGTCGTCGGTCCTCTCTGGGTATCCAATAAAAATAAAAAAAAAAATAGAAAAATTACAGGTCATTTAGATAAGTATGCGTTATGGGACAAAATTAAGCGATAAATCTCCGGCAGTGTGCTTCATTTTTGTGTATCTATCAAAAGATTCCTCAAGTCTTTCGGATTTGAATGACGGAGGAAAGATGCTTTGGATCGAGTTTTTTTGTTTTTTTTGTTTTCATAGAACATGTTCGGGTTTTATTGATTTCTTTTCCATCTCCCTCTTTCCAAAATGAGGGGGATCAATCAGATTATGTAAATTTTAACTTCTCTACTCACGTTCTTTTCTAGTTTTAATTAAGTTGTTTCATTGTTGAGATTACCATGCAATAATGTTGGGAAGAGGAGAAAAAAAAAACAACACAACACCGTCTTCTCATTTTTTGTATCTAGATAATGATTTTACATAAAAAGTTCGTTGCGCTACATTGTTCGAGAGAAATCCGATTCAATTCAAAACTCAAAACTCTGATGGAATATTAATTTTCGAAAATATATTGTAATAAAAAAACTTTAAAACATCTCTCGGATCGTTTAACAAATGAGAGGAGTAAGTGCATTTGAATGCATTCCTTAGTCATTTGGCATTTAGAAGGTACCCAATGGTTTCGTGGTGAAACGTGTACGTTGCATTAAACGGTCATTGTAAAGAGCCATTCGTAAAAGTTTTGTTTTTGGGGTTTGTCGTAAAAAGTTTTACGAGTTTATTATTACATGTTAAAAGTTTATAAGTCGTAAAAGTTTTGCAGAGTCTTTTTTGTCGTTTTAATACCGAACAAGACGCACGTGAGCAATATGATTTGATATGAAAGTTAAGAATAGTGTTTTATATTTTAAACACGAACGGGTAGAGGTTATCACCGAGGTGGTGTTAGAGTATCTACAGTTAGTTTTGAGTTACCAGGCGCAGAAATTTAAAAATGAATTGGAGCGTTACAGAACCTTTTAAAAATTCTGTGAGCTGTCGTTTGAAATTACTTCATTCATCGAATGATGTTCACTTGAAGAATGATAGACTAGATACATTCCAAACCACTTACTGTGGTCTACTTATTTTACTATTTATAAATAGGCGAAGCTGGAGCAGGAAACTAGGACATTTAAAAAATAAATTGGCTATTAACTCAGCGACTGTTAGAGAACATTGTACAGTAAATTTCAGCTTCTGTACCAATTTTCATGTAGAAACTGTCGAAGTAGTCTATGAGGACGTCTTCTTTGTTTGTGACTTAATGACTTACGCATTTGTATCTGGATATCAATTGTAGGGGTGTATCTGCTTATAAAGTGAACCTATAGTAACTAATTACAGTCTTTAATATTCTGATGAGCCCAGCTGTCTGACTCCCTCTTAACTTTGAAAGAGATCACCACAGTTTGAGTATCTTTTAACAGATTTTCGAGACTTAGATTAAATATGTATCACTACTTACGCGTGTTACTAAAACACCACTGCAGGCTTGAAGCTCAAGGTATTGTGTTTTGTTTTGTGAGCAGAAACATTCTAAGCTTACTATCAATGTACATTTCCTGGCTCTAATAGGAAAATTAAGGTATAATATATATTATACCAATATTTTTTGTAAAATTATCAGGAGACACCATCTGAGGGTCTAACCAAGACTCTAGGAAAGTCATACTATAAGACTACTATGACTAGCAAGAGAGAGAAAATTTATTTGCAGTCGGATGGGACTAAGTTTGTACAATACACTAAAGATTAATTCAGCATCCTACTTTATGACTTTGTCTCACTCCTGCTGATAAACTTAGAAATTGAGTATGCGTTCAGCAAGGACGAAAGAGATGTAACGATGCCTTCACACTCAAAGATGCAGGTACAAAATGCAAGGAATTATCTCTAAAGTACCAATATGGTACTTTGAAACAATGATTGCTGCAAACTTAACTTTCAAGTAGCATCCTAAATACAGCGGCTAACAAGGTAACTATATTCGGAGTCATAGTCAAAATATAAGGCAAACTAATGCTAATTTAATCCTATGAATCAGCATGCTTTAAAGGACAACCAAAGGACAAAGGAACGGAGAACTACCTTATGTAAGCTCCCAGTGTTACATTATGGTATAACAGGAATAATGGAATGATTCTACAAAAGACAGGCGGCCTTTCAGATTTACCCTAAATGTCAACTGGTTGGTGGATAAAATGACAGGACGACAAATTGAACCTGAATTGATAGCACACTCCAGTCGTAGCTGTAGAAATACAATTAAAGACATAAAACATTTGTACCAGCGATACCCAATGGCAAGGAATGTATTTGCAGAGACCGTGAAAGAGATAAGGATCTACCAAGATATTCTTTCGCATCTGTGATGATTTTCAACTTATAACCACAAAAAATCTCATCCAACACAAAATAAATTGGTCTCTACTCAACAGAATTATTCAAAGCACTCTCGCTTGTTTGAATAAAGTTATGTGCCAGGCTTGATTGAAAGAGTTGTATGGATGAATTTTGTGGATGGATGGAGATTTGTGGAAAGAATGGAAATTTATTTAAGTGCACTAGATTGAACAAATCAGCCAATTTAAAAGAGCGATGTTCTCTCCACTCTTCTTTCGTTAAAGTTGGTAGTTAGATCTAAGCTACTATATCTGTTGCCACGATTGATTTGATTAAAGATTGTTGTACTTGCTTTTGTATACCCTCCAGCGTTATACATATCAGTCAAATCTAATTGGAAGGGAATTTGTCTACTAAAAGCTTTGCTGTAAGACGGAGATTTTCAGCGGATTCAGCTACTTGTACGTGGACACATAGTTAGTTAAAGATAGAAATGGATAGTTGGGTATTGAAACCTGCCCCAGTTAAACTGCCTTTCTTAACCAAAGTATATCTAGATCCAATACTCTTATATGTATTTTCTTCTGATAGAGGGCAGCCTCTCAAAGTAGAAGAAGACCTTCTTTTTTTTGTCGGGGAATGTTATCTTTCCACTGGAGTACTCAGACGCAACTATTCCATTGTACTACCAGGAGGCAAAATCTAGTATTACCCATTTACTGGAATTTCTTCGACTTTTGGAGAATGCACTTTCAGCACAGAAGATCTACCACCTGATCCGAGCAAAGATAGGACAATAACAAAGGCAATAATCTAAAGTATAATCGAATTCTTCACAAGCCTCGCAGACAATGGTATCTCTTAAGCCTAGCACATTAAGATGCTTGGCAAAAGGAAAGTCTCCCGTAACAACGCCAATAAGTTGTTTACAGTCTTTTCTACTGAGAGACAGCAACAATCCCGCTGATTTCTTACAGACGTTTAGGAGCATGCTTTTAGTCTGCTTGCATCCTGGAGAGCCGTGCCACACACAATTGTATAAGTAGGAAATCCAATCATCCGAAGACGCGGGAAGACCTAACGCAAGTCCTGAAAAATCATCCTCTTAGCCTTGCTTAGCAATCTCATTTCCTGCAATCCCAGTGTGACCTAGAACCCAGACAAGAGTCAAAGAGTTCAGCCTTGCGACAGAATTCAAAGAGTTCTTGGATTCCCGAACTGTTTTGGAACGAGTTACAGAATTGAGCAAGGCCTTAAGCGCAGCGGCACCCATTAGGATGGCAGAGATCTTCACTTGACAAACAGAGGTATGCTTACCTAATGAGTAGTGAAATCTAGTGTTATCGGTCACCATGAATATACTAGCAACGGACTCTTGATTATTTTTGGAGCCCTCCGTGAAGATTCAACTATAGCCCAATCGAGGCTCAGACTCTAGCCGAAGCCAGTCCTGAACGCAAGGAAATTTGACTCTAAATTTGTATAGCAGCCGAAGTTCCGGTGTCATTGCATTAGACCGCATATCAATGAAACTAGGGTCATAGGATAAGTGTCGCGCAAGGTCATAGAAACTCCAGTGCGGATGATACCAAATATAGCCCGTCTAAGACAACATGACGCACAAGCTAGAAAAGGTCTTCTCGTAGCTGTGTAGATCCCAAAGACCTTTTTCAGTCATAATCCTCATGTCTTGCCAAAAGCACCATTACACTGCTTTGCCCAAAGATGTTTCTTATCCGGGATCACTCCCAGATATTTCACTTCATCGGAGATCTGGAAAGTGACGCCTTTTAGCAGTGGCTGAGTCCGATTGCTCACAATCCTTCATCAATATCAATTTTCAGAGGATTGACTTAAAACCCACTTCTAGAGCATCATTCATCGACAAGTTTGTAAGACTGTCTGCGCGTTAGCACAGACAGTGTGTAGGCATGACCTGAGAGAAAGTATGGAAACATGATCCGCATATGCCTGAACGTATACGTATAAACTATTGAGAGTATGCAGCAGAGGGTCAACTATCATGCACCATTGCAGTACAGACATAATGCCACTTGCGAGTAGCCTTTGCTAACACCTGCCATAACATGGCAGCCATAGTCTGCATCTACAACCAAAGTTCTATTTATCAGCATTGCCTTGATCTACAATTCCACTATCTCATCTACCCCTTCTTGTTTAGCAGAGTCACACAGTCAAAAGACGCACTGTCGAAGACACCCTTCATGTCGATGAAAGTGTCCATGACGTATTCTTTAATATCAAGCGCGCATGCAATTCGACTAGATTTGAAGACCAGTCTAACAGGATCTTCCATGCTGGTATGGATGGTACGTTTCAGATAGAGTGTGCATCTTCAGTGTATACCTGCCCACGTGAATCTCGACTACTCCCTCCAAGTTGTCAGTAAGAAGGAAGACAAACTTATATGTCTGAAACTCTTAGTGAGGGAGTAGTCATCTCTAGGTATAGGAATATATTTTTTCTTATATATAAAACGTTTATTAATATATTGAATTTATAGGAATATATATGTACATATATGTATACCAGTGCCAAATACGCACTCTTCAGAGTTTGTAGCAACTCTTCAGAGTTTGTAGCAACTCTTCAGAGTTTGTAGCAACTGGTTTACACCCTGTTGCCACTCCATCGATACCAAGCGATTCGAAACTATCAAAAGATGCTAGAGCATATTTGATTTGTTGACACGACTGATACTGTATAGTAGATCATACTTTTGAGAATCCAAATTATTTTAGTAAGGTCCACTTGTAGTTTCCCTGGAAAGTCTGTAGAATCCGTCCTCTTTCAATACTCAGTTCGCTGAGATTTTTCTACAACTTACGATTCATTAAAAAGTCCACATAGGCCTTAGTTCTTTTTTTGTCAAATTCTCGAGAAGTTCTTTTGCGTAATGTATGTAGAGAATTCCTCCTAAAACTTTGCCCTTTACATTTCTTTTTCTTTATAGTTCATCAGCTACATTAGCAACTATACATCGCAAATGTTAAAAACACGACACGACTCGGATGAAGGTACTACTTTAACGAGTTCAGTAAATGTATTCAGGACACGAATTCAAGTATCTGTGGAGTGCTCAAACTTCCTCAGATACAACTAATCTTCATGATGTGGGATATGATGCATCGAATGAATGAAAGAAAAAAGATAGGACTGTGACATTTACCTATATTTTCGGGACTGTCACCACGACCAAGCAAAGACAGTAACTACTGGCTGGGATTTTTGCCATCAAATGAGGGTTTAGTTTGTCACGAAGTTCTATCAGCAATATTCGAGACATGAGGTTATGATCAATATTGAAAATTTAAATGCCAAGATCACAACGAAAGACATCTTTGGTAGAACTGTGTCAGAAGGCACGACACAACAACAGTCTCAGCTGCATCGATTATACTGCGCGGCAAACCATAATAGTATATAGTCCCTAATTCCCATATCTAAGCATCCACACGGCAATTTGGACGTCACTGGTTTACCTCGACAGAAAACACTCATCCAATCTATTCGAAGTTCGAACATTTCGAGGTGCAAATGTCGACTTGGATCACTATCTTAAAGCGCGAAGACGCATGTGAATGTCCAATCTTCTGACAACTATATCCACCGCAATAGCTTTTGCTTTGATGGGTGATTTCTTGATCTCTCAGCAAGCGCAGACAAGCCAAGGAGCAGGTTGCAGTACCAAGAAACTTGGACGCCTATGTATCTCGACTCTGAATCCAAACCGAAATACGCAAGGACAACGACGAGAACAAAATTCAACTCCAAACACTACAACCATCAAATCAGAATGTAATCAGATAGATAGACTTATATTTAGATACAGGCTTCTATGTCCTAGAAACTTTGAATATGCAGAAGATGACGTAATAGGGCACATTCAACAACACGTCCTCAAGATGTGGAGTCACAAAAGCATGGCATTGATGTTCATATCAACCATAGAAATGAGGCCCACTCACCATTAACTAAAAGATCCTGTCAGGTGATACAGCAGTTGCAACTATATTTAAGACGATGATCTGGTTGGAAACAATCAATGGATTTGAGGTTTATAAAATCAACGATTGATCAGCTGTTTCAGGGAGAGAAGACTCAACAAATCCTACTATTTATCTCCCTATATATATTTAAAGGCTGCATATAAAAGAGTGAATAGGGATGAGCTTCTAAGTGCGATAGCTAGTCTTGGTATGCCTTTAAAGCCCTTTCAAATACTCAGATCTTTAATACCACCAAAAGCTTTAGACATGCCTGGATGGTATTTCTTCCACCTCCTTATAGTGCAGAAATAGTGCGGAATTCCCAACTTAATTCAATCGACATTGAATAACCACTGGCACTTTTGTGAACATTGAATCAAAATGTGTTACTTAGGTCTGCAAAATCTATGAACAATGATGTGGAATATAGGCATATTTGACAAAACATTGCAATGAACAACGAAGTGTAGTGAAGTGAAGTAGATAATTCTACTACTTCTGCTAACGACATAGAGATAACGATCATCAGTCAATGCTACTTTTGTCTTAAGAGGTCCGTATCCCACTGTATATTTAAGAATCATGTACTCTGTCAAAATCGGATGTAGTTGTCCTTTAATATTACAAGAGAACATTCCTGCGTTTGACTTACGGTCCGCTGTACATAAAAAGATACGTAGACAGATAGTGTAGGGTGTAGGTCTTCGACGAATTTTATGGATCTTAAGTGCTCAATCAACATGGACCTACAAATCTGTAAAGAATGTTAAATATTCCTCTAAGATCCATAACTTTCGGATACCTTGCATGTAAACTTCTAGTTTTAGACACTAATTCTAATTTCTACTCTTTTCCTTAAAACATACGCTAACTCCTTCCCCACAAGATATACATATGTATGTACATCATATGAATATTTTTAATACAATCTAACACGCACTCGCCTAATTGAATTATGCACCACAATTACTCCCTTGCGACTAAGACCCATCAAAACATGGTACCAGAAAACACTGCATGTAAATTTCGTTTAGTCCTCCCTGTGACCTCCCCCATCCATTAAGGTAAAAACATTATCACCCGCAACCATCGCCATCGTGTTACATTGTGATCCTTTTTTGTTCGTCTACTCTATCGATCCGAGAGCATAAAGCAGAAAAACATCAAAATTCCACGTACGCGAAACTGACGGTCATCACGAAGGTCCTGAAGGAACTTCATAAAAAACATTTTATGGATGTCATCATGTCAGTTTTTTTTTTTTACCTCTGTTCTATATGGAAGGGTCCTTCTCGCGGGAGGGTTATTGTTTGCGTGTTCGAGTTCGATTTTCAATAGCAAACACCATTAGGTTGGATACAAGAGTGGTATCCTGTGATGACCACGTCAGTCATCAGAGGGAGTCGAAGCAGATGATGATGATGATGATGTTGATGAGTCAAGAGTCAAAATGTCAAGGGGACCGACACGACGGATAGTGATTTCGAGTGAAGCAAAGAAATGCACAACTCACCAACTGGATTCTCATTAAAGCGGTGATGGTCAGACCCTCTTGCCAGATGCTAGAGGATAGTAAATGACCATAAAAAAAAAAAGAAACGGAACTGGTGCTAGAGGCACCAGCAAAGGTGTAAAAAAGGTGAAAATTAAATAATGCCCGTGGCAGGCGATTTATGACATGATTATACGCTTCGATGGGTTTTTCGTGTGTTTTTGTGACTCGTGGCGGCTCAAAGTTCATCGTGGCATATGGCAAGATGAGATAATCTACTCTATTATGTGCGATGTGTGGCATACACCCTTCAGGGACGTGTTAAATGCGGTAGGAGTTACCCATTATCTTGATGATTAAGGATGATGAATCTCTATTCGTGTAGCTATTAATTTTTTGTGAAAAGATACTCTTTTATAGTCGGCGAGGGAGGAAATCGTAAACTAAACCCTTTTACGTAATTAGGTTATGGCAGATGGTTTTGCTGCCGTTCTCGGTCAGAATTGTTGTTGAATCACATGAACAGTGGACTGTACTATGCAAATTCCTTTCAACATTTCAACAGCACACTTGATCTCCATCTGTACATCTTAGCGTAAACAAAATCCTTGACGTTTAAACGTTTCAATGAAAAATTTGCGCACAAAAGTAAGTCAAAATATTTATACAATCGCATTCATAATTAATATCTACCCACTTCAGTGGCACTTTTGTTACCACGAAAACCAGAAGCAACCACTTACATTACTCTCTACCACCACTACCATCAACCAGGCACCAGCAACCAGCAACAACGAAGGCGACGCACGGTATATTGAATAAGATTTCAACCTACTTATGAGCACGAGCGGTCTTAACGTTCTGTCAACACACAGAGCTTATGCAATTCTTGGCCTGGCCATAAGAAATGCATAAATCTTTCTTTCTTTTTTTTTTCTTGATCTGTTTGTCTCCTTGGTAAATCCTCTTTGCAGGCTTTTATGTATTTTTTGGTCTTGCAGTGCCTCCTCTAGAGGGAATCGAATGAATTGCTCATTTAAGAGTAACTAAGTAAGCTTCCTCATTTAGCATCACTTCTTCATTACGTTTCTTCTTGCATCGTTTTGTAAAATTCAAACGAGGACAATGATCCTCTTTGCAATCAGTAAAAGCCTGTCTGACGTTCGAAATGTTATTTCATGATTAAATGGATGATTGAGAGGTGATTTGTTTACGTTGGACTTAATGACATATTGTTGACCGCAATGGAAATTAGTTTTGTTGCAAATAAATTTTGCAAACTTGAGACATTCGACTCGAACTGGATTCGGATCTTAAAGTAGTCTGCCAAGATGTTGGCATTGTGAGCAGGAATTCAGTGAATAAATAAAATCCTTTGGGTCAAGTGGTCGGAAACGCTGATTAGACGAAGATTCATTATTAGACTAGCAGCTCATTAGGAAATTGTCAGATATCTACTCCATCCAATCCCAAATTATTAAAATGAATGTCTTCTCTTTTAAAATTAGATGCAGTCTAACATATTTCTTCTAGATTCACTCATTAGATGATGACCTAATGTATTTACTCCTCCAGTCCACGAAATGTGACTTCCATCATCTCGTCAAATCGATAATCATTTGAGCATATATAACGTTCTTCGAGTATACAAATCAGCATTCGTGCTTCTCTCGGCTATAACTATATGTCACTATGACTGTTGGATATTCTTGAAACCACATCTAACTACTTGCGGAAAGGGAATTTTCAGAAAACCGGGCCGGGCGGTGCACTGCCCTAAACTCAAAAGAGAGATAAAGAGATCATTGGAACTCAACTTCACTGAGAATCTCTCCTCTATTCAAGCAGTTGACTACGCAGTAGATGAAGGATCATGTCCGATCAGTAAACACAGCGCGAATAAACGTCTACCATGGTGGAGCGATAAAATAGTAGAGCTCATTCGCATCTCAACAGCATGCTGGAACCTAGCCAAAGAATGGTCCACCTACAAGGATAGCATTAAACTCTCCTGGAGACTTTTCTATGAATCTATGGAATCTAATAACGAAGCATCGCGTCTTAAAAAGATTCTAGCCAAGGCACCAAAGCCGACCTCTAATATCAGAAAAAGCGATGGTATATGATCGGAATCGCAAAAGGAAACGCTAGAGATACTACTGAGTATTCACTTTTCCGGTTGCTCACTGGTTTCCGGAGCTGAGCATTATCAGCTTTCTAACCTTACCAAAATACAGATGGCACCTTGTATCAGTATCATGGAATCACTACAAACAACACCGACAGCGGCAATGGAGACGATGATCAGACTCATTCCGTAGAATTTGTACTACAGCAGTCTGGCGGTCAAACCTTATGTAAGACTAAAGGCAGGACGATCATGTTTATTGAACCCTCATGTTGTATTTGGAAGGAGATTTGCTTTACGAATTCCGAACTTAGCCTACTAGAAGCACCAAAGAACCGACAATAAAAAGAACTGGCCGCCTATACCGACGGTATTAATGTACTAGCAATACCAGTGGTAGTCACGGTACAAGAACCGTGATCTATCCTCCAAAACTACACAGTAAAAGCACTGTGTACACATGTTACTCAGCCTGCTGAAATTAAACGTGAGAGCAGTATTGTTGGCAAAACGATAACTGTCTGTATAGACAACTAAGCAGCTGTTAAGGCTCTGGGGTCTGCGGTAATGGGATCGAAGCTTGTGCAAATTAATCCTGAAAAATATATCAAGGAGGTCTGCTAAGTACCAGGGCATATGAATATCTTAGAAAACGAAAGAGCTGATGAGCTTGCAAGAAAAGGGTTAGCGCTGCATGTATCGCAGGCTCTCCCCTTTGTTGCAATCCCAATATGCTCCTTAAAAAATAAAGTGCACGACTGGGTCTTGCTTGCACCTTAATGCTATTAGTTTATAATCGTATAAGCACTGAAATTCAAGTTTTTTTTGTAAAAGTGGGCGTGGCTATATATGATGTTAAGGTAAATTATAGAGATTTTCAAAGCCTATGAATTATGTTTTAACAATTTTTTTCGATTTCTAGTAAAAATTTTCAAAAAGTAAAATTTTTTAAAAGTAGGCGTGGCAGTTCCAAAACTTATATATTATAATTTTGCATTTAGCATATCCACCTCAGATATTGATTTTAAGCCCAATCGCTGTAGAAATAGACGAGAAACAGTCAATTTGTAAAATTACCGTTATACGCATTTTTCGCGCAAAACGTGGTATGCCATCTAATAGCAAATGCCCAAACTAATACACATATGATATTTTATCAAAATCGTTAGAGCCGTTTTCGAGAAAATCCATTTTTAGTGAAATCGGCCTTAAGTAAACTACCCTTAATTTTGAGGTTAGAATGAAAATTCTAACTAAGACAGACAGACAGACAGACAGACAGACAGAGAGACAGACAGACAGACAGACAGACAGACAGACAGACAGACAGACAGACAGACAGACAGACAGACAGACAGACAGACAGACAGACAGACAGACAGACAGAGAGACAGACAGACAGACAGACAGACGGAATTGGCGGACCCACTTTTTTGGACTTCTCCATCATAGTAATGTCAAGTTTGATTAAAATCTCGAGTTCGAAATTTTTCACGAAACCAATACTTGCCCTATAGGTATAGGTGCAAGTAAAAATTAGAAGATGAAGCCACTGGTCGAGCCAATTGACGATGGACTCATCTAGAAACATGTGCAACGTCCAGGGTGCTATGGCCGACCCTAAACAAGAAAAGATTTGTTTCTTTGATGAAGCTCAGTTATCTCAATGCACGCGTCTTCTCTCGCATAATTACTGAGCACTGTGCCATTGGTATTCATGCGTAGCGCAACGATGTACTACAAAACGACTATTACAGAAGTTGCTGGGACGAGGAAGAAATTGATATCGCATATATGCTCCTATCCAAAGTACTGTTTGAATGTGTTAAGCCTTTCTGCAACAAACTAATCTAATTGGCACGCACCAGAGTGGATTCAAGCTTTACACTAAGGCAAATTCTGGAAGAGACTAACTAATATCAAGTCGAGACTCATAATTTTTCATCGACTTCAAAGGTGCATAGGAGATGGCCAAACTCGGAGTCCCGACGAAATTAATCCAGCTGTGCAATTCGAATACGGTTCCTCCGAACTATTCCAAACGTGTACTGGATATCAGCATGGAGACGCGCTATCTTGTGACTTCTTCAATCATGTGCTGGAACAGATAGTGTGCAGGACAAATCTTCCATAAATCTTTCCAGTTGCTGTGATATGCAGATAACATTGACATCGTTGGTCGCTCCCAGTACGCCGTCATAGAGTCCTTTAAGGCCTCAATGAATGACTCCTCAGTGGAAATTCGCCTTAGGGAATTCGAAGACTTACTCTAAGAAACCGCTGTTACTTCGGTGTGGCGAAACTAATGGGTTCACAACTTATTACTCGGAAAACAAAATGCATTCTCTATGAAACATTGATCCTCCCAGTTCTCCTATATGGAGCCGAGTACTGAGCTATAAGCAGGAAAGCAGAACAGATATTGAACACTTTCGTATCACAGGAGGTGGAGTCTTCTTTTAGTCTTAGGTACGCCACAGACTATTAATATGTGCTAGAGAAAAGAATATTTCTATTTTCATGCCTTTGTTTGCAAAACCATTTAAAATACGCCTTAGACTTGACTAAATAAAACAATAGCCAACTACGTATTAACTACCATACTACACAAATAAGTACCTCTTCATCCGTTCTACTAACACCACAATTTTCCACTCTAAGCCCACTTGAATAGACCACTTAACATGGAAATTAGTCCACTTATCGCACCAAAAAAAGAGATGCTACCCACAATACACACATAAACACTTCCTCTCCCTCATGCGTGCTCCAACTCCAGTCTCACGGCACCAATTCAACTCAACAATTGCAAAATCCAAGCGTCCTCCATCCGACGCGCCGATGCAATTATCATCATCATCATCATCGCCATTGAATCGAACCACATTGCGAGCAAAGCAATCAATTTCAAATTCACTGCTGATGACTCAGCAGTAGCATTACCAACAATATTGAACTCTCCACAACTACACAAAATCAATTTACCATCATATCCACCATTAGATGCTCTTTAAAGAGCCGTACCATTTCCATCCCGCAGTTACATCGGAACGGAACCTACATTCGATCTAATTTCGAACAGAACTCCCTAGGAGCCAACGCGCGCAGATGTTGCTGCATAATTATTGCAACATCCACGCAACATTTTCAATAAACGATACCTTTCCGCCGCCGTCGCTGTCGTCGCTGTTGGTCCGTAGCTCGCACTGTAGGCCTTGCGTAAAGTTCGATTGTGGACAATTATTGGATTGCGCGCGTTCCTAGAGACAAAAAAAAACAAAAACCAGAACAAATACCTATTCCATGAGTTCATAAATATTTATGCATAAAAATAAAACCCCCAACGATTATTACTGCAATTATTGTAATTTTTGGATTCTGTAGATAGTTTTACCTCTTCTCGCTGCCCTTCCACTCCATGTGGCAGGGTGTAGTATTCGTATTGTTATTATTGTTGCATAAGTTCTATTGCTGTGGAAAACATTTGCATCTGTATCTTTTTTTCGCTGAATTGTTTGTGTGGCAGCAAAGTGCTACCCACAATGGTATAAAGATTGATACTGAGTATCTTTTACGAATCAATGCGCGCAACGTGCGCCTCCACTTCAAGTTAAGTGAAGTAAGCTGGCGCGCGCGTTCGCTCGAGCTCCTCTAATCTTGCTACTACTGCTCATTGTTGTAGATTGCTGCCGCTTTCGTAGACAAAAAGAAGAAAAAAAAACTTAGATGTCGGAGATGAATCACTCTAAATGGGTCTTCAATTCAAGGAGAAAAAAAAAGATCAAATTGCCATTGTCCACAAGCAGCAACAGCAGCAGATGGAGGAGGTCCAAAAGCCATCACAGATACTGTATCTATGACAGTATTATGCTCTTGTTTTATGGAAATTCTCATTGCTCAAGCCGAGCTAACTGTCTGATGACTTTAGCTGTGTTTTTGTCGAGGAGCACTTGGAAATTATTTAAACCATTCGGCATACTTGCGAAATGAATTTCATATAATTTTTCTTCCCTCCTCCTTCTCTTCATCGTGTATCTTTGTTTAGATATTGCCTGTCGATCGATTTGAATTTTATTGATATCGATTCTGGAGGATTCAATAAATCTCCAGACATTGTCACAAAGTAACAACTCACCTATGCAGATGTAGTCTCAGATAGTATCGTCCGACAGTGGTAATTTGTATTACGTCCGCATAAGTGCGATCGCATCATACATATTCAACGAGTCTGAAAGTATCGACGACTGATTGATTTTTATGATTTGATGCATTTTAATTTGTAACTCTGACAAGTAGACCTCGCAAATCAAGTGACACTTAACTGCAAGACTGGCGGCGCGACGCGTGTGTTATCGGCGAATATGATCATCGATGGTCGGAATATGTGCACGCGCGCAGTCAAAGCGTTTAACTCTAATCACACTTAGTCGGACAAAACAAAAAACTAGTACGAAACAAATTGCTGAATGCAGATTGGAATTTTTTAATTCTCGGCAATTTGTTTGAAGAATCAGTATGAATAGATGTTTTGGTTTACCTGCGATGAGAAAAAGAAAGAAAAAAAAAACGTTTTAGTTCAAAGAATTTTAATGGAAATGGAAAAGTGAATCTGATATGAAATGGAATAAATTTTTACTATCGAGGTAAATTGAAATTGTTTGCATTTTACTGTTACTGCTAAATAAATATATTCTGTAATGAGAGCTACGCATTATAGTTAAGATACGTCATCATTCAAAGGTTGTAGATACATAAGATACATAAGGCTTAATGAGATCGAACTTTGGTGCATTCGGGTTCTCAAAAAAATATCATATTCGTAAGCATACCGACAAATAGATACACACGCAGATTTATCCGCACAAATGGCATACAACATTACATTCTTCTGTAGTTCACTGTTGTCCCACTGAAAGACTAGTCGGAATTATGTATCAGCTTACTAATATAATGAAGAAATTATGCAGCTACGCAAAAGTAACAACTTCACTAATCTTTCTAGTGGATTCTAGCACATGAGTATCATGTAATAATGGTCCTAAGCGGATGAATATGCCTGGAGTATGGATTCTATATGAATCTGGAGACCTAATGCTCGTCTATACCTATAGGGTTTTCTGAAAAGAGTGAATCTTGTGGTACTGTTTAAGTGAACAAAGGAGTAAGTCCTAGAGACCATCATCAAGAAAAAGAAGCAGCAGAACTTACAGAACCGATGCTGAAGGTGGTGCCCGACACTTATCAATTGCAATAGAAAAATTACGAAGAAGACAGTACCATTGCATTACAGCGCTGGACGCTAAGAATGACTGCCTGAATCATCAATTTGGAAACACATACTGGCCGCTCAACGCATTTTGGGTTTGGTGAGGCATTAAGAGACTTTGTGACCAACTGTATCTATGTACGTACGATGCCATTATACAACTATAAACACTACTGGAAGCCAAAGTCGTGAAGTTTCCTAAGAAAAAAGTGAAAATAAGAAACAAAAGTTAAAAATGTTAGGATTGAGCAGGGCCAGGATTTGTGCATTTCCTTTAAAGAAATACTGCATTGTATTCTCACTCTCAACAAAATCCAGCAATCATCACGCCATTGACTAGGTTACATCATAAACTGATACTGTAGAACATATCGTCTACATAAGAGCTATGGCTACCATATGGACAATATGGACTCATTATTCCACATAACACAAGGGCTTCTCAATGTATGTAAATTTCCACTTATGTCAGTAGCACTTTTAGATATTTTACGACTTTGCAGATTTAATCAACTCAAGTTTGAGCAAACGCCATCACGTACTACTTCTATTTTTGGATTTTAGCAACGCCTTCCATACTCTAGACTACAGAAAGCT
This sequence comes from Xylota sylvarum, assembly GCA_905220385.1. Taxonomy (NCBI): domain Eukaryota; kingdom Metazoa; phylum Arthropoda; class Insecta; order Diptera; family Syrphidae; genus Xylota; species Xylota sylvarum. The sequence continues at coordinate 46,890,295 of LR999959.1, forward strand.
AAGCAATGTGTTGAAAAACGTCGGAATCAGAGGAAAGCTAGCAGAATGGATGCTGGACTATCTGAGAGACAGGACCTTTTATCTAAAATTAAAAAAAACTTTTACCGTAATGAAAACGAAGTGGATTACGATGTTCCACAGGGGTCTAAACTTGGTCCTCTGCTCTTTATTCTATACACATACCAATACAATCCTAAATTGTTTTAGAAAGAGTCACCCATTCGTGTATGCAGCTGATGGACTGTCTGCACTTTGTAAGGGAACATCTTCCACTCTTTTACTGAAAACCGCTGAAGAGACAAACACGTAATGGGCAATTGCATGGCACGTCGTCTGGTCGACGTTGATGGCTCATCCGCGACATATTTCGCCACAGGGGCGATATTCTCATCGGAATAAGCACTACCTTAAGGGACCTTCCGGTACCCTTTCTGGCACATGTTGTTCCAGTCTCTAAGAGCTAAACGGCTAAACTCCTTTTTGCTAGTAGATCACTATTTACGTGCATAGGTCTTACTTTATAAGCTTGTTAAGAAGTTCTTTCAGTATACGATCTCCCAAACGTGTATCTGAGTGCCTGCAGTTCATTAAACTTTTAATTAATCTCCCAATCTTAGACAAGTGGAAGAACTGAAAAGTAATCAAGGACTATGCCACAACTATTTATATCAACTACTCAAGAATGGACTGTGTCGTCGTGGAGGTGCTTTCGGCTGCCGTACATTCCTATTGTCCTGAAAATGAATAGAGCTATACGTCTTCATCTATCATGTTGGCTGTGTTGGATTTTTTCTCGCATTCAACGTTTTCCCAATAGCGTTAAGTCTGTATAACTTTTTAAAAGCTAAATTTATTTTCTGATGTTTACACTATCACAATGCTTTCTTCATAGTATCTAGAACGTTCTTTATATAACGAACGGCATTGAGGTAGTTTTCGGTATCCACTGACTGATTGTGGTCAGTCTTGCTGCAAACTTGGATAACATATCTATTTTGTCTGTTTTTGAATATAATTCTTTTGAATGCTCCAAAAAATATTTGAATTCAATGACTTTATTAATGACTTCAACTTAAAAACAAAAAACCAGACTTCAAAAAATTGAATGCATTCAGTGACTTCAAATGACTTCAATGGATTGAATGCATTCATTGAATGCTAGTGACTTCAAGGTGACTTCACTGAATGCAGAGCAATCAAAAATATTGCATTCATTTTGACTTCAACACTTTGATTGCTGAAAATGATTGCTTCAATCATGACTTCAAACTGAATGCAGATTTTTTTAAGTTGAAGTCATTACTGGCTTCAGTAATTAAATTGAAACAAATCCACTTGAATTCTTAGTATGACTTTAAGGAATGTATTCCTCAATGATAGCATTATTTTACAGCCCTTTTCCAGAATACAGTAGTAAATATATACACAGATTAGGCACCCGTACATATGTATGCACATCTCCACATCGTAACTAAGAGTAGGTATATCTCACTTGAATAGGAGTAAATCAGTTATGTGTCAATACTAAAAATAATAACTATTCGTTCAGCAAAAATAATCTTAAGAGCTTCGTGGGCCTTCCCCAACTCCATTGAACGTCCTTGATGCAGCAAACGTAACCAGCTAGACGCAAATTATATTGTGTGCCCAAACATTTGTTGAAAAATGCGTTGGTTCGTACAACACTATAATTACCATTCATTGTGCAGCATACTTTTTCCATGGCCATGAGCAACAAACAGACTTGTCAGTGGGAACATGAGTAACAAACCACAACCTCCATGTGCAGATACTTGATACAACCTGCAGCAATTAAGCCTGCGTGCGCCTATGTCGTTTAACACCGAGGTGAGAGATCCACTAATTGTGTTCTTTTCTGAGCACTTCCTCCAGTTAATCCATGCGGTGCAATAATTTTCCAATCCGATTGGCTTTTCCAGCATCTTACCAGCCCGACCGACGACGACGAGCACTTTCCGTGGGAATTACATGAGAAAAAAAAATTTAAAATAAAAACGATTGATTGGTTTTCCAATCGTATGTGGGTGGTATGGTTGGACAGTCGACCGTACAAACAACGTGCTGGTTACTCACCATCATCATCATCATCATCATTATCATCATCAACACCTGCGTGAAATAGACTCCAAGACGATGCTAGATGGTGTTGTAACATCCACCAAATGGCGCGCAAAATTCAATTATGTAGGCCCAAAGCGCACAATCAGTCAGTCTGGTGTGTGTGTTGGCCGCATTGTTAGCCGGCACTCCGTAGCCTGTCTAGAGGGCAATTGTAAAATATCGAAACTGTTGGAGATTTACACGGCTTTTTTGGGTAATTTTTCCGTGCGCTTACACAGGCGACACATTGTATCGGCTGATTAATTAAATGCAATTAAAATGCATGTTTAAATGGCATCTCTTAGAGACGTTTAGGTGTTTAATTAATGAGCGATGTACGTGTGCAATATGTCTGATCTGCCACGCGGAAGACGTATCGGGATGGCAGTTACCAAATGCGGAGATTTGTAGACACGAATTGGAATTTAATTGAGCGAGGGTGTATTTTAATGAGCTATTATCTATAGTTAGTGAGTGGGGTTGGGTTAGTGAAAGAAGCGATCGATCTAAGCATATTCTATAAGGGACATTGGGACACTTTAAATAAATGACCTGGCTGGCTTAGGATTAACTATTTGTGTCTCGAAAAGGAGTGTGTATGGCATTTAGGGAAGAGCAGAATTGAAGGCATAAATTCAGGGGAAAGTTTGGAGTGCAGTAGCTTGTTCTCGTAGCCGGCGATAGACCCTCCATTTCAAATTGTTCTACTTTTGTACCAAGAAAGAACCCTATTTTAATGCATTTTTCTAATCGTTTGATTCTTTAACGACAATCTTTGGTTAATCAATCGGTATATCAGCACCAAAGATCAGCCACCATATTCGGGCAATGCTCCCTATCCTTTTTTTTTTAAAGAAATCGAGGGAAAGAGTAACACTTAGCAAAGAAGGTTGCATATAGTCTTCATATCTAAAAATAGGAAGAATGCCGCCGATTTCCCAAAGACAAGGTGCCTAATTTGTTCAGCGTACTTATATATGTACATCAAGATACAGTGTCACATCACGATACACAATATCGAATGGAGACATCACAATCATAACGAATGACCTATTCAGTCACCGACGAACGACTTGTGGACTTTTGCATCGCTAACCGCCTTCTTTTAGGAGGCATCATGAAGGCCTGGCACAAAGTCGATTGGGTTTATATAAGTAGCCCTTGTTGAATCTGTATCACGGGTGTTGGAAACAGACGAGGCGTTTTTTGACCACATTAAGTAACCCACTCTCAAGCACCATACTCACGTACACCACTGACGGACAAAGGAACTCCTGACCACTCCAACAATTAGGGAAGTATCTTCCGCGAGGAATAGAAACAATCATCAAGCCTAGCATCACCAACTATCCAAGAACATTAGAAAACCGTGAAAAATGTTTTTACTTCTCTAAGGGTTTGTATAGTAGCAACCCCAGCAGTAGTCGAGGAACGAGCGAGCGTCAGAGTATCGAATAAAAATGAGGAAAGTTGGCCCCAAAAGTAGCAGCAAAAAGGTGTGATAGTGGAACTGCAGCGCCAGCAGCATCTGTAGTATTCCAACATCCGCTGATGAAGAGAAAAAAGAATCACCATCAAGCTTCCTACGAAAGGTAGTTTTATTGAATGCTGGAGATGGATTTATGTTTTGCCGAAAGTTGCCAAAATGAGATACTCTAGATACCGAGTAAGCAGGTCTGGATCGCCCTGTTGTCGACCTAATCGTCGACCACATCAATACCCTACGGATCATCATCGTTCAGTTGGTAGTTGTGCATACATAAATATATCGATCACCGGCTCACCTGCTGTTTATCGATTTCAAAAACGCCTCGCCTCGCAAGGAGAAGTATACCAGACAAACGTGGAGCTATTTTAAGGCAACATACGAGGGATCAAAATGTCACCTTCTGAGTAGTGGGAAGGGATCTGAAATAAAATACGGCGTGCCACAAGAAAGTATCCTTTCACCGATATTGTTCTTATTGGTGATAGTATACCATTAAGCACATCACGCTCTATCAATGAGATTTGCAGGAATTTAATGCACTCTAACATGAAAACTCAAACACCTCGATTACGTACATAGATGTCGTCTGCTTATTATCATATATGCTAATGGACATCCATCAAATGCCAACTGATATGATGAGAAAATGAAACGTTGTTGAGCTGAAGATTAACACTCCCAACTAAACTAAAATCAATATCCTTAGAACCGCCTTATTCTCACAAGTAAACATTGCAGGACAACTGGTGGAAATGGCAGACTGCTTTCAATACCTTGCAATTATCGTCTGTATTAAGGACTGTATTCTGTCCACATAAGCAGGGTAAAATCACACCATAAGCAAGGAAAAATCTGCACTTGGTAGGTTGTCCAAAATATGAAGAAGCAACGCTATTAGCTTTGGATGTTCCGATCCAGTGTTGAATCCGTTCTGCTATATGGGTGCAGCTCATGGAAAATATTCGCCATTAAAGCTGCAGAATTGGTGTCTCCGAAACACCTTGCGCATTTTGTGACCTATTCCCAGATGTTAGAAGTCCAGTGGATCAAGTGGATGGTAGTGGATGGTAGTGGATGTCGCATATGTACATTTCGAAAAGGCGAAATCTTAACTGCTTATAAAGCAATACAGTGGAACCTGATAGCATAGGATGGAAGAGGAGCTGGCTGACCGAGGCACATATGGCACCAAACAGTCGAAGAGGAGTAAAAGTAGCTAGAAAGATGGTATTGAGATGGTCTAACCCCCACAATATAGGTCCTTAATTGAAGATTTACATCCAAAAGCATACAAGAATCCCTACCATCAATGAAAGCCCTAAAGGAAAACGATGGTAGATTAAATGTAGGTTTAGGTGCTCTTCTACACCTTATCTAACAAATGTTCTGTGTTCTGAAATCTAAACAATATTCAGTGAATTAAGCCGAATTCAAGGATGTTTAGCAAGTCAAGATAAGTCAATAAAAATGTACTATCTACGACTACTCTTATGAAAGCATAGATCGTTTGGTTTCGTCTGCACCTTATAGCAGGCAATAGTTAGGTAAAACCCTCCAGATACTCAAGCAACATTATCTGCTCTGGAATGGGTTAGGTAGCAAAGTCATCTGTTACGCAATGTTAGAACTTCCATGGTAAACATACAAATGCCTAAGCTAATAACCTCCCCAGCGACCATGGCCATTTGATAGCTTTCCGTACTATCAGACCAAGTTCGTCTTTCATCAGAAACAGCTGTAAATGTCCTAACTACGCCACACAATCCACTCCTCCAGTCCGTGATCAAATTCTATCCTTTATGTACTATATGAACTCTCGAAGTAACTTTTTTCTTAAAATCCCTTGTTCCTTTTTCCAATCCTAGTCTCTCCTGGTTCTGTACCAGCGAAGGATTTGCTGACTTCTCACATTGTCGTGGCTCTTAGAAGATAGTTCCGATACATTAACCAAAGCATTTCACAAAACATAAGTATGTACACGATTCCAGTGAGTCGCTTTACTTAAAGTCTCTGATGGAATTAAAGATCATAGTGAACTATTTTTAGATCTGGACGGAGATCCGAGTATTTTCTACCATCGTCCTGCTAGCTTAGATTTTTTACAGTAAAGAAGCAGATGCTGGATTTTAATAAAACATTCAAGGATACACTACATGTCTGGAGTATGATGAAAATTTCATTGCAAACCGATTGGCAAAGGTTTCTCAGGATTAAGTGCGTATACCTTAGACCGGCAGATGATGCTTGCATTTCAATCATCCTTTATCGTCTCGAGCTTGAAATAGTTCACCTTTAGCCCATCAGGCTGTGTGGATATTTCGAAATACATAATAGTAATCCTATAAATTCGAAAAATTATGTTGCTTTATAGCAAAATTGTAGTCTTTTTTCCACCATTTAACAGTTTGAAGATATGGTCTCTTCAGATTAATAGATGAACATCGATTGGGTATCTACCATACTAAAACGTTCATATCCTGTTTGTGCAATCATCTAGTAGTATCTGTCGGTACCATTGGGTGTCCTTTTAACTCCTTGGTAAAAGTTTTGAATTTCTTTTCTCTCAGTAACATCCTTTAACCCTATTCAATATTGTGTTGTTATGAAACGTAAAAGTCAATGGCCAGAGAGCTTCAGGCAGTGCCACGACAAAACTTGTGTCAATTGTCTCGATATCGGAAGTCAGTGTAGAACTTAACCCTCTCCCAACTCTATGAATTCTTAGTGCAACATTACCTTCATTAACCATAAATCAGTCGCCTTTGCAACGGACGACTTCACAAACAGAAAATGGCGGCAAGACATATAATCGTGCACCATCCTAAAGGGTGGTATCCTCAACCCACATTCCTATTGATTTATTTTTCTCATTACTCACCCCCAACCACCAATACCCAACTGCCCGCAATGGATGAAGCAAACTTCAAACAAAAGTCAAAGTTCGATGGCTGCCACCATTGTGGAGCTAAGTAAAATTTCATTAGCTAATTGCTGAGGTGTTCGGTAAGGGTATTCAAACCCAACAAACTCAAACTACTTACCCTCGCCATTAGCTTAGGCACATATACACAAGTCTTATATTTATGTAGATGGTAGCTCGCCATTAGAACGCTTCACCACAAAGTTGAAAGTGCTTTTGCCGTACCAACAGAGGAGGACGAAAGATGGCATGAGGAAGAAAACGATTACCTGGTTGGTCAGCAACTGGCATGAGCTGAAGGGTGGTAGCAACATACAGTCGATTCGACGCCGCTATTTAATGGGGGTAATAAAACATTTCACGTCCATTACGGCGTCATGTCGAATATATTTTCACCCCCCAACTGGTGTTTTGTTTGCCATTTTGTGTTTTTGTTGCTTAACAGTGAACGAAAGTTATTCTGCTCCATTTTGTTGGATAGTATGGCTATCGCGCATTAAAGTCACGCAGGGGGAACACATTTTGTATCCTTTTTTGCTTTGCACTGGCTTCTTGGTAATTTATTTGGTCAAGACAAATAGGTACCATCCGGCTGTGTCTAAGGGGTGAATAATTGGTTTTTGGGGGAAGTATAAGGTTTTTCTTCTTTTTTTTTTTTGCAAATTTAAGTAATTATTGTGATTCATGTCGATTATTGGGGTCTGCTAGGTTTAAGGATTTTTTTTGTACCAGACTACCTTACTCTTAGAAATCCAAGTTATTCCATTTTTACAGAGTAGATATCCGAAAGGCTTTCCTAAAGATTCTGGGCTTGTAAATTCATCGAGATCACTTTGCATCTAATGAGAATACGAACAAAGAGCATTTGAGTTTAACTAAATGCCATTTGTCCTATTTGGACATTGAAGTAACCTGGCAGAAGGTGCAACGCTGGTCCAGAAGTACAATGGCATGTATAGAGAACAGCGAGTGAATAAAACCTGTGTTTTTACTTTTACGACTGCAGTAAAAGTGAGGACTTCGACCGAAGAAGGTTGTATGGAAAGACTACAACATTAGGCAACTAAACGAAGTGCAGTGGCTTTCTTGATATGCAGTATCTGTTACCAAGGGTTCAAACTGAACTTTAGGAAAGACTTTTTACGATGAACTGGGTGAAAAGATGAATTATTAAAAGAGTATGAAACAACAATCAACACAGACGATTAGAAACAGGACTGCTGGGTAGATCCTTTTTTTTTTTAAACACACCAGATATCTTCGCCCAGTGTTTTCCAGGCGGAAGCACTACGATTTTATTGAATTGTAACCCTGCACCTACAACAACGTAAGCACCGATGCGATCCTGGGCAGCTTACACAGAGCTCGGCAGCATCGGTCTCTCCAATTGGATTGCTCAGATGCTTCAATCGAGAGTTATACCTTCATCGCAAGGAGATGTAACTATCAGGAGAAGCAGAGGAACCCCCCAAGGAGGAGTCTTATCCCCTCTATTATGGCTCCTTGTAGTGGATGAGATCTTGGTAATATTGAAGGAAAAGGGCTTCAACATGAAGGCCTATGCCGACGACGTGGTTATCCTGGTCTCGGGAAAATTCCCTTCAATCTTAAGCGAAAGACTCAATCTCGCACTACAACTAGTGGAGAATTGGGTTTAGCAGCAAAGGGCTAGGAGTGAACCCTTCAAAGACGGAGGTAGTTCTCTTCACTAGGAAGAGATCAATTCCTGCCTTCAGACCCCCAAGTATCAGTGGTACTGAACTAAGTATCTCAGGTTCAGCCCGATACCTGGGTGTAATTCTAGATTCCAAACCAAATTGGAAGGATAACACTGCTGAACGCATCAGAAAAGCAAGCGTAGCTTTCTATTCTTGCAAAAAGGCATTCAGTAACACGTGGGGTTTTAAGCCAGTTGTGGTGTACTGGATATACACTGCGGTCGTAAGACCCATTCTTACATATGGTTCACTGGTATAGTGGACGGTACTGGAGAAGCAATACCAGCTTTCTAACCTCACCAAAATCCAGAGGGTAGCGTGCATTGGAGTCGTGGGATCAATGAAGACAACACCAACAGCGGCAATGGAAACCATGCTTAGTTTCATTCCGCTTGATATATACTGTGGCAGTCTGGCGGCTAAAACCGCGGGAAGGCCGAATGTGGTTTTCGAGCCTGTACGGCCATGCCTCAATTTTGTCCCGATGGGGAACTACAAACTGTTTGTCAGAAACTGATCACATGACCCCCACGCTAGCATTTGAAAGGAGATTCGCTATAAGAATTCCTGACAGTATGTACTGGAAGTGCCGAAGAACCATGAAGAAGAAGGAGTTGGCGTTCTATACCGACGGTTCTAAGATGGACGTTGGCACGGGAGCCGGAGTTTATTGTGAAGACCTAGGAATAAACAACTCCTTTAGAATAAACGATGATTGCAGCGTCTTTCCGAAATCACAGCCATCATACAGGCTGCTAAGAATATAAGTGAGAGCAATATCGTTGGCAGAACAATTACTGTGTATGTAGACAGCCAGGCAGCCGTTAAGGCTCTGGACTCCGCTATAATCAGATCAAGGCTTGTGAAGATCTGCAAATCGCCTTTGAATGAGATATATAGAGCTAATGCGGTGACCATCTGTTGGGTGCCAGAGCATATGGATATCGTAGGAAACGAAAGGGCTGACGAACTTGCTAGGAAAGGGTCGGCGCTGCACTTATCGCGGGCCATTCCCAATCAGTTCCTTACGGAAGAAAATAGAGGATGAAGCCATTGGTCGAGTAAATAGTCGCTGGGTTCATCTGGAAACATGCTCAACAAACAGGGCCCTATGGCCGGGCATCAGTAAGAAGAGATCAACTTCTCTAGTGAAACTGAGTCGTTGTAAAGCACGGGTCGTTTCAGGCCGCATATGACAACATCTATAGTGTCGAGCCATACAAAGCCATGTATAGTTTTGCTAAACTCATCCATTTGAGCAGAATGATTATGGAGAATGCTGCTTGCTCCATAATGGTCGGAAACAATCTCACCGAGACCTTTAATGACAAAAAAGGTTCCAGACATAAGACTTCGAAATTGTGAGAAACTCGCAAACCAATACCAGAGACATATTTTACCAAATGCATATATGCATATGCTGATGACAGACCATACAAAAATAAACAAATATTTGGCGCAATAGGTCCATAAGACCCAGGGCCTAGCTTGTTATATTCTTTACACAAAATGCAATGCCGTGTCCGAAGGGCAATTTTTTATTTGAGAAGCTTTGTCATGACAGTTTTACTTTCGGATGTTTGTCAGATGTTCCCCGAGATGTGGGGCCGTAAAAGAAATTTTAGGTGTTGTCTTGTGTTTGAACCTCGAACCTTTCGCTTCGTAGTCCAATGCACTAACCACTTGAGCTACGTGACCCGTTTGGAATAATGGGTTTACAAATATTGGAATAAAAACAGCAAAAATGGGTTTAGTTGTGAATGCGGGCCAAACCAAGTATATGCTGTCAACAAGAAGGGACACACAACATCAATGAATTGGACAGAATATCACAATAGATAGCTATAAGCTTTATGTAGTTAGAAATGTTATCTACCCCTACTCCGCTATAAACTCTAATAACAACATCACATCAGAAAGTAAACGAAGAGTTACATTTGCCAATCGCGCTTTCTTTGGCATAAGAAGGCAATTGAGTAGCAATGCCTTTTCAAGAAACACTAAGGAGACTCTATATACATAAGATCCTCATCATCCCATCAACCCAATCTGCTTTACGTCGCACAAGCATGGACGTTAACGAAGTCGGATGGAGCTATCCTTGGTCTTTTTGAACGCAAAATTCTTCGGACGATTTTCGGTCCCGTTTGCGTTGACGAGCCTTGGAGTAGGAGATTTAACAGTGAACTTTGCTAGCTATACAGCGACATCAACCTTTAGAAATAACTTGACAGCGCCTTTATTGGCCGACAACCTTCTATAGAGTCATCCAACAAGAGGTGTCATTTTGATTCAGTAGAAAATGGCAAGATTTTTATGAAAAGTGGTCATATTTTTATTTTAATCTAAAGTGCAAACTCTGAGAACTCTGAGGAATACCTTGACTCTGCCTGCAAATAGTCAATCTTTTGAGGAAAATTTTCATCACGTTTTCGATTAATTGCAGTTGTATTTCATGTGGCACTGTCGTACTGACATTTTTGTAATGAATTTTTACCATTTCAGCACATTCTGTGAGTGTGTATCGATCTGTATTTAATAAATTCTTAGTTTAGCCGATCTTAACTGGGATAAAACTGGACAAACGCTTATATGCTTGTTAAACGAGCATTTTAAGACCATTTTTAGAAGACCCTTTGGGTCTTGGTCAACATTATCTTTAGGTGGGTGAAACGGTTTCACATTTTATCTGTTTTCACTCGCATTTCTCTGGGAGAACAAGCTGATAAATCTAAACATCGCTAGTCTCCTTCTCTTTGCAAAGCCTACTGACAGAGATCTAGGCTCTGTGCACAGCTGCTGTCAAGCTGTGCTCGGGCGGTTATGCTATAGGTCTACGTACCTGTCATCTTCCGATGACATCCAACAAATACAATATAATACTTCAGTAATTATTAATTTTTGTTTTGGAAATTGACCCAATTGAATGACCATGCCATACACATAAAATCATTTCAAGGACATATTTCTCGCGTGGCCCATGCATACTCCCAACAACACTCACATTTAACTGTGGAGTCATAAAATATTGTCTCCCAGTAGTGTTTCCGTTGATTAGGGAATCAACTTACAATAGCTATAGCTACATACACGTGGCACCAAAGGGCTAGTCTACTGTTTTGCATTCGATCTCTAGCAAATAAACATATTTTAAAATTTAATCCGCTTTTATCTACATCTAAGGCTATTTCAGTCGACCACCCGGATACACTCCAGCTAATAAAAAAAAAAAAAACAGCATTTATATAATCCTTTTCATTATTAATTTTATTTGTTTAAAATAAGAAAAAGAATAAAGTGTAATGTACCGCAAGCACCCGCGCTATCTACCACTAATAATCTATTCATTTGATTAATTCAAGGGTAAACTCGTCGCTGTCGTCGACGCCGCTGTGAGCTAAATACCAGTTCGAATCGCTTAGCTGTCACTTGACAAATTAATCACAGATCATAATAATAATTACCGGCTGTCTAATTAAATTATTTGCATTTCAATTCACCGATCATACACATGCATTCGCACAGCCGCCACAGCCACTGCCAGTCATCAAGACAACAACATCTGTGCGCCGGTGTCAGCGTGTCGAGAGCAAATTCTGTGCAACATTGCTGCAACTAAGCTAAAGCAACGACGACCGCGACAGTTTATCTAGTATACGCGCCGCCAAGTTTACCCAGTAATTATTTAGCCATATTTTTAGCAATACGCCCCAACCAACCGCTTCGGTCACAATAGCAATTTATAATCTCGCCGAAGAAAACTGAAATCGGCTCTACCACTCGAGGAGTATGAAAAGTATCTTCGACTCTCAGGTGAGCTTAGCATCACGGCACACACAGGAAAATCCTAATTGCGTTAAAAATTGCCTGACAGGCATTAACGGACAAAATATTACCAATCGTCTGTTATGCAAATCGCACCGAGATGCCGTCTCGTTTCGCTGTGACTGCAGAGTACTCGTATCTGTGAGGTTGATTTTTCTCCGTGGATGGTGGATTTTGCACTAAATACGCCATTTAGGTTCGTAGCCATTGTTATTTGGCACATGGATACTTTTGGGGGGCCCCCAAGGAGGTAATTTAAAGGGAAATCTATATGGGCGATATCCAATTTGTATCTGTCGCAGTTGAGATAAATTTTTTTTGGTTTAAACCACAGCAGATATCTCTTTAGCACCCAATTGTGGCGGTGATTTTCTATCATTTGGCCGTCATAACGTCCTACGTCCTCCTTCAGCTAATAACCGAATGTATCTAAAGTATCTAAACCTCGAGGGGATAAAAAGATTAATATCTGAATTTCCTATTATTATTCCGGTCGATTTATTTGTAAATTATAATCGTTGTGATTTATGCTGCATAGAGTAGGGGGTCCCGGTACAGTGCAGTGTTTCGTTGTCGTAGGGTCCTCGCGTAAAATTGCTTTAAGTCGCATTTTGCCAATTTGATTTGTTGATTGTTGCCTCATGGTGATACCTACTTTTAATTGATGTGAAGTTGTCGCTGGCGTTAAGGACACACAATACATAAACACACACACACATACATACATACATACATACATACTTGAGTTGTGGCGTTAGCCTCACGGGTGTATATTTCTGATTGAAATTTGTTACCGCTGCTGAGTCAGCGTTGAGAAACATTTATGCATATTAAAGTATCTACCAGTCATTCCGGCGGACTTTTAGTGTGGAAAAGATAAACATTTATCATTCTCACTGATGTTGAAGTGACTTTAATAGTCTATCACTTTACCGTACATTCATCCCCTATTCACGGAAACTCCATAAAGAAGCATAAAGCAGATAATTAAAAAAATGAAAAAAAAATAATAATTGAAGAGGAATACCCTCTAGAACTAAAAAAAAAAAAGATGATGATGACGATGATGATCTGGTTGACCCATCGGGTGCCGTAATTCGATAACAAGCGACGCGTGCCATAGTACAATAAATAAACGTGAATAGCGTGTCCTGAATGTGTGTGTTGTGCCTGTGTGGACATTTATTTATTTTCATTTCCATCATTCCATGGAATGGTCTTCAATTGTGATGTGACTGTATGGCTAAGTCTTTGGCCTCTTTGACCGACATGTGCCCTCATTTAACACCAAGCAAACTGTCAGAGGGTAACGAGAATTGAATTTTAATATGTTGAGATACATTTTTCCCTCCCCGACTAACTCATTCATCAAATAGCTTTTTTTTTTTCAGTTTTTGTGGGTTCTTGCAAGCCGCGAGGTGCCATATGAATGAGTTAATGTATCTTTTTCCCCGGGTGATGTTTATGTTAAAATATTTTTTTTTGATGCGTGTAAGCATAAGCGGAGGCGGGCACAAGACTGAATTTTGTAATTTTTGTTAATTAATTGAGACCTCAAATGTAAGTGAAGTGCGTGGAATATACACTGGCGTGATGGGGGGTATTAACTGGAAACTTATTTGTTGTCCTGGAAGAAAGAATTTGTAGATACATACTAAGATCATCATATTGCGTATAATTTAAACTGGTGGAACGAAGAACGTGACTACAGCGACAGGACTGATCCTGGATAGAAATTTTAGTAACTTCGAAAAGAGATAGGATTTTTTAACTTGCTGTGAATAATTTCTTCAAAAATAGACGGATAGCTATTCAAGGAATGCCTGTGGAGTAGTATCCTTTTTTTATCCCTAGCTGAGCGCTTGAAAAAACAAATATAGTATGTGAATGATGACCCAAGTTCATTAATTTTACTACTGGCATCGGTAGGAGAACAGTCCTAGTGATCGAGTAAGGGTATCTTAAACAGGGTTTTCCTTTTATCCTGGGTAATGATCTTCATCAGTAAGAGAAAAGATCTGGATTTTTTGCTCCTACAATTTATATTACTGAAAGGTACCATAGAAATCCAATCCGGGGACAATATTGTGTTGGGCAGGGACATACTTAGACCGCAAACAAGGTCTATTGTGATACCAGGATAGAAATAACCGGACTACCAGCACTGGGATCTGCATGTAGAATCCCCAATAAGAGGCAGGTCAGCCGGTTTCGACGTGAAACCATGCAAAAAATTGTTTTTGCCATGCAATTTGACCCAGAGACACAGTTTCTATTTTGCATAAATCAAGTCTGAATAGATCAGATCTTCGAAAAAGTATTCGCATATGTATTACCTTCTCAAACACGATAAGATAGAACAAGTACAGATTCCTCGTCTCTCCTGCCTCTACGGAAATCATTCGAAGGAACCCTCCTGGAATGTCTGCCTAGGTCTTCTGGTTTTCTTACAATCCAGTTCTGACCAGATTTATTTAGAAGAGAGACATGTGCTGGTATTATACGATTTTTTAGGTGCTGATGGTTCCCCCTATTGTCAGGGTGGTTCCAGTCTGCACCCTCCTTAGCTAGCTTGTCCGATTTACAACTGCCAGAAATATTCGTGTGGCCTTGAACCCAGCAAGAGGCACGACGCACCTGACTACGATTTCGTTAAGAAATCCGCGGCATTGCTTTACCAACTTGGATCGTTTTACTGGTGATTCTAAGGCTTTTATCGCTACTTAACTGTCTACATAAAATAAAAACACTGAACCCTATTGACTTAATTGAAAGTCGAATGGCAGCTTTTCGGACTGCTGTGACTTCTGCTTGAAATACACTACACTTGTCCGGCATTCTTATGATGATAGGCATGCCCAATGCACTAGGTAGACTCCCGCACCTGTACCAGACGCTGTTTTGGATCTTTGTTGCAGATTCGTTTGAAATTTCTCCCAATTTCCAAACACTTGTACTAGGAATCGTCATTTTATACTTGGACTCTAAGAGGGGACAATATAGTCCGAATCACTAGGTATAGTGTTATGGCCGTTTAGGATACTTGAGTGGCCTATATTTCCACGATCTAGTTGCAAGGATTACCTAATGCTGCTTTAGCCGTCTTCAGCTTCACAAAGATATCAACGAGAGGAATTCGGTGCATAAACTAATGCAGCTGGTTCTTGGGCCGCCCGTTATGCAGACGCAGGATAGCCTCTAAACCTTTTCGAGTTGGCATGAATATCCAGTGCACCATCCGTGACCGAGACCAAACATTATCCGAGACCAAACTTATTTGGAGCAGACTTCATCAAGTCTCTAACTGTACGAAGGAACTTTTCTCAAATCGCCATCGCAATGCCATTCCCATAGGCTGTGACACTAAACCCCTTTTTACCCAAAATTAGGAGTATCTCATTCACTACCATGAACTATGGTAGTGGTGATAATACTTCGATCTGGGGGTACCCCTGAATACCGACGTTTTAGTTAGACAAAACCTCAACTCAGCATGGATAAGCCTGCTTTTAACCATTTGCTGAAACCAATGCGAAAGATACTTGTGAACCTTCAGGTTATGAAGTGCAGGAGGTAGAAAGTGCTTCTGTTTTGACATTGTTCAAAGTTCCCTCGGTATCAAGGAAGGATACCATGGTGAAATGTTTATTCTACAAAGGATTTCTCAAAGATTCCTACCAACGAGTGCAGGACAGTATCTAAGGATTTTCCGTTGCGATATGGGTGTTGGGATACCGAAAGGAGGTTACTATCCAAATTTGTTATAAAGTAGACGTCGATCAGTCTTTCCAAAGTCTTTCATAGAAAGGAGGATAGACTGATTGGATGAAAGTCTTTAGAATATCCATGAGAGGTCTTTCCGGCTTGCGGTATGAAGACTAATTTGACCGTTTATCATATCAGTTTATCAGAAGGCTCCTGCTGCATATGGTAATGGTTTCATCCTTTTCTTCATCCATGTACTCTCGATAGCATCCAGCTCATTAATGCTTTACAAGCATTTGGAATACATTCAGAAGCTTAACGAGGACGGATTAGTGCTACTGTTTAATATGTATTATCTAGCATTAGAAGGGAGTCGGTTGACCGTATTTGGTTGGAAAAATAGAATATACAGAACTGAGGTCAGAGATTTACAGATAGTCTCTCTGACTTGCGGTGTTAGTCAGTTAGTGGAATAAAGGACCAAACAAAGTAAACTACTGCGGTGACTTCCGAATATACTCGTACACATATGTATTGTGGGCAGTGGGCGCCATGGCTCAAGTGGTTAGTGCGTTGGACTACGGAGCAAGGGGTTCCAGGTTCAATCCCCAGACAACACCTAAAATTTCTTTCACGGCCCCACCTCTCGCGAGCGTCTGACAAATATCCGAGAGTAAAACTGTCATGAAAAAGCTTCTCAAAAATTGCTGTTCGGATCCGGCATTAAACAGTAGGCCCCTTCCATTCAAGTGAAGAATATAACACGCACAACACGAATGGTTGTGAGAAGCTAGGCACTGGGTCCCATGGACCTTGTTGCGCCAAAAATTTGTATTTTTTTTTTGTACATATGTATTGTTGGATATAAGACAAAATCGATGAAAGTGCAATGAAAATGTGTCGGATGTGATCTGAAGCATCCATTTTTGACATAAGTTTTCAATCGGTATGCAATACTTCTTGAATAAAGTGATGGATTGAGGGACTAGGTATGAACTATACCGTGTTTCATCCAAATTGAAATGGACCTTTCGGGTCATACCAAACATAGGCATATGAAGAAACCTACGGCACGGGAAAATAGGCATCTACTATGGTTATTTACACATATTTAATAATGATAAATCTCGATTATATTATACATGCATAGAACACATTATACCTAAAGATCGAATGCTTTATCACAAATATCGGAATGTTGTCGCAAATATGGCACCAAAACAGCCCTGTACTGCTGTAAGAAAGTAATAGGCAATGGGGCTCACAGCCACCCAGTACAAAGGCTGACTTCCCTATGCATCAGTGGAGTACTAAGTACCACCCCAACAGTGGTTTTGGATATTTTGTTCCACTTGCCACATTTAGATATGTATAGTAGACAAGCGCCAGGCTGCACTAGAGCCACTCGTTAGAAGGCTATGTACACCTCGGTGGTCTCCTCTCCTCTGCTTAACTGAAATCTTTCCGCAAGAGACCGACTACGTACTTCTACAACTTCTGTTCGACAAGAACTTCAAAATCCATATGGACTGCGAGGAGGATCTGTCGCTTCAAAACACGAGATCCATATGTTTCTTTATGGACGAATCGAAAACAGAATCGGGAGTAGGAAGAGGTATTCTTCTCCATCTATCTAAACGCATATACCTCTTTCCGACTTTCCAACCTCTATAGCGTCTTTCAGGCGGAGATCATGACTATTAAGAAAGCCTTGTCGTGGCTGAAGTATAGTGTAATATCCAATTGGGTTATCATCATTTGACGAACAGTCAAGCTGCTTAATGAAATGGTTCACCAATTCAACTTCATCTAATTTGGCCTACGAACTCGGCAACATAAAACCTTATCGATTTTATCGGATAAAGTGGACCTCAGCATGCTTCTCTCTACATTTAAACTACTTCTTGTACTCAATGGTGTACTCAACGGCACAGCGGCACTACGTGCCTCATTACTACACAGATCCGGCCCAAGCTGGATCAGAAACCCTCAAATTGTCTGATTAGACAGAATAGGTCACTCATACTAATCACAGTAGGAGTCATTACGGGACACGGCATTATTCGCCGGCACGCTATTAGGCTTGACCTCTTCGCTAATGACTTTTAAAGACGCTGCATGAACGAGGAAGATGATGAAACTTTATGTACATGCCAAGCTATTTCAGCTCGTAGAAGATGTTGCATTTAGGTACATACATATGTACGTATTCGATAATTTGGGGGAATTAGCTAACACCATCAGTAATAGCCTCGAACGCTTTATATAAAGCTCCTGCTAGGATAGTATTAAGTTAGGATTATACATCCATGTGGTACCACAATGCAGCTTTACTGGTCCAAGTGTAATCTCCAAACGGAAAAGCCTGTGCAACTTGGAAATTATTTCTAAAACAAAGTAGAAATGATTACAGACTTTTGTTTTAGGATAATCATCGGTCATGAGCAGCTCATAACACATCTATTTGTGAGTTTAATCTAGGGGGAAAGAAAAATACCCTTCATCGGATAAAGACTGATCAATAATTGTTGATGATTTTTGGCTATCGTAGCTAACAAAAATTGGTTGTTGGATTGTGAAAACCGATCTAGACGCTGGTAAAGAATGTTCTCACATTACCAGCTTCGTACAACTAGACAGTGAGTTTATGCGGTACAACTTTGAAATTATGATTTCTGCAACACCAATTGCCTTGTCATATGGAGCATCCTATATGACCATAAGACCTTCCCTAGAATCGACTGGGTTTTCACGTCGGTAATCATACTAAAAAGAAAATGCAATGAGGAACTGTAGTACCTTTGAATATAGTATTCTTTGTGTCACCCTTATGTCACAGCTTTACATATGTAAGAGTAACTTAATAGTAACTACAAAAATGCAGTAAAGTTAAATAATCGTACCCTTTTAAATATATTTGTAAAACCCTGCAACAAGTGACTAAATTATGATTCTGTTCATTTGGTGTCTTTTCTGATAGATAAACGAAACCTATTCAACCGATTCACGTTACGCACTATTAACATTCTGTGTACCCTAGAACATAGGCGAATACCAAAACTACGCACATATGTACATATGTAGCAACAATTGGCCATCATACTCTTTCAAACAACAGACATTAGACCACAAAAGTAAAAAAAAAAATCCATCGCCAATGACCACTCTTTCTCCCCTTCATTGACTCTATTCACCAAAAGCAAAGTCCAACAATTAATTACCCGCAAATCCTGTAGTCCATCAAAATAATCGTAAAAATAGATTCCATGCGTTTTCAAGCTTCACTGGCCATCATCATCGACGACGACGGCGGCGCCGCATTTGTTCACCCAAAACCAAACTCGAACGCGATCGGTTCAAGTGATCGAGACATCGATTCGCCCTCGAGTTTCATTCTCAGATCTGAACGATACATGAGATCCCCTCAGCTCGTCGCATTAGCATAAAAGCTACGAAGACCAATGAGCCCTTAAATGCTGTAACGTTGGTTCCGGACTGCACTGTTCGAAACGTAATTTAATTTCACGGTAATTTGAGATTGACAAACAAAGGGGGTGGATTCTTTCTCACGCATGCAAATCGAAAATCGAGATCTATTCGGTCGTCGGCGTCGGTTATGTGTGTCACCTGAAGTTGTAGTTCAGAGGTTCACTCACTTCCATACCTCGTGTCGGTTTGTGTTTGCGTTGACATTAGGGCCTGTATGTCAAAGAGCGTTTCATCCCCCGCGAGATTTTTAGAGTTTGCAAAGAAACTGAGATACTTTTTTTTATAGTCTTTACACTGAGGATGATGAGTTAGTGCCGGCTTCCCCGTATGTTTGTGCACTGCGAGTGGAAGTGTGAGTTGGTCGGATGCAAATATTGACTCTGCCGGTATTCTAATTTTACAAGGCGGTCGCTTTTTAGAAAGGCGTTTGTTCTATTTATTGTTCTGCTCTTCTTTCTTGTTCTTTTTCGTAGACACCGATGGAAGGCGCACGATGTATGACATTATTTTGTTGTAAATATTGGAATTCGTTTTTTTTTCTTTTCCTTTAACGATGATGACGAGTGAACGGAAATCGATGTTAATGGTATAGGAAAAGGGTGATGTTTAAGTTTCTGTGAAATTACATAGTTCCAAGGAAGGGAATACACTACATAGGTTCTGGTGACATGGAATTGGTGTAGTAAATAGCGTGCGTGAAGAGTGCGACCGTGAGAAGTTGATTTTTTGAAAAGCATCTCAGGATGTTCCATTACTGAGTGGGAGAGGAAATATTTGTCTATCTTGAGTATCTATGTCACTATGGAATGCATCCAAAAGGGTGTACGAAGCTTAGACTGTTAACAACTGTAACAGTTTTAATCACGATACTCTTTAAACATAGTAGTATCGTTCGGTAGATACGGGATTTATCATATTACTTATTTAGGAAGCCATTTACTTTTTATTACTAAATGTTAACAGTGGTTGAAGAAGTTCAACCTTTGAGGCCTACCTTGATATGAGTAAAGTCTGTTCATGGTGGTTGTTAGTTTAACATTTCAAGTTTCAAAAGCCACAGAGACCATTTCTGAAACTAATAACCATTGCCTTCCCTCCAAATACAAAAAAAAAGGAAATACTTAGCGCGACAGGTTCCTGGAACTTAGGGCTTAGATTCTCACAACCAGAGGGCATTTTTAGCTTAAGACCCTTTTTCATGACAGTTTTACTCTCGAATGTTTGTCAGACCCTCATGAGAGGTGGGACCGCACATTAGATGTGCAGGAGCTATGGGGAGATCAACGAACTCCTAAGTGTAAGGAAGTTTCTTCTAAAACAGACAACTCTTATGTAGAGGGTCATCCAACAAGAGGTGTTATTTTAAATCAATAGAAAAATCCACTATTTTTATGAAAAATTGTGGTATTCTTATTTTAATTTAAAGTACAAACTTTGATGTAAGTAATGGAATGCAATATCTGCCAAATGTCCGCCTTGACTCTGTCTACAAAAAGTCTTTTTTTTATGAATTGTACATCAGGTTTTCGCATAGTTGGGGCTGCATTTCGCGAATTTTTCTTTTAGTCCATGAATGGTTATCTTCAACATAGCCCCAAAGGAGGACGATCTCGGCGGCCAATTAAAGTCTCTATTTCGAGAAATTACACCTTCAGGAAATTTGTCACTCAATAGAGCCATTCTTTCACTAGCTGTGTGTCATGTGACACAATATTTTCACCGCATTTGTAGCGAATCGTCACTAGTCACCTCCTAGTTTTTACTTATCAAAAGTCATCGCAATGATAGTTAAATATTGACAGTACAACAACGTTTTTGTGCCTTCTAGCGAGACCTAATTGGAACAACATTTTCATCCAACAACAGTCTAGGGTCGACCATTTATATCATTGTAAGTCCATCGCGATACTTAAAAACCAACATTTGCACTTTAGAACCAATTGAAGTTTCTCATGGAGTCATGGAGGTTCCTGAAGTTTGTATTTGTCACCGTCTGGTTAAACCAACAGCTTCAAAGTAAAGATTGCTTCTTAAAGAAAAAGCTGGACATATCATGAGAAGATACCGAATTGTCATCTTTTTCTTGTCTCTACAGCTTTCAAAAAAGTCATTTGAAAATGTGTCAAGCCTTTTGTGGACCTGGCAAAGAGACAGAGTTTTGTGGTAAGAAATGTAATTTTTAGAAATGAGATAACTAGAGGACTGGTCATCACATTTGCTTGCTCTGGAACCTGGTGAATGTAGGAATTTCATCAAGGGACGCATGCCATTAGAGTGACTTTTGTTGATTTAGAGCAACTTGACTGTGAAAATACTGACATTATTAAAAGATGGTAGGTACATGTAACCTCAATAAAGATTACTTCGAGGTAATGAATTTCGCTTGGAAAATGCTCAAATTGTCTGAGAGCCAAAATGATTTCCTGAAATAAAGCTCCGCTTTATTCCTTCGGCAGTCTTCGTGCCATCTATGCAATGAATTATGTGAGCTTACGTCTCCATCCGAGTCTTCTTTAAAGTACATTTTCGGTGTTTTCTGAAATTAATTCTGGATACATTTAGGGCGACACCTACGTAAATTATACTACAGTTAACTTTAAATCGACTGGTTGTACTAGGTACCACTTTTTTACTAAAAGGTCTAGATGTCGAAAAGGGTATGAAGTGATTTCGTGATTTCGTCCTGAGAATTCTGAGAAGTTCTCTACTATGGGACGAAAAAATGAAAACCATGTCTACCATAGTCGTCAAATTCAAACTTGTAAGACGATGCTGTGAAGAACTTACAGCACTCATAGTTAGCCACGACGTTACAATCCTTTGGCTTAAAGGACATACAGGAATCCTAGAGAACGAACTGGCGCACGAATTAGTAAAATAGGGATTCGAACAGAACCTGACAATGTTTCTACCGCTTTTAGCAGTTGTTAAATCTAACATTAAACAAGCCTTCGTAAGACTAGCCAATGAGAGAGATGAATCTTGCCGTGTCTCTGGACAAAACACGACGAAATTAAAACCAAAGAAATTTTAGCCCTTAATAGACCCAACTTAGCACTCTACACGGGAAATATTACCGCCCACAACCTCCTGGGGGTGCACCAAATAACAATGCGACTAAACCCAGATGACCTCTGGAGAGGTTGTGGCGATATAGAAGCAGAAGAGACTACATCTCACTTCCTACGCGAATGCCCAAGCCTGTGCAGAACTGTCAGGAAATCCACCACTAACCATCTTGAAATTTATAACAATATCGGGTTGATTCAGGGAGGCCGCTTAGCTATTTCAGAGTCCCAATGCTGCAGACCAACTTTTGTCTCCGTTTTTAGGTTATCCGCGACAGGGGTTCACAATGGATCCATTGGTAATTCAAGTCCAGGCTATGTGCATTCACCCCTTCTACGTACCTACCTATGTACCTACAAGTTTGGCAAAATACCAATTTTGTGTTCACGATCGACGATAGACGCAATTAAAGCGGTCCTCACCACATCAAGAAAAATCATAAAAGGCAGAAGATGGGAAGTGACGCTTAATGATACTGTGCTGCTATCAAGTTAAATGTTCGACAGGCATTTAACTCCACAAACTGGAAGAACATCTTGGAAGCCCTTCGAAAAATGAGTGTACTATCTATTCATCATGAAAATAGTGATAGATTACGTCGGGCAAGAAATGCTAATTTATCACGCTAATAGAGGATAGGAGGGATAGTACAGGGCTTGATGTGAAAAGTTATGTACGATAGGATACTCAATTAATCTATACCTGAAGAAGCTACTGAAAGAGGTGGTCCAAACAAGCAACGTTGGCTTGAATCTAACTGAACGTTATATGAATTTCCTGTTAATCAGTAGCAAAAAGAAGATGGAAACAAGCACTACTCTTCTTTCTGATCGAATTGAGACAAGATTGAGAAAAATATGGAACATGTGTCCTTTCTCTATCCGAGCGTCGACATATGTATGTACATATATGGACAACAAATGTGTAATGAGCTTTGGGGAATTCCAGCTTCTGACATTATAGAAAACACATGATCGAAAGAGAAACGGGAGACGGCGAGTAACTGTGCAAAATATATTACAAGTCTCCTCGTGATGAAACGCCAAGTGCAAGGAATGGAAATTTAGTTTAATGGTTGGAAATCCCCTCTGTTAGTGAGCTACAATCCTCTTGTAGGATTTTTGTATTTCCAGAAAGACTTTGACTATTTTTATTTTTTTTTATTGGACACTTGACACCTAATACATATATTTAGAAATCCATGAGCAGTCATTTCGTAGCTTTCCATCTTCAGCGTAGAAGCTTATTCGACACAAAATTTTGACAAAGGGGATATGAATACCAGGAATAAACCTCAATGACCTAAGATACATTAGCCCTTCTAGTGGTAAGTATTATCGCAGTAAAACGGCTTAAGAGCTACAAAAGTGAAAGGGCTAAAGTGGGAAAAAGAGTTTTCTTTTTTGATAAGACTTACGGTTGCCAGTATAAAATTTGATCCTACCGACCTAAGTACTGGGAAATCGTCAACACTATCCCTCTTGATTTTACACCAGAAGTCGGTAATCACCAAGTAGTCCAATATTCTTCTTCTGTTGCTTCAAAGCTCGCGGACTTAGAATTTCTCTTTTCAGATTTAAAAAAAGTCTGCTCTCCAATCAAAGAAGAGTTTGCGGGTCACACCACATTGCACAAAGATATGTAGGTCGACGCCAAAATAAAAGCCGTTTAAATTCTCCACTGTTTAAATCTCGACTCATAGGTCTACAGACGCCCAGAGGAAGATGTAATCCAAGTCTTAGAAACAATAGCTGCTCAGACTCAGCCAGATGGAAACGGAAAAATAATTCTATTAGAAAAATCCCTTCAAGACAGCACCAATTAAAACTAAATCCACATCAAAACTCTCCAATGTCTGGACTATCAGCACGCAGGCTAGCTCTTTCACAGATTTTATTACCTATCTTAAAATAGAGCTAAATAGGACCAATTAATACTTCTCCCATTTAACTGAAAGAAAAAATTCTCCCATCAATTATAGTCCTATGTTCACCACTTAATGTTCGAATTAACCACGTAAAGGACACTAGAAAACTAGAAGCCTTCATTTTGTTTTCTCATTAGTCCGCCGTACCAAAGAAGATACTTCAACTTATCTATCTTACCTTCACCAAATTATCTGCAGTACAACCCTATGTTGACTGAAACTTCTTGTCTCATTACAGTTCAAATACATTTCCTCATTCGCCGATTGTCAGTACGTTTTTTACTTTACAGTAACTTAAACCTAATTTAAAGCAATTTTGCCGCCCGCATCTGAGTGAAATCACCAAAACCGCTTAACAAATAAATCCCTTGGAACCTTTTCAATTATCCATTTATCCAATTATCCGCCTCGTCTAACGTGGGCTCGCGCATCCAACGCATACCAATTGCTTCCCCCCACTATAGCCAACCCATCGAGTGAACTTCTTTTGCATATCACCTCCTCATCGATTATGGGAATCTCATCGTGCGAGCGATTTATGGCTCTCCATCATCCACCGCACCACATCGGACTTGGACTACGCGTCGCCGCCGCCGGCAGCATTTCCCCCATATGTCAGACGGAATAGTTTTCCAATTTATGCCGGTTGCCCTGGTGCCCGGTGTCTGGCCAAAGGAAGCCAAAGGCGCAAATGATTTAAGTGTGAAATGAAAATGAGATATCAATTCCGCGATGCCGCCACAGCCGCACTCATGGTAAAATTGAATCTCGGGTAGCTGCGCAGCCGCGAACGCATTACATGGGTACCAGCCGCGTTTAAACTGCCGCGAAGCGAAGGAGGACTGAGTTTGCCCACCATTCCATCGCAACACCTATGCCGCATCTCATACACGCTGCTGGTCGATTACCAATTTTTGATTCTAATGGAAATCTCACCTCGCGCAACGCATTGCATGGACTGCAATCATTCGTGGGGACATTTGTTAGAGCGGGTAGCTCGTTTGTCTGTCTGTCCAATCTAATGCAAGGCAATATGTCCAAGTTGCGGATGCATAACACCTCGCTAACCCCCACACAGGCACAGATGCAATGTTGTATCTGTGAGCAGCAAAAACCCGGGGTACTTAACTTTCGAAGCGAATGCATTTTCGCAGCGGTTGCCCAATTATTATTGCGTTTTGCGGACAGCAGCACGGCACAGTGCCCGGTTAGCGATGATTAATAATGTCGGCCCGTTTTTGGTGTCCGTATTCCGACGGAATGCACTGGACCTATATTGGCTGAAGCGGGTCACAAGGAGTTTCGCTGACACGGTGAGCTCGCGGGCGGGAATTTTGATTGGAACGAATGCAAATTTCCATTTCGCATTCAGGCGAAGCGGAGAATTGGCGAATTGATGTGAAGTCGGTGCACTTTGTGCGGTATCGGCTGTCAAAGGTCGTTGCAACTGGGATTCGGTGTTTGATTTGGGATAATGGGACGCTGATTTATTGGATTTTAAATTGAAAAGCGGGGGACCGTTAGGATTGGGATTTGATTTGAAATAAATGTAATCCAGGGATAGAGCTGCTGTTGGTGCTGTGTTGGTGGTTGCTGGCTATGGAGAGAAATGATTTGAATGCAATTCTTCGACAATGTTTCTTTCGATACATCTGTGCAATCTTTTGATTCATAAAGCTGCACGGTAGTGCCACTGCTTAGCAATTTCCACTGTAATAGCAAGGTTATGCAAACCAATGGCCTAGGGGGTAGAGACAAATTAAGGAAAGACCCACACTTGAAATCGTCCATAAAAAAGAATGAAGGCATCTGTAAACGTTAATGTGGTTAGGAAAGTCCCTGACTCAGAGTGATGGATAAGGGATATTGAAAGACAAGACACGATTATGGGCCTATTCGTCCACAGAGCTAACTTTTCTACCAACTGAGAGAGCAAGTATTAAAAGTTTTCTAGTAAATCGCAGTACGTTAGTACATTTAAGATACATTCTCTCGTTTAAAAAATTATGAAGTATAAGATCTTCACAAACCCTGACGTTTATAAGCTAAATTTGTATAGACAAAAGGCGACTTCTAAAAGACCGTTAAAATGGAGAACTGATTTAGAATTGCCTTGCAGATGGAACGTGATATTCGCGTTTACAATTTCAGGTTTCCCTTACGTGGAAATTCAGTCATAACCTGTACAAATGTAGTTCTCTGGCGATAACCCTCAGATGACTCAGAACTGATGCCATTTGCACTCTTCATGGTACCAACCAATGAAAGTCTTTCTTTAAATCCCGAGACATGCGTCAATAATGCCGTTAAGCAGAAGAAAAAATCAAAGCTTCACCATTCCCCCTTCACAGTTTGCTAACACTATCGAATAATCGCAATCACATTGTGCTGGTGCTGGTGTTGGAACTAAGGTTTGAATTCGAAAAGAATGCTCCAATTTTGAACCTACCCTGAATATGAGACTTACACTGGCCTATATGAAAACTTTATAACATAAACTTACTGTGGTATACACTCACTACCACTCTCAATGCTTTCCTGTACATATCTCCAGTTCATGTTAATTATTGAACGGTACTCGTATGCTAGCAACACATTACTTGAAACTGATTTTCTAAGAAGTTATTGCCCCAAGAGTTGACTAGAGAAGAAAAAAAACTTAAGGCTCTAAATGGCTTCAGAAAGGTTCCTGTCTAACATCTCCCTTCGAGTATCTCACTTACCACGACAGTTGAAAGTCTCTATTAACTACTCGAGGACTAGACGTTTTTGACTTTTAAACAGAAACTGCAATAGTTTGGAGAACTTGGACACAATTTGAACAACAATTCGTTCAGTATATGCCCACTATCTCGGCATATATCTTCATTACACCAAGCTTCATCAATCGATCCACATATCATTCCAAACTTATTGATACCGGTTTTAAATAATCTTTTGCCGACTTTCGACCCATCTCTAATGGATAACAAGTTAAGGAATCTTAATGATAAGTACACGGTCCTTATGGTATCTTCAAACTCCTTGAAGGCGTTTTATACAAAGCCTTAACCTTTCGGTGCAATTTTTTTTCCCAGTCAACATTGTTTGTTAAACTATAACAAACCTCGTCGAATTTGTGTTCTTTGCCCTTTTGTCTGTAGAAAAGATAGCTCACCAATTAATCCTCTTCAAATAGTCCGTCCTCGGCTATGAACCCGTATTGGTAAAATGGCTCTGTTCTTACCTTTTTTGTTAAACCATTTTATAGTGTCCACATCAAGTCCGTCCTATCGGCTTTATGGCTACCTCCGGTGTTCCACAAGGCAGCTATCTAGGTCCCCTTCTTTTCATCCAAGCTATATACGATCTAGAGAGAGTTATTAAGCACTCCCACTCCTCTATGCTAGTGACACTAAATTTTTAAATCCCTATTTTCACCACAAAACTCTAGTATTCTTCAACAAGACCTCGATAGTTTTTCGATTTGGTGCCTCAAAAATTGCTTAGAGCTCAACATCGCCAAATGCCAATCTATTACCTTTTTAACGTAAGTGTAACCAGTCCCCATGCCGACTTTATCTTCTCCACGGCCGACCTATATCAATAGTGCAATCTTTTCGAGACCTTAGTGTATTGTATGACAGGAAGCTCAGTTTCTTTGTTGTTTCCATTCCGAAATTGATACGATAATTCGTAAAGCTAACTCATCACTTAGTTTTGTTAAAAAGTGGTCCAAAGCATTCTATAACCCTTACGTGACCAAATCACTCTGCAATGCCCTCGTTCGGCCCCTCCTTGAGTATACCATTATAGCTAGGTCCCCCTTTCAGTGAGTTCATGTGTCCAGAATTAAGAATGGAATGAGTTCTTTATCTTGCCTTCCTATCAAGATCATTTTATCCTCATCAACTTAAAAACCTTTGAGGATCTCTCTACCCTGAATATCTCTTGGGTCATAGTTTGGAAGTCTTAGTTTTAGGTCATATTAAGCCTTAATAAATAGGGTCTTTCGTCCCTACGGTCATAATGAGCTGCCAGTGAATGCCAGCCATGTTAAGATTCGTATAAAGAATCGCACCAGCAAGCTCATTCGGTCATACAACGCAAATAAACTTCCCCTTCGTATGACTTCCTTATCACCCAAGATCACAGAACTCTTTGAACCAGGGCAGCAAAGAAGGAAGGGTGTCCAAATCTTTATTGTTGTATGCTTGGTCCTGCCAGTAACTACCTCGTCGGATGTGAAAAATTGTTCGCTTAGACTCGAACTTCCTTCCACTCTTAGGATGCGGTGTTCAGGCATTGGAATTTTGTCACGAATGACGCCTAACGTGGGGCTGCACACATGACAGCTGATTCTATTTTTCGCATTTTTGTCTATAAATTTGATCAGAAGGTAAGATATTTGTGGTAGTTAGTAATATATGGACTGACGAAAGCCCACATCTTACTAGTTTACTACTACTAGTTGACTTTAAAGTACGCTTCAAGCTCCTGACTGATAGTTCTGTTAACATTTTAGTCATGGAATCTGTCTGGATCTTCTTCTTTCCGAGCTTACAACGCATGAATTGAAGCCGATGTGCATAATAAGAAGTCTCTTACAACAACTGAAATTGAAAGAAATTTTGCATACAAACATATGTAGATAGAATTTGAAAAATCATGCATATAATCCAAGGGGCTTAGCAGCACGAAGGCTGCTAGAACAACAAGAACAACATGTGGCATCAGGGTATCTATAAAGGCAATATACTTGAATTGAAATACGATGTACAACACACTTAGAGACTATACAAATGCTTTTACCCCGGTTCCATGGCTAAAACCATTCAAAAAGTTCTAATGCATGATTTCCTAGGAAGAGATTTTTGAAAAGTAAATTTATCTAAAAAATTAGGAAAACTCCGTACAAGTCCTTAATTATATCCACGCATAAGTTTAAAAATATCGACAACGAGCACGAAAGGCTACATATCTTTGGCGAAGGATGTATAGGTTTTCTGTATCTATAGTAGCGCCACATAGTAGATATCGATTTAAAGGAGTAAAATCAAGGTGAATTGAAGTGACAAGTTTACCAGGGGTTGGTCACCATCACCATATTCATTTAGGCAACATATTGTGTATAGTTTTTGCAAAAGATACAATTCCGATAAAAAAAAATACATGCTCTAGTTACACAATAATAATAAATTCCTTGTAAAATACATATACATACCACCATTCCATCAATCGGGGTTACAATAATCCTCCGGCATTATGAGTTACACTATTCTCTGCGGTCCGAGTCCATTTAACAAGCCCTCAACATTGTTGTTACCTCTATAAACGTTGTCATCGGACAGTTCGTATGAATCTCACAGAAATCCATAAAACAACAAAAAACCAGATACATTCTGATAATTATTCAAGATGTTATCTCATCGCTAAATATGTTCAACCATGTGTGTCTGTCAGATGTTTGTTCATGTTCTGAGTGAGCTGGCCATCCGCGACGGCCGATGTCGGACCATGGAGTATCGATGACTTAAGGGCTCCCCGGAGATACTTGTTCCTTATTATTTTTTTTTTTTTTTTCTCTGCTTGCGTTGTTTTT
Source organism: Xylota sylvarum (assembly GCA_905220385.1). NCBI lineage: Eukaryota > Metazoa > Arthropoda > Insecta > Diptera > Syrphidae > Xylota > Xylota sylvarum. The sequence goes on from LR999959.1 coordinate 46,920,139, forward strand.
CTTTCAATTGATCACGCGGCTTTGAGAAAGTTTTTTTTTACATCATCTGGATGCTGGTGGTAAGGGTAAAAGGGGAAGTACGGGGGGTAAGGAGGACGTGTGCGTATCGCGTTTTATAGTAGAAGTTCGTTGATTTTTGTGAATGAATATTAAATTGTGATGCGGAGAGGAGGGTGAAATTCGCTCTATGAACGAGTGTGTAAAGATATTTATGGAACTCGTTGGGAAACAGAAAAAAAAAAGAAAACCAATGGATTGTTGGACGTCGAGGATACTATGGGCTACGGACGGTGAAAAGGTTGTATTGTATCAAGCCAGAGGCGTTTTGTTCATGTCAATTGGCATGTAAGCTTGCGTGAATGGCATTAACCGTTGAACTGGCGATTTTGATTGGATTTTTGTCAGGAAATTTACGTGGTAGGTATACATGGAACTTTAATGAAATACGAAAAATGTGAATTGGCCCAAAAGGAAGAAGGGGGATTTAATGATACGTAGGTCCTGGCCAACAGTTGGAAGTATTAAATATAGAAAGGAAATTACAGAGACCTCGTTTAAGTGCAGCGTTATCCAAAAGGAGTGATACACACTATATTTCAAAAGATTGGATTGAACTTTTTTATACATATATACATATATGCAAGTAAGGCTACTGAATAAGTGGTCAGGTTTAGAGTCCTAGAATAGTTTATTCACAGTTCTAACTCACACGAACATTTGACAAATATCCGAGGGTCTAATTGTCATTAGCATGGTTTTCAAGAAACCTGAATGCATCCGAGAAGATGCTTGAGAAGATAATGAATGCATTGTCTACACTTGGGCTAGGTTGGCTTGTATGTTTACACAAAATGCTATTTCGTTCTTAGTCTACTGGCATAAACGATAAACTATAGGGCCTGGGTTGATGGTCTCAATCGAACGAAATAGAAAGCCCACTGGCTGAAAGAGAACCAGATTCATTTCCCTAACCCAGATCTACCTTCAAGGATAAGACCTACAAGAACTATTCAGAAATGCAACATGAAAAGCAAGGGCTCCTACTTCCAATAAAAAACTTTTTACACAATGCCTCCTCTACAACCAACGTTTCCCATCAGAAGATGCGCTATAAAGACGACTTTTCTGGGATAACAATCAAAAAAAGCTAGACATTCTCTTGGCTAATTTTTCTGATAATCAGTGGAAAATGCTATCATTAAGAAGCTCCATAGGCTCCCTGAGGATAGTCTGATTTGCTCATACAAACCGGGATAGCTGAGGGTCAATTCAGCTCGGAACCATTGTCTGCAAAATTTCGCTAAAGGTTTAGGTTCAGGTTTAGGAAAGAGGGGCTGTCACATGACACTTAAATCAATAAAGGTCCATTGTGATGCCATGAAACACACCCATTTGACTGCCCGGGATGGGTTAGAGGCTCGTGACGCCTAATGACGCTAGTTCGTCTAGGTGGTCAAAGAAGCGAACTCCTAGACTGAGTAGTCTTTTGTGAGACAGAGCTGGGCATGTACATGGGAGGTAGATAATGGTTTCTTTGTCCTCTTCATCCCTACAACTTCTGCAGAAGTCGTGTGAAAAGAGACCCAGCCTTTGGCATGTTGGACTATCAGACAGTGTTCAGTTAAAATACCAGTAACGTGGCTGATCTGTGCTCCTTTTAACAGGATCAACTCGGCATTACGTTTCAGATCAAGTCTAGGCCAAATCTGTCTCAAAATGTTACAAGTAGAGAGCGTCCGGCTTTAGTAAGAGTTTACAAGTAGCGATGGGCATACTCAAGGACCCTATGGGTCATACCATGTCTGGTAAGCTCTTCAGCCTTACAATTTCCTGCAATGGCTCTGTGCCCTATCACCCAGCATAGGCGAATGTTGAACTGCTCAGTTATCTCCAGAAGAGACGGCAGTTTAAAGCGGTCTTGAAGTGAAGGAGTACGATTCCAGGGATTTGATTGCCCCTTGAGTGGCAGTTAAAGTGCTAATATTCCTGACAAAGATTGCATTACAATCCAACCAGGACGAGGCTATGATTTCCACCTGAAAAACGCAACAATGATCTGAGAGGCTCCCTTATCAATCTTAAAGCCATCCGTGTAGTAGTGGACTGTCCTCAGGAGAAGGAGCAGTGACCCATTCATTTCTTGCCATAAGAAAACGTCAAACTTATTATATTTGAAGGATATGATCTCCCAAAACTTTGCGCAGTCCAATCCTTTCTGGTTCTGTATGACATGTAGTGCAATTTTGTTAGAAAAGTTTGTTGTTTAACTCAATACGAAGGCATGGAAATCAACAATAATCTCCTCGAGTTAGTCATCAGATTCGGACCCTCAGAGGTCAAATGGAATGGATGGATGGATAGAGAAGGATAAAAAACTTGGGCATAGTACATACATAAGTACATACAGTGACTATTAAAAGGAATATAAGTAGCTCCTATTGAGTGCAAACTTGTCATCAAAGCATAACTTAGCTGTTGAGCTTACAAACTCCATTAAGGCAGACTTTCATGTGGCACTGATGGTATCAAGGCAGAATGTTTCAAAAGATACCACTATTTAACATGAGTGGTATGCCATAAGCAGAGAGCTGTTAACAGGCTTAGTCCAGTTCTAATATTTCACAATTTTGAATGACTCTATACAGTGTAGATACTGCTGTCACTTCTATTAAACCTCCTCTGAATGCTCTACCTAGGATTAGCAAGTAGTCGGAACTTTTGATCATTCGTTTCAAGTCCGCCACTGAAGCCAAACATACTACTAGAATAAGTTTTAATGATCCCTATCTCCCTGACTTGAACTTCACATACATATGTCAAAGTTCCTTATGAAAGATGATTCGATTGTAGATTGTGGTAGATTCCAGATGAAAATTTCCATTCAATCTAAAGAATCCTTCTCGTGCACATCTCAGCTTTGGAGATATGTACATAAAATGCTGGAAGAGGCTTGTCTCACACAATTTATGCTTAGCGATGACGTTATATTGTCACCCTGGACTTTCAAATCCCCAGAGATCTAAAGATAAACTTTTAAGACTTACGCAGTACCTACTCTCAGCAAGGTCTTAAATTCCCGCCGAATGACCTGTGAATAATTCAAGCTCAAAAACTTAAGCCGTCACCACCTGAAAAAAAACTCCCATCCAATCCCATTTTTTCATGCATCTAATTACCATGTATCTTGACACGAATATCTTTCGCATCGGATTGTGGACATTCTTGCAGCAAGGTACAACACAGTCTGCCTCGAGCAATTCACAAAACTTTGCCTTTGTCGATGCCATGGGAATTCAAAAGACCGCTCGATCTGAGAAAAAATATTAAAAATTCATTTTTTTTCCATCGATTTGACTGCATAGATACTCCCATAAGTGCACATACGATACATATATTGGCACACCGCCTACACTATCATACGACTTGGTCTACGCTAAGATTGGTACTGGAAAATGGCACTGCGATTGCATATCGCTCTCTGTGAGAACGATCGCACATTAAGATATGAAGCATCCATATTGGGGCACATCCCTCGTCGTTCATCGAAATCAATTTATGACTAATTCCATCTGCAAATGGAATACAGTATCCATACGCAGGGAACCACTTAATTATGTGCGATTGCGAACGCGCCACCAACACCATTTCTTAGTGGTAAGCGCGATTATTTTAGGTGTAACATCGTCCTACTGACGAGTGAAGAGATCTTCCACGCAGCCGTAGATCGTACCGATTGAAGATGGGTGCTGACTGGCTGGCTGGTTGGCTGACTGGCTAGGGTGGTGGTGGATGGTTATATAGGAAAAAAAAAACTTTCATCTTATGCACTCATCATCGCTCTGACGAAGGAGATGAGTGGTATGAAGTGGTAGCCCACGCTCTAACAATTCTATTAACCATGTTTGGCTATCGTTTGCCGTTTATCTCGTTCCGCTCCCTAATAATTGCGCAAAAAACACTGCGATTCTGGAAATACTGCCAGATATACACAAAGCAGGCACAGAAGAACATGAGATTATTAATTTTTCTTTTAGCCAAGAGGACTTGGGCCGGATTCAAGCCGGCGCAGGAGAATTATGTCTGCTATTAGTTTGGATCAATGAGGTGTTGGTTGTGGAAGTACAGCGGCTCATTTGCCGGTGCAAGATGAATTGCAGTCAATTGGAAATACCGCCTCTGCATTTTGAGTAGTATTGGGTTACATTAAACCGATGTGATGCAAACATCTCTGTTGTGAGATAACTATATGTACAAATGTGCTTGGTTTGTTCTATGAATTAAGATAACATTTTGCACAGATTCGAATGAGTTGTTGGCAGATTTACTTAATTGGCAATTGGTGGCGCGTATTGCCGAAAGGCTTTCTCACGACAAGAGGTAGTGATGACAAATAGCCAATAGTATCTGTGGGGGATGAATAATGTTTTAGTTTGCATAACTGACTGCTTGTCCCAAAGAGCATGGTTATTAAGAATTCATATCGCCGCAAGACAAATTTCCGATACTTGTTGCTTCTATTATTTGGTTGAATAAATTCCGCAGATTGATTTTCCACCCTCAAACGAGTCAACGTTTTAATCTGCTAGTCATCGATTGGGCTTTAAAAGGAGATTCTGTGAAGTCTGCAAAGTCCGATTTAAGAATCTTCTTGACTATACCATTGGCCTAGTCGGATACCAACTAATCTACTGAAATCATACCGACCTATAAGCCTCACCTCCAAAACAACAATGAAAACAATACTTGATAGACATATCAGAAGTGGTCCACTATATAGGAATCCACTTCACAAAAGCCAATCAGGAAAATCGACAACGCATGCTCTTTAGGAACTCACCAAGAGGATTAAGAAATCCTTCAGAGACAAAGAAATTTCGGTGGGCTGCTTCCTTGACATCGAAGAATCCTTCTACATTGCTACTAAACAATGACGGTTTCAACATACGTATGTCCAAGGATAGCGTATCCTGGACATACGTTGGCCTAAGCTTCAACCCCATAGAAACCACTATAGTTGCTTTCACAAAAAGACGAAATCAGAATGAACTACAAAAATCCACTCGGTGAAGCAATAGAGTTTTTAAAAGAAGTCAAATATCTAGGCCTAACTTTGAACCCACTTGGAACTCTCATCTCATGAAAATCATAGACAAAGCCAGGATCTCCTTATTGACCAGCAGATGTCTAATTCGTAAGAGCTGGGGTATGAACTCAAAAATTATGCTGTGGCTTTACACAGCCATAACCAGACCAATTGTAACATATGCAGCACCCGTATGCCACCAGCAAAGGTCTCAATAAACTTTAAAGACTACCTTGCGTATGCACTACGGGTGCAATGAGAACAACTTTTACTACAGCGCTGGAAGTTATCTTTAATCTTTTACCCTTACATCTTTAGGTACAGAAAGAAGTCATGATTAACACCTTTATGCTTATATCTGAAAATGACAACAAATCCAAGCTAGTCCACCCAGACATTGCTACAGAATTAAGCACAGATGAACTACTTGGAATTATCTTAACGGTTACATTCCCAGATCGCCATAACTGGGAACAGGACAAAACCCACATTTGCTGGCGACACTGATGTATGGTGCGCGGATGGAACAAAAACAGATGAAGGAGGGCTGGAGTATACGGTGTCAATACAAAAACATTCATCGACACAAGCATGGACAAGTGTCACTCCGTATTACGAGCCGAAATCTTAAAACCATGTCTCAGAGCAAATATTAACAGATCTATAACAAATAAGAACATTTATATTCTCTCTGATACAAAGCTCCGCTCCTAGACATTAAGGCCTATGAACTTACTTACTTAACAGGCTCCCGACCCGTGAAGAGTCTCTGCCTGAGACACAGCAGCCTTCCACTCTCTTCGATCCCGGGCACGCTGCTTCCAGTTATCTAGACCAAGCGCTCTGGCATCCGCGATAGCTTGATCCTTAAAACGGAGGTTCGGTCTTCCTTGTCTTCTCGAACCTGGGGGCTGTGATTCGAAGATCCTCTTTGCTGGAGCATTATTGTCCATTCGCTCGATGTGGCCGAGCCAGTGTAGTCGACGTGTTTTGGCTTTTTGGACTACATCCACATCCTGGTACAGCTCATAGAGTTCGCGGTTATATCTTCTCCTCCATTCGCCCTCCTCGCATACGGGACCGAATATCCGACGAAGAATTTTTCTTTCGAAAGTGTTCAGTATTTGCTCTGCTTTCCTGCTTATCGTCCAGCACTCGGCTCCATACAGCAGAACTGGCAGGATCAAAGTTTTGTAGAGCAAACATTTCGTCTTCCGAGTTAGGAGTTTTGACCCCATTTGTTTCGCCAAACCGAAGTAGCAGCGGTTTCCTAGGGTAAGTCTTCGTCGAATCTCCACTAAGTTGTCATTCGTGGAGTTGATATTTACTCCGAGGTAGGTAAACTCCTTAACCACTTCGAAGTTACTGTTGCCAACAGTGACGTTTTGTCCTAGGCGGTGGACAGATGCTTCTTTGTTTGTTGACAACATGTATTTGGTTTTGTCCTCATTCACTTCAAGGCCAACACGTTTCGCCTCTTCTTCAATTGCCGTAAAAGCCTCTAACACGGCGCGCTGGGAGCGACCGATGATGTCGATGTCGTCTGCGTATCCCAGCAACTGGACAGATTTGTTGAAGATAGTACCTTCCGTGTTTACACCTGCCCTGCGCACTATCTGTTCCAGCACAAGATTGAAGAAGTCACATGATAGCGCATCCCCTTGCCGAAATCCGGTGCATGTTTGGAATAGTTCAGAGGAACTGTTGCCGAATTGCACGTTGCACCGCGTGTTATCCAGCGTCACGCGGCACAGCTGGATCAGTTTAGCCGGGATCCCGAATTCGGCCATCGCCTTGTAGAGCTCAAGACGATGAATGCTATCATATGCGGCTTTAAAGTCGATGAAGAGATGGTGAGTCTCGACTTGAAATTCGTTGGTCTTTTCCAGGATTTGCCTTAGTGTGAAAATTTGGTCGATCGTCGATCTGCCGGGCCGGAAGCCACACTGGTACGTGCCGATTAGTGTGCTGCAGAAAGGCTTCAGACGTTCACACAGTACGTTGGATAGGATCTTATATGCGACATTAAGCAGGGATATGCCTCGGTAGTTCTTACAAGACATAGGATCGCCTTTCTTGAAGATGGGGCATATAGAGCTGATAGTCCAGTCATCGGGCATGACTTCATCCACCCACACTTGGTTGATGACTTGGTGCATGCACCCCACCAAAGCATCACCACCATGTTTGAAAAGCTCTGCTGGTAGACCATCAGAGCCGGCGGCCTTGTTGTTCTTCAGCTTTTTGATAGCTGAGCCGACCTCTTCAAAACTAGGAGGGGGAATGGATTCTTCATTGACTGGATGCGGGTTCTCTTCTTGCCCTATCACTCTCTCCACCTGATGCCCATTAAGTAGCTGCTGGAAGAGCTGCTTAAATACATCTACTATTCCCTGTGCTTCGGTGACTAGGTTTCCTTCACTGTTTCGAAGAGCCTGCGTTCCGGGCTTGAAGCCAGCTGCCAGTTGCTTGGCTTTCCTGAAAAACATCCGGATGTTGTTCCTATCGCGGGACTCTTCGATATCCTTGAGCTGGGAGGCTGCGTGGGCCCTTTTCTTCTTACGCAGGATCTTCTTCTCCTCCCTTCTTCTGGTTCGATACTCTTCTCTCGCTGCCCTTGTTTTGCGTTGCAGCGCTTGCAAATGTGCATTTTCTGTCACATTTTTCCGGCGTACGCATTCATCATCATACCAAGGGCTCTTTTTGGGTGGTGGCTGGTAGCCTATGGTGGTCTCTGCTACCCCTTTGATGATGTCGCGATACTGGTTCCACAGATTGTTGGCGTTTGTGGATGGTGAATGCACAGCGGAGAGTCTCTCACTCAGGCGCTCCCTGTAGGCTCTGGCTACTCCAGACGTGCTAAGGCTTCCAACGTTGAATTTCTTTTTCTGGGCGGTCTGCAGCTTCTTCTCATTGGATAGTCGAGCTCTGAACTTAGCTGCAACAAGAAAATGGTCAGAGTCGACGTTTGCCCCTCTGAACGTTTGCACATTCAGAATGTTGGATGCGTGCCTCGCATCTATTAGCACGTGGTCGATTTGGTTGGCGGTTCGACCATCTGGAGAGCGCCAAGTTGCTGTGTGGATTCGTAGTCTTGGAAACCTAGTGCTACTTATCACCGTATTACGAGCTGCTGCAAAATCGATTAGCCGGAAGCCGTTGTCTGTTGTCGTGTCGTGGAGGCTGTGCTTTCCAACTAATCCGCCGAAGATGTTTTCCTTACCGATTTTGGCATTGAAGTCCCCGAGTATGATTTTGACATCATACTCCGGACAGGCTCCGTAGGCTCCGTCCAGGAGGTCATAAAACTCCTCCTTGATAGAGTCTTCAGCTTCGTCGGTAGGGGCGTGTGCACATATTATGCTGATGTTTTGAAATGTAGCCTTGATGCGGATCACAGCCAGGCGATCGCTGATCGGCTTAAAGTCAATTATCATTGAGCGTAGCCGATTTCCCACGACGAATCCGCATCCTAACATGTGCAGTCTTTTGTGGCAGCTGTAATAAATGACGCAATTTTTTCGTTTTTGCATACCTGATCCTATCCATCGTATCTCCTGGATCGCGGTAATATCTGCCTTGTACCGCGTGAGGACAGATTCAAGTTTTTGAGTAGCACCAGGAGTGTACAGTGTACGTACATTCCAGGTGCATACTCTTATATCATAGTCCGTGTACGTTCCGGGTCGTGGTATTAAATGAGGGGGTCCATTATCCGAGGCTTGCGTCTCTCTCATAACTAAATTTTTTTTACGTGGTAAGGAAGTTACCCCGACGGCACAACCCCCAACCTGGAGGGCCAGTTCCATTTTTTTGAAACCCCTAGGACGAGGGGCCGGTTTTAAACCGAAGTCAGTATCCCGCTTCGGGGATATGAGCGCTGCCGTTGGCCCAATAAGGGCTCATCCGCCACCATCTCTTTTCCAAAAACCTGACTTATTCTTGGAAATCTTTATCGGCCTGAGCTCCGAATATGTCGAAGTAGCCCAGATAAAGTGTTTTAAGGCCTATGAAAGTACATCGAAACTAGTACATGACTGCCTTCAACTACTCATGTCATTAGCCAGCAAAAACAGAGCTCATCTCATTTAAGTGCCAGCACACAGCGGTCTTATAGGCAAGATGACAGACATAATAGCCAAAAAAGTATCTGCATCGACCTTCATGATGCGTAGATCATGTGGACAACCTGTCCGCACTGCGAATTGCTGCATTAAAAACTGGCTGAAAAACAAGGCTAAAGCAAAGCATTACTGGACGAAAATTGAAGGCAAAAGATAAGCCAAAATGTTCATTCCAAACATTTCCCTTATAAGAACGAAACAACTCCTAGGTCTAACTAGAAGTCAGATTCGTATAAACACAGGAATTCTTACTGGAGACTGTTAAGTCAAAAAACACCTAATGACTATGGGAATAGCCCAAGCCCACTTGCAGAATATTCAACGAGGACGAAGAATCAGTAGAACACATCCTGTGTGACTGTAACTGTTCAATCAGAACATGTCATCGTCTCTTAGGTAAATTCTACCTTGAGGCATAGGATATATCTGGTAGCTCACTCAAAGATCTGCTTGCATTTATTGCTATCTCGAGTATCATAAGCGATCTCTAATTGGAGCAAATCACAATAGGCCAATTTGCGGTGACATGGTCCCGTCTTACACTTATAATCTTAACATCATAACATACCCTTGGCCTGATCTCTGCTATGTACATGTACATACCTAGTATATGCTATCTAGGTTATGTTACTTCTCGTTTTTCGTGTTGCCCATTAACTTCTTCTAAATTAAAGGATCACACGTGACCCAGGACCTCGCATCTCACAACCATATGTGATGTGACCACAGATCCTCTTTCCAATCAACTCTGGAGGGGATACGTGTTTGAAAATTCTTAAAATACAGAAGTTGTGGAGATATCGTACGTAGTCGGTGTCTTACGGAAGGAATTCAAAATGGTTAGAGGTTTGTCGTATAAAAACTTTGGTGCTGTCTGGGAATTGAACCACGAATCATCCGCTCAATAATACAATGCAGAAACCTTAGATCCATGGCGCCTACAAAAACGGACCCCACGTGACCTAAAGGCTGAGATGTTGAAGGCTGCAGGAGATGACTTATTACGTTACATGCGCCAACTCATATGTGGTAAGATTTGGTCCATAAGAAAGGAGACTACCTCACCTGTATGTAATGCGAATGGGGAATTACCACTGCGATTTTATACCTGAAGAATCGACTATCAGCCAAATCTTTATTTGACGCCAAATCCTGGAGAAGATCCAGCAGTTCCAAATCGACACCCACGAACTGTTTATCAATTTTAAAGTCGCAAATGATTGTGTCATGTTTATTTTTTATAGAGCCGCTGTCAGACAACTTCGTTAACCTGGTACTGGTGGAAATAATTTGTAATTCCCACGTTAATTCATTCTTACACGAATCAGTACAACTGCTTGGTTATGTAGACGTCATTGTTATCATCTGTAGAACGAGCGATTTACCCCACGAACTCTAAAGATACTACCTGTTCGGCAACATCGACCTTGTCAAACAGATACGTGTATAAGGACTAAAATGGCCTGGGTCACCTAGAGTGGTTGAACACCAATACTCCATCGTGAAAAGAAAAGAATTACATTCATTCATTCTTTCATTATGTTCCAATTGAATCGAGAATATCAGTTCAATACGGCACACCACAAGGGGGCTACTATCACCACTACGGCTCCTTACCGTGAACGAATTACTCCTCACCTTATAAAAGGAAAGATACAAAGTTATAGCTTATACAGATGACATTTATTGCAGGCAGTGGAAAGCACCCAGAAACACTACGTGACCTCATGGAACCAGCCCTTACAAGTGGACAGATAAGTAGCTGCAGACTTGGTGCCAATCCGAAGAAAATGGAACTATTTCTTTTTACTAAAAGACAGAATTCCAGAGATAACACCACTAAAAATGAGGGGAATTCACCTAAGTTTCTCTAAACATGCAAAATAAGTACTTGGGTCTTATATACATGAATGTATTCGGAAAGCCGCTACGCTATTATACTATGCGATAGAGCTATAAGGCGCAAATGGGCAGTCCGTCCGCATTTAGCATTGAAATCCCGGTCAACGTCATCTACCGCAGCTATATGGATGAAGAAGAGGAAGGATCACCGTTTTACCTTCTTTGCAGCTGCCCCGCGTTATCCTCATCAAGAAAGCAGATTCTGCAAGAATACTTCTTCGAGGAGCTTGAAGATATTTCCGATTCGGATATCAAAAAACAATTGGAAGCTCGTCCAAAAATCAAAATGGTTCCAAGAGTGACAAAAGCGACCGGCTCGTGTAGTAACATAATGGATCTTACATAGTCCAAGTGTATCAGACTGTTAACGGGGATAGCCGCCTAACTTAAGACATTAAACCTAATGTTCTAATTAGTTTTCTGTCAGATTATGAATAATAATTCATTCAAAAATCTTTATGATGGTCTCTTGCGATTACAACCTCACCGTATGTCAAGATCTCTAGTCTATGTTGGTTCCTAAGACATGAGTGTACCAGACACCCTTTTTCGATCATGGTGGGTAAACTTTTCTTCAAGATCTATTAGATTTAAACTCTAATCACATGTTGTTCAGAGGCATGACTTCATAATAGACGTATGCTGATAATAATTTAAGTCCCAATGCGGATCGGTATGAAACACTCGTTCAAATGCGGAAAGCTCCAGGCATCTTTCCTAAGTCTACTCTTCTGTTGTCTAAAGCAATTGGCACATAACACAGTTTTCGTCTTAGTTTTCCTTAAGTTAGAGGGCATTTTATTGTCAGTGTTACGTCTTCGGTGGTAGTGTGCCCTTGCTTCATCTACGATCCCCACCTATCTGCTTAAAAACCCTGATCCCGTCGTAAAAGTATCTTTTGCACTTCATCGCCAAAAAGGTTTAGTAATCGGTGTAAAAAAAAACTCGTCTCTCATTATTGCCAGCTCCAACGACCTTACAAAGTTAGTAAAACCCAAACTTAAGTCGAATTTCAAGGGATATGGGGCTCATAGGTACGAAGTTCTTCACTAAATTTTATTATTTTCTTTGGAAGATCGTGCCCATCTATGCTCATTGCACATACATACATACGTGTATGTTCATATAATTATGTGTCATAATGAAATGACTCGCTTGAGTGGCAAATAAATAGATATTTCAACGATTTTCGACTTTTTCCAGTCAATGGATGTATTCATTAGAACTTGTGTATAGTAGTTACACCAAACATGTCCCATGGAATTTTATTTAGAAAAAGAACCAAAAAAAAAGACCAAACTAATGAACATCCCAAAAACCACTTAAATGCTCTGATAAAAAGCCCTCCCCATGCCCTCAACCAATCGAAACAGCAACAAATTACAATATACCTCACAAAAATCCCACCAACAAGAACAATAACAGAAAAAAGTCAACAATTTTGCCATTCAACTATACATACCTACTCGTATATTTCGTTCCGCTTTTAACTAATTAAACGAACCGAAAAGAAGAAATAAAAGAAAATTAAAGTCACCACATCAAAATGGCTGACAAGAGTGGCCCATTACTGTTGTGATACAGTTCTCTCTATGTATCTACACATGATTTTTGTTTCAGTTGGTTCATGCTTTTTTGTATTTCCATTTACCTAGCACACACACACACTGATGTAGATACACGATTGCAATATCTAACAAATCAAATTTCATACATAACAAAGAAAAAAAAAAACGTGGAAGAAAGACAAAAAATTTATAATGAAATAATGGGATATCTAGATACAAATTCTATGCGATGCGCATGACGGGCGACACGGCCAAGCAAGTTGTTGTGAAATGCGAGAGCTTTTTTTTTGTATACATATTCCAATTTTTTTTTTGCTTTTGTCTTTTTCTGTCGAGCTATGTATCTGCCGCTGCCGCTCTGCTTTGTCAAACGTATCCAAGCGGTAAGAGAAGCAATTTGAAATAGATATTCTACGTAGAGCTGCTTCGCGCGCCGGCCGTATGCAAAGCAGCCCGACGGCCATTGTTTTACTTTATGTTTAACTATGTGACATAGATGTAGATACATACATGTTTGTATAACTATTGTCTGGAAATTATTCGCTTTTTTTTGCTCCATATGGGGTATATATACATATGTAGCTCACTACCATGGTGGGAGGATGATGAGGAACAAGAAATGTAACGTACATCGATGGTGTTGCACCAGATGACTGCTGCGCAGCAGTGTGACTAATTACCTGAGCACTTTAATCGATCAACAATTTTGAGAAATGTATCTGCGACGGCAAAGCAGTGTAAATACATGACATATAGTACGGATTTTCTTTGTCTTGAAAGAGGAACTGAATACGGGATTACATCACCATTGACCAGACAAGTTTTCTATTTACAGAAATAGGGGATGATATTCTAGTAGACACTGTAGCCACTATACAACTTGGTTGCCCCACCTATTGTGACTGAACTTGTTTGCTGTGTTAATGACTGTATTATAATAAAAAGAAAGTAAAACAATCAGAAACGATCTACAAAAGAAATAAACGCATCTTTTCCAGAGGACCACATTTGTGTGGTATTTATTACCATATCTGCTATATATATACATGAACATTAGTTAAATCAGCGATAAATCACGTTCTGCATAGATTATGTTGTGCGAATTTCTGGATAATTTAATGAAATTTTTTTAGCCTTCTTCATTGCATTACCCTACTACGAATACCTTGTACTTTAACTAAACCTTCATGTTACTCAAAAGCATCACAACAATTACATACTTATTACAAATGAAATGCTTCCATCCATTTGATCACAATTTACTTATCACATTAGACAGGCAATGCTATTTCATGACCATGACTTGACCATTACTTAACCTTCACATAAAAAATAAAAATAAAAAAAAATACCCATCCAATCGATTAAACTATTAAACACAAGCAAACACAAATTCGATCAACTATCGACTATAATTACATGAAAACCCATTCGATACGATCGTTTTGCAGAAAACAACTCGATCATCATCGCGTGCAACAGTCATTTTTAATTACTACTTACTGCCGCGATTGGTGTAATCTAGGAAATTATACTCATGTCCTGAAATTGCAGTCACTACTACCCATGGTGTGACGTACCTAGGTGAACAAATTACACGGATGACGAAATTCAACCGATTGGAGAATAATAAATTTACCTGTAGATACATTTGTTTGAGAGAAAAACAAAAAAAAAATACTTTCAAAGTAAAGGAATGAATAATTGTTGCTAATCGTGGGGGAAACTAAAAAAAATATAAAGGTACCCAGGATACCAACATATACTTCATGTGAGCGCCGGAAGTTAAACAACCATTCAGCCTGGTCTTTCAGCACCATTTTCATGCTCAATGACTTTTGATTTCTTCACGTGTACTCGTATATTCGTCGATTGAGGTCAACGATGAGAACGTACGTTTCCTCCGTGCTGGGGAGGAAAATAAAAATTCGAATAAGGAATTTCATAATTTTCATGCTTCATCGATTAGTGAAATAAATTTGAAGTAAAGGGGCATCGGGTCTACTATTTGTGGGAGGAAAAGTGACGAACTATCTACAACATTTGTATGTGTAGATACATGATGTATTTTGGTATAATGTCATTTTTCAACAGTCTCAGAAGTTAAAGCTGTTAAGCAATTGTTTTGAAATGAAATAGTGACAGGATTTGAAAATACCGATATGGAAAGTTTTTGGGTATGAGGGCAGTAGATACATTAGTCTATTGCCACCATAACAAACTATCCCATTCAACCAAGAAGGTGTTGGACCTGCGCGTTACGGATGTCTGTTTCAATCCCTCAACTAGTACTTAACATGTAGACAAGTCATTTATAGAAATCGGTTTTCTTTAAAGACTCAACATTTCTATGGTTTATGCTAACATCAAAAGAAAAGGAAATTCAGATACACCACGGACGTAACGAATCCTGTAAACATATGCTAGATATAGCAGAAACCATTCAGGGGCTGATGACCTATTCGCGAATCAATAGAGAAATAGAGAGCTGATCTACAATAACACGGAAGCACATACAAGATTTATTATCTGTGACGGAAAAACAATATAGGATAAATACTAAGGGTGAATCCTTGGACCATAGTTATAGAATAAATAATTCATACAAAGGGTTTTTTATTAGAAAATATCCGAAATACCTTCCTGGTTGATTATGCAGACAGAATTGTTGCAGTGTCTGGACACCATAAACTTAAAAAAATACTGAACCAAGTCTTGAGATGTGTTTAATCCTGGACAGAAGACACTGATCCAAGCCTGGAAACGAAGGAGACAAGAATCGTAAAAGAGGCAAGGAACCTCGGATTAAAACTGGAAGTAAAGCATACATATTGGCAAAAGACGAAGTTTACGTCTGAATATATATGTACATAGAACGTGAGTAGAAAAAAAAACGAAGAAGACATGAAGCACACTTATAAAAAAATCAAAAGTAGAAAAGAAAATGAGCGAACTTTTAATCCTGGAAGGGGAAGGGTGCAAGGTGCAATGTCTATGCAGATGACATTGCTATTGCTCTCTCAGGGATCTTCTACAGAACGCCCTCTCTAAGCTCTCCAAATGGACTAAAAAATGCGGTCTGGGGGTCAATCCCCAGAAAACCGAACTGCTGCTCTTCACAAGCAAGTATAAAATTCCCAACTTTGTGCCACCGAAACTAAACGACACCCGCTGGTGTTCACAAATACGGCCAAGTACTTAGGCCTAATCCTTGACAGAAGTTTAAATAAAAATTCAGCATCCTGAGCGAGGGAAGAAAGCCATCACGGCTTTGCACTACTGTAAGAAAGCTCTTGGAAGTAAGTAAGGACTTCAGAATCGCATTGTACATATGTATCCGTTATGAAGCTACGACTTACGTATGGACTGCGCTGGATAAAGTCATCCACTACAACTTCCTAAGTCGTAAGCAAAGAACGGCATGCATTAGTAGACCCCTGAGAACCACTCCAGCAGCGGCTATGGACACACGTTCCACATGATTCCCCTCAATATCTATTGCAAACAAGTGGCAGCAAATGCGGCTATTGGCATGAAAGCAATTCTTTTGTGGATCAGTCTGCGAACTGGCCACTCGTTTATTCTAAATAAATTGGAATCATCCCAAAGACACTGATTACACCCTTTCCCAGGTCCTTTTCAACAAAAATTTAAAAATTTATATACCCTCCAGGATTAACTGGGAGGGTTATATAGTATCTCGCTGTGGATTCCTTTGCCTCTATACAGACGGGTCCAAGATGGAAAAAAATTTAAAGTGCAAGATCTCCTTCCCCGTTTCTAATCACTGTAGCATGTTCCAGGCGGAAATTATGGCGGTCAAGGAGGCCTTGTCGCGACGAAGGTGCAGTGTAATATCCACGAGGGATATCACCATCTTTATCAATGGTCAAACCGATTAAATGCCTGGATTCGGTCACGTTCAATTCCAAAACTGCCCTTAATTGCCGCTTATCTCTTAACGAGATGGCTAAACAATTCAAAATACACCTCATTTGGGTGCCGGGCCATGGGGACATTCTAGGAAATTGCATGGTCGACGAACCCGCCTGGCATGGCACAACTCTGTCGATTCTACCGGAGAAAGAGAATTTCAACATGCCTCTCGCTACATATAAACTCTTGATTAAGCGAAATGCGATAAACACTACTAACCACAGGTGGTCGAAGCTGGATCTTAGCGCAATAGTCTAATATGACTAAAAAGATCCTTCATCAGCACAATAGTATGAGTCATTATGGGACACTCTGTAGTTGGGAGGCATGCCCTCCCTGACTGCTGTCCCGGCAAATAATTTTTGCAGAATCTGCATGGATGAGCAGGAAACTGTTCTTCACCTCTTATGCACCTACCAACCTCCATCAACTCGAAGAAAACTATATATAGGAGAGTATTCCATCGACAACCTTGACAAACTAGCCAACGTAAGCATTAGCCGCCTCCAGCGCTCTATAATAGGCTCATGTTGGTTGAACGGGTAGATTGTGGACACTAGATCCTGTGGTATGCAGCCTGCCAATGGAACCTAACCTAACCTAAGGGTTCTGATTTTAAGAAAACGGATTGTGGACTAGCTCAACCCAGTTCAATCGCTGGAGATTTGTTGCCTGCAATCTTTTAGCGTCCAGAGATTCAACCAAGTTCTACATTATTGTGTCTAGTAAGATATTGTAAGATATCGTAGCATTACTCGACTGACATAGTCGTCTAAGCTGGATGTTAGTGCCTTGAACGCTGCCTGATTCTTTGCAAAGATTTTTTAAGGTTTAACATAGCGCACATCATATATAGTGGGACATACCCATATTGGTAACGTAGCTTTCAAGTTGGGTCCAGCTGCAACTCTAGTTTTCATGTTCGATTCGTCGGTAAACCAGATCATACTTTTAGGGTCCATTATTTCTACGGTCCACTATTCCTACTTCAAATAGTCTTCCAAAACAATACTAATTGTATAATTGAGTACAAAACTGACTGTTTTGTACTATTCCCTACATTGTGGTCAATGTTCTATCCCCTAAACCATCAGGACATCAGTTCAGACTTGAGCTAAAGCTAGATTATCTTTAAAATGAATGATGAAATGGATAAAGGAATACCTGCAGTAGAAAAAAGACAAATAACTGGAATGAATGTTAAAAAGGGCTGCTGCTACGCATACGTTTATCAAAGAATGGTTTATCCAAGAGGAAACAAGATCATCAAGGTTTAATTGAAGAAAGTGGAGGCGCTTTTTGAACTATTTTCTATAATAAGTAGGCCACGGATTGAAAGCACAGCAATAAAGGGATATTGCCAGCAGTATCAGTATAAGCACGAGTCGAACCATAGTTACTTGGTACATCGACACTTCTCTGGCATCATGCTTCAAACTTAACCAACACATTTCAGTACAAGATGCCAGTGCAATATTTTCATATGCTGTCCCCAGCTCTAACTATTTCACTGAACAGGCAAGTGAGGTACAGAATCATCGTTTTTCCCCAGCACATTCGTTTCGCATCTCATAGTCTCCAGTCTCTCATGACATGATTCCTCATTTTAAGCTCTACAAATCGTTGGCCGATCTAGGTACATTGTATAGATTCCAAAAAATTGGGATTCGACAAGACGATGCTTTGTCTACAATTTGTAGACACTTGTCAAGAACCACAGAACCTTGGGTCGGAAAATACATACAGAGTTAGAAAAAGGAACGTTTATCCTCCTTATGCCTCAGTTGTCAACAAATTGATATGTGTAAGTACATCATTTCATGCAATAGAGACAAAGATTAATATCATGGATGACGTTAAAGTTGTTCAAACGAAAGCACTTTTGTAAAAGGATATCAACTGGTTTTGGGACTTCTATTTTATTAGAGATCTGTTGAGCCTTAGAAGGAAGTCCTTACTACCGCGTCCCAAAGTTTATTTGAGAGAGTAGAGCATCATACTGCTGATCAGGCGTTCAAGGCTCGAAGCCCAGTAACTACCAATGGGTGAGTAAGATTCTCAATCAAATAGTACCATAGTACCTTTCTATAAGAGGGAAAGTAGAACCGGCACAATATCAGTGATTAATTATACTTAACATTCAACAAAGGATCATTCCGCAAGATTGCGATGGAAACCAGCTAAAATTAACCTTTTAAAAAAAAAAGAAAAAAAATAAATAGAACGTTTATCTATAACCGGCGTCTCACTTTACAGGCGAGATTTAATGTATTTTTTATTTTTTTTCCTACCGAATAGAATGACCATAGTGTGACCACTCTGACACCCTGGAGCGTTGGCTCACACTTGTGATTTTCATTGTTTATGATCGTTGAATGCACATTTGTTTGGACTGCAATTGCATTTGCACGATTGAACATGAGACTACTATCGGAATGGATGTCATGACAGCTTGAGGGTGTTACTCATATTTTCTTTCCTTTTGTTGAATTCAAATGTTTATTGAATGCCTTGAATTGTTATAACAGTATTTTTCGTCTGATTATCTTGAGGTTGGAAAGGTCTATCAGTACAAACACTTATCGTGCATGAATTTGACAGAATTGTGTGGACTGTTTATTTTGTTTTTTTTTAAAGCAAACTTGCAATTATAAATTCTTGTATTTCAAATCTGATCATAACTTAAAGGTGCACAGTAATTGTATTTAAATATGATTACATTTAAAAGCCAGTACCTATTGCAGTCGTACTTTAATTAATTATGTTAATAATTGATTTAGTTGTTTTATTACATTTAGTTGTCAACTTTCTTGGATGATTGATCGAACGAGCCCTGTTTTTAATTGTGACTGCGACACAAGCGGATGTCAACTTTTTATTGTATAATGTGACTTTATAATTGATTACGATTAATAGTTATAAACATTTTCCTTAACCACTATGCTGTATCAAGTAAAAAGAAAAAGAAGGATCTTTTAAAATTGTGGGAAAGAATAATTTGCTGTAAAGTGGTTTGAAACTTGGGTGTTACTTTTTTCCTTCTTGGGTGGTATCCGGACTGACATGTTTTAATTTTTCTCCTGCCAGTACGTGGTGTTTTTTTCGATTCTTTATAGCAGTAATTTTTTTTCTGTATGATAGAAGGATGTCTGTTGAATTACCCATATAGTGGCGTAACTATAGGGTCATCCAGCAAGAGGTGTCATTTTAAATTAATAGAAAAATTCTACATTTTTTTGAAAAGAAGTTATATTTTTATTTCAGTCAAAAGTACAGACTCTGAGATTGGTAATGAAATACTACATCTACCAAAAGTTAGCCTCGGTTCTGCCTACAAATAGTCATTCTTTTGATGACTTTTTTCATCACGTTTTTGCATAAATTTCGGCTGTATTTCGCGAATTATAGCTCCAATATTTTCTTTTAGTGTATGAATCGTTAGTGATGTATTGGTAAGGATTTGATCTTTAACATAGCCCCAAAGGAAAAACTCTAATGATGTTAAAATCGCTGTGATCATCTCCAAATGGACACACCTAGGTTTTCAGTCACTCTTTCAGCTTCGGCCGCGATATTTTCAGCTGACTTTGACAGGAGTTGGAGTCTTTATATCAGTAACCTGTTTGAGACTATCAAATTTATCGATTAGATTGAATATACCTCTGCGAGAAGGCACTTGATGATTACCAAAAGCAGTACTAAACTTAGCGAAAGGTTTCCGCGATATTTGCATCGTTTTTCTAGTAAATTTTCACTATTTTAGCACGTTGTGTGAGTGTGTATCGATCCATATTTAATAATCTTTTAGTTTTTACTTATCAAAAGTCATCGCAATGTTAGTTGAATGTTGACAATTGCCTCAAAATTAAAAATGACACCTCTTGTTAGATGATCCTTTACAAAATAATTACAATCATATCGCAACAGGGTGAGCACTGTGAACAAGGTTCGTTCTCCAAAAAGTTTAACTTAAACTCTGGATACTGCAATTTTCTTGATTCCTATTGTCATTTCTAGGATCTACAGCAAGAAATTGCAACAATTCGAATGCTACGAAGACATTTTCCGTATCTACTCCTATATCCGCTTTGATTCCATCGACTTCAGGGCCAGCATAGACGAAAATGGAGTAAAAATTCTGTATTTGGTTGCTTTACCACTGTTCTTTTTATGCAAAAGTTAGACTATAGTATGTGGAACTCTAACTAGTTCACCTCGTGGCCCATACTTGATACTAATGTATCTCTGGCTGACTACCAGCACATCCAGTACAGTATTAGCTTAACATACATACATATCTTATACTGAATCAGTTGTAATCAAGTTGCCAAGATACCGATTTGTCGAAAACTCGTGTGAATTCGACCTCTGAGTACCACTGTTGACCTCTATTCATTGCTGCAGGATCCTATCTGTCTTAAAGTCATACTTTGTTCGCTTAATATTCACATTCATTACCTCATATCCAATCTTAGACACATAATCAACCACTTAACTTCCAAAACCAGTCGTCAAAGGCAGCAAACAATGTCAAAAGCATTCATCACCACTGCTCAACACCTCGTCACATCTGCCACTGTCGCAAGTCACAAAATATCCGAACCTAGTTAATCGCAGATCTGGCGACCAAATGAAAAGAAAACTCGTCACCTATGTGCCATGCCAGATGGCGCCTGTTAAAAATCCACAAATCACAGGGAGTGAATACTTCCCCCCAACCCCCCTACACATTGCATAAACTAGGTATTTTCAATCGACGCGCGGCGCGTACTCTTTATTCTCCAACTGCCGCCGTCATCAGCGCCATCATCGATCGTATTGATTTGAAATTTATTTCATCGGATTTTTTTTTCCCGGTTTTTCTTTATGCAATGCGGCCAAATCTCCAAAAAGGTAATAAATATTCGGCAGTCTTGTGCACCGCTGCTGCTGCGCACTTGCACAACATGGCCAGCGCGCGCACAGAGATTCTTTACCTGACATTTAATACGAGTTCGTGATCTCCATAAAATCGGGGAAACAAAAAGAAGAAAAATCGATTCATCGATTATATTGGTTGGAAAAACTTCACCTGGTCCGCCACTACTGGTGACACCGACACCAACGTCATGTGTCGGCCTATCTGTCAGCGAAAGGGTTTTATTGTGTCTCTCCACTTAATCCATCTATCTAATCAAGTTTCCGAAGAGATAATTTGATTCCTCTGCTCGAAATGAGGATGGGGCAGATCTGTGCCAGCACTATCCCCCCTGGTGTGGTGTCGAAAGAGTGATTTTCTCACTGTTGATTTGTTTTTTAATTTTTTTTGTTTTTTTTTGTATTCGGCACTTTAATGATCGAGCTTGTGCCGACGTAGTCGTCGCCGCCGCACCATGGCTGTCACTGAAGTCACATTCTGAAGGTTGTCGAGAATCAAATTATTTCCAAATCAAATAATCGATCTTAATTCTATCTAATCGCGCGGAGTTGGAAGAGAAGACGACCTCTGTATATCCATCGCGATATCGTATTCATTCTAGTGGATGCACATGCTCAGATACAATCCTAGTCGGCGATAGATACATTTTGTTTTCTTTCCATATTCTATTGTTTTCCAGTGAAATTTGTAGTGGTTGGGTGCCAAAACTTGGACACGATGGAGGTTGACTTAATTTTTTTTTATTTTTAACTCTTCGTCGTCATTTGAGATCGTGATCACGTGCCTCTACGCTGTCGAAAAAGATACGACCGAGGCGATTGCTTTGTGAGCGATCGGATGCCGAATTGTATCTGGCAGCATCTGGATATCTGTATCTGTTCTCTTTTATGATTTTATTTTGCTTTAAGGGGGATTGTATTGTTTTTGGTTAGATAGACAAATCTAGTGCAAGATACTTTGTTGTAAGGGCAAATTCTTTTCCTTTTTTTGTATCTGATGGTGTTACAATTTTGAACTTTGTAATTCAAATGGTATCCAGCAGTGGAGGAATTTTGTCGCTTGGATTTTTTTTTATTAGATAGCTCGATACATAAATAAATATACCTCTGGAGGCAGTCATCTGGGATATGTTTTTCAAACTGAAGTAGTTGAGGTTATGTTCATCGACAATAGACTATAGATGCGCTAATTTCTGAAGTGAACTGGTCATCAATCCAGCGGTTAGATCATCCATTTGTAAGTTCCCACATTCTGTGGCCAGTTTATACGAAAAGTTCTGCCAGATTGATCTAGTTCATTAGAATCGCCGTCGATTCGTCGTCGTTGACTTGAGAAAAAAGCCAACACAATGGGCGTACTGTTGGAGCTCGTTAAGTATTGGTGAAGGTATATCCTGGCAATATTTTCAAGGTTGATATAAGTAATATCCATCATTTAAAAACAAGATCACTGGATACTAGCAATATACACAAAATGTGCAGGGAAATTCATCCTTCTAGTAACATCATTACCGTGGCTAGCGAGTCATGTTGAAGACCTTCTTGGGGAACATAATGAAAGAAAGGTATAGGAGCTTACACATTTTATTAATTAATCCAGAGTTTGAATACAGTGATCCCAGATGAACTTATCCTATGTTAGGGTAATGAAGTCCCAGACTTCTGGTCGTAGAGCTATTTAAAATCTATAAAATGTCAATAAATACCCATCCATAGAAGAATACGTTGACCCATACGATATCAATGACCTACAAATTGCCACAATCTATAAATCACCCAATAGAAACCCAAACAGATATCGATAATGGGGTAAAAATGGCAGGGAACAACACCTCCATGTACCACTAGCAACCGTACGAACACCTTCATATCAACATTTTTGTTATAGAGTCAACCAACTTTGGAACTATAGCAAGAAATATACGCATTTCCAGAAGGTTTTAATCTCCAGAAATTCAGAAACGACATTATAAACCATCGAAATCTCAGGTTACTATGCAAGGACTATAGACACGTCAGACTCCGATAAATGTAGGGATTACAATCCGAATTTGTGGCTCGTATTCTCCAATCATGGTCAACTCCAGCAACGTATTTCCTCTAAGTCAACATCACCCAAATGCCATAGAAATCAGTATAATAATTCCGCTGGTAAACGCCTTCTCACGACTGAATTGGAACTTTCGAAGGAATATTTCCCGAAAGAGCTCGCCTTCAAAGTTCGCTAATTTACTCCAACTCCCGAAAGCTATGAACGAATTATAAGCGATTTAGTAGCCCATGCAAGACATTCCATCCGAAATCTGGAAAGAATACGTCCATGGTTGGAATGCAAAAATAATGCAAAACTTTATCGCGAATTTCAAGAGAAAATACTCTCGAGCTTTGACTATAACTGAGGTACAAGGTGAGGCAGAGAACCGACCAAATCAGCAGTGGTCTGGACCTGTCAAAAACATTTGACACAGTGGCATATCCTTAACGACTTACAAGTCATCGCTGCCAAACTTACTTATACAAATGAAAGTTGCGAACTATTTATATTGTTTCGGATTCCAAGCATTTGGCACAGTAAAGTAAACGAGCTGTCCCACAATCAGGCATCCTCTCGCTCATGTTGTTCAACTTTTACATCCATCACCTGACAGTGATATTCTCGCTTCCGGTCAGAATGTGCATGAACTATGTATGTACTCGTGAAAATTACTACTTAGTTGCCACCAATTTTTAACAACTAAAACCTACAGCCACAATATTCACATCCTATTCACGATGAAGGGATTATATCTACAGCTAGACATACCTGTTGCAAATCGACGCATATCAGTGGTCACTCAACCAAAGCTTCTTGGAGTCACTTTTGATAGTATGTTGACGTTATCCGCACATGTATTAAACACATGGTAGTTTTTAGGGAAAGGACAAGGACGTTACATCCACAATACCTAACAACCTAACAATATACCATAAATACATTGACCCCTACACTGAGCTGTCGGACTTCACCTTAAAAAAATTAGGATAACCTTAGTTCAACTGCGTTCGGATACAGCTTCACAACACTCAGCACCTTTTAGCCACTTAAACCTTGTCTTGCGTCCGAAAGCACTGTGACTCCGACGTGGCTCTTTCCCTTGGCCTAAATACAAGTGGACGGTTGTCGAACTTTTTTTTTTTGATGCGCCTAGAGGGGTGAAATCTTTTATCGCTATGGAAATCCATGAATATGTATTTGCTACAACACTAAAAGGCTGCAATACCTAATGGAAACCATCCTGAATCAATCCGATTTTGTAATCTGACCATATTATCCGGAAATTTGTCAGACAGGTAATTTGCCCTAAGTATCTGTTATAAGATCATAGAACGCTTAATTTACAATGGATTCAAAACACCAATCAACGAAGTCATACAAGTTGTTGCCGTACGGCTAAAGCCGGATAAAATGAAAGGAACCTTGAAATCAGATTTAAGACTGAAGCAATGTTTGTTGACCTCACTGCATACGTCTATCGTTATGGAACGGTGTTGTTGAGTAACTCGTCCTTTTAATCATTTCTTCAGTGGCTTCACAGCAAATCCAGACAAATTGACAACGATCTCCCAAGAAGGTGGGTCCTGGTTCCGCTACTCCTCAACATGTATGTATGGCCATACTTAACACAGAAAACACTCAGATGATCTAGCTCTAACTACCTATACCTCTAACAACTTGACCAGTACATCGAAGGAGACAATAGGATTTCCATTGGAAAGCTGGAACGCTTAGGAATGGTCTCGAATAATAACAAATTATTTTGAGGACGGAACCCTCTTCTACGACACGGACGAAGGGCCTAAAAAATATAAAATTACAGGAGTGGCTCCACAGGGATCAATTCAAGGCCCTGTCCTGTGGAGTACTACGTATGCGGAGACCAAGAAGTGGACATAATCGGATTCGGAGATGACATCGAGGTGGTGGTAGTAGCTAAAAAGAGAAGGTGACGAGAGACTGCAACAAGACCATCAAAAAAGTGATGATATGGCTTCGCTTAAGAGGTCTGGAATTAACGGACCACAAAACTGAAGCTGTCCTCATAATTAGCCGTAAGAAAGTTGAGCGCCTGATAATACAGGTAGGAGAACACTCTATCGAGTCGTACTGCTTAACCATAGGCTCAATCTTAGAGAGCTCAGAATCTACACAACCGTTAAAGTTAACCGGGCTGTTGCCACAATATCCAGGCTAAAGAAAAATATTGAAGGACACAGGCTCGCCTTCAGAGACAGACGTATCTAATAAATAGAGTCGAGCGGTGAGCATAAAAAAGGAGCATATGCGGGGTGAGAGGACAAGATTGAACTGCAATGCTTATGATAAGTAAGTATGTGATTCAAAAACCGAGGAGTGAATACAAAACAACGTCAATCTATCTAAGGAATGGCAGTAATAGCTGAAACAAGAAAACGGTCTTGAAACCAGGTACTGACTATGTCTTATCATAAGTGGTCTTGAGTGAGACAACCATTACAATTCTATGTCCTTATATCTCGTTGTTATTTCTTAAAGCTTTGAAACGTTTAATGGGAACCCATACACAGTCTTCATATAAACGATCAGACATAATTACAAATGATAAAAGATCAAGTATACAACTCTCCAAAGCACATAAAACTCTTGGTCCAGCCTGCAACCCTCCTCGGCATCTGACTGCCAAAGTTCAACAAACAGATATATAATTTTTTTTTCTCTATTTTCCCTACACTTTCACACTTTCATCGAAAATAGTTATCCACACGACGATAAAGAGTTGTTCACCTCTCTCGCACAATTATTGACATTTTCTGTTATTGGTCAAAGAAATTTATTTATGTCCGGCATCTGCACAACGTAGGTACGTACCATTGGCATCAAAGTAAAACTATATATAAGCAAAAAAAAAAAAAAGAAACCCAAAACAATTTCTCAGATAGCCCGATCGAGGTGAAGATACTTTATACACACACGCCGGGTACCATGGTGTCGAATTAATTTCACAAAATAAACGAAATAATAAAATTTGCAGATCGGATAAAACTGAATTTTAATTGAATCGTCGGAATGTAGGTAAGTAGGGCTGTGCCATTAAATTCATTATTCTCGTTCAATTTTTAAAACTCGCCGAGACGACGCATATACATACCCGTATACCGATGTTAAGTTAAGTTAACGAGGAGTCGGCGATAAAAGAAGACAACGACAAGAAAAAAATGTATCTAAGGTCTCTCTGCTTAGATGCTGGATAAGCTTTATATAGGAGTGGGGATGATGATCGATGGCGTAAAGGTAACAAAAGCCAAGTGGAAACTGAAATTAGCCTACGGCTCAACTTGTACTCGATGGAGTAATGTAATTTTATTTTCTTTTTTTTTTTTTGGTTAGACCTGACCTAGTGAGACGAAATTTCTTCTTTCTCTTGATGTTGGTATTTCTCATTGGCACTTTGGGAGATGAATATAAAAAAAAAAAAAAACTAAAAACCAGGAACTTGTTGTTGACCGAAATGGTCAGGTGGTATATCGTTTATCCATTAGATAGGCTTTGTCTGCAATCAATGTTCTCTGGGGGGATAAAAGTAGATGGAACGTGTTATTGAATTTTTTTTTCTCTCGTAATGTATGGACTTCATGTGTGACGAAGGAATGCAAATATTAGCAGTAATAAGTTACATACTACAGGGAGGTCATAACACCATAAATTTTCGTAAAAGGTGAACATTTTTGTAAAATTTTAACTTGTGGATTTTCTAGCATCTATAAGTCACTAAGAATGCAGTTTGCTTTTTACTCATAGTTTATCTATGAGATATTTACATAATCTTTGACATTAGCATCGTTCATAAACGCTTTATCATCCAAACCATCGTTTGAGGGAGTAACTCAAGTAGGTAGGTACTGTGCTCGCTATGTGTGAGGTGACACCAAAGTACTAAGATATGATCTATACTAAATGGCATCCTATCATTCATAGATTTGTCCACATGAAGTAGACATTTGTGCATAGTTCTTTAGTTAGTCAGTTTCTAATGGCAGTATCAGAAATTGGCGAGTTTATGGCAATCAAAGAAAGAAATATCTAACTTTGACCAGACATTTTTATTGACTTACAGTTTACTTCCTAGAGATGACTCCTTTAAGGTCTTGTGTCCCGCAGCCAACTATAAGAGCTCCCAATTCTGTTTGCTGTCAACTTAACGTAGAATCTGTGGAGTCTGTTCAAGTTATCTGCCACCATTTAAGTGCAGTATTTTTGTTTTTCAACTATTCACCGGTCACCACAATTCGATAATCAAACAAGAACTCTGATTAGTTTTTAAAAATGTAAATCACTCCTGGATTCTGAAGAAGAAAGTCCTTAAAACTCCAAATTTCTCCAAAAAAGATCAGAATTTCACACCGGTGTAGGATTGCTTTCAAAACCGAAATGACCCGCTTAAGGACAGTTCAGAATCTAGAACAATCTAGATAAAGACACGAAGCTCAAAAGGTCACTCAGTTTTAATTTTTTCTTCATATATACAACTTTGGATTAGTCGTTGTGAAATACGTCAAACCCATGAGAATCGATTCGAACTTCACTAAGTACCCACAGAAAGGAGTAACTTTTTACCATCAGCCTTGGTGTTGTATGCCATTGGTATAAGACGATGATGACTGTTGACCATAATCGCGTTTCTCTCAGATAGAGTTGAGTTTTCGTCGTTGTCTTGTTCCATTCAACATCCAATGGAATGATGAATGTTTATCATGGCTTCGACTCCCCTTATCGATGTGTTTTTGTGGACCCTGTGACTCTGCAGATTATCTTCAGAATTTATGCCAGTCTCTCGCGTTCTCTACTATGCTGGTTCGAGCGGGAGACACCAAACAATGGAATTTAATGGAATCTAATATTTCCATCTACTGAATCAAAAAAGGAAGTCTAATGGACAAAATATGAGTCTGAGTGCTATTGAATTTAGATTTCCATTTTAATAGAAATAGGCAGTGTATTATATCTGTTTTAAAGTCCTATGCTTATTGGACTTTTATGCTTTCCTAATGGGATCATCGATTTAACCATTCCAATTCAAGCTCAGACATCTGTGGCTTTTATGAAATTGGGTGGCTTTTGTGGACTCTTGCAATGCCACTTTCAGTCTTGACAGTTCTAAATGGATATAAAGGTGTGATGTACTTCCCCTCTGGAGTATTTCCAGACAGCCTACTATGATGCAACTCAATAACTCATAGATCCTTAGAATGTAATGCAGAGTCCCTTCTATTTTACCACAAATGAGAAATACTTTCACCTTTTGCAGATTAATCTTACTAAGAAATTTCCTCATAGTGCATCTATGTATTTGCCTTACTACTGTGAGTGCTCTGAAGAACTTGTCATAGGTACATTATAAGCGAAAATTAAAAAATTAAATCAGGCAAACCACCTAGTCCAGTAACCTCATATACCTCAATATCGGCACTACCAATATTGTCCAAGTTATTCGAAAAGATTCTGGTGAAACGTTTGGAAAAAATATTTGAAAAAAAAAAAATTACTAGTGCCAAACCATCAAATTGGCTTTAGAAGTCAGCACCCTACGATCGATCAGGTGCATAGAATTATAGATAAGATAACAAAAAAAAGATAAGCTCTCCTATATTTCTTGATATAGCACCAGCTTTGGGTAAAGTCTGACACAAAGGACTGATCCATAAATTACAAAAGCAACTGCTGAAGCAGTACTGGAAAATTCTAGAGTCTTATTATATATATTATAGCGATTCTTCGGAACTAAACAAGAAACAATGTACTCAACATAAAGAAAAATTAAAACTGGTGTACCTCAAGACACTGTACTAGGTCCAGTACTATATCAGATCTGAAGCAGCAGATGTCCTATTGTAGAGAGTAGATTGATATTCAATCCAAATATGATATACAATACACATCTTTAAACGGAAGCATACCACTTCATCCGGGCTACTTTGACACATTCGAAGATAAAGATTTCCAAGAATAAGTCAGGTTGGCCCTCCAGGTTGGGGGTTATGCTATCGGGATAGCTTCCTTACCAAGTAAAAGAAAGTTAGTTATGAGAGAGACACCAGCCTCGGATAATGGACCCCCTCATTTAATACCACTACGCGGAACGTCCATGGACTACGATTTATTTATAACGGCTGTCACAAAAGACTGCGCACGCCTCTACCGACGAAGCTGAAGACTGTATCAAGGACGAGTTTTATGACCTCCTGGACGGACCCTATGGAGCCTGTCCGGAGTATGATGTCAAAATCATACTCGGGGACTTCAATGCCTAAATCGGTTAGAAAAACATCTTTGGCGGATGATTTGGAAAGCACAGCCTCCACGACACGACAACAGACAATCGCTTCCGGCTAAGTGATTTTGCAGCAGCTCGTAACACCAAATCATCAACCAAGTATGGGTAGACGAAGCCATGCCCGATTACTGGACTATCAGCTCTGTATATCCCATCATCAACAAATGCGATCATATGTCTTGTAAGAACTATCGAGGCATATCTCTGCTTAATATCGCATATAAGATCCTGTCCAACCTACTGTTTGAATGTCTGAATCCTTTCTACAGCACACTAATCGGCACGTACCAGTGGGCAGATCGATGATCGAACAAATTTTTACACTAAGGCAGATCCTGGAAAAGACCAACGAATTTTAAGCCAAGACTCACCATCTCTATATCTATATCTCTATATGGAAAACACGCGGTGCAACGTGCAATTCGGAAACAGTTCCTCTGAACTATTCCAAACATGCACCGGATTTCGGCAAGGTGATGCGCTATCATGTGACTTCTTCAATCTCGTCCTGGAACAGATAGTGCGCAGCGGGTGTTAATACGGAAGATACTGTCTTTAACAAATCTGCCCAGCTGCTGGGCTTTTAAGGGAATTGAAGAACAGGCGAAACGAGTTGGCCTTGAAGTGAATTAGGACAAAACCAAGTACATGTTGTCAACAAACAAAAAAGCATCTGTCTACCGCCTAGGACAAAACGTTCTCTGTTGGCAACAGTAACTTCGAAATGCTAAGGAGTTTACCTACCTCGAAGTAAATATTAACTTCACGAACGACACCTTAGTAGAGATTCGGCGAAGACTTACCCTAGGAAATGGCTGCTACTTCGGTTTGGCGAAACAAATGGGGTCAAAACTCCTCGGAAGGCGAAATGTATGGAGCCGAGTGTTAGACAATAAACAAGAAAGCAGAGCAAATATTGAACACTCTCGATAGAAAAATTCTTCGGATATTCGGTTCCGTATGCGAGTAGGACGAATGGAGGAGAAGATACAACTGCGAACTCTATGAGATACAACTACGAACTCTACCAAGATGTGAACGTAGCGTAGCGAATGGACAATAATGCTCCAGGAAAGAGGATCTTCGAATCACAGCCCGCAGGTTCGAGACTAGAAGGAAGACCAAACCTCCGTTTTAGGGATCAAGCTATTGCGGATGCCAGAGAGTTTGGTGCAGGGTGCCCGAGATCGAAGAGAGTGGAATGCTATCGTGTCACAGGCAGAGACTCTTCGCGGGTTGGGAGCCCGTTAAGTAAGTAAGTAAATTTGAACAACAAACGGTACTCAACTCTTGTTCACTATTGTAGAATCTAGAAGAGGCCGATGTCCTATTGTAGAGAATAGATTGATATTTAGTCCCATTACGAGAAACAATTTCTTTCTGAAGAGGAGTACTTCTTAAAACTTGCCTCTAACTATTAAAGCAATATTTGGAACTTGTTAGTATGCGAAGATTACTACTACTTGCTTTTATTGTTGATATTTACTCAAATATTATTTTATTCCACAAGCGCTATTGCAGTAGTCGTTCCTAATATCGCACACATCATGCCTAAATGGATTCATCGTATTATTTAAACCGAAATCCATAATTCCATCGGATGGGAGCGTTTTTGGTGATTGGCGTCTTTGATCAACCGCTTCTACCTTCCTACCTACCTTATTCTTTGAGTAGGGTTAACCATTATTTGGATTGTTGCTAGTTTATTACATATTCCTCGTTTCAATCCGTCTGAAAGCCACTACATAAACTCTATTTGCCCTTAAATGGGTCTCAGCCTCTATGATTACCACATTTGAACTGTTGAAACTAACCTAAAACTCGTCGTCCTACCTTTTCTCCAGAACACGTAATAAATTAGCTACACATTACCACACCACCCACAAGCCCCATTCATAAAAAAAAAAACGAAATCAAAAATCTTCAATGAAGTGAATCCGAAAATTTTCTTCGAATCTTATCAAAAGTCCTAATTACCGGAAGATTTTCCCAGAAACCGGAGCAAACACCATTCCATACCACCATCATAAAACAATTTTCATTTTCATTCATAACAATTCACATTCGTCGAGTATAGTTAGCCATCCCGAGATAACATTCATTTCCAATGCTCTACTGGTATCTGCACTCCTACGTGCTGTAATGTGTATTGCCGGCTAAACAAAGAGGCCAAAAGGCGCCCCCACCCGCTGCAGGGGGGCCAGCAGCTGTGCACAGACGACGACGAAAGCCAAACTGAAAAACACAAGTTCCGACGGTACTTCGAAAAGTGAATTTTCCCACGGCATGAAAAGTGAAATTCCGAGAAATACCCAACCTCTTTGAAGTGTGCAGCATGCCACCAGGCAGCATGGCAGCATGGCAGCATGGCGCATGCAGGAAGATTAGACCGGCCACACATCGAGTCGTCATCGAGTTTTATCATCTCCTCAGCACACATAGAGCGAGTGACAAACAGCGACACGAAGGTGGTTGTGCCGCCCCAGACAGTTGGGCAACGTTTCCACATTTGTGCTTTCGAATTTCTGTTGCAAACAATAAACAAATATTAAAACTTTTATTTTATTTTCTTGAAGCTCTTCAGATCATAAAGAGTCATAAATGGTGACGGAATGATGATTTTCTTTAAGTTTTTTTTTTTTGTTTAGTGTTAAGAGCTGTATAGTATGTATGTATGTACCTATGGCTTATCATTTTTTCTGGAAAAAGTCATTCTGATTGTAGAAATCAGTATTTTTTAACTCTCTAGAGGTTCGTACTTTTAGATTACCCAAGATGGGTGGGGGTTTTTTTCTTTTTTTTTTTGAGATACAATTTGCAATTTTGGTAAAAATTGCCAAATTTACTGTCATTGACCATACCATGGTCATGAAATACATATATTAGTCAGTTTTATGTTTACAAGGTCGACAGATACTTTTATTAATTTTAATCATATCATATAAAATCAGTGAATGACCCTATTAAGTTGGAACTGGCTATTCTTGCAAATCCAGAATGAGACAAACAATTTGATTCAGAAGTCCAGCTCTGAGCAATGATCAGGGTTTTCCATGGTATGCGTGCCATAGTGATTCCAAGGTAACAGGTACATAGGTGATTACTTTGTCAAATTAATAAGAAGCAAAGTACCTTTAATAGAAAAGGAGTATAAGGTCCAAGTTTGGAGTTTCATTCTCAAACCTCTCGTGTCTAAACTACATCTCTTGGCCTCTTGGCATCTTTTCTGTGAAAATATAGAAAAGACTAGTGGTACAACCCGGATTAGGAAGATCTTATCTTATAATTATTCCTACCTAGTTACATTAAGAAACAAGATGGTAACTCGACTATGTCCAGCAAGGAAACTTTAGAGCTTCTTATGGAGGACCGAAGTTGTCTTTATACCGTAAGCCGGTAAGGCCTCCCCTGCATACTCTAAAGACTTCCGTTCGATCAGCCTATCCTCCTTTTTATTGAAGACTCTGGAAAGGATAATCGATGTACACATTAGAACTAAATTAGGTAGTAATCTCCTATCGATATCTCTACACGCGTATCGCAAGGGAAAATCGATAGAGACTACTTTACATTCGTTGGTTGGAATCATCAAGAAATTCTTTAAACACAAGGATTTCACTATAGTGTCCTTCCTTGATATTGAAGGAGCTTTAAACAATGTCAAAACAGAAGCTATATCTGCTGCACTTCTTGACCTGAAGGTTGACAACTATCTTTGCTATTGGAACGAGCATATGCTTAAAAGCAGGCATATACATGCTGAGCAAGGATGCTGTCTAACCAGAAGGTCGGTGTACAGGGGTACCCCCCAGGGTGGAGTATTATCACCACTATCGTGACTCATGGTAGTGAATGAGATACTCCTAATCTTGGGTAAAGAAGGGTTCAGTGTTATAGCTTATGCGGACAGTTAGAGACCTAGTGGAGTCTGTTCTAAATAAACTAGCAAAGCGGACAGATAGTGTGGGTCTCCGAGTTAATCCGTCGAAGACTAAACTAGTATTATACACAAGAAAGTATAAAATACCACATATAACTCCTCCAAAACTCAAGGGTATTGAACTGCAATTTGTAGATCACGCCAATTACTTGGGGGTTATTCTGGATAAAAAAAAACTCAGCTGGAAACTGAATATACAAGACCGTACTAGGAAGGCCTCGATAGCCCTCTATTGATGTTGTATTGGACATTCGCATCGCCACTCGACTGCCGGACCACTGCAGTGTTTTTCAACCAGAAGTCTCAGCAGTCCGTGAAACCGCAACCTGGCTTTCGATTAACTCAATAGAGTACAGCGCTATTGTTTTCTACATGCTACAAGACTTGATGCCACCTTCAACGATTTCTGTAGAAATAGTAGAGACGGAAAGAGGAGGAAACCATAACACATCTTCTGTGCACCTGTCCTACTCTATCGGTCTTGAGAAAAGAAACGTTAAGCGAATACTTCTTCGAAGATCTGAACGAACTAGGTTGACTGCACTTAGACAAGATTAAGAGCTTTGTCACCGGGTCAAACTGGTTTAATGATTAAACAGTGAACCACACATCTTCGGCATGGATCTATTCTATTCCATCTGGGAAGTTTCAATGTAGGTCTCCGGTGCTGGTAATCCGGTTTTACCATAGTGGTATCACAATGCACCTCCATTTTGGTCTAAGTGCGTCCCTGTTAAGCAGGGATAACCACCCAACCCAATCGAACCAACCCCTCATCGGGTGTCTTTTTTTCGCGGACGCCGTGGGTAACACGGTTACTATGACTGATGAACGATAGTGAACCATGACCAACGAGTTTTTATTGCAGCAAATTGATGAATTGGGACTGGAGGACATGTAGTTTCAACAGAATGCAACGGTGTAACTGCACACACAGCTCGCGCAAACAATGGACATTTCGAAAGATGCGTTTCCGGGTCACCTAATGTCTTGTTTTAGCGATTTCCAAATGGCTAACAAGATCGCTCGATTTGACCACTCCAGACTTCTTTCTTTGAAGTTCTTGGACCCCTTAAGGAGAATATCCGACAAGAGTGCGATAGCTTATCGACCGAAGTTCTCGCCAAAACTATTAAAAATGCGGTAAAAAGAGCCCAAATAGTCATCAACAATTGCAGAGCCCACTTGACCGATATCATCTTTAAAAAGTTATGGATAAAACTTAAAGGTAACTGCCATCCGGCAGCATTAGATGCTGTTGTTGTGGTATCACCCCTAAAAATATTCGTCAGAAAGTCGGCTGCTTTGTATGAATGAATAATACAAGTATGTATGTAGACTACAAATAGAAACCAAACGATCTTATGTGATACCTACTTACCTCAATGCTAAGTAGAGGCATGTTCTGCACTATCCACACAAAATAGCGATGAATCTGAAAATGAACTAGCTAGGACAGCCTCAGATTGTCCATTTGTAGGAGCAGAACCTTTTTGTGGCTTCTTTACCTGGTACCTGCTGGATAGCTATCTAGTAGTGCACAAATGATGAGCATATGCTAAGTCGGACTCTACATACGAAGCTGGATACTCGGACTTTGCAAAAGTACAACCAGCATTGCATGTTTTGTTGACCTTATTGGCAATAAATGAGTCTCAGATGTCTAGCAAGAGGTCCTTGAAGAAAATGTTTAGAAGAAAGGCCCTCAGCTCAGGAAATTCCTCGATGGAATCAAAGATGACGTGTACAGCCAAACTGGCGGATGCTTTATTTTAGCTACATCCACGTAGATGATGGCGGAACAGCCCATCATGGGCCAACAGCAGCGCTCAGATCTCCGTAGAGGGCTAATGATTTTGGTGTGTTCGTACTTGTACCTCTAGGTGAGATGGATATAAATCGGGTAACTTCGCTTTCACGGAGCCAATGGTTATGGCCCCTTCACAGATCACGTGCAGCCGACTGGTAAAAAGCAAGCTTTATCGTCATCCAAGAAATGTGATGGAACAGGTAAAAGGAGAATGTAAAACTGCGTTATTTAGTTCGGTGATTTCCACTAACATTGGAAAGAGACTTAGGCAAGAAAAAAGAAATATAAACGAAAACCTCATAATTCGCATCTAGACTAAATTTGCCAACATTAGTCCGAGATCACCAGAAACTTTTCTGATTGAAACCCTTAATCTCTCTTATTCTTTCCCTTAATCTCTCAAGAGGTCCATACCTCCAGCATCAAGTACTAAGGACCAGTGACTACGCTACAGAAAAGTTATCAGCAATCCTGTCTATAAAAGGACAACAAAACCCCTGGTTCAACTACGATTGCTGGAGCAAATGAAGACAATCAGGCGCATACAAGGCTTATAGAGAACAATGCTCTTCAACGAATTCAACGAAGAAAAGAAAAGAAATGAACACCGGGCTCTCAAAATGCAAAAAATTTCGCATGAAAAACGCACTGTTGCAGGAATAAGGTTCTGAACTTTTACCTCATGGAAAAAGCAACACAGCCGTGACTACAAAGCCAAAACCGAAGCCTCGAGTGACAAACACGAAAATCTAATAAATAATGGAATGGCGGGTTATGTTGAGAATATGGAAATATTACTGCTGCAAACTGTATAACAGCGACCATGATTGACGGGCTCTACTGTCATAACCAACATTTCTCTCCACCCGACCTGGATGAAGTTAATATGGCGATATCCAAACTGAAAGTCCTAGCAAATACTTGCATACTACCATGATATTGACATAATCGAAAGAACCGAACGTACTGTCTGTAGTGCTTTTGATGTCAGAAAAAAGTAAATTCAACACCGTCCCAGACAAAACGTCATCATCGACAGATACATTTAACTTTGAGGTACATAGGTAAGAATCTAATAGAGACTACTAAAGTTGAGATCAAATACGAAATAGCTTTTCCCAATGGTTGTTTTGTCAATGATGTGATCATGTACAAGACACTGTTCATCCCATGTGATCACCCTGTCGAGGGTGAATGAGTTCTTCACCTTATAATTACTTCGAGTGATTTTTGATCCCATCTGTGAATGGAGAAGAGGATACAGCCATGAGCTGTATGAGCTTTGTAGGTACATCAACCAAAAGAGTATATATACAAGGACTAAGATGGCTGACTCATATATAGGGCAGATGGACATCAACGCTCTGGACCGGGGATTCATCAAATGCACACCAAAGGACGACATAGTAGAGGAAAACTTTGCCTTGGGTTGTACGCTTGAGTGGAATGGAAAAACTTCCGACTAATGATCTGACTAGAGATACTTGTTGGTTGAGGTAGCTACGCCAGCTAAGTAAGTAAAGCCCAGTTTTAGTACAAATAGAGAGATTAGTTTACTCATGGGTCCATTTGCATTTTATCTCCATATATTTCTTATCCACAAATGTATCTATTTATGTTCCCGAATCATTGGCGCCCTTTAAGCGCTGTAATTTTATAAAAATCAGGCAAACGACCTCTTTTAATTGCCAACATCCTGTCTGTATACAAATTCTGTCATTAGCCGCATTCGTATATTATCTCCAACAGAACGCAAAATATCCACAAAACGCTCGGATAAATAACGATTTACTCTCGATTTAAATACAAATATTAGTTTTATTCATGAAATTCAAATTCTGCTCTTCGGCTAAATGCAAAACTTTAAAAGTCAATAATTTAAGTAATATACCGCC
Organism: Xylota sylvarum; assembly: GCA_905220385.1. Lineage (NCBI taxonomy): Eukaryota > Metazoa > Arthropoda > Insecta > Diptera > Syrphidae > Xylota > Xylota sylvarum. The sequence continues at coordinate 46,957,662 of LR999959.1, forward strand.
GACCGACCGACCGGCCGTCTGAGCATAATATAGCCCTAAGCACTGTCGTCGTTTCATATAGCCACCGACATGTGGACTCCGAAGGCAGCACACATGCGATTTACTGAATGGAAACGATATCGAAAACTATCGAAAAAGAAATAATAAAAAAACCTGAATCGATTGATATTCAATAATTTTTGTGTGTGGGCGTTGTAGCTGTTTTTAAAGCGTCACACTAACGACGCAGTCGACACTCTATGAATCGAAGGCGAACTACGGCTGACGTTTGTCACTTTGCCCGGCTGCTGGATTCGGATGTTGAATGTTTGTCTAGTTTTTTTTAGGTTTTTTTGTTTTTTTTTTTTTTTGCTCCGTCATGATTTAGTGGTAATTTGATAGAATTTTACGATTTAATTTATGGTTAATCACATACATAGATGCTGTTGTTGCTAGCGTCAGTGGTTAGATGTTTGCTCGCACCGCTACTACACGATGGTTTAATGAGGATAAATGGTATGATGGCTCACAGTTAGAGTGGCATTATTGAGCTTACGATGTGCAACTGAATTTGAACTGAATAGATGACTCAGACCAAAGTATGTTTAGGTTTGTGAATTCAATGCAAAAGTATTTCGATTACTCCGAAGATTGGAACAGGCTTGAGGAACTCGAAACATTTCATAATAGGTTGGGTTAGCATATTAAAGGAACTCCTACCGACGAAAGTGTAGGCTCTGGCATATAGATACTCATCTGAACCTGAAATTACTCGCTGACTTATAAACCACAGCAGTGTGTTCCAAGCGGAAGTATTAAGAATTTCAGAAGCAGCACGAGAACTATCCGCTAAACGGCACTCCAGAAAGATGATTGACATATACATGGTCCAATCCAAACTTGTAAGACGATGCCGCGAAGAACTCACAGCACTCGCATAAATCATGACGTTACACTTTTTTGGGTTTCAGGACACACGGTTAGCCTAGAGAACGAAACAGGTCCGAACAGGACCTGGCACTGGTCGTTATCTCTGTTGTACCACTTGTTAAATCTAACATAGAAGAAGTTTTCGTGAGACTAGTCAATCAAAGATTAAGTGCACTCTCATCTTGTCGTATCTAAAAAAATCTGCCCAAAACACGGTGAAACAAAAAAAAAAATCTTAGCGCTCTTCACGAAGATAACCTCCTGACGTCCGAACGAACAAGAATGCGACTAAACACAGACGACAGACGACCTAAAATTTATAACAATTTCGAGTTAATTCAGGCAAGCCACTTAGCTCTACTAAAGTCACAATTGAACTTTTGTCTTCTTTTAGAGTACTGAAGGACATGGGTTTACAATGGATCCATTGGTGATCCGAGTATAGCCTTCCCTTCTACCTTTCTACCTAGCATAGGAAGGCTTGAGATATTTTATAACTGCATTCCATCCACTTGCATACGTGTACCATTTAGGAGGACAAACTTATCAAAACGTATCTTCTAATATTCTCCGATTCGCTATTGCCTATTTGCCTATTTGAGATCTTTATAAAATACAGTACCTTCATCATGAATCTTGCTTGCTTGATCGACCCTAACTCTTTCTCATCTCCCCAGCTCTCCACAAATTGGTGGACTAAGTCTTTCATTTCTAAACCATAGCTCCAATGAAAAAGTGTCCAATGATCACTTCAGTCACTATGCAAATAGAGATTCTACTGCTGTTGTTGCAATATTCAATCACTGAAGCCTACACGCTCCTTTATCATACAAAATCCATCCTTAGTACGGAAAGTTGAATTTATGAGAACCAGGATTAGGACATGCGTCGCAAAAGAAAATCGTCTCCTATCTGAGTCTCAGAAGGGAAGAAATCACACTTTGTAGACCTCATAGAAAATCAGTATATTCATCAATAGACCACCAAGTCTCTTATGTCTTTTACATCCTGGTTACAAATTGGATGCTTATTAGGCTTATTAGGTTTCGGTCAAAGGGTGGTCTCTACGTATTTTCTAAAGTCGATACTCCACCAATTACTGATGCTGCTTTTAGCTGCTTTTTTAAAGAACAATAAACATTTTTTCCTCCTTTGATCCAAATAATCCTGATTAAGAAAATTTTGATGTCTTAGAGTACTGCCACCAATTTTAATGCAAATTGTCTCCTGTTCTGCATGTAGGTATGTATTTAAAAAATAGTTTAAGTAGAATAAACTCCGAATTTTCATTTGCTTTGCGTCTATGGACCGATCTACAGAAGCCCTTATCGGGCTTGATTATCTTTGAATAGAAATACTGTAGGCAAGCCAGTGTTACTAACAGTTCATAGAGTGATCTAGCATCGCAGAAGAAGGTATGTATATTTACCTCTATCAGATATCGATATCGGAAGAAATATAACCAAATTAACTCATTAACAAACATCTAACATTTATTATCTAAGTGATTCGTAGTCAATGACAACTATAAACAACAGCTTAAGTCAATCCACCTTCCAAGCATTAGTGAAAGTGAACAGAATAATAGTGAAATACAAATGGAGCCACAAATATACCAGAAGACTAGATGTTAATGATGGAATAGCGACATTCAACTTCAGCGTGTACATTTGGACTTCAAATAGCTATTGACCTTAAAAATCTGTGCACCAAAATTCGTAGCTATTCAACAAATACCAAAGTAATGAAGAAAAGCTGTTCATCGCCCTACAGCTATTCAAAATATTGGCTAAAGTCATCAATATCAAAATAACCAAAGCTGTGAACGACAATACGATTAGTGCATTCACAAGACCCGTGGAGATCAACTAAGCTACAAAAGCCAAATACGAACATCAGCTCTATGAACCTAATGTGCTTCCCTGGCTGAATAGCATAATTTGATCAGGGTAAATCAAGTAGTTGCCGATTTTAAGACAAAGGTTGGAGAGCCTCAAGGATTCATAATAACACCAGTTTTATACGTGGTATGTTTAAATCGACATAAATTGAATAAGAACCTTACCTTTCGCGATGGGATGGCACAGATATAATCTTCTAAAACTAAATTAAAATGCAAATATCTCACACCTTTGCCATCAAATTCAGTCATTCACTGAAGAACATCAGAAGATTCTGAAGTGGATACAAACAATTCAAGTTGAATAACAAAAAAATCTATTGATAAACTTGTCTAAAAAAAATTCTATTGTACCTACCACAGCTTCATAAGGTATCGATGTCAACTCTGACACTGCAATACATCAAGAATACTTAAATCAGCTATGATACTAATTGGGACAAATAGATACTTTACTTTCATAGTCACTCTCGGACTGTTTCCTTGACTCTGAAGGAGCTTTCGTGAACACCGAACATACCCAAATTTAAGGATAGATTCAAACTGCAGAAGTAAATAATATATGTAACTGGTTTCTACACTAGACTGTCACGGCTGTGATAGTTTGCTCCCATGGCGGTGTCCTCTCTCCCTTCTTCTGGTTAAACGTACTGAATGAACTGCTAAATATGTGCCTACGCTCAGTAATGACAGTAATCTTGTTACTGACTAAAAAAATTTGGCCTAGAGTTCGATCCTAAAAAAGCACCATACCCACTCTCACAAAACTTTTAATTTTAGACGAAAAATTCATTTGGAACTCTCATCTCATGAAAATCATAGACTAACTCAGTATTTTCTTATGATCCAGCTGAAGTTTCATTGGAAAAACTAGGGTATAAACCCTTTGGGTAAGCTCGACGCAGAGGCCATCTCACCCAAATATCTACATAGGTACCTACTTGGATCTATCATCAATTCGGGTATTTTGATCGAACTATATGGAGAATTCTCGAAAAGGGCCCATCGGTGACTGAAATGAGAAGATGTCATGTTCCCACCTCAACTTACAACCTAAAATCTAGGCAGTGACAATGCATGGGCATTTAATATAGGACAGGACAGATACATACAAGATGTGTCTACAGCTTCTACAGAGATCGTTGAAAGGAGCACCAAGCCTTCTGCCTACCAGTGCCCTATGAGGGAGCCGACTATTTTTCTTAGATTTGTCTTATTAACGAAATTAAGTGTACTGGTATTCTTACAATCCAACTCTGGCGACATTTGTGTAGAAGAGAGACATGTATTGATATTGTCCCAACTTTTGCCATTCTAATGGCTGTGGTGTCTAATTGGATTTTTATCGATTTAAGGGAGATACCCATCTGCACCCTTAGTTACCTCATCCGCTTTCCAATTGCCTGCAATATCCCTATAACCTGAAACCCAGGAATCGAAGTATTGGCGATTCCAAGACTTTCATCGCAGCTTGACTATCTATGTAGAAAACAATAGCGCTTCACTCTAATGAGTTATTAGAAAGCCAGGTCGCGGCTTCACGGACTGCTGAGTATTTCTACTTAAAATACACTACAGTAGTCCGGCAGTCATGTGGTGCTCCAAATATCCAGTGCAGTCGAGTAAACTTCCGCACCTGTTCCAAACAGTATCTTGGATCCGTCTGTGTAAATCTCTGTCGCAGATTCGTTAAAAATTTCTCCCGATTGCCAATCACTTTTGTCGGAATCCTGGTTTTATACTTGACGTTAAAGTTCAGATAGGGGAACATGTAGTCCGAATTACTACACTGAGTTACAAAAAAAGTAGCACAGCCTTACTTTGTCATATTTGCGATTTATTTCTTACGGTTCAGGCGTTCATGAACGATATGAACAATTCGAAAATTCGCCACTGAACTATTGAAATGTTATTCCCTTATAGTTCAACTCCAAAACAAATGTACAGATACTTAAAAAAAGAAATCTAATAAGTTGCTGAATTTCAACACTTCCCTACTCACCTAACAACTCCCTACATTATGTATGTATTTGTATTTCAGGACTCCTTCAGTTACAAAATGAGTAAACTCAGTTATGAACTCCCAGGAAACTCATTTATTAACATGTATCTATAGGTATCTATTTAAGCACCATCATTCTACATCTTAAGATTCAAAAAATAACTCAAAATTGAACTTGATTTTCAAAATTTTGATCCACATTCAAGCACTTTTCGAAATATAATAAAGCTTTCTATGAATGCAGCTCCAAAAAGCAATAAATAAGAATTTAAACATTACCCAGGTAATTTTTTCTGATAAACAAATGCAAATATCTCTGGAAACATTCACATAAGTCATTTTTATTGACTAATGTGACACCGAAACGGCAGACATGACATTTCAACAGATTTAATTTGAATACTAAATATATACCAATTGTTAAACTTAAGTATTAGCCGGTATTGTTTCTCCTTTTGTCGTATCGGAGAACAAGCCAGAATTTGGCTTTCCATCGGGTGACTAATCGATTTTTCATAAATTGCGGATATTTAGACTCTGTGGGATGGAGACCTCATCGAATAAATTATCTAGAATCAGGCAATAAATCACAGTGAATGAATCTTATCTTTGTTAATGTATCTATGTATCTACAAACAAAAAAATTCTCAAAACAAGAATGCATACTAAATCAATTTATAATGAGTAGGAGAGGAGTTATTATTGCTGCCAGCGATGCTATAAATTTCATCTGTAATAAGGCTGTTTTTTTTTTTGGTCCATTTACAACAATAGGACCGTAAATTAGAGAAAGCCAGACCAGATGTGCCAATTTGAACAGCAACACCACCACATCACATTCCTTGAGATATCAATTTGACATCAATTGACGTTTTAATTTTGACAAATTACCAACTCGGCGCTATAGGGGATTTACTAGCAGCAGCCCGGCTACCCCCGTCATGCAAGTGTAGTCCCTCAAGACCTGCCCAATGGAAACGGCTGTTGTTGGCGTTCACCAACCACCAATCAAACTGGATTTTTCTAATCGAAATGGGTGTGTATTTGAAATAATTAAGTTATTTACCGCTATTGAGGAAGTAAACCATTCGAGATAACTAATTACATTGATATGTGATCACACAGCATTGGTAGGTATACCGTATACCCACACACATGTGGGGGGAGCGCAAAGCACAGGGGTGGGCGGCTCGCAGTACTGTGCTAATTTACAATTCTGACGGATGTTAAAAATCACAACTTTAATTGAGCGCTAGTGATTATTCAATTCGTTTTATTATTTCTAGTTTTGATTTAGTATCCCCTCGGTATATAGCCAACTGTCTCTAAGTCTGGTCGGCCACCATTTTATTTGTTTGTTTGGAGCTATGCGCAGCGCAGTACTACTCCGAGATCGTGGATACGACGACAATTTTTATTAGGATTTTTAATTTGATTTTCTTTCATGTTTTGTGTATAATTTGTCAGATGTAAGAGATATACGTAGCTACGACCTGAGGGTTCTTATTGATAAAGTTTAACTTGTTTTTTTTTTCTGAAATTTAATGGTACGACTGCACGAATCAAAATATCTGCTCGTTCGAGACGGGATTTAATGTGGCGATTTTATTGAATAATTTCTATAGAATTGATTTATACGATGCTTGAGATAGTGAACAACGATTTTCAGAGCTACTGGATTGGAACTATATTCGTATATTGAGAGCGTGATTAATCGACTAAGGATAAGGTCAAGTCCGTTACTAACTTACTGGAAATGTAGATAGAGTGGGTTTCCGGTGATGTGATTTACAATGACCATGACGTATACAGCAGTATTAAAAGGTAAAAGTTCAGTGGTCTGTTATTCAACGAGTTGAGATAGTAAACAAGGTATCACCGAAACCATCTTAGCGTACTATAATCATACAGACCTTAGAGATGTATGTATGTATACAGAAAAGGCCTAAAAGTACAAATTGACCCAGGATGTGAGTAAATACTGCACATGAAACGATAGATGTAAACACTACCAGGATACAAACGGCTACGACCTCAAAAACTTCAGTTCAAGAGCAAATTTACTCTTTATCATCTGTTGAGATTCCATATAGGTACATAGTGAAACCCATTTTTTACTCACAATGATAGACGGCTAAATATGAACTACCTTACTCACAATCTCCTTCATCACAAACGAAGTACATTTACGCAAAGCCATCCGAAGTAAAGAACCCAACCATTATTTCGAGCAAATATGCAAATCAAGCAGCAATATCCTTCGGATTAGAACTAGGCTTGACTAGTACTAGCCAGATGCCAGAAAAAAATTAATCCAAAACGGGAAAATCTCCTGAAACAGATGGCATCTTCGCTATGATGCTACAAAAATGTGAAGAACTTATAACCCCACATCTTAAAAACATTTCTCTAAGCAGCCTAACTTGCGGATATATACTAAAATCATGGTGGAAAGTTAATGTGATATTTATACCCAAAGCAGGTAAACGCAGTCACACTACCGCAAAGGATTTTAGAGTTATCAGTGTAGCCTCATTCGTTCTGAAAACATTCGAAATGCTAATTGACATTTACATTCGAAGCAAACTCAAGCCGGAAGTTATATCTCCTGCTCAACATGCTTATACGAATGGGAAAAGTGTAAAAACAGCACTCCTCAGTGTCGTCAGTATCGTTGAAAAAACATTGAAGGACAAAGAATATACTCTAGCTGCTTTCTTGGATATCGAAGGGGCCTTCAATAATGTCCATACCGATGCAATAAAGAAAATAATGTGAAAAATGTTAAAAAAACAGACAAATCAGTTCAGAACTAGGTGGTGCCCAAATCACGGTGTCAGCATCTAGAAGCACTCCTCAAGGTGGTGTATTATCACCCCTTCTCTGGGTCCTCTTGATAAACGAAGTCTTAGTTAAGCTAAAATTTAGTGGAGTTAAAGCTGTAGCATATGCAGGCGACTTACCACTGCTAGCGATAGGAAAATTTCTGTCCACTCTTAGTAATCAAATAGAATGTGCTTTATCCATGGTCAATACCTGGACCAAGAACTGCGGACTTATAGTCAATCCACAGAAACGAAATTGATTCTTTTTACAAACAAAAGGACAATACCTGAATTCAAAATGCCGTCAATTGAGAGGACTCCGATAAAAGTTTCCGACTATGTCAAATACTTGGGAGTAATTCTAGATAGGAAACTAAACTGGAACCTCAACATAAAGGAAAGGGCAAAGAAAGCAATGATAGTATATCATAACTGCAACTGGGTATTCGGCAAAACCTGGGGTCCAAACCCTAAAATCATCATGTGGCTTTACACGGCGGTAGTAAGACCGATACTGACGTATGGCAACTTGGTCTGGTGGCAAGGGCTAGAAACAATACTTAACCTAAAACCCCTAGACCTCTTTGTACAAGAATCCGCCGCAAGTAGTGCTCTTCGAATAAGCCAAATTGAAAGCTGTAAACCCAATCTGATAGGGCACACACAGATTCTACAGAATTATGCGAGCAATATTATATGCACAGACTACATAACCCCCTGTCTTGACTTTACAAGACCATTTGTCACTTACTTTTCCTGTAGAGAAGAATGGCAAGAAAAACAACCACCAGTTGCTGCAGGTTTATTTTCCGAAATTCTCGGAATGTCCAGTTCGATCAGACTCCCTGACTACAGCAGTGTTTTTCAAGTTGAAACAGATTGCAATGATATTACCTTCTTCATTGACAGCCAGGCGACAATAAAAGCGATTTCTGCCATTGAAATTAAATCGAAGCATGTAAGTCGCTGTCGCGAAGAGCTACGGGTTCTTGGCGCACATCATAACGTAAGACTTTGCTGCGTTGCCGGACATAAAGGTGTGCCGGGAAATGAAAGAGCTGATGAACTGGCAAGAAAAGGATCATCACTTGAACTAAACAATTCAGATAGTGAAAATCCCACCCTCTAATCTTAGACAAGCAATTGGGAACAAAACACATGTAGCAGCAAATAAGAGATGGAGCAGGCTCGATTCCTGTGTTACAACTAGGAAAATGTGGCCACTCTACAACAAACAAAAAACCAAGAGAATCTTACAAAAGAGTAAAAATACTCACAAAGAACATGAGGCTTAGCGCGGGCGACCTATGCAGAGGCTATGGTGACAAGAAGGTGCATGAGGATACTCCACACTTCCCCTGTCACTGCCCAGTATTCTGTCAAATCAGAAACAAAATCTTTAAAAGATTTGCATAAATTCATAATCGCCTCGGGATGGCTTGAAGATCCATAGGTTTTTCATAGGTTCTATAGTATGGAAGGTTTAACCCCTAGAATCATCACGGGTAAGTTAGTAAAAGCCTAAGTCAAAAAAGAACTTTGAAGGTTCTTTTCTTTAAAGATATGTACGCTTATTTATGTAAATATTGTTGATTAAAATGTAATGTTAATAAGCGAATAAAAAAAAAATTAACAAAATTTCGCGAATCGTCACACTGTGCCTCGGCTTGATAACTATAATGTCAGTCCAGTAGATAACTTTGGACTTGATAGCCACGTGTATTCTCATAAAGAATAGAATACGCACAACGCGAATGGTTGTGAGAAGCTAGACCTATTTGTATCTTTTTAATTTTTTTTTATGAAGTTACCGCCGAGATTTGATAACAAAAATACGATGGACATCCGTACCACCCTGGTGCACATATGAGATCAAACGTAATAGGTTGGAATGTCAGCTTGCGATTGCCTTTATCAAGGAAGAGGAGGTGAGTGACATTTTTAACGAAAATTGGCCATCCCACTACCTAGAGTCCACTACCTCAGTATTCATCTATCTAGCGATTATGCAGACATCTTTCTATCAGGGATTTATATTAACAAATCTTTCTATCGCCAACTAGAATTTAAAAGTATGAAGAAGAATCAAAAAGCATCGGGGACGTTTTACAAAAATTATATGTACATAGGTTCTCCTTATTTAGGAGTGGAATATAAAAAAAAACGATCGAATGAAATATTTACCAGACCTTTAGGGTTTAACATGGTGATTGACTGTCTAAAGACTAATAGGTCGGGAAAGATTTTATTGAGTCAGTAGATCGCAACTATACGCATAATAATCCTTGTAAATTATAAACATGAATATAGAAAGTTAGGAGAAAATTTTAAAGATATCTGTTCAATCATTTCATTAGTACTAATAGCGGAAGCTATGAAACTGAATACGAAATCTACTGCTACGGGAGTATGCAACGTATTCCATACAATATCGTTAAATAAATATGCAGTATATTGATCGATATGTACTAGGCGAAGAGATAAATAATATGTATATACAATTAACCAAGAGGTTAAATAGCATGAGGTAATCATAATACATTCTTCTCATAAAGAAACGCTAAACCTTGCGATAAAAGAGTGACTCTCAGTAAATAGATTTATTGCTGCTATTCAAAGACTTCTCCTTCAACCATATACTGAAAACAATTATTTCGATAATAAGGGCCTTACATATTCTTTTCATTTCGTTGAACAAATTCTCTACCTAGGCATAGAGTGGCTTGATCCTGTAGCTACTGAGTAGAGATTTCAGGTCTTACGGTCAATTGTTTAATGATAATAAGTACAAGCAACGACATTTCGCATACAAAAAAATGTATGCGTTATCAATCATTCTTCATTACCCGGCTTAAAAAACCCTAAATTACACAGACTAAGACTTTAGTGATTTGGTGAAGTGATCCCCCTAAAATATATCTTCATTTTTTTCCCTGTCAAATATTTCATCTTTTAAAATATTAATCAAAGATATATGTGATCAGTAAAACCCACTTTCACCTCAACTAGTAAAATCTAGCAGGATGTCACTTGCGAAATTACTTTTAAGTGATAGGTACTTTTACAACCTATTAAATATGTTAGGGTTTCAGACTTGCAACTTTAAAGCAAATCCGTTTGGAGTCATCTTAAACTAGTCTATAATGTCACCACGTTACATACGCATACATACAATTCTTTACAAGACTCGGAATAATGTGTTGGATTGTCAAATGCAGCCACAATTCATCCAATCGAGAGTATAGAGATCTCAATTTTTTGTTATTACAAGAACTGAACAATTGGACAATTCTACATACATATGAACTTAGATGTAGCCTGCACCTATGTATATTCAATGCGATTTTTTCTTTTCAAAGAACTTGAAGAAGCGATCACTAATATCGCCGACGTAAAACATCAGTTACTAATAGATCCAATTTCGAAAAAAAATCATAACAAAGCTCTATTCTGAAGGAAGACTTTCATAAATGCGACCAACTTCCTTGAAAGTCCAAGTGAATTCGATTCGAAATATATAATGAAATGTACCTTGTACCATGTGCCACATAGTGTTCGACAGTAGTCGTTCTTTCTTGGAAAATATACAAATATACAATATACAAGGCAAGGGAGATGGTACCGGCCATTTATTTCCACCATTAACTGTAAATGGACTGTAAGAATATAATCCGCCAGGAAAATGGTAATGCATGAGAATTATTAATATCAATCGCAAATTCCGACGTTCAATAGGTATCCCAAAGCGGATGTATCTTTTACTTCCAAAATCGTGATATTTACTCTCTTTCGGTTTGTATTCATAAAGTTAAGTTAAAGCTTTCAGCAACAATTGCATAACTTTACTAATGGTCTTGGTGATATAGAGTCCCATTTAGATTAAAATGCCAATGAAAAGCCGACGTCTGGAATCCACGAATCGCTAGAAAAATGTGGAGGTCGTTTAGTGTGTTTTCAATTTTGTGTTTAATAATATAAATTGTTCAATGAATTTCAATTAAAATGAATACGATATCTCGTACACAACTTGTTTTATTCAATGTTAAAGCTCTATCGATATTTTGATTGGAACAGGTGTGCCATCTGTTGGTTTTTTTTTTTTGCAATATTTCCCAACGTTTTTCAAGCGTATATCGATCCATTACATACTCCGAAAATATAATACTCAGTTTCTGTCAATTTGTTGAGTGTATATCTGTCAGTGTCAAAATATCATATGATTCAAAGAGAAACCAGCAGATGGTCCGCCCTATATTAATCACCGATAGTCAAATGTCATTTAGTTGTAGGTTAGGAAAATTCTCAGTGATATGCCCTTAAGATGGAATAATTAAATACACATGTCATTTAACTTTATTGCTGGTAGTTTAATTGGAAAGTCAGAAGCCTTCACTACGATGCTTCGTCTCGATCACTAACAACACACGTCTAAATGAACTGTCACAAACCGATTGGAACTTCATTGTTTCGCGTTTATTTCGAACTCAAATTGGAAGAAGAATAGTGTCATTTTATAAATTAAGTTTTTCATTTACCAAACACACAATGTAAACATTTTGTATATGCAAATGGATCTCCCAATTTACTAATGAACCTAAACGTTCAACACCTTCTAACCACCTTCTGCCTAACTAATTTGAGAAAATTGAAATGTTATTCCGCCATTGTTATGCATAACGGTTCACGACCCCCAATAATAAAGAAACAATTTATTTGCTACAAATTAATTTAATTTTATTTTCTTTAAATAGCATTCTGGCTCACTCCTCTCCCGAAGTGAATTGCAGATAAATCAGCAATTTAATTAGGAAATTATGAAAAAGAAAAACGTATCGCATGTTGGTCGTATCGAACATGCCGCCGGCCGGTCAAACATTTGAATTTCTTTCAAAAAAAAAAACAAAAAAAAAACACCATCATGTCTGTTTTGTTTAAAGAAATCAAAAGACTGCTTCCCTCGTTGGACAAAAATCGAAATTTTATTCCTTAAGCGCGTTTAATCCATGTAAATCGTGTTATTTATGACATCGATATTTTTTGTCGCTTTTTCGTTCATCTGTTTCTTATTCACCTCCTTGTCGCCGGTGGCCGGTGGTTACATTTGCATATCTGGGATACATTTCAGAGGCGTGAAAACCGAATTAACTTATACACACGGTAGCTATAAAATATAAAAATCAAACCAAAGTTTGGTGCGAATTCAGCATGCGAGCATGCAATTATGGTGATCATTCACTACGAAAAGTATCTCGTAGATAAGTGAATCTTATCTATGTCGGTGCGCGATTTTTCTTTCAATTTTTACGCGAATACATAAACCGGTCGTGAATAACAGACTACAAATCGCCAATATTTATTTGAAGGCAAACAATGTTTCTCATTCTTCTAAAAATTTTGTTGGCCCACCACCCCGGCAAAACCCCGCGACAAGTTCGTTGGGGGCTGATAAGGAAATTTGAAACTCAAACCTAGACGAGAGATAAACGATGTTTGAATAGTAAAAGACAAAAAAAAAAATAAAAAAAAAATGAGAAATTTAAAAGAAAAAATTCTATTGTCGCGGTGTGTTTGATCTTTATTGGTATATTGTTTTTTTGGCCGTCAATTGAGAACGCGATTTTTGACAAAAGCGGTATTTTGTGTTTTAAGAGGGTAATTGGGCGAGTATAGCGGTAATAAATACAAATCAAGCTTTATAGTGATAAGATGGATTTTTTTCAATATTTTTGTTGGTTGTTCTAGTCTGACCACTTTATTACTCAATTGAATTGTGGAGAATTAGTTTATGAATTTTTACGTAACATAGTAGCTCAGATTTTAAAAGAAATCACAATTAGCCGTCGGCCGGCTGAATCTATTACAATCTTACTTAATTGGAATAGATGCAAATTATCCCCAGAAAATAACCATATAACACTAAGCTGATGTTTTCTTGGATGATAAATTCTTTGCCTTTTTATAAATTAATTTCAAAGTAATGAAATCTTCGATTGAAAAAAAAGATGGCAAAGGAGACGTTGCTTGAAAGAGCCAGTTTTAATTTTAATTTGTTTAAAAATATTTCCAATCAAATACTAAAAAATAAAAACTAATTTTAAACGTAAAATTCAATTATTAATTTATGTAAATAAAATAACACTTGGCCGTAAAAAGAAAATCGGTGATACATACATATGTACATATTTGCGTTTAAAAAAAAACCTTAAAATCGGCTCTTTCAAAATCACTTGCAAATGAAACAGCCAACACTTGTCTTGAAAGAGCCGGATATTATTTCATAATAAAATAAAGTAAATTAAAGGCATCTTTTGCAAAATTATTTAAAATGCCTTTTATTTAGCATGATTTGTGAGCTAAGCCTTCCCATATGTATCTTGCGTGTACAGGTATAGATAGGAAAATAGGATCAGCAGCACTCTTTGCATATTCATCTTTGCATAATTCATTGAAATATGTTTAGTTATATATATAAGTCATACAAGCACTTTGATCAATTTTAAACATTGAAAACATAATAGCTTTATTTAGCTTTTAAAACAGAGTAGAACAGAACAGGACAGAACAGTTTCATGAAAAACGTCAAACAAGTTAGAACAGTCAAATGAAATTGTCAAAACAAATCGTGATTAACTTTACATCCGGAAAATTTAAATATTTTCAAATTTTGCAAATGAATTAATTAAAAATACTCTATCGATAATATTCGGTATCAATTAAAATAAATAAAAACTTATTTGAAATAAAATTTACCACAAGACTTAACAAATTAATGACAACAAAACGATGGCAGCTTATTTTGAGAGTTTTCACGAATCTATTCTAACTAAAAAGTAAGTGCAGGAAATTCTGTTCTAAACTGTTCTAGAACAACCTCATTGAACAAGAATCAGATCAGTTCAGAACAGAAAATTCCTCATTGAACACCAAAAGTTGTACTTTTCCGAACAGTCCGGAACAACCTCACTGAACACTGCTAATATATGACTCTTATGGTGACGATCAATACAATTGCGTCAGAATCTATACTATTCTACGAAACGATTATCAAAAAAATATTTACTCATATGAATGATAAAATCACTTGTTTCAAAACTATATATATGCACAATAATAAGTACCGAAGATACCAAAAATAGTTTAGAAATATATAACTGGGTAAGCCAGCTCTTTCATGTCACTTTTCCTCAATAGGTATCTATGTAGCTTATCTATGTAGCTTGGACTATTTAAATATGCTTACATTGTTTTTTTTTTACTGTCAAGTTAAAGTATTAAAATATTAAGAAAGCCGTAGATGGTTGGTTGAGACTCGGGTTCACTCCGAACTGTAAGATATTCGTAGCATCTACATAAATTCTAAACATTTAGTAAACCTTATCGATAACTTCGTTATAATTCGTTTGCCCAGTAGGTATCAATTGCATATTTTACAAATTAAAATTCTATTTTATAAGTCTCAAGCTGTTCTAAAGAACTATTAGTTATATAGATACTAAGGTTGTTTTTAAGAAAATGCTCTCTGTACCTACTATTATGCTATTACGTTATATCATTATTAAAACTATCACTATTTAAACAAAATTAATAAAACAAACTAAATTTAGTTGTATCTTTAGGAGATAACATCTATGAAAAAATTATTGGTATCAACTTCAAAAAAAAAAAATGTTTTTCGCCTTAATATGGTTCGCACTGATATAGACGAATACCTATGTATTTATATCTTGTTTAGATTCATTGTACAATTCTTACTATAAGAAGCAGATGCGAAATTATATGCTTCTACGCGTCTTGGGTGGAATACTTCAAGTAGAGGTGTATAGCCATGGACACGGCTTCGAAATAACATAACACCTAGGTATGTGCGTAAATCCTTGTAAAGTTCCCTCCTTGAGGTTTCCCTTTTTGCTGAAGTCATATATAAAAGTTTATATGACGTTTTATATAAAGAACAAAAGACAAAAGCATTTCTTGGAAATATTTTGCGTGATATTACTTTTAAGTGATGGCTTAACCAATATACATAGTACATATACATATGTATGTTTATACGTACATATTTTGTTTAAAAAAAAGGAATCGCAAGACAAGAGAGCTCGTTAGAAAGTTATTAGAAATTGAACACATAAAGGCTGTTATTTTAACTCAGTACTAACTTCAGACACTTATATCTGTCAAATCAAATGTCAGATGGCAAACTGTCAGTTTCATTTTTATTCAGTATTCATGACATACACGTTTCAACAACGTTGCCAAATTTTAGAAATTTAGTTCCAAAATGGTTCTCTGCGCCAAACCTATAGAGAACTTGCTCCATATTACACCCAATACAATCGACCATCTGAGACCGATATTTGCCGTATTGTTGACCGTTTTCGCAAATCATTTTCTTTGCAAGATGCAGTGGCCCGGAATGCATAAGAGGAGTGCGTACTGAAGAGAGCTTGGTCTTTTCCCGTCCACTTTATAGAAAATTTTACCCAAAGATTTTAGTTTGAAGGATTACAAGATCCAGCTCGTGCAAGAATGGAAGCCGAATGACCATCGCTTGCGTCGAAATTTCGGTGAATAGGCCCAGTATCAACTGGCATTGTATCCGCTGTTTTATCGAAAAATTGTGTTCAGCGATGAGGCTCATTTTTGGCTCATGGGTGCACAGTGTGGTGCTATCTGTGGGCTGGTTGAATCATCGGATCAAAATTCTTCAAAAATTAAGCTTAACAGAATGCCGTTGAATGTGGAAGACATGTGGTTCCAGCAGGATGAAACAATGAGCTTATTGAAAGGAACAATTGATGAACGCATAAATTCGCGTAATGGACCTGTAAATTGGCCTCTTGATCATTTTCTTTGGAGGATACGTAAAGTCGCTAGTCTAGGCTGACAAACCAACAACAATCGATGCATTGTTTGTGCTATTGAGGACTTACACCCACAAATGCTTGAAAAAGTGGACGAACACTTTGTCCCCCGGATGACATTCATCAGATCCAGCCGTGGAAGGCATATTTACGAAGTTATGTTTAAAAATTAATTACAGAATGTACATATGTATGTACATACATATCTCGATGGAACACAATCAGTTTGGTTCCTCTCATAAACACTGTATTCTGCGTAATTTTAAATCTGTTTTCTGAGTGGGTATGCTGAATCCGTTTTCATAACCAAAAAAAAAAGGCTCTATATCTTTATGAACACATGTACATGCTTGGAATATTTGCGGCTTGCAATTTGCATAACAAGTGTAATAGAAGAATTAGTACGGGTTTTCTTCTTTTTTTTTGTGCGACATACGGAACCTAGGGCTTATCTTGTCATACTTCCTGATGTTTTTCAGACTCTCACGTGAGGTGGGACCATGAAAGAAATTTTGGTTTTGTCTGGGTATCGAACCTAGAACCTCGAACCCCTCAGTGACAAATGCCATGAAAGCTTTGTAATAGACGAAAGATTCAAAATCTTTAAAAAACATTTGTAAACTGGGAAGGTATTGGACAAGGAATCAGTTGAAATTATAGCATACATGAGGATTGACTCCTAAAAATACGAATGATAACATATACAGTTTCCAAATGTATTTGCCTTAAGATATAAATATACGTAGATTCTTACATACTACGCCAAAAGTTAAAGCAATTATTACCCGACCGAAAGTAAGTACCTACACAGTCTAAATTTTGTTCATCAGAGTTTTTCTGTGACAATTTAGGAGATAACAGATAGCCCTTGAAAGACTTGAAATAGTTTTCTTCACATTTCTAATACGAACATACTGTGCGCACATACATTTACGCGTATATACTACTTTTAAGTGGGACTCTGTACATGCTATGTAGGTTACAAAACCAATTCCAATTCAACGCCTCTCCAACCAATTTAAATGGTTCATAGGGTAGTTTAACTACATCGTAGGCTAACTGAATGTATGAAAGTGGAATTTCCAAAATGGGTTCCAACACAGAGGTGGGTTGGAGGGCTGTCTCCGTTTAGCAGGGACACACTTTGACCAAAAGAAGGTCCATTGTTGTACCACTACATGAAGGTTCTGGTGCTGGTAATCCGAGTATGATTCCCGTATGGGACAAAAAAGTATGATTCTCCGTTTATTCGTTAAACCAGTTTGACCCAGATACAAAGCTTTACATTTTGCTTAAGTCAAGTCTGGATAGATCGTTGAGATCTTCAAAGAAGTATACGTGTAGGGTCTTTCTCAAATCCGATAGGACAGGACAAGTACACGTATCATGGTTACCTCCTCTTTCTCCTCTGTGGCATATCTCCCGAGTAGACAATGCCCCCCAAGGTCCTCAACAATCTTTCTTAGAATTATCCTATTGGCGGAAATAAGTATACTGGTATATCCAATACAAGCTTCCTTCGAATGTAAGTATAGTGTGGGCCATCTGTTGGTTTGTTTTTGAATCATAAATTATTTTGACACTGACAGCTCTTATGCGCTCAAAAAATTTACAGAAACTAAGTATTATCGATCGATTTATGCTTGAACAACGTTGGGAAATATTCCAAAGTTACTTCCAAATTGGATGCTGTGTTGTCGAAACAGTCCGAATTTTGAAAAAAAAATTTCGGTCGAAATTATGTATCAACTACAGACGGTGTACGCAAATTTGTAATAAAAGTTCATGAGACTGGTTTGCTGATTGATAACCGAACATATTCCTGTATTCGTCCTGTACGCTCAACGGAGAATATTGCAGCCTTTTGCAGGCTTTTGGAGTGGCGGCATTATTGCCTGCTTGCCACACAAGCCGTCCAACAATCGATATATTGCATATTAAGTTCGATAATCGTGTAATCAGTTATTTTGATGATGTTCTTTGGCCTCTACGGGGCTGCGATTTGACGCCCTTGGACTTTCTTTTGTGGGGTACCATTAAGGATCGATGCTATTCGAACAATCCAAAAACGACTCAGGCACTCAAGAACAATATTGGTCAAGATATTCGTGAAATAGGGTCCGAACCCATCGAAAATTCATTGAAAAATTGGGTTGACAGGATGACTGTATTGAGAATCCGACGGCTTTACTTAAAAGATACACTGCTAAGTTCCAACTAACATTTTGAAGACACAATCCATTATTCTGACGGTCGAGAAGAACAATATACCAGTAGTGGTATTTTGTTACTTTGCGTCCTACATAGAGGAAATCAGCGTTATCTTGCGATAACGATGGGATATATGGTAAGGTCTCCAGTTACTTCTGGTTTACCGGCGCAACCGAGTGATTTAAAGTAGCATTGTCCGAGACTTTAAGGCATTAAATTGTAAAAATAGAAAATAGCTTTACAAGAAGAACCTTGAACACGTTAAGTCATATGATTTTGACTATTAAAAGATATTCCCCTAATTTCAGTCACTCACGTGTTGTCTTTTTAGCAAAACATGTTGCTAAGGGCTGTATCAAATAAACTTGGCCAAATGGTGTGTACCATCGCTTGGTAATTTTCGCGGCTGGCAGTTAGAGCTCTACTATGCTATGAGGAATATAAATACCATCTAACCGATATCCGCGTAACATTTAAAATCGATGGGTTATAGTTTTTAACGCGAATTCAAAATTTCTACAGATTAGACATTAAATCAAGAATTTTCAATATTCTCTGAGTTTGTCATGAATAGAGGATCAATTCAGCGTAGTTGAGATCAGTGAAATACCTAGCGGCTTATCCGGCATGACAGCCAACAATAAGGAAAGTTAAAACCAGTCCTTGGTGACCAAATGTCTTGTTCCAGTTAAGGGAGCAAAACTCCACCAAAAGTTGATAGAAAAAGTTATTAGCAACACATTTGTCTGCACAGTTGAAAACAGTTGTTGAAAATGGTTATGCAGTTTTAATGATATGGCATCAAAGGACTTGTTCATGATTTTCAGCTTTAGAAGTATTATCCCAAGGAAAGTTTAAGGTTCTCGAAGCTGAAAAATAATCGTAATTCTCTCCACGTTATAATAATGACTTGAGTTCAAATTATGTCGCACTCGACTGTATGTAAGACATTCAGTTCTGACTTAAAATGTTTTCAAATCCGTTTTCTGCGACGGAACATTGGCACATAAATTCAATATGAGGTTATTGGAATACGAGTGATCATTTAAAACGTGATAGATACTCGAAACCCTTGTAGACTTCTGTAGAATGAGTACATAATTTATTTAAAAACCTCAGCGCCGGTTCGGTAGAACTCTAAATACACAACATGAATAAGTAAAAATCGTAGCATTTATGTATGTATTTATGTACATACATAGTTCTATAGAAATCCAGTAAACAGAAAAAAAACATAAACTTCAAGGAATTGCCCATCGTTCCCGCTTACGTCATTATAACTACTATACCGGGTACATTTCAAAAGTAGCTTACAAAACCCCCGTTCTTATCGTTTCCACAAAAACTTAATATAGTTCACACAAATCGTCATCTATACCAAGATTTGTACTTATTATTTTGAATATTTTATGGTCTTCCAAATATTTACACAAAATCAATACAAAAAAAAGTAAAAGAAAAGGAAAACCACCTTGAGTCATATTTTTCACTTTACAAGTGTGTCCTGCTGAGTTATTTACCCAACAAAAACACACACTTTAGACATCGTATAAGCGACAAAAATTAACACCTTCGCTTTTGAAGCATTTGAAGATACATACAACAACTATCCACACAGAGCGGCTTAGTAACCCTTCTTTTGCACAAGAGATAAGAAAGTTTACACTATAAGTACACATGCGCAATCCATTCGATTGTTCGATTTGTTTAAATAAGTCATCATCACCATTAACAGTCCACATTGTGTTGTGATTTTATACAAACTATGCACTTCCTGATATCATTTACAAATACCTAATATGAATGTAAACAATTTCATTTACCATGAGACAAGAAAAAAGTTGAGAAAAGTAAGATAAAATAACAAACGTAACCGTATCACCTACCTGCATTACCCAAAAATTAGCGGATGGCACAATTTGATCGCCGATTATAATATCCGTATGCATTTAGCAGCAGCTGATTTGGTAGTGGCGGGGTCTAGGATGATGTAGTATATCGATGCAGTCCTCGATCTCGATGGCGTATGGTTAGTTTGCCAAAAAAAAAAAATAAAAGAAACAAAAATATCCTTCCGGTTTTCTTATCTTTTTTTATAAATGAGATCACAACTATCCACAGTTACACTTATTTTATTTTATATCAAAACACTCATTGAGAGACTTTTAAAAGAGCCGCACGGGGTAGATACATGTATCTAAACATCAATTTTAAATAGGATTCGCCATTTTTTCGCAACAAGGACCTCCTTCTGTGTCACTTGCAGCTTACTGTACACTTTAGGATATTCAAATTGCACTTTTCACTTCAATTCATTGCACTAGAAGATACTTTCCTTGAAAGATTTTTTATTTTAAATAATAATTGCACATAGTACTCGATGTGTATTTTTTTTTTCTTTTTAAGGTAAAATATTCAAATTCATTTATGAACCGAAATTCGGCTCCTCAGAGAAACAAAAATAAAATAATAATAATATTATCCCATGCACCCACGAAACGATAAAGAAATGCGAACAGAAAGAAAAAGTATCTCACGCGGGCATCTAAACACGTTCACGTTCGTACGCGGCGACAAACGGCTAAGATGACGACGACAACGACACGATCGGCATCGATCGATGAATAGAACACGTAGAGCGGTATACACGGACACGAAACGAACGAGCCACGGGTTTAAAATTGCTTCCTCTCCGGTTACCTGGTCGAGACTGATTGGATAACATATAGTTCAGGTTTCATGAGGCTCATTTCACCTAAGCAGGTGAACCAGTAACACAGCGCGAGTACTATAATACGAGTCGAACCAACAAGCGAACCACACAGCGAAACCTCAGACCTCAGAGGCGCCCATATTAGAATCAACGAACCGCGAAAAACTCTTATACGAGTGGTTAGCCGGTACCAGTTCTGTATCTGAGCCAGGTGTGAGTGAGTGAAAATTTCACTCAACTCAATTGAAACAGGTAAGCATGCGAGAGAAGTATCTATCTATCTGATGGAAGTAGATGGTTCTGCGGTTATATTTGTGCTGCTATGGTGGTTGGTAGATGGGTAATGTGATTGTTTTTGTTTTTTTTGTTCGCTTTGTAGATACCTATTTATTAGTGGAATGGAATGAATTACGACTGCGCGGTTTGGTTGGTTGTTTGTTAGGGGTTGAGATGGATTTGAGGAGGGTTGTGGATTTCGTTCTACTAATTTAAGGGATTTTAAGACTATAAATGCCTTACAGTTCTCAAGATTATTTGAGATTTGTTTCATTTTACCAAATTTACTGCCAATAGATACTCGTACTTTAGATGATGTTTTACAATACTTCAGTCTTATGTCAATATTCATTATTATTTTTTTCATATTATTCTCATTAAAATCCATCTTCCACCAATCCCAGCGACGCGAACCAATAAACTTCAAACAACACCCCCGATGAATTTTCTTGCTTACCTCTTTCATCCAACGCACTCGTATCTATTTAAATATCATAGCTACATTTATAGATACAATTTTAATTATCTATACAAGCAAACTAATAAAATTAACCATCAATACCAGTAGCCCCAACCTATGTACACATTCAACGAAAAAAAAAAAACGAACCTCCTTAGATACTTTTGTATCTTTTGCTCACCATTTTTGCATTCTCTCTTTTCGATTCGGCGTACACATACCTGTTTCGATGTTTTCATTGGACAGAATAGATATTTTAGGCCACGCCTGTTATAGTCAGGTGTTTCATTGAGTGAAGTTTATTTTTTCTGGTTTGTGTGGTGTATCTTGTCGGTTAATTCAATCGTTCTATCTCATTTTGACTTGGAAGACCTATTAATTCCACCACCTTACTATAAATACTATTCATGTGGTTGATGGGAATCTGTTTAGTTAGGGGAAGAAGGTAAATTTTCACTTTCCATTGTTACCGTTTGTTGCGCGGAATTTTACTTTACGATGCGTAAGAGTGGTTTTGTGTAAGATACTCGTTTATATACCAGTCCTTACATTAATGGTGAATTATTAGCCGGGGATACATACATAGATACATGCGACGGTGGAATACATTACGTGGATTTTTCTTCTTTTTTTTTTCTTTGTTTGCCTTCTCTAGTTTATGAATATTTATCTTTTGCACTGTCTGGCGTGTTTACGAGGTGATTTGATATAAAATAAAAAAAAACAAAAAAAAATCCGTAGCGATCAATGAAGTATAAGAGAAAAATGAGTGAGTGAGTTAGTTTGATGACGGGTTTGAGTAAACAGAAGTTGTAGTTGAAGTTAAGGAATATAATGTGGAGTGGGTTTTCATTTAATTAAAGGATTTGATTGAATGGAGAATAAATGAAGAATACTATTTTTGGGTGGGATATGTGTGAATAGATATTTTGACCTTGAAGTGTTGTTTTGAGATTTTGTTTTTCTGATTTATGGCGATGGTTTTTTTTCATAGGAGTACAAAGTACATACAAAGATAGGAATTTTAAATTTTTCCGAAATATTTATAGAAATTCACACTGTTTTTACATGGTTGGCTTAATATTCCTTAATATTGATTGACGTACTTCTCAGTTACAGCGCAACAACAGTAGAAACACGTTTAATAAGATTTTTCTTTCATTATTAATTGGCTTCCGCATTTGTCGGTGGTTGGTTTTAAATTATTTTACATCGGAGAAAAAATGGCGCCCGACAATTGTCCGTCAAATAGTGCGAAACTTTTGTATCATGGATTATTTATTGCTCACTTAAGTGTGCGTAACACTTTTTTAACCATGGGTGAACATCTTATACTGCATACTGGGAAATTTTTTGAATACATCCGTTGCTGGTTTTGAAATTGGGAGCGTCCTTAAATTGCTCAGTAAATCTGTTGAAATGAATATGTTTTTCTATAGCTGTTTTTTTTTTAGCCATCGAAATAAAGCATTTCGGAGGATTTGACAGTTTTCCCCTTTTCCACATTCCCACGGAAATCCCAATCTATTTTGAGTCTTGCGACTGTAGTTTTCGTGAATTTAGAAACACCGTATTGCTCTGCTAAATGTAGACTTTTCTTTTAATGATAATAAACTTGTGATGTTTTTGATTGCTAGGCGTAACTTTTGAATATAGAAGAAAGCGATAAGCTAAGTAGGTGTATGTATCGGGTACTTAATCATGACCTTATGGAAAAAACAAAACTATTTTCACGACCAGTAGCTATAGTTTAGAGATCATCCCAACGATATTCAAAACTAGAGGGGATGTATTCGTCTAAATTATATGCTGCCGTCGAGACTATACAAGAGTGAACACTGATTCATTAGTGGCACTATCTTTATATGATAAGAAATTGATGGAAATATTTAATGGCGCTCCTTGAATTCGGCATAAACCTTCAAATAAATTTACTTTAGAGAAAAATTAATAAACACGGAATGAAATACAAATCATTTGCATAACAGACTCGCATATGACTAGGGTTGGTTTGATACCCGGAATGTATCGACACAAGTACCCATTACAGAACTCAATTCGATACCCAACCCGACCGGCTTCGCTCGTGTGTTTTTAAAGTACATAGTATGAATAAGTAGATATGAACGTACGAGGCGCTAATTTGTATCATTGGATTTCTGCAATATATGTACTTTCTAAGCAAGCCAAATTAATAAATTAAAAACCGATATCAAAGCAAATTTACAATGGTTCATATTTAAATATGTCATTTTTATAAACTGTGTAACTGCGTACGTATATGTATATATTATTTAGTTCCAGATCGTATTTATGAAGCTGATGATTTACGTATTGTGTTACGAAACTTTAAGAGCTGCGGGTTTCCTTATTTCTCCACCACCTCTTTATATAATACACTGCTGTGCAAAATAATAAGCACACTTACTATAGGTGGACGTTTTTGCGTTTCACACTCTTAAGGATAATAGAAATTCTTTGTTTGGCATTTATACTCCTGACTTAAGAGTAAAGGTACAAATTTGAAACAACAACAGTTTCAATAATGTTGAGTTCAATGAAGTATACGCTTTTGTATGACGAAGTCACGTTTTCTGGTGTGCAAAATAATAGGCACGGAAACAAAGTTGATAATTTTTTTTTGCCAGAATATTTATTTTAATTTTTTTTGTTAATGAGAATGAAAGACAATTAAAATGTTAATTTGAATAATAGGGTTTGTCAATTATTTTTCGAAAATAATAAGGACAAATAAGCACTGTTCATTAGAACTAGGAGCAATGATAAAAAATATGAAAAGGGATGGAAACTTTTTGAGAGTTATTGCTAAAACAGTCTCGTGTTCTTTAGGAATAGTAATAAATACCTTAAAAGATAAAAATTCTTATGAAACTCGGGGTCAAACGGCATGGCTTCTGTTAAAACCGACCTTCATATAGTAAATTCTGTCCAAAAAAATCCAATCATCACGTCTACGCTAATAAAATCGGAGTTAAACCTTGACATCAATATCTGAGTGACTAGAATAAGACTAATAGAATCCAATTTGAAAGTTTACCATGCCAAAAAAGAATTCCTCTGTTATCAAAAGTATATAAAAGACCGAATACGTTTTGCTACAACTCGTTTACATTAGCCATGCGAGTAATGACGTTACATATTTCGTCCAGATGAGAACAAAATCTATTTATTTTGACGTGATATCAAAAAAGGATATGTACAGCACAGTCCCCAGACCTAAATCGTATTGAAACTCCTTGGGTGCATTTAGAGAGAGGTCTCAGCACTGCTCTGAATACTCAAAATAAATTGAAGCTGTGGCAAAATGTCAAAAAACTTTGGTACGAAATACCGAACTCACTGTACCATAAACTGGTAAATTCAAGGTCACGCAGGTTCAAAATTGTGTTGAAAAATAAGGGCATGGCTACCAAATATTAATCAGAGCATTTAGACTAATTACAAATAATTTGCATTTGTTTGAATTTTCTACTACTCACATAAATATACGAATTTTCTACTTAGTGTGCTTATTTTTTTGCACACCCAAAATGTGTTGAAGTTCTTTAGAACTTGAATTTTTTTTAATGTTATTTTTTGAATTCCAATTTTATGTTATGATTGTTATTATTTCATTCATCAACACTAAAAATAATTATATTTTTAAGCAGACATTGTTCTTCTACTTCACTTCACCAAAAAGACTAGTATCAAGTAGCCTGTGCCTATTATTTTGCACCGCAGTATATGTTTGCTGTTGTTCCAATACACTGTACATATTGCATACTGCGAGTTAAGCTAACTCTGAGGCTTAACACTTAAATCAACTCCAGCCTTCTTTAAGGATTGACTCTGAGCCTTATTTATTGTCATCGCGAAACAGACCTTTGATTAAAATTGCAGTCGTATGAAATAAAAGGTATGTGAGGTGTAAACACAATTATCCCTTGACCGCAGCTAGTAAAGATTGTCGCCTCTATCACATTTTATAGAAAGCTTTCACCTACATTCTGGTTCCGTTGCACATTTCGGTTTAAATTTCTTAGGAGCATAATAAGAGTACCCACCTTCAATATTATTTTGTGTGAAGTAATACCTGGGGGTTGACAGCATGCAAGTATTCCAACAGGTAATGCACCGCTGTGGCTCAAGTGGTTAGTGGGTGGACTACGGGGCATAGGTTCCAGGTTCAATCCCAAGACAACACCTACAAATTGCTTTTTTTCAACATAGATTTTCAACAGATTCACAAGAATCTGACAACGATTTAGTGAATGAAAAATTCAAGGCGAGGGAAATAAGAGATTTGATTAGATTTTTATTTCAAATAAATTCGAATAAATTTGGTGATATTTTGTATTTTTTATACTATACGTACTAAAATAGTGTCAAATGCCACTTCAATGGGCTTTATGAAAACAGTTTAATGGTTGGTGGGGTGACGCTTAAATATTAATATACACATTTGAAAAGAAAAAAGATAATATTAATACATTTCAAAATTAAAATTCAAGTTAAATGCAATTCTTCATTATATGCAGAATGAAAGACTTAACTTACACCAGAATGTCAGAAAGAATTGATTCTAAATTACTATTATCAAATTGAAACAGCCAAAGTTTTACACATTCCTCAAACTTTCCAGGAATAGTTAAAGATCTGATTGATTGGGGTAGTTTATTAAAAAGGCGACACGATGAAACCAGATAAAAATTATGAAAGGCGGTGGTGCGGGAAAACGGTATAGATACAACGTTCAAAAAATGTCTTCGTAAATTATAATCAGAAATTAATCTAAAATTCCGATTTCCGGATCTGATAAAAAAAAAATTTTAATACCTTAAAACAATACAACTGACGGACTGGAAGAATTTTCATAACACGGAACAATGGAAAACTAGGATGTCGACGGTGTTTGCGGCAGATTTTCTTCAAAATATTTTATTGTAGAATTGAAAGAGGATGAATTTTGTTCCGATATGCACCGCCCCAGCAGGCAATACCATATTGGAGCTTCGACTGAAAGATTCCATAATAGATAATTCTTAGTAGTTTGTCAGAGCAAACATTTTTTAGATAGAAAAAATGACGAAGTTTACAACGAAAATATTTTTTCAATGATTGCGTATGGTTTACAAATGTCATTATAGAGTCAATAGTGAGTCCCAAGTATTTGAACTCTTCTACCCTCTCTACTAAAAAACATTCATCACTGCAATGTAGGGTGTTATTTAAAGTGGAACAAGATGAAGCTGGGACACATGAGCAGCCTACTAGTTTGAACTTCTGGCAATCCGTAGAATGAAAGTAAAACTCCGCATTAGCGTCGATTCTGGTCGATAGGTTGAAAAACATTATTTTAGTTTTCGAGCTAATCCTCAATTTATGTTCAGCGAACCAAATCCTTAGCATATTTAGATCCCAGTTGATGTCAGAAACCAAATTCAAAACACTGTCTGAACCGTAGGAACAACCCACATCATCTGTAAAGGCAGTAAGTGTACCTTTAAAATCAAGCTCAAAGAGTGAATTAATGTATATAAGGAACAGAACAGGTCCCGACATAGAACCAAATTCAAAAGATGTACATCGCTCCTGGTTTCACCGTTCTTAACTCTTTGCGATCTATTTGAGAGATAGGATCTGAACCAATCGAGAATAAAACCACGAATTCCCGCTTTTTCACAGCAAGATAATGTTGTCAACCATATCAAAGGCTTTCGTAATATCTACAAATTAAGTAGGGCATCTTCAGTTGACTTTCCCTGCTGAAAACCATACTGCATAGGGCTGAAATACTTATTCTTGTTTAAATAAGATAATAATCTTATTTTAACAATTTTTTCGAAGACTTTACTAAAGACGGGAAGAAGTGAAATTGGCCTGTAATTGCTCATATCCTCTGCTGAACCTTTTTTAAATAGAGGTACTACGTGCGCATTTGAGGGCACTAGGGAAAACTCTAGAAAATACACTTCGGTTAAAAATAACTGCTAGTACATCTACCAAAAAACATCCGATACGTTTTAAAAATATATTGGAAATACCATCATATCCGCTAGCATTAGAATCGTTAAGTGACCCAATGACTTTTATAAGTTCAAAAGCAGATATAGGTTGAAAGGAAAAACTATTACCTTGAGAATGTTCACCACAGATACCATGAGAAGAACAACTTAGTTGACCTATTTGTGAAGAAGAATTGTTGGCTATTGAAGAAAAGTAATTATTGAAAGCTTTAGCAACATCAAATTGATCAGAAACATTCAATAAGTCAATAATACGAATTGTTATAGGCTTGGAAGTACAGGACGACTTTTTTAAGTTACTATTGACAATTTGCCATTCACTTTTTAAGTTTCCTTTAGCAAAAAAGAATCAATTGCTGTAGTAATCATCATGGCTCCTATGAATTTCTTTTTTAAGTCGAGAACAACAATTTTTGTATCGAACACTCAATCTGAAATTGTTTGGGTTCTTAGAACACTTGATTCTTAACTTATTTTTTGCCTGAACTTTCTTAATAAGAAAACTTGTAATCCAGGGCTTAAGTCTTTTGTCAGATTTTTTTAGAGGCACAATTAAAGTCATTAATGTGTTTACTTACATAATTCAAAAATAGTGAATTCGATACAGAGACACCTGCGACACATATGACATATTCTGCGTAGACATCAACCCAAAACTCATAAGAAAGATTTCTTTTAAGTTTTACGAAATCAATGCTTTTAACTCTTTTAGGGACACTTACCCCAATATTCACTTTTGCGATTGTTCTAGTGTCATGCCTTTTTCGCAGAAGCTCAAAGAGATATTGGTCAATCGCCCATAAAAGTGATTTAAACATCTTCCCGAGACCATTCTCGTTGGTTCATTTATAAAACTCGCAAGACCATCCGATGCCAGAATAACCAAGTAATTAGAAATCATATCGCTTTTATCTAGTAAATTGAGGTTAAAATCCCCAGAAATGATTAAGTTACTTGATTTTTGATTATCTAATAATCGGGAAAATTCTTCTATGAACGCCACAACATTAAACATATGCAACCTATAAATACATAAAAAACATACTCAACATGATTAATTTCAATTGAAACTTTAAGAATATCGGCGTTACGGAAATCGAAACTACTGCCTCTAAACATAGTTGTGCTTCATCTCGAAGCCTATGGCCAAAGTTGAGTGATAGTAAAATCTGAAACCTACCCTCTATGAAGAAAAAAGTAATTCGCTTCGTGTTGAGTATAGCT
Source organism: Xylota sylvarum (assembly GCA_905220385.1). Lineage (NCBI taxonomy): Eukaryota > Metazoa > Arthropoda > Insecta > Diptera > Syrphidae > Xylota > Xylota sylvarum. The sequence goes on from LR999959.1 coordinate 46,987,072, forward strand.
ACCGAAATAATCGGTAATACACTAAGAGCTATTACAGGAGCTGTCAGAATATCGAGAAAAAATGTCATCTAACCTTTGTTCGTAATTTAAACCCACCAAGTCGTCGAAGAACTCTTGATTTCTTTATACACGTACTTCGTTGGGTTGGAAACTTACAAAATTTCATTAAAAGACGAAAAAATAGTTTGGAGATCTTGAAGGACTCTTGCAAGTTCTTCCTATCTATACATTATAAATAATGACAGGAGCATGCGCTAGTTCGAATTTGAAACAGCTGACAGCTAGTTCTAGATACAAACTACAAATGCAATTATTTGGTTCTACAGGCCCATGGGACCCCGAGACTAGCTTTTTATAGCCATTCGCGTTGTGCGTGTTATATTATTCACATGAATGACTTACTGTGTAATTTTTTTTTTGAGAAATTTTTTCATTACACTTAGGGGGGCCGTGAGAAACTTTTTGATGTAGTTTGGGAACCTCGAACCACCAGCTCAGTAGTTCGATGTATTAACCACTGAGCCAGGGCGCCCACATCTAATGCTAGATATTTTCTCAAATTAAGGTGAATTGTAATGGATAAATATGCCTCCGTATCAGGCAAAACGCACATTACCCAAACCCTAACATGAACACTATCCTTATATAATAGAAATGCTATTGAAGACGAAAGCATGTTTGATTTATCTTTCGAATCTTCATATCTTCAAGGATAAGTTTAAATAAACCTGAGGATCATATGCTCATTAATCATTCCATTCCTGGCATCCCCATAAGATCATACATTGTAGCAACTTGAAGAAGCTATTAACACACTAAGAGATAACATTTGCTTCATAAAGTTTATTTTATCACCGATGATCATAAATCTCCTTCAACATACTAATCTTGACCAACTTTAAACGCAATTATTCATACAAACTCTCAAAAAGGCACAACAGGACCTCTTCTCCGCGCATCGCATTAACTTCGACTTTTCAAAGGCTTCATCCAACAAAATGTTCCAAAAAACGTGCAATAAAACAGAAGCTCTTCAAAATTGGTTACAAATTCCAAAACGTGCTTAACCCATAACAATGCTCAGGCTTCAGACTCCAAAAAGAAATTAAACAGCGCCATCTTGTTCCACACACAGACCATGCAGAAAGTTAAATAAATTCTGCCTGACAAGACTTCGAAGACGTTAACCGAAGATACATCATTTTCGCCAGTTTCGTGTGGATTTTTAATGATCAGTACTAAAATTTAACTGCAATCTTATTGTCCAACCAAAAAAAAAGAAGTGTGATGTGCCAATTATTATTTTTTGAAGACGCACAACACCCGGACAGGGTTTTTGCCAACAAATGGACTCACAAAAAAGTGTCAAAAGAGATCTTTTCACCATTACTCGTATCTTGGCCAAAATGAATCACTGAGATGGACGCAATTTCGGTGAAATGCACAAGTTGTACTTGAAAATTTAATTTAATTATTTTGTAATAAAAAAGGAGCGTGAATGCAAAATGGTTTCATTGGTTTATTTTAACGAGGTAGCACCTAATTAGCATTGAGCACTAAATCGGGATATTTTTTATTAACTTGGTTGGGAAATGATGTTATATGTTGAAAGTGCGTTACATACGCGAAAAGTTTAGCTTGTTACGCTACGTTTAGACGTTTTTTTTTTGTTAATTTAGTAGCTTAAACAATTACAGAAACGTGGAACCTCTGTGGTCCCTGGTATCTACACAAATTCGTGAGAAATGGAGGCTTCTCAGACGATAATATTGACTGGATTTACTAGATCTTCTTTTTACAGAGCAAGGGTAGAAGATGAAGGGACGTTCTAAAGATACCCTCTCGAAAGTTGTACTAACCGCCTTCCGAGAACTTGCATCTCTAGACAGTGAAGAATCCATCAAAGTGATCAAACAAAAACTACTATTACGTTTTTACGACGAATTGAAAGGCCAAGACGTAACAGAAAGGCAAGATTGTGGTTCAAACCACGAACAGTCTGCAAGTAGCGATCGTGAATAACAATAACAGATTGGTGAGATTGCACATACTTGACGGAGTCAACGATTTGATTTTTAGGAGCCAGGGTAAGATTCTTTCTTCGAACAGCTAACCACCTATAAAGGCTTTAAGATTCTGTGTGCTATATGGCTAACATGCAGGCATTGGGCTTATACCGACCTCTGACTATTCGGAAAGAAAAACCTACTCGAGTTCACTAGGCTTAAAGGACAGATCTTGATACCCAACGTGCACCTATAGAAAAAAAAACCTCCAACACCTCAATGCAGACCTTTTTAGTACTAGGAGGTGATAAAAGTGAGAGAGCTTACAGAATCGGATATGAAGTTTTTGAAAGTACTCAACCACAAATTGATACAGATACTCCATACAATTTTAAGGTCTGCATCGGAATTACTAGGTGCAGGGTCAGATCTATTATGAAAAGGTTTGACAGAAAAAAAAGAGAAGTATATGATATGGCTAAACAATGATCAGGATAGTCCAGATCAGTCTACATCACAGCAATGCCGCTAGCGCCAACCTTATCTATATCATGGGCTATAGAAAAACAAACATCGCCCTGATACAGATACCGTGGGTATCTAATGGTAAAATCAGAGAACTCCGTACACCAAGACTTTGTACTATACAAAACAGAACCGCAGAATGTGGAATGTACTAACAGAATATGTATCATAGCTAGGAAGTAGATTAATTTCTATCTATATACAGCAATAAGGACCAAACCCTGGTAAGATGTGAATGGAGGAGACTTGCCGCACTGACTTCATCAACCGTTTACATGCATTACGACGCAATGGAAGAGCCACCATCCTCGGCCTCTAGTCTCTAGTCTCTGGATCGTAAAAAGAGAGGTGGGATCTACTGATGGGATGCGATGCCAACTGACACCATGTGTAATGGGGTAGCGGAGACATTAACATACGCGATGAGTCACTGTCTGTATATACATATTATAGAACTTTTCCGTATTACAGCCATTAAAGGTATTGAAACAACTTTTGAAATTAGCAATAAGTCGGAGGTTATAGATATAACCTGAACTAGCTACACCCTGTGAATTAAAAGGTGGAAAGTTCGGAGGGAAAAATCCTACTCTGTCCACGGGGTCATTGAATTTTATTTTAAAATCAGCCGAAACCCACGAAAACTACGCAGAAATCCTAGGACTAACTAACTGGGAATTTTTTGGTAGGGATATAGGGATGAAGAGCAAACTCTTACGAAAGGGTATTGTAGAAGGACGTACTGACATTGATTTGAGAGTCGAGATGATGATATGCATCTTCAAAGAGGTGTATGAAAAGTCATGCCCAATTACAAAAGGCGGAAAGAAGTTATCACCTCCAAGGTGAAGTAAAGAACGCGGCAGCTTCTCAATGCAGCCAAAATAATGAACTTCGGCAGTCAGAGGTATTTCAAAGACAAGACATAGAGAACAAAGTGCCGGTCATGGCAACACTTCTATAAAGAAATCATAGGTACAACCAAATCTGAGGAAAGATTAAGGAAAGTCCTCTCTAGAGAAATAAACACCTCTAGGATCTCTCAACGATCGCAACGAAAACTGAACTGAGTCCTGTTCAGACTCCTTAAGACTGTAGCTTGACACGAATTTTCAAGGGTGTACTACAGAGCGAACAAACAACATTGTAAATAAATTACTGAGACAATGGAACCTCCAATAGCAATAATTTTAGAGAGAGTGGGCCATTAGATCGTTCTCTCTCTTCAAATCACTGGGACTAGATATTATTTTTCCTATCACATAAGCCACATAATCCCGAAACTTTAGACCAATAAGTCTCATCTTCTTCGTCCTTTAAACTTTCGAACGATTAGTAGAAATATACATTCGTAGCAAGTTTCATTCTGGAGCATTGCATGCTTACATAAAGGGTAAAAACATAGAGACAACGCTGCAATGTGCCATTGAATCAATAGAGAAAACGCTGAGAGAACTAGAATACTTTCCTGGACATTCAAGGAGTCTTCAACAATTTCAGAACAGATGTGGTGTGCAAACCTCAACGTTAAATATATCCTAATCAACTGGATAGTGAGCCTGCTACAGGAAAGGCATATTGAAACGGAACTAGGAGGAACCCAGTTAAAAGTTTAAGAATGCCTCCAGAGGTACACCCCAATGCGGTGTCATCTCCGTTTTACCACAGGTTCTGTTTCTCAGCGAAACTTTACTAAAACTTAGAAACAGCGGAATCGAACTCACAGCCTACGCAGATGATGTGGTACTGCTAGCGACAGGAAAATTCCTTCCAACTCTTAGTGAGCAAATTGGATGAGCCCAAAAGATATTGGACACCTGAATCAGAAAATGCGGATTGACAGTAAAACCGCAGACACAGAATTGGTACTGGTCACAAACAAGAAAAAAATACCGCTGTGTGTTGGAGGAATTGCCCTCAGAACCTTCGACAGTGCCAAATACTTCCGACTAGTTCTCGACAAAAACTAAATTGGATAATGAATATCGAGGAAAGAATTACGAAAGCCACGATAGCGTTCTACTCATGGAGTAGTGCCTTTTATACAGGAATAGGCAGCCACAAGCGCCCTAAGGATAACTAAACCAGACTACTAGAGAACTCATCAGGACACACTAGGATCGTTTAGGAGTATGTAAGGAATTTAACAATAACAGACTACAATACTTAACACCATATCTTGACTTTATAGGACCTTTTACAAGCCTCTATTCTAGTAGAGAGGACTGGAAGAACAGAGAAATATCAAGCTCAGAAGTTACAGAAGTTTATACTGATAGATCCACAATGAACACTGATGTTGGAGCAGGTGTATTTTCTGATGCTCTCGCAGACTGATGCTACTGAGACTGCGATGAAGGCAATAACACGTAAGGATATCACCTTTTTGTCTACAGCCAAAAAAAAAAAATACAAATTTTTGGCGCGACAGGTCCATGGGACCCAGGGCCTAGCTTCTCACAAACATTCGATTTGTGCGTGTTATAATTCTTTACACAAATGAAAGGGGCCTACTGTTTAATGCCGTATCCGACATACAATTTTTGGTTTGAGAAGCTTTTCATGACAGTTTTACTCTCGGATGTTTGTCAGACGCTCGCGAGAGACAGCCAGGTAGCGATAAAATCTATCTATCTGCTACAGAAATAAAATTGAAGCTTGTGAAGTGGTATCTTCTCGAAGAGCTCAAGGTTCTTGGAACCTCCTTATGCTGTATAAGGAGGAACTGGTCATTCTTCGTTCCAAGATTAACTAAATTTTACACATGACTACAATGACATCAGATTCAACCTTTTCTACCACTCTATCTTCTTCTTACAGCACAGTCATAAACTACCAATAAGTCAAATAGAACCCATTTCCGGGATAAGCTCGTATACCCTAAGGATCTACCTTGTCCATTACTCATTTAGATCAAACTAACATCATATCGCACACACGTTCCAAGAATAACTGGGCATGGACCACCTCTATACTCATCATTTGATCTTAAGTCTCTTAAACACAAAAATAAATCTCAAACCGTATCATTGAATGAAAATAAATCACGTATCCTACGGATTTCAGTTTTGCTTGATCCCCGGCGATATCCATGCATCCATCAAATTACTGTGATTTTCTGTGAATGTGGACAAAGCATGGCACCCGAATGGAAATTAAAACCATCCAAACCAAGCAGAGGGGGCGTAATTGTCCAAATCAGATTCAGAAAAATGATAACAACTTCGATGTCTCCCTGGAGTAGAGGAAGAGCAATAGCACCTAAACGATTCCTCATGAATTTATCGAAGATTTTGTCACATTGCATCAATAAATGTCACAATGAGAGATTCAGGTCGATGTTCGTATGACTGACAGAATCATGTGCGTCCATATGGATATCTATGGTATGTCATCTAGTTATACCGGATGTTGGTGCTAATTAAGTTAGCAGATTTTGAGAAAAAAAATTGTTGAAGATACTTACATAAGAAACTGTCCAAAGTTAATGTCTGCGGGTAGTACCAAGGAATGAACTAAATCTTCAGAGTCTCGAAACATACTTCGCAGAAAAATATGACAATTCATAGAACTGAGTACTTCGACAGATACTCTTACGTATGCATGCATATGCATGTATGTAGGTACAAATACACAGAAGCTGTCCCCACAGCTAGTCGAAAAACTGCTGGACGAGAACACATTGTACAAGCACATGTATAACCAAGACAGCTTCGCGAGTGCTTACTAGCTAGCTACTGTCTAACAAAAAAAAAAACCAAAAGGAGATTGTCGTCAACATACAGACTCTGTGCAGATGAAATATTGGGGGTTTATAACAGAAGATCCTGGAGCAAACATGACGCCAATAGTATCAAGAGGATCGAAATTGAAGAAAATGCAGTGTCAACAGCTATGTGTCCAATCTCCTCTTCCTAGGGCTGTTAACCCAAATGGGATCGAACATTTTGCGAAGAATCTTTCCCTTCCCGGATAGAGTCCAAGCAAGACTGGGATGATCAAGGTCATATACAGACTCTCCTTAGCTTTAGGTTAAGGTTTATAGGTGCCTTGTGATCGGGTGAGGGGTCTATTGTGCCTAATTCTTTAACCCAGGAAGCACTGAAAAGAAAACTGCAGTAATAGAACCACTCCAATAGTGATATGAATCGCTGGAGGCCCATCAGCTCGACATTTCTCACATCTTTTAAGTCAGTGAAGAAGTAGGTAACTATTTAGAGTTCTCATTCTGACAGATAGGACCGGGCAGTCACATAGCAGGCGTCGGACAGATTCAATTGCTTCCTCGTCCATGCAACTTCTGGAGCTCCGCATGAATGCCACGTGTATTGTGACGACTGAGCTTCACCAGAGAAACAAATTTAATCTTGTTTAGGGCCAGCCATAGCGCCTGGCCATTGTACATAAGTCTAGATGAGTCCATCGTCTATTGGCTCCACCAGTGACTTTATCTTCTAATTTTGTTTTAAGGAGCATATTGGAATTGCAACAAAGGGGAGGGCCTGCGATTCATGCCGCGCTGACCCTTTTCTTGCCAGCTCATCAGCTCTTTCGTTTACCCAGCAGACTTTATTGGTTCTTGATTATTGATTTGCAGCTATAAGCTAGGCTTCGATCTAATTACCGCAGAGCCCAGCGCCTTATGTAGACCTTATGTAGTTATCGTTTTGCCAACAATACTACTCTCACATATAATTTTAGCAGCCTGAGAAACGGCCATGATTTCTGCTTAAAAGACACTACAATCGTCATTTACATATTCTAAAGGAACGGGCTATTTTTAGAATTTTGCAGCAGACCCCAGCCACTGTGTCAATGTCTATCTTAGAACCGCCGCCCGGTGTAGAAAGCCAGTTTCTTTTTATTGTCGGTTATATGGTGCTTCCAGTAGGCTCTGTCCGGAATTCGTATAGCAAATATCCTTTCAAATACAAGCATCGGGTTCATGTGATCAGGTAGGGGCGATCCGTTGCTTCCTCGTCCGAAATGATCGATACGTGGTCATAAGGATTCGATGAGCATGATCGTACTGCCTTCAGTCTTACATCAGTTTTGGCCGCCAGACTGCTGCAGTACAAATCCTGCGGAATGAGACTGAACATGGTCTCCATTGCCACTGTCGGTGTTGTTCCTAGTGATCCCATGATACCGATGCAAGGTGTCCTCTGTATTTTTGTAAGACTAGAAAGCTGATATTGCCTCTCAAGTGCCTTCTTACTTACTAGTGAAACATTGTATAGCCAGTATACCACGGCTGCTGTGAAGTCCCACAAATTACTGAACGCCTGTTGCAAGAGTAAAAAGCTACGCTTGCCTTTCTGATCTGTTCATCGATGTTGTCCTTCCAGTTTTCGATAGTCTGAGTTCAACTCCGCTAAACTTGGGGGGACTAAAAGAAATGATCGACCTCTTCCTAGTGAAGAGCACTACCTCCGTTTTCGACAGGTTGACTCCCAGTCCTTTGCTGCCAGCCGAGTCGTCCACTATTTGTAATGCGAGATTGAGCCTTTCACTTAGAACTGAAAGGAATTTCCCTGAGGCCAGTATGATCACGTCCTCAGCATAGACTAACATGTTGAAGGCATTCAATCTTACCAAGATGGTCAACCACGAAAAACCATATTAGAGGAGAGAGTACCCCGCCTTGGGGCGCTTGTCTGCAAACCCTCTTCCGGATAGTTGCATCTTCCAGTGTTGAGTGTATAGTTTTTGATCTGAACATCAGTGCAATCGAGTTGCAGAGTCCTTTATCCATTATCCTCGAGTTTACCTTTCTTATGTATACATCTATTAGACGTTTTAATCTTTTCAGCAGAAAAGATGATAGACTGGTTGGTCTAAGGTCCTTTCAGGTCGTGTGACTTGCTTTCCCAGCCTTGGGAATGAATATGACGCGCACCTCTCGCCATGCTTTCGGAACACAAATTTGCTTAAAATTTTTGAATACTGATATCTTGTGACTCGAGCCGCATCACAAGGTGAATGTTATTCATTCCTGGAGCCTTGAACGGAGTGAACGATTTGATTGCCCAAGCTATATTTTGTTCATCTAATATATTCACTACTTCATCTTCGTTCATTTCCGACAACGTCTCTGGAGACCAGTGAGTAAGCGGGAGAGTGATTATTCAGCAGTATGTCCAGCGGTTCCTCTTGCGACTCCGACCATGAACCATCGCTTATTCTAATACTAGAGGCCGGCTTTGGTGTCTTGACTAAAATCTTTCTAGGGCGCGATGTTTCTTTTGTCGATTCCATAGAATCACAGAAAAGTCTCTAAGAGTTTCTTTTCGCATATCTAAGCATTTCATTTTTGATGATTTGAAAAAGTTGTCTAAAGAATTCGAAATTCAGAGTGGAGTCAAGCAAGTTTGCTTGCTATCGCCAGTATAGTTTTTAGTAACCTGATTAGTGATGTACTTCGGTTTGCTCTGTCGCTGGATAATAAAGGAATTCGATAGACGCTATCATCTCACTTAAATCACCTTGACTACGCTGACGACGGAAGGCTACTTTCTCACAGAATTAAAGACCTCCACTAAATGTTAACAAAACTTGGTAATATCGTAAGCCTGGAGACTAACATGTCGAAAATGAAACAAGCCAAATAGCTAAAACGAAGTAAGCCTTCGGTTCGGAATGTTGTCCAAAATATAGAAAATCAGTGCCATTAGCTGAAACATCAAGGAAAACTCTTCCACTCCAATGTTGAGTCTGTGCTGTTATATGGTGCAGTACTTAAAAAGTGACACAAAAAAGCTGCAAACGTTTATGAATCGGTGTCTATGAAATATTCTAATGATTTTCTGGGCGAACTGCTCACCAGACAATGATTCAGTGACCTATAGGCACCACCATTCAACAACGAGTGCAGTGGATCGGCCATACACATCGGAAAGGTAACAATTCCATAGCAAGGTACGCTATGTTATGTAATCTGCAAACCAAGACGGCGGAAAAGTAGAGTGATCTAGAAGAACATGGCTCAGAGCAGTGGAGGAGGAATTTTAGAAGCTGGGGAACAGTTGGAGAGAGCTGAAACTCGTTGCTGGAAACTGTACACGATGGTGCAGGAGTGGACCTAGAGACCCACAAAGGGATACAAAGGATAATGCAATTGATTTTGCCCGTAGTTATTACAAACTAGGGTGTTATCTCCAAGTGCTTTGATTGACTCTAAATTATAGAATTATGCATCTATTCGCCTAAATGATTGATTCCTTCAAACACCCAGCATCAAATGGGATTCCACTGCTAAATACTAATGATGGAAGATATATCACTTCGTGGATCAGCCGTCGACAAGGCGATTCATCTTGCATGAGTATTGACAAGAGCCTCAGAAAATGTCTTGCAAGTCTGCATAAAAATCAAGGACCAAAAAGCCCCTGGTGTCGACGGAGAGGAATAAATTATCGTCCGCATATCTTCGCGGATATATTCAATACTTGTCTCAAAGCAAAAACAAATAATGGTGCTCCTACCAAAAGGTTATAAACCACCGCTGGATCCCACATTGTATAGGCCTCTATGCTTGTTGTACACTGTGGGGAAAATACTAGAGAGTATCATAAGTGACAGTATCATAGATGACAGTGGAAAGTGCAATCGATGAGGCTGGTGACCTTGCAGATCGCCAGTATGGTTTTCGTAAGGTACTGAGCATTTATCACGATGGATGTCAAGAACGCCTTCAACAACGCAAACTGGAGAAACATCCTCCAAGTTCTTACCACCAAGTGAGTACAAAAGTACATGCACATGATAATGACGGACTACTAAGACACCGACGATGCAACAAGGCAATATAAAGTCACAGGCGGCGTTCCTCAAAGCTCCGTAATAGGTCCGGTACTATAGAATCTAATGTACGATGACGTTCTCAGACATGGAATCTCGAGATTTTCCAAAATAATTGGCTTCGCCGACAACATAGCAATCGTTGTAGTTACCAAACTCTTTGAGGAGTTGCAGCATGACTGCAGTGAAGCTATCGGGTTGGTCCAGGACTGGCTAGTACGCATGGGTCTACAGCTTGCATAAGAAAAGACATAAGTGGTGCTCACCTCCAGAGTCATGGACACAATAAAAGTAACCATGGGCGATCTTGTGTAGTTTCTAAACCAGAGGTGAAGCACCTTCGTATTAGTTTAGATGCAAGGTTAACCTTTAAGCAACACCTAGAGCATACAGCTGAAAGGGCAGCAAAGGCGACTGCTACACTAACAAGGATAATTCCAATTATCGTTGGACCAAAGCACAGGAAGAGATTGCTCTTAGCGAGAAATACTTTACGGCTCCCAAATATGGGCTGGGCCATGAAGACGAAATCGTACGGAAGAAGATTGAGACAACTTACAGAATCAACACGTTGAGAGTATGCATCGCCTTCCGTACAACTTTCTATGAAGTGGCAGGTACCAATAGACCTCCTTGCTGGAAATACCGTGAAAGCAGAACAACGGGCGTCAGCGACGACTCGAAGTGAAACATAGGTACCACCAAGGACAATACTGGAAGAATGTCAGGAGTGAAGGTATCACTCTGATAAAGGTAGGTGGACGCAGATAAAGATCTTTAACAGAGACGCTGGGATTAATAGGAAACATGGGTACATAGGTTTGGATAGACGCTTCATATTACCCAACGTGCACGGAAATAATGGAAGTTGCGGAACACATTATGTTCCATAATCCACCACATCATGAAGAGCGGCACCTGCTAGTCAATAAACTGGATGAGAACATAACCCTAGACAACATCATCAGACAGATGATAAGCAGACAAGAGGCTTGGGAAGCAGTTAGCGACACTGTGACAAATATTATGAAGGAGCACAGCGAAGACAGAAGCAATAACGAAACGCAGCGCAGTAGGCTACCAACGAATGAGTCGAATACCTACGGCTAAAGTCCCTGAAGTCCCATGAAGACTACCTTTCCATGTCCTGTTTCTGAAATATGTTGATGTTAATACGGATGTATGGGTGCCGCATGTTATTATAATATTGCAACCTCACTTATTTCGGGCACTATTTCGCTACTATAGGTAGTTCTCTTATCAATTCGTTCTTCATTCCAGTGCTTCTCATTTTGAGTCTATCTGAAAAGTTCGCAGTTTAGACCGCTAGATGGGCCTCTTGGCATTCTTTTTTGTGCTAAATATTTTCTTTCGACAAATCTGCGGCCATTAAGTGTAACATCATTATGCCAATGATGTCAAAATTGAGGTCAAATTTTTACAAGATACTAAAGCTCAACTTTTTATAAAAAAAAATAAATATATTTTCTGTTATTTACTATATTTGGAGCTTGGATCAAAGTTTTATGAACTAGGTTCCATAACTGATGGTAATTGGCTTTAAAGTGCACTTGATCATTGGTCTATTGTCGAGTGTCATAATATTTTATTACATCACTCCAGCAACCTGTTAGCGGATAGCAAATTTTCAATGGACTACTTCGCGAAGGACGAACTTCCACTTCTCTTTGAACACAGACTGTGCAGCGAACCTTTCGCTCTCCAATATAACTAGGTAACTCTTATCATTCTATCAAAGCCTATCAAAATAAATGGCCATCTCCATAAGCAACACCATCCAATAGCCATCCATCTAGTACTGGTTACCCATGCGATGATGGTTTAATATTTCCTCACACCACGTTAATGTTTGCACTACTGCTGCACTGCTCCACTAGCACCACCGACCGGTACGGGGCGATGCTGCTCCAGACAAAACCATCGCGGCATGCGATGGATTTAGGATCATTAGGTCATATTTGTCACGAAATATCTATCCGGTGTACAGTTTACACTACGTCCGTCTGGCGTCCGCGGTCCCGTCGTCTATCGCAACGGCCGCCGCCGGGCGGGATTTCAATTCGTCGTTTTGTAATATCGCGTTCGTTTTTCACTTCGCTTTTATTGTGGTGTGGTGGTGTTCCTTGTTTTGGCTTCTCCTTCGTTTCATCTGCAAATACTCGTACTTATGGCAAATAATCGCGACTTGATGTGGGGTGCACTCTGAACTCGAGGATTCCGTGCCTTCGTAGCGAGTGAGACACTTGCGCTGGCAACGTTGTTTGCCATTAGCCCTCAGGATCTTGCACATAACCGCGCCATCTGTAGTGGTAATAATGCAGTAAATTCCTATGATTTTGTTTATGCTCGTTTTGATTCAGTTTTTAATGTCTTTTCTGGGATCTTATTATGCAATCGCGCGCGCTAGACAACAAATTGGTCGGTGGACCTGTTGCCTCGGTGCAGGTGGATGAAGGCGACAGAGGAGGCGGTCGCCTCTATGATGGAACAGGTCCAGAGAAGGTACAATCGTTGAAGAAAATCGAAATTATTTCGCTTTCACTTTTTCGAATCGAAAAGTATTGGAACCATAGTTGAGTTAAGAGGGTTTATCGGGTACTGGAGCTGCAAAAAGGGTGCCAAAGCATGGATGGATGGATGGGGTTTCGTTTTGATTTGTGTGTTATGGATTTTGTTGAAAGATGACCGCAGATGAAAGGTCTTTTGATGGCTTCGTTTCGGTGAGGTAGAGTGGTGGAATGGAGGCTTGAAACAATGTTCGCTTGATTCATTTGAGTTAATAGGGTCGATCGATGTGATGATGATGATGATGATGTCGATGATGGGATTATTTGTTGCAACTTCCTTCTTGTGTGCGGTTTGCGATTAAGTAATCGAATTGGTTTTCGGGTTTTTTTTCTTTTCTGCTTGGTTGGTTGGTGTTAAGAGTTCACCCTAAGATGGGGTCGAAATCGTGCAATTGGTGATGAGATTTTGAAATACTTTTGTTTCAATTAACTATAGAGTCATATTCAGTGGATTTTGTTTGTGTTGGAGAACCTTTCAATGAAGCTTAAGAAAGTTCAAGCTTAACACTGTTTGGTTAGGGGCTGATTACTTTGTTGTCGAACAAATGGCTTACGAAGGGACAGGGATAGGGCTAATCGAATCATAGAACAGGATATTCCCATAATGGCATACGCGAACATCAGGCGACGTTTTATAAGGCTATGTACTAGATCCACTAGACTATGTACTAGGATCTGGAGATAATACCATTAATTGTGAATTCAAAACAGCTAGTCGAGGTAGAATAGACCAACAATTACTTTTGTTGAGTTACTACCTGCGGAACATGGGACTAAAGTAGTTCTTTTAAAAAACAAATAAAGAATAGAGGCCAACAGTCGTATAGAAGACATATGTATGTACTATTTAATCAAAATAGTACATCAAGTATCTACACGTAATAATAAATACAAGATGGTAATTTAAGGAACACTATAGTAGGCGGTACGGTTGCTGTGCTGTCACAAATAATTCCCAATGTATTAGGAGTAATGCACAGCTACATCAGCACATCGTATTGTAGCGCCTAACCCAAAGATTGTACTTAACTTTACCAAAGCCAAACAAAGCCAATGAATGAGTAACCATCTTGCGTTGCCAGTATTGCGTAATTGGTCATGATTCTTCAGCGAAAGTGAATAAATTATTTGTAAGTATATTTGGTGATCACAGAACTTTTTGGGGCGAGATATGCTCAAAGCATAGAGCACACAATGCAATATGTATGGGTACTCATAAGACAAATGATAGAATGAATTTATGCAAACGTGGGCATCATTGTATGGAATTCTCAAACCATATTGAACTAGCTAATTGAATAGCAGTAGCAGATACACACAGGTCTAACTGATGGTTTATTAATTAAAGTGTCTGGTAACTGAAATTATGTTATTAATTATTCAAAGGATACCATTCAAGGATAATATGCAGTAGGAGAGCCCAGAGATAACTATTGCTAATGGTGCTTAAGTTGTCGGTTTTAATGGATGAATTGAATGATGTTTGATGTTTGGATGATATTTTGACAATTATTCTCTATAATTAGATGCAAGTGATATGGTTTGTTGAAAGGATTCTGTAGAGTAACCTCAAAATTAGTTCCAAGTTAACTTGGTTATCACAAATGGACACCTTTGCTTATGTGTGGTTTGTGGATAATGTGGTACGTAGGTACATAGAGTGGTTTGTAAACTGGGACATATCTCTGGGTATACATATATGTATGTAAACTAAACAAAGTATAGAATCTGAGGTTCGGAAGAGTTTTGTTGTTTGTATTGAGGCCATTGGGAGGGATTTGGGACATGGTTTCGGAGACGTAGTGCTGTATGAAGTGGGAGATGGGGGATTACCTTAGGACAGTTAGTAAATTCGGTAGAGTTAAGCTTTGGTCTGTATTAGCTTATAGATATAAAATGAACGCTCCTGCGTTGTTGAAATTGCAGCGAACTTGGTCGTGATAACGTTAATAAATAGCTAGGTCCTATCGTTCACATCCACAGTCGATATGGATCAATCAGGCAGAGGAAGTGTTGCACGGCGCTTCTCCGCCTGGCACTTTTTGACATCCCCTGTACCTCATTTGCCACCGAGTAACTCTGTAGATCACTTTACATGCACATACTAATTGGGTTCTTTAGCACTGTGGTCTCTCGAAGAGTCTTATTGTACCGGCCCATAAGCTTCTACAGTAAGTTATTTACCCCCGGAAAGGGTAGTCTTTACGACGACAACCTTGATTTTTGACATTAATAAGAGTCGGACATTCTGTTAATACATAGAGGTCTCATCATTCTCTGAGCACAATATCTCTACAGGCGGAATTCAGTGAAAAATGAAGTCTATAGAGATTCCATTTCAAAAGGCACTGGACATTTATGACACCAGTTAGAGTTCCTAGGTTATTGCTGCTCAAATCAATAAGAAACATGGATTTTTCGTATGATACTACAGGGAAGTTATACTTAATATTGTTAACAGC
The DNA here is from genome assembly GCA_905220385.1 of Xylota sylvarum. Classification (NCBI taxonomy): domain Eukaryota; kingdom Metazoa; phylum Arthropoda; class Insecta; order Diptera; family Syrphidae; genus Xylota; species Xylota sylvarum. The sequence continues at coordinate 47,002,453 of LR999959.1, forward strand.
TAGATTAGAAGCCGGCAGTAGATAGGTAGATTCGTTCGATAGAGTGGGGAAATCCCTCCTACTCTCAGGATATAGATAGCATTAGTGTAGACTGCAATAGCAGCTCGGTGCGATGGGTTGGAATGTGTTGTGTTCAGTTCACTTTGCGTATCCATACCGGAAGGGCATCGTGCCGAGTTCGCATCAACGTTGCGACTCGGATATTTAACGCGTATAGTTTGTTTTCAGAGTAGATTAAGTGTTAGTGACTTTGTTAGTGTAATACTTTTTAGAGTTTAACATATCAGAAGTGGGATTCGAAGAATCCAAGTGAAAAGAGATAAGTGATCTTATCTTAACCAGGCAACCCGTGAAAAGGGAAAGCCAATAACAAAATACAAATTAAACTTTTAAAAACAAAAAGTGAGTAAGGAGATGCTGTTTACTGAACCAAACATAGATACAACCACCGAGGGAAGGACGCAAACAACACGGATCGAGCATTAATGGGTGCTCTGCTGATAAGAAAGAAAAAGGAACCAGCACAGCAAGTAGGATTGGTATGGGTATACGTAAGTAGAAACCCATCCGATCGTCAAAGATGTATTGGATGCTAGAAGGTCAAACAGAACGTGCTAGAAGACTCGAGAGCACTAAAGATGATATAAAACTACTGTGGTGTATTGTAGCGCTGAAGATGTTGATAGTCGGGGTAAACCACTGACTATTCGAGGGCCGTGGCCCGGAATTTGCCGTGGAATAAGCAGGTCTGTTGGGCCCTGATTATTTTGTTAAGGTAATTCCGTAGATCACGTTAGTTACCCAAGAATTGAAGTGGCCGACGTGTCGGGGTAAACCACGGATTGTTGAAGTGGCCGACGGATAAGATAATGTGAGTCGGGGTAAACCACTGACTATTCGAAGGCCGTGGCCCGGAAGCTACCGTTAAATGAGTAGGTCGGTTGGGACCTGGTTTTCTGAGTAATTCCGTGGATCACGTTAGTTACCTAAGAATTGAAGTGGCCGACGTGGAATTAAATGTGAGTCGGGGTAAACTACTGACTATTCGAAGGCCGTGGCCCGGAAACTACTGTTAAATGAGTAGGTCGGTTGGGACCTGGTTTTCTGAGTAATTCCGTGGTTCACGTTACCTAAGAATTGAAGTGGCCGACGGGAGAAGTAATGTGATATTGAAAGTCTGTGGTAACTTTCAAAGTAACCCACACTGAGGACAGTGTGTAGTCGGATGGCCGAATGTTAACAGCTAGATTAGAAGCCGGCAGTAGATAGGTAGATTCGTTCGATAGAGTGGGGAATTCCCTCCTACTCTCAGGATATAGATAGCATTAGTGTAGACTGCAATAGCAGCTCGGTGCGATGTATGTATAATGCTTCCAGGATGGACTCAGAGGGTCTCTGATATAGGGTCTCGCAGTGCAATCCTTTGCTTCTATACACTGTAGCGTGTTCCAGGCGGAAATAGTGGCGATCAAGGAGGCCTTAGCCACGACTAAGGTACAATGTAATATCCGTGAAGGATATCACCATTTGTATCGATAGTCAAGCCGCGATTAAATTCCTGGCTGATTAAATTCCTCCGGCTCTTAATTCCCACTTATCTCTTAGCGAGATAGCAGAACAATTCAGAATTCACCTCATTTGGGAGCCGGGACATAGGGACATTCCAGGAAATTGCATGGCTGCATCGCCAAGCATGGCACAACTCTGTCGATTCTACCGGAGAAGGAGAGTCCCAACATACCTCTCGCTGTAAGTGTAAACTCTTAATTAAGCAACATGCGATGTGGTCGAACTGCACCACGTGCTCTATCACGAAACACATCTGGCTCAAGCTGGATCTCAAGCGCACCAATAGGCTAATAAAAGAATAAAGAAATCCTTCATCAGCACAATAGTAGTCATCATTAAGGGACACTGCGTCATTGGGAGGCATGCCCTGAGGCTGGGTCTCTCGGCAAACGATTTTTGCAGAAGCTGCATGGATGAGGAAGAGGAAAAGAATATTCTTCACCTCCTATGCACCTGCCAAGCTCTCTCAGCTCGAAGAAAACTATAGCTAGGACAATACATTACCCACCTCTAGAGCTTTTTCAGCTCCGGGTAGATTGAGGACACTTTATCCTGTGCTATCACAATGGGCCTATTCTGCCCTAAGTGTAGTTGCACTTGCTGCAGCCTACCAATCAAACCTAACCTATGACAATTCCCAAGAATGCGCCATGCAAAACATAGTGTTAATCACTGAACCCACCTACTATATTTTTTAGGCAATTCAGATTGTCTTATAATGTAGAGATATGGACACCTGCATAAAAAGTAAAGAACCGTATTCATAGACGATGGAAAGTCTATGAAGCTCCTTTCAGATATTATTAAATTTTCAATAAAATAGTGGCAATGAGGCAGTGTTTTGTGATGAAATTTATAGTTGTGTTGTATACTGTCCAAACGGGACTATTGAGATATGTTTATAGTGGTCTAAGTCCACTCCCATCGAAGGCCATTCTAAACCGATTAACAAAACAAAATCCGTTCGTGTATTTACGTGTACCAGAAGCACTAAGCTGAATCTATCTAATTCTTCAAAACACCCTTCTGGCACATCCAACAGTAATAGCAGAAACTACAACTGGCATTGCCATCTGTATCTACTTTAATTTCGTATATTCTCACTTCTTAATCCAATAGTCAATCTATCGTTGCTCTTACTGTCACATCTTCTAACCCCTCACGAAACTCCGAAAATGCTTACCGCCTATTTGAAGCCAGGTTTCGAATGTTATGTGTGGTTCAATAACACGCGTATTACTCTAGCCTTTCATTTCAGCTGGTTCATTCGCAGAATCTTGCTTCCTTCAACTTCTTCTTGGAGGATAGAATAAGAATTTCGGGAAGTGTTTGTATTCTCACGAGTATAATCATATACCAATCAATATAAGCCTCTTTAAACTTCACATAGATACATTTACTTTTGCTAGATATATTTTCTTGAACATGTGTTTCAGCAACTTATCGACAACATTCCACCATATTACATAACGACAAAACTCCAACCAAGACAATGGAACTGAATTTACTTTTATTTTTGTATCTCTTTTCATCTCGAATTATAATCTTACCTTCAAGTATTTTAATAAAAAAAAAAGGAAAAAAAAAAAAAAAAAATCCCGATGTCATAAACTAGAAAATTATTTTGACTTGAAATGGGAATTTTATTGAAGCACTGGAATGCGACCGAACAATTATTTCAATGAGTCATCTATGCTTTTGAGGAGAGCTTGAGTTGGCGGTCGTCACTGTGTGTGCTACATTGGTATGTTGAACAGTTTGTCGTTTTTTTTTCTTTTTTTATCTTCTCTCAAGTGGACTTGTCGTGTGCCAATGAAAAAAAAAACGCAGGAAACAAATAGCGACTAAAAAAAACGTGGGTTCTTATTGACTGTTTCAATGCTCTTGATCTCTATTCATATTTTCTTTGCATACCTCCTTCCGCTAGTGTCCCTCTTTACAATCTGTTACAGATTGGCTTGATTGCCTGCTTTTGCATCTACGAAAATAAAATAAAAAAAGAAGTTAAATTGTTTAACCTTCGCAGCAAGTCAACTGGTTTTGGCAGCAGTGGTGGCTGCACGCTTGTCATAAGCCTGGCAAATTACTGCTACGATGACTGGATCAGAGGAGGTTGTGGTGTTCTTTTCAGTTGTACTATGTTAGGGAGTAAATTAATGGATAAGTTTGATCAGAGTGTCTTTTAAGCAATTGGACAAAGAGATTCTAATTTTTTTCAACATATTAGATACTTTTTTGAAGCAATAGATACGAGTACCTGTTGTGCTTTGTATTGAACAGAGGTTCCAATCCCTGCTTATAGAAAATTTCATAAATTAAAGAAATTAGTTGTTTTCCATTCAAGCACCCAAAAACTTATAGCTATGGTTTCCGCCTCAACCCAATAAAAGACTATCTGTTCGTATTCTAAAGTTCAGATCAATTCTTTTGGAGTCTTACATCAGCTGCCTGTCGGGCAGAAATACGTCAACCTTAGACATCAAACTGAAGGCTGAAGGAAGGCTGACTAGGAATGATGTTAAAATTGTCATTTAACAACAGATCGGCAAAACCGATGGATCTTACTATTCCAGTTGAGTAAGGATTCTGGAGGCCTTTATCAGAATACTAAGATCCTAATCCAGACCAGTCAATTGACTTGACTCAGAACGAGATAGCAGTTTAAAGAATTAAAAAAAAATTAAAAAATTTTGCTAATAATTAGGCCCATTGTTGCCTAAAGAATGCATCCTATGTCGAAGATGCAGTATATATAGCAGGGTGGGAAATCCAACCAACCAGCTTAATCCAATTGTCCTTTGGCAGGAAAGAATATGCAATGGAATAGATATTTTCATCGACATGGAAAACGCTTTCTGTAATGAAATGCAATTTTTGGCATTAAATGTGACTGTGTTTGACGGCAAAGCATCACTACTGTGGATCAATTTTTCGTCGGGTCTGGTCACGTCGGGTCAAAGACATCCAAGACCTAGGTCAGTAATACAATAAGAAGGTATGCGTTGTAGTACAAGGCAAATGCAGGTACTCGTACAATCACAACATGCATTTTAAGTAAAAAATAGATTAGTGAATTTTTTACTGAATAATTTCAGCTACAGAGACATTACATATGGTATCAGCATACCTAGCCCATGACTCTGCAGAAGTTCAGTCATCATCATTCGCTAATCTAATCTTGCCATATGCAAATAGAGTAATGCACCAACCTTCGTGCTGAAGAATAGGAAAGCAGTGATAGACAACATTCTAGCCTGATGATAGGGTAGATGAAGCTTCGCTCTTATAAAGTCAGAAGGGAACATGTGAATGACTTCTAAACTAAGCTTCAAAGAACGCCCAGTCTCAATGCTTTGATTGTTGGTGTCTTCTTGGAAGACTATAACATAAAACTACAAGTTGAACAAATATGCATCTGTCTTCAAAGCACAGATCTATATGTTTCGAATGACTTACTTACTTTGGTGGCGCTACAGTTTTGGGAGAACCTGGGCCCCAACCAACAAGCCTAATCAGTTAGCGCGATCTGTGGCTAACTGCCTACCCGCCAGTTGGGCACTCCAAGCTGGTTGAGGTGCTCTTCTACTTGTGCGCGCCACCTAAGGCGAAGTCTTCCTCTACTGCATTGTCTCTCTGGATTGGATTCGAAGACTTTTTGAACCGGAGCGTTGATATCCATTCGCTCTATATATCATGTCACATGGTCGCCATCTTCGACGATTGATCGGTACTTTTCTGACCAGGTCGATGTCGCTGTATAGCTCGTAGAGTTCGCTGTTAAACCTCATCATCCGAAGAATTTTGCGTTCAAAAAGGATATCTTCATCCACCTGCGTTAACGTCTGCGCTATATAGAAAGACTGGGATAAGAGTTTTATATAGAGTCTCCTTAGTGTTTCTTGACAATACCTTGTTACTCAACTCCCTTTTTAGACCAAAGAAACAGCGATTGGCAAGTGTAACTTTTCGCTTGATTTCTGGTGTGATGTTGTTGTCAGAGTTTATAGTAGAGCCAAGGTAGACAAAGCCCCTAACTTCCTTAAAGTTACAGCTATCTATTGTTATATTTTCTCCGATTCGTCGATGTTGTGTGTCCAGCATATATTTGGTTTTGCTCTCATTCATAACTAAACCTATTTTTGCCGCTTCTGTTCCAATACTTGCAAAACGCACCAGTGACAGCTCGCTGTGTGGAGCCGATGATGGTTCCCAATGACATCGGCTTTATTATAAGAATATCTGTCTGTTAATATAGCCATCGATAGCAAAACTGGATTTCTAAACTTTTGTTTGGGACTTAGATTACATATTCAAAGGTCAAAGGATCATTCCTTAGGACCTAAACCTTAAGAAAACTTTAGTGTCATAATGGCTTATGATGCAAGCCTGCAGTTCGGCAGTCGCTAAAAAAGCCTATATGCCATTGGAATGATCATAAACCTAACAATTCAAATTAAAGAATGATTTGAAGGAAGGTGCTATTAAGAAAACTATTACACAATCAGAAAACTCATATCATCAAGTGATGGATAATCTAGTCTAGAGCACTGATATCACATATTTCATCAAAAAATCAATTTAAACAACTACCACCTCTCAATCAATCATCTTCTGTGCTAGTGTTACTCACGATATTTCCATATTTGATGATCATGCAACATTAATTTGCCACAAAACCCGAAGCCCCTGGCTGCACTCATTTGCGTCAAAATCCAGTAGCACCGATATTGATTGCATGAAGCCTCAAGCCATCTAAAAAGAAAAATTATAGCCGATACGTGCGTCGGTCTGCTCAAGCGTACCTGCTGATGCCTCCTGTAGGACTGTTCACACATGCAACCGAACCGGATCGAAGGTGGACAACAATATCCCGATAAAATCGAACATCAATCATCTGGTGCACAGCCGAGGATGACTTGAAGTGTGAGATATTCACGGCACTGTGTTGGAATAATCGTGTAATATTAAAACCAAAAGTGCATGGAATACGGTGCCTGACATAAATACATTTTGAATAAACTGGTCCACAATGACTGTTGCGAAAGAGTCCTAATCGTAAAGGATAAAGCAAATATACATATTTGTACCTACCACATACACAGCTCCTGAGACGCGAAGCAGTGTAAATTCTCATCAGCACCGCTCACATCATATCTAATCTGCACCTGATGATGATTAATTGATCCACAGGATGACAATTTCCATTTCCATTGTCTGTTGTCGTATTGTCGTGACAGCATTTATTACCATTGAGATGCAGTTGCAACAGACAGTGGAGTAGCCAGTCTGTGGTTTTGACTTGAAATAAGATTTTGATTTCGATGTCGTTCTTAGACTGCTTGTGGGTTAAGTGCCCGGAGAGAATTAACCGTGTCTCTTCATCTCAATGTGATTGATTTCTTCAATTTGTGTTCGGTGTGTGTGTGTGCATGTTTTGTGCGGGATAAGGCAGAGAAGGATTCCAATTAAACGCTTGTTTGTTATCCCCGAGGATGGACGATGTGAGAATGATTTTTGTGCAATTTCATTTGATTTCTGAGAAGTGTGCTGGCTGTATGACTCCATTGTTGTGGTTTATTATCAGACAATGGAGAATTGAGATGAATTGCCACACATGGTTTAAGAAGAATTGAAGAGGGCTTACACTTTTGTTTAGGAAGCAGTGACAAGTAATTCTATGTCATGTAACGTGTTGATGATGAATTACTAATGTCATTCTCTTTAGGGATTTCCGGGGAAAGTGTAATCTAAAAACTAAGTAAGGGAAAGTGATTCTTATTTCATAACGACAGTATCCACTTCGAGTTTCAGTTTACGTAATTCTTTTGAAAGACTGGCAGATAAAAGAGTTGACTTGAAAACTTTTAAATGCAGTTCATATGGCATAAATTGATTTGAAATGGTAATATAACAGTTTGTCCTTTAAATGATGCAAAGTCACAAATACGTCTTATTTTTTATTTTACTTTACTTTAAGATGTGTAAGAGCTATAGATTACGTAGCTAAATTGTGATCGCTTTAGCATAACCAACCTACTACTATGTTTCTGACTTAGCTTAATTCAGATCTACCAGAAGATATCCGTGGCTAATAGACTCCAGCTTTAATAAATACTCGCATGTAGCGAGTCTCGCACCCTGGTCTAAGGGTACTATCTTTTCTGGCTTACTCGCCTTTCAGTTCCTCAGAATATCACTGCAGCCTTACACCGGACATGCATATGTGAATTTGGATATGCTCCGTCACCTTCATAAAAGAAACACGTCAGTTTTGAACGTTTTTTGAAGTTAAAGTGGGAACGATTTCAGCGACTTAATTCCTCCTTGTGTGGTTTTAGATAGTGCCGAACAGGTTCATAAATAGGGGATAAGGGTTTCTTTTTGAGTTGCGAGGTTGTAATGTCCAAAGTGGGTATTATATGGGATGCCTAGTTTGACTGCATAGTCGCCTATCGGCCAGTGTCCCGTGGTGATCGCGGTTTTACTGACGATGTCTTTAGTCATTCCGTTCATGAGGTCGTTTGCATTTATCTTGTTGTAACTCAGTTTGTCAACCTGATCTGAGGTTGGCTTTAGTAAAAGACTTTGAGAAGATTTTCGCCTTAACTGCTTCCAGCGAAGTGTGAACTGATTCCGCAAATGAGCAGTGTAGGGCTGTGTCTTGTCTGGCCAGTTCGTCAGTGTGCTCGTTTCCATAAATGTTGCTGTGCGCTAATGACCATCTACTGAGGCTAGTTCATTTCGACAATCTAATATTAATTTAGAGGATAGTGTAATCGAGGCAAAGGCTTTGATAGCAGTTTGACTATCAGTCAGTATGGCTATCTTTTGCCCATGGAATTGTATTTCTGCGTAGTTTGATCTGGCGACAGACTTTGCATATATCGGCTAATTCCGCATGGAAAACACTGGGTCTGTGTCGAGGTATTTAGGGATTCTGAAGAAACGCATGCACCGACTCCACATTCCATCTTTGAGTCCATGAAGATTGTTAAGTTAAAATCCGTAGACGCCTGTTCAACTTGCCATTCTCATCTTGTAGGAAATTGTACGTTTGGAATACTTTGATAAGAGCACTTTTCGAGTTATGTACTCTATTGGGGTTGATACGAGTACTTTTTTCAGAGAATCCAGTATGACGCTATGACCAAAGAGTTTCGTAGTCCACATTATTGACTCTTTGAGTCTAATCGCTGTAATCAATGAACTTCAATGTTTGTTATATGTATGCCTATCGGTAAGAGATGCAGAAACATCATTAGACCATTAAAACGCATCATCTCCGCGGTGAATTGAAGTTTCTATTTCGTCCAAGAAATGTGTCACGCAATAGACACACTGAAACGGTCACAATCGCATCATTTTGGAAACAATATGGCCCGATGACACCGCCACCCAAAAACGACACCAAACTATCACTTCTTGTCGAGAGGTTGTTCCACTATTTCTTTGGGGTTTTCGGAGCCAGAGCGGATGCGACAGTTATGTTTGTTTACGTACCCAGACAAATGGAAATGAGCCTCATCACTCAGAATAATTTTGTCAAAATAATCATAATCTTGTTCATTCATATTCAGCATCCAATCAGTGAAAGTATGGTGTTGTACGTGGTATGTTGGCTTCACTCCTTGTATGAATTGGACTTTATTAGTACGTAGGCCAAGATATATGCAAAATGCCTTGCAAATTGAATGCGGATAGATCCGTTTCCCTTGATCGATATTTTCAGCTAACCTTGTCGGACGAACACTACTTGAAGTCTTCACATCACTAACCTGTCCGAGACGTTCAAATTTATCGATTAAACTTACTATAGAGAAGGCGCATTATGATGATCAAAAGCAGTACGAAATTTCGGAACCGTTTCCGCGATATTTTCACTGTGTCAACACGGTGTGCGAGTATCTATCGATCTACATTTAAATACTTTCTAGTATTTACTTACTAAAAGTCATCGCAATGGTATTTGTTTGTTTATAGTTCAACAATGGTGCGCAATTTAAAATGACACCTCTCGTTGGATGAGCCTATACTTTGATGAACTCAGTGAAATCAACACTTGAAATAGGACAGTTGAGCGTTTAACCAGGAACACATCTATATCCAATATAGTGGCTCAATATTTTTTAGAATACACTCACTTAGTCGGCATAGTTTTCGATCTCCACAAACAAGTACATATATGCAATCATAAAGTCTAACTTACAAATAGAGGAATACATTGTTGTATTGAAGGCTCCCTTCGAAACGCGCTACTTAATATGCATTTTGTTGGAAATTTCTATACCAACAGACCAATAAATCTCTGCCAAAACAAGTTCGTTTTCTAAGTGCTTCACTTGAAATCGAAAACTATGTATATATTCTCACAGTCTCGTACCATCTTTATGACACCATGCCAGCAATCTATCTTCGCACTCGCAAAATGCAAAACCAAAAACCCATAGACAATAACTCAAAGGATATGTATGCCAAATTCAGTGTCACTTAATATGCACTATGAGTTGATTTCCTCGTTTCATGTTTTCTAATCGACTAATATCATCGAAGACTGTCGTATCTACGAGTACATACCGGCACTCTGAGGTGAACAAACACAACCAACCAACAAACGTTCTACACTGTACACCGTACAGCAAAAAGGCAAAACTTATTCTAAACAATAATTTACATTACAAACCACATAAGCAATAAAAAATAATTTAATTTCATAAATAACGCGGACGTGCACAGCGCGCTTGAAGAGCGCATTCTCTGTTCCAGCGCGTCTCTTTCGGTAAAGACCACGTCGTCGTGGACGTGACCTGGTTACACATGAAAAGAACAAAACAAGACACCTCCATCGCCACACTGTATGAAAAATGATAAATAGGCATTTGGCGCGAAAGACCAGAGAGTTGACCGAGAGTTGGCTGCCCTGACAGTGGCAGGCGAGTAATGTGCTCCTGTGCTCCTCTTGTAAAAGAGTGGTATACTGACTGGTAGGCACGCAGTCAGTCAGTCAGTAGAGTTAGTTCGCGCTATTATTGTTGTAATTGCACTTTGCACAACGCGGACAAGTGTTCATGTTGAATAAATGTGTGTTAGGCTTGCGTTAGAGAACAAAGGTACGAGTACAGGTATATAAGCCTGGGGGTACTCTGGCAGTCAGTCAATGACTTGATTTTTGCTAATTATAAATATTTAACGATCATGTAGGAAGTGGTAATCGAATGATGGGACTGTAGAGCACCCAACTATGCCCTAGGTACATATATGGAACAGAAAGCATTAAAATTCACTTTGCTCGAGTGCAGGTTAAGACCTTATGCCAGATGTGTGTATGATTCACTTCTAGAAGTATTGGACAGCGCTGTCGTTTTTACTATTTAAGGGTGTTTCAATTGGTATGCCCCATTTTTCCAATAGGTTCTCTCGGCTGTGTTACGTTTGATGCTTCAACTCTCTTATACTTCCTATTTAAACACGTCAAGGAACTCGTTTCAACAACGTTTGCAATTATGTGTGATCTGTGACCAGTTTGTAGCAAATTGTGCGCAAGGATTTGGGCCTGCATCCTTGTAAGATCGCTTTGACCCAAGAACTGAAGTCGAACGACCATCAACTTCGACGTTGCTTTAGTGATTGGGTACTTCATATGCACCACCTCAATGTTCATCGCTAACTCATTCTTAGGGATGAAGCCTATTTCAGGCACAATGGCTTCGTTAATAAGCAAAATAGTTGGAAGTCATTCACGAAATACCATTTGGTGCAAGTTTCTTGCTGGAGCGATGAGTGACCCATACTTCTTTTCACTGAAGCTAGCAACTCAGTCACATTCAATGGAGGTCGCTAGTGGATGATGTTGACTAACTATTTTTGACATGAATTGGAAGAGGCCGACTTGGAGCTTAAGTGGTTTCACCAAGATGGCTCCACATGTGTGATTTTATGCCTCTGGACCTACACATGTGGCTATATCAAGTCCATAATAAACAACAGACTTTAGATGGCCTCAGGTCCAACATCGAAATTTATTGTCAACTGTTCAACCTAGCCCCTTTCCGGATTTCCTACAATCTGCCATTCAGCTGAGATCCTCCTTACACTATTCCACCAAGTTAGACGATAATGCGTTAGTCTAACTAATAGTGGAAATGACTATGTTTCTAATGGGTGTAGGCTATGAACTGGCTGCCATTTATAGCCTCTACACTTAGACAAGTATCATGGAGGTTCAAACGAAGGATGATATACTGGTTATAGTCTACGGTAGTAAGACCCATCCTAACATATGGTTAGATAGTTTGGAAAGCGCTTAAGAAGAAGTCTAACTTTGATAACGTTTCAAGGATACAAAGGGGATGCTATTTGGAAGTGATGATGATGAGATCAACACGAACCACGATATTGTTTACAATACTGTATACTCGATCTAACATACATATGCTGGGAAAGATCGGGAACTAAGACTCAGATTAAAAGTTGCTGCTATCTGGACATCTGGACCATAGGGTCACGGTTCTATTCTGAAAGAGTAGGGTATCCCGAAGTTCCGAACATGCAGCTCTCAATGCAATCAGAGATCGAATATTCCTAGCAGACTAAAGTGGGACTAGGTTATAGTCTGTATCGAGGATGAACTATGTGCACTGACGGATCCAAAATGGATAGTGGTACAGGAGCTGGCATCTACTCTGAGTCACGGGATACAAAGCGCTCCTTCAGATTAAGAGGCTGCAGAGTCTTTCAAGCCGAGTTGGCTGCAATAAAACAAGGTGTGGAAGTCATTATAGAGACAAGTATTTCAGGGAAAATAATCAGCATCTATGTTGACAGCCAACCAGCCATCAAGCTTGTAAAACTAAGTCCACTAAAACTGAACGAGATATCAACAATCAACAATGTAACCCTTCGATGAGTGCCGGAAAATGTGAACGTCTTCGGAAATGAAAAAGTGGATGAAATAGCCAGGAAAGGGTCGGATATGCATAATTGGCTCTAGCTGAGACCAATATACGGCTTAGTACGATACATAACACAGGGAAATAGACATAGAGTCTCTCGAAAAAGCTAACAGATGCGGATATCGATTAGACACATGCACTATGGCCAGCATCTTGACCGGCCACAGAGTGATGGGTAACCATGCAGCCTGCCTAGGTTAATCCCTATGATGACTCTTGCAGAAGTTGCTGGCACGAGAAAGAAATAGAATGATAAAAGTATTGTAACCCTTGGTATTCACTTCTTTTTTGAGATACATAGATGAGCTACGGAATACTGAGACAAGCAAAATCCTGAGATTCATACTATGTGTACCTATCTGGATAGTTTAGTTACCGGTCGACGTTAGGTCCTTAGACTGATCAGTCTAACTTCTTTCCTATTTAAAATCCTTAAAATAATATAGGACACTGTTCTATCGACAAGCGGTTAAACGTTGATGTGCTCTCGGAGTACTTTACCGCCACATGGACTTCAGCCTTAAGCTAGATTCGAAGTTCCCATCTCCAGAGAGCTAGAGAAAAGGAGCGGACATATGTAAACCCCGCTTTCATATCCATCTTCAAGGATGGGTACAAAATGAACGAAGGTACATGCCAATTGCCCGGTTCATAAAACTTCCCACCCACACAAGTGTGTTCCAAGCGAGAATATATGAAATTACTCCATAGAATACCCGACTTGAAAATAGAATCAGTTGAGGAACTAAACACCAAAATTAGGACCCTAGAAATGGCCATGGGTTTTGTGTCCTATCAAATGTGTACAGCAAGAAAAAATTCCCTCCTTAGTGGAACGAAGATCTATCTAATCTTAAGAATATTACCAGAGATATCTTGAATATCTGCTTGAGATACAAGTTTTGGCAACCATTTAAGGACTGTCTCAAAGAACACAAGAAATCCATTAAAAGAGTCAAATCTCTGGCTTGGATGGACTTCTGTCAGTCCATTGAAACTACAAAAGACTCTGCCAGACTGAGTAAAATCCTGTCCAAGGATCACTCCAGCCCGTCCTTTATTAAAAGTCTGGATGGGACATGATCCTCTAAAGATTTGTTGGAGCTTTTAATGCAAACACACTTTCCAGGATGTAAAAATGTGATTGCTTATGCACCCATGCCCCAGGCCGCGCAATCTTCATTCTGGAATGACATTAAGACAACAATTACAGAAGTTAATACCTCCTGAGTTATTAATAGTGCTATTAAACGTGTTCGTGTTGTGTTCATCCCGAAAGTTGGGAAGCGTGGACATGAAGCTGCAAAGGTGGGGTCATATCTCCTCTTCTTATGGTAATCAACAAAATCATGTGTAGGATAGACTGAGATGGAGTCAAGGTTGTCGCGTATGCGATGGTGTGGTAATACTGGTATCAGGGATGTTTCATTCAGTAAAGTGAGATTATGGAAGGTGCCTTGGATAAGATTAGCAAACGGGTCACTGGATGTGGTCTCAGCGTCAACCCAAGCAAAATGGAACTGATGCTTTTTACCACAAAAACCAAAATACTGCGTTAAGGAAAGAGTGCAACATCAAACTTATCAACAAAGTGCAAAGAACTGCGGCTCCAGGAGCAACGGGGGCCATGAGAAGAAATCCAACCGAGTCCTTAAACGTAATATTCTACCACTAGACCTTCACATTATGTTCATATCTTCATGCACTGCGGTCAGATTAAGAGAAACAGAATGCTGGTGTATCAAACCTTACGGTCACATCTGCATCCTGAATCTATTACCACGAGACTTGGTAGCTAATCCAACTGACTATATAACTTCAAGAGTGAACTTCAGAAACTACGCCACGGTGAGAATCTCAGTCAGGGCGGAGTGGGAACCAGGCGTAGTGACAAATGAGTTCGAAACAACAATTTTCACCGATGGTTCTAAAATAAACTGTGACGTAGGGGCGGAGATATTCTCTGATTACCTCAACATTTCCAAGTCTTACCGGCTTCCTGACTCGTGCAGCTCCTTCCAGGAGGAAGTTCTTGCTGTACGCGAGGCTTGCCGCCAACTCAAGCAAACCACCACACTCCTTAACACCATAGCCATCCTCATTGATTGCCAGGCTGCTGTCAAGGCATCTGCCACCACATCTTCGAAGCTCGTACAACAATGCTTGCCTCGCTTGGACATCGATTTAGGATTAGTCTTCTTTGGGTGCCGGGTCACAGTAACATTGAAGGCAATATTAGTTAGCTGATGAACTAGCAAGGCGAAGATCTGCCCTTGATGGTTCCCTGGGGGAGGCGGTGAACGTCTCGCTGGGGACCCTTAAGGGTAGAATCTTTGCTCACTTTCTATTAAAAGCTGACAGCAGATGGCAGGAAGTGAGGAACTATGTTATATCCAGGGAGATGTGGCCCAATTACTATCGGAGTAGATCACAAGAACTTTTAAATAGAAACTATGCAGATGTCGCATGAGTTTTGGCAATTAGTACTGGCCACTGGCTCATCGGGGTTCATGCGGCCAGAATAAACATTCCGTTTAATGCACATTGTCGCAGTTGCCATATCGCTAACGAGAAAGAGACAATACTACACTTCCTCTGCAAGTGTCCAGCTCTAGGCAGGGCCAGACAGCGCACACTAGGTAAACCCTTCTTTAACAATCTAGAAGAGTTGACGACATTTAGCATTGGGGATATCATTAGTTTCCTCAATTTTGACGGAGTGAATCTGCATAATCGTCACTCATCTCCCTTATCCTTATTAGTCGATATCCTTTTACATCCGATAGGTCACTGGAGTTTGTGATATTAAAACGCGACTTTGCGCTAATTATGTTTCGGCATGGCTTGCTGTTACAACTACATCTACCTACCTACCTGTATGGAATTACCGAAGTCTGCCGGAACCTATCCACTATGAACTATAATAAACATTAGACATCTACATAGACAGTCAAGCAACAATCAATGCCAAATCACAAATCACTTCCATCACAAACAAATTAAAATTTTGTCAAGAAATACAAAGAGAAACTCAAATTCCTAATCTCGAAGCATAGTATCACGCTCTGCTGAGTCCCGTTACATATGGGCTTTCACGGTAATGAAATGGTCGAGAAGCTAGCTAGAAAAGTGTCAGAATCAAACAAACTACAAACAGACCACTCAGTCCTAACGCCCATTAGATCCAAAATTACCATGGTTTTTCACAACCTGGCCAACCAAAGATAGTGTACACTCACCTTATGGCGAGTCTCAAAAAAAAGCAATGAGCCCAATATAACAAAAAAAGGAGTACGGAACTCCTGTCTCTCCTCATGGACAACTTAATGACGGCTCATCTAAAAAGAATGAGAATTATCAGTACAGATCTATGCAGAGGATGTGGTTACGCAGATTTAGACGAAGACTAATCACATTTCCTTTGCGAATGCCAAAGCCTCAGCAGAACCAGATACACAATCCTCTTCTCAAAATTTCAAATAACAACAATTGGCCGCAATAACGCAAAACTAATTGCCCCGCAATCAATATCATTTCTATGAATAATCATTTCAGCCGATGGCTATTTTCTCTCCAATCCATCATCACTCTTGAGCTGGAAAATTGATGTCAACACCGCCCCCTTTGCGCGCAAAAAATCAACAACAATCGATCACTTTCCAATCATCGAACATATTAATTTCTCTCTCATCAACTCAATCGAAAGTGTAGACTTTTTTTTTTGAATAGAAATTCGCCCACAGTCTGGAATCCTCACACTCGCAGCCTCTAAAAAAGATGCACACACAGACAAGAGGAGGAAAAAAAAAACGAAAATTTCAAATAAATCGCCAAATTAATCTCTCAACATCGACATGATCACTAGGCATTACTTAATTTCCGATAATCGACTCGCTCACGATTTTCCTTCCAGACCACGATGTTGCACTATAACCGCGTTGCGTGCAACACCGAACGGAACCGCAGTAGTTTGGTATCAATTAGATGCTGCAGGCATTGCGCCCGGAGACGCAAGGCAGCATCTCGAGCTGAAAACCGTAAAAATGCATAAATTTTGTCACTCACATGGATGTGGGGAGTTCATATTCAGATGCATACTGGTGATGCCCCATACTGATTGCTTATCTCGCGTATGCAGCATTTGCCGGTGGTATGCCTCGCGCGGTGTAACGTGGCGGGTGCCCCTCCGGTGCCATAAGTCATTGGCATGAACTTTGATTGAAGATCTTTTGATCTATTCTGGTTATGGGGACACAAATGTTTTTTTTTTTTGCTTATTTTTGGC
The DNA here is from genome assembly GCA_905220385.1 of Xylota sylvarum. NCBI lineage: Eukaryota > Metazoa > Arthropoda > Insecta > Diptera > Syrphidae > Xylota > Xylota sylvarum. The sequence goes on from LR999959.1 coordinate 47,019,256, forward strand.
GAAACGATGTCATATGGGAGTAGATACTACAACTGTGATGTTGTGTAATGCATGTGGAACGGATTGTGGACTGTGGTGACGATGAATCTAGTTCAAAGTTTGAATTGTATCTATTGGGTAATTCAGTTAGTAGGCAGGGGCATATGATATTTGTCGGTTTTTGTTAGATTAGGATACAAAGTGGAATGGCTTAGCTTAAAGAAGTGCTATATCCTTAGGAAGTAGGGAAATACTTGAGAGGCCTTAATGAGGCTATAAATCACTTGGAATTCAATTTAATTCAACTTAGTGAGGCCTTAGTGAGACCAGAAATCACTTGGAATTCAATTTGATTTTATATAAAACCACACCAACCACGGTGTGAGATACCTGAAATAAAGAATAGTTATTATTCCCAAAACTTAATCCATGCAGAAGCGGCCCATAATAATGATTCATAATGAATTTTAGGTGGCTAGTTCGTTGAGTTCGTCGAAAGATACTTTTCCCAGGAGTGAGTAGCTTGTTCTGTTGAGGCTTTGGCATTCGCAGAGGAAATGTGTTGTGTCTCTCTACCTCTGGGTCACTGATTCTCATTCTTCTGAGATGGGCCGCCATTGAATTGTGGCTTGTGAGAATATCTACGAGGAGACTGTGGCCTATTTTGCGATAGAAGTTCTCCAGCCCACTTCTTTTGTCGTATTGGGCCCAAATTTTTCTAGAGACGCGGCATGAGGAGAGTGTTCTTCATTCGCCATGTTGAGAAAGTCCGAGGTGATTTTGGACATAAAATGACTGATGGATGTTAGGACTGAGTGATTTGCTGTTAAGCCTTTTGATTGTGATATACATATATAAAACTGAAAGGCTGTACAACAGTAATTACTCAGCTATTAACAAAGATAGGCCCAAACTGGGATAGTTCCTGTACTAGTCTGGCGGACGGCCTTAGACAAGAAAAGCAACATTGCAATAATTGTGAAATTTCAAAGATTATCATGCGTTATCTTATGCCTGTTGATATCTTTAGGGAAGCCGATGGTGGCTACAGCAGCGTTAGGGCTGAGAAAATCCTTGCAACTGGCTCGTGGAAATATGGGCCACACAAGCATCCTAAACGGCCATAGTTCTATTCTTAGTAATTCGGACTATATTGTCCCCTATTTGGACTTTAACGTCAAATATACAACCAGGATTCCTAGCAGAAGTGCTTGGGAATCGGGAGAAATTTTAAACGCAATTGCGACAGAGATTTACACAGACGGATCCAAGACAGCGTCAAGAACAGGTGCCATTTGCTCTGGATTTGTGTATCACTACACGGCTGCCGAACCATTGTAGTGTATTTCAAGCAAAGGTCACAGTAGTCCGTGAAACCACGACGTGGCCTTCGATTAACTCGATAAAGTACAACGCTATTGTTTTCTACATTCCTGCAATAAGCTGCAATAAGTAATAGCCTTGCAATCGCCAATAATTCGATCCAAGTTGGTAAAACAATTCCGTGGATCTCTTAACTAAATCGCTATCAAGTGCGATGTATCCCTGAGCCGGGTTTCAGGCCACAGGCATATTGCAGGCAATTGCAAAGAAGGCGAGCAAACTAAGGAGGGTGAAGACCGGAACCTCTCTGACAATAGGGGGTACCGCCTCCACTTATTAAATCGATAAAATTTCAATGAGATACCGCAGACATTAGAATGGCAAACAGAAGGTGGAGCAATACCAGCATATGTCTCTCTTCTAATCAAATCTGCTCAGAACTGGATTGTTGGAAAACCAGTAGACTAATGTATTTTCGTCCATAGGACAAATCAGAGAAAGTCGTCCTTACCGGGCACTCAATGATAAGCAGATATGCCAAAAGGGAGCACCAACCTTCAACGATTTCTGTAGAAGCTGTAGGCGAGGAAGAAAAGGAAACCATGACAAACCTTCTGTGTACCTGTCCTGTCCTATCAGTCTTGAGAAGGAACGCCTTAAGCGAGTACTTCTTCAAAGATCTTAACAATCTAGCTAGACTAGAGGCAAGCACAATAAAAGCTTTGGCTTAATGCCTAAACGACGAACCACACTTTTTCGGCATGGGTTTATACCGAAACTGGTTGCCTTGCTTCCTGTCCCATTTGGGAAGTCTGCAGGTAGGCCTCCGGTGCTGGTAATCTGGTTTATCAATAGTGGTATCTCAATAGATCTTCCTTGTGATCTAACCAACCCAACTAAGATATCTGCCATTCAGAAGGGTTGCTAATGGTAGACCGATAAATACCTGAATACGTAGAGGCCTTTAAGCTGAGTGCTAGACAAGTCGTGTTTGATTTTGGGATGAAACCGGAGTTTATAGTGAAAGAATTGAATCGCTTTATGAAGTACTTTGACTCTGAATAAAACTAAATGATCTGTTACAGCTTCGTCTTCTTCTTCTTAGGTGGCGCTACAATTAAGGCTCGATCTGGCCTGCAATAACAAGCCTCTCCAGTTCGCCCTGTCCTTAACTAACTACCTCTACGCACTGCAAGTCGGTTGAGGTCTCCTTCTACTTGCGCGCACCACCTAAGGCGTGGTCTTCCTCTTCAGCATTGCCCCTCCTAAGGAGAGGTCTTCCTCTACTGCATTGTCTTTCCTTCGAAGACTCTATGGGCCGGAGCATTTATGTTTAACTGCTCCGCATGTCGTAGCCATCTCAAACGATTAACGCGCAGTTTTTTGACTGGGTCAATGTCTCTGTACAGCTCGTATAGTTCTTCAGTGAATCTTCTCCTCCATAGCCCGTCAATGCAAACGGGACCGAAAAGTTTACGAAGAATCTTTCGAAGCGACCGAGGATATCTTAATCCACTTCAGTCTAAGATTCAGCGTCATAAAGGAGGAATGGGATGATCAAGGTCTTATACAGAATCTCCCTAGTTGTTCGGGATAGAGCTCTATTACTCAATTGCCAATCAAATTGAAACAGCGATTGGCCACCCTCTCTATTGCACGTTCGGCAATAGGGGTTGTTGTCATTTCCACACCTATGCAAGCAGGCTATGAAGCATCCATGGCCAGTAAGTAGTTGTACCTCACTATCAATTCGATTCGTTGCTGTAGTCATTGCCCTGTTGGGCCTATTGTTGGGCAACTCTTGCTAAGAGCATTCTCTTTCTATGGTTTGGTCTGCCTATATATGGCATAATCGTTGCCAGGGCGGCCGTTGCCTGTGCTGCAGATGTTGTTTAAAGGTTAGCTTTGCATCTAAAGTAATGCCAAGGTACTTCAACTCTGGTTTGAAAACTATAACTTGATCGCCCAGGGTTACTGTCTCCATGACTCGCCTGCTGATGAGCGATACTTCTATCTTTTCTTCTACAAGTTGTAGACTACTGTGTAATAGCCAGTCCTGGACTATCTCGATAGCTTCATTGCAATCATGCTACTCCTCAAGGAGTTTAGTCACTACAAAGATTGCTATGTCGTCAGCGAAGCCAATTATTTTGGAAGATCTCGGAATTCCACAGTAGCGGACCTAGTAAGTAGCCTTGAGGAACGCCGTCTCTGACGTTATACTGCCTTGTTCCATCGTCGGTGTCGTTGAACAGTGTCCTATTTCTAAAATAGTCCGCAATTATTTTCTACAGGTACTCTGGTACTCTCTTGGCGGTAAGAGCTCGCAGGATGTTTCTCCAGTCTGCGGCGTATAGTAGTTCTTTGTCCGTCTATTTGTCTGAGCTGAAATGCCGCCAATTTGAAACGGTCGTGTCAAATGGTCAGCATGTCTCCTCGCGTAGTTTGGTCTTCGCTATGGTTAATCCCATTTATGTACGTATTATGTACTACTGGCAGCTCTTTGGTATTCTTCCCTCAAACCCTGTATACCTACTTCTAAAGGAGCACCCCAATATAAGTGCAGCCAAGTCGTCCTCGTGTGGTGTGATTATCATTTGAAGAACTATCGTTTGTATATATGCCGCTAGCGTCTTTTAATTATAATCTGGTGTATCTTACAGTCTCTTTCGTAGTTTTTTGAATTGGTTCCCTAACTGAAATCGAAATAATTCAGATTCACTAATCTCCCTTATTCTCCTGCATATACTCAGGAAACCAGTAACCAAGTGGTACGAGTTGACGAAGAGTTGCTCATTGGATAACCCAATTAAGTCTCTAACCGTTTTCACGGCGAATAGAGCTGTCGACTGAGTAATTTTGGCAAGTCATCAAATTTCATCCCTCACAGGCTTACTTTGTGTCGATCTTGGGTCAACGCTTAGCTTAAATAATGACGCCAAGTCTTGTCATGCTAGGTTCCTGTATTCCGTCTGTTCTTCAATGGTCTGTCCTTTGGGCTGGGCTCTCTAGATCCTTCTGTTTGGTGACTTATCGTTCCAGGTCGCAGATCTTATTATGTTGCAGACTCACATTTGCCTGGAAAAATGAGACCGCATCGGTCATTTTCTTGGTCAATACCGTCATGATCTGCTTTTCACTATTATCAACAGCAGAAAACACCACTTACCTACTTAAAGAGACCAGACATATGTACATATGTACATCGCATCGTAATATCTTCTCATAGATCTTTCCATTCCAACTGCCGTGGTACGTTTTCTATCACTAATGTGGCGGTTATCTGGAAGTCTTGTCGGAGTTGATGTGATGTTTGTTTTGGTCAGTCCGTCCATTCTCAGCTTGTTGTTTCTTCCTGAATCTGACCCATTAAACGTCAATGACTTCAATTCAGTTGAACTGCAGTACAAAATTTCAATAAACCAGTTGTCCTAATGTCCTGAAAGCAGTATCAAGTATATTTATGCGGAAAAGTGGTATCACCTAATGCCATACATGGTTTGTACTTGAATTCATATGAATCTGGTTAAGTTAACAAAGAACTCTAGATCAAATTAATTGGTTTCAAGTTTCTCTAAGTACATATGTCCTATGCATGTATATATCTAACCTACCAGCGCAATTCAAGTAATTAACTACATCAAGGTCCAGTTTAACTAGTTCGAACCACAACACCCGCCTATGTACATTCGTTGGCTATCATTGTCAGTCCTTGACATGGCAGACAACAAATCAAATAAGGAAACCCAATGGTTCGTTGTATAATTGCCCAATCGACTTCATTTCTGTTCATGACACTCCAACCTATTTATCACGACCGTGCCCCTTCACCCTGATATTCACATAATAACAAAAAAAAAACAGCTTACGAAACTAGCCATAAGCCATGGCCCTTTCAACTTCAATCATCCTAATATGCTCAGAATTGCAAAGAAACAACATCCACCTCATTGCGTAGGTGTTAACGAATTCCGCTCTGCGACAATCGTGAAATGTCGCGCAAATTTATTGGAACCCAACAAACTATATGACTCCGAGCAGCAGTGTACCGTGAAAATTCGCACTCACTGCGATCGCAGATTGCATTGTTGTCGCCGCAGAACTTTACATTGCTACCACTGCGAATCGATTATTGAATCACAAAAAGGAATGTATCTACAAGTACTAGAGAGATACATCAAACGGAATTTAAATTTAGTCGGTCGTGAGAAGACCCGGGCGACATACCATCCTGTGGAGAATTGTCTCAATACGAATGTACTCGCTCGAATGGTTATTGCTCCTGGTGGGCATCATCCACAGTCGAAATGTTTCCCCCAATTCTTCATAACATTTTGGCGAGAGAGTGAGAACAACCCCGCCGCCATCGGCTAAATACCCGCGAAAAGTGAAGGCAATCAAAATTATCCACGAAAAGTGTTCAGTCCGCGCCGCAAAGTTCACTTTTGCTCGGTTGACCTCCTGTGTCGCGCCAACTGGGTGACAGTTGTGCACACGCTAGAGGCTGGGAATGGCGGTGCTATTCTTCTATTGCGGCGGTGGTAACCGCACCACCGCACACTCTACCATTTCCATTTTTGGCGGGAATTATATTTCAAATTTTTCCAAGTCTTATTGACTTTTGCACCTGATGCAATGAAATAAATCATTTGCTCAATAAATATCGAACAAGGGGGTGCGGCGGCGGTGGGGTAGTGGGAGGGCCTACGGAATGGTAAAATGCATAACTTGCTGGAGGACTTTCGATTTCGATTTCTCAGAGATGGTAATTGGAAGTTGAAAGGTGATATTGACTCGGTAAGTGTGGATCTGGTGATGTAATTTGATAGCTACGCCAAGAGAGGCCTATACGTAAAGAGAATAGAGACAGTCTATCGGTGATTAGCTCTGACCTCCATTACGAGTACACGAGAATATTAGCTACCATTTTACAAGACACTACCTCGGACGGCATTTAGCTATCGCATTTCAGTTCGTGTTAACCGTACATTGAGTTGGCTTGCACGTTGAAGGGAATACGACGAGTATGCATCAGGCCGATGGTCAGTGCTTCTGTCTTGCTTGGTACCAATCACTCCCGCAAAGAGCACAGTGTGGGTTACAAGAACTGATAATTTGGCTTCAAGACCCATTCGCTCATTTTATTTACTTGAAGTGTCCTTGTTTTTTCGGCTCCATCTAAGTGTATCTTGGTAAAGCTATTAGAGTTCATTATCCAGACTTTTCCTTGAATTTGGTATACTACAGGTGATAAGAACTATTAGGCTATTTGTCCATGCAGCAAGGAACTTTCCACCGAGCCCTAGCAAGATGGAATCGAATGAATTGGCTCATTTTGAACTGAAACACTTACAAATACAAATTTTTGGCGCGACAGGTTCATGGGATCCAGACCCTAGCTTCTCATAACCATTCGTCGAATGGAAGGAGCATGCTGTTTAATGCCGTATCCGAAGGGCAATTTTTGATTTGAGAAGCTTTTTGGCAGATATACTCTCAGATGTCTGTCAGATACTCACAAGGGATGGGGCCGTGAAAGAAGTTTTAGGTGTTGTCTGGAGATCGAACCTGGAATCCCTCGCTTCGAATTCCAACACACTAACCACTTGAAGCACGGCGCTCACTGAACTGAAACACTTACTACTGCGATATATTCGGACTTCAACCGGTGCGTTATCTCACTGGCACTGGCGTTGTCTCCACTATAGCACGCATAGTCTATTTAGTGGGACGATTAGTACGATCGAAAATTGAAGTAAATGCTCTTACAGTTGCGACCACCGACTCAGAATTTCGGTAGTAATTTTTAATAATGAAACGTGGCTCGATGGTAAACTTTGCCGTGATATAAATGTAAACATTGACAGACGTTTTGACGTTGACAGATCATAAAAAAAAACCCTTTATATGTAAGTATTGTAATGGTAGGTTGACAGTAAGAAGTCTAGAGTACGATAACAATGTAGCTATTTGAACCATGTAATAATCACTAGTCTATATTAGGCTACAACATAGTACCTATCAGGATGGATGTTGCGCATATTGTCCCCCAAGAGGTATCATTTTAAATTTCTCGCCATTGTTCAACTGTCAACATTCAACTATCATTGCGACGACTTTCGATAAGTAGAACAAAGTGGTTTTTAAATATTGATCGATACATACTCCACGTATTGAAATAGTAAAAATTCACTACAAAAACGATTGCAAAACCCAATCACGGGAATTGGGCCTGTCCGCAACCACTTTGCACAGCATTTTGTATAAGGTGGGCCATCTGTTGGTTGGCCTTTTCAAAAGGTTAAAAAGAAACACTGTTCAATATTTTTCAACGATTGTTGCTTTATTGAAAAGAGAAAACTTTCCGAATAATTATGAAATATTACTCGGCTGGCTTGGCAGTAGGCCATCCTGTCAACCCAATTTTTGAATATATTTTCGATGGTTTTGGTCCCTATTTCACGAATAGCTTGAGCAACATTGTTATTGAGTGCTTAAAGCATAGAATCTTTTTTAAATAGCATCCCACAAAAGTCTAACGGCTTCAAATCGCAACTCCGTGCTGGCCAAGTAACATCACCAAAAAGAAAGTGTAATCACTATTATTGAACTTAGTGTGCAATACATCAATTGTTAGACGACTTGTGTGGCACGTAGCCAAATTTGGCTTGAACCAAAGCTCGCCCAAGTCCAAATCCTTAATTTCTGGCCATAAAAAATAGGATAACATCCCTCGGTAGTGCGTTCCATTGACTGTAACGTTGCTTCCATTGTCGTCTTGAAAGGAAAATGAGCCAATAGTGCCGCCACTCCAAAAAACCGCCAAAAAGCTACAGTATTCTCCGCTGAGTGCACAAGAGCGGACATGGGAATATTTTTGGTTATCAATCAGCAAACCAGTCTCACGAACTTTCATCGCAAACTTGCGTACACCATCTGCCGTTGCGACCGAAATGTCTTTTCAAAATTCGCACAGTTTCGGCAATGTAGCTAGGGTAGCCACTTAATTTTCAAAAAGTGAAGTGAAAAGAAAAAGAAATATAATCCAAAAAAAGTGAAGGGATACAAAATATGCCGTGCCATGAGGCCAAAATCTAGCATTTTCCATTATAACACTTTGATAAAGTGACACTAGGCCAATTTGTCTTTATGTCACTTTGCATTGCACATCTAATTGTGCTTACCTGTTCAGCATAACGCTTCATTTACCATTCTGAGAAGTTTAAAATTAATTAAGACTTGACAAAATCATTGGATTTGGCCTTAAAACGCTTGACTTTATGTCACGGCACCACTACAAACAACTCTAGAAATTAAGTTAATAAAGTGAAGTGTTTTGCTTTTTTCCGAACTGAGGTAGAAAATCAAAAAAATGGAAGTAAACTCACATCGATAGTAAAGAAAGTAGCTGCTACATTCAGCATGCAATTTGGAAGTAACTTTGCAATATTTCCAGAAGTTGTTCAAGCATAAATCGATCGATAATACTGAGTTTCTGTCAATTTTTTGAGCGCATAAGAGATCTTAGTGTCTAAATAACATATGATTGAAAAGAAACCTACAGATGACCCATTTTATATAAAGATCTTGGCCTACATGCTTATAAGGACCAGTTGACACAAGAATTAAAGCCAGTAGACCACTTTACTTATGGTATAACCACTGTACTTTTGCTCATTGGGTGCTGGACATGAATATATATACAAGATCATGATTTTTTACAAAAAATTATCTATTTCCATTTGTCTGGAAAACTGGGGCTACCTTTGCATCCACATTACTTAACTGTCAGTTTGATGCGGTTTTGGAACTTGGCGGCGTCATTGGGCCACATTTCTCGAAATAATTCTAATGTAATCCTTTCAGTGAATGGATTACGTTACCAAACGATGTTGATTGACTTTCTTTTGCTTGAAATGGATGTTACACAGCTGCCTAGTGAAACAATGACTCTATTACGTGACAAATTTCCTGGACGTGTAATTTTTTGAAATAGAGGTTTCAATTGGCCGCCAAGATCGTGTGATTTAACAACATTAAACTTTTCCTTAGGAATTATGTAAAATATAGAGTTTACGCCTATACTCTACCAACGATTCTTGCTCTAAAAGAATATATCAGAGCTTTTATTCGCGAAATACAGCAGCGAAACGTGATAAAAATTTCATCAAAAGAATGACTCTTTGTAAGTAGAGCCGAAGCAAATATTTTGCAGATATTGTATTCCATTGCTAACCTTGGAGCTTTTATTTGGACTAAAATAAAAATATCACCATTTTCCATAAAACTGTTGCATTTTTCTATTGACACCTCTGTTGGATGACCCTATATGCATAAGTATAGACGCATCCGATCCTACTGAGAAATGAACTGTCCTAATTACTACAATTTTTGGAAAAGCTCCGACGGTCGTATTTTATATTTTTCTGGTTCAGTTACAGTTTGGTCAGATTTTCCGGAACAGCTCTCAAACCCATTGCATCTATCGTTCGACTGTAGTAGAGAGTACGCAAAAGGCTTCCTTTGATGAAATTCAGGATACCTTTACGAGGTATCTATTACTTCCGTCTATGATGACATTACCTACCACCCAGAAAAGATTGACCTTAAACAATTTACACTGTTTCATCAGATCATACGATGATATGGCTGCATTCAGGACTTTGATAATAGTCTAACTATAAATGAATAAATGTTTCGTATGGGTTTGCTGGGCGTGAATGAAAGGGTCCTACTGAGTAATGCGATGAAAAAACCTTTAATGCTGTCTATGAACCGAACCTTGATTTTCCAATCCTTAGTCCATAAACCACTGAGCCCAGAGTATTTTTACAAGGTTTAAATAAAAATCGTCTAACACAACCTTAAAAAGAAAACTTTCGTAATTTGCTCTTACGACAAACTGTAACGTTTACCATTGCTTTTAAACAAAAGAACGCCCGTATTACAATTTTCCGCGCACACTGTAATTTTTCACCTCATTTTGCACTGCAATGAGAGGAAAAGTGATTTCCAATCTTGCATCGCCCAATTCGATTTGACATAGCCAAAGTATGTCTAAGCCGAGCCATCGCGCCCCAATCTCTTTCTCTCTCTTTCTGTCTTTCATTCACCGAAAGGGATCCTCAAGCAATGCAGACCGTGCATAGTAAACCGCCATAACAGCTAAGTCTGCATCGCGTTCCATAGCTTCGCGTTCCGTGTTGTTGTGAGGAAAATATCGAAGTCGTGACCAATTTGGTTTATTTACACGGATTAAACATGGATCTCGGTTCCCCGGGCCCTGTGCGAGTGCAGAATGTCGGTATTTAGTGCGCTGGAATTTTTATGAACGTCGTCGACATCAACAACGACCAGTAGACTCCTCCAGCTAGAGCCCCCCTCTACTCAATAATGTACATAGATATGAGCGTCGAGATTATCAACTGAAATTGAATGGACTCTAGGACCACCACCACTAGCAGCACCCACAGATGGAGATGCAGGAGGACAATGCCGGTTATTTGCGTGTGTTAATAGGTCGTCGTTGTGTGGAATTGATTTAGGAACCACAGGCACACATGTAATCCAACGATAATAGATAACGGATGCATTTATCGGATTCAGGTTCGAAGCTTTGCTAAGGTGCTATGAGCCAGTCTCGTTGTATCTACTTACACATGAAACCCGACAAGCGCGGCAATCTTAAAATGGGAATGTGTGTGCGGAGGGATCTGTAGAAATTAAACATCGGATTGGGGCTTAACGATTTTATTACGGTACTCGTATACATGCTGGTAGCTGGCCAGAGCGCCAATTAAGTTGGCCAATTGAGTGAGATATGAATCGTTGAGATCCGTACTTTGCTTGGTTCTTTTTTGTTTGTTTGCGTTTTTTTTGTTTTTTTTTTCTTTTCAGATCGAATTACGAATTACACAACGGTAAAGGATTGCTATTGCGCTCGATGTTGGTCTCTTGTGAAGATAAACGAATTTCGATGTTGGAGTCAAATTTCAGATTTACGACTGTAATAAATTTGTTTTTATTTTGGCTGCTGTTTGAAAATGCTATAAGTGCTGAACTGATGAAAGGAGAAAACGCAGGCGAGTTATGAGTTACAGGTTAGTGATTATTAACTTGGATGTTTACATACAGGGATTTTGTTGGCTTGCAGTGGACAGTGAATTTTCGTAACCGAATTTGTTTTTAGTAGGAGTATCTCGATTATTATCAAGCGAAAGTCGTCCATATTGCGACTGTGTATGTGGAAAAGTCGGAAAGGGGATAGTTTTTGCTTTAAAAGGAGTGTCCTAGCTTTACGTACATATATAATCAGAAGCATCTATTCCGATAGAAAAAATAGAAGCTATCTTAGATCTTTTATAACAATGAACTATAGAATGCTAAACATTGAGAAAAAAGCAAAATGTGATCAAATTGAAAGTTTGACACGTCCTAATACACGGTTATGTATAAATAATGGAAACAAAAGGATCGTTTTGATCAGTGACTCCGAAGCTAGCATATGAAGTCAGCAAAGCAATAATAGCTAGAACGGGAAGAACTGTGCATTTCATTCTAAGGCCATCTAGATTTTTGATAGATTCGTGACAGTGCGCCATCTTGTCTTAATCCTTTTTTTACATCAAAGGTCTCCGCAGATTATGACGGTCTTGTGCAATTGTAACTTTTCAACGTTGTATCTTCTCTAATTCTTTCTTTTGGAGCTTGTGATATTCGCATTCGTACCTTGCCTGCAATGAAGTAGATATCCGAGTTTAAGTTTACTCTTCAGAAGGTTCGGAGATGCATGCTGAAGGCATGCCTTGCGTCGATGACACTGTTAGCCATTCGGTAAATCGTTTCATGATCAGGGGACCGTTATGTCTCCTTGTGTATATTGAGCATTAAGTGCAGCCGCATTGTGATACCGCAGGATCTAGTGTCCTCAACTACCCGTTGAACCAACATGAGCTTATTATAATTATTATTACATTAGCTAATCCGCCAAGGTTGTCGAAGAAGTACTCTCCTAAATACTGTTTCCCTCGACTTGAGAGAGCTTGCCAGGTGCATAGGAGGTGAAGAATAGTCTCTTTCTCTTCCTTGTCCATGAAGCTTCTGCAGAACTCGTTTGCTGGGAGACGCAGCCTGACATCTACTAATGTGCTGATGAAAGACCTCTTTAGTCTTATTAGACTATTGGAGCGCTTGAGATCCAGCTTAGTCCAGATCTGTTTCGTGATGTGGCACATGGTACAGTTCAACCACCTGCGGTTAGTAGCGTTTATCGTATTTTGCTTGATCAAGACCTCTTTAGTCTTATTAGACTATTGGAGCGCTTGAAATCCAGCTTAGTCCAGATCTGTTTCGTGATATGGCACATGGTACAGTTCAACCACCTGCGGTTAGTAGCGTTTATCGTATTTTGCTTGATCAAGAGTTTACATGTAGCGAGAGGCATGTTCAGATTCTTTTTCTTCGGTAGAATTGACAGATTTGTGCCATGCCTGGTGAGTTCTTCGGCCGTACAATTGCCTGTAATGTCCCTATGGCCTGGCACCCAAATGAGATGAATTTTGAATTGCTCTACATTCTCTTTAAAATATGAGTGGAAATTAAGGGGAGCTTTGAAATTTAAAGTGACCGACTCCAGCTATTTAATCACGTCTTGACTGTCGGTAAAAGAGGTGATATCCCTCACGGATATTACATTGTACCTTAGCCCATTGCACCATAATTTTCGCCTGGAACGTTCTACAGTGATTGGGAAAGCGGAAGGAGATCTTGCAGTTCAGATCTTGGGAGAAAACACCAACCCCAACCCCTGCTTCCGTCTTGGACCCGTCTGTATAGAGGCAAATTGATCCACTGCGAGACACTAAATCGTCTTCCCAATCAATCCTGGACGGTATATAGGTTTCGAAATTTTTGTTGCAGTCCGCCAGACGATCACGCCATACGTATGTATGTAAGTATGGGCCTGATAATGGATACAGAGAGTCAATATGTAATTCAAGACTGAAGTCTTCACTTAATTCCAAGAGCTTTCTGTTAGTAGTACAGGGCTGTGGAGGCTTTTTTATTTCGCTCCAGGATGTTGGGTTTCCAGGTTAATTAACTATCTAGGGTGAGACTTCAGTAATTTGCCGTGTTTGTGAACACCAGTGAGAGTCGTTTAGTTTCGGTGGAACAAAGTTGGGAGTTTTATACCATTTGGAGAGTTTTTTGGTCTGTAGAAGATCCCTATTGATGTGTTTCTTTCAGACAGAAATAGCAACGTCACCTGCATAGCCTACTACCTTGCACCCTTCCCCCTTTCAGGATTAGAAGCAGTTCATTCACTACAAGGTTCCAAAGACGAGCGGAGATCACACCTCCTAGTAGTGTATCCGTACTGATGAACCTCCGAACTGAGACCTCGGTCAGCTTTGAGTTGATGAACCTAAGTAAGTGCGCCAATCGACACGTTGTTAAAAGCCCCCTCAATATCCAGCAACGCTACCAAAGTATATTCTTGGCAATCTAAAGATTTTTTAATAATGCTAACTAATGAGTGCAGGGCCGTTTCAATCGATGTCCCGAAATGGCAGCTGTTTGGGAAGTGTGAATCCAGTAAAGGCTCCAGGGATTCCGCACTAGAGGTGGTCTTTAAGATATATGCTCATTTGAGATAGCTACGCATTCTGGGAGGCCGAAGCCATTATGGAGTGAGGGAGGTTAATCTGAAGTAATCGCAGCAGGCCAGTTCTAAGTACGTATTATCTAAGTTACTCTTATGAATTGAATATGAGACAGAGTACATTATATAATTAGTTTCTTTTACCATTGTCTTAGAAGATAAATTTCATTGAATCAAAAGCAAAAACAATACATAGGAAATACTCTGTGGACCACGTCATAACATGGATACTATTGGTGAAGTAAATTGGAAGCAAATAATGTTGAATATTATGAACATATTAATTCAATAGTATTTTTATTGAATAATAAGGATTTTATGACTACATCAATACGACACACCTTACTAATAAGGCCCAGGTCTACCACGGACTGTGGCGCCACCTAACTTATTAATAATTTATAGTATTATAGTATTACATAAAGTAGTACATTAAAATTGAAGGAATAATAATTAGATACGCCATTATTAAGTGGTCAGGTGCGGGTAAAGTCATTGGACGATCCCTATTTGCAAACTCTTCAAAAAGACTCACTGCCTCCTCGTGGCGGCCGCCGGGCAACCACTATCATGCTCTGGCTGTTCACCCTCCAATTGAGAAACTTGCTACTGGTATATCTCTCAAGTCGTTCCGAATGGCCGGTTACAGAAACAGCATGAGAGACGGCTAAAGAGAGCAACGTGAGGAGAAAACCTCATTACTAAATCCCTAATTCAACGTGGAACAGCGTACGCCGATGGATGCATAGCTAAGAGGGTGCTTAGTCGATAGTATGCGGACTCCGATCCGAATACTTGGCGACCTTCGGTTTAAATCTAGTCTTCCTATGGCATACCGCGATCTGTCATGAGCGACCTCTTTCCCGGAGACTCGTTGGTCAAAAATTTTAAACATAAATAAAAAAAACTAATGACACTGATGCATCTCAAATCGTATCAACTTCGGGTCCTGATGCTGAACAACCCGTGGTATCCCAAGATCCTGTAGAGCTCTTGTCGGCCAATTCCGCACTGGTCACAATTTCTAGGTCTGCTGTTGAGTAACCGATCTCTGAGATTTCGGAAAGTATAGTCATAAGGGCCCCATCTGAATCTTCCGATGGTGTCAGAGTCGATGATGTGAAATCAGTCACTTCCGACTCTGATGTTTCCACACTTGTGGATGCCTGTAGCGTCATTTCGGAGAAATCCGAATGTTCTTCCATTGGGAGGATCATAAATGGGCTACAGATCCAACAGCAAGAAGGTGGATTGTAAAACTGAATTCGATGGAATGAAGATGTTAGTTAATTCCTCTTACGACAGCTGTATGCATAAAACAGGTCTGTGCAAACGAAAGGTTCCTTGGTGGAATGACCAGCTTGACAAACTTAGGAAGTAGGTTAGAAAACTCGTCAATGTTGCTAAACGCACGAAGAGTTGGGACGAAAACAGGTTCGCTCCTACAGATTACAACTCAGAACTGAGACAATATAAACGCGCCACATGAAGGAAATGCTGCGAAAACATTGCTAACATGCCAGTAGCGGCACGAATCCACAAGGCACTCGTGAAAGATCATGTTAATTGTGCAGGTTTACTTAAAAAGACCGATGGTACCTACACGACGGACCATATGCATACTATTGGAACCTTACTTCAAGTTCATTTCGCAGGTTCGTCTACTCGTGTACTTCACACGTACCCGAACGCATCTGACCATAGAGTCTGCATAGCAAGTAGAGTAAATAGTTTATCCGGTAAAATTTTTAGTCCGGATAAAGTCAATTGAGCTGTACGGTCCTTCAAACCATTCAAAACCCTCAGCGGTGATGCTATATTCCCGGCACTTTTGCAGAAGGTAATTGATCTCATCCCGCCGGGTTTCATTGCTTTATTTAGAGTCAGCTACAATTGGGGATACATCCCGATAACCTGGAGACAGGTAAGTATAATTTTATCCCCAAAACCAGGCAATAGGCCTAGTGAGCTGCCTAAATCTTATAGACCTATAAGTCTAACATCATTTATTCTCAAAACAATGGAGAGACTCATTGACGTTCATATTAGAGGTCGGCTAGATTTGTCTACCCCTCCGCACTTAAGTCAATTTGCATACAGAAAAGGAAAATCAACAGAATGTGCTCTTCACTATCTTGTTAAGAAAATAGAAGGAACTTTACGTTCCAAGGAAATAGCTCTGCGTATTCGATAACACTGGCTACAACTCAATACCAAGAGCAATTAGTAGCAGAGGTATCGAGGATTCCACCAACCAATGGATACGGGCCATGTTTGAAAGTTGAATTATTACTTCCTCCTCTGGAGGAGTGTCAGTGTCTGTCGCCATTGGTTATGCAGATATCTTGGCAATTTTGATCAGTGGTAAACACAGTACGACCATTTCTAGTGTCATGCAATGTGCTTTGCTATACGTGTTAGAATTGTTCAGCAGAGAAGGACTATCCATTAATTATTGCAAAACCGTTCTAGTGCCTTTTACAAAAAGAAGACTGGTCAATCGAGGACCCATCTCGATCAAAGGCACCGCTTTAGTCTATTACAGTGAGGTTAAATATATCGGTGACATCCTTGATAAATGGCTTAGCTGGAATTCTCATATCAAGTCCGGCATGTGGGCCAGTAGACGCCTATATGGCAGAACTTGAGGTCTAAGTCCAAAAATGATACATTGGTTGAAAGTTTTTGAACGGAGAACTTCTTGATTCTTGACTCAATTCCCAAAAAGGACATGTTCTGTACTATCCCCGACATTATGGTCAGCGAGTATTGTTTCGGTTGGCTATTTGAGGTAGAAATATTGGACGGTGCCAACTGGTCTAATGGTGTTCCGGCACTTCCTAGAGGTCTGATCTGGTACACAGACGGATCAAAGATTGAAGTCAAGGAAGTCCTTATTCTAGATAAGGAAAGTATCAGAAAGCTGGTGATCTTTCTCACAGGTCACTGCGGCCTGCGATATCACCTTAACAAACTCAATCTGTGCCCAGAAACGGAATGTAGGTTCTGCTTAGAAGATGACGAATCCTCTGAGCACATTCCCTAGTTCTTCTTGGAAGAAGTTAAAATTTAAAGAACACCAGCGCTGATCAAAGGACGTACTGATAATATTCTTCGAATATCCTGTTGAATATTCGCCACATTGATGACATATCGGATAAATGGAGGAAAAGCTCCCTAGGTCAATTATATAAAAAACGATGAAGCAGGAGTATATACAACATTTGGGGTACACCGCCAATTAATAATAACTTTGTAAAGAAACAAAATTGTCAGATTTAGGAGGAGTGATTGGAAGTGATTAGGCTACATTTCGAGTCTTAGTTTGTCTACTTTACAGTGAAATAAGAGTATGATTCCTCAAGTAAGCAAAGTTGAGCTAAATATAGACAGACTGAGTCCAAAAGAAGCAGAAATGAATCCCATTTCCAAGAACTATCACAGTTTTTGGAACTTCATTGAATGTTAAAGATTGCTGACTTAGCCCTCCATTTCTTTGACTTTTTTTTTTGATTTGAATTACAATAATACGATAAGATTCTAAGAAATTTTTTAGAAGAACATTAGTTATCCTTCCACGTGGAGCACACATGTCCGTCTGCCAAAAAAAATCCTTTTCCAAGAAATCTAACAAACACGTACTACCCTGCTCTCTCTTTTTCAAAATCCACATTGCGTGACCTTTAGCCATTTTGTTTGCAAGTAGAATTCCATGTATCCTTTTCGATATCTACAACTGAACGTATATATTATAGAGACCCATCCACCCAGTGACTAGCCAAAAGGCTCTTTTTTATTTATTATTCCGCGGTTTTTTTTAACGACACCACCAACGATGATCGAAATCGCTACTCAGTGTGAAAAGCATTTCTCATGGATCCAAGTGGGCTAACGACACGGGGAAGAGGAAGTTACGTGAGTTCCCGTGTTATGTCCCATTGTCTTCCATTTTTAGATGTTTCTTTCTTTTTTTTTCTCGTCCACTTTATGTCCTTTAATGTTACATGTACTACGAACTCAATTAGCTAATGAAATTTTCCAATTTGACCCTCATTGGTATTTAGGCGGTTGAACTGTAAGAGAGCGAGAACGTATATGAATCCTTGAGAGCGTGTTGAACATGGGGGGTGCTACTGACTGGACATGGTACATTCGCTGTAACGTAATTAATACTAATTTCCATTTACCACTAGGCTACTGTGGTGTGCGGGTTGAGTGGTAAGTTCCAATTTAATGGACCCTATTGGATAAATTTATGGTAACGAATCAAGAGCTGACCTGACCTGAATAGCTTGGTCAAGAAGGACGACCGAATAGTGACAAAAGTTAAATTATGTCCGGAGGTCATAAAAGTGAAATTAATTGAGCAATTTTTATGATTACGGTTCGTTAAAATGATGGGTAAATATTAAGAGAGATTTTTATTTTGAACATGATTAATTAAAAGGACGTCCTTTTGGACTTGATTGTAGTATAAAAGAAAAGTTAACATGGTTGCAGGAATGAAGTGTCAGAAGTATTGTATCAGCGTTGAAACCAATTTCCCATGAGTTTATCGCATAAATCGGGGTCGTCTAAAGGATCCGGTTTATTAGCATAGTAGACCATGGAATCGACATTGCCTCAAAGAAAAATGTACAGAGGCGTCAAATCACACGAAGGAGGTGGCCAATTGACTGATCCAGTCATTTCCAAACTTGGATAATCTGCAAACATTGTTGAAGCCTGCACTTTCCATGATTAAAAAGAAGTCTTGACGAGTGAAAACGTCAGCTAACTTCACGCATCGGTGAGATAGCTTGTTTCAAAAATGGGGTGACTCGATAGGAAAACCATTTAAAGGTATGTATGTATTTACTGTAGTTCATGTCTTTTTCTTGTAAAAGTTGTTATCCAACTCTGCTCCTTCTTTTATTCCTGTTGCTTCTGTCAGTCTTGGTGTCCCTCCCTCTTCCACGCTTGTGTGTCTGTCTTTCACGATCTGTTTTGTATCTGAGTGGATATTAAAGCTGCTCTTGCACCACTCGTATTTAAATTTCCAGCTTCTAGTTCACTCCTTAGTTGCTCCGTTTTATATTGGCTTTAAAGACTCCACATAACTAAAATGTTTATGAATTAAATATGGTTTTCCCTTTCCTTGCACATGTTCTAATTTTGTCTACCACAGGCCTTGGATTGAGCCCCCATGTGTAGCTCATTAGATTGATTTTTATTAATCCAATTAAATAGAACAATTTTATTTCATGGTTTAATTTCATTTCAGGTTTTAATTAAATCAATAGTTATTTTATTTCAATTTTACAGCTAACTTCAAGTAACAAAGAACTATTCCAGTAAGTACTGAGAAATTTACTTCTCAATCGAGCTTATTTCCTATAAGTCATAAGCCCATAATATTAATGTGGGCTTAAGATCCACCTGGATGGTTCCATAGAACCAAGTTATATTCTGTAATTTCGACTCATTTTGGAAATACAATTACGTGCTGGAGTAAAATTCCTCAGGACTGTTGTGAAGTGTATTCCAATAGTTTTAGTAGTTTTAAGAAACAACTTCTAAGATGTACAATTCCAATACTTCATTCACCATATCTTTAAGAGTCACGAGTTTGGCAATCTACTGTACTGGTGCCAGTAACTTCTCCAAGATAAAGTGAATGAAACAGTAAAGAGGTGCGATAGTATAAGATTATGCATTTCAGTTTATCGCCTTCTTATAACTTTCTTTACTACCAATTTTACTCGTATATGGGAAGAATTAATTGCTAACTCATTTAATATTTGTGGATATTTTACTCACTTCCTTCAATAAACTATGCACTTATGATCAAGCTAAACGAATGATAAGTGCTCATTCAAATTATGAACTTATGACTCAACAAAGTGGGTCCATTGTAGACTTATAGTATGTAGACTTATGAGCCAGCGCTTCAACAATAACATGAAATAATTTGTCCCCTAGAAAGCATTTGTGCATTTGTAGAACATTTTTAGGAAATCAGATCCAACGTACTTGAGATATGCAGGGTATTTGTTCTTGATTCTTGATTCCACAATCCATCTTCTTTACTAAAAGTTGCATGGAATGATAGGAACCGTTGCTTACTACTTTTGCTTGATTCTCTAATCATGTATGTTTTTTTTTTTTTTTATTATTTTGTTGATGGTAATCTTCTAAAGATACTAGTACCCTGGGCAACCAGTATGCACGATTTACAAACCCAATTACTCAATACCAGGAATGTGCCTATGTACTAATCCACACCCAGCACACTTCCAACAGTTTCCCTGAAGTACTACCGTTAGATATTGCTTCTCAGGGCTGTTTCTGCTATTTCGGATCGGTTATTTTTCTATTCTCCTCAGCTCGATTCGCACGTTTGTTACGAATATAGATATTTCCATCCAATCCTCCTCTAAATACAACATTCATTTGCTCTATAAGGCACTGTGGGCTTTGAAAATTGTTTCTCCATTCCTCCTGGTCTGAACAGTCCGGGCACAAAGGTGAGCTATCGTGTCCAAATCGGTGTAGATATTTGCGGCCGGATAAGAACTGCATAAGATGGTAGTTGGAGTAACCGTCAACTCATTTTGTTCAGATCACGATAGTAGGGATCAACTTGTAGGTCCATCTACCTTCGTAGTGTTGTTCCACCGAACTTGACACGAAGTCATTGAGACAGATTTTTCTTCTTCTTTGATCGTCTTGATTGCTGTTGGCTCCATCTACCTCAAGGTTTTCCTGTTATAGATCCTTAGCAACTCTTCCGCAAGGATGTCAATGGGCACCGTTTCGGTTATGACGAAAGCAGCTTTGTCTGAAATCGTTCGAAAACCACTAATCTTTAGTGTGCAGAACTTGTAGAGTGACGATAATTTTCTTAACCTTTTTCCGTCACTAGTGTCCTCAACCAAACAGGGGCAGAGTATAATAAGACTGAGTTGACTACACTGGATATCAAAATCATTCAAGGATACCCAGGTCCTCCAATGTCTGGCAGTATTCGGGAAAGCGTTGCTTTCATTAGTGACGCCTTTTTACTCGAGTAGTCTACATGAACTTTCAATTGTAGCCTATTATCGATCATCTACCTAATCTATTTTCTCCCAAAACCAACATGAATAATTTGTAAAAGGTAGATCCACCATGACCAACTGAACTGAATTCGTGTCGAATACTTTGTGTGCACTAGAATGTAGAAATGAAGTCGATGTGATTGTCATGGATTTCAGCAAATCCTTCGACAAAATCTCGCACAAAATTATTTTTTTACGCTTATTACGTGGATTGAATTCAATACAGAATGTTCTGTTTAGGACTATGACCCATTCCAGTGGGTTTTTGAAAATAGGCAATTGGCCTTTCAAATCATCAGATGGCCTACTACAAAAAGTTCAGAGAAAATTTCTTAAAAAATGGATTGGATATTAAAAACTGGGCTATATACCAAACCAGTGGAGATGGGCGAAGGTATTGTTTGTTCCTAAAGTGGGAAAAAAGGATCCAAAGATTCGAAGTCTTTGATAGACCGATCAACCAAACATCTTTTATTCCTAAGATTATTTACAAGTACACCGTCGCCATAAATACAGAGTGGACAGATCCACAGAAACTGCTTTGAGATAGTTCAAAGCGTTCTTGAAGAGTATGATGTAGTACTGTATAAGAAGTTAAAAATCTGGAACTAGACCTAGACAGTAAACTCATTTAGAAGAAATACACAGAAGGCTGCCCGAGCTCTAATGATCTACCGGAACCTAGAAGGCAACTCCTGGAGTGCAGCCTGACCAGGAACTAGAGCAGGAGTATTCGGGCTTAGGACTAAATATTCTCTACATCATGTTCGTGAATTTCGAGAAAACCTTTGAATGTGTACATCGTAAATGTATCTGGACATACATTCTCAGGAGAGGGATCCCCTCCAAAAATAGTTGCTGTCACAAAGTAGTCCTGTAGTAACGCAGGGTGTTTTGTTCTACATAATGGGCAGCTCTCCGACTCTTTTGAAATGCAACAGGGAGTGAGACAAGACGATATTCTGTCGACAATCCTCTTTCTACTGGCGATAGATGATTTGCACTCCTCGCATCCGATATTCTAATGGAAGCCACCATTGACTTTTGGTGGACAGATACACTCGCCAGTATGAGACACGCACATAGCAGTGACTGGACAAACGCAAGGCTTGCAGTTGGAGATGGCATAGAAGCCCGTACGATAGGCAGTACATTACGTCTAATAACATTCGGCTTGCTCTGGCACTGGCCTCCGAATGGATCACACTCAAAATTGTCGATCCGTCATAGTCACAACACAATTACATGGTAGTGCTCTGTCATTATAGTCTGCTGTCAGTGAGACAGCTTTCTTACAGAACTCACTGGCATTGTACGTAATATAGAAGTGATCTTGTCGGCAGTTTTGAATGAATTCCTTTATCTGATCGAATGATTCCTCGACAAGAATGTTCTCGTTATACTGATCGATTGGAACGATCACTAGATAGTCCAGCTTGAGGGCGGTTAATTTAGAAAGGAGAAGCTTATTCGATTTCGATCTAAGTTAGGAGCAGTGTAAGACTTACAGTAATCGTGAATTTGAAATCATTCTCAATGTCGAACCGCAAATCATCGAATTTTGGTATTGAACACCGCCCGTCGTGAATCACAAAAATGTCTGGAGTTGGCATTATGTAGTCGATGCACTAGTTCTCCAATGGAATCGCTGTGATCGAAATTATAGCCACGCGTTCAAAATCATTGTAGTCGGTTTAGAAATGCCGGAATTTGATTGGTCAAACCTATAACTCCAAATAAGAGCATAGGTTAGGTTAGGTAGATAGGTGCCTTGTGACAGTGTCACTGCTCACTTAGACCACAGTTCCGGTCCATTGTGCCCAATCATTTAACCCCGGAAACCTATAAAGTCCGCTATTGGAACCACCCAGATAATGATATGAATCTCAGGAGATTCGTCAGCTCTACGTTACCCAAGTTCTCCAAATCCGAGAAGAAGTAACTACCAAGGGTCCTCATTCTTCTGACGGATAGGGCAGGACAGTCGCACAGCAGGTGACGAACTGACTCAATTTCTTCTTCGTCCCTGCAGCTTCTACAGAAGTCATTATGTAGTACACCGAGTCGCTCCGCGTGGACATCAATGGCACAATGACCAGTAATTATCTTTAAAACGACCCGTGTTTTATAACGATTTAGTTTCACCAGAGAATTTGATCTCTTCTTGCTGATACCCGGCCATAGGGCCCTGGCTGTTGCGCATGTTTCCAGATGAACCCAGCGACTATTTGCTCGACTGATGGCTTCATCCTCTATTTTCTTCTGTAAGGAACTGATTGGAGTTACTACAAAAGGGAGAGCCCGCGATAAGTGCATCGCCGACCCTTTCCTAGCAAGCCCTTTCGTTTCCTACGATAACCGTATGCGCTTGCACCCAACAGATGGTCACCGCATTAGCTCTAGATATCTCCAAATAAGAGCATACTTACAAAAATAACCACCGGTTGGGGCTCTGTAGCCGACATATATGTAGAACGCCTTTTCCTGGGACTCATTATCGATCACCGGCTGACGGCAAGACATCGAAAACAAACACGGATACAACATGGCCGAACCGAAGTCATCCCTGTCGGAGCCGACTGCAACTTTGACGAAATACCTGTCCAGCCTTGTCCCCATCTTTGACAACACAAACGGAATGATAGCTGGCTTGAAACTGTTCAAGGAGAGAATTTATTGGTCACACACATTTCTCAAGAATTTTTCTAGACTCACTCTGAAACAGAAGCGTATTTGTAGTGACCGCAAAGTACCATGCTGCCTAACTCACAGGGATTGTCAATCTCCAACATCACGTATTTGTTGTGCCTTGTGGTGATCGTGTACCGACCGGGATCCAAGACGATCGGTGATGGCTTATTCTCTTTAGCACCTGACACTGACACAATCTGAGGAGTTGTTGTGGGCCTCAGGAAAACCTTGGTACTGAAAAAATACAAAAACATGAACACAATTCTTCGTTGATCCAAACGGCTTAACATACTTCTTGTGATATTGTCATTTGTCGGATTGCCATACCGAATGACCATCCTATAAACGGACGACTTGAAAATTGTCACGTCATTGATAAGCTCGTTCTGGCTGTCCGAAAATATCGCGTAATCCTTGCCGCTAAATCCAGGGAAATTCTTATCGTCATACTGATACCGTATTTGAGCTCCCGCTGGAGTGTAACCATCTTCATACTCAAACTGGAATTGGTACAAAGTCGGGAAGTAATGCGTTGTCAGTGGTTGGGTACAGGTTCTGCCAGTGATCCTCGGGTGACATCTACACTGTCCACTTAACTTATCACAGTCTGATCTCCATGATCCACCAACATCGCAATTACAATCCTTACAACCAAACAAACCGAAAAGATCAAATGTTCCATCCTTGCAGGTATTACACTGACGTCCTTCTACATGAGGCTTGCACGTACACTGCCCGGTCTTCGACGCACATGTGTCCAAGGCAGCGATGGTACCATGCACAAAGAAATTAGAAAGCTCACAACCATCCGGATTGGTTATATTTAAATTCCAGTAAAGCGATTTGCAATCATTACAGATACGACCAAACACACGTT
Source organism: Xylota sylvarum (assembly GCA_905220385.1). NCBI lineage: Eukaryota > Metazoa > Arthropoda > Insecta > Diptera > Syrphidae > Xylota > Xylota sylvarum. Next base: position 47,043,866 of record LR999959.1, read on the forward strand.
CCTTACACTGACACAGCTCGCCTACTGGTACCGAGTAGTTTAACTACCTGCGAAGTTTTTTAGCGTCTGATGGCGGAAAGGACATAGACGTTAAAAGCAGAATAAACCAAGCTCGAGCTGCCTTTGTTATATTGTCTCCAACCAAATCTACTTGGGCACTATTTGAATCTAACGTTGAATCCGTGCTATTACATGCGTGTGAAACTTGGAAAGTCTCGGCAAACTTCACGAGAAAGTTACAGACTTTTGTTAATCGCTGTCTGCGATACATCCTGAAGATTCGTTGGCCGCAAATTACATACATAAATCTAACCAAGAATTTTGGGGTAAAACGAGTAAGTGGCTTTGGATTGGTTTACACTAAGGAAACCAAATGACAACATCGCGCAGCAGTCCTTCAAATAGAATCCTCAGGGTGAACGCCGGGTTGGAAGGCCAAAAACAACGTGGAGATAGATAGATAGATTTATGTACATAGTAGGATAGTAGATGTAAAATGTTCTTATACTGGAAAGACAGGGTTGTTGGTGGTACTTTTCAACCTATTCAAGTCAGTTTGTGAGGTCAGGTGAACATTAATAGATCACTATGTCTATGTCTGAAAATTGGAAAGATTTAGCTTTTATCTCGGCCAAATATGTTGAGAAGTTCGAGGCTAAGAACTTCCACCAACATAATTCTGCAGCCTTCCCCTGTGTGGTTTGACAAATTTATATGGTTCTACCATTTAAAAATCCGTCTTTTACAAAGGCCACTGATCAATACTCTACAATTAGAATGAAATTATTGTTGTCTGAATATTATTATTATTTTTTATTTTTTTTTTGTATTGATTCATGTATGAGAAACAATTTACGATAAGGAATATGTCCAGCTGTAAGACCACTTAAAAGTATTGCATTTATTATTTTTCTTCGAACCCATTATTGGTGACAAATGACTAAAATATTTACAAACTCACATAATACGCAACAGAATGGATGTTTAACAAGTTCATTTAACTTAAAACCTTTTGCGTTGTTGCCAGAATTGAGTGTTAAGTTTGCTTTGAACAAAGTGCGACGAGTATGCAAACACTGATAAGGCAATAATATTGCTTACCTTGATGACGGGCAATGTTCCCACGATACAAATTGAAAAATAAATTTCCATTGAAACGTATTTGGAGTTGTACCTAGAGAGGCAATTAAATCAGATGTGGATAGACAATAGTGGGCGGGGAAGAATAATAATGGCTATAAAATATTATTGGTTGAAAAATCATGTTAACCATTTAAATGTGTATAATTTTCTGTACTGCTAGAGGAACAATAGAATTACGTTTAGGATGTATTCTCGAGTTAATTTGTTTATTTTCCCACGTTAGAGATCATTTAGCAATCTGTAGCCATGTCATAACATCGAAGCAATTCAGATTACAAGGTGTAGATACAAAAGTCATGATAGTCTTCAAAAGCCAGAAAACAGAATTGAAACTAAGGTTTACATTTAACACCAGTTGAATATAGTGTAGAAGTGAGGCTTAATTATAAAATTGGTGAAGTGCATTGGACGAAAGCTGGGGTTTCGATAAAATTACATATGCAATTGTATTTTTAAAACTCGAAAGCTCTAGGTTTTCCATCTGAGTTCATTGCATGGATCAACTCTTACCTTCAAGAACGTCAGTAATTTTAGAATACGCCCGCCAAGTCTGGTGTCCCTTTCACTATACACATTCGTATCGAATTGACAGTGTCTAGCGGAGGTGTATTCATTTTGTTCCAGATGACCAAGCTTGGGCAGCGTATTCGAGGAAGGGTCTGGGTGATTTAATAACGTAGGGATCTGAAAATTCCTTAGACCAACGTTTCAACAACAAATCCAATCGCAGAATTGACTCTACTTACAATGATGTCAATATGCGAATGGAAGTTAAGCTCGCTATCGCAGATGACACCTAAATCAGGCAACGATGGGATTGAAGGGACAGTCACGTCGGAGAGAAAGTAGTACCTATGGGGAGGCATATACGTAGGTATGTGATGGATTGACATTTGCTAATATTTAGTTTGAGATGACTTTTCTGACACCAGATGAATTTAAAGATTTTCATATCATCGGCATAGACGGAGAGATGGGAGTCTTTGTAAATGCGGTCGACATCGTTGGTGGTGTAGGACGAAAATTAAAGACCCCAGGTGACTGCCTTGAGGGGCACCTAATGTGGCCATAAAGGAGTTAAAGACAGAAGATCTAAATATAACCTCGTACTATCGATTTTCAAGATAAGATTTTATCCATCTGATAAAACCGGATTTAAAACCGAGAGCTTTCAGCTTGAGAGTAATAATTGTTTGAGAGATTTTATCAAATGCTTTACTGAAGTCGGTGGCTATTACATCGATTTCGCAACCATCTTTAAACGCTCACAGCGCCTGAGAAACAAATTCTGTTAGGTTGGTGGTTGTGGATCTTCCTTTGAGGAAACCGTGTTGCTGAGTAGGAAATAAGGATTTACAATGAAAAAATATTGTGTCGTACACAATGCTCTCAAAGAGTTTGTGTATGGATGACAATTTGATTATAGGTCTTCTGTGTGACAAGTTGCGAGGTTATATTGGCCAAAACTAAGGACGTTTGAGCGCAGTTATCCATATAGGCGCAGTTATGCATAAAGTAGTCAAGGTCGAGTTCGAAGATGCGCTCAGTAAACGAATGGCTAAAAACGTGAGCGAATAGGTTAGCAATAATTTTAGAGTCCGACGAAGGGGTGTTGGCAAGTTTGAAGGAATGTAGATCGATAGCTATCAGATTTACCTTTGGCATTTATGAAATGATAAAAGCGTTTAGGATCATTAATGAGACTGGATTGCATACGGATATGGTAATCGTGGTAAAGAGCTTCACATAGTCCTGCGAAATGTATGTACATATGTGTGCTGTGAAAGGGAGTCAGAGCGAGATTTCAGGTGTGCTCTCCAAAGTTTGTTCCTTTTATGCGAAGCGAGCGCAGTTGTATATTATGCCACTGATGGGATGAATAACAAATTTTGGGTGAGTACAGGACAGATTTCAGAAGGCAATTAAAGATTAAAGGAAAGGAAGATGCGATAGTAGTATCTATCTAGTAGAAATTCATCTGCAGTTATAAATGTCGTTACGGAGCAAGTTGTTAAGTGGCAAAGTTAGCTTCCAGGAAATTAAAGCTGTTTCAAAATCTGAGAATGAGAATTAAAATTTAAGTCACCATATGAAAACGAAAGAAAGAGTGCTGGATGGTAGCAGTCTAGAGTAGAGAGAATTACTTGCCGTAACAATATTGAAGGAAAACGGCTTCAACATGACGGCCTATGCCGACGTCGTGGTTATCCTGGTCTCGGGGAAATTTCCTTCAGTCCTAAGCGAAAGACTCATTCTTGCACTACAACTAGTGGAGAATAGGGTCTAGGAGGGAACCCTTCAAAGACGGAGGTAGTTCTCTTCATTAGGAAGAGATCAATTCCTGCCTTCAGACCCCCAAGTATCAGTGGTACTGAACTAAGTATGTATCTCAGGTGCAATTCTAGATTCCAAACCAAATTGGAAGGATACCACTGCTGAACGCGTCAAAAAAGCAAGCGTAGCTTTCTATTCTTGCCAAAAGGCATTCAGTAACATGTGGGGTTTTAAGCCAGCTGTGGTGTACTAGATATACACGGCGGCCGTAAGACCTATTCTTACATATGGTTCACTAGTATGGTGGACGGTACTGGAGATGCAATACCAGCTTTCTAACCTTAGCAAAATCCAGAGGGCAGCGTGCATCGGAGTCATGGGATCAATGAAGACAATACCAACAGCCGCAATGGAAACCATGCTTAGTTTCATTCCGATTGACATATACTGTGGCAGTCTGACGGCTAAAACCGCTGTAAGACTGAGGGAAGGCCGAATGTGGTCATCGAGCCTGTACGGCCATGCCTCAATTTTGTCCCGATAGGGAACTACCAGCTGTTTCTCAGAAACTGATCACACGCTAGCATTTGAAAGGAGATTCGCTATACGAATTCCTGACAGAATGTACTGGAAGTGCTGAAGAACCATGAAGAAGAAGGAGCTGGCGTTCTATACCGACGGTTCTAAGATGGACGTTGGCACGGGAGCCGGAGTTTATTGTGAAGCCCTAGGAATAAACAACTCCTTTAGAGTAAACGATGATTGCAGCGTGAGAGCAATATCGTTGGCAGAACGATTACTGTGGATATAGGCAGCCAGGCAGCCGTTAAGGCTCTGGACTCCGCTATAATCAGATCAAGGCTTGTGAAGATCTGCAAATCGTTCTTGAATGAGATATCTAAAGCTAATGCGGTGACCATCTGTTGGGAGCCAGGGCAAATGGATATCGTAGGAAACGAAAGGGCTGATGAACTTGGTAGGAAAGGGTCGGCGTTGCACTTATCGCGGGCCCTCCCTTTTGTAGTAACCCCAATCAGTTCCTTACGGAAGAAAATAGAGGATAAAGCCATCGGTCGAGCAAATAGTCGCTGGGTTCATCTAGAAACATGTGCAAAAGCCAGGGCCGGGCATCAGCAAGAAGAGATCAACTTCTCTGGTGAAACTGAGTCGTTAAAGTACGGGTCGTTTCAGGGATAATTACTGGTCATTATGCCATTGGCGTCCACGCGGAGCAACTCGGTGTACTACATAATGACTTCTGTAGAAGTTGCAGGGACGAAGAAGAAATTGATTCAGTTCGTCACCTGCTGTGCGACTGTCCTGTCCTATCCGTCAGAAGAATGAGAGCTCTTGGCAGTTACCTCTTCTCGGATTTGGAGAACTTAGGTAACGTAGAGCTGACGGACCTCCTGAGATTCATACCATTACCTGGGTGGTTCCAATAGCGGACTTTATAGGTTTCCAGAGTTAAATGATTGGGCACTATGGACCCGAACTGTGGTCTAAGTGAGCAGTGACACTGTCACAAGGCACCCATTTACTAATCTAACCCAGCCTACTTGCCGTAACGATACACCATCGGATGAGAAAATACGGTCAAGTTATCTGTCAAGGCTATTAGTTTTGCCACTGATTTGATGGGAGCCAGAGCCGGAGAGACAATCTGTAAAAAAGACTTCTGTGTCTGAGTTTGCTTTTGAAGGAGCGAAATGCGATTCACCCTCCGACTGCACTCTTTTGAAATCCTTTATTACTATGACATCTGCACAGCGGTCCTCAGTATCAAAAAGAGAGTTTATAGCATCAATAACTGGTTGGTAGTCTTGCATAGGCTAGGAGGGCAAATCTGGTACCAAAGTAGATACAGATTGCCCTTAAGGACGGTAATTTTGGCGCAGATCAAATCAAAATCAGCAGTATGCGATGTTTTGTAAATTTCATAGTAGTAACATTTGTGTATAGTCAGGAGAACATCGCAACCAGAAGATTAATCGTTTTTTTTAAGAACGTCATCGCGGAAAATATTAAAATCATACGTAAAGAACAAGTTACACGCGCACGTCCTGCCGATTCCTAAAAAGGGCGATAAAACCTCAATTTCAAACTACCAGTCCATAGTTCTAACATCAGTGCTCTAAGGTCATGGAAGGCATTGTAAATTTTCATCTTATGAGATATCTCGAAGAAAACGTCTTCTAAATGATTGTCAGTACGGTTTCCGCCAACAACGTTGCACAGGGGACCTTATGGTGTACCTAAAAGAAAAATGGAACCAAAGTATTCACCATCACGGTGAATGCCGTGTAGTTGCCCTCTAAATAGTTGTATCTCTAAAGCTTTTGATAGAATCTGGCACAGTGCCCTCTTAAGCAAAATTCAAACTTACGATGTCGGTAGCAGCTTCTTATCATGGATTGCAAACTTTTTAAATAATCTGTCAATACAAGTTGTATTGGATGGATTTACTTCTACCTTATTCTCAAGCAATGCTGGTGTACCCCAGGGCTCAGTCCTCTTGCTGAATCTGTTTTTAATATTATTAACAACCTTCTCTCTTACAGTCGCAATCTAATCCATTCCTTTGCGGATGACTGTACTCTTGACCTCGTTTATTCTTGAACGACGACTAACACAGCTAAAACCCCCAGCTATGGAGTCTCACCGACAGCGAATGTCTACCGAGCTCAACTCCGATATTGATGCAATCATGAATTGGGGTGCGGAAAACCGAGTTGATTTCAATTCTTCAAAAACCCAATGCTGTCTCCTGTCTCTGAAGCGGAATATTAATGTAGCCAAACTAAAAATGGTTGGAGTTGATATTAAGGAATCTAATAGCTTGTCAATCTTTGGCACTCAAGTTATCCTAGACATTCCCTGGAATTACCAGATTTCCTAACCAACTTCGTGCATCGTCGCGTAACTCTCTTTCCTTTTCCTACCATCACCCACTTGACTGGGATCTCTACAAAAGCAGTCTTAGGAAATTTAAGTTAGAGGTTAGGAAATCACAAAGAGGCTCTTGGCATCTTTTCTGTGAAAATGCAGAAAAGACTAGTGATACTTCCCGGATTTGGAAAATCTTATCCAAATCTCCAATTATTCCTAGTTACATTAAGAAACCAGATGGCAACTGGACTTTAGAGCTTCTAATAGACACCCATTTTCCTGGTAGCAAAACAGAAACAGTACATTCTGTAGAAAACCAAATGAGAACCCAATTTACAGTGCCAGAGGGCATTGTTACCCCCAAGAAAATAGAGTGGGCAGTGCACATACTATTTAACGGAGCTGTTTAAACTTCGGCTACACCCCTAGATCCTGGAGGAGGGCCAAAGTTGTCCTTATACCGAAAGCCGGTAAGGCCTCCCATGCATCCCCTAAAGACTTCCGTCCAATCAGTCTATCCTCCTTTTTATTAAAGACTCTGAAAAGGCTAATCGACGTACACATTAGAACTAAATAAGATAGTAATTTCCTATCGATATCTCAACACGCATATCGCAAGGGAAAATCGGTAGAGACTGCTTTACATTCGTTGGTAGGAATCATCGAGAAATCCTTTGAAAACTCCTTGTTCACTATGGTGTCCTTCCTTGATATTGAAGGAGCTTTCAACAATGTCAAAACAGAAGCTATATCTACTGCACTTCTTGACCTGAAGGTTGACAACTACCTTTGCTATTGGATCGGGCATATGCTTAAAAGCAGGCTTATCCATGCTGAGCTAGGGTGCTGTCTAACTAGAAGGTCGGTGTTCAGGGGTGGAGTATTATCACCACTATTGTGGCTCATGGTAGTGAATGAGATACTCTTAACCTTGGGTAAAGAGGGGTTTAGTGTTATAGCTTATGCGAACGACATGGCTATAGCAATATCAGAGAAGTTCCTTCTTACAGTTAGAGACTTAATGGAGTCTGCTCTAAATAAACTAGCAAATTGGACGGATAGTGTTGGTCTCGGAGTTAGTATAAAACAAAAAAGTATAAAATACCACATCCTCCAAAACTCAAGGGTATTGAATTGCAATTAGCAGATCACGCCAGATACTTGAGGGTTATTCTAGATAAAAAACTCAGTTGGAAACTGAATTTACAGAACCATGCCAGGAAGGCCTCGATTGCCCTCTATTCATGTAGGAAAGCCCTAGGCCCAAAATGAAGTTTCCAGCCCCGAGTCGTCCCATTGGATATACACGGCAATCGTTAGACCCATCCTTATGTACGGAAGACTAGTCTGGTGGACGGCACTGGACAAAAAAAGCAACATCGCAATACTTGAGAAAGTTCAAAGGCTATACTGCGTCTGTATAACAGGCGTCCTTAGAACTACTCCTACAGCTGCATTAGAAACTTTACTTCATCTTCTTCCTGTTGATATCTTTGGGAGGCTGATGGCGGCTAAAGCAGCACTACGTATTAGGGAATCCTTGCAAATGGCTCGTGGAAATATGCGCCACTAGCATACTAAACGGCCATAAGACTATTCCTAGTAATTCCGACTACATAGTCCCCTATCTGGACTTCAACGTCAAATATAGAACCAGGTTTCCTAGCAGAAGTGCTTGGGAATCGGGAGAAATTTTAAATGAATCTGCGACAGAAATTTACGCAGACGACTCCAAGACAACGTTTGGCACAGATGCGGGAGTTTACTCCAGTGTTTTGGACATTCGCATTGCCACTCGACTGCCGGATCACTGCAGTGTTTTTCAAGCAGAAGTCTCAGCAGTCCGTGAAGCCGCGACCCGGCTTTCGATTAACTCGATAGAGTGCAGCGCTATTGTTTTCTATATTAGATAGTCAAGCTGCGATAAAAGCCTTGGAATCGCCAATAATTTGATCCAAGTTGGTAAAGCAATGCCGCGGATCTCTTAACGAGATCGCAGTCAGGTGCAACGCATCCCTGTGCTGGGTTCCAGGCCATAGCACATGTCTCACTCCAAATCTGGCCAGAGCTGGACTGTAGGAAAAGCAGTAGACTTGTTTCCAGTAATATGATCAATCTTAGAAAGATATTTGGCGTCCTCACAGGACACTGTCTGGTAGGCAGGCATTCTAGAAGACTTGGTGCCCCCTTCAACGATTTTTATAAGAACTGTAGAGACGAGAAAGAGGAGGAAACCTGTCCTGCTCATCGGTCTTGAGAAGGAAAACCTTAGGTGAATACTTCTTCGAAGATCTAAACGATCTAGCCAGACTAGACTTAGGCAAGATTAGGAGCTTTGTCACCCGGTCAAACTGGTTTAATGATTAAACAACGAACCATACATCTTCAGCATGGTCTATACCGAAAATGGTTGCCCTGCCTTCTGTCCCATCCGGGAAGTCTCAATGTAGGTCTCCGGTGCTGGTAATCCGGTTTTTCCATAATGATATCACAATGGACATCCCTTTTGCTCTAAGTTCATCCCTAATAAGCGGGGACAACCACCCAACCCAACCCAACCCTTTTCTACCATCTTTTAACTTCTCTATATCCTTGCCTTTCACTTCATCATTGCGTTTATAACTTTAAAGGACTTTAGGACTAAAGTGGTGAAGAACATTTAAAATAATGACTACATACTTTCAAATTCTAGAGCGCTCTATTGTCCTTCTATTCCACTTCATTGTTTATTTTTGGCGATATCCTGCAACCGTAGTAGGTGGCCTAAAGCTCACCAAAAAGTGTACAAGTCGTTGCGTTTGTGGAAAATAAAACACTGTCCCAATTTGGCATTTGGAAATTGTGTTCTTTGATCCAAGACTGGAAGATTTCATATCAATCTTCATTGCCGTATTTCAGGGTCGCTACTCTATACAACGGACAATAAGTCGAGGAGAAGTGATTCATTGCTACTGCGCTGCACAAATTCGCTTCTCACTTCACATCATTGACCTGTGTCACCCTACGGCATTATTTTGCACCAACATCGAACCTTTGCCTTCGCCTCGTTCGCGTTAATAGGAAACATTGTATCTGGCGAACGATGTGGAAATTTAAATTATATTTCTTTTTTACCAATTCGAATGCGCCTTAGAGATTTCCACCGCTCTCTGGTGGTACCTGGTTTCGTACATCACGAAATTTGCCAAGGTCGTTGGTGTAGAGTTTTATTTTTTTTTGTGGAAAAAGAAAAAAATTAAGAATTCTCTGGGCAGACACCGAAATTGGCCCATTCAAACAGTCCAATACAACACTGCAGTGTGTAGCAACATGAGTCGTTATTTCCAAGTACTCCCAATGAGCATACATGCCTTTGGATAACTTCCACATGCAGGCATTTTAATTTCCAAGTACAATACAGTTGCCAGTAGTTGCCTCTTACCTACATATATCTGTTAATTTCAACTCGAAACCAAAAAAACCAAAACAACCATCGCTAGAATTAGAAAAACAAAAAAATCGCTAAATTACGGTCGTGCATTTTGTTTTAATTGGACCGATTAGAATTAATGGCACATCATCTGTGTTTCAAGGAGCCACTCATGAGGTTCAACTGCAAGACAAGAAACAAAAAAAAAAATAGAAAAAAATGTTGTATAGGTTAGAACCTCGGTCTATGTCGGTCGGTTAGTCGGTTTTGTCGATTTCTAATTTGAGCAACGATGGTGGCAACTACTATAGCGGTGAAGGTAAGGTACTTCTGATTGTACTTGCCAGTGGCCTAATACGATTGCCAATTTGGGGAGTCGAGTTCATTTATTGCCAATAGTTCGACTCGAATTGTTATCGCATGAACCTTGTGTTTCTTCTCGTGTCGTTTTGCTGGGATTTATTCACTCTTAAGTTATAGAAGAAGGTCTACTGCCGCTGATTGGGTAGTAAATTAGTATGTGGCATCCGTGCGCGGCGGCGGTATTTGAAAATGAAAGGAAGATCATATATCGTGCACGGTTAAACTAATTTTACCAGTCACATAGACTATTCATATGAATAGACACACTAACCTTTGGAAATATCTGAAGTTTGTTTCTTAATGTCAGATATTTGTCAAGTAGTTACTCGTACATATGTGTATAAAGCCACGGCCATTCTGCTTTAAAACTCTGCAAATTAGTCAAACGAACACATCTTCAAGTGCTCTGGTACAGAGTCATAAAAAGCACAAGACTCCGATAGCATAAAAAAACAGAACTACCACACTTAAGAACAAAAGAAGTCCGTGAACTTCCAGAAGAATCTTTGTTTCCCAACTGATCTGTTCAAGACATCATGAAAAATCGAATCTTCGGTTCAAGAACTACGTAACAACAGGCGCTGGATACTTTGATGATTGAAGACATGTGATCCAGCAATTAGTTATCCACGGATCGAGACATCTGAAATCTCCAAAGTTATTTAGCACTATGCTCTGACTTTTGATTTAAATAACACGTGTATCACAATCAATCCAGTTAGAAACCCAAGGAAGACTAACTGGGATCTCTTTGAATCGTCTTTTGAAAGTAGTCTGGAGCGTATGGATTAGGAGAGCTCCAGCTCACTGTCTAGACCTTGAACACACTGTAGAGGGCATAACAGGAGCTATCACATCTACGTTTGAAACTAGCTGCCCAGTGAGCAAATATGTAAGAGGGAATAAGGTCCCATGGTGGAGCAATAATCTGTCAAACCTCCGATCCAAAACACGTTAACTATTTAATGAAGCGAAGCGTACTGGAAACTGACAGAGCTACAAAATTCTTACATATAACAAGGAAATAACGAAAGATTAACGAGAAAGTTCTAGGAAATTCTGTGAGACAATCACAAGTCCTCCTGCTGCGGCCAGATTGCACAAGGCACTAGCAAAAACGGGAGGAATACCAACGTCTCTAAGAAAACCGGATGGCAGCTTCACCGAAAATGGGGACAGAGGGCCTGACTTCTATTAGAAACTCATTTTCCTGGCAGTCTTTCGAGTACAGACGATAGGATGAGTTCCAAGAGACCAAGACCCCTGAAAGAAGAATGGGCAATTGGCTCCTTTCGGTCTTTCAAGCCACTAGAGGTGGATGGAATTACACTAATCCTATTCCACATCTGGCAAGGATATTATTAGTCTGGCACTGGGCTATATACCGAACCAGTCGAGATGGGCGAAGGTAGTGTTTATTCCAAAAATGGGGAGGAAAGACCCAAGTCTACCGAAGTCCTATAGACTGATCAGCATAATATCGTTCCTTCTCAAAACAATGGAAAAGGCTGTGGACAATTATTTAAGAGAAGAAGTAATACGTACATCTCCTCTTCATCACCGTCAGCATGCCTACAGAGCGGGCAGATCTACAGAGACTGCTCTGTACCAGCTGACTGAAACTATCCAAAGCGCTCTTGATGCAAAAGTGGTAGTACTGTGTGCCTTCTTGGACATCGAAGGAGCATTCGATAACACATATCATGAAGCAATTGTGCGGGGTAAATAACACAGTATCAAGATCAGCAGAGACTCACACATCAGAAGGTATCATCAAGGTCAGCACAGCAAAAGGATGCCCACAAGGCGGTGTTCTCGCTCCTTTAATGTGGAGCCTTGTTGTGGATGAGCTACTAGAGAATCTAACAAACTATGGCATCAACTGTCAGGCATATGTTGATGACTTACTTATTATTGCCAGAGGCGAAACCCTATGCGATATTATACAAAGGGGACTTGATATAACTCACGAATTGTGTTTTAAGGCTTAGCCTTAATCCGGCAAAAACTACAATAGTACTTTTCACGAGGAAAATAAATCTTGAAAGACTGAGGCCAATATGGCTGTCGAGTACAATACTGATACCAGTCAAAGAAGTTAAATATCTGGGACTAAACCTAGACAGTAAACTCATCTGGAAAAACCACACAGAAGAGATAACCAGGAAAGCCACCCGGGCACTGATGATCTATCGAAACATAGCGGGCAAATCTTGGGGATGTAGCCCCACCATCCTTAGGTGGATGTATATTGCTATTGTGAGAACAATGATCACATGTGGAGCGATTGCATGGGCAAAGAGAACCAATCTGGTCACCACGAGGAAGACACTCATCAAAGTGCAAAGACTGGGATGCCTCTGTATCACAGGGGCCATGAGAACTTGTCCAACTGCAGCCATGGAGGTACTATTGGAACTGACTCCTTTGCACCTTGTGATTGAGGAATGTGCAAGTAAAACGATCCTAAGAATGGCCAAGGAAGGAATAGGAAGAGATAAGTGCATTACAGTGCTGGGCGCCGTGACTCAAGTGGTTAGTGCGTTGGGTTCCAGGTTCAATCCCCAAACAATACCTAAAATTTCTTTCACGGCCCCACCTCTCGCGAGCGTCTGACAAACATCCGAGAGTAAAAACTATCATGAAAAAGCTTCTCAAAACAAAAAATTGCCGTTCGGATACGACATTAAACAGTAGCTCCTTTCCATTCATGTAAAGAATATAACACGCACAACACCAATGGTTGTGAGATGCTAGGCCCTGGGTCCCATGGTCCTGTTGCGCCAAAAATTTGTATTTGTATTTGTAAGCGCATACACAGAGGCAATGCGATGCACTGCAAAAAAAAATGCCACTCGTAGCCTTTCCTAGGAATGATATCATTAGAACTTTGCTGCCAATCTCAGTAACAAAAAAAGTTGGAGCTCTACAAACTGAGCAATCATATAACAAAATGGTACACATATGGATCAAGAACTGATGAAGGAACTGGAGCAGGAGTATTCGGGCCTAGAACCAAATACTCTGAATCCATGGGCAAAAGCACTAGTATCTTTCAGGCTGAAATAGATGTGTCCAAATCAATCTTGATAGAAACCATGCCAACTGTGATAGAACTAAAATGTCAGATAACCAAGCTGCTATCATGGTACTCAATGAACTAGATAGTAGAAACAAGGTGACCATCTGTTGGAATCCTGGCCATGTGAAAATAGAGGGTAATGAAATCCCTAGCAAGAAAAGGAACATCAGAATCCATCATAGGTCCTGAATCATTCTGCGGAATAGGAGATCATACCCTCAAAGAAGAATTCAGGAAACAAGAGAGGGAAAACAGGGCAAAAACCTGGAATAACCCTCATAGAATGAGGCAAGCCAAGAAACTTCTAGGGCAATACAACCGAAAAGGAATGTATATATGTATATCTGAAGAAGGTCCAGTGGAATCTCAGAACATGTGCTGAAATACTTGGGCAAGTACCAATTACCAGATGAGGAAATACCGTCACTAGATCCAGCTCTCATCCTTCGATTCTTAGAGGAAATTGGACTAGAGAGAGTGCTCTAGGACAGATTTCTTCCGCCAAGGTTCAAATGATTCCGAAGGGAATCCAAATGCGAGCGAAATCTAATGAGGGCATGTACCTTCCCAAATATGTTAGCTGCGGGCACAATAGAGCAACAAGTCGCAGTGCAACATATTCCATCTTCAAATAATAATAGCACTATGCTCGATCAACTGACGCAAGCACTTAACCAGTTTAATCAATCCACCAAATTAGTTGAAGTTAGTTTCGATTGCTTCTCATTAAAACCGCATTAGTAAAGAAATGACCAAGATCAGTGCATTGATTCGCATTATTTACCATTCTACTGAAATTTTCTACTTTTTCGGAGACCTTCGGTGATGCTGAGCCTTCAGTATCAGTCATCAGTCATCAGCACCGAAGATCTGCCACCTGTTCCGAACAAAGCTAGGACGATTCCAAAGGAATTGTTCGGAATTACATATCATTGCCTTCCCCACAAGCATCGGAGACTGTAGTTCTTAGATGGGTCAACGACGGATTATATGAGTCTGATGGTCAAATTCATACTGATTCACGCATTGTTTGTTTAGACAAGTTCATGTCACTTAATGCCCTACAATCACAAATAGCAGCTTCCTCCATAGCACGTAGCCTTAAGGCATCAAATGCAAACGAAGGTCTGTATTTTAGCATATTTTCTCGAAAATCATTGGAGTTAGGAACAGATTCGAGCAAAGTTATAGGGAACGTAGATATTGGATGGTGCACATGGATATTCTTGGTTTCAAGGATATCGACTAAACTTACATTTCGGATCCTATTTGTTAAAGTAGAGAGTTGAAATATAGCCAAGACTTCCATGTATCTGAACAGAATGAAGTGAGGATAGGTTAGGTTAGGTACGTGGGTCGGCGAGTGACACACACTCATTGTGATACCCATAGGGGAGAGATGTCCCTTGCCCATTGGATAATTCTTCTAGATCACGGAAGAAGTGTTGCCCGAGAAATTTAAATCTAAGGTGGATACGACCTGGACAGTGAAAGAGAAAGTGGATTGTATCCTCATTAATTTCCTCATCACCACCACATATGTCTTCTTCTGTTAGTCTTATTTTCATGTTTCATGTGATACCGCAGAGTGTTATGACCCGTGATAACTCCTATCAGAGTAGAAAGGGATTTCCTATACTTCTGTACAATTCTCTTGGTCTTACTCTTATCGAAGCATACACTTCTTGTGATGATACAAGTGTCTATCTAATGTTAGCCTCCCTCCTGGTTCAGAAAAGATACCTGAGCCTACGCCTACATTCACCTTTGATCCATCTGTGAAGACAGAGATGGAACGTTTCCATTCTTCTCTGCTCAGTAACGAACTTGTGAAGGGTCTCTTGAAATCTAAGTACGGAGTCAGAAAATCCGTGTTGGGAACATTTCCTAGATAGAATGACCCGTGGTATTTTTTCTACAGCTGTTTGACTGACTTATTCTCAGGGCGCTTAAAGCTACCGAGGCTTGAACGAAGATATCCAGCGAAAGCAGATTGAGGATAGCCTAGCAATAGTGGCTTTCTTGATTCTTGCATTAGGTCTCAAGTTCAGTTTCTTTTCTAGGTGTCTGTCGCTAGATTCTAAGGAGTGCCCCTTACGGAAGGTAATGCCGCTTACGGAAGGTAATTTAAACTCTCCGCTAGTCCACATTTCTTGGTTCAGGTGTCTGGAGTTCTCAGTACACCTTCCAATTGTTCACTAAGGTTAGGGAGGGATTTGCTCGTAGCCATCAATACGACGTCATCCGCATAAGCGATGGTCTTGACCCCACTATACCTGAGTTGTTTCAGTACTTCATTTAGTACTATGACCCATGGGGAGATTACTCTGCCTTGAGGGATACCTATAGAGGCATAAGCTTCCAACGTCGTACGCTTGTTCTCTGTTATAATATGTCTTACCTCAAAAAATTCAACAATTCAATTGGTCAGGGTATTGTGGATATTGACGTTTATGAGTGTTCTATGCACCGCGTCCTTTCTGACATTGTTAAATGCTCCTTCTATATCTAAGAATACAGCTAACGTGTATTCCTTATCCTTTAACGATTTCTCGATTGAGCTCACCATACAGTGCAGAACCGTTTCAACACTTTTACCTTTGGTGTAGGGCTGTTGCGCTCTGGATATATCCTCGGGGCGTAGCTTACTGGGAATGTGAATGTCAGCTAGTCTATCAAAAGTTTTCAGTATAAAAGAGGTAAGGCAGATTGGCCTGAAGTCTTTTGAGGTGGAATGACTTGCTTTACCAGCCTTGGGTATAAATACCACCTTGACCTCTTTCCAAGTTCGAGGGATATGTTTTCGTATGAGACTAGGTACTGTTAAATAGTTCCTTGAGCACTGTAATAATCGTGCTCGCAGTACTCTGTAGCATGATCGGAATAATACCATCCAGTCCTGGCGATTTGTAAGTGGAGAACGATCTAATTGCCCACTCAATTCTCTCCTCTGGGATCAAATCCGCTGGGAGTTCATATTCCGTGGTTGTATTTACTATGCTGCAATCGACAGATTGGGTTACATTTCCTGGGAAATGCGTACTAATCAGTAATTTTAGCGAGTCTGAGCAAGATTCAGTTCAATTACTTTCGGGATCCTTGACTCACCCTATAGTCGTCGTTTGTCTGGAGAGAATTTTCCTTAGCCTCGCAGATTCTGTCGTTCCCTTGATGTCGTCGCAAAAGTGCTGCCATGAGCGGCGTTTAGCTTTTTGAGTGTAATTTTTAAATTTTCTCTGACTGGCCTTATACTGATCCCAGTCTATGTCTAATTTTGTCCTCTTGGCCAAATTAAAGAGGTTACTGGTTACTCTCCTAATGTCTGCCAGCTTTTTACTCCACCATGGAGGCCCTCTTTGAAGAGCGCAGTTATTTTCTCGGCCATATTTATTTATTTCCTATGGACTTTGCAAGTCACATTCTTGAAGGCGTCCGCAACTCATACTCACTTCCCTACTGAAGAGATCCCAATTAGTCTCCCTGGGATTCCTATATGCTTTAGGAGAATCATAGGCACTGTTTAAGAGAAATTGAATACATGTATGATCAAAGTACGATTCAACCCCCAAAACTCTCCAATTCCCTATGTTAAGAGTATTGGAATTACTAGTTAGGGTTATGTCCATAACTTCTTATCTATTTCTAACAACGAAAGTAGGTTCTTTTCCCCTGTTACCTACAAAAAGATTATTTTCACAAATAAGGACTCACCGCGACGGTTTGTATCACTTCTTCCCCATTGCAAATGGTGTGAATTGGCGTCGCATTCCAAGAGCAAATCCCATCCTTCTTGCTTAGCCTTTTTTACCAGGAAGCAGGTATTTGTGGATGGCGGACTAACACTGGCGTCGTAAGGCATGTAGACGGCTGATAAAATCAGTGGGAAAAGCCCCACTAATAATTGGCTTCCATCAAGGTGGTTTCAGACCACAAAAAACCACAATCGATCAAATCTTCACACTTAGGTAGATCCTGGAGACAACTCAAGAACTCAAGACTGAGGGAAGAGTGATCAAATGACACAAGGCTGGTTCTCCCCTCGCAATGACATGAAAGATGGCAGTGCCACAAGGACTAGGTGCAAAAGAGGAAGTGGGTGGAAATATCTCACACTATAACTGAGTGTAACAATACGCCAAAGATTGGATTCATCATTTACTTGATCTAACAAAACCTAATCACATCCATTGCCTATGGCACTTGACGTTATCCGAACACTACCCGATAAAAAAATTCATCGACTCGAATGAGAAATGAGTACACTAGCATTTGCGGTCATGCGCAGCGTAGTAATTTATTGCACTGACCACATGCATCAACTGTTAACTATCAAACTGAACTAATTACCCTATAAATGCTGCCACCGTACGTTGCGACACATGCAATTTTTTTCCTATCTCCTCCCCTCACTGGATTCTCTTCGATCTCCGCATTCTGCATTCACCTGTCCACTGTGCACTGTACGGAGACTGTTATCAGTGATATTGTGGTACCACGGCTTCTGCACTGCTAAACTGGTGACTGCGTAGCGTGATTTGGTACTCTTGCCGCTAACTGCCATGCTACCTGGTGATTAACTTATGCAGCATTCTTGGTACACAGCATATTGCGATGCCAATGTGTCCAGCTTAGCCAATGGGGGCTGTCAATGTGGAAAAGTAGTTGTTCTACGTTCGGCACTTGACTTTGTCCAAGATAAGAGCAAACACATAGACAAAACGTCTACATGTACAGTGGGCAGTGCGCAGTGCGCTCCGGCCGGCCCGATGGACAGACAGTAGCCGTGAAGCAACAGTTGATATCTTTGTCCGGAATTTATGTGCCTTTGGAGAATTTTAAATGAAATTCCATGGACTTGGTAATTTGCAACGTTGCCCCTGAGACTTCTTGGACTCCGGTAATAAGTAGGTTTTTTTTGACTAAATGGTCCAGTCCAAGTGTTTTATATCGGGGAATTTTAATCGGGTGGACTTTTTAAATAGTTTGGCTTGGTAAAGTGTGTCGCTAAGTATGTTTGCGCGGATTCAGCGTATGCTACAACCAGCAATAGAAAGTGACATGAAATCGAAAGCAATCTGCACGTGCATAGATATTTTGGACATTTGGAGGAGTAGCTTCATTAGTCTGTTTGGGATTCCAAAACCAAAAGCTACATTTGGCGATACAAGAACAGTCGGTCTTAATAAGGGAGAATATATATGGTCTTCCATTAAGAGCATTCATTTAACATCAATTAGTATAATAGAAAGTTTTTTTCCAAAAAAGTGTGGACAATTTTATTTCATTTTAAAGTACAGATATGTGGAACACGATATCTGATAATTGGCCACCTCGGATTCTCTTGCACATAATCGTCTTTTGTCTGATATATCCCCAAAGAAGTCTAGCGGCATTAAAAAGGACGATATTAGTGGCCATTAGTCTTCGAACAAGTCAAACAAGAAGTCTTCGGAATGGGAAATTAATTTCTCAGACAATAGTGCAGTTGTAACCAGGCTTGTGTGGCTGGAAAACCCATCCTACTGGAAGTAAACACCGTTCAAGTCTATTTCTTAAGTTTAAGGCAGAAGAAATAAGATCAGCATTATTCTCTAGTGCGAAACTTTTTGACTGTGAGGTTTCTGAATGCGGACGTTGCCCGATAATCCCTTTCGACTTTTCGAGGCTACAACAGTTCCGCTTATTAACGAAGCCTTGTCCGGTCATGATGACCTTGAAAAATCAACATTACCTGCCTGCATTTCTAACACCCAATAAGCGAATGTACGGCTTTGTTCATGGTCCTTCGGGATCAATTCTTGAGTCAGCTGAACTTTTTAAGCTCATGTTCTCCAAGATCCTTATGCAAAATACGGTATGAGCTGGTTTGGGATATGCCTAATTGTTAAGAAGCAGGTGTTGCAACGGAAATTTATACAAAGCTCAGCAAGCATATTAAAAGGATAAATCGGTAGCAACAGCTCTACATGAAGTTGTAGGCAAATTAGAAAGCAGCCTTTATCATAAGGAATTCGCACTAGTTGTCTTTTTAGATATTGAAGAGGCTTTTAATAATGTACGAGGGGAGGCAATTAAACGTGCCCTGAAAAGGATAAATGTGAAGCATAGCATTACAAATTGTCTTTACAATGCTCGTCACGAGATATATTAACTCCACTCTCGGATATAGTTCCATAAGGAAATCCGTTACTAGAGGCACTCTCCAAGGAGGGGCTAACTCTCCCTTTCTCTTTATTCTTGTCACAGACGACATACTTAAGGATTTATGCAACGCAGGGTTTAGCGTCACTGCTTATGGGGATAACGAGGTGATTTTAGTTCAGGTAAAATTTTTAGATTTTAGAATCCACACAGCAACCTGGCGCTCTCCAGATGGTCGAAGCGCCAACAAAATCGACCACGTGCTAATAGACGCGAGGCACGCATCCAATATTCTGAATGTGCAAACTTTCAGAGGGGCAAACGTCGAATCTGACCATTTTCTTGTTGCAGCTAAATTCAGAGCTCGACTATCCAACGAGAAGAAGCTGCAAGCCGCCCAGAAAAAGAAATTTAACGTTGGAAGCCTTTGCACGACTGGATTAGCCAGAGCCTACAGAGAGCGCCTGAGCGAGAGACTTTCCGCTGTGCATTCACCATGCACAAACGCCAACAATCTGTGGAACCAGTATCGCGACATCATCGAAGGGGTACCAGAGAGCACCATAGGCTACCAGCCAACACCCAAAAAGAGCCCTTGGTATGATGATGAATGCGTGCGTTGGAAAAAGGTGACAGAAAACGCACACATGCAAGCGTTGCAGCGCAAAACAAGGGCAATGAGAGAAGAGTATCGAGCCAGAAGAAGGGAGGAGAAGAAGATCCTGCGTAAGAAGAAAAGGGCCAACGCAATTTCCCAGCTCAGGATATCGAGTCCCGCGATAGGAGCAAAATCTGAATTTTTTTTAGGAAAGCCAAGCAACTGGCAGCTGGCTTCAATCCAGCTCTTCGAAACAGTGAAGGAAACCTAGTCACCGAAGCACAGTGAATAGTAGATGTGTTTAAGCAGCTCTTCCAGCAGCTACTTAATGGGTATCAGGTAGAGAGAGTGATAGGGCAAGAAGAGAACCCGCATCCAGTCAATGAAGAAGCCATCCCCCCTCCTAGTTTTGAAGAGGTCGGCTCAGCTATCAAAAAGCTGAAGAACAACAAGGCCGCCGGCTCTGATGGTCTACCAGCTACTGGACTATCAGCTCTATATGCCCCATCTTCAAGAAAAGCGATCCTATGTTTTGTAAGAACTACCGAGGCATATCCCTGCTTAATGTCGCATATAAGATCCTATCCAACGTACTGTGAGAATGTCTGAAGCCTTTCTGCAGCACACTAATCGGCACGTACCAGTGTGGTTTCCGGCCCGGCAGATGGACGATCGACCAAATGTTCACACTAAGGCAAGACCTGGAAAAGACCAATGAATTTCAAGTCGAGACTCACCATCTCTTCATCGACTTTAAAGCCGCATATGATAGCATTCATCGTCTTGAGCTCTACAAGGCGATGGTCGAATTCGGAATCCCGACTATACTGATCCAGCTGTGCCGCGTGCAATTCGGAAACAGTTCCTCCGAACTATTCCAAACATGCACCGGATTTCGGCAAGGAGATGCGCTATCATGTGACTTCTTCAATCTCGTACTGGAACAGATAGTGCACAGGGCAGGTGTAAACACGTAAGGCACTATCTTTAACAAATCTGTCCAGCTGCTGGGATACGCAGACGACATCGACATCATTGCTCGCTGCCACTTCAGAGGCTTTTATGGCAATTGAAGAACAGGCGAAACGAGTTGGCCTTGAAGTGAATGAGGACAATAACAAGTACATGTTGTCAACAAACTAAGAAGCATCTATCCACAGCCTAGTAAAAAACGTCACTGTTGGCAACAGTAACTTCGAAGTGGTTAAGGAGTTTACCTACATACCTCGTAGTAAATATCAACTCCACGAATGACACCTGAATGGAGATTCAACGAAGACTTATCCTAGTAAACCGCTGCTGCTTCAGTTTGGCGACACAAATGAATTCAAAGCTCCTAACTCAAAAGACGAAATATATGTTCTACAAAACATCGATCCTGCCACTTCTTCTATATGGAATCGAGTGCTGGAAGGTAAGCAGGAAAGCAGAACAGATATTGAACACGAGATCGAGAGAAAAATTGTTCGTTGGATATTCGGTCCCATATGCGAGGAGGGCGAATGGAGGAGAAGATACATCCACAAACTCTATGAGCTGTAAGAAGATGTGGATGTAGTCCAAAAAGCTAAAACACATCAACTACACTGGGTCGCCCACATCGAGCGAATGGACAATAAAGCTCCAGCAAAGAGGATCTTCGAATCACAGCCCCTATCAAACTATCGCGGATGCCAGAGCGCTTGGTCTAGAGAACTGGAAGCAGTGTGCCCGGGTCGGGAGTCTGTTAAGTAAGTAAAATAAGTTACCATTGAATCTACAAATAAAATTACAAGCAGGTAGCAGTACTCGTACGTTTCGTCCCACTAACGCAGTGGTGTATTCTTAAGGTATTATTCCCCAACATCCTTGATAAAACGAATGAAAGTTCTGATAATTTCGAATTCGGCATGCCCTATGAAATAATGTAAATAGATAGGGAATATTGGCAATGGAAAAGGTTTCGATGGAAATGGTTCCCAAATTAGTGAGGGTACGGGGTCAGGAATATATTCGGAAGATATAGACCTACATGTGGCTCTGAGACAGGCAGAGGTTCTGGCGGTATACAAAGCTGCAGAAGTACTGGAGATGGGGTCAATATCCAATAAGAATATCGCCATGTATATTGATAGTCAGGCTGCGCTAAAGGCGCTAAAGTCCTGCATCACTAAATCGGAACTAGTCAGGATTTGCCGTATAATGCTCAGAACAGTGTCAGATTCTATTGAGTACCTGGACACTGATAACAAAAATGCCAACGTATTGCCCGAAAAAGAAGCAGAGCTCCCACCAAATGATATCATTGAATGCAAAACACCACCAATGGCCGTGGTTAAGAGAATTATTCTCAACAAAATCATCAACATGGCCGAACTAAGATGGTCAAAGTCATAGTCAAACACTTTGGCCATTGTCTTCTGAGGGAGCAACCCATGGGATTAGGTTTAACGAACACGGATACATGCAGGTATTATGATAACCTACATGTCGCAGAGGATATTACACATCTACTCTGTGAATGTCAAGCCGTTCCTAGTCGTTCCTAGAGTAAAGTACGTCAGAAGATACTTTTTCAACAATTTAGAACAGGTTGGGTTCATTGAACAAAATTGAGGCCATATTTAGGTTATGTAGTGAATTTAAGTGTATAGGCGAATATAAATGAGCAGTAGTCAATTTTTGAAACAGTCTACCAGCATTTTCTGGACATATTTTGGCTCATAGGTGGTCTATAGCTGCGCTTTATTTATTCGTCAGGACTTGATAGCCTTTGCCCCACAGACTGTGCTCAGTTTCATTGCAGAGTTTGATTAACCATCTTCTTTTTGTTGATTATTTTGATTCTTTTGTCGGATATTACTTCCAGCAGTAATGACAAAGCTTTACGTTTAAATTGTCAGGAATAATTTTATCTTAAGGGGTCTAGACATTGTTCATAAATTTTGCTCTAGTGTTCGTAGAATCAATCCTTGGTGTAGTTATCATTATCGTATTGAGATCGATATTGGTAAAAGTCATCTTGGCACTGACTGCACAGTGAATTACCAAAGCATAAGGCGACACAAAATTTACATTAACAAACGAAATGTCATCATAACACAACTGTTCCAAATGTAGGTACTACATGGCAAGCAATGGTTTGCCTTCAGCTATACTTGGAAGAATTAAACTTATGCATCTGGAAGCCCACACCCTCGCAAGCTTTTGGATGACTACAACCAACTAGCACAATGATTCTAATTCAAAGCGAAAGCGTGTGGGTAGTCGCAATCGCAACACCTTTGACCTTTTTTTTTTCTGCAAATGTCTCGCAATTTCCTCTAACACTTCCACATTGGCAACAACCAAGAAGCAGACAGTCATTCTGCCAACATTCTATGCGCAAAAGTCAAAACTATTAGCAGACTTATTAGTGTTCTTGTCGCAGTAGTGTCATGTTGGTCGCGCCACGCGATGCGTAGGCAGCAGCAGTCATGGGTCCACCACATAGGACTAGGCAACCGGCCTCTGTGCGATTGGGAAACAAAAAGCATTTAATTTTGCCAAATCGATGTTGTGTTGCGCCAATCCGCCCTCTGCTGTCCGGAGACTTCGGAGTGCCATTGTAAATCAAAGCCCAATAGACACCACAAAAACACTCTCGATGGCAACAAAAAGACGACAAAACTAATGACTCACAAGCGCTGGGATTTCCTCCAGCAGTAGTCGGAACGGTGAAAATACATTAATTTACTCGGATGGTTCATAGTGCACCACTGCAGTCGCGCATCTCTTAGCCCATCCGGCGGCGGCGGCGGGTACGACGACGACGTCGACTATGGCGACGGCTGTGTGGGTTGCTTTCTATTGACTAATGCAAGCGTTTCGAATAGCCTGGCAAATGAGTATTTATGTTCGAGTGTGCTGCTTGCAGGCTTTGCCAATTGATTCCTTCAGTGCTTTGGTAGCCATAGAGTGCCTTATCGCAAGCGAGTAATTGATATTGCGCGACGCACCAACGAGACGCTGGCTGCCTTTGGAGGTCCAGAATCCGGGTTTTAATTATTCACACCTTATGCCTTCTAGTGGTGGTACAGAGATGCTGTACGTACGCCGCAAGTGCATGCGACCATTACCAAGGTAATAAAATGCGAGAGCGCGAAGTTGGTGATGTCTCTGGGAAATTGTTTACCCATAAATAGGTGATAAATGGATCGTTAAAAGGTAGTTCCAGGAAAGCACGACGCACAGGTGAACCAAGGAAAGAGAATGAACGCAGTTGTGGTTTACTGCGGTGACATGGTTATTAGGATGCAACTGTGGGAATATCTGTCCCTAGAAACTTTCGTTTGGTTATACTGTTGTTGAAGTAGAGCGGAAATTAGTGCTGTTTTGGTTTTCTTGAACTCTGGCTCTGGTGGTGGTACATTGTTGTAGTAAGGTTGTTCATATTCGTATGTAAATTGGTACTCTTAACGGACGTAAGGCTGTGTCTTATTTTAAAATGAATCAGGCTTCATTATGTCTTTAAGTCTTACTATATGTAGGTGCATATAAGTACATACATATGTATAGAGATATTAAAGGTTTCCTTGGAACTTCGGGTTATCTGTGAGCGTATCACACAAAAGGATACGATTATAATAGAAGAGTATGCTTTACTGATTATGCGTGTGTTCGAGTCAACAGTTAGTCGAAGTTCTTGCACTCTCTGTCGGGATCAGGATGGACCTGTGTATGAAATTTATTTTGGCCTGGAAGATGGTAGCACATCTATCTGTTCTATTTCTCTATCTTTCTATCTATCTATCTATCTTTTGCTTATTTAATGGTTTCACTGTTATAAAAATTAAATCCATCGGTCCTCCTAGATCTACAAAGGAATAAGTTGCAAAAGCACATCCATGACAAAAGCTAAACAGATTCTTATTACTCTAGTAATGCAAGGGCATATCAGTTTTTGCACTTTATTGAGTGTCCTTCTTATTGTAACTAGAAGGATCAGAATGCTCGGTAGGGTTGCCTTTCTGCAGATGTCTTTAATGTTTTTGCAGATAAGTCCTTTGCCCTAGGTATTCAACTTATTTGACGGGCGTTAGTAGTGTCGTATCTCAAATTATAATTGGCGTTGGTAGTTTTGTTTCTTTAAATAGGTATCATTATGTTGACTCCCCCACTGTTTTGGAGTTACCTCAAGTCTCCTTTGATTGATATCAAAAGGGTTTTATTCTCTATTCAACAGTCAACAGCATAACCTTGATACTTGATTTGGAGGTCGGATAGCTTATTAAGGAGTTTATTCACAACCAAGAAGAGTTTATTCCCAACCAAAGTCTCTACTACATCTACTGTTCATCAACTTTGAAAAAGCTTTCGAGAGTTTGAACAGAGATGCTATCTGAATAGACTTGCGCAGGGAAAAACTTATAACTATTAGTAACGCTATTTACGAAGGTCAGCTGAGTTTCTATATTCCATAGTGGAGTACGTCAAGGCTACATACTTCCACCCTTTGTTATTTCTGGTGGTCATCATCATGTACATATTTCGACAGTACTAACTGAAAGAAACCAAGAATTTAGGTAGACAATGATATCTTACCTCAAACACTTGGACTACACTGACGATGTTTATCTCCTTTTACATAAAATAAAGGATCTCCACCAAATGGCACAGTATGTCCAAGCTGAGGCAAACAAAGCAGGGCTTAAGACGAATGCGGAAAAGACAAAGGCACTGAGCATTTTAAACTTCGACCCTCTACTCTAAATTGCCGGACAACAGGTTACAAAAGATCGTCTCAGTCAACGGTGGGACCGAACTCGATGTGAGCCACATAATCGGGAAAGCGTTTGGAATGCTATACCAAATCTGAAAAAGCAATGTTGTCAGCACAAAACCAAACAGAAACCGGTACTACGACACGGGTGTAGTACTTGGAACGTTACCAACACTGGCACTCAAAGGCTGCAATCATTCGTAAATAGATGTCTACGTAACATCTTAAGGATTTTTTGCTCGAATTGCATGCCCAACGAACAGCTTTATCTGAGAACGGATCAAGAACCTATAGACATCACCATACAGAGGTTTGGTCACACGTTACTGGGTGAAAACGACCTTATTACAAAATATGCCTTACAGGGGAATCCATTCACCCAGTCAGGCAGAAGAATGGGGGACAAATCCTGTTAAAACCTGTTGCAGAAATTTGAACAAGATAGCGCCCAGGCATTGTTCATGCCCTATGCTCCTCAAATGGTGACAGGACTTAAGTAATTGAAGTTAAGCAAAGAAGCGGTTAGACGTGATCGATTTCAAGAAATTTCACTACATACTATTAAATATGTATGTATATTCTCCTTACACCAACTATTGTTGAGAAAATCCATCTAAACATTTCATAGCCTTCACTCTGTGTTTGAAAACTCTATGCTCTACACATCGACGAATTTCATTATCTTTTCCTTTGCTTTCCATATATGTATAAACGTCGTCGTGTGCATTTTTTGCCATTTTGATTTTTACTTGCACCTATGCCAATAGGGAAGTATTGGTTTCGTGAAAAATTTCGAACTTGAAATTTTAATCAAACTTGGCATTTCTATGACGGAGAAGTCCAGTTCCGTCTGTCTGCTTGTCTGTATATTCGACTGAAATCTAAACAACTGGACAGAATTGCTTCAAACTTTATATCTGGCTCGGTTGGATCATGCTTGAGTTAGCTTGAGCATATGCTATTAAGTGGTATACCACGTTTAAAGAAGTTTTCTATAATTCACCAAAGATAAGAGAAATGTTTGGTCGTTTATCAAAAACAAAAAAAAAAAACATGTGGCTCATCTTCCACCCCAACTCTCATTAGCAATAACATTCCAGCTGTCAGCTCTTTAGACGAGGCCAATCTGCTTGCAGCCCTATTCGCTGCGAACTCCACACTCCCAGATTGCGCCTTGTTTTCCCCTGTACTTGAGTGCGTTGAAGATTCTAAGCGACAAATCCACTTTCGCTAAAGATCTCAGCATAGACAAATCCGCTGCTTCAGATTGTATTTCACCCATTATTCTGAAGAGGTTTTCTTCCACGCTGGCAAAACCACTGCGTAGGCTTGTTCAACTGTCCTACTCTTATGGACTCCTTCCGAGTAGATGGAAAACAGCACTTGTCCAGCGCGATCCTAAAAAGACAAATCTTCTTCTCAGTCCAACTATCGACCGATTGCACTTACGTCCCTTCTTTCCAAGGTCATGGAAACGCTGATAAATCGTCAGCTTATGAAATATCTTGAATCACGAAAGCTCCTCAATGACCATCAGTATGGTTTCCGTTGCAAAAGGTCCACTGGTGATTTGATGGTATATCTCACCGAAAAGTGGAACCACTCTCTACATCATCCTGATAAATGTAAGATTGTTGCGCTTGATATTTCAAAGGCATTTGACATAGTTTGGCTTCAAGCTTTTTGACAAAAATGGCTTCATTATAGGTGAGTATCTTATTCAATAGATTAGAAACTGCTATTCGGAACGTTCAATTCAAGTACTCTTGGTCTGCAATCCACCATATAAATGCAGGCGTCCCCCAAGGCTCCGTTTTGTTTCCGACTCTCTGTCGTATTTTCATAAATTATCTCTTGTCTACTACATCTATGCTAATACATTCCTTCGCTGAAGATAGCACCTTCAGCTTCCCATATTCGTTCCTAGACTCACGTTCCTGCTCTTCGGCCCTGGAACTGGAGCAGCAGCGTTTGTTAAGCTCATTAAATTCCTATCTTGAAGCATAATCCAATGGGGTCTAAACAACAGATTGGAGTTTAATGCTTCAAAAACCCAATGCTATCAGCTGTCGCCCATGTGTAACCTTAACCCTTTGC
Organism: Xylota sylvarum; assembly: GCA_905220385.1. NCBI lineage: Eukaryota > Metazoa > Arthropoda > Insecta > Diptera > Syrphidae > Xylota > Xylota sylvarum. Next base: position 47,071,602 of record LR999959.1, read on the forward strand.
CTTTACCAATGAATAGCACCTGCATCGTAGAAACCGAAAAACTTTCCATTCTCGGTATGTGTGTTAATGACCATCTCCGTTGGAATGACCACATGTTCGGATCCGCCAAGAATGTTGCGAAATATCTAGGATCCCTCAAACTGTGCAAGAAGTACTTTACCCCCTCTGATCTGGCTGCAATATATAAGGCATACATCTGCCCCAAACTCGAGTATAACGCTCATATCTGGTAGGGTGCACCTAAGACCTCTTTGCACCAGCTGTTTAGAACTCAAAATCGCGCGTTAAAACTAATAGGGGACAGAAGCATAGCGGAGTTTATTGGTTTACTTGAACATCGCAGAAATGTCTCCTGCTTTCCTTATTTTATCGCTTCGACCCTCCAACAATTTTCTCGCAAAACCCGACACGGTTTGAATACTTATCAGTATACCCTCAAGCCTATCTTCGGACGTACCGTCAAGTATAGAGATTCTTTCCTAAACCGTACAACACGAATTTGGAATGTTCTACCAAGCTCTATTTTTCCCTCACATTACAATCCACAAATATTTAAAACCAACGTTCATCGGTATCTCCTACTTTCTCTTCCTAATTTTCCTAACTCCCGCGCTTTTTTTTACATTGAAAGGGTAGCAATAAACTCTTGAGCGCGCCTGAATTATAACAAAAAGGATTCAAACGAAGTGTATTATCTTCACAGCTGTATAGCTGTGATAGTAGAAAGTTATCTGTCGAGGATAATGTTCTGTGCAAGACATTAGTGTTGGGTATCCTTTTTGTTCGATACCACATATGTATGTACTTGGTTTTACTCTTGTTGAACCGCATTATAGTGTGTCGCCTTATCTAAATCCTTCTGTGACATTAAAGGACTCTATTAAGTTTTCACTAACCTTGAAGGAGCATCGCAATTGGACGAATTTGGTGTGCGATAGATATCAAAACTAGGATATTGTTCTGTATTTTTTCAAATGCTTTCATAGACGGTATTACAATCGATAACAAAGTGATGGAAAATGATTTAAGATTCGAGATGCTTTTCTTCTGGGGGTTCTAACCTAATGTAAATATTTGTTCAATGATTGGTTTTCCTTACTGAAAGCCGCACTGATATACATACATAAATCGGGCTGCAGACAAAATGCTTTAGGCGGTAACACAATGCAATTAACTTTAGGGTGATGGAACTACTGATTATCGTCTCCTTATACTCGCTGTAGAAATAACTATCAACCTCTATACAACTAAGTAAATAATTGTGATCCAGTTTGATATTCCCTCCAAAGGGGACAGAATGTGATAACTAGTTCCTAGAAAGATGCCAGCCTGGAATATTGCTATCCCTCTATTGGTTTTATTTTGAAAGCTTGTCAAAATATACCTATAGGTACATTACTGTTCGCTAGAAAAATAGGTTTCAGCACGCTTTTTACATTTTTCTAAAGATACCCATGCGTCAGTAAACACTTACATATTCACAAATTTATAAAACTGACAATATGATTTATGACATAGCTAAGTGAAGCTTATATCCTTGACACCAAGTTATTGTCAGGGAACCTCTTTCGCTTACTCTTCTCAATTAACTAATACCAAGGATTACAATAAATTTCCATCAATTTCTCAAGTTCGACAACCACCAGTAGGTAAAGCCCACACGTTATCTCTCCGCTGAGCTACCGAAGAATTCCAACGCACAATGTGACCCATAAAATTCCGAAAATTGATTGCCTCCACCACGGATAATCCGCCATTACGATGCACGGGTATACTCATTAATAATTCTAATGTGCCTATGCTTCTGCTCTCTGTATGTCTATTGTTTGAGAATTATTATCTTCTTCGCGAAAATTACCGTCGTCGTCGTTGTCGTCGTTGTCGTCGCCAGAAACGTCAAAGCGAATGGAACAGCCAAAGACGACGACGACGACGACGATGCCATCACCGGTCGATTGAAGTCGTCAATCAAAATGACGAAACGAATCTTGATGGAGTTCTGGCATTTGGGATCTCTTTTTCGACTGCCGCGTGACTTTTGGCGCTGTGCAACAGCCAGCAATTTGAAAACTCGACTTTTGTGAATGTGTGTGGATGTGTACGACAGATTGGAAACCCTTTGTCGGGTCAGAATTGTAGTGATCTTTGTTCTCATTTCTAACATTGAGATACAATGTTGAGAGGAGAAACCAAGCGGAGGGGACAACGTATCGAATAAAGTGTCGATAAATCAAAATTCGATGTCAATTCGGTGGTGTATCTATGCGGACAGAGTGGTCTTGAAACATTCGGTGTTTGGGTCAGTGATTATGGTTTAAAGGTATTTTTTTTTTGTGTTTTTTCATCTGCGGATGATTAATGGGTTCGTGGAGTGTTTTTTTTTTTTTATTATTTCACGGTAATCTGATGAAATCTTTAATTAATTTCTTAAGTTGCTTTTATTCTATTCCTTTTTATTTTATTTTTAAAAGTAGCTTTAAGTGTTGTTTTTAATAATTTTCAATTACCTGGAAGGATAATAATGATAATATGTGGATTAGATTAGTCTTATATGGCAAGGAGGCAGAAGTATTTTTCAGGCAGAATCACAGATTCATTGGGTGAATATAGCAAAATCAGACTAGATTCTCTTTATAACACTTGTAACGCCTCAACACTTATTCACTTAGGCATGCTGGTACTAAGTTCTACGAACGTTTTTAGACTTATTTAGATCTTTTCTAGTATTAAATCGTCGGAGATGATGCACAACGTGAGGTCAACTACTACATTAACCATGCTGTATTTATCGCACTTGACATGACGAGAGGCTTGTACAGTTTCATCGATTTTTTTTGGATAATGTACTAGTGCTCAAAAGGTTATGAATATCCATAAAGCGTCAGGACACAGCGCGAGCTGTTGATTTGAATATTTGAAGCGACAGGTCTATGGGACCCAGGGCCTAGCTTCCACATTCATGTTGTGCATATTACATTCTTTACACGGATAGAAGAAACATACTGTTTAATGGCGTTTCCGAAGAGCAATTAGAGAAGCTTTTTAATGACAGTTATACTCTCGAATGTTTGTCAGACGTTCGGGAGAACGTTGAAAGAAATTTTAGGTCCTGCCTAAGAGTATACACTCCTTTAATGAAGACTATAGTATATGGTTGAGGGTTGGATGCTGTACGAATGCGGTAGACACCGACTGGCGTCAACTTGACAATGCCAAATGTTAGAACTGTTACTACACATCAATTGTGCTTATTTTACATCCAAGTGGTAACCATCGAATACTAGTTTGGTGCACCCACAGACTGGACGTGCTGAGCTTAGGTTAGGTACGTGGGTCGGCGAGTGACACCAACCCATTGTGATACCCATAGGGAAGTTAGTTTAACAAATATGGTTCCTATGAACTAACAAACCATCCAGTTGATTTGATGTAGTTCAAAATGTTATTGACTGGTCTACTGGATAATTCTTCTACATCACGGAATAAGTGTCGCCCGAGAAATTTAAATCTAAGGTGGGTAAGACCTGGACAGTGAGAGAGAAAGTGGATTGTATCTTCATTAATTTCCTTATCACCACATCTATTACATATGTCTTCTTCTGTTAGTCTTAGTTTTTTCATGTATACCGCAGAGTGTTATGAACCGTGATAACTCCCATCAGGGTAGAAAGGGATTTCCTATCCTTTTGTACAACTCTGTCGGTCTTACTCTTGTCAAAGCAGAACCATATAATTATTGTGATGACGCAAGTGTCTAGGAAGGACCATCTTATGTTAGCCTGCCTCCAGGCCCAAATCCCTGTTTCGAGCTTCAGTGAGCAAGGCGGGATGCGCACCGAGGTGTCGACCTGTTCTGATATAGATTTTGAACCTGTTCTGGCCAGCTCGTCGGCCTTCTCATTGCCCGGTATATTTTCATGTGTAGGAACCCAGTAGAGTGCAACCTTGTGCTGTGTTCCAAGAACCTTAAGCACATCACGACAATAGCAGAAATCGGTTTTATTGCTGCCTGGCTGTCAATGAAAAAAGTGATACCTTCCGGTGGTATTACCTTCAACACAGTCTCACGGTCGGCTTTTGTTAATGCTATGGTTCGAGAGACGGACTGATCTGGATATACCCAGTGGTTCAGAAAAGATACCTGAGCCTACGCTTACATCCATCTTTGATCCATCTATGAAAACAGTGATGGAACGTGTGCTGGTAGGCTGACCGCTTTTCCATTCTTCTCTGCTCGGGAACAAACTTGTGAAGGGTCTCTTGAAATCTAAGTACGGAGTTAGATAATCCTTGTTCGGAACATTTCCTAGATATTTAATCAGGATCATAGAATAACAACGGGTTATTTTGTCTCCAGATGTTTGACTGACTTATTCTCAGGGCTCTTATAGCTGCCGAGGCTTGGACGAAGATATCCAGCGAAAGCAGATTGAGGACAGCCTCCAGTCCTGCAGTAGGTGCGGTTCTCATGGCGCTTATGGTGCCAATACAAGCCGATCTCTGTATCTTCGTAAGAGCCGCTAAGTTGGTGGTCTTGCTGGACTGCCACCATACAAGACAGCCATAAGTGAGAATAGGTCTTACTAAAGCCGTATACATCCATAGTAAAATTTTGGGTTTAGGTCCCCAGGTCTTCCCAAACATTCTGTTGCACGTATAGAACGCAATAGTGGCTTTGTTGACTCTTTCATTAATATGAGGTGTTCAGTTCAGTTTCTTGTCAAGTGCGAAGCCTAGGTATCTGGCGCTGTCCAAGATTCTAAGGGGAATGCCCCCTATGGAAGGTAATGTAACCTCAGGAATTTTACTTTTGTTAGTAAATAGTACCAGCTCGGTTTTCTGTGGATTGACCGCTAGTCCACATTTCTTGGTCCAGGTCTGCAGTCTTCAGCGCACCTTCCAATTCACTAAGGTCAGGGAGGAATTTCCCCGTAGCCATCACCCCACTATACCTGAGTTCTTTGAGTACTTCATTAAGTACAATGACCCATAGTAGTCGGGAGATTACTCCGCCTTGAGGGGTACCTACAGTGGCATAAGCTTCTAACTTCGTTCCCTCGTGCTCCGTAATGATATGTCGTACCTCAAGGAATTCCATAATAAATAAGCACAATAAATTTAGTGATCATCCGTACCACTATGGACCAAACAGTATGGATGCAGTAGAAGATGTGAAGCATGTCATATTCCATTTGATAGCATCTGTTGTTCGTGGGACCACTTTTGGCGAACAATGATGGCTGATATGGGGCAATGACACGCAGTGCAGTAATCTATAAGTACATATGAGTCAAAGTCCTATCACGAAATGCATAGAAGCAGAAATTATGTCCGCAGAAATACAATAAGTGTTCTTGATGATCCTTCACTAGTCCTTGCAGATTTTCACCCTCTAATTAGACAAAAAAAGACATGGAAGATATGGAGTTCTCTTACGATTGAAGTTGAACGGTTGATGAGGAATCAGGAGTAAATTAATTATACAGAAATAAATCTTTTAACAGAAGTCAGGACATGATAGACGTTGCTGTTATTAACACTCTATGTTGAAGGATGAAACCTTGAAGCAAACAGATTCTCTCGAGACTTGCGACCATCACCCAAAGGGGTTAGCATGCTAATTTGATTCTATTATGTTGTCATAGACATATACTTGTAAGTATTCCTAGCTTCATAAAGGGGTTTCCTTTCCTATTATATGCACATTTATATATATTAATTAATATTTGTAACAAAAGCCCATTTTTCCTTTTTATCAATACTGGTTTTGTTACTGCCTAAACAAATTTGCAGACCTGCTAATACATAATTAAATGGACAATATTGTCCAGTCATTCCTTTGTGAGCTAAAATTCCATTGCATCCAATGCTTACCATACTAATCCAATTCTACAGGAAGAACATACTTGCATCTCCAAAAACAACAAAGTCTCCTCGATGGCTACCAGTTCAATAGCATCCAACCAGGTTCTTGCCCATTCATCTCCACCATGAATGGATAAGCCGAACAAAGGTCGAAATAACCACCACCATATGAAATCGAATTAAATTCCCAATTCAAGTAGTTTACCTCCGTGTGGTCATCTCCAGCATCACCATCATCACAGTAACAACAACCCAAAGGAATCCCTTTTTTTCGGACAAACTCTGGTCGCGCTGCTGCTGCACAACCCAATTCAAAGTGAAACAAACCAGCAACCATCATCTCCCGTGGTACCCATTACCTACTGACATTGGTCGGCGGCGGCGGTGTCCCATTTGTATGTTTTATTTATTACGCCAAGATGTTTTGGGTCGTAAATTCCACACTACTCCTCTCCTGCTCACTATCGTTCGATTGCATCGCCATCACCTTCACCATCACCATCACCATCCACCTGTACCCAGCACACACGAAAAGGAGCAGATACTTTCCTGTTGTTGTTTGGCTTCTTCAAAACACACACGCGTTGTTTTGGTTCATATGTATAATCTGTCCTAAAACCACGTACTTTATGTTTGTTTTGGCCGCTGCGCGTGTGTGCGTGAAATTATTGTCATTCAGCACTTTTTCTAGTTTTGTTCTCGAGTTTAAAATGCGATTATTTATCGTTAAGTGTCAGTGTTATGAGTCGAGAAGAAAAGTTATGATTTTCGGTTGTTTTTTGTGTCTGTCCGGTGGTGGGTAAATCTGAAGTGCAACAACTCGGGAGGATTCCCGAGGTATTTATGGGATTTCGAAGAGTGTTTTCGTTCGTAAAGTGGTATAAACGACGGTCAACTCAGGAGATGGAGTTAAAATTCTTTTTATGGCTGTCACAACATTAATTCATTGAATGATTGGATTTGAGTACAACAGGTCATCAAATGAATTTTGGTAGTAAAAAAAAAGTTATTACCACAAAGTTATTATCACCTGGAGTGAGTTATGTACTCATAATCGAGGTTTATGATTTTTTTTTTTGTTAAATAAGAAGTTTGTTTATTGCTTAAATATGAGTACTATGTAAAGGAACCACCTGTTCTAGGATACTGCGACTTTCATTCATTCAACAACAAAAGGGACTCAGAGAATCTATCAAAATCGGATTGAACTAGCCAATAGAGTGGCTATAAGAGCAGGGAAGCATCACACCCTAGAGATACATTCCGGAAGCTTCATAAGGCCATAACTTACGTACTTACATCCTTAGGTGAAGATACAGTGTGAAGTGGATCTGGGCCTCAGCTAACAAACCTCTCTAGTCAGCTCGATCTTCAGACAGCTGCCTTCTGTTTCATACACCAAGTTGGTTGAGGTTCCTTCTCACTTGAGCGCGCCACCTGAGGCGAGGTCAGTCTCTATTGCGTCGTCCCACTGGGATGGATTCGAAGACTTTGAAGGTTTGGCAGGGATACCAAAACCAGACATATCTCTGTATAGCTCGTCTCTATAAATGCTGTCATAGGCAGTCTTAAAATCAGCAAAAAGGTGGTGAGTATCGATTTGAAATTCCTGGGTTTTTTCCAAAGTCTGCCATTGTGTGAACATTTGGTCGATGGTGAACTTTCCTGTCCTAAAACCATACTTACATATATGGACCAATCAGATTGCTGACAAAAGGATTTAAGCGTTCACACAGAATAGTAGATAAGAACTTGCGGGCAACATAGAGGAGACTGATGCCTCTATAGTTTGCACAGTTTACAGGGTCTCCTTTCTTGAGGATCGGACAAACGATGCTGAGGTTCCAGTCATCAGGAATACTCTCGTTCGATCATATTTTGCAAATGAGTTGGTGTATGCTATTTACCAAGTCATCCCCCGGTGCTTTAAATAGCTCGGCAGTCAGGCCATCAGCTCCAGCAGCTTCATTGAATTTCAGCTTCTATATCGCTATCTTAACTTCATCCATGTTGGGTGGATGGAAATGTTGGTTACCATCGTTCAGATTGAATGGTTCATTCTGGCTGACAACGGAATTTCGATCAAGGTCGTCGTTATGCAGTCTGCAGAAGTGATCTTCCATATCCTCAACATTGACTGCGATTCTACTTCTAGGTTTCCTTGTTCATCCCTGCAGGCTTTGGTTCTGGCTTTGTAGCCTTGACATGTTCTTTTACCATCTGGTAAAACTTCTAAACCTCATTCCTGTAATAGCATCTCTCTTTTCCTCAGTCGCGCGCTTCTCATGCTTCTTCGTTTTCCTTCTTTTTTGCTCTGGCAGCTCTGGTCCTTCTATTCAGCGCTGCATTGTATCCCGTCTGCATTCTTGGTCGAACCAAGGGTTTTGTTGTGTTGGTCGAGAGAAACCCAGCACATCGTATGCAACATCCCTGATGGCTTTTTGGCAGTGTAGCCGCTTGTCTTCAGTACTTGATGCTAGCGGCATAGGAAGGGATACTCGGAGAGGTTAAGGGATACTCGATCGGAAAAGGTTCTGGCGAGCTCTTGCGATTGTTGTCTTCCGACGTCGAACCTCCTCACAGTTGACGGTTGACTGATCCGGACATCTCCATGTTCCTTTGTGAATTTTGCGATGTGTGAATCGCGTGGTAGCTATGACAAGATTTTGTTCCACTGCAAAGTCGAATAGCCTTAATCCGTTATCGGAGGTGTTGTTGTGCAGGCTATGCTTTCCGACGGTACTACCTAGATGCCCTCCCTTCCTAAATAGCCTTGCGTTAAAGTCACCCAGGATAGCATGGGATTTAAATATGTCGAAGCAGCTCTTATAGGGATAATACTCATAGTTCGGCCTTACTGGAACTCGTAGACGCCACCGTTGATTCCGTCTAGGGAATTCGTCGCTGCCATCTGGAATAAGAGGAGGTGTCTTAGTAAAAAAGCACTTATCCCCCTCTATCGTCTGCTGTTACTCAATCTCCAGTCGAGATATTAGGCGCCCAGCAGTCACCATCGTGGAGGTGTAGAGTAGAAGTTGATAGTAAGAGGCTATCGTGTAAATGCTTGTGCTGTCATATATTCGAATCACTACGCTTTGACCACTGCCCTTTGGCTCTTTGGCCACTCATTAGGCCAAAAGCTGGGTCTAAATTCAGCAATATTCTTTAGGTCCTAGAATGAAAGATGGAAGCTGCAGTTAACCAACTCCGGTGTGAGAAGAAGGCAGCTCAAACACCTCCCTATCCTCTGCAATTTCAGCCGATTATCTGAGAATTGAACTAAATCATATAGGTAGAAAGAATGTTGGCCTGATACCACGAGGGAGAGTAACCGAAGAATGTAATGCAAAGCCAGTGGTATTAACGTTTTTACTGACAGCGAAGCGGCAATCCAGTCCTTAGAATCGTGTTGTTTCACTTCAATGGGCGTTTAAACTACCATTTTTCTCTCTCGGAGATGACGGAGCAGTACAGCATGGGTGCCGGACCATAGAAACATTGAGCTCCCAAGAGTGAGTAGGACTCTAAGTATCACGCCTAAATGCCAAAACCTAAGTATGCCCTTCGTTATATTTAGAGTCCTACTTAAGCTGGACGCTTTTAGCAAAACCAACCATAGACGGGCTGGCGGGTGTCATATTTCTAGTCAGATCTAGCCATAGCTGAATCAAAAACATAGTGTCGGGTTGGTAATGCTTAAGCGATTACAACTCCATTATCGGTATTCTTACGGGACACTGTCTGTTAGCCCGACATTCTAAAAGGTTAGTTGTCTTCTCAAATGAATTTTGCAGGACCTGTTTGAATGACAAGTATGTCTTCGATGGTGCTAGCCTATCAATAGGAATATACATTCCTTCAATTGAGTTATCTACATGTATTCCATTTCGCCTCATCTAGAATAGGCAGCGCTTTGAATTCTAAAAAAGATCATATAATTTGAAATTGATACTATTCACCTATTTTATGATTACAAGACCGGCTATGACAATATACTTAGAGACGACCTCTACTATGTCATGTTAGACTGCTAGACTTATTAGTTTATGTAATTGTGAGGAGATTAAATGAGATACAAAGATGTATACTGCTTCATTAAGGTAGAAGGAACCAGAGGAAACCTTTCTATTCCTAGAAAGTAAACTCAGTACGAACGAAATATATAGAACGCCTACACTTCCAGGCTAGTCCTGGGGATCCAGACCAAGCGTCCTGAAATGTATTTACATATATTGCTATTATAATCGATTTAAATGGAATTTCCTACTTTTTATGTGTGATCTATTTACGTATACCAATGCTCTTATTGACTGATCTCACCATGGTCGCCTTTGCGATTCGCATGTTTCTTTTACTCTACGTAAACTGTCTTAATCCAGCTCTTCTTCCCAATGTCGGTGCTGAGATGCATTCGGTCTGCACATCCTAGCCATCCCAAATGTGCTGATTCAGCAATGTTAGTAACAGTTTATATAAGCTCTAATGGGTACAGGAGCTGGCATTACTGGTCTATTCGACTAAATGACAACAAATATACTGAATTAGAACAAGATTGACATCAGAAGGTTTTTGATTACTAATATGGGTTTCAAATACAATTGAAATGACTTTGCGAAGAGATTGCAATTGACGATTGACTTTGTTTAGAAGAAGACTTTACTTAATAACATATATTAAGCAAGTGTGCAACTCTATGTACCACTCGAAAGATAAAAGAAATTCCTCCATATGAGACACTCGCACCTTCACAAGGAAAGTGGAAGTTTTTTTCCATACATGTACATATTTAGATTATCTTACTTCTTTCAAACAATATTAGCAATTGTATATGTCTATTATCCAGAAACGAAAGGAATCCGACCACTTAAATCAAAAATACCACTACCATGTCAAAGCGCATTTTTCCTCTCCACTTACATGGTAAAGTACTTAACACCATTTCAATGCAATTTTGTCACCTAATCTGGCAGATTGCAGGCACTTACGTCTATCGGTACGAGTGACACCATCCAAATGTCATTGAAAAACGTATGCCATTTGAGAGTAATTAAAGTGCAGCCAAATGTACGTATGCATCTGCGACGCAATTCGCAATAGGTACCATTTGCACGCATATTCACTGTCACTGCGTTGCAATTGCAACCACTACCAGTTCGCTATTCAACTCTTTTGTTTTCTACTATAATTTGTATTGTTGTTACAGTTTTACGTTTTGCTCCATTTTAAATGTCCACTCTGTCCGTTTAACCGATTAGTAAACAAAACAACAATCGTATATTATGCGTGGCGACGGTGTTGCCTGTTAAACGTTAAATGGCCTGTTGTCCTAATTTATTGCAATTCGATTAATTTATTGCACAAGTGTGTACATATGTGTAAGAAAAACATTGTAAATGACAGTGACACTTGGATATATCTGGAAAAAATGTGTAAATTGGGTGCAGAGATTTATTTGTTTGAAATATTTTCATAAGGGCAGTGAAAAATAGCTCTATTGTCTGCCTACCAATTAAAGAAAAAGTGTGCCAAACATTAAATTCCATCCATCATTCACGGAAACTTTCATAAAAACTCTCAACAAGTCAATAGGCTTTCAGCAGGAGAGAAAAAAAAGCTAATAAATAAAACTTAATTAATTATTAGTCGCGTGGGCATTTGATGACTTGATGAAGATCCCCAATATACTATACCCACGATTAATCAAAAGCTAGCCCATTCTTTGGTTCAACGAAAACTCACATGTACCTGTCAGGGTACAAAAATTCAATTATTAATTTTACTACATCATAAATTACGACGATGACGACGGATCGAAACGAAAACTTTTCGCCAGAGTTCTCCTTTTCGAAAACAAATAGATGAATAATTAATTTACGCCTTGAACAGGAACAAAAACCATGCGTAGGATGTGCACAAGCCCGCCGAATATATGTACTATCCATAAGGTCCCCATAGCATCGATTTGGGCACACAGGCATAAATCGATTAACAGCTGGACGCCTCTCCTAATGAGAAACCCAATAAAACTGAATTAAAAGCGAAAATGTGTATCCAAACCCTCCAAGTATACATATACCAACGATCTAACAATTCATCAGAAAATGTTTATTAAATCAACACCTACAGATGGACGATGTCGAGTAATCAAAACAATGCGCACACACATACCCTAACGCAGGTTTTTATTTTTTTATTTTGTATCTTCTCTACTGATGATGATGATTATCCATCAGACAGATATGTATTACAAAGTACCTTCGAAAAAGTGCTCCTCAGCGACAAGATGGAACAGAACTCAAGTGCAATTGAAAACCCTAATCATAACAAATCAGAGGAACGTGCGAGCCCACTCTTGCAGAGGGGGCTTAACAACGAGTGCCGTAGAGTAGAGTGTATTTAATCTGGCCAAGCGAAAAAAAAAATTTGTTTGAGATGAATATGCTCGAGTAAATGTTCCAAGTGGAAACTTTTCTTGAATGGAATTCCCTTGTAAGATGATTTGACAGATTTGAGAGCGGGTCTCTCTTTTTTTTTTGGCCTTACTGCCTTGGTCTTTATGGTTTGTTGAAATCAATTAAACCAATTTCAAAAATTGGAGAAAAGAGTGTGTGCCTCAACAATAGACCACCACAAATCTGGGGCTATGGATATAACAAAGTATCTAATTGGTATCAATCACCAGCAGATTTATCTTCGGTATCCATATTTGGGGAGTCGTGGGTTTACGGTTTGTTTTGAGAACCTCGAGAATCTACAAATTGTATCCAACTGTGAGTGTTATAATACCACACACTCGGCATGGGACTCTTTCCGGAGTAACGCGTTTCTTCGTCAGAGTAGAGTTGAGAAATCAAGACTAAGATAGACGGGTATAGGGTTGAATGGCTGCTTGATGCTCTATTAATGAAACTAATTTGGGCATAGATAAGGTAAATAGTTGATCACTTGCTGAGTGATACTGTCGTGTTATTCAATGAACAACTGGAGGTCTACTCAGAGGTGGCCAATAGCTATCATTTTGAAATTACATTAAGTGAATAGCTATCAAAGTTCTATTAAAGTCTTGAGGTATGTGGGTATTTTGTGTGTTTTAAATGCTAAAGCAATGGTTAACGTCATATGATTCAGTGTCCATATTTATGGAAGACATAAAAACAAACGATGGATTTCGTACGTTCGTAGGCTTGCAACTCAGTGCTTTTAATTAGCATCATGAACTGAAATTACAATTTATCTTGATAGCCAAACAGAAATTAAATCAAATCCAATGCTATTATACATGTATCATGATACCTAGTCATTGCGATATCCATGAAGCTGAGAGATTATCTATCTGATAAAAAAAGAGATCGGCTGGGCACTTTTACATAGTCTACATCTCGCTCTAGATCTTAGCGAGACAATGGGACTGATAAAATGAAGTAGAAATACTATTAAGCTGCAGCTAGGATACAAGTATAAACCAGGTGACCATGCCCGACACCTGAAAATTGTTGAGTCAATTCCCGAAAGGGATATGTTTTCATCATCATGGTCAGAGAGTACTGATTCGCTAGGTCATTTTAGGTAGAAATATTGGACCGGCAATCTGGGGTAATGGTGTTCCAGCACTGGACAATAGTGGTCTGGTCTGGTGCACAGACGGATCAAAAATGGAATCTAGAGTTGGTGTCTTTGGACCCAACACCAAGGTCCTTTGCTAAGATTTAACCTAGCGCAGATTCCAATGACATGGAGTTCAGTCTGGAATAGCATGATACACGTTTCCATAGTGGATACCTTTGGAAATGTGTCCCAAACTATTATAGACTGAACTCCACGTCATTGAAATCTGCGCTAGGTTAAATCGTAGCAAAGGTTTTAGGGGCACTTGGATATATGTATATCTTTTCAGATAGCCAGGCAGCACTTAAAGCGATGTCCAATTTACTGGACTCTATATCAGTTAAATGCTAATACGATGCACAATGTTAGGCTCGGGTAGGTGCACGGTTATCAAGGCATTGCAGGGCTGGCTACAATCTGCGTTCATAGGACCTGAACCAACGAAAACTCACATGTAATCTGATGTCAAGTTGACTGCCGCCAAAGCGCTGAGTAAAGATTGGGTACACAAACTTAATCTGGGTCACTGGGCAAATGTCCCAGGGCTGAGTCAATCCAAACGATTAATCATGCCTTATTCCTACAAAGAATCTTTGATTCAAGGATAATATCATATTCGAAAGCCAGTAAGTTTTCTCACAGTTCTCTGTTGCCTGAGGTATAACCTTAACAAACTTAATCTGTGCTTAGAAACAGAATGTAGGTTCTGCTCGGAAGGTGATGAATAATCCGAGTACAATCTCTGTGAATGGCTAGCATTACATTGGCTAAGGATACGTGTTTTGTATAATTGTATAAAGAAATATGTTCATCAGCGCAATTAAAAAACTCTGCTGCTAAGGACGTACAATCCTTCATTAGGGAGGTGGTATGTTTCTTTGGCTAAATCTATCCTAATGATACAATAGATCTTTTTAGGTCGCAGTCTCAGCCATATGGGCAAGGGTAAAAAAAAAACCCCTAACGCATCAAGATTTGTATTCTCGATAGCATCCAGTTTGAGTTTTAGTTTGCAAGTAGCGATTAGTAGCCTTTCCTAAGGTACCTTTACCCGGCAAAATGGGTAAAGTCGTTCCTATTCTGGCAAATTCATCGGCTTTCTTGACAACTTTAGGGTAGGTTCAAGGCGAACGGCCGCACTTGCTGCCATTTGCCTGCTAAATACATCCAGGGGTATAAGGTGAAACATAATGTCCAGTGCCGCAAAGGGAATTTTGCTTAGAGCACCGCTCTTGCACAGACATGCTGTACGATGAACTTTACTTAGATAGTCCCGGTTTATAGCTTTTTCTAAGACTATCTACCAAACAATCACCCCATATGTGAGTTTCGGTCTAAAAACTGAAATATAGAGCCAGTGAGTTATTTGAGGTTGTATATCCCAACTGTTTCCAATAGCTTTTTGCAAGAGAAAAGTGCTACTTTGCCTTTCTTGACTCTTTCTTCAATGTTAAGTTTCCAGCTTTCTATTTAATAAATAGAAATATTTTGCCTTGAAAGATAAAGTTAACTGATCCCAACAAGAAAGGGACAAGAGTACTAGTTCAGTTTTGTGGGGATATTCACCCAAACCTCACCGAACCGCCCAAATGACTAGCTTATTTTAAACCTTTTGTAGAAGTATTTAGGTGATTTCCTGAGAAAGTCCTGAGACAGGATAGCGATGGCTGTGCATCACTCGAATTCCAGGATTATCAATAGTTCATTAACAAAATTCCAAAGAAGAGGGATATAGAACACCTCATTGTGGAGTGCCTCTACTGCCGTAGATTAATCAATTCGCAAACTAAGCTGTCAACCTTCAGATCTGAAAGTGTATCTGCTATTGCTGATGTATTGGCATTGTTAAAGGCGCCTTCTATATATAAGAAGGCAACCATTGTGTACTTCTTATGAAATAGGAAATATTAGATATTACGCAATAGTGAGTGTAATGCCGTCTTCACTGAGTACTCATGTTGGGCTCTAAATTAACTTTTTAAATTTTTCTCAAGCACCGGCAAGATTATGTCCGATGTGTTCTGCATTCGGCAAGTCCCGCTGATTTGTACGGTTTGAAGCAATGTACATATGAATTTCCCAATGCAGTTTACTCTGTGTAATCAAGTTTAAGGGTATGGTTATACGTGCAGATTGACTAATAAAAACCGTATTTCTAACCACTTGCGGACTACCTTGAAAATGACTGTTCTTTGTTAGGATTTCTTAAGAGAAATTCTTTTGATTTCAAGGATCCTTATACATTAAAATCTTTATTTTCTTGTATGGTCCGTCCAATTTTAGAATATGCTTGTATTGTTTGGAATCCTATTGCCCAAATTAATATCCGTAGAATAGAATGTGTGCAAAAGAATTTCTTACGGTTTGCCTTGCGTCTCTTTTTTCGCAATAATGCTCCTGATGTTCATCACACTTACCGATCTAAATGTCTTTTGTTGGGAATGCAAACTCTGGAAATGAGGAGACAAATGTATTGTGTTATGTTTGTTCGTGATTTGTTATGTGCAACGGTAGATAGTTCCAATTTACTCAATTGTATAAATTTATATGCTCCATCTCGAGCTCTCCGACAAAGGCCACTTTTATTTGAAGTTCCCCATACTACTTTATATGGTTTACGGGAGCCTATGTCTCACTGTTGTAGATTATTTAATTTATTTTACACGGATCTAGATATTTGTGTGCCCAGAAATATATTTAAGTCCACACTATTGATAGTTTTAAGTTAATGATTTTGTTTTCTTTATCTGAATTTTTGAATTTGTACTAAGTTTTTTGATACCTGTAGATTGTGAAAATCGTAGGTAAATAAATAAATAAATAAATAAATAAACAAACAATAAATTTAGCTAGTCATCTCTGGAAGTCATCCAGGACCCATCAGCTTTCTTAAGAAACCTGTGTGTTATTGGATTTGAAGAGAGAATTTTTCTTAGCCTAGAATATTCAGAGGCTTTTATGATAATTTCCGACAACTCGCGAGCTAATAGAATCTACATACATATGTACAAAGAACTATTGGAGATCTGTGATCCGGGAAAGAGGGTTCATTCGATACCTTCCAAAACCTGATGCGATGAGCGATATTATGAGGTAAGGGTAATGTCCAGCACTTCTTGCCTATTTTTGGTGACGAAAGTAGGCTCGTTACCTATGTTGCACAGAACATAGAATATAGCTTGTACTTAGAATGAAATCGAAAAGTAGCTCACCTCTTTCGTTGATATCAGAGCTTCCATAAACAGTATGGTGAGCGTTAGCATCACAGCCTATAATAGCCTCCTTGTAGAACCCACCAGGTGTTTCTACTATTGCCACAGTTGTATCTCGACCGCCGTAATTAGGAAGTAAGGTTACTTTTAGGTTACTTTTTACGGGTATACACGATCTGGGTTTACCTTCACCGCGCCCATACAAGCTGTAGTATTTCAGAGTCTTAATTCCGCATTTCAAGTTGCTCATAACCCAAGGTTCTTGAACCCAGCATTGGGGCTACAATTAGGCAGGGCAACCCCCACCTTACTTACTTACTTAGGTGGCGCTACAGTTCGGTGTGAACCTGGGCCTCAACTAACAAGCCTCTCCAGTTAGCTCGGTCCTTAGCTAACTGGAGAGGCTTGTTGCGCACTCCAAGCTTGTTCAGGTCCCCTTCAACTTGTGCGCGCCACCTAAGGCGAGGTCTTCCTCTGCTGCGTTGTCCCTTCGGGTGTGATTCGAAGACTCTTCGGGCTGGAGCACTGGTGTTCATTCGCTCTACATGTCCTAGCCATCTCAAACGACTAATGTGCAGTTTTTTGACTAGGTCGATGTCGCTATACAGCTCGTATAGTTCGTCGTTGAATCTTCTCCTCCAAAGCCCGTCAACGCAAACGGGACCGAATATTTTACGAAGAATTTCTCTCTCGAAACGACCGAGGATATCTTCATCCGCTTTTGATAAAGTCCAAGCCATAAAGCAGTCTCCTTAGTTGTTCGGGATAGGGCCTTACTACTCAATTGCCTTCTCAGCCCAAAGAAACAGCGATTGGCAAGAGTTATTCTTCGTTTTATTTCTGCCGAGGTGTTGTTGTCAGAATTGATAGCAGAGCCGAAGTAGTAATGGACTTTTATTACCTCAAAGTTATAACTGTCGATTGTGACTTTCTGTCCTATTCGTCGATGTTGCGTGTCCGTTCTGGTTGACAGTATATACTTGGCATTGCCCTCGTTTACCGCTAAACCCATTTTGGCATCTTCCGTTTCAATACTAGCGAACGGATCGGCGACAGCCCGCTGGGATCTTCCAATAATGTCGATATCGTCGACGTAAGCTAATAGATGCACAGATTTTTGAAATATTGTGCTTCCGGTGTTGGCTTGTGAGTTTCGCACACTTCCTTCAAGTATGATGTTACAGAAGTCACATGACAGCGCGTCACCTTGTGTAAATCCTTTTTTGACATCAAAGGTCTCGGTGAGATCGTTACCGACCTTGATGGAGCAGCGAGAATTCTCCAACGTCATCCTGCACATGCGAACGAGTTTGGCAGGGATGCCAAAACTAGACATGGCTCTGTATAACTCGTCTCTATAAATGCTGTCATATGCGGCCTTGAAATCGATAAAAAGATGGTGGGTATCGATTTGGACAACCCCCACCGCAGTGGAATTTATAGCATCCGAGTCTGACGACGATTCCAACAGTTCGTTCTCTCTCAAAGGCGGCTGCAATTTGTCCAAATTTCAAAATTGTCATCCGTCTCTATGTCCGACAATTTGCCTTCATCGACTAAATACGGATTCTGCTCAAGGAATGACGCTTGGGAGTCATCGCTTTTAAAAGATGGAAAAGAGATGGATAACTCCAGGTCATTGGATGCAGAAGTCGCAGTTTGACTATCTATATAGAAAACAATAGCGCTGCAATCTATCGAGTTAATCGAAAGCCAGGTCGCGGCTTCACGGACTGCTGAGACTTCTGCTTAAAATCACCGGCAGTCGAGTGGCGATGCGAATGTCCAATACACTGGAGTATACTCCCACACCTATGCCAGACGCTGTCTTGGATTTCTCGATGATTCCTACCAATGAGGGTAGGGCTATCTCTACCGATTTTCCCTTGCTATACGCATGTTGGAATATCGATAGGAGATTACTATTTAATTTAGTTCTAATGTGGAAATCAATTAGCCTTTCCAGAGTCTTCAGTAGAAAGGAGGATAGGCTGATCGGACGGAAGTCATTAGGGGATGCATGGGAAGCCTTACCGGCTTTCGGTATAAAAGACAACTTTGTCCTCCAGGTTCTAGAAGTTTAAACAACTCCTAAAGATAGTGTGGAGCCACGGGTTTAAAATATCAAAACCTTGCTGTAATTCCACTGAACAGATACCATTAAGACCAGCAGATTTGTACGGGACGAAGCCGTGCACTGCCTACCGTATTTTCTTGGGGTGACAACGTCCTCTAAGTCCTATTTACAAATGAATCCTAAAAACAATTGAAAGCATGCCATTTGGGCAGCCTACGCCACAGCAAGTATACATATACTTGTAAAAAGGAATTTAACAGATATAACATGTAAGGTACTTGCTTCCCAGAACTTATCCGTGCGGCCACCGCGGGTAAAGAAAAACAAGCGTGGACTACAAAACAAATATTTTATATAGACAAAAATAAACGTTTTGAGATATTTTAAGTTTTTTGTTTTATTTTATCCGAGTTACTCCATCTCTGCACGGGTCCGCACGTGCCAAAGATCACACATCCCAGGTATCGGTACCCAGAGATTATGCTCGGTTGATGTGCAGGCCAGGTTCTACACCCGTTGAAAAGGAGGTCCTTCGATGCGACTGCCATCTAGTCACTGGGACTAATAAGCAATTTTTCTTTCACTTTTCGTTTTAAAATACATGTATAAGATGAGAGTTCCACCCACTGGCGTTTCTCATGAGCTCACAAGAACTGAAGTTATGCACATACATCGCTGGGCGAATGAAACATAACTGGGATTTAAGCCACTCAGGACGTTGGGGGATAGAATTCACTCCGAGCGGCCTTACACTCGTTGTTGTCATTCCATAACGCTCGAATGAATATGCATTTACTTAGTCAAATTTTTTATTTTTTTTTTTCAGTGCCGTGCTAATTCGAATGGTTTTCGTCTTCTCAGCCTCCTAACGAGGTTTGTGTGATCCAGAAGCTGGAGGGCCTCAGGGTTCGTCGGAGCCGCTCTCCATGTTTTTTGGCATGTCTTTTGACTTCCCATTTTACTGGTTCCATACCCAAGTCTCTGTGGAGGTCCTCATTCCGAATATAGCAGGGTGCATTGACGATATTTCTCACTACTTTGTTTTGGAATCTTTGGATGATATCCATGTTGCTCTGTTTAGTACAATCCCAGAGCTGAATCCCGTATGTCTATATGGGTTTAAATACTTGTCTATAAATTAGGAGATTGTTAGCAATTGATAGGCAGGAATGTCTTCCTATTAGCAAGTAGATCCTTCTATATCTGAGATCGAGCTCCTCTCTTTTTTTCTTGGCATGAGCCTCCCATACCAAGATATTTGGCTGTGTTCGCATATGGAATTACTTGTTTATTCATATATATTGGTATATGCTCAATCTTTTTGTTTGTAAAATCTACATGAACTGATTTAGACTCGTTTAGTTTTGTGCGCCATTTCCTTGTCCACTTTTGGAATTCTTGAATCGCATCTTGTAGTTTTACTGAAGAATGAATATTGCTTTCTGGAACTAACATTATGGCCGTGTCGTCCGCGAATGTAGCAATTGTGTTATTTTCCAGCAATGGAATGTAGCAAGTATACAGAAGGTAGAGTACTGGTCCAAGCACGCTTCCTTTAGGCACACCTGCTTTAATTTCCTTGAGTTCCAAATACGCATTCTGTTCTTTTATACGAAAGTATCTGTCTGCAATGTAGGATTCCAAGATCCTTGTATGTTGTTTGGGATGAGCCTTTTTTAATTTATAGATCAATCCTTCGTGCCAAACTTTATCGAATCCAGGAAAACTGTGGAACAAACTTTATTCTCTTCCAGTGCTTTTTGAATAATGTCAGTGATCCGGTGGATCTGATCGATCATAGAATGTTTTTTACGCAATCCAAATTGATGGTTGGGAACAATTTGTTTTCGCTCTATAAAAGTTGTTAATATTTTGAGTTCAGTTTTCAAACAGTTTTAACATTATAGACAGTAAGGATATTGGCCTATAAGATGAAGCTTTGTGAGGTGGTTTCCCAGGTTTTGCTATCATAATTACATCAGCTACTTTCCAGCGTACTGTAATCTAAATGCGGCATTAATGGTGTTCGTTAGCTTCAAAATAGCCCTTTCAGGAAGCAGTTTAAGAATCTCTCCATTTATAAGGTCAAAGCCTGGGGCCTTTCTTGCATTTATAGATAGTTTTATTTTATTTTTCACTTCTATTTCCTCATTTTCTTGTTCTGGTACATGGTTGGGCAGGTCGGTGTCACCTGGATTTGGTTGGAAGATTTCCTCCAGATGTTCGGCGAATCTTTCAGATTTTTTTTCGTTGCTCCTACCCCATTACCTATCCTGCGTTCTAATTGGCGGAATTTGAATAATTAGCCTTTTTAAGTAGGTTTTTCGTGGTTTTCCATAGAGAGAATTCTGAATTTGTTTCATTAGAGAGTCTTTTTAGGTAAAGAGTTAATGATTCAATTTTTAATTCTTTGATGATTCTTTTGACCTGCTGCGTGAGATTGTTCAGTCTATTTTAGTCCTGCGGAGCTCTAGTATGTTGCCATCTCTTACTTGCTCCTCGCTTTTTATCAATAAGTTGTCTGATTTCTAAAGGATAGTTGTTTCCTTTAATCCTTTTTATGATTGATGTTGTATTTGCCCAAGCTCAGTGTTGGATATCCTTAATAAATTATTCAAGCTCTGTATCCACTTGTTCTTTATATGGTAATGGTACAGCTAATGCTATCTTCTCTTCGAGGCTTAGTTTAAAGCTCAGCCAGTCAGTACGTTTATTGCAAAGCATTGCGTTTGAATAATGTTTTCACTTAAGGTAAGTATGTTCGGGGAGTGGTCCGAGCTTAAGTCTGGACAATCATCTATTTGTGGAAAGTTACTTGAAATGTTTTTGACTACAAAGAAGTCGATAAGATCTGGTATTTTTTCTAGATTAGTTGGCCAATACGTAGGTTTGCCTGTGGATATGGTTTCACACCCCATATCCTTTATTGCTTTTCCTTTACTCGTCGTTAGTCTGGATCCCCAGTAAGTATGTTTCGAGTTGAAGTCGCCACCAACTATGAATTTTTTACCCATTTGGCTAAGAAGTTCCATATACTGATCTTTTTTAATTTGGTGCCTTGGGGGACTATAAATACTCGCAATTACTACAGGATCATTTTTAGTGATTACCCTTACATCAATTGTTTGGAATTTTTTTCTTTCAATTTTACAGTCTTCGTAATGTTGGATACTTTAACTATGACTGCGCTTCCTCCTCTGGCAGAATTTTCTGGGTGAATGGCTGGGTAGATTTTGTAGGAGTTTCATTGAGGATTCCTTGGTAAAATTCGTTCCTGTGATCATGCACACATCTATTTTGTTTATATCAAGGATTGCTTGTAATTCCTCTCTATGCTGAAGCAATTCATTAGCATTCCACGCCAAAATTCGTATTTGGCTGATCATTTAATTATTCTGTTTTGAAGCAGTTTTTAACTCTCGTGTCTAAGCCAGTGACACAATCTTCTGTGTTATTTATTTTCCTGAGTATGAGCTGCAGAGTTTCACTTATACTATCGTTTGGTCCTTGTTCTGAATTGCGAATATTCTAGGTATTCCTAGCTACATAAGCATAGCTTGCGCTATCCTTTTGTTGAGGTTGTGGATTACTCTTCAGTTGAGGTTGGGGTTTATTTCTTAAATGAGAAAGTGGGTAACTTTTGTTTTCCTCGTTGGTCGTAGGATCATTTGTTCTATTTTTTGGGACATGAGTTTTGATCTTATTTTTTTTATCCCTAATTTTCTGTATTTCTTTCGCTATCATGCATTCATGCGTTTTTAAGTAAAAACAAAAAAAGAATCCCAAAAGTCGCCAAGATTTTGAAAAAGTGTGCAATTTCAGAATTTTTAAAAAAGTATTCGCTTGCTGTTCCGGACGTTAGTCGCCTAACGGCAACCGTGTAGGGAACGATCGTATTTGGGACTACAGCTGTCTATATTATGACTCAGAATCAATAGGGATACAAACTAATCGAACTCTTTCTGCTAAATGGGAGTGGTTTTTCCTGCTACAATTCTTGAAAAGTTAATTTAAATACAAAGGTCTTTATAAGAACCAGCCGCGCCTAACTATAAACTAAATCGAACAAAATATAATAAATTCCCATTACAACAACTTTTGATTCGAATCACACAGCTTAGAACCATAAAACATTTTTCTATATTAATGCTCACAACAATTTGTTAACATATTTAACTACCTCGTTGCGCTTCGAATAGTAACTCAAATGTATATTTGCAACTTTGCATACATAAATGCGTTTGCTGTTAAGTGGAAACGATTATGATTGGCGTCATTAAATAAATCTAACTCTTATTTTTAATTGAATGTCATAACACTTAGAATTTGTTGCTCAATGTTCTGACCCATTACAGTCGAATATTGCAACACTGTTGCCTAAGCAGGCATGCAACACTTTTACGTTCCCTTAACAATTTCATCACATCGAGCGTCTTCTTACAGCTCTTTGGTAAGATTTTTTTGTGGGAAATTGGACTTTTACGATATTACCTCGTTTTATACCCAATCGTAAAAAACTCACGCACGAGGATAAAGCAACAACAGAACGCTTTTGGCTACAAACGAATATCTAAGACCGAATTACAATCCTCCGCTAACCCCTAGGTTGAACGACATTCGATCTCACTCACTAGATAAGGCATTTAAGCCGGACACTTAAGAGACAATCACACTTTAGTGCGCACATAATGAGTGAGTGCAAACTAAAAAAAAGAAAAAAAAAAACATTTAAAAAAAGCTTTTTAATGAGTTGCTCTGAACGATCTGAAGGTATCTTTCATCCGAAGCTGCGGTCTGACTCTTTACAGGTCAATGAAATCTTCAAATCGATCTTAACGTATCCTGACCAAAATTCCATCGGACGACAGTAACCGAATAAAGGGCAGTTTGTGCTCGCCGCGACACAGGCCGATTAGTACAGAAAGTGCAAGGTGTAGATAAAAAGACGTAATTTATTTAAGCGCCTATACTGGCCAACCAATAAAACCAACACCAAACCGTAATAAAAACGCAAATAGATGCTCTGCAGCGCATAAAACACGTTGTAACCAATACCGTTGAACAGAATCACCATCATCTCTACCGTCATCGACACAGGCTGCGGCGCGGCGGTGGCAGAGTCGATGGTGTAGTACCTTTGTACCTCTAGCTTTAGGTCCCCATGTAACATTCACTATTAAATAAATTTTACGATTACCACGAAGATCACAGGATCCCACAACCACCAGCATGGATCAGCTATAATACTAGAAGACAACCATGGATTGGACCGGAATAAGTGAGTAAGTAGAATTAAGAGTCGGCTGACTGTAATCCAATTTTAATTGTCAAATAAACACATTTAAGGAGCCTTAATGACTCACAAACCGCTGTGGTAGGTGGACAAGTGTTGTTGTTGGATTATTGGTATTTTATTGACCACTGCCTCGGATGGAGAGTACAAGAATGAAGGTTAAAGTGAACTAAGAAAGGAATGGAGTTGGTATCGCTTAGAAAGAGTATATTTTAAGTGTCACAAGCAGCGTTTACGGGTTCGAGAATGCTTGGAATTTAAGATAAACCTAAATCCGGATTTTAGAAAATGATGGCCAAGTGGCTGACCTCTGCGAAAAGAGGCTCGTACTTTGCTTTTAATGTTTCTAGTTATTTAGAATATCTAGTTACTCGGGTTACGATCATGGAATGTGTTCCGGAAAAAGTCCGTATGGGACACATGGCTTCGGTTCTCATAACTATTTGTATTATGGATGCTACATATATTCTTCATACGAATGGAAAGGGAGTGTTGGACGGAAAGCCTACGGGAAATACTCTCGGAAGTCAATTGGCTATGGATACCACCGTAGAAGGATCTTTATGTAGATTTGGATGAGATCTGCAGAGTGGCAATGCTACCGACGATGAATCACTCGCTTTATCACAGGTCAGCCACACCATGAATGTGGACTCAGAAACTGAGGCTCCACTGTTGGAAGAGGACAGAAATACAGAAGCCATCTGTATCTGGAATGTCAAGAGGAAAGAAAAGCGAGAGTACCCAGAAGGAAATATCGAAGAATGGCTAATGAAAGTCTTTGCAATATCTGCGTAAAATGGAACTAAAATACTCCCTAAACTTGACGGATAGGGAGAAGATGCTCATGAACAGCCATCGGAAATTCACAACCAAATTCGAACGGAAATTGAATGATATGCTCACAACCACGCCACCAAATTAGCATTATGAAGCAGCCGTTGTTCATCATAAGCATTGCCAAATTGATTGTCGATAGGACAGACAAAGGGAAAGAGCAATCGTCTTCAAGTGGAGCCATCTGCCCCGACCCACGTCAGTCAAAATCGACCAATAGAACGAAATCCCAGTTATGGCAATACCAGCAGGATCCAATTCAGCCACATCCCTTCTGGTCACAATTGACCAAAGGTCTCTTGACGGTTTAAAGAAAACCGGGGGCAACATCTAGTTCGGACTGAATTCCTTGAAAGCGAAGCTACCGCATGAAAAGGAAAGCAACAACCAAAGGAAAACTCCAGCGGCTGACCGACGACTTTTTGCTTTTCATAACTCAAAAATACGTGGATATATCCCTGGTTCAAGAACCCTACCTGAGATATAGTAAAATTCAGGGACTAAGGTCCAAGATGTAAAAATTGTATTATCAACATACTGAAGGTGAACTGAGAACCTGTAAACATGTTTATCTGCAGGATCAACTATGCTTGAGGTGTCATAGGGTCTAGTTCTATAAACAAAATAACAACAACAACGCCACCAGGAGAAGTCCTTTCTCCACTGGTTTGGCTCCTTACCGTCAACAAAATACTACGAATCTTTATAGAGAGAAGAGAGTCAAAATTGTAGTTTATGCGGATAACTTAACAATACTTATTAAAAGTAAATTCTTGCCAACAATCAGGGAACTACGGAATCTGCTCTCAAAGAGCTCTCCGCGTGGGCATAACAGAAAGATTTGGGGGTCAACTTGACATTACCAAAGCTAGATGGACGATAATTCTCTCATCTGAGGCGACATATCTCGGCGTCATTGTAGACTCCAAGTTATCCTGGAAAAGAAAGGACAAAGAATGGAATGAATGTTCTACATGCTTGTAAAAGGGCCTTTGAGAGGGGATTGCAACCGCACATTATTCACTAGATGTACAAAGCAATTATTCGACCCATCATCTCCTATCGGTCCTTAGTCTGTTATAAAGAGCTACATGGGTATAAAGAGCTACATATGTGAAAGAACTCTACAAAGTGCAAAGACTCGATGCACACTGCCAAACTGGAGTCGTGAGAAGCGCTCCTCAAGCAGGTTTGGATATGATTCTTTATATCCTTCCACTGGACTTGTTTATTAAAGGTTCTGTCACGAAAACAAGCTCTCAGATTGAGGGAATCGAACTATTGGAATGAGACCACCTATGGACATGCGATAATATTAAACTCAACAAAGACAATGGGCAGAAAATATAACTTTGAATGCTTCACAGCCACATAGTCCTACAACAACTTTAATTTTGGTATCCCAACCCTATTCCCACGCCGACCAGAGTAGAAGTCTAACAGCATTGACAACGATCTAGGGGTCACAGTCTAAACGGATGGTTCAACAATGGAGATAGGCACGGGAGCAGGATTTTCCTCGGAAGCACTGCAAAAAGAGGACAGAAGCATATAATGTATTCCAAGCTGGAATCCAACTTCCCCCGTCCGATATAATCATCTTCGTTGACATTCAAGCAGCTCTAAAATCGATCAAATCTAATACAATCAAATGATGCACTGATCACGATTGGGCATAATTCGGTCAAACTTTGCTGGGTTCCCGGACATAGCAATATTAAAGGTAACGAGAAGACAGATGCTCTGGCAAGAATAAGGTCGGAAATGAACATCAGTGAAGCAGACACATCCATACAGCCACAGATTGGAAAATTGTATACCATAACTGATGGCATAATAGAGAAAGAGGCCAACTCGTCCTGGTTATCTAGGGAGGACTGTGCCACCTCTCGCACGTTATTGCCCAAATAAGACAAGAAAACAAAGAGCCTTCTGGCACTAAATCGATCTTCTATCCGTATCCATACTGGTATAATCATAGGATACTGCGCCATCGGAGTCATGCTCCGTAAATGGAGGGTAGAGTCCGACGAAGTATGCATAAGCTGCGAAGATGAGGAAGAGGTGGAGTCAAGCCAACATCGGCTTTGCTACTGTCCCGTTTTGCAAGAACGACGACTTCGCACTCTAATTTCCAGATTCTTCGAAAGCACCGCAGAGTTAACAGGCTTCCAGATATCGGATCTCCTCCACTTCATTAAGAGCACCAACTAGTTCCCAATTCAACCTGTGACGCTATAGGTTTTTTGGTTTATTTGTAAGATTTTAGATTCACAATGGACCTTTAGGTCTCCGAGTGGACATGATGAGTTTTTCCTTCACTCGTCCCATCTTAACCTAACCTAGCTGTTGAATGCTGTGTCCGAAAAGAAATTTTTGTTACATAGCTTACAAGCTTTTACATAACAGAAGCAAGTCCTTGAGAAATAAAAAAAACGCATTTGGTGATGCCTGGAAATTGAACCTCGAACTCCAAAACTGTAGTCCGACCTAGTAAGAATGGCTTACCTACCAAATATACAAACAGACTTACCAAACTCTAAAAACTAGTAAGACTTTCAGTAGAATATCACTTTAACCCCTGCAGCAGCCAAGTTACAAAAACCATGCCCTTAAGACAAAGAAAGTGAATTCAGCAACACATATATTCGAGCTTAAAGGGCTCTTAAAATGGGAAAGAATGCAGCTACTTGTTTCAAATCCACCAAACAGTGGCTTATATGAGCTAATGAAGGCAAATGTAGATATTGCGCGTTGATACAATAACTGTAGAGACTGCCCTACACTCGTTGGTATTGCTTTGAAAACAAGGATTTCACTACGGTGTCTTTCCTTGATATTAAAGGTGCTTTCGACAATATCAATACAGAAGCTACATCTACTGCACTTCTAAATTTAAAGGTTGACAACTATCTTTGCTATTGGATCGAACAAATGATTAAAAGCAGGGTTATCCATGTTGAGCTGGGGTGCTGTCTAACTAGAAGGTCGGTGTATAGGGGTACCCCTAAGGAGCGTACAAACTGCGACTCCCTAATAATAGAGAGGAACCGCCAGACGTATTTCTGTCAATGGGATACATCTGAGAAAGATAGTTGGCGCCCTCACCTCATTTTCTCAACAGATCCCATTAACACCTTATTTTCGCTTTGTACCCTCGTTCTGTCAACTATTGATAACTACCACCATCCCCTTCTTCTCTAGTCCTTCTTCTCTTCTCAGTCCTCCCCTTCTGCAGCTCTACGTTCTCATGACTTTCATAAAGCAAATTTCCGCAAAATTAATCTCTATCTCAGAAGGTCCTTCCAAGTTTGATAAATAAATGATACCCAATTCATTTTTTACAGAGAAATATTTAATGCTATAATGTAATGCTTTATGTTCCATTTTCTCAACGTAAAATACCACCCACCTGCATTCCTTGATATAATCGCAGACTTCGCTCCTTACGGAACAACGAAACGAGAGAAACAAGTCATGACTTTGCCCGATACTTATATATCTTATGATCATGGTCAAATGTATGTATATTCCATTCAAAGCAATGCTACTGTAACTTCATCTATTGTACAAATTTTATGTCAAACTTCCTTACTTTCAGGACTGACTTCGGCTAGAATTCAGAGCAATACAATTCAGAGCAAAACAATTTTCACCAATGGCTCCAAAATCTGTTTAGGTGATGTGCTGGTGTCAATATCGAAGCTGACAGCATAAGACTTAACTGCTTATTAATTAAGTATGCACTTGTCTTCCTAACGAAAAGTTATATACATATGTTATGATAATATGGAAGTGAGGAATATGAGGAGTGGTCGAAGTATGTGTTTCTGTTTCTTTAGCCAGGCGAACGACGATTAAAGCTTTGCTCAATCCTTTTACCACTTCCAAAATAGTTCAACATCTAAGAATTCTCTAAATTCGGTAGCAAGGCTGTCCAAGTGTCCGAGTCACAATGCGATTATGGGAAATGAGTGATGAAATTGCAGGACTTGACACTGCATTGGATCTTCTGCGTCTTCGGTTCCAGTGTTTCTTAGATATCATCGGCATTCACAATGTCTATCAGTAAAAAAGACAGCAGATCCCATTTTAATAAAATACTACTTCTAGTTAACCATCTCAATGTGTTAGGCTTAAGGGATACTGTTGCCATTTTGGCACTTTTAATACTAAATGGTAGGGAAAATCGCTTCATCACTTCCACCTGGTGCTTGCTATGAGAGCACGTGGAACTAAACATTTTTACCTACATAAGCTAGGTTAATTTAAGCATGCTTGTGCCAGAAACATCTCTTGTTGACCTGCTTGGTTGTACCATGCATTTCAGATGCCTGGCGAGATGTTCTCAAAAGAAGGACATACATTGAAAGAATTCCCTCGATACCATGAGCCCTTTATGGATTTATGTATGATAATCCGCATCAAGGCTAATGTGTACCCTCATCCCTCCATAGAGCACAAGGACAGAGCCACAAAAGAATTCTTCTATGAAGTCTTCGACAATACTTATGACCAATCTTTTAAATATGAAGGAAAAATCGTGTTGGGCTATTTTAATGTCAATATAGGAAAGCAGAACATCTTTGGTAGGACGGCTATTCACTCTATCTACAACCAGTATGTATATATAAATGAGCCTAAAAGTATGTACGCTGACAATATTGATATAATTGGCAAAACTCAAGCTGTTTAAATGGATTTAGCGGCAAAATAAGTTATTTGATAGAACATTACAGTCGGCAGCTAGAATTAATTATAAAAATTTTTCCGAGCAGAACCTATCTGAGCACAGATTAAATCTGTTAAGGTGATACCTCAAGCCACAGTGGCCTATGAGAAACCGCACCAGCTTTCTAAGATGATACTATCTTTATCTAAATTAAGGATTTCCTTGTAGGAATAAGGCATGATTAATCGTTTGGACTGTCTCAATCCCGGGACATTTTCCCAGTGACCTAAATGAAGTTTGTGTACCCAATCAGGAACACTTCTAGAATTCATTTATAAAAACAATCTTGAAATTCTAAACTTCGGAAATAGCCCCACTTTTTAAGCAGAATTAGTGAAGAAGTCCTTGACCTCACCCTATGTACCCCATTTCTAAAAAAACTTTATTAGGAACTGGCATGTTTCATCTGAAATATCCATGTCTGCTCATCGTCAAATTCGTTTTGACATTCTACTAGGCTCCAAAATTTCCGAATTCTTTAGACAGTCAAGATCCACAGATTGGGACACATATAACCTAGAATTCATGGAATCCATGGCTAATTGCTCTAGGAGCATCAGAGACATTGATAGACTAGAACTTGACCGCGAAAGTCTCAATGCCGCAATTAAATCTGCCTATCACCAGGCTTGCCCAGAAAAATCAGGCAATCGCTCAACTCCTTGGTGGAATAATAAACTCGCCAAACTAAGAGCATCTACAAGGAAGCTTTTTAACAAGGCAAAGCGTGATGGAGAATGGGCTATGTAACTTGAAACACTCACCAAGTACAACCGAGAAATTAGAAGAGCTAAAAGAGAATCATGGAAAAAATTCTGCAAAGATCTTCCGAATACACAGAATTCTATCAAAACAGCACACTAATCAAATCGGACTAATGAAAAAACCTAATGGGACCTACGTGGAACACAGTCTACAGACGCTACAGCTCCTAGCCGAAACACACTTCCCAAACTCCACCATAACACCTATCTGTCCTGATAATCCTCTCCAGAGAATAATCAATAGACCAATCAGAGAGGACTGGAAGAGATCAAGAGAAATTTTTCAGGAAGGGAAAATAAAATGGGCCATCAATTCATTTGACCCATATGAAGCCCCAGGTGAAGATGGAATCTTCACAGCACTCCTCCAAAAAGGTATTACGCAATTAACCCCGCTTCTTACCAACATTTTTAGAACAAGCCTTGCCTGGGGTTGCATACGAAAAAGTTGGAAAGAGGTAACTGTTAAATTTATACCTAAAGCAGGTCGTAGACCAACTGATCTACCAAAATCATACCGACCTATCAGCCTCACCTCTTTTTTCCAAAAAAACAATGGAAAAAATACTTTATAGACATATCAGGAATGGTCCGTTACATAGGAATCCACTTCACAAAAACTAATATGCCTATCAACCAACACAAAGATTGAGAAATCTGTCAGAGGCAAAGAAATTGCAGTGGACTGCTTCCTTGACATCGAAGGACCTTTCGACAACACTGAACATGTCCAAATATACAGATGCATCCAAAACAAAGGAGTAGATAATACCACATGTGAATAGATAAAGCACACTACGTTAGGTAGTGACAGAATTAGAGTCAAGGCTGCGAAAGGTTGCCCCAGAGTGGTGTTCTCTCCCCCTATTATGGTCCATCGTAGTAAATGAACTGCTAAACATACTCAGCAATGACGGTTTCTATGTCCAACGATACGCAGATGTCATTGCGATCCTAATCAGAGGCAAATTCGAAGAAACAATTTCGGAACTCCTCCAGAGGGCACTCAACCTATTATAATTGCTGACTGGTGTAAAAAAGTTGGCCTAAACGTCAATCCCAAAAAAACACCATAGTTGCTTTCACAAAAAGAAAAAAATAAATCCAATCTACAAAAACCCACTCTGTTTGGTGAAGCAAT
Organism: Xylota sylvarum; assembly: GCA_905220385.1. Lineage (NCBI taxonomy): Eukaryota > Metazoa > Arthropoda > Insecta > Diptera > Syrphidae > Xylota > Xylota sylvarum. Next base: position 47,103,128 of record LR999959.1, read on the forward strand.
AGAGTTTTCAAAAGAAGTCAAATACCTGGGCCTAACTCTGGATGAAAAACTCACATGGAACTCTCATCTCACGAAAACCACAGACAAAGCCAGGATCTCCTTATGGACCAGCAGAAGTCTAATAGTAAGAGCTGGGGTATAAACCTTAAAATTATATTGTGGCTTTACACAGCCATAACAAGACCAATCGTCACTTATGCAGCACCGGTATGGTGGCAAAAAACGAAGCAGAGGTGTGCACAAGACAGGCTCAATAAACTTCAAAGACTAGCTTGTGTGTGCACTACGGGCGCTATCCTTAATCTCCCACCCTTACTTCAGATACAGAGAGAAGCTCTGACTAACGCCTTTATGCTCACATTTGAAAATGACAACAGATCCAAGCTAGTCCATCCAGACATTGCCGCAGAATTAAGCAAAGATGAACTACTTGGAATCACCCTACCAAAATTTAACTTCAGCCAAAACTTCAAGGTTACATTCCCAGACCGCCATAACGGGAACAGAATAAACCCACATTTGCTAGCGATTTCCTTGTATGGTACACAGATGGTTGGGGCTGGAGTATAATGTAACTCCGTATTTCAAGCGAAAATCTTTGCTATAGAACTATGCCTCAGAAAAATATCAACAGATCTATAACTAATAAGAACATTTTTATTCTCTCTGACAGCAAAGCTGCGCTTCTAGCCATTAAGGCATATGGAATAGAATCAAAACAAGTATGGGACTGCCTTCAACCACTTATGTATGTCATTAGCCAGCACAAATAGAGTTCATCTCATTTGGGTGCCAGGACACAGTGGACATGCAGGCAATGAAATGGCAGATATATTAGCCAGAAAAGGATCGGCATCAACCTTCATGATGCCAAGACCATTCTGTGGATTACCCATAAACACTGCGAAACACTGCATTAAAAAGTGACTGAAAAATAAAGTTAACCATTACTGGACGAAAACTGAAGGTATCAGACATGCCAAAATGTTCATGCCAAACAATTCCTTTGCAAGAACGAAACAATTTCTAGGTCTAACTAGAATAGAAGTCAGATTCGTATAATCACAAGATTCCTTACTGGACACTGTCAAGTCAAAACATACAGAAAAGCTACAATCCATCTGGAACGGATCGTATGATACCCTATCCTCCTCTCTATAAAGTGGGCGTGGCCAAATTGCATTTTGTACTCAAATATAGCTATAATGTCGAACGTTTGAGGATGTTACATGTAAAATTTTATCAAAATAGGTTTTTTGATGATAACGCCCCCAAAAAGTGGGCGTGGCCAAAACTGTTCTATGGGTGAATTGTAGGGAATCTAAACACCCAAATATTTGGTCTTAACAAAATTCTTCGGTTTCATATAATTTAGTGCAGTTATAAAAAAGTAGGCGTGGCAGTGGGCGGATGTAAAAAAATTTTACACTTGTACTGTATCTTTTTCTTGGAAGCCCAGATATGAAATTTCAGCGTCCTAGTTAAAAATTTAAGGCCCAAAAATCGGTTTTGTGATGAAAACGCCCCCAAAAAGTGGGCGTGGCCGAAACTTTTGTATGGGTGGATTGTAGGGAATCTGAATGCCTAAATATTTGGTCTTAACAAAATTTTTCGGTTTCATATAATTTAATGAAGTTATGAAAAAGTGGGCGTGGCAGTGGGCGGATTTCAAAAATTTTCACATTTGTACTGTATATTTTTCTCAGAAGCCCAGATATGAAATTTCATCGTTCTAGCTCAAAATTTAAGGCCCAAAAATCCGTGACATACGGACTGACGGTCATCGCTCAATCGATTTCGCTATTGATGCTGATCACGAATATATATACTTTATAGGGTCTATCTCGATTATTTCTCTATGTTACAAACTATGTGTCAAACTTAATATACCCTTAGGATAGGGTATAAAAACACCTTACGAGAAAGGAAATAACTCAAGACAACTCTTGCGGAATGTGCAACGAGGACGAAGAATCAGCAGAACACATATTGTGTCACTGTAACTGTCTAATCAGAACACGTCATCGTCACTCTGCCTAGAAGCAGAGGACATACTTGCTAGCTCACTGAAAGATAAACTAGGATTCATTACTAACTCGGGTATCATGAGTGAGGTCTAACTGGAGGAAATCACAATAGGCCCATCTGTGGCTGCAGTGATATGGTGACTAGATCCCGCCTCATATGTTAATCTTAATCTTAATCCAATCAGGAATTAGCGCTGTGTCGGCAGCCCAATTGACACCACAGTAGCGTTCAAGTCCTATAAACGCAGTATCTGAGCCAACTATAGCTAGTTCATCTGCCGAAACGTGTCGGAAGAGTCCTCTATTGTTTCTAAATGTTCTAAATGCGTTTATTTGTTTTATGTATCTACATCTTGTTATGTGGCGCCGTGGTCAAGTGCTTAGTGCGTTAAACTACTGAGCGAGGACAACACCAAAAGTTCTTCCACGGCCCCACTTCTCGAGAGCGTCCGACAAACATCCGAGAGTATAATTGTCATAAAGAACAGGCATTTTAAACAGTAGGCCCCCTCCATTCGTGTAACGCGCACAACGCAAATGATTATGAGAAGCTAGGCTCCGACAAACTATATTGCTAATTGCTAATGTAAGTGTTTGCTTTTCGAAACAAAACTCTATGTCTTCACTATCGACCGCATCTTAGATGTCAGTTCTAGGAAGCTTTACTCTTAACAAATCTTGATAGTTCTTGGCAATATGTCCAACTGTATACGTGTGATTTTTCTCCCGCCAATTTGGAACCAAGCAATACCGATCTCAGACTGCATCTGTGCCGTGCTGACTAACTAAAGCTTACACAATATTGATTAATGACTCTGAGTTCACCGCGGATATGCTGCTTCCCGCCCCCGGTTCTATTTCCAACTCCCCCTAAGGTTTTTACATTTCTCACCAATTGAGCAAAAAAAAAAAAAGAGTATAATAGCAATTGCAGACATTAAACATCGGTTAAGTGATTTCTTGCAGATTTTATTCTGTGGGCGGTTGCAAGCCACAACACTGCAACCCACGAAGACCACTCTCTGAGTGTATCCTCCGATATTTATATGCGAATTAATATTCGAATTAAATGCGCGATGTAGCACATTAATTACACCGCAAACAGTTGTGTTGCTGTTTAGACTGCCACTGTTCGTTTCACATGCACAATCCCACAACTTGAGGCAGCAGATGAATATTGTCGGCGGTGGTCTTGGACGTCCCCGCGGAATGAGTTTGACAAATCTGTGAATTAATTGCAAGACACTGGTGAGTCGCACATACTGACGTGGTACCATGTGGGTTTGGTGTATTACGGCACCAAGTGTTCAATCATAAATCTATTAGCTCCCAGAGACGCTCGTATTCAAATTGTAGAGTTATGAAATATTAAGAACAGCTTTTTTTTTTGGTGGGGGGAGTTCAGATGAAAAAAGACCGCCGAAGGACTTCTTTTTTTTTTTGTTTGGCTTTGGTTAACAGACTAACTATCGACAAAGGGTGAAGATGAAAATGGTTTCTTACGAAATATTTTTATAGACACATAAAACGCGTTCTAATGTCTTGTTCGCACGAAGGTGTAAATCATTAGCGAAGGAGGAGGCTTTAACTGGGTGCGGTTGGAAGACTTATTAAACGGATACGTAGTAAAGAATAAAAAGTTAATTAATTCGAATTAGCGATATGGATTTTGGTAGTAAAATACATATTTTCTAATATGGAAAGATAATAGGCTGTGCCATTAGAAAGAATTGATTTTCTTTCTCAGATTTTGGATACTTAAGTGGAATAATGAAAGGAAATTTGAAAATTATGTTTTTCTATTTTTATGAATTCTGAGTTAGTAATTTACATTTCATACATTCTGCCATAACAAATATGATACCTAACACGTCCTTATGAATATTCTTGAATTGAATAGATGACGTCTATGTCGGTACTTAAAGGATCAGTTCCTAGAATGTGGATATCAACCAATTTTCATAAGCAACGAAATCCACTGAAAAACATTCTGACAGCAACTAATGAACAAGTTTATGGCTGCAGTTACCCATACTGGAAGTATTTATCCTGATCACCTTCCATTGTCAGTTATGATATGATGACAATTTTTTTTGATGCGCTGGAGGAATGAAATCCTTTATGGATACTCCATAGCCCATGCTATGAGTTATGCAAGACTTTATGCTACTGCATGTTTTCCTACAAGGCATTCCTTCATAGGGGCAGGTTAACGCCATGTCTTCGCCTTCTTACGATCCAGGGTTTTCTCTCTCTTGGGCTCTAGGGGTTTGGTTTTCCACCCGTAGTTCCTGCATGATGCTTGCAAGGATTCTGTTGGCGGTGTCCAATGCTTATCTCATTGATAGGGTTAACGCATTGCCTATCTATCGTTCTGAGGCATTTAAGCTTTTAGCTGCTTAAATTTTTTTGCATTCTAGCAATATGTGGGTTCTGGACTGTGTCTTCACAGTGGCGCCAATATAGGTCATCTGCGATGTCGTATTTATGAAGATATTCGCAGAAACTTCCATGTCCCCGTTAGGAATTGGGTAATATAAAAGTTTACCTCACTGGTTTCGTGTTTCCTTATACGTTATCTAAGGACCGGTCTAACTGTAGAGGCTTATTAGTGGAGTGCCAGGTTCATCCCGAACTGTAGCGCCACGCAAGTAAGTAAGTAAGTACATATGTAAGAATAGCAAGATTCGGTTGGGCTAGGTCATATAGAGTCATGAGTTTACATAAAGTATAGTGGGCCCATCGCGATCCCTACGGAACATTCACTGTCATAAATCTAATCCAATTCGCACATTTACTGTGAGTGAATCCGTGGGTGTAGTGCGTAGGTCACCAGTAATTGCAACGTATATTCACCCCAAGTATAACAAAATATAGAGTAGATAGATAGATAGATAGATTCTTTATTCGTTAAAAAATTGTTTACTTAGGTTATCGCCCAATTTACATTAAAAGCACAGAGATTTGATATAAAAATATTTAATATATATATAATATAATTACCGTTAAAAGCATATGACACTGACCAGAGAGATCGAAGAAGGAGGAAGGAGCAAATCAATTATGGACGCTACAGCAGGTAGCTGCAGATACATCGTATTTCTCAAGTAAATAGTTGATAGGCGCAACCAGATAACAAAGCTTTTTTCTTAATTTATTTTTAATTGACTATGAGTATTTTAGAAACAAATAAGTAACAGTCAGTACTTCGTTCCGGCCATGGTCAATTTCAAATTAAAATTGAATTAACTTCAAAACTATATAAAAGCCGATCGGGATACTTTGTTCAGTATCTTTCAGTTTCAGTGTCTCGAAAGTGTTAAAATGAGAATCGTTTACACCTGTATACTTCTGATTACTTGTGCAATCGTCTTGACGGTATGGCAAAATCTGCTTTGATTACTTTCAAACTCATATTTATTTTTTCTTATTTGTTAGGGGGGCGCACCGAAAGCAAACGCCGGGTGGGATGAAATTTGTGGGTGCACTGCGAAATATTGTCCTGTTCCTCCTATATATTGTCCCACAAATTAGAAAATGACACATCAAGGTGATTTATAATAAATGCGAGTAATAAACCGAGTAATGCTAAATTATAGTTGTGGCATTCTTAATTGTATAGAAATTATCTGCTAAACCATGGTGAGTATTATTGGCTGACGCAATGTAACATAAGGCTCAACAGTCTAGTGAAAGCCACTGCCTTTTACGCCGTGGTTATGGAAGATCTATGTTACACGTTAACACGTTTGCGAGAAGTGGGCTATGAAAAAACCCCTTGATGTTCTCTGGGATTCGAACCTTTCACTATTAAGGCCCACAGTTCACCCTCATGGGCAGCCCTTAAACAGATTTCTGTGTGACAGTCTAACAATCACGTAACAATTCTTAGCATATTGTTTATTTGAAGTACATTTTGTATCTATTTTAATTTGTTGGTACATCAGGTTCTCTAAAGTGAATTGTATGCGGAAATTTGAAATCGTTCAGTCAGTCAACAGTCATTCAAACGTTTTTCTTCAACCTTATCGTAGATTTCGCTGCCCAGGGGTATGGCTAGAGATGACACAAAGAATGTATCGTTGTCTGAACTAACCACAATTTGTTGCACGAAGTCTCCGAATGGCATGAGATTCGACGGTTGGGACGCTGATAAAGACATATTTGGAAAACATCTGTGGTTGAACTAGTGGGATGCTAAACGTTACAACGATCATCTCTTGACGAATGGACTTCGTTATTTTGTTGATAGTAAATAAAGAGGATACATAGGATACGGATGGCAATATACAAAAGTCCAAGCCTTAGTTCATTCGATTAACATGTTCCTTTAGTGCTTTAATAGGTGGTATGTATGTTCATGATATTCTGGTGATTCGTATGAATAGAACAGATAGGTAACTGGATGCTAGCTGAGTAGGAATTTATCTGTTCTTGAATGTAAAGCTGCTGTTGCTGTTCTATCAGTTCATCAAGTTGCACGTCCACAGCTTTCAATTCTAAGTCGGTGATGTTTGTCATGAGGTAGGACACTTTACTTATTTTACTTTTCAGCTGGAGTTGATAGGCTATACAAGAAGTCGTCAGTATTTGGGGTGTGTATTTATTAATTCCTTTTGTTAATATTGGTATTTGTTTTTTTAACAAAATAGTTTACAAAAAAATAATTTATAAGCTATTTATTTGAAGCCATCTGGGCATCAAGACCATATGATGTCGTCGTTTAATATATTACGAAAAGGACAAAATTCGAATTCAAAAGTTATTATACATAGTATTCCTATATCTAATGTTGTAATATTGGTATGATTGCGCTTTCCGAATAGCTTGCGTTGATACGGGCTTCTTTTACAGTCTGGCAGTGTTGCTTCAGCTTGCTATATTATTCTTGTGCTGATACTGGTTGCAAAATCCATTGAAGTCTTAGAGAAGGGTGGCGATATCAGCTATCGACGTGATGCAGAGCAATCGCTCTTTGCTGTTTTTGGTGATTTTGCTCCATTTTTCAATGATCTTTCTTTTGGATTCAATGAAATTTGTACGGTTGTCGACGAGGACCAGAGATGACCAGTACCGTCTATTTGCGAAACACGTGAATGCTACTAGAAACATATCTGTGCTGTGCTATGTTGCTCAGCACAGATGAAACACTTTTTCGCTTTACTGTGGCATGTACTTTGGGATACATGAATCCTTCTTGGAAGCCTTTTGAAATCGATTAATAAACTTACGACTATCGGCTTGGGTCTAGATGGTGCTGGCATTCCTTGAACATAAAGTCTTCTATTCTATTTCCAATGTAGGGAGTCTAGTTTTAGAGTTGACACAATCTTCTAGCCTTCCACGAGTGATGGGGTCTAAGCCTCGGAGAATAAGGTAAGCCATAATCTGCTCTCCGTTTACCTTATTTTTTCTAAGGTTGGAGTCCTTGGTGTGGTGCAAGTATGAAATGATTGATTCGGGATCTCCTGAGACCGTTGGACGTTGGGGTAGAGCTAATAAAGCCTCTAATTCTTCTTTTGCTAGGTGCCTTGGAATATCAAACGTTCGAACCAAAAGTGAAAAGTGATCACTAATCGCCTCTAACGCTTTCCCACTCAGCTTGAATTTGAGCAAAGCGAAACGATCGATGTTTGAAGTTTGACTTCTTTCACCAGCGAATTGAATTGCTGCTTGAATTCACGATACCTACTTTGTTATGTCGCCACTGTACTCACATAGATTAACTTCTGGGATTTTGATACCACCATGTTCGGAACGAGATCCTCCGTCCTGCAAGGTTTTTTTCGCGATCAAGTGTGAGTTTGCCTAAAGCATGCAGGAGTGCTTCGTTTGTCTGCTGTTGTGGCTGTAGTTGTGAACTGATGGTGTATCCTTGTTGTACCCATCCCTCGGGGTTATTTAAAATGAACCCCACTCCTTACACAAATGTATATGTGGGCTGGGAATCGTTACTGGTGTGCCGCCACCATTCGTGTTGTGGGGTATGCTGATGGTGAAATTGTGAACCGTCAGCCGTAACGAACTGCTCGTTATTAATTTCTTTACAGTTGATTGAACTTATTGCTTCGGGTTTTTGCGATGGAGTTGGATCGAAACTGGAAGGTAAGTCGATCGTTGCATCCATCTCTGGATTAGGGCTTATGCTCGACGGTGTATCGGAAGTCGGGCTGGTTCCTGGACTGACTGGATCTTCGGTATCGTCTGTTTTATCCTCCTCTATTAGATCTGGAGAATTCTTCCTTATGAACTTCTTAATTTTTGAAGAGATGGCTTTTGCAGCCTAAAATTGTGGCCGGAAGGTGGCAGCAGTTGATCCACTTACATAGGTTCGTCATGGCGGCGTAATTAGCCTCGATGAAAGTTCAAAGGCTCCTTGCCTTGCCGTACTGCCTTGCAAGCATTTCAAGTGTACGCTTATTTAATCTTAGCTTGGTAAGGTTACTTCTAGTCTCCTCTAGCTGGACGATGACATCTTGAAAGTTGTCTATAACTCTCTCAAGATTATTCATTTTGGTTACTGTTTTTTGCTCGAAGGACCACTTGTTTATTTGAAGTACTCTTTGTATCTATGTATTTTAATTTTATCTTTCGTATTTGTCATCTATCCTTACCTTGGATAGGGTGTGACTGATAACTATTCGTTATTTAAACTTGGATCTTTGGTTGTCGAATGAGATCTGATTTTATTGAATACATAGCTCTACTATTTATACAAATATTATTGGCTATACATCGAATTACTACAAAAATTGAAATGCTACACTTAGTCAAATAAATAATTCAAAATTTGTTCCCTCTGCAGTTCAATCGGCGTTTTTAGTTGTGGCGGCAAATGGCCCAGGTGTTGTATGAGAGGTTTTGGTTGGTTCTTTGTTTTTCTCTTTTTCGGAAGCGTTTGTTTCGAAGTGACGTCATTATCATAAATATCACGTCAACATCATGACCTGAACAGGAACAAATCAATTACAGAATAACCCACATAGAAACATCGAATTGTAAACGTTGCTTGGTGCACGCAGATAAGAATATCCCACGTGCCATTAGTCCAAAGTTTTTTTTTTCATTTTTAATTGACTAATTAACAAACAAATAAGTAACGGTAAATATTTAGCTACGCCAACGTTAAGTTTCAAATTAAAAACGAATTATGTAAAAATTTGTAATAATTTAAAACCAAAGTCTCAAGTGTATTATCCTTGCGGATATTGGTTTTATCCTTTTGACGGTATGGCGAAAGGCTAGTAAAGTCCTTTCCGATCCATCCATTCTGATTCCTGTTAGTCCCACATACATGTATATATGTTTGTTATTTGGTGGGACACACTTTGAAGCAGTCATGGGCTTGTTTGTCCTCTTGGACACTGTCATACATCAGAGGAAATAAGATATGTATCTTAGAGACGCCACCAATTTACAAAATAATAAAGCAAATAAGGCTCCATTATGAGTACGCTTACATATATGGAAATTGTCTGCCTTACCTTAGTAAGTATGATGCAGTAAATGTCAACGCCGGCTAGATATCTGCCCCCTAACTTTCGTTTGCAAGCTTAACTGTTAAGTTTCCCTTCTATGGACGATTGATGACCATTCCTTGTTTCCACTCCTGTGGGAAGTGTTGGCTTTAGCAAGTATTTAGCGCAACAGGTTAGTATGGGACCCAGGACCTGGCTTCTCACAACCACTCCTGTTCTGCGTGTTACATTCTTTACACGAATGGAAGGAACCTACTGTTTAATGGAGTATTCGCAGGGCTATTTCTGTTTTGAGAAGCTTTTTCATGACAGCTGGCGAGAGGTAGGACCGTGAACGAACTTCTCCTGCTGTTTGAGAATCGAACTTGGAACCTCCCGCTCCGTAATCCCATGCACCAACCACTTATGCCACGGTGTTCACAACTGTTAATTGGTTGTAAAAGAGACGCAGGTGGCCTAAGAGTAGTGATACGCGTTCTCACCTTAGCCTCTCACTATCAACTCCTACTCTACACCTCCACGTTGATTGCTGCTTGGTGCCTAGTACCTCGGCTGGAGATTAATTAAGCAACCCTTTTGGAAGGTTAGTTGGGGGTAACAGACGGAAGAGGGGGAGGACTGTTTTCACACCAGGGCAATGGCAGCGGACGAATTCTCTAGATGGTATCAATGGTGGCCTCCACAATTCAAGTTAGGCCGAACTATCCAGTGCCATCCCTATATGAACTGCTTCGACATATTTGAATCTCAGGTATAGGGATCTCCAATACTGAGCTAGGGTGGTCGAAAAGACTTGGTGCCGGATAAAGAACTAATGGGCCAACGGCAGCGCTCCTATACACGAAGCGGAATACTGACTCCGGAAAATCCGGCCCCTTGTCGTAGAGGTAATGGAAGAAAATGGTCTTCCAATTTGGGGGTTGTGTTTTAGTTCCGAAAACAAAACAAGTCTCGGATATGGATGACTTCTCTGTTGACGACTCTAGCGATCGAAACAAGGATAATGACTTTCGGATCTGCACGTGGAATGTTCGAACGCTTAACAGAGCGCAAAAGATGATGAAAAACTGGGACACATATAACAGTGACTGCTATAAAGAGCTGAAACAGAGAATATTCGCATGCGGATTTGTCTTACGTGGCAGACTTAGAAAAGAAGTCTTAATCTCTCGACACGGCTAAATTCGTCAATATAACGCAACATTATATGAGCCCATGCACCACAGAAGACAAGAACGACCCGGCCGAAGAATGTTTCTATACGCTTTTGAGAGACTATACTCCAGGAATAATGTACAGAAGTTTTACCAACAGATAAAAAGAACGTGTATTAACAGTGGTTATACCTCTAAATCGGAGGTGTCTCACTTCAACGGGCTAAAACGGTAAATGGAGTGCAAATAGACCCCCCCCCCTCCTCCTGCAGTACGATTTTTTGTTCGCCGGATCTTCACGAATCTTCCCTCAAAAGATTGACCTTAACTAGGACACCTTGTATTGTTCATCCGATCAACTTCAAGTGCTATTACCTTCGTCTCTTGCTTCACGAAGTTCGAGGGCCTACATCCTGTCCAAACTTAAAGACGGTAGCTGCTTACATTCATCCTACATTCCACTCAGTTTACAGGGACTATTGGAAGACGGAAGGTATTGAAACCAGATAATGGAAACTTTTGTCTCTGATTTATGTTATTGAGACCTGTTCGCTATAATGCTGGTTTTTACGAAGGTCTGGGTAAAGATATAAAATAGCAGTTAATTGTTGGGAACTGTATGATGAACATAGTATGGATGTCTACATAAAATACTTGATACTGCTCGACAATTTAGTGGTTGCGTGGAATTTAGTGGGTATGTTCTTCAAATCCGGAACGTCTTTATGTCCCTCACGATTTGACTCAAAGCATTAAGAATTTGTATTTTTCCCTTTTCTTCTTCTATATTTCCGTCTTCTATTTCAATTTTCAAGCTGCATAGACTCTTTACCATCCATGTCCCAACCAAGTCCTAATATTCTTTTTATAGCCTGTAGGGTATATTAAGTTTGATATATAGTTTGTAATATAGAGAAATAATAAAGATAAACCCTACAAAGTATATATTATACTTTAAATTTGGAACTGGGAGGATGAAATTTCATATCTGGGCTTTGAGAAGGAGAACCAGTAGAAGGGTCACTTCAAAGTTATCGTAGGAATTCAATATAAAATTGCAGTATGCCGCGCCCACTTTAGTAGTCCGTCCAGAGGGATTGTATCTTGTCTGTATGTTTAAGAAACAGGCCCGTACTTCGTCATCACAAAACTCTTTTATGTGACATAAAGGCACTCATCCCAGACATTAGGTACATAGAACTTTACTTATATATGTTGCGAAGAGCAAATGTGTTTGAATAGCTTGAATACTGAATGTGCAATCCCACTCCAAAAGTGTTGAAGCTATTCCAGACGAAGCGACATCAATGCTCTTACTTTATCAAGCAACAGGTAATTGAGAAAAATGTTTTCCGTCCCGCCTGCAGCGCCCAAGAACAAAATCTTATCATCTGTTGTTTTGATTTCATTATAAAATTTCCTCTTGCAGTTGAGAAGTGGGTAGTTTTATAGATCATCTATGTCATATGACATTTCTCTTAAGTAATCAAGGTTGACAGGAGTTTCACTAAGGGCTGTGGTAATTCATAGTGATTAAGGGGTTGATATCCCACCGCAACCACTAAATTCTCGAGCAGTATCAAGTATTTGTTGTAGACATCCATACAATCCAATAGTCCCTGCAAACTTAGTGGAATACAGGATGAATGTAAGCAGCTAATAGTAGATAGTAATAGCACTTGACATTGATCGGATGAACAATGTAAATCCTGCCGAGTACATGGTCTTTTTTACCAGAGTGTTCGGGTACTTACGTTCTCTGTTTCATCTTACAAAATTATAATTTCTCCAGACGTAATAAAATACCTTCCAGTACAAAGGTACATATGTAGATATGTATGTATTCGGCGAAGTAATCGATGTTGCTTAGTTCGAAAAATGCCATTAATGTTCTTTGGAGGATTTTTGAATCTTTCCTTATTATCTTCTGAAAAAACTAATCGTTCATGTATACTAAAACAAAGAATGAGCCAATCGGCCTCATATACATACATAGGTTAGGATGGGTTCGATTGGCAGGCTTCAGAAAGTGCAGCCACATTTAGGCCAGAATAGGCCCATTGTGATACCACAGTATCAAGTGTCTTCAACTACCCGTTGAACCAACATGAGCTTATTATTATTTTTATTATAAAGCGCTGGAGGCTGTTAATACTTATGTTAGCTAATTCGCCAAGGTTGTCGAAGAAGTACTCTGCTAGATACAGTTTCCTTCGAGTTGAAGGAGAGCTTGGCAAGTGCATAGGAGGTGAAGAATAGTCTCTTCCTCTTTTTCGTCCATGCAGCTTCTACAGAGGTCGTTTGCCGGGAGACCCAGCCTGAAGGCATGTCTCCCTATGGCACAGTGTTCTGTAATGACACCTACTATTGTGCTAATGAGGGATCTCTTTAGTCTTATTAGACTATTGGAGCGCTTGAGATCCAGCTTGGGCCAGATCTGTTTCGTGGTACAGTTCGACCACCTGCGGTTAGTAGTGTTAATCAAATATTGCTTAAATAAGAGTTTCCACGTAGCGAGAGGCATATAGAGATCCTCCTTCTCCGGTAGGATCGACTGTTTCATATATGTACTTATCATAATTTTTCTTCTCCTATTAATATCAGATTAAATAAAATTGATAACATGCCAAACGTTTTTACTTACATATAAAGAAGCATGATTGAAATTCATGATCAAGTTAATGCGCGCACCCACACACATACACACACACTGTGGTCTCTAGTGACGGAAAATTATTGGGATGATTCGATTACTTGTTATAAGCATTGCTCAGCTTTAGAACAACCCAGAAGCATGATTTATAGCTTAAATGAATAAATTTTGTTTTACTAAAAACAACTTTTTTTGTTTTTCAATTTTATAAGCCATTATTTAGTTATGGCTGTGTAAACATTTTTTAATGACGGAAAATTCGTAATAAACCCCTTTTACCCCACTTAGATCTCGAATTTCGAAAAATCCCTTCTTATCGAACATATAGAGGTTATAAGGAATTACTGTGCGAAATTTCAAGTTTCTACCTTTAGGGAGTTTTTGAGAAACTGTGATTTCAAGGACTTTTGTAGCCTAACCGTTTTGGATTTTATAGTATTTACGATTACAGTTGAAAACATATGACAGAGGAAGGAGCAAATCAAATACGGACGCTGCAGCAGGTACATAGCTCCAGATACATCGTATTTCTCAAGTAAAAAGTTGCTAGGCGCACTCAGAAAACAATTAGTCCAAAGTTTTTCTTTCTTAAACTATTTTTAATTGCCTATTTAAGAAACAAATAACTACTAACTGCTGTACTTCGTTCCGGCCATGGTCAATTTCAAATTAAAATTTAATTAACTTCAAAACTATATAAAACCAGATCGGGATACGTTGTTCAGTATCTTTCAGTTTCAGTGTCTAGAAAGTATTAAAATGAGCATCCTCTACATCTGTATACTTCTGATTACTTGTGCAATCGTCTTAACGGTATGGCAAAATCTGCTTTGATTACTTTCAAATCTTTATTTAATTTTTCTTATTTGTTAGGGGGGTGCACCGAAAGCATACGCCGGGCGGGATGAATTTTGTAATTGCAGTGGGATATTTTGTCCTCTTCCTTACATCCTTATATATTGTGGTCCAGAATAGAAAATGACACATCAAGGTGTTTTATAAACTAATAAAGCGAGTAATGCTAAATTAAATTTGTGGAATTCTTAATTGTATTGAAATTATCTACTGAACTATGGTGAGTATGACGCAGAGGTTGTTAGGAAAATTGAATATTGGCTGACCCAGTTTAACATAAGGGTCAACAGTCTAGTGAAAGCCACTACCTTTTACGCTGTGGTTATCGAATGTATACCCCAATTTGTAGACCCGTTCTAACACTCAAGGCGTGGAGTGTTGGAAAAAAACTTTGGATGTCACGGCTTTATGACAGCTAGTACCAGAACAGAAGTATCTGTCAAAGTTTTTCTTGGCCTACACAGGATTTTCCACCTCAAACATTTAGACTATACACATAATCTCTGCCTACTCCCCGAACTACATATGTATGTAAAGGTTAAAAAGGCTATAAAAGAAATACTGTGCTACCGTGCCTCAGTAGCGCTCTCCATTGAAGAAAACTGGGCCAATAATGCCGTCAATCCAAAAACTACACCAAACAGTCACACGTTCAGGATGCTAATATAATATGTTCGGTTATCAATCAGCAAACCAGTCTCACAAACTTTCGTACACCAGCTGCAAATTTCTTTTCGAAATTCGCACTGATCGGCAACACAGCGTCCACTTTGTAATATTTCCCAACGTTGTTCAAGCGTAAATCGATCCACTTCGATTCCCCCTCGAATATATAACACCTACTGAGTTTCCGCCAATGAGCGCATGGGAACTGTCAGTGTCAAAATAACATATACATAATTCAAAAAGTAACCAATAGATGGCCCACTCCATATATACTCATCGCCTTAATGGAGTTATTGGAGACTTTATGATCTAGCTCAGAGAATAGGTTCTGACAAATTTTCGTGTTGTGGATATAAAGGATCTACAATTTCATGTCGAATCCGAAAAGACGTACAGACATACTTAGTTGGATTTGGTAAGCTTCCTCATAACACTTATTCTCCCATATACTCGTACTTATCACACGTTAAGACGTTTGTGAGAAGTGGGCTACGAGAAAACCTTTTGGTGTTCTCTAGGATTCGAACCTTGTACTACTAAGACCCACAGTTCGCGCTCATGAACAGCCCATAAATTGATTTATGGGTGACTGCTTCACCAATCACATAACAATTGTTAGCATATCTGGACCTGAACAATACCAAATCGATTACAGAATGTTCTAGACAGGATTTGCTAATAAAGACAGTAAAAGAGGAAAAAGCATATAAAACCTTTCACGCCAATGCAAGATAGGTAGATGACTCCACCAAAATAGCAGCGATATGAACATGTGAAAACTACGCATTCAAGCGCAAAAACGCAAACAAGAAGCCGAAGCCGCAGATTACCTGAAACTACGAAGGCGCCAGCAGCGAGCAAGGCAAAGACGAAGAAAAGAGTCTGAAGAGATACATAAAGAATTCCTAAAGAAATGAAAAGACCTTCATAAAAAAGAATAATGCCGAATCTTTCGAATCTTTAAGAGAAGACCTCCAGCATAACCCGTAGGGAAGGGCCTACAAGATAGTCATGGGCTGCGACATGCCCGATTATGATGAATATTATAGTCAGCGGGCTATTCCCAAGGAATGCTGGCGTTCACCTTTCCCGAACAATAATAGAACCCACGGAAACAATACCCCCCGTCACAACTGCAGAAGTCCTGGAAGCAGGAAGAAGGAAAGTTCGCTCTGCAATGGAAACGACAGGGGCTGGTATTCGTCCCAAAAGGCGACAAGCCCTCAGATTGTAAAAAGTAGCTTGGCGCACGTAGAAGAAGCTTTTTCATGACAGCTGGCGAAAGGTAGGACCGTGAATGAACTTCTGGTGTTGTTTGAGAATTGAACCTGGAACCCCCCGCTCCATCCAATGCACTAACCACTTATGCGAGATCGTGCCCACAACTGTTAACTGTTGTAAAAGAGACACAGGTGGCCTAAGGGTAGTAATGCGAATATATACGAGCACAAGCGTTCTCACGTTGATGGCTGCTGGGTGCCTAGTACCTCGGAGATAAATTAACCAACCCCTTTGGAAGGTTGGTTAGCGGTAGCAGGCGAAAGAGAGGGAGGACTGTTTTCACGCTAGAGCAATGGCAGTGGACGAATTCTCTAGATGGTATCAATGGTGGCCTCCACAGTTCAAGTTAGGCCGAACTATCCAGTGCCATCCCTATATGAACTGCTTCGACATATTTAGATCTCAGGTATTCCCTCCAGTAGTAATTTTGAGTTTAAGGAGTCATAACTTTTTTGTGCCCGCATAAAATTACACAAAGTTTTCACAATTTTCATGGCTATTAAATTGTCTCTCCAAAATGTATAAAACCGATTTTTAGCTATAATAGTTCAGAAGTTATATTAAAGTTCCTCTAAATCGGAGGTATAATGGTAAATGGAGTGAAAATAGAACCCCCCCTCCCACTGCAGTACGATTTTTTGTTCGCCGGATCTTCAGGAATCCTCCCTTAAAGGATTGACCTTCCTAATTGGCTATTACCTTCATCTCTTGCTTCACGAAGTTCAAGGGCCTACATCCTGTTCAAACTTAAAAACGGTAGCTGCTTACATTCATCCTACATTCCACTCAGTTTGCAGGGACTATTGGAAGACGGAAGGTATTGAAACCAGATAATGGAAGCTTTTGTCTCTGATTTATGTTATTGAGACCTGTTCGCTATAATGCTGGTTTTTGCGAAGGTCTGGGTAAAGATATAAAGTAGCAGTTGGATATCGGGGACTGTATGATCAACATAGCATAGATGTCTACAACAAATTCCTGATACTGCTCGAGAATTTAGTGGTTGCGGTGGGATGTCAACCCCTTAATCACTGTGAATTACCACAGCCCTTAGTGAAACTCCTGTCAACTTTGATTACTTAAGAGAAATATCATGACATAGATGATCTATAAAACCACCCACTTCTCAACTGTAAGAGCAAACTTTAGAATGAAATCATTCAAAGTTTCAAAACAACAGATGATAACATTTTGTTCTTGGACGCTGCAGGCGGGACGGACAGTCCTACACCACAACAATTTTTTACCGTCTTCGTGGTGTACTTTTGATGATATTCGGTATTGTGTGATCGATGAATATATTGCTGAGAACAATTGCTACCAAATAACATAATTTGACTTTCGTCCGTCAACAATATATTACTTCACTGGAGAAGTTCATGTAAACAGTTTTTCTTCTAATAGTCGTCTTAGAATTTTATTGCATTAGCAATCATAGGAGCTGTGCATGCGTGCGTAAGTTTTTCGTTCAGGATGTAATTCAATTAGTATACCTCGCTTTTCTTGTGTGTAGTGCTTTCTTCTACCCACTATAATTAATTAAGTATTTATATTTATATTTTTTTCTCTTTAAATATTAATATTCGCAATATTTTGTTATATTTCTTGAAGTAAACAAATGCACTACTATTTTTTTGAACAGTCGATTTGCACTGAAAATCCAAACTATGTATTATATTTAATTACCGTTCTCATATAAAAAGTCTGGGAACTGGATTTAAATTCCGCGCCCTTAATTATGTTCAAATATTTCAATTTATAAATTGTTAAGGGGCACTACTATTATTTTGAACACAACTGTACATGGCTCAATGGTCCCCGCTATTAATACTGATCACGAATATAATATATACTTTATAGGGTTAATGTTGATTATTTCTCTATGTTACAAACTATGTATCAAACTTAATATACCTTTCAGGGTATAAAAAGAATACGAGGGAACATTTAGGACTTAGTTGGAACGTGGGGAGCGCAAGCTTGAAATTGAAATAGACGAAGAAGAAAAGTGTCAAATCGTGAGACACATAAAGACGCTCCGGATTTGAAAAACATAACCAACAAACCAATTGCAAGGCTAAGAGAGCGGGCTATACTAACACCAAAAAAATGTATGCAATAAATAATAAATAAATAAATAATAATAATAAATTAAATGCTTTTCATATGACCTGCAGCTCTATAGACACAGTAGATTGTAGATATCGAAGAAGTGGTGGATTAAATAAAATAAATACTTAGCGCGATAGGTCCATGGGACTCAGGGCCGAGCTTCTCACAGACACTCCTGTTCTGCGTGTTATATTCTTTACACGAATGGAAGAGGCCTACTGTTTAATGCCGTATCCGAATGGCAATTTTTGTTTGGAGAAGTTTTTTCATGACAGTTTTACTCTCGGATGTTTGTCAGAGGCTCGCGAGAGGTGGGGCCGTGAAAGAAATGTTTGGTGTTGTCTGGGGATTGAACCTGGAACCCCTCGCTCCGTAGTCCAACGCACTAACCACTGGACCCACGGCGCCCACTTTTTGATATATTAAAATTATTATGTTGATAACCTGTTGCCAGGTTTTTAAACTTAAGGTTACCACTCTCGTACTCGATGTAAGAATACAGAATTTTTAAAATGTTTTTCACATCGTATTGGTCTCTGTCTAAGTTCCCTAGCCAAATTTCCCATTGTTAAATCACGTACCTTGCTTACAATTACATTATAATATATGTATGTATACTAATATTATTTAATATTACTTCTATCTTATTAATAAACTCTTGTACAAAACTTACTTTAATGGCTGTAATTGACCTCGTTATTTCTGCTCCACCGATTGTTGGTCGGAAATGTTGTTTAAGAAGGTTTTCTGTATCTTCCCAAGATAGAAATTCATTCGCCAACAGCAGGTCTTTAACTGGTGGGCTTGTTAGTGGAGAGACATGTTCACCTCGAACTGTAGCGCCACCTAAGTAAGTAAGTAAGTACATTAGTAAGAGAATAGCAAGGTTAGGCTGGGTTAGGTTGCATAGAGTTATAAGTTCATCATTAAGGCACCATAGCGATCCCTAGGAAACCTTCACGGTGAGAAACCTAAACCGATTCGCCTACACACTGAATTTTCTTACAGGACCTAAATATGTTAGTTTATTCAAAACGAGCATAACTAAATATAGAGTAAATTACAGTTGAAAACATATGAAAGGGGAAGGAGCAAATCAATTACGGATGCTACAGCAGGTAGCTGCAGATACATCGTATTTCTCAAGTAAAGAGTTGCTAGGCGCACTCAGAAAACAATCAGTCCAAAGTTTTTCTTTCTTAAACTATTTTTAATTGCCTATTTAAGAAACAAATAACTACTAACTACTGTACTTCGTTCCGGCCATGGTCAATTTCAAATTAAAATTTAATTAACTTCAAAACTATATAAAAGCCGATCGGGGTACGTTGTTCAGTATCTTTCAGTTTCAGTGTCTAGAAAGTATTAAAATGAGCATCCTCTACATCTGTATACTTCTGATTACTTGTGCAATAGCCTTGACGGTATGACAAAATCTGATCTGATTACTTTCAAACATTCATTTACTTTTCTTATTTGTTAGGGGGGCGCACCGCAAGTACCTTGGCACGATGTTTGTGAGTGCAGAGGGTCAATATGTCCTCTTATATTATGTATGATGAGGCCCACAGAATAGAAAATGGCACATCAAGGTTTTTTATAAACTAATAAAGTCAGTAATGCTAAATTATAGTTGTGGAATTCTTAATTGTATAGAAATTATCTGCTAAACCATGGTGAGTATTATTGGCAGACGCCATGTAACATAAGGCTCAACAGTCTAGTGAAAGCCACTGCCTTTTACACTGTGGTTATCGAAGATCTATGTTAACACGTTTGCGAGAAGTGGGCTATGAAAAAACCCCTTGGTGTTCTCTGGGATTCGAACCTTTCACTATTAAAGCCCACAGTTCACCCTCCTCATGAGCAGCCCTTAAACACATTTCTGCGTGACAGTCTAACAATCACGTAACAATTCTTAGCATATTGTTTATTTGAAGTACATTTTGTATCTATTTTAATTTGATGGTACATCAGGTTCTCTAAAGTGAATTGTATGCGGAAATTTGAAAGCGATCAGTCAGTCAACAGTCATTCAAACGTATTTCTTCAACCTTATCGTAGATTTCGCTGCCCAGGGGTATTGCTAGAGATGACTCAAAGAATATATAGTTGTCTGAACTAACCACAATTTGTTGCACGAAGTCTCCGAATGGCATGAGATTCGACGGTTGGGACGCTGATAAAGACATATTTGGAAAACATCTGTGGTTGAACTAGTGGGATGCTAAACGTTACAACGACCATCTCTTGACGAATGGACTTCGTTATTTTGTTGATAGTAAATAAAGAGGATACATAGGATACGGATGGCAATATACAAAAGTCCAAGCCTTAGTTCATTCGATTAACATGTTCCTTTAGTGCTTTAATAGGTGGTATGTATGTTCATGATATTCTGGTGATTCGTATGAATAGAACAGATAGGTAACTGGATGCTAGCTGAGTAGGAATTTATCTGTTCTTGAATGTAAAGCTGCTGTTGCTGTTCTATCAGTTCATCAAGTTGCACGTCCACAGCTTTCAGCTAAGTCGGTGATGCTTGTCATGAGGTAGGACACTTTACTTAATTTACTTTTCAGCTGGAGTTGATAGGCTATACCAGAAGTCGTCAGTATTTGGGGTGGGTATTTAATAATTCCTTTTGTTAATATTGGTATTTGTTTTTTTAACAAAATAGTTTACAAAAAAATAATTTATAAGCTATATGATAGCCATATGATGTTTTGAAAAGCTAATGCTGGATTTTCACTTCACAGCTCTGCTTAGAATCGTCGGGGTTTGTGTTTTGTGTTTGTTTATTATAATGTTAGGTAATTTTAGAGTGGACGTGAGCAACATTCGTGGGTTGAGAAAAAACCTCTTTGCCGCGTACGTCCACGTCTGCATGTACAGGCCAGCTGTTTTGGCACTGGGTGAAACACAGGTTGGGGAGAATTCTGATTCCTCAGATTTGAACCTTGCTGGATATAACCTGGTGCCTTTATTCTTTTCTCACCGCGGTCTCGCCATATACATTCGTATTGATGTTGCCTACCAAATTCAACCACAGTACGGCTCATGTTCCAATCCGGAATTTAACTTCATGTGGCTAAAATTCAGCGTCCGTAGGCAAATTATTCACTACTGTTTCATTTATAGAAGCCCCAATTTACACAGCAATTCTACTTATAATGAGTTTGATGCGCTGTCTGACTCCATCACAAGAATTGTTTCCGTTTATCCTCATACTGAAATCGTTATTGCGGGCGATTTCAATATACACAATTCTGGTCGGCTTCGACATTCTGGACAGACAACACCCTAAGGAAGATATGTTGAGATCTTTGCTGAGGTAAATAATTTGACCCAGCTTGTGAACGAGCCCACATGGCTACCCGACATTGATAGTCATTCCGCCAACACTCTGGACTTGTTTCTCAGCTCGCACCCTGATAAATACACTATAAACATTTTGTTGCCTCTAGGTTCGTCAGACCACTGTGTCGTATCGGCTAATTTCTCGTACCTTAACCACTCAGTTAAAGAAAAAACTCCAAAAAGAATAGTGTGGCAATACGAGAAAGCCAATTGGGACGGCTTGAACAGCTTCTTTAGGAGTTTTATGTTTTCTCGATAGCGACGTGGATGCCGCCGCCGATATGATCACTAATACCATTTACCTTGGCATGAAATCCTTTATTCCTAACCGAATAAAGAGTATCAAGCCAAAGGAAAATGCTTGGTATTACTCGAGCTGTAAAGAGGCTATCAGGTTGAGGGAGTTAAGTTTTCGGTCTTACAAGGCCGACCCTTCTGAGGAAAATCGGAAAAAATTTAAACGAGCCAGAAATGACTGCAATGCTCTCATTCGCCGTGTCAAGTTCTCCTTCGACCAAAAATTGAGGCAAACAATCCTACATTGTCCCAAAGGTAGTAGAAATTTTTGGTCGTTCGTCAAACATAAAAAATTGTGCCTCATCCTCCATCCCAACGCTTGTTCACAATGACATTCCAGCTGTCAGCTCTTTGGACAATGCCAATCTGCTTGCAGCCCTATTCGCTGCGAACTCCACACTCCCAGATTGTGCTTTGCCTCCCACTGTACTTGAGCGCGTTGAATATTCTATGGGACAAATCCACTTTCGCACTCGTACTTAAAGATCTTAACATAAACAAATCCGCTGGTCCAGATTTAATTCATAATTTCATAATTCATAATTCATAATTTTTTATTTCATTTCAAAAGTTCTGACAGTATTATTTACCTGCGAAGCCTTATGGCCTATCTGCAGGAGATTGAGTACATTATTGTTTTTGAATCATCAAAGTGAATGGTTTTATACATATATTTAATAGTAATAACATAAATGTGCAATATTGAAGAATTTGAGTTTTAGTGTAAATATATTTTATTGAAAGAAAATTTAATTAGCTAATTGCTTAATTATGAATTCTAGGTTATTGTTTCTAGGAAATACTGTTTTATTTTTCTTTTTCTAAGGTTTATTCGATTTACGTTGCGAAGATGTTGAGGAAGATTATTGAGTATGTTTGGCACCATGTACTTCAGTCTTCTTCTGCCATACTCATTTATGATCGCTGGAAGTTGAAGTAGACCCTCAGCTCGTCTCCTTGTGTTCACCTGATGAGTAATTGGCGTTCGGAAACTTGGGTAATCGTAGTACTCTAAAGCTACACTCATCTTAAAAATCTGCCTCACTTCAAGAACGTGTACGATGTTATTTGTTACTTGGCTTTTTGACATCAACTTTAGAGCCCTGTCTTGGATCTGTTGTAGCTTTTGGATGTGCGTTTGCGCTGCACTTCCCCAAGCTAATATGCCATACCGCAATCTCGACTCTATAAGAGCATAGTACACATAGATGGTATCTCACCCATTATTCTGAAGAGGTGTTCTTCCACGCTGGCAAAACCACTGCGACAGCTTTTTCATCTATCCTACTCTTCTGGACTCTTCCCGAGGAGATGGAAAACAGCATTTGTCCAGCCCGTCCGTAAAAAAGGCGAATCTTCTTCTCCCTCCAACTATCGACCCATTGCATACATCCTTTCATACGTCCCTTCTTTCCAAGGTCATGGAAACGCTGATAAATTGTCAGCTTATGAAATATCTTGAATCACGAAAGCTCCTCAATGACCGTCAGTATGGCTTTCGTAGCAAAAGGTCCACTGGTGATTTGATGGTATATCTCACCGAAAAGTGGAACCACTCTCTGCATCATTCTGGTGAATGTAAGATTGTTGCGCTTGATATTTAAAAGGCATTTGACAGAGTTTGGCATCAAGCTCTTTTGTAGAAAATGCGTGTATTTGGCATCGATGAATCTCTTCTTCAATGGATTAGAAACTACCTTTCGGAACGTTAAATTCAAGTGGTTTTGGACGGTTTCAAGTCTGCTATCCACCATATAAATGATGGTGTTCCCCAAGGCTTCGTTTTGTCTCCGACTCTCTTTCTTATATTCATAAATGATCTCTTGTCTGCTACTTCTAATCCAATACATTCCTTCGCTGACGACATCACCCTCAGCTTCTCATATTCGTTCCCAGACTCACGTCCCTGCTCTTCGGCCGTAGAACTGGAACGGCAGCGTATGTTAAGCTCATTAAATTCCGATCTTGACAGTATAATTAAATGGGGTATAAACAACAGAGTGGAATTTAATGCTTCAAAAACCCAATGCTGTCACCTGTCGCTCAAGCGTAACCTTAACCCTTTGCCATTATCAATGAATGGCACCTGCATCGTCGAAACCGAAAAACTTTCCATTCTCGGTATGTGTGTTAACGACCATCTCCATTGGAATGACCACATATTCGAATCCGCCAAGAATGCTGCGAAATGTTTAGGATTCCTCAAACGGTGCAAGAAGTTCTTTACCCCCTCTGATCTGGCTGCAATATATAAGGCATACATCCGCCCCAAGCTCGAGTATAATTCTCATGTCTGGTCCGGTGCTCCTAAGACCTCTTTGCACCTACTGGATAAAATCCAAAATCGCGCGTTGAAACTAATAGGGAACAGAGGCATAGCAGAGTCTATTGACTCGCTCCAACATCGCAGAAATGTCTCTTGCCTTTCCTTATTCTACCGCTTTTTTCACAAACAGTGCTCCAGCGAAATAGCCAGTTGCATTCCGCCCCTTCATCAATTTTCGTGCAATACCCGTCACGCTTTGAATGCTCATCAGTTTACATCAGTTTCAAGCCTATCTTCGGCCGTACCGTCAAATATAGAGATTCTTTCATAAACCGTACAACACGAATGTGGAATGCTCTACCAAGCTCTATTTTTCCCTCACATTATAATCCACAAACATTTAAAACCATCGTCCATCGGTATCTCCTATCTTCTCTTCCCAATTTCCCTAACGCCCGCGCTGTGTATTAACATTAAAAGGGTAGTACTAAACCCTTGTTTAATATATTACGAAAAGGACAATTCGAATTCAAAAGTTATTATACATAGTATTCCTATATCTAATGTTGTAATATTGGTATGATTGCGCTTTTCGGAATAGCTTGCGTTGATACGGGCTTCTTTTACAGTCTGGCAGTGTTGCTTCAGCTTGCTATATTATTCTTGTGCTGATACTGGTTGCAAAATCCATTGAAGTCTTGGAGAAGGGTGTCGATATCAGCTATCAACGTGATGCAGAGCAATCGCTCTTTGCTGTTTTTGGTGATTTTGCTCCATTTTTCAATGATCTTTCTTTTGGATTCAATGAAATTTTTACGGTTGTACCGTCTATTTGCGAAACACGTGAATGCTACTAGAAACATATCTGTGCTGTGCTATGTTGCTCAGCACAGATGAAACACTTTTTCGCTTTACTGTGGCATGTACTTTGGGATACATGAATCCTTCTTGGAAGCCTTTTGAAATCGATTAATAAACTTACGACTATCGGCTTGGTCTAGATGGTGCTGGTACTCCTTGAACATAAAGTCTTCTATTCTATTTCCAATGTAGGGAGTCTAGTTTTAGAGTTGACATAATCTTCTAGCCTTCCACGAGTGATGGGGTCTAAGCCTCGGAGAATAAGGTAAGCCATAATCCGCTCTCCGTTTACCTTATTTTTTCTAAGGTTGGAGTCCTTGGTGTGGTGCAAGTATGAAATGATTGATTCGGGATCTCCTGAGACCGTTGGGCGTTGGGGTAGAGCTAATAAAGCCTCTAATTCTTCTTTTGCTAGGTGCCTTGGAATATCAAACGTTCGAACCAAAAGTGACCAGGCTATATGGTAATTGTCTCCAGTCAGGTCTAGATCACTAATCGCCTCTAACGCTTTCCCACTCAGCTTGGATTTGAGCAAAGCGAAACGATCGATGTTTGAAGTTTGACTTCTTTCACCAGCGAATTGAATTGCTGCTTGAAATCACGATACCTACTTTGTTATGTCGCCACTGTACTCACGTAGATTAACTTCTGGGATTTTGATACCAACATGTTCGGAACGCGATCCTCCGTCCTGCAAGGTTTTTTTCGCGATCAAGTGTGAGGTTCGTTAAAGCATACAGGAGTGCTTCGGTTATCTGCTGCTATGGTTGGGATTGTGAACTGATGGTATATCCTTGCTGTAACCCTCCCTCGGGTTTATTTAAAATGAACCCCACTCCTTACACAAATGTATATGTGGGCTGGGAATCGTTACTGGTGTGCCGCCTCCATTCGTGTTGTGGGGTATGCTGATGGTGAAGTTGTGAACCGTCAGCCGTAGCGAACTGCTCGTTATTAATTTCTTTACAGTTGATTGAACTTATTGCTTCGGGTTTTTGCGATGGAGTTGTATCGAAACTGGAAGGTAAGTCGATCGTTGCATCCATCTCTGGATTAGGGCTTATGCTCGACGGTGTATCGGAAGTCGGGCTGGTTCCTGGACTGACTGGATCTTCGGTATCGTCTGTTTTATCCTCCTCTATTAGATCTGGAGAATTCTTAATTATGAACTCCTTAATTTTTGAAGAGATGGCTTTTGCAGCCTAAAATTGTGGCCGGAAGGTGGCAGCGGTTGATCCACTTACATAGGTTCGTCATGGCGGCGTAATTAGCCTCGATGAAAGTTCAAAGGCTCCTTGCCTTGACGTACTGCCTTGCAAGCATTTCCAGTGTACGCTTATTTAATCTTAGCTTGGTAAGGTTACTTCTAATCTCCTCTAGCTGAACGACGACATCTTGAAAGTTGTCTATAACTCTCTCAATATTATTC
Source organism: Xylota sylvarum (assembly GCA_905220385.1). NCBI lineage: Eukaryota > Metazoa > Arthropoda > Insecta > Diptera > Syrphidae > Xylota > Xylota sylvarum. The sequence goes on from LR999959.1 coordinate 47,129,567, forward strand.
ATTTTGGTTACTGTTTTTTGCTCGAAGGACCACTTGTTTATTTGAAGTACTCTTTGTATCTATTTTAATTTTAACTTTCGTATTTGTCATCTATCCTTACCTTGGATATGGTGTAACTGATAACTATTCGTTATTTAAACTTGGATCTTTGGTTGTCGAATGAGATCTGATTTTATTGAATACATAGCTCTACTATTTATACAAATATTATTGGCTATACATCGAATTACTACAAAAATTGAAATGCTACACTTAGTCAAATAAATAATTCAAAATTTGTTCCCTCTGCAGTTCAATCGGCGTTTTTAGTTGTGGCGGCAAATGGCCCAGGTGTTGTATGAGAGCTTTTGGTTGGTTCTTTGTTTTTCTCTTTTTCGGAAGCGTTTGTTTCGAAGTGACGTCATTATCATAAATATCACGTCAACATCATGACCTGAACAGGAACAAATCAATTACAGAATAACCCACATAGAAACATCGAATTGTAAACGTTGCTTGGTGCACGCAGATAAGAATATCCCACGTGCCATTAGTCCAAAGTTTTTTTTTTCATTTTTAATTGACTAATTAACAAACAAATAAGTAACGGTAAATATTTAGCTACGCCAACGTTAAGTTTCAAATTAAAAACGAATTATGTAAAAATTTGTAATAATTTAAAACCAAAGTCTCAAGTGTATTATCCTTGCGGATATTGGTTTTATCCTTTTGACGGTATGGCGAAAGGCTAGTAAAGTCCTTTCCGATCCATCCATTCTGATTCCTGTTAGTCCCACATACATGTATATATGTTTGTTATTTGGTGGGACACACTTTGAAGCAGTCATGGGCTTGTTTGTCCTCTTGGACACTGTCATACATCAGAGGAAATAAGATATGTATCTTAGAGACGCCACCAATTTACAAAATAATAAAGCAAATAAGGCTCCATTATGAGTACGCTTACATATATGGAAATTGTCTGCCTTACCTTAGTAAGTATGATGCAGAAAATGTCAACGCCGGCTAGATATCTGCCCCCTAACTTTCGTTTGCAAGCTTAACTGTTAAGTTTCCCTTCTATGGACGATTGATGACCATTCCTTGTTTCCACTCCTGTGGGAAGTGTTGGCTTTAGCAAGTATTTAGCGCAACAGGTTAGTATGGGACCCAGGACCTGGCTTCTCACAACCACTCCTGTTCTGCGTGTTACATTCTTTACACGAATGGAAGGAACCTACTGTTTAATGGAGTATTCGCAGGGCTATTTCTGTTTTGAGAAGCTTTTTCATGACAGCTGGCGAGAGGTAGGACCGTGAACGAACTTCTCCTGCTGTTTGAGAATCGAACTTGGAACCTCCCGCTCCGTAATCCCATGCACCAACCACTTATGCCACGGTGCCCACAACTGTTAATTGGTTGTAAAAGAGACGCAGGTGGCCTAAGAGTAGTGATACGCGTTCTCACCTTAGCCTCTCACTATCAACTCCTACTCTACACCTCCACGTTGATTGCTGCTTGGTGCCTAGTACCTCGGCTGGAGATTAATTAAGCAACCCTTTTGGAAGGTTAGTTGGGGGTAACAGACGGAAGAGGGGGAGGACTGTTTTCACACCAGGGCAATGGCAGCGGACGAATTCTCTAGATGGTATCAATGGTGGCCTCCACAATTCAAGTTAGGCCGAACTATCCAGTGCCATCCCTATATGAACTGCTTCGACATATTTGAATCTCAGGTATAGGGATCTCCAATACTGAGCTAGGGTGGTGGAAAAGACTTGGTGCCGGATAAAGAACTAATGGGCCAACGGCAGCGCTCCTATACACGAAGCGGAATACTGACTCCGGAAAATCCGGCCCCTTGTCGTAGAGGTAATGGAAGAAAATGGTCTTCCAATTTGGGGGTTGTGTTTTAGTTCCGAAAACAAAACAAGTCTCGGATATGGATGACTTCTCTGTTGACGACTCTAGCGATCGAAACAAGGATAATGACTTTCGGATCTGCACGTGGAATGTTCGAACGCTTAACAGAGCGCAAAAGATGATGAAAAACTGGGACACCTATAACAGTGACTGCTATAGAGAGCTGAAACAGAGCCTATTCGCATGCGGATTTGTCATACGTGGCAGACTTAGAAAAGAAGTCTTAAGCTCTCGACACGGCTAAATTCGTCAATATAACGCAACATTATATGCGCCCATGCACCACAGAAGACAAGAATGACCCGGCCGAAGAATGTTTCTATAAGCTTTTGAGAGACTATGCCCCATGAATAATGTACGGAAGTTTTACCAACAGATAAAAAGAACAATAGGGAAGAAGACCAACATTCAGCTGTCAGGCAGCAAAATGAACCATTCAATCGAAACGAAGATAGCCAAAACTTTCGTCCACTTGACCAAAACGAAGTGAGTATACCCGTTTTTATAGCTATAATAGTTCAGAAGTTATACTATTAACAGTGGTTATACCTCTAAATCGGAGGTGTCACGGTAAATGGAGTGAAAATAGACCCCCCCCCCCCCCCCTCCTCCTGCAGTACGATTTTTTGTTCGCCGGATCTTCACGAATCTTCCCACAAAAGATTGACCTTCTTAACTAGGACACCTTGTATTGTTCATCCGATCAACTTCAAGTGCTATTACCTTCGTCTCTTGCTTCACGAAGTTCGAGGGCCTACATCCTGTTCAAACTTAAAAACGGTAGCTGCTTACATTCATCCTATGTACATTCCACTCAGTTTGCAGGGACTATTGGAAGACGGAAGGTATTGAAACCAGATAATGGAAGCTTTTGTCTCTGATTTATGTTATAGAGACCTGTTCGCTATAATGCTGGTTTTTACGAAGGTCTGGGTAAAGATATAAAATAGCAGTTAATTGTTGGGAACTGTATGATGAATATAGTATGGATGTCTACATAAAATACTTGATACTGCTCGACAATTTAGTGGTTGCGTGGAATTTAGTGGGTATGTTCTTCAAATCCGGAACGTCTTTATGTCCCTCACGATTTGACTCAAAGCATTAAGAATTTGTATTTTTCCCTTTTCTTCTTCTATATTTCCGTCTTCTATTTCATAGCCTGTAGGGTATATTAAGTTTGATATATAGTTTGTAATATAGAGAAATAATAAAGATAAACCCTACAAAGTATATATTATACTTTAAATTTGGAACTGGGAGGATGAAATTTCATATCTGGGCTTTGAGAAGGAGAACCAGTAGAAGGGTCACTTCAAAGTTATCGTAGGAATTCAATATAAAATTGCAGTATGCCGCGCCCACTTTAGTAGTCCGTCCAGAGGGATTGTATCTTGTCTGTATGTTTAAGAAACAGGCCCGTACTTCGTCATCACAAAACTCTTTTATGTGACATAAAGGCACTCATCCCAGACATTAGGTACATAGAACTTTACTTATATATGTTGCGAAGAGCAAATGTGTTTGAATAGCTTGAATACTGAATGTGCAATCCCACTCCAAAAGTGTTGAAGCTATTCCAGACGAAGCGACATCAATGCTCTTACTTTATCAAGCAACAGGTAATTGAGAAAAATGTTTTCCGTCCCGCCTGCAGCGCCCAAGAACAAAATCTTATCATCTGTTGTTTTGATTTCATTATAAAATTTCCTCTTGCAGTTGAGAAGTGGGTAGTTTTATAGATCATCTATGTCATATGACATTTCTCTTAAGTAATCAAGGTTGACAGGAGTTTCACTAAGGGCTGTGGTAATTCATAGTGATTAAGGGGTTGATATCCCACCGCAACCACTAAATTCTCGAGCAGTATCAAGTATTTGTTGTAGACATCCATACAATCCAATAGTCCCTGCAAACTGAGTGGAATATAGGATGAATGTAAGCAGCTAATAGTAGATAGTAATAGCACTTGACATTGATCGGATGAACAATGTAAATCCTGCCGAGTACATGGTCTTTTTTACCAGAGTGTTCGGGTACTTCCGTTCTCTGTTTCATCTTACAAAATTATAATTTCTCCAGACGTAATAAAATACCTTCCAGTACAAAGGTACATATGTAGATATGTATGTATTCGGCGAAGTAATCGATGTTGCTTAGTTCGAAAAATGCCATTAATGTTCTTTGGAGGATTTTTGAATCTTTCCTTATTATCTTCTGAAAAAACTAATCGTTCATGTATACTAAAACAAAGAATGAGCCAATCGGCCTCATATACATACATAGGTTAGGATGGGTTCGATTGGCAGGCTTCAGAAAGTGCAGCCACATTTAGGCCAGAATAGGCCCATTGTGATACCACAGTATCAAGTGTCTTCAACTACACGTTGAACCAACATGAGCTTATGTTAGCTAATTCGCCAAGGTTGTCGAAGAAGTACTCTGCTAGATACAGTTTCCTTCGAGTTGAAGGAGAGCTTGGCAAGTGCATAGGAGGTGAAGAATAGTCTCTTCCTCTTCTTCGTCCATGCAGCTTCTACAGAGATCGTTTGCCGGGAGACCCAGCCTGAAGGCATGTCTCCCTATGGCACAGTGTTCCGTAATGACATCTACTATTGTGCTAATGAGGGATCTCTTTAGTCTTATTAGACTATTGGAGCGCTTGAGATCCAGCTTGGGCCAGATCTGTTTCGTGGTACAGTTCGACCACCTGCGGTTAGTAGTGTTAATCAAATATTGCTTAAATAAGAGTTTCCACGTAGCGAGAGGCATATAGAGATCCTCCTTCTCCGGTAGGATCGACTGTTTCATATATGTACTTATCATAATTTTTCTTCTCCTATTAATATCAGAATAAATAAAATTGATAACATGCCAAACGTTTTTACTTACATATAAAGAAGCATGATTGAAATTCACGATCAAGTTAATGCGCGCGCACCCACACACATGCACACACACTGTGGTCTCTAGTGACGGAAAATTATTGGGATGATTCGATTACTTGTTATAAGCATTGCTCAGCTTTAGAACAACCCAGAAGCATGATTTATAGCTTAAATGAATAAATTTTGTTTTACTAAAAACAACTTTTTTTGTTTTTCAATTTTATAAGCCATTATTTAGTTATGGCTGTGTAAACATTTTTTAATGACGGAAAATTCGTAATAAACCCCTTTTACCCCACTTAGATCTCGAATTTCGAAAAATCCCTTCTTATCGAACATATAGAGGTTATAAGGAATTACTGTGCGAAATTTCAAGTTTCTACCTTTAGGGAGTTTTTGAGAAACTGTGATTTCAAGCACTTTTGTAGCCTTAGCGTTTTGGATTTTATAGTTCTTAAGATTACAGTTGAAAACATATGACAGAGGAAGGAGCAAATCAATTATGTACATACATAGCTCCAGATACATCGTATTTCTCAAGTAAAAAGTTGCTAGGCGCTACCAGAAAACAATTAGTCCAAAGTTTTTTTTTTTAAACTATTTTTAATTGCCTATTTAAGAAACAAATAACTACTAACTGCTGTACTTCGTTCCGGCCATGGTCAATTTCAAATTAAAATTTAATTAAGTTCAAAACTATATAAAAGCCGTTCGGGATACGTTGTTCAGTATCTTTCAGTTTCAGTGTCTAGAAAGTATTAAAATGAGCATCCTCTACATCTGTATACTTCTAATTACTTGTGCAATCATCTTGACGGTATGACAAAATCTGATCTGATTACTTTCAAACATTCATTTACTTTTCTTATTTGTTAGGGGGCTGCACCGATAGACCTCGACAACGGGTATCCTTGTAAATGCACTGGGACAATATGTTTTCTTATTTTATGTTTCACATCTCCCCCAGAATAGAAAATGACACGTCGATGTGATTTATAAAGTAATAAAGCAAGTAATGCTAAATTACATTTGTGGAGTTTTTAATTGTATAGAAATTATCTGCTAAACCATGGTAAGTATGACGCAGAGGTTGATAGGAAAATTGAATATTGGCTGACCCAGTTTAACATAAGGGTCAACAGTCTACTGAAAGCCACTGCCTTACTCAAGGCGTGGAGCGTTGGAGAAAAATTTAAAAGGCTATAAAAGAAATTCTTAAATATTTTTCAACGATTGTTGCTTTATTGAAAAGAGTATACCTTCCGATTAATTACCGTGCTACCGTGCCTCGGTTGACTGTAAAGTATCTTTCATTGTCTTCTTGGAAGAAAACTGGCCCAATAATGCCGGCACTCCAAAAACAGTGGCGGCATGACACGAATGGAATATGTTCAAGACACGAATGGAATATGTTCGGTTATCAGTCAGCAAACCAGTCTCTCAAACACCAGCTGCAAAATTCTTTTCAAAATTCGCACTGTTTCGGCAACATAGCGTCTACTTTGTAATATTTCCTAACCTTGTTCAAGCGTAAATCGATCCATTTCGAAAACATAATACCTACTGAGTTTCTGTCGGTTTTTTGAATGCATAGGAGCTATCAGTGTCAAAATGAGACATGATTTAGAAAGCAACCAACAGATGGCCCTATCCATATATAGTCGCCTTAATGGAGCGATGGGAGACTTTAAGCAAAATTTTCGCAGACAATAACTTGTTATGATAAACTGATGGGTATGAAGTTACAAGGGCATGTGGTTTTGGAGACAAATGATCAACCAATATCCAGGTAGATATGTCCACATATGTATGTATGTATGCAAATACAAATTTTTCAATAATCAATGTAGAATCCTAAATTACAGGAATAAGACCTTTTATGTCTCCTCGCCCATTGTAAAAGCTTTTGCTGAGGTGGTGATTGAGGACGGTAGAGGCAAGAAGGATTAGACATTAAAACTGCCCTCAACACGTCGAAATAGACGCATATAACAACAACCTTTAGGCCCAAATGTTACTAAACTCCAGTAGAATGTTTTGCGGCAGTCGAGTGATGAAATGCGGTAGTCAGAACTCTTGCTCTGGTTCTGTAGTATATTCGAAGATTTCAAGCGGAATATTGTGGAGATGGAAAGATCGTTTTAATACTGAAAAACTTCAGATGGCAAAATCGTTAAATTCAGCTCCCAGGCTTGGTCAGAAGCCCACGGGCTGATAGAACGCAATCATTTATTAATATGCATCGGAATTTATTTCGAATAAAAAAATAAATACATATATATTTGGCTCAACAGGCCCTAGTGGAGCTCTAGCTCAGAGAATAGGTTCTGACAAATTTTCGTGTTGTGGATATAAAGGATCTACAATTTCATGTCGAATCCGAAAAGACGTACCTATATATTTTGTTGGATTTGGGAAGCTTCCTCATAACACTTATTCTCCCATATACTCGTAGTTATCACACGTTAACACGTTTACGAGAAGTGGACTACGAGAAAACCTTTTGGTGTTTTCTGGGATTTTACTACTTAAACACACAGTTCGCTGTCTTGAACAGCTCATAAATTGATTTGTGGGTGACAGCTTCACAGATCATATAACAATTGTTAGCATATCTGGACCTGAACAGGAACAAGTCGATTGCAGAATGTTCTACACAGGATCTGCTAATAAAGACAGTAAAAGAGGAAAAAGCATATAAAACCTTTCACGCCAATGCAAGATAGGTAAATGACTCCACCAAAATAGCACCGATATGAAAACTACGCATTCAAGCGCAAAAACGCAAACAAGAAGCCGAAACCGACTTCTCCTCCTGTTATGCCCCACCGAGTGCGAGCGTGGCAGAATACCAACGGATGCTGGATGTACTTGTGGCTTATATACGAGGAGAATCACCAGCGATCGTGAGAGGAGACTTTAATGTGTGGGCAGTTGCATGGGGTAGCACGAGGTCCGCAGAGGTGATCTTGTTCTATTAAACCAAGGAAACAAAGAAACCTTCAATAATGGTAACGCTGGCTCAATCATAGACCTAACTTTCGCGAGTAGAAGCATGGCGAGGAAAACAAACTGGAAAGTCTTCGATCTCTATACAAATAGTTATCATCGGTCCATGATATTTGAGGCAATAGAGCCAAGACGGTTTCAATTTTAAAAAGCCACCGAAAAGGTACAAAATTTGGGCTGGAAAAGTAAGGACATTGATAAAGAGATGCTTGAATATTGACTGAGCAACATTGAAATACCCAGGACGCAGCTGATGAAAAGACCAAACAGTGAAATCTTTCCTAACCCGAGGTGCGGCTCATGGATGCTGCCACGTAAAGGCAATGGAAATGGGAGAACACCGCTGTACTGGTGCAACGACTACAGCAAGACAAAGACGAAGACAAGACTCCGAAGAGTTACGGGAAGAATTCCTCAGGAAACGAAAAGAATTTCGGAGACTCATAAAAAAGAGTAATGCCGAATGCCGAATCTTTCGAATCGTTAAGAGAAGACCTCCAGCATAGGGAAGGGCCTACAAGATAGTCATGGGCTGCACCGACATGCCCTATTATGATAAATATTATAGTCAGCGGGCTATTTCCAAGGAATGCTAGCCATCACCTTTCCCAAATAATAATAGAACCCACGGAAACAATACCACCCGTCACAACTGCAGAAGTCCTGGAAGCAGGAAGAAGGAATGTTCTCTCTGCAATGGAAACGACAGAGGCTGGTATTAATCCCAAAAGGCGACAAGCCCCCAGAGCAACCGTCGTCATACAGATCGCTGTGCATGCTAGCCACAGTAGAGAAAGTTCTGAAAAGAAAGCCGCAACAAAGTCGAGCCTGACCATACAGGTAGGAGAACACAACATCAGCTTTCGAGAGCAACTAACCCGCACAAGCGGGAAGGCCAATCGGGCGAACAGAGTAAGGGGGTGTCTTAGCCACGTAAACATTGAGTCTGACATAACCCGTAGCACGGGCCATGGAGTATCCAAAAACGATTTCACCCATCCTGCGCATCAAACACAAAAAAATTTTCCAGATAGAAGCATCGAATTGTAAAAAGTAGCTTGGCGCACGTAGATAAGAATATCCCACGTGCCATTAGTCCAAAGTTTTTTTTTAATTTTTAATTGACTATTTAACAAACAAATAAGTAACGGTAAATATTTATCCTTTTGACGGTACGACGAAAGGCTAGTAAAGTCCTTACCGATCCATCCATTCTGATTCCTGTTAGTCCCATATACATGTATGTATGTTTGTTATTTGGTGGGACACACTTTGAAGCAGCCATGGGCTTGTTTCTCCTCTTGGACACTGTCATACATCAGAGGAAATAAGATATGTATCTTAGAGACGCAACCAATTTAGGAGATAATAAAGCAAATAAGGCTCCATTATGAGTACGCTTACATACATAATTTATAATATGGAAGTTGTCTGCCTTACCTTAGTAAGTATGATGCAGAAAATGTCAACGCCGGCTAGATATCTGCCCCCTAACTTTCGTTTGCAAGCTTAACTGTTAAGTTTCCCTTCTATGGATGATTGATGACCATTCGTTGTATCCACTCCTATGGGAAGTGTTGGCTTTAGCAAGTATTTGGCACAACAGGTTAGTATGGGACCAGGGCCTGAGTTCTCACAACCACTCCTATTCTGCGTTTTATATTCTTTACGCGAATGGAAGAAACCTACTCTTTAATGTCGTATTCGTAGGGCTATTTCTGTTTTGAGAAGCTTTTTCATGACAGCTTGCGAAAGGTAGGACCGTGAACGAACTTCTGGTGTTGTTTGAGAATTGAACCTGGAACCCCCCGCTCCATCCAATGCACTAACCACTTATGCGAGATCGTGCCCACAACTGTTAACTGTTGTAAAAGAGACACAGGTGGCCTAAGGGTAGTAATGCGAATATATACGAGCATAAGCATTCTCACGTTGATGGCTGCTGGGTGCCTAGTACCTCGGAGATAAATTAACCAACCCCTTTGGAAGGTTGGTTAGCGGTAGCAGGCGAAAGAGAGGGAGGACTGTTTTCACGCTAGAGCAATGGCAGTGGACGAATTCTCTAGATGGTATCAATGGTGGCCTCCACAGTTCAAGTTAGGCCGAACTATCCAGTGCCATCCCTATATGAACTGCTTCGACATATTTAGATCTCAGGTATTCCCTCCAGTAGTAATTTTGAGTTTAAGGAGTCATAACTTTTTTGTGCCCGCATAAAATTACACAAAGTTTTCACAATTTTCATGGCTATTAAATTGTCTCTCCAAAATGTATAAAACCGATTTTTAGCTATAATAGTTCAGAAGTTATATTAAAGTTCCTCTAAATCGGAGGTATAATGGTAAATGGAGTGAAAATAGAACCCCCCCTCCCACTGCAGTACGATTTTTTGTTCGCCGGATCTTCAGGAATCCTCCCTTAAAGGATTGACCTTCCTAATTGGCTATTACCTTCATCTCTTGCTTCACGAAGTTCAAGGGTCTACATCCTGTTCAAACTTAAAAACGGTAGCTGCTTACATTCATCCTACATTCCACTCAGTTTGCAGGGACTATTGGAAGACGGAAGGTATTGAAACCAGATAATGGAAGCTTTTGTCTCTGATTTATGTTATTGAGACCTGTTCGCTATAATGCTGGTTTTTGCGAAGGTCTGGGTAAAGATATAAAGTAGCAGTTGGATATCGGGGACTGTATGATCAACATAGCATAGATGTCTACAACAAATTCCTGATACTGCTCGAGAATTTAGTGGTTGCGGTGGGATGTCAACCCCTTAATCACTGTGAATTACCACAGCCCTTAGTGAAACTCCTGTCAACTTTGATTACTTAAGAGAAATATCATGACATAGATGATCTATAAAACCACCCACTTCTCAACTGTAAGAGCAAACTTTAGAATGAAATCATTCAAAGTTTCAAAACAACAGATGATAACATTTTGTTCTTGGACGCTGCAGGCGGGACGGACAGTCCTACACCACAACAATTTTTTACCGTCTTCGTGGTGTACTTTTGATGATATTCGGTATTGAGTGATCGATGAATATATTGCTGAGAACAATTGCTACCAAATAACATAATTTGACTTTCGTCCGTCAACAATATATTACTTCACTGGAGAAGTTCATGTAAACAGTTTTTCTTCTAATAGTCGTCTACGAATGGTTACTTTGCTTACAAGAAGTTGAAGCGCCTTTTGGATCACTTTTGAGGACGCAGAATGATCGGATTTTCTGCATCTTAATACACGCCTGCCCTCTAAGAATGAAGTTCTTCACTTGTGTCCACAAGTTTGCGACTTTTCTTAGAATTTTATTGCATTAGCAATCATAGGAGCTGTGCATGCGTGCACATTGAAGTAAACAAATGCACTACTATTTTTTTGAACAGTCGATTTGCACTGAAAATCCAAACTATGTATTATATTTAATTACCGTTCTCATATAAAAAGTCTGGGAACTGGATTTAAATTCCGCGCCCTTAATTATGTTCAAATATTTCAATTTATAAATTGTTAAGGGGCACTACTATTATTTTGAACACAACTGTACATGGCTCAATGGTCCCCGCTATTAATACTGATCACGAATATAATATATACTTTATAGGGTTAATGTTGATTATTTCTCTATGTTACAAACTATGTATCAAACTTAATATACCTTTCAGGGTATAAAAAGAATACGAGGGAACATTTAGGACTTAGTTGGAACGTGGGGAGCGCAAGCTTGAAATTGAAATAGACGAAGAAGAAAAGTGTCAAATCGTGAGACACATAAAGACGCTCCGGATTTGAAAAACATAACCAACAAACCAATTGCAAGGCTAAGAGAGCGGGCTATACTAACACCAAAAAAATGTATGCAATAAATAATAAATAAATAAATAATAATAATAAATTAAATGCTTTTCATATGACCTGCAGCTCTATAGACACAGTAGATTGTAGATATCGAAGAAGTGGTGGATTAAATAAAATAAATACTTAGCGCGATAGGTCCATGGGACTCAGGGCCGAGCTTCTCACAGACACTCCTGTTCTGCGTGTTATATTCTTTACACGAATGGAAGAGGCCTACTGTTTAATGCCGTATCCGAATGGCAATTTTTGTTTGGAGAAGTTTTTTCATGACAGTTTTACTCTCGGATGTTTGTCAGAGGCTCGCGAGAGGTGGGGCCGTGAAAGAAATGTTTGGTGTTGTCTGGGGATTGAACCTGGAACCCCTCGCTCCGTAGTCCAACGCACTAACCACTGGACCCACGGCGCCCACTTTTTGATATATTAAAATTATTATGTTGATAACCTGTTGCCAGGTTTTTAAACTTAAGGTTACCACTCTCGTACTCGATGTAAGCATACAGAATTTTTAAAATGTTTTTCACATCGTATTGGTCTCTGTCTAAGTTCCCTAGCCAAATTTCCCATTGTTAAATCACGTACCTTGCTTACAATTACATTATAATATATGTATGTATACTAATATTATTTAATATTACTTCTATCTTATTAATAAACTCTTGTACAAAACTTACTTTAATGGCTGTAATTGACCTCGTTATTTCTGCTCCACCGATTGTTGGTCGGAAATGTTGTTTAAGAAGGTTTTCTGTATCTTCCCAAGATAGAAATTCATTCGCCAACAGCAGGTCTTTAACTGGTGGGCTTGTTAGTGGAGAGACATGTTCACCTCGAACTGTAGCGCCACCTAAGTAAGTAAGTAAGTACATTAGTAAGAGAATAGCAAGGTTAGGCTGGGTTAGGTTGCATAGAGTTATAAGTTCATCATTAAGGCACCATAGCGATCCCTAGGAAACCTTCACGGTGAGAAACCTAAACCGATTCGCCTACACACTGAATTTTCTTACAGGACCTAAATATGTTAGTTTATTCAAAACGAGCATAACTAAATATAGAGTAAATTACAGTTGAAAACATATGAAAGGGGAAGGAGCAAATCAATTACGGATGCTACAGCAGGTAGCTGCAGATACATCGTATTTCTCAAGTAAAGAGTTGCTAGGCGCACTCAGAAAACAATCAGTCCAAAGTTTTTCTTTCTTAAACTATTTTTAATTGCCTATTTAAGAAACAAATAACTACTAACTACTGTACTTCGTTCCGGCCATGGTCAATTTCAAATTAAAATTTAATTAACTTCAAAACTATATAAAAGCCGATCGGGGTACGTTGTTCAGTATCTTTCAGTTTCAGTGTCTAGAAAGTATTAAAATGAGCATCCTCTACATCTGTATACTTCTGATTACTTGTGCAATAGCCTTGACGGTATGACAAAATCTGATCTGATTACTTTCAAACATTCATTTACTTTTCTTATTTGTTAGGGGGGCGCACCGCAAGTACCTTGGCAGGATGTTTGTGAGTGCAGACGGTCAATATGTCCTCTTATATTATGTATGATGAGGCCCACAGAATAGAAAATGGCACATCAAGGTTTTTTATAAACTAATAAAGTCAGTAATGCTAAATTATAGTTGTGGAATTCTTAATTGTATAGAAATTATCTGCTAAACCATGGTGAGTATTATTGGCAGACGCAATGTAACATAAGGCTCAACAGTCTAGTGAAAGCCACTGCCTTTTACGCTGTGGTTATCGAAGATCTATGTTAACACGTTTGCGAGAAGTGGGCTATGAAAAAACCCCTTGGTGTTCTCTGGGATTCGAACCTTTCACTATTAAAGCCCACAGTTCACCCTCCTCATGAGCAGCCCTTAAACACATTTCTGAAGTACATTTTGTATCTATTTTAATTTGATGGTACATCAGGTTCTCTAAAGTGAATTGTATGCGGAAATTTGAAAGCGATCAGTCAGTCAACAGTCATTCAAACGTATTTCTTCAACCTTATCGTAGATTTCGCTGCCCAGGGGTATGGCTAGAGATGACTCAAAGAATATATAGTTGTCTGAACTAACCACAATTTGTTGCACGAAGTCTCCGAATGGCATGAGATTCGACGGTTGGGACGCTGATAAAGACATATTTGGAAAACATCTGTGGTTGAACTAGTGGGATGCTAAACGTTACAACGATCATCTCTTGACGAATGGACTTCGTTATTTTGTTGATAGTAAATAAAGAGGATACATAGGATACGGATGGCAATATACAAAAGTCCAAGCCTTAATTCATTCGATTAACATGTTCCTTTAGTGCTTTAATAGGTGGTATGTATGTTCATGATATTCTGGTGATTCGTTTGAATAGAACAGATAGGTAACTGGATGCTAGCTGAGTAGGAATTTATCTGTTCTTGAATGTAAAGCTGCTGTTGCTGTTCTATCAGTTCATCAAGTTGCACGTCCACAGCTTTCAATTCTAAGTCGGTGATGTTTGTCATGAGGTAGGACACTTTACTTAATTTACTTTTCAGCTGGAGTTGATAGGCTATACCAGAAGTCGTCAGTATTTGGGGTGGGTATTTAATAATTCCTTTTGTTAATATTGGTATTTGTTTTTTTAACAAAATAGTTTACAAAAAAATAATTTATAAGCTATATGATAGCCATATGATGTTTTGAAAAGCTAATGCTGGATTTTCACTTCACAGCTCTGCTTAGAATCGTCAGGGTTTGTGTTTTGTGTTTGTTTATTATAATGTTAGGTAATTTTAGAGTGGACGTGAGCAACATTCGTGGGTTGAGAAAAAACCTCTTTGCCGCGTACGTCCACGTCTTCAAGTACAGGCCAGCTGTTTTGGCACTGGGTGAAACACAGTGTTGCGTTCAAATTACGCACAAAAGTCCTTGTCCACTCCATCCTTCCCAGTCTTACCCATCCACCATTTTTGCCTTGCCTTTTCTCTTTTATCCGTTGTTCTCTGAGAGCTGTGGGTTAACTGAGCGTTCCTACGTTGTTCTACAACCCAGTGCTCACTCTTTCCCATATGCTCGAAGGGGATGACAAAGCAGGTACCCAAGGGCCAGACGGACGGTCTGAAGCAGGAAGAGCCAGGCAAACCGCCTGGAGACTCATCCTGATCCTTTTTCATCGAAGGGGTTAACCAGGTCCCCCAACGGTCCAAATGATCTCCATGTTGTGAGAGATACATCGAAGGGGTTAACGAGGTACCCCAACAATCTATACAATCTTTATCCAAGGGGTTAACGAGGTCCCCCAACATTCTAAAATCATCTGCTGCCAAATTCACAAGGCCGAGAGCCCACCCTATATTTTATTGTTTGATATTGCCTAATGGTAACAACAATTTTTATATTCCACATATCCCAAAAAGGGACCAAAACCTTTTTTGTAAAGGATAGCTCCCGATTCCCTGGGTACTCTTTTTGTCCCTTAATGTCTGCACGATGGTTTACTCGATAGGTAGTTTTCGCGATAAACTTATCCTTTCACTTTGGGTTAATGTCTAGTCTCCATTTAGTTTTATAATTAGCCCTGGTCAGGAGGGTGAATGCGAACCCAAGCAGTCACTCAAAACAAACAGAACTACGAGAGAGTCAAATCTTGAAGCCGTGAGAGAGGAAGCTGTCAGAGCTCTGGATGTGACTCCCTTTGCTCTGGCAGCTAAATCAACTGCAGCGGAGAGAACGAAGCGAACTCAGCCACCACCAATACCACCATACAGTTCCCCGCCAGAGAGACAGGCGTCAGGAACTGTTTCTCAAAAGATCATTGGAGACGGCTGAATTCGTCTTGAGAGTGAGTGTGAGAATGTGTGAGTGAGTGAATGCGTACGAGTGTATGGACATACGAACATACCGAGGTATAAAAAGTCGAACATGTCTCGACACGTCGCCTTTTTTTGGTTTAAGATTAAGACATATGAGAGGTTCTTTTTTTGAGAAAAAAACCGAGAGAGAGAGTTGCTGTGAAGCAAGAGAAAAAAAAGGTAGAGAAGATAGTGATCGATAATCCAGGAAGGGATTCCAGAACAAAACATACGAAACACGAGAACGAGACCTAAACACGAGAACAATACCACAAGAACGATACCAGGAGACATTTCGAGACCAGGATACATTGAGTGACTGTGGCGGAGAACATCCAACTTCCCCCAACCAGGAAGATAAGTAGAGAGTTTAGGAAGATTCCCCAACCCCTAGTGAAAGGGATCCGAGTTAAGTATAGTGTTTTCTTTCAATATTAGATTTGTGTTAGTTTTTTTTGAAAATCGTGTAGGATATTTGATATATATATAATTTCGAGTAAGCCACCGTTCGTTTTATTAGTCACCGAAGATTTCATTCCGGTGTTAAAACTGTTCGCGACCCTTATCTTTTCTTTTTTTATAAATTCTGTATCGTGTGGGAATCGCGAGCTACCTTCCGTGGCCATTTTTCTTAACTTGTTTCACTTTTACCCCAATCCTTTTGATTTGGGAGTTTCGTTTTCTTTTTCCTTTTAAATTGCGGCCTCCATTGTTCATTCCACCATCGTATATATCTACCAAAATATACAAACTAACTTCTTCTCACCCAGACCACGTCTTTCTTTTATTTTATTAGTTTTGGTAATTTTAACTTTAAAGATTACCTGGCGCCCTTGTGTTCCTACCCCAAGGAACATCCCCCAATACATCCCGAACCCATCCCTGCTGAGCGGTCGGAAGTCGGCGAATTCGCATTCGCTGTTGTTGCGATATTCCCTCTCTCCCTCATTCGACTCTTTACCATTCGCGTGCGCGGCCGTGTGTTTTTTTTTTTTGCTCCAGTTTTTTTTTGTTGTCTTTTTGTCCCCCTTATAATTAGTAAACTAATTCCGCTCTTAGATTGCGCGCGATTAATTAACCCTTCAATCGGGAATATTGGCAACAACAGGTTGGGGAGAATTCTGATTCCTTAGATTTGAACCTTCCTGGATATAACCTGGTGCCTTTATTCTTTTCTCACCGCGGTCTCGCCATATACATTCGTATTGATGTTGCCTACCAAATTCAACCACAGTACGGCTCATGTTCCAATCCGGAATTTAACTTCATGTGGCTAAAATTCAGCGTCCGTAGGCAAATTATTCACTACTGTTTCATTTATAGAAGCCCCAATTTACACAGCAATTCTACTTATAATGAGTTTGATGC
This sequence comes from Xylota sylvarum, assembly GCA_905220385.1. Classification (NCBI taxonomy): domain Eukaryota; kingdom Metazoa; phylum Arthropoda; class Insecta; order Diptera; family Syrphidae; genus Xylota; species Xylota sylvarum. Next base: position 47,146,429 of record LR999959.1, read on the forward strand.
GCTGTCTGACTCCATCACAAGAATTGTTTCCGTTTATCCTCATACTGAAATCGTTATTGCGGGCGATTTCAATATACACAATTCTGATCGGCTTCGACATTCTGGACAGACAACACCCGAAGGAAGATATGTTGAGATCTTTGCTGAGGTAAATAATTTGACCCAGCTTGTGAACGAGCCCACATGGCTACCCGACATTGATAGTCATTCCGCCAACACTCTGGACTTAAATTTTAAATTTTGGTGGGGGCGAAAGCCCCCATTTATTCGGCTTAATACAAGCTAATCTTAAAACTAACTTACAGGCTAATCTTAAACTAACCTAGAACTAAGATGAAGGGGTGTAAGGAGGATGGTGAAGGAGATAGTGTTTTAGGATGGGAGTACTGCGGTTGAAGTCGAAAATGGTAATCCTTGAGTTAACCTTACGCAGCAAACGAGAGATTGGTTCATTGGAGCCATAGGAGGTGCGATGGGTCGGTAGATAGAAAAGACGACTTGTTCGTAGATTACGACGGTTGGTGTTGAAAAAGATAGAATTGAGAAGGAATGTAGAGTCAACGGAACCGGAGAGGAGTCGATGAATGAAGAGAATGTCGGCTACATCTCTACGCTCCTCAAGGGTATTCAAATTGATTAGCTTGAGGCGGTCTTGATAAGGGGGCAGGATTAAAGGGTCATTCCAGGACAGACCTCGAAGAGCAAATCGGAGGAAACGACGCTGAATGTTCTCGATCCGTGAGATATGAGTACGTTGATATGGGGACCACACTTGACTGGCATATTCAAGGAGGGGGCGGACAAAGGTAATGTAGAGGGATCTGGTCACGTATGGGTTGTTAAATTCTTTGGACCACCGCTTGACAAAGCCAAGTACTGAGTTGGCTTTAAGGATGATCTCATCTATGTGTAATCGGAAATTGAGCTCCCTATCACAAATAATGCCAAGGTCGCGAATCGACTGGACTACAGAGATGGGTTGTTCATGGAGGAGGTAAAGACGATGAGAGGATCGGATGCGTTTACGAGAGAAAGTAATGGATTGGCATTTGGAGATGTTGAGATCCAGACAATTTTTGGTGCACCATACCGAGAAGCTATCGAGGTCTTGTTGAAGAAGAATGGAGTCTTGGGGTGAAGAAATCGTTTTGAAGAATTTGGTATCGTCAGCGTAGAGGGAGACGTGAGAGTGTTTAATGACCATATCGAGATCGTTTATGGTAAGGATGAAAAGAAGTGGGCCTAAGTGGCTGCCTTGTGGGACACCAGAGGTGGCCAGGAATGGACGGGAGAGGACGGATCTGAAGCGAACGCTGTAAAAGCGGTTTTCCAGGTAAGAAGATATCCATTTTAATAATATGGGTTCAAAGCCGAGGGCAGACAATTTGAAAAGTATTAATTCGTGGGAGATTTTATCGAAAGCCTTACTAAAATCGGTTGCGATAACATCAACTTCGTTGCCATTCTCTAAGGCCGAGAGGGCAAAGGACACAAATTCGACAAGGTTTGTGGTAGTTGATCTACCTTTTAGGAAACCATGTTGATTAGGGGAAATAAGTGACTTGCAGCGAAAGCTTAAGGCTTCATATAAAATGCTTTCGAAAAGTTTAGATATATGAGAGAGTTTAGCAATGGGACGATAGTTAGTTACATCAGTCTTTGTTCCTTTCTTGTGGATTGGGGTTATGAAAGAGAGTTTCCAAACCTGTGGAAATTCTCCTTGTGAAAGAGAAAGACGAAAGAGATTAGAGAGGGGAAGAGACAGGGTGGACGAACATTTTTTGAGGAATACCGCAGGTATGCCATCTGGACCGGGGTTGAATTCGTCATTAAGTAGATGTAACTTATTTTCGATAAGAGATGGGTCCAAGGTATGAGAGAGAAACGGGCCAAAGGAGAAGTTAGGTAAGTAATTGAAATAAGCGGGGTCTGGTATAAAGAAGTCGTCGGCAAAAGATTGTTTAAAAAAGGTAGCAAAAAAGTTGGCTATGGTATGAGGATCGGTTGATGTTTCGTTGTTGAAAGAGAGGGAGGGAGGGTAACCGTCAGATTTTCTTTTGTAGTTGACAAACTGGAAGAAAGATTTTGGGTCGTTTATGAGGTTAGCTTGGACATTGTTTAGGTAGCGCTGGTAGAGAGAGTTGTAAAGCTCGGTGAAATGAAGGTAAATACCGAGATAGTTAGAATAATCAGAAGAAGAGCGAGTGCGAAGGAAAACTGCCCATAACTTATTTCTTTGGTTTCGCAGAGAACGAAGCCTCTGATTATACCAAGGAGGGGATGAAGACGATGTTTTATGACGAGAAAAGGGTACATAAAGAGAGATAGAATTAAATATTTCCCTATAAAAGGTGGTGAGGGCATCCTTTATTAGAAGATTATCGAAATCAAAGGAAGATCTGCTGAGATAGATGTTAATTTTCTTGTTCTCAGCTCGCACCCTGATAAATACACTATAAACATTTTGTTGCCTCTAGGTTCGTCAGACCACTGTGTCGTATCGGCTAATTTCTCGTACCTTAACCACTCAGTTAAAGAAAAAACTCCAAAAAGAATAGTGTGGCAATACGAGAAAGCCAATTGGGACGGCTTGAACAGCTTCTTTAGGAGTTTTATGTTTTCTCGATAGCGACGTGGATGCCGCCGCCGATATGATCACTAATACCATTTACCTTGGCATGAAATCCTTTATTCCTAACCGAATAAAGAGTATCAAGCCAAAGGAAAATGCTTGGTATTACTCGAGCTGTAAAGAGGCTATCAGGTTGAGGGAGTTAAGTTTTCGGTCTTACAAGGCCGACCCTTCTGAGGAAAATCGGAAAAAATTTAAACGAGCCAGAAATGACTGCAATGCTCTCATTCGCCGTGTCAAGTTCTCCTTCGACCAAAAATTGAGGCAAAAAATCCTACATTGTCCCAAAGGTAGTAGAAATTTTTGGTCGTTCGTCAAACATAAAAAATTGTGCCTCATCCTCCATCCCAACGCTTGTTCACAATGACATTCCAGCTGTCAGCTCTTTGGACAATGCCAATCTGCTTGCAGCCCTATTCGCTGCGAACTCCACACTCCCAGATTGTGCTTTGCCTCCCACTGTACTTGAGCGCGTTGAATATTCTATGGGACAAATCCACTTTCGCACTCGTACTTAAAGATCTTAACATAAACAAATCCGCTGGTCCAGATTTAATTCATAATTTCATAATTCATAATTCATAATTTTTTATTTCATTTCAAAAGTTCTGACAGTATTATTTACCTGCGAAGCCTTATGGCCTATCTGCAGGAGATTGAGTACATTATTGTTTTTGAATCATCAAAGTGAATGGTTTTATACATATATTTAATAGCAATAACATAAATGTGCAATATTGAAGAATTTGAGTTTTAGTGTAAATATATTTTATTGAAAGAAAATTTAATTAGCTAATTGCTTAATTATGAATTCTAGGTTATTGTTTCTAGGAAATACTGTTTTATTTTTCTTTTTCTAAGGTTTATTCGATTTACGTTGCGAAGATGTTGAGGAAGATTATTGAGTATGTTTGGCACCATGTACTTCAGTCTTCTTCTGCCATACTCATTTATGATCGCTGGAAGTTGAAGTAGACCCTCAGCTCGTCTCCTTGTGTTCACCTGATGAGTAATTGGCGTTCGGAAACTTGGGTAATCGTAGTACTCTAAAGCTACACTCATCTTAAAAATCTGCCTCACTTCAAGAACGTGTACGATGTTATTTGTTACTTGGCTTTTTGACATCAACTTTAGAGCCCTGTCTTGGATCTGTTGTAGCTTTTGGATGTGCGTTTGCGCTGCACTTCCCCAAGCTAATATGCCATACCGCAATCTCGACTCTATAAGAGCATAGTACACATAGATGGTATCTCACCCATTATTCTGAAGAGGTGTTCTTCCACGCTGGCAAAACCACTGCGACAGCTTTTTCATCTATCCTACTCTTCTGGACTCTTCCCGAGGAGATGGAAAACAGCATTTGTCCAGCCCGTCCGTAAAAAAGGCGAATCTTCTTCTCCCTCCAACTATCGACCCATTGCATACATCCTTTCATACGTCCCTTCTTTCCAAGGTCATGGAAACGCTGATAAATTGTCAGCTTATGAAATATCTTGAATCACGAAAGCTCCTCAATGACCGTCAGTATGGCTTTCGTAGCAAAAGGTCCACTGGTGATTTGATGGTATATCTCACCGAAAAGTGGAACCACTCTCTGCATCATTCTGGTGAATGTAAGATTGTTGCGCTTGATATTTAAAAGGCATTTGACAGAGTTTGGCATCAAGCTCTTTTGTAGAAAATGCGTGTATTTGGCATCGATGAATCTCTTCTTCAATGGATTAGAAACTACCTTTCGGAACGTTAAATTCAAGTGGTTTTGGACGGTTTCAAGTCTGCTATCCACCATATAAATGATGGTGTTCCCCAAGGCTTCGTTTTGTCTCCGACTCTCTTTCTTATATTCATAAATGATCTCTTGTCTGCTACTTCTAATCCAATACATTCCTTCGCTGACGACATCACCCTCAGCTTCTCATATTCGTTCCCAGACTCACGTCCCTGCTCTTCGGCCGTAGAACTGGAACGGCAGCGTATGTTAAGCTCATTAAATTCCGATCTTGACAGTATAATTAAATGGGGTATAAACAACAGAGTGGAATTTAATGCTTCAAAAACCCAATGCTGTCACCTGTCGCTCAAGCGTAACCTTAACCCTTTGCCATTATCAATGAATGGCACCTGCATCGTCGAAACCGAAAAACTTTCCATTCTCGGTATGTGTGTTAACGACCATCTCCGTTGGAATGACCACATATTCGAATCCGCCAAGAATGCTGCGAAATGTTTAGGATTCCTCAAACGGTGCAAGAAATTCTTTACCCCCTCTGATCTGGCTGCAATATATAAGGCATACATCCGCCCCAAGCTCGAGTATAATTCTCATGTCTGGTCCGGTGCTCCTAAGACCTCTTTGCACCTACTGGATAAAATCCAAAATCGCGCGTTGAAACTAATAGGAAACAGAGGCATAGCAGAGTCTATTGACTCGCTCCAACATCGCAGAAATGTCTCTTGCCTTTCCTTATTCTACCGCTTTTTTCACAAACAGTGCTCCAGCGAAATAGCCAGTTGCATTCCGCCCCTTCATCAATTTTCGTGCAATACCCGTCACGCTTTGAATGCTCATCAGTTTACATCAGTTTCAAGCCTATCTTCGGCCGTACCGTCAAATATAGAGATTCTTTCATAAACCGTACAACACGAATGTGGAATGCTCTACCAAGCTCTATTTTTCCCTCACATTATAATCCACAAACATTTAAAACCATCGTCCATCGGTATCTCCTATCTTCTCTTCCCAATTTCCCTAACGCCCGCGCTGTGTATTAACATTAAAAGGGTAGTACTAAACCCTTGTTTAATATATTACGAAAAGGACAATTCGAATTCAAAAGTTATTATACATAGTATTCCTATATCTAATGTTGTAATATTGGTATGATTGCGCTTTTCGGAATAGCTTGCGTTGATACGGGCTTCTTTTACAGTCTGGCAGTGTTGCTTCAGCTTGCTATATTATTCTTGTGCTGATACTGGTTGCAAAATCCATTGAAGTCTTGGAGAAGGGTGTCGATATCAGCTATCAACGTGATGCAGAGCAATCGCTCTTTGCTGTTTTTGGTGATTTTGCTCCATTTTTCAATGATCTTTCTTTTGGATTCAATGAAATTTTTACGGTTGTACCGTCTATTTGCGAAACACGTGAATGCTACTAGAAACATATCTGTGCTGTGCTATGTTGCTCAGCACAGATGAAACACTTTTTCGCTTTACTGTGGCATGTACTTTGGGATACATGAATCCTTCTTGGAAGCCTTTTGAAATCGATTAATAAACTTACGACTATCGGCTTGGTCTAGATGGTGCTGGTACTCCTTGAACATAAAGTCTTCTATTCTATTTCCAATGTAGGGAGTCTAGTTTTAGAGTTGACATAATCTTCTAGCCTTCCACGAGTGATGGGGTCTAAGCCTCGGAGAATAAGGTAAGCCATAATCCGCTCTCCGTTTACCTTATTTTTTCTAAGGTTGGAGTCCTTGGTGTGGTGCAAGTATGAAATGATTGATTCGGGATCTCCTGAGAACGTTGGGCGTTGGGGTAGAGCTAATAAAGCCTCTAATTCTTCTTTTGCTAGGTGCCTTGGAATATCAAACGTTCGAACCAAAAGTGACCAGGCTATATGGTAATTGTCTCCAGTTAGGTCTAGATCACTAATCGCCTCTAACGCTTTCCCACTCAGCTTGGATTTGAGCAAAGCGAAACGATCGATGTTTGAAGTTTGACTTCTTTCACCAGCGAATTGAATTGCTGCTTGAATTCACGATACCTACTTTGTTATGTCGCCACTGTACTCACGTAGATTAACTTCTGGGATTTTGATACCAACATGTTCGGAACGCGATCCTCCGTCCTACCACACCGACTTTCGAGATTGCCGACTTGATATAGCCAGATGAGCTGCAGATCAATAATTTGGCACCAGTTTAATGCCAACCGCCATCCTTAAAGGTCGGCGGCGCTAACTTGGGGTTAGCCAGGCAGTGGGAGAGGATACCCGAAAACACTTGTGCCTTCAGAATCCTCCAATTCTCCACGCTGATTCGTCCTTCCTCGTCACCCTGCTCAATGATCCCAAAGATCAGATGATCCGGTCTCTTGGAGGCCAGATCCCTTCTAGCTTCAGAGCTGGTTGAAGGTCCCCCCGATTGGAGTTGGTTCCTCCGCCGGGTATGATTTGGGAGTCTTCCCATAACGAGCTGGCTTCACCTAGCAGCAACAAGGGGGCCTTCCTTTATCGGATGGCATCCGGAGTGGGTGGAATGTCGAGCTCTCACAAGAGTGCTCTCCCGAAACTGGTTGGCTGCTCTTGTCATCGAGCAAAGACGCTCTATGACGAACTTCGCCGATCTGTGTTCCTTATACGCTATAGCACAAGGGTTTTGATTTGATGTCTTTTACTTGCCAAAGAACGCGCCGCTTCAGCAGGTCGTCTATTGGCAGACGTGATTACGGTTGCGACCTCCGAAGCAGAAATCGCCACCGAATCGGAATCTGTGTCAGTAAAGATGATGGAGCCGTCAGTATTATCACCAATACTTACCATATACACGCCTAGTCCGTTCAGTCGCTGTTGTCGTCGTCATTGTATTGGGTTGAGGCTTAGCCTCGGAGGGTACGTTTTCTTGTTTTGTTAGATTTGTATCTGGAATGTTCATATTCGTCCCACGAGTAAGCCGGCTTGAAGTGGTCCATCCTCAGGATAGCCAGTTTTACTGGGATAACGCACTATTACGACAAGCCCTGCCAAAGTACTTGAAGGAGCTCGTTAGAGACTGATTTAACCCTCAACATTGCATCCTTGAGCACGGTTTACTATGCGCTCACACCACCACTGGAAAAAGGTTGACTACTCTTTAGCTTGGAGCCTCCTCCAAAGACCTTACAGCATAGGTAAGCCTACTGGAATCGCTTTCTGGAATCATAAGGTCGTACTGAGCATATCCACCACGGCAAGGTAAGTAGTCGAAGGAGACGACCTTGCATATAACTTTACTTAAATATGTATTCCAAAGAGGACTTGCAAATGTGTTTGAATTAAGAGGTACCTTAAAAGGTGAATGCGCAATACCACTCCAAAAGTGTTGCAACTATTCCAGACGAAGGGATCTCAATGCTCTTACCTTTGCAAGCAACTGGTTAGTAAGAAAAATGTTTTTCGACCCTCCTGGAGTGTTAAGAAGAAAATGTTATCATATGTTGATTTGAAGCTTTGAATGATTTCATTACACACTTTCTTCTGATAGCAGTTAGCAGAAAATTGTGGTTTTGCAGACCAGTCTATGACATACGACGTTTCTCTTAAGTTATCGAGGTTGACCGGAGTTTAACCTGATACTAACGGCTGTAGTAATTCAAAGCGATTAAGGGATGACCTTTCCCTAAACATTTGAAAGCATTTCTTTGAGACAACATCCATACTATATTGGTCATACAGTCCCAGACATTCTTTTTCTAACTGCTATCTTATATCTTTACCCAAACTGTCTCCCAGAGACTTAGTGGATTCGACAATGTGCAAAAACCTGCATAGTTGCGAACAGATCTCTATGAGATAAATCAGAGACAGAAGTTTCTTCCCAGAGCCCTGCAAGCTGAGTGGAATGTAAGATGAATGTAAGCAGCTACCGTCTTTAAGTTTGAAAAGGATGTAGGCCCTGGAACTTCGTGAAGCAGGCGATGGAGGTTATAGCACTCGACGTTGTTCATATGAACAATGTAAAGCCTCTTATCCAAAGTCCTGCTCCATCTTGCAAAATTATTTTTTCTCCAGACGTAATAAAATACTTTGCAGTACAAAGGTACCTATTCGTACATTTTTGGCGAAGTAATCGATTTTGCTTAATTCGAAAAAATCCAATAATGCTCCTTGGACGGTTGTCAATTCTTTCCATAAAGTTATTTTTAAAAAATATACTCTTTGTCCATAGATCCATATCGGATGGAAATCTTTCATGTATAGGAAAACTTAGAATGCGCCAATCGGCCTCTGAACTGCCGGTCTCATATACATACTTATCATAATTATACCCTATCCTAAGGGTATATTAAGTTTGACACATAGTTTGTAACATAGAGAAATAATCGAGATAGACCCTATAAAGTATATATATTCGTGATCAGCATCAATAGCGAAATCGATTGTGCGATGACCGTCCGTCCGTCCGTATGTCACTGCTTTTTGGGCCTTAAATTTTGAGCTAGGACGATGAAATTTCATATCTGGGCTTCTGAGAAAAAGCTACAGTACAAGTGTAAAATTTTTTTAAATCCGCCCACTGCCACACCCACGTTTTCATAACTTCACTAAATTATATGAAACCGAAAAATTTTGTTCAGACCAAATATTTAGGCATTCAGATTCCCTACAATTCACCCATACAAAAGTTTTGGCCACGCACACTTTTTGGGAGCGTTTTCATCACAAAACCGATTTTTGGGCCTTAAATTTTTAACTAGGACGCTGAAATTTCATATCTGGGCTTCCGAGAAAAAGATACAATACTAGTGTAAAATTTTTTTACATCCGCCCACTGCCACGCCTACTTTTTTATAACTTCACTAAATTATATGAAACCGAAAAATTTTGTTAAGACCAAATATTTGGGTATTTAGATTCCCTACAATTCACCCATAGAACAGTTTTGGCCACGCCCACTTTTTGGGGGCGTTATCATCAAAAAACCTATTTTGATAAAATTTTATATGTAACATCCATCGTTCGACATTATAGCTATATTTGAGTACAAAATGCAATTTGGCCACGCCCACTTTATAGAGAGGCGGATAGGGTATCATACGATCCGTTCCAGACGGATTGTAGCTTTTCTCTATGTTTATACCCTATCCTAAGGGTATATTAAGTTTGACACATAGTTTGTAACATAGAGAAATAACCGAGATAGACCCTATAAAGTATATATATTCGTGATCAGCATCAATAGCGAAATCGATTGAGCGATGACAGTCCGTCCGTCCTTCCGTCCGTCCGTCCGTCCGTATGTCACCGCTTTTTGGGCCTTAAATTTTGAGCTAGGACGATGAAATTTCATATCTGGGCTTCTGAGAAAAAGATACAGTACAAGTGTAAAAATTTTTTAAATCCGCCCACTGCCACGCCCATTTTTTCATAACTTCACTAAATTATATGAAACCGAAAAATTTTGTTAAGACCAAATATTTGGGTATTTATATTCCCTACAATTCACCCATAGAACAGTTTTGGCCACGCCCACTTTTTGGGGGCGTTATCATCAAAAAACCTATTTTGATAAAATTTTACATGTAACATCCTCAAACGTTCGAGGTTATAGCCATATTTGAGTACAAAATGCAATTTGGCCACGCCCACTTTATAGGGAGGAGGATAGGGTATCAGACGATCCGTTCCAGACGGATTGTAGCTTTTCTGTATGTTTATACCCTATCCTAAGGGTATATTAAGTTTGACACATAGTTTGTAACATAGAGAAATAATCGAGATAGACCCTATAAAGTATATATATTCGTGATCAGCATCAATAGCGAAATCGATTGAGCGATGACCGTCCGTCCGTCCGTCCGTCCGTCCGTCCGTCCGTCCGTCCGTCCGTCCGTCCGTCCGTCCGTCCGTCCGTCCGTCCGTCCGTCCGTCCGTCCGTCCGTCCGTATGTCACCGCTTTTTGGGCCTTAAATTTTGAGCTAGGACGATGAAATTTCATATCTGGGCTTCTGAGAAAAAGATACAGTACAAGTGTAAAAATTTTTGAAATCCGCCCACTGCCACGCCCACTTTTTCATAACTTCACTAAATTATATGAAACCGAAAAATTTTGTTAAGACCAAATATTTAGGCATTCAGATTCCCTACAATCCACCCATACAAAAGTTTTGGCCACGCCCACTTTTTGGGGGCGTTTTCATCACAAAACCGATTTTTGGGCCTTAAATTTTTAACTAGGACGCTTAAATTTCATATCTGGGCTTCCAAGAAAAAGATACAGTACAAGTGTAAAATTTGTTTACATCCGCCCACTGCCACGCCTACTTTTTTATAACTTCACTAAATTATATGAAACCGAAAAATTTTGTTAAGACCAAATATTTAGGTATACAGATTCCCTACAATTCACCCATACAACAGTTTTGGTCACGCCCACTTTTTGGGGGCGTTTTCATCAAAAAACCGATTTTGATAAAATTTTACATGTAACATCCTCAAAAGTTCGACATTATAGCTATATTTGAGTACAAAATGCAATTTGGCCATGCCCACTTTATAGAGAGGAGGATAGGGTATCATACGATCCGTTCCAGACGGATTGTAGCTTTTCTGTATGTTTTTTTTCAAATGTTAGTGCTGCTTGTTCACTTTATAACATTCAGAAGGATGTTTTATAGCTTAAATGAATCGGGGACCAATTTACTACAAAACATACAGAAAAGCTACAATCCGTCTGGAACGGATCGTATGATACCCTATCCTCCTCTCAATAAAGTGGGCGTGGCCAAATTGCATTTTATACTCAAATATAGCTATAATGTCGAACATTTGAGGATGTTACATGTAAAATTTTATCAAAATAGGTTTTTTGATGATAACGCCCCCAAAAAGTGGGCGTGGCCAAAACTGTTCTATGGGTGAATTGTAGGGAATCTAAATACCCAAATATTTGGTCTTAACAAAATTTTTCGGTTTCATATAATTTAGTGAAGTTATAAAAAAGTAGGCGTGGCAGTGGGCGGATGTAAAAAAATTGTACACTAGTATTGTATCTTTTTCTCGGAAGCCCAGATATGAAATTTCAGCGTCCTAGTTAAAAATTTAAGGCCCAAAAATCGGTTTTGTGATGAAAACGCCCCCAAAAAGTGGGCGTGGCCAAAACTTTTGTATGGGTGGATTGTAGGGAACCTGAATGCCTAAATATTTGGTCTTAACAAAATTTTTCGGTTTCATATAATTTAGTGAAGTTATGAAAAAGTGGGCGTGGCAGTGGGTGGATTTCAAAAATGTTTACACTTGTACTGTATCTTTTTCTCAGAAGCCCAGATATGAAATTTCATCGTCCTAGCTCAAAATTTAAGGCCCAAAAAGCGGTGACATACGGACGGACGGACGGACGGACGGACGGACGGATGTATGTACCAATTACGGACGCTGCAGCAGGTACATAGATACTTCGTATTTCTCAAGTAAAGAGTTGCTAGGCGCACTCAGAAAACAATTAGTCCAGAGTTTTCTTTCTTAAACAATTTATAATTGACTATTTAAGAAACAAATAACTACTGTACTTCGTTCCGGCAATGGTCAATTTCGAATTAAAATTTAATTAACTTCAAAACTATATAAAAGCCGATCGGGGTACGTTGTTCAGTATCTTTCAGTTTCAGTGTCTAGAAAGTATTAAAATGAGAATTCTCTACATCTGTATACTTCTGATTGCTTGTGCAATCGTCTTAACGGTATGGCAAAATCTGCTTTGATTACTTTCAAATCTTTATTTAATTTTTCTTATTTGTTAGGGGGGTGCACCGAAAGCATACGCCGGGCTGGATGAAATTTGTAATTGCATTGGGATATACTGTATTATTATGCCTATATTCTGTCCCCCAGAATAGAAAATAACACATCAAGGTGTTTTATAAATTAATAAAGCGAGTAATGCTAAATTAAATTTGTGGAATTCTTAATTGTATAGAAATTATCTGCTAATCCATGGTGAGTATTATTGGCTGACTCAGTTTAACATAAGGGTAAACAGTCTAATGAAAGCCACTACCTTTTACGCTATGGTTATCGAATGTATACCCCAAATTGTAGACCTGTTCTAACACTCAAGGCGTGGAGCGTTGGAGTAAAACTTTAGAGATCATTGCTTTATGACAGCTAGTACCAGAACAGAAGTATCTGTTAAAGTTTTTCTTGGCCTACACAGGATTTTCCACCTCAAACATTAAGACTATACACATAATCTCTGCCTACTCCCCGACTACTACATCTAGCGGAACTACATATGTGTGTAAAGGTTAACAGGGCTATAAAAGGAATATTTCAATATTTTTCAACGATTGTTGCTTTATTGAAAAGAGTAAACCTACCTTCCGATTAATTACCGTGCTACCGTGCCTCAGTAGCGCTCTCCATTGACTGTAACGTATCTTCCATTGTCTTCTTGGAAGAAAATTGGCCCAATAATGCCGGCACTCCAAAAACAATCATACTTTCAAGACGCGAATGGAATATGTTCGGTTATCAGTCAGCAAACCAGTCTCTCAAACACCAGCTGCAAATTTCTTTTCCAAATTCGCACTGTTTCGGCAACACAACGTCAGTGTCAAAATGAGACATGATTTAAAAAGTAACCAACAGATGGCCCGCTCCATATATAGTCATCGCCTTAATGAAGTGACAATAACTTGTTATGATAAATTCATGGGTATGAAGTTAGCAGAGGATCTGGTTCTGGAGACAAACTATCAACCAGTATCCATGCAGATACATATGTCCACATATTTATGTATGTACACATATTTTTTAATAATCAGTGTGGAATCCTAAATTACAGCAATAAGACCTTTTCTGTCTCTTCGTCTATTGTATTCAAAGCTTTTACTGAGGTGGTAATTGAGGACGGTAGAGGCAAGCAGGATTAGACATTAAAAACTCCATCAACACGTCGAAATAGAAACATATAACAACAGCCTTTAAGGCCAAATACTAAACTCCAGTAGAATGTTTTGCGGCTGTCGAGCGATAAAATGGGGTAGTCAGAACTCTTGCTCTGTTTCTGTACTATCTTCGAAGATTTTAAGCGGAATACTGTGGAGAAGGAAAGATCGTTTTTAAATTGAAAAACTTCAGATGTCAAATTCGTTAAATTCAGCTCCCAGGCTTAACCGAAACACCAAGGGGTGATAGAACGCAATCATTTATTAATACAATACGTATGCATATTCATTAATATAATACGTTTGCAAGTTTAACTGTTAAGTTTCCCTTCTATTGAAGTTTGATGACCTTTCCTTGTGGAAGTTTTCGCTTTAGCAAGTATGCTTGATGAATGGAATCTCAGCTTCGTTTGCCCCATCCACAAGACAGGAGATTCCCTGAGTTGCGCCAAATACAGAGGTATTAGTCTCTTTAACAACCCGTCGTCAAAACCCTGGTCAGCTCCTATCAGTGTGGTTTCGGACCAGGAAAGTCCACAGTCCATCAAATCTTCACACTTCGGCAGATCCTGGAGAAAACTAAAGAAGTCCAAATCAATGTCTACCATATTTTGTTCGATTTTAAGGCCGCATATGACAGCAATTATAGAGACGAGGTATGTCTAGTTTTGGCATCCCTGCCTGAGATTGCAACGGCCGCAAGATTACGGCTCATTGAACTTGTGCATCCACATTCAGGCGACCCAGATATGGAGAGACAATACCGGATGTAACTTTCGCATGGGAATCTTTATCGGTAACGGTACAAAACTGGAGAGTCATAGAGAACTATACCGGCAGTGATCACCAGTACATCATATTTAAAGTACGTACTCGTCCCTAACAGAGCCCCGAGGCGAGCACCGAGATGAAACATAGGCAGACTCGACGAAGAACTCCTCGTAAATGCGATCGAAGAACGAAAGGAGGAAGTCCTATAAATGGAAGGTGATGCCGGATCAAAAGTTGACGCTACGATGTGGCTGATATACCAGGCGTCCACCGCTGCGATGCGTCGGACAACCAACGGGAACAGAAATAGGAAACCGGTGTACTGGTGGCAGAAAAAATTAAGCGGGTAGTGGACACATTCTTCCCCACCCATCCTGTTCGGCCCAGGGATAACTTCCCTGCCCAACAACATGACGTCCCATTGTTTAGCGAAGAGGAGCGGAAACAATGAAGAAAAAAAGTCGAAGATGATAACAAGAACTTGCTCTCAGCTTTTGCTGAATATGTATGCTGTCTTCCAAGTGGTATTTTCTACAAGAGCTGGAAGGTACAACAGCTGGCAGTCATCATTTAAGGAAAAGGAGACCCGGACCATCGGCATTGTGTATGCTTCACATGGCAGGGAAACTCCTAGAAAAGATGCTGAAACCGCGATTCATAGCAGCAGTACACTATAGGTGCTATCGAGGTAGTGGTAAAGTCTGTCCAATCTGCTCAACGGGGAAATCAACACTCAAGAAATGTCGTTGTATTGCAGCCCTAGATGTGAGAAATGCCTTCAATTCAGCTAGGCGGAGTGACATGCTCAACGCACTCGAGAATAGGTTCAGGATACCGCAATATCTCAGCCGCATGGTAAGGAAATACCTGGAAGACCGAAAACTGTTGTATGACACCACAGAGGGAACTCGAAGAAAAGAAATCACGACCGGATTTCGGCCAGGGCTCAATATTAGGACCAGATCTGTGGAACATCTCCGTACCTTAGTTTGCATGAGATAGCTTCAGTTATGAATGTTATCTTTAGTGAACCTCATAGATTATAAAGCTTTTTGAACTTAACTACTCACCTATTCACAATGACTCCGATTTTTCCCAATACACTTCCTAGTCGTTTCTGATTGTAAACTACTAAGATCTTCAATATGGGATATGGTTTCTGTGCCAACATCGCCCTTCGGTTCATATCTTATATTTTCCGGCGTAGATTTCGCGACTTAACTTTATTACTGCAACTCGTCTTAACAATGCTCCTCTGAAAATGTATTTCCTCTTTTCTTTTCAACCACAGGTTCTGCCCTCCTTCTACCCACCTACATTTCGTCATTAGAGGTGGCACCCGAGACCAAGTATACATCAACTGGATACCTTTACGAATATTGTGTCGGTATATTGCATTTTTGGATTTGGAGTTGGCCTTGGGACAAAATGCCTGTTGTTCGATGCTTGGATACAGAACAGAAGGATAGTAGGGAATTAAAAGTGAACCCTTAAATTTTTAGTTTCCCCACGATACAAGCGGATACAAAATTTAATCATGAAATCATTATTGAATCTCTAAAGGCTAGTTACAGTCCAATGCAATAATTTATTTTACCCCTTTTCTGATATCAGACGTTAAGTTAAGGCACCTCCTCCAATCGGGAATAGGTTAGCTTTTATCTTATTTCTATTGACTGAGTACCAACTCGTACTACTTTTCATTAGACAACATATACATACTCATAAAAAGAGTTATGACTCAGCTAACAAGACTCATAAGCCTTTTACCATTTCATCGCCAAGAAGAACAAGCTCATCGGTAGTATGGAATACCTGTTACTGCACACTACATACCACTCAGTAGATCATTTGGCCCATCAATCGATTCCTGATTACTCAATCTCCATACCAAAGCCTGTTGGCTCTGCCAAATCAACGCCGCCGTCTACATCCCGAAACTGGATCACATACTCCCTGACCAGAGAACAAGCGACCGTATGCATGCAAACCATGATTTATGCAAATCTCCACCACCAGTACAACGCTGCAAATTTCCTATAACGATTATTAATTACAGCCCACGGGACGTGCCGTGAATATGGAGCGCCACCACCACCATCACAGGCTCGAGGCAGTTACATATTAACACGGTCTTGAATTATGAAATTAAAATCCCATCATCGGAGGAGGAAGCTTCTTGTGCACTTGTTCCACTCCATTTGGAAGTGCACGTACATCGGGTGGCCAGGAAGACCACTGTTGCCTGCCGTTTGTCCACAAGCGTGCTTCCACATTTAATGACAGTGGCTGTTGGGGGTCCCGCTCTTTTGCGCGTTTATGGGTCCGTGAATTGTGTTGTTTTGTGTTTCGCCTGTCATATCTGTGTGCAGTGCATTAATGAGATGAGGCTTGCGGAACATGTGTCATTACAAAGTGCGCGACCGGTTGTAGTGAGTTGTCAAAGTTGGGATCGCAATTTGTAACATCAAACCGCCGAGGGCGCGTTTTTGATGAATCAGCGGGCGCCTAATACATCTCGACAGACACAATGGCCGGCAATCTATCAATCTATTTGAGTCGCATTTCGCAAAAAGAAGTTCATCTCACTGATCATGTATGTACATATGTGCATCTGGGGCAGATGAAGATTCTTAGAAAATAAATTCTAGGATTCATCTACCCATTGATCAATCTTCATTACATCAGTTTCGTGAGTTGTGCTCCTCCATCAACGGTGACAGGAAACATGCGCAGCGCCGATTGTCACCGATTTTTTGGCGGCCAACAACTTTGTTGGGGCTGGCTGTTACCTACAGACGACAAGCTAATTGATGGCAATGTCCAAGGATAGGTGACATGTTTCAGTCGCAATTGGAGTGAATATTTGCTCCTTGAGGAGTGAACAAATGTCCAAAGATCTTTCTCGGTATGGCTGGCGGAGGTGGGTGTTTTGATTGTTTGCTGGAGAGCACGAACTGCAGCTGCAGATGGAGTGCAGCAATTTGTATTGAGTGAGTGTCAGTTGAATGAAATGCAAGGCGACAGGCAATTCGAGTGGGCAGATTGTTAGACTTTACACGATGTTTCATGATGTGGAAATAAAAAGAACACTTGAAGGTCTAGTTGAGAAAGATTAGTAATACCTTGAGGTGAATCTTGAGATGGAATTTAGATGATGGATAAAGTTATTGGATAATGTTTATTGCTGAGAGTAGGTATTGTTGTTGTGCATCTTAGAGTTAAGAGGTGATATTAAGTCAAACCGCACCGTATTCAATATTCTTTTGTAAGTACGCAGAGCCGAAGAGATGTACATCCGGTATCAATCATGGGCCTTAAATTTTGAGCTATGAGGATGAAATTTTATATTTCGGCTTTTGAGAAAGAGAAGCAGTACAGAAGCAGAAGCAGTGTAAACATTTCTGAATTCCGCCCACTTCCACGCCCCTTTTCCATACTTATTTACTTACCTAGGTGGCGCTTTGCATTGTGATGTCGCTGTACAGCTCGTGTAGTTCGTCGTTGAATCTTCTCCTCCAAAGCCTGTCAATTTTTCTCTCGAAACGACCGAGGATAAAGGAGGATTGGAATGATCAAGGTCTTGTATAGAGACTCCTTAGTTTTACGGGATAGGGCCTTACTACTCAATTGCCTTCTCAGCCCAAAGAAACAGCGATTGGCAAGAGTAGAGGTAGACAAAGTCCCTTACTACCTCAAAGTTATAGCTGTCAATTGTGATGTTCTTTCCAATTCGTCGATGTTGAGTGTCCCTGCTTGTTGACAGAATATTCTTGGTTTTGCCCTCGTTTACCGCTAAACCCATTTTTGCAGCTTCCGTTGCAATACTAGCAAACGCACCGGTGACAGCCCGCCGTGTTCTTCCAATTATGTGAATATTGTCGACGTATGCTAGTAGTTTTGATCGACTGTGGACTTTCGTGGTCTGAAACCACACTGATAGGGGCCAATCAGGTTGTTAACGAGGGGCTTCAGACGTCCATACAATATGACCGATAAGCTCTTGTACGCAATGTTGAAGAGACTGATACCTCTGTAATTGGCGCAATTAAGGGAGTCTCATTTCTTGTGGATTGGGCAAATGATGCTATTCCATTCATCAGGCATACATTCATCTGATCAAATTTTAGAAATGAGTTGGTGTATGGTCTCTATCAAGTTACCTCCAGCTGCTTCGAACAATTTGGCCAGTAGTACTTCAGGTTCAGCATCCTTGTTGGACTTTAGTTTGGATATTGCTATCCTCACTTTATTTTGGTCAGGTGGACGGAAGTTTTGGCTATCTTCGTGTATGCTTTTTCTTCTTACGAAGAAGCCGATGTTCTTCCCGTCTCTTCTGGTCGTGGAGCTCACGAGCAGCCATCTTCCCTTTTTGCAGCGCCGCTTTGTATGCTTCTTGTTTAGTTGCATATGCTTGGCGGTACTCTTCGTCAAATCAGGGGTTTCTTGGTGGTGGTGGGGTGAAACCCAGCACATCAGTTGCGGCACTTCTGATGGCATGTTGGCAGCGTTGCCTATGGGTCATCGGCATTTGATGCTGGGGGCATAGGAGTCGTAGCGAGATTTCGGGATACGCGTTCGGCAAAGGTTCTGGCGATCTCTTGCTATTGCAGCTTTTCAACTTTATATCTTCTCATAGCATTTCTTCTTTGTTGTGACGCTAGGGATATCCGCATTCGTACCTTGGCTGCAACAAGGTAGTGATACGAGTCGATGTTAGGTGCTCCGAAGGTTCGGACATCTAGGGACATCTAGAGTATTGGAGGCATGCCTTACGTCGATCGTAATATGATCCATTTGGTTGACTGTTTGATGATCAAGAGACTGCCATGTCCCCTCGTGGATATTGAGATGAG
Organism: Xylota sylvarum; assembly: GCA_905220385.1. Taxonomy (NCBI): domain Eukaryota; kingdom Metazoa; phylum Arthropoda; class Insecta; order Diptera; family Syrphidae; genus Xylota; species Xylota sylvarum. The sequence continues at coordinate 47,165,335 of LR999959.1, forward strand.
GAAACTGTGTGCTTTCTGTAGTGATATTTCGCTCCGCAGCGAAGTCAATAAGCCTAAGTCCATTTCCGGACGTGGTGTCGTGGAGGCTATGCTTACCAATCATCCTACCAAAGATATCCTCCTTTCTTATCCTAGTTATTTAGGACATTGCTCGTAGGTTTTGTCGAGGAGCTCGTAGAAACATTCTTTGGTGGCGTCGTTTTTGTCTTCTGTGGGGGCATGAGCGCATATAAGACTTATGTTGGCGAATTTGGCCTTGATGCGGATTGTCATCAGTCATTCGCTCACTATGCCATAGTTTTTCATCTTTTTTTTTTGCCCGGCCGATCCCATCACACTTCCTGGATGGTGATGATGTCTGCCTTATAGCAGTCTAGGTCCTCTGCTAATTCTTCGGCTGCACGCGGTCTGTTAAGTGTCCGAACATTTCACGTGTAGATCCGAAGGTCATTGTCCGTATTTCGATTACTGGGGTCGTCAATAGTAAAATCTTCCTTATCAGAGGTTTGTTTAGGTTTCGAAACTACTGGAACTGGAGGACCAGTTCCCTTGTATACCCCTAGGACGAGGGACCAGATTTTCCGGAGTCAGTAACCCACTTCAGGGACATGAGGGCTGCCGTTGGTTCATTAAGGGTTCATCCGCCACCAACACCCTGGCTCAGTGTTGGAAACCCCTATAGACCTGGGATTCAAGTAAGTCAAAGCAGCTCGTATAGGGATTACACTAGGTAGTTCGACCTGACTGCAACTGTGGACGCCTCCGTTGAATCCATCTGGAGAATTCATCCGCTGCCGTCCAGATCAAGAGGAAGTGCCTAAGTGAGAAAACACTCCTCACCCCTCTCTCGTTTGCTACCACCAACGACCAAAGGAGGTCTGATAGTGAGAGGCTAAGGTGAGAACGCTTGTGTTCCCATATATTCTGCATCACCACCCTTTGGTCAGTGGTAAACTACTACCTGACGCAACTCCTGTCCGAGCATGGATGCTTCCGGGAGTATCTCTGGACCCATACTGCCCGCATGGCGATGACAAAATTTAGAAGGCACAGCATATCCTGGTGGAATGTCGAGCATATTCGACTGTCAGAAACGTGCTAAAAATGGCAATAGATGGACAGGTGACACCAAGAGGGCTGATAACTTTCATGCTAACAACAACTAAAGCCTGGAAAACGGTAAATGAAGTTATCACAATTATAATGCTACGCCTAGAAGAACGGGTATATAGAAACTAAGAATCTGCAAACCCCGGCAACCACCAACCAACAAAGCATACACTACATACACTCAACATGCATACAACCACTACTGTGATGATCCCCACTACCGTGGGGATCCGGGGTTGGATGCAGAGGTGGTTTTATTGCATTATAGTCCCGCACTCAGACTTTGAATGTTTTCCACCTTCTTAAAGCCCCAAAATAAAAACTCTAATGGTGGCAAATTAAAGTCTCCATTTCGACATATTACACGTCCAGGAAATTTGTCAGGGAATAGAGCTATGCTTTCACCAGCTGTGGGGTACATGGTGCCGTCCTGCTGAAAATAAACGTCAACCACGTCCATATTATAAATCTCAGATAAAAAAACCACCAGCACCAGCACCATTTTCGAAAAAATATGGCCCAATGACCCCGCAAGCTCAAAAACCACACCAAACTGTCACTCGTTGTGGATGGAAAGATTGTTCCACTATTTATCTTGGGTTTTCGGAGCCCCAGATGCGAGAATTTCATTTGTTTACGTACCCAACTAAGTGGAAATAAGTCTCACCACTCACAATCCTGTTCATTAATTTGCAGCACCCAATTGGACCATATAAGCTTGTAGGCTAGATGTGTATCAAAAAATGCGGTACAAGGTTGTTGCGGATAGGCCCTTTCCTGTGATCGTCTCGAAATGGACATAGCCCTGGTATGTCAGTGGGCGATATTTTCAGCTGACCTTGCCGGATGAACACGAGTTGAAGTATTAACATTACTAACCTGTCCGAGACATTCAAATTTATCGACTAAATTCACTATAGCTTTGCTGGAACGACCTCGATTATGATCAAAAGTAATACGAACTATACGAAACATTTCTGCAATATTTTCACTGTTTTTCAGTGAATTTCTATTATTTCAACACATTGTGCGAGTGTGTATCGATTCATATTTAATAATCTCTTAGTTTTTTACTCATCAAAGTTCAACAATGACGCAAAGTTTAAAATAACACCTCTTGTTGGACGGTAATATTTGACTATACTCTCAGTAAAAGTGGTATTCGAAACCACTTGAGCCATACTATTTCCGGCGATGTTTCTTTCCCCCAACGACATTATATTACATTCTTCTATAGTCTAACGCTTTTAAAACACTCTTTGAAAACATTAAGAAATAACATCAAAGTCCCCATTGAACACTAATCCCCCTCGTTGAACAGGCTAAAACTGCCAGAATTAACACCTCATTGGAATTTATCGCGCCATCTAAAATAAACATCCCAAGGTCAGCGCTATTAAGTATCGAAAAATGTCGGTCTGTCATAAAAATTTCATAAAATCCACTAGTGTGGGGGTCGGTACCCCAAAATGCAAAAAACAAATTCCATACCCGCTAAAATTTCCAACTAATTCGCGTTAAATTAATATCCCGGCACTCTGTTGGAATTCTGCTAACAGTCCAGCGAACACCAGCGCCATTTTTGTCTCGTTCCTTTTTTGACTGAGTTGAGTAGTCGCCGGCCGTACCACATACCACGTACCACGTCCCACTAAACACATCCCATGCCATCATCCTTGAGTTCGAAATGATAATCTTCAATCGGGCTCTTATCGCCGTAATTAATAACCGCATAGCCTCAATAAAGAGGAATTTAAGATGTCGATGTTGATTTTTATTTTTTTGTTTCCGTTCGTTCGTTTGTTCGAATTTTGTTGTTGTCATAGCGCGTGGTGACGAAAAACGATTAATACTCGTATGGTCTTGCTCTATCTGTCGGTTTTGTTGCACTTTTGTGATGTCTTGAGCTTGAGTTGCACGTGGAGACTTCGCAGAATAACGTCACACTAAGCGCGAAGTGTGAAGCCGGACTTCTTTATGTCGTCAATTTGGGAATAAATTAGGCACGGGAACAGGGGGTTGCGTGGTTGTTTTTTTTTTTGTTGATGACTTATGGACAACGCCTAATGGGGATCTTGGCTCGGAACTGTTTTGCATGCACGTACATACATATATACGTATGTGTGTGTTTAAGCGCGCCACGCGAGTGAATTATGCGACATGGCAGGATGATGCCGGCGCGGTACTCGAACAATAGAAAATCGGATTTCGGTCGCCTTACACTGGCATAAATATCACCTCGGACAGTCGGACAGATAGAGCGAGGGAGGCGCAGACTTTGGCTTGCGTCCGAAGTGTGTGTGTGCTTGATGTCCGTAAATTAACGATCGAGATCTCAGAAGGAGGTCGGAACGACGATTAAATGATTAATAAATTATGCGATAAATGACAATTCGGTTTTGGTTATGGTGCTGCTTGAGGTGACATTGGTATGTCTTTGATGGAGGGATGTTGTGGTATGCGGGATTTAGTTGATGGCCGCTGATGTAGCCGGTAGAAGGTATTTAGAGATATGTTCGTGGTATACATGATGTTAACAACCCGCAGGTGATTTGGAAATCTATTATAATATTTTCGTCGATACAGACATGATCATGATGTTAAACACATGTATGTAGAAATAAAGGTTCACAAAAAAGCCGAGATTTAGTGTAGTAACGCGTTTGGTTTGAAGAGGAATGTTGCAAATCTCAAAGACTATAGAACTAGTAGTGCTATCCTAATAGACTAACAGGTACATAGTTCTTTAGCGCAACAATCAAGTTCGTAATGTAGTGCTTGCTTTACCTCCTCATGGTGGTCCCCGGGCAACTACATGTACATATAAATCCTTATACATGTAGATCAAAATTGCAAGAGCGAGATTGTCTAGAGCCTTAAGTCTAGTCTAACTAGGTTACCTGGGCCAGCAACCCGCGTTACCGAAACCCGCCCGCTACGGAAACCGACACAACGCCTCGGATAATGACTGATAACACGTTGACGACCTTTGGCTTTTGTACCCGGACTAAGATTGGTTTCTGGAATGTGAAGACGCTACTTGACTCCCAAAGTGAAGGACCTTAGAACGCCAGATTCCTTCAACTGGAACATGAGTTCATTCGATATAGGCTGGACATATTGGGAGTAAGCGAGATAAGGTGGTTAGATGCGGATGAGTACCAATCCCCAACGCGTAACACTGTATTACTCTACTCCAGAAGACCATCCGGAAGTCCCCGTGGATATGGAGTTGCACTGCTGTTAACACCCACAGTACGCAGAGGCCTAATTTCAGATTCCGGACGAGAGTACGTTGCGTCACCATTTTACAGTGTTATGCGCCCACGGATGGTTCGTCTGAGGAGGAAAAGGAGACCTTCTACAACCAGTTGGGAGCTGTGTATAATGCAACATCCAACGGTGACATTGTCGTAGTGATGGGGGACCTGAATGCCAAGGTAGGCAGCGACAACGAAGTGCTCAAACATGTTATGGGACGACACGGATTAGGCCACCGCAATGACAACGGCGAAAGATTCGTTGACTCTTGCAACGCAAATCGCCTTGTCATAGGTGGCACCATGTTTGAGCACAAACCCTGCCATAAAATCAGTTGGGTGTCAACTGACAGGCAAGCAACCTCCAACCAAATTGGCCGTCTTAGAAGTAGTCTTCTAGACGTCCGAAACAAACGAGGAGCGGACATGGGGTTGACACGAGATCACCATCTTATGATAGCTACTGTCCAATTACGCACTGCCGCCGTTCGAAGATCCAACTACATGAGAACGCCCAGGTTCAACATTGACCGACTGAGAGATCCCACAGTGCGCCAAGTACTAAGGGACCATCTCTCACGTGGAGTGGAAACAATCAGCAGCTCACTGCCCCCCACCATCCAAGACCATTGGTATGCTGTGAAAACTGTCTTTACATCAGGTGCTGAAAGGATTGTCGGTCGATCGGAAGGAAGCCATAGAGCGTGGCTTTCTGAGGATACCTGGAGAAGGATTGACGAACGAAAACAGCTAAGAGCTCAAATTGCAGCAACTCCAGCAGTAGGGAGGATCGAGCTAGAGTCCCTATATCGAATGAAGATGAGAGAAGTGTAGCGTAGCGTGCGACGTGACAACCGTGAACCGTTTATAGAATCACCAAAGAGCTAATAGGTGGCCGAAGCTCTCAACACCCAGTGAAAGGCTTAGACGGTTCGTTGCTAATATCGGATGAGGATCAGCTCAAGAGATGGAAGGAGCATTTTGCTTCAGTTTTGAACAGATTATTCGCCAGCAATATGCACCCAAGTCAGACTGAAGTATCTGTGGTAAGAAATTTCCGAATTCGCACCTCAACCCCCAGTAAGAAGAGATCATTACCGCGATCAAAGCACTGAAAACCAATAAGGCGGCAGGACTTGATGGCATACTAGCGGAGCTTTTTCGGGCAGCGCCAACTGCATCAGCTGAGCTACTGTTTCCCCTTGTTGGGAGAACCGTGGAAGCCGAGAGTTTTCCAGATGAGTGGAAGAAGGGAATGATCGTCAAGCTCCCTAAAAAAGCCAACAGTGCGAAAACTGGAGAGGTATCTGCGTGCTACCTGCTGTGGCTAAAGTAATAGCTAGAATTATCCTGGAGCGAATCAAAGAACACCTCGAAGACATACTCGACGCTGAAGAAGCAGGTTTCCGCTCTGGATCCTACTGTGTCGACCACATCAACACCCTGCGGATCATCATCGAGCAATGAGTTTAATATCGATCACCACTGCACCTGCTGTTCATCGATTTCGAAAAGGAGTTTGATAGTGTCAATCGGGAATGTATTTGGCTTGCTTGCGCAGGAGAGGCATTCCTGATAAATTAATAGCTATTATAAAGGCTACATTCGATGGGTCCACATGTCACGTTTTGCACAGAGGAAGGCTGTCTGAGGAATTCGAATTCCAAAGTGGGGTTCGGCAAGGCTGCCTTCTTTCAACAATATTGTTTCTATTGGTGATAAGCGATGTGCTAAATGCGGCTTTATCGACGGGAAATGGAGGAATTCGATGGACTCTTACATCCGAACTCAAACACCTCGACTACGCCTACTGTCTCACAGAATAATGGACCTTCACCAAATTACAGCAAATGTGGAGAGGGAAGCTGATATTGTTGGGCTTATCGTCGAACACTCGGAACCTATAAATGAAATGAATAAGTGGACTGTGGAGCATAAGTTAGTTTAGGTATGGGTAAGCAAAATTTAAGAAGTCGTTCACTGGTCTAGTAGATATTTTTTCTAGATCCTGAAAAAAGTGTCGCCTGAGAAATTTACCCATATATGAGGTGCACGAGACATGGACATTAACAGAGTAAGTGGGTTGTGTCCTTGTTGACTGTTATATCAATTTGCTCAAGCCTGTCCGTCCTTGTTTTGTCGAAGCAAGACCATATTTTTCTTGTAATCACACAAGTGTGATTAGGGCCTTAATCCCTGCTACGAGCGTTTTGTGTGGAAGCGAGATGTTCCCCGCGGAATCGATTTGTTATGATCTCTATTCCGAACCTCTTCTAGCCAATTTTTCGACCTTCTCATTACCTGGTATAAATTTATTCATGCACATGAAACTAGCCGTTCGGAACGTTGTGCAGTGTTCCAAGAACCTTTAGCTTTTCTCGATTAAAGATTGTTATGGAATTTAAATTTTATTTCAATAGCTGAAATCGCTTTCAGTGCAGCCGACTATTGTCGCTTCAAGGAATTTAGCTTATTGTGCCAAATCGGACCTCTTTGTTTGTTGATGACACGTATTTAGTTTTGCCATCAAGTTAACATCAAGGACAACTCGTTTAGCATGTTGTTCGGTTGGGCTCCCCTTCTACTTGTGCATGCCACCTAAGGCGAGGTCTTCCTGTACTGCGTTGTCCCTTCGGGTTTGTTTCGAAGAATCTGCCCCTGTCGTTCTACATGTCCTAGCCATCTCATACGACTGATGCGCAGTCGTTTCGTCGATGTTGTCCCTTCTCGTTGACAGCACATACTTGGTTTTGTTCTCGATTCCGTTTCAATACTAGCAAACGCACCGGTGCTGAGTTCTCCCAATTATGCCAATATCGTTAGACTTAAAGATACGCTAGACTTAAAGATTGTGCCTCCGGTCTTGACTTTGACATCAAGGGTCTAGGTGAGATCGTTACCGATCTTGATGGAACAGCGAGCGTTCTCCATCGTCATTTTTGACAATCTGCCGAGTTTAGCAGGGATGTCAAAACTAGACATGACTCTGTATAGCTCTGTGATGAACTATCATAAACGGCCTTAAGATCGATAAAAAGATGGTGGGTATCGATTTGGACTTATTCAGTTTTCTCAGGATCTGCTGAAGTGCGAATATTTGGTCGATGGTGGACTTTCCTGGTCTGAAACCACACTGATAGAGGCCAATCAGGGCCAATAGGATCTTTTCCGTGATGATGATGAGGCTCTGTAATTGGCGCAATTGAGAGGGTCTCCTTTCTTGTGGATGTTCTTAACGTCATACCTAGGACATTGCTCATATGTTTATGTACTGTCGAGGAGACCGTAAAAACATTCTTTGGTGGTGTCGTTCTTGTTCTCTGTGGGGCATGAGTAGGTACATACTAGGCTTATGTTCATAAGACGTTCGCTCAAGTTTCGAAAGCTCAAGACTTCTTGCCTAAGTCTGCGGCGTATGGCGAATCCACATCCGAATACGGGGTGCTTCTGTTCCCTATAGCAATAACTATACTATACGTTACAGTTTTTCATCCTCCTTCTGCCCGGCCCATCACATCGCATTTCTTGTATGGCGGTGATCTCTGCTTTAGAGCAGTCTAAAGCCTTAGCTAATTCTTCGACTGCACGCGGCATGTTAAGGGTACTAACATTCCACGTGTAGAACCGAGGGTTGTTGTCCTTATTTCGTTTGCTGGAGTCGTCAACAGTAGGGTCATTCTTATCAGATGCTCATTGCAGTTTCATAAGTAGATGGTATTTCCATGGTAGGAAAGTTACCCCAACGCACAACCCCCAACCTGGAGGACCAGTTCTCTTGTATACCCGTAGGACAAGGGGTTGCTTCGAGAACATGAGCGCTGCCACCGGCCCATTACGTGTTCATCTACCAGCAACTCTTTTCCAACACCCTGGCTCAGTGTTAGAGATCCGTACTCCACTCCTGTCTAAATTGGAAATTTCTTATAGACCTGCGGTTCGATTATTTTGAAGCAGCTCATAGTAACGTAATCACTTCGTTCAAACTAATAGGGGCTGTAGAGGCCAGCGTTGAGTTCATCCGACTAAAGGACTTCCTTCGCCCCTATCTCATCTGCTGCCGCCAAGCCCATCCAAAGGGGTTGGTTACCGAATCTATGATCAAGTTACTAGGCACTCGCCAGTCGGATGAAGATTTGCAAGAAAAGCCATTTATTGAACCACTCACTAGCTAACAGGTGGCTGTATACCACGACAACATCACGATAAGAATTTAAAGGTTCTCTACTTTTTTATGAAAATCGGATCGAATGATGAAGGGAGCATGCTTCAGTTTCTAGGCAAGTGACATCGAGTTTATAACATTTCTACCGGAACAGTATACATTACGAGCACTACTTCCCAAGCTCTGAGAACTTATAACATGCGCTTGCCTGCTTCTCCTTCAGAAATCTTTCAAATTCCTTAGTCGTGCTCGAATAAGTGTTCTAGTAAATGAACGTTCTTTGGTTTTAAAGAAAATGTCTATATAACAATCTACTTTTTAGATTGTTATATTTTTCCCGTACGAATAATTCCACCGATGACTGTATTTAGTTTATATTTGAACCACAACACCACATTACCGAACCCGTAGACTGAGCTACTTTTTGCATTTGCTATTCACATCCTATACGTAAACCTGGAGGTCCTCAATCACCAACGGTGCTCGTACGAACTATAGTTTCTTATATATTTCCGAGTTATCTCCCAATCCATAAGGTGGCGCTGAATTCGTTTCCAAGAAATATTGACCGATGGTGCTGGTATAAATTGGTATAAATTAAAATTCGTTAAGTACATACACCACCCTCACTAACTAACTCACCTTCTATCTAAGAATTCACCCATCATAACAGTGGTGTTCAAACTCGCCGCTCTCCTACACTGGTGTACATAATGAAATCGAATTTCAGGCAATGAGCACGGTATTGCTGGGAAATTGCTCGCCATTCCAATGGATTCAGCATACAGCTGAACTGCTCGGTAATGACTGCACGAAGCTGGAAGAGAAAATTAAACAACACGATACATATAGCATCTCACTTACTAAGACTTCTCAGGTCAGCATCATTGCATCCAGGTTGTGGTGCTCTACCACTGTTTGGGTAAAAATCAACTTGCCCTCGAGGTGTTTGGTCACCAAACACTGGATAGTCCGTATGAATAACATCGACGAACTTACCATCGCTCAACCGAAGGCCATCTTGGGATTGTGGAGTAAAAAGTGGTAGAGCTGGATCCAGACCAGTTATTCGACCCAGAGTTCCATTGAAATAACGACCAATACCTCCTGCAATATGTGCTCCCAAGCTGTGGCCAATCAAATGAACTTCGTTAGGATCAATTTCATGTTTTCTTAGAAAAGAAAGGTCATGTTAGACAGGAAAACACGTAGAGGACTAACTTTAAATTACGCCATGAACTCGGAAAGAATTTGTCCAAACCGCAACGCTACTTTAGAAATCAGGCTTCTAGATGTAGGATAGTCATGAGATGCAGCTCGTTCCCAATCGGCCATAAAGACGTTGTCTATTCCTTGGGAAAGATATGCTACAAGCCAATTATTGGCAGACTTTGAAACCGATCTCTGTTAAGCTCACCATTCCTGACGGGAACTATTGCAGAATGTCCTCTGTTACCCAAGTATCCATGGATAATCACCTTAATCTCCTTTTTATCGCTCAGCTGTTCTACGTCGTTCATTTGTAGCTCCTCAGAGTTACCTAATCGAAGGCTAGAAAATGCAGATGATGCAGCAGTTGATACACTGTAAGATAAGTGGTTTAAATGCACTTACGGCCGCTGATAGTAGATATTCGCTTGTGCCAAGGAACTCTCGTATTCCTTTGCAAAGGAACTTAGTAATTGTCCAAGAAATATTGTTACAAGTGAAAACTTCCTCATGTTGATGATCGGAAACTCCTCGAAAAACTGAATGCCCAATGTAAACTTATTGAAGGTTCTCGTGTGCTATAATAGGTTTGTGCTAATGGAGCTTCTATTAGTTGGTCTTTAGATACACGCAAATAAGTGGCACATGTCGTATTGTTTTACGTACAAGAATTATGCTTCATCAACGTAATAGCTGGACTAGGTTTCAGGAAGCAATTATACACCTGTAGTTGAAGTCTGTAGAAAATAGAAGCCATTTAGCAGCAAATCATTACATTCAAGTGTTTTATAAATAGTACATCCGATTGTAAAGAAACCGAACACGACAGACTAAATGGAGACACGTTCTAAAAGTTTAAAGTATTTTTTCCTAAAGACGTTATTGCTGCAGCTGAAGAATACAGCAGACGCCTAATTTTAAACTTCCAGCAACAAGTGGAGAACATCCTGGGAAGAAAAGTCGAAGTCAAAACCATGAAACACGGCGTTACCAATACCCCTCGTCACTGTAGAAGATATTCTACAAGTCTGCGCAAAAGTCAAGGACTAAAAGGCGCCTAGTGTTGATAGAATCCCTAAAATTATATATATACAACACTTGCCTCAAAGAAGGAGTATTCCTCGACCAGTGGAAGAAACAAAGACTGATTCTCCTACCAAAAGGCAGTAAACCACCGGAGGATCCCTCATCGCATAGGCCTCTATGTATGTTGGACACCATGGCGAAAACACTGGAGCGCATCATAAGTGACAGATTGGAGAGTGCAATCGATTCAGCAGAAGGCCTTGCAGATCACCAGTATGGTTTCCGTAAGCCAAGGTCTACGATCGACACTGTCGACGAAATCGTGAATACCGCGTAAAATTCAGAGAAGGAAGACGATGTAAGAGCGGGAGTAAACAGTACTGCGCAATCATCACGCTGGATGTCAAGAACGCCTTCAAACTGGAAACTGGAAAAATGGTTCTACGACACCGACGATGGAACTAGGTAGTATAACGTCATAGGCGGCGTTCCTCAAGGCTCCGTATTAGGTCCGCTACTGTGGATTCTGATGTATGATGATGTCCTCAAAGTTGGAATCCCGAGGGCTTCGAAAATAATTGGTGTTGCCGATGACATAGCAATCCTTGTAGTGAGGAAACTCCTTAAGGAGTTGGACCATGACTGCAATGAACTTAACGGGATGGTACAGGACTGGCTAATAGGCATGGTCATATAGTTTGCAGAAGAAAGACCAAAGTAGTAGTCATCAGCAGCAGAGCAGGTTATAGAGACTATAAGAGTCATCATGGGCGATCAAGATGCAAGGCTATCTTATAAGCAGCACCTGCAACATGCAACTGATAAGGGAGCAAAGACAACGACTGCAGTGTCAAGGATTATGCCAAATATCGGAGGACCGAAACGAAAGAAGAGATTACTCTTAGCGAGAGTTGTCGCATCAATAATGCTCTACGGCTCACAAAAATATGAGCTGATACGTTGTTACAGGTACAGGTACTGGTACAGCTTACAGAACCAACGCGTATAAGAGTAGGACTTCCGAACAAATTCCTGTCATGAAAAAGCTTCTCAAAACAAAAAAATTGACGTTCGGATACGGCATTAAAACAGTGGGCCCCTTCCATTTGTGCAAAGAATATAACATGCACAACACGAATGGTTGTGAGAAGCTAGGTCCTGGGTCCCATGGACCTTCCCAGTTGGTGATGTCTAATGAGTTGGTGTTGGTGGACTGTGGTTACCCTGTTTCTGTTAACAAAAGTGGGTTCAGACCCTCTATTTACTACACACAGACTGTACGCAATAATAAACTCTAGCAAACACTCACCTCTAGTGTTGGTGTTACTGCTGCCCCATTAGATATGGCGGAAGTGCGCATCAGCAGGTCCCATCCCTTATCGGCCGTCTCCGTAACCACTAGGGATTCAGTGGCGAAGGACTGTCGAATAGGAGATACACTGATACGATGATTAATAGCTTGTTGTTGGTCCTCTGAAGTTTGATAGTCATCTGGTCATTATTGCTGTGGGAAGGAATAAGGATCCTTTCCAAGTTACTCTTATACCCAATCGTGCATTACTTTGAACGTGGAATGATTAGTAATATTGATTAAAGTGGAGGCGATTGGGAGGCAACATAATCTCTTGCAATTATAGTAAATGATAATTATCTTACTTATAGTTTATGCATTTTCGTAAGTAATTGAGGAAATAAGCGCGTCATTACTTGTGGCTTTCAAAACATTTCTATCCCCGAAACCTTTTAGTCTACAAAGTGTTACTCAGATCCGTTTCGGCTCTTCTTACGTGCTATGTCATTGTTTTCGTCGCAAAATGACAAGTGATCACTTCCATCGTTACATCATCCTTATCTTCTTTCCTTCGCTTATGGTCGGTCTTGCGTCTTTCCATTTAAATAACAAAAAGCATTCCTTTAAGGAATACCTTGTACTGAAAATCTACAGTAAAACTCTTACTATAGTGTGTTATATTTGTGTCGCACTCGTTATGCACACTTTGTATCTTGTTGTTGGTACCAAAAATTACTTCAAGTCACTGATGGCCGTTGAATATGCAGCTGAAGTTCAGGAATACTTTTTGTTAATTTTTAATCTCCTTCAACAAAGCCTATACCCATGCCTGGCATGTATAAACCATCGAAACCACAATGACGCCCAAATTCGGATCCTAAACGGTTTGTTACAAATAAATGAAGGTGTCCGTGGGCTGATTGGAAATACAAACCTACACTGTTGCAGATACTTGTTTAATCTCAAAGTTATGAAAGTCGTTTTAGTCGGCTTAGAATTGTTCATCACAATAATTCGACCACACTACCGTGAGTACGCCGTTCCGGACTTTTTGCCCTTAGCACTGAGTAACCAACTGGTATTGTCATGCTTTTCACTCTCATGGACCTTTATAAGTTGCTACCTGATCACAGTTCATATGAAAATTAAAGAATTCCTCCTCAGAAAAGCTGAAAGAATGACAGAACAGGACTATGTAAAAATCTCAGTTATATGCACAAGGATTTACCAAGTTAAATGCGACTTGAATCAGTACTATGGGTTTTATATGCTTGGGTTTTGTTTTGGCCTTATCAGGCTGATTTTGTTTTTATACTTTGGTATAACGTGCATAATCTTTGGCACTACCGGGACATTCAGCTGGATGATATGTCGTCCTTGGGTGGCGTTCGTTTTCTCAGTAGGAGCGTGTGTTCCACTGATGGGAGATATGTTTGCCATGACGCTTATCGCTGAGCGTTTAGTCGAACAGGCCAAATCTTTACGACGTAAGCTTCTAAGAAAGGAATATAGTTTCGCGTGCCATGAACAGGTATGTACGTACAAAAACCGAGGTTGGTTGTTCATATTGTAAACGTTTTCTTACAGATCCACATGATCCTACTTCAAGAACATTTCGAAGATCTGCGATTAGACATCAAGGGTTTCCTTAGGGTAAATCGACAGGAGGTAATACTAATTGTAGTTGGATCGATTTGGAATGTAATTGTATTCATGCAGTATACAGTGGGTGAATTTTTGTACCGTGAGAGTATAGAGAATCCCGTTCGTTTTTATCAGCTGAACTTGCGGTTTAATAATACAAATTTGGTTTTTAAACCAATCAAACCAATAAAATTTTAACATTAACTATCTTTAGCATAATTTAATTACATTATTATATATACAGTGTTCCACAAAAGTGTGCGTACAGCGAAAACGCTCCGACAATCCGCATTTTTTTTATTCGAAAATTTGAACCTGTTCGTAATTTTCAATCAAAAACATCCAAACCCGGTGGATTATAGATGTTTTTAACGTGGATTTAAGGGTTCCTTAAGTTGAGTTTTATTCCGTATTTCATGCATTTGGATCTTGCGTTCTAATTCATCGCACAGGGTCTCAATGGGATTGAGGTCTAGACTCTGTGGGGCGTTCGCAACATGTGAGGAGTGTTAACGTTCGTTCTTACTTGCTTGTCCATCACTACCAGTAGCAGATGAAACATCAGAATGTTGAATCCGCAATATGAGGGGTACAGATCAGATCGACACCGCAGAAGAAGTCCTGTAGATCTGCGCAAAAATCAAGGACCAAAAGGCGCCTCGTCGATGGAATCCCTAACATTGCCTCAAAAGCAGAAAACAATTGGCGCCCACACATCTTCGCAGATATATACAACACTTTCCTCAAAGAAGGAGTATTCCCCGAACAGTGGAAGAAACAAAGACTGGTCCTCCTACCAAATGGTAGTAAACTACCACAAGATCCCTCATCGTAAAGGCCTTTATGCATATTGGGTACCATGGTGAAAATACTGGAGCGCATCATCATAAGTGACAGATTGGAGAGTGCAATCGTTGAGGCGGGATGCCTTGCAGCTCATCAGTATGGTTTCCGTAAGTCGTTAATACCGCGACAAAAGCCATAGAAGAAAGAAGATGGAAGGGAGCAAACGGTACTGCGCAATCATCACGCTGGATGTCAAGAATGCCTTCAACACCGCAAGCTGGAGAAACATCCTGCAAGCACTTACCGCCAAGAGTGTACCAGAATACCTGCAGAAGATAATGACGGATTATTTTAGAAGTAGACACCGACGATGGAATGAGGCAGTATAACGTTACAGGCGTCGTTCCTCAAGGCTCCGTATTAAGTCCGCTACGGTGGAACCTTATGTATGATGACGTCCTCAGACTTAGAACCCCGAGGTATTCGAAAATAATTGGCTTCGCCGATGACATAGCAATCGTTGTAGTGAACAAAGACCTTGAGGAGTTGGAGCATGAGTGCAATGAAGCCATCGGGATGGTACAGGACTGGCTAGTAGGCTTGGGCCTACAACTTGCAGTCATGGAGACTATAAGAGTAACCGTGGGCGATCACGTCGTAACTTCCAAACCAGAGCAACATGCAGCTGAAAAGGCAGCAAAGGCAACGGCTGCCCTATCAAGGATAATGACGAATATCGGGGAACCAAAACATAAGAAAAGATTACTCTTATCCAGAGTTGCCGCATTATAGGCTGGTGCCATGAAAATAAAATCATACAGAAAGAAGACTGAGGCAGCCTACAGAACTAACGCGTTGAGAGTAGGCAGCGCCTTCCGAACAACTTCCTACGACGCGGCATGTGTAGTGGCTGGCATGGTACCAAAAGACTTTCTTGCTAAAGAAGCGCAACAGAAATACCGTGCCAGCAAGACAACGGCAACGGCAACGGCAATGATTCGATGTGATACTGAAGTACCACTAAGGACAAGTCTGGAAGAATGGCAGTATAGATGGTGTCACTCTGATAAAGGCAGGTAAACGCAGAGATTGATACCCAGTATAGACGCCTGGATTAATAGGAAGCATGGGGAGCTGAATTTCTACCTGACCCAGATGCTTACTGACCATGGATGCTTCAGAGCCTACCTGCATAGATTTGGACACGACGACAACGACAATGTGCACGTAAGCAGTGAAGGATGCGGAACACATCATGTTCCACTGCCCACGGTATTACGTAGAACGGCACCTGCTGGTAAGCCAATTGGGCGAGGATTTAACCCCAGATAACTTCACCAGACAGATGATGAGCAAGGAAGAGCCTTGGGTCGCAGTTAGCGACGTTGTGACAGGCATTATGAAAGAGCGAATACAGATAAGGCTGGACTCCCCATCGCGATAAAATGCTTGACGGCAGTGCCTCGAGGACCAGAGACAGAAGTGGAGGTGGGTTTAGTGAGTGGAAATCCCACACTGATACTGAGTACGGTCTTAGTTTCGTCTTTAAAAAATTCCCAACTTCTTACGTAAACAAAATAAGACGTTTTCCTTTCTCCGCAAGTGGCGTGGAAGCAAAGCATCCTACGATTAAGTCTTCTAGTGACATTTTTTCTGTCTCCAAAAGGACACTTACGATTTCTTTTTTTTATTAGTTTGAGATGCAAAATATAACGCAGGGATAGCGCCCTCTTGGACCCTGATGGCATGTTCATTTTCTAGCGACCCTCTCGGAATATCTGCTCTACTAGTATCTGAAGTAGAGGCATAAGCCAGCAACCCGCCTTCCTATTGTCAGTGTCTGGAAGTTGGATGTTGGATCTGCTATCAGTCTAATCGCTCCTTGCTGTCGAGTAAATTTAAATAATACTTAGGGTCCGAGCTCCAAATATGAGATCAACACTCTATTCTGTAGCATGAGTTACAGTGATGTGAAATTTGCCTTTGCTCTGAACATGTAGTTTTACACAATGGATGCAGATTTCACGCTGTAGAGTATGTGGCCGTGCATGCCCATCTTGACATTCTTTCTGGAATATGTGGTGGGTTGTGTTTTGTTCACATTAAGGTCCCCTATATTCACTTTCCCTAAGGGCACTGACATAAATAGTATATCGTTTGAAGAACAATCCATTTATAGCGCTATCGTCGGCAACAATCTTATATTTTATTGATTTCAGTAGGTTATTAATGTGGGGAAGAAATATAATAGGTGTCAGTATAGATCCCTGTGGAATACCAGCACTTATAAGACAACTATCCGCAGAGTTGTTGTGGTAGTCCATAGGAAGCTAACTTGGTGAGTATGACTTAACGATGTACAGTGCAGCCGCTCTTATCATACAGCATTTCGCTCGATGACTGACTTCAAAGAACCAGTGTTAGTCAGGACAAATGGCTTGCCTGCATTCTAGATTTTCACTTCACCTTAAGCATCGATCACAGCACTTCTGGTACAGTTGGTGGTTTCACACACCTTTAAGATGGTAAAAATTTAATTTTTGAAAGAGTATTAAATTTGCACATAAAAACGCATTAGGGGTTGATGGGCTTCTCAAACTAAAAAGAAATAAGTTGCAGACTTTTTAGAACTTTTTTGAATACTACACAAGAACAATCTTTTGCAAATTTGAGAAAGCTTACATCTTTATTCCAAGCGTTTAAATCTGAGAATTATTCAGAAAACTTCAAATGAATTCGTTGCTTAAGCATTCTCATTGATACACAACATGCAAAGGAATGCATTGATGTTTGCACAAATGCATTATGCACAGCAAGACTACATGTCGTCTTCTCTTCAGATGATTCAGTTGCAGACATGATGTTAGCAAATACCATTGTTTGGATTGCGATTGATGACAATGTTAGTTGTTCAGAGAAATTATGTACGAAGCATCATATGTACATACCTACACATTTGATCGATGAATGTGCCATCATCGTAGACAAATTCAAATTAATTTCTATATACCAAGAGGAAAAGTTCACATCTTCATTAAGTAACATTTATTTCTCACATCGTAATGGTTTTCATAATAAATTTTCACACATTATGGCAATTTTTAAATAAAAAAAAAATAGTAGTTTCATTTGCATTTGAGTCACTGAATCTTATAATAAAATATAAAAATAAAAAATAAACTAAAAAAGATATAAACATTTGTAAATGCAATGGCGATCGCAAGGAACACACATGTTAATCAAAATAATTCCTCCCCTGCTCTTGTTCTGTCTTACAAATTGTCCCTCGGTTCAAGCGGGCGTATCTTCATTTGGACAGATTTCAACGAATACAGTGGCCCATGGAACTCATTCCAGTAGATACCCTGATACTGCTGTGAGGAGTCTATTTCTCCCTCCAAATACTGTCCATTCAAGTTGCTGGAAAAGAAAAAAATCAATAATTTTGTTTGATTTAATCGACAAACACTCACCTCATCTCACATGCTCCATACCACCAGGCTCCAGTGTGTGCCTGAGCACAATTACCCTCCACCCACCCATCATTGTCATTGTCAAATGTGGAGAACTTGTCTCCAGCATGATAGCTAAATGAATCACCCGCCGTGCCAGAGTAGCCACCAAGGATTTGCAGGGCAAAGAACTCCTTTTCGCCTCCAATGGCAAAGGCACCATACTTGGCGGTGCGTGTCTCATTATTAAAATCAACCAGAACAATCGACAACTCATGCAAACTGGTTGAAGTAATTGCGTGTAACTTTTCCAATCCAATGAAGAATTCTCCAGCCAAGTTGCCAAAGCCTCGCTTGTACTCTTCCCAGTCACGATTGAAGTTGATGGAACCGTCAAAACGATTTTGGATAACTGTCCAACCTCCCTGGTCAGCAGATTCACATAGCGCGTAAAAAGGCTCACTTTGAACGTCCACTTGGATTTTCGTAATACCTGTCACTGGCGGTAAAGCCTGGGCACAGCTATTCGGCTCTAAAGGAAATTGTGGCACTGGTGGTGGTCCGTAGGAGTTAAAAACCTGTGGAAACTGGGGTTGAGGTTGTGATGCGCTGTTGTACAGATGTCTGCTTGGGAAATTCGATAATCGTTTATGGGTGCCTCTTTATAAATGTAAAATGTGTTACAGGAAGAAAACAAAGAAAGTAAAAAAAACATCGAACATTGAATGCATTGCAAACAGGATTAACAAAAGCATTTAAAACATTTAAGAAACAACATTAAAAAAAAAAAATTGCATGCATACTTAATGTACATTCGAAAATACATGCAAATATGAATTCAAAGCATTTGGGAAGTTTTGGAACCAAAGACATTCGCATCCATTTAAGACCCTGTACACGATCTCGCTAAGGTTAACTTTTTTCACAAAGCAGTGTAGTTTGATGCCATTCCAGTGATAGAAAGTTTTTTTTTAGCTTCACGAATTACCTTAATACGATGCGGTATATACTTACTATGTGGAAAAATAATTCTAGCTATTATTAAGTTTACTTTTAGTAAAAAATGCGATTTCTTGAAAGGGGTCTGATAATTTTGAGTTTGAAGGCGCCATACCTTGTCCCCTCTTATTTTAATGGAGTGCGAATTAAACGAAAACTGGTGGCAAAAATTAGACAACAATGTTGAGTCTCTATTGCTCTATGGGCACAGATTACCAACTTACTGATACCTCAGAAGGGTGACTGAAAAATAGGAACAAACATTTGTTTTTTTTTTCGAAGTAGATTTTTCTTTCACCATCAGGGATAGGTGGGCGTTTTATTAAAGGTGCCAGAGGTATTATTACACCTGATTAGGAACACCGAAACTAGACTGACCCTGGGATACATACATACCAACCCAGTGGAGACTGACTAACAACAGGTCATCAAACAAGAGTCAGCATTCAACTATTATTACGATAAGGCATACATTTTGCATAGAGATTTTCTCTATCCACGAGTGACAAATTGACGCTGATTTTGAGCTGATCGTGTCATTAGGCCATATTTTTTTGAAAATGATGCTGGTGCGACCGTTTCAGTGAATGGATTGACAAACTTTTTTATGCCTGAAATTGATGCTTTGAAAGTGGACGACCGACGTTTATTTTCGGCAGGACGGCGGCACATGGCACACAGCTGGTGAAACAATGGCTATTGCGTGACAAATATCCTGGACGTATGATTTCTTGAAATGGAGACTTCAATTGGCCACCGAGATCGTGCGATTTGACACCATTAGACCTTTTCTTTGGAACTATGTTATAGATAAAGTCTGCGCCAATGCTCCATCAACGATTTATGAAATAAAAGAAAATATCGGAGCTGTTGTTCGCGAAATACTGCCATAATTTCACTGAGACTGACATTTGGCAGATATTGTATTCCATTACTAATCTTAGAGTTTGTATATGACATCTCTTGCGGGATGATCCTATATTTATATTTATGTCAAAAGTCATACGGACCAATCACTCTAATATCGTGCGTTCTCAAGACGATGGAAAATTCTGTAGATACAGCTCTGTGCAAAAAAATAGCACCATGTTGAATTTTGAACTTGTCATTTGCATTGGACTATCTAAATGGCGTAATATTTTATGGACCGATGAGTCTAAAATTGTTTTATATGGGACTCCTGGAAGCAGAACATTCGTTCGAAGGTCAAAAAACCAGGAGTTTAAATTACAATACGAGATTAAGCACGGCGGCGCAAAAATCAACGTATGTGGATGCTTTTCCTATTATGGTACTGGTACCATATTTTGGATCAAACTAGTAATGACCGCTGGAGTTTATGTGGACATTATGAGGGAGATCATGCTCCCTTACGCAGAGTGGAATATGCCTCACAAGTGGGTCTTGCAACAAGACAACGACCCAAAGCATACCAGCAAACAAAAAATAAATGAATTTTTATGTTTCTAAATAACTTTTACTTTACTTTTAATATTTAAAAAAAAGTAATATCCAAAGTCAATGCGGAGACTTTTAAAATATTCCTTTCATAAGACTTCTAAGATAGGTGGTGCTATTTTTTTGCACAGAGCTGTAACTACCTAAGGAAAGAAGTTCCGCACATATCCCGTCTTTCATCACTGTTCCCATGTGTTATATTGAGAACTCGACAAGCTAACCCACCTAGACATTAAGTGTCAAATCTACGCCGAAGACAGCATAAGACAGGCCAAAACTTTAATAGTATACTCACGTGGAAGAGAAAACTAGGACTATACCCACATATACATATATCTCGCAAACTTCATACTGGGAAAGAGCATCTTGAAATGGATGTTCATTGGCAATGTAAGACCAATCACCTATGCAGTAATTGCGTGGGCGAAATGGACCGCTCTAGTCACTATGAGGAAAACAATTATGTATATGCATAACTGGGGGAATGAGCTCCGCCGTGAAGAAATAGCGATGAGTCAAAAACTGAGAAAAGAATGGATACAGGTACGTTTGGAACTCGACCATTTTATGCAATAGAGAACCATACCCCAAAAGAAGAATTCAGGAGGCTGGAAAACAAGATCAGTCAAGAACTTGGAAAAATGTTCACAGTCTAAGTCAAGAAAAGTTAAAAGTAGGTACATGCATACATATCAACTTTCAACAAATAATCTACGCCTCCTAAATGGAGTAAACCCAAGTAAAACGTGAGGAATATAGGTATATCAGATAAACCCCTTCACATGTTCTGCAATCTATTAAGTGAAACTTGAGAATACATTTTAGAAACCTGTCTTGCATTGGTCTACAAGAGTTGATTTCATGTAGTTCAAAATGTCATTGACTGGTCTACTGGATAATTCTTCTAGGTCACGGAAGAAGTGTCGCCCGAGAAATTTAAATCTAAGTTGGATAAAATCTGGACAGTGACAGAGGAAGTGGGTTGTATCCTCATTAACTTCCTCATCACCACATTCAGAACACATGCCTTCTTCTGTTAGTCTTAGTTTTTTTCATGTGATACCGCAGAGAGTGATGACCCGTGATAACTCCTATCAGGGTAGAAAAGGATTTCCTATCCGTTTGCATAATTCTATCCGTTCTACTCTTGTCGAAGCGAGACCATATAATTCTTGTGATGACACAAGTTAGCCTCCCTCCGGGCCCTAATCCCTGCTTCCAGCTTCAATGAGCAAGGCGGGATGCGCACCGAGGTGTCGACCTGTTCTGATGTTGATTCTGAACCTCTTCTGGTCAGCTCGTCGGCCTTCTTATTGCCTGGCATATTTTTATGTCCAGGGATGCAGAGTGGTGGTATTTCCTTCAACGCAGTCTCACGGGAGGCTATTGGCACTGCTAGGACCTCCGCTTGGAAAACACTTCTATGGTTCGGGAGACGGACTGACTTGGATATGCCCAGTGGTTCAGAAAAGATACCTGTCTCCAGCTGTTTGACTGACTTATTCTCAGGGCGCTTATAGCTGCCAAGGCTTGAAAGAAGATATCTTGAACGAAGATATCACGCCGTATGTGTGGTTCTCATGGCGCTTGTGGTGCCAATACAAGCCAATCTCTGTATCTTCGTAAGAGCCGCTAAGTTGGTGGTCTTGCTGGCAGACTACCATCATACAAGACAGCCATAAGTCAGAATAGGTCTTACTATAGCCGTATACACCCATAGTATAATTTTGGGTTTTGGTCCCCAAGATTTCCCAAATATTCGGCTGCATGTATAGAACGCAACAGTGGCTTTCTTGATTCTTTCATTAATATGAGGTCTCCACTTCAGTTTCTTATTAAGTATGAGGCCTAGGTATCTGGCGCTGTCCATGATTTTAAAGGGAGTGCCCTCTTATGGAAGGAAATGCAAACTCAGGAATTTTCCTTTTGTTAGTAAATAATACCAGCTCGGTTTTCTATGGAATGACTGCTAGTTCACATTTCTTGGACATGTGAATGTCAGCTAGTCTCTCAAAAGTTTTCAGTCTAAAGGACGTAGGGATGATTGGCCTGAAGTCTTTTGCGGTGGAATGACTTGCTTTACCAGCTTTGGGTATAAATACCACCTTGACCTCTGTCCAAGTTCGTGAAATATGTCTTCGTATGAGTCTACTAGTAAAAAGTTTCTTGAGCACCGGAATAATCGTGCTCGCAGTACTCTGTAGCATGATCGGAATGGTACCATCCAGTCCTGGCGATTTGTAAGGCGAAAACGATCTAATTGCCCACTCGATTCTCCCAAAAGATACCGTCCAATTACCGTCGGGATCCTTGAGTGACCATATAGTCGTCGTTTGTCTGGAGAGGATTTTCCTTAGGCTCGCTGACATCGTTCCCTTAATGTCATCGCAAAATGCTGCCATAAGTGGCGTTTCGCTCTCTACGTCTCATTTTTAAATTTTCTCTGACTGGCCTTATACTGATCCCAGTCTATGTCTGATTTTGTCCTCTTGGGCATATTAAGGAGGTTTCTGGTTACTCTCCTAATGTCTGCCAGCTCTTTACTCCACCATGGAGGTGATTTGTTGTTCTTCCATTTGGTCACCGGATATGCCAGGTTGAAAGCCTCTTTGAAGACCGTAGTGATTTCCTCGGGTTTGCTGTCGATATCCGAGGGATTTTGCAAGTCACATTCTTGAAGACGTCCTTACTGAAGACATCCCAATTAGTCTTCCTGGGATTCCTATACGGTTTAGGAGAATCACAGCCACTGTTTAAAAGAAATTCAATAATTTTATGATCAGAGTACGATTCAACCCCCAAAACTCTCCAATTCCCTATGATAAGAGTATTAGAATTACTAGCTAGGATTGTGTCTACAACTTCTTGTCTATTTCTAACTACGAAAGTACGTTTACTACCCCTGTCAGTTACAATAAGATTATTTTCGATGACAAACTCAAATATAAAATCCATAAGTACTCATGAGAAATATCTTAAGAAAAATAAAATCATGGCTTGTTGACTTTGGTCGTAATGAGTTTGACGTTTTGTTCGCCTATCTTGTATCTGGTTTAATTGTATATTTCAACAACCAACACAGAGGTACTTGAGCTCCGTTATATTTCTTTTTGAATATAATTATGTACATTGTTATTGCCATTGTTAGCTTTTGAGATAAGAAATGAAGTATTGTCATCCAAAAACAAATAAATTTTATGTTTAAACTGGGATTTAGCACTATTTCTCGCAATTAGTAGCAGAATAAAAAATATCATTAGCAATTGTTTATGTACATATGTATGTACTTATGAAAACTTTGTAAGTAAAATAATGAATTCAAAAAAAAGCAAAAAACAAAAAAAATATACATATTTTGAAACCTCGGTTTCTTATGAGTAATTTTCCAATTACGTGAGCTATGCAACTTAAAAGCTCAATCAATAATAGAAACGTCCCAAAAGCCTACAAAATAACGACTTAAGACTCACCGCTTTAGTGCTCTTTCAATGACTTATTGGTTAAAAAAAAATAAATAATAAAAAATGTCAACATTCTCTAAGGCTTCGTTTCAATACCACTTGATTGACATCTAGCAAGCAAGCATGCCTTCGCATATCAATAGGCGGTGCATTCATATCGGTTCCGAATTATTCATTTATTCATTCATCACACCTCATAACTCGCCACACTACTCGTAAGAAGACAATTAAAATAATTACCTGGTAAGCTGCGTCAATTTTGTTAGACTACTGCCGTAGTCAGTTAAAGATTTCTCTATGTTACGCACTGACGACTGAATCGATATCAAGAAGGTGGCTAACGAGTCAAATCTACTTGACATAACGTCAGTGTCGTTGGAATCAAGTACAGCTTGGCGAGTATGCACATGGGATGTCGGGCTGGTATCTAAGAACTCCTAATTAGTTGTCATTCCTCTGTAATAGTTGTCTTGAGATTACCTTTCGTTTGGTCCGCACTAAATCGCATTACGTCCAATTCGTTGCGAATCTCCATCACAGTGGTGTGCACATTGCGTTGCATATGTTCTAGGCTCTCTAATTGCTTTGATGTCTCTTGTTGCTGAACATGAATCGATTCCAGGCGCGCTTGGGTGGATGAATCAATCTGGTTTAACCTACAAAGAAAGAAAAAATAAGCGTGAGCGTCATATTATTTACCTGCATAAAAACAATGCATATTCAAGGTGAAGGCTATGTGGCGGCCTCTTAGATTACGTGCTATACTGGCGTCGATCGGTGGCATTCATGACATTGATTGGGGATTTATACAAGTCTTGTTATGGAGAACAAATACTTAGATTAGCTAATTCCCCGGCCGCATTAATTGAATCGTGTTAGGTATTGTGTGCATTTATAATAAGGAATTCGTGCCCCTAATGCAGATGAATCATGGGATGGAATGAGATTTATTCTTAGAACACTTAGAGTTCCAAGGCCGACAATGCAGAGCACGTCGGCTAAGTAATGCAATGATTAATAAACTTTGATTGCAATGTCAGATTATTATTATGAAAAACATCTAAGTGGCGGGAGATATTGGAAATTCTGATACATGACGACTGACACACGTATGTAGGTTAAGAATATAGGAGTGGAAACCCACCGATCGAGTGGGAGAATGTGTTTTTGTTTACATAGTAATTGAGTGACGAGTTGGATTTACAACAACCTTGACTCGAAATAGCTGAGATAATATCAGAATTGCATCTGCTTTGCACTTACATAAACAATAGAATAGATACATATTGTAGCACATAGCACGGATTCATTTGAAACATTCAAAATTTGATGTATACTAGGATACGCTTTTAATTGCATAAAGATACATAAGTATGTAGGTATCCAACAGTAAGTGAGAGCTATTATGACTACCAAGAGTGTCAAGCATTTTAGTTCTAGTGCCCTATACTATTTCAACCCATTGATGGTAAGATGGGTGGACAATATGCTGAAAAATAGGGCGATAAATATTCAGACGGGAACTTCAAAACTTAGAGGAAGGGTTAGCAGAGGTTGCTCGCTTGGAGGGGTTTTATCACCTACTCTGCGGAATATAACTGTGGACTCTCTCCTGAGAAGACTTGAAGAGACTGGCATCCACACTGTGCGATATGAAGATGACATAACAAGCGGCGGTATCAGGAACAAGGGCTCTCCGTTAATGCGGAAAAGACAGATTTAATCATCTTCACAAGGAAAAGGAGAGATCTGGAATTTCAGCACTTGACACTTTTCGGATCGGACTTGCAGGTGACCAGGAAGGTTAAGTATCTGGGTGTATACCTAGATGCTGGACTAACTTGGAACTTCCATGTGGAAGAGAAGATTAGAAAGGCGAAAAGGGTGCTTCATCAGTGCAAACGGGTATGTGGACTAAGGTGGGGAATCTCGCCGAGGTCAGAATACTGGATGTATACGATGATAGTTAGATCAATTATCACAAATGCGTTAGTTGTATGGTGGCAAAAAGCCTCCCAGAAAACTGCATACATATAAGCAGTTAGGGTCCAACGTGTACCATGTTTAGGGATCGTCGGTGCAATACGAATGACATCAACACGCGCAATATAAGTGATCCTAGGTATTTTGCAGCCGGACTTATTTATTAAGAAAGCGGGGGCATCGACAGCACTTCGTCTGCACCGGGATACCAACCGGCACTGGTGCGGTACCATCCATGTTCATAGGTAAACCCTGGATCTCATGAAAAACGAGATTAGGGTGTTGAATATGCCTATGGGTGGAATAAAGAGAATGCGTGTTACCGAGAAGTACCACAAAACTCTTATCGAGGATGGAACACTTCCGGCAGGTATCTTTTCAGAAGGACTAGAACTAGCCTTTCATTCTGGTGAGATATACCTCAGTCTATCAAGCCGAGATGATTGCTGTGTTGCATGCGTTGGATCACCTGAAAGAGTGTCAGGTTGCGAGTAAAAACATTATTATAGCACTGGACAATCAATCAGAATACATCACTAGCATTGAGTGCTCATTTCAAAATTAGATGACACTGCTCTGGGTGAGAGTGACGTAGGAACTCAAGGTAATGAAAAGGTGGACCTTCTAGCAAAGCAAGGGTCAAGCTCGAACTTCTCGGGTCCGGTACCATTTGCTGCAATTGGCGGAGGAATGGTAGAGCACCTAATTAACAACTGGGCCGCGGCAGAACATTAGAGAAGGTGGTCAACCGTGGAAGCTGTTAAAATGCCGATTGGCATCACTCGTAGAGAATTTCTAAGCTTGAGGCGAAAAACACTGAAATGTGTGGTAGCGTTATCTACAGGTCATGGAAATTTCGGGTATCACATAAAGAAGATGGGTCTTTTGGAGGATGACACCTATGAACTATGCCTGGAGGAAGTCGGGACAAAAAAATACAAATAAATACAAATTTTTAGCGCGACAGGTCCATGGGACCCAGGGCCTAGCTTCTCACAACCACTCGTGCTGTGCGTGTTATATTCTTCACATGAATGAAAGGGGCCTACTGTTTAATGCCGGATCCGAACGGCAGTTTTTTGTTGTTGAGAAGCTTTTTCATGACAATTTTACTCTCGGATGTTTGTCGGACGCTCGCCAGAGGTGGGGTAGTGAAAGAAATTTTAGGTGTTGTTAACTAACCACTAACCTTTTGAGTCACGGCGAGGCGCCCACAGGAAGTCGGGACGGCAGCACATATACGGCGCTAGCTAGCAGAAGAAGAGAGCTCCTGAGAGCCATTGGGTAGATACCTAGAGAATAAACCAGATTTCTGTTATACAGATGCTAGCGTTGACACGAGAATTCAAAGCCACAGAGGAACTGTGAAGAAATTCAGAAAGTCTCTCGAACTAAGATGGATCGTGGAAGAGAGATGAAAAGGATTCCAATACTGTGGTTAAAAATCTTTAGTATAATATACATATGTATATAAACTCATGAAGTCAAAACCGATATTTATAATCTTTTTAGCGACTTTAAGACCTCATATGATACCATTTATATAGACGAGTTATACAGAGCCATGTTTAGTATTAAAATCTTTCCCAAAATCAAAGTCACAATACTCGCTGCTGCATGATGATCAGAAACGGCAGAAAAAAAAAATAAGCCCAATATTGAATCTTACGACTTATAGGAGGCAAACAAACATATTTTGAATAAAATTTTAGAAACGAATTTACATAAAGTCATCATAAATTAAGGCGCGAGCCATATATAACCATATTGAAACGACAGGTGCTAACTTCCACACATGATGTAGAGTAAACCCATTGATTGATTTATTTGTTTATAGGTATGTATATATAAATGTAAATGTAAAAGTTATATTCCAACCGCAAAAAAATAAATAAACAAATGAGAAGAAGTTATTCCACAGGTCATTGATCTTTCAAATCTTTTTTTTTTTATTCTTACTTCAGTATAGAGATTGAGAGAGGGTTAACGTGCGAATGATGATTAATAGCTTGGCTTAATTTTACAAACTGCAAAAGTGATCTAACCACCTACGTACATACAAACAGTATTAGGTATTTGACAAATGCAACACAGAGTCTGATAAATTGGAAAGACAAACGTTTCAATAATTAACTTTAATAAACAACAAGAAACAAATGCGTATATGCATGTATGTACATTGTTTGCAATTAATGATACATAATGTAGACATCAGCTGGATCCGATATCACTTAGTTGTTCCCTGCTTTTGGATTTGTTTACGCAAAAACTAATAAGATATTCATAACGACTTTAATACGAGTTTGTTATTCATAGAATTAATTCGGAATAAAATTGTATCTTCCGAATACGGTTGTATCTCAGACGTAGACTGCTATTTAAAGATCAGGTAGGTCATCGAATTTCAATCAAGAAATAAAATACGTATGATAAACACTGGTCCTAGTGGAATAGTCTTTTTTAGATGTTTTTACATTTTATTGATTCCTTTTGAAGAGCTACATATACATATATCCATTGCACTTTTATTCAAGCTTATGAATACCTACTTATGTATGGGGTTTCTTTTTGAAACATATAGGTATGTAATTTTGACACTAACTGTGTACGCAAGTTGTGAAGAGTGTTTTTTTGTATAGCCTTTTTTTTAGAAACCAACAGATGGGTCACCCTTTAATTATACCCAAATTATACTCAATTGTAATATTTCCTTAAATGAAAATCAATCATTACAACTCTACTGAACTTCAAAACGTTCTGCTTCAATGATGTAGAAAACCGTATGCTTCTTTACCTATAGAAAGGAATTTAACGCGCTATTTCATGTATAAAGTACTACTCACTCAATTAAATAAATCACAGAAACATGACCGATTTTTAAAATAAATTTATTTATGTATCAAGGTATCGAATAAGAACTCTAGTGTAGCCTTCGAAGTAGTATTCATTCTTTCAAAGTAAACTCCATTGTACCCCAAGGACGTTTTACTGCAACAATATAGGTAATTTATTATGGCTAGAAGAGGGCCTCATAGATTTCTTTATTAATTCATTCAATGAAAAAAAATCTCTAGAATCGAATATCATGCAACTCTATTAATAAGCCCTGAAGGAGGTGCCTGCCTTAAAAATTCCTCTACACTACCGTAGGATAAGTGTCACTAAAGGCATCTAAACGAAGAAGTACTTTATCTATTGGCAATCCAAGGCCAGCTTGAATTGTGGATGCATTTAAGTTGACTTTACAAAGGAGAGTCATGCACATACATACATATGTATATGTACATATATGCGGATGGTATGTAACTATCATATCTTGCAAAAGGTGTAGTAAACGGAACTATTTCGGCATATAAGATATTCCCGCAGATAAGATTTCTCGGAGGAATAACTGCAACGACCTTCCATGTTTTAAGGTACTGCGAACGACTAACTATGAACAAATACTTATAACTGCTATTATATATATATATATACATACATACATACATATATCCAGATAATGCTGTCGAGGATAACGACTTCTTCGTGATAGAATATCCGCGGGAGAAAGTAGAGGCTATAGGAGCGACTTTCAGGATGTGTACCAGGTGAATAATAGTATTCACCCGAAATCTCGAGGGGGATGGCATGATACTCTACATGCCGCATTTAAACTGGAGTCGGGCGTCCACTGGAATAAAAGCAGAACCAAACAAACTCCTATCTCATTGAATTAATTCTGATGCAACTTATAACTCAGAGAAATATTTTGATTTCGAGTATAAACATATACTTACATACATATATATGTACATACATAAGTACATGAATTATTGTCATACATATGTATGTACATACATACATAAGTACATGAATTATTGTCAGAAATGAAATAATCGAGTAAAATAACCCATACGTTTATCGTCTCAAAGGACAGGGAAGACGTCGTTTTGGTCCAAGAACCTTAAGTTGTGAATAACTTGGTATGCGGACTCAAGACTCCGAAGTACTAAGCCTTGTATGCGCGCGGCGAATGTAAACTCGGATCGTGTTCACTGGTAAAAAGTAACCTAAAAGTAACCTTACTTCCTAATTACAGCGATCAAGAAACAACCGCGAATTAATAGAAACATCTGTTGGCTCCTACTACGTGGTATTGGCGTATCTAGCATAGCTTCTATTTTTGGGGATAACCTGGCTAGATTGATCACAGATGCAGAGAGGAAAAAAACTGGTCTTTTTATAGGCTGTAACGCTAACGCTTACCATACTGCATCATTGCATCAGGATTTGGAAGGTATCGAGCGAATCCTCTTTCTCTGATCACAGGTATCTTCAATTTTCTTTTTATGTAAATTCTATTAGCCCGCCAGTTTTCAGAAATTATCGTAAGACGGACTGGCTCAATTATAGGGCAACTTTAAGTAATTTAGTTACCGGCGACGGCCAAGAACTTGATCGATTAGTTGAGGATGTAACCTCAGCCGTCAATAAAGCGATGGCTTCCTCCTATCCTTTGATATCCCTGAGGCAAAAAAAAGCGACACCGGTGGTCTGCAAATTTAGGTCCTCTAAGAAATAATTGTAGGAAACTGTTCTATAGTGCCAAAAGTTCAAGAGAGACACTAGACTAGGACCTGTACAAGGCATCATAAAATATACACAAAAAAAAAATTAAGGAAAACGAAATTCTTGGAGACTCTTCTATGATGAAATAGAATAAACCTCTGAAGTATCTAGGCTAAGGCGCAATAACACCCAGTCACCTTAAGAAAGCTGATGGGCTTTCGATGACTTCCAGCGATGACTCGCTAAATTTTCTGCTCGACACTCATTTCCCAAGTATTTCCCAAGTGGTTAGCAACATAGTTTTTAATAGTCCATCTGTACGTATAACCATCGCCTCAAAACTTGATTCCACAGAGCAAACTACATTGGGAAATTCATAGGTTCAAACCATACAAATCAGCGGGATCTGACGGCATAATACCTGCTAAGTTTTAGAAGGCATCGGATATAATCTTGCCGGTGCTCGAGACAATCTTAAAAAGTTGTCTAAATCTGGTGTATATCCTAAAGAAATGGAGAGAAGTTAAAGTTCTCTTTATCCCCAAATCGGGCAAATGTTCTCAAACAGATCCAAAAGGTTTCAGACCTATTAGTCTATCATCATTCAAAACATTAGAACGATTGATTGATATCCACTTAAGCAACAGTATTGATAAGAAACCACTATCAGCGGCCCAACACGCGTATTGCGTAGGCAAATCAGTGGAGATGGCATTACATATGGTTCCCTACCTAGATATAGAAGTTCGACAGCTCAGTTTTCGAATCGATTAATCTACTGCTAAATGGTCGGATTATCAATCCAAAGCTCCACTCCGCAATGAGGTGTCCTATTCGTTCTTCTTTGGAATTTGATGGTTAATGAACTATTCACCCTTAGAAACAGCTATAAACAGCGAGTATCTAAATAAGGTCCAGCGTACAGCTTGTCTGTGCATAAGCGGTGCTCTACGCAGAACTCCCTCTGCGGCACTGTACATTATGTTTCATCTGATACCTCTGAATATATTTAGCAAGCAAATGGTAGTAAGTACAGCCGTTTTCCTCGAAGCTACCCTACAGTGGTCAAGAAAATAATTTGGCTATGCCTCCATTCTGAATGATTTCAAAATCTTTCCCGAAAACACGGGCTATACCACCTCACGTCTAGATATTGATAAGAACTTCGTCGTCACCATCCCTTCCAGATCACTCTGGAATGAAGAAGCACTTTTAGAAAACGAGTCGATTCACCTCTTCACTAACGGTTCAAAACCCAAAGACGGAGTTGGTGGAGCTGTTTTCTCCTAGTCTTAAGGTCTCCTTCCGTTTTCCAAATCATTCTAGCGTGTTCCAGCGGAAGTTATGACGGTCAAAGAAGTATTATATTGGCTTAAGGAAAACGTGATATCTGCTAGGGATATCCGCACCTTTTTGGACAACCAAGCAGCTATGAAATCTTTGATTGGATTTGCTCTAGATCATCTAGATTGCCGATCGTCTCTCATGAAGATGGCTGAGCAGTTCACTATTCACCTTTGTTGGGTGCCGGGCCATAGTGATATTTCAAGGAATTGTAAGACAAATGAAATCGGCAGAATAGAAACCCATTTTACCGATTTTGTCGGACAAAGGCATCTTAAGTATACCGATCGCTAACTGTAAAATAAAATTCAAGCGGACAAGTGGATCAGCATGTCTAGCGACGAAACGAATTTAATTGCTCTCAACAGGTTGCATATCGGCAGTACAATAAGTGTCATCACAGGACAATGCCTAATAGGCAAGAATGCCACAAGGCTGCATGAATGAAGAAGAGGATGAAAACACTCCTCACCTTCTTCGTTTCTGTCCAGCTCTCTCCCGCAGAAAAAAGCTTCACTTAGAAGCCTTCTATTATAATGATTTAGGCGATCTGATAACCATACATGGATATCAACGCTATTTCAGAAGTTTAAAATTGTTTAACGAGTAGGTAGAGAGAAACTTTCTCCTATGATCCATGTGATATCACAATGGACGTATTACTACGCTAAGTGTGTTGGCGTTTCTAAGCTGGTAGCCACTTCAACCAAACCAACCCATAGGTGTCCGTCAGTTCATGTGTTTTAAGCCCTTAATAAAGAAGATAAACTAAATTTAGTGTGGAAGTTTCTCGATTTCAAACATTTAAGGGCCATTCACAGCTCAGCGAACTGCAAATGCGAATAGGCGAATATTCGCAAATTTTGACATTTTATTCACAGCCACTTTTTATCTGGTCGCAGCAATCTGCTAATTTCAGTTGTCATTTACGAGCACTAAATAAACACCAAGAACAAAGCAAAATTGTGAGGTGAAACTCTCGCGAATGTTTTGGTCGCGGTAATGTGGATTGCGTCCTACATCGTGTGGAATGTGAATAAACATTGACAGTTCGCAAAAAGCATTCGCCTATTCGCGGAAAAATCAGCGAATTGTTAATTTCTTCACAAAAACTAATTCAAATTCAACTTTTTTTATATCAATCGATAGATAAATTAATTTATGTTCGTTTGGAATAGTAAAATTGACAATGGCGTGCTTATAAATATGCTAAAAACGCTTTGTTCGCAGTTCGCGCATTCGCAGTTCGCTGATCAGTGAATGAACCTTAATAGTGTGTTTGATTTTCTAATTCCTACTAAAATCGATTTTATTGTAGGACAACCCCTGTAACCAATTTTATTTCATTACGTCTTACTTATGTTTGGAATTTTTTTTAGAGCTGATCTCCGAAGAGGGGACAGGATATAATTCAATCCATTCCAATCGGGTTACAATTCTTCTGTATTTTTTTTTATACTTGTTAATAGAAATATAAAAAAAATCTATTTGACTTAATTGACCGATATTTTGCCAACGTCATTGCTCGACATTTTGTCCTTGGGTTCATCAGATGTACTTTGAACAACGACCACTTTCTCAGAACAATATCTTGAGACCATTGACTTGAAAATCATTAGCATACCTACTGTATCCGCGGCATCAGAATAAGAAAACTAGTTGAGCACCATACACGGCAAAACAAAAACTTGAAATTGCAGATAAAATTAAAGATTAAAAATAAAAATTGTGTTTGATGTTGTTTTTATCCCAATCACAGTAAATATGAAAGCGTTACGACCGGAGGTTTAAATTTCAACGATTGATTAATGTTTCGTCATATGAAAAGCTGCTTACTGAAGTTGTGTCAATGGTTTGTACTAAGCAAAACGTATATCCGGCATTCCTCTTAAAGAGACACACCATAAATGTACATATGTATCAAGATATTTTCGGCATGACTACTCACATCTACCGAATACATTTCTGTACTTGGTGGGGCGTAAACCGATATCTGGTTAGATTACAAAATACGCCTTCGGTTCAGATAGACTTATAGTTGATAAATGATTTTGTTCCGTTTCTCTTCGAGTATCGTAGGTATCCCAATTGACCTTTTTTTCGAGATTGTACTCGTTCATGATGCAAAAATCCAAAAATACTCTCAAGCAGCGCCATTCACTCTCGATTTTTGTATTTTTGTTTTGGCAATCATCCACATGTCTTCAGAAGCACTTCAGTACTTACACTTCTTCACTTTCTCTTAGTTTATATCACATGTACATAGGTACTTGAATTGAGTAAACATTTCCGTCTTCATTTCTCGTCTGCCGCAAGTAAACAAACACTGTTACTTATCGAATAGCAGACGGATGAATGTTACATCATTCTCTAGAAATATCTGCAACTGTCATTGCCTACAGATACGTACATACCATAAGCTAATCTCTCTTTGACTGCCGCACATGGTCAGTCACTATGGAAATTAATGACCCTATCGAATCACCGGATCCAAGAACTGGAGATTCTTCCAATTACGGCATCCAACTAGCGAAGTTAATTATCTACAATCAATTTACAAGAAATACGCGAAGAAGTTGTAAAAAAAAACTTTCGGCGACCGCCGAGTCATGCGCCTCGAAAAAATCGCCACACAAATCCATAAAACCGCTCACTATGAAGGTCATGTTGGACGTCGATGGCAATGCTGACGGACAACCTTGCCAAACTGCGATCCACCGATCTAACCTTAAAAACTAGTATCACCGGCAGACTATTAACATACTCGAAGGTGTAGTTACATACGTACGTATTGCTGCCAAATCGCGTCAACACACTGTGAATAGTGCGGCCAAGTGCGGGGGAATCACCTTTCGACAAGAGGCGGTTTTCGTAATTCATAGCCAAACAAGTTATTAGCGTGACCCAAACATTAGAGTATCGCACTGCTAATCGCAGATGGTGGGGTGAACGTGGCTTGTCGTCGGTTTACTAATTTGGGAGGAAGCATGCTGTCATTTAACCGAGAGTTTCAATGACCTCACGTAAGTTGTTTGTTATCAATTTTTTTGTGTGATTTATTGATATGTGGTGAGTGTTAAGGAATTTCTTGAATATCTCTTTTTTGTTATTTTCTATTTTTTGCAAAAGAGTTTTTTTTTAAACAGGTTTGGCGGTGTCAGACTGGCAATATGTGTGAAGGTACACTGTGTCAACAAACTATTGTGTTTTGCACTAAATTAAATTGGAACTTGTTTAAATCGATTTCAGGTTCAGGTGGGAATGAGTATTTAAATTAAATTGAACGTATAATCGTTAGGTGACGACAGTGACTGTTTTGCAACAGCTATTGCAGAGTCTTTATAAAAGCCATGCAAACATTGAAAATATTTATTTGGAAATAACATAACATTTGTTGATGGTAGGCTGCTAAGTGTATCTGAATGGTTCTTTAAGTGAAATCTAAGTTAATGGCGATACAGTTCAATTCAGCCCCATTTACTTAATGGCTACCAAATGGGAACAGGTTATTCTATTTAATAGACAGCTGGAAAGTAGTATCTCAATTGGAATACTGCTTCAAAATGAGTCAAATCAGTCGACTCCATGCTGCTCACAGGAAATGGGAATCTCCCAGTCCACATTGTGCCGAATTTTGCGTAAAGATCTTGGCATACATCCTTACAAGATCACATTAACTCAAGAATTGAAGCCTCTTGATTATGTGAAGGGCCGAAACTTCTCCGATTGGGCTCTGCAAAAGTTTGAAGAAAATCCTGAATTTCATCGAAAAATCATCTTCAGCGATGAAGCTCATTTTTGATTTAATGGTTTCGTGAATAAGCAAAATATGCATTATTGGACAGCAACAAACTCACATGTTCTTGAAAAGACTCCATTGCATCTTCAAAAAGTGATTGAGTGGTCCAACCCATGTTGCCTCTTCATCACTGTCAGCATGCGTATAGAGAAATAGTACTTTGTGTCTGCGTAGAGATCAAAGGAGCATTTGATAACATTTCACATTAAGCCATTAAAATAGCTCTGAATAGAAAAGGAGTCCACAGCACAGTATCTAGATAGATGTGTGAGCTGCTAAGCACAACATCGGGCGAAACACTTACGTCCCTTAGAACTATCAAGCCCAGCATAACAAGAGGGTGTGAAATGAAAGACTACCCATGCTCTTATAATATGTAGAAGCCTAGCGAGCAAGTCCTGGATATGCAGACGAAGCATCTCAATGGATGCACTCTGTCATTTTAGGACCAATGTCATCTATGGAACAGTGGAGTGGAAGGAGAACAGTGCAAGAATCTGAAAGAATTTTCAAAATCTGATACACGCAAAGAGGTATGCTTCAAGCTCAACAAAGATAACCTGCGTACATATCCTAGCAGCGAGGCAGAGAGAGAAGAGTATCGAACCAGAAGAAGGGAGAAAAAGACGATCCTGCATAAGAAGAAATAGGCACGCGCAGTCTCCCAGCTTAAGGATATCGAAGAGTCTCGCGAAAGGAACAACATTTGGCAGCTGGTTTCAAGCCCGGAATGCACGCTCTTCGAAACAGTGAAGGAAACCTAGTCACCGAAGCACAGGGAATAGTAGATGTGCTTAAGCAGCACTTCCAGCAGCTACTTAATGGGCATAAGGTAGAGAGAATGATAGGGTAAAAGGAAAGCCCATATCCCCTCCCAATTTTGAAGAGGACAGCTATCAAAAAGCTGAACACCAACAATGCCGCCAGCTCTAATGGTCTACCAGCAGAGCTTTTCAAACATGGTGGTGATATTTTGGTAGGGCACCAAATTATCAACCAAGTATGGGTGGATGAAGCCATGCTCGATGACTGGACTATCAGCTCTACATGTCCCATCTTCAAGAAAGGCGATCCTATGTCTTGTAAGAACTATCGAGGCATATCCCTGCTTAATGTCGCATATAAGATTCTAACCAACGTATTGTGTGAATGTGTGAAACCTTTCTGGAGCACACTAATCGGCACGTACCAGTGTGGCTTCCGGCCCGGCTGATCGACGATCGACCAAATTTTCACACTAATGCACATCCTGGAAAAGATCAACGAGTTTCAAGTCGAGACTCACCATCTATTCATCGACTTCAAAGCCGCATATGATAGCATTCATCGTCTTGAGCTCTACAAGGCGATAGCCGAATTCGGAATCCCGGCTAAAACACGCAGTGCAACGTGCAATTCGGAAACAGTTTCTCCGAACTATTCCAAACAAAAACAAGTACAAACAAAGCATCTGTCCACCGCCTAGGACAAAACGTCACTGTTGGCAACAGTAACTTCGAATTGTTAATGGTAAGTGGTTAGTTTACCTACCTCGGAGTAAATATCCGAGGTATCAATATAAAATGACACCTTAGTGGAGATTCGACGAAGACTTATCATAGGAAACCGCTGCTACTTCGGTTTGATGAAACAAATGGGTTCAAAACTCCAAACTCGGAAGAAGAAATGCATGCTCTACAAAACTTTGATCGTGCCAGTTCTGCTGTATGGAGCCGAGTGTTGTGCGATAAGCAGAAAAGCATAGAAGATATTGTACGCTTTCGAGAGAAAAATTCTTCGTCGGATATTCGGTCCCGTATGCCTTTCAATGGTTATGGTTCCATGACATGTCGACGAGAGAGCATTTCAAATAATTACTCTGGTGATACCTACAGGCTGGTTGCATTTAGTCGGATTAAAGGCATTCTATATGTTTAGGGATTTCGTATGTTTACTATATAGAGCCATCTTACAAATAGACCATTTGATGTCACAGCTTAAGGTCTTCAAAAACGTTACATAGTATGTGATAGCCGCACTCGTAACCACAAATTTTGCAGTATACCTACCAGCTATGTCGAAATTCTAAAATTAGATTATCCTCACCATCCGTGATCAGGCCAGGGTATGACCTATTAGTGGACTAATATCAAGCAGAAGAATCAAAGTTTCGATTCACAGTAAAGAATCCAATCAGATTTTCTGGATAGATGGTTTACCCCCTAAATTATCTGCGTTGAAACACAAAAGTGGCACGAAATGAATAAGTCACAATTCCGACAAATCTTCAACTTAACTGGTTTCGATCCTATCAAGGTTGACCCACAATTTTTGCATTTATTATTCGAAATAACTTCGATTAAAGTCAAAGGAGGATCGAACGCTGATTCACTATCGACCATCTTCTTTTTTGTATAAATCGTGTTTTCTATAATTAACATTGCGCCTCTGCCCTACCATTACATCATCCATGTAAACCAAGGAACGCTGGTTACCGAAGGCTATCTCAGAAAAGACTAATCTGCTGGCATTCATCGGACATACATCAAGTCTGTTTGTAAACACAAAGACAATAACCATGCTTCTAACGTCAGACGACTATGACACACTAGCAATGCAACAATAACCACAAATGCCAACTGCGGTGTCGTCTTCGCCTTCGACCAGTGCCAGAATATAATGTCATCACATCACTAAGTACACGATGTTACGGAAGGCGTTTGCATTCACCGCCAACCAAGAGTAATGAACCGAAAGGTAAACGAGTAAGCCAGCACACCGAAGCAGAAACAAGAAAAGGCAAAACCAAAGCACCTCTACCCATGGGGGTTCCCCGAAGGTTTTTCATTATTTTCAACATTTCGTGGTAACAGAAGTACATCTCCTCATTTTGCGAAACTCAGGACTGGTTGCTTAACTTCGATACACAAACAAACGCCTGCGCGCGAAGCAACTTTGAATGGCCTTACGATTTTGAAACGGCCCAGCTTGACCAAGACAATGAGTCTGAACTTTACATGACCGATTTCGTGAAACTCATCCAATTGGTGTGTGGTTTTATTTCTTCGTATTAATTAAATTTGATTAAGTATAATTCGTAGCGAATCGGAAGAAGATTTTGTGAAAAATCATCTCCGTGAAATTACAGATACAAATATTCAAGTAAATTAAATTAACAAAATGATTAATAGTTCATGAGAAAGGGAAAGTGAAATATTTCAGCACTTCATTATGATTCAAGCGGTTATAAGTGGATTTCAAATTTAATAGATGAAACTAAAATAATAATATACCAACTCACTCTCACTCACTCTACGGTGAGTTGATAACAGAACTAAACTAATCGTACAAGGTAGCGTTTCTAGGCAACTGAAACTTGAAGGAGCCATAAAAATGCCAATCTGGCTGTGAATTGAATTTTAGCACATAATTTAACGAAACGTGTTCTAGAAGATGTCTCCTCATTCTAAACCAGTTTTTAAAGAAAGAAGATACATGTGCCTTGCCGGAGAAGATACAAGAAAAACAAAAAAAAAGATAAAAACAAACTTGTGTGGATTTACAATGTACTTGTATGTATAGGTACTGGAAACATTATCTGCCCTTTATTCCTTACTTTATGGTATAATGTAGTATGGTATGGTATGGTAGCCTGAGTAATGCCTCCGAAATTATAATTAAAAGTAATTGATTCCACAAACACACCGACCGGATCGGATTAAGAGAATATACATAAGAAGATAGAATGGTAGAATGAGTTGTCACTTTTGCATTTGAGATTAGGCTTTAACATCCCAGATAACTTAGGCAATCCCAAGATCTAACAATACACGATATTAATTGCTATTCGCTAAATATCACACAGGGAGTGCTTGTGACAAAGTAGTTAGTGCGTCAGACTACTAAGCGAGGTATTCAGGGCTCGAATCTCATCACAAAGAACAAGTTTTTCCACCTTTCGTGTTTGCCTGGCACATATCCAAATATAATTTCCATGAGAACGCAACTGCTCTTCGAATACAGCATGGAACTGCAGATCCTTTACATCCGTGCGAAAAATTAAAAATGCACAACACGAATGGTTGGGAGAATTTATGTGTATCTACATACTTATTAGTTGGTTATAGCCAACAGTATTAATCACCTACTCCACTGTATCTTTTGTCAAAAAATTGGTATCCCGCAATCAAGTCAATTAACAAATGTTTGAAAAGTTTGTGCTTGCACTCAAAATTTCCCAACCTGAAGACAATAAGCATAATTTTCCCACCTAAAGATTTTTGACCTAATGTCAAAATCACTCAACTTTGGCATAAGGTGTGAGCTTGAGCTTCCGATTCGGAATACTAGAAATATTGGCAGTCTATTCATGCATAACAAACGAATCGTACTGTGTACTGATGGGTCAAAAACTCATCCAAAAACCAGGGTCTTATCGTCACAAGCGTTGGTATTATCCTGAACTTGCATTTCTATAGGCCAAAATCAGTAAGAGAAACTAAGCTAGGTTCCAACTTGAAGAATTCTAAATTATGTAGGTTCTAAGACTCCGCAAGACTTTTTTGCTCCTAGACATGGATTTGCTGATTAGTTAGCCGAAGAAGGTTTTTTATTCGAAAATGTATGACTAAAGGCTCAGACCTTTTCCGCTTCTCTCCTCGCAGGACTATATTGAAGAGATTGGATTTGAATATGTACATATCCTACTGGACATACAACCAGGGTCTCAAAAGGGGTTAAAACATTCGTCAGTTCCCTAAACACAGATTAGGCAGCTAGGAAACCACTAAACTCGGGGTCTATGGTACTGAAAGAGTGGAACGTGTTCAATACTGTTACATTCTCTGACCATAGAACGATTTGTTTCACTGTATCTGTAAACCCTAAAATTCGAAACCTTATCGAAACCCCAAAAGAACTAAAAACCCCAAAAGAACTAGGAGCGTTCTAGACGTTTCGAGATGGTCTTAAACTTCTTCACACCCTAACCACGCACTCTTAGATTGACCGCGACGTGAAAACACTTACCTCAGTTCTCCATTCAGTCTTTGTAGGTTCTGCTCCACTGTTAGGGGCAAGAAAAAGCCCAACCCCGTATGGTGGTCAGCCAAGCTTTCGACCTTGCGAAAAAATGCCCATAAGCTATACGGCCTTCTGGAGCAAGTTTAGAAGTGAAATAGATTCCACTAAAAACGCAGCTAGATTACGGAGAATCCTTTCAAAGGAACCCACAGTTATCATCATCATCCATCAGGAAACCAGACGGATCCTGGACATAATCATGCTCTGAGGCTGTATCCTCATGAGGATACATGGTGCAAAATCCCAAAATCTAACAGCCCTTATGGCAGAAGAGGTAACACAAACCACCTCCTGGCCAACCAGAATGTACACGTAAAGACAACCAACTGGGCAATTGACTCGTTCGCCCCCTTTAAAGCACTCGGCCCTGACAATATTTGTCCCATGAGGCTACAAACGCACTAAGAGTATATCAGTCGGCGGCTAGCGAATATTTTTTTCGCGGATGTCTTCATTGTTCATATATTCCTCCAGTCTGGAGACAAGTCAACGTCATTTTCATACCCAAAGCGGGTAAACCCTCACATACTAGCCTTAAAGTCTTTAGGCCGATTAGCCTTGCCTAGTTCCTACTCAAGACATTTAAAAGGTTAATAGATTAAGGCCGATCTGTTGAGACAGCCCCCCATGAGGTGGTAACAAGGATCGAAAATTTACTCCACCACAAGGAATTCACGCTAGCGAATTCCTTCCCGAATATAGAAGGCGCATTCAACAATGTAAAAACTGAATCTATACGACTAGAACTCGACCAACAGAACATAGACCCAGTAATCTCAGACTGGGTTGAATGCATGCTCAAGACGAGACACATCAATTCAGAACTGGGTGACTACCAAGTACATACACTGACCTCTAGAGGCACCCCTCTACTATGGATACTGGTCGCGAACGGAATCTAAAATTAGATCGAAATGGGGTCAAAGTTGTCGCATATGCGGATGATGTTGACATAATGGCGACAGGTAAGCTCATACCCACCATCACCGAAATATTTCAATCAGCACTCAATACCCTATACAAATGGGAGGAAAGATGTGGATTAAACGGTGACCACTTAAAAACAGAGGTGTTCTTCTTCACTAACAAGAGCACAATCCACAGATCAGGCCTTTGGGATTCAACAGTACACCCCTCCAAACCTCAGATAAGGCGTAAACAATATACTCGATCGTAAGCTGACTTGGAAAGAAAACATTACGAAAAGGATATAGAAAGCATCATTCATAGCATTCTATACATGCAGCAAAACCATACCAGCACAGATCCCATTAGACCTACACCTAAAGGAAACAGTTGCAAAGAGTGTCCTTCGCTTGAAGCGATTCAAACTGTGGAAAGAGGGCGACCGCGAGGTGGGAACTTTTGGGTACCGAGACAGATTATAAGTATATCACCAACCACCGACTTCAGCCA
Organism: Xylota sylvarum; assembly: GCA_905220385.1. Lineage (NCBI taxonomy): Eukaryota > Metazoa > Arthropoda > Insecta > Diptera > Syrphidae > Xylota > Xylota sylvarum. The sequence continues at coordinate 47,207,347 of LR999959.1, forward strand.
AATCGTTAACACAATCTTTTCCACAAGAGAGGATTGGATTAAATGTAGGGCCATAAACCCGAATAATATCTCGATTTTCACGGAAGGGTCAAAAACTAGCGAAGGAGTAGGAGTAGGAGTAGCGGCCCGAGAACTATCCACGAAACTGCACTCAAGAAAGAGGATATTCACTTATTCATCGACAGTCAAGCCGCTATGAAGGCCATCTTATCCACACATTCCACAGTCAAACCCAAACTTGTGAAACGATTCCATTGAGAACTCACAACAAGCCAAGAGGTTACACTCCTTTGCGTTCCAGGTCACAGCGGCATTAAGGGAAACGAACGGGCGGACGATTTAGCAAGAAAAGGGTTCGGACAAGACATGACAATGGTTGTTAACACTGTTCTACTGCCCCTAACTCTTGTTAAATCCAATATAGAGCAAGCCTTCGCGAAACTACCATATGAGAGATAGAGTCCACTCTCATCTTGTCATGTCTTCACTCTGGACAAAACATGACAATGCAAAGACAAAGCTAATTCTAGCGCTTAACAGACCTAACTTAGCGCTTTTCATGGGGATTATTATCGGCCACAACCTTCCGGCCGAATGCGACTACACACTGATGATCTCTACCAAAGCTGTGGCAACACAGATGCAGGAGAGAGCACATCTCATTTTCTATGCGAATGCCCACGCCTGCGAAGTACTAGGAAAACGGCCCTCGGTGAATACCATTTCGAAGATCTGGTTAATCTATCAGGAAATCCACCATTACCCATCCTAGAATTTATAACAATGGTTGGTTCCGCTTAGCTATCCTTCATTCTTAGATATTTTAGGTTATCCGGGTTCACAATGGATCCATTGGTGATCCTAGGGCTGGCTATTTGTGCAGCCACCCCTTCTACCTACCTACCTACCTACCTAGGTTAGTTGTGTAGGGTTATAAGTTCATCATAAGACACCAGACTCCATAGTGGGCTAATTGCGATCTCTAGCGATGACAAACCCAAATCTAAACCATTTCTCCCATGTACATATTTGATATCTCTACAAAATTGTATTATCTCACTAATTTGATTCGAAATCTCAACTTCCTCTAAGTTATCAAAGAAGTATTTCCCAATGTATTTCAATCTACTCCGGAGTATGCCTTCACATTCACAGAATAGATGTGTGATGTCCTCCAACGATAGTCCTAATCTCATAGCGTGCTTCCTTAGAAGACAATGACCAGAGAGAATCCCTATCGCTAGTCTTAACCGTGAACTACTTAACTTCATTATTTCCCCAAATTATTTGTTCGATCCAACACTGATCACAAGACCTTATGCCCTCCCAAGTTGGACGATCTTAGGTCAGCCATGTTGATGATCCCATTGAGAATAATATCTTTGACCACTTAGATTGGTGGTTTTAAGCCTCTAAGTGTATCGCTTAGTGGAAGGCTTGATCCTTTCTTGGGCAGTACCTCGGCACTTTCGTTGCCCTCATCACCTCTAAATGTCTATTGAGGGGCGAACAAAACCTAGACAGCGCATAGATGGGGTTTCATTAGGAGAACCTGTTAACCTTTTCGATAAACATCCTTCAGGGAACCTGAACTTTGAGAAGAGCCAGTTTCTAAATTGGTTTCTGATGAATCAAAAGGAGAATTCTTGTCTGCCTGACTTCGATAACTAAAAAAAAACATTTTTGAGATATGAGCTACAGGGAATTCGTGAAAGATCGATGCACCTTTTATGAGCTACTTTTTGGTAAGACTTTGGGCCATACTTAGTACAAGATTCGTCCTTTTCGAATGTGACGCCAGGAAAGCTGAATCTGTGAATACCTTCCGTCATGATAAATGAGTTCCTGTGACATCAAATAATCTTAATAGCAGGAGTATGCAGTATATTTTTTGCGCTTAAGACTCCCAAACAATGTATTTTCAAAGAGCTGACATCAGCTAACCTGCAAGATCCTGTAAAGCGTCTAATCTGTTCATTATTGGTTTCGAAGTAATATTGTTTTAAAAACCTCAATTGCTTTCCTGAAAAATAACAATTTCGTGACTTAGGCTAGTTCTGAGCTTCTTATTAAACTCAAGATCGAAATCCGAGATCCGCATCTTTGTACAAGCGTGATCGGAAGTTTATTTGAAAGACCACAGGTATACAACTAGAGTTATGGAGAATAATAGGCGGACATGTTGTTTTCATTTTAGTTTCATGACTCAATAGAGCCGTTTAACAAATATTCTATTTGGGTACAACTGAGCAACCGCTTTGGTATGTATGTATATAGTACTTGTAAGTAACTTGTAAGTATGTATCATGATGACAATTCAATTTCCGTCAATGAGAATAATTAATTTCAAGCCAGTTGGACTCCCAGATATGCTAATGAGATTTCAATTAAGTACATAAAGATTCTGTCAGGTATAAGTACTGCAATCCAAAAATTCCTCGCAGTTGGTTAATCTGACATTGCTTCCGAACAGCTGGACTAGTTTGGTATAATAAGTGGAACATTTATTTTGGCAGGAGTTATGTTCTGTATTACAAAACATTTTGAACGCCTTTGAAATTTGTGGTGACTAATATTAAATAGTGTTTAGCTCAAGAATATTTAATGTGGAATCTATTTGCTTTCGCAGGACGCCCAACAGCCTTTACATTGTAATGCAATGACATCATACCACATGAAGGATATTTCCTATATTTTTAGGCGATTTAGCAAAAACCCGAACAAAAGTGGTATGTTGATGGAATCCATAGCCTAGCTTTTCACAACCATTCACGTTGTGCATGTTATATTCTTCAAACGAATGGAAGGGGCCTGTCTGTTTAATACTTTCAAGCGGAAATAATTAAGTGACAAACGAAACATACATATGTATGTATCTACCTATATATATCTTACTTCAACAAATTTCAGACTATAAAGTCTTTTTTAGCGGTAGTAGGTAGTTGCCCATAAAAGTTACAAAGTTAGTTGATAGTTAAAATCATTCATTATTTTATAAGCAGCAGTGACTAAATAAAAGTTAACACACTCAATTTTTAATGACAAACGAAGTGTCAAATATACAAATCCCCATCTGAATATAAAATCCTAATGTCGCCCGACATCAGGCGACGTACTTATGTCGTGTATTCGCCGGATTAATAGTAGTATATAAAACTACATATGTAAATCAAAGCGATTATTCATAGTTTGTTTATTTGATATAATCTAGAGAATGTGGTTTCATCACGAAACCCTCAAATTCGTATAAAATTGGTCAAAAATATGTAGCAAACTACTGCGACTTGTCTGTGAACGAGGAAACTATACTCCTTTATCTGACATCTGTGGTTTTTATTCGAAGTTGGACACAAGTAAACCAAATTTATTTGTCAATACTATGAGGTTGGCTTGTATACATTCCCGAACTTTAGACCTTAATTTTTTTTGAATGCATGGATAAATAAATTGGAAATTCATAATGAAGCGATAGACACCTAGAAACGTATGGTCTGAATATGTCCCACTCCTTTTTACTCCCTAAAACCTGGAGCAAAAAAAATAAATTTAATAAAAAGTAATCCAAATAAGGCACTTTGGCACAACGACTGTCTTTTACTCGAAACTATTTCCTAAATATGATGTAACAAATTGTTTACTAGGGGTTAACGCTCTCAAAATAAAACTTGTCCTTTTTACGAGGAAATATGAAGTTCCAACAATTTTTGGCACCAGTCTCTACTTTAAGGATAATGCAAAATACTTGGGACTCATTGTGGATAGGAAATTAAACTAGAAAGTCAAACTACTTGAACGCGTAAAGAAAGCAACTGCTCTATAGTCCTGTAAAATGCCATAGGTAGGACCTGGCGTTTTCAACCTCATATCATACGCTGGGTGTATGTACGTGTCCATTATCAGGACTATATTACTGTATGGCGTGATCATCTGGTAGTCGGCTCTTAATGGGACTATTTACCTCCATCTTCAATCTAGAGTGCAAAGATCTGCATGTACGTGCCTCAGTGGTGGACTGAGAACTTCTCCCTTAGTAGCTCTAAGCATTATGTTCCACTTGCTCCCCTAAGATATTCTTGGCAAGCAGTTCGCTGCTAATGCGGTTATCTCACTCAAAAGCCTCCTCTCAATGGTCTAACTATCATAAGAGAGACTGTCGATCATTGATTTCCTCAATTTCGAGGAAGATCTTGCCTTGATTTTTGTTGAATCAGGTTCTTAATGGACACTGTCTGATAGACCAGCATGCCAAAAGACTGTGCCTTTTTTCAAGTGACTTCTGTAGAAGCTGTTGAAATGAAGAAACCATTTTCCACCCCTATGCACGTGCCCAGCTCTATCCCAAAAAAAACTACTCCATCCGGGAGCTCAGTTTTTTGATAACTTAAGCGAACAGACGTCATGAGCCTCCTTAAAAAGCTTCGATTGGTTTAATTACTCCCTAAGTTCCGGTATCGTTGTTCCAGCGTGGATTGTACCAAAAGCCTACTGGTCTGAGACTATATGTACATTGCTTTAATAGTACAGTCCATCATAAGAAAAAAAAAACAACCACAGACTTTAGACAGTCAACTTAACAGCCACTTCTAGTGTACTATCCATCGACCAGGTCTAAGACAATCCGCTTATTACGACAAACAATATCTAGGCATATCCTGACGCAGAACGTTCGGCATCTTTATCCGCATATGCTTGAGCGTAGACTTTCATAGACTTTAGAAATATTGAAAGATATGCAACAGGAGGTCATGGACCATAGCAGAGGAAATAAAACGCTATCTTACGGACAGCTCCTATCTACACTCTCACAGTCTGCATCTGCAATAACAATATCATATCTACCCTGTGTTGTCTAGCAGAGTTACACATGCAGTCACACATTAATCCCACAGCTCACATTGTCGAAAGAGTCCTCTATGTAAACAAAAAGGCCCATAGCAAATTAAGCCAGCATTTAAGTCTAGCAAATAGATTTCGAGGTACAGTCTGACAGGATCTTCCATGATGGTATAAGATTTTTGGTATAAAAGTCACTTCAACTGTTTATCAGGATGGGAATGATCGGTTACAGATTCGGAGTGCCTTCAACCATTTCACCAAATGAAGGATATTTGAAAATTTTGAGAAAAATCGGTTCTGAGTTTTGAAAGCAATTTTCATTTCATTACAAATAACAGTGACAGGAAGTCTCAGATATCACACCAAGAGTTATCTCGCTCATTTGTTGTATGAGCGACATGCGAATATGGACCAACTTGATCTGATCTGAGAGATGAAAAAGAAGGATAAATTGTCCTATATTGACTTTATTGAGTCCTGAGGGCTCTGCTTTCTGACAACATTGGTGTACTGAGGAAGTTTTATCCCTCACTTTATACGAAGCTGGTATATCAGTATTCAGATTCTAGTAGTCCCTCTGAACCTGCATGTGTAAAACGACTCACCCAACCTTCAAAACCCAGTATAATCTCTTCATGTAGAGCATCTGATAAACGTCTCAAATTATCCATTTACCGTGACTAAATGTTTCTAAACTTAATAAGACCACAATGGTACCGCAGCACATAACAGCTACACACAGTAGATAAGATCTAACTTATCTTTGCACACGAATGACTTAATAACTGCGGGAAACTCACTGGCCTACCATCATAAACAATAGAAACGCATTGCAAACAAGCAGATATGTATATGTACATAATCTTTTTGTGGCCAAGATACTTCATAAAAACCGAACCAGAATACACAAACATATTATTTGCAGACCGTCAATTAAATTAGGTCAACAATTATGCGGCTATAAAAATAAAAAACCGCATCATTAAGTAAATATTTGCTTTAACATCCACTGGAACGATTTATGGCCACTACCACTTCGCAGAGCGGCCAGCACTTGAGAATCCATTACTCTTCAGACCGAGTGTTTGGGATTCGCCAAACATCGTCCATAAATAAAAATTTAAATTTATTTCACGCAGTAGAATACAAAACAACGGCACGCGTTCAACATTGACCTTAGCCTTCAGATCCCCCAAGTAGCCTTAGAAAACAAGAAAAAAAAAACAAAAACATCTGCAAAACTCACTTCTGTTCGATGGCTTCCAGTTTGATACGTTGTGCTTGATCCAGAGTAGCTAACGCAGATACACGATCATGTATCTGGGACATCATCTCGGTAAGAGGCGTCTGCACATTATGTGAAGACTACAAACAAGAAAAACAACAAAAAAAAACATATTTTCAACATATTAATCACACTCGCACTCTAAATATAGGCCGTTAAGTAAAAAATTCTGCAAAATTGTTTTTTTTTTTTTTTGAATTTCTTTTGATGGGACATGGGTACGTGGGAACCCGGTGTCGTAAACCTACCCGATTGCTCCGCACCTGTACTTCGCGACGTCGCAAATGAGGGTTTTCAGCCGCGGTACAAATACACACGATTCCCATGAACAATAGGAATTTGTTACGAAAACACATTTTTTTTTTATTTATTTAAGTTACTATATATATATATATATATATAATATAACAACCTAAATCGAGGGCAGTTTCAAAATCACTGAAATCAAATGCAAACTGAGAGAGATACAAAAGCTCCAACACCGAACGTACGATCACCACGGTTCACATGAGCGAACTGATCTTTTACTATCGCTAAAGTTGGCAGTCAACCAACCTATTCGAAATATTCGTATCCAAAAGATACAATACAACTTGTGTTTAATGAATGTGTATGTGACGAACTTGTTTGAAGATGAGCATCATACTAGCGGATTGAGAGTCGTCTTAACTTATTAATTGGTCAATGTGTGCGCGACATTTGGGACACGTTTATCAAATGATGTGTTGGATGATGAATTCTGCAAAACGTGTTCTTTGAAATTTGGAATGCGCCGTATAGGGTAGATCAACAGTTGATGAAGGGTTTTTCTTGGTTTATAAGTAAATAAACAAATGACGCAACAAGTCCAAAGTGTTTCTGATAACTATTCGAATTTTGCGTATTATATTTGCTGTACGAATGAAGGGGACCTACAGTTTAGCGGTAGACTTTATGATGTGTCTCCACCAAAACTAAATCCGGGATATAGCAATGATTTCGTTAAATCCACCTAAATCTTCACTATATTACGAGGATTTACCATACGATTTGACGTCTATAAGTCCAATCTAAATCTGAGATTTATAATAAATCCCACTTAAATCCTCATGCGATACAAATCAAACAGGCCTTTTTTGTGTCAGCACATGTCATTGTCGTGTGCCTACAAGGAAAAAAATAAAAATTTTAACGTCAAATAAATTCTAAATACATTGAGCAATTCGATTTTATTTCATTTTTGGTAATCATATTAGTAATTCTGGCCTTTAATTTATTATAGAAATTATAAAAATATTACCAGCTGTGACAGTCTTCCTGACAGCAAACGTCAATAAAAACTCTAAATCGCGGTGGAGACACCTTTCGTAAATCTAAATCTTACTTCGCTAAATCCCGAATTTAGTTTTGGTCATGCAGTCGAACAGTTTATGAAATAATGTCGGTATTTTCGGATACTCGAAACTCTGAATCTATCATCTAACAGTCCGACGTAGTAACCACTGAGTCACAGAGGCCACTACACACTATAACCGGACAGGCCCCTTCTTATTTTTTTTTTTTTCATTTTATGGGATCAATAAACAAGTAATTGGAGCAAAAAAAATCCCCGAATAAATAGTATTTAAAGTATTTACGTTATGCAATTAGTATCCATGCGTCACACAGTCTCGTTGAGTGAATTGGACTTCCCTACTGCGACTTGTGACTTTATTCTGAAGCTATTACTCTTATCTGCATTGTAAAGGTCGACGGTAATACCCAAGTCACAAGGTCGCATTCGCGCCTTGGGGTTTGGACAACGCGCAATCTCAAATTTCGCTGAATGAAATGTCGGTTTCTGGCAGTTGGGCGTTCCGAGGCTAGGAAGATGACAAAATATAATGTTGTTTCCTCAAATTTGGGATACACGAATTCGTCACAGGAAGAAGAGTAGAAATTTACTCTTTTTTATTCGATTTATGTACAAATACCTATAAATGTGAGAAATAACAAAACAATATTAATAAAAAAAAATTAAAAAATTAATAATTTCAACACAGTCTAACACGATTGTATTAAAAAACATATTACAAAAAAACAAGTTACAGGTTAACAGTTCGGAGTAAATAAGAGCACGAGTAAATAGCCTGTCTTACAAATCGAACAAGTTATAAAAACAGCTGATAGCTGGTAGTTGTCAAAAGCGCGTTAAAGTAGGGAGCAGATCTACTCGGGCGTTTTAATGGCTTTTATCAAACGCCTGAGGTCACAATTCGAATAGCCTCGTGTGAAACCATTGTTTTACAATAAAAGGTTTTCAAAAATAAAGAATATGAAAATCCTAAACTGATATCCTTCACCACTAACTAGCGCTATGTCAAATGAAATCTAAAAACTTTACTCGTTATCTTTTCTGTGAAAATATAGAAAAGACTAGTGATTCATTTTCTATTAGAAAGATCTTATACAAATGTCCAAATATTCCTAGTTACATTACAAAACCGGATGGTAACTGGATTATGTCCAGCAAGGAAACCTCAGAGCTTCTAATGGACACCCATTTTCTATGGAGTCCTGCCTTGATATTGAAGGAGCTTTTAACAATATCAAAACAGGTTGACTTGAAGGTTGCCAACTATCTAACCGTCGGTGTACAGGAGTACCCCCCAGGGCGGAGTATTATCACCACTAGTGAATGATATCATCCTAATCTTGAAAGATAGTTGGCGCCCTCACAGGGCACTGTCTGGTGGGAAGACATGCCAGAAGGGTTGGTGAACCCTTAAAAGATTCCTGTAGAAGGTGTAGAAACGAGGAAGAGGAGGAAACCATGACACATATTTTATTTACCTGTACTGCTCTATCGAACTTGAGAAGGAAAACCCTATTCAAGCACTTCTTCGAGAATCTTAACGATCTAGTTAGACTTGACTTAGGCAAAATAAAAAGTTTTGTCGCCGGGTGAAACTGGTTTAATGTCTAAATGGCAAACCATATTCTTCGGCATAGGTTTAAACCGAAACTGGTTACCCTGCTTCCTGTCCCATTTGGGAAGTTTTCTTGTAGTTCTCCGGTGATGGTAATCCTTTTTTTTTCCATAATGGTATCACAAATTTTTTTTTTTTTGGTATCACAATGGATTTTTTTTTGGTCTAAATGTGTCCCTGCTGAGCGGAGACAACCAGCCAACCCAACCCAACCCAACTCGTTAACTCTGTACAAGTGAGTTAAGGGTTTTTTTTTTCTTAAAAAAGTGCGACACAACTTTAAAGTAAGTTAAATGTGAGATATTTTCAATATGAGAGATTTGTTGTGGCAAGAGTCTTATTCATCTAAGGGACCTCTATGAAGGTAAGTATGTCTTTAGTAACGAAATTTATGCATTTAAACATTTTCCCAATCGGAGAAGTTGGCTTCCGTTACTAAGAACCCGGTGGCTGATTCAACAAAAGCCAGTTCGTCGAATCCGCGTTGCCTACAATTTGTTGATAACTAGAAATTCAACCAAGACTGCCCTTGTTGAGTATGGCAAAAGTTTGTAAGTCATATTTTGATTGACTTGGATTCCACTAAGTGAGGCGGAAAGGTTTTAAGCGTTCATTCAAGATTTAAAGATTTGGAGTGGGTTAATAACATCAGTGAAATTACACCAGGGTTTTGATAAATGAAGCTCCTGTCTCCACACTTTTTTAGGAGCTGCCTAATTTTTGGCTAACCCATAGATCCTTGAGGAGGTTCAAAGTCGTCTTTATATTTAAAAACCTTGTAATGATTGACGTTCTCATAGGAATAAATTTGGACAGTCAGACACAGTACTTGATATTGCAATATCAGGAAAGTTTCTTCTTACAATACGAGACCCGATGAAATATACTCCTCATAAAATTCTTGGTACCTATGGGAAAGGTTCACATTGATCAGCGGTAGGTTAAACCTTCGAAATGGTATTAAAGGCGCTAGAATACATATCTCATCAGATAGTCATACACCACTCAAAGCATTATCGTTCGACTCAATGAGTTGTCAGTTAACTGCTAATAAGATACGTTACAATCTCTTGCTGGACATAATAAGTTAAAACTTGGTTGGGTCCCTGGTCATCATATAGTATACCATAAAGTATGTTAGTCACACATATAGTATAAATATGTATGTATGTACCATTTGGGGCTATTTTCGATGAAAAACTCAGCCGAAAGCTAAATATGTAAAACCATGGCAGGATGGCATCTATTGTCTTATATGTATGTAGAAAGGCTCGACTTGAGTCCTCCATTGGATATACACGTCAGACCCATCAATGTACAGAGTAGTAGGAGAGGAAACGCAACAATCCATCGCTCCAGAAGGTTTAAAGGTTATACTGCGTCTGCAGAATGAACACCGTGTCAACTGCTTCGGAATTAAGGAGCTCTTGTGACTGACTCCTGCGAATATGGGACATGCTGTTATCCTATGACTTTGGAAGTCATAGGATAACAAGTGCTTAGAAATCTAGAGTAATTCTGCGATGGAGACATACACACATGGCTCCAAGGCATCTTTTGGTACATCAGACATCTGCTGGATCATTGCAGTGTATTTCATGCAGAGATTGCTGAAGCCTTTGCGTGAACGGGGACCCAACTGGAACGAAACGAAATTCATCTGAATTTTTAAACTTTAATTACATAATGTTGGAAGAAACGATGACATTTTACATCAATGTTTTTCAATTGGTTGATTAAGAATGAAAGAGCACGAGAAGTGCGCGATCGAGGAATTAGAGTGGTTCTACTACAGGAACAATGTTCGGAAGTTTTACCAAAAAGCAACAAGACTTGAACAGAGACATGTGAAGGGAACCTCAGCATTGTTTGCTCGATCTATGAGAAAAGAGACCCTCTAAACTGCCCCAACTATAGAGGCATCTGTCTCTTTAACATTGCATACAAAATCTTGTCGGCCGTATTGTGTGAGAAGCTGAAACGATTTGTCAACGAGCTGGTTGGCCCGTATCAGTGCGGTCGTAGACCCAGTAAATATTTACATTATGGCAGATCTTGACGAAACCCAGGATCTTTTATCGACCTTAAGGCCGCATGTGACGGTATTTACAGACCCGAGCTAAGAAGAGCCACGTCTAGTTTTGGCATCACTGCCCCTCAGATTGTGCAGAATGACGATGGAGGTCGGAAACAATCTCAGCGAAACCTATTTTGTCAATAAAGTATTCAGACAAGGTGACACGCTGTCATGTGACTTTTTCAACATCAAGCTTGAGAAAATTGTGCAAAACACCCAAGCTAACACCAGAGGCACAATTTTTCAAAAGTCTATGCAATTACTTGCCTACGCTGATGACATTGACATCATCGGCAGAACACGGCGAGCTGTCACTGATGTGTTTGCAAGTATTGGAATAGAAGCGGCAAAAATGGGTTTAGTTGTGAATGAGGGTAAAACAAAGTATATGGTGTCAACTGGAAGGGACACACAACATCGACGAATCGGACAGAACGTCATAATAAATAGTTAGGGACTTGCATCGGCTGATCAACTCTGACCAACAACATCACATCAGAAATAAACCAAAGAGTTTAATCGCTGTTTTTTTGGTCTAAGAAGGTAATTGAGTAACAAGGCCTTGTCAAGAAACACTAAGGAGACTCTATAGAAGACGTTCACATCCCAGTCCTGTTGTATGTCGCAGAAGCATGGACGTTAATGAAAATGGATGAAGATATCGTTGGTCGTTTTGAACGCAAAATTCTTCGGATTATGAGATTTAACAGCGAACTCTACGATCTGTGCAGCGACATCCACCTGGTCAGAAAAGTACGAATCAACGTCTAAGATAGCAAACACATGACATGTAGAGCGAATCTATGTATGTATATCAATGCTCCGGTCCGAAAAGACTTCGAATCCAACCCGGAAGGAAAACGCAGTAGCGGAACACCTTGCCATAGGTGGCGCGCACAAGTGGAAGAGGACCTCAACCAACTTGGAGTGCGCTACTGGAGGTAGTTAACCAAAGATCGCGCTTACTGAAGAGGCTTGTGGATTTTTTTAATTAATGAAAAAAAAGTTGGTAAGAGTACTTAAAAAAAAAAATAACATGAGCAATCAATGAGGCTAGAAATGTGACTATAATTCAATTTAATACCAAAAAATTGTTCCCTGTAAAAGTTTGTTTTTGTGACCAATTATGCTTTCTGCTGACGTACATTTTTTTATGTACGTATATAATACTTAACTAATCGATTTAGATTATGAACTATATATATTTTCTTATTAAAAAATATGTGTTTTATAATAAAAATTGAATTGAATTGATTCTGTTTGTTAAGTGCCACTTAGGGTTAATAGTTCTTAGCATAAGTGCTAAGGCGATCATTGGTACTATTTATCAACCACTACAGTGTACGTATGCGGATGTAATTAGTTTGATTACCTGAACATTTGTAGTCACTGGTGTTACAGTAGAGCAGCACCATGCAATCACGTAACGCAATACTCTTTCGAGATCAAAACAAAAGCCTCATTGAGTGTGTGCACCGATTCACAAGTGTTTTTCGATTTTTAAATTTTACATACAATAATCAAAACTTCTACAATGTGCCCAGGAAATATTTTTTGACTAGAATTACAATTAGCTACATTTTGATACTACTATTTTTTTTACAGTTTCCAGAAGATGTGAAAAACCCATTTCTGTCAAATTTTTGGATATATGGTACTTATGGTTGTGTTCCGGTCTTAATGTACCTAAGCTTTTCGAAAATGCACAAAAGAAACATGTTTTTGAACTCATTCCTTCGATATCTGAAAAATTGTCAAGAATTACATAGCAAAACCATTAGCTTGAGCTATTGTTTGGTCACATCTATGACATTAAAAATTATGGCCTGTACTTTTTTTATTGTTTTGACTGCACTTGATACAGATACGAATACAATTATTGTTTATATTGGTCTTGTTGTTATTCAAATTATAGCTAACTACTTAGTACTGCCAATATTTTTAGAAACGGGAGGAGTGTTTTTAGTTTTATTTTATTTTGAAATGAGCTTGACCGCGTTAAACGAAAAATTGGAAACCATGCTGCACGAAGTGAATTCTTACGAGTATAGGTGCATAGTGATGAAAAATCGAGTATGGCTAATGTACGGAATCGTTCTCAAAGTATTTAAAGTCGTACAAGGGCTTCAAAGGACATTAAAGTTATTTGTTAGATTTGGTGAATTGATTGAGATTTATATAAGCCTGATTACATTTCTCACATATGTGTACTTTTTGGATTTACTCTATCGGCTTAAAAACGGAGGAAATGCATCATTTTTATATTTTTTATCCTCTTTTTATGCGTTTGTATTTGTGGATTTGATTTTTATGATATTTGCTTGCAAGAGGCTAGAAGTGGCGCTTATTAAAACACAATTGTTGGTACAAATTGGAGGATCAGCTCGTAATGTGGAGCTAGATAGAACGGTATGAAATATGATATGTTTTTGGAAGTTTATGTAATTAAATTTATTTTATTTCTATAGATGGATGGGTTGGTTCGTCAAATCATGATAATTCGATCAAAAATGGTCAAATATAGACACGTATTTAATTGTTGTATAATTACGATGCTAACAATTGTGATAGTGTTTTAGATTTTTAAGTAATGAGAGTAACTAAAAAAAAATTCGAACTGTCTTATAGAGCCGATTTAATAAAACAATGAATTCATCATTAAATGGTTATTTTATTTAGAAAAAAAGCCGTAAGCCATTAAAGAATATAAGTACCTAAAATTGCAAAACATGCAAAACAAAAGCAACAAATTTAGTCCAAACATACAAGTAACATTTTTACTTGCACATACACTGGACGTCCAGTATAACGAATGCCGATATAAAGAACGTCCAGCAAACGAATGACCATTTTGAGTCCACTGACATCTCTATCCAACGAATGGTGAAAATTTTGACTACTCTATATAACGAATGATATTCAATTTGGAGGAAAAGAAACAAGAAGCAAGACATGAAATGCATTGATCTTTTTTCTTATACATATGTACGTCTCTGGAGTACACCTGGAATGTACGTACACTCTACACTCCAGGTGCTATTCAAAAACTTGAATCTGTCCTCACGCGGTACAAGGCAGATATTACCGCAATCCAAGAGATACGATGGATAGGATCAGGTATGCAAAAACGAAAAAATTGCGACATCTATTACAGCTGTCACAAAAGACTGCACATGTTAGGATGCGGATTCGTAGTGGGAAATCGGCTACGCTCAATAATAATTGACTTTAAGCCGATCAGCGATCGCCTGGCTGTGATCCTCATCAAGGCAACATTCTAAAATATCAGCATAATCTGTGCACACGCCCCTACCGACAAAGCTGAAGACTCTATCAAGGAGGAGTTTTATGACCTCCTGGAAGGAGCCTACGAAGCCTGTCCGGAGTATGAAGTCAAAATCATACTCGGGGACTTCAAAGCCAAAATCGGTAAGGAAAACATCTTCGGCGAATTAGTTAAAAAAACACAGCCTCCACGACACGACAACAGACAGCGGCTTCAGCTAATCGTTTTTCCAGTAGCTCGTAATACGGTGATAAGTACCACTAGGTTTCCAAGACTACGAATCCACACAGAAACCTGGCGCTCTCCAGATAGTCGAACCGCCAACCAATTCGACCACATGCTAATAGATGCTAGGCAAACGTCGACTCTGACTATTTTCTTGTTGCAGCTAAATTCAGAGCTCGACTATGCAACGAGAAGAAGCTGCAAACCGCCCAGAAAAAGAAATTCAAAGTTAGAAGCCTTAGCACGACTAGAGTAGCCAGGGCTTACAGAGAGCGCCTAAGTGAGAGGCTCTCCGCTATGGATTCACCATCCACAAACGCCAACAATCTGTGAAATCAGTATCGCGACATCATCAAAGGGGTAGCAGAGACCACTATAGGCTACCTACCACCACCCAAAAAGAGCCCTTGGTATGATGATGAATACGTGCGTCCCAAAAAGGTGACAGAAAAGAGATCGAGCCAGAGGAAGTAGGAGAAGAAGATCCTGCGTAGGAAGAAAATGGCCCACGCAGTCTCCCAATTATATCGAAGAGTCCCGAGATAGGAATAACATCCTAACTGGCAGCTGGTTTCAAGCCCGAAACGCAAGCTCTTCGAAACAGTGAAGGAAATCTAGTCACTTAATGGGCACAGGTAGAGAGAGTGATAGGGCAAGAAGAGAACCATTCAATGAAGAATCCATCTACCCTCCTAGTTTTAAAGTGGTCGGCTCAGCTATCAAAAAGCTGAAGATGGTCTACCAGCAGAGCTTTTCCAACATGGTGGTGATGCTTTGGTAGAGTGCATGCACCAAATCGTCAACCAAGTATTGGTGGATGAAGCCATGCCCGTTGACTGGACTATCAGCTCTGTATGCCCCATCTCTAAGAAAGACGATCTATGTCTTGCCAAAACTACTACATATCCCTGCTAAATATCGCATATAAGATCCTATCGAAAGTACTGTGTGAATGTCTGAAGCCTTTCTGCAGCACACTAATCGTCACGTACCGGTGTGGCTCCCGGCCCGGGATATCGACGATCGACCAAATTTTGACACTAAGGCAGATCCTGGAAAAATCAACTAATTTCAAGTCGAGACTCACCATCTTTTCATCGACTTTAAAGCCGCATATGATAGCATTCATCGTCTTGAGCTCTACAAAGCGATGGCTTAATTCGGGATCCCGGCTAAACTGTTCCAGCTGCACCGTGCAATTCGGATGCGCTATCATGGAACAGCTAATGCGCAGAGCAGGTTTTAACACGGAAGGCACTAACTTTAACAAATCTGCCCAGCTGCTGGGATACCCAGACGACATCGACTTCATCGGTCTCTCCCAGTTAGCCGTCTTAGAGGCTTTTACGGCAATTGAAGAACAGGCGAAACGAGTTGGCCTTGAAGTGAATGAGGACAAAACCAGGTACAAACAAAGAAGCATCTGTCCACCACTTAGGATAAAACGTCACTGTTAGCAACAGTAAATTCTAAAAGGTTAAGAGGTCTTCGGAGTAAATATCAACTCCACGAATGACACTCTTGTGGAGATTCGACGAAGATTTACCCGAGGAAACTGCTGCTACTTGAGTTTGACGAAACAACTCCTACCTCTTTCTAACTCGGAACAGGGCATGCTCTACAAAACTTTGATCGTGCTAGTTCTGCTATATGGAGTGTTGGCCGATAAGCAGGAAAGCAGAGCAGATTGTGTATACTTTCGAGAGAAAAATTTTTCGTCGGATATTCGTAGGAGAAGATACAACCTGTTCCAAGTGGATGTAGTCCAAAAAGCCAAAACACGTCGATTACACTCGGTCGGCCACATCGAGCCAATGAACAATAATGCTCCAGCAATGAGGATCTTCGAATCACAGCCCCCAGGTTGGCGACGACAAGGAAGACCGAACCTCCGTTTTAAGGATCAAGCTATGTGGATGCCAGAGCGCTTGATGTAGACAACTAGTGGAAGCAGCGTGCCCGGGATCGCAGAGAGGGAGACTGTCGTGTCGCAGGCAGAGACCCTTCATGGGTCGGGAGCTCGTTAAGTAAGTAATGTAGGTATTTATGTATATGCCTTTGCTAGATCCCCGAAGTGAACGCATTTAAAATATTGAAACGGTTAAAAAATACGCATTCAGTCCTTAAATTGGTCAACTTCGATGCTTGAACCCAAAGAGTCTTTGAATTTAAGCCTTAAAGATCTCTCAGAACATGTAGTAGACAAGTGGAGGTTGATCCCACCGAAATAGCCATACGCAGCTGATGACAGCTGATTAAAGATAGCTACAGGCACTATTAACTACGAAGTACTTCATGATGCAAACATAAAGCTTAAACATTGAGGCATTTCTCAGTATAACACTAATGTAAAAATCAAAGTATTCTCATTCTAAAAACCATTTAAATAATAAAGCAGGCACACAATGCGATGGTGAATAGCATCTTTATACCTGAATTCCCTGTCAACGATTGGCGATGCAAAAGAGTACGCGAAGACAAATAATGACAGACAACTTAAGATGTCATGGGTGACGCCAACAAGGGCGACCTTTCAAAGAAACGAGCCATTAAAAATTGTGCTTGGAAAATTATGTCTCCTACATCTACTACAACTTTATTTTCCTTTGATGCAAAATTTAATTTATCGCAGACATTAGTTTGCCATAACAAAAGTAATGTGCCATAATCATGCTTCTGTCCCGCTGGATTATAAATAGTTACATGTGTACACGTCCAACCAGCTGTCTTGTCAATGTTCATTGCTCAACATCATAAACATACTAATTAGCACCTTACGTAGATGTGAGCTTGATTTTGAACACCAATAAGCGGTTTGATTAATTTTAATTCTTACATAATAGTACATGTACAGACAATTTTAAAGTTATGACTCAATCCCAGACCAGAGACGTCTGCCTTATAATCTGTCAAGAAATTGAGTTCAGAAATAGATACAATTTAAAAAATTGCACATTGAGCTGTGGAATGGTTTTCTGATAGATAAAATAATTCTGTTATGTGTGGTGATGTCATGTTTCTAAGAATTCTTAGATATTTGGATGGATATAATAAAAATGGACAATAAAGAAGGGCAACAAACAAATTGAAAGACATTTGCTTTCACTTTGTGTAGACAGCTTTAATTTAGACAAACGTAGATACGTCTGGCCCTAGTTAACTTGTTCGACTTGAGGTCAATAAAAACATAACACAAAACAATTAACAATTTTCCCAAGTACATACATACTTTATTGCGTAAATGATAGCACTATTGGTATTCCCGCATTTATCAGATCTCTGGCTTACCCCAGAATAAATAGATCTTTCATCTGGGTTATGTCGTGGTAATTAGAAACATTTTTAAGCATAGTAGATAGTCTGGTTTTCACAATAATGCGCTAATACATAGGCGAATTTTTTAAGATCAAATAAAATGAACTCCAATCATTAACACATTCCGTAATATTGAGAGGCGTGATAAACACGCAAAATTTTTTAAGTTTACGTGTGAGAGTCTGTCCAATATCCCATTATCACCCACAAACAGAAATTACCATTGAACTCGTTTTCCAACCATCAAACGCACGACTGCGACTTCATTCTCCGACTGAAAGTGAAGCCAATTTTCACCTTACCGTTTCCACATAGTAGGTACTTACTAGTTAGTTCTTTGTTTCTACTGCACAAGAACAATAACTGAAAATTTTTTGAAAATTATAAATCTTCAGAGTACCACACTCAGGGCAGCCACTTAATTTTCAAAAAGCGGAGTGAAGCTAATATCTAGCATTTTCCATTATAACACTTTGATAAAGCGATACTAGGCCAGTTTGTCTTTATGTCACTTTGCATTGCATATCTAATTGTGCTTACTTGATTAGCATAACAATTCATTTACTATTCTGAGAAGTTTAAAATGATTTAAGACTTAACAAAATGATAGAATGTGGCCTTATAACGCTTGACTTTATGTCACGGCACCGATACAAACAGCTCTAGAAATTAAGTTAATGAAGTGAAGTGTTTAGCTTTTTTCCGACGTGTGGTAGTAGACCAGTAAAAGGGAAGTAAAATCACTTCGATAGTAGTGAAAATGCCTGCCCTGTCCACACTGACTTCTATTATCGACGAGTGTTCGGTAAGGCTCATGAAATAATTAAACTGTCGAATGTGCTGTGCAACATCTTAAATTTGGAAAAAAAAAACAGTGTAAAGCGGCGTATGAAAAACCCGCCTACCCTGCGATAAAATGTTTGACAGTAATTTTGTGAGGACAAAGAGTAAAAGGAGTAATGAATTGGATCTAGTTGACAGATCGTCCAATATCAAAGAATTCCACCATTCAACCGATAAAGAAAACCTTACCCAGCGTGGCTTCCATCCACCACTGAACTAGGTATCAACTTTAGAAATAGGAGTTGGAGTACAAAATCAAATCCCAATTTATCACTTCCTTTTGTCCGAGAGACTACTCCTGTCATGTCAAAGCCGACACCTTAACAATTCGCCACAGAAGATAGGCGAATCAAATCAAGTCTAACAATAACATGTCGTCAAATCAAGTCTAACATCCCTGCATCCTATCCAAATCATAGGAAAGCGAGGAGACTTTTTTTACGAATGGATGGTGTCCTGAATGCGAAGTGCACTTGTTGCCCATATGGGTTACAATTAACTAACAATAGGATCAGGATGAGGTAGTTCTAGTATGGCGTTCATAGACTTGCGAAGCACTAGAACCAGTACTAGGTCGAGTTGAAATTTATATGATAGGTTGCTCGCTTTTCAGTCAATCGGCCCGATTAAAGGGTAATGACGATATTTTGATTAAGATGATGCCCAAAACCACCAACTGAATAGACGTGGACGAAAACTTACCCTAGATTAATATTAAGATTATAATATGAGGCGGGAGCTAGTTACCATATCACTGCGGCCACAGATGGGCCTATTGTGATTTTCTCCAATTAGAGCTCATTCATGATACCTGAGTTAGTAATGAATCCTAGAAGATCTTTGAGTGAGCTAGCAGATATGTCATCTGGTTCAAGGTAGAAATTTCCCTAAGTGACGATGACCGTTTCAGTGACACAAAATGTGTTCTGCTGATTCTTCGTCCTCGTTGCACATTCTGCAAGTATTATCTTGAGTTATTCCCACAGTCATAACTTGTTTTTTTTGACTTGACAGTCAATCCTGCGACTATACGAATCTGACTTTTAGTTAGGCCTAGAAGTTGTTTCGTTCTTGTAAGGGAAATGTTTGGCATGAACATTTTGGCTTGTCTGTTACCTTCAGTTTTCGTTCAGTAATGGTGTGCTTTATTTTTCAGCAAATTTTTAATGCAGTGTTTCGCAGTGTCAATAAGTAGTCCACAGAATGGTCTTGGCATCATGAAGGTTGATGCCGATCCTTTTCTGGTTCTAGTATATCTGCCATTTCATTTTCTGTATGACCGCTAGCACCCAAATGAGATGAACTCTGTTTGGGCTGGCTAATGACATATGTACATAAGTAGTTGAAGGCGTCAATTGGTATAATAGGCATTTGCGTCGCACCCAATAATCAGCTGAAGTCTCCTTCTGCCACAGTAGTTCATGAGTCCTTGCAAAGTCCAGGTCAGTGGAGTGGCCCACTAGGTAAGTTGAGCATATTACAGCGTCTGTCCTACCACCTTCAGTGGGTAGTTCAATTATTGCCGCTGCCATGTCTTTATTGGTATGTTCTGGAATTGGAATAGCTTTTATATTCTGATTTAACATAATACAAGCTCTAGGTCTTCCTTCATTTACGGAATCGTAGTGTAACTCACCTAAGAGGCACTTTATCTGGTCCTTTCATATATACGGCTCCTGAATAAAGGCTACATCTAGGGCATCCTTATTAAAACTATGATTTAACACCGCAGAGGCGGCTTTCGCATACTGTAGATTCATTTGAATGCACCTAAATCCCATAGTAAAAATTACTGTAGAGATATGTTGGCAGGATTGCCAACATTTTTACCTTCTCCAGTGGTCTGGCTAGCTTCTGAGGTCTTAGACGTTGAGGACAAGTCTTCTGACACCTTCGACCTTAGAGATTCTCCCTTAGCTATTGCCGCTGAGCTACAAGCTTTAGATGTGATTGGTTCAGCTGACTGGTGGTTTTTGGGCATTATTAACTCCAAGTGCATTTCCTTTTCTCGCTTCGAGCAGTCTTTGCTGAGTTTTGGCTTCAGATTCTGGTCTTTGGACTGGTCTCGATGATCCTTTTATTCTAATCAGGACCTGTGAGAAGTTGAGAAAAAGTTTGAAACCTTGGCGTAGGATGTAATCCTTGGAACCCTCATCCACAGCAAATGTGATAGTTACCCTCAGCTCTTCTCCTTGGTGACCCTGAAGACTTGCCAGCTCTTAGTAGATACGCCGGTGTTTTGTTTGGTGATCCGGGCTAAGACAACGCAGGTGAATAACTTGGGAACATTCTGTTCCTGAGTTATACGCAAGTTTGCGTTTTTCCATGACCATCCGTCTCTAGCTGAGGTTGCTGCAAATCTAAAGATGTGACAGTTTTTGCTTTGTTTCCAGCGACGCCATTGTATCCGCATATGTACTCTTACGTTGGGTTTAATGTCCACCAGTATAAAGCCAAACACATTTTTTTGACAAACAAAGAAACATTTACCCAGACATCAAATTCGAAGCAACCAGTAATTCTTTTTTTGAGTCGATTATGATTTAGTACATTCTGATTTCAAAATAGACAATAAATTCATAATGCGCAAAGCAAAATTCAAACTTTCGCAATTAGTATTTACAATGAGGACACGGAAAAAATATAATCAAAGTGGTAATAAAAACATCAAAAGAAAAAAAAATAATAAAACTTGACGGCATTTGAGTAAAATTTAGCAAAGCTTCACCCACAATTTTATTTAAATATTCCACACCCACGGACGGTAGATACTGGTGTTTTCCCATCAAGTGGAAAAAAAGAAATGATTGTCAAGATTAGAGAGAATGACAATTGTTTGTGTTATGTGTACCTACGTGAACTGAAGAGAAATTACGTGATTCCGATGATTGGTAATATTTTAACAACAATTACTCACGCACTCATAGACGAACCTTCGAAAAGTACCCACATTAGTATCATCACCCAAGTGCGTTAAAATTAACTCTGTTCGAGCTACTATCCTGTAAGTTCTAGTCTCTAGATTTCAGCCTGAAAGATACTGGTGCTCTTGCCCATGGATTCAGAGTATTTGGTTCTGGGTCTGAGTACCCCTACTCTACTTTCTTCATCAGTTCTTGATCCATCTGTGTACCACTTTGTGCTGTGATTGCTCAGTTAACTTCCAAAGTGCTTTTGGAAGTTAAACCTTCTAATGATATCATTCCTAAGCAAGGCTAGGAGTGGTAGTTTTTTGAGCAGTGCATCGACTTGCCTGGATGTAATGCACTTGTCTCTTCCTATTCCTTCCTTGGTCATCCTTAGGATCATTTTACTTGCACATTCCTCAATCACAAGATGCAAAGGAGTCAATTCCAATAGTAGCTCCATGGTCAGTTGACAGTTGGACAAGGTCTCATGGCCCCTTGATACAGAGGCATGCCTGTCTTTGCACCTTAATGAGTGTCTTTCTCGTGGTGACCAGGTTGGTTCTTATGCCCATGCAATCGCTCCATATGTAATCATTGGTCTCACAAAAGCAATATACATTCACCTAAGGATGGTCGGGCTACATCCCCAGGTTCCCCGCTAGGCTTCGACAGACCATCAAAGCCCGTGTGGCTTTCCAGATGAGTTTACTGTCTAGGTTTAGTCCCAGATATTTAACTTCTTTGACTGGTGTCATTGTTGTACCCGACAGCCTTATTGGCCTCAGTCTTTCAAGTTTTAATTTCCTCGGTAAAGGTACTATTGTAGTTTTTGCCGGATTAAGGCTTAGTCCAACCGTCAAACACCATTCTCGAGTTATATTAAGTCCCCTTCGTATTATATCGCATAGGGTTTCCTCAAGCACATGCCTGACAGTTGATGCCATAGTATGTGAGATTCTCAAGTAGCTCATCCACAACAATGCTCCACATGAAGAGAGAGAGAACTCCTCCTTGTGAGCCTTTTGCTGTGCTGACCTTGATGATACCTTCTGATGTATGAGTCTCTGCTGATCTTGTGCTCAGAAGTTTATACTTACATCCACTTAGATACTGTGTTAATAAGAAAGGGTACTCACCACTGAATATATGAATAGAACGTTACGACCAGCGCTATAGTATTTAATATTCTACTACTTTCGGACGCATTAGGTTAAGTATAAGTATAATAAGCCCCTTAGGGCTTATACCTCCCATACTATAAAACCTATAAAAAACCTATGGATCTTCAAGCCATCCCGAGGCGATTATGAATTTATGCAAATCTTTTAAAGACTTGTTGGAAAATTTTCTAAATCTTTTAAGAAATGTTTTCCAGGAATTTTGTTTGCTTTTATTGGTTTTAGGTTGAGTATTGTTTCCAGCCCCTTTGTAGGGGGGTTCTCATTGCCCCAGTGGTGCCAATGCAGGTCATTCTTAGAATTTTTGTCATAGTCTTGAGGTTGGTGACTTTTTTCGTCGCTTGACATACGTCAGTATCGGTCTTACTACCGCTGTGTAAAACCATACGATGAATTTAGGGCTATTGCCCCAGGTTTTGTCGAATATCCTGTTGCAGGCAAGGTATGCTATCATTGCTTTTTTTGTCCTTACCTTGATGTTGAGGTTCCGGTTTAGTTTCTTATCTAGAATGACTCCCAGGTATTTGGACGTAGTCGGAAACTTTTAGCGGAGTCCTCTCAATTGATGGCATTTTAAATTCTGGTATTGTCCTTTTGTTAATAAGTAAGGATCAATTCTGTCTTTTGTGGATTAACTACAAGTCCGCAGTTCTTGGTCCAAGTATTGAAAATGGATAAAGTGTTTTCTTATTGATCACTAAGAGTGGACAGAAATTTTCCTGTCACTAGTAGTGCTAAGTCGTCTGCATATGCGACTTAACTAGGACTTCGTTTATCACCCAGAGAAGGGGAGATAATACACCACCTTGAGGAGTGTCTCTAGATGCTGAGACCATGACTTGCGCACCACCTAGTTCTGAACTGATTTGTCTGTTTTTTAACATGCACATTATCCGGTTGATAATGGTGTTGCTCACATTAAGGTCTACTAAAACTCTTTTTATTGCATCGGTTTGGATATTATTGAAGTCCTCCTCGATATCTAGGAAAGCAGCTAGAGTGTATTCTTTGTCCTGTAAGTGTTTTCTCCACGATACTGACCACACTGCGGAGTGCTGTTTCTACACTTTTCCCTTTGGAATAAACATGTTGTGCCGGAGATATAACTTCCGGCTTGAGTTTGCTTCAAATGTATGTATGTATGTAAACGTCAATTAGCCTTTCGAATGTTGCGGTATTGTGACTGGGTTTACCTGCCTTTAATTTTCCGTCATGATTTTGATATATTTCCCCAAGTTAGGCTACTTAGAAAGATGTTTTTTAGATGTGGGGTTATAAGTTCTTCACATTTTTATAGCATCCTTTCTTCCGTTATCATTTCCGCTGGAGCTGTGTATTCTATATTGTACTCATATCGGTCGGTATGTGCTTCTCGGAAAGTGAGTGTTCATTAAGAGCTCGTTGCATGACTCTATCCAGTAACAGCTCATTGCGATTGGTTCCTTGGGAAGCACTTTTTTAAGCCTATCCGATTCAGTAGTACTCTCTACCATCTGCATGCACAACGTTTGGCTCGTTCAGTCTCTGTCTTGAATTTTCTTTGACTGGATTTGTACCGTTCCCAGTCCCTATCCGTTTTTTAGTATTTTGCAACATTGAAAAGTCTTCTAGTTTCTTTCCTAATGTTGTACAGTTTCTTTGTCCACCATGGAGGACTCTTCTTGCTTTTCCTTGTCTTTCTTAGTGCAGAGCCTTTCCGAGAATTTTAGCGATATTATGGGTTGTCATGTCTATACTAGTATTCGTCCGGAGTGTTCTTGGCTTAATCTCCAATTCTATATTGAAAATAACCCACTTAGTTTTCCTTGGACAAACCTTAGTACTTCTTTATATTTGGTACCTACTACTATTTCAAAATACCTCATAATGACCAAATTTCTTTGCGAAGTTCATAAAACTTCAAGTTAACTTACACAGCTCGCCTATTAGATTTGGGTGCTATGACACTGCCCAATCATTTTGTGCGATACGCCCTCTGATGACAGTTGAGAAGTGTGTGCTTTTATCCTCAACTATGTCATATGACGTTTCTCTTAAATAATGGAGGTTGACAGGAGCCCTGATACTAAGGGCTGTGGTAGTTCATTGTGATAAAGGGCTTGATCTCCCACATCAACCACTAAATTCTCGAGCAGTATCAAGGATCTGTTGTAGACAGTATCCACACCCTGTTGTTCATCTACCTCCAAACACATTTTTATTCACAGTCCCAGAGCCATGCCAATATGGAGCTACTTTAAGAATAGGGAGTTAAGGTATATAAGGTAGCGATGAAGATAGCAAACACTACAACGTCACGGCAGGCGTTCCGAAAGGATCGGCGTTAGGTCCCCTTCTGTGATGACGTGCTCCGGTACCCAATGCCGTCAAGAAGGGTACATGTTTACTTCCGTTTTCCGAAGTTATACTCTCCGATGTTTGTCAGACGTTCGCGAGATGTGGGCCGTGAAAGAAACTTTAGGTATTGTGTCAGGATCGAACATCGAAGTCCTTGCTCAGTAGTCCAACGCAATAACCACTGAAGTCACGGCGGCGCCCACATAACGAATATTATATCCTATCTATACTTGCTGAGAATTTAGAGGCAGATATCTCGCCTTAGATTTCTTTTTCCAAATTATGATTTAAAATGTAGAAAAATGTTCCTTCTATCCCCTTCGCACATGCTTACGCAAAATCAGCCGAAAACCATTTAAAGTACAACTTCAATTACTTCATTTCTTAATGCCAATGTACCATAGTATCCAAAAATGGTAAATCGAGCTACTCACTATTCCAGCTTTGCCACCAAGTGCTGTAGCATCAGATTGGAACATTTGTAAATACTGAATCTTTTGAATATTTTAGACGTAAACTTAATACTGACTAAAACCCTACATTCATTTGCATAAATAACAATTTGTGCGCGTACAAACTTTTTATTCAATCGATATTATTTTAACCACAGCTATGTATTTTAAATGTTTCTGGTGATAGTAAATTGCATTTTTCAACATGCCACAGGTAGTTAGACTGAGTTACGCGATACATTTGTGGGTTTGACGGAATGAAGCGGAGCAAAAAGCTATTAATATAAATCACTTTTACACTTCGGAAATAATAAAATTACCTTTATGACTTCTCTTGTGTAAAAGCCTTTTGCGTATGATGCAATATTGATTCATTTTGAATTTCAAATTTATAATGTAATAATTTTGTCTCATTTATCTTAGAAGGCTACCATACTAATATTTTCTATATTAATTGAAACTTCGGTGAGCACCGGTGACAAAAAGTAAAAGTTCGGATGCTATTAGACTCCATTAGACAAAAATGTCATTAGACCTATCAAGGAGGTTGCTGTAAGTCCAATGTTTGCCTCATTAATACCTGGCCGAGATCAAATTAATTTTTGCACTTGAAGCCAGATTCCTTTGTAATGAGTTTAACTCTAGAGGTCTTTTGAAATGAGTATGTGAAAGACAAATAGATAGTAGATGGTGATAGCTTGACATATTTGGAAAGCCAATGGTAGCAAAAGCGGGAATTAGGCTGAAATTATCCTTTCCGGTGGTGTATAGTCACTCTGTGTAAAAATATGTTATCTTTATGTTGCGACAAGTCCATGCTGGACCTAGCGCCTTGTCTAAGTTGTGACAAGTCTATGCCGCACCTAGCGCCTTGCTTCTGACATTCGTGTTGTGCTTGTTGTCTTCTTTACACGAATGGAAGATTCCAACTGTTTAATGACGTTTCTGAAGGCTATTATCTTCCCTTTTTTTTCTGTAGACTCGTTTTCATGGCAGTTATACTCTACGCTGTTTGTCAGAAGATTGCGAGAGGTGAGAAAGTGAAAAAAATATCGTTTTGTCTGGGAATCAAACATTGACTGATCTCTGAGTATTTGACGGAACATTTTCTCCACAACTGCGGTGAGAGCTATGATATAACAACGGAAGAGGAAAATGATGTTTAGTAAGGAGTTATGGATAGTAGGGCCGACTCGTTGAATATCATCATTGTATATAAATCTAATAGTAGTATCACTTGAGGATATCGACACTAGCGCCTCTAACGAGCGAGGAAACTTTTTTCTCATTCGCTCCCAACTATCCATTTGCTCTTAAAGTCGCAGATATCAAGTGAGGAGAGAAGAAAGAGAAGAAAGAGGAAAGAAAAAGAGAACCAAACAAACACACAAAAAAAGGTGGAAAGCGAGAATACAGAAAAAAATTGGATGATCGTTATGTGTCCTGTGAAGTTTCTGCCGAGGTGGACTGCGTGCAACTTTGTTTGTACATATACATACATATATACTTATGTATATAGATTTGCTTTTCTTTATCATGATTCTGGCGGTTAAGGGTTGGTCACCGTCATTGCATAACAAAACAGACAGATAAATTTGTTTGACTGGCAGTTAGGTGTAAGAAAGATCATTTCTTGTATATACGTACTGTGCCCAGCTTTGACGAACTCTGGACATAATGTAATGTAATGGAATAATGTAATGTATAATGTATATTCATAGATAGTTGTATGTATGTATGTATGTATGTAAATTTATTATTTATGCAATTATTATACATACATACATGCATATGTATGTTAATACATTATACATATGTACATAATAACCTTTTTTTAAATACATGTGCAATAATCTAGTCATTGCAAAAATATAGTTTATGAAATTGTTATACATATGTACATGCATACATACGTACATATGTATTAAATGTATATTATATTCCTACACACCTAAGTACCTGCTTATATATACATACATAGTTAGGGACAATAAAAATATTAAGCATAATCCGTAATGGGAACCGTAATATACTCCAAAAAGGAAAAAAAAGGTTGTTTTCATCAATTTGTCCTTTCAATCCAATGTTTGTAATTAAATAAAATAAATCTGTTGTTGTGGTACAAAACATGTGTTAATACATACATATACATACATATGTATGTATTAACAAGAAGAAAAGCATTTGCATTTGCATTAACATTGAAATCTACAATATTGCAACGTCGCTAATTCCCGCATAGAAATAATAAAATGTGGCAACGTTTGAGTGTGTGTGCAATTGTGTATATTGCAGAAAAATAACTTCATTCATAATTAAGGTAAACACAAAAAAATACAAAAACAAAACACGAAAGGAAAACATAATCCTCCCGTCTCGTCCATCACGATGGTATTAAACCATACGAACATGTACATATTTGGATGTGTCTACATGATTAAGAAGAGAGTCAGTTTTGTTTTTTGTATTCCTTGCCGTTTTTCCTTTTGTTCTCTCGTTTATCCATTTGTTCGTTCAAAACTCTCTTTCTGTGTGTAAGAGAAACCACTTTGCTTTGCGCCCTCTGTAGAACGAGGTAACTAAGAAAAAATTTCGTCAAGTGATAATACTATTAGATTTATATACAATGATACTACTCTGAACTTTGCTGTCACGGCGTGATATAGGATAAAATAGCCGCCAATGTTCTCCGCGGCTTGATCTATATAAAAATTGCAAATTGTTATTTCCAGACAATTGACGTTCAAAGCAATAGAACCGTCGCAAGGCACCTCGATACGAGTC
Organism: Xylota sylvarum; assembly: GCA_905220385.1. Taxonomy (NCBI): domain Eukaryota; kingdom Metazoa; phylum Arthropoda; class Insecta; order Diptera; family Syrphidae; genus Xylota; species Xylota sylvarum. Next base: position 47,235,822 of record LR999959.1, read on the forward strand.
TCTAAACTTGTGTGTGTTCTGAGAAAACGGTATGTAGACTATACATACATATATCGGCCATCTCGACTACGGTAGTGAGTCGATGAGAATATCCGTTCACACTCGTCAGTCGTATCTGTATCTCCAAGGATCTCTTCGAGCTCAATGTGGGTTCAATGTGGGTTCATCCTCGAACATCTGAGCTCGGAATGATAACTTTAAACCTGGACCGAAAATAATCCATCCAAATTAGGTTCGTTGTGCCTGCGGTTCATCTGGCTTATCACTGACGATGTCCCCAGGAAAGTTCAAATCGGTACTCACCACCTTTCCTCGATTTTAGGGCCGTCTATGACAGTATCTATAGTGAAGAGCCATATAGAGCTAGGTCAACTTTTGGCATCCCTGACAAACTAGTCCGCCTGTACAGGGTGACGATGGAGAATGCACGTTGCTCAATCAAGGTGGGGAAGAACTCATGCGCCAACATCAGAGGCAAAATTTCTCAAAAGTGCGTGCAACTGCTCCCATATGCCGATGACATTGACATAATTGGAAAAACAAAGCGTGATGTCAGTAGTGCTTTTGTGAGGATTTCGACGGAAGCGGCTAAGATTGGTTTAAAGGTAAACGAGGACAAAACAAAGTATATGCTGTCATCAAAACAGGACACAAAACACCGACGCCTCGAACCGAACGTCACCCTCGACAGATATAACTTTGAGGTAGTTAAGGACTTTCTTGACCTATGATGCACTATAAATGCAGACAATGACACCAGCGCTGGAATCAAATGAAGATTAACTCTTGCCAATCGCTGCTTCTTTGGGCTAAGAAGGCAATTGTGTAGCAAAGCCCTCTCTCAAACAACTAAAGTTACTCTATATATGACCCAGTCATCCCGGTCCTGCTCTACGGCGCAAAATATGGACTATGTCAAGAATGGATGAGGCCGCTCTCGGTTGTTATAAGAGAAAAATATAATTTTTGGCCCTGTATAGACGAAGAGTGAAGATACAATCATGAGGTGTACGAGCTATATAGCGACATCGACCTAGTCTTAAAAGTTTAAATACAAGGACTAAGATGATTGGGTCATGTAGAGCGGATGGACAACAAATCTCCGACTCGGAGAGTCTTCGAATCCATCCCAGAAGGATAAAGCAGTAGAGTAAGACTTCGCCTAAGGTGGCGCGCTCAAGTGAAAAGGGACCTCAACCAACTTGGTGTGTCAAACTGGAGACAGATGGCTTCCTGGTTGAGGCCCAGATCCATCCTGAACTGTGGCACCACCTAAGTAATATTCAAAAGCAGATATGTAGATGCAAGTAGTAAATACTTTGGGATGAGTAGGTATACTAGAAGGATGATCGGTTCCTTCAACGATTTCTCTAACAGCTGTGGATACGAGGAGATGGAAGAAGCCATTGAAACGATATACCTGGATCTAGCAACATAGCCCTACTTAGTAAGCTAATCTTCTGTACCATCAATCGTATAGAAAATGTTCTTCAGGTTAGGTCAATTCTAAAATGTACTCGAAGGTATGTCCCTTTGCCCTAGAAGTAAACGTTAGATTGCTTTTTAGACTTTGCTTCTCATCCACATTAATAACATTTCGGAATCTGTACAATACTCTGCTCGTAAGCATACAGGACCTAGCAGTTCGTTTAGTAGAATATCAAAGTAAACAAGATAAGCTTGTTTGTTAAGTTTAAAATAAAATAAATTCTATTATTAATGTTTACAAGAAGAAGGAAGCTAATAATATCCGATAAAAGAAAACATTCCCATTTTTAAAAAATCCGCAAGTCCTTCAGAATTATTTCCGTTCAACTTCAGTTCTGTTTACAATTAACTAGCCATTCGCCGCTAATTTATCGTAATCAAACATTGGCCAAATCGAATATAGAACTAAGCAGCACTTACGATTTCTAAAATAAATATTTAGATAGTAGATTTGTTTTGTTTGGGTTATCGCAGCTGAAGAGGAGTTTAGTTTATCTACGTTTCTTAAACACCGATAATGTACACACATCGGTGTTTATGATTTTTTTATTTTCGTGACTAGAAAGTAAAAGTTTTTCATAAGAGTGCACACAGGTGTTGGCATTAACATTTCAAATAGATTAGAATAATCGTGAATGAAAATAAGTTCGCCATTAGCCAGAAAATTTCTATCGATAGATCCGGTGGGAGTGTCTGTAAATATTCTGATTAGTGTTTCAAAAAAATTCAATGATATAGTATTTATCGATTAGCTGTTGAAGGTATGAGGTGACATAATCACCATTGTAACATTCTACCGAAGTTTGTCATTGACGTTGATGAAGTGACTGTTTATCCTTGAGGTAGAATACCTTTCAGATGCTAATGTCGAATTTGTTCTGTACATATCTGTTTAAATACTCCCATAGAACAATAGAAAACGAGCTCGTTTATTAAAAATAACAAGTAATCCGTCAACGATCTGGCAAAAACGTGACGGAGTGAAACGATGCAGAGAAACAATTGAGCAAATGTTGAACATAACTAGACACATAAGAAATGAAGACAAAAAACGTTTGCTTTCCTGTTTATTAGATAATATCTTCAGAAACGCCCAGTTGTCGTGGATATTTTCTTTAAGTTTCCTCACAAAAGAAGAAGCTATTGTGATGGACATTGTAATTTCGCGTTGTGTGCATAGTAGCATTGTTTTCTGTACATTTTTCTGCACAGACTTCATAATATCCGCCTAGCTTTACCATCAAAGAGTAGTTCGTAACTTGATGTCTAGTGGACTATGGTGCTGTTAAGCAAGATAGTTTAGTCGTTAAAGTTGTGGCAATAAACTGACTGACTGTATAGGACTTAAGAAGTACATATTTACTACTTGGTATCTAATTACTTTCCGAGTTCTTTACACTTTCAACGTTTTGTTCATATATTGAAAGCGCATGTTGCACCTCCAAACAACGCGTTCCAATTTTAAGAACTACTATCGTTCTTAACCCACTACTTGTACCACCCTTGTAACCTCCCTAAGTGTCTTTCCCTTTACTACCAAAATGTAAGAGGATTGCGAACTAAGACCTCTATCTTCACTCGTTTGGCTCTATACTCTCGTTTCGAGTCTAGGCTCTTTAAAAAATCATCCGCAGCATACTTTGAATTTGTTGGTGCTAGAGTCCCTATTTCTAAACGTAGCCTTTACATTTGTTGCTGTTACATCCGTCCTTCTCAACCAATCCATGGTTACCAGATGGCTGTAGATGCAATCGATTGCTGACCCCAAACGACGTTGTTATTATCTTAGATGATTTTAACACGCCTAAGCTTAATGGGGATATGACCGATCAACCCGTCTATACCAGCACTAATGCCACCTCTGAAAAGGAAGTCCTTTTCATAGACAGTCTTACCGCCTCTGGTCTTTATCAACTAAGTGACATCATCAATAACATTGGGAGACAATGTGAGATTTGCAAGCAATCATCTTCTATGAAAATTAGCCAATTACTACCCTCCTCTTTCTCTCACTCTTTCGTATGACAATGGTCTTAAAACTACTCCTTGTGAACACTCCTACAGCTTTAATTTCCATAGAGCAGACTTCATCAAACTCAACAACCTGCTTAGCAACGCAAATTTTCGCGTCTAATGCTCTTGAATACTTTTATGCCGAAGTCTTCACACTTCGTAACAAAAGAAACAAGCTCTGGCACACTTTCCTCAAATCACGTTCTAACAATGATTTTCTAACTTATCACCTTGCCTAAACTCAGTTTTCCCAGTTTTGTCAGTTTCTCTATCTTAACTATTTAAAAAGGATGCATTGCAGCCTTATTTCCATTTTCTGTCAAAACCAACATGGATTTCATAGATCCACCACGACCAACTTAACTGAATTCGTGTCGAGTACATACTTTATGTGCACTCGAATGTGGAAAAGAAGTCGATGTGATAGCCACGGATTTCAGCAAAGCCTTCGACAAGATCTGGCACAAAATTATCCTTATTAAATTAAAGGCTCTTGGCTTTCAGCCGAGGTTCATTACGTGGATTGAATCAGACTTTACAATGTTCTATTTAGGTTCATGACTTCGGTCCTAATAAAAGCCTCCTCTGGAGTACCTCAAGGTTGCCATCTTCGTCCCTTATTATTCATTTTGGCAATTAATGATGTTGATCGTATCATTGTAAATTCACATTTATCTGTTTACATACGACCTAGGTGTTATCTGTGATCATATCGATAACATTATATCGAAAGCCAACTCTTCTCTTGGTTTTATCTAGCGCTGGTCTAAGGAATTCTCTGATACTTATGTCACTAAATCCCTTTACATTACGTTTGTTTGTCCTCTCCTTGAATGTGTCAGCCAAGTTTGGTTTCCTTTTTTACACCATCCACATTCTTTCTGTAGAAGCTGTACAGCGGAGGTTTATTCGATTCGCTTTAAGGGGACTTCCTTGGACTGATACCCTAAATTTACCCTCGTACTCAGATCGACTGAAACTTATAAACCTACAGCCTCTGTCTGTTCGCCGTAAAGTTACCAACATTGATTGCCCCCCGCTACTTCAGCTTAACCCGCTTAACATTAACCCGCGTAATCTCAGATATATGTATACCCCTTTTTCGAGTCAATATCCATCGAATAAATTACGGGTATCAGGACCAGGTCTAGAATGCTACGTGAAGTCAACAATGTTCACCTTCTCTTTGACTTTCACCTTAACAAACTGTAACTGTCAGGACAATCCTCTTACATTTTGAAGTCTCTATTTATATATAGAGCCATTGTTTCACCAGTTGTGCGGCATGTGGGGTCGTCCTGATGAAAATAGAAAATAAACGGCGTTCACGTCAATAGCATCAATTTTATGCAAAAAAAAAAGTCAGTGAACATCGTTCGATAACGCAATGCATTCACTGAAACGGTCGCACCAGCATCATTTTCGAAAAAATATAGCCCAATAACACCCCCAGCTCGAAAACCGCACCATATTGTCACTAGTTGTGGATGGAGTGGTTGTTTCACTATTTCTCTTGAGACCAATGGAAATGAACGTCAACACTCAGAATAGTTCTGTGTAAAAAATTATGATCAATTCATTTCCAGTAACTAATCAGCGAAAATACAGCGTTGTGCCTGGTCTGCTGGCTTCTATTCTTGTGCCAACTTATAAGTATGTTTTCAGGAACACTTTCAGCGACGGCGGCTATATTTTCAGCTTTACATCACTAACCTGTCTGAGATGTTCGAAATTATTAATTAATATCCTTACTTACTTACTTACTTACTTACTTCGGTGCTGCTACAATCCGTGGTGGACATGGCCCTCAACCAACAAGCCTCTCCAGCCAGCTCAATCTTCAGCCACCTGCCTCCAGTTTCGCACACCAAGTTGGTTGAGCTCCCTCCGTCGTCCCTTTGGGGTGGATTCGAAAACTCTCCTGGCCGGAGCATTCCTATCTATTCGCTCTACATGACCCAACCATCTTAGTCCTTGTATTCGAACTCTTTTGACTAGGTCGATGTCGCTATATAGCTTGACATAGTCCATGGCTCTGCACCGTAGAGCAGGACTGCGATTCGAGAGAGTACTCTGCTTCACAATTGCCTTCATTATGCAAAGAACCAGCGACTGGCACTACCGATATCACGCTTTGTACGCTTTGATTATGTCCATATCATCGGCATATCCGAGCAGTTGTACCTCTGATGTTGGCGTGTGAGTTCAGCATAATTCTTTCAAGAACGATGTTAAAGAAATCGCATGATAGTGTGTCACCTTGTCTGAATCCTTTTTTGACATCAAAGGTCTCGATGACGTCTTTCCCGACGTGCATTGTCCATCGTCATTCTACCTATACACAACCGAACGAGTTTGTCAGAGATGCCAAAACTAGACATAGCTCCATACAGCTCTTCTCTATAAATGCTGTCTTAGGCGGCCTTAAAATCGATGAAAGGTGGTGAGCATCGATTTAAAATTCTTGGATTTTTCCAAGATCTACAGCTGTTTGAAATTTTCCTGACCTAAAACCATACTGATAAGGACCAATCAGATTGACAAAAGGTTTTAAACATTCACACGGAATAGTAGATAAGATCTTGGATCTATATACATATGTCCGGGGACCCATGTTAATGTGATTGTGTACAACTAGCTATAGGAGGGTTTAAAGATAGTTACAAACCAGCTAGACTTAAAGCCAAAGGACATGAGAGCATTTAGAGATACTTGCCTATCTAATAAAATGTTTTTGTGTTCTCCTCAGAGGTTTCTACTTATAGACTTTCTAGCACAGAGCAATATAGCAAATACCTCTACTTGGAAGAAAGAAGTAGAACTTTAGACTTCTACATTTTTAAAATATTTGTCAGATTGGGATTATTCCAATAACTGCAATTTAGGGTGACTACTTTAAAAGGGCGATGGAGATTGATTCTCATTGGCATGAAGTCCCAGGTGCATACTGCCGGTGAGGATACCAGCGGAATTTTTCAACGATCTCATATGTTCAACTAGGTTGCTGGTTTTGTTGTTGCATAGGGGGCTTGTAACCGCAGTCTTCATAACGCTTATATGTAGGGTCGGAAGGTCTAGTAGGACAGCAGTTGGACACCCTTAATACCTATTTAGCGCATCATCTGTTATTTTTAAACTTAGTATTATATTTTCACGGTACGAAATAGATCGATTAACGATTGAACAACGTTGGGAAATATTGCAAAGTGACTTCCAAAGTGGATGCTGTGTTCGAATTTTGAAAAGAAATTTCGGTCGAAATAATGCACCAAATGGAGATCCTGTAAGCAAGTTTCTGATGAAAGTTCATGAGACTGGTTTGCTGATTTATTAATCACACAACCGAACATATTCCCGTGTTCGTTCTGTGCATGCATCCTGAACGTGTGACTGTTTGGTATGGTTCTTAGAGTGGCGGCATTATTGACTCATTTTTCTTTCAAGACGACAATGGAAGAAAAGTTACAGAGCGCTATCGAATTTGTATGGCTAGAAATTGAGGATTTGAACTTGTGCAAGCTATGGTTCCAGCAAAATGGGGCTACGTGCAACACAAGCCGTCCAACACTCGATTTATTGCATCCTAGGTTCAATAATTATGTAACCAGTCGTTTCGGTGATGTTGCTTGGCTGGCACGGAGCTGCGATTTGATGCCGTTGGACTTTTTTTTTGTGGCATTAAAGATCGATGCTATGCGAGACGATTCAGAAGAAAAGAAAAATATTGGTCAAACTGTTCGTGAAATAGGGGCCGAAACCAACGAAAATGTACTGAAAAATTGTGCTGACAGTATGGCATTTCACTAAAGCAACAATCATTTAAAAATATTAAACAGTGTTTTTTTTATAGCTTTTTTTAAAGGCCAGGTGAACTCGTCATAAAAGGCAAACTCCTAGGATTCCGACGACATGATGTTCTGTGTATGCTCCTTGCTACACATAAACATAGCCATAAACCTGAAACCTTTCAGTAAGATCACGAAAGATGACGCTCCATATTTAGAAACAATTCTGGCATACGCTACATCATAAGTGCAACACGGGTCATCCTACATCGATCACAGATAGTTCTCACTATTAGGCATGCATCTTCTTTTAATGTCTTCGAAGAGACAAAAAGGAAAAAAAGGGTCTTACGGAACTAGTGTATTAAGACGTCAATCTTCCAATTTATAAAGAACTCTGGTAAGTTCAGGTTAGTCCTTGTGTAGCTTAGTAGTAGTAAAATAAATAAATTCGTGATAATACAACGGACCTCCTCTGGTCGAAGTGTATTTGTATCCTTGTACAGAAAGCCATAGCAATATGGCCGAAAATAAGACTACTATGTCATTGACATAGCCTAACTCCACTATGGCTTGATAAAGTTTTGCTTATTACAATAATCCGTGGAACCTGCCTGAAGTGCTTACGATCAATGTACTAGCTTGGAATACTATTACCTAAGATTGGCAGAATTACTTCTAACCATTTGTCCTCGGAGACTAATAAAATCCTCTAAAACAAATTGGATTAGATGTTCTTCAAAATGAAGAAATGGTTCTTGGAATCCTTCGCACTTCTTCATGGAGTGAGGTTTCGGTGGATCGGAAGAAGTATCCTTGTACCTGTACATACATGCCAATGTAGTCCTATTTTGATCACAGTTTATGTTGTTTTGTTAGTACAATTTTGTATCTTGTGTCCAATTCATGAAAAGCCAAACCTTCGGGCGCCCATTGTAAAATCCTTGCTTTGTCTAGATTCTATTTATGTGCACAAATAAAAAAATCAATAGGAACACAAATATGTTGTTTTAAAGAAACTGTATTTCCATTTTTTAAACTTTTTTTTTATATTTTTGATTTTCAATTTTATTATTCAAGTTATCAACTTTAATCATCGTTTTCTTTTTTATATATAATATTCAATCATAAAATCAATTTTCTGTCTTAAAATATTTCCATTTTTATAACTAAATTATCATACAATTAACTTAACTTTAGATCTTATATTTTAATATTAAAATAATAACATTTTCTTGTTTTTTTTCTTTCTTTTAATCTTAAAAATTATTTATAGTATTTTTTGTAATATATTTAATATATATAAACATTACTAAAATTATTATTTACAGTAATAAATCTGAACCATAATTATTTTTAATTTGTTTTCGCAATAAAAATATTTTTGTTTTTCCTTTTTTTTTTTTGTTTTAAATCTCTATACAAAAGAACAAACTGAATCCTTTTTAAGATTTATTTAAAAAAATTTATTCTCTGTAACAATTTATTAATGTCATTTGTTTTATTATTTATTAGATATGAAAATTTAAATGTAAAAAAAAATAAAAAAAACCAAAAATGTTTAATAAAACAATATTATGTCGACTAAAAACCACGTTGCGTGATGAGTTTTCTCTTAATTATTTTATCCTTTTTTATTTAGTTTTATTTTTTTAACGCGTCATGTAAAACTTACCACAAGTACATGTACATATGAACATATGTATGTATGTATCTCATATGTATATATATTTTTTTTGTTTTATGTTTTATTTACATTTAATGCGTATCGAAGTCGATTTTTTTTTGTTTGCTCATGTAGAAAAAACATATAGAAAAAGCCGAAAAAATTCCCATTTTGTTGTAAATATATTTGATTTGCGATTATATTTAATTTTTTTTTATGTCATTAGTTTTTTTTTTATTTAAAAAAAATTGCGTGTTTCTTAAAACTATGGACGAATTTCCGGGATGGGATGTGCGAACTGTTGTTTTTTTTATATATATGTATTACATATATTTATCTTCATTTGTTTGTGTAAGTAGTAAAAGAAAAATTTAAACAAATGAAAGTACTAATGCAAATAATATTGTAAAAATTATGTATAAGAGTTGGGATGATAATAGTGCGAAGGGTTTTTGGAATATGTAGCAAATGTTTTTGGTTTAATTTTTTTGGATGGTCCGTTGTTTTTTTTTACATGTGGTATAATTCGTGGTAGATTGGTTTTTAATTGATTTACTTATCAAAATGAGTACTCGTACATAATTTCACATTAAAAATAAAAAACTTTGCTTATTTAAAACTGACAATGAAATAAATGGAGGTAGTTTTATTTAGACAAAGTTAGTTTGGTACAAAGATTATGCAATGGCTTGCGTACTTGAATGCTTGGTGTGAGGGCTAAAGTAATAGATTTCTTTTATTTACATATACTAGGATACAAGAGATTCATTATATTTTGTTTGGTGCTGTGAATGTAGCACACTTTGTAGAGGACTCTACTCAGTGGACAAGTGTTTTTGCAAGTGACAAGTGTCTGTTGCATGTAGAAATGTCAGCAAGAAGAAAAGAATTGACTTGAAAGAACAAACCATACAAGTATCTCGAAGGAAAATATTGTATCATAGCTTAAGCCGCACCTACTAACCCGAAATCATTGATGTAATGGACAGATGAAATATATGTACATATGTATGTTTATACATTACTTACCAACTTATCTAGATACCATCTAATCCAGTAGTTTGAAAGTTGAATGCGGAATTTTCGCAGTGGTAGGACTAAAAATAATTGTCAAGCATTTTATACCATTTTCAGCTAATTTAGTCCTTATCGCATCACCTGCTATGCATGTAAAATATCCTCGGGAAGAAAGATCATCTACAACAGGCTGAGGGCAGGAATTTAAGATTAAAGGAGGACTGTTCAAGAATCAGTGTGGCTGCCAAAAGGTAAGCTTAAAAATAGATGCAATTAGCTAGTATTAACGTCCCAAGGAGTAATGAAGGGGAAAAATGGCAATGAGACTCTAAGAACATTGCTTAGTCATATGTATTGAACGTTCAGGATCCTATTATGCAGACCTGGCAGTGATCACTATTAAACAGAACAAGGTTTCATCAGTCATTAGTTTATTTAAGGAGTTCCCACAATAGGTCGAGACTGAATAGTTTTATGAAACTTATACTCTTGAATGTTGGTCCAAGGCTGGCTAGAGGTGGGACCGTAAAGATGAAAAAATAAATGTTAGTGTTGTATGGGAGTTGACCCTTGATTCTTCTCGAGTCGGAAATCTGCATTGAATCATTTCGTTCATATTTACAAAAAACACGACCAAATACCTCTTATCGTACATAATTCATGGGCTACATTGTAAGCGTCAATGGCGATGTCTTCAAAGCCCATGTTCCGCCACTCCATCACTTAGTTGAAGATCTAACTTCTGTCCTCAATAAAGCGATGGCTTCCTCCTGTCGTTTGAATCAACCCTGAGGCAAGAAAAAGCCATGATGGTCTGCAGATTTAGGCCCTACTAGAAATAATTGTAGGAAATTGTTCAATGATGCCAAAAGTACAAGAGACGCACAAGACATCCTTAAAAAGGAATTAAAAAAAGCCAAATGTAGTTCTTGGAGACTCTTCTGTGATTAAATAGAAAAAAACCTCTGGAGCTTCTAGGCTGAGGAAAATTCTATCTTCAAATCCAATACCTTAAGAAAGCTGATGTGTCTTGGACGACTTTCATCGATGACTCGCTAAATTTACTGCATAACACTCATTTCCACGTAGTAAAGGTTAGCAACATGAGTTTTAATAGTCCATCTGTACGTATAACAATCCACTCAAACCTGATTACACAGAGCAAACTGGATTGGGGAATTCAAAGCTTCAAATCATGTCAATCAGCGGGACTTGGCGGCATAATACCTGCCGAGTTGCAGAAGACATCGGACATAATCTTGCCGATGTTCGAGGCAATTTTAAAAAGTTTTCTAAATCTGGTGTATATTCCAAAGATATGGATAGAAGTTAAAGTTATCTTCCTCCCCAAAGCGGGCGAATGGTCTCTTAAAACCCTTACAACGATTGATTGATATCCAATCCACTTATGCAACAGTATTGATAAGAGCCTACTGTGAGCTGCTCAACATGCGCACTGCAAAGGTAAATCAGTGGAGACGGCATTACACTCACTAGTGCGGATATTCTCTGTTTCATAAGGAGTACACGATGGTTGAATGCCTGGATAAAGAAGGCGGCATTAACAATGCAATAGCAGATGCACTATCATATCTGAAGGTCCACAGTTCACTTTGCGAACTGATTAATCTACTATTAAATGGTCAGATTTATCCATTCAAAGCTGGATGGGATGTGTGGTAGATAATCTCTCAGTGAAGACACTTCACAAGGAGGTATTCCATCCCTTCTTCTTTGGAATTTGGTGGTTAATAAACTACTGATAATCATAGAAGACGAAGGATGTACAGCGATTGCTTATGCAGATGATGTTGCTCTAGCTGTCTCAGGAAAGCACCAAAGTACTCTAAAAGGACTTCTACAAAACGCTTTAAATATGCTAGCTAGTTGGGCGGATCGTTGAGGTTAGGGTGTAAATAATGCTTGTAAAAATGAACTAGTACTCTTCTCCAGAAAATATAAAATTCCATTAGTCGACTCTCCTTCTCTCAATGCTATCAGCTTAACTTTCTTTGACAAGGCAAAATATTTGGATAGGCTGGTAACCGAACATTCAAGAAAGAGTCAAGAAAGCTACAGTAGCACTTTTCTCTTGCAAAAAAACCTATCGGAAATACATAGATGGGGACTGCAACCTCGTATAACTCACCGGCTCTACATCTCGGTCATAGACCGATACTCACATATGTCGATATTGATTACCGTCAGTCTTAGAAAAAACATTAAGCCACGACTGTCTAAGGAAGGTCCAGCGCACAGCTTGTCTATGCATTTGCGGTTCCCTACGCATAACTCCCTCCGCAGCACTGAACATTATGTTTCATCTGATCTTATGTTTAGCAAGCAAATGGCAGCAAGTGCAGTCGTTCGCCTCGAAGCTAGCCTACAGTAGTTAAGAAAAGAATTTGGACACGTCTCCTTTCTATATAATTTCAAAATCTTTCCCGAAAACACGGACTACATCACAACATATCTAAATTTTGATAAGAACTTCGTCGTCACAATCCCTTCCAGATCACTCTGGAATGAAGAAGCACTTTTAGAAGATGAATCGATTCACTTCTACACTAACGGCTCAAGAACCAACGACGGAGTTGATGGACGTTTTCTCCGACAGTCTTAGTCTCAAGCTCTCCTACCGTCTTCCAAATCATTGTAGCGTATTCCAGGCGGATATTATGGCGATCAAAGAAGAATTATATTGGCTTAAGAAAGACGTGATATCTCCTAGGGATATCCGCATATTTTCGGACAGCCAAGCAGCTATCAAATCCTTATCTCTATAAAATGTTGAGTGCCAGGGCACTATTGATATTGCAGGAAATGTAAGGGCGATGAACTCAAGAATAGGAACAACTTTACCCATTTTACCGGACAAAGGCACTTAAGGTGTACCAATCGCTACTTGCAAACTAAAATTCAAGCTGGATGCTATCGAAAGTACAAATCTTAGGTGGACAAGTGGACCCATAGCTGGATTTAATACCATCTAAGAATTTGAGATCTCCCAATAGGTTGCACGTCGCCACTATAATAGGTGTCATCATTGGACACTGTCTAATAGGCAAATATGCTACAAAGCTGACCCTTTTTGCGAAGAACTTTTGTAGAAGCTGCATGGATGGGTTTCTGGGTTAAGAAAAGCCTCCTACTATACCATATAAGCACTTTGGGGTACAACATTGTTTTGGTTTTCCAAACCATACGACGTACATATGTATGCCATGGATAAGATCAAATGGCTATCTTCAATGGCCCAATTTTACTGCATGCACCCTTAATCAAGGCGTATCTCTCTGTGACTTTAACTAGAAGCAAAACTTTAAAGGTCTGTCTTGACAGTTACAGACATGAAAGAAAATAGATATACATACATAGTATAGTCAACATACGATTTGTCATGTAGTTCATAATAGAGAACTTTGAAATTCGAAGTGGAATACGAAAAGGTTGTATACCTACTAACACCTCTTAATAGTCATCAATAAGTACAGTCTGGCAAAACCGACTGAAGGAAACCAGAGAATGAAATGGGCATTAACATCTGCTTCAATCCACTGCAACCGAAAACCGTCAAATTTAAGACTTTTTAAATTGGCATTCAAAATTAAGAGATCTTTCCGGTACGAATAATCATCTCTGCTAATCACAGTGGAGGTGGTAAAATCAAAATGTATCACGGGCAGGTCTACTAGCCATAGAAAATGAGAAACATCAACTTCCAAAACAGACGATTTGCTTACAATAATTTTAAGTTTCTATATTAAATACACTGCTTAGTGGGCGAAACATATCGATCGCATGACCAACAGCAAATTTATTTATGAAAAATCTGGTTCCAGTTGACTACGGAGTCATCAACAACGAAACCGTCATAACCCCAGTAAAACTGAAAAAGGCTTGAAAACTTGAACTTGAAAGCTATTCCTAAAAATATCTGAATCACAAGGACAAATAAATGTGTGTATACATAATTTAAGATCTTATTTATACACCTTACAAGATCATTGCCACTAACCTTACCCTAAACTTTGTCTATTCATTATTATTTATATAATTTGAGTTTAACAACTTATAAATTTAAAATTCATTAAAATCATCTAACCGTTGTTTTTAGTATTTTTTGTTTAACATAAAAATTCTTTACTACAAAACTTGTTTTATTTTATATTTTCAACTTTAAGTTTCTACATTAAGTTTAACTACTTTTAATCCACTATAAAATTCTTTTAATTAGTTTCATCATCTCTAAATTTTTTTTTTGTTTTATTTTGTCTACGAATTTGGCGAAAATTCTAATATTTATTTTTATTGTTTTACTTTCTCTTTTAATACTAATCTTACGTTAATTCGTTTTGATTGTATTAAATTTTCTAATTTAAAAAAAAAAGTACAAACATAAAGGAATATGAAAACGTTTGTTTTTGTTTCATCATCGAGTTAAAGTTTTTGATTTTTTTTTTCTTACTACAATTATTTTCTTATAGTTTTTCATAAGAAAAGATATAGTTTTGTGGTGTTTTACTTACTTTTTTTTCAATATGAATTTGGTTAAAAAAACTTCCCAAAATTGGTTAACTTTTTATTAAGGATTAATTTTTACTTGAGTTAGTTTTCTGTTTTTAATTATGTACTAACTATTAAAAATTTTCTATTTATTATCAGATTTAGAAAACAAAAATGAAAATGGAAATACTATACATATATAGTTTGAACAAGTCACTACGTATACTTTGTTATTGGTTGTGATGTGGGTATTATGAAGATGATAGACAAAAAAAAAGGAAATAAATGGAAATCAAATTTGTAAATTTGTTTTGTTATGTAAATTGTACAACAGATTTCGATGTATGAATTTTAAATTTAATTTTATTTCTATATCTATTTTTGTTCGTGCCGATAGTTTTTTCTTTCTTCTAAAATGTGTTTATTTAGCAAACGGTGCCGACTTTATATTACTTTTTTTTGTAAACTCTATTCCTAAAATGTTGTGTTTTTAATTTCTTCTTTCCGAATTATTAGGAGGAAATCAATCATTAAACAAATAATTTCTACTAATAAAGCACAAGAAAAGACGGATGCATTGATTGATTAAATAAAAAATAAAACAAATTATGTAAAATAAATATCTGAAGCTTAGAAGTAATGAAAAAAACAAAATGGACTGCGACCTGCAAGTCCATATGCCAACTAATTAAAACGATAAATTTTAAGTACTTATTGTTAAATTTCCGAACAATTTTTAACCCTTTTGGGATTTTATTTGACCGAGATTGCTAAACCATTCTAATAGTTCAAAAGTTCAAAAGGAGCCGAAGTAAAAGTCTTATTCGAAATGCAAGCTATTACTTTTAAAGCAAGCTGAAAACATATCTTAAAACTAATCCAAATCTTTGAATGCCATTTACATTCCCGCTAAATAGTTCTTTTGATTTTGATCCATATAGCCTGAGGTAGAGCTCGGAAATAGTTTATCACGATAAATTGTGATCCTGTTAAAACGTTTCATGTATTTTTTATCAAAACTTCCCACTCTAATGAAAAATTGCTAAATAAGGATGCATCATAGCCTAGGCCACATAGGGAACAGAGATTTCAGAAACAGTATGGTTTACTATCAAAGAGACTTAAAAATCCTTCAAAACTGTAGAGAGAGTCGCTTCTAGAGACCCAAAAGCTCGCATTTCAACCTTGAAGGGTTACCTCAGATAAAACATTGATGTTCATTACGAAGTTTTCTAAAAGGAGCCACTTAGAAGAGATAAGATAACAAAATTGTTACCTACTTTTTGATTGTACATACTGAAGTCCTGTTCTAAAATTTTGGCGGAAAAATATAGTACCTATGCATGTAGATAGGAATATCCAACGGTGTAGCATACGAGATAAAAGTCAGAAAAGATACCACCGATGCCTTCACTTCCACCAGAAGCTTCAAACAAACGAATAATTAAATGTGATGGAAACGCAAAGCCCTGTTGCGATAGGTTCTGTTAAATTCCTCCTATGGCTTAACCTTAAATACCAAGGTCAATGGAACTCGTTTTCTTCTTAGTTTACTGAGGGTAAAAGGAAAAGGAAATAAGGACCAAATACGCTTGCTTACTTCTATGCTCTTGAAGAATGTTTCAGTGTTGCATAATATAAAAGCAGCTTTCTTTATTTAATCGTATGAGTTTAAGGCTTTATGTGTGAAATAATTAATATTGATAAAAACATACATATTCGTTGAAATATCTCATCAAACAAGTAACTGAATTTTAAGAGACAATAGAAGCTCTAAATTAAACGAGCTCTACATACCTGACACATTAAGGTATAGCTTAGTTTGAATTCATCAAGAAATTAGATCTGAGATCTGATAGCTCTAAGCAACCCTGCCAATTCCAAACTTTAGATAGAGATCGATTGGAAATGGAATTTGATATTGAACTTAGTTTACCTAGAGCTGAGCTTATTCTCAGGAACAAAATAACAACGACTGAAATACAAAAAGATCCATAGGATCCAAAATGACACAGCGAAATTGAATTCTGTTTACATTTGATTACCTTGCAAGATTACTAGATCCCTCCACATTGCATTTATTCAGCAAACACTGTCTAAAAATGGCGTTTTTATCATGTAGACCTAACACTTCTACGATTCGTTAATCGTACCTCCCACCGTGTAGCACTATGCCTATGAGTAAGGATACAGTACAGTCCTGTCCACATTGGATCAGGATAGCAATTTAATTTAGGTTGATAGTGCGGTTGAATTATTCAGAAACTAAACTAAAGCATTAGCTTAGCCTTGCTGAATATTTTTAGAAACCTAAACTTCAAGTTCAAGTTCTTCAAAATCTGATATAATCCTAAACCAGTGTTGTTAAATTATATACTATGCTTGTAGAATCGTGTAAGTCTATGCTCTGTGCCTGGTACCAGTGCAATTAATGTGAACTACTGACCACTACTTCGACAATAGTATCAATAACTGATAAAGACCTATTGAGGTACAAATACATTTGTAAATACTTATTTTTTGATTGTTAATCTGGTAATATTCAGTAAGTCTGTGCATGTGTACCATATTACTAATTCAGAAAATGGAGAGGAAGCCGTTAACTTTTGCAGCACAATTGGCTTCGAATTAGGTACCTTTCAGTAATACTCCATAAATACTAGTTAAGTAGCAGCCCAGATAGTCATCTCTTTTCCAAAATATCACATATGACGTATTCATATCATAGAAAAGTAGTTGCTTATCAGTTTTTGTTTAATGAATTTGGCAAACAAAAATGGAGTTATCTACCTTTTAAATCTGTATATAGTATACAACCCTATCCCTGGAGAAGAATTCCAACCTAACTATAATTGAAAAAAACTTAACGAGTTGCTTGTCTCAGTATTACTGGTGCACTGAGAAATTCTCCCACTCCAGCGCTATAAACCATGCTCCATTTACTCCCAATAGACATTATCAACAAATAACTGGCTATCTGCTCAGTAATGAGACTGAGAAGCTTCAAGCAATGGAAGGAGCAACACACTGGACATGCCAGAATACTATCAATGCATCGTCATCTTCCACAGGTCACCGACCATCTACCAATTGAACACAACTTTAGTATGGGCTACAAATTCTTAACACCAAACGGAACTGAATGGACACAACGTGATGTTCTGCACTACAATTCAGTGTCAATTTTTACGCCCGGGTCCAAAACCGAGGACGGAGTCGGTGCTGAAGGCTTCTCAGAAGACCTGGATATACATCTCTTCTTTAACCTTCCAAATTATTGCAAACTGGCTGGCGGGTAATGTAGTATCAGCATCGGATATTGTTATATACATCGACAGTCATGCAGACATCAAATCCATTGCATCCAGCGCAACGAGATCAAAAGCAGTGAACGACTACCGAGCATCTCTCAACACAACAGCTGGACAGTACAACCTCACCCTTTGCTAGGTACCAGGTCACTGTAACATACCAGGGAATTGTGAGGCTGACGAACTGGTTAGACGAGGCTCCTCTGGTTTAAATAGTGTAATTTTCACCGACATCGAGGCGCCAACGTCCTATGCTAAATATCTTATCACCGTCGACGCGGTGAGTTAGGCCAATCATCGATGGCATCAACTCGACCAATTCAATACCGCTAGGCTGCTCTGGCCAACTTCAAATAAGATTACGTTTATCGGACTCCTAAAACCCTGACTGTGCTATGGGGAAGACATGCTCAAAGATTGGGCATTCGCTTTAACGACTTATGGAGAAGCTGTAGGGACGAAGAGGAAGAGATCAATAGTCCTGCACTCATGTGCCCTGCACTCGCTAACATCAGGAAGGCTACATAAGATTAATACAACTTCAATGATCTAAATGATCTCAGCAACACCAACACGGCTAAGATTACCACCTTTATACAAAGGAGTATATGGTTCCCAGAGTAAGAGGATGATCCAATCACCTTACACATCGGCAGTACAATGGGTTTTCTTCTAGTCTAAGTGCATCCTCATCGAGGACCGGATTCAACCAACCAACCAACCAACTTTCTATACATAGTACTATCTATAGGTACTAACATCTAAGAAAACCTTCTGAAATATTACACGAAATTGATCTATAAATCATAGGAAATTATCACAAGATTTCATCGAAACAAATTAGCATCTTCATGATCTTGAGGAAATTGCCTTTAATTTGATATCCAAATCATTAAAATTCGTCAACAAAAAAGTGTGTAAAGTGTATTCTACAATATAGGGTGGTCTCTACTTGGAGTCGATAGCGAGTAAATATGTCCAACCCATGCTTTGGGTACCTTACCAAAATATAGGCTAATAGAGAGTAGAATAATTGATTCGCCGATAGGTTAAATGAAGAAAGAAATATATGTTGAGGGGGTTAATAGGTTGTATTTAAGTGCAGCCTGATCGATAATCTGCTAGGGCTCAGCAAATCAAAGTCATAAAGGCTTACATATACAGACGCTGTATATGTGCTTTCAAAATATCGCTCTAAATGGGGTAAAACCCATGTGTTCGAACCGAAAGTCTATGTAGTTCTGAGCACCATACTCAGAATTTGATTAAATATGTTTATGTATGTACATACATATGTATATGCCTGGCATATAGCCAAATAAGTTTTATTACGACTATGACTAGTGAAATTGGGAATGTCACCATTATTTGCTGTCGATGTGAAAGAAATCTTCAGCGTGCTTAACACCACAGAAGAGTTTATGTCGCTTCTCCTTAGCCGGGATTTTATTTCATTCTCGCAATGTCTCCTGGTTTGTCACAGTTTAATGCCAATTGCCGAAGTGGAATTTCGGGTGCATAATCAAATGTGAGAAGGTGATGAGAGAAAATACTCGGTTTCTGATTGTGAAGCAATAAACGACATGAGTTTTATCAAAGGTTTTTGGTATGGTTGTTGTAAGGATGTAAACATTGTGCTACAACAGTCAAATTACCCAAGTCAAGTGTGAGAAAACGTCCTAAAACTGATAGGGCGGATCTAAGGGAAGTCAAGAACATATGAGTGAGGCTGAATTAGAACAGCGAGTGCAAGCGCTCCCGCTTCTAATGTTCATCGGCTCACGAATTGTATGTCCTATTGGCAGAGAAGATCTCAAAGTGAATCCAAAAAGATGTCACTAGCTAAGATTGCGAAAAAGATATAAGGATTGACAACATGCAACCGACTATCTCTGCTAATTATCGCTTAAAAAAAACTAGCTGTTGGTGAAATTATCACGCTAAAAACTTCACGCCCGTATCATCGATGGAACTATGATAACTCTATGGACATTCACGCTACACAACGAAAGAAACTTTAATAAGTATCTCAGAGATTGACTAATAACACTAACTAGCAAGTTTTTAGGGGGCATGTATTCCAGTTGAATTGATTCATTTTCATATTTTGGACATGAATGAAATTGATTTGTTCAAACTTCTGCTATCCATGTTACATAATTAGCGAAAAGTAACCGCAACATAGGGCTGAGAAACCAAAGTATTAGTTTTTAGACCCACAATAATTTTATCAAAATATCACACTATCAGATACCTTCCACTTCATCTGAACTGTCTACACTAGAACAACTTCAATAGTTATTTTTCCAATTTGAGCTACAGCTCTAAATCTAAGCCTCGAATAAAATTCCATAATCTAAACAAAACTTAAACAAATAAAAAAGAACAAACAAAATATTATTTTTCTGTATAACGTTTGTTTATTTTATATAAACTTAAAACTTGCTTCACTTATTAATTGAATTCTTTAACTTATTAATTTGTTTTACTTATTCAGAAAAAAAAAGAAAGTGAAATAATACAAATTTTGAAAAATATAAAACAACAATAAAATGAAGAATATTGGCCACAATTTATATAAACAAAAAAAATATATGTATAACGTTTCATTTACTATAATATAGTTGTAAAATTTACAAATTATTTTATCCATAATAACATAAATTGCGTAAAATAAAAGATAAAAAAAAATATATATGTAAAACAAAAAGGATAAGACAAAAGGAAACAAAAAACAAATATTGTAGTACTGTATTATTATTTGTTGCTTTGTAAATTTGTTACACTTAAACTTATCAGCGACTAAAATTAAAAATTAATAAATTCAAAATAACAATTAATTGCGTTTTTTTTTTCAATTATACAAAAGTTGTGGGCAAAGTATCTATTTCAAAAATCTTATTTACTCATTTTTTTTTTATTTGTAACAAAGTCTTACATCTAGACGATTTCTCATTATATTGTCCTTAACCGAAAGGAACCAAAGAAACAAGTTATAGAAAAGAACAAAAACAAATACAATTTCATAATGAATTTTAAATTGCAGAACTTAAATTCATTTCCTTCTTTGAAAGATGAGCGAACGCATCGTAAATGACTGGATGGATAGTACAAGACGACTAAAATATTCTACACTAAATTTCTATTTATAATCTTCTTTCTTATTCTTTTTTTTTTATTTATAATTATTTCGTTTATTTTATGATGGTTTCCTTTTATTTGTTCGTAATTAACGCGTTTTTTTTTTCATTTTATCTAAATGAATGGTCCTGTTGGTCGTAGTTCACATTTGATTTTTTTTTCTTTGTATTATTATTATTTTTATTTATTTGTGGTACTTCTAAGCGTAATCGATTAGAATCCTTGTCCGTCCAGATGGTTTTAATGGTGCAAATGTGAAGTTACTGTTGTTGGATCTCGGGTTACTTTTAAAGTTTTGGAGATCCATTGCGGAGTTAGGGACTATATTTTGCCATAAGAAACAAAAAAAAGAATTTTGTGTCTTCTTTGTTTAATCCATTCCGACATCCCATTCTTTATCTAATTGTTTTAATTATTAGAATTCATTACGTTTTCCTTTCTCTATTTTTTTTTTTTTAATTAAATTAAAAAATATTTTTTTATTTAGATTTTTTTTTTTTTGTTTTTAATTTTAATATATTTATGTATATGGCTGCTGTTAACAGTAGTGACGAACACCATCCAGGGAAAGAACTTGCTTTAATTTTCATTTATTTTGTCGATTAGGCTCTGGATACAAATGGACACCTTCAACGGTGAAAATCGATGTTTCTGAAAAATAAAGAGACGAGTTAATAACACATTTACATATAGTTATAAAATATTTAAGGAATAAATCTCTAACTAATAGATACATTGCAGTAGGGCACTTAATGTACATAGCAATTATTTACTGCAATGAAGCAGCAATTACCCTTTCATAGGAGTAGATAGATTTTTACCTCTTTTGTACGCTAGCTTTTATTTTTAGTTTCCTGGCCACAATAAGAAACAAAAAAATATAATATCGCCTGTAGTAGCTATAGAAAGATCAGCCAATGCTTCGCCCATTTTGTGTGAAGAACCCGAAGGAATTTTTTTAATGGTGCGCAGGAAAAGTTGATATCAATCAATCTTTACCGAGCTTTTATCTGCTTTAGGTATGAAGATGTTTTCAACCTTGTTAACATATTGGGAATATGACTCAAATCTAAGTTACCTTTTCCCTATTTTGAGCCAGACGAAAACTGTATCTGGGGTTTGTTGGACGTTGGATTTCAATTACTTTAATGGCATTATGTCTATGTCTCCGAAACCTGAGTGGCACCGTTAGTGCATGACCTTTAAGTTATGATCTTATGTGATTGATGCGTGTTGGGATCGCAATAGCTTCATAAGACAAATTGCTGCTGACAAGCTATCAGAAAAATTGGTATATAAAAGAACGAAAACGGAATCCTTACTAAAGATGTTTCAAAGTCTAGGTACACAGCCGAGTATTGAGGGCTTTGTGAAAAGGATTTTGCACGTTCCCAGGAGAAGAGCCTTCACCATTTTTTCTCAGAGACCTTTTATAGAAATTGTAGTTAGTTAGCGTTTGGGTTACTTGAAAACTTGTCTAACCAAAGAAATTCTGGCGATAAAAAGGATTCAATTGGGATGTTATTACGTAGACAGAGCTTGATCAAAAACAACAAAATTATATCCTTTTTCTGTTTCTTAGAGCAGAGTAGCATGACATTTTACGCAAATTTTGTGGTTTGAAGGCTTACAAGATCCAGCTCGTGCAAGAATTGAAGCCGAATGACCATGGTTTGCGTCGAAATTTCGCGGAATGGGCCCAAAATTAACTGGCATTGGATCCGCTGTTTTATCGAAAAATTGTGTTCAGCGATGAGGCTAATTTTTGACTAAATAAGCAAAATTGTCGCAATTGGAGCCAAGCTAATCCACATGAATTAATCGAAACGCCATTACATCCCGAAAAACGCACAGTTTGGTGCGGTCTGTGGAGTAAGACTCTGTTCAAGGCGCAGAGAACGCAGATGATTAGATTGTCTCTTCACTTTTTGAGAAAAAAATTCTTCAGGAAATGAAGGAAAAAGGTAGAGGCCAGAGACTTAAAGAATTCCAGAAATCACACGAGTTATTTTATGCTTCTAACAACTCGGATTAATGATGTTATGAAACTGAATGTATGATAAATATATAAGGTGTAACACGAACGGCTGGCAGAAACTTAAACTTAAATATATTATGGCCACCATCCACGGTTTATTTTCGTTACAAAGGAATAGATATTAGATGCCACGTAATAACCCTAAGGATGTTGAAATCCAGAAAGAGAAAAGAAAGCATAGGGGATTTCGAAGTCCTAAGACTAAGTAGTTGGTCTGGGATCAACGATCAAGAAAGAGTTCAGTTCCAAATCTGAAGATATATCATTCAAAGAAAGAACGGGCATATGGCTAGTGGCTTTAAAGATGAAGGCACAACAATAACCGAACACATTAACACTACACCATTGCCACCCAGAAATGATGTCAAGACGGAGTCCCTGGTTCCTTATCTCCCCGAATGTGCATAGACAAAACCCTTTAATTTAAATATTCAAGTAAAAATTACCTTTGAAGAACGGTGAACATAGCAATGATTACATTAAAACCTCGCCTTTAAATCCATTCCAAATGTTGCAAGTTTTTTACTATGCTAAGACTCATAACACAGAGATGTCAATGGAAACAAGACTCCAAATATATAAGCAATTGTCAAATACTGAGTCCTGACCCGAATGGAATTTTTTTAAGTCCAGCATTGCTTTAGAATTTCAAAAAAATCACTAATGTATAGTTTTATCGATAGTGCAAAAAAATCTTAACACTTTGTCTATAGACGTTGGAGCTTATTGGCGGCCCACTTAAAAAGAATTCATGTTAGTACAAAGAACCTTGCATAAGCTGCGGGACACAGATACTGAAGAAGGCAGGGCACACTTTCTAAGAAAACTCATGGGTTAGTAAAACCGGAAACCGTCAGAGAAATGAAAAATCCATTCTCAATCTGGAATCTGGTATGGTTTCAGGACACCGAATAAAGCAATCACATTATGTAGATGTATAGAGATCAGAGTGAGGCTGTACTATACGCTCTAAAGCCACGTCTGCAAACTATGTATGTACATACATATGTTTGCTTTCCTGTGAAACACAATTTAAATCAAAACCATTGTCACCTACCTACCAATCAATCAAAGAACCTCCAACACCATACCATCAGAGCTCTTCAATAATGTATCTCCTTCAAGCGTATTAATTAATAACAATCCTCAAGGAGTACGTACACATGTATGTAAATAGATACTGTGATTTCATATCAACAACCCTACAATGACATATCACCCTCGTGACATAAATTAATCAACCGCTCGATCGATAATTAATTAAAATAAATTCCATACACAGCACAATTCTCTATTTAGCCCTCAACCAAGGAACGACTAACGCCCAAAGCAATACACCACCACAGAAGCGAGTTGAAATCCTTTTCATTATCATTTTCATCTCGATTAAAACGAACTTCTTTATGGTTGCACAAGCGATTTGCATCGCTCACGCCACCACATCTTATTTGCTTCCATTTCCGTGTGTGTGATTTAATCTCCATCCCTAATTAGTCATGTATCCTGGCAGTCAGTTTACATTGCAAGGTAAGCACCTCCTGTCACAATGACACATCGTGTCATTATCCTACAATGATATCCGTCAAAATATTGACTCGTACGACATACACCACATGCGACTCCCACTCATCTCTGTGTCATCTCACCCTCAAGTGTAAATCAATTAAATCGATAGGTGTGTGAGCGGTTGATACTTCAACTGGTCTACATTCACGGACAGTGAGCATAGCCCATAGTGTCGTTCATGTCCCATGATGGCCGACAGTGGGATGGTTATCACTTGCGGTTGGTCTAATAATTTTAATTAAGGCAACCACAAATTTAATTGCCTCAAACCGCACACTATCTTTCCTGTGCCAGGATATGTTCGAGTGGGTGGGGTAAATTTAACACAAAAGACCACAAGTGTCAATATGTTGTCGGAAAATATTTGAATAGCATACTCATCGTTGTCCAGTAGAGGTCAATGGATGTCACATGCTAGAGTGGAGCCCGCATTTCTTCCATGGCGGTGGGCAAGTGCTAGCTTTTATGGGTTTAAAGTCATTTGTAGACGACGTTCAGATATGATGACAAGGATGAGTTTAGTAGTCATACCTACAATTGCCAACCACACCTTTCCCAGGGATAATCACTTTTAGCACGAAATTAATTCACTGAAAATGAATGCAGAAAGACTGATTGCTCTCGTTTGACGTTGTGACGTTCAGGATATAGCATGTAAATGAGTTATCCTTGCCGAGAAGAGAGACAGAGTGGGTTTCCACACTCATACACAGACTAACATCAATGTATGCTGTTCTTCGAACACAGCATTAAGCGATGGGAATTATGTGGTATTTAGGCACTTGGAGCTGACAAAATTGGAAATTTTTGTCCTCTTAATACCGTTAATGAGAGGTGCAAAACTGCGGTGGCGCTGATGCGTGTTGGGTTTCAATGGTTTACCACACGAGGCGTATGTGGTACATATTTTGCGTGTGGACTTGGAGTAGAACAGTAGGCTTTGTTGTTCTGATAGGATTACACGAGAATTTAATTGGATTTTCTTTGGTTTTTTTTTTTTTTATTTTTTGTTTGTAGAGAAAGAGGGATTAACTTTTCACAGAATGGATTGCGCATACAATTAAATTTTAAATTTAGAACAATGAGTTTATTTCCAGCGGAAGGATATAATCAATGAAAGACAGGAATATACATATGTAGTTGCGATGGTAGGATCAGGAAAGTTGAAAAATAAATCCACTTTGGAGACTCTCATACCTGACTTGGTGCCGATTAAAGTGAAAACGAGTGCTATTTAAAGCTCTGGAAGTGGAAACAGGATTCTAGGGAACTTAGGAAAAAGCAATTTTGGGTTTTTTTTTTTACAAAAACTATTTTTAAATGAACAATGTAGCACTGTGAAAAGATTTGGAATTTAGTGAATGCAGAGAAATTCTTAGGCCTAAACCAAAAGAAGAGGGCCAGGCTTTGAAAAAGTTGCCGTATCTCGTTCGAATCTCAAACAAGAAGATACAAAAGAACCCTAGTGCAAAATTTCAATCATAGTCTAAGGTTTCGGGAAAAAAAACTACGACTTAGTCTTGCAATATAACTGACTATGCACTAGGTTAAAGCAGTTTCTTCTAAAGATGTTGGTTCCGTAAACATTTTCAATGAGTAGCTTGAGTAGTCCTGGGACGGCGATACATACATAAGGGTTATTGTGTTTCTCAAGTTTGTTAGAACATTTTCGTAAACTTAGTTCAAACTGGCAGTTGTGATCAGTAATATTTGATAAATAACTGGACGTGTCGTTGTACGCTAGCAAGGAATATTTTGAGGGCAGAATAAATTTGGCTGAACATTTAGACATGTTTTGCTACGCCAATACAAGACATATCGAACGAATTTAGCAGATTTTTCCATTAATGAATTTTAGTTCAAGGGTCTGGTTTGAAACCGAGTGATTTTCTTTAAGAGTTTCCACCTCGGTTTGAAGGCACCTGGCTAACAGTCAATGCAGATACGAGGAAACGATGACTTATCCGGATGATTATAAATTCAGAAAAAAAAGTTTGGGACTTTGGATCCAATGGAGATCGGTTTCAAGCTTTGAGGTTGAAGACTACACTATGGAACTCTAGTGGAGTACAACCATCTGTGTTCAAAACTTGATCAATAGTATAAAATGGGGGAGGGAACGAGACTATCTATTCTATGTTGCATTAAGGTAGATATTCCAAGTTAGTATGTATTTTGAGAAGATACAGCCCATTAAAACAAGTCAGAGTTAAACATAGTCCCCGGCAAGGTTTTGGGTCTACGCTTAGGAGTTGAATACTAATTTTAGAGATTGGAATACGAATTAGGTTTCATTTCGTTAAAAGTGTAATATCGCTGTGCGATTTTTGAGACAGTTTTTTGTACCTTTTATGGTTACAGGACTTTCTTTGTTTTGAGCTAAAGTTTGGTTTGGTTGAAGTGGCCGCCAGCTTGTGGACCAGCAATATGTCCATTGTGATACCACATGTTAAAGCATAGGAGAAATTTCCCTCTAACTATTCGCTAAACCATTCTGAACTTCTGATGAAGCGGAAGAGGCTCTTGGTGTCTATGTTTATCAGATCGCCTAGTTCATTATAATAGAAAGCTCCTAAGTGAAGCTTCGTTCTGCGGGAGAGAGCTGAGCAGAAACAATGAAGGTGAGGAATGGTTTTATACTCTTCTTTATCCATGCAGTTTCTACAAAAGTCATTCGCAAAAGGCCAGCCTTATAACATGCTAAACTATTAGACATTTTCCATTGTAGTACCGAAATGCGACCTATTGAGAGAAATCAAATTCTTATAGCATTTTAGGTCCAGCTTTAGCCAAATTTGTTTTGTCGTTAGACTTGTTGGTCCACTTGTTCACCTGTATTTGTACTCTCGACAGCATCTAGCTACAATTTCGCAAGTAGGGATTGATATACCTAAGGTGCCTTCGTCCGGTAAAATGGGTAAAGTTATTCCTATTCTGTCGAGTATATACCCTGGAATATCACTATGTACCGTCACCCAACAAATGTGAATATTGAACTGCTCCGCCATCTCCATGAGAGACGATCGGCGGCCTAGAGCTACTAGAGAATTTAACCGATTTCAAAGATTTGATAGCTGCTTGGCTGTCCGAAAAGATGCGGATTTCCCTACCAGATATCACATTTTACTAAAGCCAAGATAAAACTCATTTGATCGCCATAATTTCTGCCTAGAACACGCTACAATGATTTGAGAGACAGTTGGAGAGCCGAAAACTAAGACTGTCTGAGAAAACACATCCACCAACTCTATCTTTGGTTTTTGAGTCGTCAGTGAATCGATTCATATTCTAAAAGTGCTTCTTCATTCCAGAGTGATCTGGAAGGGATGTTGACGACATCAAAAATTTAGACGTGGGGTAATGTAGTCCGTGTTTTCGGGAACATTTTTAAAATTATTCAGTATGGAGGCGTGGACAAATTCTTTTCTTCACCGCTGTAGGGTGAGCACTTGCTGCTATTTGCTTGGTATAAGAGTTAAGTGGTTTTTAAATTTGATTAGAGTTAAAGAGCTTATCGAATTTACTTGACAATCATCCAGTTTCAATCATCAAATTGACAATGGTTTCGACGTTTTGGACTCCACTAAATATCTGAGCAACTCAAAGTAAAGACTTCAGTTAGACTAGTTTGCATACTGCATTCCTATTTTGTTGGAATGAGGAGCCGCAATATCGTGTATATTGCAATTATGTTTCCCTAAAATGTCTCCTAAAGGAGAAAGTAACAAAAACCATATTAAGGGGCATTATTCAAATATAGGACGCTTAAGTGATTGTAAAGGGAATCTACGCTCGTTTTCCGTTTGTCTTTGGTAAGATATTACCTTTAAGTTACAGAAACATGTTCTGGGAACATTTTCAAACCATCACCTGTTGTCCATATTCCAGCTTGATGATTCTCCCTATGCTGTTACGAATGAACGCTTGAATGCATATCTCTAGGACTACATATACATAATTACGACTCAACTTTTGCAGAAAACGTTGTAGATGTTGAAAAAAAAAACAGCAACTGCAAGTAAACAAAACAATCCCTTTTCAAACGCAAACTGCAGTTGATGCCTGTAACTAAAATGTTTACTCTCACCCCAAATATGGTGCAGCTTGAAGAGGTTAAACCCAAAATATTTACACACAAGATGCGCGCAAGCTCTCACCTGTATTCCCTCCCTAGCTATTCCTGACTGCTTCTATTTACTAACAAACAAATTATATTCCAAAATAAACACCCAACCCC
Source organism: Xylota sylvarum (assembly GCA_905220385.1). Lineage (NCBI taxonomy): Eukaryota > Metazoa > Arthropoda > Insecta > Diptera > Syrphidae > Xylota > Xylota sylvarum. The sequence goes on from LR999959.1 coordinate 47,264,590, forward strand.
CCACAAGGCATAGCAAATGCAATTAATTTCGAAAATAAATAGAAAATTAATTCGAAAACAAGCACAAACACAATTTACAATTTAAATCCGCTCGGGAACTTCAATTTCAAAGAGAACATTTTCCAGCTAACAAATTCTCTTGCCCAAGTGTTGGTACTTCAACGACTGCCAGTCTCTCTCTCTCCAGCTTGATACCCCTTCCCATCGATTTTGCCACTAAATAGTAGACCAATGCTTGCATAGTCCTCTTGAAACAAGCGGGACTACCCTACACCACTTAAGATACAAACTCTGTTCCAAATAAGCAAAGCAATTATTATTTCGTCGGATTATTTCGTAATTCATTGCTATCGTGGTTGTGTACCCAAAAAAGAGGCGACAACCACCACCCAGAGAGGGAAACATGACTTGGAATGGATACAGCCACTGCTGCACAAATCCTTGTTCAAAACAACAATGAGGTATATGCATGTATTTTTCGGGAGGGTGGCCTTCAACAGTTTCAACTTGCAACTGCATTGACATCGCAGGCTGGTAACCGCGGTTGCAAAACAACTCTTTTGCACCACAAATGCAGATTTAGCCGAGTTTAGTTGCATTTTTTGTGTACGAAGAGGAAAATGGATGACAGTCGCGCACTGGAATTGGGCAAATAGGAATTTCGCGAATCTAGATAGCTCGTTGGTTTTGGATATTTACGCTCGAAAACTGGATATTCAGAAATTTGAAACAGAGAAAAGCCAAATATTTGCGGTTTGGAAATAGCAAACATGCAGTTGACTGTGGAATTTCTGTTTTACTGTACATATATATGAGCTTTATGCGAACGATTTTCGCATTCGTGTTTGTTGTGGTAAGTGGTTTGCTTACACTTAGGGGATTTATCCGTTTCCATTGAAATGCTATCTTTTGAGTTTAACTAGTCAGGGAGGTATGAAGTTGCAAAGCGCTATGAAAAATTATTCCTCAGAGATACATATGTATGTATACACTAGATGATTAACAAAACTACCCTCGTCATAGTTAATAAAGTAGTAGTAGGATGGGCAGCCAGATTTGATAATAAATCGAACGTGTACCAGTTGATTAGAATCACTCATTTTAGATTTGTAAACATTGCAGTGGCTATCAAAATACACAGATGTAGGTATATATATCCCTGACACGCTTCTAGGCATATGTAGCTGGAGTAGGCAGAGACTAGTCTCAGTGAAAACGTTGTTATTGAAAGCACGATTGTGTTGTAGCGACATACATACATATATGTCGGTACATAAAAAAAAAGTAGAAAAAAAAAAAAAAAAGAGGTATAGATGCAATGTATTGATAGAGTCTCTGCATCAACAAAATATGGATGCAAAGCCATCTGTACAGAACTTATCAATAACCAAAGCGATTTCATGACCTGTTAAACATCTCGTAAGGTACCTCCTTTCTACACTTAAGGGCACAAGTGCACCAGTGTGGCTTCCGGCTTAGCAGATCAACAATAGACCAAATAAGAACACTTCAAAAAATACTGACAAAGACTTGCAAATTCATTGTGTCAGAATGCAGTCGTACTGTGCAACTTTAATACACTGCACAATATACATATTTTTAAGGACGAAGATATGCTGCCAACAGACTTCTCCAAATGCTGAATGCTGAAGAAGTTTTGACGTGGGTAATAATACCTTTCAGTCAGTCATCGGCAGCTAAACTGAACCACCCAGATAAGTTTATGAATCTCAGGAGTTTGTTCAGCTCAAGAGTGCATTTCCTTTTGTAGGTTAATGCTGGACAATCGCATAGACAAGTGACGAATGGATTCTACTCATATTCGTCCATACAGTTCCTACAGAAGCCATACTGCGTGATTGCCTATCACGCAATGTACTGTCATGATGCCAATAGCTGTAGACAGTAGACACCAGCACCAGTACCCACATCCAATTTGGATCCATCGGTCTAGATAGCTAGCTTAGTGTCTGTGCAGAATATGCATACCTTCATCCCACTCCTTCCCGGTAGGAAATAGCGAATATGCGATTACCGTTTGATTGTAGGACGATATAGTCCGTTTTCGGAATCGTGATATATATTCAACCGGTTCAGAATTGGGGCATGAACTTAGTGTTTAGGTAACCATAGTTCGGCTTCCTTTAGTCCTAGGGCCGTTTTAGCTGCCGAGTTGATGCAGTGTATGTCAAGTGGACGAAGATTCCAGGGTATTGTTTCTGCTTTTGGTATTGATCTCATCGATTTCGTCACCCCAGACAGTCTGACTGTTGAATCCTTGTTAAACCGTGGGTAAAATGGGTTTTACCACCGCAGTGTATAGCTAGAATACCACTTCAAGTTTGAATCCATATGCTTTTTTGAACGCTTGTCCGCATGGGTGTAATCCCACGACAAAAAATACAAAAATCATATCCAATATTAAGCCGAGGTATTTTGCAGCTTTCTAAGGTGTAAGATAAGTTCCGTCCATACGTGGGTATTTGCGTCCTTCTGCGCAAGACTGACCAAATAAAATCTGGATTCACTGTCAAAAGCCTTCATGAAGTCGATGAAAAGCAGATGTAACGGAGAATTGTACTCCACGCATTGCTCTATAACGATCCGTAAGGTGTTAATGCAATCCACAAGCGAGAGTGTAGGAGCTGGACTGTTCTCAGGCTCTATTGGAGTAAGTATCTCTTTTATATTACTAGGCTATTGCAGTGTATTCCAAACGGAGGTTATGGCTATACGTGAAGCCGCTGACTGCCTGATATCGACAGCCAGGCAGCTATTAAAGCATTCGAATCACCAATAATAAGATCTAAATTGCTAAAACAGTGTCGTGTATTTCTGAATGAGATATCGAAAAACTTTAATCTCAATCTGTGCTAGAGTGCGCAACTGGAGGCAGTTAGCTAAGGACCGGGCTAACTGGAGAGGATATTGGAGGCCCAGGTTTAGTCCGAATTGTAGCGCCACCTAAGTAAGTAAGTGCTGGATTCCTGATCACTAAACGTCCCAGAAAATTGAGAAGCAGACGAAATAGCCAAAAAATGCCACTAAACAGGGACTCTCGAATGGTAAAGGAGGGCTTCATCTACTCATTGAAACGGCAAAATACAATAACTCTGTATTAGCTCTGCATCAGGCAAATGCTAGGCAGATGTGGCTGCAGTTGGGAAAAAGTAGGACAACAAGTCTGTAACTCATAAGCATAGGCACCCTGGTCGGGCTATTGACGGGTCATTGTGCGTTTGGTAGGCCCGCCTTGAGGCTATGAGTGAAGAAGTGGAAGAATAACCATTTCACCTTCTCTCCAACTGCCCTGCGTTATCCTCATCAAGAAAGCAGATTCTGTGAGAATACTTCTTAAAGAAGCTTGGAGATATTTCCGATTCGGATATCAATAAAATCTGGAAGCTCGTCCAAATATCAAAATGATTCCAAGAGAAGCGAAAGTAACCGTTTCATGTAGTAACACAATGGCTCTTTCCTGGTCCAAATGTATCGTACCGTAAACGGTGGATAACTACCTAACCTAAAAAAGCCCCACGATAGAAAAGGATGTCACATTTCAAAATACCCTTTTAGAGAGCGTAGGGATATATAGCAACAAAGGTTAGCTACATACTGCTAGATTTATTCAGGACTAAGGAATTTAATTTCTTCAAACATTTGTGACAGTCCGTTCTATTCGAAACGAAGTAATTCACCTTATGCTCTCAAGTTCATTTACTTCCGACGACATTGTCGACTGTGTACGTGCCTCGTTATCTGCTCATCAACTTTCCAGATTTAACATTCTGTGCGGAATTAAACACAAACGCGTACAATACGTGCCCTAATGTACTAAATGAGTTAATTTTCGCGAGAATTTTGAGATGGAATGTTATACGTCCTTTCTGTAATAAAGTTATGTACATTTGTACTATACTCATAGATAAACTAGCAGTTCAACTGCATTACGTACTTCTATCATCCTTAGGGAACAGTTTAGTACCATCGTTAAACGAGCAACTTGAGAAACTCTATATGAATGAGGAAAGCATCACTAAAGGCACGAAGATGTGAGACTAAAGGTATAAATTCGACATAGAACTGGAGAAATCCAAAAGATTTCGAAGAGAGAAAATGTGAGTATGCCTAAGTTCGAAAATGTAAAAAAAAATAGTTTGTGGTAATACTATTCTTTTGATGCGCATCTGCAACGCAACTTTGATAATTTTTATATGTATATTTTACAGGTAATTGACAAAATTGAAATGAAACTTTGAATTAAAAATAAATTTAAATGTCAAATCCAAATGTCAGAAATCGAAAAAATTATCGATGCATAGTTTGCTCAGTTGATGCGCATCGATAACATTTAGAACACGTTTTGAAACTTGCAACTTTGTTAAATCTTTCTCATTTGACTTTGCATCTATGAAACATTTAATACATTTTGGAATTCACCTTATTTGTCCGCTTTTTACGAAAATTAATTCCGAACTTCTTAATCTCAATGAAGTCCGTGTGTCCCAGGGTAGAAACTGCTAAATCTAAGCATATCTCTGCTGATCATTGTAGCGTTTTTAAGGTGGAAGTCATGGAGATTAAGGAAGACTTGTCCTAGCTAAAATGTAATGCAATATCTGTCAGGGATATTAGCATTTTTACTGACAGTCAAGCGGCAATCAAATGACTGAGCAGTTCAACATTCAACTGTCCTAGGTGCCAGGACACAGAGACATTGAAAGGCATTCCAAGATTGACGAACTCGCCAGATAGGGTGCGATCCAAAGGATTCTGCCCAACTGGCTGAGTTTGGTTATACTTCTCGCTACTTGTAAACTCTTACTAAAGCTGCAACATTTCGAGACAGATCTGATCTATGCTTGACCTGAAACGTAGAGTTTTTGTTGAAGCCACCTTATTGGTGTTCTTACTAGACACTGTCTGATACGCTAAAATGTCAAAAGTAACTGTAGGAGTCTAAAAAGGTTACTCCCTAAAAAGATTACTTCATCTAGGAACCCCCTTCTTTGACAACCTAGGCGAACTGGCGTCATTAGACGAGCTTCCTTCGCTTAATTAAAATCTCCGTTTGGTTTAATTAGTTCCGGGTAGCCAAATAGTGTGATCCATGACATCACAATGGACCTTGATTTCTAAGTGCGCACTTGTGCAGACAGTCACCCTAATCTAAGCTTAAACGTAATCTCAATGTAGGGCGATACTAGACAACTGGATTAACGTATACATAACATAACTTAAAAGGATGAATATCATTACAACATTGGTCGGATCTACTGTCAAAAGATTTGTCAGGGGAGTACACTACAAGTGTTGTACTTGTAAACTTGTAACTAGAAGCACAAATAAAGTATGGAGTTGTAATTTTGTGTTCCATAAACATTTTTCAGCACTTATAGCGCGGCAAATTCAAATTATAAGTGTAGCGATCAAAATGCTACAAGTCTACAAGTCTGCAACTACAATTTAAAAATTATTTGCGAAGAACTACGAGTCACAGTTAAGCGATCACTGTACGTGATTTTATTAGTCTCTCTACCCTTATAAGAAATTCACTTGTAGTTACAAGTCCGTCGCTAATAATTTTTTGCGCAAATACTTTTATGAAACAGAAAAGCTCGCAGCAGTTGTAAATTCACTTGTAGCTACAGGCCTGGCATACTTGTAGTTATTAGTGAATTGGAATTCTTTATGAAACAAAAGTTTGTACATAATTTTCATGTTACAAGTGAATTCACAAATAATTATTAGTGGTAGCACATCAAAAGCTTTCCAAATCGGTCATTAGATGCAGTTTTGTTTAGTACTAAATAGGAGCAAAAGCGTCTCTACTACTAGTACTACAAAAATACAAATATTTGGCACGACAGGTCTATGGGACTCTGGGCCTAGCTGGGCCTAGCTTCTTACACGCATTCGTGTTGTGCGTCTTATATTCTTTACACGAATGGAAGGGGCCTACTGTTTAGTTTACGACAGCAGCGGCCCTCCTGAATCAGCCTGTTGTCATAATGAATTTTAGGGTGGCTTTAGGTAGCGTGTTCGCTGAGATTCTCATTCTACTAAAATGAACCGCCATTGAATTGTGGTCTGTGAGGGAGGATGCCTATGAGGAGAGTTTGCTGTTCTCGTCATTTTTTTTGTATTGGGCCCAAAGTTTTCTTTCATGAGGAGAGTGCACTCCACATTACGTTGGCCATGTTGTGAAAGTCCGACATGATTTTGACATGAGAAGACTGATGGGCGTTTGGTTACTTTTCCACATTCAGGTTTGTCGGAGCCGCTTTTCGTCGCTACTTCTTGAAGAGGTCCTGTGGGCAATGCTCGAGTATGGCTTCAAGGCCGGCGGGCTAATCATATCGAGTTGAAAATACACTACTTATGTAAGTACGTACGTAGAAAATTAAATTAATTTTTTTTCGAAAAAAACATGTTTTCCATATTATTATACGGAATTATCGAATACCTTTCACATGCATATGTAGGTAATTTTACGCTGCAAACTGCTGATAAAAACATTTGTCATGGCAACTAGTTTAATTGCCTTTTCAAACTGTTTGACAGACAAATAATTAGCGGTTCCGGTAATGATCTGTTTCACGGCTGACCTAATTGAAAATAGAATGTTTTGTGAACGTTTTTAAAAGCTGAGCAATGTGTTTCTTTTTATCAGTTCGTTCTTAAATCAGTATCTTCAAACATTTGTAAATGGATTGGGGTGATTGGCTATTAGGCACAATTACAGATGCGGGTAAGAATTTGGTTAGCAATGTGGCTGTGGGAGTTGGTAAGCAAGTGGGTGATGCAGTGGTTAAGACAGTAAGACAATTACCAATTTCTTTTTGTCACATAATATAATTTTCTTATTTGGCTAGTTTTCAGATGTAAAAGATTGGATTGAAGACCAAATTGACGGACTTGGCTTAATTATGGGTGATTACGATTATTATTTATACTGAATCCTATATTTGCCTACCCATGTGTATATTATCTACGAAGAATGATGTTAAATTCTAGACGACTGGTAGCAACATTAATAAAGAAAATGACATTTGAAGTTCATTTATAAATTAATAAAACCATTTCATTTATAAATTAATAAAATACCGCTGCATGTTTTTTTTTATACGTAAATAGTTTGATTCTATAAAAGTTGTCTAATAATATCGGTAAGTGTTGCAAAGAACTTTTTACATAACAGCGGTAAATTGTCAGATTACTTTGAAATCCGAAGTGAGGTACGGCAGGATTACATACTTTCACAACTGCTGCTAGACACGGCAGAAATAGTTCTGGAGCGAATTATCTGCATCACCAAGGCGAAACAGCAGGCGGGCTATCGAAACACCAATATGATTTCCGGAAGGCTCGCTCAACACTAGATGCAATCAGCTTAGTAGTTAAATCAAAAAAAAAAAAAAAACGATACCAAACCAAATTGGAACCATATACTACATGCATTCAGAGACTTCGGAGTTCCATGGTATCTCATTAAAATCGTGACGAGCTACTTCAGATTCTTAAACTACAATACAGACAATAGACCCAACGAATATAAGATCATCGGCGGAGTACCACAGGGGGCTCAGTGCTACGTCCTTTACTCTGAAATGCCATGTATGATGGGGTTTTACGTCTTCCAATGCCTGGGGAGACAAAAATTATCGGTTTCGCCGACATTGCAATCGTCGTGACTGGCAAACTAGAAAAGATGGAACAGTTAAGTACTTAACTCCACAATAAGGACGGTACGTAACTGGTTGAGTTCGACTGACTTCACGCTTGCGGAACACAAAATGGAATCGGTTCTTATAAGCATCAGGAAGAAGGCGGAAACGATAAATATCACTGTGGGTGGCCACAATAACATGAGAACCCCACATAAAAATACGTCGGAGTAGTACTAGATACGAGAGTATCCTTAAATGAACACCTCTAGTGTGACAGTCACAAAACAGCGTATGCCAGCGCAGCTCTCTCACGAACGCTGGAAAGCTTCCGAAGGAAGGTGGACGCGTGTGCTTATACCACAAATTCAGGCATGGATAGCGAGATAGCATGGTGAAGTAGGGTTTCACCTAATACAGCTCCTGAGAGCTCCAAAACTATCATGAGCAAACTAAGAATACTGAAAAGTGAGAGAAAAGAGTCCAACGTAACTAAGTCAGAAAACTGCCCTACGATGAAATGCCAAGAAGGCACCTTAGGTAGAAGAGAAACGAGGTTAGTGGATAAAAATCCCATATGGCTAAGTTTCGTCTTTCAAACACTACCAACTCCCAGTCTAGATAAGCAAAGCTTGTCGTACTGTCTGAATCCGGCATTAATTTTGGGGATAGTTTATGAATGCTTTTGGTTGCAGGGTTTGGCGAAAGTGTATCTTTTAACCACTGACTGTATTCTTGGGCTCGTCAAAGGCTATAGTCAAGCATTGATTTTAAATGGAGATATCAGACCTTCTGTACTGAAAGAAAGTAAATATAGTTAGACACTTCCCGGAGCCGAGAAGCGTTAAAACGTGTACAGTTTTCTATGATTGTTTCGAAAATTTGTCCGAAACTACGGAACTATAGCACAGCTTAGAGAATTCAGTTCTCTCAGTTTGAACGATGCGTAAAGAAGATGCTTTAAGTGTCAAAAAAGAGGATCCTCCATAGTCTCACAAACTTGCGTACACCAGCCACAGTTGGTACATTATTTCGACCGAAATTTCTTTTCAAAATTCGCACTGTTTCGGCAACACAGCATCCATTTAAGAAGTAACTTTGCAATATTTCCAAACGTTGTTCAAGAGTAAATCGTATCGCGAAAATATAATATCGAGTTTGGGTCATTTTTTTGAACGCATAAGAGCTGTCAGTGTCAAAATGACATATAATTTAAAAAGAAACCAACAGATGATCGACCCTATAGAAAATTATTCACGAATTTTCTGACTAACAAAAGAGATGTTAGCTTCTACAAGAAGGATAAAGCGGGATCTACTTTTTATTTCTTTTAAAAATGCAGTACTCGTCGGTTGGAGATCTTACATCCAGCTTTACCGCCCACAACCTCCTGTCGGCGCACCGGAGAAGAATGCGACTGGACACTGATGACCTCTGCCGAGGCTATGGCGACACAGACGCACTCAGTTTGTATGCGAATGCCAAAGCCTGTCCAGAACTAGGAAAACTGCCCTAGGCGAATAACACATGGAAGACGTGGGCGACCTGTCAGGAAAGCCACCATTAACCATCCTGAAAGTTATAACAATATCGAGTTGGTTTATGAAGGCCGCTTAGCTATCCCAACGCTATGGACCAACTTGTGTCGTCGTTTTAGCTTATCCACGGCAGGGGTTCACAATGAAGCCATTGGTGATCCGAGTTTTGACTGCATGTGCAGCCACTCCCCCTACCTACCTACCCACATCCAGCTTAAAATTTCTAAGGGGACGGATTCCATGTGAATATAAGTACGTGTAAAAATCTGGTGACAGACTTTAAAGACTACTGCAACAGTCACCATCAGTCCATATACATACATAGAGTGTTGGGCCCTATTGCACGGTATATCCTTTTACAGAAAAATTTGAAGTAAAGTAACTACTATGCTGTAGCACGCAATTGCTAGATTATAGAGGATTCGTACTATGCATGGTTAGTTCAGAAATGCATTTTGGAGTTGGTACTGGTATAAAGGACACATCGATTCATATGATCGTAGTTAGTTAAGAGACTCTTTAAGTATAGTGTTTTCATTGGATAAACTCCAGATTTGTTACGTCTTACTATAACAACGAGGAACTGATCATCTTATAGCTATATGGAATAGCAGGGTATTATTTATTACATGGGAGAGCTACATATGTATGTATATCGGCTTATGCTGCTGGAAGACATTCAAATCTTTAGACAGTCTAAAAGAACTTTAACCAAAATTCATTCAACAGTTCGAACGATGTCATGAGACTTGTAAACTTGCATTCTGGTTATAGATACATTTCACAAAATATTGAATGCTAGCTTTGCTTAGAAAAGGATGAGTGTGAGATGATTACTAGATACTTCGAGGTACATCCGACATGCTTAATCCTTTCATTTCATAAGGAGGTTAACCATTATCCTATGGTGTGGTGGATTTGTTTTAGATTTGTTAACTTCGTCACGGAGTTGATACTGAGGTCTAGAGCCATATTTATGCCCACAAGGATGCCATCACTTTCCTTTATAAATGTAGAAATGGATGTGGGTATAACGTGCGCTAACTCGTTCTCCGTACTACTATTTTTAATCATCGTATCTTAAACTTAACAGAATATTTGAAAATATGTTTACATATAGCTATAACTTACCATCCGGTAGTTCGTATAATTTTTTTGGCAACTGTGCAAAATACGAATGATGCAGAGCGTCTTCGGCCCCTATCCTCTCTTCAGGATTCAATTGCAGGAAGGCATTCGCTATCGTTTCTCCCTCAATAATATCATACAACCTAGGAAAACTATGACCTAATTTGCGTGGTCTATAAAAACCTGTAATAACACAAAAACACAAGAATAAATTATCCAAAAGGATATATGGACTATGATAAATTTGGAATATGCCAAAGGAATTTAAAGAATTTATCTCTTACGAGATTAAAAAAAAAAAAAAAACAAAAAATCGTAACCAAAATGCAGCAGTGGTTTTCACGTCTGTCCTTCCTGTTGGTACTCGCTGTATATCTTTTTTTTTTACCTAATTTATGCGGTTTGTATCCGGGGAAATGTGTTACACCCTGCCACGTCTCTTCTGTCGGTGTGCCAAGCAATTTGAATATCTTATCCAGTTGATCGTACGTATCTCGAATACCGGGGAATGTTGGCATCCCTGTGACCATTTCAACGAATATACAACCCACACCCCACATATCCAACGATGTTGAATATTCGGTGCTACCAAGAAGGACATCTAAAATGAAAAAAAAAACAAAAAAAATTGAGATAAATATATATATTTATTTTATTTAACAGTTAAGGAAGCTAAGAGGATAAATGCAATGGTATGTCTATGCACATTCGCTCTTAATAAACTTCTGGAGGGGAAGGATGCTTTTTTTTTGTGTTGTAAGGATATCTAACTTTTTTTCGCTGCTGCAAGAATTGTTGGTCGTTAGAGGCTAAGCATAGTAAACGCGAAGGAGAGATAAATATCACAGTAAGAGGCAGAGAACTGCAGGTTTTCCTATCTAATAGGATCACGAGGACTCGAACTCTACCAGCTGGACCTTGGTACATACCGGAGAGAGCAAAAATAACCGCCGGATTTTGAGATACACAGAACGAATTAAAAAAAAAAAAGTTCAAGTGCAAAAAGGAACTAGTAGGATTCTCTTTTGGTCAATGCCCAAAGGATTTCATTTCTTTTCTTTTTGTTTTTTTCATTTTTATGATTTGCGAATAATAAATGAAGTGGTAGTAAAAGATTTCGTTAGGAGTTTACTCCAGCAAATGTCCTTGTGTATGTGGGACACTGGTGCAATGGATACTACCAGCAGGAAAGCACAACGAATGGATATGGATGAAAAGTTACCAGATAACTTTTATTGCACGTGTTACGTGTACCTACGGTTGCCTGGGCGGATACTTTCCGGATGAAATTTTATCGATTATTTCTTTAAAGTTTTCTTTTTTTTTTTTGTGAAAAATTTAAAATTTTGGTACATAGGAATGTTGTGGATGTGGAGAGTCTGTGAAGTGGTTCGGAGAACTTGAAAAATGTATCGACGTGATATTGCGTACCTTCTTTGAAAAGTGGGTCGATGTCAGCATCTATGCAAATATATGCAATTGTCACCCATTGATAGTTGTCTAGGTGGACATTTTGAGGAGCCTGTATGGGCGTTAGTCGAGAAACGAATGACTGTTTAAAGAACGACGTACAGCATCTATGCAACACAGATATTGACTGGGGAGTCAGCCAAACACGTAAAAAAAGGAATGAAGAGAAGCGGACCAGAAAATTGGAAGAGAAGGTAAGTGCTGAGGAATTGGTATAATCGAAAACACCTACAATAAAAGCACAACCTGCAGCAGTTTAAAAAAATACAATTAACCATAAACCGTCTTCACCCGTAAATCAAAGTTGTTTCCAAATAATGCGAGACACATTGGTGTCCAATTCCTGACTGCTGGAGTTTGAAGATCAAGCGATACAAGAATGCCCAGGTTTAACACCAACTGACTTAGTGCTGTATGGATGTAGCACTTCGAGAGTAATCACTACGTTTGTTAATAGGTGCCTACACAATATCTTAAAGATTTTCTGGCAAAACTGTACCTTTAACAAAGACCCAATAGGCACAATTATATAACAACGTGGCAGTGGATTGGACACACTTTCCGAAAAGGTGACAGATCCATAGCTAACCACGCGATGCAATGGAACCCGCTAACTCAGGATGGAAGGATACGTGGCGGTCTTAGATGGTTATGGTTCAGATCAGTAGAAAAGGCAACTGGGAAAGAGTTGGGGAGAGCAGGGGAACATTACCAAAAACCGCATACGATGGCTCGCAGGCGTTGTTGCACAAGGGGATAAGGACATAAGTGAAAAGTATTTCAAAGTAGCCGTATCGGAATACCAGCAAACATCAGCAAACATCATCAATCAAACACTAGCGGTCGGAAAAATTCGCAAACTTGGGCAAACTACGAAATGAGAGCAAACAGGGCTAAGAAGATGATTCTGATGCTTTGACTATGGTCAGGACTTACACACTTAGTTGGTACGAATCGGGAAAGTCCTAGACATAACTGGCGGTGGATATCACATGCAAATACACTAAATAGACTTGTCAATGATAGTGTAAGGAAGAACAGGATTCGTGTGGACCATAATAAATGGCTACACGCTTCCAAGCATAGACATTGAGTCATTGTGTGGACATTGCTGATGGCCGGTAAAATGGGATTCAATCACCACTAGCACAGTTCTGTAAATTCTGGGAGTGAGTAAATCTTCAGCTGACATGGACAAGCATCAGCTGGTGTGAATGTAAGGTTCAAGGAAGCGTACATCGATTAAATCTTCGATGTGGAGTGATTTCAGCTGCATTAGGATACTGCTGTACAACAGAAGACAACAGCATTTTCCACGGCTCAGTATTACGAGGTCATCCAATGTAGTTGACTTTCTATCGACATAGACATTGCTCGCAGAATATGACACGAAGCCATGAGGACTATATCAACGTATTATGAGTATGCAGCATCTTTTGCATAACTTTATACTACGTGGTGTATACATTAGTTGACTGGGGAATGAAGTAGAACAGGGATGCTCGTTGCCAGCACGTCATGTTCCATCACTAATTGGAAAATCGGGAATCAGTCAGATAAAGTGTCTTATGAGGAATTAGTTGTCTCACAGGTAACCGAACTTTAACCATATACACGAACAATGGAGCTCGTCATATGAACCATCGGCTGAATAGAATCCCGGATAAACGGATTAAAAGTCGGATTCAACTTGTCCAGCTTATATACATACATAAATCCACTTATCATCAACGGTTGCCCTCAGTGATTTAATAGCCCACCTGCTTATCTCCTACAAGACTCTCCAGACAAATACTGTTTACAGTCACACGCTGCGTGTGAATTAGGTCACAATATTCCAACCACAGTCTCTATCTCTAGACAAACATTCATTCCCAATCCCTTGGGATGTGGATATCTTTCAAATCCGAATTTGTGTATCGCAAAGGCTTTCATCGCTTTATGTAATCCCGAAGATACACCAGCGACACAAGCATCAGTATCAGTACCAGAAAAAGCATAAAAATAATAAAAAAAAAATGGCCATAAAAACGTATCCAGTAAGGAAGATGGAATATCCTTTTGTTACCCCGAACTTCACATTTAGTGCATTGAATTCAATCTTCATTCTCTCTCCACTCGGTGTATTCCTAGTCCTACACACTCGCATACCTCTATGAAGAGTAATACACAAGTCCATCGTCCTTATGTGGGTGTGTTCTCATCGATTTATTACTTAATGAATTTAAAAGCTTTTTAATCCCTACGAGAGGGCGAAAGAAGTGGAAAAATATGTACCAGTTGAGATGAATGGGGAGCGGAGGATAATGTACGTGTCCTGTGCAAATTGCAACAGAATATTCCCAGTCATGGTGGGTGAGGTTGTTTGTAACCGATTCCTTCTTTTTTTTTGTGTTCCCATGCAGTCGTAGCTATTAGTATGTAGTATGTGTTGGCTTATGAACTAAAGAACGTGACGTAATTTCATTGCTGCAACGTTAGGTAATAAATGTTGGATAATCTAGAAAAAAGGATGCAGAAATTAAGGTGGGTGAAACTTTCCTCACAAGAGATGATGATGTTTACCCCGTCAGTGTTTACGTTTGTAAATGCTGCAAATTGTGTTTAGAAAGTTCTTCGAAGAGTAAGGATTAAGTTAGATTGCGAAAGGATATCCTCTATTTCAGGTTATCGCCTGAATATTATCAGCAGTGCTTCATTGAGCTGGATAATGGGTTTAGTTAAGTGATTAGTTTAAATCACAAAGTGGCGATAGGTCCAGACGATGTAAGGGATCGACGACCAGAGGAAATCAAAACAGCGCAGTGTGAGGCTTAACAAACCGAAATGCGAAAGTTTGAAAGTTGCTCGGTTGATTAATTTCGTCTCGTTGATTGGAGAGGTGGTAAAAGTTTGAGCAGTAGTCTGATTCTTTTGTTGGTAGTGGGCTACTAGTTGCTGGTACAATGTATGGTATATAGGCGGGTAAAGCATACAGCACTCGGATCAGCAATGGATCCATTGTGAACCCTTGTCGTGGATTAAAAGTCTCAGAGAGCGAGCAATTTCGGGTTCAGATGGGTATATAGAAAGCAAGCCCAATCCATATAAGCACACTTTATGATTAAAAATATTATCACCTTATCATAACGCCATTATAGCACACTATAATCATTCTACACTGATGTTGACTTATAAGGATCCCAAGATTTTTGTTGAATATTATCAAGCCAAGGTACAAAGGACAAAACGCTTCACAGAAGTAGGATTTAAATTACAAGAGTTGTCCCACAAGGTTGTATACTGTCGCCACTACTATTTCTCGTGGTTATCAGTGATATGCAATACTTTGTCGATGAGATTCTGTGCAACATAGTGAACGTTGTTCAAATAGCTGAAATATACAGAGTAATAAGAGAGGCAGACATGAAAGACCAACTCCTTCAGAACTAAAATTTTCAACGGGCAAAGAGAGAGGCGATGTGCTGGAAATTTGGCGTTCGATCAACAGATCCTGATCCTCAACGAACTTGACAGTCGCAAAATGAAAAGTCCAGAGGCGTCAAATCACATGAAGGTGGTGCCCAATTGACAGATGATAATACTCTTATTTGTGGAGATAACACTGTCACCGAACTTTGACTTCAATAACTCGATTGTTTGGCTGCATGGTGTGGTTCGTGTAACTTGGTTTAGCTGTGTATCGTGTGGCGCCGTACTGTTGAAACCACATATGCTTCAAGTCATCGTCTTCATCAACATGGTCCGAAAGGGATCTTCATTGACTGTGATTTGCCACAAATTGGTCGCAGCGATACCGAATTTTTGAGTTCATCGACAAATTTGGGAACTTACTTACATTTGTAACAGGAACCAGAATGTTCTCGTCACTCCTTGCGTTTTTGTGTCATGTTGCTACAGGAACAGTATGAAGTGCATACGACTATGTTGACTAACATTTTCGCACCAGGGGCCTATTTCATAAAACTACAAGTGATGTACCTGTAAACTTGTAACTACAGGCACAAATAAAGTATGGAGTTGTAATTTTGTGTTCCATAAACAGTTTTCAGAACTTGTAGTACGGCAAATTCAAATTATAAGTGTAGCGATCAAAATGCTACAAGTCTTCAAGTCTGTAACTACAAGTTAAAAATTATTTGCGAAGAACTACGAGTCTGCGGCTATACTTCACAGTCAAGCGATCACAGTACGTGATTTTATTAGTTTCTCCACTCTTGTAAGAAATTCACTTGTAGTTACAAGTCCGTCGCTAATAATTTCTTGCGCAAATACTTTTATGAAACAGAAAAGCTCACCGCAGTTGTAAATTCACTTGTAGTTACAGGCCTGGCATACTTGTAGCTATTAGTGAATTGGCATTCTTTATGAAACAAAAATTTGCACATAATTTACAAGTTACAAGTGAATTCACAAAAAATTATTAGTGTTGTAGTTTTATGAAATAGGCCCCAGACGGTACATTGATCGTTCACCTGGACGAATGTGAATTATGACAAAAAATTTTAATGAGTTCTCAACTCTGTCTAGACAAATGTGGACGGAGCTTAACTTAAGAAGGACATTTAAACCCATTTGAAGATATAAGAAAAGCGTAGGTTATACCCTAAATCATATGTATATGTATGTAAGTAGAATAAGAGTACCCTCCAATAAAGTCTACAGCAGTTGTAGTAATAAAGGAAAAGAAAACTGTTACTTATCTATTGTTTAATCACGCTCCTAATTCTAAAAACCAAAACACAAAGTGAATGCTTTTTCAAGAATCTATCCGACTTCTCAAGTCTTAATGTAAGCATGATGGCCATGCTTGACTCTGGGTCCAAATGGACATTCTAAAGAGGGTCCTGTCAAAACTAAACTCGTACTATGTTCGTTACAGTCTTACTAAGGATTGAAGTTACCCAGTCCAATCCTGACTATAACTACTGACGGATCCGGGTAAAATTGGTATCAAAATGTACCAGGATAGATATGTTTTAGCTACTCTACCTAACCTAAAAGCAGAAGCAAAGTTAATCTGTTTCGATGCGAAGAAAACTCAATTCACAGTCTTCTCCAGAAGGGTACTGTGCCACAGCTTCACACAGATGATCAAGTGATTTTTCTTGGCCACATGCTTA
The DNA here is from genome assembly GCA_905220385.1 of Xylota sylvarum. Lineage (NCBI taxonomy): Eukaryota > Metazoa > Arthropoda > Insecta > Diptera > Syrphidae > Xylota > Xylota sylvarum. Next base: position 47,281,516 of record LR999959.1, read on the forward strand.
CAAATTTAGAAATACGTTTGTCTTTAATATGGAAAATATCACTGCAAATGCTTCAAATAACTGAACTGAATACTTCCTAGAAATACGACATTAAATACGACCTAGTAACCCTGGACTATAGTACAGATATGGACTTTCAAAACAAATGTTTTCAGAAGCTTCTAGGGTTATTGTACTTCTAAACAGATCATTGCTATCTCATCTAGGTAGACAGTATATCGTCTTTGTAAGGATCAGTACGAACCTTTCAAAAACCTCTTCGTGAATGTTCAGTACTAAACTGGTTTATTTGTACAAAGAAATGGTGAGGTCACAAAAATTCTTCAACTAAGAGACCCCTAACACTCCTGACGAAGAAGAAATTGAATCAGTTCGTCACCTGCTGTGTGACTGTCCTGCCCTATCCGTCAGAAGAATGAGGACTCTTGGTAGTTACTTCTTCTCGGATTTGGAGGACTTGGGTAACGTAGAGCTGACGGACCTCCTGAGATTCATATCATTATCTGGATGGTTCCAATAGCGGACTTTATAAGTTTCCGGGGTTAAATGATTGGCAACAATGGACCCTTTTGAGGTCTAAGTGAGCAGTGACACTGTCACAAGGCACCCGTTTACCTACCTACCTACCTACCTAACACTCCTGACACAATAGAATTTTCAGGTCACAGAAATGAATACGAAAAATATTCAAATGTTTTCAAAAAATCTCTGTAAGTACAAGCACAAGAAGATCATAATTGGGATAGTTAAATTAAGGGTTATTCCTTCTGTATCGCTTGTTTCTTTTTGACTTTTTACAAGTACACATAGTTCCAAGTTTTATTTAAGAAGAGAAATCACTTCAGGACACCAATTCACCCGACCCAATTGGCAAATAACCGTCTTGAACGAAAAATTATGCAATAACAAGCGCAGCGCTATTTTATTATCATCATCATTATCATCAACAGGATGAATTGAACTTTCCACAACAATAATCCAATCTCATTGACATTCCTCATTATTTTGTCTTGTTTTTGGTCTTTTTAAAGCCACAGGATTAAGACACAGAACAGAAAAATAAAAAGAAAGCAGCAAAACGTAAGAAAGATACTCGTATTTTCCTCACAGTTTCTGGTTTGCACACCATAATCTTCATGTCCTCATTTCACTTGAGCGCGCGTTGAATTATTATTTCCATTCCTCTTCGAAAGGATTTGCCAAGGAGCTGAATCGACTTTAACTGCGAATAAACAACTGTCTTGGCAGATTATTCAAATCCAGAATAAAAAAAAACACACACACCTCTATCAAGGGATGTAAAGAATTCTACAGAAACAAGGACACCATCCTCACGCCACTAAGTTCCTTGCAAAGGAAAAACGAAAACTTGTGGCAAAAAAAAAGAGTTTTACAAATTTCGCAAATTTCAATGAATCTTTGTTCAGCAATTCAAAAAATGCCCTCCCCTCTCTCAAAGGATTCAAAAAGTTGTGAAGACACTTTGAAGTTTTGCATTTTTTTTTGTTGTATCTAATCAGGATTCAACAGTTAATTAATGCCAATGCTCCCTCTTTGTACAATCAGAGCCACTGACTGCTAATTGAATTAATTAAGACACAACAATGGCAAGATACACGAAACCACTTTCGAAGTTTTACGAGATTGATGGAATAAATCACGCAGATTACCATAAGAAAGAGGTCCTGTGACTGAGAGAAACTGACATGAATTTAGGTAAAAATGAGAGAAAACTACTTTCAACAAACGAGGGAGTGCTTGCTTGTTATCCTTTGTCCCAGTAATTTAACCAAGCCACTCAGCTGGACTGTAACTAACTTGTAGCGGACAAACTCTGCTCCTTGTGTCCTTTTCAGTAACTCTATATAATTTGTGGCTGAGTCTTCAAGAATTTATAGCATCTACAGTCGGATTTAGAAGGATTTCCAGTTGTGTATACGGTTGTGTTGTATACTACTTCAATGGTGGTTGAATCGTAGTCGGCAATTATTGTTACAATAAATTTACTGGACAGGATAAATGGATATACGAAAGGAACGTGTTGTCTTCCTTTTGTATGTTTTGGTATTTTTACTAGTCATTGACATTTTTGGGGACATTGGGCTTGCTAGTGTTTTTAAGTATATGTGATGGAATGAATGAGCTTAGGGTTTGGGTAGTTAAATTTAATAAATTACGATACACTTTATGGAACACAACACGAGGAGAAGAATCCTTAATGAGGATATTTTGGCTCTTTATATGCAATATATTCGTTTGGTTGTAACAGCGAATGATTTGAATGCAAAGGACGAATGTTTGGATTAGAAGTTTAATTTAGAACGATCACGATTCATATACTTAATCACATGAAGACAAGAAGACAGAGGACTAGTCTATTTAAAAAGATTCATTTGTGTCAATCGTAGTAGTTGGGATTGCACACGAAACTATGTATTAAGGTCACTGAAACTGAAGACTTGTAGTAATAAGACTACAGATAAGAAAAGGTGTGTAAAAAAAATCCAATTGGTTGAGCCAGTCCAGGGGACAATTTACGACATTATGGCTTTCAGGATAATAAGTAGATACCAATGACGATGAATCAGGAAATGTTTCATTTTCAACCCTGCAGGCGTCGTAACCTGTAGTATCACTTACGCCTATCATCTAGAGATTATTACCAAAAGCGTTGCGGCCCTTTGGAACTTTTCTACTGAAAGATGACAGGAGTGGCTATAATTTCTTGAAGATGTTCACCAGCATCAACAATTTATTCCGTCTATACCACGCACAATTCTTTTCGTAAGAAATCCCATCGTCAATGGGTTGACCGAACACGGAAGGATGTTAAAGTCTTAAACAAAAGGTCGCCTTAGCCAGTATCATAGGAAATTTCATTATTCGTTACTCTTGTATGTCCTCAAATTGAACTCAAAAAGTTATTGTAGGTGCACACGAAATTTTTTGAAAGTTAAGTGAACCAAAGTCTTAAAACCTTTATACACATACGTCCAACTTTCCAACTATCTTATCCAAATCTCCAATTATTCCTAGTTACATTAAGAAACCAGATGGTTACTGGACTATGTCCAGCAAGGAAACTTTAGAGCTTCTTACGGTAAGGCCTCCTATGCATCCTCTAAAGACTTTTATCCGATCAGCCTATCCTCCTGTTTACTGAAGACTCTGCAAAGGCTAATAGACGTCCACATTTGAACTAAATTTGATAGTAATCTCCCATCGATATCCCAACACGCGTATCGCAAGGGAAAATCGGTAGACATTGCTTTACATTCGTTGGTAGGAATCATCGAGAAATCCTTTGAAAACAAGGATATCACTATGGTGTTCTTTCTTGATATTGAAGGAGCTTTCAACAATGCCAAAACAGAAGCTATATCTGCTGCATTTCTTGACCTGAAGGTTGACAACTATCTTTGCTATTGAATCGAGCTCCATGCTGAGCTAGAGTGCCGTCTAACCAGAAGGTCGACGTACAGGGGTACCCCCCAGGGTGGAGTATTATCACCACTATTGTGGTTCATGGTAATGAATGACATACTCCTAATCTTGGGTAAAGAGGGGTTCAGTGTTATAACTTATACGGACGACATTGCCATAGCGATATCGGGGAAGTTCCTCCTTACAGTTAGAGACCTAATAAACTAGCAAAGTGGACGGATAGTGTTGGTCTCGGAGTTATTCCGTTGAAGACTGAACTAGTATTGTTCACAAAACAGTATAAAATACCATATATAACTCCTCCAAAATTCAAGGGTATTGAATTGCAATTTGCAGATCACGCCAAATACTTGGGAGTTATTCTAGATAAAAAAACTTAGTTGGAAACTCATACACAAGACCGCGCTAGGAAGGCCTCGATTACCCTCTATTCGTGTAGGAAGGCCCTAGGCCCAAAATGGGGTCTACAGCCCCAAGTCGTTCACTGGATATACACGGCAATTGTCAGACCCATCCTTATGTACGGAATACTAGTCTGGTGGACGATACTGGACAAGAAAAGCAACATTGCAATACTTGAGAAGGTTCAAAGGTTAACCTGTGTTTGTATAACAGGCGCCCTTAGAACTACTCTTACAGCTGCACTAGAAACTATGCTCCATCTCTCCGCCACGCAAGCATCCTAAACGGCCATAATACTATTCCTAGTAATTTGGACTATATTGTCCCCTATCTGAACTTTAACGTCAAATATAGAACCAGGATTCCTAGCAGAAGTGCTTGGGAATCGGGAGAAAATTTAAACGAATTTGCGTTAGAGATTTACACAGACGGATCCAAGTCAGCGTCTGGCACAGGTGCGGGAGTATACTCCAGTGTATTGGACATTTGTATTGCCACTCGACTGCCGGACCACTGCAGGGTTTTTCAAGCAGAAGCCTCAGCAGTCTGTGAAGCCGCAACCTGGCTTTCGTTTAGCGCGTTATTGTTTTCTATATACATAGATAGTCTAGCTGCGATAAAAACCTTGGAATCGCCAATAATTCGATCCAAGTTGGTAAAGGAAAGGCAATACCACGGATCTCTTAACGAGATCGCTGTCAGGTGCGACGTATCCCTGTGCTGGGTTCCAGGCCTATCCCTATGACCTATCCACTCAATTATAGAGCGGATGAGCTAGCTAAGGAAAGTGCAGACCGGAACATACCTGACACTAGGGAGGTACCGCCAGCACATATGAAATCGATAAAATTCCAATTAAATACCACAACCATGCTAACCCTTTATAGCGCTGTGTGACATTACTGTTACAAACCGGAAAAGAGTTTGTCAAAGCACATAGCACCGCATTTTGCGCTTATAAATCCATGTGAGACACCTGTCATTTACTAACTCATCTAATATCTAACTAATTTTGTGCCTAACATAGAGGTACCGTTACTTACTTATTTTATTCAATCGACTTCGCGCGACCTACATACATATATAGTGAACCTCGTTTTGCCAAGTAGCAATTTTGAAAATTAAAAATTATTACTTTTTCTGAAAATAACGGCTTGTTATTGATATCACCCTTTGTAAATAATTTAAAAGCAATATTAATTTTAGGATAATAACATTAATTTATGCCCAGCCGTATCTTGTAACTGAATGTTACAGTAATGTTACACACCCACTTTTTTTCAAATAACTCACTTTCTAATAAAAATATTTATTTTTTACGAAATATGTACCTATCTTAATTGCAGTAAGCTACAAAGGGCTAATTGTTCGTTGCAACAGCAAGAGAATATAAAAAAAATCTATTTGTCGTTGCATAGTTTTAGTTGCAAGTGTATCTTGTTTATTTCTCCTGTGTAAAAGCCGTCATAGAAGCGATGTCACCTTGTTACCCAGTTTGGGATATAAGACTAAATCAGACATAAATTAGATTTAGCCAATTGTATTAAATAGCTTCGAGTTTATGGGAGGAGATCAAAACTTTATTTCACGTAGGTAGTATTGTAAGTCAAAATGACTCCACTGTTAGCGTGGCCAAAACCACATAAAGAATGGCAGTTGTTTATCTTATGTTACATTACTAGACTAAATAAATAAACTCACCTGGTGGACGGTACCATAACGTTACAACTTCATGTGAATATGTATGGCTTGGAACACTTTTAGCTCTTGCCAAACCGAAATCGGCAAGTTTCAATTCACCAGCATCGCTTATAAGTAAATTCTGTGGTTTCACATCACGATGCAGTACCCGTCGCTTATGGCAGTACGACAGACCGCGTAGCAATTGAAACAGAAATAAGCGAACATTACGATGATCCAGACCGCCCGGATGTTTCTCCATGTATTGCGATAAATCCGTATTCTAAAATAAATTCAATATCAAATCAATTCAAGTGTTCATCGAAATACATTTTCAAATAATACTCACAACATATTCAAAAACAAAGGTTAACGTTTCTCTCGTATGTACAATATCGTGTAATGTAACAATATTTGAGTGTTTCAGTTCTTTTAACAGCGAAGCCTCGCGAATCGCTGTGAATGGGGCGCCTTCCTCCTCTTGCAGTCTAATTTCTTTCAGCGCAACTCTTTGATGGGTTAAACTGTAAAAACAAATAAATATTACTCAATAACAAACCAAACATCACTATTAACAAGCAAATTTTACAATTTAAAGCCAAACCAAAAATTCTAGTCATATGTATGCAAATGGGATTTCATCAGGACTTTGGGTGGGAAAAATTGAATTGAGCCCCCATTCAGCACACGCAGAAGAGCTCCTTCTCACTCTCTCTCTACCAGTAACAGTGGAAAATTTATTCATTGGTACAATGCCGATAAAAATTGAATTTCGACCGAAATAAATAAATTTTACTTTTCAACAAACTTATGACAGGATATCCGATTAAATTTCTATTCCACCTCAGTGGTTACATTCGGATTTCATGCGTGTGGGAGGTTGGTGGTTGTTTCGAACTATAAATTATTGGGTTTATTTTACAGACAGAAAAGTTGTCGCGCCTCTCCACCCCCAATTTAATGAAGGAAACTGTAAATAATATTCCGAACCGGAGGAGGTAAGAGATTTTGTGGAATTGTATCTGATGCCAGGCAAATGGATAAAATAAAAAAAAAAACAGGATAACGCAAATGAGGTTTACCGATGGTTTTTAAATTGAATGGACCAGAGATTCACATGAACAGATACAGGGAATTATAATGAATATTATTTACCGACAACATACAGTTAAACAGTGTGTGCAAATTGACAGACACACTAATGTAGAATCGATATCGCAATTCATTACACAAATTTCATACACATTTGTATTTAATAAAAGGCATTATATGTATATAACAAAAAATTAAAATTCGGTGACAACAATTCATGTACTGACGGTCTGACTTAATGCGAGAATCGTAGGTCAGTTGTTGAGAGAGAGGACATACGATATTGTAGGAATATTCTAGTGCTTAAGACTTTCAGCCTCCCAGTCCGTAGTTTAACGTTTTAAGTTGGATTAGTCTACATTTTTTTTTTTTTTTGTAGACCTTTGCCCATATGGCCGACACTGTGACCTAAGAGATCTATTGGATCATCATGGTTAGTTTAGTTAAAAAATCGTACCACACCCCTAATAAAGGATAATATATCCTTAGCAGCATAGTTTTAAAATTCGCTGACGTACATACATACATACATATGTATGTATTTCTTTATGGAAAATATGTCACCTTAGTCAATGTAATGCTGGGCATTCATGTCATGGGCGTCATGTTCCGAACAGAAACTACATACCGTATCTGAACAAAAATTAAGTTTGTTAAGGTGATACTTCAGGCCACAGTTGCCAGAGAGAAGGCTCATCAGCTTTCTAATATGATACCATCCTTGTCTAAATAAGGGATTTTCTTGTAGGAATAAGGCATATTTGATCGTTTGGATTGTCTCAGCCCCAGGACATATCCGCAGTGAGGCAGACGAAGTTTGGCTGACATGAACGCAGATTCTGAGTCAGCAATAGCTAGTTATTCTGCTGGCTCGTTGCCTGCAGTTTCTTAATAACCACGGACATATCCAAGTTTCACCCTGTTATGTCTGGTAAGAGATTGTGGTGTATCGTAGCAACATTTAACTGATATAGAGTCTAATAAATTCTAAGAAGATACATATTCTAGCGCCCTTAATACCTTTACTAAAGTGTAACCTAGCGCAGATCTCAATGGCATGTAGTTCAGTCTGGAATACCGTAGGACAAATTCACACAGGTATCGAGACTTTGGTGTTGGGTTCAAAGATACCAGCTCTAACTTCAGATTCCATATTCAAACCGTCTGTGAATCAGATCAGACCTCTAGAGTACATAGCCGGAACACTATTAGACCAGTTTGCAAGGTCCAATATTCCAACCCCATATAAGCTACCGACAGTACTTCTGGACCATGATGTTGAAGATCGTGCAAAACATGTCCCTTTTTTAAATTGAGTCAAGAATTTTTAGGTGTCCCACATGGTCACCTGATTTAAACTTGTATTCTAGCTGCAGCTTAAGGCACATCTTACGGCCGTCTTCCTAATGAAGATTTGTAGGGGAGAAAGCCCAACAACAGCTTCTTGTATTGCCGTAGGACAGGTACAAATGGCACTCCTTATACCGACAGACAGGTGATTCTCTGGAGCTTCTGAAACTTAGTTGCCGTTGTAGTAAATCAGCTTGCATGAAGCTAGAAATGATTGTACTGTATCTATCACCAATGACGATGTAGCCTGATCTTTGTAGATCGACTAGAAGATTGTCAATGACCGGTGGGTACAAATGGTGAGAAAGGACTCCTTCTAACTGCGGTCACATACACTGATACTCCTCCAGAGGAGCTAGTAATAATTCAAATTTCAAGCATAGTTATCGAGCGAAGCAAAGAGTGTCTAGATGCAACTCTTGACGTGTCGTTAATGTGTTGATGAACAATGCATTGAGCAAAGGTCTCCTCTTAATCAAATTTAAAAATGCTTTCCACAGGCTGTATTGGGACTTAATTTGATGAGTCCTGTTATCTGCTACCTATGAGGATACAAAGTGTTTAGTAATACTGAGGTATAGAAGCATAGTTTAGGAAAACCATGAAATACGTCAAAGGTGAAATCGAAATGGACATGTGCGTCACAATTCAAAAACCAAATACTGCGTTCTATATGCTATTAAAGTCTTGGAAAAGGAATTTCTCCAAAAAATTTGAATCAGTACCTACTACTGAATTGCGGCACTATTTGTAAGGTGACAGCCACTGTCAGTCGTAAGTTGCTGACCTTTGTTAACAGATGGAATTGTAAAGTACGACACCCTCAATTTGAGGGTGTTAAAGTGTATTGTAACCCTGACACCTTATACCTACAAGGAGTGTGAGAACGCAAGGAAATAAATACTTACACATATACAAATACATATTCCTCGAGCCTGGAGAGAAGCTCAAGCCATTTTCATTCCCAAAGCGGGTAAGCCCTCACATACTAGCCGAAAAGACTTAAGGCCGATTAGCCTTACCTCGTTCATACTCATTACGAGACACATTAACTTAGAACTGGGTGACTGCAAAGTATATGCACTGACCTCTAGAGGTACCTCGCAAGGTGGGGTCATATCCCCTCTACTATGGACACTGGTCGTGAATGAAATTTTAAAGAAATTATAACGAAGTGGGGTCAAAGTTGTCGCATATGCGCATGATGTCGTCATAATGGGCGGAAAGATGTGGATTAAACGTGAACCGTTATAACAGACGGGTGGTTCCGCGAGGCCCCTTAGGTATCCCAAAACTACAGACCAAGTTCTGTCTTCGTTCTAAGATATCCACCACAGGGTTTTGCATGTGCAGCCTCACCTTCTACGTACCTATCTACCTAGATGGTATCAAGTTATTTGGAATGCTAAACGACGCCCTTATCGCAAGCCAAACTAGTCGTCTCAGTGAACTGTAGTACAAAGTTGATTGACATCCATTGAAATAGCCCACTCGAGAGAAGAGAAAAAAAAATGTAGAGCTTCTAGCCAACAGTTTTCATCTACTCATGTTTACGGATTAAGAAAAGAAACCGCAATGCAACAGTAAAAAAGTAATAATAATACTATTCAAGGGATACAATGCAGAATTGCCTACTCTTCATATTCAGTTCTGACATAGTTGGTATAGTCCCAAAGCATAACAGGTTGGAAGCAGCCATTGAAATCATACTGTCGCCGAAGATTACAATCTTCAATCTGTCCTTATTTTTTCGTAGGCCTTCTTAAATGGGTATCCGTCTAGCTCATGAAAGGGTTCTTGCCCCTTTTTTCACCAAACTCTCGACTTCGTTTTCTTATCCAAAGTGGCTGGGTATCTAGCATAAGGTAACTTTGCTGGTCTTGCCCAGATTGCTGATATGATTCCATATGGGAACTTTGCATTTTGATGGCAACTTGGTTGTCTGGCATAATCACTGTGTTATGGTAGCGATAGTCTGTGATTCGATTAAGCCAGATACACCACCCTATTGCTTAAATTTCCGTTTGTAAGATACTGAAGAATTTGCTTAAAAGATACATATATTCCTAGAACCTTTCAGTCTCTATAAGGTAATCTTGACGTAAGAAGTTCAGACCCTTCGCTTCGTGTCAGACCCCGTTAAAGCGATTATAGATTGTTAAAGGAATTGACAGTATCGACAAAAAGATTCGCCAAAACCTGTACATACCCTTCTGTAGTATAAAAAAGAAACACTGGAACAAAGGGTCAATCCTTTGATTGGCATCTGTGTTCAATCCACCTTTTGTCCTATCCCGTGGATCATTATAAATTTAACAAACAACATAAAGCACACAAAGGCAAAGGCCAAAAAAAAAAAAACAAAGGAATAAAACAATCCCTTTGGTGTGTTATATTTCCGCACCAATTACCGAATTGTATTTTGGTGAATATAATAATCCTCGTGCAGCTGTCATTACCTCTTTGAATGGAAAATACACAAACCCACTGCCTTTTGTTCCGCATTTACTGAGAGAATACCCATTGAAACGAACACAAACAAACGTCCTTCCGGGATTTGCACTCACATAACCATTTAGAATTCAAATAACAATTCAAGCTATCGATCCCACAAGTCCAATATTCCGTTTCATTTGATGCGTCATTAGTTGGACACTTTTACCACACCCACGCAGACAATGGCTCTTCTACTTTGAGGATCTATACATACTTACATACATGGTATACACTCGACACATTCCCATTCGGGGTAATAGCACTCAGTGTGCTACGACGATTTGTGTGTTATTAAGCCCACTCGTGTGTTCGATGAGCCCCATGGAATGCTCGAAACTCCCACATAACCCAAACCACATAAAATTCGCCACAGTCGATGGACAAGTCATCACAATTTTGCAGGATAATTGCAGCAATCGCACAATAACCGTAAATTATAATTGATATGCAGCCATAGATAATTTTCCATGACATTCAGATCCGAAAATGTCAGATGACTACACCGACGTAGTAAGAGGAACCGTGAGAGAATGTGTGTGCAATGTGTGTGTATGTGTTTGTAAATCTGGGTCAGTAGCGACGTGTCCTTCTCATCGTCTGGCATTGTACAGTCACCCCCTCTCGCCAGGAAAAATTATCCATTTAGTCTTATCCCAAATATCCTGGCATGGATACAGTATCCACACGTACAAGCCAAGCCAACACCCGTTGCCATAGCGAAAAAGAGTGAGATAAAGGAGAAGATCCTTTTGTGTCGCAATATTATACTCTCGTATATGTATGTACCTACATATTCTTTTTTTGCAGTGTCGCATGACGTCTGTTGTGTTGACTAGGTTGGTTGGTTGGTTGGAGGTTGGTCGATGATAATGGTGCAAGGTCTCATCTTTATCTTGAACACAAAAACCCGGTCTCTAGATATTCTCTTCTTCATTATTCACTCTGCACGAGTTTGTTTATTCCAGAGATAGAGTTTCAGTGGGTATAGGGGGTAGGTGTTGGTGGTATTTGTCAATATGAATAACTGTGGCACACATTAGTAGGAGCTGTTTTTTTTTTGTTGCCGTTGATGGCGCCGCTCCGGCTGCTAATGGTCTGTGGATAGTAGATGAAAGGGGTTCGAAAAACTATTCATCCATGGATGGTGTTACATTTCTTCGACATACGAGTATATACATACGTCTTCTTTTTCATATGACTCCTGCGCAGAGTGGAAAGGGTAAGAGGTGATAAGTGACATTGGTGAATTGAATTGAATATCATAGAACGGAACTACATAGACATACCATTTGACGATAAAATGGAGTTTTCGACTTATAGATACATAGATGAATCTTTGGAGGTCTTGGTTGTGTTAACAATTTAGATTAAAGTTACTACATCCAGAGGTTATGCATCGGGATGACAGTGATTTGCTGTTATGTACTTAGTCAGTTCATAGATTGGTGGAGTTATTGTCAAGAAGGTTTAAGACAAAGACACCATAATGCACAGCTATCAATAAGAAAATGGATTGGGGGGGATTGAGCTCAAGATTCTTCAAAAATCTTCTTGCTAAAGTCTCTTTGATTGCAGGGCTCGAAATTATGCTCGCTTTAACACCAATTGACCAACCTACCTATCTACAAGTAAGGGAACGCGGAAATATTTAAATTTTTCGAAATGGAACTCTAGATGGTCAATCACTTGCGTCGGAATCTGATGATCCTGTACCATGCTAGACTGGTGAAAAGTTGGTTCTGGATACCAAAGCCTCTTAACAGTGCACAATTCGCTATTGGTCGACGTAATGTAATGTAGATATATGTATGTAAGTAGAATACATCAAGTACTATCTCGAATCTATTCAAAGGCTAAGGCTATGACAGAACCAGAACGATGGGTGGCGTAGAAATATTTTCAAAGATTTGGGCAAAGTCCCCAAAAGCATTTTAAAACTCACACTGAAGTCGGAGGTGGCTTAATCTCCATTTTCCTATCTACCAACAGATCTGGGATATTCTAAAACAAAAAAGGAATTTAGATTCAATATCCTGTTACGGCACTAGATTATTGGTTTTCCAGGTAATAGATAAGAGCTTAAGGCTAGGATATATATACAAAAGACAACGGCTTCCGATTAATCGATTTTGAAGCAACTTTCCAAAGACAGCGAATCCGCACAGTAATCTGACGCTCTCCAGATGGTAGAATCGCCAAGCAAATCGATATGCTGCAAGATGTGACGTATGCATGTCGGAATTTGGGATCCCGGCAAAACAAATCCAGCTGTGTTGCGTGACGCAGGAAAATACGCGCTGCAACGTGCGATTCGGAAACAGTTCCTCCGAACTATTCCAAACATGTGGCGGATTTCGGCAAGGCGATGTGCTATGATGTGCCTTCTTCAATCTTGTGCTGGAACATATGGTGCGCAGAGCAGGTATTAACACGGAAGGCACTATCTTCAACAAATCTGTCCAGCTGCTGGGATACGCAGACATCATCAGTCGCTCCCAGCGCGCCGTTTTAGAGGCTTTTGTAGCAATTAAAGAACAGGCGAAACGAGTGATGCCAGAGCGCTTGGTCTATAGAGCCGTCTACTTTAGAAATATTTTTATCGAAAAGCAGATGACGGCCGACCTTTAAAGGGACAATTAAACTAAAAATTTTATAAAGTTTCCTTTCATCTGCGGATAAAAAGAACTGACGTAGAATTTAACTTCCTCGTCGAAGGATGAAAATAATCATCATCCACAACCACAACTAAACTGAATTGAATGCTGAATAGATGTTTAATTCCTCCCGGGTGATTTTCGGTTAGAAGACTTATATTCTGTAGAAATATGTGTGCCTAACCCTTGGATAACATCCGGGTCTCCAGTTGTGCAATTTTAATTTAATCTTTTGAATAAAACGCCCAGATGAGTTTGAAGTGAGTTTTCTTCTTTTCTATTTTCTATGCAAAAAAAAAGGACTTTTTTCTTTTTATTGTCTCCCTCCAGGCAGCAGGGGGTTCAATTGCAAATGACGATGATTGCGGCCGACAGGGATACAATTATTATGCTTCATAGGCGTAGGATTGAATATTTCCCGTTTTTTCGTGATTGAATGAACGTTCGAGATATGGAAATTGTACTTGCCCAGCAATATCTTAATGAGATTTCATCGAACAATTGAGTCCTGGACATTGGGCGGGGGGTGGGGTCCTATTTCCGGTATATTTTTGTTGCTTCCATTGAATTTGTGATTTGATGATGTGGTGGTTTTATTGTGGGTTTTCCTTTTTGTTGAGTTTCTCAAATTTGCTTATCTGTAGGAAGTTTTTCCTTTTCTAGTGACCTAAATGTATCATACATACATATACATCGAAAGGTCGTGTGACAACTTAAATTTAAACGTTTGATTGACGTCGTTCTTTTTATCTTTTTATGTTCATTGTCTCGTTTATCGTTTTCTATTTCCGTTTTTATAAAAAGCAAGTTACAATTAGGGGGAAGTAACTTTGGGTTGCGATGAAAATCAGATTAATGTTATTTTTAATGCACTCCACTGGAGCTCAATAGTGATCTATTATATTTGTTCAATCAAACAGTAGAATCTTAGAAATGCTATTGGATTGTAACTCTTCTATACTTCACATCTACCAAATAGTATTATGTTATGTCAATCTTGGAATCTCTATCCACATATTCTAGAGTTCTTAGACCAAAGTAAATCTATTGTTCCAGTATTAGCACAAGGATTCGGCAGGACTGCCCACTTCAGCTACATAATAAAACAATAACTGCTCCTAAACTATATACAACAACTTATACCAAAAGTTCGATCCACATAGCTAAAACGAAGTCGGAATAGCAATACACACATACTTACTTACTTAGGTAGCACTACAGTTCAGGGTGAACCTGAGCCTCAACCAACAAGCCTTTCCAGTCAGCCCGATCCTTAGCTAACTGCTTCCACCTAATGCGATTTCTTCCTTTTCTGCGTACTCTCTCCGGGTTTGATTCGAAGACTCTGCGGCTGGAATGGCACTGGTGTCCATTCGCTGTACATGTCCTAGCCATCTCAAAGGAATAATGAGCAGTATTTTGACTAGGTCGATGTCGCTGTACAGCTCGTATAGTTCGTCGTTGAATCTCTTCCTCCAAAGGCCGTCAACGTAAACGAGACCGAATGTTTTACGAATAATTTTTCTCTCGAAACGAACGAGGATATCTTCATCCACTTTAGATATATAGAGTCCAAGCTTCAGTGCCATAAAGAAGGTCTTATATAGAGTCTCTTTAGTTGTTTGGGATAGGGCTCTACTAGTCAAATGCCTTCTCATCCCAAAGAAATACCGATTACCAAGAGTTATTCTACGTTTTATTTCTGAGGTTCGGTCTTCCTTGTCATTTCGAACCTGGGGGCTGTGATTCGAAGATCCTCTTTGTTGGAGCATTATTGTCCATTCGGTCGATGTGGCCGAGCCAGTGTAGTCGACGTGTTTTGGCTTTTTGGACTATATCCGCATCTTAGTACAGCTCATAGAGTTCGCGGTTGTATCTTCTTTTCCATTCGCCCTCCTCGCATACGGGATCGAATATCCGACGAAGAATTTTTCTCTTGGAAGTGTTCAATATCTGCTCTGCTTTCCTGCTTATCGACCAACACTCGGCTCCATACAGCAGAACTGGCAGGATCAAAGTTTTGTAGAGCATGCATTTCGTCTTCCGAGTTAGGAGATTGGGCACCATTTGTTTTGCCAAACCGAAGTAGCAGCGGTTTCCTAGGGTAAGTCTTCGTCGAATTTCCACTAAGGTGTCATTCGTGTAGTTGATATTTACTCCGAGGTAGATAAACTCCTTAACCACTTCGAAGTTACTGTTGCCAACTGCGACGTTTTGTCCTAGGCGATGAACAGATGCTTCTTTGTTTGTACTTGGTTTTGTCCTCATTCACTTTAAGGCCAACTCGTTTCGCATGTTCTTCAATTACCGTAAAAGCTTCTAAAACGGCACGCTGGGAGCGACCAATGATGTCGATGTCGTCTGCGTATCCCAGGAGCTGGACAGATTTGTTAAAAATAGTGCCTTCCGTGTTCACACCTGCCTGGGCACTATCTGTTACAGCAGAGTCGATAAAGAGATGGTGAGTCTCGACTTGAAATTCGTTGGTCTTTTCCAGGATTTGCCCTAGTGTGAAAATTTGGTCGATCGTCTATCTGCCGGGCCGGAAGCCACACTGTTTGGAAAAGCTTCAGACGTTCACACAGTACGTTAGATAAGATCTTATATGCGACATTAGCAGGTACATATATGCTTCGGTAGTTCTTACAAGACATAGGATCGCCTTTCTTGAAGATGTGGCATATAGAGCTGATAGTCCAGTCATTGGGCATGGCTTCATCCACCCATACTTGGTTGATGATTTGGTGCATGCACCCTACAAAGCATCACCATCATGTTTGAAAAGCTCGTCTGGTAGACCATCAGAGCCGGCGGCCTTGTTGTTCTTCAGATTTTTGATAGCTGAGCCGATCTCTTCAAAACTGGGAGTAGGGATGGATTCTTCATTGACTGGATGCGGGTTCTCTTCTTGCCCTATCACTCTCTCTACCTGATGTCCACTAAGTAGCTGCTGGAAGGCCTGTTTAAACACATCTACTATTCCCTGTGCCTCGGTGACTAGGTTTCCTTCACTGTTGCGAAGAGCCTGCGTTCCTGTCTTGAAGCGAGCCGCCAGTTGCTTGGCTTTCCTAAAAAAACATCCGAATGTTGTTCCTATCGCGGGACTCTTCGATGCCCTTGTTTTGCGCTACAGCGCTCTTTTTGGATGGTGATTGCCTATGGTGTTCTCTACTCCCTCTTGATGATGTCTCGATATTGGTTCCACACATTGTTGGCGTTTGTGGATGGTGAATCTATAGCGCAGAGTCTCTCGTTCAGGCTTTCTCTGTAGGCTCTGGCTACTCCAGTCGTGCTAAGGCTTCCAACTTTGAATTCCTTTATCTGGGCGATTTGCAGATTCTTCTCGTTCGATAGTCGAGCAAGAAAATGCTCAGAGTCGACGTTAGCCGCTCTGAAAGTTTGCACTTTCGGAATATTGGATGCGTGCCTCGCGTCTACATATTAGTACTTAGTCGATTTGGTTTGCCGGTTCGACCATCTGGAGCGTGCCAGGCTGCTGTGTGGATTCGTAGTCTTGGAAACCTAGTGCTACTTATGACCGTATTACGAACTACTGCAAAAACAACTGTCTTACCAAAGATGTCATCCTTTCCAATCTTGGTGGTAAAATCGCCTAATATGATTTCTACGATTTCTGGAAATCGCACGGTAACGAACTCAAAAAGTGGGTTACTACGGCACCACTTAAGCTAAGTGCAGTAAATAAAACAAGCTTTAGATTGGCACAATATACCAAACAAGCTGGATCAGGAATCCTTTGGAGATGATAAAATTTTACTCACTTATGGAACATTGTACATATCTCGTCCCACAACATTACATCAGACAAAAACGCACAACAAGATTCATTAACTGACTTTAGTAGAATCTACAAATAGCTCTATAACCATTCTATGAAATGAAAACTCCACTTAGGAGCCTTCTACATTAACACTCTCGACGAGTGCACTTTATGACATGAAAGAATTCCTAGCATGTTGGGGAATACTCTCTCCAGCTTGCATGCTGTTAGTCTCTCTAACCCAACCCACCACTTGGTCACAAGATCCCACTTGACTGGTTTGGATACTCATGAGTTCGTCTCATCTAGATTGAAGCCTCCTTCTACTTTCTCTTCCTATATCAAAAAAGTTAGTGACGTCAAGTATCTACTTTGATATGTATTTCCTTGTTGTAACAAAGTATGAATTCAAATTACCACAACCTTACACGTCAGTTGTAATAAGTTATCATAAATCTAACACATTAAATCATCTCGAGGCCATAAATTCAATTTGTGTCTTTATTCACTGCACGTGGTGTGTGCCTTTTGTGTCACCGACACAATGACCATACATCAACCATTCCAAAGGGTTAAAGCGCCAACGACGACAACCAACCAACAAGCAACAACGACAACGACGAACGAACCAACTGGATGACAGTCGACAAGGACAGAACACATGCCATTTGTCAAGAGGAGAAAATGTTTATTTGATAAGAGCAAATGTGTTCCTTTCAGTTATCCTATACCAAACAGACATACAGCAGCCGTGGGTCCTTAATTCGAAGCATGATTATGGCACAAAAATTCGACTGTATATCCTTCAGCACAGATATTTAAAAAAAATATATTCTATATGTATAGTATATCCCACTGCTGGAGGGGAGAATATAGATGTACGTATCTGTCATTGTATACCATTGTGTCCTTGATTGATTCATAGAAAAAAATCCTCGTATACGAGGAAAGAAAAACAAGAATCAGTTTCACTCCGAGCGAGGAGACAAAACGAAAAGAAACAGGTCACGATCCCATAGCTGATGAATTGAGTAATGACTACAGAAAGGATACACGCATACAAAAAAAATGGAATGAGAAGAATAGGATTTCCATTAGTTTGACAATTAATCACTCGCAATCAAAATGAATGAATACAAATTTGTCCTTCGATTGGTTAAACATGTCAAATGTGATAAAGGATTCTCCCTCCGTGTGAGGAAGTTCGGGTAATCTTACATGAAAGGAATCATGACTAGGGTGAGTAGGTGAAATGTGACATGTGCTTATCAAAATTAACACTTCATTTATTCGAGATCAGAAGTGTACCAGCTGAAAGGAAAGGAAAATGTACTTACTTGCTGAAACCCTTGTAGACAGTTGCATATGATCCTTCGCCGAGCTGTTCTAATTTAATGTATGCATCCGATTTACCAAACGGTGAATCACCCTGAAAACAGTAAAAGAATAAACATCATTATCTAGTTAATCAGTATAAAAATTTTGTGTCATTAAATTATTTTATAGGACAAAGTATCACACTTGATCCTTCGGGAAACAATTTACAACATAAAGGCCGCGGAAGGCTATAAAACATTTTATGCTCATGAATCGATCCAAGTACCTAATCTCCTTGGTGACAGAAAGAACGACGGAAAAAGCGTTGCTGACGAGCTGTCATTAGCAGTTGAACTGAACGGCTGTAAATTATACCACCAATCCATGCAAATGTGTAGTAGAAGTCAATCTAATCGGATCTACCATTAAACTAATTCATGAATAATTATTCTTACGTGCACCACGCAGCGTGAATTCAACGATACGGTGCCAAATATAATTATAACTGTTACTAATTTATGAATAATTATGTTGGGAACACTCAATGCACCGAAGTACAAAGGGTCCCACCATGAGAAAATTTAAAGAGATATTAAATCAATTTCAATACCAAATGCTTGTTCTTTCGTTCACTAAGCAAATATTTTGCAGAAAGTGAGTGTGAATTATGTATAACCAGTGAAATTTCTTTTAGAAAAATGCAATGAATCTGTTTGAATTTTATCTCATTCTTGTATACGTTTAAAGATTACATCTTTCCTTGAGATACAGTGTATCTACAGAGAATTTAGTTCGAATGGTTTTCATAAAAGTGCACTTACAACAATGTACATAGAGTACATCTAGATTCAATCTAATGACATTGAGAGATCGTATAGTAGATGGAACTATACTGACTATAAGTTCAGATCGTTTAGATCATTAAAGAGTTATTTTTCCAAAGCAAAGCATACGGTGTGAGAAACAGATGCGCGCATGAATCTAAAAGGCAATGATAGATTAAAATCTAAAATTATACACGTCCTTGCAGGAGCACCTGTCGTAGACATTGCATATCATGTGGATCGTTTGAGGATGTCCTTCTCAAGGGAATTGAAGAAGGGTTTGCCTTATGCTTGTGAATTGCTGGCCGTACCTAGTATATACTGGACAGGCGCAGAAATAGTGAATAAGGGTTTCTTTTTCAGTTGCGACAGGATGCCCGTGTCCCAGCGATATCTATCTTAACGCATTCTGTTTATAGGGTCGATTAGTTTTTGTTTTCGATTTTGCACGTGGAATGTTAGGTCCCTTAACAGACCACGTGCAGCCGAACAATTAACGGAGACCCTTCGCTGCTGTCAAGCAGACATTACCGCCATTCAAGAAGTGCGAAAGAACGGGCCGGGCAAAAGAAGGATGAAAAGCTGCGATATCTACTACGGCGATTGCTACCGACAACAGAAACAGCGCCTATTTGGATGCGGGTTTGTTATTGAAGACAGACTTAGCAAGAAGTCTTGAGTTTCAGGCATGTAAATGAGTGTCTCATAACAATTCGGATCAAGACTACATTCGCTAACATTAACCGGAGCTTGTCGAAGCTGAAGCTGCACAATCTTCTTTGTGGGGGCACGTATGCGCTCATGTCCCCACAGAGAGAAAGGTTGTGATACCAAAGGCAGCTTCGGCGAGCTCCTAGACAAGACGTATGAGCAGTGTCCTAGCTGTGATGTTAAAATTGTCCTGGGCGATACTATCGGTATTACTGACGGATTCAAACTACTCGACTTTACAGTGGGGCAAAATCTTGTAGTAGCTAACATACGATTCCCACATCTCAATATTCGCAAAGAAACATGGAGATTTCCGGATCAGTCAATCCTCAACCAGATTGATCACATTGCGATCGACGAAAGGCACTCTTCTAGATTGATGATATTCAGAACATCGCGAAGACAAGGACATACTGTGAGGAAGTTTAACGTCGAAAAACTACATTCGCAAGAGATCGCCAGATCACACTACCGCAGATCTTGGAAAAAACCCAGGAATTTCAAATCGATACTCACCACCTTTTTATCGATTTTATGGCCGCCTATGATAGCATCTATAGAGAAGAGCTATATAGAGCTATGTCTAGTTTTGGCATACCTACCAAACTCGTCGGTGTCACGAATGCACGCTGCTCCATTAAGGTCGGGAAAGACCTCACCGAGACCTTTGCTGTCAAAAAAGGATTTAGACAAGGCGACCCGCTGTCATGCGATTTCTTCAACATCGGTCTTGAAAGAATTGTGCTGAACTGACACGATGATATTGACATAGTTGGAAGGACTAAGCGTGATGTCAGTATATGTAGCTTTTGTGAGGATTGAGACGGAAGCGGTTACGATGGGTTTAACGATTAATGAGAGCAAAACAAAGTAAATATATACTGTCAACAAAAAAGGACAACCAACACCGATGCCTCGGACAGAACGTCACCTTCGACAGATGTAACTTGGAGAAAGTTAAGGACTTTGTTGACCTAGGATCCACTATAAATGCAGAAAATGATACCAGCGCTGAGATCTAACGAAGATTAACTCTTGCCAATCGTTGTTTTTTTAGGCTAAGAAGGCAATTGCAAAGCCCTCTCTCGAACGACTAACGTAACCCTATATAAGACACTGATCATCATAGTCCTGCTATCCAGCGCAGAGACATGGACTATGTCAAGAATGGATGATGCCGCTCTCGGTTGTTATGAAAGAAAAATACTTTAAGTGATGTTTGGTCCCATCTGCATTGACGGAGAGTGGAGAAGAAGATAAAATCATGAACTGTACGAGCTATATAGCGACATCGACCTACTCAAAAGAGTTCGAATAAAACGACTAAGATTGTTGGGTCATGTACAGCGGATGGACAACAGCGCTCTGGCGCGTTGTGTTTTCGAATCCATCCCAGAGAGACGACGCAGTAGAGGAAGACGACGACTAAGTTGGCTTTAAGTGAAAAGGGACATCAACCAACTTGGAGGCAGCTGGTTGAAGATGGAGTTAGCTCGAGAGGCTTATTGGTTGAGGCTCACATCCACTCTGTAGCGCCACCAAATTAAGAAAGTAAAAAACACTGGCATTTTCCGGCAGTGTTTATGACATTGAGATGTTATAGACTTCTGAAAAATCCTGCACCGACGACACATTCCATTGAGCCGCAATAATGTTCATGTCCACCTGTTCATCTTGCCATTCTGATCTTGTAGGAAATTGTACGTTAAAACGCTTCGAGAATACCATTTTGGGAGTTATGCATTCTGTTGGGGTTAATATGAGTTGTCTTGGTAGAGAATTCCGAATATTACTATGACCGTAGGGTTTCGCAGTAAAGCACCGCGTTATAGACTGCAATGTTTGTTATATGTAGGTCTAGGGGCAAGTTATGCAGAAAAACTGTTAGATCATATGACGGACCTTTCTAAGGGCCGGCCACCATACTATTGTCCTGTATTTGAGAATTTGGTGTACTTTGGATGCGTACATCCATAGCGTTAGTTTTAGTTGCAGGCCCCACTTTTTGCCGAAGGTTTTGTTACAGACATAGAAGGACTATGCTTTCATTACCTCTTGTTCAAGGTTTCTTACAACAAACAAATAAAATTAAGTTTAGAGTCTAGAATAGTCCCTAAATACTTAGAATGATTGACTGTCTAGTCTAGGAAGCGTGAAGTCAGGTATTCTGATTTTGTTGGTGAAGAGCGGTTCAGTTTTACTCGAGTGATGCTAAGACCACATTCTTTGACCTTACTCAAGAAGGTCATGATTTTGCTTATCACAGACGGAAATATTCCTGACCCTAAAATCATCTCGGCCGCATACCTATTTGAATACCTTGAGTCTTTCTCTATCTAGTTGTAACAGGATTTTATTCCCAATTGTTAGCCAAAGTAGAGACGTGAGATGACACCGCCCTGATGTGTTCCTCTGGCATATTCTTTCATGTCACTATTTCCTAGAGTTGCCTGAATAATTTTTCGTGGTAAGCCTAGAAACAATCCAGTGTCTTAGATGCGTTTTTTTAGTCCTAGTTCCGTAAGGGACTCAAGAATTGCTTCACGTTGCACATTGTTAAATCTATCTAGAGTGGATTTTTATACTGTATGGATTTTTCTATTGTTTTTACTACTTCATGGAGAGCCGTTTCTGTGGATCTTCCTTTGAGGTATGCGTGCTTAGATTTGGAAAGGGATTTTTTTTCTATTGTATCTCGGGGTGGTTGTCTAATACGCATTCGAAAGTCTTCAGTACAAAGGGGTTACACTGATTGGTCTGCAATCTTTCACGTTTTCATGGCCGCATCTACCTGCCACTCTCACTCGTGTCCATGACTGGGAAACGTGATTATTTAAAATACAAAATACAGTATTGTCCCGAATAAACTAAGGCGATCCACATTGGAGACATCCTACTGTTAGAAATCGATTGATTGTCCTTTAATAGTCATCTATGCAAGCTAATCGATAGTCTGGAATGTTGAAACAGCTCGTTCTGTCTTTACTAAACTCGCCAAATCCAATTGGATTTATAGCTCTTGCTGCTGTAAGCGTGAAAACTATTTTGGTGGAACTTTGAAAGGGGAAGTAGAAGCAAATAACCCCACTCGCTCACTGATCTATTACTTATTTCAAGCTATCCAAGGACGAACTGAACCAAACACAACTTTTCAAAAAAAAAATAATCCTTCTGATGCGTGTAGCCATCCAAGCGAATGGTTTATTAAATAACCGCTAGATGGAGCAATCTTTAGAGTGGATCCACTAGTAGCAAAGGAAATGAAAACTAGTAGCTCCTCCTAACAGCTTGAATAGAAGTGATTTGAGAAGATTACAAACCTCTTAAGGTTCAAGCCCAGGAAAATGTACAGAGACGACTCTCGTAATGGTACTGATAGGCGATCACAAATCTAATAAAGCTTAAGCCACTTTTGTCTGAAGAAATGGATGGGATTGCTATCCTGACATATGGGGTTTATCATGATGATTGCAGCTAGAATTAAGAAAATGTCACAGCGTGAGGCTCACTGAAATCTTGCTATATCGGCAGGATTCTGAGAGTCATATGGGTGAGTATTGACTCTATCGGTTTTGCAGTTGCATGGAACCAAGCAAAGTTAAATATATATTCAATTACTTCGTCAACCCCCTAATGGGTGTTTGTACATAACACGAAATCTATGTGCTTTCCCCAGACGATAAAGAAGTTAATAGCATTGCTATGACGAATTTTTCCATGGCTATACATTCAGCTTTTCTCTAAAACTTGACAGTTTTCATTGTCAACGTTCGAGATACTTTCATCGATATATGTCGACTCACTTCCTTCCTATCCAGCCCTTTTGAAACACTCTTTCTAAGGACACACAACTGGCAAAAGATCATCGGCCAAACCCCAAAAGATCTATAGAGGTTGGAATTAAAATTCGATCTTTTTAAGCAACTAGGGGGATGTGGACCAATAATGTTCCGTGCGATTGATTTCGAGGATTAATTTGTAGTCGTATATCATTAGATTACTTACCCCAAATGCACTAAAACGTTTCCGTCTTGGATGCGGGTCCTGTTTATTTAAAAACACCTCCGATTTAGGTCTGGGCGGTTTTTTTGGTCTCATTATGACTCGTGTCTCTTCCCTGATATCGTCGTCGAGTAATTTACTATCTGATGATACGGACAACTGTCGCTGTACTCGATCGTGGTCGTTTACGCCACTTCGCCAGTCTAAAAATAAAAAAAATAAACAAAATACAAACATTATGAATTTGACTAAAGAGCAAGGACCTATTTAAAGAGAAAAAAAAAAAATAATAAATGCAATTAACAATAATCATAGAAACAGTAAAATGCGACAAACTTTTGAGAGGAACAACAGACAGTGCTGTTTTGTTCTGTTGCTCTAATTAAATTTTATAAAATACAAAGCGCCATCATCTTGTTGCAATTAGAGATGAAAAGCCCCCAGAGAGTACCCGGGAAGAAGTAAGAAATTAAAATTCAGTTTACGGGCTAGTGGTGTCCTCTCAATGTTTCCAAGTAAAATAGTTCATTAAATTCTCATGGTACCGCGTTCAGAGTCAAAGTGACGTAAGTTGGCACGATTTATTTTTTTTTGTTGCCTCTTATCCACCCACTTCTAACCACTATTAAAAAAGGACTAGACCAACAGAGTAGCAGGACACAGTAGTAGACGACGACGAAAACGAATGGACTGAGTCACATAATGGCATCGAAAAGCCCATAAATATTAATGCTACCCAAGTTGCCCAGGCTTAGGTTCTTGCTCCTGTTCGTCGTCGTTCTTCGTTTCTTCCGTAGTTTTTCTTCTTTTATTTTTTTTTGAGATAGTCACCAACGAACAGGAAGTCGGGCAACGTTCTGACATAATAAATTGAAGAGAGTTATCCTTAAAATTCAGAGTAATTTTCCTTTCGTTTTGTGTTACTTTTTTTTTGTGCCTTTTTGTTGGTCTCTTTTCTCTTTTTTTTTATTTGCGTCCGAGAACCCACTAATGAAAAGCAGTTCCATGGGCCATATCTTTTTTTTTTTTTTCCTATGGAGTAAAAAAAAACTCTGGGCGCAACCCAGAAACCCCATAGAGAAGTGTTTGGAAACAGAGTATCAGGCTGAAAAAAAAAAAAAAAAACAGGATGCAGGACTATGACTATGACACCGTTGAGAATTCAACGAGCACAATTGGAACCGTGGGAATACTCTTCAAGGATGGATGAGTGTGAACAATGCGCAAATGGATGGGGTATGCCATTGGATGTTGGATGCCATATAACACAGGACATTATTTGCTTGACGCGGTTCGGTAGGCTCTTTGCTTTTGACCCAGTAACCCACTCGGAAGATCCCAAAAAAAACAAACAAAAAGGAATCGGATACAGAGGAACGAACAATTTGCAGAGGTGCCTGGTGGTGGATTAATTAGTTTTCGAAATAACTGCGCCATAACGGTGAATATTTGTTCATGGTGTTGGGAATTCATTTCGATTCGCTGAGGAGTGTCCTTGAGATGATAGTGGGGCGATGGTGGTTTTGTATTCTTTTTTTTGGCCACCTCTTGAAATTCCTATTCAGTTTTACGATTTCCAAGCAGATGAGCTTGTTGGTTGGAAACACACTTCAAATGAAAAGTTACGACTGTATTTGGCGTGAAGAACCTACACCTGAACCGGAAATACGTTCCAAAATTGTGTTCACACACAGATATGATATATTTTTCTTTTCATTTAGATATGATGGATAGGTTTGTATACTTCATAGGTAGCTAATACAGGATTTATTAACTATGTAGCTACTTTTGAAAAGGGTTGACATATTTGATAGTTTTCACATCGGGAAATCGTAGTATATGATGTGAATAGGAAATACGTTTACTTAAACATGAATGAAGGATAAGGATGCTTTCGACCGTATAGAAGGTGTGCAGTTAAGAACAGGAAACGGAGGCTTCTGCGGTGTAGAGGGATGCGAACCGAAACATCGCGAATCGGAATAGATTTACTAATATGGCGACTAATTTATTCCGGAAAATATCCTTTGGGCGAAATTTCAAACCATACAAGTCCTCAGGGCCGGATGGTATCAATCCTGTTGACCTTCAGCAATCAGAAGACATAGTGCTTCCTTGGCCATTATGTCTGGTTGTCTGAATCTGGTCTACATTCACAAACTATGGACAGTGGTTGAAGTTGTCTTTATACCCAAAGGAGTCAGATGATCGCACGTGGAATCAAAGGATCTCGGACCTATCATCCTTTCTATTGAAAACACTAGAACAACTGATATTCACCTATGCCAGGCCATTAGTCCATCTATGTTTCTGCGTCGCAACCTACGTATTACATAGGCAAATCAGTCGAAACAGCCATGGACTTATTAGTTCTCATTAGTTCGCAAAATTGAAAAATCACTGGGCATCGAGGAATTTACCATGGTCGCGTTCCTGGACATTGAGAAGGCCTTTAAGAATGTCAGATCTACGGCAATCATAGACGGACTTGCAATCCTAAAAGTCCACTTGGAGTATTGATCAATCAATTGCTCACATGCAGGATTATCGATTCGCAGCTGAGCGGCCCATTGGCTAGAAGATTTGTTAGTTGTGGAACTCCACAGGGTGGCGTTTTGTGTCCTCTTCTGTAGAATCTAGGGTGGTATTGGACATAGAATGGACTGGATGCAGAGAGGTTGTCTATACAGATGACATAGCTCTCAGCGCCTTAGGAAAACACCCAGATACTCGCAGGGAAATCTTCCAATGTGCTCTCCTACGGCTTACTAGATGGGCCTCAAATTGCAAATTTTAGATAGAAAACTAAACTGGAAAGCCAAACTACTGAAACTCATAAAGAAAGCAACTGTGGCTCTATACTCCTACGTAATGGTCTGGTAGTCTCTTATCTGCGATGCACACATCGGCATGTATGTACATACATATATGCATCTGTGATGCCATGAGAACTTCTACCTCAGCGGCGCTAAACATTATGCTCCACCTGATCGCCTTAGATGTTCTTGGCAAACGAAAGGCGGGGTATCCGACTCAACATTGATCTAGCTATCATGAGGGTCACTCCTTAATCACTGATCTTCTCAATTTTACTCTAGAAAATAACGACTACATCCTGCCGACCCTGTTATTTGACCGAAATTTCCGTACGAGCATTACTGACTGTCGTGAATGGGTTACTGCTCCCTCTCCTGAGGACTGATGACTATGTGTTACTAGGTGGGCGATAGTGTCTTCTCCGATAAGCGCCCATATCATTGTAGCGCTTTTCAGACGGAAATCATGGCGATCAAGGAACCCTTGTCCTGGTTGATATGTATTGAAATATTTGTCAGCGATATTAGCATTTTCATTGACAATCCAACAAGTAGATCCCTGGAATTGTGATTCTTCACTTTCGAGAGCGCTTTAAACTGCCGTTAGTTTCTTGACTGAGCAGTTCAGTCAGGGTACGAGAATTCTGCCGAAATGACGGAGTCTGGTGAAGCCCTTCGTTACTTCTAAACTCTTACTAAAGGCAGAATATTTTATAAAAACCTTGCAACCTTTAGGGACAGATCGGGCCTAGGCTTGATCTGAAATGTTGTGTCGAGATGATTTTGTTTAAGGGATCACTGAACTGCCACGTTATCGGTGTTATTACTGGACACTGTCTGATAGCACAACATGCCAAAAGGCTGGGCCTCTTTTTAAATGAGGAGGAGAAAGAAACCATTGTCCACCTCCTATGCACGTACATCTAGCCACCTTCTTGAAGAACCTAGACGAACAGGCGTCATTAGGTGCGTCTCCTTCGCTCCATTTAATTAAACCCGAATAGCTAAATGGCTCGATGCATGTCATCACAGGCGACCTTTATTGGTCTAAGTGTGTCTAGATACTTGTGCAGTCAGCCACTCTAACCTAAACCTAACAGTTACAAACTTGTGTATTCGCACTCTTATATCAATATATTGCTACTCTATATTAATACCTTAGATCGCATACAGATTATATCTTTTGTATCTACCATTTGCATGGTTATACTTCAGGACGTTCCGTAGTTTAACATCTACTAAATGTATTCATTTTTTATAAAACACCACATGTTCCACTGTTTCAATTGTTCTACCCAGCTTGGACAATAAGGACCGCTGTCCCCTTCAATAACATTATGTAAACATTATGTAAATAGAAAGCCAATTCTCAGTCGCCGATTGGTTTTCTTTTTGCAAGTGATAGAATTTGATTTACGCCTAAAAGTATGCACTCATTTTAAATGTGCAGAGAACATAGAATAAATTTCTTGGTGTAGTGGTTTGAAACTCAGATTCGAAAAGGTTCTTGTTTCCAGAATGAGTACTTGTTGTTGTAAAAACAGAACTGCGACTAGAATCTCCTGAAAAATTATGAACGATGGATTGATCTTTTGCTAGTAAACAGGACAATCTCAATTCATAGAGAACCATACGAATGCTGATATGATACGTGATATGTAAAGCTACACCTACAATTTTTGTTGCAGAGCTTATGAAATTCGGTTAAGTTAACTGAAGATCCGACTCATTGATATAGATGAGTTCTAAGGCATTGAGATTCCATATAAACTCTCCAGTCCATTCCAGTCAGCTACTACATGGGTGTACATACATATATGTGTACATATGTAGATGCATGTTCGTTTAGCAATTTTTGGTTTATTTATGTCCTACGAAAATTATTTTTTAACGATTTAAACCCAATTATCCAAGGTTATTATGACCATGTCATGAATAAGAAGCCACCATGTGTTTTACGCTTGAGAACGTCTGACAGTCACTGAGTATCCTTAATTAAATTTCATTCCCTTCATCCATCCATCCTTACGGACTTCAAACTAATACCAATCTCGGCACGACGTAAGGCAACAGTCTTCTGGCGCAAAATTGCTGCAAAGATTATAACGCTAACAGAATGAATTTAATTAGCAGTAACTTTCAATTTATCGTCCATCGCTAAGAGCATCTTTTACACAATGTTCTCGAAAATTGTGAATCCTTGTATAACTTTGCTGATTTTGCGAGGTTTCTCTTAAGTTACTTATTTCAATCAATAAAAGCTTCTTTCACGTGTATTGCCCCGGAACGAGCATCTGCTACAGTGCCATACATTTTGTGCAATCATCCTTATTAAAAGCACCCACATAACATTATTTTATTCCAGCATTCATATTCACTTTGTTGCTTTTCTCACAAACACACACACACACATACCGAATCCTTGTCAAACACACACATGTAGTATCACTTTATTTTTATCGCCCAAATATAAACCCAACCAAATTCAGAAGAACGGCGACTATACCACCTTTAAGGACTCAAACTCCATGTTCCCTGCGACATATTTCCCAACGCCTTAGTACACTTAAATTTCATAAAATCAAGAAGAACGAGACAAAGAGGAAAACAATATAGCAGCTAAAAAGAAATAAAATCCCTAACGTACACACACCTTCGTTGCGTTCCAATACACATATCCTTTCGCATAAAACCTCGTACACATCATAAAATCCTTATGCTAACCAATTTCATATTTCCCATTGTGTTGTATCAAATATTCAAAAGAACCGAATCGCATCCAATTTACCCATTTTCCAACTAACTCCAGAACGGCACCAGGAATAAGAGAATAGAAGAGCACTCTCAAGGACGGGCAAAGCAATTGTATTGAGCGAGTATTCTTATGAAAGAGAAACAATACTTTTTGGGTGGTAAGGACAAGGAGTCGAGTTTGAGAGTTTCCTCAACGACGACGACAGTCGAAGGAATTAAAATTGAATTCACCGCAATGAAAAATTGAAAATCATATCCTTTAATAGCGTTCAACTTGTACTACCTCACGAAGAACAAGTATAATCAGGAAAGTGTATACTCCCGGCATTCCTCCTCGTTGTGTGTACATAGTAGGTAGGCAGAAGTGGCTGTGTAGGAATATTTAAGGATATTTCGTGAATTTTTAAATTTCAATTGAAGCAAGCAGATGGATGATGATACATAGACCGGTGTGCAATACTACTCCTACTTCTTCTGAAGTCTCTGAGGCAAAAAAAAAAGGATTCATTTTTATTTTTTTAATAATTTGCCAAGGAACAGGAGGCAGAGATAGAAAAAAAAAGGAATCTTCTGCGCAAAGCTCGACAAAAGTTTAATCTCCATAAACATATCAATGCAATGCAACTTTTGATTGCAAATTTCATGAAATTTCCTCCTCTCTGCAAGGATCGTAAGGATTTGGAAAATAGAAAAATGCAGAGAAAGTTGGACGAATATTTTCCGCCGCTGTAACTGCTGAGGCAGACAAAGTTTGTGTACTTAGAGTTTACTGCTGGAAATAGAGAAACTATTGAGGAAATCCGATTCGAAAGTCTGCAATGAGTTAATGGACACTGCATAGCGGAAGGATACATATATGCATGTAAATACATATAAGAGGGTATTTTGTAATTATCCGAATTGGAGTGGTTTGCGTTGATGTTAGCCCTAACAACTGGCCTTTGTTTCTGGACAATCTTTTTATCGTAATCTGGTCAAGAAGTATTGGAAGCTTGAGCATATAACAAATATGCCGTTCGAAGCATCTCAACAAAAGTATTTCTCAAACCTAAGTATATGTATGTACATACATATATGCTTTGCCGTAAACAGTCTCCTCATTAGGTGTCGCAGAAATGATTATCTGAAGGAATAGCTTACCTTTTGATTCCTGACCTAAAAGCAATCGGTCTAATGTTTCAGAACCTTCGTTGGTTAGGAGTGTTTTCCTATATAATGGAATAAATTATGTTCTCGTAATGGCTTCTTGGACTTTTTTCTTACGCTCCAGCAAATATGATCTTCGAATCACATCCCCCTGGTTCAAGACGACAAAGAAGGAACAATTCAGTACAAAAAAACCGCCTTATTTTCCGTGCACAAGAAACACAGTACCTTTACTAACTTAAAGTCCGAGATGAAAAGGATCCCACGCCTTGGTGGTGTAGGGAACTTGAAATTGGAACTTGAAGGAGGTGAGAAAAGCCTTTAATCATGCCATGAGAAGGGATGATCCTGAATCATGGGATGAGCATAAGGCAAAGAAGAAAGTGCTCAAGGCAACTCTGCGATGACGTAAAAGGGAGTCGTGGAGGGAATTTTGCTCGAATTTCATTTACTCAGCACAGCTGAGGTCAAGGTCGATAATATAATTGTCTCGAGGGATTCAGTTTCCAAAGTCGGACACATTCGCGATAGAACGGGGGAGATTGTTGAGACACTGGATCGTACAAATGAGGTCCTCGTGGAAGTACACTTTCCGGGAAAACTGAAGTCAGATCAGCCCTGGGCTCTGAGGAAACAAGGAGCAAACAGAATGGATAGGGCAGAAGCGGAACGGATAGTTAGTCTAGAAGCGGTGAGTGGGGCGATAAAAACGGTTTATCCTTACAAGACCGCAGGACCGGATGGTATATTCCTATCTTTAATGCAATGGGGTGTAGATCTCATTGTACCAAGGCTTAGGGGTATATACGTTCTATACCTAGCGATAAGCTACATACCGGTAACATGGAGAGAAACAAATGTGGTGTTTCTTTCAAAACCCGGAGAAAAAGGACTACACCGAAGGGAAGTCCTTCAGATCGGTCAGCCTAACATCATTTCTGTTGAAAACAGTGGAAAGACTTGTGGTGGACCATATGCAGAGCACGGCGCTGAAAGCGTATCCTTTGAGTAGTAGACAACATGCATACAGAGCTGGCAGTTGCGGAAGAGGAGATGAATACCGGAGGCATCACAATGACCATAATAATGGACATTGAAGGTGACTTCGATAAGATGTGCTTCGAAAGTATGAGAGTAGCCTTAGAAGAACACAGGGTTAACCCATTGGTGGTGAGATGGGTGGACAATATGTTGAAAAATAGGGCGATAAATATTCAGACGGGAACTTCAAGACTTAGAGGAAGGGTTAGCAAAGGTTGCTTGCAAGGAGGTGTTTTATCACCTGTGGAATATAACTGTGGACTCTCTCCTGAGAAGACTTGAAGAGACTGGCATCCACACTGTGGGATATGCCGATGACATAGCAGCTATAGCAAGAGGCAAATTCATGAACATCACAGCAGATACCATGAGAAATAGTCTCAGAGTGATGGAGCGGTGGTGTCAGGAACAAGTGCTCTCAATTAATGCGGAAAAAACAGATTCAATCATCTTCACAAGGAATTTCAACATTTGACAATTGTCGGATCGGAGGTACAGGTGAGTAGGTTAAGTATCTGGGTGTATATCTAGATGCTGGACTAACTTGGAACTTCCATATGGAAGAGAAGATGAGAAAGGCGAATTGGGTGCTTCATCAGCGCAAACGGGTATGTGGACTAAAGTGACGAATCTCGCCAAGGTCAGCATACTGCATGTA
The DNA here is from genome assembly GCA_905220385.1 of Xylota sylvarum. Classification (NCBI taxonomy): domain Eukaryota; kingdom Metazoa; phylum Arthropoda; class Insecta; order Diptera; family Syrphidae; genus Xylota; species Xylota sylvarum. The sequence continues at coordinate 47,313,684 of LR999959.1, forward strand.
CAAGATGATAGTTAGACCAATTATCACATATTATATGGTGACAGAAAGCCACCCAGAAAACTGTAAAGAAGCAATTAGATAGGGTCCAACGTATGGCATTTTTAGGGATCGCGGGTGCAATACGAACGACACCAACATGCGCAATGGAAGTGATCCTAGGCATTCTGTTGCTGGACTTATTTATTAAGAAAGCGGAGGCTTCGACAGCACTTTGTCTACACCAGGATGCCAACTGGCACTGGCGCGATACTATCTACGGTCATAGGAAAATCCTGGATCTCGTGATAAAAGGTAGCACAAAACTCTTATTGCAGATGGAACACTTCTGGAAAAGAAGATTGGTGATATAATCATCTTTATGGATGGGTCCATGATGGATGGCAGAGCGCGGGTAGGTATCTTCTTAGAAGAACGGGAATTGGATAAGGTGGTCAACTATGAAAGGTTGCAGACAGGCTAAAATGGCTAATAAAATGCCGATTGGCGCCACTGATAGAGAAGTTCTAAGCTTAGGACGAATATTACTGAAATGGGTGGTAGCGTTAACTACAGGTCATGGAAATTTGGGGTATCACCTAAAGAAAATGGGTCGTCTGGAGGATGACACCTATGAACTATGCCTGTAAGACGTCGGGACGGCAGCGCATATATTGTGTCAATGTCCGGCGCTAGCTAGCAGAAAAAGGGAGGTCCTGGAGAGCCACTGGGTAGATACCCAGAGGATGAACCAGATTTCTGTTAAACAGATGCTAGCGTTTATACGAGGAATCAAAGCCAGAGAAAAACTGTGGAGAAATCCAGAGAGACTTTTCGGCTAAGATGGATCGTGGAAGAGAGAAGAAAAGGGACTCAACACTGTGGTCTGGTTCGAAATCTCTCTAAAATATATATAGTATATAATTGGCTCAATCTGTGCTCAGAAACGGAATGTAGGTTCTGCTGGAAGATGGCCAGCACTACATTGGTAATGAAGCAAATACTAATGTCTAAGTACACGAGGGAAATGTATTCCTTGTTTGATATATAGACATTTGCACGAAGGCTCTGCGAGCTTTATCAAAACGTGGATTGTAAAAAAACACATACACACGATCGATTAAATTCAGCAAAAAGGGAACAGTTAGCAGCTTTTTTGGATGCAAGTTCCTTGGCACGCGTCGAAGATGACTGAACCTCTACTTCCAAGCTTAAAAGCCTTGCTATGGAAAACTGTACGTAGCATGCTGGATTAGACAACGATAGAAGGGTCCGATAAGAGTTGGGTTATGATTATCGGAATTGGATAAAGTTAATGGATTTGCCGAATAAGAAAGAACACATGCATACATTTCTACATTCATCTACGCCACACTGAAGGCATCAGACTCATTACGAGAGCCATTGAGAAAAAAAGGTGTACCTTCGTCATTTGTCCTCTGCATTAGGTATCGGAAAATGACGTTTACTGAGTTAAATCCTCAATATCTTGGAAAGAGTTTCTTCGGAAATATTGACGTGACGACTTCATCACTGCAACTAGTACTCAGTTAATCGAGGTTAATCTAGGCTTTATTATCTAAGCCGGGCAATGAAAGATAATGCAATGTTCACCTCGATTTTGAGCCTTTTCTGACTTGATGATATCCCTTCATGGTAGTGTCATCAGTACAGTCTTCGTCACTGTCACGATGACAGATTAAGAATCGCTCCTATGATTTAGAAATCTGACGGATTTGAATATGTCCAGCGAATCAGAGAAGGTACCTGCACTAAAGAACATGTCCACCTTTGATACTTTAGGCACTTATTACCCCGATTTTTGTATAAAAATATCTAGAAGGCTGTGGGTATAAACAATTTCCTACAAGTGGCCTTGGCTGTGAAGTTGGTGGTTTGCTGTCATTCGGAAGATAAGAGTCCATTACGCAGGAATATCGCCCACAGATATCAGCAGATGTCTGTTGATTCTACCCTTGAATTGTTGAAATTCATTCCAACTTTAAAGCGCTTTCTGCATCCGCTTGCTATTAAAAAAATTCCACTAAATAAAAAAGACATACCCGTCGAATTATTTTTAATTTCAAAAATACTTCAAGGGTGATGCTTAAATTGAATAAAAAACACTTCCCGTTGACACACACTTTGAACGCTTCAAAGAAGAGTAAAGCTAAATAAAATTCAACAAAAGGACATAAAAAAAAAGAAAAAAACAAATTCTCTCTGTCGTTTCACTATAAATCATGTTTCAGACGACGAGACGGCGACACTTAATTAAAAACTACCACCATTCAGTCCGCGTTTATCGTCGTGTCTGGGCTTTATCCATGCACATCAGCAGAGCTTTGACTGGAAAATTTAATAACCAAGGAAATATGTATGCGTTGTTTTTTTTTTGTTCTATCAAAAAAATGCAAATTTCTTAATCATTCATTGCAGCCTGCAAAAAGGACACGGTTTGTGATGAAAACAAATTCAAACTAACAACTCGACATCTGCCTCGTCACTCAAACTAGCTTTAACCTTTCACTTGTTTTAGTTTAATAAATAAATTCCCAGACGCTGATTACCATGTTTATGAGCCAGTTGCTCATCCTACTAAATCAGGCATCCTCCTGCGAATCGCATCAATCTTATAAGACACAAGGACATCTCTACATCTTCTGCGAACAGGCTGAAAGTGCTTATAAAATTCTCCTTTCAACAGTTTTAATTTGATTTTCCGTTGAATAATAAATCACCCATGGAAATTGTTCGGATTAGGTGGTACGCACCAGCTCCCTCCTACCCTGTTTTAAAAGGATCTTAACCGAACTATTGACGTAGAATGAGAGAGATATTTTCAATCGAAAAATATACTAAAAATACATTTATTATCATAGTATTTCTATTACATCTTTGAACGAGGAACAGCACTGAGTAATATCCTTCACGTGAACATAGTAATCCTTGGGGGTTTTTATATTCTTCTTATGATTCTTTGTGGTTCGTCTTTTTTTTCCTTTTTGCTTTCTTCCTTTTTATTGTGGCATAATCCATGCATGTGACATACGTCGCATAAAATGAAACATCAAATGAATATTTCGGTGGAATTCCGTTTATATAGATGTATGCATGTTGTTTTTGTTGTGTTTACTGTGGCAAGGATATAACATTTGCATAAGAATTTTACTTCTTGCATACGTTCAGGTTTTTGTGTTGTTTCGTCGTATGTTGCAAGTAAAATGTAAAGCATGCCATTGAGGAGAGATCATAAAATAAAGTGCACGGCTAAGTCGCACGTGCTAGCTTGTATGCGCGATTCGTTTGGAAATCGTCTACTTTAAGTAATAGCGAAGGAGAGGAGAATATTTGTGGAGAAATAGTGAAAGTACATGCATACAGTCAGTCTTCTGTTCCATCAATACTTAGCATCAAATTGCATTGTTCGAAAACTAGAAGCACATCCTGGAAGGGTATCCATGAGGGCACATCATCAAGTTGGAGGCCCACTACTTAAGCCAATTACTTCGGACATACATATGATGCAATTAATGGTGCAATGGAGTACTTCTTCACAGAAGGGTTACCATAGGGTTCAGTTCTTGGTCCACAGCTTTAGTATATTTGGTCAACAACTATAGAACGCCATTTACCACGAAGCCAAGGATGTACAATTTAAATACAATATTGACTGCAGTTGTGGCAACGAGGGGCTTGCAGGACTTTATTCAAATTTGTATCAGTCTCATCGGGCTTGAAACTAGCAGCGACCCAGCAGCAATAAAAGGAATGAAACAATGACCATGAGGTTAGAAGGTCTATATTCTTACATCGAAGCAAGGCGTCCAAGTTGTCTCCCGAAATTCGTTTAAAGAGCATTTAGCGCATGTGAATGACTAGCCAACGGTGATCTGCAGTCATCTACCGATGTTAACAATACTATGTACTAATATCGGCGATGAACGGTTGGTGCATTTGGAAAATTGGAAAAGGCCGATAAAATACCGACAGGGGCGGAATTGGCTCAGATCTGGCACTGATAAGAGGTCTATATCAGGTGCTCAATCGATGAGATCTAATCCTTCCTGTTCTCCTGTTTTCAAGCACTCCTAGACAGGAGCACACGTGAAAAAGATTGTCTAGCGCCCCAACATTCCTAAAAGTCTGCTAAGTCTTAGTTTCTGTTCGCGACTCAAGCTTCCACGAAGTTGCGATTGAGGCAGGCAGAGTATAGAGATCGAGTGCCGTGCACTAGACATTGGCGAACCTATTCCTAGATTACAGTAAAGGTGCATAGAAGAAAATATGATCAATTTATTCCTTTGAGTTGTGAGTTGAGCCCGAGGAAGTTCGGGGCCTGAATACAGTGTGCTGCATTGGGTTCCTATCTTTATCTTGGGAGAGTCCTCTTTTGAGTACAAGTTCCAAATGAGGATGAGGAGAAACCATTACCTATAGCAGGCCTTGTTAATGTAGTGACTTGCAAAAGTGCTCTTTTATGCAGCTGCGATTGTAGGATACACATGCACATACATGTTCTATACAAACCCATCCATTAACCTGTATGATAGAATATCCTTGATATTGGTGTAGCTTTGTAGAGGGGATATCTTAACGAATAAAGTATACTTCGTAGGGATTGATGTATGTAGGTCTTATAATAAGTATCAGCAGAAGGTACAACAAGGTTTTGGCATGAAGGGAATGGCTTTCGACATGGAACTCTGTTGTGTTTGTCTTTCCATACAGTATGCCTTGTTGAATCGTTTGGTAGACAACTAAAGGGCTCAGAAACTACTTCTCCAAATTCGGAACCGATGATCGGCATTAGTACTTAAAGCAAACATTTGGATCCTTGAAGAAGCAATAGGCGCAAAAAGAACATCATGGTCGGCCTAATCACAAGATACAATACATGTGGCCGTCATATGACCGTCTTGAGCGCGAGGATATGGTAGTATTGATCTTCCCCTGTCAAAGTTCTACTTCTCTAAGGATGAGGTTGCTCTTCTTGGGTTTTTTTTTATAATCTATCCTAAGAGTATATTAAGTTTGACACATAGTTGGTAACATAGAGAAATAATCTGATGTTTTGAGAAAAAGATACAATCCCGCTGTTCATAACATCACTATTTTACCTGAAATTGAAAAATTTTGTTAAGACCAAATATTTAGATATTCAGATTCTCTACAGTTCACCCATACATTGTGTTTAGCAACGCCCAGTTTTTGGAGGTGTTTTCATCAAAAAACTGAATCTGATGAAATTTTACATGAAACATACGCAAAACAATCAATTAAACAATGCAATACGGCCACTCCTACTTTATAAGTGCTGGATAGAAAGGAGCATAGGGTATCATACAATCTGTTCTAGACGGATTGATTTTCTGTATGTTTATTTCATGTACTGAACCTAGACTATGCTGCCATACTCATTTGAACCAGTACAATGTTCAATCGCTTTGTGCTTGAGTTCTTGGGATAAACTAAGCTCTTCTCCATAGACCACATGAGATCGGCAGGCACAATATTCAGGAAATTTGTCTAGCTGCTATGATACCAAAACAACGTTGACATCATCGTGACTTTAATGGCGAGTGCTATTATAGACTCGATCATTCGCGTTATGTAAGAGATTGAAAGGGACTGTCTACAAGTAGGTCTTTGTTCTCGAGAACGATATGGTTTTGACAGTAGCCTGTAAACAGCATATGACAGCATCGATAGTGGTTCGACAAGGCACCGACTATACATATGTACTTGTAGGAAGCTTGTAAGAAATTGATATTTGAATTCAAGTATCCACTAATGTACATAATTTATAGTTTTATGTAGTAACAAGGACTATCAGGAAATGAGGCAACTGTGATAATGGGACCAACTGAACGACAGTGACTGCAGACAGATTCCAAATACTTGAAATCACTGGTAACATGCAAACCTCTTTTGGCGAAGATATAAACCATATCTGAGTGCTTAAGTCGTCGCAAATCAGAAAACGTAAGTACCTTAGCTCTTTTATAATGACACTATAACAAACCCTGTCACATATCCTGCATGCATCGTAACTTAATCCTTTCTTTGTAAGGCGATTATTTTGTGTGTAAACAAGAACATTTCGGATAGTGCTAAAGGATTCAAATTGAAAACATTCCTGACAGTTATATAAGAAACAGAAAATTATCTGCATTACATTTCAATCAACTAAAATAGTTCAAAAAGGGTCGCAAAACAGCTATTCATTATTAAATTGTACATGCACTTGTATCTTCCCAAACAGTTGCTTAAATAGAATTTAATGCATGCAGATGGAGAAAACTACTATTCAAAAGAATAATATCCCGTAGCTCACCCTGTATGTCGTAAAATATAAAGTAAATCTCTATTTCTCTACGTCAAGTGAATTTCATTTATATACATAACTTGCCTCCCCTTGGATCTTGAATCCTTAGAGAGAATAGTATGAAAACACAGATTCCCTGTTTTTGTTTCCGAATCGCATTCATTTGTTCGTCCTTTTTATAAGAGAAACAGCACAAAAGGCATTCACTAGCTTCAAGCGATACAGTACAGATACTCTGTATCTATGTTTGTATAGAAACGAAATCATTCCTTCCGACTATAAGTTGAGAGGAAGACAACATCGTCTCCATTCAGTTTTATGTATCTTATGTGGTATGTTCTGCATTGTGATGTAATACGCCCAAAGATCCTTACAATGGGCTATACAAAGGTGAAATTTATGACGCAATTTTCGGAGAAATACTTCTTCTTTGTGGTTAAGTGTAAAGAAGCTAAATTAATTTCACCACAGAACATATCCTGTATCTTTTCTTCTTTTTTTTTTATTGAAGACTTATCTGTAAATGATCGACGTTAACCAGGAGTACCGAATAAAAACGAAATAAATATTCAGTTAATGGGTAAGAGTGTACGAGTGTCTTGAGGGAGTGCCACTTATTGGATATATTTATTGGCCTGTGGGTTTTTATCAAGGTAATTAGGCGATTTTACGGGCAAAAATATATTACCAACGCATTAGCATGGTTATGTGTCCGAAATTACTTATTTGTTTCACAGAGAGGCTTATACCATAAAAATTGGAAGGCTTTTACGACGATTCTGAGTGCATTTTGATCAGAAATATGGGCATAGCTATTTTTTTTATTGAAAGATATAAATATAGCTCTCATCCAATCAAATTTCAAAACAAAAAAGGATATCTACGTTCTTAACGTTTTAGTATAAGCTTCGTGAAAATAAAAAGGTCTCATTTTGAGATGTTTTATTATAGATATAGATAAACTGGGTTTCCATTTAACAATTCGGGGAAAGAATTGAAAAATACTTGACAATTACATAGTTGGTAGTATTTGACAAAGAGTAGATGGTTTCAGGAGTAGATATCGTAGATGTAGGTATCACAATGGACCTATGTATTTACATATGTTGGTTTAAGTCCATCTCACCGAGAAGCACTCTTCATCAAACTATTTATTTACAACGAAAAAATAAAAGTATGACGAAGAGATACACGATTTTGACAGTGGCATTTCAAAGATAACCGGGAGGCTCGGCATTGGCGGTCGTCTGCTTTCGGAATCATAAGACTTCTTGAATGCTGTTATACTACACGGATATAGGGAGAAAGGAGCACTCCCTAACCGCCGGCGTTCCACAGGGCTCCGTCTTTAAACCACTACTATAGAATATAATGTACTATGGTATATTGAGACTGAAAGTTCCCGATGGAGTACAAATTACAGGATTCGCTGACGACTTAGCGATAGTGGTTACGGCGAGACATATAGACGATCTAGAACTGAACACAAACGAGACCATCGCATCTGTCAAACAATGGCTAAAGTCAAACAGTCTAGGTTTGGCGGAACACAAGAAAGAGGCAGTTCTTATTAGTAGCCGTAGAATAAGACAAACCATGAAAGTTAAGGTGAGGAGCTATACAGTGCACTCCAAAAGATACATAAAATAGTACAAGATAGTAGATATCTATAGGGCAATAAAGCGGCGTACGTTATCGCCGGTATGATCCACATAGATATACTTGGTGATGAAGTTAAAACAATTTGAGACGGAACGACGGAGACAATATAACTATGAATTTAACAGCAAAGGTGGGACATCTCACATAAGGGAAGGACATACAGACTAGTTTCAGGAATTTCTCAGGCCATGGTGGTTATCGCCAATCCCGCCATAATGCTGAGCTTGCACAGGATCGAACGAAGACTCCTAACATGCGTTTAACTAGCATGAACTAGTTCCTTGAGGAAAGACCAAGCTTAGAAGGTGAATTGAATGTCGCACTTGATGCTCTTGATATGTGTAATAGAGGAGATGTTTAAATCGGTCAGTCATTGGGAAGCAGTATGCACGCTACTAACCCGAATACAAACCGAGCTTAGACAGACGAAAAGACAGAGAAAATGCTGCAATAAAGACAACAATGACGACAGTGTAATATGGTAAACCCGCGAAGAACGGTCTAAGCTAGCGAAGGTTAGGTTCAGTCAGCACAAATCTGATACCACAGAGAAACTTGGAACGCAGGGACCCAGGGCCTAGCTTCTCACAACAAGTCATGTTGTGCGTATTACATTCTTTACACGAATAGAAGGGTACTACTGTGTAACCTCGTTTCCGAAGGGCAATTCGAGAAACTTTTCATGACAGTTATACTCTCGGATGTTTGTCAGACGCTCGTGAGAAGATTACTGCGACTGGAAAAATATGTATCTTCTTGACAGAATTCATGAGGATATCGCTAAAATAGCGGCAATTGTTTCAAGCTATTGTTGAAACGGAGATTATGCACCCACTTCTATTTCACAATCGTAAAGATGCGGTTAAGACAATAACTCTCACTTTTTCCCATTTAACTCAACAACAGCACATTTAACAATCAGGTACATAAGATGTTGCTATGTTTAGGGCAGTAACTACCCGGTGTTACTACGCAATTCCTCCTGAAGCATAATACATAGAAGTTCGTCACTGAGTTGACATGCTGCCCTTAAAATAATTCACTCTTTGACAGTATACTAAAGGATGCGTGATACATTCCAACTCTGACCGCAGGATTTTCGCGAAAATTAACCCAGTTCGTACGATTTGGCACGTATTATACGCGCAGGATGTTAAATCTGGTGTGTTGATGGCAAAATAATGGAGCTTCATGAGGCACGTACCAGTCAGTAATGGTTTCAGAAATAAATAAATGGACTAGAGAGTGTACGTTGATTTGTCTCCTACTAAAATAAAAAAGTCTTAAAGCTTTTAACTACTTCAGGAGAATCGGCGTGGATTCCGAAAATTATTGTAATTCGATTAATTATAAAAAAAATGGAAATGGCTTTACTATGAACCTCTTTACTACTTAATTTTAATTTAAAAGTAAAATCTACTAAAGAAAAATTCCAAGTATATACCTTGTTGTTTCTTTTCATTATTTTCCGGCTCCCGGTCTAAAAATAAAAGAAAATAATAAGAAAACAAATAAATTATAAGTAAAAGAAATAAATCATAAAAATTAACAACTAAATTCTAAATCAAAAATGCTTTTAATTTAATTAAAATAAAATTCATCAACCCAAGTCACATACCAGAACAAAGCACAAAATTTCCCTCTTAACGAGCAACAAGGACAAGATTTTTTCTTTAGAAATAAAAATCACCAAGGACATTATTCACTATCTCTAGGATGTGATTTTTCATTCCAAAATAAGAAGAAGAATAGAAACAAAAACACAGCACTGTCACATACAAGAATCATTAATTATTTTACAAATAAGTGTGAGTACTTGGCACCTCGTTTAAAATTGAAAATAAAATAAAAAAGGTAAACAAATTACGGTAAACAATGATTTCCATCTAATTAACCAACCTGGTACTGAGTGCTAAGATGATTATAATGATGGAGCAAGCATTGCAAAAATTCTACACAACAGCCAAAGTCTTTGTTGTTCTAATTAAAAGAACAGAACGGCGCAGAAAAATCAGGAAAAAATAAAAATAAATAAAATAGAAAGGGGCGATGGTGTCTTTGTGTGTGTACTGATGAGAGAGAGAGTGAAAAAAATAGAAGTCCTTTAATGAACGGTAAATATTCGTTTTTGTACGTAGCAGTAAAAGGAAGCACATCACTTTTATTCCAAGTTACAACAAATTTAGGCCAATGAATGTTGGCCGTAGAGTGTTAAATAGGAACAATATTTCAAGGGTTTCCAACCGGATATTTTATTTTCCATAGAAGAAGCGTATAAAAATCTGTGGTTCCAAATGGTATGTAAGGATAATGGTACTAGATAATAGGGGTTAGGACTTTTAACCACTCAGCCAAACCTTTGCTTATTCAGAATGAAACGCAGAGTTTCGGTCAGGGATAGAGTTATGAATATATTAGTTTCTATAGCATCGTAGCTCGCCGTATCCTGGCTTTCACAAGACTCACAAAAATGATCCCCAATCATTGTTAAACTGGTCATATAGTCCGACTACAGTTCTGCGATCGTTGCTCGTCAGAATAAGATGACGTTTTGAACTTTATTTATCAGCTCCTTCCACAAAACATTATAGGCACAATATGAGAACAAATCTAAAAGAACATTCGAACCGAATAGAAGTTGAAAAGCTTGTTTAGTGTGTTCTTACAAATTGAAACTGTCTTTGATTTGTGTGAGTTGCAAGTGTATCGGGATATTTCTCTAACCACCATCTTCAAGTTCTGGATTTGTCCGAGCAAACGGACAGAAAAGGGTGACCAACATTTTAGGAATGCTATGGAGGCTACATTCCAATAGAGTGGTGAAAAGCCTATGGGTATTCCTTACCCAGAAAGGCGTTAACATAGGTATATTCGCCAAAATATATTAATAGCTATTATCAAGGCTACATACGATGGATCCATATGTCACGTTTTGCACAGAGGAAGGCTGTCTGAGGAATTCGAAGTCCAAAGTGGGGTTCGGCAAGGCTGCATTCTTTCACCAATATTGTTTCTATTGGTGATAAGCGATGTGCTAAATGCGGCTTTATCGACGGGAAATGGAGGAATTCGACGGACTCTTACATCCGAACTCAAACACCTCGACTACGCCGACGATGTATGCCTACTGTCTCACAGAATAATGGACCTTCACCAAATGACAGCAAATGTGGCGAGGGAAGCTGACATCGTTGGGCTGAAAATTAACTCGGCAAAAACAAAAATGATCAGCCAAGACCGAACTCATCAACTCATATATGCATTGCTGGACAAACGGTTGAGAGATTAGAAAGTTTCCAATACCTTGGGAGTATTGTCTCAACTGATGGCGGAATCGAACTGGATATAGCCAGCCGAATAGGGAAAGCAAAATCTGCGTTTGAGATGCTATCCACAATTTGGCGTAGTAATGCAATTAGCTTAAACACCAAGCTACAACTGTTCCGTTCCAACGTTGAATCCGTGCTGCTTTATGGATGTGGTACCTGGAGAGTGACCGCTACTATCACGAGGAAGCTGCAAACGTTCGTTAATAGGTGCCTACGCAACATCTTAAGGATTTTCTGGCCACACCGTATCTCTAACGAACAGCTTTATCAGAGAACCTATAGGCACAACCATACAACGACGAAAGTGGCATTGATCACAATCTCCGAAAAGGTGACAGGTCCATAGCTAACCACGCGATGCAATGGAACCCGCTTACTTAGGATAGCAGAATACGCGGCGGTCCCAGAAGTACATGGCGCAGAACAGCCGAGAAGGAGGCACGGCAATTGGGAAAGGACATAAGTAAGTAAGTATGTAAGTTGAAATTTCTTCTAGCTTCTTCTTCGTTTCTACATTTTTTGTATGGTTGCCTACTGAGCAGAGTTCACTCAGCAAAGGTTCAAATATCCTTTCAACCAAATGTTTTGAAGCTAACAGAGACTTTATTTTGCGACGACCTCATTAGATTCTACGCTAATATCACTGTATAGAATGCTAGGGCTTAGCAGTGTAGCCATTAGTATCGACTAATCCCTGGGAAGAACTCATGCCAGAACCGATTCTGGCTAGTTACTCTAGGTACTTCTCGATATCCATGTGTTTTGTCAACTTGCAGTTTGATGTATTTTATCCACTATTCTACGACCTTGGTTGAAACTATGATCATGTTCAAGCACACATGTATAAATATGGAAATATGCAACATTGAACAGCGCATCAACCTCCTTTTAACTGAGTTGATACCACCTATATAGATATGTACCATACCTATCCACCTATCCACGCTGGATTCTTCAGCGTAGATATCCAGTTTGTCTTAGTTACAAACTCCATCACCATCTTTCCTGTTAGGAATACCAACAGAGAAAATTTGGTTGCACTCTAAGAGTAGCCGTTTCCTTTTTTTATTTCGAGATATTCTACTGAACTAAAATTGTCGCTGCATAGAGAAGCCACATTTTTGAATCTCAATGCATATTTTGCCGTCAGCCTTCCGCAATACATCCATATGTTTACATATGTTTAAGGCTCCAATCGAAATTGGTGTTAGCACATTTAATATGATACCATTCATTCTGCATATGCCACCCATACATAGTAATGAAGCTTTAGTTGCATGACCAGAGAATCATCTCCTTGAACATCAAATTCACAACCCACAACGTATAGTAGTTACAGACTTGGTCATCTGCAAGGCCCTGCTAGTTCATAGAACAATAGTTTTCTGCGGTTCCTACCACCCTACAGCTGAAGTAGATAATATAACCCCGAAGTTGAGTGTTTTGTAAATATCTTATTCCATCTGCACGTTATGCAAGTAATGATCTCTTGAACTACACTCATTTTAGTTTCCCTTAGGTTAGTAACCTCATAATTTATTAACTTTAAATGCCCGCCCCACTTCTTACCCGCCGCCGAACGTTTATTTAAAACTGCAAACAAACGAGCTCGGAAAAGTTAAAAATTCAAGACAATTCCAATATGCAGTCCTCAATTTCCATCCCTACATGTCTGATGTCGGCCATTATTCCCAGGACTCTCATTCTTCCCTGAATTTTCTGAATTCCTCTTTGGCTAAGAAAAAGAGCAACCATACAAAACAATGAAACCAGATACATTCCCCTACTCCTCCTGCCATTGCCATAGGAGATCAGGATGATGATGTTAAGCAAAAAGTTATCCTTCTGCCATTCGTTTCTGTATTTCTTTTTCTGTAAATCTGTATTGTATATGTGCGCGCTCCTTCTGTTTCTTTATTTGTTTCGGAAATATTTTATTTATGAAACAATTCTCACATTTGTTCGGATTCTTCTTCCTCATTCCGTTTCAAACTTCTATATATATCTGTTGTTCGCTCGTCCTCGTCTGAAGTAATTTATGCCTTAAAAACAAGGAAAATTGTTTCCACTCTTAAAACAGGACCTACGGACGTGGCCGGGTACTCAAGCATGTATTCATCTGGCTGGCGAAACAGAAGGAAAAGTTTTTTTTTTTTTTTTTTAAGAATCAACGAAAGAAATCAAGTTTTCGAACTTTGAACACGCACTCCATACGGTCGATGACGTTTCCTTGTTCCTTCAAATGGATGTGGGTATGGAGCCCAAATGCGGTAGACTTTGTGGGGGTCATGATTTTAACACGCAGCTTGAGTGATGTGCCTGTAGGATGATAATTTCGTTGGAGACGTGGGGGTACATGTATTAAATGGGGGATATTTGCACAAACAAACCGAGCAGGGGTGGGTTACATTTTTCCTTCGTTTTTATTGTATAACTCTCCCGAGTCTGGCGGGAATGAAGAAGCAACAAACTTTTGGGAATTTCAGAGCAAAGAAATCACTTTTGTTTACCTTGTTGAAGTGGGAATGAAAAAATATTACTTCGGCTTCGGATGATGATGATTCTCTACTCGAAAATTTATTACGGCGCCGAATAGGAGGCGAAAATGAGCGAAAAAAAAAAACAGAAGAAAACTTGAAAAATAACGGAACCAAATTGCAAACTACACTGGGTTCTCCCCCAGGGGGTGGTAATTTAAATAAGTAATGTCGATGGTAGATGTTGCTTTCGTTTGTTTTTGCGAATCAGCATGGACAGTAAAAAGTTACTTTAAAAACCGAAAGGTAAGATACATAAAATTGCAATTTTCCGCAATCCATGTTTTCGCCTTTTTTTTAAAAAAAAAAAAAGAAGAAGTAGTACATTCACGTACATTCGAATGCGTACGTGCTCATAAATCTTGTTACGGCGATGCTACTTTACTCCAGTTATAGGAGTTTCGCCAATATTGTAAAAATGTCCTTCCATCCCATACTTTCCTTGAGTTGAAGTTCTCACAGATCCACTTTTTTCATTACTTTTATTTTTGATGGGATTTGCTGTTACCTGGTAGAAATATTCACAATACAATGGTTGGTTGGTTGAAACAGGCCCTTAATGAGGATGCACTTGGACCAGAAGAAGGTCACTTGTGCTGCCGATGTTTAAGGTGGGTGGATCACCCTCTTACTCTGGGAACTATTTGCTTCTTTGTATGAAGGAGCAAATCTTAGCCGTGCAGGAGCGATCGTTTAGATCATTGAATAGGTATTCAGCTAATGTAACTATCTTGGAGAGGGTTCTTCTCTTATGTTTTAGGAGTCCAATGAACCTGGTCTTATTTAGAGTCGGTTTGATGCCACTGATGGTTGGCCACACTCAACGCGACAGCATTGATAAGGTATGTAGCATAAGACGTTGGCGCGACGATGTCGGTGACACTAATACTATTTAAACCTGAGGAGCCTCGTCTAGCCAGTTCGTTAGCCTCACAATTCCCTGGTATGTTACAGTCACCTGGTGTACCCAGCGAAAGGTGAGATTGTGCTGTCCAACTATCGCGTTAAGAGATACCCTGTAGTCTTTCACTGTCTTGAATCTCTTCCGATGCTGATACTGGTCCATATTGAAGTTGTGTGACCTTTGGAAGATGACGATGCACCGATAGTATACTGGCATGCCCAGTGTGTTGCTCCTTCCATTGTGCGGAGCTTCTCAGTCTGATTGTTGAGCAGGCAGGCAGTTTTTCGGTGACCATGTGAGAGAGGTTCTCTGTGCACCAATAATACTGAGACAAGCGACCCACTTGAGTTATTTCCATTGGACTTAGGTTGGAATTCTTCTCCAAGGCGGGTCACCAAATCAGTACTGCATACAACAGAATTGGTTTTATTACTGAGGTATGTACATATATAGCCAGAGCATAATGTTTGGTTGTAGACCCCGAGTGGATTCTACTTGCTGTTTTTATATGTATAGGGCAGCCAGGGATTTCCTGGCACGTTCGACTATGTTTTTTCTCCAAAGAAGCTTGCGGCCTAGGTAACTGACAAAATAAGGGAAGTGCCTCTTTGCTTTGGGAGATTAAAATCAGGGAGTTTGTGTTTTCTTGTGAACAGGACCTGTGGCCTATTTCATAACACTACAACACTAATAATTATTTGTGAATTCACTTGTAACTTGTAAATTATGTGCAAATTTTTGTTTCACTAATAACTACAAGTATGCCAGGCCTGTAACTACAACTGAATTTACAACTGCGACGAGCTTTTCTGTTTCATAAAAGTATTTGCGCAAAAAATTATTAGCGACGAACTTGTAACTACGAGTGAGTTTCTTACAAGAGTAGAGAGACTAATAAAATCACGTACTGTGATCGCTTAACTGTGAAGTATAGCTGTAGACTCGTAGTTCTTCGCAAATAATTTTTAAATTGTAGTTGCAGACTTGTAGACTTGTAGCATTTTGATCGCTACACTTATAATTTGAATTTGCCGCACTACAAGTGCTGAAAAATGTTTATAGAACACAAAATTACAACTCCATACTTTATTTGTGCTTGTAGTTACAAGTTTACAAGTACAACACTTGTAGTTTTGAAATAGGCCCCAGCTCAGTCTTCGTCGTATTACTGGAAGGGTCATAGTTTTCAAACCAGCGTGTTAGCTTATTGAGAGCAGACTGCATAACATCGGCCAGTGTCTGATATAGCGACGTTATCTGCATAGGCGTTGTTGCTTTGGAAGAATACAGCACATGCTCTACATCGCAACGGATTCACAGATATTGAGCCTTCCTAGGGCATTGGTTATGGAATTGGTTTTAACGTTGTTCAAAGCTCCCTCAATGACTAGGAAAGACACTAATGTGAATTCTTTGATTGAGAGGGATTTTTGGATTCGACGTTATCACGCAAAAAAAAACCGACGGCCATTTTAGACCCACAGACTACCCCATTAGTGTTTTAAAACTCGAGATCCATTGCGAATTTGAGAATTGCTGCGCACAGCGCATCAGGATTGAATACCAAACATCCACCACCTTAAACCCAATCAGTACCGATTTTCGGGAAATGGGATTATTGTAATTTGTGGTAGAAATGCTTTTGAGGCGAATCAATGCATTGAATTGTTACAGAAAACAAAATGGATGATGTTGCATACAAAGGGTTGACTTGATGCGTTAGCTTACTGAACAAACTCTCCGAGGTTTAAAAGCAGAAAGCACTACTAACTTCTTATATGGTTTGATCTACCGGAAATGTCTGACGAATAGCCATTTATCATACTTATTTGAGTCATCTGAAGCTTCTCCTGACTAGGCTGTACTTTTTCCATAGTATAGGCTCGTATAGGCACGTAAGTTCCTCCTTCAAGTCCCTCAATGCAAATCCTCAATGCGAAGAATTTTTAGTTAGTGATGACGAAGACAAACTCCTTCGACAGACCCCATATTAGTGCAACATAGAGTAGGGGTAGAATGATTAAGTTTTTTTTATAATCTTCTTAGTTGTCCAGGATAGCGCCTTAATAAGTAATTGTATTGTTACTAAAAAGAAGTAGCGATTGGCAAGAGCTATTCTTCCACATAAAATATGTAGGTATACCGCAGATAGCAGCTTTAGTCCTTTGATGAGTAGTCCTAATGTGATGAGTAGGAAATATTGTTCTGGACTCCAGACTCGAGTAGTCTAGAATAGTTCTCTAACGGATAGGAAATCGAATCTAAAGTTAGGGCAAACGTCTTTGGATTTAACGCTTGAAGGTTCAATCATGGAACCTAGAAATGAATGTTATCCAGTGTTTTCCAGTCTTAGATCCAAGGCATTGATATCTCGGTTAGGATAATCCTTGATAAGGGTTGAAGTGTGCTAGAATCAATATCGTTTCAATTCAAGAAACAAAAAAAAAAAATTAAGTTAAAATTGATTGGGTGCTTAGTCACCAAGGAATTTAACGCAGCAAGATCGGCTCAGATACTGCATTCTTACCATCGGAGCTTCTGTGGCATAAATTGAGCTGTAGCAATAGATTGCAACACTACTATAACCTAGTCTACTGACAAAATGTTCCGGGGTTTCAGCGTTTCAGAAGATTAGTCAGGTCAAATTGCTACAAGGACATCCAAACAGTAAAGTGCTTCCTGGAAGGCCATTGTTGTCTGAGGTACCTACCATAATATGCCGTGTTACTTCTGCTTTGAAGAGAACGAAACCTGTAAGCAACATCTGGGAGAATTCTAACAATGCACTGGTTAGGACGACGTACATATATTTCTATTTGTCAGGATAGAACTTTAATGCGAGCAATAGTGTCCAGCTATTCGACAGAGTTCATGTATACCTCTGAGTTTGCCAATCTTCTAAAGTACACCCACCTTGGAAGTCCTCCCTATTTTCCGTCGCCCCATCGCCCTATTTTAAATAAAGTTAAACTCTGTTCCCTATTTCATACGGATATACATAAATATTCACTGAATAACTTTAACTAATTCTCACCTTTCTCCAACCAAAAGCACTTGACTGCTACTACACTTGACTAGCAGCTTTGTCAAATGGAAATAATTACCCAATATTTCATACTTTCAGACGACCTTTTGCACTGAACTCGCACAGTAATTTATCAGATACTCAACACGACATAAAAGCCAATTATTACCTCTTTACATCACCCGGGTGAACCCTTTTTGCAGCTCCTGTCGTCGTGTACTACTCCTATTTTATGAAGTCATACTCAGTTATGTCGTCTGTTACCATCAATTAAGCATGATTTCATACAATTACGTTCTACTCGATTAATTACATCAAAGATTCAATATTACTTCCAAATATCTAAGCAATTTAAAGTGTTCTTCCTTGAATGGTCTACCTAGCCAGCCTGTCTGCCTACCTACCGCCCGTGTGTCCTTTCATCTGGAAATTAATAAGTTCAGTTTATTGAAGTAATTCCAGCTCTGAATTGCTATTTACACGAAAGTTAAACTAAATAAACTCATCACAACCAGTGAAGGGAGGGAATAATAGTACACAACATCGACCTGGTAAGGAACTACATTCGCCCACCTATACACAGTAAATGAGAATGAAATTCATTCATTCCGCACGAACAAATTCGATTTCGTGATAATAAATTTCCTGGACGGACACGGGCAGCGTGAGCCGCGGTACCTGCAACAAATACACATAAAAAAAAAAAAATTATTACATCCATGAGGGGTGGATGCTGTATAGAGGATACACCTCCAGCACAGAACTTTGTGGACTAAAAAGAAATGAATGGATCCTTGGAGGATACTGTGGGGCATAGGAGTAAAAAAAAAATTAAGAAAACAAATGGCGATATTATGGCGAAAAGATGAAGTAATAAATTAGCCTGGTCACGAAGAGAGCACCCCCCCTATGGCAGGAGCAACAAAACAGAAAACCGTCTAATTGGTTTATACAGGTGGCACATAAATCAATAGGACTCCAGTTACAGTGTGGAATGTGCCAAGCTGTTTGCCCCTTCCACAATTCGGGGAAACGAGATTATGTAACTTGAATTTAGGTCACCTGCCTGGCATCAGTTTGACCCAATTAAAGCAGCATTAGGTGGAAATGGATGCTTTAGTCAACTTTGGTTTTTGGGGGGGCTTGGATGTGAACATTTCCTTGATGTATGCTAATTGTATATGTCAAGCGTCATTAGGAGGGGAACGACGAGGGAAATCGTAGAACTTAATTGGCAAACTTTACATGAAAGTACATGTACGTTGAATTGACATGTTAAAGATATTTTCGATTGAAACGGATCAAGGTTTGGGGAAATACAACGAAACATGTACATATACAAGTTCTCAACCCAAAAATAGTCTCAGAGACTTTCCACACCTCTCGAACGAAAGTTATAAGTTTAGATATCTCTGATAGGGATACATACTATGCCACGTCCTCTGGTAGTTAAAGGTCTTCAATACACTTCTATTTGTGGCGTCATACTTCCTGCTCTCTTGATTATGTCTTTTGGAATAGGCGACCACTTCATCTTCAAAACAAAGGTTCAGCCTTTTTAAAGGATTTTTTTAATAAGGACTTAACAATTGAGTTTCATCGACAAATCTCTTTAGCGATGAGGCTCGGCTTAATGGTTTTGTTAATAAGCAAAATATGTGTTATTGGACAGCAACAAATCCACATGTACTTCAAGAGACTCCATTGTATCCACAAAAAGTGAATTTCATTCCGGAGGTGTGATTGAACCGTATTTTGACAATTTTTGGTCACACTTGGTTGAACTTGACATCAGTGATATGTGTTTTCAACAAGATGGTTCCACACGCCACACAGCTGGTCAAACAATTGATCTATTGGAGGGGAAGTTCGATAATCGTGTAATCTCGACAAATGGATTGAATGGATGGAACACCGTTGGATTCCTCTTTACGCGGTTACGTTAAGTCCTTGGTTTATGCCAACAACGTTAGTTGATCTCAGGAACAATATCGAATGCGAAATTGCCAATGTTCCGGCCGATATGTGGGGAAGAGTGGTGGAAAGTTGGCTCCAAAGAATCGATCCCTGCAAACGTGCTCGCGGTGGTCATATGAACGAGATCGAATTCCATACTTAAATTTAACATGTGTACTAAACCTGGAATAAATTTCAGCCCAATATCTCAATTATTTTGTGTTCTATGTAAAATTGTTATGTCCTTATTGAAAAACCCAACACTGTTTCATCGCAGAAAATGCGGGATTTAGCCGTGGTCCACGACTTCAAAATAAAAGAGCTCCATAATAATAGACGAATGTAAAACAAAAAAAAATATTGAATTCCACTCCGAGACGAACATTGTACATGACAGAGGTTCCACAGCGAAAACGAAACCAAGACACTCACTGACATTCTTGCATTCAGGACCCTTCGTATACGTTACGCCATACTATACGCTACGCTCATATCCTAACAAATCATTTCTGGAAAACACTTTGTGGAAAAAATATCAGCCCCTTCGTGTAGCAAGCAAAAGTCCTTCTCCATCCATGACTCAACAACAGGTTTGCCAATTCACCTAGGGTGTTCGTTCAGCGGCCTCGTCCTCTCCATGTATGTTCACTGAACCAATTCCATCGCAAGAAAATGTTATACAACGCTAGAATTTCACTTGAACTGAATTTATTACACTTCAAGGTGTATTAACGTGATAAGATATTCACCTTTCATGTTCGGTACGTGCTCCTGTCTCCATAGCTGGTTACATTGCGACTTGCCTGTACAGCTCACAGTGTGTAGCCCTTCTTCCGTGTACATTTTGGAGCCGCACTTTACTTTTTTATTGATTTTTTCTGAATTGTTTTCGGGTTTTTAATTCGAGCACGCGATTGTATTTTTCTTGTGCAAATACTCCTACATACTGTGCCACATCCTCTTATACACTATTACGCCGTCATTTGAGGATTCTCTTTTTTTTTTCATTTGCTTTCCTACAGCTCAACTATAATATATTATGTTCTGTCATAAAAACCGAATACTTCCCTGCCCTGATGGACTGTTATTGTTGGTGGGCTGCCGTTTGTGAGCTCCAGACGAATTATTAATGACGCGATAGCGTTTGATAAATTACACTTTTGGCGTGCTTCATCTTCGCCTTCCTATCAGGGAGCCATGTTGAAGTAGGATTTCCAAGGAACTAAGCGTATAAATATGCCAGAGCTTGGTTTTGTTGCTATATTTCGCTGGAAGTCGATATCGATGTTGAGGATTTGCACTTCGGGGAGAGTATTAGGTCAGAGTCAGTGGCAAGCGGTGCGCGGTAATAAACGGAAACATTAATGAGGTGAAAACATTTCCTTTTTTTTTGTGGATTTCTTTTTTTTTTCCAAAAGATCTTATGGGAACGAAACTAATTGCAGACAAGGAGTTTGTAATTTACTTCCCATGTGTGGATAAGTAAGTAGTAGAAGGGGGAATTATTTATCATCCCATTTTCTCTTAAATACGTGGAATAGATGCATGGCAGAGGTATCTGCTCAGCTGCGGTCTTAAGATAATGTCCTTAAACAAAAAAAAATTTGCAGGATACATGTGTGAAACAGAACAATTCGTTGAAAGATTCTCATCTAGCATGAACGGTGGCTATAAATTCGGACTAGGGAATATCGGGAACGAGCTGCATTCGAAGCTAAGATCAACAAGGGTGTCCTAGCCTAAGTTTAGGAATTGGAAAAATGAAGGTGGCGGACGATTCTAGCAGAGTTTGAATAAATTTAAGTCTGAAGACAGTCCCTGTAAGGACCTGGTTTTGCAACTAAATTTAGTTCCGCTAAACTACGAGAGACTATCAAAACAGAGCGAAGAGGAGGTCATTCACTTCAAGGACTGTACCGAGACCAGCGATTGCGGCTGATGATTTTCAGCGACTGTAGCCGGAGACTTTAATGCATGAGCAGTCGAATGGGATAGTACTACCCAGAGGACCAGCCACAGAGGCGAGGTATTACTGGATGCGGTTGCAAGACTTGAACTTGTCCTGTTAAAGCAAGGAAACAAAGAAACCATTAATAACGGGAGATCTCGTTCCATCATAGATCTAACCTTTGCCAGTAGATGCATAGCCATGTCTCCTATCTCTATACAAACAGTGCTAATCGCATCATATTTGACACAACAGAGCCAAGACGGTTCCAGTACCAAAACGCCATTGAAAAGGTACACAAGTTGGGCTCGAAAAATTACAATCGAACTCCGGTATAAGCTGGCAAAAGACAGAGAAAAGATTCCGATGAGATACAAGAAGAATTCTTAAGGAAAAGATAGGAACTTCGAGTTTCCGAAGTTAAAAAGAGTAAAACCGAATCTTTCCAATCGCTAAGAGAAGACCTCCAACATAACCGGTGGAGAAGCGCCTACAAGATAGTCATGGCCAAACTTAAAAGTGGTACGGCAGCTTCATCGGCATGCCCGAGTATGATGAATATTATAGTC
Organism: Xylota sylvarum; assembly: GCA_905220385.1. Lineage (NCBI taxonomy): Eukaryota > Metazoa > Arthropoda > Insecta > Diptera > Syrphidae > Xylota > Xylota sylvarum. The sequence continues at coordinate 47,335,918 of LR999959.1, forward strand.
GACTGGCTAGTAGTGGAAGCAGTGGGCTCAATAAATAGCAATAAAGCTCCAGGAATGAACTGGATCCCAAACTTCGTCCTTAAGAAAGCCATTAAAATCCAACCACCTCTATACAAGATGCCTGACAGAAGGAAACTTCCCTCTGCAATGGAAACGACAGAGACTAGTATTAATCCCGAAAGCGACAAGCCCCTAGAGCAACGGTAGGGAAAGTGCTGGAATGTGTTATCCGCGACAGACCTGACCAGTACACCGAAGCAGACAATAGGCTTTCTATCCGACAATACGGGTTCAGGAAGAAACGGAGCACCACCCAACGCTAGAGGAGGTGACGGGAAACTGCGACAACACCATCAAAGACGTGAACATATGGCTTCGCTCAAGAGGTCTGGAATTAGCGGAGCTAATTGTGCCATATTATATCATGCTCAATCCTGCTTAATAGTCTGAAAAGCTAAGTCTAGTTGAAATGCTTAACTTGTGGAGATGATGCTTTGGTTCTTTCAAGTAATCAGATAAGTCTAGAAAAACAGAAACCTGTCCGATGACATAAAATACATAAAAGGCATTAAGTTCTGGAGGACTCACCGTCGTATATAAGATTCTACAGATCAAAATCGTCTCAGTAGATTGATTCTATAAAAGACCAACGAATTTCTGTCTCGTCATCATCTTTAAAGCTCCATGTGTACAGCGTCGTCAACTCTACGAGTCGATGACTGACTCCAAGATCTCGGCATCCTTCAATCTCGTGCGGGAGGAGATACTGCACAAACTATGGGCAGCTCTATCAATGAGCTTCTGACATCACGGTCACAGCAAATCAAGGGAGAGTGGTTGGTCATAAAGCTAATGTAAGTAGAATACCTTACTTCGGAGTCGACATCCTAGGATATCCCTATGAAACCCTTGTCACTTCGGTTTGGCAAAAGAAGTACTTTCATGACTTTTACCGTGACATTTACTAAAAGACAGAGAATTAGAGCTACATTTTGGGTTAGAATTACATATGTCCACCCCCCCAAATGTAGTAATGTCTGAGGTAAGGTTAGACTAGCGCTCTTGTCGAGTCAAGTTATATTTTCTCAACAAATTTCATAGTAAAAGGATCCTCTATCATCCCAAAAGTGTAGAATAATTTCGTACTCTAGTACGAAATATGACGACAACATTCTGGCAACACTCCGGTTCCAAAGTTGAAAATTCGTACATAATTACAACCAAGTGTTGGTTCCTTATGAATATGTCTTAACCTGCCACTTGCATGGTGGAGTGGGAGTTCCAAGTGTATACGTCTTTTGACTAACTTTTCTCTATGGTACAGGATACCACACATACATATGTATATCGTTTACAAAACCTTATTAGTTCACTCAGTTGGATAGGTGTGCATTTCTTCTACCCTTATTCCCCGAACAGTGCACAGCTCATAATTTCTATAGCACATAATGCAGAATCATTAATGCCACATAGCGCGGAGAAGACCCAAACACTCTTTCTCCGGACTAGTCTACAACGCAGGATGCAACAGCATAATAAATGGTTTCATTCACATTCACTCAATGCTTGGATTGAATTTAGGTTCTACTACAAACATGTATACATATAGTCTTGTGTATAGTGGGTAAATGTTTGGTCTCTGCTGCAATTGTAGTGAAAAACGTCAGATATGGAATCCTTTGAGTAAGAACAGCTTTCGTGGAACCATGTTGCGTGTGTGTTGTATACATATCGCGCAGCTGTTTTATGAATAACTGTGAAGGGAAAAAATTAATTTTTCAAAACATATTTAACTAAAATGCTGGCGCGCACACAAGTGCCTGGTTTAACACTGTTTCAGGCGTTTAACCTTGCCACCCTTAGCGAAATTGTGGGTGTACGTACAAGAGGAGAGCTCTTTGTTTAAGAACAATTTATGGGCAAACCTGCATATCTTATGGGTGTGATTATGGCATCCTGCAAGGAGTGAATTTAGTAGGTACACTTTGGTGATGTTGGTTTGGCTTTGTTGCTTAAGTTGACTATGCTCCTGAGCATCTAAAATATTTAACGCTGCAGGGAAGTACTGGGTATCTTGCACGATAATTTGCATCTTGTACCATTTTGAGTAGTTGCTTGGGTGATGTGACTCTAAAGAGCTCTTAAAGTCTTATGGCTCAGCAGTATGGAATGTATGAGTGATGGGGAACAAATTGTAAAATAAGGATGCACTATTGGAAACCGAATAGGTCCCCTTCACAAGAAAGTACAAAATTCTCAGCTTTGTTACAGTCTGGTGCTGTTAGAACTAAATGGGGACTTCAGTCCCGAGTTACATATTGGCTTTATGTATCCGTTGTCAGGCATATACTTACGTATGTCGTGATTGTCTGGTGGATTGCTCCTATTCAACAAAAATTTCGAAACCTAAGTACGCTCCTGGATCGATTGGGAGAGTGATATAGGGTCTCGCAAGGGATCCGTTTTGTTTCTATATAGATAGGTCCAAAACGGGAACAGGAGTGACTCTAAATTCATTCCTAATCACTCTAGGCGGAAATCAAGGCGATAAAGGAGGCCCTGTCATGGCTAAGGTTTCACCAGGTCTACTGGTTTTCCTACAATCCACCTCTGGCCAGATTTGTTTAGAAGGCAGACATGTGCTGATATTATTCCACCTACTGTATGCCATTCTTATGCCATTCTACGATTTAATAGGGAGTTTCCGGTCTGCACCCTCCTTAGCTAGCTCGTGCGCTTTGCAATTGCGTGGAATATCCCTGTGGCCTGGAACCTACGAGAGGGATACGTCACACCTGACAGCGATCTTGTTAAGAGATTCGCGGCATGGCTTTACCAACTTGGATTGAATTATTGGCAATTTTAAGGCTTTTATCGCTGCTTGACTCTCCCGATTCCCAAACACTTCGGCTAGGAATCCCGCTTTTATATTTGACGTTAAAGCCCAGATAGGGGACAATGTAATCCGAATTACTAGGAATAGTGTTATGGCCGTTTAGGATGCTTGCGAGGCCCATATTTCCACGTGCCAGTTGCTTTAGCTTTAGCCGCCATCAGCTTATCAAAGATATCAACAGGACGAAGCTCGAGCTTGGTTTGCAGTGTAACAGTAGGAGTGGTTCTAATGGCGCCCGTTACACAGGGACAGGTTAACCTTTGAACCTTCTCAACTAGTTGCAATGATGCTTTTCTAGACTAGTAGTACATAAGGCTGGGTCTGACGACCGCCGTATAGGTACATCTAGTGAACAATTTGGGGCTGGAGACCCCAGTTTGGGCCTACGGCATTCTTGCATGAATATAGGGCAATTGATGCCTTCCTAGCACGGTCTTGAATATAAAGTTTCCAACTGATTTATGTTATAGTTGGCATTGGAGTTATATATGGTATTGCATACTTTCTTATGAACAATACTAGTTTAGTCTTGGACGGATTAATTCCGAGACGGACATTATCCGTCCACTTTGCGAGTTTATTTATAGCAGAATCCATCAGGTCTCTACCTGCAAGAAGGAACTTTGGCCATCAAAATATCGTCCGCGTAGGCTATGACACTGAACCCCTCTTTACCCAAGAGTAGGAGTATTTCATTCACTACCACCGCAACAGTGGTGATAATGCTCCGTCCAGGGGGTACCTCTGCACACCGACCTTCTTGTTAGACAGCATGCCAGCTCAGCATGGATAAGCATTTGCTCGATCCAATAGCAAAGATAGTTGTCAACCTTCAAGTCATGAAGTACAGTAGCTTGAATTCCTAAGCTGCGTTTATCTCTTAACGAAATGGCAGACCAATTAAAAATTCACCTTATTTGGGTGCCGGGCCATACAGACATTCCAGGTACTTGTACGGCCGACGAACTCACCAGGCATGGCACAACTCTGACGATTCTACCAGGGAAAGGAAATTTCAACATACCTCTTAATCAAACAAAATGCGATAAACGCTACTAACTGTCGGTGGTCGAACTGCATCACGTGCTTTATCATGAAACAGATTTGGTCTATGGATGAGGCAGAGGAAGAGACTATTTTTTTTTTGTTTTATAAAGACCCTTACCCATATGGCTGACACTGCGACCTAAGAAGATCTATTGTATCAAAGGGTAATACTAAGCCAAGAGACGTTCCACCTCCCTTATGAAGGGAGTCCTTAGCAGCGGAGTACCTCATCTCTGCTGATCAACTTATTTCTTTATGGAAAATACGCCTCCTTAACCAATGTAATGCTGGGCATCGACAGAGAATGTGCTCGGAGGATTCGTCATCTTCTAAACGGAACCTACATTCCGTTTCCGGGCACAAATTGATTTTGTTAAGGTGATAACGCAGGCTACAGTGGCCTGTAAGAAAGCTCACCAGCTTCCTAATGCTTTCCTTATCTAGATTAAGGATTTCCTTGTAGGAAAAAGGCCTGATTAATCTCTTGGACTGCCTCAGCCCCGGAACATTTTCCCAGTGAGCCAGACGAAGTTTATGTTCACAAGTATTGATCAGCGTAGTGGCAGTAGCCCAGTTGACACCACAGTAGGGTTCATTTCCTATGTAGCAGATTCTGAGCCAGCCCTAGCTAGGTCATCTGCAATTTCGTTGCCTGCAATTCCTTGATGACCAGGGACCCAACCAAGTTTCACCCTGTTGTGTCTGGTAAGAGAGAGGAAGATACTATGCACCTACCAAGCTCTCTCGACTTGAAGAAAATTACATCTAGGAGAATACTTTTTGGATAATCTCGGCAAACTCGCTAACAAAGCCATTGGCCGCCTCGAGCGCCAAGGAGCTTTATATTAAGCTCCTGTGGTTTCAACGAATAGATTGAGAATACTTGATCCTATGGTATAAGTATGGGCCTATTCTGGCCTAAGTGCAATTCGCTGCAACCTGCCAATCGAACCTAAACTAACCTAGACCCATAGGTACCCATAGGCTACGTATTATCACCACTGCTGTTGGTAGTAGTTTTTAGCAATAATTTTGTATACATCAGAGAAAACAACAGCGTACAGATGATACACGGAGCAAACATCTTACCAACAAATGTACGCTGATGATGGTCTCTAAGAGAGATAGTAATTGAGCTTTACCATGTTGAGAAGGTTTTTTTCATCTAGAAGGCTAAGACAGCGGCCAATGCGTTGACCTCGATGTGTGGAGCAGATTCGAGAAATAAAAATTTGGGTGAAACTTTCTGTTACCTATTTAAAACGTGGATAACAATTGTCTCTGTATCTTTTATATTACTTTTCGTTTCAACCCCATCTCGAATAAGCAAGGAAATGTGAGCATAATATCGTGAATGATGTGATTCAGACAGTCAGACCTTCCGCAATGCAATTAACTCAACCCATCTAAATGTTATTTCTATGTTCTACGAGTCGACAATCCATAGCTACAAATCAATCAGTGATTTCAGTAAAAAAAAAAATATAAAAGCGCGAGTCTTTATGATCCAACCCCTAAAGCATATTTCCTTAGATTAAAAGGAACAATAGCTTAACGGTGGAATATGCCCCACATTTCCGTATCCTTTACGAGAATCACTCTGGGGGCCATAAAACTAATCCAATAAACTTTTCAATACATCATGGCCAGCGTTTCAGTTCGCTCCCGTGCCGCCGCTATGAATTGTCAATAAAAATTACCACATCACCATAAAATGTCAAATAACCATCATTATGGCGCGCAGAAAAAATAGCAGAGGGTTTTTTTTTTTTATTTATTTTTATACCATTTCCGCTCGACATTTCCCCGTCGTATTTCCCCAATTATTATTAATTCAAATAAATTTCCCTGGCAAATGGGTTAGCATAGAGCACTCATACTCCAAGGGTCGACCATAAAACAGATCGCGCCATCAATTACACACCGAATCCCTACAACTCGGAAGGATGTGTGCATGACATATTGCTGCTCTGGTGGAATACCAATTTCTGGAATTTCGAGAAATAGCGTTGCGTTGTTTACAATGCTCTTCTGTCTGTCTTCGCTTGTGTGTAATTCCAGTTACACATAAAGGAAATCCATAAATAAATCCAAAGTGCTTTCGATGGAATTTAAGGACTATCCATGGTAAATCCTTTTCGTGCATTTGAATGTTATCCTTTTTTATCACATCTCTGATCTGTGTGTGTCTGTGTATCTGTGCGTGGGTGGGTGGAATAAAATTTGTTCACTCTCACGTATGATGCACTGGCAATGAGTATGCTGCGAGTTTTTATAGCTCCTGGGGATTTATTGAATGCAAGAGGGGGGTATATTTCGTTTTTATCTACATATCCTTGCTGAGTTGCTATTATTCACAGAACGCGATGGAACTCTTCTGCTGATTGTTTGAAAATAGGTTAGGTTTTGTTTTTATTCTCTTTTGTTGGTGAAAAATCCGAGGATAAACTATTTTAGGGTGTGAATTGGTGTTTCGGTTACTGTTCAAGATAACAGGGATGTGAAAATGCATAATGGAAATTGTCAATTTTTTTTTTGTTTTTTTGAAAGCCTTGACATACTTGGAGGACATAAATCACAGATGTTTGAAAAAATTGAATTGTTATGGCTGCATGATTGGGTGCAAGTTTTGCGGTGAAGTTGTAGAAAACTTATGACAGCTGTGCCTTATTGCTTTCGCCAATTGTTTAGTAAATGCTTGGGGTAATGTATACTTTATGGAAACACAATGTTGCTGATACTGTCAGCAATATCCACAATTTTTTTTTCCTTGTAATTGCTCTCTCCAATTGTAATTTAGGAATGCAATTTCGAGGGCGAATACAAATTATGGACCATGTTCATGTTTTTAATGCCGGATCCGAACGGCAGTTTTTTGTTTTGAGAAGCTTTTTCATGACAGCTTTACTCTCGGATGTTTGTCAGACGTTCGCGAGAGGTGGGGCCGTGAAAGAAATTTTAGGTGTTGTTTGGGGATTGAACCTGGAACCCCTCGCTCCGCAGTCCAACGCACTAACCACTTGAGCTACGGCGCCCACAAAGTTAATTGACATCTAGTTTAATATCACACATGGTGTACATCCTCTGGCATCTACTTAGAATACGTACTATGTCAGTAGAATGGTACAAAATACTTTAAAAAGGACCAAAAGCAGTTTAAACACAAATCTATTCAGGAGCATTACAGTGCAGGTAAAGATGATACATGGAGCAGTGATATCTTACCAAACCAGTTTACGTAGGCAGATTAAAGGACCTAAGTAGCAACAACAAGACAAGTAAAATGCGCTGGCTAAGGTCACTAAGGAGCTAAGGAGTTAATGGGCGTTCTGATCTCTAACAAACATCTGGTGAAAAGCAATAGGAATCATTATGTTCTCGACTTTTGTACTCTTAAATTCGAGAATGAAAAGCAGGTCGGCATTGTATGTAAGTAGGTACATACGTTATTTGATATTAGGAATTTTAGTACCCCTTAAGATTCCAGATTGTGTTCCAGAGTTTCATTGGTTTAGTAATGGAATCTGATATAGTTTACCAGGTTAAACAGGTTCATGTTCTACTTTTTTTTCTCATTCTTCTGCATTTTCTTTATAGAGTACGATTCTCTATTCCTCAAAATTGTTCAGGTCTATGTGGAGAGTATATCGAAATCTTTCGAACCAATGCATCGAAGTGTAAACTAGTTACTTGCAGAAGCACCCCTATGACTGAGACTGGGGTGGTTTTTATTGTCTTATTTATGCAAAGGCAAGTCATATTAGGTGTCTCACTTACTGAGACCATGCAAATGCTCGATAGGTGGTCATTGGTTTCTTTCTGAAGATTCGGTCTGCCATCCTAAGACTTATCCACTAGGCTAATGCATATTTTTGTTTTTAATTTGTTTGCGCTCAAGGGGTTATGATTACTCTTAAAGTGTTGACGCACAGACATATGAGACCATGAGTAACATTTCAACAGAACAATCGCATTAGTGTCGTGGGTGAAAGTCTTTAAACCATAAACCATTATTGAGTTACTTTAAGTCGCCATTGAATGGTGTCAGAATGTGTTTCTTATAATGTTTCTCTGTTGATTAGGATTACGTCGTTGAAGTAAGCTCTTTGAGGAGTTCATTCTGGACGTTCTATTGCTGCGGCTCCCTCCTGTCCTTTGATTCAACTCCGAGGCAAGAAAAAGTCACATTAGTGGTCTGCAGATTTAGGTTCTCTAATAAATTATTGTAGAAAACAGTTCAATAATGCCAAAAGTACAAGGAACGCGCTAGACTCGAACTTGTAGAAGTCATCCTTATATAAATACAAATAAGAATTAAGCAACGCCAAACGTAGTTCTTGGAGACTCTTCTGTGATAAAATAGAAGAAGCTATTAAAGATTCAAAGTTAAGGAAAATTCTCTGTTCCAATCCAATAACACCCAGCTACCTTAACAAAACTGATGGGTTTTGGACAACTTCCAGCGATGACTCGCCAAATTTACTGCTTGACACTTATTTCCCAGGTAGTTCCCAAGTGGCTGGCAATATGGTTCTTAATAGTCCATCTGCACGTATAACCATCCCTTCAAACCTGATTACACAGAGCAAACTGCATTGGCCAATTCATAGCTTTAAACCATACAAATCAGGGAGACCTAATGGCATAATATTTGCCGAGATGCAGGATGCATCAGACATTATCTTGCCGTTGCTCGAGACAATTTTAAAAAGTTGTCTCAACCTGATGTATCATATATCCCAAAGATATGGAAAGAATTTCAAGTTGTCTCCATCCCCAAAACGGGCAAATGTTCTCACACAAATGCAAAAGATTTCAGACCAATTATCTGATTGATTAATCCACTGGTAAATGGTCGGATTATCCATTTCAAGCTGGGTGGGACGTCTACTAGAAGATCTGTTAGTAGAGAAACTCCGCAAGGAGGTTTCCTATTCCCTCTTCTTTGGAATTTGGTTGTTAATGAACTATTGATAATCCTGGAAGGCGAGGAATGTACAGCGATCGTTGATGCAGATGATGTTGCTTTAGCTGTCTAAGTAAAGCACCTATATACTCTAAAAGAACATCTACAAAAAGCTTTAAATAAGGTAGCCAGTTGGGTGGTTCATTGTGGTTTGGGTGTAAACCACCACAAAACTGAACTAGTACTCTTCTCCAGAAAATATAAGATTTCGTTAGTCGACCCTCCCTCTTTCAATGGTATCAGCTTAACTTTGTCTGACAAGGCAAAATATTTGTATCTATCCTGGATAGGAAGCTGAGCTGGAAACGTACCATTCAAGACAGAGTCAAGAAAGCCACAGTATCACTTTTCTCTTGCAAAAAAGATATTGGAAATAGATGGGGTCTACAACCTCGAATAACTCACTGGCTCTACATCTCGGTCATTAGACCTCTTTGCGAACGACTTTTGTAGAACCTGTATGGATAAAGAAGATCATGAAACCATTGCTTACCTTCTTTTTTTCTGTCCAGCTCTCTCCCGCAGAAGAAAGTTTCACTTAGGAACCTTCTTATTTAATGATTTAGGCGATCTGATAAACATAGCTATCAAGAGCATCTTACGCTTCATCAGTCTCCAATGATCTTGTACTGAGCAACTCGTAATTCTATTTATATATGTAGATACAGTGATCTTGATGACTTCTACCTAGGGCTCGAATCAAATGCCCCTTTAGGAAGGCACAGAATACTATCGCTTTCAACCTGTGTAAGACAATGTTAGTCCGTAAGTAGTTATCTACAGCTTTTTCCATCATCTTGAGAGGGAACGTTAGGGTGTTGGAGAGATTAGTTTACATGACTGGTCTATGGGTACTTTATCCCGACTTTTGGTATGAATACATTATTCACCCTTCCTGACTGGTGTCCTAGAGCCATTCTACCAAGAGTAATCCAAAGTAATCATGAATAGCTTTTTGCTCAGTGTTTTCGGAGACGTGTGTAGAGACGGTAAAAAAAAGTCTTTTGCAACGCGAAATCACCTGATTGTCAACCATATACTGCAACGATTTATGTAGTACCTACGGTTTGGAAATACTTTATCGGAACTATGGTGACGAGGCATTTCAAAAGCATGCACCTCGTTTATCTCGCAAGTATTGTTCAAAGTCTTCGAACTACGTCCTACTTTTTCGCAGAAGTTTTGGTTCAATTGAGTTTGCAACTGATCGATATGGAGGAGTTTGGGGGCGTGTTGTTAAAGCATGAACTCATCACAAGGATTTGATCTCTTCCGGAGGGTTTTCAAAAATCTTAGTCCCATGAGAGCAAACCACAAGGAATTCTAAAGTTCAAGGCGTAATCGAAGGTGTTAGGTTGCATATCATGCGTATAAGTCTCAATAAACCAAAACAGGATCAAAGCCACATTTGTGGAAACACTGTTGTTTTTTTTGTTATGCTCTCTGATCCAATGCGTGTAACAGAGTACAGAGAAGATACTTGTTCAGGATTTGCCATTCATGAGTTCTACCGTTCATCTTTCCAGGAGCTATGTTTGTTAAAAATCTGACTTGGCTTCTATTAGCTTCTATCATCATCTTTTGTATGTATCTGCATCGTGAAAATATGTTTTTTTTTCACTGCGTGCATGATGTATCCTCCTATGTCCTTCCCGACAATTAATTATGATATTAGAGAAGGCTTTCAAATCTACAAATTCAATGGAAACTCTCATATATATTTAAGGATACTAATATAAAAAAAAAATCCGAATGCCCAGAGGGCTTTTTTCTTTCAATCATTCACTCACTTTCATTACTATGAAACCCGAACAATGATTAGCTATTATCCATCAGATACAGACTGTATATTAATACATATACTGAAACGGTCTGTGAAATCATCACACGGCTTTAAAATGAATCCTCTCACACAAAAGCGTATCAAATGTATTTCAAAATGTTCCACTCTATTGTCATGGTCCAGTACAATAATATGAAACGGGGAAAAAACGGATCTAACTATGTATTTCAACCTGAACTCGGTTGGCCGAGACAAATTGAAACATCCAGTGTTCAATTTAACTTTTCCATTAACAATATGTTCAAGGAAAGGATAACAATAATGGAGAAATGGACAAGAGCCAATATTGACGAACAGCTGTACCCAGGGACTGGGTACCGTTCAAGGATAAACGAAACTTTAGATTGACTGCAATTGTAGGACATTTTTTATTCGCTTCATTGAAGTGTGGACAATTCACCTTTGATTGATTGTCGTCTTCGAGTTTCCAACCCGCAGAGACTGTGAGATTGCGAAGCAAAGAAAAAAAAAAAAAAAGAACTGAAAGAAATTGCAATTTGTCTGGGAGAAGAATTGGTTTAGTGATTAAAATTGGTGTACAACGTTGATGGAATCTGCAATAGAAATCAACAATATGACCGACAAAATGAAATGCAAAGCAAAATTTAACAGATTTCTACAAGAATAATCCAATAGATACATTATCTACTTTCTAGTCATAATGTGATTTTTTCAGACAAATCGTAAGTCCAACCACTGGCTGTGCTTATTAATTGTCTGCCAGGTTCAATTTCCTTCGCTCCAGGTAATTGTTTGCACTACGTGCCAATATTGGAAAAGAAAAATCAATTTCATTTGTTATCGTTGGATCATGCGGGAAAATACGGATTTTTTTTTTCTACATTTCGGATTCAATTGATTCTTTATTTCCTCCTGCTGATCACACAGTATTAAATAGAGTCCAAGCTCTTTCATACTCAGTGGTTATTGCGTGCATCCCTTCTGGAAACCACAGAGGTTTGTTTAACTCGATGTCATCCTGTAATTTGTCCATTTCCATCCATCCATGTTGACTCTGTCGTTCTGCATTTGTAATTACAATTATTATTCTGCCGTCATCATCATCAGCATCCACAGGATGCCGATGCCCAGTTCCATTAACCACCACCACCAACAACCATTGCCCCCCCATCGATGGTAGACAGACACTCGTAACATCGGTCACATCCGATATGAGAATCACAGATAATTTATTGCTTTTGTAATATACTTTGAACAATGGGGGAGGAGTCCTTCGTCTAACTTGTTTTCTGGACAATATGACACAAAGTGGCAGACAACTTTATGGGAAATTTTTTTTTTTCGTTCGTTTTTTGCGTTCGTGTTAAATGTATGGTTTATGGAGCAAGGATTTTCCTGCTACGAATGGTATTATAATGTCGAAAAACATTATGGGGAAAGTTTGCTTAAAGGACAATTTAATATTCGATATATTGAAAGTATTGTAATGGAAATGAGCAAACAATTGGAGTTGGAAGGGCTTTGAGGTGTGAGTGACAGAGATTCAGAGGCATTAAAGTGTGGTTAAAATCAACTGATATATGCATACTGTCAAGGACATTCGACATTCGTAATTAATTGTTCGACTCTGTCATCGAAAGTAGTGCACTTAAACGGCAGAACGATAAAGCCTGCGATTCTGATTAGGTTCATTACTAAATGAACACATTTCAACGTTGGTTGAGGCCCAAGTTCATCCCGAACTGTAGCCCCACCCAAGTAAGTAAGTAAATTAACACATTTAAAGAGCTAATCAAACATGCTCAGAGCAAGGGACTTAAACGGTCCGTTTCTATCCAAGGTGTAACACTTATTTAATGCTCATGGTCAAATGTTGCTTGTCGGCATAATAGCACATCATGAAGAAGCTGCGAATATGCACAAACTGTGACGACCACAACAAATTTGTGAACCACAAGAGAGTGAGCACTTGAAGACTTGCTTGGGATCATCTTACTCATTACAGCAAGATTCTGCAACATCCATCTTATATGTATGTATGTATGTGAGTTTTGATGACTTTCTGAACAGAGCCCTCGAAGTTGTCAAGATCGTGTTTGGAAATTTCAAAGCCAATATTAGCAAGGAAGACAGGTTAGTCGTTGCATCAATTACTTTCCCTAAGATTCGATAACACCTCCTTCGTCCCGAAGATTGTTATCGAACTCATAGAGTATTGTGATTTTTGGGAATTGGGACTACTCATATGCGTGTTTTCTAATACCCAAAATACTGTTTAGTGCAGCAGCATACGAGGAAACCATTTCCTAGACTATCAACTAACAATATCGGTTCTCAACCAACCTTTAATATGGCAAGAAGAAAGGAGATGGATGATTGACTTGACGTTAGCTATTCGGAACTTAAAGGTGATTATGATTACAAACTGGAGAGTTCTGCCGGAAGTGACCCTGTCGGATCATAGGTGAATAGCCATTACTTTGCAGGAGAGGAGAAATTCGTGAAAAACTAACTGGATACGATTTAGAGAAGAGGTAGACAAGTTTGTGAAAACTCATTATAGAATCAAAACGAAACACAAGGTCGAAGATGCATCACTAGATATTTTGACACGTCAATTCGGTTGTAAAAAGCACCAGTAGATCGCCAGTTTCCTGGTGGAACTGGAGAGTCTAAGAAAGGACGCCAGAAAACTTCTGAACTGGTTTTTTCTTTTTCAATCCAAACAAAAAGAATATAAGAAGTTATTTCTGCTGCCGAAATGCTTCCTATAAAATTTTTTGTGAAAAGATCGAGACTCTAGGTAAAGCCGGTAGGTTGGTTAAAATTCGCAAAGGGCCAAACCAATCAAACAGGAGTCATTTATAAAACCCGACAGTACCTACATTGAGACAAACGCGGAGAATTTTAGCCTTCTGCTGGAAAGTCACTTTTCGGTAACCAGATAACGATTGGGTCACAGTACGCCTGTGAAGCATGATCGAAGTCACAAAACTCAGTGTAGCTGGTATATTGTATCGCCCGCGGCAACACATGAGGTTACTAAATATGCTGTAGCATCTTTTGATAGCCTCAAATTGCGTAGTGCCGATAGAGTGTACCTAGCCTTGCTGCAACACGGTATAAACCAGTTGCTGCAAACAGTGGAGAGAATCTTCAACTGCTCTGGCATATATTCCTATGCGGTTCGAGTGGCTTTTATGTCAAAAAGTGGTAGAGATGACTACTCCCTCGCTAGGAGTTTCAGACCTATGTATAAGTCTGTCTTTCTTCTCAGCCTCTATCTGAGATGCAACATGCATACCAGCGTGGAAAATGCTGTGAGACTGCTCTTCAAAATTCATAGTTTAGTTGAATGCGCGATCGATAGGAAGGAATACACCATGGGCATTTTCATCGACATAGAGGGCGCTTTCGATTATCCTTTGAAAACTAAGGTTGTTCTGTTTACGGGAAGGGTGATTGTGATCGGTCAGACTCAGCCAGTGCTAAAAGGCGTCACTAGGAGTAGTCCTGGATAATAAACTTCCTTGGGCAAAGCATGTAAAATTAAAGATATCCAAAGCGCTCTCAGTTTTCTGGCAAGACATGGGACTTATCATCAAAAATGTTCTCTGGATCTATACGGCTATGATAAGACCTTTTTTAGCTTATGCGTTGGTTGTTTGGTGAAGGGGGCTTTTGCGTAAGTATGTGTGTGACTGACTTCTACACGAAACTCCAAAGAACAGCCTCTCTCGACTGCACGGGAGCTTCCCAAGTACGCCTGGTTCTGCTTTAGATGCTCTGTTTAATTTACCTCCTCTTAATACTTTCATTTTAGGTTGTACTATTTAAGCAATCTATCGGCTTAGACGGGGTATTATCCGCAATGGAATTTCGATGACCTTGCGCGACACTTATCCTACGGTCCTGGTTCCATGGATATGCCGTCTGATGCAATCACACCGGAACTTCGGCTGCTGTGCAAGTTTAGAGTCGACTTTTTTTGCGTTCAGGACTGGCCTCGATCGCAGTCTGAGCCGGGACTGGGATGCAGTTGAATCTTCATGGATGGCTTCAAAACTAGTCAAGGATCCGCGTGCTGGTGTCTTTGCGGAGACCGACAACACTGGACTCCAGTACTCGTTAGGTAAGCATGCCTCTGTTTTTCAAGCGGAGATTTATGCCATCTTAATGGCTGCCGACTATATTGTTAAGAATATGTGCCGTGGTCGGAGTATCTGCGTCTGTAGTGACAGTCAGGCTGAGATCTCCGATGAGATTGCTAAGTAGTCAGAATCTGAACCTGCCTTCACCTGTCGTTGGTTAGGATCTCCATTGACGATTGGGTTTCCTACGAACTCAATTGTGTGTTGGGTCTGGGTCTGGTTGGACATGGGTCTTCAGAATGCAGGCGGACTAAACGTATGCTCCTGAACGTCTGTAAGAAATCATTTGCTCGGATCAGTTGGTAGAACTTCGGTGCTGATGTGGTGAGTACTGATACTGTAAGCTCCGCATCGCTGAAGTGCATTCTCGGCTTTCGAAGAAAATGGGTAATACTGGATTTTGCTTCCTGGTAGTATAATGGACCAGTTGCATCTGAATGATCCAGCTGGGTGCTTCCTAACCCGACAGAAAAAAAAAACAGTCCGAAGTGGAACAACGGCGATAGACCCAAGCTTTACATTAAGTCAAATTTTGAAAAAATCAACGAATTTCGATTTGAAAGGCCTAGGGAACTAGATATGTTAAGATTAAAGTGTGTCTACCACACACCTCCGCAAGGAGGAGTTCTCTGATCACTAATGTGGAGTCCAGTCTATGGGAAGAACTGAAGAATGTCGGTAATAAGGGTATGTGGACGACATATCCGTCATGACATGCGGCAAATTTGAGGAAATACTTCGCCAAATCACTCAAAGAGGACTACGAGTGGTATAGAAATGGTGGTACTGTGAATATTAGGCGGTAATCAAGACGGTGTTATGAAAATATGGAAGGACCTTACAAGGATCAATGGACTGGCGATTGAGCTGGACTAACCTGGAAATGGGTACCCTTCACTGGGTGTTAAGACATGTATGACTATAGAAGGTAATGAAGCAGCTGACGAGCTACTAAGGAACAGCTCAGAAAATCGGACGGGAGCTATTCTACGCTTAGGACCGTACAAAATAAGGAGATCCCCAGAAAAAGAGGAATATGGTTCAAACTTTGGAGTGACATGTCCCAAATGTAGATTGTAGATGTAAAGAGCGTCTTAGGAAAGCGGGTATAGACTATAGAGAACACTGTAGATTCTGCATAGACACTGAAGAAACACCAGTAACCACTAAGCTGTAAAGACCGTCATCTATAATAAATAGATCAAGCCTAGTAAGAGTAGTCAAACACTTGCTAAACGAGATATCTGGAGCCAATGCTGGGCACCAGAGAATATACATAGATATCCCAGATAACCAGGCAAATTCACTAGAGATACCTGTTCAACGCCCCGATCCTTATGGATGCTATACCTATAACTGAAAGATATCTCCCTTTCTGGTATCAGGATTGGGCAGTTCGTTAAGTGGAGCATATCGAGGTACTTCGGAATGACTGGTGTAGAAGTTGCTGTGTTGAACAAGAACCTCGTCCTCACCGCCTCATCGAAAATCATCACAGTTATCTCTTTACCTGGGTAGTTCTAGGTATAAGGCTGTTTTTTTTAAAGGTTTTCTGTCTACCTACGTACATTGGTTTATAAAAGTGACAATCAGAAACACATGATTTTAGGGCGCTCTTTTCTATCCTTTGCCAGGCAAATAGACTCCACTTAACATTAGCAATACAACTTAAAGGGCAACTGGTTTCCGGAATGTGTCTTATAATGACTCCAGCTTTTGTTAGCGCCGCCGCTGAACACCCCAATCAAACGACAGTCATTCGCAACACGCGTTAAACTTTCCATGAAATAAGTTTTCTTCTGTAAGTCAACATCTCCTCTACCAACTGTTATGCTTTGACAACAGTTATGTAAAAATCTAAGTCAAACTTTCAACAGCGATTAAGATTTTATTCAATGTTCAAGTAACCCATCAGCTTTGGATTACGATCTCCAACCGACAACTATGTAGATGCTCAGTCGTATAGAACAATTTCTGGATAACTACTTCGGGGTACTTTACAACAATTGAATGACCTCATTTCGGTGTTCTGGCTCGAATTTGTCTTTCCCCATCATAAAATCCATCCCAAAACAGTAAATAATCCATAAAGTAGTTAAGAATGTTGCCATTTGTTCCGGAGGAATGTTCATTAATTTTTGAGTGAGCCGCTTTTGTTCGACATGTATGTATGTACATACATACTATGTGTGTGTATCACATTTACGGCCAGGGAATGTGATGAGCATGCATATGATGATAAGCCATTCAAACTTTTCACCCTGCACCTAATTAATGCCATTTGTCAGTTATGGCAAAGTGCTTCTATCGCTCCTGCGGGGGCTTCTTTTTCTACATCTAGCACCGACATCATCTATCCTCCGATTACATGAAGCTGTTCCATTTTAAAACGAGGAGCGCACAACTTTCAAAATTAATTATGAATATAAGCTTGAATGTGCGCGTGTGTATAAAGGGATGGAGAACAATAGCTTTACGTGTGTGTAACGCCTTGAAAAGGATACAACAAAAAAAAAGTCATAGTAAGTGGATGGATGATAACAACAACGATGATTACACACCCACCCTCCTGTGTGTGCTGCAAGTGGCAAGGACCCTTTGTGGTTTTCTGTTAAATTGCTGTTTTGTTGTCATTATCATCATAGTAGCCGTCATCATCGCTGTTGTTGTTCTTAAAGAGTCCTGCAGGAGTGCTTTCTCAATGCTCGCTGCTTGCTCGTCTGTGCATTTGTGTGTATGTGTGTGTTTGAGCGGATATGTTATTTTTTCATTATTAAAAATGACACATGATGGGTACTTGTCTTAATGAATGACATGTCCTAGAACAAAATGCCATCATCCGATGACATTAGGGGAGCCTTCTAGACTATTGCAATGTGATACTAATACGAGGGAGTACTATGGGGCTGCGCCCCTAAAAACCAAGTTGTTCAGCCAGAAGAGAACATATTGGCAAGTGACAGATCAAATTTCTAATTTTACTAAAAGTTCTTTGTCTTGGGATGGCAGGGCCAAACAAAAGGGATTTGTGTACCTTTAAGGGGCTTTCAAAATGTACGTCTAATTAATGGTGGAGGTGTTTTGTGTTTCACAGTAGGAGGAATATTTTCGAAGACTAATGATTGACGTGGGTAGTGGGATTAAGTTTCCTGACAAGGTGTATGGTTTGGGGGGGCGTGAGGTTTTTTGCTCAGCATGGCGACACAAAAGATTGGAAATAGGCACTCTCATTTGCCGCATAATTATTCAAAATCATAATAGAGACTTTGAGTAATGAATTTGAAATTAATTGCAAGTCAGAAACACAAGCTGTATACTGGCACTTGATAAATAATTAGGATATCACTTTTGCGATAGAAGAACATGTTCTAAAAGGTAAGGCAGGAGGGTAGTTTCTTAGATCAATACTTTGGCATTCAAGGGTCTAATTCTGTTGTGTCGGCGGATATTCACAGATGATGTGGTAAAGAATTAGCTTTTCGTATATATTGTCAAATTCGTGGTGGGATTCTTGGATAAATTATGTTACAGGAATTCACGATGAGGTTTTACACCTCAGTAGTCATAACGAGAAGAAAGATAAAACTTTCGACACATAGTCTTCAGAATCCCTTACGACAGAAAAAACGCAATGATATTTATGTATATCCTTGCGATAGTCCGAACTGTAGCTCCTTTAGTAAGTCCTATTCCCACTCAGAATGTGCCATCTGAGTAGTAAATGTTATAAACTAAACAGACGATCTCCAGCTATCAAAACCAAAAGCACAAAATCTTCAGATGGTGCTTAAGAGGCTGCACCTTTTGATCTCAAAGAAGTGTAGAGTAATATTATAATAACGCAAGTCGATAGGACCTCCGACACATACCATAAGGACTAGAAACACTTAAAGATGCTGACATAATAACAAATTTAGACAGTAAACTCTTGTCGATATGCCACTATGCATATTTTGGTAAAAACTGTTCTTCACTCGGTCGATTATTGAGAGACCTTTTGGAAACAAGGATTTCAATATGGTATCCTTCTTTGACATTCAGGAAGTTTTTAACAATGTCTATAGAAAAGCTATATCTAATCCGAAAACAGTCCGCTACTTTTCCGAACCAATAGTTTTAGACAAAAATCAGGCTTGTCCATGCTGAACTTGAAGCGGTATCCCTCGGGGTTATATACTATCTACACTACAATGGCAGATGTTACTACATGAGATGGTAGTAGCTATGTGGAAAGCGGGATACACAGTCATAGCCTACTCGTATGTGGATGACATTAAGGTAGCTACTTTCTTCTCACAATATGAGACTTATGACCGTTCTTCAATTGAAGAAGGTTCAAAGTGTTATGTATCACTAAACTCAAAGGCATAACATCGCGATTCGCACTTGTGGAATTTTAATATTCCACAAGTGCGAATCGTGTCGGCCTGGGTCCGAAATAGGATCCTTAGCCTCGAGCTGTCAATTGGAGTACTAGTCTAGTGGACAACTCTGGATAGAAAAGCAACATTGAGTTGCTTGTCATAGCCTTTAAACGCTATTCTCCATCTGCATCCTTCTGTCTGGTTGAAATCTTTGTGAATGTTTAGGGAATTCTCACTACCAGCTCTTGCTAGTTTGGGTAACTTTAGAATCCTAACTACCATGTATGAAACGAAAACAGAATTCCTAGAAGACGTGCTTTGAAATCTGAAGAAATTCTAAATGAGTCTGCCATAGAAATACTTGTATACACAAATGGATCGGAGACAGCATTTAGTACAGGTTTGAGAATCATATCTACTTGACCTCAGTATAGGTATACGATTGTTGCAACATTCTAGTGTACTTCAG
Organism: Xylota sylvarum; assembly: GCA_905220385.1. NCBI lineage: Eukaryota > Metazoa > Arthropoda > Insecta > Diptera > Syrphidae > Xylota > Xylota sylvarum. Next base: position 47,355,615 of record LR999959.1, read on the forward strand.
GCAGAAGTCCACACCATACCACAGCTCGGGTTGTCGCAGTCTGGTTCTCAATGAATCTAGTAGACGACAGGGCCATTGGTCTATATATGGATAGTAAAGCAGTAATGAAGGCCTTGGAATCGACAATAATACGACCTAGATGTGACGTATCCTTTTACAGGGTGCAGTTCACAGACAGGTTCCAGCTGCGAAGTTATGTACATCTAGATACTGCCCCCAATAAAATGACAAAAAGCAGGTGAACCAATATCTGTACTTGACTATACTCTATTCAAACTTCTTCAGAGAGAAACAAGAATACTCTTTAGCTCGACTTTCAAGACTTGATACTTCCTTCCTTCAATGATTTTTGTAGAAACTGTGCAGACGAAGATTTCTCTCCTTAAGGTCCCCAACCTACCTACCTACGTACGATCCTGCTAGCACGCAAAGGTTAGAGAGTTCTGCAAGCCTTTACTTTTCAAAATTGGCATCAAAGTAGCTTTAGATATCTTCATCAGTTGTTACATAGTCTTTCGGAACTTACATGGATTTTAATATCAACGGTACGTTGTGTTCTCTGTCTGTTAAAAAAAGCATCACAAGGAGTTCTGGACAGAACACCGACAATAGACAATAGAAGCTTGGAGCTAATAGTTAAATTCGACAAATACTACTCCAAAGACAAAAAGCCGAGATTGAAAGGACTCTAAATAATCATTAGTTCCATTGTTTTGTCGGTCCAGACGCTTCTTGCTTGTCTAGCTTTAGCCGTGGACCAACTACATTTGTCCCAAGTACCTTAAAAACCGTATTATGGCACGTAATCTCTTACAAAATGGCCATCTACCAAATGCATTTAAGCGCTTAAAAGTGGTATCATTGATGAAGCTACCAGAGCGTATGCTGTAAGCTCTTCGAAACATCACTAATCGACTTAAATCTATACAGTCCATTTAATATGGACTACCACAGGTATCAGTATTAGACACTTTGCTAGTTACTGTGTTTTTGTTTTTAATTAAAAAAAAGCTATGTTAGCTACATATACACCTTAACTCCACAAGTTTGCTTTCAACTTCATCAGAAACCAATTTAAAAGGACATAATGATACATGACCGATTTACGTACCCACTCCAATTCGCGTTAAGCAAGAACACACCGAAATCAACATTACTACATAAACCTACCACCAACATAGTCCTATTCAATCGATTTTCGCCCTTAAAACTCAAGAATCGAAAAGTGGATGAAAACATGACTCAGGAAAACCGTCTACCAAATAAAAATAAACTCAGATCCTTTGAAGGAAATTAAAATCTGCTGCATTGAGTTTGTGTTTTCCCTCTACGTCGTCCCTTGTGAGAAATTTCCCTTTCAAATGAAAACAGCAGAAAAGGAGAAAAAAAAACTAACGAAAAACTCTGTTATCCTTTTTCAATTTGTATGATATCTGATTGTGCAAAAACTAAACTGAAAAATAAAATCGTATAAAAACTCGGAAAAATACAACCCAAAACATCACAAGGAGAAACAGAAGAAAAAAAAAAAAAAAAAAAAAACAAGTAAACATCACAGAAAACGACCGAAGAAACAATGGGAAAACTTACCCCCATATCTACAATTTGATTTATCGGCTGGGATGTTACCATTCGGCTCCAGTCTGTCCAGATACTCCTCAGAGTTGTATCCATTGTAGGGAACTTTGCTACCGTGATTGTGTCCATGACCACCCCTATGATGGTGGTGATGGTGATGATGGTGGTGTGAATCGTCGCCGTCCTCTCTTGAAATTGCTGCAAAACACAGAAAGGAATAAAAAATAAATGAAAATAATACAATTAATCATAAATATTTATTGTGTGTAGTCGTTTTCTCCGTTTTCTTGGGACAGGAATGAGTTCTCAAACAAAAGTTTTTTATAATTTTTTTTTTGTTGTTTTGTCATAAAATTATGATTTTGCTTTAATTGGAATTTCGATTGGCAGGACGAATGAATGGAGGTCCTTTCATTGCCGCGATAAAGTTTTTTTTTTTAATTTAGTAGCGTATTCGACAGAGTGACCTCTTGGATTAATATTTTACAACTTAGGGTGAGTGTGGTATTGAGAAATTGGGACTCAATACAAGTCTTGACACAAGCAATACAGGACAACTACTCTAGAAAGGAAAGTGCTCTGTGAAGTGTGGATTACTTCGAACATGCACGGCGATCTATAAGGCTTCCTATCATCAGAATCAACATATATCAACCTTGACATGGCTTCGCATTACATGTACATGGTGAAGTACATTTCCCACTAAGACGAGCTCGCCAGAAAGGGCACGACTCTTAGAATTATGCCGAAATGGCGAACCCTGTGTATGTTCCTCGATATATGTAAACACCTACTGAAGCTCTACGCTATTACCAGATGCCTTGATCGTGCCACATATCGAGACAGATTTAGCCTAACCTGCATCGGAGTCGTAGTACCAAATTGGTTATACTAAGGTAATCACATATCAGCTACATAGTCCTCGCTGGAGTTACTGTCCAATATGGTAAAAGGTTGAGACTCTTCTTGAAGATGTTTTGCAGGAGCTGTAGAGACGAAGATAACTTTCTTCGGGCATGCAAGATCTTTGAATAGATTGTGGCAGTCCCAGACAATTTGAAACCCTATCATGTAGCGCTTATTGCCTAACATACTTGCTTACTTATGTAGGTGATGCTACAGTTCGGGGTGAACATGGGGGTCAAATCACAAGTCTCTCCAGTTAGCCCGGTTCTTAACTAACTACCTCCACTTGTATACTCCAAGTCAGTTGAGACTTGGAGATATGTTGGTGTATGCTCTCAGCCAGGTCAGTTCGAGCTGCTTTGAACAGTTCGGCTGGTAGGCCGTCAGATCCTGCAGCCTTGTTAGATTTACGCTTGGATATTGCTATCCTCACTTCGTTTTTATCAGCTGGACGAATGTTTTTGCTATTCGTTTATAATTTGAAACTTAACGTTCGCGTAGCTAAATATTTACCGTTACTTACTTGTTTGTTAAATAGGCAATTAAAAATAAAAACAAAAAACTTTGAACTAATGGCACGTGGGATATTCTTATCTTCGTGCGTCAAGCAACTTTTTACAATACGATACTTCTAATTAGAATATTCTGTAATCGATTTGTTCCTGTTCATGGCAAGATGTGCTAAGAATTGTTACGTAATTGTTAAGTTGTCATCTAGATATCTGTTCAGGGGCCGCTCATGTGGGCGAACTGTGGGTTTTAGTAGTGAAAGGTTCACGGTTCGAATCCCAGAGAACACCACGCAGGTTTTCCCATAGCCCATAAATAATTGTTATGAGGAAGCTTCCCAAATCCAACTACGTCTTTTCGGATTTTACATACAATTGTAGATCACTTCTATCCACAGCAAGAAAGTTTGTCAAAACCTCTGAGCTTGAGCTCCACTAGGAAACATCTATAAATAATGATTGCATCCTTCGACCAAGCCTGGGAGCTGATTTTGCCATCTGAAGTTTTGCAGTTTAAAAACGATCTTTCCCTCTTCAGAGTATTCCGCTTGACATCCTTGAATTATTTAACTCGCTTCGAAATCATTAACTCGCTCTATTGCCGCAAAACATTCTGCTGGAGTTTGATATCCTTTGGACATAAGGGCTGTTGTTATATGCCTCTATTTGGACGTATTGAGGGCGTTTTTAATGTCTAATTCTTCTTGCCTCTATTTATTACTACCTCAGCGAATTATTTGAACACAATGGGCGATGAGACATAAAAGGTCTTATTCCTGTAATTTAGGATTGCGCACTGATTAGTGGCAAATATACTTACATATATCTGCCTAGGTAATGGTTGATCATTTGCCTACAGACCAATATCCTCTGCCAACTTGTTTATTAAAACAGATTATTTTCCGCAGAAAATTTGTTTAACATTTCCCATTATTCCATTAAGGCGATGAGTAGATACATAGTTCCGCTGGATGCAATAGTCCGGGAGTATACATATTAAGTTGACAGAGATTGTGTGTCTATATATAGTCTAAATGTTTGAAGTGAAAAATTCTGTGCAGGACTACAAAAGATTTAAGAGATACTTCGGTTCTGGTACTAGCTATCATAGTGACTTCCCAAGTCTTTCTCCAACGCCTTGAATGTTAGAATGGATCTTCAAATTGGGTTACATGTATGTATGTCTTCAATTTTCCTAATAATCTCTGCGTCATACTCACCATGGTTTAGCAGATAATTTCTATACAATTAAGAATTCCTTAAATATAATTTAGCGTAACTCGCTTTATTAGTTTATAAATCACCTTAACGTGTTATTATTCACATTTCCTCCAAATTAAAAGGAGGAAATGTGAAATCTGGGGGCAACGTGAAAGGAAGGCATAAGAAAGGAATACACATTATCTCAGTGCACATACAGGGTTGGATCGACCAGTGGGATGCTGCCGGTGCGCCCCCCTAACAAATAGGAAAAAGTAAATATAGGTTTGAAAGTAATCAAATTAGATTTTTCCATACCGTCAAGACGATTGCAACAGTAATCACAAGTATACAGATGTAGAGGATTCTCATTTTAACACTTTCTAAACACTGAAACTGAAAGATACTGAACAACGTATCCCGATCGCCTTTTATATAGGTTTGATGTTAATTAAATTTTAATTCGAAATTTACCATAACCGTAACGAAGTACTTATCGCTACTTATTTGTTTTTTTAATTAGTCAATTAAAAATAAGTTGGAAGAAAAAACTTGGGACTACTTGTGATCTGAGTGCGCCTAGCAACTTTTTACCAGGAAAATTCGATGTATCTAGAACTACCTACGTAGCATCCGGAATTGATTTGGTCCAGTGCAGTTATGAAATTGTTGTTCTTCGGTCAAACTTACCGCCCTCTAGTTGTCCAGTGTCATATGTTTTCAACTATAATTTATTTTATATTTTGTTATGCTTGGGATAAATACAAGGGATATGTTGTCCAGGGTATAAAGTGCAGCCTGCATTGCTAACACTGGTGCTGTATGCGCTACGGTCACAGCTGCACTTAAAGAGTATATGAGTATCTTTTACCATTGGATCCATAAATAAAATATCAAAGTGCACTTCGGCTCACTAACCCAGGACGTTAAATCTTCTCACAGTATTTCTTCTTTGTTGTGGCGATCCAAACTTTGTATGCATTGGCTGCAACAAGGTAGTGATCCGAGTTGATGTTGGCTGCTCGAAAGGTTCGGACATCCAAAATACTGCAGGCATGCCTTGCGTCGGTCGTAATGTGGTCAATTTGGTTGAGCGTTTGATGATCAGGAGACCGCCATGTGCCCTTGTGGATATTGAGATGAGAAAACCGTGTGCTTGCTATACTGATGTTTTCCCCCGTCTCTGAGTCAACAAGCCTAAGTCCGTTACCAGACGTGGTGTCATGCTTATCAACTGCCCCACCAAAGATGTCCTCCTTTTCTATTTTGGTGATAAAATCGTGCTAGGCGATACTAAGGACATTGCTCATATATTTTGTCGCGGAGCTCGTAGTTTGATGGCGTCGTCCTTGTCCTCTGTGGGGGCATTAGCGCATATTGAGAATTGTCATAAGACGTTCGCTAACGCGTTGAAAGCTCAATACTTCTTGTCTATATTTCCATCCTCCTTTTTGCTCAGTCTATCCCATCGCACTTCATGGATGGTGGTGATGTTTGCATTGTAGCAGTCTACATTCCACGTGGAGATTCGAAAGTCGTTGTCCTTGTTTCGATTGCTTTGGTCGTCAATAGTAGGGTCATCCTTATCCGACGCTCGTTGTTGCAGAGTAACTAGGTGGTTTTCCATCGTAGGAACGTTACCCCAACGCACAACGCCGAACGTGGAGGGCCAGTTTTATTTTGACACTCTTAGGACAAGGGCCGGATTCTCCGGAGTCAGTATCCCGCTTCGGGGATATGGTTCGTCAGCCACCAACTGTTTTCCAACACCCTGGCACAGTATGAAAAACCCTTTACGTTAATAGAAAAGACTCACGCATTAGGTTGATTCCTCTTCCCGACAATGTTCCTAGATCCGGAAGATAGCTCTCTCCTCTTTCGTGAAGTGGCCACAATTTTTTCGTTGATTTATGCTAGATTTAAAGGGCTCTTGAAATACCTTTCCTTTCCTACTTATCTAAATGGGCTTTACTTTCTTTTGCGTTGCTGGTGCCTTCCTACTTTAAGGGGAGAGCTTACTGGGAATATTTCTTTTAGTTCTTCAAGTAAAGACGGGCCAAATGAGAAAGTGTACCGATAAAATCAGAGTCTATCTTCGATGCATCACCCTTGGCTAGTTCTCTCAAGTTACATCGTTTGAGGATTAGCCTCGAAGTTTGCAGATGGGTTTTTGCTTTTTTGTAAACCAGAACAGGTAATATCCGTCGCAGATCTAATAAAACTATAGTTTGTCACAGGCCATGCCTGATTTATTCCTCTGCTTCGCATATACTTGCTCACATCTCACACTGGGTCGGTTGATTACTCTTTAACTTTAGTTCTTCCCCATATGTACATACATACGTATGTACCTACATATGTATGTATATCTTATTTTCTTATTTCACTAGGAAAGCTGACTCTATAAGGTGTGCTTCAAACAGAATCACACACTCGCCTTCCTGTTGCATATTTTTGGTGCTTGAAAAATTGATCGATGTTTTGCTTGAAATTAGTTCACTTGCTCGGTCCTAGATTTGGTTATAAATATTCCATTGACTTTATTTCATCACGGAAGCATAACTTGTATCTATTTCTGACGACGATATATTCATACAAAAGTAAAATCCAAAACATAACAACCCAATAGATACACCAAATCTAGACTAATCCAATTCAACTAGTCACACGTCATCTCTGTTTCAATTTAAATACGAGTACACTATGGGTATGAAATTGGTGACCCAATCAATATGAAAACCTCTCAAGCCATTATTCCGCTTCATCTGCCACAAATCCCATTCAATCTATTCGGTTAAATCTAAAAATAGGTATGCATGCATATTGTTCAAAATCACCTCCCATATATAGAATTGACTTAATAACCTCTATTTGTAGACAAAAGCCGACACATAAGGCCGGGGACTTTATTTCATTTTCGACTTTCGGAGCGCAAAGGAAAACAAAAAAACAGAAAAACCAAACTGCATCCGGCTTCAGTGAAAATTCCATTAAAAACCATTTTGTAGAAATTGCATTTTGAAAAGCCTTCTGCTATGCAAAGTGCACAACGATTTCACAGGCATCCACCCCCCGGCAACGATGTGAATAGTCTGCCACATGTGCATATATGCAGAGTTGTTGTTTTTTTTTTTTTAATTTCATAGATATATTCAATGAATCCTCCTCTCCGTCACTTCTCCATCGTCAGAGAAGATATTGTGTATGGCGTACTTTTTATTATAAATTTAAATCGATGTCACATACATATTTCAGTAGCATGTCGACGACAGGGCGCAAACAAAACACCCCTAACTCCCCTCGACACAACCCTGAAATTCGCGCATAAACGAGGATGTTAAGTAAACCTGAACTCTACTCATTCCTTTGTTGCTGCTCCATATTTTTCGTCATCGTCGACATCCTTCTTTCAGACACTCAATGTTTGCCAATGTCCCCCCACCCCAACTACCATGTATACGGCACGTACATACAAGGACTCTCTTCTTTTTTCTGTGTGCTTTTATCCAACCCACTCCACCTCTTTTGTATTCACAGTTGCGATTCAACACTCAGGTTGAATTTTAAAACCCCGAAGATGTTGCAGTCTCGGTTGTATCTATGTACAGACGGGCGTACAAAAAAAAACACTAGGCCGATGTCATCATCGTTTACCAAGGTCTAATCCTTTCAACAAACACTGTTGGGATGCAAACAAACAGAAAAGAAAAGAAAACAAAAAAAACTTTACGAACGGGGCATAATGAATGACGTAAAAAACATAAAATACTTTCTGACAGTTTTCAAATCCACAATGTGAAAGCTGGGTAAGCCACCTATGTACATATATAAAGGATGGTCTACAGGATGGTTCCGCCTAATCTTTAGTCATCCCCAAAATTGCTGTTCACAAATTTAAATTTACTACACTATGTAAGGATACCTTCTGGTCCTGGCTGAGGGAAATGAGGATTAATTTTTCATTAAGCGTTATACTATGACAACCACGACAACCACAATGTGTCCGTTCACCACGTCGAGTGTGGCATGAAATAAATTTGACATCGGGCCTAACCCAACATGACCTAAATTATATACGGAATTGAAATTTCGAAGGAATAGCGTTTTGTGAACCACATGAATTCAATTAGACGAGACTGCTGTTGCATGGTTGAATGCATAGTTGGGGCAACCAAGATACATTCCTAATTAGTCGCGTTGTGCAAATTAGCGTACGGATTAATTAATTTCTTCTTGAAGAGTTCTAGTGCTGCCATGCATGACTACAATTTATGTAAGCATTAACCAAATTAAAATATGAAATATTATATAAGGGTGCTGGTACTAATCTATACCCTTACAAGTAGTCGTAACGTGAAACTTTAATGACTTCTTTTGCTCACATTTATACTACTAGCACTCGTACACTGAAGTGCACAAGGAGTGAACAGGAGTCGACTAGTATCGAAGAGCCCTAAAGCTCTTTTATAGGGTTTATACTATTTGTTTATAATTCTGTCTTAGTTTCTTTTTATATTCAAACAGAATCTCATCAGAGAAATGGATAAAAGCGAATCAGGATTACCCAGGCAGGTTCCATTTGCTTCCATAAATCAGGTCTTAAAGATATATTAGCAAAAACTTTAACACAGAACGGTTTAGTCTATTAGTCTTTGAAAGTGTTACATCACCAACTCGTGCTAGGATAGAGATTTAAAAAACAGTCCAGCTAAGATATCCCGTGTGCTACTTCCCAAAACTAGGAAAAAGTTATCAAACAAATACGTGGAAAAAAGGGTGCAGCACATCTTGGTATCATCGCAGATAAAACGCTTAAGGGCAACACATACTCAGAAAAAGAAAACAATCGATCTCATCCTGACCAACCAATGGATAAGGGTATGCTTGAAAGTCGAATTACTATTTCCTCCTCTGGAGGAGTGTCAGTGTCTGTGATCGCAGTTAAGGGCTTTCCCCAGGGAGGATTCCTATCTCGTCTTCTGTGGTAAAGAGTCATCGACGATCTACAGAGATCAGGCTACATCGCCATTGGTTATGCGGATAACTTGACGATTTTTATTAGTGGTAAAAACAGAACAACCATTTTTAGCGTCACGCAAGGTGCTTTACTGCACGTTTTAGAATGGTACAGCAGAGAAGGGCAACCCTTGCAAAACCGTTGCTTGATTAGTAGATTTGCTCAATCCAGTAGGAGAGAAGGCTTTAAATCCCTAGGTTTTGTGATTGTAGTCCTTAAAGTTCCTCTTATTCTCTAAAGACCCTTCGATTGGTCTCATGTAATAAAGGGCAGTATCTATGGATCTATCTAGCTTCGTGGTAAGCATGATATGATTGCTCGTTTCAGTATAACTTGCTATGCCCCGGTACACAGAATACCAAATTTCTCTTTGGACTGTTCTTCTATTTGGGAGGATCGTCCACACGAATCTATAGCTTCGATTGCCGCCTGACTATCACTGGTGATTATTACGTGTATATTGGGTAGAATGTATGTGTAGTCATTATTGTTACAACTTTTACAAAAAGAGAACTGGTCAATCTATGACATATAACCATCAAAGGCACCACTTTAGTTTATTGCAGAGAGGTTAAATATTCTGCTGCTTGACAAATAGGTTAACTGGAATTCTCATATAGTCCGTCATCGAGCGTTCTAATAGAGCCATGTGGGCCAATTGGAAATTGGAGTCTATAGTGGATGGCCATTGTTTGGTGATAGAAAGTTCTTTAACGGACAGCGTCAAGGAACCAAACTCCTCTCAATTGTTGAAGAGGTATCCCCCGAGGTACTTTATTCTACTCCGAGCAATAGCTTGACATTCACAGAGTGGATAAGTACTGCGACATGTATGTACGTCATCACAATAAGTGCATGTGTGCGTGTTCATTAAACTTAATCTCATGGCGTGCCTCCTCAGAAGGCATTGACCAGAGAGTATATCTACTGCTATTTTTAATTTTGATCTGCTGTTTTATTAATTCTCCATATATTTTCCGATGTAACTCAGTTCACAAGGCCTTTGATACCCTGTGCCCTTCTAAGTTTGAGCAGCTTAGGTCGGTTAATGATGTTATTGAGAATAATTCTCATAGCCGTGTTCATTCGTGGTCTTATACCTTCAATAATATCATTTGGTGGGTTGTTGCCACAGCATTGTGCGGCAAGTCCTGACCAGTTCAGATTTAGTGATATACCTTAAACTCCCCATCTTAAGTAGTTCCACAGCTTTGAGTACGGCCAGAACCTCTGTGTGGAACACACTCCAAGAGTCCGCAAGTATCAGAGCCACATGTAAGTGACCCCGTACCCTCACCAGTTTTGGAACCATCCGTATATGTACATACAAATAGGTATATTGAATTAAAATTTAATTAACATCAAACCTATATAAAAGCCGATCGGGATACGTTGTTCAGTATCTTTCAGTTTCAGTGTCTAGAAAGTGTTAAAATGAGAATCCTCTACATCTGTATACTTGTGATTACTGGTGCAATCGTCTTGACGGTTTGGATCTGATTTGATTACTTTGAAACCTATATTTACTTTTTCCTATTTGTTAGGGGGGCGCACCGGCAGCATCCCACTGGTCGATCCAACCCTGTATGTGCACTGAGATAATGTGTATTCCTTTCTTATGCCTTCCTTTCACGTTGCCCCCAGATTTCACATTTCCTCCTTTTAATTTGGAGGAAATGTGAATAATAACACGTTAAGGTGATTTATAAACTAATAAAGCGAGTTACGCTAAATTACATTTAAGGAATTCTTAATTGTATAGAAATTATCTGCTAAACCATGGTGAGTATGACGCAGAGATTATTAGGAAAATTGAAGATTGACAGACTCAGTTTAACATAAGGCTCAACTGTCTAGTGAAAGGCATTACCTTTGACGCTGTGGTTATCGAATGTACATGTAACCCAATTTGAAGACCCATTCTAACATTCAAGGCGTTGGAGAAAGACTTGGGAAGTCACTATGATAGCTAGTACCAGAACCAAAGTATCTCTTAAATCTTTTGTAGTCCTGCACAGACTTTTTCACTTCAAACATTTAGACTATATATAGACACACAACCTCTGTCTACTTAATATACTCCCGGACTACTGCATTCAGTGGATTTATGTATCTACTCATCGCCTTAATGAAATACATAATGGGAAATGTTAAACAAATGTTCTGGGGAAAATAATCGGTTTTAATAAACTGATGGTTTATCAAGTTGGTAGAGGATATTGGTCTGGAGACAAATGATCAACCATTACCTAGGCAGATATATGTAAGTATATTTGCCACTAATCAGTGCGTAATCCTAAATTACAGGAATAATACCCTTTATGTCAAAGCATTCGAGGTGGTATTTGATGTGGTAATAGAGGACGGTAAAGGCAAGAAGAATTTGACATTACAAGCGCCCTCAATACGTCCAAATAGAGGCATATAACAACAGCCCTTAGGGCCAAAGGGTGTCAAACTCAAGCAGAATGTTTTGCGGCAGTAGTGCGAGTTAATGATTTCCAAGCGAGCTAAATATAAATAATTCAAGGATTTCAAGCGGAATACTCTGGAGGGCAAGATCGTTTTTAAACTCAAAAACTTCAGATGGCAAAATCAGCTCCCAGGCTTGGACGGAGGACGCAATGATTATTTATTTTTAATAAAAAATATAAATAGATATTTCCTTGTGCAGCTGAAGATCAGAGGTTTCGACAAACTTTCGAGTTGTGGATAGAAAGGATCTACAATTGTATGTAAAATCCGAAAAGACGAACGTTGGATTTGGGAAGCTTCCTCATAACAATTATTCTCTCATATACTCGTACTTTTCACACGTTAACATGTTTACGAGAGGTGGGCTATGGGAAAACCTGCGCGGTGTTCTCTGGGATTCAAACCGTGAACCTTTCACTACTAAAACCCACAGTTCGCCCACATGAGCGGCCCCTGAACAGATATCTAGATGACAACTTAACAATTACGTAACAATTCTTAGCACATCTTGCCATGAACAGGAACAAATCGATTACAGAATGTTCGACATAGAAGCATCGTATTGTAAAAGTTGCTTGGCGCACGAAGAAAAGAATATCCCACGTGCCATTAGTCCAAGGTTTTGTTTTTGTTATTTTTAATTGACTGTTTAACAAACAAATAAGTAACGGTAAATATTTAACTACGCCAACGTTAAGTTTCAAATTATAAACGAATAGCAAAAACATTCATCCAGCTGATAAAAACGAAGTGAGGATAGCAATATCCAAGCATAAATCCAACAAGGCTGCTGGACCTGACGGCCTACAAGCCGAGCTATTCAAAGCAGCTGGAAATGACCTGGTAGAGAGCATACGCGAACACATTTCTTAAATTTGGTGTATGCCTGATGAATGTACTCTCAGCACTGTTTGCCATAAGAAAGGAGATCCCCTCATTTGCTAAAATTTTCAATTTTTTCCGCGTTCCTACAAAAAACTTCCAACCCTCTAAACTGTACTTTATTAAATTTTTAAGTTTCGCAAAATATTATACATTCGCATAATTTTGTTATAAAAGCACCCTCACTCATATAAAGCTCACCCGGGTTGGAGGAAATTTCTATCCGAACAGCCCACAAAACATTTACGCCTCACACTCCATAATTTAATTTCCGTAATTCCCTTCGGTTATTGGAATTTGAATTCGATTACATACACATGTACACCGGTACCGCATGAATATTCCTACCAGACAAGCAGACTGGGTGAAGGTGTTCTACAACCATGCCTACGGAAACAACCCCCATTCGTGTGAGGCTTTTCAAAAAATGTTCACTTTGCCCAGAGAATTCAAATCGGAAACGCCTCTAATCAGATGAATATTAAAATTGAGTAGGGTGTCTACCATACCTGGGGGGCGAATATTTAGAATCAAAACTCCGATATGGGTGCAAGTCCCAAGGAATATCTATAAATCACTTACGATCGAGGGATAGAGTGAAAAATCTCATTTCTCTTAGCCAAAGGGGGAATACACTCTCTGCGTAAGTAACTTTCAATTTCTCTCTCTCTTCCCTAAGAGTCCTTGAAATCGAAGTAAACTTTCAAACTCGATGTGATTTGTGTTCCTGGATGCAGGAACTAGGTTGAGATTAACTTTTATTCTTAACCCTTCTAACAGGAGTAGAAGTATGTATATAAACAAATCCATACCCGGGGAGATAGAGAATTCGGTATGGGAATACTAAAAGCTTTTTACGTTCCTACTCCAAACACAAAATCGTTGAGACAATACGCTAGGATACACACTGCCATTAAGCCATTGTTGGCAAATGGAAAATCCCTTGAAGCGTACAACCGTAATGACATCAGGACTAAACATCGACCACGTAAGGGAGATTTCATTCCGATTTGCTGTGTTGCTCCTGTTTTGTTCCCAATTGCATAAGATTACACGGGATGTAGATTAAAAATGAGGGGGCGAAACTGGAAAACGAATTTTGACACAACACTGCCTCGAGGGGTTGTGTGAGTGTGTAAGTGAAGGCTGGGTAGGTAGGTCGATGCCGACGTCGTTGAATTAAATAAACACTTGTCTCCAAATTGCAATTAAATTTAATCAAGCGTTTTGTAGTACTTTAAGTGCGTCTTGGATGGAAGGATATTATGTCTGTATGTATGTATGGCGAGGATTAGGGGTTGCATTAAATTGGTGTAAATCACATAATCGGAGGAAATTTCATGATTAATGGAATGGCGTACAGCTGTGGAACGAGGTGTGATGGAAATAAATGACTGCGGTTTGGTGGGAGGTGTTCTTCTTAATCCCATTGGGGGTGTTAACTGCTAAGTAACTAGGCGAAGTACATATAAAAATATATTGGCTATCTAACATTCTCAGTCTCAAACTTGTGGAGAATCTTCAGTTTGTCACAACGTCCAGTTGTGGATACTTTTAAGCACCACTTTTACCCTAAGTGGCAAGATATAGAGTAATGGCTACTCAGACTACAAACTACATATATACAGTTAATAAATATGTAGTTCCCCTACCCACAGAAGAAGTGAAATCAGCTATACAAACCCAAGGACCAACCAAGCCCCAGGGTCTGACGGTTTACCATCGAATCTCTTTCAAAACGCGGAAGATGTTTTGGTAGATCGCATGCTCTTTCACGAGACTGAAATATCAACTCTATATATCCAAACTATAAACAAAAATGGCGTTGACTGTGTCACTGATGTGATAAAATCAACAGTTTGAGGAAAAACAGGCACATCCGCCAGTAGGTACTAAAAACACAATGTCCACATTAGCTCTACTCTCTGTCCGCTATTTTTCCATTAACCTTTGTTTCCTTTTACTTTCTTGTAAAAGTTAGTTACACCATTATTCGCTATGATCGCTGAACATAATGTATGAACAGTAAAAGGGCTGACAACAGTTGTACCCAGTCAAGCTTACTTGGGTCTTTGGAGTTCAATGCAATTTCTGGACTGACCCGCATGGTTTGAGACACTTCCTAAAATTCGATTTAAGTGAATCACCCAATGTAACGCAGTTTTACAATAATTTTAGGGTGCAGATATCTGGGTGCGTTCCAATCCTGTCCAGCACATTTCTTCCACTGTGCACATCTAGTCTCATAGTGGAGACACTGCCCCGAACGTTGATATTTAAAGAAGTGAAATCCGTCACTAACGTAGTCCTATCATACGAAGGCTTCAAAATCCTACTTAATTTCTTTACACCAAAGATCAAAGGGTTCCAATGATACAATAGAATGACCAACTGATGTGTCGGGTAACCCTTGAAAACTCGCAATATGCAGCTTGGAAACTCTCCATCGGAGTACATATTTGAAGGAGCAGACAATGCTGATATCGAAGACACTATTGATTTTAAAATAAAGGAAGAGAAGACCACGTACATATCCATTAACCTGCTTTAAGTAAGACCACGTCCTCCGTTCAAGGAGTAAGTGACCGCGAATGTCAGAACTAGCGTCACAGACAGTAGTGCCGTCCGCAAGAAAACCTATCGCAAATAGAAGAACTCAAGCATATGTGGGTTTAGCCATTGCAAAGTCAAAATTTGTCGGAAAACGCTGCCACATATGTATACATTTACGAGAGAGCTCCCTCCACCTAATAACTGACGCATAAGCTGGAATGGGTTCAAAAACTTTTCCGGTAATAAACCTTACGTTTATCAAAGGTACACATACAGTTTTAGAAGGCCTTGTATGCTTTATTGGACATGATTGGACTAAAATAGTTTTTACCCAGTGTCAGTCTTTGATATTTGTCTTCTTTGGAGCCCTAGATTCAGGCGCTTTCCGATCCCAATTCTCGTAAGAAGAGCAACCTCAGTTTTAGAACCGAAAGGTCAAACCAATTGCACAAATAACATCGCAGTCGCTGAACCCAACAGTCTAAGTTACGCAACAGTCAAATAGTGGGTTGAAGTAGCAAGAATAGAATCGGAAAGGAAAACAAAATTGTCCACCACTCATTTCTCAAAACCCATAGGACCTCACAAAATCTGAACGTCCAAAAGCAACCTTGAACTTCCAAAAGCTACATCATGAAAAATGAAACACACTCCCTTTATCTAAACTATATTCACAATTTCTAGTCTTACTTAAAGTCCACTTTAAACATCCCCTCTGTCGACCATGGAGGGTTTTTGTGACTGACATCTTCAACTTTTACGATTGAAACTTAAACTACGTTCGTACCTGCTATCCCTTCCTGCAACAGGACTGAAGAGCTGCTACACACTCGGGAATACAAAAACTACCCATCCCATCTCTATCGTCTTCTCATCTCCATAATCAGCACCTCTTCTTCACTAAATATTTGCTAGACCCCCTAAAGCCTTCAGGTGACGCATTTCCCCTAAATTCTGCGTGGACTGCAACATTCAAATGATGTTGATGAAAATTATACTCTTTCATTATGCATTAGTGTCATGTCGTTGTAGTTTTAGCCCCTCACTACCGTTGTCGAGTGTTATGTTGATTATACAATTTATAAACAGACCAACACACCTCTTGTCCTCCATGCACCTATTATTAAAACCACCCTTTTGTAGATCCTACATTTAAATTTAAATTTACCCAGCAGCACTGCCATTACACCATTATCCTTGGCACCTTGTTTCCGTAATCCACAAGAATTACAAGCCCATTGCCCTATTTTATAATAAACAAACGACCGGAAGCCAATTACATATTCATCCCTATTTTATGAACCAGAACTCAGCGACCAACCCATTCAACAAAACTAGAACGTACATACATACGTGTATCCTTCCATTTTGAAATGGCGATTTTTACTCCTCCACCCACCATGACATTGGCAACCAAAATACAAAAACCACACACACCCACAAAAAAAACAAAAAAAAAAAAACATTCGCCTTCATGATTTATTGAGTAAAAAAGAAGGTCCTTTCGAATTTTACACAACCGACAACATATACACGTGTGTCCTTGTACAAATTGAAACTACAAAGCGAAATCAAATTCATTCGTAGCCAGCCAATTGTATATGTAGGTACATGTCACCAAAAAAAAAAAAAAATAAAAAATAAAATACCAGGGGGAGAAAATATCCTTTGGAACTGGGTCTTTGAGAATTACAAACCTCTCTTTGAAAACTCAAAAACCACTCGAAAGTGCATGTCCTTTTTTTCGCTTTCGTTTTGTCGTTAACCCTCGCCAACTG
Organism: Xylota sylvarum; assembly: GCA_905220385.1. Taxonomy (NCBI): domain Eukaryota; kingdom Metazoa; phylum Arthropoda; class Insecta; order Diptera; family Syrphidae; genus Xylota; species Xylota sylvarum. Next base: position 47,372,513 of record LR999959.1, read on the forward strand.
TAATCGTCCTGTCGTATGCTGAAATTGTCATACACTGGTATACAAACAAAATCGTTTTGGTTTTTTACCTCAACGCTTTGGACGTGTGTGCGTCCTTTTTATGTTTCCTGCTACGAAATCCTTTTTTGTTACTTGAATTTTAAATGCACACAGAATAAGGCAGTTTTGAGTTATTATTATTATTTTTTTGTTTTCTTTATCCTTTTACCCTTCTTGCGTTTGACATCAGCATAAATTTTGATTTTTGCTTCTCTGTGTTCTTTTTTTTAAATGTGAACGAATTAAATTTTAATGAATTTTCAAATAATCCAAAGTGGTAAGGACATTGCTACAATTTGCTACCGAGTTTGATAAAATACGTAGTTGCCATTAACGCTCGTAAATATTAATAATGTCCTTTTTATAGCTCATAATTGGAGTTGGAGTTGGGTACCATTTGGAGTACTTTGATATCAGGATACGGTGCCGAATGGTATTTTAATGTTTGAATATAGTGTCGCATTAGAGTTGTTATTACTTTAGCTTGGTGAAATAAATATCCTTTGGATGTGGATAATTTGTTCATATTAACTATGTCCGCCCACCCTGAAATACATACATAAGTATGCTAGTGCCCTGGTAAAGGGCATTTCCAACGTATGTCCGGATAAGAAAATATAATTATACTTCAGGTTAGTCAGTTCGTCATCCCTTGCGTTCTTGCAGTGTGTTGTGTGGTTTCGTTTTGATTTATCGCTGCTGGAAAACGAAATTTCCTGTAGAGCCAGCCATTCACTATTCGCAGATACCAAGTGACCTTTTCCTCTTTCATTTTGTAAAGGACTCATTTTTTATTCTAACCCTATGTGGGTAGAGGGGGGCTTTTGAAAATTTAAATTTATAAATCTCGTTAGGGTGGGCAAATGAATAGGTGAAAGATTACGGCTAGATGGATGACATATTTGATTGTCAGGATATTTTGTGACATTTGACCTTATTTTAAATTAGGGTTGGGGCCTTTCGAGACGTTGACAAATTACCTACATTAAGTTGGAATAAAAAAAAAAAGGAGAGGTGGACATTGAGGAGAGATTCAAGGTTTTTGTTTTTTCTTATTCAAAGTGTGACTATATATAGTAAAAAAGGTATACATAAAGATACAAATACAATTGGGATGAAAAGAGTTTAAATCAACTTAAAAAATACCAGCTCATTGGTTCGCAATGCGTCAACCATCACTATAATCCCAATCACCACATTGCAAGAACTGTACAACCTTGTCTAAGAGTTCTTCGTAGAACGGCTTTAAACCTGCCGGTAGGGCTAAGATATTAGTCACTTCGAAAAGTGAGCATACTTGATTGTATCTTTGGCATTGTAATGGATTACTTCTGAAGCAGGGTCCTACTACATGACACCGATGATGGAGAAAAGGAAATCCTGGGATTTGGGTACTATATCTTGTTGCAGCAGTTGTCAAATGTTTGGACTTGGAATCAAGCAGGATAAACAACTATCGTCCCAGGCTTAGCACTATACAAAACTCAAGCAGTATTGAACATAGTATAGTATAGCACAAAAATGGGAGAAACAATTAGTGTTTTGGTATTCACTTCATTGTATTGCAAACCGCCATCAAATACATTGCATAATAGCTCGAATCGACGCAACCTAGGCAAAGTAGAGGAAGCTTGCTGACAGGAGTCATCTAGTCAATTATACTGTATTCGAATGTGGGTCATGCGCTTAAAGTGAAAGCATATGTATTCGAGGAGCAGGATGATTGTCCATTGTCCTCAATCCTCCGACTCGATACTATAGAGAAATAATCTCTACAGAATGAACTCTATATATCTTACGCAGGTATCTTTTCCTACTTCTTGGAACAGAGACAATAACAATTCTAAGACTGCGCCGCTATATTCAAAGTAAAAGAAAATACGCGTGATGTTGCCATTTGGGACATTCATATAGGAATTAAAACAGGTTGACGTTAATCTGACTTCAAATTGGTGTAGGCTCAAAGACCTCGTCATTAATCTTGAAGAAAGCTCATTGTACTCTTGTCACCGAAGTGAAGAATGACCTTAAACAAATCTCACCTTAAGCACCCATTGATCATTGCAAAGATACGAAGTACATAGGTATGTATGTACATATATCTATGGGGACCGAGGATCAAGTGCGTTTGACTATGGAGCGAGCGGTTCAGGGTTCGATACCTCCTCGAGAGCGTCTGACAAATATCCGAAAGTAGAACTGTCATGAAAAACATTTTCAAAAAACGAATTGCCCTTCGGAAACCGCATTAAACAGTAACAGCAGTCTCTAAGGTCATGGAAAGCATTGTAAATCTCCAACTCATGAGATATCTCGACAGAAGCCTAAATTCTAAATGACCGTCAGTATGGTTTCCGTCAACAACGTTCCACAGGGGACCTTATGGTGTACCTAACAGAAAATGGAACCAAAGTATTCACCATCGAGTATCAAAGTGAATACCGAGTAGTTGATCTTGATATCTCTAAAGCTTTAGATAGAGTGTGACACAGTGCCCTCTTATGGAAAATCCAAGCTCACGGCGTCAGTAGCACTTTCCCATAGTGGATTGCAAGCTTTTTGAGTAATCGGTTAATACAAGTTGTATTGGACAGACATACTTCTACCTCATTCTCAACCAATGCTGGTGTACCCCAGGGCTCAGTTCTCTCTCCGACCCTGTTTTTAATATTTATTGATGACATTTGGGAGCCGTGGCTCAAGTGGTTAGTGCGTTGGACTACGGAGCAAGGGGTTCCAGGTTCAATCCCCAGACAACACCTAACATTTCTTTCCCACCCCACCGCTCGCGAGCGTCTGACAAACATTCGAGAGTAAAAACTGTCATGAAAAAGCTTCTCAAAACAAAAAATTGCCGTTCGGATCCGGCATTAAACAGTAGGCCCCTTCCATTCGTGTAAAGAATATAACACGCACAACACGAATGGTTGTGAGATGCTAGGCCCTGGGTCCCATGGACCTGTTGTGCCAAAAATTTGTATTTTTTTATTGTATTTGATGACCTTTTCTCTTTCTCACTTCCAATCCCATTAATTTTTTTGTGAATGACAATACTCTAGACTTCGCCTATTCTTTAATAACTCCGCGGCTAAGACCCCAAGATGTGGAATATCATAGGCAGCGAATATCTTCCGAGCTCAACTGCGATATTGATGCAATCATCAATTGGGCTGCGAAAACCCGACATGAGTTCAATTCGTCAAAAACCCAGTACCTACTATCTCCTGTCTCTGAAGCGGGATATTAACGTAGTCAAACTAAAAATTAATGGAGCTGGTATTGAGGATTCCTAAGGGCTGGTCAATGCTTGGCATTCAAGTTACTCGAGACCTTCACTGGAATCATCAGATTTCCGAAACTTGGAAAAGTAGACCTAGCTCCTTTGATTCCTGAAGAGGTGTAAACGTTTTTGGAGTCCTGCAGACTTGGCTACAATCTATAATGCTTATATTCGTCCCAAACTCGAATACAACTCACATGGTTGGGGGAGAGTTTCCGCAACTTGTATAAGTTTACTAGATCCGGTCCTGTACCGATATTTCCACCAATGAAATCTATTATTATTTCCCGCCTGTCCGTGAGTTTAATCGTTCAACACGAGGGGCCTCATTCGCACACCCTTATCTTTTGAAACCTATTTTCGGTCACACAGTGAAAGTCAGAAGCTCGTTTTTTAGGCAATCAACACGTATGTGGTATAATTTGCCCTCCTCAATAATATCAATAAAATAGGATTTACAAAAATTTAAAGTCCTTATCAATTATTAACTTCCCTATACCCTTTCCTTTCACTTCATCACTGGTTTTATAATTTTAAAGGAGTTTAGTCCTAGGTGATGAAATACATTCACAAAACCACAAAAGCAGTGCTAATGCCCTTAAGGTCTGAAAGTGTATGGTCGTCCGGAACTACATATATCAATCACCTCTAAGATCTTGCATCGACTTAGAAGATAACCGTAGTCTGGATTCAACACGATTTCGAGAGAAATAAACGAAATGTGTCTATACGCTGGTTCCGTAGCATGTTTGGGGTGCCCCGTCGAAAGTAATACAATGGAAGCATGATGACCTCCCTGAACACTGAGCTAACTATAAGATGAGTCATTAACCCCAATCAAAGAAAGACCAAAAATTTGCTGGAACTTAGGAAGGAAGACCTAAGAACCTTACAAGGTAGTGTCCATTTAAATACCATGTGCAAAGGAAAAAATAAAAAGAGATGAGAAAGAAAGTTCCTCGGAAGTACTATAGCGCCTTAAGCAAAAGACTAACTTGGTTCATGGAACATGTCCATGAACCAAGCTTCTGGTCAACCATTGGACCAGCAGAATTCTTCCAAGTTGTACAGCAGGTACGAGTATGGTACAGCAAGTCATTTAATTTGGCTCGAGGATTCAACTGAGACTCTGTCTTTGTTCTGTGAAAAAAGGTTTAGTCATTCAGGTGTTATAATGGAAGTCTATTAGCTTCCTAATGCTTTATTTGTTTATCTTAAGGATTTTATTTGTAGGACTAAGTCTTGATTAAGCTCACAGATCCCCTAAATCTCAAAATAATTTTCGTAATGCGTTGAGGAAGATTGTCCGCACTATCGTCGGCGATGTTTATAGATCCATAGATTCACTGTATGTAAGCATCCTGTTGTCTGGGGATGGAAGCCTCATTTTTCTCTTTTCAGATTAGTAAAATGGTGGCCACAAACCAAAGTCCAGTTGTTAAATAGTTGGAAATATTCTTGAAGATGTTGCCAGAAAGATTAACTGTGCTGTTTTGGTTTGTAAGGTCCTTACACATATATGCGAAAGTAAAAAATGTTCAGAGAAGATTGCCAACATGGACAAAGAAATTGGTTTTAAAACCTGAGAGGACTATGTGTAAAGGTTAACGACATACATACCTTGGATATTATTTGCATGTACTCATACAGTCACAGAGAAAAAGATAAAAGCAATATCTTACTGTGAAGCTGTATAATAAACGCCTGAAGGATCAGAACTCGGAATTAAATTCCAAGTACTTTACCTGGACAGATAGAAGCCTGCAGCTTTAAGAAAAGAAAAAAAGGAAAAGAATGACAGTCACATCCTCCCCTTCTTCATATCGTTTAAAGTGCAACAAGTTCGCCTTAAGCATCATCTCTGTCATAAGTCGCGTCATTAGTCAACAAACCCGACACTACTCGATGTCAAGACTCTACGAGAATTAAGAAATAAAGAACAAAACCCTCTGTGCACAGAGATTGACAGAAGACAACAACACATTCAAGTGCTGGCGATTACCTTACAAACTGACAACTGAATGCTCTTCATCACCCCACAAAACTCCTTCATATCGAACATCCTTTACAACTTTCTTTCAATGTTTCCATCCATTACAGAATGAAATGTCCAATCATTCCACTTTTCCCTCTGGTCTTACTGAAGGATCAACAACATTTCAATGCACGTTGTTCCTGCTCCTTGGCGCACTCCACCAAAGCACACTCGTTGTCAACGGTTGAGTGCTGCCACTACCTTGATGTTGAAACATGCCTGGGGGCATTAGAGTATGTTTCCCCGGATTTTCGTCGTCATGAAACCCTGTATTTTGAGTAGCAACATTCACAGACAGGTACAACGCGCCCAAGTGTCTCTCTTTTATAAGAATGTTGGTAGCATTGCAGCGCGACACGATAAGTGTTTGAGAGGATATCCTTTCTGCTCGCCACACCTTCCTCTTCAACAGTCAAAGGACTGCGTCACACAGACAGGAATGAAATACCTTTCTACAATTATAATGCATTAAAAGAAAGTAAAGTAAAGAGGAACACAAAGTGGTAGCCACCCCTTTCAATGAGGCAGGAAATGAACAACTATCCATGTCGTTGACGTCGTCAAGTTGGCTGACGGATGCTGATTTGAGTTTGACACTTTGACATTTTAATTGAAATTGTGTATCCCCTTTAAGATAGACAGCGGTTAGAAATACTAAAGTAAAGTATCAGCGTCCTCACTGTAAATGATAATTCTAAGGACACACGATGTGATTCATTCAAAGCGCCACACTCTTAAGATGATAGCTAATGTATCTACATACATATCTCTTCAGGTGTATGTATGTATGTATATGAAATGTATACACTTTGGATGCGTTAATTGGAAAACCCACCCTGGAAGTCCTGTGGGAATTTAATTAAAAATCCCTTTTATGAGATTTTCAAGTGGCCAATCGTTTCTAGGAGAAAGTTTTTACTGTCGATTAGAAGGTAATTGCGTAAGATGAGAGAATTTCGATTCCGTCTCGGGTTGATGAGACTTGAAAATGGAAGTTCAAGTGCTTCCTTGCAGTAAGTTCGACGAGAGAGAAAGTTTCTTGAGTAAGAACGCTGCGAAGGAATGTCTGAAACTATGTTGAAAGTCATCAAGTTCTTCATTCCTTTATGAGTTGAAATTTGAATTTTAAGTAAATGATTTAAAGTTTACTTTCAAAAGATGATAACAAGCAATAGAGTGTCAGTTAATAGTTTTATTTTTGTTTTAAGGTGACATTGGGGATACCTCAAGGGTTCGTATTATGCACTCTACTGTAGAACGTATGTGATGTATGAAGAGATTCTTAAGTTAAGCATGCCAAGGTTCGCAACAATAGTTAATGAGTCTGGAGGTGCATGTGATGAAATGCATCTGCAAAACTCTACAAAACTTTGATCCTGCGAGTTCTGCTATAGGGGAGTGTTGGACGTCAAGGACATCCTAAACTCGGAGTGAAATTAATTTTCAAGTAAGGGTGAAGGAAACACAAAGTAAAAGACGCCTTTTGACTTATTTATGTATATACAAACGTTTAAAGCTCAGCCACATATTCGTACATTTACACCTTCTCTAGCTTAGCTGGGACTCAGCAGTTCCAGTAACATAATTGTAAAGCAGCATATCAAGCCAGAATGACTGAACAATCTTATTCCCACATACATTCCCCACAAGGAAACCTTGCTTTGTATATTTTAAATTTAAGCAATTTCATCATACTACTTGCTTTCAGAGGATACTACTCTATCTACATATGTATCTGCCACAAGATTTTAGATTAAAAACTTTCAAACTTTCCTGAACCGAACTCGACTTGCACTCTTTTTGCCATATAACTTTCAATAAGCTCGATGAAAGTATCTAGGACACAAGATATCCTATTACGAAAAATAAATCGAAGAAGAGAAACCATCTGCCTGATCATTCTATGCAAAGTTTTGAAAGTGCCTGCAGTTGAGGACGATTTAAAAGTATATCTTCATCAGGTTGTATTTAGAAAGTTCGAAACCGTGTGTGTGCATAGTTTTGAAGTTAAAATGTTATATTAATGCGAGGCGGCTTTCATTTTGATTTTATCTGACATGAAACCAGATTCTTAATGGTAATGACTAATTAAAAAATTGTATGCGTCGTTAATGTCCAATTAGCGCTTTTTGATGAAACATTGGTCAGCAGATACGGATGCAAAAAAGATTAATGGTCCTGCCCGGTTTGTGTATATCAAAAGGCACAGGACGTCTGTGTCTGGTGTACGATGGATTTAATTTTGTTTTTTGTTTTTTATCCCTCGTTAAACACGCCTTTGATATGCTAATGAACCGCAGAGCCAATATGTGGAAAATTGATTAAAAGGATCAAAAGGATTTGAACAATTGTCCAAATGGTTAATTAGCGTACCGCATTACATTGAATTTCATTAATTTTACAGCATCCTTATGCCTGTTCGTCGTACAAATTGAATGTAAGTAATCTGTTCTAATAATCCGTGGACTATGTATTGAAGTCCTTTTCACAAATGAGTGCTAATTTCGAACGCATCCATCAACAACAATGCACGGGATTGGTGCAAATCTCGGTAACAAATCGATTTCCCAAATCCAGCAGATGCCCCTTCAAAATCGAAGAATCCTTCATTCTCGGTACGGATAATGTAAGCGTGCACCCGCAGAGATTTACTAAAGAAAAAAAGAATCCCTTATCGAAACAAAGAGGGATAAACGAACACTCTTAACAAGGACGCGACGGCGACTCACTCACACATTCTATGATTAGTTTGGGTATTCCATGGAACAAATCTATTTTCACCCTGCTACTGCACGTAATCTCTGGCAATTTATTTATTTATTGCGAATATTGAAAGGGAGGGAGTCCTATTATCAATGTCGAGTGAAAATTTGTTGCAATTTTTGTTGATTTCATGTCGCTGCTTTAATGTGTGTGATGTAACTTAACTCTCAGTTCATGCATTATTCAAGTAATTTGGGGCACGTTCTGATAACGAAATCAGGAACAATATGGATTCTCGCTCGTATCCGGGGATATTTTCATTTTGTTTGAAGTATTATTATGCTTGTGGAGAAGGGAGAATGTTATTATTAAAAACACCCCCCCTGTGCGGCATACAGGATGTGTGCAAATGGCAAATCATTAATCACAAGTTTTTTTTTTTGTTGACGATACTGCGATGAAATTCTGTCAAAAAAGAAACATAAATATACCTAGTATATGTGTATCATAAGTATCGGTTTAAGTAAATAGCAGAATGGAGCAGTAAGGGGTAGATTGACTTTAAGGTGTTTTATATACACGCGAACCTTCTGGAGCCGGAGTTGACATTGAAGTTACTGGGACTAAAGATTCAGGAATATAACTACTTCCATTTCGAATACTCTTGTGTGCCAATTCAATGACTTAGCAGTTAGATGAAAAGCTTTCTTTCGAAAAGATCAGGATATGTACGTTTTGGTGTAAACGTTGGGGTACCGTAGGGTTCTATTCTTACACCAACACTCTTTCTAATGTATGTTAATTTGAATGACGGTCTAGAGTTGATAAATAATAAGATCTTTTGTCGACGATAATATTCTTACAGCATTTTTATTTATTTGTCGGGATAGAACATATTCACGTCGATTATTGAATCCGGCGGATTGATAGCGGACGGATATTATCCGATCCGCAACGATTCACTTTTTCTGTGTGATCACATTATAGAAACCGGCGGATGAACCGCGTTATCGATCCTCAAAACCTCTTTACCGACGACTTCGTCGACAGCTGATTTATTGTAAAATGGATATATTCCTAAATAAATATACGCTTGCAACAGGTCAAATTTAAGTAATTCTGAGAAAGTCATGGATACAATAGGATTTTTTATTAATCTTGAAAATGAAATCGATACAAGGGGTATACGAAGGCACATAAGGATACAAGCGAAGGATATATTAGAGTTGGCCGATACTCAGTATGTAATAACATAACAAAATCAATTCGCCATAAGAACCGCTCAGAAATCGTGTTCAGATTTATTAAAAATTTTAGACTAAATAAATTTGCATTCGTCTACGTTTTGAACGAACTAAAAAGTAAGCTCCCACCACTGGCAAGAACTTCGTCGCTCACACCCGAAGAAAAAAATCCCAGCAGTTGTTACCGTAAATCCGCAGCAATTTTAATGCGAATTGAAAACGTCAGACTTTGTATGGAGTGCGGATGGTTTGCGTTTTCAATAATTGGCTACATTCTTTCACTTTCTTACCGAAGTTTTCAATAATGGGGAAAATGTAAAAGTCAACTGCTACTCCCTCCGCAATCAATCCGCCGGATTCAATAATCGACGTGATTATACCACTCGGACGAGACGCTACCAGTTTATATTACTTTCAGGGATCCTGTTTCTTCTTGAATTGCACTGGAACAACATTTGCAGACAATCGTGCGATAGACAAAGAATAATTCAATGCAAACGAAAACGGCTTCTGTAGATAGGACATGTCTACCGTACCCTAATGCAGGGAAGTCATGTATCTTTCTCGATTGTGGTATAATATAATATACCGATAATGTTCCTTGGGAACATTTTTCATAGTTACATAGTTTATACTTTAAGAGGTAGGCTTGAAGCCAATCCCTAGATTTACTTAACATCATAGAGCAATGAGTTCATCGAATGAGAGCAATAGACTTTTGCTTGTACTACAAACAGTACCATAGAATGGATACTTTGTGATGTTAGTCTTCAGGTAGAAGACTAAACCTTTAAGAAACAAAAAAACGAATAAATTGGGACAAAGTTTAATCGTATAGTTAAGTCAAAACTAGGTAGTACGCCAAACTACAGAATCGAGTCGACCTCGGAACTGGATTTAAAAGTAAAAATCAATCAACCAAAAAATCCAATGTAGTGGAAGGAGGATCTGTCAAAGTTCAGGAAGTTGATCAGAGTAATCTTCAACATCTGCTACAATCAAAACATCTGGCAGCCCTATAAGGATTGTCTAAAAATGTATAAGAAGCCCATTAGAATGGCTAAGAAACACGGCTAGATGGATTACTGTCAATGTATCGAGTCCCTTAATTGAAAAAGTCGGACTGAAACTGGACTGATTCTGTTGCGGAATCATTCGAACTTCTTATGAAAGTACACTTTCCAGGTTGCAGTGACGGTGATGCAGAACAAGCTAGTTACATTAATGCACGGTCAGCATAGCATTACAAGACATTGCAATTCTCTGGCTACTAGCGATATATATGAGCAGCTTATATTTAAATCATGTCGGGGAATATTAGGCAGGTATTCTAACTAAGACGATCAGTAGAGGGACCCCACAGGAAGGTGTGATCTCTCCTTTGTTATGGCAATTAACAAAATTTTAGTGTGACTTGATAGGGAGGGCTGGTTTCAGGAATGTTTCTGTCCACGATAAGTCAACTCATGAAGAATCTGGATAAGGTATACTCACGAGTAGTGGCTTCGTAGTAAATCCGGAAAAGACCGAAATGATGCTTTTTACCACTAAAACTAGACTACCAGTTCACTCCCCCAAACTAAATAGTCAGCCAGTCTCTGTATGTTCTAGTGCAAAATACCTTGGCACGATACTTGATCCGAAATTCAGTTGGAAGCTCAATATATCATGCATAGAACAGCGGTTACAGAAAGCAAGTGTAGCTTTCTATGCTAAGTACAATATCGATAAACTTAAAAAAGTACAGAGATCCGCGTGTGTAGGCATCACATGGGCCTACCGGAGAAAAATAGGAGAATAGAAGTGTATATGATATAGGTAAGTATATACACGAACGGTTCGAAGATGGACTGCGGAGTCGACGCAGGCATCTTCTCTGACCAACTAAATATATCGAAGTCTTTTCGTCTCCCAGACTCTGCTAGTGTTTTCAAGCGGAGTCCTTGCGATTCGAGAAGCCTGCCGTTTTCTGAACGATCTCTTTACATTCTGTCACAATACAGCTATCTTTTCAGACAGCCAAGCTGCTTTCAAAACCATTGATGCGGTCACCACATCCTCAAAGCTGGCAGAGCAATGCCCGAAATCAATCACTCATGTGTACATTCAACAATTACACTCGTCTCTTAATGGCTCACTAGCAAAAAGAGTAGATATTCCGATAGGTGCCGTTAAGGGCAATATACACACATCTTCACTTCCTCCAGCTTGCCGACCGCAGCCTGACTAGTTGTGTCATACCAAAAAAGACATGGCCTGATTACAACAAACCTAAGTCAAACGAGCTACTTGGTAAATCAAGAACAGATATTGCCAGAATTGTAGACATTATCACATGCCACTCTACCTACCTACCTAGCCTGGATGATGTCTCTAAAGAAAAGTTTAAACCCTGAAAACGCAATATATAGATGCAATGTATAGAAACAATGTAGTAGATGGTACCTAGCTTACAATCTCCATCTATGCAAACATCTGAACACATATCAGTGAGACGCTTCAGTCTTATATGTACATAAATCTTCATTAGAGAACCATTGCTACAGCCGAAAGTTGAGCCTGAAAGAACAAAACAAAAAGCACCAATCGCATCTTATGTAGAGGATCTTCGGTAAAAGATATGTATAGGCCCAAACACGGCCTTGGTGAGATCCATCCTTACATCTATGTTTAATTATGGGCTACAGGACACATAGCTGACCTGAACAGATATAACACGCCTAGTATAGATTTGTTCAACAATCTAGTACAGATTCGTAACAACTCATTCTGACTGGTCCATTGTTATCATACTACCAGATAGCAGGCTCTGGTTTGCACATTCTATCGAAATTTTCTCCCCTGCGATGGAAAGCTTTGTAAACGTTTTAGTTACGAAAAGTTTACTATATCAGCACTCACACGGCTGCGGAGGATCTAGCATAGCTAGTCTAACACATTGAGCTGCATTGCAAAAGTACGTTGTCTTATTAAGATGGCAACAAGCTATACACAGACCTCTCTGGTAAAAGTTATCTAGACTGCCACTGATTTCAGATGAGTGGAGTCGTGGGATAAATGTCTATCAGAAGCCATTCAGCTTAAGTTAATATATGTATTAGTTCGGCGAGGAGGTAGATCCAGCAGTATCCTGCTCCGAAAAGCAGCCCTTTCAGGCCTTTTTGGTAAGAAGCTCCAAGTCTTGCAAAAAGCACATGCACTCCCAAATATTTTCCTTCATTCAAGATATGAATAGCGGCTCTAAAAGCACTGACTGAGTCTGGTCGGTCCTTAACACAAAAGCACATCCAGTTGCGCAATAACTAAATTATCCGTGATAACAATCCTAAATTTTTGAAAAAGATATGCAAACGATTCATTTTAGCTCAATCGACAAAATAATTTCCTTCAAAAGAGAGGACGAAATGAGAAACAGATCTTTCCTCTAAATAGGGGATGATATCGGCATTTATAAGGACAAAGTGATAAACGCAGTCTGAGCAAGAAACAGGAAGTCGGTTGAGCTAGACAAGAAGAGATTGAATGACAAGAGAATTGGTTGCCCTAGACACACAATTCAAACAAATTAACAGACCTAGAAGAAGACAGTGAGCTATATTATACGTGATACCCAAATCTGAAGAGAATCAAAAAGTAAGGCCTCAACGCACGCCGAATTGTCAGAAAGTCCACTTAAGTTCATTTTTAAATATAAAATGCAGCATGCGTCCTGCACCTATAGAAATTAATTCCGACCAAGATTTACTTGTTATTTTTTGGAATCCAGATCTTATTCAACTATATCTACTCTCCAGGTCCTTTTGCATGTCAAAATGTTCATCACTTCAAACTCAAGATATTCGATTTTCCAGCAGCCACAAGGACTATAATTGAATTAGTACTCCTTTCAAATTGGAAAGGAATCCTTTATATCCTGCACAAAGAGTTTTGCTTAATCAAACTTGAAATTAAAAATACAAATCCTTTCTTTGACAAATCACCTGCAATACCTACTTGTACTGTCAGCACAACATATCCTTTTGGTAGACTTCCTACTTAACATATCTTCCGAACATATCCAAGCATCCTTTGTTCCACAGTCTCATGGCATTTTCGAATATACGAACGTACCATTAAATAACACTCCACCTCGAACAACGTTATTCGGAAATAATGGTCCACATGGTCCTGGTGTGTTCAATTTACCAAATGGCCATATGGTAAATTGGTGAAAGCACCTCTACGACTCTTGGTCCTTTAGAATTTGAAAGAGGGAGCCGATAGAGGGAGAACATTTTAAATTACCCTGTCCGATGTTGATGATAGTGCGGCAAGCACATGAAAAGGATTTAAGGACATTGATGTGTGTCGACAGAGAACAAATGAATATTCGCTTAGTGGTTAATTAAGCACGCAACGCAACAGATTTTTGGCGAATGTCAAAGGACTCTATTGAAGATTATGAATATGTACAACGAAGTGTGTGCACAAAACACACCAGCCTGAGTGTGTGATGAATCGCCAAAGGTGTGCGATAAGAGAAATGACTGTGTTTTTACTAATTTAGTTTTTTGTTTATCAGTTAATGGTGTTTTCATATTTAACACGACCGATGGAAACATGCAATAAGTTGAGTAATTACTTTGGGTGACACCGTTTGCTAAAGGCGAGGCGAGACTTAATAATAATGTGAATGTGAGATACATTTCGGCGGAGTCGGAGAACATGGTAATTAACTGACATTGTGTGCCCTTTGCCATGACGTCAATTGGGGTTAATATAATTACATCGAAACGTAGTACGGTGAAAGCAAGGATATTAGGATAAATGTACTCTGACCAAAAGAACTAATAAGGAAGGTTTCTTTCAGGTTGCCTGCTGAGTAAGAGGGGTTACGTATGGGTCATTGGGAAGCACGGAATGATAACGGGAAAGGATTTATAGTTTTGGTAGATTTTGCACTACTATTCGTCTAGTTATAGATAGCGCTATGTTTAAGTACAAGATCTGTCAACAATTCATCTGACAGGCAAGGAATATCTAGATTGATCACTCTGCCATCACTCGTCTTTTTCGAAGTAGTCCCTTCAATGTCCGAAACAGACAAGGAGCAGCCGATATTCGGATTGTAGAAAACTTAAGGTAACATTTGGAGAACCTCACGATAAGAAACTAGTGTCCAGATATGCTATCGAGAAACTAAATTATCCCTGCGCCAACAATTAAGGCAAAGCTTTGTAAGATATAAATTGATTCTTGGGAATTCGCTTTTATTGCTACCAGGCTGTCGTTGAAAAAGGTGATACCTTCCTTTCAATTGTTCACTAAGAGTAGGTGGGAATTTGCCTGACACCACTATACCTGAGTTGTAGGAGTAGTTACCTCATTTAGGATACTTGGTAACATGAGCAACATGAGTCTTTACATCGGAACCCCAAAAATTGGGTATCCACGAAGAACATCTACTGAGAGGTGCAATCTTCCGTGATGAGTGAAAGAAGAGACTTGCCGAAATCCTTAGAAAAGGAGATAGGTATTATGTAGTGTCAGGCTTCAAGGAGTTCCTACATGTTGGCTGCTATCCATGACTTTCAAAAGACGATGTGACATGAAGTTGCTTGGTTTGTGTAGAAATTGAACGTACTTTTACAAAAATGAAGGCAGTCTTAGAAACGCAAAGGTGAATACCACAAGGTTCCATTCATTCGTCGCTACTGTTTTTATCAGTAGTGATCGCTACTTTTCCGTCAGAAAACAAAGTATTTCAATGGATTCTAACATCTGAACTTAAGCTTCTTGACTTCGCTGACAAGGTATAGTTATTTCCTTACATCCTTACAAAAGTATGAACCTCTATCTAATGATAGGTGGACAAGGACTTAAGTAGTAATCAGTGGACGTTTTAAAAACGTCTCAAATGATGGTTGAACCGAATAAGTTGAAACAGAAACCAAGCAAAGTATCTGTTTATAATTTTGTGCGGTTACAGGGTATACTACTTTGAAGGTATACTATCACAGGAAAGCTAATAGATGTCACGTATCTCCAACGAAGACCTCTACCATAACCATCTAACGATGGAAAAAGCAACAGATTCGTGTTACATTTCGATACGACGATAGATTCCCAGCTCACTATAAACGACGCAATTGATCGCAATTGATTGAGTTACCATAGAATGTATAAAGAGAAGACCAATCGTGATGGATACCAGATGAGGATAAATCAGGATAATTGGAAAGGAATTGGAAAGTCTTGTTTTTGTAGGCCTTCAGTTCGATATAAAGGCTGATGCAAGCTTTACAAAGTCAGTCAAGTTGGGTTTAAAAATTTACAAATTTACAAAGTCACCTTATGTGAATGCCAGGCGACCTTGCAGTTAAAGACAATAACGAGGCCGACAAAAATTCCCATCAAAACTAACCAAAACCCGCATCGACTTCAGTAGAAACAAATTGTCAAAAGCCTGCCTTACTGAATCTTAAGCTCCAGAAGCAAAAAAGTTAGGATGAATAGATTCTTTGATGGAAAAGAAAAAAATTGCGGGTCGTAGTTTAATTGATAATAATCTAATCTATCTAGAAGGACAACAGATGGATGATACAGGGACTTATCACTAATCGAGGTTCTTTATTCAAGATCGCAGTACACCTAACGTACTTAAATCCAAATCAGGATTAATAGTAGGGTATTGCGGATATATCGACAGTCCCTGTATACAATAGGCTCAAATTGAGCTGGAAGGAGTCTTGGGACTATTTCTTTTATCCCTTCTCTGAAGGGAGACTATATCCATTTTTAAAAGAAATCCAAATCCCAGAAACACTCAGATTCCGATTTGGTTCATTGTACTTCGAGCCAGACTCCCAAACACAATATCCACTTCACCATTGCCACCTTAGGTTAGGTACGCGAGTGGAAAAATCCACAACTCCACACTCAGGTCAATACAGACCCATTGTGATACCCATAGAGCAGAGGTGTCGCTTGCCCACTGGTTAACCCTAGTTCTACAAATATGGTTCCTATCAACTAGCAAACCATTCAGACCACCATTTGATGTAGTTCAAGATGTCGTTGACTGGTCAGCTGGATAATTCTTTAAGGTCAGGGAAGAAGTGTCATCCTAGGAATACAAATTTAAGGTGAATAAGACCTGGGCAGCCACAGAGAAAGTGGGTTGTATCCTCATTGACTTCTTCATATTCACATGATATGTGGAAGAGATGACTCCTTTGAAGGTAGAAAGAGGTTTCCTATCCTTTTGTATAATTCTGTCGGTCCTACTCTTATCGAAACAAGGCCATATACTTCTTGTGATGACACAAGAGGACCATCTAATGTTAGCTTCCCTACGGGCCCTAATTCTTGCTTCGAGCTTCAGTGAGTAAGCCGGAATAAGCACCGAGTTGTTGACCTATTCTGATGTAGATTCTGAACCTGTTTTAACCAATTCGTCGGCCTTCTCATTACCTGAAATATTTTCATGTCCACGGACCCAACAGAGAGCAACCTTGTGCTGTGTTCCAAGAATCTTAAGAACTTCACGACAGCACTTCATAAGCTTAGATTTTATTTCGATAGCAGAAATCGCTTTCATTGCTGCCTGGCTGTCGAAGAAAAAGGTGACACCGTCCTGTGGTATTGCCTTCAACACACTACTAGGACCTCCGCTTGGAAAACACTGCGGGAGGCGGACTGATTTGGATATACCCAGTGGTGCAGAAAAGATACCTGTGCCTACACCCAGTTCCACCTTTAATCCATCTGTGAAGTCAGAGATGATACTTGTATTGGTAAGCTGACTGCTTCCACTCTTTTCTGTTTGGGAACGAGCTTGTGAAGGGTCTCTTAAAATCTAGGTACGGAGCCTCGTGGGTGACCCATTGGATTTTGTCTCCAACTATTTTACTGACTTCTTAGGTCACTAATAGCTGCCTCAGCTTAAACGAAGATATCCAGTGGAAGTAGCCCAAGGTTTTCCCAAACATCCTACTGTATGTATAGAACGCAATAGTGGCTTTCTTAATTCTTTCATTAATGTTAGGCCTATTGATCTTCCTCATGAAACCTAATCGCCTGCAGGGAATACATAAATTAATCCCTCCTCCGATGAACCATGTCCACAGTCATGATGCAAACCATTCACTGTGGTAAAATTATTGTTTCAATTGAACCATTAAGTTGTGTTCCACATTTCACCCACTCGCAGCGCTTAGTAAAGAGTCCTTTACCCTCTTAAATTTCCAGTAATATCTTTTTTACACACACAAATGCGCCTATATTACACAAGGGCTAAAAAAGAGAAACAAACAAGCGATAAAAAAAAAAGTTTCACTTCAATACCGTTTCACACTCGATAAACTTCGAATAAAGGATGCGAAATCTCCGATAACAATTACGTCACATAATGGTGTTCCTTAGCAGTTGTGATTTCTTCTATTCTCTCTCTCTGTCTATCGTTATATAGCGTTACGTGCTACGGTACAATGCATAACTAGAGAGGCCAACAACCACCAACAAGCAGCACATGAACTTCCTCAAGACAAGGTGAATACATGAGTGCCAGCTTCCAATTTGCAGTTTTCCTAAGTTGGCCACCTTCCGTCAGGAAATGACCGGTGTATGATGGCGACGGGCGGTGGCTAGGTGATGGTGAGTTAAACACTAAACGAGTCCATTGTGCCTGCTCAAGAATGCACAACACACACGCTGCCAAAGTGTCATGTACACGGCATTTATGTATGTCCGATCGCGATAACGACGAAACGACGAACACAATAATTATTGCTGCCACTGATGTGAGCGAGAGATGAGGTCTTTAGGAGAGCAGGGGAATAGATATGAAAGCCACCAACCACTGGTATGGATTTTCAGGTGAAATTTGAACTGGAAAATCCGCCTCAGCAAGCAATCTAGCTGCAAGAGCTTTTCATTCCGGTCACATGGTTCGATGAAGCTGTGTTTCGCTAGCATGCAGAGGGGAACGTTTAACCTGCCATAACCTTCGTCGTTCGTCGTTGTTCTGCATCTCATCATTGTCGCATATGGGTGATGGATTTCGAATAAATCTATTATTTAGGGGTGGGTTAGATATGTATGGGAGGGATGTGAGAGCGTGTTGATTGGCACAACAATTTGCATACCATAACCACGTGTATAGCGCATCACTATTTCAGAATTATTGGCACGTGCACTCATGAGTAAGGGGGTTGTATGTATGTGCAAGGCTTTGCAGTTCAATGAATGTTATTGTTCGTGTTAAGTACACTGAGTGATGTGGTGCACAGCGTCACTTGAATGAAAAATACCAGCTTGATGATTCTTGAAGACATTTACGAGGTAGAGAATATCATCTATACTTAAGTATCATAGGTAATTTTATATTTCAAGAGCACATAAATGTATCCAAGTTTGGAAGAAGTATGGATTTTCTGAACTATCACGACAGTCTTGACATGTGAAAATATGTGAGAACTTCTGAAATACTTGATAACTGATCAAAAGATGGACGGGCTACGTCACACTAGAACTATAATAATTGTTGAAACACTAATGTGGTGGCGGCGTTGCATCAAGGCCACTGGGTCTACCTGAAAAACGGATCCACTTTCGAAGCCGTCAGCCATATGAGCCAGACAGCCTTAACTTAAGGCCACGAGTAAAGCTATACATATACATAAGTATAAATAAGTATTTCAAAAGAGAGGCCCTAGACAGGGTCCTTCAAAATTGAGGTAACGAATAGCCACCTACTTATCGTCGTATAGACTGCATTGCATGTGGGATAAAGCAGAGGATAAAGCCATAGAGGTTACTCGAATGTAGAGGAAGGACTGGGCATCAAGATTTTCAACACATACAACGCATCCGTTAATATACAGAAAATATTGGTTGAATATTTTAAAATATATAATTCTCCTCTAAGAAACAATGGAACCATCCAAGACAACATTGCAGGCGGGATTCCACAAGACTCTGAGTTAGGTCCTTTAGTGTGGAACAGAATGTACAATGAGATTTAAACTAAGCTAAGTTTTGCTAAAGCATTCATGATATTGCGATTGTACTACTAATAGGATGAAACCTAAATGCTCGGAGAAGACAGAACACGATGGCAGTGGGGCTGTTAGGTCCGTAGTTGACACATATATGACAGACAATATCAGTATAGTATCATGCATCCAGCAAAGTCGCGACTATGTACCAAAAGGACGACTACCAACTCCTGTACTTAAAAGTACCTCTTGGGTATATGGCATTTACAAAGTCAAAGTAGTATTAGTGTGGATACCAACAATGCAGCAAATACGTAGTAAACCTTACGTCACCTTAGTTTCAAAGCATTACAGCAAACAAAATCTATCCTATCTCTCTTCATGCTGTGCTTGCTGTTAAGTGTCAATCGATACATTACGTTGGAACTGTGTGTCAACACTTTAAGGGTAGTCATAGCCTTTTGAGCGCAAGTAAGTTTAAAAAAAACTGGTTAAGGTATAGAATGACAGCTCAATCGTGGCTGTCCTACAGTCCTACTGTTGGGTCTCATCTGATAGGCATAGCTTTCTTTAGAATGTCGGAAACAGGAGAAGAGAGAATATCGAAATAGTTCTCTATCATCATCTCATGATAGCTCCTAGGTGCAATACTAACTGCCATAAGAATCTTTGAGTGTACCAACTATTGAGGGAGTAGACTGTTGTGAAACATGTCAATAGGAAGATATACCCAACATCACCGAAATGGACAGAAGATACTTTGTCTACCTTAACCATAGAAGCAAATTTGGAAAACAACTTCAAATGAGAACTATGACTATAAATGTAGCGAATCGCTGTATCTTCAAGATGAGAAGGCTAAAGATTAGTAGGAAGGCACTATTCCGTACACCTATGGCCACTTTATGAGACCCTAGCTATACAAGTTTTATTCTAAGGCACTAAAGCATGAAGTCTGTCGAAAATGGATTAAGGTATCCTCAGTCGATTCGAGAGAAAAATTTTCACTTTGCATTAGCAGAGGAGATGCAGGAGGAAGTTTACGAAGTTTAAAGCGACATCTACCAATCAAAAATTTGAGATGGGTAAGGCATATAAAGCGAGTGGACACAAACTAAGCTAGGGACTAAGATAACTAGAGAGGTTTGATGGTTGAGGGCCAGGACTAATACGAATTGTAGCGCCAAATGTTTCGAAGAACTCAATGGAATGCTGCCTAGAAATACTAAATTTTCCTGCTGAACTGTCGCGTCAAAATATTTTGTTGTCGCCACAAACTGAACAAACTTTGGAGTTCACTCACTTTGGAAATACATTTCAAGAATGTTCAGATTTTCAGCAATTCAAGAACAGAGCTAACAGACATCTGTTACATCTTAGGGCGGTTTTCAGGAGACAGCACTACCACGGACAAGTTTAGATTGTTACTGGCTTCTTTCGGACAAGGATCAGCTCAAAAGAGGGTGAAACTATTTCGATTCCCTAACCACTCCAATAGCACCGAATTTCCAAGCAACAGATGTTGAGGATAAGGATCTTTAAACGAAAAAAACGTGAAAAGTATTCATGAAATTAATGGAAACCTCTTCTACTCTTATGAACAGAACTGCTCGGTACCAGAGTTGTAAAAGAATGCATTCTATTGGGAAAAATAAAAAAGAATTCAAATTTTTGAATGGAGTAACCAAGTTAAAAAAAAAATTGGGATTTAAAAAACTTTAATTCACCATTCTTTTGAAATCTGTGATTTATGGATTCAATTCTTAGTAAACACTGAATTGAAATCATTTTGGAAGTCAATTGAATTCATTAGATGTAAGTTGAAGTCAATTCACATATTTCAATGAAGTCAGTAGTGAATTCATTTGAATTCGGTTGAAGTTAGTGAAGTCAACTGCAATAATATTAATTTACTTAAATGGAGGGGGTGGATCATGTTGATTTGGATGTCTGATTATAAAACCTTTTGTGGACGAAATGCAAATTTTGAGGTAGTACAGATACCGTGGTATTTGAAAGGGAATATTGCTCGTTTAAAGGTGATATGTATGTAAATCCCAAAGGTATAGTAAAATCCACTGCAGAAGAGTGAGTCGCCCTAAATGTGAGGGATGTCTTGTAGTGATTCAAAATGCTTTGCAGAAAACTGAACACGATATCGCATTTAGACGCCCTAAGTCCCTTAATAGGAGCTGCAGAATTTAATGACTAATGTGCATATGTGTCATCTAAGATGAATTACTATGAAAGATTTTTTGCCCGAGAATGTCTAATATACTCCTTAATCATGGCTGACATGGAAAGATGTATCAACTACAGAAAAGCTACAAGCAGTATCAATCGGATCCCTCTTCGTTCTATGGGGTCATGGCGTATTATATTTTTGTATTCATCTTAATGACTTTCTTCATTTTTAAAAAGTAAAGTTCTGTACTGCACTTGTTTCGCTTCTCATTCTCAAAGGTCTAGGTATAAATTTCCATTCTCCTAATTCACAGTTTAAGGCCAAAACACTGGTGAGATACGGACGGATTATATAGGATCTATCTCGATAAAATAGTATTAAATATACTGATGCGACAATAAAAATAAGTGAACTTGAGCTTTTAGTGACGAGTAATGTGGTGTATCGCTAATGGAAGATTTGCAGAGAAGTTTTCAATTCCAAATCGGGCTTAATACTAGCAAATAGCGCTGATCCTAATAATGTATCTATTCACATATGTATGTGATATATGTATGTATCTATTTACAAATAAGACTTCCTTCACATTTAGGTATAACCATACTGTTGGTTGGATTGGATTACAAATACCTGACCCAATAAAGTTCGTCGCTGACTGTCTTCTAATATTTGTAGATTCATACATATATGTATGCCTTACGAAACACAGTAAAAACCTATTACGTTCTGGTAGTGATGTAACTTCAAAAATAGCAGGTTCTGAATGAATGGCTTACAATTTGAATGAATTCTCACCGTTAATGGGTTTCTATATTTAGAATGAATGATGCAAATGAAATTCTCTTTGATTGTTTGGAGACGACGTGTCGGCATCCCAGCAAAAACCCAACAGTACAGTAACATACTCCTCTCCGCAGAACCCCCGTCGTTTTAATTAGCAAAGTAAATGTTGTTAATTACAATAATTTCCTTGACTCGAACTCGCATGTCTGCCAATCCAAAGATTATTTCCTCCTACAAAGCTAAGGGAGGTGTGACCGTGCAACGACGATGACGAGACGAGACTAATTCAAATTAAATTGGATTCCACCCATGTTATGTGAAATACAAAACATGATCTGTCGTCATCTATGGTTGGATGGAAACAGTAGTTTTATCTTGACATGGAGTAGATGATGGTTCCGTCGCATTCTGGAAGTTGTGGAATGTGTGCGCCAAACGTCTTGTGTCGGAAGTATCGGGTGGTATACGAAACGGTTTGTGATTGTATCTAATTATTGCTATCGGCAACCGCAGGAACATCAGAAACAGTAATGATTGCAGTTTCATTATGATAATAATTAGCAATCAGAGAGACTGAGAGATAGTGCTGGATAATGATGCCTATTGATGCTGGTTAGTCACATGAATTGAGGGAGTTGCAAGTGCATTGGCGATCGTGGTATTTTGATTTGGAATGAATAGATTTAGATGGGAAATTTTCCATTCAGTAATGAGCTGACTTGTTCACGAGCATTTCGCGTGAGCAACATGGTTGGAGACCTTTGACCTAAGATATCCTCAATCACGATGAATAGAATTCGAGGAACAATTTCTATCCAATTAACTGCCGAGTTGTACAAATATGGTTTATTATTTTTGTTTGGTTTCAAGCGTTTGTGAACGTCTAGATTAGGTACTACTTTCGTTTGGAAGTATCTATATATGTATGTATACTTATAGTGTACCTTATCTAAAGATTTTATGACGTCGAAATAGATTGTTATACTCCAGCTATGATAAGATAGAAATTCATGGATAACTACATATTTGAGTAGTTACTTCCTGAATTTGAGTGTAATTACTCAGAAAAGTCGGTTTATTCAGGTTGTTACCCGAATACACTTTGGTTATATTCTCGTGATCTAATGTTCCAATTGCCATGCCAAAGAATGGTTGCGGGAATTCAGGCCCTGCGTCCCACATGGACCTGTCGCGCCACATATATCTTTTTGGTATCATTATGTACTTGATCGAAGGAGATATAGGTAGACTTACCCCTATTGCCCAATTTTCACGGAAGCAGTGGAAGCTGCAGAACACATTATGTTCCATTGTCCACGATATCATGAAGAACGGCACGTGTTAGTGAATAAACTGGATGAGAAAATAACCACAGACAACATCACCATTACGAATGAGCCGAATACCTTCGGCTGAAGTCCGCCCTCGCGATGAAATGCTTGACGGTAGTGCCCCGAGGACTAGGGGTAGGGTTTAGTACGTGCAAAATCCCACACTGTTACAGAATACGGGCTCAGTTTCGTCCTCCAATGCAAAAAAAAGGATCTAAGCTTGGAAAGAAGTACCATACAGCAGTGTACTGGGGCAAGTCATGTTCCTCTTTTTTATACAAAAAATCTACTAGTACTTGTTGATGATACTGTGATTTTAACGATTGGTGTATGGGACGAGAAATATAGACCGTAGCGACTCTATTGGAAATTAAGCTTAATCAGATCTGATCACTATTGCAAATGGTAAGGTTCAATGGACAGAGTACGTTTGAAAACTTGATTGATCTCTAGTTTTAAAACTGATGGATCTTTTGATGTTCAATTGTAGGCATGTATGTACCTAGAAGAACTACATGAATATTTATTATACAAAAGTTCCATACAATGGTTCGAAGGTACCTACTGAAAAGGTACTACCTACTGCTATGTTGGAATTATCCAGGATTAAAGACTGCAGCAGCACGCCACATTATAGGCAGACTCATTTAATCCCATAAATAAGAAACAATTATTTTGGATGGAATTATTGATAAAAGAGTTCATTTAGCAAATTAGGAAGAATTATAATTTCTTATTAGACACTATAGTCTCGAACTTATAATTTTAAATTAATCCTTTACAAAATATATGTTCCAACGTAATGGCATTCTCTATGTACCTGAACTTTACGTATCTTTAAGTTATATAGTAGGTACTCACTGCAAACTTTAGCAATTCACTTACCTGAAAAAAAGAGAGAAAAGTATTAGTGATAAATATTGTTAAAAATATTTACATAAATAATGTAACATATAACTTCATGAAATATCCCCAAAATACTCGTAGACATCAGATGAAGCCAATTACGAAAAATGTAGTTATTTTAAAATTCATTTAGAATGCTTACTGTTTTAAGATACATTTTTAGGTTCAAAATACCAGATACCCAGTAGCCAAAGAATTTGCGCCAGGATCCGAGCTAAACCCTTCTAACATGATTCGATTCCAAAAAATCTTTTATAATTACAAAGTAAACTTAGGCTCGTAATATTTGACCTATAGCCTAGAAGTACCGACATTATTATCAGAAGTGAGATACGTTTTAATTAGTGACTTCTCATTCTGTAACTTAGCTTGTAAACTCAACTTGTTTTACTTAACATAGAGTGCAGCTTACAGACATTACGCTAGATTTCCCATCTCATTAAGAAAACTTTTTTTTCAGACTACCGATACCTGCAACACCATCTTCCCAACCAACTTGGCAGCAGTTCGGCATACAACGCGATTGTCTTCTGAAAAACATCTCAGAGTACAATTGTCATAAAAACGCTTCTCAGAAATTAAGAAGAAAAATTGACATTAAAATGTAGATCCCTTCCATTCGTGCGAATAATAAAACAACCCCAACGTGAATAGTTATAAGAAACTAGACACTGAGTCCGCTACGGATCTATTGCGTCAGATAGTTAACCAGACCTGTTGCGTCAATAATAGTTGTCATCATCAGGCACACGAAGCGGTTAAGCGTCCTTTCTAACGAGTTCTGCGGGGACTGTAGAATCTGTCCTAAGGTAGGGGTAGGGTAATTAAAGGTAGGGTAATTAGAGGTATACTTGGGCTCTATACTCGACCGTTAGGTGACTTAGAAAGAAAAAAATTCAGAAGGCATCCCTAGTGTTCTATACTTCTGTTATATGTGTATATCACCATCCCACGACTTCAGCCTAGGTAGGTAGGCAGGTTGGGGGGTGACTGCACTGATAAAATTCGCAACCTCATTCCGATCTCAATGGATTCATTGTTTCCCCATGGGAGATACTTGAAATAAAAACAGACTTCTATACCCTTAACTTAATCCGGCCCTCCTAAACCATCCCGTTTTCGTGATGAATTTTAGGGTGGTTTTAGGTGGCGTGTTAGCTAGTTTGTTGAGGTCGTTGAACGATACCTTTCCCAGGCTCGAGTATCTTGTTCTGTTGAGGCTTGGGCATTCGCAGAGGAAATGTGTCATGTCTGATTCTTATTCTTCTGAGGCCTATGATGACACTCAGCTGTGGTATATTCAGCGATAGAAGTTCTCTAGTCCTTCTTCTGTTGTATTTGGCCCAAAGCCTTCTCGAGATGGGACATGAGGAGAGTGTTTTCCACCTTATGTTGGCCATGTTAAGAAAGTCCAGGGTGATTTTAGACATAAGGATAATGGGCGTTAGGACTGAGTGATTTACTGTTAGGTCTTTTGGTTCTGATCCTTTTCTCGCTAGCTCATCGGCCATTTCATTCCCGTGGAGGCCCATGTGTCCCGGGATCCAGTAGAGCGTGATGTTGTGCTTTGAGCTGAGGGATTTGAGTTCTGCTTTGCATCTCTTGACCAATTTAGAGTTGGTTGAGATGGAGGTGATGGCTTTGATGGCTGCTTGACTGTCTATATCGAAATCGATGTGTTCATTGTTATTCAGAGGCCTCGGTTATGCCATATACTTCCCCCTGAAACACACTTGCGTAGTTGGGGAGTTTCAAGAACCGGGCAATTGGTGGTGCCTTTGAAAATATTCCTGGGCCCGTACCTTCTTCCATTTTTGACACATCCGTGAAGATGGATGTCGAGTCGGGAGTAATGACTTTCCCATTTGTCCAGCTCTCTCTAGAGGGAAATATGGAGTCGAGGTTGAAGCTGGTCCGTGTGGGGAGAAATGTGATCGGAAGGTAAGTTGACATTTGACCATTTGGTGATGGTGCTGTGTCCAAATTGATTGTCTTTCCACATCCGGGTTTGTCAGAGGCGTAGGGCGCTTTTAGCCGCTATTGCCTTAGTGAAGAGATCTAATGGACAAAGCCCTAGCATGGTAAAGGGCAACGGTGGGTGTCGTTCCAATTGCGCTTGTGGTACCCACACATACTAGACGTTGAATCCTTGTGAGGGTGTTAGGTTTGTGGCTTTTGCGGCTGGGGGCCACCAGACCAAACAGCCGTACGTAAGGATAGGTCTAACGATGACATTTTTTTCCGAATATTTTACTGCATTCGAGTATATTTTCTTTCCAGTTCAATTTGGGATCTAGTATGCACCCTAGGTATCTAGCCTTGTCTGATATTTGGAGTTGAGCCCCATTCAATCTAGGTGGCTAGAATTGGGGTATATTTCTCTTATTTGTGAAGAGAACTAGTTCGGTTTTTTGTTCGTTTAGACCGAGTGTTTGGCCCAGTTGTTTGTAGCAGGTCAACGATTGTGGGCAGGAATTTACCAGTTGCTAATATGACAACATCATCAGCAAAGGCGATGGGCCCAACCCCGTTTTGGCCTAATCTAATTAGTATTTCGTTGATTACTAGATTCCAGAGTAGTGGTAATAAGACGCCACCTTCGGGAGTACCGCGTGAGGCCACAGCATGAGCTTGGCTACTTCAGATTTGATGTTTCGTGCATTGAGCACACATTCTATCCAATCTGATGGAGTACGACTTCAGCCTAAACGTTAACCCTCTAACGGTCAATAGCTGAAAATTGAAACAGGAAAGTTGAGAATTTGAAATACGCAGGTGAAAATTTTATTTTTTTATTATCGCCATTTAAAAAAATCATGGGAGGGCACATTTGGGAGTAAAAGCGCCCAAGGTATAGGCATCCACTGTGTCCAAACCAAACCGAGGTAATCAGCGTTCAGTGGACGTTAGCTTTCATATCTATGGTAGGACCCGTTTGTTTGAATTTGTTCCTACTGTGTTGAAAGTTTGCTTAAATCATTATTAGTGTCTCTTAGACCGCATGGATTACGTTTATAGTTGCTAATGTGAATACTATGGAGTGCATTGTTTCCAGCTGACGCCAGGGGTGTTCCCACTCATCCAATGATGACCCTAGCTTGGGTTGGATGGCTTGTCAGGCAGATTTGACAACCGATTTGATGATTTCTACTTAAACGCTTCTCTACTGTATAGTCCCCAACATCATGAGCAGAAAATTCAGGTGTCACAGATAGAACCTATCACCTAACTGCTGGTTTAACTTTTATACCATGAAAGGACGAAATATCCCTAAAAGATATTTTTAACAAACTGAAATTCACTTAACTTAAACACTATTATGATCTCCGAATGAGAATGTGGGCACAAAGTCCTCATTTAATCAGCATTATCTACTAAATCTCTTTAGTTTAAGGACAAATACAAATATTTCCTCTTGAAACCCATTTAATTCCTTGGAGATCTCTACTTTCATAAATGAAAAAACCAAACCATGCAGATATTCAATTTCACCTGATATCACACGCAAACAATCGTCAACAGTGGAAAACTTTCTTTGGTTAGCATGTCAGGCAAGCTACGAGAACACAACATACCCGAGTGTATCAGCAGCATAACGTACATACCTAATTCAATTAGTTTATCATTCAGGATATTTATCCTGGAAAATATTTCACTCACAACAGTCATAAAATGCCGGAACAGTTAGAAGAACAACAAAAGTTTTCCCATCCAGAAGAGGAAGAGAAAAATATTTTCCAATTAGAATCAAAGTCGACAAAGCAATTAAAGTAAAAGTTTCCCTGTTATTGCCACCCGGATCCACCCCCATCCATATGCCAGGGGTTGAGTGTCAGTCTCTCTGTGCAAAATTTACAACTCAACCATACCGCCGCACACATGTTGTGTGCTGGATTCATGATCTATTTATGGCATATGGGAATGGAGATGATTCCTGCAGGAATCCTCGATTCATATGCAGTTTGGTCTTTTTGCATGACCAACATCCGCATGAGTTATTCAACACAATTTCCTTGAGGCTATGGCTGTACGTGTACACATATAGGTCAGTCTATTGCTGGTTCGAATCCTGAATGCAATTAGAGATTACGTACCGGATTTCCATTAAATGGAAATCTTGGTTAACCAATGTTGCTTCAAATGCTTTACAAGGACTCTACGTGCATACCTGGATTATGTGGTCAGCACTGTATTCGTTATTTTTCTGCTAGAATATAGCACTCGAAGATATTCCGACTGAAGGCATTGTACTTGGGAAGCGAAGTTCGTTATTAATACAGAATTTCTAAGCTGTGCAGTATGAGTGGAAGCCCACTCCTCATTGAACGTGTTTTAAAGTTGATCACGTCCTTCGAAACTAACAAACAAAGTACACATCATACTTTGCCACATAATGGTCAGACCACGAACAAAGGGGAGTAGTTTTGGCCCTTGCGTATCCTCATCCCTTTTTGTTTTGTTACTTGGACGTGATAATTTGCCAATGTGTCCTTTAAGTGTAATTTTCGTACACTCCTACACTTTTAAGAAAAACATTTCGAGCGTAAAAACGCTTCGGCTTCATCACACATCCTTTTTTTTTTTTTGGTCTGTGTAGTCATGCTGATGGGACAAAAAGCAAAACATGAACAAAAAAAAAATATGGGTATTCTGAGAAAAACGAGTAAAGAAATCCTTTTATGTCCTTTTTTGTCCTCTTGAGTCTGAAAGGAAAATTGAATGTTCCTTTTTTTTGTGAATTTCTCTGCCTCCTTTGTCTGTAGTCACTGCACATACGACTTTAACTATTACAATCACTTTAGAAAGAAAGCGGATACCGAAGGAGGAGGTGGTAGTGGGCCTGCGGGTTATTACTATTTTGTGCAGGTACTACATGCCACAGGGTGTTGGGCGGGGGCCATGGGTGGCATGGTGAATCCAATACATTCTTTCAACACACAAGAGTTCGTGACCGTAATACTCCTACGGGTAAAATTCAGGAACGAAAGGAAACCGTAGTAGTTCGATGTGTATGTGTAGGAAACGGAGTGGATTTTTTTGTTGTCTTCGTCCTGGAAATTGTATTGAATGTTGTATGGAACCAAAAAGAAGAAAATAAATAAATTGGTGTCAGTAATGGGAAGAAAGAAGGAGTGCTTTTGTATTGTGTTGGTGTGGAAAGACGAAAATCAAGTTTTATGGGCTTAGACAAACGTGCAAGCAGTTGGAAAGGCTTACATGCATTAGAAGGGAGTTTAGTTTTAAACAGGGAATATCAAGCTTGCTAAATTTTGTTTGGAAAATTAATGAGGGGGACTTCAAGTTACATTGACTTGTTGTAAATGCTTCAACGTAGTGATGTGTTAAGCTTTGAAGTTTGGTATATTCAGCTTCACTATTT
This sequence comes from Xylota sylvarum, assembly GCA_905220385.1. Lineage (NCBI taxonomy): Eukaryota > Metazoa > Arthropoda > Insecta > Diptera > Syrphidae > Xylota > Xylota sylvarum. The sequence goes on from LR999959.1 coordinate 47,402,376, forward strand.
GAGTCCTGACTTTCATATAGAGTTGCATTAGTTACAAGTTCAATATCCTCCAGATAAACACCTTCTTTGTCAATTTCATTCGATGGTTCCCTTCGGTCAGTACTGTTCGAACTACACCGCAGATGATCGCAAAGAACAACAGTGGTCAGGTTATACAACCCTGCGGCACCTCTTTTCATTAAAAAGTCCTGCTTATTACCAATCCTCTGATCCAGTGCTGCAGCAATATATTTGATTCTACTTGAAAGAGCTCTATGACAGTTTCTTGACAAATGTGATCCCGATTACAATCTCTGCAAACTCAGTGGGTATTAGATTGGAGGGTTCATGAGAATAAGGTATCGTGACACTATCGTGTTAAAGGTTACTTTTATCGGGGTCTGTTCGAAACTTTTACTTTGAGAGCTCTAAGATGGGTTTTAACTTATTGGCAGACTATCGCTATTATACGAGTACATACCTAGGTATTTGGATCAAAATGGCTATCCACAAATGCAGTCAACAAACTACCATAAGGATAAGAGGTCGTAAATTCTCATCGTATTCTTGAAATCTAAAACAGAAACGAAACTTAGTATAAGCAGTAGGTACCTTTCGTGAAAATCGGACTTGTTCCTTCTTAAAATGGTCTGACTACATAGTTTTGAACAGAAAATAGTGAGACTTTGAACAAGACAGACCAATTGCAAAAAAATATCCTTCTGAGTCGGGCTATTGAGCGAGGCTGCGACACATTTTTGTAATACTCGTGATACCTAATCTTTTCGCAGGTATTCAGGTGTTGGTGATGATATCTAAGACAAACTTTCTTTCAATGCAAGTTCATTCGCTCTATCTACGATAAGGTGTCACCGTATTAACACGAAAAATCTCATTTAGATAAGCTTACAGATATTTACTAGCCTTGATCTAATTACTGCAGAGTCTAACGCCTTGACGATTGATGGTTTGTGCTAGGTTAGTTGTAATTCCGACTGCGCCTTTCAAAGGATTTATCCTAAAACAGGTCCAGTGCCGATATCCATATTGAAACTGTTAGTGCAGAATGCCAGCTATTCCTGGTTCAGTCTGCCGGCTTGCAGACTAAACAACGCTTAATTGAAGCTGAATGGATATTCAAGGTATTCTTACCCAAAACAGTGCTTAAAAATACCAAGAAGCAAGAACTAGACAATTTGAATGGTAACCAACGAAGGGGGTTGTAGCAAGTTGAATGCATCTAATTAGGAAGATGTGTACCTACAGTTTGAGAAATATTTGTCTGATGATTCGAAAATGACCACCAGCAGGTAATCCATATGCAAAAGAATACTCTGCAAGACTAAAGAGATACCCACTATCTGATTCTAGACTTGAAGCCTATTCCTTCCAGCAAGATGGGATGAACTATACAAACGGAAATCTAAGTTCGCTAAACCTACCAAAAACCTTTACTTATCCAGCTTTCTGTCAGAAAGGGTGTCACCGAGACCTTCAAATTAAAGCAACTACTTCGCTAGTCGATATAAAATTGTGAATAGAACGAACCGCCTTCGCCATACCATCAAAAGTGAATATAGGATGGGATTTCTTTTTTTTTTTTTACAAACGAAGATAAAGCGAATTCGATCAAAGCACAGGCAGGGCTTCGAATATCAATTTAGTTCCAAATCAACATGACATCCCACTTCGCCAGTTAAAACTAAGCAACCAAGCCCACGTCAAATCATCGACAGTCTGTATAAGAATTAAATTTTTCGTTCACCTTCGCAACCGATTTAACCCGAAAATCTAAATATACAACCCACCCGTTGTTGAATCAATCCGCAAAAGGTTCGCTATCATGTAACACATCAAAAAATAATATTTACCTTCGAAAATTGTTCAAACAAACCGAACCCCAGGGAAAGAAACGAGTTTCTTGGAACAATGAAAGCGAATCAAAGTGGGCTTCAAGTATCGCTGTAACGAGTCCTTTGATTTGTATCCGGTATAGGCATCCTTAAGGATCCTTTTCAAATATATATTTTTTTTTTACCCCTGTTATCCATCCCCTACTTCATATGCCGGTAAAGAGCTCTAATTTAAACCAAAGAGCGTTGATGAGGGCCCTTTGCCTATACTCACTCACACATCGACTCTTGCATGTGCAGTTTGTTGTTTCTTTGTTCCTGTCTTCAACCCTTCGTAACTCTAATTGAAACATCCCCTCAAACAAAGAAGAGTGCATAATTCAAATCTATTATTGGTTGCAGCAAAACAAAAAAAGGATTCTGACAACCAAAACGAAAAGCAACCTTATGCAAATGAAGTCCTTTGGGACGAGCTATCGATCTTTACAGCATTCACAAGCCCACTAGGGTGTGCAAGAGCCCTAACCAACGGCATCAGCGCGCCAGTTAGGCAATGATACCAACACCACCCATCCGAGGCAGTAGGCTTATCAGAATACACAGTTGGAGGCATGCAGACTCTGTGTACATTATCCCTCCCTTTTTGGAAATACGAAGGTTATTTACATACAACACACCAAACCGAAAAAAAAGTAAAGTAAATGAGAGATAAGGTCCTGCAGGATGTATGCACATACATATGTATGTACATTCGGGACAGTTCGAGAATAGCTGACTGATTGCCACCAAACCGTGTACAGTAGAAAAAAGCCCAACGTCATCATCGTCATCATCATCATCATCATCTTCTTCATCCGACTGGATGGTGTACAAGGACACATCTGGGTATGAGACAAAGCACGTGCGTACATAGCCATGCTGTGACACAACAGTGAAAGTCTGTAATTATTTGGGGTAACGAATGAAATGTATAAGGGTCGATGAAAAGTAAGTTATCTACCCGACCGACAAATGTACTTTGTAGATTTGGAACTGCAGATTGCATAGCTGGCAAAAATAATAGGTGGTTATATCGCTTGCCGGTTTTATGATGTGGAAATATCTGTTATGACTTTTTAATCGGTCGGCTAAAAGGGGGATGAAGTTACTGACACGACGAATAAGGGTGGAAAGTGAATTAACATGCAAATGTTGGTAAAGCTGTTGGACTTTATGCACATTTAAGGGTGGAAAAATATTTGGAACAAGTTTACAGATATTTAAAGTGTCAGGAGAAAAGGCATTTTGCATATTTCTCGATGGAAATTTTCATCGGAGTATCCTTCAATCGGTGTTTCTTATCTATGAAAAACAGGAATAGAACAGAGAAAGGAAGAAGAACTCTGTAATTCCAAAGTGAGTTAGAAATCTTCACAACTGAGTCTGTGATGAACAGTATCCTGTCAATCAATAGACATACACACACATGCGGACAAATGTGGAACGTAGTCGATTCGTCAATGAATCCATAGAAAAATCGATGAATCTATCAAACTTTCTATGTTAGGTTAGGTAAGTGAGTTAGCCCTGGTCAACCCAGACGGACGGGGAATTCAAGAAGTTGTCATACACTAGTACTGGAAGGTAAAGATGGTACAGCAAACTTCACAAAGAGCCATAGAAACAAACTGGGTTGACCCGAATCGAATATGGATGTGGATGTTGCAGATATGACAGTTGCTTTGCTGAGGTATCCGCTGGTCTTTTGCTGATTGCTGACATTGTTAACTTTTTATGATTGTATAAGTTGGAACATTAAAACTTTCTTTAAAAAAACCACATGCTTCTCTCTAGTTTGACAGCTGACAACCTATCTTTAGCCCAATTCGTCACTCAACACTGATCCGAACTTAATCGAAGAGAGTCGTCCTCGACTCGATCCGGTCTTGATGTTGATAACCGTTAAATAAAATGGTGATAAGCGATCCCAATGCAGGGTTATGGTTATGGTTGTTCGAACTCTCTTTCTGGAAACGATACACAACTTCCCACAAAGAATCTTTAAGTAAATAAGGGCCATCCTAAGCTTCGAACTCTTTCATTTTGTCCGTCTTGGATTGAATAACCAAACAAGTCATAACCAAACGGTTATGACTTGTGGCCACAGACATCAAATGATGGACAATAATATCGTCGAGACATTAAACAAAAAATCGAAGGTAGTCCTCCGAATTCCAGATCCATTAGGCGTTGAAATGTCGGAGGTGCGTTGGACAAGCCGAACGGCATGACATTTAATTCCCAGCGACCTTTACAAAGGGAAAATGCTGTTTTTTCCTTGTCAGCCCAATGGAACTCTACCTGCCAGTAGCCGCTTTGGAGATTTAATGTCGAAAACAACTTCGATCCGGAAATGGTTTTTAATGTAAGGTCAATACGAGGTAGCGGGTATGAGTATTTCTTTCTCAACCCGTTAAGACGTCGATAGTCCATGCAAAATCGAATCGATGCATTACAGTACTACCGGAGACTACCATGGACTGCTGGAGGTCCGAATACATATAAGGGTAGTGTCACGTCTTATATATTGGTAAGGCGTCGTAGACCTCTTGTTCTTGGTGGTCATCAGCGATGTAATCCGTGCAACAGACCGTTCTTTGAAGTTTAGGGCAGAATGCAGTCACCCTCCACCAAACAATCGACGGACAGGATACAAACAGCCATGTCACAGCCGTATGGATCCAAAGGATCCATTTTTTCGGTGATAGATAAGTAGGGAGGTAGAAGTGGTTGTATCAGCAAGCTGTGCTGAAACATACTTAGCGTGTGGGGAATCCTTCATTTACAAATCAGTTTTTTTTTTAACAATTGGAGAAGCTGTGGCATAGAAGCTATTGTGAATGGAGCCTAGCTTGAGTGAAAACCCATTTTGGTTTAAAAAAAAAAAAAAAGCTTTTATAGAGATCAGATGTGGTGTGTTTCTTGAATAAGTATGGGTTGGTTTCCGGTTATGTGCAGTTGGTAAGGGTGGGGGTAGAATAGGATGTATTCACCACAATGGAGCGCCATTACACTGGCTTACAAAAGGAGTGGCTGACAAAATAAAAATACAATAAATGAAAAGAAAAAAAAATAATGTGAAGTCGCTCGTGGGTTTTGAACCCATGTCTGTTTGCTACCACCCGAAGTCCGTACCATCGGACCATCGGCCTTATTCGAGGATGACCCCCAAAATAACCAAAATATATGGACCTAGATGAGGCGCACTGTTGAACTTGAGATGGAGTGATTCTCACCCACACCGACACAAAAAAAGGCTTAACGGGTGCGTCGGTAATAAACCGGGAGTCCTTATTTGGCAGGATTTTATTTGAAAAATTATGTTTGGCATACATGTACATGTGAAGGTGGCTAAGTATTATGTCCCTGCCATTTCAAAAATTTTCCCAATAAAATCCAGCCAAATACAGGTCACCCGGAAGTGACACGCCACCATAAGGCGTAGAAAGTGTGGGTGAATCGCCCCCAATCCCAGGACCCTATATAAGGGCGAGCGGACCCAGATTAGCTCTGAGTCTGATTTTGGAAAGTTCTTGGAAGAATTGGTCGGTCGTGGCGGGACGGTCTCCTCAAGTGAGGATGGGTTAACGCGGCGGTAGAAGTGTTGAAACAAAAAAAAAAGTATTTCTTTGATAAACTTACACGAAATTTCGTAGCGTCGAAACAAAAAAAAAAAAAAGAAAATGCTTAAAGAAATAATATTAGATCGTGACTAAACAAAAAAAAAAAAAAATAGAAAAAAAGTGGAAAAGTGTAAAAAAAAAAAAAAAAAAGGAGGAAAGTTGAATAAAACCAAAAAACAAGAAATCCTAGAAAAACCACCCTCTTTCTAATTCGTGAAACAGTGCTCCGCAACACAAAAAAAAAAAAAAAAGAAGTCACCCCCGCTAACTAAACATCTAAATACATACATACATAAAAATTGCCAAGCTGACAGTGTTCGCAAGATCACGCGTAAATTCACCCCACGCACCCCAAGAAAAAAACCCACCAACAGCATCACCACACCACCCCCCAACAACCCATACACGAAAACACCTTGAGAAACGAGACACCAGGTAGAGTTACCACACCGGGTCTCGCAACACACCTCACCACCTAAAAGTAAGACACCAGTGAGCAGCCCAACAACAACTTCATCTTTACCACCGAGTCCGAAACATCCAGCCAGTGAGATGCAGCAGCAAAATTCAAATTTCCCACCACCCCCGGTATCAAGCCGTCTCCCTCCTAGTCTCCTTATCGATCCCCCCTTCCCTTATCTTAATTACAGTGTAGATCATTTTAATATTAATAATAATTAGAAGTTGATTTGTGAAAAAAAAAAAAAAAAAAAGTTCAGTAGTGACTGCAGAAAAAAAAAAGTATTAAATATATGTATATAAAAGTACATCTATACATATCTATCTGATGTGATCTCCTTTTAAATTTCTAAATAGAAAGTGTATATTAGGCAACCCCAAAAAAAAATTTCGTTTAGTGTTCGTTTTTAGCTTCCTTATTAGGACAAACATAGTTCCTGCGATGCTGTGCACAACATCCGGATGACATCGAAAATACATGGGGTAAGTGATCTTTGATCTATACATACATATGTACATAACCAAATTAATAAACGAAATTTTTTTTTTGTAATTCGAGTGTCAAAGCTTTACTATCTTATACACAAACCAACATTTTATTTATTCTTTGCTGACGTTCATACTGAACTTAAACTTTTTTTCTGGTACACTAAGTAACAATTGTTTCTCCTTTTGGATTATACACATTTTTTTTTTTACTAGTGCATAAACGTACATATTTATATAGTGTACAGTCTCCTACAAAAGGAAGAGTCAAAATTAAAGTTTGTTTTTTTTTTTTATTTTATACAAATTTATTTAACAAAAAACATAGTAGAAAAAAATTAAATAAAATGAATTGTATTTGTTATTTTCTTCTTTCTATTGTGCTTATAGATAAATTAAAATAAAAAGAAAAAAGTAAATTAACTAATGGAATAAATTTAAGATTTTTTTTTTTGTGTGTCATATTCGATCGATTCGGATATTATTGTTTTCCTGATTATCGAATATTGGAAGGATTCACGGGAAGTCGATTCTCTTATATTTTTTTTCGTTTGTAGCTTTTTAGGATGCTATTAGGATAGGTGTTTAGATGGAGAAGTGACCGATAGGCTGGCAATACGGTAACTTAAGCTGACGACGAAGAAGGAGCACACAATGGGTTAAGTTATTTTTTTTGGTATCAATTTAGGGGCTACCATCAACATGGAGACATGGTAGCCAAGGAAGTGCTGGATCGGATCCCTTCACAGGATCCGGTTTGACACAGGGGTGGGTCATCTCCCGAAGAGCAAATCCATCTAACGCTCTCCCTCTCACTGGAAGATACCTTGGAGAGCAACCGACACCTTCAGCTTTCCCTCGCGTAGGTTTCAAGACATTTCGGGTCCCCCTCAACAATTTTGTAGAGACAACTACATCTAATCTCAGGCATGGAATAACGTAACAACCGTCCGTCGCTGCTGCAGCAAGATCCCCCCCCAATCCGACGAGCTAGAACCTGGCGGGAGCTAGCATGCCTACAGCTGCAAAGGTGCGGACACCCTTCCGTCCTGGCTGCTCGGACTGGCCCAAGAAATCCTGTAGTCTTGGGTCAGAACGGGGGCATAAGGGGCGGAAGGTTCTGAGGAAAGGTTGTGTCCTCTTCAGCCCGACTCTCCATTTGGTCCCTGCTTCGGTGGCAGGTGGACCTTCGGCCACAACGGCCCGTGACCAATGCGAAGGTGATACGGGTGACAATCCAAACCAACAGAGACACACAACCGACCTTTTTATTCCGTTACAAGCGAAAAGCGACTTTTTAGTACCACAACCCAAGTGACCTATCGGATATAAAAAGGAAACAAGGGATAAGGGGACAAGAGTGAAGATTATTTAAATCCACCCCGTTACATTGAGGAAACTGATAAGGTTCTCAATGCTAAACTCGGTTAACTCCATTAGGTTGTCAAAAAAGGGTTTACCTACTGTGCACTGTCTGTCCCTGCCTAGAGCTGGACACTTGCAAAGGAAGTGTAGAATTGTTTCTTTCTCGTTAGAGATACGAGTATTGCAGCAGCGACAATGTGCATTAAACGGAATCCCTATTCTGGCAGCATAACCCCTATTGGCCAATATTAATTGCCAGAACTCTGACAATATCTGCACGGTTTCTGTTTAATAGTTTTTGTGATCTATTCAAGTAGTATTTGGGCCACATCTGCCTGGTTATGTCGACATGACAGTTCGGTACGTCCTGCTATCAGCTTTCAATAAATGGTGCGCATAGTTTTTACTCTTAAAGGCCCAAGAGGAACATTCACCGCCTCCGCAAGGGAACCATGCAGGGCAGATGCCCACCTTGCAAGTTCATCAGTTCACTCATTTCTCAAAAGGTTACTGTGACTAGGCACTCAAATGAGACTAAGCCTGAATCGGTGACCCAGCGAGGCAAGTTCCTCTTTGCACTGTTCTACTAGCTTCGAGGATGTACTGGCAAATACTATAGCCTTGATGGCGGCCTAGCTGTCAATGAGGATGGCTATGCTGTTAAGGGGTATGGTACACGTACAGCAAGAATTTCTGCCTGGAAGACGCTGAACGAGTCCGGAAGCCGGTAAGACATGGAAATGTTAAGGAATATCCCCGTCCATACCCCACAGTCCATTTTTGAACCGTCGATCGGTGAAAATTGCTTGAATGCATAACCATCCCTACGAAAAGATTAACTGGTAACAGGTCTGACCCCTCACTGGGGTCATTAATAGTCTCTCCCCTCTACGAACGGATACATAATACTGAATCAAGAAGCACCTAGATTCAACTCTCGAAGACGAACGAGAAGACTTTCACTCCCTGCCCTGCTTTTATCAACGCTACCTAATAATGGAAAGGCGTCAGAGCACTTTAAATTCCAAAGTGGAGTGCAGCAAGGATGTGTGCTATGACCACTATTATTATACAGTCGATAGAACTGGATGTGATCAGCAGAATAGGGAATAAAAAACTGCGTTCGATATTCTGTTAAAAAGTATGAAACGTTGATAAGACAATTTGACGACGCAAGTGGAAGTGGATCGGTCTACTGCAAGGATTCAAGAGAAATCTGTTGCAAGATACGTACATAATTAAGTCATGTAGTGGAATCCACTTGGTTAGTACCGGGACATCCAAGGCATACGTATGTACATGGCGCCGAGCAGTTGAAGGGTAAACAAGTACATATATTGGGTATGTGTTCAATGGAGACGCTTTCAAAAAGAGCCATAGACGAACCTTATGAGCGGGATGCGAAATCCTAATATCTCCTAGCTGAGAGTATTGATACGGTACGAGGAAACAACTTTAACAGAATCTGCTTCAAATAGAAATTAAGTTCCAATTCGGTGGGAAATAGATCCACATAATGAAGTGAAATTATTTCCCGCTTAAAGTGAGTAATAATCCCACTTCTATGTGAGAAATTGTTCACTTTTAGTGGGAAATAATTTCACTCTAAAAATGAGGATTTTTTCCACCACATACATATGTATTTGATTCCAATTTTTAGCAGATTGCTATTCAAGTAGGTATATTAAGTGACACTGGTCAGAAAAGGACACGTCCCTAGATACCATCCACCTTAAGTTTGTGCCCAATCAAGAACTTCTTGCTTACTCTTAGTATGTAAAAGAACAAGTAAATGTTTAGATTTAGAAGTTTAGCTCAGGGATACTCACTGGAGGCAGCAATCTCCATCACACAACTTCTGTCTTACTTTGAATCTCATTAAGTCAGTGTGATAGTTTGAGGCTTTCCACAAGTTCCTTTCAAGTTCTCAGACTTTTCAAAAACCTACTTCAGTCTACCTACATTTTTCACTCCAGTCCCTGTTACTTGTTTCCCATTTCGACATACTTTTCCTCTTGTACATACCTTACATAACAACTTGCATTTATTTCCTAATTAACCTACTTACAGTAAACTATTAAACTATACCTTGGTACCCTAGTTAGCCATTAGATAATGAGTGCATGCCTACAGTTTTGAATAAGTTTTACTCAATCCAGATTGACTAAACCACGTACGCACAATAATCGATACACCAACACTCCTGCAGCAGAATGTTTTCCCAACTAATTGAGTCCTAAGTGCAACTTATTTCGCAAACTAATTTCGCCAGAAAAGCAAAAACCAAACAAAACTCTCCACTTGTCCGACATCCGATTACCGCATTAAGTTCTCACAATCACCGCACTATGGTAAGGAACAAAAAAAAAAGAAGAAGAAGAAGAAATCCAATAAACTCTTCGAGCCCAGAACGTGACAATAATTTCCTTTTAGTCTTATTAAACCCACCCAAAGACCGAACTATGATTGCAAAGGATATCATTTCGTCCCAACTTCTAGGAAAAAATTCAAATAAATATCCTTGTCTCGTGTGCGACGCCACCGCTGCCCAATTTGCTTTCGTTCGTTTACGTGAAATTTATTACACTGGCTTAGTCAGCTATTTTTGTTTTTTTTTTTGTGTCCTTCTCCCGTTGTAAGGATAAACAAAGGACTTCACTTCAAGTTCAACAAATAAAAATGAGAATGACAAACAGAACCTAGTTATAAGAATAAACTTGCTCTCAGTACACAAGAACGTATCCTTGAATAGAGCTACGCCTACTCACACCCACCTGTACTTTCTTTCGTCCTTTTTTTTTTTTGTTTTCCTCTGGAATCATTTTCACCACACATTTTTGTTTACCACCTTCCTTTTTCAATGTCAGAAATTAGGTTCTCCTTATTGATTTGGTATTTTGTTTCTGGTCTCTAACCGGTGAGCAATACATATATACTTAGAACACGCTTTATGGAATAAAAACGTTCCTGTCTGATGGTGAGAAAAGGAAAAAGGATGCAAAATGAATGAAGGAATGTCTAAAAGGAAAACAAAGTCACGCGAAAAATTTACGGAATTTTCATTCACAATGAAGAAAAGGTGCACGAGTCACACCGATGTGAATATCTTTGAATGAAAAAAAAAAAAAAACAAGTGTCCTCCCTTGAACAGCAAGTTAATATCCTTTCGCCGGATAAATTATTTACGGTCTAGGAATGCTTGTAGTGATTTTATGTTTCAGTTAAATATGTTGTTCAGTTTGTCTTCACACTATGGGAAACGGATCACACTGTTCATGTGAGAAAGGAGCAGGTGGTGTTGTAAGAGGGGAAAATATCGATTAACTAAGGACTTGCTTTGTGGTCTCCGTTTTCAGGGAACGCTTTGATGTTGTTGTCAGGCTAGGGTAGTTTTTTTTTTTTTTTTTAATGAAAGGCCACCTCTCCGATTACAGTCCTTCGAAAGAAATTCTAATCATATTTTCTAATAAGGAACAAAACGTTGTATGTACACTGAAACCGGATTTTTAAGGAGACTTACAAGGGATTACTATGTAATGGTATCAACGGGGATATTGTATAATACTTTTAGCAATAAGCCCCTAAACCCAAATCTTAGACCATAACGTCTTGAATTAGAATTTTCGGTTACAAAACCTGTGAAATTGAAAGTGATAACGTCTTGAAATTCAGTTTGCTGGTAAAGGTGCATGCTAGAGAAGTTTGGTAGGAGTTTGACCCTCGTACATTCGGTACCAACATTTGGGGCATATCACCGCCTACACGACTAGGTGTGATGGGTGGGTAAGACGCACGGATAGCTGGAGTATAATTTCAGGGAGAATGTATTGTAATATAATAATATATGTATATAATAAATGGCGTTCGTTTGCTAGGTAGGTACGTTGGTAAAAGGGGTGCTTGTACAAGCAGTCACCACTCGGATCCCCAATGGAACCATTGTGCACGCCTGTTTGGTTTGGTTGTTTTGAGATACTTAAGCGGCCTGCCTAAACCACCCCGATATTGTTATAAATTTCAGTATGGTTAATGGTGGCTTTCCTGACAGGTCGCCCAGGTCTTCGAAGTGGTATTCACCGAATGCTGGTTTCCTATTTCCTAGTTTTTCACATGCTTGGCATTCGCATAGGAAGCGAGTTCTCTTCTGCGTCCGTGTCACCACAGCCTTGGCAGAGGTCATCAGTGTCTAGTCGCATTCTTCTTAGATGGGCCGCCTATTCGTTTCCCTGAATGTTGCTGTGTACTGAAACCCAAAGAAGTGTAATTTCGTCGATTGCTGTAAGTACTGTGAGTTTTTCAACGCAGTTTCACGGATAGTTCTCGTCCCGCTTCTGCGATTGATAATACTTCCGCTTTGAAGACACTGCCGTGGCTTGGCAGTCTTGGGGAGCGAGCAATTTCGGGTTCAGATGAGTATCATTCATTCCAGAGCCCACTCTTTCGTCAGATTTTGTTCCGTCCGTGAAAATCGATATATTATTCGGGTTGATGTGCCTGTCGTTTATCCAATCATCTCTTGAGAGGAAGATTGTTTTAACGTTTAAGCCGAAGTCGTGGGATGGTGATATATAATCTGTCTCGGTACCCAAGTGTGCCCATCTCGCAATAGTGCGGTGGCCGGTGTCGGCCTCTTTCCAAAGGCTGGATTGTTTTAAGCATAATGTACCCTTTGCCGCTGTTTCCTTTAGCTGTAGGTATAATGGGATCAGTGCCAGTATAATTTCAAAGGCTGCAGTCGATGTGGTTATGATGGCACTGGTAGTTGCTATACGTGTTAATCTTTGGATCCTGGTCAGTGTTAGAAGGTACGTGGTCTTATCACTCTAAGCATTCATAGGATAGAATGGGTCTGAGGATGGCTATGTACATCCAGTGGATGGTGGTGGACTTTGGGCTCCATTTTTTATCAAAGATTTTGCTGAACATATAGAAGGCTTTGGGTGCCATACTTATCCTTTCGACATGCTTTCTTTCCAGGTAAGCTTACGGTCGAGTATACAGCCGAAGTACCTCGCCTTATCTGAGATTCGGAGGCGAGTACCGTTGAGTTTCAAGGGTCCAACCTTTGGGATTGTTTTCTGGTTAGTAAAGAAGGCCCTTTTTGTTATCAAGTGGTTAACGTTTAATCCACACCTTTCAGCCCATTTGTGTAGGGTATTGAGGGTGGATTGATGTATGTATTTCGATGATGTTGGTTATAAACTTACCAGTCGCCATTATGAAAACATCATCCGTATACGCGAGCGACAAATTTGACACCACTTCGTGCTAATTTCATTAAGATTCTGTTCGCGACTAGTATCTATAGTAGAGGGGATACGACACTACCTTGCAGGGTGGCTCTGGACGCCAGTGCAAGTACTTGGCAGTTACTCAGTTCTGAGTTGGTGTCTCGTCTTGAGCATGCATTCAATCCAGTTTTAGATTACTGTGTCTATATTTTGTTGGCCCAGTGCTAGTCGTATAGATTCAGATTTAACATTGTTGAAAGCTCCTTCTATATCCAGAAAGGCTGCTAGCTTGAATTCTTTGTAGTGGAGTGAATATTCGATTCGATTGTTACAATATCATGCAAGGCTGTCTCAACTAACGTAACATAGTGTTGCAAACGATAGAACGGTTCAAGAAATTCAACAAAAAACGGAGTGAACGCTAGATAAACTCCCAGTACTTTTACTATTTACGTGTCCATATAGGGCCTGAAGCCTAGCTTCTCCTGCCAGGTCACAACCATTCGTGTTCTGTTCTGGCATTGACATTTAATACCATTTCCAAAGGACATTATTGTTTTTAGAGAACCTTTTTACGGCAGATATACTCTCTGATATTTGTAAAACGTTCGGTAGACATGGAGCCGTGAAAATCCGGTGGAATTGTCTGAAAATAGAACCTCGTTTCAGAGTTTAGGTGTCCGATCGCTTAACGACTGAACTATGGCACCTATCTACTGCTATGAAGTTACTAGAGTTATCTGAAAATCAGCAATTTAAGAGATCGTTTGTTTTTGTTGCACCATATTATGGAAGAATTGAATAGGAAAGCTACAATTGGCAGCGATCATCTTCAAACAAAAGACGAATGTTCCTCACTGAAATATCCGTCGGACATTATTTTACAACCAGTCTGTCTGAACTTCGATGGAAACAATTTTCAGCAGCATCCAGCGTTCAATTTCTCAGTTGTTGCGTCCTCTCCGTATGTAAAAGGGATGCTTTGAATAAAAACAACTCGTTAATACAAATAATGAATAGTAGCGGACCTAGTTTTTATTCCTGCGGTACTCTCTGATTGACTTTCTTCTGACAAACGGAAACCTCACAATGACATAATCAATTCACTAATTTGTATCTGGCTGGCTTATCTGCTCAAAGAAACAGTTCAGTTTGTTTTTTAGTTGCTTTACCAGTTTGGAGGATGTTGTAGATACATGGTCTTTTTTTACTTTGGACGGAGAAGTTTTCCTGCTGGTTTATTTTGGGAGATACGACGACAGATACATATGTACATGGACTGAGATTAGATCTTGCCTGAGCTTCAGTCCACAATAGAGATATGCACCTCTACCACTGGATTTTAAGCAAAGAAAATCATTGGATTAATGATCACATTCTCGAAAGCAAGGTTAACACCACCTGGGATAGACCTGGGGTCGAATCGCGTCCTCCGTGAACGGATCGGTAATCGTACGAATACAAATTCCGTCACACGTCATACGAATGAACGTATTGGGATTATGTCCTGCGAAAGCAAACGGAACGTAATTTCCAATTTGTCATACCGGTTGTACCAGATTAAAAGTTAGAATCGTAAGAGTTTAAACTTCAAATATATGTCATTTGAGAGTGAAATTCGGCAAAATAAAATAATTTTCTTTGAAAAATGGATCCGGTGCTATTCTTTTGAGTGAAATCGATGAAAAAATAGTTCGAAGACAACTAAGAGATACTAGCAATCCACTGTACTTATCAAATAAAGTGTAAGAACAATTTGAAGTACTTTTCAAAACTCTTTGCGTAAATATAATTTTTATTTACAGATTTATTAAAAGGTTCAGTCTGAGTAAGGACGCTTTCCAATACGTATTTTCAATGCTTCAATTCAGTGCCCAATTGCCCACTGCAGTGCCTCCTGTGTTGCAATTAGCAGCAACACTTTCGCTTTTAGCAAGTGGAGGGTATCAACACTACCGAATTGGGATGTTGGAAAGCAGTAACTCAAAACAAACGTCCTACGTGCTTGAGGAGATAGAAGAAAAATTATGCCCTCTTCATATCTTATTTAAGCCAGCTGATTCAGCCGGATGCAAAGAATACTTTATGGATGTGGCTTTCCCTTGGCAACTGTTTGGGAACAAATTTTTTTTGCCAAATTTGGGTGCTCATTCATGTACGCCGCCTTAATAATTTTTTGCGCAGGATATTTTTTATTCACGTTTGGCATAAAAAAATGTTTATAATATATAATTCTTACAATTTTTCTTTATTTATGATTTAACTTACATTTTTTTAATTATTCTCCCAATATACATATTTATACGATCAGTAGCAAGCAATCGAATAACAATTCGACTGAACGAGC
Source organism: Xylota sylvarum (assembly GCA_905220385.1). NCBI lineage: Eukaryota > Metazoa > Arthropoda > Insecta > Diptera > Syrphidae > Xylota > Xylota sylvarum. The sequence goes on from LR999959.1 coordinate 47,417,758, forward strand.
ATGTTCATGTACTCGTTTACGGAAGTCGTGATGCCAAATTACGTTAATTCGCATACGTTCACGGATGTCATGATCCCAAATACACACATTCCGTTCACACGTTATTCGTTAACGGAGGACGCGATTCGACCCCTGAATTGAAACTTCAGAAGAGGCTCTGTTTGTCTGTTGTTTTTATTCAACTGACTTTCCCCTCCACCGAATTCAACATAATGCTCTTATAAGTATTTTTAAACCGACAAACTACAGAAATCAAGGAATGGACTACGCTAGGATTCAGTGCTAACCGCGTTATTATTCATTATGTTAAAGAATTATTTCTTGCCACACAAGCCGTAGTTGGTATGCCAGTCATAAGGATTCTAAATATGAAATACAGTCAGTACGAAAGGAAAATGGCCGATAAGGTCAACCCTTTGATAAGTGAACCACTAGGCACTGCAAAGAGTCGAAAAATAACAAATTCTTCGTCCTCGTCATACTACTTGTAAAGGTGGAAAGAAGCTAGACAATTTCGTTACTTCTCCGACAAGCTCTGTAGATGTTTTAACGTGGATCATGGTAGCTTTTTAACGGCAGGAATATAAACTTTCTTTCCATCTCAGTACATACCAACATGGACGTGGTTATTCTCCTCATCGAAGTCCTCATGGAGAGGGTTATACAGAACCTGGTTTGTATATCGGATCATCAAGTAGCGCCACATTAACAATGACGTTAACAGAAGAGGTACTCGATCCCACACTAAAGTAGACAGGTGTCAGACAAGGCCTCGTCTTAAGATTACGAACACGTCACGTAGAGCCATTGTCACATCCAATAAATCGATATCTCCGATACCATATTGACTGAAACTTATATCGAAACTTTTTTTTGCTTAGTCTAGGTGCAGATTACAACACCCTAGAGGAAAGTCAGGCCCTTGTATCCTTGTACCTACGTAAAAGCTATGTTAAGTCTCCTAGATTGAGTACATTTTCGTCAAAATCGATTACTTCAATGAACAATAGATAAAGTTCCATTGTCACTTGCATGTCGCTTCAAACGAATCCCTCTTCCATGACATCTTTCATAACCACACATTGCTTGTAATCTGACAATTTCCATTGCCTTATCTGAAAGGCCATTCGAATCTCACCCCATCAGAGTATCTGTCCACCGCGTATAATGCCATTCAATGAATCTGTCAAGAGTTCATGGTACCTCTCAATCAGAAATCACTCTCACAACAGATCGACATCAGTTGACCTCACTCAAATCGAATCGGGGACTTAAATAAGTGGTCGTTGCAAATCTACAACATATCAAAGCTTTTGTTTATGTTTTTCCAGTCCATCTTCGCCACAAATGGGTGGGCTAAAGTACATACATATATATGAAGAACAAAAGCCACAATCATTCCTTATCTCAACGACTTCATGCCATTCGGCAGTCCCCTGCACCATATGATTTTCCAATCGAAGTCCATCAATTAAATACTGGCCCACCGCCACCCTTCTCTGCATTGAAGCAGAGAAAAAGGAGGAAAAAAGGCCTTTAAGTCGATTTGAGTGTACATATGTATATGTATTTAGGGATCTATTTAACCCCATTGAAACGATAATGGAAACTATAATCTCGAGGTGGTTATAGTACTGAGTGCTACTGCTGCTATCGCACACTCTGGGAGCACCGATACGGCAACGAACAGCATGTGGAGATAATCTCGAGAATCATGGCATCCAATGGCAAATAAATTGAAATCGAAGTTTCTCCAATCCAAGATGAAACGTGTGGGTGTGCAGTTCAGAGAAATCATAAACCGATATACAATACGCTTGATTTTTTGTTTTCTTTTCCTCGTCTTTAACAAGCATCTTATACTCTTGGAACGTCATTCGCAAATGGGATACAGCAATGACTCATTTCCTGTTTCGCGCAATATGGCACACAATCGTATGCCGGTCCCGCATGCAATTTTAAACGAGTCGTGATGCTTATAGATACCTACTCTGAAGTTTTTTGTTGCGCGACAATGACGGTGGTGACGACGACGATCTTGCAAGGTCGTCGTTGTCTCGAATTCGTACCAGCATCGCATTATGGTACGGTGTATCGGTAAGTCTGTTTTTTTTTGTATCGGATACTCTCAACCCGAGTCGAGTGTAATTCAGACGATCAAACAGCTTCTTGACGTTCAGAGATTGACACAGAATGGAGGGTGTACAAAGTGGCAATGGCATACCCACTATAAGAGGGTAGAAGAACAACTAAATAGTGGATCGGGAAATATGTAATGATGTGTGACAGTGGTGTACATCTCTTGGGTATCCATCCATCTATCTACGTGATGTATGTAATGAAGCGGAATTGATTGTGAAATTGCTTACTTAATGGTGTGATAATTTAGGCGATTGTGCTCAGTCGATAAGTATAATTGCTTCGTTAAGGATGTAAATTGGCGCTGACAGGAATGTTAGGGAAAAATTGGGATTCTACGATTAATTGAAGGCGGAACGATGAGACGAACTGGTACAGCGAGAGTGCTGAGTACAGTAGTACGATACATACATATATCTCATTGAGATGCATTCACTGAGGAGTACAAGTACTATATGGCATCCGTACGAGTACGAATGGCAGTGACTAATATGGGTAAGAGATGGGGCCAACGTCCATCCTGTAGGTCTGTTAGTAAGCTATTTATCACGTTTCCCTGTGTTGCTATTTGGGAATTTTTTCCGAAGAACGTATAGAGGATAAATGAAGGATAAATAACAGTTAATTTCGCGGCCAAATAACAAACGTCACGGATACTGACTGATACTACGTACTCAGTCAATAGAGTGGGCAGTTCCACTGAAACTACTGCACATCCGTCGATGCAAAAGATACATAGTACAACACGGTACGATTCTGGACTTCGAAGGGGAATTGGAACTCTTTGAAACCATTAAGTTAGGCCTAATCAAAATGGCTCAGGACCTAAGTAAATACAGGATCTGCTGGATCATCAACCATGGATCCTAGGGTGTGTAGGCATCGACCTTGCAAAGCGGAGTATGTATCTCTTTCTCATATTAATTGTTGGACTTACCCTCTATTTACAAGACATGACTCTAATGGCGCAGTGTTCTGTGATTAGTCCAGTTAAGAGGATAGATCTAGTGCCATTCCTTCCAAGGCGAAGATGCATTCCTAAGAATTGTAATGCAAGAGGAACTTAAGCTAAGGAACCAACTTCTTTAAAGAACAAGTAGGAGGTACAATAGACCACAAAATCGAAAAAAGTTTGCTTGCCTAGGTTAAATTCACCAGAAAGGTGGACCCTACGTAGTTCTAGCGATTGTTTGAATTATGGGACACATAGCACGAGTATGCAGACGAGTCTTTGGATGACTTACAGTTCAAGTTGGACTCCAAGCTCCTTTAAGCTCTTACCGCCAAGAGAGTACCAGACTACCTGAAGATATGAAAGGACGACAGGGTGGGCTAAAGTAGGAAACAGGATACTGATACTACGACACAGACGATGGAACGAAGCAGTATAACGTCTCTGGCGGCGTTCCTCAATGCTCCGTACCAGGTCCGCTACTGTGGAAGCTAATGTACGACGACGTCCACAGACTTGGAATCCCGAGATCTTCGAAAATAATTGGTTTCGCCGATGACATAGCAATCGTTGTGGTTAGAGTATGACTGGATTGGAAAAGGGCGATAACGTTATAGTTTCCAAACCAGAGTATCTTGGCATTACTTTAGACGCAGGGTTAACCTTTAAGCAACACCTGCAGCATAGAACTGAAAAGCCAGCAAAGACAAAGGATCATGCCAAATATAGACGGACGAAACCACAGGAAGATTGACTTTCTAACTAATAAAGCTCAACGAAAATACCGTGCCAGCAGGACAACGGCTTCAGCGACGACTCGTAGCGATACTGAGGTACCACCAAGGACAATTCTGGAAAAATGGCAAGACAGATGGTATCACTTTATAGAGGGAGGTGGACGCATTGATCCCCAATATAGACGCTTGGATAAATACTAAGCATTGGGAGCTGAATCTCTACCTAATCCAGATGCTTACTAGCCATGGATGCTTCAGAGCCTGCTTGCATAGGTTTGGACATGACCCAAATTGTCCAACGTGCACTGAAGCAGTGGAAGATGCGGAACACATTATGTTCCATTGTCCACGCTATCATGAAGTAAGGCTCCTGCTGGTGAATAAACTGTGTGAGAACATAACCCTAGACAACATCACCAGACAGATGATGATCAGACAAGAGGTTTGTGAAGCAGTTAGCAACACTGTGACAAACATTATGAAAGGTCAGCGAAGACAGCAGCGGCAACGTATGAGTCGAGTACCTACGACTGAAATCCCCCCTCGCGATAAAATGCTTGACGACAGTGGAGCGAGGACCAAGAGTAGGAGAGCAGGTGGGTTTAGTCAGTGGAAATCCCACAGTTACTTAGTACTGGCTCAGTTTCGTCTTTAACAGATTCCTACCCTACAATGAAAAAAAAGGCGCTCCTTAACACCCATCTTCATCCTTAACGTCTTCAAAGAGGACTCTTCAGAACCTTCACTTCCAAAAATATCTATAATTCAACCAGTCAGTGAAAAAGATGTCAGACGTCCCTAATTATGCCTTGAATTGCCCGGTAAGTAAGCCCAGACAACCATGGTGGACAAGACCTCTTCGTGAAGATAAATTTTTAACTAAACGAAGCGCTTGAAGCGGTACCTTAAGATAGGTACCGACCAAAAAACACCGATATGATCCTTCTCTGGGAAATTTGTATCTTCAGAAGCTACTTTAATAAAGTCTACATAACCAAGCTGTAGGCTTGATTTTCTTTTATAAGGTAATCTCCCACGTTAACCACTAACGAGTTCAGCTCAACAAGTCCATCTTCCTAAGTCCTGTGAACCCTGAACACGATTCATTAAAAAATCTCCCGAATGTGGCGAGTATATCATGTAAGAATTGTTGAATACAAAGGGAGCCTGGATAAAGAAGAGAATGAACGATTCTGTTTCTTTTCAGTGAGTATGCCTGGGCAACCTGATGAAACAAAGCTTTCAGAGCTTCATATTACGTTCCGACTGGTTTTTATTAAAAGTTCTGCAGGATGCCTAGATCCTTGTGTTGTTACACCACCTATAGTCTAAATGGCTTTGTGGTATCAAAATCCAAAGTTGATCTAATCCAAATGAGGCTAGCTAATGTGGGATCTTAGACTCCACATCTGTTGATTGTGTTCCCGTAAGTATGACAATGACGATACAACCGAGTTTGTGTTTTTGCTTCCAGAGATCAACTCCCTTTTCAGTTATGCACTATGCATGAAGTAAAAACTCATAAATTAATTCTCCGAGGATCTTAAACAGTCTGCCAGAAATTGGCAAACAATCTAAATTTGATCTGAAACTGTAATCAAATTAGAACCGAATAACCTCAGGACAATGAAATTCGCGACCCGCCGTGCGTCGTTTGCAAGACAAAGGAGCGACTTTACACAGCTCTGTCTGGTCTAATCAAATTAAGCCATTATGTAAATAAGTCATTTTTACGGCGATCCACAATTCGGTGGCACGAAAACAAAGCCATTACTCGTAAGTCTCCCTCCACATGGAGTATAGTCCTTTATGGGACAATTGAAAGCGATAAACCTGACAATTTTGTCGCTAATGAACCCAGAATTGATGTTCCTTCGGATTTTATTGAACTTTACGTTGTTTTATGTCCTTCACTAAACCAAATTCGAAATTCCACAAAATAACAGTTAATCATCCTCGAGATGGAACACATCTATATACATATGTATGTACTATAAATCTGCAAATGACACATACACAGAACATCAATAAAAATCGCCTGATACTCTCCCAAGACGATAGACGGGGCTTTGTCTGTGAATAGTTGAAGATATTTACTATCTCATGCATTCAAAGCACATCCGGGACCCTCTGGCGGTATCGGTACCATCACGATCCTATTTGCAAAAGAGAAAATAAAAAATCCAAGGATATATCTTCGTCTTGTTGATGGAAATTGGCGGGTTTATGACGGTCACCGTAACGATGCCAAATGGTGTTGTAACTACTCATTCATTTGTCCATCACAACCAGTGGAGTTGTTCGAATCCCTTCAGGGATTCTCGCATCGTATCACATAGCTTGTCTTGAAGACACACTCTGTGTGTTTGTGTACAGAAAGGGGGATGCACTACAACTATTTATTAGTATTCAGCATGTCACCTGAGAGTGTGGTTTATTGGAGGTTATGGTCTCTCCTTCGCTTTGCATTGCCTAGAGGTCTGCATGGGTGAAATCCAATCCGGGAAAGTTCCAAACGATAACTCAGCTGCTGCGACGATGGAGACAACGTTCGTGGGGCACCGTCATGCCATCAAGGCTCTTGACTCCGGTTTTTCTCCTCTTACGAGTGTACACTGTACACTCATTGGTGTTATTACTTCTGCCTTAAGTATGTACATATTGTTGTGTGGCATTGTTATTGCTTTATGACAACGAGATGCTGCGCGGAACTGGCTTCAGTATGACGCGAGGCATGCAAACAAAGCGGAGAGAAATCTTGCAAGACTATGTGGCGTGGTGTATTGTAGTTGTATGTGTTATACTTGTAAGGCGGACACTTAGATGAAATAAAAGCCAAGTATCCAACGACAGTTGGGTGGTTGGCGCTGTCTGTCCAACTGAGAGTGACTGACTGGCTCTCGAATCGGACTGTGCTGCTTCGGTGGTATTTGAAAGTCTTCACTTAGAAACGAGTAACCTGAGGACTTGACAAATATTTATGTTATGCGGTGACGACGGAGAGATACACCAGTTGTGGCAGGGAACGACGATTGAGGGCGGAAACTGTCTAGTTTACATAACAAATGAATTCTTGCAATCTGATGTCCATACACTTAAGAAATGTGAGACAATATTAGGACTTGTCAGCAATTTGAGATGAAAAGTGATACCAAGTATGCATACGTACTTGGTTACACTGAATGTTCGACAAATATTATGTGCTATTAGTGCGTATTCTAATTTCACAGTGCACAGGGTGTAAACATATGATTTAATAGAAAGGACCGAGCTTTCAAATACATATGTTGATATTTAAAGTCCATAAGTACATATGTATGTACGTAAATAAGTATGTGCAGCATAGCCTAGATTAGGAGGTAATATAATAACCTAGAAGACGTCGGAGTTGGACCCTGTAAAGAAACGTCAGCACTTTTATCCTTGAACTCGGTGACCGGGATAAGCGACGAGTTAGCCTCTATGAGGTCAAGACCAAAAATCATTGGTGTAAGAGGGCTGGGATATCTATAGAGTTATAGATACCACAGAATATTCCAATCCAATACGGAAGAACAACCCAATAAAGAAAACATTCGCCTTACATACTTTTTGATAGATGAGCCAACCTCTTCAAACCTGTGAGGGGGGGATGGCTTCTTCATTGACTGGATGCGGGTTCCCACACGTATACGTATGTACATTGGCATAACAACGTCATAGGTGGTGTGCCGCAAGTGTCTGTACTTGGTCCGCTACTATCGAACTTGATATACAAGTGATGATAGTCGAAGTTATCAGAAATAATAATTGACCTTGGTGATGACAAAACTTCCCAGTAGTTTCAATACCCGCCTTAACAGCATCAAATCATAACATGCCACTTTGAGTTTATTTATAAATTAATGTTCGATAGCACTTGAAGTTATAACCATTTTATCAACTTTCCTTCAGTAGAAATACTGTCTTTTAGGACACATTGCGGTCCAAAGGGCAGCATGCATTGGATTTTCTTACTACGACTTACACTGCACTGCACAGACAAGCTAACACTCATTCCGATAAAACGGATACACATTTCACATCATCCATTGTTAGAATAAAGATCAGTGGTCCAAGATGGCTGCCTTGAGGGACGCCCAAATATGTTATAATAATATGACGCTGTCCATCCAGGTGATTAAAAACCAATAGTTCTTAGCTGCAATAACATAATTTGGTGAGAGACTTCAGCAAAAGCCTAGCTTAAGGGATCTTTATCTAATGGAAAGAAAAAAAACTCAGAAAAAGCTGAGCTAGGTAACAAGCAACCTATTGGCAGTTGGGAACATTAATATTCACCAAAAATAAATCTTCGCGAATACTAGCTGGTAGATTATAAATATAATACGAATAGTTATACGGGGCTTACCTCTTCTTCTGGTATTACAATGGGCTCCAAGTAGCTTTTGGTGCAATATAAACAATTTCTAGTACACAAATGACTCATCGACTTCAAGTGCAATTACAAGCTAAGACTGGCTTTGGACCCGAGTAAACGTGTCCACCATTCACTGGGGTAAGACTAGGAATTCTCGGCTTCAACGGCAAACTGTCTGCGTCATTAGGACACTATACTTCTATCCTCTAAGCAGGACTCATGTTCTTTGGTTGTGAGTCTGAACTGACTTGAAACTGTCTTCAAACCCTTCAACAGCAAGGTCTACACAATAAAATCACATTAACACGGGTCCGAGGACTTGGCACATCCGGTCCAGTCTCTATCTCTCTATGAGGTCGAGGCTATTTCAAAACCCATCACTCCAATTCCCTTCAACAACAACTAGAAATGCGACGCTATTTCATGTAATTTATCCAATCAATCTCCTAGCGACCATCCAATCATGTTAAATCATTCAAGCTTTGCACCCATTTGCAGTTGCTTGCTGTTGTATAATTCTCCAAAACGTTGTGCCGTCCTTGAGACTTTTCGATTCCTTTAAGCTGGATGAACGCGAAGGCGTACATTCCTCTCCTTTGTGTCCATACCCCACTGCCGTATTACTATTATCAGTGTTTGCTGTACATTGTATCTTCATTAGTTTTTTTTTATTTGGAATGCCAGTAGGTACCCTAATTAGTTCCATTCTATTCAAACAACAGTCTCTTATAGAATACATGCTTCGTTTTTTCCTGTTCTCCTTATTGCATCCATCTGGATGCCCATCTGGACTCTGGAATGCGGAATAATTCGCAAAAACTCGATATCTGAGTTGCAAATGTACTCTATAAATCCCTCGAGTGTACAAGTCATCCAGCAGACGGCACTAGTCCCTGGACCAATATTTGTGTTTATCTTTCATTTTCTTACCAAAGTGTACATAGCAACTGTGTAATCCATTGAGGAATCTTCCATCTGGATGGTATGTAGTTACTTGTGGTGGATGTATATTAACCACGAATCAGTGAGGCAGCCCCTCACATCTTGCCACCTTGAGTTGTGATCCCAATAAATAAATTTGATATTCTTGGAAAGAGACTTCATCATCACATTGCAGTCATCGCCGCCATCGCTATCTCCATCACCATCGTCGTCGTCTTATTATTTGTCTGTGTGACTTCTTTTAGATAATTTTTTTCCGAAGCTCATTTCATTACTCATTCAGAATTGTGGGATCTGCTCCATCAGGTATTCTGTGCTGTTTTCGAATTGTATATTCATTATTATTTACAATTTCCACTTGGGAATTTGTTGTCCCATTCCCAGTGTCTCGAGGCAGTGTGTCTCTTCTGCATGGTTATGATGATGTCTGGAGTTGTTGTTTCGATGAATTTCAATGAATCTGTTTGCTGATTGACGACTGGCCATCGAATGGAAATTTTGGGGGTTGGTTCTAAAAATAATTTGACCCCGACTGGTGTCTGTTGCTAAAGGCAGGTTATTGTGGTAATTAATGGCCATTAGGTAAGTGGTTATTGATTTCTTGTTAAAGGTGTAGTTACTTCTCAGTGACGATGACTACGACAACGGTTTGGGTAGGGGTTAACTACAATTAGGGTATCCTTGTCATATAAATTGATTGTAAACAACCCTTAAACATGCCCAGTGAACTTATGCTTTAGTGCCCACTTAAATATTGAATAACATCAACTGGCAGCGGACAAGAGTCAAGGGTAGGCGAGGCATGTATGTACGTGCACTAGAATTTTATTGAGTTGCCACATAAAAAGGTGACTTAATACATTGGCGGGTTCCAGAGAGAGAGAGAGAGAGAGAGAGAGCGAGGGCGATGGGGAGGAATATTGATTGATTTGTGATCAAGAAAGTAGTCTGACCTTTTAAGTGGATAGATTTTATATTGTGTTTCTTTGTAAAAGGTATTATTTTTGTACTATATACTCGCTTCATTACGTTTATACTTAAACCATTTCAGGTGTGACTCATATGAATCGCAGAGGAACAAATTAAAATTTCATGATTTCTTGTCGCGATTTATTGACTGTCCTTGGTGAGAAGTTGTGAGAAAATAGCAATGCGTGCTGGTAAGCACTTTGGCATGTATTGATTTGCTAGCTATAGTAGATGTTTGTATTTAAACTGCACTCATATCAACTGCTAAACGGGCATCAGGTAGGGAGTTTAATAAGACAGAAGAGACACTAATTCGACAACACTTCCTTCCGGTAATGTTTTGGAAAAAGAAATCACCTGTAACTGGGATACTAGCTCACTATGTCTCATGGCGATGGTTTACCTTGCAAGGAATATCGAAGCATCATCGTGTTTAGTGTATCCTTTCAGCTTCATTCAGATTGAAAACAGCGAAGATTATTCAAAACACGCACTAGATTACAATGAAGACATAGGAGATCATCAGATACTGCACAGGATCGTTATAAACACAAAGGATACTATCTTTAATAATTTTGTGAAGCTGCTAAAATACGTAGATGAACCGTCAAAAAGAATGGAAACGAATCTGCCTATCATCTCCGTCATTACACTCCGAAGTTGCTAAAAATGTCATCTCGGGGTAAACACCAAGTACACAAATGACAACTTAGAGAAGACTTGACAAAGATACATAAGTCTTACTTTGGTTTGAAAAATCAGATGCCTTCCAAACTTCTAGCTTTGACCCTGCCAGTACTGTCATATGAAACTGAGTGCTAGAAGCTAGCTACGAAAGCTGATAGTAATTCTTTCGAGAGAGTTAGTATTTTTTGAATGCAGTCGAAAAGAAAGGATAAATACACAACATTGGTTTGACAGCATCGAGCAAATAGTCAATTATACTTCAAACTTGAGAATCTCTTCGAATACATGGTGCGAGGAGATAAGGATGCACAAATTCCATCATCGCGGAAGTCTAAAGGCTTGGTTTGATGAACTTGAAGTCACTGTCTTAAGCATAGACAATTCAGTAAGGCTAATATTTAACAGAAAAGCCAGCTACAGACTAACTCCTAGCAGGCTTAATTCCGGAACCATATAATTCCTTAATATTTATGTGCAAAAGATCTCTGAAACAATGCTACATACATACATGCTACATAGTCGAATTAAGAATATCATGGACAGGACCTTTTTCGAACGAGCTCAATGGAGCTAATAGTGTGTCAATGAAAATCTCGAAGCTAATTCTGGGAAGCTAACATCTATTTGAAAATATCAGCTTCCCAGAAAGGTAGAAGGTAAAAGCGAAGAAGAAGATACAGATATCCAATTGGTATACAGGATCTAGCGAATGCTAGTCACGAAAGATAAACTTAAGGAGACTAGAACTAGAAGGTAAAAGCGAAGAAGAAGATACAGATATCCAATTGGTATACAGGATCTAGCGAATGCTAGTCACGAAAGATAAACTTAAGGAGACTAGAACAATACATAAGGAGCAGTAGAACAGGTGGTAATCACTTCGTCTACCCTTTTAATTCTACACCATGCTGATCGGGTTAAGATACAACTTCAGGATATGACAGTATCTTCTGCCGAATAAAAAAGAATATACTTACTTATTATATACTTGGAATACTTTCAATTCTGGGACCCAGTTTATCATTATGAATGAAGGTGCCTGGAAGGCACCTTTTTGGGCGCCAATGCAGACACTGATTAGCAGTTCACCGGACAAATCGTTCAAATAAGGATCAACGAAATATTATATATGTAGGTCACGCTACATTTCAGTGTGAGCCTTAACCGTGCGGTAAAATGGTAAAATGGTATCATAGCTATCTGATACAAAAAAAAACGATGCATGTACGTAATCTGGATCTGTGGAACAAAACGTTCAGTTCTTTTGTTGACCTGATTGGTTAAGCAAAAGGCTCTCAGAAGGCGGACCTGTCGGGGATGAATACCCTCAATCGAATCCTTAGTATGAATTATAATGAATTAATGAGAAAAAATGAGTATATATCAATATATCTATCTCAATATTCGGAGTCTAGATTAATAACAAACTTTCAAGACTAACTCAGGGTCTTGCAAAGCTGATGGTGGAGGAAACCGTAATAGATCAAAATTAGCAATATAAGCTTAGATATAGAGATAATATTGCTGAGGGAGATCCCCACTGTTTTCGAAGTGCAAGTGTGCTAGACGACAGAGACCACAAAAGCCGCAGGAAGGCACCTGGTCAAAAGCAAACCCAGAAATATTGGAAATATATCAAGATCAAGTTCAAAGGGTATAGAAAGAACTGTAAGCCTTTGACCCGTGATCAGCAACAGTGGAAGCTACTGTACCGATCGTAAGTAGTACGCACCAAAGCGAACAGAGAAAAATAAACTTCAAGACGGATTGGACTTGGACGTATGTATCATCGATTTGATGGGGAGCAGGGTGTCTCAACGATTCCCGTCGTGACAATGCGCACGCAGTTTTCCAGTCCATCTAATGGATTTCCGAAGGATGAGCGTACTGGTACTGAATACCGGGATCGCTTATACGTTCAGGGAGTGTTGAAAGATGAAGAAAATGGAGCCGAATATAAATGCAATTGACGCTTATAGATACAAAAAAAGTCTTGAAACCCTGAAGTACACTAAGAAGCAGGCTAGGTATTGGATATATTGAAAATGCTGTTTTTAGCTTCGAGTCAGACACTCACATTCAGAAGGTTTTAAACTAATAGGCTCATCTACTATTCTCGAAAATGCAACGAAAGAGCCTCTGAACTAGTCAACAAGAAATCCTTGAAAAATACGAAAGAAATTTTTCCAGCAGCTCCAAAACGACCATAGCGTAGTAGGAGTATTCGATGAACTCCTCTTCCCTATCCTGAAAGAGCTTGGTCCAGCTACAGTGAGCTATATAAACCTAGATAAAGTCTTGATAACTTGAAAATATGGTCGTAATATTTTGGTATGGAACATTCTTGAAATTATAATATTAACCAAGTAGGCGACAAGAGTATCAGCCCTATATGCCGAACCTATTTCTTGCGAGAGCTATCGAGGGATATCTCTGCACTGCTTTGGATACAAGATACAACCTACGATCCTAACATCATACCACTGTGGCTTTGACCTCATCATCCTTTCATCGACTTCAAAGCTGCTTATACAAATATCTATCTTTTGGGGGTAGACAAAGCGGAGGCCTAATTTCTCATTCAAAATTACGTCGGAGATTTCTCGACATTCTTTGAATTTTAGAATGTCAAGAATTATGCGAATTCTTTATCCTCCTATTGGAATGGAGAGTGCAATACCTCGTCGGGTTGTTGGAATACACTGACGATATCGACGTCATCCTAAATACTTGATGAACTATTGTAGAAAAACAGCTTAAAAAGCATTCTATAAAATTTCACTGTCGGTAGCAACAATATCAAAACGGTGAAAGAATTTACCTTCACACATCTTGGTAGAGATCGTAGGAGACATACGTAAAGTATATACATAGGTTGGATCACCCTATAGATTGAAACCCATTCGACATTGATACATAGACGAGTAGGGTGAATGTAGCTGAAGATACGACCCAAACCTTAAGAGCTGTATCAGGATGTACATATGTACATACATGTAGTCCTAAGTCGCCTATTATAATCAACAGAATAAGCTAGACCATGTTTGGTATAACTTCGAGAATGGAAACCCATAATTTCTCATGCAGAGACTCTACACGGATCAGTAGCCCGGTACGTAACTAAGTACTATGTCCATACATACATACATATATTGAAATTTCTCAAAAAAAAGGATATCTCAAATCACATACATATATAGGTCAAAACACATTCAGATACATACATACTTTAACGAAACAGTCTTTATCATACTACCAGCCAAAATCCATTCATGGCCGTCTACTTTAAGTTCTTTTCCACCATTTCCGCCATTCATTGACCCCCTGAAGCTACCTTGACAAACAAACTCCTCAATCAAACCACAAAAACACGATTTCATACCTCATCGAATGTGAATTTCAAACTACAGTTCACCTAACAACACTTTGATCGCAAAACCATATCCACTTGAGCAATTGCTCATTCGAATCACACCTGCGAGCGAATAAACCCCTCACACGCACCCCGTACACACGCTGAGGAAACACAAATATCTCGAAACCCGATCGAAATAAATGGCCTCCTCGTTTTCTGGTGATGAATACAAAACACAAAACGAAACCAGAAAAACAATCCTTCACCTTTACCTCGAGCCGGTGTTGGTTGCCTGGGAAGCACCTTGCGCACCTCGTTTGTACTCATTAAACAGTCATCTGGTTGCTGGGTGTTATTATCCTGCGAATAACCTCCGTTCACCTTCACTTTCGCCTTGTCATGTCAATGCCAAGACAACGATAACAATGACGGGCTAGGCTACTCTCACAAAGAAAACTACACGAATCGCGAATGTCTGCACGCTTTAGATGCGGCATCGCGCGAGTTGAATACAAATGGCCGCCGTCCTCTAAGCCTTTCGCTTTTCCTTTCCTCGAATGCTAATTGATTTGTGCATGCAACAAAAGCATGGACACACACACACATAGACCATATCCCGTCCAGACATAACCAATCGCATGACCGGTCCTCATCTTAGAAACTCCTTGCCAGATTTAACACCGGAAATTTCGATAAGTTCCGCCACGACACGGAGTTGGAGGATCTCTCTCGAATACACAAAAAGGCTCAAAGAATGAGTGGAAGTATAAAAAGGATTTGTGGAGTTTTTTTTTTTGCATTTTTCTGATTCGTTTTTTGCGATTCCATGGAAATGGAAATCTAAACAACAATACGTGGGTCATTTTCCTAATGAGGAGGAAAAATGTTTATTTTTATAGCCAAATCCCACGCACACGCTGGTGCGGGATGAATTGGGATCGACTTGGGAGTCCGTGCACGTTTCGCTCAGCGTTGATTTGATTTCGTATTCAAATGCCTCGGTCGTTGTGTAGGGGTTTTTAGGGGTGTCAGTGGGGCTGTGTAGGCGCTCCTGATGGTGGCGCGCGGAGGTTTGGGTTGTTTTCACATCGTCGTCAAATGGTAACAAGATTATCAGCCAAAGTGTGAATGATTGTAAGTGTTGTTTGCGAGGAGATTGATGTCGCGACGCTATCGCATGCACAGAGGCGCGTCATTAACGCGCAGAGAATGATTTCGGACAGATTGAAATAAAAATTTATGAGAATTCCTGTTCTCCAAGTGGATAAATAGGGGCCAGACAGCATTTAATTGAAAAGTGAGACTTCGAAGGCTTAAAGGACTTCAAAGTGGTTCAAGTGTGAAGAGGTCAACGATCAACGAAAGGCGTTAAGATGTAGACTTGTTTGAAGGCACAGTAAATGAACAGCCTAAGCATAAGTAAAACCTTTGTTACTGGCAAGTCGATGTAATAAGTGATGTCGATAACTTAAGACTAAATGGAAGTCCTTTGATTAATGCCAAGGTAAACTTTCGACTTATATTCGGTGGGCATATGTAGCTTCAGTTTATAGTTAATGAATTCCTATTATACTGTACCTTTGCTGGACAGAATGATTGACTAGAAGTTCGTTTGCAGACTCCAACGATGTTTCCAACTGTAGAGTCGAAAAACCTATCTACCGCTTACCTCATTGATCATGAAAATCTTAGATAAGTACCTTTAAGGTTACCGATGTATGTATATCAATTATTGATAATTGGGGTTGAAGTACATTTAGCTAGACTAGAATTCGATGAAGTGCATTTAGTTGAAAAGTAGCTGACCAACGTTAGAAAAACAGTCAAAGTTGAACTCTTGTTTAAATCGAAAAAGGATGAAAAGCTCAAAGTATGCGAACCTCAGACTTCTAGCAGAAAACAAAGTATGCCTTCAAGCAGGAAATGGAGGTTGTAGCCTTTGATTTTTTTCTTTCGGAATAATTCAAATCACAAGCGGCGTTCCCCACGGTTTCGTGTTAGGTCTTTTACTTTGAAATGCAATGAATGACTGTGTTCTTAAGCTGGCGATCTCAAGGTTCTTTAAAATTATTATTTTTACTGATGACATAGTACAAGGAATGGTAGCAAAGACAAACTCAATAGTGAAAGCCTCGGAAGTTTTGACAGTAAACATGCTCGTCGTAAACTGGGTTGAAAACATGCGAACAATCAGTGAACTAATGGAATCTGCCCTCAAAGACCTCTCTACGTGGGCAATCCTCAGAAAACTGAACTTGTTCTGTTCACTAGGAGAAGAAAGATACCCGATTTCACATTACCAAAGCTAGATGGCACCACTATAATTCTCTGATCTGAGGCGGAATATCTCGACGTCATTCTAGACTCCAAGTTATCCTGGAACAAAAATGTTGAAGAAAGGACAAAGAAAGGAATGAATGCTATCTTTGTGTTAAGAGGGCGTTTGGGAGAAGGTGGGGATTGCGACCGCGCATCATTCACTGGATGTAGAAAACAATTATCAGGTACATCATCTCCTATGGGTTCTTAGTCTGGTGGACAGCAACGAGTATAAAGAGCTTTATGAAACAACTCTACAAGGTGTCACCTTCGTTGACAGTCAAGCAGCTCTAAAATCGATTAATTCAAAGGCACTTAGGAACTGCCGTGATGCACTGACCACGATTAGATACCATTCGGTCAAAATCTGTTGGGTTCCCGGACAGAGCAATATTGAAGGTAACGAGAAGGCAGATACTTTGGCAAGAATATGGTCGGAAATGAACATCAGTGAAGTGGGCACATCCATATTGCCACCGATTGGAAAATTGTATAGTATAATTGACGGCATAATAGATAAAGAGGCCAACTCTCGTCTTGGTTATCTAGGGAGGGCTGTTGCTCTCTCGCACGTTATGGCCGAAATTAGATAAAAAGAAAACAAAGAACCACTAAATCGATCATTACTAGTATAATCACAGGACACTGTGCCATCGGGGTCATGCTCCGTAAATGAAGGATAGAGTCCAATGCAGAAGCTGCGGAGATGAGGAAGAGGTGGGGTCAATCCAACATCTGCTTTGCTATTGTCCCGCTTTGCAAGAACGACGACTTCGCACTCTAGGTTCTAGGTTCTTCGCAAGCGCCGCAGAGTTAGTAAGCTTCCAGATATCGGATCTTCTCCACTTTATCAAAAGCACCACCACTCCATCCATACTTTAATAGAGGATTCACAACGGACCTTTGGTGGTTACACTTTATCTCAACGCCCGGTGAAGAGTTTATTCTTCTATACTAGTTTTCAATGCGAATCATGTAAGTGCATTTTTAAAAAGTCTTGTGAAGCTTAAGTAGATGTTGCAACTCCAATAGTAAAACTCACAGCCGCTATCAACGTACCAATGTAAATCTCTTACTCTATGACTACCAGAGGACTTTCAAATCAACTAAGTTCTGTGTTCTCAGTTGCTGAATTCCTGTTCTAAGAAAACTGTTCACTATACAAGGTTAGTTTCCTTCTAAAGATCTACTATACACAAAAACATAGTGAACTTACTACGTACAAATGCGAACCAATCACTTGTAGATTGAGTTAACCAATTCTTGGACAGTAGGTATGTCTAAGATATAACCGAAAGTACCATCCGTCTGCGGTTCTAGATTGTATATCCTGTATATCCTGCATCATCGAAATTCTTCTGCAGTATTTATGAAACATGTGCCGAAGTGACAGGATTTACGCAGACTTAGACGACTATCGTGGAGATGGCTGTTCAGGCCGGACTGAGCCTATCTCCAGTCAGTTTAGGTATACAAAAAGAATTAACGGTAAGAAATGTTGGATTCGCTTTTGCTTTCGTAACGTCGTAAAATTTTTTCCTACTGTAGACATTAGGCAAGTGTAGAGTGAGTGTAACGAAAGCGGATATTATGGGTTTCAGCGTTAAGATCGCCTGTTGATGCGACAAAAGTGTGCCCAACTGTGGTAAACTTGTTGAGTACAAAAAACATATAAGGCTACGACACTCACGTCAAACAATAGCATCTATAGTTGATTTGACAACTATCTTTGCTATTAGATCGAGTAAATACTTTAAAGCAAGCTTATCCATACTGAGCTGGAGTGCTGTCTAAACAGAAGGTCTGTGTGCAGGGTTATCCCACAAGGCGGAGTATTATCACCACTATTGCGGCTCATAGTAGTGAATGAGATACCCCTAATCTTGTGTAAAGTGGGGTTCAGTGTTATAGGCTACTCTGAAGACATTGCGATAGCGTGTGACCGTGACCTGATGTAGTCGATTCTAAATAAAATCCCAAAATGGACGGATAGTGTTGGTCTCAGAGTTAATCTGTCCAATACCTTACTAATATTGTTCACAAGAAGGTATCAAATATTATATACATATAACCGATCCAAACTCAAGGGTATTGAATTGCACTTTGCAGATCACGCCAGATACTTGGGGTTTAGTCTCGATAGAAAAACTCAGTTGGAAACTGAATACTCAAAATCGTTCTAGGAAGGTCTCGATTGCTCTCTATTCATGTAAGAAGGCTTTAGACCCAAACTGGGTTGAATAGATATGTATATACGGCAGTCGTCAGACCCATCTCTAAAGATTACCGACATTTCTAGTGTGGACCTTAAGGTAGACCAGAATATAGGGCGATATGATGAACATATGATAGTATCGTTTCACTTAACAAAATGTAGAATATTCTCGCTGAGATGTCTTGAGCCTGTTACGTTCATCAGCTGTGGCTAGCGAGAGTATAGGTCAATGAAACAAATCATTAAACAAAAAGGCATTTAAGGTACTTCCACGTCATTTCTGTGCTTCTCAATGGAAACTCTGGGTTGAATTATATAGTAGATATATGCACTCCCTCACAAATATCTGATTCCAATCCTGAGCCTTCCAGACGAAATGATATCTAACAGCATATACGCATGTACATATGTACATATAATAAAACTCATTGACTAGTTAACCCAGTTTGCATCACGCATAGGATACAATTCAAAAATCCATCAGTATGTGCATAACTACACTTTTGAAAAGATACATTCGGGACAGCACCAACATACACCAAATTAGTAGTCTTCCAATCAATGCACAACAAAAAACCCTTGACTTCCTTCCTTTCATCATCGCACATCCATTGAGACAATGTTGCGAACTAGCACTTTTGATCCAGAAAAAAATAAGTTGAATAAATGTAAACCAAACGATTGAAACTAGCTCAATTGCACCATTCACACACAGAGCCACTTGTGGAGCGCCCGACACAAAGAAAGTGCAAAACCCATTTACCTCCTTCGTACGGCACAATGCTGACACAATGGAGAAAAAGTTTTCCTTTTCCGTAAAAAAACAAACAAAAAAAAAAAACACCAAGGAAGTTACATAACTTTCAGATACAATATCGAAAAAAAGTATCTACTCTCACCCACCCGTATCGTTGATAGGTAGATACATACTCCTGCCACGGCAAAGTATTGTATCTCTCAGTTCAGATAAAATTACGTTTGTTTGTGGGATACACGTGACGGTACTAACTTTTGACGCGGCACAAAATTCAATTCCACAAGCCTACGAGCCCGCAGATAGTGGTGGCATGACAAAAGCACTAAAAAACCACAAAGCACAACAACACCAAATGATGCTGGTTTAGTGACACGCCAAAGCATCTCGCCTACAATACAGATTGACATGTTTTGGCGGACTTTAAATGGAAACTTGAAATTGGGTCCAATGGATGAGTCAGAGGTTGAATCCAAAAAAAAAAAAAAAAACGAAAGTGGAATTAATTGATTTAGCATCAATGGCGGGCTGAAGAGGATGGGATTATCTAACATCAGATGGCAAGATCCACTTTGTTTCCGGAGTGGATTCTCTGTGACCATTATGCTGACTCAATTTTGTGTAGACTAAGGGAATTTCCGAAATGGTTTTAATTTTCCGCTTCTCTTTTACGATTCTACGATGCGACGACAAGAAAGGGGTATAGAGGTATTGCTAACTTTGTCTGGACTTTGTGTCGGTTACTACTTTGAACGAGTCCCAGTATTGGACTTAAAATCAAGAACCAAAAGGGAGAGAGACAGTTATAAAAGAAAAAAACTTTGCGCACTCGGACTCGGCAATATTAAATCATCTTTCAGTGACATTTTATTGCATAGTAAAAATCAAAGTAAACTCGAACAGCATGAGTTTTATTGAATATCTTGCAGATACATATACAGCTGTACGTTGTTAGAGAGTAAAAAAAAAACACGAGACAAAGGGAAGCAGACAAAGCAAATTACACATGAAAGGGCTCAATTCTTCGTCCCGTTTTATGTTTTAACCAGATTATTGCAGTTTTTGTAGACACGGAGAGGAAGGGTATCTAAGCAATTTATCTGGTGCCCGTACTCAAACAGTGGGATGCAAATTGCTTTGCTGTGCAATCATGACTGTCATCAGCATATTGGAAATGACAGCCGAGACTACGGGAAGTCCTTACAAAAGGTCATTCATTTGCAGTCTATTCAGGAATGCATGCAGTTCTTACGATAGTATTTATTTCACTTTTCATCTGTTTAATGAAAAAGGAATTGGTAGTCCTATCTGGTTGGATGGGGTTAACGTTCGTGACTGGTTGGTGTAATCTTGTAACAATGCATCAAAGCGAGCGGAACGTTTCTCGCATGGATTATCAGGAAAATTGAATGAAGATTGGATTGGAAAGAATATTGGTAGTATCTAAGAGCTGCAGATAGTTTATCTATGTGTATGTAGTTAACTCGATGCGTTTCAAATTTAATTCCACACGAGACAAAAGCAAAGTGGATCAAAGCTCATCATCAAAGCATGGTTCTTCTGTAGGTCTCTTGTCTGATATACTGGATCTCGTGAAAAACAATGCGAGCTGTGGCTGTCTGTTGCTTTAAGTCTATCGATGGCTTGGATGGGTTTATGACTCTACTGTAATGTATAAATCTTATGAATAAAGAAAACAAAAACTTACTTAGTCTTCCAAAACTGTGGGATAGCCTCTTCTTTAGTTTCTGCAGTGCGCCACCTTTTTTCTCACGCATTGTCACACCTGAAACGAAAACAAAGATACAAAATACAATTATCACAAGTATAAATTAATTACCAGTAACATGCAACATTGTTCACATCAAACTGCAAATCGTAATTAACACTTTCCATTTAATTAAATGAGAAAAAAAAACCATCTGTTACCCTGTGGCAAGTGACATGTTAGCCAGAGGTTTTCATGTACACCATACGTGGATCAATCATATGCGAACCGGTGTCTATTATATATTGCATAACATATTCAAATGAATTTCACTTCATACAGGTACTTACATATATTCAGCAAAAATCGATAGTAAAGTGTAAAAGTGAATGGCTTGGCAACATTACAAGTAATTAGTAGTCTTTCGACATACACCTCGTCGTCTCAGGGCGTAGGCAGTTCCCCAGACAAACTGCACCGGCACTGGTACTAGCACTGGCACCGGCAATGCCAACCAGGCAACACCCAGCTGTCGAAACTTCATTTTTGCATGTCGAAGAACCCGAACGCCTTTACACATCGATGACGCCAAGTCAAACAGCTTGCACGACAGACTCAAATGAGTAGGAGAGCACGTTCTTGCAGCACCTAATAGTAAAGTCAGATCACTAAAATGAAACACACCCATTGAAGGCGATGTGTGATTAATAGTGCCACAGGAAATATCAGTTGGAAAACCATTTGCTAAGAAAATATGTTTTTTTTTTGGTTTTTCTGAAGTAATTATTACCACACATTGAGTGAAGTGAAGAATGCGATTTGGTAAGTTCAGGAAACATGTACATACATACGAGATACGAGAGCTAAGGAATGAAGTTCTGCCGGATACCATATGTGGAGTTGCACTGAGCGATGGGTGACGCATAAAGTATGCAGATACATAGTTAAGAACTTCAAAGTAATGAACTTTATGCATTTTCGTCGTAGAATACTCCGAGATGCAAGATCTTGAAAATCCATGCCGTGATTAAGAAGCGTCTGTCAAGATTGAAACAGATCTTTGCGATGTTTTTCTATTAAAATCTAATGCAATGTGCCAAAACGCATACAAGTATCACAAAACATCGTCATGGCTTAAAGTAGGTCAGAATGGGAAGCGAAAACCGGAGTCAACATCCGAAATACCGAGCTCACAACGACAACAAAAGTCCACGCACAGAGTCGACAGCAGCATTCCGAATGAGCAACAAGAAAATTGATAAAGCTAAAAATGTCCCGAAAGATCAGCAGCATCCATGCCACGCACAGGCAGGGAATGGCCCAACTACTGGTAGAACGATTGATTCGCTAAGCTGAGAACAGACTGTCTCAAAATGCTAAGGCGCCAACCGCCAGCAAGACAAAGACAAAGAGAAGATTCCGAAGAGCTACGAGAAGGATTCTTAAGGTAAAGAAAGGAACGTCGGAATCTCATTAAAAAGAGTAAAACTGAATCTTTCCAATCCTTAAGAGAAGACCTCCAACGTAACCCGGCGGGAAGCGCCTATAAGATAGTTATGGAGAAAAAGTGGCACGGCAGCTGCACCGACATGCCCGACCATGATAAATATTATAGCCAGCGCGCTATTCCAAAGAAATACCAGTATGCATCTTCCCCACATAATAACAGAGGACACGAAACCAATACAACCCGTCACAACTGAAGAAATTCTGGAAGCAGCGGGCTCAATGAAAAGCAATAAGGCTCCATAAATGGACGGGATCCCAAACTTCGTATTTAAGGAAGCCATTAAAGCCCAAAGAGTGGTGTTTGCACAACTCTATACAAGATACCTGACTTAAGGAAAATGCAATGGAAATGACAGAGGCTGGCATTAATTCCGAAAGGTGACAAGGTTCCCAGAGCAACCATCATCGTACAGACAACTGTGGATGCCAGAAACGGTAGGGAAAGTGCTGGAAAGTGTTATATGCGACAGACTTGACCAGTATATTGAAAAAGACAGTGGGCTTTCAAACCGACAATATGGGTTCAGGCAGAAAGAGAGCACCACCCATGCGGTTCAAGCAGTTTGTCAAACGAGAAAAAAACCAGTACTGCGTTGTAGTTACGCTCGATGTAAAAAAATGCGTTCAACTCGGCCAGCTGAAACTTCCTTATGAGGGAACTGGGGAATAGTCGAGTGTCAAACTACCTGTTGCGAATAATTAGAAATTATTTTGAGGACAGAACCCTGTCTTACGACACGGACAATGGGCCCAAAAAATATAAAATTACAGGAAGGGTTCCACAGAGATCTGTTCTAGGTACTGTCCTACATACATGGAGGGTATACATGGTACATATGATGGAGTACTATGTATGCGGAGACCAAGAGGAGTGGACACACTTGGATACTCCGATGACATAGCGGTGGTGGTATTGGCTAAAACCTTAGAGGAGGTAACGCGAAACTGCAGCAATACCATCAAAGACGTGAAGATATGGCTTCAAGAATAAGCCAAGTACAGTTCGAGGTGAACCTAGGCCTCAACCAACATATATCTCCAGTTAACCCGGTCCTTAGCCAACTGCCTCTAGTTCCGCACTCCGAATTTATTGAGGTCCCCTTCTACTTGTGCGCGCCACCTAAGACGAGGTCTTCCTCTACTGCGTTATCCCACCGGGTTTGATTCGAAGACTCTAGGGGCCAGAGCGATGGTGTCCGTTCGCTTCACATGTCCTAGCCATCTTAGATGACTAATGTGCATTTATTTGACTAGATCGATGTAGCTGTACAACTCGTATAGTTCATCGTTGAATCTCCTCCTCCAAACCGATATATCTTCATCTACTTTAGATAGAGTCCAAGCTTCAGCGCCATAGAGCAGAATGGAACGATCAAGATTTGTTCACACAATATGGCAGATAGGATCTTGTACGCGATGTTGAGGAGACTTATACCTCTAGTTAGTGCTGTTGAGGGGGTCTCCTTTATTTTGGATCGAGCAAACGATGCTGAGATTCCTCCTAACTACCCCTTTTGTTTTAAACGACTGCAGTTTACATCGAAGATCTGTTTCATAACGATTGACTTACTAGTTCATAGGCATATAGCACAGGGGTGAACAGGAGTCACAAAGAAGGCAATTAAGTAGCAAAGTCCGTTTTCGGACAACATGTATAGCTTTATACAAGATTCTTATCATTCCAGTTTTGCTCTACGTAGCAGAGATAGTACTTTCAAACATATAAGTATCATATTCAGTAGCGTTTGCATATAAACTTACCATGAGCAGTCTGAGCTACAAATATTTTCTTGACCTTGTACACTTTCAGCAAACCACGACGTTACACTCCTTTGGGTTCTAAGATACACCGGTATCCAAAGGAACCAATTAGTAAAAAAGGGGTTTGTAAAGGACCTGACAATGGTATTCCTGCCCTAACACTTGTTAAATCTAACATTGAACAAGCCTTCATGAACTTAGCCGTCTTCAAGGGGATTATTACTAGTCATTACCTCCTGGCGGCCCACCGAAGAAGAATGCGACTAAACACAAACGACCTTTGCAGAGGCTGTGACCATACAAACGCAGAAGTAACCACAGCTCACTTCCAACGTCCAAGCCTGTACAGAACTAGGAAAACGGCCCTCGGCGAATACCACTTTGGAGATGTGGACGACCTGTCAGGAAAGTCACCATTCACTATCCTAAAATGTACGGGGATGCCGCTTAGCTACATCAAAACTATAATCGATATATTTTCTCTTCTTTTAGCTTACTCCATGACCGACAGGGGTGGATCCAATGGATCCAATTGGATCCATTGGCGATCCGAGTGCTAGCTTCTTCCCTTCTACCTATCTACCTACATACCTACATCAACTGAAGTATCTGGGACATGTAGATCGGAGAACCTCCACAGGCTCCTCTTAGTGAACGCACGTTCTACAATTTTGGAATGCGAGTTTTTAAGCATCTAGCTAACGATCAACCTTGCAATAGACCATTTGTGGTAAGAAACCCAGATCTACTACGGACTTCAACACCACTCTACCTATACGCCTGAATGAAACCGAATCTGGAACCGCAAAACATTTCAGGTATAATTTCAGAAGCCTCTTGAGTAAGAAAAATTCCCTGGAATATACATATCTGTGACCCGGTACCCAAATCAAGTGAAGGTTCAATAGTTTAGCCATTTAATCGCGGATTAACTATCCGCAAAAATTATAATATCCTGATTAGATAGCTCAATGTATCTACAGCGATTGGGAAGAAGGAAAAAGATGTTTGTATTTAGATCTTTGGAGAAGATATCTCTTACTTCCGATTCTGTTTTAGATCAGTTCGTATAGAACATATGGTTCCTATTTTTTGCAGCTAAAGATCATCCTCCCAATTAGCTCTTGTTGGGACACGTATTTCAAAGTTCTTATGGAACAGAAAATGTGAAAGTACGTAGTCGGTTTCATTCGATAGGAATTCAAGATTGTTAAGAATACTCGTAGAGGAGTGTCCAATACTTAGACTAGACCATTGAAAAATAAGCTTCAAATGAGTAGCTGCACAAGATGCTTTCTTGTTAACTATAGATATTTTAAGATTATAAGATGATATGAACTATAGATGATTATAAAATTTTTCTCATAAATATTGCTATTGCATAATAGAAAAGTCCAAAGAACTTTTAACACAACGATAAGTTGATAGAGTACTTTAAGATCTGAACTGGGGTACGGCAGGATTGCATACTTTCACCGCTGCTGTTTCCTGTCCATATATCGTACAATGTTAAATATTTTTCTTGCAGCATGGACAGACGAAAGCCGAGGTATTTCGTGGGAAATTACTACCTCAAGATTCTTATTAAAAATTTAAAAATATTCCCTCCGAAACAAAAGTTGAAATAGAATGAAATTCTTAAACCAAACACCCGTATGAATCAATTTGAATACTACCTCCTTCGATACCTTACTTCGGCACCTCCAGGAGGTAACACTTTCATTCGTAAACATAATTTAAAAAAAAAAACAATTCTATTGCTGTTTTGTTTATAAACATTACTTTTGCCTCCATAAAGATAAGCACAGCATGTGTGAGTATCTTATTCCTTACATACCTCCAAGCACTCTCTACATACGAGTATGTACAAGTATCTAAGAATAGCATTTACCCGAGTCAATGGAAAGATTCATAAAATAAATCAACCGAAACGAAATGTCTTCTAAAAATCTGCATAAAAACAAAATTCTATTGGCATATTCGTTACGTTCTCTGATGGCGCGGCGTCGGTCGTGTCGTTTATTAGTTTATTGTTATTACAAAGACTCATTTAGCCGTTACCGAGCGCTGTCGTAAAAGTAAATTAAAAATAAATAACTTAAGAAAATTCCAATAAATATCTCTTGCTTCGCCTTCTCCTCTTCTTCGTTGTTCATTCATGATGTGGTCCTTCCAACCAATTCTCTAGTGGGTAATTCAGCGCGCTCATTCAGGTGTATAATATTCATTAAGAACTCGGAATTGGGACAATAATAAAAGGATGAGAATTCGCATAAAGCTAATTTGTGCCACCCCCTGCTGCTGACACGCCTTTCTTTTCGACATTCGTTTTGGTATTACGCAAATACATGTTATCGCACTGTGGTGCTTGATGTGAAATTGTGTGAGCCATTAACATTTGGTTTTATTTATTTTAACTGCAATGCCACACGCAATCCCCACAAAAATGAGAAAAAAAAAAGAAAAATTAAACTCAGGTGTATCTTCCACTCGAAATGAGTATCTAATTATTTTGTGGTTAGTTTATTGGATATAATCTGTTACACGGGGTATGGATAGCAGATACTTTTTGTTTACAAATAAAAAATGCTTGGCACATGCCAGATGTGTCGCGGTTGATATAATAAATAGTAATCACTCGAAATACGTATGTATTTTAACACGCAAACATCAATAAGAGAAGTCATTGTTGCTGAGACAGTACAGGGTGTACCATCGAAAGCGGATATCTTGGATTAGAGAAATGTTTCTTTCGTTAAAATCTGTTAATAAACTGAGTTGAATATTGAAAGAAAACGGCTTCAACGCGACGATCAAGGCTTGTAAAGATCTGCAAATCGCTCTTGAATGAGATATCTAGAGCTAATGCGGTGACTATCTGTTGGGTGCCAGGGCATATGTTTATCGTAGGAAACGAAAAAGCTGACGAACTTGCTAGGAAAGGGTCGGCGCTGCACTTATCGCGGGCCCTCCCTTTTGTAGTAACCCCAATCAGTTCCTTACGGAAGAAAATAGAGGATGAAGCCATCGGTCGAGCAAATAGTCGCTGGGTTCATTTGGAAACATGCGCAACAGCCCGGGCCCTATGGCCGGGCATCAGCAAGAAGAAATCAACTTCTCTGGTGAAACTGAGTCGTTAAAACGGGTCGTTTCAGGGATAATTACTGGTCATTGTGCCATTGGCGTCAACGCGGAGCGATTCGGTGTACTACATAATAACTTCTGTAGAAGTTGACGAAGAATAAATTGAGTCAGTTCGTCACCTACTGTGCGACTGTCCTGCCTTATCCGTCAGAAGAATGAGGACTCTTGGCAGTTACTTCTTCTCGGATTTGGAGGACTTGGGTAACGTAGAGCTGAGATTCATATCATTATCTGGATGGTTCCAATAGCGGACTTTATAGGTTTCCAGGGTTAAATGATTGGGCACAACGGACCCGAACTGTGGTCTAAGTGAGCAGTGACAATGTCACAAGGCACCCATTTACCTAACCTAACCTACTAACCTGAGTTCAGATTGTACAACTCGATCTGAAAGGAGGGGTGCTGGCCAGTTGTTGATGTAACGAATTCTGGAGGAGATTAAAGCCTTCGTACGATAGAAAGTTACTATTGGATTTCATTCATTCAGGTATCAATGAGTTAAACAAATCATACACTATATACATATGTATGTCGGTTGGAAGATGTATCGCTCACGGGATGAAAGCTATGCAGATAGTTGGAATAATATTTTGTGCACAGTCAATGTTAAGAAGAAGCTGCGATTACACTCGTTGTCCTAATTAGATGCAATAGACATCATTGAATTGGTTTCTAAACTCTTTTTTTTCCACGGTTAAGTAGTGATTTTTAGAAGTTTCGGTGTTCGGGGTGTTGTAAGCGTTTGAATAAAATTTGGTATAAACTTAGAATAACATTGCGTTACAATTGCTAATACACCTACATAAGTCAAAAGTAACCTTTGAGTGGAATTGAATGGAGTAGAAAGTAGAAAGAACGATATGGTTTTAATTAGACGCAAGGAAGGTACAAGGAACGTGAGAATCAACTATGGATGTTGTCGGTTAGGATGCTATAGGGTGGTAAATGCGAAATTTATTGCACACAATGTTGCTTGGCCGGCACAAACCTCCGATTTGATGCCGTTGAACTATTTCTTTTGTGGGGTACCATTAAAGATCGATGCTATGCGAACAATCCAGAGACGATTCAAGCATTCAAGACCAATATTCGTCAAGCTGTTCGTAAGATGTGTAGGTGCCGAAACAATCGAAAATGTCATCGGGGCAAACTTCATCAAAATTTATAATAATTTAAGTGTCACCGTAAATGGCGCCCGGTAGAGAGCCATGATCTATGAATTTTTGTTTCTAAAAGTGCGTGGACATGGTTTCCGGGACATTTGATCTCAACAGAATGGTACCACATGCTGCATGTTTGTGTTCGATGACAACATTATATCCAGAAATGGAAACGTGACTTGGCTTCCAATATATTTTCCGTCAAGGTATTTTTGTGGGAGTCCATACAAGCCAACAATGAATCCAGCCTTGGAAGACTACATCAAATGCTCGAAACAGAGGTCGAAAATTGAAGCTTCAAGATGCAGTTCCTGAAGTAGTCACCATATGCCCGAAAATATTTTTCATTAATCCGATCAAATTATCTATCAAATAAATAAATAGTGTTCGCTTGCTCAACTTGTGTGTTTTATTTCAAATTCCAAACCTTATAGGTCATGAAAAACATCTTTTAAAAGCTTAAGGTATGAGCTATCATGCGTCCTTGAGAGTAAATGCTGCAAAAGTTTTGCTACATCAGTTGTTAGCTGGAATTAATGGTCATTAATTAGAAATTCTTAGAGTAACGCCAAATAAAGATGAAATAAAGTGCACGACTGGGTCGTACGTACTTGCACCGTAATGATATTAGTTTATAATCGCATAAGCACTGAAATTCAAGTTTTTTTTGTAAAAACGCCATCAAAAAGAGGGCGTGGCCATATATGACGTTAAGGTAAATTATAGAGATTTTCAAAGCCTATGAATTTGTTTTAACAATTTTTTTCGATTTCTAGTAAAAATTTTAAAAAAGTAAAATTTTTTTAATGGGCGTGGCAGTTCCAAAACTATATATATAATTTTGCATTTAGCATATCCACCTCAGATATTGATTTTAAGCCCAATCGCTGTAGAAATAGACGAGAAACAGTCAATTTGTAAAATTACCGTTATACGCATTTTTCGCGCAAAACGTGGTATGCCAATAGCAAATGCCCAAACTAACTCACGTATGAAATTTTATCAAAATCGTTAGAGCCGTTTTCGAGAAAATCCATTTTTAGTGAAATCGGCCTTAAGTAAATTACCCTTAATTTTGAGGTTAGAATGAAAATTCAAATTTCGCCTCTAGGGATCATCCCACAGACACCAGATATGAAGTTTGAAGCAAATCCGTCCAGCCGTTTAGGCTGCAGTCGAATATACAAACAGACAGACAGACAGACAGACAGACAGACGGACAGACAGACAGACAGACAGACAGACAGACAGACAGACGGAATTGGCGGACCTACTTTTTTGGACTTCTCCATCATAGTAATGTCAAGTTTGATTAAAATCTCGAGTTCGAAATTTTTCACGAAACCAATACTTGCCCTATAGGTATAGGTGCAAGTAAAAATTGGAAAGACAGTGGTGCATTTGTGCATCAAAAACCAGAGTTCCCAGCGATGCCAATAATCGTGAGGACACGTTCAATGTTGAGAATAACCGAGTTCGCAGACCAACAGAGAGTCTTAGTCTTAGCGCAACAAACCCAAAGCCTACATTCCTAACATATTTAACATAGCGTCTCTGTAAATTTTCAAATGGATTTCGGTGTTTTTTTGTTTAAAGGTTGAATTATTCAAATCGACTCTTTCTTGTCAACGGAACTTGTCACTTTTAACCACAGTTTTCCATAGAACGTCTGTCCATTAGTATATACTATACCAATCAAGTGGCTTGAATGTGCACTACGACATCTATTTTGCTGACCCAATGGTTAACCAGGAGCTATTCTGTGTTAGTCCCCTGTTAAATCTCATTAGGTAGGCGTTTCAATTTCGTTCTCCAAATTTTTGATGAGCTCACTGAACCATACATTAGGTGAGATGGAGGCTTAGGTTACCTGATCGATACAGTACCAGACAAGCTTGGACTTTATCGTGTGAAATTTAAGGGCCTGCCTGACTATTTGGTAAGATTAACTGGACATAGTTCAATGACGGACTGTTTTCCCAAGACCAATAATCACGCATTGCATCTTTTTCGATATGATATACTCCAAGCTATCACTAATCTTAACAACAACACCTTTCATTTACACATATTGTATTCAGACCAGATTTGGTTAACAATTCCAGCAGGAGACAAATCACTCCCACCCCCTTTGCGAGCATGGTAACTATCAATGTTTTATACAATCCTCTGTCCAAGAGTAAAATTCTGGTAGTGTATACATACATAGATAGATGTTTTATACATTATCTGCATGACTGCCCTAAAGTATTCCACAAAGGGTACAGCACATGCCCAGCTCAGTATTTAAATTTCTTAAAGCAAACCACCCGCGACAGAATTATGAGAATTCCTCCATAAAGCCAATAACGCGATTATGGTTGCCAGTAACCCATATACCATACACACTCGTGAGTGTTTCCCCTTGGCCTGGCAAGGTTATTAACCCGAATGATATTCAACCAGCCATACAAAATCAATATAACATCAAATTTAATTAACCCATCGCCTATGTGTGTAGCCCTAGCAGTCCGAACAGTCTTATCGATTGAAATTCTTCTCGAAAATGTTTCGAAATTAATTCAAATATTTTAATTTGTTTGTTCTACTACAAAACATCTGCACCCGAACAAATCGAAAATTAAGCAATTAATTTCGACAATTGTCAACTTAGCTGTGCATCTACCCCGCCGTTGTATCTATGTATCTATGTATGTAATCCTAGAGTATAAATCCCTCTTCAATGGGGTTTTAATGAGTTTTTCTTTTTCCACGATTGCTCGGTGGTAGACGGGGGCAGGTATTACGTTCCTCTTTTATCTCTAAATCATAGGCAAACACAAAAAGTGTTGACACTTTTTGGCAACTTATCAATTTGTCAATATTGGGTTTAACTTTTTTTTTTCTTATCGTTCCCGTCGCAAACAGAATGTGTTTTGGTTTTGAGAATTAGCCTCCGATGTTGGAAAAAGTTGTAAGGGGAAACCTGAGCGCCGTGGTTATGTTTGTTTTTGTTTTGTTCTTAAGGATATAACGATGAATTTTTCAGGACATTGACGGAGGGAATATGACACTTTATCATTCTTTTGGCCGTAATAAGATTTGAAGTTGAAAATAACAAGAAAAGTTGTTTCCCGCTGCTTTTGGGTGTTTTTCTTTCGCTTTTGGGTCGAGAATTCTATTTGATGTTGTCCTCCGTGTGTATATGCAGCGAATGGGGTTAGGTGGAATGCTGGGTGAAATCCTTTTACCTCGGGACAAAGTTCATCCTCTTAAATCAATTTAGAATATTTGATGGTGTTTGGTTTGTTTTTTTTTCGTTGGATATGTATCTGTTTGTTGTGGAATGGAGTTACTGGTCGTTTGGAGGGAACAGGTGGACAGCTAAATTAGGTTTAAAGTCAATTTACGAAAAGTTTTACGAAGTGACTTTGAAAAACGTTTGCTTTTTGTATGGAGAGGAGGAGAATACTATAAGTAAATTGTGAAAGGTATTGGAAAGAATCTTATAAAGAAAATCTGTCCTTGCTATGAAGCCAGTAGGTAAGGAATGCAGTTGTTCGCGTAACTAAGACAGGGTGATGGGGGAAGATCTTCCGGTAAGGGGTTGATTGTGTGTCTCATCTGATAAAGCTTCTAAGACTGTCCATATATGGTGAAGAACCAAATCTTACATGAGGTGTCCTTGCTGTTTATATATGGTGGATCTAAAGAGCAAAACTTGAGAAAAGTCGCAATCCCGAGTGTATAACTACAGTGCCCATCTTTTAACGGTCAACTTTAGATACTTAGACAACTCCGGTTTTAATATATGTAAGTGCTCTAAGATAGCATGCGGGGGTTCTCCCATCGTTGACCATCCAATCTCTAATTCTTCGTGGGAACAACAATTCATTCAACAATATTACCAATAAGAATGATGGTTATCTAAAGGCATGTACTTCCAAGGAAGAAGATCTCTTAATAGACTTATCCATAACCTGTCCATAGGAAGAACCTGTATCACTCCAAGAACCCGCCCACCCTCTTTGGCAAACTCTCAGCTGAGGTAACAGCAGTTCCACCATATCTCCTCATATATTCTCTTCTTTGCCTTATGGTAATCAACGAAGTCAAGGATGTCGCTTATGCGGATTATGTGGTAATACTAATATCAGACATGGAAGGTGCCTTGGACAAGAAGTGGGCCACTGGATGTGGAATCAGCGTCAATCCAAGTAAAAATGAACTGAACCACAAAAACCAGAAAACCGACCTCCAAGGCTCCACGGCTAAACAACCAACTACTCGCCTTCTCCTCCAGCGCCAAGTACCTGGGTGTGGTACTTGATCCAAAACTTAGTTGGAAACTAAACATTGAACAGCGGCCTAAGTGGCCTTCTATGCTTGCAGCAAAACTTTCGGTGGGGACTTTGACCGAAGATGGTCATACGGATGTACACAGCTGTGACGCGTCCTATACTTTTCTATGGATCGCCAGTCTGTTGGCCTATATTAAGCAAAGAACACAACATCAAACTTATCAACAAAGTGCAAAGAACTGCGGCTCTAGGAGCAACGGAAGCCATGAGAACAAGTCCAACCGAGGCCTTAAACGTAATATTGCACCTTCTACCTGTGCAGTGCGGTCAGATTAAGAGAAACACGATGCCTTTTTTTGGGGCAGAGTTGGGCACCTAGCAAGTGAAGAATGGTTTCTTCCTATTGCTCATGTTAAAAGAAGCCCAGCTCTTCGGCATATTGGCCTATCTGTGATAGCTTCAATAGAACTAACTTAGCACTACGTTTCAGATCAATCCTGGGCGAGATCTGTCTCGAAATGTTCCAAATAGTGTTTTTGCTAAAAGCGACCACCTTTAGTAAGAGTTTAGAAGTAGCTAGGAACACACTGGTCATACCTTGTGACAAGCTCGTCAGCCTTGCAATTCCCTGCAATCTCTCTGTAGTCTGGCACCCAGCATAGGTGAATGTTGAACTGCTCAGTCATCTCCAGAAGATACAAACGGCAGTTTAAAGTGGAGCTTATCGGAGAAAACACCACAACCAACCCCGTCGTCGGGCTTAGAGGCGTCCGTGTAAAAGTGGACCGAATTGTCCTCAGGAGAGAGAGCAGTGACCCATTTACTATGGTCAGGGATGCTCGTGCGGAAATTTCGGTCAAATAACAGAGTCGGCGGGATGTAGTCGTTTTTACAGGAGTATAGAGCCATAATTGCCTTCTTTAAGCGTTCAAGTAGATTGGCTTTCCAGTTTGGCTTCCTATCCAAAATGAAACCCAAGTATTTTGTATTATCTTTAAAGGAGAGACTGATGCCATTAATCGTGAAAGGGTCAATAAGGGGAACCTTGCATTTGCTCATAAAGAGGACAAGTTTTGTATTGAGGGTAACCTTCTCCGCTTTGTGAGGCCCATCTGGTAAGCCGTATGAGAGCACATTGAAGGATTTCCCTGAGAGAATCAAAGTGTTTTCCGGAGGCGGCGATATAACTTTCCATCCAGTCCTTTCTATTTCCAATAGCAGCCCGTTCACCACTCTTTACTAGAGGTGGTCCAGTGGTCCAGCGACCATCTGTCTGCATCAGGTGACTGATAATTGAGGGATTTTTGACGAGGATTTTCCGTAGTCCTTCAGAGGACTCTTCTATGCTTTGCTTCTATGCAGAAGAATCTCCAGGAACGTCGTTTTCCCTTCCTCAGTAAAGCTTGGTATTTTCTAACAGACAGCTTGTAGGTATCCCAATCAGCCGTCTCAAAAGAGCTTTTAGTTAGGTAAGGCGCCTACTTTCCTTCCTAAGAACACCGAGAGTAGCATTCCACCAAGGTGGTTTCTTCTTGCTTCGAGGTATGCGAAGAGGACAAACCAACGACTTAATGTCTTAGTGCCGATGTAAGTGGGTTATATCCGAGTTAAATCAGCAGCAAGCTTTACGTTGTACTAATGTTCTACGAACTTGATCGTTTTATGACTATGGCGATTAGAGGGCCACGTCCCCTGCTGTGTATAGAGATGACAAAAAATTAGTATGGTGTCCCACTTATCTCATCTCGACCACATGTGCTTCCTATAATAACGTTTCGCTCCGTTGGAAAGTCAATAAGACGTAGTCTGGTACGAGGACCTTAAACCGACAGCCTACCACTTATCAATGGATGATACATACATACTTCTGGATCTACGATCTGTGTTCAAAAGCGGCATCAAGTCACCACCAACTCAAATGTTTTATGATACAATCTTTTCAAGAGTGAAAACCTAGTAAATGTATGTAAGCCTAGTTTAATCCGACAGAGTCAGAACATTTTGTCGCTACAAATTCGGCCCTTCGAAAGTAGTAGAACATTGCTCAGACCTGTAAAAGATAGAAATGACATCGGGATCAACAGACCGCTATGGTTCGTAAGACTGTAAAATCAGGCCGCAATGGGAATGGGAATCAAAATACTTGTATCTCACTGGATTTTGCATCTTGAAAACAGAAAACACCCCAACTTCAGACTTCCAGTAGAAGGTGAAGAAGATTTTAGAAAAACCAAATCAACGTCAAAACAGCAGGACTGTTAGAAAGAAATATTTTGCAATGATTTCGACTATTGGGAAGAACAAACAGTATTCTCTAGGACAACATATGACCGGACCAGAAACAGTCATGCGGTCTATAAAGACAACCTACATATACAGCGGTGAACATGCAGTTCTGAATGAGAGCCATCGATTGAGAGGAAATATCGGACCTGGGGTATGTGAACCCCGAAATGACTGCAAGAGAGACGACACTCTGCTACAGATGTATAAGATATCTTCTCCTTCCTGCTGAAAACTTCTCAAAAACCCATATGATAGGAAGAGACTGGGTCTCCTTCGTTATATTTAGTTGCCTTGTAGGGGCTGGGATGCTTAAAGTTAAAGGTGTCATGAGTGTTACTCTGATATGGGCATTTAACAGCATTCTGGTAAAGCCGAAGTATCCACGTGTAGGCTTATCTGTTGCGATGCGGGGTAAGGATTGTGGACCGTACTAAGACTCCACAAATCGAAGACTTCTATAGAAATCAGTTGAAATAAAGAAGCAGGAAGTGGGTGAAAGCTTTTAACCCGGCACTGCAAAGGGCCAATGTAAAAAAAAAAATTAAATAAGGTGGTAAAGATACTGCAGTAGAATTTTTCTGATGACCGGCGGCGGTGAGGAAAGAAATAGAATCAGTATAAGGTCCCAGAAACCGACAGACTTCTTCTGTCAGCATGAACAGGCTATTCAGTATCGATATATAGTTGAACCTGGTGTGGTAATCTTTAAAAATCCTCACAAATCCTTAACAAGGCTCAGACGATTTCTTAGGACCTGAACCTATGATTGGTCTTCGTTTAAGCCATCTAGTAGGATTCTTTCGTATATAGTTGTCTCCCAAGATGCAGGCAATTTTATTTGTTCTTCAATTACCCAACAGTAAATATACAACATATATCGACAACTTATTGACGTCTTAATGGTTCACTACGCGGAAGTGACACTACGGTCTTCTTATGGAAGAGGGTGACGATCCCTTTGCTTGTTATGTTCGTATAAGGCGGAAGATATTCGATGTTAACGGCATCTTAAGGTCCTCATCAATGAAGAACTTATTTAGCTTTCTAAGAAAATAAAAAATCTCTGTTCCACTGTGCTCTAGTGGAACGTATCCACAAGAAAAAGAATTAGTTCAACCTAATTCAAACTGGCGACGTCACAGTTCATTCCATTTGGAAAATTCCATCGCTGCCGTCTACAAACACTATCATAAAGGGCCATCTGCCTCTATCAACCCCTTTTTGTCGCATAAAACATATTATATTACCTTTAATGCGACAAGAAAGTGTTGTCATAACCTTTTAGATACATTTTTTTATTACCCAGCGAACTGTACGATTTTACAGCACTAGCCCCTAGGCCCTCTGTCAAATTATGGCCTAGTTCCCACCCAAAGCACACACTTCTCAATTCAACGCTCAACCCAATTGTAAAATGTTGCCAAACGATAAAAAAGTTAAATAATTAAAATTAAACCTTTTTTTGATACACTTACGCCCAGTGGAGTAATTACATTAAACGCTCATTTTGTGTGTGTATCTATGTGTACTTGGATTGAGTTTACACACTATATCCACCCTTTAGGTTTATAGCCGCCTCTTTTATGACAAAGGAAACATCTTTACTCCACATCAGCAACAACTCCACCAACATTGTTTTAATGTTTTCGTAATGAGACCCATTGCATGTTGGCACATTTTTCGCTCTCCACGTCGTCGTTGTTATCTGCCACAGTGCGTGTAGTCATTTTATTTATACGACTATGTACTCGAAACATTTAAACAAAAAAAAGAAGATACTTCCCGCCGCCACCATCGGCACCAGCATCAACTTCGGTACAAAGCATCCATTTACGACGGCAATGACGACGACGGTGATGGTGATGATGGCGATGATCGTGTGAGGGTGGCTGCGGAGACTGTGGGGCCTTCTCCTCCGGCATGTGTACCATTTTATGAAACAGTAAACTGCCTGGAGGGTGTTGTTGATTACGATTTTTTTGTGCTTAACTTCCGTGAAATAATTAAAAATTGCAGTTTTAAGGTCACAGGCTCTGGGTGTCAATGGCTTCAGTGTCCGCACCTTTTTTCTGCCGCGCTGATTACGCACTTGAATGAAAAGCTTAACATCCGCCATTGTTTGTAGGGACCGTTGTTTCGCGCTGACTAACCATTTAATCCAAAGTCAGGGGCGCGCTTTCTGTCACATAAAGATAGGTTCAACAGGGTGGTGGGTTAATTTAATGGTACTGCCGCAGAATTTCCGTTGATTTCATGAGATTCTTGCAGGAGAGAGTGTAGACAAAAAATTTAAAGTGGGCTCGGATTTGTTTAATTTGATGATTTGGCGGGTTCTTTTATTGCCGTGGAGAGGCAATTTGAATTAAAAAAAAAAAAACAGCAAGTTATTCCAGCGGAAGAGGTGCGGTGAAAGAGTGAAATTTAGATTACACTTGCGAACGTAAATTGAATATAAAATGCGGCGTTTATTGGATGAAAACTTTTTAATTGAGAGAAATTTGTTATTTGAGGCTTTTGCGAAAAAAGGCAATAATGGCAACTTGGTTCCTCCCCAGCCCGGCAGCTTCTCAACCGCTTTTTGTTCTCAATTACACGAATCAGGTTTCCTGACAGGACATTGAGGTATCCAACCCATCTGTAGCTAATGTAGGCAAGGTATGTCGACTTTGTATACCACATCCACAACTTGGTACAGCTCATAGGGCAAGTTCTGTACTCCAAAAAGTATCTTTCTCCAATATTCAATATCTTATTCGTTTTCCTACCTTTTCATAAGCATTCAAACGTATAGCTTCCAATAGTGATGCTATATCCTAAGATAAGCACAGGGTCCTTTCCTCCTGCTCCTCTACTGCTTGTAATATTCACATATCCTGGTATTAGCATATGGTTATATGGTTACCCATTGGCTCTACATATTTCATTTAACTACAGCTCGTAGATTTAGCTAGAATCTATTCACTACAGAATCCAGACCCTGACTATCGTTGTTATTACCATTCCGGGGATGTTGTCTTCATGTACTGGATTGTTAAGATCGTTGCTGAATTAGTTCTGCGATCTGGCATTTGTTCTTAAAACTCGTATGAGCCTTATACCAGATAGTCCAGTCACGCATTCATTATGGGGTCCCCTACAAATAAGTAGAAGGCTTACAAGATCCTAGTAATGGTCCTAGAAGCGTATGAAGCAAAGGAGCAACGTATTTACGTTTCCAGCTTTCGACACGTAGGCTTAGTAAGCTACCTTCTGTAGAGGCACAACAGAAGACAGTGATGATACATTGAAAGAAACAAAGGATACATCACTATAGTTTCCCCATCCCACAGCATAAACATGATGACCAATCAAATTGATCACATTGCGATCGAAATTGCATGCAAGATGTCCAAGTGTTCTGAGTGGCAAACAGTGCTGCTGATCACTAGCTTGTTACGGCCAAGTTTTAGTCAATCTTAAGAAATCGCCAGAATTATTGTTGGATACATTATCTCGATTTCCATTTCACCACCATATGATGCCAAAAGCTAGGACCCAAGCTGCCGACATCACACCATAAAATATTTGGTTTGATAAGTATAGAACTGCCAGGCATGCTCAGCTAAAGAAAAATCATATCAAGAGCTGGCCCATAAGTAGCGAGTCCTACATATGTCCTATAGTCAGTTCTAGGAGAACCGAGCTCTACGAGCAGCCAGTTCAGTTTTATTAGATTAGACCTCTACGGATACCTAACTTTACGAGCACTGCGCTCCACAAGAATATAGCTCTATAAGTACCGAGCTGTGTAAGCACTAAATTCTACGAGTGCCATCATCATCACAGAAGCATAACGTCTAGGAGCAAATAATACTGAACAATATCGGTTCCGCGAGAATGGAGCTTTGCGAGTAGCCAGTTCTACAAGAACCAACCTCAACCAGCACCGACCTCTACGAATACCGACTACAACGAATACCAAGCTCTACAACCACTGAATTCTAAAAGTACTGAATTATTTTTGAGGACAGTAGCTATCGCCGATGTTTCCAAAAGTAGGATAACGAACTTTTGCCAATCGTTGCTTCTTTCAACTGATAACTTAAATAAATAGTCAAGCCTTAAACCGAATATCTAAAGATAAGATCAGTTCTACGGATGAAGATGGTCAGGATATTCGGTCTAGTTTGGGTATGGATGATATTTATCAACGATCTATGTACATATGTATACCTCCGAGTTGTATAGTTTGATCGACCTAATCAAGCCAAACCAAAGCATTGGTCGTCTCTCGACATGTCTGGGAGAGACAATGATAAGAGAAGGCAACACTATTGAAATTAGAGAGATCGAATTGCACTTAGAGCCAGTTGGCTACGGATCGGCCTAACTAGAGATCTCTATAATTTGATGCCCTTTATCCCATTCAACACACATTGTCGCAGCTACAACAATGAGAGGGAGAAATAAACTGTGTTTCATTTCCACTGTAGGTGTCCGACTCTAAGCAGGACCAGCAATGGAATACTGTGACAACCTTAATGAAATTTCGGGAAAAGATCAGGGAACTAGTCAGTTTCCTATAGTACGTGTCAAAGGATGGTTGTAGAGGATATCCGCTTTCTTCTTCTATGTTAATACTGCAACTTTGACAAACAGTTCACAGTTGTTGTGTCAAAATGGCACTAAAGTGCTAATTAAGTTTCATCGTGGAACGGGGACGCTACCACTTCTATCTACATACGGTCATACCTACCTGAATGCCTAGATGCAATGAGTGCCTACTTTTATCGAGATTCCAGATCAAATAATGTCTGTAAGTCTAAAAGTCTAAGGCCAGGTTCAGCCTGGACTTTAGCGTCACCACAAGGGCACTTGGACAGTGTTTGGCCTTCTGCCTGGCAACTGTTTGATATGCACTCATGTAGCATGACTAGAAGCTAGGCTAGGGCAAATATATAGACATAGTATCTAAGCGATATCTAGTCCTTAGAAAAAACTCACTTTTAAGCACGACAAATGCAGGCAGCAATGTGTTTAGTATACTCTAAAGGAATTCAGAAATCTATCAAGCAACTGAACTTTACCTAGCCTAACCTAGTGCTATTGTAGGAGACGAAATAAAGCACTCAGTTAAAACTTATAAATACATATGTACATACATACATTCATCATATCATACAATGTATGTTTCACATAGCAAGATACATTCTCAGGTATTCGTCAGGGGCCTCTAATTAAAACACAGCCAGCTGCATATAAAACTATTAATGAATCGAAGTGCTAATCCGCCAGAGAACGGATCTCGTGACACCATTTTTTCCCACACGCCGTA
Organism: Xylota sylvarum; assembly: GCA_905220385.1. NCBI lineage: Eukaryota > Metazoa > Arthropoda > Insecta > Diptera > Syrphidae > Xylota > Xylota sylvarum. The sequence continues at coordinate 47,458,388 of LR999959.1, forward strand.
AACGAAAAAATAAAAATTGTTTTTTTGAAACTTTCACACCCACGGTCAAAAGCCATTGCTATCCGGTACGCATTTAGCTATAATTGAATTTTTTTTTGTCTGCACTTCAATTCAATTGAAATTCTCAGAACGTCGAGGGCATACAAACATAAATTCCCCAACACACTGGGCTCTGGTGCATCACATCAAATTAATGTATTCGCGCGCATTCCTTCCTCATCATATCAACGCGTTCTCGTACTATCGCAAACTAAATCACAATCTCAAGCCAATGACCTTATACTCCAATGTACATACATATGTGCCTTCGATGATTACCGATGACGATGATATAAAAATAAACCTTCACGTCGAATTATTTATAAACAACAAAAAAAATACTGTTGTAGTGCGCGAATCACCCAACCGGCTTCCTTCCGATTGTATGAAGTTGGGGACCGGCTTTGGAACAGACCGCGTGCTCAACAACAAACACGCGCTGTAATATTTTGTCGTAATTGCAACAAAAATACTGTCATTAGCGTCCGTTTGTTGTTCAGTCCGATACTCAATACGTGTATAGTGAGTGACAAATGAATACGTTAACGATAAACCGTCAAGAAATGCTCAACAATATGATTCCATACAGCAAAAGGAAGCATAGAAATCGTCAAACAAAAAACCCCTCAAACTCAATGAAAACCTCTTAGTGCTGTGAAAACCCCGTCCAAGTGCAGGTTCACCTTGAGAATGGCCTCCATGGCCATCACTCATGAGTCAGTCAAAGTTTGTTCCTCCTCTTTTCAGCAAGCTCACTCTTTAATTTGTTTTCGTTCCCTCTCCTAGAACTCATTAAAATAAATGAAAAGTAAAAAAAAAAAAACAAAGTTGGCCAAACGACAGGGGGATTAGATTAGGCCCAAAAATGGGGAGCCGTTGCTATAGCTTTAATAGTAGCCGGGCGCATATTCAGGGTACATGTATTAATATGTGGCTAAGCCATGACGCACGACACATCAGTCATACTAATGAAGGAATGGTATTATATACATTAGCAATGGTGGGTAGGAGCATGTGAATGAAAATGAGTATCTATATAGTGTATATCGAAAGAAAAATGTATCTTTTATGGATTTTCAGGCAGCCTACATATGTAGGGTGTACCCAGGTATAGGATGCGAAGAAAAAAATATTTGCTAAGATGTACACCCTGCGCAACAAAACGAGCCGCAATTTGTTTTTCAATATGTTTAAGTAAACTTTTTGTGTTTTCGGGATTACATCCACGATTTTGTCAACTTCTGAATTTCAAAAGGGTTAGACTATTGTCATACATATCTCAAGAGCAAGGACACCTCAGAACAAGTTAAATCAAGCCGATTACTTTACTGCATCAACTTCCTTGTTCCTTGTCGCCTGATCAAAGTCTGTCCCTATAGTCGATAAATGTAATAACTCGGAGTTCATGACCTTAAAGAAAACGTTCCTTAGCCTACCTCTAAGAGTACTTAAGCCCTTTTTCCTTCTTTTGTAACGAGTGGAAAGTAAAAGCAAACAAGTCTATTATCAGACAACCAAATATGATGAATGACTTCATATTAAGGAAGGTCATAAAAAATATCACTAACATCTGTCTGCAAGAAACCTCTCAGCTATTTTGAAGGTAGTAAGCAAAGATATCAAAGGCATTCGATCTAACTTTTAGGAATCCAATAATTTTCATGTCATATCGATCTCCAAGTGATGATCTGTGGAAACGATCGACTGGTCAGATATTTGGAACATATTTCCTTCGGCAAATTCAACGCTCACTGCTCGATACCCCAACAGAAACGATGACAATGGGAGGACAAGTTGAAACATTTGTGTTCAAATGCAACCTTCCTGAGATGGTAGAAAAGCCTTAACGTTTCCACAAAAATCAAGTGACATTGGAGATGCTTTTAAAATTCGTCTGTCCTCTCATAGAAATAGTATGGGGTCTGTAAGTCTAAAATGTAAGGCCCAGGTCCACCCTGGACTATAGCGTCACCGCAAGGACACTTGGACAGTTTAAAGCCCTTGACTGACAACTGTTCTATAGGCACTCATGTAGCATTCTAGCCATGCTAGGCTAGGGCACATATGTATATAGACATTGTATCTAGACGATCCTTCCTTAGAAAAAGTGTTTTTACTACACTCGAAGGGAGTTCAGGAATTTAAAAGAAATGGCTAAACAGTTGTGGACCTACTGATTTTCATTTGTATGTTTGTCAGCCACCTATGGATGTTAGCCATTAACAATCTCAAATGCGTTCGGTTAAGTCTAGGAACGACTATGCTAGCACTTATGCCGACTAGAATTAGAGATATGGAACAAGCCCTCTCTTGACAGCTGTATGTAGTCAGATGACAACAGAAAAGAAAGTCAGCTACTCCTTTAGAAGTCAACAAGAGAACAGCTCTAAGTCAAGCTGCAAACATGATCAGAGAAGACAATATCATAGAAAGGATCACTTTTTGTTTGCGCACACAAATACCATAAATCTTATCGCTTTATCTTCATAACCCGAAGGTCAGCCTCCAAGAACAAAAACTTACGACTTTGAAAGGGGTTTTCATACCCTTTACATACATACCTCGATAGCAAGAAGAACTCCATTCGAGCATAAGTAGATTACTACACTAAGCCAACAACCTTGTCAACTGATAAACCTTTGAGTTCATAGTGCATCATTCCTGATTTCCTTTCTCTGTATCTGTATCTGCATCTGTATCGTTGAATGCATTGAAGACCTTACCATTACAAAGACCGCAATGAACAGAGCTCTAACCACTGTCGGGAAGAACCTCTCGGTTATTCCCAAATTTAAAACAGCATTAGTGGTAACCAGAGAAATCAATCAGCGTATGTGTCCTTGTATACCTAGAACTGCACCGCTTTAGCCGGCATTTCGGTTGCAATTTTCAAAGAAAACGAGGACGATCTGTCCGCGCCTTTCATACTCCTTCCAGAACGCGAGGCATTCTTTGAAAGGTTTTCTCTCGAATACAAAGTATTTCCTTTCTGTTCCGATTTTGAGGCCTTCTTATATATTCCGATTAGCCAGACGGATTGCGTTACGTCTGCCCGCTGATATAGTAGCAATAGACATTCCAGTTTCCATGTAAGCCTGTACTGGACATAGCTGGTGGTTGGTGCTTTGAGTAGGCTTTGCCCGTCAACCGTCTAGGTCGGAGTAAGTTGGTATGTTTTCTTGGGTAGAGTTAAGTATCGATTCAGGTGTTAAACTGAACAGACAGAAGGCAAGAACGCCATTATATGGCAATGCCGTAAATTCTTTGAATGGATACACAGAGTGCGAACTCCTGCTGCCACGAAAGTCCACTTCACTCCCTTGCGTTTCTTTGCTGAAATTAAAGACAGAAAGGCTTTATACCTCATAAGTGTAATGGCTAGACGCAGGACCTATGTATGTCAGCAAGGAACCACGGTGTAAAACGGCTTTAAAGTACTTTCAACAGCGTCAATTTTTGGGCCCTTATCTCGGATTGTTCAAAATGGATCTTTTAGGGGTGAAACATGTAAAAGATTCCCTTATTGACTTCTTTTTGAAATTTAATCTCGAGTAGACTCACTACTAACGATTAGACAGAGATCTTTGTGAGCACTTTGTTTTAGCAAATAGACCATACAGCCATGGCGTTATCAATGCATGTTCAGCCGTAAAATCGAAAGAATCTCTGTGCTGAACCGACTTGAGTGATGCTTGCGTTAGTTACCTTTCAGCGTTCGCCGGGATTAGGACTGCTACTATAGACAATCACTTCTTTTGGCAGGACCTTTTCATTTGATAGTACAAAACATGTCGCTTGTTGGTTTGGTTTGTACTTGTATTCCTAATGAAGATTTGTAGAAATGACAGTCCTACAACCGCTTCTAGACCTTTCGTAAGACAGATGCGCACAGCACCTGAAATACTAAGCCAGTCAATATGCTAAAGATTTTCGAGCTTTAATGCCATTGTCAAATCATTTGCTTATACCAATACTATGGCGTCGTATGGGTCTATCTATCATAATGTACTACCAGTGTAGAGTTTTGACACTAAGACGCCAGGTGCTGTCACATTCGAACTTGATATGTGAATTCCATTTAAATCTCTTGTCTAGCATAACTCTGAAATATTTTACCTTACCAAGATATACTTACAGAGTGACCAATTTTTTATTAAGAAAAGGCACCATAGCGGTTTTACAAGGATTAATAGAATCGGTGCTGACGTTGGAGATGGTCATCCTATTTTTGCCAGTAATCGCATATTAAATGACAATGTTGTCGATGATTAGTGAAGACATACATAAGAGAGAGATGACTTTTCTTTCACGAAATAATTATATTAGACTTTGATTGCCCATTCTATCCTGTCGTAGTCGATGTTCTCGATGCTTAGGAAGGAACATAGGAATTATCATCGTTTGACGAAATGATAAAGGGCACCTTCGTGAACTCGTGTTTTCTGTACAGAAGCAGCCTGGACATAAGGACTAGACATTTACTCTGTAATCTATTTTTACTTTATCCATCTTCACGACCTAACCAGTCGCTTTGCTGATCAACACTGACGTATCTTTAGTCGATTAACTTATTAATGCAAATGTATCTATGGGGTAATTGGTTTTATAAAAAATGCATAACAGATGAAACGTCCCATAAAACTGAGTTCTATTGTGTAGTGTCTATTTATCGCAGATGATTTGTTGTAATACGATCAGCATCCTCAACCACAAATCATAGTATCTATTACCCTAATAATTACTTACTAGTTTTCAAGGTATCTGGCTTACCTGAAAAACAAAAAAAAAATAAATGAAATTATTTACTGAATCCAATCTGTAAAATAGGGTATACCACATTCTCACGTGAATCCGTCGTATCTTTTCCTCTTTGTACTTTTCGCATCCATTCAAAACCAACGAAAAAAAACAACCTAAAGCACGTTTTTATTTTTGGCAGAAAAAAAAAAATAATTAAGATAATATTTGAAGTGTTTTTTTGGGCAAAATCAATTAGCGCTCTCTAATTACCACCATCAAGAAAAGTACCACAATCATTATACAACACACACCACTACTTTGGCGGTAATAATTTATAAATTTGTTACGTTCCGTGTCCACTAACATCAAGAAATGTAATTAAATTAAAAAGTATACCCCAGTGAAAGAATGTAAATTCCATTAAAGTAATTGGGTGAGTTCATTGGAATTGCCCAAAAATATGAAGGTGCTGGTATTCGAGTATAGTCTTGTCAGGGTAGCCGGGGGGGCTTTGATGACAACTTTCGTGCCGGCTGCTTTCTAATAACACAATCATACAATTTTGGCAGAAAAGAAATACAGAAGAAAACCTGTACACGCATGCTTGAATACTTGGTCAGTGTGCTATTAATTTTGAATTTAATTTTAGACCTTGTTTGTTTGAAAAGAGACTACTGTGGGAAAAGATTATTTCGAGACTCTTTGGCATCCGCAGTACTTAAGACTTGACGTTGAATTTTATGTGTTTGTTAAGAAAATAAGAATTAGACTTTGGAACAAGTGGCAAAACAAAATATACGTACGAGAATAGAGTACATGTGAGGAATTTTATAGATTAGGGGTACATAGATTGAAAGTTGATGAGGCTCATCACACTTGAAACAGCATTCATCAGTGTTGTTGACACTGGAAGCACCAGCAGCACAAAATGTGAGTATTTACACGTCAACGTGGTACTGTTACAAGTAACCCACTGAAAAGATGAAGCGCTTACTACTGGTTAGGCTTCCTCTTGTAGGCTCTAATCAATACAGTGCTGGAGGTCTAAAGACCACTCGATAGCTCCTAGTCCAAAGAGTATACTTCTCGGTTGCATTGCCCCATCTGGAGATATAAATCGCCGACAATACTGAACTGACAAATCCGTGAGTAAGTCACCCCGAGTTGAAAAATGTGAAGGTGCTGGTATTCGAGTAGTCTTGTCAGGTTAACAAGTCAATTAAAGTAATTAGTGTCGACTAAGTCTTAACACGCATATCTCAACCATCAGACAACGGTGAGGAGGATACTCCTAGAGAGAACCTTCCATAAAAAAGAGGCCCGGACCATTAAAAAGAGGTCAGTGCGTTTGCATCTATATCTGAATGTCTCCTTTCCAAACCTACAACGAGTAAAAGAAATGGGAAAAAATTATAAAATTAATTGCCTGATAACGACTCCTTATTAGAAGACATATTACTAACCTCTAGTCAACAAACTGCAGTCTTCTCCGAGGGCAGTGTACTCTTACTGTGGGTTAACAGACAACTCGGTGGCCAAAAACACTGTAGCAAGTGACAATGGTTTGAAAAAAATCAAACATAGACAACTTTGCAATGAGCCACTGCAAAAATGACGTGAATAAGGAATACAGGAATGTCCAGGCAGTTGTGGATGGCTATAACAAATACCTGGAACAGGTCGTCGTCAGCCAGGGCAGTCCAGGCTACGTGCCACTGCTCTGAAGTGGTTTAGATACCACGTACCGGTTCCTCTAGAAATGGTCACCGATTACATGCTTCACCAGTTAAGGGACACATCTCTATCATGTTGGTTAAGGCTGTGTTATCTTTGGCTGTATATACGTATATATTATTAGAGAGATTGTGAACCAGACCACAGTGTTAGGTTCCTTTTCGTTTCTCTTCCACGATCCATCTTAGCCCGAGAATCTCTCTGGATTTCTACACAGTTCCTCCCTGGCTTTGATTTCTCGTGTCAACGTTGGCGTCTGTTTAGCAGAAACCTTGTTCATCCTCTGGGTTTCTACCCAGTGGCCTCCCTTCTCCTGCAAGTTAGTGCCGGATATTGACACAATATATGTATGTGCTGGCGTCTCGACTTCCTCAAGGCATAGTTCACAGGTGTTATCCTCCAGAAGACACATTTTCTTTAGGTGGTACCCGAAATTTCCATGACTTGTAGATAACGCTGCGACCAATTCCAGAGTTCTTCATCACGAGCTTAGAACTTCTCTGTGAGTGGTGCCAATCGGCATTTTAATAGCCATTTGCGTCTGCCTGCAACCTTCCACGGTTGACAACCTTCTCTGGTGTTCCGTCGCGGCTCAGTTGATAATTAGGTACTCTACCATCCCTCTGCCAATTGCATCCAGACCATAGAACTCCGAGGTTGAGTTTTCGTTGCCCTCAGTCCCTACGTGCCCTCTCACACAGAACAGCGTCATCTCATTTCAGTTCCATTGGCATATTCAAGCATATGGCCATAGATAGTACCGCTCCAGTGCTAATTAGCATCCCGCTGCAGATGAAATGCTGTCAAAGCCGCCCTTTCTTAATAAATAAGTCCAGCGGCAGAATACCTAGGATCACTTCCATTGCGCATGATGGTGTCGTTCGATTTGCACCGGCGATCCCTAATCATGCCAGACGTTGGACCCTACCTAACTGATTCTTTACAGTTTCCTTGGTGGCTTTTGACCACCATACAACTGACGTATATGTGATAATCGGTCTAACTATCATCGTACATATCCAGTATGTTGACCTCGGCGAGATTCCCCACCTTAGTCCACATACCCGTTTGCACTGTTGGAGCACCCTTTTCGCCTTTCTTATCTTCGATTCCACATTGAAGTTCCAATTTAGTCAAGCCCTCGTTTCTGACACCACCGCTCCACCACTCAGAGATCATATCATACCATTATTGGTAAGTCATCGGCATGACCTACAGTGTGGATGCCAGTTTCTTCAAGTCCAGGAGAGTCCACAGATAAGTTCCATAGAGTAGGTGATAAAACTCCTCACTGCAGGCAACCAACATAGGTTCCCATGTATATAGTATATTGTTCAATCTATTGTCCACTTTTGTAATTTGCTGCTTCTCCACCTCAACATGATATAGTTCAATGAATGTACAAACACTCACACGCATTATACATTGCTGCCATGAGTAATTACCATGAACTGAATGGTATACTACAAGTCTCACTACCCAAACGTCATTTTACTTTTTACCCAGAATTGTCGGTTGTCACATCACTCGACGCGAAAGCAAACAACCAAACAGATACAATTATTCAATATCTGTTTTCCGCCATCGGCATGACTGACAAATAAAGCAGAATCACTTGGCATCGTTTCAACCAAATATACAAAAGCAATGCGAGTCATAATGATGATTTAAAATTCCGACCACATTATACTGCACTAGCAGTGGCACTCACGGCATAACCATCAGCTATCTGCCAGCACCTAATTCCAGAATTATTAACTCGAGAATTTCTCGTATATCTAAATTTAGTAACGCGTATCTGCCGTTAGCTATTTTCATTTTCTAGAGAAACACATCGCGGGGTGAAAAGAAAAAGTCCATCCCACACGCCGCCGCCGCCGCCGGGCCACGCTGTTACACTAATTTGTTTGGCCACTTTCATTTGAATAGGTATGTGTGACGCAGAGCAGTGATTTGTCTTATTTTAATCTATAGGGTACGTGTGTATAAGTGTTTTGATTATCTATTAGGGAGTGTATGCATGGAAAAGTATGTGAAACCTAGCCTAAACGTAAGGACTTGCGTTGCTAAAAGTTCCTTGCGAATCATCATTGTAAACCGCTTTGCATAACTTCACTGTTTTACATGAAATCGAAAAATTTTGTTAAGACCAAATATTAAGATATACAGATTCTCTTCAGTTCACCCATACGTTGCTTTTAACCACGCCCATTTTTTGGGGGCGTTTTCATCAAAAACCCGATTTTGATGAAATTTTACATGTAACATCTGCAAACGTTCGAAGTTATCGTCGTAGTTCAATAAACAAAATGCAATACGGCCACGCCCACTTTATAAGGGCTGAATAGGAAGGAGGACAGGGTGGCTTTTCTGTATGCTTGATCGGTCAAGTGGGCTCTGCGATTGTTGACGACCATTAGGGCTCTTTTGACCGCATTTTCAATCGTTCTGGCGAGAACTACTAACGATAAGTTATCGCACTCTTGTCGAATATTCTCTTTGAAAGCTTCCGGAGTCTGTGGCTTTTATTCATAGACTTGTGACTTCAAAATACCCCAAAGAAAGAAGTCTGAAGCGGTCAAATCGGGCGAAATTCGGAAAAATTAGGCGACCCGAAAACTCATCCTTCAAAAGGTTCATTGTCGCGCGAGGTGTGTGTGCGGTTGCACCGTCCTGTTGGAACCACATGTCCTTCAGTCTCAATTCAATTTGCGGCAATAAAAACTCGTTGATCATGAGGTAACCATCGCTTACCAGTCAAAGCAATCGTGTTACCGACGATGTCCTTCAAAATTTAAGGCCCGATGACACCTCCGGCGTAAATGGCGCCCTATGCAGTGACTTTGAGTGGATGTAATGGCTCTTCGTGAATGATACGTGGATTCTCAGTGCTTGTTTGTTTAAGTATCTGTTCTGATGGAAATGGGACTCGTAGCTCATGATGAATTTCGACAGAAAATCCTTCACTGCGTTGTTGAGGTTAAGGAAAGTGTGAGCTGATGGACTGTCTGCACTTTGTAAGGGAATAACTGCGAAAACCACGGGACACTGGCAGATAGGAGATCACGCAGTCAAAGTAGGTATCCTTTGGTCGTAGTTGCAATATGACCTTGCGGCCTTATGGAAAGAAATATTTCAAACAACGAGAGGTGACTTACTCACACAATCTGGTGAAACAATAGCAGTGCTAGTTCTAGTCATATGTTGCTCAGAATATAGCTAAGACAGCGTTGGGTTTTTCCACATCCGCGGTCAGGGCTTGGGAAATTGGGTTTCTTACGAACATAACTATGTATGGTACGCCTCACCGTGATACATGCAGAATAAATTATTCACGAAAACGAAAAGATTGCAGACAACTTGTGAGCATCCCTTGTGATTGTACTACCTTATCTCGTATCAGGAGGAAGAGTTATTTTGAGTGTTTGTGAACTCTTTGCAACGAAAAGCTTTCTATGAAAGATGCAAAAATTCTAGTAAAACGGACAAAACAGGATTTTCTTCCTGATTCTTGTAGCAAAAGAGTGCCGGACTACCTGAAAAGTATGATCCACGATGCATCTAGGGAATAGATTCAGGCAAGGGGTGCCTCAATTTTTCCGTATTAGATCCCCTACTGTGAAACCACATGTATGATGACATTTTTTATGTTGAAAACGCTTAGTTTATCACAGATTGCTAATGATTTGCATTGAAACAAATCAATAACTCACGCTACAGTTTCAATTGCAAGGGACACGCAGATAAGAATTTTCTTTTTAATTAAAAACAAATAGGTTCCGCTCGTTTGTTATGGTCAGGTTCAACTTACAACTTAATTAAAATTTAATTAACTTCAAACCTATTTAAAAGCCGATAGGGCCACATTTCAAATCAGTTCAGTTTCAACACGGCATCTTAAAATGTGTTTCCAATTGGTTTGCATACTTGCTATGATTTGTGTTATCCTCTTGAAGGTATGACAAAATAAATACTGATTTCTTTTAGTCCTTTACTATATATGTACATGTGTTTTTGTTTTTATATTGCAGGATAAAGACTTTCCCTGTCCTCCGCTTTGCTTTCCAGAACGTAAATGAAGGAATGGGATTTTAGACGTTTCTCCAGGAACATTTTAGAGGATGGCACTTGAACTTAATTTATAAATTAATAAAGAAAATAATGTTCCATTACGTTACGGAATTTTTAATTCAATGACAGTGACCTGATAAAATTTGGTAAGTAAAAGGCAAAGGTTGTTGGCTGTGATTGTTTTAAAAAAGAATTCCAGCAGAGATTCAGAATCGCTCATAGAACTCTGTAAAATGCAATTCAAGCAGCATCGAAACCGATAATGGCTAGCTAGAAGGCTCTAGAAGAAAACAATACGGCACTCAATACCGAATAGGTACTACAAAAGCAGAAGATTATGGCGAACTACTTCAGCAATAGGAAACATATCTACGATACCGTAACTATGATATTTAGATTCAGCACGTATAGTTGGACTATGCTTAGAATGGAGTCATCAGGATAATTCGAGACTGAGCGGCATGCATGCGTCTGCAACTTGCAGGAGATTATGCCTATCAATGGGAATCGTTCCAGACTACGTTGTGTTATTACCTATATAAGTGAAGTTACGTTTGAGCCCCATGTTTGGCGCCATTTTTGGGAGTTATAGGCTATACCCAATAAATATAGGACAATGGCACAAGGGTGGATTTCTTTTTAGGATGAAATTTATACCTTTACTTTGGAAAGAAGAAAGAACCTACCGCGTAGCCGCAGTTAGTTTAAGGCAGTTCTAAGATTAATTAGAAATAACTTCTTGTTTTGTTTTCTGTCCTATCTTTCTGAAATTCTACAGTCAAAATAGGATTCAACTTTTGTCCTTTTTCATAGGTTTGGCAAGTGGAAGAAAACAAAAGTGTTTGGTGTGTGGGAGAGGGTGTCACATAACCGCAGTCGTGCCGATTGCGTCCTTTGTACAGAAGTTGTCCCCTGGTGGATTAGGCAATTCACTGAGAAAAAATTTCAGTAAAGTAGATGCAAAGTGGTAACTGAACTATCTAGCACAAGCTTTCAAGTCTGAAGAGATCATGAACTGGTTGTCGAACGATGGATAGAGGTTCCATCCACTCGTGCTGGATACTACACTTTTAGAAATACCACTAAGACAGGCCAAAGAACTTATGAAAAACTACAACCACAAAAGAGGTAGAAGCAGCCTAGGTTCTCGTATAAGTAAAAACTGACTGCCCATACTAACAGGCATGTTGTACACTACAGACGTACACTGCAAGTTCCACAACAACCGTAAGAAACGGCAGCACACATTCTCATGGAATTAATTAAGAAAGAATTCACTATCAGTCACGGATCTCTCTTACCTCAACCCACTTTAGATACTTCGATTCAACAAAGCTGTTGGACTAGAGGATATGCTATAACTCGAGTATCTCACCGAGTAGAGCAATAGCTCAACACCTCTATCTATTATTATTAATCTAAGAATTTTGCTACAAACGCTTGGTTGGCAGTTCGTAGCAACATAAGGGCCAGTCCAGTTGATCAGGTGATGATCGTCTTTAAAAACCATCTGACACACTCAAACAACATCTTTCATACAACCTACTATTTAATTTAAATGAGGATTACGCCAAGAATATTAATGACTCTTTGTAACGCGCAATCATAATTTCCAGGAAAGTACTCTCAGCTGTTGTTGACGTGAGCCGCATCATCAACCAATGAAACCACTGATTCCTTACTTAAACAGCTTTATCAAAATTATTAACCGCAAATTAATTTCGAGTACCCCCCCTACTCTCAGTCTATCCCCAAGTTCGCATGAACTTCCCATTGAACAACACAAAAGATACGTGCAAACGGATCGAACCGAATTGAATGAAAATCGCATACCGTGACACCACACACAACCCACATCCACTGTAAACAGAGGTAGGAAAGAAGAAAAATCAATAAACTTAATTAAAATGCAAAATGTACAGACCTCTACTACTCCGATTATTATTGTTGTTATTATTAATTTTGCTGTTTTGTTCCAATATTTATCTAATGGATTTACAAATGCGCTTGTCTCCTGCTGTTGCTGCGGCTGCTGCTTACGTTTACGTTGGCTTTTATGGCTGCTACTGTGTTGCTGGCTTTATAGCTGCGTACATACACTTATTCACCGGTTAGAATACAACCACACGCAGATATTTGTTATCGAATTTCACTATTTTCCACTGTGATCACCACTAGATACAATAAGATATATTTTTTTTTTTAATTTTTAAACACTATGACTGCGATGGCAATTAGCGCACATACTTTGAATATCTATACAAACAGACACACACCCACAAGGCAACAATAATCAATTATCAACTCACAATAAATAGTTTCCTATCTCAGAGGTAAACTTTGTTATGTAATTTGTATTCGAATTTTAGATATCTTAGAGGTATTTCATACGGAAATGTCCTTAAGCACCTGAAAATTGAGAATTTTTTCTTTAGCACAAGTGCACTCGACCGCGAATTTTTTTCTTATAACAAATAAAACACTTCGTTAGAACCGCAAAAGTAATTTCCGTAAGGCTTTATCAGTACCAGATAACATCAAAGATACACTGTATCTATACGCATCAAGAAGTACATATTTGTATCTACGAGTCGAACAGGAACAAGAAAACAAGTCACTTAAGCTGTTTATCAACACAACAACAGGAAAAAGGACGTAAATGGAATAAAAATAAACAAACAAACAGACAGGACAAGAAAATTTCCAATAATCCCTGATGTAGCTAAATCGAGAAGAATCTAGAAGAATAAATAAGAAGAACAAGCGGAAGAAAAATAAAACTCAACAAGAATTGACAGCAGACAATTGTGGCACTCAAGGCGTAAATGTATGGTCTGTGTAAAAAAAAAAATAATAAAAATGAAATAGGACACACGAATACAAGCAAATACAAGAAATCAAACGAAAGTCCTTGATCTGTTACTGGTTGTTCGCTTACTCAACAACAACGACGACGCACCACTCGTTGAGATACGGAATTGAGAATAAAAACTCCGAAGTACTCCACCACGTACAGCACGACTTTACTCGACAAGGATTCTGACGGAAATGAGGTCAACGAGATTGCAAGTCCGTAACCGTAACCGAAATCTACAAGGATACAAATTTTGATTGAGAGAGGCGGCGCAAGGTGGGTGGTTTTGACAGAGGCAGAGAGTCGAAAGAGAGCCAAACCAAACAAGGGTGTGCGGTGAGAGCTAAAGAGAGGTCACCCAGAGAGTGAAAGGTGTGAGTGCCTGAGAGATAGTAGAGGCCAGTTTACTACCCGGGAAAATGATACCTTAGAGAGACTGAAGTTGCAAACTTGGGATGTTGATAGAAAAATATACAAATGGATGGAAGTTTGTCTCCTTGTCGTAATGCCATGTGAAATACTACTCAATTTTTTAACGTAACTGCAGTCCCAGCCATTACTACCTCGGCTATTTTCGTCGAATTTCTTGATTTCTGAAATATTTTTTGAAAGCTAAATGGACAAAAAACAGAATTGTATCAAACCACATTTCATTCGAAACCTTATCGAAGTATTCTTACTCAACTCTGTACTCATTGTGAACCAGCAATCCAGTAATGTATGTAGAGACGTCGAGAGGTGCACTACGTCGAAGAGATACATTGACTAGAAAACAGGAAGGGGTTGCAGTTCCAGTTTTTTTAGCTGGAGATATTGTGACAAATGTATTGACACCCCTCCTAATTTAAAAGATTTCTCCATATACGACACGAAAAGCCCTACAAGTTCACTAGAGTGGATGGCATCTTCTTCGGTCTAATTGATTCCTTAGTTACTATCATTAAGTTGAAATTGAACTAAGCTACATTCCCAAAAATTAGAGCGATGTCAAAGAAGGAATTATCCGAAAGGCCAGGAACAGATTATCTTCAGTCACAAAGCGCATCAGTCTATTAGTTAAACTATACATTTCGTAGATATAACTAAAAGGTCACTATCCACTTTGAGGACTTTTGATAAAACTTTCGCATAGTCACAGAGCATTAAAAGTTTTAAGCCATATGACATAGACATGTCTTAGACTGGAATCTTACTTAATACTTGCTTATGCCACTGGTCACAAAGGTATTACGGGCGAACATACTTACTTAACACTATCCATTTGCAGGTTGACTTACTTGGACAGAGCAGAGAAGTGAGGCCAATCCAATCTGATGACCCAAAAATAATGAGCTCAAGTGAGACTGGATGGTTTCTAAGGAAATTTAAAGTCAACTTTACACCAGAAAACGATGAAGCTAAAGCCAGGAAAAAGAGAGTATCTACCTATCACAAGAGTAACTAAGTATACCCGACATACAGTCGAGTTTAGAAGAAGGCTGACACAAATTTCAACAACACCTAGACACAATAAGGAAAGCAGTTGAGTCTAAATGCGAAAGACTCAAGAAAGGTGGACCAGAAATCGAAAAAAAAACCTTCGATGCCATTAACTTCAGACCATAGAAGGACTGGATATACTGCATGGGAGTAAATATCTTATTAATACATTCTATGACTGTTAGCCCCCAAGAAACGTTGAGCTAGTATCGCATCGAGGACTGAACATTCGGGTTTGTAAGATTCTCAATTCGAAAAAGGCCAATTGTTGACGATTGACTTTGAGGAGACTTTTCGATCTTCAGAATAAAAGCCACAACTTTCTTTAACAAAATTTTTCATCTGGTACATTCTCTTTTTTTAACACAAGGAACGTAAAGATGTAGAAAACCCAAATCCAAAAACCACGCATATTCCAAAACGTCGTGTTCAAAATATCCGAGCATTGATACATCCTGTGTTCTAAAGATTTTAAACGTGTTATCTGTAACACTCAATGTTTTCAAAATCGAAAATCCGTTTACAAAGTGTTCTATACCATAGTTACTGCCTTCAGTTTGTAAAGTTTCGCTTCATTAAATAAGTGAATGATATTCAAAGATACAGACTGTAGTTGTAAGCAATTAAGAAGAAAATTGTAAAATACTCTCTGGCAGGTACACTCACCTTTCTTACGTTTAACTCTTCAGCACCTGAAGGTGCAATCCTCCATGATAAATTAATCAGGCGACCAACAAAGGAGTACCTTAAGGCGGCGTGTTAACACCTCTACTATTCCCAACCAGTCCCAAGTCGTTGGACAAGAAACAAACAATGAATAGAAAGATGGATCCCATAGGAGAATGCTGAGGGTAACAACAAGCATACTTGCAGGGTGTTCTGCAGTTATGTGGATAGGAGTGTCTACGCACGTCTAATCGGACAGCTGATAACATTCACCCAAATGTTGATTTACGGGCCGAACTCTGATAGTAGTTTGGAATGTTTCTGTGAATGTTTCACCACAGTGATTATCATCTCATTATGAGAAGAGCGGCAGTTATGAGAATAAGAACGATTCTGGGTACTTAATTGCAACCCAATGGTCCGTAAAAATGCCCTTATTCCTGATGAACATTACACTTCAGCCAATAGATACATACTACACATCCTTTATCGACATTGTCTCTGCCTGGGTAACAATCTTGAAAGAAAATGTCAAAAGGAGATGTCCAGACCAAATTTTAATTTTTTTCGATCTTTACATCTCTAGATATGTACATAAATTATCCAAAATATTGCTCAATGACGTCTTTAAGCATTAAAATCCAATTCAATGACACACCGTAGATACTTTTCTGTTTTCCCTGCACACAATCAGCAGATTGAAACAATGTATCTATGTGTAAGCGATTGGTATCTACCTACATTTTCTTTACGGAAATAGCCACTAAATAAGTGCCAAAATTGGTTAACAATATTTTTTTTTAAATTCAAATGGCCAACAATATCTAGTGGCATTGACTGGAATGGTGCCGAACACTACCTTGTTTCGCATCACCAAACCTCATGTAAATTTGTGCCTACTTTTGAGTTTATTTTTATAAGGTAGATGTGTGTACTATGGAGACTAGAATTCGCTTAGAATACACCACCTACACGGCGTATGCATCGTTACTCCATTGTAATACCTTCATTAATATGAGCAAAGTGTTAATCAACTACCACATCGATCAGTCATGCAAATACATATTACTTGCAAGATACAAGGTATGAGAACTGTCTTTGTTCCCCATAAGCAGATAGTCATCGCTATGAGCGGACATGAACAATTCTTTTATATCTCTTTCGTGTTAATCACACAATTTGGATTCAGTTTAATGAACAAGACCATAGTCATCCGTTTTGCACACTAAAATCATGCTAAAGATACGACTCTCGTAAGTCTTCTTTATTGTAAGAACACTAAACACCAGTCTTTCAGTATCCATGCCAAACATGATAACTAAACCCATTCGTGGTATTCGAAATACCACACTTATTTGTTACAATCGCCACCATATATGTAAACTAAACGTCAAAACCATTTCAAAGATACAGTATCTCTTTGGTGTTAAACGTTATCTCGAAGCCAAATTGCCTTTAGAATTTCAGCTACCACTCGTCGCTACAGCGACAGATACACTCCCAAGTTTTCACAGAATCACAAAATGCACTTCACAGATGCACGAACGAGTATTAAAACAAAACGACAATCAATTATTCAAAAACACACCACAGTAATTCGTGTAGAGTGCGCTAGCGACGTTTTCGTCTTTGTCGTGTAGGTATAGTGTATATTGTCAATTCACCGATTTACCACGTTGCGTCACACACGGAGTTCGTTCGTGAACTGCCAGTAAAATCTGTGAGCGTATTTCGCATAAGCGCCGCTCAAAGCCCAGGAATTCAATTCACCGCTACCACTATATCGCACCCCTAACCCCTAAGCAAAAGCAAGGCAAGAGCAGTAGCTAACCGAACACACTCAGTTTTGTTGTCAAACAAAAACGACAAATTCACGTCTAACCAAAAAGGGGGTGGTGGTGGTGGATTGTTGAGTGCCTGCAGAGAGCATTCAATGTTTACATTATTTTACTCTCTTTCGCTCTCTGTGTGTATTTTGCTCACCCTGTTTGTCCCACTCCCCCACTTTTCTGGCATTTACGTCACTTGCGTCAATAAAACTCACCATATAGACACACACATAGCGGCACGTCTAGCGATTTGTTTTGCTTCCTTTTTTTCTTTTTACAATCCGCTGCCGATGATGATTCACCCGTGGTGAGTAAAAAGACCTTTACGTTCCACACATTCCACAAATAGATGCACTCAATTTTTGAGTGAAAATTAATAAATTTACACCCGCAGGGGGTATATGTACACTACAAAAAAAAAATCCATAAAAATCCAAGGGGTGTCGGTTTTTAGGGGTGCCTGACGGTTTAAGTGTGTGATTGGAATTCAAATGAATTCATTTGTTTAATTTCTTTCCACAGAATTTCAAACAATACAACGAAGTTAGGGACTGGCTTTTGAGATTTCATCGAGAAGTATACTTGTACTTATACATATCTCCATAGTGATGAAATAGGATGCTGTCATGACAGCTAAAAAACAATCCATGGAGAGATTTTAAGATTATTCTTCTTGCTTCGATGTTTTCTTTTTGCGCCCGCCATTTGAGTTTGTTGTTTTGCTTTCGTTTCTATGAATTCTTATTGTATTTATCGAAATTGGAAATTGGTCCAATCGATGGGATTGACTGAACACAGTTGAGTTGTAGCATTTCGGGGGTTTTATTACGTAGGTGGCGGCACAAGTGCGAGGAGTGAAAGCGTAAAACTGTTGCTAGAGCTCCAATGAGCTTTTGTTCTTTTCTCTATTTATACACACACTTTTTGTTTGCAGAGGAGGTGGGTATTTTCGCCCTTGATTGATGACTTATTCAGTGACTTTTTACCCCAAGTGGGTGATAAGGGTGAGATTCTGTAGTGGGTGGGACGGTTTCCCCCCCTATTTGAATGGAATACATTTTTAATTCGATGCATAGGGTCCTCTGTCTGATATAAATGATTGGGATGGACTGTAAGTAAAGTCATGTAATGTTGGATAAAGGTTGTTAGGTAACAACTCCCACACGGGTAGGTCAGCTAGTCATCACTGGTTGAATGAGGACAGCGAGGCAAGTTTATCGAACCTCCTGTTCATCGAACGCCGAAAGGGTGGTATACCAGTTGCATTAGAACGGAACTTTTCTGGAAGCGGACCACCATTTTTACTGATATGAAAACCATCACATTTAAGATAAAACAAAACAATACCTTACACAGAATTTAAGATAAAACAAAAGTGGAAAAACGAGTGCAACCCAGCAACAGCCAAAGTACTGACAGAACTCCAAGGTATGTTCGGGTGATTGCACAAGGTTATAAGCCAGCATTTAAGCTTCCTTGGTAGATAATGCATGCTAAAATGAAATTGAAATCCAGCGCTAATCACCAAAATGTTGGCCTAAAATGGTAGAAGAATCCAATTGGTTTTTGTCCTTAGGGACTTGCCAATTTTTCACAGCTTCGACTTTCTGTGGGTCGGTCTTCACTCCTTCTGATGTAATAACGTGCCCCACATACTTAACTTCCCGTCAGAAGAGGGCACATTTCTTTTGATTGAGTTTCAGGTGGGAACATCGAAGTCATTCAAATACATCTCTCCGGTTGTCTCGATGTTTCGCAAATGTTTTACCCACAACGATGACATCGTCCAGATACACCAGGCATGTTTTACAGGTCAGTCCATGAAGGGCACGTTCCATTAAACGCTCATATTATTATTACTGTGAACTGCCACAATCCATTTCGTGCAGTGAAAGCGGTCTTCTTCCTGTCCTTTGTCCTTTGCGGTTAGTAGCCGCTCTTCAAGTCGAGAACGAAAAACCATTGAGCTCCTGCGAGTGTGTCTGACGTGTCGTCAATTCGTGGCAAGGTGTAGCTATCCTTTTTGGTGACGTCACTCAGCCTCCAATAGCCTACACAGAATCGAGGGCTGCCGTCTTTTTTCTTCACTAGTACAACAGGGGACGCCCACGGACTCTAGGAACTTTCTATTAGGCCTTCTGTCTTCATCGATGACACCATCTCTGCAAACTCAATCTGCTTCGCCAATGGGAGTCGTCGAGCAGACTGACGAATTGGTCTAGCATCCGCAGTATCTATGCGATGTTGTACTAGATGTTACAAGCTCCGTCTGCTTCCGTAATGGGAATCGTCCAGCAGGCTGACGAATGGGCCTAGCATCCCCAGTATCTATGCGATGTTGCACTGTATGCATGCGGCCATACTTCCCATCCTGGGAAGCAAATATATCAGCAAACTCACCAATCAGGTTTCCCGCCGAGATTTGTTGCTCCTGATCCAGTTTTCAATCTTTGAGTACAGCCTCTCTTAATTTCTCCAATCTAGCTGATGAGACAAGATTCGCGGATTCTCTCTTGGTTATCGTTAAGATCACGGAGATCGGTACCTACATACATATGTATATGTATGTACCAAGCACCTCCCCTTGCTTTATTTTTACGCTGTAGTTTCTCAAATTCATAACTCTTATTGGAACCATGTTCTTCGGCTTCAGTTAAATTTTTGAAACGATATATCTTTCGGAATCTGTCTCGAACAGCTGGAATCGGGGGCTCCTAATTAAGGCGGTAAGACTTCGTCCTTACTAATTAATATCCTGAGATTTGCAGTGTTGTCGTTCCCATACATCATACATTACGTAAACACAGCACTTGCATCCCGATATACATTCGCTTTCATGAAGTCTACTCCTATGATCCACTCGTCACAAATGTCGGCCACCAGAAACGCGTTATAAAAGGTCAATTCTCGCAATTGTAACGTTTAGGCAAACTGACACAAATACGTTCGCAGATTCTCCTGGCGCAGTCATCAGGCAGCACCTGGTGTTGTGTAGCCACGACCTTCGCACAAGATCTCTGCTTATGATGGAAGCTGTGGGGCCAGGGTTGATGGTGACCACGCACTTGGCGATGAACGCTTCCATTGTTAGGCTCTTATTGCATCGTTTGGTTTGAGAGACATGGATGATGGTCCTTGGTGCGTCGGTTCCTTCTGCCCGGCGAAGCTGGTTCTTAGGCATAACCCGACTGGTTTTGAGAACCTAGACCAGCAGGATGGATGTAATCCCTGCTGGATGCTTCTTCGTTGCGACGTCTATTCGCACAATGTAGACAATTTCCGCGTCTGGGTGGACTTATGCATTGTCGTTGTAGATGTCCAGGTTTATTGCAATTCCAGCAACGAACTTGTCCTCCACGAGCGTTGTTTCGGTCTTCGCTGACCAACCTTTGACAAGCGCATTTAATGGTGGCCAACTCCCTGACACGGTGCATCCCCTGGCAGGCCTTGTCTGCCGCCTCCATTGCCAGAGCAAACGGCAAAACCTCTCCGACATAGAGCATGTGTTCTGACGCATTGGACGTTGGATGCCAGTTGCGACTGGTATAATGGACTGACATACTTTTTAGCCGTGATCTGCACCAAGTTTATCAAGTATACTTACATCAGTTCGACACTGAACCAAGAAATTGCATCACGTTCTCTGTTATGGTATTCTCGGCTAGATGTACTGATATTTTTTTTCAAATGTATGTACGTATCTATGCATAAAGAACGAAGGATTTATCTGACTATTCCTGGATTCCATATTTTTATTTATTGTCTACAGAGAATGTAATAGTTTCTTCTTTGGTAATCCGGAGTCCAATCGTGGGGATTCGGGATCGGTATTTTACTTAGGAATCCACAATGTAACATAGCATGTGGAGATTTTAACAATGTCAGATCTAGATCTAGAATTAATCTTAACCACGAAATCCATTCAAAACCATGTGTGCTGCGTTGTGGGTAGTAATAATTGTTATTAGACATCTATTCAACACATCTGATTTGGCCTGTTATTTTGTGATTTGTCCACCTCTATCAAAAGACTATCCTTTGGTTAACTGAATTTTTTGCATCAAGAAATTTGAAATTAAGAAAATCCTTTAGCGAACACGTTCACACAGAGTGTCATCTATGTATATGAGATGTAGTCACTATGGTGTATCTAAAGTTGCACATCGCTAGAGATACACTAAGTTTATTTTTATGATTACCCTCAACTCACTGAAGTAACCCATACAACGAGAAGAACCGTCACTAAATCCATTCGATATTATGACACAGTGAAACTTATTTTTATTACTCCTATGGCCGCGGTGTGTATCTTTTGCTTCTTCCACTTTATATTTCTTCCAGAATTTGACTTATCATCAAACTTGAGAACAAAGGAAACCAATTTTAGTTTCCACTTAAGTCGATTCTCCAACAAACGAATACCAAAATGTTTTCCACTAGCATATGGTCCACCGACCATACTTCACACTTCATCAACGGATGAGCTCTTTGATTTATGTATTTGCATTTGGCGAACACTATCCGCAAATTTGATTAAAAAAACAATCAATGGATACAAAAAAAATAAAAAACAAAACAACCACAGCCACCACTACATGGATAGACCTCAACGGCAAGCAGGGGCGACATTGGCTTCCGGTTTACTTTTGAAGTGGGTAATGTGCTGAGATTTGAAATACGTTTTTGCGTTTGGGATACGCAACAGCATCCAACTCGATGGGGTCCGCGTTTGTATATATATATATTTTTTTTTTGTAAACATTTTGCAAGTGCAGATTGTAGTTATCATCCAGTCACAGTGGCAGAGTTAGTCAAAAACAATTGGAAAGGGGAGAGCACTCATATCACCAACAGATGGTGCACAGTTGTGTGGGAAAGTTAGGGTTGCAAACATAAATATTTTCTTTTACTTGCATATATAGTACATTAATGGAGAAAAAAAAACGAATTAAAAGCATTTATTTAATTGAGTTTAGGAAAAAATATGGAATTACAAGATATTCCTTTGTTGTTACACATATGGGCCGCTGGTAGCGGGGGTCATTCGAATTACAAATAAATTATTAATGTAGAATAGCTACTTTTCACTTGAGCGTTGTATCTTTTAGGACCAGATTTAGTAATTGATAATGCGAAAACATTTGAGACAAAGATTTCGTCATTGTCGAGCACAACAGATTGTACCAGAAAGATAGTTCTTTACAGCAAGTAGATGGTTACTATAATCTTGCTGTGAGTGAGAATTGTTTATGCTTACTTCATGCTTCTACAAAGGAATTTATGCATGTTTTCGAAACTAGTTATAGTTCCACTACACCGCAGAGTACATACTCTACAGAAGTACCAGAGAGACCAACGCAATACTACCAAACCACTCAGCGAAGCGAAGGACAACCACTTTGCAGTTTGCGTCTAGACCAACAAGTACGTCGCCTCCTTCATGGAGCTAACAACCCATGAAGGTTCAAAGTGTGTTAGTATAGCCGCTTTTATGCTGAGAGACATTAAGAAGGCCACAGATTACTTCAACGTCCGGGAGTATTCCCTCAGTCTGCCTCGATACTGAAAAGCCATGCCACATACAATTGTATATCTATCGGAATGGTCCTAAGAAGATTCAGAAATCACCCTTTGAGTCTAGTCTACCAATCTCATCAATATCATTTCCAGAGTTTCATGTATGACTATAATTATGAGTACCATCGTTCTCTCGCATGGATAGGAGCCCAGTGAAAGACAAACTTAGACGGACGAAGGTACTATTCAAAGCGCTCTTGCAGGGTAAGAGTACTGCGTGCCTTCCTTGACATCAAAGGAGCACACTACATGAAGCAATTATACGAGCTCTAGATAGAAAAGGGGTAAATAACACAGTATCCAAGTGGATGTATGAACTTCTGAGTACAAGATCAGCGGAGACTCATATGTATATCAAAAGACATCATCAGGGTCACGACAGCAAATGGGTGCTCACAAGGATGTGTTCTATCTCTCCTAATGTGGAGCCTTGTTGTTAATGAGCTACATGAGAATCTGACAAATTATGGCATCAATTGACTGTTAAGGCTGTCGGGTACAATACTGACATCAGTCAAGGAAGTTAAATATCTGGAAAAAACACAGAAGAGATAACCAGGAAAACCACGCGGACTCTAAAGATTTGCCGGTACCTGAGGAGGTTTAACTTTCAAAAGAACTTGGAGCAATGAATCCACAATCTACAAACTGAGCAATCACACAACAAAGTGGTACACACATGGGTCAAGAACCGATGAAGGAAATGCAGCAGTAGTATTCGGGCCTAGAGTACTCTACTCTGAATCCATGAGCAAGAGTACCAGCAACTCAGGCTGAAATTTAAGCCATAGATAGATGCGTCCATTGTCCAAATCAATCTTAACAGAAACTACGCAACTGTGATGTAGTCATAATGTCAGACAGTCAAGCTGCTATCATGATACTTGATTCTTATGTCATGAAGTGTAAATTTGTGTGGCAATCCCTGCAAAAACTTAATGAACTAGGTAGAAAAAACAAGCTGATCTTCTGTTGAATACCTCGCCATGTGGGAACTCCATAGCAAGAAAGGGAGCATCAGAAACCTTCATAGGTCCATTCCAACCATTCCACCAATAGGGGAGCATATCCTTAAAGAAGAATTCAGGAAACTAAAAGGGAACACAAGGCAAGAACCTGGATTAACGCTCAGGGCATAAGGCAAGCAAATAAGTTGCTAGGGCAACATAATCGAAAAAGATTCGAAGCATACGCAAGAATGACCTTCGTGTGTGAACGGGGCATTGTAGACTCAAGGACCACCTAAGCAAACTAGGTATATTTAAAGAAGGTCTCTGCAGATTCTGCGATGAGTCCAGGGAAATCCCACTAATACACAAAAGACTGAAATACTTGGGCAAGTACCAACTATCAAATGAGGAAATACCATCACTAAAGTCAACTCTCATACTTGAATTTTTAAAGCTGGAAACTGTATTAG
Organism: Xylota sylvarum; assembly: GCA_905220385.1. NCBI lineage: Eukaryota > Metazoa > Arthropoda > Insecta > Diptera > Syrphidae > Xylota > Xylota sylvarum. The sequence goes on from LR999959.1 coordinate 47,482,797, forward strand.
AGATAGTGCTCTGGGACAATTTCTTCCGCCAAAAGGTAGTAAGAGTACATAACCCTCAAAATGATTCTAAAATCTTAATGCGAGCGGAACTCTAATTAGGACACGTACCTCTTAAAGGTGTTTATAGGGCGCACAATATATCAAAAGGTCGCAGTGCGACATACTCCTTTTTCTTCTAAACTATATCATCGTTCAACACAGACGAAAGTTGTAAAGATCTGGACACAGTGGTTACGACATAACTCACTGGTTGTGGTTAGAGTTCAACCTAAAAAGTGCAAAGGCTGTGTTAAGGGTGTTAAGCTTCACAGTGGTCGTTGGATTCAGTCAAGGATGCGTTTTGTCACCTCAGCTTTTTATTATACGATAGCTGACTCTATAAAGTAGGCCAACCCTAATCTATCATACTGGATAGAAACCAGAAATATAGAAACTTGTATACAAATTGCCAAAATGCGATTCCTTCTCACTTCTCCCGGTGAGAGTCCAAAGAGGGATACAAAAAGGTTGTGCATCATCCATACTTCTACAGCAAAGTAGTAACATACATAGATACTGTTTGGGGCAAAAATCAGATCATAAACCTGTCAACAACACAAATAAGAAATTATGCTTTGAATAATGAACTATCCCATACAATCAATCTAACACCGCTTCAAGCCTCACATTATAAATGCAAATTGAACACCTAATTGGAAAGCTAAAATATTAATGTAGATACACAGGTTCACAGTGCCTACATACAATCACTATCTCTGCGGATATTTGTTTGTTTCATATTTTATCTCTGAATCATGGAAAACACAACACTCGCTAAATATAGACACTACGAGCAAGTGGTGGAACATTTTGAATCTAATCGAATCGAGGTAATCAACAGCAGCTGTAGAACCAGACGCCGCCGAGGGGTTACAGAAGAAGCTAAAGTCGTACATAGGTATGGTATCATTTCATCATATATCATTTTTCCTAGTTGGCTATATCAGTGCTGAATTAGCCTAATCTCTGGAAATTGTTCGCGTGAGCTGGAAGTGCTTTCGGCGAGGTAATTAAGTATACCCAGCTATCACCGCGCTTTTAGCTTCGGGCCGAGGATGTATTGGTTGAGGGTGAATTAGAAACAAATAAATAGAAATTAATGGTGTCACACACAGAGCTATTGTTTATTTTATTTATTTTTTTTTTTTGTATCCGATTTGTGCTCAGATTGCGAGTGGAGAGAGGAAACCCCAGTGTTTGCTAATTAAAGGTACCGAAGGTTGGCCAATTCAATGAGGCGGACGAGGTAATTTATTACACCGCAAATGAATATTATTTCAGTTATTAAATTTTGATTTGTAATTTATTTGCATAAGCCAGCAATAGATATAGTGAATGAGTTGATATTGCAATAAATTAGAGTAGAGATACTTAGGTGGTCTACAGATGTAGGTAGTGGGTAGGCATTGACCGGTCGTTGAACTAGTGCTGATAGCTTAGTTTGTTTGTCTACGTGTGGTGAGATACCACACTGTATCAACGGGTACACACTGTATAAACAAGTTTAATCCGAATCTCACTGACAAGTGGCTCAAGAACTCTTGTGACAATAGTCTAGACAAAACAAAAAAAAAAAAACATGGTTCTGTTCGAATCTCCCTGGGGTCTATTTCATAAAACTACAAGTGCTGTACTCGTAAACTTCTAACTACAAGCACAAATAAAGCATGAAGTTGTAATTTTGTGTTTTCAGCACTTGTAGCGCGGCAAATTCAAATTATAAGTGTAGCGATCAAAAAACTACAAGTCTATAACTACAAGTTAAAAATTATTTGAGAAAAACTACGAGTCGGCAGCTATCACAGTTAAGCGATCTAAGCATTTCCCGTTCTTCTTCTATCTTTCTTTCTTTCTTTGTGACATTGAAAGCAGAAAAGTTAATTCTAAATTTTTCATTAAATTTATGATATGTTATGATATCAAAATTGATACGCTCTTTAAAAATTCGTGGTTCTCGTACCCGATTGTCTTCGTAGTCACTATCATCACTGCTTCAGATCATTTTTATTTTAAACTTCTTAACCACACGCTGTCTAACCACTAAATTCTAACCGCGAATAAGCCCAATTTTTCCAGTACGTGATTTTATTAGTCTCTCTACTCTTGTAAGAAATTCACTTGTAGTTACAAGTCCGTCGCTAATAATTTTTTGCGCAAATACTCTTATGAAACAGAAAAGCTCGCCGCAGTTGTAAATTCATTTGTAGTTACAGGCCTGTCATACTTGTAGTTATTAGTGAATTGGCATTCTTTATGAAACAAAAATTTGCACATAATTTACAAGTTACAACTGTAGTTGTAGTTTTATGAAATAGGCCCAAGTTTACACGGTTCAATATTTCTACCTCAAATAACCTACCGAAATAGTACTCCCTGACCATGATGTCGTGGACAGCGCAAAAAATTTTCTTTTTGTCAAGAATTTTCAGGTGTTCCACATGGTCACCCGGTTCATACTTGTATTCTAGCTGCAGCTTAATAGCGCATGTAGCAGCCATCTTCCTAATGAAGATTTGTAGGGGAGAAAGACCAATAATATGTTCTAATACTGCCGTAAGGTAGATACGCATGGCACCCATAATACTAAGACAGGCAATTTTCTGGAGCTTCTGAAGCTTAGCTGCCGTTGTCCGTTCAACAACTTTCGGCCACCAAACGACGGACGCTTACGCGATAATGGGCCTCACCATCATTGTGTACACCCAAGGTATCATTTTTGGATTTAGACCCCAAGTTCTGCCGTATAGGCGTCCACTGGCCCACATGGGCCTAGTATCGCGAATGCATACAGAGCTATTTCCTTGGAACCCAATGGTCCTTCTATCTCCTTCACTAGATAGTGAAGAGCACCTTCTGTGGATTTAACTTTCCTGTATGCAAACTGACTTGGGTGCAGAGGGATAGACAAATCTTGCCGGCCTCTAATATGAACGTCAATAAGTCTCTTAGGTAATGGTTTTGAGAACAAATGATGTTCGACTTATAGGTCTATAAGATTTAGGCAGCTCATTAGGCCTATTGGGAACCAGGGAACCTTACGTTTAGACAGACTGGTTTTATAAACACAACTGTCGTGATAAGAAGTAGGCAACACATCACTTATCTAGCGTGTGGCCAGAAGTCTTGCCGGGAGTCTTGAACCTGATGTGTTGATGATGAGACAGCGGGACTTCGTCAGACACATGCCTTTTTTCAACAAAGTGGACTGGCGAATGTAAGATCAAGTAGCTCTTTCCGAATCGCATTTATGAAGGTATGTTTAGAGCCTTTATTCGAAATATATACATGACTACTAACAAGAAATTCTAAAAGGCACTCACTCCTTCTATTGACTACCCCAGACCTCATGATGCGCATTCGCATAGCAACCTGATATAGTGGAGGTAGCTGTCCTGGCAACAGAATCCATAAACTGGCTATTAAGATTGTTCAATACAGGACTCTCGAATTCACCCTTCAAATATACATAGATACACTAAGCCCCAGTTGCACACCCCATCAACAAGGTCAACATGTCATAACACATCGATCTCGTACTTGTAATCTCTCTCTTAAGTATGTACATACATAATATATATTTTTTACTAAAATCAACTTACACTTACCCCCAGTATCTATAAGACCAGAGATATTAGGTTGCCATAAGGTTATCTACGCCATAGACTTACCTGAAAATAGACAAAAATAATTATATTAAAAAATTGTAAAGTTTTCATTGTAATTGTAATTGTATTTAAAGGCAATTAGTACAAAGGAAATTAATTACAAGTCATAGATGAAGGCGAATTTTTTTCTCTACCAAGACAAGTTAAGGAAACTACGTAGAGACTGCAAAAATCCAAAGCACAAGTTGGCAGCGCAAAGATTATAAAAGTTTTTGACATAGATACAAGTAGTTTCCATAGACAGACTTGTAGGTTAAGTTCCTACAAAATGAAACCGAAATCAGAAAAAAATCAAAATGGCGGTGGAAATATGGCGAATCGTACAGAACTTCTACATTTCTTATAAAGCAAGCCGAAGACGTTGTGGGAAATGACTCTCACATTACAGAAAATATAAAAAATACCGGAGAAACATGACGCCCAAAGACATCCAGGACAAACCACACACCGTACGAACGCTAGACTTGGACCTACTTGTACAGAAAGTAAAAGACATTATTATGCTGGGTGGTACATGATACGTATACTGATCTCAAGTGCAAACTTTCAAAGCAAATCTCCGGGAATATACATAAGTTAGTTGGTTCGTACCGGACCTTAAGTACTTCATACGTTATGGGAGGGTGTATGATGGATAAGGACTCATGACGTTCACTCGGAGACCTAAGGGTCTATTGGGAATCTCCTTTTTGTGTGGAGAGAAAGTAGAGGAAAACAAAACGACTTAAGAACCAGTTTATGAAATGGAGATCATCCGATATCTGATATCTTGGGTCCTATGCGTTGCTTGCAAAACACCTCTATGCTAACTTTCATTTACGGAACATGACAGTGTCCTGTGATTACTCCAGTTAAGCTGTAGATAGAGAATCGGTTTGTTGCCAAGTGGTCTCTTTGTTTTTACTTTGTTTAATTCTGAACATAACGTACACGAGGTGGTACAGTCCTACAGTCTAATGGTGATCAATGCGTTATGCCTTAAGGTCCTTGGTAATGATATTGGGGTTATAGTGGCGACGGAACATTTGAAAGACATTTGTTAGGTTAGAGATCGCAGAACATGAAACATAAGCAATACTAGTGAGCGGATTAATTTCCTCAATCGATCATCTTCAATTATTTTATTTATTTTGCGTTTCAGAGAGTGGCAGGAAGAGTATCTTGGCTAGCGAAATACAGACGAAAGCCAAAATTCAGAAGCCCCGAAATGCAAACCAGTCTTCGAAGAGAAGATGGATCCAGTTATTCATACTGAATATTTAAAAATTGATGAACCGGTATGCGAAGTAATAGTGAGATTCTACACGAGATACGTAGCAGGCTTACGTAATATCCACAGTTCCGTATACAGCACTGAGAAAAGGCCTTTGGTCTTCGTTAAGTTTCCAGTTCCCCTTAGAAAGCTTGTTAGCAAAACTAAGATTGAAATTTTTTCCAATTCTTGTTCTCTAAGAGTGTGTTGAAATTTTCCCAGGGCCTAGTTATATTTTACTACCTAATGTTTGACTGTAATTTGTTTGGCTAGAGTGTTTGGTACTTCATTGTATTGCTGACCACCTTCACGTGGTGCATGATGGATAGCCATTTGATAGCGAACTAACGATGAGTGTATGCTGAGTCTGACTGCATACCTACGTGAAATGAAAAAGATAGTGGTTGAGGATCTTTAAAGAAGCAACGGCAGCGATCTCATCCCCGAAGTGTGTTATGGACATCAGAGTCCTTGTCAGTGTGGTTTAAATCAAGAACCAAGACAGGTTCAGTGTTATGCGCCGAGGTAACTCTATCTACCATGGAACAACTGCATAGTTACGAATCAACAATAAGCCTGGGATATGAAAAACCCTACTGTTAACGATTTGATCAAGGACACCAAAGCATACTTGTACTACTTGTATGTACAGGCCAGGAAAAGAGCGGATAAAATAATACATCAGAAGTTTGAGGTGTATGACTCACTTAATGAAAGCGGGAAACAGAACCCCACAATGGCAACACGGTCACGATCACCCTTCTAAGTGGTACTAAAACAATGACAAGACCTAGGATTTTTGATAGGAACTAAGACTTTAATCGATTGGATACACATCACAATTGATCCTTATTCACCTCAGTGTTATGAGAACATCGTATCTGTGTCTCATTAATTCATTAATCTAATCTTAGAGAATACTGCTAGTAGGCCTCAGCGGAACAAAATACGTTGCCTGCGGTACATCGAGTCCTCATTACAGGTCATCTCATAGGTATACAACTACATACCCTAAGCTGAACTGTAAAGCAATTTGGTTTGTTTGTCCTCGACCTCTGCACTTTTTTTGTAAGACGTCCATCGAGTTAAACAAATCCGATAAACTTATATCTTCATAAATACCAGTAGGCGGCAAGAATGTTTTCCACATGAAAACCACGTTCCGTTCGAGGTCTTCCCTTTTTACGCTCAATTAAGTACTCAATTGGCAAAGACCACAGATCAATTAGACCTCCATCGACGTCACAGGTTCGCCTAACGAACACTAAAGAAAAACCCCATCTCATAACATCGATACCATGTATCGTTTATTGGCGCCAAAGACCACCCCTGCTGCGCATGCAATGTACGTTTACACCGAACAAATCCAAACATCCACCAATGGCCAGATTGAATATCTACGCGTCCTAGCACGCCAACCAATATTTATATACGATTCCACTTAATCAAAATGCCTCCCCATTCTTGGTTAATTGCGCGTCAATTCGAATCAATTGCCAAAGTCAATTGATTGCGAAATACTGATGTGCGGCATTTGGATACATCAAGAACGTGCATCGTGGTGATGCTTGACGCCAACTGCTCCCAACCGACGCACGTAACATGCCAACTTCCATATCCAACAACTAAAAACGTACGATTTATGGAATAAATGTCGTCGCCAGTGTTGTGTACCGTCGATGTCGTGTCGCTCGACATGATGTGACAATCAAAATCTGAGTTTATCTGTGCAAAGCTGCAAAGGAAATGTCAAACATTAATCCGAGAGATACACAGTATCTACAACGACGATGCTGCATATCTCGAGCCATTACCTCACTTTGGTAGTTTTCTAATTATGCAAAATTTATTTTCCTCCCTCAGTCTTCGGTCTTCGGGTTTCATCGTTTTGGAGTAGTGTTTACTTAAAAGTTTCAGGGGTACCCTGCTACCTTCACCGACCACAACCGCAGCTAATTCCATAGAAGTAGCAGAATACAGAAGCACCACTGTGGATGCATCTGTTGGTTTATGATCTCAGAAAATTTGCAGAGAATACTTCTGCGTTGCACTTTGCTGCGGTAGCTAGCTGACTTAACTTTCGAGGAATGTGAAGAGCGAACGATGAATGGGCAAAGGTGCTCCATACAGACTGAGTGAGTGAGTGAGTGAGTAAGTGGTGAGTTGACGGCGACGGCGACGGTGACGCCACAACTGATGAATCGACAGGAAAGTGGGAGTCGGTCGGTCGACCGATAGTCTTTGAAGGGGGGAGGCGATTGTTAAATGGGCTGCAGCAATGGAGGCAATTTGTCTGTCAGCAGGACACACAGTTTGTGGTGGTTTATTTGCTTTGAAAATGTTGGCAAATTTGCAGGAGGTTTGCTAAAATAGAAGAGCATCTACCTATATATGTGGGTGAACGACAATTTAACATTTATGTACTTACTTTAAGGAAGCTGTGAACAAACGATTTCTTTCAAGTGAGACTGTTAATTAAATTAAATAAATGTTGAACTTTCCAAGAGTACTTAAGTGTTATATCCTTTTACGTGTCGTAGAGTCTACGGCAAAATACATATTTAAAGCCAACTTAAAGTAGAACACTATGTAACTTACAAATCTTTCTTACGATGTGGCTTTTACATCGATGTACGTATATGGTAAGTTATTAATATCAATGACATGAATTGTGAAGGTTATATAAAAAAAAAATATCTGAATTCTGTGAAAAGATACATCCTTAGATCCTTTTTGTCTGTTATGATTGTTTAATCTTTGTTTCTGAGATTTGATGTACCTCTACCTTACCGTCTAGCTACATCTTTCTAGATACATATGTAAGTAGAAAGAGTGTATAGCTTACAGCTACGAGAACACAAGTTGAACCTGCAACTAGAAGAGCAACTACTTACAAACAACAGTTCAAAGGGGAGGAAAGTGAAATTTTAATTGGCGATAAGCTTCCTCCGTGTCTTGGATGACCAGGTCCAGGTCCTCTACCCTCCTGTTGCGATATCGGATGGCATCAGGACTATGTGAAGCTCATCGCTAACCGAAGGTCTGCGAACGTCTTGAGAGCAGAGTTGTAAAGTACTGAAATACACTTGTACTGCAGTACTGTGTAAGTATCCAGTACCTTGTACTTGTACTTGTACTTTAAAAAAAAAAGTACAATGTACTTGGTACTTTAAAATCACCAAGTACAAGTACTATTTCAAGTCCTCTCTTCTAAGTACATTTACTGGGTACTGTAATACTGGGCAGTACATTTGCAAATACTTTTCAAGTACATTTCTTTGCATGGTCTATGGTGTGACATGATAGTACAGCTAACTTAATACCGAGAATCAAAGCATTGTTGTTCTTCTACATGCGTACATATCGAGACTCGGGATCACTGTCATTATCTGCAGCAGCATTTAAGTAAGTGGTGGTCAATTGATCTCCTGATTGGCCTTTTGCATATCTGAACTAAAAATAATAGTTGCAGATGCCAAAAACAAATTTGAATATTAATGTTTTTTCTTAGCACGTTTCACACATAGACCACGTTAGGAATTGTACTTGAAAAGTACTTGCAAATGTACTGCCCAGTATTACAGTACCCAGTACATGTACTTAGAAAAGAGTACTTGGAATAGTACTTGTACTTGGTGCCTTTAAAGTACCAAGTACATTGTACTCCTTTTTTTCAAGTACAAGTACAAGTACAAGGTACTGGGTACTTGACTGGTACTGGTACTTGAAAGTTTACAGGTCTGCTTGAGAGTACGTGTTTCGTTGTTGGGTGAAGTGGGGGAAGGAACGTAGGTTGAGGTCGTAAGCAAGGAAAACATTTCTAGCAGACCAAGAACTCGGTCCTGGATCCCTTTTGAACCATCCGATAGTTCAACTACAACTACAGCTAGTAACGCTCATCTCTCTAGTAGCAACTACAAAGTTACCAAGTTAAAGGAGCCAAAACGGGATAGAAAATGCGCGGTTATCGTGGTCAACACGGAATTCCTGCCTCCTTTGGCGGTAATGGAAGGGCAGGTTAGCTATGGTTTTGGAGTCATAACTCTCCATGTGTACAAGAAATATGAGGAGGAACTGATCAAAGATGGAGCCCAATCCTTTGCTTCTGCTGACACTGAAGCGGTTAGTAATACACAAATAATAAAGGCACCCCAAGAGCCTGCATCGTCGCGAAGAGCACACTACATATATGTTTTTCTACTCTCGTTCCTTTCGTCGTATGTAGCTTACGACTTACCCCTTCCTGCGGCAATACTGGAGAGGACGATTGCTGACGTGGATAAGTGCAGCTTTGGGCCCCACTCAGTGTAGGGTACCACTGATATTAACGAAAGAGAGTGAGCAAATTAACTAATTAGTACTGAACTAGTCCTTTGTAATACTGATTGTGGGCTCCCTTTTTTTCCTTGTAATAGGCAGGAAGTAGGTACTAGATATCACCCTAATCTCTGAGAGTATTTATCATGTTGTCAAAGATTGAAAAGATTCTTGCGAACACTCGTTCTCAGATCATAGATTCATTCAATTTGGTATAAACTACCTCCCTCAGGCCCAACCTATCTTTAGAAACTGTGTGTAGTCTTCTGTAATAAACAGTACTCCTCTCCCCTCCAACTAATAATCACGAATTAGACGCGATGGTAGTGGAACTAACGAAAGTCCTTATTAATCGCGCGATATCTATCTCATATCCATTAAACAAACCAAAGTGCAAGCCTAGACCACATTGGTGGAATTAGAAGATTTTTTCTCTCCGCAAAATGCGCAGACAGCTCTTCAATCAGGCCAACCGTTCCCGGAGGCCGCAGACTAGATCTCTTATAATGAGGTCCTCTTATAAAATGAATATCAGCAAAGCCCAACGGAAATCCTGTAGGCTCTTCTGAGATAAAGTGGAAGATATTTCAGAAAGATCCTAAAAGAGCAGATGGCTCGCGGGTCTCCTCTAGTGCGGTATCCCTGGATCTATGATTGGATTCCCATTTCCCATTGTGATCTCGGCAACGTTAATGTTAAGCAGGCTCTCTTATCTTGTTACAAACAGCAAAATTCTTTCGACAATAAGCAGCTTTAAATCATTCAAGTCTCCTGGACTAGATGGTATTATACCTGCCGAACTTCAGCGGAATGTGGACCTAAACCTTCCTTGGTTAACTGTAATTTTCAAAAGTTGCCTGAATTTGGTTCACATTCCAAGTCAATCTGGTTATTATACCAAGGACATTCCAGGAAATTCCATAGCCGACGAACTAAAGGACTTTAGTCCTAAGTGATGCAGAACATTTAAAAAAAAAACAAAATGCAATAAACGCTACTAACCGCAGATGGTGGAACTGCACCACGTGCTCTATTACTACACGGATGTGGCCCAAGCTGGATCTCAAGCGCTCTAATAGTCTAATAAGACAAGAGATCCTTCATCAGCACAAAAGTTGGTGTCCTTATGGGATACTGCGTCAGTGGGAGACATGCCCTCGGGCTGACAAACGATTTTTGCAGAAGCTGCATGGATGAGGAAGAGGAAGAGTTCTATATCATATATTTATTCTATATCCTATATCTAGGAGAGTACTTCTTCGAAAACTTTGGCGAACTAGCTAACATAAGCATTAACCGCCTCCTGCGCTTTATAATAAACTCACGTTGGTTCACCGGGTAGATTGAGGACACTAGATCCTGTGGTACCACAATGGACCTATTCTGGCCTAAGTGTGGCTGCACTTGCTGCAGTCTGCCAATCGAATCTAACCTAACCTAAGATTGCATCTGAAATTCTTCGAATCCAGAAATCTCCTTAAGACAACCGAACACTAAATGAAATGGAGTCAAAATTCAACATAGACAGAGCGCTAGATCGTTGTGCAATTAAATCTGAACCTGTTGCACAAGTCTTAAGACATTACCAACCATTCATCAGATTATGTAGGGTATCTAAACCTACAAGACGACAAGTCAAAAAATGGAGGAGAATCGTGTCAAAATGGCGGAGCAATTCCCCCTTTGTGCGTAACAAATGGAATTATATTTCATAAAATCACCGAAGGCATTGGGTATCTAATGCCTGACACCGTTCTGGTTTTCTCTGTACTTTCTGCTCTGTGCTATTATCGGTTTAAACACATTCGCTCAATTTAGACTTGAATGAATAGGCTACTGTAATGAAACACGTCATTGAAAAGAAGTATCAAGTGTCTACCCATTTTCGTTACACCAGGCACTCCAAGATTGATGAGCTCGCTAGATAGGGTGCGATCCAAAGGATCCTGCCGAATTGGCTGAGCTTGGATATACTCCTCGCTACTTGTAAACTCTTATTAGAGCTGGACGCTTGAAGCAAAAACAACTGTACATGTATGGAAAAATCTCTCTACTTGCAACATATCGAGGTAGATCTAACCTATGCTTGACCTGAAACGTAGTGGCAAGTTGTTTTTGCTGAAATGGTCATAAATTAGCCACTTTATCGGTGTTCTTACTAGACAGTGTCTGATGGGCCAACATGTCAAAAGGCTGCGCTTCTTTTCAAATGACTCCTGAAGTAACTGTAGGAGTCTAAAAAGATTACTCCCTAAAAAGATTACTTTATCTAGGAACCCCCTTCTTTGACAACCTAGGCGAACTGGCGTCATTAGACGAGCTTCCTTCGTTTAATTAAAAACTCCAGGTGGTTTAATTAGTTCCGGGTAGCCAAATAGTTTGATCCATGACATCACAATGGACCTTTATTTTTAAGTGCGCACTTGTGCAGACAGCCACCCTAACCTAAATCTAAACGTAATCTCAATGTAGGGCGTGGATTAGTGGATTAACAAGTGGATTAACGTATATGTACCTTAAAAGGATGAATATCATTACAACATTGATCGGATCTACTGTCAAAAGATTTGTCAGGGAAGTACACCATAAAACTACAACACTAATAAATATTTGTGAATTCACTTGTAACTTGTAATTTTTTTTGTTTCATAAAGAATACCAATTCACTAATAACTACAAGTATGCCAGGGTTGTAACTACAAGTGAATTTACAACTGCGGCGAGCTTTTCTGTTTCATAAAAGTATTTGCGCAAAAAATTATTAGGGACGGACTTGTAACTACAAGTGAATTTCTTACAAGAGTAGAGAGACTAATAAAATCGCGTACTGTGATCGCTTAACTGTGCAAATAATTTTTAACTTGTAGTTACAGACTTGTAGATTTGTAGCATTTTGATCGCTACACTTATAATTTGAATTTGCCGCGCTACAAGTGCTGAAAACACAAAATTACAACTCCATGCTTTATTTGTGCTTGTAGTTACAAGTTTACAAGTACAACGCTTGTAGTTTTATGAAATATGCCCCAGCTTGCCATACACCCCTTCCAGTACACTGAACTATAAAACGTTATACGCAACTGCAACCATACGCCAATACTGTTCGTTGAAGCTATGCAATTAGTCGGTAGTTCTAAGGATGTTACACACCCGTTCAGAACTCTTCAGATGGTTATTAACCAACCTCTCGAGTATAAATCTCGGCTTCATACACTATTTGCCGACTTAACTGAGGCTTTGTTAGCTTGAGTTGCAACTTCATTTGCAAATGCAGAAACTCACTGTAGAATCAATGGGAAAGTCCTCGTTCCTCGTGCCTCATAAGCAAGTTTTCAACTTCTTGATAACGCTTTCTTCTATGTACATCTCATTTGTTTTATTATCCCTATAAATATGTGTTGCACATTAATTTTTATAGACAAGCTGATTTTGTACGCTAATGTCCTTTCAACCTTGAGTAGCTGTCGGTACGAGAAGTCCCCTATCAATTTTGAAGAGAAATTGCGTTACCCGCGCCCAGTTTCAAACTTTCCAAATGTTCTCAGACCATGCTTACTGCCGATACCGTCCACGAAATTCGTTTATAAACCACAAAATGCTTTCCATTTAATAAAATTATTCCCAAAGTGCGGGATCAACACTTCTAACCTTCTAGCTCATGGCCTCATTAAAGTATGATTTACATCCGGAGAAAATATTAAAAGGATCATAAATATCCTCACCAAACACCATGTTGAACAGCCATTCTAAGTATCCATTCCATGTTGACCTTGACTTTTCCTTAGTACTTTGTGTGTACGCCTTAAATTGGTCCAATTTTTGCTTTCCGCGTTACAAAATTTTTAGCCCAGGTTAATTACCATCCACCACCGGCTCTGTGGCCCGCGAAGGATATCATTCACTGAAGCCACCTTCACACATAAATTTGAGTATCCTTTCGCCCCCGTCGTCCGCCTCATCTTCGTTGCAAAAATGTAAAAAAAAAAAAACGATTACTCTTCATTTAAAAATGAAATCAGGTCACACAGCGCTGTATGGTTGTGAATCCTCTGAAACGGAGTACTGACTCCTTCGAGCAATAGTGTAAGAAGATGAAATCCCTTCCAGGTGGTTAATGATGGCGATGGAGTAAATGCCAACAGTAGTGGTGGGTGCAATAACCTAAGAAATAGTTGAACATCTTGAGAGAAAGTAAAGAATAACAAAAAAAAAAAAAATTGCCACGGGTAAAGCAATTAGTCGCTAGTGGGTCGGACAGGGATGAAACGGGAAAGAATTAGATGGAGAAGAGAAATACCTAGGATAGCATTATCCTGAAATAATTACACGTCTAATTGTGGGCTCTCCGGCTGCTGCCTGAGTGGGAGTCACTTAACGAAAAAGGTTTTCGTTTTTTTTTTGCATTTTTTCTTTTCATTCTTCGACATGAGCCTGGTGGGTGTATTTTCTTCCTTTATTCGTTCATTCATCTCTGCCTTTGCGCCTAATGTCCTAGTTTCATTTTTCGCTTCTTTACATTTTATATTTCGAGATTTTTGTGCTTGGAAGCGAAATTTCTCAAGGCCTGCGGTGGGATGTTACATCCCATAGGGTTTGGGTTTTGGTTTTACAATCTTTTAACTTTTTTTTTTCTTTGGTACTTTTGGGAATATCATCAAAATATTTCGTTTCGGAGGATGTCCCAGTTGAAAGGGATGCTGTTTGGATATTGCAACACGCCAACTACCGCAAATGAGCATAGATTCTAATTTAAAGGAAAAATATGATTTGGAAATGTTTGACGTTGGTATCAGAGTTGTGTATCGCTGTGTGTACTCTTCATTAAGGACGTTTGGTAGAGCAGGTTGTTAAAATCTTCACTACATGTTTTTTTTTTTTTTTTTTGAATTTACGCTTTAAGTTTGTGTTGCACCTTTAAACTCCACAAATTCGTAAGTAATTCAGAAAACTCGTCCCTTGTGACATATTTAAAGTAAAAACCTACTAACTGGTTCAAGAAGCTCACAGAGGAACATTTCTTAAGTTAGCACCAGGAACTAAATAAAGAAACCTGCTTACGTAATCAATGGCACCTCTGAGAATCGGGTCGAGATCCAATCAATACTACTCGATGTTATAAGTATTTTGGTAGGTTTAGGTGTAAGTGAGTTGATGAATCAGAAGAAGCTTCTCCTTCATCACACGCAGGTCGCTGTCTGTACCAGACTACAGATACAATTAGAGCAGAAGAGTTTTTTTCTGATACCATGGATCCACTTAGGCTACTTAGAGACTAACTTAACCAATGAGAGCTATAAATGAAGCTAATAATGTCTACGGACGCCAGTTCGCTGAGTTCATTGGACACAAGAACGCCTTAATGAAACTGTCTTATAGAACAGGGTCGGACAGGTTCATAGGAGTTGAAGAATAATTTACACTTCCTCTTTGTCTCTAAAACTGTTCAGCTGTTTAGTTCTTCTGTATAATTTAATGCTTAAGAATGCTTAAGACAAGACGACTATTTGTGTTATTTGTTGTCAGGAACAATCTCATGATTTCATCAAGAATAGAAGTGGTGAAAGTATGCAACCTTGCCGCACTCCGCTTTTGACTTCAAAATTACTAGACACCTGCTTTGTCGGGTTAGGAAACACTCCACTGGATCACTCAGACGAAACTGATTCATTGTACTACTAGGAAGCAAAACACAAGTATTACCCATTTTATTGGAATGTCTTTCAGAGAAAGTCGTGAAGATGCTTCAGTGAGTAGTAGGCTCTCCACATCACCGCCGAAGATTTGCCATCTTAGCAAAGGCAGGACACTCACATAGGAATGTCCGAAGTTTCGTCGCCCTCTTTACAAGCGTGGCGAACAGTCGCGTTGTATAAGCCAGGCACTTTGAAATCCCTAGCGAGAGAGACAACAAAAATGGAACTGATTTCTTACAAACAGCGGAGTATTCGTTTAGTCTGCATGCTTTGTGTTAATAAGAAACTTATTCGTCAATGGGAAGACTTGAAACAGGTCCAGGTCCTGAGAAATCTTCTTTTGAGCCTTGCTTAGCTTAGAGATTTCATTGCCCACAATCCTAGTGTGACCTATGACCCAGACAAGAGTTACAGTTTAATCTTGCAACCGAATTGTATGATTGAACAAGGCCTTAAGCGATGCCTGACTGTCGCTACAGACGCAGATACTCCGACTCCTCCACCTATTTTTCACAATATGGTCGGTAGTCATTAGGACAGCATAGATCATAGAACAGAGGCAGGCTTATCTTAAGAGTAGTGAAATCTAGTTTTGTGGGTCTCTACGGAGATACCAACACCGAACCTTTGACTAGTTTTGGAGCTATTCGTTAAGGTTAGAGTCCGGACTGCTAAGGTTACGGTGTCATTATATTTGCCGGCAAATTCATAGAATAGGGTAAGTCATGGGATAAGTGTAGCACAAGGTCATTAAAACTCCAGTGGTACCACCTTCTAAGACCATAGATTGTTTTGAGTGTGAGGCCATAAGTAGCAAGCGGAGGTAAATCAAGCAGAGCATCTAGAGAGGAGCCAGGGGTACTCAGATAAGCTCCAGTGCAGCCGAGCCAAGCCGTTATTTAAAGTGTATAGCACAAGACAGTCCAATTCTTCAAATCTTGCGCAAGAGTGTCATCCACCAAACAGTCGAAACATAAGCTGTAAACCGTCGTATCATCGCTGTATAAAGTCCAAATGGCCTTTCTCGGTGATACCCAAGTCCTATAAGCGCCTTGGATGTTTTCGACCTTTCACCAAAGAATTTTTTTTTTTAACCAGGATCACTCTCAGATATTTCGATTCATTGAAAATCTAGCTAAACACGCTCTTTAGCACTGACTAAGTCAGAATCCTTCTTCTCGTATAGACAACAACCTAAGTTTTCAGAGGATTAACCAATAGTCCACTCTAAGTACACCATTCAAGCAGTCTCTAGACATGACTCGACGGAAAGTATGGCAGCATCATAGGCATGTTCCTGATCATAGATCTTCATACCGTTGAGAGTAAATAGCAGTGGAGATGAAATGCCACCTTGCGGGCAGCCTCTGTTTACGTCCGCTTAGACACCTTACTATTGTGCAAGTCTTGAGATTTAGCACCCTCATACTTGAGCTATTATATTGGGAACCGTGGAAGATGAACGTGAACTTCGCAACACTCTCGGCTATGAGGAAGCAACATCCTCCAACTTCTGAGCTCATCTAAAATTAGTTCGGATTCCTCACGGGGTGTTAGTTGGAACTTTGATGAGAAACTAGTCCCTTCCTTCGTGAATATAGATATAAACGGTCCTACTGGCTCATCTATGTATATGATGCTTCCTCAGATTGTAAAGCAAGGGTCCTAGTGAGATTGACTTGCCATGCCTTACATTACGCTGAACAGGAGAAAGACGAAGTGAGCTGTAGTAAGACGGTGGTCACGTAGATTACCCAAGTTGGTCGACTCTTAATTCGAACATCTGAGAGAAAAACCTTGAAGGCGGTTCGCCAAGTGGTGAATCTAGTTCAACGTTCGCTGCCTATTGGTTGTAACTCAAGTGATCTTATCGATAAATAGCTTTAAGTTTTTTTTTAAATAACAGCGTATCGACTGTGACTGTAGGCTTTTAGAAGTCTAAAAGATTTAGGATTTATTTATATTGAAATGGAAGAGTAGCAGCTCTATGTTGTAATTGTGTATTAAAAAAGTATTTGGGCCAAGATGACATCCCTGAGGCATATCAGATTCAATTGTAAGATATTTGAATAGCGTGCCTTTAAATTTGTCTTAACGTACTTGGTTCAGATCTTACCCAAATAATAGGTTCAGGATGCCACGGGATATCTACGTAAGCTCATTTATTCTAAAAATTCAATACACTCATGACAGTCAGTACCATTGCGACCTGTGTGCCATGCCAGTAGGCACTCTGAATGTCCTTGTGGTACAAAATTAAATTTCCTTTTTTTTGGTATCTTCTGTTAAGGTGAAGTAACCTTGGAAATCGGAAATGCAAAGCACCACATAATGACACAAGAAACGAAATAAAAAATAAATGCATGTACATGCATACATATATACAGACGTGTGTATAAGCCCAAGCAACTTCCCAAAAGAAGATGAATGAACACAAATAGATGACAGTCATTGTACATAGGTGGGTTGGGATGTCTGGTATAAGTGGATGCATTTTAAAAACCAGCAGAGGGTGGCTGACTGTCTGCCTGACTGATGACATGAGAAGATTTGAGATTTCTATGTAGGTATATGCTTACGTTCGTTACATTGCAACTGAATGTCAACTGTAGAATTTGTTTGCAATGGAATTACAGAAAAGTTGAATGTCAAGTGTACTTGGTTCGGATCATCATGAAGGACATCATCGTTAGTGAGAATGCGAAAATAAAGACAAGGATGAACGGCATTCCGAATGGATCTACGGGTGGAATAGTGCATATTTCTTGAAGAATAAGTTCATGATTTTGAATAGATATTTAATTATTTTTGACGTAGGTAAATGGGCGTATCTGAATTGGTTATTCATAGTTGGGGTGTAACAGCTCGTTTTGGGGTGTAAAAGCTCGTCAATTAAATACTTTCGTCGCTTTAGCATAGTGAAGAGAATAATTTAATGGAATAAAGTTATAAATGTTTGATGTAAAGGTAAAAACAGTAGGCCTGAATAGTCACACTTATGGGTCCTAGATGGAGCTAGGCCCTGGGTCCCCTTCTTACCTTTTCCGCTACATAGCATACTTGTATTTTGTTGATCTACATTTTTTTGAATTCAGGTTATAAGTAATACGTGGTTGTTTTATCTCCTCTTGGTGGTCGTTGATAATTTCGATGCTAGTCGATTGAGAAACTTTTTAGAAGTTCACACATTCACACACATTCCCGATCTGATCTACCGGACAGGACAGATGCTCAGGAACAAATTGTACCAAGCATCGAGGTACAATTATTAGCAAATACCGATGAAAGCAAGCCTCGGCAGGAGTAGGAGTACTTCACTGGAAAACCGTCGAATCGTTCCCCTTATTAAGGACGGAGCTAAAAGTTGGTAGGTAGAGTCAAGCCACGGAAAAACGCAACTTTGTTTACAACTCAGGGACATAAGGTTCTCAATTTATTCACCTGCCTTTTCTTCGTCCCAGAAGTAGACAACATTACCAACGACATTTTCCTTACTAAACAAAACACTGAGGTACCAATATCTGACGAGTCCTCAGCGTCACTAAACAGAAGAGCGGACCTGAAACCTTCGCATTTGCAGTGGATGTGGTTTCTAAGGATTACATCCTAAGCCAAGGTTGTAAACTTTTTTTTCAACTTTTCACATTAGATTATCTGTAAAGAACGTGAAGCTTAAACTGAGGACAGAGCTCCAGCTCCAGAACACATCTTGTGTCACTGTAACTGTTTGATAAGAATACGTCATCGTCACTTATGTAGATAAATTCTACCTTTGGGGCAAAAATCGAATTGGATGTTTCACTAACTCAGGTATCATGACCGAGCTCTAATTGGAGATAATCACAATAGGGCACAACTGTGGCCACAGAAATATGGTGATACGATCCCGCCTTATACTTTTAATCGAATCTAATCTATAAAGAACAAGCCAATATCTCGTAGATACACCATTCAACTATTCAAGGTAATAAAGAGTTTTTCTCAAAATAAGTAACACTAGGGCAGATTGATTCGGATTAACGAATGGGACTTTATATTATAAAACATTACAAAAAAGTATTCGCTTTCGTCCAGCAGATAATATATTTTTTTCAGTACTATCATTCTCATATTATTATGAGAAAGGCTGATATGACTAAGATTTCGCATATTAAAGTTTCACAGACTTAAAAGTTGCCACATCACAGTGAAAACATAATTAGTTGGCGTCCCGCAAGGCTCTATACAAGGTCTATTGCTTTTTAAAGTTATGTACGGAATTCTCAAATTCAAGATGTTGTGGCATGTATCCACTCGCAACATAGCGCATATAAATCAAAATCACTGGTCACGATCATTAGAAAATTTCAAAGAGTTTCAACAACTTCTTAACTAGTAACTTAGTCAAGCCGGGCTCGATGATACCTCAAAAATTTAGCACCTATTAGTACTGGGTACCAATTTGCCAATTTTCGATTCGATAACAGAAGTAATGGTTTCCAGTCTCTACAGTTTCTACAGAAATCGTTGGAAGTTAAAAGCTCCTGGCATATGCAGCTATCAATCTGTCAGAGAAGTACAGCTGAAGTTAAGGCCATTGTAACGCATTATCGACCGGTTTTTCTCATTTGAAGTACCTAAGCGCATGAAGTACCTAAAATGCTCAGCATTTTAGGAATATACATACATACATAGATGAATACAAAGTGCGGTATATTATCTCTACCCTGAGGCAGTCCAATGACAACATTTCAAAATTTAACCTTGTTAGCAAGTAACTAGCACACGAACTTGGTAGAAGGCCAAACATGGATCTTACTTGCTGATGGATTATAAATCTTATTGAATCGCTTCTTATTTTTCTGAGTTCGGGCCATCAACAAAGATCACTGCAGTACTATATCTACTTCGTTAAGATAGATACATGACAATTACTTGACAGATGTACCAGTGAAATCATTACCTAATTCGTAGAAGCTCATTCAAATTGCCAAGTTCGTAGAACCAACCATTGAATCGTATATATTATTTCTCTTTCTGCTATAAATACATATATGTGCCAAAGAGACAGCCCGCCACGAGTACGTTTACTTACTCGTTAAGGCCCAGTTTATCATCCATGGGTTCTACTAATGCATTATAAATCATTACAGCACGCCATAGTAACAATTCTCAATCACTTTATTTTATCGCCCGCAATCGCCATCAATTCACCGCACACTAGCATTGTGCGATGCATTGTCATTTGTCGTAATTGGTTGACTGTTGCAAGCGCATGCAGCAATTCCCCGGCTATCAATTTGCAGTCGTTAACGAGACGTAATAAGAAATAGCCAAGTGGTGCAATATAATAGAACACCGCCGCCGCCGCCGCCTTCTTTTAGATATGACTCAACCGGCGACACACACAAAACAACTGCGCTTAAGTCGAGGTAGTTCCTGTTACCACCGTAGATGGTTCGTTGTTGTTCGTTCCTCGTTCGTCAGCCTTTGAAAGTTTTCAATGACGGGGTGCGGTTCAAAGCCCAAGAAGAACTCAACAGCATACACACATAGGGGTGTGTATGGGGTTTGACTTGACAGCTAAGCGGATCGCATAAAGTACCCCCATTGCTGTGACATTTGTGAATGGCGGCATTCTCAATAACACCACAGGCTAGACCCTTAAATGAGGTTGTTAAACAAAAAAACAAAACACAGTCCAAGTCTAAGAAAACTTCATGGCACCATCGTTAGCATTCAACTTCCGCTTCGTTTCTAAGGACACGCGCGAGTCTGTTTATTCTTTTTATCCTCCGAACTAAAATTTTAATTTGATTATGTCATTCCAGGACATTCCATGTGTGAGATGTGTGCAAATTTTAATTGTCCTCACCTAAACTCAAACGAAGGACCTCCTTTCATCCCTTAAGTGAGCGGAACTTCTCAAAACGAAATGCCTCAGCGCAGTAATTGCTCATTTTTTACTATACTATACTTTATTAATTTTCTTTATCATTGCGGCGGGTTGGGGATGTGGAGACGGACGCTTCAAAACCCTTTTTGTATTCAGTTTGGCAAAACAATGATGACGAAACGCCAGCCGACGTCACTCAGGCAAGGCGTTGAGCTTCCTGCAAAATTGTTATTCCCTTGACTTTGGCCAGTAAGGCGGCGCAAGCGGAGAGGAAGGTCATGGTTGATTGCAAAAGTTTCGCTTAATTTCACTGTATATTGGTTGGTAATTGTCTGCAGTATCTAGAGCCGCCGGAAAAAGGCAGGAACTGGCTGATGAGGAGGGTATGAATAGAGGAGAAGTAAAACTTTCAAATGAGAATGATGGAAATTAGAGTTTTTACTTTTTGTTTTGTTTTCTTTTTCTTTTTTTTCTTTTTGTATTCCTCTTCGTATGGGGTGCGGTAAAATAGTGATTTCAACTGTGAAATTGCAATTGCATGTTGTCTTAGTTTTGTAATAGTTGAATAGAGAGTATGGGAAATGAAAATTCATTAAATATGTATAACAATTAGGTAGTAGAGATGCATAGGCACATATGTAGATAGATAGTTCTTTGAGATACTCAATTGCAAAATGTCAATATTATACGACAGTATCTTGGGGTCATCCTGGAGTACAAGTTAATTTGGAGAAGAAATCTAGAAAACAGAATCACGAAAGCCAGAAGGACATATTGGATATGCCGTAGAACTTTTGGTAAGACGTGGGGTTTGAAAGCGAAACAAGACTACTGGATTTACACTTGGAACGTCAGGCCCATCCTCCTCTATATAGGTAGTAGAGAGGAAATACGCTTTTACACTGCTATCACATGCTGACGTATGGATTCCAATCCACTACACCACAGCAGCCATGCAGACAATCTTGAACTTACTTCCTATAGGAGTAGAGGTGAAAATACACAGGGGTATCTGGAAGAAAGTACAGGCGGCCTATGAACTCGGAAGGTATCCGAGCCATCTTTTCAGTAGAAATACCATTTCAATACAAGGTACATATATAGTTCGATTCCACAAACACGAGGAATCTGGAAAGCAGATCACTGCTATTCCAGATGAGGATGGAATAGAAGTGAAAACGAATGGAGTTATACTGCCGAACGCCACCTCTCAATCACGCACTCCATGTGGAATAGTTCCTGTACCAGATTCGAAGGCATTAAGTTCTGATCGAACATTCAAGCACTAGCAAACTCAAAATTGGTGAAGGAATGCAAGGAAAAACTAAATATATTGGCAACCTCCTTTGGATATCTGATCATCACTGCAATATACCAAGGAACGAAGCTATTGCTGAACTGGCGAGGAAGCTGCTCCTGAACTGACGTGAAACATGGATATACCTATGGTTACAACCTTAGGAATAACCTTAAAGGTGGTTAAAAACATGTGCAAAAGACTGCAAACCTGCAATCCAAGGGCTCGATCTAAGCAGAAGATGCTCGGTCTATATACCTAACAAACTGAACAAACACCCCTACAGACTGGAACAGATAACATCTAAGACTCGCAAGTCTGCGTAAAAAATCGAGGACCACAAAACGCCTGGAATCGATGGAATCCCCAACATTGCCTTAAAAAGAGCAGTAAATTGACGTCCACACATCTTTGCAGATATATACAAAACTTGCCTCAAAGAAGGAGTATTCCCTCTCCCCCTCTCCAGGGGAAGAAACAAAGACTGGTCTTGTTACCAAAAGGTAATAAACCACCTCAAGATCCCTTATCGTATAGGCCTCTATGCATGTTGGATACCATGGGGAAAATACTGGAGCGCATCATCATGACAGATTAGAGAATGTAATCGATGAAACTGGTGGCATTGCAGATCTGGTTTAGGTAAGGTAAAACTGGCTCTATGATTGACGCTATCGACGAAGTCGTGAGTACTGCGAAAAAAAAAACCGTGAAGGGGCGGGAGTAAACAGTACTGCGCAATTATCAAGCGGGTTGTCAAGAACGTCTTCAACACCGCAAACTGGAAAAATAACCTCTGAGCTCTTACCGCCAAGAGAATACCAGAGTACCTGCAGAAGATAATGACAGGCTATTTTAGAAATAGGATACTGCTCTACGAGGGCGACGATGGAACGAGGCAGTATGAAGTCACAGGCGGCGTTCCTCAAGGCTCCGTATAAAGTTCACTACTGCAGCATTTAACATACAATAACGTTCTCAGACTTGGAATCCCGAGATCTTCCAAAATAATTGGCTTCGCCGTGAGACATAGCAATCGTTGTAGTAACCAAAGCTATCGGAATGGTTCAGGACTAGTTCGCATGGGTCTACAACTTGCAGAAGAAAAGACAGAAGTAGTGCTCATAAGCAGCAGGCGAATCACAGAGGCTATAAGAGTAACCGTGGGCGATCACCAAATATATACGGATTAAACCACAGGAAGAGATTGCTCTTAGCAAGCGTTGTGGCATCGGCAATGCTCTACTGCTCCCAAATATGGTTTGGTGCTATGAAAACGAAATCGTACAGGAAGAAGACTGAGACAGCTTACAGAATCAACGCGTTGAGAGCATGCAGTCCCTTCCGAACAACTTCCTACGAAGCGGTATGTGTAGTGTCCAGTATGGTACCAATAGAGTTTTGTGCTAGAAAAGCGCGCGGGAAATACCGTGCCAGCAGGACAGTCACTCGAAGTGATACTTAGGTACCACCAAGGACATTTCTGGAAGAATAACAGGAGAGGTGGTACCACTTTGATAAAGGCAGCTGAATACAGAGATTGACCCCCAATGTAGACGCTTGCATTAATAGAAAGCACGGGGAGCTGAATTTCTTCCTCACTTGCATGAACCTACCTGTTTCAGAACCTACCTGCATAGGTTTAAACACGACGACAACTCATATTGCACAACGTGCAAGGAAGCAGTGGAAAATGCGGACCACATTATGTTCCATTGTCCATGATATTATGAAGAACGACACCGAAAATAAAAAAAATATTCCAATAGTCCAAACTCGTGTTATGCGTGTTATATTCTTTAATGTAAGGTGCCTACTGTTTTAATTCCGGATTCGAACGGCAGTTTATTGTTTTGAGAAGCTTTTTCATGACAGTTTTACTCTCGGATATTTGTCAGACGCTCATGAGAGGTGAGGCCGTGAAAGAAATTTTTTTAGGGGTTGTTTAGGGATTAAACCTAGTCCAACAAACTAACCACTTTAGCCACGGCACCTGCTGGTCAATAAACTGGGTAAAAACATTACCCCAGTCAACATCACCTGACAGATAATGAGCAAGCAAGAGATTTGGGAAGCAGTTAGCGACACTGTCATAAACATTATGAAGGAGCAACGAAGAAAGGCTGCCAACGAATGAGCCAAATATCTACAACTGAAGTCCCCGTCGCGATGAAATGCTTGACGGTAGTGTTGCGAGGACTGGGGCCTATTTCATAAAACTACAACACTAATAATTATTTGTGAATTCACTTGTAACTTGTAAATTATGTGCACATTTTTGTGCCAATACGCCAATTCACTAATAACTACAAGTATGCCAGGCCTGTAACTACAAGTGAATTCACAACTGCGGCGAGCTTTTCTGTTTCATAAAAGTATTTGCGCAAAATATTATTAGCGACGGACTTGTAACTACAAGAGAATTTCTTACAAGAGTAGAGAGACTAATAAAATCACGTACTGGAAAAATTGGGCTTATTCGCGGTTAGAATTTAGTGCTTAGACAACGTGTGGTTAAGAAGTGTAAAATAAAAATGACTACGAAAAGTGACTACGAAGACAATGGGATACGAGAACCACGAATTTTTAAAGAGCGTATCAGTTTCGATATCATAACATATCATAAATTTAATGAAAAAGAAGAAGAACGGGAAATGCTTAGATCACTTAAGTGTGAAGTATTGCCGCGGACTCGTAGTTCTTCGCAAATAATTTTTAACTTGTAGACTTGTAGCATTTTGATCGCTACACTTATAATTTGAATTTTCCGCGCTTACAAGTGCTGAAAAATGTTTATAGAACACAAAATTACAGCTCCGTACTTTGTTTGTGCCTGTAGTTACAAGTTTACAAGTACAACACTTGTAATTTTATGAAATAGGCCCCAGGGGTAGGTGGGTTTAGTGGGTGGAACACTATTGTTACTGAATACGGGCTTAGTTTCGTTTTTAAAAGATTCCCACCTTCCAACGCAAAAAAAGAAACACGTAAAACTTACCAATATACTGCAGCTTCAATTGAACCAACATTTCCTTTTTCAGTTTAGGAAGCACCCTACTGCCTGAAAGCATTACCTACTTTCTATCTTTTAACTAAAAATTGTGACTTCATTCGAAGAAAGCCGAGACAGCGCATCAGTGATGAAAAGCTTACAGTACGATTATCAGGACATCACCACATCAGCACCGAAAATATGCCACCTGATCCGAGTAAAGACAGTACAAACACATAGGAAATGCTCGAAAGTATTTTAGCCCTCTTCAATAGCATCGTCGACGGATAAAAAATACCAGCCCATATCCCACGCAAATCTTTTGGATAGACTATCTCATTTTACCCTTATGTAGCTAGGTATAGCGATTAATAGACACCGTAGCCTCTGGGAGAATTACAAAAAGCCATGACAAATTGGCGCCCGATCAGGATCCTTAACAAGAGCTACATATAATACAATCATCTCCGACCAAATTGACAATTACTTGCGAAACGAAAGAACAATCTTCTACCGAAATTATAATTTTAGAGGACGATTGCAGTAGGGCTACTCATTCTATAAGAGCTCTGGAGGTGGGTCTAAACTAAACAATGGTCAACCTGATTTTAGTTATGATTTGTGCAATTAGCAAATCGTGCCCAAAAATGCAAAAGCTAAGGTTTAAATCAGTCTCTATGAGCTTCTTGTGCCTTATGTCAGAAAAACCGTCACTGGTAGTTGGACCCCTTTACCGGTTGAAGAGCTCATGACAAAGAAAAACTCCGATTTAACAGAAGTCCTTACATCGGGACGACGAACAAGGCAACAATCTTGACAACTAAACTGACGAGTTGAGGTGTTACGAAGACGGTGGAGAAACAGCTTTACAAGCTTCATATAAACGGCTTCTTTGTTGTAAAGGGCACTAATTCTGATTGGGGGGCTACCTCTATAGTCCCAGAACAATCGCATGCAGAATGCGTAGATCCGCTAAATTTGTCCTGAAAATGGCAGAAGCCAACTGGTATGAGAACTACAACAATTTGCTCACTGGATGAGAACTTTACTTGAGGCCACTCATGTGAGACATCAGCATACTAAGATCAGGCCGCTATTTTAAAAAGGGTTGTCTTCCGATAAAGTTACACGTTACGACAATATAAAGAGGAGTTAGCCTCTATTTGGGACGACGCTCAACCACCTCTGAAGCCTCTGGCATCCAAAAGAATCCTTCAAAAACCGCAACGAAGGCAAACAAACAAAAAACCTGGTTTCTAGCAAAGGAACCTCTTGTTTTTAGCAACCATTGACCAGGCTACGACGAAGGCAGCAACAGAGCGGAGAATTGGAGGCTTTTGAAGGCTTAAGTGTCTTCGTCTTGCCATTGAAGAATATAGCACGCGCTATACGAATGGTTTTGGAAACTAGGGCCTAGGTCCCGTAAGGACTTGTCGCACCACATAGTTGTATATTTACTTATATATATCCGAGCGCCTGACTTTTCATTAATGCAGTAGATGATAGCGCTACTGTTCTATTCATATGTAGATGTTCAAGTAACATTACGATCCAAGTTTGTTAAGCAATGTTACGGATTTATTTCCGAACGAGATTCAGAAGTTACGTATACTTGTGCTGGGTTCTAATCACAGTCAGGCAATTGTAGAGCGGACGAACTGGCAGTCTAAAACCTTCTTGATAACGGGAGGAGCAGTCATCCCCTACAGACTTCGTAAATTTTCTCCTTCCTCTCGTGAAAGTTCTCTCGACATAATAGGTCTCCCCATATATAGGCAACTTAATCGGCGTTCTTACAGGACACTGTCTGGTGAGTACACGCCTTTAGGGTTATATATTTCTGTAGAAGTTGTAGAAACGAGTAGGAGGTAGAAACTGTGACTCTCAGCATTGAGAAAGACAATCCTTCCGGAGAAGACAAAAAGGTTTGAGTGACATACCATGATCGGTTTAAACAAAAGTAAAAGTCTTGTTTCTGGTCAAACTGTTTTGGCGTGTAAAGCAAGTCATTAGATGGCAAACATACCCATGTGGGATAAAACTATCCATCCAAGTTCCTAGTGCTGGTAGTTTAATGACGGTATCATCGCAATGAACCTTCGTCTTGGTCCATGTGCACTGACAGCCACCTAACCTACCCAAAATGTAACATACTTGTATGTATTATTGTCATCCCTTCCAAAGATAAAGTTTTAACTTAATTTTTGTAAAAAAAAAAATCACCTATACACACAACAAGGTACCGATCTAAGGCTGTCTCTCTCTTAATTGCTAAATTGACAACTTTTCGAACAAACCTGTTACTTAGAGTGCAACTTAAGCCACTTGCAAGTAAATTCCTTTAAAACTGTCAAAGCCACAAATGGGAAAATGAAAGTTTTTAATTTAATTAAATGTCATTTGACACACTACCCATTACGTTGTGACATTCTTTGTTCTCTCGTCCCATTGTTGGCGATATATCCTCGTTCGACATGCGATTGAAAATTGCTTACCGAAGCAACCATTCCAACGACCAATATCATTAATAATTTCATTATTCTTCACTGAAAGGATATAAAGCGAGCGAACAGATTCTAAGTTTTTACGTCCCCCTTTTACTGCCAGAGCGCTTGGGTTACATTGTTGTCTCTTTGCACTGTTGAAGGAGAAGAAGCACTTGCAATCCATTTGGAAAGAAAGTTGTATGTGTTGCGTGTATATGTGTGTTGCTTTTTGTGCAATTTGTCAGTAGAATCCTTACGGTAACCCAATTAGAATCATTCTCAAGATTTCAAGTTTCTGTGATGCTTTATCGTTAAGTGTGACGACGAGAACGAGTTTGTTATGTTTTTCCTTCAGCCACAACCATCCATCCCTTACCATTGCTCTTATGTACATATATCCTTTTGCGTGGAAGATAGTAAGTCAGCGTTTTTTTCTTTTTTCTCTTTTTGGTCATATGTGAGCTAAAAGAGTGTCATTCGCCCCATTCTCGTTCTAATAATCCACCAAGGATGTGCTTTACTTTGCACCCTACCCAACACAAACACTACCTGCATGTGTACGAAGTATTTTTTATTTTTTTTTTTTTGCAATTTTCCATCTCACCTGTCAATGCAGTATGTGATCCCATTCTGTTCTTTTTTTTGCGCTTAACCTAGAGAATCAAAAAAAAAACCATTTTCCCACCAGACTACTGCATATAAGGTGGGGTTTTCGAAAAGAAAGAATAAAAAAAATCCACAGTACCTGATGCACAGCACATCCTTGAATATTTAAGCAAACAGTATATCAATATTAAATGCGCACATAGAGCAGGGATTAAGCCTGGACTTGTACATTAATTTACATGCCTTGATCTCTGAAGGACATGTTTGTGAAACGAAACGGACGACGAGGAAGGGAGGCCGAGTACCGCATTAGTAGATGGAATGAAACGAAAATGATGAAAAGTTCAACCTGGTTTTCTTTTTTTCTCTTTTTTTTTTTTGCTTTTCAAGCGATTCAGTAGTGTTTTGTTTACTTTGACTATTTTTATCCTTTTGCCCGTGAAAATGGCCTTGATAAATGTGCGAGCGAATAGCAGGGTAAAAAAGAACGCGATGTTGAAATATTTATAACAAATACAAATATTCAGGTCAAATATTGCTGGTACGTAGAAGTGTAAAGGAAAGGACGCTAGGAGAGCTGCCAATTATCAGTATCTAAGGGGTTTTCAATAAGGACATACAAAAACACAGAATAATTGAGATAACGGGCTGTAATTTATTCCAGGTGTAGTACCTATACATCAGAGTTGGAAAATGAATGCATTCACAGAATTGATAAAAAAGAATTCAAATTTTTGATTGGAGCAATCAAGTTCAAAAAAGATTTCGATTTAAAAAACTTTAATTTACCATTCTTTTGAAGTCAGTGATTAATGCATTCAATTTGTAGCAATCACGGAATCGAAATTATTTTGGAAGTCAAATGAATTCAGTTAAAGTCAGTAGTGAATTCACTAGCAATCAGTTGAAGTCAGTGAATTCAACTTTAATAATTTTAATTCACGTAATTCCAGGGGGTGGATCATGTTGATGTGGATGTCTGATTACAAGACATTTGTGGACGAGATGCAAATTTTGAGGTAGTAAAGAGACCGTGGTATCTAAAACGGAACTTAACAAAACGTAAGAGGGTAAAATTGTTTAACTAAGCAGACGAGACTCAATCTAAACATCGTCTAATGATTTTACATAACGAAAACTTTATTTTTTGTGAAGAAATTCTCAAAAACTTGAAACAGATACGTTCGTAAATATAAATGAATTCAAATAATTTCAATTGAATTCACTAACTTCAACTGATTTCAAGTGAATTCACTACTGACTTCAACGAAATAGGTGAATTCACTATTGATTTCAACATACATCTAGTGAATTCAATTGACTTTCAAAATGATTTGGATTCAGTGATTGCTACATTAATCACTGACTTCAAAAGAATGGTGAATTACATTTTTATTTAAATCCGAATCTCTTTTAGAAAAAAGACTTCAAATCCATTTACATGAATTCAATAGAATTAACCTCCCAAAAGATTTAATTCTTTTACAACTCTGACTGAGAGTTTCCGAATTCTTGTGAACGGCGTGGAATCGACTAGTTTGGCTAGTTTTGAACTGAAGCATTTACAAATACAAATTTTTGGCGCGTCAGGTCTATGGGATCCAGGGCCTAGCTTCTCATAATCATTTGTGTTGTGCGCGTTATATTCTTTACACGAATGGAAGGGGCCTACTATTTAATGTCGTATCCGAAGGACAATTTTTGTTCTGAGAAGCTTTTTTATGTCAGTTTTACTCTCAGATGTTTGTCAAACGCTCGCGAGAGGTGGGGCCTTGAAAGATATTGTCTGGCGATCGAACCTCGAACCTCTCGCTTCGTAGTCCCACGCACTAACCATTTGAGCCAAGGCATCCACACAAACCCACCAAGGCCTGGATAAAAACGAAGACAATGGCTCAGTATCAATCTGAATGTTTTAAATCTGAAGGCTTTAAAAAAAAACCTTTTTAGACGTAAAGAACTTCACTTAACAAGGAACACCATTCACCTAGGCTCGAACATTAACCCGACCAAAAATGACCAAATAAAGAGATGTCTACTAGATAACACACCTGCCACATCAAAATTGAGCAGCAGAAACATTCGCGTCATAAAGGACATGGGAAACCTTTAGAAGATCTAAGCCAATCTGTGAGTTAGGCCGGTATGCTTCAAAGAAAAATGGGTAAAATACAAACACGATCAGAAAAGAAAAACCTCCAAGGTCTTTGAAGAAACGAAACGATCTTAGGACTATAACCGGAAAAAATTCATCAGTCTAAATGAGATTAACTTAAGTAACCTAACTAGCTTTTTAGCAGGGTACTGCTAGCTCTAGGAATATATCCTGGGCGGTTTTACAAAAGCCTGAAAGAAACAAGAAAGTTTAGCCATAATTCAAGTTTATACTAACTATAGGCCTCATGATATATGTACTCCCAGATTTATCGCAGCAGAGGACCGCCGGTGCTTCACAAGCTGCGTTAATAGTTTTAGTGGTTACTGTGTTGGACTACTGAGCTGAAGATTCATGATTCGAATACGAGACAACACGAATAGTTCTGTAGAGAAAGCGGGCATGCTCTCGTTCAAGTTTGGATTACCTGCATAATGCAGACCAACTTATCCTTAATTACTCGTGGGAGCAAAGTTCCGTCTTTAATAAGATATCCAACGCTGCAATGAAAGAGTTCCAAACTCTTCTCTGAAACGGGTAAGGTCCCACCCAATAGTGGGTTTGTCCGATGTCGAAAGAACTAACTCGTACAAAAAATTAAGTCTCATAGATCCTGCTAAAAACAAGACCAGTGGCATGGCTTAATCTTTGAAGCAACAACGTCTGGCTTGCATTACTTAAATCTACCCTATTACAACCCACAATCCGCACCATCGATCGGTGTTAAAGAAGCGATAAAAAAACAGAAAAGTGGAAAGTAGCACACTAATCGTTTAAAAGAATTCAAACAATCCTGGGCAGAATCTGAAAAATTATCGCTTTACCAGGTTTTGCACGCTAACTTCCACAAACATCAGTGTTTCATACTTTTATTACAAGAAGCCAATGGTGTCTGGTAGGCGGTGTGATCCTCTTGTATCTACTTAGTGACAGAACCATGAACTGCCTCCAAACAAAATATCCAACTTCATAGAGATTATCTACTTTGCTCTGTGGAATCCCAAAACAGGTTGGCGAATTGAAAAAGCTCATAAGTTCCGAATTCGCTCTAGGATATGAACGGCATACCAACTTGGACTAGGTTGTGGAAGATACATAACATATAGGGGTGAAATGTGTTCTGTCCATTTTACCTATTTTAATTAGTCTTCCAACGCTATTGCTTTCGAAGACAGTTTCCAGCCTGAAGGGCGGCTGTAATTTCGGCTTGAAAGACACTGCATTCGATAGTTGTTCTAAAATATTGGTGAACCCCAGCTTTTGTATCGCTGTCCACTTTGGAACGGTTAGGTTCAGCTTGTTCTCCTTGGTGACATGTCGATTCATCCAATCTAGTCTGTCAGGAATTGTGATAGTTTCAGTCAGTCTACATGTTTTTACCCACCTATCCGCACAAGGCGGACTCATGGCTGTATGATGTAGGTGACCACAATATTAGTTTGCTACCTTTTAGCCGCCATACTGCTGTAGTAGCCATCCAGATCTGAATTCTGTTGAATATTGACCACTTTTCAAGTGACTTCTATAGACACATGTGTCTAAATAGAGTTGACAACAGTCAGGGAAGAGGGCGTGAAGGTCGGTTCAGGCCCATTCGATTTTTTTTATATTAGATGTCCCTGTTGGTATCTTGGCTACGACTTTCCTTAGACGAAACGCTTCCTCTACTAATTTCTCTTTACGAATCTTGTTTCTTTCTTGACGGGGCCTACGTTCTCATTATAAGTGGACCACTTGATTACCCCCTCTTTCCATTTTACCGCTATTTTACAACATTGTTTTTCATGGGCCCTTGAACAGGAACATCTTTGTCGGTGACTCTTCAGTTTGCAACCTCAATGGAATTATTACCTACTATTGGTGGATAGATAATCATGAGGCACAAGACCAGTGACGTATATTCCTCATATGATCCAACTACATAAGCGTATTACGATCAAAAATTGTCCAGTGCACATCATCGTCCGGAAACAAACTCACATAACCATACGTATGTACGTACCAATACCTAGATAAGGATGAAAGTAATACAAATTCATAATTCAACCAACCCCTCTACGTATCACTGTGCTCACCCTGAACCGATTGCAGATAAAAACTCGACATTTAACGTTCGAGATTAATAGCATCTATCAAATTTTTTACCCAGAATAATTTATCTAAATTAATGCACTGACAAGGCAACCCTTTTGAGCTTCCTCACTTATTCATCGTCCTTTCAAAAACATTATTAAACCTTTTCTAACCTAAAACCCAACCCTTCCCATGTAATATTTCCATAAGAACAGATATCCATATCATTCGCTACTTTTCCATGCCGACTCATGGTGACTGGTGAAGCAATGATAATAAAAAAAAAAAATCCCCCCTCAGCAATCAGCCATCAATAATCCTTAACCAAATACTGACCATTGCGTACGAAAAAATCACTTAAACGTCTCTGGTATTCAGTCATAAATCAAGCCACCACCATAGACAGTACTTCCAAAATCAATTGTTGTACTCGCGCAATACCACTGAATGGCCACCGGTCACAAGTTAGGAAGGTCCTTGAACTTTGCCCTCTTAGAACACCTGGTGATCCCAGCAATAGATACTCTCGCATGAAAGAAGAAAAAATCCTCAAGTTAAAGTTTACATCCACTTATTGAAAGCATCTCTCACCTAAGGGCATCCGTTGTGCTAACTCCACCCAGAGACACATACCACAATGCCACACCGCAGAATTTCACCCCTTCGAACCCTCTCGTGCTCCAACATTTGCACTCTTACAGAGTACTCCCCAGCAATAGGAGACTATAGAGCAAGGGTTTACTGCAAACTAAGAGTCATTATTTAAGACAAAAAGGCATAGGGGAAGTACCGCAAACTAAACTAAACAGAAGCCCTGCCACCACCATCATCGATGATGCTACCACCCACCAACCACCCGCCACCCTCATCTAATGGTTTGGCAAGGAGCAGCATGTAGCAGCATCGTGACATGGAAAATATCCTCGTTTTGTAGCGCACCTCCCCCTCCCCCCATTCTGAAGTGAAACATTTATTTCCGTTTGGTTCATCATGTGTCTCTCTGTATGTTAGCGAAGGACCAGGGGAGGACTCGTGATTCGTACGCTTTAAGCGGGGGACGGTATATACACACGTACCGAGGAGGCATTACCATCAAAGTGGTACTTCCGTTTCAGCTGATGCGGAAGAGGGTTCGGCAGAGCACAAAAAACAAAGTATATTCCGAAAAACCACATGCATACCACCACACATACGAAGTTGTACCTACAGCTACACTTTGTTCCAAGATTTGTGCGGTTTTGTGTTCCTTTTTTTTTTTTGTGTTCGTCCTGAGGATGGGTAAATGGCTGCTTTAGAGGTTTACGAAACAAAGTGGCGGAATTAAATTTTTTTTGTTTTGCTTCAAAGTATCTATTTTTGTTTTCGGACGGTTAGGAGCGATGCAGTAAGGGCACTGCGTGATATTGGGGTAGGTACTCCTCGGAGGTTGGTGTAAGTAAATAATTGAGTGAAATCTTTAAAAATCGCCAGCGAATATACAACGCATGCCACTATGATTACCAAAGAGATAGACTAGCTAAAGGATACGCCAGGCTAATAGTTCAAAATAGCATGAACTGGTACAAAGTGTTAAGCGAAGAATAGAACACAAGTCCAGTGAATGAAGCAAGAGTATCCCTATCCATTTGCGAGAATATCAGCTAGGTCGGTTCGTAATAGTTTAGGAAGCTGAGAAAATAATTAAACTGCTGCTGGTCGGAACTTTTTGCACTACGGACCTGAATGTGCACATATCGTAAGGTCTATCAGAGATTAACAAGAAGTTTGATTGAGATTCTTAAAAAGCCTAATATAACCTAGGTTATATGTTCCAAATTGCCGCTGGATTAATTGAATCCTTGTCTGAGCGAGAAGTCCGCAGTTCGACTCCGAAACAACAGCAACAAGTTTTTTCATGGTCCCACCTCTGACGAACGTCTGACAAACATCCGAGAGTATAACCGTGATGAAAAGGCTTCTTAAACACAAATTACCTTTCAGACACGGTCCCTTCCATTCCTGTGAAAACATAATCCGCACAACATGGGTGGTTGTGAGAAGGTAGGCACAGGGTACCACACAGAGCTGTCGCTTAGTAGAAAAGTAGTTATCCTTAAGACCGTGTGTTAGAAGCAAGAAAAGGTGTCGTGAACGGGCTAATAGTAGATTGAAGTGTTTCGGGATCTGGTTGGAGACTGCACTATCAAAGACACTGCCAAACATAAGAATATCGAGTAGTACTTGGGTGGTTTCATGAAACTGATGAATTTTGTATCCTTTTACATATAAAAGTACCATCATTGTTACTAATTATTAAAACGGCCAGATGATGACTGCTATAATGCTGATATTCTTGGATGGGAAGTGCAATGAGATGGGATAGATAAAAAAATGAATTATGTAAAACTGCGATATCTACTACGGCGATTGCTGCCGACAACACATACACCACCTATTTGGGGGCGGATTTGTCATTCGTGGTAGACTTAGGCAAAAAGTCTTAAGCTTTCGACACGTGAGCAAACGTTTTATGACAATCCGTATCAAGGCTAAATTCGAGAACATAAACCTTTTATGCGCTCACGCCCCACAGATGGAGATTTTAAGGCCGCATATGACAGCATTTATAGAGACGAGCTATACAGAGCCATGTCTGGTTTGGCATCCCTGCCAAACTCGTTCGCCTATGCAGGATGACGATGGAGAATTCTCGCTGCTCCATCAAGGTCGGTAACGATCCCACCGAGACCTTTCATGTTAAAAAGAAGGCACAATCTTTCAAAAGTCTGTGCAACTGCTAGCGTATGTCGACGGTATTGAGATAATTGGTAGAACTCAGCAGGCTTTCACCGGTGCGTTCGCTAGTATTGAAACGGAAGCAAAACCAAGTATATGTTGTGAACAAGCAGGGATACACAAATTGGACAGAACATCACAATCATCAGCCATAGCTATGAGGTAGTAAGGGACTTTGTCTACCTTGGCTACCTTGGCTAACAATTCTGAAAACAACACCTCAGCAGAAATAAAACGAAGAATAACTCTTGCCAATCGCTGTTTCTTTGGGCTGAGAAGGCAGTTGGGTAGTAGACCCCTATCCCAAACAACTAAAGAGATTCTGTATAAGACCTTGATCATCCCAGTTCTCTTTATGGCCCCTGATGCTTGGACTCTGCTTTTCGTAAAATTTTCGGTCCCATTTGCGTTGACGTGGTTTGAAGGAGGAGATTCAACGACGAACTATACGAGTTGTACAGCGATATCGACCTAGTCAAAAAACTGCGCATCAGTCGATTGAGACGGATAGGACATGCAGAACGAATGGACACCAGTGCTCCGGCCGGTAGAGTCTTCGAATCAAACCCGGAGGGGCAACGCAGTAGAGGAAGACCTTGACTTAGGTGGCGCGCACAAGTAGAAGGGGATCTCAACCGATTTGGAGTGCGCAACTGGAGGCAGTTATCTAAGGACCGGACTAACTGGAGAGACTTGTTGGATGAGGCCCAGATTCACCCCGAACTGTAGCGCCACTTAAATAAATAAGTATGTCCCTCATATATGTACTTCTGCTCCCTATATCAATCACCATAGTATACGTCACAGTTTTTCGTGACGTGTTGGATGGCGGTGACGTATGCATTATAGCAGTCTAGGGCCTCTGCGAATTGTTCGGCACGCACGCTGCCTGTTAAGGGTCTGAACATTCCACGTGTAGATCAGAAGGTCATTATTCTTGTTTTGTTTGCTGCCGTCGATAACAGTAGGACCATCCTTACCCGAGGTTTCGGAACTACGTAGTTTTTCGGTCGTCGAGAAGTTACCCCTACGTTACGCACAACCCCCAACCTGGAGGACCAGTTCCCTTTTATACCCCTAGGACGACGGGCCGGATTTTCCGGAGTAAGTAGCCCACTTTGAAGATATGAGCGCTGCCTTTGGTCCATTAAGGGTTCTTCCGCCCCCAACTCTATTCCACCACCCTGGCTCACTAATGGATAATCCCTACAGACCTGGAATTCGAATATTTCGAAGCAGCTCATATAGGAATGGCACTAGGCCAACGATCTTCCACCAACGACCTATCCAATTTCCAGTCGAGGTACTAGCCACCCAGCAGCCCCAGCCATCAACGTGGAGGTGTGGAGTACCGAGTTGATAGTGAGAGGCTTTCGTGAGAGCACTTGTGTTTCCATATATTCGCATAACTACCCTTTGGCTATATAATATCCGAAAGTGGATTTGTCCCATAGACTATTCAACGTGCTCAAGTACATTGTGGAGTTCGCAGCTGGGTTCTGTTCTGTAATTAATCGAAATCTTATCTTCCTCAAGCTGATAGACTCCCTGTAGCTCGACTCATACCACACTTTCTCATTTAACTTGATACTCTTTACTCAGTGAGGACTAATGGGTTCCAGGTCAAGTAAATTGTGTTTCTAATTATATCCACGAATGCATCCACATCGTTGTCGAGAAACCATAACGACCAGTTGGTTTTCTCCTACTACCAAACTAATCTTTTGATTCCTCGCCTTTGATGACCTTCCAATTGTTCGACCGAAGGTCAAACCACGATAGGTAATAAGTACCAAGTAATTACTCGATTGGTCATACCTATATTGATTTTTTATTTACATCGTTCCTAATTTGTTTGTTGCGAAATTGAGCGTTTATATAACTAACAGTTAATTGAAAAGAAAACTCAATTACTTGCCATGACAAATGTTCTTATCAGCAAGCGACTAGCACCTATCTTGAGAATGCATCCTTCTAGAACCTTCTCTGGAACCATCCTTGATTTACGTAATAACGATGCTCCCGACGCACTATCTGTAACTGGTCTTTATATCGGAGATTCAGTTCATCTTGTCATTTTGAGTCATGTCTGTTACCTACATATATTATCGACATATCTTAGCTTTTTGAACTACATCCACAACTGTGTTCATCTTATAGAACCAACAGATCAATCTGTAACTGGCAAAGTATCTTTTTCTCCATAGAAAGCAATATCTAAATCAATCATTTGTTTTCATTCAGCCTCAGACATTCATTTTTCAACTTATTTTTTAACAAACTAACTCTGTTCGTATCCCACGGACGTTGTGAATACAAACGACGACTGCATCTGGTCCCAATTTGTATGGATGAACCGATACCGAAGATACCGTCTTTAGATCTGAGAAATATGTAAGCCCTCGTACTCGGCATTGTTCGGATGAACAGTATAAATCCTACCGAGTAATTTGTCTTCCTCTTACAAATTTTATTTTTATTAAATTCTATCTTGATTGCTGCAGTAATATTTCTTCCATATACACTCACTTAACTTTGAGTCTCTCTTCATGTAGCGCCACTCTATATGCGCCCTGGTTTACTATCGTCGAATCAGTGGGTTTATTGTGATGGTCGAATTAAAGGCAAAATCCTCACATGCTGAAATCTGAAGACTTCTTGCCCAAGTTTGCTTCCAATGGTAAATCCGCCTTCAAGTAAGCTTATTGCTTCTACTCGTCTTTGCAACCCCTGGACTCCACTAATATCGCATTTCTTGAATGAGGGTGATTTGTGTTTTGCAGCAGTCTAGGTCCACTGATCCAAAAGCTGTAGCTGTGTAGTTCGTACACGGTGAGCAAAGGTTTCGCCTCCAAATTACAATTAAATCCAAGAAGTTGTTTGGATCTCTCCACAACTGTAATACCTACTTACGAAGATTTGTTAAATAACTTTGATGGAATGAAAAACACCGAAAATATATTGCAGCGGAATTTACTTTATTAATTCAAGTCAAGTTATGATTTAAATTAATTCAGCCATTTGGCTAACTTTCATGAACGTAACATTCTGCCTGTCTTAGAGTTAATCGTCCCGATAAGCTTCTTCTATATCCCATGAACCTGTGTTGTTACCCCTATAGGGGCAAAGTCGATCAATGCAGACATATCTTAGCTTTGAAACGTGGTGTTTTCTGTATCCGGATTGTAACATCAGTTATAACCTTCATAACCCTTTATGGTTCATCCCAGAGCCTTCTTCGAAATGAAAAGTTACGTTTTATCCTCTCCATGGTATGCAAAAGTTTTTCTCACGCAGATTGATGAACAAAGGCTATATTTTCTTCCAGCTCATGCACATACCCCGTAGTGTTGCGTAACACATTTCGAGGTTTCCCAAACAACAGACTAGTTGGAAATCGCATTTGCCGCCCGGTCATCATTTTATGTGGATGATTTTTATCGGATGATTTGCCCATTATAACTCGATGTAACGCTAATTTTGAATTAAAATTTGTTTCAGCTGGCACAAAAGTCGAACTGGATTGTGTACCCAAATTAACCTACACCGTCCACTTTGGGCAACACCGCTATTTCCCTAAACACCTTAGCACGTAGAGGGTCTTATGGCCTAAATGTAAATACTAAAATGAACGAGATGCATCAGTAACTTCTTATCTTACGAATACTTCAAACTGATACCAAATTTCGTTACACCAAGTAGCAAAACGTTATTTCACAACGGAAGAACTTAAATACCTTCCACTTAAGTGGAACAAGCGACTGTAGCTAGAGGAAGACATACATCAAATCGTAGTAATTAGGGCTACATACAGGTAAGTTGTTGAGGATGGTTGAGTTTTAGGAATCTAAAGAACTATGTCTGGTGTTGTAAATAAAGAAGGAAATGCTTGTCCGGTTACTGGCTTTTATAAAGAAACATGCCAGCATATTAGATATTATAGACACGAATACATCTCGATACTGCAAAGACTTTACGTCTCGATAGTGCAAGGACTTTCTGTTCATGTTCTCTTGTCTTTCAGTAGTTGCCGTTCCTTACGTTGGTTTGATGGTTAGGTGCTTTGAGATACATGATTGCGTTTTAATGGACATGCTTGTGTCAATGTTAGAATTCGATGTTATAAACATTGGTCACAGCTAAAGTTAAATTTTGAATTTTCACCTTTTAAGGCAAAAAAAAAAAAAAAAATACCATCCTCTCCGTACCTCATAATATCCCTACAACCACTCTCTGTCAATCTGTATGGCGTGTCGGTCGCCAAAATGTCTGATAGAAAAATGCTATCGTATACGTGTGCATGTCAGAAGCATGCATTCGTGTAACTATCAGACCAAAAACCACTTGCTAACGCCAAAAAATTGTTTCATTCGCTGTTCTTCTCCTTCTACGCTTTACCGTTTTGCCAAGTGAATTGGTGGAGGGCAGCAGCTGCAGTCAGGAGCCTAGTGGTATGCATTATTACACCATCAAACATGAGCCCAAGTATGTCGTACAGAGGTACCACTCTGCCTCAACTGTTTCCGTGTAGGCAGTGTTTTGTAAAA
Organism: Xylota sylvarum; assembly: GCA_905220385.1. Classification (NCBI taxonomy): domain Eukaryota; kingdom Metazoa; phylum Arthropoda; class Insecta; order Diptera; family Syrphidae; genus Xylota; species Xylota sylvarum. The sequence continues at coordinate 47,522,569 of LR999959.1, forward strand.
GAAAAAAAAAGTCCACCATTTTGCTCCTTGTCAACCGCGCCCACACACCCGATCCTCCACCTCTTTCTCCTCTCCCCGGTAAGTTACGTTTTGAGTTGCAGTTGTGAGTTCTGTACCATTTGCATAGCACACCATGACATTCCTATGTGCAGAGGCCCTGTACCAATTTTCTCCGATGGCATAATTACCACTCGTGAGAAGGATAACCTGACGTGTGTGCATAGAAATGGCTGAGTGCCTGACTGTGTATTGTCGTTGGGGCACAAATTAATGTGTGCGTATGGTTCCTTTTGGCTTGCGCCCAAAAACGAAAACAAACTTATGATAGAGCACCAGGACTAGGCATTCTATTCACTTCAGAACATTTATGACAGCACCGAGTTTTCTCCGTCATACATCACTGGAATGTGTCTTCCTGGTCTCAGTCTCTGGTAATAAATCAATGTTAGGTATTTATCATTCCCTTGTCTGCCCGATGGCTCTGGAACTTTAAAAGAAAGAAAAAAAAACTCAATTTCCGGACACCAGACGTTCAAATTCAATAAATAAAAATTTCAGTAACCTCCCTTGGAGTCCGGCCAGGAGTGGAGGAAGATTTACTCAATCAGAAAATCTGTATTTATTAAGTTATTTGGAAATGGACGCACTCCGGGGAATTGGTATGGGTTAATGCGATTGGTCTCAACCCAATAGTAAGTGCGGTTGACATTCAATCTTCTTAAGTGCACCACTGTCACGGTGACTTGACAGGAATCTGAATTTCTACTTTATGTTCATATAATAGAACTTGACAGGTTGACTATGTGGCTTACATTTTCGAGGGAGGCGTCTATCTGATTTCCAATTATTCTAGTGGAAATTAAACAAGCCCCATTGGAATTGGGATTGCATCTTAAAGGGGTGTCTATTCTTCTTAGATACATATATTATGAGGTTTCGTGTCAAAAAACTGGGCCAACAATCCCAAAGCAGTCACTAGGCTACACACTGCCGGTCTAAGACAGCCTGAGTGAGTCCAACAAGGACTAAGAAGGTCGAACCCATGTGTGTGTTTTATAAGTATGCCGTAGGAGTCCACATTTAACTTCAGTGACAGCCGAAATTCTCTTCAGATGGATGCAACGCTGATGCAAATATTCAGCAGTGACATCTAGTGAGATTCATGATGCAAAACAATCGAAAGAGAAGTTTTACCTAAGGATTTGGCTCTCCAAACAATACATATCGTGAATCATGGGTTGCAAGCACTTTAAATAATCGGTGAATACATGTTTTATTGGGCGGAAATACTTCTACCTCACACCAATGCTGGTGTATCACAGAGCTCTGTCCGCTCTCCGATTCTGTTTTTAATATTCATTAACGAACTTCTCTCTCACTCGCAATCCCATCGATTCCTTTGCGGATTATTCTTTGGCGACTCCACGACTGAAACCCCAAACTGTGGGGTCTGACCAATAGCGAATGTCTTCCGAGCTCAACTCCGATACTGATATAATCACCAAGTGGGGTGTGAAAAGCCGAGTTGAGTTAAGCAAGGAACGAAAAAACGACGAAAACTAATCCGGCCTAACGCTATGAAATGGTAAGAGCGATCCTAAACTCTAAATTCTAATTTATTGGAAATCAAAGTATTTCGAAAAGTCTATAAGCTCATCACAGTAAAATAAGCAAGATTGTGTCCCAAATGCATGTAGTTCCGACACATGAATGAGGATCGCAGAAGTTTACTCACTGATCGAAGCTAAATGTCTAAATGTATCCATACAACTAGTATCCACAGCAGTAATAAGTGCCCATCGTATCAAGGAGTACGCAGAGGACAGCTCTCCAACCATTACCATTCATGAACTATGTGTGGGAGTGGCAATCTTGACTGCACGCTGTAAAGGACGCGGCTCTACGGGGATTAAAGGAAAGACTAAAAACTTCTGATCCAGCAGATACAGAATCCTTACGGCAGGAACCAAATCCGGCATTTTTTAAGTAGGTCAAGAGGGAAAGCCTTTTTTTTCTACCCAAACCGGAGCCTGCAAGGATAAGAGAATACCACAATATAGAAGCAGATATCCCAAACGTCACAACAAATAAGAATTACTTGAGAAGATTGCCAGAATCTTCACCGATCAAGAGATGTACAAAGCGGCACTGCAAAGAAGGACGAGGGATCTAAGTGCAGAAGAAACGAGAATTATACTCCAGGAACCCCTCGTCAACAACCTGATTGGCGCCTATCAGTGTGTTTTCAAACCAGGAAAGTCCACAGTTGATTAAATTTTCACACTTCGACAGATAATGGAGAAAACGCATATGAGAGCATCTATACAGACGACCTATACAGCGTCATGTCAAACTCGTTCGCCAGTGCAGGATGACGATGTAGAACCCTCGCTGGTCCATCAAGTCCGGTAACGATATCACCGAGACCTTTGATGTCAAAAAAGGATTTAGACAAGTTGACACACTGTCATGTAAAGAGTCTCTGCCGGAGACACGGCAGCCTTCCACTCTCTTCGATCCCGGGCAGGCTGCTTCCAGTTAGCCAGTTATATGTTTTGGCTTTTTGGACTACATACACATCTTGATACAGCTCACACGGTTCGCGGTTGTATCTTCTCCTCCATTCGACCTCCTCGCATACGGGACCGAGTATTCGACGAAGAATTTTTCTTTCGAAAGTGTTCAATATCTGCTCTGCTTTCCTCCTTATCGTCCAACATTCGGCTCCATACAGCAGAACTGGAAGGATCAAAGTTTTGTAGAGCATATATTTCGTCTTCCGAGTTAGGGGTTTTGATCCCATTTGTTTCGCCAAACCAAAGTAGCAGCGGTTTCCTAGGGTAAGTCTTCGTCGAATCTCCACTAAGGTGTCATTCGTGGAGTTGATATGTACTCCGAGGTAGGTAAACTCCTTAACCACTTCGAAGTTACTGTTGCCAACAGTGACGTTCTGTCTAAGGCGCTGGACAGATGCTTCTTTGTTTGTTGACAATATGTACTTGGTTTTGTCCTAATTCACTTCAAGGCCAACTCGTTTCGCCTGTTCTTCAATTGCCGTAAAAGCCTCTAACACGGCGCACTGTGAGCGACCGATGATGTCGATGTCGTCTGCGTGTCCCAGCAGCTGGACAGATTTATTGAAGATAGTGCCTTCCGTGTTCATACCTGGCCTGCGCATTATCTGTTCCAACACGGGATTGAGTAAGTCACATGATAGCGCATCTCCTTGCCGAAATCCGGTGCATGTTTGGAATAGTTCGGAGGAACTGTTTCCGAATTGCACATTGCACCGCGTGTTATCCAGCGTCACGCGGCACTGTTGGATCAGTTTTGCCGGGATCCCGAATTCTGCCATCGCCTTGCAGAGCTCAAGCGATGAATGCTATCATATGCGGCTTTAAAGTCGATGAAAAGATGGTGAGTCTCGACTTGAAATTAGTTGATTTTTCCCGGATTTGCCTTAGTGTGAAAATTTGGTCGATCGTCGATCTGCCGGGCCGGAAGCCACACTGGTACGTGCCGATTAGTGTGCTGCAGAAATACTTCAGACGTTCACACAGTACTTTGGATAGGATCTTATATACGACATTAAGCAGGGATATGCCTCGGTAGTTCTTATAAGACATAGGATCGCCTTTCTTGAAGATGGGGCATATAGAGCTGATAGTCCAGTCATCGGGCATGACTTCATCCACCCATAATTGGTTGATGACTTGGTGCATACACCCTACCAAAGCATCACCACCATGTTTGAAAAGCTCTGCAGGCAGACCATCAGAGTCGGCGGCCTTGTTTTTCTTCAGCTATTGATAGCTGAGCCGGACTCTTCATAACTAAGAGGGGGGATGGATTATTCATTGACTGGATGCGGATTCTCTTCTTGTCCTATCACTCTCTCTACCTGATGCCCATTAAGTAGCTGCTGGAAATGCTGCTTAAACACATCTACTATTCCCTGTGCTACGGGGACGAGGTTTCCTTCACTGTTTCGAAGAGCCTGCGTTCCGGGCTTGAAGCCAGCTGCCAGTAACTTGGCTTTCCTAAAAAACATCCGGATGTTGTTCCTATCGCGGGACTCTTCGATATCCTTGAGCTGGAAGTCTACGTGGGCCCTTTTGTTCTTCTCCTCCTCCCTTTTCTGGGTCGATACTCTTCTCTCGCTGCCTTTGTTTTGCGCTGCAGCGCATGCATGTGTGCATTTTCTGTCACCTTTTTCCGACGCACGCATTCATCATCATACCAAGGGCTCTTTTTGAGTGGTGGCTGGTAGCCTATGGTGGTCTTTGCTACCCCCTTGATGATGTCGCGATACTGGTTCCACAGATTGTTGGCGTTTGTGGATGCTGAATGCACATCGGAGAATCTCTCGCTCAGGCGCTCTCTGCAGACTCTGGCTACGCCATACGTGCTAAGGCTTCCAACGTTGACTTCTTTAACATCATACTTGAAACAATTGTGCGAAACTCACAAGCCAACACCGGAGGCACAATCTTTAAAAAGTCTGTGGAACTACCAGCTTACGCCGACGACATTGACATATTTGGTAGAACACAGCAGGCTGTCACCGGTGCGTTCGCTAGTATTGAAACGGAAGCTCCCAAAATGGGTTTGGCGGTAAACGAGGGCAAAACTAAATATATACTGTCAACGAGAAGGGACACTCAACATCGACGAATTGGACAGAACGTCACAATCGACAGATATACTTTGAAGTAGTACGGGGCTCTGTCTACCTTGACTCTGCTATAAACTTTGAAGGAGACTCTATATAAGACCTTGATCATCCTTATGTCCTCTTTCATGACACTGAAGCATAGACTTTATCGAAAACGGATGACATCTTCATCCGGTCGCTCGGTCGCTTCGAGAGAAAAATTTTATCAGAACTAGAGGTTAGCTCATGCAAGCTGGCTTCTAGAACGTAGTGGGTCCAAAAAAATAGGATTTCTTCATCGGGTTTGTATCCTATTGAACGTCACTTGGAGTGTGACATAAATACGTATATCACTTAAGCTAGCTGAATATGATCGTCGAAGTTCTGATGAATACCCTCTAGATCATACCTGTTGTACTAACAATTAAAACTTCAGTGGACATAATGCTGCGTTATTTGATTTATTAATTTATAAGCGAACTTAAAGTGTGTAGTTACTTTTCGCTATTAGTCTTTTAACTTCAAGGAGGCGGTTCAACACCACCACACCCTTGATCATCACCCTAACAAAAACAAAAAAAAAATATTTTTTTTAAGTAAAAGAATAATAGAACAAAAGAAATCAAATATCAGCGTGTCTTACCTGCAAGAGGATTATACTAATAAAAGCGAACATGTACAACCAGAGTAACCTCATTTTTCTAAGCTCTAGACACTGTTCTGAAACTCAACTGACCAAAAATGTGTCCCGTCCAGCATTTAAATACCGTTGAAGTTGACTAATTTGAATTAGGTTCCAACTTGAAATTCACCATAGCCGGAGCTAACTAACGACCGGAACTTATTTGTTAATTGGACTTGTTATGAAATATTCTTATCGGCCTGCGTCTATCAACGAACAACAGCGTGATGTGTCGTGGCACAGGTCTACAAGTGCAAATGAGAAGTGCGTGGCAATGGGAACAAATAGGATTACCGCCTGCACAAAACTGATATGACCGGGAAGTCATACCGATTTCAATAGGTCGGTATCCACCACTTTTAAAAAAATGTATGGTCAAAAAATCTTTAATCTAAATCAAGTGTCTTCAAACTATTGTTAGTCAGCTTCCTTTCCCACCCTTTCTATATCTTACCATTCATTTTCCACAACTCGAGGGTTCACATAATGCGAAACATAGAAAATGGACGGTCCACCAAGGCCCCAAAAGATTAATCGACGGTGTGGAAGCCGAACCCCAAGATATCGGTGCAGACCCTGATTCGGAGCGGAGCCTGTGAAAGCAGCTTAAGCAAAAGGAAAAAAGGGCAAGAAGGAGATAGAGGTTGCTAATTTAACATCGGCCGAAACCACCGCAGAAGAGGCAACACCAAGGAAACGGTTCAAAAATAATTCTGAGACCTTAAGTTCAGCTAAAGCTAGGGTGATGGAGGGGGAAAACCAAAAAGGTGATGGACAGCCTGTGTTCGGAATATCAAGACCACATGAAAGTGGAAAGGCTGTTGGGCAAACGAGGAAACAGAACCCGAACCGCACCGGGAAAATTGAACCTTCACCACAGTAAAGCTACATCAGCAATGTTGACCAGATGTTTTGTGGAAGAGTCGATTGATACTGCCTTACTGCAGGAGCCTTGGATCTTCAAAGAAGGATTAAAGGTCTACCTGCAAGTATTGCCACTTTACACTATGTTCCATCTGGCGAAAGAGTGAGATCTTGTGTACTGGTGACGCACGGAGTTAAAGCGGTTATGCTACCGCAACTATGTGCCCCTGTCATTGTCGCTATTGTCATGGCATCTGCATACCTGCCCTAGAACGCCTCCACCAACCAAAGAGGTAGATTCTCTGGTGAATCGTTGCACGGATAAGAGCGAAGATCAAATGATTAGTTGCGTTGCTAATGCACACAGTATAGTGTGGGGAAGCACCAACGATAACTACAGAGGATCAGCTTTATTCGAGTTTGTAGTGTCCAAAGAGATAACTATTGTCAACAGAGGAACAGAATCGACCTTTGTAGATGCAAGACTCTGTGTAGTAATAGAATGCTTGATAGAATATCAAATTGGAAGGTAATGGATCAGGTAACGATGTCGGGAAACAGAGCCATCTCTAAAAGGAAGAGAGATCTAAAATATGTCAGGATTCCTAGGAACACGGACATAGTAAAATACCAGGAAGTGTTACGGGATAAACTGAATGGGAGGATACCCAAAACAGCGAAAACCAGTTAGGGTGTAGAATCGCAGCTGTTGAGAATGCATACCAAGAGGCGTGTATGGTAGACTCTACAGACCCTAGACAACCTACTTTGGTAGGTGAAAAGGACCCCACATCTTGGTGGTATAGCGAACTTGAAATCTAAAGAAGGAGGCGAAAAAAGCCTTTAATTATGCCATAAGGTAAAGAAGAAAGAGCTAAAAGCAACGCTGCGACGACGTAAAAAGGAGTCGTGGAAGGGAATTTTGTTCGTATATGAGGAGCACATCTACATAAGGTCAATAGACTTAAAAAAATCGTGATCCAGTTTCCAAAGTCGAACTCATTCGTGATAGAATGGCGGAGACTTTTGAGACACTAGATCGTACAAATGAGGGGTTCTCATGGAAATAAACTTTCTGCGACGCCTACAGTCAGATCACTCCTGGGTTCTGAGAAGGAGCAAACAGGATAGATAGCGCAGAAGAGGAGCAGATTGTAATGCCTAAAACGATCAGTGGGGCGATAGAAACGTTTTCCCCTTAGAAGACCGCAGGAACAGATGGTATTTTCCCAGCTTTAATGCAATTAGGTGCAGACCTCATAGTACCAAGACTTAGGGGTATATACGTCACATGCCTAGCAATAGGTTACATACCGGTAACATGGAGAGAAACAAATGTGGTGTTTCTTTCAAAACCGGGAAGAAAGGACTACACCGAAGCAAAGTCCTTCAAACCGGAAAGAATTATGGTGTACTACATTGAGAGCACGGCGCTGAAAGTGTGTCCTTTGAGTAGTAGACAACATGCATACTGAGCTGCCAGGTCTACGGAAACAGTGCTAGGCCAGGTGCTACGGAAGAGGAGATACATACATTATTTGTTAAATTTTTCTTTATTAATATTATTTAATTAATTTTATTAATATTATTTAATTATATATGTATGTTCACTGTACTTAATAGTATTAAATATGCTAAATAAATATACTACTACTACTACATACATATGTATATACCGGAGGCATTGTAATGACCATAATAATAGCCACTGAAGGTGCCTTCGATAAACCATGCTTCGAAAGTCTGACAGTAGCCTTAGAAGAACGAAGGCTTAACTCAATGGCGATGAGATGGTTGGACAATATGCCGAAAAATAGGGCGATAAATATTCCGAAGGGAACTTCAAGACTTAGGGGAAGGGTTAGCAGAGGTTGCCCACAGAGAGGTGTTTTATCACCAACTCTGTGGAATATAACTGTGGACTCCTGAGAAGACTTCGAGACTGGCATCCACATTGTGGGATATGCCGATGTGATAGCAATAATATCCCTTGATACTCTTATCATGAGCCTTGCAATCTACCGTCTTAAACGGGTGGGTTTTGGTAATATCCGCACTGGAGTTTCGATGACCATGCGAGAACCTGATCGCACGGGTAAGTCGTCTGATGCAACGATTTTCTTTACGTTCAGTATTGCCTTCGGCCAGAATCTAAGCCTGGACTGGGCTGTAGTTGAATCTTCACGAATGTCTCAAAAACTAGTCAGGGATCCGGTAATGGTGTCTTCGACAACACTAGACTCCACTACTCCACAGGTTAATTGCCCAACATTTGAACCCATTCCAAAATACTTAGAAACTGAAGAAAAGTCTGAGCTCTTTTACACTTGTTTGGTTTCGAAGTCACACTGGAATTAGGGGAAAATGAAATCCCCAATGAGATTGCTAATCAAGTCTCAGAGGATGATTTTTCAGGCTTCGAATCTGCGTAGGGTCTTCCCATTGCAGATTGGGTTTCCCACAAACATAAATGTGACATTGCTCTCCAGGATGAAGGCAGACTAAACACGTGCTCCTGAACGTTTGTCAGAAATGCATTCTTGGCTGTCTCCCAGCAGAAAAGACTCTAGACAACTCAACAACCAAGCTAGGCTAAAAAAACACCACTGTCTGCAACGCTTTTGGAGACGTCAATGATACTTCGGATCACTTCCTTACTGATTGGCCTACCTGCTCAAGGTCGTTATCACCAAATTGCATTCTCGGTTTCCCCTCAAAGTCGAAGAAATGCCAGTAAATTCGATAATACTGGGCTTTGCTTTCTGGCTCTGTTGCATCTAAGCGCTGTGGTGGAATGTGACCCTATGTGCTCCCTTAACATTCCTTGCCTAATGATATTATCGAATTTAACAACAAAGCCCCCTAAAATGTGTACACAGGTGATACTTTTAATTTCCACTAAATGCAAATTGATACCAATTTAAATTTTTAATTAACCTAATTAAATATGCACTTTAGTTACTAATTTGTACATTCCATCAAAGTTACATATGGTTACCGAAAAACCAAAGCCAAAAACAAAATACAATCCGCTTCCACTTAATTTATCTGGTCATTCTGTCGTCGGCAGATAAACCGCCGCCCATTAGCGATCCTGATAAATTATTTATAATTTAAATTAATTGAAATAAATGGTAGTTAGCACCGCGTACCAATAATTCGCATGTACCGGGGACTTATTTCCAATTGAAGAGCTTACAGCAAAATGAATATTTAAAGGGATACGCCAAGTGAACAGGAAAATTTCATTTACCAAAACAAACTATTCACAGGATGTTGGTGTTCTCACGCATGCTATACGGGAACAGGGGAGAGAACTAAAAACCGGGAGACATTGCAATAAAATTCGATAGCCATATGTGACGATGACGACTCGACTTGGAACACCCCTAGTGGCCTGGGCACTTTCTAACTCACACATTGCAGAGTAATAAAACATCCAGCAGTTTATTTGAAATTCTATGCTTCGCCTGACATCACCGCCACAGTTTAGTTAAAAGTATTGAAGCGGCACAAAGGAACAAGATGAAGGAAGTGAGGAAATGGAAATCGTCGTATCTCGTAAAAGTGATATACTCGTGATGTGCATGGTCCCAGGACTCGCACTTGAACTTTTATTGAGAAATTTTCTTTAGTCCCGCGTTTTCCTGTTTTTTTTTTTTTTTTGGTAGACATCCCTGTAGAAACCAGAAGAGCCTTTTTTTTTTGTCTGTCTGTTGGCTTTGGAATGGGATGAAGGAATTGCCCTGCCATTTCAATTTCAAACAGAAATGGTAATTTGAGTCCTCGTCATCGTCATAGTCCTCACTACGGTACATAGGAGAATCAAGAACTTAATAAAAAAAAAAAAAAAAGTTGTGTACCGATCGATTGAACAGTTTGCATATGGTCGGGGATTTAAGTTCAAAATTGTTTTTTTTTTTAAATTTTTTAAGACAGACGAATCTTGGTGTTGCCTCTATAGAGATTAGATTATAGCTTTTGACGTACACAGATCCCGGATAGTAGGTAGGAGTACGTCAAACGGATGGAATGTTTAATTGGGCATTAAAATTGACAGAGACCTCTTGAAGCTTACGAGATTTGTATCGCTATAGAATCCATGGGAGAATTTGCATGAAACAGTCAAGGACATGCTTGAGTGGATGCCATGCTTTTCAAAGTAAGTGTCATGTTAATTAGATTTCCCCAACAATTAGAATTTTAATTTTGTATCCTGGCGTGCTGTCTCTATGGCAACATGGTTTATTCTTTGTCTAATTGGCATTGACCTAATTTTTTCTTCGTTTTTTCATGTGTGGTGCACTTGTCAAGAGATAAGGATTAATTAATTCGTAAAATGTTTAAGGAAGAAAAATAGGTAAGTCCGCAGAATAAAGTAAAGCTGAAGCAAATATACAATTACTTGACGTGACAGGTCAGTACGGGATGCAATTATAGTCTCAGATGCGTGCTTCATGAGGGACCCTGAGAAAAACTTTGGTGTTCTCTGGGAATCGGTATCTGTATCAACTAATGAACCACGTTGCATCACAAAAGTAAAACTCTATTGAACTTAAAAATTCAAGGATCATACAAATGTCTATCTGTGAACCGCCATCTATTGGTCACCTTGTAATCGAAGATACAAACCATGAAGCAGCATTTGGTAAAGCAGCCAGAATATCTCACCAAGTTTAGGGAATTTCCGTCTGTCTCAGTCAGAGCCACCACATAAGAGGAGAGACGAATTACCAGCACCAAAAACCTACATTTAGAGGTTCCTACATAAGAACAAAGGAATAGGTAACCGATTGCTGCTGGATCCGTTCTAAAATCGAGTCATTTAGATTATTCAACGAAGTACCTACTTAATGAGGGTATTTCCTTCTCACTACGGATAAGGCGGGGCAGAAGGTGGATCATTGTATCTTCCTCAGCTTCTGCTAAAATCGTTAAAGGGGGGATGCTCTCAACTGGCGTGTCTACAGACATTGACCTGTAAGAGCGCCAACTAAACACTTAATCTTCTCATTCTCTTCGAAAACGGATTTGATCTGAGATGAGAGATAGTGAATTTATCCCACCAAGGTCAGGAGGTGAGTGAAGCGACGCTATCCTATCTAGTGATTGTGTAACCATAATGTAAACCGTGACCAAGGCTGCGGTGTTGTCCAAAATAGTAGCAGAGTAAAAGACTCAACCCAAGAGGGAACCTTCTATAAGCACGAAGTCGAGGAAGAAGTTCGATTTCAACAGAACACGATTACAAGACGATCCTTTAATCAGAGACACAATTTCCGTGCAAGGCAAATCCTTGGAAACCAATATCGTCATTTAGAGATACGGGCTGGCACTATGGGGGCTTCAAACTAATCACCTGCGTCGTCAATAGTGCAGTCGGGGTAGGTATTAAGCTTGCTCCTAGCTATCCATGAAGCTATCGAACCCCAGCACATTCTGCTTTAAAGACAAAACCCTGAAGTTTCAGTCAAGAATTCGAAAATTATAAGATCGGACGGAGGCAGGAGACATCGATATATCAGTCATTATACTGCTAAAATCGGAGTTTGTTTACAAAAATACTAATACCTAACGCCACAGGACCATATACGACCCAGGGCCTGGCTACCACAGCCATCCGTGCTGTGCGTGTTGTATTCATGACACGAATGGAAGAGGCTTACATTTTTCATGGCAATTATACTCTCGGATGTTTGTCAGACGCTCGCAGGAGATGAGACCAAGGAAAAACTTTGGTATTGTCTAGGAATCGAACCTGGTACCTCCCACCCAGTATTCCGACGGATTAACCACTATAGGTTATAGGTTGTATAGGGTTATGCATTCATCATAAAACATTAGGCACCATCGCGATCCCTAGGGAACCTTCATGGTAGGAAACCTTAAACCCATTCGCCTATACATTTAATTTCCCTACAGAACCTAATTATGTCCTCAATTTTGGTCGGTGAGCCAACCTCATCCAGATTGTTGAAAAAGTATTTTCCGAGGTACTTTACTCTACTCCGAGCAATGGCTTGACATTCACATAGTATATGAGTAAGATCCACTGCGACATGTAGATCAGCACAATACCTAGTCTCATGGCGTGCTTTCTCAGAAGGCAATTGCCAAAGAGTATTCATATCAAGTAATTCCGTAGCTTTGAGTACAGTGAGAACCTCTGCCTGGAACACACTGCATGAGTCGGGAAGTTTCAGAGCCACATGAAGGTGGCGGTCTCTACCTTCGCTAGTTTTGGAACCGTGTCGATCGAAACTTTTTTCCTTTGTCAATCCTCCTCATGAGGGTACGTGTACCAAGACTTTCATCCGTTTCGTCAAGGATGTTGGGGAATGATGCCTTAAGAATAGAGCTTCGCCCGATATAGCTAGATTTAAAGAACCCTGCGTTAGTGAGACTAATCGCACTGTCCATGCCTGTAATTTTATTTGTAGATCTAGTGGTAAAAGATACATAAAAGTCTGGCAATGACATTTACCCTGCGTTGAATAGATCCTTAAGTACATCGTCTATGACATGATCGCATAGAAGTGGAGATATAACCCCTCCCTGGGGGGTGCCTCTTCTAATCGACTTCCATATTGAACTAAGTCGGAGAGTGGATTTGATATTTCTCTTGATGAGCATCTTGCAAAGTCAATTGGTAATGCTATGCTCGACATTTATCCTTTCCAAGGCACTTTCAATTGCCTCCACTTTTACGTTAAAGACCTTCAATATCTAAAAGGGCTGCTAATTCCAATACGAATTCCTTAAGCTGAAGACTGCTTTCTATTTTGTCTACTACTTCATGTAGAGCTGTTTCTACCGATTTGCCCTTTAAGTATGCGTGGTGAGTTTTGCATAAATATCTGTTGCAACACTTGCTTCTTATATGAATATGTGAAGAAGTCTCTCAAGTGTCTTGAGGAGAAATGACGAAAGACAAATGGGTCTATAGTCTTTCGCTGAAGTGTAGCTTGGTTTACCTGCTTTGAGTATAAATACCACCCGCACTCCATACCATAGGCATGTAACCTAACCTTAGACAATTTATGAAAATTTCCCTGATCATGTTTATATAAAACCTTCGCTGGAGCCTTCTGCAGCATAGCTGGTAGAATGCCGTCAGGGCTCAACGCCCTTTGAGTTCTTTCTTGCACTCTTTATGTTCCTCCCATGTGATTTCATCCCCTACCACTTTAGCCCTGTTGTAAAAATGATATCTTAGTGACCAGATAAATGTGGACTTAGTCCAGAAAAAATGATTTAGTCCTAAAAAATTATGAACTGGCTCTCCCTTATAAGTACGATCCAAAGGACGGCTAGTGTATCCTACTTCTGGATATATGTAAATGGGAAAGAGGTAGTAATGCAATTGTTACTGCGACTAAAGGGATATAATGATCTGATAGTACGCTCAATTCTCTCCTTTGTATGCGTCGGCAAATACGTGGATAGCAACAGGCTTTAAAAAACAGGACTCAGTTCAATTTCCGTTGGAGTCCTTGATGGATTCTCTATAGAGGACTTTCCTCAGTCTCGAAGATTCTGTCGTACCCATGGTTTCTTTACAGCCATGCTACCAAAAGCGGCTACTAACTATCTGCCTTTGTATTGATTTCAGATTTTATCAGGATTCGTTCCTTTGGCTTCATTGAGAAGTTGTATTCATAGTTCCTAATGCTAGCTAGTTCTGTAGTCCAAAATGGAGTGGACATGTTAGATATATTTTTCTTCGCTGCTTCCCTACTAATGACATCCCTAGTTATTGATACTTTGATAAAGACGAAGCTAGACATTTTAAACCTCCGTCTGGACTTGTAGATCTCCTTATTCAGAAATACCCTCATACATTCAGTTTTATTAAAATTGTTCGATTTACATCCACGGATGTCAAGTTATGCACACCAATCCATGCGGATCAAACTTCTTATTGTTAGTAAGTTGTACTTAGTTGCAATCGATTGGAAAAGGATCAATGTACAGATTTAAATATTTTTACAATTTGTTGAATACTTACGTACATATGTAGGTATGATGAGTAGATTCAAAGTCTTGACTTACCTGAAACAAAAAAAGAAAGTGAATCTGATTAGTTATATGTTTTATAAGTAAATCTATTTTTTATGTAAAGTAAAAGAAGTCATCAAATCCCTTGCATTCAGCGCAACGAGATTCAAGACAGTGAAAGACTGCCGCGTATCTCTTAACGAGATAGTTGGACAGTACCTCGCCCTTTCCTGGGTACCAGGTGAATGTAACATACCAGGGAATTGTGAGACTAACGATTTGACGATGCTCCTCTGGTTTAAATATTGGAAGCGTCACTGACATCGAGGAGCCTACCCCATATGCTAAATATCTTATCAATGCCGACGCGGTGAATGAGATCACTAGCAGAGTCCACACCTCCGGCAGACCGCCACCTAAATCATAAAAGTTCTGCCACCAGGCCACCCGCAAATCCTTTTATCCGCAAAGACACAAAGAAGGGAATCGATGTCTCTAGACCGAGGAAGGAAGCAATAAAGAGGGTCCCACTGAAAGAACCAGGGGCAACGACTGGAAGGTGATGGAAATGAGAGCGCCATCTTCACCATGAGCCAATGGCTATGCAGTCGACCAGAGGCTTTAAGATACGCCTTGGTATCAACATGGTAAAAATTAGAGCTTCTCGCGGAAAAGAAAGGTGCGACGGCAACGTCGGGTAAAAGCTCTAATGAGGAAGGTTGCTCAAGTTAACCTTCATAATAGCAAGCTGGCGAGTGCCAACTTCAACACCCAACTAGCAAAACAAAATATTGAGATAGTCCTATACGCGTATATAAACTTGCAGCGGAGTCTGTATGGGACAATCGCTAGTTAGTCGTCACTAAAGATAGGTCCCTCAACGACGTAAGCGATGAAGAATACTCGGATCTCTAGGACAAGATCGATGATAGGATGGTCGAGTTGTTACACAGCGACGAAACGCGTATATAAACTTGCAGCGGAGTCTGTATGGGACAATCGCTAGTTAGTCGTCACGTAGAGCCAAGCCTGCCAACGTAACACTATATTGGGGAGAGTATTAAATAATACGTTAAAGAATGAATGATTGTTTGAGTCACTTGTTAGTTGCTTTTTCTTTACACTTGTGAAACGATGACATGAACAACTCACAGCGCTCACAGCAAACCAAAAATGTTCACTCCTCTGGGTTCCAGGACACAGCGACATTCAGGGAAACGAACAGGCAGATGATTTGGCAAGAAAGGGGTCCGAACAGGACCTGGCAGTAGTCTTTACCTCTGTTCTACCGACCCTACCAATATAGAATAAACCTTCACGATACTACCTAATGAAAGATGGAGTTGCACTCTCATCTTGTCGTGTCTTTAGAAAACGCTCCTGAAGTTTATAACAATATCGGCTGTCCTAAACTTTTTTTTTCGTTTTAGCTTATCCACGACAGGGTTTACAATGGATCCATTAGTGATCCGAGTGCTGGCTGCATGTGCACCCTACACCCTCCACACACGGATACTTACAAAATGCGTCGCAAAAGCGAGTCTCTTTATACGGATATAAAGGACTCCCCTTATAGACCCTTTAATATATTGACAGCAGTATTAGTAATAGACAATTATGGAACGAAAATCACTCGTTGATTCACCAGAATGAGAAATTAGAACCAACAGACATTCACCCGACGACGTGCAACGGTGTATAACGATTATTAACTTTTCTACAAGCTTTATTGATTTTCAAAACTATTCTTCTCCATAATCGGCATTTAGACGTTCCATTTAAGGCGCTGCAACTTAAATAAATCTCTTTGCCAAAGCTGTTTTCATATGCAGCTGGTGTCACCAATCCCAACGAACTTCACTTTTCATTGCTCTTTTCCTTCATCTCCAAATCGGAATATATATGAAAAACTGTGAAAATACAAAAAAAAAACAACAAATGCTCGGCGAACAGTCAGACATGTACATACATATATGCGAATCAATTTGCATAAAGACGACCACGTAATGTGCGGATGTGAAGTGCTTGCCAAAAATGGAGTACCTATGTATCTTTAGCACTTATGTAGATATACGGGTATATTGGGACGACTGTTAGCACCCAGAAGTTTTATCCACAACCGTTAAGGGACTTTTTTTTTTCTTTTCTTAGAAAATTATATTGAGGGTGTTTTTAAGTGACCAATGTTATTGACTTCTTCCCTAGCAGCAGCTATCGAATGAGTCAATTTCAATTTCATCATAACTACCTAATCAATAATCGGAAACACTGGTTATCGAGAGCTGATAAGTGTCACCTAAGGTATACATATGTACATACCTAGACTAGGTGAGTTCTATTTTGGTAATAACACACATTGCCTTGTAATGATTTAACAACAAGCATGAGTTATAGCTAATTGCCTGCCTAAAAAGGTTTCGGAGTATCCTTATTTGAAAAAGAAGTTTTCATACCGGAACCGTCAACATGCACATATGTATGTACATTGTCAGTCAGTGTAAATCATATTAAGAGATGAAGAAGTTGCTTCCTACCTAAACGCCTAAAGAATAGGCACAAGGTTACGGGAGATAGATACATGTGGAAGACGACCATCGAAAAAGCCTCTCCTAACCACAAAAGTGAAAACAGCTCTTTTGACGTGGGCGAAAAAGGATCGAGATTGGACGCAGGATGATTGGCGACAATTTACCATACATAAGACTCACGAACTTTCATCACAAACTTGCGTACACCAGCTGCAGTTGGTCCATTATTTCGACCGAAATTTCTTTTCAAAATTCGCACTGTTTCGGCAACACAGCATCCAGCATCTTTGAAAGCTACATTTCAATATTTCCCAACGTTGTTCAAGTGTAAATCGATCCATTTTGTACCGCGAAAATATAATACTGAGTTTATGTCAATTGTTTGAGTGCATAAGAGCTGTCAGTAGTCATGCGGAGAATATATTACAGCATGACGATCTCACCCAGACCTTTGAAGTCTAAAAAGGATTTAGACAAAGTGACGCGCTATCATGTGATTTCTTTAACACCATACTTGAGAGAATAGTGCGAAACTCAAAAGCCAACACCTGAAAACGGTGGTCAGCTTCACGAATTAAAAGGATTATCCTCTCTTCTACGCAGGATTATGCCTCTCACACAACTGCTTCGATAAGGGTAGGGGATTGTTGTCAGGCTGGCACTTGTGTACATAGCCTAGGTGGGACATAAAGCTAGACAGTTTTTTTGCGGTCTTAGGTCCCGATACAAATCCATAATTCGAATTTGCCTATCTTTTCCTGTTAACGAACAATAGTAGTAGGAAGTGACTTTTAAAGGCCAGCCGTAGATGGAATGTTTGGAATTCTTTTAGAAAGGATCCTTGAAGTCTCAAATTTAGAATTTCTAGGTTTCTTATTAAAGGATATTTTGCTCCTTTACATAATCATCAATTTCCATAACTAAGCCGCTCCAGATGTTTATTCTTCCAGATTCGGATAGTATATTCCCGATCACGGATAGTACCTATTTTTCTTTATTTGAGAACAATATCCCGCATGAGCTTCGAATATTGTTGTTTGTAGAGCTAGATGCATAGGTTTTGTTGCTCATAGAGCTCGCTTTTCGTTGTCAGCCGTCATAGCATAATAATCAATATTTACCTCACTTTCTGACACACTCTGTTTTCGCTGACGCGTTTCTAAAATCGTCGACCTACTTCAGTTCTGTTTATTAATTTGTGCAACACTTTCTGTTTCGCTGACGCGTTTCTAAAATCGTTGACCTTCTTCAGTTCTGTTTACCTTTGTGTATTAATTTGTGCAACAACAAATATGTCTTGCGGAATCAATAACTGCCCAATCAATGATAGCAATGCTGACTGGGTTGCTTGTAAGGGCATCTGTGGTAAATCTTTCCATGCCATTTGCGTCGGTCTAAATAAAAGAAACACGGTTTTTATTAAATAGTTCTCTGACAACCTCCTTTTCTTTTGTGATGAGTGCAAGAACATCTCACTCTCTCATGTGCTCCTTGCGATAAAGTGCCTTAGTGACACTAATGACTCTTTCCAAAGAAGTTTAAAAAAATGATCACTCAGAAACTTTCCAATCTTGAGAGCAGTGTTAGATGTGTTTACAACTTAGGCCACTCGGTTCAGACCTCAACCGATCTTATCAAGTCGAAACTGATTAACATCGACAAACAAATCGCCGGGCTGACTGAGTTGGTTTCAGTAAAGTCAATGAACGTTGAAACTGCCATTGGCCACCTTAATAAAGAAGTTAGTGATCTTAAAGATAATTATTCGGCCCAATTCATCGCTAACCAAAGAATCTATGAATGCATAAGTTCCCTGAACGAAGACTTCAACATTCACTTCCAGTCCTCTTCAAACCAACAAACGCCCCCAAAACTACCTGATCCTATGCTCGAACTAATCTTCGACGGTTTAAACAGTGTCGGTGATGAAATTGCTGCGACGCGATCTACAATTTGTAATATTGAGGATCACATTGGAACGGTAAGCAACAAAATTGACGACTTGCCAATCTATACCCAACATAACCCTAATGTGCACTACAACACATCAATATTGGATGAATTATTGGAAACCGAGGGCAACTCATTCTCACCTCCACGTCCTCGCAGACTGCAAACTATTCAACTGGCAAGATCTCCCGCTGCCTCTGTAATCCAAGAGTCCGAAACCATTTTAATGCCAACACCTCCCATCGCCACCCCACGCAAGCTCATTAAACAGTTTGATACAACATGGACACCCTCTGAGTAGCGGCGAAGGCTCAACAAACTAAATTCAGGATACCATTTGGAAGGAAGAAATTTGGCATCACTATCAATCAATGTAAAATGTTCCTGCCATCACACCATAAGGGAAAACTCAACTTCAAATTCGACATCCCGTCAAGATATGAATGGTTATTCCAAAATCCTACCGGTGATGATTTCAACCTTGGAAAGATGCGTATCTGTAAATGGATAGATAAACCTACCAATAAAAATAACACTATTTCTAAGCCTAACCTTAAGCATAAAACTAACCCTAGTTCTAAGCCTACCAAGAAAAATAAGATTACCCTTAAGCATAGTTCTAATAAAGCTAAGTCTCCTCTTCCTTCCTCTAATAATTCGCCAGAGTCGCACTCAAATTGGCAATTTAAAATGGGATTATTTCCTAATTTCAATACTGCTTCCAAATTTCCCAATTTCACGCGATCGTATAAACCTAACGTCAAGCGCGTATCGTTTGACCTCTCGCCTGCCGATTCTCTTCCTCGTTCTGTAAATGCTGCCACTGCGACCCAAACCCTTCATTTCCAAATCTTATCAAATACCCGAATTTCACACGTTCCCATGTTCTTCACCCACCAGCACAATCACCACCCTTTACTCCGGCCATATTACCGAAGCAGTCTTCATCTGAAACTTGCACACCTTCCTTCATTGACCCCTTACTTCCACCAGTCGTAAAACTCACGACGCAATCTGCGGACTCTAGCGACAGTCGATATACTCTATCCCGATTAAGAGACCATCGAATTTATGCTAATGTTCGGCTTTATCTTGCATATCTTCATGATAAGCCAGATTCCGTTTGCATTGACGGAAAAACTAAGACCAGCGTATGGTTATCCATTCAGCAAGAAGGTCTCCCAACTGATCCGGTTGTATTACGGCGAATTTTCAATAGCTTTCACGAAGCATTCAACCTGTCACCACAGCAAGTCTCTGATGACCTGTCCGCATTTGCTTCATACGTCAGCTCCAAACGTATCTCCTATCTCCAAAGAAGTCGTATCGACGCAGAAAAGTACTTTCGTTCCTAAGTGTAGCACCCGTCCACTGTGCCTATCCATATATTACCAGAACGTAAGGGGGTTGCGAACTAAAACCTCCAGCATTTACCTGAATTCCCAAATGCTCCCCTACGATATATTTGCCCTAAACGAAACTAATCTGACCTCTGATTTTAATAACAACGAATTATTCACCTCAGATTTTAATGTTTTTCGTGATGATGGTCTCGAGAAAGAGGACGATTCCTCTGGCCGCGGTGTGCTTTTAGCAATACACAACCGCCTCTACACTCATTAAAACCTCGCACACCGCGAATTTCGAGTTCATTTGCGTCAAGATCGCTGTCTTAAAGCATAATATTTCTCTGCTGCTACATTCGACCATCTCAACCCATCCAGGGCTATCAACTTGCCGTTGACGCTATTGATTGTCTTTCTAACGATACTGACCCCTGCGACACTGTCATTGTCCTTGGAGACTTTAATTTACCCGACCTGCAATGGGCTCTATCGGACGACGAGACTTACTATGTCGCTATTTATCCCTCCTCTGACAAGGAGATTCTTTTTATAGACTGCCTCTCCGACTCCGGTCTTTGGCAGTTAAGTGGCGCCACTAACAACTTAGAAAGACAACTTGACCTAATCTTTTCATCGGATGCTGATAACTGTGTCGTGTCAGCAAGCAAACATCTTCTTTCCAAATTAGACCGTTACCACCCACCTTTGTCTCTTACATTGTCCTATAATAATGTCAATAAAACTCTATACTCCGAAATACCATACAGATTTAATTTCCGGAAGGCTGACTTCGTAAAACTAAACACCCTTTTATGTAACGTCAATTTCAATCTGAATTCACACCTTACTGTCGAGAACGCTCTCTCCAAGTTTTACATCCAGATTTTCAACTGTTTCAAGGAATCTGTCCCGTTCGTACCCCAAAAAAAACCCCTCGCCATCACCACCTTGGTTTACTAAAGAGTTACGTTCGCTTCGTAATAGAAGAAATAAACTCTGACACGCATATCTTAAATCTAGTTCTGAATCTGACTTTTCCATCTATCTTCACACATACACGAACTTCTCTGAACTCTGCGTATCTCTTTATAATGAATATCTAGTACGTATGCAATCTAACTTAATCTCTGACCCCAAGCGATTTTTTCACTTCATCAATACCAAAAAAAAATTCGACAGTTATCCATCGACTTTGAAATTATCTACTTCATCGTCGTCGCTCATGTATACAGCCAATCATTCACCAACCACTTCCTGGAACCTGATTATGATTACTTTTCCTACATGAGAAACTGTCCACACACGTCATTAGTTTCAGTCGATATAAGTGTAGCACTCGTCGAAGAAAAATTAAAAAGACTTAAATGCGAATACTCAGCCGGACCTGATGGTATACCAGCAATAGTTCTTAAAAAATGTGCTGAGCATTTGGCCCAACACCTTACTACACTCTTCAACCTTTCGATTTCAGAGAGTGTCTTTCCAATGCTCTGGAAGGGCTCTTATATAATACCCCTTCACAAAAAAGGTCCTAAGAACGAGATTTCAAACTACCGACCGATCGCTAAACTCTCCTGCATACCCAAACTATTCGAAAGCATTATATACGATAAAATGTTTTTCCATTGCAGACCCATCTTTTCTCCTTATCAGCACGGTTTTCTTAAGGGAAGGTCAACTACAACAAACTTAACAGAATTTGTTTCGACTACTCTATGTGCATTGGAGGATGGTAAAGAAGTCGACGTTATTGCCACCGATTTTAGTAAGGCCTTTGATAAAATCTCCCACTGCATAGTTCTTCTCAAACTAAAAGCACTTAGTTTTCAATCGGAAACCATTACGTGGATTCAATCCTACCTTGAAGCACGACAATATGAAGTTGTATTCAGATCCTCTGTATCTGATCCCTTTACAGCCACCTCCGGAGTTCCTCAAGGTAGCCACTTGGGTCCGCTTTTATTCATATTGTCGACTAATGACGTCGACCGTGTCATCAAATTCTCATATCTTTCTACCTTTCTACGCTGATGACATGAAAATCTGCAGACACATTTCAACATGGTGCCAGAAAAACTTCCTTGAGCTCAATGTGAATAAATGTCAAACGATCACATATTCCCGCAAGCGTTTTTCTCTAGACTCTCGATCATACTTCATCGTTGATGAGCCTGTTCCCCCCCGTCTCTCTGTTGCGCGATCTGGGTGTCATCTGCGACAGAGAACTTAATTTTCGGTGCCATATTGACCAAATCATTAGCCGAGCCAATTCAATGCTGGATTTCATAAAACGCTGGTCTAAGGAATTCTCGAACCCCTATATCACAAAATCCCTCCACGTCACATTTGTCAGGCCAATCCTTGAATATGCTAGCCAAGTGTGGTCCCCCCACCATTCCATTCTCTCCGAATCGAAGCTGTTCAACGCAGGTTCATCCGTTTTGCTCTACGCGGCCTTCCATGGACTGATAGATTTAACTTACCCCCATACGAGAGTCGTCTAAAACTGATCAATTTACAATCTCTCGAAAAACGTCGAGAAGTAGCCGACATACTCTTTGTCCATCAGCTGCTAACAGGTAACATTGACTGCCCCACGCTGCTCCAAAAAAATTTCCCTTAAAACAAACCCGCGCCTAAACCTTAGGTCTGTACCCCTTTTCCACTTTAATTTCCAGCGCACCAATTATGGTTGTAACGAGCCAATGTCCCGAATGTTACGATTACCGAATGGAATGCAAAACTCGTTTGATTTTCACCGGAGCAAATTTGCACTGAGAAATGCACTCTCGAACCTTCCAATCACCTCCTGTCCTCGCCTGCCTTAAAATTATTTAGTTTTAAGTATCTAATTTTAAGTTAAGTAAATTAGGTGGGCTCATGGGCCCAGAAAAAAAAAACATATAGGTTAAGTTATGTTAAGTTAGGTTAATTTAGCTTGTACTAAGCTTAATAAATAAATAAATAAATAAATAAATAAATAAATAAATAAATAAATAAACAGAACTTACTACTCGTAGAATTTGTTGCTCGTAAAACTTGCTGATCGTAGATTCTAAGGTCTTTAACAAAAAAAAATCAATCGAATTCGAAGTATGTTTTTAATTTTTTTCTGTCTATGCTAGGAAACTTTTTCCTTAATCTAAAGTGTCCTCCTACACCACCAAATCTTTCTTCGAAAACCAAAACACAGTCTTTACGATCTTTAAAGGCCTAAGCTCTAAATTATGTTGAAGTTGCCCGTATTCATTAATCAGGAACTGAATACAAATCGCTATGGACCTACACATTTCCCCATAACAGACACTGTTCCAAAATCCAAAACAATTAGATTCTATTTGTTTGAAGCGATAGCTAGTTCAAATGAATTAAGTTGTTTAACGTCGCTACAAATGTACGATTACCTTCACCCAATTAGTCTAGTATATAAAAACACAATCAAGCAGCTTAATAATTAATTGTCGATAAAATTCTGTTTAATTCCCACATATTCTAATCTTATCGCACAAAATGTAGGAACAAAGTCTCCGCAAATAGTGAAACTCGAAGTGGGAAAAGATACTCTGGCGATCTACGGAGAGGAGCTCGTGTGCACTTCGCAGATACGAGATAATGTTTCAGTGAACTTTCTTTTCTTTTGCCGACGACTAACTAGTTTTTTTTTTTTTTTTTTTGATTGTTGCAAATTAAGCTCGAATTTTACAAATGAATACAGACATGCATATATATGTGAGAGACTAATGACTAGTCATTGTTTGTTGTGTGAAGATTAATAACGCCAGTCTGATGGATTTGTGTTGTGTTTTTAGGCACGAGTACCAGACTCAATCTCTCCATCGATATGCAGTGAGCCGGCAAACAACAGTAAGACGATATCTACTATCAAAATTATTGCTTATTCTATTGGTCCTATTATATGTACATACATATGAATGGGACCAAATCTTGAAGGATTAAGAGGAAAGGCGTTCAGATATTGCTTTCTATTGAGAAAAAGATACTTTGCCAGTTACAGATTGATCTGTTGGTTCTATAAGATGAACACAGTTGTGGATGTAGTTCAAAAAGCTAAGATATGTCGATAATATATGTAGGTAACAGACATGACTCAAAATGACAAGATGAACTGAATCTCCGATATAAAGACCAGTTACAGATAGTGCGTCGGGAGCATCGTTATTACGTAAATCAAGGATGGTTCCAGAGAAGGTTCTAGAAGGATGCATTCTCAAGATAGGTGCTAGTCGCTTGCTGATAAGAACATTTGTCATGGCAAGTAATTGAGTTTTCTTTTCAATTAACTGTTAGTTATATAAACGCTCAATTTCGCAACAAACAAATTAGGAACGATGTAAATAAAAAATCAATATAGGCATGACCAATCGAGTAATTACTTCGTACTTATTACCTATCGTGGTTTGACCTTCGGTCGAACAATTGGAAGGTCATCAAAGGCGAGGAATCAAAAGATTAGTTTGGTAGTAGGAGAAAGCCAACTGGTCGTTATGGTTCCTCGACAACGATGTGGATGCATTCGTAGATATAATTAGAAACACAATTCTACTTGGCATCAAATCCATTAGTCCTCACTGAGTAAAGAGTATCAAGTTAAATGAGAAAGCGTGGTATGCGTCGAGCTACAGGGAGTCTATCAGCTTGAGGAAGATAAGATTTCGATTAATTACAGAACAGAACTCCACAAACCCAGCTGCGAACTTCACAATGTATTTGAGCACGTTGAATAGTCTATGGGACAAATCCACTTTCGGATATTATGTGCAGCTGCAAGAGTACTTTGGTAGCCAAAGGGTAGTTATGCGAATATATGGAAACACAAGTGCTCTCACGAAAGCCTCTCACTATCAACTCGGTACTCCACACCTCCACGTTGATGCCTCGGGCTGCTGGGTGGCTAGAACCTCGACTGGAAATTGGATAGATGGTTGGTGGAAGATCATTGGCCTAGTGCCATTCCTATATGAGCTGCTTCGAAATATTCGAATTCCAGGTCTATAGGGATTATCCATTAGTGAGCCAGGGTGGTGGAATAGAGTTGGTGGCTGATGAACCCTTAATGGACCAAAGGTAGCGCTCATATCCCCAAAGTGGGTTACTTACTCCGAAAAATCCGGCCCGTCGTCCTAGGGGTATAAAAAGAAACTGGTCCTCCAGGTTGGGGGTTGTGCGTAGAGGTAACTTCCCGACCACGGAAAAACTACGTGGTTCCGAAACGTAAACAAGCCTCGGATAGGGATGGACTCACTGTTGACGACCACAGCAATCGATATAAGGACAACGACCTTCGGATCTGCACGTGGAATGTTCGGACCCTTAACAGACCGCGTGCAGCCGAAGAATTAGCAGATGCCCTAGACTGCTATAAAGCAGACGTTACCACCATCCAGGAAGTGCGGTGGGATAGGCCGGACAAAAAAAGGATGAAAAACTGTGACATCTGTGACGGTGATTGCTATAGAGAGCAAAAACAGCGCTTATTCGTTTGTGGATTTGTCATAAGCGGCAGACTTAGGCAAGAAGTCTTAAGCTTTCGACACGTGAGCGAACGACTTATGACACTCCGCATCAAGGCTAAATTCGCCAACATAAGCCTTATATGCGCTCATGCCCCACAGAAGACAAGGAAAACGCCACCAAAGAATGTTTCCACGAGCTCCTCGACAAAACATATGAGCAATGTCCTAAATATAACGTTAAAATCTTTCTGGGCGAAAGCGAATATTTATTTTATTTTTATTTATTTATTTATTACCATCATACAGCATTATAAGACTTAGCGTCTTTTGAATTAATACTATAATTTTAACAATATTTAATTATGTTTAATTATATACTTAAGTATATCTAAGCCCTAATACCCTACTGTTTATTATTTATTAATATGTCAATCACAATTCATAATTTAATATTATTTATTGAAAATAGTGAATAAGATCCCTTTCGAAGCTGCTTCTGCTGTTTAATCTCCTAATATTGGAGGGAAGTGAGTTCCACAGTTTTATAGACTATATAAAGAATTGTTTTCGCGTCGTATTGTATTTAAAGTTTGGTAAAATCAGAACCCTACTTCTACCTGAATTAGCGAATTGGAGCCTTGGGAAAATGTAATTGTGACATTTCTTTAACTTTAGGTCGAATAAAAACATCATAGTTTTATAGTTTACGTAATTATTTAGATTCATATTGAGGACATTGCTTGTGAGTTCGGAGACATGGTCATATCGACTAAGATTATAAACATAGCGCACCGTATTATTAAAAGCAACCTCAAATTTACGTTTGGTCGCACTGGTCAGTCACAGAAGACTGGTTGTGCATAAAAAAGAATGGGTAGCAAGAGTGACTTTACCAACATTAGTTTAGTTTTCACCGGAAGGCATGCCCCTGAGAAATGGAGAACCCGCAATCCACCATAAACTTTTCCTACCGTATATGTTACATGGTCATTCCAAGTAAGCTATTGATTAAAGATTACTCCAAGATTTTTAACGCATCGGCAGTACATTACTCCACTTCCATTTACCTCGATTTTTGGAAAATATGTTGTGTCAATAGGACTGCGATATATAGCTATAGCTTGACTTTTTTTAAAATTTAATTTAAGTTGATTTTTATCGGACCATTGGACAACAAGTAACAAATCTTCATTAATACGTGCTGTTGCGTCTTCAACCATTCCCAAAGGATAGCTGAGATGAATTTGCACATCATCTGCATACATTTGAATTTTACAGTGCTTCAAGACTTGGGGCACGTCATTATTGAACATTGTAAAGAAAAGTGGTCCAAGGATAGATCCCTGTGGAACACCAGCATTGGTTTCTAGCAAATTTGACATAATTCCGCCAGCAGATACGGCCTGAGTTCTAACGCGAAGGTAGGTATCTACCAGTTTCAGGGCAGTACACTCAAAATGAAAATAATTTTTGAGTTTAAGTAGGAGTAACTTATGCGGAACAGTGTCGAAAGCTTTAGAAAAGTCCAGTAACACTAACGAAGATACGTGATCTTTATCCATTTCTATACGCAAGTCCTCTACTAAGTTCAGTACAGCAGTCGTACAGCTGTGATGAGCTCTGAAACCTGATTGGCATGACGTAAGTAAGTCGCCTTCATTCAGATGACTTAAAATTTGCCAGCTAACTAACTTTTCGAAAACTTTGGATATAAATGGCAAAATAGATATGGGACGATACTCTTTTTTATTAGACCTTGAGTTTTTCAGGAGTTTTCCAAACTTTAGGATATGTCGAACTAGTAAGAATGGTGTTGTATATATGTTTAATGTAAGGTAGAATTTCTGGCATAATTATTCTCAAAAAGCTCAAGATCTAGACCAATTGCATCACATTATAATCGCTGCTGACTTCAATGTAAATCTGTTAAATGAGAATAATGGATGTGTCCGGCATTTTTTTTAGATACATTGAAATCTACATCGAATATTTTCAGTAATACTTGTCACTGCACTTGTGTCGAGAATATTGGGTGGTTTGTACACCACACCTAACAGACACTTACTGAAACCGCACTGAGCTTCAATGAAAATGAACTCAGTATTATCATCTTCGTGCGAGGTCAGTATTATTTTAGATGGAATATAATCTTTGATAAATATAGCTACACCACCCCCGCGCCTACCATCCCAATCACCTCAATATACTTTAAAGCCATCAATATTAATTGAGTTGTTTTTTATGCTGTAAGACAGCCATGTCTCCGAAACACACACTATGTCGACAGCTGTGTTATCAAAAATATTTCTAATCTCATCTAAATGCCGCGGTAAACTTTGGACATTAATGTGACAAACAGAAAGTCCCGAATACCACTTACAAAAAATATTCATCATCTGTTCTATTAAACTTTTCATTCTCTACAAATGATGAGGAATGCTCACTCTCCTCCGTTTCAGACCCATTCATATCTTATCACAGTAAAATATCAAAGGAGCTTTGAATGAAAGAACACACCAGCAGCAGCACCGAAAAGAACCCTAATACCCATCAGATAAACAACTAAAGAAAAGCTAGCTAAACCTAACAATTTAAATTTTTTAATTTTGTTTAAAAGTTTAGTTTGAAAGATAAATGAAAGATTAAAAGTAAAAGAGAGAAAAATACTTCGATTAGCAGTTTGATGTTCGCTGTTGTAGAGCCCTGGTGTCATCAGGTGGATGATCATTTGGCGAGTTACCATCCGCAGGTCGTTGTTGTTTGTGTGCGAGTGCAATTTCATTCAGCTTATCCAAGCTGTTAATATGGACAGCTGCTGCATTTTGTTCAGTCTTCACAAATACATAACCACGAATGGTGAAAACAGAAACAACTCGAATAGCTTGTCGCAAGATAGTGCGTTTATTGTTTGTTAAGCTTTCGTGAATATAAATTGTTTTATCGGAAGCAAAGCAAGCATCTCTCAGATTGATTTGCCGCGATTGTGTTTTCCGGAGGTTTGCGACTTGTACAATACAGTATGTGACCAATGAATTATGACCGATCGTGGTTTCAACGATCTTTTTTCTTTTTGATGTGTGTGTTCTTTGAAATACGTTTTTTCGTTATCTGTTTTTAAGAATACGGCTAACTACGGGTTTTCTCTATACTTTCTTTAATTTCAAAAGCAGGTACCAAAGGACTTGCCTACGTGCGTACGATAAGTGTGCAGCAACACATAAATAGGTTTTAACGTGGTTTACTTATTATTTTCTTTAACCTCGCAATTGGCAATAGTGCGGTTGTAAATAATTATTTTAATAAGTGGAAAATAAATTTGGGACTTAAATTAAATAAGTTGCAGTTAGTAGCATTACATATTTGTTAGAAAATTAATATACATATATACCTCATAGAAAGTCGGAAACCTTATTTTAATTGACATTCCTTTTGAAAAAAATCACAAGTTGCTGCTTTGTTGACTGAGAAGAAGTCCAGCTATGCTTAAATAGCCAAGATTGTTGGAATGGCAAAGTCTTCAGTAGTCAACATAGCAAAACACGTGGACGTACCAGGCGGTTCAACCTTGATTACTCCAAATAATCGGCAATACTGTGGCAAAAAAAAGAAAAATAACACCGTGGACTGACCGGAAAATTATTCATAAAGCTCTACAGGAACATAATCCACCAGCTCACTGCATTTTAAAGGTTTTGAACGAAACTGGAATCGACATATCGGAGAGAACTCTGCGGCGCGGATTGGAGACAAGCGAAGGAGGCAAGCAAAGAAGCCCAAATTGACCAATGTCATGTGAAAATGGCGATTATATTGGGCACAACTTCACACAGACTGCGAGAGTGGTTTTTTGAACAAAACAAGTTAATTTGTTCTTCAAATTTCTTTTCACAATAAAAGATGGAACAGTTTTAGCAATTTCCCCGTAATCACGATTTTATTTTAGGTTGTCTTGTCGTGTTGTCGTGACGGAGACTGCCAAATTCGTCTGCAGAAGGTCCAATGAAAGATATTCAGAGCATTGCGTAGTTCAGACGGACAAACATCCACCCTCTGTGATGATTTGGAGTTGCATAATATGCGAAAGTACGGGGTCAATTTATTACGTTGATGGAACAATAGACCCCAATCAGTATATTCCTGTCCTGAGGAAAGTTCTTCGGCCGAATTTGAACACATTAGACTCTCCCAGAGAAGAATACGTCTTTAGGCAAGATGGAGCTACATGCCACACATCCATAACAAGCATGAAATGCTTGGGTTCCAACTTGGAAGTCATACCATGACCGATTAAGAACTGCTTGGCCAACCTAAAATCTAGACTTTATAGTGTGAGAAACAATACCATACAAGAGCTCAAACAGAACATTGAAGATATCTGGAAAAACGAGCCCGCTATGAAACAAATGATCGCGAAATGCATTGAAAGCATGCCCAAACGAATAAAGGAGGTACGAACAAAAGGGCGGTAGTGCTAAGTATTAAGATGTAATAATTTTTTTTACTTCGTAATCACTGTTAAGCCATGAAACAATAAATATGTGCAACAAGATTTTAAATAATCAAATTAATTTTGTCTTTATTTGCGGTCAAAGCGAAAAAAAAATCGCACATATTTCTCGTCGGTCATAATTCAATGGCCACATACTGTAGTCTCATATCCCTAGCGTCACAACGAAGAAGAAATACTGTTAGAAGACATAACGTTAAAAAGCTGCAATCGCGTTAGACCGCTAGAACCTTTGCCGAACGCGTATCCCGAAATCTTGCTACGACTCCTATACCGCAGGATAGTCATGACAAATCTTAAGGGCACTAGGACGCCTTCACCCTCATGCCCCTGCCTTATGCTAAAGATAGTGTCCGGATTATTTCCACCGCAAGCACAAAGTTACCAGCGCAAGCTCCTCAGGAAACATACGAGGTTCCGTCTGTCATCCAAGTAGAACTCCTGGACGTATGCAAACGACGCGGCAATAAAAAGTCACCTGGACTGGATGGCATACCTAACAAGGCCCATAAGTAAGCTATCAAAACAAACTCAGAGGCATTTGTGGAAATGTACGACAGGTGCTTAAATGAAGGAGTTTTTCCCATATGCCTGCTAGACACAATGGGTAAAATATTAGAGCGGCTCATATGCAACCGACTGAAGGTGGCAATTGATGAGGTCGGAGGACTCTCGAACCAGCAGTATGGCTTTAGAAAGGGTCGTCCTACAGTAGCTGCTATACGGAGGGTGACTTCAACCTTGGAGGAAGCTATCCAGGGTAGGAGATGGAGAGGAGGTGCAAAGAAATATGTAGCCGTAGTAACGCTGGACGTCAAAAATGAGTTCAACTCTTCAATCTGGGGTCTCATAGTGCACTCACTCAGGTCAAGGATGGTGCCATGGCCATTAATAAAGATTATGCTCAGCTACTTCGAGAAACGGTTTCTGTTCTACGATACCGATGATGGAGTAAGGCAGTACCACATATCAGACGGAGTTCCACACGGATCGGTACTAGGACCCATTCTTGGAACTCCTAATGAGGCGAAAATCATAGGCTTTGCCGATGACATACCAATTGTGGTGGTAGCGAAACACCTAGAAGAGATAAAGGACATTGCTAATGAATGCATTCGTCAAATAAAGCGATGGATGTCAACAGCTGGACTAGAGCTCGCAGAGCACAAAATAGAAGTTGTACTAGTAAGCAGTCGCAAGAAAAGAGAGGCAATCACAATCAAAGTAGGTGATCATGATATGTCAAAATCGGCTATCAGATACCTAGGTGTGATGATCGATGCTAGACTCGTTTACAAGGAGCACCTTAAAAGAACGTGCAGTAAACTGCAAAGGTGAGTGCTGCCCTGTCCAGAATAATGACGAATATTGGAGAACTTAGACAACAAAGGAGATTAGTCCTGCCAAGAGTGGTGCAGTCCATCATAATGTATGCCGCACCAATACGGGCCAAGGCTATGACAGTCAAGTCGTATGCAAAAAGAATAACCTCAGTCAACCGACTGTGTGCATTGACGGTTTGCTGTGCATACCGAACAGTATCAGAGGATGCTATATGTGTCATCGCGGGATTGCTACCAGCGGATATCCTCATGCTTCAGTCAGAGATATCCAGCTAGAAGAGAAACAACGAAGTATGAGAGCATGGCAAGTGAGATGGACCCAATCTACAAAGGGAAGGTGGACCCATCGACTCATACCACATGTCCACAAATGGATGGACAGAGACTACGGAGAAGTAGATTTCTACTTAAGCCAGTTCCTAGCCGTACATGGCTGCTTTCGAGCGTACCTCAATAGGCTTGGTATACAAGAGTCCCCAAATTGTTTAAACTGCGGCGAGTCCACCGAAGATGTATACCACGTATTTTTCAGTGCCCTCTCTTCAGTGTAGAACGCAGACTACTAGAGGAAAAAATCGGAGAAAGACCAACTCCCGAGAACTTAGTGCATCATATGCTGACATCGAGCGAAATATGGGGCGCGGTGAAGCAGGTTGCGCTGAACCCAATGTTGAATCATCAAACGGGGAAAGAAGAACTTAAATTGCTAACCAGCCCCGTGAAGTAATACCTAACGGATATGTATAACACTTGCCTAAAAGAAGGAGTATTCCCCGACCAGTGGAAGAAACAAAGACTGGTCCTCCTACCAAAAGGTAGTAAACTACCACAGAATCCCTCATCGTATAGGCCTCTATGCATGTTGGACATCATGGGCAAAATACTGGAGCGCATCATAAGTGACAGGTTGGAGAGTGCAATCGATGGGGCGGGAGGCCTTGCAGCTCACCAGTATGGTTTCAGTAAGACACGGTGTACGATCGACGCTATCGACGAAGTCGTGAATACCGCGACAAAAGCCATAAAAGGAAGACGATGGAAGAGCGGGAGCAAACAGTACTGCGCAATCATCATGCTGGATGTAAAGAACGCTTTCAACACCGCAAACTGGAGAAACATCTTGCGAGCACTTACCGCCAAGAGAGTACCAGAATACCTGCAGAAGATAATGACGGACTATTTTAGAAATATAATACTGCTTTACGACACCGAAGATGGGACGAGGCAGTATAACGTCACAGGCGGCATTCCTCAAGGCTCCGTATTAGGTCCGCTACTGTGGAACCTAATGTATGATGACGTCCTCAGACCTCAGGGTTCCAAGGTCTTCGAAAATAATTGGTTTCGACGATGACATAGCAATCGTTGTAGTGAACAAACACCTTGAGGAGTTGGAGCATGACTGCAATGAAGCTTTTGGGATGGTCCAGGACTGGCTAGTATGCATGGGCCTACAACTTGCCGAAGAAAAGACTGAAGTAGTGCTCATCAGTAGCAGGCGTGTCATCGAGACTTTAAGGGTAACCGTGGACGATCACGTCGTAGCTTCCAAACCAGAGCTGAACCTTAGATGCAAGGTTAGCCTATAAGCAGCACCTGCAACATGCAGCTCAAAAGGCAGCAAAGACAACGGCTGCCCTATCTAGGATAATGCCGAATATCGGGGGACCGAAACATAAGAAGAGATTACTCTTAGCAAGAGTTGCCGCATCAATAATGCTCTACGGTTCCCAAATGTGGGCTAGTGCCGTGAAAACAAAAGCATACAGAAAGAAGACTGAGGCAACGCGCTGAGAGTATGCAGCGCCTTTCGAACAACTTCCTACGACGCGGTATGTGTAGTGGCTGGCATGGTACCAATAGACCTTCTTGCCAAAGAAACGCAGAAATACCGTGTCAGCAGGACAACGGCAACTGCAACGATTAGAAGTAATACTGAAGGACAAGTCTGGAAGAATGACAGGAGAGATGATGTCACTCTGACAAAGGCAGGTGGACGCAGAGATTGATACCCAATATAGACGCCTGGATTAATAGGAAGTATGGGGAGCTGAACTTCTACCTGATCCAAATGCTTACTGGCCATGGGTGCTTCAGAGCCTACCTGCATAAATTTGGACACGACGACAACCCCTATTGTACAAACGTGCACGGAAGCAGTGGAGGATGCGGAACACCTCATGTTCCACTACCCACGATACTACGTAGAACGGCACCTGTTGTTAAACCAATTGGGCAAGTATTTACCCCTAGACAACTTCACCAGACAGATGATGAGCAGCGAAGAGGCTTGGGACGCAGTTAACGACACTATGACTTCAATTATGAATCATCAAACGGGGAAAGAAAAGAGCAAAGAGCTGCCAACTTGAATGAGCCGAGCCTATAAGGCTGAAGACCCCCCTCGCGATGAAATGCTTGACGGCAGTTCCGCGAGGACCAGGGTTAGAAGGGGAGGTGGGTTTAGTGAGTGGAAATCACTGAGTACGGGCTCAGTTTCGTCTTTAAAAGATTCCCACCTTCCTACGAAAAAAACTAAAATAAATAAATAAATGTGCTGGGTTTCGCTCGACCACCACAAAGAAACCCATGGTTTGACGAAGAGTGCCGGCAAGCAAATGCAGCTAAACATAAGGCATATCGAAAAATTTCTTCTGCAGACTGCATAACGGCGACGAAGACAAACATTCCGCTGTCAGGCAGAATGAACCATTCAACATATACGGTGGTGATAGCCAAAACTTCCGTCCACCTGACCAAACTTAAATCCAACAAGACTGCTGGACCTGACGGCTTACCAGCCGAGCTGTTCAAAGCACCTGGAAATGACCGGGTAGAGAGCATACACCAATTCATTTCTAAAATTTGGTCAGATGAATGTATGCCTGATGAATGGAATCTCAGCACCGTTTGCACGATCCACAAGAAAGGAGACCCCCTAAATTGCGCCAATTACAGAGGTATCAGTCTCCTCAACATCGCGTACAAGATCCTATCTGCCATATTGTATGAACGTCTGAAACCCTTCGTCAACAACCTGATTGGGCCCTATCAGTGTGGTTTCAGACCAGGAAATTCCGCAGTCGATCAAATCTTCACACTTCGGCAGATCCTAGTAAAAACTCAAGACGTCCAAATCGATACCCACCATCTCTTCATCGATTTTAAGGCCCAATATGACAGCATTTACAGAGACGAGCTATACAGAGCCATGTCTAGTTTTGGCATCCCTGCCATACTCGTTCGCCTGTGCAGGATGACGATGAAGAATTCTCGGTGCTCCATCAAGGTCGGTAACGATCCCACCGAGACCTTTGATGTCAAAAACGGATTCAGACAAGGTGACTCGCTGTCATGTGACTTCTTTAACATCATAATTCAATATTCAATATTCTTATTGGCAAACAAGTTCTTATATTTTGTAAATTACTCTTGGGACTATTGATAATGGACTGGTCAACCTATGGCCCTATGAAGATAGTTTTTTTTACGTCATCGCTTGTGAGCTGCAGTGCGCGTGTAGATAAGAACATTTGTCACGGCAACTAGTTCAATTTTTTTTTTTTTCAATTACTTTAGCGGATATTAACTAATTATGGCAAACAATTTCACAGGTCAGCAAATTAAGACCTAATTAAAAATTCAATTCACTGTAATGCAAACCCCTATAAAACCAAAACAGGACATATTTCTCATCAGTTCGTTTTCACAACAGAGTCTGAAAAGTGTTAAAATGTTTGCTTTTTTGTCAGTATGTCAAAGCAATTTCTAATTTATTTGAGACATGTTACTAATTTTTTATTTATTTTTTGTTAGTTAATTGTAGCAGCTGTTACCAGCCCAATTGGACAAACAATTATCAATGCAATTATCACTGGAGTTGTGACCGCAGTTACAGCTTCCACTTTAAGTTTCCATGAATTGGAATATTTCCCTAACCGTGTCTACATTACCTATGATGGAGAACTTTAAATTCTAACGAATAGTGGCGAATGTTGAAAGCTGGATTAATTTAAATCAAGACTTGACTTGAATTAATAAAGTAAATTCCGCTGCAATATATTTTCGGTGTTTTTAATTCCATCAAAGTTATTTAACAAATCTTCGTAAGTAGGTATTACAGTTGTGGAGAGATCCAAACAACTTCTTGGATTTAATTGTAATTTGGATCAGTGGACCTAGACTGCTGCAAAACACAAGTCACCCTCATTCAAGAAATGCGATATTAGTGGAGTCCAGTGCTTGCAAAGACGAGTAGAAGCAATAAGCTTACTTGAAGGCGGATTTACCATTGGAAGCAAACTTGGGCAAGTAGTCTTCAGATTTCAGCATGTGAGGATTTTGCCTTTAAATCGACCATCACAATAAACCCACTGATTGCAGATAGTAAACCAGGGCGCGCATATAGAGTGCCGCTACGTGAAGAGAGACGGAACAGAAGAACCAGACGAATCTGAAGTGCAGAGCTCAGTGTTAAGTGAGTGTATATGGAAGTCATATTACTGCAGCAACGACCAATAAAGATAGAATTTAGATAAGGAGACGTGGATAACACTAAAATTTATTTACAAGGATACATTTTTTTTTGTCGTGGTACAAATGTAAAAAAAATGGGAATGAATCGTATTATACCCTATCCTCCTTCTTAAGCAGCCCTTATAAAGTGGATATGGAAGTACTGCATTTTTAATTATATTACAACGGTAACTTTATACGTTTGGGGACGATATAATATCTGCATCAGAGACCGTGAAGGGGCTAGTATGGATCAAGTTGCCGTTTTCGCTGTTTCAAGATCTTCTTTCTGAAAAGCAACTTCATTGCCACAAGACGACCAAACATGTCGATATCCAATACCAATGAATTAATCCGAAAATTGTATTTTTCATTTTGCGAAATAATGTTCACATAGTTAAATATTAGAAACTGTACCAGGTAACACTATGTACATATGTATATATATGATATCAGCAGTTTGGAGTCAGTAGGAAGATGGACACAGAGTGTACTTTTCAGAAGATAACGTTATGGAAATAATTAACAATCCCCTAAGATGACTTCGGTAAACAGTCAAACAGAGGTACCATTTCATTACGTCTAGAGAAATGATAAAATTTGTAGGAGGAAGACAAATTACTCGGTAGGATTTATACTGTTCATCTAAACAACTCCGAGTGCTATTGCCTTTGTCTCCAGCTTCACGAAGTACGAGGGTTTACATATTTCTCAGATCTAAGGCGGTATCTGCTCACGTTCATACATAGAAATTGGGACCAGATGCAGTCGTCGTTTGTATTCACAACGTCCGTGGGATACGAACAGAGTTAGTTTGTTAAAAAATAAGTTGAAAAATGAATGTCTGAGGCTGAATGAAAACAAATGATTGATTTAGATATTGCTTTCTATGGAGAAAAAGATACTTTGCCAGTTACAGATTGATCTGTTGGTTCTATAAGATGAACACAGTTGTGGATGTAGTTCAAAAAGCTAAGATATGTCGATAATATATGTAGGTAACAGACATGACTCAAAATGACAAGATGAACTGAATCTCCGATATAAAGACCAGTTACAGATAGTGCGTCGGGAGCATCGTTATTACGTAAATCAAGGATGGTTCCAGAGAAGGTTCTAGAAGGATGCATTCTCAAGATAGGTGCTAGTCGCTTGCTGATAAGAACATTTGTCATGGCAAGTAATTGAGTTTTCTTTTCAATTAACTGTTAGTTATATAAACGCTCAATTTCGCAACAAACAAATTAGGAACGATGTAAATAAAAAATCAATATAGGCATGATCAATCGAGTAATTACTTCGTACTTATAACCTATCGTGGTTTGACCTTCGGTCGAACAATTGGAAGGTCATCAAAGGCGAGGAATCAAAAGATTAGTTTGGTAGTAGGAGAAAGCCAACTGGTCGTTATGGTTCCTCGACAACGATGTGGATGCATTCGTAGATATAATTAGAAACACAATTCTACTTGGCATCAAATCCATTAGTCCTCACTGAGTAAAGAGTATCAAGTTAAATGAGAAAGCGTGGTATGCGTCGAGCTACAGGGAGTCTATCAGCTTGAGGAAGATAAGATTTCGATTAATTACAGAACAGAACTCCACAAACCCAGCTGCGAACTTCACAATGTATTTGAGCACGTTGAATAGTCTATGGGACAAATCCACTTTCGGATATTATGTGCAGCTGCAAGAGTACTTTGGTAGCCAAAGGGTAGTTATGCGAATATATGGAAACACAAGCTCTCTCACGTTAGCTTCTCACTATCAACTCCTACTCTACACCTCCACGTTGATGGCTGGGGCTGCTGGGTGGCTAGTAACTGGAGATTGGGTAACCAACCCCGTTGATAGTAGCAGACGAGAAAGGTGGGAGAAGTGCTTTCCCGCTAAAACAATTCCTCTTGATCCAGGTGGCATGAACGAATTCCCTAGATGGAAGCAACTTCTTCGACATATTTGAATCCCAGGTCTATAGAGATCTCCAATACTGAGCCAGGGTGTTGGTACAGAGATGGTCTCGGATGAACCCTTAATGGACCAAAGCCAGCGCTCATATCCCCAAAGTGGGTGACTGATTCCGGAAAATCCAGCCCCTCATCCTAGGGGTATAAAAATCGAAATTGCCCTCCAAATTAGGGGTTATACGTTGAGATATCTTCCCCACCATGAAAGAAAAAATTTACTATTTACGAAACAACGAGCCTCAGAAAACGGCCTAACGATGTTGATAAAATTACATATGTGAGGTAGTTTGGGCATATGCTATTAAACGGCTAAGAACCACGTTTTGGGCGAAAAATACGTACCTACATCTAACGGTTTTTTTACAATTTGGCTATTTCTCGACTATTTCTTTAACGATTGCAGACCCAACTTGCTTTAAGTTGTCAAAGAACTACTTTCCTACAAGTGTTTAAGTATACTCCGAGTTATGCCTCCGCATTCAGAGAGTAGATGTGTGATGTCCTCCGAAACGTAAAGGCATATATCCGTATTTAGCTGCATATATCCGTATTTCACAATCCGGATATTATGGTATACCTCCTCGGAAAGCAATGACCAGAGAGAATCCCTACCTCTATTCTTAATTGCGACCTGCTTAGTTTCATTATTTCCGCAGATTTTTTTCGATCTAACATATGTATGTCCTGGTAGTTTCGCAGTTTTGAGCTCAGCTAGAACTTCTGCTTGGAACACACTGCATGTGCCTGGAAGTCTCACAGCTAAGTAGTTGAAGGTTTTTATATACATGATACTGTACCCTCAATGCTTTTGGAACCATCTTTGTCGGGAGACAACTTTTCTATGCTAATCCTTCCTTGTCGGGTATATTACTTTGTACGTTGTATCGAAGTCGAAGGTACCGAAAATGTCATCCGATTCATAAGAGATGTCGGAAAGTGATTCCCTAAGAATGGAGCTACATACATACGTCCATCATTGTTGGACTTGAAGAGCCTACTTTTACCCGCCTGTAGATTTAATTGTAGGTCAAGTGGTAAAAGATACAGAAACATATCGAGTGCATCTGTAGGCGTAGTGCCCAGAGCACCGTTAATGGCAATGCAGGCCATTCTTTATACCTTGGCCAATGTATCCCGTGATACATTCTTTATCGTTGCCTTCCATCATACAAGAGCTCCACTTCTTCCCCGCTTTTCTCTTGCAAATGAAGAGAGTGTTATAAGCCTTACGGACCCTTTCCTACATGTTAAGTTTCAATGCCAAGATCCGAAAGGGACAACTCCACTCCATTCAGCTTCGGCATTTTGAAGGGTGGTGCCTTGTATCTCCTGCTGAACACTACCAGATCTGTTTGGTCCAGGTTGAAGTGAAGTCCACAATCTCTAGCCCATTTCCCAAGACTGTTAAGAGCTGGTTCCATCATTAATCTAGGAACTAAAATTACTACAACATCCGCATACACAGTGACGTCTACTTCTGTGTTAGTTATTTCCTTAAGTATGCTATCAATGACTAGAAGTCAGAGAAGATGAGACATAACGCCTCCCGGACGGGTTCCTCTAGAAATGGATTTCCTAATTGAACTATATAGCGAAGAGTGGAATTAATATTTCTTGTTTATGATGTGTATATCTAGAGCCCTAAGGGTCTGTAGTATTTCGCTTGGGTGTGACTTGATTTACCTGCTTTATGTATGAAGATGATCCTCACTTCCCTCCACGCTGCCGATATGTAGCCTGACCCTAAACATTGTTTGAAGATTTCCCTAAACCTGTATCTGACTTTTGGTGGGACCTTCTGAAGCATAGCTTGCAAAATGGTGTCAGGGCCCGGAGCTTTGAAAGGTGTGAATGACAGAATAGCCCAACCCAAGTTCTTCCATGTGACGAGATTGACTGCCTCTTTCTCAACCGACAAACTAGTATTATCTGAAAGCCCATTTGGTATAAAAATCACTGGTGTACTACTTCTTGGAAAGTGTGTTGCGACTAAGGTTTCCAATACCTACTCTTTGCCTTCCACACACGAACCATAAGATTTCTTGATGTAGTTGGGAACTGCTGAGCCTGAAACTCTCGTCAACATCTGCGATCGACTCGCAGAATTGATTCTAGGATTTTCTTTAAAATTGCCTGATTAAGTATATAAACTCTCTCTTACTTTCTATGTATTCATTTCACGAAATGCATTTCCTTTTAGCTATTCCACCATGGAGGTTGGGACCTCTTGGACTCTTAAAAAACAGTAAGGTGCAAATACGTGTGACCCAGTCGTGTACTTTATTTTCTTTCACGCTCCAGCTGAGACGGAAAAGATTTGTACATTACCCGGTCAACAGAGCGCCGGTACAATGTCATTGCTGTGCCTTCATCTGAAATACCTGCAACACTGTTGGAGTCTGCCCGTATAATATGCCTCAATTGCTTTGAGAATGCAAACGCATAGTCTGGGATGAGTGCTCTATGTCACACAAAAGACCAATCGAGGCACTGGATAGGACAAGGATTTACGAAGTAACACCATCCTCATGAATTGAATCAGTAGAGTGCTTGCCGTGAAAAGTTAGGATCCACCATTTATTAGTGTGTCAAACAGTCATGTAATTAAAAAGAAAATTGGCAATTATTTGCCATAACAAATGTTCTTATCTGCACCCGCCCTGCAGCTCTCAAGCAGGGAAACCACGTATGTCTGGCATTGTTGAGAGATTGTTGAGCACACACCCACTATGATTGGGCGCGGGTTACAGCTTACCGTAATAGTACACCCATTTAGACAAAGTTGACTGATTTTTGTTGGCAACAGGAGAGTTTTCATACGTGAACATGCTAAGAAAGGTAAAAACCGAGTCCTCACTAAAAAAGTTGAGAGAGAATGTTGACCACGTCCGAAAGATCATAAAAGGAGAATTATTGCTACAGCTAAAAAAAACAGCAAACGGCCAAACTTCGAACCTCCAGCAACAAGTGGAGAAGATCCTGAAAAGAAAAGCCAAAGTCAAAACCATCACACACGAGGTTACAATAGAGGTAAATGATCTTGATGAAATCACCACTAGGGCAGAAGTCGCCACATATCGAATTGCAAAAGCAGATACCGGAAACTGCAATTAAGTCTGTGACGAAAACCTATCCCGGGACGCAGACCGTAATAGTAAGACTGCCAGCAAGGCTCGGCAACAAGTTACTATCGGCCGGAAAAATCAGAATCGTTTGGGTAAATTGCCGATTAAGAGAAAAACCGGACCTGATACGATGTTACCAGTGCCTCGGGTATGGGTGCAAGACCGAAGACCGGTCCGAACACTACCCCAGATGCGGTGGAAAGGGCTACAAACAAAGGATTGCTCCTCAGAGCTGGAATGTATGCTCTGTAAAGGAAGTGGGCATAGAACCAAGCACCAGCTTACGCTGAACGCTGCAAAAAAGCAAACAGGTTATCCAACTAAACCTCAACCATTGCGAGGCACCGCAGGACCTAGTCACACAGACGATCCGAGAAGTCCGAGGAAGAACATTCCTGGAGGCGTTCGTATTGTTGGACGTTGTTCTCGCGAATTCCGACAGCGAGCTGACTTTCAGCAAAAACGGAAGAGCTTCAATAACAGATATCACCTTTATGAGCACTTACGCACAGCGATCGCCAGGAGATCAAGTCCCATTGACAATATAAGAAAGCAAAGAAGGCAGCCGCTGAAAAGGGGATGAAAACCATACTGGACGTTGAAGTACTTCACCTGATGATGGTAGATACATATATCTGATCCCTTTCTGTATCAGCCACCTACAATGCAAATCAGTTCAGAAGAGGATTGACAAGAGTCTGTGATGCATCCATGCAACAGAAAACAGCAAACGCACAACGGCCACCAGTATACTGGTTGAATGATGATATCACCAGACTGCGCGCAGAGTGCCACAGGGTGCGCCGATTGTAATAGCGCTCCAGAGAACACAGCAGCTATGGGGAACTCCACGATAGAAACTTCAAAACTACAATTAAAAACAGTAAAAAGAGAAGCTTCATCGAACTGTGCGACAAAGCCGACCAAAATCCGAGAGGAAAAGCCTACCAAGTTGTGATGACCGACTAACAACATCGACATATCCGTCATTCAGGAGACGTAAACAGCATTAGATGCTGTCCAGAAAGCTATAAGTACCATCAGTGGATAGTCCCGGATCGGAAGAACCAACGACATAGAAGATGCGAAACTGATCAGTAAAGACTCTAGCAACATCATTTTTACAATAACAGTCCAGATCGGTAGCCTATTTGTTGTTAATAAGCCTCCTACAACCCTATGACCACTCAAAGTGCTCAAACCAACCATTTCCATCGGCGACTTCAACAACGGCAACAATGAAAAGGGACATAACATTTTTTTCTCGAAGATGGCGAAGAGGGTACAACTCAGACCTGTGTTTCGTTTCATGCACTGCCCAGTACTGGTTGATATAGGAATCTAAATCTCCCTAGTCGCTTCCACACAACAACTACGATGGAATTTCATAAAGCGAAACTGGAATAGCTTTGCTAAGGAACTCAATTCATGGTTGAACTTCGCCCCAAATCTCTGATAAATTTGTTGGAATAGTTACAGCTACTGCTAAAAAGCACATCCTCTGTAGTATATCCGTGGCTGAAGCGATGAAAGCGAAAAACTTTATGATGATTCGAGACATCTGAAGACCCTGAAATCAGTAACGAACTTCAATCCATAAGGATATCGCGGCTTATACGGCAGTAACCTACTATCAAAGCGACTCTTCAAGTCAAGAGTTCATCAATGACAGCAAAAGCAAGGAAATAAAGTCAAACAATGGCCTACCTCAGGGGTCCCAGCCACTCTGCTTTTTAAACTATACATCAGCGATGTATCAGACTAGTCCTGTAAAATTCAAGGACAAATACCACCACAATTACATTTACTTTGTACTTATTTTTTTTTAAGTACATGTACCATTCCTTGGTATTTGTACTTAAAAAATACAAATATTCTCATATTCGTTCCCAAACTTACGCCAAAATGGTTTGACGAGTAGATAGAGCGAAACTTTCTCCTACAATCCATGTGGTATCACAATGGACATATTGCTGATCTAAGTGTGTTCGATTCTACCCCTGGAGATATCCAAGACTTCGCCGATACAAATATGAACTCATCTGTGATCGACTGGCTAAGAAATCTAGATATTGTGCTATAGCTCACCTAAAGGCATAATATTACAGCGAGTCTCACAGGAATCAGTTCTAGATCCTGCCCCATGGAACATTATGTACGATGGAGTACTGCTTATGTTGAAACAAAGAGGAGTGGACATAATCGGATAAGCCGATGATATCGCGGTGGTGGTAGTGGTTAAAACCCTAGAGAAGGTGACACAAAACTGCAATAACACCATCAAAGACGTGAACATATGGCTTCGCCCATCAGGTCTGACATTAGCGGATCAACAAAAGGAGGATGTCCGTATTAGCAGTCACAAGAAAGTTGGGCTCCTGGCTATACAGGTAGGAGAACACAGTATCGAGTTGAAGCCCTTCATAAAGTACCTAGACGTATTGGTTGATAATAGACTTAACTTTACAGAGAGAGCTTGAAGGCCAATCGGGAGGTTGCCGCAATATTCAGGGTAATGCCAAATATTGGAGAAACCAGCCAACCGATAAGACCTGCTTGCGACAGTGAGTCAATGTATCCAGCTCCTATATGTGCACTGGCAACAGCTACATACAAGTTCGTACAAGAAAAGTATAGAGCTACAACAAAGCACATGTAGATAAGAACATTTGGCATGGCAACTAGACCACGCTTCTCTTCAATTAACTGCTAGGTACCTACATAAGTAACGGTGGGTATTTAGTTTTGGCAATTTCACAGTTTGCCAATTACAGTCTAATTAAAATATTTAATTAAGTTTAAATGCGCTCCTAACAAGTGTATCGGTGAACGTTTATCAGTTAATCAGTTTAAAATGAGCTTTCCTTGGGCACGTATATTCGATATTGTTAATATTCTCATCCTTATGGTACGGCGAAGTGAGATGTGATTTTTATTAATACCATATTTATTTTATTTTTTCTTTATTTGTTAGGATACTTATAGGGACATTATGAAATTACTACATCACATATACAAGCGAAATCGTACATATCTCGCCAACGAAGTTGAATAGGATAGAATCTAAGACAAATTTTATTGTAACTTAAAAATGAATAAAGGTCCCTGGTCCCTGAGCAACTGAATGAGTAAATCCGTATACATGCAGGCAAAAATTGCAAGTGCGTTGTCTAAAGCTATAAATCTAGACAAGGTAACCTGGGCAAGCATTTCGCGTTATCGAAATAAAAGATGCTACCGAAAACGACACAATGCCTCGGATAAAGAACACGACAACACCTTGACGACCTTTGGCTATGGTACCCAAACAACGATTGTTTTCTGGAATTTGAAGACCCTCCTCGACTCACAGAGTGAAGGGCCTCAAAACGTTAGGTTCCTTCAACTGGAACATGAGTTCATGTGTTATAGACTGGACATATTGGGAGTAAGCCAGTAGATATGGAGTTGGACTGGAGCTAACATCCACACCACGCAGAAGCCTGCTGTCCTCGCAGCCACACCGTGATAGGAATTTAGCGGCCAGATTCCGGACTACAGATTCCATCATACAGTGTTACCTTCCAACGGATGGCTCGTCTGAGGGAGAAAAGGAGACGTTCTTCAACCAGTTGGGCGCCGTTTTTAATGCATCGCCCAACGGCGACTTTGTCACAGTGACCACCAAGCAATTCTATTAGTGGCAACCCAGGAACTAATCTAAGTCCTTTATAAAGCTAAACCAGAAGTAATTTTGAAAAAGAATTAACCTTTTTGGCCTAAAAGCCAGTGACACTTCGCTTAGGATTCAGCTTGGGCCATTGAC
Organism: Xylota sylvarum; assembly: GCA_905220385.1. Taxonomy (NCBI): domain Eukaryota; kingdom Metazoa; phylum Arthropoda; class Insecta; order Diptera; family Syrphidae; genus Xylota; species Xylota sylvarum. Next base: position 47,567,326 of record LR999959.1, read on the forward strand.
ATTGTGGCGGCACCATGTTTGAGCACAAAGCATGCCTAAAATTATCTAGGTGTCAAGTGACAGGGAAGTGACCTCCAACCAAATTGACCATTTTGCCATGAGTCGCCATTTTAGAAGTAGTTACCTAGACGACCGAAACAGACTTGGAGCTGACATGGGGTTTGTACGTGATCACCATCTTATGATAGCGATTGTCCAATTACGGACTGCTGTCGTTCAAGGATCTATGAAGCTTAAGGCAGTAAACCGGAGCGAAACCCCTCACAGACGGAAGGCAAGAATTTGGGTTCCAACTGAACCCCGTGAGCCAACCAAAATCTACAGTATGTGGCCAATGAATTATGACCGACCGTGGTTTCAATGATTTTTTTTTATTTTTGATGTGTTTTTTCTGTGAAATGCGTTTTTTCGTTATCTTTTTTTAAGAATACGGCTAACTACGGGTTTTCTCTATACTCAAAAGCAGGTACCAAAGGACTTGCCTACGTGCGTACGATAAGTGTGCAGCAACACATAAATAGGTTTTAACGTGGTTTACTTATTATTTTCTTTAACCTCGCAATTGGCAATAGTGCGGTTGTAAATAATTATTTTAATAAGTGGAAAATAAATTTGGGACTTAAATTAAATAAGTTGCAGTTAGTAGCATTACATATTTGTTAGAAAATTAATATACATATATACCTCGTAGAAAGTCGGAAACCTTATTTTAATTGATTTTTATCAATATTGGTAAATAAGCCGACATTCCTTTTGAAAAAAATCACAAGTTGCTGCTTTGTTGACTGAGAAGAAGTCCAGCTATGCTTAAATAGCCAAGATTGTTGGAATGGCAAAGTCTTCAGTAGTCAACATAGCAAAACACGTGGACGTACCAGGCGGTTCAACCTTGATTACTCCAAATAATCGGCAATACTGTGGCAAAAAAAAGAAAAATAACACCGTGGACTGACCGGAAAATTATTCATAAAGCTCTACAGGAACATAATCCACCAGCTCACTGCATTTTAAAGGTTTTGAACGAAACTGGAATCGACATATCGGAGAGAACTCTGCGGCGCGGATTGGAGACAAGCGAAGGAGGCAAGCAAAGAAGCCCAAATTGACCAATGTCATGTGAAAATGGCGATTATATTGGGCACAACTTCACACAGACTGCGAGAGTGGTTTTTTGAACAAAACAAGTTAATTTGTTCTTCAAATTTCTTTTCACAATAAAAGATGGAACAGTTTTAGCAATTTCCCCGTAATCACGATTTTATTTTAGGTTGTCTTGTCGTGTTGTCGTGACGGAGACTGCCAAATTCGTCTGCAGAAGGTCCAATGAAAGATATTCAGAGCATTGCGTAGTTCAGACGGACAAACATCCACCCTCTGTGATGATTTGGAGTTGCTTAATATGCGAAAGTACGGGGTCAATTTATTACGTTGATGGAACAATAGACCCCAATCAGTATATTCCTGTCCTGAGGAAAGTTCTTCGGCCGTATTTGAACACATTAGACTCTCCCAGAGAAGAATACGTCTTTAGGCAAGATGGAGCTACATGCCACACATCCATAACAAGCATGAAATGCTTGGGTTCCAACTTGGAAGTCATACCATGACCGATTAAGAACTACTTGGCCAACCTAAAATCTAGACTTTATAGTGTGAGAAACAATACCATACAAGAGCTCAAACAGAACATTGAAGATATCTGGAAAAACGAGCCCGCTATGAAACAAATGATCGCGAAATGCATTGAAAGCATGCCCAAACGAATAAAGGAGGTACGAACAAAAGGGCGGTAGTGCTAAGTATTAAGATTTAATAATTTTTTTTTACTTTGTAATCACTGATATGTCATGTAGCAATATATATGTGCAAAAAGATTTTAAGTAATCAAATTAATTTCGTCTTTATTTGCGGTCAAAGCGAAAAATCGCATATATTTCTCATCGGTCATAATTCAATGGCCACATACTGTAAGGTCTCCTGACGTACCAGAATCCGAACCTTCTAGTCAAAGACTGGAACTTTACCGAAGCGACACAGAGCTCTCCAAGAACTTTGGAACAAAAGATGACACCGTCATAGGACTGAGGGCTCCAGGCTGTCCCACGCAAGGAACCCAGGTAACATCTGAGCTTGCATTCTTGCTAAAACCTAACCTTTCTTCGCCAATGCAGCACGAATGACCTGCCAAAATCAGCATACAACTGATTCTGATTCGATACAAATGATTCGGGGTCTTCGTAGACCATTAAAATAGGTCAAAGCAGTGGTAGAAGAAGCAAGGAGGAAGGGAGAAGGAATTCTGCTAGGGTGCGACACCAATGGGCACCATGAACTATGGGATAGCACCGACACTAACTCCCGAGTTGAATCTCTTTTTGAGTACTTAGTAGGAAGCGACCTAGTAGGGTGCAATAGGAGAAACAGTCCCACCTTTATAAGAAACGTAGAGAATCGCCCGCCGTAGTGGAATGCAGAACTCAGCAACATACGCTGCGCCAAATCAACAACCCTACCCACGGACTGGGAAATCTACTCGAAAGCAGAAGTTCGAAAGGCCAGACGTAGATCCTGTCGAAGTTTTTTGTCAGAGTATTGACAGTACGTCTCAATCCACTAGACTACAAACTGTTCGCCGAGTGTCCTCATGAATGCCAATGGATCTTGGGCGGAATCTGATGAAGCATTGCTTAATCTACTTATGGAAACTCATTTAGCGACGGCCCAGCTGTGGTAAATATTCCACTCCCACCGCCACCTACTGAACTTATTAGCGACGATAAACTGAAATGGGCGCTTACCAGTTTCCAGCCTTTTAAGTCGTCGGGGCCAGATAGAATTTTTCCGGTGTTACTGGTGCACTGAGAAACTCTCCCACTGCAGCGCTACAAACCATGCTCTACTTACTCCCAAAAAACCAGGGCAATATCGATTACATAAACTCGACCAATGCAACATCACAATCGGTCTACATGGACATGAGTGTGATGAAGAAGTAAGTACCTAAAACACATCCTATAATGTAATTCCTGACGGTGTTATCGCAGGGAAGATGGGAGATGTTTCCTTTCCACACCGTCTTACAGAAAAAAAAAAAACGAGACACTTAACTAAAACAACTAATCAACCAAACCCATCCCAATCTAATCGCCAAACACGTTATCGTTCGATCAAACTTATTATCTAATTGCCATAAAAATCAAATTTCTCGATTCGTGCCATAATAAGCCATCCACCAAATCGTAATTGACATCTTTCACAGAGATTGCCCAACCCTTCCAAGACGTACCGAACAGCATGTATACAACCAAAAAGCCATACCAGCAGCCATTGTCTAGTCGAAACGTCTTCGTCATCGTCATCGTCTCTTTGTCAACCACATAACAACTACTGTGATAAGATAAAGCCTCAAAGTAGGTCTTTTATGCACACAGCTATGAAACCTCACATTTGTGTGTCATGTGTCCCATGCTGTGCGCCATTGTATTCGCGGAGGCTTTGTTCCTTGGCATCTTTCATCTCATCGTTTCGCCGGAATACTCTTCAATTTCATTAATTGTTCCGAAATACGAGTAGTAGTACACAAGTCATTCGTGCATTTGTCAAACTATGCCACCGGAGCACCTCCAATCCGCCTTTCATAGTCATCGATCGATGCGGTTTATCGATTGTGAACGATTGAGGTCTTTGCCAATCGATATCGTGAAATTTTGTGGCTGTGTTTTAGGGAATGTTTCTTGTCTTTGATTGATTGACGGTGTTAATGGATGTGTATGGCTCTGTATTCGGGTAATTAGGGGGATTGTGTCGGTGTCGGTGAAGGAGGGATTTTCTTTTAAATTTCGTAAACAGCTTCGATAATTTTAGAAATTTTTAGGGAAACAATTTGTGCCCAAACGCTGATAATAGTATAAGAGTTTTTAGTTTTTGTGGAGTGAACTGTCACTCAGGTTCTTGCATTTTGAAAAACACATTTTAAATAGTACATACGTTGCGTACGTATTTAGTTAGTGGATCAGCGAACACACAAAATTGGTTATGGTACCTGTCGAAGGTACATAGAAGAGAATCGCTCCATAAGAATACCAATTTACAGTGCCAAAGGACGTTGTCACCCCCCAAGAAAATGTAGTAGTCAGTGCACAGCTTCTTACCGTACAAATCCCCTGCTCTTGATGGTATCTTACCAGTGGAATCACAGCAAGGTTTTGATACATTAAGTCATTGGTGCCACATTGTCTTTAGGAGTTGTTTAATTTTCGGCTACACCCCTAGATTCTGGAGAAGGGACAAGGTTGTCTTTATATCAAAATCGGGTAAGACATTCCACGCGTCCCCTAAAAACTTCTGTCCGATCAGCCTATCCTCCTTTCTATTAAAGATTTGTAAAAAGTTGATCGAATTCCATATAAGAACAAAATTAGATAGTAATCTCCAATCGGTATCCCAACACGCGTATCGCAAGGGAAAATCGGTAGATTGCTTTACATTCGTCGGTAGAAATCATCGAGAAATCCTTTGAAAACAAGGATTTCACTATGGTGTCCTTCCTTAATATTGAAGGAGCTTTCAACAATGTCGAAACAGAAGCTATATCTGCTGCACTTCTTAACTTGAAGGTTGACAACTATCTTTTCTACTGGATCGAGCAAATTCTTTAAAGTCTAAACAAAAGGTTAGTGTACAAGGATATCCCCAAGAGGGAGTATTATCATCATTACATATTGTGATTCATGGTAGTGAATTAGATACTCCTAATCGTGGTATATAGGGGGGAACTGTACCACCTACTAAATCGATAAAATTCCAATTAGATATCAAAGCCATAAGAATGGCAAACAGTAAGTGGAACAATATCAGCACATATCTCCCTTCTAAACAAACCTGACCAAAGCCGGATTCTTAGGCATGATTGCCTTACCTCCTGTCCCATGCGGTAAGTCGCCATGTAGGTCTCCAGTGCTGATAATCCGGTTTTTTTCATAGTGATATAGCAATGGACCTTCTTTTTTGGTCTACGTGTGTCCCTACTTAGCGGGAACAATCACCCAATTCAACACCAGCCAACCCAATCGCTAACGAATCGAACGCTACTATACCCCGAAGACAGTATTCAAAAAACCAGGACCTATCTTTCTAATCCCCATCATGATGCAAAGACTTAAGGAATGTATCATGCCATTGCTAGTACAGACGTTCAACGGATGCATCAGCAACACTTATTACAGATTTACAGTCACAGATTTTTAATCGTCGGGATAAGTCAAAGATCAAAGCTTACCAAGTAGTTGTGCTAAATCTCTCAGTGCCCAACGTTTTATTGGAAAACGTAATCGCTTTCCTAATACCGCAGCAAGAAGGACTTAAAGAACGAACGAAGATAGATGGAACTCGACGGAGACCACAAAAGACATAATAAAATCGGGGACCAAGCAACAGCGGGTATCGACGATATCTTCGAAGTTATTCTGAAAACAGCAAGCAGATGGCACCCACACCGGCTTTAGAAGACACAACGAATGGGCCTTCTGCCAAAAGGAAAGAAACCGCTGCACGATACCTCGTCGTATAGTCCTCTATCCATATGGGACACCGTGGAAAAAATACGTACTAGAGCAAATCTTAAGGGACAGACTGGAGAAGCAGAAGACATCACAGATGGCCAGTATGTGTCCGCTCTACGATCGATGCCATCAATGAAGGCATCAGTACGACAAGTAGAAAGTCGAAGGAAGACGTTGGAAGCACGAGTGTAAGCAATTCTTCGTCAAAATCGCGGCTACTTTAAAAATAGGCTTCTACAATGTCTCATTCGACGTTCCCTAAGGTTCCGTATTAGGCCCGATACCGGTAAGATAATTAACCTTGTGGTCAATATAGCAATCGTCGTGGAAACTAATCTTTTGTAGGATTTGTGGCATAACTTGAAACGTTTGGGTCTATGACTCGCAAAAGGGGACACTAAACACAGTCCTCATTAGCGACAGAAGAGACATGGAACTATAAATCAAAGTAACTCGTTTTATTATTGATGCTATACTGCTGACAGACAGCATTGGCAAGTAAAAAAAATATAGAAAGAGGCTGCTCTTAACCTGAAACTCTCGCTCAATAGTTCAACGCACGAACCACTAAGCACATAACGGCTATGAGCGAGAGGGATACCACTATGACCCTTTCAATTGGGTATTATTCAATTAGTGGCGCAAAAGTATTTGAGAGTCCTCACCAAGCTCCAGTGACTTGCATGCATAGGCACAACTGGTGTGCAAGAACATCCGCGACTCCAACGGTAATGTTGCTGACAGTATCTACATATAACTGATTATCGTCCAAATTACTGTGACTTAGCTTAAGTATCTGAAAGGTTTTCCTCTCATGGCATCTATGGGCAGAAGGCAAGGTTATAAGCCACTGTAAGACGTCGTTCTTCACTGACCATTTAGACACAGACGGTGAAGTAAATTCGAACCGAAGCCGCAGCCTACTTTACTAACGGACTGTCAAAAACCCCACCAGAAGTTATTCTGTAGTTTGGATGGTTCTGTTACATGAATCCACACAGACTCCCGAGTGAGGCTGTACATAGTACCAATGTATCTTAAGCATATTTCCACTAAGTACAATTCCAAATCTACAAAAAGCCCTCATGTGCGATCAACAACTTGTCCACCATCAAGACGAAACTCTTTTCCTACACTTTGCGAGTATTTTTAGCCCCGATCGGCAAATGATATGCAAAAACCACACTTTCCGTGGGATATTTATAGACATTCCCACTGCAACCACCACCAAAAACCCACGTGGCATTCCAAGGCAGTGCAGTGCTAGCCAGCGATATCCGCTGACAAAGATGGTGCGTTCAACAAACAACACATACACTGCATTTTCTTTCTCAGCTTTTCTCTGTCGTCGCGGTCGTCCGCCGATGGAAAATATGAAAATCTCTCTGCGTACTCATACAAGAGCTTCTCCGTCCACACCACCTCCTTGCTAAGATGAAACTAGAATTTCGCTCACACATATGTACATAAGTGGCAGCCGGCTTATTTTATTGAACTGCCATGCCACTATTCCGCATAATTCCACACAATGTCTGGTTGCGAAACGAGTTTTTCTCACACAAAAGTGCAATCGAAGGCAGAAAATGTTGTTCAATCAGAAACTCAAGAATTGTCAAGAAAAATCCCCAACAATATTTGTTTCACTGGAAAGGGAGGAATGGATAGTGAAAAACAAGAACTGCATGCCACTGACACAGGCGCACGTACATATCCATTCCACTGAGTCGAGTATGTTGGGGTTATTTTGCATTCTATGCGAAAATAGGGTTGCCATAGTCACTCTCAGTAGTGGTTTGTAAGATACAAATACAAAAAACATGTATTAATACAGATACAGTCATGTGGAGTTGCTAAAACAAGCACTCAAGCACCACCTTGTCGTAATGCAGAACCTAGTCCAACAAGGCAAGGAATCCAGTCAGAGCTATTGCAAGGATCATGCCAAATCGATAATCTTGTACAGATCCCGAATTAATGCTGCCTTTACAGAATAAATGCATTGAGAATGAGTAGCGTTTTCGCAAGACGAGAGTCTGAGCTAGAGGAGGTTAAGTTAGGTTCTGGATATCCGTATCTGCATCTTAGCTACAAGGCTAAGTTTGCAACGATTATGCACGATTTGAAACCCTCAAATGCTGAAAATGTTCAGAACTCCAAGCAAAGTGATACCTTTACTCAAGCCGGGAAGACCTTTGGATCCAAACAAATCACATCGCACAATCAGGTCTCCAATCACCAATCACATGGCACAAACAAATTAACCGGCTTTCAATAACTCTGGAGCACCTAATATGTGGTCAACGCTATGGCCATTTTAGAAGTTAAAAGGTCATCCGGCGTTAGTATAAGGCGCGCCCTTAGAACCACTTCTACAGCTGCACTAGAAACTGTGCTCCAATATCATCCCGTTCACATTTTTGGGGAGCTGATTGCTATTTAAGAAGCATAGCTGCAGCAGCTAATGGACTATATTGTCCCTTATTTGGAATAAAACCAGGATTCCTTGCAGAAGAGCTTGGTAATCTGGAGAAAATTTGAAGGAATCTTCGATAGAGGTACACAGTTCGATCCCATACAGCGATTGCTACTGGTGCGGCAGTATTCTTCTATTAAGACAAAAATGTCAGCAATCTGAGACGCCGCGGCCTTGATTTAAGGGAACACTGTAGATTGCAATGCAAGCAGCAGTAAAAGCCTTGGAATCGCCAATAATACAATCCAAGTTAGTGAAGTCGTGAAATCAATAAAGGTTCACCTAGATACTGCAAGCATTTAAGTGAAACCCTGAAGGCTTATAAAAAGTCCTGACCTCTACAGAAGAAGAAAAAGTCTCCACCTTGTTGGTCTAAAAATCTCCTCGGTCAAGTCCACTTATTCACATATTGACTAGGACCATTACAAGCCAGTCTAATGAAATTCAAGATTGCAGTAGATAGCCCTAAAAGCACCTCCTGGCGTGCATAGAAATAAAAAGCACTCCAGAAGCAGATATGTATTATTTCTCAAGAACCCTCTATAACAAGGTATTGAACACAGTCCTGCTCTTGCCGATATATTCTCGGAGAAACTAAACATACATATGTACATCAATCAGACTTTCTAACTACAGCAGTGTCATCCAAACGAATGCCCTGTCAGTGACAGAGGCAGCCAATATGAAATGAATAATAACAATACGACGAGATGATATCACCATATTTACTGAAAGTCAGACGGCTACTGCTACTGAAATCAGATCGTAGCTAGATAGCTGACGAACTTGCAAGAAAAGGGTATTTTATGAACCAATATCGAGCACTTCCACTCTGTAATCTTAGGAAGCGAGTTGGTAGAACTCGCTTACCTCCTTTGAAATACCTTGCCACGAAAAAGCCGGAACCAATAAACCCTTGAAAGAAAATGACTGTCAATGTTGGTAGATGCACCCACTGACCATAATCTTCTAAGGAACCACACAATGATATGTACTTTAAATTCAACTATGACTATATATGTAGAGACTGCTGTCTCGAGGAGGCTCACGTGGATACAGCTTACTTCCTCTGTCAAGCCTATAGCACTTGAGAATCAGGAAGACTCTCACTTCCAGGACTTACAAGAAATATGTGAAATATGTTTCACTATACAGTCTTTACAGGCTTCTGAGGAAATCAAGTTGATTGGAGACCCTAACAAGCAGTAAGCAGTAAGGAAAAAAACCGAGAACAGGAACTGGGACCAATCGCCCTTTTGCGCATCACAATTGATCCGCAAGGACCATCTAATCAACTCAGCAACTTGGTGTGCACCTGTCCTGCCCTATCCGTCAGAAGAATGAGGACTCTTTGCAGTTACTTCTTCTCGGATTTGGAGGACTTGGGTAACGTAGAGCTGACGTTATTATGTGGGTAGTTCCAATAGCGGACTTTATAGGTTTCCAGGGTTAAATGATTGGGCACAATGGACCCGAACTGTGGTCTATGAGAGCAGTGACAATGTCACAAGGCACCCATTTACCTAACCTAACCTAACTCAGCAACCTTACCTAACTATTGCAACCATCTGAATGGCAAACATGGTAGGATCTTCTTCTGGTCTAAGTGCATCTTCATCAAGGTCCGATTTCAACCAACCAACCAACCAACCAACCAACCAACCAACCAAGTTGGGTGCTCCCTTCAACGATTTCTGGAAAAGCTGTAAAGAATCTATAACTGAACTTCTGTTTACTTGTCCCTTGTGGCATCGGCTTTGTAAAGGAAAGCCCTTGGCAAGTATTTCTTCGAAGATCTTACTGATCTAGTCAGACTCGACTTATGGAAGCACAATCAAAAGTTTTTTCTCTGTGGCGGGGGATGACACCGAAACTGATTCATCTTCCTTTAATCCTTTTATGTAAACCGCGTTGCTGGTAATTCGGGTCTTCTTTTTAGGTACCGCAATGGACCTTCTTCATGTGTCTGCCTGAATGCAGACAGCGACACAATCAAAAGCAGCATGTCGCGTATGATGATGTAAAGATGCGCTTATTCCGACGCATTCCGTCTTTAAAGAGGCCATTGGATGCCTTCAATTGACAATCTCATCCTGAATGTACTCAGTCGATGGAATAATCTTGACAAATGACAAGTAAATCCGAACACTCAACTAAATCAGTCCGCGTCGTATCGATTAGGATGAAGATGGTAGCAGGCACCATCCATTAATTTACAGGACCGCCCACTAAAACCATAATTTTACTAACAAACCAAATACGGTACTATGGCAACCCTGTTGTCAGTCAACTGAACCGGATTCTCTCGGATGACAATAGCCCGAAATATTTCAAAAATCTCCAACATTCTCCACCAACAAATTACCGAAGCAGAGATTACACTTCCTTCTTAGATTCAGCCACACAACTCACACTCATCCCGGTACTTACCATCTTTGGAGTTTTTTGTTTGACTCGAACTGTCACCTCCACCAGCTGATAGGCTCCTCTCCATTGAGCAGTGCATTCACTCGACTTGATCTGCCGCAGCTATAGCCAGATTGTTCCACAGATTTTAGCCCGTTTTGTTGCACTTCACGTGGCCACTTGCCTTTCGCTTTATTTATTTACAAAATAAACTATTTTTCACTTTTTAGCTTGCACTCACTCGCTTAGCACGGAACACACTCGAAGGTAACCCAACAAACACAAAAAAAAAAACACAAAACGCTGGGCAAACACACAAGAAATTAGAAAAACTAAAAAGAAATAAAGAAAGATAAAATAAAAAAAACACGAAAGAGAATTCTCGTCGCTCCAGGTGGATGATGAGCTGCAGGAAAGGAACACGCACTCGAACGGCTGCGGCGGGGGGGTGTTGCACGGCGGAGGCACGGCTTTAATTATGCGATCCACTTCTACTGGCCCGGGGGGAGATTACTCGTGTCGTGTATATCATTTATATTTTGGAGGTTTGATTGATTTTCTTATTTTTATTCTTCGTGCTCGTGTGGCAATCGCAGAAAGGCGCTGTTGTTGTTGTTGTTGCTGGAATGCGATTGCATGGAATTCGCATCGGGGGGATTACGGGTGCAGTACGGGAGCCCAGAGTTAACTTTGGACGCGTTATGTCACTGCGATTGGGTGACAGATGAATGCGAATTCATTGGTTGTTGTTACGCATTGCGTGTAGATGGTATTTGGGAATTTTTTTAGCGATATTTCCACAGAAATCGAGATGAAATGTTAACGCACAAAATATTAAGCAAACGCGGCCATTAAGAGCAACCCGGAGCTAAGTGCGAAGATGGTTGCAATTGGATATTAAGTTGAAGGGTAATTTGACAATTGGAATATTGCGGCGAAATGGTGAACGGCGAGAAGCAATGACAGTTGTTATTGGAAATTGGAAGGGATTTGGCGGAATATTAATGGTATTTTAATGATTTTAACATTATTTTCTTGTGTTTTGGACCATTGTGTGGAGCAGATAAGTAAGCTGAGATTCGCGCATAAAGAAAATTCAACAAATTGTTGCAATATTGCCATTGTGTACTTTTAAATGTAGATGGCGGGTCGGAGAATAGCGGGCAATTGGTTCTTTCGTGTACAGGGAAGGCATTGAGTGATAAAGAAATTTGTCCTATTTGTTTTTACATTTTATTATTATGTACAATTTGTTATGGAATACGTTACAAAAATTTGAAGATTTTAATTATTAACTAGCAATTATAAAGTATAGGCTCAATACATTCGCTACTGCGCAACTAGTTATGGATCTGATACAATAATTTATTTTTTTGTTTGCATTTTTAATCGAAAACTGTGCGCATACGTAGACTCAACAGAGCACTTTGACCTTTCATAAATCTTTTATCTATTGCTCTAGTGCCCCAGTAGGTGCATGTTCTGGGGTTTCAGAGAACTCATTACAGAATCTGCAGAGATCGTCTTCAGTTATGCCTAGTTGAAGGGAGGCTTTCGTAAAATGACCTTCATAGAGGTCTTTTGGATTTTCTAATAGCAGGTTTGTAAGCAGTAGCCAAAGCGTAATGATGCGAACATATATATATATATATTGTTCGAGAGATTACGAACCAGACCACTGTATTGGGTCCCTTTTCGTCTCTCTTCCACGATCCATCTCTGCTAGCTAGCGCCAGACATAGACACAATATATTCGCTGCCGTCCCGACTTCCTCCACACGTACTTCACAAGTGTCATCCTCCAGAAGACCCATCTTCTTTAGGTGATACCCGAAATTTCCATGACCTGTAGATAACGATAACGATTGACCGCCTTCTCTGAAGGCCTTTTACGCCTCCTTCTTTAGATTTCAAGTTCCCTACACCACCAAGGTGTAGGGTCCTTTTCACCTACCAAAGTAGGCGGTGTATGGTCTGTAGAGTCTACCATACACGCCTCTTGGTATGCATTCTCAACAGCTGTTTGTACATTAATGCTTCAGCTGCGATTCTACACCCCAACTGGTTTTCGCTGTTTTGGGTATCCTCCCATTCAGTTTATCCCTAGGGAGTCATACTACAAGTATGCAGGTACCATGGCAAAATTACCTGCACCAGCTCCCACTCTTTCGCCAGATCGCACATAGTGTAAAGTGGCAATACTTTCAGGTAGATCTCAATTCTCCCTTTGAGGATTCAAAGATCCTGCAGCAAGGCAATATCAATCGACTCCTCCACAAAACATCTGGTCAACATTGTTGATGTAGCTTTGCTGTGGTGAAGGTTCAATTGAATTCAATTGCCAATGGCAACCTCTGTCTCTCTCTCTCGCCCTTTTCATCTTTTGCTTAAGTTGCTGTAGCGTACGAGTTCGCTACCGAACATCTCGTTACAACAAGCGCTGCACTCAGCGAACACACGAGTGAACCCACACCTTTTGAACACGACACAGCTGTTAACCGCCGATGACTTTTTGGCTTCGTTTTCCGTTTTTCTTCTCCTTTTTGGACTACTGGACTTGGTGAGAGGAGACGGTTAGCAGCGTGGTTGCAGTATACAAAGATATCAATTTAGTTGAGTAATTATTGAAGTGTATATTTTGATTCATAGGATTAATGTTTTTTCGTTAACGTTACATTGGTTACGTTACACTGCTTTCGCAGCCTCCGCTCAGAATCAGGGTTTGCACCGTCATCTTTGGGTTCGTCTTCCACAACGTCGATTAATTGCTTGACGCTTTGCAGCACCGCATTGTCCATCGACATCGACAATTGTTCAACTGAATCCCGCACCTTCCGGTACGTTCTCGACCTCTTCGGAGCCTTCTACCTTGCCCTCTGATGACTCGTTCTCTTTTTTATTATTTTTGAAAAATGGGTACATAATGAGAGAAATCACACATCAGGTAGGCAGAGATCCCCATTACATACCCTACTCAAATAGCATACAACAGAAGATTGAGCTGCCTCTGAGGAGTTACCACTAGCGGTTCAATTACCCCTGAGCCCTATATGCCAGTAGTATCAATACTTAAACACTGCGCCCTCGGAGTAGAGACTTACAACCTTGGAGTTAAGGATTGTTGGATCTTAGTTTTCGATTCACATTTAGGTCTGCCAAAGTAGTGGTAGCTACCTGGCAGTGCTTCCTGTTCCTCTAATTAAGCCATCCCATCGCCACAAGGTGTTCAACATCCGGGATGGATTGTTGTTAGATAGCACCAAAAGATAGGAAAGGGATGTAACCGATAGCAGAACTCCACAAGTCATTGTTAAGGACTTATATTCCATCAGATGAGATATTCATGTAGTGCAATTCATCCCGTGTTAGAACTTGTGTTCCTTAAATCCGCCGTATTTAGTTGACACTTCGTACAGGAAGGTATGGATATGTCTTTGTTGGGACGCCTCCACTTCACTGATCCCCTTACCGGAAGATCTTACAATTTACATTTTTCTATGTTACAAACTATGTATGTATATGCCTTATTCCTTAGGATAGGGTACGAAAACCTAATATTATCCTTTGACAAGGATGAAATGTTTAAGTTTTTAACATGCCTACATGAGAAGTGCCAACACACATGACACATTAAGGACTTCCTGTATAATCAACTTCTCATTAGTTAAATCGAGCAGAGACACTTTATTTTGTTATTGATTGAAGTCTGAAATATCTTGGTACTTCAAAAGGAAATGATATAACTCGGACTAATGATAAAACAAGACATTCAAGTCACGCTTGTAATCGTAACCACCAGATAATTTATGTTGATGATTTGCTTAAGCAGATTTCAATTGCAATTATGTCACTTATTAGTTAGATGTCATTAAAATAATAAATATCGTAATTAAACGTAGTAGCAGGATGTTATCCTTTAAAGGATTGAGCCAAGCACTTACCCTTGAGGAACTGCTGCCATGATTTTGTATTTCCTTGGCCCTTATGAGTCAAGCACTGTATTGTACTGTGTAGTGGAAGAAGCGGCAAGCACAGTAGGAATGTCGAATACATCACCAAAGAGCTCATTGGTGGTCGAAACTCAAAACAACACACAGTGAAGAGTTTAGACGGTAACTTGCTGATATCAGATGTGGACTAGCTCACTAGGTGGGGAGAACATTTCGCTACAGTCCTAAACCACTTGGCCGATGGCGATATGATCTCGAATTCTAACGAGCAGTCCGAAGCTACTAATTCCCGAATCCGCACCGGACCTTCCAGCAAAACCAAAATCTCAGAAGCAATGAAGTCCTTTAAGCAAACAAGGCGGCGGGTCTTGATGGTAGCCCAAATATATCAACTGATCTTACAAAAAAAGGGAAATTTGATGGACTGTGGGAACTGGAGAGGTTCTATGCGTTCTCACGGCCGGAGCTAAATTAATAGCTAAAATAATATTGGAACATTTATAGTCAACACTTGACGTCGAACAGGTAGGCTTTCGTGCAGGATCCTCCTTCATCGACCTCATAAACACCTTACGGATCATAATAGAGCAATGCGTTGAATATAGACCTCCGCTACATCTACTGTTTATAGACTTTGAGAAGGCTTTCGACAGCTTGAATCGGGGTGGATTTGAAGTCCAAAGTGGAGTACGTCAGGGCTGCATACTGTTACCAGTATTGTTCTTGGTAGTTATCAGTGATATACTCCGTGCAGCATTGATGCAAGGTAACTACGGAATTTGTTGGTTGGACCATGACATCTTACCTTGACTACGCTTGTCAAGGTAACTAGCGCTGCTACATCGGATAATGGACCTTCATTTGATGGCCCACAATCTAGAAGCTGAGGCAAACAAAGTGGGGCTTAAAATAAACACAGCCCTGAGCACTTCTAACACCAGCGCTCAATTCAACATTGCCGGGCAGGTGGTCGAGAAAGTGAACGATGTTCTATATCAAGGAAGCGTGGTCTCAGCTAATCGTAATGGCACCGAACTGAATGTGCTCAGCAGAATAGGGAAAGCTAAAGCTGCGTTCGGAATACTAACTTGAGAAAGCAAAACTTGAGAAGCAATGTCAACAGCTTAAGGACTAAATTGCGACTGTTCAGTATCAGTGCAGTATCATATTTGGAAGGTGGACACTACCACCACAAGCTGCAAACCTTCGTAAATAAATGTCTGAGAATCATCTTGAGGATTTTTTGGCCCAATCGTATCTCGAACGAAGAACTTTATAGGAGAACAACCCAAGAACCTATAGACATAAATATACGGAACAGAAAGTGGCAGTGGATCGGACACAGCCTACGGCACGAAGGCAGCTCCATTGCAAAATACGCAATGCAGTGGAATCCGCTCATTCAAGCAGGCAAAACAGCGGGACGCCCTAGGCAAAATTTGAGCAGAACAGTTGGGAAGCACACGAGCTCTCTGGGAATGAGCTGGAGGCAGCTCAAATGCGTCGCAGAAATCCGAGCAAGATGACGCGCAGGCGTTATTGATGCCATATGCACCCAGAGGTGTTAAAGGACTTAACTATCTAAGAGAGTACTGGTGATAGTATTCAACCCTGTCAAACGTCTCCAGTTTTCACATTCTGTTAAATAGCTTTTCTTTGGAAGCAGAACAAACGTTCCTTTCCTCGATTATTCTTCAGGGAAGACAGGATTCTGCTGTCCCATCTGCTTGCTAGCTGGATTTTTCTCATCTTAGTGCGGTATAGGGACTCGAGTTCGCTTTTGATGGTTTGGCTAAAATGCAAATTCTAAGTTGTTTCCGCTCTTCGATCCGTCTCTACGTATAGGTTCTCCATGATCTGCTCTCAAGACTTTTGGCTTAGGTAACGAGTACATAATTATTTTCAACCGTTTCAGTGATCATTTGTGTTCGGCGGTATCGCCCTGCCGATTGCTTCTGTCCCTTGAAGAATATGGTCCCTAAGTTGTTGGCGGACAATGGTATCCTTTCTTCTGTGGGTTCTTCAAAGTCCGTTTACAATGCTTGTACCAAAGGCGTCAGTTTGATTGCCAGTTTGATTTGAAGTACTATGAAGATCTCAGTAGATACCAAGATGACTTTATGGAAGGGGTTATGCTCGTATCACAAAGCTATAGGTGCTGCAGAAATCGACGATCCTTTCATCATTATCTTTACGGGGAACGAGGCTATGAGCTTTGATGTTGATGTTGTCATAAAAAGTGGCTAGAATGTGTAGAATGTTCAGCGCAGTCTTCAGTAAATGAATTTTGTAAAGAAGATGATTGGAACTTGATAAAGGGTATCTTCTAGTTAAATCTTACTTAGTGGTGATCATATATATGTAGATTTTCTTGAAGATGTGCAAGTTTAAGATGTAATTTCTGGTACACAGAGACAGAGAGAGAATGGCACACATACTTTTTGGGATTAGCTAACAGAAAAGATGGAACTTGAACCACCACTGGTTGAAAATACAGATGATCAACCCCATAGCCTTCAAATAAATGCATGAAATGTATATATCCAGTCCAGAGAGGACTACTTGACCTTAGTGCGTAAATTATATTAAAGGCTCCACTATTCTATTTCAATTATCTTTCCATCTTTGAGTGCAAAGCTCTAGCTTTTCGATGAATTTGCACGTGTATGTGCCCATACTATGTACAGTAGAAACAATAGACAATTACATTTTTAACCTTTTATTTATTTATTTATTCATTATTCATTTTTAAATCATTTTATTACAATCGCAGCAATGTCACAAAAACAGACAAAGATTAGAACTTAAAAATTTATGTAAACGCTAAATGATCTCCATGCGGATGAATCCGAATTTGTTTTGTTCTTGTTTCTTTAATAATTTAGTTATACAAAATAAATACATAAATTAAAAAAAAATAAAATACATAATATAAAAGAAAATTCCTAACTTCAAAATTTTGTGAAAGAAAATTAAAAAAAAAAAATTAAAGAAGAGAAAACATGGCTTTTCCGCTGAATACGCTCAGCACAATCAGTCAAAGTGCGCCACTGTGTGTGAAATTCTTAAACTAATACTTATGTCCTACTCGTGGGAATCATCGTCGCTGACAACGATCTCGTCGGGCTTTAGCTCCTCTTGACTGTCGTCGGCTGACTCGATGCTGTCGCGAGCGATTTCAGCACTAGCTTCGTCGGCGGCTGATACTTCCGACGGAGCTGTCTCGACTTCGTCATTGGTTGGTAGTGATTCTACGGCGGGGGTTGATGAGGCGGCGGCAGCAGCTGGAGCGGCACCAGCGGCGGGTGCACGATTACCGCCGAAGAGATTCAGAATTCCCTGGAGTGGACCGGCGGGCTGCTGTTGGGTCGCTGCTGCTGCTGATTGTTGCGGTTGAGGACCGTTGCCAAGAAACGAAGTGACAATCGATTGAAGGGGACCTGGTGGGCGAGCTGTAGTAGGGGCGGCAGCGTCACCGGTTGCAGCTGCTTGCTGTGGCTGCTGACCAGTTAAAGTGGTCTGTAGCGATTGCAATTGCTGTTGGAATCCCTGTTGGATGCTGTTGGTTATCTGTGTGGTTGTGTTCTGCAGGGCTTGGAATAATGTTGAGGCGGTAGCAGCTGGTGAGTTTTCTTCGGAAGCAGCTTGATTATTTCCATTGAAGGTGTTGAAAAGTTGGCCCAGTGGTGTGTTCTGTACCAGTTGTTGGATGAATCCGGGCTGTGAAGGACGAGCAGTGGTAGCACCAGGATCAGCATTGTCTGCCTGCTTTCCACTTGGGGCAATGTCTTCTGCTTGCTTTGGGAGCTCTTGAATTTCGGCTTCGATTTTTTCCTTGAGCTCTTCTTTGATTTCTTCCTTGATTGCGTCTTCCATTGCTTCTTTGAGGATTTCTTTCTTCTCTTCTTTAAGTTCTTGGAGGTCTTCTTTCTTTTCCTCGCGACGTTCTTCTTTTTTCTTCTCCAAGAGTTCTTCCTTGCGTTCGTCGAGTTTTTCCTTCTCTTTTGGGGCTTCCATGAGGAGTTCTTCCTCTTTGAGTGCCTTAACTTCTGGTTGCAGTTCAATTGGGGCGACATTTTCTTCTAGAAGTTTGCGGTTCGATTGTGTTTCGATGACAACCGGGAGAGCGGCTTCAACGGCTTCAATGGCTTCAACGGCTTCAACGGCTTGAACGGCTGGCACAATATCGCTGATTGGTTTGTATTCTTTGATGGCCTTGACCTCGGGAAGGATTGCTTCGCGGGGAATGTCATCCTCGACCTTTTTATCTTCGACAAGAGCTGGTAGAATTTCAGGCAGTGCTTCTGGCCGAGGTGCTGCAATTACTGCTAACGCAAGTTTCTTTTCGGCTACCCCAACAATGGGAAGTTTTTCTTGCTTTTCTATATCAGCAGGTTCGGCAACGACCGCAGTAATGGGCGCAGCTGGAATCGCTGCCTCAATATTGCGCAACTGTTGCTCTTCTTTCTGCACAATAGCTTCAGCAATTGCCTCGGCAACTGGCAATGAAAGTTCCTGCTTCTCGACCACCACCTGTTCAACAGCACGTACAGCGTCATTGACTTCGTCCAACTTGTTCAATTTTTCTGGGATAATTTCATTGGTTATAACCGCCGCTGGTTCAGCGTCGGCAATGGAAATGGCCGGTTCGACACTTCGTAAATTCTCGACTGGCTTTACAACTACCACCGGCTCTACGACCTCTACCACCTGCACTGGAATTTGGTCCTTTTTCAGTTCGGATACATAGCTCTCGGCTGGCGATGCCTCAGCATCACCACCACCACCAGTGGGAAACTCCAATTCACGATAACGCCGATAAATAGCTCCCGAATTCACTGTGTTCGCCGCTACCAGAAGGACCAATCCCAAAGCGAGTAATTCGCGCATCTTGCTACTGTTTGACTGATTGAGAGATATCAAAAAAAAAAATTAATCCGCACACACAACACCACACTCCACACCGATTGTCTGTTTTGAAATTTGAAATTCCCACCTTCAGCTCACGGCCGAAACTGATCGAACTTGTAATGGATGAGGCGCATTTATACCTTAACTTACGGCTCGAGAAGAAGAAGAAGACAACGACAACGACAGCGACAACGACAACAACAACGACAACGACAACGACGATGATGACGATAAAGACGACGACGAAGAAGAAGAGTGTGCCTATCGCACGCGCTCTCGCACACATGCGTCGGTCGACCAATCCACCAGTGAGCGGCTGCGGCCTCAACGTGCAGCCCCAGATTTGCGCTTATGCCAATGACCCGTTATTTACTGTGTATATGTGCGCCACAAAGCACCACCAGCAGCAGCAGAAGAATACGCCGACGAAGACGAACAAGAAGAAGAAGCAGCAGCAGCACAAGAAGAAGACCAACTAACGAACCTCAATAGATACCATGGTATGGCATACATACATACATATATGACCAAGGAGTGCAGAAAAAAAAAGTTCTCCAAGCTGGACGCACAGACACCGGGAGGAGCGCTCTTGGATATAGAATCAATTGCACGCAAGTTTTATATGCATACTTACATACATACATATGTACATATATGTATTTATATTCTCCGCTGTAATAAGTTCTGATAATGACCACGACATTGGACAGCACACCATAGAGGAGAAGAAGACGACGACGAAGACATGTGGTGGACAGTAGACAGACAAGCAGTCAGTTACAGAAGGGGTGGTTGGGCCGGGAGCGGTGGATGGATATAACTTTTTTTTTTTTTTCTCGGAGGTAATCTGCGACGATCGGGAACGAAGCATCTATCCAAATGTCTGTGTCAATTGATTGTGCATTAATGTGTACGCGTACGACGTACATACCATCCACCATTGGCATGGCAGAGAATGGAATGCACGCCGGCCCTAGTGAGGTTCCTTCGTTATAACCACGCCAGTGGGGTTTATTTCAGTCCATGGATCTGGATAGTTTTAATGTGAATTTGATGGTCGGGTGCAGCACATTTTAAGGGAAGTTATGCATTTGGACGGGTGAAATTGGAGCTTTGGATCTTACGTCACACTTGTGGTTAGAATTTCGATAGAAAAGGGGTTCTGTGGAGTGTCAGTGTCATCATTCAAACGGAGAGATTGAGATTATTTTATTAGTTACGGTCAAGTGGGGGATAGAAAGTGTCTTGTTTGGTTTTAGGGGTGTCGTCTGCAAAGCAATTATCTGATGTCTTTTGTATGAAATTAAGAAAAAAAAGAATAGAGGACTCCAAAGACGTTAGTCGTTAGTCACTGTATAAGCGATGACAGTTTTAGAGCAAAATAGTTTGTACTTGGATTAGACAGACACACCTTGGGTTCGCGATTGTATTTTATTTTCCATACGTGCTCCAAATAGCAAGAATAATCCCAATTAACTTGAACGGGCACTTTCAGTCTTCTGAAGAGCACTTTGTCATTTTTTGATCTATGTTCTTTCGACAAACACAAGTTTTTAATGCTTAGTCTCTGTTTAATCTTTACTACGTTGCCGTTCATTGTGCTGGCATTCACTTCGAAGCATGTTAACTCCTTAACTTTCTTTGTTTGCTGATACCTAACTGACGCCTAATTTCTGAAATAAGGTTTCTCAGATATGCGTGCAGTTAGCTCTAAAATTGTTTGACGTTCCAATCCGTCTATACTTGCGATTTGAGCGTGAAGAAGTACACGCTTTGACAACGTTTAAAAATTACTCCTATTTATTACCAAAGTTCGCTTTCGGTTGTGACAACTTTACGTGCGTGAGCTCAAAGCCATTAAACCGACAAAAATTGACTGTTTGGTGCGGGTTTCATGCCGGAGAGGCTTGTTGATTGAGGCCCAGGTTCACTCCGTACTGTAGCGCCATCTTAGTAAGTAAACATTAATTGAGTTGAGCTCGAGGAGATGGATACTTTACATCCAACTTTAAAGTGGATAAATACATAGTGGTCCCCAACTTAAAATTTTTTAATATTTTCCAAAATTTGTTTTTGTATAAAAATTTAAGCTATCCTGGTATTTGTCGATCAGTCGTCGTTCGTAGATTACATTAGGTAGGAGCTTGTATGAACCATTAAACAAAAATTTTGTTTCAGCGGTTGGCAGTGAGCTTTCACTTTCTTATTTGACGAATTCCACAGAGTAGTTATCAGAGTCGGTATCTTCTGATAGCTGTGCTTTTCTCCTCAACATTGGGAGTGGTAATACTTTTGACTGCAAGTGGTTTCTCCTTTTGCTCTCAATATTACGCCTATTTATGTAGATACTGCTCCTCGAAGAAGAAACTTCCTTCAATGTCTCTTCCTTTTAATCCTGTGATATTTATTGGGCTGAATATTCTTCTTCTGTGTTGTTTTTTAAAGATCTATAGGGTCTTACTTCATTGCCTTCGTTATGTGTTACTTATAAAGGGTTCATCTTTTGTCACCTTACTCTGTTGTCTGCATAGAAAACAGCAAGGATAGTGGAAGGCATGGGGGTAACTCGTATCCCACAGTAGTTCATAATATACATATCTTAAGTTATTTAGCAACATTGAATTCACTGGTTATTGGTGTTTGCAGTTGTTCAGTGAATTCAAAACTCTTTTCCAGTGGAGTTGACTCTTCTGCCGGAGCTGCTCAACGCATACGACCATGCATTAAGCTTTATATAAAAAACTTAGTAGTCTGGAAGGGGGACAACCAGATCCCTGGGTACTGTCTTCAATGATTTTTGTTGAAAATGTAGAGATGAAAAAGAAGAGGAGATAATGATCCACCTTCTGTGTATGTACTTGTCCTACCCTATCGGCTTTCAGAAGGAAAAACTTGTCGAAAACTTCTTTGAACATCTTAGTGATCCAGCCAGACTTGGCTTTTATTTGGTTTCACATCTGAAAGGTAAATTATTTAACGGCGTGGACTTACATCCTACTTCTTATCCCTTATGAGAAATTTGCCCGGTCGTGGTAATTCACTTCTTTTATTTGTGGTATCACAATGGACCTTCATTTTGGTTTAAGAGTGCCTCTGCCTTAGCGGAATTAACTACCTAACCCAACCTAAACCCAAGTTTTAAAAAAATCGTGAGATTATGACAATTTTGTGATAAATTATGTAATGACCTAGAAATACGGAAGGCTCTATTTTGAAAGCAGTACCGTCTTCTCTTTATTGTTATTGTTTTGCTCAAGGATGTCTCTTAATTAGATGTATTCAACCAAATCTGGAAATATAAAGTTAAACTTTGTCACAGATACATCTTGCGAGTGGTTTTTGTTAAACAGCATTTCAAGCGAAGAGCTGTGTTTGCAAAAATGGAACACAAACGTATAGATGCGAATATGCAGAAACAGAAGTGCTAATGGATTAGTTACGACACCTGCATAGGATATCAAACTTTGTCATGGAATTCGCTAAGTCACCCAGAAAAACGGAAAATGATCGAAGAAATGGCACAGAAGTTAGGTGAAGGTAAGGTCAGTTGAAGATATCTCAAGAATAGAATAAAGTATTGGCATGATAGATGCTTTTATACCGCACACAGGAAGATTTTCGCGATACACTCTTGTGTGTAACAAGGTAAATATATGTTTAAACACAGAGCTCCGATTTTTTAAGAAGTATTACTATATACCTACATTCCTAACCAGTGTCTCGAAAGGAAGGAATCACAAAACTATCTATTTAGACGATACTAGAAAGGATCAATTTATTCCATGAATACGGTAAGTAAGCCACTGCCTTAGTTGTGGAATGTCTAATGTCAAGAACCATACTCTGACAGCAATCGTAACCTACCCAAATTACATTAAAATTGTAACATAATATAACTTAAAAGAGCCTACGTAGTACATAGAATTGTAAAACCAAAAATGTGTCATTTCTCTTTAGAAAGGCATATTGCAATGCATGTCCAGTTGTGAAAAATGAGACTAAATGTAGCCAGGAGAACGAAATCCATTTAAGACTAGAATCTACACGAAGTTGGTATTCCAAAACTTTTGTAATGAGATTACAGAAAATCTCTCCAGAGCTGGTGTCTACCAAAGACACCAAAGGCTCCTTCTAAAAGTTCGTAAAACTGCTGCTAGATACACACTTTCCCGACTGTATCATACATCGACCCACTAGCATAAGATGCAATAGAAGTGTGGAAGCAGAACCAACAATTGAGTGGCCATCTCACCTTGGGACTGGTTGGTGTTCTGCCGATGATGTTACTTAGAGACGTATACATCCCTTAGTAGTTGCATTTAGTTCGTCGGACTAAAGAACTCTATCAAACCTAAACACTATTTACATAGTAATTAATTGAATTAGCGATACCATGGAGGAAACTCAGATGGCAGTGCTAAGTGGAACACTAACTATACGCCTCATCATAGAGTCATCTTTCTAGAAATTGAGAAACAAAATCCTCGCCTATTTAGATGATGTGATACTACTAGTGACGGGTATGTTCCTTCCAACTAGCTATTAACCAGTAACTTGAAAAGACCTTAAGAACTTTAGTCAAGGTAACCAGGAAATTTCGAAGCATCAGAAAACTGACACGAATATAAAGAAGTTGAACTAGAAACTAAAAATTTAAAAAAACAGAGTATTTGAGAAAACTTGAGGACCAAGTCCCGAAATTATTCTGACCCACACTTATTTATAACAGCCAAGTAGGCTAGTAAAGTCTACCAGGCTTTGGAGCTATTAAGTAGTACAAGCAGATCCTCAGCAATGTCAGGTCTCTACAGGGTTTTCACAACCATTCATGTAATATAGATACATATCAAGCAAGGGCAAAGACAGAGCTTCGTATATAAGTGCATACTTCAAAGACAGAAGAAGAAACTAGGCCTGAGTCTGCATCATATGTCCCTGTCGCAAAAGTTTTTTTTGTACTTCTGAGACAGAGCTCTTAACTATGATATGGATGAGAGGCTTAAGGTATGCGAAATCACGGGAAGGCATTCTTAATAGTATATGCTAGGCCCAAGTCAAGCTATGGTTTCAAGCTTCAGGGATGGTACTTACTAGCACAACATCAAATCGAATTCACACATAAAATACTTGGGAATCTTGCTAGACCATAGGGTCAACCTGGAAGAGGAGAATGCCTTTCGGGTAGTAGAGACAATGTAGAAACTAATGAAAAATATTGGAGTATCCAGAGAGCCAATTAGTAATGTGATAGCAATGGTGAGGAAATCTGTCCTCATATGTTCGTCTCCCATATTGGCAGCAGTGATGATGGTATATATTTTGAAAATCTTACATTAGGCGGATAAACTCGGTGCACATAAGCGCATCGTCTAAAGTAAACGAGCTCAGTAGGAAATTCGACAGTTGGAGTGATTACGAGGTGAAACAACAAGAAATCCAGTATTATGGTGGCTTCTGTAGAGGTTGCGGAGACTAAAAACTTCACGAAGATACAACTCATCAAATTTATTTCAACCAAAGTATGTGATAGACCTTTTTATGTCTAGGAATAGAAGCTTTAGCCATAGAAAGCAATAAGATCAATTAAATTTAGTAGGATAGCAGACAACTGTTTGCTTTTCTTATTACTTAGAAGGCTTTTCTTCTAAGTTGGTAACACTCCCTTTAAGCAGCCTTTCACTTTTGAAAAGACCCAAAACAATGAAATCCCATCAAGATCATTGACCCTACTCCACCGTAACGTATGTGTATGTATATATTTTTTTGCCACTAGTGTAACCGCAGTAGGTTCTAAGGGTTCGGCTCAATCATAAACCATTGCTTTCGAATTAAATCACTGTCCTACAGAAAACGATGCACACTTCATTACAAATGTGCTTCCAGAACATCAAAATCACCATCTCTCTCTCTGCATGACGATGGTCTTCGATATCAACCCATCGTATGCGTCTCATCCCCTCACCCCTCCCTATCCTTATTCAACCAAGTGCATTGCCAATGATTAAATCTTATTTATTACCATTCAGTGTATGTGCGCAAAAATTTACTTTTATTGCCATCTCTCGGTAACCAGAATCCTTGTAGTACCACAATTTCACCACACACCACTTACACCATCTGCAACAAAGAACAAAAAATCGAACCAAAGTAACTAAGACGAAGACGAAGACGACGACAACGACAACGACGATCAAGCAGAAGAACCAGCAGAAGAAGTTGAAGTTACTGACCAAGAATCCATATGAACTCTTTGATGCGTTGCGCGCTTTAGACCACTAAACCCCACCCGTCTCACTCTCTCTCTCTCTCGTTCTCTGATGGCTGTGTAAAGGGGTGGCGGGCAGGCTGGTGGTCTTACCTTAGAAAGATATGCCCAACAGATAAACATCTTGAATTTATTCAATCGCTTCGTACAAAAGAACAAGTTCTTAATGCGATGCTTGTATTTTTATCAGGATGAAGTTAAACATAGTTGGGTGCATTTTTATACAAGTATAGTTATAGTATGGAAGGTTTTTTTTGTATTGCTTTTGATGCCATCTACATAGCTCCAATGGAGCATTGCAACGCGCAAAGGATCATTGCAGCAGAAGCACTGATTGCCTCTATAGATGAGATTGCACTTTCTTATAGTCTTTGGCATTTGCTTTATTAGCCGAACCGCGACGGCGACGGACGGCGCGTTGTATCTAAGAATAGAACAGTAACTTGTTTGTTTGTGGCTATAAAAGTGGTTTGTCTGGTCGTCCTCTTCATCGGCCGATCGATAGTCCTCATAGGTTTCATAGTCGTTTGTCGTTGTCGTTGTCCATCATTAACCATATGAAAAGAAAATAACTTGAAATTGAATTTATTCACTTTCGTTCGATAAGCGCGTACTTTCTTTACACATATCCGTATCCTCAACTCAACTCAACTTAGCTCAACAGAACAGCTAAGCTAAGCTAATTCTGTGTTCGGTTAAATATTAAAAGTAAAAGTGTAAATGTACGATGACATGACTAGAAAATAAATAACCGACGTTTGAGTGAAAATCTGACGAACGTGTCAAGTATCACTTTACAACGCCCAAAAACTTGTTAATGGCCCATGCCGTGTAACCCCCGACAAAAAACATTGTATAATTACCACCCAATCGAATCGAACACGAAGCCGAATAGTGCTCCAGTGGAAATTATCAATTCATGTTCGTCAAATTGGTATTCTAATCGGGCGACGCACTCGCTTGGAAATTTATGAGACAACGCAGACAGGTGGAAGAGGTCTATTAAACTCATTTACTCGGATTTGGAGTTTTCTTCTAATTTGCCGTGAATGCGAACACTATTTGAATAAAATTTCCAAGAGTGTAAATTAACTCTGCCAGATGGGTGCCTGCGCCTGGTGATGGTGTACTGGTACTGGTCCCGGTGTTCAATGTGGGCCACTTAAAATTCCATAAGCGGAAGAAGAAGAAACGGCCCCAGAGAGATAACGCGTAAAGTCAGTCAGCCCCAGCTAGCAAAGGTGTGAAGCTGGTGTTGCCTTTAAATGCAAATTGTCTCCGGCATTCACGTGAGTGAAATACAAAGTATAATCGCATCGTAGAGGGCACACATTTGGGCGTTTTTTCATTCCTTTCATTCAATTGATAATACGGAGAGTTCTTTGAGACAGAGAAAGAGGTAAGGAACAACAAACAGCAGATCGGAAGCGACGACACAGAGAAAGGTGGGCGTAAATTTCTTGGATTCATCTGCATAATGCACTTTCTGTCGATCTTATCGCAGCGAGTTTGTTCCTTTTTCTGTTGCTCTATGTTGTCGAAGAGGGTCATTAAGTCTAAGATATGAGGTGACTGGTGTTGGTGGTGGCGCTTTCTTTTTATGACAGACCATTAAGGTAAGTTAGGAAATAATTCAGAGATACGTACGTATTAAGGTTTATTCTACTCAATGAAAAAATATTTATTTATAACTTTTCAACGAACTACGGTACAGTAGTGGACACATTCAATTAGCGACTTGATGGACTTTCTAATTTGCATATCAACTAAAGAGAGAAAAAAAAAAAAACAGAATAAATAGTTGGAAAGTGGATGGATGCAATCCAACCTAGTTCATAGAATGAAAGAGAAAAGTGTCAAAACAAAGTGATGGCATTTATTGTGTCGAAAATTATTCATTACCATTTAAGGACAGATAAACCGAAATCGGAACTACCACACAATGGTGTCGGTTTGGTTACATAATTTACAATACCGTGTTGACCGGTTTTCACCGTAAGTCGTCGTGGGTGCAGCTGTTGTAAACTTATGCAAATATCCAGACACTTAAGGTCACTTGATTGTCCTCAATAATAAATCGATTTCATTGTTTATATAGGATTAACCAAGTAAAAATTGTTGATTCCATTCATTAGTCATTGATTTCACGTGAAAAATAAAGGTAGGTACCTCAAACGAAAGAGTTGATTAGCAAACTTGAAAAAGCACAACTTCTCTGTGAGTATATCCCAGTTGTTTATCTCCGGCGTGCTACTCACTTAAAATCCAGTTATGGACATCCTTATTTTCAAAAAAACAAGATGTATACTGTTTTTTTTTTTAAATATTTTGCTTTTTGCACGTCCATTGACCCATTTTGCTGGTTTCTCGACTGCATTCGTGTGCACAAACTTCAGTTTTTTTTTAAGTAATTTTCAACAAGAACGAGGTGAATAAATATGCTTCAAGAAAAAAAAACTATACTGATTTATCCAATAAACCTGAATCTGAGATTATGCAACACGGAAATATGCAACATGAGATATCGGAGGGAGTTCAATGACTTCTGGGTATGTGGTAAGGTAAGTTGTGTGTTTTGATTCTTTTTCTCTTGTTTCTTTAATGCATGAATGAATTTTTGACACAATGTCAAGTTCAGATTGTGATAACAATTTTTTTTTCTTCCTTAATCGAATTACTGTCACATAATATAAATGGGTTCTTGTGCTCAGAAAGATGGATTGCGACTTATGAAAGCACTTTTGTAAGAGTATATCCTGAGTCTTGTTGATTAATGGCACGACAGTTGGAGAAGGTTTTCGATCGTTGACAAGCACCAATTTGAATGTCGAACATACATATACATAGTACTATACAGTGCATAAAGGATACCAAATTGTGAGGGCTTAAAGTTGGTGTGGATGTTATCATTTGATCATTTGAGCAAAATAAAGCGAAGAAAAGAACCGAAAAGAGAAGAAATTTTCAAGAGTGGTTTAACAGTGACTTGGTGGTCGATTAAAGTCCCCAATCAAAACCAATAAGTAAAAGGTAAATCGAATGCAGTTCTGTATCCCAAAAACAATATAACCAAATCATGATTTGATGAATTGGTAAATAGAATGTAAACATTTATAAAGAGACAACAGGATAAACCACACTAATCGTAGCACATTCACAATCAGCAAGACTTCTCACTATTCTACGGTGATCAGTTACCGTAGTTAAATGTCAAAAGATTTCACCAATCAATAGATACCTATAAGTTTAGCTTCTTAAAATTCAACATTACCACCATATATTGATAGCTCTTGTGACACTCCCAAGGAATTTCTTTCAATTTTGGCTTATGGAATATGGAGACTTTGAATCCACATCTAAAATGTTGATTAAGCCTAATAATAAACTAAAAAAAGGGAGAATAAAAAAGATGACAGAAGCTAAATGCAGCGAAAAACATTCTGTCAGGGACACGATTAAGTAGCATTCGGCACTCAAAATTAGTGCGAATGAAAATGCCTACAGTCCCAATTATGCTAGATGAAGTGAATAACTTATTATGAGCTACCTCAATATAATCGAATCACAGGTCAACAAGAAATTTCTAAAAATAGTCAGAGCTCTGAAATATTATGAGGTTTAACTCAATTACACTTCCGCAGTGGTTTACTCAGTGGCTTCGAGTCCTAGTGGTAATAAAATTATATTGGCACTCCAGATTGGGGGTTGTGTCTGTCACGGTAACTACCAAAAACTTGAATATGTCCCAACGCGGTATAAGACAGATATAACCACAATTCATGAGATACAATGGAGAGGGTCAACTAGGCAGAAAAGGAAAAAATTGCAAAATATGTACATTACAGCTATCACAAAAGCTGCACATTTTAAGAAGCGGATTTGCAGTGGAAAATGAGCTAAGGTCAGGGGTTATTGATTTTAAGCCTATAAGCGATTATAATACGAATCAAATTCACATTATACCACAATCTTAAAATGTGTACATAGGCGCGACAGGTTTGTTGAAGAGTAAAAGCCTTCACGAAATGACACAGACAACGGCTTACATCTAATAGAATAGTTATACGGTGATAAGTAGCAAGTTGGCTTCATATATTCAAAACGTCAACGTATTAGATGCGCGTCACACGTATACAATAAGAGAATCAAACATCGACTCTGACCATCGCAGATAATTACAAAGCCCGACAATATAAATAGAAGAAGAAACTGAGAGATGTAAGGCATCCCAAAGATGACTACAAAAGCCAGAAACTGAGTAAGAAACTCGATGCTGTGTATACTCCCTCCATTGATGCCAAAAAACAGTGAACTTAGTATCGCAACATCATCAAAGAGGTAACCGAATCCACTTCCGAATACCAACTACCCCCGAAAAAATATCCGTGGTATGATAATATTTGTGAATACTGAAAAGAAGGGGTTGAAGATGCACATCTTAAGGCCCTGCTGCGGGAAACAAGTGCTGCACGGGAAAAGTACCAAAAGTGCCAAAAGAAAAGAGGAGAAAAAAATCTTGCGTAGGAAGAAGATGGCATACGCATTCTTCCAGCTCAAGACAATCGAAGAGTTGGGGTATAGGAACAAAATCCGGCAGTTCTTTCAGAAGGCCAAACAACTATCAGCGACTACAAGAAAATCTAGTCACAGATGCGCATGGAATAGTATGTAGATGCGTTTACGCAGGTGTTCCAACAGTTGCTGAAAGGGCATGATATTGACAGAGTGATAGGACAAGAATTGGCCCCATCTGCCATCAACAAAGAAATTATTCCCCCTTTCAGTACAGAAGAAGTTGGCACAGCTATCAAAAAGCTGTAGAGCAACAATGCTGGCGGCTTTGAGGACCTACTAGTGGAACTTTTCAATCATGAAGGTGATGTTTTGGTAAGGTACATGCAAAAAATCATCGACAAAGTGTGGGTGTCATATAACAAATTTGCAATAAATGCGATGCAATGGCTTGCTCTAATTGTCCAGGCTAAGTGTCACGTATAAAATCTTATCGAACGCACTGTATGAATGTCAGAAACCTAATCAGCACATACCAATGTGGATTCAGGCCCAGTAGTTTGACTGCAGATTACACTAAGACAAACCCTGGAAAGGACCAATGAATTTTAAGGTGACACTCACCACCTTTTCATCGGCTTCAAAGCCGCATATTCATGGTCTGAAGTTCTATGGGGCTTCCCGGCTAAACTGATTCAGTCTTGTCGCGTAACGCTGGAGACCTCGCTATCCAGCTCGCAGTTTGAAAGCAGCACTGGATTTCAGCAAGGAGATGCGTTATCATGTGACTTCTTTGATCTCGTATTGGAGCAGATAGTACCTAGCTTAGGTATTAACATACAAAACAATATATTTAACAGTTGCTGCGATACGCAGAGGACATGAACATCATTGGTTGCTCCCAGCGCGACTTGCCGATTAAGACGCTTTTACAGGAATTGACGAACGAGCGAAACGAGTTGGTCCTGAAGTGGACAAGACTAATTACATTCTGTTAACAAAGAAATTACCAGTAGTTCACCATCTTCGTTAATCGGACGACAAAATGTCTACTCTACCGGGTTCTAATCCAAGCAGATTTGCTATACAGAGGCGAGTAGTGAAGACAAGCAGGAAAGCAGAGCAGATTTTGAGGACTTTTGAATGAAAAATTATTATCAGTCGAATGGAGGAGAAAATATTCTAAAAGCTGAATCGAGATGTGAATGTAGTCCAAAAAGCCGAGATAAGACGACTACATTGACTCGCCCACATCGAGCTAGTAGACAACAAAGCTCCAAGCAGGATGACCTTCGAGTCCCAGCAAAGAGGGACTCGAGATGAGACTTCCAGAAGAAAAACCGAATCTACAAAGTGCAAAGACCAAGCCCATACAAAGGCGCATGATTTAAAAATGTGGAAGCAAGGTGACTGGTTAAAGATGATATGCTACTAGATTTTAATAGTCGTATCTGAGGAACCGAAAGCTTTTTAGTTTTATCATTATCACTACATACGCCACAACGCATGGATTTTGATTAATTTCGTTACACAGTTCATCGAAACTTAGGACTGTTTGAGCTGAGGAGATGTCAAATGGCAATTTAGAGCCTTTTTAAAGGTGTTTTGACTTAGTTGGTTATGGTTACTCTTTGAAGTGTCAGAGAGGCACTTGAAAAACATTGGAGTAAAAGATCTGAATGCAAACCATCCAATTTGAGTGTGTTGTGTTTTGCCGCAGATTAAGGGATGCGTGGACCTCGTTCGTCGCTCTGTGATTTTAATGGAACATCATTCTTTAACTAACTTTTGAAAAATTTGATAACTGGGGCTAAACCATGCTGTCTTGTCTTGAAAAGGCAAGAGGCATACTTTTGGTTTTACTCTTTAGGCTAATGGAGGTACACTGTGGATATAGCCACCAAGAGCAACACATACACCTATAGTATTATTTAAGAACTAAACATACGCTGGTTAGGAGAATACATTGATGCCATCCAATTCTGGTTCTATTTCCCACGTCCAAAGGGTTAAGATACTGCTGACCACCCATATTGTCGACTTAGATAGTCACCGAATCAAATGATGCGCATTAACAGAAATCCATGCCAAGTGGAAGGGGAACACAACTGACCTAATTTCAAAATTACTAAATTTGTTTGTTTTTATTCTGCTCTCAAACATTTATAACCGTTGCGGAGGTAGCAAACATTTAAAGCGAATTAAAACACGAAACAAACCAAAATTATAATAATTATGTATCTACGATGCATAGACTACTGCAACGATACATGCAACCTCTTAGGTTTTATCGATTTTGAATGTGATGTGCTTTCCAATAGAAATGAACATCATTAAAGTTACAACGACAATCTGAGAGCAGCATTTTAGTTTTATCTGATGTAGTACGTAGGCAGCGTGTTCTTTTAATGACTCGGGTTTTTAAATGAATGTCCAAGATATTGACATGCAAATGAGGTCAATATTTAATTTTAATGGAATGTACAAGCTACCTGAATATGCTGATTTGATATTTTAGATGGAACAACTCACAATGGAAGACCTGACATAGTAATCAGTTTAAGCAGGAACTTCGGACCGCATGGGACGATATGGAATTTCATTAAAGGGAAAAGAAACCTACATGTATACATACATACATGATTTTGTTCCGAATGCACCCAATGATTAAGATGTTCATCAGAGATCTTAGCTTATCCAAAATTGGGAGAGGAGCTTGATTCCCATACTTAATTCTAGCACGCATGAGTCTGAGTCTAAGTCAGTCAGTGTCAGACGAAGAATTATTTTTTAAGAATTTCTTGTGTTCGATTTTTAACATTATAACGAAGTAATTTAGCGTGTAAACGAGTACAGATACTTGCAGACAGTACTTATGAAAAATTCCATAAAAATACGAGCACTACTTGAAGTCGATGACTTGTGCAGAATAAATTGGACGTGCCATCCCTCTAAGAAACATAATGCATGGATGAAGTAAACTTATCTGTCCGAGGGAAATCTCGCAGGAGACCTTAACCAACAAGCATTGCCATATATGTGAGATTTACCATTAAAGAAAGAAGCGTCATAGAAACGAAAGATATGTCTTAGTATCCGGCTTAACAGTTCTAAACAGAATGGCCTAATGAAGTGATCCCTGTGTATCAACAACCAGCAATTTCCGCCGAGGATTTCAACAGCCACACTACTCTGTGGAAGTACTCGTATCAAGTAAATGACGAAAATGGTATCAAACTGACTGACTGAGTTGAAAGACATCGCCTATCGCTAATTTTCGACGCCAACTGCAAAGGAAATTCTACTTAAGGATCTGTGATAGATGGCAACTTATAGCCAGACGACTTCTAAATGATTTCCTCCATAGCTAACATCGCCCAATACTCCTAGATACTGGGATAAAAACTCCAAGAGTAAACTCTGCCCCTCGACTGAGGTGGGATTTCAACAAAGCAAGATGGCAAGATTTGAATCGGAGCTTGACTCTCCCTGCGAAACCCCTAATGAAACGCGTAATGATCACTACGTAAGATTCTTTGACACCGTAGCCTATACTCCGAAGGAATGTATCTCTCGCGGCTTTCGAAAAAAAATTTAATGTTAGATGAAGCTAAGAAAGCCATAGAATGGACGCAAAATGCTTATCAAAAAGTTTCAGAGGAACTCCTACAATCCCTCGATAGATCGCTATTGAACCGATAGAAGCAAACTACGGAAAACTTGAACCTCACTCATTCTATTAGAAAAAAAGGCATGAACTTCATTTCGTCTCATATGTAAGCCGAAAATCGACACCGAATTTATCGCAAACTGCATTGTAGAAACCTCCAAAGACAAGTAGGATAAAGTCCGTACAAGGTCTATCAAAAAAATTTTATAGGAACTTAAGACGGTGATATAAGATCATTCGGAATACTTTCGAGCCTTCTCAATTTCTGAACTAGAAGCTGTCATTCTCAACTGCAAAACTGGAGAAGATTCAGGGGCTGACGAAATTTATTAACACAATTTATAAATTCTTAAACATCTTCCTATTATCTGGAACCCAGTTTCAAAAAATTAAAATAATTGCAATTTTGAAACATAGAAAACCATTTACTATAAGATCTTGAACCGCCTCATCTGTAACAGGATTGCAGTGATTATAAATAATATAATACCAATTGAACAAACTAGTTTTAGAACAGATTGCAGATCGCATATTGAATACGGTTTCGAAAATCTGTTAAAACAGCTGCTGTGTTTGTGAACCTAACATCGGCTTAAGACGGAGTCTGATTTTTAACCTTTTGGAAGTGATTCCATGTATTTAAAAAAAGATAACCTTATAAACAACATGCTCAGTAATCAGCTGTTTCATGTAATCGCCAAAGAACCTCCAAATAAGGCGAGGTGATTCAAGAATGGGTTGCCTTAAGGGTCAGTTCAAGCCCTACTGGTCAAATGTCAAAGAGAAATGGACAACGTCTTGGAGGGTTGTTTGATACTTTCCAGTATCAATGGAACGCTTAGATTTTTCGTTTTGAGACCATTTCAATAAGAAAGTTACTTAAATCAATAGAGAGAAATTCCCTAACTTGACTTTTGAAAAACTAGAAGACTTATGTTTTTGAAGAACTATCGAAACTAGATCAAAGTTAATATTTGCAATAGCTTCCATTATATGGTAAATGGGAGACTAGCGTATATTTGCACATCATTCGCATAAATTGCTATACTTTATGATCGTGGATATATCGTTAGAGAAAACAAGCTAAAAGCATGCCTAGTATTGAATCTTGTGGGACACCAAGATTTATTGGAAAAATGTATATACTGAGACCGCTTTGAAATGATTACATCGTATATGAACAGCTTTGTGGTTACCCTTGCCCTTAATGTGCGCTGTTGTCTAAAATATCTTTTGTACTGCCCCTTATGATTTAATCAGAAGTTCTATTGTGTCTCTTAATAAACCTAAGTATAACTTTAGGTTCCAGGTTCTTAATTTCAACTGGTCTGACAGGGTCCCGCTCCAAGTGGCAGATCAGTGACACTTGCCTGAAAATCTGTTTTCTTTTTCTGAAAAAAGCCACAGGCACAGTTTTTTCGGGATTCATGGCCTACATCGCCCCGGAGTTAGGTTAAGTGCATGTTGCGTCAGTTCATAGAATCTGACCACGTTAATCTTAACATCATCTACAGAACCTTGTACTCTGTGACCTTGTAATATTAAGTTGTGAATGCCGGTATGCCAGCCATAGTAGACTTTCCTGGCTGGTAACAACCTCACAATGCTTGAAATCGACATCGGGAATGCATCACATTCCTCCGGTACCGCCGTGACGATGAACGATTCCCGAGAGGAGGCTCGAAAACTAAGAGGTAATCACCCCACATGTAGTCACTCACATCCTTTTTTCCCTCCCCTCCCTTACTCTCCCCCTGCGCTGGATCAAGGTGTCACCCGTACCCGTAAGTGCATACATCAAAAATAGCTCAGTAGCGAACGGGCTCCAGAGAAAATTGCGAATTCTTAATCAGCCTGCCTTATCCGCATAACGCGGGGCTCTGTGCGGACGTACCATCCTTTTCCCAGCTACTCGTGGGACCTAAATTAAAAAAAACAATTAACAAAATCAAAAACTCATAAAAACAAAACACCTTCTGAGGCCGAACCTCAAAAAAATCCGGATATAACTGACACCGCCAGCAGCTCCGAAAACACTTCACGTGTAGAGGAGTACTTACAAATCCTTTGCATCGAGGATGCTGCAAGCTTATGTTCGTTACTGTTGGACGAGTTTGCAAGCGCGATACTGTCAAGTAGCTCACCCCCCCTCTCCCCACCGCTTCCGAGGTGATCAGCGCTCTCTGGCCAAGAGAAAAAGTTGTTAAGTCGCGGGACTGCATCGGCTTTCCGAATACGAGCTTATCGCCACCCATCCTAACTCTCTATCCACCTTCAAAGATGCTGGCTGGCACCAATGCTACGTCAAACTGTTAGTCCGTGACGACAAAATTTCGGTCGATTTCATTACTACCGCCATCGACAGCGTCGGTGGAATCTGACCTTAAGGCAGTGGACCGGAGTTAAATCCCCCACAGGGCTAAGGCTAGAATTTGGGTTCCACTCGAACCTTGCGAGCCAGCCAAACTGCAAAGTCTACTTTGCTATCAAAACCCGGATCTTCCAGTCAAATACTGGATGTTTATCGAAAAGACACCGAGCTCTAGGAAGCCGGAAGAAGCAAAGAAAATCGGCCGCTCACTGGTCCTCTCATTAACTACCGAATCTCTCCCTCTACTCGAAGTCAAAAAGTTCAAGATCAAGTGCGGTGTTAAGGAAGTAGAGGTGAAGCTCTTTGCCTCACCCCGTCCCAGATGATGATCCACTATCC
Source organism: Xylota sylvarum (assembly GCA_905220385.1). Classification (NCBI taxonomy): domain Eukaryota; kingdom Metazoa; phylum Arthropoda; class Insecta; order Diptera; family Syrphidae; genus Xylota; species Xylota sylvarum. Next base: position 47,603,784 of record LR999959.1, read on the forward strand.
CCCGAAGACCTAGACGCTACTGTCGTGGAGAGGTCTGTACCAGGGAACAATGATGCTCAAACTGATGCGGCAGAAATCTAGGCGCCATTCAGCATTATAGCGCATACCAAGTCCTGTATCCTGAAGGGTTGCTTGGAGCTAGGAACAATGCCGGTAGCCTGAACCGAGGTTAAAGTGATATTTTTACCTAAATCAGGCAAAACATCGCATACCCTTCCGAAAGACCTTGGACCAATCAGCCTAACATCTTTCCTTCCCAACATTCTTCAAAGAATCCTGGACTTACACATCAAGGTCACAATTGATAGTACCCTACTATCTATGTGGAAACGGCCCTTCACTCGATCATCCAACCTATCGAAAAATCGCTCCCAATCCCCTTTCACACTGGTGTCTTTCCTAGATATTGAGGGAGCTTTCAACAAAGTAGAAACATATTCGATAATCAATGCCCTACGAAGGCTCAATATCTGCGAAACAGTCTGCTGCTTTATAGAACACATGCATGTCCTTCGGAAGCAGCAAAGTCAAACGACAAACACACCGTGGTATCTACCCCCCAAGGGGGAGTATTGCCTCCATTATTATGGAATCTAGTGGTCAACGAAGCCCTTCTGAAAATAGAAAAAAAACTGGATGTAAAGTCATTGCCTATGCGGACGACGTCGCTATACTACTAACAAGAAAATATCCGCAGACACTGGCCGATGTCATGCAGTTTTGCTCTTAATAAACTGACAAGCTGGACTGAAAGCTGTGGTCTTTCCGTTAATCAGACGAAGACTGAACTGTTTATATTCCCAAGAAAACATAAAGTGCCAGACTTTAACATGGCATGACTGATGCATTGTCATCTTCCACAGGTCACCGACCACCTGCCCACTGAATATAACTTCAACATGGGCTACAATTTCTCAATACCAAACAGAACTGAATAGACACAACGGGATATCCTGTACCACGAATCGCTGTCAATTTTCAAGGATGGGTCTAAAATTGAGGATGGAGTTGGTGCTGGAGTCTTCTCCGAAGACCTGGATATCCACCTCTCCTTTAACCTCCCAAACTATTGCAGCGTTTTTCTAGCCGAAGTTAATGCCATTCGTCAAGCAGCAGACTGGTTATGTTAATGTAGTATCAGCATCGGATATTGTCATATACATCGACAGTCAGGCAGCCATCAAATCCCTTGCATCCAGCACAACGAGATCCAAGGCAGAAAAAGACTGCCGCGTATCTCATACGCTCGAGTTCGACAGTACATCCTCGCCCTTTCCTGGGTACCAGGTCACTGTGACATACCAGGTAACTGTGAGGCTGACGAACTAGCCAGACAAGGCTCCTCTGATCTTAACAGCATAAACGTCACCGACACCAATGCGCCCACGTCTTATGTTAAATACGTCATCAACGCTGACGCGGAGAAGGAGGTCAATGTCACACCGCTAAGCCACTTTGGCCAACTTTAAATAAAACCAGGTCCATTGGACTCCTAAAACATAACAGATAGTTAACACTCTACCTGGACACTGTGCTATAGGAAGACATGCCCAAGGATTGAGCATCCCCTACAAGGACTTCTGTAGAATCTGTATGGATAAATATTTGGTTTCTCTGAGAAACTTAGGTTGTTGAAGTTTGAACTAGGACCTTTTGAGGCCAAGTCCTCGTCGGGAAGCTTTCGATTTTTTCGCAGTTCCTCGTTGAATGTTGTTAAAGCTTCTTTATATTGACACCATTCGCATTATTTTTATCTCTATTGAGTAGTCTTCTGGTTTCGCGCTTGAACTGCTTAAGGCTTTTGTTTCCTCGTGGAACATCTCGTCTTATTTTCTTGTGCAACTGGGCCCAGCTGACTTCATAGGAATCGGAAATAGTGTTTTGAAGATGTTCTGCATTGAATTCCAGTTCTGGAATAATTGTTATAGGATTCGTTATGCAGAAGAAACCGATATGTTTCCCAGATTATGTGTCTGGGACAGTCTTTGGCAGATGCCTTTAAGACAAATCTTATATGGTTATGATCTGCCATGGAGACCTCCTTCCAGTTATTGAAGGCGTTGTAGATGAAAAGGTTTTCTCTCTTGGCGAACAGCATTTATAAATATTGGATCATGTTTCTTATTTAAAACTTAGCTTTATGTGGCATGCGGAAATATAACCGATCTCATCTAACTTGAAATGCTCAACTAGAGTCACTTAAGCGTGTTTATTTCTGACATCTCCTCTAGGCGTCACTTGCAGAGTTTTTTTCAGCCTCCATTCAACTACTGGAGACTTCCCGTCACATAAATCAATTTTTATAAAACTGCCTTCAAATTATGTTCAATTCCAGCAATGATCACACATTTAGATTCATGAAACAGCACTGTATCTCGCACTTGTGACGCAAATCTTAGATTTAAAATTCTTCTTGAATCTTGGAATCCAAACTATTAAATGAAACCATTTAGAAGTGGGTCTATAAAACTGTTTGAAAACTGGAACGATAACAAACCAGCATACAAAATCATAAACTTTAAGCATGCGCCGGAGATTTCCATTCTAGAGCCCTACTCATTATTTTCTACTCTAATTGGAGATTTTTTTGCAATAAAATCCAAATAACTTATTCATGAATCACTCGCCCGCCAGAGCAAAAATATTTGTTGAACTATTTCGGTTTACCTACTTCGCGTAAACAGTAGACCTTATCGGCGAGTTCTAGAAATCTTGTAGCTTTTGCTTGCTAATCGTAAGAGTCGTATGTTTCTGTTTTATGACTTAATACTTAATTGCAGGCAGAAGTAATAAATTAATCGTTCCGTAGACAGTATGACATGCGAGCTCATAAAAAGGAATTCAAACGAAGTGTTTGGTGGTTTTCTGGAAAGCTGAATGAATCAGGAGGAAGCTAAAGTGCCATTATTGTGTTCTTCAGTGTTTGTATGTCTTCCATGGAAATAGTCGGTATGAGTATGTAGAGATACTTAAGTGACCTTGAATATTTGGATGCTATCCGTTCTGATAAGCTTTTTGTAATTCTAGGTGATCTAACACTCGGATTAGCAATGGATCCATTGTGTCCACCTGTCACGTCGTGGAGAAACTTAAATGGGCAAGGAGATACAAGTGGCATTGTGTTCGATGTGCGCCATCGGTAAACCATTCTGAAACTGTTATAAATATACAGCTAGCAATATACATACAGATACAGCTTCTGCAGAGGTCATGTGCATTCTTCTTAGGTGGGCCGTCAAGAAATGTTCGCCTGTTAAGCGCTAGAATTTTTCTGGTTTTAGTTTTGTCGTGTTTTGTCTAGAAGTTTTGGAGACACGACTACTCTCAGAAAGTCTTGTGCTATGTGAGGGGAGGAAGAACACTCAGTTATGTAAGGATAGCAGCGTTAATCTGTTTAAGGTCTTCATATGTCCAGCTGAATCATCCCTCTTATATAAAGGGATAGGAGGTCTAGGAGGCCTTACAAGAAACCTCCGTTTCTGTAGTTGTTTTGAAAGATTTTGAATTTGTTAGTGACTCCAGCCAGTTAGGGAAGGAAACGACTCATGGCCGACTACCTAAATGTGCTAAATTTGGGCACCGTAACATTACGTTTGGTTTGCCACTAGGCTTAACTTAAATCTCCATATCAAGAGAGACCACCTCGAGCTGTACCTCTAGAGCACATACTCAACAGATCCAAGTGAATGTAATGTGTTAAGATTAACTGAGGACGAGTTCTGCGGCTTCTTTAAAGCCCAAAACCTTCTAATTGACATGAAGAAGGAAGGGAGAAGGAAGATGACAATCATCCTAATGAATGAACTGCCGGCAACATTGGTATAGGACCAAAACTATAGATGGCGACAACCAATAAAAGTAGCCTAAATAACTCAACAACGTACGTAGTTCAGTTTTAGTCGCCTCAGAGAACTTGAACCTTGGACTTGGCCCTAATCCAGGAACCGTAATACTATTCCTAACAACTGTGTGAATGGATTAGGGTTAAATATATACAAAATTTATTATACCAGCGATGTCGGTAAGGTTATGACTTGAATCGTGGCGAAAAAATATCTTCACGTACTAATGCTTTCTCATTGCAGCAATGCCGATTCGACAGTAGTAGAGATCAGAATGAGTATGGGCAACAGCACTCAGTATACCTACTTTATGACAAAGGCCTATACCTTCCCAAGGATACTGTAATCCGATGGTAAGCAAGGTAAGAAATACTTAGTCCTATGATGTGATATTCACGATCACCATACTTTGTGGGGTACAACCGATATTAATGCTAGGGTCGAGGTTTTATTCAATTTCATCCTGAACTCAAATCTTCTGTTGAGCAACAGAGGTACCGACCCCACTGTTGCTACTGCAAATAGGTCCTTTGTGATACCATGTGATATAATGGTATAAAACCAAACCACTTTGTCTACGCAGGGAATAATAAAAACAATCGGTGTTTCTTATGAAACCAAAAGAGTCCCTAAATGGTGCAGTCTTTTTTGGGACATAACCACTACTTTTCCATCCATCTCATCCATTCATCCATCTTAGACCAGATCTGTCTTGACACGTCAAGCCATTTTTCTTTTTCTAGTTGGTCTTTCTTAGAGTATCTTTTTTGACGAGTTCGTCAGCCTTGCTGTTTTTCAGAACGTCCTATGGTCTAGAATCAGCAAAGGCGAATGTTGAACTCCTCCATCATCTGCTACAGAGACAAACGAGAGTTAAAAGCGGCCCTTGACGTGAAAGAGCATGACTGACAGTGAAAATGCATTACATTTCGGAAAGGGCAAGGATTAGTTGATAGCCAAACATGCACATCTCTACATTTTTGCCAATCGAGTGAGATGCACAACTATATCAAGAGCTGGCTACCAAACGATCATGCCATAATTTACTAGATGCATCTTCTATCGGTGCCAGTAATCGTAGGAGAGCCTATGTGTTCGATTTTCGTTAAGGGTTTGTGAGAGTTTACCTCGAGTCCACATTTGGTGTCCCATATAATGATCAGATGGAGAGTATATTGAAGGATTTTCTTGAGAATGTATGCATAAGCTAACACTCTGCATCCTGTCCTTTCTAGGTCTACTAGATTAGCCCATTGACTACCAGATTACAGAGAAGAGAGAATCTCGGGGTATGTGGTGACTGGCAAGCCTTCTAACCGATATACCCCACAGCTGTGTGTTATTGATTCTCCTTGCAAACAACATTCTGATCGATGTATTTGCTTACAGATTAGCAAGCGTGTTCGTGATTACGCCTGATATGATATTGTTCAAAGCTCCCTTAATGTCAGCGAAGGCCACAGATGTACAGATTTCGTTCAATGATCCGCACGTGGCTCAAGTCGTTTACCTTTGCAGTTCGCATGATGAGACGCAGAGATCGTAGCCTTTCCAGAGTTTTTAGTAGAAAGTAAGATATACTGATAGGTCGGAGATCCTTCGACCTCACACGCGAGTTTTTACTTGTATTAGGTATACAGACTAGGTTATGACAATCCATCATGATGGCTTTCAATAAAGGAACAATTATGTTTTCAGATTGCTGAATCCCTGCAGGAATGATACCGTCAGATCCTGAGAACTTGAAGGGTATGCAATTGCTCTTTTCTGAGGTTACGATGATTAGGTGCACAATGAACCGGAAGTGTTTTCAGTTTCAAGCATAGCAACTGGGAAGGTACTTGGAAAGTGAAGATCAATATGAAAATCAAAACTCCTTACTAGATGTGATCTATTCGTTCAGTGCTCATCTGGTATGTAGCTGGGTGTTAAGGGGTTATTGGAGAAGATTTTTCGCAACCTAGAATCTTCTGAGGACTTTTCAATACTATCCCTTTCCTCATTTAAGTTTTTTTGTTTTTTGGTAAAACGCATCCCAAGCAGCTCTTTCACGAGAGTATTTAGCTGAGTTAAAGAATTTTTTTCCACCAAGGTGGTTTCTTCTTGCCTCGAGGTTGATGCAAAGGATAACCCACCGACAAGGGAACTACAAATTCCGGCTTTGCTTCTAATTGCGACCCTAAAAAACCCATCACGGGTCCGCACGTGCCAAAGATCACACATCCCAGGTGTCGATACCCAGAGATTATGCTCGGCTGATGTGCAGGCCAAGTTCTACACCCGTTGAAAAGGAGGTCCTTCGATGCTACTGCGATCTAGTCACTGGGACTAATAAGCAATTTTTCTTTCACTTTTCGTTTTAAAATACATGTATAAGATGAGAGTTCCACTCACTGGCGTCTCTCATGAGCTCACAAGAACTGAAGTTATGCACATACATATGTACATCGCTGGGCGAATGAAACATAAGTGTGATTTAAACCACTCATTGGCCTATAAGGATATTGGCCTATAAGATGAAGCTTCGTGAGGTGGTTTCCCAGGTTTTGCTATCATAATTACATCAGCTACTTTACATAATTGCGGTACGTACTTTAATCTAAATGCGGCATTCATAATGTTCGTTAGCTTCAAAATAGCCTTTTCAGGAAGCTGTTTAAGAATCTCTCCAGTTATGAGGTCAAAGCCTGGGGCCTTTCTTGCGTTTATAGATAGTTTTATTTCATTTTTGTTTTCAGCTGGTCTTGTGGGTTCTATTTCCTCATCTTCTTGTTCTGGTACATCGTTGGGCAGGTCGGTGTCACCTGGATTTGGTTGGAAGATTTCCTCAATATGTCCGGCGAATCTTTTAGCTTTTTTTTCGTTGCTCCTAGCCCATTTCCTATCCTGCGTTCTGATTGGCGGAATTTGTATAATTGGCCTTTTTAGGTTTTTCGTGGTTTTCCACAGAGAGAATTCTGAATTTGTTTCATTAGAGAGTCTCCTTAGGTAAAGAGTTAATGATTCAATTTTTAATTCTTTGATGATTCTTTGGACCTGCTGCGAATATGTTGAAATCTCTTCCTTGCTCGTCGCTTTTTATCAATAAGTTGTCTAATTTCTATAGGATAGTTGTTTCCTTTAATCCTTTTCTGATTGATGGTGCATTTTCCCAAGCTGAGTGTTGGATATACTTAATAAATTTTTCAAGCTCTGCATCCAGTTGTTCTTTACATCGTAATGGTACAGATAATGCTATCTTCTCTTCGAGGCTTAGTTTAAAGCTCAGCCAGTCAGTACGTTTATTGCAAAGCATTGGGTTGTCTTCCTTTTGAATAATGTTTTCACTTAAGGTAAGTATGATCGGGGAGTGGTCCGAGCTTAAGTCTGGACAATCATGTATTTTTAGAAAGTTACTTGAAATGTTTTTAACTACAAAGAAGTCGATAAGATCTGGTATTTTTTCTGGATCAGTTGGCCAATACTTAGGTTTGCCTGTAGATATGGTTTCACACTATATATCCTTTATTGCGCTATAAAGTTCTTTTCTTTACTCGTCGTTAGTTTGGATCCCAAGTAAGTATGTTTCCAGTTTAAGTCTCCACCAACTATGAATTTTTTACCCATTTGGCTAAGAAGTTCCATATACTGATCTTTTTTACTATAAATACTCGCATATTACTACAGGATAATTTTTAGTGATTACCCTTAAACCAATTGTTTGGAATTTTTTTCTTTCAATTTTACAGTCTTCGTAATGTTAGATACTGTATTTAATGATGACTGCGCATCCTCCACTGGCAGACAGACTAATTGACATATAAAAATGGCTTTTTTTGAACTTTTAAATCATAGTAATGCCAAGTTGGACTATAATTACGAGTTCTAAAATTTTCATTAAACCAGTACTTGTCCTATAAAGGTGTAAATAAAAAATAAATAATGAAAACAATTTTATACTTATTCGCATTTTTCTTAAACACATTTATTTTTATTTTCTTTGTTTGAAAATGTTGTTTATTTTTTGTTTTGTTTTGTATATTATTCAGTTTTGGTTTCTACGAGTTTTTTTTAAAAGATTTTCATAGCTTATAAGGTTTCAAAATCATATAACCAAAAATAAAAAATAGAATTAAAACTTAATAATAAAATATTTTACAATAAGATTACACATTTCTATAAATAATGAAATGCATAAGTACGTTATAATAAACTTAAGATTACAAATAAGCGCTTTTGAGTACTAGTAGACAGAGGAAATTATTTGATTCATAATGTATCTTTCAGAGTTATAACGGTTTGATTTTTGTTTTTTTTTTTTTTTGTTTAGGTATTAATTTTCTGATCCATTTCATTTTCATGTACATTTATAAAAAATATAATCTATATTTTTTTTTTCTTGATTTCCGATTTTTTTTTTGTTTTTTACATTTCAAACTACCATTTATTTATTGTATTGATTTTTTGTTAATGGACATTTTTTTTTTTTTGGTTTTTCTAAATAAAAAATATTTAAATATTTAAATACGTGTGTGCGAACAAATTTTTAAAAATAAAAAATTGATGTGCTCATGAATTTTAATTTTACACTGAGATTGAGAAATATTAAAAGGATTTATTTTTGGATGTTTTACACGCAAATTATATACAGAATGCATTGTACATATGATTTACATATTTTGATTAGTTTTCTGGGATTTTTACGAACGGATTTTGTTCACTTTTTTTCTTTTTTAATTTAGGTGGTTTGACGCAGGTAGTGGATTATGTATTCCATTTTGTTTTTTTTTTGGGTATATGTACATACAATAAAATTTTAAAAATATAATGAAACAGGCTTTGTGGCAAATAAAAATATAAGTAATATTTTATTTTTTAAATTCATTTAGTTTTTGGTTTATTTAGGCGATAGTGTAAATGTAACCATACTTCTTTTAAGCTCAGCCAGCATTGTATTTATTTTTTTTTTGTTCATTGAATAGATTTAGTATGCTTAGTTTATTAAAGCAAATTATTAACGATAAAATTGTTTCTCTTCAAGATATTAGTCTTAATTTGTTGTAATAAAATATATATATGTGTATATATGTATTTTGTTTTGTATATACATAGGTAAATGGTAGATGTCAGCAGATGATTTTGCAAAATATAACAGAGATAAAGCTTATTTTATTTCATATATTTTGATATACATATTTAATAGTGTTTATTTGGATTAAATTCTGTGTAGATAAATGGATATGAGTAAACCGTATATTCGGATTTGCGAAATAATTATTAATAATAAATGTTTGACTTCGCAAACGATAGGCAAAGCAGCTGATTGCGAGGAAACCTTAAGAGGTAAATTTAAACGAAGAAAAACTACTGCAACTCTGGGGGTACTCATGACAAATGATATATAATACTAATTATCAGAATACAGTCTGGACCAAGTGGAACGTCTTAATAATTCCGACTCTTAGTTCACCACTGTTTTGGCAAGAAAAGAAGAGGCGATTGAGGTGATATTATCTAAGTAGAGTGTTCTGTCGTGATTATCCTTGTCAGATGGTAGATATTACATTATTACAAATCGACCGAGAAGCTAAAGTTTTGTAGAATATGCTTTAGGAAGGAATTAGTATAGTAAATCTTACATAACATAAATCACCTGCAGCAAACTTCGCAAACTTCACTTCGCGATTATCCTGTATCCTAGCATACGTTCAGATGTCAGAGTGTGTTTTGAATTAAAAATTTGTAAAGTGGACCACTAAGTTGCTTAAAGTTTTCAGACCTATAAGCCTGTCTTACTTACTGTTGCAGAAATGAAAGACTGTTCGCAAGTATGGAATATAATTCGACAGTGATTCAAAATCTATGGGTTTTTCAATTGGGACATAATAATTTTGTATTTTAATACAAACGCGAAACGAAAACATCTTTAGCCAAGAACACAATATTTGTTTTTTTTTGCAATTATTTGTAGAGAATAGATAGAGAAGCCGCAATAACTAGGTGACGCTTAAACCCTTGCTCCATCCTTTAACTAGTTCCAGAAGATATTATTCGAAAATGGAAGAACTTTCTAAATTTGGTCACAAGGTTGAACTTTTCGACTCTTCTATTGGTCCCACATGCCACGGGGTCTCTGGGAATGAGACCTCCGATGAAATTACTAATCAGGACTCAGATGACAATTTCTCGGAACGTGGAAAACTGGCATGCCTCTATATCACTGGCATAATGGGGACCTGCTCAACTTCCACGTTGGAGGTGCTTCTGGAACTAATTCCTTAACACCTCGTGGCGTTGCAGGAGACTGCAAATAAAATAACCCTAAAAAGAGCAAAAGACTGAAAAACTTCTCCTCTATGAATCCATAGGAATGATTACAAAAAAAATATTTGACGTAACAGATCCATGGGACACAGGGCCTAACTTCTTCACAACCATTCGTGCTGTGCGTGTTATATTCTTTACAGGAATATACGGTTCAATGCCGTTTCCGAAGGTGCAATTTGAGAAGCTTTTTCATGACAATTATTCTCTCGGATGTTTGTCAGAAGCTCGTGAGAGGTTGGGCCGTCAAGTATAGATATTCTTTGATAAACCGTACTGCACAAATGTGGAATGCTCTACCAAGCTCTATTTTTCCCTCACATTATAACAATTATTTAAAACAAACGTTCATCGGTGTCCCTTTCTTCTCTTCCTAATTTCCCTAACGCCCGCGCTGTGTCTTAACATTAAAAGGGTAGTACGAAACCCTTGAGGGCGCGTGACGCTTAAACCCTTGCTCCATCCTTTAACTAGTTCCAGAAGATATTATTCGAAAATGGAAGAACTTTCTAAATTTGGTCACAAGGTTGAACTTTTCGACTCTTCTATTGGTCCCACATGCCACGGGGTCTCTGGGAATGAGACCTCCGATGAAATTACTAATCAGGACTCAGATGACAATTTCTCGGAACGTGGAAAACTGGCATGCCTCTATATCACTGGCATAATGGGGACCTGCTCAACTTCCACGTTGGAGGTGCTTCTGGAACTAATTCCTTAACACCTCGTGGCGTTGCAGGAGACTGCAAATAAAATAACCCTAAAAAGAGCAAAAGACTGAAAAACTTCTCCTCTATGAATCCATAGGAATGATTACAAAAAAAATATTTGACGTAACAGATCCATGGGACACAGGGCCTAACTTCTTCACAACCATTCGTGCTGTGCGTGTTATATTCTTTACAGGAATATACGGTTCAATGCCGTTTCCGAAGGTGCAATTTGAGAAGCTTTTTCATGACAATTATTCTCTCGGATGTTTGTCAGAAGCTCGTGAGAGGTTGGGCCGTCAAATATAGATATTCTTTGATAAACCGTACTGCACAAATGTGGAATGCTCTACCAAGCTCTATTTTTCCCTCACATTATAACAATTATTTAAAACAAACGTTCATCGGTGTCCCTTTCTTCTCTTCCTAATTTCCCTAACGCCCGCCCTGTGTCTTAACATTAAAAGGGTAGTACGAAACCCTTGAGGGCGCGTGATTTATAAAAATATATATATATATATATTTAGGTGTTTTCTCGGGATTGAACTCGGAAACCTTCGCTCCGTAGTCCAACGCACTAACCACTTGAGACATGGCACCCACCTTAGGAATAATTGTTTCAGGAAATTAGGAACTCGTCATTTTCCAAACAGAACCTTCAGTTTCTAGGCACAGATTGAACTTGATAAGGTGATATCGCAGACCACAGTGACTTGCGAGAAAGATTACCAACTTTCTAATGCTATCCTTGTCTAGATTCAGGATTTCGTTGTAGGAATAAGGCCTAATTAATCGTTTGGATTGTCTCAGCCCGGAGTCATTTTCCCAGTGAGCCTGACGAACTTTGTTTTTCCAGTCGTTAATCAGCACTATGACGACAGCCCAGTTCATACCACAGTAGGGTTCAGGTCCTATAAACGAAGATTCTGAGTCAGCCCTAGCTAGTTGCTTGCAATTCCTTGATGACCAGGGACCCAACTTAGTTTCACCCTGTTATGTCTGGCAAGAGATTGTAGTTGATCGTAAAAGCATTTAACTGATTGCTTGAACAGCTTGACTATCTGAGAAGATGTATCCTAGCGCTCCTAATACCTTTACTAAGGTTTATCCTATCGCTGAACTAAATGACATGGAGTTCAGCCTGGAAAACTGTGTTAGGTCCAAAGACGCCAGTTCCAACTCTAGTTTCCATCTTCGATCCATCTGTAAACCAGACCAAACCTCTAGGATCCAGTATCGGAGCACCATTCGATCTTTTAGCACGGTCCAATATTTTACCACAAATAACCTACCCAAACAGTACTAACTGACCATAACGTCGAAGATAGTACAAAAAATGTCCTTTTTGGGAGTTGAGTCAAGAATTTTCAGGTGTCCCTTATATTAACCTAGTTTATACTTGTACTCTAGCTGCAGCTTAATAGCGCATCTACCGGCCGTCTTCCTAATGAAGTTTTGTAAGAGAGAAAGCCCAACTACAGCTTCTAATGCTACCGTAGGGTAAGTACGCATGGCATCCGTAATACCGAGACAGGCAGTTCTCTGAAGCTTATGAAGCTTCAGATGTATCATTTTTTGAATTCAGACATCAACTTCTGTCGTAAAGGCGTCTACTGGCCCACATGACCTTAGTGGCGCGCTTAATTGCGGACTTGATATGAAAATTCCCATTTAAGTCATCAAAGATGACACCGAGATATTTATGATTGGTCCTACAATGACTTGTCTTCTTTCTGACATTAGAAGACACTAGAACGGTTTTGAAAGAATTGATGAATAATCCTTCTTTGCTGCTTCTGTAAAGCTCCTTGCATGACAATAGAAATGATCGTGTTGTGTTTACCTCTAATAAAAATCGCCAAGTCATCCCTATAACCAAAGGCGATGTAGCCTTATCTTTGTAGATCGGCTGGAAGATTGTCGATGACTAGTGACCACAGTAAGGGTGAAAGGACTCCTCCCTGGGGATAGCCCGTAACTGCGGTCACAGCCACTGACACTCCCCCAGCGGAGAAAGTAATAATTGGACTTTCAAGCATGACCCTTATCCATTGGTTGGTCAAATCCTCGATACCTCTGCTACTAATTGCTCTTGCTATTGAGCCGTAGCTGGTATCATCGAATGTCAAGGAATGGACACAGAGCTATTTTATTCTCATTCACAAGATAGTGGATTTACCTTTCCTGTATGCAAACTGTCTTGAATGCAAAGGATGTCAATGAGTCTCTCCATGGTTTTGAGAACAAATGATGTTAGACTTATAGCTCTATAAGATTAACGCAGCTCACTAGGTCTATGAGATAGATTTGGGGACAAAGATTACATTTCTCTGTCTTCAGGTAGTCTAACTGACTCTAACTAAAGCAATCATACCCGGCAGGATGAGATCAACTACCTTCCGTAAAAGCGCCGGGAATATACCATCACCGCCAGGGACTTTGAATAGTGGAAGGAGCTTATAGCCCATTTAACCTTATCCGGACTAAGAATATTACTCTACTAGCAATATGTACACATTTACCAACATTTTCCAGGCTGAAGCATACGCTATAGAGCTAGAAAGATGCATCCAAATACAGTAAATACGACATACATATGTAGCAATAACTTCAAATAGTTATGCAGCTTTCAATGTCGCTCTGATCTTGTGTGGGAATACCTGCAAATACTGAAGGAACCATTGGAAACCAGTCTATACGGAAATAGAGGCAACGACTCTGATGATGGAAATAATCTTTACAAATGTCAAGGAGTGAATTTCATTAAGTAAGAAGACCTGTGGATCAGTCAAGGTGGAGAAAATGGGGAACTCCATACATAATAGAACTCCATACGTAATAGAGCGCAGTTGTTGTTAATGTCATGTGCACCTCGACACCCCCATGGTTCATTGCATTACTCGAAATGGCTTGCAGACTACGTCTACGTGAATGTTATCCAATTAAAGTTAATCAACAATTCGTTGTAAACTTACTTATTCCACGAATAATTAATTAAAATTAAAAATTAAAAATTTTATATATGTACTTCAAAATATACATTTTTTTATAAACAAAATTGTAATTTTAAATTACAGTGATCCCATTTATAATATTTTCAATACATTTCCGAAACCATTACTGGCTTAGAATTTAAATTAAATAAATGTGATATTTTGTACCTTTTGATATAGGTCCTTAAAAATATTCCTGATTATTTAAACTCAATTAAAAAATATTATTAGATCTTTTTCACTGTTCAGCAATTTTGATAAATAAATTGTTGCGCTTACTTCTCGTTTTTTATTTTTTTTTTTAACACAAAGCCTTGTAGAATATGTTTTGTTTTTTATTTTTTTCCTACATATAAAAATTAGTTTATACAATTATATTATTTCTTTTGCTACATTTCATACTTATTTTACGTTCTTCAAACGTTTTCATACCTTATATATAATAAATATACGTTCAAGTCTCATTCCCATTGTTTTAAATGATTTAATTGGTACAATTTGTCCTTTTAACTTTAGCTTTTGCATTATGGAGTAGTTTGTTGTTTAAATAATAAAAAAAAATATAAAAACCCTTAAAATTGTTTTAATGTTAACATAATGGCGGATACTTTTTTTTTTAAATATTAAAAGCAGTTTTTGTTTAAATTTATTTTATTTAATTGTAGATTAAGGTTATTAAAGCGTTCGGAATATATCGATAAGTTTATAAGTTTTTTGTTTATGATTTTATTTTATTTTTTTTTTTTTTGTGGAGTGGAGTTCTTGAGCATTTTGGGTTTTGAATATTTGGAAAAGCCAACAATTCAGGTGGGTGAAGTGGGATTAGTGTAAAGAAAAATTAAAGAAAACTTCATAAATTTAGGGGAAGTCATGCTTATGGCGTTGCAGCATGCATATTGTATTGCGAGCTGTTACTGTAGCTTCGGATAGGTATAGATGAGCAAAGGAAGTATACAAACAGGACTTCGATATGAGATGTGTAACGCATGAAAACGCACGAAAAACAAAAGTGAAATACCTTGATGATATAACGACTAAAGAAGAGATCTATCTGAAATTGAAGGAACACACTTAATCAGGTTACAATATCTATGAGGGAGACATATGTATGTTGGTATACAGACCGGGCTTGTGCACTAATATGTAGGTAGGTAGGTAGAGTGACGGTTCTTAGAAAGAACCCAATTAGTGCTAGGGTGCTCCGTTTTGTTACCACAAAAACTCTTGTGAAAAAACTTAGCTGATGTGAAATTAGACGCATCCCGTGGAGTTGAAATAACGGATTAGTTCTCCAATCCTTTTGTCAGCTATCTCGCCGAGGTCCACGAAGAAGGGTCTTCTTAGAATATTTTGCCTGGTCCTCGCTAGGACCAGACATCTGCAAAGGAAGTGATGTAGAGATTCCTTCGCATTGATATCCCTGCAGCTTCTACAGAAGGTGTAGTAAGGAATACCAAGCTTGGCCGCATGGTCCCTTATTGGCCAGTGACCTGTAATGATAGCTACAATTCTGGCAATATCTGGTCTTGATTTACCAAGTAGCTCGTTTGATTTAGGTTTGTTGTAATCAGGCCATGTCTTTCGTGATATTACACAACTAGTCAGGCTTTTCCACCCTTGATTGGCAAGCTGTAGGAAGTGATAATGCATGTTGTCCTTAACGACACCTAGCGGAATATCGACTCTTTCTGCTAAAGAGCCGTTAAGGGCCGATCCTTGCCTGGCCAGCTCGTCGGCGCGCTCATTACCCTCATAGTTACTGTGCCTGGGACCCAGATGAATGTACTTGTTGAGTGGACACCTAGATGATTAATTTCAAACCGGCGTTGCTCTACCAGTTTTGAGGATATGGTGACTGCATCAATGGCTTTGATAGCAGCTTGGCTATCTTAAAAAATAGCAACGTTTTGACTGCATGCAGGGAGCAAACGGCAGGTTTCTCGAATCGCAAGAAGCTCCGCTTGGAAAACACTATCAGAGTCAGGGAGACGAAAGGACTTCGATATATTTAGTTGGTCAGAGAAGATACCTGCGCCGACTCCGCAGTCCATCTTCGAAACATCCGTATATATCATATAGCTTTACTAAAATTGAAGGTTGGTATTCTGTAGTCTGTTGAAGACGAAACCAATTCTCTCGGAATCGTTTCCAAAATCCTAAAGTGTCCTTACGGCTTGGCAGTTCAGCACTCAGATTCCCTGAGCCGGACAGCGCTACTTGTAGCTAAGTCTTTCATTTAAAGTTCAAGAAGAGTCAGGTGCACTTTTTTAAGGTTTTTGGATATTGTATTTCTTGCTCAGGGCAGGCCAGCAAGCGCCGTAGGTAAGAATGGGACGCACAACGGCTGTGTATAGGGTCATCTTTGACTGGAGGCCCCATTTTTTACCGAAAGTTTTTTCTGGATTAACACCGAGGCCACTTTCCTGACACCAGTATAACCACGTCGTCTGCGTACGCAACCACCTTAACCCCCTCTCTATCAAGTCGCACTAAAATTGTGCACTAATACTACAGATACTTTTTGAGAATATGGATTATTTAAGAAATAGTAGAATAAAATCAAAGCTAAATGAGAGTCTAAAGCTAGTGCTGAAATAGAGCTTATCAGACATAGAGTAAGCTCACCAAAATCTATAAGCCATGGACTACAGTGTCCTAGTTATAAGTTCTCAGTGAAATCGCTCTTGGCGCAGAATGATAATCAAATACCACGAATGCTAGAAGAAAGGCCTTTTTGAAGGCATTTGGGTTAGATCATAGGCAAACAGCGGCCTTCGTTTCAAGTAGTACTCCATCCAAGTAAGCATGAAGAGATGCTTTTAGTAAGCAAGACAAAGACTATATAGTCATTGTGAAAAAACGAAGCGACTGTTACAGACTCCCACTTATGTACTCAAAGTTTCTACTGCTCCTACAATTTTATTCGGAAGTCAATCAGGAATTTTGGTTTTACTTTCAAAGGAAAACAATGTAAGTACACCAAAGCCCTTCCTCACGTATACAGCTGGGTATGCTGGACAGGATGGTTATAACCAGATTATGAGAGGCAAACTCAAAATAGCAGTAAATAAAGCTAGTGGACTTGCGGAGCAATAATATGGTTTTCTAAAAATTTAGGAAGTGGTAAGTACTGCGAGGGAACCTATAGAGGTAGCTCTGTAAAGAAGAAAGTATTGTACTATAATGACACTGAAGCGCAATAATGTCTTGAGCACACCATGCATGAACATTTATCCTGCAATACAAGCAAATTTTAGCGCTTAACAGACCCAACCTAGTGCTCTTCAAGCGGATTATTACCGGCCACAACCTCCACCGAAGAAGAATGCGACGAGATACTGATCATCTCTGCTGAGACTGTGGCGACACTAATGCAGAACAGAGCACATCTCATTTCCTATGCGAATGCATAAGCCTGTGCAGAAAACTACTTCGAAGACCTGGTGGATCTGTCAGGTAAGTCAGTATTAATCAACCTGAAATTTATAACAATATCGGGATGGTTCAGGGAGGCCGCTTAGCTATCTCAAAGTACGAATGATGAATAAATATAGCACTATTGCTCCTTTGATGTGGAACGTAGATTCTGGATTGTAGATTGTGAGTTGAAGTGGCTATGTGTCTAGAGGTAAGGTACCTTCGTGTTAAGGAACATGGATGGCTACAATATCTGCAATATGCCTCTGCTAGGGCTACAAAGGTAACATGTGCATTATTATCTATAGTCAATTCAAGACGATAGTGACTACATCATTAATCCTTTATGATACCTAAATACATATGTTCGGACGCCATGAATATCAAAATCTACTCAAAGACAAGACAAGGATGTCCATTGTCGGTGCTAAATATATGAAAGGAGCACTCTGCAGACACTTTAAGGGTTGCTAGCTTAATAAAAACTTAAAGCTGTTAGCTTAAGATTAAGTTATTTCTGAAAAGTACGCAGATATCCTTCAGGAAATCAAGAGTAATTATGAACGCAAGCAACCTATCCAGACTATAAACCAGATCTGAAAAAAACGGTCAATGCAGATCTTTTCATTGAACTCCAGTGATCTGCGGACTTAAAGCAATTCCAAGGCTAAGTCGAAAAGATTTTGGTACAATAAAGGGTGGACTTTTGAAGTGCTACTAGAAGATAGAGACCAAAAAGGTAATAATGGAACTGGGGAGCTGTGCAAACTACCAGCTCAAGATCTGCTATCATAGTTCACATGTACGTGAGTTTGAAATCGATGTAGCTGCAGTTAGCGGTTCGTATAGGAACAGAACGAAATGTTATTGGAAAGTATCGTCAGCTGGTTGTATCCAACATAATAGGAAATCTCTATAAGTTACCAACTACTTGACCATCCAATCCCTCTGTGTGGAGTAGGAGGGATGTCACAGGGTTCAGATATAGGGCCATTTATGTATATGGAATGTTATGTATGATGAGAAACTTAATCTATCTATACCAGAAAAACCAAAGTCGTGATCAGCAGACTGCGGAAGATGTGGAACATGTGATCCTTCACTGTCTGTGAGATGGGGTCATAGACAGTCTTAAGCTTGGCTTTGAGCTAAGCGGTCATAGGCATGCTTAAACCAGTCTTTGACCGGTGATAGGCACGCCTAAAGTTGCCTTTAAGCTATAAGTTTATCGACAAGCTTAAAACGGCCTATAAGTTATGAGGACAAACACGCTTAAAGTTACCTTTGAGCTATACGGTCATAGATACGCTTAAACCTGACTTTAAGTGGTGGTAGACACGCTTAAAACTGTTGTTAAGATATGAGTTTATCAATATACTTAACTTGCCTTTGAGCTGTGAAGTCATAGACACCCTGCCTTTAAACTATAAACCTAGACACGCTTAAACTTCCCTTTGAACTATGCAGTCATCGACACGCTTAAACGGCTTTTAAGCTATGAGGTCATCCACATGCAACATGCCTTTGAGCTATGAGAACCCAGACACAGGAGAGTGTCAAGACCGTAGTAAAGCTACATAAAATGAAAACCGAAATTGGGCTGAAAAATGGGAATAATAGCACAGATAGTTCGCGGAGATTTTTGCAGAAACTTTTGTACAGATTAGGCACGGGACGACTCTGTGGGGTCTGCCAGGGATGGGGAATCCGGACATTCAAGCTATACCTATGGGCTATGGATTATGGTAGATAGATGTAACACGTATCTTTGTCTCCCTTACAGTTTAACATGAAAGCAGCTCTAATCCAGCCCAACTTTACGAGAGGAATGACTATAGCTGGACACATAATGAGCCTTATTTCTGACCATAATGGGGGATGGACCATCAGGTCGCCCATCACTAGATGAAGATAAGAAAAAGAAAGTGGGACAAAAAAAAGACAACTCTACAGGACTGTAGAGACTGGAAGACAGAATTCAAGAGAATATAAAATAATTAGTTTTTTGAACTCCACTCCAAGTGGTTTTGTTTTTTTTTGTTGTGTTTTCGTAGTCTCCAAACACTGGAAAGAGACATTTCAGTATTATAGCTTAAGCTAACTTTTGTAGTCAAGGACTCTAAGGAATCAGACTCCGTGGGGCAAGGCTTAGATAACCGAATTAAGAATAACATTTTAAAAAACTAACTCTTTTCCATTAATGGCATGGCGTGGTGCCACCTTACAGATTCGTTTCAGTCCTGTGCGGTGCCATTCGCAGTGTCTGCTGTTGCCTGTGTCTCGCCAAATCGCCATTGGCCATTGCTGTTGAATTAACCACAATTTTCGGCGTCTGAGCCGGAGTACTGCTAAAGTTTGAAGATGTCGCGGTTGAGTAGTTTTTCGTACTTCGCATCGACCATTCGTTCTGTTTCAATAGAAACTGTTTGACATTGTATTCCATTTGAGCGATATCCACGGGCTTGTGGGAGTTATTATCCGAGTCCTTGCAGTACTTGTAGCTGTGGACAACTTCCTGCGGCGATTGATTTCCGTTTATGTACTGAGACTTGGGCTCCTCGGGATAATTGTCCACCACCTGTCGGCAGCCGTGCTTGGGTGTCTCCTCATAGTGATAGATACTTGTGGCACTTGATGGCATTTTACTGGATAGTCCTCCGTTGGTAGGTTCCTGTTGTTGTGGCGCTTGCAGCTGTTGATTGTTTGTCTTGTAACCGGAGTCCATCGATAGCTTCTCCATGGACGCATAGTTCTCACTGTGACCGTTCATCTGTTGCTGTTGCTCCAGCTGAGAATTGTTTTGCACCCATTCAGCTACTCGGTTTAATTGCTGACGCCGCAGCAGGACACTCTCCTGCAGGTCTATGTTGTCACTGATGGAGCTCGACTGGGTGCACGATTTCGAATTGACAGAATTCTTGCAACTCGTTTCGTTCATATGCAGCATGTCGTAATTGAGGGATGCCTTGAGCAATTGCTGGTGCTGTTCCGTGGTCACGAGGTTCTTGAATTGTTGCTCCAAGTAACTGTTGGTAAGCTGTCGGTCAATGTTAATGTCCGACGACGGTTGTAACTGCTGCGGTTGCGGTTGTAGTTTATTGCTATGAGTTACGCTGAGTAGCGGTGTGGTGTCAATAACTAGATCTATGCTTAGGTTATTGTTGCTACTGCTAAGGTTCATTTTACAATTGGCGGATGGAGTAGTTGTTTCGCAGCTTTGCTGGAGTTTGTCATTGCTTGTCCGCTTGGCAATTGTGGTGGCTGGCTCTGTGGACGCATTGCCATTGCTGGTAACCACTACGTCGACTTGCGTTTGATTTGTCATCACCATTGAGATCTTGGACGTGATTATATCTTTAGTGTCGTCGAGTTCTTCGTCAAGGAATCGCTGCCGTCGCGTGTAGATGATCGGTGTGGCCTCTGCTGGCGATTCCATGTTATCGAGAAGAATATTGCTTTGGCCGTTTTGTTGGATACGCATGGCGCAGAGGCGTGGGCCACGATACTTGGGATTTTCAGCCTAGAAAGATACAAAATGGTCAGTCGCTGATGAAGTATCTAAACCCATAACCTTACCTTTATGGTTTTAATTAGATTTCTGTTAAAGTTCTCGAAAATCTTCGCTCCCTCGCAGCTGCTTGTTTTGCTCCATAGGCTGTTCATACTTCCCGATATGGCCGATGGAAGATTACTCTTATCCGCCTCATCCGCTTTCTTCTTCTCTAGTTCAGGGCTAGACTTACACTGCCCCTTGCCGCCACTGTCACTGAGCCGTAGGTCCTCAGCGGACTCAACTTTTCCATTCGACGCAACAGCCTGGTCCTTTGCTAAGCCACACGTTGACGTTTTCCTAATATCACAACTGGCCGTCGTCGTCACTAGTTTACCCGGAGACTTATCACTATACTTTCGCAGATCGATCAGATCACAACCATCCGCGTATTTTCGGTTATTTTCGAGAACATATTTGGCAGTGTCACTGTATGGATTCTGTTGCTGCTGCTGTTGCAAGAGGCTTGCATATTTACTAGCGGTCCGATCGCACAGACGATGATGGCCTAGAATAGGATTGACCATGAGATCATCACGTTTAGCCGGCGTGAATAGCTTATCGCAATCATTTAGATCAGATACGCTACTCTTTGTTTCGGATATCACAGAATCGCTGGATTTAACTAGTTTCATGATGTACGGACTGTTGGTCCTTGAGGGTGAATTCAAATTACTATTGCAACGCAGACAGAGCGATGAGTTAGTCTCGCCTTGTAGAGGAGTTTGAGTTGCGACCGAATAGGACCGTTGTACATCGGCCAATACGGTCAGATCCTTGGTTGAACACTGACATGTATCACAATGTTTTACTTCATTGGCCTTCAGTTCGTCTTCGAGAAACTTGGCCATAATTGAGGGCGAAATCATTTGATCTCCATTAGTACTGATGTTCTCATTGTTATTGCAGTTCGAGTTGGCATTACTATTGGGAATGTTGGCATCTGTTTTGTAAACAAAAAAATAATAATTTATATTAGAATCGGATTTGTAAGCCTGCTTTTAAGTTAGTTATTAGTTTGTTAGTAATTGTGTTATTATTTGCTTTGGATTCTTTAACATAAGCCAATATATACATGCATGTACATGCAAGGGAAAAAACTATGGATATCAGTAACTGTACAGATATTGACAACTTTAGAGGATCTGTGAGGCAGACAAACCTATGGATCTTCAAGCCATCCCGAGGCGATTATGAATTTATGCAAATCTTTTAAAGACTTGTCGGAAAGTTCTTCTAAATCTTGGAAGAAATGTCTTCCCAGAATTTTTTTTCTCATTTGAGAGTGCTGGGCAGTGACAGAGGAAGTGTGGAGTATCCTCATGCACCTCCTCGTCACCACAGCTTCTGCATAGGTCCTCCGTGCTAAGTCTCATCTTCTTTGTGTGGTATTTTTAGAAAGTAATATCAGTAATGCCCTAATGCAGCTGTTGTCACTGCCAGGACCTCAGCTTGAAAAACACTGCTGTAGTCAGGGAGTCTAATCGAACTGGACAGTCCGAGAATTTCGGAAAAGACACCAGCACCAACGCCGATGTATATCTTGGAGCCATCCGTGTAGATGGGTATCGTTGATCCATTAACTGGTGGTTGTTTTTCTTGCCATTCTTCTCTACTGGGAAAGTAAGCGACGAATGGTCTTGTAAAGTCAAGACGGGTGGTTATGTAATCTGTGCATACAATATTGCCCGCAAATTTCTGTGCGTTCCCTAACAAACTGGGTTTCCAGCTTCCATTTTGGCATATTCGAAGAGCACTACTTGTGACGGATTCTTGTACAAAGAGGTCTACGGGTTTCAGGTTGAGTATTGTTTCCAACCACATTATAGGATTGGTTCTCATTGCCCCAGTGGTGCCAATGCAGGTCATTCTTTGAATTTTTATCATAATCTTAAGGTTGGTGGTTTTTTACGTTGCTTGCCTTCAGACTAAGTTGCCATGCGTCAGTATCGGTCTTATTACCGCCGTGTAAAGCCACATGATAATTTTAGGGCTTGGATCCCAGATTTTGCCGAATATCCTGTTGCAGGCATGACATGCTATGTATCATTGCTCTCTTTACCATTTTCGTTATGTTGAGACTCCAGTTTAGTTTCCTATCTAGGATGACTCCCAGGTATTTGACGTAGTCGGAAAATTTTAGCTGAGTCCTCTCAATTACAAGTTCTTACAAGTCCGTAGTTCTTGGTCCAGGTATTGATTATGGATAAAGCATTTTCTATTTGATCACTTAGAGTGAACAGAAATTTTCCTGTCGCTAGCAGTGCTAAGTCGTTTGCATATGATACTGCTTTAACTCCACTAAATTTTAGCCTAACTAAGGCTTCGTTTATCACGAGGACACAGAGAAGGGGTGATAATGCACCACTTTGAGGAGTGCCTCTAAATGCTGACACCGTGATTTGCGCATCCACATAAGCCAGTTGATAACAGTGTTGTTCACGTAAAGGTTTCCCAAAACTCTCTTTATTGCATCGGTTTGGACATTATTGAAGGCCCCTTCGATATCTAAGAAAGCAGCTAGAGTATATTCTTTGTCCTTCAGTGTTTTCTCCACAATACTGACGACAATGTGGAGTGCTGTTTCAACACTTTTTCCTTTGAGATAAGCATGTTGAGCCGGAGATATAACTTCAATTAGCCTTTCGAATGTTTTCAGAACGAATGAGGTTAGGCTGATAGTTCTAAAATCCTTTGCGGTAGTGTGACTGGTTTACCAGCTTTGGGTATAAATACCACTTTAACTTTCCGCCATGATTTGGGTATACATATATCCCCAAGTTAAGCTGCTTAGAAAGATGTTTATAAGTTGTGTGGTTATAAGTTTTTCACATTTTTATAGCATCATAGGGAAGATGCCATCTGTTCAAGGAGATTTATACGGGGAGAAGGAGTTAATAGCCCATCTTATCTTTTCTTCCTATATAGTACTCATTTCGGTCGGTAATTCCATTGGAGGTACTTCCCGAAAAGTGAGTATTTATTAAGAGCTCTAGCGTTTCTTAGACTCTTTAAGAGAGCCCAGTGCGATTGATTCCTTGGCAAGGATTTTTCTAAGCCTAGCCGATTCAGTAGT
Source organism: Xylota sylvarum (assembly GCA_905220385.1). Lineage (NCBI taxonomy): Eukaryota > Metazoa > Arthropoda > Insecta > Diptera > Syrphidae > Xylota > Xylota sylvarum. The sequence goes on from LR999959.1 coordinate 47,627,675, forward strand.
GCTCTCTACCTCATTACAGAAGGTTCTCCATGAACAACGTTTTGCTCGTCTCGTCTCTGAGTCTCTGTCTTGAATTTTCTTTGACTGGATTTGTATCGCTCCCAGTTCCTATCCATTTTTGAATAATTTGTTGTAGTTCCACCATGGAGGAGACTTCTTACTTTTCCTCGACTTTCTTAGTGGACATGCCTTTTCAAGAGCCTTCCCGAGAATTTTAGCGATACTATCGGTTGTCCTTTCTATACTCTCATATACACTCTCTCATGCATAGTATTCGTCTGGAGTGTTCTTGTCTTAATCTTCACTTCCATATTGAAAATATCCCAGTTAGTTTTCCTATGATTTCTATACGGTTTTGAGAGAGAATTGCTATCTGGTGTCAGAAATTCGATGATCTTGTGGTCGGAGAATGATTCATCTTTCAGAACCTTCCACTTATCAATTTCGATTGTAATTGAGTTACTTACTAGAGTAACGTCAATAACTTTTTCCCTGTTTCTTATTGCAAAAGTTGGTTCTGTGCCACCTAAGTATTATTGTTATTTGAAGATGGGGTATGTTGCACTGCGACGTGTTGGTCTATTGTGGCCCCAGCTAACACCTTGGGGAGGTACATGCCCTCATTAGGGTTCCCCTCGCATTTGGATTCCTTTCGCAATCATTTTGAGGGTAATGTACTCTTACTACGCCTTGGCGGAAGAAATCTGTCCTAGAGCACTCTCTCTAATTCAGTTTCCTTTAAGAATCTAAGGATGAGAACTGGATCTAGTGACTGGTATTTTTCCATCTGATAATTGGTACTTGCCCAAGTATTTCAGTCTTTTGTGGGTCAGTGCCCCACAAGATCCCAGCACTTGTTCTGGGAATTGACTGGACTCATTGCAGAATCTGCAGAAACCTTCTGCAGATATATGTACCTAGTTTCCTTAGGTGCTCCATGAGTTTACAATGCCCCGTTAGGAAGCCCGTTAGGATACGAAGGTTATGCGTCGAATTTTGTTACATTTGTTATAACGACAAATTTTTCTGGTTTATTTGGCAGATAATCCCCAAAATTGATGATACACTTCAAGATCTTCGAGTTATTTCGATGTTTGCTGACGGAACGTTTTACAATACAAAAGTCTCCAAGTCGTTCACCATACTACTCTCTGATAATATGGAATCGAGCCACATGTTCGACTCCCGTTCTGTCATTGCTTACATTGGCATTGAGATCCGTAATAACTATGACGATTTTCATTTTGAGTGGCTAGTCTAAATTGCATCTTCTGTGGGAGTGCAATTAAGATACGCTGTAAGATTGGAGACCCCTTAGAGTTCCTCAGTATCGATAAAGGCTGTTTGCACCTAATGCATTGTAATTCTTCATCTGAGTGCTACCACTGGAAGTCACACCATGACACAAGCTAACCCACAATGCTCCAAAAAGTACTTACGTCAAAAATTACTTATAAGTCACACTTGTCTTGCTTCTACTGCTGAAAAAGATAACTAACGCAACTCAATGAATCCTAACAAACTGTTGTAAAGTGAGAATACTAAGTAGATATCCTTATAAGGCTCCAAAGATCCCTCAATTTATGTACATTTACTTGACGTTAAATCCCTAAAAATAATTACAGAACTAGTTCCTACCCTTGCAGAATCCAAAGCAAATAACCACAAAATTTAATTATCCAGTTAATCACATTAATCATTTGCTCTACGGTTTAGTACGTACAGTTAATACATATTTTCCACTACCATTAATTTAATAAAAAAAAAACACTCACACACTAGGGACATTTCACAGAAAGCGTATACAATTGCTAACCACAGGAGCAGCAATCTGTCCTCAAACAAACAGCTCACCTGATTAAAAATTTATTTTAAAAATAAACCTACCCATGCAAGTGTGCAATTAAAAATGTATTTTTAAAATGCAATTTAAAAATAAAATAAAGTGTTACAACAATCACGAAAAAAATAAAAAGAAGAACAACATTGCTGCAGGAGTGCAACTGGAATAACACTCATATGTATGTAAGCGGTGGTAACACACATACATGCGAGCGCGTAAAAGTAAAATCCTCTGCAAATGCATTGAGCCATTGAAGCGTGCCTGGACTCTTATACAGAGCGAGGGCCTTTTTCGTCTCTGAAAATACCAGCCCGCAGCTATATTAGGGAGCTGAAAAGGATGATTTCCTCACCAGCACCCCGCTCCAAACGGTGGTCGTCCGACAACCACTAACGATGCACACGCAATTAAATATAAAAAAACAGGTATGGCAAAGTGCATCGGTATAAAGATACAACAAAAAAATAAAAAAAGATCAACAACATCTCTGTGCCTATTTAAAAGCAATGCAACAACGAGCCTCTAGGCGAAGAATCTACGAGGTGCTCCATGCAACTACATGTGCTTCGGGAGGCATATCTACTACTCCTCCCAACCAATTCACTAGCTAAAGGCTAAAAATAAACAGAAAAGATAGAAAAAAAAACAGCAACCAAAGGAAGAAGGGAAAGAAATAAAAAAAAAAATAAAAAGCGAAGCACGCTCATTCTACTAACACTTACCGAGACCCCTCATTGAGTATACCATTGCGGTTGGTGGGAAGGGGCATGCCGGAGGTGGTGAGTCCGAGGCTGGAAGTACTTTGTAGGAACCCGATGTGGCCACACCGACACCGCTGGTGCTGCCCTCTGAATCGGAATGTGAGTTCGTCTCTAGTCTCATGTACGATGAAACCTTCGATTGGATATCGATTGGAAGCTGCCACGAACGAGATGCAAGTGAATTTCACACAAGAACGAGTGTAAAGCATTAGGTTTAGCTTCAGATGCACTTACCGAGGATACTTTTTGGGGGACAAAACTGTCCGGCTTACACTGCAGCAGTTGGATGGCCAAATTAATGTCCGCTTTGTAGCGTTCCTGGAACGAGAAAAAAAAAGGAATAAAAAAACGAATAGAAATCAAACGGTGGTTGTAAACTGTAACTCAGATGGCAGCTATTGCAACATATTGCAGAATCCTTCTCCGGACGGAGAATGGTGCATGAAATAAATCCTTTCACACACTGGGGCTTGAAATAGGTCAGAAAAAAAGAAATCACTTACAAAGGAGGGAGAAAATCGAACAGATTAACCCTAAAGCAAGGATAGAGTTGTGTAGGGCAGAGTGGAAAAAGTTTTTTTTTTTTTTTTTTACTGCAAATGAAATCCTTGAATGAGTTTACAAGGTTTGGCGCTAAAGGATTTTGTTTTTTTTTTTTTATGCAGTGGTTCCAGTTCATGTGTATGTTTGACACTTTTAGTGTTATGCCAGATGCATATCCTTTATCTATGATGCGAGTGCTTTTACAAACAGTTGATAGGAGAAGTACAATCCATGTAGAATGGATCGTCTGCTACCCTATTCTCATGTCATCCCATCTGCTCTAATCAATTAATATAAAAACAAATCCTCCAAGTAAACGAGAGTGCTGAGAAAATGAAAGCAATGCCTTCGAAAGTTGGTGTTGTTTTTACTGTCAAAAGTTGAGCTGCAAAATTAACGGCTACTTCAGATACCCTAATGAGAGGCTAATGGCACTTTATCTCAATAGGTGGCAGTGCATACTTTCTGCATACTTTCTGCATACTATCTGCAGAAGATGCTGAGTTCTACGGACCTCAAAGCAGTGAAAGACTTCATTGTGGGTGAGAAAGCCTTACGGTGGGCATAAGAAGTCAATTCTAAGGGCTTACACATCAACTCAGACTGGTGAACTGGTGAACTGCGGAACTTCACAAATAGTACAACATGGTAAAGCAGTGAAATGGTGTGGAACTCACCGTATGGATTAGGACAGAAATACTATGAGCATGTTTAAAAGCAGTTTTCCTTCCATGGGGAGCATACTAGAAGCACATCGATGCTTGATAGGTTGTGCGTCCTTGGATGTCACAAAAGCTAAAAAGGTCTTACTGATATATCGGTTCGGCAGTGTCCCAGTGATTTGAGTCAAGCAGTCAGGGGAGAGCACAAGTGCAAGAAATCGACAATCATATCATGTCCATCTCAGAAAGCCTACTCTCGGATGAAAAACTTAACCAAACGGTCAACAAACTCCTTCTGGACTTTCTGAAGGAGGTGTTAAAACGATAATGGAGCAATAGCCCACAAGGAGGACTAGCACTCATTCAGAAGCCATGGATCAGTCAAGGGGCAGTCAATGAACTAACATGTAAGGATGCAGCAATCGAACTGTGAACCCCAGAATATAACAAAGATTCTAGCCAAGACACTAAAGCCGGCCTCTAATATCAGAAAAAGCAAGGGTACATGGTCGGAGTCGCAGAAGGAAACACTTGAATACTAACTTTCCCAGTTGCTCACTGGTCTCCGGAGATGATATATCCATCATTCCAGAGACGTTTTCAGGATTGAACGAAGATAAAGTAGTGAACATAATAGCTGAAGAAAAGATAGTTTGGGAAATTAAATCATTTAAACCATACAAGGCTCCAGGAATGGATAACCTTCAACCTATGATGCTGCTAGAGTCAAAAGATATCGTTGTTCCGAAAGCATGGCAAGAGGTGTGTGTCATCTTCATTCCCAAGGCTGGGAAAGCAAGTCACACGACCTCAAAGGACTTAAGACTAATCAGTCTATCGTCCTTTCTGTTGAAAACATTGGGACGTCTATACATAAGAAGTGTGATTGGCGATAACTACCTAAATATACATATCACAACATGCATACATCCCTGGTAGATCGTTAGACACAGCTCTCCAAAGAGTTGTGTCAACCATAGAAAGATCCCTTCACTTCAAGGAATTTACTCTGGAAGCATTCCTAGACATTGAAGGAGTGTTTAAGAATGTGAACGCCGATGCGTTCATGGACAACTTACGCAGGACAAAATTGAACATCGGGCTCTGCAACTGGACTGCACTGATGCTGAGATCGAAAACCATACACTTAACTCTGGCAGATACAACTATCCGGAAGGGGATTTGCAGTGGAATGCTCTAGTGCGAAAGCCCTTCCAGTCCCAAGTGAAAGGTTCAATCTCGCATTACAAGTAGTGGACGACTGGGCTGGCAGGAAAGGACTGGGAGTCAACCCGTCGAAAACGGAAGTAGTGCTCTTCACTAGGAAGAGATCCATCCCTACCTCTAGCCTCCACAAGATTAGCGGACCTAAACTGAGACTCTCGAGGTCGGCGCGATATCTGGGCGTAATTCTGGATTCCAAATAAAATTGGAAGAACAACATCGATGAACAAATCAGGAAAGCAAGCGTAGCTTTTTACTCTTGTAAAAAGGCGTTCAGTAATTCGTGGGGCTTCATACCACCCGTATAACAAAGATGGCATAAACAGTCAAGGCTCTTTTTGAACAATCTCACATGAGTACCTTGCTAGATTAGAAACGGTAGCAACAAAATGACGTGAAGCTATATCCAATCCAGCAAGGGTAACAAGTTTTCAATAATGGCAGCAGCAATCGCATCACTTTGAAAAACCCAGATGGACGGTCAAAGTGTTTGCCAACATAGGCACTTGGATGAATTGAAATCATGGAAAGTTTAAATTTAAGAAGCCTTTGACCATATCAAATTACAGACCAAATATAATTCTAATAAACCACAAAAAAACTTGGTCATTGTTAAAGACTAATTACCCCAGATTTATACACACCAAAGGGGGTTAACCACAAAATGATTATACCTACTCACAAACTTTCTTAACTGTTTAATCATCATTCTCCTAAGACAAACATCCTTGGAAACTATAAAATAAAAAAATAAAAAACAGAAACAAATTTTATCACATGCCATTCAGGACGTCTGCTCATCTGCTTTTAATTAACCCCCCACATCGAAATCAACTGCCACATGATTGTCACACAGTCTAATAACGAAATTCATTGTTCCCAATTAAAATGGCGAACACCACATTGACCCCATTCCTGTCCTCCGCACGTCAGTACATAACTAGGCGTTTCTATTAGCGGTGGGCGATTGTGAATAAATCTCACAATGTTGAATAAATCGACAATTGCTAAAAATTTAATTCGATTGTCGATTTTTTCAGTCTCAGGAGAAACAATCGAAAAACATGCGAATCGAAGCGAAGCGAATCGCGTCGACGAATAACAATCGATGAGAAACAATCGACTCGGTTCGATTTGTTTTTATTCGCAATTACCCATCGCTAGTTTGTATACTGAATCCGCTTACACTTTTTAACAACCAATTAAACCCCTCTTTCTAATTATGTCAACAATGTAATGTGTCTAACATCGAATGTGATAATCTGACAGCTAATTTAACGGAACCTTCCAATACCAGAGCGTAGTATACACGCTCATCAAACTGGGCAATTAATTCAATTGAAAAAGTACAAATCCTTTTCTATTATTCATGTATTTCGACTGTACACAGTCGAAGTGTCCTCCGTGTTGTTAAAGTAACTTTTAGTTGTCCGCAGAATGTCAAAGCTTCTAATCGCGCTGGCGAAATTATTCCTCGGCATGGCCAGAACTTACGGGATTGTGCCATTTAGCTACTCCTTTAAACGAAGAGCGGCTACAACCTCCCATTTATGGCGATGCTATAGTGGTGGAATATTGCTGGGAATTGTGGTCTTAACACCAATAGCAACAATGAGTATCTACAGTCAGATGCACTTTTTAAAAAAAAATCCGTTGTTGTCCTTCGTGGGATTCAATCGATTTATTGTCCTTCACCTATGCGCCATATTTACCATCTTCAATCAGTTGTTAAAGTATCGGAGCGTAATTTATTGCTGCAACGAAGCCATCCGCATATACGATTCGCTGCGTTCGTTTCCGAGTAGTGCCAATGGATTGAAATTCGACAAAAGGATTCTGCTTCAACTGATGGTTAAGGTCGCCACGCTGATTCCCATAACTCTTATGATAGTGTTCTACATAGTCGTGGATAGAGCTGTGCAACACCCATATTTTTTTATAGGCCTACTGTCAGTGTTCTATTGTCAGATGATGCTGGTAATGACGTTTAATACGTTCTATGGCGCATCCTTACTACTCACAGCTTTCATAAGGCATCTCAATCGAACTCTCGAAAGGATATTCAGGGATATCCGTCGTCTAAAGAAGAAGCCAGGTCGGGCTAACTCACTAAAGATGCAAAAGTACTGCGAATTCGCTGATGACCTCGACAAGATTATGAGTTTCCATCGAAAGATAGTCGCACTTGGAAAAATCGTCAATCAACAGTACCAGGTGCAAATTGTGTGTTACCTACTATACGTGTCGGTTGAGTGCATCGTACAAAGCTATATTCAGTACTTTGTGATGACAGAGCTTAGGGATCGAGGTGGGAGAAGAAGGGGACTAAATATGCAAGCTATAAGTTATATCTTGGCTTGGTTGGTGGATCTAGTATTAGTCATCAATGCGTCGGAGAAGTTGGGCAAATTGTCTGCGGAAACAAAATGGATCGTAAGGACTTGCGTGGAAGTGGGAATCGTTGATGTGAGGCTTGAGCGGATGGTGGGTTCTTGATTTTTTTTCTCATTTTTGGAAGATGATTTTAGTACTGATTTTTGTTTTTCCTTTAAGCTTGAACAATTTTCGATTTATTTGGACGACGAGAAGGTGATTTTCACAGCGTGTGGAATGTTTAACGTGGATAATCGATGTTTGTTTATGATGTGTCAACGATTATTGACTTCCATGTTAATATTAATGCAATTTGACGCAATGCTCAAATATAAGAAGTAAATTTTGGTTTTACTTAATTTAGTTTACGTTTTTTTTACCGATTTCGATAGGTCTTGCATAGAAATCTTCTCTAAAAACATACAGAAGAGCTACATATAATCCGTCTGGGACGGATGGTATGAAACCATATCCACCTTCCTAAGTAGACCTGGTAAAGTGGAAGTAACGTACTATACTTTTCGATTGAGATGCTACATATCATAACGTCGAACTTACACGATGTTAGTTGCAAGAGATTATTAAATTCGGTTTTGTAAATACCAAAAGGTATCAAAAGGTAGGCGTGGTAATATAAAGTTTATGGGCGAATTGGTGTTAATGATTTTTTTTGATTTGTTGTAAAAGTATAGAATTTTTTTTAAGTGAGCAGTGGCAGTGAACGTAGCATTCAACTCAACCAACATACTGGTTTCACCGATTAGTCCACAGGACATAAGTTTTGAATTTTTTTTCACCCCATCGTGAAATAAGTCCAGATTTTTTTTGTCGAAGGTGTGGCATACATATGTTCACAATTTTAGGACATGGACTTTATTATACAAATTCGACGATTGTCAAGTATGCCAAAAGTTGCTTCAAAAGTTATTTCGCTCGGTCCGCTTCGCTGTTCCTCAACGATCGTTGTAAAAATTTGAACATTAGCGGGGTTCACACTCATCAAATCTGCTTGACGAGCGGTTTGACAAAGCATCCAACCCAATTAAATTTGAGTTCACACTCATCAAATTTAGGGTATCTTACCGATTTGACGAAAAATTTGATTAGTGTGAATCCCCCTATTAACACACCTAATAGTTTTTCCCCTTTTCTTTAGTGAATTCTTCTGTGGAGTCTGCGTCTGTGGCGATAGTCAGGATGGGCTTAAGGCCTTGCTCAAACAGTTCCCAAATAGAATATAAAAGCTTTATAAATTTGAGCACAAGGCTAACTACTTGATTCTAGTCTGGGTCCAAGGTCACACTGAGATATCCCATGATGTTCGACAAAGCTGAGAGAATGATTGAACGGAGCTCGTTGCGTTTTCTCACGTCCTCGGTCACAGCTTGCATTGACGATTGGTGTTAATCTCCAGAAAGCAAGAAAACTAAACAAATGGTTCCGGACGCCTGTAAAAAATTAGAATTCACTTAATGTGATTTTACTATTTGCGGAGGGCAACGATCTGCAGATCATTTCCTTTATAGTAGAAACACATTGACACAGCAATAGCAAATAGCAACTTCAACAGCAAAAGCAAATAAACAGATGCTGTTATGTAAAACACATTAGCACAGCAAACAGCGAAATTTGACATTGTAGGAACGAAAAGAACTTCGTAAAGCCGAATCTTTCGAATCGTTAAGAAAAGACCTCCGACATAACCCGTGGAGAAGCGCCAACAAGATAGTCATGGGCAAACTTTAAAGCAGCGCGGCAGCAGCACTGACATGCCCGACCATGATGAATATCATAGTTAGCGGGCTATACCCAAGGAATACTAGCGTGCACCTTTCCCGAATAATAATAGAACCTATGGAAACAATACCATCCGTCACAACTGCAGAAGTCCTGAAGCAGAGGGCTCAATGAAGAGCAATAAGGCCGTCGGAAGGGACAGGATCACAAACTTCATCCTGAAGGAAGCCATCAAAACTAAACCAGGGGCATTTGCAGACCTCTACATAACGTGCCTGACAAAAGGACACGACAGAGGCTGTTATTAATCCTAAAAGGCGACAAGCCCAAAAAGCAACCGTGCGTCGTCATACAGACCGATGTGCATGCTAGACACAGTAGGGAAAGTTCTGGAAAGAATTATTCGTGACAGACTTGACCAGTACACTAAAGGAGATAATGGACTTTCCGACCAACAATATGGCTTCAGGAAAAAACGAAGCACCACCCATGCGACACAGCAGTTTCCGATATTGTATGCGAAGCCATAACTGGGTCTAGATGGAAAGGAGTAACATCATCAAAGACGTGAAGATATGTCTTCGTTCATCAGATCTGGAATAAGCAGATTAAAAAGTGGAGGCTGTCCTCATTAACAGCCGCAAGAAAATCAAACCCCTGATCATACAGGTAGGAGACCACAATAGGGATTTGAAGCCCTTCATAAAGAACCTAGGGGTATTGCTTGATCATAGGCTCTGCTTTAGAGAGCACCTAACCCACACAAGCGGGAAGGCTAATCGGGCGGTTGCCGGAATATCCCGACTAATGCTAAACATTGGAGGGCGCAGGCAGCCAATAAGAAACCTGCTTACGATAGTGAGCAAGTCAATCCCCATGTACCCAGCCGCTATATGAGTACCGACAACAAAAATAAATTCGTACATGAGAAGGGTACGAGGGACGCAATAAGTGTAATAGCGGCCCGAATGCCTATTGATCTGGGGGTCAAAGCAGGGGTATTAATATATAATGGCGAAAACTCAGAAAGAGGGGCCATTAGAGCAAATGCCAGTATAGAATAGCAAAGGCGATGGAACGCTCTTTTAGAAATGGTGCCAATGTTTCCCTTGAGGATTTGTATGTTCATGGATAAGCCCAAATTTAAGGACTCTTAGATAATCTTAATTTTGTTTAATAGTTTGTTTTTGTCCAGGCGTATCCCTTCACTTAGGCATGATATCGAACGATAGAAAAAAGTAAACTAAATTATAAATTAAGTAAAACCAAAATTTACTTCTTATATTTGAGTATTGCGTCAAATTGCATTAATATAAACATGGAAGTCAATAACCGTTGACACATCATAAACAAACATCGATTATCCACATTGAACATTCCACACGCTGTGAAAGCCACCTTCTCGTTGTCCAAATAAATCGAAAACTGTTCAAGCTTAAATGAAAAAGAAAGTCAGTACTAGAATCATCTTCCAAATATGAGAAGAACCCACCATCCGCTCAAGCCTCACATCAACGATTCCCACTTCCACGCAAGTCCTTACGATACATTTCGTTTCCGCAGACAATTTACCCAAATTTTCTGACGCACTGATGACCAACACTAGATCCACCAACCAAGCCAATATATAACTTATCGCTGATATACTAATTCCGGTCTTTATCTCACCTCGTTCCCTATGCTCTCTCACCACAAAGTACTGAATATAGCACTGTACGATGCATTCAACCGACACGTATAGTAGGTAACACACAATTTGCACCTGGTACTGCTGATTGACGATTTTTCCAAGTGCGACTATCTTTCGATGAAAACTCATAATCTTGTCGAGGTCATCAGCGAATTCGCAGTACTTTTGCATCTTAAGTGAGTTAGCCCGACCTGGCTTCTTCTTTAGACGACGGATATCCCTGAATATCCTTTCGAGAGTTCGATTGAGATGCCTTATGAAAGCTGTGAGTAGTAAGGATGCGCCATAGAACGTATTAAACGTCATAATCAGCATCATCTGACAATAGAACACTAACAGTAGGCTCATCAAGAAACATGGGTGCTGCACAGCTTTATCGAAGATGATGTAGAACACTATCATATGAGTTATGGGAATCAGCGTGGCGACCTTAACCATCATCTGAAGCAGAATCCTTCTGTCGAATTTCAATCCATTGGCACTACTCGGAAATGAACGCAGCGAATCGTATATGCGGATGGCTTCGTTGCAGCAATAAATTACGCTTCGATACTTCAACAACTGATTGAAGATGGTAAACATGGCACATAGGTGAAGGACAACAAACCGATTGAATCCGACGAAGCACAACAGCGGTTTCTGTCTTAAAAAGTGCATATGACTGTAGATATGTCTTATTGCTGTCGGTGTGAACACCGCAATTCCGATTAACATTCCACCACTATAGCATCGCCATAAAAGGGAAGTTGTAGCCGCTCTTCGCTTAAAGCAATAGCTAAATGGGACAATCCCGTAAGTTCTAGCCATGCCGAGGAATAATTTCGCCAGCACGATTAGAAGCTTTGACATTCTGCGGACAACTAAAAGTTACTTTAACATGAAGGACACTTATGTACATGAATAACAATACCTTCATTCCAGTGACGCGCAAATCGGCACTTAACTGACTACCCTAGGCGAGCACGTTAACAGTTTCTAACAACTAATTAAACCCTTTTTTTCAATTGTGTCAACAACGTGATGTCTCTATCATCAAGCATGATAATCTGACAGCTAATTTAACAAAACCTTCGAATGTCAGGACATGTGTGCACCCTTATCCAACTGGCCAATTAATTCAATTGAAAAGTACAAATCCTCTTCCATTATTTATGTCCTTCAACCGTGCACAGTACATGGCCTGTGTGTTGAAGTAACTTTTAGTTGTCCGCAGAATGACAAAGCTTCTAACCGCGCTGGCGAGATTATTCCTCGGTGTTGCTAGATTCGTCGGTATCATCCCTTTGAGCTATAACTTCCAGCAGAGAGCAGCTACAACCTCGACTTTCTGGCGATTCTTCAGCATTGTAATATTAGTCGCAATCATTGTGCTAACACTTCCAGCAATAGATATTCTCCACAATGGAATGCCTTTTTTAAATCAGCAACCGCTGTTGTCCTTCGTCGGATTCAATCGATTTATTGTCCTTCACCTATGCGCCATGTTCACCATCTTCAATCAATTGATAAACGACCAAAACGTGATTTATTGTTGCAACGAAGCCATCCGCATATGTGATTCGCTGCGTTCGTTTCCTACAGATGCCGATGGAATGATATTCGATAAAAGTTTTGCACTCAAACTGATGGTTAAAGTCAGCACATTATATCCTAAAATTCAGATGATAATTTTCTACATGAGCCACGACAGAGCTGTGCAACATCCGAGCTTCTTCTTCTCTCTACTACTGGTGTTCTATTGCCAGATGATGCTCATTATGACATTCAATACGTTCTACGGCGCCACTCTACTGCTCTCAACTTTCATAAAGCATCTAAATCGGAGTCTTGAGAAAGTCTTCGAAGATATCCGAAGACTGAAAAAGCAGCCAAGTCGAGATAACTCACTCAAGATGCAAAAATACTGCGAATTCGCTGATGTCCTGGACAGGATTATGGATTTCCATCGGAAAATAGTCACACTTGGAAAAATCATTAATCAACAGTTCCAGGTACAAATCGTCTGTTTCCTCCTGTACGTGTCCGTTGAGAGCGTCGTACAAAGTTACATTCTGTACTTTGTTATCACAAAGCTTGGCGAAGGATCGAAATTGCATATGGGACTGGTTTCCTATATCTTTGCTTGGATATTGGATTTGGTGTTAGTCATCAGTGCGGCAGACAGATTGGCCAAACTGTCTGCGGAAATGAAATGGATTGTAAGGATAGGCAAGGAAGTGGGATCTGTGGATGTGAGGCTGGAAAGGACGGTATTATGATCTCATTTTAGGGATTGATTGGGGTAGTGATTGTCATTTTTCCATTTAAGCTTGAGCAGTTTTCGATTTATTTGAATGACGAGAGGATGACGTTCACAGCGTGTGGGATGTTCAATGTGGATAATCGATGTTTGTTTATGATGTGTCAACGGTTTTTAACTTCTATGTTAATATTAATGCAATTTGATATGATACTTAAATATAAGAAGTAGATGTTTTTTTGGTTACAAATAAATTTGTTTTTCTATGATTTGTCGCTAGGCTAACGAACAAGAGTGCTATTACAGGTTTTTGTCCGTACCGTGGTGGAGAAACCTCCAAATTCCTTCTCAGATTAGCCAGTTGTCGATCGATCGCAACAAAATCATGGATATACTAACTAGACAAAGGCTAGACCCTTAAGCGATCTGTCTCCTAGACAGAAGGAAAAAATACTACATTGCGTTTAGTGAACTCTGAAGCTACGTTCATACATACATATGTACGTACGATATTAAAAAAACACTAGATTACGACAAGGCTATATGTAGACCAAAATATTATTTCTGGAAATTATCAGTGACGCACTTCGTCAGTAGAAGCGGTGGAATTTAAAAGAAACTAGTACGCCTCGAATCATATAGAATAATAGTCTTGTTGCAGGAACAAAACATGGTTGCCCTAACTTTGCTAATTTTGTGAAAACTAAACTTATCACCCTGCATAACCATACAACATTTAAGCTGTTGCTACATATATACGTACGCCCATATAGCTTCGCATTTCAATGCCATAAGTTTTTTAACCAGAGTCGGCTATAACAAAACACTCGAAGTGCCCATAGACGCCGATTAGCTTTCTTCAGTTGCTTTATGTTTTAGTCTTTGCTCAAAGTTGGCCACCAATGCACTGACCCAAAGGGAAGCATCAGACGTACCATCTTCTGCTCCGTGGATTAGTGGTTAGTCCGTCAGACTACTGAGGGTAAAGGTTCGCATCCTAGACAACAACAAGGCTTTTCTCAGTCCAACTTCTCGCGAGCTTTTCCACTAAGACACCTCCTATTGTTCCAGGCGTGAGCGGACGAATTCCCTAGATGGAATCAACGGTGCCGTCTAATAGTTCTAGTTATGCCGAACTATTAGTGTTATCCGTATATGAGCTGCTTCGACATATTTGAATCCCAGGTCTATAGGGATCTCCAATACTGAGTCAGGGTGTTGGAAAAGATTTGGTGACGGATGAACGGCAGTGCTCGTATCCCCGAAGTGGGGAAATTCGGAATAGGGATATCAAACGGAATTGGTCCTCCAGGATAGGGGTTGTGCGTCGGATGAAAAAAACCATTAGTTACAAAAAAACCAACCGTCTCAGATAAGGATGATTCAACTGTCCCTTGTAGACAGGCGTTAGCCAGTCTTCGGGAGGTTTTTAGAGGGTTTAAGTACCTCACTATTGCAGAAGGCTCCCTCGCGTATACGCCGCTGTAATGTCTTTTGATTATTTTTCCTCCAAACAAAAAAAAAAAAACAAAAATGATTCAACTATTGACGACCCGAGCAAACGTGATAAAGACAACGACTTTCGGATATGTGTGTGGAATGTTAGCTCCCTTAACAGACCACGTGCAGCCGAACAATTAGCGAAATCCCTGGGCTACTGTAAAGCAGACATTACCGCCATCCAAGAAGTGCGATGGAACGGGTAGAGCCACAGAAGGATGAAAAACTGCGATATCTACTGCGGCGATTGGTACCGACAACAGAAACAGCGCCTACTTGGATGCGGGTTTGTTACTGGAGACAGATTTAGGCATGTAGTCTTGAGTTTCAGGCATGTCAACGAGCGTCCAGTAACAATTCACATCAAGGTTAAATTCGCTAACATTAGTCTTATATGCGCTCATGCCCCCACACAGGAGAAAGACGATGATATCAATGACAGCTTCTACGAGCTCCTAGACAAAACGTTTGAGTAGTGTCCTAGCTATGATGTGATTTTAACGCAAAGTTAGGAAGTGAGGGCATCTTTGGTAGTACTGTTGGAAAGTAGATAACGGATTCAAGCTAATTAACTTTACAAGTGGGCAACATTTTTCCGTAGCTAGCACGCGATTCAATATTCACAAAGGAACATGAAAATCTCTGAATCAGTCAACTGTCGACCAGATTGATTACATTACGATCGACGCAAGCACTCTTCCGAACGTTCCGAGCGAACATCGACTACGACCACCACCGTGTTGTATGGATGCGGAGAACCAGAACATCGCAAAGGCAACGAAATACTGTGAGGAATTTTGACGTCGGAATACTACAATCGCAAGAGATCGACAGAATCTTTTCCGATCGAGTGTCCCTTAATCTCGCAAGGTGTCCTATGCCACTAGCATCAAGTACTGAAGACCAGTGGCTACACTGCCAAAAAGCCATCAGATTTTCACGGGGTTTGTCTCGACCAACACAGCGAAACCTCTGATTCGACGAAGAATGCCGTAAAGCAAATGCAGAAATACAGATGATATACAAAGCAGAGCTGCATAGAAGGGCCAGAGCTGCTCGCGAGCTGTACGAACAGAAGAGAAGGGATGAATACCGGATTCTCAGAAGGAAAAACGAGGGGCATGAGAAGCCCACGATTGAGGAAATGGAGAGGTGCTATTGCAGGAATGAGGTTCGGAAATTCTACCAGAAGATAAAAAGAACATGTCAAGACTACAAAGCTAGAACCGAAGCCTGCAGGGATGAACAAGGAACCCAAGTAGTGGAATCGCAGCCGATGTTGAGGATATGGAACGATCACTTCTGCGGACTCTATAACGGCGATGATGACCAAAATTCCACTGGACGATGATAACCAACATTTCCGTCTACCCGACCTGAATGAAGTTAAAATAGCGATATCTAAGCTGAAATCCAATAAAGCTGCGGTAACTAATGGCCCGACTGCCGAAATATTGAAAGCAGCGGCGGATGACTTGGTAAGGAGTATGCACCAACTCATTTGCAAAATATGGTCAGACAAAAGTATGCCCGATGAATGGAACCTCAGCATTGTTTTCCCGATCCTCAAGAAAGGAGACCCTCTAAACTGCGCCAACTATAGAGGAATAAATCTCCTCAAGGTCGCCTACAAGATGTTATCTGCTATTCTGTGTGAACGCTTAAAACCTTTCATCAGCAATCTGATTGGTCCATATCAGTGTGGTTTTAGGCCAGCAAAGTCCACTAACGACCAAATTTTCACACTACTGCGGCAGATCTTGGAAAAAACCCAGGAATTTCAAATCGATACTCACCACTTTTCTATCTACATATTTCAAGGCCGCTTATGACAGCACCTATAGAGAAGAGCTGTATAGAGCTATGTCTAGTTTTGGCATCCCTGCCAAACTCATCCAGTTGTGCAACATAACGATGGAGAATGCACCCAGCTCCATCAAGTACGGGAAAGATCTCACCGAGACCTTTGATGTCAAAAAAGGGTTCAGTAAGCCTTTCCAATCGCGTGAAGAATACAGTATGCAGGCAGTACCAAACACCATCCTCTTAGTGTTTGTACCTATACTTAGGAGAAGGCTCCACTTATACTTTTTCACAGCTAATTAAGCACCTCTTCCCAATTATGCGGATGTGTCAACACTATGATGTTTTCAAAACCGAAAATCGAAAATCGATATTCAAAGATAATCTGACAGCGCACTTAGGGTGAAGCGTAAATCCTCATTCAACCGGCCATTAGTTCAATTGAAAATGTATACATCCTCTTCCATTATTCATGTCACATAGCTACTTTAACACACAGTCGAAATGTCCTGTGGGTTAAAGTAACATTTAGTTGTCCACAGGATGTCGAAGCTTCTCATCGCGCTGGCGAGATTATTCCTCGGTGTGGCCAGAGCCGTCGGCATTATCCCGTTTAGCTACAACTTCCAGCGGAGAGCAGCTGCAACCTCAACTTTCTGGCGATGCTACAGTATCGTTATATTAATCGTAATCATAGTGGTAACACCACCAGCAATGCGAATCATACACAGTCGAATAAGTTTCTTGAAACAGCAACCGCTGTTGTCCTTCGTCGGATTCAATCGATTTATTGTCCTTCACCTGTGTGCCATGTTCACCATCACAATTCAGCTGTTGAAGAACGAAAGTGTGATTTATTGCTGCAACGAAGGCATTCGCATATACGATTCGCTGCGTTCATTTCCGACTACTGCCAATGGATTGACATTCGACAGAAGGATTCTGCTTCAACTGATGGTTAAGGTGGGCACTTTTTGTGTCATAACTCAGATGATCGCGTTCTACATTCTCGTTAATAGAGCAGTACAACATACGACTTTATTCCTGTCTCTACTGTCAGTATTCTATTGTCAGCTCATGCTGATTATGACATTCAATATGTTCTATGGCGGAACCCTAATACTGACAGCTTTCATAAGAAACCTCAATCAGAGTCTTGAAAAGGTCTGCGAAGATATCAGGCGTCTAAAGAAGCAACCAGGGCAGGCTAACTCACTGAAGATGCAAAAATACTGCGACTTTGCTGATGTCCTGGACAGGATTATGGATTTCCATCAGAAAATAGTCGCCCTTGGGAAACTCGTCAATCAGCAGTATCAAGTGCAAATCGTGTGCTTTCTCCTGTACGTGTCCGTTGAGTGCGTTGTGCAGAGCTATATTGTGTACTTTATTATAAATAAGATTAGAGAACCAGGTGAACATATAATAAGGCTACACCCGGGATTGATTGTCTACATCTTGGCTTGGTTGGTGGATTTGGTGTTAGTCATCAGTGCGGCAGAGAGATTAGTGGAATTGTCTTCAGCAACGAAATGGATTGTACGGATAGGCGGGGAAGTCGGCAGCGTTGATGTAAGGCTGGAGAGGATGGTAGGCTATTGATCATAATCTCATTTTTTTTTTACTGATTAGGGTAATGGTTATATTTATCTTTTTCTTATTCAAGCTCGAACAGTTTTCGATTTATTTGCACGACAAGAAGATGACATTTACAGCGTGTGGGATGTTCAATGTGGATAATCGATGTTTGTTTATGATGTGTCAGTGGTTATTGACTTGTATGTTGATATTAATGCAATTTGATACGATACTTAAATATAAGAAGTAGATGGTGTTTACTTAAGAATAAATTAGTTTTTAAATGGGATGAATCAATTAGTTATTTCCAAGCCCCGAATGTCGGCGAAGGCTTGGCTCCGCAAGGATATAAGTCTCCAGTAGTTACAGGTACTCTTAATCCAATTTGAGTGACCTTCGAACTCATCTCATCACTCACTCAACTCATCACCTCTTCGCGGCAGAAGAGAAAGGCACACCATCAGCCGATGTTAATGGGCAATGAAAAAGAAAAACCCCGTAATTCAAATAGAATCAGTGCTTAGGGGAAAAGAAATAAAACAACTAGAAATGTAGAAGCGAAAGTATCTGAAGTCAAATTTTGAAAACGAAGCTTCAACATCGATAGTAGCATACCCGTACTCATGCCCAGATGGCAAAGGAGCAAAACCAAGGCACGTAGGAATGCACCTTATTTCACCAGATGAGGCCTCGATTTACTCTAGTGGTAAGAGAAGAATGAGTCCCAACATACCGACAACAACAATTAGGCCTACTTTAGCTCCACCAAGAATGGTTAACGCCAATCTAGGGCGGAGCAGAGTAAGCACAAAAACAGGACTACCAGGTACGCAATGGAGATTACCAAGAGATCCTAGAAGGCCACCACACTCAAAATAATCAACAGTTCCACCCGTAAAACCAAATCCACCGTACACTCTTAAGATGGTGCTCTATTTACAACACGAAGGACGAGGAACGTAAAATACCAGAGGAACTGCAGGAAAGGTTTTATTTGGCTCTGATGGATACCCTGAATAAACCCCTGTACGCAGAGCCGGGGGTAAGCCTTAACTTCACTTAGCCCGGGTTTAGAAACAATAAGTTCTTCGTGGGCTGCGGAGACAAAACATATAAAGAAACACTGCAACCTTTTACATACGTTCTGCGAAAACGAACTACTACGCCTCGAAGTTGAGTATGGCCCTACCACCTAAGAAGCTTTGGAGTAATTTGCGTCAAATGGGAGTTTCTGAGAAAAAAAACAACAATGTAAAATGTGATTCTGATCCGGATTATCTCAATGAGCATTTCTTGAGTTCTACTGCTGAAGTAAATGGCTTTGTCTTCACTGCATTTCCGGACTCATCTATAGCCAGACTGTCTGATTTTGAAGTGGTTACGGAAAATGACGTTATTGGCTGAGTCGCTGCCATTAAGTCAAATTCCGCTGGGGAGGATGGGGTACCTATTCGCTTTGTTAAGGTAATACTACCTCTAATCGTCAGCCACTTAACCCATATTATAATTTTTTCTATAATGAGCTCAGCTTTTCCGCAGTCCTGGAAAATCGCGAGAGTTTTTCCCATGGCTAACAAACCGAATGCAAATGCTGTAAGTGACTTTCTATTAGTATTTTACCATGCTTATCAAAGGTCCTCCAGAAAATTATAGCTAAGCAGATACTGAGACACCTGTCTCGTAATCTTCTATTGAGTCCCTTTCAATCTGGATTCAGACAAAACAATAGCTGCTCTACGGCTATGGTTAACGTACTAGAAGACATAAGACAAGCTTACGACAAAAATTATGTCACGCTTTTCTGCTTTCTGGATTTCTCTAAGGCCTTTGACAAAGTCAATCATAAAATCCTCTGCTGACCGCTGCAACATTATTTCGGTTTCAGTGAGAGATTCTTCCGCACACTTAAATGCGTACGATGTTCAGCTATACCTAGCTCGCCCTCTGAGTAATACGGCAGAACTTGCCTCTTTGCTGAACGAGGACTTGTCTAAAGTACGTACCTAGTCACTGGGAAATGGGTTGCTCTTAAATCCCACAAAATGTTTAATCGTCCCCATTTCTAACAAAGCTTCCAACCTTAATTTTATGCCCGACGTATGGCTTTCCCACAGTAAATTGCAGAATCTGTTACCAGTCTCTGATTTATAATAAATCGGAACTTATCTGGATGTAACCATATCAATAGTGTTATTGGTCATGTCTATGGATGTCTTCGCGAACTTTGGTTGAGTGCTAGTTTTACCCCAACTGAAACAAAGCAAAACCTTATTAGAACTCTGGTCTTACCTATCATAAGCTATGCTGGGGTTGTATACTGCAACCTTGATTCATTGTCTCAGCGCAAATTTTAAGTTGCTTACAACGATGCAGTACATTATGTTTATGGCATTGGTAGTCGTGACCATGTTTCTGAACACTCTAGTGACTTCCTGGGTTGCACCCTGAAACAGTACTTCAACGCCAGAAATTGTATATTTTTACATAGAATTATTCATACTAAATCTCCATCATATCTGTTTGACAAACTACAGTTCGCCCGTTCAGCTAGAACCTTAACCCTAATTCAACCGCGTTCTAAATATCTGAATTCCTCTCTCGTATTTTTCGTTCACGTCACTATAGGTATATTATGGAATTCGCTGCCCTTCCACTTAAGGGGTATTTCAATTGCAACAAACTTTAAAAATGCAATACTCTTCGACTTTTCGACGCAATCTTGAACTAATTTTTGTTTCAATTTTAACTTTTTCCATATTTTTGCACTATTTCTTATTTAGTTTACTTTAATTCTTACTTAATAATTTAATAATTTAAATTTAAATATCAACCTTGTTAATTCGTACTATAAAAGATTAAATTTTAATGTACATTCCTATTCTTAAATAAACTAAATTGAAACTAAAACTGAAACTGAAGCTCTGCAACAAATAGTGAGCGGACTACAAAGTTGGAACAAAACTCTCGAGCCTTACTAGGGTTTCCATATGAATCTCAAGATCTCTCGAATAACCTACCAAATCCTCGCGCATTTGAAGCTAAAAAACCAACGGTCTTAAAACCGAAAAGTGGAAACCCTATCACACGAAGGAACAGGAAACAACTGATAGTGGTAGGAGTTGACGAAAAATCGCAAGGAGCACTTATCTCACTAAGTGGTAAGGTTCAGTACGTCTTCAATCGAGTCAAGAGAGAAGAAATGCAGGTAATCCAAGCCAACCTTCAACATAGTAGGGCAGCAACTGCTCACCTATGTGCTTACCTCTCCGAAGTCTAAAGCAGACAGCGCCCTCATCCAAGAACCATTGTGTCTACACAACAAGGTTAAGGGTTGGGGGTCTAAACTTAAAGTGATCGTGACCGCCGACAAAGGTTAGTGTAAAACATGTATCGTGACACAAAGCCACATTAAAATATTTTACATCACACGGTTTGGACAGGTGATCTGACAGTGACGAGCCTCGAATATATGGTGGGTAATGATAGATACGGGATAGTGGTCCTTCTTGTTATTTTTCCTATGATTCACCTTTACTTCCACCTAGCGACGCGATGAGTTAAAAAAAATGCTTAACCTGGACCATGGCTCAAATGAAGTATTTCGTAGTAGGAATGGATGCCAGCGCCCATCATACAAACGAGGGGAGCTGAAACATTAACAAAAAAGGTACGTCACTATTAAATTTCTTAAATGTTGAAAACATATTGGGCCTTACTAATAACGAATCATTAGTCGTGACTTAAAAACGGTGTCGACTTAAATATTAATACACCCTTAAGTCTAAAGTGTACTAATAATGTTTTGATAGTCGACTTTTACTTAAACTTGGCTCTTTCAAAGAATTTACTACATTTTCATTGAATCTACTACATAATATTGGTTTGACGTTTCATACTTGCACTTCAATTTGAATTTTTATTTTCTTCCATCGTGCTATGAGGACAGTGGTTATAATTTAAAATTGAATTGAATGTTTATTTTGGATACCAATATCAGGAGACACCTACACACTTGGCATTCGAAAGTCGAAATAAAGAAAATCAGCTGATATTGTTGTCTTCGCTTGTTCATACATATAAGGCGGTGATACCAATGCACTGAAGTTAATACTCTTTATTGGTTCCATTTTCCCTCCTAAATGGAAACTGGATTCCATAACAATTCTTTTTAAAACTCTAATATAATATTATTTTCATCAAACAATAACTTTGTATAACGAAATATGTAGTAATTAATTGTTTCAATGAAACATTCAGGAAAAACAAATTTTTACTGTAAAGTATTTCAGTATATAATAATGAAGATTGAGGAATTTTTAAAATTCATGAAAATCGAATAACGCTTATACAGTTTCAGCTAAATTCAATTACCATTTACACATAATTTTAGTATTCTAGATACCAAATCTAATCCTTTTTAGTATTGTTCGTGCTATTAAATTAGTACATTGGCATTACTCTGGTCTTAATGACATATTTGTAAAATTAAACATAACTTTCTGTACATTAAAATTTAACTCCTTACTAGCTCTAAAGCCGACTACTAAATTCGTTATTGGTACACACATTTTGGAAAATGTGGAGATTATACTTAAGCCGTATACTAGATTTGGTTGTTAGTAAGGCCCATTGACATTAAACGAGTGCTGTACATCAACCTTCATTAACAGAAATAGGAGAAAAGTAGATATCACTCTACTCTGAACTACTGAAGATAACACTCTAACTGACAGTAGTTCAATACATCTGGTGTCAGATTGGAGAGTCTGTAGCGAGATCTCATTTTTAGACCACTTATGGATAGGCTTTGATATAAACACTGGACCACAGCCGAAACGTATGATGGCTTAGACACCCTGAAACCACACTTAGTCGATATTTTCAGGGGCTGTCTACACCTGTGATGCACACCATCACAATGGCAGGAGGTGAGGGAGGTGAGGTCCTGGTGAGGTAAGCTTGCCTAAACGAGGGAAGGATTTAACAACAGCGAACGGATATATGTAGACTCATAAACCTAACATACTTTTTTTCAAAAACACTCGAGGGGATCTGTGACAACCATATAAGATCACAGATTATAATTCCGTGTCTTAGATCTGAGTACACCTCAAAGGAAAATCCGTCGAAAAGGAACTACATCAAGTAGTTTCAATGAACGTGCATACGTTCGAATACAAGGAATCAATCAAAGGCGTTTTATTAAACATAGAGGGGGCATTGTTATATTAACATTTTCAATATCGTCAATGCTGTATCTAAATAAAGCGAAAATAATAAATAATAAACAAACATCCTTCCGGTACATCAAAAACAAAAAGACCAGCAGCCCTCACCTCCACAAGGCTCAGAACACTCGGTCACTTCGATGATAGAATCAGAATGGGGCATCGAAAAATCCTTGACACATAAGAGGAATCAACAACTCTGGTCGATAACTCTAGTGATGTTGCCGACAAAACTTACAACTTTGTCAACACCTTCAAAACTTTTTCCCCATACGGGACTCTTGGACGATCGAAAGAGCAACTACAGATGGCTCATATGTATATACGAGTAGTAGGAGAAACTGGAATTGGCATTTTTTGCAAAAACCCACAAATCAAGATCGCCAAGCATTTGATTTCGAAATATTAGTGACTGTGTTTCAGACACAGATCTTTGCTATACTTCGGGGACCGGAAGTCCTAAGCATACGCCACACCACAAAGAGCAATTAGCGCCATCACAATCATTTTTGGTAAAGGAGTGCAAAGAAAAGCTTAGCATCAGTCCAACCAACCAACCAATACTTAGGAGCTGGCGAAATTTGATTAACCTCCATTGCTACACCAGGAGATCTAATTCATCCTAAGGTAGAAGTGAAAATTTCCAGGAATATGTACTTATGACTAATCGGTTTTTCGAAAGATTGACTTAGACCACAGGTAAGTCCTTCGAATGCTACTGTAGGGATGGCACCATCCATTAGGTCGTGGTCTTGTTCCCATTCGATTTTTCTATCAATTCCTTACCGAATGCTTGCTAGTTTGCTTTGAGTTCAGTTGTGAAATAAAGAATATGTTGGACAGACAGATAGGAATTCTTAAACGGAGACTCGGAAGTTAAGATAATGAAATTCGGTAGGCATTTGCAGATTTTGGATTCAGGAGCAATTTTAAAAGAATCTGCGACAGTGATTTACACAGACGGATCCAAGACAGCGTCTGGAATAAGTGCGTGAGTTTACTCCAGTCATAAATTAACTATACTATATATATGTATGTATAGTTAATTTATGACTCCAGTGCACTGGATATTCGTATCAGCACTCGACTGCCGAGCGCCGGCCTGGCTTTCGATTAACTCGATAGAGTGTAACGCTACAGAGATATACCAGGCAGTTGCTAGTTAAGAAGGGTGCAGACCGGAACCTCCCTGATAATAGAGGGGAAACATCAGCACCTATAAAATCGATGAAATTCCAATTAGATACCGCAGCCATGAGAATGGCAATTAGTAGGTGGAACAATATCAACATGTCTCTCTTCTAAATAAATCTGACCAGAACTGGATTGTAGGAAAACCAGTAGACTTATTTCCGGCAATAATCTAGCTAGACTAGACTTAGGCAAAATAAAAAGCTGTAGAGACGAGAAAGAGGAGGAAATCACGACGCATCTACTGTGTACGAGTCCTGCTCTACCGATCTTGAGAAGGAATACCATAGGCGAGTACTTCTTCGAAGATCTCAACGATCTAGCTAGTCTAGATATAGGCAAAAGAAAAAGCTTTGTCACCGCGTCAAACTGGTTTAATGACTAAACAGCGAACCACACCTCTTCGGCATGGGCTTACACCGAAACTGGTTGCCCTGCCTCCTGTCCCATCTGGGAAGTCTGTATGCAGGTCTTCGGTGCTGGTAATCCGGTTTTTCCATACTGGTATCATTATGAACCTTTCTTTTGGTCTAAGTGCGTCCCTGTTAAGCGGGGACAACCACCCTAGCCAGCCCAACCAACTACGGTGTTTAAGTGGTATACCTTAAGAGGTTGACTAGGGGACTCTCTCCACATGATGAGTTGAAACTTTTTACTTACGTCGGTCGTCCACTACAGTACCTCGTAGAAATGTCGGCAGTGAATACTATATTCTGAAGGGCAGTAGAATTGAAATCCAGAGATTGCACAGCATGCAATGCACTAAGATAGGCACTGGGATGGATCGAAATCATGGAAAGCTTGAATTCTAACACAGATCCTTATGCTAGTATTTTCAATAGGTACTGGATACATAAGTATTTAAGAAGCCTTCGACCCTATCAAAGTAACAGACCAAATATAATTCTAATACTTGCACTAATCCTTATGTAAACTACAGAAACATTAAAGACTCATTAACCCAGATTTATACACACCAAAGGGGGTTAACCACAAAATGATTATACCTACTCACAAACTTTCTTAACTGTTTAATCATCATTCTCCTAAGACAAACATCCTTGGAAACTATAAAAAAAAAAAAAAAAATAGAAACAAATTTCATCACATGCCATTCAAGTCGTCTGCTCATCTGCCTTTAATTAACCCCCCACATCGAAATCAACTGCCACATGATTGTGCCACGGTCTAATATCGAAATTCACTGTTCCCAATTAAAATGGCGAAGACCACGTTGACCTCATTCCTACGCTGTTCCGCACGTCAGTACACAACTAGGTGTTTGTATACTGGGAGGATCCGCTTACAGTTTTTAACAACTAATTAAACCCCTCTTTCCAATTATGTCAACAATGTAATGTGTCTAACGTCGAACGTGATAATCTGACGGCTAATTTAACGGAACCTACCAATGCTGGGGCGTGTGTAGTAGTGTACGCCCTCATCAAACTGGGCAATTAATTCAATTGAAAAAGTACAAATCCTTTTCTATTATTCATGTAGTTCGACTGTACACAGACGGAAGTTGTTAAAGTAACTTTTAGTTGTCCGCAGAATGTCAAAGCTTCTAATCGCGCTGGCGAGATTATTCCTTCGCATGGCCCGAACTTTCGGGATTGCCCCGTTTTGCTACTCCTTTAAACGAAGAGTGGCTACATGCTCCCAGTTATGGCGATGCTATAGTGGTGCAATGTTGATCGGAATCGTGGTGTTAACACCAATAGCAGTAACGAATATCCACAGTCAGATGCACTTTTTACAACAAAATCTGTTGTTGTCCTTTGTGGGATTCAATCGGTTTACTGTCCTTCACCTATGCGCCATGTTTACCATCTTCAATCAGTTGTTAAAGTATCGAAGCGTAATTTATTGCTGCAACGAAGCCATCCGCATATACGATTCGCTGCGTTCGTTTCCGACTACTGCCAATGGATTGACATTCGACAGAAGGATTCTGGTTCAACTGATGGTTAAGTTCGCTATGGTGATTCCCGTAACTCATATGATAGTGTTCTACATCCTCTACGATAGAGCTGAGCGACACCCATATTATTTGCTGGGCCTACTGTCAGTGTTCTATTGTCAGATGATGCTGGTTATGACGTTCAATGTGTTCTATGGCGCATCCTTACTACTCACAGCTTTCATAAGGCATCTCAATCGAAATCTTGAGAGGATCTTCAGGGACATCCGGCATCTAAAGAAGAAGGTCGGTCGGGCTAATTCACTTAATATGCAAAAATACTGCGAATTCGCTGATGACCTCGACAAGATTATGAGCTTCCATCGAAAGATAGTCGCACTTGGAAAAATCGTCAATCAACAGTACCAGGTGCAAGTTGTATGTTACCTCCTGTACGTGTCGATTGAGTGCATCGTACAAATCTATGTGCAGTACTTTGTAATGACAGTGCTTAGGAAACGAGGTCAGGAAAGAATAGAACTGACTGTACAAGCGGTTATTTATATCTTGGCTTGGTTGTTGGATCTAGTGTTGGTCATTAATGCGTCGGAGAAGTTGGGCAAACTGTCTGCGGAAACGAAATGGATCGTAAGGACTTGCGGGGAAGTGGGAATCGTTGATGTGAGGCTTGAGCGGATGGTGGGTTCTTCTCATATTTCAAAGATGATCCTAGTACTGACTTTCTTTTTCATTTAAGCTTGAACAGTTTTCGATTTATTTGGACAACGAGAAGGTGGCTTTTACAGCGTGTGGAATGTTCGATGTGGATAATCGTTGTTTGTTTATGATGTGTCAACGGTTAGTAACTTCCATGTGTATATTAATCCAATTTGACGCAATACTTACAAGTAAATAAATTTTGGTTTAACGAAGTTTATTCAACGTTTTTCTATTGATTTCCTATTTTCCATCCAACTCCAAGTGGCTGCCAGCTCAGAAACCTGATACCACATAAATCATAGGAGAAAGTTTCTCTCTACCTACATGTTTAACCATTTTGAACTTCTGATGAAGCGTAAGACGCTCTTGATATATATGCTTATCAGATCGCTTAAATTATGTTGTTCTACTTGTCCACCTAAGATTTGTACTCTCGATTGCATCCAGCTTGAATTATATATCTAAGGTGCCTTTGTCCGGCTAAGGTTGTCCATGATCTGGCGAGTTCATTGGCCTTAGAGTTCCCTGGAATATCACTATACCCCGGTACCCAATAAAGATGACTATGGAACTGCTCGGCCATTTTCAAGAGAGACAATCGGCAGTCTAGAGATACTGGAGAATTTATATACATAATTAGTTCGATTGCAAGGATTTGATCTTCCCAAAACGATGGACAAGGCAAAGGTGGACAATTATTTAAGAAAGAAAGTACTACGTACATCTTCTCTTCATCACCGTCATCATGCTTACAGAGCGGGCAGATCTACAGAGACTGCTCTGTACCAGCTGACTGACACTATCCAAAACGCTCTTGAAGCAAAAGTGATACTACTGTATGCCTTCTTGGACATCGAAGGAGCATTCGATAACAAATCTCATGAAGCAATTGTGCGAGCTCTATATAGATAGGGGGTAAACAACACAGTATCCAAGAGGATGTTTGAATTTCTAAGCACAAAATCAGCAGAGACTCATACATCAGAAGGTATCATCAAGGTCAGCACAGCAAAAGGATACCCACAAGGAGGAGTTCTCTCTCCCTTAATGTGGAGCCTTGTTGTGGATGAGCTACTTGAGAATCTCACAAACTATGGCATCAACTGTCAGGCATATGCGATATTATACAAAGGGGACTTAACATAACTCGAGAATGGTGTTTGACGGCTGGGCTAGGCCTTAATCCGGCAAAAACTACAATAGTACCTTTCACGAGGAAAATAAAACTTGAAAGACTGAGGCCAATAAGTTTGTCGGGTACAATATTGACACCAGTCAAAGAAGTTAAAGTTATTGGATTACATCGAGGCAATTCGATGCACTGCTCAAAAAACTACCAGTGGTTTGTAAGGGATGGTGACGAAGAAGTTCTTATCAAAAATTAGACGTGGGCTGGTGTAATTCGCGTTTTCGGGAAAGATTTTGAAATTATTCAGAAAAAATGGAAGGACAAATTCTTGTGGTCACTTTCTTGACCACTGTAGGGTAGCTTCGAGGCGAACGACTGCACTTGCTGCCATTTGCTTGATAAATACATATATCCAGCTGTATCAGATAAAACATAATATCCCGAGCCGCAGATGGAGTTGTGCGTAGAGCACCGCTGGACCTTGGTTAGATAGTGGCTATTTATAGCTTTCTCTAAGGCTATCCGACAAGCAATCATCCGTCCAAGACTGAACTAGTATTGTTCACAAGAAGGTATAAAATAACATATGTACATATATAACTCCACGAAAACTCTGTGGTATGGTATTGCAATTTACAGATTACTCAGCTACTCAGTTGGAAACTGAATATCCTAGATCGTTGTAGGAAGGCCTCGATTACCCTTTACGCATGCAGGAACACAATAAGCCCACTCTGGGATCTTTAACTCCTTATTGTCCACTGGATATACTCGGCAGAAATTATGCTATAAAGCTGATGGCAGCTAAAGCAGCAATACGGCTAAGGGAATCCTTGCAACTGGCTCATGCAAATATGGATCACGCGAGCATCAAAAACTGCCATAATACTATTCGTAGTATTTCGGACTATATTGTCTTCTATCTGAACTTTAACTTCATGTGTAAAACCAGGATTCCTAGTAGAAGTTCCTGGCAATCGGAGGAAAATTTTAAATGAATCTACGACAGAGATTTACACTTACGTATCCAAGACAGCGTCGAGAACATATGCGTTAGTTTCTCAAGTGTACTGGATTAGTGTATCACCATACAACTGCTAGACCACTATAGTGTATTTTAAGCAGAAGTCACAGCAGTCTAAGAATCCCCGACTTGACTTTAAATTAACTCGATTTAGTCGTGGGCTATTGTTTTCTATATACATACATAGTTAGTCAAGCAGTGATAATAGCCTTGGAATCGTTAATAATTCAATGCAAGTTGGTAAAGCAGTGCCGCGAATCTCTTAACAAGGTCGCTGTCAGGTAAAACGTATTCCTATGCTGGGTTTCAGGCCACAGGTATATACCACTCAATTGTAAGATAAGAAGGGTGCAGACCGGAACCTCCCTGACAATAGGAGGGAACCGTCAGCACTTATTAAATCGATAAAATTCCAATTAGATACCGCAGCCAGTAGAATGGTAAACAGTAGGTGGGCAATAGACCAGAGCTGGATTCTAGGAAAACCAGTAGACTTATTTCCGTCAATAGGACAAATCTAAGAAAGATAGTTGGCGTTGTTGGCCAACGAATGCAGTGGTGGCCAAAATGTCATCGAAAATTCGACATTTCGCATGCACGTATCGAAAAAAGTTTGTGCTGTTGATTGGTATTAAATTTATTTCAAATGTTACTTAAACTCCACGAGATATCTGGCACGTAACTTATTTTATTTATTTCTCTTGAAGAACCATTTATAAATAGCAGACATCTACACCGAAGATCCATGAGATCCATGAGTCATTCTCTAAGCCTGAGTAATTAAACACAATTTACTTCCACCCATCCAAAGAATTACCAAGGACAAATCGCGTGACTTAATGTAATGAAAAAAATACCCTCAGTTCGCTCATGTGGCATACACAACTCAGAACCTTACTACCACACCAGATCCAAAAAGAAGAATCACCCAAATTTATCCAAACTAAGTTCACCATATTTCTCCATAATCGGACATATTCACTGGGGCTTCAACTTTAAACCCTTCTCATCACCTTGTATCCTAAAATGTTCTCTCAACTTTAGATAATAATAGCCTTAGAGCCTTCGAGTTGACATACTTTGTGATTTATTATGCAAACTACTTCATATGCGACTGCTTTAGTCAAAGAATTGTGATCCATATTAATAAGATTACAAAGCGGCACGTATCTACTTCCCGCCTGACGTAATCAACAAGATTCTAGTAACCCGAATACCACCTCATACATTCTCATCTTTCCTTGCAAAAAAATTCAAGGAATTTCCTTTCATTTTTCCCCTACTTCTAGTTGGGTGAATTCAATTTATCTCTTTAATACCGTCTGTCATTAAACACACCCGACTAAAGTTGATTTTTCAAGCAACAAAAGTATTTTAAAACTAATTTCAGTTAATCGCAGATTCACATCGCTAAGCACAGCAGCATCCCCATCATCGTCATAAGGATAAAAAAAAAATAAAAATAAAATAAAACTAAGTGAGAGAAACTTCTTCAAAAAGAGTCCTTAAAGGAGTAGGTAAATGCTTTTTCTTGAGCCTCTTTAAATTGCACACAAATTCAAATATACTTCTTCATATCCATCCATCCATCCATCCATCCATCCACCCAACGACACGATGACAACGACAACGCCCCCAACTAACTTGTTGGCATACAAAACTGACAAATGGGCAAATTGCCAACTAGGATACAACCATAAGCCTTCTTCATCTATCACACTCTATTCTTTGGTTTCATAGTCGTTTCCTGTTTTTCCTCAATTATCCCATCGTTCTCATTCATACTTAAAGTTTTCCAGCACACCACCACCACCAACCCCTTGATCTATGGGTCGGTCTATCGTAAGTAGAAGAGGACTTTATTGGGAAATCCCTTTTTTGTGTTCGAATTTTCCAGAATGTTGACTCGTTGTGATTTAACAAAAAAAAAAAAAAATCATTTAAAATGGAAAAGGGCTTTCATTACGCAACTGGTTGCTGTGTCGTATCTTTGTGGCAAGATTGTGAAAGAATTGTTATATTCCATAGACCATAGCGAAAGGGATTAGCTAAGTAGTTGGCTGAAACAATAGGAAACCGCTCGTTCGGATACAGTAAGTATCTAAAGTATTCAAACAGAAACGAATTCGAAGTAATAATTGCACTGAAACCGATAGTATCTTTTCTTACTGCTGTACTTTTGAAAAACTCTATATTCACTCAATAGGTAGGTAATTATGGCAAGGTTTCTATAGCTGACAACAACGCTATTCAAAAAGTGTAATGGAATGGGCTAAGAAAATAGCCAACAAAAATTGTGTCACAAGTAGATATCTATCTTCAGAAACAAATGACAAGAAGAATGAAAGCATTGTGAGCAAACACTGAGAAAAGTATGATACATCCTTGAATGCACAATTAGAAAATTTAGATACTCATTGAGGCTTAAAGGATATTCGGCGTTCATAGTTGGTACACGCTTCGCTCATCCAAACTTTCACAAATCCTATTTGGTGTTTACATACTGATCAGACTATCAACTAGACTATCGTCTAGCATTTTGGACACACATCTTTGCGAGTGATGATCTTTGCGAGAAAGGACAATGAAAAGACTGTAAAGATCGGAAAGAGAAAGATCTTATAATTATTGATTGTCTTGAAGTTAGTGGTTTCCTAGAGTTTTGTTCCTCATGTGACAAAAAGCTTCGGCAGTGCCAAGGAAGTGAATCATTGGGTTTCAAAGTGTGACTTCTTAGTAGGTTATGTCCAGTAAGTTTGAATGCGCCTATCACAAGTTTGTTGGTTCTTCTTATATCGCCTGCGAGATATTTCACAAAAGGGACGTTTTTCCCATCTGAAGTTTTCTGCCTTTAGAGTTGATTGATCCACTATTACTTTGAGGTTACAGAGTGGAGTAATGACTTAATTGTTAGCTCTTTTTCTCACCAAAGAATGTGGTTCCACCTACAAAAAACAGAAGTAGCCCCTTACAAGCAAATACAAAATTCCGAGATATTTCACAAAAGGGACGTTTTTCCCATCTGAAGTTTTCTGCCTTTAGAGTTGATTGATCCACTATTACTTTGAGGTTACAGAGTGGAGTAATGACTTAATTGTTAGCTCGGATGGATCTTTTTCTCACCAAAGAATGTGGTTCCACCTACAAAAAACAGAAGTAGCCCCTTACAAGCAAATACAAAATTAGATCCTACAAAAGTATGTGGCACTAGCTTGACACCTGTAGATGGAACCAAGTATTTGTATCTCATTCTTGACAAGAACCTTTGCCGAGGTCTTCTCGAAAAATCTAAATATTAGTAACTTTTCCAAGCAAGATCGTAGCGATATAGGAAGTACTGTTTTAGCTGAAGTACAACGTGATATCTAACCGGGATATCACCATTTTTATTGACAGTCATGCCATGATCCAATCTCTGGCATCTTTCAACTTCAACTCAATTGCAACAATATTTAATTCTCACCTCATTTGGGTGCCGGGACACAGAGACATTCCAAGAAATTGCATGATTGGCGAGTACGCCACACACAGTCTTCTTCAAGAGGTTACTCCCTTTTCGAACTACATGGTTATCGTTTTTTTAGTTTCTACTACGAACTTTCTGCACCATTCGGACGATCTACTTCTTCCTTCCAAGCTATCAAGCTTTGTACTAGAGAATTCATCAGAAGAAACTATCACACATAAAGATTTTACAAGATAGGTAGGCCTAAAAGTACTCAAGTCTTTGGTTTTGAATCTAAGCTGGTTTGAAACTGCCTTCAGACTCTCATACGGCAAATGTCTCAAATGTATTGCGCCAATTACCAAGACGTATTCCTACTCAATGACGCACATAAGATCCTAAAACAAGGTAAAGTCTGAAGATCTCAAAGGCTACAGACTAAATTTTAATGCGAAAGCAAAGACTGGTAAAGCCAGAGCCACAATCTATTCTTCGACTTTAAAGCCTCAAAAGTTAATATTCTTCGGAATCCTGGTAAAACTTATCCAAAAATAACTCGAACCCCTCGCTCCGTAGTCCAACGTAAAACTTATTAAGCTGTTTAGGAAACAGCTTCTTGCAATTTTTCCAGACTTGAATCCGATTTCGACAAGAAGATGGGCAATCATGTGACTTCTACAATTTCGTACGAAAGTCTGCAGTTCGTAGGACAAGTACCAACACTACTCTAGTTGAGATTTGACTAAGAACTCGAGTCAAAAGTTATTACTCACGAGACAGAATGACAGAATGAATGGAACAAAAATCCTAAAAGTTCTATTGTATGGCGCACACTCGAATATTTGGCCCAGTACTCTAGGTGATGAGAAGGTACAACCTCGAGTCCTATGAGTCACATCAAAATGTAAATATAGTCCAATAAGGCAAAACATGTCAACTAAATTGGCTCGGCCATATCGAGTGAATGGACAACTGCATACGCACCAGCTAAGATAATATTCGAATCGAAGGCTACAGATTCAAGACGATAAGAAAGAGCAATCACTAGGCATAAACACTAAGTGATTGTGGTTACCAGGGGTCTAGACTTAGGAAACTAAAATCAGCGAGAGACTCCACTAGGGTCGAAATTTTCATTCGTTTCATACGATTGTGAAATGATTGCAACGATTGGACCAACTTCAGATCCTTGCCTTCTTAGGATCGCCTAAAATAAGTCATCTAGCCCCAACTACCTAGAGGAAGACCTCATACTTGGTTGTTTGGTGAAACCTGCCCTTGATGAGGATGCACTTAGACCAGAAGAAGGTCCATTGTGTTGCAGTTCTGTAAGGTGGGTGAATCACCCTCTTATTCTGGGAACCATTTACTCTTTTGTATGACGTAAGTAATCTTAGCCGTGCAGGTGTTGCTGAGATCGTTTAGATCATTGAAAAGGTATATTCACCTAATGTAGCCTTTCTGATGTTGGCGAGTGCAGGGCAAGTGCTTAGGAGGTGACTCTTCCTCTTCACTTCTACACAAGTCGTTGTAGGGAATCCCGAATCTTTGAGCATGTCTTCCTATAGCAGTGTATCCACAGGATATTACCTATCTTGGCCCTGGTCTTCTTTAGAGTCAGCCAGAGCAGCCTAGCGGTGTTGCATTGGTCGAGTTGATACCGTCGATGATTGTCCTCATTCACCACGTCGACGTTGATTAGGTCATAAGATGGTAGTGCCACTTTTACTCTTTAAAGTAGAGGAGCCTCATCTAGCCAGTTCGTCAGCTTCATAATTCCCTGGTAGCAGGGGTGAGGTTGTATTGTCCAACTATCTCATTAAGAGATACGCGGCAGTCTTTTACTGCTTTGGGTCTCATTGTGCTGGATGCAAGGAATGTGATGGCTACCTGACTGTCGATGTATATAACAATATCCGATGGTGATACTGCATTAACCGTCAGTCAGTCAACAGTTTGACAGTGACTTCGGCTTGAAAAACACTGCAATAGTTTGGAAGATTGACGGAGAGGTGTATATCCAGATATTCTGAAAAAACTCCAGCACCGACTCCGTCCTCGGTTTTGGATCCATCCGTAAAATTTGACAGCGAATCTCGGAACAGGATATCTCGGTGTGTCCATTCAATTCTGTTTGGTATTGAGAATTTGTAGCTCATATTGAAGTTATGTTCAGTGGGCAGGTGTTCGGTGACCTGTGGAAGATGACGATGTATCGATAGTATTTTAGCCTGTTCAATCTGTTGCGCCTTCCATTGTTTGGAGCTTCTCAGTCTTATTGCTGTGCAGGCAGACAGTTATTTGCCAACAATGTCAAATGCGAGTAAGTGGAGTATGGTTTGTAGTGCTGCAGTGGGAGAGGTTCTCAGTGTACCAGTAATACTGAGACAAGCAACTCGTTGAATTTTCTCCGGGCCCGCAAACTAGTACTCCATACATGAGGATCGGTTTTATTACCGAGGTGTGTAGCCAGGGCATAATGTTTGGTGGTCCCAAGTTGAACCTACTGCCTTTTTGCCAACCAAGGATTTCTTGGCACGTTCGACTATGTTTTCTCTTCAAAGAAGACTGCGGGCAAGCGTTAGGCCTCGGTAGCTGGGACTATTTGAGAGGTTAGGTGGTGCCTCTTAGCTGGGGAGAGAAAGCATGTAGCGGATAGTATGGTGCTATTAATGGTGGCCTTAATGTGGAGATCTAGAATTCTTTCCAGTATATTAAGAAGAAGGCACTTTAGGCTGATTGATCTAAGATCTTTCGGGAGGGAATGCGATGTTTTGGCTGCTTTGAGTATAAAGACCACTCTTACCTAGACCCGGCATTGTTCCTAGCTTCCGGCAACCCTTCAGAATACAGGACAGGTTATGCACTATTATGCAGAAGGCCGCCTGGATTTGCGCTCGAAAAATGTCATCCGGCCCCGGGGACTTAAAATGCTCGTATCTGGTCACCCCCATTTTAGTTTATAACATAGGTCATACGGGTCTATAATTCAGTGTAATTAAAAGATTTAAATAGATACTTGTCCACTGTCGATCAAAATAAAAAACAGACTCTAGGATTTGAAAGTTATTTATGAGAAAGTGTATAGAGATATGTTATATATGTATGTACTTATGTATAGTTAGGTTTAGTTTCGGAATACTTTCAAAAATCATATGCCTCATCAGTATAATAATAGACTCCTCCCGCTGGTTCGATGTTTTTACGAAAGGCGAGATCCTTTCACTCGACTTTTTCAATATACCTTAGAGAAGGACATCCAAAGACAAACTTTATGAGCTGTACAGCAGCTTAGACCTAACAAAACTAGCTCCACAATCATAGAAAAAAACAATTTATAGCAGCTAACCATGAATCCATTTGAACTAAGTCATCATGGAAACTGATACTATCGATTCGATACATGTGGTAACGTGTCTGAATCAGGATGTACCCTTTCAGTTCATATGGTGATCATCAGACGATATTTTCCAAAAGTCTTTCATGTTAGTTTCTTGGTTCTGCTGAGGTTTCTTTTGAGAGGTTTCGGCCTTTTAGAAGTGTTAAGTACGCTCTGTGGGCGCCGTGGCTCAAGTGGTTAGTGCGTTGGACTACGGAGCGAGGAGTTCCAGGTTCAATCCCCAAACAACACCTAAAATTTCTTTCACGGCCCCACCTCTCGTGAGCGTCTGACAAACATCCGAGAGTAAAACTGTCATGAAAAAGCTTCTCAATACTGCCGTTCGGATCCGGCATTAAACAGTAGGCCCCTTCCATTCGTGTGAAGAATATAACACGCACAACATGAGTGGTTGTGAGAAGCTAGGCCCTGGGTCCCATGGACCTGTTGCGCCAAAAATTTGTATTTGTAAGTACGCTCTATTAAGCGGTTTAAAAAGTCCGCGGGTTTGGAGTCCAAGGGATCTCAGAATCAAATGACTGGCGCATTTTCCAGCTTCTTTTGTAAGTTTATGTAAACAAGATCTAGGATGGCAACAAACTGCTGTGCCTGAGTTGCACTGAAAATATTGGATATGAGAAACTTATATCGTGCCTCGTTGGCTAGTCTACGAGGAAGATAAACATGTACTAGTGAAATAAAAAAATACAAATATTTGTCGCGACAGATTCATGCGTTCCAGGGTCTAACTTCTCACAACCTACTAGAGACATGGATATTATGTCGCAGTTTAAGGAAAACTCAGTCTTTAAATCTCCAACAGTACCAAAAGTTTAAGTGGAGTAAAAATATCAAACGCCTTCAAACCGAAGTTACCACTATCCGCTATAGGTACTTCGACGGTCAATAAGTAAAAGTAAAAATTGGACGCGTATTTCTTAGCGAGATTTCTGGGCCGCATAATCTGCTGGAACTTATTAGAGGAACTTTCTACAAACTAATCCAGGCAACCACTTAGGATTTAAACTATTGTATGTGTGCTTAGTTGTGTATTTCCATTGCGAGACCAATGATGCTATGCAGCGCAAAATAAAGTATAAGACAGGCATTCTTTCGCCTTAATGCGGCAATGAGAACCTACCAAACCGCTACTGTGGTGGTTCTTCCAGTATTTTCCTTTATAGTGCAAACCTTGTTGGAACTAAACTTATGGCTGCACAAATTTGACCAAATACTGGATTCCCAGCCATGTCAGAAAAGCTGGAGTTATACCAGCAAAGCTATGAGTATATGAGTCCTGAAGCATACTATAGAAACACACTCTTTCCCAGGAGGCCGATACAGGTCCGAAAACATATTTAGTTTATAAATGCCTTTCGTATTGAGTTTACTATGCCATATCCGAAGAAATAGTTTTTTTTTTTGTTTTGAGAAGCTATGTTATAAGCGTTATACTCTCGGATGTTTGTCTAACGTTTGCAAGACGTGGAAGCATGAACAACTTTTAGTGACTTTAGTGTTGTCTGGGAATAGACAATCGCACTCCCTGTAAGTAATCAAATGGAGGAGACATTGAATCACAGCATCTACTCCTTAAGAATGATAACGGGAAACAAGACCAGAACTAGGAAAAACTATCAAGTTTTGATGCAAGCGATAAGATAACAAAAATTATCTGAATAATCTTTGCAGGCTTTTAAAAGGTGAAGAAGAAATTCTTTGGAGATTCTGTTCAGTGATATTCCGAAACACATTCTGGAATCTTGTGACTTAATGACCTCCAAAAGAAATATTCTATTTCTTAGATTTCTCCAGAGAAACTTGTCTTGAGATGGTGAGTTATTTTTGGAGAGATGGCAGACAAATAATTAGTCAGCATTTAACAGATACTCATACTTTGTTAGTCAAAGAGTCATATACATACATACTATGTAGCCACTTTCTTCAGCAACTGTATTTATATAGTTTTCGCTTGGAATACTCTCTCAAGCACAGATACATCTGTCATGATGAATATAAAGTCCTCCAAACCCCTTTTGGCCAAAAACAAAATCATTCTAGCGCACACACATCCAACCACCAAAACCCCAAATGTGGGGAAAATCCTTTTTATCATTGAACCGAAGGAAATTCCATCTACATATAGTACATATCCCTATCAAGGAAGAATGAATCACCGCCTTCACAATGAACAAAAAATAATAAAACTTCTCTGTGTATACCCACAAAGAGTACAAAATCAAAATTGCCCATATCCCTACGATGGCCTCTGCTGATGTCATCACCATTCCCCCACCAGTGGGATACATCTCTGTCATCTGCCATTACCCCGATCTCTAGTGAATCGGATCTAATCTTAATCGAAATCTATTTTAAACCACACTACATAATAATAAATCAATAAATTCATCCAAGAGTTGGCTAATACCGACTCCCGGTCAATAGACTGTGTTCCCACTCCTTGTGTGTCACATCGTCATCGTGGATCCGGAGTACACTAGTGAATGGTGCTGCTCGCTAAACAATCCGCCTTAATTAACTCAATCGAACTGTTAACGGTATATGTACATGTGAGTGCGTGCTAAATTGCAATAATAATTTATTGATTAAGTCGTAAATATATGTATGTATGTATGTACGTAGGTACATACATCGCAGCCTAGTATTTCTGGCTGCGACGAAAATTCCCAATGCGAACATACACAAGCATACCTAACCCGTGGCACGGATAGTCCTTAGAGGGAAATTTCCTAACAAAAGTATTATCCTTCGACAATTCATTCAATTGACTTAAGCTATTGCCGCTTATTCATAATCGAGCAGGGCCAATAGTGATGGCAGGAGGGAAGACTTGCGCGGAATGCGGATATGGAAAATATCTTATTGCAAATGTGGGGGCGGGCGGTTATGAGTTTCTTGAAACGATGTGCCACACACACACATAACCCCTCGACTGACTCGGATATGGTTTCTCCAGTGATCCTAAAAATATGCAAATATTAGCGAGGCATAAATATTTGAACGAGGATGGCTTTAGCGAGCGTTTTATCATTCCTGATGTGCATTATGTGTCGTCCTTGAATGTGTGCTTG
The DNA here is from genome assembly GCA_905220385.1 of Xylota sylvarum. Taxonomy (NCBI): domain Eukaryota; kingdom Metazoa; phylum Arthropoda; class Insecta; order Diptera; family Syrphidae; genus Xylota; species Xylota sylvarum. The sequence continues at coordinate 47,666,739 of LR999959.1, forward strand.
TTTACAGCTATGGTTAGAGTCAAGAAGGGAAGCCATCAATTTATTGATGGGGAAACAAAGTTTCGGTTAATAAATATTTTCAAGTGCAAGCAAAAATAGAAGATGGTGAGAATTTTTTATTTTGAATACATTTTCTTAAAATAAGTGATTCAAATCTTTAAAGAATTTCTTTGCTTTTAGCAATGTTTTGTAGTTCGGTTATCGAAGGTACTCGTACATAAGGAGATAGCGTACTAACTTGCAGGACAAAAGTACTTACCTACTCCTTTCATTGTGTATGAACTCTCATGTGGTCTGAAATCTCTTGGGAGGTGTAAGTATAAACAGCAGATAAACCCAAGATTTACTATATCTGAAGAAGTAGAACATAAACCCTGAATCCGGCGTAGCGCCACTTCTCACTCGAAAAGCGCAAAGCAGCCTCCTGGGCTAAAAGGCACACAGTAACAGGGTATTGACTGCAAGATCCAAAAGTCGTGTTGGATGAAAACAAGACAACTTCTCTGGTCTTCTCATCTAAGTGCAGTCCACAACTTAGGGTAACATGTCAAAGTGGGTAGCGACAACAATTAAAAATTCATCCAAATATGTAGCAAAATACTACAAGAGTAAGTAGTACAAGACTCCTTTTATACTACTTGGTCATTCTTTCATATTACATCGCAACCAGCCATCCACTGCTTCTGTAACTCATGGTGCCTATAGGGCAACCGATAGCTCAGTGATGTGCCTGATTGGCATATCCGATTGCGATCAGCCGTCGATTTAAAAGTTGCTTCTTGGACGTCTGAAACAAACGAGGAAGCCTCATCGGAATGCAACGCAGCAACCATCTTCTGATAGCTTCCACACTTCTACATACTGCATCCGTCAGCAGCAACCGCGCTAATAGCACCCAGGCACAATACCGAAAGGCTTCGGGATCCCGTAGTGGGCCAACATTTTAGAAACCTTCTTTCTCTGAGAGTAGACATAATCAATGACAATAAACATTCTAAATAATAAAATATGTGAGAAATATTTTTGTAAGCGGAGGTATGTCGGTTAAAGGTCAAAAACCCCACAAAAACACCCTTATCCGTAGAGGGACCGAAAGTTAAAGACCAGTGCCAAGCGAAGAGGATAAAAGGTCAGCGTAGAGTAAGATGTGACAAGCGTAACGTATAAACTGCGTAAGTCGAAGTTGCAGCAATTAGCGATAGTAGTGCCATCTATAACATCACCAGGGAGCTAGCCTGGTGAATAGCTTAGATGGTTCTATTATAAATTCGTATGAGACCCGGAGACCGCTCTTCGGATCTCAAACTTAAATGAGCCATTTGGACCAATGAATTTTAGCTCGCGAAAGGTGGCTCCGTCAAAGAAATTATTGGTGTTGTCTGGGAATCGCACCTCGAACCCCTTACTCCGTAGTTTAGTGCAAACTAAGTGTAATCAGTCGTTTTGGTGATATTGCTTGACCGGCACTGAGCTGCGATATGACTCCATTGGAATTTTCTTTTGTGGGTGCCCTCAATCAATCCAGATACGATTCAGGCACTCAAGAACAATATTGGTCAAGTTATTCATAAAATAGGGGCCGAAACCATCGAAAATGTATAAAAAAATTGCCAGGATGTCCTACTGCTAAGTCCATAATTATTCGGAAGGCTTACCTATTCTTTTTAATAAAGCAACAATCGTTGGAAAATATTGAACAGTGTTTTTTATTTAGCGCCTTTTTAGAAAGTAGCCACACCTCATCAACATGCTATGATACGCAACTGCAACGTGCAACTGATGTCCTGAAGTTTCATAAAACCACCACCAAGAAGCTCTTGTAGTAGAGTCGCAGTCACATTATACAGTGCGAAAATTGGACGTTTTCTGCAGTTACAATGATAATCGTCAGGCAAACGAGATGACACCTAGGAGACACACTCAAACCGAATAAGCAGGTCTCCATTATGAACAGTGGACTCCACTCTGTCGACCATTTACGACTTTGAATGCCTATGAGCACTTAATTTTCCTTAAATCGACTTTGATAAGCCGTTCGATAGTGCTAATAGATACGTAGATACGGGTGAAACAAAACAACCCCATTTAGTGGTCCAGTGAACTAGCGTTTCTACGTAAAAAAGTGAAAAGGCTGTACAACGTAGATAAATACATAAAAAATCCCAATAACTGGGGTCGCTACAAAGAAAGCAAAAGGAAATTCAAAAAACAGAACAACATATGCCAAGAGAGCAGCCTGGAAAAATTTGTGCAACGCCATTGAAACCACCAAAGACGCTGCCAGAGTCAGAAAAGTCCTGTCAAAGGTTTAAACAGTTCCGGGGTTCTTTCGAAAACAGGACGGCATCTGGACTGACTCCTGTTCTGACACTTTGAAAGAACTTATATAAACTCATCTAACTTATATATACTCAGTCTAACATCTTTTCTGCTCGAAACCCTAGAAAGAATACTAGAGATCTACATTCGCTACAAACTAGCTCCAATGGACTTCTCATCTGCCCATCATGCCTATAAGAAGGACCGATCAGTAGAGATACCGCTACACGAAGTGGTTACAATAATCGTGAAATCACTCCACCAAAAAGGATTCACATTAGCAGCATTCCTGGACAATGAAGGTGCCTTCAATAATGTAAATTTGGAATCAGTCAGAACAGCACTAAACCAGATCGGCACGAGAAACCTATCCTATCAGATTGGGTGGAACACAAAACATTAAATCTGATCTAGGTAGTAGCCAAGCACATGCTGTTGCCTCGGGTAGAACCCCTCAAGGATGAGTCTTATCACCACTACTCTGGAATCTAGTGACCAACGAAATACCGAAAATATCAAAGATTAGACCAAAATGGGGTTAGGGCCGTCGCTTATGGCTATGACTTCGTCATATTAGTGACTGCTACAAACACCGTTGAACGCCCTGAACAACTGGACCAAGCGATGTGGACTTGACCTTAATGAACAAAAAACTGAACGTGTTCTCTTTACAATTAAGAGGAAAATACCCAAATTAGAGCCACCTAAACTAAATGGAGCCCAACTCCAAATAACAGGCAAGCCAAGATACCTAAGGTGCATATTAGATCGAAAATTGAACTGGAAAGACTATAGACTTGAACGTACAAAAGGAGGTCTCGATTGCTTTTTTACGCATGCAGCAGATTCTTTGGTAAAAATATATACTGCCATCGTTAGACCTATCCCTACGTACGGCTATCTGGTCTAGTGGCCTGCTGTCGTAAAAGCCACAAACCTAAAAACCCTCACAAGGATCCAACGTCTAGCGTGCTGGGGTGACACCCTCGCAATTAGGACAACACTCACCGCTGACCTTGAAGCCATGCTCGGGCTTTGTCCACCGGACCTCTTCACCAAAGAAGTAGTAGAAAAAGCCCCCTACGTCTCCGACAAACCCGGATGTGCAAAAGCAACCAAATCTGACACAGCACCCATCACAAAGTGGTCAAACATCAAGACGCCTTCTGACTACCTTACACCCCCAAAACGAGACTTCAGCATCAAGCTCAGCTCCAAATTTCTCTCTAGAGAGAGCTGGACAAATAGTAAGGTCATTAACCCCGCCTCCATCTCAACTGATGGGTCAAAAATGAACGAAGGTACAGGCTCAGGAATATTCTCAGATACACCATCACTTGCCCGTTCCATAAAATTTCCCAACCACGCAAGTGTGTTCCAAGCGCAAATATATGGAATAACCGAGGCCTGCAGGGAATTATCCACTACTAAATCCTATAGACATCTACATAGATAGCCAGTAGCCGTCAAAGCCATCATTTCTCTCACAGCCAAATCAAAACTGGTCAAGAGATGCAATATGGAATTGAAATCCTTTAGCTCGAGGCACATCATCACGCTCTCCTAGATTCCGGGACATATGGACTTCCACGGGAATGAAATGGCCGATGAGCTAGGGAACAAAGGATTACAATCAATCAATCCAACAGCTGATCACTCGGCCTTAACGCCCATCGGTTACCTTATGTCCAAAATCTCCTCAGACTTTCACAACATGGCCAACGTATATTGGAGTACACTCTCCTCATACCACAACTCTAGACAACTTTGGGCCCAAAACGACAAAAAGAAAGGATTAGAGAACTTCTATCGCTAAATAGACCACAGCTGAGTCTTCTCATAGGTATTCTCACAGGACTTTTCATTTCATTTGCGAATGCCCAAGCCTCAACAGAACTATATACTCAACCCTAGGAAACGTATCTTTCAACGACCTCAGCGAACTAGCAAACACCCCACTCAAATCCACCCTAAAATTCATTATGAAAACGCGATGGTTCAGGAGGCCCCATGTCATGGTTAAGTATTGGACTAATTGTTAGGCCCGGGTTCACCCAGAACTGTAGCACCACCTAATTAAGTAAATTGTCATGTTCACTTTTTTCAGGTATCCCACACCGGGTTAAACAATGCATCTGCTGAGATCTGAGTGAGGCTGCACTTCCGTTGATCCAAACACCTCCAAAATAGCTACCTACGTATGTTGCATAAGGGATAGGACCTTCAAGTGTCATATCCCTTATGCAAGAAAATGGTCTCACAACTGAAACATTCAAAGTGAGGTAACCACAAGGCTGTATTCTTTTGCCAATATTGTTTCTACTGGTTATAAGCGATGTGCTTCTGCATGCCGATTTGTCAACGGGAAGGAAGGAAGAATTGTGTGACAGCAGAACAACTATTAGCTTCCTAAGTTTAACATTACATTACTGGACAGCCGGTTAGGATATATTCCAGCATTTTGAAAACCGATGGGGGAACCCAATTAGCCAGTTGAATCGGTTAATCAATGTTTGTGTTCCGTATGTTGTCCAAAATATGGTGAAGCAAGCATTTAGCTCAAACTACACTATCTATCTACAACTATGTATCTTTTGTGCGAAAGATTTGGTGACCAGGAAAAATCCTTCAACATTTCTAGCAAAAAACAGGTCAGGAATCAATAGACATAATCATTCAATGACGGAATTGGCTGTCAATTGCCTAATTGCTAAAGAACGAATCGACGGACGTGGAATAGACGAGGAGAAATGTCGATAATTGGAGAAAAGTTGAAAAGATCTGATCCATATTACCGGAAGTATAAGCATATTTGAAAATATTAGGTATATTTGTGACGTTGTGAAAAAAATCACAATTGCCCCACTTGTGTCCACTAGAACACAAGCTGTACAATGTCATCTCTAGTCCTGACATCATCACCCAAACCTATCAGTGTGTTAATAATGAAAATGAAAAGCGCACTCTGTTCCATCAAGGACCATCACTGACGTCCTCACGTCAAAGTGGTAGCGCACTTAAAGAATGACAATCGAATTAATTGTTGCAGTTGTGTTGCTATACCATAAAGGATGCTAGTGGCAACTGAAAGTTAGGGACACAATGATCGATCCTCACTTTTAGTGCCAACTTGATAAAGTTATAATTTATTTCATCATCTGTATAGAACGTAAATCTATCTCCAACCAAAATGTGAATTCACAACATCAAGGACCAAAAATTTTACAGTTTCAGTTTCTCAACTTTATTAAAAGCAATAAACTCCACCATTAAACATTGCGCGCAGTCCTTTGAAATGGAGTGAAGCGAGAGCCATCTAAAAACAACAAAAGCAATTTTTCGAATGACATCAAAACGAACTTAAGCAATTAAGGACAACATCTTGGTGCAAGTGAAAACAAAAAAAAAACAACAAAAAAGGGGAAAATATCGCTCAGTAATCAAATGCCCCAGAAAAGAACAACGCACGCTTAACATGCAACGGATGAATGCTCCACATAACACGCGGATATGTGGACGAATTGTGTTTTCCCATAGTGGGGCGACTCTCGTGTGTATGCGCGTGTATGTATGCAAGTCAGGACAATGAACTTTTTTTTTCTACACTCATTATCCTGTCGAAGCTATGCAAGGATTTTTGTGTTGCTGTTCGAATAGAACACGATAAGGACGTGTTATGGGAGTCTTCGATGGGTGGCTTGGGACTGGGTTTTGAATGGTGGTGTGGTGACTGAAAAAGACTGAACAAGAGAGAAACGAGAAAATGAACGATAAATGCAAAGTTGAATGTTGATTGCTGATTCTGTCCTTGAAGGTTACACAGAAGTGTTCGTTCCTCAATTAGTCTCTAATTAGATTTCCCTCTTCGGGCGGTTTCACGCCCCCTCTTCACCCAAAATACATACGTTTTCGCTTAATGGTGAATTTGTTTTGGAATTTCTATTAGAGTTCGGTTGAATAAGGTTGTTGACTTGGTGCGGTGGTGGTGCCTTATAGAATGGTTCTTATCTTAATGATGGTGCTTTTAAGTTTCTCACTATAGTGTCTGTTGGAGAAAACGGCGAAAAAAATAAGAAAAAAAAACTCAAACGAAAACGTCGAAAGGGAAGATGAAAAACACTCGTAGTGTAACATTTGTTTTCGGAGAATTCGTAGGGGAACAGGTTTTTTTTTCATTTTTCCATTTCCAGCTGTGCTAGGTGGTATAAAGTGTCAATAAATGTTAATGGAGTTTTTATTTGCTGCGCACGAGAATGTTATCTTTCGAACTATCTAAGAGTATCTATAGCAGCAGTGCATGGGATGAAGGCATCTTCGAGAGACAACCATATGCCTTACCTACTCGTTTGTTATCATTTAATCTTTTCACACCTTCGTAAGTAGATCAAACAGAAATGCTGTTAGTTTCAGCAAGATACCCGGACTCATTATTAATTGGTTTTTGGTGATAGGAAGACACATAAGGTGATGAAATATGAGACTGTGATACTCAGAGGTTGCTCTTATCGCAAATTGGTCTAGCGATTAGTTTTATTGTGGTGACTTTGCGAGGAGTACACACTTTGAATGAAATTCTTCAGTTATTCATATTTGTATTGAAAATAAGTAAAGTCATGCTTTACATTAGAAGCGGGTAGTTTATGTACATTTGAAGCCACAATGGATATTTGTTTTTTGGTTATGTACATACCTACATAAGATTAAAGAGTATATTGGATCGATGGCCTTGTCATATCACCTCTAACCAGGACCCAGGCATGGGAAACGAATTATCATTACCTCCTCTCTTCATGCTGAATAGGTTTCTGTAAGTTAATAATAGTGTATGTTTGAAGCTGAACATTTATTGTTCTAACATACTTAGCTTCGTTGAGATCATAGAGAATATCCTGAATAGACAATAGACAAACTCAGCAACATGTTCCCGTATAAACAAAGTATCCTATTTTGGTTACCATACCACGTTGAAGTTCACATTCATGAAGGGTCATAAAAGCTGACGGTGCAATAGGCAAAAATCCTGGTTGTAAGATTGGATCCTTTCCGGATCATACTTACTTACTTATATCGTGTATCCCTTTGTGGATCTTAGACCCTTTACTTCTCTTCTTCAGCACTATGTACTTCTCGGTCGTCCAGCTATTCTGCTGTCTTTTGTTAGCGGATTCGATTGTATCTCATGCCTTACTATGGAACTGTCACCTTTTCTAATTGTATGACCAATCCACTGTCACTTTCTCCGTTGAATGGTAGTACCTATAGGTTCCTGACCTGTTTTCTGGTGAATCTATTCATTTGAGGTAGAAATCGTCCAGCAAATCCTTAGATAATGTAAGTACTCCACCCATATAGCAGTATGAACTCAATATTGGACCGAAATAGCTATAGCTTGGTGTTTAAGCTGTGGCCAAAGGGTAGTGATGCCAATACATGGGATCATAAGCGTTCTCGCCTTAGCCTCTCATTATCAACTTCTACTCTACACCTCCGATCGAATCGATTTTGCAGCAGCTCATAATGCGGTGATAAGTAGCACTATGTTTCCAAGACTACGAATCCACACAGCAACCTGGCGCTCTCCAAATGGTCGATACGCCAACCAAATCGACCACGTGCTGAGAGATGCAATTCAAGCATTCAACATTCTGAATGTACAAACTTTCAGATGGGCAAACGTCGACTCTGACCATTTTCTTATTAGCTAAGTTCAGAGCTCGATTATCCAATGAGAAGAAGCTGCAAACCGCTCAGAAAACGAAATTAACGTTGGAAACCTTAGCACGACTGGAGTAGCCAGAGCCTACAGAGAACGCCTGAGCTAGAGACTCTAAGCTGTGCATTCACCATCCACAAACGCCAACAATCTGTGGAATCAGTATCGCGAAATCATCAAAGGGGTAGCAGAGACCACCATAGGCTACCAGCCACCACCCAAAAAGAGCCCACTACCGAGGCATATCCCTGCTAAAGGTCGCACATAAGATCATATCCAAGGTACTGTGTGAACGTCTGAAGCCTTTCTGCAGCACACTAATCGGCACGTACCAGTGTGGCTTCCTGCCCGGCAGATCGACGATCGACCAAATGTTCACACTAAGGCAGATCCTGAAAATGACAAAAGAATTTTAAGTCGCATATTATAGCATTCATCATTTTGAGCTCTACAAGGCGGTGGCCGAATTCGGGATCCCGGCGAAACTGATCCAGCTGTGCCGCGTGACGCTGGAAAACACACGGTGCAACATGCAATTCGGAAACAGTTCCTCCGAACTATTCCTAACATGAACCGGATTTCGGAAAGAAGATGCGCTATCATGTGACTTCTTCAATCTTGTGCTGGAACAGATAGTGCGCAGGGCAGGTGTGAACATGAAAGGCACTATCTTCAACAAATCTGTCCAGCTGCTTGGATACGCAGACGACATCGACATCATCGATCGCGCCGTGTTAGATGTTTTTAAGGAAATTGAAGAACAAGCGAAACGAGTTGGCCTTGATGTGAATGAGGACAAAACCAAGTACATGTTGTCAACAAACAAAGAAGCATCTGTCCACCGCCTTGGACAAAATGTCACTGTTGGCAACAGTAACTTCGAAGTGGTTAAGGAGTTTACCTACCTTGGAGTAAATATCAACTCCACGGACCACGAATGACACCGTAGTGACTTACCCTAGGAAACCGCTTCTACTTCGGTTTGGCGAAACAAATGGGGTCAAAACTCCTAACTCGGAAGACGAAATGTATGCTCTACAAAACTTTGATCCTGCCAGTTCTGCAATATGGAGCCGAGTGTTGGACGATAAGCAGGAAAGCAGAGCAGATATTGAACACTTTCGAAAGAATAATTCTTCGTCGGATTTTCAGTCCCGTATGCGAGGAGGGCGAATGGAGAAGAAGATACAACCGCGAACTCTATAAGCTGTACCAAGATGTGGATGTAGTCCAAAGAGCCAAAACACGTCGACTACACCGACTCGGCCACATCGAGCGAATGGACAATAATGCTCCAGCAAAGAGGATCTTCGAATCACAGCCGCCAGGTTCGAGACGACAAGGAAGACCGAACCTCCGTTTTAAGGATCAAGCTATCGCGCTTGGTCTAGACAACTGGAAGCAGCGTGCCCTGGATCGAAGAGTGTGGATGGCTGCCGTTTCTCAGGCTGAGACTCTCCACGGGTCGGGAGCCCGTTAAGTAAGTAAGTACTCTACACCTCCACGTTGGTGGCTACTGGGAGCATAGTACATGGACTGGAGATTGGACAACCAACCACTTTAGAAGGTCGTTGGTACTAGCAGACGAGAAAGGAGGAGGAGTATTTTCACGCTACGGCACTTACTCTTCATCCGGACGGTAGCAGACGAATTATCTAGATGGAATCAACGGTGACGCCCACAGCTCCAGTTAGGCAGACCTATCTAGTGTCATTCCTATATGAGCTACTTCGACGTATTCGAATCCCAGATACCTATAGTATCTCCATTATTGAGCCAGGGTGTTGGAAAATAGTTCATGGAAAATAGGAGTTGGTCGTATCCCCGAAGTGGGTTACTGAAAATTGGCAAGCACAGCCTTCAAGGCACCACGTTCATAAATGACGGAGTTGTTCAAAGTATCTGGAGATGGCTTGGTAGAGACCATACACCAACTCATCTCTAGAATTTGGTCAGGCGAGAGTATGCCTGATAAATGGAATTTCAGCATATTTTTGGCCGATTCACAAGAAAGAAGATCCCCTGATTGCGTCATTTACAGTTGCATTAGTCTCCTCAACAACGCGTACAAGATCGTATCTGCGCCATACTGTGTGAACCCCTGAAGCTTTCGCCAACACCTTGATTGGGCCCTATCAGTGTGGTTTCAAGCCAGAAAAGTCCACAGTTGATCAAATATTCGCATTTCGATAAATCCTGGATAAAATCCAAGAAGTCCGCATCGATACCCACCATCTTTTCATCGATTTTAAGACCACTTATGACAGCATCTATAGAGAAGAGCTATACAGAGCCATGTCTAGTTTTGGCATCCCTGCCAAACTTGTTCGCCTGTGCAGGATGACGATGGATAACGCTCGCTGCTCCATCAAGGTCGGTAACGATCTTACCGAGACCTTTTATGTCAAAAAAGGTTTTAAAAAAGGTGAGACGCTGTCATGTAACTTCTTTAACTTCATAATTGAAAGAATCATCTTTCAAGTATGATCAGCACAATCTTTTAAAAGTCCGTGCAACTACTAGCGTATGCCAACCATATTAACATTATTGGCAGAACACAGCGGGCTGTCACCGGTACGTTCGCTAGTATTCAAACGAAAGTTGCCTTTGTTTACCGCTAGTATTAGTGCTAAACAAGGGCAAACCCTAGTGTGTAAATGCTGTCAACAAGAAGCGACACACAACATCGACGAATTGGACAGAACGTCACAATCAACAGCTGTAACTTTGAGGTAATAGTAGACCAGAACCAGGTCTACGGCTATCAATTCTGAAAAAAACACCTTAGCAGAAATAAAACAAAGAATAACTCTTGCCAATCGCTGTTTCTTTGGCTAAGAAAGGAATTGAGTAGTAATTTGGCTAAGAAAAGAATTGAGTGTCCCGAACAAATAAGGAGACTCTGTATAAGACCTTCATCATCCCAGTTCTGCCTTATGGTGCTGAAGCATGGACTCTATCTAAAACGGAATAAGAAATACTCGGTCATTTGGAGAGAAAAATTCCAGACGTTCGGTCCTGTTTGCGTTCACGGGCTTTGGAGGAGGATTCAACGGCGAACGGCGGATGGACAGGTTCACTCCGAACTGTAGCGCTACCTAAGTAAGTATGCAAGTAATATTGATCTTATTGATTTTTGCCTGCAGTTCCCACCTAGTGTCCGCAGCTTTTTGCATCAGTATAGGACAACTAAACTAACATCAGTTGTCTAACGCGTTCAGCGATATTTTCCCTCAAAGTATGTACATATGTCGTTTTCTATTTAGCTACGTGCAAGCTAGAGGCCTTAAGCTTTCGACGTGTTATGATTGGAATTTCTTGTTTGGGAATAGGGCTAATTCTGTTTTAGTCGGATTGGCGTTTAGTTCACAGCTTTCTGTTATAAACCCAAACCTAATCCGACTTAGATCTCCAGATTTATCATAAACACCGAAGTTTTGTATGGGCCCATGCTTCCTTCGTCTATATATATGTATGTACCTCCAACTTTTTAACTAAAAATCCTCCAAACTGATTCGAATTATATATACAACTTTAATTTAATACTTTATGTTACAATAAGACTTTTAAATACCGATTCAAATATTTACTTACTTCTAATAGCTTGTCGTCCAACAATTTATGTATTATTCCGTCCATTTTATGAATGCCCCATTAAAAGTTAGTTGATTACCAAGCCAACATATTCTATTAACACAGCCACACCCTACATCTTAATAATTGCAAACCCTTCTCCCAATAAACTATCCTTGACCATGGAAACCAATTTATATGTAAATTAAAAATCTCCTTCTTAAGTAGGAGAGCTTTCGAAAATCTAGTCTTAGCTCGAATACATATTAACATCCATCTCATAGTTATTACCACTTTCGAACAAAATTGCGTCATAGCAAATGGATTTTGCCAAGAACCTTCTCCATCCTTAAAAAGGATATATCTATATACAAGTACTGTACAATGTACAAGTGCTAAACATCATATTTCTTCCAAAAAAAAAAAAAAGGAAAAAAGAGGAACCCCATCAACAGCCAGACAAAAGAAACCACAATAACCGCAGAAGAAAGCCCACACACCCACCACTAGTTTTCATTATATCCTGTTTCTGTGTTGCACACCCTCAAGACGGTTTTCATTCAAATCAGACCTCGTATGTAAGTTGTAATGCAACTGGCAATTCATGTCATTCTATTTTTTTTTTTTTTTCTTTTTTTCTGTTTGGATTCACCTTCTCCCGCTCTCATTTTATCAGAATTCAGAACATCAAGCATAATGAGGAGGGGATTTCAGTTTTGTTTTTCGCTAGGGTATACTCTATTTGGTCCTTGACATGTAACATAGAGAAATAATGAAGCTAGACTACTCAGCGTGGGTGAAAGACAATGCTTTGAGCTAACAGATGAGACTGTCTTGTCTGTATCTACAAGAAAGAGGATTTCATTTTGAGTTGTAAGGATAAACGAATAGACAAAGCTCTTATGAAATTCCAAAATAAACTTCTCAATCGGCTTCACTCACATTGAATTCTAATGTGCAACAGTCCAGGATAGTCAGTATAGGGTATCGCAATATCCACTGCAGATGGCTTTAAAAGCATTTTCCCAATGGTTTTCCTGTATTTCTCTGCAGGTGTGAAATCCTTCGTCCTATATTTGATTTTAATTGCAGTCTGCCGCATATTCATTCACCGCAGAGGGAGAAGTTAGGTGGTTAACTCCACTCTGCGAAACCCATCCTCAAACCAACAGTTTTCGAACAAAAAAAAAATCCTTTCCAAATGAAAAAAAAAAAAAAAAAAACACATTCACGTGTACAAAGTTAATCCTCAAATCCATCAAAGCAGGATGAAAACGAAAAAAAAAAAAAAATAAAAATCGACAACAAAGAATGGCACAAAGTATTTTCTTGCGTGTCACATCAGAGCTAGAGCCAGAGCCAGAGCCAGTAGCGTTCTTGTTGTTGGGAAGGAGCGCGAAGCGAACCGAAGAGTCTCTTTGGGTGTGCATGTGGCAAACAACACCCCGGGTTCCTCTAAAACACTGTTGTATGCAAAACACGAAAGAATAATTGCATTGCGCTATCGGGCACAGTAAATCTGCTGGAAATAGCTGGGAATAGGGAATACGTATCGTCTTACTGTGTTCCTGCATGTGAG